>CM042689.1:20083819-30083819 GCA_023614405.1 Avena insularis | reverse complement strand
GAAACACGAAGAAACAAGTACAAATACAACACTTACCCGAGATAGCCTTAGCAGCAGCCATGAGCTTGGCCGCCACCTCTTTCTCACGCGGCATGCGGCCATCTGCTCCTCACGATCCGCGCCTCTGCTGCGGGCGCTCTTAGCTTCAGCCTTGGTGACTCATTTCGAGGCGTTCCTTCGCACCAACGGCGGCCTCAGTCTTCTTCTCCGATTGACCAAGGCTCTTCTTGAGAGCGTCGACCTCACGGAGAGAAGTATTATGCTCCTCTACATTCAAAACAACCAAACATCAGCAGTAGGACCAGAATAAACAAAAGAAGTACCAAAAGGCAAACAGGTACCTTGAAGCTGCCGAAGGTTGGCCTCCAGCACCAAGCGCTCCTGCACCAGCCGCTTGGCCTCCTGCACAAAAGGCTGCAGAAAAAGAAACACTAGTAAGAAGAAGGACTCGGGGGCTGCGCCCAACACAAAGGAATAAAAGCAAAACTTGCACACGAAGACACTTGGGGGCATCCCCCTCGAAGATTTGAAAAAAATAAGAAGACAAGAAATTTTCCAGACACCCGGGGGCTCCCCCCGTGGCACGAAATAGAGTTACTTACATGCTCTGATGGCGACTCCGAAGGCCCGCTGGCGAAATTCTGAGGCGCAACCACCTGCACCTCCTGCAGAGGAGGATTCGGAGCGGCACCCCCAGACATTGCCACCGTTTGAGGAGGAGGGGATGCAACCTTCGACTCCCCCATCATCTCCCGAGCACCATCGCTGGAGGAGTCATGGGAAGAATGCCTGCATACGAAGCAATTAGCAAAAGTACAAAGTCAACAAGGAAAAAGGACACCAGCGTAACAAGAAACGTACGAGCCCAGTGAGCTCAGGTCGAAGACAGGAGGAGTCCTTCGGGCTCTCTTCTCCTCCTTTTTCTCTTCCTTCTTTTCTTCCTTCTTCACGCCAGGCGGGTGTGGCGCTACAGCCCGCACAGGAATGGCAGGAATGGGAGAGGAAGAGCCTCCGTGCCCGTCACTATGACGCTCAAGGCACAGAGGGTCTCTGGGAGTCGGAGGAGTTGAGGCATCCTAAGCCTCGCTGGAGCTCCGTGATCGTTTGCGCGTCTGGTCCTCACTCGACTCGTTGACTTCCTCAACTGGCGATCGCGCCGAAGGAAGTTCGGACATGGAGTCCACCACTTCATTATCCGGTGCAGCCGGAAACAATTCGGGCAATGGAGGTACCATGCCCGGCACCTTGAAGCTCTGCCAATAAGACGGAAGTTTGTTAGAAAACAAAATATAACAAACACGCAATCAAAGCAAAGCGCTACACGCACCAATCTACACCTGTGGAATAGCCAGCGTCGAAGAAAATGGCAGAGTCAACGACTTCCCCGGGATATCCTCTCCAGCCTTGTACATCAACAGTGTACGAAGGGCCTTTTCAAGATCACCCTTGGAAAGCTTCTCGGCCGAAACTCTCATCGGGTCATGGCGACCAGCATAAAGAAACATCGGGTGTGCCCTAGCCTGCAGTGGCTGCACCCAACGCTCGAGAAACATGCGGATAATATCCACACCGTTCACTTCTTTATCAGGAATCAACTGAAGATCCTCCACCCGACAGTAAAGAGCCTCTATCTCCGCTGACTCGCCATCCAAGATCTGGTTTTTCTAGGACCTCTTCGGCTCGATTATCTGGGAGGAGTCGAAAGGAGCAAGACCAAATTGCTGCCCAGCCACTGTGGAGTCGCGAATGTAAAACCATCGCCTCCGCCAAGACTAACAGATTCTACATATAGAAGGAAAGAAAGAATATTGGTCCTAAGGAGATGATGCAACCCCCAATGGGATACACACCATCCGAACAGATTGCCTGATCACGGAATAGAGCTTCGGAAGAGGCCAAAGTGACTCGATACCAAGCCAAAGACTCGCTAAAGTGATGAAACAAGCAATGTGAAGAAGGGTGGGCGAAGATGATGCAGCTGGATGCCATAGAAGAGCAGCCTACGAAGAAAGTGGAACTGGAAAGGAAAACCCACGATAACGAAGTCAAGAAACATGACTGATACCCAGCAGGGGACGGGATTACCTCGTTGCCGGGAGTCGCTGACCCTATCTTGCGGGATCAGCCCGCTCGCTATGTAGCCCGGAGATCACTCTCCCGTCTGCCTCTGACCGGCCGCCAACCACCGCGACACGGGTAGGTGGTGCTTTCTTCCTTCGGCGCTGGTACCAACCTTGAGATGAGGATTTCTTCGTCTTCCCATAAGCTCATCGCTGGGCGAGAGTGCGACGGAAGAAGGAAATGTGGAAGAATATCGTAGCGCAGCAAGAACCTCTAGAGCATAAGGAGGCGGTGAAAACAAGAATGGATGCGTGAAAACAAAAGCGTAGCTTTCCTCAATGATTATAACGGCAAAGACAATGCACTACGACCCGTCCATCCGGAAGACCTAACGCCAACGCAATCAGACCATACGCGTGTCAGCATCACAACGAATCGTCGTTACCACGCCGTCCACTACGCGCGGAAATCGAGGAGATGCTGTTATTATCTCCACGACGTGCATGACCGGTCAATTCAAAGTCAGCAAGTGGGACCCACGTTCGTCCAGTCAAGTCATCTCTGGCGTAGCAGACGCTTGAGGTCATTGATCATCACCATGTCATCAAAAGCTATACTAGCACCAACTACAATTCTTCAGCTCCACGCCAGAGTACTCACTCGAATCTTCGATTCGATTAAATACTCGGGGGCTACTCCTATCAGGAGCGCTGGCCGCACACCCGAAAGATGAATAAAGACAAAATTATTTCTTCGAGTCCTACGTCGAGTCTACGACTCCACTATGGACTCGGGGGCTACTCCCATAGGGAGGATGGATTTAAAGCACCCGAAAATTTTATGTCCTACGGACTTACCAACTGAGCAATGTTTTGAACTAAAGTCTCCGCTCGAGACTACGACTCGAACAGACACTCGGGGGCTACTCCCATAGGGAGCGCTGTTCAAGCGCACTCCTATGAAATCTTCATCATGATCTTTCGGACGACTGCACGCGAAAAACTTTTTGGCAACTCTGCCCCAACAAAATGCTGAAGTGAGCAACAATTCTCGGCTACCCGGCACCTCCGTGGTGACGTAATGTTCGATACTGCGTTCCAGCGACGCAAAGATAACTTCCTGCAAGATATCATCCGGATGGCTCTCGGGCAACGCACAATTTACCGATTACGCTCGCTCGCTAGTATAAATCCATGCCGACCAAAGCGTGATGAAAATCCACTGACGCGTTGGGTACATCAATTAAAATCACTGGAATTCCACTCATGTGTAAGTCCTCCGCGGGCTCGAAGTCGACCACGCCAGCATATGTTCCGGGTTAGAGTTAAGGGACCCTAACTGACGAAGATCGCGGTTGTTTCATCCTAAGATGAGTTAATAGAAGCCCTGATGAATTTCGATCCGCTTCGGGTGAGTCGAGTGCATTACGACAAAACAATCCCTACACATATATACTGTCAATACATAGTTGCACCCAAAGGATGGAAGAGTCCTCAGCCGAATCTACGATTCGACTGATCACTCGGGGGCTACTGACATGGTTATACCCTACGGGTACGTGACTTTAGCATACCTGATCCAGCCCAAGGAAGGCCCATAGCATACATACGCTGGCCCATGAAGATTTTTGGGTGGCCAAGGTCCATGACGCCTTCGGATCCTTGGAGAGCAAAACTAGCTATAGATAGGAAAGTCGTGGATCGAAAGGAAAACCCACGGATAACGAAGTCAAGAACATGACCTGATACCCAGCAGGGGACGGGATTACTCGTTCTTGGAGTCCGGCCTCCCTATCTTGCGGGATCAAGCCAGCGTAGCTCGGAGATCACTCTCGCGTCTCGACGCCGCTAACCACCGGTGACACGGGTAGCGGTGGTGCTTTTCTTCCGCGGCGCTGGTACCAACCGCAGATGAGGATTTCTTCGTTTTCCCCATAGCGCCCGGCTACGGCGGTAGAGAGTGCGGACGGAAGAAGGAAATGTGGAAGAATATCGCAGCGCGCAGCAAGAACCTCTAGAGCATAAGGAGGCAGTGAAAACAAGAATAGATGCGGTGAAAACAAAACGTAGCTTTCCTCAATGATTATAACGGCAAAGACAATGCACTACAGCCGTCCATCCAGAAGACCTAACGCCAACGACAGATCTGACCATACGCGTGTCAGCATCACAACGAATCGTCGTTACCACGCCGTCCACTACGCGCGGAAATCGAGGAGATGCTGTTATTATCTCCACGACGTGCATGACCGGTCAATTCAAAGTCAGCAAGTGGGACCCACGTTCGTCCAGTCAAGTCATCTCTGGCGTAGCAGACGCTTGAGGTCATTGATCGTCATCACTCATGTCATCAAAAGCTATACTAGCACCAACTACAATTCTTCAGCTCCACAGCTAAGAGTACTCACTCGAATCTTCGATTCGATTAAATACTCGGGGGCTACTCCTATCAGGAGCGCTGGCCGCACACCCGAAAGATGAATAAAGACAAAATTATTTCTTCGAGTCCTACGTCGAGTCTACGACTCCACTATGGACTCGGGGGCTACTCCCATAGGGAGGATGGATTTAAAGCACCCGAAAATTTTATGTCCTACGGACTTACCAACTGAGCAATGTTTTGAACTAAAGTCTCCGCTCGAGACTACGACTCGAACAGACACTCGGGGGCTACTCCCATAGGGAGCGCTGTTCGCGCACCCTATGAAATCTTCGACTGCGATCTTTCGGATCAGCACGCAAAAACTTTTTGGCAACTCTGCCCCAACAAAATGCTGAGTGAGCAACAATCTCCTTGGCCACCCGAAGCACCTCCGTGGTGACGAATGTTCGGATACTGCGTCTGCGACGCAAAGATAAGACCTGCAGATATCATCTGATGGCCTGGCAACGCACACGACTACGCTCTGCTAGTATAAATCCATGCCAGCAGGCGTGATGAAAAATCCCGACGGATGCGTTGGGTACATCAATTAAAATCACTGGAATTCCACTCATGTAAGTCCTCCGTGGCCTGAGTCGAATTACGCCAGCATATGTTCCGGGTTAGAGTTAAGGGACTCGAACCTGACGAAGATCGTGTTGTTTCATCCTAAGACAGTTAACTGACCCTGATCCGTCGGGTGAGTCAGGCACACGTATCAAACAATCCCTACACATATATACTGTCAATACATAGTTGCACCCAAAGGATGGAAGAGTCCTCAGCCGAATCTACGATTCGACTGATCACTCGGGGGCTACTGACATGGTTATACCCTACGGGTACGTGACTTTAGCATACCTGATCCAGCCCAAGGAAGGCCCATAGCATACATACGCTGGCCCATGAAGATTTTTGGGTGGCCAAGGTCCATGACGCCTTCGGATCCTTGGAGAGCAAAACTAGCATAGATAGGAAATTCAAAGGGGTAAAACCCTAGAACTTGTAACCGACTAGGACTATGCCCGGGACCTGCCTAAGTCTATATAAAGGCCAGGAGGGCACGTCCTAGAGCTCGACTCATACTTTTGCATACACACCTCCACGCCAGATTGAATCTGCGCACCCTGTAACCTTCGGTTCCGCCGTAATCAAGAGCAGATAAGCAGGAGTAGGGTTTTCCCTCCGGGGCCTGAACCTGGGTAAATATCGTGTCTCCTAGTTGCTTGTCTGTTAACCGTTCCATGATCTCCAGCATCCCCATCTTCTCCAACACCCAAGTCCATAACAATGGGCATTGACGAGTCGAAACCTCGTCATTTGACTATAGGCATCTCCTTCTCCTGCAAGCTTCATATCATTCGGCCTTGTCTCGCATAACTCTGCTTGGCCTGCACCTGCATTCAGATTATTCGGGCTGACCCGGCTGACTTACACAGTATCTCGGCCGGGTAATGCCTTGCTTTTCTCATAAGGGTCCTGCTCTTTCATACCTCGGCCAACCTTTACAGGATTCGGCCGATTTAGAGTGTAACTCGGAAACTGGACAGGGAACCTCCTCTCGTCTTTCCCCCGTCCTTACCCTATCCGGGGTCACCTCCCAAACATTAGTCCCCGAAGCTGGTATGGCCCTGCCTATAACCTCGGCCGGGCCGTATCAGTTTCACGATATTCGCTTCTCATTGTTTCCGAGTTATCTTTCTCTTGTTCGAGGTATCAGCGTATCTTCTTGCGTACGCCTCGTCCTACGTGTCGCACTCATCATTGTTTCTCTAGTTTTTTGTTCCTCTCGAGGTCCATCGACAAGGCTACGATAATTATCACTTCTGTCGCGTCGGCGCTGCGACGCCTCGCATACCGTTTCTGTCAGGGATCTCAACCCTTTCTATTATCATGTGGTCGTTGGTGCAGTTCCATTCAGTGGCGTGCGGTTGTGCCGCGTACACGATCTACACAACCAACCGCCGCACGCACGATCCCACTACTGCTCTGGTCGTGTGGTTATAAAGAGGGGCACGGGGCTAGGGGATTCACTTTCCCCCTCCGCTTACCGGTGCCCTTCTTCCTCCTCTCGCTGCTGCGCCCGTTCGCGTTTTCGCCGCCGTGCGCACATCTGGATCTTCGATGGCCAGGCTCCCACCGCGCTGCTCCATCGACCTCGTCCCTGTTTACTTGCGCCGGCGCCGTTGCCGGTGAGTTCATCCGGTCTTGTTGCCTCGTCTTTATCTAGACGCCTCTGCCTTTCTTTAGCTTTCTCGCGGTGGTTCCTTATCTGCTCCATCGCCGTTTTCGCGTAGAATCACGACGAGGCCTTGTAGTTCTAGGTTTTCCTCTGCCGCTATTTCGTCTTCCATAGATTCCTCTGGCGACCTCATGTCGAGCTCCGTTAGCGGTGCGCTTATTGAGGATGACGATGCAGCGTCTGGGCCCGAGCGGGGCTCGTGGCAGGGCTCTTCTGTCACCCGCCGAGAGGTTGAGTGGCTAATCCGAACTTGCTAGATTCCTGCCGAGGTAGCCTGTCGCTTACCCGGTAGTGAATCCTCTCCAGTTCTTAGGGAGGGCAAGTACGTCGTCTTCATGTCTCATTTCGCTCGCGGGTTTGGTCTCCCCCTCAGCGATTTCGCTAGGGAGTTCCTGGATTACTTCGGCCTGCAGCCGCATCATCTTCCGGCTAATGTCATCGCCTCTCTCTCTGCTTTCATCTCTGCCTCGGAGGGATACTTCGGCCTATGGCCATCTGTGCACGTTTGGTCGAAGTTTTTCCAGATTCGATCCAACGTCGTCCTAGACAAATCTCTTCAGCCCTCCGAGAAGTTGCTCACCCAATGTGGAGCTGCATCAATCACACCTCGGAGGAAATCCGAGTTTCCTTGCATTGCAGGTTTAGAATCATGCAAGAAATGGCATAAATCGTTCTTTTATGTCAAGAATTCTGGGAAGGAGGATAGGATTCGGCTCCCTGGTTTTTCCATTGGCCCTCCTTCCAAGAAGAACTAGACTTATAATCCGAGGAAGAGTCATGCTCTGGCCGAGGCTTTTGAGATTCGGCTGAAGGAACTGATCCGCTCTGGGCTACGCGGCGAGGATCTGATGACCACCTTCGTCAGCAGCCGGATCTGCCCATTCCAGAAATGCTCGCACAAGCTCTGCTATATGAGCGGTCCTCTTGATCCAACCGAGTCTCGACGGTGGAGCTGGATAATTACCTTATATTCAAGCACATCCGGGCTATCTTTAAGACAGAGATGCCGGAGGACTGGGCCTGGGGGTTGAAGCCGTTCACCCACGAGCATCCCCCTCCCAGAGTAAGTTCTTGCAGTCCTGCTTTACCTTTTAATCGCATATGTGTTTTCCTTTGTTAATTTTTCTCTTTCTTGTCCTGCAGAGGTTTGAGGAGCAGAAGATTGAGGATGCCGAGGTTTTGTCCCTCCCGTGTCCCGCGGATCAGAACAATCCGGACAGCGGGGAGCCGTACTCGGAGGAGTTCGTTCCCAAGTCGGACCTTGCTCCGGCTCGCGCTCGTGGCAAGACCCCGGCCCACGAGGAGGAAGGTGATTCGGACGAGGTCCAAGTTCTAGAGGTAGTTGCCGCAATGCCAATTTCTTATGCATTTCCGGCTTCTACTTTCTCAGCTAATCCGGCCGGTCAGGTTCACAACGCCGAGCCTCTTGCCTCCTGGCCTCCTGTTACCTCGGGGAAACGTAGCGCTCCAGCTGGTGCCTCTGAAGCAGCTCCCAAGAAACCAATGAAGAAGTCAGCCCATCACCCTCCGAAGCGCAAAACTATGCCCGGGGTTACTGGGTAAATTGCTTTTTGTTTGCATTTCTTGTTTCTCTCTTTCTGTCTTTTGGCCTGATCTTTTTTATTTTTTGTCTTTGCAGGGCTCCTCTTTCTGTTAATCCCAGTGGTCCTAGCATGACGAGTCGTATGACTCGGCCGCCTTCTCCTCTGCCTCCTGAGGATACTAGGGTTCCGAGTCCTGCTCGCGTTGGTTCTCCCCCGCTCCGAATTAGACGCCACCTCGCTAGGATGCGCCTGAGATTTCTCCTATTGATGCCGATACAACTCGGCCAGTAGATATTCCTACTGAGCCTGCTGCCTCCTCCGTGAACCCCGATGTTTCTGCTGAGATTCCTTCGACCCCCACAGTCTTTACTGCGACACCGACTCCAGCCGAGGATACCAATATCTCGGCGCCATCTGGAACCTTAATCCCTCCGGCTCCCAAAGACGCCACTCCAAATGCCGAGGTACCGGCTCCTGCCGACACCTCTTCTAAAGCAAGAAAGGTCATCCTCACCAGGCCTCCCTCATCTCAGAAAGGTCTTGCTGGCTCTTCTCAGCCTACCATTGCCGATGTGCTGCGCAAAGGGGTTACTTCTGCCAAGACCATTGTCACCCCGGCTGCCGATACACAGCTCGCTCTTCACAAGAGTCCTTCGGCGGCGGTAGCTACACAACACGTCCGAGGTAAAGTCCTGACTGGTACAGAGAGTGGGAACAGCCTCGGCTCGTTGGTTGAGTATGCCAACAATTGGAATGCTGCTGACCAGCTCGAGGGCAATCCGAGCAGCCAGCCTTTTCAACTTTCCGACATCAGTAGTCGCCTACATCTGGCTGCTAAGATCGTTCTTGACAGCGACAAGATGAACGAGGTAATTGTTTTTTATCAACGTTCGATTAATCCTTCGAATGATACTATATACACTCTAGTCCCCGAAGCTTGCAACCAAATAATTTGTTATTCGTTTGGAAGTTTTTATTAGGCTTTGCCTGGTTTAGTTTTGTCTTAGTGTTCGAATATCTATCCACCTAGATCCGAATCAAGCTTTACTTGATTTGGATCTGCCTCAGTGTTTAATATCCAACCACCTAGATCCGGGTTAAGTTTTGCTTGACTTGGATCTGTCTTAGGTTCGAATATCCAGCCACCTAGATCCGAGTTATGCTTTTCTTGACTCAGATCTGTCTTAGGTTCGAATATCCAGCCACCTAGATCCGAGCTAAGCTTTGCTTGACTCGGATTTGTCTTAGGTTCGAATATCCAGCCACCTAGATCCGAGCTAAGCTTTGCCTGGCTCGGATCTGTCTTAGGTTCGAATATCTTATTACTATTTGTTTTGTTGCTTAGGTTGTGCATGACCGACGGACCGCCGAATTCCAAAGGCTGCTTTTTGCGCATAAAAATTGCAAGATAAGTATGAGAAGGTCATTCCTGTGGTGAAGAAGGCTGGTAAGTCAACAAACTCTTGCATTATCCCTAAAGCTCTTATTGTTTTGTACATGAGGCGTTGGCTCACTTTGTTGGTAAATAGGTAACATCAACAATCTTAACATCCGTCTTGAGAAGAAAGTCAAGGCCCTAGAAGGTTAGTTACTCTTTTACTTTACATACTCCCATTTGAAATGTGCACTAGGTTTCTTTTAACTCTTTTGGCTTTGATAAAGCCGAGTTACAAATTTTTGCAGCGTCTCATCAAGATTGCACGCCCATGCTTGATATGATGCTGCATTTTTTAGAACAAGCCGCTACTCACTCGGCGCAGCTGAAAGATAAAGACGACGAGATAACTCGCTTGCGTGCCGAGGTGGAATCCCTCAAGCTCTCTCAGAAGTCTAAGTTAGAGAAAGTTGACCAGGAATTCTCCGAGGAGAAGAATCGGCTAGCTCTGCAATTGTAGAAAGATAAAGAACTCCTCGAGGCTGCCGAACTTAAGACACGGACGATGAGCGAGGAGATCACTCACTTTGAGAAAACCAAGGGTGCCTGGGCACAAGATCTTCAGAGAACGCTGACCTATATTCACCGTAAGCCTCTAACCGTGGCCGAGTTATCTTTTTCCCTTTCTTATTGTTGATCAACGTATTTTTCTTTTACGCAAACCATTTTCCAGAAGCTAAGCCTGTGAGTTCCAAACCGGTGGTTAATGCTCATGCGCGCCGAGGTGTTCCTGCTGATGCGAGCCCAGACTACTCGATGGAAGATTTCTTGGTTGCTGTTGGCACTGGTGTTGGTCCGATGAAGATTATGGGCAAGGACTTGGTGCAGGCAGCCATCCGGGCCTACCATGCTCTCTGGCTGAATACTTCTAGGACTCCTGATATTGATGAGGTCAAAGTATTGGTGGAAAGATTGATGGCATCTGAGAACCAGTTAAATCTTTGGAGGGAATCCGCCGGACGAGATGGTGCTGATATGGCTCTCACAGTCATTATGTCATGGTATGAGGATATCTCCCTTGATACCTTGATAAATTTGCGCACTGGTTCCCGTTGGGTTGAGGACCTAGAATTTGTCGCTCGCCGGCAAGCTCGTGCCTTCCAGTTTGTTGAGTATGCGGACGTGCATAATTGGATTGAAGGGCCAAGTTTCCTTCCTAACCGGCAGACGAGGTCGAACTTGAAGATGCCTCTGATGATAACTCAGCCGAACAGGGCGAAGATGAGGGTGACTCGGCTACTTCTGGTGATTCCATCTCGAGCTCGGATGGTAATGGCGACACGCGATCCTCCTTCAAAGGTACTAGGCATTCCATAGCTCAAGCTGACGTTCCTCAACAGCCTCGGGCTTCCCCCGAAGTGGCTCCTGGATCTGTGGAGGGCGAGGCAACTTTGGCCGAAGTGCCACCTACCTCGGAGTGCCCAGCTCCTGATCAAGTCGCTGCCCCTTCAGTTAAAAAACTCTAAGTCATTTCTTATCCCTGGTATGCCAGGCGTATGATGTGTGTCAAACATTTGTCCGTCTTTTTGTGTGGTATGAACCTCTTTTGCCTTTTGCCGCTGAGGCACATGTGGTTGTAATTGTTATCACTTTGTTTAAACTGATCTTGTTTGTCCGAATCTTTGCTTTGGTAGCCTTCAATTTCTTGAGTTTGGAGTGTATATTTGCCTTTGCCCTACCATAGTTCGGCGTCCAATATTGCCTGACTTTGATAAGCTTCACAACTTAACCGCTGTGTTTTGGACTGTTAACCAAGGTGTAAATCTCGAAGGCCATATTTGGGGAGAGCGAAATAATATCACTCTAGGTGCCAAAGTTTGATACCCACACCTGGAACAAGGGATAACCGTGGGGCAATTCCTGCTGCTCTAGAGATCTAGACTTACCGTATCACTAAAAATGCGAAACAACACTATGCAGTCCTTGAGTCATTGCTTGAGGTGACGAGGTTTAAGATATAACCCAAACTAGAAAACGACACATGACAGTCCCCGAGTCACTGCTCAAGGTGCTATGGTTTGATACATAACCCCAACTTAGAAATAGCATAGGACAGTCTCCGGGTCACTGCTCAAGGTGTCGAGGTTTAATACATAAGCCAAACTTAGAAACAATACAGGGCAGTCCCCGAGTCATTACTCAAGGTGCCGAGGTTTAATACATAGCACAAAATCAAAAACAACATATGGCAGTCCCCGAGCCACTGCTCTGGGCGCCGAGGTTCAATACATAAGACAAACTTAGAAGCAATACAGGGCAGTCCCCGAGTCTCTGCTCAAGGTGCCGAGGTTTAATACATAGCAGAAAATAAAAAACATCATATGGCAGTCCCCGAGCCACTGCTCTAGGCCCCGAGGTTCAATACATAGCTGATGCTCCGTCCTGAAGCGTCACTTTACAATGTGTCGTAGATTACTCCTACGAGTAAAATGGACGAAGTAAAGCTACGTTCCATGGTCTTTTCGATTCTTCGCCGGCTTTGTCTGCCTTGTTCTTTCCTAGTGACTGAGCATCGATTAAGTTATACGCATCATTGTGCAATGCCTTGCTCATGATGAATGGTCCTTCCCATGGGGGCGACAGTTTGTGCATGTCGGCCGTGCGTTGCACCAGTCGGAGGACCAAATCTCCTTCTTTAAACACTCTTGGATTTACCTTCTTGTTGTGATATTGTTGCAAGTCCTGTTGATAAATAGCTGATCTTGATAGCGCCAGCTCCCAGGCTTCTACTAGAAGATCGACATCATCTTGCCGAGCTACTTCATTTACCTCAGCGGTTGTATATTGGGTAACCCTTGGCGAGTCATGTATTATGTCGGCTGGAAACACAGCTTCTTCCCCATACACTAGAAAAAATGGTGTATAGCCTGTTGATCTGTTTGGGGTAGTCCTGAGGCTCCATAGTACTGCTGGTAGTTCCTCGATCCAACACCCTGCCGACCTTTGCAGCGGTTCGACGAGTCGTGGTTTTATTCCGGACAATACTAGTCCATTAGATCTTTCTACTTGCCCATTAGATGTTGGGTGAGCCACCGATGCGACATCTAGTCTTATGTGCTTTTCTTGACAGAATCTAGCGAAGGCTCCTTCGGCAAAGTTTGTACTGTTGTCTGTAATAACACTGTGTGGGTAACCATATCTTAAGATAATATGTTTGAGGAATTTTACTATTGTGGGCCCATCACACTTCTTTATTGGTTTTACTTCAATCCATTTTGTGAATTTTTCAACCATGACTAAGATGTGGGTCATCCCGCCTCGGGCAGGCTTGAATGGTCCCACCATATCTAAGCACCATACAAAAAATGGCCAAGTAATTGGTATCGTTTTTAACTCGGATGATGGCATATGTATCTTGCTGGCATATCTCTGGAAACCATTACATTTTTCGACCAGTTCTTTGGCCTCTTTCAACGCTGTTGGCCAATAAAACCCATGCCTTAATGCTTTGGCCACTAAAGCTCTGGACGAGGCGTGATGCCCGCACTCTCCTTGATGTATATCTAGGAGGATCTCCTGGCCTTCCGCCGAGCTCACACATCTTTGCAACACGCTTGTGACGCTCCTTTTATACAGCTCATTGTTTATGATTGTATAAGCTTTAGCTCTTCTCACTGTTTGTCTTGCCAATATCTCATTATTCGGCAAAATCGCATCTTTAAGGAAAGAGAATATGGGTTGCGCCCATGTTGGTGTGATTTTTTCTGGTGTAATCTCACTATCTATTTCAATATTTTCTGCCGACATAACTACCTCGGATTTCTCCATATCCATCCTTGCATCAGCCGGCTTCATTTTTGGAAATTCCGAGTTACATTCCTTGTCAATTTCCATCGGCACACTATCTTCTCTTGACTTTGGCGTAATGAAGATGGATTCGGACTCTGGCGATGGTGTTATTGATGGCTTCCTCAGGTGCTCTAGGGCGATACCTGGGGTAATTGATTGTCTGGTTGATCCGAGTTTTGACAATGTGTCTGCGGCATCGTTTTCTGCCCGAGGTATATGATGAAATTCACATCCATCGAAGTATCCACTGAGTTTTTGCACATGAAACCTATATAAGGCCATATTGGCATCTAACGCATCCCAGTTGCCTTAGACTTGTTGTACTACTAGATCTGAATCTCCGTAGCACAAGATTCGGCGTATGCCAATCTCTTTCGCCACCTTCAATCCATGGACAAGTGCTTCATATTCGGCTACGTTGTTTGACGCGGCAAAATGTATTTGCAACACATATCTCAGCTGATCTCTTTTCGGAGAGGTTAACACTATTCCTGCCCCCAAACCATTTCTTAGTTTGGAACCGTCGAAGTGCATCGTCCAATAATTCGGATCTGGCAATGGTGGCTCATACTGTACCTCGGCCCAATCCACGAAGAAGTCGGCCACAGCTTGAGATTTGATTGCATCCCGCCTATCGATTTGCGGAGCATAAGGTGACAATTCAATTGCCCATTTTGCTATTCGGCCACTTGCATCTTTGTTGCTCAATATGTAGGCTATGGGTGCTTCACAGATCACTTTGATGGGATGCTCTTCGAAGTAATGTTTAAGTTTCTTGGCTGACATGTACACCCCATATGCCATCTTCTGATAATGTGGGTAATTTTGTTTTGAGGCCGATAGTACCTCGCTTAGGTAATACACCGGCCTTTGTACTGATTTATCATCTTCAATTCGTTCCACCACGATCACAGCGCTTACTACTCTGTTCGTGGCGGCTATGTAAAGTAACATAGGCTCTTTCGACAATGGAGAAGCCAAGACTAGCACTGTGACCAACATCTTTTTCAATTCATGGAACGCATTGTCCGCTTGTGGTGTCCAAATGAACTTATTAGATTTTTCATCAATTGATAAAGTGGTAGTGCTTTCTCTCCCAGCCGACATACAAATCGGCTAAGCGAGGCTAATCAACCTGTGAATTTCTGTACGTCATTTAGACATCTCGGCAACTCCATCCTTTCCACTGCTTTTATCTTAGTTGGGTTGGCCTCTATACCTCGGCTAGATACGAGAAAACCGAGTAGTTTTCCCGCAGGCACACCGAAAGTGCATTTTTCTGGGTTAAGCTTCATTCGGAACCTTCTCAGGTTTGCGAAAGTCTGTCGGATATCATCTAGTAGCGTTTTGCTTTCTTTGGTTTTGATAACCACATCATCTACATACACTTGTACATTCTTTCCTATCTAGTCATGTAGACATTTTGCATACATCTCTGATGCGTTGCCCCCGCGTTATGCAGGCCGAATGGCATGGTGCGATAGCAATAAGCCCCGTACGGGGTAATAAACGCAGTCTTTATTTGATCGGCCAGATTTAACGGTATCTGGTGAAAACCAGAATACGCGTCTAGAAATGACAATAGTTCACAACTAGCGGTCGAATCAATGACTTGATCTATTCTAGGTAAGGGAAAGGGATCTTTTGGACACGCCTTGTTCAGGTTCGTGTAATCGATACACATTCGCCACACAATGGCTACATTTGGATCATCCTTCTTCTTTTCCACTAGCACCGGGTTCGATAACCAATCCGGATACAGCACCTCCATGATGAACCCAGCCGCTAGGAGCCGAGCTATTTCATCCCCTATTATTTTTCTCCTATCTTCGGCGAAGCGGCGGAGAGGTTGCTTCACCGGCCTTGCTCCTGGCCTTACAGTCAGAGAGTGCTCAGCCAACTCCCTCGGCACACCTTGCAGATCCTGAGTTGACCATGCAAAGATATCCCGATTCTCACGGAGGAAGTTGGTGAGCTCGCTTTCCTATTTAACATCTAGGCCGGCACCAATGGTGACGGTGCGCTCTGGGAACTGCTCATCTATTTGGAACTTTTTTGTTTCTTTAGTCGGCTGGAAAGAGACACTTCCATGCGGGTTGGCCAATGCCGGCATATTCAGTTGTGCCGAGAGGCTACCTCCTGAATCCTTCTTTTTCTCTTGCTATTACCAATGACTCGGCCAGATTTGATCCGCTGAAGCACATTCCATTGACTTCTGTAATCTCACATCTTGTTATCACCCCTTGTGGTCCGGGTAACTTCATTTTTAGATAAGTTATGTGGCAGCTGCCCATGAATTTGGCCAATGCTGGCCGTCCGAGTAGAGCATGATAGCAACTCTCTAGACCCACCACTTCAAACTCCAAATTTTCTGCTCTGCAGTTATCTCCTGTACTGAATAACACATCCACTCGAACCTTTCCAATAGGTTCGCATGAAAGTCCCGGTACTATCCCATGGAATGTGATCCTCGTGGATTGCAGCATATTCTGCGATATTCCGAGTTTATGCATTGTATCTTTGTACATGATATTGATACTGCTCCCATTGTCAATGAGTACTTTTGAAAATTTCACATAAATGCTCGGTCCGACAAATGTCGGATCTAGCATGAGTGCATACGACCCCGGACTTGGCATTATTTTGGGGTGATATTTTATGCTCCAAGTTATTTCTTGATCTGACCAAGGCACATATCTTGGTACTGCCAGCATAACTGCATTTACTTCCATATGCCGGCGATGTACACTTTTCATGTATTGATGTTCTATTGTGAACACGCAATATGATTGATGACGTTCCCTGTAATCATTGTGTCCACTATTTCCTGGATTTGTCCTTCCATCCGGACCCTGATTTATCACTTGATGCACTGCATATCTCCGGTCCGAGTTTTCATACCTCGGGGGAGGAGGCGGTAACATTAGTTGTTGTGCATTTGCTCCAGTCAATTGTGGCTGATGCTGCTGATGTGCCTGGAGGTATGTTGCTTGCATGCTTGCGGGGTTACCCGTTGCATTTTTCATCCAGGCACACTGGCGAGTAGTATGATTGGCCGGCCTGGCCAGGTTTGATGTGTGAAATTTACACGGCTGATCTAGCATAGACTCAAACGTGTACTTCGGCCTCTCCTGCCATTGCTTCTTTTGCTCTGGTGTCCACTGTCTTTTCCCTTCATTCCTTGGAGTCCATTGCTAAGGACCATTCTTTTGCCACTGGCTGTTTGCGTGACTCGGCTGATCTTGCACTACTGCTGCCACCTGATTTGAACCATATCTATAATCCGGTCTCTCTTCTCTTCTTCTTCCTCTGAAATCATTGCGCCTCGATGACCCGGCTGCATCTCTTGCATATTGATCTTGATGTTCCCGATGATCTGCCGACATTAGTTATGGTTGCGTCGGGTCACCCAAAGCATAGGAATCCGCTATCCTGATGGTCTACGCCAAAGTGGTTGGCATATCTCTTTGCAATCGCTGCCATAATACACTGGCATAGCGGCATCCTTGAGCGAACCAAGCTATCGCCTGTGATTCTATTACTCCCTCGCATGAATTCCTGAGATTACACCACCGAGTTAAGAATTCTCTGTCTGTTTCATTCGGCCTCTGCTTGCACATGGCTAGCTGTTGCGGCCTGTTTGGCCTTTAGTAAGTACTGGTGAAGTTGCTAACGAACATTTCTTCAAAATCCAACCAACAGTTGATGCTGCCTGCTAGCAGGTTATTCATCCATACTCTAGCTGGTCCTTCCAACATTTGCGGGACATATCGTACTTCCCATCGTAAGTTTCCGCCAGCTATTTTTACAGCAGTGGCATAATCGATAAACCAATCCTGTGGTTTGGTGCTCCCATTATATGTTTTTGTGCCTCTTGCCAGCTGAAAGTTCGGCACTGGCGGCTCGCCCATGATCCGTGGTCCAAAGCATGTCGGACCTGGTGGACCCTGTTCTTCTAGCAACTCGGACCGGTATAGCCAGTCCAGCTTTACTCTGGCATCACTTGACGGCAAATCTTAGTACAAAATTCTCTCCTGCATTCCATAGTGGTTATTTCCACCATGAAGCGCATATTCCATCTCGGAATAACCATCATTATACCTCTCATTCACCTGATTTTGGCGAGCTGGTCTCACTTCTCTTTCCTGCCGAGGTTCATGTCTCGGTTGTGGATTGGGTGGCGGTTCTCTCCTTCCTTCGGTCGGGATATTGTTCTCGTGATTCCCTCTTCCGTGTTCTCCTCTTCCGAGATCTCCATTGCCTCGGCTTCCGCTGCCTTTCTTGGCA
This sequence comes from Avena insularis, assembly GCA_023614405.1. NCBI lineage: Eukaryota > Viridiplantae > Streptophyta > Magnoliopsida > Poales > Poaceae > Avena > Avena insularis. The sequence continues at coordinate 30,066,040 of CM042689.1, read as the reverse complement.
CGGTCAGGATTTCTCTCGCCACTATTACCTTGGCTTCCATTGCCTCTGTTCTCATTTGCTTTTCCGGCTATCGCTGGATCATATGGAACAATTTGCTTATTTCTTTTTCCCGAAGTTACTGCTCTGTCCTTTCGTGCATTGTTTCCGGGCGAAGATGCTGCTGATACGGATAAGGCAGGTGCTGCACTAGCCATGAACCATTCGCGAGGCACCTGGCCTAGCCGGGTCTGCCCTGAGCATTTCTTCATTCTGCTGGTTCGCAATGCGCACCAGCTCATTCACTCTTTCTTGCTGTTTTTGCCGGGCTTCGTCGGTCAATCCTTCTAACTCTAATGCAGCGGTAGTTGCCGCCCTTAGGTTCTTTGTCGGGGTACTATACCTTGGCAAGCCTAGATCAACTGATTCTGCCTTGTGAGCATCATGCTCCTTGTTGATATCATCTATGAGGTTGTTTCCTCTTAATCTCAACTCGTCAACCCGCTCGGGGGCGACGTCAAGCTTGTTTGCCCTGGCATATTCTCGCAGGGTCCTGTTTAAGGACTCCCGCAAGGCTGACACCTTTTTTGCCTCTACTAGCACTTTCTGCCTGGTCTCTTCTAACTCTGCCTGAGCATTAGCCGGATCAAGTATCGGCGCTACAGGTGTAGTCAGATTATCTATAGTTGCCTGGAGAATGTTTTCTGGTCTTTCCAGGGGTGGTCCTCTTACCCTTGGTGCCCTTGGGGTCGTCTCCTGCATCTCGTCCTGGTTGGCCGCTGAAGGAATTACCTCGGTGGGCTATGGAGCTGTCTTCTTTGGGGGCACCTGCACTCCTGCTGTCGGATCCTTGCTCGATCCGGCGCCTGCTGCTCCTGCCTGTACCCCGGCTGCGACCATCACCTCGACGCTGCTGAAAGGGCGCACTTCGCGCGGACTGTTTGCGGCGCTAAGGGGAGGTTCTCCTGCAACAACAACCTGGTGAGGATAAATGTCGGAGATGTCGACGCCGACGTAGATCTGGTGCATGCCCAAGTTGATGAAGACGCCGTTGCACGGAGGATTTTTTCCCTTGAAGCTGCCTGCGTTGTCGCTGACGTAGTCACAGAGATCAAGTCTCCGGACTAAGCCAGAGACAATGCGCTCGCCAGTGTGGATGAAGTTTCCCGTCCGGATCATGACTCCATCTAGCACCGCTGCTGGCCCCACGGTGGGCGCCAACTGTCGTGGTGGTGGCACGGCAGATGCCATGGGTAGGCTAAAGTATGGGGCCAATGGATGCTAGAGGGATCTGGGGAGGGAAGATGTAGTTGATTCTACACACAGAAGACTAAGGTAAAGATCTTTATTTCTCCTTCCTTGGGCTACAAGTGCTCCTTGAGCTGTGTACAAGTAGAGAGGAAGAACTTTACCATCCTAATGGTACTAAATCAGCCGATGCCCTCCTCAGAGTCCAAGCCTCTCCTTATAAAGGAGAGCCCTGGGCTCCTCTAGGGCTGACGTGGCAAGCATATTCGAGGAATATGCTTGTCCCAATATAGTAACTTGGCGGCCTCCTTTCCATGTCGCCCTCCTAATGACGGCAAGGTTCTAGAGGACCCCACCTGCATGCCTCGGGCTTCAGGACTGTCACCTCTGTGACCTCCTTCTGCCCTTCTGTCACTCTGCGCCTTGTCTTATGTGCTTGGCTCCGCTCAGATTCCTCCTAGCCTGCGACTAGAGTTTGACTATAGGCATCTCCTTCTCCTGCAAGCTTCATATCATTCGGCCCTGTCTCGCATAACTCGGCTTGGCCTTCACCTACATTCAGATTATTCGGGCTGACCCGGCCGACTTACACAGTATCTCGACCGGGTAATGCCTTGCTTTTCTCATAAGGGTCCTTCTCTTTCATACCTCGGCCGACCTTTACAGGATTCGGCTGATTTAGAGTGTAACTCGGAAACTAGACAGGGAACCTCCTCTCGTCTTTCCCCTGTCCTTACCCTATCCGGGGTCACCTCCCCAACAACAAGCCACAATCCAACAAAAAACCTGATTCACAACGGTGTACAATTCAGAATAAAAGAATAAAAAGGTTAAAATAGAATAAGGATTGTACTGTGAAAAGGGAAGATTGAATGGACCAAAAAGGCCAAAGCCCAACATTGAAATGGATAATAAAAACACCAACCCTAAAAGAAAAATGACAAGGAGAAGGCCACGCCGAATTCAATAAAAGGCTGAATTGTTTGGGCTTGGACCATATAGGCCGCCAAAATGGACCGGGCTGATTTCACACTACGACGATTTCATTTCATCATAATTTTGCAACGTCGGATCAGCCACGTAGGATTTGATCTGTCCAGGCGAGATGTGCCATGACGATATTGGATCGTCATAACGGCTATGACGATCTAATATCGTCATAGATGGTTTTGACGATTTTATCAAAATCGTCGTTATAGTTCATTTGCGACGCACAGCTTTTGACGATCTCATTTTCGTCATAAAATCGTCACAGATGGACTACTATGACGATCTTGTGATGAAAATGGAGGGTCATATATTGCCAGATTCCTTGTAGTGATAAAACGCGAAAACAATGAGTGTTTGGTCATAACTGTCAAACATGTAAATCGCCTTGGAACCCCAAAACTGTCGGCAATTGCTCATGAAAATGGCCATAAAACATGAAAATGGAGAGTTTTTGGTCATGCCCTTAAACACGTATCGGGTCTTGTGGTCATTTTAAATCGCCCTGGAACCCCAATATTATGGGCAATAACTCTTAAAAATGGCTATAATATGCAAAAACAACGAATTTTTGGTCATAACTCTCAAACCTGTAAATCGCCTTGGAACCCCAAAACGATGGGCAATAGCTCATGAAAACGGCCATAAAACGCGAAAACAACAAGTTTTTAGTCATAACTCTCAAACATGTATCGGGTCTTACGGGTCATGCGAATCCCCCTAGAACCCCAAAAATGTGGCCAATAGCTCATAAAAAACAGCCATAAAACACGAAAATGACGAGTTTTTGATCAAGCATCAAACACGTATCGGGTTTACAGTCATTTTAAATCGCCCTTGAACCCCAAAACTATGGGCAATAACTCATGAAAACGGCCATAAAACACAAAAATTACGAGTGTTTGGTCATGCCCTTAAATATGTATCGTGTCTTTGCGGTCATTTTAAATTGCCCTGTAACCCCAAAAATATGGGCCATAACTCATGAAAATTGCCATTAAACGCGAAAACAACGAGTGTTTGGTCATAACTCTCAAACCTGTAAATCGCCTTCGAACCCCAAAACTGTGGGCAATTGCTCATAGTTTGTGATAATGTGCCCATATTGGGCATGCATCTGTATAATGGGATGACTAACAATGTTGTAGTACAAAGTTTTCCTTTTCGACGCACAGAAAATCCATTTTCTATTTTTACGAGTCGAAAGAGGGATTTGTGAAGCAACCACCAAATTGAAGTTTCAAAATGGTAACATCTTATTTTTCAAAAATACTAGACCACCTAGCATGTACAATTTCCCAACTGAAGTATCTCAAACCTTTTATTCCGTCCATGGTGAAAAAGACAAATCCTGCCGAATCGGTTGGAAGTGGGTAAGATATGAACTACAAGTACATGATTTCATGCTGATGATTTTTTGTAAAAATCATTTTTAGGTTCACAACATGCTATTTCATCAGAGATCCAATGCTAGTTTTGTGAGCCTCAGCCCCTAGCTAAGAATATTTATGAAAACCCTTCAAAAAGTTTGACCAGACATTCAAATGTGCATAACTAATTCAAACAAAATCAAAAAAATACAAAACCTTCGCATGGTGTCATGTTATGTGACATAGTTGTGAGGAAAAATATCAAACTTGGTTTTAGAAATGGTCAAAAAAACTTGCTTAGAAATAGGGTGGTTTACCCTAGCTTTGGAGCCCATTTCTATCACATTTTGGGTGAGGGTGAGTTGTACTTCACAAAAGGGATCAGGGTGAGGATGAGTTGTACTGTACATATGAGAAAAACATTGGAAGCTCATATAAACATAGAAAAGTACACATAGCTACATTTGTTGAAATTCAAATTTACCATCATATTTGAATTTTGTCCAAATTATCAACAACAAGTGCCAAATTATTATAATAACAAATGTCTACAACAACAACAAGTGCCAAATTATTACAATAACAAATGTTTACAACAACAACAAGTGCCAAATTCAAAGTCTATTTCTTTTGGCTCTTCTTACCCCTCGTTTTCTTCTCCTTCACAAGTTTCACACCACACAATAGGTTTATGCTCTTCTTTTTCTTATCATTACCATCTGGCCTCCCCACAGTATGTCCAAGAGTCTCCTTCACCTCCTGCACCTCCTCAACAACACAGTCTGGCACCATAGCCTCATCAACATGGTCACTTTGCACCAGAGCCTCATCAACATGGTCAGTTTGCACCAGAGCCTCAACAACATGCTCATTTTGCACCAGAGCCTCAACAACATGCTCATTTTGCACCAGAGCCTCAACAACAGGCTTATTTTGCACTAGAGCCTCAACAACATGCTCATTTTACCCCTCATTTTGCACCAGAGCTTCCAAATCAGAAACGGTGTGCCCTAAAGCCTCAATAGTATGCACATCATCCTCCAATACAAGTTCAGGTTGCACCTCTACAGCACCAAACATGATCTGGTTAGTTCTATTCTTTCTTTGGCCATTGATTCTTGCTCTTTTCACTGGCCAGCATTCTTCAACAACAAGAGGTGGGCCTTTTTCTCCACGCTTCCTCCTAGAAACAAGCAAGTTAGCTGGGGGAGAAAATTCATCAACAAGAAATGGGATAGATTTTGGATGAACATACTTTGGATTTTCAGTAGTGTATCTGCACTTGGTAGAGACAGCTCGGTGTCCAAGTTCTTCACAGAGTTTGCATCTATTCTTGTTACTTTTTAGGGCCCTTTTTGGCTTGACATCTTTCTTTTCATCTTTGTTTCCCTTCTTGCAGCTCCCACATTTCTCAAACCAAGCCTTGAATCTACTCTGCTTGGGCCTGCCAGCCTTTCTTTTTATCAAAGGAGGACACAAGGAGAACTGAATGTCCACTTCAGGCCACTAAGACTGATCTATAAGTGCTGGAATTGGTGTTCCATATGCAGCCTTGAATTTTGCACTCATGCAAATATGGGTGCATATTTAGCTTGGGTTTGGAGGCCAAGAAAAGTATGGCATGCTCACAAGGCTTCCCAGTGTGTTGCCACTCAAGGCCTGTGCATTCATGCAATTGAGTGTCAACAACATGCCTCCTGCCAGTCTTTGTATCTCTGACTTCAGCACCCCACAATGAGGATTTCTCAACACGCAAATGTGCAAGATTTCTGCTCCTATTGACCACCTGCTGCACAACATCAGGAAGCTTATCTCCTTGAAGAACATCACCAAGCCTTCTTCTCAATTCCCACAACCTCATGATCCTGATCTGGTCAACCATGTCATGGACAGGCAAGTCTTTTAACTCCTTCACTTTGTTGTTGAAACTTTCTGCCAAATTATTGTTGATATGATCACATTTGATGGCAGTGTTAAAACCTGACCTGTACCATAAAAGAGAATGGTAGGTTTCCAACCATGTACAAAACTTGACCCTATCCTCCTCAGAGCATATCGCCTTAATCTTCTCAAGGTGATATGAATGTGTATGTCTGGTGTAAGATCTTGCTGCTGGCCACATGCGGCCAAAATCATCTCCTCTGAATTTTTTGATCAAATTCATCCACATATGGCCGAAGCACTCCCTCTGCTCAGCATGAGGGAAAACAATCTTCACTGCATTTTCTAAACCTTTACATGCATCTGTGTGCACTGCCAATGGAGAGACTGGCCCTATGCATCTTTTCAACTGCATCATGAACCATGTCCATGATGCCTCTGTCTCAAACTAAAACATGCCAATAGCTACAGGGAACATCCAATTGTGTCCATCTAAAGCATTGCATGCTGCTAGTTGACCATTCCACTTTCCACTCAAATATGGACGGCACCCTGCTTTTAAGCCATCGATGCAAGGCTTGAAACCCATGAAGAATTTAGAGAAGAAGACTTTCCCATCAGCTGTTACCTCGGTATCTATCTCCACAACACTGCCAGGTGACTTCTTCTCTACTTCTGCTTTGAAGTTATAAAGCATTCGAAAGGTATTTGCCCAATCACCATATAGCTCTTTCATTGCCCTTTGCTTTGCCTTCCACACTATAGTATAATTCAATTTAATGGGGTACTACTTTTCTAAGTCTATTTTCAGTCTCTTTGTAGTGCTATTTGGTGTTGTGGCTAAAATGGGCTTGATCTTTTCTGCAACCCATAATTGTGATGTTATCTTTGTAACTGTTTGAGAACTTGTAATGCAAGTATGAGGTTTTGGAATTTTATTCACTCTTATTGTCCTTCCATCAGGTTGGCGTCTAGCAGATATATACCACTTGCAAGGCTTGGCACCACCATCATAACCTATGCATTTTGCATAGAACTTCATTTTATCAGTCCACATAGTCTTGGTAGAAAACTCACGTTTGACTGCATATGTCCTGAAACACATCCTGAATTCATCCATGCTTGGAAACAATCTCCCAACTTCAATAACTGGGTGCTCTTTGTCATAAACTGTTACTAGCTCATCATCATGTGCATCATCTACATGAACTGCAGCATTTTCCAACAACTCTAGATCTATATCTGCCTCTTCATCTCTTAAATGGTTGTCACCATCATTTGCAGCTTCATCCCTCTTCTTCTCCTTGTCTCTGTCATCTATAGGAATGCCAAAAATCTTTGTCAAATGTCATCTATTGGTGTAATGACCAAATTAGTCCGGTCATGTATCTCAACTGAATTCCAATCAACAGTTACAATCCTTTGTGCATTAGCATCTGCAGCCTCCTCTTGTGCATTAGCATCATCCTACACTATTAACACTTCCAACTCAGTAAGTATAGGCATTACTTACCTTTGTGCAGCCCAATCATCCTCGACCATCTAAGCAGCCAGCTTCGAGGCCACATATCGAACCGTAGAATCAGGTTTCATATCAATGAGCTCTGCTGAAAATAGAACAGTCTTGCTTGTCCAACCGTTTCGCTCATCGATTTCATCAACTATATGTTCCCCTGTCTCAACCCTAACATAGACACATTTGCAATCAACAAATCGTAACAAAGAAACTTCTTGCTCTGGCCCCCAAACCACACTATCCCCAATTTTTTCCACCATTTTCCTCACCGTCTCCTCTCCCATGTTTAGTAGCTCTTGGGGATCAACATGTTCTAATTCCACCTCCCATTTAACAACTGTGTCTCTCTCAATGAGCCGCGTGCTGCCATCAACTAAAACAGCCCTAGAGGGAAAGAAATTGATGCGAAATTCTAAGGTTTGGCGCGCAACATCGTCTCCCCTGTTTTTGGCGCACCTTTGTGAGCTAGAAGCGAACAAAGAGCTCAACCTTAGAGAAATTAAGTGTAGAGATACGGGATATGCCGATTAGAAGTCCCCTCTCCATGCTCCATCTCGTTCCCCCTCGCCCCGTTCAGCACACCCTCGCCTCCACAATCTATTAGCATCAATGGGCACGCTCAGATCTTGAATTGAGAAGAATGGGAGAGGAATTAGCTTTCAAATGGCACTCACCACCTTGCCGAACGCCGCGCCGCCTAAATTAATTGCCCACGCCGCCGCCGAGAACGATGGGTGAGGTCCGCCGTCAGGGAAGCTTCTGATCGGTCAAGGCGCTCGGTTGGTTGGTTTGACTGGCTTGATTGGCTGTCCCAACCGACCGGTTTGGCTTAACCCTAATCTTGGAACAAAGTTAAAAGTGTCCTTAACGACCGTTGTATGGCCCGTGTGGCCCTGGGCTATTAGCTGCCTCACAAGCGTCACATGCGAGCTATTCTTTTCAAAGATGTCGTGTTCCTTCCAATTCCGCGTAAAGACGTCGCATGAGAGCTATAAGCCCCAAACCACCTGACCCATCTAGCCAGCATCGCCGCCGGAGAGAAGAAAGGCCAGGGACGGCGGGAGAGAGGTGGAGGCGACTGTCAACAGGGGCAGGAGCTGGGGAGAGAAGAGAAGATCAATGGTACGGTTGTTAAGCCCTTTCTCCGTTGTGTCTGTGTGTGCTCTGCACCTCTACTTACCTAGGCAGTTCAGTCAAAGAATACACTATCCCTCCATAATTTTGGGTGCTTCCCGGTAGGCGGTGATAGACACCCAGAATGCTTTGGTCTCAACTTTAAGTGATACTACCTATGTGGATTATAAGTCCTACGTCTATACCTAGTTCGTTAATTTGACTATAAAATTTAAGTTACATTACATGAAAATTATACCATTAGAAAATATAGCATCTAAAATTTGTAATGGTATAATTTTTATGTTATTCTATTTATATTTTGTTGGTCAAATTAGCAACCTAGTTAACCGTGCATGATCTATAATTTTAAACGGAGAAAATACTAATGATGTTTGTTTTGCATTGAATTGAACTTTACATATTTTATTACTACCAAATGAGGGAAACCATTGGTTGCACGACACCAGCTAGATGTGACTTAGACTAAATCTCAGCTAGCCGAGCACGACACCAACTGTTATATATCTAGTTTATTTCTCCTCTGACCAACACGTACGGAGAGCTGTAGGCGTGCACCCGGCCGGCCGACACCTGTACCAGCGGAAATGTTAAGACCCCGTTAGCTCGTATTGCTCGTACAATTTTTGTTCTACTCCCTTTTCAATCTGCCCAGGACGAAATGATATGATCGTTTAAGTACGGAACTAGGATTTGTTTACTGCTCCGCTCGTTACAATTTTCATTCACGCTCTCTACATATGTTTAAAATGCAGTTATTTTGATGGAGAAAAAATGTTCTTAAACTAAATATATTTAGGAACTTGTTAAAAATATTCATAGAGTTCAAAAATTGCTGGGTCCAAAATTTTATTCACAAGGTTAAGAAATTTGTTCGTATAGTTCAAAAAAATTGATTGCAAGGTTCAAAAAAAAGTCCGGGGTTTAAAAAATGTTAGCATAGTTCAAAGAAATTGTCCGCGAATTCTAGAAAAAAAGTGTTCACAAGATTTATAAAATGTGTGTATAGTTTCATAACATTTGTTCTCGAGGTTCATAAAGAGTTCATGAGATTTAAAAATATTCGTATAATAAATGTTTGTATAGTTCAAAATTTTGTTCACAAGGTTCGGTAGAATGTTCATGTGACACAAAAAAAATGACATGGTACAAACTAATTGTTCACGTGTTAGGAGAAAATTCAGATATTGCACATTAAAACGTATCCATATTTTTAAAAACTTAAAAGACAGAAAACAAAGGAGAACATGAACAAACAGAAAACACGAGAAAATAGGAAAAACAAAATAAATTGTAACAAAAAATGAAATAAAAGACGTAAAAGAAAACAAAAATATATTAAGTAAAGAAACTGGAAAAGAAAAGAACAAATAGAAACAAAACAGACACACAAAACACAATAGCAAAAAATAGAGCTAAACAAATAATCGCCTAGGTGGGTCGACTCACCCGGGGTTCGCTTCAGGCGTTAGTTGGTAACCAACGCATTAAGCTTCAAACAGGGTTCGCCGATTAACTTTGTGTTGTATTGTTGTTGGGATCTTTTCATTTGAAAACATTTCCCGAGAAAAGACAGTTGCAAGTCTAGTTTTAACTCATAGTAAGAATGTGACCACAAAATAAGAAAATAACGTTTCAATACATAATAAGAAGGGATCATGAAACGTGAAAATGACAGTTCAATCCTCAATTGCAACCCAATAGCAGCCCCATTAAAAGCATGTTGCAAGTCTAGTTGCAACTTATATTAAGAAAGGACCGCAAAACAATACTTAGTTGCAACTCCAGCCACATCTTCTGTTAAAAGCCAGTTGCAGGTCCAGTTGCAACTCGTAGTAACAAGGGACCGCGAAATAATATATGTCTATATGCAACTAGTAGTAAATAAAGGGACCATGAAAAGTCCAGATACAAAAAACTCAAAAAACGTAAAGAAGGGACCACAAAAACAATCCACAGTTGCAACCCCACTTGCAACGGCTCCCCATGAAAATCCAGTTGCATGTCAATATGCAACTAGTAGTAAACAAAAGGAACCACGAAAAGTCCAGATGCAAAAACTCGAAAAACGTAAAAAAGGAATCACGAAAACAATTCTCAGTTGCAACTCCATTTGCAACTGCTCCCCGAGAAAAGATAGTTGCATGTCGATATGCAACTAGTAGTAAACAAAGAGAACAATGAAAAGTCTAGATGCAAAAAACATAAAAACGTAAAGAAGGGACCATGAAAACAATCCTCAGTTGCAACCCCACTTGCAGCTGCTCCCCATGAAAAACCAGTTGCATGTCGATATGCAACTCGTAGTAAAAAGGGGACCACGAAAAAATCCTCAGTTGCAACCCCACTTGCACTGCTCCTCGAGAAAAGACAGTTGCATATCGTATGCAACTAGTTGTAAACAAAGGGAACCATGAAAAGTCCAGATACAAAAAACTCAAAAAACATAAAGAAGAGACCATGAAAACAATCCTCATTTGAAACCGCTCCCCGAGAAAAGACAGTTGCATTTCGTTATGCAACTAGTAGTAAACAAAGGGAACCATGAAAAATCCAGATGCAAAAAACTCAAAAAACGTGAAGATGGGACCACGAAAACAATCCTCAGTTGTAACCCCACTTGCAACTTCTCCCCGTGAAAAGCAAGTTGCAAGTTGATATGCAACTCGTAGTAAATAAACGGGACCACAAAAAGTGTAGATGGAAAAATTCAAAAAAGGTAAATAAGGGACCATGAAAACAATCCTCAGCTACAACCCCACTTGCAACTGCCCCCCAAGAAAAGCCAGTTGTATCTCGATATGCAACTCGTAGTAAAAAGAGGGGACCACGAAAAGTGCAGATGCAAAAACTCAAAAAAGATAAATAAGGGACAACGAAAAGTGCAGATGCAAAAACTCAAAAAGGTAAATAAGGGAGTACAAAAACAATCCTCGGTTGCAACCCTACTTACAACTACCCCCCCCCCCCCCCCCCGCCTGAGAAAACCAGTTGCATGTCGATATGCAACTTGTAGTAAAGAAAGGGGACCATGAAAAGTGCAGATGCAAAAACTCAAAAAAGCTAAAGAACAGACCACAAAAATAATCCTCAGTTGCAACACCACTTACAAACGCCTCCCCCTTCGAGAAAAGCCAGTTGCATGTCGATATGCAACCAGTAGTAAAGAAATGGAACCACGAAAAGTGCAGATGCAAAAACACAAAAAAGGTAAATAAGGGACCACAAAAACAATACTCGGTTGCAACCCCACTTACAACTACCCCCCCCCCCCCTCCCGAGAAAACCTGTTGCATGTCGATATGCAACTTGTAGTAAAGAAAGGGGACCATGAAACGTGTAGATGCAAAAACTCAAAAAAAGCTAAAGAACAGACCACGAAAACAATCCTTAGTTGCAACACCACTTAAAAACTGCTCCCTCCCCCTCAAGAAAAGCCAGTATAACATCCCAAAAATATGAATCAAGGTTATCAAGTTCTAATCAACCTAATTTAGGGTTAACAAAAAAATTTGTTAATTAAAATCCATATGAATGCATGTGTGTATGTGATGAATGCATGAATGCTTGTATGGACTTGTGTGATCGTTATGAATGGCAAGGATTGGTTTAAACATGAAAACAACATCATCTAAATCATTTCCTAGCAGAATCAAATTAATAGAAATTCAAAAACAAACCATATGAGCTAATGGTCATTTTTGCCACTCTTGTTCACTAGACCACTTTGAGTGTTTCTAGTCCAATATTTCTAACAGAAACAAATCAAATTCCTTTCACCCCTTGATAGAACAAGTACAAGTCAACCCAAGCCCACCTTGCAAACACACAAAACATTTGGCAACCCTATTCAAATGACGTTTAAAAATTGAATCTAGTTCATATGGTAAGATCACCATTTCTCAAAACCCAACCAAACCAGTTCACCTTGACAAATCCAAACAACCAGATACTATCTAGTATGTGCCCAGTACACTCACCAAGTTCCATCCAAAAATTCAAATATGAATTTCTTTCGGCCATTTCATCAAACACCTGGAGACACAATTCAAACTTGGCCAAACTTCACTGTTTTGAGCAGTGATCATCCCAAAAATTGTCCCCCATTGATCATCACTGTCTCCCTAGTGACAAATGGTGTATTAAACCAGCCTAGACCCCTACCATTGCACCATTCCCTGCATGTCCGAGCCATCCCTTACCAGCCGACCATGGCAAACTAGAACGAGCCATCGCCGCGCCTAGCCACCATGTCTAGGAGGCACGCCACCATCCACCGCCACCCTCTGTCCAGCCCTCGAGCATTGCCAAGCCGTGGACCACCGAGAACGCGCCGCGCCCAGTTCGTCCATGCCATGTCCAGAGAGCACCAGCTTGCCGAAGCCGACTGCCTTGCACAGACCGCGCCTCGCCTTCGCCACCCGTCCACACGATCACCACCGTCCCAGGAGACCACCAGACATGCCCGTTCGTCGCCGCGCGACCAGGAGTGCCTATGCATCGTCAAAAACGTCATCGGTGCCGCTCAGATCACCAGCGCATTCTGACCAAACCACATCGCCCCTTGCCGCGCCATCAAGCCGTTTAGATCCTCCAGGAGACCGTGCACCGTCCCCTAGCCTCAGCCATGCCCGTAGCTCGCTGTAACACCGACCCTGACGAGCTTTGCCCATGCCACTCGGCCTCTCTCTCGCCTATAAAAGGAGGCCTTCCCCACACCATTTCTTCACACCATGTCACTCCCCACCTCTCACTGATCCTTCCCACCTCTTCCCAGAGCAAGGCGAGATCTCCCTCGCTGCAATTTTGCCAGAGCCTGCCACTGCTGGAGGAGAAGGGTGCCGTTGATTGCGGCCATCCCAGGAGAAGCCACCAGTACCAGGAGAATCGCTGTCGTCGACTTGGTCATTCGCCCCCATCGCCGACCCGCGCCTGAGCCCCGGTGAGCCGCCCCAGACCCCCACTGGCGGTGCAAGGGTTAGCCCCCATCGTGTTCTGTTCCGACGAGGACGACGGCCGTGAGCCGTTGATCCTTAGTCTAATCCTACGGTCGTAATCGCCATGTACACCTTCGCAACCCTCTGTCTCACTAAAGTAGGAACACCACTTAACCATCTTCTGGCGCCCATGAGCTGGCCTTCGCCGATGTTGGGCTGGTAGATCTCCCGTGATCCAAAGAGTTTGAATTTAGGTTTGTCTATTTAGTTTCAAACATAGTTCTGTCTGTTGATTCAAAAATCAATTCAGAGAGATTCACTGAACCAAATTGCATGAAACTAATTTTGTTAGAAAGATATGGAAATTCTTAATCCAAGACCGTTGGATTCAAACCATTTGAAATTATAGATCACCTATAGTAAAAATAACAAGGCAGAGACTTTTCTGCATTCAAACATTTTTCAAAACTCAACCATAAATTCTTTTGAGTTGATTCCAACTCTCAAAAATCAATTTGACAATACCTTGCTGAATATATAAAAATATCTAGGTTTACTTCCAGAAATAATGGACAAGTAATAAAAGAATGCCCCATAGGCATTTCTAGTCACTTTAATTAATTAAAATAAAAATTTTAAACCTTATTAAATTGTGACACCACTTTAAATCACATTCTGAAGTACTAAAATATGTGGTGATGACATGTGTCAACATGATCCCATATTTTGATTAGAGAATATTAAATCTTAAGTAGTTTTTCAATGAGTAGAAATTACCTTTCTAAAATAAAACAAATAAGACTAATGCTTTAATCCTTGTGATGAGTGTGATGATGCTAGATCATCTAGTGTGAACCTTTGTGTGCCAAATAGAAGTAGTTAAGTATTGTTTGGTGATTGTGTACTTCGTATTTATTTATAGACGCTTGTACCGACCAAGGATACAAAGAGGAAGGAGACTACTATAAAGAGGAAGCAGAGGAGAACTTCAACCACTACACTACTCAAGGCAAGCTACTATCTTAGCAAGCTAAGCTAAACCATGCAAGTCTTACTTGCAAGCCTAAACCCAATAGTTAACCTATGCAATGCATTAGACATGCTTTGATTATACAACTTTATTATACCCAATCCCAGTTTTACTTGCAAGCTTTATTCTTTTATTTCTTTATCAAAGCTCTTTGTTTATGTTTACTTAGTGACTTGTGAATTTTGGAAGGTTATTATGGATAGCATGAGATTAGACCTAGATAAGTCACACTTGATTATCACCCCTCATTAGAGTTTACCCCCAACTTTAGTGGCTAGTGCTAATCATAAAACTTGCTCACTTTACATGGGAATACTTGGTGAAAATGCTTATGAAAACCTTAGAATGATGAGTCATTCTAATGAGATGTTTTGACATGTGTTCTTGAACACCATATAAGCGTAGCATAAAGATCAAGTCATTTAATATAGTTCATTTGCTATAAGCTTTCTGATACATAGCAACCTAATTCCTTCGACCATGAGTTCATGTTAATCACCATCACCGGAAGGATGCTTAGATGACATCAAACACCACACCGTAACTGGGTGGCTATAAAGGTGGCATTGAGTGTTCGAAAAGTATGGGTTGAGGCACATGGATCAAGAGTGGGATTTGTCCATCCATATGACGGATAGATATACTCTAGGCCCTCTCGGTGGAATATCATCCAATTAGCTTGCAAGCATGTGACTGGCTCACAAGGGATCACATATCATGGGAACGAGAAAAGAGTACTTATCAGTAACAAGGTTGAACTAGGTATGCAGAGATACGGATGATCAAAACCTCGGATAAGTAAACTATCATGAGACAAAGGGAAATTGGTATCGTATGTAAGTGGTTCATTCTATCGCAAAGTAATCGTAGAAATGTGTGGGAGCCATATGAATTTCCAGATTCCTCTATTGGTTATTGATCGGAGAAGTGTCTCGATCATGTCCACATAATTCACGAACCGTAGGGAGACACACTTAAGGATTCGATGTTGTTGAGTAGTTATGGAATGATGAGTAAGAGACCAAATGTTGTTCGGAGTCTCGGATGGGATCCGGGATATCACGAGGAGATCCAGAATGGTCCGAAGAATAAGATTCATATAAGGAAAGTCCTGTTTCGGAGTTCGGGAATGATTCCAGTGTTTTCACCAGGAATTTTCATAGAAGGGTTCATAGAAGGGTCTGAAGGTTCGGCACTCCGGAGGGGAAGGGTACATGGATGTGTCATGACAATGTGGAATGGTTGCATCATGTACTAGGTCACTTGGCTGGGCAAAATAAAGAGAAGAAATCAAATCGAAGTTTGACATTCAAACGCCAATTTGAAAAAGTCAAATCTCAAGTTTGCTTGGTGGAGGGAGAGTAGGAAACCTACTTGGGGAGGAAATCCCACTCCCTCCCACCCGCCGGCCATGAGGAGGAGTTGGAGGAGGACTCCATCCTCCCCAAACCGCCTCTCCCCTCCTATATAAGGAAGGGTAGGGCACCCCCTCTCCCGACACCCAACACCACACAAACCCTAGCCCTAAACCACCGGCGCCACCACCCCCTACTGCCGCCACCTAGGGCACCACCAACTCGCCGAGTTGGGGTGAACCCTAACCCTAGCCGCCGGCTAGATTCTCCCCTTGGTGCCTCTAAACCCTAGATCGCCAAGGCCTCTCTCATAGTCCATCATACTCTCTCCGGCTTAAGGCGAAGCCCTGCAAGATCTCCCCTCTACTTCCGGTACCACGCCGTCGTGCTGCCGGAATCACGAGGAGAGTGCTACAACCTCCGCTGTCTGCTGGAACAAGGGAGAGGAAGGTCTTCATCGAGTACCGAACGTGTGACCGACTGCGGAACCGCTGCCGGAACGCAGCACCGAAAGGATCGTCTACATGATCTTGAGATCGGCAAGAGTACGACTACATCACCCACGAGAATCTGCTCTCGTTAACCGCTTTGGAATTTTCAAGGGTGAGTTCCTCTATCGACTCGTTGCTACAATCTAGTAGATAGATCTTGGCTTGTTTGTTTTCATGCGGTAGAATTTTTTTTTGTTTTTCATGCTACGAACCCCCTACATATGTCCATCACACCATTCTCCTAATGATACGATCTCGTTGTTAATAACATCTCAATGTTCATGATCGACAAACCACGATCATCTATTAACCAACAAGCTAGTATTATTAAAGAGGCTTTACTAGGGACTCTAATTTAGTTTACAATTCACACAAGTATTAATGTTTCTGGTTAATACTGTTATAGCATGAATGTAAACATTTATCATAAACACAAAGATATAATAATAACTACATTTATTATTGCCTCTAGGGCATATCTCCAACAACACCACCCCAAGAAAAGCTAGTTGCATGTCGATATGCAACTCGTATTAAAGAAAGGATACCAAAAAATTCCTGATGCAAAAACTTAAAATGGTAAAGAAGGGACCAAGAAAACAATCCTTGTTTGCAAGTCCACGGAGAAAAGCCAGTTGTATGTCCATATGCAACTCGTCGTAAAAGCAAATGGGATCACAAAAAAATCCCCATTTGCAAGTCCGCAAGAAAGCCAGTTGCATGTCAACATGCAACTCATATTAGACCACGAAACAAATCCTGATTTGCAAACATATTTGCAACACCGTGATCCCCTTTTACACCCGAGAAAATTCAGTTGCAAGTCCAGATGCAAAAACTCAAGGTAAAAAAGGGACCTCGAAAAATCCTCAGTTGCGACTGTCCACCGAGAAAAGCCAGTTGAATGTCCATATGAAACTCGTCGTAAAAGGAAAAAAGATCACAAAACAATCCTCATTTGCAAGTTTGCGAGAAAGCCAGTTGCAATTCGAGATGCAACTCATAGAAAGGAGTAGAGACCATGAAATAATCCTCATTTGCAAACATATTTGCAAGTCATGGATGCAATTTATAACAAAGAAGGGACTACAAGAAAATCTAGTTGTATGTATAGTTGCAACTCCGTCCCCCTCTCTTAGAGAAGGCAGTTGCAAGTCCAGATACAAAAACTCAAGGTAAAGATAGGACCATGAAAACAATCCCCAGTTGCAACTGCCCCCAAGAAAATCCAACTGCATGTCGACATACAACTCGTAGTAAAGAAAAGCCATTTGTATGTCAAGTTGCAAACCGTAAAACAGCCAAAAGGAATGATCCAACAAAAGTATCCAGTACTGGACCTAGCAAAAATGAAAAGGAAAACACAGAGAGAACGATCCAACAAAAGTAGCTACAAAAGCCCTGGTACAAATGCTGGGACAACACGGGCCATGATTCAGCGGCGGGAGTCTCGTCCCGGGACCTCAAAAATCCAATGCATGTTAGCACCAATCTCAACATGCGGGAGCAAAATTAAGGAACCAAGAGATGACTATGCAATCCCAAAATATTATTTGCAAAAAATTCAATTGCAACTCATAGATGAGCATCTACTCAAAATATAAAGGCAAACTTACATACATTTATGACCATAATTTAAAAAATCAATGCTTATCTAAAAAAATAACCATTTCACACCTAACAACATGCTGAAAAAACAGGAGAAAAAACAAAATAAAAAGTTGAGAACATCCATGCATACTAGTACCCTCTCGCATCCAAATTATTATTCTCGGATTTGTCTAGATTCAGTTGTATCTAATCTAGCGCTAGTGCTAGATACATCCGAATCTAGACAAATCTAGATACATTCGAATTTAGACAAATCTAAAAACTATAATTTAGATCGGATGTAGTAAAAAATAGTCTTGCAAAAAATATTGAATAATAATAACAATTAAAAGTAGCAGGTGAGTGGTCAAAAAGAAAAAGAGGCAACAACCCCATAGAATCTCTTATACTGCTTAAAAAGGTCAAAACTAGGCAGGCCACGCTCAATCAGCTCACAACAAAAACAAAACGGCCGGATTGGCGAGCAAGCACGCGGGTGACGCGGCTGAGCATACCAGAACCAACATGGGCCAAGCAGAAAAAACAACCAAAGCACGGATCTTGGTGCACAAGTGTGATCGGAGGATGGTCGAGTTGACTACGCTGTAAGATATTTCTCAGCTAACTGAGAATTAGCAAATCCCAAATAATGTAGAATATGGAGTCAATTTGAAGAATTTAATATAACATCTTTTGCATGCTTCGTTCATACGATAAATATATAGCTTTGCATGGCTACTTTTGACAACAAGATCATGTCATTGTTACATAGTACTATGTCGCTACACTAACAGAGGTACGTCCTTATTTTCTCTAAATGATGATGTCCATTTATGTTTGAGAGGAGCTAGCTAGCAATAGAAGAATAATGTTGCTCCTTTATTTTGCTATGTTTATTTTCCTTTTCCTTGGAAGAAACCCATGACGGCCTTCTTGGAGGGCGGCTTGTACTTGATCGACTTCCCGACGCCCTTCTTGGCGGTACCAGCAAGTGGAGGAGCAGCACCAGCAGCAGCGGCAGATTCAGGTAGAGGAGGAAGAGGGAACATCTCTTTCTCCTCCTCCGTAGGTGGCGTGGTGGTGGTGGTGTCGTCGTCGTCTAGCCCACTGGGTGCTGCCATTGGCGCATCCGCCTCTTCTTCTGAGAACACTCTGCGCATGGACGCCAGCTTAATTTGCGCCATACTTGGGGGTGCCAAAGGTGGTAATGCTGCCTTGATCTTCTCCGCCTCCACCGTAGCACTAGCAGCTGAAGAAGCCAATTGTTTGCCTTTGCTTTCTGCTGCTGCTGCCGCTACCTGTTTGGTGATGCTCTCCACCTCGAAGGACTCGCCCTCATCATCCTCATCATCTTGTTGGCCTGCTACTGCTACTGCTACTGCTACTGCTATTGGTACGGCCACCACCTCCTGCTGCTGCTGCTGCTGCTGAGGCAGTGCCATGTCTTCGTCGGAGGAGTCACTGATGAGCTCCACGTCCAAGGCCACCACCTCACGAGGCCTAGCAAACGTCTCAGGAGGATTCTTGGCCTCCAGGATTGCCGCCGCCTCTGCTTCTGCCAAAGCTTTCTCTTGTTCTGCCGCTTCTTCCTCTTCTTTGTTGTGGGAAGACACAGAGGTGTAGGCATTGGCACCGGCCGAGAAGGAGGACGAAGACGACGACGATGAAGAGGGGCTGCTCTTGCCGCCACCGCCACCGCCACCGCCACCGGGAACGGCGCCGACTGGCGCCTGCTGCTGCATCTTGTCGATGACGAAGTAGGGCCTGAAGCGGGACGGGCGGAAGTCGCTGGCGTGCGGCGCGCCCACCGTGAAGCTCTCGTGCCGTCTGAACGGCGTGGAATTCTTCTGCTGCACTGCTGCCGGCCCCGGCTGCGGTTGTGGAACAGGAAGGATATCGTCTTCGTCTTCGAAGAAGGGGTTGCGCGAGGGCATGGAGGGCGCGGAGCCGGGGAAGTCTTCGTCGTCCAGGTCGAAGGGGTTGCTCTTCTTCCAGGCAGCAACGTGGCCGCGACGATGCTGCTGAGGAGGAGGATGCCTGGGCGAAGCGAGGCGCTCGGACATGACCTTCTCGACGGTGGCGTTCCTCTCGAGCTCGAGGGAGCCGATGTTCTCGATGCTCTTCATGTCGTCGGCCGTCCATGCGACGCCACGGACCAGCAGGTCCTTGGACCGTCGGTGGTTCTCTGCTTGGGGGTCCGAGTCTTCTGAAGAGTCGTCGCCCATGGCGTCAGGGAAGGAGGCGAGGGAGGTGGCGGTGGACATGGCGGTGGCGCGAAGGTTGTCCTGGTCATCGGAGTCGCTGCTGGAGGTTGACGGGGATGGTCGTCGCGCCGGGGTGGTGGTAGTTTGGGATTGCGGTGGGCGGCTGATGTGCTTCTTGTAGACGTGGTGGTGGTCATGTTCCTGGGGCACGCTGTGGAGGAGGACGATGCCGAGGAGGAAGGCGGTGAGGACGAGGACGGGGGAGGAAGCGAGGAGGAAGACGAAGATGGGGTAGAGGAAGGCGTAGAGGAATGCGAGGAAGAAGAGGAAGCAGAGGAGGAGCGGGTGACGTTGGAGGAAGGTGGCGGTGGTACTGTGCTCGTCGTCGTCCATGTCCATGTCGTCCTTCGATCTCTTCATGTCACCTACCTAGCTGCATGCAAATCCATTCTTTTATATAGAAATGATCGATCAATGTTGAATATATGATGAAACAAATTAATGAGATGATCTCCAACGTACAAGAAGAAGAGTTGATTACCGGTAGCTAGCGAATGGATTTGCAGCAGCACAATTCCATGTCCATGAATTAATTATTAGATTTGGAGGAGGAGAAGAGGAAATTTGGCAGCTAGCAGACGCGCGAAGAAAGAGGCCGGATGAGGATTCTGCTTCATTCATTCTCGCTCTCTGCTATTCTTGTCGCTCTGCCTCTCATCCGAAAGAAAAAGCAAAAGGACATGCATGTACGCCTTTGGCCACAGAAATAGTAGTGGGTGTGTCGTTGCACATTCCACATATATACGGGAAAAAATAATGCCGCTGCCAATCCAGACATAGCTTTGCCGTGTGCCAAAATGGACAGAAACACGCTAAAGTTTGTCTTTACCGTGTGTAATCTAGAAAGCGCACGGCAAAGTATGTGAATACGGCAAATTTCTAAAAAGTAACACGGCAAAAAAATATATGAAAAAGGCCTATAAAGGAACACGGCAAAAAAAACACACTAAGTAAAGTCGACGGTGACATACGTCATAGATGTCGTCACGGGAACAAAAGGTAAGATCCGCGACCCCACAGGTCCACTTGACGGAAAGGAGCTAACGGCTGCAGACGATGGCCTCTTTGCCGTGTGCCCTCGCCGGCACTTTTCCATGTTTATTCCACAGTATATATGGAAAAGGGCTTTTGTCATGTGTATTCCGAAGTAGACACGGCAAAATCTTTTTTTCTTTTTTTTTTACCTTTTATCACATTACTCTTAGGAAAATCATAAAAAATCATTCTAATTCAAAAAAATACAAATAATATATTAAATTTTGCAGAAAAATAATATCTATCTATTTACACTCAAATATTAGATATTTATGTTTAATAAGAATCTTCGTGCTCGCCGTTTTGATAATAGTTTAAAACAGGCATAAGAAATTCAAAAATGATCGAAACAATGTGAAACCTTCACGTGGTGTCATATTATGTGACATAGCTGGAAGGAAAAATATCAAACTTGGTATATTGATTATGTGTCAAAAAACCTTCACAAAATAACCTACCTTGTTAGAGGTTTCCTGACTTTTGGTTCAAATGACCAATGTTATGGCTAGAATCAAGGCATAGTTTGTGATAATGTGAGCATATTGTGCATGCATGTGCATCATGGGATGGCGAACAATGTTGCAGGAAGAAGTTTTCCTTTTCCTCGTACCAAAAATCCATTTTTCATTTTCGAGCGCAAAAAACGGGGGGTTTTATGAAGCAACCATCAAATGGCTAATTCAAAATTCTACCACCCCATTTTTCAAAAATACTAGACCACCTTACATGGACAATGTCTCATCAACTTTGGATTTAGGTAAGTTCTTGTCACTGTAAGTATTTACATATCATTGAGGACCGCCAACGGGATACCCCTTTCACATGGTATAGGAGCTTTCCCATAACCAAAATAACAAGGCAAGCAGACAATGAGCATCTCAGCAATCTTTTTATTTACCATATGCATAGCTTTTTATTGAGGATGTTTCATAGATAGCTCATTATGATGATGCTGCAAGTTTCCACCATAATTAGGCATGGCTTAGGCTAGCGGCCCAGGCGTTTCTCTAACACAGGATACAAACTCCATGGACTTACAAGTTCCCTCTTTATTTCACACCGGTGACATTCGTAGATAAAAGAGCATGATATCAACTGAGTACAAAGTAAAAGTGCAATGTTGAAAACGTTCCACGTGACAGCACGGTTCTGCTAATTCCAACTTATAAGTGCAAGCATATACAAAAAAGTTGTCACAATGGTTCAAGTTTATTAGGGGCAAAGAATAAAGTGTGTCATCAAGTTCGTGAGGGCTTTAATCACTAAGTTTTCACATAACAAAATAGTTTTTAATTGGAAGATAGCTGAAAACAAGAATATACTTGGAATGGTGTAACACACCATGCATAGGAGTTTATAGTGGACACTTTGGAATAACTTGGTTTCTTGAGAGTTGGAAGCATGAGTAGAACTTACTCATACAAGTGGAGGCTAGCAAAATACTGGGAGCAACCAACTAAGAGAGCAATAATGGCCAAAATCATGTAGTGCAACAAAGCATACTAATCAAAGCAAAGAGTGGTACTACAAGTCAAGGACTAAATAATCATAGAGGCTAATGGTGACTTGTAAGAGTCATAACATGGTGTAAGCATGTGCCAAGTCAACCCAAGCAAAGCATCAAAGGAGAATACCACAATACTATGCTTTTGTATGCTAAAACAATACATAATTTCTTCAAGGAACACGGAGCAATCCCAATTGTTTAGAACAAGACATTCTACAGCAATAATCACTAAGCATAAGGTCAAAACAACACCTAGCATGTCATGCTAAAGTCTAAGTCACATTCAATACAAGCTCCTCTTGCACTTACAACCAAGAACTTACTACTCCTTTTCAACACCAAGTACCTTATTTGCAAAACAACACAGCGAGAAAGGGGGTCCAAACTACTTTATTCAAGCAAACTAAACAACCTAAGCAAAGCAAACAAAAACTAAGTGTCACATCAGAAAATTTTCCAAATTTTGAAATGTGAAAAATAAATAAGCAAATAAACAAATGTTGAAATTTAGGGTGAGAAGAAACTTTTTGATTCCAATTGGAAACACAAAACCTATTTTTGATCAAATAAAATCCTAGAGGGATTTAAAAAGATGAACAATTAATAAAGAAAGTTATAATAGTTGGAATCACTATTTTTGGATCTTTAAATAAAAAGATATGGTTTTTATAAGAAAAGGTAGAATTATAAATAAGGATTATTTTAAAGAGCCAAATTTAACCTTGGCCAAGCTTTTGAAAGAAAATATTTTGTTCGATAAAAATAGTAAAGGTTTATTTAAATAAAATAATAAGGATTTATTTATATCCAATTTTATTTAAGTAAGGCTTTTCCATTTTAAATAAACACTAAAACTTATTAAAGTATTTTAAATAAGAGATTTCCAAGTGTTTTGTTTTTCAAATAAAACCTACTAAAAAGATTTTGTTATTATTTAGATTTCAAAATAGAGTATTAAAATAAATTAAAACCTATTTGAATTAAAGACTAAGGTCTATTTATTTAATTATTAGTAGATCCTAAAAGAATAAAATAATTTTTTTTGGATTTTGGAATATGTTGTTAAAAAGAATTAAAATCAACACAAAGTTTGGTGTCGGTTTGAATTCATTTGGTGTTTGATTTGTTTGAATGAAAATCAAATCTGAATATTCAAAACAGAAAAAGAAAAACATTTGTATAAAAAAAATGAAACAAGCAGCCCATACCAACAGGCCCAGCAAGACCACTCGCAGCCCACCAAGCTCTCCCCTTGTGAACCGTTTTCACGAAAAACACACCGTGCGATCCTGCATAAGTGGACCCCGTGCCCCCTCTCTCTCTCGCTGATCGCGACCGTTCCCCCCTCGCCGTTTACTGCCGTGATTACTCTCCTTGAATTCGCGTTGATAGCCGACTTAATCCTCACCGTGACCACGCCCCCATAAACACCTCCCTCTTCCCTCCCTTTCCCCTCAGAAACCACTGCAAGAGCGCCCCCAGGCCGTCGTCATTTTTGTTTGCACCACCACAGTCTCCGACGATGTTTTCGGCCAATTCCGGCGCCGACCAGCCGCCCCTCTCCTCCCACTGCACGCAGCCTTGCACGCCAGCACCAGGCGCACCTGCTAGTGCCTCGCACTTACCCGCGCGTGCCCCGCAACCTCGGCTTCGTCATCACTCGAGCGCCACCGCCGTCTGTCTTGTCTCCGTCGAGCTCCCCCGGTAAGCTCCGACCATCCCGAGCCCTCCCGATGATGCTCCTTTACTCCCCACGCTCGCCCGCGTCTAACCATGCCTTTATTTTGCCTCGGAACGACCTATAGCCTCGCCCCCGATGACGTCCAGAGACACTCGACGCCGCTGCCCACTCCGGTAAGTAATCGTCGCCTCTCCGGTGCGCCCCTCGACTAGCAGACAACACCTCGAGCTTCACCTCGACCACGCGAACACTGTAAGCCACTTCCTCCTCTCCCTCACTTCCTGCATCGTCGGCAAGCTCACCGCCAGGCAATGGTCAACCGCACTGTGTCCGTTAGATATTGATCTAGTGGCTGTGATTAGATCTTAATCGAAGGGGTATGTGTCCATCTGAGCCGTGCGTTTTAAATAAGATCCAACGACTCGCAGAGGCTGATCCGCACGAAGCGGTATCGACCAGTAGGGAAGCGCCACGTGGACATGGTTTGGTTTAAAAACAGAAAATAGAATCTATTAGATATGCTAACTTGTAAAATTCATAACTTTAGTTCTGCACGTCCAAATTTTGCAAATTTTATATCAATGGAATCAGAAATACAAATCCTACCCAACCATGAACTTTGTTTAATGATTTGATTCTGGAAAATTGGTTAAATATGCAGAAACTTGTGTAGGCATAATTTGAATATAAAAATTGTTCTAGATATATTTTAAACATGAAATCTTTGCAAAATGGATTGTTGTGAACCTACTGACCATAGGAACCAACTTATGGATTTAAAAATGTATTTTGTAAAGTTAAGGAGTAAATATTTGAATTAGCACATTTCTAGTCAAATAAAAATATTGTTTTTGGTTTAGAAATGATTTTTGAGTAAAACCTTTGGGAAATGATTTGATTCAAACCTTCTGACCCTAAACACCAAGTTTTGTGAATTAACAACTTATTTGATGAACCATATAAAAATCATTACTTTGCTAAAATATATTTTCAACAACATAAAATATCACCTTAGTATTATATTTGGTTTATGAGATGAAACCTTTTACAAATGGTTTTACCACTTTAGTAAATGACCAATGTGAGCTTGAAAATGTTTAGAGCCTAGTAGGAACCATTTTTCCAAATAAAACTATCTATTGCATGCTTGCATGCATGACCTTATTTTGTTATTTTATGTGGTGAAATGGTTTGAATGCTAGTTGAATTTGTGGTTGCTTGATTGAATTGTAGTGAAGTTAGAAGAGTGTGATAGTTGCAAGATCAAGAAGTGAACCAACATTCTCTATTAAAAGGCAAGTGACACTATCATCCAAGTCCTACTATTTTCATTACACTTAGTGGATTTTGTAACATGCATGATAAGGATTACTATATTTTATGCTATGCTAAATCCTAATAGGATACCCTTATATCTTCCTTATTGAAAACATTGTAGTTGTAGCAAGCTTAGCCCTGCTATATATTTGGGATGGGATACATGTTATGATTATATGAAGTGTTGGAAAGATATATGTTTTATATAATAAAACAAGTACTCAATGAACCACCTGGGTGGAAAAGGATACTCAAGGTTGGACAAGGTGGCAACAAAAGGAACCATGTTTATATGGCTATATTTTTGTGTGTGCACTAGAAGAAAACCACCCAGGGACTTAGAGATTGAACATGTTTCTCGTGTGGTTTCGTGTACAGCCACATGCTAAATGGGCTCTGGCTTAGTCAACTACATAGTGGAAGACCCATGCATTGGCATCTTCAGGTTAACTAGAATTGTGTAAGGGAAATATATCCCTACATTGGTGCCTGGTAGACAAGCTAGCATTGTGTATTGGGAGGACTTCTATGGAAAGACTTTTTCACATTCTCGATCTGCCAGTACTTCATCTTGGTGAGTACTTATCCAGCAGCCGCTGGTGGCAACAAGACGAGATTGTGTCATGTGGGTAAAGTGTACAACTTCTGCAGAAGATCAAATTCTAAGTACTTAGCCGTGTCCCCGGTTATGGACAACTTTGAGCAACTAAGGCCTGAAGCTATGGAAGATCTCGACATTCCAATTTCTCAAAGTTAAAACTTGATGGTGACAACAAGGGATTAGAAGCACTTGGAGTTTTCCAAGGAGTTTAGAAAGATTTGACAAAAGATCAAAACTATTTTGAAAAGATAGGATAAAACTATATTGCTTTCTGCAAATGAGCCTAAACCCCACTTAGCCAAATATGCATGTATTGATAGGATCCACTTATTTCTACAGAGTAGTGAAACTTGCCAATACAATTCAAATGTATTGACCCTTGTGGCTGCAACTTTATATGTTGCAGGTTTGTTTGATGTTAGTGAAGTGTGTTGAATAGGATTACAAGTCTACAACCAACATGATTGCCTGTGGCACTTTGAAGATGAAGGACTCCATGCTATATAGTTATTCTGCTGCATTGTAATGAGATAGCCAAATGAGCTATGTAAGATGTAATGAATTATTTTATTCCTGGTTATAAAGTTGTATTATGACCTTTGTTTCTTGATATTACATCTTAACTGTGGATCCTAGCTATTGATCCAGGGACTAGCATTGTAAACACAGGGATCTCTACCTTATTAAAGGTTGGGACCGTTATAGATGGTATCAGAGAACTGTGTTGCCTGTAGGATTTGTAACCCTAGGATTGGACAAAACCCCTTAGAAAAATAGGAGTTGTATGTGTTCCAAACTTATTTACAAACAATCTTGTAAACCCTTTCCTCAACCTTTTTGGTTTTGATTCTACTTCTCTTCCTTTTCCAACTTGTTGGACAAAGCCTTCACCATGACCAATGATTTCAACTTTAGTTTCACCAACGATTTCAACCTAGACATCACTAAGGACTACAAGTGAAAAACCAAGAGACATTAGATTCCCTACCAAATACATGGATATCAAGTTAGAGTATGGATCATATTGACCTATGAGGTATGACTATACTAGGATGATTATTTAAAGAAAACTTGTTGTTTCCTTCAACTCATGAGTTAAGCGCATAAGTTGTTAAGTGAATAGTTGCTTGTTGATTGTTTGATTGTTTGATTGAACTTGGTTGTTTTGAGTGTGGGTTAGGACTTCTTTAAACCTATCCATCATTACTTATCCCTATCAAACCAATAGATGCCTCCCCATCGTGCCAACCCCAACCAAAACAACAAAATCACTCCTGAGATGCAGCAGATGATGACAGCTCAGACACAACTGATGCAGGAGATGACCACATTCATACAGAATCAGAACAACAACAACAACAACAACAACAACAACAACAACAACAACAACAACAGCAACAATAATAATAATAATAACAACAACAATCAGAATAATCCTCCAGCACATGATACGCTCACCAGGTTTCTGAAGCTAAGGCCTGCAAGATTCTCGGGAACAACTGATCTAATGGAAGCCAATGACTGGTTATGTTCGGTGAATAAGGACTTAGTGACTATTGGCTACACCGATGAAGAAAAAGTTAGGTTTGCATCACATCTGCTTGAAGGACCAGCAGCAACATGGTGGGACAACTTTCAGATCACCACTCCCCTTGAGGATGTTACTTGGGCTATTTTTGAGGATGGTTTCCGAATAGCTCACATCTCATCTGGAGTGATGCACTTGAAGAAAAAGGAATTCCACAATCTGAAACAACGTCACCTCAGTATGGCTGAGTATATTGAAGAATTCAACAATCTGGCACGTTATGCACCAGATGAAGTTGATACAGATGCTAAGAGAAAGGAGAAATTTCTTGAAGGACTTAATGATGAGTTGAACCTGCAGTTATCTGTTGCCTATGTCCCAGCTTATCAATCACTCTGTGACAAAGCCACCATTTTGGAAAACAAGAAGAATCAAGTTGAGAATAGAAAGAGGAAGCATAAACTCAAGCATCACTCAGGATCATCACAAAAGAAGCGTTCATTCAAAAAGAACAAGGAAGATTCTGAACCACAACAGTATCACCACAACAACAATGGAAGTGACAATAATGGAAATGATACTGACAATGGAGATGACCTTGGTCAGAACCAACATGACAATTTTAGGAAGAAAGACATTAGCCAGTTGCGGTGTTATAATTGTAAGGAACTTGGACACTATGCATCAGATTGTCCTGAGAAGGAAAAGAATAAGGATGCTAGAAGAGCCAATGGAAATGACTCCAAAGTGATCCAGAAAGGACATGTGAACCACATTGACATGGAAGGGAACCTTGAAGAGATAGAAGAAGTGGATGTCAGGAATTAGTTAACTCAGTTGAGTCAAATAAGGATTCCTTGTCTGGATATCAAGTGTGAACCCATAGTCAAGTGAACCATCAATGTAAACCTATGAGACTTTCTTTTAAGGGTGGTAGTACCCTAGTTGCCTTGAAGCCAACTTGTAACCCTAGCCTTCCCAAATCTCGGGACGAGATTTTTTTAAGGGTGGTAGCCTGTCACATCCCAAAATTTTCCAAATTTTGAAATGTGAAAAATAAATAAGCAAATAAACAAATGTTGAAATTTAGGGTGAGAAGAAACTTTTTGATTCCAATTGGAAACATCAAAACCTATTTTTGATTAAATAAAATCCTAAAGGGATTTAAAAAGATAAACAATTAATAAAGAAAGTTATAATAGTTGGAATCACTATTTTTGGATCTTTAAATAAAAAGATATGGTTTTTATAAGAAAGGGTAGAATTATAAATAAGGATTATTTTAAAGAGCCAAATTTAACCTTGGCCAAGCTTTTGAAAGAAAATATTTTGTTCGATAAAAATAGTAAAGGTTTATTTAAATAAAATAATAAGGATTTATTAATATCCAATTTTATTTAAGTAAGACTTTTCCATTTTAAATAAACACTAAAACTTATTAAAGTATTTTAAATAAGAGATTTCCAAGTGTTTTGTTTTTCAAATAAAACCTACTAAAAAGATTTTGTTATTATTTAGATTTCAAAATAGAGTATTAAAATAAATTAAAACCTATTTGAATTAAAGACTAAGGTCTATTTATTTAATTATTAGTAGATCCTAAAAGAATAAAATAATTTTTTTTGGATTTTGGAATATGTTGTTAAAAAGAATTAAAATCAACACAAAGTTTGGTGTCGATTTGAATTCATTTGGTGTTTGATTTGTTTGAATGAAAATCAAATCTGAATATTCAAAACAGAAAAAGAAAAACATTTGTATAAAAAAAATGAAACAAGCAGCCCATACCAACAGGCCCAGCAAGACCACTCGCAGCCCACCAAGCTCTCCCCCGCAGTGAACCGTTTTTCACTGAAAAACACACCCGTGCAGTCACAGACAAGTGGACCCCGCGCCCCCTCTCTCTCTCGCTGATCGCGACCGTTCCCCCCTCGCCGTTTACTGCCGTGATTACTCTCCTTGAATTCGCGTTGATAGCCGACTTAATCCTCACCGTGACCACGCCCCCATAAACACCTCCTCTTCCTCCCTTTCCCTCGTAAACCATCGCAAGAGCGCCTGTGCCGTCGTCATTTTTGTTTGCACCACCACAGTCTCCGACGATGTTTTCGGCCAATTCCGGCGCCGACCAGCCGCCCCTCTCCTCCCACTGCACGCAGCCTTGCACGCCAGCACCAGGCGCACCTGCTAGTGCCTCGCACTTACCCGCGCGTGCCCCGCAACCTCGGCTTCGTCATCACTCGAGCGCCACCGCCGTCTGTCTTGTCTCCGTCGAGCTCCCCCGGTAAGCTCCGACCATCCCGAGCCCTCCCGATGATGCTCCTTTACTCCCCACGCTCGCCCGCGTCTAACCATGCCTTTATTTTGCCTCGGAACGACCTATAGCCTCGCCCCCGATGACGTCCAGAGACACTCGACGCCGCTGCCCACTCCGGTAAGTAATCGTCGCCTCTCCGGTGCGCCCCTCGACTAGCAGACAACACCTCGAGCTTCACCTCGACCACGCGAACACTGTAAGCCACTTCCTCCTCTCCCTCACTTCCTGCATCGTCGGCAAGCTCACCGCCCGGAAGGCAGGCTGCCCACCGCTTGCTGCCGCCGGGCCAGCAATGGTCAACCGCACTGTGTCCGTTAGATATTGATCTAGTGGCTGTGATTAGATCTTAATCGAAGGGGTATGTGTCCATCTGAGCCGTGCGTTTTAAATAAGATCCAACGACTCGCAGAGGCTGATCTCACATAAGCGGTGCGCGTCAAGGAGCGCCTGGCCGGGTATCGACCGATGGGCGCCAGCGCACGTGGACATGGTTTGGTTTAAAAACAGAAAATAGAATCTATTAGATATGCTAACTTGTAAAATTCATAACTTTAGTTCTGCACGTCCAAATTTTGCAAATTTTATATCAATGGAATCAGAAATACAAATCCTACCCAACCATGAACTTTGTTTAATGATTTGATTCTGGAAAATTGGTTAAATATGCAGAAACTTGTGTAGGCATAATTTGAATATAAAAATTGTTCTAGATATATTTTAAACATGAAATCTTTGCAAAATGGATTGTTGTGAACCTACTGACCATAGGAACCAACTTATGGATTTAAAAATGTATTTTGTAAAGTTAAGGAGTAAATATTTGAATTAGCACATTTCTAGTCAAATAAAAATATTGTTTTTGGTTTAGAAATGATTTTTGAGTAAAACCTTTGGGAAATGATTTGATTCAAACCTTCTGACCCTAAACACCAAGTTTTGTGAATTAACAACTTATTTGATGAACCATATAAAAATCATTACTTTGCTAAAATATATTTTCAACAACATAAAATATCACCTTAGCATTATATTTGGTTTATGAGATGAAACCTTTTACAAATGGTTTTACCACTTTAGTAAATGACCAATGTGAGCTTGAAAATGTTTAGAGCCTAGTAGGAACCATTTTTCCAAATAAAACTATCTATTGCATGCTTGCATGCATGACCTTGTTTTTGTTATTTTATGTGGTGAAATGATTTGAATGCTAGTTGAATTTGTGGTTGCTTGATTGAATTGTAGTGAAGTTAGAAGAGTGTGATAGTTGCAAGATCAAGAAGTGAACCAACATTCTCTATTAAAAGGCAAGTGACACTATCATCCAAGTCCTACTATTTTCATTACACTTAGTGGATTTTGTAACATGCATGATAAGGATTACTATATTTTATGCTATGCTAAATCCTAATAGGATACCCTTATATCTTCCTTATTGAAAACATTGTAGTTGTAGCAAGCTTAGTCCTGCTATATATTTGGGATGGGATACATGTTATGATTATATGAAGTGTTGGAAAGATATATGTTTTATATAATAAAACAAGTACTCAATGAACCACCTGGGTGGAAAAGGATACTCAAGGTTGGACAAGGTGGCAACAAAAGGAACCATGTTTATATGGCTATATTTTTGTGTGTGCACTAGAAGAAAACCACCCAGGGACTTAGAGATTGAACATGTTTCTCGTATAGTGGTTTCCGTGTACAGCCACATGCTAAATGGGCTCTGGCTTAGTCAACTACATAGTGGAAGACCCATGCATTGGCATCTTCAGGTTAACTAGAATTGTGTAAGGGAAATATATCCCTACATTGGTGCCTGGTAGACAAGCTAGCATTGTGTATTGGGAGGACTTCTATGGAAAGACTTTTTCACATTCTCGATCTGCCAGTACTTCATCTTGGTGAGTACTTATCCAGCAGCCGCTGGTGGCAACAAGACGAGATTGTGTCATGTGGGTAAAGTGTACAACTTCTGCAGAAGATCAAATTCTAAGTACTTAGCCGTGTCCCCGGTTATGGACAATACTGAGCAACTAAGGCCTGAAGCTATGGAAGATCTCGACATTCCAATTTCTCAAAGTTAAAACTTGATGGTGACAACAAGGGATTAGAAGCACTTGGAGTTTTCCAAGGAGTTTAGAAAGATTTGACAAAAGATCAAAACTATTTTGAAAAGATAGGATAAAACTATATTGCTTTCTGCAAATGAGCCTAAACCCCACTTAGCCAAATATGCATGTATTGATAGGATCCACTTATTTCTATAGAGTAGTGAAACTTGCCAATACAATTCAAATGTATTGACCCTTGTGGCTGCAACTTTATATGTTGCAGGTTTGTTTGATGTTAGTGAAGTGTGTTGAATAGGATTACAAGTCTACAACCAACATGATTGCCTGTGGCACTTTGAAGATGAAGGACTCCATGCTATATAGTTATTCTGCTGCATTGTAATGAGATAGCCAAATGAGCTATGTAAGATGTAATGAATTATTTTATTCCTGGTTATAAAGTTGTATTATGACCTTTGTTTCTTGATATTACATCTTAACTGTGGATGATAGCTATTGATCCAGGGACTAGCATTTTAAACACAGGGATCTCTACCTTGTTAAAGGTTGGGAACGTTACACTAAGACGCTCCAAGAACAACACAATTATGCATGAAACAATAAAAACGAAGTGTCTAAACAGACCCGAGCTTTTTATCGATGAAGAAGGAGATGCATTGGGCATCCCAAGCTTTGATGCTTGTACCTCTTGGATATTTCTTGGGGTGACACCATGGTGGCATCCCCAAGCTTGAGCTTTTGTCCATTCTTCATCTCATTGCATCATTCTTTCTCTACGCCTGAAATTTTTCCTTCATACAAAACTTCACACAATCTTCATTAGCAACATTAGTGTATTCAAAAGATATTAGACCACTGGCAAAGCTTTGGAACAGCATGGATTTTCACTAAAAACACAAGCTACTGTAGTAACTCCTTCACAAAGCTCAATTCACCTAAAGATAACTCAAAAAGGAATCAATAAGAAGCAAATGCAAATAATGACAGAAATCTATCAAAACAGACCAGCATGTAGAAACCGATTTTTTCGAACATCTTTTGTTGCTCAAATCAAACAGTGTTGAACTAATGAAAGTTATCTAACATAGTGGGGGATTTATTCATAAATTGTGAGCTCAATCTGAGTTACAGATACTCCTCATGAATTTTTTTGGTGGAGGACAGAAATCTGTTTCGGGACAGCAACTCCCCAAATCTTATTTCCCTCTCATTAGAGGTCATTCTTGGCACAAGAAGCAAATAAAAATGATAAGGAGAGGTCATTACTGAAGTAATATCTTCCAAGACTCAAGGAAACTCTTGGGTTATCTCCCAACAAGTACTTTTCTTTAACGCCTTTAAGTTAGGCACAAGAAGCAAGAAGAATCAAGTATTTTCAAATCAGGAAGCATTAACATCCATACTTGCAAAATCTTCAACTATGAAAGGTATCTCATCCAAATGGTTTTTGGAGGATCCCTTCTCATATCTCTTTGGTCTACTACTTTTATCAAAAATATTTTCAAGAGCAATCCAATCAAAATTATTTTCAAAGGCTTCATGCATTCCGACAAGCTTAAAGGGTTTGGGTATCTTAAATTTTTCTCTAGGCTTAGTTTTGTCAGAAATACCCACAACATCTACACTTGAGCCTAGCATATTGAAACGCTCAAAGACCTTTTTTGGATTCCCTAACAACATCATGGAATTCTTTTGATAAAGTTTCAAGGATGAATTCCCTCTTTTTAGCATTCTTATCTTCATTTAGTTTTAGGAACAAGAATTGTATGAAGGGGTTAAGGCAAACAAACCTAGCCTCCAACATATGAACTAAAGAAACTGCAGCAATCTCATAATTAGGAGCAAGATATGTTATAGATTTTTCCTCGATATCCTCATGCTTGCTAACATAATTAAAAAATTATTCAATATTATCTTTCCCAATTATGGAGCCACTACCTATTGCAAGATCTTTCAGGGTGAACTTGGGGAGCAACATTGTGGGCTAGTGCAAGGTGGCAACTAGAGTAGGAACTAATGTTTTTGTGTTTTTGAATAAGGCAAGCAAACTAAACTAGACTAATTTTTTGGATTTTCTGGAAAGAGGCAAACAAAACGAAGCAACAGAAACAAAGCAAACTAAAAACAAAGTAAATAGAAAGGAAGTGAATGACTCCCCTAGTGAAGATGTCCTTAGCCTCCCCGGCAACGGCGCCAGAAAAAAGCTTGATGACACCCAACACTTGTCGTGGAACACTTTGTTGGAAACCCCAAGAGAAAGGTATGAAGCAGCACAACAGCAGGTTTCCCTTAGTAACAAACCGAGGTTATCGAACCAGCAGGAGGACAGAAACGTCACACAGGTGTTGCTAGCAACACGGAGACCTGCACAACACAAACTCAGGACTTTGCCCCAACGAATTAGTGAGGTTGTCAAGCTCACCGGTTTGCTGTAACAAAGGATTAAACGTATGGTGTGGAAGGTAATTGTTTGCAGCAAGAAAACAAGTAACAGTGGAAGATGTATCAATGGTAAAGATTGGACCGGGGTCCATAGTTCACTAGAGGTGCTCTCCTTAGATAAACAACATGGCATGAAGGGTAAACAAATTACAGCAGGGCAATTGATAGGAACTGAGCAAGGAATAAAAATGAAATTACTAGTCAGAAAGACCCTATGACATTCGATTGGGCAATACAACAAGATACATAGACCGCCATCCAACTGCATCTATGACTAGAAGTCCACCTTCAGGTTATCATCCAAACCCCTTCCAGTATTAAGTTGCAAACAACAGACAACTGCTTTAAGCAAAGTGTGTAAGGTAAACAGTCCACATGTTCCATGAACAAGAGACCGTTGTTTTCTCCCTAGTAGCAATAGCACAACTTCAACCGAAGAGATTATTGTCACTTACCTTGGAAACTAGAGGCATGCACCCACTATCGAGCATAAATACCCCCTCTTGGAGTCACTAGCAACTACTTGGCCAAGATAGCTACTAACAACGGAGAGCATGCAAGATCACAAACAACACAGACATGATAGAATCATAAAGACAAAACCATTAATCAAACCAACAGAATAATCTCAATATCCATCAGATCCCCGCAAACACAACATGCATGATTACAAATAGATTAGATCTTGATCATGAAAGGATCTCACAAGATCTATACATGAAAGCACAAAGGAGGAGATACAACCATCTAGCTACTACATGGACCCATAGTCCAAGGTGGAACTACTCACGCATCATACCGGAGAGAAGGCCTCCAGGATGATCTCCCCTCCGGCAGGGTGCCGGGAAGAACTTCAGATCCCCCGATCTAGGGACGATGATGGCGGTGGCTACAGAAGGTTTCGTGGATTTTTGATCGGGTACCCAGGGTTTCTGCATCAGGGGCTTCTTATAGGCGAAGGGGGAAGCCGAGGAGGCGGCTAGGGCGGCCAAACCCTAGCCAGGTGCGGGGCAGGGCCCACCCGCACCTGGGGTGGGTCTGGCCCTCCTGGCTGGCCGCTCCGGCTCCCCTCTGGACTTCTTGTTCCCCATGGAAATTAATTGACTTTGACGTTTGTCTTGTCCAATTCCGAGAATATTTCTTTACTAACTTTTCTGAAACCAAAAACAGCAGAAAACAGGCATCTGGCACTGTTGCAACTTGTTAATAGGTTAGTACCAGAAAACATGTAAAAAGCACCTCAAAGTTTGGACAATTAAAGCAAAGTAGATACTAAATAAGCATGGAGCATCAAAAATTATAGATACGTTTCCGACGTATCAGACTTGTGAAATGAATCATGACTTGACTTGACCACAACCGGGTTGTGATATGAAAACCCAAGTTCCCACTTAGGTGTTATAAAACCTTAAACTAGTTTTCTTTGCTTCTAAACTCAGTTAGATATAAATCTGGCTTTTTGCAAAACAACCTAGAGCTTAGTATTCCTACTTGAACCACTTCACTTGTTAGTCTTAGTTTGCAAATATTTAAAGAGTACTCATGGATTTTTACCTGGCTATTCTCGTGGCCAGACTATGAGGAGGATTATCAGGATGATGGATAGCAGGAAGTCTACGACAACTAGGATCATCTCCCATCGTCAACATTGCCTGTGACCCTGAAGATGGAGCCTCGACCATGCTACCTTTATTATTATTCCGCGGTGTTGATTGTATTAAGACTGGATCATGAGAACCTTTATTTGTAAGATCTTTATTATGGTTTGTAATGGATGATGAACTATGGTACCAATCTGTTATTTCTCTCAAAAATGGTAATCCTGGGATTGCGATGTATGGAATAAAAGGCATCTGGGATTAAAATCCGGGTGTTGACAAGTTAGTATCAGAGCCATCCTGACCATAGGAGACCCTAGTTAGAATGGACGCTTGAATGAGTAGTAGCACTTGAGCACTATCGTAGGTGTGAGTTGTATTCGGTCCCACTGTATCATAGCTTCACAGAATGGTTCCTAAAACCATCTGTTACCCTAGTGTTATGTGTCTTTGTATTGGGTGCTATGAATGAATGAATGAGAAGAAAGTTGCTAGTTGGCAAAACCAGAGTCAAACTCAAAGTTTAAAAGCTTTTCAAAAACAAACCCATGAACCTTAGACATTTCCCTCTTGTCTCATTATCTATCTCAATCTTCAGATGACTCGTGGAAATCCCGGAGGAAGCAGTTCATCTCAGGATCCAATGCTGCAAATCCTACAAATGTTGGTTGCTGACCGTGAAGCTGGAAGCTGCAAATCCTACAAATTTATCCACCCTTCAACAGATACCTCAGATGGCCAATAATAATCAAGGCCATGGAAACTAGGACAACCATGGATCCAAGCTCAAGAACTTTCAAAACACCAATCCACCCATATTTAGTAAGTCTGGAGAACCATTAGATGCTGATGACTGGCTGCAGACTATGGAGAACAACTTAGAGGTCGCAGGAGTGGAGGACAATGAGAAAGTACTTTTTTTCCACCCATTATCTAGCAGGTGATGCAAGAGCTTCGTGGAATAGCATCCGCACCATGAATAGAGGACAGATGATGGCTTGGTGTCGTGGTATTGGCGACGAGTACACCATGGAGGGGTCCTCATAGTGCGTGTTTAGATACGTGGGGGAAGGCGGATGGTTGACGGGTATGAGGTAACACAGCTTACCCAGGTTCATATCCCACGACGGTGGAGGAATCCTACTCCTGCTATAAATCACTATAAGGGCAATACGCCGAGTTACAGGGATTGGTTCACTGTGCGAGGTTGTATGAATCGATACTAGGTTGTCTGAAGTTGTGCCCTAAAGGCTCCCATAGGCCCGACTTATATAGTCGTCGGATCCTAGGGTTACAGGGAAAAGTCCTAGCCGGACAGGTTACAGAGTCCTACACCGTCTATTACTAGTCTTGTGTATCTTGCACTCCAAGGCTCCGGGTACGCTGGTGACTCCACCGTAGCCTTCCTGTATCCGGCATGGGCCTCCCTTCTAGATCCATCTAACTGGGTCGCCCAGAAGGCCATAGGCCATGCTACCAACTGTGGGCCACCCGGGTTAGAAGGATAAGTGACATGCTATGTGGATACCCATATAGCATATCCCCAACAGTACCCCCGGAGAACTCCGAGATCTTGCGCCGTCCCGCCTTTTCACATGGAATGCTCCGTCTAGATGGATGTCGGCAAATCATCAAGCAATATCTTGTAGTCCTCCCAAAGAACCCTTGTCGTGGTGGTATCACGGCATATGCCATGGGTAGGCTAAAGTTGGGGCCGATGGACGTGGAGGAATCCGGGGAGGGATGATGCAGTGAAGACCGCACTGGTATGAACAAAGAGAAATACAATGTATATTGGATTGAAGCTCTCAAGTAGAGATAACCCCTCATTCTATACATCTAATCTCTTATAATCTTGTCGTACTTGTGGCTACAACCATGCTCCTTGAGCTGTTTCTCCTATACTTCTAGCTAGATCTCTCTGTCAGAGTGGAGGAAGAAGAAGAAGGTGAGCTCCTAGTCAGCAGAGAGGGGAGGAGCCCTTCGGGGCCTCTCCCAGAACGATCCCCCTGGTGCTCCTTATAAAGGGGAGCCTAGGGGACAAATCTTGTTCCCCACGATTGGTATCTAGGCAGCATATTCCTAGCATCTTCTTAGATGCTCAGCATATGCCTTGGCATCTTTGGAGATGCCATGGCATATTACCTAGAATATTCTTGATGCCAAGGGCATATTCCTTATGCCATGTGCCAGTTTGAGCCCTGGGCGTCCTAAGATTGGCACGGGTCTTGTCTTGACTTGATGGGGAGTCGCCGTGGATATTGCGAAGGCATCTGGAGATGAATAACGGGGTGCTTAGGTCTTCATATCTTGGCCCAAATGCCTTTGAGGGAGTAGTTACTCGGCCTGGCCAAAGGCTGATTCGGCCTGGCTGGAAATCAGCCCAGCCGACTAAGTGCTTGGCCCTCAGAAAAATAGGCCTAAAGTCACTGTTGGCTTTGGCTGTATGGTATGGTGCTTGTGGGGCCAGTTAGCGGGTGGTGTCACTTCGGTGCATGGAGAGCTCGGCCTGGAGTAGACAGGAACCCGTGGTGGGCCAACCGGGCGAGGGAGATGCTGGCCTACTCGGGGGAGGCGGGGTGACGCGACGAGGTACCACGGTGGGCCGGATCACTCCGTTGCCGGCCCACCCGAGGGAAGCGGTGATGCTTCGATGCTGGGTGTCGCTCGGCGGGAGCAGGCGGGGGAGTCCCTGGCGGGAGGCGGTTCGGCGGGAGAGGTGGCGCTGATCCGCGGTGGGCGGAATCCTGCCCACCTCGGCCTGGTGGAGTGGAGGGGTCTGGTGATGACTCAGCTAGGTGGGCCGAATTGATATTAATTCGGCTCGTTAGTGCTGTTTGGCCTAGGAGAAATAATGGAGATAGGCCGAGATAGCTATAATTCGGCCCAGTTCAGCCTTTTCCCTTTATCCTTTTTCTGTTTATCTTTTGTACTCATATTTAATATCATTTTCCTACATACGTATCTTATTGACTTACTTAATTCACCAACTCTAGGGTACCTGGGGGTACACCCCCGACATTAGTCCCCGAGGCTATGTGGGACTCG
This sequence comes from Avena insularis, assembly GCA_023614405.1. Lineage (NCBI taxonomy): Eukaryota > Viridiplantae > Streptophyta > Magnoliopsida > Poales > Poaceae > Avena > Avena insularis. The sequence continues at coordinate 30,027,112 of CM042689.1, read as the reverse complement.
TAGAGTCGTGCATAGGCTTCATATTAAATATCCCCAGAGTTGTCTTCTGACTTATAATCTCTTGGTTGTACCGTTCTTTGTCATATATCCTTTTTTGGCAGGGTTATGAGATCTGGCCATTTTTGGTATTGGTCTCTTAACCTCTTTGGGTAAGTCTATGAGCTCTGGCCTTCTTGGGCATTCCTCTTTTAACCCCTTTGGGTAAGTTACGACTTCCAGCTATTCTTGGCACCTGTCTTATAACCCCTTTGGGTAAGTTATGACTTCTGGCTATTCTTGGCACCTGTCTTATAACCCCTTTGGGTAAGTTATGACTTCTGGCCTTTTAGGGCACTGGTCTTATAATCCCTTTGGGTAAGTTTTTGGACTTGGCCTCCTTGGGCACTGGTCATAACCTCTTTGGGTAAGTAATGAGTACTGGCCTTATCGGGCACTGCTCTTTTAACCCCTTTGTGTAAATTACAAGTTCTTGCCTTCTTTGGCATTGCTCTTTTAACCTTATCGGGTAAGTTACAAGTTCTTGCCTTCTTTGGCGTTGCTCTTTTAACCTCATTGGGTAAGTTACGAGTTCCTGCCTTCCTGGGCATTGCTCTTTTAACCCTATTGGGTAAGTTATGAGTTCCTGCCTTCTTGGGCATTGCTCTTTTAACCTCATTGGGTAAGTTATGAGTCCTGGCCTTCTTGGGCACTGCTCTTTTAATCTCATTGGGTAAGTTATGAGTTCCTGCCTTCTTGGGCATTGCTCTTTTAACCTCATTGGGTAAGTTATGAGTTCTGGCCTTCTTGGGCACTGCTCTTTTAACCTCATTTGGTAAGTTATGAGTTCCTGCCTTCTTGGGCATTGCTCTTTTAACCTCGTTGGGTAAGTTATGAGTTCTGGCCTTCTTGGGCACTGCTCTTTTAACCTCTTTGGGCAAGTCATGAGTTCTGGCCTTATTGGGCACTGCTCTTTTAACCTCATTGGGTAAGTTATGAGTTCTTGCCTTTTTTGGCATTGCTCTTTTAACCTCTTCGGGTAAGTTATGAGTCCTGGTCATCTGATTCCAAATCCGAGTTACTTTACTCAAAACTGACTTTATGTCTTAAGTCTGAGTCATGTGACTCAAATCTGAGTTACATGACTCAATTCTGAGTTAACTCATCCCAAATCCGAGTTACTTTACTCAAAATTGGCTCTATGTCTTAAGTCCGAGTCATTTGACTCAAATCCGAGTTATATGATTCAAATCCGAGTTAACTCATCCCAAATCCGAGTTATTTTACTCAAAATTAACTTTATGTCTTAAGTCTGAGTCACCTGACTCAAATCCGAGTCATATGACTCAAATCCGAGTTAACTCATCCCAAATCCGAGTTACTTTACTCAAAATTGACTTTATGTCTTGAGTCTGAGTCACCTGACTAAAATCCGAGTTATATGACTCAAATCCGAGTTAACTCATCCCAAATCCGAGTTACTTTACTCAAAATTGACTTTATGTCTTAAGTCTGAGTCACCTGACTCAAATCCGAGTTATATGACTCAAATCTGAGTTAACTCATCCCAAATCCGAGTTACTTTACTCCAAATTTGACTTTATGTCTTAAGTCTGAGTCACGTGACTCAAATCCGAGTTATATGACTCAAATCCGAGTTAACTCATCCCAAATCCGAATCATCTATTTGCTACGATATAACTTGATTTGGCGTGATGACGATAATTTGCCTTTGATATGGATCCGAGATATAGATCCGAGATTAAGCTTTGGGATATGATAATAGGGCTAACCGCTGAGAGATCTGATTCGAGATGTAGATATGAGATATAGATTCGAGATATGAGAAGCTGGCCAATAGTCATCCGAGATATGGGATAACCTGGCAAGATGGTGAAATATCAATCCGAGTCATAACATAATCTGGCGAACTGAATAAAGCTTCGGCCTGAATCAGAGATATGATTAGTACGCCGAGTCTGAATACCAATCCGAATTATAATACACCCTGGCAAGCTGAATCAAATGTTAGTCTGAATCAGAGACAATCTACTGAGCTGAGTTAAAGGTTAATTCAAAGCATAAACAAATTGACTTCAAGTTATATACGAATCAACAATAAGATGGCTGGTAAGCTGAGTTAAAGGACAATCCAAAGCATAAATAAACTGACTCAAATTCTATCCGACTCAAAAGTAAGCTGACTCAAATTCTATCTGGATCATAAATAAGCTGATTCAACTTCTGTCCGAGTTATAAATAAGCTGGCTGGGGAGCTGAGTTACAGGGTAATCCAAAGCATAAGTAAACTGACTCAGAATCTATCTGAATCACAAATAAGCAGGTTCAACTTATGGCCGAGTTATAAATAAGCTGGCCTGTGAGCTGAGTCACAGGATAACCCAAAGCATAAACTAACTGACTCAAAATCTATATGAATCACACACTTATGGCCGAGTTATAAATAAGTTGGCTGGAGTACAGATCTAAATCAACATAATGCTCTCTTAATCTAAAGGTGACTCCACGAATAAGTTGACTAGTCCCCGGGTTGAGTTATTTTCTCCCTGGGATGAAGGATTGAGTGTAGGTGGCTGAGTTACCTGGCACTTACAGTATACTTGGAGAAGTGTTTGGGTGAGTTTTGCTAGGTCATACCTGCCCTGCTGAGTTATTTGGTACTCACAGTAAGCTTGGAGTAGTGCTTGAGTCCTTCTTGCTGAGTCTTACCTACTTTGATGAGTTAGACTTGGAGAGCCTCTGCGCTTACCTCTTTGTTCTCCGTTGGCTTGGTGAAGCTGAATGAGCCCTCAGAGGAACAAAATTGATGAAGGTGTTCCCGTCCAGATGGAGACCCAACCAACGCCACTAGAAGGCCCCACGGTGGGCGCCAAATGTCGTGGTGGTATCACGGCATATGCCATGGGTAGGCTAAAGTTGGGGCCGATGGACGTGGAGGAATCCGGGGAGGGATGATGCAGTGAAGACCGCACTCGTATGAACAAAGAGAAATACAATGTATATTGGATTGAAGATCTCAAGTAGAGATAACCCCTCATTCTATACATCTAATCTCTTATAATCTAGCCGTACTTGTGGCTACAACCATGCTCCTTGAGCTGTTTCTCCTATACTTCTAGCTAGATCTCTCTGTGAGAGTGGAGGAAGAAGAAGAAGGTGAGCTCCTAGTCAGCAGAGAGGGGAGGAGCCCTTCGGGGCCTCTCCCAGAACGATCCCCCTGGTGCTCCTTATAAAGGGGAGCCCAGGGGACAAATCTTGTTCCCCACGATTGGTATCTAGGCAGCATATTCCTAGCATCTTCTTAGATGCTCAGCATATGCCTTGGCATCTTTGGAGATGCCATGGCATATTCCCTAGCATATTCTTGATGCCAAGGGCATATTCCTTATGCCATGTGCCGCCGAGCCAAGGCGTCCTAAGACTGGCACGGGTCTTGTCTTGACTTGATGGGGAGTCGCCGTGGATATTGCGAAGGCATCTGGAGATGAATAACGGGGTGCTTAGGTCTTCATATCTCGGCCCAAACGCCTTTGAGGGTGTAGTTACTCAGCCTGGCCAAAGGCTGATTCGGCCTGGGTGGAAATCAGCCCAGCCGGCTAAGTGCTTGGCCCAGCCGAGCTCTAGAACAAGTCGGCCCAGACTGCTGGCTGCTCCCTTTGGCTGTATGGTGCCCCGTGGTGGGCCGAGTCAGCCCAGCCGGGTGGTGTCGCTTTGGTGCATGGAGAGCTCGGCCTGGAGCAGACAGGAACCCGTGGTGGGCCAACCGGGCGAGGGAGATGCTGGCCCACTCGGGGGAGGCGGGGTGACGCGACGAGGTACCGCGGTGGGCCGGATCACTCTGTTGCCGGCCCACCCGGGGGAAGCGGTGATGCTTCGATGCTGGGTGTCGCTCGGCGGGAGCAGGCGGGAGGCGGTTCGGCGGGAGAGGTGGCGCTGATCCGCGGTGGGCCGAATCCTGCCCACCTCGGCCTGGTGGAGTGGAGGGGTCTGGTGATGACTCAGCTAGGTGGGCCGAATTGATATTAATTCGGCCCGTTAGTGCTGTTTGGCCTAGGAGAAATAATGGAGATAGGCCGAGATAGCTATAATTCGGCCCAGTTTAGCCTTTTCCCTTTATCCTTTTTTGTTTATCTTTTGTACTCATATTTAATATCATTTTCCTACATACGTATCTTATTGACTTACTTAATTCACCAACTCTGGGGTACCTGGGGGTACACCCCCGACATTAGTCCCCGAGGCTATGTGGGACTCGTAGAGTCGTGCATAGGCTTCATATTAAATATTCCCAGAGTTGTCTTCTGACTTATAATCTCTTGGTTGTACCGTTCTTTGTCATATATCCTTTTTTGGCAGGGTTATGAGATCTGGCCATTTTTGGTATTGGTCACTTAACCTCTTTGGGTAAGTCTATGAGCTCTGGCCTTCTTGGGCATTCCTCTTTTAACCCCTTTGGGTAAGTTACGACTTCCAGCTATTCTTGGCACATGTCTTATAACCCCTTTGGGTAAGTTATGACTTCTGGCTATTCTTGGCACCTGTCTTATAACCCCTTTGGGTAAGTTATGACTTCTGGCCTTTTAGGGCACTGGTCTTATAATCCCTTTGGGTAAGTTTTTGGACTTGGCCTCCTTGGGCACTGGCCATAACCTCTTTGGGTAAGTAATGAGTACTGGCCTTATTTGCAATCGCTCTTTTAACCCCTTTGTGTAAATTACAAGTTCTTGCCTTCTTTGGCATTGCTCTTTTAACCTTATCGGGTAAGTTACAAGTTCTTGCCTTCTTTGGCGTTGCTCTTTTAACCTCATTGGGTAAGTTACGAGTTCCTGCCTTCCTGGGCATTGCTCTTTTAACCCTATTGGGTAAGTTATGAGTTCCTGCCTTCTTGGGCATTGCTCTTTTAACCTCATTGGGTAAGTTATGAGTTCTGGCCTTCTTGGGCACTGCTCTTTTAATCTTATTGGGTAAGTTATGAGTTCCTGCCTTCTTGGGCATTGCTCTTTTAACCGCATTGGGTAAGTTATGAGTTCTGGCCTTCTTGGGCACTGCTCTTTTAACCTCATTGGGTAAGTTATGAGTTCCTGCGTTCTTGGGCATTGCTCTTTTAACCTCATTGGGTAAGTTATGAGTTCTGGCCTTCTTGGGCACTGCTCTTTTAACCTCTTTGGGCAAGTCTTGAGTTCTGGCCTTATTGGGCACTGCTCTTTTAACCTCATTGGGTAAGTTATGAGTTCTTGCCTTTTTTGGCATTGCTCTTTTAACCTCTTCGGGTAAGTTATGAGTCCTGGTCATCTGATTCCAAATCCGAGTTACTTTACTCAAAACTGACTTTATATCTTAAGTCTGAGTCATCTGACTCAAATCTGAGTTACATGACTCAATTCTGAGTTAACTCATCCTAAATCCGAGTTACTTTACTCAAAATTGGCTCTATGTCTTAAGTCCGAGTCATCTGACTCAAATCCGAGTTATATGATTCAAATCCGAGTTAACTCATCCCAAATCCGAGTTATTTTACTCAAAATTAACTTTATGTCTTAAGTCTGAGTCACCTGACTCAAATCCGAGTCATATGACTCAAATCCGAGTTAACTCATCCCAAATCCGAGTTACTTTACTCAAAATTGACTTTATGTCTTGAGTCTGAGTCACCTGACTCAAATCCGAGTTATATGACTCAAATCCGAGTTAACTCATCCCAAATCCGAGTTACTTTACTCAAAATTGACTTGATGTCTTAAGTCTGAGTCACCTGACTCAAATCCGAGTTATATGACTCAAATCCGAGTTAACTCATCCCAAATCCGAGTTACTTTACTCCAAATTTGACTTTATGTCTTAAGTCTGAGTCACCTGACTCAAATCCGAGTTATATGACTCAAATCCGAGTTAACTCATCCCAAATCTGAATCATCTATTTGCTACGATATAACTTGATTTGGCGTGATGACGATAATTTGCAGAGAGGGGAGGAGCCCTTCGGGGCCTCTCCCAGAACGATCCCCCTGGTGCTCCTTATAAAGGGGAGCCTAGGGGACAAATCTTGTTCCCCACGATTGGTATCTAGGTAGCATATTCCTAGCATCTTCTTAGATGCTCAGCATATGCCTTGGCATCTTTGGAGATGCCATGGCATATTCCCTAGCATATTCTTGATGCCAAGGGCATATTCCTTATTCCATGTGCCAGTCTGAGCCCTGGGCATCCTAAGACTGGCACGGGTCTTGTCTTGACTTGATGGGGAGTCGCCGTGGATATTGCGAAGGCATCTGGAGATGAATAACGGGGTGCTTAGGTCTTCATATCTCGGCCCAAACGCCTTTGAGGGAGTAGTTACTCGGCCTGGCCAAAGGCTGATTCGGCCTGGGTGGAAATCAGCCCAGCCGGCTAAGTGCTTGGCCCAGCCGAGCTCTAGAACAAGTCGGCCCAGACTGCTGGCTGCTCCCTTTGGCTGTATGGTGCCCCGCGGTGGGCCGAGTCAGCCCAGCCGGGTGGTGTCGCTTCGGTGCATGGAGAGCTCGGCCTGGAGCAGACAGGAACCTGTGGTGGGCCAACCGGGCGAGGGAGATGCTGGCCCACTCGGGGGAGGCGGGGTGACGCGACGAGGTACCGCGATGGGCCGGATCACTCCGTTGCCGGCCCACCCGGGGAAGCGTGATGTGATCTTTGGGTGTCGCTTCGGGAGCGAGGGAGTCCTGGCGGAGGCGGTTCAAGGGAGAGGTGGCGCTGATCCGCGGTGGGCCGAATTGATATCAATTCGGCCCGTTAGTGCTGTTTGGCCTAGGAGAAATAATGGAGATAGGCCGAGATAGCTATAATTCGGCCCAGTTCAGCCTTTTCCCTTTATCCTTTTCTGTTTATCTTTTGTACTCATATTTAATATCATTTTCCTACATACGTATCTTATTGACTTACTTAATTCACCAACTCTGGGGTACCTGGGGGTACACCCCCGACAACCCTACAAAGCTTTCTCCGTCTTCAACTAATTAGCCGGAGAAATGCCGAATCTTCCATCATACTCTTCCGTAGTCGGATTGGATCCGTCCATGCCGGAATCTTCGATGTGACGGCTCATCTGCCTATGTCAGCTAGGACGACGTAGTCTTAGGTCAGCGATGCCTCGTAACTCACACATGGAGAGAACGCAATCATGTATGATTTTCCCGCGTGAGCAATACGAACCGTTGGCGGCGACAGTTGGAGACGTGGCGAAATTTCCGTGCACGTTCGCGAACACGTCGTCTACGCGGCAACCGTCCGATTAAGCTACATGAATCTTGACGCTGGAGATGATAAATAGTAACCGCGGTGGAATTTTCACTTTTTTACCTCATTCCCCTCGCGTCATCTTCTTCCTCCAGCGCACGCCCCTTCGAGTTCTCCGCGCTTGACTCGCGAAAAAACCCTAGCTTCCAATATGCATCAGTCGCACCCAGCCTCTCTCCATGGCCAGCAGCAGCGCTTCTCCCTCCATGGCGGCGTCGAATGAAGCCGCGACGAAGCCGGCGAGCTCCATCGTCGTGCCTCCAGAGGGCCTAGTCATCCCCGCATCGGCGGTCATTGAGTCCACCGGCAGCGACCTTAATCTGGCGGCGCTGGAGCCGTTGGAGGAGGAACCAGACTCGCACAAGGGCGACTGGCGTGGCTCAGATATCACTGATCGTGATATCCAAGAGATGATCGCCGAAGGCTACCTTCCTGCGACGGAGGGGCTTGTTGGCGGGCGGCGCCGGCCGGCGAGGTGACACCTTCTCCCCAAGCCGGAGAAAAGGTGTACCTCAAAGCTCAGCTGGTACGCGGCGCCTCTCTGCCTATTTCCAACTTCTTCCTCTCTGTCTTGAATCACTATAAGGTCCAGCCTCAGAATCTTTCTCCCAATAGTATCTTAGTGCTTAGCAACTACGCGGCAATCTGCGAGGGATACTTAGGAATAAAGCCTAGGTTAGACCTCTTCGTGTACTTCTTCAACCTTAAACGTGAAGCCGGACATAGCAATGAAGAGCTTAGGAACTGCGGCACCATAAACTTTAAGATTTGACCTGGCCGGCGGTTCCCCGACATCGTCGGTCACGAGTCCTGCAAAAATTGGCAGCGGACGTACTTTTACGGCCCAGACATTCCTCTGGCTAACCGACAAGTTAGTACCCGGACTTCGTTGACGGAGCTGCCGCTGAATCCTCGTCATGGAGATCCCAGGCCTCCCTTCCCTCCGACCTCGACGCTTCTCGCGCCATAAGGCGGATCGAATGGTTTGTAGAGACGGGTTTGACCGGCTTGGACCTAGCCATGTGCTAGTTCATCAGGCGAATCCAACCTCTGCAGCACTGCGCGAAGCTCATGCACGAGTATACCAGCGACAGAAGGGATAGTCTCCGCATCTCCGTGGACAACTTCTCGAGCGACTCCGTCAAGCTCCGCCTTATGGACATCGTCAAGGTGAAGGATAAGAAGCGTGGCTTCACCATCACATGCGACATGTTCGTAGACGGCAAGTGCCCAAAGGTAGGTATTTATTTTCCGTGTACGACATATACTCCAGTTCTTCCGTCTTGCAAATGTCATTTCATCTAACACGGTGATTTCTCACTTAACAGCTTAGCTATCTAGAGGAGGGCAACCTGGCTGCCCAAATCTACGATCCAAAGATGAAGGAAGTCACGGTCGTGTCCGACGACGAAGCTCCGTTGGCGCAGAAGCGGAAGAGATCCACCTTTGACGCTGCCGACGGAGGCAAAAAGAAGAAGATGGAGGGTGGAGCCTCCAAAAAGACTACCGCCGCCCTGGAGGCGGAAAAAAGAAAAGCCATCGGGATCCATTTTGCCAAAGCACCCCCACTTATGTAAGCTTTCTCATTCTCCGACATTGCCTATTTATCCGTCTTGCTCCTGTACTTATGCAATTTGCACGTTTCAGGAAGAAAGCCACGACCAGCCTCAAGAACCTCCAAAACATTGGGATCTTGTCGAAATATTAAGGACATGCTGCATCGCGATGCCTCCCCCGCCATCGCCCCTACCACTACTACCGTCAAGCCCTCTTCTGCCCCGACAAGCTCACAAGCTAAGGAGGCATCATACCCTTCTATCATGGAGGTGGACTCTGGCGCCTCTACCGAGCTTGCTGTTGTCGGCGAGCAGGCGACGCAGGAGAGTACCTCTCAACAAATGGCTGAAGCTCCGGCAAAGGATGCTATCGGCGGCGGCAAGGCGATGGTGGAAGCTGGTACTTCTGCCGAAGGCGGCGCCCTTGCTCCCCAGAAACCCTTTGAGTTCCCAAAGATAGTCTACCTGGCGCTTACACCGAGTAGCACATCTGTGGTTCCTAGAGCAGAGCCGACATCTCTGACGTGCAGTCTTGAGGAGCTCCTCCGACAAGCAGACATCTTGCAAGGAAACAATATCTCCTTTGGCAAGCTGCTAGCCGAGAGCGCTACCAATCTCAAGATCATTGCACTGGTAAGTTTTATTTTCCTTTTTGCATTTCATATGAGTATCCCACTGTAGCCCCTGAGGATGTAGACGGAAAACCATAAGCTTTTGCGTCTAGATGCTCTAAGAGTGACTAAGCTAGAAAACTTCTCACTATAGCCCCCAAGCATTTAGATGGAATGAATTATTCTGACTAGATGCTTTAAGAGTAGCATACACAGTGTTTATAAATTTCAGTACTGTAGCCCCCAAGCTTCTAGTTGTAACTGAATTAGTTTCGACTAGATGCTTAAAGAAAGCTAAGCATATTGTTAGGTTAAAAACTCTCGCTGTAGCCCCCGAGCGTCTAGGTGGAGGATTTCCGGCTACATGCTCCAAGTAGACTAAGCAACGTTTTAACTTTGTCCATTTTTCCATAGAACGAGAATGCTCAGAGGGGCATGGCCAATGACAAGTACCAGAAGATGCACGCAGATCTTGAAGCCGAAAAGGGTAAAACTGCCATCTTGATGGAACAAATCATCAAAAACAAGAGTCTGTTTTCTTTTTGCGTATTCTGTCTTGATTTTGTGCCTACAGTACTCACTGTGTACTTTGCTTTCTCCGACTTTGCAGAACATGTTGCCAAGACCAAGGACATTATCGAGCACTCCAAGCACATCCAGCAGCTGGACAGCGAGAATAAGATCCTTAAGGAGGAGAGGCAAGACATGCTGAAAATGCATGAAGATTCAATGAAAGCCCTGCATGACTCCGCCACTGCGGAAATCAATCGCTTGAAGGAAGAGCTTGCGATCTTAAAAGATCATAAGCAAGCTGCCCCGATGAGCAAAATCAATGCCATAGCGAGGCGTATAACCTCCTCCAACAAGAGAAAGAATCCTTGGCAGACATCCTCTGGCAAGCCGAAACCAGCACCTTCAGTAAGTTTTCTCCGTCTTGGATTTCTGTTGTCTGGATACTTTGAATCACTACAAGAATTCTGGTCTATTGCAACAATATTTATTGCTACAACCATATTTTGTTGCAATAAAATGAAATATTGCCACGAATTTCGTGTTTGTGGTAATAGAACGTATGTATTACCTCAAATAAATTTTGTCTCAATAAATAATCTTTTTGTTGCAATAGCGGCTCTGTATTGCAATAACCGACTTGCAATATGGCTCCAATATTGCAACAATAAAATTTTGTTGCGCGAGCTAGTCATTTTGTTGCAATAGAAATTAGGTTTCGCAACAAAATAGTTATATGTGGTAATATTCAGAAAGATATTGCAGCAATTGTGTCACGTTGTGATAATTACAAACATTGTTGCAAAAAATGATAACTATAGCAACGAAACACATATTTGTCATAACTGTGTATGTTTTTTTTTGCCTCGATTCCACCGTGTTGCAATAACTATTGTTTACTGCGACATGTTATGTATCCGTGGCAATACGTAGAGGATATTGCAACAACCTACTATTGTTGCAATAAAGAATATGATATTGCAACAACATTCTATATAGTCAATAGAGGGTCTTCATGTGGGCCACCTGGGCCATGGCTATCCAATAATTACAATAGTAGTCCCTAATATGGTTGTGGTGTGCCGGTTTCGTCTAGACAATATAAAGGCCAAGTGTGAGAACCTTGAGGCTGAAGAATAAAACCCGAAGTTGGTGCATATGTGACAATGATGACCCAAAATGTGGTGTTTTGCGGAGAAGGTCGATTTGAAGCCTATCAAAAATTCTAAAATATATAGGCTTGCAAAAAAATATGTGAAAATACTCTGTAATTTTTTCTCAATAAAAAGCAGAAAATTTCAGATCTGGACATACTTAGTACAATTTTGAATGGGCCTATGTTTTCCTAAGATTTGTTATATTTGTCTTTTTACTGTGTTCGAAATATAAGGTATTTTTAAATAAAAATCCGTAGACTTGTATTTAGTATTGTTTACTATATATAGGTACTTGTTTAAAAATATTTGATCAATTTTTGACCAATTGGCTTACAAGAATGTGACAGGCCCGCGAGGCCCAGAAGCGTTAGTTTTACTGTATGTGTTACTGATGCCCAGAAGTGCTAGTAAGAAGCCCCGATGCTTTGATAGGCTGGGATCAGATTCGTCCTCACACACCAGCTCAGTTACCTTCGCCGGCTCGACAATTGTTGTTGTGTGGACCGCATACTCTCCCCGCTATCACAATCGGCATGTACAATTAGCAACGATGCGGACATCTAGTTTGGCCAGTCAACGAATAAATCTTTTACGAACAATTGTAGTACTCACTCACATTTGTCTATATTCGGATGTACGTAGTACTAAAACATGTCTAGATATATCTGAATTTAGACAAATCTAAGTCAACCAATTTGAATCGGAGTATTATTATTTTCAGAAGCAGATATATTCCATACTGGTTTGAGATATTATTTCCAATTTATCATAAACCGATCACTTAAAATAATTACTATCCAAACAAATAATTAAACGGGTACTCCACAAATAATTAAGCGTGTACTCTAGTTTGTGGAGGTAATTTTTCCTTTCCCGCTAAACCTTTAAATATTTTTTTTACTTCCCACCAAATTTTGGAGGTGTATTGCCCATAATTTTCTAACCTGCCGCTAAAACCCTCGTCATAAGTACTCATGTTTATTTCTCTTAACCAAATCGTGAGATTGGATCTGAGCTGTGTGTTACCCGTCCTCACGACGTGATGACGGCGTCGTGGACACTGCGAAACGCACCGGAGTCCACCAATCGGAGAACATCACAGATAATTTCCTCCGCACTAGTTTCGTTCCCTATTCCAGACTGTCTCCTCCGGCCCACTTCGTGGACCCCTTCCTCGCCCTCGCCGGTATCCATGGTTGGCCGTGGCGATCCTAGTCCGGTGGAAAGGATCTTACGTTTCCCTCAGCCCCGCCCCGTCTATGCCCCCCTTCCCCCCCAAACAAAATATAGTCCCGTCTAGACTAGATACATATAAATCTAGACAACTCGAGTCAACTAATATGGATCGTAGGGAGTATTTATTTGCAGGTTTGAGTTTACAAGTTGAACATACTTACATGGCTGCTAATTTTCTTATTCACAAGTTGATCATATTATATATCATTAATAGATCACTTCTATTAATCCTCATTTTTCCCAATTCTTATGTTGAAGATAATTTTCTCATGTCGAATCAGATTCTTTCTTCCTATTTTGATGAGAAGAAAACAATACAGATATTTTCAACTTACAGATATTTCACAGGTCAGATCCGACATGGCTGATCCGACGTGGCAAAAATATGACGAAATAAAATCGTCATAGTCTGAATTCAGCCCAGTCCATTCGGTCATTTATGTGGGCCAAGCCCAATAATTCAAATAAGCTTTTCTAATCAATTCCATTCAGCTACATGGCTCAAGCCCAGCATATTGGCCTTTTTATTTCTACGCCCATGCCTTTTTCTACGATGATTTTGTTCTGCATTTTTTGAATTATTCACTGCTGCAATTTAATATTGTTTGGGCCACAGCCATTTTAAAGCCCAAAAATTATTTGGATCATTTCTTACTAGCCCAAATATCTTTTGGATCATTTCCTATGACCGAGCAGTCAATAACCAAAATCAAATAAATTTTCACAAATGACATCAAAAATTATAATGTATATTTCAATCAAGCCGTATTACATAACCTGGAATATAAAACATGTGGGGATATGTAGTATATTACAATCATTCATAGTTCAGACCACTCAAGACCATGTATAACTACCTAGAAAACATGACTATCTACTCCACTTTTTTGAGTATGCAATAAAATCTTCCCTTCTTCCAACTTCAGCCTTGAGCTCCTGTATAAGAGAGAAAAAGATGGCCATCGAGTCAGAATGAAATCATATCTTCTAGCAATAACGTAGAAAATTAGAAACACAATAAATAATAGATTTACAAGAACCCAACTCCAAATCAACAGATTGCAGTTCACAAACTAATTGCTATTAGCACTCAAATATACACATGTAGTTCATCAAATGCACGACCTAGACACTACAGGTACTAGATAGAACAAATATACTAGCACACATTAAGCTCCAGGCAGCAGCAAGAAAATTAAGCTTCAAGAAATACTCCACAGGTTAAGTGGGCAACAAAAACGGGAACCTAATAAAACGCTATTCAGACAATACCTTTCCACATCACATAGGAACTCGACAAAATAATATGTCATGGAACCTTGGCCTATCAACCAAGTAATAAAGGAATAGGATGGGAGAGATCAAAGACTTATCTAATCCATAAAGGGAACACCCCTGCTGTGGCAGCGTGCTGATATCGACGCTGCAAATGTGGTAACATGGCAAAGGATGATGCGCTTCAGCACACAAGCAGCAGGGCTAGATCCTTTGGGTCTGCGAGAACAATAGTTTGGGTCAATAAGGATCAAGAATGCTACTCTTGCATGTCAAACTAATGCATTACAGGGTTATTAAATGATTTTGAATCATAGTAGCAGCAGGTGAACTCAGACTGACTAGCAAAAGGCCAACATATTCAAAAATCACATATGGATTTAACATATTCTCAACAGCAGATATTACCAATTGTTTTCACAGATTCCATAAACCTATCATTAAAATCACCTACTAGTGCCTTGCATATGGAATTAAGTATGCCTAGATGAGCTTATGTACACTCCAGCACATCATATACATTTCAATTTACTAAAGCAACATGATTATGCTCTAGTTATACATAATAACTCCATCTGCATCTACTAGACCACCTAATCTACAACACAATAGGAGCTATAAACCAACCAGAAGAAGTACCACACTCCTAAGTGATCAACATATCACCAGGAACCTATTTATTAATTCACTCATTTAAGACCAGCAGCATTACCACATGATTAGTACCAGAACAGGAACTAGAAGTTGAACTCTATAAATTACAGTAGTAGTACACCACATGCTCTGTATCACAAACATGGTACAAGTCCAGGATACCACCAATACAACCAAATTGCACAAACACCATGGCTCCACGGCATAGACATATGCTGCAGAATAACACAATCAGAGCTAAGAAGTCAGTGAATAAGCACCAATAGCACAATGGAAAGTTTATAATAAATGGCACAACGTTTAGGAAGAAATGTAAGCTATTTTTCCTCCCGAGGGATCCTATTTAGTGCACAAATTCTACAGATGTTGGAACTATGAGAAGTACTATATTTACTACATGCCCAGTCACTTTTATCATAACAACTAGATCAATCTTGTATTAACGCTACTCCATTGATCAGAGAAATACCAGAAGCAATGTGTACGAGATATAAAACAAAACAAAAATTAATAGTTTACTGCTACTGCTACTGTTTTGTCATCATGTACGAGATGCTCAACTCCCCAACAACCCAAGATATATACACTGTGATGGTCACCATGTCAAAACTAAATAAAGTGGGATGCAGACACAACCACATAAATATAGAGGTGCATAGTGGACTACAATAGACAAGCATAGCTCATCGGCAACAACATGTACACTTTATAAGAACATATAGATAGCACAAAAAGGTGTATTCGACAGCCTTCTACAGGATGACTGACCACTTCTAAAAACATATTCCCCTCAAGAGATTAGATATGCTTTGCCACAAACTGAATTTTCATGGAAAAATAGCCACTGAACTGGAGCAACTTCATATCCATTTTTATATGAAAATAGTAAATCAAGGGTACAGGAGTAAGTCGTGCACTGAGTAAGATAGCCGACAGTCGATGACGGTAAAATCAAACTCATACCAATTCTTCTGTATTTCTAGGTCTTTGTATTCCCAGAAACATGCGACAGGCACAAGAATTTTGCACTAATGACTCCAACGTAATAAGTATTTTAGCTAGATGGGATGCATTTTTGTTCAAACCTTCATGTAAGTTCTTGCCTTTAGTACAGGAATTTAGGTCTATAAGGCAAATCAGAAAGGAGGTCCCAATCCTAGCAGCAGACACATGATTTCTTTCCTGCATACAACCCCGTTTAGTTCCTACATCTTTATTTTCCAGCATACAGAATAGAGGATTCAATGAGAGAGGATTTGGTAGGAGCGGGGCGTGTACCTGGAGGAGCTTGGTGATGGTCTCGACGGTGGCGCCTTTGTTGATGCCGACGTCAGAGGGAGCATACGACGGGTATCGACGGTGGTGGTCTTGATGAGGCCGACCTCGTAGGAACATACGACGAAGCTCTCCTAGTAGGAGAGGCCGTCCTCGAGGAGGCTCCCCATCCGCAGCCGCTCTGCCAAGTCGCGCCGCTCCCCAACCCCCACGCCGCCTGACCTTTCCACGGTCGCCACCACCATGACAACCTGCCGATGATGAGTGTGAGGGAACAGGATCGAGCATGGAGGTTTGGGTGGTGGTTCTGGTGCTTGGAGGAAGAAGGGAAACGCGTACGCAGATGGAGAAGTGGCGGCATGAGAGGATGGGGGAGGATGTGGATGAAAGACGGTGTTGATTGGGGGTGGGGTGGGGGTGGCGGAGGCGGCGTGGATTGGATCTTGGGAGGCAGAGGCGATACTCAGTGAAGGTGGGGATCTAGCTCTGGGTGGGAGGCGCGGGGTGGCTCGGGATCTGATGCGAGAGGAGAGAAGGGAGGAGGGAGGTGGTCGCGACAACGAGAAGCTAGGGTTAGGCGGATGCGGGAGGCGGCGCACAGCCATGGTGGCCCGGCCGCCATCCACGACCACGCTTCTCCCAGATTGAGAGAGAGTGAGGAAGGAGTGGCGGCGGGGTCTGTGAATAGGAGTGGAGGGGTCTACGACGGGGCCGTCGTCGCTGGATCCCCCTGCACGGAGCCACCATCGACGGTGTAGACGAGCAGAGGGACCTGGCCCACCTTGATGCCGTCAGATTCCTCGTAGCCGCCTCATCTGCTCTGGCCACTTCCTTTCGATCGCGTCCGGAACTGGGGGAGGTCACCGAGGTTGTGCCGGGGGGGCAAAGCTGAGCTCAGCGAGGGAGAGGGGAGGTAGACGGTGGATCGGCTGGAGGGGAGAGGGTGGTGGCCGTGTTGTGAATCGGGGAGTGGAGAGAATCGGTGGCGCAGAGATAGGGCAAGGAAAGGGGCGGCGCGAGGGGGGCGATCTAGGTTTTCTTGACAGATGGTGAGGTTAGGGTTGATGAGGCCGTGGGCATGGTCGGGTGGTGTGCTTCTTCGGGTGAGCTACCAACCATTGGATCGACTTTGAACGGCCCATATAACGCACATAAGGCTGATCCATGGGAGGCAATTTCCCGTGTTTTGATTGGTTGGTTCAGAAAACACCTCAATTTTTGGATGGGTCTGCCATATTATGACGATTTCAACCAACAAAATTACGATGATTCTGAGCTTATCGCCATAATTTTGAAGGGGTTTGTCCTCCTGGAGTGGCTAGCGACGATCTGGTGCAAATCGTCATAAAATTTATGACGATTTTTGCCATCGTCAAAATGGGAACGTCACAAGTTGCCATACCGTTTCGTCTGGATCGGCTAACACAGACCGTAGGATTTCACTTGATCGCACGGCACTGGTTGTTACTTACCCCTTCTCTCTCGTTCTATCGCATCCGTTCGATCAAGATCTAGCGGTCCTGAGCATGTGACCAAAAGCTAGCGGCGCTGGCGGCGGAGCGGCCTGGCGGTGGCATTGCCGGCGATGCAGGAAGCGGGAGAGGGAAAGGAGATGCTCACCGCGTTCGTGGAGTGATGCTGAAGCCCAACTTGCTTGCAGTTTGTCAAGGGGCGCACAGGATCAGTCGGGATTCCTCGCCGGAGTTAGTGACGGCGTCGGTCTCGCTTAGACGTCGTTGGTGGCGAAGCTACAGAGCGTGCTAAGACGAGTGGAAGACACGGTCAGATGCGCAAGGTCGTGGCGCTCACAGGAGTATCAAAAAGAGGGGAGAGGAAGGTCAGAGCTCACCATGTGGAGTCGCCAGAGTCGAGGCAGAGGGTGGTGGAGTTTAGTTGAGGTTGTTGCCGAGCGTCTGAGGCGCGCGCGAGTGAGGGAAAGGCACTGGCAGGTGCAGGAGATGATGGCGAGCAAGCTCATGTGCTCTGGAGGCAGTGGGGCTAGCGGGGGTGGCCGTAATCGATGGAGAATCTCGCCGAAGATAGTGGAGGTGAAGGGCGAAATTCAGCAGCCTTTCCCTAGGGCGTGCTAGGGTGAGGCGTCGGAGGGGAAAGGAAGAGGGGACGCAGGAGAATAAGTATGCATGATCGCAGGGTCGTTTAATGGCGCGGTTAACGCGAATTAAGCCCGGCTTTAATCGCCTGCAATGGCGAGGAGGAAAGAGGGGCGTGGTCACCGCGGGGAGGAAGAAGGTGAGGTGGCAGTGGGGTCCTTTCGTCAGCGAGGAGAGACAGGGGAGGTGGGGTCCGCGTGTCAGTGTCTCCGCGGGTGTGTTCCCTGGTTCGAATCGTTTTTCTGCGGGGAAGGAGAGGAACTGGGCTGGACTGGGCCAGGTAGGCTTAGCTGGGCTGGGTCGACCTTTTCATTTTTTTTTGTTCTGTTTGTTTTTCCTTTTCCATTTCTTTAATTCTGTTTTGATTTTGAATAAACAAATCAAACACTCATTTGATTTCAAATCTTTGCCAGATTTTGTGTAGGTTTAAATATTGAATAGTAGCACATTCTGATGTCAATTTTGGAATTTATTTTATTCTTTTTGGGGTCTTTTTAATTAATAAAAAGTGCCCTTGTTTTAAATCAAATAGGATTTAATATTGTTTTTAATTTCCATTTGACTTCTAAATTCTTCCAAAACCTTTCAGTAAGTTTTGTTTACTTAAAAGGGTGTCAAATAATTCATCTTGAATTATTTGGAAAAGTTTTTAATAAGATTTATTAATAATTTAAAATTTGGATTTGTCTTTATTCCAATAGGATTTGGTTTAAGTCATTTTATTTCATTTTGGAAATTATTTATCCAATATTTTATTTGGATTTGGATTATAATTCATTCCATTTGCTTATGGTTTTGCCCAAGATTTAATTTGGTCTTTAAATATTCTTTAATTAATATTTCTTTCCTTATCTTATTAAATTCATAAGTTTTTATTTATGGTTCCAAATTAAGTGAAACCAACTTCTATGGACTTGTAATATTTCTATTTGTCCTTCTTGATCATTTGTAAATGTTTGTTGACAAGATTTTATATGGATCAAATCCATAGGCTTGGAGATAACATGGAAATGATTTTTATTCCATTAGGGTTTAGGGTTTTGGTTTAACTTTCCAAGTGTTTAAATTTCTAGATACATTCATTGAGGAATGCATTTCTCTTGCTTTGGATTTTGTTGAATTCAAACTTTAACTAAAGTTTGTTCAAGATGGGATTTTAAGTTTCCATTTAGAAACAAAAGTTTCTTTTCACCCTGATTTTCAACAAAAATTTTATTTGGTTTATTTATTTTTCACATTACAAGATTTGGAAAATCTTGGGATGTGACAGGCTACCACCCTTAAAATAAATCTCATCCCGAGATTTGGGGAGGCTAGGGGTTACAGGTTGGCTCCAAATAACTAGGGTACTACCACCCTTAAAATTTTTCCAACTAGATTACATCTTGGCTTGCTTGGAATCTTGGGGAAACTTCTCTGGGCAAACATCTGCATAGTGTCCTTTGTTTCCACACTTGAAACATGTGACAAGGCTGAGATCCTTCATAGGCTTGTTTATCTTGTGCTTCATCTTTTCTGGACAATTGCTTGCATAATGTCCTTGATTACCACAATTGTAACATGTGATAAGATTGAGTTCTTCACGTATTTTCTGTGGACAAGTTGCTACATAATGGCCCATCTCTTTGCAGTTGTTGCACCATACTTGGCCAATCTCCTTATACTTTTTCTTCTCTGGACATTCACTTGCATAGTGTCCCATTTCTTTGCAATGACCACATTGCACATGGCTTTTGTCCTTCTTTTTCTTGGGTTTCTCCAAATCTAGGAGTGCTTCTAGTTCATGTTCTTCATACGTTATCTCAAAGGTAGGAACAGTTCCTGGTCTCCTTGACCTTCTATTATTCCTTGGATAATACATATGTCTCCTCTTTGGTCCTTTAAATTGGGTCATATTGCTAGGAGGTACCAGCTAAGATTTTCCTTTGTCTTCATCCTTCTTGGTAGACTTGGCTCTCTCATGGTAGTCTGCAATCAGTTGTTGCACTCCACCTTGTTTCCTTTGTTGAACTATGGAATAGATGGGGCATTGCATAGGGACATGATTATTTCCTTCACATAGGTAACAAGTAGCTTGAGATGTGGGGCATTGATTAATTGGATGTTTCTCTTCATAATTGGGGCATTGATCTTCATGTTCCTTGGAAGTGTGATCCTTGTCTCCACAAATATTGCAAGCTTGGGTTCCTTCTAGAATAACATCATTTTCATCCTTGTTGTCACAAGCTCCTTGGGAAGAACTTTCTCCCATGTTGATCATTTGATTTGTCACCTTATGCAACAATTGGGTTTGGGTTTCCAAAAACCTTTGCAGGGTTGGATCTACCTCACTAGTGTTGGCTAAAAATTGAGCTGTCACTTGGTTCAACTGGGTTTGGGTTACTATGAGTTCCCTCACGTTGTCCTCTTGGTTGTTGTTGTTGTCACCATCTTTGATGTTGGAATTTCCTGGAGTAGTCATCTGTTTGGGTTGGATTGTGATTAGAATAGGCAAAAGATTTTCTAAGGAAATAATTCTAATCACACACATCACAATTCACACAAGCAATGTGCAAGCAATCTCAAACAAACATTCCCTTCAAACAACAAGTTTCAAGCATATTTTTAGGCAACCAAAAATATTTTTTGTTACACCACATAAGTTGGTGGGTTTGACTTAAACTAAATATGGTGGTCCATCTATATGGTTCACTTGAAATCATTCCTTCCTTCTTGGTTGATTCTTCTTGAACAAGATCTTTGTATCCTTGGGAAAAGTCTTGGTCACAAAAACTTCAAAGTGTTGATGATTCCCAAGTTGTGTTTCCTTAGTCTTCAAGTCTTGAGCAGCATCTCTTGTCTCACTTGTAGTCCTTAGTGATATCCAAGGTTGGAGTCCTTGGTGAAAATGTTGAAGATGTTGAAGTCATTAGAGTTGAAGATGTTGAAGTCATTAGAGTTGATGAAGTCCTTTGCACATGGTGAAGTCTTTGGCCATGGGGTAGGCTTGTCCATCAAGTTTGAAATAGAAGAGATGTAGGATCAAAACCAAAATGGTTTGAGGAAAGAGTTTACAAGATTGTTTGTAAATAAGTTTTGGAACAAATACAACTCCTATTTTTCTAAGGGGATTTTGTCCAATCCTAGGTTTACAAATCCTACAGGCAACATAATGCTCTGATACCATCTGTAAGGTTCCCAACCTTTAATAAGGTAGAGATCCCTGTGTTTACAATGCTAATCCCTGGATCAATAGCTAGCATCCACAGTTTAGATGTAATATCAAGAAACATAGGTCATAATACAACTTTATAACCAGGAATAAAATATTTATTACATCTTACATAGCTCATTTGGCTATCTCATTACAATACAGCAGAATATAACAATAGCATGGGGTCCTTCATCTTCAAAGTGCCACGTGCAGACATGTTGGTTGTAGACTTGTAATCCTAATCATTAAACCTCACTAACATCAAACAAACCTGCAACATAACAAGTTACAGCCACAAGGGTCAATACATTTGAATTGTATTGGCAAGTGATACTATGGTAGTATAGTGGAGTCTATCATCTATATGCATTTGGCTAAGTGGAGCTTAGGCTTGCTTTGCTCAAAATAGATTTTCCTTATTATTTGAAAACACTAAGTTTTTGCTTTGACAAAATCACCCAAGGAACCACCAATAGAAATTGGTGAACCTTAAACCCTTGTTCAACCACAAGTTTTTAACTTAGAAATTGGGATGATGAGATTCTTGATAGCTTCCATGTCTTGATGCTCAAATTGTCCTTTGCCAGGGACATGGCTAAGTACTTAGATTTTACACTCTGCAGAGGTGGTGCACTTTCCCCACAAGACTTGGTTTCACCAAGACAAGATCTTTCAGAAGCCTTCCCTTAGACCAGAATGGACGTGTTCCAACCTATCATTCCCCTACCACCAACTGTCCATTTGGCTAAGTTATTGCAACCTATATGATCCAGGCAGAGCCCATAATGCCAAGTGGCTGCACTTGAAGCTTCTCAACATTTGACATCTCAAATCTCTTTGTTCCTGGGTGGCCATCCACAAGTGAGATACACAAGGTTCACAGGTCCCTGGCCTTGTGTAACCACTCAACACAAACCATTCCTTCCATTCCACCCAGGTGATTCATTAACTTAGTTGTTTTATTAAACAAAACACAAGTCCTCAGACTTAGAAATTTTTCCATAGCATGAATATATATTCCACCCTTGTTTTCTACTAGCTAAGCTAAGCATGATAGTAGTATGGATCTTAACTTAGGAAATTTCTACTAAGGTTTCATCTACTAGGATTTCCCATAGCATAGTTTACACTTAGCAAAATTCCATGCAAGTCCTATTTAGAAATATCACTAATGCATAGTGAAAATAATGGGACAAAAGTATGAAGCATCACTTGCCTTTTTGGTAGAGAGTATAAGTTCACTCCTTGATCTTTGCAATGTTCACTCACTTCAAATCACTACAATTCAATCAAGCAAACAATATTTCAATCTACCATTCAAGCAATTCATCACATAAAATGATAGAAACAAAACAATGCATACAAGCATGCAAGAGATTGTTTTATTTGTAAAAGTGGTTTCTAATAGGTCATAAACATTTGAAAACACCTAGTGGTCATTTTATAAAGTGGCAAAATCATTTGCAAAAGGTTTTACTTCATAAACCATTTTTAAACCAAGTCATTATTTTATGTGGTGAAGAAATGCTTTTAATAAGGCAAAATTCTATAAGTTTCACAAAATATGATTTCAAACCATATAACCTTGTGTTTAGGGTCAGATATTTTATTTCCAAAACATTTCTCAAAAGTTTTCTTCCAAAACCATTTTCAATAATTAAACCATATTTTTATTTGACTAGAAATGGTTTAAATCCAAGATTCTTTCTTTTGCTTCACCAAATATGTTTTTGAAACCACCATTTGATTCCTAAGGTCAGTGGGTTCAAAACAAACCATTTTCCAAAGATTTTATCCTCAAATTCATTTTAGAACAATATTTATATCCTAAACATGCAAACACAAGTTTCTGCAAAAAACAATCAATTTAACAAATGCTTTTTACTAAACAAAGGGCATGGTTGGCTAGGGCTTGTCTTGCTGATTCCATTGATATAAAATTTGCAAAATTTGGACGTGTGGTTTGAAAGTTATGGATTTTTCAAAATTGATCATCTAATAGACATGTTTCTGTTTTTAAAACAGATCTCAAGCCACGTGTCTTATTCCTATTCGCCCATACCGTTTCGTCTGGATCGGCTAACACAGACCGTAGGATTTCACTTGATCGCACGGCACTGGTTGTTACTTACCCCTTCGCTCTCGTTGTATCGCATCCGTTCGATCAAGATCTAGCGGTCCTGAGCATGTGACCAGAAGCTAGCGGCGCTGGTGGCGGCGACTGGCGGCGGAGCGGCCTGGCGGTGGTGTTGCCGGCGATGCAGGAAGAGGGAGAGGGAAAGGAGATTCTCACCGAGTTCGTGGAGTGATGCTGAAGCTCAACTTGCCTGCAGTTTGTCAAGGGGCGCACGGGATCAGTCGGGATTCCTCGCCGGAGTTAGTGACGGCGTCGGTCTCGCTTAGACGTCGTTGGTGGTGAAGCTACAGAGCGTGCTAAGACGAGTGGAAGACACGGTCAGATGCGCAAGGTCGTGGCGCTCACAGGAGTATCAAAAAGAGGGGAGAGGGAGGTGGCGTAGTTTAGTTGAGGTTGTTGCCGAAGGCCCGAGGCGCCATGAGTGAGGGAAAGGCACTGGCAGCTGCAGGAGATGATGGCGAGCAAGCTCATGTGCTCTAGAGGCAGTGGGGCTAGCGGGGGTGGCCGGAATCGATGGAGAATCTCGCCGAAGATAGTGGAGGTGAAGGGCGAAATTCAGCAGCCTTTCCCTAGGGCGTGTTAGGGTGAGGCGTCGGAGGGGAAAGGGAGAGGGGACGCAGGAGAATAAGTATGCGTGATCGCAGGGTCGTTTAATGGCGCGGTTAACGCGAATTAAGCCCGGCTTTAATCGCCTGCAACGGCGAGGAGGAAAGAGGGGTGTGGTCACCGTGGGGAGGAAGAAGGTGAGGTGGCAGTGGGGTCCTTTCGTCAGCAAGGAGAGACAGGGGAGGTGGGGTCCGTGCGACAGTGTCTCCGCGGGTGCGTTCCCTGGTTCGAATCGTTTTTCTGCTAGGGAGGAGAGGAACTGGGCTGGACTGGGCCAGGTAGGCTTAGCTGGGCTGGGTCGACCTTTTCATTTTTTTTGTTCTGTTTGTTTTTCCTTTTCCATTTCTTTAATTCTGTTTTGATTTTGAATAAACAAATCAAACACTCATTTGATTTCAAACCTTTACCAGATTTTGTGTAGGTTTAAATATTGATTAGTAGCACATTCTGATGTCAATTTTGGAATTTATTTTATTCTTTTTGGGGTCTTTTTAATTAATAAAAAGGGCCCTTGTTTTAAATCAAATAGGATTTAATAATGTTTTTAATTTCCATTTGACTTCTAAATTCTTCCAAAACCTTTCAGTAAGTTTTGTTTACTTAAAAGGGTGTCAAATAATTCATCTTGAATTATTTGGAAAAGTTTTTAATAAGATTTATTAATAATTTAAAATTTGGATTTGTCTTTATTCCAATAGGATTTGGTTTAAGTCATTTTATTTCATTTTGGAAATTCTTTTATCCAATATTTTATTTGGATTTGGATTATAATTCATTCCATTTGCTTATGGTTTTGGCCAAGATTTAATTTGGTCTTTAAATATTCTTTAATTAATATTTCTTTCCTTATCTTATTAAATTCATAAGTTTTTATTTATGGTTCCAAATTAAGTGAAACCAATTTCTATGGTCTTGTAATATTTCTATTTGTCCTTCTTGATCATTTGTAAATGTTTGTTGACAAGATTTTATATGGATCAAATCCATAGGCTTGGAGATAACTTGGAAATGATTTTTATTCCATTAGGGTTTAGGGTTTTGGTTTAACTTTCCAAGTGTTTAAATTTCCAGATACATTCATTGAGGAATGCATTTCTCTTGATTTGGATTTTGTTGAATTCAAACTTTAATTAATGTTTGTTCAAGATGGGATTTTAAGTTTCCATTTAGAAACAAAAGTTTCTTTTCACCCTGATTTTCAAAAAAAAAATTATTTGGTTTATTTATTTTTCACATTACAAGATTTGGAAAATCTTGGGATGTGACAGGTTCGAATCATGTAATTGAATGCCTTTTTTTAGGTTGCAATAGTATTTTACCATGAACTAGTTTCGGTTGCAACATGTTAGTACCACAGAAAACATAGTGTTGCATGTTGTCACAAAATGTTTGTATTGTTGTGATATCTTCCTACCACAAATATTTTGGGTGTCGTGATAGCCATTTGCCGCCACCAAATCTAGCTTTATTGAAATAATTCTTTCGCCACGAATCGATTGTATTGTCGTAATAGTTTCCCGCAACAAGCATTTCACCAGTTGTAATAGCCACTTGGTACCACTAAATTCAGCTTTGTTGAAATAGTCCTTTTGCCACGAATCACTTGTATTGTCGCAATAGTTTCTCGTGACAAGCATTTCGACCGCTGCGATAACCACTTGACGCCACGAAAACAAGAGTTGTTGCTATAGGGTTTGGGTCTATTGCAACAATTGGATGTTGCCGTGGAAGGGCATATGCCACAAAATAGGTGTTGTTGGAATAGGCTATCGCCACAAATCCCTATTGCCACAAACAGTCGGTCGCCATGATTTTGGCATTAAGCGCGTGACGCCATGAGGAAAAATGTGGCAACTTGTTGCATGGTTGTTGCGATAGCACGCTTTCTTGCCACCATTTGGTTTTCGTGGCAATAACCTATTACCATGTGTCCTGTCACAACGCTTGGCAACGAAAGTCATGTCGTGGCAATAGATACATATTGCCACGATTTGGCACTTATTGCCACGAATCTTGTTGTTGCAATAGACCCGAATCTTTGTAGTGAATTGTTGAACTCATGCGCTCCTTGTCGAAATTTTCAGCTCCTATGGGTTTGACCCGTTCACCTCCTCCGGACAAGGAATGCATGGTTCTTGCTGGCAACTTTATCAACACCGCCATCACACAAGCCAAGGAGATCACCAAGCCCCTGCAGATAAACATCAAGGCATCAGACTCTACGGTGAAGTACTCGGAGATTCTGCGCCGAGCCCCCGAGCGTATCACGAGATGGAAAGCTTCTTGTGCACGGGCTAGCGCAAGGATGGCGCTGTCGATGGTGAAGGCACATTATGAAGATGCCGATATCGACACGGTGACCTCTGCATTCTCGACGTAGACGATGATGGCAAAGAGATTAATCATGAAGCCATCTTGTCATTGCTCATGGGTTATGACACCAGAATTGCCGAGTTGGTGGACGTCGATGTCTTCGTGCCTATGAACATCGTCGACAGCGGCGACCAAGGTTCTTCTGAGTCCCACCACAGCGCCGACTTTGAGGGTGGCTCTCCGGCTGGTGATGATGCTGCGTCCAAGTCGCCTGCGCCAAAGGAATGAAAAACAACTCTGTAATATTTGTTTCTCCTTTGGTGCGTCTGCTACTTAAGAATCAGTTTCCAGCATGTATATACTTTTAAGCAAGTGCTGGCTTATCCATTACTTTGGTTCTTATGCTTGACTTTTCGTGAGTCGGAAGACTCGTTGTCGAAACCATGCACTTAGGTGATGATGCCCAATGGCACCGTCAATAACCTGAGCAAAAAATCGCCAACAACAAGTGCCGAAAGTCACTACTCCAGAATCCACATAAAAACGACAAAGAACGTGTAGACCAGAAAACTTAAGCTAACACCCGTAGGCGGAATTTTCACAAGTGCAATCGCAAAACTTGTGCATAAAGGTTTTACATGATCCAAAAATGAACACTAAAGGAGGTAAAAGATTCAGAGATATGAGTGAACTAGAGAGCTTTATTTCATTGATCATATAAGAGGTACACAATTAGATAAAAAATGCTAAGTGTAAAAAGGACGTAGTTGTGCTATGTTCCATGGCCGATCAAGCTCTGGGTAGTCATCATCCGGGTCACGTCGCTTAATCTTATGATCCTCGTTGGGTCTATCCTTCAGTTCACGATTGTCAACGAGGTAATAAGACCCATTGAGTAGCGCCCTGCTTATGATGAACGGTACTTCCCATGGCGGGGATAACTTGTGTGACTTCTTCTACTTAAGTCGGAGCACCAAATCCCCCTCTTTAAACGAGCGATGCCGGACGCGGCGACTATGGTAGCTGCGTAGCTTCTGCTGGTAGATGGCGGATCTTTGGCATGACAAAACGCACTCCTCCTTGAGAAGGTCCACATCTAGGCGTCTGGATTCTTCAGCGTCATCTTCGTCGTAGGCGGCAACTCTTGGTGCATCGTGAAGTATGTCGGAAGGTAGGATGGCTTCTGCTCCATATACCATGAAGTAAGGGGTGTAGCCGGTGGATCTGTTGGGTGTAGTTCGTAAACTCCACAGCATAGATGGCAATTCTTCTGCCCAGGCTCCAGCTGCTCTATGTAGCGGTGCCTCAAGACGTGGCTTGATTCCCTGTAGAATTAATCCATTTGCTCGTTCAACCTGACCGTTGGATTATGGGTGTGCCACAGATGCAAGGTCAAGTCGGATGTCTTTCTCCCAACAATAAGCCTCCACTTCTCCGAGTGATTAATTTCTGCCGTTGTTGGTGATAATGTTGTGTGGGAGACCAAATCTCACCACTAGATCTCGGACAAACCTGAGGGCAGTTGCCCCGTCGAGCTTTCTATAGGCGGAGCTTATCCGGGTTGATCTTCTTCCATCACCATCCCAATGGTGACGAACACCCCTTGAGATGCGACAGTGTTGTTGGCTTGCTCGTCACGCGAGTACTCCTCCTCCATCTCCTGCATAGCGGAGGCTAGCTCTTCTAGATTGAAATCTATCTCCTCTGAATCTGCACTGAAATTAGCATAAAGCGCGTCAATGACAGATTCGGAGGGTGCTAGGACTTCCTCGATGATGGGCGGTTGAGGTGCAATGGCAGGGACCATGACTAGAGGTGGTGGTGCCACTGCGGCGATGGCGGCCGGAGGCGGTGGTAGCGGTGGCTGAATCGGACGTTCTCCGTCGATGAGTGAGAGTGCTTTCTAGGCCTCCGTGTTAGCCTCCGCGTAGTTGTTGATGGTGCTCACCATCTGTTCGAAGGTAAGGCGACCTATTGCCTGTTGTCGTCTTAAAGAATGTCGGAGAAGCGTGCCACGGTCCAGTCCTTCCACGAAGTGATAGAGAGCGTTATCATCAGGGTAGTGGGCCAGGTCGGCTCGTATACGGAGCCATCTGGCCAGGTAATCGCGGGGGTTTTCGCCTTCTCTCTGAACACAACATGCCAGATCAAAGATGTTGACCACGCCGACGAGCTTGGATCTCTGCTTTCTAGATGCACAGGCGAAGCCGGCGGATTTATAGTGATCTTCCACCTTTATCTCCTACACAAGGGCGGTTTGGGTGGGCCTTGAATTTTTCCGATCTTTGCCGGCAAACTCCGAAGAGAGATCCGACATCGATCCTTCCGCGAACGTATCCTGCCCGTAGGCGCTCCGTGCGGGCCTTGATGCTCCTCCGACTCCCAGGGAACTAGTGCCCGAGTCGGTTTCACCGATGAAGAGGTGGATGTCTCTGATAGGAACGATCGAACACCGCGTAGGGTTCGTCTTTGCCGTGATCCAGAACTCGTCGGGAGGGATGATTGGAACGTTGTCGGAGAAGAGAACGCGGCGGATGGCTACGGTTTCGCCGATTCCCGCAAAGATCTTGGTCCTCGCCCGCTGAAGAGCCTGAAGCGCCTCTTGCCCCATGGAGGGCGCCAACTGTCGTGGTATTGCCGACGAGTACGCCATGGAGGGGTCTTCACAGTGCGTGTTTAGAGACGTGGGGGAAGGCAGACGGTTGACAGGTACGAGGTAACACAACTTACCCAGGTTCAGATCCCACAACGGTGGCGGAATCCTACTCCTGCTATAAATCACTATAAGGGCAATATGCCGAGTTACAGGGATTGGTTCGCTGTGCGAGGTTGTATGAATCGATACTAGGTTGTCTGAAGTTGTGCCCTAAAGGGTCCCATAGGCCCGACTTATATAGTCTTCAGGTCCTAGGGTTACAAGGAAAAGTCCTAGCAGGACAGGTTACAGAGTCCTACACCGTCTATTACTAGTCTTGTGTATCTTGCACTCCAAGGCTCCGGGTACGCTGGTGACTCCACCGTAGCCTTCCTGTATCCGGCATGGGCCGCCCTTCTGGGTCCATCTAACTGGGCCGCCCAGCAGGCCATAGGCCATGGTACCAACTATGGGCCACCAGGGTTAGCCGGATAAGTGACATGCTATGAGGATACCCATATATCATATCCCCAACACTTGGGATGAATTCAAACTCAAGATCAGCCGAACCCATGTGCCACCAGGTTTGATTCTGTGAATGAGGGATGAATTCAAGGAGCTGAAGCAGGGAAGGATGACTATGGTAGAGTACTGTGATAGATTTTTGTCTCTGTCTAGGTATGCCCCTGATGAGATTGGTACTGAAGCCAAGAAGAAGGAGAGATTCTTGAATGGTCTGCATGATGAGATGCAGATAGTGCTGGTCAACATTCCCTTTGCTGACCATAAAGCCTTAGTGGATTCTGCAATCCAGATGGAAGGCAAGATCAACCAAGCTAATGATAATCGCAAGCGTCAAATGATGCATCAACTAGGAGCCCACCATACCCCGAAGTATCACCCCAACCTATCTGCAAGATATGCCCCGAGAAACAATAGACCCCCTATGTCTCGTCCGAACTATCCCAACCGTGGAGGAGGAAACCCAAGGCCTGGAGGA
Organism: Avena insularis; assembly: GCA_023614405.1. Lineage (NCBI taxonomy): Eukaryota > Viridiplantae > Streptophyta > Magnoliopsida > Poales > Poaceae > Avena > Avena insularis. Next base: position 29,997,577 of record CM042689.1, on the reverse strand, counting down.
AACCATAACAACAACCCCGACAACTCCAACAATTTCAACCGTGCACCGCCCAAGTCCAACAACAACAACAACACTGTTGTGGGAATGGCCACGGCAGATGCTGCAATCGGCAGCGAGTAGTAGAACATGGGGCAAGGGCGGCCAGCCATCTGCGGTGCGAGATGAGGGTGGAGACACAAGGGTTTACTAGGTCCGCCCCCCGGAGGGTAAAGACCTACTCCTGCTAGATTGTATTATGGAGAGAGTACAAGGGCGAGCTCGACGGCTAGGCGGCGAGTCGCTGGGGTGTATGATGGAACGTGTCCTCTATGCGTGCCCTAGGGAGGTTTATATAGGCTCACCTTGCTAGGGTTTACAGATCTACAACCGAATTGGTTAAGGATTCAGAGGGTCTTTGACCTAATCCGACTGGGCCTAGCTACGCCACGGGCCTCCGATCCTTCCGGTCCTCGCCAAGTCTTGATCCAGTCGCCGTCCTGCGGGCCCACTCGCTGGTAGCTTGGGCCAATAGGAAACGTCCTGCTGGGCATACCCCGGTAGGCATATCCCCATCAGTAGTCCCCGAGGACGTCGTTGATTCGTCGCATGTGTTCGTTGGCAATCGGAGTATGCGGGTCCAACTCGGACGCCCAGTCGAATCGGCGATGGACTCCTGAACAAAGGAAAGAACTAGTTATTTGAATCGGATCGCAGCTTGGCGCACAGGTCGGCGAATAATTCAGTCACTGTTGTAGTGATCGGGTCGGCGAATAGTTTAGTCACTGTTGTAGTGATCGGGTCGGCGAATCGTCAAGTCGCTGAAAACAGCGAGTCGAGTGGATGAAGTCAGACCATCAGCTTGGTTAAACTAGCTGTTGGGTAATCCAACGGTAATATCGGCATAATTACCGTGTGGTAACGGCTCCCCAAAATTGCGGGTAACAACCAGTATATAAGGAGAGTGACGGGTGAGGAGAAAACACTTCTCTCACTTCCTCCGATCTCGTGCATTATCAATCCTCCATTTCGCGCAGCGACCCGAGCGACCCAGAGCGATTTGCAACCCCAGAACTCCTCAACCGATGGCCGCTCCTGCGGAACCATGGGGCAGATCCAAGGGCACGAAAGCGCTGCTGAGATTGTTCGAGGAGGCAGGGATCCTCCGCGCCGGGATATAGCGCATCCCCGCGGCCGGAGAAGTGACTCCAGATCCGCGCGACGGGGAATTCGTTTGTTTCACTAGCCACCTGGAGCGGGGGCTCGGATTCCCCACCTCCCTCATCTTCCGCCTCTTCTGCGCCTACTACGACATCCAACCGTCAGACCTAGGACCACACAATATCGATCAGCGCGCCATTTTCATGGCGTTCTGCGAGTGCTACCTGGGCTACCGGCCATACTTTCCCCTATGGCAAGATCTGTTCCATGGGAGGATCAGCCGCGAAGAGGAAGGCGGCCCGATGCTAGCTTCGGGCGGCCTGACTTTCTAGCTGGAGTCAAAGGCATCGTTCTTTGATCTAATGCTGTCCGCCAAACAACGAATGAGTGGAAGAAGAGATGGTTCTACGTGGCCGAGTTGATGGCGGGCGATGAGGTGGAGCTTCCAAGGTACTCCGCCGACCGGCCCGAGCCACGTCGGCTCCAAGTCACTAAGCTTCCGCTAGACCAGCGGATGGTCATCGACAAGATGTTGCAGACCACCCGCAACTTGAAGAAGAAGGGCCTCCAAACCATCAACCTCTACAATTGTTGGCTCGGGTGACAGCTTGTGCCTCTGGCCAGCCATGCCCACTATATGTACAAGTATACGGGCAAGGACGACCTGACGAAGTTCTATCACGATGAGTGGAGACTCAATGACTACACCCTGGACCTGAAGAAGATTACCTAGGCGGTGTATTTTGATGCAAAGGCCGGGGTTGCGCCTTATACCGCGAAGCTCCAACGATGAATTTCTATTTCCCATGCACGCACAGTCGCAGTTTGTGCATTCGTGTTTGTGCTAATGTTGCTTGGTTGTTGCAGTTATTCCAAGTGGTGGAAGGTTGGATTCCACCCGCAGATGACGAGAACTCGAACTCGTCCACTGAAAACGAGAGCGAATCATCGCCTGACAAGGGCGATGTCAGAAGTGATGGGGGCGGCGGCGATGACAATGATGATGATGGCGACGAAGCCGTGGAATTCGCTTCCACCACGGTTCGCAAGAGCCGCGGGCAACACCAACGTGAACTCGAGGCTATCAAAAGCCTCGAGGCCCATGATGACGACTATGACGAGCTCCCGGAGCATACCTCACAGCGTCAAGCCACACCATCAAAGAAGAAGAAGCCGCCGCCGCCCAAGAAGAAGACGAAGCTAGCTAAGCCGATGTCTCCGCCTCGGTCCGCAAGTAGCCCTGATGCTACCAGCATAGCCGAAGAAACAGCGGCGCACACGACCGCAGCGACTAGTGCGACCGTCGTGGAGGATGAGGCACCTTTGGCATCACTGACGCCGTTGTTCGCCCGAGTTACCAGGCTGGTGGCCACTCTAGCCGCGGGGGCCTCGCCGCCGAGAAGAGCTCCCGCAGCAATTGCGACTGAACCTCCTTTCGTGGCCTCATCCTCGAAGAAGCCATCGATGTCTTGGGCGCAGAGCGTGTTCGAGATGGGCCTCAGTCGGAAACTGGGGCTAGAACTGGAGAACCCTACTAGTATTCGTACTGGCCTATGATTTATCCCAGTCGCTAAGTGAGTATTCCTCAATTTTTCATTTGTCTGCTTGGTTCATTATCGATTGGCGAGTGTTACTGACAGAGTTGTTTCGTAGGACTGGAGTGAAGAAGATAGGTCACCCTTCGGTGGCCAAGGTTCCATCGGTCGCCGCGAAGGATCCGACTGATCCCTCGAAGAAGAGGAAGGGTGACGAGGTTGAGGCTCCCGCTGAAGGCACCAAGAGAACAAAAATCGATGAAGTCATTATGATTTCGGATGAGCCAGTGGCTGCCCCGAGCGAAACCCCAATTGCGGTGGACGTAGCTCTGAAGGCCATGGAGGATACGGGGTCGCAGCAATCAGGCCCCATGGCCTCGATTGAGGCGACCGGGCCGCCTTCGGGTGGAGTGGGGGCCGCGGTGGTGACGTTCCCTCGCTTTGTAGCGAGGGCCGCCATGGCAAGTGCCTCGATGCCATCGAGACAACTACCTGGGGCCGCCGGTATGGAGGTCGAACAACGTCGCGGGAAAACTCCGCTCGTGCTCTTGTCAGTGGACACAATGGAGCTTCACGACATGCTAGGTGGCGCCATCCAGGTATGTCCAGTCCCTGAGGACCAGGCCACTGAATTTCAGTGGTCGGATTCTTACTATTTTTTGCCATCCAGTCCCCGAGTGGCTAGTCGCTAAATTTCAGCGGCTAGGCACTTAGGAATTTTGTCATCCAGTCCCCGAGTGGTTAGTCGCTGAATTTCAACGGCTAGGCACTTAGGAATTTTTTCATCCAATCCCCGAGTGGCTTGTCGCTGAATTTCAGCGTCTAGGCACTTAGGAAGTTTTGTCATCCAGTCCCCGAGTGGCTAGTCGCTGAATTTCGGCGGCTAAGCACTTAGGAAGTTTTGTCGCTGACACTGTGATTGTTGCACAGGGCTTGCAACGCGAGTCGGCCAAGCGGCTTTCTGCCAAACTCCGCGTGGAAAAGGAGCTCCTCGCTATTCAGGATACGAACGAGCAGCTTCGAGCGACTGCGGGTGAGTGCTTGTCTTGTTTAGCGCTGGTCGCGAACTTGTTGCGTTTGTAATTGTTTTGTTGTGGAAGTAGAGGATAGTGCGGCCGCAGTGAAGGAGGCTCGCCAGGGCCTTGTTCCGGCTGGTGAATTGACGGCGGCTCAGTCGTCCTTCAGCGCCGTGGAGAAGCGAATCGCCGAACTGGAGCATGAGCTCAAGGAGGCGAAGGCGGAAGCGAGCTCGACGGAAGGGCGAGCCAAGGCGGCCGTTACTTCTGCTGTTGAGGAGCAGAAGGTGTCGGACGCGCTCGTCGCCGGGCTACAGAATGATCTCTCAGCTCTTCAAAATTTCATCACGGACCTCTACTGCCCGCTGATTGGTGAGTGTTTCTTCTACGAATCCCTGGGCACGCGACTCACATTCTTTTACTGGTGCTTCCCTTAATATTTGCTTGTGCATTGCAGGCCTGATCACTGATAATGCCGAGGAGGCGCAATCATACGACGCGCGGGAATGTGTCAACACCCTAGTCAATTCATCCGCACTGTCAGCGACCTGCCTCCGGGCGTATTTTCAGGAGATCTCGCCTACGGAGGTGATCCCCAGCGACCTCGTCGAAGTATGGCGCTATCTGGAGAAGGCCCCGTCGGTCGTGGAGTTCATGACGCGGTCGGCCTTCCGTCATGGTGCGGCGACTGTGCTGAGCCTTGGGCTCGCGCATTTTCCCGATGACTTCAACCTTGACGACGTCACGAGCGGGTACCCTTTGTCGACGGGCTCGGTCGAGATTGCCGAGGTGTTGAAGCTGACGAAGCGAGCTGCGGTGTACTCCGAGCGCGTGTGGGCGATGGGCGACCTTATTCCCTATCAGGAAACGGTCGTCACCCCCAATGACCCCAAGCCGGCGCACCACAACTTCAAGGTGGAGCAACCATTTCGTGCGGCCATGGCTGGTGAGCTCACGACGTACCCGTCGAACCCTTGGGTTCCCTTTATCCGTAATCGCAAGGACGGTGGGGCCTCCTCGTCGAAGCCTGCGGAATAGAATATTTTTCCATTTGGCACTAGCTTAAGATAAACATGTAATTGTCCTTTTATGCGAACAGATTTTGCTGCTGTGAAAGAATGTGCGGGTTATTTTGTCATTGTTTTTGTGGTTTGGTTGTTGGTTGTGCGAGTCCCCGAGCGCGTCCGCCCTTTGTATGGGGTTAACCTTATTTTTATATGTTGTGTGAACTGTTAATGAGTTAGGGTCGACTCGCCATGGCTCGGGAAGCCAGTCGCATGGCGACTCCCAGGGGTGCTCTTTACTTGGCCGTTTTCCCTAGCGCGAACGGGGTCGGGTCGCCGAGTCCCAGAGTGTGGTACTTGGCCATTCTAGTCGCATGCGCGAGGTAGGTGAGGACTAGGCGCGTTGTGTTAGGTGCGTCACTCCGCCTGATCCGTAAGACCAGTCGCATGGCGATTCTAGGGCGCGCTCTCTTACTTGGCGTTTTTCCCTAGCCACTCTTCTTTGGGCTGGTGTCAGTCCCCAAGCGTGGTACTTTGCCGTTCGAGTCGCTGCGCCGAGGATGTGGAGGACTGGGTCACTGTGGGAAGCGAATGCAGTCGTCTTGGCTCGGGGAGCCAGTCGAGCGAGGCGACTCCAATGGGGATCTGGGTTAGCTTTTTACGTGGATGGTACGAGGCCTGAATTTTTCCAGTGCCCTCGTACCGCACTACTTGGCCGTGCCGGTCGCGTTACCAAAGGTTAACTTTTGCGAATAGCATAACGCTATTATTACGAGTGCGAGTGGCACAAGGTATGGAGAGTAGAAGCAATTTGCACGAATCGATCTGCTTTATTTCATAGCGGGTAGGGGTACATGTCTGGAGTTCTAAGAGTAGAACTTCCGTAGGAGGTTTACATTCCATGGCCGCTTGACTTTGAGTTTTCCGTCACCTTGGACGTCGGTGAGGTAGTAGGCAACGTTGCCCAGGACTCACCCGATGGCGAATGGTCCCTCCCAAGGGGGAGAGAGCTTGTGCATGCCCTTCTTGTCCTGGATTAGACGCAGTACCAAGTCTCCTTCCTGGAAAGTGCGAGTCCGTACTCACCAGCTGTGGTAGCGGCGAAGCCCTTGCTGGTAAATGGTGGTGCGTGAGCGAGCTAGATCACGCGCTTCGTCGAGCTGGTCGACTCCGTCCTGGCATGCGAGCTCATTGTCAGCCTCCGTGTAGTTGACCACCCGAAGTGAGTCATGCTCGAGGCCGGTTGGCATGACTGCCTCGTCACTATACACCATGAAGAAGGGGGTGAACCCCGTCGACCTGTCGACGGAGGTGCGGATGCCCCAGATGATGGAGGAGAGTTCTTCGACCCAGCACCCAGGGGTGCGCTCGATTGGGACTTGTAGTCGTGGTTTCAGGCCATGGAGGATGCTCTGGTTGGTGCGTTCCACCTGGCCATTGGACTCGGGGTGGGCGACTGAGGCGAGGTCGAGTTGGATGTTGTGCTCCTCGCAGAACTTGGCCATGGATCCCTTGGCGAAGTTGGTGCCGTTGTCCGTGATGATGCTTTTGTTGGAGATATGCCCTAGAGGCAATAATAAATGTAGTTATTATTATATCTTTGTGTTTATGATAAATGTTTACATTCATGCTATAACAGTATTAACCAGAAACATTAATACTTGTGTGATTTGTAAACTAAATTAGAGTCCCTGGTAAAGCCTCTTTATAATACTAGCTTGTTGATTAATAGATGATCATGGTTTCTTGATCATGAACATTTGAGATGTTGTTAATATCAAGGTCATATCATTAGGAGAATGGTATGATGGACATACTCCTATAGATAAGCGTAGCATAAAGATCAAGTCATTTTAATAGTTCAATTGCTATAAGCTTTCTGATACATAGTAACCTACTTCCTTCGACCATGAGATCATGCTAATCACCATCACCGGAAGGATGCTTTGATGACATCAAACACCACACCGTAACTGGGTGGCTATAAAGGTGGCATTGAGTGTTCGGAAAGTATGGGTTGAGGCACATGGATCAAGAGTGGGATTTGTCCATCCATATGACGGATAGACATACTCTAGGCCCTCTCGGTGGAATGTCATCCAATTAGCTTGCAAGCATGTGACTGGCTCACAAGCGATCACATACCACGGGAACGAGAAAAGAGTACTTATCAGTAACGAGGTTGAATTAGGTATGTAGAGATACCGACGATCAAAACCTCGGATAAGTAAACTATCATGAGACAAAGGGAAATTGGTATCGTATGTAAGTGGTTCATTCGATCGCAAAGTAATCGAAGAAATATGTGGGAGCCATATGAATTTCCAGATTCCTCTATTGGTTATTGATCGGAGAAGTGTCTCGATCATGTCCGCATAATTCACGAACCGTAGGGAGACACACTTATGGATTCGATGTTGTTGAGTAGTTATGGAATGATGAGTAAGAGACCGAATTTTGTTCGGAGTCTCGGATGGGATCCGGGATATCACGAGGAGATCTGGAATGGTCCGGAGAATAAGTTCATATAAGGAAAGTCATGTTTTGGAGTTGGGGAATGATTCCGGTGTTTTCACCAGGAATGTTCTAGAAGGGTCCGGAAGGTCCGGCACTCCGTAGGGGAAGGGTACATGAATGTGTCATGACAATATGGAATGGTTGCATCATGTACTAGGTCACTTGACTGGGATAAATAAAGAGATAAATAAAATCCAAGTTTGAAAGTCAAACGCCAATTTGAAAAAGTCAAACGGCAAGTTTGCTTGGTGGAGGGAGAGTAGGTAACCTACTTGGGGAGGAAGTCCCCTCCCTCCACCCGCCGGCCAAGGATGCCGAGTTGGGGGAGGACTCCCTCCTCCCAAGCCGCCACCCTCCACCTATATAAGGAGGGGTAGGGCTGCCCCTACCCACACACCAAAAACCCTAGCCTCCAAGTCGACGGTGCCACCACCTCCCTGTGCCGCCGCCTAGGGCACCTCCAACTCGGCGAGTTGGGGTTTCCCCAAACCCTAGCCATCGGCCAAGCCCTCCCCTTGGTGCCCTATAAACCCTAGATCACCAAGGCCTCTCTCATACTCCACCATACTCGCTCTGGCTTAAGGCGAAGCCCTGCAAGATCTCCCCCTCTACTTCCGACACCACGCCGTCGTGCTGCCGGAATCACGAGGAGAGTGCTACAACCTCCGCTGCCTGCTAGAACAAGGGAGAGGAAGGTCTTCATCGAGTACCGAACGTGTGACCGACGATCATGAAGCGCTGCTTGGAGCGCCGGAAGGATCATCTACGCGATCTTGAGATCGGCAAGAGTACGACTACATCACCCATGAGAATCTGCTCACGTTAACCGCTTTGAAATCTTCGAGGGTGAGTTCCTCTATCGACTCGTTCTACAATCTAGTAGATAGATCTTGGCTTGTTTGTTTGCATGCGGTAGAAAATTTTTGTTTTCCATGCTACGAACCCCTACAGCTGTTTGGGAACCCGTAGCGATAGATAAGCTCACGTAGGAATTTTGTAGCGGTCTTCCCGTCGCACTTGCGGACTGGCTTGGCCTCCACCCATTTTGTGAATTTATCGACCGCGAATAGGAGGTGGGTGAAGCCAGATGGGGCCTTCTTGAAGGGGCCTACCATGTCTATGCCCCATACGGTGAACGGCCAGGTGATGGGGATTGTCTTGAGCGCCGAGCTCGGTACGTGAGTCTGGTTGGCGTACTTATGGAACCCGATGCATCGCTGGACGATGTCAACCACGTCGGCGTATGCGGTGAGCCAGTAGAAGCCATGTCGCATGGCCATGGCGACCAGGGAGCGGGCGCTAGCATGGTGGCCGTAGTCGCCAGAGTGGATGTCCTAGAGGATCTTGCGTCCTTCAGCAGGTTGGACGCACCGTTGGAACACGTCGGTCACGCTGCGCTTGTGGAGCTCGTCGTTGATGATGACGAAGGATTTGCAGCAGCGTGCTATCATCCGGGCCTCCGTCTCGTCTGCGGATAGGGTGCCTCCCTCCAGGTAAGCAACGTATGGCATGGTCCAGTCGCTTGGCTTGACGATCAGTGCGACCAGGGCTGCGTCTGGTTGCAGCGGAATTCCGATGTCGATCTCCCTTGGGGGAGAGACGGAAGGCTTGGCGATGGTGTCGAGGAAGACGCCGGCGGGTGGTGCGAGTCGAGCCGACCCAATGCGGGAGAGTGCGTCGGCCTCCTCGTTCTTCCGCCTGTCGATCCAATCAACGGAGTAGCCTATGAAGTGGCCTCCCAGCTGGTCCACTGCTTGGCGGTATGCCACCATGGTGGGGGAGACTGCATCGCAGGTGCCGGCGACTTGCCCGGCGACGAGGTCGGAGTTGCCGTAGCAGCACAGGCGATTGATGTTCATCTTCTTGGCTGCCCGCATGCCGTGGAGTAGCGCCTCGTACTCGGCCATGTTGTTGGTGCAGGGGGTGAAGTCGAGGTAGAGGACGTAGCGTAGCTTGTCGCCCTTCGGATATGTGAGCATGATCCCTGCCCCTACGCCATCTACGTTCTTGGATCCATCGAAGTGTAGGCTCCAGTAATGGAGGTATGGAAGTTTCTTTGGCTGTTGGGCCTCCTCCTAGTCGGCAAGAAAGTTTGCGAGAGCCTGCGACTTGATCGCCTTGCGCGGCTCATACTTGATGTTGTGGACGCCGATCTCGACGTCCCACTTGGCGACTTGCCCGGTCGCTTCACGGTTGCGGATAATGTCTTGCAACCGTGCTGAGGAGACGACCGTTATTGGGTGCTCCTGGAAGTAGTGCGCCAGTCTCTGCTGTGCTCTGAAGACCGCATATACCAATTTTTGGTACTGCGGGTAGCGCTGGCGAGACTCGGTGAGGACTTCGCTGATGTAGTATACAGGTCGCAGCACCGGGCGCTCCTTGCCCTCCTCCGGTCGTTCGACGACCATGACCGCACTAACGATGTGCTCGGAAGCCGCGACGTAAATGTAACATCCCAGCATTTAGGAACTAATGAAGGGTAGATTTAGGAATATGGAATGTTGCATGCATTCATCTGTAAAAATGTGGATAAATTTTTCGCCAAATAAAAACCTTAAGTGATCAATGTTTCTTTCATACTTTGAGATTAGGTTTAGTCTTAAAAGATGATTGTTATAAAGTTTGATATGATCTTTAAGGAATTATGTGTTTTAAAATGAATTTGAATTTTTAAACTTGAGTATTTGAATTATAATTCAAATGAATTAGAAAAAGGGTTTGAATCTTGAATTAATTAAGAGTTAATTCTTTTAACTCCAAACCTTATCTAAAGAAAACAATTATGAATATGAAAACTTATTTCATATTATCAATATATAAATAAGTTACAAAGAATGTAACTTACTAAAACCATTTTCAAACTTCACAATTTACAAAAGAATAAAGAATAAGAATATTCTTTATTAATAATAATATAATCTTTATTATAATAGAATAAAATAAAAATTACAATATAATAAAATGAAAAATTACAAAAGAATAAGAAAATTACATTGGATTATTCTATAACTAAACCTAAACTAAATCTTCATCTGTACATCTGTACATGCAAAACAAAGACTAAATAGAAACAAAAGAAGGTTAGTGTTAGTATTATTTTCTCTCAAATATGTTAGTGAAGTGCACTAGACAAATTCATCATTGAGAAATTTATTAAAAGGGGCAAGTTTCACCAATATGAAAGAATCCATCTTTCATAAATTTAAATCCAGAAGTCAAATGACAGCCAAGAGGGGCAAATTCACCAGCCAGGTGAAAGTAACCAGATAATAGTAAGTTCCAAAAGTCTGAACATATCCACAAGTGCACAGCAAGCACACAGGAAGGACACACATCATGTAACATGCCAAAAATACTAAGCTTGGATCATCAGACACTAATCATCAAAATTAGGGTTAACAAAAACTTTTCTAAATAAAATTTTGGAAGCATGCATATGTGTATGCATTGTTTTTGAAATTCTTTTAAACCACCTTGTTTGTGTGTTCCTTTGCTTGTAAATGGATGCTTAGGTGAAATAAACATCATCTAAACATTTCCCACACTTTTCCTAAAGACAAGTAAATCAAAACAAATATATTAAGGGAATGGTCATCTTGACCAATTTAACTCCCATGCCTACTTTGGCTGTCTCAAACTTTCAGAACCTAACAGAAACTTTTCTGGATCTTTGCACCCCTTGAATGTACTCATCACAAAGTATCAAGGCCCACTTTGTGATCATCCAGAAACTTTCAAATGCACAGTTTAAATGACAATTCAAAATTGAATCTTTCTCATATGGGAAGATCCCACTTTTTCAAAAACCACTCAAACAAGCTCAACTTTCAAAACCCAAGAATCTGCAGACTCCCCAGCACCAACCTAGCACACCCACCAAAAATCTTTTCAAAATTCAAAACTTGAGTTCATGCGGCCATTTCATCAAACAGGTTGCAGACTCAAATCATCAAAATCCTAAACACTATAGTGAGCAGTGATTGAAGCCTAACTGGTTCCCCATTTAGCTCACAACCATCTCAGTAGATCATCTAGCTAACTAAACCAAGCACTAGCACCACTATGAGCTTGCCATTGTCATCAATGGTGAACAGCCGAAGCCACCCATGCCACCCCAGTGGAGACAACAAGCTAGGAAGGAAACTAGCCGCGCCAACCATGTCTGGGAGATCACCCATGCCTCACCGCCCCCTCTCGACCAGCCCTGCCTCGCGAACATTAGCCAGAACCGCCAGGAATGCCGCGCCCGTGCCGTTGTCGACCGTGCCGACCCACTCCGCAGAGCACGCTCTATTCCCATTCAACCAGACCACCTCGATCCTTCGCCGCCCGCCAACATACTCCCCACCGTCCCAGGAGACCGCCAGACATGCCCATTTCACCGCTCGTGCCGCACAGCCACCGCTCGCCATCAAAGACGTCGCCTCTGCCGTGCAGATCATCACTCGTTCCAGACCAAGCCGCACCGCCCCACGCCTCTAAACCATGTCGTTGAGCATCGCCAGGAGACACCGCACCGTCCCCTACCTTCGCCCATGCCGATAGCCGTCTGTACCACCGCCCCCGATGAGCTCACCGTGCGCCCCGTCTGTCCCCTCGCTCGACTATAAATAGAGGCCACCCCCAGTCGATTTCTTCACACCATTCTACTCCCCTCTCCTCACTAATCGTGCCACACCGTTCTCGGATCAAGGCGAGCACCACCTCGTCGGAATTTCACCGGAGCTCGCCGCCTCTGGAGAAGAAGGGAGCTAGCGATTTGAGCCGCCCCAGGAGAAGCCACCGGTACCAGGAGATCCACCGTCGTCGACTTCGTCGTTCGCTCGCCTCCCCGACCCTCGCCCGTACCCCGGTGAGCCCCCAACGACCCCCACTGGCCGTGCTAGGTTTCTGTCTCGCCGGCGTTGCCCAACGTCGACAATGACTCTAAGCCGTTGGATTAGAACCAGATCGAACGCACCACGTTGCCCCGTACCGTTTCACACCCCCTATCTCACTGACGAGTGGGGACACCCACTTAAACAGCCCGCGGGAGCGCTGCGCTTAGCAGGCCGGCCCAGTAACTTTTCCCGCGCAGCCTAGTTGTTTGAATTAAACCTTTTTATTTTTATTTCAAACACACTTTTGTACCCATTTTCAAAAATGAATCCAGGTCGATTCATTGCACCAAATTGAATGAAACCAATTTTGTTGGAAAGGTCTGTGAATGCTGAATCCAAGCCCGTTGGATTCAAGTCATCTGGATATGTAGATCATCCTTGGTAAAAATAACAAAGCAGAAGCTTTTCTGCATTCAAACATTTTTTAAATTAAAACCATATTAGCTTTTGAGTTGATTCCAACTCTCAAAAATCACATTTAACTATACCTTTCAGAATATATAAAAATATATAGGTTTACTTACAGAAATAATGTTCAAGTAATAAAAGAATGCCCCATAGGCATTTCTAGACACTTTATTTAATTAAAATAAAAGGGTAAAACCTTATTAAATTGTGACACCACTTTAAATCATATTTCCATGGACTAAAACATGTGGTGATGACATGTGTCAACATGATCCCATGTTTGGTTTGGAGAATATTAAATCTTAAGTAGTTTTTCAATGAGTAGAAATTACTTTTCTAAAAATAAAATAAAAAGGGATTTTAAACCAAGCCTTAGTCTTGTAATGTTAGTGATGATGTTAGATCATCCATAGGACCCCTTTTTGTGTGATGATTGCAAGTAGTTGAGAATTGCTTGGTGATTGTGTACATCGTATTTATTTATAGACGCTAGTACCGACCAAGGATACGAGGAGGAAGGAGGATACTACGAAGAAGAAGCCGAGGAGAACTTCAACCACTGCTCTGCACAAGGCAAGCTATTAACCATGCAAGCTAAAACTTGCAATTTGGCAAGCCTAATGCTACTAGTTGATTGTGCAAGCAAATACTTGCTTGTTACCATGCCAACCATATGCCTTAAGCATATGTGATCATACCCACTTAATCACCCAATCCTAGTTTTAGTTGCAAGCCTCTACTTTATTTCTTTATCAAAGCCTTAGCTTAGAGTTGACTTAAGTGACTTGTAGATTCTAGAAAGATATAACTAAAGGTTGCATAAAGAGCATAAAATTTGGCCTAAGTTAGAAACCTTGATATCATCCTAAGATATAAGGTTGTACTTAGTTGAAACTCCACTAGTTACCACCCCTCATTAGTGTTACCCCCACCTGTAGATGCTAGTACTAAGCATAAAACTTGATTAACTTTAGATGGGAATACTTGATGAAAATGGTTATGAAAACCTTAGAATGATGGATCATTCTACTGAGATGTTTTGACATATGTTTCCGAACACCAGATGATTTTGGTGATGAAAATGTTGAGGCATGAGCCTTAGCCCCTTTATAAAACTGATGGTTGTCTGGATGCGATACCATTCCAATTTTATCGTACAACCACAATACCCGAAGATTGGGTAGGGCTTGACTGGAAACTTATATACCTTAGTATTAGTTCCCTCACGGCCAAGGTCTGAGCTGAGGCTACCTTGTGAAAATTGTCCACCTGTGCAGTACCCAAGATGATAGTTGGTCATGGTTGTGAGGCCAAACTCACAGGATAGGTGCTTATACTAGGGCGTGTAATTGAAAGGTTAGGATTGATTATCCGCATACTGAGTATGGTGAATTCAGGATTTGTTCCTGACGGATGTATCGAATGTTGTGGTGAAAGTGTATAATCTCTGCAGAGTGTCAAACTATTCGAATAGCCGCGTCCACGGTTATGGACAATTGGAGTGGCCATACTGTTCCCCTGTCAGACTTTTCAAAATGACTTGTGAAATGAGTTGATACGTTGACTTGACCACAACAGAGTTGTGACCTGAAATGCAAGATCCCACTTAGGAGTTATAAAATTGTGACTAGCTTTGGAACTGAGTAGAGATAAATCTGGCTTTTTGCAAAACAACCCTAGAGCCTAGTGTCCTATTATCCAAAAACCCCTTTACCTGCTAGTACTAGTTTGCGAGTACTTAAAGAGTACTCATGGCTTTGTCCCTGGCTATTCCCATGGCCAGACTATGAAGAGGAGTACCTGGAAGATGGAATCTAGGAAGGTTACGACAACTAGGATCATCTCCCATCGTCAGCATTGCCTGTGACCCCGAAGATGGAGCTTCGCCTACGCTACCGTTATTATTACGTATTCCGCTGCTTGAAGTTGTATTAAGAACTGGATCATGAGATCCTTATTTGTGTAAGACCTTATATATGGTTTGTAATGGATGATGTACTGTGGTATCCAATTCTCTTATGTCTCGCAAAAATGGTAATCCTGGGATTGCGATGTATGGCATAACAACCATCTGGGATTAAAAATCCGGGTGTTGACAAGTTGGTATCATAGCCATCCTGACCATAGGAGACCCTAGTTAGACTGGACGTTTGAATCAAAAACTTAGTTTCAAAACCGAAGAAAACAAATATTTACAAAAACTTATTCTCATTCTTATCCCTCTGATTCTTTCATTAAAATTCATGTTCCTCAAAAACTCTTGCAAAATACATAAAATTTTGACACACTTCATCACTCTACTAACTTACTCATCCTATATTCTTATAGATGGACGTGCAGTACAACAAGTTTTATCAGTTAGGGAATGGAGGAGACCTTATCTTTCAGAGGGATTTGGACCAGCTTTCGGAACTTCTGGAGCGTCCGCACCCCAAGTTCTTCGGAGCTCAGCTCAATGATCAAGGAGGAGAAGATCTGCAGTGGCTAGTTGTTGCAAGTCTCCGAGGAAAGATTGAACCTCCCACTGGTAAGGGGATTCAGTTTACCTTAAGAGAGAACAACTGGCTCGATGGACTTGCCAGGGCCATACAGGAAAGTCTTGCCCGTCTGTGTGGGCAGAGCATCAATCAGATCAAGGGAACCCGCTTTGAGTTCTTCCCAAGGCGTGATGCAAATGGACAACCACTGGAAGCCCCGTACCACCCCGAGCTGAAGACTCAATTGGACCACCTTAGCTTCATGATGTACGATCGTCAGCAGGAGTTGGATAACTGCCGTGACTACTCCAACCACAAGTCTTCCATCATCAAGACGAAGGATCAAACCATCGCCATGCTAGCAAAGGATCGCAAGTATCATCGCCGTCAGCTCCACAAGAAGGAGCGCATTATTGCCCGTCTCCGCCACCGCATCTCATCTTTGGAAGAGACCATCCACGAGAGAGACATGCAGTTGGAGGAAAGGGAGAATGCAGGAGAGGATCTTCGTGGAGACCCCTACTCCTATCTCAGCGATGATGATGATTTTCTGGAGGTTCACCGATGAAGATGATTTCGCCTTCATCGATGATGATGAAGATGATGAAGCCACAAACTCCAAGGAGTAGTAGCACTTGAGCACTAGCGTAGTGAGTAGTATTCGGTCCCACTGTATCGTAGTTCACAGAATGGTTCTTAAAACCATCTGTTTTTCCTTGTTGTGGCGTGTGTTGTATCGTGTGAATGAATGAATGAAAAGCAAGTTGCAAAAAGAAAATCTGAGTCAAACTTTAAAACTTTTCAAAGTCCCTGAAACCTTAGAAATTTCCCTCTTTTCTCATAATCTATCTCAATCTTTAGATGCCACGCGGAGGAAGTGGTTCATCCCCGGACCCGATGTTGCAGATTCTGCAAATGTTGACTTCTGACCGCGAAGCTGAAAGAACGGAACGTCAAGCCAACCTAGCCACTCTGCAACAGATAGCCCAGCTAGCCCACAACAACCAAGGCCACAGAAATCAAGATAACCATGGATCTAAGCTCAAGAATTTCCAGAATACCAACCCACATGTTTTCACTAAGTCAGAAGAGACCCTAGATGCCGACGATTGGCCGCAAACCATGGAAAATAACCTAGAAGTCGCCGGAGTGGAAGCCAACGAGAAAGTTTTGTTTGCCACCCACTATCTAGCCAGAGATGCCAGGGCATGGTGGAACAGTGTTCGTGCAATGACCGAAGGACAGATGATGACCTGGGAGGAATTCAAGGTCAAGTTCAGCAGAACCCATGTGCCACCGGGTTTGATCAAGAGGATGCGAGACAAGTTTAGAGAACTGAAACAAGGAAGGATGACTGTAGTGGAATACCATGACAATTTTTTGTCATTAGCTAGGTATGCCCCGGATGAGATCAACACGGAAGACAAGAAGAAAGAGAGATTCCTGAATGGTCTGCATGATGAGATGCAGACAGTGTTAGTCAATATTCCCTTTGCGGATATTGAAGCCCTTGTCGACTCTGCCATCCTGATGGAAGGAAAGATTAACCAAGCCAATGAGAACCGCAAGCGTCGTATGATGCATCAGCTAGGAACCCATCAGACCCCAAAGTATCGCCCTAACCCATCTCCAGGATTTGCCCCAAGAACCAACAGACCCCCGATGAACCGTCCCACCTATCCCAACCGTGGAAACCCTAGTCCCGGAGGAAATCACAATAACCCCGGCAACTCTAGCAATTACAATCGTGCCCCACCCAAGACCAACACCAACACTGCCCCGAGGACTGGAAGCAATGCTGTGCCTGTAGCAGCCAAGGACAAGTCGCAAGTGACTTGTTATGACTATGGAAATAAAGGTCACTATTCCAACGATTGCCCCAACAAGAAGAATGCCGCAGCACCCAATGCCAATGCCCCAGCTCAACAACAGCGTCGTGTTCAGCCCAGAAGAAGATTTGCCCGAGGGAATTCACTCAACCGCAATGGCCGTCTTTTTCTCATGCATGCTGAAGAAGCTCGAGAAGCGCCAGACGTCGTGCTGGGTATGTTTTCTGTTAATTCAGTACTTGCAAGAGTGTTGTTTGATTCTGGTGCATCGCATTCCTATGTCACCGAAGAATTTGCATGCACTAGTAAAATTCAACCAACCAAATTGAAGCATGTAATGATTGCGCAAATTCACGGATCAACCACCAAGGCTAGGAAAATTTGCAAAGTCGTCCCTATCCGAATCCATGGCATAGATTTTTATGCTAATCTGATAGTACTCGAAACTAAAGGTTTGGAAGTAGTACTAGGAATATATTGGATGTCCAAACATAAAGGACTGATTGACTGTGCCAAGAAAGCCATCACCATGACTAGTACAACCGGAATATCAGTCGAGCATATATCTGAAACCTTACCTCGCCAATTCAAGTGCAATAAGAGTATAGCCCAACCTACCATTGACCAAGTCTGGATAGTCTGTGAATACCCCGATGTATTTCCAGATGTTTTGCCCGGTATGCCCCCAGATCGGGATATCGAGTTTATCATCGAACTAATCCCCGGAATAGGACCCATAGCCCAGAGACCCTATAGTATGAACCCATCGGAGTTAGAAGAACTAAAGAAGCAACTGGATGCCATGCTGGAAATTGGATTGATTCAACCAAGTGCGTCACCATGGAGATCACTTGTCTTGTTTGTGGACAAGAAATATGGAGGTAACCGTTTGTGTACGGATTATCGAAAGTTGAATGATGTCACCATCAAGAATAAGTACCCCTTGCCCAAAATAGAGGATTTGTTTGATCAATTGACTGGTGCCAAAGTGTTTTCTAAGATTGATCTTAGAACTGGTTATCATCAACTCAAGATTCGTGCAGAGGATATTCCAAAGACTGCCTTTACCACCAGATATGGACTATACGAGTATACTATCATGTCTTTTGGATTAACCAACGCCCCCGCTTATTTCATGAACCTCATGAATAAGATTTTTATGGACTTCCTGGATAAGTTTGTCGTTGTTTTCATTGATGACATTCTGATTTACTCCAAATCAGAAGACGAACATGATCTACACCTAAGGACCATTCTTGGAACCCTTAGAGAGCATCAGTTGTATGCCAAGTTTAGCAAATGTGAATTCTGGTTACAGGAGGTAGGATTCCTCGGTCACATTGTATCAGCCGGAGGAATTGCCGTTGACCCTGCCAAAGTAAAAGATGTAGAAGATTGGCAAGCCCCAACCACTCAAAACCAAGTTCGTGCATTTCTCGGATTGGCGGGATATTACCGCAAATTCGTAGAAGGATTATCGAGTATCGCCCGACCCATGACCCAATTACTGAAGAAGGACAAGGAGTTTGAATGGACTGATAAATGTGAAGCGAGTTTTCAAGAACTCAAGAGGAGATTGATTTCAGCCCTAATCTTGATCATGCCGGATATCTCAAAGCCCTTCGATGTGTATTGTGATGCATCCAAGATCGGTCTCGGATGTGTGCTCATGCAAGAAGGCAAAGTTATATCTTATCTATCTCGACAATTGAAGCAACATGAGCAAAATTACCCAACCCATGACCTCGAACTCGCAGCCGTAGTTCTAGCCCTGAAGACATGGAGACATTACCTGATGGGAAATCGTTGTGAGATTTATACGGATCACAAGAGTCTGAAGTATATATTCACTCAGAAGGAGCTGAATATGAGACAGAGGAGATGGATTGAGATAATCAAGGATTACGATCTGGACATTCACTATCACCCTGGTAAAGCCAACGTGGTAGCCGATGCCCTTAGCAGATTGCCTTGCCGCTTGAACTCCATGATCTTGAAGGAGCAACCAAGTTTGCACCAGGAGATGGAAGATTTCCAAATAGAATTAGTGAGCGAAGGATTTTTGGCTAGTATAGAACTTTAGCCCACTTTGATCAGCCAGATCAAAGAGGCACAGAAAGGAAATGCTAGTATCGACGGAATCAAGCGTCGTATCGGTACAGGCAAAGTACCCGGATTCACCGAAGACGAAGAAGGAGTTCTATGGTACAAAGGACGCCTTTGTGTACCAGCAGATTCTGAGTTGAAAGAAGTTATTTTGAAGGAAGCTCATGATACTCTTTATTCTATCCACCCTGGAGGAACAAAGATGTATCAAGATTTGAAGGAGCAATTTTGGTGGCATAAGATGAAGAGAGAAATCGGAAGCTATATCGCCAAGTGTGATATATGTCAGCAAGTCAAGGCAGGACATCAAAGACCCGCTGGATTGTTGCAACCCTTGCAGATTCCGGAATGGAAATGGGATTCTGTAGGAATGGACTTTATCACTGGACTGCCTACTTCTAGTAGGGGAAATGACTATATCTGGGTCATAGTGGACAGATTGTCCAAAGTCGCCCATTTCTTGCCCGTCAAGACCACCTATTAGAGTTCGAAGCTAGCGGAGTTATACATCGCTAGAATAGTTAGTTTGCATGGAGTCCCTAAGAACATTGTATCGGATCGAGGAACTCAGTTCACCTCGAGATTCTGGAAGAAAGTTCAAGAAGGTTTAGGAACCCGCCTAGATTTTAGTACCGCGTATCACCCTCAGACCGATGGACAAACGAAGCGAGTAAATCAAATACTCGAAGATATGCTGAGAGCCTGTGTGTTAGAATATGGATCCAAGTGGGAAGACTGTCTTCCTTTCGCAGAATTTTCCTATAATAACAGTTATCAAGCCAGTTTGCAAATGGCCCCATTTGAGTTCATGTACGGAAGAAAGTGTCGCACCCCTTTAAATTGGTCGGAAGTAGGTGAGAGTCAGATTTTCGGACCCGACATCCTACGAGAAGCAGAAGAGAAGGTTCACAAGATTCGTGAGCACCTCAAGACAGCCCAGTCCAGACAGAAGAGTTACGCCGACAAGAGACATCGAGACCTCGCCTTCAACGTAGGAGATTTTGTTTATCTGAAAGTGTCGCCATTGAAGGGAATGCAGCGTTTCCAACTCAAAGGAAAGTTAGCCCCCAGATATATCGGACCTTTCAAGATTCTGAACCGTCGAGGAGAAGTGTCCTATCAATTGGAACTACCCGAAGAGATTTCAGCAGTCCACAATGTGTTCCATATCTCGTTACTTCGCAAGTGTCTTGAAGTTCCAGAGAAGACGGAAGTGTTCAAGAATATCGATCACCAGACCATAGAGATCAACGATGACCTGACCTATCTCGAAGTACCCATCCGTATTTTGGAGGAAGCCTTCAGAACTACCCGAACCCGAAGCATCAAGTTTCTCAAGATTCAGTGGAGCAACCACACAGAAGAGGAAGCTACCTGGGAGCGCGAAGATCACATCAGGACGGAGTTTCCCGATCTCTTCAAATCCTAGGTAATCTTTTTCGTCCTTTTTCAAATCTCAGGACGAGATTTTGTTTAAGGGGGCAAGGTTTGTAACATCCCAAAAATACTAAGCTTAGATCATCAAACACTAATCATCAAAATTAGGGTTAACAAAAACTTTTCTAAATAAAATTTTGGAAGCATGCATATGTGTATGCATTGTTTTTGAAATTCTTTTAAACCACCTGGTTTGTGTGTTCCTTTGCTTGTAAATGGATGCTTAGGTGAAATAAACATCATCTAAACATTTCCCACACTTTTCCTAAAGACAAGTAAATCAGAACAAATATATTAAGGGAATGGTCATCTTGACCAATTTAACTCCCATGCCTACTTTGGCTGTCTCAAACTTTCAGAACCTAGCAGAAACTTTTCTGGATCTTTGCACCCCTTGAATGTACTCATCACAAAGTATCAAGGCCCACTTTGTGATCATCCAGAAACTTTCAAATGCACAGTTTAAATGACAATTCAAAATTGAATCTTTCTCATATGGGAAGATCCCACTTTTTCAAAAACCACTCAAACAAGCTCAACTTTCAAAAACCAAGCATCTGTAGACTCCCCAGCACCAACCTAGCACACCCACCAAAAATCTTTTCAAAATTCAAAACTTGAGTTCATGCGGCCATTTCATCAAACAGGTTGCAGACTCAAATCATCAAAATCCTAAACATTATAGTGAGCAGTGATTGAAGCCTAACTGGTTCCCCATTTAGCTCACAACCATCTCAGTAGATCATCTAGCTAACTAAACCAAGCACTAGCACCACTGTGAGCTTGCCATTGTCATCAATGGTGAACAGCCGAAGCCACCCATGCCACCCCAGTGGAGACAGCAAGCTAGGAAGGAAACTAGCTATGCCAACCATGTCTGGGAGATCACCCATGCCTCACCGCCCCCTCTCGACCAGCCTTTCGCCAGCAATGAAGCCAGAACCGCCCAGAACGCGGCGCCGTGCATTGTCGACTATGCCGACCCACTCCGCAGAGCATGCTCCGTTCCCATTCAACCAGACCACCTCGAGCCCTCGCCGCCCGCCAACATGCTCCCCACCGTCCCAGGAGACCGCCAGACATGCCCATTTCACCACCCGTGCCGCACAGCCACCGCTCGCCGTCGAAGACGCCGCCTCTGCCGCACAGAGCATCGCCCGTTCCAGACCAAGCCGCACCGCCCCACGCCTCTAAACCATGTCGTTGAGCATCACCAGGAGACACCGCACCGTCCCCTACCTTCGCCCATGCCGATAGCCGTCTGTACCATCGCCCTCGATGAGCTCACCCTGCGCCCCGTCTGTCCCCTCGCTCGACTATAAATAGAGGCCACCCCCAGTCGATTTCTTCACACCATTCTACTCCCCTCTCCTCACTGATCGTGCCACACCGTTCCCGGAGCAAGGCGAGCACCACCTCGTCGGGATTTCACCGGAGCCCGCCGCCTCTGGAGAAGAAGGGAGCCAACGATTGGAGCCACCCCAGGAGAAGCCACCGATACCAGGAGATCCGCCGTTGTCGACTTCGTCGTTCGCCCGCCTCGCTGACCCTCGCACGTACCCCGGTGAGCCCCCAACGACCCCCACTGGCCGCGCTAGGTTTCTGTCTCGCCGGCGTTGCCCAACGTCGACGATGACTCTCAGCCGTTGGATTAGAACCAGATCAAACGCACCACGTTGCCCCGTACCGCTTCGCACCCTCCTGTCTCACTGACGAGTGGGGACACCCACTTAAACAGCCCGCGAGAGCGCTGCGCTTAGCAGGCTGGCCTAGTAACTTTTCCCGCGCAGCCCAGTTGTTTGAATTAAACCTTTTTCTTTTTATTTCAAACACACTTCTGTACCCATTTTCAAAAATCAACCCAGGTCGATTCAGTGCACCAAATTGAATGAAACCAATTTTGTTGGAAAGGTCTGTGAATGCTGAATCCAAGCCCGTTGGATTCAATTCATTTGGATCTGTAGATCATCCTTGGTAAAAATAACAAGGCAGAAGCTTTTCTGCATTCAAACATTTTTCAAATTAAAACAGTATTAGCTTTTGAGTTGATTCCAACTCTCAAAAATCACATTTAACTATACCTTTCAGAATATATAAAAATATATAGGTTTACTTACAGAAATAATGTTCAAGTAATAAAAGAATGCCCCATAGGCATTTCTAGACACTTTATTTAATTAAATAAAAGGGTAAAACCTTATTAAATTGTGACACCACTTTAAATCACATTCCCATGGACTAAAACATGTGGTGATGACATGTGTCAACATGATCCCTGTAGAGGTCCCTACCTGATAAGGTAGAGATCCATGTGTTTACAATGCTAGTCCCTGGATCAATAGCTAGCATCCACAGTTTAAGATGTAATATCAAGAAACAAAGGTCATAATACAACTTTATAACCAGGAATAAAATAATACATTACATATTACATAGCTCATTTGGCTATCTCATTACAATGCAGCAGCAATAACTATATAGCATAGTCCTTCATCTTCAAAGTGCCACAGGCAGTCATGTTGGTTGTAGAGTTGTAATCCTATTTAACACACTTCACTAACATCAAACAAACCTGCAACATAATAAGTTACAGCCACAAGGGTCAATACATTTGAATTGTATTGGCAAGTTTCACTACTAAGTGGAAATATGTGGATCCTATCATTACATGCATATTTAGCTAAGTGGGGTTCAGGCTCATTTGCAGAAAGCAATATTGTTTATCCTATCTTTTCAAAATAGTTTTGATCTTTTGTCAAATCTCTCTATACTCCTTAGAAAACTCCAAGTGCTTCAAATCTCTTGTTGTCACTTTCAAGTTTTACTTTTAGAAATTGGAATGTCGAGATCTTCCATAGCTTCAGGCTTAGTTGCTCAGTATTGTCCAAAACCGGGGACACGGCTAATGTCACATCCCAAATTTTAGATTTGGCCTTGCATATCATCCATAGCATTGCATCATACTCTTCCATGCAAAACCATCGACTGAAAAGAATCGGCGAAACGCTATTTTCAAAACCCTATTCTATTTTTACTACGAGGCTCCTGCGGGAGGCTTTAGTAGGACTTGCGTTGTCCACCCTTGTATCCTAGTGGTTTTGCTCAAACCTTGACCCTAGATTGTTCCCCTCGAATTTACAAAACCGTAGGAGCAAGAATCGCTCGATTCGGAACTCGTACGGAGAAGTTATCGCCGTTTTATTAAAAGACGGAAAAACCGGCCAATTTTCGGGCCGATTTTCCGAGTTCGTAACCAACTGCGCGCCGAATCGGACTAGGACCCCGCGTGGCGTCCACAAAAAGGGGACCCCACCTGGCCGAGCCGCCACCCCCGCCCTGCACGCCCTCGGGAACCGCACCCCGCGCGCCGCCTGGAACCTGCGATCGCCGCCTCCTCCTCGTTTTCCACGCCCCGCCACCGCCGTGCCACCCGCCTCCCGCGCGACCCCTCCGCGTCGCCGCCTTCTCTTCCCGCCGCCAGCTCCGCCAACCCCGCCGCCTGCCGCACCGCCCCGCCCATAGCCCCGCACCGCCTGCGCACCGCAGCGCCTCGCTACAGCTACGCGCGCCTCGCCACCTGCAGCACGCTGCACCGCTTGCGCTGCTGCCGCCGCTTCTTCTTGCCACAAGGCGCCGCGCTGCCGCTGGCGCTTCGCGCGCCCTGCTTCGCGCTGCCCACGCCGCCGCGTCGTGCCGTCTTGCGCACCGCGTCAACAATCTCTAACCACGTGCTGACCGTCTCCCTCTCGCGCAGGTAACCGTCGCGCCAGAACCGATCGCCGCACCGTCCGGAGTTCGTATCGCCGTTTGTCTCCGGTAAGCCTGCAGCCACCGTCAGATTTCAGATCAGCGGTTCAGATTAGCCGTTGACCGGTCAGACCCAGGCGTTGACTAGTCAGCGCCCAGTCAGCAGACGCGTTGACCAGTCGACAGACACAGTTGACTGGTTAATTTCGTTAATCGTTTTAGTTGATAGATTTCGGTAGAAACTTGTAAATTGCGTAGAAATTAAACCGCTTGGCCAAAAATTGCAAATAAAATATGTGTAGATTCAGTGAGTCGTGTAGAATCTTGCTGTACCTTTGGTTCAGACTTTTGCAGCAAGGTTTAGTACAGTTTAATCAAACTAGCTAGTGGCCTTTTCGGAGTAATAAATTCGTAAAAAATATCCGTAGCTCCAAAAATCACGTATGATATGTCCCTGGATTCAGTGGAACGAAGGGAATCTCATCGTAAATTAAAAAGATAGGCTTGCAGTAAAAACTTCTGCAGAAACTGTCTAGTGGCTTTCTGCAGTGTTTTAATTACTCGGGGAGTTTTATAATTCCTTTTTGAGTAATTCCAGTTGGTTCTGTTTCTAATCAGCGATGCCTATGCGGTAGAATTTTCCCAAGATTTTACAAACAGTATACTACCGGTAGTGAATTATTTGAGTTCTAGCTCTAGTTTTGAGCGCTACTTTTGCTTAATAGTTTTCCTAGCGCCAAGAACTATTTTCCATGCATGCAATCAGTAGTATTATTGATTAGGATTATGTGGTGCAGCTGTAGCACCAATTCACTTGTCTTGCATACCTTCATGCATCATCTTTGTTGCATATGCTTGTGGATTGTTTGTTTATGATTGCAATTGTATCGTGTAGATTGTGACGAGTGCAACGCTTGCTCGTGTATGGATTGTTCTTCCGACCGCTACAACCAAGGCAAGTAGATGCTACTTTGTTCATGATATCGTCCTACTATTTTCAATGCATTGTCGTGTATTTTGTAGATGCATGTGTAGGATGATACTATCGCTATGCTATGACCTATTATGTGGTAGGGCTTTCCTTGTAGATGAACCACTGTTGGTAGATGTGCTTAGCCATGCTTTGATGAACGAGGGTTGGGTTACATCACTGAAAGTTGTTTCTAAATGAGTTATTTTGCAAAAACTAAAACAACTTAATCAATGAATCTCCTGGGTGTGATGGGATTGATAATTTTTGGTGGTTTCATTGCGGAAAGGCACCCAGGTATCAAGAGAGAATGATTGGCTTCTTTATTGTGTAGCTTACGTGTACAACCATCTGCCAATAATGGAATGAGCAGTTGGTTGGACTTAGTAGGTTGTGGTAACTCGAACCCGCGTATCCAGAGATGTAGAATTTTGGTAGGTTGGACCGGTCTTGGCGTCGGGATTGGGGTGCTACTTCCCGAACAGTCTCTTCTTGGACTTCTCCCTATCATCACCCAATATGAGAGTGGTGGTACGAGCTGGGCTGGCCAAGTCACATGGGTAAAGTGTACTAACCTCTGCAGGGTGTATAATCTAATCGATTAGCCGTGTCCCCGGTTATGGACAACTGAGTTGCTTGATATTGATTCCATGACATGTTTCTCGCTCATTCAAATTTCTTAATTGTTTTAATGCTGTTGGGTTAACTTAATTGGGATCTTTTCAAAGAAAATCAAAAACTGTTTATGAAAGTAGGACAAAGTTATTTGCAAATGCAAACCAGACACACCTCCACTTGCCAAATATGCATGTAGATGTTAGTACTATTGCCTCCATTACTAGCTCTACTTGCCAACATTCCATGTATTGACCCTTCGAGGCTGCTACGTTTCATGTTGCAGGATATTCCGATTCTGATTAATCGTTATAGGCCATGGTACTCCACTCGGCACTTGTTCACTTGTGGGCAATTTGAAGAATGGAGGATTTACTTTATTTATGTTGCTACCTGAATAATTTGAGCTAGCTTTGGGCTAAGCTTTTATTGTAATAATGGTACTCTGGATCATCGTTATTTATGATACACGGATATTTTGCTATGTTATTCATCTCATTCTATTGTGGGCCAATGAACCGATCCAGGGATTGGCATGTCACATAGAAGCCACGGTCTTTTCAGAACCGGGGTGTTACAGGATGGTATCAGAGCCCGTGTGTCGACTGTAGGATCTGACCTAGGATTGGATTAGGAAACCATATATTTATTAAAGCCTATATTAACTCTGTCTTTCACCTTATGCCTTTCACCCTCGTAAATTCTTATCATATGCTATTCTCACACTTTCCTCTTTAAATTGATAGATGGGAGCAGTCAGGACTGAGTATGCAACCATGGAGTCACCAAGGCCCTTTGCAAGGCAGTTAGCACAGCTCTCGCAGTCATTGGGATTGCCACTGCCCATGTTCAAGGGAAGAAGGCTGTACACCTATGGATATGGAGAGGATGCATGGGAGATCACTACCTTCATATTCAGAGATGCCGCCTTGCCAAACCCTGTGCATTTGATCTACACCAAGACATACTGCAACTGGGGACTTGGAATCAACTTGGCCATGCATGAAGCCCTGTCTCGCCAGTGCCATCAAGTCAGACACCTACTGCCAGCAGATTCACCCTACCGTGACTATGGGAGGCGTGATGAAGATGGGCACATTGTGGTTACCCCGGGCGACAAGAACAACATGCCGCCCCGTCGAAGGCACATAGAGGACATGGAAAGGGAGAATGGAGCTCTAGCTGAGAAAGTGATGATGATGAAGGAGATTGCAGATTTTGCCAGCAATACCATGGCAGCCCAAGGACAGGAAATTGACACCTTGCATGAAGCTGTGGGAGTGATGGAGAATGCCTTGATAGCCAGAGATGAAACCATAGCTCACCTTCATGGCACTGTGCAGGAGAACACCTAGAACATACAACAGCTGCAAGGGACCGTCCAGGAAAGGGATCAAACTATTGAAGCTATGGCAGCCCAGATTGCCGCTCTCCAAGCGCAGCTGAACCCACCCTCTGATGATGACAATGGAGATGGTGGCAACAATAATGATGACAGTGGGAACAATGATGATGATGAGGACGAGGATGATGATGATGGAAACGACGATGGTGGAGGAGATGAAGCTGTTGCAGTTGCAGCAGAGAGTGAAGAAGAAGAGGAGGATCCAGAAGAGGTGGAGTTTGAGATCTCAAGTGATGATTCAGGAGAGGTGTACACTTCGCCGCCATGGCTGAACCGTGAACCGAAGCGCCAACGCATGACTGCAAGGACCTACCGCAACCTCTTCAAGAAGTAGACAGAAGTCCACCAATTAGTCCTCGTTAGGTAAATTCGTTAGGATTAGTCTCGATCGATGGGAAACTTAGTTGCTGTTAGTTTAAGAGTGATTAGTTGCTTATTTTTGTACTCCAATATCCCAGGAATTATTTGTGCAAAATTTTATGAAAGATTTATGGCAAGTTTGGTTACTATCTGTGTTATTTTCGCTGCAGTTTTCTGCTAATACAGCAGTACTATACGATTTTTCATATTTTTCTGGTAACTGGGAAAAATCTGAAAAAAATAGGGCTGGTGCGAAACTCTCTGTACTGTATGTGCAAAAATCAGCATATTTTTCTGACGAGTTTACGTCAGGTAGAAAAATTCGCGAACGCTGCTGGACTGTTCTGGCAGATTGCTATTTTGTTGTTTAGTTGATCAACTGTTTGGTTAACCATTGCCAACTCTGGTAAAACTATTTCAGTAGGTATATACTGCTAGGATAACACCTGGGATGTTGTTGGATCACTTGTTTTTTGATGTGTTGCTTGCTTGTGATTGTCTGCTATTGTTTGTTGTTGTTTGATCATATGCATGGGTAGAATCCTATTGTCGTAGTTGATTCTTTCTAAACTTACCTGTGCTGAACCGCAGATGCCTCCCCGCCGTCAACCCACTGAGTTGGAGCAGCTCATTGCAGCTCAGGCACAGCTGACCCAGCTTATGACTCAGTTCATGGCAACTCAGAACAACAACAACAATGGAAACAACCAGCCTCAGGGAGATGCTCTCACCAGATTTCTGAGGCTAAGGCCAGCTAAGTTCTCTACTGCAACGGAACCAATGGTTGCTCTCGACTGGTTGCGTTCAGTCAACAAGGATCTGGTAACTGTAGGATGCACTGATGCTGAGAAAGTGAGGTTTGCCGCTCACTTACTGGAGGGACCAGCCGCTTCTTGGTGGGACACTTTTCAGATCACCCACCCGCTGAACACTGTGACTTGGGCAATGTTCGAGGAAGGTTTCAGGACCAACCACGTGTCTTCAGGAGTTCTGAGCCTGAAGAGGAAGGAGTTCCGAAACTTGCGCCAAACCAATCGCACCGCGGCCGAGTACATCGAGGAGTTCAACAACCTGTCCCGTTATGCACCTGAGGATGTTGACACTGATGCAAAAAGGAGGGAGAGATTCCTGGATGGCCTCAGTGATGAGCTTTCAGTGCAGCTACTGGTGGTTTATTGCCCCACTTTCCAGGAGCTTATGGACAAGGCCAGGATCTTGGAAGGGAAGCACAAGCAGGTGGAAAACCGCAAGAGAAAGAGTAGCAATCATCACTCTGGTTCACATCACAAGTCTCGCACTTCATATGATGGATACTCCAAGCATGGAGGGAGTGACCATGGGAGCCATGACCGCCACCACCATGGAGGCGATGGGCATCATCATGACAACCATAGGAGCAGCCACCACAGCCACAAGGGAGGACACTCTCACCACTCTGGAAGACACGGTGGACATGACCGCAACCGTGATCGCAGCTTTGTGAAGAAGGAACTGAGTGAGGTGACATGCTTCAAGTGTAAACAGAAGGGACACTATGCTGACAACTGTCCGGAGAGGAAGGGACCGAAGCCAACCAACAACGAGAAGGCCACAGTGAACCACATGAATGTGGAGGAGATCCCAGATGAGCCTGACCTTGTGATTGGTAAGTTTCCAATCAACACTCACCCTGCACTTATACTTTTCGATACTGGTGCATCGCATTCATTCATATCAAGGGCTTTTGTGGATAAGTATAAGCTACCTACTGAGTCCATGAAAGGGTCCATTAGAGTGAGTTCACCTGGAGGAGATTTGATAGCTAGCGCGGGATGCCGCAACTTAACTGTGAGGATTGGAACACACAACTTCAGTGCACATTTGGTAGTGTTGGAATCACAGGGGTTAGATGTTATTCTGGGTATGGATTGGATGTCTATGCATGAGGGACACATAGATTGTGCACAGCGTGCTGTTTCACTCAAAACCCCGGATGGTAAGAGGATTAGATTCAAGTCGGCTGTACGACCAGGAAGGTGTAAGTTGAATTCTCTTAAGGGGGTTAGCATGGATACTGTGCCGATGATTAGGGATTACCACGTGTTTCGGAAGAGCTGCCAGGGATGCCACCTGACAGGGAAGAAGAGTTTCTTAATGACCTGATGCCTGGAACATGACCTATAGCAAAGAGACCATATAAGATGGATGTGGATGAGCTGAAGGAATTGAAGAAGCAGTGAAAGAGCAGTTGGACAAGGGATTCATTCAGCCTAGTTCGTCGTCATGGGGTGCACTGTTACATTTGTGGAGAAGAAAGACAGCAGCAAGAGATTAGTGGTGGACTATCGCTCGCTGAATGAGGTGACCATCAAGAACAAATACCCCCTGCCGAACATAAATGATTTGTTTGATGAACTGGATGGAGCGAAGGTGTTCAGCAAGATCGATCTGCGATCAGGCTACTTCCAATTGAAGATCCGAGAGGAGGACATACCAAAAACCGCCTTCACCACTAGGTATGGTTTATATGAGTATACGGTTATGTCTTTTGGACTAACGAATGCCTCGGCATATTTCATGACCATGATGAACAAGGTATTTATGGAGTACTTGGACAAGTTCGTGGTGGTGTTTATTGATGACATACTGATATATTCCAAGGATGATGCTGAGCATGAGAAACATCTGCGACTAATTATGGAGAAACTGAGGGAACACCAGCTGTATGCCAAATTCAGCAAGTGTGAATTCTGGATTAACACTGTTGGGTTTCTTGGACACGTAGTGTCAGGAGAAGGAGTCGCTGTTGAACCAAGCAAAGTGACTGCAGTAACTGAGTGGGAAGCACCCAAGAATGCGGGAGAGATTCGAAGCTTTTTGGGACTTGCTGGATATTACAGGAGGTTCATTGAAAACTTTTCCAAGATTGCTAAGCCGATGACTGAACTTCTGAAGAAGGAGAGAAAGTTTGAATGGACGGATGTGTGTGAAGCTAGCTTTCAGGAACTGAAGCGTCGACTAGTGACCGCCCCTGTTCTGTGCTTACCAGACCTTCAGAAGAATTTCCAAGTGTACTGTGATGCTTCTCGACAGGGACTTGGGAGTGTGCTGATGCAAGATGGGAGAGTAGTGTCATATGCCTCGCGACAACTCAAGAACCATGAGCGGAATTACACCACACACGACTTGGAGTTAGCGTCAGTGGTTCATGCGCTCAAGGTATGGAGGCATTACTTAATGGGAAAACACTGTGATGTGTACACTGACCACAAGAGCCTGAAGTACATATTCACGTAGAAGGAACTGAGCATGAGACAAAGGAGATGGTTGGAACTTATCAAAGATTATTATATGAACCTACAATACCACCCAGGGAAGGCCAATGTAGTAGTAGATGCTCTGAGCCGGAAGGTTTATGCCAATGGACTGACAATTGGTGAATTGCCTGAGGATTTGTGTAAGCAATTCAAGGACCTTAGACTGGAAGTAGTGTGTGAAGGATACTTAGCTACAATGGAAGTCCAACCAACGCTATAGGACAGAATCAGGAAAGCTCAGGTAGGAGACAAGGAAATAGAAGAGATAAAGGAAAAGATGAAGGAGAATCGGGAAAAGGATATTCGCGAGGATGAGCATGGTACCTTGTGGTATGGAGATCGTTTGTGTGTGCCCGGCGACCTGGAAATAAGGGAATTGATTCTGCAGGAAGCTCATAACTCGCCATACTCCATACATCCGGGCAACACAAAGATGTATATGGATTTGAAGTGCAGATTTTGGTGGAACAACATGAAGGGAGATATCGCCAAGCATATTGCCCTATGTGATGTGTGCAGCCGAGTGAAGGCGGAACAACAGAAGCCAGCAGGACTGCTACAGCCATTGCCCGTGACAGATTGGAAGTGGGATAGAGTGGGAATGGATTTTATCACAGGATTGCCCAGGACCAGGTCAGGATATGATTCTATTTGGGTAGTGGTTGACCATTTGACCAAGGTAGCCCACTTTATACCGGTGAATACGACCTATACGAGTGTGAAGTTGGCCAAGATTTACATGGACAGAATTGTGTGCCTACATGGAGTTCCCAAGAGTATCGTATCTGATAGAGGCACCCAATTTACCTCACACTTCTGGCGCCAGCTACACGAGTCACTTGGTACTAGATTGGAGTTTAGCACAGCGTTTCACCCGCAGACTGATGGACAGACCGAGAGGGTGAATCAGATTTTGGAAGACATGCTGAGAGCTTGCGCTTTGGCTCATGGCTCTAGTTGGGATGAGAATTTGCCGTATGCTGAGTTTTCCTACAACAACAGCTATCAAACCAGCATCAAGACGTCACCGTTCGATGTGTTGTATGGGAAACGGTGCCGAACACCATTGCTATGGGATGGAGTAGGAGAACGTCAGTTGTTTGGACCTGATTTGATCAAGGACGCTGAGGAGAAGGTCGCCTTGATTAGGGACAGACTGAAGGTAGCACAATCAAAGGCGAGAGCTACGTGAGCGTAAGCGCAAGGAAGTGGTGTATGAGATAGGTGATAGAGCATACCTCAGAGTATCGCCACTTCGTGGAATCAAGCGCTTTGGAATTAAGGGTAAGTTGGCACCTCGATTTATTGGACCGTATCGGGTCTTAGCATGCAAAGGAGAAGTTTCTTATCAGTTGGAGTTGCCAGAGTCTCTGTCCGCTGTTCACAATGTGTTCCACGTATCCCAGCTGAAGAAGTGCCATCCGGAGATGGTGGATACACCATTGAAAGACACTGTACCGCTAGAGGAGGTTCAGCTTGAGAATGATTTGACCTATGAGGAGAAACCGGTCAAGATTCTGGAGACAGCAGAAAGGATTACCCGTACCAAGACGATCAGGTTTTTCAAGGTACAGTGGAGCCACCACACCGAAGAGGAAGCCACTTGGGAGCGTGAGGATGACATCCGAGAGGACTACCCACACCTATTTGCTAGCCGCGCCGAATCTCGGGAACGAGATTCATCTTAAGGGGGGGTAGTCTTGTCACATCCCAAATTTTAGATTTGGCCTTGCATATCATCCATAGCATTGCATCATACTCTTCCATGCAAAACCATCGACTGAAAAGAATCGGCGAAACGCTATTTTCAAAACTCTATTCTATTTTTACTACGAGGCTCCTGCGGGAGACTTTAGTAGGACTTGCGTTGTCCACCCTTGTAGCCAAGTGGTTTCGCTCAAACCTTGACCCTAGATTGTTCCCTCGAATTTACAAAACCGTAGGAGCAAGAATCGCTCGATTCGGAGCTCGTACGGAGAAGTTTTCGCCATTTTATTTAAAGACGGAAAAACGGGCCAATTTTCAGGCCGATTTTCCGAGTTCGTAACCAACTGCGCGCCGAATCGGAGAAGGACCCGCGTGGGGTCCACTAAAAGGGGACCCCACCTGGCCGAGCCGCCACCCCCGCCCCGCACGCCCTCGGGAACCGCACCCCGCGCGCCGCCTGGAACCCGCGATCGCCGCCTCCTCCTCGTTTTCCATGCCCCGCCACCGCCGCGCCACCCGCCTCCCGCGCGACCCCGTCGCGCCGCCGCCTTCTCTTCCCGCCGCCACGCCGCTGCGACCCCGTCGCTGAGCCGCCAGCTCCGCCGACCCCGCCGCCTGCCGCACCCGCCCGCTTGCGCGCCCGCACCGCCTGCTGCGCACACGCGCGCCTTGCTGCAACCGCCGCTTTGCCAGCGCGCCTCGCCACTGCGGCCGCTGCACACCGCTTATTCTGCCCGCGTCTTGCTACCGCTGCGCTGCCGTCTTGTCCATGCAACCGATTTCAGATCAGCGGTTCAGATCAGTCGTTGACCAGTCAGACCCAGGCGTTGACTAGTCAGCGCCCAGTCAGCAGTTGACCAGTCGACAGACACAGTTGACTGGTTAATTTCGTTAATCGTTTTAGTTGACAAATTTCGGTAGAAACTTGTAAATTGCATAGAAATTAAACCGCTTGGCCAAAAATTGCAAATAAAATATTTGTAGATTCAGTGAGTCGTGTAGAATCTTGCTGTACCTTTGGTTCAGACTTTTGCAGCAAGGTTTAGTACAGTTTAATCAAACTAGCTAGTGGCCTTTTCGGAGTAATAAATTCGTAGAAAAATATCCGTAGCTCCAAAAATCGCGTATGATATGTCCCTGGATTCAGTGGAACGAAGGGAATCTCATCGTGAATTAAAAAGATAGGCTTGCAGTAAAAACTTCTGCAGAAACTGTCTAGTGGCTTTCTGCAGTGTTTTAATTACTCGGGGAGTTTTATAATTCCTTTTTGAGTAATTCCAGTTGGTTCTGTTTCTAATCAGCGATGCCTATGCGGTAGAATTTTCCCAAGATTTTACAAACAGTATACTACCGGTAGTGAATTATTTGAGTTCTAGCTCTAGTTTTGAGCGCTACTTTTGCTTAATAGTTTTCCTAGCGCCAAGAACTATTTTCCATGCATGCAATCAGTAGTATTATTGATTAGGATTATGTGGTGCAGCTGTAGCACCAATTCACTTATCTTGCATACCTTCATGCATCATCTTTGTTGCATATGCTTGTGGATTGTTTGTTTATGATTGCAATTGTATCGTGTAGATTGTGACGAGTGCAACGCTTGCTCGTGTATGGATTGTTCTTCCGACCGCTACAACCAAGGCAAGTAGATGCTACTTTGTTCATGATATCGTCCTACTATTTTCAATGCATTGTCGTGTATTTTGTAGATGCATGTGTAGGATGATACTATCGCTATGCTATGACCTATTATGTGGTAGGGCTTTCCTTGTAGATGAACCACTGTTGGTAGATGTGCTTAGCCATGCTTTGATGAACGAGGGTTGGGTTACATCACTGAAAGTTGTTTCTAAATGAGTTATTTTGCAAAAACTAAAACAACTTAATCAATGAATCTCCTGGGTGTGATGGGATTGATAATTTTTGGTGGTTTCATTGCGGAAAGGCACCCAGGTATCAAGAGAGAATGATTGGCTTCTTTATTGTGTAGCTTACGTGTACAACCATCTGCCAATAATGGAATGAGCAGTTGGTTGGACTTAGTAGGTTGTGGTAACTCGAACCCGCGTATCCAGAGATGTAGAATTTTGGTAGGTTGGACCGGTGCGCGTCGGGATTGGGGTGCTACTTCCCGAACAGTCTCTTCTTGGACTTCTCCCTATCATCACCCAATATGAGAGTGGTGGTACGAGCTGGGCTGGCCAAGTCACATGGGTAAAGTGTACTAACCTCTGCAGGGTGTATAATCTAATCGATTAGCCGTGTCCCCGGTTATGGACAACTGAGTTGCTTGATATTGATTCCATGACATGTTTCTCGCTCATTCAAATTTCTTAATTGTTTTAATGCTGTTGGGTTAACTTAATTGGGATCTTTTCAAAGAAAATCAAAAACTGTTTATGAAAGTAGGACAAAGTTATTTGCAAATGCAAGCCAGACACAGCTCCACTTGCCAAATATGCATGTAGATGTTAGTACTATTGCCTCCATTACTAGCTCTACTTGCCATACATTCCATGTATTGACCCTTCGGGGCTGCTACGTTTCATGTTGCATGATATTCCGATTCTGATTAATCGTTATAGGCCACGGTACTCCACTCGGCACTTGTTCACTTATGGGCAATTTGAAGAATGGAAGATTTACTTTATTTATGTTGCTACCTGAATAATTTGAGCTAGCTTTGGGCTAAGCTTTTATTGTAATAATGGTACTCTGGATCATCGTTATTTATGATACACGGATATTTTGCTATGTTATTCATCTCATTCTATTGTGGGCCAATGAACCGATCTAGGGATTGGCATGTCACATAGATTTTTATCTTCTGCAGAAGTTGTACACTTTACCCAC
Source organism: Avena insularis (assembly GCA_023614405.1). NCBI lineage: Eukaryota > Viridiplantae > Streptophyta > Magnoliopsida > Poales > Poaceae > Avena > Avena insularis. Next base: position 29,962,281 of record CM042689.1, on the reverse strand, counting down.
ATGACACAATCTCATCTTGTTGCCACCAGTGGCCGCTGGATAAGTACTCACCAAGATGGAGTACTGGCAGATTGAGAATGTGACAAAGTCTTTCCATAGGAGTCCTCCCAATACACAATGCTAGCTTGTCTACCAGGCACCAATGTAGGGTTTCAAGTTCCCTCATTCTAGTTAACCTGAAGAGGCCAATGCATGGGTATTCCACTATGTAGTTGACTAAGCCAGTGCCCATTTGGCATGTGGCTGTACACGTAAGCCACTGTACGAGAAACATGTTCAATCTCTAAGTCCCTGGGTGGTTTTCTTCTGGGGCACAACAAAAAGAGATTGCCATATAAACATGGTTCCTTTTGTTGCCACCTTGTCCAAAACTTGAGTATCCTTGTCCACCCAGGTGGTTCATTGAGTACTTGTTTTATTTATATAAAACATAAGTCTTTTCAATACTTCATATAATCTTAACATGTATCTCTTCTCAATATATAAAGCAGGGCTAAGCATATTACAACTACATTGTTTTCACTAAGGAACATATAAGGGTATCCTATTAGGATTTAGCATAGCAAAATATAGTAGACCTTATCATGCATGTTTCAAAATCCACGAAGTGTAATGAAATTAGTAGGACTTGGATGATAGTGTCACTTGCCTTTTAGTAGAGAATGTTGGTTCACTTCTTGATCTTGCTAATATCACACTCTTCTAACTTCACTACAAATCAATCAAGAACACATAGATTCAACTAGCATTCCAAACAATAATCAAACAAATTAACACACATAAAATAATAGAAACAAGGTCATGCATGCAAGCATGCAAAAGATAGTTTTATTTGCAAAGGTGGTTTCTACTAGGTTCTAGACATTGTAAGGTTCAAAGTGGTCATTTCTCTAAAGTGGTAAAACCATTTGCAAAAGGGTTTTATCTATAAACCATTTCTTAAATCAAATCATTATTTCATGTGGTGGAAAATGCTTTTAGCACAGCAACAATTTTATATTGTTCACCAAATAAGTTCTTAATTCACAAAACTTGGTGTTTAGGGTCAGTAGGTTTGAATCAAATCATTTCCCAAAAGGTTTTACTCAAAAATCATTTCCATAATAAAATCAATGTTTTTATTTGACTAGAAATGGGTTAATTCAAGTATTTACTCCTAAACTTCACAAAATTCATTTTTAAATCTTTGAGTTGGTTACTAGGGTCAGTAGGTTCACAACAAACCATTTTGTAAAGATTTAATCCCCAAAATCATTTTAGAACAAATTTTATATTCTAAACATGCATACATAAGTTTCTGCAAAAAAAAACATTTTACCAGAAGGTTTTTACTAAACAAAGTGCATGGTTGGCTAGGGCTTGTTTTTCTGAATCCATTGATATTAAATTTGCAAATTTTGGACGTGTAGATTTAAAGTTATGCAATTTACATGTTTGCATATAAATCAGATTCAGAAATCTGTTTTAATTCAAACCAGTGCCACGCGGCGTGATTTTATTGGTCGGTACCGTTTCGTGCGGATCGGCCTCTGTGGATCGTTGGATCAACTTAAATCGAATGGATCAGATGGGCGCGTACCCTTTCGGTTAAGATCTAATCTTATCCTTTGGATCTACATCCTACGGACTACAACGCGTTGACCAATAGCAGGCGGCGCTAGCGGCGGCTGGTGGCAGCACACGCTCAGGCGGCGAGCTTGCCGGCGATGCAGGGAGCGGCGAAGAGGGGGAAGGGGCTTACCGTGCTCGCAGGGAGATGGCCAAGCTCAACGCGTGGTCGGCTTGGCAAGGGGTGCACCAGAGAGGCGATGATTGCTCGCCGGAGTTGGTGGCGGCGTCAGGCGGCTCTGGAGGTCGTCGAGGGCGACGCTGCAGTTCACCCCAAGGCAAAACAAAGGCGTGGTTAGATGCGGGCGAGTGTGGCGAGTGCAGGAGTGTCCTCGGAAAGGAGAGGGGCGGACGGCTGCTTACGGGAATACTTTCCCGGAGCGTCAGCAAACGGCGGTGGCGTTCAGATGATGTCGAAGCCGAGGCTCTGGGGCACTCGCGGGCGAGTTCGAGACACTGGCAGATGCGCCTGGGGGTGGAGAACAATCTCGTGTGCAGTGGGAGGCAAGAGGTGGCGGGGTGTGGCCAGAATTTCTCTAGGATGCTCGTCGGAGCAGTGGCGGTGCAAGGGGAATTCGGGGCAGCCTATGGGCAGAGGGGGAGAGGTGAGCGAGGGGAAATGGCGAGTAGACACGGGCGATTAAATGGGCATAGTCACTGGAGGAATCAAGGCCACCATCAACACGTAATCAACGCCGGAGTTACTCGGCTGCAACGGCAGGGGCGACGGGGTCGTGGTGGAGACGATGAACAGGAGTGTGGGGCCGTGCTGTCAGCGAGGGAGAGAGGTAGGGAGTGGGTCCTCTGCGTCAGTGGCTGTGTGGGTTCTTTTCCTGGTGAAAACGTCTCGCGCGTGGGGTATGCCGGGTGGGCTCTTGCTGGGCTTAGTGGGCTGGCCAGTTGGGTTTGGTCCGATTCATTTTTTTATACTGATTGCCTTTTTTTCTTTTTCGATTTGATTTTCTGTTTTGAATTTCAATCAAACAATTCAAACAACAAATGGATTCAAACTTTTGCTAAACTTTGTATCCATTTTAGTTTTGTTTACCAACACAATTCAAAGTCCAAAATAAAATAATACCTTTACTCTTTTAGGATCTATTTAAAAATAGACCTTAGTTATTAATTCAAATAGGATTTGTTTTAATAAAATCGCCATTTTGAAATCTAAATAATACAAAAACCAATTCAGTAGGTTTTATTTGAAAATATAAGACACTTGGAAAACTTATTTAAAATAAATTAATAAGTTTTAGTGGTTATTCAAAATGGGAAAACCTTTACTTTAATAAAATTGGATATTAATAAATCCTCATTATTTTATTTAAATAGACTTTTATCTTTTCAATCAAAACAAAATATTTTATTTCAAAAGTTTGGCCAAGGTTTAATTTGGCTCTATAAAATAATCCTTTATTTATAAATCTACCTTTGCTTTTGAAAATCAAAACTTTTATAAAAAGATCCATAAATAGTGATTCCAATTATTAAAACTTTCTTTATTACTTGTTTTTCTTTATAAATCCCTTTAGGATTTATTTGATCAAAATAGGTTTGAAGGTTTCCAATTGGAATCAAAAAGTTTCTTCTCACCCTGAAAATCAACAAAGTTTTATTTTATTTATTTATTTTTATCATAACAAGATTTGGAAAATCTTGGGATGTGACAGGCTACCACCCTTAAAATAAATCTCGTCCCGAGATTTGGGAAGGCTAGGGTTACAAGTTGGCTCAAAGCATCTAGGGTACTACCACCCTTAAAATATTTTCCAACTAAGTTACATTTTCGCCTACTTGGGATCTTGGGGAAACTTCTCTGGGCAAACATCTGCATAGTGTCCTTTGTTTCCACACTTGAAACATGTGACAAGGCTGAGATCCTTCATAGGCTTGTTTATCTTGTGCTTCATCTTTTCTGGACAGTTGCTGGCATAATGTCCTTGGTTACCATAGTTGTAACATGTGATAAGATTGAGTTCATCACGTATCTTCAGTGGACAAGTTGCTACATAATGGCCTAGCTCTTTGTAGTTCCCAACCTTTAATAAGGTAGAGTCCCCTGTGTTTACAATGCTAGTCCCTGGATCAATAGCTAGCATCCACAGTTAAGATGTAATATCAAGAAACAAAGGTCATAATACAACTTTACAACCAGGAATAACTTAATTTTATTACATCTTACATAGCTCACTTGGCTATTACATTACATTGCAGCAGAATATCTACAAGCATGGGGTCCTTCATCTTCAAAATGCCACAGGCAGACATGTTGGTTGTAGACTTTGTAATCCTAATCATCAAACTTTACTAACATCAATCAAACCTGCAACATCACAAGTTACAGCCACAAGGGTCAATACATTTGAATTGTATTGGAAAGTGATACTATAGTAGTATAGTGGAGTCTATCATCTATATGCATTTGGCTAAGTGGGGTTTAGGCTTGCATTGCTCAAAATAGATTTTACTTATCATTTGAAAACACTAAGTTTTTGCTTGACAAAATCATTTCTCCCAATCAAAGATTGAAGATCCTTTAACCCTTGTTTAACCACAAGTTTTAACTTTGAAATTTGGATGATGAGATTCTTGATTGCTTCCATGTCTTGATGCTCAAATTGTCCTTTACCAGGGACATGGCTAAGTACTTAGATTTTACACTCTGCAGAGGTGGTGCACTTTCCCCACAAGACTTGGTTTCACCAAGACAAGATCTTTCAGAAGCCTTCCCTTAGACCAAAATGGACGCGTTCCAACCTATCAAACTCTACCACCAACTGTCCATATGGCTAAGTTCTTGTAACCTATATGATCCAGGCAGAGCCCATAATGCCAAGTGGCTGCACTTGAAGCTTCTCAACATTTGACATCTCAAATCTCTTTGTTCCTGGGTGGCAATCCACAAGTGTGATACACAAGGTAAACCATAGCCATGGGCCTTGTGTAACCACTCAACCAAAAACCACCAAGCAATTACCATTCCACCCAGGTGATTCATTAACTTAGTTGTTTTATTAAACAAAAACACAAGTCCTCAGACTTAGAAATTTTCCATAGTATGAATGTATATTCCACCCTTGTTTTCTATTAGCTAAGCTAAGCTTGATAGTAGTAGGAATCTTAACTTAGGAAAATTTCTACTAAGGTTTCATCTACTAGGTTTTCCTATAGCAAGGTTTATACTTAGCAAAATTCCATGCAAGTTTTACTTAGAAAAATCACTAATGCATAGTGAAAGTAATGGGACAAAAAGTATGAAGCATCACTTGCCTTTTTGGTAGAGTATAGGTTCACTCCTTGTCCTTGCAACAATCACACTCTTCAAGTCACTACAAATCAATCAAGCAAGGCACAATCTCAAACTACCAATCAAACAAAACAACACATAAAATCATATAAACAAGATAATGCATGCAAGCATGCCAAGGATCGTTTTATTTGAAAAAGTGGTTCCTAATGGGTCATAAACATTTGAAAACACCTAATGGTCATTTTATAAAGTGGCAAAGTCATTTGCAAAAGAGCTTTATTCATAAACCATTTTTAAATCCATTCATCATTTTATGTGGTGGAAAATGTTTTTATCAAATCAAAACTTTATGTCTTTCACCAAATAAGTTGCTAATTCTCAAAACTTGGTGTTTAGGGTCAGTAGGTTTGATTCAAATCATTTTCCTAAAGTTTTTACTCCAAAAACATTTTCATAACAAAACCATTATTTTTAATTGGCTAGAAAAGGGCTAAATCAATTAATCCATCCTAAACTTCACCAAATAAAATTTTGAAACCACAAAGTGTTTCCTATGGTCAGTAGGTTCAAAACACACCAATTTCCAAAAAATTTATCCCCAAAAACATTTTAGAACAATTTTCACATCCTTAACAAGCATACAAATGTTTCTGCAAAAAAAAACCATTTAACAGAAACTTTTTACTAAACAAATGGCATGGTTGGCTAGGGCTTGTTCCACTGATTCCATTGATATGAAGTTTGCAAAATTTGGACGTGTGGAACTAAAGTTATGGAATTTACAAAATGGACATCTAATAGAAAGTTTTCTGTCTTTTAAATCAACTACAGGCCACGTGGTGCAATCCTATTGGTCAAAAACGTTTCGTTCGGATCGACAGACACAGACCGCAGGATCCAACTTGATCGCACGGCACAGATCGTTCGATACCCCTTCGATCCTGTTCTATCGTGGCGCTTGGATTTTCATCCTCATTGTCTGACGTGCCCAGCCATAGATGGGCGGCGCTGCGGTGGCTACTGGCGGCGGAGCGGCCAGACGGTGGCGGCGCCGGCGATACATGAAGCTAGAGTGGCTAGGGAGATACTCACCGCGTTCGCAGAAGCCTGGGGAAGCTCAAGGTGGTGCCGTCTTGGCGAGGGGCGCACTGAAGCGGGCTTAATCGCTCGCCGGAGTGGAGCTGCGCCTCGGCCACGCTCAGTCGTCGTCGAGGACGGTACTATGGATCACTAGGAGACAAACGAAACACATGGTCAGACGTGCAAAGACACGGCGATGGTGTGTGCGTGATTGAGAGGGGTCGGGTGGTCTGGTTTACCAGAGGGAGGTCGTCGGAGAAGAACCAGACGGTGGCGGCGGCGGTTGTTGTTGTTGCAGCGTTACGGTGTCGGAGTGAATGGAAAGCGCGCCGGAGAAGCGCCGGGGCTAGAGAGTATGTGAGTGTGGTCAAGGCGAGGGTGGCGGGACACGGCGAATTTGCACCGGACCTCGTGGTCGATGGCGGTTTGAGACGATTGAGCACTGGTGGCTCTCTGGTGGTTCTGGTTTGGGAAAGCGAGAGGAGCATGGCGTTTAATACAGCGTGGTTGCTGGACTGAATCAACGCAGCGATGAGTTTTGACGCGAGCTTTAATTGGCGAAACCATGGCGATGTTTGCGTCTTGGTGAAAAGCGATGAATAGGAGGTGGGTGGTGGTCGGTGAGAGAGAGGAGAGGGAGTTGGGTCCACCGATTACCAGCATTGCACGAGTGAGGAGAAAACGTTTCGGCAGAGGGGAATAGGTGGGCTAAACTGGGCTGTTGGGCTGGCCGGTTGGGCTGGCTTGTTTCTCCTCTTTTTTTTATTCAGTAATCTTTTTCTTTTTCTAATTGATTTTCTGTTTTGAATTTTAACCAACAATTCAAACAACAAAACAAACATTCAAACAGTTCAAACATTCACCACACTTGTAATTGAATCTGGTTCTGTTTATCAACATAAACCAATTCCAAAATAAAATAATAATTTTAATCTTTTTAGGATCTATTTAATATTTAAATAAAATAGACCTTAGTTAATATTCCAAATAGGTTTTGATTTATTTAATAAAAATCTCCATTTGAAAACTAAATATTTTCAAAACCAAATCAGTAGGTTTTATTTGAAAATATAATATATTTGGAAAACTTGTTTAAAATAAGATAACATTTTTATTTTAGGGTCCATTAATAATTAAATAAGATGGACCTTAGTTATTAAATCAAAAAGGATTTGGTTTATTAAAATCTTTATTTTGAAATCTAAAATAAAACCAAAACATTTCAGTAGGATATAAAATACTTGGAAAACTTATTTAAAATAATTTAATAAGTTTTAGTGTTTATTTAAAATGGGAAAAGCCTTTATTTTTATTAAAATTGGATATTAATAAATCCTTATTATTTTGTTTAAATAAACTTTTACTCTTTTAATCAAAGCAAAACCTTTTATTTCAAAATCTTGGCCAAGGTTTAATTTGGCTTTATAAAATAATCCTTATTTATACTTCTACCTTTTTATTTGAAAACCAAATCTTTTTATCTAAAGATCAAAAATAGGAATTTTAAATATTTTTAAGTTTAATTGTTTATTTAACTTTTTAAATCCCTTTAGGATTTCATTTGATCCAAATAGGTTTTGAAAGTTTCCAAATGGATTCAAAAAGTTTCTTCTCACCCTGAAAATCAACAAAGTTTTATTTTATTTATTTATTTTTCACATAACAAGATTTGGAAAATCTTGGGATGTGACATTGTTGCACCATACCTGGCAAATCCCCTTATACTTATTCTTCTCTGGACATTCACTGGCATAATGTCCCATTTATTTACAATGATTACATTGCACATGGCTTTTGTCCTTCTTTTTCTTGGGTTTCTCCAAAGCTAGGAGTGCTTTTAGTTCATGTTCTTCATATGTTATCTCATAGGTAAGAATGTCTACTGGTTTCTTTGACCTTCTATTGCTCCTTGGATAATTCATATGCCTCTTCTTTGGTCCTTTAAATTGGGTCATATTGCATGGAGGTACAAGTGGAGATTTTCCTTTGTCCTCATCCTTCTTGGTAGACTTGGCTTTCTCATGGTAGTCTGAAATTAGTGGCTGCACTCCACCTTGTTTCCTTTGTTCAACTAGGGAATAGATGGGGCATTGGATAGGAACATGATTATTTCCTTCACACAAGTAGCAAGTAGCTTGAGATGTGGGGCATTGGTCAGCTGGGTGTTTCTCTTCACAGTTGGGGCATTGATCTCCATGCTCCTTGGAAGTGTGATCCTTGTCTCCACAAATATTGCAAGCTTGGGTTCCTTCTAGAATAACATCTTTGTCATCTTTGTTGTCACAAACTCCTCTAGAAGAGTTGCCTTCCATGTTGATCATTTGATCTGTCACTTTATGCAACAATTGGGCTTGGGTTTCCAAAAACCTTTGCATGGTTGGATCTTCCCCACTGGTGTTGGCTATGAATTGAGCTGTCATTTGGTTCAACTGGTTTTGGGTTGCTATAAGTTCTCTCATGTTGTCTACTTGGTTGTTGTTGGTGTCATCAACCTTGATGTTGGAGTCTCTTGAGGTAGTCATCTGTTTGGGTTGAATTGAGATTAGAATAGGAAAAAAGATTTCTAAGTAAGGATTCTAATCACACACATCACAATTCACTCAAGCAATGTGCAAGCAATCACAAACAAACACTCCTTTCAAACAACAAGTTTTCAAGCATCTTTTTAGGCAACCAAAAATATTTTTGTTACACCACATAAGTTGGTGTGTTTGACTTAACTAAATATGGTGGTCTATCTATATGGTTCACTTGAGATCTTTCCATATTTCTTGGTTGATTCTTCTTGCATGAGATCTTGGTTTCCTTGGGAAAACTCTTGGTCACAAAACTTCAAAGGTGATGATGGCTCCTCCTAAGTTGTGTTTCCTTAGTCTTCAAATCTTGAGCAAGATTTCTTGTCTCACTTGTCCTTAGTGATATCCAAGGTTGAAGTCCTTGGTGAAAATGTTGAAGATGTTGAAGTCATTAGAGTTGAAGATGTTGAAGTCATTAGAGTTGATGAAGTCCTTTGCACATGATGAAGTCTTTGGCCATGGGGTAGGCTTTGTCCATCAAGTTTGAAATAGAAGAGATGTAGAATTAAAACCAAAATGGTTTGAGTATAGAGTTTACAAGATTGTTGGTAAATAAGTTTTGGAACAAATAGAACTCCTATTCTTCTAAGGGGTTTTGTCCAATCCTAGGGTTACAATCCTACAGGCAACACAGTGCTCTTATACCATCTGTAGAGGTCCCAACCTGATAAGGTAGAGATCCCTGTGTTTACAATGCTAGTCCCTGGATCAATAGCTAGCATCCACAGTTTAAGATGTAATATCAAGAAACAAAGGTCATAATACAACTTTATAACCAGGAATAAAATAATACATTACATCTTACGTAGCTCATTTGGCTATCTCATTACAATGCAGCAGAAATAACTATATAGCATGGAGTCCTTCATCTTCAAAGTGCCACAGGAAGTCATGTTGGTTGTAGAGTTGTAATCCTATTTAACACACTTCACTAACATCAAACAAACCTGCAACATAATAAGTTACAGCCACAAGGGTCAATACATTTGAATTGTATTGGCAAGTTTCACTACTAAGTGGAAATATGTGGATCCTATCATTACATGCATATTTCGCTAAGTGGGGTTCAGGCTCATTTGCAGAAAGCAATATTGTTTATCCTATCTTTTCAAAATAGTTTTGATCTTTTGTCAAATCTCTCTGTACTCCTTGGAAAAATCCAAGAGCTTCAAATCTCTTGTTGTCACTTTCAAGTTTTAGTTTTAGAAATTGGAATGTCGAGATCTTCCATAGCTTCAGGCCTTAGTTGCTCAGTATTGTCCATAACCGGGGACACAGCTAAGTACTTAGATTTTTATCTTCTGCAGAAGTTGTACACTTTACCCACATGACACAATCTCATCTTGTTGCCACCAGTGGCCGCTGGATAAGTACTCACCAAGATGGAGTACTGGCAGATTGAGAATGTGACAAAGTCTTTCCATAGGAGTCCTCCCAATACACAATGCTAGCTTGTCTACCAGGCACCAATGTAGGGTTTCAAGTTCCCTCATTCTAGTTAACCTGAAGAGGCCAATGCATGGGTCTTCCACTATGTAGTTGACTAAGCCAGTGCCCATTTAGCATGTGCCTGTACACGGAAGTCACTGTACGAGAAACATGTTCAATCTCTAAGTCCCTGGGTGGTTTTCTTCTGGGGCACAACAAAAAGAGATTGCCATATAAACATGGTTCCTTTTGTTGCCACCTTGTCCAAAACTTGAGTATCCTTGTCCACCCAGGTGGTTCATTGAGTACTTGTTTTATTTATATAAAACATAAGTCTTTTCAATACTTCATATAATCTTAACATGTATCTCTTCTCAATATATAAAGCAGGGCTAAGCATATTACAACTACATTGTTTTCACTAAGGAACATATAAGGGTATCCTATTAGGATTTAGCATAGCAAAATATAGTAGACCTTATCATGCATGTTTCAAAATCCACTAAGTGTAATGAAATTAGTAGGACTTGGATGATAGTGTCACTTGCCTTTTAGTAGAGAATGTTGGTTCACTTCTTGATCTTTCTAATATCACACTCTTCTAACTTCACTACAAATCAATCAAGCAAACATAGATTCAACTAGCATTCCAAACAATAATCAAACAAATTAACACGCATAAAATAATAGAAACAAGGTCATGCATGCAAGCATGCAAAAGATAGTTTTATTTGCAAAGGTGGTTTCTACTAGGTTCTAGACATTGTAAGGTTCAAAGTTGTCATTTCTCTAAAGTGGTAAAACCATTTGCAAAAGGGTTTTGTCTATAAACCATTTCTTAAATCAAATCATTATTTCATGTGGTGGAAAATGCTTTTAGCAAAGCAAAAAAATTATATTGTTCACCAAATAAGTTCTTAATTCACAAAACTTGGTGTTTAGGGTCATTAGGTTTGAATCAAATCATTTCCCAAAAGGTTTTACCCAAAAATCATTTCCATAATAAAATCAATGCTTTTATTTGACTAGAAATGGGTTAATTCAATTATTTACTCCTAAACTTCACAAAATTCATTTTTAAATCTTTTAGTTGGTTCCTAGGGACAGTAGGTTCACAACAAACCATTTTGTAAAGATTTCATCCCCAAAATCATTTTAGAACAAATTTTATATTCTAAACATGCATACACAAGTTTCTGCAAAAACAAACATTTTACCAGAAGCTTTTTACTAAACAAAGTGCATGGTTGGCTAGGGCTTGTTTTTCTGAATCCATTGATATAAAATTTGCAAATTTTGGACATGTAGATTTAAAGTTATGCAATTTACAAGTTTGCATATAAATCAGATTTAGAAATCTGTTTTAATTCAAACCAGTGCCACGCGGCGTGATTTTATTGGCCGGTACCATTTCATGCGGATCGGCCTCTATGGATCATTGGATCAACTTAAATCGAATGGATCAGATGGGCGCGTACCCTTTCGGTTAAGATCTAATCTTATCCTTTGGATCTACATCCTACCGACTACAACGTGTTGACCAATAGCGGGCGGCGCTAGCGGCGGCTGACGGCAGTGCACGCTCAGGCGGCGAGCTTGCCGGCGATGCAGGCAGCGGGGAAGAGGGGGAAGGGGCTTACCATGCTCGCATGGAGATGGTGAAGCTCAATGCGTGGTCGGCTTGGCAAGGGGCGCACTAGAGAGGCGATGATTGCTCGCCGGAGTTGGTGGTGGCGTCAGGCGGCTCTGGAGGTCGTCGAGGGCGACGCTGCAGTTCACCCCAAGGCAAAACAAAGGCGTGGTTAGATGCGGGCGTGTGTGGCGAGTGAAGGAGTGTCCTTGGAAAGGAGAGGGGCGGACGGCTGCTTACGAGAATACTTTGCCGGAGCGTCAGCAAACGGCGGTGACGTTCAGATGATGTCGAAGCCGAGGCTCTAGGGCACTCGCGGGCGAGTTCGAGACACTGGCAGATGCGCATGGGGGTGGAGAACAATCTCTTGTGCAGTGGGAGGCAAGAGGCGGCGGGGTGTGGCCGGAATTGCTCTGGGATGCTCGTCGGAGCAGTGGCGGTGCAAGGGGAATTCGGGGCAACCTATGGGCAGAGGGGGAGAGGCGAGCGAGGGGAAATGGCGAGTAGACACGGGCGGTTAAATGGGCGTAGTCACTGGAGGAATCAAGGCCGCCATCAACACGTAATCAACGCCAGAGTTACTCGGCTGCAACGGCAGGGGCGACGGGGTCGTGGTGGAGACGATGAACAGGAGTGTGGGGCCGTCCTATCAGCGAGGGAGAGAGGTAGGGAGTGGGTCCTCTGCGTCAGTGGCTGTGTGGGTTCTTTTCCTAGTGAAAACGTTTCGCGCGTGGGGTATGCCGGGTGGGCTCTTGCTGGGCTTAGTGGGCTGGCCAGTTGGGTTTGGTCCGATTCATTTTTTTTATACTGATTGCCTTTTTTTCTTTATCCATTTGATTTTTTGTTTTGAATTTCAATCAAACAATTCAAACAACAAATGGATTCAAACTTTTGCTAAACTTTGTATCCATTTTAGTTCTGTTTACCAACACAATTCAAAGTCCAAAATAAAATAATACCTTTACTCTTTTAGGATCTATTTAAAAATAGACCTTAGTTATTAATTCAAATAGGATTTGTTTTATTAAAATCTCCATTTTGAAATCTAAATAATACAAAAACCAATTCAGTAGGTTTTATTTGAAAATATAAGACACTTGGAAAACTTACTTAAAATAAATTAATAAGTTTTAGTGGTTATTCAAAATGGGAAAACCTTTACTTTAATAAAATTGGATATTAATAAATCCTCATTATTTTATTTAAATAGACTTTTATCTTTTCAATCAAAACAAAATATTTTATTTCAAAAGTTTGTCCAAGGTTTAATTTGGCTCTGTAAAATAATCCTTTATTTATAAATCTACCTTTGCTTTTGAAAATCAAATCTTTTATAAAAAGATCCATAAATAGTGATTCCAATTATTAAAACTTTCTTTATTAATTGTTTATCTTTATAAATCCCTTTAGGATTTATTTGATCAAAATAGGTTTGAAGGTTTCAAATTGGAATCAAAAAGTTTCTTCTCACCCTGAAAATCAACAAAGTTTTATTTTATTTATTTATTTTTCTCATAACAAGATTTGGAAAATCTTGGGATGTGACAATCCCATGTTTGGTTTGGAGAATATTAAATCTTAAGTAGTTTTTCAATGAGTAGAAATTACTTTTCTAAAAATAAAATAAAAAGGGATTTTAAACCAAGCCTTAGTCTTGTAATGTTAGTGATGATGTTAGATCATCCATAGGACCCCTTTTTGTGTGATGATTGCAAGTAGTTAAGAATTGCTTGGTGATTGTGTACATCGTATTTATTTATAGACGCTAGTACCGACCAAGGATACGAGGAGGAAGGAGGATACTACGAAGAAGAAGCCGAGGAGAACTTCAACCACTGCTCTGCACAAGGCAAGCTATTAACCATGCAAGCTAAAACTTGCAATTTAGCAAGCCTAATGCTACTAGTTGATTGTGCAAGCAAATACTTGCTTGTTACCATGCCAACCATATGCCTTAAGCATATGTGATCATACCCACTTAATCACCCAATCCTAGTTTTAGTTGCAAGCCTCTACTTTATTTCTTTATCAAAGCCTTAGCTTAGAGTTGACTTAAGTGACTTGTAGATTCTAGAAAGATATAACTAAAGGTTGCATAAAGAGCATAAAATTTGGCCTAAGTTAGAAACCTTGATATCATCCTAAGATATAAGGTTGTACTTAGTTGAAACTCCACTAGTTACCACCCCTCATTAGTGTTACCCCCACCTGTAGATGCTAGTACTAAGCATAAAACTTGATTAACTTTAGATGGGAATACTTGATGAAAATGGTTATGAAAACCTTAGAATGATGGATCATTCTACTGAGATGTTTTGACATATGTTTCCGAACACCAGATGATTTTGGTGATGAAAATGTTGAGGCATGAGCCTTAGCCCCTTTATAAAACTGATGGTTGTCTGGATGCGATACCATTCCAATTTTATCGTACAACCACAATACCCGAAGATTGGGTAGGGCTTGACTGGAAACTTATATACCTTAGTATTAGTTCCCTCACGGCCAAGGTCTGAGCTGAGGCTACCTTGTGAAGATTGTCCACCTGTGCAGTACCCAAGATGACAGTTGGTCATGGTTGGGAGGCCAAACTCACAGGAGAGGTGCTTATACTAGGGCGTGTAATTGAAAGGTTAGGATTGATTATCCGCATACTGAGTATGGTGAATTCAGGATTTGTTCCTGATGGATGTATCGAATGTTGTGGTGAAAGTGTACAATCTCTACAGAGTGTCAAACTATTCGAATAGCCGCGTCCGCGGTTATGGACAGTTGGAGTGGCCATACTGTTCCCCCGTCAGACTTTTCAAAATGACTTGTGAAATGAGTTGATACTTTGACTTGACCACAACAGAGTTGTGACCTGAAATGCAAGATCCCACTTAGGAGTTATAAAATTGTGACTAGCTTTGGAACTGAGTAGAGATAAATCTGGCTTTTTACAAAACAACCCTAGAGCCTAGTGTCCTATTATCCAAAAACCCCTTTACCTGCTAGTACTAGTTTGCGAGTACTTAAAGAGTACTCATGGCTTTGTCCCTGGCTATTCCCATGGCCAGACTATGAAGAGGAGTACCTGAAGATGGAATCCAGGAAGGTTACAACAACTAGGATCATCTCCCATCTTCAGCATTGCCTGTGACCCCGAAGATGGAGCTTCGCCTACGCTACCGTTATTATTACGTATTCTGCTGCTTGAAGTTGTATTAAGAACTGTATCATGAGATCCTTATTTGTGTAAGACCTTATATATGGTTTGTAATGGATGATGTACTATGGTATCCAATTCTGTTATGTCTCGCAAAAATGGTAATCCTGGGATTGCGATGTATGGCATAACAGGCATCTGGGATTAAAAATCCGGGTGTTAACACATCAACATGCATGTGATGTGTTGTCGACCTCACAGCACAGCCCAAACTCACAAAACCACAGCACAGCCATGGAGAGGCACTAGTGCATATCTCCACTACTTGCAACACAAGAACTACCAGCTTAGACAACAGCTATTCAAGCACACCAGCCAAACCAAACCACCAAGGATCAACCAAATATCACTAGGATGGTGACATAAGGAGAGGGAAGGATCAGGTGGACAGCAAGGACAAGTCCAGGAGCTAGGAGGAGCAGGCTAGCTGAAGGACAAATCCAGGATATAGGAGGAGCAGGGTAGCCCAGATCAAGCATAGAAGCACAGCAAGACAAGATCATCATCACCACCTTACTCCACAAACATCATATTTTGTGGTGAGTTTCATAAAACCTTCACATGATCTAATCATATCATCTAGATAGAAGCATGTGTTGCTTTATAAAACAAACCCTCAGAAAGCACCCAAGTGGGCTGAATCCATCATAGGGATTTTAAACTCTAAAAGCAAACAGCCATGTACAAGGACCAGCCAGAGCTCAGAGCAACATCATTGCTCTGGTTATTGGGCTATATCCTACAGTCAAGCATAAATATAACTATGATCTAATTCTAGGCACATCCCTAAAGGTTAGGTAGCACCTTAGAAACAAATCTTTTGGATCCATAGGATGATCAAGCCTACTATCATTTTTTTTCCAAGTATTGATTCAAAAACAATAGCTGGTACCACTACCAGGAATATCTATATGAATCAACTAGATAAGGTCTGAATCCCTAAGCCTCAGACCAACATCATTGGTCTTAGGGAATTCAGAAAAGAACATTTCCATTTATCTTTCAAAGCCAAGTTTGTCTTAAGCATAAAACAAGCCAATCAATGGGTTAGAATCAAACTTGTGTGCCATACCATGATGGTGTCACAAGAACAATCCATTATGAATCAGGATAGACATTTAATCATCACAAATTTAGACAATCAACTTACTAATCATTTTCCTGTTAACAAAGGAATCATAACTAGGATATTCCTATGTTAAACTTCACTGCTTGAGATCATGATGATCTCAAACCACATGTTAATCCCCAAGCCAACAGCACTAAGACAACGTTTTCATCCTATCATAATCATGACCATAAATCAAATAACAGTGGAAAGTTATCAAGTCATTGGCTTTACCAAGCATGTTTCCCAAGCAACTATATCATCTGAATCAGATGCCATCCAAGCATAAAAGCATCTAATAAGCCACCAGAAACATTATAGATCATCTTAAGCAACAACTCTCAGGCCAATAACCACTTAGCATGTTTACAATTCATCCAAACATGATCCAATTCATCCAGTATATGATCAAAACCAGGATAAGAACGCTAAATGGATATGTCATCCTAATCAGAATCAGATAGTAGCCAGAGAGGACACGGCCAGCATCTAGCATCGGATCAGCAAGCACAGAGAGCACCAGGGGAGAGGAATCGAACTCACCGTAGGTCCTCGCTGAAGACTAGAAGAGGAAGCAGAGGGGACGACGGCCATGGCGGCACGGGGAGCACCCCAGAGGGGGCGCTGCAACCCGCACGGCGCCATGACAGCGACCCTGATCATGCCTGGAGGTGTAGATCATCACCTCGACACACGACGGCCACGGCAACACTTGGATCCATGCCAATCCCCAAACCCTAGGGTTCGGGACGGCATCGATTCATGGCAGGAGAGCCCCAGGCTCGAATCCAATTGGATAGAACGAACGGGCGTTGTCGACAACCCCCTATTGCACCAGAACGGCCTATGACGGCAGGAATCGCCGGTGGCGACATCGCCGGCCACGGGGTCGGGGTCAGAGGAGGAGAGGATAAGCTCGAGGGAGAGAGAGAGGCAGTAAGGAGTGGGCCGAGTTGGGCCAAACCCTTCGGGGTGGTTCTTTTGTCTATGACTAATGGGCCACTAGGGCCCAATAAGAATAAACAGCCCAGAAATCTTTCCAGGCCTGTTTGAATAAAAAGGAAAAGACCAAAATACCCCAAGATTTATTTAAATTCTAGAAAATAATATAAAAGTCCAAAAATTATAAATAAAATATTTTTGGATTCACAATAATCCACACTACCTAAATAAAATAAGATATAAAATTTTAGACATTTAAATTTTTATAAGAATTTTGTAATATATATATATTATGGAATTTTGATGATAAAAATAAATAAAAATCACTTTCATTATTATTAATATTGTAGTATTTTTGATAAATACTAAATAAATATTTACTAACAATTTTTAATGTTCAATTAATAATTCCTAAAAGAATTATTAAATCAATAAAAGTCAAATAAAAAGGAAATAAAATAAAATAATTCAATATATGCTATAAATATTAAAAAGTAATATTTATAAAAGCTTTATTAAAAAGGACCTTATATAATAATAAGGTAAATGCATATCAAATTAAATAATGCATTACATTATTTGCATAATCATTTTGCTTCTTTAAATATTGTCCTTACCGGGCAATAATGATGTTCTTGTAGACATAGAAGCTCTGCCCTCCCTTATATAGGTAGTGCTAGATAACTAGTACCCCTTTAGGTTCTAGGGTTTACTATTTGGATCTTGGTCCCTATGATGTGGGCCGGGTCATGGGCTTTCCCTAAGCCCAGCAGCCCGGTCCATAAAGCTTGACAAATTAACGGTCTTGCACGTACTCGCTGCCTTTGGCATGATGTTACTTTGTATGTCAACAGCTTTGGCGCCACCCTCCTTTTGTGTCACCCGGCGTCGCCCTTCTCTTTTGACCATGCTTTACCATGGTCCCTCCCGAACCTTACTCGGAAAGGTGCCACGCGTCCTTCTTGACTCGGCCCTTCCTCGGTCGACTCGGCTCGTCGGTTCCTGCAAGGGTTACAACTTTGTCCTATGTGGGCCGACATAGTTTATAAGTCGGCTGCTTATGCTTATCTTACCAGGCCGTTCTTACTCGGTCTGGTTCTTTCTTTACTCGGAGCCAACCCAGCTGCGCTATGTTTGCCCTCTCGTGACCCTACCGGGGGTTATCCCCTCGACATTAGTCCCCGAAGCTGGTGAGGTCTAGCGGTTCCAGCTGTTAGGCGTCTCCAGGTTCCTTTTGTGTGAGTGGAACTTAGTTTTGTCTTTATCTGTCGCAATTTCGCACCTTGCTAGGTCAGTCTGACAGTTTCCGGGTCGACACTTTGACTTCTTGGCTCATTCTTGCCTCAAGCCGAGTTATTTTGGCCAATTCCGAGTCATTTCGGCGCGCATCAGTCACTGATAGCTGGTAATCATGATTACTTGCCTCATTTTTTGTTGCAAGCTCTGGCGGCACAGTGACGGCTGCGCAGTTATTTCCCGTCTCTGTGGCAGTCCCATCGTCCTGCGCCTCTTGTCCTTCCAGTCATGACGTGGCACGGGATTTTTCGTGTATCTTTGGCTACGTGGCGCTTGCTGATTGGCTTTACCGGCCTAGTACACGGCCACACGCTAGCGCACGACACAGATAGATCCCATGACCGGGGTTTTTACTGTCTTTAAGTAGGGGTTAGGGGTTTCCACTTCCCCACGCCCGTTTAGTTTTCCCTTGCCCTTTCTTCTTCAGTTATAAAGAAAGTCCTATGCCATTCTCGTACTCAGCCTTGCGTCATTGTTGTTTTTCTACAGAGGATCTGGTTGCAACTAAAGGTGGCTTCTATGTTGACATCGACAAGTAGTTGGGGGTCCCAGGTAGCAGCCTGAGGACTATGGTATGGACGTCACTTTTGTTAATGGCCTCTTAGTGAGTACGAGAATGTACTCTGCAAGACTTAGATAACCTAGTATCTACATGCTCTGGCTAGAAAGGCTTTATCTGGATTTACTTTTGTGGAAAGCTATCTTTATTTGTAAACAAGAGAGAGAAGAGGCTCGTCTACTCAGAATCTTTCAAAATGGATAAGATAGCGACTTCTTCATCTTGTTCATCACATCTTGCTGACCACCAGCTTCATCAGAACCTCCTATCTAGGATCACCCCCTCAACCCGCAAGAAGCATCCTTAAGCACACATGGATCAGAAAGTTTTATAGTGGTTAATGTTGTCTATGATCTTAAGTCTGGTCGCCAAGTCGTTCATAACCGTAAACACGGCTTTTCGGAAAGATTTAACCCTGCAGGGGTGTACAACTTTACCCACACGTACCAACTGTTGGAGATATGCCCTAGAGGCAATGATAAATGTAGTTATTATTATATCTTTGTGTTTATGATAAATGTTTACATTCATGCTATAACAGTATTAACCAGAAACATTAATACTTGTGTGATTTGTAAACTAAATTAGAGTCCCTAGTAAAGCCTCTTCATAATACTAGCTTGTTGATTAATAGATGATCATGGTTTCTTGATCATGAACATTTGAGATGTTGTTAATAACAAGGTCATATCATTAGGAGAAAGGTATGATGGACATACTCCTATAGATAAGCGTAGCATAAAGATCAAGTCATTTTAATAGTTCAATTGCTATAAGCTTTCTGATACATAGTAACCTAATTCCTTCGACCATGAGATCATGCTAATCACCATCACCGGAAAGATTCTTTGATGACATCAAACACCACACCGTAACTGGGTGGCTATAAAGGTGGCATTGAGCGTTTGGAAAGTATGGGTTAAGGAACATGGATCAAGAGTGGGATTTGTCCATCCATATGACGGATAGATATACTCTGGGCCCTCTCGGTGGAATGTCATCCAATTGGCTTGCAAGCATGTGACTAGCTCACAATGGATCACATACCACGGGAACGAGAAAAGAGTACTTATCAGTAACGAGGTTGAACTAGGTATGCAGAGATACCGACGATCAAAACCTCGGATAAGTAAACTATCGTGAGACAACGGGAAATTGGTATCGTATGTAAGTGGTTCATTCGATCACAAAGTAATCGTAGAAATATGTGGGAGCCATATGAATTTCCATATTCCTCTATTGGTTATTGATCGGAGAAGTGTCTCGATCATGTCCGCATAATTCACAAACCGTAGGGAGACACACTTAAGGATTCGATGTTGTTGAGTAATTATGGAAAGATGAGTGAGAGACCGAATGTTGTTCGGAGTCTCGTATGGGATCCGGGATATCACGAGGAGATCCGGAATGGTCTAGAGAATAAGATTCATATAAGGAAAGTCTTGTTTCGTAGTTGGGGAATGATTCCGGTGTTTTCACCGGGAATGTTCTAGAAGGGCCTGGAAGGTCCGGCACTCCGGAGGGGAAGGGTAAATGAATGTGTCATGACAATGTGGAATGGTTGCATCATGTACTAGGTCACATGGCTGGGCAAAATAAAGGGAGAAATCAAATCCTAGTTTGAAAGTCAAATGCCAATTTGAAAAAGTCAAACGACAAGTTTGCTTGGTGGAGGGAGAGTAGGAAACCTACTTGGGGAGGAGTTCCTCTCCCTCCACCCGCCGGCCAAGGAGGCCGACTTGGGGGACGACTCCCTCCTCCCAAGCCGCACCCTCCCACCTATATAAGGAGGGGCAGGGCTGCCCCTCTTCCCAACACCTAACACACTCAAAACCCTAGCCCTAGCCGTCGGCCTCCTCCAAGTCGCCGCCGCCTCCTAGGGTTTCTCCAAGCCGCCGACTTGGGGCTTCCCCAAGCCCTAGCCGCCGGCCACACCCCCCTTGGTCCCTCTAAACCCTAGATCACTAATGGCCTCTCTCATAGTCCACCATACCTGCCTCAAAGCTGAAGCCTGCTTGAGATCTCCCCTCTACTTTCGGTACCACGCCGTCGTGCTGCCAGAATCGCGAGGAGAGTGCTACTATTGGAGATATGCCCTAGAGGCAATAATAAATGTAGTTATTATTATATATTTGTGTTTATGATAAATGTTTACATTCATGCTATAACAGTATTAACAAGGAAACATTAATACTTGTGTGATTTGTAAACTAAATTAGAGTCCCTAGTAAAGCCTCTTCATAATACTAGCTTGTTGGTTAATAGATGATTGTGGTTTCCCTATCATGAATATTGAGATGTTATTAACAACAAGATCATATCATTAGGATAATGGTATGATGGACATACTCCTATAGATAAGCGTAGCATAAAGATCAAGTCATTTTTAATAGTTCAATTGCTATATGCTTTCTGATACATAGTAACCTAATTCCTTCGACCATGAGATCATGTTTATCACCATCACCGGAAGGATGCTTTCATGACATCAAACACCACACCGTAACTGGGTGGCTATAAAGGTGGCATTGAGTGTTTGGAAAGTATGGGTTGAGACACATGAATCAAGAGTGGGTTTTGTCCATCCATATGACGGATAGATATACTCTGGGCCCTCTCGGTGGAATGTCATCCAATTAGCTTGCAAGCATGTGAATGGCTCACAAGGGATCACATACCACGGGAACAAGAAAAGAGTACTTATCGGTAATGAGGTTGAACTAGGTATGCAGAGATACCGACGATCACAAACTCAGATAAGTAAACTATCGTGAGACAAAGGGAAATTTGTACCGTATGTAAGTGGTTCATTCGATCGCAAAGTAATCGTAGAAATATGTGGGAGCCATATGAATTTCCAGATTCCTCTATTGGTTATTGATCGGAGAAGTTTCTCGATCATGTCCACATAATTCATGAACCATAGGGAGACACACTTAAGGATTCGATGTTGTTTGAGTAGTTATGGAATGATGAGTAAGATACCTAATGTTGTTCGGAGGCTCGGGTGGGATCCGGGATATCACGAGGAGATCCGGAATGGTCCGGAGAATAAGATTCATATAAGGAAAGTCCTGTTTTGGGGTTGGAGAATGGTTCCGGTGTTTTCATCGGGAATGTTCTAGAAGGTTCCGGAATGTCCGGCACTCCGGAGGGGAAGGGTACATGAATGTGTCATTACAAGTTGGAATGGTTGCATCATGTACTAGGTGTCATCGCTGAACAAAATAAAGGGATAAATCAAATCCTAGTTTGAAAAGTCAAACGCCAATTTGGAAAAGTCAAACGGCTATTTTGTTTGGTGGAGGGAGAGTAGGAAACCTACTTGGGGAGGAAGTCCCTCTCCCTCCACCGCCGGCCCTTGGAGACCGAGTTGGGGAGGGACTCCCCTCTCCTTGGCACGCCCCCTCCACCCATATAAGGAGGGGCAGGTCTTCCCCTCCAAGCACACAACTTGCACCCCGCAAACCCTAGCTCCAAGCCGCCGGCGCCACCACCTCCTGCTGTTGCCGCCGCCTAGGGCAAACCCTAGCCGCTGACTTGGGCTTCCCCAAACCTTAGCCATCGGCCTAGCCCTCTTCCTTGGTGTGTCTAAACCCTAGATCACCGAGGCCTCTCTCATAGTTCACCATACTCGCTCCGGCTTAAGGCGAAGCCCTGCGAGATCTCCCCTCTACTTCCGGTACCACGCCATCGTGCTTCTGGAATCGCGAGGAGAGTGCTACAACCTCTGCTGCCTGCTGGAACAAGGGAGAGGAAGGCCTTCATCGAGTACCGAACGTGTGACCGACTGCGGGAGTGTTGCCGGAACGCGGCGCCGGAAGGATCGTCTACACGATCTTGAGATCGGAAAGAGTATGACTACATCACCCACGAGAATCCGCTCTCGTTAACTGCTTTGGAATCTTTGAGGGTGAGTTCCTCTATCGACTCGTTGCTACGATCTAGTAGATAGAACTTGGCCTGTTTGTTTGCATGCGGTAGAAAAATTTTGTTTTCCATGCTACGAACCCCTACAGTGGTATCAGAGCCGTGTCTATATGTAGATCTGTTGCACGAGTAGAACACAATGGTCATTGTGGGCGGTGGTGCTTTTATTATCAATAGCTTCTTGTGTACTTTGCATCTTGCGGTATGATGGGATGACGCGACCCGGGCTAACCTTACATGACATCGTTCATGAGACTTGCTCCACGCTAAACATGCAACTTGTATTGCATAAGTGGCTTTGAGGGTGTCTGTCTCTCCCATTATAGTAAGATCCAATTTACAACGGGCATGTAAGGGTCCCAACCTTTAATAAGGTAGAGTCCCCTGTGTTTGCAATGCTAGTCCCTGGATCAATAGCTAGCATCCACAGTTAAGATGTAATATAAAGAAACAAAGATCATAATACAACTTTATAACCAGGAATAAAATGGTTTATTACATCTTTTATAGCTCATTTGGCTATTACATTACATTGCAGCAGAATATCTATAAGCATGGGGTCCTTCTTCTTCAAAGTGCCACAGGCAGACATGTTGGTTGTAGACTTGTAATCCTAATCATTAAACTTCACTAATATCAATCAAACCTGCAACATAACAAGTTACAGCCACAAGGGTCAATACATTTGAATTGTATTGGCAAGTGATACTATGGTAGTATAGTGGAGTCTATCATCTATATGCTTTTGGCTAAGTGGAGTTGAGGCTTGCATTGCTCAAAATAGATTTTTCCTTATCATTTGAAAACACAAAGTTTTTGCTCTGACACAAATCACCCAAGGCATCTACCAATCAAAGATTGAAGATCCATTAACCCTTGTTCAACCACAAGTTTTAACTTTGAAATTTGGATGATGATATTCTTGATAGCTTCCATGTCTTGATGCTCAAATTGTCCTTTACCAGGGACATGGCTAAGTACTTAGATTTTACACTCTACAGAGGTGGTGCACTTTCCCCACAAGACTTGGTTTCACCAAGACAAGATCTTTTAGAAGCCTTTCCTTAGACCAAATGGACGCGTTCCAACCTATCATCCCACTACCACCAACTGTCCAAATGGCTAAGTTCTAGCAACCTATATGATCCAGGCAGAGCCCATAATGCCAAGTGGTTGCACTTGAAGCTTCTCAACATTTGACATCTCAAATATCTTTGTTCATGGGTGGCCATACACAAGTGAGATACACAAGGTAAACCATAAACATGGGCCTGGTGAACCACTCAACCAAAAACCACCAAGAAATTACCATTCCACCCAGGTGATTCATTTACTTAGTTGTTTTATTAAACAAAAACACAAGTCCTCAGACTTAGAAATTTTTCCATAGTGTGAATATATTTCCACCCTTGTTTTCTATTAGCTAAGCTAAGCATGATAGTAGTAGGGGTCTTAAATTAGGAAATTTTACTAAGGTTTCATCTACTAGTATTTCCCATAGCATGGTTTATACTTAGCAAAAATTCCATGCAAGTTTTACTTAGAAAAATCACTAATGCATAGTGAAAGTAATGGGACAAAAGTATGAAGTATCACTTGCCTTTTTGGTAGAGGGTATAAGTTCACTCCTTGTCCTTGCAACAATCACACTCTTCAAGTCACTACAATTCAATCAAGCAAGGCACAATCTCAATCTACCAATCAAGCAAAACATCACATAAATAATAAACAAAACAATACATGCAAGCACGCAAAAGGGTTGTTTTTATTTGTAAAAGTGGTTTCTAATGGGTCATAAACATTTGAAAACACTTAATGGTCATTTAATAAAGTGGCAAAGTTATTTGCAAAAGATTTCACTTCATAAACCATTTTTTTAAAACAAGGTATCATTTCATGTGGTGTAGAAATGTTTTTACTAAGGCATTAATCTATAGGGTTCACATAATATGTTTCCAAACCATAAAACTTTGTGTTTAGGGTCAGAGAGTTTAAAACAAAACATTTCCCAAAAGTTTTCTTCCAAAAACATTTTTAATAAATAAATTATATTTTTATTTGACTAGAAATGGTTTAAATCAAAGAATCATTCTTTTGTTTCACCAAATACATTTTTGAAACCACAAAGTGTTTCCTATGGTCAGTAGGTTCAAATCACACCATTTGCCAAAGATTTTATCCCCAAAATCATTTTTGAACAATTGTTATAACCTAAACAAGCATACAAATGTTTCTGCAAAAACAAACATTTTTCTAGAAGATTTTTACTAAACAAAAGGCATGGTTGGCTAGGGCTTGTTCCACTGATTCCATTGATATAAAATTTGCAAAATTTGGACATGTGGTTTGAAAGTTGTTCAATTTACAAAATCACAAGTCTAATAGATCAATTCTGTTCTAATTCAACTCAACAGAGACACGTGGCGTGTTTCTATTCGCTGATACCGCTTCGTCTGGATCACGCGCTATAGGCCGTAGGATTAAACTAACATCGCACGGCTCAGATCACACGTACCGTTTCGGTTTAAGTTAATCTATCGCGTCCACAGGATCACGATCTAACGGCTCAGATGAGTTTGACCATCATCTGGCGGCGCCGACGGCGACGACTGCCGGCGCACGCTCTGTCCGAAGTGGTCCGGCCATTCTAGGTAGCGAGAGAAGAGGGTTTAATAACTCACCGTGATTGCTCACCAAAGTTGGTATGCTCACCGTGATTGCAAGGACGTGGGGAAGCTCAATGTGGCAGTATCTCGTCGAGGGGCGCACGGAGACAGGAGGAATCGCTCACCAAAGTTGGTATGGGAGGCGGTGCTCTCGGGTCGTTGTCGTTGGCGTCGTTTGGAACCATGCTAAGACAAAAGAGAGGCACGGTTAGATGCGCACAAGGGTAGCGAGTAAGGGAGCATCATCAGGAGGTGCTGGGGCGGTCGAGGCTTACCAGGAGGGTTCGTCGGAGAAACGGCAGACGGCGGTGGCGAGTTGAGGTTGACGAAGCCGATGTTACGGGGCACTCGCGGGCGAACCAGTGGCACGGGGAGATGCGCCAGGAGGTGAGGAGAGAGCTCGTGTTCAGTGGGAGGCGAGAGGCGGCGGGGTGTGGCCGGATTTGGAGCAAAGGCTCGTCGGAGACCGTGGTGGTGTGAGCAACAATGGGAGCGTCCTGGGGGCAGAGAGTGGGTGGTTCCTGGGGGCAAACGGAGAGGAGGAGCAGGGGTTTAAGTGTGCGTGATCGGGGCAGGGTTTACTCCAGCATTTAGAGCGAATTTAACGGATTGATTTCCGGCCAGAAACGGCAGCGAGGAGAGGGGCAAGGTCATCGGCGGGTGAAGACGATGGATACGTGGCGCTGGGGTCTATATGGCAGTAAGGGAGAGAGAGAGGGGAATGGGTCCACTTGTCATCGTCTGTGCGGTTAAGTTCTTGAGTGAGAAATGAACGATTCGCTGGGGAGAGAGGTGGGCTGCTGGGCTGGGATGGGCTTAGCTGGAATTTGGAGTGTCAGATCCCTTTGCATATTTTTTTGTTCTAATTCTTTTCTCTTTTTCTGTTTGAATTTCCTGATTGAATTTCAAACAAACAAATCAAACAACCAAAACAAATCAAACTTTCACCAAACTTGCATTGAGTTTTGGTTCTGTTTAATCAACACAAACCAAAGTCCCAAAACAAAATAATATTTTTATTCTTTTTTTAGGATCTATTTAATAATATAAAATAGACCTTAATTATTAATTCAAATAGGTTTTGATTTATTTAATAAAATCTCCATTTGAAAACTAAATATTATCAAAACCAAATCAGTAGGTTTTATTTGAAAATAAAAGATACTTGATGAATTTGTTTAAAATAAAATAACATTTTTGTTTTAGGGTCCATTAATAACTAAATAAGGTGGACCTTAGTTAATAATTCAAATAGGATTTGTTTTTATTAAAATCTTTATTTTGAAATCTAAAATAAAACCAAAAACACTCTAGTAGGTTTTAATTGAGAATACAAAATACTTGGAAAACTTATTTAAAATAAATAAATAAGTTTTAGTGTTTATTTAAAATGGGAAAAGCTTTTACTTAAATAAAATTGGATATTAAATCCTTAATATTTTATTTAAATAAACCTTTACTATTTTTATCAAAGCAAAACATTTTAATTCAAAATATTGGCTAAGGTTTAAAAATAATCTTTATTTATAAATCTACCTTTTCTTTTGAAAACCAAATCTTTTATTTAAAAGATCCAAAATAGTAATTCCAAATATTTTTAACTTTATTGTTTATTTATCTTTTTAAATTCCTTTAGGATTTTATTTGATCCAAATAGGTTTTGAAAGTTTCCAAATGGATTCAAAAAGTTTCTTCTCACCCTGAAAATCAACAAAGTTTTATTTTATTCATTTATTTTTCACATAACAAGATTTGGAAAATCTTGGGATGTGACAGGCTACCACCCTTAAAATAAATCTCGTCCCGAGATTTGGGAAGGCTAGGGTTACAAATTGGCTCAAAGCATCTAGGGTACTACCACCCTTAAAATTGTTCTAACTAAATTACATATTGGATTGCTTGGGATCTTGGTGTAACTTTCCTAGACAGAAGTTTGCATAGTGGCCTAGCTCTTTGCATTTGAAACATGTGATAAGGCTGAGGTCTTGAGGTGGCTTCTCTGGACAATATGATGCATAATGTCCTAACTCTTTGCAGTGGTTGCACATCACTTGGCTAAAATCCTTCCTCATCTTGGGTTTCACTAGCTTTTGTTTGTCTTCTTGTCTCTTCTTCTTTTCTGGGCATTCACTGGCATAGTGTCCCATATCTTTGCAATTGTAACATTGCACTTGAGTAATATCCTTCTTCTTCTTTTTGGGTCTCTCCAAAGCTAGGAGTTCTTCTAGTTCATGTTCTTCATATCTCACCTCAGAGGTGGGAAATCTTTCTCTCTTCTTGGGGCATTGATCTTCATGCTCCTTGGATGTATGATCCTTGTCTCCACAAATATTGCAAGCTTGGGTTCCTTCTAGAATAACACTTTTGTCATCCTTGTTGTCATTATCTCTTTGGGAAAAGTTTTCTCCCATGTTGATCATTTGAGTAACCAATCCTTGCAACAATTGGGATTGAAGTTTCAAAATCCTTTGTATGGCTGGGTCTAATCCATTGTTGTTAGATAAAAGCTGAGTTGTCTCTTGGCTCAACTGGTTTTGGGTTGCTATAATTTATCTCATGTTGTCCTCTTTGTTGTTGTTGTTGTTGTCATCATCCTTGATGTTGGGGTTTCTTGGAGAAGTCATCTGTTTGGGTTGAATTGAGATTAGAATAGGCAACCGATTTCTAAGGAAATAATTCTAATCACACACATCACAATTCACACAAGCAATGTGCAAGCAAACACAAGCCAACATTTCACTCAAACAACAAAGTTTCAAGCATATTTTTAGGCAACCAAAAATATTTTTGTTACACCACATAAGTTGGTGGGTTTGACTTAAACTAAATATGGTGGTCCATCTATATGGTTCACTTGTGATCTTTCCTTCCTTCTTGGTTGATTCTTCTTGCATGAGATCATGGTTTCCTTGGGAAAATTCTTGGTCACAAAACTTCAAAGGTGATGATGGTTTCTTTTAAGTTATGTTTCCTTAGTCTCCAAATCTTGAGCAAGATTCCTTGTCTCACTTGTAATCCTTAGTGATATCCAAGGTTGAGGTCCTTGGTGAAAATGCTGAAGATGTTGAAGTCATTAGAGTTGAAGATGTTGAAGTCATTACAGTTGAAGATGTCCTTTGCTCATGGTGAAGTCTTTGGCCATGGGGTAGGTTTTGTCCATCAAGTTTGAAATAGAAGAGATGTAGAATCAAAACCAAAATGGTTGAGGAAAGAGTTTACAAG
Organism: Avena insularis; assembly: GCA_023614405.1. Taxonomy (NCBI): domain Eukaryota; kingdom Viridiplantae; phylum Streptophyta; class Magnoliopsida; order Poales; family Poaceae; genus Avena; species Avena insularis. The sequence goes on along the minus strand of CM042689.1, from coordinate 29,933,778 downwards.
ATTGTTTGTAAATAAATTTTGGAACAAATACAACTCCTATTTATCTAAGGGGTTTTTGTTCAATCCTAGGTTTACAAATCCTACAGGCAACACAATGCTCTGATACCATCTGTAAGGGTCCCAACCTTTAATAAGGTAGAGTCCCCTATGTTTGCAATGCTAGTCCCTGGATCAATAGCTAGCATCCACAGTTAAGATGTAATATCAAGAAACAAAGGTCATAATACAACTTTATAACCAGGAATAAAATGGTTTATTACATCTTTCATAGCTCATTTGGCTATTACATTACATTGCAGCAGAATATCTATAAGCATGGGGTCCTTCTTCTTCAAACTGCCACAGGCAGACATGTTGGTTGTAGACTTGTAATCTTAATCATTAAACTTCACTAATATCAATCAAACCTGCAACATAACAAGTTACAGCCACAAGGGTCAATACATTTGAATTGTATTGGCAAGTGATACTATGGTAGTATAGTGGAGTCTATCATCTATATGCTTTTGGCTAAGTGGAGTTGAGGCTTGCATTGCTCAAAATAGATTTTTCCTTATCATTTGAAAACACAAAGTTTTTGCTCTGACACAAATCACCCAAGGCATCTACCAATCAAAGATTGAAGATCCTTTAACCCTTGTTCAACCACAAGTTTTAACTTTGAAATTTGGATGATGATATTCTTGATAGCTTCCATGTCTTGATGCTCAAATTGTCCTTTACCAGGGACATGGCTAAGTACTTAGATTTTACACTCTACAAAGGTGGTGCACTTTCCCCCACAAGACTTGGTTTCACCAAGACAAGATCTTTCAGAAGCCTTTCCTTAGACCAAATGGACGCGTTCCAACCTATCATCCCACTACCACCAACTGTCCGAATGGCTAAGTTCTAGCAACCTATATGATCCAGGCAGAGCCCATAATGCCAAGTGGTTGCACTTGAAGCTTCTCAACATTTGACATCTCAAATCTCTTTGTTCCTGGGTGGCCATCCACAAGTGAGATACACAAGGTAAACCATAAACATGGGCCTTGTGAACCACTCAACCAAAAACCACCAAGCAATTACCATTCCACCCAGGTGATTCATTTACTTAGTTGTTTTATTAAACAAAAACACAAGTCCTTAGACTTAGAAATTTTTCCATAGTGTGAATATATTTCCACCCTTGTTTTCTATTAGCTAAGCTAAGCATGATAGTAGTAGGGGTCTTAACTTAGGAAATTTTACTAAGGTTTCATCTACTAGGTTTTCCCATAGCATGGTTTATACTTAGCAAAAATTCCATGCAAGTTTTACTTAGAAAAATCACTAATGCATAGTGAAAGTAATGGGACAAAAGTATGAAGTATCACTTGCCTTTTTGGTAGAGGGTATAAGTTCACTCCTTGTCCTTGCAACAATCACACTCTTCAAGTCACTACAATTCAATCAAGCAAGGCACAATCTCAATCTACCAATCAAGCAAAACATCACATAAATAATAAACAAAACAATACATGCAAGCATGCAAAAGGGTTGTTTTTATTTGTAAAAGTGGTTTTTAATGGGTCATAAACATTTGAAAACACTTAATGGTCATTTATAAAGTGGCAAAGTTATTTGCAAAAGATTTCACTTCATAAACCATTTTTTTAAAACAAGGTATCATTTCATGTGGTGTAGAAATGTTTTTACTAAGGCATTAATCTATAGGGTTCACATAATATGTTTTCAAACCATAAAACTTTGTGTTTAGGGTCAGAGAGTTTAAAACAAAACATTTCCCAAAAGTTTTCTTCCAAAAACATTTTTAATAAATAAATTATATTTTTATTTGACTAGAAATGGTTTAAATCAAAGAATCATTCTTTTGTTTCACCAAATACATTTTTAAAACCACAAAGTGTTTCCTATGGTCAGTAGGTTCAAATCACACCATTTGCCAAATATTTTATCCCCAAAATCATTTTTGAACATTTTTTATAACCTAAACAAGCATACAAATGTTTCTGCAAAAACAAACATTTTTCTAGAAGCTTTTTACTAAACAAAAGGCATGGTTGGCTAGGGCTTGTTCCACTGATTCCATTGATATAAAATTTGCAAAATTTGGACGTGTGGTTTGAAAGTTGTGCAATTTACAAAATCACAAATCTAATAAATCAATTCTGTTCTAATTCAACTCAACAGAGACACGTGGCGTGTTTCTATTCGCTGATACCGCTTTGTCTGGATCACGCGTTGTAGGCCGTAGGATTAAACTAACATCGCACGGCTCAGATCACACGTACCGTTTCGGTTTAAGTTAATCTATCGCGTCCACTGGATCACGATCTAACGGCTCAGATGAGTTTGACCATCATCTGGAGGCGCCGGCGGCGACGACTGGCGGCACACGCTCTGTCCGAAGTGGTCCGGCTGTTCTAGGAAGCGAGAGAAGAGGAGGTGAGGCTTACCGTGATCGCAAGGACGTGGGGAAGCTCAATGTGGCAGTATCTCGTCGAGGGGCGCACGGAGACAGGAGGAATCGCTCACCGGAGTTGGTATGGGCGGCGGTGCTCTCGGGTCATTGTCGCTGGCGTCGTTTGGAACCATGCTAAGCCAAAAGAGAGGCACAGTTAGATGCGCACAAGGGTAGCGAGTAAGGGAGCATCATCAGGAGGTGCTGGGGCAGTCGAGGCTTACCAGGGGAGTTCGTCAGAGAAACGGCAGACGGCGGTGGCGAGTTGAGGTTGACGAAGCCGATGTTACGGTGCACTCGCGGGCGCACCAGTGGCACGGGGAGATGCGCCAGGAGGTGAGGAGCGAGCTCGTTTTTAGTGGGAGGCGAGAGGCGGCGGGGTGTGGCCGGATTTGGAGCAAAGGCTCGTCGGAGACCGCTGTGGTGCGAGCAACAATGGGAGCGGCCTGGGGGCAGAGAGTGGGTGGTTCCTGGGGGCAAACAGAGAGGAGGAGCAGGGGTTTAAGTGTGCGTGATCGGGGCGGGGTTTACTCCAGCATTTAGAGTGAATTTAACGGATTGATTTCCGGCCAGAAACGGCAGTGAGGAGAGGGGCGAGGTCATCAGCGGGTGAAGACAATGGATACGTGGCGGTGGGGTCTATCTGGCAGTGAGGGAGAGATAGAGGGGAATGGGTCCACTTGTCATCGTCTGTGCGGTTAAGTTCTTGAGTGAGAAATGAACGATTCGCTGGGGAGAGAGGTGGGCTGCTGGGCTGGGATGGGCTTAGCTGGGCTGGGTCGGCTGGGCTGTATCCTTTGCATATTTTTTTGTTCTGATTCTTTTCTCTTTTTCTGTTTGAATTTCCTGATTGAATTTCAAACAAACAAATCAAACGACCAAAACAAATCAAACTTTCACCAAACTTGCATTGAGTTTTGGTTCTGTTTAATCAACACAAACCAAAGTCCCAAAACAAAATAATATTTTTATTCTTTTTTTAGGATCTATTTAATAATATAAAATAGACCTTAATTATTAATTCAAATAGGTTTTGATTTATTTAATAAAATCTCCATTTGAAAACTAAATATTATCAAAACCAAATCAGTAGGTTTTATTTGAAAATAAAAGATACTTGATGAATTTGTTTAAAATAAAATAACATTTTTGTTTTAGGGTCCATTAATAACTAAATAAGGTGGACCTTAGTTAATAATTCAAATAGGATTTGTTTTTATTAAAATCTTTATTTTGAAATCTAAAATAAAACCAAAAACACTCTAGTAGGTTTTAATTGAGAATACAAAATACTTGGAAAACTTATTTAAAATAAATAAATAAGTTTTAGTGTTTATTTAAAATGGGAAAAGCTTTTACTTAAATAAAATTGGATATTAAATCCTTATTATTTTATTTAAATAAACCTTTACTATTTTTATCAAAGCAAAACATTTTAATTCAAAAGATTGGCCAAGGTTTAAAATAATCTTTATTTATAAATCTACCTTTTCTTTTGAAAACCAAATCTTTTATTTAAAAGATCCAAAATAGTAATTCCAAATATTTTTAACTTTATTGTTTATTTATCTTTTTAAATCCCTTTAGGATTTTATTTGATCCAAATAGGTTTTGAAAGTTTCCAAATGGATTCAAAAAGTTTCTTCTCACCCTGAAAATCAACAAAGTTTTATTTTATTCATTTATTTTTCACATAACAAGATTTGGAAAATCTTGGGATGTGACAGGGCACTTGATAGTTCTAGCATAAACGTTGTGGTTCTTGTTCGTAAGTTAGAGCGACACTTATTGAAAGCCCAAAACCACGTAAAATATGCAAAGAAAATTAGAGGCGTCTAACTTTGTTTTGCAGGGGTGTGTTGTGATGTGATATGGCCATGATTGTGATTATATTTGATGTATGCAATCTTCCTTATTGTAAGTTGGCAACCGGTAGGAGCCATATGGTTGTCTTTAATTTCTGTTAAGACTCGCATGTCTATTCAAAGTAGTTGTAATACTTGAAGCTGGTGGACGACAACCATGGAGCAGCATCATTGACCTTGATGCAATGACCGGTGATGATGGAGATCATGTTCGTGCTTGAAGATGGAGATCAGAAGCACAAAGAAGAAAGGCCATATCATATCATATATTATGAATTCCATGTGATGTTAATCCTTTATGCATCTTGTATTTCTTAGTTAACGACGGTGGCATTATAAGATGATCCCTCAAGCACACAAATTTCAAGTTTTAATGTGTTCATCCTTAGTTAGCACAGTTGCTAAAGCTTGTTGTTTCGAAGCACCACGTGGTGATCGGGTGTGTTAGATTCTGCAAGTGTATACAACGTGAGCAAGCCAGTTTTGCTCATGCAGAAGCTAAGGTTTGATCTTGACGAGCCTAGCATGTACAGACATGGTCTCGAAACACGGATCACCGAAAGGTAAAGCATGAATCATATAGTAGATATGATGAACATGTTGATTGTTCGCCATTGAAGCTACATCAACTCTCGTGATGATCGGTTTTGATGTGGTGGATTTGGTTCGTGTGATCACTAAAACAATGTGAGGGATATTGTTTTGAGTGGGAGTTCACCTAGATTAATTTAACTATTAATTAGAACTCAATTTGTCATAAACTTAGTCTAAACTATTGCAAATATGTTGTAGATCAATGGTAGCCCCTACCATCAATTTTAATGCGTTCCTAGAGAAAGAAAAGTTGAAAAACAATGGAAGCAACTTCGCGGATTGGTTCCACAATTTGAGGATTGTCCTCAATGCTGGTAATTTGACCTATGTGCTGGATGCACCACTGGGTGACCCGCCTGCAGCTGATGCTACCGATGAGGTAAAGAATGTTTTCCTCACTCGAAAGAATCCGTACTCCACAGTTTAGTGTGCTATCTTGTATGGTTTGGAATCGGAGCTTTAGAAAAGGTTTGAGAATTCAGACCCACATGATATTGTCCGTGAACTCAAAATGATATTTGAGGCTCACGCGGCAGTTGAGAGTTATGAGGCTTCTGAAAAGTTCTCTAACTGCAAGATGGAAGACGGCAGCTCCATTAGTGAGCATGTGCTTAAGATGTCTGGGCACGCAAACAAACTCCAAAGTTTGGGTATAGTGATTCCTAATTCTTTGGGGATACATCGTGTCCTCCAATCACTACCACCCAGTTACAAGAACTTTGTGATGAACTACAATATGCAAAACATGGACAAGACGTTGCCAGAACTCTTCTCCATGTTGAAATCTGCAGAAGTGGAGATCAAGAAAGAGCACCAAGTGTTGTTGGTCAATAAGACCACCAAATTCAAGAAAGGCAAGTCTAAGCAAAAGGGACACTTCAAGAAGGGTGGTAAGAAAGTTACCGCACCGACGAAGAAGACCAAGGCTGGACCTAAGCCTGATACTGAGTGCTTTTACTGCAAGCAAGAGGGTCACTGGAAGCGGAATTTCCCAAAGTACTTGGCGGATTTGAAGAATGGCAACATCAAGAAGAAAGGTATATCCGATATACATGTTATTGATGTGTATCTCACTAGTACTCGTAGTAGTGCCTGGGTATTTGATACTGGTTCGGTTGCTCATATTTGTAACTCGAAACAGGTGCTGCAGAATAAATGGAAGCTAGCGAAGAACGAGGTGACGATGCGCGTTGGAAACGGATCAAAGGTTGATGTGATCGCGGTCGGAACGCTACCTCTTCATCTACCATCGGGATTAGTTTTATACTTAAATAATTGTTATTTGGTGCCTGCGTTGAGCATGAACATTATATCGGGATCTTGTTTATTGCGAGACGGTTACTTGTTTAAGTCTGAGAATAATGGTTGTTCGATTTATATGAGTAATATGTTTTATGCACATGCACCTTTGATAGATGGTCTATTCTTATTGAATCTCGATAATGGAAATACACATATTAATAACATTGGGGCTAAACGTTTGAAATTGAGCGATAACTTGACCTATATGTGGCACTGTCGTCTTGGTCATATCGGAGTGAAGCGTATGAAGAAACTCCATTCCGATGGACTTCTTGAATCGCTTGATTTTGAATCACTTGAAAGATGCGAAGCATGTCTGATGGGTAAAATGACTAAGACTCCATTTTCTGGTATGATGGAGAGAGCTATAGACTTATCGGAAATCATACATACCGATGTGTGTGGACCAATGAGTGTAGCATCGCACGGTGGTTATCGTTATGTTCTTACCTTCACGGATGACTTGAGTAGATATGGGTATATGTATTTCATGAAACACAAGTACGAAACTTTTGAAGAAGTTTAAGGAATTTCAAAGTGAGGTTGAGAATCAACGTAACAAGAAGATTAAATTTCTACGTTCTGATCGTGGAGGTGAATATCTGAGTTACGAGTTTGGCGAGCATTTGAAGAAATGCGGAATACTTTCACAATTGACACCGCCGGGAACCCCACAGCGTAATGGTGTGTCCGAACATCGTAATCGAACTCTCTGAGATATGGTTCGTTCTATGATGTCACTTACAGATTTACCGCTATCATTTTGGGGTTATGTATTAGAAATAGCCGCATTCACTTTAAAGAGGGCACCATCTAAATCCGTTGAAACGACACCGTATGAATTATGGTTTGGAAAGAAACCTAAATTGCCGTTCCTTAAAGTTTGGGGTTGCAAAGCCTATGTAAAGAAGTTACAGCCGGACAAGCTTGAACCCAAAGCTGAAAAATGCGTCTTCATAGGATACCCAAAGGAAACTATTGGGTATACCTTCTATCATAGATCCGAAGGAAAAACCTTCGTTGCTAAGAATGGATCCTTTCTAGAGAAGGAATTTCTCTCGAAAGAAGTGACTGGAAGGAAAGTAGAACTCGACGAGGTTGTTGAACCTTCTCTCGAACTTACGAGTAGCGCAGCACCAGAAGAAGTTCATGTGGTGCCTACACCAATAAGAGAGGAAGCTAATGATGATGATCATGAAACTTCAGTTGAAGTTGCTACAGAGCCTCGCAGGTCAACGAGAACTCGTACCACTCCTGATTGGTATGATCCCGTTATGAGTGTCATGTTGGTGGACAACACCGATGACCCTGAGACATATGAAGAAGTGATGATGAGCCCAGATTCCAATAAATGGCAAGAAGCCATGAAATCCGAGATTGGATCCATGTATGAAAACCAAGTATGGACTTTGGTGGACTTACTAGATGGCCGGAAGGCTGTTGAGAACAAATGGATTTTCATGAAGAAAACAGATGTTGATGGTAATGTAACCGTCTATAAAGCTCGACTTGTCGCAAAAGGGTTTCGACATATTCAAGGAGTTGACTACGATGAGACTTTCTCACCAATAGCGAAGCTAAAGTCTGTGAGGATTATGTTAGCAATCGCTGCATATTACGATTATGAAATATGGCAGATGGATGTCAAAACAGTGTTCCTCAATGGAGACATTGATGAAGAGTTGTATATGATGCAACCCAAAGGTTTTGTCGATCCTAAAGATGCTAACAAGGTATGCAAACTTCAAAGGTCCACATATGGATTGAAGCAAGCATCCCAAAGTTGGAATCAATGTTTTGATAAGGTAATCAAAAGTTTTGGTTTTATACAAACTTATGGAGAAGCTTATATTTACAAGAAAGTGAGTGGGAGCTCTGTAGCATTCTTAATACTATATGTAGATGACATATTGTTGATTGGGAATGATGTAGACCTTCTTAATAGTGTCAAGGAATATTTGAATAATAGTTTTTGAATGAAAGATCTTGGCGAAGCAGCTTACATATTAGGCATAAAGATTTATAGATATAGATCGAGACGCCTAATATCATTGTCACAAAGTACATATTTGGACAAAGTTCTAAAGAGGTTTGGAATGGAAGATAGTAAGAAAGGGTTCTTGCCCATGTTGCCCAATACGACCTTGAGTAAAACTCAAAGTCCAAAGAACGATGAAGATAGAGAAAGGATGAGTAAGACTCCCTATGCCTCAGCCATAGGATCTCTAATGTATGCCATGCTATGTACTAGACCTGACATTGCATATGTTGTTAGTTTAACTAGCAGATATCAAAGTGATCCAGGAGTGGATCATTGGAGAGCAGTCAAAAACATCCTTAAGTACTTGAGAAGAACTAAGGATATGGTTCTTTCTTATGGAGGTGATGAACAGCTCGTTGTTAATGGTTACACCAATGCTAGTTGGAACACCGATCCATATGATTCTAAATCACAATCTGGATACGTATTTAGTTTGAATGGTGCAGCAGTTAGCTGGAGGAGTGCAAAGCAAAGCGTTGTGGCGAGATCTTCAACTGAATCGGAACACATAGCTGCTTCGGAGGCTTCACAAGAAGCGATGTGGATGAAGGAGTTCATTACAGAGCTCGGTGTGGTTCCAAGTGCACTGGACCCAATGTCTATCTACTGTGATAACATGGGCGCCATAGCCAATGCGCAAGAACCAAGGTCACACAAGAAGCTGAAGCACATCAAGCTATGTTTTCACGCTATTCGAGAACATGTCCAAGATGGAGACATAAAGATTTGCAAAGTACACACAGATCTTAATGTGGCGGATCCGTTGACTAAACCTCTCCCGAGGGCAAAACATGACCAACACCAAACTGCCATGGGTGTTCGGTTTATAACCATGTAATCTAGATTAGTTGACTCTAGTGCAAGTGGGAGACTGTTGGAGATATGCCCTAGAGGCAATAATAAATGTAGTTATTATTATATCTTTGTGTTTATGATAAATGTTTACATTCATGCTATAACAGTATTAACAAGGAAACATTAATACTTGTGTGATTTGTAAACTAAATTAGAGTCCCTAGTAAAGCCTCTTCATAATACTAGCTTGTTGGTTAATAGATGATTGTTGTTTCCCTATCATGAACATTGAGATGTTATTAACAACAAGATCATATCATTAGGAGAATGGTATGATGGACATACTCCTATAGATAAGCGTAGCATAAAGATCAAGTCATTTTTAATAGTTCAATTGATATATGCTTTCTGATACATAGTAACCTAATTCCTTCGACCATGGTATCATGTTTATCACCATCACCGGAAGGATGCTTTGATCACATCAAACACCACACCGTAACTGGGTGGCTATAAAGGTGGCATTGAGTGCTTGGAAAGTATGGGTTGAGACACATGAATCAAGAGTGGGATTTGTCCATCCATATGAAGGATAGATATACTCTAGGCCCTCTCGGTGGAATGTCATCCAATTAGCTTGCAAGCATGTGACTGGCTCACAAGGGATCACATACCACGGGAACGAGAAAAGAGTACTTATCGGTAACGAGGTTGAACTAGGTATGCAGAGATACCGACGATCAAAACCTCGGATAAGTAAACTATCGTGAGACAAAGGGAAATTGGTATCGTATGTAAGTGGTTCATTCGATCGCAAAGTAATCGTAGAAATATGTGGGAGCCATATGAATTTCCAGATTCCTCTATTGGTTATTGATCGGAGAAGTGTCTCGATCATGTCCGCATAATTCACGAACCGTAGGGAGACACACTTAAGGATTCGATGTTGTTTGAGTAGTTATGGAATGATGAGTAAGGGACCGAATGTTGTTCGGAGTCTTCGATGGGATCCGGGATATCACGAGGAGATCCGGAATGGTCCGGAGAATAAGATTCATATAAGGAAAGTCCTATTTCGGGGTTGGAGAATGGTTCCGGTGTTTTCATCGGGAATGTTCTAGAAGGTTCCGGAATGTCCGGCACTCCGGAGGGGAAGGGTACATGAATGTGTCATTACAAGTTGGAATGGTTGCATCATGTACTAGGTGTCATTGCTGAACAAAATAAAGGGATAAATCAAATCCTAGTTTGAAAAGTCAAACGCCAATTTGAAAAAGTCAAACGGCTATTTTGTTTGGTGGAGGGAGAGTAGGAAACCTACTTGGAGAGGAAGTCCCTCTCCCTCCACCGCCGGCCCTTGGAGACCGAGTTGGGGAGGTACTCCCCTCCCCTTGGCGCGCCCCCTCCACCTATATAAGGAGGGGCAGGGCTGCCCCTCCAAGCACACAACTTGCACCCCGTAAACCCTAGCTCCAAGCCGCCGGCGCGACCACCTCTTGCTGCTGCCGCCACCTAGGGAAAACCCTAGCCGCCGACTTGGGCTTCCCCAAACCCTAGCCGTCGGCCTAGCCCTCTCTTCTTGGTGTGTCTAAACCCTAGATCACCGAGGCCTCTTTCATAGTCCATCATACTCGCTCCGGCTTAAGGCGAAGCCCTGCGAGATCTCCCCTCTACTTCCGGTACCACGCCGTCGTGCTGCCGGAATTGCGAGGAGAGTGCTACAACCTCCACTTCCTGCTGGAACAAGGGAGAGGAAGGTCTTCATCGAGTACCGAATGTGTGACCGATCATGAGCGCTGAACGCTGGCAGCGGAAGGATCGTCTACACGATCTTGAGATCGGAAAGAGTACGACTACATCACCCACGAGAATCCACTCTTGTTAACCGCTTTGGAATCTTCGAGGGTGAGTTCCTCTATTGACTCGTTTCTACAATCTAGTAGATAGATCTTGGCTTGTTTGTTTGCATGCGTTAGAAAATTTTTGTTTTCCATGCTACGAACCCCTACAGCTACAACCTCCGCTGCCTGCTGGAACAAGGGATAGGAAGGTCTTCATCGAGTACCAAACGTGTGACCGGCTGTGAAAGCTCTGCCGGAACGCAGCGCCGGAAGGATCGTCTACGCGATCTTGAGATCGGCAAGAGTACGACTACATCACCCACGAGAATCTGCTCTCGTTAACCGCTTTGGAATCTTCGAGGGTGAGTTCCTCTATTGACTCGTTGCTACAATCTAGTAGATAGATCTTGGCTTGTTTGTTTGCATGTGGTAGAATTTTTTTGTTTTCCATGCTACGAACCCCTACAGTGGTATCAGAGCCGTGTCTATATGTAGATCTGTTGCACGAGTAGAACACAATGGTCATTGTGGGCGATGGTGCTTTTATTATCAATTGCTTTTTGAGTACTTTGCATCTTGCGGTATGATGGGATGAAGTGGCCCGGGCTAACCTTACATGACATCGTTCATGAGACTTGCTCCACGCTCAACATGCAACTTGTATTGCATAAGTTGCTTTGCGGGTGTCTGTCTCTCCCATTATAGTATAGATCCAATTTACAATGGGCACTTGATAGTTCAAACATCAACGTTGTGGTTCTTGTTCGTAAGTTAGATCGACACTTATTGAAAGCCCCAAACCACGTAAAATATGCAAAGAAAATTAGAGGCGTCTAACTTTGTTTTGCAGGGGTGTGCCGTGATGTGATATGGCCATGATTGTGATTATATTTGATGTATGCAATGTTCCTTGTTGTAAGTTGGCAATCGGCAGGAGCCATATGGTTGTCTTCAAATTCCGTTAAGACCCGCGTGTATATTCAAATTAGTTGTAATAATTGAAGCTGGTGGACGACAACCATGAAACGGCGTCATTAACCTTGACGCTATACCGGTGATGATGGAGATCATGTCCGTGCTTGAAGATGGAGATCGGAAGCACAAGAAGAAAGGCCATATCATATCACATATTATGAATTGCATGTGATGTTAATCCTTTATGCATCTTGTATTGCTTAGTTAACGACGGTAGCATTATAAGATGATCCCTCATGCACACAAAATTTCAAGTTCCAAAGTGTTCATCCTTAGTAAGCACTGTTGCTAAAGCTCGTTGTTTCGAAGCACCACGTGATGATCGGGCGTGTTAGATTCTATGGGTGTATACAACGTGAGCAAGCCAGATTTGCTCATGCGGAAGCTAAGGTTTGATCTTGACGAGCCTAGCATGTACAGACATGGTCTCGGAACACGGATCACCGAAAGGTAAAACATGAGTCATATAGTAGATATGATGAACATGTTGATTGTTCGCCATTGAAGCTACATCAACTCTCGTGATGATCGGTTTTGATGTGGTGGATTTGATTCGTGTGATCACTAAAACAGTGTGAGGGATATTGTTTTGAGTGGGAGTTCACCTAGATTAATTTAACTATTAATTAGAACTGAATTTGTCATAAACTTAGTCTAAACTATTGCAAATATGTTGTAGATCAATGGCGGCCCCTACCATCAATTTTAATGCGTTCCTAGAGAAAGAAAAGTTGAAAAACAATGGAAGCAACTTTGTAGATTGGTTCCGCAATTTGAGGATTGTCCTCAATGCTGGTAATTTGACCTATGTGCTAGATGCACCGCTGGGTGAACCACCTGCAGCTACTGCTACCGATGAAGTAAAGAATGTTTACCTCACTCGAAAGAATCAGTACTCCACAGTTCAGTGTGATATCTTGTATGGTTTGGAATCGGAGCTTCAGAAAAGGTTTGAGAACCAAGACCCATATGATATTGTCCGTGAACTCAAAATTATTTTTGAGACTCAAGCGGCAGTTGAGAGTTATGAGGCTTCTAAAAAGTTCTTTAACTGCAAGATGGAAGAGGGCAACTCCTTCAGTGAGCATGTGCTTAAGATGTCTGGGCACGCAAACAAACTCCAAAGTTTGGGTATAGTGATTCCTAATGCTTTGGGGATTTACCGTGTCCTCCAATCACTGCCACCAATTTACAAGAACTTTGTGATGAACTACAATATGCAAAACATTAACAAGACGTTGCCAGAACTCTTCTCCATGTTGAAATCTGCAGAAGTGGAGATCAAGAAAGAGCATCAAGTGTTGTTTGTCAATAAGACCACCAAATTCAATAAAAGGCAAGTCTAAGCAAAAGGGAAACTTCAAGAAGGGTGGTAAGAAAGTTACCGCACCGACAAAGAAGACCAAGGCTGGACCAAAGCCTGATACTGAGTGCTTTTACTGCAAGGGAGAAGGTCACTGGAAGCGGAATTGCCCAAAGTACTTGGCGGATTTGAAGAACGGCAACATCAAGAAGAAAGGTATATCTGATATACATGTTATTGATGTGTATCTCACTAGTACTCGTAGTAGTGCCTGGGTATTTGATAGTGGTTCAGTTGCTCATATTTGTAACTCGAAACAGGTACTGCAGAATAAACGGAAGCTAGCGAAGAACAAGGTTGATTTGATCACGGTCGGCATGCTACCTCTTCATCTACCATCGGGATTAGTTTTATACTTAAAAAATTGTTATTTGGTGCCTGCGTTGAGCATGAACATTATATCTGGATCATGTTTGTTGCGAGACGGTTACTTGTTTAAGTCCGAGAATAATGGTTGTTCGATTTATATGAGTAATATGTTTTATGCACATGCACCTTTGATAGATGGTTTATTCTTATTGAATCTCGATAGTGGAAATACGCATATTAATAACATTGAAGCTAAACGTTTGAAATTGAGCGATAACTCGACCTATATGTGGCACTGTCGTCTTGGTCATATTGGAGTGAAGCGTATGAAGAAACTCCATTCCGATGGACTTCTTGAATCACTTGATTTCGAATCACTTGAAAGATGCGAAGCATGTCTGATGGGTAAAATGACTAAGACTACATTTTCTGGGATGATGGAGCGAGCTACGGACTTATTGGAAATCATACATACCGATGTGTGTGGCCTAATGAGTGTAGCATCACGCGGTGGTTATCGTTATGTTCTTACCTTCACGGATGACTTGAGTAGATATGGGTATATCTATTTCATGAAACATAAGTCAGAGACCTTCGAGAAGTTTAAGGAATTTCAAAGTGAGGTAGAGAATCAACGTAACAAGAAGATTAAATTTCTACATTCTGATCGTGGAGGTGAATATCTAAGTTACGAGTTTGGTGAGCATTTAAAGAAATGCGGAATTCTTTCACAATTGACACCGCCGGGAACACCACATCGTAATGGTGTGTCCGAACGTCGTAATCGAACTCTCTTAGATATGGTTCGTTCTATGATGTCACTTACAGATTTACCGCTATCGTTTTGGGGTTATGCATTAGAAACAGCCGCATTCACTTTAAATAGGGCATCATCTAAATCCGTTGGAACCACACCGTATGAATTATGGTTTGGGAAGAAACCTAAATTGTCGTTCCTTAAAGTTTGGGGTTGTGAAGCTTATGTAAATAAGTTACAGCCGAACAAGCTTGAACCCAAAGCGGAAAAATGCGTCTTCATAGGATACCCGAATGAAACTATTGGGTATACCTTCTATCATAGATCCGAAGGCAAAATCTTCGTTGCTAAGAATGGATCCTTTCTAGAGAAGGAATTTCTCTTGAAAGAAGTGACTGGAAGGAAAGTAGAACTCGACGAGGTTGTTGAACCTTCTCTCTAACTTGCAAGTAGCGCAACATCGGAAGTAGTTCCTGTGGCGCCTACACCAATAAGAGAGGAAGCTAATGATGATGATCATGAAACTTCGGTTGAAGTTGCTACAGAACCTCGCAGGTCAACGAAAACACGTATCACTCTTGATTGGTATGATCCCGTTATGAATGTCATGTTGGTGGATAACACCGATGACCCAGTGACATATGTGGAAGCGATGATGAGCCCAGATTCCAATAACTGGCAAGATGCCATGAAATCCGAGATTGGATCCATGTACGAAAACCAAGTATGGACTTTGGTGGACTTACCGGATGGCCGGAAGGCTGTCGAGAACAAATGGATTTTCAAGAAGAAAACAGATGCTGATGGTAATGTTAATGTCTATAAAGCTCGACTTGTCACAAAAGGGTTTCGACAAATTCATGGAGTTGACTACGATGAGACTTTCTCACCAGTAGCGAAGCTAAAGTCTGTGAGGATTATGTTAGCAATCGCTGCATATTATGATTATGAGATATGGCAGATGGATGTCAAAACGGTGTTCCTCAATGGAGACATTGATGAAGAGTTGTATATGATGCAACCCAAAGGTTTTGTCGATCCTAAAGATGCTAACAAGGTATGAAAAGTTCAACGGTCCATATATGGATTAAAGCAAGCATCCCGAAGTTAGAATCAACGTTTTGATAAGGTAATCAAAAGTTTTGGTTTTATACAAACTTATGGAGAAGCTTCTATTTACAAGAAAGTGAGTGGGAGCTCTGTAGCATTCTTAATACTATATGTAGATGACATATTGTTGATTGGGAATGATGTAGACCTTCTTAATAGTGTCAAAGAATATTTGAATAATAGTTTTTCAATGAAAGATCTTAGCGAAGCAGCTTACATATTAGGCATAAAGATTTATAGAGATAGATCGAGATGCCTAATATCATTTTCATAAAGTACATATTTGGACAAAGTTCTAAAGAGGTTTGGAATGGAAGATAGCAAGAAAGGGTTCTTGCCCATGTTGCCCAATACGACCTTGAGTAAAACTCAAAGTCTAGCAATGGCAGAAGATAGAGAAAGGATGAGTAAGACTCCCTATGCCTCGGCCATAGGATCTCTAATGTATGCCATGCTATGTACTAGACCTGACATTGCATATGCTGTTAGTTTGACTAGCAGATATCAAAGTGATCCAGGAGTGGATCATTGGACAGCGGTCAAAAACATCCTTATGTACTTGAGAAGAACTAAGGATATGGTTCTTTCTTATGGAGTTGATGAACAACTCGTTGTTAATGGTTACACCTATGCTAGTTGGAACACCGATCCGGATGATTCTAAATCTCAATCTGGATACGTATTTACTTTGAATGGTGCAGCAGTTAGCTGGAGGAGTGCAAAGCAAAGCGTTTGGCGATATCTTCAACTGAATCGGAATACGTAGCTGCTTCGGAGGCTTCACAAGAAGCGGTATGGATGAAGGAGTTCATTACAGAGCTCGGTGTGGTTCCAAGTGCGCTGGACCCAATGTCTATCTATTGTGATAACATGGGCGCCATAGCCAATGCGCAGGAACCAAGGTCACACAAGAAGCTGAAGCACATCAAGGTACGTTTTCACGCTATTCGAGAACATGTCCAAGATGGTGACATAAGGATTTGCAAAGTACACACAGATCTGAATGTGGCGGATCCGTTGACTAAACCTCTCCCGAGGGCAAAACATGACCAGCACCAAACCGCCATGGGTTTTCGGTATATTAGCATGTAATCTAGATTAGTTGACTCTAGTGCAAGTGGGAGACTGTTGGAGATATGCCCTAGAGGCAATGATAAATGTAGTTATTATTATATCTTTGTGTTTATGATAAATGTTTACATTCATTCTATAACAGTATTAACCAGAAACATTAATACTTGTGTGATTTGTAAACTAAATTAGAGTTCCTAGTAAAGCCTCTTCATAATACTAGCTTGTTGATTAATAGATGATCATGGTTTCTTGATCATGAAAATTTGAGATGTTGTTAATAACAAGGTCATATCATTAGGAGAATGGTATGATGGACATACTCCTATAGATAAGCGTAGCATAAAGATCAAGTCATTTTAATAGTTCAATTGCTATAAGATTTCTGATACATAGTAACCTAATTCCTTCAACCATGAGATCATGCTAATCACCATCACCGGAAGGATTCTTTGATGACATCAAACACCAAACCATAACTGGGTGGCTATAAAGCTGGCATTGAGCATTCGGAAAGTATGGGTTAAGGAACATGGATCAAGAGTGGGATTTGTCCATCCATATGACGGATAGATATACTCTGGGCCCTCTCGGTGGAATGTCATCCAATTGGCTTGCAAGCATGTGACTGGCTCACAAGGGATCACATACCACGGGAACGAGAAAAGAGTACTTATCAGTAATGAGGTTGAACTAGGTATGCAGAGATACCGACGATCAAAACCTCGGATAAGTAAACTATCATGAGACAAAGGGAAATTGGTATCGTATGTAAGTGGTTCATTCGATTGCAAAGTTATCATAGAAATATGTGGGAGCCATATGAATTTCCAGATTCCTCTATTGGTTATTGATCGGAGAAGTGTCTCGATCATGTCCGCATAATTCATGAACCGTAGGGAGACACGCTTAAGGATTTGATGTTGTTGAGTAGTTATGGAAAGATGAGTGAGAGATCGAATGTTGTTCGGAGTCTCGGATGGGATCCGGGATATCACGAGGAGATCCGGAATGGTCCGGAGAATAAGATTCATATAAGGAAAGTCTTGTTTCGGAGTTGGGGAATGATTCCGGTGTTTTCACCGGGAATGTTCTAGAAGGGTCCGGAAGGTCCGGCACTCCGGAGGGGAAGGGTACATGAATGTGTCATGACAATGTGGAATGGTTGCATCATGTACTAGGTCACATGGATGGGCAAAATAAAGGGAGAAATCAAATCCTAGTTTGAAAGTCAAACGCCAATTTGAAAAAGTCTAACGGCGAGTTTGCTTGGTGGAGGGAGAGTAGGACACCTACTTGGGGAGGAGTTCCTCTCCCTCCACCCGCTGGCCAAGGAGGCCGACTTGAGAGAGGACTCCCTCCTCCCAAGCCGCGCCCTCCCACCTATATAAGGAGGGGCAGGGCTGCCCCTCTTCCCAACACCTAACACACCCAAAACCCTAGCCCTAGCCGCCGGCCTCCTCCAAGTCGCCGCCGCCTCCTTGGGTTACTCCAAGCCGCCGACTTGGGGCTTTCCCAAGCCCTAGCCGCCGGCCACACCCCCCTTGGTCCCTCTAAACCCTAGATCACCAAGGGCCTCTCTCATAGTCCACCATACTCGCTCCGGCTTAAGGCGAAGCCCTGGGAGATCTCCCCTCTACTTCCGGTACCACGGCATCGTGCTGCCGGAATCGCGAGGAGAGTGCTACAACCTCCGCTGCCTGCTGGAACAAGGGATAGGAAGGTCTTCGTCGAGTACCGAACGTGTGACCGACTGCGGAAGCGCTGCTAGAAAGCAGCGCCGGAAGGATCATCTACACGATCTTGAGATCGGCAAGAGTACGACTACATCACCCACGAGAATCTGCTCTCGTTAACCGCTTTGGAATCTTCGAGGGTGAGTTCCTCTATCGACTCGTTGCTACAATCTAGTAGATAGATTTTGGCTTGTTTGTTTGCATGCGGTAGAATTTTTTTGTTTTCCATGCTACGAACTCCTACACGAACCAACTCTTAATGCCAAATTATGAGCCCTCTTCCTTGGAAGGCCGGCAGAGGGTGGTTGACCACAACCTTTACCTTGCTTTCGTCAAGAACATGAGTCACGCAATAAGTATAATTCCGCCATAACGGGTCAAATCCCGAAGCCGGTACTTAAAGATGTGAGGCGAGGTTGGTTTAGCTATTGGAGATATGCCCTAGAGTCATTAATAAATGTAGTTATGATTATATATTTGTGTTTATGATAAATGTTTACATTCATGCTATAACAGTATTAACCAGAAACATTAATACTTGTCTATCTACTGTTGGAGTTCATTACAGAGCTCGGTGTGGTTCCAAGTGCGCTGGACCCAATGTATATCTACTGTGATAACATGGGCGCCATAGCCAATGCGCAAGAACCAAGGTCACACAAGAAGCTGAAGCGCATCAAGCTACATTTTCACGCTATTCGAGAACATGTACAAGATGGTGACATAAAGATTTGCAAAGTACACACAGATCTGAATGTGGCGGATCCGTTGACTAAACCTCTCCCGAGGGCAAAACATGACCAGCACCAAACCGCCATGGGTTTTCGGTATATTACAATGTAATCTAGATTAGTTGACTCTAGTGCAAGTGGGAGACTGTTGGAGATATGCCCTAAGGTCAATGATAAATGTAGTTATTATTATATCTTTGTGTTTATGATAAATCTTTACATTCATGCTATAATAGTATTAACCATAAACATTAATACTTGTGTGATTTGTAAACTAAATTAGAGTCCCTAGTAAAGCCTCTTCATAATACTAGCTTGTTGATTAATAGATGATCATTGTTTCTTGATCACGAACATTTGAGATGTTGTTAATAACAAGGTCATATCATTAGGAGAATGGTATGATGGACATACTCCTATAGATAAGCGTAGCATAAAGATCAAGTCATTTTAATAGTTCAATTGCTATAAGCTTTCTGATACATAGTAACCTAATTCATTCGACCATGAGATCATGCTAATCACCATCACCGAAAGGATGCTTTGATGACATCAAACGCCACACCGTAACTGGGTGGCTATAAAGGTGGCATTGAGCGTTCGAAAAGTATGGGTTAAGGAACATGGATCAAGAGTGGGATTTGTCCATCCATATGACGGATAGATATACTCTAGGCCCTCTCGGTGGAATGTCATCCAATTGGCTTGCAAGCATGTGACTGGCTCACAAGGGATCACATACCACGGGAACAAGAAAAGAGAACTTATCAGTAACGAGGTTGAACTAGGTATGCAGAGATACCGATGATCAAAACCTCGGATAAGTAAACTATCGTGAGACAAAGGCAAATTGGTATCGTATGTAAGTGGTTCATTCGATCGCAAAGTAATCGTAGAAATATGTGGGAGTCATATGAATTTCCAGATTCCTCTATTGGTTATTGATCAGAGAAGTGTCTCGATCATGTCCGCATAATTCACGAACCGTAGGGAGACACACTTAAGGATTCGATATTGTTGAGTAGTTATGGAAAGATGAGTGAGACATCGAATGTGAGGAGATCCGGAATGGTCCGGAGAATAAGATTCATATAAGGAAAGTCTTGTTTCGGAGTTGGGGAATGATTCCGGTGTTTTCACCGGGAATGTTCTAGAAGGGTCCGGAAGGTCCGGCACTCCGGAGGGGAAGGGTACATGAATGTGTCATAACAATGTGGAATGGTTGCATCATGTACTAGGTCACATGGCTGGGCAAAATAAAGGGAGAAATCAAATCCTAGTTTGAAAGTCAAACGCCAATTTGAAAAAGTCAAACGGCAAGTTTGCTTGGTGGAGGGAGAGTAGGAAACCTACTTGGGGAGGAGTTCCTCTCCCTCCACCCGCCGGCCAAGGAGTTCGACTTGGGGGAGGCCTCCCTCCTCCCAAGCCGCGCCCTCCCACCTATATAAGGAGGGGCAGGGCTGCCCCTCTTCCCAACACCTAACACACCTAAAACCTTAGCCCTAGCCGCTGGCCTCCTCCAAGTCGCCGCCGCCTCCTAGGGTTTCTCCAAGCCGCCGACTTGGGGCTTCCCCAAGCCCTAGCCGCCGGCCACCCCCCCCCCTTGGTCCCTCTAAACTCTAGATCACCAAGGTCCTCTCTCATAGTCCACCATACTCGCTCCGGCTTAAGGCGAAGCCCTGTGAGATCTCCCCTCTACTTCCGATACCACGCCGTCGTGCTACCGGAATCGCGAGGAGAGTGCTACAACCTCTGCTGCCTACTGGAACAAGGTATAGGAAGGTCTTCATCGAGTACCAACGCAGATCGACCAGGCTTCTTAACGCAGCGCTGAAAGGATCGTCTACGCGATCTTGAGATCGGCAAGAGTACGACTACATCACCCACGAGAATCTGCTCTCGTTAACCGCTTTGGAATCTTCGAGGGTGAGTTCCTCTATCGACTCGTTGCTACAATCTAGTAGATAGATCTTGGCTTGTTTGTTTGCATGCGGTAGAATTTTTTTGTTTTCAATGCTACGAACCCCTACACGAACCAACTCTTAATGCCAAATTATTAGCCCTCTTCCTTGGAAGGCCGGCAGAGGGTGGTTGACCACGACCTTTACCTTGCTTTCGCCAAGACCATGAGTCACGCAATAAGTATAATTCCGCCATAACGGTCAAATCCCGAAGCCGGTACTTAAAGATGTGAGGCGAGGTTGGTTTACCAGGGGCGCTATCTACCCCAAGCAACCCGGTCCACGCTTCCCTGCCTGTTATGATGCACCTCCGTCACCTCCTCTTTTGAAAACGTTTTCAATGCGTATGCCAAATGGAAAGCCTGAACTATGTGACTCATGGAATCTACTAGGCAAGTTAGTTAGTCGAGGGGTTGTCCAGGCCCCGTGTAGCTGTACGCTCGTCTTGGTTCCAAAGGTAAGAACTCAGTTCCTAGTGGTGGCGAGCATGGGACTACGAAAACCACACCCAATGTGGCCTCCCATACAAGCCTTAGCATGATTAGTTAACTCCTTCGAGGATGTCACCACCTCCTACCTTTCTAGATTCTCCGGCACCTCTGATTCATCGTTCGGATAATTCAGACATTGATACTATGCATGGCTAAGCTGTCGACCTCAGAGGCTCTAGCAACGCTCAGATGTCAGACCTAGGTATGCTAGGAGCAGTGGATCAGGAGTATAAGGCTACAAAAGGGAAACAGTGCAGCACATAGGTAACACTAGCTACTGACAAAAGACCACATTGGAATCGTGTGCATCATAGCGAGAAAGTAATATACTTTATAAAACATAGGTTCAGAATGAGAGGCTACGCATGCCTTGTCCGTTAGTAGACAGGTACGGATCTTCGGTGTTGTTGACTTCAGCTTCGGGCTCGGATCCTATCATGAAGAACCAACATCGGAAAGAAAGGCAACAATCAAGACATGGCATCGATGCAATGCTCAAACAAGGATGATGATATGACAAGTTAAATTGCATTGAAATGAAACCCTAAGGAAAGCTTGACAGCTTAAACGGGGTTTCGAGGGGTGAAAACCCTAACTCGGGGAAACTCCGGAATCACCTGTGAGGGGTTACTATGTTCTTCTAATTAAACTTGTCATGTAAGTTTATTAACAATTCATGATTACAGCTTAGATAGCTAGGTTTCATTTTTCTGAACATTTTGATATGTTATTTCTGACTTATAAATTAAAAGTTATTGAATTTACAATATTCAAAACAATTTCTGAAATTATTAAATCATTTAAAATTGAATTACTGCGTCAATATGACATCAGCAAAGGGTTGGGTTTATTTTTATTTACCGAGACAGAACCTAGCCACTATGACTGACTGCTGGGCCCTAGGCCACATCAGCAAGCCACTGTGGCGGTCAAAGGTCAACGGGCCCGTGGGCCACGTCAGCGTGACGCCAGGGTGACATGACCTCGGCGGCCACCGTCAGGTGGTCACGGGCGACGGTGTTGCGAGGCATGCGGAGCGACGAGGCTAGGCTTGATCGAAGCAGCGTGGCGAGGTAAGCAATAAAGTAGCGGCGCCGCTCGAAGAAGGTCACCGGAGCGTCGGCTCCTACGAGCTCTGACGGCGGCTCACACGGGTGCTCGTGGCGGAGACGATAGAGAGGAGGAGGGAGGGATTAAAGAGCACGGGCGTGCTCCTGAGCTCACCAGGAACGCGTTAGGGTGGTCGGGGAGGCGAGGCGAGGCCGGGTGACGGCGAATCGGTGGCGGCGAGCTCCATCGGGAAGGAAGAAGACGACGTCGTGGAGCTCGACTCAGAGCATCCCAGCTCGATTCCTTCGGGGAGTGGATTCAGATCATCGAGACGGAGCCGGTGGCGGTCTCAGCTGGTCAAGGGGAGCTCGAAAATGGCGGGGCTCGTCGACGGTCAGAGCTAGGGTTTCAGGCGCACTGGAGATAGAGCAAGGGAGAGGGGAAAGTGAGGGCCTAGGGTTCTCTAGCGGCGGCAAAGGGGTCTTGTAGGGGTCCGGGGGCGGCGGCGGGCATCGCGGCGCACGTGCGCATCCTGGCAACGGCGGACAGCGTCGGCGATGACACGGAGGAGCTTGTCTCCGCGAGGAAGACGACGAAACATGGGCGAAGGGGTACCGGGACGCGGGTGGGCTGCGCATGGGCCAAGCTGGGCCACGGCTGGCTGCATGTGTTGCACGCGAGCGGCAGGAAGAGAGGGGCGAGGGAACTGGGCTGCGACCCAGGTTAGCTAAGATTCATTTTTATTTCCTAAAAACAGTTTTCCAATTTCTATTTTTCCTTTTGTATTTGTAAATCCAAAATCATTTCTGTTTTGAACATTTCAAAAACACCAGATACTTTGTAAAAGTGTATAAAATATTGAGGGGACCCTTTTATTCAGATTGGGCTCCACATACTTTGTACTTTTTAGAATTCAGACACCATTTGAATATAGTTTCAAATAGAGGGGAAAAAGGACTAGTGTTTAGGGTTTTGTAAATGTATTTTGATTCACATACTTGATCTTATGCATATCTTTTTATTGATTTAAACAGATGCATGAAATGCTTAAGTACTAATTTACATAAATACAAACTTGGGCTGTTACATCCATTGCCTGCCGAGTAAGCTCAATCTATAAACTAAACTTGGTGGATGATTGGGCTTGGAGCTGCCATCCATTTAGCCAGGTCAGGCCGGTCCCCTGGGTAAGTTTTCCGAGTCACTTTCTTGTCGATTAGGCTTTAGCTCTTTTGCCACTCTTAGTTTAGTTTTTTGGTTACTCATTCTATTTGTCTTCCGCAGAATCTCCTTCACCAGGTTGATGACAGTACTGTCCCTCCTGCTGGTTATAACGGGGATCGCTCCGACTCGGATGAGGTCGAGTATGACCTGGAGTGCTTCATGCCTATCCCACACACTGCGGCTGCTTCAGCTTCGGGTAAGAGTCAATCTCGCAATCCCTTACAAGATTGTTCTGACGATGATGAGGATGATGATTGTACGCTTTTGGAGGTATATGCCTTGTGACCTTAGTCTCCCAGCTTATCTTAGTAAGCCCGTTATTTACTTATGCAGCTGGCCAGGTACATGACACTCCTCCTCTCGCCGTGGGTGGAGTCGGCAAGCCAAAGCAACACGGAGCCTCCTCCAGCACCCAGCCGGACAAGAAGAGCAAGCTCACTCTAGCAGCTCCTGCTGCTTGTGCTACTGCCAGCCTGGCTGAGACTCGCCAAGCTGTTGGGCGTCGAGTCACACGCCGAGTCGTCCGTGACCCGGTTGTCACCGGGTTAGTTCTTGTACTCTGCCCTTTCTGTTCTTTTCTCTTTCGTCATTGATGTTTTCTTATATATGTCTCGTTGTTTTCAGTGACGCACCTTTGTCGGCAAACCAGGCTACTTCTAGCATTGCCTCGCCGCTAATGCCTGCGCCTCCTCCAGCTGACTCGGCGGTGCCGAGTCCCGTCCGGGTTGAGGCTCCCACTGTTGAGGCTCACGCCTCTCAGTGTCAGTCAGACCCGATGGGTCATTCGGCTGACGCCCCTGGCGCTGGCCAAGAGAAACTTCCTGATCTTGGTGCCAGTGATTCTAGCGCCGAGAAACCTTCCGCCACCAGTTCCTCTAGCATCGGCCCCCAGGATGGTGTGAATGAACAACTTCCTGATCTTGGAGCCAGCAAAACTGCTAAGCCCAGTCAGCCAGCTCCACGATCTTCTCCAAATCCTCTTGCTCGCTCTCCAGTTTTGTCAAAGGGCCAGACCCAGCCCAAGGCTATTGGCTATGCTCGCCCTACATCCGGCAAATCCACCTCCTCTAAGCAGAAAACTCTGTTCTGTGCTCCGGGTTCTGCTCCTCAGATCCGACCTTCGATGTTGGTGACCTTGATCGCTTCAACGGGTAAGGGGGCGAATCCGCGACTGCCAGGTCAGGTGATGGCTCTAAGGCTGTTACCCTCCATGCTAGTTCCGCTGTAACTCGTGCCAATGTAGGAACCACCATGAAAAAGGGTCAGGTTCTCACTCGTACGCTCAGTGGCAAGAGCCTAGGTTCGGCTGAACATTACGCCATGGCATGGAATGCATCAAGGCGGCAGGAGGTCGACCCGTCTTTGGCAAGAAACTGAAGCTGGGCCCCAAGGCCGTCTCTGACATGACCCAGCAGGCCATTTCTTTGATGGCCCGTGCCGACGAAGTGAACAAGGTAAACTAACTTCTTACTCTTTTGTATTGTTGAGTATTTCCTTTATGCATATCACCTAGTCCCCGAGGTTACGATTGAGTAAGGCACTTACTCGGCTGTAAGCTCTCGTTAATCACTTTGGTCTTCGAATCCCAATCTTGCATGCTAGAGCTTCGGTCCCTAGCCCTCGAGGTTACTGTCGAGTAAGGAACTTACCCGGCTGTAAGCTCTTAAGCTCTTTGATTTCCTTATGCCAAACTCATGTTAGAGCTTCAATCCCCAGCCCTCGAGGTTACTGTCGAGTAAGGAACTTACTCGGCTGTAAGCTCTTAAGCTCGTTTATTTCCTTATGCTAAACCCATGTTAAAGCTTCAATCCCTAGCCCCCGAGGTTACTGTCGAGTAAGGAACTTACTCGGCTGTAAGCTCTTAAGCTCTTTTATTCAGACGGCTGCTTGACTTGACCTTTCTTTATTGTATATCTTCTTTGTTCAGCTCACGCATAACAAGCGCACCAAGGTGCACCAAGCTCTCGTCCTGGCGCATCGCAAGCTCGAACTTGCGTATGAGAAGTTGTAGACTGACACCCAAGGCCAAGGTAATATCCTTACCCGTCCTTTCTCTTTTCGGCATACTTTTCTTTGGTTCATTATCTCAATCCTTTCTCGTTCTTTTTCACAGCCTCCGCTCAATCCACAATAAATGCTCTTCACTCGCAGATCAGCGAGGCCGAGAGTAAGTTTCTTGCCTCATTGACATGATAGCTGAAGAGTGAGCAGTAGGCCGAGCTCTAGAAGGAGCGAGATGAGGTGACTGGCTAAAGAAGCTGATTGCCGAGTCGGAGCAGAAGCACTTGGTCGAGGTGAAAGGGTTGAAGGAGGAACTTGCTCAGAAGAGTGAGCAGTAGGCCGCCAGCGCCGAGATGACCAAGAGGCTGCTTGACGAGGCTGAATCATCGGTCGAGTCAGAAAATCTGAACTTTTATACCCTTCAAGCCAAGGCCAAGACTTGGCATAGCAAACTCGCCGCCATCAACTTCTTTCTCGGTAGTGAGTTCTTACTCTTTGCGCACTGTATGAGTCCTTCTGGACTTCTTCCATCTGCCATTGTTATTTGCTAACTTTCTCTTTTTTCTTGCAGAGAATTTTCTTGAGGCCGATATGTTTGCCATCCGAGCCATGAAGAAAGTGAGAGCCGAAGCTGGTGCTCCTACTGACGGCAAAGTGTCTATGGAGGAGCTTCTCGAAGCAGTGTCTGAACGGGTCAAGACCCTCAGGTCTTGCGGTGTGGATCTGCTCAAGTCGGCTATCCATGCCTTTCGCATGCTCTGGCCGGATGAAGATGCACCCAATCTCATTGAGCCCCTTGCTGATAGATTGCTCCTTACTGAAGACCGGCTGGATCAATGGCGTGAGTCGGCCGGCCGAGCTGCAGCGGACAAGGCTCTCTCCTTTGTGCTTTCATGGTACGAGGACATCAACCTTGATGTTCTCGCTCGCATAAGGGGGGATGGAAAATGGTTGACCGATCCGGAGCTGATCAAGAAGCGCTAGGAGCGAGCTTATGCCATGATCAAGTACACCATGGTGCACGCTTGGTGCGACGGGCCCAGCTTCCTTGATCTTGGCGACCCGCCCGTCGAAGTTGCTGATGAAGAGGGTGGCGACAGCGAGGCAACCGATTTATATGATCCGGATGACCCGGCCTCATATGCCCCTCACCCGGCCGATGCTCTAAGCAATGCTCCTGGCATCGAGAGTGCTCCTCCGAGTTCTTCTGCTTCTTAGGCTAACAAACACTCGAACTTTGATCAGATCCCCGGTATGGCGGGTACATATGTAACATACATTGCACTTTTAAGTTTGATTTTGCGCCTGTTAATGGGCTTTATATATTTGCATTATGTTCTAAGTGTGAATCATTCAAGGGCAAGTCCCCGAGTTTCATTTTGCCGTGTCACCTTTCCTTGACTTTGGCCCCTGTCTACCTTTTTCGGTGTTCGACATTAGAGTCTCAAAGTACTAAGGATATAGTTAGCGGGTATGAAACTTGGATCACTTGGCCGAGATTACTCGACACGTAGTATAAAGCGACCTGTAGAGAGTTAGGCAAAAAACTAAAGCCGACTCGCGTTTCTCCTTTGTACTTATCCGGCGTTCGTGTTTACCCGTCTTACATCCTTTTCTCTTGCTTGCCATGAAGTCGTGTTTTCAGACAACAGCATAGTCGAAGAGTTGATTTCTTCCAAGTAAACACTACTTGTTACGAGATAAATTTCGGGTATCACGCCAGCCGACATAAAATAATTGAGATGGAAAATTTAAGGGGTAGTCCCTGAGTCAGTTTTTCATATCATACCATTTTATTATCAGCACATAGCCGGCACACACGTCCGACATATGAGAGTTCGAGTGATACATGCATTGCTTCTCCTATGTATAGTAGGGATGAAGTAGTGCCACATTCCATGGCCTTTTGGTCTCATCTCCTGACCTGTCTGCCTTGTTCTTTTGCGCTTCACGAGCGTCTATGAGATAATAGGAATCATTGTGCAATGCTTTGCTTACAATGAATGGACCTTCCCATGGGGGTGATAATTTATGCATTCTGTATGCTGCTGACTTGAGCACCATATCCCCTTCTCGAAAAACACGAGGTTGCACTTTCCGGCTATGGTAGCGTTGGAGATTTTGTTGATATATAGCAGATCTGGATAATGCCAGTTCCCTTGACTCTTCGAGTAAGTCTACTCCATCTTCTCGAGCCTCTTTTACCTCGGCTTCCGAGTATTGACTTATCCTTGGCGAGTCATATTCTATGTCGGCAGGCAAAACTGCTTCAACCCCATACACGAGGAAAAATGGCGTATAGCCAGTTGACCAATTCGGAGTTGTTCTTAGGCTCCATAGTACTGAGGGTAGTTCATCTATCCAACAACTAGGTGATCTCTGGAGTGGTTCCATTAAGCGGGGTTTTATCCCTGACAGAACTAAGCCATTATCCCGTTCAACTTGTCCATTTGATTCTGGATGGGCGACTGATGCTACATCGAGTCTTATTCGGTGTTTCCCACAGAAGCGAGCAAAAGATCCTTCGGCAAAGTTCGTGCCATTATCAGTGATCACACTGTGTGGGTAACCATATTTGAGGATTATATCCTTAAGAATATGACAGCTGTTTTACCGTCCAATTTTTTGATTGGTTTCACTTCTATCCACTTGGTGAACTTATCGATCATGACCAAGATATGAGTCATGCCTCCCCTTGCTGGTTTGAATGGTCCTACCATATCTAGGCACCACACTGCAAAAGGCCAAGTGATTGGTATAGTCTTTAATTCAGATGCTGGTAAATGCGACTTGGATGCATAATGTTGACAACCACTGCATCTTCCGACTAACTCCTGCACTTGTGTCAATGCGCTTGGCCAGTAGAATCCATGTCGTAATGCCTTGGCCACCAATGCTCTTGATGACGCATGGTGCCCGCATTCTCCTTGATGAATATCCAGTAAGATCTCTTGGCCTTCCTCTGGGCTGATACAACGCTGCAGTACACTTGTCACACTTCGCTTGTATAGTTCCTTGTTGATTATGGTGTAGGCTTTTTCTCTTCGTGATGTTTGCCTTGCCAATGTTTCATCACTCGGCAAGGTCCCATCTTTCAAATAGTTGAACATTGGTTGTGCCCACGTTGGTATTAGTGGCTCCGGGTCTGCTTCAATATCAATTTCCATTGGTTACGCCGACATATGCTCTGCCAACATGACCCGAGGAGTCCCCAAGTGTGATTCGGTGATCCCTAAATTGAATGGATCAGTCCCCGAGTGACTCGAACCTACCCCTGAGTCGATGTCCATTGGTACCACATCTGACTCCTGACTTGTCGGGATGACCCTGATTGATTCGGACTCTGGTGACGGCTTGATCGATGGCTTTCTGAGATGCTCCAGCGCTACCCCTGGTGGTATTGCTTGCCGAGATGATCCTAGTTTGGATAGTACATCTGCTGCCTCGTTTTCTGCTCTAGGAATGTGATGGAATTCACAACCATCAAAATATCCCGAAATCTATTGCACGTGGAAACGATATAATGCCATGTTTGCGTCCAGTGCATCCCAATGTTCAGACACTTGCTGAATCACCAAATCCGAATCGCCAAAACACATGATCCTTTTGATACCAATTTCCTTGGATACTTTAATGCCATGGACAAGTGCTTCGTACTCGGCAACGTTGTTAGACGTAGCAAAATGAATCTGCAACACGTACCTCAGTTGATCCCTCTTTGGAGATGTGAGCCCTATCCCGGTGCCCAGACCCATTTTCATCTTGGACCCGTCAAAATGCATTTTCCAGTAATTCGGATCTCGCAATGGTGGTTCGTACTGCATTTCCATGCATTCTACAAAGAAATCTGCAACAGCTTGAGATTTTAGTGCATCTCGCCTATCATATTGTAGAGTATATGGTGCCAGTTCGATGGCCCATTTGGCGACTCGGCCGCTGGCATCTTTGCTTCCCAATATGTCTGAGATTGGTGCCTCGCATATTACCCGGATTGGGTGTTCTTCAAAATAATGTTTCAGCTTCTTTGCTGCCATATATACCCCATATGTCATCTTCTGATAATGCGGGTAATTCTATTTTGAGACAGAGAGCACTTTGCTCAAGTAATACACCGGTCTTTGGAATGATTTGCCCCCTTCTTCACGTTCAACCACTATTACGGCACTTACAACTCTGTTGGTTGCGGCGACATAGAGCAACATTGGCTCCTTGGATAATGGTGATGCTAATATCGGTGTTGTTGCCAACATTTTCTTTAGTTCATGGAAAGCGCTATCAGCTTGCTGTGTCCATGTGAATTTGTCTGATTTCTTCATCAGTTGATATAGTGGTAGGGCTTTTTCGCCTAGACGACTAACAAACCTTCTCAACGAGGCCAGGCATCCAGTAAACTTCTGGACATCATTGAGGGTTTTTGGCAATTCCATTCTTTTGATGGCCCTGATCTTTGTCGGGTTGGCTTCGATTCCTTGGTGGATACAAGGAATCCGAGTAACTTGCCAGCTGGGACACCAAATGTACATTTTCCGAGTTAAGCTTCATCCGGAATCTTTTCAAGTTTGTGAATGTTTGACGCAAGTCCTCAATTAGAGTATGACTTTGTTTGGTTTTTATTACCACGTCATCGACGTATACTTGAACATTTTTGTCCAATTGATCTTGCAAGCATTTTTGCATGCATCTTTGAAATGTTGCGCCTGCATTTCTCAATCCGAATGGCATGGTACGATAGCAATAAGCCCCGTACAGGGTGATAAAAGCTGTCTTTATTTGATCATTTGGGTTAAGTGGTATCTGATGGAATCCTGAATACGCATCCACAAATGACAACAACTCACACCCAGCAAAAGAATCTATGACCTGATCGATCCGAGGCAGGGAAATGGATCTTTTGGACATGCCTTATTTAGGTTCGTGTAATCAATACACATGCGCCATACCACTGCCACGTTTGGGTCATCTTTTTTCTTCTTGACCAAGCACTAGTAGAAAACATGCCTTTCGTTCAGGCCATTAGTCCCGGCTGTGGCTGGGGCCGGGACTAATGGCCCTGGCCGGACAGCCCGAGCCACCCAGAACCATATTCCCGGCCTGTTAGACCCCATTAGTCCCGGTCTGAGGCTCAAATCGGGATTAAAGGGCCCTGGCCCTGCCACTCGCTGGGGGCACCCCCTTTAGTCCCGGTTCGTATATCCAACCGGGACTAGTGTTCTGGCCCTATATATATGCACAACCCCTCCCCCCTCTCAACTATTTTTTTCCTGGTGGGAGAGAGTGTTGTTGTGCTAGTTTTTTTCTTGTTCATACACATGCACTAGAGGTGTTCGGTGAAATGTCCATCAGAGCGATGCAAGTTTAGGTCACACAAGACAGACATGATATGAGGTGCCCGAGCCACACTTAAGTTTTCTCATCTTTGTTTCCAAGTGTAATAAAAGGTTAGCAACTATTTTCTCGTTAAGACCGTCGTGTGGTACTAATTTTAGCATAGTGATTGTGTTTGACATATATTTGTATGATACAGATGAGCCATCCATGGATGTACGGTGACCGACGCTCTGCCGCTTTCAGAGAAGGCGTGCGTTCTTTTCGAGTTATGGCCGAGGAGAACAAGCGACGAGATGGTTTTATGTGTTGTCCATGTGTTGACTGTAGGAATGAGAAGGCTCACACTTCCGCAAGAGTCATTCAGAGCCACCTGCTTCGGTCTGGTTTGATGTCCGACTATAATGTTTGGACCAAACACGGAGAAAGAGGGGTTGTGATGGAAGATGGCGATGAAGAAGAGAACGATGATTACAACTACCGATCTATGTTCCCTGAATACGCTGATACCGCAATGGAAGACAATGAAGAAGAAATAGGTGAAGAACGGGAACCAGACCGGCTCGCTGATGATCTTTGTCGGGTCATTTCTGATGCAAAGCGAGACTGCGACACAGAAAAGGAGAGGTTGCGGTTTGAGCAGATGTTACAGGACCACAACAAATTGTTGTACCCAACTTGTGAAGATGGCCAGAAGAAGATGGGTAGCACACTATAATTGCTGAAGTGGAAGGAAGAGACCGGTGTGACTGACTCGGGATTTGAAAAGTTGCTGGTACTCATGAAGAGGTTGCTTCCAAGAAATAATGAATTGCCCGCCAGTACATACGAAGCAAAGAAGCTCGTCTTCCCTCTAGGATTAGATGTGCATAAGATACATGCGTGCCCTAATGACTGCATCCTCTACCGCGGTGAGAAGTATGAGAATTTGGATAAATGCCCGGTATGCACTGCATTGCGGTATAAGATCAGAAAAGATGACCCTGGTGATGTTGATGGCGAGCCACCCAGGAAGAGGGTTCCTGCCAAGGTGATGTGGTATGCTCCTATAATACCACGATTGAAACGCTTGTTCAGAAACAAAGAGCATGCCAAGTTGTTGCGATGGCACATGGAAGAACGTAAGAAAGACGGGATGTTGAGGCACCCCGCTGATGTTCGACAGTGGAGAAAAATCGAGAGAGACTTTCCGTACTTTGCTGGTGAAGCAAGAAACTTATGGTTTGGTCCAAGTACAGATGGCATGAATCCTGTTGGGGAGCAGATCTACAGTCACAGCACCTGGCCCGTCACTCTATGTATCTACAAACTTCCTCCTTGGTTGTGCATGAAGCGGAAGTTCATTATGATGCCAGTGCTCATCCAAGGCCCGAAGCAACCCGGCAACGACATTGATGTGTACCTAAGGCCATTAGTTGATGAACTTTTACAGTTGTGGGCCGAACCAGGTTTACGTGTGTGGGATGAGCACAAACAGGAGCCATTCGACCTACGAGCGTTGTTGTTCGTAACCATCAATGATTGGCCTGCTCTTAGTAACATCTCAGGACAGACGAACAAGGGATATAATGCATGCACACACTATTTAGATGAGACTGAAAGTATATATCTAGATAATTCTAGGAAGAATGTGTACCCGTACAATCGTCGTTTTCTTCCGCCCAGACACCCCTTAAGGAAAAAAGGCAAGCATTTCGATGGCGAGGCAGATCACCGGAAGAAGCCTGCCCCCCGTACTGGTGCTGATGTATTTGGTATGGTCAATGATTTAAATGTAATATTTGGAAAGGGTCCCGGCGGACAACCTGTTCCGAAAGTCGCCGACGGACTCGCACCCATGTGTAAGAAGAAATCTATATTTTGGGAGCTACCCTATTGGGAAGTGCATGAGGTCTGCTCTGCAATCGACGTGATGCACCTGACAAAGAATTTTTGCTTGAATATTCTAGGCTTCTTGGGCTTGTATGGGAAGTCAAAAGATACACCGGAAGCACGGGAAGACCAACAACGTCATAAAGGACGAGATGGCAAGCATCCAGGGCAGTTTCAAGGGTCTGCCAGCTACGCTCTTACCAAGGAAGAGAAGGAAATCTTTTTTGAAGTCCTCTTCAGTATCAAGGTCCCATCTGGCTTCTCGTCTAACATAAAGGTAATAGTAAATATGAAATATAAAAAATTCCAAAACCTAAAGTCCCATGACTGCCACGTGCTTATGACGCAATTGCTTCCGGTTGCATTGAGAGGGATTCTACCGGAAAATGTTCGGCTGGCCATTGTGAAGGTATGTGCATTCCTCAATGCAATTTCTCAGAAGGTTATCGATCTATAAAGTCTATCAGGGTTACAGATTGATGTGGTCCAATGTCTGGTCAGCTTCGAGTTGTTGTACCCTCCATCTTTCTTCAATATTATGACACACCTCCGAGTTCACCTAGTCGAAGAGATTAGAATTCTTGGTCCTGTGTTTCTACACAATATGTTCCCCTTCGAAAGGTTCATGGGAGTCTTAAAGAAATATGTTCATAACCGTGCTAGGCCAGAAGGAAGCATCTCCAAGGGCTATGGAACAGAGGAGGTCATTGACTTTTGTGTTGACTTTCTTCCTGACCTTAAGCCGAATGGTATTCCTGAATCTCGGTATGAGGGGAGGCTGACTGGAAAAGTCACACTAGGAAGGAAAACAATGGTATGTATGGATGGAGATTCTTTCAATAAAGCACACTACACAGTTCTACACAATTCCACCTTGGTGGCTCCGTATATCGAGAAACACAAGATTATTATACGCCCGGAAAACCCGGGAATGCCTGACTCCTCGATTAAAGTGGAACACGAGGACACTTTCGGCAGTTGGTTGCAGAAGCATCTCATGAATAACAACATTGTTGAAGATCAGCTGTACTTGTTGGCACGGTTACCATCTTCGACTATATGTACTTTCCAAGGGTACGACATAAATGGTAATACATTTTACACGATCGCCCAAGATAAAAAGAGCACCAACCAAAATAGTGGTGTCCGCTTTGATGCAACAGATGACAATGGGCAGAAGGACACATATTATGGGTACATAGAGGAGATATGGGAACTTGAGTATGGACCTACTTTTAAGGTCCCTTTGTTTCGGTGCAAATGGGTCAAGATGACAGGAGGAGGTGTACATGTAGATGAAAAGTATGGCATGACAACAGTGGATCTCAATAATCTTGCGTACATGGACGAACCATTTGTCCTAGCCAATGATGTGGCTCAGGTTTTCTATGTGAAGGACATGTCTACGAAACTGAGAAAAAGAAATCAGCAAAAGAATACAACGTTCGATGAGCCAAAGCGCCACATAGTTCTTTTAGGGAAAAGAAACATCGTGGGAGTGGATGACAAGACAGATATGTCAGAAGATTATAATATGTTTCATGAAATTCCGCCCTTCAAAGTGAAAACCGACCCAAGCCTCCTGTTAAATGATGAAGATTCTCCAAGGCTACGGTGCAGAAGAAAACAACAACACTAGATAGGGATGTTGGTGTAATATATTAAACATTTTATGTAATTATATTGTTAAATGATGAAGATTCTCCATGGCCATGATGGCCGCACTATAAATAGAGGTAAATGGCGAGGTGGGCCAGCAAAGACCAATAATAGGGGTTGAACCTTTAGTCCCGGTTGGAGAAACCAACCGCGACTGAAGGGATTGCGGCAGGCTGGGCCAGGTAGCACTAATAATAGGGGTTGAACCTTTAGTCTCGGTTGGATGAACCTTTAATCCTGGTTGGAGACAGCAAACGGGACAAAACACGAGTGAGCGCTAATAATAGGGGTGAGTGTCGACATTATGTCGTGAGTGTCGACACTATGTCGAGCTGCTTGTACTATAAATAGGCCAGTCCTCCAGCCAGTTTGAGGCATCTCCAAGATCGATGGTTTTTGAGAGCAGGGACACCACTACGGCTAGTTTCAGGGATATGCCGCCGGAGCCCAGTCCTCCGGCATCTCCAAGAAACTGGTCATAGAGGCACTCCCTAATATGTGAAATTAGGTTAGCTCCCAGGTGTCAACACCCGGGTTTTTAATCCCAGATGCATGTTATGCCATACATCGCAATCCCAGGATTACCATTTTTGCGAGACATAACAGATTTGGATATCACAGTACATCATCCATTACAAACCATACATAATGTCTTACACAAATAAGGATCTCATGATCCAGTTCTTAATACA
This sequence comes from Avena insularis, assembly GCA_023614405.1. Taxonomy (NCBI): domain Eukaryota; kingdom Viridiplantae; phylum Streptophyta; class Magnoliopsida; order Poales; family Poaceae; genus Avena; species Avena insularis. The sequence goes on along the minus strand of CM042689.1, from coordinate 29,898,567 downwards.
ACTCAAGCAGCGGAATAACTTAATAGTAATGATAGCGTAGGCGAAGCTCCATCTTCGGGTCACAATGCCGATTTATGGGAGATGATCCTAGTTGTCGTAACCTTCTTGCGGTCCATCATCCTGATACTCCTCTTCATAGTCTGGCCACGGGAATAGCCAGGGACAAAGCCATGAGTACTCTTTAAGTACTCGCAAACTAATACTAATAGTTAAGGAGGGGTTTTGTAGTAGGACACTAAGCTCTAGGTTTTTTTGCAAAAAGCCAGATTTACCTCTACTAAGTTCAGAAGCAAAGAAAGCTAGTTGAAGTTTTGTAACACCTAAGTGGGAACTTGAATTTCATATCATAACCCTGTTGTGGTCAAGTCAAAGTCTCAAATCATTTCACAAGTCATTTTGAAAACATCTGATGGGGGAACAGTATGGCCACTCCAACTGTCCATAACCACGGACGCGGCTATTCGAATAGTTTGACACACTGCAGAGATTGTACACTTTCACCACAACATTAGATACATCCGTCAGGAACAAATCCTGAATTCACCATACTCAGTATGCGGATAATCAATCCGAACCTTTCAATTACACGCCCTAGTATAGGAACCTCTCCTATGAGTTTGGCCTCCCAACCATGACCAATTGTCATCTTGGGTACTGCACAGGTGGACAATCTTCACAAGGTAGCCTCAGCTCAGACCTTGGCCGCGAGGGAACCCATACTAAGGTATATAAGTTTCCAGTCAAGCCCTACCCAATTTTCAGGTATTGTGGTTGTATGGTAAAAGTGGAATGGTATCGCATCCAGACAACCATCAGTTTTATCAAGGGCTAAGGCTCATGCCTCAACATTTTCATCCTCAAAATCATCTGGTGTTTGAGAACACATGTCAAAACATTTCAGTAGAATGACTCATCATTCTAAGGTTTTCATAACCATTTTCACCAAGTATTCTCATCTAAAGTTGATCAAGTTTTATGCTTAGCACTAGCATCTACAAGTGGTGGTAAATACTAATGAGGGGTGGTAAACAAGGGGAGATTAATTAAGTTCAATCTCATGCCTTAGGATGATATCCAGATTATCTAACTTAGGCCAAATTTAATGCTCTTTATGCAACCTTCTATTATATTTCTAGTATCTACAAAACACTAGGTAAACTCTAAGAGAGAGAGCTTTGATAGAGAAACAAAACTTAAGGCTTGCAAGTAAAATCTAGGATGGTGGAACAAATGGTAAGATTGCTGAGTTAATAGCTTTGCATAGATAGGGTAGCTTGCAGGTGTTAGCTTGCAAGGTTTCAAGTATGGGCTTGCATAAGTATCAGTATAAGCTTACCTTGAGTAGAGCAGTGGTTGAAGTTCTCCTCGGCTTCTTCCTCGTAGTATCCTCCTTCCTCCTCGTATCCTTGGTCGGTACTAGCGTCTATAAATAAATACAAGGTACACAATCACCAAACAATACTTAACTATTTTCAATCATCACACAAGGGTGTACTATAGATGATCTAGCATCATCACCTATCATTACAAGATTAAAGCATTTGTCTTATTCATTTTAATTTAAGAAAAGTAATTTCTACTCATTGAAAAACTACTTAAGATTTAATCTTCTCCAAACCAAACATGGGATCATGTTGACACATGCCATCACCACACATTTCAGTATATGGTAATGTGATTTAAAGTGGTGTCATAATTTAATAAGGTTTAACCTTTTTATTTTAAATAAATAAAGTGACTAGAAATGCCTATGTGGAATTCTTTTATTACTTGAACATTATTCCTATAGTGAAACCCATATGTTTTTATATAATCTGAAAGGTATGATCAAATGTGATTTTTGAGAGTTGGAATCAACTCAAAAGCTCTTATGGTTGAAATTTAAAAAATGTTTGAATGCAGAAAAACTTCTGCCTTGTTATTTTTACCAAGGTTGATCTATAGATCCAAATGATTTGAATCCAACGGGCTTGGATTAAGCTTTTCAGTACCTTTCTAACAAAATTGGTTTCATGCAATTTGGTTCAGTTAATCGAGCTGGGTTGATTTTTGAAACTAGGTACAGAACTGTGTTTGAAATAAATAGAAAAATCTAAATTCAAACGGCTGGGTCGCGCGGGAGACAATAATGGGACGACCCACTACGCACAGCGCTTACGTGGGCTGGTTAAGTGGCTGTCCCCATGCGCAGTGAGATGGGGAGGTGTGAAGCGGTACGGTGCAACGTGGACCGTGGGATCTAGTTCTAATCTAACGGCTCTGGTTCATCGTCCATGTCGGGCAGCGCCGGCGAGACAGAACCCTAACACGGTAGGTGGGGGTCGTGGGAGGCTCACCGGGGCTTAGGCGAGGGTCGGCGACGGGGGCGAACGATGAAGTCAACGATGGCGGTTCTCCTGGTACCGGCAGCTCCTCCTGGGGCGGGTCCAATCAACGGCTCCCTTCTTCTCCAGCAGCGGCGGGCTCCGGCCAAATTCCGACGATGCGCTGCTCGCCTTGCTCCGGGAAGAAGTGGGAAGTATCATTGAGAGGTGGGGAGTGAGATGGTGTGGCAAATTTGAGCGGTGGAGGACTCTATTTATAGTGGCAAGAGGGGACCGACGGGCGCGGGCTGAGCTTGTCGTGGTCGACGGCACAGAGGGCTACTGGCATGGGCGACGTTAGGGGCGGTGCTGTGCTCCCTAGCGAAGCTCAACGGCATGGTGGCGAGGTGTGGGGCGGTGCTGATCGGTCGGAATGCTTCGACGCTCTGGGCGGGTCTGACGGAGGTTTTGATGGCGCACAGCGCGCGTGGTTCACACAGCGGCGAACGGGCATGTCTGGCAGGGTGCTGGTGATCATCTCTGCAAGCGGCGAGGGCGGCGTGCGGTCTGTGGGTGCTGGTCGAGCGTGGCGCACGGGTGCGCTCTCGGCATGGTCGCATAGAGGTTTGGCATGGCCTGGGCATGTGGTCCAGGGGCTGGCATTGCTCGGGCCTGGGACAGGGAGTGGCAGTGGACGGTGTTGCATGTCCTAGACAAGGTTGGCGAGGCTAGTGCGGCCTCTAGCTCGCTGGCGACAATGGGGCGGCAATGGTGCTCTCGGCATGCTTGGCATTGATGGCTAGGCTTGCTCACAGTGGTGCTAAAGATTGTTAAAGAGGCTAGATGATCTACTCATGGCTATTTGCAACCAGAGAGGGAACAAGTTAGGCCAAAATCATTGCACACTATAGTGTTTAGGATTTGTTTGATTTGAATATGCAAGGTGTTTGATGAAATGGCTGCAAGAAACTTTCTTTTGAATTTTGAAAACAGTTTTGGTGGGTGTGCTAGGCATGTACTGAGGATTCTGTGGATTCTTGGGTTTTGAAAATTGAGCTGGTTTGAGTGGGTTTTGAAATAGTGGGATCTTCTCCTATGAGATAGATTCAAGTTTAAACTGTCATTTAAACCTAGCATTTGAATGTTTCTAGAAGATCACAAAGTGGGCCTTGGTACCTCATTATGTGTACTAACAAGGGGTGCAAAGATCCACAAATGTTTCTGTTAAGTTTTGAATGCTAGGGATAGCCAAAGTAGGCATGATAGTTAATTTGGCCAAAATGACCATTCACTTAGTTTATTCATTTTGAGTTGTTTGTCTTTGGGAAAAGTTTGGGGATTGTTTAGATGATGTTCATTTCACCTAAGAATCCATTTACAAGAACAGAAACACAGAATCATGGCAATTCAAAAGAATCAAATTTTCAAATACACATACATATGAATGCTTTCATATTTTTAGATAAGAAAGTTTTTGTTAACCCTAACTTTAATGATTAGAGTTTGATGATCCATGTTTAATATTTTTGGGATGTTACAAACCTTCCCCCCTTAAACAAAATCTCGTCCCGAGATTTGAGAAAGGACGAAAGAGATTACCTAGGATTTGAAGAGATCGAGAAAATCCGTCCTGATGTGATCTTCGCGCTCCCAGGTAGCTTCCTCTTTAGTGTGGTTGCTCCACTAGATCTTGAGAAACTTGATGCTCCGGGTCCTGGTGGTTCTGAAAGCTTCTTCCAGAATACGGATGGGTACTTCAGGATAGGTCAGGTCATCGTTGATCTCTATGGTCTGATGATCAATGTTCTTGAAAACTTCAGTCTTCTCCGGAACTGTGAGGCACTTGTGAAGTAACGAGATATGGAACACATTGTGCACAGCTGACATTTCCTCCGGCAGTTCCAATTGATTCGACACTTCTCCTCGATGGTTCAGAATCTTGAAGGGTCCGATATATCTGGGAGCTAACTTTCCTTTCAGTTGAAAACGCTGCATTCCTTTCAATGGCGACACTTTTAGGTACACAAAATCTCCGATGTTGAAGGCGAGGTCTCGACGTCTCTTGTCGGTGTAACTCTTCTGCCTTGAATGGGCGGTCTTGAGGTGCTCACGAATCTTGTGAACTTTCTCTTCTGCTTCTCGTAGGATGTCGGGTCCGAAAATCTGACTCTCTCCTACTTCCGACCAATTCAAAGGGGTGCGGCACTTCCTCCCATACATGAATTCAAATGGGGCCATTTGCAAACTAGCTTGATAACTGTTGTTGTACAAAAATTCTGCGAAAGGCAGACAGTCTTCCCATTTTGATCCATACTCTAACACACATGCTCTCAACATATCTTTGAGTATCTGATTTACTCGCTCCGTTTGTCCGTCGGTCTGGGGGTGATGAGTTGTGCTGAAATCTAGTCGGGTTCCTAAACCTTCTTGGACTTTCTTCCAAAATCTCGAGGTAAACTGAGTTCCTTGATCGGATACGATGTTCTTGGGGACTCCATGCAAACTGACGATTCTAGCGATGTATAACTCCACTAGCTTCGAACTCTGATATGTGGTCTTAATTGGTAAGAAATGAGCGACTTTGGACAATCTGTCAACTATGACCCAGATAGAGTCATTTCCCCTACTAGAAGTAGGCAATCCGTTGATAAACCATTCCAACGGAATCCCATTTCCATTCCGGAATTTGCAGGGGTTGCAACAATCATGCGGGTCTTTGATGTCCCGCCTTGACTCGCTGACATATATCACACTTGGCGATATAGCTTCCGATTTCTCACTTCATCTTATGTCACGAAAATTGTTCTTTCAAATCCTGATACATCTTCGTTCCCCCGGGGTGGATAGAATAAAGAGTATCATGAGCTTCCTTCAGAATGACTTCTTTCAACTCTGAACCTGCTGGTACACAAAGGCGTCCTTTGTACCACTTCTTCGTCTTCGGTGAATCCGGGTACTTTACCTGTACCGATATGACGCTTGATTCCGTCGATACTAGCATTTACTTTCTGCGCCTCTTTGATCTGACTGATCAAAGTGGGTTGAAGTTCTATGCTAGCCAAAAATCCTTCACTCACTAATTCCATTCGGAAATTTTCCATCTCCTTGTGCAAACTTGGTTGCTCCTTCAAAATCATGGAGTTCAAGCGGCACGGCAATCTGCTAAGGGCATCTGCTACCACGTTGGCTTTACCGGGGTGATAGTGAATGTCCAGGTCGTAATCCTTGATTAGCTCAATCCATCTTATCTGTCTCATATTCAGCTCCTTTTGAGTGAATATATACTTTAGGCTCTTGTGATCCGAATAAATCTCACAACGGTTTCCCATCAAGTAATGCCTCCATGTCTTCAGGGCTAGAACTACGGCTGCGAGTTCGAGGTCATGGGTTGGATAGTTTTGTTCATGCTACTTCAGTTGTCAGGATAGATAAGATATAAATTTTCCTTCTTACATTAGTACACATCCGAGACCAATCTTGGATGCGTCACAATACACATCAAAGGGCTTCGTGATATCCGGCATGATCAAGATTGGAGCTGAAATCAATCTTCTCTTGAGTTCTTGAAAACTCGCTTCACATTTATCTGTCCATTCAAACTTTTGTCCTTCTTCAGCAATTGGGTCAGGAACATTCTGAGAAAAAACAAATAAATATGTGATATTGATCATTCATACAAAAGTAGCAGGAATTTACTACCAACTAAGAAAGTAGTACTCATAAAATAATCAGAAAACTATTAATCAAATATATATATAATAGTAGGAAAAAATTGCATTTTGTAACATACACATGGTACAATGATACATATAACAATAGTAAGATTCACTACAACCTATATAAAATATAAAAGCATGTACTCATGTATGACTTATATCAGATCCAAACAGAGATGCATATATGGCAGAAACATAAAACAATTGATTGATATTTCTCTAACAAATTTCGAAGGAAATAGAGATGCATATATGGCTTATCGCTCCTAAAATCTGAAGGAAACTTTCCAAGATACGCCCATTGATGTTTCTAATTTCTCAAATAACAAAAACTCAAATTCCTAGCTAACTACCAAGCATTGGTACAATAATTTTAGTTCATACGTAGGCATACTAATTAACTGATAGTGAAGGACTTTTTAGATAGATTGAGGATAAAATTACTGATCACAGCTTCCCGAAAGGTAGGCTGGTTCAGGACGATGGTGAAGGACTCTGAAGTCTTATTGGAACGGCTGCGGTTATGCCTTGGCTAACTGTATACATAGTAGATTTTCATCACCACAGCTTGGTTCTGCGCACTAAAAAATAAAAGATTTAGAACAAACTAAAAAACCCCATTTTTAGAGTAAAGAGTGAGAAAAAGAGGAAGAAAATCTCATTTGTACAAATCTGGAGAAGCGTTTGAACAATCTGCGCAACTTGAGCTCTGTGTATGAACAAGCGCTTGCGTATTGTTAGACTAAATCTAGTGAAAGAAATTAATCAAATAGAAAGAAGAATAGAGAGGAAGGAGAACTTGTAGGCAGGAGTTCATCCATACTCTGCCTCTGGAACTGCCCGTGGAGTACATGCGCAAATTCAGTTTGCCCGGAGTGTAGATCTAGGAGGCGGGGCAAAACCCTAACTACTTTCCCTGACCACTCTTAGATGCGGTTCTTATTACCATCCATCTGAGGTGCACTCGTGGGGGCTGCCCGTGACCGGGTGCCGTAACTACATGTGTCACACAACTAAATTGAGGTGGCTTGTAATAATAGCTAGCTCACAGCTCTGAGTATTAGAGATGATTGATTTTTCAGACCGCCTAAGGTCATATACTGAGTCATTTGTTTTTATTATTTGGTTCCCAGGGGTCCATTTTTGAGTTTTCTATTATAAACAACCGCTTTGAAGACCATTAGAGACGGTAGTCTTGTAACAATCGACTGAGGGGTACAAACAGAGACGGGTTTTGCGTACTTGGGGAAACCGTCAGAGAGCACGGTCCCTAAGTAGCGATATTGTACTAGTGAAGCATCCTAATATAATGCATATATAACAATATTCGAGAAGTTCCTACTTGTTTTTGTCAACATCCATACTATATGCACATGCATATACAATGTAACAACATTTCAAGGCAAAATCCGCTAGTTACATAATGCAAAAGCACCAATTTGTAAGCAAGTTTTTTTGCCCTTCTACTCTTCTTGAGGTGGTAAAAATCGATAAGGTCCTCTGGCTGGGCATGAGAGATTTGTACCTAGCTAGGCCTTCATCTCCTCTATGTCCATGAATTGCTTCTCACCAAGCATCTTGTCCATGAGGTGGTAAAACTATGTCTACATGACTGCATCCGATTTTTTGTCACATTAGCACCGCTATTGCAAAGCAACCACACACACACAAAGCACAATCTTTTCATATGAATCACTACCATTCGGTCAAAAAGGAAGGAGGATAACCCATCTGTAGAATGGAGATCATGACCAGCTACAAGACATGTTTGCTTTGGTTGCTCCTCCTTCAGCCTCAATAGCAGTTTGGTAAGGGACTATGCAACAATTGTTGAAAATATAAGCAATACTCATATGATTTAATCCGAATAATAAAGTGATAAACCATGATCATACAAATAGTAGTAAAACAAATCATGCAGATCAACAAAATAGATGAACATATTACATCTATACAAGATAAACCTATCACATCTATGCTAAACACTAGAACTAGAAACTCTAGCAAAATCCGAAAGAGAGAGATTAAGATCACATACGATGCAGTTGCGGCAGTAGCTGCAGCAGAGGTTGCAGCGGCAGCAGTAGCCACAATGGTAGCAGCAGCAGAGCTGACACTCATGTTGAGGTTGTGGAAGAGGTCGCTGACGTCCGGGAAGAAGTCGTTGTTCGGGAACTCGTTGTCGAATGACGTCGTGGTTGCCAGTAGTTGCGCTTGAGCACTGCCCAAAAACCCGAACGCCCCTCACCCGTATAGGTTCTCGAGAGGCCGGGTTCCGAAGGCCAACTGTCCCGATCTGCGGTGCATGCCGCAAGCTGGGATGGGGAAGACGAAGATAGCGGCGCAAGGTTCTAGAGGTAGGCGCGTGTGTGTGAATTAATGACCGATTAGGTTTAGCGCATATGCTTATATAGTGCTGGTGAGGGAGATCATGGGGCACAACCCATGTCCGAGTCGGTAACAGCCCAACATCCATAAAAACTGAAACGACTGTAATTAATTAACGCGTCCGTTAATGACTCGTAATTAATTTTCTCAAATAGCAAAATAAAGCTCGGCTCGGCGAGATTCCCACAATCCGCGGCGCGCGCATCGTGACGAGGCGAGGCGTGGCATGGCGAGGCGGGCGGTGTCGGAGGAGGAGTGCACGAGGGCTTCTCTCTTTGTCACACTTTAGTGAGTGGTGCAATACTCTACTATATAAGGTGGTCCAACTCCCCTTCCACTAGCAATGTGGGACTAAATTTTAGCACCACTGCATAGCCATATGCTGTCATGCACAAGTGGGCCAAATAGAATTTCAGAATTTATCTAATGGGCCAGCAGCCCAAAACTCACCAAATTTCAACAATCCCCCACAAAGTCTCATTGGCACATCACATAACTTTTATTCTAGAACATTGTTTTATATACCGGTGTATAGTGGAGACTGTTAAGTTAAACTTCCATGTTAAACTTCACGTTACACTATCTAGTAACTTGAATAGTGTACTATTCCTTGAACTACAAGTTTTCTGCGCGCTAGTTTCACACAAAATCTAGACCGGTACAGGGCTGCCATTGGCTTCCCCGTGGTTGGGAGCTTATGTGTCATACTCTAGGGCCTTTCATGAGTTTATTAGAGAGAACCCAACTCTCACGGACCGCGACGTTTGACAGTCAGACTCATATAGGTGTGTTCCTCAAGAGATGTTCTGCAAGACAACGTCTTTGCCTATAAAAGCCACTTGGAACACATTAAGATAAATATCAACCTGCCATGCAGATTAAGGGAGTATTTCATCTTTATGGATATGTAAATATAATATGGGGATACTCTCCTCTCAGCTGACCAACATCTTGTCTCCCAGCTCTAATTCACGGGATCTCCGATCACATAGAGTGCGTTGCCACTGGGATCAAATCATAGTGTGGGTCTCAAACCCATCTCCCTCGATGCATTATCTATCACATTGCATGATAAACCCTTTGTGAAGGGATCTTCTAGGTTTTAAGATGTTTGGATATAATCCAATGCAATAACTCCGGAGTTTCTTAGTTTCCTAACATATTTCAATCTCCTCTTCACATGCCTTGATGACTTCATATTATCCTTAGAACTATTTACTTTCATGATCATAGTTTGATTATCACAGTTCATCGGGATGGAGGGTATTGGTTTTTCAACCATAGGTAAGTCCATCGAGAGCTCACGAAGCCACTCTGCTTCAATAGTGATTGTATCTATGTCACATCCCAAGATTTTCCAAAATCTTGTAATGTGAAAAATAAAATAAACAAAATAATTTTTTGTTGAAAATCAGGGTGAAAAGAAACTTTTGTTTCTAAATGGAAACTTAAAATCCCATCTTGAACAAACTTTGATAAAAAGTTTGAATTCAACAAAATCCAAATCAAGGGAAATGCATTCCTCAATGAATGTATCTGGAAATTTAAACACTTGGAAAATAAATCCAAACCCTAAACCCTAAGGGAATAGAAATCATTTCCAAGTTATCTCCAAGCCTATGGATTTGATCCATATAAAAGTTTTCCAACAAACATTCACAAATGATCAAGAAAGACAAATAGAAATAATATAAGACCATAGAAATTGGTTTCACTTAATTTGGAACCATAAATAAATTCCTATGAATTTAATAAGATAAAAGAATTGAATTCCCAAAGCTATTAAAGCCCTTATCTAAACCCATACCAAATGGTGAGCAATTAATCCTAAAAGGATTTAAAAGGATAAACAAATAATAAATAAGATTTCACAAATTGGAATCACCAAGTTTGGATCTCTAAATAAAAATATATGGATTTTATAAGACAAAGATAAAAATATTAAATAAAGAATATTTAAAGACCAAATCAAATCTTGGCCTAATCCATTAAGCAAATGGAATGATTATAATCCCAATCCAAATAAAATAAAAGGATAAAGAATATTCCAAATAAAATAAAACTGCAATAACCATTCTATCCCTATCTTATTAAAGACAAATCTCTAAATAAGAATACATGAGAAAATGATATTTGGAATTTACCCAAGTGGAATAAAAGTTGTTTAACCAACTTAAATAAAATAAAACCTCCAAATAAAAATTTGGGAATTAAAACTATATTAAATTCCATTGGAATTAAAACAAATACCCAATCTTAAATGATTAATAAATCATATTAAATACTTTCCAAATAGTTCAAGATGAATTATTTGAACCAACTAAACAAATAAAAACCTACTAAAAGGAGTTGGAAAGTTTGAAGAATTTAAATGGTGTTTGAAAATATTATTAAATCTATCTGATTTAAAACTAGAACCTATTTTGAATAAATAAAAGACCCCAAAATGAATAAGGTTTTATTCAAAAATTGACATCAGAATACAATACTAATCAGTATTTGAATCTACCCAAAATCTGGCAAAGATTTGAAATCAAATGAGTGCTTGAAATGATTAAAGGAAATCAAAACAGAATAAAGGAAAAGGATAAAGGAAAAACAAACAGAACAGAAAAAAAATATAAAAGGTCGACCCAACCCAACTAGCCCAATAAGGCCCAGCAAGCCCATTCCCCACCCCACCCGCAGCGAACCGTTTTCACTCGCGAATGAACCCACTGAGTCAATGACAGATGGACCCCGCTCTCCCTCTCCTTTTCTCACTGACGCCAGACCCCACCACCAGCCCTCTTCTTCCTCACCCGCGCGCAAACCTCGCCGGCGGTTTTCTGCCGTTAAACGCTCGCTTGAATACGCCTTAATGTCGCGTTAATCCCTCGCCGTGACCATGCAGTGATAAACGCTAGCATCTCCTCTCTCTTTCCCCTCTGTCGCCCCACCTTAGCGCGCCCCCAGGCCGCCCAATTTCTCTCTGTACTGCCGCTGTCCCCGACAAGCTTCGGCGACGATTCCGGTCGGACCCTGCCGCCCCTTGCCTCCTCGAGCACACAGCCGTGATCCCCATCACCTGGCGGACCTTCCCGTATCTCCAGCTCACCCGCGCGTGCTCTGTAGGCTCGACAACGTCACCGCCAGTGCAGCGCAACCGTCTGCCTCTGCTCTGTCAGTCTTTTCCGGTGAGTGCTGACCGCCCTTCTCCCTCTCGATGATGCACGCTTGATCGCCAACCTCGTGCGCAGCTAATGTCGTTTGTACCTTGCCTTTTTGTGCACCGTAGCATCGCCCTCGACGACGACGATCCCGAGCCGCCAAGAAGCCCGGCGAGATTGACAACCTCGTCGCCTTTGCCTTCCCGCTGATACCTTGAGCTTCGCCGTGATCTCCTGAGCCTGGTGAGCATCTCCTTACTCCTCCTTGCCTCCTCTAGCACCAGCTCCACTGTAGCCAGACACGCTGCCGCCACCTGCCGCCGCCAGCGCCGCCAGTCTCTGGCAAGTGTGCTATATGCCGTGCGATTAGGATCCAGCGGCTAGGATAGAAGCTAGACGAAGGGGTAAGTAGCACCTGCGCGCCGTGCGATGTAACTTAAATCCAATGGCTTCCATCACACGATCCAACCGAAGCGGTATGGGCGAATAGAATTAAGACACGTGGCTCTGTTGATTTGAATTAAAACAGATTTGATCTATTAGTTGTTCTATTTTGTAAATTCCATAACTTTAGATCTACACGTCCAAATTTTACAAACTTTATATCAATGGATTCAGAAAAACAAGACCTATCCAACCATGCACTTTGTTTAGTAAAAAGCTTCTGTTAAAATGTTTGTTTTTGCAGAAACTTGTGTATGCTTGTTTAGGTTATAAAAATTATTCCAAAATGATTTTGAGGATAAAATCTTTGGAAAATGGTGTGTTTTGAACCTACTGACCTGAGGAATCACTTTGTGGTTTCAAAAATGTATTTGGTTAAGAAAAAGAATGAACCTTGGATTTAAACCAATTCTAGTCAAATAAAAATATGGTCTATTTTATTAAAATGGTTTTGGAAGAAAACCTTTGAGAAAATGTTTTGGAAATCAACTCTCTGACCCTAAACACAAGGTTTTATGGTTTGAAAACATATTTTATGAACCCTATAGAATGTTGCCTTATTAAAAGCATTTCTTCACCACATAAAATAATGACTTGGTTTAAAAATGGTTTAGGAAGTGAAATCATTTGCAAATGACTTTGCCACTTTATAAAATGATCATTAGGTGTTTTAAAATGTTTATGAACCATTAGAAACCACTTTTATAAATAAAACAATCTTTAGCATGCTTGCATGCATTGTATTGTTACTATGATTTTATGTGATGAATTGCTTGAATGGTAGATTGAAATATTGTTTGCTTGATTGAATTGTAGTGATTTGAAGTGAGTGAACATTGCAAAGATCAAGGAGTGAACCTATACTCTCTACCAAAAAGGCAAGTGATGCTTCATACTTTGTCCCATTATTTTCACTATGCATTAGTGATATTTTCTAAGTAGGACTTGCATGGAATTTTGCTAAGTATAAACTATGCTATGGGAAATCCTAGTAGATGAACCCTTAGTAGAATTTCCTAAGTTAAGATTCCTACTACTATCATGCTTAGCTTAGCTAATAGAAAACAAGGGTGGAATATATATTCATGCTATGGAAAAATTTCTAAGTCTGAGGACTTGTGTTTTGTTTAATAAAAACAACTAAGTTAATGAATCACCTGGGTGGAATGGAAGGAATGGTTTGTGTTGAGTGGTCATGCAAGTCCAGTATGCTGGGGAAAACTTGGGCATCACCAAGTCCAGTATGTTGGGGAAAACTTGGTGTCTCACTTGTGGATGGCCACCCAGGAACAAAGAGATTTGAGATGTCAAATGTTGAGAAGCTTCAAGTGCAGCCACTTGGCATTATGGGCTCTACCTGGATCATATAGGTTGCAATAACTTAGCCAAATGGACAGTTGGTGGTAGGGGAATGATAGGTTGGAACGCGTCCATTCTGGTCTAAGGGAAGGCTTCTAAAAGATCTTGTCTTGGGAAACCAAGTCTTGTGGGGAAAGTGCACCATCTCTGCAGAGTGTAAAATCTAAGTACTTAGCCATGTCCCTGGTAAAGTACAATCTGAGCATCAAGACATGGAAGCTATCAAGAATCTCATCATCCAAATTTCTAAGTTAAAAACTTGTGGTTGAACAAGGGTTAAGGTTCACCAATTTCTATTGGTGGTTCCTTGGGTGATTTTGTCAAGCAAAAACTTAGTGTTTTCAAATGATAAGGAAAATCTATTTTGAGCAAAGCAATCCTAAGCTCCACTTAGCCAAATGCATATAGATGATAGACTCCACTATACTACCATAGTATCACTTGCCAATACAATTCAAATGTATTGACCCTTGTGGCTGTAACTTGTTATGTTGCAGGTTTGTTTGATTTAGTGAAGTGTATTGATTAAGATTACAAAGTCTACAACCAACATGTCTGCCTGTGGCACTTTGAAGATGAAGGACCCCATGCTTATAGATATTCTGCTGCAATGTAATGTAATAGCCAAATGAGCTATGTAAGATGTAATAAATATTTTATTCCTGGTTATAAAGTTGTATTATGACCTATGTTTCTTGATATTACATCTTAACTGTGGATGCTAGGTATTGATCCAGGGACTAGCATTGCAATCACAGGGATCCTTTTCCTTTATAAAGGAGGGATCTTTCAATCTAATGTTGTGAGTTCTGCTTCCATTGTTGACCTCATTAAAATGGTATGCTTGCAAGACTTCCAGGAAACAGCTCCATCACCAAGTGTAAACAAATAACCACTTGTGGCCTTAATCTCATCGGCATCAGATATCCAGTTTGAATCACTATAACCCTCAAGTACCCGTGGATACCCAGTATACTGAATACCATAACTCGTAATGCCTTTTAAATAGCACAAAACTCTTTCAAGAGCGTGCCAATGATCATCTCCAGGATTTGACACAAATCAACTCAGTTTGCTTACAGCAAAGGAGATGTCAGATCTAGTAGCGCTGGCTAAATACATGATCGAGCCAATAATTTGAGAATATCTCAATTGATCTTTAGCAATCCTTCGATTCTTTCAAAGTAGCACACTTGGATCATAAGACGTTGGAGAATACTTGCAGTCGCTATAGCCAAAGCGACTCAATATCTTTTCCACATTGTGAGATTGAAGCAGTGTAATCCCACCATTTTTATCCTTTAGTAGCTTGATGTTTAATATTACATCAGCCACTCCTAAGTCCTTCATCTCAAAGCAGCGAGATAGGAACTCTTTGACCTCCTTGATAACAGTGAGGTTGGTCCCAAATATCAATATGTCATCAACATAGAGACACATAATAACTCCCTCGCCCCCACCATGGCGATAGTACAACTTCATTTAAAACAAAGCCTTTAGCAGTTAAAGTTCTTTCAAACTTCTTGTGCCACTATTTAGGAGCTTGCTTAAGACCATACAAAGACTTCACTAACTTACACACCTTTCCTTCTTGACCATCTACTACAAATCTATCAGGCTGCTCCATATAAATTTCCTCATCTAGCTCTCCATTTAGAAAAGTTGTCTTAACGTCCATTTGATGAACGAGAAGACCATGTGAGGCAGCCAAGGATAGTAGTACTCGAATAGTGGTCAATCTGGCCAGAGGTGAGTAGGTATCGAAGAAGTCTTCACCTTCTTTTTGGGTATAACACTGGTGGAAACAACCCTATTGGTCCCGGTTGGTAAGGGGATTTAGTCCCGGTTGCCCAACCGGGACGGGGCAATCGGGACTAAAGCCCTAACCTTTAGTCCCGGTTGCCCCACCAACCGGGACAAATGGGTAGCACACGTGGCAGCGGCAGAGGGACGAGGTGGGTGGAGCATTAGTCCCGGTTCATAACACGAACCGGGACTAATAACCTTCTGCCGCGGCAGAGATTTGGCCCATTTCTCTGCCGCGGCAGAGAATTCATTTTGGCACATTTTGTTGCCACGGCAGCATTTTCGCCACTTTTTGTGCCGCGGCAGAGAATTCATTTAGGTTGTTTTATTGTTTATTTAGTGATTTGCACTTATCAATGAAGGGACCTTATATTACACAAGATCATCATGACAATATTACATTCAATACACGGATCGAGTTCATGCACTACATACAAAAGTTTCCATTCGATGCTACCGGCTAATTCCTTCAAAGTTGCTATTTTTACAATCCCTATTGTCTATACACAGCCAAATAGTATTCCCCTTTTGGGTCTAGGACTTCTGCATCCAAGAATCCCGCCAATTCCTCCTGAATTGCTCGTACGCGATCTTTTGGCAGAAGACCGTCCCGTAGACGTTTGATCTGATTTTAAAAAAGGAGTCAGCCTATATGAATGAAACTAAACACAATTTGATTGTAATTAAAAACTATAGAAATTGTTTACGTATGTGGAGTTGCTCTAAATTCCTGCCCTTCTCATCGCACGTCTGCCGAATGAACTCGCAAACATAGTATCCACATAGATTGTTACCTGGTCCCTGCGTCAGGCACTTTACGAGAACAGAGTTCAATCAAAATAATAATCAAGCATGATAATAACTGTATCAAAACTAGAATCAAAGAGATGCGCGGATATAGCTAGTGGTGCTTATATTTAGTGGTTGAAATGTAAGCTCCTCTTTCCAAACACCCCTAGCCTTGTTGGTGAACCGTTTCCAAGCGCTATCCGGCGTAGAAAACGAATAAAATAAGTTATTAAGTACTTGATATCATAAAATTCACGAACGTTGCCGATATAGTGTCGTAATGATTAGAATTACCGCTGGAGAAGTATCTGCATGTCCTTCCACATCTCAAGGGGTTTATGTTTCGAGTCCACGACTAGTACACGCCCTTTGTCAAGTTGAATGATTAACAGAATATAGTGGTAGCTGCGAATGCATAACTAATCAATTATATACTTAACATCGAGTAAGCAAAATAGAAAGTGTATACAAGACAATAACACTCACTCGAAGTTGTAAGGAAATAGTATTTCCCTTTTGGTTTCTTGAAACCTTAACGCGTGTACTATATTATCCTCCGTATCTTGGGGGTTTGTTTTGAGATTAGCTTGATGAACCCAATATGGGTCAATGAAGCCAATGTCATAGATTTTTCCTCTGCTGCATTCGAAAATCTTCATTCTGCATATTACAGTATGATTATATACATGCAATAAACAAGGTGAGATAGCTGGAGACTAAATTAATTACAGAATTAGTACTTACAGACAATAGGCACTGATGATCGATTTGTCCAAGGCGTCTTGATTGAATAATTGAAATAGTTCATCAAATTCAATGGATATCATGTCATCCATATCTTTCCCATAATGCTTTTTTGTAACCTTCAGCATTATCCAGTTAGCCCCGGCCTTTGTGGCATGCATGTACCAGTTATGCAATCTTCGCATTTTTGTTGAAAGATTGTTTACCTCCTCAGGTTTGACGAGAGGTTTTCCGTACTGGTATTTGTATGCTACTTCACTCACGGGGAAGAACTCTAACTAGGATAAGTACTGGGCAATACTCATACCTTGAGCAGCGGCAGCTTCTCCGTATTGTGCAACTACCTCTGGATCATACTGCTCTTCGGCCCCATATTTGCTCGACCCCACATTGGTTTGGGAAATCACCTTGAGAGGGGCGCAAGTCTGTTTTGCTTGTTCTCCGAGCTGGGCAACAGATTTCTCGCTTGCATCAGTACTGCTCTTCGAGGATTTTTGTGCCGCATGTGACTTGAGAATAGAACGCTCATAGTCTGATGATATCTTTGGCTCGGGTTAATGAAGAGTCTTTAGCATTTTCAACACTTTGGCTTTTTCTTCTTTGGTGCTGGGGAACTCTGGCTCTTTCGGCCGCCTCAGCTTAGCGAAAAACGCTGTCATTTCCGCATCAACGATCGCCGCAGTCTCCTCTTCAGTACAGTCATAAGCTCTCTTGGGAGGAACCTTTGGTACTTTTGGAAGAGGCTCTTGTTTACGTTTCGGCGATCGTTTACCACGACGCACAATAGCGGTAAGCTTACGCTTTTTATCCTGAGGCGCCGGCGATGGCTCCAGCGGCGATGGCTGCGCCGGAGATTGGTGAGGCGACGGAGCCGGGTGAGGCGACGAAGACGGCTGCCGCAGCGGCGACGACCTCGCTGGAGATGGGTGAGGCGGCGAAGATGGCCTTGGCGTGTGATTTCGAAGCACGATACATTCCTTCGGCCGTAGAATGGTGACGTTTTTTGCGTCTCCCAGTACAGTCACATCCCCTTCACCTGCAGGGTAGTGAAGATCCAAAACTTCAAAGGTGGGCATGATTTCATCCACCCCGACAACAGCGTAGCCCTCTGGAACCGGACGACAGTGGTAAGTTGGTGTGGGTCCAATTGGTAAGGCATAGCCGACCGCCACCTTCATTGATATGTTCACAACTTTGACATGTAGCTCGCAGTGTGTCATCTTTGTGATATCATCCACTGGGTAGACAACAGGAGCCATCGTCGGTGCACCATCGTCATCGCCATTGTCATCACCCGGGACCTCGGTGGAAGCCACACTGCTTTTTCGATTATTCGATAGGCCGGTAGCATCGAATGCAGTGTCACTGAGATGGGCCGTAGTACTTTGCTCTTTAAGTGCGTTAATTTCATCTTGTTGTTGCTTTAATCATTCTTCAATTAAACGCATTCGCTCTTTCGACTATTTGCTTCAACTTCCACCTGTCCTTTCTCCTCTGGCTTCTATCGGATATTTCTTCCTCTCTTCGGGAAACCCAGTCCTCCATGGTTGGGAGCCTCTTGTGCCTCGTGTTCGTCCATCATGTTCCTTATTTCCAAGGGCGAGTGTGATCTCATCATTCTCTCTATCGGGAATGAAGTCCCCATCTTTAACAGCCTTTACTGCTTTTCTCATCCTCTCGATTGGCAAGGGGTCTTCTTTATGTCGTATGTTATATATACACCTCCCTTCCGAGTCCAACGTGCCCCTATGCCCGTAAAACCAATTCCTTGCACGTTCTACCCAATCGTCTGTCTCTAGGGTGATCTTTTTAACACGCAGTTCATTCTCAAGTTTCTCCCACTTAGGAATGCCAAACCAGAGCCACCTTGCCCCATAGTATGGTGATACTTCTTGTTAGCAGCATTCAGCTTATTCGTTTCAGACATTTTCTTAGCTTTTTCTGATTTCTTGTATTCCACAAACTCAGCCCAGAATGGTTTTATCTTCTCAAACTGAATATTCTTGAAATCAGGAGTCTTCTTTTTCACGACATAGTCAAGGTGCAATCTTTTCTTCTAGTTGGTGAAACACTAGGCCATCTTCTTCAAAGCCCACTCCCTGACCTTAGCCTCCATGGCTCTCCCATGTTGTAAGGCGTCCTCAACTGGATCCTCCGCATTTGGATCCAGCTCTATCTTCGGTAGTTTGAAATTAACCATGAGCCTCTTCCACAGTAAATCTTTGGCGTGGTTAGGGACAAATAAACATGTTCCCTCTTCATCCGCATTAGCAGGCCTATTCCAATTTCTAATGGTGATCGGGATTAAGTCCCTAACGATTACTCCGCATTGTGCCACAAATTTGGTTGCGACAACTTCGGGAGCCGTCGGTTTGCCGTATTCAGCGACATCTTCGATCCTGAACCTCTCATGGTCTTGCAACTTTTTGGTTGGGTCTCGTCTGCTCTTTTCAGTAGATTCCTTCGATCCGGAGGGCTAAAAGAAGAAAGATCGTCATTACTATTTCTATATAGATAGCAGATGATTAATTAATGAATTGATTATATTACATGCACCTCGCCGGAGCGGTCTTCTCGATTACACAAGGCATCGCCTTCTCCCTCATGAAGGCAACACCTTCAACCTCAAACAAGTCGTCTATTCCGGTAAAAAGAGGATCACCCTCACCGGAGTTGTTCAGAAACGTTGATACGTCTAAATTTTCTTCCCCACGGATCACACCTTGGATCAACTCTTCCTTTTCTTCGTCTCTGACGTGTGGGTCCATATTTTCTGCATAGGTGGAAAAACGAATAAGTCAAAGCGGCTAAAGGAGAAAGTTAGGTACGGTGTTGAGAGATATAAACCCTAATTCAGAGAAACCCTAATATATACATACACAATAATAAAAATGAAGAGAAACCCTAAACCTAGCTACAAAAAGGAAACCGTGTAGTAGATAGGTAACTCTAGCTAAAATCAACTAAAATCAATATTCCGCAGTTCCAAGGGGTGTAAAACCTAGTTTGGAGAAACCTCGGAATATGAGAGGGTAACATGAGTATAAGGCTACAAAAGGGAAACTATCCAGCAGATAGGTAACACTAGATACTAACAAAATACCATATTGGAATCGATTTAAGAGGGTTCGGAATGCCCTGGCGAAGGCACATCGTCGAACCCACATGCACCTAAGGGGCATGCAATTTCATGGGAAGATTTACGCGCGACCGAGCCAGACCGAGCTTTCCTACGTCGAACACAATGGTTTTGACCGCGCGACCCCTTCGCCCATGTATCATGCAGCGTGAGCGGTCAGGGAACTCCATCGCCGCCGCCTCCTCCCTCTCCTCACCTTCCCTCGTCATTGTCTTTGTCGATGGCCACCGGCCTTGCACATGCGTTCTTGGCACAAGGTGGCGGCTTGATACTGTAGATGTGGTGCATATCTACAGTAAACGTTGGCCCTTTTTCCAAGACAATTCGGTGTCTTACCCTTTCACGATTCCACCGTCTATCTGATGTTTCCGGTGCTTTCTCGGCGCCGCTAACCGAATCCCGAGCAAACAGAGCTTCTGCCTCTCTCTTGCCACAATACACCCGCCCCACGCGTCCCTGCACGCCTCCCATGTCCTGCGGAACCGGCCACCGACATCCCCTTTTCCCGAAATACCGCCGCCTAAGACTAGGACTAGTCGGGAAAAAATATTATAGTATTTGCCACGTCCACAATCTGAACACCACAATCCGATTGCACAACATACCCAACGTGATGCACATGAAGAACTTTGCGTAAGCCATCTATATTAATAGCAAAAAATACCAAAGCATCCATTATCAAATGCATTATCCAACAAATTGTGACAAATTACATAATTATTAGAATAACTATTAGACATAATTACGACAAGCAAACTAGCAAAATTCTTTCAACACAACAATATCACTCACATATATTGCAAATTCTTTCAACACAACAATATCAATCTACATTACAAACACCAATCAATCTACATTACAAACACCAATCAACCTAATACTACAAATTTGCGGAAATTTGGGGGAGAGAGAGAGGGAAGGGCGCGCGGGAGACATACAGGAAGGGGGAGGAGAGGCGGAGGAGGTGCGGCCGGAGGAGCGGAGGTGGATGAGGTGCGGTTGGCGGAGGTGCGGCCGGAGGGGCGGTGGTGGATGAGGTGCGGTGGCCGGTGTTAGAGCGGCTGGCAATGAGCCAGTGGCGGACCGGAGGAGGAGGTGTGTCGGTGGGGCCAGGCTGCGGGAGGAGGAGGAGCCGCTTCTGAGGCCAGCGGCATCGTCGATGAAACAAAGAAGCAGAGAAGAGAAGCAGAGAAGAAGAAGAGAAGTTATAAAGAGGAGGGAGTATACGTCCCGGTTGGTGGCTCCAACTGAGACTAAAGGGGCATACGTCCTGGTTGGAGCCACCAACCGGGACGTATACTCCAATTTTCAGCAGCTAAAGAGGCGCGCGCAGGAGGTCTTTAGTCCCGGTTGGTGGCTCCAACCGGGACATATTCCCCTGTTTTCAAATTTTTTCAGGTATTTTCTCTCTGTTCCCACCTTATTTTTTATTTTGGGGTTTAAATTTGTATTGTTTTTTAAATGATAATTAATTTGGAATTTAGAAAAACTTTAAACATAAAAAGTGTTTGGATTTGAATAAATAATTCAAAACCATTTTCTGTTTTAAAAAATAATTAATGTAACCATTTAAAATTAAAAATGATTTAACTTATATTTTTTTAATATCAATTTGGAATTTAGAAAAACTTTAAACATAAAAAGTGTATGGATTTGAATAAATAATCCAAAACCATTTTCTATTTTTAAAAAAAATTAATGTAACCATTTAAAATTAAAAATGAATTAACTTATATTTTTTGAATATTAATTTGGAATTTAGAAAACTTTAAACATAAAAAGTGTTTGGATTTGAATAAATAATTCAAAACCATTTTCTGTTTTAAAAAATAATTAATGTAACCATTTAAAATATGAACCATTTACAATTAAAAATGAATTAACTTATATTTTTTAATATCAATTTGGAATTTAGAAAAACTTCAAACATAAAAAGTGTTTGGATTTGAATAAGTAATTAATAATGGGCGGAAAGAAAATTTGATTAGGATAGAACTGGAATTAACGTACATAACGCAACTAACACAAAGTTACATAGAAAAACTGAAAATTAAGATACATGGCCAGATTAAGCCACAATCGGCCGAACTTGTTTTGCAATGTTGGAATAATTCAGTCATGCTCCTGCCTACACCTGTAATACTCGCCACTGTAGTCATCGCATTGGCCATGTGTCGTCGCTATCGTCGTCGGGGTCGCCGTAGTTGAACCTTGAAGGTTGAGTACGAGTGGGCTGGACTTGAGGATAGCGCAGGCGGGGGCTAGAGTCGGCGGCCGTGTCATAGGCCATGATGCTCTGGAGAGTCCGGCCGCACCACCACAGCCGACGGCCGGCCTCGTTGAAGTTCGGAGGAGGTGGGCCCTCCTCCTCGTGCCTGGCGAGTGCCCTCTCATGCCGATCCACGAAGAAGGCTTCCCAAGTCGGGAAATAGTCGGGATGCCATCTAGGATTCCTCCGCCGCTCCGGCGTGAGCTCAAAGTAGTAGTGGTTCGTGATGGCCATCCGACGCGCCACACCAAGAAGGACAGGAGGAACTGCACGCCCGGCGCCAAAGATCCAGCCGACGGGGACATAGTAGCCCGGCGGGCAGGGGTAGTTCGAGGCGCAAAGCGCCTCCGCCTCCCTGGGAGTTAGTGCTACGGTGGAAGCCATGGGAAAGAGTGATGAGGTTGCAGATATGAGTCTAGAGATGTGCAATGACAATGGAGGCCAACCCTACATATATATAGTGAAGAACTGGCAGGAAGAACTGGAGGGAAGAATTGGCGGGAAAAAATGGCGGGAAGAAAAATGGCGGGAAAAATGGCGTGTCGACATTATGTCGTGCGGCGTGTAGCTTGTCCCGGATGGTGTCACCAACCGGGACTAAAGATGAAAAATGGCGTGTCCACACACATGCATAATATGGGCACATCACAAACTATGACGTGATTCAGCACATAACATCGGTCATTTGGACCGAAAGCCATGAAACCTCGAACATGATAGGTCATTTTGTGAAGGTTTTTTTGAAACATGATCAATATACCAAGTCTGGTATTTTTCCTTTCAACTATGTAACAAAATATGACACAACGCGAAGGATTTTCATTGTTCGGATTTTTTTTAAATTTATTATGCCCGTTTTGAATTATCTGAATTTCTAACTATGGTCGAACCGGTGTGCATGAAGATAGGGGGCGAGCATCGTTAGAACTTGCATTGGATCTCTGAAGAAACCATATATTACGAGTCTAAAAATGATTTTTTCAAAAAATCACGGGCGATAGATCATGTACCTGTAGTACAAACCGGACCCACTTTCTACCGATTGGGCAGACATTTGTCCTTTTTACCCGGGATGGACGAAAAGGTTTGAGATGTACCGGTTGGGAGATAGTCCATGTAAGGTGGTCTAGTATTTTAGGAAAATGGGACGGTAGCATTCTGAAACGGCATTTTGGTGGTTACTTCACAAAACGACCCGTTTTTTGCGCTCGGAAAATGGAAAAGGGCTTTTCCGTGCGACAAAAAGGAAAACTTCCTCCTGCAACATTGTTCTCCATACCAATGTCCACACACATGAATAATATGGGCACAACATCACAAACTATGCCGTGATTCAGCACATAACATCGGTCATTTGGACCGAAAGCCATGAAACCTCGAACATGATAGGTCATTTTGTGAAGGTTTTTTCGAAACATGATCAATATACCAAGTCTGGTATTTTTCTTTTCAACTATGTAACATAATATGACACCACGTGAAGGATTTTCATTGTTTGGATTTTTTTTTGAATTTATTATGCCCGTTTTGAATTATCTAAATTTCTAACTATGGTCGAACCGGTGTGCATGAAGATAGGCGACGAGCATCGTTAGAACTTGCATTGGATCTCTGAAGAAACCACATATTACGAGTCTAAAAATGATTTTTTTCAAAAAATCATGGGCGATAGATCATGTACCTGTAGTACAAACCGGACCCACTTCCTACCGATTCGGCAGACATTTGTCCTTTTTACCCGGGATGCACGAAAAGGTTTGAGATGTACCGGTTGGGAGATAGTCCATGTAAGGTGGTCTAGTATTTTAGAAAAATGGGACGGTAGCATTCTGAAACGGCATTTTGGTGGTTACTTCACAAAACGACCCGTTTTTTGCGCTCGGAAAATGGAAAAGGGCTTTTCCGTGCGACAAAAAGGAAAACTTCCTCCTGCAACATTGTTCTCCATACCAATGTCCACACACATGCATAATATGGGCACAACATCACAAACTATGCCGTGATTCAGCACATAACATCGGTCATTTGGACCGAAAGCCATGAAACCTCGAACATGATAGGTCATTTTGTGAAGGTTTTTTCGAAACATGATCAATATACCAAGTCTGGTATTTTTCCTTTCAACTATGTAACATAATATGACACCACGCGAAGGATTTTCATTGTTCGGATTTTTTTTGAATTTATTATGCCTGTTTTGAATTATCTGAATTTCTAACTATGGTCGAACCGGTGTGCATGAAGATAGGGGACGATCATCGTTAGAACTTGCATTGGATCTCTGAAGAAACCACATATTACGAGTCTAAAAATGATTTTTTTTAAAAATCATGGGCGATAGATCATGTACCTGTAGTACAAACCGGACTCACTTCCTACCGATTCGGCAGACATTTGTCCTTTTTACCCGGGATGCACGAAATGGTTTGAGATGTACCGGTTGGGAGATAGTCCATGTAAGGTGGTCTAGTATTTTAGAAAAATGGGACGGTAGCATTCTGAAACGGCATTTTGGTGGTTACTTCACAAAACGACCCGTTTTTTGCGCTCGGAAAATGGAAAAGGGCTTTTCCGTGCGACAAAAAGGAAAACTTCCTCCTGCAACATTGTTCTCCATACCAATGTCCACACACATGCATAATATGGGCACAACATCACAAACTATGTCGTGATTCAGCACATAACATCGGTCATTTGGACCGAAAGCCATGAAACCTCGAACATGATAGGTCATTTTGTGAAGGTTTTTTCGAAACATGATCAATATATCAAGTCTGGTATTTTTCCTTTCAACTATATGACACCACGCGAAGGATTTTCATTGTTCGGTTTTTTTTGAATTTATTATGCCCATTTTGAATTATCTAAATTTCTAACTATGGTCGAACCGGTGTGCATGAAGATAGGGGACGAGCATCGTTAGAACTTGCATTGGATCTCTGAAGAAACCACATATTACGAGTCTAAAAATGATTTTTCAAAAAATCATGGGCGATAGATCATGTACCTGTAGTACAAACCGGACCCACTTCCTACCGATTGGGCAGACATTTGTCCTTTTTACCCGGGATGGACGATAAGGTTTGAGATGTACCGGTTGGGAGATAGTCCATGTAAGGTGGTCTAGTATTTTAGGAAAATGGGACGGTAGCATTCTGAAACGGCATTTTGGTGGTTACTTCACAAAACGACCCGTTTTTTGCGCTCGGAAAATGGAAAAGGGCTTTTCCGTGCGACAAAAAGGAAAACTTCCTCCTGCAACATTGTTCTCCATACCAATGTCCACACACATGCATAATATGGGCACAACATCACAAACTATGCCGTGATTCAGCACATCACATCGGTCATTTGGACCGAAAGCCATGAAACCTCGAACATGATAGGTCATTTTGTGAAGGTTTTTTCGAAACATGATCAATATACCAAGTCTGGTATTTTTCCTTTCAACTATGTAACATAATATGACACCACACGAAGGATTTTCATTGTTCGGATTTTTTTGAATTTATTATGCCCGTTTTGAATTATCTGAATTTCTAACTATGGTCGAACCGGTGTGCATGAAGATAGGGGACGAGCATCGTTAGAACTTGCATTGGATCTCTGAAGAAACCACATATTACGAGTCTAAAAATGATTTTTTCAAAAAATCATGGGCGATAGATCATGTACCTGTAGTACAAACCGGACCCACTTCCTACCGATTCGGCAGACATTTGTCCTTTTTACCCGGGATGCACGAAAAGGTTTGAGATGTACCGGTTGGGAGATAGTCCATGTAAGGTGGTCTAGTATTTTAGAAAAATGGGACGGTAGCATTCTGAAACGCCATTTTGGTGGTTACTTTCCAAAACGACCCGTTTTTTGCGCTCGGAAAATAGAAAAGGGCTTTTCCGTGCGACAAAAAGGAAAACTTCCTCCTGCAACATTGTTCTCCATACCAATGTCCACACACATGCATAATATGGGCACAACATCACAAACTATGCTGTGATTCAGCACATAACATCGGTCATTTGGACCGAAAGCCATGAAACCTCGAACATGATAGGTCATTTTGTGAAGGTTTTTTCGAAACATGATCAATATACCCTGTGTGGTATTTTTCCTTTCAACTATGTAACATAATATGACACCACGCGAAGGATTTTCATTGTTCGGATTTTTTTTGAATTTATTATGCCCATTTTGAATTATCTAAATTTCTAACTATGGTCGAACCGGTGTGCATGAAGATAGGGGACGAGCATCGTTAGAACTTGCATCGGATCTCTGAAGAAACCACATATTACGAGTCTAAAAATGATTTTTTCAAAAAATCACGGGCGATAGATCATGTACCTGTAGTACAAACCGGACCCACTTCCTACCGATTCAGCAGACATTTGTCCTTTTTACCCGGGATGGACGAAAAGGTTTGAGATGTACCGGTTGGGAGATAGTCCATGTAAGGTGGTCTAGTATTTTAGGAAAATGGGACGGTAGCATTCTGAAACGGTATTTTGGTGGTTACTTCACAAAACGACCCGTTTTTTGCGCTCGGAAAATGGAAAAGGGCTTTTCGGTGCGACAAAAAGGAAAACTTCCTGCTGCAACATTGTTCTCCATACCAATGTCCACACACATGCATAATATGGGCACAACATCACAAACTATGTCGTGATTCAGCATATCACATCGGTCATTTGGACCGAAAGCCATGAAACCTCGAACATGATAGGTCATTTTGTGAAGGTTTTCTCGAAACATGATCAATATACCAAGTCTGGTATTTTTCCTTTCAACTATGTAACATAATATGACACCACGCGAAGGATTTTCATTGTTCGGATTTTTTTTGAATTTATTATGCCCGTTTTGAATTATCTGAATTTCTAACTATGGTCGAACCGGTGTGCATGGAGATAGGGGACGAGCATCGTTAGAACTTGCATTGGATCTCTGAAGAAACCACATATTACGAGTCTAAAAATGATTTTTTTCAAAAAATCATGGGCGATAGATCATGTACCTGTAGTACAAACCGGACCCACTTCCTACCGATTCGGCAGACATTTGTCCTTTTTACCCGGGATGCACGAAAAGGTTTGAGATGTACCGGTTGGGAGATAGTCCATGTAAGGTGGTCTAGTATTTTAGAAAAATGGGACGGTAGCATTCTGAAACAGCATTTTGGTGGTTACTTCATAAAACGACCCGTTTTTTGCGCTCGAAAAATAGAAAGGGCTTTTCCGTGCGACAAAAAGGAAAACTTCCTCCTGCAACATTGTTCTCCATACCAATGTCCACACACATGCATAATATGGGCACAACATCACAAACTATGCCGTGATTCAGCATATAACATCGGTCATTTGGACCGAAAGCCATGAAACCTCGAACATGATAGGTCATTTTGTGTAGGTTTTTTCGAAACATGATCAATATACCAAGTCTGGTATTTTTCCTTTCAACTATGTAACATAATATGACACCACACGAAGGATTTTCATTGTTCGGATTTTTTTTGAATTTATTATGCCCATTTTGAATTATCTAAATTTCTAACTATGGTCGAACCGGTGTGCATGAAGATAGGGGACGAGCATCGTTAGAACTTGCATTGGATCTCTGAAGAAACCACATATTACGAGTCTAAAAATGATTTTTTCAAAAAATCACGGGCGATAGATCATGTACCTGTAGTACAAACCGGACCCACTTCCTACCGATTCGGCAGACATTTGTCCTTTTTACCCGGGATGGACGAAAAGGTTTGAGATGTACCGGTTGGGAGATAGTCAATGTAAGGTGGTCTAGTATTTTAGGAAAATGGGACGGTAGCATTCTGAAACGGCATTTTGGTGGTTACTTCACAAAACGACCCGTTTTTTGCGCTCGGAAAATGGAAAGGGGCTTTTCCGTGCGACAAAAAGGAAAACTTCCTCCTGCAACATTGTTCTCCATACCAATGTCCACACACATGCATAATATGGGCACAACATCACAAACTATGCTGTGATTCAGCACATAACATCGGTCATTTGGACCGAAAGCCATGAAACCTCGAACATGATAGGTCATTTTGTGAAGGTTTTTTTGAAACATGATCAATATACCAAGTCTGGTATTTTTCCTTTCAACTATGTAACATAGGGGTGAGTGTCGACATTATGTCGTGCGGCGTGTACCTTGTCCCGGATGGTGTCACCAACTGGGACTAAAGATCAACCTGTAGTCCCGGTTGGAGACACCAACCGGGACAAAACACGAGTCAGCACTAATGATAGGGGTGAGTGTCGACATTGTTTCGTAAGTGTCGACACTATGCTGAGCTGCTTGTACTATAAATAGACATCCTTGCGAGTTCAGTCCTCCAGCCAGTTTGAGGCATCTCCAAGATCGTTTTCGAGACACCATCAAGCGGCCAGTTTGAGGAGATGCCGAGCCGATCCTCCGGCATCTCCGAGAAACTGGTCATAGAGGCACTCCCTAATATGTGAAATCAGTTAGCTCCGAGGCGTATTGATCTAGTTAGAGAAGTTACAAGCTGCAAGATGGTTTTCGAGAGCAGGGACACCACTGCGGCCTTTGGAGATGCTGAGCCCTCCTCCGGCATCTCCAGAAACTGGTCATAGAGGCACTCCTAATATGTGAAATTAGTTAGCTCCGAGGCGTATTGATCTAGTTAGAGAAGTTACAAGCTGCAAGATGGTTTTGAGCGAGGACACCATCTGCGGCCAGTTCGAGGAGATTCCATTGGATCCAGTCCTCAAGCATCTCCAAGAAACTGGTCATAGAGGCACTCCCTAATATGTGACTGCGCGCGTTTGGAGATAAGATCTTAATGGTAAGTACGAATCGGGACAACTTCTTCATAGTCTCGGTCCAGCCACAAAACGGGACTAACACTCAAGACATTTATTAATATTAAAACGAGACTACAAAACCGGACTAAAGGCCACAAACCATGAAGATATCCTTCTTCAAGCCACAAACCGCGAAAGACATGAACTAGAGTTACATAATATGAGCATGAACTTCTTGGCATATGTCCTTCCTTATGATCGCTTGATGTAACCATGGAGCATCTTCTTTACTTAATGGAATGCTTGGGTTTTCACTTTGAAGGCGGAATTTCATCAAACTTATTATAATCTTCTCGACATATGCATCTTGTCCTTGATTCCCACGATGTTTCTTTTCCCTGAAAGTACTATGTGACGCTTAGGCTCATCATATGATGTATTTGCATAGTTTTCTTTTTCGGTCTGGAGGACATGTCCTTCACATAGAAAACCTGAGACACATCATTGGCTAGGACAAATGGTTCATCTCTATAACCAAGATTGTTGAGATCCACTGTTGTCATTCCGTACAACTGGTCTATCTTTACCCCTTCCCCATTCAGGTTGACCCATTTGCAGCGAAACAAAGGGACCTTAAAAGAGACTCCATAGTCTAGTTCCCATATCTCCTCTATGTAACCATAATATGTGTCCTTTTTTCCATTCTCGTCTATTGCATCAAAGCGGACACCACTATTTTGGTTGGTGCTCTTTTTACGGTCTTCTTTGTGCCATCGCAACAACCTGGCATGCTCTTTGTTTCTGAACATGTGTTTCAACCTTGGTATTATAGGAGCATACCACATAACCTTAGTAGGAACCCTCTTCCGGAGGGGCTCTCCCTCAACATCACCAGGGTCATCTCGTCTGATCTTATACCGCAACGCATTGTTATGCCTGTTTGTCTCCCTCAAGATTTTTCAATCCTAGATGCCTGTTATGCCATACATCGCAATCCCAGGATTACCATTTTTGCGAGACATAACAGAATTGGATACCATAGTACTTCATCCATTACAAATGATACATAAGTTCTTACACAAATAGGGATCTCATGATCCAGTTCTTAGTACAACATCAAGCAGCGGAATACGTAATAATAACGGTAGCGTAGGCGAAGCTCCATCTTCGAGGGTCACAGGCAATGCTGACGATGGGAGATGATCCTAGTTGTCGTAACCTTCCTGGGGTCCATCCTCCAGGTACTCCTCTTCATAGTCTGGCCATTAGAATAGCCAGGGACAAAGCCATGAGTACTCTTTAAGTACTCGCAAACTAATACTAACAGGTAAGGGGTTTTTGGATAATAGGACACTAGGCTCTAGGGTTGTTTTGCAAAAAGCCAGGTTTATCTCTACTCAGTTCCAAAGCTAGTCACAAATTTATAACTCCTAAAGGGGATCTTGTAATTCAAGTCACAACTCTGTTGTGGTCAAGTCAAAGTCTCACTTCATTTCACAAGTCATTTTCAAAAGGGTTCTGACGGGGGAACAGTATGGCCACTCCAACTGTCCATAACCACGGACGCGGCTATTCGAATAGTTTGACACTCTGCAGAGATTGTACACTTTCACCACAACATTCGATACATCCGTCAGGAACAAATCCTGAATTCACCATACTCAGTATGCGGATAATCAATCCTAACCTTTCAATTACACTCCCTAGTATCAGCACCTCTCCTGTGAGTTTGGCCTCCCAACCATGACCACTGTCATCTTGGGTACTGCACAGGTGTACAATCTTCACAAGGTAGCCTCAGCTCAGACCTTGGCCGTGAGGGAACTAATACTAAGGTATATAAGTTTCCAGTCAAGCCCTACCCAAAATTCGGGTATTGTGGTTGTACGATAAAATTGGAATGGTATCGCGTCCAGACAACCATCAGTTTTATAAAGGGCTAAGGCTCATGCCTCAACATTTTCATCACCAAAACATCAAGGGGTTTGGAAACACATGTCCAAAACAGTTCAATAGAATGATCCATCATTCCAAGGTTTTCATAACCATTTTTCCACCAAGTAATCCCATCTAAGGTTGATCAAGTTTTATGCTTAGCACTAGCATCTATAGGTGGGGGTAGTAATGATGAGGGGTGGTACTAGTGGAGTTTCACTAAGTCCAACATTAATCTTTAGGCTGAGATCAAGGTGTCTAACTTAGGCCAAATTTTATGCTCTTTAAGCAGCCTTTAGCACAACTGTCTAGTATCTACCGAACTCTTAGGTAGACTCTAGGTAGGCTTTGATAAAGAAATAAAGTAAAAAGCTTGCCATAAAACTAGGATTGGTTTAATAAGTGGATAGGATCACTTATGCTTAAGGCATATAGTAGTCATATCACAAGTATGGGTTTGTGGCAACAATAGGGAAGATTGCAAGTGTTAGCTTGCACATTTACTAGTAGTATTAGGCTTGCCATCAGTGTCAATATAAGCTTGCCTTGTGCAGAGCAGTGGTTGAAGTTCTCCTCGGCTTCCTCTTCGTAGTATCCTCCTTCTTCCTCGTAGTATCCTTGGTCGGTACTAGCGTCTATGAATAAATACGAGGTACACAATCACCAAACAATACTTAACTACTTGCAATCATCACACACAAGGGTCCTATAGATGATCTAGCATCATCTCTAACATTACAAGGTTAAGGCTTGGTTTAGAACTTTTTATTTTAGAAAAGTAATTTCTACTCATTGAAAAACTACTTAAGATTTAATATTCTCCAAACTCAACATGGGATCATGTTGAACATGTCATCACCACATATTGTAGTCCAAGGGAATATGATTTAAAGTGGTGTCACAATTTAATAAGGTTTTACCCTTTTATTTTAATTAATTAAAGTGGCTAGAAATGCTTATGAAGCATTCTTTTATTCCTTGAACATTATTTCTGCAAGTAAACCTATATATTTTTATATATTCTGAAAGGTATGGTTAAATGTGATTTTTGAGAGTTGGAATCAACTCAAAAGCTTTTATGGTTTAAATTTGAAAAATGTTTGAATGCAGACAGGCTTCTGCCTTGTTATTTTTGCTATGGTTGATCTACTGATCCAAATGACTTGAATCCAACGGGCTTGGATTAAGCATTCACAGACCTTTCCAACAAAATTGGTTTCATCCAATTTGGTGTACTGAATCGATCTGGATTGATTTTTGAAGTTGGGTGCTGAAGTAGGTTTGAAAAGAAAAAGAAAAAGGTTTAATTTGAATTGCTGGGCTGCGCAGGAAATTCTAACGGGCCGGCCTGCTAAGCGCAGTGCTCCCGCGGGCTGCGTAAGTGGGTGTCCCCACTCGTCAGTGACACGGGGCTGGGCGAAGCGGTATGGGGTGATGTGGATCGTTCGATATCGTTCTAATCTAACGGCTGTGGATCATCGTCATCGCGGGATAGCTCCGGCGAGAACTAAACCTAGCGTGGCCAGTGGGGGTCGCTGGGGGCTCACCGGGGTACTGGCGAGGGTCGGCGAGGCGGGCGAACGACGAAGTCGACGACGGCGAACTCAGGGGTGGTCGCGGCAGCTCCTGGGGCGGCTCCAATCGCTGGCTCCTTTCTTCTCCGGCAATGCGAGCTCCGTGAAATTCGGCGAGGTGGTGCGCCTTGCTCGAAATGGTGTGGCACGCGGTGGGAAGGGAGTGAGATGGTGTGAAGAAATCGTCGGGGTGGCCTCTATTTATAGTCGGCGAGGGGACCGCTGGCGCAGGTGAGCTCGTCGAAGCGACGTTCTGATGACTAATGGCATGGGCAAGGGTAGGGGGCGGTGTTGTGTCTCCTGGCGATGCTCAACGGCATGGTCGCGAGGCATGGGGCGGTGTGGTTTGGTCTGGAACGGGCGGTGCTCTGCACGGCAGAGGCGGCATCTTCGACGGCCGGCGGTGGCTGTATGGCACGGGGCGGCAAACGGGGGTGTCTGGCGGTGTCCTGGGTCGGTGCTGATCGTCTATGCATGCGGCAGGGGCGGCGCGCGGTCTGTGGACGCTGGTCGCGGGTGGCGCTCTGGGGCATGCTCGGCATGGTCTGGGCGCGGCTCGTGCGCGTGGTCCAGGGCTTGGCAACGCTCGAGGCTGGGACATGCAGTGGCAGTGGACGGTGGGCTGCCTCCCAGACATGCTGGCTAGGCTTGCTGCTGCTCCTAGATTGTTGTCCACCATGGGGTGACACAAGTGTGCTCGGCTGTTCACCATTAATGGCAATGGCAAGCTCACAGGGGTGCTAGTGTTGGGCTAATCTTTCTAGATGATCTACTGGGTTGTGTGTGAGCTAACTAGGGAACAAGTTAGGCAAGAATCACTGCACACTATAGTGTTTGATGTTTTGTTTGATTTGTGTCTGCAACTTGTTTGATGAAATGGCCGCATGAACTCAAGTTTTGAATTTTGCTAGATTGGTTCTGGTGAGTCTGCAGATGCTTGGGTTTTGAAAATTGAGCTTGTTTGAGTGGGTTTTGAAAAGGTTGGATCTTCCCATATGAAGAAGATTCAATTTTGAATTATCATTTAAACTATGCATTTGAAAGTTTCTGGATGATCAAAAAGTGGGCCTTGATACTCTGTTATGAGTACATTCAAGGGGTTCAAAGATCCAGAAAAGTTTCTGTTAGGTTCTGAAAGTTTGAGATAGCCAAAGTAGGCATGGTAGTTAAATTGGTCAAAATGACCATTCCCTTAATATATTTGTTTTGATTTATTTGTCTTTAGGAAAAGTGTGGGAAATGTTTTAGATGATGTTATTTTCACCTTATAAACATTTTACAGGCAATGGATCACACAAACAAGATGGGTTTAGAGGATTTCAAAAATCTATGCATTCTCATATGCATGCATTCATGAGTTGATTTGGAAAAGTTTTTGTTGACCCTAATCTTGATGATTAGTGTTTTGAGGATCTAAGTTGGATAATTTTGGGATGTTACAGCATGCATACAAGAGAAAAAACTAGCACACCCCTCACACCTTCCACCAAGAGAAAAAACAGAGTGGAGGCAGAGGGGTCATGCATTTATAAAGGCGGAGAATGTCCGGTTGGAGCCAAGAACCGGGACTAAAGGTGTGTGCCACGCCACGTGGTCGTGGCAACCTTTAGTCCCATTCTGGCTCCAACCGACGATTCTCTAACCAACCGGGACGCATGCCTCGGCCCTGTTCCCGCCGAACTCGATCGCAGGTTAAGATTAGTCCCGGTTGGTGGCACAACCGGGACTAATGCTCTGAGGGGTCGCGAACGGATGGCCCTTTTTCCACTAGTGTAACCCTTGGCCACAAGACGTGCCTTGTACTTTTCAATAGTACCATCAGGTCTAAGCTTTTTCTTGAACACCCACTTAGATCCTACAGGTTTGCACCCATAAGGATGATCAGTGACTTTCCAAGTACCATTAGCTAATATGGAGTCCATCTCGCTTTGGATAGCTTCCTTCTAGTAGTCAGCATCTTGAGATGCATAGGCTTCTGAAAGAGAAGTGGGATTATCATTCACAAGGTACACAATTAAATCAACACCAAATGACTTTGCAGTCCTTTGTCTCTTGCTCCTTTTGGGAGCTTCATTGTCATCCTCCACAGGATCATCAGAGTGTTCTATCGGCATAGTGGGTTCATGAATTATGGCAAATTCCTGACTAGACAAACTAGACATCTCCTGATTTGATGAGCTAGACATACCTTTCATAGGAAATATGTCCTCAAATAAAGTCGAAGTCGACTCCATAATTGTACCAACATGCATGTCGGATACCTCATATTTTACTATAAAAAATCTATAGCCAATGCTATGAAAAGCATATCCCAGAAAACACAATCAACGGTTTTTGGTCCAAGCTTTCGCTTTTTGGGTATTGGAATATTGAATTTTGCCAAACAACCCCAAGTTTGTAAGTAAGAGAGTTTAAGCCTTTTCTTCTCCCATTCCTCAACTGGAGTCATGGTTTTATCCTTTACGGTAACATGGTTTAGGACATGCCACGCGGTTATTAGCACCTCCTCCCACCATTCCTTGGAAAGACCCGATGTATCTAACATGGCATTAACCAAATCAGTTAGAGTGCGGTTCTTTCTTTCAGGCACCCCATTTGAATGAAGTGAGTAGGGAGGCGTCCTCTCATGTATAATACCATGTTCTGTATAGAATAAATCAAATTCGTTTGAAAAGTACTCTCCACCACGATCCGACCTTAGCCGCTTCATTTTAAGATCAAGTTGGTTTTCTACCTCAGCTTTATAGATTTTGATGTAGTTCAAAGCTTCATCTTTATATTTCAGAAGATAAACATAGCAGTATATAGTGGAATCATCAATCAACGCCATAAAGTATCTTTTCCACCTTTTTTCAAAACGCCATTCATCTCACAAAGATTTGAATGTATAAGTTCTAGTGGTGCTAAGTTTCTCGGTTCCGCGGTCGTATGAGACTTATGGGGTTGATTTTATTGCACACAAACTTGGCACTTAGAACCTTTGACAGTGGTTTATGTCTACGCACTTCTATTCTTGTAGACAGTTGTTGGGCCTCCAAGTGCAGAGATTTGTAGAACTGCAACATGTTTCCCTTAAGTGGATTACCCAAGGTTTATCGAACTCAGGAAGGAAGTGGTCAAAGGTATCCCTATCAAGCAACCCTGCAATCAAGATACAAGAAGTATCTCATGTCCCCAACACACCCAATAGACTTGTCAGGTGTATAGGTGCACTAGTTCAGCGAAGAAATAGTGAAATACAAGTGGTAACGGTGTCAGAAAATAGCTTCTGACTTGTTGTTGACGTGGGAGAGACTAAAGGCAAACTGAAATAAAGATGGAAGCAAGCTTTGACGCTTGTACCTCTTGAATATTTCTTGGGGTGACACGGGTGGCATCCCCAAGATTGATCTTTTTTCCATTCTTCATCTCATTACATCATTCTCTCTCTACACCTGAAAATTTTGCTTCATACAAAACTTCACACAATCTTCATTAGCAACATTAGTGCATTCAAAAGATAACAGACCTTTGGGTTTAGCTTAGAACATCAAAACCTTCACTAAAAACACAAGCTACTATAGCAATTCCCTCAAAAATCTCAATTTCCCAAAAATAACCAAAAAAGGAATCAATAAGAAGCAAATGCAAATAATGGCAGAAATCTGACAAAACAGACCAAGGGGTAGAAATCGATTTTTTCGAAGATATTCTGTTCCTCAAATCAAAAAGTATTGAACTAAAGAAAGTTATATAACATACTGGGGGATTTATTCGCAAAATATCAGCTCAATCCGACTTACAAAGATTCCTCACGAATTTTTACGGTGGAGCACAAAAATCTGTTTTGGGACAGCAACTTCCCAAATCTTACTTCCCTCTCATTAGAGGTCATTATTGGCACAAAAAGCAAACAAAAAGGATAAGGAGAGGTCATTACTAAAGTAGTAACTTCCAAGACTCAAGAAAACTCTTGGGTTATCTTCCAACAAGTACTTTTATTTAACGCCTTTAAGTTAGGCATGATAGTTTGAAAAGATGCTCACATATGAAATATGAATTGAAGTAAAAGAGAGCATCAAGAAGCAAATTCAAAACACATTTAAGTCTAATCCACTTCCTATGCATACGAATTTTGCAAAGAAACAAGTCATGAAAGCACAAAGCAACTAGCATAGGAAAGCAAAACCAGTGCAACTTCAAAAATTTCAACATAAAGAGGGGAAACTTAATATTATTGAGATGCATAAAACCATGTTTCCCTCTCTCATAATAACTTTCAGTAGCATCATGATTAAAATTAACAATATAACTATCACATAAAACATTCTTATCATGATCCACATGCATAAAATAATTATTACTCTCCACATAAGCATAGTCATTCTTATTAATTGTAATGGGAGCAAATTCAACAAAATAGCTATCATTATTATTCTCATCACCATAATCATCAAATATAGGAGGCATATTGTAGTCACAATCAATTTTCTATTCAATAGTAGATGGACTGAAATATCATATTCATCATTGTAATCATCATATATTGGAGGTTTGGTATCATCATAAGCAATAGAATAGCTATCTTCCAAAGCTGGGAAACTAAAAAGATCATTTTCATCAAAACTAGCTTTCCCAAGCTTAGACTTTTCCATAGCATTAGCAATAATGGTGTCCAAAGAATTCATACTAATAATATTGCTATTAGCATGCTAATAAAGTTCCATATGTTTCTAAATTTTCTCTTCAAACACTTCATGTCCTAACTCAAGATAAATACTATAAAGCTCTCTAAATTTTTTTTGGTTTCCATTAAGCCTAACTAGTGAAAACAAGAAACAAAAGACAAAATTGCAGAATCTAAAGGAAATAACTTCGAGCACTCACACCATAGGATGTGAGTACCTTTTACCTTACCTCCTCGACAACGGCGCCAGAAAATAGCTTGATGTCTATGCACTTCTATCCTTGTAGACAGTTGTTGGGCCTCCAAGTGCAAAGGTTTGTAGAACAGCAGCAAGTTTCCCTTAAGTAGATTACCCAAGGTTTATCAAACTCAGGGAGGAAGTGGTCAAAGGTATCCCTCTTAAGCAATCATGCAATCAAGATACAAGAAGTCTCTTGTGTCCCCAACACACCCAATACACTTGTCAGATGTATAGGTGCACTAGTTCAGCGAAGAGATAGTGAAATACAAGTGGTAACGGTGCCAGAAAAGAGCTTCTGACTTGTTGTTGACGTGGGAGAGACTAAAGGCAAACTGAAATAAAGATGGAAGCAAGCAAACATGCAAAAGATCTAGATGCAAACGGTGTTTCAATGCTTAGAAACAAGGCCTAGGGATCATACTTTCACTAGTGAACACTCTCAATAAATATATTCTCTTCATGATACTACCCTGAACTACTCTCCGGTTGGACACTCTAATCCATGGTAGGGCTATAACACCACTCCTCAAAGTCCACCTTCCCCATCTAGATAACCCCACACTATCACCTGGAGCACTAGATGGTTCCAACAAACACCACAATTTCATAGAGACATCCAACTCCAAATATACTCATGATAAATATTTATGAACTCTAGCCTAAGTGCCACCACGGCGTGCATGCTGTCACTTTCACACACGTGGGGAAAAGCAGAGATCTATTAAAGCACTTGAGTAACAAAGTAGATCTACTTGATTACAAAGCTCATGATCATAATATGATCATGCATAGAGAGAGAGATGAACACATAGCTACCGGTAGAGCCCTTAGCCTCAAGGAAGAACTACTCCCTCCTCATCATGGGAATCAACAACGGCAATGGAGATGGTGGTGGAGATCGATGGAGATGGCTCCGGGGGCACTTCCCTGTCCCAACAGGGTGCCAGAACAGAGACTTTCTGTCCCCTGAATCTCCCCTTCAGTGGCGGCGGTGCTGTGGAGGTTTTCGTGGCTTTCTGGTCGATTCTCTAGGGTTTCTGAGTCGAGGGCTTCTTATAGGCGAAGGAGGCAAGGTTGATGGAGGCCCAGGGGCCCACACCCCCTGTGGGCGCACCTAGGGTGGGCCGCGCCCTGGTGTCCTCCGTCTTGTCTTCGATTTTTTGTATCGCTCAGGGAAAATATGAACTTTGGCTTTTGTCCCGTCCAATTCCGAGAATATTCATTTTTTAGCTTTCTGAAACCAAAAACAGCAGAAAACAGGCAACTGGCACTGTGGCATCTTGTTAATAGGTTAGTTCTAGAAAGTGTATAAAAATACCTCAAAGTATAGACAAAACATAGCAAAGTGGATACTAAACAAGCATGGAACATCAAAAATAGTAGATACGTTTACAACGTATCAAGCATCCCCAAGCTTAACTCATGCTCGTCCTCGAGTAGGTAAGTGATAAAAAGAATAATTTTTGAGGTGACATGCACCATCACAATCAAGATCAAACCATTTGCAAGCATTGAAAGCTGGGTTCAAAGAACTCTAAACATGAGCATGAAATATGGAGTTCTAATAGTAAGACAAAGTAACTATGCATGCAACATGAAAGACTACAAACAAAGATCATGAATAACATGCATTAAAAAATGTGTGTTTGTTTCACATACAGAAAACATGGCATAGTAGCATTCAACTTGTCCCTCATGGAGTAGCAATAGATGCATATGACACCTTGAAAGTTCATAAGAGTGACTAGATACAAATAGCACAAGAACAAGTAATATCAACAATATGCATCAATCAATAAGTTTTGGGACAATGCACACAGAACTAAGAATGGCAACTATGCTCTCTTAACGGGTGCCTAAAGGTAGAAGGTGGAGACTCAATTAAAGGAGGAAGAAAGGCCCTTCAAAGGGAAGCAGAGATTTCAAGTTTCATAAAGAGCTTCCAAAAATTATGGTACTTGTTAGCTTTCAGCTCTCATTGCCCCTATCATAAGCATCTTGAAGTGATTAAGGTTAAAGTGAACAAACTATGGAGTATATGCTTGACAAAGTATAAGTTGGCAATCTCATGTCCCTTGAATACGAGGGCCACTCCTCATGCTACTCAAGTTTAGTTACTTGCAAGTTCTTGTCATAGTAAGTACATGTGTATCATAGAGAACCGCCAACGGGATACCCCTTGCACATGGTACAGGAGCTATCACATAACCAAAATGAAAAGGCAAGCAGACAATGAGCATCTCAGCATTCTTCTTATTTACCATGGGAATATGGTGCTTTTTCTCTCTTTCCTCTTTTCTCATATTTTTTCTTTTTCTCAATCTCTTTTTTTATAAGAAGAATGCTTCATAGATGTCACTATGGTGATGCTGCAAGTTTCCACCATGATTAGGCATGGCTTAGGCTAGCGGCCCAGGCGTTTCTCTAACACACATACATAACTCCATGGACTTACAATCTCCCCTTTCATTTCACACCGACGACATCCATAGACAAAAGAGCATGATATCAACTGTATACAAAGTACAAGTGAAATGTTGAAAGCGTTCCCCGTGACAGCACGGTTCTGCTAATTCCAACGTATAAGTGCAAGAATATACAACATAGATGACATAATGGTTCAAGTTTATTAGGGGCAAGAAATATAAAGTGTGCCATCAAGTTTGTGAGAGCTTTAATCACTAACTTTCACATAACAAAGAGACTTTTTAATTGGAAGGTAGATAAAAACAAGAATATACTTGGAATGGTGTAACACACCATGCATAGGAATTTATAGTGGACTCTTTGGAATAACTTGGTTTCTTAGGAGTTGGATGCATGAGTAGATCTTACTCAATACAAGTGGAGGCTAGCAAAAGACTGGGAGATACCAACTAAAAGAGCAATAATGGCCATAATCATGCAGAGCGACAAAACATTACTAATCAAAGCATAAAGTGGTACTACAAGTCAAGGACTAAATGATCATAGAGGCTATGGTGACTTGGTCCTAGTCATAACCCAAACAAAGCATCAAAGGAGAATACCACAATACTATGCTTTTGTATGCTAAAACAACGCATGATTCCTTCAAGGCACACTAAGCAATCCCAATTGTTTGGAACAAGTCATGCTACAACAATGGTATAGCCAATCTTCGCGCAATGATCTCCATCTTGTGCGTTCCGGCATGATCTCCATCACTCCACCATGATTGCCTCCACCACGAATAGCAACTACAACTATTGCTAACTACTTAACGATAAAGTAAAGCTATTACATGGCGTATAAGAAGTTGACTCGCAGGTCATACACAATTATAAAGACAACCATATGGCTCCTGCCGGTTGTGTACTCATCGACATGCAAGTCATGAAACATTACAAAACATGATCATCGCATACATTATACACATCACATCTTGGGCCATACCATATCACAGAAAACACTCCCTGCAAAAACAAGTTAGACGCCTCTACTTTGTTGTTGCATGTTTTACGTGGCTTATGGGAGTAGATGCTAAGAACGATTCTTACCTACGGAAAGCCACAACGGTGATATTATGGTTGCCAAACTCCGGTGTTAATCCCATGACAACTATAGTGAGAATCGACATCCACCAAGCCGCATGTGTGGTACAAGCCACCGCGTCAAGTGCGAGCCGGTCTCATGACGGACGTCAGCGTAGGTTGGCCTGGACCGCTTCAATCTCACTATCCGCGTCATAAGAAGAACACAAACAAGAGGCTTGCACAGAAAACATCAACGCCGTAACAACCATGTTGCGTTCTACCGTGAATCACATCTACGCATAGATCTGGCTCGATACCACTGAAGGGTTTCGCAACATAGTAAATCAAAATTTTCTACGGAAGCGAACAGAGGGAAAGCCAAGATCTAATCTAGGAGATGCAAACAACGAGAGAGATTGGATTAGATCTTCATACCCTTGAAGATTCGCACAGCGAAACGTTCGTCGGAACGTGGGTGATGTAGTCGTACTCGCTTCTCCTCCTCGCGATCCGATCCGATCCGATCTAGCACCACAAGTGGCGGTGCCTCCGTGAGATGCACACGTGCAGCACCTCGACGTCTCCTCCTTCCTTGGACCAGCAAGTATGGTGGAGAGATGGATTGGATCTACAACGCGAGTAGCGGTGCAATTGGTGGAGAATTTCAGCAGGCTTCGCCACAAGCGATCGGGAGGGAGAGAGGAAGGGCAGCAGGGCGGCTAGGGTTGGAGGGGAAGGTGTGTAGGGTTGGTGCACCCCCACCCCTCTTTATATAGAGGGGGGCGCAGCCCTAGCCCCTCCTCCAAGCCTATCTCTAGTTTAAACGATTTAAACTTATCCCTTATCCAGAAATTCTATCTCTAGTTTAAACGAGTTTAAACTTATCTAGAATCGGCTGGGCCCTATGGGGCCTTGTGCCCCTGGCCCAATTCGGCCAGGACACTCCCTCATAGGCCCATGCCCCCTCCGGAAGGTGGGACCACGTTGGCCCCTTCCGGAAGGTTCTAGAAGCTTCCTACAATACCGATTAATCCTAACAATTCCGAACTCCAAAAACTGCACCGCCTTATATGAATCTTATTCTCCGGACCATTCCGGAACCTCTCGTGATGTCCCGGATCCCATCCGAGACTCGAACAAAATTCATAAACCAAGTATCCAATCTATCCTAGCCGAGACACGTTAAGTGTGTGACCCTGGGGTTCGAGAATATGCGTACATGATCTTCTATCAATAATCAACAGCGGGTGCAGGCACCCATATTGACTCCACACATTCATCGATGATCATATCGGATGAACCACGATGCCAGATTCAATCAATCCCATATATATATTCCCTTTCGTCTCGCGATATTTTACTTGCGAGATTCGATCGTCGGTATCGTCATACCTAGTTCAATCTCGTTCACAAGCACTTTACTCGTTCCGTAATCCAATATCACTTTGTGATTAACTCCTTAACCACATGCTTGCAAGCGGTGTTGATATCGATTACCGAGTGGGCCCGAAGTATATCTCTCCGACTTGGGAGGGACAAATTCCATCTCGATACATACAACCCAAGATACTTTCCGATCACACGAGACACCTTTATGATCACCCTCTCATAGGATGACGTTTGATGA
This sequence comes from Avena insularis, assembly GCA_023614405.1. Lineage (NCBI taxonomy): Eukaryota > Viridiplantae > Streptophyta > Magnoliopsida > Poales > Poaceae > Avena > Avena insularis. Next base: position 29,856,133 of record CM042689.1, on the reverse strand, counting down.
CCTCAAAGCTTTCTTCCGATACCAGGAGTTGTATTATCTCATGGTCTAAGGAATACAATATTTGACATAGGAAAAGCTTCGCAAAGATGAACACAAAGACTGAATCTTATTCTCCGGACCATTAACAAAAATTCATAAACCAAGTATATCCAATATCACTTTGTGATTAACTCCTTAACCACATATATCTCTCGAGGCTTGGGAGGGACAAATTCCATCTCGATACATACAACCCATGAATACTTTCCGATCACACGAGAGACACCTTTATGATCACCCTCTCATAGGATGGCGTTTGATGACCTCAAAGCTTTCTTCGATACCGGGAGTTGTATTATCTCATGGTCTAAGGAATACAATATTTGACATAGGAAAAGCTTGCAAAGATGAACACAAAGACACGATCTAATTGCTTCGCTTAGTTTGGGCATCACCATATCATTCTCCCAATGATATGATCTCATTATCAATTGACAACTCATGTCTATGGTTAGGAAACCTTAACCATCATTGATCAATGAGCTAGTCCATAGAGGCGGACTAGGGACACGGTGTTGTTCTAAACCACACAAGTATTAAAGTTTCCGCTTAATACAATTCTAGCATGGAATATAAACTTTATCATGAACAAGAATTATAATAATAACATCTTTATTATTGCCTCTAGGGCATAATTCCAACAGTCTCCCACTTGCACTAGAGTCAATAATCTAGTTTACATTTGGCAACAATCTCACACCCATGGCCTTTGAGGTCTTGATCATGTTTTACGTGGAAGAGGTTTAGTCAATGGATCTGCGACATTCAGATCTGTATGTACTTTGCTGATCTTCGATCTCCATCTGCTATATAATCTCGGATTATATGAAACTTGCGATTGATATGCTTGGTCTTTGGATGATATCTTGGTTCCTTAGCGAGTGCTATGGCGCCCGATATTGTCACACAATATCTCCAGTGGGTCCAATGCACTTGGAACCACGCCAAGCTCGATGATGAAGTTTACGATCCAAACTCCTTCACTTGGCCTTCTGCGGCAGCCATGTATTCCGCTTCTCTGTAGATCCCGCGATCACGCTTTGCTTGCGGCTTCTCCACTCAGCTCCTCCATTCAAAATATACACGTATCTGCGAGATTTACAATCATCCTTGTCGATTCGAAACTAGCATCGGCGTAACCTTTTCTGACGAGCTGTTCATCACCCCATAGACTAAGAACATTTCTTTAGTCCTATTTAGGTACCTTAGGATGTTCTTCACGGTTGTCCGATGTTCCACTCTGGATCACTTTGATATCGCTCGTCAAACTAAGAGCATTGGACACATCCGTCTAGTACACAAGATGGCATACATGATGGAACCTATGGCCGAGGCATAAGGCACTTTGCTCATAGCTTCCCTATCATTTACCGTAGCTGGACCTTTGAGCCTTGCTCAATATCTTACACGACAACATAGGCCTTTGAACCTTTCAATGCCTTATCCATTCTGAACCTTTTAGAACTTTGTCTAGGTATGTACTCGGCTTAAAGCTATCGAGCGTCTTTGTCTATCTCTATAGATTTTGATGCCCAATATATAAGCAGCTTCACCTAGGTCTTTCATTGAAAAACACTTGTTCAAATAACTCTTCACATCGTTAAGCATGTTGATGTCATTTCAATAATCAATATGTCATCCACATATAGTACCGAAACGTCACGAGCTCCCACTCACTTTCTTATAGATGCAAGCTTAGAGCAATTTGGAACAAATCCAAAGCTCTTGATCACTTGATCAAAAGCGAAGGTTCCAACTCCGAGATGCTTGCTTGATCCATAAATGAAACGCTGAAGTTTGCATACTTTATTAGCATCCTTAGGATCGACAAAACCTTGGGTTGCATCATATACAACTCTTCATCAATGTTGCCATTGAGGAAGCGATCTTGACATCCATTTGCCATATTTCATAATCATGAAAGCGCAGCAATTTCTAATAAAATCCGAATGGACTTAAACATCGCTACGGAGAGAAAGTCTCATCGTAGTCAACACCTTGAACTTGTCGAAAACCTTTCGCAGCAAGCCGTGCTTTATAGGCGGTAACATTACCATCCGCGTCCGTTTTCCTTTTGAAGATCCATTTGCACTCAACGGCCTTTCGTTCGCTAGGAGGGTCCACCAAAGTCCATACTTGGTTTTCGCTCATGGATCCCAATTTGGTTCATGGCTTCTAGCCATTTCTCGAGTCTGGGCTCATCATCGCTTCCTCATAGTTCGTGGGTTCACTGTCTTCTACTAACAAGACAGTCGAAGACAGGTTGTCGTACCACTCGGGAGGAGACGCAGCGACCTTGTCGACTGTGACGCTCGATGCGACATCGTCCGAAGCTTCATGATCCTTGTCATTTGCTTCCTCTATTGTTGGTGCGGACCTTGAACAATTTCAGGTGCTGCTACTCTCCAATTCAAGAGAAGGTTCAATAACCTCGTCTAGCTCTACTTTCCTCCCACTCACTTCTTTCGAGAAACTCCTTCTCAAGAAAGGAACCGTTCTTTGCGACAAACACTTTGCCTTGGTTCGTGATAGAAGGTATACCCAATAGTTTCCTTAGGGTATCCTATGAAGACGCATTTCTCCGCTTTGGGTTCGAGCTTGTCCGGCATCAACTTCTTGACGTAAGCTTCACATCCCCAAACTTTAAGAAACGACAACTTAGGTTTAGCACCAAACCATAGTTCATACGGTGTCGTCTCAACGGATTTAGATGGAGCCCTATTTAAAGTGAATGCAGCGGTTTCTAATGCATAACCCCAAAATGATAACGGCAAATCAGTAAGAGACATCATCGATCGGACCATATCGAATAGGGTTCGATTCAGTCGATCAGACACACCAATGCGTTGTGGTGTTCCGGGTGGCGTGAGTTGTGAAACGATTCCACTTGCTTTGAGATGCGTGAGAAAATCATAACTCAAATATTCACCCCCACGATCGGATCGTAGAAACTTAGTCTTTCTGTTACGATGGTTCTCCACTTCATTCTGAAATTCTTTGAACTTTTCAAACGTTTCAGATTTATGTTTCATTAAATAGATATACCCATATCTACTTAAGTCATCGGTAAAAGTGAGAAAATAGCGATATCCACCGCTCGTCGAAACACTCATCGGTCCGCATACATCGGTATGTATGATTTCCAACAAGTCCGTTGCTCGCTCCATCATACCGGAGAACGGGGTTTTGATCATCTTGCCCATGAGGCATGGTTCGCATGTGTCAAATGATTCAAAATGAAGAGACTCCAAAGTCCATCGAATGGAGTTTCTTCATGCGCTTTACTCAATATGACCTGAGCAACGATTGCCACAAATAAGTAGTATTATCACTATCTACTTTGCATCTCTTAGCCTCAATGTTATGGATGTGTGTTTCATCCCTTTCGAGATTTAGAAGAAATAAACCACTCACAAGAGGTGCATGACCATAAAAGATGTTACTCATATAAATAGAACAACCATTATTCTCCGATTTAAATGAATAACCGTCTTGCAATAAACACGATCCAGAAATAATGTTCATGCTCAACGCAGACACATAATAACATTTATTAAGGTTTAAAACTAATCCCGAAGGTAAAATTAAGGAGAGCGTCTTGCGGCCATCACATCAACTCTTGATCCGTTGCCAACGCATCGTCACCTTATCCCTACGCAAGCCACCGCTCATTCCGTAGCTCTGTTTGAGTTACAAATATTAGCAAGCGAACCGTATCAAATACCCGGGCACTACAACAAGGGCTAGTAAGGAAAACATCAATAACATGTATATCAAATATACCTTTGATGGTGCCACCTTCTTGTCCGCTAAGTACTTGAACGATTCTTCCGGTGACCCTTGTCCTTGCAATAGAAGCACTTTCAGTTTTGGCTTGGGTCCGGACTTGAGCTTCTTCTCGGCGAGAACAGCGCTTACGCCTCCTTTCTTGAAGGGCTTCTTTGCACCTTTACCTTTCTTAAAGGAGGGCTTGTTGACCATCAACACATGATTATCCTTCTTGATGTCCACCTCGCAGCCTTCACTTTGTGAAGAGCTCGGTGATAAATGTCGATGGAACCAATCTGATTATGAGTCACTACAAAACTTTTGTAGCCGGGAGGAGTGATTGCGAACCTGTCAATCTTGAGCTCCTCTGGAATCTTGCATCCAGTTGCTCAAGGCGTTGAGTGTAGCCCGACATCTTAATGGCGTGCTCACTAACGTAACTCCCTTCCTCCATCTTGCGATTAAAGAACTTCTCGGAGATCTCATATCTCTCGAGCGGGCTGAGTCTGAAACATGGTTTTCAACTCTTGAGAATCTCAAAGGGCAGGATAGTTTTCAAAAGCGATTTTGAAGTTCGGTTCCATAGCAAACAACATGGTGCTCTTAATCACACCATAATCATCTTTCTTGTTGATAGACAGCTTTCTCATCAGCCGGCGAAGTTGCAGCAGGGGGGTTACCTAACGCTTTCTCAAGGACATAGTCCTTTTGTCCGCCAGACAGAATGATCCTTAGATTGCAGAACCAGTTGGTGAAGTTAGACCCATTGTTTCTAAGCTTTTCTTTCTCAGCAAAAACGTTGAAGTTGAAGTTGGACTTGGCCATTGGATCTACAGTATTTGCAAGTACAATTTAGACTATGTTCATGATAAATAGTTCAACTTAATCAAATTACTAGATGAACTCCCACTAAATTCAACATCCCTCAAGTTGTTTAGTGAACACGATCCAAATTCACCACACCTAATCCGATCATCACGAGAAGAGATGTGGTTTCAATGGTGGACAACAAAGTGTCGATCATATCATTCATATGACTCATGCTTAACCTTTCGGTTCTTGTGTTCCGAGGCCATGTCTGTACATGCTAGGCTCGTCAAGTTAGACCCAAGTATTTCCGCGTGTGCAAAACTGGCTTGCACCCGTTGTATGTGAGCGTAGAGTCTATAGCACCCGATCATCACGTGATGCTTGGACACGACGAACTTTTAGCAGTGCATACTTAGGAGAACAGTTTTTATCTTGATTTTAAGTGAGGAATCATCTTATAATGCTATCGTCGCGATCTAAGCATAATAAGATACATAAAGGATAAACATCACATGCATATAACTTTATGTGACATGGTATAGCCAATCTTCGCGCAATGATCTCCATCTTGTGCGTTCCGGCATGATCTCCATCACTCCACCATGATTGCCTCCACCACGAATAGCAACTACAACTATTGCTAACTACTTAACGATAAAGTAAAGCTATTACATGGCGTAAGAAGTTGACTTCATGGGTCATACACAATTATAAAGACAACCATATGGCTCCTGCCGGTTGTGTACTCATCGACATGCAAGTCGTGAAACATTACAAAACATGATCATCGCATACATTATACACATCACATCTTGGGCCATACCATATCACAGAAAACACTCCCTGCAAAAACAAGTTAGACGCCTCTACTTTGTTGTTGCATGTTTTACGTGGCTTATGGGAGTAGATGCTAAGAACGATTCTTACCTACGGAAAGCCACAACGGTGATATTATGGTTGCCAAACTCGGGTGTTAATCCCATGACAACTATAGTGAAACCGGCATCCACCGCATGTGGTACAAGCCACACGTCAAGTGCGGAGGCCGGTCTCATGACGGCGTCGCGTAAGGTTGGCCTGGACGCTTCAATCTCACTATCCGCGTCATAAGAAGAACACAAACAAGAGGCTTGCAGCAGAAAACATCAGCGCCAAGAACAACCATGTTGCGTTCTACTCGTGAATCACATCTACGCATAGATCTAGCTCGATACCCGAAGGGTTTCGCAGCATAGTAAATCAAAATTTTCTATGGAAGCGAACAGAGGGAAAGCCAAGATCTAATCTAGGAGATGCAAACAACGAGAGAGATTGGATTAGATCTTCATACCCTTGAAGATTCGCACAGCGGAACGTTCGTCGGAACGTGGGTGATGTAGTCGTACTCGCTTCTCCTCCTCGCGATCCGATCCGATCTAGCACCACAAGTGGCGGTGCCTCCGTGAGATGCACACGTGCAGCACCTCGACGTCTCCTCCTTCCTTGGACCAGCAAGTATGGTGGAGAGATGGATTGGATCTACAACGCGACGGCGCGGTGCAATTGGTGGAGAATTTCTGCAGCAGGGCTTCGCCTACAAGCAGTCGGGAGGGAGAGAGGAAGGGCAGCAGGGCGGCTAGGGTTGGAGGGGAAGGTGTGTAGGGTTGGTGCGCCCCCACCCCTCTTTATATAGAGGGGGGGGCGCAGCCCTAGCCCCTCCTCCAAGCCTATCTCTAGTTTAAACGATTTAAACTTATCCCTTATCCAGAAATTCTATCTCTAGTTTAAACGAGTTTAAACTTATCTAGAATCGGCTGGGCCCTATGGGGCCTTGTGCCCCTGGCCCAATGCGGCCAGGACACTCCCTCATAGGCCCATGCCCCCTCCCGGAAGGTGGGACCACGTTGGCCCCCTTCCGGAAGGTTCTAAAAGCTTCTGGTACAATACCGATTAATCCGGAACAATTCCGAACTCCAAAAACTGCCGCCTTATATGAATCTTATTCTCCGGACCATTCGAACCTCTCGTGATGTCCGGATCCCATCCGAGACTCGAACAAAATTCATAAACCAAGTATCCAATCTATCCTAGCGTCGAGACACGTTAAGTGTGTGACCTCTGGGTTCGAGAATATGCGCATATGATCTTCTATCAATAATCAACAACGGGCAGGCACCCATATTGACTCCCACACATTCATCGATGATCATATCGGATGAACCACGATGCCAGGATTCAATCAATCCCATATATATATTCCCTTCGTCTCGCGATATTTTACTTGCCCGAGATTCGATCGTCGGTATCGTCATACCTAGTTCAATCTCGTTCACAGCAAGCACTTTACTCGTTCCGTAATCCAATATCACTTTGTGATTAACTCCTTAACCACATGCTTGCAAGCGGTGTTGATATCGATTACCGAGTGGGCCCGAAGTATATCTCTCCGACTTGGGAGGGACAAATTCCATCTCGATACATACAACCCAACAGATACTTTCCGATCACCTGAGAGACACCTTTATGATCACCCTCTCATAGGATGACGTTTGATGACCTCAAAGCTTTCTTCCGATACCAGGGAGTTGTATTATCTCATGGTCTAAGGAATACAATATTTGACATAGGAAAAGCTTCGCAAAGATGAACACAAAGATACGATCTAATTGCTTCGCTTAGTTTGGGTCTGTCCACCATATCATTCTCCCAATGATATGATCTCATTATCAATTGACAACTCATGTCTATGGTTAGGAAACCTTAACCATCATTGATCAATGAGCTAGTCCATAGAGGCGTACTAGGGACACGGTGTTGTTCACAAACCACACAAGTATTAAAGTTTCCGCTTAATACAATTCTAGCATGGAATATAAACTTTATCATGAACAAGAATTATAATAATAACATCTTTATTATTGCCTCTAGGGCATAATTCCAACAATAATCACTAAGCATAAGGTCAAAACAACATCTAGCATGAGATGCTAAAGTCTAAGTCACAGTCAAAGCAAGCTCCTCTTGCACTATTCAAGCAAGAACTTTCTACTCCTATCCAACACCAATCAACTTATTTGAAACAACACAGCGAGAACAGGGTCCAAACTACTTTATTCAAGAAAACTAAACAAACTAAGCAAACCAAACGAAAACTAAGACGCTCCAAGAACAACACAACAGTGCATGAAATAAGAAAAACGAAGTGTCTAGAAAGACCTGAGCTTTTTATTGATGGAGAAGGGGATGCCTTGGGCATCCCCAAGCTTTGACGCTTGTACCTCTTGAATATTTCTTGGGGTGACACGGGGTGGAATCCCCAAGATTGAGATTTTGTCCATTTTTCATCTCATTGCATCATTCTCTCTCTACACCTGAAAATTTTCCTTCATACAAAACTTCACACAATCTTCATTAGCAACATTAGTGCATTCAAAAGTTAATAGACCTTTGGGTTTATCTTAGAATAGCAAAACCTTCACTAAAATATCAGCTCAATCCGACTTACAGAGATTCCTCACGAATTTTTACGGTGGAGCACAAAAATCTGTTTCGGGACAACAACTCCCCAAATCAAGGAGAGGTCATTACTGAAGTAATAACTTCCAAGACTCAAGAAAACTCTTGGGTTATCTCCCAACAAGTACTTTTCTTTAACGCCTTTAAGTTAGGCATGATATTTTGAAAAGATGCTCACATAAGAAATATGAATTGAAGTAAAAGAGAGCATCAAGAAGCACATTCAAAACACATTTAAGTCCAACCCACTTCCTATGCATAAGAATTTTGTAAAGAAACAAGTCATGAAAGCACAAAGAAACTAGCATAGGAAAGCAAAACAAGTGCAACTTCAAAAAATTTCAACATAAAGAGGGGAAACTTAATATTATTAAGATGCATAAAACCATGTTTCCCTCTCTCATAATAACTTTCAGTAGCATCATGATTAAAATTAACAATATAACTATCACATAAAACATTCTTATCATGAGCCACATGCATAAAATAATTATTACTCTCCACATAAGCATAGTCATTCTTATTAATTGTAATGGGAGCACATTAAACAAAATAGCTATCATTATTATTCTCATCACCATAATCATCAAATATAGGATGCATATTGTAATCACAATCAATTTTCTCCTCAATAGTAGATGGACTGAAAATATCATATTCATCATTGTAATCATCATATATTGGAGGTTTGGTATCATCATAAGCAATAGAATAGCTATCTTCCAAAGCTAGGAACTAAAAAGACCATTTTCATCAAAACTAGCTTTCCCAAGCTTAGACTTTTCCATAGCATTAGCAATAATGGTGTCCAAAGAATTCATACTAATAATATTTCTATTAGCATGCTAATAAAGTTCCATAGGTTTTTTAATTTTCTCTTCAAACACTTCATGTCCTAACTCAAGATAAATACTATAAAGCTCTCTAATTTTGTTGTTGTTTTCCATTAAGCCTAACTAGTGAAAACAAGAAACAAAAAGACAAAATTACAGAATCTAAAGGAAATAACTTCAAGCACTCACACCAGAGGATGTGAGTACCTTTTACCTTACCTCTTCGGCAACGGCGCCAGAAAATAGCTTGATGTCTACGCACTTCTATTCTTGTAGACAGTTGTTGGGCCTCCAAGTGCAAAGGTGTAGGGGTTCGTAGCATGGAAAACAAAAATTTTCTATCACATACAAAAAAACAAGCCAAGATCTATCTACTAGATTGTAGCAACGAGTCGATAGTGGAACTCACCCTCGAAGATTCCAAAGCGTTTAACGAGAGCAGATTCTCGTGGGTGATGTAGTCGTACTCTTTCCGATCTCAAGATCGCGCAGACGATCCTTCCGGCGCCGCGTTCCCGCAGCGCTCCCGCAGTCGGTCACACGTTCGGTACTCGACGAAGACCTTCCTCTCCCTTGTTCCAGCAGGCAGCGGAGGTTGTAGCACTCTCCTCGCGATTCCGGCAGCACGACGGCGTGGTATCGGAGGTAGAGGGGAGATCCCGCAGGGCTTCGCCTTAAGCCGGTGCGAGTATGGTGGAGCTTATGAGAGAGGCTATTAGTGGTCTAGTAATTAGACACACCAATTAGAAGGCTCTAAACCAATTAGAAGGCTCTAAACCGAATAGCTCTAAACCGGGGTCTAGATCTAGGGTTTAGTTTAGAGGATAGGAACTTGTGTGTGTAAGGAGGAGCCCCTGCCTCCTTATATAGGTGGGAGGGGCTGGCGCCAAGGGAGGAGTGGAGTCCTCCCCAACTCGGCATTGAGTTGGCCGGTTGGAGGAGGTCTCCTCCCCAACTCGGTTTCCACTTCTCCTCCTCTTTCCACTTTCCAAAACTTGCCGTTTGACTTTCAAACTAGCCGTTTGACTTTTCAATTTAGGATTTAAATAAACCCTTTATTTTGGACAGCGAGAACACTTAGTACATGATGCAATCATTCCAATATGTAATGACACATTCATGTACCCTTCCCCCACCGGAGTGCCGGACATTCCGGAACATTCTAGAATGTTCCCGATGAAAACACCGGAACCATTCCCCAACTCCGAAATGGGACTTTCCTTATATGAATCTTATTCTCCGGACCATTCCGGATCTCCTCGTGATATCCCGGATCCCATCCGAGACTCCGAACAACATTCGGTTCACTTTCTCATAATACCATAACTACTCAAACAACGTCGAATCCTTAAGTGTGTCTCCCTACGGTTCGTGAATTATGCGGACATGATCGAGACACTTCTCCGAACAATAACCAATAGAGGAATCTGGAAATTCATATGGCTCCCACATATTTCTACGATTACTTTGCGATCGAATGAACCACTTACATACGATACCAATTTCCCTTTGTCTCACGATATGTTACTTATCCGAGGTTATGATCGTCGGTATCTGCATACCAGTTCAACCTCGTTCGATAAGTACTCTTTTCTCGTTCGTGATATGTGATCCCTTGTGACCAAGTCACATGCTTGCAAGCTAATTGGATGACATTTCACCGAGAGGGCCCAGAGAATATCTATCCGTCATGTGGATGGACAAATCCCACTCTTGATCCATGTGTTTCAACCAATACTTTCCGAACACCCAATGCCACTTTTATAACCACCCTGTTACGGTGTGGTGTTTGATGACATCAAAGCATCCATCCAGTAAAGGTGATATGCATGATCTCATGGTCGAAGGAATTAGGTTACTATGTATCAGAAAGCATATAGCAATTGAACTATTGAAATGACTTGATCTTTATGCTACGCTTATCTATAGGAGTATGTCCATCACATCATTCTCCTAATGATATGACCCTATTGTTAATAACATCTCTATGTTCATGATCAGGAAACAATGATCATCTATTAACCAACAAGCTAGTTTAACAAGAGGCTTTACTAGGGACTCTTTTATGTTTACAAATCACACAAGTATTAATGTTTCCTGTTAATACAATTATAGCATGGTATGTAAACATTTATCATAAGTGTGAAGATATGATAATAACCACTTTATTATTGCCTCTTGGGCATATCTCCAACAGTCTCCCACTTGCACTAGAGTCAATAATCTAGTTTCAAACCTTTGTGTATTCAACACCTATGGCTTTCTGGTGTTGTATGTACACGATTGCTAGTGGTCAACTGATCTCCGGATCTGACACTTCTAGGTCCGTGTGTAATTGCATATCTTTGCGTCTCTACGCATCACTCATTCTCTAATGAGATGGCTTTGTATAATTTGGTCTTTCGGTGTGACCTTTAGTTCTTTGGGGTTAAAACATGTTGATAATATTGTCGCACAATATATCTTCATAGTATTATCCCATTGTGAACTACACCTAGTTTGATAACAAACTACTTGACACAAATGCCCTCTTTTGCTGCTATAATAGCAGTCATATACTTAGCCTTTTGTTGTAGTATCTCATCACAATGTCTTAACTTTGGAACTCATCCAAATCCATTATGGAACTCACTTTCCATTATATTGTGCCACCCTTAATTTAGATTGAGATAAACTTAATTTGTACTTTGTGACAAAACTAGTATCAATGTAGTACTTTTACAATGAACTAATCATCTATTTGTCACTTCTACAAATAATATACTCTTAGTTCTTCCAAAAGATCATAAGAATATCCTTACTATCGTCCAATGATCATCTTATGAATCATTCGTATATGCTCATAATATTTATAGCATAGGACATATCTCGATTTGTACATATCACAAGTATGATTGATATAAATACTCCTTGTGATTTCATACATCAAGTATCAATCTATACTTGAATCTTTGTTTCACTTACCAAGTGCCAATACACTTGAATATATCATCAACATTGAACTCTTTCAATCCTTTACGTACAAGAACCTTTCTTGTAGTTTCTATATTGAATTCATTCAATATCTAGTCTATGTACTTACCGCACAACCATATTAGTCTATTGATGCCAAATATTTGGGTTTTGCCTAAGTCTTTCATCGGGATGAAATTCTTAATATGTGTTAATAAAAGATACATTATTTCCAATCAACAATATGTCTTCCACATAATGTATTAGAAACATGTCTTAGCTCCCACTTAATTTCTTGCAAATGCAAGCATCTTCATTGTCTCCGATGAAATTAAACTCTTTTAAGTTTCATCATAGTGAAGATTCCAACTCCGCTATGCTTACTTCAACCATTGAAGTTTGCATATGCTTTAGCATCCTTTGAATTAACAAAACCCTTTGGACCGTGTCATGCACACGTCCTAGGTAACCATTCTATTAGAAGAACTTGTTTTGTTTATTCTACTACCACATAACAAATTATATGTAGTGGTTGCTACATAAATCCGTCTATACTAAAAATCGCTATGAAATATCAAATCTTGTCATATACAACCTTTGAACAATGTTGTGAACTCTTTCCCAACATGTCGACTATTTTATAGATGTGAAACATCCATGTCTACTTCTTTATAGATCCAAACACAACGCAAGGTCTTACACCTTTTTCGAGGGTCCTTCAAGTTCAAAACTTGATTTCTCGTATGGAACTATCACGGATTTTATGGCTTCAAGCCATTTAGGAGTCGGGGCCCATCATCGCTTCTTTGCATGTAGTAGGTTCATTATTCTCAAATAATGATTCAACCCTCAAATCTTGGTATTTGATTGTTCATCCGACCTACTTGTTTCAATAGAAACTTAGACCTCGTGACCACAACCTTTGAGGCACGTGAGCCATGAGCATTATTCTTTGCCTCCTAACACTTTTCGGTCTTTGCGCAACTTTGCACATATAGCTAAGGTTCTTTTAACCTTATCAAAGTTCTATTGTCCTCCCACTTAACTTTTCACGAAAATTCCTTCTCAAAGAAACTTGGCGTTCTAGCGACAAACACTTTTGTCTCCGGTGTTTATGGAGGAATACTTAACATTTATACAAAGACAGGTTCATCCGACTTTGGTTGCACACATCTTTCTTATGCATAGCATACCAATGTTTAAGAAAGGACTACTTGGGTTTTATCCCAAACCATAACTTTATATGGTGTCATTTCAGCGGATTATGATGGAGCTCTTTTAGTGGAAAACGGTAGTCTCTAAAGCTTTTAATCTTTAAAATATAATAGCAGTTTTATGAATTACACCTTTGATCTTACCATGTCAAACAAGGTTTTAATTACATATCTCGAACGCTCCATACTCTTATGGTGTTTCGGGAAATGCAAATCCACGGAACTATTCCATAAATCTTAGGTATTATGCTAAACTTGTAACTTAAATATCTTCCTTTATGATCTTATCATAAACTATTCATATTCTTGTTACAATGATTTTGCACTTCATCTTGAAAGTCTTTGAACTTTTCAAGTGTTTCATACTTTATCCTTATTAAGTAAATATTCATATATTCACTCAAATTTTCGGAGAAAGCATATGAAGTTGAAATTCATCGCTCTTGACTACACATAATGGGCTTTGTACAACAATATGTACAATTTCCAATAAGCTAGTCTTTCGTTCCCTTTTGGCCTATGAACGAAGTTTTAATTATCTCTAGGAAAGTTTCACAAACGTCATTTGATCAAAAATCAAAAGACTCCAAAATTCCATCCACATGGAGTTTCTTCATGTTTTCTTTCCAATATAATTTAAACGGCGATGTCACTTCCTAAGTGATCTTTCAATCAATTTGTCTTTCGACAATTTTAGCACTAGTTTTATGGATGTGATTTATCCAACGAGATTTGTGAATCATCCATCTTTTATGGATTACGGCAATTATTTGAACAACCCTTTTGTTCTCATAATACCTGATAAAACAAATCCTGAAGGCAAGCTTTGATGTTTAACGAGCAACACAATAACCCTTTATTTGTTTTCGATGAACATCATCACATATTCTTTTGCTAGTTACTTAGGCCATTGTAGTTCATGAATTGTGTTGTTTCGTATGACGATTCATACCAACAAATTCAGTATCAAATACTTAAGAACCACATTGTTTAATAAGCAAAGAATATAGCCATAACACATATATCATCTATATACTTAAACTGAACAATTCTAGTCTTTTCTTTTCTGCCATATACTTATGAGATTCTCTTTCAGTATTTCCTTTTCTGTTTGAAAGAATCTATCAACATCAATAGTGGAGTCATACTTATGACACATAGTCCAAAGCGTGTATAGTTAAATACCAATGTCTTTGGACTTGTACTTTGAAGTAGATCACCATTATCAAATATTTGGTGTTCTTTCAAATTCCTTTCTTTAGTAATCTTTTGGTGTAGTAAACATTTTACCTACATCAAATATTCACCCTCATCATGGACTTATCCATGATCTAGCTACTTTTAGCTTGTAACGGTGAATCGAGAGTATAATGTTGCTCTCCAAAACCTTTTGGAAGATTAGGACAACTAGTGTCTCCAACCTTTTGCAAATTCTCATCCAAATATGAGAACATGAACTTTGCCATATTATACTTTATCATGTTGCAACCAAAACTTCGTTTCAGATATCACAATATCTTCCACACATTATGGTTTCTGAAACAACTCTTTCAGATCCTAGATAACCTTGATATTAAGATAATCTTTTTGAATATCAAGAATCAAGGAGACAAACATGATACTCAAACACTAACACTTGGAATTGTCACTCTTGTTTTAATACTAATTATTAAACTTTATGGAGTAACCGGAACTTACTGAAAGTTTGCAATAGGACTTTTAAACTTTAGATTAACACTTCAAAACAATACGATACCAGTTAAATAAAGTAACTAACCAGAATTCTATAGTTCTATCATCTCAATTAAAACTAAGCGCAAGGTGGTAAACGGATGCCAATGACTACAACAACTATGCAAATTCACTTTGATTTTAGTTTATGATAAATTGAGTTCTAATTAATAATTAAATTAATCTAGGTGAACTCCCACTTAAAACAACATCCCTCACATTGTTTTAGTGATCACATGAACCAAATCCACCACATCAAAACCGATCATCACGAGAGTTGATATAGCTTTAATGGCGAACAATCAACATGTTCATCATATCTACTATATGACTCATGCTCTACCTTTCGGCAATCCGTGTTCCTGAGGCCATGTCTGTACATGCTAGGCTCGTCAAGATCAAACCTTAGCTACCGCATAAGCAAATCTGGCTTGCTTACGTTGTATTCACCATGAATCAAAGACACCCGATCATCACGTGGTGCTTGAGCGACAAGCTTTGTAGCAGTGCATTCTAAGGGTGAACACTTTAGAAGTTGAAATTTATGTGCATGAGGGATCATCTTATAATGCTACCGTTGTCTACTAAGCAATACAAGATGCATAAAGGATTAACATCACATGCAATTCATAATATGTGATATGATATGGCCTTTCTTCTTTGTGCTTCCGATCTCCATCTTCAAGCACGAACATGATCTCCATCATCACCGGCATAGCATCAAGGTCAATGACGCTTCTTCATGGTTGTCGTCCACCAGCTTCAACTATTACAACTATTTTGAATAGACACGCAGGTCTTAACAGAAATTAAAGACAACCATATGGCTCCCGCCGTTGCCAACTTACAATAAGGAACATTGCATACATCAAATATAATCACAATCATGGCCATATCACATCATCAAGACACCCCGCAAAACAAAGTTAGACGCCTCTACTTTCTTTGCATATTTTACGTGGTTTGGGGCTTTCAATAAGTGTCGTTCTAACTTACGAACAAGAACCACAACATTGATACTAGCATTGTTGATCACCCGTTGTAAATTGGATCTTTACTATGCTAGGAGAAACAGCACCCATAAAGCCACTTATGCAATACAAGTTGCATGTCAAGCGTGGAGCAAGTCTCATGAACGATGTCATGTAAGGTTAGCCCGGGCCGCTTCATCCCAACATACCGCAAGATGCAAAGTACACAAAAAGCAATCTACAATAAAAGCATCAATGCCCACAATGACCATTGTGTTCTACTCGTCTGCAGATCTACATATAGACACGGCTCGATACCCTTTGTAGGGGTTCGTAGCATGGAAAACAAAAATTTTCTATCGCATACAAACAAACAAGCCAAGATCTATCTACTAGATTGTAGCAACGAGTCGATAGTGGAACTCACCCTCGAAGATTCCAAAGCGTTTAACGAGAGCAGATTCTCGTGGGTGATGTAGTCGTACTCTTTCCGATCTCAAGATCGCGTAGACGATCCTTCCGGGCGCGTTCCGCAGCGCTCCGCGATCGGTCACATCGTTCGATTACTCGGCGAAGACCTTCCTCTCCCTTGTTCCAGCAGGCAGCGGAGGTTGTAGCACTCTCCTCGCGATTCCGGCAGCACGACGGCGTGGTATCGGAGGTAGAGGGGAGATCCCGCAGGGCTTCGCCTTAAGCCGGTGCGAGTATGGTGGAGCTTATGAGAGAGGCTATTAGTGGTCTAGTAATTAGACACACCAATTAGAAGGCTCTAAACCAATTAGAAGGCTCTAAACCGAATAGCTCTAAACCGGGGTCTAGATCTAGGGTTTAGTTTAGAGGATAGGAAACTTGTGTGTCTAGGAGGAGCCCTGCCCTCCTTATATAGGTGGGAGGGGCTGGCGCCAAGGGGAGGAGTGGAGTCCCTCCCAACTCGGCATTGGAGTTGGCCACGGGTTGGAGGAGGTCTCCCTCCCAACTCGGTTCCCTCTCCTCCTCTTTCCACTTTCCAAAACTTGCCGTTTGACTTTCAAACTAGCCGTTTGACTTTTCAATTTAGGATTTAAATAAACCCTTTATTTTGGACAGCGAGAACACTTAGTACATGATGCAATCATTCCAATATGTAATGACACATTCATGTACCTTCCCTCCGAGTCTTGGGACATTAGGGACCTTCTAGAATGTTCCATGAAAACACCTAACCATTCCCCAACTCCGAAATGGGACTTTCCTTATATGAATCTTATTCTCCGGACCATTCCGGATCTCCTCGTGATATCCCGGATCCCATCCGAGACTCCGAACAACATTCGGTTCACTTTCTCATAATACCATAACTACTCAAACAACGTCGAATCCTTAAGTGTGTCTCCCTACGGTTCGTGAATTATGCGGACATGATCGAGACACTTCTCCGAACAATAACCAATAGAGGAATCTGGAAATTCATATGGCTCCCACATATTTCTACGATTACTTTGCGATCGAATGAACCACTTACATACGATACCAATTTCCCTTTGTCTCACGATATGTTACTTATCCGAGGTTATGATCGTCGGTATCTCTGCATACCCAGTTCAACCTCGTTACTGATAAGTACTCTTTTCTCGTTCCCGTGATATGTGATCCCTTGTGACCAAGTCACATGCTTGCAAGCTAATTGGATGACATTTCACCGAGAGGGCCCAGAGAATATCTATCCGTCATGTGGATGGACAAATCCCACTCTTGATCCATGTGTTTCAACCAATACTTTCCGAACACCCAATGCCACTTTTATAACCACCCTATTACGGTGTGGTGTTTGATGACATCAAAGCATCCATCCAGTAAAGGTGATATGCATGATCTCATGGTCGAAGGAATTAGGTTACTATGTATCAGAAAGCATATAGCAATTGAACTATTGAAATGACTTGATCTTTATGCTACGCTTATCTATAGGAGTATGTCCATCACATCATTCTCCTAATGATATGACCCTATTGTTAATAACATCTCTATGTTCATGATCAGGAAACAATGATCATCTATTAACCAACAAGCTAGTTTAACAAGAGGCTTTACTAGGGACTCTTTTATGTTTACAAATCACACAAGTATTAATGTTTCCTGTTAATACAATTATAGCATGGTATGTAAACATTTATCATAAGTGTGAAGATATGATAATAACCACTTTATTATTGCCTCTTGGGCATATCTCCAACAAAAGGTTTGTAGAATTGCAGCAAGTTTCCCTTAAGTGGATTACCCAAGATTTATCAAACTCGGGGAGGAAGTGGTCAAAGGTATCCCTCTCAAGCAACCCTGCAATCAAGATACAAGAAGTCTCTTGTGTCCCCAACACACCCAATACACTTGTCAGGTGTATAGGTGCACTAGTTCAGCGAAGAGATAGTGAAATACAAGTGGTAATGGTGCCAGAAAAGAGCTTCTGACTTGTTGTTGACGTGGGAGAGACTAAAGGCAAACTGAAATAAAGATGGAAGCAAGCAAACATGCAACAGATCTAGATGCAAATGGTGTTTCAATGCTTAGAAACAAGGCCTAGGGATCATACTTTCACTAGTGAACACTCCCAATAAATATATTCTCTTCATGATACTACCCTGAACTACTCTCCGGTTGGACACTCTAATCCATGGTAGGGCTATAACACCACTCCGCAAAGTCCTCCTTCCCCATCTAGATAACCCCACACTATCACCTTGAGCGCTATATGGTTCCAACAAACACCACAATTTCATAGAGACATCCAACTCCAAATATACTCATGATAAATATTTATGAACTCTAGCCTAAGTGCCACCACGGCGTGCACACTGTCACTTTCACACACGTGGGGAAAAGCAGAGATCTATTAAAGCACTTTAGTAACATAGTAGATCTACTTGATTACAAAGCCCAGGATCACAATATGATCATGCATAGAGAGAGATGAACACATAGCTATCGGTAGAGCCCTTAGCCTCGAGGAAGAACTACTACTTCCTCATCATGGGAATCAACAACGGCAATGGAGATGGTGGTGGAGATCGATGGAGATGGCTCCGGGGGCACTTCCCCGTCCCGTCAGGGTGCTAGAAAAGAGACTTTCTATCCCCCGAATCTCTTCTTCAGTGGCGGTGGCACTGTGGAGGTTTTCGTGGCTTTCTGGTCGATTCTCTAGGGTTTCTGAGTCGAGGGCTTCTTATAGGCGAAGGAGGCAAGGTTGGTGGAGGCCCAGGGGGCCCACACCCCTTATGGGCGCACCCAGGGTGGGCCCGCGCCAACCAAGGGTGTGGCCACCCTGGTGTCCTCCTCCGTCTCGTCTTTGATTTTCTGTATCGGTCAGGGAAAATATGAACTTTGGCTTTTGTCCCGTCCAATTCCGAGAATATTCATTTTTTATCTTTCTGAAACCAAAAATAGCAGAAAACAGGCAACTGGCACTGTGGCTTCTTGTCAATAGGTTAGTTCCAGAAAGTGTATACAAATACCTCAAAGTATAGACAAAACATAGCAAAGTGGATACTAAACAAGCATGTAACATAAAAAATTATAGATACGTTTACGACGTATTAGTGGTAAATTTCGGAATTGAACTCATATTGGCTAGTCACGTCATGCAACAAAATTTAATATGACAGAGTCGTGAATGTCAAATGTTGGACCCATTATAATTGCAAACATGATTAATAACTTTAGTACATGGGTCTGACAAAGATAAGCGGAACAAACCTCCGCACTCATAAACCTTTCCAAAAAATTGTACATATTTAGAAATTACAACTTTACTGGACTCAAAAACCAACTTAAAACCATCTCGACATAAAAGAAATCCGCTGACGAGATTCTTATTGATGGAAGGAACGTGTTGCACATTCTTCAGCTATACGAACTTCCCCAAAGTAAACTTGAGATTTACCGTACCAACACCATGAACAAAAGCACGTGAGACGTTTCCATCAGCACAGAAGAAGTCCTTGAGACCTGATAAGAGGAAATCATGAAAATATCAGAACATAATGTGTATTATCACCCGTGTCTATCCACCAATCAGAAGAATGGCATACTGAAAGGATAGTAGGTAAAATATCGTACCCAGCATCTTTCATCAACCATCTTGTAGTCATAGAATTGCTCCATGACATACAACTCAGTGTTAGCGTCCGAGACCCCAAACTTGGCCTCGAGCGCTTCCCACACATCCTTGCCATTATCAAATGACATATACGGGTCAATAATATTGTCCCCAAGAACACTGAACAAAGCCGCCATAAACATGGTACCGGCTTTCTTAAAGGTCGCTTCCTGCTCAGTAGAAAGTTCTCCTTTGGGCTTGCCAAGAGTGGCGCTATAGCAGTTTAGGTTTTCAAACCATAGAACTGCTCTCTTGCGCCATCTCTTATAGTGCATGCCATTAAAAGGAGGCGGCCTAGTAGCCGCGGCTATACCAGTGAAATTCAGTTGCCAATAATCAGGTTTTTGGATTATTGAAAATATAAGCAATAATTCATATGATTTAATCCAAATAATAAACTGATAAAGCACGATCATACAAATAGTAGTAAAACCAATTATGCAGATCAACAAAGTAGATGAACATATTATATCTATACAAGATAAACCTATCACATCTATGCCAAATGCTAGAACTAAAAACTCTAGCAAAGTCCAAAAGAGAGAGATTGAGATTACATACGATGCAGTTGCGGTAGTAGCCGCGGCGGTAGCAGCAGCAGAGCTGTCGCTCATGTTGAGGTTGTAGAAGAGGTCGCTGACGTCTAAGAAGAAGTGGTCGTTCGGGAACTCGTCGTCGAACGACGTCGTGGTTGCTAGTAGTCGCGCTTGAGCGCTCCCCAAAAACCTGATCGCCCCTCACCCGTACAGGTTCTCGAGAGGCAGGATTCCGGAGGCCTACTGTCCCGATCTGCATACACGCCGCAAACCGGGATGGGGAAGAAGATGGTGGCACAAGGTTCTATAGGTAGGCGCGTGTGTGGATTGATGACCGATTAGGTTTATCACACACACGCTTATATAGTGCTGGTCATGGAGATCGTGGGGCACAACCCATGTCCGAGTCGGTAACAGCCTGCTCGGCGAGATTCCCGCGGCGCACGCGCGTCGTGATGAGGCGGGCGGCGTCAGAGGAGGAGTGCACGAGGGCTTCTCTTCTTATAACACCTTAGTGAGTGGTGCAACACTCTACTATATAAGGTGGTCCAACTCCCCTTCCACTAACAATGTGGGACTAAACTTTAGCACCACTAGTACAGCCATATGCTGCCATGCACAAGTGTGCCAAAGAGAATTTCAGAATTTGCCTAATGGGCGAGCAGCCCAAAACTCACCAAATTTCAACAATAACTGATTGAGCGGGAGATGCCGCTCCTCCGTGATCCATTGGGTAAACTGAAACTAAGATGAGAACATAGACGGTGGCTGGTGGTTGACTCTGATTGAGAGGGAGGAGCCACAGTCACGGGAACCTTGGCGGCTGCCTTGCCACATGTGCACAAAGAGATGATGGTTAGGAATGAGGGACATGCACATGCAGGGGACAAGGTTGGACTTGGCAGGGCGTGCCAGGCGACCATCGGCTAGAACCTAAACAACGCCATGGGAAGACGATGGGAAGCACGATGGCGATGGGGGCAGGCATTGTTGGGCGGCCACATGTGCCCGTGGAAGAAGGGGATGCAGGCGTTCTTGGATCACGACCGCAGTGTAGGCGAGCTTCGGGCGTCACACAAAATCGGTGAAGACTTTATGCTTTCGTTAGAACACGTATTGGCAGAGCACTGATTCGGTGGAGTGCTCCGGTAATTGCTAATTACACCTAGACATAGGATTAGATTAACCTGGACTAGTATTAGCTTTCATTGGACGGGATGATCTGATGGTGCCGGCTGCACCCCACGGTGTGAGTTTAATAAAAAAGAAAATGTTAGTAGCTCGTTTAATAGTACGTAGTATTTTTGTTTGTTTTTGAGGTTCAGCTCGTTTAATAGTATAAGTATCACAGTTTCCTCTGGCTTCAACGGAGGAGGCCCAAGTAATCGCAGAAGGCCCATTTGTTTGACGACAGGACTCGGGAGTCAGGAGAGGTCCTCCTCCTCTTTCCTTTGCATCGTCGTCGTCTTCTTCCAGCCGTTCACTCGCTCCTCCTCACTTTTTCTTCTCAGGGTCTCGCCGTCGTCGTCGTCGGTAGGTAGGTAGGGTGGGTGGGTCCCACAATCCAGCCACCATGGCTTCCTCCTTCTCCGCCGCCGCAACAACCAGCCCGGCTTGCTGCTGCTGCTGCTCTCCCCAGCTCCACCTCCTCCTCCTCCGCCGCCGCCGCCCCGTCCCCCACCACCTGTCCCCCACGCGCCCCCTCCGACTCCGAATCCCGCTTCGCCTCCGAGCCCAAGCCGAGCCCGAGCCCTCCCCCGAGCCCGGATCCTTCGCCGGCTGGTCGGACGAGGACCAAGACGACAAGGAGGAGGCCACAGCGGCAGGTCCATTCGGAGGTCTTGACTCCCATATATCATCTGTAGCCACTACCAAAAATATTTTTGCACAATTTCTCACTCCTCCTCCTCCTCCTCCTCCTCTGTGCTTAATTTATTTATTTATTTATTCCTCTTGTATGTATGCAGGTCTTCTTGGACCTGGCCTTGCTGGACTCTTCCTCCTCGCCGGCATCACCTATGCCGCAATCTCTCTCACCAACCCTAATGGTACCCTCCCATCCATACCTCCCTCCCTCCCTCCTGGAATCTAGTCTGCCTCTTACGCCTCATTTCTATGCAGGATCAAGGCCGCCCTTGCCCACACACAGCCACACACAATCCTCCTACCAAGAGGAACAGGAACAGGAGGAGGCACAGGAACAGGAGGAGGAGGACGCTGCTGCCCAAGATCTGCTACCAGCCGATGCCCAGGATGCCGCCACTCAGGACCCTGCTACAACACCACAATACACTCCTCTGCCTTCACAAACCGACCATGAAGATCAAATGGACCATACATTCGAGAGCACAGACCTACTCCCTGCTGCTGCTGCCAGCGATGCTCCTGTCGATGATGGCACCGCAAGTACAGGACCAGCTCATCCTGAGTACACTCCTGCTGAATCTTCCCTTGCCACTGCTTATGATGATGATGATGATGATGCCTCTGCCGACAAACTCGGTGAAGCCTCTGAGGACAAATCATCATTGGACTATGATGAACCGAGTTTGCAACAAAACCAGCATATGGACAATCATACTTTACCATCAGATATCATGGTGCTAGATTCAGGGGATGTTGTGCCAATCCAGGACACCGCCATCCACACTGCACCTCATCTACTTGGAAAAGATGCCCAGCACAATCCTCAACTCCCCGGGGACACAGATCAACTTCCTGGATCCAACTTGCCTGATTATGGAAGCGCTGACCACACGCTCAACGAAACCTTGGCATCGCATCAAGATGAGGGACGCGATCACCAAAATGGACCCTTCAAGGCCGCACCACCTGCCAAATCTTTCTCCTCTGCTGGAATCCCTGCTCCCTCTCTGCTCTCCGCGGCTTTACAGGTGCCTGCTGGCCAGATTGTGGTTCCAGCCGCGCTTGACCCAACCCAGGGGAATGCACTCGCCGCGCTGCAACTTCTCAAGGTATTCTCTTTTTCCATCCATTCAGCATCTCTTTGTTTTTTTATTTTTAAGGAAAAACCATTCATTATGTCATCCTCTCTCTGTACTGCATAAGGATTCTTGTCAGAATGATTGGCCGTCATCCGGTGATTTCTGCACTATGTTATAGTCATAGTAGAATTTTATAGAAACACAAGACCTCTACCAAGTACTGAACCTATATTATTTGCTTCCTCCAGGTTTTTTGGCTTACACTGACTTTTATTTGCATTAACTAGCTTATTATTCAGTGTCTCTCTTGTTTTCTCATAAAAAACATTCATTATTTTATCCTCCCTATACTGGATAAGTTTTTTTGGACTTGCACTGACTTCTGTTTGCTCACTATATAAGTTAATTACCCTTATATATGTTGCGTAATGCGATGTTGCTCTGGCAAAAATTGTTACAACCTTCTCTATGGAAAATCCCCATTCTCATTTGCATAAACATAAACTGTAAGTTATATGGAATTCCTTTGTTGAACTTTTATTCTCTTTGATGAAGGTGATTGAACCTGGTGCTCGATCTGGTGACCTGTGTACCCGACGTGAATACGCTCGATGGTTGGTAGTTGCAAGTAACTCTCTCTCGAGGTACACAACTTTTCTTGCTGTATGTTCACATTCTGCATTCTACCTCTGTTTAGTTCCTTGAGAGAAAATCCCATTTGTGTTTTTTGAATGATTCATCCTCTTGCTGATTTATGTGAGTTATCTTGTATCATCGTCTTATTTCTTATTGCTGTTGTAGCTCATCATTTCTTGATTTTTCGCTTCATATTGCCTGTTACGGAATACAAGAAATAAGACAGAGTAACATCAGTTGTTAACATTTTTTTGCTTGTAAATTTAATCTGGCTCTCCAAGCAATTTCTTGCAACAACTAGCTTATTCATCCGGTTTACAACTGCAGGAACACTTACTCGAAAGTTTGTCCAGCAATGTACATCGAGAATGTGTCTGAACTTGCGTTTGATGATGTTACCACTGAAGATCCTGATTTCCCATTTATACAAGGTGAGAAATAGAAATTGTGTTCAGGAAAAAATACATCTTTACCACAGCTTATCATGTTTATGCAAGCACATTAAATCACTAAGTCATCACTACTGAATTAACGCTATGTTACTTTGAATGTGTCCGTAGGATTGGCCGAAGCAGGGTTAATTTCTAGCAAGCTTTCAAGATCTGATATGAACATCTCTGAAAATGTTGAGAACAGCCATTACTTCTTCTCCCCAGATAGGTAATCGTCTCTTCCAAGCATCCACTTGACTTTTCACGCGATGTTTGTATATACATGTGTTTGTTGTGTCCAACTACATCAGCTGTCCTTGTTGCAGTCCCTTGTCACGTCAAGACCTTGTGAGCTGGAAGATGGCTTTGGATAAAAGGCAGTTACTTGAAGTCGACAAAAATGTGAGAAACAAAAGTTGCTTTTATTATTCGTGATCATTTGTTTTGAAACCATCTCGTTGTACTGAAATCTGTAGTCTCTGTGCGAGCAGTCTTTGTACAAGAGCTGTGGCTACATCGACATTGATAAAATAGATGCAGCTGCATGGCCCGCTTTGGCAGCTGACTTGGGTGCTGGAGACCAGAGCATTACAGCTCTTGCATTTGGTTTCACAAGACTTTTCCAGCCAAACAAACCGGTGACAAAAGGACAAGCTGCCCTAGCACTTTCAACCGGTGACTATGCTGAAGTGGTGATGGAAGAGGTGGCTCGTATCGAAGCAGAGAAAATAGCGGAAGCAGCTGTGAACGCCCATGGCGCGTTGGTCGCCCAGGTGGAGAAAGAAATCAATTTGAGTTTCGAGAGGGAGCTTACACGGGAAAGAGAAAAAATAGATACCCTGGAAAAAGTAGCTGAAGAAGCTAGGGTCGAATTGGACAGGCTGAGAGCAGAAAGGGAGGAAGAAAAGAATGATCTGGTTAGGGGCAGGGCTGCTGTGGAATCTGAAATAGAAGTTCTGTCGAAGCTGAGGTGTGAGGTGGAGGAGCAGTTGCAGAATGTGCTGAGCAAGAAGGTGGAGATCTCCTTTGAGAAGAATCGGATCGAGAAGCTTCAAAAGGAAATAGAGAATGAGAACCAAGCCGCCGTGCAGCTTCAGTATGAGCTCGAAGTTGAAAGGAAGGCTTTGTCTATGGCCAGGTAAGAATTTGGCTGACCTGAGAATCCTCTGTATTAAGTCGTCTGGTAGTTGCTATGTGATAGACATGTATATGTTTTTTAACTCTCCAAACTTCAAGGTTAGGCACATGTACTGCAAATATAGTTACTAGGACATGTTATATTCAAGATAGCTTTTCAGTAGTATTGCTTATTTGGTACCTACTAGTAGTACATATGACTGCCTGCAACCATGTGTGAAATAACAAGGTGATGTTGAACGAAGCAGGGCTTGGGCAGAGGAGGAAGCGAAGAAGGCGAGGGAGCACGCTCGGGCCCTTGAGGAAGCCCGGAACCAATGGGAACGGCAGGGAATCAAAGTGGTGGTGGAACGAGACATGGAGGATGATGCATCTGCAGGGGTGACCTGGGCCAATGCGGGCAAGGAGCACCCGGTGGACGAGGCGATCAACCGCGCGGAGTCGTTGCTGGAGAAGCTCAAGTCCTTCTACGCTGAAATAAAAGTGCGATCTTGCGGTGCACTTGAGATGGTGATGCAGCATGTGAGGTCCTTCATCTCGAGCCTAAAGGAACGAGCGGCGGAAGCAAGGAGCATTTCGGCCTCGAAGGCAAAGGATGTTTCATCGGAAGCCAAGGCGTTTGGTTCAAGCATGGCGGACAAGTCCAAGCGGGTGGTGGAAGACTGTAAAGAGGGGTTGGAGAAGTTTGCGCAGAGATTCAAGACAGACTAACTGCTGCTAAGCTGGGGATGATGATGATAGGAATAAGAGTGTTTTGCTCCTACCCCTTTTTGTTTGGGTGTTGTAAAGAAAAAAAAAAGTGGGGCAGGAACTGAAGTACACAGCTAGCTAGCTGCAGCAGCAGGAGGTTCCAGAGTCCATGGAATGAATAATTAAGCCCCATGTAACATGTACATGTACTGTGATGAATTCATCAGTTTTTTTGAGGAGTAAATGCTGAAGCATATCATCATCCATGTCCATATGATATATGCTTTGTTCATGTATATGCTTTGTTCATGCATATATATATATAGCTAAAATGACTGGTGCCCAAGCACCGTACACAATACACGTATGTTTTGCTTTGAACCACACATACATGAGGGTATACGTATCGTAGTTACACATACCTAGGTATCAGGTATCATATACCTAAGTTATATATATCTATGTATCACATATCTAAGATGTTGCATACCTAAGGTGTACGTATTCAGGATACGTGTTTATATATGCAACTTAGATATGTGATACTTAGGTATATATAACTTAGATAAGTATATTTTAGATATGTAATTAGATATGTAAACGTAAACCAAATTTAGGTATATCAATGAAAATAGAAAAAGGGGAAATTTGGGTGTGCCCCTCAACTAGTCCTCAGACTCAGTCAGATTAGGCGTCGGCGGCGGAAGGAACCCTAGCCACCATGACCTCGCCGGCGGCCGGTAGACGTGGCCGACCCCGTGGCCGTGGACGCGGACGCGGGCGCGGGCGCGGCCGTTCGTCCAAGACCCCTCCTCCCGCAGAAGACGCGCCGCCGTCCCCAGGTCCGCTCACCCCCGACCTCACTCCTCCCTTGTACCTTCCTCTCTAACTCTCTTGGCTTCGTCCCGCAGAAGCCGCGCCGCACGACACACACGACGTTGCTCTTTCGCCAGATGCCGCCGCCGCCGCCGCCTCTGCCTCTGCTGTGCCGGAGACAGCCCAGCCCTTGGCCGCGCCGGATGGGGCTCAAGGTATTAATTATGACTGACTTGACCACTTTCTGTCTCTGCTCTGCTGCTAGAGTTTAAGATGCTCCTGGTGGATGGATTTCGTGATTTACTTTCATCTACTCCCAGTCCCAGGAGCTTAACCGTTTGATGGAATGTCATGTCAGGCTCCACGATTCTAGGGAAGGAATCAGGACAGCTGAGCGACACCATCGTACTCTCTGATGATGATGACCTAGCGGAGCAGCCGGAGGTGGAGGGTCATGGTATGGCCGCCGAGGACGCAGCGCCTGCGCAAGAAGCTCAAGGACATGACCAGGAGCTGGCAGTGGCCGACTCAAAGAACGACCAAGCAGCAGAGGTGAAAGAGCAGGAGGTGCAGGTTGGCAATGTCGAGGATCATGTTGCTGCACTGAATGCAACTCATAATGCAGCAAATAAGAACCACAATGAAGCTCACACACTCGACCAACAAACAATGGATGCTGTGGAAGAAGATGAAGAGGAGGAGGATCCTGAAGAGGTCATTTTCGAGGATCATGTGGGTGAAGGGGAGGCTGCAGCTGAGGCCCAAGGAGAAGAGGATCCTGAAGAGGTGCTTTTCGAGGACCCCGTCAGTGAAGGGCAGGCCGCGGACGAGGTCAAAGGAGAAGAAGACCGTGCCAGGGTGGAGGACGACGAGCGGACAGTTATGTCGGACATGGCCAAGAACAGGCAGCTCAAGAAGGAGCTCGAAATCTTTGTGGGTGGACTGAACCGCGACGCTGTCGAGGAGGATATTAGGAAGGTGTTTGGGCAGGTCGGTCATGTTGTGGAGGTCCGTCTCCACAAGGATTTCTCAACCAATAGGAATAAGGGGTTTGCGTTTGTCAAGTTTGCGACCAAAGACCAAGTTGCTCGGGCTCTTGCTGAGATGAAGAATCCTATGGTAATAATACCAGCACATCTCCTCATATTAATAGTAGAAAAATGCTATGATGCAGTGTTCTTTACCATTTGTTTGTTTGTTTGTTTGTTTGTTTGTGTGATCTGTCTGATATGTGTGTGAAAATTCCATTGACTGCAGATACATGGAAAACGCTGTGGCGTCACTGCTAGTGAGGACAACGATACATTATTCTTGGGCAATATCTGCAATACGTGGACAAAGGAAGCTGTATGTTGTTTTCCTCATATATTATGCAATCACGAGCCCTATACATAAGTAAGTAACCTGATTATAAGTTTGTACCTTTTTTTTTTCAGATTAAGAGAAGGCTCACTGCCTATGGGGTTCAAGGAGTTGAAAGCCTAACTCTTGTTCCTGATACTCAAAATGAGGGAAAGAGTCGGGGTTTTGCATTCCTTGAGTTTTCTTGCCACGCAGATGCCATGCTTGCATTTAAAAGGCTGCAGCAACCAGATGCTCTGTTTGGTCATCCTGAGAGAACTGCAAAAGTTGCTTTCGCAGAGCCAATAAAAGAACCAGATGCACAAGTTATGGCCCAGGTAGGTGCTTCAACTGCTATTACCATCCTCCTCTATCTCTATGAAGAATTGCTGCCTTCAAGAAGTGACTGAGTGTAGAAAGATTCGTTTGGACCTTCAGCAATGGTTTTAATACTTATATTTAGAATTTGAATTTTAGATCAGACATCTTATGTGGTGCATATAGTATGTTTTCTTTGATCCAACATCCAACATGTCTCTGTACAGAATAAGTTAATGTCTGTTGACCAAATGATTACCGCATTATTTCCATCTTACACTCCTTTCGTAATGTCCTTTCTTACATTCTAGTGTTTTGGAGGGAAAGATCCCAAAGTCTCCTTTATTATCTATTCTACATTTGGATTGTTCTCAATTGTTTGTTATTCATAGTTCATATCAAGCAATTACGCGAGCCTACGGTTTGTCATCCCATGGAATACCTTTTACACATTGCAGGTTAAGTCAGTTTTTATTGACGGTCTTCCACCATACTGGGATGAAGATCGTGTTAAGGAAAGATTCAAAGATTATGGTTTGATAGAACGAGTGGTGCTTGCTCGCAATATGTCAAGTGCCAAAAGAAACGATTTTGGGTTTGTAAACTTCTCAACCCACGAGGCTGCTCTTGCTTGTATTGAAGCCACCAACAACACTGAATTGGGTGATGATGGAAAATCAAAGGTATTTTCTGATTTGGATTAGTGTCGTCTTTATTTTTGCGTATATAACTCCTTACACCAAACATCATGCTGACATATCCTTGTGTTAATGCTTAAGTGATAATTCTGGTGTTCTTGACTCAGCTAAAAGTAAGGGTTAGACTTTCCAACCCTCTACCTAAAAGTCAGGCTGTGAAAGGTGGAATGAGTGGAGGGTTTCGAATTGGATATTCTGGATCTGGGTTTAACAAGCCCGGTCAGTAATTGTATTCTCTCCTCAAATTTGGCTATTGCTTGTGCTATATGTGGATTTGTTGGTTAACTTTTATGATTGCACAGGTAGAGGTTTTATTAGGGGAAGATCTGCCCCACGCCGGGCAGGTTTCCATGGTGGTAGAGGTTTCAATAATCATTCCCTTGGTCGTGGTGGGAGATTTAATTCTGCAGTGAATAACAGTTTTGAAGCTTCACCCTCTGATTTCCGAGCCAGGCAGGCTCCTCCCATGTTTCGAGGTGGGCTGCCTACCGCGATTCAAAGTACTACTTTACTGTTGAACGCATTTTTTACACTGCTGACTATTATTGGCAGAGGATAGATGGGAACCTTCATCAGGAAGGCATGGTTCATTTGACAGAGGGCGGGGGAGAGGATATCCTCCGCCTAGAAGGCCGGCATTTGAGCCTGAGGCTGATTTTGGGGGACCCTTTGGTGAAAATCCATACTTGTACGCAGATGCTCGGCCTAGTGTTAAGAGGCCATACTCGCATATGGTTTGTTACAACATTTATTACTATGTTAACTGCTAAGTAATCTCTGTTATTCTCTCCAGTGAACTTACTTTTTGTCTGATAGGAACCTGATCCTGGATACTTTGAGCCTGGTCCTCCCCGTGTGCGCCCTCGCTTTGACCATTATGACCAGCAATTTTCTGGAGGGGACCGCTACAGAGGTTGTAATCCTACCTTGGATGGAGCATGGGCATGTTTTCTGATGCCTCTTTGATACTTCCTTGTGATAGCTACTCATTGTATGTTGCCATTGCAGAACCTTTTGAGATGGGGAGTGCTTATTCACGTGATTACTATGGCCCTCGTCCTGGTCGTGGTCCTGCCCCAGATGTAAGTATATGTCTTGTGTCTTTTGGTCATCCCTCCTTTTTGTCTAATTTTCTGGCTTGTACTTCTCTCCCATGTCATGCAGCAATATGGTAGAGGCACATTCCGACCACATTTTAGAGGCGGGGATTCTGGATTTAGAGGCAGACATTCTGGAGGCCGTGGGCATTACTACTAGGTGGTAGCACTACATGTCTTTTGTCATCTGGTGTGACTTTCTGTTACTGGTCCCCTTTGATATTTGCATTGTGCAGCACTAGCATCCATTTATATATGCAGCAGACTTGAGGTGTTGGTGGTGGTTCAGGACAGTAGTGTTTGGTAGTCAGAAACACCATGCCCCTGCTTGTTAGGTACTCGAGTCAGCTGGCTGTTACTGTTAGTTATCTTGATAATTACCGTTGCTGCAGGCCTTTGTGGAAAATAACTGTCCTTGTTAAAGGACATGTTTAGGGCGATGAATCTCATGTGAGGATATTGGTGGATGCCTGTGAGGATATTGGTGGATGCTTTGGTTAGATGATTTCATGGATTGTGGATGTGGGAAGTGAATTTTGGACAATTAACATGATTTGGTTAAAGTTTCCTGATATTCCTGATCTTGGTGTGTCATGGTGATATGGAACTGATTCGGGGCTGTCCTTAGTATGATTTTCAATGATCATTGTGGGTTTAATATCTTGATTATTTAGTGGATCAAGTTATTTGGTGTTAATATCTTGATATCCAATTCTCTTTGTGGCAGTAACTATCATTAATCACAATATGGGGGGTGTGAGCATGATACTGCAGTTTATCGGAGTTGGTCAGTTAGACTTGTCTGAAGGTTCATTGGTTAGTTTGTTACTGTACATGAGTTGGGCCAAATCATGGCACTCTTAGGTAATGCTTGTTTGGAGACATGAGCTTGTCTGAAGGTGCATGATGACAGGATTTCAGCATGGATGAAGTAGAAGATGAATCGTGTTGGGTCCATGTTATACTCGGTGTGTTGGGGAGAGTTGGATTTTGTGCATCTTTTTGCATCTAGAAGTGGTGAGAGGGACTAGAAGAAAGTTTGTGATGGAATTCGGTTGTAGTTGAAATCTTTTTGTGGTATATACTTGTACGTAAGACAAAGTGGAGTGATTACATGGTATTCAAACATGGTTCCTTTTGTTGCCACCTTGTCCAAAAGCTTGAGTATCCTTGTCCATCCAGGTGGTTCATTGAGTTCTTGTTTTATTATATAAAACATAAGTCTTTTCAAATCTTCATAATATCATGTCATGTATCCCATCCCATTATATAGCAGGGTTAAGCATACTACAACTATATTGTTTCCACTAAGGAATATATAAGGGTATCCTATTAGGATTTAGCATAGCATAAAATATAGAAATCCTTTCCATGCATGTTACAAAAATTCACCAAGTGTAATGAAAATAGTAGGACTTGGATGATAGTGTCACTTGCCTTTTTAGTAGAGAATGTTGGTTCACTTTTTGATCTTGCAAATACCACACTCTTCTAACTTCACTACAAATCAATCAAGCAAACATATATTCAACTAGCATTCCAACCAATATTCAAACAATTTAATACACATAAAATAATAGAAACAAAGTCATGCATGCAAGCATGCAAAATATAGTTTTATTTGCAAAGGTGGTTTCTACTAGGCTCTAAACATTGTAAGGTTCAAAGTGGTTATTTTCTAAAGTGGTAAAACCATTTGCAAAAGGTTTTATCTATAAACTATTTTTAAATCAAATTATTATTTTATGTGGTTGAAAATGCTTTTAGCAAAGCAATATTCTTTTAAAGGGTTCACCAAATATATTTTAATTCTCAAAACTTGGTGTTTAGGGTCAGAAGGTTTGAATCAAAACATCTTCCAAAGGTTTTACTCAAAAATCATTTCCATATCAAAATCAATATTTTTATTTGACTAGAAATGACCTAATTCAAGTATTTATTCCTAAACTTCACAAAATTCATTTTTAAATCCATGATTTGGTTCCTAAGGTCAGTAGGTTCACAACAAACCAATTTGCAAAGATTTCACATTAAAATTATATCTAGAATAATTTTTATAATCAAAATAAGTCTACACATGTTTCTGCAAATTCAACCAATTTACCAGAAGCAAATCATTAAACAAATTGCATGGTTGCAAAGTACTTGTTCTACTGATTCCATTGATATAAAATTTGCAAAATTTGGACGTGTAGATTTAAAGTTATGATTTTTACAAGTTTGCAACTTAATCAGATTCAAAATTCTTTTAATGTAACCAAGCACGCCAAGATGATCTAATTGGCGGTACCGCTTCGCGTGCGGATCGGCCTCGTGGATCGTTGGATCTAACTTAAACGAATGGATCGGATGGCGCTGCACCTTCGTCTAGTTCTAATCTCATCCATCGGATTAACATCTAACGGCGTACTACGACGATTTACTCGAGCGGCCTTTCTGGCGTCAAGGGTGGTCGCCGACGATGTACGGCGCGAGAAGGCATGGGAGAGGGCTCACCGTGCTTTCGCAGGAAGGTCTTTGAAGCTCAAGGTGGCGTTGGTTTGGCGGCGCCGAGTGCCGCAATTCCTCGCCGGAGTCGATGGCGGCGTCGGGCACGCTCAGGTGTCTTCGGGGATGGGGCTGTAGATCGTTCCGAAGCAAAATAAGCGCACGGTTAGATGTGGGCTGGTCTGGGGAGGATGTGAGCATCAACTGGAGGTGCTGGAGCGGTCGAGGCTTACCAGGGGAAGGTCGCCGGAGACGAGTCAGACGCGGCGGCGAGTTGTGGTCGACGAAGCCGAGCTTACAGAGCGTGCGGGAGCGAATGGAGCACACGGGGAGATGCGCCAGGAGGTGGGGAGCAAGCTCGCGTGTAGAGGGAGGAGAGGGGTGGCTGGACGGCGCCGGAATCGGCCAGGAACCTCGTCGGAGACAGTGGCGGTTCAGCTCAAAATCGGAGCAGCCTAGGGGCAGAGAGGGAGAGGCGAGTGAGGGGAAAGAGAGGGAAGGCACGAGCGATTAAATTGGCGTGGTTACTGTGAGGAATCAAGGCCGCCATCAACCCGTATTCATCGCCGGAGTTAACTCGACTGCAACGGCAGGGAACGTGGTCGCGGTTGAAGACGACATCTTTGGCGTGGGGCGTCTTTGCCGATGAGGTGGGGAAAGGAGGAGGGGTCCTCATGCGTGACTGCGGTGTGAGTTCGAGTGGAAAACGATTTGCAGTGGGGTGAGTTGGTGGGCTGCGTTGCTGGGCTTAGTGGGCTGCGTCCGTTTCTATTTTTGTCTTTCTGATTGCTTTTTCTTTTTCTATTTTAATTTTCCGTTTTGATTTTCAAACTAACAATTCAAACAACAAATGAATTCAAACCTTTGCCAATATTTGTATAATTTTTAGTTCTGTTTAACAACACAAACCAAAGTCCAAAATAAAATAATTTTTTATTCTTTTAGGATCTATTTAATAATTAAATAAAATAGTCCTTAGTTATTAATTCAAATAGGATTTGATTTATTAAAATCTCCATTTGAAATCTAAATAATACCAAAATGAATTCAGTAGGTTTTATTTGAAAATATAAAACACGTGGAAATCTTGTTTAAAATAATTTAACAAGTTTTATTGTTTAATTAAAATGGAAAGCCTTTACTTAAATAAAATTTGGATATTAATAAATCCTCATTATTTTATTTAAGTAGACCTTTATTCTTTTTATCAAATAGAAATATTTTATTTCAAAAGCTTGGTCAAGTTTTAATTTGGCTTTATAAAATAATCCTTATTTATAATTCTACCTTTTTTTTTGAAAACCAAATCTTTTTATTAAAAGATCCAAAATAGTAATTCCAACTATCAATACTTTATTTATTAATTGTTTATCTTTTTAAATCCCTTTAGGATTTATTTGATCAAATAGATTTGGATGTTTCCAAATGGAATCAAAAAGTTTCTTCTCACCCTGAATTTCAACAAAGTTTTATTTTGTTTATTTAATTTTTCACATTTCAAAATTTGGAAAATTTTGGGATGTGACAGTTTTTGATATTAAAATTAACCTTTGAAAAAATGTTTAAGAAAACTGCATAGTGCCAAGGATTGATAGTCCGAGGTGGTAGATAGAGCATCAAACTTCCCACCTTGCATATAATAAACTTGCTGGGTAAAATTGTTACTCACTCTTTCCTTTGATCCCCTGCTTAGTGACGAGGTTTGATCTCGTCAATGCCCATTGTTATGGACTTGGGTTTTGGAGAAGATGGGGATGCTGGAGATCGTGGCAGTTATGAGGAAAACCCCACGCTTGTCCGCTTTGATTACGGCGGAACCGGGGTTCTGAGGTCTGTGATTCGATCTGGCGTGGATGCGTGAGTCTAGGTCTATTGTGGGATACGTACGTGGGGTGCCCTCCTCGTTGGCCCCTCCTAGCCTTTATATATGGGGAGGCTGGGTCTCGGGTGCTGATACGAGTAGGTTACAAGTTGTATTCAAACTCTAGTCTTGCTCTCCAAGGATCCGAAGACGTCATGGGCCTTGGCCACCCGAAAATCTTCATGGGCCAGCGTATGTCTGCCGTGGGCCTTCCTTGGGCTGGACTAGGTATGTGAAGTTACGCATTCGTAGGGTATAACCATGTCAAGAGCCCCGAGTGATCGTCAATCGAGATTCGGCTGACGACTCTTCAATCCTTCGGGTGCAACTCTGTCTTTCAAGAGAATGTGTAGGGATTGTTGATACGTGTGCCTGACTCTCCCGACGGATTAGGGTCAGTTAACTGTCTTAGGACAAAGCAACACGATCTTCTTCAGGTTCGGGTCCCTCAACCCGGACCTGGAACATATACTGGCGTAATTCAACTCAGGCCGCGGAGGACTTACAGGAGTGGAATTCCAGTGAATTAATTGTTGTACCCAACGCGTCCGTCGGGATTTTTCATCGCACCTGTTGGCACGGATTTTGACTAGCAGAGCGCAGTCGTGTGCGTTGCCAGGCCATCAGATGATATCTGTAGGTCTTATCTTTGCGTCGCAGACGCAGCATCCGAATGTTTATCACCACGGAGGTGTTTCGGGTGGCCAAGGAGATTGTCGCTCACTCAGGGTTTTGTTGGGGCAGAGTTGCCAGAAAAGTTTTTGCATGCGGATCCGGAAGATCGCAGTCGAAGATTTCATAGGGTGCGCGACCAGCGCTCCCTATGGGAGTAGCCCCCAAGTGTCTGTTCGAGTCGCAGACTCGAACGAAGACTTTAGTTCAAGCATTGTTTCAGTTGTTAAGTCCGTAGGACTCGAAAATTTTCGGATGCTTAAATCCATCCTCCCTATGGGAGTAGCCCCCAAGTCCGTAGTGGAGTCGTAGACTCGACGTAGGACTCAGAGAAGTAATTGCCTTTGGTGCGCGCGCTTCCCCGATAGGAGTAGCCCCCGAGTTTTTAGTCGAATCGTAGATTCGAGTGAGTACTCTTAGCTGTGAAGCCGAAGAATTGTTGGTTGTACTAGTATAGCCTTTGGTGACGTCAGTGCTGACGATTGATGACCTCAAACGTCTGCTGCGCCAGAGATGACTTGACTGGACGAAGCGTGGGTCCCACTTCCTGACTTTGAATTGACCGGTCACGCGCGGCGTGGAGATAATTACGGCGTCTCATCTATGTCCGCGCGTAGTGGACGGCGTGGTATCGACGGTTCATTTTGGTGCTGACACGTGTACGGCCAGATCTACCGTTGGCGTTAGGTCTTCTCGATGGACTACCAAAGGCCGTCTTCGCCGTTATAATTCCTGGTGAAATCGTGGTTTGTTTTTCACCGCAGTTCATCTATTCACGCCTCGTTCTTGAGCTATTCTTGTCGCTACCGAGAGTGTCCTACACATTGCCTTTGTCTTTCTTTGTTGGCAACGCCACCACCTACGTAGCGCCATGGTGAAAGCAAAGAAGTCCTCATCTGCAGTTGGGACCAGCGCCGGAGGCAAGAAGGGCATCGCCGCCATCACTGACGGTGGCTGGCGGCGATCAGAAACGCGGGAGAGCGATCTCCGCAAACTGCGCGAGCGGAGCCTGATTCCGCAAGACACGACGGCCGTGCGACTCCCCGGCAATGAGGTAATCCCCCGTCCCCCATCTGGGTATCGGGTTATGTTTGTTGCCTTCATGATTCACGGGTTTTCTTTTCCGGTCCATGACTTCCTTCGTGGACTGCTTTTTTTCTATGGGGTTCAACTCCATCATCTGTCTCCCAACTCCCTTCTCCATATTGCGTGTTTTATCACGCTTTGCGAGTGTTGGCTTGGCATTGAGCCGCACTTTGGCCTCTTCCGGAAGCTTTATTCCGTGAAGAGGCAGTCTGGTTCGGATGGTGTGTATCCCATTGGGGTTTCATCATCTCCTCGATCCCAATGTGCAATTCTTTTCCTTTTCCATGTCCGAATCTGTCCGATCAAGGAGGAAATGGTTTTACATCCGTGACTCCGATCGCCAGGCAAGATTTTGGTCTTGTTCCTTTTGACCCCTCCCAATTGATTGAGAAGAAAAGATCCTGGAAAAATCAAATCTTAGACGGTGAGGTGGCGGAGATAGAGGCCTTGTATCGTCGTGTGGAGGAGCTCCAATTGATTCCTGAGAAGCAGGTGAACGGCGTCGACATCATCCGGACGTTTCTTGAGCGTCCGGTGCAGCCTCTCCAAGCGAGAGCGCACCCGATGTTTCTTTACTCTGGGCGCCGTGATCCGACGAGGGTTTCGAGTGAGAAAATCTCCGAGGTGGAACTTGACAAGGCTCTTCGCACTTGTTGAAGTTCAAGGCTGACGAAGAAATCCCGGGAAGTCGCCGACTCCTCCCTTTCTTCGACGTTGGTCGCATCAAGGTGTAGTTTTTGCACGTAGTGCTTCCCTTTGTTTTTGTCACCGTGTACTTTTCCTTTGTTTGCTAACAAAGTTCCTTTTCCTTTGCAGAGCTTCAAAGTGCTGGGCATGGCACCACCGCTGTTCGAGAGGTATCCGAATGCCCCGGATAATGAAGTGGTGGATTCCGTGTCCGAAGCTACGTCGCCGCGATCCCCAGCGGAGGATGCCGACGAATCGAGTGAGGACCATTCGCGCGAACGATCTCGGAGCTCTAGCGAGTCGTCAGATGCCTCGACTCCTCCGACTCCCAGAAATCCTCTGGGCCTTGAGCGTCATGATGATGTTCAGGGGGGTTCTTCCTCTCCCCTTCCTGCCATTCCGCGTGTTGTTCGCACCCGCCAGCAAAGCGGAAGAAGGAAGAGAAGAAGGAGGAGAAGAAGGAAGAAAAGAAGGAGGAGAAGAGGGCCCGAAGGGCTTCTCCTGTCTTCGACCTGAGCGCGTTGGGCTCGTAAGTTTTCTTGTTGCCACTGTTGTCCTTTGTTCCCTTGTTATTTTTGCACCTGTGTTGATTGGTTCGTATGCAGGCAATCCTCCGGCGGCTCTAGTGATGGTGCGCGAGATGATGGGGAGTCGAACATTGCGTCGCCTCCTCCTCAGACGGTGGCAACTTCTGGTGATGCTGCGCTAGTTCCTCCTGTGCAGGAGGGGCTGGTGGTTGCGCCTCAGAATTTCGCAGGCGGGCCTGCAGGTTCGCCTTCGGAGCACGTAAGTTTTTCTGCTTCATGTCATGGGGGAGCCCCCGAGCGTCTTCGTGTGCTGATGTTGTTTTTGCTTCTTTGTTTTGGGCGCAGCCCCCAAGTCCTGCTCTTACTACTGTTGCCTGTTGCTGCAGCCTTTTGTCCAAGAGGCCAAGCGGCTGGTGGAGGAACGCCTAACGCTGGAGGCGAAACTGCAGCAGCTTCAAGGTATTCGTCTGCCTTGGAGTACTTCTCTTGCTTATCCTGGTCATGTTCTTTGACACTTGCTTGTTGTAAATGCAGAGGAGCATAACGACTCTCTCCGTGAGGTCGATGCTCTAAAGAAGAGCCTTGGCCAATCGGACGAGAGAGCGCTTTGAGCTGAGCCGGACGAAGCCAAGCGAAAGAGCTGCTGCAGCAGGAGGCCGCAGATCGTGAGGAGCACCGCCACCGCTAGGCCGCCGTGAAAAAGGGGTGGCGGAGAAGCTCATGGCTGCTGCCAAGGCTATTTCGGGTGAGCGCTAGCTATTGTACTTGCTCCTTTTTCTGCGGATCTTCTTCTATGCCTTTCTTCATGTTGTCTTCTTTTTGTCTCAGATGCCGCAGGCATCGAGTTCGACCGTGGTGCTCTGGAGCACGTGAGTGCTCTAGATGATGCCACTGTAGCGGTCGAAGACCGCTGCAGCACCGTCGTCAACTCCCTCGCCAAGGCGAAAGAGGTCCTTGGTCGCTTCTACCAGGAGCTATTCCCGGCGCATCCCTTGAAGATGTGAATGCCTGGCAGAGGCTCTGTCCGGTTAGCGCTGCAGCGTATAAGCGCAAGCGTAAGGGCATCGGCCGGTCAATGGGCGATGGTTATGGCGGCCGGGCGGAGCTGGACCTGCCCCAGACATTTCTCGGATGCCGACGGCCGCAGATGGATCCGAGGTCCTTCGCCTACTCCGCCACGCATTTATATGGGCCCAAGCTCATTGACTTGTTGTCGAGTATGCATTGCGGCAGCAGGCGAGGCCAAAGCTAGGCGCCTGGTTCGAGGCGACTCAGTGCCCTCCGCCTTAGGCGTAGTAGACGTAGGGTAGCTTGTAGTCTATTTTTGTTGTAAATATCTTTTGTAGTACCATCCTTGTGCCACGTAGTGGCCTTATATACTTTAATGAATTCCTCCGAGTTGTGTTCTATCCTTGGCTGAATGTCTGTGTGCCTTCTTTTTTCTGCTGCTATAGGTTCCTTCGGGTGCTGACCCGGTTGACACTTCATTCGAAAGGCCCTTGCGAGCATCATTGGATGATTCCTCGCATCTCGCTTTTCTTCGGGATCGCGTGCGCAGCTTGGAGAGAGATTTGCTTGGGTTACGCGGTCGCTACCGACGCTTAAATCCAAAGCGCACTGGTGCAGCACCAGAGGAGTATTTGATGGCGGAGCTGGGTCGGCTGTCCGAGCAGCTGCAATGTAAGTTGATCCTTCTTTCGAGCTGTAGCTCAGTTCTTCGGGTGAGCCTGCTGGCCTTTCTCTTGTTTTGTGCGGTTGTCGCAGGTGCCAATCTTGCTCCGAGGGAAGAAAAGGAGCGTATTGATGTTCGAGTCAATTGCTTGACTCAACAGGATATGGAGGCCGGCGACTTCTTCTGGATGGATCGTGATCGCGCCATAGTTCTGGCGACGGTGCAGGATCGTGTCTACCAGGTTTCGCGGGTGCTCCGCCAGTGCGTATATCGCTTTCCTCGGCCGCCGTCATGTTTCCGTTGGATGCCGTGCCAACGACCCTTGCGGTCTTCCGACGGTTTGAGTGCCAGAATGTCAAGGAGCTGGTCGGCAGCAGCTCGTCGCAGGGTGAAGGCCGCCTTGTCTCTTGTGAGGTGCATCGCCTGATGTAGATTTGGCTGTCATGGCGGTCGGGCCACCTCCTCTACCAGATGGTGGCGAGTGGAATATGCGTCCGCATTACGCGGCTATAAGGCAGTATGCCGAACAGATTGTAGATTTGTTTGAGCAGCGTGCTCAGGTTATTCTTCAGAATAGGTAGGACCTGAAAATAAACAGATAAATGTAAAATTTGTATATTGCGGCTGGGCGTGTATGTGCCCTTTGTTGTAAAGGTTTGCTTGTTAGCGAGCACGCAGTGCTTTGATGTAGTACGTGTCCTTTTCGTTTGCCTGACGTGGTCAGCTACTCAGGTGTACACGTTTTGTGCCTCAGTCGATGAAATCGTGAGGTGGGGGGAGCCCCCGAATGCGTATGTAGCATGTAGTAAAGTTGCAGAAAATAGTCAACCGAGGGTTGGGGGCGAGATACTTAGCTTTATTTATATCGTAATGGAGGAGGTACATGATTCGGCTGAGTAGCCTTGGCTGAAAGCCTTATTGAAGGTAAAAGGGGGTAGGTCGCTACGGGTAGAATCGTCGCAGGTGCGAGACGTTCCACGGGTTGGAGTATGCGACTCCAGACTCCACGTGCTTGAGGCGATAGGCGCCACCTGGGATGACTTCGGTGATGACATAGGGTCCTTCCCATGGTGACTCGAGTTTATTTGGTCGCTTTTGCTTCAGTCGCAAGACGAGGTCTCCTTCGACGAAGGACCTTGGGCGCAGCCGGCGGCTGTGATAGTTGTGGAGACTCTGCTGGTACACCGCTGATCGAGCGGCTGCTATATCCCGCGCTTCATCGCGTGTGTCGACGGCGTCTTCGAGTGCAGTCGTGGATTCGGCATTGTAAGCGACGACTGTGGAGCCCGATAGCGTATTTGGTGGTAGCAC
The DNA here is from genome assembly GCA_023614405.1 of Avena insularis. NCBI lineage: Eukaryota > Viridiplantae > Streptophyta > Magnoliopsida > Poales > Poaceae > Avena > Avena insularis. Next base: position 29,815,243 of record CM042689.1, on the reverse strand, counting down.
GGCCTCAGCTCCGTGCACCATGAAGAACGGTGTAGCCGGTGGAGCTGTTTGGCGTGTCCGTAAGCTCCACAAGACGCACGTAGTTCTTTCGCCCGATTTCCAGCTTTATGCTCGAGTGAGCTCATGAGGCGCTTCTTGATGCCGGCTCGATTAGGCGTTGGCCTTTTCCACTTGCCCGTTTGTTTGCGGTGTGCCACCGAGGCATACGTGATATTGATCCCGAGGCCTTCGCAGAAATCACGGAATTCTTCGAGATGAAGTTCGATCCGTTATCGGTGATGATGCTGTGCGGTATGCCAAACCTGTAGACAATGGATTCGAAGAACTTGACGGCGGTTTTGCCCTTCCGGTTGGTGGCGCATGGCTTGATCCACTTGGTGAATTTGTCGATTGCGACCGGAGGAAGACGTGTCCTCCCTTCGAGGATTTTGGCGGTTCGATCATGTCAAGGCCCCATTGGGCAAAAGGCCGAGCTATGGGTATGGGTCGTTCGGACCCAGGTGCGTGCGGTTTGTCGGCGAACCGTTGGCACCCGTTGTATCTTCGGACGATGTCTTTCGCGTCGCTCATGACCGTTGGCCAATAGAATCCTGCTCGCAGAGCTTTGGCGACGAGGGAGCGGCTACCTGCGTGGTGGCCGCAGATGCCCTCATGGATATCTTGGAGTATGGCTTTGCCGTCGTTGATGGTGACGCACCGTTGTAGTACGCCCGTAATGCTGCGGTTGTATGTCGCCGTTGATGATGGTGAAGGCTTTTGACCGACGAGATACGCGCCGGGCATCTGTCGGGCTGTCTGGCAATTCTCCGTTTATCAGGAACTGGAGGTATGGGCGTGTCCAAGTTTCTTCGACTGCCATGACCTGCATCAGGTTGACCATGGCAACTTCGGTATCCAACTTTTCGGGTCCTTCATGACCTTCGGGTAGCGTAGCCCCCGAGTGTTCTGCTTCTTCGGGTGATCCCTTGGGGAATTTCCGCTTGATGGATGGCACGCAGATCTATTCGAGGAACACACCTGGTGGTACCTTTGCACAAGTGGAGCTGATGTTGGCGAGTCTGTCGGCCTCCTCGTTGCTCTCTCTTCCAACGTGTCGAAGTTCGCAGCCGTCGAATTCTCCTTCGAGTGCGTTGTAGCCTTGTGATGCGCGATCATGTTTTCGGCGTGTGCGTCGCACTCATTCATCGTCTGCTGTACGACAAGGTTGGAGTCACCGTAGATGACCAGGCGCGTTGCGCCGCATATTTTTGCCATCTTCATGCCATGGATGAGGGCTTCGTATTCGGCCTCATTGTTGGAGGCTCTGAATTTCATCTGAATGACGTACTTCATCTTGTCACCTTGCGGGGAGGTCAGTATGACTCCTGCCCCTGCTCCGGCTTCGCGTTTGGAGCCGTCGAAATGCACAGATAGCGCCTGCAGATTGGTTGGCTGCTGCCGCAGCTTTCGGATCCGGAACCATAGGTCCCTTCATCCGAAGGTGGATCGCATAGATCGGAGTTGCAGCTGCTGCCGCTGTAGAACTCATCTGTTGATGGTGACGCATGTAGCAGGGTGGAGCCCACGGCGGGCCTGATTGACGGCACGGACACCCCGAGGGGAGGCGGAGGGTGCCAGTTTGTCCCACCTGGAAGCAGAAGCTCCCGAACAAGATTTCGAGTCCGTCGCCTACGGGCTCGAAATCCTTCATGGTATCCGGCGAGTGGGCGGTGAAGTCGAAAGCGCCGAAGAGGAGGCCATTCTCTGTCGCCATGGAGTTGTAGATCGATCGGGTCGGAACCGTCACGACCGCACAATCAGCAGCCCCAGTTCCCACAGACGGCGCCAATTGACGAGGTTTGATCTCGTCAATGCCCATTGTTATGGACTTAGGTTTTGGAGAAGATGGGGATGCTGGAGATCGTGGCACGGTTAACAGACAAGCAACCAGGGGACACGAGATTTACCCAGGTTCAGGCCCCCGGAGGGAAAACCCTACTCCTGCTTGTCTGCTCTTTGATTACGGCGGAACCGAAGGTTACAGGGTGCGCAGATTCGATCTGGCGTGGATGCGTGAGTCTAGGTCTATTGTGGGATACGTACGTGGGGTGCCCTCCTCGTTGGCCCCTCCTATCCTTTATATATGGGGAGGCTAGGTCTCGGGTGCCGATACGAGTAGGTTACAAGTTGTATTCAAACTCTAGTCTTTCTCTCCAAGGATCCGAAGACGTCATGGGCCTTGGCCACCCGAAAATCTTCATGGGCCAGCGTATGTCTGCCGTGGGCCTTCCTTGGGCTGGACTAGGTATGCTGAAGTTACGTACCCGTAGGGTATAACCATGTCACTTGGACTCTGAGGAGCCAGAAGACACCCCAATGTACACTGCTGAAGGACAGGAGGATGTCTACTATGAGGAACAAGACCTGTCCGGAGGAGTGGAAGGGGTGGACTACAAGATACGCTACGAAGTGGAGGGCAACAAGTTTGAGTAGTTTCCTTAATTAAATAGTAAACCATATAAGCCGAGCAACACAAACTTTATACAATAAGTTGTTGACCTTAATTCTGGTTATGAGTTTGAAACTTGAATCTTCTACTGAAACTACTTAAGTTTGGTTTGTAAGTTCGAATAACTTGAAGTGTTGATCTTTTGGTCTTGTAATAATAAGGTGTGTATGTTTGTAATATAGATCCGCAATGTTTCTGTTGTACCACTCTGAGGGATGTGATATTTGCAGAACGATGTTCTATGAGTGTCATATCAACGACCATAGTGTACTACACATGTAGTGGTATGCTGGGTAACCGAACATTCTGCGCTCCATGCCAATAGATATGGTGTAGGTGCTCTCCGCAAAGGACAACGCAAAGGAAACGTTGGACACGAAGAAGATAACGCGTGTGGCATCGACCAAGTCTGGGAGTCTCTCCGTCCAAAGCTAAGCAAAGACTTCGACCACTTGCCATTCAAGAGCGAGGAGACGGTGGAGGACTTCTCCCTACACGTCTCCGCCACCGACACCAATCTCCAGACCCTTGGCAACACAAAGATAGCGATCGATGTCGTGCAGAAGATCGTGCCACCCAGGTATTCACATATGTCATGCTCTATTGAAACACTTCTCGACTTGATCTCTGGATCGATGAGTTCACTACTAGGGAAAACAGTACCTGAGGCCCACCTATTTTCGTTACCCGTGGCGCACTACTGGTGCGCCACTAAGCTTGCGCCACAGGTAAAAGTTAGCCATGGTGCACTAGGTGGTGCGCCACGGGTAGCCATGGTGCACAACCTAGTTCACCACGAGAAGGTATTTGCGGTGCGTCATGGGTATGAATTTCAAATTTGAAAAAAGCAGGATCTAGATCACGCTATCATCATCGCCTCGTCTGAGGTCCTGGAGGTCGTGGCCATAGCATACCACCGCAAAGAGGTGTGGGACTCCGTGCACACAACCTAGCACGGAGGTGGGCGAAGAAGGTCATATTCAGAGGTGGGTACAGGAGATCGCGGTCAGAGGTGGGCATAGCCGGAGAGAGAATGAGAAGGGAAGAAGGAAAAGAGGAGGAGAAGGAGAAAGAGAAGGGAAGGAGAAGTAGAGGAGGAGGATAAGGATAAGAGGACGATAAGGAGAAGGGGAGGAGAAGTTTTCCTCCAGGAGGAGAAGGTGAGGAGAAGAAGGGAGGAGAAAAGGAAGAAGAAGGAAGTATAAGGGGGGAGTAGAGCAAGGACTATCGGAGCAGCGGTGGCGGCAAAGATGGATCTGAGACACTTTTCTAGAAAGATAAGTGGCTAGATAATGCTACACTCATGGAATAGTATCTAACGCTGTACAATATTGTTCGTCATAAGGATGATATAATCACCAAAGTGATGGAGTCCTCTCTCGCGAATGTGACTTTCAGAAAAGATTTAATTGGACTCAGACTTATTTCTTGGAATGCCTTGCTTCAACACTTGAGACTTGTCCATTTAGTGCATCATACATACCTTGCTTCAACACTTGAGACTTGTCCATTTAGTGCCTAGGATCGGAATACAATAACCCTAGGCATTTTTACAGTTTCTCGTGATAATATGTAATTCGCCTTATGGATGTGTGCACACTAATTACACAGAGGTGGGTGTAAGGCTTAAACTATTTTAGTAAAAAAATCAACCTTCATTGAAAACTTCTTCATACTAGGGAAAAGATAAGATCACAGAGGCAAGTGGTTATTTTGTAAGTGTCCTTATGCTGAAACTTATGCAAGTTGTAATGATAATCCTATGCTCATTTCACATCCAAAGGTAGTTCTCCGCCTCTTCAGCCGCTGCAGCCACCATACCACGGAGCGCCCTGGTGCCTGGCTCCGGGGGGGGGGGGTGATCCAAGGTGCTTCCCCGGGTTTTGTGAATCAGGGTGTGTCGTTAGCTAGGGGTCCTTCAATCAACCAGTTGGTAGGGCGGATGCTCTACCGCGGTTCTCTATGGGTGTGGATGCGGCTACAGCCGTGCCTCCTAATAAGAAGTTGTTGTCTCAGTCTCAGGCGAATTAGGGTCCAATGATACAGCCGGGCATGCAACAGTACATGTACCCGCAGATGCATGCTCCTGGTTTGTATGTCTCACCGTACCCGACACCGGTGCATGGAGCTTAGTATCCGACCCCCTACTAGGATCCAGGCACATCAGATCCATCCTCGACCCTTGTTGCCAGATCAATTAACATACTTCCATAGGTATGTCGACGGGGCCTAGGACACGACGCTTTCCCAAACCCAAAGCAAGTACATGGGGGCCACCCGAAAGAGCTACCCGTACGAGGTATAGCTAATCCTCCTCGTATGGACTCTAGGGTTGCGTATACTTGCACGGGAGCAGAGGTCATGGAAAATATATTCCTGTGACAGAGTGCCGCACCTACGCAACAGTAATAAACGCTCATCGAGCAAAAGGTAATAAACATGGCATAACATGACATACATGGCATAACGTGGCATGAAAACTTCAAACTAGTTTGTGGCCCCCAGTATAGTACTTTGAAATCAGGTACTAAGCCGATAGGGGTTCCCACACACCCCACATGTGGTTAGCGCGCTCAGTCTCAGAACAGGTGTCAAGAACTCGGGTCCTAGATGGACACAAGTGGGCGGTTAACAACCAAATCTCAACTATTACCCATCGGTGCCTCTTCATTAATTATATCAATTTTAATATTTAAGTAACCAGCTGTAATTAAACCCACGATCATCTCCACCTTTATGAATATGCCAACCCCCAACATTAGTGTAACATCAACAACGCGAAACAACACCTGAGCAAGCGACTACGACTCGCAAGGCCAACTGTCTACCCAAGCAACAGGCAATAGGAGGTGTCTAAGGCAATATAAAGGATGCAAGGATATATAAAAGGGTACGGAATCTAAAGCAATGCAATACGGATAGCAATAGATCAACAGGAGGAAGTAAATACTATAAATATAAAATAGGTAGAAAGAGGATGAATGCTCGCCTAAGAAACATTGCCGAAGATATATCAAAAGAATTTGTCCAAGCTCACAACATCTCATCGTCCTATCCGGGAAGAAGCAAATCACTAAAAGGAACAAGCGATGCAATAATTAGAACTAATGCAAAAGATCCGGCATAATTATGATATGTATGTATGATAAGATAATATAACACAACATGCTTCTATAACACCACTGGATTTAAGTGGCCAACAAACAAAACCTTCAATATTAAATTAAAATAGCCACATTTACTTCATGTTTGCTTGCGTACCACTTTAGTACGTAGAAGATACTTGATGCGAAAGGCGTGCATGAAGGCAGATATTGATTCCTTGTATTTTTCTAAGCAAAAAGGAGTTACTTGCATAAATCATTCTTATAATTGGCAAAACTTTGTAATGTCCAAAAGGCGAAATTCCCACATATTTTATAAGAACGGTGTACGTTTTCTAAAGACAGGTTACAGGAGACAGGAACAAAGTTCAGAGTGGAACGATTCATTCAGGGTGTACATAGCCGAATCAAACATATTTTATACCAGCACTAGCAGCTCAATCAAAACGCAAAGCCAGCTAGCTGCAAATAGGGTCGATCGTGTTGTGCATACTCAGTTAACTAAATAAGAAAAACGAAACCAAAAGATAAGAAAAAGAAGGGGTATGCTGCTCTAAAAGGGGCACTCGAAATGGTTCTTGTCAGCTATGATGCAACAACATGAAACGGCGATGACCCAAACCAGGAGCCGTGGCCATGATCTGGCTAATAAGAGAATAAAGAGACGCGTTGGTTCCAACCAGTGAGACTGCTATGGTTGTTGATTAGCATTCGGCCGGTGCAAACTAATTTAAATAGAGCGACATAACTAGCATAGTCTGCTGAATCAAAACACGCGACGCAAAAACCAGCCAGACGAATTTGTTCGAGGAGGTGCGGTGCAGCGCGCGCAGACAGACATTGTGCAACTGAGGCGAGCTTTGCTCCCCAGCCTGAGTGCGTGTGCGCCTATAAGGACAACAACCAGGACCGAAGCTCGCGCTTGACCATGGAGACATGCTGCAGGTGGAGCACGACAGGAATGATGGCGTCGGCGTGCACATGAGGTGCTCGACTAAACGTCGCGTTGGCATAGACATATGAACGAGACGGGAAACATGGCAGGGAGAAGCGGCTGCTCACCCAGAGTTCACTGGCAAGACGACCTGGCTCGATGTGGACGATGACGGCAGCTAAGATGAAGCTCTTGACGCGGACGAGATGAAGCAATGCAAGATGCAAACGAACAGAGTAAATGCAATGCAATAATTTTCAATGATCCATACAAGGTGGCATGATAATCATGATGATCATGTCATGATGATGCAATAAAGTAAAAGAAAAAGAAAATTATAATTGGATAATTCCCGGGGTGCTACAATTGGCAACGAGCGGACTTTGTTTACATAGTTTTTCTGATGTTGTGGTTCATGATCACTTGGCGCCTAGCCAGACTCCTATTGCTCTTAGTGCAAGTTTTTGGACAGCTGCGGATGTTGTTCACTGATAGATTGCTAGGAGATGCTCTGTTCGTGATCCATGAAAGTGGGAGGCTTAGACGTATGGAGAGACTGCTTTCTTATTGAGGTTCCCGTCTTTTAAGGACCTCGACAGAGTTGACGGGATTCAGATGTCGGTACCTCTCAGTACCTCCACTACTGGAAAAAGGGTCTTCGGTTCGATGTGAACAATGCCAGTAGTCCCGGCCTGTCACAGCCCGTGACTAGTGCTAGCACTAGTCCCGGTCCGTGAGGCCTCTAACGGCTAGAAATGGCCGTAGACACTAGTCCCGGGCCGGACCAGATCTCTAGTCCCGATCCGTAATACGACCCAGGACTAATAACCTGGAGCAGGCCAGCTGGTCTTTTCGTGGACTATTAGTCCCGGGTCGTATCACGATCCGGGACTAGTTGTCCACCACTATATATTCTGCTTCCTGTCCAGCTGGCCTAAAGCATATGGTGGCCATTTTTCTTAAAGAAACAAGCGAGTTCATGCATTTTTTTCTCAAGATTTAGTTTTTAACCCCTAAATCCAAAGCTTTAAAAGGTTAGAACTTCATTCTTTCATCTCTTATTGCTACTTTAGCTCTATAATGCTCTAGAAGTATAGAGATATGGATCAATGCATGCATGCTCTAGAAGTAGAAGAATTTTGATATATATGTGTAACAAATTTTGATTAGGCATATAGTTACTGAAAATTGAAATATGTAATTTTAGAGTTTCAGAGCTTAGAATGGAATGAGGTTTTCACTGATAGAACAATAATAAAAAACTCCACATTTATCATGTTAATTGTTTTCTCCAATTCATAAATTGATGCATGTAAATTTTTCAAAATTCAAAATTGATGCTCTAGAAGCTCTCAATATAACTTGTAATAATTTTATCATGTTGTGTAATGGTTTTTGATATACTTTTACTATAATGCAGATGGTCCGGAAATGGATGTACGGTAATGAACTACTGCCGGCGCCTCAGGCTGGCGCGCCAGTGCTACTGGTAGATACCACCAGCGCGTTGTGCGCAGAGCGATAGGGTTAACTTCGACTACACCGGCGTCCCCGGTCAGTACCCATGGCGGTCGGAGCCCGAGCGCCGGCTTTATTTTCGTGATACCCCTGGCGGGTTGGTACAGTACCCCCGGCGCGTAGGCGCAGCACCCCGACACTACTTCCACTTACACCCAGCGCGTCGCCCACGCGCCGGCGCTATGCCGATACTGCCGGTGTGATCATCACTGGCACGCGCCCGTGCGCCAGCGGTAGGCGAATCTGGTCCACCGGCGGTAGGCCTTTTCCTAGTAGCGAGTTGCACTAACATGCCTTTGTCCTAATTATGTTTGCTATCACTACTAGGAAACCTGCTATATATAGAAATATCTTATGTGGCCAGTGGCGCATTTTCGGAAATGCGCCACAGAAGTCTTCACACTTCTGTGGCGCATATAAGAAAACAATGCGCCATAGAAGTTTGGTGGACCCGCCACCGGGGGTTGGGCTCCCTCACTTTTTGTGGCGCATATGTTCATATGCGTCACAGAAGTGAGGAACTTCTGTGGCGCATATATAAATATGCGCCACAGAACATGGAAACCAAGATTTCACCCCCCTTGTGGATCGCCTTTAAAATTTTGTAAAAAATAAATGAAAATGATAAAAAATTCAAAAAATAATTCCTTGAAGATGTTGTATTTTGGGGTATAGTTGTAGGGAAAATTGAAAAACATGAATTTCGATGTATTTTGCAAAAAAAAAATTCATGGGGCAGTAAAACGGCCGTAACTTTTGCATACGATGTCGAAAAAAAGTTTAATATACCAAAATGATCGTCTCAAAATTTCCTATTCGATTTCAATGGCTGGAGGTTTTACAGCTTCCCCAAATTCGAAAAGAGTAAAAAGTTATGGCAGAAAGAAGATTTTTTCCTGCAAAAAAATAAAAAAGAGGGAGAAACTTCTGTGGCGCATTTCTCACATATGCGCCACAGAATTGTTGGGATTTGAATTTTGAATTTCTATGGTGACCTCCCCCTCTCTTTTATCCTTCTCCCCTTTACTCCTCTCCTCCACTTCTTATCTTCCTCCACTTCTTCCTCTCCTTCTTCTCTTCCTCCCCTTCTTCCTCTCCTTCTCTTCCTCCTCTTCTTCTCTTCCTCCCCTTCTTCCTCTACTTCTCTTTCTTCCCTTCTCCTCCTCCTTCTCCACTCTCCAACCAACTCCTCCTCCTACTCCGGCCATGGCCTCCACCACCTCCGGCGAAACCTCCTCCACTGCATCCTACTACTCCTCCTCTTCCACCGACGGCCTTCTTCTCCTCCTACTCCACCTACATCGGCAACCCTTCCTCCTACTCCTCGTACTCCTCCTACGCTAGCGTCCTCCTACTCTAGCCACCCTCCTCCTCCACCCTCCACCCACCACCCACCTCCCACTCCGGCCAGATACTCTGGCAGATCTGGCCGGGTTTTTTTTATTTTGAAAAAAAATCAGTGGCGCATATTGGCAATATGCGCCACAGAAGTTTGAGATCTGGTTCGGGACTTCTGTGGCGTATTTTGGTAATATGCGCCATAGAAGTTTTTGAGACTTCCGTGGCGCATTTCAATATGCGCCATGGAACTACACTTCAGTGGCGAGATAATAGTGGCGTATACCATATGCGCCATAGAAGTCGCAAAATGATGCGCCACTGATAGGCCTTTTCCTACTAGTGTATGCTATTTTGTTTGCTAAAGCTATGGGATGGATGTGATATATATGTTTTGGTATCTCAAATATTTCGAAATTGGCGATGTTTTTCTTAGTTATGTCACATGGTCGAATAAGCCATAGGATTTGTCACCTCTCCTTGACACACTAGGTAAAATAATGCTAGGATAAGTTATAGAAATTATTGGATATTGTAGTTATTCTTAGCCATGTTGTAACATGAAAATCGTTGGGGGTTCCAAATAAGTATTATTTATAAAGTAATGATGTTTATGTAAGATGTTTAAAGAAATAAAACTTAAAATGTCTTATCTTGGAGGGATTGTATGATGGATCATAGTGTGTGGAGCTATGTGCTCAAATTGGTGGAGATTCGCCGCCTAGGGACCCCAAAAAGAAGAAACCCAAGTCCAGACTTACTCATTAATATTGTACGACCACATGCCATTATGGGATCTGGCTTGGTTGATTATCTTTTGGAAACCTACTTAAGAACCACCATTTCGAAGGGGACTTTGTGTCTATTATGTGATGGGTGGCTTGTAAAAATAAGTAGTTAGTCATTTAGAAAAAACCTTGGCGTGACCCTCGGGTTGCGCCATGTGGGTAAAGTGTACATCCTCTATGGAGGGAAAGAACTAATCGATTAGCCAGATCTGCGTACAAGGTCTAAACGGAGCAAACTTAACTTGAATATGTCTCTTCTCAACTTTGTTATCAAACCTACATCTCTATGTGATTCGTAGGAACCCTATATCTCCATGTGATTCATAGGGTGGGTTTTGGGGGAGGACTCTATGTTCGTGTGTCGTTCATAATTGCCTTCAGCTAGGCTAGTATGAACTGTATGACTTGCTAGCCCTATATTTTTTATAAACTTTTTATGAAATATAATATGAGTTAGAGTATTGGAAAACACAAATCATCATTCAAAGGTACTAAACATTGCTTTACACAAAATGATTGAACCACTATAGCCATTTCTTTGACAGCCTTATGCATGTATAATTAGACATATTATTAGCATATGTGGTGTAACTTGCCAATACATTTAATGTATTGACCATTCTTTGTTGCAACATATCATGTTCCGGGTTTTTGTTGTCATATATAGAGAATATTTGAGAAGAGGATTGATGCCTAGGACACGATACTCTGGTTAATTACATGTGGCAGATTTACTGGAGCCACCACTTTGTTTTAGTTGTTCTCCCACTTCAATGTATTGACTATTGGTGGCTGCAACCTATCATGTTGCAGGTTTTTGTTGTCATCTATAGATAATATTGAGAAGGGGATCGACGCCTAGGACACGATAATCCTGTGGATTACCTGTGGCAGATTTACTGGAGCCACCACTTTGTTTTATTTGTTCTTCCACTGTTCATTTTGGCATACTGATATTTATGTAATGAATGACTGTATTCAGCTTGGATACGATGTGATTGTGATATTCATCTCATGATTGTGCGTACTTGCAAATCCTTGGGAATAGTATAGTGGTTGAACCACACATAGACTCCGGATCCTACCAGATCTTGGACATCACAATTGTATTGCTCGTCGGAGTATAAACTGGAGTCGTTTACATGTTACAGTGGGAGAGTTCCTTGCGGGGGTTCCTATAGGCAAGGGATAAACTACTTCCGGTGGCACTCCTCCATTGGTCTACTCCTCTTTCTCTGCCTCTCTGCTTATGTCCCCACCAGGTAGGTTTAGTTTTGTGCAGCCTACCGTATTCATGCTTTTCAGTTTTCTATTTACTAATAAGAGTACAAATAGTGGCAATAGTCGCCCGATTCATAATCCTCAAGTTTCCATTTTTGTCCCATCACATGACTAGCTCGATCAATGCCAACAGAAAGTGAGTAAAACGGGAAAACGTTCACATATGAACGTGTTATTCGAAAGAAAGGGAAAGCACGCCAACTGTAACTCTGAGATCCAAAAACAATGTAGGCAGTTGTACTACTTGATATACTCTAGAGCCCAAAAGTTGCCAAAGACGTACGTTGAACGGAAGGCACCACTGAATCCTGCCTCCCTAGCCAACTTCAGAAACTCCTGCTCAGTTCTCTCCTTCCCTTCACGGAAGTTACTGAACATCATAACGTCTAGAATGAACAGATTTTGTGCTCCCCTAGTAGCTTCTGGAGTTGTTGGCAAGACAAACTCCACAGCGATCAGTCTTCCCTTTTCCGGGAGAGCTCGGTGGCAATTCTTGAGGATCTTAATGCAGTCATTATCGCCGTGAAGATGGAGCACCGTCTGTAGATACATTGAAGAAACATTCAGTGTCTATAATTGATACAACAAAATGTCTGAGGTTTTGTTTTATTCAATGTTGGGCTTTGTTTTAGATTCTTCCATATCCGAGGGCTTTGTTGGATCAACTGCTTGTCCGACAGCAATATATTATCTTTGGCACGAGTTCAAAGTAAACTAAATGCGCTACTAAACTACTTGTGTTAGTTAAGAACATTCTTAGGAATTTGTTTTTTCCACCAATATCAAGTATGTGCTTTGTTAAAAAATGATTATAATCGTTCTGGCAGGTAGTTCAACAGAATTGATGCAGTATAGTAGGAAGCTGTATAGAGCTAATCGCTTAGTTGAGTATATATACCTTGAGAAAAATTGCATCTCCAACGGGTATGTCGGCGAACATATTTCCAGATATATGCTTTACTCCTGTATTAAGTTAACAACATCTTTGAACCTCGATATATATCCTTAGAAGCAACAAATGATGAAAGAAAACAATAACATAAAAGAAGACATGCATGCATATATGTAGAGGCTAGGACATAGTATATAGGTAGGTAGGTGTAGCATGCATGCATGCATACCAGGTAGTGTTGGTGCCTGGGAGATGACGTGAGGCAGGTCGAAGTTGATGGCTTTGATATGCTTGTATCGAGAGGTGATCATCTCAAGGGTGGAACCTGTCCCGCCGCCAACATCGACAAGCACGTCGATGGTGTCAAATCCATTGTAGCGGTCCAGCAGCTTGCTGGTGACCATCACTGATATCTGCACCATTGCCTGGTTGAACACGCCGCTGAGGCGGAGGTTCTGAGGAAAGTAATCGAATATGGGTACCCCGTGCACCCTCTCGAACGACGGTGGGCCACCGCCGGCTACAGATGCCGCCAGTTGATGCCTGAAGTAATTACCAACCCACCAGCATGCATGTATTTTGTTAGGTCTTTTAATAATCTCTCTCTCTCTCTCTCTCTCTCTCTGTGTGTGTGTATAGTACATATAAAAAGTAATGACAGACTATACAAATAAAGCTTAATTACCAGGTCTTCATGTAGTCCTGGTCGGCGGTGTACATGGAGTAGGGCGCCAGGGAGGCCCCAGAGTCGTTGTTGCGGGTGAGCCAACGGCACACCGGCGCCGGCGTGTATCGCCGTACTAGTACTGCCTCCGCCTCATGCTGGCTGCCAGCAGGAGGAACTGCATCATCATCGGTCCAACACTTGACTACGTTGAAGGAGGCAAGGAGCCGCAGGATGCGGTCCACGGAAGCAGCGGCCTCTGCCTTGTCCTCAGCCGGGAGATCAGCCGACAGTTCGCCGGCGGTAAGCGGACGGCCGCCGGCGTTGCTGAGGGCGTCCAGGAGGCCGAGTTCGATTGCTGCCTTCAGGGTCATTGAAACCGCGAAACTGGTGATGAGTCCCCATGCCTCAAACCATGTCGCCTCCTCCTCACTGGCTGCTTCTGCCCCACAACTAATCTTCTCCATACCTATTAACTTATAAGACCTATATATGAGGCGTTTGTGGTGTGTGCTGTAATGCTTTGGTGAGGCTTTGCTGCTTCGATGCACTTTTATAGTCCTCCAACAATGCAAAAGCTATGGGGTCAGGCCAATCTTGCACATCATTTCGCTAAGAAAATATTCCAGATTTGGTGTTTTGTATTGCTGCGCTATGGGGTCGCTTACAATGCCAACCATTTTTTGAATGATGATTCGCTTACAATACCATTACGTACGATATTGACAAATGGTATGGGGTTGAGGGACCTTATATTATGACAAATGGCAGGCCGGTTTAGTAATGCTACAACTAATCTTCTCCTCCTCCTCCTCACCTGCTGCTGCGCCACAACTAATCTTCTCCTTACCTAACTTACTTATAAGACCTATAGACGGCGAGGCTTGCTGCTTCGATGCACTTTTATAGTCCAACAATGCAAAAGCTACAATATCAGCCGGCTAAGAAAATATTCCAGGGTCAAGGGATTTTCTGCTGCTATGCGAGCGCTTGCAATGGCGACGATTTTTTTTTGAATGATCATGCGCTTACATCACAACAATACCATTACGATATTGACAAATGGTATGGGATGAGGGACCTTATGAGTGACAAATGGCAGGTTTAGTAATGCACTGACTAGGCAATTATATATATATATATATATATATATATATATATATATACTCCCTTTGTGTCGGGTTATAAGACTTCTTAGCCCATTGTCCTTAAAAGTCATTTAATTAGAGATAGTGGGAGTAGTTAGCAGTCATTTCTTGGGGTGGTTTAGATTAAGATTGAACCATACGCGTCCATGTGGCAAGTACTCGGCCGGCATTTGTGTCTATATTATCGGCATCATTGTGTCCATCTGTCCTTGTCCTTGTTCTAGCGAATTGGATGGGCTGTTTAAACAATGGTTGAAGATTTAATAATAATCCACACAATAATCTAGTTGTTTAAGCATTTTTTTTGCCACACAAGATTATTCTTCAAGCCACCTGTAGTGCACTACGGGAAAATTCGGCGTTGCCGTGCACAGTGGCTTTGCCGTGCGCCAATGCACGGCAAAGATCTTTTTGCCGTGTGACCCAACAGCATGACGCACGGCAAAGAAGGCAGATACGGCGGCACGGTACTGGGTACACGGCAAAGAAAACCCTCACGGCATAGCCCAGAAAAAACACACAGCAAAGAAAATATTCACGGCAAAGACAAAAAATGGCCCACGGCAAAGAAATCGCACGGCACACCATATCGTGGGGCCTACCATTTTGGCGTAGTTGACGGGCCGTGGTGACGGTAGGGCTTTGCCGTGTGCCTCACCGTCAGGCACGGCAAAGTTTTGAAATACAAATTCTTTTTTTCACGTGAAATATCCACGCCATTTAATTTATTTAACGCACGAAATATTCCTGCTCGTTTTATTCAACATGGGATGGTCTTTGTCGTGCACCCTACACGGCAAAGAAGCCTTTGCCGTGCACCACACACGGCAAAGGAGCCTTTGCCGTGCAACGCGCACGACAAAGCCCCGTTTTTTCCCATTTCCCTCTTTTTTGACTCCATTTTCTATTACCACATATTTTATCTCAAATATCATCCATATTGAATCTATGGACACTTTTATTATGTGGTTTGGCCAGCACACTATAATTACATGGTTTAGTGGGACTCTGGCGCTCCAACGGCCGTCTCCCACCGAAACTCTAGTGTGCGGGGCATCCGGAGATCTAACCCCCAGCTCTCTCCGCACGAGGTTTCACCAATGTACTTTTTTGTTTGTTAAGGTATGTTTAGTCCATAGATACAAGGAAAAGCAAGTTTGGGATCTTGCCGGACATTCTAGCCCCCGGTATTACCCGCGGCGGGATATTTCTACCTAGAGTTCCAGGAATCTGCTAAGTGTTATTGCCTGAATGTGAAGAAGGTCACACCAGGAAGCTATGTCTTGCATCTATGGGACTTCCACAACACTTTCACATGTACCCTAGGTCTACATGCAAGTTTTCTAGGTCCACTAGTATGTTTGGGTGGGTTTCCGGGGCTCCGGGGGTTGAAAAGCACCGATCGATGGGCCCGGGGGATCTACCCCCTAGCTATCTCCGTACGAGGTTCCGCCAATGTACTTTTTTATTTGTTTAGGCATGTTTAGTCCATATATACATAGAAAACAAATGTTGGGACCAATATTCCACCGGTTTCCCCCCATTGGACCTGTCGTGGGAGTTTTCCAGCGACACGTCCAACACTTCTCTAAGTGTTATCTCATGCGCATGAAGACGCTGACACCCAGGAGCTAGCCATTTCATCTATGGACCATATACCACAATTGTGTACACATGGCATGGCCACATGTAAATTTTGGTGGGATTCCGGCGCTCCGGCGGCCATCTCCCTAGTCTCGGTGGGCCTAGTGGATCTACCCCCTAGCTATCTCCATACGGGGTTCCTCCAATGTACTTTTTTGTTTGTTTAGGCATTTTTAGCCCATATCTACATATCAAAGCAAGTTCAGGCCCAATATTCCACCGGTTTCTCCCCGTTGGACCCGTCGCGGGAGTTTCCCAGTGACACGTCCATCACTTCTCTTAGTGTCATCGCATGCGCGTGAAGACGGTGACACCCGGGAACTATGGGATGAGCATCTCTAAACTTGTGTTGTATCTCTGAAGAAACATCATATTGTGAGTCTAAAAAAGATTTTTTCAAAAAACATGAGGATTAGATCATGTACCTATAGTTCAAACCGAACCCACTTCCTACCGATTCGGCAGACATGAGGATTAGATCATATTGTGGGTTTTCGGGGCTCCGGGGGTCGAAAAGCACAGGTCAGTGGGCCCAGGGGATCTACCCCTAGTTATCTCCGTACGAGGTTCCACCAATGTACTTTTTTGTTTGTATTGGCATGTTTAGTCCATATCTACATAGAAAACCAAGTTTAGGCTCAATATTCCACCGGTTGCCCCCCGTTGGACCTATTGTGGGAGTTTCCCAGCGACACGTCATGCATTTCTCTAAGTGTTACCGCATGCGCGTGAAGACGGTGACACCCGGGAGCTAGCCATTGCATCTGTGGACCATCTACCATACTTGTGTACGCATGCATGGCCACATGCAAGTTTTGGTGGGATTCCGGCACTCCGGCGGCCGTCTCCCATCGAAACCCTAGTCTTGATGGGCCCAGGGGATCTACCCCTAGCTATCTCCGTACGAGGTTCTGCCAATGTACTTTTTTGATTGTTTAGGCATGTTTAGTCCATATCTACATATAAAAGCAAGTTTGGGCCAATATTCACCGGTTTCCCCCCATTGGACCTGTCACGGGAGTTTCCTAGTGACACATCCAGCACTTCTCTAAGTGTTATTGCATGTGCGTGAAGATGGTGACACCCGGGAGCTATGGAATGAGAATCTTAAAACTTGCATTGGATCTTTGAAGAAACATCATATTGTGAATCTAAAAAAGATTTTTTCAAAAAATCATGAGAAATAGATCATGTACTTGTACTTCAAACCGTACCACTTTCTACTGATTCAGCAGACATTTATCTTTTTCACAAGGGGTGGGCAGAGAGGTTTTAAAATTCCCAGTTGGGACATTGTTCATGTAAGGTGGTCTAGTATTTTTGAAAATGGTGTGGTAGCATTTTTTTATTTAACGTTTGGTGTTGCTTTACAAAATGCCCCGATTTTGGCACTCGGAAAATAGAAAATGGCTTTTCCATACGACGAAATGGAAAGCTTCCTCCTACAACATTATTCGCCATCCCAATATGCACATGCATGCACAATATGGACACATTATCACAAACTATGTCGCGATTCTGGCCATAACGTTGGTCGTTTGGCCCGAAAGCCAGGAAACCTCGAATGAGATAGGTCATTTTGTGAAAGTTTTTATAAGACATAATCAATATATCAATTTTGATATTTTTCCTTCCAACTATATCACATAATATGACACCACACAAAGGTTTCATATTGTTTGGATCGTTTCTAAATTTTTTATGCCCGTTTTAAACTATATGTAATGTTTTAATATCTTAATTAATTTTTTTCATAAATGTGTAATATTTGATTGTAGATAGATAGATGTTATTTTTCTGCAAATTTCGATATATTATTTGTATTTTGATGAATTGGAATGATTTAGTTATGATTTTTCTATGATTAATATGGTAAAATGAAAAATACCTATGCCGTGTGTTTACGCCCGGCAAAGAAACCCTTTGTCGTGTATATTTTTCAGGCTTGCACGGCAAAGAATAGAAAGAATATAGACTGTCTGATCATATGATTATTGAATGGCTGGGATACGAAGAGGCATGGATCGGTGACATGGCATACCCACCCCACGCACACCTGCCTCGTCATATATCCATCCCCTAGCTCCTCTCGCCTCCCATCTGTCGCTCCCATCTCGCCAACGCCGCCACGACCCAGGCCACCCTCGTCAACCACGCACGTGGCCATCGACCCCCTCCCCTCTCGCTCTCCCACCGCAGCCATCGACCTCTCTCAGCGGCGGCGGCCACTCGCACTGTCTCCCACGACGGCGGCGGGCGGCGGTCACTAGCACGCGTGGTGGGGGAAGGTCGACACGGCTCTGCTCCGCCCCTACAGAAGCCCGACCTGGAGGAGTTGGAGGATCTCCTCCACCCCCGCGCCCGGCCGTCTCTCCGGCCAGATCGAGAGTTGGAGGATTTGGAGGAGTTGGAGACCTCACCTTTCCCTTTTTGTTCCTTGATTTTTGGGCGATTTTTGTTCTAATCCGGCCTGATCTGAATGGCTTTTCATTGTAATTGTTCGAATCCAGCAAATTTTCGTTGAATTCTTTGTGGTTGATGTGAAGAGCTTTGTAATCACACGGTGAGATCCTTTTGAAAATGAGTGTAAAACTTTGTAGTTGTGCCTGAAATACTAGTTGGTTCGAATCTAGTTCTTGTGAATTAGTAGAATATGTAAATTGATAGCCCGAGCTCTGCAAAGAAATATGAAGAAAATTTTGGTATATCTCGTTGCATGGTATCGGTGTGGCCTGGGTGTGTGTGATGTGTTGACCCGGTCAGTGGTTGTGGGCGGTGGTCATCGACGCCCATCTTTTTTTATTTAGACAATTTTTTGCCGTGTCCTACTAAATTGTACACGGCAAAGCCGTTGAGATTGGACATCAAAGCAATCTTTTTTTATTTATATATAATTTCTTTGCCGTGTCTCAGAAAACTGCACACGGCAAAGCCTTTTAAAATTGTACACGGCAAAGAAGTGGGACCCACCAGGACGGTGCCGTCTACCTTGTGCCGACGTCAACTTACTTTTTTATGCCGTGCAGGGTTGCCTGGCACACGGCAAAGCCTTTGCTGTGTTAGGCGTACGGCAAAGACTCCTTTGCCGTCCTGATCTTTGCCGTGCGGTCTTTGCCGTGTTGTGGCGCACGACAAAGCCTTTGTCGTGTCTTTTCGGGGCTTTGTCGTGTATTATCTGTTACACGGCAAAGAACAAAATTCCTATAGTGGTGAGAAGTGGGCATCAAAGTGAGTAGATCCCAGTTCCTCCTTCAACGAAGATTCTGTCGATCCTAGTTGAATGTTGGGACAGAGCACCGGTGGAAAAAGGGCTTTTAGTCCCGGTTTTGGACCCGGGACTGCCAAATCGGGACTAGAGGTCCCTCACTCTAGTCCCGGCTCGCTACGGCCCGCGATAGAAGATGATCATGTGGCTGTTTCAGCGAGGCGGGGGGCGTAAACCCTCTAGTCCTGGGTCGTAACACCACCCGGGACTATAAGGCTTCCTGCCGCGACAGAGATTGTGTGTTTCTTTTTTTTGCCATTTCGTTCCTTTTTCGTTTTGTGTTTCACTATAATTTTAAACATATATTTCAGTACACTTATTCTACGCTACTACATACACAGTACACGTTGATGCATCTATATAATTAATATTCGATACCTTGCAAGCATACATATGTTCAATCATATCAAAAGGAAGAAATGTTTTGAAATTACATGGAAATTGATGATATATCATATCAACTACATGGAGATCACTAAGGCATATAGAGTTCCACGTCATCCACATAATGTTCTCCATGTACATCAAGGACCTCCTTCATTAGAAATCCCGCCAGCTCCTCTTAAATTGCTCGTATGTGATGTTCTGGCTTTAGTTTCTCCCGTAAATCGTAAATATAATGTGAATCAACTTTTCTCTGACTGGTCAATTCGTGAATGTACTCGCAGACAAAGTATCCACATGAATGAGTTCCTGGTGGTTGCTATAAACTCTTCACCATTTTATAAGTTAGCTCCTCTTTGAATGGACCTGGTATTTTCTTTCTGAACCGTGTCCAACACATGCTCGGCAAAGAAAATGAACAAAGAAATTATTAGTTTCTTGATATCAGAAAATGAACGAAAGAGGCCGATATAATGCGATAATGATTGAAATTACTTATGGAGCATTGCTTTCATGTTGCTCCACTTCTCTTGGTCCCAACTTAATGGGTCGTGGACTTCATCTGGGGACTTGGCAACTTGAATATTTAGCAAGATCCAATAAAATCTGCGGACATTTACATAAACATACATGCATAGCTCATCAATTACATAACATCGAGTAAGCAAAAATAAAGTGTGTACAAGATAGAAACACTCACTTGAAGTTGTAAGAAAATAGTATTTCCTTAACAAAATTATTCTCGGTTAAGAACATGCACGGGTCTTCCTCCACGTCCTTGTGGTAATTCTTTAACGTATATTCATTAATGATATATGGGTCAATGAACCCAACGTCATATATTCTAGCTCTTTTACATTCAAGCATCTTCATTCTGGAGAATATAATATCGTACAAAAGGATATATAGTCAGGATAATATATTAAATGCAATGAACGAGTTGAGCTACAAACTTAATGACAGAAATAAATCACTTACAAACAGTAGCAACTAATGATAGATTTGTCGAGGGAGCGCTAATTGTATAACTGAAACAGTTCGGTCATTTGAATCTATATTGAGTATGGTTTGAAGTGATGCTCCTTTCTACCGTCCACCGCAAGATTTTGCATATGTGTGGATAGACGCGTGAGCTCCTCATGACTGACTAGAGTGTCAACACCCGGATTTTTCAATCCTAGATGCCTATTATGCCATACATAGCAATCCCAGGATTACCATTTTTGCGAGACATAACAGAATTGGATACCATAGTACTTCATCCATTACAAACGATACATAAGTTCTTACACAAATAGGGATCTCATGATCCAGTTCTTAATACAACATCAAGCAGCGGAATACGGAATAATAACGGTAGCGTAGGCGAAGCTCCATCTTCGGGGTCACAGGCAATGCTGACGATGGGAGATGATCCTAGTTGTCGTAACCTTCCTGGGGTCCATCCTCCAGGTACTCCTCTTCATAGTCCGCCATGGGAATAGCTGGACAAAGCCATGAGTACTCTTTAAGTACTCGCAAACTAATACTAACAGGTAAGGGGTTTTTGAATAATAGGACACTAGGCTCTAGGGTTGTTTTGCAAAAAGCCAGGTTTATCTTTACTAAGTTCCAAACTAGTCACAATTTTATAACTCCTAAATGGGATCTTGTAATTCAGGTCACAACTCTGTTGTGGTCAAGTCAAAGTCTCACTTTATTTCACAAGTCATTTTCAAAAGGGTCTGAAGGGGGAACAGTATGGCCACTCCAACTGTCCATAACCACGGACACGGCTATTCGAATAGTTTGACACTCTGCAGAGATTGTACACTTTCACCACAACATTCGATACATCCGTCAGGAACAAATCCTGAATTCACCATACTCTGTATGCGGATAATCAATCCTAACCTTTCAATTACACTCCCTAGTATTAGCACATCTCCTGTGAGTTTGGCCTCCCAACCATGACCACTGTCATCTTGGAGTCTGCAGTGGACAATCTTCACAAGGTAGCCTCAGCTCAGACCTTGGCCGTGAGGGAACTAATACTAAGGTATATAAGTTTCCAGTCAAGCCCTACCCAATATTCGGGTATTGTGGTTGTACGATAAAATTAGAATGGTATCGCATCCAGACAACCATCAGTTTTATAAAGGGCTAAGGCTCATGCCTCAACATTTTTATCACCAAAATCCTCAAGGGTTTGGAAACACATGTCCAAAACATTTCAATAGAATGATCCATCATTCCAAGGTTTTCATAACCATTTCTCCACCAAGTATTCCCATCTAAGGTTGATTAAGTTTTATGCTTAGCACTAGCATCTACAGGTGGGGTAGTACTAAGGAGGGGTGGTAAATTAGTGGGGTTTAACTAAGTCTAACCTTATATCTTAGGCTGAGATCAGGGTCTTTAGCTTAGGCCAAATTTTATGCTCTTTAGGCAACCTTGAGCACAACTGTCTAATATCTACCAAACTCTTAGGTAGACTCTAAGTAAGCTTTGATAAAGAAATAAAGTAAGAAGCTTGCCATAAAACTAGGATTGGTTTAACAAGTGGGTATGATCACTTATGCTTAAGGCATATAGTATTCATATCACAAGTATGGGTTTGTGGCAACAATAGGGTATTTTGCAAGGGTTAGCTTGCATTGGTCAACTTGATTAGTAAAGCTTGCATAGTTACTAGCTTGCATAGGTATAGTATCTTGCAAGTGTTAGCTTGCCTTGTGCAGAGCAGTGGTTGAAGTTCTCCTCGGCTTCCTTTTCGTAGTATCCTCCTTCTTCCTCGTATCCTTGGTCGGTACTAGCGTCTATGAATAAATACGAGGTACACAATCACCAAACAATACTTAACTACTTGCAATCGTTACACACAAGGGTCCTATAGATGATCTAGCATCATCTCTAACATTACAAGGTTAAGGCTTGGTTTAAATCTTTTTATTTTAGAAAAGTAATTTCTACTCATTGAAAAACTACTTAAGATTTAATATTATCCCAAACTAAACATGGGATCATGTTGACACATGTCATCACCACATATTGTAGTCCAAGGGGAAGTGATTTAAAGTGGTGTCACAATTTAATAAGGTTTTACCCTTTTATTTTAATTTATTAAAGTGGCTAGAAATGCTTATGAAGCATTCTTTTATTCCTTGAACATTATTTCTGCAAGTAAACCTATATATTTTTATATATTCTGAAAGGTATGGTTAAATGTGATTTTTGAGAGTTGGAATCAACTCAAAAGCTTTTATGGTTTAAATTTGAAAAATGTTTGAATGCAGAAAAGCTTCTGCCTTGTTATTTTTGCTATGGTTGATCTACTGATCCAAATGACTTGAATCCAACGGGCTTGGATTAAGCATTCACAGACCTTTCCAACAAAATTGGTTTCATCCAATTTGGTGCGCTGAATCGATTTGGGTTGATTTTTGATGTTGGGTGCTGAAGTGTGTTTGAAATTAAAAAGAAAAGGTTTAATTTGAATTGCTGGGCTGCGCGGGAAATTCTAACGGGCCGGCCTGCTAAGCGCAGTGCTCCCGCGGGCTGCGTAAGTGGGTGTCCCCACTCGTCAGTGACACGGGGCTGGGCGAAGCGGTATGGGGTGATGTGGATCGTTCGATCTAGCTCTAATCCAACGGTGGGTCATCGTCGGACGCGAGACAGCTCCCATGAGAACTAAACCTAAGCGCTGCCAGTGGGGTGCTGGGGCTCACCGGGCGAGGGTCGGCGAGAGACAGGCGAGCGAGAAGTCGACGACGGGAACCTCCTGGTACCGGTGGCTTCTCCGGGCGGTCAATCGCTGGCTCCTTTCTTCTCCCGTGGCGGGCTCGGTGAAATTCCGGCGGTGGTGCGCGCCTTGCTCTCGAGGATGGTGTGGCAGTCGATTGGGGAGAGGGAGTGAGATGGTGTGATGAATTAAATGCGGGGTGGCCTCTATTTATAGTCGGCGAGGGACCGTCGGCGCAAGGTGAGCTCGTCGGGGGCAACGTTACAGGCGGCTAATGGCATGGGCAAGGGTAGGGGACGGTGCTGTGTCTCCTGGTGATGCTCAACGGCATGGTCGCGAGGCATGGGTCGGTGTGGTTTGTGTAGGGTTTCGTAGCATGGAAAACAAAAAATTTCTACCGCATACAAACAAACAAGCCAAGATCTATCTACTAGATTGTAGCAACGAGTCGATGGAATAACTCACCCTCGAAGATTCCAAAGTGTTTAACGAGCAGATTCTCGTGGGTGATGTAGTCGTACTCTTTCCGATCTCAAGATCGCGTAGACGATCCTTCCGGCGCTGCGTTCGGCAGCGCTTCATGATCGGTCACACGTTACGATTCGTGAAGACCTTCCTCTCCTTGTTCCAGCGAGGCGGAGGTTGTAGCACTCTCTCGCGATTCCGAAGACCTGGCGTGGTACCCGGAAGTAGAGGGAGATCTCGCGAGGTCCTTAAGCCGGAGCAAGTATGGTGGAGTATGAGAGAGCTTTGGTGATCTAGGGTTTAGACACACCAATTAGAAGGCTCTAAACCGGAGGCTAGGGCAATTAGAAGCTCTAACTTGACGGCTTGGGAGAAATCCCTAGGCTGTGGCTAGGGTTTAGGTTTAGAGGAGAGGGACTTGTGTACTAGGAGGCAGCCTGCCCCCTCCTTTATAGGTGGGGCGGCCAAGGGAGGGAGTCCCTCCCCAACTCGGCTTGGAGGTGGGCGGCGGTTGGAGGAGGAATCCTCCCAACTTGGTTTCCCACTCCTCCTCCTCTTTCCAAAACTTGCCGTTTGACTTTCAAACTAGCCGTTTGACTTTTCAAATTAGGATTTGAATAAACCCTTTATTTTGGACAGCAATAACACCCAGTACATGATGCAATCATTCCAACTTACAATGAAACATTCATGTACCCTTCCCCCTTGGTGCGGACATTAGGAACCTTCTAGAATGTTCCCGATGAAAACACCGGAACCATTCCCCAACTCCAAAGCGAGACTTTCCTTATATGAATCTTATTCTCCGGACCATTCCGGATCTCCTCGTGATATCCGAATCCCATTCGAGACTCGAACAACATTCGGTCTCTTTCTCATCATTCCATAACTACTCAAACAACGTCGAATCCTTAAGTGTGTATCCCTACGGTTCGTGAATTATGCAGACATGATCGAGACACTTCTCCGAACAATAACCAATAGAGGAATCTGGAAATTCATATGGCTCCCACATATTTCTACGATTACTTTGCGATCGAATGAACCACTTACATACGATATCTATTTCCCTTTGTCTCACGATAGTTTACTTATCCGAGGTTATGATCGTCGGTATCTCTACATACCTAGTTCAACCTCGTTACTGACAAGTACTCTTTTCTCGTTCCCGTGATATGTGATCCCTTGTGAGCTAGTCACATGCTTGCAAGCTAATTGGATGACATTTCACCGAGAGGGCCCAGAGTATATCTATCCGTCATATGGATGGACAAATCCACTCTTTATCCATGTGTTTCAACCAATACTTTCGAACACTCAATGCCACCTTTATAGCCACCCGATTCGGTGTGGTGTTTGATGTTATCAAAGCATCCATCCGGTAAAGGTGATATGCATGATCTCATGGTCGAAGGAATTAGATAACCATGTATCAGAAAGCATATAGCAATTGAACTATTAAAATGACTTGATCTTTATGCTATGCTTATCTATAGGAGTATGTCCACCATATCATTCTCCTAACGATATGATCTTGTTGTTAATAACATCTCAATGTTCATGATAGGGAAACCACAATCATCTATTAACCAACAAGCTAGTATTATATAGAGGCTTTACTAGGGACTTCAAATTAAGTTTACAAATCACACAAGTATTAATGTTTCCTTGTTAATACTATTATAGCATGAATGTAAACATTTATCATAAACACAAAGATATAATAATAACTACATTTATTATTGCCTCTAGGGCATATCTCCAACAGTCTCCCACTTGCACTAGAGTCATCTAATCTAGATTACATGGTAATATACCGAACACGCATGGCAGTTTGGTGCTCGTCATGTTTGCCCTCGGAGAGGTTTAGTCAACGGATCCACATTCAGATTTGTGTGTACTTTGCAAATCTTTATATCCCCATCTTGGATATGTTCTCGAATAAGCGTGAAAACGTAGCTTGATGTGCTTCACTTCTTGTGTGACCTTGGTTCTTGCGCATTGGCTATGGCATGTTATCACTGATGATAGACATTGGGTCCAAAAGCACTAGGAACCACACCCAGCTGTAATGAACTCTTTCATCCATATCGCTTCTTGTGAAGCCTCCAAGCAGCCATGTATTCCGATTCAGTTGAAGATCTCGCCACAACGCTTTGCTTTGCACTCCTCCAGCTAACTGCACCATTCAAAATAAATCATTATCCAGATTGTGATTTAGAATCATCCGGATCGGTGTTCCAACTAGCGTCGGTGTAACCATTAACAACGAGCTGTTCATCACCTCCATAAGAAAGAACCATATCCTTAGTTCTTCTCAAGTACTTAAGGATGCTTTTGACCGTTGTCCAATGATCCACTCCTGGATCACTTTGATATCTGCTAGTCAAACTAACAGCATATGCAATGTCGGGTCTAGTACATAGCATGGCATACATTAGAGATCCTATGGCTGAGGCATAGGGATTCTTACTCATCCTTTCTCTATCTTCTGCCGATGTCGGACTCTGAGTTTTACTCAAGGTCGTATTGGGCAACATGGGCAAGAACCCTTTCTTGCTATCTTCCATTCCAAACCTCTTTAGAACTTTGTCCAAATATGTACTTTGTGACAATGATATTTGGCGTTTTGATCTATCTCTATAAATTTTTATGCCTAATATGTAAGCTGCTTCGCCAAGATCCTTCATTGAAAAACTATTATTCAAATATTCTTTGACACTATTAAGAAGGTCTACATCATTCCCAATCAACAATATGTCATCCACATATAGTATTAAGAATGCTACAGAGCTCCCACTCACTTTCTTGTAAATACAAGCTTCTCCATAAGTTTGTATAAAACCAAAACTTTTGATTACCCTATCAAAACATTGATTCCAACTTCGGGATGATTGCTTCAATCCATAGATGGACCGTTGAAGTTTGCATACCTTGTTAGCATCTTTAGGATCGACAAAACCTTTGGGTTGCATCATATACAACTCTTCATCAATGTCACCATTGAGGAATGCTGTTTTGACATCCATCTGCCATATCTCATAATCGTAATATGCAGCGATTGCTAACATAATCCTCACAGACTTTAGCTTCGCTACTGGTGAGAAAGTCTCATCGTAGTCAACTCCTTGAATTGATCGAAACCCTTTTGCGACAAGTCGAGCTTTATAGACAGTAACATTACCATCAGCATCTGTTTTCTTCTTGAAAATCTATTTGTTCTCGACAGCCTTCCGGCCATCCGGTAAGTCCACCAAAGTCCACATTTGGTTCTCGTACATGGATCCAATCTCGGATTTCATGGCTTCCTGCCATTTATTGGAATCTGGGCTCATCATTGCTTCCTCATATGTTTCAGGGTCATCGGTGTTGTCCACCAACATGACACTCATAACGGGATCATACCAATCTGGAGTGGTACGAGTTCTCGTTGACCTGCGAGGCTCTGTAGCAACTTCGACCGAAGTTTCATGATCATCATCATTAGCTTCCTCTCTAATTGGTGTAGGCACCACAGGAACTTCTTTCGGCATTGCGCTACTCGCAATTTCGAGAGAAGGTTCGACAACCTCGTCGAGTTTTACTTTCCTTCCAGTCACTTCTTTCGAGAGAAATTCCTTCTCTAGAAAGGATCCATTCTTGGCAACGAAGATTTTGCCTTCGGATCTATGATAGAAAGTATACCCAATAGTTTCCTTCGGGTATCCTATGAAGACGCATTTTCCACTTTGGGTTCAAGCTTGTCCGGCTGTAACTTCTTTACATAGGCTTCGCATCCCCAAACTTTAAGGAACGACAATTTAGGTTTCTTCCCGAACCAGAATTCATATGGTGTCGTTTTAACGGATTTAGACGGTGCCCTATTTAAAGTGAATGCGGCTGTTTCTAATGCATAACCCCAAAATGATAGCGGTAAATCTGTAAGTGACATCATAGAACGAACCATATCTAAGAGAGTTCGATTACAACGTTCAGACACACCATTACGCTGTGGTGTTCCTGATGGTGTCAATTGTGAACCACATTTCTTCAAATGCTCGCCAAACTCGTAACTTAGATATTCACCTCCACGATCAGAACGTAGAAATTTAATCTTCTTGTTACGTTGATTCTCTACCTCACTTTGAAATTCCTTAAACTTCTCGAAAGTTTTGGATTTATGTTTCATGAAATAGATATACCCATATCTACTCAAGTCATCTGTGAAGGTAAGAACATAACGATAACCACCGCGCGATGCTACACTCATTGGACCACACACATCGGTATGTATGATTTCCAATAAGTCCGTAGCTCGCTCCATCATACCAGAAAATGGAGTCTTAGTCATTTTTCCCATTAGACATGCTTCGCATCTTTCAAGTGATTCAAAATCAAGTGATTCAAGAAGTCCATCGGAATGGAGTTTCTTCATACGCTTCATTCCAATGTGACCAAGGCAGCGATTGCCACATATAGGTCGAGTTATCGCTTGATTTCAAACGTTTAGCCTCAATGTTATTAATATGTGTATTTCCACCATCGAGATTCAATAAGAATAGACCATCTATCAAAGGTGCATGTGCATAAAACATATTACTCATATAAATCGAACAACCATTATTCTCGGATTTAAACAAGTAACTGTCTCGCAATAAACAAGATCCTGATATAATGTTCATGCTTAACGCAGGCACCAAATAACAATTATTTAAGTATAAAACTAATCCCGATGGTAGATGAAGGGGTAGCGTGCCGACCGCGATCACATCAACCTTTGATCCGTTTCCCACGCGCATCGTCACCTCGTTCTTCACTAGCTTCCGTTTATTCTGCAGCTCCTGTTTCGAGTTACAAATATTAGCAACCGAACCAGTATCAAATACCCAGGCACTACTAGAATACTAGTGAGATACACATCAATAACATGTATATCAGATATACCTTTCTTCTTGATGTTGCCGTTCTTTAAATCCGCCAAGTACTTTGCGCAATTCCGCTTCCAGTGACCTTCTCCTTTGCAGTAAAAGCACTCAGTATCAGGCTTGGGTCCAGCCTTGGTCTTCTTCGTCGGTGTGGCAACTTTCTTGCCACCCTTCTTGAAGTGTCCCTTCTGCTTAGACTTGCCTTTCTCGAATTTGGTGGTCTTATTGACCAACAACACTTGGTGCTCTTTCTTGATCTCCACTTCTGCAGACTTTAACATAGCAAACAGTTAAGCAAGCTTGTTCATGTTACGCATGTTGTAGTTCATCACAAAGTTCTTGTAACTTGGTGGTAGTGATTGGAGGATACGGTAAATCCCCAAAGCATTAGGAATCACTATACCCAAGCTTTGAAGTTTGTTTTGCGTGCCCGGACATCTTAAGCACATGCTCCTTGTGAGTGCCCTCTTCCATCTTGCAGTTAAAGAACTTTTCAGAAGCCTCATAACTCTCAATCGCCACGTGAGTCTCAAAGATCAATTTGAGATCACGGACAATATCATGTGGGTCTGAATTTTCAAACCTTTCCTGAAGCTCCGATTCTAAACCATACAAGATAGCACACTGAACTATGGAGTACTGATTCTTTCGAGCAAGGTAAACATTCTTTACTTCATCGGTAGCATCAGCTGTAGGTGGGTCACCCAGCGGTGCATCCAGCACATAGGTCAAATTACCAGCTGTGAGGACAATCCTCAAATTGCGGAACCAATCCGCGAAGTTGCTTCCATTGTTTTTCAACTTTTCTTTCTCTAGGAACGCATTAAAATTGATGGTAGGGGCTGCCATTGATCTACAACATATTTGCAATAGTTTAGACTAAGTTTATGACAAATTGAGTTCAAATTAATAATAAAGTTTAATCTAGGTGAACTCCCACTCAAAACAACATCCCTCACATTGTTTTAGTGATCACACGAACCAAATCCACCATATCAAAACCGATCATCACGAGAGTTGATATAGTTTCAATGGCGAACAATCGACATGTTCATCATATCTACTATATGATTCATGCTTTACCTTTCGGTGATTCGTGTTCCTGAGACCATGTATGTACATGCTAGGCTCGTCAAGATCAAACCTTAGCTACCGCATAAGCAAATCTGGCTTGCTTACGTTGTATACACTTGCGGAATCTAACACACCCGATCATCACGTGGTGCTTCGAAACAACAAGCTTTAGCAACGGTGCATACTAAGGGTGAACACTTTAGAACTTGAAATTTATGTGCATGAGGGATCATCTTATAATGCTACCGTCGTCTACTAAGCAATACAAGATGCATAAAGGATTAACATCACATGCAATTCATAATATGTGATATGATATGGCCTTTCTTCTTTGTGCTTCCGATCTCCATCTTCAAGCACGAACATGATCTCCATCATCACCGGCATTGCATCAAGGTCAATGACGCTTCTCCATGGTTGTCGTCCACCGGCTTCAACTATTACAACTACTTTGAATAGACACGCGGGTCTTAACAGAATTTAAAGACAACCATATGGCTCCTGCCGGTTGCCAACTTACAATAAGGAACATTGCATACATCAAATATAATCACAATCATGGCCATATCACATCACAGCACACCCCTGCAAAACAAAGTTAGACGCCTCTACTTTCTTTGCATATTTTACGTGGTTTGGGGCTTTCAATAAGTGTCGTTCTAACTTACGAACAAGAACCACAACATTGATACTAGTATTGTTGATCACCCGTTGTAAATTGGATCTCCACTATGCTGGGAGAAACAGGCACCCGCAAAGCCACTTATGCAATACAAGTTGCATGTCAAGCGTGGAGCAAGTCTCATGAACGATGTCATGTAAGGTTAGCCGCTTCATCCCAACATCCCATAAGATGCAAAGTACACAAGAAGCAATCGACAATAAAAGCATCAACGCCCCACAATGACCATTGTGTTCTACTCGTCTGCAGATCTACATATAGACACGGCTCGATACCCTTTGTAGGGTTTCGTAGCATGGAAAACAAAAATTTCTACCGCATACAAACAAACAAGCCAAGATCTATCTACTAGATTGTAGCGAGTCGATGGAATAACTCACCCTCGAAGATTCCAAAGTGTTTAATGAGAGCGATTCGTGGGTGATGTAGTCGTACTCTTTCCGATCTCAAGATCGCGTGAGCGATCCTTCCGCCGCTGCGTTCGGCAGCGCTTCATGATCGGTCACACGTTCGGTACTCGTGAAGACCTTCCTCTCCCTTGTTCCAGCGGCGAAGGTTGTAGCACTCTCCTCGATTCCGCAGACTGTGGCGTGTACGGAAGTAGAGGGAGATCTCATGAGCTTCGCCTTAAGCCGGAGCGAGTATGGTGGAGTATGAGAGAGCTTTGGTGATCTAGGGTTTAGAAACACAAATTAGAAGGCTCTAAACCGGAGGCTAGGGCAATTATAAGCTCTAACTTGACGGCTTGGGAGAAATCCCTAGGCTGTGGCTAGGGTTTAGGTTTAGAGGAGAGGGACTTGTGTACTAGGAGGGGCAGCCCTGCCCCTCCCTTTATAGGTGGGAGGCGCGGCCAAGGGGAGGGTAGTCCCTCCCCAACTCGGCTTGGAGGTGGGCCGGCGGTTGGAGGAGGGAATCCCTCCCCAACTTGGTTTCCCACTCCTCCTCCTCTTTCCAAAACTTGTTTGACTTTCAAACTAGCCGTTTGACTTTTCAAATTAGGATTTGAATAAACCCTTTATTTTGGACAGCAATAACACCCAGTACATGATGCAATAATTCCAACTTACAATGACACATTCATGTACCCTTCCCCCTTCGGAGTGCCGGACATTCCGGAACCTTCTAGAATGTTCCCGATGAAAACACCAGAACCATTCCCCAACTCCGAAATGGGACTTTCCTTATATGAATCTTATTCTCCGGACCATTCCGGATCTCCTCGTGATATCCCGAATCCCATTCGAGACTCCGAACAACATTCGGTCTCTTTCTCATCATTCCATAACTACTCAAACAACGTCGAATCCTTAAGTGTGTCTCCCTACGGTTCGTGAATTATGCAGACATGATCGAGACACTTCTCCGAACAATAACCAATAGAGGAATCTGGAAATTCATATGGCTCCCACATATTTCTACGATTACTTTGCGATCGAATGAACCACTTACATACGATATCAATTTCCCTTTGTCTCACGATAGTTTACTTATCCGAGGTTATGATCGTCGGTATCTCTACATACCTAGTTCAACCTCGTTACTGACAAGTACTCTTTTCTCGTTCCCGTGATATGTGATCCCTTGTGAGCCAGTCACATGCTTGCAAGCTAATTGGATGACATTTCACCGAGAGGGCCCAGAGTATATCTATCCGTCATATGGATGGACAAATCCCACTCTTGATCCATGTGTTTCAACCAATACTTTCTGAACACTCAATGCCACCTTTGTAGCCACCCGATTCTGGTGTGGTGTTTGATGTTATCAAAGCATCCATCCGGTAAAGGTGATATGCATGATCTCATGGTCGAAGGAATTAGATAACCATGTATCAGAAAGCATATAGCAATTGAACTATTAAAATGACTTGATCTTTATGCTATGCTTATCTATAGGAGTATGTCCACCATATCATTCTCCTAACGATATGATCTTGTTGTTAATAACATCTCAATATTCATGATAGGGAAACCACAATCATCTATTAACCAACAAGCTAGTATTATACAGAGGCTTTACTAGGGACTTCAAATTAAGTTTACAAATCACACAAGTATTAATGTTTCCTTGTTAATACTATTATAGCATGAATGTAAACATTTATCATAAACACAAAGATATAATAATAACTACATTTATTATTGCCTCTAGGGCATATCTCCAACAGTTTGGTGCAGGCAGGCGGTGCTGCTGCAGGCGGCGTCTTCGGACGGGTGGTGGCTGTACGCAGGCGGCAAGCGGGTGTCTGGCGGTGTCTGGGTGGTGGTGATCGTGTGTGCAGCGGTGAGCGGCGCGCAGTGGTCTGTGTATGCTGGTCGCGGGTGGCGCTCTGGCGCACGCTCGGCATGGTCTGGGCGTGTCTCGTGCGCATGGTCCAGGGCTTGGCAACGCTCGCGGCTGGGACAGGCAGTGGCGATGGACGGTGGGCTGCCTCCTAGACAAGGTTGGCACGGCTAGTTCTTCCTCTAGCCTGCTGTCCACAATGGGGTGACATGGGTGTGCTCGGCTGTTCACCATTAATGGCAATGGCAAGCTCACAGGGGTGCTAGTGTTGGGCTAATCTTTCTAGATGATCTACGGGGTTGTGTGTGAGCTAACTAGGGAACAAGTTAGGCAAGAATTACTGCACACTATAGTGTTTGTGGTTTTGTTTGATTTGTGTCTGCAACCTGTTTGATGAAATGGCCGCATGAACTCAAGTTTTGAATTTTGAAATGATTTTTGGTGGGTTTGCTAGATTGGTTCTGGTGAGTCTGCAGATGCTTGGGTTTTGAAAATTGAGCTTGTTTGAGTGGGTTTTGAAAAAGTGGGATCTTCCCATATGAAGAAGATTCAATTTTGAAATGTCATTTAAACTATGCATTTGAAAGTTTCTGGATGATCACAAAGTGGGCCTTGATACTCTGTTATGAGTACATTCAAGGGGTGCAAATATCCAGAAAATTTCTGTTAGGTTCTGAAAGTTTGAGACAGCCAAAGTAGGCATGGGAGTTAA
Organism: Avena insularis; assembly: GCA_023614405.1. NCBI lineage: Eukaryota > Viridiplantae > Streptophyta > Magnoliopsida > Poales > Poaceae > Avena > Avena insularis. Next base: position 29,781,954 of record CM042689.1, on the reverse strand, counting down.
ATTGGTCAAAATTACCATTCCCTTAATATATTTGTTTTGATTTACTTGTCTTTAGGAAAAGTGTGGGAAATGTTTTAGATGATGTTATTTTCACCTTAGAAACATTTTACAAGCAATGGTTCACACAAACAAGGTTGTTTTTAAAGAAATTCAAAATTCATGCATACTTGATGATTAGTGTTTTGATGATCTAAGTTTGATATTTTTGGGATGTTACAAACCTTCCCCCCTTAAACAAAATCTCGTCTCGAGATTTGAAAAGGACGAAAGGATTACCTAGGATTCGAAGAGATCGGGAAACTCCGTCCTGATGTGATCTTCGCGCTCCCAGGTAGCTTCTTCTTCTGTGTGATTGCTCCATTGAATCTTGAGAAACTTGATGCTCCGGGTTCTGGTGGTTCGAAAGGCTTCCTCCAATATACGGATGGGCACTTCGGGATAGGTTAGGTCATCGTTGATCTCTATGGTCAGGTGGTCGATATTCTTGAACACTTCGGTCTTCTCGGGGACTTCGAGACATTTGCGAAGTAACGAGATATGGAACACATTGTGCACAGATGACATCTCTTCAGGTAGCTCCAGTTGATAAGATACTTCTCCTCGACGGTTCAAAATTTTGAAAGGTCTGATATATCTGGGGTTTAACTTTCCTTTGAGTTGGAAACGTTGCATTCCCTTCAATGGCGACACTTTCAGATAAACAAAATCTCCGATGTTGAAGGCGAGGTCTCGACGTCTCTTGTCGGCGTAACTCTTTTGTCGAGATTGGGCTGTCTTGAGGTGTTCATGAATCTTGTGAACCTTCTCTTCCGCTTCTCGTAGGATGTCGGGTCCGAAGATCTGACTCTCTCCTACTTCCGACCAGTTCAAAGGGGTGCGGCACTTTCTTCCGTACATAAATTCAAATGGGGCCATTTGCAAACTGGCTTGGTAACTATTATTGTAAGAAAATTCTGCAAACGGCGAGCGGTCTTCCACTTGGATCCATATTCTAGCACACATGCTCTAAGCATATCTTGAGTATTTGATTTACTCGCTCCTTTGTCCATCGATGCGAGGGTGATCTGTGATCTGAAATCTAGGCGGGTTCCTAAACCTTCTTGGACTTTCTTCCAAAATCTCGAGGTAAACTGAGTTCCTCGATCCAAGACTATGTTCTTGGGGACTCCGTGCAAACTAACGATCCTAGCGATGTACAACAGCGCTAGCTTCGAACTCTGATAGGTGGTTTTGACGGGCAAGAAATGGGCTACTTTGGACAATCTGTCCACTATGACCCAAATAGATTCATTTCCCCTACTAGAAGTAGGTAGTCCAGTGATAAAGTCCTTTCCTACAGAATCCCATTTCCATTCCGGAATTTGCAAAGGTTGCAACAATCCAGCGGGTCTTTGATGTCCTGCCTTGACTCGCTGACATATGTCACACTTGGCGATATAGCTTCCGATTTCTGTCTTCATCTTATGCCACCAAAATTGCTCTTTCAAATCTTGATACATCTTAGTTCCTCCGGGATGGATAGAATAAAGAGTATCATGAGCCTCCTTCAAGATAACTTCTTTCAACTCCGAATCTGCTGGTACACAAAGGCGTCCTTTGTACCACAAGACTCCTTCTTCGTCCTCGGTGAATCCAGGTACTTTGCCTGTACCGATACGACGCTTGATTCCGTCGATACTAGCATTTCCTTTCTGCCCCTCTTTAATCTGACTGATCAAAGTGGGCTGAAGTTCTATGCTAGCCAAAAATCCTTCACTTACTAACTCTATTTGAAAATCTTCCATCTCTTTGTGCAAACTTGGTTGCTCCGTTAAAATCATGGAGTTCAAGCGGCACGGCAATCTGCTAAGGGCATCGGCTACCACGTTGGCTTTTCCAGGGTGATAGTGAATGTCCAGGTCATAATCGTTGATTAGTTCAATCCATCTTCTCTGCCTCATATTCAGCTCCTTCTGAGTGAATATATACTTTAGGCTCTTGTGATCCGAATAAATCTCACAACGGTTTCCCATTAGGTAATGTCGCCATGTCTTCAGGGCTAGAACTACGGCTGCGAGTTCGAGGTCATGGGTTGGGTAATTTTGTTCATGTTGCTTCAATTGTCGCGATAGATAAGATATAACTTTGCCTTCTTGCATTAGCACACATCCGAGACCAATCTTGGATGCGTCACAATACACATCGAAGGGCTTCGTGATATCCAGCATAATCAAGATTGGGGCTGAAATCAATCTCCTCTTGAGTTCTTGAAAACTCGCTTCACACTTGTCTGTCCATTCAAACTTCTTATCCTTCTTCAGCAATTGGGTCATGGGTCGGGCTATACTTGAGAATCCTTCTACGAATTTGCGGTAATATCCCGCCAATCCGAGAAAAGCACGAACTTGGGTTTGAGTGGTTGGGGCTTGCCAATCTTCTACATCTTTCACTTTGGCAGGGTCCACTGCAATTCCTCCGGCTGATACAATGTGACCGAGGAATCCTACCTCCTGTAACCAGAATTCACATTTGCTAAACTTTGCATACAACTGATGCTCTCTAAGGGTTCCAAGAATGGTCCTTAGGTGTCGCTCATGTTCTTCTTCCGATTTGGAATAAATCAGAATGTCATCGATGAAAACAACGACAAACTTATCCAGGAAGTCCATAAAAATCTTATTCATGAGATTCATGAAATAAGCGGGGGCATTGGTTAATCCAAAAGACATGACTGTATACTCGTACAATCCATATCGGGTGGTAAAGGCAGTCTTTGGAATATCCTCTGCACGAATTTTGAGTTGATGATAGCCAGTTCTAAGATCAATCTTAGAAAACACACAGGCACCGATCAACGATCAAACAAATCTTCTATCTTGGGCAAGGGGTACTTGTTCTTGATGGTGACGTCATTCAACTTCCGATAATCCATACACAGACGGTTACCTCCATCTTTCTTGTCCACAAACAAGACAGGTGATCTCCATGGTGACGCGCTTGGTTGAATCAATCCGATTTCCAACATGGAATCCAGTTGCTTCTTCAGTTCTTTTAGTTCTGACGGGTTCATACTATAGGGTCTCTGGGCTATGGGTCCTGTTCCGGGGATTAGTTCGATGATAAACTCGATATCCCGATCTGGGGGCATACCGGGCAAAACATCTGGAAATACATCGGGGTATTCGCAGACTATCCGAACTTGGTCAATGGTAGGTTGGGCTAGACTCTTGTTACACTTGAATTGGCGAGGTAAGGTTTCAGATATATGTTCGACTGATATTCCGGTGATACTGGTCATGGTGATGGCTTTCTTGGCACAGTCAATCAATCCTTTATGTTTGGACATCCAATCCATTCCTAGTACTACTTCCAAACCTTTAGTTCTGAATACTATTAGATTAGCATAAAAATCTATGCCATGGATTCGGATAGGGACGGCTTTGCAAATTTGCCTAGCCTTGGTGGTTGATCCGGAAATTTGTACAATCATCACATGTTTCAATTTGGTTGGTTGAATTTTACTAGTGCGAGCAAATTCTTGGTGACAAATGAATGTGATGCACAGAATCAAACAACACTCTTGCAAGTACTGAATTAACGGAAAACATACCCAAAGACGACGTCTGGCGCTTCTCGAGCTTCTTGACATGCATGAGAAAAAGGCGGCCATTGCGGTTGAGTGAATTCCACTGGGCAAATCTTCTCCACTGGTGGACACGCAGCGCTGCTGAGCTGGGACATTGGTATTAGGGGTTGTGGCATTCTTCTTGTTGGGGCACTCGTTGGAATAGTGGCCTTTATTTCCACAGTCATAACAGGTCACTTGTGACTTGTCCTTTGAAGACGAGCATGACATTGCTTCCATCCTTGGGGCGGTTGGGGTTGGTGGTAGCATTGTTGGTGTTGAACTTGGGTGGGGCACGGGTGAAATTGCTAGAGTTGCGGGGTTGTTGTGATTTCCTCCGGTCTAGGGTTTCCATGGTTGGGATAGGTGGGGACGGGTCATAGAAGTCTGTTGGTTCTTGGGGCAAATCCACGGAGATGGGTTGGGGCGATACTTTGGGGTCTGATGGGTTCCTGGTTGATGCATCATGCGACGCTTGCGGTTTTCATTGGCTTGGTTGATCTTTCCTTCCATTTGGATAGCAGAGTCGACAAGGGCTTCAATATCAGCAAAGGGGATATTGACTAACACCGTCTGCATCTCGTCATGCAGACCATTCAGGAATCTTTCTTTCTTCTTGGCTTCGGTGTCTATTTCGTCCGGGGCATACCTAGCTAATGAAAAAAATTTGTCACGGTATTCCACTACAGTCATCCTTCCTTGCTTCAACTCTCTGAACTCGTCTCTCATTCTCTTGATTAAACCTGGTGGCACATGGGTTCTGCTAAACTTGACCTTGAATTCCTCCCAGGTCATCATCTGGCCTCCGGTCATTGCACGAACACTGTTCCACCATGCCCTGGCATCTCCGGCTAGGTAATGGGTGGCGAACAAGACTTTCTCGTTGGCTTCCACTCCGGCTACTTCTAAGTTATTTTCCATGGTTTGCAGCCAATCATCGGCGTCTAGGGGTTCTTCTGACTTGGTGAAAACGGGTGGGTTGGTATTCTGGAAATTCTTGAGCTTAGATCCGTGGTTGTCCTGGTTTCCATGGCCTTGGTTGTTATGGGCTAGCTGGGCTATCTGTTGCAGAGTGGCTAGGTTGGCTTGACGTTCCACTCTTTCAGCTTCGCGGTCAGAGGTCAACATTTGCAGGATCTGCAACATCGGGTCCGGGGCTGAACCACTTCCTCCACGTGGCATCTGAAGATTTAGATAGATCATGAGAAAAGAGGGAAATTGCTAAGGTTTTGGGTCTTTTATAAGTTTTTAGAGTTTGACTCAGGCTTTTCTAGCAACTTGCTTTTTCATTCATTCACTCATAGCACATAGTACAACACACACCACAACAAGGAAAAACAGATGGTTTTAAGAACCATTCTGGAATCTATGATACAGTGGGACCGACTACTACTCACTACGCTAGTGCTTAGTGCTACTAATCCTCGGAGTCTGTGGCTTCATCATCTTCAGGATCATCGATGAAGGCGAAATCATCCTCATCGGTGAAGAAGTCCATGGCCTGATCCTCCAGAAAATCATCGTCATCGCTGAGATAGGAGTAAGTGTAGGGTTTCGTAGCATGGAAAACAAAAAAATTCTACCGCATACAAACAAACAAGCCAAGATCTATCTACTAGATTGCAGCAACGAGTCGATGGAATAACTCACCCTCGAAGATTCCAAAGTGTTTAACGAGAGCGGATTCTCGTGGGTGATGTAGTCGTACTCTTCTCGATCTCAAGATCGCGTAGACGATCCTTCCGGCGCTGCGTTCCGGCAGCGCTCCCGCAGTCGGTCACACGTTGATTTTCGACAAAGACCTTCCTCTCCTTGTTCCAAAGCGGCGGAGGTTGTAGCACTCTCCTCGCGATTCCGGCTGACAACGGCGTGGTACCGAAGTAGAGGGAGATCTCGCGAGGCTTCGCCTTAAGCGGGCAGTATGGTGGAGTATGAGAGAGTCCCTCGATGATCTAGGGTTTAGACACGCCGAGGAGGGGCTAGTGCTGGCGGCTAGGGTTGCACCTAGGCGGCGGCGGCGAGTGCCCTAGGGCCGGCGGCGGCTTGGAGCTAGGGTTTGGAGGAGAGGATCTTGTGTCTCTAGGAGGGAGCCCTGCCCCTCCTTATATAGGTGGAGGGGCCGGCCAGCCAAGGGGAGGGAGAGGAGTCCCTCCCCAACTCGTCTTGGGTGGGCGCCGCCGGTTGGAGGAGGGAACTCCTCCCCAACTCGGTTTCCCCCTCCTCCTCTTTTCCTCTTTCCAAATTTAGCCGTTTGATTTTTCAAACTAGCTGTTTGACTTTTCAAACTAGGATTTGAATTAATCCTTTATTTGGTTCAGCGATGACACTTAGTACATGATGCAATCATACCAACTTGATGTAACACATTCATGTACCCTTCCCCTCCGAGTCTTGGACATTCCGAACATTCTAGAACATTCGATGAAAACACGGAACCATTCCCCAACTCCGAAACGGGACTTTCCTTATATGAATCTTATTCTCCGGACCATTCCGGATCTCCTCGTGATATCCCGAATCCCATTCGAGACTCCGAACAACATTCGCTCTCTTTCTCATCATTCCATAACTACTCAAACAACGTCGAATCCTTAAGTGTGTCTCCCTACGGTTCGTGAATTATGCGGACATGATCGAGACACTTCTCCGAACAATAACCAATAGAGGAATCTGGAAATTCATATGGCTCCCACATATTTCTACGATTACTTTGCGATCGAATGAACCACTTACATACGATATCAATTTCCCTTTGTCTCACGATAGTTTACTTATCCGAGGTTATGATCGTCGGTATCTCTGCATACCTAGTTCAACCTCGTTACCGATAAGTACTCTTTTATCGTTCCCGTGATATGTGATCCCTTGTGAGCCAGTCACATGCTTGCAAGCTAATTGGATGACATTTCACCGAGAGGGCCCAGAGTATATCTATCCGTCATATGGATGGACAAATCCCATTCTTCATCCATGTGTTTCAACCAATACTTTCCGAACACTCAATGCCACCTTTATAGCCACCCAGTTACGGTGTGGTGTTTGATGTCATCAAAGCATCCATCCGGTAAAGGTGATATGCATGATCTCATGGTCGAAGGAATTAGATTACTATGTATCAGAAAGCATATAGCAATTGAACTATTAAAATGACTTGATCTTTATGCTACGCTTATCTATAGGAGTATGTCCATCATATCATTCTCCTAACAATATGATCTTGTTGTTAATAACATCTCAATGTTCATGATAGGGAAACCACAATCATCTATTAACCAACAAGCTAGTATTATATAGAGGCTTTACTAGGGACTTCAAATTAAGTTTACAAATCACACAAGTATTAATGTTTCCTTGTTAATACTATTATAGCATGAATGTAAACATTTATCATAAACACAAAGATATAATAATAACTACATTTATTATTGCCTCTAGGGCATATCTCCAACAGTCTCCCACTTGCACTAGAGTCATCTAATCTAGATTACATGGTAATATACCGAACACCCATGGCAGTTTGGTGCTCGTCATGTTTTGCCCTCGGGAGAGGTTTAGTCAACGGATCCGCCACATTCAGATCTGTGTGTACTTTGCAAATCTTTATATCCCCATCTTGGATATGTTCTCGAATAGCGTGAAAACGTAGCTTGATGTGCTTCAGCTTCTTGTGTGACCTTGGTTCTTGCGCATTGGCTATGGCGCCCATGTTATCACAAGAATAGACATTGGGTCCAGCACTAGGAACCACACCCAGCTCTGTAATGAACTCTTTCATCCATATCGCTTCTTGTGAAGCCTCCGAAGCAGCCATGTATTCCGATTCAGTTGAAGATCTCGCCACAACGCTTTGCTTTGCACTCCTCCAGCTAACTGCTGCACCACTCAAAATAAATACATTATCCAGTTGTGATTTAGAATCATCCGGATCGGTGTTCCAACTAGCATCGGTGTAACCATTAACAACGAGCTGTTCATCACCTCCATAAGAAAGAACCATATCCTTAGTTCTTCTCAAGTACTTAAGGATGTTTTTGACCGTTGTCCAATGATCCACTCCTGGATCACTTTGATATCTGCTAGTTAAACTAACAGCATATGCAATGTCGGGTCTAGTACATAGCATGGCATACATTAGAGATCCTATGGCTGAGGCATAGAGAGTCTTACTCATCCTTTCTCTATCTTCTGCCGATGTCGGACTTTGAGTTTTACTCAAGGTCGTATTGGGCAACATGGGCAAGAACCCTTTCTTGCTATCTTCCATTCCAAACTTCTTTAGAACTTTGTCCAAATATGTACTTTGTGACAATGATATTTGGCGTTTCGATCTATCTCTATAAATCTTTATGCCTAATATGTAAGCTGCTTCGCCAAGATCCTTCATTGAAAAACTATTATTCAAATATTCTTTGACACTATTAAGAAGGTCTACATCATTCCCAATCAATAATATGTCATCCACATATAATATTAAGAATGCTACAGAGCTCCCACTCACTTTCTTGTAAATACAAGCTTCTCCATAAGTTTGTATAAAACCAAAACTTTTGATCACCTTATCAAAATGTTGATTCCAACTTCGGGATGCTTGCTTCAATCCATAGATGGACCGTTGAAGTTTGCATACCTTGTTAGCATCTTTAGGATTAACACAACCTTTGGGTTGCATCATATACAACTCTTCATCAATGTCTCCATTGAGGAATGCTGTTTTGACATCCATCTGCCATATCTCATAATCGTAATATGCAGCGATTGCTAACATAATCCTCATAGACTTTAGCTTCGCTACTGGTGAGAAAGTCTCATCGTAGTCAACTCCTTGAATTTGTCTAAACCCTTTTGTGACAAGTCGAGCTTTATAGACAGTAACATTACCATCAGCATCTGTTTTCTTCTTGAAGATCCGTTTGTTCTCGACAGCCTTCTGGCCATCCGGTAAGTCCACCAAAGTCCATACTTGGTTTTCGTACATGGATCCAATCTCGGATTTCATGGCTTCTTGCATTTATTGGAATCTGGGCTCATCATCGCTTCCTCATATGTCTCAGGGTCATCGGTGTTGTCCACCAACATGACACTCATAACGGGATCATACCAATGCAGGTGAGCGAGTTCTCGTTGACCTGCGAGGCTCTATAGCAACTTCAACCAAAGTTTCATGATCATTATCATTAGCTTCCTCTCTTATTGGTGCAGGCACCACAGGAACTTCTTCCGGCGCTGCGCTACTCGCAATTTCGAGAGAAGGTTCAACAACCTCGTCAAGTTCTACTTTCCTTCCAGTCACTTCTTTCGAGAGAAATTCCTTCTCTAGAAAGGATCCATTCCTGGCAACGAAGATTTTGCCTTCGGATCTATGATAGAAGGTATACCCAATAGTTTCCTTCGGGTATCCTATGAAGACGCATTTTTCCGCTTTGGGTTCAAGCTTGTCCGGCTGTAACTTCTTTACATAGGCTTCACCCCAAACTTTAAGGAACGACAATCTAGGTTTCTTCCCAAACCATAATTCATACGGTGTCGTTTCAATGGATTTAGACGGTGCCCTATTTAAAGTGAATGCGGCTGTTTCTAATGCATAACCCCAAAATGATAGCGGTAAATCTGTAAGTGACATCATAGAACGAACCATATCTAAGAGAGTTCGATTATGACGTTCGGACACACCATTACACTGTGGTGTTCCCGGCGGTGTCAACTGCGAAAGTATTCCGCATTTCTTCAAATGCTCGCCAAACTCATAACTTAGATATTCACCTCCACGATCAGAACGTAGAAATTTAATCTTCTTGTTACGTTGATTCTCTACCTCACTTTGAAATTCCTTGAACTTCTCGAAAGTTTCGGACTTATGTTTCATCAAATAGATATACCCATATCTACTCAAGTCATCCGTGAAGGTAAGAACATAACGATAACCACCACGCGATGCTACACTCATTGGACCACACACATCGGTATGTATGATTTCCAACAAGTTCGTAGCTCGCTCCATCATACCAGAAAATGGAGTCTTAGTCATTTTACCCATCAGACATGCTTCGCATCTATCAAGTGATTCGAAATCAAGTGATTCAAGAAGTCCATCGGAATGGAGTTTCTTCATACGCTTCACTCCAATGTGACCAAGATGACAGTGCCACATATAGGTCGAGTTATCGCTCGATTTCAAACGTTTAGCCTCAATGTTATTAATATGTGTATTTCCACTATCGAGATTCAATAAGAATAGACCATCTATCAAAGGTGCATGTGCATAAAACATATTACTCATATAAATCGAACAACCATTATTCTCGGATTTAAACAAGTAACCGTCTCGCAATAAACAAGATCCCGATATAATGTTCATGCTTAACGCAGGCACCAAATAACAATTATTTAAGTATAAAACTAATCCCGATGGTAGATGAAGGGTAGCGTGCCGACCGCGATCACATCAACCTTTGATCCGTTTCCAACGCGCATCGTCACCTCGTTCTTCGCTAGCTTCCGTTTATTCTGCAGCACCTGTTTCGAGTTACAAACATGAGCAACCGAACTAGTATCAAATACCCAGGCACTACTACGAGTACTAGTGAGATACACATCAATAACATGTATATCAGATATACCTTTCTTCTTGATGTTGCCGTTCTTCAAATCCGCCAAGTACTTTGGGCAATTCCGCTTCCAGTGACCTTCTCCCTTGCAGTAAAAGCACTCAGTATCAGACTTAGGTCCAGCCTTGGTCTTCTTCGTAGGCGTGGCAACTTTCTTACCACCCTTCTTGAAGTGTCCCTTCTGCTTAGACTTGCCTTTCTTGAATTTGGTGGTCTTATTGACCAACAACACTTGGTGCTCTTTCTTGATCTCCACTTCTGCAGACTTCAACATGGCAAAGAGTTCTGGCAACGTCTTGTTCATGTTTTGCATGTTGTAGTTCATCACAAAGTTCTTGTAACTTGGTGGTAGTTATTGGAGGACACGGTAAATCCCCAAAGCATTGGGAATCACTATACCCAAGCTTTGAAGTTTGTTTGCGTGCCCAGACATCTTAAGCACATGCTCGCTGACGGAGCTGCCCTCTTCCATCTTGCAGTTAAAGAACTTTTCACAAGCCTCATAGCTTTCAATTGCCGCATGAGTCTCAAAGATCAATTTGAGATCCTCGACAATATCATATGGGTCTGAATTCTCAACCTTTTTTGAAGCTCCGATTCTAAACCATACAAGATAGCACACTGAATTGTGGAGTACTGAGTCTTCCGAGTGAGGTAAACATTTTTTACTTCATCGGCAGCATCAGCTGCAGGTGGGTCACCCAGCGGTGCATCCAGCACATAGGTCAAATTACGAGCTATGAGGACAATCCTCAAATTGCGGAACCAATCCGCTAAGTTGCTTCCATTGTTTTTCAACTTTTCTTTCTCTAGGAACGCATTAAAATTGATGGTAGGGGCTGCCATTGATCTACAACATATTTGCAATAGTTTAGACTAAGTTTATGACAAATTGAGTTCAAATTAATAAATTTAATCTAGGTGAACTCCCACTCAAAACAATATCCCTCACATTGTTTTAGTGATCACACGAACCAAATCCACCACATCAACACCGATCATCACGAGAGTTGATATAGTTTCAATGGCGAACAATCGACATGTTCATCACATCTACTATATGATTCATGCTTTACCTTTCGGTGATCCGTGCTCCGAGACCATGTCTGTACATGCTAGGCTCGTCAAGATCAAACCTTAGTTTCCGCATGAGCAAATCTGGCTTGCTCACATTGTATACACTTGCGGAATCTAACACACCCGATCATCACGTGGTGCTTCGAAACAACAAGCTTTAGCAACGGTGCTAACTAAGGGTGAACACTTTATGACTTGAAATTCATGTGCATGAGGGATCATCTTATAATGCTACCATTGTCTACTAAGCAATACAAGATGCATAAAGGATTAACATCACATGCAATTCATAATATGTGATATGATATGGCCTTTCTTCTTTGTGCTTCCGATCTCCATCTTCTAGCACGAACATGATCTCCATCATCACCGGTATTGCATCAAGGTCAATGACGCTTCTCCATGGTTGTCGTCCACCGGCTTCAACTATTACAACTACTTTGAATAAACACGCGGGTCTTAACATAAATTAAAGACAACCATATGGCTCCTGCCGGTTGCCAACTTACAATAAGGAACATTGCATACATCAAATATAATCACAATCATGGCCATATCACATCACAGCACACCCCTGCAAAACAAAGTTAGACGCCTCTACTTTCTTTGGATGTTTTACGTGGTTTGGGGCTTTCAATAAGTGTCGTTCTAACTTACGAACAAGAACCACAACATTGATACTAGTATTGTTAATCACCCGTTGTAAATTGGATCTTAACTATGCTAGGAGAAACAGGCACCATAAAGCCACTTATGCAATACAAGTTGCATGTCAAGCGTGGAGCAAGTCTCATGAACGATGTCATGTACGGTTAGCCCGGGCCGCTTCATCCCAACATCCCGCAAGATGCAAAGTACACAAGAAGCAATTGGCAATAAAAGCATCAACGCCCACAATGACCATTGTGTTCTACTCGTGCAACAGATCTACATATAGACACGGCTCTGATACCACTGTAGGGTTTCGTAGCATGGAAAACAAAAATTTATACCCCATACAAACAAACAATCCCAGATCTAACTACTAGAATGTACCAACGAGTCGATGGAATAACTTACCTCGAAGATTCCAAAGTGTTTAACGAGCGGATTCTCGTGGGTGATGTAGTACTCTTCCCCATCTCAAGATCGCGTGACGATCCTTCGGCGCTAACGTTCCGGCAGCACTCCCTTGATCGGTCACGTTCGGTACTCGACGAAGACCTTCCTCTCCCTTGTTCCAGCAGGCAGCGGAGGTTGTAGCACTCTCCTCGCGATTCCGGCAGCACAACGGCGTGGTACCGGAAGTAGAGGGGAGATCTCGCAGGGCTTCGCCTTAAGCCGGAGCGAGTATGGTGGAGTATGAGAGAGTCCCTCGACGATCTAGGGTTTAGACACGCCGAGGAGGGGCTAGTGCCGGCGGCTAGGGTTGCACCTAGGCGGCGGCGGCGAGTGCCCTAGGCCGGCGGCGGCTTGGAGCTAGGGTTTGGAGGAGAGGATCTTGTGTCTCTAGGAGGGAGCCCTGCCCCTCCTTATATAGGTGGAGGGACCGGCCGGCCAAGGGGAGGGAGAGGAGTCCCTCCCCAACTCGTCTTGGGTGGGCGCCGCCGGTTGGAGGAGGGAACTCCTCCCCAACTCGGTTTCCCCCTCCTCCTCTTTTCCTCTTTCCAAATTTAGCCGTTTGATTTTTCAAACTAGCTGTTTGACTTTTCAAGCTAGGATTTGAATTAATCCTTTATTTGGTTCAGCGATGAAACTTAGTACATGATGCAATCATACCAACTTGATATAACACATTCATGTACCCTTCCCCTCCGGAGTGCCAGACATTCCGGAACATTCTAGAACATTCTCGATGAAAACACCGGAACCATTCCCCAACTCCGAAACGGGACTTTCCTTATATGAATCTTATTCTCCGGACCATTCCGGATCTCCTCGTGATATCCCGAATCCCATTCCAGACTCCGAACAACATTCGGTCTCTTTCTCATCATTCCATAACTACTCAAACAACGTCGAATCCTTAAGTGTGTCTCCCTACGGTTCGTGAATTATGCGGACATGATCGAGACACTTCTCCGAACAATAACCAATAGAGGAATCTGGAAATTCATATGGCTCCCACATATTTCTACGATTACTTTGCGATCGAATGAACGACTTACATACGATATCAATTTCCCTTTGTCTCATGATAGTTTACTTATCCGAGGTTATGATCGTCGGTATCTCTGCATACCTAGTTCAACCTCATTACCGATAAGTACTCTTTTCTTGTTCCCGTGATATGTGATCCCTTGTGAGCCAGTCACATGCTTGCAAGCTAATTGGATGACATTTCACCGAGAGGTCCCAGAGTATATCTATCCGTCATATGGATGGACAAATCCCATTCTTGATCCATGTGTTTCAACCAATACTTTCCGAACACTCAATGCCACCTTTATAGCCACCCAGTTACGGTGTGGTGTTTGATGTCATCAAAGCATCCATCCGGTAAAGGTGATATGCATGATCTCATGGTCGAAGGAATTAGATTACTATGTATCAGAAAGCATATAGCAATTGAACTATTAAAATGACTTGATCTTTTATACGCTTATCTATAGGAGTATGTCCATCATATCATTCTCCTAACAATATGATCTTGTTGTTAATAACATCTCAATGTTCATGATAGGGAAACCACAATCATCTATTAACCAACAAGCTAGTATTATATAGAGGCTTTACTAGGGACTTCAAATTAAGTTTACAAATCACACAAGTATTAATGTTTCCTTGTTAATACTATTATAGCATGAATGTAAACATTTATCATAAACACAAAGATATAATAATAACTACATTTATTATTGCCTCTAGGGCATATCTCCAACAGTAAGGGTCTCCACGAAGATCTTCTCCGGCATTCTCCCTTTCCTCCAACTGCATGTCCCTCTCGTGGATGGTCTCTTCCAGAGATGAGATGCGATGGCGAAGACGAGCAATAATGCGCTCCTTTTTGTCAAGCTGACGGCGGCGAGACTTGTGATCCTTTGCTAGTAGCACGATGGTCTGATCCTTCGTCTTGATGATGGCAGACTTGTGGTTGCAATAGTCACGGCAGTTGTCCAACTCCTGTTGACGGTCATACATCATGAAGCTGAGGTGGTCCAATTGAGTCTTCAGCTCGGGGTGGTATGGGGCTTCCAGTGGTTGTCCATTTGCATCACGTCTTGGGAAAAACTCAAAGCGAGTACCCTTGATCTGATTGATGCTCTGCCCACCACGAGAAAGAGATTCTGCATTGCCACAGCAAGTCCATCGAGCCAGTTGTTTTCCCTCAAGGTAAACTGAATTCCCTCCGCTGTGGGAGGTTCAATCTTTCCTCGGAGACTTGCAACAATTAGCCACTGCAGATCTTCTCCTCCTTGATCATTGAGCTGAGCTCCGAAGAACTTGGGGTGTGGACGCTCCAGAAGTTCCGAAAGCTGATCCAGATCCCTCTCAAAGATAAGGTCTCCTCCATTCCCGAGTTGATAAAACTTGTTGTACTTCACGTCCATCTATAAAAATAGAGGATGAGTAGATTAGCAGAGTGATCAAGTGTGTCAAAATTTTATCTATTTTGCAAGAGTTTTTGGGGAACATGAAGTTTTATGAAAGAATTAAAGAGATAAGAATGAGAATAGGTTTTTGTAAATATTTGTTTTTATTTGGTTTTTGAAACTAAGTTTTTGGTTCCACGTCCAACCTAACTAGGGTCTCCTATGGTCAGGATGGCTCTGATACCAACTTGTCAACACCTAGATTTTTCAATCCTAGATGCCTGTTATGCCATACATCGCAATCCCAGGATTACCATTTTTGCGAGACATAACAGAATTGGATACCATAGTACTTCATCCATTACAAATGATACATAAGTTCTTACACAAATAGGGATCTCATGATCTAGTTCTTAATACAACATCAAGCAGCGGAATACGGAATAATAATGGTAGCGTAGGCGAAGCTCCATCTTCGGGGTCACAGGCAATCTTGCGATGGGAGATGATCCTAGTTGTCGAACCTTCACAGGGTCCATCCTCCGGTACTCCTCTTCATAGTCTGGCCATGGGAATAGCCAGGGACAAAGCCATGAGTACTCTTTAAGTACTCGCAAACTAATACTAACAGGTAAGGGGTTTTTGAATAATAGGACACTAGGCTCTAGGGTTGTTTTGCAAAAAGCCAGGTTTATCTTTACTAAGTTCCAAACTAGTCACAATTTTATAACTCCTAAATGGGATCTTGTAATTCAGGTCACAACTCTGTTGTGGTCAAGTCAAAGTCTCACTTCATTTCACAAGTCATTTTCAAAAGGGTCTGACGGGGGAACAGTATGGCCACTCCAACTGTCCATAACCCATGACAGTATTCGAATAGTTTGACACTCTGCAGAGATTGTACACTTCCACCACAACATTCGATACATCCGTCAGGAACAAATCCTGAATTCACCATACTTAGTATGCGGATAATCAATCCTAACCTTTCAATTACACTCCCTAGTATCAGCACCTCTCCTGTGAGTTTGGCCTTCCAACCATGACCACTGTCATCTTGGGTACTGCACAGGTGGACAATCTTCACAAGGTAGCCTCAGCTCAGACCTTGGCCGTGAGGGAACTAATACTAAGGTATATAAGTTTCTAGTCAAGCCCTACCCAATATTCGGGTATTGTGGTTGTACGATAAAATTGGAATGGTATCGCATCCAGACAACCATCAGTTTTATAAAGGGCTAAGGCTCATGCCTCAACATTTTTATCACCAAAATCCTCAAGGGTTTGGAAACACATGTCCAAAACATTTCAATAGAATGATCCATCATTCCAAGGTTTTCATAACCATTTCTCCACCAAGTATTCCCATCTAAGGTTGATTAAGTTTTATGCTTAGCACTAGCATCTACAGGTGGGGTAGTACTAAGGAGGGGTGGTAAATTAGTGGGGTTTAACTAAGTCTAACCTTATATCTTAGGCTGAGATCAGGGTCTTTAGCTTAGGCCAAATTTTATGCTCTTTAGGCAACCTTGAGCACAACTGTCTAATATCTACCAAACTCTTAGGTAGACTCTAAGTAAGCTTTGATAAAGAAATAAAGTAAGAAGCTTGCCATAAAACTAGGATTGGTTTAACAAGTGGGTATGATCACTTATGCTTAAGGCATATAGTATTCATATCACAAGTATCGGTTTATGGCAACAATAGGGTATTTTGCAAGGGTTAACTTGCATTGGTCAACTTGATTAGTAAAGCTTGCATAGTTACTAGCTTGCATAGGTATAGTATCTTGCAAGTGTTAGCTTGCCTTGTGCAGAGCAGTGGTTGAAGTTCTCCTCGGCTTCCTCTTCGTAGTATCCTCCTTCTTCCTCGTATCCTTGGTCGGTACAAGCGTCTATGAATAAATACGAGGTACACAATCACCAAACAATACTTAACTACTTGCAATCATTACACACAAGGGTCCTATAGATGATCTAGCATCATCTCTAACATTACAAGGTTAAGGCTTGGTTTAAATCTTTTTATTTTAGAAAAGTAATTTCTACTCATTGAAAAACTACTTAAGATTTAATATTCTCCCAAACTAAACATGGGATCATGTTGACACATGTCATCACCACATATTGTAGTCCAAGGGAAAGTGATTTAAAGTGGTGTCACAATTTAATAAGGTTTTACCCTTTTATTTTAATTTATTAAAGTGGCTAGAAATGCTTATGAAGCATTCTTTTATTCCTTGAACATTATTTCTGCAAGTAAACCTATATATTTTTATATATTCTGAAAGGTATGGTTAAATGTGATTTTTGAGAGTTGGAATCAACTCAAAAGCTTTTATGGTTTAAATTTGAAAAATGTTTGAATGCAGAAAAGCTTATGCCTTGTTATTTTTGCTATGGTTGATCTACTGATCCAAATGACTTGAATCCAATGGGCTTGGATTAAGCATTCATAGACCTTTCCAACAAAATTGGTTTCATCCAATTTGGTGCATTGAATCGATCTGGGTTGATTTTTGAAGTTGGGTGCTGAAGTGTGTTTGAAATTAAAAAGAAAAGGTTTAATTTGAATTGCTGGGCTGCGCGGGAAATTCTAACGGGCCGGCCTGCTAAGCGCAGTGCTCCCGCAGGTCGTAAGTGGGTGTCCCAACTCGTCTGACACGGGCTGGGCGGCGGTATGGGGTGATGTGGATCGTTCGATCTAGCTCTAATCCAAGCATGTGGGTCATCGTCGACGCGAGACTCGGCCGAGAACTAAACCTAGCGGCGGGTGCTGGGGGCTCACCGAGTGCAGGCGAGGTCGGCGAGGCAGGCGACAGCAGAAAGACAACGGGAACCTCCTGGTACGGTGGCTTCTCCTAGGCGGCTCAATCATGGCTCCTTTCTTCTCCGGCAGCGGCGGGCTCGGTGAAATTCCGGGTGGTGCGCGCCTTGCTCGAGGATGGTGTGGCTTGCAAGGGGAGAGGGAGTGATATGGTGTGATGAATTCGTGCGGGGTGGCCTCTATTTATAGTCGAGGGACCGTCAGCGCAAGGTGAGCTCGTCGGGGAACGCGTTACGCGGCTAATGGCATGGGCAAGGGTAGGGGCGGTCTGTGTCTCTGGCGATGCTCAACGGCATGGTCGCGAGGCATGGGGCGGTGTGGTTTGGTGCAGGCAGGCGGTGCTGCCTAGGCGGCGCGTCTTGACGGCGGGCGGTGGTGTGTATGCACGGGCGGCAAGCGGGGTGTCTGGCGGTGTCTGGGTCGGTGGTGATCGTGTGTGCGCGATGAGAGGGCGCGCGCATGCATGTCTGCGCTGGTCGTGGGTGGCGCTCTGGCGCACGCTCGACATGGTCTGGGCGTGTCTCGTGCTCGTGGTCCAGGGCTTGGCAACGCTCGCGGCTGGGCGATGGCGGACGGTGGGCTGCCTCCTAGACAAGGTTGGCACGACTAGTTCTTCCTCTAGCCTGCTGTCCACAATGGGGTGACATGGGTGTGCTCGGCTGTTCACCATTAATAGCAATGGCAAGCTCACAGGGGTGCTAGTGTTGGGCTAATCTTTCTAGATGATCTACGGGGTTGTGTGTGAGCTAACTAGGGAACAAGTTAGGCAAGAATTACTGCACACTATAGTGTTTGTGGTTTTGTTTGATTTGTGTCTGCAACCTGTTTGATGAAATGGCCGCATGAACTCAAGTTTTGAATTTTGAAATGATTTTTGGTGGGTTTGCTAGATTGGTTCTGGTGAGTCTGCAGATGCTTGGGTTTTGAAAATTGAGCTTGTTTGAGTGGGTTTTGAAAAAGTGGGATCTTCCCATATGAAGAAGATTCAATTTTGAAATGTCATTTAAACTATGCATTTGAAAGTTTCTGGATGATCACAAAGTGGGCCTTGATACTCTGTTATGAGTACATTCAAGGGGTGCAAAGATCCAGAAAAGTTTTTGTTAGGTTCTGAAAGTTTGAGACAGCCAAAGTAGGCATGGGAGTTAAATTGGTCAAAATGACCATTCCCTTAATATATTTGTTTGATTTACTTGTCTTTAGGAAAAGTGTGGGAAATGTTTTAGATGATGTTATTTTCACCTTAGAAACATTTTACAAGCAATGGTTCACACAAACAAGGTGGTTTTTAAAGAAATTCAAAATTCATGCATACTCATATGCATGCATTCATGAATTCATTTAGAAAAGTTTTTGTTAACCCTAAACTTGATGATTAGTGTTTTGATGATCTAAGTTTGATATTTTTGGGATGTTACATAGAGGCTCCCCTTGGACATACTTCCGTACTATCTAACCCACTGGCGTATCTTCATAGCCTAAATATTGACCAAGCGACATATTTGCTTCGGTAGCAAGTGCTTTGGCATCCGATACAGTGATGCCCATTAGTGCAACATTAGTACTGGCTCTAGGGTCCATTATTTGCATGTCCATATCCATTTCGTCTCTAAAGGCCTTGTCGAGGTCTAAAATCACTTTGAGCAGGGGGGACCGATTGAATCTTCTGTTTCCGAGCTGGGCAATTTGCTTCCCGCTTTTGCACTTGTGCTTTTTTCTGCTTTGCTTGCTTCATAATTTCCCAGTCATAGTCTGATTCCAGATTCATTGATATCTAGGATGGTTGCTCAAGAAAGGACCTAGCCCACTTTTTGGTTTTTTCATCAAATACCGGCTTTGGCTCAGGCTTTTTGGGTGCAAAATGCGCCTTAACTTGGGCAGCCACATCTGCGGCATTTTCCTCATCGGTCTTGTCATAAGGTCTCTTTGGAAGAGTCAGCGGGATGTCAACTATCTTCGCCGTTTGACCTTTCTTCGATGTGGGGTTCAGGGGAGCGACGACCTTCCGTTTCTTCACGAGGTAGTATTGCACGGAGGTGCAGGCGGAGATCGAGTATTGCGCGGAGGCAGAGATTGAGTTGATGTACTCCTGCTGCGGCGATCGACATCGGGGCAGGCTGGACTTGGAGGTTGATGATAATCATGGGGGCATGGACTTGCGGGTTGACGATAATCGGGGCAGGGTAGACTTGGAGGTTGAAGATCATTGGGGAGGGGTGGACTTGGATTCCTCGGAGTCGGTGGCCTTGGCGCCAAGGCTACAAACTTGATGTACTTCTTCCAAAGAATAATGTTGCGCTTGACATCTCCTAGTTTCGTAAGGCCTTCAGGCGTAGCGATGTCAATCTCTAAGTCCGCAAAATCCTCCACTATGTCATCCATCGTGACACGAGCATAGCCAGGTAGAATCGGAAGTGAATGGTGGAGTGCTCCAGGTATACAAGGTAAAGCAGTGTCGATCGCCACCTTGAAGGACAGGTTGTTCATTGGCTGATGTAGCTCACATTATGTCATCTCTCTAACATCATCCACGGGGTAGAAAGGAGCCGGTGCATCATCCAAGAGTGCTTGATCATCAGCCCGGACCTCCGTGGAAGCCATGCTACTTCTCCGCTGGCTAAGATGCAATGCAAGATCATCATCCTGCGGGTGAGTTAACAACCTTTGTCTAATTTCTTGCATGAGCTTCTTCATCTCAGCTAGTTCCTGTTCTACCTTCAAGATCCGGTCTGCTGATACGCCCAATTTGCATCACCTTTCTATATCATAATTTACCTTTATTCATTGATATATGTCTTATTATGAGGTATTACTTATGGCTTTTCATCTGTTTATGCATGTTGGATGATTCTTGGAGGATGAATTGCCGGAGTCTGGATTCTGATGGAAAAGAAGGCGTTTCAGTGCAATTTCATGAAGATCAAAAAAATACCAGAAAAATATGGGAAAATATTATTTTTCCAGAAGATTGAGGAAGCCAGAAGGAGGAGCGAAGAGGGGCCGCAGGGGGCCGACACCCCTAGGCGCGGGTCCCCCTAGGTCGTGCCTAGGGCAGGTGTGGCCCACCTGCCCGGCTCCCGACTCTGCCCCTTCGCATATATCTTCCCTACAAAACCCTAAGGCCAGGGGAGCGATCACAGATAGATTTCCGCCGCCTCTGGGGGGCGGAAAACACCAAGAGAGAAAGATCTCTCCGGCAGACAAATTTCTGCCTGAGGAATTCCTTCTTGGCGAGGGGAGACCGTCGCCATCAACACCATCGTCAAGCTAGGCTTCATCAGGATCATCATCATCATCCACACCATCATCTCCACCAGCACCATCATCACCACTCCATCCCGCTGTAACAATTGTGTTGGATATTGCTTTAGTTCATTAGGGACACTTTCCCGATGTTAATTACTATTGTAGTTGATGCTTGTGAGTGGAACCATTGGATTATTGTTTATGTTCAAATTGTTATACATTACCATATCATCTTTGATCTTGATCCATATGATGTCTTGTGAGTAGTTCGTTGTGTTCTTGAGGACATGGGAGAAGTCATGTTGTTAGTAGTGAATCTGTGTTGAGTTATTATTCAATGGTTTAGTATTTAAGTTGTGGTGCTATTCTTCTAGTGGTGTCATGTGAACGTCGACTACATGATACTTTACCATTTATGGGCCTAGGGGGATGCATTGTGTATTTGGCAACTAATTGTGGGGTTGCCAGAGTGATAGAAACCTGAACCCCCGTTAGGACACCTTTGCACAAGGGAGTGTAGGATCTCAGAATTTAAGGCTGCGGTTAGATTTATATCTTAATTACTTTCCTGTAGTTACGGATGTTTGCAGGGGGTTTAATCACAAGTATGTATTATTCCAAGTAAGGGCGGTATATTAGCACATGTTCACCCACACAACACTTACAACACCAGAGAAGAGTACTCAGCTATTTGAAGCGAAAGCACTTGACAGAATTTCCATGTGTCCTCGAGAATGTTTGTTACTTATAAGTATTTCCACCGTCTTGTCCTTTGCTAAGAAAGGATTGGGCCATTTGCTCTGTTTGTTCGTTGTCTTTATTACTTGCTCCTTGTTTTGTTGCCTTATCAAAAAACCACTAAAAATCCATTTGCTAAGTATTCACAGGGATTTCCTGCTCCATACCAATCGCTCAAAGACCTCCTCGTTGGGATTGACACTCCTATTTATCGAAACTACTGCGATACACCCCCTATACTTGTGGGTCATCAAGAATATTTTTTGGCGCTGTTGCCGGGGAGTGAAGAGCTATTGAAGAGTGGAATTGGTAAGGGAAACTTCTACTGTGAGTATTGCTTTTTGTTACTGCTTGTTACTTTGTTTCCAATATGGATAACCCACTTGGTTTCCTATTTGGGAAAACTACTACCACTGATAGGGTAGTAGATGAACCACCACCTATTGATATAGATCCTTTTAAGATACCTACAAGTATTGTTAATCGTGTTATGGATAATTATTATTTTGGGGATGGAACTGTCCATCCTGGTGATCATTTGCTTTTTATCCATGAATTATGCAGGTTGTTTAAGTGTGCAGGTATCACAACTGAACAGGTGAAGAATAAGTTACTCTCCATATCCTTGAAAGGGAGAGCTAAAGAATGGTATAAGTTGCTGAAGAATGGACAATCCATGGAATGGGAGGAGATGGCATCTCTCTTTTATTCTAAATTTTATCCTCCCAGTGAGATTCATAAGGATAGAAATCTTATATATAACTTTTGGCCTCTTGATGGAGAGAGTACAGCTCAAGCTTGGGGGAGATTGAAGTTACTAATGCTTAAATGTCCTATTCATGAACTCCCTAACAATATTATTCTCAATAACTTTTATGCTAGGCTTTCTCTTCATGTTAAATATTTACTAGATGCTTCTTGTGCTGGATCATTCACACGTATGAAGGAATAAGCTAAATGGGATCTCCTAGACCGTATTCAAGATAACATTGAAGCTTGGGAGAATGACAAAGGAAGAAAGTCAGGTATAAACTATGATTATGAATGCATTAAATCTTTTATGGGAACTGATGACTTCCATGATATTAGCAATGAGTTTGGTCTTGATCCTCAAGTTCTTGCAAAATGGTTTAAGGACTTTGCCTCTTATATTGAAATTCCCAAGAAAGAGTGGGACAAGTACTATGCTCCTTATAGAAACATTGTTACCCACGCCCAGTGTAGAGGTTTGTACTGTTGATCCTATTTTTCCTGAACCTTATGTTGAGAAAATCCCTTTTTCCTCCAAGGTAAGGGATCATTCTATTATAGCTAATGTGGTTAGCAAAAGCGCAAATAAAACTGTAGGGTCCGATGAGCTTATTGATATTGAGCCTGTGGTAGCTATTGTGAAAGATCTTGTCACTAGAAATATAGAGGATGAGCATATTGTCTTCTGTGAAGACGCTACTAATATTTTTTCTCATCCTAAGGAAGCTAGAAAAGCTAGTGTCCCTTTGCTTTCTGTTAGAATTGGTAGTCATAGCTATTATGGTTTATGTGATATTGGTGCTAGTTCTAGTGCTATTCCTTATGAGCTTTACAGGGAAATTATGCATGAGATTGGTCCTTGTGAGCTTGAGGACATTGATGTGGTTATTCACCTTGCTAATAGAGAGCAAGTTTGCCTCATTGGCATTGTAAGAGATGTGGAGGTCCTTTGTGGTAAGATTAAATATCCTGCTGATTTTCTAGTACTTGGTAAAGAAGCTAGTAAAACCTATCCTATTATGTTTGGTAGACCCTTCCTGAATACTTGTGGGGCTATCATAGACTGTAGGAAGGAAAAAGTTTTGACTAAGTTTGCTGGAGAGTCTTATGAGTTTAATTTTTCCAAATTTGCCAAAACTCCTTATGAAAATGAACTGCCTGATGAGGATTTCAGGGTTGAACAGCTTTCTGCTATTTCTCTTGCTCCTAACAATGCCTTGCAGCAATTTATGGAAGATCATGAAAGTGATGTCTTCATGAAGGAAAGAAACGAGATTGACGAGGTTTTCCTTCGTCAGCCGGAACAGCTTAAGCACAATCTACGTGTGGAAGACTTGGGTACCACACTACCACCTAAAGGGGATCCTGTTTTCAAATTAAAACCTTTACCTGATGATCTTAAATATGATTATCTTTATGATAAGAAAGTATATCCTGTTATTATCAGTTCTAAACTTTCAGGAAAGGAAGAAGAGAGGTTATTGGAGATATTGAAGAAACACCGAGGAGCTATGGGCTATACTCTTGATGATTTAAAGGGGATTTCTCCTACTATATGTCAGCATGCTATTAATATAGAACCTGATGCAAAACCAGTTGTTGAGCACCAACGCCGTCTAAATCCTAAAATGAAGGATGTGGTAAGAAATGAGGTATTAAAACTCCTTGATGCTGGTATTATTTATCCAATTGCTGATAGTAAATGGGTTAGCCCTGTTCATTGTGTTCCCAAGAAAGGGGGAATGACTGTTGTGCCTAATGAGGATAATGAGCTTATACCCCAAAGAGTAGTGGTTGGGTATAGAATGTGCATTGATTTTAGAAAGATTAATAAAGTTACAAAGAAAGATCATTATCCTTTGCCCTTTATTGATCAAATGCTTCAGAGGTTGTCCAAAAAGACTCACTTTTGCTTTCTTGATGGTTATTCCGGGTTTTCTCAAATTTCTGTGAAAACACAGGACCAAGATAAAACTACTTTCACTTGTCCTTATGGTACTTATGCTTATAGGCGTATGCCTTTTGGTTTATGTAATGCTCCGGCTACCTTTCAGAGATGTATGTTTGCTATCTTTCATGGTTTTTGTGAAGAAATTGTGGAGGTTTTCATGGACGATTTTTCCGTCTATGGAACTTCTTTAAATTTTGATAACTGTTTGCACAATCTTGATAAAGTTTTGCAGAGATGTGAAGAAACCAACCTTGTTCTTAATTGGGAGAAATGCCATTTCATGGTTAATGAAGGGATTATTCTTGGACACAAGATCTCTAAAAGAGGCATTGAAGTTGACAGAGCCAAAATTGAAGCAACTAAGATGCCTTGTCCTAGAGATATCAAAGGTATTTGTAGTATCCGTGGTCATGTTGGTTTCTATAGGAGGTTTATTAAAGATTTCTCCAAAATTCCAAAGCCCCTTACTAATCTTATTCAAAAATATGTACCTTTTGTTTTTGATGATGATTGTAAGGAAGCTTTTGAAACTTTGAAGAAAGCTTTGAAAACTCCTCCTATTGTCCAACCACCTGATTGGAGTTTACCTTTTAGAATTATGTGTGATGCTAGTGACTTTGCTGTGGATGCTGTCCTTGGACAACATGTTGACAAGAAGCTGAATGTTATTCATTATGCTAGAAAGACTCTAGATACTACTCAAAAGAATTACGCTACTACTGAAAAAGAGTTCTTAGCTGTAATCTTTTCTTGTGATAAGTTTAGACCTTATATTGTTGATTCTAAGGTTACTATTCATACTGATCATGCTGCTATTAAGTACCTTAAGACAAAGAAGGATGTTAAGCCTAGGATTATTAGGTGGGTTTTGCTTTTGCAAGAGTTTGATCTGCATATTGTGGATAGGAAATGTGCTAATAATCCCGTTGCTGATAATTTATCTCATTTGGAAAACATTTCTTTTGACCCATTGCATGTTAATGATAGTTTTCCAAATGAGCAGTTAGCTGCAATAAGGGTAAGTCCGCATGAGAGTCCTTGGTATGATGATTATGCTAACTTTATTGTTTCCAAGTATTTGCCACCAACCTTTACAGCTCAGCAAATAAGGAAATTCTTTTATTGTTTCCAAGGAGTAGATGGCATTATGCAAAGATGTGTTCTAGAATTTTAACAACAAGAGATATTGAGAAAATGTCATGGCAGTGCTTATGAAGGACATCATGTTGGGGATAGGACTACACAAAAGGTTTTACAATCTGGATTTTATTGGCCTACCCTTTTCAAAGATGCAAGGAAATTTGTCTTATCATGTGATGAATGTCAACGAGTAGGTAACATCTCTAGACGCAATGAAATGCCTATGAATTATTCTCTTGTTATTGAACCTTTTGATTGTTGGGGATTTGACTTTATGGGGCCTTTTCCTCCTTCAAAAGGGTATACTCATATTATTGTTGTTGTTGACTATGTTACAAAGTGGGTAGAAGCCATACCTACAAATAGTGCTGATGGTAAGACCTCTTTGAAAATGCTTATAGATGTCATTTTTCCTAGGTTCGGTGTGCCTAGATATCTCATGACTGATGGAGGGTCTCATTTTATTCATGGGGGTTTTAGAAAAACTCTCGCTAAGTATGACGTAAACCACAGAATTGCTTCAGCTTGTTGTAAATCTCTCTAGAACTCCCAAAAACTCTCGAGCGTTTTATGGCTTTTAATGAACAATTGCCAACAATTTTGGTGTTTTAGGGTGGCTTGTAAGGGTCGATACATGTTTGAGAGTTAGGACCTAACGCTCGTCATTTTTGCGTTTTATGGCCATTTTCACGAGCTATTGCCCAAATTTTGGGGTTTCTAGGGCGATTTGCAAGCCTAGGACTCGGTACATGTTTGAGAGTTAGGACCAAAAACGTGTGGTTTGCGCGTTTTATGGGCGATTTCATGAGCTATTGCCCACAATTTTGAGGTTCTAGGGCGATTTGCTTGGCCCGTAAGACCCGATACAAGTTTGAGAGTTAAGACCAAACACTCATAGTTTCCGTGTTTTATAGCCTTTTCATGAGCTATTGCCTACAGTTTGGGCGTACTAGAGAGATATACAGCGTCCATAACACTAGATACAGGTTTGAGAGTTATGACCAAAACCTTGTCATTTTCGAGTTTTATGGCTTTTCATGAACTATTGCCCACAATTTTGGTGTTTTAGGGGAGGCTTGTAAGAGCCAATACATGTTTGAGAGTTAGGACCTGACACTCATTTTTTGCGCTTTATGGCCATTTTTATGAGCTATTGCCCATAATTTTGGGGTTCTAGGGCGATTTGCAAGGCTCATAAGACCCGATACATGCTTGAGAGTTAGGACTAAAAACGTGTAGTTTGCGCGTTTTATGGCCGTTTTCATGAGCTATTGCCACAGTTTTAGGTTCTAGGGAGATTTGCACTCTCTGAAAGACCCGATACATGTTTGAGAGTTAAGAACAAACACTCATAGTTTTCATGTTTTATGGCCTTTTTATTAACTTATTGCCTAAAGTTTGGGAGTTCTAGAGAGATTTACAACAACCATAAAATCAGATACATGTTTGAGAGTTATGACCAAAACCTTGTCATTTTCGCGTTTTATGGCTTTCCATGAACTATTGCCCAAAATTTTGGTGTTTTAGGGCGGCTTGTAAGAGACGATACATGTTTGAGAGTTAGGACCTGAAACTCGTCGTTTTCGCGTTTTATGGGCATTTTCATGAGCTATTGCCCACAGTTTTGGGGTTCTAGGGCGATTGGTAAGGCTCGTAAGACCCTATACATGTTTGAGAGTTATGAGCAAAAACTCGTAGGTTTCGCGTTTTATGGCCGTTTTCATGAGCTATTCCCCACAGTTTTGGGGTTCTAGGGCGATTTGCGAGGCTTGTAAGACCCAATAAATGTCTGAGAGTTAGGACCAAAAACGTGTTGTTTGCGTGTTTTATGGCCATTTTCATGAGCTATTGCACACCGTTTTGAGGTTCTAGGGCGAATTGCATTGTCCCAAAGACCGATACATGTTTGAGAGTTAAGACCAAACACTCATAGTTTTCGTGTTTTATGGCGTTTTTCATGAGCTATTGCCTACAGTTTGGACGTTCTAGAGATATTTACAACGACCATAAGACCAGATACATGTTTGAGAGTTATGACCAAAACCACGTGATTTTCGCGTTTTATGGCTTTTCATGAACTATTGCCCCACAATTTTGGTGTTTTAGGGCGGCTTGTAAGATCCGATACATGTTTGAGAGTTAGGACCTGAAACTCGTCGTTTTCGCGTTTTATGGCCATTTTCATGAACTATTGCCCCACAATTTTGATGTTTTAGGGCTTCTTGTAAGAGCTGATACATGTTTGAAAATTAGGACCTAGCATTCGTCGTTTTCGCGTTTTATGGCCATTTTCATGAGCTATTGCCCAAAGTTTTGGGTTTCTAGGGAGATTTGCAAGGCTTGTAACACCCGATACATGTTTGAGAGTTAGGACCAAAAATGTGTAGTTTGCACGTTTTATGGGCGTTTTCATGAGCTATTGCCCACAGTTTGGGGGTTCTAGGGAGATTTGCTTGGCCCGAAAGCCCCAATACATGTTTTAGAATTAAGACCAAAAACGTGTAGTTTGCGTGTTTTATGGCTGTTTTCATGAGCTATTGCCCAAAGTTTTGGGGTTCTAGGGCAACTTGCATTGCCCGAAAGACCCGATACATGTTTGAGAGTTAAGACCAACCACTCATAGTTTTCGTGTTTTATGGCCTTTTTCATGAGCTGTTGCCTACAGTTTGGGCGTTCTAGAGAGATTTACAGCGTCCATAAAACCATATACAAGTTTGAGAGTTATGGCCAAAACCTCGTCATTTTCCCGTTTTATGAATTTTAATGAACAATTGCCAACAATTTTGGTGTTTTAGGGTGGCTTGTAAGGGTCGATACATGTTTGGGAGTTAGGACCTAACGCTCGTCATTTTTGCGTTTTATGGCCATTTTCACGAGCTATTGCCCAAAGTTTGGGGTTTCTAGGGCGATTTGCAAGGCTCGTAGGACTCGGTACATGTTTGAGAGTTAGGACCAAAAATGTGTGGTTTGCGCGTTTTATGGGCGATTTCATGAGCTATTGCCCACAATTTTGAGGTTCTAGGGCGATTTGCTTGGCCCGTAAGACCCGGTACATGTTTGAGAGTTAAGACCAAACACTCATAGTTTCCGTGTTTTATAGCCTTTTCATGAGCTATTGCCTACAGATGGGCGTACTAGAGAGATATACAGCGTCCATAACACTAGATATAGGTTTGAGAGTTATGACCAAAACCTCGTCATTTTCGAGTTTTATGGCTTTTCATGAACTATTGCCCACAATTTTGGTGTTTTAGGGGGGGCTTGTAAGAGCCAATACATGTTTGAGAGTTAGGACCTGACACTCATTTTTTTTGCGTTTTATGGCCATTTTTATGAGCTATTACCCACAATTTTGGGGTTCTAGGGCGATTTGCAAGGCTCATAAGACCCGATACATGCTTGAGAGTTAGGACTAAAAACGTGTAGTTTGCGCGTTTTATGGCCGTTTTCATGAGCTATTGCCACAGTTTTAGGTTCTAGGGCGATTTGCACTCCCTAAAAGACCCGATACATGTTTGAGAGTTAAGAACAAACACTCATAGTTTTCATGTTTTATGGCCTTTTTATTGACTTATTGCCTAAAGTTTGGGAGTTCTAGAGAGATTTACAACAACCATAAAATCATATACATGTTTGAGAGTTATGACCAAAACCTCGTCATTTTCGCGTTTTATGGCTTTTCATGAACTATTGCCCAATATTTTGGTGTTTTAGGGCGGCTTGTAAGAGACGATACATGTTTGAGAGTTAGGAACTGAAACTCGTCGTTTTCGCGTTTTATGGGCATTTTCATGAGCTATTGCCCACAGTTTTGGGGTTCTAGGGCGATTGGTAAGGCTCGTAAGACCCTATACATGTTTGAGAGTTATGACCAAAAACTCGTAGCTTTCGCGTTTTATGGCCGTTTTCATGAGCTATTCCCCATAGTTTGGGGGTTCTAGGGCGATTTGCGAGGCTTGTAAGACCCAATAAATGTCTGAGAGTTAGGACCAAAAACGTGTTGTTTGCGTGTTTTATGGCCATTTTCATGAGCTATTGCACACCGTTTTGAGGTTCTAGGGCGAATTGCATTGTCCCAAAGACCGATACATGTTTGAGAGTTAAGACCAAACACTCATAGTTTTCGTGTTTTATGGCGTTTTTCATGAGCTATTGCCTACAGTTTGGACGTTCTAGAGATATTTACAACGACCATAAGACCAGATACATGTTTGAGAGTTATGACCAAAACTACGTGATTTTCGCGTTTTATGGCTTTTCATGAACTATTAGCCCACAATTTTGGTGTTTTAGGGCGGCTTGTAAGATCCGATACATTTTTGAGAGTTAGGACCTGAAACTCGTCGTTTTCGCGTTTTATGGCCATTTTCATGAACTATTGCCCCACAATTTTGATGTTTTAGGGATTCTTGTAAGAGCTGATACATGTTTGACAATTAGGACCTAACATTCGTCGTTTTCGCGTTTTATGGTTATTTTCATGAGCTATTGCCCAAAGTTTTGGGTTCCTAGGGAGATTTGCAAGGCTTGTAACGCTCGATACATGTTTGAGAGTTACGACCAAAAATGTGTAGTTTGCACGTTTTATGGCCGTTTTCATGAGCTATTGCCCACAGTTTTGGGGTCCTAGGGAGATTTGCTTGGCCCGAAAGACCCAATACATGTTTTAGAGTTAAGACCAAAAACGTGTAGTTTGCGTGTTTTATGGCTGTTTTCATGAGCTATTCCCCAAAGTTTTGGGGTTCTAGGGCAATTTGCATTGCCCAAAAGACTCGATACATGTTTGAGAGTTAAGACCAGCCACTCATAGTTTTCGTGTTTTATGGCCTTTTTCATGAGCTATTGCCTACAGTTTGGGCGTTTTAGAGAGATTTACAGCGTCCATAAAACCATATACAAGTTTGAGAGTTATGACCAAAACCTCGTCATTTTCGCGTTTTATGGTTTTTAATGAACAATTGCCAACAATTTTGGTGTTTTAGGGTGGCTTATCAGGGTCGATACATGTTTGAGAGTTAGGACCTAACACTCGTCATTTTTGCGTTTTATGGCCATTTTCACGAGCTATTGCCCAAAGTTTGGGGTTTCTAGGGCGATTTGCAAGACTCGTAGGACTCGGTACATGTTTGAGAGTTAGGACCAAAAACATGTGGTTTGCGCGTTTTATGGGCGATTTCATGAGCTATTGTCCACAATTTTGAGGTTCTAGGGCGATTTTCTTGGCCCGTAAGACCCGATACATGTTTAAGAGTTAAGACCAAACACTCATAGTTTCCGTGTTTTATAGCATTTTCATGAGCTATTGCCTACAGTTTGGGCGTACTAGAGAGATATACAGCGTCCATAACACTAGATACAGGTTTGAGAGTTATGACCAAAACCTCGTCATTTTCGAGTTTTATGGCTTTTCATGAACTATTGCCCACAATTTTGGTGTTTTAGGGGGGCTTGTAAGAGCCGATACATGTTTGAGAGTTAGGACCTAACGCTCGTCGTTTTCGCGTTTTATGGCCATTTTCATGAGCTATTGCCCAAAGTTTTGGGTTTCTAGGGCGATTTGCAAGGATCATATGACTCGGTACATGTTTAAGAGTAAGGACAAAAAATGTGTAGTTTGCGTGTTTTATGGCCGTTTTCATGAGCTATTGCCCACAGTTTTGAGGTTCTAGGGCGATTTTCTTGGCCCGAAAGACCCGATACATGTTTGAGAGTTAAGACCAAACACTCATAGTTTTCGTGTTTTATAGCCTTTTTCATGAGCTATTGCCTACAGTTTGGGCGTTCTAGAGAGGTTTACAGCTACCATAAGAACAGATTCATGTTGGAGAGCTATGACCAAAACCTCGTCATTTTCGTGTTTTATGGCTTCTCATGAACTATGGCCACACAATTTTGGTGTTTTAGGGGGCTTGTAAGAGCCGATACATGTTTGAGAGTTAGGACCTAACGCTCGTCTTTTTCGCGTTTTATGGCCATTTTCATGAGCGATTGCCCAAAGTTTTGGGTTTCTAGGGCGATTTGCATGGCTCGTATGACTCGGTACATGTTTAAGAGTAAGGACAAAAAATGTGTAGTTTGCGCGTTTTATTGCCCACAGTTTTGAGGTTCTAGGGCGATTTTCTTGGCCCGAAAGACCTGATACATGTTTGAGAGTTAAGACCAAACACTCATAGTTTTCGTGTTTTATAGCCTTTTTCATGAGCTATTGCCTACAGTTTGGGCGTTCTAGAGAGGTTTATAGCTACCATAAGAACAGATTCATGTTGGAGAGCTATGACCAAAACCTCGTCATTTTCGTGTTTTATGGCTTCTCATGAACTATGGCCACACAATTTTGGTGTTTTAGGGAGGCTTGTAAGAGCCGATACATGTTTGAGAGTTAGGACCTGACACTGCTTTTCGTTTTTTTTTATGGCCATTTTCATGAGCTATTGCCCACAATTTTGGGGTTCTAGGGCGATTTGCACGGCTCATAAGACCCGATACATGTTTGAGAGTTAGGACTAAAAACATGTAGTTTGCGCGTTTTATGGCCGTTTTCATGAGCTATTGCCACAATTTTAAGTTCTAGGGCGATTTGCACTCCCTGAAAGACCCGATGTATGTTTGAGAGTTAAGAACAAACACTCATAGTTTTCATATTTTATGGCCTTTTTATTGACTTATTGCCTATAGTTTGGGAGTTCTATAGAGATTTACAAGAACCATAAAATCAGATACATGTTTGAGAGTTATGACCAAAACCTCGTCATTTTCGCGTTTTATGGCTTTTCATGAACTATTGCCCACAATTTTGGTGTTTTAGGGCGGCTTGTAAGAGCCTATACATGTTTGAGAGTGAGGACCTGAAACTCATCGTTTTCGCGTTTTATGGCCGTTTTCATGAGCTATTCCCAACAGTTTTGGGATTCTAGGGCGATTTGCGAGGCTCGTAAGACCCAAACAAATGTTTGAGAGTTTGGACCAAAACGTGTTGTTTGCGTGTTTTATGGCTGTTTTCATGATCTATTGCACACCGTTTTGACGTTCTAGGGCGATTTGCATTGTCCCAAAGACCGATACATGTTTGAGAGTTAAGACCAAACACTCATAGTTTTCATGTTTTATGGCGTTTTTCATGAGCTATTGCCTACAGTTTAGGCGTTCTAGAGAGATATACAGCGTCCATAACACTAGATACAGGTTTGAGAGTTATGACCAAAACCTCGTCATTTTCGAGTTTTATGGCTTTTCATGAACTATTGCCCACAATTTTGGTGTTTTAGGGGGGCTTGTAAGAGCCGATACATGTTTGAGAGTTAGGACCTAACGCTCGTCGTTTTCGCGTTTTATGGCCATTTTCATGAGCTATTGCCCAAAGTTTTGGGTTTCTAGGGCGATTTGCAAGGCTCGTATGACTCGGTACATGTTTAAGAGTAAGGACAAAAAATGTGTAGTTTGCGCGTTTTATTGCCCACAGTTTTGAGGTTCTAGGGCGATTTTCTTGGCCCGAAAGACCCGATACATGTTTGAGAGTTAAGACCAAACACTCATAGTTTTCGTGTTTTATAGCCTTTTTCATGAGCTATTGCCTACAGTTTGGGCGTTCTAGAGAGGTTTACAGCTACCATAAGAACAGATTCATGTTGAAGAGCTATGACCAAAACCTCGTCATTTTCGTGTTTTATGGCTTCTCATGAACTATGGCCACACAATTTTGGTGTTTTAGGGAGGCTTGTAAGAGCCGATACATGTTCGAGAGTTAGGACCTGACACTCGTTTTTTTGCGTTTGATGGCCATTTTCATGAGCTATTGCCCACAATTTTGGGGTTCTAGGGCGATTTGCACGGCTCATAAGACCCGATACATGTTTGAGAGTTAGGACTAAAAACATGTAGTTTGCGCGTTTTATGGCCGTTTTCATGAGCTATTGCCACAATTTTAAGTTCTAGGGCGATTTGCACTCCCTGAAAGACCCGATGTATGTTTGAGAGTTAAGAACAAACACTCATAGTTTTCATATTTTATGGCCTTTTTATTGACTTATTGCCTATAGTTTGGGAGTTCTAGAGAGATTTACAACAACCATAAAATCAGATACATGTTTGAGAGTTATGACCAAAACCTCGTCATTTTCGCGTTTTATGGCTTTTCATGAACTATTGCCCAAAATTTTGGTGTTTTAGGGCGGCTTGTAAGAGACGATACATGTTTGAGAGTTAGGACCTGAAACTCGTCGTTTTCGCGTTTTATGGGCATTTTCATGAGCTATTGCCCACAGTTTTGGGATTCTAGGGCGATTGGTAAGGCTCGTAAGACCCTATACATGTTTGAGAGTTATGACCAAAAACTCGTAGTTTTCGCGTTTTATGGCCGTTTTCATGAGCTATTCCCCACAGTTTTGGGGTTCTAGGGCGATTTGCGAGGCTTGTAAGACCCAATAAATGTTTGAGAGTTAGGACCAAAAACGTGTTGTTTGCGTGTTTTATGGCCGTTTTCATGAGCTATTGCACACCGTTTTGAGGTTCTAGGGCGAATTGCATTGTCCCAAAGACCGATACATGTTTGAGAGTTAAGACCAAACACTCATAGTTTTCGTGTTTTATGGCGTTTTTCATGAGCTATTGCCTACAGTTTGGACGTTCTAGAGATATTTACAACGACCATAAGACCAGATACATGTTTGAGAGTTATGACCAAAACCACGTGATTTTCGCGTTTTATGGCTTTTCATGAACTATTAGCCCACAATTTTGGTGTTTTAGGGCGGCTTGTAAGATCCCATACATGTTTGAGAGTTAGGACCTGAAACTCGTCGTTTTCGCGTTTTATGGCCATTTTCATGAACTATTGCCCCACAATTTTGATGTTTTAGGGATTCTTGTAAGAGCTGATACATGTTTGACAATTAGGACCTAACATTCATCGTTTTCGCGTTTTATGGTCATTTTCATGAGCTATTGCCCAAAGTTTTGGGTTCCTAGGGAGATTTGCAAGGCTTGTAACACTCGATACATGTTTGAGAGTTAGGACCAAAAATGTGTAGTTTGCACGTTTTATGGCCGTTTTCATGAGCTATTGCCCACAGTTTTGGGGTTCTAGGGAGATTTGCTTGGCCCGAAAGACCCAATACATGTTTTAGAGTTAAGACCAAAAACGTGTAGTTTGCGTGTTTTATGGCTGTTTTCATGAGCTATTGCCCAAAGTTTTGGGGTTCTAGGGCAATTTGCATTGCCCAAAAGACCCGATACATGTTTGAGAGTTAAGACCAGCCACTCATAGTTTTCGTGTTTTATGGCCTTTTTCATGAGCTATTGCCTACAGTTTGGGCGTTCTAGAGAGATTTACAGCGTCCATAAAACCATATACAAGTTTGAGAGTTATGACCAAAACCTCGTCATTTTCGCGTTTTATGGCTTTTAATGAAAAATTGCCAACAATTTTGGTGTTTTAGGGTGGCTTGTCAAGGTCGATACATGTTTGAGAGTTAGGACCTAACACTCGTCATTTTTGCGTTTTATGGCCATTTTCACGAGCTATTGCCCAAAGTTTGGGGTTTCTAGGGCGATTTGCAAGGCTCATAGGACTCGGTACATGTTTGAGAGTTAGGACCAAAAACGTGTGGTTTGCGCGTTTTATGGGCGATTTCATGAGCTATTTCCCACAATTTTGAGGTTCTAGGGCGATTTGCTTGGCCCGTAAGACCCGGTACATGTTTGAGAGTTAAGACCAAACACTCATAGTTTCCGTGTTTTATAGCCTTTTCATGAGATATTGCCTACAGATGGGCATTTAGAGAGATATCTGACGTCCATAACACTAGATACAGGTTTGAGAGTTATGACCAAAACCTCGTCATTTTCGAGTTTTATGGCTTTTCATGAACTATTGCCCATAATTTTGGTGTTTTAGGGGGGGCTTGTAAGAGCCAATACATGTTTGAGAGTTAGGACCTGAAACTCGTTTTTTTTGCGTTTTATGGCCATTTTTGTGAGCTATTGCCCACAATTTTGGGGTTCTAGGGCGATTTGCAAGGCTCATAAGACCCGATACATGTTTGAGAGTTAGGACTAAAAACGTGTAGTTTGCGCGTTTTATGGCCGTTTTGATGAGCTATTGCCACAGTTTTAGGTTCTAGGGCGATTTGCACTCCCTAAAAGACCCGATACATGTTTGAGAGTTAAGAACAAACACTCATAGTTTTCATGTTTTATGGCCTTTTTATTGACTTATTGCCTAAAGTTTGGGAGTTCTAGAGAGACTTACAACAACCATAAAATCAGATACATGTTTGAGAGTTATGACCAAAACCTCGTCATTTTCGCGTTTTATGGCTTTTCATGAACTATTGCCCAAAATTTTGGTGTTTTAGGGCGGCTTGTAAGAGACGATACATGTTTGAGAGTTAGGACCTGAAACTCGTCATTTTCGCGTTTTATGGGCATTTTCATGAGCTATTGCCCACAGTTTTCGGGTTCTAGGGCGATTGGTAAGGCTCGTAAGACCCTATACATGTTTGAGAGTTATGACCAAAAACTCGTAGTTTTCGCGTTTTATGGCCGTTTTCATGAGCTATTCCCCACAGTTTTGGGGTTCTAGGGCGATTTGCGAAGCTTGTAAGACCCAATAAATGTTTGAGAGTTAGGACCAAAAACGTGTTGTTTGCGTGTTTTATGGCCGTTTTCATGAGCTATTGCACACCGTTTTGAGGTTCTAGGGCGAATTGCATTGTCCCAAAGACCGATACATGTTTGAGAGTTAAGACCAAACACTCATAGTTTTCGTGTTTTATGGCGTTTTTCATGAGCTATTGCCTACAGTTTGGACGTTCTAGAGATATTTAGAACGACCATAAGACTAGATACATGTTTGAGAGTTATGACCAAAACCACGTGATTTTCGCGTTTTTTGGCTTTTCATGAACTATTAGCCCACAATTTTGGTGTTTTAGGGCGGCTTGTAAGATCCGATACATGTTTGAGAGTTAGGACCTGAAACTCGTCGTTTTCGTGTTTTATGGCCATTTTCATGAACTATTGCCCCACAAATTTGATGTTTTAGGGATTCTTGTAAGAGCTGATACATGTTTGACAATTAGGACCTAACATTCATCGTTTTCGCGTTTTATGGTCATTTTCATGAGCAATTGCCCAAAGTTTTGGGTTCCTAGGGAGATTTGCAAGGCTTGTAACACTCGATACATGTTTGAGAGTTAGGACCAAAAATGTGTAGTTTGCATGTTTTATGGCCGTTTTCATGAGCTATTGCCCACAATTTTGGGGTTCTAGGGAGATTTTCTTGGCCCGAAAGACCCAATACATGTTTTAGAGTTAAGACCGAAAATGTGTAGTTTGCGTGTTTTATGGCTGTTTTCATGAGCTATTGCCCAAAGTTTTGGGGTTCTAGGGCAATTTGCATTGCCCAAAAGACCCGATACATGTTTGAGAGTTAAGACCAGCCACTCATAGTTTTCGTGTTTTATGGCCTTTTTCATGAGCTATTGCCTACTGTTTGGGCGTTCTAGAGAGATTTACAGCGTCCATAAAACCATATACAAGTTTGAGAGTTATGACCAAAACCTCGTCATTTTCGCGTTTTATGGCTTTTAATGAACAATTGCCAACAATTTTGGTGTTTTAGGGTGGCTTGTCAGGGTCGATACATGTTTGAGAGTTAGGACCTAACACTCGTCATTTTTGCGTTTTATGGCCATTTTCACGAGCTATTGCCCAAAGTTTGGGGTTTCTAGGGCGATTTGCAAGGCTCGTAGGACTCGGTACATGTTTGAGAGTTAGGACCAAAAACGTGTGGTTTGCGCGTTTTATGGGAGATTTCATGAGCTATTGCCCAAAATTTTGAGGTGCTAGGGCGATTTGCTTGGCCCGTAAGACCCGATACATGTTTGAGAGTTAAGACCAAATACTCATAGTTTCTGTGTTTTATAGCATTTTCATGAGCTATTGCCTACAGTTTGGGCGTACTAGAGAGATATACAGCATCCATAACACTAGATACAGGTTTGAGAGTTATGACCAAAACCTTGTCATTTTCGAGTTTTATGGCTTTTCATGAACTATTGCCCACAATTTTGGTGTTTTAGGGGGCTTGTAAGAGCCGATACATGTTTGAGAGTTAGGACCTAACGCTCGTCTTTTTCGCGTTTTATGGCCATTTTCATGAGCGATTGCCCAAAGTTTTGGGTTTCTAGGGCGATTTGCATGGCTCGTATGACTCGGTACATGTTTAAGAGTAAGGACAAAAAATGTGTAGTTTGCGCGTTTTATTGCCCACAGTTTTGAGGTTCTAGGGCGATTTTCTTGGCCCGAAAGACCTGATACATGTTTGAGAGTTAAGACCAAACACTCATAGTTTTCGTGTTTTATAGCCTTTTTCATGAGCTATTGCCTACAGTTTGGGCGTTCTAGAGAGGTTTATAGCTACCATAAGAACAGATTCATGTTGGAGAGCTATGACCAAAACCTCGTCATTTTCGTGTTTTATGGCTTCTCATGAACTATGGCCACACAATTTTGGTGTTTTAGGGAGGCTTGTAAGAGCCGATACATGTTTGAGAGTTAGGACCTGACACTCGTTTTTTTGCGTTTTATGGC
This sequence comes from Avena insularis, assembly GCA_023614405.1. Taxonomy (NCBI): domain Eukaryota; kingdom Viridiplantae; phylum Streptophyta; class Magnoliopsida; order Poales; family Poaceae; genus Avena; species Avena insularis. The sequence continues at coordinate 29,743,914 of CM042689.1, read as the reverse complement.
CATTTTCATGAGCTATTGCCCACAATTTTGGGGTTCTAGGGCGATTTGCACGGCTCATAAGACCCGATACATGTTTGAGAGTTAGGACTAAAAACATGTAGTTTGCGCGTTTTATGGCCGTTTTCATGAGCTATTGCCACAATTTTAAGTTCTAGGGCGATTTGCACTCCCTGAAAGACCCGATGTATGTTTGAGAGTTAAGAACAAACACTCATAGTTTTCATATTTTATGGCCTTTTATTGACTTATTGCCTATAGTTTGGGAATTCTATAGAGATTTACAACAACCATAAAATCAGATACATGTTTGAGAGTTATGACCAAAACCTCGTCATTTTCGCGTTTTATGGCTTTTCATGAACTATTGCCCACAATTTTGGTGTTTTAGGGCGGCTTGTAAGAGTCGATACATGTTTGAGAGTGAGGACCTGAAACTCATCGTTTTCGCGTTTTATGGCCGTTTTCATGAGCTATTCCCCACAGTTTTGGGATTCTAGGGCGATTTGCGAGGCTCGTAAGACCCAAACAAATGTTTGAGAGTTTGGACCAAAACGTGTTGTTTGCGTGTTTTATGGCCGTTTTCATGATCTATTGCACACCGTTTTGAGGTTCTAGGGCGATTTGCATTGTCCCAAAGACCGATACATGTTTGAGAGTTAAGACCAAACACTCATAGTTTTCATGTTTTATGGCGTTTTTCATGAGCTATTGCCTACAGTTTGGGCCTTCTAGAGATATTTACAACGACCATAAGACCAGATACAGGTTTGAGAGTTATGACCAAAACCACGTGATTTTCGCGTTTTATGGCTTTTCATGAACTATTGCCCCACAATTTTGGTGTTTTAGGGCGGCTTGTAAGAGCCGATATATGTTTGAGAGTTAGGACCTGAAACTCGTCGTTTTCGTGTTTTTTGGCCATTTTCATGAACTATTGCCCCACATTTTTGGTGTTTTAGGGCGGCTTGTAAGAGATGATACATGTTTGACAGTCAGGACCTAACATTCGTCATTTTCGCGTTTTATGGCCATTTTCATGAGCTATTGTCCAAAGTTTTGGGTTTCTAGGGAGATTTGCAAGGCTCGTAACACTCGATACATGTTTGAGAGTTAGGACCAAAAATGTGTAATTTGCATGTTTTATGGCCGTTTTCATGAGCTATTGCCCATAGTTTTGAGGTTCTAGGGAGATTTTCTTGGCCCGAAAGACCCAATACATGTTTGAGAGTTAAGACCAAAAACGTGTAGTTTACGCGTTTTATGGCTGTTTTCATGAGCTATTGCCCAAAGTTTTGAGGTTCTAGGGCAATTTGCATTGCCCGAAAGACCCGATACATGTTTGAGAGTTAAGACCAACCACTCATAGTTTTCGTGTTTTATGGCCTTTTTCATGAGTTATTGCCTACAGTTTGGGCGTTCTAGAGAGATTTACAGCAACCATAAAACCAGGTACAAGTTTGAGAGTTATGACCGAAACCTCGTCATTTTCGCGTTTTATGGCTTTTCATGAACTATTGCCAACAATTTTGGTGTTTTAGGGTGGCTTGTAAGAGCCGATACATGTTTGAGAGTTAGGACCTAACGATCGTCATTTTTGCGTTTTATGGCCATTTTCACGAGCTATTGCCCAAAGTTTCACTAGTAGAAAACAGGCCTTTCGTCCAGGCCATTAGTCCCGGCTATGGCTGGGGCTGGGACTAATGGCCCTGGCCGGACGGCCCGAGCCACCCAGAACCATATGTCCCGGCCCGTTAGACCCCATTAGTCCCGGTCTGAGGCTCAAACCGGGATTAAAGGGCCCTGGCCCTGCCGCTCGCTGGGGGCACCCCCTTTAGTCCCGGTTTGTATCTCCAACCGGGACTAGTGTTCTGGCCCTATATATACGCACATCCCCTCCCCCCTCTCAACTGTTTTTTTCCTGGTGGGAGAGAGTACTGTTGTGCTAGTTTTTTTCTTGTTCATACTCAAACATGTATCGGAATTTGGGACAATGCAAATCGCCCTAGAACCTCAAACCGGTGGGCAATATCTCATGAAAACGGCCATAAAACGCGCAAACAACACGTTTTTGGTCCTAACTCTCAAACATTTATTGGGTCTTGCGAGCCTTGCAAATCGCCCTAGAACCCCTAAACTGTGGGGAATAGCTCATGAAAACGACCACAAACCGCGAAAACTACAAGTGGTTGGTCTTAACTCTCAAACATATATCGGGTCTTTCGGGCAATGCAAATTTCCCTAGAACCTCAAAACTGTGGGAAATAGCTCATGAAAATAACCATAAAATGCGCAAACTACACGTTTTTGGTCTTAACTCTCAAACATGTATTGGGTCTTACAGGCCAACAATGATGTCAAGGATGATATTTCAGAAGGAACTCAAGCTTGCAACATTTGTGGAGACATTGATCACACTTCCAAAGAGCATGAAGATCAATGCCCTAATTGTGAAGAGAAACATCCAACTAATCAATGCCCCACATATCAAGCTACTTGTTACCTATGTGAAGGAAATAATCATGTCCCTATCCAATGCCCCATCTATTCTATAGTTCAACAAAGGAAACAAGGTGGAGTGCATCAAAATTTTGGAAACCCCATGAGGAAACAACTTCTACCAAGAAGGATGAAGACAAAGGAAAATCTCAGCTTGCACCTCCATGCACTATGATTCACATTGATGGACAAAAGAGGAAACATATGTATTATCCAAGGAAACGATTAAGGAAACCAGGAGACTTTCCCACCTTTGAGGTGAGATATGAAGAGCATGAATTAGAAGAACTCCTAGCTTTGGAGAAACCCAAGAAAAAGAAGGACAAAAGCCAAGTGCAATGTTGCAATTGCAAAGATATGGGACACTATGCCAATGAATGTCCAGAGAAGAAGAAGAAGTATAAGGAAATTAGCCAAGTGTGGTGCAACAACTGCAAAGAGCTAGACCATTATGTATCAACTTGTCCACAGAAAATACGTGAAGAACTCAACCTTGTCACATGTTACAATTGTGGTGATCAAGGACATTATGCAAGCAATTGTCCAAAAAAGATGAAGTACAAGACAAGTAAGCCTATGAGGGACCTCAGCCTTGTCACATGTTTCAAGTGTGGAAACAAAGGACACTATGCAGATGTCTGCCCAGAGAAGTTTCATCAAGATCCCAAGCAAGCCAAGATGTAATCTAGATGAAAACCTTTTTAAGGGTGGTAGTACCCTAGTTGTATTGAAGCCAATTTGTAACCTCTAGCCTCCCCAAATCTCGGGACGAGATTTCTTTTAAGGGTGGTAGCCTATCACATCCCAAAATTTTCCAAATTTTGTAATGTGAAAAATAAATAAAATAAATAAATAATTGTTGAAATTTAGGGTGAAAAGAAACTTTTTGATTCCAATTGGAAACATCAAAACCCATCTTGAACAAACTTTGATTAAGATTTGAATCCAACAAAAATTCAAATTAAGTGAAATTCATTCTTCATAAATGCATCTTGAAATTTAAACACTTGGAAAATAAACCAAAACTCTAAAAACCTAATGGGAGAAAATCATTTCCAAGATTACTCTAAGCCTATGGATTTGATCCATATAAAATTTGTCAACAAACATTTATAAATGATCAAGAATGACAAATGGAAATATTATATAACCATAGAAATTTATTTCACTCAATTTGGATCCATAGATAAAATCTTATGAATTTAGTAAGATAAGGAAATTGAATTTCCAAAGCTAATAAAGCACCTATCTAAAAATCCATACCAAATGGTGAGCAAATAATCCTAAAGAGATTTAAAAGGATAAACAAATATTAAATAAAATTATACAAATTGGAATCACCAACTTTGGATATAAAAATAAAAAGATATGGATTTTATAAGATAAAGAAAGAATTAATTAATAGGGAATATTTAAAACCCACATTAAATCTTGGCCTAATCCATGAGCAAATGTAATAAATGTAATCCAAGTCCAATGAAATAAATGGATAAATAATATTCAAATAAAATAAAATGGCCTTAATCAAATTCTATTTCTATTGGAATAAAGACATTTACCCAATTTAAATGATTAATAGATCATATGAAAATATTTCAAATAAATCAAAATGAATTATTCAACACCCTTTTAAATAAATAAACCTACTGAAAAGGTTTTGTGAAAAATTGGAATTTTAATAAGGGTTTGAAAATATAATGAAATCTTATTTAATAAAAGAAAGTACCCATTTTAAATAAAATATAAACCATAGATAAATAAAGGAATTATTCCTAAAAGGGACTTTAAATACATGTTTAAAACATATAAAAAACTTACTGAAAAGTTTGGAAGGTTTTGAATTCAAATGGTTGTTTGAAATGTTTAAACAAATTCAAAACAGAAAATCTAAATAGAAAAATAAAAATGAAACATAACAAAGAAATGGAAACCAGCTAGACCAGGCCCAGCAAGCCCAGTCCATCCTAGCACCAGCCCACTCCCTCTCTCCCCGCGAGAAAACGCTTCACATCAGTGAACCTACCCACGCAGTCGATGACACCCAGACCCCACCATCTCCCTCTCTCTCTCGCCGACGAAGCGACCCCACCTCTCAGTCATCTTCCTCACCCCGCAGTAACCTCGCTGGTCGTTTCTTACCATTGATGCCGACGGTTAATTCGCTTAAATGCCGTACTAAAACCTCGTCGTGACCACGCTCAATTAAACGCCTGCTCCCCTTCTCCATTTCCCCCAGAAGCCACCCATCCTCTGCCACCAGGCCGCTCAGATTTTGCTCGAGAACGCCATTGCTCCGGCAAGCATTTCCTTCGATTCCGGCCAGCCACCGTCATGCCTTGACCCCTCGACCACACGAGCCTGTTCCCCATCTCCTGGCGAACCTCTCCATAGCGCCAGCTCGCCCTCGCGTGCTCTGCATCGTCGTCAACGTCAACACTAAGCACCGCCATCGTCTGTTTCCACTCCGGCGAGTTCCCCGGTAGCGTCTGACGGCCCCTCTCCTCCTCCTTCACACGCGTGTACTCACCACTCTCCCGCACATCTAACGACACCTCCCTTTTCATCTAATGTGCACTGTAGCCTCGCCTTCGACGACGTCTGAGCACACCCGACGGTTTCACGAACTCCGGCGAGCGATTCGAGCCAGCATCGTGCGCCCCTCCATTGACAGAGACCACCTTGAGCATCCACTCACCACGGTGATCTTGGTGAGCCCCTCCCCTATCTATTTTGCTTCCTGCATCGCCAGCACCACCCTCGTCTGAGCGCGCCACCACCACTCGCCGCCGCCAGCTCCGCCAGTTCTTGGCAATGCATTGTGAGCCGTCTGATCTAGATCCGAGCGATACGATAGGTTGAACTGAAGCGGTATGGAGCTTCCTTTGCCGCATGATTTCATTTTGATCCAACGCACCACAGCAGCCGATCCGAACGAACCGGTATTGTCCAATGAGAACGTGACACGTAGCCAGACTCTGGTTTTAAAACAGAAATTTGATCTATTAGTGATTAGATTTTGTAAAATTCATAACTTTTAATCTACATGTCCAAATTTTGCAAATTTTATATCAATGGAATCAGAAAAACAAACACTTTCCAACCATGTACTTTGTTTAGTAAATTACTTATGTTAAATTGGTTGTTTTGGCAGAAACTTGTAGGCATAATTTGGATATAAAAATTATTCTAGAAATATTTTTAAGGTAAAATCTTTGGAAGATGGATTTTTTTGAACCTACTGACCTTATAAACCAACTTTTGGATTGAAAAACATATTTGGTGAAGCCCAAGAATAAATCTTGGAATTAGAACATTTCTAGTTAAATAAAATATTGATTATGGTATAAAAATTCTTTTTGAGTAAAACCTTTGGAAAATTATTTGATTTAAACTCTCTGACCCTAAAAACCAAGTTTTGTGAACCCTAGAAAAATTATTGCTTTGTTAAAAGGCATTTCTAACAAATAAAATATTGCATTGGTATAAAAATGGTTTATAGGTGAAAACCTTTTGCAAATGGCTTGATATTAAACACTTGACCAAAAAAACACTAACATTTGTGTTTAAAAATGTATTTGTCAAACACTAGAAATATTACTTTGATTTGAACCATTTCTAGCAAAACAAAAATGACTTAAAATGGCCTTTTCACTAACTTGATATCCAATAGTTTTGCCACTTTTATAAATGATCAATATGTGTTTTAAAATGTTTATAACCTATTAGAAACCACTTTTACAAATAAAACAATCTTTGGCATGCTTGCATGCATTGCTTTGTTTTTATTATTCTATGTGATGATTGCTTGAATGGTAGATTGAATATTTGCTTGCTTGATGAATTGTAGTGAAATTTGAAGAGTGTGACTATTGCAAGATCAAGGAGTGAACTTATAAATTCTCTACCAAAAAGGCAAGTGGTGCTTCATACTTTTGTCCTATTATTTTCACTATGCATTAGTGATATTTCTAAGTAGGACTTGCATGCAATTTTGCTAAGTATAAACTATGCCATGGGAAATCCTAGTAGATGAAACCTTAGTAGAATTTTCCTAAGTTAAGAATTCCTACTACTATCATGCTTAGCTTAGCTAGTAGAAAACAAGGGTGGATTATATTCATGCTATGGAATATTTCTAAGTCAAAGACTTGTGTTTGTTTAACAAAACAACTAAGTGAATGAATCACCTGGGTGGAATGGAAAGAATGGTTTGTGTTGAGTGGTTACACAAGGCCCATTTCTATGGTTTACCTTGTGTATCACACTTGTGGAATGCCAAGAGACAGATGACTTCTCCAAGAAACTCCAACATCAAGGATGGTGACAACAACAACAACCAAGAGATGCACATGAGAGAACAACTTATAGCAACCCAAGTCCAGTTGAATCAAGTGACAACTCAGCTTTTCACCAACAACAATGAGTTAGACCCAACCATGCAAAAGTTTTTGGAAATCCAATCCCAATTATTGCAAAGGATGACAAATCAAATGATCAACATGAGAGACAACCTTCCCCAGGGAGATTGTGACAATAATGATATCAAGGATGATATTATAGAAGGAACTCAAGCTTGCAATATTTGTGGAGACATGGAACATACTTCTAAGGAGCATATGGATCAATGCCCTAATTGTGAAGAGAAACATCCAACTAATCAATGCCCCACATCTCAAGTGACTTGTTTCCTATGTGAAGGAAATGATCATGTCCCTATCCAATGCTCCATCTATCCTATAGTTCAACAAATGAAATAAGGCGGAATGCATCAATAGTTTGGAAACCCCATGAGGAAACAACTTCTATCAAGAAGGATGAAGAGAACGGCAAACCCTAGATTGCACCTCCATACATTGGGACTCACCTTGATGGACAAAAGAGGAAACATAGGTATTATCCAAGGAATCATTCAAGAGACCGAGGTATAGTCCTCCTCCTCTTCCTCCTCCTTCACCGGTGGCCTCCAGCTCCTCCATCCAGTTGATAAGGCTCTGCTGGTACATGTGCTCGTAGGGCTAATCTGGTGACTGTGGCCATGGCGCCACGGGGGGGAGAAGACACCGTGAGAATCTCGGTGCGGCTGCTGCGTCCCCGTCCCAGCACGAACCCTGGGAGGAGATGTCGGTGGCACTGGCGCTGGCCCGGTCAGCCGCGGCCCTCCGAAGTGCATGGCGTCCTCGCGCTCCTGTAGCATGACGCATGTCGAGTAGCGCTTGTCGCACTAGCTGGGATCCTGCTGGTTGATGGCCTGCAGCAGGGACAGGCGGTTGGTGATGACCTAGCGCAGGTCATCGCCGGTGCATGGGTGGGATGGCATTGCCGTCGTGGGCAATGTTCCATCCGCCTGGCGCGTACAGGAACAGCACGGGATCATTAATTACATTGACTTGCCACTTTGGGTAGCTATCAACCGGGCGGCGCGGATGGACGCAACTCCTCCGACGTGGCTTGCGTTGCCGACAGCCCCAGTCTGGCCCTTGGTTGCCGGGACGGAACAGGTACCGGACAGTTTAGTGGACGGCCTAAACTGCCAGCACCGGGTAGGGGCCTCCGTTATGGGTTTTTTTTTTTTGCCTCCGATCCACCCAACTCGGTCGGTCGGTGGCCTGGTCGTTTAGGTAAGTTTTGGCAATGCGAAGGAAAAAATATTATACATGCATGATTCCCGCATTCAGAATGGACAGCTAGCTGCGATCATGTTGGCATCGCCACGCAAGGGAAGGAAGGAAGGAAGCAATATATATTTGGAAGAAATTACGCCCAGCTTTCCTCCAAACCCTAGACTACTAGACGCAGCGCTGGCGATCGAGCTTCGTCCTGAGATTGGATTCTTCCCCTAGCTAGAGGCAGATCCCCGTGATGACCAAGAAGCAGCGCGCCACCGAGGGAGACGAAGATGAAGAGGAAGTCGCCGACGGGAATGCACCTGCTCACAAGCTCCTCATCAGGGCGGCGGTGGCGCCGCCTCCGCCTCCGCCTCAGCAGCAGCAGCAGCAGGTAATCGTCAGGTTTTATCGCTGGATCTCGTACAAGATGATGCGTGAATCATGCAATATCTCTTTGCAGTGTGATGATATTTTCGTCTAATCTCAAAATTTGCAATTTCACTGCTTCTTCCTTGTCCCCGTATTCATCAGATTTGTGCAGCGTGGTTCTGAATGCCATGCTCTAAAATGTACTCCTCCTCTAGATGCAATCAATTGGCTCCTGCATGCATACAGTTTTTTGCTTTTGAGATTTAGTACTACTGTGTAGTGTAGTACTACGATCTAAAAATACTATCTAGGGTCTCCAACTGTCTTTCACGTAACCGGCCCCTAGCTAGGAGAAGTAGCATTGTGAGATTTATCATGTCTTTTAATGAGGTTGGACTGTACTACAAAGTGTTTAGAAATGTAAAAATACCTTGTCTGCCCATTAAATATGTACAAAGTGAAATATATATATATATATACGTTGTCTGCTCAACACAAATCACTCAGAGATTTTTTTTTCTATAGGAGCTACCGAGGTTTTCCTGATGATATGCAATAGGAGTACATTTTACAAAGTATGTTTCCACTATGCTACTTCAGCATATATGTTGGTTCAATAAAACGTGTATTCAACACATGGACATATGTATTTTTTGGCTGCTTTTCTATAGCAACTATCACTACAGGAAATTAGGGTTTAGAAGGCACCGAGGGCTGCTTTTCTATAGCAACTATCCAAGACACCGAGGGCCAGGCGCTACGCTGACGGCCAAAAGTTGGGGCCATCGGCGTAGGCCATGAGTCGGGCACCCCATGAAGCTAGCCGTCGGCGTAGGATTGTTGTGCCGACGGCAATGCCTTTGGCAAAGATTTCATAGCTACGCCGATCGACAATGCCCTCGGCATAACTATTTTCCCTTTTACCACATTAATCTTAGAAAAATCATTCTAATTCACAAAAATACAAATAATATACTATCAGAATTTGCAAAAAAAATCTATCTATCTACACTCAAATATTATACATTTGTAAATAAAAATTAACTAAAACATAAAAATATTACATATAGTTTGAAACGGACATAAGAAATTCTAAAATGGTTCAAACAATGTAAAACCTTCGCGTGGTGTCATATATTGCAAATATTCCAAAAAGAACTCAAAATGAGCTATCATGTTTGAGGTTTCATGGTTTTCAAGCCAAACGACCAATGTTATGGCTAAAATCGCAGCACAGTTTGTGATAATGTGTACATATTATGCACACTGGCGCATCTTGGGATGGCTTCGAATCTTGTAGGAGGAAGTTCCTTCTCATCGCACCAAGCCATTTTCTATTTTTCGAGTGTCAAAAATGGAGTGTTTTGTGAAGCAACCACACCAAATGAAAGTTTCACATTGGTATTATCCCATTTTTCAAAAATACTAGACCACTTTACAGAAAATTCCACAATTAGGATATATTAAACCTTTTTGTCTACCTCCATGAAAAAGACAAATACCTGCCGAATTGGCAGCAAGTCGGCCAGATTTGAAATATAGGTATATGATTTAATACTCATGATTTACTTGAAAAATTATTCTTAGGTTTCAAAATATGCTATTTCATCAGAGATCCACTGCAAGCAAACCTAGCCAACGGGTCGTGCCTGGGGTGGACCGGCCCGAGGGACGCAGAAAAAGCCCGGCACGGCACGTGGCTTGACGGGCCGTGTCCGGCCCATGGCATGCGGGTGTCGTGCCTATACCGCCTTGCCGGGCACGCGGGCTGACCTGACACGGCCCGTTAGCAAGTGTCGGCGAATATTTGTAACAAATACGCAAAAATGGGTGTCTACAGGGTTCGAACCCTAGACCTGCTCCTCTCCCGCGCCCCTCTCTACCACTGGGACATCGAATCTTAGTTGTTATAGTATAGATCAGGATGTTTTAAAGGCAAATTTCCACGGACCAACGGAAAAAGGCCACGGCCCAGCGTGCTTCGCGTGCCGCGGGCCGGCCCGCCAGGCGTCGGTGCCGTGTCCGGGCCTCGAAACCAGGCCCCCGTGCCGGCCCGGCACGGCACGTGAGAAAGGCAGGCCGCGACGGGCCGGTCAATAGCCACGTTAAACCGTGCCGCGGGCCTGGCGTGCGCCGGGCCGGCCGTTTGACCGCAAGTTTAGCGATACTCAACACTGGGCTTAGAATATTCATGCCCGCCATTTTGACCATAGTTTGAAACTAGCAAAAAAATTATGACTATAATCGCGGCATAGTTTGTGATAATATGATATAGATATCATATTTGGATTCCTCTTATTTTTCTGATCCATTTAGACATATTATTTATCAATTCCGATTTACAGATTTAAAGATATTAATTATTCCATATTAAATAGAAAATACAAAAAAATCATTATATTTTTATTTGAATTCGATAATATTATTACGTATTCATTGTTGTTTACTTAAATAATTATTATTGCTTACTTAAATAATTGTTAGTAATTTCAAAAAAATAAAAAACATGTGACAATAATGATATAAGAGTTAATATGATTGATATGATAATATTAACAACAAGGTACAAATTGCTTTGCGGAAACTCATCCGGAAGGAACAGACAAGTTAAGCTTGCTGAGGATGGAGTAGGGTGAGGATGGGTGACCAGAAAGTTTGACCAAGACTGTCATTTGACCGAAGTTTAAGTGTAATTAGTGTTAAAAATGTTCCGAATGAGATTAATGAGTCAAACAATTGAAAGGTTAAAAAAATTACAACCGGTCGTTAGGCTATGTCGAGGACAAAGCCGTCAGGCGTAGCCTATTTTGACGGCAATTCCTATGCCTACGCCCAAAAGTGCATATGCCGACAGGGCTATGCCGAGGGCTGCCCTCGGCATGGGTATGCCGACGGCATTTTAGGGCCGTGCCGGGGGCAGCTTTATTGTTCACTATGTATTTTATTGTTGCCCTCTAGCGATGTATCTGCACTTTGCTAGTTGTTCTAACGTGCTTGAGCAAATATATTTCCCTACTAATAATGTATATTTGGTTACTCATAATTTACATCCCTATTCTGCATAATGTTTTGCAGGACAATATGTATGGCGGTCGTACTGTTGAACCTCCCCCTCTTGGTCTGCAATTAAGAAAGACCGAATCATTTCTGGACCTTATTCAGACCGCCCTCTCCAAGGAAAAGTCTTCGGCAGGCCAGTCTGGGATGCTCGGCGTTTCCGGGCCTTTGGTACAGGAATATGTAAAATCTACAAGTGTTGAAACCCCACAAGCTTCAAATTTTCCTGCTAACGTTCTTCAAATTGGCACTTGGGAGGTAAGCAATTTCCTTACTATATATATATATATATATATATATATATATATATATATGAGTAAGTAGTACTAGTATTCATATAAGTAGTTACTGCTTATAAAAACAAAATAACAAATCTTCTTTATATGCAGTACACATCAGAATATCCTGGCGATTTAATTGTGAAATGCTATTATGCAAAGCGTAAGCTTGTATGGGAGCTTATCATTTCTGGTTTGAAGAGAAAGATTGAAATGCAGTGGTCGAACATAATTTATTTGAAGGCAACTTATCAAGAGGACGGACATGGAATATTGGATGTCATGGTTAGTTCCCACCATTTTGTTACCATCTGTTTATGCTTTCATATTCCCTCTATCTGACGAGCCTTTCATTCTTAAGTTGTCCGGTCCACCCCTTTTCTTCCACGAAATGGAACCTCAACCAAGAAAACATACATTATGGAAAGCTTCGGTGGATTTCACTGGTGGACAAGCAGCAAGCGTGTACGGGTAATTAAGCACTATTATTCTGTTATTTTTTACACTTGAGAAATTGGAAAGTTACAAGATTCTACAATGCTATTAATTATATAGTGACAATATGCTTTACATCTATAGTTGTTTCTGATTTTTTATGCTAAGCTATTTCATTTATTTTGTTTTGTTTTGGGTGCGAGCTAATATTTGAAAGGCTGGAATTGCAGGAGGCATATTTTGAGGTGCCCATCATCGAGTTTGTTGAGGAAGAATTTTGAAAAACTCATTGGATGCGATGAGCGACTGAACCGGTTGAGCCAAGAAGAAGCTATTTCATTGGACTCCTCCTCTCCAGTTTTTGAAACTGGGATCTCTGTCTTAAAAAGTCCAAATGAAAATGGTTTCTCTTATTACGCTGCGGGGAATCCTCCTCCATTGCACAATACCACGGAGATGCAATCCCAAGAATTCTCGGAGTTTGCCGAGATACTTTTGAGTGACGACACACATGGTCCGACTTGTGCAGATGAGGAATACCTGATGACCAGGGTAGAATCCCTTGGTTGTTTGCTAGCTGGAGAAAGAGACGACGCCATTGTTGAAGACAGAGTGGGTTCACCTGGTACTACATATGGCGGAGGCCTGCCTGTCATCTCAAGAAATAAGGATTCCTTTGACGAACTCCTTGAGAACCTCCCCCGCGTAGAGTCTTTGGAATTCTTGTTTAACATGGTGGAGGATTCCCATAACTCTTAGCATTCCAAGATATATGTGTGACGACATGGATGAAGCTGTCGTCTACCGTGGCTATAATCACTTGTACGTTTGACATGCTTTATTAACTTTAGAAAATGGTCCGTGTTGGTACCTGCTTCTAGTTAATGTGTTTGGGAGAGTTAATTGTTTCTATGCCATCTTACTTAGCAAATTAATTAAATTTATATCTGCACAAAACGATAATGTGTTATAAGCGCGACAAGAAGAATAACGTAAAAAAACCTCTTCAACAGTCAACGAAAGCTCACTATAACGAGAAGTGTTTACACAACTCTGAAAATTTCACAGATGCAACTTATCCCAACCGGCGGCTTACAAGAGGTATATATAGAGGTTGAATCATAGGTCTTCACTGGCTCAAACCTACGTCAGGGATTTCACAGATGCAACTTCGGCCCAAGCCTCCGGCGATGGGTCTGGCTCCGCTCATTAGAAGTTAGCCTCCTTAATAAATTTGGATCATACTTCAACAATATAAATGTAGATTAAATAGGTTATGAAATCGGAATCCATCCATAATTCTAAAGTAGTTGCAAACACTTGAGGAGAAGGTACATGGTGGTAGACGTCCAAAGATAGCATAACCGATAGCTTGTTGGCAATCAGATATCTTCCATCCTCCTCACCTCTCCAAGCAGTGCAGGCTCCATCAAAGGAGCTTGTCGCCTTGCCAACCTTTACCTCTTGCCTGCATGTGGGCTGCCCCTCTCTTGTTCATCAGACGTCCGACATCGACGGCGAGGACCGGACATCGTGGCGGCTAGGCCATCGCTACACTTGTAGCTAAGGTAGCACGCAATGAGCGGCAACTTGTCGCCTTCTTTTTTTTGAACTGGAACACCACGATTCCATTACTCATTGGACACAGCAGAGTCGTTGGCCACAAATATCCTTACATCATCAGGAGCAGTTTCAGCCAAAAGAAAGACAGAACTCGAGGCTCCCATTGCAGCAAGCTTATGCGATGCAGAGTTACATGGCCATGGGCTAAAACTACTCACGCAGGAGTGAAAATTCAGTCGCATGAAGGCCCTGGCATCCTTGAAAATAGCTCCAGCCGATGTGCGATCAAATGTATTTGTTTTCAGAGCTTCAGCCAGAGTAGTCGAGTCAGTCTCGATATGAATCGCAGCATGCAACGCCCGCAAACATGCCTTGGAGAGGATCTCGGATATTCCTCAAATGACCATAGCCTGATCTCCGGACATCACCATCAGCATTTAAGCCCCAAGCTCCATGATTAGTAGTACCTGGGAAGTAAGCTCCATCTGTGTTGAATTTAATTGTATCTTTCCGTTGGTTTTGACCATTTAACACCTTGCTTCACAGCCGTGGGGGTACCCTTGTTTCACGACGATGGCCTATGCATAGTACTACCTCCTTCATGGTTTGCAGAGCGCTCTACAAAAATCTCACGGATCCAGGCGTGAACGTATTGGCTGAAAATTAGCTTATTAGTGAGCGGTTAAGACGCATGCATTGGTGGTAGACTATTGCATGCATAGGAAGTTGGGAGGAAAGGTGTCACATTAATTAACAATTAATTCTTATACGCCTAGAAAAGTTGTAGTTTTGGAAAAACCCAAATTTGATTAGGCGCCCTGGAAACCGTGAAAGAGGTAGTACCGGTTTACATTTTTATGTGTACACACCTTCTTGTTCAATTTGCAAAACGCTATTTTTTTATTTATAAAAAAGATTGGTCGTCTCACCACCAATAAATTGGTATTCTTGCAAAGATTGCCAATACAGCTTCAAACAATTGGATGAATTTGCCCAAACAACATCTCAGGTGCACTCTTGAGAATGAGAGCCCAAACAATTAGATGAATTTGCATACATATTTCCCAAAATTCTACACGAAAAAGCAGTTACGTAATTCAAATTGTGTGCCACCAACTGTTACCTCTTCTTCGCCAAAAAATACTTTCACCTTCTACCCAACCAAGTACACTACATAAATTTCAGTTTAACATAAGACCAATGCATTTTCAAACTCGTTCATACACCACACGTCAGCAATATGATCACCGACATTGGAGAAAATACTCAAAACTCAATTCAATTCCAATTGCAAGTTTACATACAGCTTTGCTCAGATTCAACAGACTGCACGGTAAATAATAAATCTGCTGTTTGAATCCCACACACAGAAAGAGTTGCTGTGTCTCTCGTACAAAAAACTTCAAATCTTTTGGTGTCCATACCTAGTTGACCGAAATGTGCCCATGTCTGAAGAATTCCGTGGCCGCCTCTTGATAAACAAGAAATGTATGGTGCAACAACAGGACCTATATATGCTGGCAGTGCAAATTAAATGTATGTACAAGACTGGGTATCAAAAAAAAACATCTTCTAGGTGAGCAGCATGAGGAAGGGCAGATGCCACTCTGCCGCAAGCCCACAGTAAGCAAGCTAGCAGCGAACCATCCATTTGAACAACTAATCATGCAAACATCTGGCATGGTGATTAGATTGTTTGGAGCATTTAGCTAGTAGCTGCTGTTGCGCTAGTTTATATTACTTAAAACAACCAATTAGTGTTGGAGTAGCTTGTTACCTCTTCTTCTCCAACAAATACCTTCCTCCAACTCAACCAATTGGTTTAGTAGCTGCTGCTGCTGCTGCTGCACTAGTTTATATTACTAAAACCAATCATTTGTTTAGCTTGTTACCTGTTCCTCTGCCAAAAATGTCTTCCAAGTCCTACCCAACAATGTACATTTCAGTTTAACATGCAAGACATGCAGAGGTTATGGAATACCTGCCATAGGACTTTCAGCTCTATCGCATAAAATATTTTCAGTTCCTAGACTGAAAACACAATCTGAAAGCTCACGTAAGAGATATATAAACAACACAAAGTATTAGGCAAGGACAGATGATACCTTCCTGTGATATATTTTTTATCCCTCTAAAAAGAAGACCATAGATAGGGTTTCAACAAAGCTGCTACAGCAGAGTAAGGTTCAAACTTTAATCATGACAACCCTGGGACTGAAACACTGTTGGCACAGAATGAACAAGGGGCATAATGGTCTACCTCACAAGTCTGATAACTTGAACTAATTGTCTGGTCATCTTCAAGATGGTAGTTCAATAACCGTGCCTGCCCGGGGACCGGGACCTGCTCCTCATTCTCCCAGGGTTCCTTCTTGCATCACCGTTCCTACTATCTCTGTGCCTCTCCCTTTCATAATCCCTCCTGTTGTTGTAGGAACCGCTTCTATAGTCGGACCCTCTGCCTCCATGATCATACCTGTCGCGGTGCCGCTCACAGTAGCGATCACGCTCATGCTCCCTCGACCTCTCCCTAGGCTCGTCGCGCCTGGCTACGTTATGGTACCCTCTCTCCCTGTGGTTGTGATGCTCCTCCGCTTCCTTCTCCCTCGCAAGCCTCTCCTCTTCTCTCGCAGCCTGAAACACAACTATCAGAACTCAAATAATAATGTTGTAAAAGGCACAGGCTGTTGTTCTCTTATGCGCAACAATTACTCGCCTTGTACTCGGCAAGAAACTCTCTGACCAGACCATAGCCAATGTGTTGCTTGCCGGTAACGTGGGACTGCGTCCTCTCAAGGACGTCGTTGGTGACCAAGAAGGAACCGCACTGCTCGCAGAGCTCCATCTTCTTCTCCTGGGGAACCATGAGGGCCTTGTTCTCTGCGTGGTTAACCAGAGCCGCCTTCTCGAGATTGAGAACATCGACCTGCAAGCCATCCAGGGACAGAAACGTTTTAATAGTTGTGATGATGGCCAACAAACAAAACAAAAAGGTCAGGTGGGGGTATGTGTTTGTACCATCCTCATAAGCGCCGTAGCTTCATCGATCTTGCCAGTTTCGCCGAGCTGTTCGATCTGCTCGAGTAGCTTCTTGATCTTCTCTTGGAGCATAGAGAGCTGCTCGGACTTGTCGCCATGGGCAGGAGGCGGTAGCTCGACTTCTTGGGCCAGCCTGTCCCGGCCGCGCCTGATTTTCCTGTCCAAGTCCAGGACCTACAAAGAGAGAGAGAGAGAGGTTGGAATCAGGCCAGTTGAGGAGGTAGTAAAGGTCTGCAAATTGTGTGTGTGTGTGTGTGTGTGTGTGTGTGTGTGGGCGGTAGTAAAGGTCTGCAAGTTGAGGAACTGACTGACCAGCTTCTCGCAGCGGCGGGCGAGCTCCGCCTCGAATTTGGGGAGGACAGCGGCATACCTGGGGGAGTCCTCGAAGCTGTGTGTTGGGCAGGCATGAATTGTCAATCAAGATACAGATATTACATATATGGTTATCAATTATCTGAGAAAAATCATGGAAGGACACTAGCTATAGTGAATATATTCACTGCATCTTCTGATGAATCCTGGTTCATTATTTCAGTTGGAGGGGAAGAACATGACTAGTGCTAGACTGAAATTAGGGATTGATTGATTGATTGATTTGGGGATTGAATCGCAGGAGGAGGATACCAACCTTTGCTTGAGGACCGGGTCATGGATCTTGGGGCAGGTTCCGAGGTTGCTCTTGGTGTTGATGAAGAGGTCGTGGGGGCAGAAGCGGGCCATGTAGGCGGCGCACACGTCCGGGTCGTCCCACCCAACCTCCCGGTGCTCCTTCTTCTCCTCGTCCGTCAGGTTCCGCGAAGAACCCATCAGCGCGTCCAGAAGAGCTCGCTGCGCGTCCATCTCGACGGCGACACCGCAGAAACCCTAACCCTAGAACACGGCGGCGGCGGAGGAGGAGGAGGAGGAGGAGAGAGACGGAGGGGAGGAGCAGATGCAAGAAAGCAAGCAAGAAAGAAAGGGTGGGGGTTGTTTGGGCCGATTTGGATCTGAATTGGGTTCGGCTTCTTTTCCGATCCAATCCCAACCGTCCATCCTTTTCAAAAAACCTACTCCGTATCTTTTTTAAGTTCCCTATATAATACTACTAAAAAAAACTTTTGTAAGTGCCCAAGTTTCACAAAATGAAGTTTTAAACCCAGCCTTAGTGGAGGCTGGGGCTCAATTTAGAGTTTCCCTACTTTCCTTTTTTTCACAAAAAAAAGGCCCCCGATGACCTGAAGCTCCATTCAAAGCGATGGGAACAAGTTTACAAACATGCCCCTAAAAGATAGAAGGATTATGGTTAAGGCTACAACTATTACAGAAAAGACCATAGGGCAAAAACAAAACAAAAAAGCAAGCAAGGCCCTGGCCTTCTCCACCACAAACACGCGACCTGCTGAGACGGGACTTGTCGCCACCATCATGAACGAGCCACTTGGGGCGACACCTGTCATGGACCCCACTTCGAGGTCGAGGAAGATTCTCCCAATCAGCATGAGGCCGGGAGGAAGAAGAACCACCTGACTTTGGTCTTGAGGGGAAGCAGGAGCAAGATGGGCCACGCCATCGCACAAGGTCCTCTATTGATGAACTCTGCGAGTAGTAGCTTCCGAGAAACCACCTCTGACAGCCATAATCCACCCGTTGCTTCCCCTTTCTCCCTCACAACCAAAGGCCGGCCAAGAAGAGCAAGGCGGCATCAAGAGTCAAGACCGAAGTTGTAGAGTCAGAAGACCCCCGCCACCCTGCCAATCCATGAGCTTCCGTGCTGATCTTCTCCTCCTTCCCCTACTCTGCATCCACGACCGTCCAACAGGAAAATCATCAACAAAGGAGTGCCCGAGATCAAAGGGAAAGCAAAAACGGCTTTATTGAGGAAGATGATGGACATCTCCACCATCCTCAACTCTAACCTCAGGAACCGAAGGAAGAGTAAGAAGAACCCTAAATGGCTCTAGATCTTGCCGCATAGATCAAGAGCCTCACCTCCAACTACGGGCATAAAGCCCAACTCCGGCATACCGCCGAGAAACATAATCCTACGCTGCACAGGCTGGGCATCTCTCTCTCCCCTCTCCAAACGGCAGCGCCGCAAGAGAAGAGTCGAGAGAGAGCTCAGTGTTGGCACACGAATCTAAACATGGAGAAGAGAAGGAGGAGAGAGAAAGCGTGTGGGCGAGTTCCCCTACTTTCAACTATTATCTTTGGCTAGTGTGAGTTTGATTCATGTGGGCTCACACTTATCCTTTCCCCTGTCACCCCCATTCTGAGTGTTGACCACCGAAAGACGAGGTCGATCTTGAGCCTTCTCCGGGGGCTTGGCCGGTCGGAGATGGCGGAGGGAGGCGTCATAGTAGATATTAGCGGTAATCGTAGGTTCTTTGGCAATTTGACGTTGATTGGGAGTAGGGCACCGGTTTGGACTGAACGTGGTGCATCCAGCGATGGATTGGCAGCGCGTCGTGCTCTGGCGGGTGGAGATAACTACGTGGTGGTCTAGGGCGATATCCCCTAATAAAGTCATCAGCGACCTCCAAGTTGTTGTGCTGCTTCTTCTGCTCAACCTTCTTTTGGCCGGCCATGGCGATGGGGGAAGAAGGTTGGTTGTAGGGCGCCGAACAGTCTCGGAGGGGCTAGGTATGCGCCCCTACTGTGGTGCTTCGGCGCGGCACCACTAGGTCACTAGAGGGCAACTCCGTCGAGACTCCATGGAGGACAACGTTCTAATGATGGATTGTGAGATCCCTAAATAAGAAGCACCTCTATCGCCATCACATCACTGTGTTCAGCGTTATACTCCTCTTGGCCGGCCGGGGCAGTGAGGAAGAGGTAGGTACTAGGCTCACGATTGCTGGTTTTGGGTGATGGTGCTCAGATAATCTCGAAACTGTGTTTTCTGGAGCAAATCTGAAGCGGATTTGTGCAGCTGCCGCTATCATCAACCACGAGATTGGCCCAGTTGCGCTTGAGCATGACATTGGCTCAAGTTTGTCTCTCCTCCAGACGAGGATCTTCTCATCCGGTGCGACAGAGTCCGCGATCTCCGGCATCCCAAGTGGTTTCATCCCTAGCAACCTCAAGAGCAGTTGCAACCGGGAGTAGAGCCCAAGGACTCGACCGTGTGTTCACGGGTCGACATGATTATCTTTCAAGGTGCAATTAGGTAGGTAATTCTCTTTTGTATAATTATTCAACTCCTGTTGAGGGCCTTTATGTAATTTTGTACCCACAACCTTTTTAATGCAGCTTCCAGGTTCTTCAGGGCCTGTTCACCGTGAAAAAACAAAGATTCACGTACTTTGGGCCATATCCCAAATAGATGTCGGTTTCCGACAATGACATTCTACAAAATACAATGTTCAACACAAATTTATGTTGAATATATATCTACACAAAATAAGGTATACACCATGTGATACTCAAACTACTAATCTTAATAACTGCAATGATATTCCTAGTCAAAATATTGACCAAATGCATAACCAAAACAACATGTATTTGTTATAAGGAATTTAATCAAAGAAAACGAAAGTCAAAACTCTCGAATTCACCATGAATGAATATCGAAGACACATTGGCATTGTACCAAACTAACACCTAGCTGCCAGGCAGGGCAGGGCAGAGCAGCACCTCCTTGTTATATTATTCTGTAAAAGAAAGAAAACAACAGCCCTAGTAGTCCTAAACATGGGAGTTGCGAAGCTCAACTTATTCCTTCTCTGCGACGCAACTGAGCTACACCTCACTATGTACACACAAGTCCTCCCTCCAATCTAACAAAACCGCCTCCAATCTAACAAAACCGCCGCCATCACAACCTCCAAATGAATTACAGAACCTACTATACAGGTATCTTCATGCAACCAGGTACACTATCTTGACCATGGATCTCCACCAAACTGCCTGAAAGAAGGATGAGCAACTCCATTTCCATGGCTTCCTTGCGCCCACTGCAGGCTGCCGTCTACCTGGCTGCTTGCCGCATTATTATTCTGGGTGTAGACATACATATCCTGGGATGAGGGAACCATGCTTCCACCTAAACCATGAGGAGGAACTAGATTCCTCCCTACAAGGGACTGGTCACTGAGTTGATCGCGTGAAGATACCTGTTTGTACTGCAACAGTACACTCGAAAGGCTTCCATCCCCGCTAGGCAATCCCTGCCCTAAAACCATTCCATTTGATTCCAGCCCAGACCAATTAGTGTGTGATGGCTGCTCACTAGGGAACCAGCTGTCACTTTGGTCCATAGGTACATGACCTGCAAGATTTTGCGGCTGGACCATAGGGAAGGCGTCTTGAGTACAAAGTGCTGAACCAGAATACATGGTATTACCAACTTGCTGCGAGTAGAGTCCATTCTGCCTTTCATCAAGCAGCTGCAGCTGGTCTTGAACCAAACCGGATTGAGCTAGATGGCCATTTGTCATGGAATGTAACACCAGACCCGATTGAGCTAGATGGCCATTTGTCATGGAATGTAACTCAACAGATTGTTTCATGCCGTTCATGTGTCCAACAGAATAAGAGGGGACCATCCCAATACCCTTCGCGTTATTTAGGAGCTGCTCGTCATTTAACTGGTTCGTGAATGGTTGCAACAGAGATGCTGGACTGCACATTGGTAATGCAGCGGTAACAGCTTGATGTTGCCGTCTGTCATCTATCCCCAGGTCAATCATAGAAGCTGCTGGCCCTCCAGAGAGGTGATGTTTAAGCTGTAGGGCGCCTGGTTCTGCATACAGACCATTCCCAGGAGAGCGGTTAAAGGAATCCACAGGGCTAACTGACTGCCATAAAACTTTTTGATATTCTGCAGGCCCTTTTAGTTCAGGACCTTCTTCTTCAACATTATTTTGCTCGTGCAAAGGCTTCGAGAAAAGCACGCTACTATCAGAGGGCATCGCTGTAAAACAATCAGGCTCTCTTTGATCAAGAATCATGCGATTCATCTCCTCTGTGCTGTCATGTCCAGTTGAGGCGCTCGGGTAGTACATGTTCTTCAAATCATCAGTTTGCTCATCCAAACCACCATTTCTATGAATAGGAAAACCTGCATAGCTAGTGTTTGTGCAATCTTGAACTAGCATACTTGGACTGCTAAGGCCTTGAATAGGCGAGATTGTGTGGTCCATGGCCTTGGGCTCCCGTGCTTGCATATCTGGAATGATATGATCTTGAAGAGCTGTATCTTTGCAGCTGGTATCTTCCATGTCATCATCTTCCGGGCCTGCATTAAAATCTTTGCAGCTGGTATCTTCCATGTCTTCATCTTGCCTGCCTGAGCTGTTGCCACTCTTAGCGCTTGTATTCATGCCGCTGTTATTTTCAAGTTCTTGATCTTGTTCATCTGCGCTACCCTGACTCTGTGTAGTTATATTTGTGTTATTCATGCCCATGGCATCTTGATCTGACATGTTTGGGCTGTCATGAGAGTCAGTGGATGTACCTGTATCACTTGTACCATTGACATCTTGATCTGTACTGTCATGAGAGTCAGTGGATGTATCTGTGTCGCTTGTATCGTTGTCATCTTCATCCCCAGGAACTGCACTGCTATTATGCCCGGCTTGTGGCACATCCTCAGGCGAGTGGTCTACCGGTTCTTCCTCTTCATCTGAGATGCCACCTTTTTGATAAGCTGTTCTGTCAGCTACCTGCTCTGCCTTCTCAAAAAAAATAAGAAGGCGGATTGTTAGAAACAAATCATGTGTTAGATGGACATTAAAAAGACATATTTTGTATTTTTCCATGTTTGCTTGATGTCTAAATCGACTGAACGGAATGATTAGCAATAAGTTGTCATCGTAAAATTATATGCTAACTTATTGGATATCAATGTACAGTAGGAAGTCTGCTATTCCCGTGCATGATGATAAATATATAACCAAATACTATCAACAGCATCTCTTTTGAAGAGTCCGTATAAAGCCTCATATTTTGTGTACAGCGCACATGATCATCAATGTTTCCATAATTTGCTGGAGATGCATGGGTATGCAGTGTGCACTCACCCTGATAATCAGAATATCCACTATTTTTTCATGCAGAAGTAAAATCCACAGAATAACTTTCGCATAAAAACAAGAGTTCCCAGGATAAAAATGGTGGGATAAGGCATAACAAACCTCTTCCTCTGCAGGCATACTCCTTTCTGCAAGTTCAAGGCACAATGACGTCCTTAAATTCTGAGCCATTGACTTCCTTTCCTGGCGGGCCTCAACAGCAGCAGGGAGTTCTTTAGATGAAAGAATGGCCCTAGCATAGGATAATTCGGCGTAAGGAAAGACCCATCAAAAGTGAGAAGATGCCAACAAAAGATATTTACTGACCAATAAACATGCAGTTTCTTCTTCTCATCCTCCATCAATGTCTCGTATGGCTTTATGGGAAAATTGTCAATGTCGCCAATAACAGCAGTAAGATTTTTGGTCTGAATGCCATCACCAGACTGTTTCATTCTCTTAACAAGCTCATGCTGTGACCTGGTGATCTGAAAAAAAAAGGCACACTAAGTAAATCCATGATTCAAGATGAGCATAATGTGAGCAGTACATTCACAATTGCTGGTTGATACATCCAACAATATGGCATCCTCGTAAATATTAGCAGAGGTAAAAATAGAATCCTATTGGAAAATAT
Source organism: Avena insularis (assembly GCA_023614405.1). Classification (NCBI taxonomy): domain Eukaryota; kingdom Viridiplantae; phylum Streptophyta; class Magnoliopsida; order Poales; family Poaceae; genus Avena; species Avena insularis. The sequence continues at coordinate 29,720,444 of CM042689.1, read as the reverse complement.
TTCATTAAAATTGAATCGGTCTTTCAATGAATTCCATGTTACTGATGAAACTGTTGGTGAACAAGACAAGTAAAGCTTGATAGCTCATTAGAAACAGAGAATAATACTAGATGATTGAAAGCCCAAGCCCACTGGTTATGTTATTCTAAGGAATGCAGTGGCTGGAATCTTATTTACTTATTACGGCTCCATCGTATTAAGTTTATTACCTTAATATATGACATGAACTTTGTGACGTCACCGTTTCGAACAACCTTGATGGGTATTGCATTGTTGTTAGGAGGTTTAGAAGACATGCCATTTCCTCCACGGTCTCCTCTTCTCTGTTTAGTGAGGTTATCCCTATAGCAAATAAAAGCAGACTTGAAGTGAGAAGAATCGAAAACAGTTGAGTTTTGTTTTCCTTTTATAGTTGAGTTTAGTAACCTGGAGAAGGTTTCTGGACTGTGACAAGTCAACCATCTGTCCTTCCACTTGGTCAATGTGTGGGTGATGCTGCAGAGTTGGGTGTTGTTAGTAGATAAAAATGGCAATATATAGGAGCAGATGGAGGGAGGTAAATGGATGATTTGCAATTGACATACTCTGAGTGGTATTCATTTAGGTGCGCACGGTAGGCCTTCATGTCGGCTCTAATCTGGCGCTCCTTGGTAAGCACGGCATCGGGGTGGAGATCACCATAGCAGAGAGAGGATGACCTGGAGTGCAAGAAGAGGGTTCACCAAATCAGTGCTTGTTCTTGTGTCATTCATGAGTAAATGATAATATACTAGTAGTACAGCAGCAGTAGGAGTAATAGTAAGTATACACTTGCCAGGTGAGAAGAGGGTTCCCGAAGTGGTGGTTCTTCCCGGTGAGCAGCGAGTGCACCGTCTCTTCCGTGTTGGTCCCAGTTGGGAGGAACTGGGCAAGAAACTTCATGTCGGCCTCTGTTAGGCACTTGTCCCACACCTACAACATACAAGGAAGGAGGAGGAGTTGGGAGTTGACTTCCAACTGAGAAAGGGACTGAGTAAGTAGGTAGGTACCTCGTAGGAGAGCACCCGGCGCAGGTTCTCCAGCGCGAAGACCTCTCTCGGGACAGACGCCACATCGGCCAGCCGGGAAGCGCGTCGGCGCGGCGGGGCGTCGACGAAGGGGGCGAGGCGCGACCAGGAGATCCCGATCTGGTCCTCGGCGGGGACGACCCGCCTGGAGGCCCCGTCCCACCGGAGACGGACGTGGGAGCTGAGGCTGAGCAGGGACCGCTCGAGCTTGGGCCTCTTCGGCCTCGATCTGTGCTGGTCCGAGCTGGTGGGCCGCTTCCTGGGATGCCCGGCCGACATCCCCGCGGGCGGCGGCGGCGGCGGCCGGAGACCGGGTCGGGTCGGCGACGGCTGGGAGACGGACGACAGGGAGGGTGGACGAGAGAGGATTGGAGTGGATCTTCTTCTTCTTCCTCTTCTTGGCGTGGGCGTGGCCGTGGGATTTGGGTTGGGGATTTGGGTGCGGCTGTGGGACGTCGGATCCGGATCGGACGGTGGCTGCTTTCCACTCTCCGATTCTTCAACTTATCTCTTTGCTTGCCTGCCGGGGTTGACATGAGAGCTAGTATTGACTTACAAACCTAGTCTAACCTAAGTTACTGTGCTACCTCCTACTGTACCATTTTTTCCTTTTCTTTCCTTTTTTTAAAATTTTAAATTACTAGAAAATAGAAAACTGCCCCCCCCCCCCCCCAAGACTTTAGGGCGCGCCGCACGCTTTGACGCCGAGGCAAGGCACAGACCCAGCCATGTCATTCACACAGTGGCTCCTACGTGATCCCAACCATTCCCCACACACCATATTCATTTCATTTCTCCCGCTAGTCGTTTCTTTCCCCGCCACGAGCTCGCCATCACCGCCCACGCGCCTCTGTTTCCACCCTCGTAGCCATGGCAAAATCCACACACACTACTAGAAAAAAACTATCCATGGCGCGAAAGCCTAGTATATGTTACTTGATTTGGTGTAAGATACTCCTGACGCACCGTGTGGTGATGCGCCACGAATAGTTTACAGGGTGCGCCACATGTAAGCACTACGGGTATGTATGGTATACCACAGGTGTGTGCGTGCCACGGGTAACCTAATATGTATGACAGGGGTAAGTTTCTAGAAAAAATTAATATTTTGTCCATGTTTTGTATAGGTATACTGTCTAGATATGGTACAGTATACATAGTATACAAAACAGCAATTATATTGTAATTAACCGAAACAGAGATCAGACCAACACAATTATAGTTCATTACATTAATTAGAACCGGAAATAATCGACAAGTATCAAATCACTACACAAGTGTATGTCTTGGAACCGAGTAGCAAGTCATTGTCACGTTAAAATGGAGGTGTTCACATAAACTACTATTAAATACATTAGAACCACAATCAAAGTGAGCAATACGATGATGAAGGTCTTCATCCGGTTCTTCTTCATCTCTTTGTCTAGCAGGTGGTTCATTCACCTAGCTTCCGTCACCTCTTTACTTTTGTAGTCTTTGTAGTTGTTGCGTTGAACTTGGTCACTTGCTCCAAATAGTGCTCTCACTCCTCGTAGACTTCTGGAACTTTTTTTTTGAGATGGAACACACGATTCTATTAACCACTGGGCTCAGCAAAAGCGCTGACCACAAACACACATACATCAGTCGGTAGCGAGTCCAGCCATAAAAGTTATATGTCCTGCCAGCTCGCACCAAACGCACCAAGAGAATGAGCTAGCTTATTACATGTACGCGGAACATATGAAAACTCATACGAGTCAAAATGGAGTTACATAAATAGGGGCATGTCCTTGTATATTACCCCTTCCGGCAATCTGTCAAAATACGTCCCTATCATTGCCAGGACCATATTTTGAGCATCCGACTCAATGATCAGTTGTCGACCATCCCCCACTCAGCAGCAGCGCGAGCATCTTGTTCACATGCATGAATTTTAGCCTGAGCCACAGTCGCAACAAAGTAAAGGGACCCTGCACCGGAACCTCTAATTTCTTCAAAGCTATCTCTGATCACCAATCCCCAGCAGCCAGTTCTAGTTGATACGTCGGAAACGTATCTATAATTTTTAATATTCCATGCTTGTTTAGTATCTACTTTGTTTTGCTTGTATGCACTTTGAAGTGTTTTTATATGTTTTCTGGAACCAACATATTAATAAGTTGTCACAGTGCCAGTTGTCTGTTTTCTTCTGTTTTTGGTTTCAGAAAGGTAGAAAATCAATATTTTCGGAATTGGACGGGACAAAAGTCAAAGTCAATATTTTACCGTGGACAACACGAAGCCAGAATACGAGACGAAGGAGGCTCACCAGGCTGGGGTGCAACCGCCCTGGTGGCCCCCTGCCTCGCCTCTTCGCCTATAAAGTCTCCCTGACGCTAAAACCCTAAACACCCGACCAATATTCCACGAAACCGTCTGTAGCCGCCGCCACCATCGTCCCTAGATCGGGGGGATCTGAAGTTCTTATCGGCACCCTGCTAGAGGGGGGATCATTCCGGAGGCCTTCTTCTCCGGTATGAAGCGTGAGTAGTTCCACCTTGGACTACGGGTCCATGTAGTAGCTAGATGGTTGTATCTCCTCCTTTGTGCTTTCATGTATAGATCTTGTGAGCTCCGTTCATGATCAAGATCTTATCTATTTGTAATCATGCATGTTGTGTTTGCGGGGATCCGATGGATATTGAGATTACTATGTCAGATTAATTAATGGTTTTATCTATTTGATTCTATTATGTATGTGTTGTTTGTGATCTTGCATGCTCTCTGTTGTTAATAGCCAAGTAGTTGCTAGTGACTCCAAGAGGGGGTATTTATGATCGATAGTGGGTTTATGCCTCTACTTATCAAGGGAAGTGACAGAAATATCTACGGTAGTAGATGTGCTGTTGTCACTAGGGAGAAAACAATGGTCTCTTGTTTATGGAACAAGTGGATTGTTTACCTTACACACTTTGCTTAAAGCAGTTGTCTGTTGCTTGCAACTTAATACTGGAGGGGGTTCAGATGATAACCTGAAGGTGGACTTCTAGTCATAGATGCAGTTGGATGGCGGTCTATGTATATTGTTGTATGACAATCGAATCTCATAGGATCTTTGTGTCTAGTAATTGCATTGTTATGCCTTGCTCATTTTCTGTTAATTGTCCTGCTGTAATTTGTTTACCCTTCATGACATGTTTGTTTATCTAAGGAGAGCACCTCTAGTGAACTATGGACCCCGGTCCAATCTTTACAATTGATACATCTTTCACTATTACTATTTACTTGCTGCAAACCATCATTACTTTCCACACCATATAATTAATCTTTTGTTACAACAAACCGGTGAGCTTGACAGCCTCACTGATTCGTTGGGGCAAAGTCTTGAGTTTGTGTTGTGTAGGTTTCCACGTTGCTTGCAACACTTTTGGGACGTTTCCTTCCACTTTCTGGTTTGATAACCTTGGTCTCTACTGAGGGAAAACTTGCTGATGTGCTCCTCATACCTTGCTCTTGGGGTTTCCAAAGAAATGCTCCCAAGTCAATACCGGACGCACGCATCAAGAAATTTCTGGCGCCGTTGCCGGGGAGGCTAAGACGTCTTCACAAGGGGAGTCCTTCTCAACCTTTCTCTTTACTTTGTTTTTTGTTTGCTTATTTTCTTTTGCTTGGTTTTGTTTGCCTTTTTTATCAAAAACTCCAAAAATATTAGTTTAGTTTGGTTTGCTTTTTCTTATCAAAAACACAAAAAAATTAGTTCCTACTCTTGCTGTTGCTCCTGTTTTTGGCTTGCTCCACTTTACCAAAATGAACTCTGCTGAGAACACCAAGTTGTGTGACTTCACTAGCACAAACAACAATGATTTCCTAAGGACTCCTATTGCTCCACCTGCTCCTGATGCTACCTTTTATGAAATTAAGCCTCTTTGTTGAATCTTGTGATGAGAGAGCAATTTTCTGGTGCTAGTTCTGATGATGTTGCTGCCCATCTCAATAACTTTGTTAAACTTTGTGAGATGCAAAAGTATAAGGATGTAGATGGAGATATTATTAAGCTCAAGTTGTTTCCTTTCTCCTTGATAGGAAAAGCTAAAGAATGGTTGCTATCCTTGCCTAGAAATATATTAATTCTTGGATTAAGTGCAAAGATGCTTTTATTGGAAAGTACTACCCTCCTGCTAACATTATATCTATGAGAAGTGATATTATGAAATTTAAACAACTTGATAATGAACATGTTGCTCAAGCTTGGGAAAGAATGAAATCTTTGGTTAAGAATTGTCCCACTCATGGACTTACTGCTTGGATGATTATCCAGACTTTTTATGCAGGTTTGAACTTATCTTCAAGAAACCTGTTGGATTCAGCTGCTGAAGGTACCTTTATGACCATCACCTTGGGTGCTGCAATAAAACTCCTTGCAATATATGATGGTTAATTATTCTGAATGGCACACTGAGAGAGCTCCACATGGTAAGAAGGTAAATTCTATTGAAGAAACCTCCTCTTTGAGTGATAAGATAGATGTTATTATGGCTATGCTTGTTAATGGGAAAGCTCCTTTAGATCCTAATAGTGTTCCCTTATCCTCTTTGGTTGCTCAAGAAGAGCAAGTTGATGTGAACTTCATTAGAAACAACAATTTCAACAATAATGCCTATAGGAATAATTTTGGTGGTAACAACAACTATAGGCCTTATCCTCCTAATAATGGCAATACCTATGTAAACTCCTACAATAATGCTAGAAGTGACCCCTCTGAACTTGAAGTCATGCTCAAAGACTTTATTAGTAAATAAACCACTTTCAACAAGACTATAGAGGAAAAGCTTTTAAATCTAGAGAAAAATATTTCCTCTTTGTCTAAAGCACAGTCCTATTTGATTAATAAAATGGCTTCTAAACCTGAAACCATGGAAAGTACCTTTGCTGCTACTCATGACATACAAGTTACTATGGATGAAAATGTTAGAATGTTAGCCCAACTTCATGCTAAGTGGGAAAGGGAAGCTGAAATTGATAGAAACAATAGTGTGTGCACCATCACCACCACTCATATGGATGCCACTAAACCACAAGAAGTCCTTATTCCTCCTCCTACAATGCCTAAGCCTAATGAGTCTACTACTAGTGATGCTAAGTTTGATTTTGATCTAGATGGTTGCAATATTTCTGAAGTGATTGTGTTCCTACAAAAGGTTGCTATAAGCCCTGATGCTAGTGATATGCATGTTCCTTTCACCAAACACATTACTGATGCTCTTGTTAAGATTAAGGAAGAGAAGTTAAAACACAAAGCTTCTATTCCTAGGAAAGTAGAAGATAGTTGGGAACCCATTATTAATATACAAGTGAATGACTTAGATCTCAAAGCTTCATGTGATCTTGGTTCTAGTATCTCTATTATGCCTAGGAAGATTTATGAAATGCTTGATTTTCCACCTTTGGAAGATTGTTATTTGGATGTCCCACTCAATGATAATGCTAAGAAGAAACTCATGGGAAGTGTTAATGATGTTCTCATTATGCTTAATAATGCTTACGTCCCTCTTGATTTCTATGTTTTGGATGTTGAATACAATGCTTCTTGTCCTACTACTTTGGGAAGACCTTTTCTTAGAATTGTTGGTGCCATCATTGATATGAAAGAAGGCACCATTAAATACCAATTTCCATTCAAGAAAGGTATTGAACACTTCCCTATGAGGAGAGAGAAGTTGCTTTTTTCTCCTCCTTTGAAAGCAAGGTTTGATGTTAATGCTTCTTCATTTGAAAATAATTGATTTTCTTGCTTCTTGTGCCTAACTTAAAGGCGTTAAAGAAAAGTACATGTTGGGAGATAACTGATACGCCCAATTTGCATCACCATTCTATATCATAATTTACCTCTATTCATTGATATTTGTCTTATTATGAGGTATTACTTATGGCTTTTCATCTGTCTATGCATGTTGGATGATTCTTGGAGATGGACTGCCGGAGTCTGGATTCTGATGGAAAAGAAGGAGTTTCGATGCAATTTCGCGAAGATTTGCTTTTTTCTCCTCCTTTGAAAGCAAGGTTTGATGTTAATGCTTCTTCATTTGAAAATAATTGATTTTCTTGCTTCTTGTGCCTAACTTAAAGGCGTTAAAGAAAAGTACATGTTGGGAGATAACTGATACGCCCAATTTGCATCACCATTCTATATCATAATTTACCTCTATTCATTGATATTTGTCTTATTATGAGGTATTACTTATGGCTTTTCATCTGTCTATGCATGTTGGATGATTCTTGGAGATGGACTGCCGGAGTCTGGATTCTGATGGAAAAGAAGGCGTTTCGGTGCAATTTCGCGAAGATCAGATACCAGAAAAATATGGAAACATATTATTTTACCTGAGGACGAGGGAAGCCAGAAGGAGGAGCGAAGGGGGGCCGTAGGGGGCCCACACCCCCTAGGCGTAGGCCCACCTAAGGCCGCGCCTAGGGCAGGTGTGGCCCACCTGCCTGGCCTCCGACTCTCCCCCTTCGCCTATATCTTCCCTTCAGAACCCTAAGCCTCAGGGAGCAACAACAGATAGATTTCCGCCACCTCTAGGGGGCGAAAAACACCGAGAGAGAAAGATCTCTCCGGCAGATAGATTTCTGCCGGGGGAATTCCTTCCCGGAGAGAGGAGACCGTCGCCATCAACACCATCATCAAGCTAGGATTCATCGGGATCATCATCATCATCCACACCATCATCACCACTCCATCCTGCTGTAACAATTGTGTTGGATATTGCTTTAGTTCTTAGGGGAAACTTTCCTGGTGTTAATTACTATTGTAGTTGATGCTTGTGAGTGGAACCATTGGATTATTGCTTATGTTTAGAATGTTATCCATTATCATATCATCTTTGATCTTGATCCATATGATGTCTTGTGAGTAGTTCGTTGTGTTCTTGAGAACATGGGAGAAGTCATGTTGTTAGTAGTGAATCTGTGATGAGTTATTATTCAATGGTTTAGTATTTAAGTTGTGGTGCTATTCTTCTAGTGGTGTCATGTGAACGTCGACTACATGACACTTCACTATTTATGGGCCTAGGGGGATGCATTGTGTATTTGGCTACTAATCGCGGGGTTGCCGGAGTGACAGAAACCTGAACCCCCGTTAGGACACCTTTGCACAAGGGAGTGTAGGATCTCAGAGTTTAAGTCTGTGGTTAGATTTATATTTTAATTACTTTCCTATAGTTACGGATGTTTGTAGGGGGTTTAATCACAAGTATGTATTAGTCCTAGGAAGGGCGGTATGTTAGCACAGGTTCACCCACACAACACTCACGAACACCAAAAAAGAGTACTCAGCTATTTGAAGCGAAAGCACTTGACATAATTCCCATGTGTCCTCGAGAACGTTTGGTCCTTATAAGTATTACCACCGGCTTGTCCTTTGCTAATAAAGGGTTGGGCCACTTGCTCTGTTTGTTCGTTACTTCTGTTACTTGCTCTTTGTTTTGTTGCCTTGTCAGAAAACCACTAAAAATCCGTTTGCTAAGTATTCACAGGGATTTCCTGATCCATACCACTGTTCAGCACCTTCTGCTCCTTGTTGGGATCGACACTCCTATTTATCAAAAATACTATGATACACCCCCTATACTTGTGGGTCATCAAGACTATTTTCTGATACCGTTGTTGGGGAGTGAAGTGCTATTGAAGAGTGGAACTGGTAAGGGAAACTTTTACTATGAGTATTGCTTTTGTTACTGCTTGTTACTTTGTTTCCAATATGGATAACCCACTTGGTTTTCTGTTTGGTAAAACTACTGCCACTGCTAGGGTAGTAGATGAACCACCAGAGATAGATCCTTTTAAGATACCTACATGTATTGTTGACCGTGTTATGGATAATTATTATTTTAGGGATGGAACTGCCCATCCTGGTGATCACTTGCTTTTTATCCATGAATTATGCGGGTTGTTTAAGTGTGCAGGTATCACAACTGAATACGTGAAGAAGAAGTTACTCTCCATATCCTTGAAAAGGAGAGCTGAAGAATGGTATAAGCTCCTGAAGAATGGACAATCCATGGAATGGGAGGAGATGTCATCTCTCTTTTACTCTAAATTTTATGCTCCCAGTGAAATTCATAAGGATAGAAATCTTATTTATAACTTTCGTCCTCTTGATGGAGAAAGTATAGCTCAAGCTTGGGGGAGATTGAAGTTACTAATGCTTAAATGTCCTATTCATGAATTCCCTAACAATATTATTCTCAATAAATTTTATCCTAGGCTCTCTCTTCATGATAAAGATTTACTAGATGCTTCTTGTGTTGGATCATTCACACGTATGAAGGAAGAAGCTAAATGGGATCTCTTGGACCGTATTCAAGATAATACTGAAGCTTGGGAGAATGACAAAGGAAGAAAGTCGGGTATCAACTATGATTATGAATGCATTAAATCTTTTATGGGAACTGATAGCTTCCGTGATATTAGTAATGAGTTTGGTATTGGTCCTCAAGTTCTTGCGAAATGTTTTAATGCTTTTGCTTCTTATATTGAGATTCCCAAGAAAGAGTGGGACAAGTACCATGCTCCTTATAAAGACATTGTTACCCATGTTCCTGTCGGTGAAGAGGTTTGTACCGTTGATCCTATTTTGCCTGAACCTTATGTTGAGAAGATCCCTTTTCCCTCCAAGGTAAGGGAACATTCTATTTTAGCTAATGTGGTTAGTAAAGGCGCAAAGAAAACTATAGGGGCTGATGAGTTTATTGATATTGAGACTGTGGTAGCTATTGTGAAAGATCTTGTCACTAGAAATATAGAGGATGAGCATATTGTATTTTGTGAAGACGCTACTAATATTGTTTCCCATCCTAAGAAAGTTAGAAAAGCTAGTGTCCCTGCGCTTTCTGTTAAAATTGGTAGTCATATCTATTATGGTTTATGTGATATTGGTGCTAGTTCTAGTGTTATTCCTTATGAGCTTTACATGGAAAATATGCATGAGATTGGTCCTTGTGAGCTTGAGGACATCGATGTGGTTATTCATCTTGCTAATAGAGAGCAAGTTTGCCCCATTGGCATTGTAAGAGATGTGGAGGTCCTTTGTGGTAAGATTAAATATCCTGCTGATTTTCTAGTACTTGGTAAAGAAGTTAGTAAAACCTATCCTATTATCTTTGGTAGACCCTTTTTGAATACTTTTGGGGCTATCATAGACTGTAGGAAGGAAAAAGTTTTGACTAAGTTTGCTGGAGAGTCTTATGAGTTTAATTTTTCCAAATTTGCTAAAACTCCTTATGAAAATGAACTGCTTGATGAGGATTTCGGGGTTGAACAACTTTCTGCTATTTCTCTTGCTCCTAACAATGCCTTGCAGCAATTTATGGAAGATCATGAAAGTGATGCCTTCATGAAGGAAAGAAATGAGATTGACGAGGCTTTCCTTCGTCAGCCCGAGTTACTTAAACATAATCTACCTGTGGAAGACTTGGGTACCACGCTGCCACCTAAAGGGGATCCTGTTTTCGAATTAAAACCCTTACCTGATGATCTTAAATATGCCTATCTTGGTGATAAGAAAATATATCCTGTTATTATCAGTTCTAAACTCTCAGGAAAGGAAGAAGAAAGGTTATTGGAGATACTGAAGAAACACCGAGGAGCTATGGGATACACTCTTGATGATTTAAAGGGGATTTCTCCTACTATATATCAGCATGCTATTAATATAGAACCTGATGCAAAACCGGTTGTTGAGCACCAACGCCGTATAAATCCTAAGATGAAGGATGTGGTAATAAATGAGGTATTAAAACTCCTTGATGCTGGTATTATTTATCCTATTGCTGATAGTACCTGGGTTAGCCCTGTTCATTGTGTTCCCAGGAAAGGGGGAATAACTGTTGTGCCTAATGAGGATAATGAGCTTATACCCCAAAGAGTAGTGGTTGGGTATAGAATGTGCATTGATTTTAGAAAGATAAATAAAGTTACTAAGAAAGATCATTATCCTTTGCCCTTTATTGATCAAATGCTTGAGAGGTTGTCCAAAAAGACTCACTTTTGCTTCCTTGATGGTTATTCTGGGTTTTCTCAAATTGCTGTAAAAGCACAGGACCAAGAGAAAACTACTTTCACTTGCCCTTATGGTACTTATGCTTATAGGCGTATGCCTTTTGGTTTATGTAATGCTCCTGTTACCTTTTAGAGATGTATGTCGGCTATCTTTCATGGTTTTTGTGAAGAAATTGTGGAGGTTTTCATGGACGATTTTCCGTCTATGGAACTTCTTTTGATAACTGTTTGCACAACCTTGATAAAGTTTTGCAGAGATGTGAAGAAACCAACCTTGTTCTTAATTGGAAAAAATGCCATTTCATGGTTAATGAAGGGATTGTTCTTGGACACAAGATCTCTGAAATAGGCATTGAAGTTGACAAAGCCAAAATTGAAGCAATTGAGAAGATGCCTTGTCCTAGAGATATCAAAGGTATTCACAGTATCCTTGGTCATGCTGGTTTCTATAGGAGGTTTATTAAAGATTTCTCCAAAATTTCAAAGCCCCTTACTAATATTCTTCAAAAAGATGTACCTTTTGTTTTTGATGATGATTGTAAGGAAGCTTTTGAAACTTTGAAAAAATCTTTGACAACCGCTCCTATAGTCCAACCACCTGATTGGAGTTTACCTTTTGAAATCATGTGTGATGCTAGTGATTTTGCTGTGGGTGCTGTCCTTGGACAACGTGTTGACAAAAAGCTGAATGTTATTCATTATGCTAGTAAGACTTTGGATGCTGCTCAAAATAATTATGCTACTACTGAAAATAAGTTTTTAGCTGTAATCTTTGCTTGTGATAAGTTTAGGCCTTATATTGTTGACTCTAAGGTTACTATTCATACTGATCATGCTGCTATTAAGTACCTTATGACAAAGAAGGACGCTAAGCCTAGGCTTATTAGGTGGGTGTTGCTTTTGCAAGAGTTTGATTTGCATATTGTGGATAGGAAAGGTGCTGATAATCCTGTTGCTGATAATTTATCTCGTTTGGAGAACATTTCTTTTGACCCATTGCCTGTTAATGATAGTTTTCCAAATGAGCAGTTAGCTACAATAAGGGTAAGTCCGCATGAGAGTCCTTGGTATGCTGATTATGCTAACTTTATTGTTTCCAAGTATTTGCCTCCAACCTTTACAGCTCAGCAAAGAAGGAAATTATTTATGATCTAAGGCATTACTTCTGGGATTACCCACACTTATATAAAGAAGGAGTAGATGGTATTATGCGAAGATGTGTTCCAGAGTTTGAACAACAAGAGATATTGAGAAAATGTCATGGCAGTGCTTATGGAGGACATCATGCAGGGGATAGGACTGCACAAAAGGTTTTACAATCTGGATTTTATTGGCCTACCCTTTTTAAAGATGCAAGGAAGTTTGTCTTATCATGTGATGAATGCCAATGAGTAGGTAACATCTCTAGACGCAATGAAATGCCTATGAATTATTCTCTTGTTATTAAACCTTTTGATTGTTGGGGATTTGACTTTATGGGGCCTTTTCCTCCTTCAAAGGGGTATACTCATATTCTTGTTGTTGACTATGTTACAAAGTGGGTGGAAGCCATACCTACAAACAGTGCTGATGGTAAGACCTCTTTGAAAATGCTTAAAGATGTCATTTTTCCTAGGTTTGGTGTACCTAGATATCTCTTGACTGATGGAGGCTCTCATTTTATTCATGGGGGTTTTAGAAAAACTCTCGCTAAGTACGATGTAAACCACATAATTGCTTCAGCTTATCACCCCCAGACTAGTGGGCAAGTAGAACTTTCCAATAGGGAAATTAAATCTATCTTGCAGAAGACTGTCAATAGATCTAGAAAAAATTGGGCTAAAAAGTTGAATGACGCTTTGTGGGCTTATAGAACTGCTTATAAAAATCCTATGGGGATGTCTCCTTACAAAATGGTCTATGGGAAAGCTTGTCACTTGCCTTTAGAATTAGAACACAGAGCTTATTGGGCAGTGAAGGAGTTGAATAGAGATTTTAGACTCGCTGGTGAGAAAAGACTGCTAGACTTAAGTAATCTAGATGAGTGGAGATGTGAAGCTTATGAAAATGCTAGGCTCTTTAAGGAAAAAGTAAAAATATGGCATGATAGGAGAATTCTAAAAAGGGAATTCCATGTTGGTGAGAAAGTTCTTTTGTATAGGTCTCGTCTCAGATTTTTTGCAGGAAATCTACTCTCAAAATGGGAAGGACCTTTTATTACCAAGGAAGTATACCGTTCAGGTGCCATCAAAATCTCTTCTCTAAAGGATGAAGCAACACAGGTGGTTAATGGGCAAAGACTAAAACACTATATTTCTGGAAATTCCTATAATGAAGATGTGGATGTTATTCGAATGGCGACTCCAGAAGAATTTATAAGGAGCCAAAACACCAGAGTCTGCAGAATTCGTCTTTGAATAGGTAAAAGTGGTGAAAATAGAAGGTTCGTGAAACTCAAATATTTTTATATTTTTGATGTTTTTAATACATAAGGGAAGTTACGAGACGAAACTAAAGAGAAGCGGCAGGGTGGAGCCCACCCAAAGGCCCCACTGGCCGCGCCTAAGGGGGGTGTCCCCTTCCCGAGCTCCGTCTTCGCCTCGTTTCCTTGTCAAAACCTTCCTTATGCTTTGAAACTTCGTAATATATAATCCCCTGGGTTTACCGAGGTTCTTGCATTGAGTTCTCGTCATGTTTTTGTTTCGATCTGTTTCTGGCAGGCAAATTTCTCAGTTTTGGAGCTACAATGTCTTCCTCTGGATCACCCATGGAGGATTCTTCTGCGGATGCCCTTAACCCATACATGTATGAGTTGAAGATCCATCCCAAGGAGCTGATTCTCAAAGATGGGAAGGTACAGATGAAAGAAGTTGAAGGCCCCAAGGGAGAAGGAAGTCTGGAAGACAGGATGGAAGCATTGGAGCGGGAGGTTTTCAGGTACAAGAAGATGGCGGAGCGCGAAGTGGATGTTATTCACAAGATAAGTTCAGAACTCATCACCAAGCACGAGGGAGAGGTTGCTGAGCTCCGAGAAGAAATCTTCTCACTTCTTCAGACTACCAACCAATTGCAAGCACAATTCTATGACATACAAAATCAAAATTGTGAGTATGAGGCTAGATTTGATCGCATAAGCTCTGCTGCTAGTTTCAGGATTGCAGAGACTAGGACATCTTTTTTAGATGGGGATTCTTTGCCATGGAAGCTTTATGATGATAAGAGAACACCACCACCACCAAAGGAGTAATTCGTCATCAGGTTTGGCATCCCGTTGGCTTGTTCCAAGCTTGGGGGAGTGTCGCGGTATCTCTGTGGTAGAGAAGTTATCTTATAGTTTGGTTTGCATGTGGAAGTATCTCTCCTTTAGTTGATTATCTATGTATCCCTTGGTGTGAGTGCCTTTATTGAATATTAATGAGAAGTCTCATCTTTTACTTTTTGCACTTCTTATTTTAGTTTGCAATCTCTATTATATGATGGATCTTGTTGATCATTATTGGCACCACTTTGGGAGCATCAAGATCTAAATTGGTTTTGGCAAACCGATTTCTGGTCAGTAGCAACAATTTTTGAGGTTTGAAAAAAAAGAGAAAGAAAAAGCTTACAGGTATTTGGTATCATTTGTTTTCTTTCTTGTTGGCTCATAAGCTTAGTATTCTTTATTTAAGATCTTTTGTGTTTTCAAGGAAGATTGCATGTTTGGCTTTATTACTTGTATGTTTGCTTGTTTCTTTCAACTCTCTTGCTTGCTACCCAGCCATGCTAGCCAAAAACCTATTTTGAGAAGGCGTACTTCTCATGTTTCCAAATCCCTTTGAACCAAACCTTTGCCACTTGTGTCCACCATATCTTCCTAGTAGCACTTTTGCTATTCCAAGCAAATTTTCAAGCTTCATCCTTTCAAATTAAAAAGTATTTTGTTATGTGAAAACTAGTTAATAGAACTCTCACAAACTTGATGGCACACTTTATTTTCCTGCCCCTAATAAACTTGAACCATTGTGGACATCGAAGTTGTATATGCTTGCATCTATACGTTGGGATTAGCAGAACCGTGTTGTCACGGGTAACGTTTTCAACATAGCACTTGTACTCTGTACATCGTTGATATCGTGCTCTTTTGTCTATGGATGTCAACGATGTGAAATGAGAGGGCAACTTGTGAGTCCATGGAGTTTGTACTTTGTGTTAGAGAAACAACTGAACCGCTAGACTAAGCCATGCCTAATCATGGTGGAAACTTGCAGCACCACCATAGTGAGCATTCTGTGAAGCATCCTCAATAAAAAATATACAAATAGTCAATAAAAAGATCGTTGATATGCTTACTGTCTGCTTGCCTTGTCATTTTGGTTATGGGAAAGATCCTGTACCATGTGCAAGGGGTACCCCGTTGGCGGTTCTCAATGATATGCAAGTACTTACAATGACAAGAACTTGCCTTGGCCCAAAAGTTGAGTAGCATGAGGAGTGGACCTCATATTCAAGGGACATGAGATTGCCAACTTATATTTCGTTAAGCATATACTCCATCTTTGTTCGCTTTTGAAGGGAATATGCCCTAAGAGGCAATAATAAAGTGTTTATTATGTGTATTCCAAGTATATGATAGATGTTTATTTTGCATGCTATAATTGTATTAATACGAAAACGTTAATACATGTGTGTTTAATAAACAAACAGAAAGTTCCTAGTTATGCCTCTCTCATAAACTAGTTCGTTGATTAACAAGATGATCACAGTTTCCTGATCATAGACATTGGATGTTGTTAATAACGAGATCACAACATTAGTGTAATGGTGTGATGAACATTCATCCAAAGTATAGCATTACGATCAAAGTCGTTGAGTTTATATTGCTATAAACAACTTACGAAGTAGTCCTAATCCTTAGACCATGAGATCATGCCAACCACTAACACCGGAAGAGTTTCTTGTTGACATCAAACGTCACACCGTAACTGGGTGATTATAAAGATGGCTTCAAAGCTACTAAAGTGTTATGTTGAGAATCATGGATCAAGAGTGGAATTTGTTCATCCCGATGACGGATAGATATACTCTGGGCCCTCTCGGTGATATCACATTGGTTAGCTTGCAAGCAAGTGATTTGATCACTAGAATGTTATATCACGGGAACGAGAAAAGAGTGCATGTCAGTAACAAGATCAAACTAGGTATGGAGATACCGATGATCGAATCTTGGACATGTAATATATCGTGAAACAAAGGGATTAAGATACAAGCGTAAACGGTTCCGACGATCACAGGAAAGTCATCGTTGAATGTGTGGGAGTCAGTATGGATCTCTAGGTACCACTACTGATTATTGATCGGAGAAGGGTCTCGATCATGTCCGCATTATTCGCGAACCGTAGGGTGACACACTTAAGGGACACTGACATCCAGTTGGAGCAAATGTTTCATGCCGAAAGAATAAACAAGCGCAGGAATTTATTTCACTAGATACCGAAACAGGTTTTCGGGTGAAATTGCATAAATAGGTTATGCATGTGAAATAGAATTCTAGCAAGGGGTTATTTGTGAATGTTTGTCATTAAAGTAATTGACAAAATTCTGAATAAAATAAAAGAGTTTTAGTTAATGAGAGTTTGCATTAAATTTGGTGGAAATTTAATAGCAAGTTTGAGTGGGATTTTGAGTGGAGGGATTTGAATGGATTTTTGTGAGTGGAGTGTCCACCCACATGAATGAAGGAGGGGAGGGGGCAGCCCCCATGGCCGGCGGCCACCCCCTTGGGTGCCCCCTCCTCCTATAAAAGGCACCCCCTCTCCTCTCTCTCTCACTCACACCTCCTCGTGAAGGATCTCTCTCCCCCTCTAGAATTTATTCCCCATGGTCTCGGACTAGCGAGATACATGTTCCTGGTGGCTATTTGGCAAGAAAGGGTTGTGCTTCCGCTGCATCGCTGGAGCGAGGAGGCGGAGGTTGCTCGGTGTCTTGTACGTGTGTGCGAGCACGGATGCGCTGCTGCTTTGTGGCGCTAGGACTTCCTCTCGATCTTGAGATCGGCAAGAGATCGTCTACATCAACCACAAGTTGAACTCATTAAGCTTTGTCGGTCTTCAAGGGTATGTTCTCTACGGATATACATCCGCCCGTTGTTTGTATCTAGTAGATAGATCTTGGTACATAGTTCCCATCGTAGGAATTTTTTTGTTTTCTATGTTGCGAACCCTACAGCTTTAACCTTAACCATCTCAAGATGCTTATGATAGTGGCAATGAGGGCTCAAAGCTAGTAAGTACCATAATCTTTTGGAAGCTCTTTATGACTTGTAATCCCTGCTTCCCTCTATGAAGGGACCTTTCTTCCACTTCCAAGTTGAGTTAGTAAACCTATTTCCTCTCTATCTCAAGCAAGCATTTGAGTTGTTATGTTTCAAGCATTCATATGGTGATTTATTCAATCATGTTCTTTATCTTCCTTGTTTGCACAAAACTCTTATCTATTAAGTATTACTTTGAAAGCCTTCACTTGTGAAAAACCTTTTTTGAGCAAAGAGTGCTCCTGTTTTGAAACTCCTACAAAAAGCTTGTTGTGAAACTGTTTGCCAGGTGTTCTTTGACCAAGAACAAGTTTGCCAATTCCAATTATGATTTATCTTTATGCATCTCTATTGTGACTGTTGCGCTTGGTTGCAAGCTAAGTTATATAATGGTGAGTTGCTTTCTTCTATGAGTTGTGCAATGGTAAGTGTGATGCTTCTTGTTTGTATTCTTTTATCGGCACTTCACTCCATAAACCTGTGGACATGTTTACTGAGCTCAGTATTCGCTTGGGGACAAGCGAAGTCTAAGCTTGGGGGAGTTGATACGCCCAATTTGCATCGCCATTCTATATCATAATTTACCTCTATTCATTGATATTTGTCTTATTATGAGGTATTACTCATGGATTTTCATCTTGTAACATCCCTAAAATCATGTTTCAAACACATGCATATCATCCATGCATCCATGCTCATATAAATTTTCATTTCAAACAAATCATTTCAAAACAGAAGCTTATATGCTTATCATTTCATGGAAGTTGCTCTAGCCTTAATGCTATCTTCCAATGAGAAGAGTACTTGTTTTGATTCAGTAAGGTTTGAAATTCAAACTTAGGCACCATCAAAAGTTTAAACAAAGTTTCAAAACAAAATAAGCAAATAAAACCAATATTATGCCTATTGAATATATCACATAAAGGCTTGGTTTTATTTTATTTTCATTTGATCAAAGTGTTTTGATTGATCAGTAGTGTTTGACACACATTTGAGTGCAAGGTTTGCAGTATAAAAACCTAGAGAAGATTTGAATTCAAACTCATTTGATTTGGATTTGAAAATCATTTCAGAAAATCAAAACAGAAAAAGAAAAGGAAAAAAGAAATAGAAAAGGGCCAGCGCCACCTATCTGGCCCAACTACGAATCCAGCCCAGTTAGCCCACCCGGGTTCCCCCTCTCTCTCTGTCACTCGCAGACACACCCACCAGGTCACTGACCATGTGACCCCACCTCCTCTCTATTTAACTCGCTGACGAGTGGACCCTGCGACCACGTCGTCTTCGTCGTCAATCACGCGCGGCCGCGATGCTCGCCCCGCCGTTACCTCGCTGCAATCAGTACGCGCTTAATTTCCATTGATACGCCGCGCGATCCTCGCCCCCGCTCTGGCTATAAGACCCCCTCTGCACCACGGCCATTTCCCCCAACAAAGCTGTGACAGATCGCCCCAGGCTACCGCATTGCCCTTGCGCCCTTGAGCAGACGCACTCTAGCGATTTAATCTCGGTAAGCGCAGGCCCGCTCTCTAGTTCAAACCACTATGACCAGCATGACCTTGCGCATCCGCTAATGCCCTCCATTTGCTTTCTCATGACCCAGAGCGACGTCCTCGTTCTCACTCGTGAGCACCTGAGCCGCCGCTCGACTCCGACGTGCGATTCAGGTAAGATGAGACCGCCCCTTCCCTTCCCTTTGGTACTGTCTTGTTCGCCAGGCCCTTGCGCATCTCCTAAACCCTCTGGCTTGTGCTAGGTTGACGCAGAGCCTCGGCAACGACTTCGACAGCAAGCAACAGACGCCGCCCGCAACTCCGACGAGCTCCAGCACCTGTGTCCGTGCGCCCCTTGCCAAGCCGTCGCCAGGTTGAGCATCAGCGCGTTGTCACGTTTTTGGTAAGCATCTCCGACGACCCTAGAGCCACCTGTAGCGCCACGCTGCCGTAGGCAGAGCTCGCCGCCGCCAGTAGCCACCGCCAGCGCCGCCCAGCTATGGTCGTTTGATCCAGGGCCGTTGGATCTGGATCCAGCGCATGAGATTAGATCACTTACCAAAGCGTTACGAGTAGATCTGGGCCGTGCGATTAAGTCAGATCCAGCGGCTCAGAAGCGTGATCCAACGCGAACCGGTACGCGTCAATCAGATTAAGACGCGTGGCAGCTGTTTAGGTTTAAAAATAGGATTTAAATCTATTAGATGTTTGAATTTGTTTTGGCTATAACTTTTGATCCCCACGTTAGAATTTGACAAATTTTATATCAATGGAATCAGGAGAACAAGCCCTTTCTAAATATGCAATGTGTTTAATGTTTTGCTTCTGTTAAAATGGTTTTGTTTGCAGAAACTTGTGTAGGGCTAATTTGAGTATAGGAATTGTTTAAGAAATGATTTAAAGGTTAAATAATTGTTGTTTGGCAAGTTTTGAACTTGTTTATGAACCAGTACTGTACATTTGCTTTGTTGAGTTTTAAAAATCATCACATATCATATTGCATGCATTCATATATTTGTGTTTGTATATGTTTTGTATGTGATTTGTGGCTATGATTCTTTGTGTAGATTTTGGTGCTAGTGATTGTGATTGTGAGGAGTGTAGCTACTCTCCAAACTACCAAGGCAAGTGGTGCTTCATGATTATTTTTATCCCTATGTTTTCTACTAAGCATTAGAAATATTTTGCTAAGTCTTGCATGCTATATTTTGCTTATATGCCTTGTTGGGAAATCCTAGTAGTTGTAGAATTGCTAGAAAATTTCTAAGTTAAGATGCTTATCTATGCCATGCTTAGCCTAGCTAGTAGCAACCAAGGGTTGGTGAAATATACATGCTATGATGAAAATATTTCTAAGTCTTTTTGACTTGTGTTTTGCCTAATAAAACAACTAAGTAAATTAAACACCTGGGTGGAATGGAGGGAATGGTTTATGTTGAGTGGTTACACAAGGCCCATTTCTATGGTTTACCTTGTGTATCTCACTTGTGGAAAGCCACCCAGGAACAAAGAGATTTTAGAGGCCAAGTGTTGAGAAGCTTCTAGTGCAGCCACTTGGCAATATGGGCTCTGCCTGGATCACATAGGTTGCTAGAACTTAGCCATTTGGACAGTTGGTGGTAGTGGGATGATAGGTTGGAACGCGTCCATTTGGTCTAAGGGAAGGTTTCTGAAAGGTCCTGTCTTGGTGAAAATCAAGTCTGGTGGGGAAAGTGCACAACCTCTGCAGATGGAAGAATCTAAGTACTTAGCCATGTCCCTGGAAAAGGACAACTTGAGCATCAAGACATGGAAGCTATCAAGAATCTCCTCATCCCAATTTCTAAGTAAAAACTTGTGGGTGAACAAGGGTGAAGGACCTCAATGTCTATTGGTGGTTCCTTGGGAAAAGTTTTGACAAAGAAAAACTTAGTGATTTCAACTAATAGGCAAAACTATTTTGAGCAAAGCAAGCCAAGCTACACCTAGCCAAATTGCATATAGTATCTAGTCCACCTAAATTATACTAAGGTATCACTTGCCAATACTATTCCAATGTATTGACCCACTATGGCTGTAACTTGTGATGTTGTAGTTACTCTGATGAGGATTAGGAGTCATGAGTCTACACTCAACATGTTTGCCTGTGGCACATGAAGATGAAGACTTTTATTTATTTACTTATTCAAACTCTTGTACTAGGCCTGTGGCCTTGGAGTTGTAAAGACTATGTTTGTCTTTGGAATGACTATAATAATGACCTTTGTTTCTGTGTACTTCATCTTAAACTGTGGATGCTAGCAATGATCCAGGGACTAGCATTGCAATCACAGGGATCCTTTTTCCTTTATAAAGGAGGAATCTTACAGATGGTATCAGAGCACTGTGTTGCCTGTAGGATTATGACCCTAGGATTGGAAACCACTAAGGAGAAATTTTCAACAACTTCTACGCTTGTCTATTCTTCTCGTAAATCTTTCTAATCTTCTTTCTCATCTCTATTTGTAGATGAACTCCATTTACAAAGCCGTAAGGAAGGGACCACTCATGACAATGACTTTGGAGTGTGAGACAGAATTCCCCAAGGCTCTCAAGGACCTCATGGTTGCAATGGAAATACATGGTGCAACTGTGTACAAAGGTTTTCCTGTGATGGATGAAGGAGTTGAGTACTGGTGGTGCAACTTCACTTGTATAAAAACAAGGAAGACAACCACAAAGACTCAGGATTCTGCATGTTCACCAATTCAGTGATGCACCCTACATTCTTTGACTAAGCAAGGGATGCAGCTTGGAAGACCATCAAAGAACTTGGTGAAAGAGTCAAGTGCAGAATGTTCAACATCCAAAATAGCCTAAAAGAAGAGAAGAAACATACCCAAGAGTTGGAGGCTACCAACCAAACCTTAAGAGGAGACATTATAGACTTAGTGATGGAGTCATGTGAGCAAGATAGACTGATTGCTTCTAGAAACATTATGTTAGCCAACAGATCCAGTGAGATAGGATTGTAGCGTGCGTTAGTTGGACCACCACTTATCACCTTATTTTCCAAATGTTGCTTGAAATAAGTTGAACCTTGGTTGATGTAATGGATTCATGTATGCCATGACTTGTGTGTTTTGATTTCCAAGGATATGTATGTGATGCTTTGCCTTGTGTTTTATCTTAAATGGTGTTGTTCTAACTTTTCTATCTTATAAATAGATGCCTAATGTTACCATCAGCACTGTTGAGGAGTTCCAGGGAACTCGCTTTGGTCCTCGTATTGTTGAGCTCACTACTTTGCTCAATCTCCCTCTTCCTACCATCATGGTGCTTCCCCTCACCAAGTTTGAGAGGAAAGACCTTTGGGGTTTCAAGGTCAATCAGCCCGGGCCTTGACCAGGCCTACCACGAAGGCTATCATCTTCAAGCTCATGCGATGACAAGGAGAGAGGCCTTGAGGTAGTCATGCAGATCGATAGGGCGTCGCTAGGGAGACACTCGACAGGTTAGAGGTACTCACTTTCACGTCTTGATGAGCGTGATGAGGATGGAGAGTCCATCGACTTCGAGGACACTTCGAGGGAGACAGCGGAGCCGATTCGACTATACCTCCAGGACTTAGAGGCTCTCATTAGGCACGTGGACTCTGATAGGACCAACATCATGCTCAACAATGACGAACTCCTGTGCGACTTCGGAGAAGGACAAGCTCTTCATGAGCAAGATGAGATAGTCAAGGAGATGGAGGCAAAGTTCGAGAGCCAGGACAGAAAGTTCAAGAGTCAGGAGAAGCGAGTCCAGGATAGGAACAAGAGGATCCGGGACATGACTAAAGAACTGCAGGCCAAGGACTTCGAGCTCGAGCATCAGCAGACGGTGATTGAGAGGCTTCGTTCCCAGAAGAGGGCTCTCAAAGCCAAAATAGAGACCTTGACCGCCAATGTCGAGGAATACAAGACCGCAATGGAGAATGCAGGTCTTACCTTTGTTGAGGAGGAGGTTGATGCCGAGGAGTAGATTTGACTACTCATTTATCATTTATTTATCATACTTTATTTGTGTCACAATGACCATCCAACATGTGGAT
Organism: Avena insularis; assembly: GCA_023614405.1. Lineage (NCBI taxonomy): Eukaryota > Viridiplantae > Streptophyta > Magnoliopsida > Poales > Poaceae > Avena > Avena insularis. The sequence continues at coordinate 29,697,560 of CM042689.1, read as the reverse complement.
GACTTGTTATCGGTGCGTTTACTTTGCAAACTTGTCGTTTTTGTTGTTGAACTATTATTATTGTGATGCATGTTTGGTGATTGTTTATGTGATGTATTGTGCATGAAAGCATCTATGGGTATCTCATTCTTATCTCTATTGAACAAACCACAGATGCCTCCCCGTCGTGCCAATCCCAACCCCAACAACAACAACATCACTCCAGAAATGCAGCAAATGATGACAGCGCAGACTCAGCTGATGCAAATGATGACGATGTTCATCCAGAACCAAAACAACAACAACAACAACAATAACAACAATAACAACAACAACAACAACCCACCGGGTTTTGACATGCTTACCAGGTTCTTGAGATTGAGGCCAGCAAAGTTCTCAGGAACAACTGATCCCATGGTGGCCAATGATTGGCTACGCTCTGTGAACAAGGACTTAGTAACTGTGGGCTGTACTGATGCAGGTCAGATTTGCAGCACACTTGCTGGAAGGACCAGCCGCCACTTGGTGGGATAACTTCCAGATCACCACTCCCATAGAAGATGTGACATGGGCTATCTTTGAGGATGGCTTTCGTACTGCTCATATCTCATCTGGAGTGATGAGTCTGAAAAAGAAAGAGTTTCATAACCTGAAGCAGCGCCACTGCAGCGTGGCTGAATATATTGAGGAGTTCAACAATCTGGCGCGTTACGCACCGGAAGAAAAGTTCCTCGAAGGGTTGAATGATGAGCTGAACCTGCAGTTGGTTGTGGCATATGTTCCCACATACCAGTCTCTTTGTGATAAGGCTGCTATTTTGGAGAACAAAATGAAGCAAGTAGAGAGCAGGAAGAGAAAGTACTCGGACAAGCACAGCTCGGGATCGTCTCACAAACGTTCCCATTACGATGACAGTGAAAGCTCAGGATCCCACAAGCATGGGAAATTCAACAAGCATCACAACCACAACCGTCATGACAACAAGCATCACCGTAGTCATGACAATGACAAGTACAAGAACCACAAGGGTGGATATAAGAGCCACCACAGTGGTAATGGAAGTGGCAGTGGAAGCCAGCCTATCAAGAAGGACATTAGTCAGGTTGAATGCTTCAAGTGCAAGAAGATGGGGCATTATGCAAATGAATGCCCAGAAAAGAAAGTTGAAGGACCCAACAAGCCCAACCCTTTTCAGAAGGGACAAGTGAACCACATCAATGTGGAGGAAATTTATGAGGAGCCCGATGTTCTTGTGGTAAGTTCAAACTCAATTCTGTTCCAGCATTTGTTCTCTTTGATACTGGTGCATCTCATTCATTCATATCAAGAGCATTTGTTGAAAGAAATGAACTACCGGTAGAAACTATTGGGTGTCCTATAAAAGTAAGTTCTCCTGGCGGAGAAATGATAGTGAATTCAGGATGTCATGATCTAGTCATAGAGTTTGGGAAGTATAAGTTTCCTGTTAACTTGATAATCCTAAATCCCCAAGGATTGGATGTCATTTTGGGAATGGACTGGATGACTAAGCATAAGGGAATGATAGATTGTGCCAACCATACTGTCTCACTCACAACTCCAGAAAATAAAAGGATCAGATTCAAGACCAACTTTGAAGCAAGGAGTATGCTAAATTCTCTTAAGGGGGTTAGCATAGACAGTGTACCAATTGTGAGTGAATATCCGGATGTGTTTTCGGAAGAATTGCCGGGAATGCCACCAGATAGAGATGTGGAGTTCCTTATTGATTTGCTACCAGGATCTGGACCAATAGCAAAGAGACCGTACAAGATGTCAGTTGATGAACTGAAAGAACTCAAGAAACAACTTGGAGCGATTGCAGAAAGGATTTATTCAACCAAGTTCTTCATCTTGGGGAGCCCCAATTTTGTTTGTGGAGAAGAAAGATAGAAGTCAAAGGTTATGCATAGATTACCGTTCACTCAATGAGGTGACTATCAAGAACAAATACCCTTTGCCTAGAATCAATGACTTGTTTGATCAGCTAGAAGGAGCTTGTGTGTTCTCAAAGATTGATCTTCAGTCGGGTTATTTCCAACTCAAGATAAGGGAACAAGACATACCTAAAACAGCTTTCACTACAAGGTATGGATTGTATGAGTATACCATGATGCCATTTGGTTTGACCAATGCTCCAGCATACTTTATGAATATGATGAACAAGGTGGTCATGGAATTCCTTGATAAGTTTGTTGTCATTTTCATCGATGACATTTTAGTCTACTCCAAGAGCAAAGAAGAGCATGAAGGACATTTGCGTTTGATACTTGAAAAGCTTAGAGAGCATAAAATTTATGCCAAATTCAGCAAGTGTGAGTTCTGGTTGAATGAAGTTGAATTTCTTGGACACGTTGTGTCAGGAGATGGTGTAGCAGTCGATCCTGCTAAAGTTTTAGCTGTAACTGAATGGGAATCTCCCAAGTCAGTGAAAGAAGTTCGTAGTTTCCTTGGCTTAGCAGGTTACTACAGAAGGTTCATTGAGAATTTCTCCAAGGTAGCTAAGCCTATGACAGAATTGCTAAAGAAAGACAAGAAATTTGCTTGGTCTGAAGGTTGTGAACTCAGCTTTCAGGAATTGAAGAAGAGACTTGTGACAGCACCAGTATTGTGTTTGCCAGATTTGGAAAAAGATTTCCAAGTATATTGTGATGCATCTCATCATGGTTTGGGTGCAGTACTTATGCAAGACGAGAAAGTTGTGGCTTATGCCTCGAGACAACTCAAAACTCATGAAGTGAACTACCCTACTCATGATTTAGAGTTAGCCTCTGTTGTCCATGCACTCAAAACATGGAGACATTATCTTTTGGGAAAGCGTTGTGAAGTGTTCACAGATCACAAGAGTTTGAAGTATATCTTCACCCAGAAAGAAATTAATATGAGACAAAGAAGATGGCTAGAACTCATCAAGGACTATGACTTAAGTTTGCAATACCATCCCGGTAAAGCAAATGTTGTAGCGGATGCTTTAAGCCATAAGGTCTTTGTGAATGGCCTTACCAAGGGAGAATTGCCCGATGATTTGTGTGCCCAATTTAGAGATCTCAGATTGGAGATTGTGCCTGAAGGACATCTCATGTCTTTAGATGTTCAACCCACTTTGTTAGACAAGATCAAAGAAGCCCAGAAGGTTGATAAGGAAATTGAAGAAATTAAGGAAAAGATTGGCAAAGGAAAAGCCAAAGGATTCCATGAAGACGAACATGGTACTTTATGGCATGGGAAACGTATCTGTGTTCCACAAGATCCGGAGCTTCAGAAACTGATTTTGCAAGAAGCACACAACTCTCCGTATTCCATTCATCCGGGTAACACCAAAATGTACATGGACATGAAGGAAAGATTTTGGTGGAATAACCTCAAGAAGGACATCGCCGAACATATTGCTTTGTGTGATGTGTGTAGTAGGGTGAAAGCGGAACATCAGAAACCAACAGGTTTACTTCAACCACTACCTATTCTTGATTGGAAGTGGGACAAGATTGGTATGGATCGCCTAACTAAAGTGGCTCATTTCATACCCGTGAAGACAACTTATACAAGTGCTAAGTTGGCCAAAATCTATATGAGTAGAATTGTATGTCTACATGGAGTGCCCAAGAGTATTGTGTCTGATAGGGGAACTCAATTCACTTCCCATTTTTGGAGACAGCTACATGAGTCATTGGGAATGAGGTTGGAATTCAGCACTGCTTTTCATCCTCAAACTGATGGACAGACAGAAAGGACTAATCAGATTCTTGAAGACATGTTGAGGGCATGTGCCCTAGACTATGGAGCCAATTGGGATGAAAGTCTGCCTTACGCAGAATTTTCTTATAACAACAGCTATCAAGCCAGCATTGAGATGGCACCATTTGAGTTTCTCTACGGGAGGAAGTGTACCACCCCATTATTATGGAATGGTGTGGGGGAAAGAAGTTTGTTCAGACCAGAAATTATCAAAGAAGCCAAAGAGAAGGTCAAGTTGGTTAAGGATGGATTGAAGATAGCACAGTCCCGACAGAAAAGCTACGCAGATCCAAAGCGTAGATAAGTCACCTACGAAGTTGGTGATAGAGCTTATCTTAGAGTGTCACCACTTCGTGGAGTGAAGAGGTTCGGAGTCAAAGGAAAGTTGGCCCCCAGATATGTTGGACCATTCAAGATTCTGAGTCGTAAAGGAGAAGTTGCTTATGAAATTGAATTGCCAGAGTCTTTGTCAGCTGTCCATAATGTGTTTCATGTGAGTCAGCTTAAGAAATGTCATCCAGAAATGGAAGAAACTTCTTTGAAGGATACTATACCTTTGGAGGAGGTACAGTTGGAAAGTGATCTCACTTACGAGGAGAAGCCTATCAAGATCCTTGAGACTGCAGAAAGAGTCACACGGACAAAGACTATCAAGTTTTGCAAAGTGCAGTGGAACCATCATTCCGAAGAGGAAGCAACATGGGAAAGAGAAGATGATCTTCGGAAAGACCACCCTCACCTATTTGCTAGCCAATCCGAATCTCGAGGGCGAGATTCACCTTAAGGGGGTTAGATTTGTAACATCCCTAAAATCATGTTTCAAACACATGCATATCATCCATGCATCCATGCTCATATAAATTTCAGTTCAAACAAATCATTTCAAAACAGAAGCTTATATGCTTATCATTTCATGGAAGTTGCTCTAGCCTTAATGCTATCTTCCAATGAGAAGAGTACTTGTTTTGATTCAGTAAGGTTTGAAATTCAAACTTAGGAACCATCAAAAGTTTAAACAAAGTTTCAAAACAAAATAAGCAAATAAAACCAATATTATGCCTATTGAATATATCACATAAAGGCTTGGTTTTATTTTTATTTTGATTTGATCAAAGTGTTTTGATTGATCAGTAGTGTTTGACACACATTTGAGTGCAAGGTTTGCAGTATAAAAACCTAGAGAATATTTGAATTCAAACTCATTTGATTTGGATTTGAAAATCATTTCAGAAAATCAAAACAGAAAAAGAAAAGGAGAAAAGAAATAGAAAAGGGCCAGCGCCACCTATCTGGCCCAACTACGAATCCAGCCCAGTTAGCCCACCCGGGTTCCCCCTCTCTCTGTCACTCGTAGAGACACCCACCAGGTCACTGACCACGCGACCCCACCTCCTCTCTGTTTAACTCGCTGACGAGTGGACCCTGCGAGCACGTCGTCTTCGTCGTCAATCACGCGCGGCCGCGACGCTCGCCCCGCCGTTACCTCGCCGCAATCAGTACGCACTTAATTGCCATTGATACGCCGTGCGATCCTCGCCCCTGCTCTGGATATAAGACACCCTCTGCACCGCGGCCATTTCCCCCAACAAAGCCAGACAGATACGCCCCTAGGCTGCCCGCAATTGCCCTTGCGCCGCCGCAGACAGACGCACTCTAGCGACGAATCTCGGTAAGCACAGACCGCCCCTCTGCCTCTAGTTCAAACCACTATGACCAGCATGACCTTGCGCATCCGCTAATGCCCTCCGTTTTCTTTCTCATGACCCAGAGCGACGTCCTCGTTCTCACCCGCGAGCACCTGAGCCGCCGCTCGACTCCGACCTGCGATTCAGGTAAGATGAGACCGCCCCTTGCCTTCCCTTTGGTACTGTCTTGTTCGCCAGGCCCTTGCGCATCTCCGAAAACCTCTGGCTTGTGCTAGGTCGACGCAGAGCCTCGGCAACGACTTCGACAGCAAGCAATAGACGCCGCCCGCAACTCCGACGAGCTCCAGCGACTGTGTCCGTGCGCCCCTTGCCAAGCCGTCGCCAGGTTGAGCATCAACGCGTCGTCACGTTTCTGGTAAGCATCTCCGACGACCCCAGAGCCACCTGTAGCGCCGCGCCGCCATAGGCAGAGCTCGCCGCCAAGATAGCCACCACCGGCCCGGCCTATGGTCGTTTGATCCAGGGCCGTTGGATCTGGATCCAGCGCGTGAGATTAGATCACTTACCGAAGCGTTACGAGTAGATCTGGGCCGTGTTAAGTCAGATCCAGCGGCTCAGAAGCGTGATCCAACACGAACCGGTACACGCCAATCAGATTAAGACGCGTGGCAGCTGTTTAGGTTTAAAAACAGGATTTAAATCTATTAGATGTTTGAATTTGTTTTGGCTATAACTTTTGATCCCCATGTTAGAATTTGACAAAATTTATATCAATGGAATCAGGAGAACATGACCTTTCTAAATATGCAATGTGTTTAATGTTTTGCTTCTGTTAAAATGGTTTTATTTGTAGAAACTTGTGTAGGGCTAATTTGAATATAGGAATTGTTTAAGAAATGATTTAAAGTTTAAATAAGTGTTGTTTGGCAAGTTTTGAACTTGTTTATGAACCATTACTGTACATTTGCTTTGTTGAGTTTTAAAAATCATCACATATCATATTGCATGCATTCATATATTTTTGTTTGTATATGTTTTGTATGTGATTTGTGGCTATGATTCTTTGTGTAGATTTTGGTGCTAGTGATTGTGATTGTGAGGAGTGTAGCTACTCTCCAAACTACCAAGGCAAGTGGTGCTTCATGATTATTTTTATCCCTATGTTTTCTACTAAGCATTAGAAATATTTTGCTAAGTCTTGCATGCTATATTTTGCTTATATGCCTTGTTGGGAAATCCTAGTAGTTGTAGAATTGCTAGAAAATTTCTAAGTTAAGATGCTTATCTATGCCATGCTTAGCCTAGCTAGTAGCAACCAAGGGTTGGTGAAATAAACATGCTATGATGAAAATATTTCTAAGTCTTTTTGACTTGTGTTTTGCCTAATAAAACAACTAAGTAAATTAAACACCTGGGTGGAATGGAAGGAATGGTTTATGTTGAGTGGTTACACAAGGCCCATTTCTATGGTTTACCTTGTGTATCTCACTTGTGGAAAGCCACCCAGGAACAAAGAGATTTTAGAGGCCAAGTGTTGAGAAGCTTCTAGTGCAGCCACTTGGCAACATGGGCTCTACCTGGATCACATAGGTTGCTAGAACTTAGCCATTTGGACAGTTGGTGGTAGTGGGATGATAGGTTGGAACGCGTCCATTTGGTCTAAGGGAAGGCTTCTGAAAGGTCCTGTCTTGGTGAAAATCAAGTCTGGTGGGGAAAGTGCACAACCTCTGCAGATGGAAGAATCTAAGTACTTAGCCATGTCCCTGGAAAAGGACAACTTGAGCATCAAGACATGGAAGCTATCAAGAATCTCCTCATCCCAATTTCTAAGTAAAAATTTGTGGGTGAACAAGGGTGAAGGACCTCAATGTCTATTGGTGGTTCCTTGGGAAAAGTTTTGACAAAGAAAAACTTAGTGATTTCAACTAATAGGCAAAACCTATTTTGAGCAAAGCAAGCCAAGCTACACCTAGCCAAATTGCATATAGTATCTAGTCCATACTAAGGTATCACTTGCCAATACTATTCCAATGTATTGACCCACTGTGGCTGTAACTTGTGATGTTGCAGGTTACTCTGATGAGGATTAGGAGTCATGAGTCTACACTCAACGTGTTTGCCTGTGGCACATGAAGATGAAGACTTTTATTTATTTACTTATTCAAACTCTTGTACTAGGCCTGTGGCCTTGGAGTTGTAAAGACTATGTTTGTCTCTGGAATGACTGTAATAATGACATTTGTTTCTGTGTACTTCATCTTAAACTGTGGATGCTAGCAATGATCCAGGGACTAGCATTGCAATCACAGGGATCCTTTTTCCTTTATAAAGGAGGGATCTTACACATCTGTCTATGCATGTTGGATGATTCTTGGAGGATGGACTGCCGGAGTCTGGATTCTGATGGAAATGAAGGCGTTCCGCTGCAATTTCATGAAGATCAGAAAAATACTAGAAAAATATAGAAACATATTATTTTACCTAAGGACGAAGGAAGCCAGAAGGAGGAGCGAAGGGGGGGCGCAGGGGGCCCACACCCCTAGGCGCGGGCCCACCTTCCCGGCCTCCGACTCCCCCCTTCACCTATATCTTCCCTTCGGAACCCTAAGCCTCAGGGAGCGACCACAGATAGATTTCTGCCACCTCTAGGGGGTGGAAAACACCGAGAGAGAAAGATCTCTTCGGCAGACAAATTTCTGCCGGGGGAATTCCTTCCCGGAGAGGGGAGAGCGTCGCCATCAACACCATCATCAAGCTAGGCTTCATCGGGATCAACATCATCATCATCCACCAACACCATCATCACCACTCCGTCCCGCTGTAACAATTGTGTTGGATATTGCTTTAGTTCTTAGGGGAAACTTTCCTGGTGTTAATTACTATTGTAGTTGTCACATCCCAAAATTTTCCAAATTTTGAAATGTGAAAAATAAATAAACAAAATAAATAATCGTTGAAATTTAGGGTGAAAAGGAACTTTTTGTTTCCAAATGGAAACATCAAAACCCATCTTGAACAAATTTGAATAAAATCGAATCCACCAAATTTCAATCAAGTGAAATGCATTCATCAATGAATGAATCTTGAAATTTAAACACTTGGAAAAGTTAAACCAAAAACCAAAACCCTAATGGAAGAAAATCATTTCCAAGATCTCTCTAAGCCTATGGATTTGATCCATATAAAAATTTGTCAACAAACATTTATAAATGATCAAAAATTATAAATAAAAATATTATAAAACCATAGAAATTGATTTCATTCAATTTGGAGCCATAGATAAAATCTTATGAAGTTAATAAGATAAAGAAATTAAATTTCAAATCTAATAAAGCTCCTATCTAAAATCCATACCAAATTGTGAGAAAAGTAATCCTAAAAGGATTTAAAAAGATAAACAAATATTAAATAAAATTCTACAAATTGGAATCACCAATTTTGGATCTATAAATAAAAAGATATGGATTTTATAAGGCAAAGAAAGAAATAAATAAGGAATATTTAAAAGCCAAATTAAATCTTGGCCAAATCCAACAAATAAAATGAAAGTTTATTGACTAATAGAAAGGAATATTCAAATAAAATAATATGACATTAACCAAATTCTATTCTATTTGAATAAAGACAAAATCCCTAATAGAAATGATTAATTAAATCATGGGAAAATAATAAGGTGGAATTTCCCAAGGTGGATATAAAAGTTATTTAATTAAATTAAATGGAATAAAAGAATCGTTTAAATAAAATTTATATGGAATAAAAACCAGATTTGATTTTAATGGAATAAAGACAAATGCCCAATTTAAATGATTAATAAACCATATTAAAATATTCTAAATAATTCAAAATGAATTATTTAACACACTAATGAAAAAATAAAACCTACTGAAAAGGATTTGGTAAAATTTGGATTTCAAATAGAAGTTGAAAACATATTTGAAATCTCAATTAAATAAAGACAAGTGTCTAAATTAATTAATAAATAAACCATGAAGGATTAAGGGAAAATTATTTTAAAATGGACTTTAAATACATGTTTAAAACAGTATTAAAGCATACTGAAAAGTTTGAAAAGATTTGAAATGAAAAAGGGTTTGAAATCCAGCCCAGCAAATCAAAATGGAAAAGAAAAAGGAAACAAAATAAAAAAAGAGAAAGAACCAGCCCAGCAAAACCCAACCCAACTAAGCCCAACAGCCCACCCGACACTCCCTCTCCCCAGATCCTTTCTCACCCGCTCCTCCCCGCACCCACCCGCTGCCAGGACGACCCCACTAGCCACGTCATCGTCTTCAACCCCGCTGACCCCGCCCTTTTCCCCCTCCTCGCCGTTTCTGACATTGATTCCGCGTCGTCAATACGATTGATTACCACGCTAATTCCTCCCAGCGACCAAGCTCGTTAAAACGCACACATCCCCTCTCCATTTCCCCTCACTCGCTCGCACCAGATCGCCTCCAGGCTGCCTCGATTTCACCCTTAAACCTCACTATCTCCGACGAACCACCGTGGCAATTCCGGCGAGCCCAGCCACCTTTTTGACCCCTCGACCACACGAGCTTGATCTCCAGCCTCAGGCGCACCTGCCAGTGTTGCCCACTCGCCCCCGCGCGCTTCTGAACGTCAGCAAGGACAACGTCTAACCGCCACCGTCCTCTGCTGCAACTCCGTTGAGCTCTATCACTTGACCCAGTGCGCGCCTCGACTGCTGGTTCACACCATCTTACTCGCCCGTGTCCTGTGAATCTCCAGGAGCTCGCCAATCATCCACGTGTGATCTGCACGCTCGTCTCCGACAAGTCCCGTGCGTGCCCGAGCCAGTGAGGAACTCCGGCGAGAAATCTCTGCCGTCTCCGAGCGCCCCTTTGCCTGCAACAACAACCTTGAGCATCAACAAGATTCGGCGAACTCGGTGAGCCCTTCCCCTCCTTCTCTCGCCTCCTGTATCGCCGGCAATCTCACCGCCAGAGCGCCGCCGCCGCCAGCCACTGTCGCAGCGCCGCTCATCTTTGGCCACTAGAGTTTGCACCGTTGGATCTTGATCTGTTGGTTAGGATAGAATGACTAAACTAAGCGGTAAGATTGATCTTGTGCCATGCGATGCAACTTATATCTAACGGCCCATATCGACTGATCCATCCAAAGCAGTATCGCCCAGTTAGATTAAGACGCGTGGCACAGTTTTAGATTTAAAAACAGAAACTTGTCTATTAGTAGATTGATTTTATAAAATTCATAACTTTTAATCCACACGTCCAAATTTTGCAAACTTTATATCAATGGAATCAGAAAAAAGAAACCTTTGCAACCATTCACTTTGTTTAGTGATTTGCTTCTGTAAAATTGATTGTTTTTGCAGAAACTTGTTTAGGCTTATTTTGATTATAATATTTATTCTAAAAATGATTTTAAGGTAAAGTCTTTTGCAAATGGTTTGTTTTGAACCTACTAACCATATAAACCAACTTTTGGATTTAAAAATATACTTTGTGACACTTACGAATTATTCCTTTGAATTAAAGCATTTCTAGTTAAATAAAAATGTTGAATATGTTTAAAAAATGCTTTTTGAGTAAAACCTTTTGAAAATAGTTTGAATTAAACTCTGTGACCCTAAACACCAAGTTTTAGGATTTAAAAAAGTATTTGGTGAACCTTAGAAAATTATTACTTTGTTTAAAAGCATTTCCAACAAAATAAAATATTGATTGAATTAAAAAATGGTTTTTAGGTGAAACCTTTGGCAAATGATTTAATATTAAACAATTTGACCATAAACACTAATATTTGTGTTTTAAAATATATTTGTCAAACATTATAAATTATTACTTTGATTTAAATCATTTCTAGCAAAACAAAAATGATTTAAGTGGCCATATTTTCACTAACTTGTTTTCAAATTACCTCAAATAAAACAATCTTTTGCATGCTTGCATGCATTGTTTTGTTTTCATTATTTTATGTGATGAATTGTTTGAATGCTAGATTGAAATGGTGCCTTGATTGAATTGTAGTGAAATTTGAAGAGTGTGACTATTGCAAGATCAAAGAGTGAACTTATATTCTCTACCAAAAAGGCAAGTGGTGCTTCATACTTTTGTCCCATTATTTTCACTATGCATTAGTGATATTTCTAAGTAGGATTGCATGGAATTTTTACTAAGTATGCTATGCCATGGGAAATCCTAGTAGATGATTCCCTAGTAGATTTTTACTAAGTTAAGATCCCTACTACTATCATGCTTAGCTTAGCTAGTAGAAAACAAGGGTGGATTATATACATGCTATGGAAATTTTGCTAAGTCTTTTGACTTATGTTTTTGCTTAATAAAACTACTAAGTGAATGAATCACCTGGGTGGAATGGTAATTGCTTGGATGGATTTTTTTTTGAGTGATTACACAGGGCCAGTAAACTGGCGAATACTTGTGTATCTCACTTGTGGAATGCCACCCAAGAACAAAGAGATTTGAGATGTCAAATGTTGAGAAGCTTCAAGTGCAGCCACATGGAATTATGGGCTCTGCCTAGATCATATAGGTTGCAATAACTTAGCCAGATGGACAGTTGGTGGTAGGGGGTGATAGGTTTGGGACCGCGTCCATTTTGGTCTAAGGGAAGGCTTTTGAAAGATCTTGTCTCGATGCATATCGAGTCTTGTGGGGAAAGTGCACCACCTCTCGAGAGAGTAAAATCTAAGTACTTAGACGTGTCCCCGACAATGGACAATTTGAGCATCAAGACATGGAAGCTATCAAGGATCTCCTCATCCAAATTTCTAAGTTAAAAGCTTGTGGTTGAACAAGGGTAAAGGATCACCAATTTTATTGGTCGATGCCTTGGGTGATTTTGACAAACAAAAACTTAGTGTTTTCAACTTATAAGAAAAATCTATTTTGATCAAAGCAAGCCTAAGCTCCACTTAGCCAAATGCATATAGATGATAGAGTCCACTATACTACCATAGTATCACTTGCCAATACAATTCAAATGTATTGACCCTTGTGGCTGTAAATTATTATGTTGCAGGATTGTTTGATGTTAGTGAAGTGTGTTGATTAGGATTACAAGTCTACAACCAACATGATTGCCTGTGGCACTATGAAGATGAAGGACCCCATGCTATAGATATTTCTGCTGCATTATAATGAGATAGCCAAATGAGCTATGTAAGATGTAATGAATTATTTTATTCCTGGTTATAGTGTTGTATTATGACCTTTGTTTCTTGATATTACATCTTAACTTTGGATGCTAGCTATTGATCCAGGGAATAGCATTGTAAACACAGGGATCTCTACCTTATTTAAGGCTGGGACCTCTACAGTAGTTGATGCCTGTGAGTGGAACCATTGGATTATTGTTTATGTTCAGATTGTTATCCATTATCATATCATCTTTGATCTTGATCCATATGATGTCTTGTGAGTAGTTCGTTGTGTTCTTGAGGAAATGGGAGTAGTCATGTTGTTAGTAGTGAATCTGTGATGAGTTATTATTCAATGGTTTAGTATTTAAGTTGTGGTGCTATTCTTCTAGTGGTGTCATGTGAACATCGACTACATGACACTTCACCATTTATGGGCCTAGGGGGATGCATTGTGTATTTGGCTACTAATAGCGGGGTTGCCGGATTGACAGAAACCTGAACCCTCGTTAGGACACCTTTGCACAAGGGAGTTTAGGATCTCAGAGTTAAGGCTGTGGTTAGATTTATATCTTAATTACTTTCCTGTAGTTACGAATGTTTGTAGGGGGTTTAATCACAAGTATGTATTAGTCCTAGGAAGGGCGGTATGTTAGCACAGGTTCACCCACACAACACTTACGAACACCAAAGAAGAGTACTCCGCTATTTGAAGCGAAAGCACTTGACAGAATTCCCATGTGTCCTCGAGAACGTTTGGTCCTTATAAGTATTTCCACCGGCTTGTCCTTTGTTAATAAAGGATTGTGCCACTTGCTCCATTTGTTAGTTACTTTTGTTACTTGCTCTTTGTTTTGTTGCCTTGTCAGAAAACCACTAAAAATCCGTTTGCTAAGTATTCACAGGGATTTCCTGCTCCATACCACTGTTCAGCATCTTCTGCTCCTCGTTGGGATCGACACTCCTATTTATCAAAAATACTACGATACACCCCCTATACTTGTGGGTCATCAATAACCCAAGAGTTTTCTTGAGTCTTGGAAGTTATTAATTCAGTAATGACCTCTCCTTATCCTTTTTGTTTGCTTTTTTGTGCCAAGATTGACCTCTAATGAGAGGGAAGTAAGATTTGGGGAGTTGCTGTCGCGAAACAGATTTCTGTCCTCCACCATAGAAAATCGTGAGGATTCTCTATAACTCGGATTGAGATTAACATTTACGAATAAATCCCCCAGTATGTTAGCTAACTTTCGTTAGTTCAACACTTTTTGATTTGATCAACATAAGGTCTTCGAAAAAATCGGTTTCTACCTGCTGGTCTGTTTTGACAGATTTCTGCCATTATTTGCATTTGCTTCTTATCGATTTATTTTTGAGTTCTCTTTTGGGGAATTGAGATTTTTAAAGGAAGTTGCTTCAGTAGCTTATGTTTTTAGTGAAAGTCTTGTTGTTCTAAAGCTAAATCCATGGGTCTATTATCTTTTGAATACACTAATGTTCCTAATGAAGATTGTGTGAAGTTTTGTATGAAGGAAAAAATTTAGGTGTAGAGAGAGAATGATGTAATGAGATGAAGAATGGACAAAAGCTCAAGCTTGGGGATGCCACCCCGGTGTCACCCCAAGAAATATACAAGAGGTACAAGCGTCAAAACTTGGGGATGCCCAAGGCATGGGCATCCCCTTCTTCATCAATAAAAAGCTTAGATCTTTCTAGACACTTCATTTTTATTGTTTCATGCACTGCTGTGTTGTTCTTGGAGCGTCTTAGTTTCGTTTGCTTTGCTTAGTTGTTTAGTTTGCTTGAATAAAGTAGTTTGAACTCCCGTTCTTGCTGTGTTGTTTCAAATAAGTTGATTGGTGTTGGAAAGGAGTAGAAAGTTCTTGCTTGAAAGTGCAAGAGGAGCTTGACTGTGACTTAGACTTTATCATGCCATGCTAGGTGTTGTTTTGACTTTATGCTTAGTGATTATTGTTGTAGCATGAATTGATCCAAGTCATTTAGATTGCTTAGTGTGCCTTGAAAGAATCATGCGTTGTTTTAGCATATAAAAGCATAGTATTGTGGTATTCTCCTTTGATGCTTTGTTTGGGTTGACTTGGCACATGCACACGCCATGTTATGACTATGAAAAAGTCACCATAGCCTCTATGATCCTTTACTCCTTGACTTGTAGTACCACTCTATGCTTTGATTAGTAATGTTTTGTCGCTCTGCATGATTATGGCCATTATTGCTCTCTTAGTTGGTTGCTCCTAGTATTTTGCTAGCCTCCACTTGTATGAGTAAGTTCTACTCATGCTTCCAACTCCCAAGAAACCAAGTCATTCCAAAGTGTCCACTACAAATTCCTTTGCATGGTGTGTTACACCATTCCAAGTATATTCTTGTTTTCAGCTATCTTCCAATTAAAAAGTATTTTTTATGTGAAAACTTAGTGATTAAAGCTCTCACGAACTTGATGGCACACTTTATATTCCTTGCCCCTAATAAACTTGAACCATTATGTCATCTATGTTGTATATGCTTGCACTTATACGTTAGAATTAGCAGAACCATGCTGTCACGGGGAACGTTTTCAACATTGCACTTGTACTTTGTACACAGTTGATATCATGCGCTTTTGTCTATGGATGTCACTGGTGTGAAATAAAGAGGGAGCTTTTAAGTCCATGGAGTTATGTATTTTGTGTTAGAGAAATTCCTGGGACGCTAGCCTAAGCCATGCCTAATCATGGTGGAAACTTGCAACATCACCATAATGGGAAATCTATGAAGCATCCTCAATAAAAATCTATGCAAATAGTAAATAAAAAGATCGATGAGATGCTCATTGTCTGCTTGTCTTGTCATTTTGGTTATGGGATAGCTCTTGTACCATGTGCAAGGGGTACCCCGTTGGCGGTTCTCTATGATACGCATGTACTTATTATGACAAGAACTTACAGGTGACTAAAGTTGAGTAGCATGAGGTGTGGCCCTCATATTCAAGGGACATGAGATTGCCAACTTATACTTTGTCAAGCATATACTCCATAGTTTGTTCACTTTAACCTTAATCACTTCAAGATGCTTATGATAGGGGCAATGAGGGTTGAAAGTTAACAAGTACCATAATTTTTGGAAGCTCTTTTTGAAACTTTAAATCCCTGCTTCCCTTTATGAATGGCCTTTCTTCCACTATTATATTGAGTCTCCACTGTACGTCCCGAACGTATCTACTTTCCCGAACACTTTTGCTATTGTTTCTCCTCTAAACTTGTGTGATTTGGATATAACTAAAACGGACTAACGCTGTTTTCAGCAGAATTACCTTGGTGTCTAGTTTTTGTGCAGAAAATCAACTATAAGGAAAAATCCGGGAAAATATGCCAAAAATCCTATTTCACCAAAAGATCCACGGGGCCATAAGACGAGACGGAGAAGGGGCCTGGGGGGCCCACACCCCTGCCAGGCGCGGGACCACCTCTGGCCACGCCTAGGGGGGTGCAGACACCCTAGGCACCCCTCGGCCTCCCTCTACGCTTATAAGTTGCCTCTCGACCTAAAAACTGAGGGGGGTTCGATATTTTTCCAGAAAGAATTCTGCTACGCTGCCGCCACCAGAAACCAAGATTCGGATCCAGAAACTCCGTTCTGGCACCCTGCCGAGATGGGGAATTTGGAGAGGATCATCGCCATTATCATCACCAACGCATCTCCATCAACCATCCATGTTTCCCTCATCCATGAGTGAGTAATCCCCTGCTATAGGCTTGGGGATGGTAGGGATTGGATGAGTTCTATCATGTAATCGAATAAGATTGTTAGGGCATAGTGCCTAGTATCTCTATTAGTGTTATTTGACTTTGTTGCAACTTGTTGTGCTTAATGCTTGTCACTAGGGCCCAAGTGCCATGATCTTAGATATGAAGTTATTATTGAATCATTATGATAGTATTGTTTGTGGTCTTATCTGCACTCAGGCCCGAGGGAGGCCAAGGGGGTGCCTGGGGTGGCTGCACCCCCTAGGCGTGGCCAGAGGTGGGCCCGCACCTGGCAGGGGTGTGGGCCCCCCATGCCCCTTCTTCGTCTCGTCTTCTGGCTCCGTGGATCTTCTGGTGAAATAGGATTTTTGGCAATTTTTCTCGGATTTTTCCTGATAGTTGATTTTCTGCACAAAAACTAGACATCAAGGTAATTCTGCTAAAAACAGCGTTAGTCCATGTTAGTTGTATCCAAATCACACAAGTTTAGAGGAGAAAAAATAGCAAAAGTGTTCGGGAAAGTAGATACGTTTTGGACGTATCAACTCCCCCCGAAGCTTAGCTTATTGCTTGTCCTCAAGCAACTAAGTTGAAAACTGAGTGTGATAAAAGAACTTTCACGAACACATTTGCTTCATATGATGTATATATTCTCAGCACATGAGTAGATGCTTAAACCATTCATAATAAGAAGCATGCAAATAAGTCTACTCAATAGTCAATGCAAGCTATGAAGAGAAACCAACTCAATAATAATAAGTAGCAAGAAACATAAACATAAGCAATCATTGCAATGCTCATAATAAGGTATGATAGAGTGGTATCTCGATTGCCTTTGTTTGTAGAGCACAATTTAAATGCCAAGGCACCTCTGAAGTTCAAGTGAAGACTAGATATAAAGATATCAGAGATACAAGCATCAAAGTCATGACATAATTAACCAAGTTTTGGAACAAACACAAGAATGACAACTATGCTCTCAAGAAAGTGCTCATAGAATAAGTGGTGACTCAACAAGGTTGTGAAAAGGTTTTGAAAAGTTTGAAAGGCTTCCAAATGCTGAAAGTAAGATACTTGTTAGCTTTGAGCTCTCATTGCCCCTATCATAGGCATCTTTATATGGTTAAGGTGAAAGTGAGGTCCACTCTGAATCATATGCTTGACATACCATAAACTGGAAATCCCATGTCCCTTGAGTACGAGGGTCGCTCCGCATGCTACTCAACTTTGGTTACCTGTAAGTTCTTGTCATTGTAAATACATGCATATCATAGAGAACCGCCAACGGGGTACCCCTTGCACATGATACATGAGCTATCCCGTGATCAAAATGACAAGGCAAGAAGACAATGAGCATCTCAGCGATCTTTTTATTTACTATGTGCATAGCTTTTTATTGAGGAT
Organism: Avena insularis; assembly: GCA_023614405.1. Lineage (NCBI taxonomy): Eukaryota > Viridiplantae > Streptophyta > Magnoliopsida > Poales > Poaceae > Avena > Avena insularis. Next base: position 29,679,885 of record CM042689.1, on the reverse strand, counting down.
GCTTCATAAATGCTCATTACGGTGATGCTGCAAGTTTTCACCATGATTAGGCATGGCTTAGGCTAGCGGCCCAGGCGTTTCTCTAACACAATATATAGACTCCATGAACTCACAAGTCCCCTTTTTATTTCACATCGACGACATCCGCAAACAAAAGAGCAAGGTATCAACTGGATATAAATATCCAAAAAGTGTTGAAAGCGTTCCCCGTGACAACACGGTTCTGCTGACTCCCAGCATATAATTTGCAAGCATATAACTTTCATGGACAGGTCACAATGGTTCAAGATTATTGAGTGCAAGGAATAAAGTGTGCCATCAAGTTCTTGAGAGCTTTAATAACTAACTTTCTCAAAACAGACAAACATTTTATTTGGAAGAAAACAAGGCATATTGAATATGCACTGAAGTAGCAAATGATGCTAATAGGTAGGTATGGTGGACATTGTTGGCAATATTGGTTTTGGGGAGTTAGATGCACAAGTAGAGCTCATACTAAGTGCAAGTAAAGGCTAGCAATAGAGAGGGAGCGACAAACGAGAGATCAATAACTGTCATAATCATGCTTGCAACAAAACAAGACTAATTATGGCATGAAAGTGATACAAGAACTCTGAGGCAAAATAAATCATAGAGGCTTACTGATTATTGTTTAGTCATATGAATGCGTGAGCATGTGCCAAGTCGATTCACATGAAACTTCCAGAGGAGGATACCACAATATCATACCAAAGTATGAATAAAACAATGCAAGCAAACATTCATATGACATGCTACAAACTATTAGCAAGCTGGAGCTAATCACAAGCAAGCAAGAACTACTAAGCATCCATAATGACATACACCTTACACAAACAGGCTAAGCATGCTCACAATGATGAGTATATGTACAAAAATGAAAACAAATAGAGTTCGTTACCAGCCTCTTACCACACCTCAAGTTGTCTTAATCTTCATTATTGCCCTTCACTTGTGACTTGAATAACAACATGAAACCAAACTTCACTGAGGACGGCTGAACCCTGCAAAGAACTCACAAAACCAAAGAAGAACAACAAATATTTTTGGTCTTTTCGATTTTTTAGAAATAAGCAAACAAAGAAAAACCAAACAAGAAACAAACAAAGCAAAACAAAGCAAAATATTTTTGTATTTTTCTTTTAAGGCAAACCAAAACCAAAAAGCAAAGAAACAAACCAAGACAAATAACGAAAATATTTTTGGTATTTTTGTGTTTTTTAGAAAGCAGCAACAAGAACCAAAAACAAAACAAAACAATGGATATACAAAGAACCGACCGAACATGATATATATATGAGTGTGATGTCGGTATACTTGCTCCCAAGCTTAGGCTTTTGGCCTAAGTAGGGCTCAATCCCATGGTGCCCAAGAAGATGCACCTCCGTAGTACATCGAGGAGGCTCCCTCGTCCTGGTATGAGCTCGAGGCCTCCCCCATGTAGTACACAACGGGGTCATACGAGGGTGCTTCCTCCCGATAGTGTCCATGGAAGCTAAGAGAGCGCAGCTTCTCATCCATCTCCTCCTTGGAGCATGACAAAGGTCCCTGAGAAATACTGAACAAAGTGGTTTGGGGTAGAGAGATCTCTCTCTCTTCCCCGTCAATAAACAACATTTTGTAAACCAAGTTCTCAAGGGTAGAGACATTAGTGACAACATGGTGCGCCTTCATGGCAACAATATCAAGCCTCTGAGGAGCCAAAACTATATCATTTGGATCAACAACAATGTCCAAGGCAGTAGCAACACGCGTCGCAATAATTCCCCCATAAATGGGTTCCTTAGCAGTTAAGCGACGAGCAATGAGAGAACCAAGATTATACTTAGTTTCATTGCTGAGCGCAGCAGCTAAGAAAGCCAAATGATAGCTGGAAATATTACTAGTGTTCTCCCTACCAAGAACACTAGTGGCAAGATAGTAAGTGAAGTACCTGATGGCTGGAAGCTGAATATTTCTTATCTTTCCCTGTTGAGCTCTCCGGTTATCATCATTGGTTATCCCGTGGTAAAGCTCCAACAAATCAGTGGGTTGAGCTGGAATATTCTTTGCCGACCCATCTGTACCAAGTCCCAAAGCCTCACAAAATTTCTTCAATGTCATATGGTAAGACCTGCCATAAATTTTGAAAGAAACATCTGGGTTGAACATGATGTTAGTAAAGGAGAAGCTCTCCACAAATGTTTTAGTGAGCGTATAATATTGCACACTCTCATCCTTCATAAGGCTTGTTAGTCCAGCCCTCCGAACCAAGGTCATAAAATCATCAAGAATCCCAGCAGCCCGCAAGAAGGTTTGGCAAGGAAAGGTGGAGGGGTGCGCATCCCCCTCATCTCCCTCGTCGCCAAATCGCGGAGTAATGAGATCCTCATTGTATGAGGGCCTAGCACGGGAGGATGATCTTGAAGGTCTTTCCCTTCTAGGTGCATCACTCTCAAATAATTCACCAAAGGTGTGGTTGTCCATGACCTCTCTTTATTTCTGAAATTTTAGACAAACATCAAACCAAGTGAATTCCAAGTTGATAAATGATGAGCAACTACTATAGGAACTTGCTAGAGGGCTACACATGCATCAAAATGAAATTTCTAAGCATAGAAAAGCATGAAAGCTCAAACAACTGACACCTATAGCAGCAAAATACTCAAGATACAATCTACCAATCACAAATCTAATTGGACAAGTGAAGGAGGCACATACCAAGGAGCAATCCCTCCAAAAATCAGCAATAGAGATGCACTGAACAAGGAGATCGAAAATAACGAGCAAAAACAGTAAGAACTCGAGCTTGAGAAAGTTTTCCGGTGTTTTTCAGGAGAGAGAAAGAAGGTGGCTTTGAGGAGGCACCTGGGAGGGGCCCAGGTGGGCCACACCCCCTAGGCGCCACCCATAGGCAGGTCGCGCCTACCATGGGTGTGGTGGCCTGGGGTGGCCCCCTGGGTCACTCCAGGTGTCCCTCTGCCCCTTTTTCGAGGAAAAAATTATTTTGAATTTTCTGGAATTTTTTGGGAAACTTTATTTTTGGCCAATTTTTAGGGTATGAAAATTGATTTTCTCGCAGAAACAGTTTTTTCAGAAGAAGCAAAAGCAAACAAAAACCAAACTACAGAAGTTCTAAGACACTCTAACAAGCAAACAACTAGCTAACAAGAGAAAAAAACAAAGACTGGGAAAGAGAAAAGTAAAAGGAAGAAAGTATAACCACAGTGAAAACATTATTTTGTTCATTAAAATCCTTTTGTTAACAAGGTTGATCAAGTCTTGTTACCAAAACAATCTTATATGAGACAAAACTTTGTATTCCACCCAATGATTATGTTACCTCAAGCTTGATAGCAATGGTCCCAATCATAATAGTTTCAAAATTTTCTTGTGGAATGGGACAATATATTTCTCCAACCTTGATGCTCTAAATATTTTCAATGGAGTTTAGGCAATAGCTTTTAGCAACCTTCTTGGGGAAATAGACAGTATGCTCTTTGTCATTAATATTGAAAGTTACTTTCCCTTGATTACAATTAATGACAGCACCTGCAGTATTAAGAAAAGGTCTCCCAAGAATAATAGACATATTATCATCTTTAGGCATTTCAAGCACAAAAAAATCAGTTAGAACCAAGAAATTATGAGCAACTTGAACAGGAACATCCTCACATATACCAACAGGAATAGTAGTTGACTTATCAACCATTTGTAAAGATATATCAGTTGGTATCAAATTTTCTAGCCGGAGTCTCTTGTAGAGGGAAAAAGGCATAATACTAACTCCCGCTCCCAAATCACATAAAGCAGTTCTAACATAATTATTCTTAATAGAGCAAGGAATAGTTGGTATACCTGGATCACCTAGTTTCTTTGGAACCTTACCATTGAAGGAGTAATTAGCAAGCAAAGTAGAAATCTCCTCATTAGGAATCTTCCTTTTATTAGATACAATATCCTTCATATACTTTGAATAAGGAGGCAACTTAATAGCATCAGTCAAAGGAATTTGCAAAAATAAAGGTTTCATTCACTCACAAAACTTGTTGTAGTGTTCTTCCTCCTTTGAATTGTGTTTCTTACCTGGAAAAGGCATAGGTTTCTGCACCCAAGGTTCTCTCTCTTTACCATGTTTATTAGCAATAAAATCTTCCTTAATGTACCTAGTGTTCTTAGTGTGCTTCTCAGGTTCTTCCTTAACTTGTCCCTCAGGAGCATCATTTTTATCATTACCACTCTCAGTTTTAGCATTAGAGATAGATATACTATTAGGATCCACAACAGGTTCAAGTGGTTCCTCAATTATTCTATGTTTCTTTTTCTTTCTCTTACGAAGACTACCACTATCTTCACCTTGTTGGGAATCCTGCTCTATTCTTTTAGGGTGTCCTTCAGGATATAAAGGATCTTGAGTAACCATACCACTCCTAGTTCTAATTCCATAAACATGTTTATCTCCTGAGGCATTAACTAGCATATCCTTTTGTACTTTAGCAAGTTGATCAATTTGAGTTTGAACCATTTGAAAGTGTTTACAAAGCATTTTAATATCATTAGAAGTTCTTTCCACAATATCTTTCAACTCTTTAATTGCTCTAGAGTTTTCCAATAAATGATTCTGAATTTGTTTATTAAAATTACCCTGCTTAAGAATAAATGTGTCAAGTTCCTATAAGCATTGATCGTGAGGCTTACTATAGGGAATATCACCTTCATCAAAATGGAGAGAGTGTACCTCAATAGTGGATGTGTGGGGAATTGGCTTACATAATTCTTCTATAGGAGGTAGATTCTTCACATCTTCAGCTCTAATACCTTTCTCCTTTAGACACTTCTTAGCTTCCTTCATCACTTCATCATTTAATGCAATAACTCCTCTTTTCTTTGGTGTTGGTATTGGAACTGGTTTGGGCAAAACTGGTTCAGGAGTAATAGTCTTAGGTGTATTCAGCTCAGTTGAAGTCCAATCATCATAATTCTTGCTTATCTTAGCCATTAATTCTTCAGCATCTATAGGAGTTCTTTTCCTGAAAACACAATCAGCAAAGCTATCTAGGTATGTCATAGAATCATCAGTTAGTCCATTATAATAAATATCAAGCACCTCATTCTTAGGTAAGTTACATCCAGGATGAGCATGAATCAAGGCACGGAACCTTGTCCATGACTCAGGCAATTTCTCTTCTTCTCCCTGTTTAAAATCAAAAAGTCTGCAAAGCAGCATGTCTAGCACTAGGAGGAAAATATTTCTGGAAGAAATAAGAATCAAACAATCAGGATTATCAATGGAACCAGGAGGTAATCTATTAAACCAAGCCCTAGCTTCTCCTTTTAGTGAAAAAGGGAAGATCTTAGTAACAAAGTACTTACGCATCTTAAAATCATCAAAGAATAAAGCACTCATAGTTGAAATCTCATTCATATGAGCCACAACACTCTCATTTTCAGTCCCACAAAAAGGTTCTTTCTCAACAATGTACAAATAGGATAAATCAAGAGAAAAATCATAATCTTTATCTTTAATAATCTATGGAAGAAGTGGCAAACTTAGGATCAGAGGACAACTTAGGAATAATGGTGCGTCTTGCAAGGATACTCTTAATAGCACTAGTACCATGTGTGTTTCGGCACTCTTCAACAAATTCATCAGTGAACTCAATGTAACCATGATGACCCACAAGTATAGGGGGTGTATCGCAGTACTTTCGATAAATAGGAGTGTCGATCCCAACGAGGAGCAGAAGGTGCTGAACAGTGGTATGGAGCAAGAAATCCCTGTGAATACTTAGCAAATGGATTTTTAGTGGTTTTCTGATAAGGCAACAAAAAAAAGAGCAAGTAACAAACGTGACGAACATGTCAAGCTTCATGCACTAGCCAACGCAACCAAAAGTCCGAACTGCTGGAAAGGGCTAGTGCAATCCACTTATACACTTCAACACCCCCTCTCACGTGTGACGGGGAGAAGTCAGCACGTGCAACCGGAAGAGAGAGGCGGCGCGCGAAACTCACGTATGACTCAAGAGGCCTATACGTGGACATAGAGGGGTCAACAACAATTTTAGGATAAATTGCGAAAGCCAGGACTCGAACTCAAGACCTTAGGCTCTGATACCATGTCAAGCTTCATGCACTAGCCAACGCAACCAAAAGTCCGAACTGATGGAAAGGGCTAGTGCAATCCACTTATACACTTCAACAGAACAAACGGAGCAAATGGCCCAATCCTTTCTTAGCGAAGGACAAGCCGGTGGAAATACTTATAAGGAACAAATGTTCTCGAGGACACATGGGAATTCTGTCAAGTGCTTTCGCTTCAAATAGCCGAGTACTCTTCTCTGGTGTTGTAAGTGTTGTGTGGGTGAACCTGTGCTAACATACCGACCCTTACTTGGACTAATACATACTTGTGATTAAACCCCCTACAAACATCCGTAACTACAGGAAAGTAATTAAGATATAAATCTAACCACAACCTTAAACTCTGAGATCCTACACTCCCTTGTGCAAAGGTGTCCTAACGGGGGTTTAGGTTTCTGTCACTCCGGCAACCCCACAATTAGTAGCCAAATACACAATGCATTCCCCTAGGCCCGTAAATGGTGAAGTATCATGTAGTCGACGTTCACATGACACCACTAGAAGAATAGCACCACAACTTAAATACTATACCATTGAATAATAAATCAACACATATTCACTACTAACAACATGACTTCTCCCATGTCCTCAAGAACACAACGAACTACTCACCATACATCATATGGATCAAGATAAAAGATGATATGGTAATGGATAACAATCTGAACATAAACAATAATCCAATGGTTCCACTCACAAGCATCAACTACAATAGTAATTAACACCGGGAAGGTTTCCCCTAATGAACTAAAGCAATATCCAACACAATTGTTACAGCGGGATGGAGTGGTGATGATGGTGCTGGTGGAGATGATGGTGTGGATGATGATGATCCCGATGAAGCCTAGATTGATGATGGTGTTGATGGCGACGGTCTCCCCTCTCCGGGAAGGAATTTCCCCGGTAGAAATATGTCTGTCGGAGAGATCTTTCTCTCTCGATGTTTTCCGCCCCCCAGAGGTGGCGGAAATCTATTTGTGGTCACCCCTAGCCTTAGGGTTCCGTAGGTAAGATATAGGCGAAGAGGCGGAGTCGGGAGCCGGGCAGGTGGGCCACACCTGCCCTAGGCGCGGCCCAGGGGGGACCCATGCCTAGGGGGTGGGCCCCCTGCGGCCCCTCTTCGCTCCTCCTTCTGGCTTCCTCAATCTTCTGGAAAAATAATTTTTTCCCATATATTTCTGGTATTTTTCCGATCTTCACGAAATTGCACCAAAACGCCTTCTTTTCCATCATAATCCAGACTCCGGCAGTTCATCCTCCAAGAATCATCCAACATGCATAAACAGATAAAAAGCCATGAGTAATACCTCATAATAAGACATATATCAATGAATAGAGGTAAATTACGATATATAAAGGTGATGCAAATTGGGCGTATCAACTCCCACAAGCTTAGACCTTCGCTTGTCCCCAAGCGAACATTGAGCTTAGTAAACATGTCCACATGTTTATGGAGTGAAGTGTCGATAAAACAATACGAACAAGAAGCATCACACTTACCATTGCACAACTCATAGAAGAAAGCAACTCACCATTATATAACTTATCTTGCAACCAAGTACATCAGTCACAATAGAGATGCATAAAGATAAATCATAATTGGAATTGGAAAACTTTGTTCTTGGTAAGAAAACACATGGCAAACAGTTTCACAAAAAATGTTTTGTAGAAGTTTCAAAACAGGAGCACTCTTTGCTCAAAAAGGTCTTTCACAAGTGAAGGATTTCAAAGTAATACTTAATAGATAAGAGTTGTCACATCCCAAGATTTTCCAAATCTTGTTATGTGAAAAATAAATGAATAAAAATAAAACTTTGTTGATTTTCAGGGTGAGAAGAAAATTTTGATTCCAAATGGAAACCTTCAAACCTATTTTGATCAAACAAATCCTAAAGGGATTTGAAAAGATAAACATTTAATAAAGAAAATTTTAAATAAGTGAAATTACTATTTTTGGATCTTTTAGTAAAAAGATTTAGTTTGCAAATGAAAAGGAAGAAATATAAATAAGGATTATTTTATAAGCCAAAATAAAACTTGGCCAAGCCATTGAAATAAAATATTTCTATTTGATAAAAATAGTAAAAGGTTTATTTAAAGAAAATAATGGGGATTTATTAATACCCAATTTTGTTAAAGTAAAGACTTTTCCATTTTAATAAAACACTAAAACTTATTAATTTATTTTAAATAAGTTTTCCAAGTATTTTATATTCTCAAATAAAACCTACTGAAGTGTTTTTGGTTTTATTTAGATTTCAAATGGAGATTTTAAATAAATCAAAACCCATTTGATTTAATAACTAAGGACTATTTTATTTAATTAATAAATGGATCCTAAAACGAATAAAATATATTATTCTATTTTGGACGTGGATTTGTGTTGTTAAACAGAACTAAAATCAATGCAAAGTTTGGCAAAGTTTTGAAATCATTTGAGAGTTTGATTTGTAGTTTGAATTTCAAAACAGAAAATCAAATTAGAAAAAGAAAAAGCAATCAGAAAGAAAAAAATAGAAACGGATGCAACCCAACTGTCCAGCCCAACAAGGCCCAACCAGCCCACTCCCTCTCTCTCCGCAGAAAACGATTTGAACCTACTAACTGACCCACAGAGACGCTGACCGGTGGACCCAACTCCCCACTCCTCTCTCACGCTGCCAAGCGGACCCCACTAGCCACCTCCAAAGATCGCTTTCCCCGATCACGCCGCTGCCGGTTGCAGCCAAGGCGATCAATTCGCGTTAACAGCGGCCATTACTCCACCCTGCGACCACGCTGTTTTAAATGCCCTCGCCTCCTCTCTGATTCCCCTCAGACCCCGCTTCCCCGAAGCCACCAGGCTGCGACATTTTCGCCTCGCTTTGCCACTGCCCCGACGACGTCTTCGACCAAATTCCGGCGCCGTCCAACCTCGCCTCGCCTTCCCAAGCATGCAAGCTTGCTCCTCAGACCAGCGCGCACCTGCCAGTGCTTTCCGTTCGCCCACGCTCGCCCTAGAGCCTCAGCTTCGACAACATCTGAGCGCCGCCGCGTCTGCTTCTTTTTCTGGCGACCTCCCCTGGTAAGTTTCGACCGCCCCGGCACCTCCTATTGATGCTCACTTCATCAGCAGATCAAACCGCGTCTAACCATGCCCTTATTCTTCCTCGGGGTGATCTATAACGTTGCCCTCGACGACCTCCAGAGCCGCCTGACGCCGCCACCTACTCCGACGAGGAATTGCCGCCGTCCCTGAGCGCCCCTTGCCAAGCAGACCACGCGTTGAGCTTCCCCTCGACCTCGCAAGCACGGTGAGCACCCCCATTTATTCCCTTGCTTCCTGTAGCATCGACTCCGCCGCCGTCTGACCGCTCCGCCACCACCAGCCACCGCCAGCGCCGCTGCTTTTGGGTCATTGCGTGAGAACCGTTAGATCTGAATCGGACGCGTAGGAATAGAATCAACTCGAAGGGGTATGAGCGCATCTGAACCGTATGATTTAAATGAGATCAAGTGGTCCAGAAAGCTCAATCCACCCGAAGCGGTATCAGCCAGTAATATCACGCCGCGTGGCACTAGTTGATTTAAAACAGAATTTGTAATCAGATTTTAAGCAAATTTGTAAACCTCATAACTTTTGATCCACACGTCCAAAATTTGCAAATTTTATATCAATGGAATCAGCAAGACAATCCCTAGCCAACCATGCAATTTGTTTAGTAAAAAGCTTCTGGTAAAATGTTTGTTTTTGCAGAAACATTTGTATGCTTGTTTAGGTTATAAAAATTATTCCAAAATGATTTTGGGGTTGAAATCTTTCCAAAATGGTTTGTTGTGAACATATTTACCTTAGGAACCAACTTATGGATTTAAAAATGTATTTTGTGAAGTTTAGGATTGAATAATTGAATTAGCTCATTTCTAGTCAAATAAAAATATTGATTTTGATATGGAAATGTTTTTTGAGCAAAACCTTTGGAAAATGTGTTGATTCAAACCTACTGACCATAAACACCAAGTTTTGAGAATTAACAACTTATTTGGTGAACAACATAAAATTGTTGCTTTGCTAAAAACATTTTTCACCACATGGAATAATGATTTGATTTAAAAATGGCTTATAGATAAAACCCTTTTGCAAATGGTTTTGCCACTTAAGAAAATGACCACTTTGAACCTTGCAATGTTTAGAGCCTATTAGAAGCCACCTTTGCAAATAAAACTATCTTTTGCATGCTTGCATGCATGACTTAGTTTCTATTATTTTATGTGTGTTAAATTGTTTGAATATTGTTTGGAATGCTAGTTGAATCTATGTTTGCTTGATTGATTTGTAGTGGAGTTAGAAGAGTGTGATTTTAGCAAGATCAAGAAGTGAACCAATATCCTCTACCAAAAAGGCAAGTGACACTATCATCCAAGTCCTACTATTTTCATTACACTTAGTGGATTTTGAAACATGCATGAGAAGGACTACTATATTTTGCTATGCTAAATCCTAATAGGATACCCTTATATATTCCTTAGTGAAAACAATGTAGTTGTGAAAAGCTTAGCCCTGCTATATGTTTTGAGATGAGATACATGTTGAGTTTTATAAAGTTGAGAAAAGACTTATGTTTTATATAATAAAACAAGAACTCAATGAACCACCTGGGTGGACAAGGATACTCAAGTTTTGGACAAGGTGGCAACAAAAGGAACCATGTTTATATGGCAATCTCTTTGTGTTGTGCACCAGAAGAAAACCACCCAGGGACTTAGAGATTGAACATGTTTCTCGACAGTGGCTTCCGTGTACAGCCACATGCTAAATGGGCACTGTCTTAGTTAACTACATTGGGAAGACCCATGCATTGGCCTCTTCAGGTTAACTGGAAATGAGGGAACTAGGAACCCTACATTGGTGCCTGAAGACAAGCTAGCATTGTGTATTGGGAGGACCCTATGGAAAGACTTCGTCACATTTTCAATCTGCCAGTACTCCATCTTGGTGAGTACTTATCCAGCGGCCACTGGTGGCAACAAGATGAGATTGTGTCATGTGGGTAAAGTGTACAACTTCTGCAGAAGATAAAAAAATCTAAGTACTTAGCCGTGTCCCCGGTTATGGACAATACTGAGCAACTAAGGCCTGAAGCTATGGGAAATCTCGACATTCCAATTTCTAAAAGTAAAACTTGAAAGTGACAACAAAAGACTTGAAGCACTTGGGGTGTACCAAGGAGCTCAAAAGGTTTTGACAAAGACTTGAAGCACTTGGGGTGTACCAAGGAGCTCAGAGAGATTTTTGACAAAAGATCAAAACTACTTTGAAAAGATAGGATAAATTATTGCTTTCTGCAAATGAGCCTAAAACCCTACTTAGCCAAAGATGCATGTAATGATAAGATCCTCTTATTTCTACATAGTAGTGAAACTTGCCAATACAATTCAAATGTATTGACCCTTGTGGCTGTAACTTGTTATGTTGCAGGTTTGTTTGATATTAGTGAAGTTGATTGATTAGGATTACAAGCCTACAACCAACATGTTTGCCTATGGCACTTTGAAGATGAAGGACCCCATGCTTATAGATATTCTCCTGCAATGTAATGTAATAGCCAAAAGAGCTATGTAAGATGTAATAAAATTATGTTAATCCTGGTTATAAAGTTATATTATGACCTTTGTTTCTTGATATTACATCTTAACTGTGGATGCTAGCTATTGATCCAGGTACTAGCATTGCAATCACAGGGATCCTTTTCCTTTATAAAGGAGGGATCTTACAGATGGTATCAGAGCATTGTGTTGCCTGTAGGATTTGTAACCCTAGGATTGGACAAAAACCCTTAGAAAAATAGGAGTTGTATTTGTTCCAAAACCTATTTACAAACAATCTTGTAAAACTCTTTCCTCAACCATTTTGGTTTTGATTCTACATCTTATCTATTTCAACTTGATGGATAAAGCCTACCCCATGGACAAAGATTTCACCATGTGCAAAGGACTCCATCAACTCTAATGACTTCAACATCTTCAACTCTAATGACTTCAACATCTTCAACTCTAATGACTTCAACATCTTCAACTCTAGTGACTTCAACATCTTCAACTCTAATGACTTCAACATCTTTAGCATTTTTCACCAAGGACTTCAACCTTGGATATCACTAAGGACAAGTGAGACAAGAAATCTTGCTCAAGATTTGAAGATTAAGGAAACATAACTTAGAAGGAGCCATCACCACCTTTGAAGTTTTGTGACCAAAAGGTTTTCTCAAGGAAACCATGATCCCATGCAAGAAGAATCAACCAAAGAAAGATGGAAAGATCTCAAGTGAACCATATAGATGGACCACCATATTTAGTTTAAGACAAACCCACCAACTTATGTGGTGTAACAAAATATTTTTGGTTGCCTAAAAAATATGTTTGAAACTTGTTGTTTGAGTGGAATGTTTGTTGTGATTGCCTGCACATTTCTTGTGTGAATTGTGATGTGTGTGATTAGAATTATTTCCTTAGAAAATCTTTTGCCTATTCTAATCTCAATTCAACCCAAACAGATGACTACTCCAAGAGACTCCAACATCAAAGTTGATGACAACAACAACAACCAAGAGGACAACATGAGAGAACTCATAGCAACCCAAAACCAGTTGAACCAAATGACAGCTCAATTCATAGCCAACACCAGTGGGGAAGATCCAACCCTGCAAGGATTTTTGGAAACTCAAGCCCAAATGTTGCATAAGGTGACAGATCAAATGCTCAACATGGAAAGCAACTTTTCCAAAGGAGTTTGTGACAACAAGGATGACAAAGATGTTATTTTAGAAGGAACCAAAGCTTGCAATATTTGTGGAGACAAGGATCACACTTCCAAGGAACATGGAGATCAATGCCCCAACTGTGAAGAGAAACATCCAGTTGGCCAATGTCCCACATCTCAAGCTACTTGTTACCTATGTGAAGGAAACAATCATGGCCCTATCCAATGCCCCATCTATTCCATAGTTGAACAAAGGAAACAAGGTGGAGTGCAACAACTGATTGCAAACTATCAAGAGGGAGCTAAGTCTACCAAGAAGGATGAGGACAAAGGAAAATCTCCACTTATACCTCCATGCAATACAACCCAATTTAAAGGACCAAAGAAGAGGCATATGAATTATCCAAGGAGCAATAGAAGGTCCAGGAAACCAGTAGACATTCCTACCTATAAGATAACATATGAAGAACATGAACTAGAAGCACTCCTAGCTTTGGAGAAACCCAAGAAAAAGAAGGACAAAAGCCATGTGCAATGCAATCATTGCAAAGAAATGGGACACTATTCCAGTGAATGTCCAGAGAAACAGAAGTATAAAGAGATTGGCCAAGTATGGTGCAACAATTGCAAAGAGCTAGGCCATTATGCAGCAACCTGTCCACAAGCGATACGTGAAGAACTCAAACTTATCACATGTTTCAGTTGTGGTAACCAAGGACATTATGCAAGCAACTGTCTAGAAAAGATGAAGCACAAGATAAACAAGCCTATGAAGGATCTCAGCCTTGTCACATGTTTCAAGTGTGGAAACAAAGGACACTATGCAGATGTTTGCCCAGAGAAGTTTCCCCAAGATCCCAAGCAAGCCAATATGTAATTTAGATGGAAAATTTTAAGGGTGGTAGTACCCTAGATGCTTCATATAATAGAGATTGCAAACTAAAATAAGAAGTGCAAAAAGTAAAAGATGAGACTTCTCATTAATATTCAATAAAGGCACTCACACCAAGGGATACATAGATAATCAACTAAAGGAGAGATACTTCCAAACGCAAACCAACCTATAAGATAACTTCTCTACCAAAGATATGAATCCACTGAAAAGGAAAAAAGATGGAAGATAATGATGGTGATACCGCGACACTCCCCCAAGCTTGGAACAAGCCAAGGGGATGCCAAACCTGATGGTGAATTACTCCTTCGGTGGTGGCGTTGTTCTTTTGTCCTCCAGCATCTTATGGAGTCTGTTATTATGGAGTCCTCCAGCATCTTATGGAGTCTGTTATTCTCCTCTTGAAACATCTCCACCTTCACCCTCAAAGCTCATTACTTATCACAAAACTCGTCAGTGGTTTGAAGGGCTTCGCTGCCTCGGGGCAGTATCTGAAGTCTGGACCAAAGGCTATGATTCCCTGCATGTTACGAGAAAAAGCATCCCCAGTGTTAATTGCTCCTACAAAAGTAGGTTTCCTTGCCCTTGTCCCTGCGGCGGCTTGTTCTTCCGACTTTATCTCCTCCACGGGCTTCTTGCCTTTGTCGTTGGCGGAGACCATGGTGCTCTAAACTTGAGAAGATTTCCTGATAGAAATAGATCGAAACGAAAACACGACGAGAGCACAATGCACGGACCTCAGGAGGATCCGGGGGGTTATATATTATGAAGTTTCAAAGCATAAGGAAGGTACTGACATGGAAACAAGGCGGAGACGGAGTTCGAGGGTGGCACACCACCTCCAGACGTGGCCAGGCTGGTCCCGCGCCTAGGGTGGGTTTGTCCACCCCGGACTCCGATTCTTCCTCTATTCCGTCTCGTAGTCTTACTTATGTATTAAAAACATCAAAATAAATAAAAATATTGGAGTTTCACTAACCTTCTGTTTTCACCACTTTTACATATTCAACGACGAACTCTGCAGTTTCCTTTTCTCCTTCTCCTGAAAACTTCCTTCTTTCAAAACCCTTGCACAAACTCAATGACAACATTAGTGTAAGCAAAAACAATAACCTTTAGGTACACACTTCAACTGAAAACCCATCAACACAAAAGCTTCTTTAAGAGGCAAAATGCAAATGATGGCAGAAATCTGTCAAAACAGACCAGCAGGCAAAGATTGATTTTTTAGAAAATCTTCTATTACTCAAATCAAAAAGTGCAGAACTAATGAAAGTTGGGTAACAGCCTGGAGAACAAGCTCAGAAAAATATAGCTCCATCCGACGTACTGAGCTCCTTCAAGATTTTTTACAATGCAGCACAAAAATCTGTCCCAAGACAGCCAATTTTCACAACTCCTCTACTTCACAAAAGTAGTTAAACTTGACACAAAAACCAAAACAGAAAGGATAAGGAGTGGTTATGACTGAGGTAATAACTTCCAAGACTCGAAAAAACTCTTGGGTTATCTCCCAACAAGTACTTTTCTTTAATGCCTTTAAGTTAGGCTTGAAACTTTCAAAGATGCTCACAAAGGAGATAAATATTTGAAGTGAAAGAGAGCATCAAGAAGCAAATAACCAACACATTTGAGTCTAACCCAGTTCCTATGCATGGGAGTATCATGAGAAAACAAATTGTTAAACAAAAAGCCACAAGCATAGGAAGACAAAACAAATGCAATTTCAAAGCTTTCAACATAAAACGGGGAAACTTAATATCATTGAGATGCATAAAACCATGTTTCCCTCTCTCAAAATAACTTTCAGTGGCACTTTGAATAAAGTTGACAATATAACTGTCACTAGAAACAACTTTATCATCAGAATAAGCATACTTACAGTCATCAAAAAGAGGTCCAAGGTCATAGACTGGATCAATAGAAGCAAGTTGTTCCATCCTGAAATCTTTATTAGGCAAGCTATTTTCACAAGGAGCTTTAGCAAATTTGGAAAAGTTAAACTCATAAGAATCCCCATAAAACTTAGTTAAAACTTTTTCCTTCTTACAATCAATAATAGCTCCACAAGTGTTCAAGAAAGGTCTACCAAAAATGATAGGACAAGTTTTGCTAGCTGCTGAATTAAGCACTAGAAAATCAGCAGGATACTTAATCTTACCTCGGAGAACCTCCACATCTCTTACAATGCCAATGGGGCAAATGGTTTCCTTATTAGCAAGATGAATAACCACATCAATGTCCTCAAGCTCACAAGGACAAATCTCATGCATAATTTCCCTGTAAAGCTCATAAGTAATAGCACTAGAACTAGCACCAATATCACACAAACCATAATAGCAATGATCACCAATTTTAACAAAAAGCATAGGAACACTAGCTTTTATAGCTTTACTAGGATGAGGATAATATTAGAAGCGTCTTCACAGAAGACAATGTGCTCATCCTCTATATTTCTAGTGACAATGTCTTTCACAATAGCTACCACAGGTTCATCATTAATTTGCTCACCAGGCTCCACAGTTTTTTACTGTACCTTTGTTATTTGCACTAATAATCATAGAATACTCCTTTACCTTAGCTGGGAAAGGTAATTTCTCAACATGAGGTTTAGGCATAATATGATTAGTAGTACAAACTTCAGTACTTCTAACGGGAGCATGACTAACAACATCTTTATACGGAGCATGGTACTTATTCCACTTCTTCTTGGGAATCTCTATGTAAGATGAAAAGGCCTTAAAACAGTTGGCAATACTTTGGGAATCAAGACCAAACTCATTACTAATATCACGAAAGCCCTCAGTTCCCATAAAAGATTTAATGCATTCATAATCATAGTTTATACCTGACTTTCTTCCTTTGTCATTCTCCCAAGCTTCAGTGTTCTCTTGAATACGGTCTAGTAAATCCCATTTAGCTTCTTCCTTCATGAGTGTGAATGATCCAGCACAAGAAGCATCTAGTAAATCTTTATCATGAAGAGAAAGCCTAGCATAAAAGTTATTGAGAATAATATTGTTAGGGAGTTCATGAATAGGACATTTAAGCATTAGTAACTTCAATGTCCCCCAAGCTTGAGCTGTACTCTCTCCATCAAGAGGCCAAAAGTTATATATAAGTTTTCTATCCTTATGAATTTCACTGGGAGGATAAAATTTAGAGTAAAAGAGAGATGCCATCTCCTCCCATTCCATGGATTGTCCATTCTTCAGTAGCTTATACCATTCTCCAGCTCTCCCTTTCAAGGATATGGAGAGTAACTTCTTCTTCACCTATTCAGTTGTGATACCTGCACACTTAAACAACCCGCATAATTCATGGATAAATAGCAAATGATCACCAGGATGGACAGTTCCATCCCCTAAATAATAATTATCCATAACACGATCAACAATACTTGTAGGTATCTTAAAAGGATCTATCTCAATAGGTAGTGGTTCCTCTACTACCCTTTCAGTGGTAGTAGTTCTCCCAAACAGAAAACCAAGAGGGTTATCCATATTGGAAACAAAATAACAAACAGAAACAAAAGCAATACTCACAGTAAAAGTTCCCTTACTAGTTCCACTCTTCAATAGCGCTTCACTCCCCGGCAACGGCGCCAGAAAATAGTCTTGATGACCCACAAGTATAGGGGGTGTATCACAGTACTTTCGATAAATAGGAGTGTCGATCCCAACGAGGAGCAGAAGGTGCTGAAAAGTGGTATGGAGCAGAAAATCCCTGTGAATACTTAGCAAACGGATTTTTAGTGGTTTTCTGATAAGGCAACAAAACAAAGAGCAAGTAACAAAGGTGATGAACAAACAGAGCAAGTGGCCCAATCCTTTCTTAGCAAAGGACAAGCCGGTGGAAATACTTATAAGGACCAAACGTTCTCAAGGACACATGGGAATTCTGTCAAGTGCTTTCGCTTCAAATAGCTGAGTACTCTTCTCTGGTGTTGTAAGTGTTGTGTTGGTGAACCTGTGCTAACATACCTTACTTGGACTAATACATACTTGTGATTAAACCCCCTGCAAACATCCATAACTACAGGAAAGTAATTAAGATCTCCCTTGTACAAAGGTGTCCTAACGGGGGTTCAGGTTTTTGTCACTCCGGTAACCCCACAATTAGTAGCCAAATACACAATGCATTCCCCTAGGCCCATAAATGGTAAAGTATCATGTAGTCGACGTTCGCATGACACCACTAGAAGAATAGCATCACAACTTAAATACTAAACCACTGAATAATAACTCAACACAGATTCAATACTAACAACATGACTTCTCCCATGTCCTCAAGAACACAATGAACTACTCACAAGACATCATATGGATCAAGATCAAAGATGATATGGTAATGGATAACAATCTGAACATAAACAATAATACAATGGTTCCACTCACAAGC
Organism: Avena insularis; assembly: GCA_023614405.1. Lineage (NCBI taxonomy): Eukaryota > Viridiplantae > Streptophyta > Magnoliopsida > Poales > Poaceae > Avena > Avena insularis. The sequence continues at coordinate 29,661,712 of CM042689.1, read as the reverse complement.
ATCAACTACAATAGTAATTAACACCAGGAAGGTTTTCCCCTAATGAACTAAAGCAATATCCAACACAATTGTTACAGCGGGATGGAGTGGTGATGATGTTGTTGGTGGAGATGATGGTGTGGAGGATGATGATGATCCCGATGAAGCCTAGCTTGATGATGGTGTTGATGGCGATGGTCTCCCCTCTCCGGGAAGGAATTCCCCTGGCAGAAATCTGTCTGCCGGAGAGATCTTTCTCTCTCGGTGTTTTCCGCCCCCAGAGGCGGCGGAAATCTATCTGTGGTCGCCCCCTATCCTTAGGGTTCCATAGGGAAGATATAGGCGAAGGGGCGGAGTCGGGAGCCGGGCAGGCGGGCCACACCTGCCCTAGGCGCAGCCCAGGGGGACTCGCGCCTAGGGGGGTGTGGGCCCCCCATGGCCCCTCTTCGCTCCTCCTTTTGGCTTCCTCAATCTTCTGGAAAAATAATATTTTCCCATATTTTTCTGATCTTCACGAAATTGCACCGAAACGCCTTCTTTTCCATCAGAATCCAGACTCCAGCAGTTCATCCTCCAAGAATCATCCAACATGCATAAACAGATGAAAAGCCATAAGTAATACCTCATAATAAGACATATATCAATGAATATAGGTAAATTATGATATATAAAGGTTATGCAAATTGGGCGTATCAAACCATCATTAATAGCATAACTTTCTCTAGACTCGTGTGAGATAACAGGTGTAACAGTGTCTTCACTAGGAGTTTCGGTATTTCCTAAACTAGCCATAGTAGCATCTAGGAAAGGACCTAATGAACCACTCGCATCAAGCACAGTAGAAGTAACATCATGAGTATCAAAAGCAGTTTCAAACTCATTAGTAGTAGCAGTGTGTGTAGCATGAGTATGTGGTGGTGGTGTTACATGCTTACTTATAATAGACCGTGAATCAAGAGCAGCAGAGGTGTTTAGGACTGTACCTCTTCTTGTAGTGGATGGTAAAATAAGGAACTTTCCATCACGAGACTTCCCCATGATGAAAGGAGAAATAGTGAATCAATAATATATCCAAGTGAACTTACAAATAAAGCTATGCTCCCCGGCAACGGCGCCAGAAAATAGTCTTGATGACCCACAAGTGTAGGGGATCGCAATAGTCTTCGCGGATAGTATTACCCAATTTATTGATTCAACACAAGGGGAGTCAAAGAATACTTGCAAGCCTTAACAACTAAGTTGTTAGTTCAGCTGCACCTGCAAACAGTTCTTGCTCACAGAAGTTTATCAGTAGCAATAGTTTGGTAGTAGCAATAGCAAAGCAACAGCAACAGTAGAACACGAGCAATAGTAACTGTAGGGTTCACAACATAGAAAACAAAAAATTTCCTATGATGGGAACAACTATGTACCAAGATCTATCTACTAGATACAAACAACGGGCGGATGTATATCCGTGGAGAACATACCCTTGAAGATCGACTAAGCTTAACGAGTCCAAACTCGTGGTTGATGTAGACGATCTCTTGCCGATCTCAAGATCGAGAGGAAGTCCTAGTGCCGCAAAACATCAGCGCATCCGTGCTCGCACACACGTTCGAGGCACCGAGCAACCTCCGCCTCGCTCAGCGATGCAGGAAGCACAACTCTTTCTTGCCGAATAGCCACTGAACATGTATCTCGCTAGTCCGAGACCACGGGGGATAAATACGAGTGGGGGAGAGAGATCCTTCACGAGGAGGTGTGAGTGAGAGAGAGAGGGAGGGGGCTCCTTTTAGAGGGAGAGGGGGGCACCCAAGGGGCCATGCGCCCAGCCATGGGGCTGCCCCCACCTCTTCCACATTCATGTGGGTGGACACTCCACTCATTCAAATGCCTTTCAATTCCCTCCACTCAAAAACCCACTCAAATTCCCATTAAATTTCCACCAAATTTAATGCAAACTCTCATTAAATAAAACTCCTTTTATTTATTCAGAATTTTGTCAATTACTTTAATGACAAACATTCACATATAACCCCTTGCTAGTATTTCATTTCACATGCAGAAACACTTTCTGCAATTTCACCCAAAACCCGCTTTGGTATCTAGTGAAATAAATTCCTGCTTGTTATTCTTTTCGCATGAAACTTTTGCTCCAAATGGATGTCATGTGTCACCCTACGGTTCGTGAATAATGTGGACATGATCGAGACCCTCTCGGATCAATAATCGAAGCGGGATCTGAGACCCATCGACTCCCACACATTCAACGATGACTTTCTTGTGATCGTGGAACCTTTTACGCTAGTATCTTAATCCTTTGTTTCGCGATATATCACATGTCCGAGATTCGATCATCGGTATCTCCATACCTAGTTTGATCTCGCATCGACATGTACTCTTTTCGTTCCGTGATATAACATTCTAGTGATCAAATCACTTGCTTGCAAGCTAACCAATGTGATATCACCGAGAGGGCCCAGAGTATATCTATCCGTCATCGGGATGAACAAATTCCACTCTCGATCCATGGTCCTCAACATAACACTTTATTAGTTCTGAATCCATCTTTATAATCACCCTGTTACGGTGTGACGTTTGATGTTATCAAGAAACTCTTCCGGTGTTAGTGATTGACATGATCTCATGGTCTAAGGATTAGGATCACTTCGTAAGTTGTTATAGCAATATAAACTCAATGACTTTGATCGTAATGCTATACTTCGGATGAATGTTCATCACACCATTACACTAATGTTGTGATCCCGTTATTAACAACATCCAATGTCCATGATCAGGAAACCTTGATCATCTTGTTAATCAACGAGCTAGTTTATGAGAGAGGCATAACTAGGAACTTTCTGTTTTTTTATTAAACACACATGTATTAACATTTCCGTATTAATACAATTATAGCATGCAAAATAAACATTTATCATAAACAAGGAATACGATAATAACCACTTTATTATTGCCTCTCGGGCATATTCCCTTCAGTCTCCCACTTGCACTAGAGACAATAATCTAGTTTGAAAACTTTGCGTATTGAACACCTATGGCTTTCTGGTGTTCCATATCATAATTGCAAGTGGTTAACATAATCTATGGATCTGACGCTTCAGGTCCGTGTGTATTTGCATGTCTTTGCGTCTTCACGCATCACTCATTCTCCAATGAGATGGCATTGTATAAATTTGGTCTTTTGGTGAGACTTTTAGTTTCTTGGGGTTAAAACACGTCGATACTATTGTCACACAATATATCTTTAGTGTTAGCCCGTTGTGAACCACACCTTAGTTTTATAACAAACTACTTGACACAAATTCCCTCCTTTGCCGCTACTATAGCAGTCATATACTTAGCCTTTTGTTGTAGTATTCGTCACAATGTCTTAACTTTGGAACTCTTCCAAATCCATCATGGAATCTCCTTTCCATTACATTGTGCCACCCATAGTTTAAATTGAGATAAACTTAATTTGTATCTTGTGACAAAACAAGTATCAATGTAACTCTTTACAATGAACTATTTGTAATTATTTGTCACCTCTACACAAATATATTCTTAGTTCTTCCAAAAGATCATAAGAATATCCTTACTATCATCCAATGATCATTTTATGATTCATTCTGGTATATGCCCATAACACTTAGAGCATAGGACATATCTGGATGTGTACATATCATGGTATGATTGATCAAAACATTCTCGTGATTTCACTCATCAAGTGTCAAAGCACTTGAATCTTGTTTCACTTATCAAGTGTCGATACACTTGAATCTTGATTTAATTCCTTTCCATGCGACAAGAACCGTTTCTTCAATATATCATATATGTACGTTTGGCCCAACCATATTAGCGTCACCGTCTATCCACTATAGACATTCATGCTAAATATTCGGGTTTTGCCTAAGTCTTTCATCAAAATGAAATCCTTAACCTTTGTCAATAAAAGATACATCATTTCTAATCAACAAGATGTCCTTCACATAATGTATTAGAAATATGTCTCAGCGCTCCCACTTAATTTCTTGCAAATGCAAGCATCTTCATCGTCTCCAGATGAAAACTCCTTTTTCATCACGGTGAAGATTCCAACTCCGCGATGCTTACTTCAACCGTTGAAGTTTGCATGCCCTTTTTAGCATCCTTTGAATTAACAAAACCCTTTGGACCATGTCATGTACACGTCCTAGGTAACCATTCTATTAGAAGAACTTTGTTTTGTTTATTCATCTACCATATACCAAATTATATGTAGTGGTTGCTACTTTAATCCGTTCAGACTAAATATCGCTATGAAAGATCAAATCTTGTCATAGTCAACTCTTTGAACATTGTCATAAAATAATTTACGACATGTCGAATATTTTATAGATGTGAGACATCCATGTCTGTTTCTTTATAGATCCAAATACGACCGATAGGTTTTTACACCTTTCCGGAGGGTCTTCCAAGTTCAAAACTTGATTTCTCGTGTATGGAACTATCACGGATTTTATGGCTTCAAGCCATTTGACGGAGTTAGGGCCCATCATCGCTTCTTTGCATGTAGTCGGTTCATCATTATCAAACAATAATGATTTACTCTCAAATCTTAGCATTTGATTGTTTAACCGACCTACTTGGTTCAATAGGAACTTAGATCTCCGTGACCACAACCTTTGAGGCACATAAGCTATGAGCATTATGGCAGCCTTCGGAATGATTTCCGGTGCTGCGCAACTCAGCACATATAGCTAAGGTTCGTTAACCTTATCAAAGTTCTATTGTCCTCCCACTTAACTTTTATGAAAAATTCCTTTTTCAAGAAACTTCACATTTCAAGCGACAAACCCTTTTTTCCTTGGTGTTATGGAGGAATAACCAATTGTTATTCGAAATAACCTACAAAGACATGCTCATCCGACTTCGGTTGTAAACATCTTACTTATGTTTAGCATACCAAAATTTAAGAAATGACAACTTGGGTTTTACCCCAAATCATAACTTCCATGGTGTCATTTCAACGGATCAAGATGGAGCTCTTTTCAGTGTAAAAGCGGTAGTCTCTAAAGCTTTAATCTTTTAAAACATAATGGCAGTTTTATAAATAACACCTTTGATCCAACCATGTCAAACAAGGTTTCATTACAAATCTCAAACACTCCATACTCCTATGGTGTTTCGGGAGATGTAACTCTAGGTGTTTTGCTAAACTTGCAACTCAAATAAATCCCTTTATGATAAAATCATAATTCATTTATTTTCTTGTTACACTTGTAACTCAAATAAATCCCTTATGATAAAATCATAAACCATTTATTTTCTTGTCACAATGATTTTCACTTCATCTTGAAAGTCTTTGAACGTTTTCAAATATTTCACACTTCTTTCTCATTAAGTGAACATTCACTCAAATTTCCAGAGAAAGCATATGAAGTTGAAACCCATCGCTTACGACTACACATAATGGAATACATACATCGATATGTATAAATTCCAATAATTTAGTCGTTCGTTCTTCTTTGGCCTTTGAACGAAGTTTTAATTTGAAGGGAATATGCCCGAGAGGCAATAATAAAGTGGTTATTATCGTATTCCTTATTTATGATAAATGTTTATTTTACATGCTATAATTGTATTAATACGGAAACGTTAATACATGTGTGTTTAATAAACAAAAAGGAAGTTTCTAGTTATGCCTCTCTTATAAACTAGCTCATTGATTAACAAGATGATCAAAGTTTCCTGATCATGGATATTGGATGTTGTTAATAACGAGGTCACAACATTAGTGTAATGATGTGATGAACATTCATTCGAAGTATAGCATTACGATCAAAGTCATTGAGTTTATATTGCTATAACAACTTACGAAGTGATCCTAATCCTTAGACCATGAGATCATGTCAATCACTAACACCGGAAGAGTTTCTCGATGACATCAAACGTCACACCGTAACTGGGTGATTATAAAGATGGCTTCAGAACTACTAAAGTGTTATGTTGAGACCTATGGATAGAGAGTGGAATTTGTTCATCCCGATGACGGATAGATATGCTCTGGGCCCTCTCGGTAATATCACATTGATTAGCTTGCAAGCAAGTGATTTGATCACTTGAATGTTATATCACGGGAACGAGAAAAGAGTGCATGTCGGTAATGAGATCAAACTAGGTATGGAGATACCGATGATCGAATCTCGGACATGTAATATATCGTGAAACAAAGGGATTAAGATACTAGCGTAAAAGGTTCACACGATCACAGAAGTCATCGTTGAATGTGTGGGAGTCAGTATGGATCTCCAGGTCCCGCTACTGATTATTGATTGAAGAAAGGTCTCGATCATGTCCGCATTATTCGTGAACCGTAGGGTGACACACTTAAGGGATGCCGACACCATTCGGAGCAAATGATATGCCAGAAAAAGAAAAGGAAAGCGTAGGAATTTATTTCACTGAACACCAAAAGCTTTCGGTTGAAATTACTGAAACTGGTTCTGCATGTGAAATTGAAATGTTGTAAGGGGTTTTATGTGAATGTTTGTTAATTAAAGTAATTAACAAAATTTTGAATAAATAAATAAAAGAGTTTTATTTAAATGAGAGCTTGCATTAAATTTGGTGGAAATTTAATGCATGTGAGTGGATTTTTGAGTGGAGGCTTTTTAATGGGAGTGGAGGCTTTTCATTTTGAGTGGGAGCTCCACCCACATGAATGTGGAAGAGGTGGGGGCAGCCCCCATGGCTGGGCGCCATGCCCCTTGGGTGCCCCCCTCTCCCCTATAAAAGGCCCCCCTCTCCTCCTCTCAAAGCACACCTCCTCGCGAAGGATCTCTCTCCCCCCTTTAGAATTTCCCCATGGTCTCGGATCAGCGAGATACATGTTCTCGGTGGATTTTTCTGGAAGGATTTGTTGCTTCCGCTGCTTAGCTGGAGCGAGGGCGTGGAGGTTGTCGGGGTACCCGTACGTGTGTGCGATCACGGATGCACCACTGCTTTGAGGTGCTGGACTTGATCGTGCTGGACCGGCTGGACCAGACGGACTTCATCACGATCTTGAGATCGGCAAGCGTTCGTCTACATCATCCACGAGTACAACCTCGTTAACGCTATTCGGTCTTCGAGGGTATGTATTCTATGGATGTATATACACTCGTTGCTTGTATCTAGTAGATAGATCTTGGTACTTAGATGTTCCCATCGTAGGATTTTTTTTGTTTTCTATGTTGCGAACCCTACATAATTATCTCGAGGAAAGTCTCACAAGCATCACTTGATCAAATCAAAGACTCCAAAAATCCATGAAAATGGAGTTTCTTCATGTTTTCTTTCCAATATAATTTAAACGGCGATGTCACTTCGTAAGTGATATTTCAATCATTTGTCTTGCGACATTTTAGCATTAGGTTTTATGGATGTGATTTCTCCAACTATATTTGTAAATCATCCATCTTATATGGAATACGATAATTATTTGAACAATATTTGTTCTCATAATAGCTGATTTAAATAACAATTATTAAAACAAATCTTGAAGTCAAGCTTTGATGTCAACGAGAAATACAAACAACGGTTTGTTTGTTTTCGATGAACATCATCACATATTCTCTTGCTAGTTATTTAGGCCATTGTGGTTTATGAATTGCGTCGTTCCGTATGGAATTTCATACCAACCAATTCGGTATCCAATATCCAAGAACCACATTGTTTAACAAGCAAAGAATATAACCATAACATGTATATCATCCATAGACCTAAATTGGATATTTCCAATCTTTTCTTTTCTGCCAAATATATTTTATAGATTCTCTTTCAGCATTTCCTTTTTACTTTTTAAAAGAATCTATCAACATCAAAGTGGCGTCATATACATGACACATAGTCCAAAGCGTGTATATTCAAATAATAATACCTTTGGACTTGCACTTTGAAGTAGATCACCATCATCAAAATGATCGGTATTCTTTTAAAATCCATTCTTTAGTAATCTTTTAGTGTAGTAAACACTTTACATACATCTTCTATTCATCCTTATCATGACGACTTTCATGATCAAGCTACTGTAGCTTATAAAGGCGAATCGTGAGTATAACATTACTTTCCAAAACTCTTTTGGATGATTAGGATGTCTAGCATCTCCAACCTTCGTAAATTCTCATCCAATGTGAGAACATATATTATACTCTATCATATTGCAACCAAAACATTGTTTCAGATATCGTTATATCTGCCACACATGATGATTTCTGAAATAATTCTTTTAGCTCCTTGATAAACTTGATATTAAAACAATCAAGAATCATGGAGGGAAACATGATACTTAAGACACTAACACTGGAATTGTTACTCTCGATTTAATACCAATTATTAAATTTCACGGAGTAAATAGAATTTTGCTGAAAGTTTGCAATAGGACTTTAAACTTTAGATTGACACTCAACACAATACGATACCAGTTCGTAAAGTATATATCCAGAATTCTATAGTTCTATTATCTCAATTACAACTATGCATAAGGTGGTGAACGAATGCCAATGACTATAACAAATTATGCAAATTCACTTTGATTTAATTTATGATAAATTGAGTTCTACTAATCCAAATTAGAAATAAACTCTCACTCAAAAACGACATCCCTCGTGTCTTTTTAGTGATTACATGAACCAAATCCACTACACCAAGTCCGATCATCACGTAAGTCGGCATAGCTTCAAAGGCGAGCATCCATATGGTCATCATATCTACTATATGACTCATGCTTAACCTTTCGGTCCGTGTTCCGAGGCCATGTCTGTACATGCTAGGCTCGTCAAGTAAGAACCTTAGTATTCGCGTGTGTAACTGTCTTACACCCGAGATATGCTCGTGGATTCAAGTACACCCGATCATCACGTGATGTCTTGAAGTGACGAAACATTGTCGGTGCATACTTAAGGAAGAACACATTTTTATCTTGATATCTAAATGAGGGATCATCTTATTATGCTAATAAAATGCCAAACAAGCAATATAAGATGCAATCAAACATCACATGTTTATAAGTGAAATGATATGGTTCCCGCATATGATCTCCATCATGTGCACCGTGGAATGATCTCTATCATACCTTTATGTGTAAGGCCAAGGTATATGGAACTTACACGCTATGTGTGTTGTAAGAGTATCATCTTATACTTCTACTTACAACATCACCATATCATAACACTAACCCAGCAACAATCTAAACTAGTGTCACATCCCAAGATTTTCCAAATCTTGTAATGTGAAAAATAAATGAATAAAATAAAACTTTGTTGAATTTCAGGGTGAGAAGAAACTTTTTGAATCCAATTGGAAACCTTCAAACCTATTTTGATCAAATAAATCCTAAAGGGATTTAAAAAGATAAACAATTAATAAAGAAGGTTTTAAGTATTTGGAATTACTATTTTGGATCTTTTAATAAAAAGATTTGGTTTTCAAAGGCAAAGGTAGAAAAATAAATAAGGATTATTTTATAAGCCAAATTAAAACTTGGCCAGGCCTTTGAAATAAAATATTTCTATTTGACAAAAATAGTAAAGGTTTATTTAAATAAAAAATGAGAGTTTATTAATAAACCATATTTATTAAAGTAAAGGTTTTGCCATTTTAATTAAACATCAAAACTTGTTAATTTATTTTAAACAGGTTTTCCAAATATTTTATATTCTCAAATAAAACCTACTTAAGTGTTTTGGTTTTATTTTTCAAATGGAGATTTTAAATAAAACAAATCCTATTTGAATTAATAACTAAGGACTATTTATTTAATTATTAAATAGATCCTAAAAAGAATAAAAATATTATTTTGTTTTTGGGACTTTGGTTTATGTTGTTAAACAAAACCAAAACTCAATACAAGTTTGGAGGAGGTTTGATTTGTTTTGGATGTTTGATTTGTTTGGATGAATTTCAAACAGAAAATCGAAATGGAAAAAGATAAAACAATTAGAAAGAAAAAAATAGAACCAGACCTGACCCAACCCACCTGGCCCAAGAAGCCCAGTCGCAGCCCAGTTTCCCTCCCCCTCTCTGCGAATCGTTTTCCACTTAAACTCATACCCGTGCAGACACCGACGAGTGGACCCTCTCCCCTCTCATCCTTTCTCGCTGACAGGCATGTCCCACAGAGCCACCTCAGCGTCGTCTTCCCCCTGATCACGTCGCCCTGCCATTGCAGCCATTTACTCCGGTGATCAATTCGCGTTAACAGCGGCTTTAACTCCCCCGGCGACCACGCGTGCATAAACGTCTCCCTCCCCTCTCTCTTTTCCCCCAGACATCTCCTCCTCTCTGCCTCTAGGCTGCCCCAATTCGAGCCCGCACCCCCACTGCTCCGACGAGGTTTTTCACCGATTCCGGCCACACCTCGCCGCCCCTTGCCCCCCTGAACACACGGCCGTGACCCCCAGCTTCTGGCGCTTCTCCCTGTGCTTCTCGTTCGGCCACGCTCGCCCCAGGGCCTCGACTTCGACAACATCTGAATGCCGCCGCGTTTGCTTCTTACTCCGGCGAAGTTTCCTGGTAAGCACCAACCGCCCCGAGCCCTCTCGATCATGCTCACGTGAATCCCACACTCGCCCGCATCTAACCCTGTCCCTATCTTGTCTTAGGGTGGTCTGCAACGTCGCCCCCGACAACGAACAGAGCCGTCGGCGGCGGCGTCTCGTGACGATTACTCCGTCCTGTCGCCCCTCGCCGAGCCAACGCCACCTCGAGCTTCACCTCAACCACACGAACGCTGTAAGCCCTTTCCCCCTCTCTCTTGCTTCCTGTAACCGTCGCAGCGCCACCGTCTGACCTCGCGCCGCCACCAGCCGCCACTAGCGCCGCCAGTTACTGGTTGAGCTACTGAGAGCCGTGCGATGTGAATCATCTGGCTGAGATTAGAACCTGAGCGAAAGGGTATGAGCGCATCTGAGCCACGTGATCTATTTAAATCCAACGCCCCGCAGAGGCCGATCCACCCGAATCGGTATCAGCCAGTAGTATTGCGCCGCGTGGCCAGCTTTTGATTTAAAACAGAATTAGAATCAGAATTGTTTGCAAATTTGAAAAATCCATAACTTTAGTTATACATGTCCAAATTTTGCAAACTTTATATCAATGGAATTAGTGGAACAAGCCCTAGCCAACCATGCAATTTGTTTAGTAAAAAGCCTCTGGTAAAACGTTTGTTTTTGCAGAAACATTTGTATGCTTGTTTAGGTTATAAAAATTATTCCAAAATGATTTTGAGGTTGAAATCTTTGCAAATTGGTTTGTTGTGAACCTACTGACCCTAGGAACCAACTCATGGATTTAAAAATGTTTTTGGTGAAGATTAGGGTTGATTAATTGAATTAGCCCATTTCTAGTCAAATAAAAATATTGATTTTGATATGGAATTGATTTTTGAGTAAAAACTTTGGGAAAATGATTTGAATCAAACCTACTGACCCTAAACACCAAGTTTTGTGAATTAACAACTTATTTGGTGAACATTATAAAATTGTTGCTTTGCCAAAAGCATTTTCACCACAGGAAATAGTGATTTGATTTAAAAATGGTTTATAGATGAAACCCTTTTGCAAATGACTTTGCCACTTTGGAAAATGACCACTTTAAACCTTACAATGTTTAGAGCCTAGTAGAAACCACCTTTGCAAATAAAAATACCTTTTGCATGCTTGCATGCATGACTTGGTTTCTATGATTTTATGTGTGTTAAATTGTTTGAATATTGGTTGGAATGCTAGTTGAACCTATGTTTGCTTGATTGACTTGTAGTGAAGTTAGAAGAGTGTGATATTAGCAAGATCAACAAGTGAACCAACATTCCCTACCAAAAAGGCAAGTGACACTATCATCTAAAGTCCTACTATTTTCATTATACTTAGTGGATTTTTGAAAACATGCATAAAAAGGATTTCTATACTATATGCTATGCTAAATCCTAATAGGATACCCTTATACATTCCTTAGTTAAAACAATGTAGTTGTAAAATGCTTAGCCATGCTACATATTTTGAGAAAAGAGATACATGTTGAGATTTTATGAAGTTGAGAAAAGACTTATGTTTTATATAATAAAACAAGTACTCAATGAACCACCTGGGTGGACAAGGATACTCAAGTTGTGGAAAAGGTGGCAACAAGAGGAACCATGTTTATATGGCAATCCCTTTTTGTTGTGCACTAGATGAAAACCACCCAGGGACTTAGAGATTGAACATGTTTCTCCAACAGTGGCTTTCGTGTACAGCCACATGCTAAATGGCTCTGGCTTAGTCAACTACATTGGGAAGACCCATGCATTGGTCTTCAGGTTAACTGGAAATGAGGGAACTAGGAACCCTACATTGGTGCCTGAAGACAAGCTAGCATTGTGTATGGGAGGACCCTATGGAAAGACTTCGTCACATTCTCAATCTGCTAGTACTCCATCTTGGTGAGTACTTATCCAGCAGCCACTGGTGGCAACAAGATGAGATTGTGTCATGTGGGTAAAGTGTACAACTTCTGCAGAAGATCAAATTCTAAGTACTTAGCCGTGTCCCCGGTTATGGACAATACTGAGCAACTAAAGCTTGAAGCTATGGGAAATCTCGACATTCCAATTTCTAAAAGCAAAACTTTAAAGTGACAACAAAAGACTTGAAGCACCTGGGGTGTACCAAGGAGCTCAAAAGATTTTGATAAAAACTTGAAGCACTTGGGGTGTACCAAGGAGCTCAAGAGATTTTGACAAAGACTTGAAACACTTGGGAATTTACCAAGGAGTTCAGAAAGATTTGACAAAAGATCAAAACTATTTTGAAAAGATAGGATAAATTATTGCTTTCTGCAAATGAGCCTAAAACCCTACTTAGCCAAATATGCATGTAATGATAGGATCCACTTATTTCTACATAGTAGTGAAACTTGCCAATACAATTCAAATGTATTGACCCTTGTGGCTGTAACTTGTTATGTTGCAGGTTTGTTTGATATTAGTGAAGTTGATTTTTTAGGATTACAAGTCTACAACCAGCATGTTTGCCTGTGGCACTTTGAAGATGAAGGACCCCATGCTTATAGATATTCTGCTGCAATGTAATGTAATAGCCAAATGAGCTATGTAAGATGTAATAAAATTATATTATTCCTGGTTATAAAGTTGTATTATGACCTTTGTTTCTTGATATTACATCTTAACTGTGGATGCTAGCTATTGATCCAGGGACTAGCATTGTAAACACAGGGATCTCTACCTTATTAAAGGTTGGGACCTTTACAACTAGACGCCTCTAATTTATCTATTGCAAGTTTTACGTGGCTTAGGGCTTTCGAAGATAGAACCGTTCTTACCTACGAACATGAACCACAACGAGGATAACCAAATTGTTGACAACTCGTTGCAAATTAGATATTGACTATAGTAGGAGAGACAGACACCCGCTAGCCACTTATGCAAAACTAGTTGCATGTCAAGCGTGGAACATGTCTCATGTGCGAGGACATGTAAAGTTTGTCTGGGCCGCTTCATCCCACTATGCCACCAATATCCAAAGTACAACTAAGAAGCAATAAAATGATCATCATCGCCCACATACTCATATGTGTACTACCCGTGCAAAGCATCTACGCATAAAAGTTGGCTCTGATACCACTGTAGGGTTTGCAACATAGAAAACAAAAAATTTCCTACGATGGGAACAACTATGTACCAAGATCTATCTACTAGATACAAACAACGGGCGGATGTATATCCGTAGAGAACATACCCTTGAAGATCGACAAAGCTTAACGAGTCCAAACTCGTGGTTGATGTAGACGGTCTCTTGCCGATCTCAAGATCGAGAGGAAGTCCTAGCGCCACAAAACAGCAGCGCATCCGTGCTCGCACACACGTTCGAGGCACCGAGCAACCTCCGCCTCCTTGATCCAGCGATGCAGCGGAAGCACAACTCTTTCTTGCCGAATAGCCACCGGGAACATGTATCTCGCTAGTCCGAGACCACGGGGGATAAATACTAGTGTAGGGGTTCGTAGCATGGAAAACAAAAATTTTCTATCGCATACAAACAAACAAGCCAAGATCTATCTACTAGATTGTAGCAACGAGTCGATGGAATAACTCACCCTCGAAGATTCCAAAGTGTTTAACGAGAGCAGATTCTCGTGGGTGATGTAGTCGTACTCTTTCCGATCTCAAGATCGCGTAGACGATCCTTCCGTAGCGTTCCATAGCGCTCCCTTGATCGGTCACACGTTCGGTACTCGACGAAGACCTTCCTCTCCCTTGTTCCAGCAGGCAGCGGAGGTTGTAGCACTCTCCTCGCGATTCCGGCAGCACAACGGCGTGGTACCGGAGGTAGAGGGGAGATCCCGCAGGGCTTCGCCTTAAGCCGGTGCGAGTATGGTGGAGCTTATGAGAGAGGCTATTAGTGGTCTAGTAATTAGACACACCAATTAGAGGGCTCTAAACCAATTAGAAGGCTCTAAACCAATTAGAAGGCTCTAAACCGAAACAGCTCTAAACCGGGGTCTAGGTCTAGTTTCTAGTTTAGAGGATAGGAACTTGTGTGTCTTAGGAGGGGAGCCCTGCCCCTCCTTATATAGGTGGGAGGGCTGGCTGCGCCATGGGGAGGGGAGTCCCTCCCCAACTCGGCTTGGTGGGGCGCCGGCTTGGGGAGGAGGACTCCTCCCCCAACTCGGCCTCCACCTCTTCTCCTCTTTCCCACTTTCCAAAATTGGCAGTTTGACTTTCAAACTAGCCGTTTGACTTTTCCAATTTAGGAATTAAATAAACCTTTTATTTTGGACAGCGAGAACACTTAGTACATGATGCAATCATTCCATCTTGCAATGACACATTCATGCACCCTTCCCCCGGTCTTGGGACATTAGGAACTTCTAGAATGTTCCCGATGAAAACACGGAACCATTCCCCAACTCCGAAATGGGACTTTCCTTATATGAATCTTATTCTCCGGACCATTCCGGATCTCCTCGTGATATCCGGATCCCATCCGAGACTCGAACAACATTCGGTCTCTTTCTCATAATACCATAACTACTCAAACAACGTCGAATCCTTAAGTGTGTCTCCCTACGGTTCGTGAATTATGCGGACATGATCGAGACACTTCTCCGAACAATAACCAATAGAGGAATCTGGAAATTCATATGGCTCCCACATATTTCTACGATTACTTTGCGATCGAATGAACCACTTACATACGATACCAATTTCCCTTTGTCTCACGATATGTTACTTATCCGAGGTTATGATCGTCGGTATCTCCGCATACCTAGTTCAACCTCGTTACTGATAAGTACTCTTTTCTCGTTCCCGTGATATGTGATCCCTTGTGACCAAGTCACATGCTTGCAAGCTAATTGGATGACATTTCACCGAGAGGGCCCAGAGTATATCTATCCGTCATGTGGATGGACAAATCCCACTCTTGATCCATGTGTTTCAACCAATACTTTCCGAACACCCAATGCCACTTTTATAACCACCCTGTTACGGTGTGGTGTTTGATGACATCAAAGTATCTATCCGGCAAAGGTGATATGCATGATCTCATGGTCGAAGGAATTAGGTTACTATGTATCAGAAAGCATATAGCAATTGAACTATTGAAATGACTTGATCTTTATGCTACGCTTATCTATAGGAGTATGTCCATCACATCATTCTCCTAATGATATGACCTTGTTGTTGATAACATCTCAATGTTCATGATAGGGAAACCACAATCATCAATCAACCAACAAGCTAGTGAAGTATAGAGGCTATACTAGGGACTCTTATTTTAGTTTACAAATCACACAAGTATTAATGTTTCCGGTTAATACAATTATAGCATGGTATGTAAACATTTATCATAAGTATGAAGATATGATAATAACCTACTTTATTATTGCCTCTTGGGCATATCTCCAACAGTCTCCCACTTGCACTAGAGTCAATAATCTAGTTTCAAACTTTTGTGTTTTCAACACCTATGGCTTTCTGGTGTTGTATGTACACGATTGCTAGTGGTTAACTGATCTCCGGATCTGACACTTCCAGGTCCGTGTGTAATTGCATGTCTTTGCGTCTCTACGCATCACTCATTCTCTAATGAGATGGCTTTGTATGATTTGGTCTTTCGGTGTGACCTTTAGTTCTTTGGGGTTAAAACATGTTGATAATATTGTACAATATATCTTCATAGTATTATCCATGTGAACTACACCTAGTTTGATAACAAACTACTTGACACAAATGCCCTCTTTTGCTGCTATAATAGCAGTCATATACTTAGCCTTTTGTTGAAGTATCTGTCACAATGTCTTAACTTTGGAACTCATCCAAATCCATTATGGAACTCACTTTCCATTATATTGTGCCACCCTTAATTTAGATTGAGATAAACTTAATTTGTACTCTGTGACAAAACTAGTATCAATGTAGTACTTTTACAATGAACTAATCATCTATTTGTCACTTCTACAAATAATATACTCTTAGTTCTTCCAAAAGATCATAAGAATATCCTTACTATTGTCCAATGATCATCTTACGAATCATTCTGGTATATGCTCATAATATTTATAGCATAGGACATATCTGGATTTGTACATATCACAGTATGATTGATATAAATACTCTTTGTGATTTCATACATCAAGTATCAATCTATACTTGAATCTTTGTTTCACTTACCAAGTGCCAATACACTTGAATATATCATCAACATTGAACTCTTTCAATCCTTTCTGTGCAACAAGAACCTTTCTTGTAGTTTCTATATTGAATTCATCAAATATCTCGTCTATGTACTTCTGGCACAACCATATTAGCGTCTATTGATGCCTAATATTTGGGTTTTGCCTAAGTCTTTCATCGGGATGAAATTCTTAATATGTGTTAATAAAAGATACATTATTTCCAATCAACAATATGTCTTCCACATAATGTATTAGAAACATGTCTTAGCGCTCCCACTTAATTTCTTGCAACTGCAAGCATCTTCATTGTCTCTGATGAAATTAAACTCTTTTAACAGTTTCATCATAGTGAAGATTCCAACTCCGCTATGCTTACTTCAACCATTGAAGTTTGCATATGCATTTAGCATCCTTTGAATTAACAAAACCCTTTGGACCGTGTCATGCACACGTCCTAGGTAACCATTCTATTAGAAGAACTTGTTTTGTTTATTCTACTACCACATAACAAATTATATGTAGTGGTTGCTATATTAATCCGTCTAGACTAAAAATCGCTATGAAAGATCAAATCTTGTCATATACAACCTTTGAACATTGTTGTGAACTCTTTCCCAACATGTCGACTATTTCATAGATGTGAAACATCCATGTCTACTTCTTTATAGATCCAAACACAACTGCAAGGTCTTACACCTTTTTCGAGGGTCCTTCAAGTTCAAAACTTGATTTCTCGTGTATGGAACTATCACGGATTATATGGCTTCAAGCCATTTGGCCAGTCGGGGCCCATCATCGCTTCTTTGCATGTAGTAGGTTCATTATTCTCAAATAATGATTCAACCCTCAAATCTTGGTATTTGATTGTTCATCCGACCTACTTGTTTCAATAGAAACTTAGACCTCCGTGACCACAACCTTTGAGGCACGTGAGCCATGAGCATTGTAGCTGCCTCCGGAACACTTTTCGGTGCTGCGCAACTCTGCACATATAGCTAAGGTTCCTTTAACCTTATCAAAGTTCTATTGTCCTCCCACTTAACTTTTCACGAAAAATTCCTTCTCAAAGAAACTTGACGTTCTAAGCGACAAACACTTTTGTCTCCGGTGTTTATGGAGGAATACTTAACATTTATACAAAGACAGGTTTATCCGACTTTGGTTGCACACATCTTTCTTATGCATAGCATACCAATGTTTTAAGAAAGGACTACTTGGGTTTTATCCCAAACCATAACCTTATATGGTGTCATTTCAGCGGATTATGATGGAGCTCTTTTAGTGGAAAACGGTAGTCTCTAAAGCTTTTAATCTTTAAAATATAATAGCAGTTTTATGAATTATACCTTCGATCTTACCATGTCAAACAAGGTTCAATTACATATCTCGAACGCTCCATACTCTTATGGTGTTTCGGGAAATGCAAATCCACGGACCGATTCCTTAAATCTTAGGTATTATGCTAAACTTGTAACTTTAAATATCTTCCTTTATGATCTTATCATAAACTATTTATATTCTTGTTACAATGATTTTGCACTTCATCTTGAAAATCTTTCGAACTTTTCAAATATTTCATACTTCATCCTTATTAAGTAAATATTCATATATTCACTCAAATTTTCGGAGAAAGCATATGAAGTTGAAATCCATCGCTCTTGACTACACATAATGGAGTTCGTACAACAATATGCACAAGTTCCAATAAGCTAGTCTTTCGTTCCCTTTTGGCCTATGAACGAAGTTTTAATTATCTCTAGGAATGTTTCACAAACGTCATTTGATCAAAATCAAAAGACTCCAAAATTCCATCCACATGGAGTTTCTTCATGTTTTCTTTCCAATATAATTTAAACGGCGATGTCACTTCCTAAGTGATCTTTCAATCAATTTGTCTTTCGACAATTTTAGCACTAGTTTTATGGATGTGATTTATCCAACGAGATTTGTGAATCATCCATCTTTTATGGATTACGGCAATTATTTGAACAACCCTTTTGTTCTCATAATACCTGATAAAACAAATCTTGAAGGCAAGCTTTGATGTTTAACGAGCAACATAATAACCCTTTATTTGTTCTCGATGAACATCATCACATATTCTTTTGCTATTTACTTAGGCCATTGTAGTTCATGAATTGTGTTGTTTCGTATGACGATTCACACCAACAAATTCAGTATCAAATACTTAAGAACCACATTGTTTAATAAGCAAAGAATATAGCCATAACACATATATCATCTATATACTTAAATGAACAATTCTAGTCTTTTCTTTTCGCCATATACTTATGAGATTCTCTTTCATATTTCCTTTTACATTTGAAAGAATCTATCAACATCAATAGTGGAGTCATACTTATGACACATAGTCCAAAGCGTGTATAGTTAAATACCAATGTCTTTGAACTTGCACTTTGAAGTAGATCACCATTATCAAATATTTGGTGTTCTTTCAAATTCCTTTCTTTAGTGATCTCTTGGTGTAGTAAACATTTTACCTACATCAAATATTCACCCTCATCATGGACTTATCCATGATCTAGCTACTTTTAGCTTGTAACGGTGAATCGCGAGTATAATGTTGCTCTCCAAAACCTTTTGGGAGATTAGGACAACTAGTGTCTCCAACCTTTTGCAAATTCTCATCAAAAATGAGAACATGACTTTTGCCATATTATACTCTATCATGTTGTAACCAAAACTTCATTTCAGATATCACAATATCTTCCACACATCATGGTTTCTGAAACAACTCTTTCAGATCCTAGATAACCTTGATATTAAGACAATCTTTTGAATATCAAGAATCAAGGAGACAAACATGATACTCAAACACTAACACTTGGAATTGTCACTCTTGTTTTAATACTAATTATTAAACTTTATGGAGTAACCGGAACTTACTGAAAGTTTGCAATAGGACTTTTAAACTTTAGATTAACACTTCAAAACAATACGATACCAGTTCGTAAAGCAACTAACCAGAATTCTATAGTTCTATCATCTCAATTAAAACTAAGCGCAAGGTGGTAAACAGATGCCAATGACTACAACAACTATGCAAATTCACTTTGATTTAGTTTATGATAAATTGAGTTCTAATTAATAATTAAATTAATCTAGGTGAACTCCCACTCAAAACAACATCCCTCACATTGTTTTAGTGATCACACGAACCAAATCCACCACATCAAAACCGATCATCACGAGAGTTGATGCAGCTTCAATGGCGAACAATCAACATGTTCATCATATCTACTATATGACTCATGCTTTACCTTTCGGCGATCCGTGTTCCTGAGGCCATGTCTGTACATGCTAGGCTCGTCAAGATCAAACCTTAGCTACCGCATAAGCAAATCTGGCTTGCTTACGTTGTATTCACCCGCGGAATCAAAGACACCCGATCATCACGTGGTGCTTGAGCACAAGCTTTGTAGCAGTGCATACTAAGGGTGAACACTTTAGAACTTGAAATTTATGTGCATGAGGGATCATCTTATAATGCTACCGTCGTCTACTAAGCAATACAAGATGCATAAAGGATTAACATCACAGGCAATTCATAATATGTGATATGATATGGCCTTTCTTCTTTGTGCTTCCGATCTCCATCTTCAAGCACGAACATGATCTCCATCATCACCGGCATAGCATCAAGGTCAATGGCGGCTTCTTCATGGTTGTCGTCCACCAGCTTCAACTATTACAACTATTTTGAATAGACACGCAGGTCTTAACAGAAATTAAAGACAACCATATGGCTCTGCCGTTGCCAACTTACAATAAGGAACATTGCATACATCAAATATAATCACAATCATGGCCATATCACATCACTTTGCACCCCCAAAACAAAGTTAGGCGCCTCTACTTTCTTTGCATATTTTACGTGGTTTGGGGCTTTCAATAAGTGTCGTTCTAACTTACGAACAAGAACCACAACATTGATACTAGCATTATTGATCACCGTTGTAAATTGGATCTTTACTATGCTAGGAGAAAGCAGGCACCATAAAGCCACTTATGCAATACAAGTTGCATGTCAGCGTGGAGCAAGTCTCATGAACGATGTCATGTAAGGTTAGCCCGCCGCTTCATCCCAACATACCGCCAGATGCAAAGTACAAAAAGCAATCTACAATAAAAGCATCAATGCCCACAATGACCATTGTGTTCTACTCGTCTGTGAGATCTACATATAGACACGGCTCGATACCCTTTGTAGGGGTTCGTAGCATGGAAAACAAAAATTTTCTATCGCATACAAACAAACAAGCCAAGATCTATCTACTAGATTGTAGCAACGAGTCGATGGAATAACTCACCCTCGAAGATTCCAAAGTGTTTAACGAGAGCGATTCTCGTGGGTGATGTAGTCGTACTCTTTCCGATCTCAAGATCGCGTAGCGATCCTTCCGGCCAGCGTTCAAGCGCTCCCTTGATCGGTCACCGTTCGATTTTTCGGCGAAGACCTTCCTCTCCCTTGTTCCAGCAGGCGGAGGTTGTAGCACTCTCCTCGCGATTCCTAAGACGACCGGCGTAGTAATCTGGGAGGTAGAGGGAGATCCCGAGGCTTCGCCTTAAGCCGGTGCGGTATGGTGGAGCTTATGAGAGAGGCTATTAGTGGTCTGGTAATTAGACACACCAATTAGGGCTCTAAACCAATTAGAAGGCTCTAAACCAATTAGAAGGCTCTAAGCAAAACAGCTCTAAACCGTCTAGGTCTAGTTTCTAGTTTAGAGGATAGGAACTTGTGTCTTAGGAGGAGCCCTGCCTCCTTATATAGGTGGGAGGGCTGGCTGCGCCATGGGAGGAGTCCCTCCCCAACTCGGCTTGGTGGGCGCCGGCTTGAGGAGGACTCCTCCCCAACTCGGCCTCCACCTCTTCTCCTCTTTCCACTTTCCAAAATTGGCGTTTGACTTTCAAACTAGCCGTTTGACTTTTCAATTTAGGAATTAAATAAACCTTTTATTTTGGACAGCGAGAACACTTAGTACATGATGCAATCATTCCATCTTGCAATGACACATTCATGCACCCCTTCCCCAGTCTTGCGGACATTAAGGAACTTCTAGAATGTTCCCGATGAAAACACGGAACCATTCCCCAACTCGAAATGGGACTTTCCTTATATGAATCTTATTCTCCGGACCATTCCGGATCTCCTCGTGATATCCGGATCCCATCCGAGACTCCGAACAACAAACGGTCACTATCTCATAATACCATAACTACTCAAACAACGTCGAATCCGAAAGACTGTCTCACTACGGTTAGTGAATTATCCGGACAAGAACGAGACACATCTCAGAACAATAACCAATAGAGGAATCTGGAAATTCATATGGCTCCACATATTTCTCGATTACTTTGCGATCGAATGAACCACTTACATACGATACCAATTTCCCTTTGTCTCACGATATGTTACTTATCCGAGGTTATGATCGTCGGTATCTCCGCATACCTAGTTCAACCTCGTTACTGATAAGTACTCTTTTCTCGTTCCCGTGATATGTGATCCCTTGTGACCAAGTCACATGCTTGCAAGCTAATTGGATGACATTTCACCGAGAGGGCCCAGAGTATATCTATCCGTCATGTGGATGGACAAATCCCACTCTTGATCCATGTGTTTCAACCAATACTTTCCGAACACCCAATGCCACTTTTATAACCACCCTGTTACGGTGTGGTGTTTGATGACATCAAAGTATCTATCCGGCAAAGGTGATATGCATGATCTCATGGTCGAAGGAATTAGGTTACTATGTATCAGAAAGCATATAGCAATTGAACTATTGAAATGACTTGATCTTTATGCTACGCTTATCTATAGGAGTATGTCCATCACATCATTCTCCTAATGATATGACCTTGTTGTTGATAACATCTCAATGTTCATGATAGGGAAACCACAATCATCAATCAACCAACAAGCTAGTGAAGTATAGAGGCTATACTAGGGACTCTTATTTTAGTTTACAAATCACACAAGTATTAATGTTTCCGGTTAATACAATTATAGCATGGTATGTAAACATTTATCATAAGTATGAAGATATGATAATAACCTACTTTATTATTGCCTCTTGGGCATATCTCCAACAACTAGAGGGGGAGAGAGATCCTTCACGAGGAGGTGTGAGTGAGAGAGAGGGAGGGGGCTCCTTTTATAGGGAGAGGGGGGCACCCAAGGGGCCATGCGCCCAGCCATGGGGCTTCCCCCACCTCTTCCACATTCATGTGGGTGGACACTCCACTCACTCAAATGCCTTTCAATTCCCTCCACTCAAAAACCCACTCAAATTCCCATTAAATTTCCACCAAATTTAATGCAAACTCTCATTAAATAAAACTCCTTTTATTTATTCAGAATTTTTTCAATTACTTTAATGACAAACATTCACATATAACCCCTTGCTAGTATTTCATTTCACATGCAGAAACACTTTCTGCAATTTCACCCGAAAACCCGTTTCGGTATCTAGTGAAATAAATTCCCGCGCTTGTTATTCTTTTCGGCATGAAATTTTGCTCCAAATGGATGTCGGTGTCTCTTAAGTGTGTCACCCTACGGTTCGCGAATAATGCGGACATGATCGAGACCCCTCTCAGATCAATAATCAGAAGCGGGATCTGGAGACCCATACTGACTCCCACACATTCAACGATGACTTTCTTGTGATTGTCGGAACCTTTTACACTAGTATCTTAATCCTTTTGTTTCGCGATATATTACATGTCCGAGATTCGATCATCGGTATCTCCATACCAAGTTTGATCTCGTTACTAACATGTACTCTTTTCTTGTTCCTGTGATATAACATTCTAGTGATCAAATCACTTGCTTGCAAGCTAACCAATGTGATATCACCGAGAGGGCCCAGAGTATATCTATCCGTCATCGGGATGAACAAATTCCACTCTCGATCCATGGGCCTCAACATAACACTTTATTAGTTCTGAATCCATCTTTATAATCACCCTGTTATGGTATGACGTTTGATGTTATCAAGAAACTCTTCCGGTGTTAGTGATTGACATGATCTCATGGTCTAAGGATTAGGATCACTTCGTAAGTTGTTATAGCAATATAAACTCAATGACTTTGATCGTAATGCTATACTTTGGATAAATGTTCATCACACCATTACACTAATGTTGTGATCCCATTATTAACAACATCCAATGTCCATGATCAGGAAACCTTGATCATCTTGTTAATCAACGAGCTAGTTTATGAGAGAGGCATAACTAGGAACTTTCTGTTTGTTTATTAAACACACATGTATTAATGTTTCCGTATTAATACAATTATAGCATGCAAAATAAACATTTATCATAAACAAGGAATATGATAATAACCACTTTATTATTGCCTCTCGGGCATATTCCCTTCAGTAACAGTAACGGTAAACAGTGGGATTCGAGTGCGGTAGGCATAAGGATGGATGGACGGGCATTGCATGAACAAGTCTAAACATGTAACTTTAAGATCTAGGTCATTGCAGATAAATAATAACAAGCATTCAAGTACTAAACAAATCCTAGGGAACTACTGGCAATTAAGGTGCTCCTTTTAATAGATCACCAGAGCAAAGCATTAACACTCTGTGAACACATGTGATCCTCACACCACAACCATCCCCTCCGGTTGTCCCAATTATTGTCACTTTGGGGCCTTTGGATCCGGACAATGATATGTGTACACAACTTGTAGATAAGATCACAAACAATACTATCATAATGGTTCAATAATAAGTTCGGATCTGAGATCATGGCACTCAGGCCCTAGTGACAAGCATTAAGCACAACAAGTTGCAACAAAGTCAAATAGCACTAATAGAGATACTAGGCACTATGCCCTAACAAATCTTATTCGATTACATGATAGAACTCATCCAATCCCTACCATCCCCAAGCCTACAGCGGGGGATTACTCACTCATGGATGAGGGAAGCATGGATGGTTGATGGAGATGCGTTGGTGATGACGATGGCGATGATCCTCTCCAAATTCCCCATCCCGGCAGGGTGTCAGAACGGAGTTTCTGGATCTGAATTTTGGTTTCTGGTGGCGACGGCATAGCGGAACCCTTTCTGGAAAACTATCAAACCCCCCTCGGTTTTTAGGTCGAGAGGCAACTTATAAGCGCAGAGGGAGGCCGAAGGGTGCCTGGGGGTGGTTGCACCCCCTAGGCGCGGCCAGAGGTGGGCCCGCGTCTGGCAGGGGTGTGGCCCCCCCTAGGCCCCTTCTCCGTCTAGTCTTCTGGCTCCATGGATCTTCTGGTGAAATAGGATTTTTGGCATGTTTTCCCGAATTTTTCCTGACAGTTGATTTTCTGCACAAAAACTAGACACCAAGGTAATTCTGCTGAAAACAACGTCAGCCCGTGTTAGTTGTATCCAAATCACACAAGTTTAGAGGAGAAACAATAGCAAAAGTGTTCGGGAAAGTAGATACGTTTTGGACGTATCATCCACCTTCTACCTTTAGGCACCATTAAGAGAGCATAGTTGCCATTCTTAGTTCTATGTGCATTGTCCCAAAACTTATTGATTGATGCATATTGTGATATTGCTTGTTCTTGTGATATTTGTATCTAATCACTCTTATGAACTTTGAAGGTGTCCTGTGCATCTATTTGCTACTCCATGAGGGACAAGCTGATTTCCACTATGGCATGTTTTCTGTATGTGAAACAAACAAACGTTTTTCAATGCATGTTATTCATGATCTTTGTTTGTAGCCTTTCATGTTGCATGCATAGTTACTTTGTCTTACTTTTAGAACTCCATCTTTCATGCACATGTTTAGAGTTCTTTGATCCCAACTTTCAATGCTTGCAAATGGTTTGATCTTTATTGTGAAGGGGCATGTCACCTCAAAAATTATTATTTTATCACTTACCTACTCGAGGACGAGCAGGAGTTAAGCTTGGGGATGCTTGATACGTCGGAAACGTATCTATAACTTTTGATGTTCCATGATTGTTTAATATCTACTTTGCTTTGCTTTGTCTGCACTTTGAGGTGTTTTTATATGTTTTATGGAACTAACCTATTAACAAGTTGCCAAAGTGCTAGTTGCCTGTTTTCTTCTGTTTTTGGTTCCAGAAAGGCAGAAAATCAATATTCTCGGAATTGGACGGGAGAAAAGCCAAAGTCAATATTTTACCGTGGGCAACACAAAGCCAGAATACGAGACAGAGGAGGCTCACTAGGGGGCCACACCCCTGGCGGCGCGGCCTAGGGCTGGGCGCGCCTGGGGGTGCAGCCACCCAGGTGCCCCCCTGCCTCGCCTCTTCGCCTATAAAGTCTCCCCGATGCCAAAACCCTAAACACTCGATAAATATTCCATGAAACCGTCTGTAGCCGCCGCCACCATCGTCCCTAGATCAGGGGGGTCTAAAGTTCTTCTCGGCACCCTGGCGGAGCGGAGATCATCCCGGAGGCCTTCTTCTCCGGTATGAAGCGTGAGTAGTTCCACCTTGGACTACGGGTCCATGTAGTAGCTAGATGGTTATATATCCTCCTTTGTGCTTTCATGTATAGATCTTGTGAGCTACGTTCATGATCAAGATCTCATCTATTTGTAATCATGCATATTGTGTTTGTGGGGATCCGATGGATATTGAGATTACTATGTCAGATTGATTAATGGTTTTGTCTATTTGATTCTATCATGTCTGTGTTGTTTGTGATCTTGCATGCTCTCCGTTGTTAGTACCTATCTTGGCCAAGTAGTTGCTAGTGACTCCAAGAGGGAGTATTTATGCTCGATAGTGGGTTGATGACTCTACTTATCAAGGGAAGTGACAGAAGATGTGCTGTTGCCACTAGGGAGAAAACAACGATCTCTTGTTCATGGAACAAGTGGATTGTTTACCTTACACATTTTGCTTAAAGCAGTTGTCTGTTGCTTACAACTTAATACTGGAGGGGATTCGGATGATAACCTGAAGGTGGACTTCTAGTCATAGATGCAGTTGGATGGCGGTCTATGTATATTGTTGTATTGCCCAATCAAATCTCGTAGGATCTTTCTGTCTAGTAATTGCATTGTTATGCCTTGCTTAATTTCTGTCAATTGTCCTGCTGTAATTTGTTTACCCTTCATGCCATGTTTGTTTATCTAAGGAGAGAACCTCTAGTGAACTATGGACCCCGGTCCAATCTTTACCATTGATACATCTTCTACTGTTACTATTTACTTGTTGCAAACCATCATTACCTTCCACATCATACAGTTAATCCTTTGTTATAGCAAACCGGTGAGCTTGACAACCTCACTGATTCGTTGGGGGCAAAGTCTTGAGTTTATGTTGTGCAGGTTTCCATGTTGCTTGCAACACCTTTGTGACGTTTCCTTCCTCCTTCTGGTTCAATAACCTCGGTCTCTACTGAGGGAAAACTTGCTGTTGTGCTCCTCATACCTTGCTCTTGGGGTTTCCAACGAAGTGCTCCCAAGTCAACACCGGACGCACGCATTACTAGTATCTGCAAAGAAAGCACCGTCAACGTTGATTTTGAGACGATCTCCTGTCGGCCCGCCATTCAGCTGCAACTGCTACAGGTTTTTCTGGCCTCACATTTTTTGAAGTAGTTAGCAGATTCACCTGCCTAGAACAGGACTTGGATCTTGAGAGTCTCGGGGCTCCCAGTCTTATCCTTTGCATTTGCTTTATTTATATAATTCCACCAACGCCATAATAGGCAAACAATCACTACGCTCTTTTCTTCTTCCATTTTCAGAACCTGATGTACCACTTCTTTCGCATCCTTGCACTCACAGAGGCTTACACGTTCTTCCTCCAGATTTATATCTTTCCATAACTTCTTCACTTCTTTGCATCTTAGACTCCCGGAACCTTGCCTTTGAACACCACGTACCACTTCTTCGCCATCTATATACACAAGACATATAATATTAGGCAACAAAAAGTAAAAGTTCACATGTTCACAATAATAATTAAATGATGGATGCAGAAACATGTAAAATCTCATATAAATACGCACCTATCAAATATGGCCAACTCAAAAGCATGTCTCATATATACTTAGGTTGGACACAGAAATAATCCGTACATTTATCCAAGGACGACGTCGTGGTTGCCAGTAGTCGCGCTTAGAGAGCTTTCCAAAAAAGCCTTGTTGATACCCATAGGGCCATATAACATATATAGCATGTCATGTCACGCTGACACAGCAGCACTGCACATAAACCGTGTTGTAGGGTAGGTTTTGCAACGACAAAAACACAGCAAGATGAGTGTAGTAGCTAGGGGCAGAAGGCTTTGCATGCATGTGGCAACCAAGGATCCGGAGGTAGTTAGTATACGATAAGTTCATGAAATATATGGCTAATGAGTGTAGTATTCGAGGTTTCTTGGCTTTCGGGTTAAATGACCAATGTTATGGCTAGAATCAAGGCATACTTTATGATAATGTGTCCATATTGTAAATGCATGTGCATAATAGGATGGCGAACAATGTTGCAGGAATAAGTTTTCTTTTTCGTCGTGCCAAAAACCTGTTTTCCATTTTCCAAGTGCAAAAAATGGGCGGTTTGTGAAGAAACCACCAAATGGCTAAACATTTTTCAAAAATACTATACCACCTTACATGAACAATGTACTAACAGGAGGACCTCAAACCTTTCCGTCTATCCCTGGTGAAAAAGACAAATTCCTGCCGAATCGGTAGGAAGTGGGTCAGATATGAACTATAGGTGCATGATCTGATGCTCATTTTTCTGTTCACAATATGCTATTTCATCATAGATACACTTCAAGTTTATCGAGGCTCAGCCCTAAGCTAAGAATCTTCATGCCCGTCGTTCGACAAAGTTTAACGATAGTTTGAAACAGGCATAAGAAATTCAAAAACGATCCAAACAATGCGAAACCTTCGTGTGGTATCACATTATGTGACATAGTTAGAAGGAAAAATATCAAACTTGGTATATTGATTATGTCTCAAATAAACCTTCACAAAATGACTTATCTCATTCGAGGTTTCCTTGCTTTCGGGTCAAATGACCAATGTTATGGCTAGAATCGAGACATAGTTTATGATAAGTCCATATTGTGCATACATGTGCAATAATGGGATGGCGAACAATGTTGTAGGACTAAGTTTTCCTTTTCGTCGCGCCAAATAGCCATTTTCCATTTTTCGAGTGCAAAAAATGGGCGGTTTTGTGAAGCAACAACCAAATGCCTAATTCAATATGCTACCACCATATTTTCAAAAATAACAGACCACCTTACATGGACAATGTCCTAACAGGGGGATCTCAAACCTTTCCGTCTATCCTTGGTGAAAAAGACAAATTCCTACCGAATCGGTAGGAAGTGGGTGAGATATGAACTATAGGTACATGATCCGATGTTCATGATTTTTTACAAGAATCATTTTTCTATTCAAAATATGTTATTTCATCAGAGATACACTTCAAGTTTATCGAGGCTCAGCCCCGAGCTAAGAATCTTCATACCAGTTGTTCGACAAAGTTTGACGATAGTTTAAAATGGGTATAAGAAATTCAAAAACGATCCAAACAATGCGAAACCTTCATGTGGTGTCATATTATGTGAAATAGTTAGAAGGAAAAATACCCAACTTGGTATATTGATTATGTCTCAAAAAACCTTCACAAAATGACTTATCTCATTCGAGGTTTCCTGGCTTTCGGGTCAAATGACCAATGTTATGGCTAGAATTAGGGCATAGTTTATGATAATGTGTCCATATTGTGCATAATGGGATGGCGAACAATATTGCAGGAGGAAATTTTCCTTTTCTTTGCGCCAAAAAGCCGTTTTCCATTTTCCGAGTGCAAAAAATGGGCGGTTTGTGAAGCATCCACCAAATGGCTAATTCAAAATGCTACCACCTTATTTTCCAATATCCTAACAGGGGGATCTCAAACCTTTCTGTCTGGTGAAAACGACAAATTCCTGCTGAATCGGTAGGAAGTGAGTCAGATATGAACTATAGGTACATGATCTGATGCCCATGATTTTTTACAAAAATCATTTTTAGGTTCACAATATTCTATTTCATCAGAGTTCCACTTCAATTTTATCGAGACTCAGCCCCGAGCTAAGAACCGTCATGCCCGCCGTTTGACAAAGTTTGATGATAGTTTAAAACGGGCATAAGAAATTTAAAAATGATCCAAACAATGTGAAACCTTCGCGTGGTGTTATATTATGTGACATAGTTAGAAGAAAAAATATCAAACTCGGTATATTGATTATGTCTCCAAAAAACCTTCACAAAATGGCCTATCTCATTCGAGGTTTCCTGGCTTTCTGGTCAAATGACCAATGTTATAGCTAGAATCAAGGCATAGTTTGTGATAATGTGTTTATATTGTGCATACATGTGTATCATGGGATGACGAACAATGTTCCAGGAGGAAGTTTTCCTTTTTGTCGCGCTAAAAAGCCGTTTTCTATTTTCCGAGTGCAAAAATGGGCGGTTTGTGAAGCATCCATCAAATGGCTAATTCAAAATGCTATCACCACATTTAAAAAAAATACTAGACCACCATACATGGACAATATCCTAACAGGGGTATCTCAAACCTTTCCGTCTATCCTTGGTGAAAAAGACAAATTCCCGCCGAATCTGTAGGAAGTGGGTCAGATATAAACTATAGGTACATGATTTGATGCTCATGATTTTTTACAAAAATTAATTTTAGGTTCAAAATATGCTATTTCATCAGAGATCCACTTTAAGTTTATCGAAGCTCTGCCCCGAGCTAACAATCTTCATGCCCTCCGTTCGACAAAGTTTGACGATAGTTTAAAACGGGCATAAGAAATTCAAAAAGATTCAAACAATGTGAAACCTTCGCGTGGTGTCATATTATGGGACATAGTTAGAAGGAAAATATCAAACTTGGTATATTGATTATGCCTCAAATAAACCTTCACAAAATGACTTATCTCATTCAAAGTTTCCAAAAAGCCAATTTCCATTTTTAACGGGCAAATAAAATTATGGCCAGAATCATGGCATATTTTGTGATAAGTTGATATTGGTATCATATTTGGCTTACTCTCATTTTTCTGATCAATTTAGGCATATTATTTGTGGAATACCAATTTACGGATTTAAAAATATTAATTATTCCACATTAAATAAAAAATAAATAAAATAAAATCATTATATTTTTATTTGAATTCCATAATATTTTTACTTATTCATTATTATTTACTTAAATAATTGTTTGTAATTTGAAAAAATACAAATATATAACATGATGATATAAGAGTTAATATGATTGATATCATACTATTTACAATAGTGTATAAATTGCTTTGCGGAAACATATTCTGAAGGAACAAGGAAGTTAAGCATGCTGGTACTAGAGTAGTGAGAATGGGTGACCGACCGGGATGTTTGACCAAAACTGTAATTTGATTAAATATTAAGTGTAATTAGTGTTAAAAATATTTAAAATGAGAGATTAACGAGACAAAGATTAAAAAAATAAAAAAAGTATTTAAAAAAAAGATATTTTTGTAACCTGTCGGTAGGATATGCCGACGGCCGCTATGCCGAGGGCAGCCGTCGACATAGCGTACGCCGACGACTTTCGTGTGCCCCGTTGAGGGAGATCTTTGCCGAGAAGCCTACGCTGAAGGCGGACGTACGCCGACGGTTTTTTGGCCTACGCCAACGGCTTTTAGCCCTTGACTCGTATCGCTCGTCCTGTAGAGGTGGAGCAACGATCTTGTGCTAAGCCAAGAAAACTACACATCATTTTCATACAATAATTCACCGCCGAATCTAACAAACTTGTGGATTCTTTTCCGTTTGCTACCAACAGATTCTCACAATAGTTGATTCAATGATACACATCTTTTGACATTTTTGGCTATCCCTCCTTTGTTACTTTCCACAAACCTAACCACAAGCGCGCATATATTATATGGTGTATGTAAGATCGTTGTTAATTACCTCTACTTTTGATCTCCAGTATTAAAATTCTATATTTTTTAATTTGGCTATCCCTCCTTCGTTACTTCCGACGAACCTAACCACAAGCTCGCATATATTATGTGGTTTATTTCGAAATGGGGAGCGAAGCCCCGGTCTCTGCATCAAACGATGCACACAACCTTTATTTATTATTAGAACCATATTGTTTGGCAAAGGTCATTACAAAGATCATACACACCGGAACCGCCAAAGCAAAACACTGAGCAAAAACGATAACCGTATCGCCAGCTCTCCAATGAGATCTATCAAACCCCTATCTACCTGTTTAGATCACGCCCATGGTCACCCACACTGTTACCACTCGCCAAGAGAAGCTGGAGTGCCTTGGCGCGGTGGCACGAACTCAAGCAAAAGGAGCCCTAGAACCGCACATCATATCCACAGAGTTGCACCCACGCCCATGCTCCGGATGTCGCCACCTTCATAATCTTCCGCCAACCCGTCGTCAGCATGTAGATCGATACGCAGACTATCGCCACACCAGCTACCGACACCACCTCGGTGCCAAGCAGTACCACCCCCGCGCGCTAGCTGCTCCACCCCTCTTGCCGCTTCCATCCAACGCTGCTCCACAGGCGATGCTCCTAGGAGAGAACGCGATACCGACACTGCGGCACCGCCATCGCCCGACCCGAAGATCTTAGAATTTCCCCCGGAGTAGAACGAGTGAGGTCAACACAAGGTGCACGACGATGCCTTCATCAAGGTAACGTCGCATATATTATATGGTGTATGTAAGATCATTGTTAATTACTTCTACTTCTGATCTCCACTATTAAAATTCTACAATTTGGGAACTCATATAGTATGTAAGACATTACTATAGGAAAGATGACCGTGCATTGCTATGGTTTGACTTTTAGTAAGACAGCTATTTGAAAACCCTAGTCCGGAAACCCAACCCACCCGAAGAAACCCTCGGGGAACACCGTGAATGAAAGATTGCGAAAGTATAGATTGTATTGATATTACAAAAGATGATTACAACGTGAGCCCTTGGCCTGTTTATATAGTAGTACCAGAAGACTATTAAAGATAGAATTGGATTACAACCTTAAACTACCAAATACTAACATAACCGTAATATACTTTAACAGTGAAGATGGAAGAAAATACACAAATGTTCCATCACCAATTAACATTATAGCCCACGTTGATAAAGACATCTTTTGCTGTCAGTCAAACAAGTATGTAATCTATTTCTAACTACCACACACATGAAAAAATCACATAATACCAGCATGTGTATTCCTTTTGTTACACATAATACCAGCATGTGTATTCCTTTTGTTACGCTCGTGCACTTGCCACATGAGCCACCACGACGTCCCCTTGTTATATGATTCACGCTCCAACGTCGACCGAGATGCTCGCTGTGCTCCCTATCTTTCTGCGCCCCATACTCTATACTATATGGCTACATCAGATGAGGCTGTCATGGCGCCCCGCGATGGCCTCCTTTTTTTTTATTATTAGGTAAATAGATATGATTTTTTATGTGTTTGCATTGTTGTGTTATATCAATTTTATATTTACAAAAATTAATAAAATATATTGGAGAAGAAAATAAATAGGAAAAGAGACAAAAAGAACTAGCGTTATGGTGATTTCTAAATTGATGGGAAAAATTTAGGTTGCACACGTATTCCCTTGGATTCATTAATTATAAGTGTCGTGATTTAATACTTTGGATTGGATAGGAAGGAGTACTAAATTTTGGGGCTTTGACGTTAAATCGAAATATTGAATTGTTCATCGTACGTGTCGCCCAAGACGGGCTTCGGGCTTGATTGGCGTTGGACAAAATTTAGATCGTATCAAACATTCTTCATCTAAAAGTCAATCTCTTTCGTTGCAAAGGCACGTGTATTTGTGCATGGTAGTTCAATCATCATCAAAAATTAAAGCATACTAGTACTAATTAGTTTGATCAAGTCGTGGACATGATAGATCCAACAAACAGCAGCTTATTCGATCTGAGGAAAAGTGGGCAAAATTAAGCTGAAAGGGGGCCAGGGTTGCTAATGATGGCGTAGGCCGGCCAAAAAAGCAACGAGATGAGCACGAGGGTCTTGATAGGGGCGTCCGGCGACGGTGACGACAGTGGCGGCCACGTTGGTGGCACACAGCAGCCGCCACCGGAGCTCCTCCACATCCATGTCGGCGGCACGGCCGAAGACAAACACCATGCCCGTGGTGGACGACACAGCCACATCTTTCACGCCTGCAATGCAACACAGCATCATGAGATCTGATCTGATCAATTCGATCGAGGATATATACATATATATATATACACGCGCGCGGTAGGACTATTCAGAAACGTCCACTTAAGAGGTTCCTAGATAAGCTTATTCAGGAACCTCTACCTAACTACCCTCCCCCACCTAACCACTTTCTTCCTCGTCACATCTATCCGGACACCCTCCTCCTCACAGACGCGGCCTTCCGCCCCACGCACCCTCCTCCCTGAAGGCCTCCTCCGTCCCGCGCCTCCGGCCACCCTCCGCCCCGTGCCTCCGTCCACCCTCCTCCCCGCGTGTCGCCGGCACTCTGTCCTGTGCGCCTTCCTCCCCGCAGGCCTCCTCCGTCCCCACGCCTGGCCGGCCACCTTCCTCCCTCACAGATCGCCCTTCCGCCCCACGCACCTCCTCCTCAAGGCCTCCTCCGCAAGGCCTCAAGCCACCTCCGCCTGCCTCCCGGCCACCTCCTCCTCGCTGCCTTCCTCCATGCTCACCTCACCTGTCGCCGACCTCCTCCGCCTACTACTGGCTGCCTCCTCGCACCAGCGCCACCGTGCCATCCTCCTCGCGCGCCACCGCAGCCACCTCCGCCCCGCGCGTATCCAACCTCCTTTGCACCCTCCTCCCCCGTGCGTGGCCAGCCTCCTCCGCTCAGCGTGCCGTCAGGAAGTTAACTAGTAGAAAAGAGGGGGTTAACTTGTACAGACGGGGAAGTTAAGAAGGGTCGCAAAAGTTAACTTGCACATGCGGAAGTTAACATTCAGTCCGCGAAAAAACACACACAAAATCGATTGTCCGTCAGGAAGTTAACTAGCATAGAAAGAGGGGGTTAACTTGTACACACAGGACAGCTAAACTGTTTACGGAAGCTAACTTGCATAGGTGGAAGTTAACATTTATTATTACCGCAACAGACTGGAAGTTAACTTGAAAAGAAAAAAGAAGTTAACTCGTGTTCGTGTGGAAGTTAACAAGGGTTTCATGTGTGTTTGTGTGAAAAAAAGAAGTTAACAATCAGAAAAATCCCACCACCCCCTTCCCCGAGCGGAAGTTAACATGAAAAAGAAACGGAAGTTAACTCGTGTTCGCGAAAAAGTCAATATACAGTCCACGAAAACACGAAATATCGATGCTCCGTCAGGAAGTTAACTAGCATAGAAGAGGTAGTTAACTTGCGCACATGAGGTAGTTAAGAATGGTCGCGGAAGTTAGCTTACACAGTGAAGTAAACATTCACTATTACTGTTACATTTTGGAAGTTAACTTAGAAAGAAAAAGAAGTTAACTCGTGCTCGCCTGGAAGTTAACAGAGGGTTCCTGGTGTTCACATGAATAGTAACAAGGGTTCTTGAATAGTTATTTAGGAAGTGGTTCTTGAATAGCATATATATATATATATATATATATATACAAAACACACTCTGTATACCATGGAGGAAGCATCTCAGGCCACACACTTGTTGGAGATCTGTGTCAGCCGATAGAATCCCCACTTTGTAATGCATTTTTCATCTACTCTCGATATACCCGATGAGGAATTAAGTCCGGTGCCTTTCCGCTGCCCACTGTCACGGCTGTTTCGTCAGCGTCTCAGCGATAGCATGGTCCTTGCAGGCCTCTGCGCTCTGCGCATTTGCGGCCGTGCCAATAAATCCGGTGCCCAACCTCTCGCCGTCCCCTGACCACTCCCCATCCCACACCACAATCTCTCTCTCTTTCTCCCTGCGCCACCGCTGCCACAGCTCCCTGCCTCGGTAGAGAATCCACGGGGCCGCCTCGGCTCCCTGCACCGGTCGACTGCCAAAGCCGTCAGCAGCGACCCCCGGACTCCAGCACCACCGGAGCCCCTCCTAGTGCTGCCATGGATTCAAGCCGCCACACGCCCACACCGGATCGGGAGCTGTCCGAGCTCCCTGATGCCGCCGCCAAGTCCACTACGTATTCACACCTGTTTCTGACCCTGTTGAACTGTTGTGAGCCTGCTGCCTGCCGGCCGGAGCTACCCGTGGAGCAGCAGCCCACACCGTCCGGAAGGCCGCGTCCAGGAGGTACACCTGCGACCTGTACCTCTGTTTTCCTCTAGTTCTATAGAAGTTGCGCTTTTGTTTGGCAATCTACATGTTCTAAACTTCTAATCCAGTGTCAATCCTTCGTGTAGAGACCTATTTGTACGAGTCGGAAACTGCCCCGGCCTGCAAGGGAACCGTGCGGTGGTGCTCAAGCGACCCATGGTGTTCGGCCTCGCCGTCGTAGCGCTTCCAGCCCGTCCCATTCGGAGGCCTCTGAACCCGGGAGGTCCGCATCCAAGATACGTCATCGCCCTCTACGCCGGTCTTCCCCGTCGCACGCCGGCGAGCATCGCCGCCACGGCTCCCTGCGCGGACAGATAACCCACCGCACCGCGTCGGCTCGCTGCACCGGCCGGCCACCCAAGCACCGCCCACAGCATGGATGGTTTTTGGCCGTTTCTTCCTTCCCTTGGGATCGATCGATGGATGGCGGAACGGAACCCCCTATTTTATAGACTTATTAGGGAGCTAGCGAGAAGAAATAATGGAAACAACGATCACAGCAGTTAATATCACACGGCAGATCAATCACTTCCTATTCTGTTGAGGCTCAATCTCGGTTTTATACCATATAAATAAATATGCATGCAAGCCGGGAATATATAGGGAACACAGTATCAATCTTAAAATATGCACGGGATGATAGTTGGGAGAAAATAAATGAAAATACATTAGTATTTAACGAGAGAATCCAAAACTTTTTTTTTCTGTACAACATGGTCTCCATTTGAGACGTGCATATAGTCATCAACCATGTCTTTCTCATCTTCGATGAACATGTTATAAAAAATGATGTAACATATCATTATCTGCCAGAGGACCCGTGGCTTTCAATACTTGTCAGGTCCACGAATAATGCCAAAGCGCTTCTGAAGCACACCGAAAGCTCTCTCCATATCTTTCATTGATGCCTCTTGAACTGTTGCAAAATGTGATTTCTTCGGGTTATTGCAAAGATGTCGGGATTGTCTTCATAAATATGGACCATAGAGTGTAGATCTCGTCAGCAAGATAATAACCTTTTGTGTACTCATGGCCTTCGATCACATAGTTGCAAGGAGGAGCTTCATCCTTGACAAGCTTTAAGAAGAGTGGTGTCAGACATGTGTAGGAAGAAGATGAGGATGACCTCCTCCCATATTGGGTCCCGCTTGACGGACGAAAATAGACCCCGGGTTTTTTCCTAAAAAAAATAATGACTTTATTGGTTGTTAGCGGGTTAACCTAAAAGTAAGTTCTAGCATGCAGTAAAAGTGTAAACGGATTAAACAGAAGAAAACGGGACAAAACTTCATGACATCAACTTTATTACCACGCCGAGCGGCATAGACATAACTTTTTTTTTTGTCTTACTCCATGATAGTAAATTTCCTGAGTAGTAGTAGCACAGTCACAATTTTAGCAAAAACTAAGAACACGTTCATAAAAATCCTGTATTTTATTAATCGTATTTTGAGTAATAATATGATTATTTTATTAATCAGATTATTTTGAGTAACATATACTAAAAAACTTGTAATATTATTTTGCGTGTAAGGCATAAATAAATGATAAGTAGTAATTTTTTTTACAAGTAATTATTGTTATTTAATTTGCAGGTATGTCCTTATTATTTAAGAGTAGTAGACCCAATTAATTAAGAAGATAACGTTCCGTGAATTAAGCGATGGAGAGAGAGTAAAAGGTAGTAGTAATAAAGTGAGCAGGCTGAATTAACGGAGCTCCCCCATATACTACTATATATTCTGAATGCTTGGGGCGATCGATCCTATATAATCCTCCTAGTCCTAGGGTTTAGGAATAATACACGCACGAGACCATGGAGCCGCCGCCGCCGCCGCCGCCGACGGGAACAACAGCAGCGCCGGCGCCGTGGTGGCACCTCGACAACGATAACCAGGAGATCAGTCCGTGCGCGCAGCACGTGCTGGTGACCAGCGTCATGGTCCTTTTCTTTTTCGTGTCGGCCTACGATTTGTGGTCAGCCGCCGATGGTGGTTTCACCATGAACGCCATCGTCTTCGTCTACTGCACGGCCATGATCAACCTCGAGCTCCTCAGACAGCGCAGCCAGATCAGCAAACTGCTCCTCCATCAGGTAATTAGCAATCTCACATATATACTAAGTATGATTCTTTCACATCCGGCCGCCTTTGACTAGTACTAATTGATTGAAATAAAAATGCATGGCATGGCAGGAGATGTTGGTGGCTAGTGGGCTTATGATCATCTCCTCAGTTACGGCGGTGGTCGTCTTCCATCCTCGCTGCTGCCGCGAATTGTCCAACATTGCCATCTTTGCCTTCTTGTCGGCGGCCTTGGTGCTTCTGCTTGTCAAACTTGACCACATGGGAAGACAGGATGATGAAATCAAGTCCCCAGCATCAAGTCTAGTCTAGTCTAATAAGTATTTCTTCCGTCCGTCCGTCCGGAAAAGGATGTGTGTGTTTATTTCTGTATCCGGCGTCGTATCTTATGTATCTGGCAAGTTCCTGTGTCCCTGCATCAGGGTCGTTTCCACCGTTCAATCTAAATCGTGACTAAAAAACAACACCCTCTACTTCCTCGCATATTTTTTTGTTGGTGTCTCCAATCGGGATTAAAGCAACACCATCTAGTCTCGATTCGATTCGAGACATCAAGGACTAAAAACATATAGCTAAAAAATTTGGTGGATTCTGCCACGGTAAAATAGGCAAAAATCATGCCGCGGTACGAGATTTTTGTCCACCCCCCCTAAAGATCACCTTTTCTAATTTCAAAAGCATGCCACAAAATTATAGAAAACACCAAAGATAAAATTCTATAAACTGTAGTTATATTAAGTGATTTAGTTGTTACGAAAATTAACAAACATAAATTTTGACATATTTTGCCAAGAATTGTCATGTAAACTTCAAATGGTTATAACTTTTGTGTACGATGTCGGAAAAAACGTACAACCTATCAAATTGTGCGGAAAAACAATTCGAGTTCGAATTCAGCATCCTTAGGCCGTTTTGGATTCTTTTAGATTTTTAAAATTCCGAAAAGGAAAATTTTTATTTAAAAAATTAATTTTGTTTAGCAATTGTTTATGCCATATTTGGATGCCTCACATTTTTTTGATAATAATGGATATATTATTTGTCGAATTTCGATTTACTGATTTAAAGATATTATTTATGCCATATTAAAAGAATAAATGGCAAAAAATGAATACAATATTATTTTTATTATTTTTATTTTCATTGGAATACAATATTTATTATTACTTATTTGTTGTTGTTTACTTAAATAGTTGTTTGTAGTTTCGAAAAATAAACACGTGTGACATATTGATATGAGCTAATAGAATTGATATGGTAGTCTTGACACCAAGATACAATATACTTTGTGAAAGGACATTCTGATGGAACAGAGAAGTTAAGCGTGCTAGGGGTGGAGTAGTGATAAAATGAATGATCGACTGGCAAATTTGACCACGAGTATAATTTGACCTAAAATTAAGCATAGTTAGTTAACATGAATATATCCTACGGATGCACAACATTAGTATACCTGGTCCAGCCCAAGGAAGGCCCATGCGAGGATACGCAACTCATGAAGATTTTAGGTGGCCCAAGCCCATGACGATTTCGACTCCTTGAAGGACAAGTCTAGATTGGATAGAATTTCAAAAGGTATCAACCCTAATTTATAACCGACTCGACCTGTCCCGAGACCTGACCTATCTATATAAGGCCAAGAGGGTACGACGAGAAGGCTCTCTCAACTCACCTCATACACGCCTCACGCCAGATTGCATCTGCGCACTCCTGTAACTTTCGGTTCCGCCGTAATCAAGAGCAGACAAGCAGGAGTAGGATTTTCCCTCCGGGAGCCTGAACCTGGGTAAATCTCGTGTCCCCGTGTTGCTTGTCTGTTAACCGTTCCGCGACTTCCAGCATCCCCATCTTCTCCAAATCCAAGTCCATAACAATGGGCATTGATGAGATCGAACATCGTCAATTGGCGCCGTCTGTGGGAAGCGGGGACGCTGATCGTGCGGTCATGACGGTTCCATCTGAAGCGATCTACGACTCATCGGCAACGGAGAGTCACCTCCTATTCGGCGCCTTCGGCTTCACCGCCCACTCGCCGACCACCATGAAAGATTTTGAGTCTGTCGGCGATGGGCTCGAGATGCTGTTCGGGAGCTTCTGCTTCTAGGTGGGACAAACTGGCACCCTCTGCCTCCCAGAGCGGGTGCAATTTCCGTCCATCAGGCCCGCTTCATGGGTCCCACCCATCGATACCCTGCGCACATCAACGATGGCGGGCGATTCGGATGACAGCAGCAGCTGCAACTCCAATCAATGCGACCCCCCTTCGGATGAAGGAACCTACGGCTCCGGATCTGAAAGTTGTGGCAGCAGCGATCCACTCCGCGAATGCTACCTATGCGCCGTCATCAACAACAGAGCGGATCCACCGCTAGGGTCAGGTTCCCAACCACCTCCCAGTCCCCCGCCTAACCCTCAGGGCGAGACCGAGGGAAACGGGGGAAACCCGGCTAACAGAGCCAACGAAGGCGACGGTCACGCCTACAACCAGATCCACCTCAACGAGGAAGGCTGACGCCAAGAACGCGAAGCCGCGGCAGGCAACAAAATCTTACCTATGGATGCCTCCCGGGACCTGCTGATGGCCTACCACCTCCTCCTGATCGATGAGCACAATCGGTAGGTGAAGCTGATGGAGGAGCTCGAAAAGCGTCAGAAGACAGCTGCAGAATCCAGCGCGTGGCGAGCTGTGCTCTCTGCTGCTAACGGCTCCACTTCGCATGCCAACAGCGCCAACAAGTACCGCTCCCGCATGGAGCGCATGGACCCCGCCGCACGACGCGAGGTCACCATGGCCCTCAGCACATCCTTCATGACGATGGACTCACACGGTAACGTCATGCCGAAAACACCGCAGGCTGTGATCATGGCGGCCACCACCTACCTCGCTTCCAACCCGCCTCCGGCAGGTGACCCGAAGAACGCAATGCATAAGTATGCACTAGCAGGCCTCAGACTCGTCGGAGCTGCGCTCCACGACGAAACTCCTGCGGAGCCGAAGAAAAAAGATGCGGTCAAATTCAGTCGAAACCGCACACCCTCATCTGAAGAAGAGGAGGAGCACGACCTGCCCCGGCGGCGCCGGAGCCCACGGCGTCACATCAGCAACTACGACGCTCATAATGAGATCACCCAATGCAAGATCGACAAATCACGTGCCAAGCGCGCGTCTTCAACCGAGTCCGAAGAAGAGGACGACGGAGAGCTATGCGGAGCCAGATGCTTCAGCAAATCCGTTCGGCAATCGCGGATGCCGAAAAATTTCAAGCTCCCTTCGGACAACTCGAAGTTTGACGGCACACAAGAGCCAAAGGCCTGGCTTGACGATCACCTGTCGTTTGTCAAGCTCCACGGCGGGAACAAGAACATCTCCCTGCAATGCCTTCGGCTGCAGCTGATAGGCGTGGCCAGGGTCTGGCTCAGCAGCCTATCCTCCGGAGCCATCCGAAGCTAGGAAGAGCTGGTGTACAGCTTCATCCGAAACTTCAAGGGTACCAGCAATAGGCTAGCCTCAATCGAAGAGCCCCGGGCCTACACCCAGCGGATCAACGAGTCCATCCGCTCGTACATACTACGCTGGTCCCACATCAAGAACTCCGCCATGCACATCTCCGAAGAAAGAGCAATAGATGCCTTCAAGGACGGTGCCAGGCGCCCAGATTTCAAGGAGGAGCTTGGGTGCGTCAAGCCCAAAACCCTCGACCGCCTCATGGACATCGCCAACTGCTGAGCGGATGGCGAGGAGTCCATCAACCGAACGCATTCGGATGATGACAATGACTTCGGCCGTAGACGCGAGCATCGCGGCAAGAGGATATCGCGCATCTACGACGATCGTGACGGAGTCGACATGATTGTGGCTGAATACGCTGATCGCCGCGATGACGGCAACTGCAACAGCGAATACCGTGGCATCAACTATCGCGATGGCGGACAACCCACACAAACATGGCAACGTTGCAACCGTGACGACGAGCCTTCGGCATACGACAAGTTGTCTGGCCCTTGCACCATCCACTTCTACATCGACAAACAATATGGTAAGAGGAAGGCCAGCCACATGCTCAAGGACTACCGAGAATTCCAGAAGCTCAGCGAGGGTTTCACCCAAATGCGACGTGAGACGATAAACCCTGAATTCGCACCTGCTCCAGGTGCCTTCGCCCACGGAGCTCCTCCACCACCACCACTTGGTGGACCGTCGCAGCCGCCGATCTCACCAGCACCAAACAACGGTGCAGATGGATACCCCCCACCGAAAGGATCCCTGATGATCCAAAAGGTCATCCAGCCAACAGGGTGCAGAAGAAGATCACCCGCCAAGTCAACCTGGTCGTGACCTCTTCGCCAGCCATACCTGAGTACCTCAGTGGCTCGGAGTCCTGCATCACATTCGACCATTCGGATCACCCACGCTAGATCCCTCGCCCAGGTCATGCTGCCCTGGTGCTCGAGGCCCAGATCAGGGATTTGAAATGAGTCGCGTCTTCATGGACAGTAGCAGCATCAACCTGATGTTCGCTAGCACACTCGCAGCAATGCGGATCCCGCGGTGCATCCTCGAACAGTTAGACACGATGTTCCACGGCATAGTCCCAGGGAAAGGCATATACCCCCTGGGCAAGATATGGCTTGACGTCATCTTTGGCTAGCCCGAAAACTTCAAGCAAGAATAGCTAGAATTCGAAGTGGTGGACTGGCCATCACATTACCATGCCATCCTCGGATGCGTGGAATTCGCAAGATTCCTGGCAGTACCGCACTATGCGTACCTGCTACTAAAGATGTCAGGATCCAAGGGCATCATCATCGTCCAAGGAAGCTTCACCAGGTCCGACGGCTGCGATAGAGACTTCAACAGAATCTCTCAGTCGTTCGGCATGCAGGATGAGCTAGACTACGGAGATCACAGACAATGGGGCACCCCTAGTCACCAGGCAAAACGTACCTGATATGTCGTTCGACTCCGCAGTCAACACGAAGAAGGTGCAGGTTCACCCGACCGACGCCTCCAAGACGGCGTTGATCGCCAACGACCTGAGCTCAGCATAGGAAAGCGTGTTCGCCGAATTCCTCTGTGAGCGCTGGGAAATCTTCACTTGGTGTCATGTGGACATGCCAGGAGTTCCCAGGGAATTCTCCGAGCATGCACTCAATGTGTTTCCGAACGCGAAGCCAGTCAAGCAGTCGATGCGTCGACTGTCCGAGCCAAGAGCTGAAGCCATTGGAATCAAAGTCCACAGACTGCTCGATGCCAACTTCATCAGAGAAATCAAAGAAAGTGAATGACTTGTCAACACCATGCTAGTCCCCAAGAAGGACACGGACATCCTGTGAATGTGCATCGATTTCACATCGCTCAACAAGCACTGTCCCAAGGACCACTTCTTGCTACCGTGGATCGACCAAATCATCGACTCTACTATAGGATGTGAAAAACTATCCTTCCTCGACGCCTACTTAGGCTACAACCAAATTTAGATGAAGGTCGAGGACTAGGAGAAAACAACGTTCATCACGCCGTTCGGGGTATTTTGCTACAACACCACGCCGTTCGGGATGAAGAATGTAGGCGCTACATACCAGAGGTGCATGCAAGCATGCCTGAATAATCAAATTGGCCGCAACATCCATGTCTATGTCGACAACATAGTCATCAAGAACAAGGAGGCCAAGACGCTAATCGATGATCTCCGTGAGACGTTTGATAACCTTGATCGCTATAAGATCAAGATGAACCCAGATAAGTGCGCCTTCGGTGTCCCGTGTGGTCAATTACTCGGGTACTTCATCTCCCAATGAGGCATCGAGGCAAACCCGAAGAAAATCAGGTCCATACTGGCCATGGAGAAGCCGAAGAACCTCAAGGGAGTCCAGCAGCTAGCTGGGCGAATCACGACACTCAGCAGGTTCATCAGCTGAATGGGCGAGAAGGCCCTCCCCTTTTATCAACTGCTGCCCAAGTCAGACAAAGTCGATTGGACACCCGAAACGTACGATGCGTTTGAGGACCTCAAATGGCTACTCTCCACATCACCCGTCCTGGTCACGTCAAAGGAAAGGGAGCCTCTGCTGCTATACATCACAGCCACACATCAGGTGGTCAACACCGCACTCGTGATGGAGCGACCCGAAGACGGCAAGACTCATGGGTCCAACGCCCAATTTACTACCTCAGCGAGGTACTGACCCCGACAAAGCAGAGGTACCCTCACTACCAGAAGCTTGCCTACGGCATATTCATGACGGCTCC
This sequence comes from Avena insularis, assembly GCA_023614405.1. Classification (NCBI taxonomy): domain Eukaryota; kingdom Viridiplantae; phylum Streptophyta; class Magnoliopsida; order Poales; family Poaceae; genus Avena; species Avena insularis. The sequence goes on along the minus strand of CM042689.1, from coordinate 29,617,378 downwards.
CCGGCTGAGCCACTACTTCCAAGAGCACCAGATCGTGGTCGTCAACGACGCCCCGCTGTCGAACATCCTGAACAATCCCGAGGCCACGGGAGGCGTGGCCTTATGGGGCATCGAGTTGTCTCCTCGAGACATAATTTACGAGCGGCGCACTGCCATCAAGTCCCAGGTCCTCCCTGATTTCTTCGTCCACTGTATGGAGCTCTAGCTACCGGATACTCCGGACATGTCGCGGTCCTAGACGATGCACTTTGACGGCTCCAAGCGCGAGGCTGGAGTAGGGGTCGGCGTCATACTGACGTCCCCTCAAGGCGATAATATGAAATACGTCCTTCAGATGAAATTCCACGCCTCCAATAACGAGGCCAAATATGAAGCCCTCATCCACGGCATGAGGATGGCCAAGGTGTGCGGTGTAACAGGCCTTGTCATTTACGGCGACTCAAACCTTGTCGTGCAGCAGACGATGAACGAGTGCGACGCCCACAGCGCCAACATGATCGCATACCGCGCGCTCTACAACTCAATCGAAGGGGACTTTGACGGCTGCGAGCTTTAGCACGTCGGCATGGAGAGCAATGAAGAGGCTGGCTGGCGCGCCAACATTGGCTCCACCTGCGCATGGGTGCCACCAGGTGTGTTCCTCGAACAAATACGTACCCTCTATCAGGAGGATATTCCCAAAAGGCTCAGTCGAAGAAGCAGAGCACTCGGGGGCTGGCTACCCGAAGGACAGGAAGGACCTAAAAAGCTCAACACAGAGGCCGAGCTGGTCAGTCTAATGCAGGTCATGGCGGTTGAAGAAACATGGACGCAACCGTACCTTCGGTACCTGATAAATAATCAACTGCCCGATGATCCGACAGATGCAAGGCGCATATCTCACCGGTCAAAAGCCTTCACCATTATCATTGGCGAGCTATACAAGCGAAGTATTTCGGGTGTGCTCCAATGATGCGTCACCATAGGTGATGGCAAAAGCATCCTATAAGACATCCATGAGGGTATCTGTGGCCATCACGCTGGCAACCGTGATGGAGCCCGGTGTTTTACGTGTGAGCGTATTTCGGGTGTGCTCCAATCAATGTTCAAAAAAGCGCTGAGCGCTAAGCGAGCGGTGAGGCTCCGCTCAGAGGAAATGCTGCTTAAGCGCTCAGGGTAAAACCGTACAGACAGGCTGCAAGTAGGAAACATGAAAGGAAAGCTAGGCACATATACACCTATATTTTACTGTAAATCAGTACACATATATCAATATGTTGCAGCTAGGCTACTAAGCAGCATCATGCTCCAAGCCTCCAACTAAACAATATCACAGGCTCACAGCCTCACACGCACGCACACAACCACGAGCTGGGAAAGAAGGGATGGGGATATCTGATAGATGCGACGGCCAGCGGTGATTAAGTATGGGAAAGAAGGGATGGGGGATACCTGAGAGATGAGGTTGCGATTAGGTAGAGTCCGAGCTCAATCTGGGCGCCTCGGCAGAGAGGGGTTTAGGGTAGCCATCAACGCTGAGTAGCCATCAACGCTGAGCCTAATTTTTTTATCTCCCGCTGAGTAGCCATCAACGCTCAGGCAACGCTTTTTGCCACGCTTCGCGCTTTCCACACGCCTAAGCGAACGCTTAGCGCTTAATCTATCGCTTAATTATGCTTAGCGCTTTTCTGTACGCTTAGGGCTAAAGCTGAGCGGGAGGGCACCACTGGCTCAAATTTTTTCGCTTAAGCGTCGCTTTTTTGAACGCTGGAATTAAGTTGGCTCTATGCAATAACTACTTTAAGCAAAGTGTGTAAGGTAAGCAGTCCACGTGTTCCATGAACAAGAGACCGTTGTTTTTCCCTAGTAGCAACAACACATCTACAACCGAAGAGATTTCTGTCACTTTCCTTGGAAACTAGAGGCATGAACCCACTATCGAGCATAAATACTCCCTCTTGGAAACACTAGCAACTACTTGGCTAAGATAACCACTAGCAACAGAGAGAATGCAAGATCACAAACAACACAGACATGATAGAATCATAAAGATAAAACCATTAATCAAACCAACATAATAATCTCAATATCCATCGGATTCCCGCAAACACAATATGCATGATTACAAATAGATTAGATCTTGATCATGAACGGAGCTCACAAGATCTATACATGAAAGCACAAAGGAGGAGATACAACCATCTAGCTACTACATGGACCCATAGTACAAGGTGGAACTACTCACGAATCATACCGGAGAGAAGGCCTCCGGGATGATCTCCCCTCCGGCAGGGTGCCGGGAAGAGCTTTAGATCCCCCCGAGCTAGGGACGATGGTGGCGGCGGCTATAGACTGTTTCGTGGATTTCTGATCGGGTACTGGGAGTTTCTGCATCGGGGGCTTTTTATAGGCGAAGGGGGAGGTCGAGGAGCCGGCCGGGGGCACCAAACCCTAGCCAGGCGCGGGCCCACTGCGGCGCACTGGGGTATGGCCCCTCCTGGCTCCTCCCGTGCTCCCTCTGGACTTCTTGTTCCCCACGGAAAGTAATTGACTTTGACATTTGTCCCGTTCAATTCTGAGAATATATCTTTACTAACTTTTCTGAAACCAAAAACAGCAGAAAACAGGCATCTGGCACTGTTGCAACTTGTTAATAGGTTAGTACCAGAAAACATGTAAAAAGCATCACAAAGTGTAGACAAGTAAAGCAAAGTAAATACTAAACAAGCATGGAGCATCAAAAATTATAGATACGTTTCCGACGTATCAACATCCCCAAGCTTAACTCCTGCTCGTTCTCGAGTAGGTAAGTGATAAACAGAATAATTTTTTAGGTGAACATGCACCCTCACAATAAAGATCCAACCATTTGCAAGCATTGAAAGCTGGGATCAAAGAACTCTAAACATGTGCATGAAAGAATGGAGTTCTAACAGTAGGACATAGTAACTATGCATGCAACATGGCAAGATACAAACAAAGATCATGAATAACATACATTGAAAAACATTTGTTTGTTTCACATACATAAAACATAGCATAGTGGCAATCAGCTTGTCCCTCATAGAGTAGCAATATAGATGCATAGGACGCCTTCAAAGTTCACAAGGGTGACTAGAAACAAGTAGTACAAGAACAAGTAATATACAATATGCATCAATTAATAAGCTTTGGAACACTTCCCACAGAATGACAACTATGCTCTCTTAATGGTGCCTAAAGGTAGAAGGTGGAGACTCAAATAATTGTGGAAGAAAGGCCTTTTTATAAAGGAAGTAGGGATTACAAGTTTCAAAAAGAGCTTCCAAAAATTATGATACTTGTTAGCTTTCGGCCCTCATTGCCCCTATCATAAGCATCTTGAAGTGGTTAAGGTTAAAGTGGCAAAGCTGGAGTATATGCTTGACGAAGTATAAGTTGGCAATCTCAAGTCCCTTGAATTTGAGGGCTACACCTCATGGATACTCAACTTAGGGCACAGGCAAGTTCTTGTCACTGTAAGTTTTTGCATATCATTGAGAACCGCCAACGGGGTACCCCTTGCACATGGTACAGGAGCTTTCCCATAACCAAAATGACAAGGCAAGCAGACAATGAGCATCTCAGCAACCTTTTTATTTACCATATGCATAGCTTTTTATTGAGGATGCTTCATAGATAGCTCACTATGGTGATGCTGCAAGTTTCCACCATGATTAGGCATGGCTTAGGCTAGCGGCCTAGGCGTTTCTCTAACACAGAGTACAAACTCCATGGACTTACAAGTTCCCACTTCATTTCACACCGGTAACATCCATAGACAAAAGAGCATGATATCAACGGAGTACAAAAGTACAAGTGTAATGTTGAAAACGTTTCACGTGACAGCACAGTTCTACTAATCCCAACTTATAAGTGCAAGAATATAGAACAAAGTTGTCTCAATGGTTCAAGTTTATTAGGGGCAAAGAATAAAATGTGTCATCAAGTTCGTGAGGGCTTTAATCACTAAGTTTTCACATAACAAAATAGTTTTTAATTGAAGATAGTTGAAAACAAGAATATACATGGAATGGTGTAACACACCATGCATAGGAGTTTATAGTGGACACTTTGGAATAACTTGGTTTCTTGGGGGTTGGAAGCATGAGTAGAACTTACTCATACAAGTGGAGGCTAGCAAAAGACTGGGAGCAACCAACTAAGAGAGCATAATGGCCATAATCATGCAATGCAACAAAGCATACTAATCAAAGCAAAGAGTGGTACTACAAGTCAAGGACTAAATGATCATATAGGCTAATGCTGACTTTTCATAGTCATAACATGGTGTAAGCATGTGCCAAGTCAACCCAAGCAAAGCATCAAAGGAGAATACCACAATACTATGGTTTTGCACGCTAAAATAACGCATAATTTCTTCAAGGCACACTAAACAATCCCAATTGTTTGGAACAAGACATGCTACAACAATAATCAGTAAGCATAATGCTAAAAGAACACCTAGCATGTCATGCTAAAGTCTAAGTCACCGTCAATGCAAGCTCATCTTACACTTCAAGCAAGAACTTACTACTCCTTTCCAACACCAAGGAAACTTATTTGCAAAACAACACAGCGAGAACGGGGGTCCAAACTTACTTTATTCAAGCAAACTAAACAACCTAAGCAAAGCAAACGAAAACTAAGACGCTCCAAGAACAACACAACTCTGCGTGAAACAATAAAAGTGAAGTGTCTAGACAGACCTGAGCTTTTTATTGATGAAGAAGGGGATGCCTTGGGCATCGCCAAGCTTTGACGCTTGTACCTCTTGGATATTTCTTGGGGTGACACCATGGTGGCATCCCCAAGCTTGAGCTTTTGTCCATTTGTCATCTCATTACATCATTCTCTCTCTACACCTGAAATTTTTCCTTCATACAAAACTTCACACAATCTTCATTAGCAACATTAGTGTATTCAAAAGATATTGGACCGCTTGGCAAAGCTTTGGAATAGCAAGAATTTTCATTAAAAACACAAGCTACTGTAGCAACTCCTTCAAAAAGTTCAGTTTACCTGAAGAGAACTCAAAAAGGAATCAATAAGAAGCAAATACAAATAATGGCAGAAATCTGTCAAAACATACCAGCAGATAGAAACCGATTTTTTCGACCATCTTATGTTGCTCAAATCAAAAAGTTTTGAACTAACAAAAGTTATCTAACATACTGGGGGATGTATTCTTAAATTTTCAGCTCAATCTGAGTTACAGAGACTCCTCACGAATTTTTTTGGTCGAGGACAGAAATCTGTTTCGGGACAGCAACTCCCCAAATCTTACTTCCCTCTCATTAGAAGTCATTTTTGGCACAAAAAGCAAACAAAAAGGATAATAAGAGGTCATTACTAAAGTAATAACTTCCAAGACTCAAGGAAACTCTTGGGTTATCTCCCAACAAGTACTTTTCTTTAACGCATTTAAGTTAGGCACAAGAAGCAAGAAAACTCAAGTATTTTCAAATGAGGAAGCATTAACATCAAATCTTGATTTCAAAGGAGGAGCAAAAAGTAACTTCTCTCTCCTCATAGGGAAGTGTTCAATACCTTTCTTGAATGGAAATTGATATTTGATGGTGCCTTCAGTCATATCAATGATGACACCAACTATTCTTAGAAAAGGTCTTCCCAAAGTAATAGGACAAGAAGCATTGTATTTAACATCCAAAAACATAGAAATCCACAGGGACATAAGCATTATTAACCATAATGAGAACATCATTAATACTCTCCATGAGTTTCTTTTTAGCATTATCATTGAGTGGGACATACAAATAACAATCTTCTAATGGTGGCAAATCAAGCATTTCATAAATCTTCCTAGGCATAATAGAGATACTAGAACCAAGATCACATGAAGCTTTGAGATCAAAGTCATTCACTTGCATATTAATAATGGGTTCCCAACTATCTTCTACTTTCCTAGGAATAGAAGCTTTATGTTTTAGCTTCTCTTCCTTAATCTTAACAAGAGCATCTGTAATGTGTTTGGTAAAGGAAGCATGCATATCACTAGCATCAGGACTTCTAACAAGCTTTTGTAGGAACATAATCACTTCAGAAATATTGCAACCATCAATATCAAAATCAAGCTTACCATCACTAGTAGTAGGATCAATAGGCTTAGGCATAGTAGGAGAAGAAGTAGGGACTACTGGTGTTTTAGTGGTGATGGTGCACACACTATTGTTTCTATCTATTTCAGCTTCCCTTTCCCACTTAGCATGAAGTTGAGCTAATAGCCTAACATTTTCATCAATATTAACGTGTATGGCATGAGCAGTAGCAAAGGTGTTTTCCATAGTTTCAGGTTTACCAGCCATTTTATTAATCAAGGAATATTGAGCTTCAGACAAAGAGGATATATTTTTCTCAGCACTCAAAATTTTTGATTGTAAACTAGGAATTTCTCTATTCAAATTCTCAAGCCGATGACTAATGTTTTTCAAGGTAATAGATTGTTCCTCCATAGTTTTAGTGAAAATCTTATTTTGCTCATATTGCATTTGCATAAAATTCTTAGTGGATCTATCTACTTCTAGAATCCTTTCTTCACTAGGCATTTCAGATCTACCATGATAAACATTTCCACTAGGAGGGTAAGGCCTATAATTGTTGTTGCTACCAAAATTATTCCTACAGGCATTGTTGTTGAAATTGTTGTTTCTAATGAAGTTCACATCAACTTACTCTTCTTGAGCAACCAAAGAGGCTAAGGGAACACTATTAGGATCTAGAAAAGCTTTCCCATTAACAAGCATAGCCATAATAACATCAATATTTTCACTCAAAGAGGAAGTTTACTCAACAGAATTTACCTTCTTACCATGTGGAGCTCTCTCAACATGCCATTCAGAGTAGTTAAGCATCATATTGTCAAGGAGTCTTGTTACAACACCCAAGGTGAGGCCCATGAAAGTACCTCTAATAGCTGAATCCAGCAGGTTCCTTGAAGAGTAGTTCAAACCTGCATAAAAAGTTTGGATAATCATCCAAGCAGTGAGTCCATAAGTGGGACAATTCTTAACCAAAGTTTTCATTCTTTCCCAAGATTGAGCAACATATGTTCATTATCAAGTTGTTTAAATTTCATAATGTCACTTATCATAGCAATAATCTTAGCAGGAGGATAGTATTTTCCAATAAAAGCATCTTTCCACTTAGTCCAAAAATCAATACTATTTTTAGGCAAAGAAAGCAACCATTCTTTAGCTTTTCCTCTCAAGGAGAAAGGAAAAGGCTTGATCTTAATAATATCTCCATCTATATCCTTATACTTTTGAATTTCACAGAGTTCAACAAAGCTATAGAGATGGGCAGCAGGGTCATCAGAACTAGCACCAGAAAATTGTTCTCTCATCACAAGATTCAACAAAGCGGGCTTAATTTCATAAAAGGTAGCATCAGGAGCAGGTGGAGCAATAGGTGTGCTAAGGAAATCATTGTTGTTAGTGCTAGTGAAGTCACACAACTTAGTGTTCTCAGCAGAATTCATTTTGGCAAAGGTGGGCAAGCCATAAACAGCAGCAACAGCTAGAGCAGGAACTAATTTTTTTGTGTTTTTTAATAAAGAAAGTAAACCAAACTAGACTATTTTTTTGGGTTTTTTGGAAAGAGGCAAACAAAACCAAGCAAGAAAAATAAAGCAAACTAAAAACAAAGTAAAGAGAAAGGAAGTGAAGGACTCCCCTTGTGAAGACGTCCTTAGCCTCCCCGGCAACGGCGCCAGCAAACTTGATGGCGTCCGGTGTTTGACGTGGGAGTGCTTCGTTGGAAACCCCAAGAACAAGGTGTGAAGCAGCACGACAACAAGTCTTTGTAGGGGTTCGTAGCATGGAAAACAAAATTTTTCTATCGCATACAAACAAACAAGCCAAGATCTATCTACTAGATTGTAGCAACGAGTCGATAGAGGAACTCACCCTCGAAGATTCCAAAGCGGTTAACGAGAGCAGATTCTCGTGGGTGATGTAGTCGTACTCTTTCCGATCTCAAGATCGCGTAGACGATCCTTCCAGCACGTTCAGCAGCGCTCCCTTGATCGGTCACATCGTTCGGTACTCGGCGAAGACCTTCCTCTCCTTGTTCAAAGAGCGTGGAGGTTGTAGCACTCTCCTCGTGATTCCGTGGCAACTGGCGTGGTACCGGAAGTAGAGGGAAATCCCTTAGGCCTTAAGCCGGTCAGAGTATGGTGGAGCTTATGAGAGAGGCTATTAGTGGTCTAGTAATTAGACACACCAATTAGAAGGCTCTAAACCAATTAGAAGGCTCTAAACCTGGCTAAAGCAATTAGAAGCTCTAAACCAAAACGGCTCTAACCGGAGATAGAAGATAGGAACTTGTGTGTGTTAGGAGGAGCCCTGCCCTCCTTATATAGGTGGGAGGGCTGGCCGGCCAAGGGAGGAGTGGAGTCCCTCCCCAACTCGGCTTGGTGGGGCGCCCGGCTTGGGAGGACTCCTCCCCAACTCGGCTTCACCTCCTCCTCTTTTCCACTTCCCAAAATTGCCGTTTGACTTTCAAACTAGCCGTTTGACTTTTCAATTTAGGATTTAATTTAATCCTTTATTTGGGACAGCAAGAACACCTAGTACATGATGCAATCATTCCAACTTACAATGACACATTCATGTACCCTTCCCCCCGGAGTGGGACATTCCGAACCTTCTAGAACATTCCGATGAAAACACGGAACCATTCCCCAACTCCGAAAGGACTTTCCTTATATGAATCTTATTCTCCGGACCATTCCGGATCTCCTCGTGATATCCGGATCCCATCCGAGACTCAACAACATTCGGTCTCTTTCTCATAATACCATAACTACTCAAACAACGTCGAATCCTTAAGTGTGTCTCCTACGGTTCGTGAATTATGCGGACATGATCGAGACACTTCTCCTAACAATAACCAATAGAGGAATCTGGAAATTCATATGGCTCCCACATATTTCTACGATTACTTTGCGATCGAATGAACCACTTACATACGATACCAATTTCCCTTTGTCTCACGATATGTTACTTATCCGAGGTTTATGATCGTCGGTATCTCTGCATACCTAGTTCAACCTCGTTACTGATAAGTACTCTTTTCTCGTTCCCGTGATATGTGATCCCTTGTGAGCCAGTCACATGCTTGCAAGCTAATTGGATGACATTTCACCGAGAGGGCCCAGAGTATATCTATCCGTCATGTGGATGGACAAATCCCACTCTTGATCCATGTGTCTCAACCAATACTTTCCAAACACTCAATGCCACCTTTATAACCACCACATTACGGTGTGGTGTTTGATGACATCAAAGCATCCATCCGGTAAAGGTGATATGCATGATCTCATGGTCGAAGGAATCAGGTTACTATGTATCAGAAAGCATATAGCAATTGAACTATTGAAATGACTTGATCTTTATGCTACGCTTATCTATAGGAGTATGTCCATCACATCATTCTCCTAACGATATGATCCTGTTGTTAATAACATCTCTATGTTCATGATCAGGAAACAATGATCATATATTAACCAACAAGCTAGTTTAACAAGAGGCTTTACGAGGGACTCTTTTATGTTTACAAATCACACAAGTATTAATGTTTCCTGTTAATACAATTATAGCATGGTATGTAAACATTTATCATAAGTGTGAAGATATGATAATAACCAATTTATTATTGCCTCTTGGGCATATCTCCAACAGTCTCCCACTTGCACTAGAGTCAATAATCTAGTTTCAAACCTTTGTGTATTCAACACCTATGGCTTTCCGGTATTGTATGTACACGATTGCTAGTGGTCAACTGATCTCCGGATCTGACACTTCCAGGTCCGTGTGTAATTGCATGTCTTTGCGTCTCTACGCATCACTCATTCTCTAATGAGATGGCTTTGTATGATTTGGTCTTTCGGTGTGACCTTTAGTTCTTTGGGGTTAAAACATGTTGATAATATTGTCGCACAATATATCTTCATAGTATTATCCCGTTGTGAACTACACCTAGTTTGATAACAAACTACTTGACACAAATGCCCTCTTTTGCTGCTATAATAGCAGTCATATACTTAGCCTTTTGTTGAAGTATCTGTCACAATGTCTTAACTTTGGAACTCATCCAAATCCATTATGGAACTCACTTTCCATTATATTGTGCCACCCTTAGTTTAGATTGAGATAAACTTAATTTGTACTCTGTGACAAAACTAGTATCAATGTAGTACTTTTACAATGAACTAATCATCTATTTGTCACTTCTACAAATAATATACTCTTAGTTCTTCCAAAAGATCATAAGAATATCCTTACTATCGTCCAATGATCATCTTATGAATCATTATGGTATATGCTCATAATATTTATAGCATAGGACATATCTGGATTTGTACATATCACAGTATGATTGATATAAATACTCTTTGTGATTTCATACATCAAGTATCAATCTATACTTGAATCTTTGTTTCACTTACCAAGTGCCAATACACTTGAATATATCATCAACATTGAACTCTTTCAATCCTTTACGTGCAACAAGAACCTTTCTTGTAGTTTCTATATTGAATTCATTCAATATCTCGTCTATGTACTTCTGGCACAACCATATTAGCGTCTATTGATGCCAAATATTTGGGTTTTGCCTAAGTCTTTCATCGGGATGAAATTCTTAATATGTGTTAATAAAAGATACATTATTTCCAATCAACAATATGTCTTCCACATAATGTATTAGAAACATGTCTTAGCGCTCCCACTTAATTTCTTGCAAATGCAAGCATCTTCATTGTCTCTGATGAAATTAAACTCTTTTAACAGTTTCATCATAGTGAAGATTCCAACTCCGCTATGCTTACTTCAACCATTGAAGTTTGCATATGATTTTAGCATCCTTTGAATTAACAAAACCCTTTGGACCGTGTCATGCACACGTCCTAGGTAACCATTCTATTAGAAGAACTTGTTTTGTTTATTCTACTACCACATAACAAATTATATGTAGTGGTTGCTACATTAATCCGTCTAGACTAAAAATCGCTATGAAAGATCAAATCTTGTCATATACAACCTTTGAACATTGTTGTGAACTCTTTCCCAACATGTCGACTATTTCATAGATGTGAAACATCCATGTCTACTTCTTTATAGATCCAAACACAACTGCAAGGTCTTACACCTTTCTCGAGGGTCCTTCAAGTTCAAAACTTGATTTCTCGTGTATGGAACTATCACGGATTTTATGGCTTCAAGCCATTAGACGGAGTCAGGGCCCATCATTGCTTCTTTGCATGTAGTCCGTTCAGTATTCTCAAATAATGATTCAACCCTCAAATCTTGGTATTTGATTGTTTACTTGACCTACTTGGTTCAATAGAAACTTAGACCTCCGTGACCACAACCTTTGAGGCACGTGAGCCATGAGCATTGTTGCTGCCTCCGAACACTTTTAGGTCTTTGCGCAACTCTGCACATATAGCTAAGGTTCCTTTAACCTTATCAAAGTTCTATTGTCCTCCCACTTAACTTTTCACGAAAAATTCCTTCTCAAAGAAACTTGACGTTCTAAGCGACAAACACTTTTGTCTCCGGTGTTTTATGGAGGAATACTTAACATTTATACAAAGACAGGTTCATCCGACTTTGGTTGCACACATCTTTCTTATGCATAGCATACCAATGTTTAAGAAAGGACTACTTGGGTTTTATCCCAAACCATAACTTTATATGGTGTCATTTCAGCGGATTATGATGGAGCTCTTTTATTGGAAAAGCGGTAATCTCTAAAGCTTTTAATCTTTAAAATATAATGGCAGTTTTATGAATTATACCTTTGATCTTACCATGTCAAACAAGGTTTAATTACATATCTCGAATGCTCCATACTCTTATGGTGTTTGAAATGCAAATCCACGAGCGATTCCTTAAATCTTAGGTATTATGCTAAACTTGTAATTCAAATATCTTCCTTTATGATCTTATCATAAACTATTCATATTCTTGTTACAATGATTTTGCACTTCATCTTGAAAGTCTTTTGAACTTTTCAAATATTTCATACTTCATCCTTATTAAGTAAATATTCATATATTCACTCAAATTTTGGAGAAAGCATATGAAGTTGAAATCCATCGCTCTTGACTACACATAATGGAGTTCGTACAACAATATGCACAAGTTCCAATAAGCTAGTCATTCGTTCCCTTTTGGCCTATGAACGAAGTTTTAATTATCTCTAGGAAAGTTTCACAAACGTCATTTGATCAAAAATCAAAAGACTCCAAAATTCCATCCACATGGAGTTTCTTCATGTTTTCTTTCCAATATAATTTAATCGGCGATGTCACTTCCTAAGTGATCTTTCAATCAATTTGTCTTTCGACAATTTTAGCACTAGTTTTATGGATGTGATTTCTCCAACGAGATTTGTGAATCATCCATCTTTTATGGATTACGGCAATTATTTGAACAACCCTTTTGTTCTCATAATACCTGATAAAACAAATCTTGAAGGCAAGCGTTGATGTTTAACGAGCAACAAAATAACCCTTTATTTGTTCTCGATGAACATCATCACCTATTCTTTTGCTAGTTACTTAGGCCATTGTAGTTCATGAATTGTGTTGTTTCGTATGACGATTCACACCAACAAATTCAGTATCAAATACTTAAGAACCACATTGTTTAATAAGCAAAGAATATAGCCATAACACATATATCATCTATATACTTAAACTGAACAATTCTAGTCTTTTCTTTTCTGCCATATACTTATGAGATTCTCTTTCAGTATTTCCTTTTCTGTTTGAAAGAATCTATCAACATCAATAGTGGAGTCATACTTATGACACATAGTCCAAAGCGTGTATAGTTAAATACCAATGTCTTTGAACTTGCACTTTGAAGTAGATCACCATTATCAAATATTTGGTGTTCTTTCAAATTCCTTTCTTTAGTAATCTCTTGGTGTAGTAAACATTTTACCTACATCAAATATTCACCCTCATCATGGACTTATCCATGATCTAGTTACTAGCTTTTAACGGTGAATAGCTAGTATAATGTTGCTCTCCAAAACCTTTTGGAAGATTAGGACAACTAGTGTCTCCAACCTTTTGCAAATTCTCATCCAAATATGAGAACATGAACTTTGCCATATTATAATTTATCATGTTGCAACCAAAACTTTGTTTCAGATATCACAATATCTTCCACACATCATGGTTTCTGAAACAACTCTTTCAGATCCTAGATAACCTTGATATTAAGACAATCCTTTGAATATCAAGAATCATGGAGACAAACATGATACTCAAACACTAACACTTGGAATTGTCACTCTTGTTTTAATACTAATTATTAAACTTTATGGAGTAACCGGAAATTACTGAAAGTTTGCAATAGGACTTTTAAACTTTAGATTAACACTTCAAAACAATACGATACCAGTTCGTAAAGTAACTAACCAGAATTCTATAGTTCTATCATCTCAATTATAACTAAGCGCAAGGTGGTAAACGGATGCCAATGACTACAACAACTATGCAAATACACTTTGATTTAATTTATGATAAATTGAGTTCTAATTAATAATTAAATTAATCAATGTGAACTCCCTCAAAACAACATCCCTCACATTGTTTTAGTGATCACACGAACCAAATCCACCACATCAACACCGATCATCGAGAGTTGATATAGTTTCAATGGCTTAACAATCATCATGTTCATCATATCTACTATATGATTCACGCTTTACCTTCGCGATCCGTGTTCCGAGGCCATGTCCATACATGCTAGGCTCGTCAAGATCAAACCTTAGCTACCGCATAAGCAAATCTGGCTTGCTTACGTTGTATTCACCCGGAATCAAAGACACCCGATCATCACGTGGTGCTTGAGCGACAAGCTTTGCAACGGTGAATACTAAGGTTGAACACTTTATAAATTTTAATTCATGTGCTTGAGGGATAATCTTATAATGCTACCGCTCTACTAAGCAATACAAGATGCATAAAGGATTAACATCACATGCAATTCATAATATGTGATATGATATGGCCTTTCTTCTTTATGCTTCCGATCTCCATCTTCAAGCACGAACATGATCTCCATCATCACCGGCATAGCATCAAGGTCAATGATGCTTCTTCATGGTTGTCGTCCACCAGCTTCAACTATTACAACTATTTTGAATAGACACGCAGGTCTTAACAGAAATTAAAGACAACCATATGGCTCTGCGGTTGCCAACTTACAATAAGGAACATTGCATACATCAAATATAATCACAATCATGGCCATATCACATCATTGCACACCCACCAAAACAAAGTTAGACGCCTCTACTTTCTTTGCATATTTTACGTGGTTTGGGGCTTTCAATAAGTGTCGTTCTAACTTACGAACAAGAACCACAACATTGATACTAGCATTGTTGATCACCGTTGTAAATTGGATCTTTACTATGCTAGGAGAAAGCAGCACCATAAAGCCACTTATGCAATACAAGTTGCATGTCAAGCGTGGAGCAAGTCTCATGAACGATGTCATGTAAGGTTAGCCGGCGCTTCATCCCAACATACCGCAAGATGCAAAGTACACAAAAGCAATCTACAATAAAAGCATCAATGCCCACAATGACCATTGTGTTCTACTCAGGCAACAGATCTACATATAGACACGGCTCGATACCATTGTAGGGGTTCGTAGCATGGAAAACAAAAATTTTCTATCGATACAAACAAACAAGCCAAGATCTATCTACTAGATTGTAGCAACGAGTCGATAGAGGAACTCACCCTCGAAGATTCCAAAGCGGTTAACGAGCAGATTCTCGTGGGTGATGTAGTCGTACTCTTTCCGATCTCAAGATCGCGTGACGATCCTTCAGCGCCACGTTCGGCAGCGCTCCCTTGATCGGTCACACGTTCGGTACTCGGCGAAGACCTTCCTCTCCCTTGTTCCAAAGAAAATGGAGGTTGTAGCACTCTCCTCGTGATTCCCAAGACCTGCAGCGTGGTACCTAAGTAGAGGGAAATCCCAGCAGGCTTCGCTTTAAGCTTGAGTATGGTGGAGCTTATGAGAGAGGCTATTAGTGGTCTAGTAATTAGACACACCAATTAGAAGGCTCTAAACCAATTAGAAGGCTCTAAACCATTGGCTAAAGCAATTAGAAGCTCTAAACCAAAAGCGGCTCTAAACCGGAGATAGAAGATAGGAACTTGTGTGTGCTAGGAGGAGCCCTGCCCTCCTTATATAGGTGGGAGGGCTGGCCGGCCAAGGGAGGTGGAGTCCCTCCCAACTCGGCTTGGTGGGCGCCGCTTGGGAGGACTCCTCCCCAACTCGGCTTCACCTCCTCCTCTTTCCCACTTCCCAAAATTGCCGTTTGACTTTCAAACTAGCCGTTTGACTTTTCAATTTAGGATTTAATTTAATCCTTTATTTGGGACAGCAAGAACACCTAGTACATGATGCAATCATTCCAACTTACAATGACACATTCATGTACCCTTCCCCCCCCGGAGCGCCGGACATTCCGGAACCTTCTAGAACATTCCCGATGAAAACACCTAACCATTCCCCAACTCGAAACAGGACTTTCCTTATATGAATCTTATTCTCCGGACCATTCCGGATCTCCTCGTGATATCCGGATCCCATCGAGACTCGAACAACATTCGGTCTCTTTCTCATAATACCATAACTACTCAAACAACGTCGAATCCTTAAGTGTGTCTCCCTACGGTTCGTGAATTATGCGGACATGATCGAGACACTTCTCCGAACAATAACCAATAGAGGAATCTGGAAATTCATATGGCTCCCACATATTTCTACGATTACTTTGCGATCGAATGAACCACTTACATACGATACCAATTTCCCTTTGTCTCACGATATGTTACTTATCCGAGGTTTATGATCGTCGGTATCTCTGCATACCTAGTTCAACCTCGTTACTGATAAGTACTCTTTTCTCGTTCCGTGATATGTGATCCCTTGTGAGCTACCACATGCTTGCAAGCTAATTGGATGACATTTCACCGAGAGGGCCCAGAGTATATCTATCCGTCATGTGGATGGACAAATCCCACTCTTGATCCATGTGTCTCAACCAATACTTTCCAAACACTCAATGCCACCTTTATAACCACCCTGTTACGGTGTGGTGTTTGATGACATCAAAGCATCCATCCGGTAAAGGTGATATGCATGATCTCATGGTCGAAGGAATCAGGTTACTATGTATCAGAAAGCATATAGCAATTGAACTATTGAAATGACTTGATCTTTATGCTACGCTTATCTATAGGAGTATGTCCATCACATCATTCTCCTAACGATATGATCCTGTTGTTAATAACATCTCTATGTTCATGATGAGGAAACAATGATCATATATTAACCAACAAGCTAGTTTAACAAGAGGCTTTACTAGGGACTCTTTTATGTTTACAAATCACACAAGTATTAATGTTTCCTGTTAATACAATTATAGCATGGTATGTAAACATTTATCATAAGTGTGAAGATATGATAATAACCACTTTATTATTGCCTCTTGGGCATATCTCCAACAGTCTTACCTCAGTAGAAACCGAGGTTATCGAAAGGAGGAAGGAAACGTCACACAGGTGTTGGAAGCAACATGGAGACCTGCACAACACAAACTCAAGACTTTGTCCCAACGAATCAGTAAGGTTGTCAAGCTCACCGATTCGCTGTAACAAAGGATTAAACATATTGTTGGGGATATGCTATATGGATATCCTCATAGAATGTCTCTTATCCGACTAACCCGGGTGGCCCATAGTAGGTAGCATGGCCTATGGCTCGTGACCAGATTAGGTGGATCCAGAAGGGAGGCCCATGCCAGATAAAGGAAGGCTACGGTGGAGTCACCAGCGTACTCAGAGCCTTGGAGTGCAAGATACACAAGACTAGTAATAGACGGTGTAGAACTCTATAACCTGTCCGGTTAGGACTTTTCCCTGTAACCCTAGGACCTAGCGACTATATAAGTAGGGCCTATGGGAGCCTTTAGGGCACAACTTCAGACGATAACTTAGACTTTCTAGTCACCTCGCACAGCGAACCTAATCTCTGTAAGTCGGCGTATTGCCATTATAGTGATTTATAGCAGGAGTAGGATTCCGCCACCGTTGTGGGATCTGAACCTGGGTAAGTTGTGTTACCTCGTACCCGTCAACCGTCCGCCTTACCCCACGTCTCTAAACACGCACTGGAGGACCCTCCATGGCGTACTGCTAGCAATACCACGACGATTGGCGCCCACCGTGGGGCGAGGCGCTCAGCTCTTCAATGAGGCGAGACCAAGATCTTCGCGGGAATAGGTGAAACCGTAGCCATCAGTCGTGTTCTCTTCTACGGCAATGTTCCGATCGTCCCGCCCCCCTCCCCCGACGAGTTCTGGATCCTGGCAAAGACGAACCCTACGCGGTGCTCGATCGTTCCTATCGGAGACATCCACCTCTTCATCGGCGAAACCGACTCGGGCACTAGTTCCCTGGGAGTCGGAGGAGCATCAAGTCCCGCACGGACCGCCTACGGGAAGGATATGCTCGCGGAAGGATCAATGTCGGATCTCTCTTCGGAGTTTGCCGGCAAAGATCGGAAAGCATCAAGACCCGCACGGACCGCCTACGGGCAGGATACGTTCATGGAAGGATCGATGTCGGATCTCTCCTCGGATTTTGCCGGCAAAGATCGGAAAAATCAAGACCCACCCAAACCGCCCCCATGCAGGATATAGAGGTGGAAGATCACTGCAAATCCGCTGGCTTTGTCCGTGCGTCTGGACAGCAGAGATCCAAGTTCGTCGGCGTGGTTACCATCTTCGATCTAGCGTGCCGCGTTCAGAGAGAAGGCGAAAACCCCCGCGATTACCTGGCCAGGTGGCTCCGTATATGAGCCGATCTGGCCCACTACCCCAATGATGATGCCATCTATCACTTTGTGGAAGGACTGGACCATGGCACGCTTCTCCGACACTCTCTAAGACGGCAACATGCATCAGGACGCCTTACCTTCGAAGGCATGGTGAACACCGTCAACAACTACGGAGGTCAAGCGGCAATGAGCGGCTTTGCGCTCATTGACGGAGCACCTCCGATTCAGCCACCACCACCGCCTCCGGCCACCATCGTCGCAGCAGCGCCACCACCTCCAATCATCATCGAGGCCGTTGCACCTCCACCGCCCGTCATCGAGGAAGTCCTGGCACCCTCCGACTCTATCATTGACGCTCTTTATGCTGATTTCAGTGCAGATTTAGAGGAGATAGACTTCAGTCCAGAAGAGCTAGACTCCGCTATGCAGGAGATGGAGGAGGAGTACTCACGCGACGAACAAGCTAATAACACCGTCATGTCTCGAGGGGTGTTCGTCACCATTGGGACAGCGATGGATGAAGACCAGCCCGGGCAAGCTCCGCCTACGGTGCTGGATAAGGGGAAGGGACCACTTATTGCCGCCGACGATGCTCGCGCAAAGGTCATGCCTCCTCCGCCTAATCCAAAGGTAACATCCACGGAACTTCGGCGCACCGAGCAACAACAACACCACAAACTTGCCACCTCCAGCATCCACGTCGGCAGCAGCCCATGTTACCCCAGCTGATAGAGTGATGTACGGCAATCTCCTCGTTGAGCCACTAACTGTCGATCATATCCGGAATGTGACTCAGCTTGACGAGAAGCGCCAGCAGCTGCTGGAGGAAGCATAAGCCATCGCGGAGCAAGGCGCTAAACTAGATCGAGATCTGGTCAACGCGCAGAAGTCCATAGAAAAAGCTAGAGCAATGGAGGCCGGGTACAAGACTCTGCTACAGCAGCAGAAGGCTAAGAAAGCTCCGGCTCGCGTCATCAACGATCCTGGTGTACGGCGCAACCTAGGATGGGCTCCCTCAAAGCCAGCACAGGCCAAGCCATACATTGACAGTGAAGGCAAACAGGTGATGCCCACCCCACTCCTTAACCTCGCTATCGCCAAGACCCTTCTGGAGTAGGATAGATCGCCTGAGGCAGTAGAACAGGTTTATAACCTAGTGGCCAAGGCGGTAAAGCAACAGGAAAAGGCCACCTCTCAGAGGTTTGAGTCTGACCCAGCGCTCTGCCGATCTAGCCAGTACAAACCGCCAAGGGACGGATCTCCTCAGGATGTCGGATCACGGACGGGTTCATCAGAACAAAGACGGAGGGATGCACGCAACAGGAAGGATGCTATTCCCATATCTTCCGACCACGGAGAAAGAGCCCAACCTCGCCGTCCATCACCACCGCTCCGATCCCCCCGACGTCAGGAAGACTACAAGACTCACCATCGCACGGATATGCCTCCACCAAAGCAGTGCGACATCGTCATCCGCGACAACGCGGCACATACCCGTCATGATGAAGAGCACCACCAAGGACATAAGAGCAGGTCGCACCACGACCCTCCGCGTTCGACAAGCAACCGCGACAGGCATGGGGCGTCGCAGGAGGGTAACAGCAAGAAGGCTAACCCACCGCCACCTCCGCCTCCGTCGCCGCCAAGCAGTCACCATGGCAGAAGAGGCCCGTGTCGTTCACGCAGCCCATCCCATGTTGACAACAAGAAGAAGAACCTGGAGCCATACGATGCACGTTCGCGGATCGATAAGATCCACGAGGCCCGGGAAGGACCATACCTGGGACCACGTTGCTTCGGACCTGCAATACGGTCCGCAACTTACCCCAAAGGTTTCCGGATTGACAAGACCATCAATCCCTATGACGGCACCGCCAAGCCTGCCACATGGTTGCAGGACTACGCGGCAACGGTGGAGATTGCGGAGGCAACCAACGTCGCCGTCAAGTACCTCCGTTAATGTTGGCGGAGGCGGCCGTCAATGGATCGACAACTTGCGGAAAGATCTATCTACAATGGCTGGACATGCAAGAAGCATTCACCAAGAACTTTGAGGGTACATGGCGTCCACACGGTGGGCGCTCTCTGATGCGTGCGTGCAAGAAAGACGAGACATCTCGCGCCTACCTCTCCCGCTGGCTGGATATGAAAAATTCTGGCGCTGCGCCCTGAGTGCATGGCCGCCTTCGCCGATGGGTTGGAAAGTACGTTGCAACGACATAAGCTAAAGCGCTTGCAGGACAATCATCATGACTTGAATCGGATGATTCAGTTAGCTAGTGAGTTCGCATTGCCGACGACGATGCTCGTGGCTCTTTTGCAACGGCCGTTCCAACCCAAGCTCGGAGGAACAGCGGTACAAAGCGGAAAACGCTCCGTAAGAAAAGCAATCTACCGACATGGTCGCCATGACTTTTGCGGGGCGAGGCGAAGGCGGACAACGTGGCGAGGAAGGGGGCGGCCGGCGGCAGCGAGGAAGTGAAACCAACTCGGCGCCGCTCCGCGTTCCCCAAACCTACGAAGAGTACCGCGATATGCCGTGCCTCGTACACCTCGACGCCAACGGCAAGGCCACCCATACCAATCGACACTGCAAATTCGTCAACGACCTCAAGGAATACCCGGAGTCCGGCTATAAGCGAAGTCGGAAGAACAGACCGCGAGGCAAGGGCAAGGGGAAGAAGAAGGAGGAGGAGTCCAAGGATTCAAGTGACATGGACGAGGACGTTGACCCCAAGCACGCCGCCAAGGGCGACGACAAGGGCAAGAACCCCTTCACAAAGAAGGCCCCAGTATACCACACTTTCCTTGGCACCCCCACCGTCCGACAACAGAAGACCTCTCTAAGGATCCTGATGGCTACTCTCCCCCCAGTCCCCCAATACCTGCGCTGGTCGGAGGTTCCAATCACTTGGAACAGGACGGACCACCCAGACCTTGTGCCCACGGAGAACCAGTACGCCATGGTCATCAACCCATTGATTGATGGCGTAGAGTTCACCAAGTGCATGGTGGATAGTGGAAGCAGCATCAACATCATGTACCTGGATACACTGCAGAAGATGAACTTGATGGAGGCAAACCTAAGGCGGACCAACACCGTGTTCCATGGCGTAGTTCCTGGTCGGGAGGCTCGGTCCCTTGGGTGCATCACACTTCAGGTAGCCTTTGGCGATGTTAATAATTACCGCCAAGAGCGCATGACCTTTGAGGTGGTCCCCTTCAAAAGCATGTACCACGTCATATTCGGCCGCGACATATTCCACACGTTCATGGCCAAGCCATGCTTCGTCTACAACAAACTCAAGATACCCGGACCAAATGGTGTCATCACCATATCCGGAAGCTTTACCAAGGCAAGGGACTGCGAGATCAAATGGAGCTGCCGTTGCAGAAGCTGTCCTCTACAGCGAAGAATTCAAGGAGATCCAGAGCAAGGTCAATGACTCAGAGATGCCCGCGTCGAAGAAGCAGATCTCCGACTCCGCTCATGCGTTCAAGGCCACCATCGAGACCAAGCCGGTAGAACTTGTGGTAGGCGATGCCTCCAAGACCATCGCCATTGGGACGAACCTGGATCCCAAATAGGAAAGCGCGCTCGTCGAGTTCCTCCGTGAGAATAGGGACATCTTTGCCTGGCAACCTGCCGACATGAAAGGTGTACCTAGGGAACTTGAAACGGCTTAAACATAGATCCAAAATGTAAACCAGTGAAACAACCTCTACGACACTTGGAGATGAGAAGAGACGCCATTGGCGAGAGATATCTAGGTTACTTAAGGCGGTTTTATCCGAAGTCCTTCACACCCGATGGGTGGCCAATCCTGTACTTGTCCCCAAAAAGGGAACTACTGAATTGAGAATGTGCGTTGATTACACCGGCTTGAACAAAGCATGTCCCAAAGATCCGTTTGCTTTGCCTCGCATTGACCAAGTCATTGACTCGACGGCTGGCTCGGAACTTTTGTGTTTTCTCGATGCATACTCAGGATACCACCAGATCAAGATGAGGAAGTCGGACCAATTGGCCACTTCGTTCACTACCCCATACGGCACGCTTTGCTATGTCACAATGCCCTTTGAGATAAAAAACACAGGTGCTACCTACCAGCGGACAATGCAACGTTGCCTTCACGACCAAATTGGTCGGAACGTTCACGCTTATGTGGACGATATCGTGGTGATGTCTAAAAAATCAAACGACTTAATCTCCGACTTAAAAGAAACCTTTGATAATCTCTGGAAATACAACATGATGCTCAACCCTAAGAAGTGCGTCTTCGGGGTTCCAGCCGGCAAACTGTTAGGCTTCATCGTTTCCCAGCGTGGAATTGAGGTCAACCCGAAGAAAATCAAGGCCATCTTAAACATAAATTGTCCGACATGCCTAAAGGACATCCAACGACTAACAGGTTGTGTTACAGCAGTTAGTCGGTTCGTTAGCCGACTTGGAGAGAAGGCTCGCTACCGCATAAGTTCTTTGAAGGCGGACAAATTCACATGGACAGACGAGGCAGATGCAGCATTGAAGCAGCTTAAGGAGGTTCTTTCCTCAGCGCCTATCCTTGCAGCACCCGAGCCTGGGGAGCCCCTGTTAATCTACATGGCGGCAACCAACCGGGTTATCAGCATCGTCGTCGTGGTAGAACGGAAGGAACCAGGCTATGAGCACGGCATTCAACGACCAGTTTACTATGTAAGCGAAGTCTTGATGGAGTCCAAGCAGCGTTACCCGCACTACCAAAAGATAGCTTATGGAGTATTCCTGCCATGAAGGCGAGGCATTACTTTCAGGAGCACCCAATCACAGTAGTGAGCAAGACTCCACTGTCCGACATCATCAACAACAGCGATGCTACAGGAAGGGTCGCGAAGTGGGGCATTGAACTTTCCGCCTTCGAGATCACCTACAAGAGACGCGACGCTATCAAGTCACAAGCCTTGGCGGATTTCATTGCAGATTGGACGGAGATGCCAGATGCCACTCCGTTGCCGGAGCCAGAGTACTGGGTGATGCACTTTGACGGATCAAAGCGACTCAACGGCTCGGGGGCTGGTGTATTGCTACAGTCACTAAAAGGAGACAAGCTACACTACGTTCTGCAGATCCACTTCGAGGCTACAAACAACATGGCGGAGTATGAAGCACTCATTCACGGATTACGTGTAGCCAAGGATATTGGCATCAAGCGCATAGTTTGCTGCGGAGATTCCGACTTGGTTGCCCGGTGTGGTACACGGTACCAATGCGCGGAACCCTATGATGGCGGCATATCGCGACGAAGTGGATGAGATAGCCAAGAGCTTCTTGGGCTACGAAGTCAAGTATGTGCCTAGGGAGCAAAACGAGGCGGCTGATCTACTGTCTAAACTTGGATCAGGGCGCAAACAAATTCCGCCAGGAGTTTTCCTAGAGCATCTGCGCACACCATCCGTGAAGGGATCCGACGTCGACAACCCGGATAGAGCTGACTCTTTCGTCAACATGGTGACAAAGATCCCTCCGGCTTGGACAAAACCGTTCATGGAATATCTCGAACACGGAACTTTGCCCCACGACGAGGTCGAAAGATGGCAAATAGTACGGCGAGCAAAGGGTTATACCATAATCAATGGGCAACTCTATAAAAGGAGCACTACTGGGGTATACCTAAAGTGCGTTTCCTGGCTAGAAGGAATGGAAATCCTACGCGAAATCCATCTCGGAGATTGCGGGCATCATGCCGCTCCTCGATCGTTGGTCGCGAAAGCCTTCCGGCAAGGATTCTCTTGGTGACGCGGACGCCGACAAGCTGGTTGAGACATGCACAGGATGCCAGTATTATGCCCGATAACCATATGTTCCTGCTGAAGAATTGCGAACAATACCAATAACTTGGCCGTTTGCAGTCTAGGGACTAGACATGGTAGGACCGTTACAAATGGCACCGTGTGGATTTACGCATCTGCTTGTAGCAGTTGACAAGTTCACCAAATGGATAGAAGCTAAACCCATTAGAAAGCTTGATGGGGCAACTGCCCTCAGATTTGTCCGGGATCTAGTGGTGAGGTTTGGTCTCCCACATAGCATCATCACCGACAACGAAAGCAACTTGTCACTCGGAGAAGTGGAGGCCTATTGCTGGGACAAAGGCATCCGACTTGACCTTGCATCTGTTGCACACCCACAATCCAATGGTCAAGTTGAGTGAGCCAATGGATTAATTCTGTAGGGAATCAAGCCACGTCTTGAGGCACCGCTACATAGAGCAGCTGGAGCCTGGGCGGAAGAATTGCCATCTGTACTGTAGAGTTTACGAACTACACCCAACAGATCCACCGGCTGCACCCCCTATTTCATGGTATATGGAGCAGAAGCCATCCTACCTTCCGGCATCCTCACGATGCACCAAGAGTTGCCGTCTACAACGAAGATGACGCTGAAGAATCCAGACGCCTAGATGTGGACCTTCTCGAGGAGGAGCGTGTTTTGGCATGCCAAAGATCTGCCATCTACCAGCAGAAGCTACGCAGCTACCATAGTCGCCGCGTTCGGCATCGCTCATTTAAAGAGGAGGATTTGGTGCTCCGACTTAAGCAGAAGAAGTCACACAAATTATCCCCGCCATGGGAAGGACCGTTCATCATAAGCAAGGCGTTGCTCAATGGGTCTTACTACCTTGTCGACAATCGTGAGATCAAGGATAGACCCAACGAGGATCATAAGCGTAAGCGACGTGACCCGGATGATGACTACCTAGAGCTTGATCAGCCATGGAACATAGCACAACTACGTCCTTTCTACACTTAGCATTTTTTATCTAATCGTGTACCTCTTATATGATCAATGAAATAAAGCTCTTTGGTTCACTCATATTGCTGAGTCTTTTACCTCCTTTAGTGTTCATTTTTGGATCATATAAACCTTTATGCACAAGCTTTGTGATTGCACTTGTGAAAATCCGCCTACGGGCGTTAACTTAAGTTTTCTGGTCTACACGTTCTTTGTTGTTTTTATGTGGATTGTGGAGTAGTGACTATCGGCACTCATTGTCGGCGATTTTGTGCTTAGGTTATTGACGGTGCCATTGGGCATCATCACCTAAAGCGCATGGTTCCGACAACGAGTCTTCCGACTCACGAAAAGTCAAGCATACGAACCAAAGTAATGGGTAATCCAGCACTTGCTTAAAAAATATATACATACTGAAACTTAATTCTTAAGTAGCAGGATATGATAACCATTGTTTTCCGCCTTAAGATTACATCAACAAAGTTTTTTCCGCGCACACTCCAGAGGTGAAACAGAAATTACAAAGTGTTTTTCACTCTTTGGGTGCAGGAGACTTGGAGGCCGCATCATCGCCAGCCGGAGAATCACCCTCAGCATCGGTTCTATGATGAGACTCGGAGGATTCCGGGTTGGCGTTGTTGAGAAAGTTCCTGGGCACGAAGACGTCCACATCCACCAACTCGGCAACCCTGGTATCATACCCCGCGAGTGATGACAAGATGGCTTCGTGATCGATCTCCTTGCCGTCATCATCCACGTCGGGGATACCAGATGTCACCGTGTCGATGTCGACATCTTCATAGTGTGCCTTCACCATAGACAGCGCCATCCTTGCGCCAGCCCGTGCACATGAAGCTTTCCAGCTTGCAACACGCTCAGGGGCTCGGCGCAGAATCTCCGAGTACTTCACCATGGAGTCCGAGGCCTTGATATAAATCTGGAGGGGCTTGGCGATCTCCTTGGCTTGGGCGATGGCGGTGTTGATGAAGTTGTCGGCAAGAATCATGCATTCCTTGTCCGAAGGAGGCGAGCGGGTTAAGCCCATGGGCGCTGAAAATTCCGACAATGACTGCATGAGTTCAAAAATTCTAAGTATCCATACTACAGAACTACAAGGCGGAGGACACTTACTGAAGATGCTGGCCTTAGCCTGTCAGACGACGTCCGCCAAGTATTCCTTCTCTTGTTGGAGGAGCTTAAACGCCTCTCTATGGCGAAGGTTTTGCTCATCGGCAACTTGCTTCTAATCCTTTAGGATCGCAAGCTCCTCCTTCAAGCGATTGATCTCATCAGAGGTGGAGTCCTGCAGGGCTTTCATGGAATCCCCGTGCATCTTCAGCATTTCTTCCCTCTCCTTTTTAAGGATCTTGTTCTCGCTGTCCAGCTGCTGGATATGCTTGGACTGCTCGACGGCAACATGTTCTGCAAGTCAGAGAAAACAAAGTACACATTGCGTACTCGGAGATTATGGGCACAAAAGTAAGACGGAAATGCGCAAAAAGAAAACATACTCTTGTTTTTGATGATATGTTCCTTCAAGATGGCGGTTTTACCCTTTTCAGCTTCAAGGTCCGCGCGCATCTTCTGGTACTTATCGTTGGCCATGCCCCTCCGAGCATTCTCGTTCTGTGGAAACAAATACAAAGTTAAGTCGTTGTTTAGTCTGCTTGGAGCTTGTAGTCGGAAATTTTCCACCTAGATGCTCGGGGGCTACAGCGAGAGATTTTAACTTAGCACTATGCTTAGCTTTTCTTTAAGCATCTAGTCGGAGCTAATTCAGTTCTCAACTAGAGGCTTGGGGGCTACAGTATAAAGTTTTCACTCGGAAAATGCTTAGCTTTTCTTTAAGTATCTAGCCGGAACTAATTCAGTGACAACTAGAGGCTTGGGGGCTACAGCACTTAAATTTATGAACACTGTGTATGCTACTCTTAAAGCATCTAGTCGGAATAATTCATTCCATCTAAATGCTTGGGGGCTACAGTGCGAGTTCTTTCTAACTTAGTTTCTCTTAGAGCATATAGATGCAAAACCTATGGTTTTCTGTCTACATCCTCGGGGGCTACAGTGGGATACTCATATAAAATGCAAAAGGTAAAATAAAACTTACAAGTGCAATAATCTTGAGGTTTGTAGCACTCTCGGCTAGCAGCTTGCCAAAGAAAATGCTATTTCCTCGCAAGATATCTGCTTGTTGGAGCAGCTCCTCAATACCGCACGTCGGAGATGACGGCACTCCTCCAGGAACCATAGTCGTGTTACTCGGCAAGAGCGTCGGGTAAACTATCTTCGGGAACTTGAAGGGTTTCTGGGGAGTAGAGGTGCCGCCTTCGGAAGAGGTACCAGCTCCCATCACTGCCTTGCCGCTACCGATGGCATCCTTAGCCGGAGCTTCAGCCATTTGAAGAGCAGCACTCTCCTGCGTCGCCTGCTCGCCGACGACAGCTAGTTCGGTAGAAGCGCCAGAGTCCACTTCCATGGCGGAAGGGTCTGGTGCCTCCTGGACTGGGAGCTTGTCGGAGCAGAGGAGGGCTTGATAGCAGGAGTGGCAGGGGCGATAGCGGGAGAGGAGTCGCGATGCAGAATATATTTGATATTTCTAGAAGCCCCAAGAGTCTTGGAGGACTTCTTGAGGCTGGTTGTGGCTTTCTTCCTGAAACGTGCAAAATGCATAAGTACAGGAATAAGACAGACAAATGAGACAATGTCGGAGAATAAGAAGCTTACACTAGGGGGGCGCTTTGGCAAACATCCCGGTGGCTTTCTTCTTTTCGCCTCCAGGGCGGCTATACTCTTTTTGGAGGCTCCACCCTCCGTCTTCTTCTTACCTCTGTCGGCAGCGTCAGAGGTGGAGCTCTTCCGATTTCGCGCCAACGGGGCATCATCGTCGGACACGACCGTGACTTCCTTCATTTTTGGATCATAGATTTGGGCAGCCAGGTTGCCCTCCTCTAGATCGCTAAGCTGTTAAGTGAATAAATCATCGTGTTAGACAAGATGATATTGGCAAGACGGAAAAACTGGAGCAATGTCATACACGGAAAATAAATGTCTACCTTTGGGCACTTTCCGTCTACGAACATGTCGTAGGTGAGGGTGAAGCCACGCTTCTTATCCTTCACCTTGACGATGTCCTTGAGGCGGAACTTGACGGAGTCGCTCGAGAAGTTGTCCTCGGAGATCCGGAGGGTATCCCTTCGGTCGCCGGTGTACTCGTGCATATACTTCGTGCGGTGCTGCAGAGGTTGGATCCGCCTGATGAACTAGCACATGGCTAGGTCCAAGCTGGTCAGACCCGTCTCTACGAACCACTCGATCCGCCTTATTGCGCGAGAAGCGTCGAGGTCGGAGGGAAGGGAGGCATGAGACCGCCATGTGGAGACTTCAGCGGCGGCTCCATCCATGAAGTCTGGGTACGTTGCTTCTCGGCCCGCCAAAGGAATGTCGGGGCCGTAGAAGTACGTCCGCTGCTAGTTTTTGCATGACTCGTGGCCGACGATGTCGGGGAACCGCCGGCCAGGACGGATCTTGAAGCTTATGGTGCCGCAGTTTCTAAGCTCCTCCCTACTGTGTCCGGCTTCACGCTTGACGGTGAAGAAGTATACAAACAAATCTAACCTAGGCCTAATCCCTAGGTAACCCTCACAAAGTGCCGCGAAGTTGCTAAGCACTAAGATACTATTGGGGGAGAGGTTATGGGGTTGGACCTTGAAGTGATTCAAGACGGACAGGAAGAAGTGAGAGATGGGCAGAAAAACGCCGCGTACCAATTGTGCCTTGAGGTACACCTTCTCTCCGGCTTAGGGAGAAGGGGTCACCTCGCCGGCCGGCGCCGCCCGCCAGGCGATCCCCTCCGTCGCGGGGAGGTAACCCTCAGCGACCATCTCTTGGATGTCGCGGCCGGTGATGTCCGAGCCGTGCTAGTCGCCATTGTGCGAGTCTGGCTCCTCGTCCAGAGGCTCCAGCGTCGCTAGTTTGTGGTCACCGCCGGTGGTTTCAATCAGCGCAGATGCGGGGATGACCAGCCCCTCTGGCGGCACGACGGCGGAGCTCGTCGGCTTCGCCGTGGCTTCGCTCGACGCCGCCATCGACGGGGAAGAACTGCTGCTGGCCATGGAGGACTGGGAGGAAGCGACTGGTACAGAGAGAGGCTAGGGTTTTCTCAAGGTTTTCCGCGGAGAGCTCGAGGAGGCGTGCGGCTGGAGGAAGAAGACGATGACGCGAGAGAATGGGGTGAAAAAGTGGAAGTATCCCACAGTTACTATTTATCCTACTCTGCGTCAAGATTCGTGCAGTTAATCGGACGGTTGCCGCGTAGACGACGTGTTCGTGAACGTGCGCGGTAATTTCGCCACGTCTCCAACCGCCGCCACCAACGGTTCGTATCGCTCGCGTGGGAAAATCGGATATGATTACGTTCTCTGCATGTGTGAGTTACGAGGCGTCGCTGACCTACAGCCTACGTCGCCATAACTGACATGATAGATGAGCCGTCCCGTCGAAGATTCCGGCATGGACGGATTTAATCCGACAACAGGAGCGTACGATGGAAGATTCAGCATTTCTCCGACTTACTGATAGAAGACGGAGAAACCTTTGCAGGGTTCTTTGGGAGGACTACAAGATGTTGCTTGACGATTTGCCGACATCCATCTAGACGGAGCATTCCACGTGAAGAGGCAAGACGGTGCAAGATCTTGGAGTTCTCCGGGGGCTACTGTTGGGGATATGCTATATGGGTATCCTCATAGCATGTCTCTTATCCGACTAACCCGGGTGGCCCATAGTCGGTAGCATGGCCTATGGGTTTGGGCACCCGATTAGGTGGATCGGAAGGAGGCCCATGCGGATAAAGGAAGGCTACGGTGGAGTCACCAATGCATCTGAGCCTTGGAGTGCAAGATACACAAGACTAGTAATAGACGGTGTAGAACTCTGTAACCTGTCCGGCTAGGACTTTTCCCTGTAACCCTAGGACCTGGCGACTATATAAGTCGGGCCTATGGGAGCCTTTAGGGCACAACTTCAGACGATAACTTAGACTTTCTAGTCACCTCGCACAGCGAACCTAATCTCTGTAAGTCGGCGTATTGCCATTATAGTGATTTATAGCAGGAGTAGGATTCCGCCACCGTTGTGGGATCTGAACCTGGGTAAGTTGTGTTACCTCGTACCCGTCAACCGTCCGCCTTACCCCACGTCTCTAAACACGCACTCTGAGGACCCCTCCATGGCGTACTCGTCGGCAATACCACGACACATATGGTGTGGAATGTAATGGTTGCAGCAAGTAAACAAGTAACAATTGAAGATGTATTGATGGTAAAGATTGGATCGGGGTCCATAGTTCACTAGAGGTGCTTTCCTTAGATAAACAACATGGCATGAAGGGTAAACAAATTACAGCGGGGCAATTGACAGGAACTGAGCAAGGCATAACAATGCAATTACTAGTCAGAAAGATCCTATGAGATTCGATTGGGCAATACAACAATATACATAGACCGCCATCCAACTGCATCTATGACTAGAAGTCCACCTTCAGGTTATCATCCGAACCTCCTCCAGTATTAAGTTGCAAGCAACAGACAACTACTTTAAGCAAAGTGTGTAAGGTAAACAGTCCACGTGTTCCATGAACAAGAGACCGTTGTTTTCTCCCTAATAGCAACAACACATCTACAACCGAAGATATTTTTGTCACTTCCCTTGAAAACTAGAGGCATGAACCCACTATCGAGCATAAATACTCCCTCTTGGAGTCACTAGCAACTACTTGGCCAAGATAACCACTAGCAACGGAGAGCATGCAAGATCACAAACAACACATACATGATAGATTCATAAAGATAAAACCATTAATCAAACCAACATAATAATCTCAATATCCATCAGATCCCCGCAAACACAACATGCATGATTACAAATAGATTAGATCTTGATCATGAACGGAGCTCACCAGATCTATACATGAAAGCACAAAGGAGGAGATACAACCATCTAGCTACTACATGGAACCATAGTCCAAGGTGGAACTACTCACGAATCATACAGGAGAGAAGGCCTCCGGGATGATCTCCCCTCCAGCAGGGTGACATGAAGAGCTTCAGATCCCCCCGATCTAGGGACGATGGTGGCAGCGGCTACAGACGGTTTCGTGGATTTCTGATCAGGTACTGAGAGTTTCTGCATCGGGGGCTTTTTATAGGCGAAGGGGGAGGTCGAGGAGGCCAGGCACCAAAACCCTAGCCAAAAGGGCCCACCTGTGGTCACTGGGAAGGGGTTGGCTCCTGCTCGCCTCCGCCCCTCTAGAGTTCTTGTTCCCCACGGAAAGTAATTGACTTTGACATTTGTCCCGTCCAATTCCGAGAATATTTCTTTACTAACTTTTCTGAAACCAAAAACAGCAGAAAATAGGCATCTGGCACTGTTGCAACTTGTTAATATGTTAGTACCATAAAACATGTAAAAAGCACCTCAAAGTGTATACAAGTAAAGCAAAGTAGATACTAAACAAGCATGGAGCATCAAAAATTATAGATACGTTTCCGACATATCAAACCGCGCCCTAGTCACCAAAAATTATAGATATTAAACAAACATGAAAGGTTACAAACAAAGATCATGAATAACATGCATTAAAAAATGTTCGTTCGTTTCACATACAGAAAACATGGCATATTGGCATTCAGCTTGTCCCTCATGGAGTAGAAAATAAATGCATAGGACACCTTCAAAGTTCATAAGAGTGACTAGATACAAATAGCACAAGAGCAAGTAATATCAACAATATGAATCAATCAATAAGTCTTGGTACAATGCACATAGAACTAAGAATGGCAACTATGCTCTCATAATTGGTGCCTAAGGATAGAAGGTGGAGACTCAATATAATAGTGGAATAAAGGCCCTTCGTAAAGGGAAGAAGGGATTTCAAGTTTTAAAAGGAGCTTCCAAAAATTATGATACTTGTTAACTTTCAGCTCTCATTGCCCCTATCATAAGCTTCTTGAAGTGATTAAGGTTAAAGTGAACAAACTATGGAGTATATTCTTGACAAAGTATAAGTTGGCAATCCCATGTCCCTTAAATACGAGGGCGCTCTTCATGCTACTCAACTTTAGTTACTAGTAAGTTCTTGTCATAGTAAGTACATGTGTATCATAAAGAACCGCCAACGGGGTACCCCTTGCATATGATACAGGAGATATCCCATAATCAAAATGACAAGGCAAGCAGATAGTGAGCATCTCAGCGATCTTTTTATTTGCTATTTTCATAGGTTTTTATTGAGGATGCTTCACATATTGCTCACTATGGTTATGCTGCAAGTTTCCACCATGATTAGGCATGCTTAGGCTAGCGGTACAGACGTGTCTCTAACACAAAATACATAACTCCATGGACTTACAAGCTCCCCTTTTGACGAGGTTTGATCTCGTCAATGCCCATTGTTATGAGCTTGGGTTTTGGAGAATATGGGGATGCTGGAGATCGCGGAATGGTTAACAAACAAGCAACACAGGGACACAAAGTTTACCCAGGTTCAGGCCCCCAGAGGGAAAACCCTACTCCTGCTTGTCTGCTCTTGATTACAATGGGACCGAAAAGTACAAGGGTGCGCAGATGCAATCTGGCGTGAGGTGTGTATGTGGTGAATTCATAGAGAGCTCTCGTCGTGCCCTCCTGATCTTTATATAGATAGGCAGGTCTCGGGCATAGGTCAAGTCGGTTACAGATTAGGGTTAGCACCCTTTAAAATTCTATCTATTCTAGTCTTGTTCTCCAAATATCCGAAGTCATCATGGGCTTGGGCCACCCGAAAAATCCATGGGCCGCGTATCTCATAGTGGGCCTTCCTTGGGATAGAATGTATATGCTAATGTTGTGCACCCGTTGGGTATAACCATGTCAGTATCCCCCGGGTGCTCAGTCGAATCGCAGATTCGGCCGAGGACTCTTCAATCTTCCGGGTGCTATTGGTCCTGTTCATAAGAGAAAGAAATGATTTTAGTTCATGGGGATTGTTGATGCGTGTGCCTGACTCTCCTGACAGATCAGGGCCAGTTAATTGTCATAGGACAAAATAACACGATCTTCTTCAAACTCGAGTCCCTAGACTCGAATCTGGAACGGATGCTGGTGTAATTCGACTCAAGCCGCTGAGGTCTTACAGGAGTCGAATCCCAGTAGTTTTCGAGTCATGTACCCAACGCGTCCGTCGGGATTTTCATTGTGTCTGTTGACACAGTATTTTACTGGCAGAGCGCAGTCAGGTGCGTTACCAGGTCATCAGATGATATTTGTAGGTCTTATCTTTGTATTGTAAAAACATCATCCGAAATGTCATCACCGTGGAGGTGTTTCGGGTGGCCAAGAGGAATATTTCTCACTTAGCATTTATTTGGGCAAAGTTGCCAAAAAGAGTTTGCATCTTGATCCGAAGGATCACATTCAACGAATTCATAGGGTGCGCGACCAACGCTCCCTATGGGAGTAGTCCCCGAGTGTATGTTCGAGTCGTAGACTCGAGCAGAGACTTTAGTTCAGTTAATTGAGCTTCAGGTCCGTAAGACACAATTTTTTTCGGATGCTTGATCAGTCCTCCTGTCGGGGGGGATCACCCCCAGGTAGGCTAACCGGACAAGATGCAGAGCAATGGCACGACAGCCGGCTGAGGATAGCCGGACACAAAGATCCCAAGACAGATCAGAAGATGGAACAGAGCGAGACCCGACTGGCAAACCAATCAGCCGGACAAGAACCATCGGCAAGACCGCCAGCCGGCTGGATCAGGCCAGCCGGCCGGAGCAGGACAGATCGAGAGCCAACCGGCGGAAGAACCAGCCGGATGAAACAAGCAAGGGCAGAAGAGTAGCCGGATGGATCCAACCATCCGGCCCAGAAAGGCCAACCGGCTGGATCACCCTAGCCGGACACTCAAGACAGGCAAGGTACCAGATGACGCAGGGCACAGTGCACAGTGCACAGTACACCCAGGACAGCGGACAAGACAGAAAGAAGACTCAGACACTAGGCCCATGCCAACGACTTTACCGATGACGGTTGCAACAGTGGACAATAGATGGTACTGTGCATAACTACCCGCACGGCGACCACTGTAGATGGCGTGGCGGCATGGGCTTGACTGCAAGTACACGCCCCCCATGCCGGCCACTGTAGATGACCTAGCCGGCTGGGGCCCGCCTGTGGGACCCGCCAGTCGGCCAGGTCATTGCCCACGCCGCCTCGGCCTATATAAGGGGCGGCAGGAGCAACGTAGTAAGGGTTGGACCCTCCTCACTTCCTAGCTAGACCAGATACAGCTCGAGGAGCCCTGTAGTCCTCTGTGATTCTTCCATATAGTCAGATCGGCATGAGTAGGGGCTTTACCTCAACCCGAGGTCTCCGAACCTGTGTACTTCTTGTGTCCCCGACGTTTGCTTGTATTCAATCCCGCATGAGGACGCCGTCGCACGCTTCCCTGCTTTGCTCCCACATCACTTTCCAACCTGCTCAGGCTCTGCCGTTTCCATAACGACGACAGTTGGCACCCACCGTGAGGCTAGTATGGCCGCGAACGGAGCTTGTTCCGTACGGGACCTCTTCATCACCGTCTTCTCCAACACCGCTTCGAGTTGCCTGGGGGCTCGCTGCCTCCACCGGGCCATGTTCGCCAACTTCGGCGTCGCTTTGCCAAGTTTCTCTGAGGCTCGCCGTCGCCTCCGCATGTCGTTGCCGCGCCAAGGAGCCTTGGGGCTTGCTGTCGCTCGTCTCGTCCGGCCGCGCCATCCTCAGCGGCGTCGCCGTCGACCGCGTCGTCCACAGCACCGTCGAGCCGGCACGTCCGTCTTCAACCTCCTCGGCAAGCCGCCTGTGCCCGCGCCCGCGCCGTCCGCTCGTTGCAGCAGCCGCGCCCGGCTTTCCGCGTCTCCATCATCGCTCGCACGTCCTCCCCCGCGCGAGTTCCGCGCGCATACGCTGCAGCACTCTCGTCGGTCCGTCCCGCGCCGCTCGCCGCTGTGACCTCCT
This sequence comes from Avena insularis, assembly GCA_023614405.1. Lineage (NCBI taxonomy): Eukaryota > Viridiplantae > Streptophyta > Magnoliopsida > Poales > Poaceae > Avena > Avena insularis. The sequence continues at coordinate 29,582,674 of CM042689.1, read as the reverse complement.
GCGACGCGCTCAGCTGCGTCCGCCTCCCAAGCAAGCGCGCTAGCAGCAGCAGCGCTCAGCCATGAGTGCGCGCGCGAGAGCCAAATAAAAGCAGACCGCAGCTACTACAATCTCCCCGTATAATAAATACCACCGCATACGTACACGCGCGCGTCCGGCCGCAAAAACCATGCAGGCTATTGTGTGTACACATAAAATCATGCTACCACAGACTTGCTCATTACCTACGCGCTGCACCGGCTCTGCATGCTGCTCCGTCCAACTACTTGCTCGCGCCCCTGCGCATGCTCATCCGGCTGCGGCACCGCTGCATTAATTCTCCCCTACCGGCCGGTTCGCGTCTCTTCCAACCTGCCTCGCGGCCGCACGTTCGGCCCCAGCGCGTCCGCCTGCGTCGCCTCTGGCTGGCCGACTCGCGCCGTCCGGCTCCAGCGTGTCCGCCTGCGTCGCCTCCGGCTGGCCGACTCGCGCCGTCCGGCTCCAGCGCGTCCGCCTGTACATGTCGCCTCCGGCTCACCCGACTCGCGCCGTCCGGCTCCAGCGCGTCCGTCTGCGTCGTCTCCGGCTGGCCAACTCGTTCCGCCGCAAGCTTCCGGCTGCACTACCTATGCTGCGCCTCAGCTCGCTGCACATGCCGGCCAGCTTCCTGACTGTGCGTATCTGCGTGCTCGTCGGCACACGGGGCGGGAGCGACTAATGGATGAGCGGAGGGGGTCGGCCGGTTGGTAGGACCAAAAAGAGAAGAAAGGGAGAGGGCCGGTTAGGCCAGTCGGTAGAAAAAAAAGTGAGAAAATTGAACAGAAAAAGGAAGGAGAGTGCCGGCTGAAGCTAGCCGGCTACAAGAAAAGTTACTACGAAAGAAAGCAAAGGGAAAAGGGAAACGTGGCAATAGTCGGGGCGGACCTCGTCAGACCCGAGTGCTCCGCGTCTCCGGGTCAGCAACCCTCGCGTTCCAAGTGTCGCCAATCCGGCAGCAGCCAGCCTCGCGGCGAGCAGGGAGCCACGAGCCACCATCCTTCAACTGGCCAGAACCCCCCTCCACCCCTCCGCCATCCCGCCTCACCGGCCGGGTGGGAACTCCCAATCCGGTTGAGCCAGATGCACGCGCCCGCATCGACCTTCTAATGGAAGCTCGCCTCACCGAGGAGGAGGGCGCAACCGGCCCCGTGTGATTCGGGCCACGCATCCGGAAGGAGCCCTTTCCCGACAAGTTCTCCATGCCGCGGGACACCCCCAAGTACGACAGCAACATGAAGCCGGAAGACTGGTTGACCGACTACGTCACCGCAGTTGGCATCGCCCACGGCAACAAGCGTGTCGCGATTCGCTACATCCCCCTCATGTTGACTGGCTCGGCAAGAACCTGACTCAACAGCCTCGTGCCCAACAGCATCAACGCTTGGCCAGACTTCGAGAAAGTCTTCATTCGGAACTTCAACGGCACGTAGAAGCGCCCAAGCAGCCCCGTGATCTTTCTCTGTGTGTCCAGGGAGACCGCGAGTCGGATCGCGCGTACCTCGCCCGCGGAACCGAGCTGCGCAACTCCTGCGAAGGGATGGTGGAGAACCAGGCAATCGGTTTCTTCATCGAAGGGTGCCGCGAAGGCACGATGCTGCGCCACCGGCTGCTGTGCGACGAGCCCAAGACCATGGCGGAGCTGATAACCGTCGCTGACCAGTACGCCACCGCGGATGCGGCAATGAAGAATCCCCTCCGGGTAAACACGAAAGGACGCCCGGTTCCCACTGATCCGGCTAGGGAGAAGCCTGTCGGTCAGAGCGGTGAAGCTGGCTCGTCCAGACGGCACGGCAACGACAGCCGCTACCAGGGCAAGCGTCCGGGTGAGCAGCAGAGCCCGCGCTACCACCAGCGGCAAGTTAACGCGGTGCAGGGCGCGCCGGCCCACAACGACAAGAGGCAGAGGAATGCTTTTACCTTCGAGCAAATGTTCGACGGGCCTCGCAAGTACCACAGCGGCACCAAACCAGCTACGCACACCACTCGGCAGTGCAGCTGGACCAGGCAGATCAAGGAGCAAGCCGGGGTGGCGGAGGTGGAGGAGCTCTACCGTCGGGTGGAGGCGTTCCTGGGAAGGAGGTCAATGGTGTGGATATTATCCGCACCTTCCTCAAACGTCGGGTGCACCCACTGAAAGGGATACGGGTAGGAAATCAAAATTTTCTACCGTGTAAACAAGGATTACTATTGTCATAGATCACGAGATTACCACTAGACGCGCGGTTGCGGAACTTGATGAAGCGCGTCGAGGCAGTGTAGATGTTCTACGTCTCCTCCTCGTCCTCGTCAAACGAGAAGCTCCCCTTGCGCGGCTCGTCCAAGCGCTACAGATGTAGCGCCTCCGAGGTATCCACACGTACAGGGTGGAAGCATCAGACGCCGGACTGCTAGGTCCACGCGTGCAACATAGGTGTGAGGAGTGGCGGTTGGGTGGAATGGTCTAACCCTGGTCATCTCGCCACACCCTCTCTTATATAGGCATCCCTAGTAGGCTTCTATATTAGCAGCCCATTAGTAGCCTAAACCTGGTCTAATTCGGATCCAATCCTCATTAGGCTTCCGGCCCCTTAAGTGTGTGACCCTATACGTTCATATACGTATAGACATGACACGAATACACTTATTCTGTCAATAGTTGGTAGCGGTCTCTAGCAAGACGTGCCAAGTCCTAAACGCATACAAAGATTATATCGGACGAACCATCACAAGGTTTAGTACATGTCTTCCCTTTGCCTCACGATATTTGGTCTAGCTCCAAGCTGACCTCTCTTTCTCGATATTGTGATTCGGAATCCCTTTACTAGGTTAACTCTTAACCTTATATAGTACGGCCATGCATTTCTGGATCCGATCACTCGAGGGGCCCAGAGATATCTCTCTCAAGTAGAGAGGGGCAAATCCCATCTTGATTGACCATGCCTTGCAGCATGCTTCAGGACAAACTCGAAAGCTACATTTATAACTACCCAGTTACGGAGCAGTGTTTGATAGCCCAAAGTAGGTCGATCCACATCTCAAGTACATGCGACAATCTCAGGTCTAAGGACAAAACGTACACGATGTGTAGAGAGAGCTGCAACCAATTGTCAGTCTCAAGTTGGGTCGGTCCAACCCCATGTTCATAACATGTGTCCACATCATTGGTTTGACATCTCCATGTACATGACTTGCGAAACATAGTCATCAATCAATCGATGTGCTAGTCTAATATTCACGTGTGTCCTCACATGAACTCCGACTAGGAAAAACTCTTAAATAACCATACAAGTAAAGAGTTTCACAAACAATTCACATAATTGCCAATCAATACAAGTTGCCTGATATGGATATTCAAGGAACATTACAATAACTCATGGATACGTAAGAAATATATGTAGGGGTTCGTAGCATGGAAAACAAAAATTTTCTATCGCATACAAACAAACAAGCCAAGATCTATCTACTAGATAGCAGCAACGAGTCGATGGAATAACTCACCCTCGAAGATTCCAAAGTGGTTAACGAGAGCAGATTCTCGTGGGTGATGTAGTCGTACTCTTTCCGATCTCAAGATCGCGTAGACGATCCTTCCGCGCCTGCGTTCCTTGGCGCTCCCTTGATCGGTCACTGCGTTAGATTTTCGACGAAGACCTTCCTCTCCTTGTTCCAGCAGAAATGGAGGTTGTAGCACTCTCCTCGCGATTCCTGGCCTGGCGTGGTACTGGGAGGTAGAGGAGATCCCAGGCTTCGCCTTAAGCCGGTGCAGTATGGTGGAGCTTATGAGAGAGGCTATTAGTGGTCTAGTAATTAGACACACCAATTAGAGGCTCTAAACTAATTAGAAGGCTCTAAAACAGCTCTAAACCGGGTCTAGGTCTAGTTTCTAGTTTAGAGGATAGGAACTTGTGTGTGTTATGGAGGCCTGCCCTCCCTTTATAGGTGGGAGGGCTGGCGGCCAAGGGAGGAGGAGTCCTCCCCAACTCGGCTTGGTGGGCGCCCGCTTTGGGAGGAGGACTCCTCCCCCAACTCGGCCTCCACCTCTTCTCCTCTTTCCCACTTTCCAAAATTGGCAGTTTGACTTTAAAACTGGCCGTTTGACTTTTCCAATTTAGGATTTAAATAAACCCTTTATTTTGGACAGCGAGAACACTTAGTACATGATGCAATCATTCCATCTTGCAATGACACATTCATGCACCCCTTCCCCTCGAGTGCGGACATTCGGACCTTCTAGAATGTTCCGATGAAAACACCGGAACCATTCCCCAACTCCGAAATGGGACTTTCCTTATATGAATCTTATTCTCCGGACCATTCCGGATCACCTCGTGATATCCCGGATCCCATCCGAGACTCCGAACAACATTCGGTCTCTTTCTCATAATACCATAACTACTCAAACAACGTCGAATCCTTAAGTGTGTCTCCCTACGGTTCGTGAATTATGCGGACATGATCGAGACACTTCTCCGAACAATAACCAATAGAGGAATCTGGAAATTCATATGGCTCCCACATATTTCTACGATTACTTTGCGATCGAATGAACCACTTACATACGATACCAATTTCCCTTTGTCTCACGATATGTTACTTATCCAAGGTTATGATCGCTTGTATCTCCGCATACCTAGTTCAACCTCGTTCATCGATAAGTACTCTTTTCTCGCTCCGTGATATGTGATCCCTTGTGACCAAGTCACATGCTTGCAAGCTAATTGATGACATTTCACCGAGAGGGCCCAGAGAATATCTATCCGTCATGTGGATGGACAAATCCCACTCTTGAACCATGTGTTTCAACCAATACTTTCCGAACACCCAATACCACCTTTATAGCCACCCTGTTACGGTGTGGTGTTTGATGACATCAAAGCATCCATCCAGTAAAGGCAATATGCATGATCTCATGGTCGAAGGAATTAGGTTACTATGTATCAGAAAGCATATAGCAATTGAACTATTGAAATGACTTGATCTTTATGCTACGCTTGTCTATAGGAGTATGTCCACCATATCATTCTCCTAACGATATGATCTTGTTGTTGATAACATCTCAATGTTCATGACAAAGAAACCACATCATCAATCAACCAACAAGCTAGTGAAGTATAGAGGCTATACTAGGGACTTCAAATTAAGTTTACAAATCACACAAGTATTAATGGTTTCCTTGTTAATACTATTATAGCATGAATGTAAACATTTATCATAAACACAAAGATATATAATAATAACTACATTTATTATTACCTCTAGGGCATATCTCCAACAGTCTCCCACTTGCACTAGAGTCATCTAATCTAGATTACATGGTAATATACCGAACACCCATGGCAGTTTGGTGTTGGTCATGTTTTGCCCTCGGGAGAGGTTTAGTCAACGGATCCGCCACATTCAGATCTGTGTGTACTTTGCAAATCTTTATATCCCCATCCTGGATATGTTCTCGAATAGCGTGGAAACGCAGCTTGATATGCTTCAGCTTCTTGTGTGACCTTGGTTCTTGCGCATTGGCTATGGCGCCCATGTTATCACAAGAGATAGACATTGGGTCCAGCACTAGGAACCACACCCAGCTCAATGAACTCTTTCATCCATATCGCTTGTGAAGCCCGGCAGCCATGTATTCCGATTCAGTTGAAGATCTCGCCACAACGCTTTGCACTCCTCCAGCTAATCGCTGCACCATTCAAAATAAATACGTATCCAGATTGTGATTTAGAATCATCCGGATCGGTGTTCCAACTAGCATCGGTGTAACCATTAACAACGAACTGTTCATCACCTCCATAAGAAAGAACCATATCCTTAGTTCTTCTCAAGTACTTAAGGATGTTTTTGATCACGTCCAATGATCCACTCGATCACTTTGATATCTGCTAGTTAGACTAACAAAGATATGCGATGTCGGGTCTAGTACATAGCATGGCATACATTAGAGATCCTATGGTGAGGCATAGGAGTCTTACTCATCTTTTCTCTATCTTCCGATGTCGGACTTTGAGTTTTACTCAAGGTCATATTGGGCAACATGGGCAAGAACCCTTTCTTGCTATCTTCCATTCCAAACCTCTTTAGAACTTTGTCCAAATATGTACTTTGTGACAATGATATTTGGCGTTTCGATCTATCTCTATAAATCTTTATGCCTAATATGTAAGCTGCTTCGCCAAGATCCTTCATTGAAAAACTATTATTCAAATACTCTTTGACACTATTAAGAAGGTCTACATCATTCCCAATCAACAATATGTCATCCACATACAGTATTAAGAATGCTACAGAGCTCCCACTCACTTTCTTGTAAATACAAGCTTCTCCATAAGTTTGTATAAAACCAAAACTTTTGATTACCTTATCAAAACGTTGATTCCAACTTCGGGATGCTTGCTTCAATCCATAGATAGACCGTTGAAGCTTGCATACCTTGTTAGCATCTTTAAGATCGACAAAACCTTTGGGTTGCATCATATACAACTCTTCATCAATGTCTCCATTGAGGAATGCTGTTTTGACATCCATCTGCCATATCTCATAATCATAATATGCAGCGATTGCTAACATAATCCTCACAGACTTTAGCTTCGCTACTGGTGAGAAAGTCTCATCGTAGTCAACTCCTTGAATTTGTCGAAACCCTTTTGCGACAAGTCGAGCTTTATAAACGATAACATTACCATCAAGATCTGCTTTTCTTCTTGAAAATCCATTTGTTCTCGACGGCCTTCCTACCATCCGTAAGTCCACCAAAGTCCATACTTGGTTTTCGTACATGGATCCAATCTCGGATTTCATGGCTTCTTGCCATTTATTGGAATCGGGCTCATCATCGCTTCCTCATATGTCTCGGTCATCGGTGTTGTCCACCAACATGACATTCACAACGGAATCATACCAACTGGAGTGGTACGATTTCTCGTCACCTCCGAGGCTCAGAGCAACTTCAACCAAGTTTCATGATCACCATCACTAGCTTCCTCTCTTATTGGTGCAGCACCACAGAACTTCTTCCGTCTTTGCGCTACTCGCAATTTCGAGAGAAGGTTCGACAACCTCGTCGAGTTCTACTTTCCTTCCAGATACTTCTTTCGAGAGAAATTCTTCTAGAAAGGATCCATTCTTAGCAACGAAGATTTTGCCTTCAATCTATGATAGAAGGTATACCCAACAGTTTCCTTCGTATCCTATGAAGACGATTTTTCCGCTTTGGGTTCAAGCTTGTCCTATCAGAACTTCTTTACATAGGCTTCAGATCCCCAAACTTTAAGGAACGACAATTTAGGTTTCTTCCCAAACCATAATTCATACGGTGTCGTTTCAACGGATTTAGACGGTGCCCTATTTAAAGTGAATGCGGCTGTTTCTAATGCATAACCCCAAAATGATAGTGGCAAATATGTAAGTGACATCATAGAACGAACCATATCTAAGAGAGTTCGATTACGACGTTCAGACACACCATTACGCTGTGGTGTTCCCGGCGGTGTCAACTGCGAAAGTATTCCACATTTCTTCAAATGCTCGCCAAACTCGTAACTTAGATATTCACCTCCACGATCAGAACGTAGAAATTTAATCTTCTTGTTACGTTGATTCTCTACCTCACTTTGAAACTCCTTAAACTTCTCGAAAGTTTCGGACTTATGTTTCATGAAATAGATATACCCATATCTACTCAAGTCATCCGTGAAGGTAAGAACATAACGATAACCATCACATGATGCTACACTCATTGGACCACACACATCGGTATGTATGATTTCCAATAAGTCCGTAGCTCGCCCATCATACCAAAAATGGAGTCTTAGTCATTTTACCCATCAGACATGCTTCGCATCTTTCAAGTGATTCAAAATCAAGTGATTCAAGAAGTCCATCGGAATGGAGTTTCTTCATACGCTTCACTCCAATGTGACCAAGACGACAGTGCCACATATAGGTCGAGTTATCGCTTGATTTCAATCGTTTAGCTTCAATGTTATTAATATGTGTATATCCACTATCGAGATTCAATATGAATAGACCATCTATCAAAGGTGCATGTGCATAAAACATATTACTCATATAAATCGAACAACCATTATTCTCGGATTTAAACAAGTAACCGTCTCGCAATAAACAAGATCCCGATATAATGTTCATGCTCAACGCAGGCACCAAATAACAATTATTTAAGTATAAAACTAATCCCGATGGTAGATGAAGAGGTAGCGTGCCGACCGCGATCACATCAACCTTTGATCCGTTTCCTACGCGCATCGTCACCTCGTTCTTCACTAGCTTCCGTTTATTCTGCAGCTCGCTTTGAGTTACAAATATGAGCAACCAACCAAGATCAAATACCTGCACTACTACGAATACTAGTGAGATACACATCAATAACATGTATATCGATATACCTTTCTTCTTGATGTTGCCGTTCTTCAAATCCGCCAAGTACTTTGGGCAATTCCGCTTCGAGGACCTTCTCCCTTGCGGTAAAAGCACTCAAGATGTCGGGCTTGTCCAGCCTTGGTCCTCTTCGTCGGCGTGGTAACTTTCTTACCACCCTTCTTGAAGTGTCCCTTCTGCTTAGACTTGCCTTTCTTGAATTTGGTGGTCTTATTGACCATCAACACTTGGTGCTCTTTCTTGATCTCCACTTCTGCAGATTTTAACATAGCAAATAGTTCGCAACTCTTTGTTCATGTTCGCATGTTGTAGTTCATCACAAAGTTCTTGTAACTTGGTGGTAGTGATTGGAGGATGCGTAAACCCCAAAGTATTAGGAATCACTATACCCAAACTTTGAAGTTTATTTATGCGTCAGACATTTTAAGCACATGCTCACCGACGAGCTACCTCTTCCATCTTGCGCTTAAAGAACTTTTCAAGCTTCATAACTTTCAATTGCCGCATGAGTCTCAAAAATTAATTTGAGATCCTCGACAATATCATATGGGTCTGACTCTTCAAACCTTTTTTGAAGCTCCGATTCTAAACCATACAAGATAGCACACTGAACTATGGAGTACTGATTCTTCCGAGCAAGGTAAACATTCTTTACTTCATCGGTAGCATCGATTCAGTGGGTCACCTAGCGGTGCATCCAGACATAGGTCAAATTACCATTGTGAGGACAATCCTCAAATTGCGGAACCAATCATGGTTGCTTCCATTGTTTTTCAACTTTTCTTTCTCTAGGAACGCATTAAAATTGATGGTAGGGGTGCCATTGATCTACAACATATTTGCAATAGTTTAGACTAAGTTTATGACAAATTGAGTTCAAATTAATTAATGAAATTAAACTAGGTGAACTCCCACCAAAACAACATCCTCACATTGTTTTAGTGATCACACGAACCAAATCCACTACATCAACACCGATCATCACGAGAGTTGATATAGTTTCAATGGCGAACAATCATCATGTTCATCATATCTACTATATGATTCATGCTTTGCCTTTCGGCGATCCGTGTTCCTGAGGCCATGTCTGTACATGCTAGGCTCGTCAAGACAAACCTTAGCTTCCGCATAAGCAAATCTGGCTTGCTTACGTTGTAGTCACCATGAATCAAAGACACCCGATCATCACGTGGTGTTTCAAGCAGCAAGCTTTGGCAACGTGCATACTAAGGGTGAACACTTTAGAACTTGAAATTTATGTGTATGAGGGATCATCTTATAATGCTACCGTTGTCTACTAAGCAATACAAGATGCATAAAGGATTAACATCACATGCAATTCATAATATGTGATATGATATGGCCTTTCTTCTTTGTGCTTCCGATCTCCATCTTCAAGCACGAACATGATCTCCATCATCACCGGCATAGCATCAAGGTCAATGACGCTTCTTCATGGTTGTTGTCCACCAGCTTCAACTATTACAACTATTTTGAATAGACACGCAGTCTTAATGTAAATTAAAGACAACCATATGGCTCCTGCCGGTTGCCAACTTACAATAAGGAACATTGCATACATCAAATATAATCACAATCATGGCCATATCACATCACTGCACACCCCTACAAAACAAAGTTAGACGCCTCTACTTTTTTTTGCATATTTTACGTGGTTTGGGGCTTTCAATAAGTGTCGTTCTAACTTACGAACAAGAACCACAACATTGATACTAGCATTGTTGATCACCCGTTGTAAATTGGATCTTTACTATGCTAGGAGAAACAGCACCCATAAAGCCACTTATGCAATACAAGTTGCATGTTAAGCGGAGCAAGTCTCATGAACGATGTCATGTAAGGTTAGCCCGGCCGCTTCATCCCAACATACCGCAAGATGCAAAGTACACAAAAGCAATCTACAATAAAGCATCAATGCCCACAATGATCATTGTGTTCTACTCGGCAACAGATCTACATATAGACACGGCTCGATACATCGTAGGGGTTCGTAGCATGGAAAACAAAAATTTTCTATCGCATACAAACAAACAAGCCAAGATCTATCTACTAGATAGCAGCAACGAGTCGATGGAATAACTCACCCTCGAAGATTCCAAAGTGGTTAACGAGAGCAGATTCTCGTGGGTGATGTAGTCGATTTCTTCCGATCTCAAGATCGCAGAGACGATCCTTCCGGCCAGCGTTCATGGCGCTCCCTCAATCGGTCACACGTTCGTACTGACGAAGACCTTCCTCTCCTTGTTCCAGCAGGCGGAGGTTGTAGCACTCTCGCGATTCCAAGAAGACAACGGCGTGGTACCGGAGGTAGAGGGAGATCCCAGGCTTCGCCTTAAGCCGGTAGTATGGTGGAGCTTATGAGAGAGGCTATTAGTGGTCTAGTAATTAGACACACCAATTAGAGGGCTCTAAACTAATTAGAAGGCTCTAAACCGAAACAGCTCTAAACCGGGGTCTAGGTCTAGTTTCTAGTTTAGAGGATAGGAACTTGTGTGTGTTATGGAGGAGAGCCCTGCCCCTCCCGTTATAGGTGGGAGGGCTGGCCAAGGAGGGAGGAGTCCTCCCCAACTCGGCTTGGTGGGCGCCGCTTGGGAGGAGGACCTCCCCCAACCTCCACCTCCCTCTCCTCCTCTTCCCACTTTTCCAAAATTGGCGCTTGACTTTAAAACTGGCCGTTTGACTTTTCCAATTTAGGATTTAAATAAACCCTTTATTTTGGACAGCGAGAACACTTAGTACATGATGCAATCATTCCATCTTGCAATGACACATTCATGCACCCTTCCCCGAGTGCTGGGACATTCCGACCTTCTAGAATGTTCCCGATGAAAACACCGAACCATTCCCCAACTCGAAATGGGACTTTCCTTATATGAATCTTATTCTCCACCATTCCGGATCACCTCGTGATATCCCGGATCCCATCCGAGACTCAACAACATTCGGTCTCTTTCTCATAATACCATAACTACTCAAACAACGTCGAATCCTTAAGTGTGTCTCCCTACGGTTCGTGAATTATGCGGACATGATCGAGACACTTCTCCGAACAATAACCAATAGAGGAATCTGGAAATTCATATGGCTCCCACATATTTCTACGATTACTTTGCGATCGAATGAACCACTTACATACGATACCAATTTCCCTTTGTCTCACGATATGTTACTTATCCAAGGTTATGATCGTCGGTATCTCCGCATACCTAGTTCAACCTCGTTACTGATAAGTACTCTTTTCTCGTTCCCGTGATATGTGATCCCTTGTGACCAAGTCACATGCTTGCAAGCTAATTGGATGACATTTCACCGAGAGGGCCCAGAGAATATCTATCCGTCATGTGGATGGACAAATCCCACTCTTGAACCATGTGTTTCAACCAATACTTTCCGAACACCCAATACCACCTTTATAGCCACCCTGTTACGGTGTGGTGTTTGATGACATCAAAGCATCCATCTAGTAAAGGCAATATGCATGATCTCATGGTCGAAGGAATTAGGTTACTATGTATCAGAAAGCATATAGCAATTGAACTATTGAAATGACTTGATCTTTATGCTACGCTTGTCTATAGGAGTATGTCCACCATATCATTCTCCTAACGATATGATCTTGTTGTTGATAACATCTCAATGTTCATGACAAAGAAACCACATCATCAATCAACCAACAAGCTAGTGAAGTATAGAGGCTATACTAGGGACTTCAAATTAAGTTTACAAATCACACAAGTATTAATGGTTTCCTTGTTAATACTATTATAGCATGAATGTAAACATTTATCATAAACACAAAGATATATAATAATAACTACATTTATTATTACCTCTAGGGCATATCTCCAACAATATAATCATCTCTATGATTGCCTCTAGCGCATATTTCCTTCAGCCGCTCCAAGCGAGAGCGCATCCGATGTTTCTTTACACTAGCCGCAACGACCCGACGAGGGTCTCAGCCGAGGAGTTATCCCGAGGCGACCTCGACAGAGTTCTTCGGCCGCTGCTGAAGTACAAGTCCGAGGAGGACCTTCCGGGGAAGTCGTTGACGTCCCCCTTCAGTGCCACGAAACCCATTCCGCAGGTGTAGATTTGCGACATGCGTGTTGCGCCTTTTTCGAGTGTTTTTCCTTATTATTGCTTGTACTGATTTTTTATGTCTTCTTTGTGCAGGAGTTCAAGGTGGCTGCCATGGTGCCCCCGCTGCCCGAAAGGTTTCCGGTTGAGCCGGACAACGAGGTTGTGGACTCCGAGTCCAAACTTCCGTCGATGTAGTCGCCAACTCATGAAGCCCCCGAGGCGAGCGAGGAGCGGACCCGGAAGCGGGTACGCAGTTCGATCGAGTCTTCGGATGCCTCACTCTGCCAACGCCAAGGGACCCGTCCTTCCTCGTGCGCCACAGTGAGAATGATGGTGCTTCTTCCACACCGTTCTGGCGATGGCGCCCTTACCGCCAAGAAGAAGGAGAAGGAGAAGGTGCCGCCCGTCTTCAACTTGAGCGACATTGACTCGTAAGTAGTTTTCGGATGCTTTTGTATTTTGCGTGTGCATTTTTCTTCTTGCCTTGACGAATATTTTCCTTGCAGCCACTCCTCAGAGGGCTCTCTTAGTGAGGGCGCTCAGGAGACCGTACGGGAGTCAAAGCCGACAGCCCCTCCTTCTCAAACGGTGGCCACCTCTGGGGGCGATGCTCCGAACCCCTCTCCACAGGAGGATCGAGTAATCGTCACTCAGAAGACTACACCTGGACCGTCAGAGTCCCCGTCTGAGCATGTCAGTTATTTTCTTCTTGTCCTTGGGGAAGCCCCCGAGCCTTTTTGGGATCGTGTTGTTTGATGTTTTGCTCGTTTCGGGGCGCAACCCCCGAGCTTTTCTATGATGCTTTTTGATTGTTTTCCTCTGTTTCTTCCTGTAGCCTTTTGTGCACAGCGTGGATCTTCTCATCCGGCAGCATCTGGCGCTGGAAGCCAGCATGCAGTAGTTGGGGGGTACGTGTCTTGATTGCTCGTCTTTTTCGTCTGCTTGCTTGAATGTAGCTTGTGTTGCTCATGTGTGTTCTTGATGCTTTGCAGATGAAAATAATGTTGCCCTTCGTCGGCTGGATGCTCTCAAAAAGAGCTCTGGTCGCGCGGAGAAGCAAGCTACTGATACCGTGGAGGCGAAGGAGCGCCTACAGCAGGAGTTGGACGATGCTGCCGAGGCCAAGGAGAGCCTACAGCGGGAGGCTTCGGGTCGCGAGGAGCATCTCGCAACTGTTGCGGATGCGCGCGAGAAGGAGGTGGCTGAGAAGCTGATGGCTGCGGCCAAGGCCTTCTCCGGTAAGTGTTTTGCATTCAAATTGGTTTTTTTGTTTTTCGACTTCTCTTTCTTCATGTCCTTATTCGACTCGTGAATGTTCTTCTTTTCCACTAGATGCTTCGGGCATTGCGTTTGATCGCAGTGTCTTGGAGCACGAGAGTGCTCTGGAAGATGCCACCACAGCGGTCGAAGATCGTTGCGGCACTGCTGCTGGCTCCCTTGCTAAGGCCAAGGAGGTCCTCCAACATTTCTACAAGGAGATCGTTCCCAAGGGTGCTGCCCTTGAGGACGTTGATTCTCTGGCGGATGCGCTGTCAGAAGGTGCCCCTGCGGTCTACAAGCGCAAGCAGAAGGGAATCGGCGCCTCCATTGGTCTGGCCATGGCTATGGCATCTGGAGCGGAGATGGATCTTCCGCACATCACCTCCCAGATGCCAACAGCTCCAGACGGCTCTGAGGTAGCCTTTGCTCTCTTCGCCTCTCGCTGCAAGCGGTATGGTCCAAGGCTTATTGATCTGCTGGCGGACTATGCGGCGAAGCAGTAGGGAGAAGCCAGGAGCATGCACTCTGGCTTCGAGGCTACCCGCGCATGCGGGCGCCTAAATCTGTTGTAGCCAGGATAGCTTTTCTTCTTATGTCTTTGTTATATTTTGTCGAACAATTTCCTTTTGCCACACAGTGGCTTTTTTGATGTAGATATAAATGATGCTTCGAGCTCTTGTCTGAGAAATGTGTTGTTCATATTCTTACTTGCTTGCCTTTAGGGACCTTCGGGTGACGCTCCCGTGGATGCTTCGACTGTCCCTCAACCGCGGCCATATTTGGATGATGCCTCGCAACCTGTTTTTCTTCGTGACCGCATCCGCAGCCTGGAGAAGGAGATCATTGGCGTTCAAGGCCATGCGGATGTGTGGAAGTTGAAGGCTGAGCGAGCTACCGCCAGGGAGGAGTATCTGATGGGGGAGCTGCGGCAGTTGAGCGAGCAACTACAATGTGAGTTTTCTTGATCTGCTGCCCGTCTTCGGATGCGCCTTGTTTGTGTGTCGCCTTACTATGAGTTATCTACAAGTGCCAATTTTGTCCCGAGGGAGCAGAAGGAGCGTGTTGCAGTTCGGATCAACTGTCTCACCCAACAGGACTTGGAAGCTGGCGGCTTCTTCTGGATGGACCGTGACCGGGCCACCGTCCTTGCGACGGTGCAGGATCGTGTGCATCAAGTGTCGCGGGTGCTGGAGCAAGCGAAAACATCCTTGGCGTCTATTCTGTATGTCATGCTCCCCCTCGATGAGGCACCTTCAACTCTTTGGGGTTTGCTGGCGAAGTTTCGAGACGTGAGTCACGTGAGGGAGTTGGTGCGCCACCAGCTGGTTGCAGGGGTGAAGGCTGCCCTTTCACTTGTTCGGCTGCATTGCCCTGATGTTAACCTTGCGACGGTGGCGACTGGGCCGCCTCTCCGACCAGATGGTAGCTTATGGGATATGCGCCCACACTATGCGGCTGTTAGGCAGTATGCCGAAGAGATCGTGGATCTCTTTGAGCATCGGGCACGCGTCATGCTTCAGAATAGGTAGACCCTGTAAAATGATAGATGTAAAACTTGTATATATTTCGAGTGGGCTTATTATGCCCTTTGTTGTAAAGATTATTTGTGTTAGCACGTGGTGCTTTTGTTGTATGCATGTCCTTTTCGTTAGCCTGACGTGGTCAGCTACTCAGGTTTTTCATGCGCTATTCTCAGTCGACGAGGTCGTGAGGTGAGGCGGAGCCCCCGAGTGTGTTGTAGCAGGAAGTAATGCAAGGTAAAAAGAAATTTTCGGGCTAGGGACTTAGCTTTTATTCATATCGAAACGAGGGGGTACATTGTTCGACTGAGTAGCCTTATTGAAAGTAAATAGATAGCTAGGAGTAGAAGCGTCACAATTGTGCAACATTCCATGGGTTGGAGTATGCGACTCCTGACTTGACGTCCTTGAGGCGGTAAGCACCACCTGGGATGACTTCAGTGACGATGTAGGGTCCCTCCCAGGGTGACTCGAGCTTCTTCGGTAGCTCTTGCTTGAGTCGCAGGACGAGGTCTCCTTCGACGAAGGACCTTGGGCGCAGCCGGCAGCTGTGGTAGTTGCGAAGGCTTTGCTGGTAGACCGCTGAGCGGGCTGCGGCAATGTTGCGTGCCTCGTCGAGTGTGTTGACGGCGTCTTCAAGTGCGGCTGTTGATTCGGCTTCGCTATAAGAAACAACCCATGGGGCCTTGTGGCGCACTTCTGCAGGTAGCACGGCTTTGGCTCCGTGCACCATGAAGAATGGCATGTAGCCAGTTGAGCTGTTTGGCATTGTGCACAAGCACCAGAGGACGGAGGGTAGCTCTTCTGCCCAGGATCCCTCAAGTCGTTCGAGTGGGCTGAGTAGGTGTTTCTTGATGCCACCACCTACGAGACCGTTGGCCTTTTCGACCTTCCCGTTGGTCTGCAAATGTGCCACAGAGGCGTATGATATGTTGATGCCAAGGCCTTCGCAGAAGTCCTGAAACTCTTTGGAGATGAAGCTCGAGCCATTGTCCATGATGATGTTGTGCAGCACACCGAACCTGTAGACTATGGACTCGAAGAACTTGACGGCTGTTTTGCCTTTTTGGTTAGTGATAGGCATGGCCTCGATCCACTTGGTGAACTTGTCGACTGCGACCAGGAGGTAGACGTGGCCTCCTTTCGAAGATTTGGGTAGTTTGCCGATCATGTCAAGGCCCCATTGGGCGAAGGGCCAGGCCAGTGGTATGGGCCTGAGCTTTGATCATGGTGCGTGTGGTTTCTCCGCAAACCTTTGGCAGTTGTTGCACCTTTGGACGATGTCCTTGGCATCGGTCATGGTCGTTGGCTAGTAGAATCCAGCTCGTAAAGCTTTGGCGACAAGAGCGCGGCAGCCCGCGTGTTGGTCGCAGATGCCCTCGTCGATGTCTTGGAGGATGGTTTTGCCGTCACCGATGGTGACGCACCGTTGGAGTACACCCAAAATGTTGCGCTTGTATAGTTCGCCATTGATGCTAGTGAAGGATTTGGACCGGCGAGATATGCGTCGGGCATCTGTCGGTTCATCAGGCAGTTCCCTGTTTATCAGGTACCGAAGGTACGACTGTGTCCATGTTTCTTCGATTGCCATGACCTGCATCAGGCTGACCAACTCGACCTCCGTGTCGAGCTTTTCGGGTCCTTCCTGTCCTTCGCGTGGTGCAGCCCCCGAGTGCTCCGCTTCTTCGGGTGATCCCTTGGGGAATTTTCTTTTAATAGAGGGTACACAGATTTGTTCAGGAACACACCTGGCGGCACCTATGCGCAAGTGGAGCTGATGTTGGCGAGTCTAACGGCTTATTCGTTGCTTTCCCTTCCAACGTGGCGAAGCTCGCAGTCGTCAAAGTCTCCTTCGAGTGAGTTGTAGAGCACGCGGTACGCGATCATGTTGGCGGCGTGGGCGTCACACTCGTTCATCGTATGCTGGACGACGAGGTTCGAGTCACCGTAGATGACTAGGCGCGTTGCGCCGCAGATATTTTCCATCCTCATGTCGTGGATGAGGGCCTCGTATTCGGCCTCATTGTTAGAGGCGCGAAATTTCATCCGAAGGACGTATTTCATCTTGTCGCCTTTCGGGGATGTCAGTATGATGCCACCTCCTGCTCCAGCCTCGCGCTTGGAGCCATCGAAGTGCATCATCCACGATTGCGTCATGTTCGGGGTGTCCGGCAGTTGGAGCTCCATCCCGTGGACGAGGAAGTCAGGGAGCACCTGAGATTTGATTGCCTTACGTTGCTCGTAGACTATGTCTAGAGGGGATAGCTCGATGCCCCACAGGGCTACGCGTCCCTTGGCTTCAGGGTTGTTCAGGATGTTGGAGAGTGTCGCCTCATTGACGACCATTATCTGATGCTCCTGGAAGTAGTGGCTCAGCCGACGAGCCATCATGAACACGCCGTAGGCGAGCTTTTGGTAGTGAGGGTACCTCTGTTTTGTTGGTGTCAGTACCTCGCTGAGGTAGTAGATTGTGCGTTGGACCCCATGGGTCTTGCCTTCTTCGGGTCGTTCGACCACGAGTACGGTGCTTACCACTTGATGCGTGGCTGCTATGTATAGCAGCAGAGGCTCGTGTTCTTTTGGCGTGACCAGGATGGGAGAGGTGGAGAGCAGTCGCTTCAGATCTTCGAATGCGTCGTCTGCTTCAGGTGTCCACTCGAATTTGTCAGATTTGCGTAGCAGCTGGTAGAAAGGCAGGGCCTTTTCTCCCATGCAGCTTATGAATCTGCTTAGTGTCGCGATGCGCCCAGCTAGCTACTGGACACCTTTGATGTTCTTTGGATTCTCCATGGTCAGTATGGCCCGGATTTTCTTTGGGTTCGCCTCGATCCCTCGCTGGGAGATGAAGTAGCCAAGTAGTTGGCCGGATGGGATGCCGAAGGCGCACTTTTCTAGGCTCAGCTTGATCTTATAGTGATCAAGGTTATCGAACGTCTCGCGGAGATTGTCGATTGGTGTACTGGCCTCCTTGGTCTTGATGACTATGTCGTCGACATAGACTTGGACGTTGCGACCAATCTGGCTTTTCAGGCATGCCTGCATGCATATCTGGTACGTGGCACCTACGTTCTTCAGCCCAAAGGGCATGGTGTTGTAGCAGAATACTCCGAATGGCGTGATGAACGACGTTTTCTCCTGGTCTTCTACCTTCAGTCGAATCTAGTTGTAGCCTGAGTAGGTGTGGAGGAAGGAGAGTTTCTCGCAACCTGCAGTTGAATCGATGATCTGATCGATCTGTGGTAGAGGGAAGTGGTCCTTGGGACAATGTTTATTGAGCGACGTGAAGTCCACGCACATCCGTAGGATGTCCGTATCTTTTTAGGGACCAACATAGTGTTGGCTAGCCACTCGCTCTCCTTGATCTCCCGGATGAAGTTGGCGTCGAGCAGTCTGTTGACTTCGACTCTGACGGCTTCGGCTCATGGCTCGGACAATCGTTGAATGGACTGTTTGACGGGCTTGGCGTCCGGAAACACATAGAGTGCATGCTCGGCGAATTCCCTGGGAACTCCTGGCATGTCTGCAGGACACCAGGCGAAGATTTCCCAGCGCTCACGGAGGAATTCGATGAGCGCGCTTTCCTATGCGGGGCTGAGGTCATTGGCGATCAGCGCAGTCTTGGAGGCGTCCGTTGGGTGAACCTGCACTTTTTTCGTGTTGACGATGGAGTCGAATGACATGTCAGGTGCTTTTTGCCTAGATACTGGGGGTGCCCCGTTGTCTGTCACCTCTCGGAGTCTTGTGAGCTCCTCTTGCATGCCGAATGACTGGGAGATTCTGTTGAAGTCTTTGTATAGTGGTCGGAGCGGGTGAAGCTGCCTTGTAAGGTGATGACCACAGGTCTGGCATCTTGATGGCAGTACGCATAGTGCGGTACTGCCAGGAATCTTGCGAATGCCACGCGCCCGAGGATGGCATGGTATTGTGATGGCCAGTCTAGCACTTCGAACTCCAGCCGCTCGCACCTGAAGTTTTCGGGCTTGCCGAAGATGACGCCGAGCCATATCTTTCCCAGGGGGTATATGCCCTTCCCTGGGACTATGTCGTGGAACGTTGTGTCGAATTGTTCCAGGCTGCACAGCAGGATCCACATTGCTGCTAGGGTGTTGGCGAACATCAGGTTGATGCCGTTGTCACCGCCCATGAAGACACGGCTCATTTCGAACCCTCCGATCTGCACTTCAAGCACCAGGGCAGCATGACCTAGGCGAGGGATCTGGTGGGGGTGATTCGAATGATTGAATGTGATGCATAACTCTGAGTCACTGAGGTACTCAGGGATGGCAGGCGGAGCGGCCACAGCTAGGCTAACTTGGCGGGTGATCTTCTTTTGCACCCTATTTGTTGGGCGCCCCTTTTGGATCATCAGGGATCCTTTTGGTGCTGGGTACCCATTTATGCCATTGTTTTGCGCGGGTGCGATTGCTTGATTTGACGGACCCACGGGTGGTGGTGGAGGAGCTCTGTGGGCGATGTCACCTGGCGCAGGTGTGGGTCTGAATCCAGGGTTTACGATCTGGCATCGCATCTGTTGTGAGGCCTTCGCTGAGTTTCTGGAACTCGCGGTAATCCTTCAGCATATGGCTTGCTTTCTTTTTACCATCCTGCTTGTCGATGTAGAAGTGGATGGTGCAAGGGCCTGACAGTTTGTCGTATGCCAAGAGTTCGTCGTCGCGGCTGCGACGTTGCCACGTCTGTGCGGGGCATCCTCCGTCGTAGAAGTTGCCTCCGCGGTATCCTCCGTTGTTGCGGTTGTTGTCGTTGCGACGGTCGGTGTAGCCAGCCGCAACCATGTCAGGCCCATCGCGGTCGTCGTAGACGCGCGACCTTCGCGTGGTACGGCATTCACGCCTGCGGCCTTAGTCATCCTCGTCATCCGGATGTGTTAGGGAGTCCTCGCCATCTGCCCACCTGTTGGCGATGTCCATGAGATGGTCCAGCGTCTTGGGCTTGATGCTCCCAAGTTCCTCCTTGAAGTCTGGACGTTTGACGCCATCCTTGAAGGCGTCAATCGTCCTCTCCTCGGAGATGTGCACCATGGAGTTCTTGATGTTGGACCAGTGTAGTATGTATGAGCGAATGGATTCGCCCATTCGTTGGGTGCAGGCCCGTAGCTACTCGATCAAGGCTGGCCTCTTGCTGGTGCCCTTGAAGTTCCAGATGAAACTGTATGCCAGCTCCTCCCAGCATCGGATGGGGCCTGAGGACAGGCTGCTGAGCCAGATTCGAGTTGCGCATGTCAGCTGTAGCTGAAGGCATTGCAGGGCAGTGTTCCTGTTACCATCGTGCAGCTTGACGGATGATAGGTGGTCGCTGAGCCAGGATTTCGGGTCCTGTGTCCCGTCGAACTTCGGAGTCTCCGAAGGGAGCTTGAAATTTTTTGGCATCCGTGTGTGTCGAACGGATCTGCTGAAGCATCTGGCTCCGCATAGTTCCCCGTTGTCTTCTTCCTCAGATTCGGTTGAGCACGTGCGCTTAGCGTGTGCCTTGTCGACCTTGCGCTGAGCAAGATCACTTCGAGCGTCGTAGTCGCTGCTGCGACGCCTTGGGCTTTTTTGACTTCAAGGTAGATCGTGCTCGTCTTCGTCGGATGAAGGCGTGGGGCTATGGTCGAATCTTACCGCAACCTTCTTTTTCGGCTATGCGGGAGCCTCATTGTGGAGCGCGGCTCCGATGAGCCCAAGTCCGACTAGTGCGGACTTGTGCATGGCCATCTTCGGGTCATTCGCCAAAGGCAAATGAGACGCGATATAAGTGGTGGCTGCCATGATTGCAGCCTGTGGTGTTTTCGGCGTAACGACGTCGTTGGCGTCCATCGCCATGAAGGACGTGCTGAGGGTTCTGCTGACCTCGTGACGTGCGGCGGGGTCCATGTGCTCTGTGCAAGAGCGATGCTTGTTGGCGTTGTTGCCGTGTGAGCTGGAGCCGCCGGAGGCGGAGAGCGCAGCTCGCCGCGCATTGGACTCCGCGGCCGCTTGCTTGCGTTTGTCGAGCTCCTCCTGTTGTTTCACCTGCTTGTTGTGCTCGTCGATGAGGAGCAGGTGATATGCCATCAGCAGGTCCCGTGAAGCATTCACAGGTAGGATCTTGTTGCTCGCCACGGCTTCACGTGCCTGGCGCCATCCATCCTCGTTGAGGTTGATCCTCTGGTAGGCGGCAGCGTCGCCTTCGTTCGGCTGGAGGGACGATTGTCCCCCGTTTCCTTCGTTTCCTCTGTTCCCAGCTTGCGGGTTGGGCGGTGGGTTTGGTGGTGATACGTGGGCACCCGAACCTGGTGGTTGTTCCACTTTGCCTTGGAGGACCACGGCGCACTAATAGCGCCCACGGGTTGGATCGCTGTTGCCGCAGCTTTCGGATCTAGAACCGTAGGTTCCCTCGTCCGGTGGAGGGCCGCATAGATCTGAGTTGCAGCAGCTGCTGTCATATGACTCATCTGTCAGCGTTGTCGTGCGTAGCACGCTGGGATGCGGGGCGCATGAGGCGCCCTGATGGATGGTGGTGGCACCCGCTCTGGGAGGCGGAGGGTGCAGGTTTGCCCCACCTAGAAGCAGAAGCTCCCGAACAGAATCTCGAGCCCGTCGCCTACGGGCTCAAAATCCTTCATGGTGGCTGGGGAGTGGGCGGTGAAGTCGAAAGTGCCGAAGAGGAGGTGTCTCTCCGTTGCCGAAGAATTATAGATCGCTTTGGTTGGGACCATCACGATCGCACAATCAGCGCCCCCAGTTCCCACAGACGGCGCCAATTGACGAGGTTTGATCTCGTCAATGCCCATTGTTATGAGCTTGGGTTTTGGAGAAGATGGGGATGCTGGAGATCGTGGAACGGTTAACAAACAAGCAACATGGGGACACGAAGTTTACCCAGGTCCAGGCCCGGGAGGGAAAACTCTACTCCTGCTTGTCTGCTCTTGATTACGGAAGGACCGAAAAGTACAGGGGTGCACAGATGCAATCTGGCGTGAGGTGTGTATGCGGTGAATTCAGAGAGAGCTCTCGCTGTGCCCTCCTGGCCTTTATATAGATAGGCAGGTCCCGGGCATTGGTCGAGTCGGTTACAGATTAGGGTTAGCACCCTTCAAAATTCTATTTATTCTAGTCTTGTTCTCCAAGGATCCGAAGTCGTCATGGGCTTGGGCCACCCAAAAACTCCATGGGCTGCGTATCTCGTAGTGGGCCTTCCTTGGGATGGACCGTATATGCTAATGTTGTGCACCCGTTGGGTATAACCATGTCACCTTTTATTTCACACCGACGACATCCATAAACAAAAGAGCATGATATCAACTGGATCAAGATCCAAAAGTGTTGAAAGTGTTCCCCGTGACATCACGGTTCTGTTAATACCGACGTATAAGTGCAAGCATATACAACATAGATGACACAATGGTTCAAGTTTATTAGGGGCAAGAAAAGTAAAGTGTGCCATCAAGTTCGTGAGAGCTTTAATCACTAAGTTTTCACATAACAAAATACTTTTTTAATTTGAAGATAGATGAAAACAAGAATATACTTGGAATGGTGTAACACACCATGCATAGGAATTTATAGTGGACACTTTGGAATAACTTGGTTTCTTGGGAGTTGGATGCATGAGTAGAGCTTACTCGACAAAAGTGAAGGCTAGCAAAATACTGGGAGCGACCAACTAATAGAGCAATAATGGCCATAATAATGCAGAGTGACACAACATTATTAATCAAAGCATAAAGTGGCACCACAAGTCAAGGACTAAATGATCATAGAGGCTAATGGTGAATTGTTAGAGTCATAACATGGTGTGAGTATGTGCCAAGTCAATCCAAACAAAGCATCAAACGAGAATACCACAATACTATGCTTTTGTATGCTAAAACAACGCATGATTCTTTTAAGGCATGCTAAGCACTCTCAATGACTTGGAGCAAGTCATGTTACAGCAAAAATTACTAAGCATAAGGTCAAAACAACATCTAGCATGACAAGATAAAGTCTAAGCCACAGTAAAAGCAAGCTCACTTTTGTACCACTACAAGCATAAAACTTTCTACTCTTGACTGACTCCAACTTGTTTGTAAACAACATAGCGAAAGTGGGGGTCCAAACTACTTTATACAAGCAAACTAAGCAAACTAAATGAAAACTAAGACGCTCCAAGAACAACACAACAGTGCATGAAACAATAAAAACAAAGTGTCTAGAAAGACCTGAGCTTTTTATTGATGAAGAAGGGGATGCCTTGGGCATCCCCAAGCTTTGACGCTTGTACCTCTTGAATATTTATTGGGGTGACACGGGGTGGCATCCCCAAGCTTGAGATTTTGTCCATTCTTCATCTCATTACATCATTCTCTCTATACACCTGAAAATTTTCCTTCATACAAAACTTCACACAATCTTCATTAGCAACATTAGTGTATTCAAAAGATAATAGACCCTTGGGTTTACCTTTAGAACAGAAAAACTTTCACTAAAAACAGAAGCTACTGTATAAATTCCCTCAAAAAGCTCAATTTCCCAAAAAGTACCCAAAATGGAATCAATAAGAAGCAAATGCAATAAATGGCAGAAATCTGTCAAAACATACCAGCAGGTAGAAACCGATTTTTTCGAAGACCTTCTGTTGATCAAATCAAAAAGTGCTGAACTAACTAAAGTTATCTAACATCCAGGGGGATTTACTCAGAAAATTACAGCACAATCCGACTTAAAGAGATTTTACACGAATTTTTACAGTGTAGTACAAAAATCTGTTTCGAGACAGCATTTTCCAAAACTCACCTCTCATTAGAGGTTACTCTTGGCACAAAAAGCAAATAAAAAGGATAAGGATATGTCATTACAGAAGTAATAACTTCCAAGACTCAAGAAAACTTTTGGGTTATCTTCCAATAAGTACTTTTTTTAACGCATTTAAGTTAGGCACAAGAATCAAGAATCAAGTATTTTCAAATGTAGAAGCATTAACATCAAACCTTGCTTTCAAAGGAGGAGCAAAAAGCAACTTCTCTCTCCTCACAGGGAAGTGTTCAATACCTTTCTTGAATGAGAATTGATATTTAATGGTGCCTTCTTTCATATCAATGATGGCACCAACTGTTCTAAGAAAGGTCTTTCCAAAGTAATAGGACAAGAAGCATTGTATTCAACATCCAAAACATAGAAATCAACAGGGACATAAGCGTTGTTAACCATAATAATAACATCATTAACAATCCCCATGAGTTTCTTTTTAACATTATCATCAAGTGAGACATCCAAATAACAATCTTCCAAAGGTGGCAAATCAAGCATTTCATAAATTTTTCTAGGCATAATGGAGACACTAGAACCAAGGTCACATGAAGCTTTGAGATCAAAGTCATTCACTTGCATATTAATGATGGATTCACAATTATCTTCTACTTTCCTAGGAATAGAGGTTTTGTGTTTCAACTTTTCTTCCTTAATTTTAACAAGAGCATCAGTAATGTGTTTGGTGAAAGCTACATCATATCACTAGAATTAGGACTTCTAGCAAGCTTTTGTAGGAACATAATCACTTCAGAAATATTGCAACCATCAAGATTAAAATCAAACTTAGCATCACATGTAGTAGGCTTAGGAGTACTGGTAGGAGGAATAGGGACTTCTTGTGGTTTGGTATCATCCATATTGGTGGTGGTAATTGTGCACACACTATTGTTTCTAGCAATTTCAGCTTCTCTTTCCCACTTAGCATGTAGTTGGGCTAACAATCTCACATTTTCATCAATAGTAACTTGTATGGCATGAGTAGCAGCAAAGGTACTTTCCAAGGTTTCAGGTTTAGCAGCCATTTTATTAATCAAAGAGGACTCTGCTTCAGACAAAGAGGAAATAATTTTCTCCACATTCAAAAGCTTTTCCTCCACAGTCTTGTTGAAAGTGGTTTGTTTACTAATAAAGTCTTTAAGCATGACTTCAAGTTCAGAGGGGGCACTTCTAGTATTATTGTAGGAGTTTCCGTAGGTATTGCCATTAGGAGGATAAGGCCTATAATTGTTGTTACTACCAAAATTATTCCTATAGGCATTGTTGTTGAAATTGTTGTTTCTAATGAAGTTCACATCAACATGCTCTTCTTGAGCAACCAAAGAGGCTAAGGGAACATTATTAGGATCTAAAGGAGCTTTTCTATTAACAAGCATAACCATGATAACATCAATCTTATCACTCAAAGAGGAGGTTTCTTCAACATAATTTACCTTCTTACCATGTGGAGCTCTCTTAGTGTGCCATTCAGAATAATTAACCATCATATTATTAAGGAGTTTTGTTGCAGCACCCAAGGTGATGGTCATAAAGGTACCTCCAGCAGCTGAATCCAATAGGTTTCTTGAAGAGAAGTTCAAATCTGCATAAAAAGTCTGGATAATCATCCAAGCAGTAAGTCCATGAGTAGGACAATTCTTAACCAAAGATTTCATTCTTTCCCAAGCTTGAGCAACATGTTCATTATCAAGTTGTTTAAATTTCATTATTTCACTTCTCATAGATATAATCTTAGCAGGAGGATAGTATTTTCCAATAAAAGCATCTTTGCAGTTAATCCAAGAATCAATACTATTTCTAGGCAAGGATAGCAACCATTCTTTAGCCTTTCCTCTCAAGGAGAAAGGAAACAACTTGAGCTTAATGATATCCCCATCTACATCCTTATATTTTTGCATCTCATAAAGTTCAACAAAATTATTGAGGTGGGCAGCAACATCATCAGAACTAGCACCAGAAAATTGCTCTCTCATCACAATATTCAACAAAGCAGGCTTAATTTTATAAAAGGTAGCATCAGGAGCAGGTGGAGAAATATGAGTACTTAGGAAATCATTGTTGTTTGTGCTAGTGAAGTCACACAACTTGGTGTTCTCAGCAGAGTTCATTTTTGCAAAAGTGGAGCAAGCTAACAGCAACAACAACTAGAGTAGGAACTAATTATTTTGTGTTTTTGATAAGAGAAAACAAAACCAAGGAAACTATTTTTTTTGAGTTTTTGAAATAAAGAGGCAAACAAAACCAAGCAAAAGAAACTAAGCAGAACAAAAACAAAGTAAAGATAAAGGTTGTGAAGGACTCCCCTTGTGAAGACGTCCTTAGCCTCCCCGGCAACGGCGCCAGAAAACTTGTTGATAGCGCGTGGTAGGCGCTTCATTGGAAGACCCCAAGAGCAAGATGTGATGAGCACAGCAGCAAGTTTTCCCTCAGTAAGAGACCGAGGTTATCGAACCAGTAGGAGGAAGGAAACGACTCAAAGGTGTTGCTAGCAACTTGGATACCTGCACAACACAAACTCAAGACTTTGCTCCAACAAACAATGAGGTTGTCAATCTCACCGGTTTGCTGTAACAAAGGATTAAATGTATGGTGTGGAAGGCAATAGTAGATTACAGAAAGTAAACAGTGACAGTGGAAGATGTATCAATGGTAAATATTAGACCGGGGTCCATAGTTCACTAGAGGTGTTCTCCTTAGATAAACAAACATGGCATGCCGGGTAAACAAATTACAGCAGGGCTGTTGACAGGCTAAGCAAGGCATAACAATGCAATACTAGACATTCGAGATCCTATAAGATTCGATTGGGCAATACAACAAGATACATAGACCGCCATCCAACTGCATCTATGACTAGTAATCCACCTTCAGGTTATCATCCGAACCCCCTCCAGTATTAAGTTGCAAGCAACAGATCACTGCTTTAAGCAAAGTGTGTAAGGTAAACAATCCACTTGTTCCATGAACAAGAGACCATTGTTTTCTCCCTAGTGGCAATAGAACATCTACAACCTTAGAGATTTTCACTTCCCTTAGATTAAATAGAGGCATGGACCCAATATAGAGCATAAATACCCCCTCTTGGAGTCACTAGCATCTACTCGGCCAAAATAGCTACTAGAAATGGAGAGCATGCAAGATCACAAACAACACAGACATGATAGAATTAATAAGACAAAACCATTAATCAATCTGACATAGTAATCTCAATATCCATCGGATCCCCGCAAACACAACATGCATGGTTACAAATAGAGATGATCTTGATCATGAACGGATCTCACAAGATCTAAACATGGTAGCACAAAGGAGGAGATACAACCATCTAGCTACTACATGGACCCGTAGTCCAAGGTGGAACTACTCACACTTTATACCGGAGGCTGGCATGATGATGAAGAAGGCCTTCGGGATGATCTCCCCTCTGACAGGGTGTCGGGAAGAGCTTCAAATCCCCCCGATCTAGGGACGATGGTGGCGGCGGTTACAGACTGTTTCGTGGAATATTGATCGGTTACTTAGGGTTTTATATCATGGGGTCTTTATAGGCGAAGAGGCGAGGCAGGGGGGCGGCTAGGGTGGTCACCCCCAGGCGCAGCTAGCCCTAGCCCGCGCTGCCAGGGGGTGTGGCCCCCTGGTGCCTCCCCTCCGTCTCGTACTCTGGCTCCGTGTTCCCCACGATAAAATATTGACTTTGCCTTTCGTCCTGTCCAATTCCAAGAATATTGATTTTCTGCCTTTTCTGGAACCAAAAACAGAAGAAAACAGGCAACTGACACTGTGGCAACTTGTTAATAGGTTAGTCCAGAAAAACATATAAAAACACCTCAAAGTGTAGACAAAGCAAAGCAAAGTAGATACTAAACAAGCATGGAACATCAAAAATTATAGATACGTTTCTGACGTATCAAGGCGGTGATGGCCTGCACGAGCACAGGTTTGTCACAACACGTTTTCACGAAAGAGTGTTTATCTGTGATGTTTCTGTCGCACTCAAGGTGTCACTAGTTTTGAGTGGATTGACCGCAGCGATTGAGGTGGAAGAAGTGAGTGTGAATGAAGGAGTTTATATATTGAACAGTGCTGAAATTATAAAGAACATAAAAGTAAACATTATAGTGGTTTCTTGGGGTTCCTGCAGACAAAAGATTAGGCGTGGAGAGATACTGTTCATAGTGACAGTGAATGTGCCAACTGGAGTAAGTGGAATAAGTGATTATAATACTTCTTATAAGTACGAGAGTAGGCAACAAACCCATGTAATAGTCAAGACTTCTCTTGATAGATTTTATATTTTTTGTATCTTCTAATTTATGGTGGAAATTGATGAATGAAGTCAAATCCGCGGAAACCAAAAGCTGCTGATACTAGTTGATATGGGATCCCTTGTAGGATTGACCCTAGGTTGGCCCGATCTTCACGGATTTGAGGCGGTAAGTGAGGGGAAACACGATGAACTCAACACAAATGCAAGGTAAATATACAAACACACGCAAACACACCCGAATCGATTTGCTCCCGTTGGTTTGAACAACCAATCCAACAGAATTCTCGGCGAGAGACTGTGAGGTGGAATCACCATAGGAGAAATCGGCAAGCGGATGATAGAATCCCAATCAAAAGGAGAGAGTAGCAACCAAGTAGAATTCCAAGGGGATAGACCTAGCACTACTAGAATCCTTGATAGGGAGAGGCCAAACACTTGGAGAGGGCCTTGATGACTTGGAGACGAACGCCAAACTCCAAGGCCTTGTACAACCCATAGATTAACTATAGAGAGGGGTTCTCATCTAGGTTAGGCACAAGCCTTCATTCATCTTCAAATCTAGTCAGATCTAAGCCATAAGGGGTCTATTTTATAGTATTAGGGGCGAAGGGTAGGTAGGGGGAATATTCTAGGTATCAAACCCTACATAGTGCACAGATTGCCACTTCCGGCGATAAGTCCGGCGTCGCCGGTTCTGTCGCCGGAAATTCTGGCGGTCGTCGGTCTGATTTCGGCGGTCATCGGTTCCGCATACAGAGGGGCATTTCGGCGGTCGCCGGTTTGGTTTCGCGGGGACTGGTTGGGTTTCGACGGCAGCTCTGGTTCGCCGGACCTTTCCGGCATGGATTTCGGCGGCGATGGGCCTGGCGCCGGAAACCTTTTCCCGTGTTCTCTTCCACGCTTCTTGCTTGGGGGTCTTGGTTCCTGGGGTCTTCTTGTTGTCTCCTCTTGGTATCATGGTCAAGGATCTAGTCATATCATAGGCATTTGTCTCAAGTAGGATCTCATTCACATGAGAACCAAAAGAGGGCGAGATATGGAACAAATTCACCTTTGTGGAAATGGTTGGTGTAGCATGATGTGGACCAATGGTGAATTCCATGTGTTGGGATGCATCATAATCACTCCACTAAGAGCAACATTTGGAGAATCTTGTCACGTCCATATTGTTCCCAAGTTCACATATGTCTCGTGGTCAAACGATTTCTAGTAAAGGCAATACAATATTTTATGAGATTAAACCTAACTGTATTGACGATGCGTTTCACGGTATCTCATGTTTAGGTCTATCCATCGTCGTTGTTCTCCAACAACTCGGATCACATATGTCAATGGCAACAACGCAATCACATTGTCACTTTGCCCATAGTTAGGAAACCTAAACTATTGTTGATATACATAGTAGTCATAAAGGCATGACCAGGGATATATTTATATGGTGTTTATCATCCCACACATGTATTAGGGTTTTCCTCCAAATACACATTATTCGGAACTAATACAATTATAGCATAAAACAATAAACTTAATTATGAAACATAAATATGAATAATAACACATTTATTATTGCCTCTAAGGCATATTTTCATCAGATCTCTACCAATAAGCTGGTTCCATGTTACTCCTTGGCGCTTTTGAGTGGTGTTGGGAGGTTGCTATCCTCCATCCTTGTCGGAGCTCTAGTGGTTGGAGCCAGTAAGCTCGAGTTTCTTCATTGCAACTTCAACAAGGCCCGGTATGTTTTGACGCTCTCGGCAGGCCATGGTTGCAAGGGAGAGGGGAAAAGAGTACCAGAGGTAGTCGGTGATGCGGCGAAGTGGGATTGCTCTGCTGCTCCATGCGATGATTCTACAAGCGCTACAGCGATTTCCAAGCAGAGCCTAGTGTGGCCTCTGTTATTTTCGGCTAAAAACATGGTTGGCCTTGTCGTGCTCGGTCATGATGGCATGAGTTCCTTGTTCCTCGACTTGACGAGTATCTTCTACTCCCTTCTCGTGAAGCCCTGTATCTCTACCGGACCAAGTGGTGTTGTCCCCGGCGCCGATAGAGATGACCGTTAATGGAGGAGAGTCTCTGGTGGTGATGATGAAGGGTCAGATCTTGTTTTTGTGGTCGTCGACAGGTTGCGATGCGCAAAAGTTTTGGACCTTTTTATAATTTCCAATCTGTATAAGGTCCTTTTTGTAAAATATATACCTATGGCCTATTGAATGTAGAATCAGGGCTATCGCAGATAAAAAAATAAAAAATAAGGATAAAAAGAAAGTTTATCAGGACCCACATGTTTATTGCCCGCAACTTTGGATAAGCATCTAGCTGGTTCTGTTTGGGCTTGGCCCCTCACTCCTCCTGCCGGTCAAACACGTTGTTTGTTTGGAATTTATTATTTTGATGATCCACAAGAGGCTATTGTATCGCGGCTATTAGCGGATGTAGCTATTAGATAATTTTAGATAAATAAAATTGTGATGTGTTAAAAAAAGAGTTACAGGAAATTAGTTACTGCTATAAAAAGGAAAATAAAAGCAGAAACTTAATCAAAGAATTCAACTCGGTCTTCTTATTCATTGTATGCAAAGGCTGCAGATTCATTGGAGCTAGTTACTGTAGTACTTATGGAGCGAGTTGCAGTAATGAATAAGTAAGATACGGAATGAATGAATCGGGGTTTCGAGTCAATTGTATATGATATTGTTGCAGATTACATACTCTATCTATCTATTTTACACAAAATAAATTAAATTACATTCGTACCCGATTTTAGTTCCAAAAAGTTACCATTTTATTAAGTACTACCCGAATATATGATGTATACCAAAAAAAAAATGAATATACCCAGGAATCTAGTCTAGAGTAGAATCTTGGTGTGGAACTTTACCCAGGAATTACTCTACGTTTTTTGTTGCGGCTAAATTACGTTTAGTCTAAAAATCTAATTAATTAATTTTTTTTAATCAAGGGAAGGGAGGATTTGATGAACCAAACCAAGGTTGGCAGGAGAAAATACCAAAATTGCCCCTCCAGTCCAAGGGTCTCCCCTCCCCTTCCGTCCCCACTTCTCCCCCCCTCTCCTCTCCTCGCCGCCGTCCCGTCCCGTCCCCCCCCGCCCCCCCCCCCCCCCTCACAGCGCCGCCGGCCGACGCCGACGCCGACGCCTCTCGGAGACGCCGCTGCCTTCCGTCCTTCCTCCCCGCCCCCAAGCCCCGGACGGTGGGGACGGAGGTCCCACGCGTTCCTGCTGCCATCCCGTCTCCACGCCGCCTAGCCACTACGTCCGTCAGCGGCCGGCGGTCTGCTCTTCCTTCCAGGTACGTACGACCTAGGGCTGGCTAGGCTGTTCAACTCCTTCATCATCCATCCAGTGATTGATTCCCTAGCATCCACGGTTTCTTTCTTTCTTTCTTTCTGGGTATATATCCGGATCCCGTACTTGTCTCTTCACCTAGTAGCTAGGGTTTGTTTGTTTACTCGCTTCAACCTACTTACTGATTTTTACTTGAAATCCAACCAAATTACTAGCTACTTACTTGCACATCCACTGATTTGAGCAACATGAGGCATGGATTTGACTTTGACTCCAACCACATAGTATTATTCCTTATTCTCTGTGTAACCCGCCATGCCTAATTTCATCCTCCTATGTCTTGCCTGCGTAGCGTAGCTCACCCACTGATTGATTCTCTACACTATTATTACTTCCCACTGATTGATTCTCTACACTATTATTACTTGTATTATTATGCTCTGTATGTATGGAGCCTCAACCTAGTGCTGTAGATAGACTTGCGTAGCACCAGCTGTTCATTTTGCTCTGAGCCACTAACTCTTCAGTTCTCATCTCAGATACATTTTTGCTGCTTGTTTTGCTTCAGGTGGACACATCTCATCCTCACATAATAAAAGGAAAGGGCCATTCATATGACCTGCAACACTTGACAGCAGCGCAATGGACCCTAGAAGAGACGCCGCTCAAAGAGGAGCTGCGCCGCCAACTTCATCTTCCAAGCCTCCTCCCCGTGTGCCCGAGTACCATGTGCCACCAACCACCAAGCCTGTCCTCAACTACTCCATCCAGACCGGAGAGGAGTTCGCCCTCGAGTTCATGAGGGACCGCGCTCTCTCCCAGAAGCACTTGGTCCCCGGTAGCACATCCGGACCCGGAGATCAGAATGCCGCCACCACTGGTTACATGGACTTGAGAGCCATGCTTGGTGCCTCCCAAGCGGGCTCAGCTACTGGTGGCCCTGATGTATTCATGCTTACGCCTCTTGAGAATCCGCGCCACAAGGAGTCTGAGAGAAAACCTGTTGCTCAAGTTCAGAATAGAAGCAGACATGCATCAACCAGGTCAGTTCCACGAGCTATATCATCAGGTGATGGCAGTGGTCGGGGCTATGCTTCTTCCGAGGCTTCAGACACCACCAGGAGAATCAAGTTCCTGTGCAGCTTTGGGGGGAAGATCTTGCCCCGCCCTAGCGATGGGAAGCTCAGGTATGCTGGTGGCGACACGCGCATAATTCGGATCAGCAAGGACATCTCCTGGGAGGAGCTCAAGCAGAAGACGGCCGGCATCTTCAGCCAGCCTCATGTTATCAAGTACCAGCTACCTGGTGAAGATCTCGATGCTCTCATCTCCGTCTCGGGCGACGATGACTTGAGGAACATGATGGATGAATTCGACATGATTGAGACTGAAGTAGGTGGCTCTCAGAAGCTCCGCCTTTTCCTCTTCTCCTCGCTCGATTTCGATGACATGAACCTTGGTAGTATGGATGCTGATTCTGAGATCCAGTATGTTGTTGCTGTCAATGGGATAGATGTAGGATCCGTGAAGCATTCAAGTGGCCATGGTTTAGCAAGCACATCCGGGAGTATGATGGCTCAGTTCATTAATCTCAATGCTGATGATGAGCAGTCTAACCCAAACCAAGACAGGTCGGATTCTCATGTGCCATCTTTGCTGCCTTCTGTTACTACACCAACACCAACAGCACCGAGCTTATCCAGTGATTATACTGCAAATATGCAATCTTACCAAGGCCATGAAATGCAGTATGCTCAGGGTTCTAGCGAAAATTTCTATGAAACCGAGAGTCGCATCTCTATGCCCCTATCTGTGCCCTCAGATTATGGAGTCACCTCTCAGTACGCGCCACATTCTGGGACTGCATCTGTTGCAGCTTCTGACCAACGGTCTTATCAGGATGGCTTTATGACGCAGGGCTCTATAAATGATGCGAAGCAGGCTTCCAAGAACATGCTGCATCATAAAAATGAAGTGGACTACTTCCAAACGCTACAGAATTTGAGTGCTCCTGCGCCGCACAACGATCTCTCTGTTTCAAATAGCATGCATTTGGATGTGCCCCCTGCTTCTTCGGTTCAAGAAGGCCGCACATCTTTTCTTCAACCAAGTGACAGTGGTAAGAGCTTAGAGGTTCCCATGGCTTCAAGGGCTACATCTGCGGCACATGTTTCAGAGTTGAATGAAGATGATCGCCAGTCATCTGGTGGAGCTTTTGCATCCGGATGCTCTGATTTTGGGTCTGACATGACTGATCATAGTTTCAAGAATCCACAACCTGGTGCGGGGCGGACCTTCCAATCTGAGAGGATCCCTCGGGAGCAAGCGGAATCACTGAATCGGTTGTCGAAATCTGATGATTCAGGTTCTCAGTTTGCAAAACTTCAGTCTCAATCTGGCGCTGCTAGTGAATCCGCTGACGGAGCTGAAAAATCAAATTCAGGGGCCCCATCATTGAACTTGAATGACCCATCTAGCGATGATTCACTAGTGCAGTTCGAGAAAAACTTTGCCAAAGCTGTACCACGGCCTAGTCAATTTGGTATAATCATTCCTTCGGAAGAACCAGATGCTAAAATGATTTCTGAAAATCCAGTTGTTGAAAAGACTCCAGTGAAAGGTAATTTGAAAGCGACTACCACCAATAAGATACAAAGTGATGCTGCTATGGCACGTCATGTTAGTTGGGAGGCTCCCAAGGCTTCGCCCCCAAATGAGGGTAAGCATGATCCAGCCGTGCCATCGTCCACCAGCACTACTGCAGCTGTTCCAGATGGTAAATCTGCTGCTGCTAACACGGAGAACGGAGATATTTTTGTAGATATCAATGATCGCTTCCCCCAAGATATTCTTTCTGATTTCTTTGCAAAGGCTAAAGTTGCAGCACAGTCATCAACTCCATTTAGCGATCCTATCCTTAGCTTGAACATGCCAAACTATGAGCCTAAGAGCTGGTCATTCTTCAGAAATCTTGCGAAAGATGAGTTCCCAAGCAGGAATAATGACCAAGGCCTTGAAAAGATTGCGGAAGGGGTTTATACAGGAGCTAATAATGATTCAATCAATATAAAGGGTTTGAATCCTAATTTGGATTTTGTCGCTGAGAAGAAGTCAGAGCCTAAAACTGCGATCACAGTTGCTGATATCAGCAGCATGCCTCCAGCTTTTGCCTCATCATATATTGACCATCACCCAGTGATGGAGATGAGCGCTGAAGCATTTCAGGTTGACAATCCATATGCACCTATGGTAGAAAATATGGGTCCACCTGCTCCGGAGTTTGAGGTATGCATATTTAGTAAAAGTTCATTGTCAATTTAGTCGCCGGGTTGTGTTATCATATTTATGATTATTTTCTTGGCTTCAGGATCCAAAGTTTGAAGAGGACAGAAGTGTTGGTCATGTCATGGATGCTTCTCTTCGAGATTCTGATTTTGAACACTTGCAGGTATGATGGTTTTGTGTAGGAACAAACAACTGCTAACTTGTTTTTACCAGTTTGTTTTGTACATTTCTACACTGAGAATGTTTTGACTAAATTCTCTAGTCAGTAGTATCATTGAAGGCCGCATGGCATTGCTCTGTTTGTTCTTTGTTGTCAGCATGATTAGGTGTTGTTTTTTGTTAGCTGTAGAAAGGAAAGGTTAGTGCTTTCTGACTGCATAATATCCAATCGTTCTGCCCAACTAAAGTGGACCTTACAACCTCGGTCACATACATGACCAATGACATGCCAGCAAATGGTATTTTATTCTGTTGAAATTGGGAACATTGAAACTAATGGAAATATCTTAACAGATTATCAAGAATGAAGATCTTGAGGAGCTTAGGGAACTTGGTTCTGGCACTTTTGGAACTGTGTACCATGGAAAATGGAGAGGAACTGATGTAGCTATTAAGCGCATCAAGAAAAGTTGTTTCACAGGCCGATCTTCTGAGCAAGAAAGATTAGTAAGCTCCTGAACCCTCGTCCTACTTGTGTCTGTTAGGCATACATATGCTAGTTTCCTTTCCGCATTTGGCTACTGCATACCGCATGACAGTAGGCTCTGAACACGAAAGGTAGTTGAAGCATTACTGAACATTATCTTTGGTAGTCTGTGACTCGGTAATTTCAGCAGAAATTGACATCATATACTCCACGGCTCAAATTTCAGCAGAATGGAGATCTTGGGTGGCTGCCTGTAACGATGGTCTGAATATTCTGTTTTTTAGGCACAAGAGTTCTGGCGAGAAGCCGAGATTCTGTCAAGGCTTCATCATCCAAACGTCGTAGCATTCTACGGTGTTGTGAAGGACGGGCCAGGCGGCACCCTGGCAACTTTGACAGAGTTCATGGTTAACGGTTCTCTTCGGCACGTCCTGCAGCGGAAGGACAAGTAACTCTCTTCCTGTTATATCTGTCCTTGCCTGGATCTAAATTGTACTAGTAGACAACTAATCGAGAATCTCTTGAAAGGTGTCCTGATCTCCGGAAGCGGCTCATCATAGCGATGGACGCTGCGTTTGGGATGGAGTATCTGCACTCGAAGAACATTGTGCATTTCGACCTGAAGTGCGATAACCTGCTGGTTAACCTCAGGGACCATTCACGCCCCATCTGTAAAGTAAGTCGAATGAGTTCCACTTAAAATAGTAAAATTGAACTAAACCTCCGATAGACACTTATTTATAGATCGGAGGGAGTAGTTGTGATGAGCTCATTGCTATTACTCTGTTTTTACGCGCTTAGTAAATGTTTACTGTTATTATTTCAGGTTGGTGATTTCGGGTTATCGAAAATCAAGAGGAACACCTTGGTGTCGGGTGGCGTGAGGGGCACGCTGCCATGGATGGCCCCTGAATTGCTCAACGGGAGCAGCAGCAAGGTGTCTGAGAAGGTAATGCTGTCATGTCGTCTCTGATTCTGCCGATACTGTTGTTGTTTGCCTAAAAATCTAGGCATGACTTAACCTACCCCATTGTTTACCAGTTTAGAGGTAGTTCAGGAAGGAAGTTAAACTGGTAGTAAAATGTAAGATTGTTTTGGCATGACATGGATGCAGGTGGATGTGTTTTCATTCGGCATCGTCATGTGGGAGATCCTGACCGGGGAGGAGCCCTACGCCAACATGCACTACGGCGCAATCATAGGTACGAGTTTACCCACCCACTGTTGGAGGCTGTAGGATGATGGTACCACTACCAGGCAGGAGCTGCCCCTTGTGTTCCACCACTTGGCTGACTGATTGACTGACGGTGTCTGAACTAACTGATCCTCCTATCTATCTCAGGTGGCATCGTGAACAACACGCTGAGGCCACCCGTGCCGGCAAACTGTGACCCGGAGTGGAGGAGGCTGATGGAGCAGTGCTGGTCGCCGGACCCTGCACAGCGCCCGGCCTTCACTGAGATCGCCGGGCGGCTGCGGTCCATGTCGGCGGTGGCCAACCAGGCCGCCAAGGCAGCCGCGGCGGCTGCAAAATAGAAGAATAAGCTTGGGGCTGGGGCTGGGGCTTGGGGTCTCCATGGGTGCGAGAAAATGTACCTGGGGCAGTTGTGGCGGTGTATTTGTGATTCTTATAGAGTGTAAAAATATTTGTCGAGGAGTGCGTCCAATACCTGTGTAAAAATTATATACTCGCTAATTAAAAGAAAAATATATATATTGATCCTTGCAAGCATTTATCTATTCTGATGATTTGTTGGCTTTTCTCTGGGTAAATAAATTCAAGTCGAACCGAAATGGTTTCCTTTTTGAAGTTAAAAAAAGGTGTTTGGGATTTTTCGTAATAAGCAGATTGTAGGAGAATATTTTATACTATATAATCAAAAGTGTGAGAGACAAAATTTAGAAAAATAAATGGATCTTTTGAGTTTTGAATCAGCAGCCCAAGTGAGCGTGTGCGAGTAAAAAGGGGGCTTTGTCTGTCTGCCGGAAGGTGGGGCCTCTGCGATCACCTCTTCTGTTGATACTCTTGTCGGCCCGGCCTGGCCCAGACCCTACCCACAAGTCCAGACAACCTGGACCGGTTGTGGCGGTGTATTTTGTGATCCTTATCCACTGTAAAAATATTTGTTGAGTGCGATCAATACCTGTGTAAAAGTATAATATACTCCCACCATTTCAAAACAAGTGACTCAAAATTTTCTAAATAGCGCATGTATCTAAACATAAAACATGTCTATGTATAAACTTAGGTCACTTATCTTAGATAGAGGAAGTACTCGTTAATTATAAAAAAATTACTACTAGCATTTATCCACCTTTTTTTTCCGTGGATCATCTTCTTCCTCCACCGACTGTCCACGCGAAGATGCCCCCGCACCGTCGATGCCTCCCCCAATTTGGCATGTCACATGTTGTTCCTCTAACCCGTGGTTCATCGCGACCGCCTGGGGCCCATGCCTTGGTGGGGCATCTTCTATACTTGCCTAGCCATTTTGTTGTGTTGGTCTCGACAGAAACAATCGATATCTTCTAGTTCTCTTCATCTGTTGGACTTCCTCTGTCCCTAGAGATTGCCCTGATTGGGAATTGATCATTTGAATCACTAGATTTCATTCAATCATCTAATCCGCCCGCCCTGCTGGTCCTTGAAGCCCAACCGATATCCATGCGACAAGAGTCCTAGGTCCTTCCTTTCGTGCCCCTCGTCTTTCTTCAGTTTTGAATCCCCAAAAATCTAGTCTATGATCTAAGCGGCAAAGTGTGGATTAGTCATGGTTGTGGTACCCTAAGGTGGCCTTCTAGATCCTAACCGCCATCGACCTTGCAGGGGAGCCATGCCGCCAGCTCCTGGACCATTGGACGGCACCTGGAAATAGCCATGATTTGCTGGGATTTGGTTGGGTTCACCAGTGTTTGGGTTGATTTGACGGGCGGAAGGGAAACAACGGCGTGAAACTTCCCTCCCGCCAACTGCCTCATCTGCTTAGAGGGCACCAGCAAATTCGGTAACGAATCTTTAGGTACACAAGGGCTCTGAGGTTGGTTTTTATGTGCACCTTAAAAAATTAAAAAAGGCAGGGATTTGATTTGGACACCTTTTTTCATGTAATGTAAAGCTGAAAAGTAACAATTATTTGTATAGTTGATCTGGTGGAGAGTTAAAAACTGGGGTTTGGCTGCGTGCCGGCCGGCAGGTGGGGCCACCGCGATCTCTCTCCCTTACTTCTTCTTCTTGATGATCGATGATGATCCGGCAGGTCGGCCCGGCCCAAACCCGGCCCGCAAGTCCGGACAGAGAAAGAAGACAGCGCGGCGAGAGAAGCGAAAAGCAAAGGCCGGAAGAGAGAGGAACCGAGGAGGAGGGAGGAAGAAGACCAAGGGCCGGCGGCGGCGGCAGCGGCAGCGGGCTTCGCTTGCTCCTCCCATGGCGCGGAGCAACTGGGAGGCCGACAAGATGTGAGTCCAAACTTCTTCCCAATCTTCTTCTTCTTCTCCAGTTCGTTCGTTCGTTGGAATCGAATCGAATCGAATCGGAATTGAGATTGAGATTGAGATTGAGATGGGGGGAAATTTGGTTTGGCAGGCTTGACGTGTACATCTACGACTACCTGGTGAAGCGCAACCTCCACAACTCCGCCAAGGCCTTCTTGAACGAGGGAAAGGTCGCAACCGATCCCGTCGGTACGCACCCCCCTTCCTTCCTTCCTTCCTTCCTTCCTTCTTGCCCTAACCTACGGATGCAATCTCTTTTCTCTTTCAGTTTCTTCTTCTTTTTTTGTGCCTAATAATAGATAGATAGATTGATTGATTGATTGAATATAGGGGAGGGTCACCCAATCCCCTCCTCCCCTGCTTTGGAGCTGCCTGCTAAAACTAGCCAACTGCCTGCGTAGCGGATGCATATGCTCACACCCACCCAAATTCAACCTCACCTAACGCTCGCTTATGCTCTACGCAGCCATCGACGCACCAGGCGGCTTCCTCTTCGAGTGGTGGTCCATCTTCTGGGACATCTTCGAAGCCAGGACAAGGGACAAGCCTCCCGAAGCAGGGGCCACCGCTGCTTCTATTGATCTTGTATATGCCCAACTCCTACTCACTATGTTTTGCTTCCTGTACCATGTGCACCCTGTGTATTCTGTCTGTGAATATGCTATCTGCATTCTATGTCTAATATCTGCATTCTATTGCTTGCACCGTATTTACCAAATAGATCAAGTCAAGGGAACAGCAGATGAGAATCCAACAACTACAACAGCAGAACGCCTACCTGCAGAGAAGAGATCCGAATCATCCGCTCCTTAATGGTGCTATGAACAACTCTGATGTATCCGCAATTTTGGCTTCTAGGCTGGCAGAGGAACGCCGTAGGAATCATGGTCCCATGGATTCCGAGGCATCACAGCAGCTCATAGAGGCCAACAGGATGGGTCTCATCAAGTCAGCAGCTAACCAAACTGGGTAGGGATTTTTCTTTTTAGCAATTCATTCATACACATGAACCAAACAGTGGCCTAGTTCTGATAAAGCCTTTGTCCTTTCAGCCCGCTTCAGGGTAGCTCAGTCAACATGTCAGCTCTCCAGCAGATGCAGTCTAGAAATCAGCAAGCTGTAACACCTACTGTCACTCATTTCTCGTCGCAGTTTCTCTGGACCTGTTTACTGTTTCTTAGTCCTAATATTCTGTTCAACTATTTTCAAGGACATCAAAGGTGATGCTGCTATGCCACAAAGAACAATGCCTACAGATCCGTCTGCATTATACGCAGCAGGGATGATGCAACCGAAATCTGGATTAGCTGCTTCCGGTGAGTAATGTCTTGAGATCATATAATTACTGCTGCTCTTGTGTTTCTCGATGTAGAGAACATGTTATATTGTTGGGAGACCTACTATATAGGGCGTCCTAGTGAAAATGGGCTCATGAGATTTCACACTTTTTTTTTACCCATTAGTACCTCTATTCTCAGATTCATACTCATTGCTTTCTTGAGATAGACGTGAACATGTAACTGGTAAACTTGTGTTCATTGCACATTAAACTCAGGCCAAAGAAACTGGAATTAAATTGACCATGACTTTAAAGCTATATAACAAACAACAACAAAAGTTTCAGCAAATGCTAGATAACTGTTATTCTAATTCATTTGCTCCACTTAGGACTAAATCAAGAAGTTGGGAGTTTACCACTGAAAGGCTGGCCGCTAACAGTGAGTTTGCTGATATCCATTTCTACGCTTGTTTATTTCTCTTCTTGAAAGCTTATATATTTTGCTGTTTGCTAAAGGCCCCAGGTATCGATCTCCGGTCAAATTTAGGTGCACAGAAGCAGTTGATGACATCTCCAAACCAATTTCAACTTTTATCATCACAACAGCACTTAATTGCTCAAGCACAAACACATAATGATCTCACTAGAATGGGTTCTCCAGCTCAATCCGGTTCGCCAAAGATTCGGCCAGATGAACAGGAATATATGATGAAGGTCAGTATGTAATGGTTTCTGAGAAACCTGATATGCGGAAAGTCCAATATTAGTCTGACAATGCTAACGAACCATAATTCACAATCAATAAATAACACTTCAGTTTATGTTGGTCTAGAAATATGTGCTCAATAGAATGTTTCTATATTTTCTTGAAAGATGTTCTACATTTCGCCGGTACTTCCTTTCCATTATTTTTCTCTCTGGGAATGGCATGGAAGAGCCTACCATTTCACTTATGCCTTCTTATGGTACTGTATGCAATTATGCATGTTGTGATTGACTATTAAACACTATTTTGCAATCTATTAGATGAAGATGGCCCAGATGCAGCCAGGTCAACGGATGATGGAATTGCAACAGCAGCATCAGCAGCAACAACATCAACAGCAACAACAGCAGCAGCAGCAGATGCAACAGGTGGCCTGATTATTCCTTTAGATATCTCAAGTTTTCTAGCTTCATATATATATATATAATATTTATTAAGCATGTCCATTATTCTTGATATACAGAATACAAGAAAACGGAAGCCAACTTCTTCTGGGGCAGCTAATAGTACAGGTACAGGAAATACCGTTGGGCCTTCTCCACCCTCAACTCCATCAACACATACTCCCGGTGGTGGAATACCAGTAGCTAGCAACATGAACATTGCGCAAAAGAATTCGATGGTTTGCGGCACAGATGGAACCAGTGGATTTGCTTCATCCTCAAATCAGATGGTACTATTTATTTGTACTGCTTTTCTCTTGTCAGTTTTCAGCTGTCAGTAGGTTATGCTCAAACAATCTCTGTTATTGACAGGATAATTTGGATAGTTTCGCTGATTTTGATGATAATGTTGATTCATTTTTATCAAATGATGATGGTGATGGGCGTGACATATTTGCTGCATTGAAGAAAGGCCCCTCAGAGCAGGAGTCTCTCAAGAGTAAGTGGTTTAAGCTTTTTAGCTGTTCTGTAAACTTCTGCCCTGGAATAACTATAAATAGAAACCTTTAATTCCTTTTTTAGATCTTTCTTTGACTGAGGTTGGTAGTAATCGCACAAGCAACAATAAGGTTGTTTGCTGTCATTTCTCTACGGATGGGAAGTTACTTGCTAGCGCCGGTCATGAAAAAAAGGTAAGCTGCATAAACTCACAAATATATTCAGTGGAGACTACCAATTTCTCTAGTTGCTTGCTTCTTCCAGAGTGTTCAAATAGTTAGCAAACAGTATTTTTTTTTCAAGAATATAAAATTTTTGTTAGTGCAATTTTACCTAAATATAGGCGCCAGATTCCATCACTGTTTACCATACTTGTCACTACGAACTTTAACACCTTAGGTGGTTTATCTCTGAGAGATACAATATT
Organism: Avena insularis; assembly: GCA_023614405.1. Lineage (NCBI taxonomy): Eukaryota > Viridiplantae > Streptophyta > Magnoliopsida > Poales > Poaceae > Avena > Avena insularis. Next base: position 29,540,284 of record CM042689.1, on the reverse strand, counting down.
ACTCTTTCGCGCACCATTATTTGAGAAAGGACATTGACTTGTATTTTTGTGTTATTGCTTTATCTCTCTGTTTGATTTGGAATAGAAAGTTAGGGCATTGTAAAGCAGTTTATATTTTCTTACATGTGGAAATTTCTATTGTGTTGTAGGTATTCCTCTGGAATATGGACAATTTTAGTATGGACACTAAAGCAGAAGAACATACAAACTTTATAACGGACATAAGATTCAGACCAAATTCAACTCAGTTGGCTACATCATCTTCTGATGGAACTGTTCGACTATGGAACGCAGTTGAGGTAATTTTCCTATACTCATTTTTATGTGTCTCGTTAGTAATTCTTACTTTCCTATAGTTGCCACTAAGTTCTGTCTTTTTCGTGCGTTTCACTGCCTACCATTGACACTACAGTATAAACTTGTGCTCTTTTATTGTTGCAAGAGACCACTGCAAACTTGAGTTGCCTCCTATGCATGTTACTGATTTAAAAGCTTTCAAGGAATTAGGATATGTGCAACTCTGTAACTTAACATTTGAATGATGTTTCTACTGCGATCCTAGCTTTCAGTGCTAACATACAACTTATTCCGTGTTCCTTTGAATGAGATTTTAGATGGATCAAATTCAGTAAGATGAGGAATCACATAAATAATTTCTCAACCCATGGGTTTGCTATTTATTCATGTGTCTCAGATTTCTCTTATATCTGACGCATCCAAATATTATCCTAAGACCCATGTAAGATATTACGTTTTAACACCCAAAGAGCACTGGATAGTTTGCTTAGATATCTAATATTGAAGTGCCAATCTCTTAGATAACTAACATGCTCTCTTATATTTACTTATACGAAAAGGCAAAGCTTATGCCTTGTTGTTTGAGTAAGTGCCAAACTTCTGAGCTCCTTAAAAAACTGCTGTCTTAAATACAGAGCTCCCAACTGAAGGTCTAAGACTTCTCTTGTATGATTATTCGATGCACGTGGGTAGTTGGTAAATGCAAACTATATTTCCATAATCTGAAATAATACTGCGACAGGACGTCATTTCTTGTCCTGATCTGAGAACATTTACTTAAGGCGTAAGAAATACATGATCTTGGAGCTATCAATCTCACTAATTAAAATTCATTTGTTGAAGCTGATCCGGAGCTAAAGTGACATTGATGATGGATTGACTTTTGATTTACTTATTATTATTGTGTGACCTAGTAATCCCAGTTATTTTGTTATGTCTTGTCTTTTTTCCTGATACACTTGACTGCTGAATGGACGCATGCAGACTGAAGTTGATTTATGGTTAACTTCACCGTGTCAGTGGTTGTCAAATTGATAGTTTGCTGATATACCCTTACCCCAACATTTTCTTGATTTTGTAGCGAAGCGGTGCTTTACAGACATTTCATGGGCACACCTCCCACGTAACGTCAGTAGACTTCCACCCGAAGCACACAGAGGTCCTATGCTCTTGTGACGACAATGGAGAACTCTGGTTCTGGAAAATCGGTCAAAGCACGGCTTCACGAATCTCCAGGGTCAGTTTCTAGCGCCTCAGCTGTGCGAACTTTTGCAGTCTTGCACCATTTTCAGTGATATATAATTCTTATACATGAATAAATACAGGTGAAACAGGGCGGTACTGGTAGAGTGAGGTTCCAGCATCGAATAGGACAGCTCCTTGCCGTGGCGGCTGGAAACACGGTGAACATGATCGATATCGAGAAGGACACGAGTCTACATTCATCACTGCCTAAGGTATAGAAGCACACACCAACATGGGGGGGCCTTTATTTTTATTTGGTTACGGGAGGTATGAATCATTGTTTGTGTGTAGGTCCACGCTAGCGAGGTGAATTGCATCTGCTGGGACGAGAGCGGCGAGTACCTGGCGTCTGCGAGCCAGGACAGCGTGAAGGTGTGGTCGGCTGCCACGGGCGCGTGCGTCCATGAGCTGCGGTCCCACGGTAACCAGTACGAGTCGTGCATATTCCACCCGAGATACCCGAAGGTCTTGATTGTCGGAGGTTACCAGGTAGATGACCCATATATATATATATAGGAATCTTAAAACAAACCTATTGAGACATCCTTTGTTATACATAGATACATGTGATGATTTGACTAGTAACACCCTGGATGGATGCAGACGATGGAGCTGTGGAGCCTGTCGGATAACCAGCGTAACGTGGTGGCGGCGCACGAGGGGCTGATTGCGGCGCTGGCCCACTCCCCGTTGACGGGGTCAGTGGCATCGGCGAGCCACGACAGATCCGTGAAGCTCTGGAAGTAGAAGGTTGGGAAGGAAGATGATGCCACGCACGAGACGAGGAGTGTGATGTGTATTGGATGATGAGAGAAAAATCTGGAGGTTAGAGGCAGTCAACAAGTGGTAAAATAGGCAAGGGTTGGGGTGTACGTAACGTACGTGGGACGGACGAAGTAAAACGTGTCGTGTGTAATTAAAGTGAGGCGCCTCATCAATCAATCCTAACGCGCGGCGCCGCACAATATGCCTATCCGTGCGGCGGCAATATAGACCCACCTACACACCACATGTATTTACGCTATCAGAAAAAACTACTAGCCGTCTCTATACATCAACGCTTCTCAGCCACATGTTTTTAGTGATGGTATTCAAATCAATTAGGGACTAAAATGCCCGATTAATTAGGTCTAAGTATCAGATTACTAATTGCCATATTAGTTATGTCTAGTTGCCAGATTAATTAAAAAAGTTATCAGAACATTAATTACGAGATTAGTTTTGGCCTAGTTTTCAGGTTCAATTGTTACTAAGTAATTGCCAGGTTAAATACATCCGACTTGCAAGGTTAATTAATACTAATTGCCAGGTTTAATGACATTAATTTAGACATGTTGCAAGATTAGTAATCACCTGGTTAATTAAGTCTAATTGCCAGGTTTATACACGTAACTGCCAGGTTCAAAATTGTCTAACTGACCTAACGCCTAACTGCTTACCCTGGTTGACTGGGAGAGAAAAGAGAGGAAAAATTGTGTGGCCGGGAGCAAATGAGAAACGGATAAGCACGGAAATAAAGCTAGATATGGGCCACGACCGGGGAGAGAATAAAGCTAGGTACGGGCCACGACCGGGGAGAGAATAACCGAGGCGCTGTGTAGAAAATTCAACGCTAGGAAGAAAACTGCCGCTCGCCCCCACTCAGCCTGACATCATCCGTCGCACAAACAACCGCGCGCGCGGCGTCTCGCGTTAAATTTTTCCATCAATCAATCAATTTTAACGGAAGGGAAAGGAAGTAAACCGTGCTTGCTATATAATTCAATGGAACAAGGGAGGATTGCGGAAGATGGCTCTCGTCTCCCACAATTTTAATTGGTTACCAATGTCGAACATAATCTGAATGCTTTTTTTTTTCTTCTTCTGGGGGTGGGTGGGTGGGGGTAGCAGAAGAGAAAATTCCAAAGGGAACAAGGGAGGGATTACCACCAAAATTTCTGCAGCAGCATACATGCAAGTAGGATGATGAATTCATCCATTATTCATCGACACAGAAAACTATCCAAGGGTATGGTAGTACTAGGGTAGAAGAAAGTAGGAATCATCATGCCGGTGGTGCTGCTGCCGGGCTGATGCCTTCCCCTCCTCCCCTGAGCCGATGGTGAAGAGGATGTGATGGCGGTAGCGATGGAGAATCCGATGCAAAATCGGAGGGAGTGTCTGAATCTTGATCATCTGCATCATCATCATCATCATCTGGGTAAGTGTCGGCGGCGGAGGTGGTGGTGGTGGGCTCGTCGATGCTCATGATGCCGATGCCGTCGGAGCCCGCGCAGGCGCCCGTGCAGGAGATGTGACAGAAGACGCCCCACCCGTGGCAGTTGTTCCGGCACTCGTCGTGGCACTTTCCCCCGCTGCCGTCGCCAATCAACGCCGTCGCCCATGGAACCAGGAGAAGAAGAAGAAGAAGCAACGACCTGGTCAGGAGCCTCCTGCTGCTGCCGACGGTGGTCGCCATGGTTGCTAGCTCCATGGATTTCTCCATCCACCTACATATATATACACATGCATATGCATCCATTCTCTCTGTTTTAGGAACGGACGACCGAATGAATGAATGAAGCAACGCAATGGCCGGACGTTCTCAAACACACAAACGTGAGCGTTTACCCAAAAAAAAAATGAAGGAGGAGCTATCTATAGTCTCTATAGCACACATGGGTTAATTCTTCTTCTCAATCTTCTTACGTTTCCAAAAATAGAAAACAAAATTGGATCATATTTATTTATTTATAGCTACAGGTGGTGTATAGAGGGCGCCGAGGGTGTTCTAAACAAGAGCAAGTTCAATCTTCATACATACATGCATATTAGATGTCGATATGTTTGTATTTGACACGACTAGCTAGCTACCTGTCAACCCAAGGAATTGCGAACTAATTAGACTGTCACTTCGTGTGTGGTGGGTCAGCTGCTGATTGTGTACTGGCTAGCTACCATTGCACACATACATAATGCATGCCTGCTGGCCAGTTGGTACTGACCAAGACATTTTACCTCCTCCTAGTAACCATCTCGCATCATCATCAAGCATACTATCTTGCACTATAGTTCTCAAATGGGTCCATCAATGCCAAGATTTTGATTGAAATGGATACTCCAACCATACATACATGCCTATCCAGTTCTCTTTTTTTTTTTGGAGAGATTAGAGAACACATACAACTTTGAAGCCAAATAAGGGTTTGATTGATTTGCAGGATTCGGAAAACATGGGTATATATATTATAATGCAGGAACATCCAGTTTTAGATGATGTATTTAACTTGCTAATCAGCTGGCTCCCCTAAATTGATATAATACTTGCACAATATATATTATAATGTACCCATCCAGAACATCATGCAACCATGTTCTGGCTTTTACTGTTGTCAACGGATCGGATTAGGGTACTGATTGTACTATATGATAGGAGTAGTAGCTAGGGAGTATATATAGGCGCCTAATTGCAGTCACAAAATTAAACTGTCTAAGGAATCAAGTCGTTAGCTAGCAAGCAACAGGTCCCATAGGCATATATAAGACATTGCTTTGCTTTCTCCACCAACCAATCAATCAATGGCCGGTTCAGATGCCAAGTGCTTTTCCAATCAAATGAAACCAGCTAATTTATTAGGAGAGAATTAATTACCTATTACCTTGTATCTCCAAGTTAAGAACACACATCACCAATTCATTTGATCATCACATAAATATATATACGCAAATCATGGTATAATTTTTTTGCATTTTATGATGTTTCTTGCAAGAACTCGTGTGGGATTACGCCCACCAGCTTATGATGAGGACATATTGGCGGATCTGGTAGATTCCAGAGAGTTTGCTGATCAAGGCTACAACAAGTATACGAGACACGACTCCGACACCGAGTTCTCCTGTGATCAACCTTGTGGTACTTTTCCTTTTTACAAGCATAACTAGAGTTCGCTAGTTGACAAGTTGGTTTTGGCAGAGTTTTACTAGTTGACAAGTTGCCATCGATGGAGATAACCGTCTTGCAATGTTTAAAAGCACGGATGCACTGCTCGGATGCCCAGGATGCACGACCAAAAACCCGGACACTTGCACCGTTACATATCCTTGTTTTCTGGCCAAAAGGCCCCACCACATGAACCATGCTCGGGCTAGTAGCCACCATCGCTTCCATCAACCTAGAGAGTCGGTTGTATGCTTCCTTCCAATCACCATACAACATCTTAAATGCGTCTTGTTTGTCCTTCCACGCCTCGTCGTACTTTCCATTGTAATGGAAGAGAGCTTTCACCGAGTCCATGACTTGCTTGATGGTCATTATTGGTATCGAGGAGATGGAACTGGAAAGCCTATAAGCGATGAATTTGGATGTGAGTTGTCAGTGACCGTCCTTCACATATTTGCCATCAATGTTCTTGCCTAGGCACATGTGGGTTGCTACACAACTAGACATGTACCATCAGAGACCTCCTGTAACGTCCCTAAAATCATATTTTCAAAGATTGCATATCATTCATGCATGCATATAATTTTAGGGTTCAATTTCAAACTCTTTTGAAAGAAACAGAAACCTTGAGTGCTATTATTTCATGTGAGCAAGCTTAGATCTAATGCCACTCTCAAGTGAGAGAATAATTGTTTTAAATCAAATTTTGTTTGCCCTTAGGTTGGATTGGTTAAGTGTTAAAGCTTGGACAAAAATTTCCAAAATAAATATGGTTTTAAAACCATTTTCAAATCTTCATCAAACCATGTGCTAAGGCTATTATTTTTTAAAAAATCTTCAAAGGACCATGCTAGTCCAACAAGACAGCAGGATTTTATACTCAAAATTATACAAGATTCATTTTATAAAAGGCCAGAAAGATTTGAAATTCAAATGCTTTTTGATTTCATTTGAAAATGATTTCAGAAAATCAACTCAGAAAAAGAAAAGGAATTAGAAAACCCAACTGGGCCTGGCGCCACCATTCCAGCCCAGCAAGCAAAACAGCCCACCCGGGTCCTCCCATTCCCTCTGTTTTCTCACCGCGCGCTCGCGCACACCCCCTCGCTGACAACTAGGCCCCAAAACTCACGTCGCCCCCAAATCTACTTCATGCGACATTGTCATCCGTTTCCTCCCGACGCAAATGCTCATAAATCCCATTGATGCCGCGCGTAATTCTCGCCCCTGCTCCGGCTATTTAACCTCCACCCCTCTGCGACCATTTCCCCTCACTTAGCGCCCCCACTGCGCCACCAGGCTGCCCACAATCTCGCTTGCACCGCCGCAGTACCGAACCACTCCGACGTGCGATTCCGGTGAGCTCTCATCGCCCCTTGCCTTCTAATCTTGCCAGCATGTTCGCAGCAACCTTGGGCATCTTCTAACTCCACTGGTGCATGCTAGGACTATCTGGAGCCTCGCCAACGACGACGACCGCAAGTGTCCGACGCAGCCGCAAACTCCGACGAGCCCTCCTGGTTTGTACTGACCGCGCCTCCCTCTCTCACTCATACTCACACGCTCGCCTCGTCTGCATGCATCTAACACCACATCTCTCGTGTCTTAGCGTGAACCGTAGCGTCGCCACCGTCTCAAGAGACACGCTTGACGACAACAAATGACTCCGGCGAAAGCAATACACAGTGACCTTGAGCGCCCCTTCACCAACCAAGCCTACCTTGAGCATCAGCAGCGCACGGCGAACTCGGTAAGCCACCTCTCCCTCTCCCGCGCGACCTAGATCGTCGGCAACGTCTCTAACAGAGCCGCCACCGCCACTCGCCGCCGCTATCGCCGCCAGAGTTTGGTCGCTTGATCGCGAGCCGTTAGATTCAGATCCAACGCGTTAGATAGATCACTTAAACGAAGGGGTACGAGACAAATCTGGCCGTGCGATTTCATTTAGATCGTGCGGTCCACGTTAGTCGATCCACGCGAAGCGGTACCAGCGAATCAGAAAGCGCCGCATGGCCTGTGTTTGAATTTAAAACAGAAATTTGATCTATTAGATGTTCAAACTTGTAAAATTCATAACTTTTGATTCCCACGTCCAAATTTGACAAATTTTATATCATTGGAATCAAGAGAGAAAATCCTTTCTGTTTATGCATTGTGTTTAATGTTTTGCCTCTGTAAAAATGGTTATTTTTACAGAAACATTTGTAGGCATAGTTTGTGTATAGTAATTATATGGAAAATGTTTTGTTGTTCAAATAAAGTTTATTTGGCATGTTTTAGACTTGTTTATGAATCAGTACTGTATACTTGTCTTGTTTGGTGTAGAAAATCATCACATGGCATTTTGCATGCATTCATATATTTTTGCTTGTATATATTTTGTATGTGATGTTGGTGCCATTATTTTATGTGTAGATTTTGGTGCAAATAGTGATTGTGATTGTGAAGATTGTTTCTACTCCCCAAACTACCAAGGCAAGTGGTGCTTCATGATTTTATTCCTATGTTTTTCAACTATGCACTAGAAATATTTTGTATAGGACTTGCATGAATATTTTGATCTATATGCTATGCTTGGGAAATCCTAGTAGTTGTAGAATTGCTAGAAATTTCTAAGTTAAGATGCTTATCAATGCCATGCTTAGCCTATCTAGTAGCAACCAAGGGTGGTTATATATTCATGCTATGAGAAAATATTTCTAAGTCTTTGGATTTGTGTTTTTGCTTAATAAAACAACTAAGTGAATGAAACACCTGGGTGGAATGGAAAGAATGGTTTGTGTTGAGTGGTTACACAAGGCCCATGTCTATGGTTTACCTTGTGTATCTCACTTGTGGAAAGCCACCCAGGAACAAAGGGATTTGAGATGCCATATGTTAAGAAGCTTCTAGTGCAGCCACATGGCAATATGGGCTCTGCCTGGATCACATAGGTTGCAATAACTTAGCCATTTAGACAGTTGGTGGTAGTGGGATGATAGGTTGGAACGCGTCCATTTGGTCTAAGGGAAGGCTTCTGAAAGGTCATGTCTTGGTGAAAATCAAGTCTTGTGGGGAAAGTGCACAACCTCTGCAGATGGAAGAATCTAAGTACTTAGCCATGTCCCTGGTATGGGACAATTTGAGCATCAAGACATGGAAGCTATCAAGAATCTCCTCATCCCAATTTCTAAGTAAAAACTTGTGGTTGAACAAGGGTGAAGGTTCACCAATTTCTATTGGTGGTTCCTTGGGAGAGTTTTGTCAAAGAAAAACTTAGTGTTTTCAACTGATAGGTAAAACCTATTTTGAGCAAAGTGTTCAAGCTACACTTAGCCAAAATGCATATAGTATCTAGACTACTAATATTCTACTAAGGTATCACTTGCCAATACTATTCCAATGTATTGACCCAATGTGGGTCAGAATTTGTGATGTTGCAGGTTATTCTGATGATGATTAGGGGTTATGAGTCTACACTCAACATGCTTGCCTGTGGCACATGAAGATGAAGACTTATTTATCTTATTATATTTGAACTCTTGTATTAGGCCTATGGTCATGGAGTTTGTAAAAGACTATGTTTGTCTCTGGAATGATGTGTAATAATGACCTTTGTTTCTGTGTACTTCATCTTAAACTGTGGATGCTAGCATTGATCCAGGGACTAGCATTGCAATCACAGGGATCCTTACCTTTATAAAGGGAGGGATCTTACACCTCCTTTCCATAGTCTTGCACGCAAAATCCATGGATATCTGTCATCTTCAAATTTAGCCGTGTAGCGCTTCTTCGTGTTCGAGTGAACCACTATATATGGTCGATAATACTTAACCACGAACTCCTTGATCCATACCTCAAATTCCAACAAGATAGCAAACTTCAACCCCGGAGAAATCCCATACTATATATTTGTGATTCATATGGCTGTGCGAAGTTGGCCTTGGTCCAATCACTATACATTGCTACAGTCAACCATGGATCCATGCGCGACACTAAGATCATGGAACAATTATACCCAATCAAAAAATTCGGCTTCTTTGGCCATGAACACATCCTCATCAGCATCATCATCGGGACCATTGTCATCCGAGTCTGATGCATAGCATTGGTTATAAGGGATATGATGGTCCATTTCCTCTTGCGCACAATATGCCTCCAAATCAACAACATTATTATTTTTGAACGAGAAAAATCACCAACATTATTGTCATAGAGTTCACCCTCCATCTCATCACCCCCTTATTCTTGGTTCTCCTCTCCTGATGATTCATATTGCTCATTTCAAACTGGGCTCAAAAGGTTGCCTCATTTCATCTTGGGTCATTTGAGCTTGACTCATTTCCTCTTAGTTCATGGGAGGTGGACTCATTGTTGTATTGCCCACATCGGGGTCAACAATTGGCTCAACTAGCCGGTTCAAGTCAATGTGCAAACGAGAATCAACATTCTTTGTGAAAAATAACTCGAGAACCTTGTCTAATGATTGAGCCATAGTCTCCTTGTATGCAACCTAACGTTGTTCAAAGTAGATACTCTTTTGTCTTCCAACGAATGTGCATTCCAAACCCAACATACCAAATTCCCTCCAATTGAACTACATCACTTGGCTCCATCCAATTCAAATTAATCCTCACCTTTTCCAAAACTTCGGAATAGGTAGGACTACGGTCAAACACCAAGTCAATCTCCTCTGGGTCCAAATAATATTTCCTTTTAAATAGGAGTCCTTGTCCACATGATGAACATACACTATTCTCTCTATCTAAAATACAAGTACAACATCGAAAATGTATCAATGAAATATCCTAGCCACAAGGTATGCATTTCAAAACAACAAGTTCAAACTACTCATGCCAAGCCTAACAAAATATCCTAGCCACATCACCAAAACCTAACTAGATCTAGGCCTAACCCTAACCTAAAGTTCTCACCGTAATCATAACCCTAAGCTAAAAAAACTTAAGTTATATGCTTTGTAGGCATCATAAAACCCATCATTGAGAAATACAACAAGAATAAAACCATGCATCATAAAACCATGCATTATATGGTTTCCAAAATTTGGACAAATACCACAAAAAATACATGAATCGGTACCACCGCTTGGCCCAAAAGACAGCCTAACAGCAAATATTCAAAGACATAACTTTTTGACCTAAGTCATCAATTCGATCATGAAATTAAAGTACGACAAGCTTGTCAATTAAAATGAAATATTGATTATCACCAAGTGAGAAAGTATCAATAATTGAAAGGGATAATTACCACTTCTAGAAACCGAAACCAAAACCTCAAGATCAAAAACGCAACAAGATATAAAATGGGAGATTGATGATGAACAAGAGCTTGTTATGGAGATTACCACAAGCTTCTACATATCCTCACATGGATAAGACCAAATAACAACCAAATATGATGATGCAAGTATGCAAAGGTTTGAGCTCTCTCCAAACGATGTGACCGAAGTTACTCATACGAGCCCCTCTTGATAGTACGGTTATTCATCCTAAACCCGCCTCTCCACTAACATGAGACCCAAGAAAAGGAAAACCTATCAAGATTATACCTTGCCTTGAGCATTCCACTTGAGCTCGATAGATGATCTTGCCCTTCTCAAGATGGAACGCCTTCTTCCTCATCATCGATCCATGATCATCGAGGATGGCAAGCACTCAAAACATGAGATCTTCTATGATGCCATTTTGAGCTCAATAGACATCTTCTTTGTCATTTCATCGACCTTGAAGCCAACACATGCTCCAAGCGATGCCAATGGACAAATCCTACAAGTATAACTTAATACACACATTAGTCCATAAAGATTGTCATTAATTACTAAAACCACATGGGGGCCCCCAACATGTTCTTTCAATTCCCCCCATTTTGGTAATTGATGACAATCCCTTTAAGAGGGTTTATATATGAATATTAATGAATAATGGTAATACCAATATCAAATACTACAAAGTATGTGATATTGGTACCACCATATATAGAGCAAACTCCCCACAATCTATGGCATGTGTGATGAACTTGAATTTCATTGCATATATTGCCAATCATTATCATTGGTGAGTTTCTCTATATATACCACATGCTACAACAACACAAGATGCAAGAGCATGAGAGTAAATGCTTAAGAACAAACTCAAAGCATAAACCATTTCCCTTAAATCCCTCTAAACTTCTCCCCATTGGCATCGATAAAATGGGTGACAAGTTCTAGAAGGCAACATAGTAATAATTTCTCCAAAGGTGTGCCGCACATATCCAATGATGAATACTTGAGAGGGAAGTAGAACTATATCGAGGACCCAAGATTGCCAAAGTCAAATGATAAAATAAAAGGTCACAAACCATGAAAAACAACAAATGAGTCCAAATGACACAAGAATTATGATATGATAAGAGCAAATAACAAATAGAGAAGTTTCCCAAGATTTGTGCAACAAATAAATGCATTAGAACACAAATGCACAAATATGGAATCCTTGCTATAAAAATACACAACAAATGAGAGATCAAATAAATGCTTAAATAAAATAGAGAAGCTCCTCAAGATTTGTGCATAATTCAAAATAAATGTTGTATTTCAATACAAACAAATGCACAAATATGGAACCTCACTCCCCATACAACATTTAAAAAAAAACAAATGTGAAAGAATGCAAATGATCATTATTAAATGAATTATATTAGATCACAAAATAGAATGCAACAATTATGATAATTGCATTTGGGAACTGTATAGTCATGGACCTCACTCATCCAAATTCATTTAACAATACAAGCATGCAAAGAACAAATATGAGGTCAAGATGCAAACAAGAGGAATAAGCACTATAGGAAAATAAATTTGGAAGCCACCGAACAATCAAAAGGAAATAGAAAGGTGGTCTCCAATGAATGATTAAAATCAACTAAAATTATTCTTCTCATATGTGTATATGTTATCTAAGTGGAAAAAATATCACAAAGACATATGCCAAAAAGAAAATATGCACACATAAAGAAGATATACAATAAATACATAAGAGGCTAAAAATGAAGTCATATAATATATATCAATAAGATTTTGCTTCAAAGCATGGCACAAAGGCTCAAATATATCTTATTGTACATTAATGAACTTCAAACACTAACACACCTACATATATTACAACTATCACCAAGGGAAAAGGAGAAAGTTGGAATATATGAGAAAGGCAACAAGTATCATAATAGGAAAATAGACTAGCAAAATCTCACTATTGCACATGAGAGAAGTTGAGGAAATGATAGGCAATAAAATTGTTAGATTTACATATTTGGGATTGGAGGATCATATGCATGATTTTGTATAGTCCCAATTATATGTACTCATCTCAACTTATACACATTTACAATAGAGAGTTCTATTAAAACCATGGCTAGAACTACAACAATTACAAATACAAGAATTCATGCTTAGAAGGCAACCGACATATGGTTGGAAGCAAGATATATGAGCATGAGAAAGAGATACTTGTTAATGTAGATATAATTGGTAGGATGTAGAGTATATGAATTCATTGATCAGCTATAGCTTGCTCAACTTTTCATGTAGTACTTCTTCAAAATTGAGAAAGACATCCAATATATCTCCAATGTACCTAAAACACAATTACATAAATGGTCCCCAAACTTATTGGGTCCAAAGTAGTTAGAGAAACTACAAATACATAGGAGAGACTCCACATAAATATGTACATTGATATGAAATTGAATTTCATGCACAACTTAGCCGATGGGATTTGGTGGAGTTTCCCATATATTGGATCAAAGAAAGCAAGCATGCCATAATATAATCATATAGAAAAATATGCATGCATAAAGCTTTCAAGAACCAAAAAGGAGATACAATTTGAGCAAAAAACACCAAGTAAATCGAGATTGCACACACAAGAGTGTGACATGAAAAACTATGTCCAAATTGTATCAAAGAACCAATTCAACACATGAAAGATCACACGTTCAACAAATGAACTAGGCTAAGGCCAAAAGAGCAAAAATAGATAGAAATTAAAATGCTCAAGGATTTATCTCATTCTAAAAATGGCCAAATCAAGAAACAAGGAATGAGACAAAACCAACTCCCAAAAAGATCAAGGTTCCAACAAGAAACCAAACTCCCCAAACTTCACATGATGGCACAAAATACCAAAACGAAAAGACTGAGGTTCCAAGAACATAAAACCCGATATGGATCAAACAAAGAAGCATAAATATGAATGTTCTAAATAATATAGGAGAGCTCCCCCATGGATAGTGCATTATGTAGGATTTTCCTTTAGAATGCAAAATGCACACAAATGGGATCATCACTACTACCTACATTAACTAAAACACAAGAGGATATCAATAAAATAAGAAGATCCAAAAGAAGCAAGGAAGCTTGGGAGACAACATAAAACATTTTCTTGGCCAAAGATAGGATAGAGTTAAGCAAGGGCCAAAGTGAATATGATTAATAAATTCTACCATAAGTTGGGTACTCATTGTCCAAGGACAGGAAATTTTGGGAATAATTTTCCCAAGGTAGCTTGCATGGATATCGAAGATCATAGTCACAATAAGAAGCATATAACTAAATATAAGAAATTAAGCATGATACTTTGAACAAGATTCTTGGTAGCTTCCAATGGTCACACAATCACTAGTGATTAGAGTAACTTGAATCAAATGGTTTCCACGAGGATATATATATCTAAATATGAGGAAACACATACCAAGAACCATTCTCATATACAAGATCCAAAATAAGATCAATAAAGGCATTCAAGCTACTTGGAACTTGTATGAGCAAATGTGTCACATAGGTGCTAGATAATTATCAATATCAATTCTAAGTGACACAACCTCGAATATTCACATTTTCTAGGATTGTAATATGCACTAAGCATATGACTCCCCCATAATGTGACACTACCATAAAAACCAACACGAGGAAAAATAATACAAATAGAGATAATTAATGGACATTATAAACTTACATTTATCATGAGAATTATACCACATAGAGACTAGACAATAATCCAATATAAATACTAGGTGGTTTTACTCATGTACACACATTTTTAGGATTGTGGAATGCCTAAGCATAACACTCCTCCAAAATGGGATAGTCCATTAATCTCTCACAAGAGCCAAATAAGATACCAAATATAACCAAGCACGGCTTAAACATAAGAAACACACATACATGGTGTGCCACCTAATCATACACAAATGTGCTTGATATCTCAAGATAATTAAGTGGATAGCACAACATGTACAAAAGCATGGAAGATACAAAACCAACACATGCATAAGGGGCGAGTAACTTTCAATGTAATGAGTTAAGCATATGTTACCGCAAGGAGGAATATTGGAAATATAATATACTCATGATAATACAAATGGCTTGGCTTGACAATAATGATTGATGAAGATCCCTCACTTCTTCATAATGTAGCCAAGTCTCCAATGCCCTCCAACAAACACCTATTGATCAAGTTTTGGCTTGTTGGTCCCCAACCAAGTTGGGTCCTAAGAGGTTAGTCACAATAGGCTTGGCAACCCAAATGGTTCTTTTCTTGACACCACATTGAGCACCAAAAAATTTGGCAAACACATTGCCAACCTCATCCTTACGAAGTGAATAAGCATCATCAATCAAGATAGGATGGGATGAGGAGATACCAATAGTGCATGAGGAAGAAATGTGCCCCTTCTCGCGGCATATGTAGCAAGTTCTACTCTTGTCATCTTTCTTTTTGGATGAAGAAACAACTTGAGGAAGAGCTTGAGTCTTCTTGGGAGGAGGCCCATCTCTAACAATATGTAGAGCTTGAGGCCGCTTCCCTTGTTGCTTCTTGCCAAGGGACTTCTTCTTTAATGGGCAATTTTTGACATGATGCCCTTCTTCCTTGCACTTGAAGCAAACAATGTTGGCCGGATTCTTGACTTGATCTAGGCTATTCTTCTTGTTGTCCTTGTGCTTCAACTTGATAGTGGACTTGTTCTTGATATTGGAGTTGAATCCAAGCCCACTCTTGTCATTGGGGGATTTTTGCACACTCAAGATTTTGTTGAGTGCGGCCTTACCTTGATGACCCCTTTTCAAGTCATTCTTCAAAGAAGTGACTTGAGCCTTGAGCTCTTTGATTTCCTCTACATGGTTAGTTTCAACAAAACTACTGGAGGAAGTAGATGCTACATTGTTAGAGCAACAAGGTATGGAATGTAATTCATCATGAGATATAGCATGGTTGTGAGAGGATGAATTACAAGTACTAGCACATGGAAATATAACATTTGGAGTAGATGTAGTGCTAATGTCCACATGAGGCCCACTAGATGTTACCTTTGACACGATGGCCTCATGAGCTAACTTTAGTCTACCATGGGAGACTAGAAGATCCTCATGCGAGCTTGAGAGCTTAACATGACTTTCTTCTAATTTCCCATAGTTGCTAGTTAGCAACGCAAGTTGAGCCTTTAGCTCAACATTCTCCTCCAAAATAGATGCTTCACAAGAAATAGAGTTAGTAGCACAAGCATCAACATTATTAGTGAGAGGTGAAGGCAACTTGGCAAGCTCTTTTGAATATGAAGCTTTAAGTTGCTCATGCGACTCGGTGAGTTTGATGAGCTCCCTATTAACAAACCGAGAACCATTATCAAGAAGCTTAAAATCCTCAACAAGTTTAGCATAAGAAACTTCAAGTTCATCATTTTTAAACTTGAAGGAGTTTGCCACCACAAGTTCTCTATCATGGTATTCTTTTACTCTAGATAATTCTAGAGTGAAGGTCTCCTCAAGAGATTCTTTGGTGGTTTGTTCTTCTTCAAGAGAGTCATTTAGTTGAGCAATTTCATTAGCATACTTACGCTCAAGTGCAAACTTTTCATCAATTATGTTTTCTTGCTTCTCAATAAGATCATTGCCTTCTATAGCATAATTCAAGATTTCAACAAAGTTGGAGGAAGCAATTTTATTTTTGAAGAGAGCACCAAATACAACCTCTCCCATTTTCTTAATAGAGGTAATATCATACTTACCTCTATAGTCATCATTATCATTTTCAACCTCATCATCATCATCATCATGAGATACAATGGGATCCAAAGAGGTTACCTTTGTTCCCTTAGCCATAAGGCATATGTGAGAACCGGAGGAAGGTGCTGATGAGATTGCACTTGTAGCTCTCTTCAAGACCTTGTCTTGGCCCGTAGAATCTTCATTTTCCTCTACATGGTTAGCAACACAAGCACTAGAGGAAATAGAAGCATTTTTTATCATGGCAACAAGACAATAAAAGCATATCATCATGAGATTTATTCAAGTCATTTCTAAATGATATGCAAGGACTATTAACACAAGCATGTGAGGAATTTTGAGTGCTAGAAGTGTTAAGGTCCAAAGATAGATCATTGCAACTAGTTAGATATGAGGGATTACAAATAGTGAACACACTATCCATATTGCAATTTCTATCACCACTCACCATATCATTACCTTGTGAAAATTCACATGTTGGTGAAGTGGTAGAGGATGAGAACTCATCTCGACCGGAAGTGGAAGCAACACAATCATCCTCAATAATGTTGGACATAATATATTTATCTTGAAGTTTTGTCCATAACTCATGAGCGCTCCAAAAAGGAATGATTGAAGATGTAACTACATATCTCAAAGCATTAACAAGCACATTAGAAGCTTGAGCATCGAGATATAAGTTTTTCTCATCCTCACTAGATAGATTTTTGAAATCCATAGGAGGAGAAAAACCTATATCTACAATATGCTCCAAATTTGGGTCCATGTCCCGAAAATGAATGAGCATGCGATTTTTCCATATATCATAATTTGTGCCATCGAATGTGAACATGTCATTGTGCACTAATCCTCTAGCCGACATCTTTACTCTCAAGGCGGTGAAGCCTAAAATGAGAGACCGGGCTCTGATACCAATTGAAAGGATACGGATGTCGCCTAGAGGGGAGGGGGGTGAATAGGCGATTAAAACTTTTCCTAGAGTGGCTCAACAAAGGCGGAATAAAACTAGTGTTTACTTTGTAAAGCACAACCTAGAAACAACTAAGGTTTACCTATGTGCACCAACAACTTATGCTAGGCAATACAAGCAACAAGGTGATAGCAAGATATATATTACTTCAAGCACGAAGGCTATCACAATGTAAAGTGCATAAGTAAAGAGCTCGGGTATAGAGATAACCGAGGCACGCGGGGACACCGATATTTTACCGAGTTCCTCCCAACATGGAGTACGTCTCGTTTGGAGAGGGGGTGGTATCAAACCACCAACGCCACAAAAGGCCTCCCTTATTCTCCGGTGAATCTCACCCCAATGGGATCGACCCATGCTTCCACTATCGGTGCACTTGTCGGTGGCAACCGGAACCTCTCACAAGGTTGGGGCACAACTCCACAACTTAATTGGAGGCTCCCAACAAATGCCACAAAAGGCCACAATGCCACCAAGGCCACAAGCCGTCTAGGGTTCCAAGAACCCAAGAGGGACAAGCTCCAATGAGCAATTCAAACCAAATCCTCCGAGGAGAACTCAAACCGTTGCAACAAATGCAATGGCAAGAACACAAGAAGTGCTCAAATCCTTCTCTCCCAAATTCCACCATAGCTATAAAAGCTTGTGGAGGGGATGAGAGAGGAAGAACAATGGAGGAAATCCACAAAAGACTCCAAGATCTAGATCCCAAATGTTCCCCTCACTTAGAGGAGAGATGGATTGGTGGGATTGTAGATCTAGATCTCCTCTTTCAAATCCCTAAAGCATATGCAAGAATCAAGGGAGGGATTGAAGGGGGAGCAAGCTCAAGAGGGTCAAGAATGGAGGAGAAAGCCTGTAAAACTCGAGAAGTTCCATTGGGGAAGAAGGGCCCCTTTTTATAGTCCCATGGATTTCTGACCGTTTTCTGCCCGTTGGGGAAAAGTCAGACCGGAGACTCCGGTCTACACCGGAGACTCCGGCCAATCTCCGGACCAGCCTCCGGACTGCCCTTCTGACTGACTCAGACCAATTCTCTCCTAGCAACACCGGAGACTCCGGTCTTCCAACACCGGAGACTCCGGACTGAACAAAGTCCGGAGACTCCGGAGTAACCTCCGGTGCAGCCTCTGGACCCCTAGTCAGAATGTCCCAGCCAGATCCTGGGAGGCACCACCGGAGCCAGAACCGGAAACTCCGGACCACACCGGAGACTCCGGTCTTGGCAGACCGGAGACTCCAGTCTGGACCAAATAAGAGGCAAACTTCAAATGGCGATATCTAGAGTTTGGAAACTCCGATTGATCCGAAACCAATTTTGTTGGAAACAGGACAACAAGGGCAATCCAACAAAAAGTGGAAATATTGGATACCACCAAGAGAGAACATTTCATGTATTATAAAGTGAGATACCTCTCTTGGTGAGAAACCAGAAAACCTCAAAGATCAAAAACGCAATAAGATATAAAGGGGAAATCCGTTTTTGATGAACTAGGGCTTGTTATGAATATTGACACTAGCTCTAGAACCTCACATGGATAAGATCCAAATAACAACCGAGAATGGATGATGCAAAGTATGCAAAGGTTTGAGATCTCTCTGAAGGATATGATCGAGTTACTCACTTGAGAGCCCCTCTTGATAGTACGGTTGTCTATCCTATAAACAGGTCTCCCCAACTAACATCCTGAGACCGGTAAGAGAGAAACCCTATCAAGATCATACCTTTGCCTTGCACATATTCCACTTGATTATGATGTAGACGGTCTTGTCCTTCTCAAGATGGAACACCTTTCTTGATTGCTCTTGTACGCACTTTCTTGATGAAGACTTGCAAGTTACTCCCCCATACGACATGGGGAACCTTTACTTTGACCTTGTCTTCATCGATCCATGATCACCGAGGATGGAAAGCTTCAACCATGAGATCTTCTAGATATTGCACATCTTTAGCTTGCACCTCATTTCTTCTTTTGTTCATTATGTTGATGCATGACCAATCTGTGGATCATTCTTTGAACACCTTGGTCACCACATGATCCTCTTCACTTCTTCTCCAAACCTTGAAGCCAACAAATGGTTCAAGCATTACCTATGGACAATTCCTACACGTACAACTTGATACAAGCATTAGTCCATAAAGATTGTCATTAATTACCAAAACCACACATGGGGGGCCAACATGTTCTTTCAATCTCCCCCATTTTGGTAATTGATGACAATCCCTTTAAGAGGGTTTATATAAGGAATATTAATGAATAAAATGGTAATACCAAGATCACATACTTTTGTAGTATTTGATTTTGGTACCACCACCATATATAGAGCAAACTCCCCCATAATCTATGCATGTGTGATGAACTTGAATTTCATTGCATATGTTGCCAATCATTATCATTGGTGGAGTTTCCTCTATATATACCACATGCTAAGCAACAACAAAGATGCAAGAGCATGAGAGGCAAATGCACAAGAACAAACTCAATGCATAAACCAACTTCCCTTAAACCCTCTAAAACTTCTCCCCCATTGGCATCGATTGCCGAAATGGGTGACAAGTTCTAGAAGGCAAATATAGTAATAATTCCTCCAAACGTGTGCCTTCGCACATATCCAATGATGAATACTTGGGAGGAAGTAGAACTATATCGAGGATCCGAAAATTGCAAAAATAAAACCAAATGATGCAAGCAATTACAAGATCCGACAATCCAATTTGAAATCAACAAATGAGTCCAAATGAAAACAACAAGATGTTATGATATGAGCAAAAGAGTGTTTGAAATAACAAATAGAGAAGCTCCCCAAGATTTGTGCATAATTAAAAATAAATGCATTAGAATACATAGTGCACAAATATGGAATCCTCGCTCCCCCATAAGCATTTAAAACACACTAAATGAGAAAGGAGACAAATGAGCATTATTAAATGAATTAGATGAGCTCCCCAAAGATAATGCACCAATTATGATAATTGTAATTGGGAACAAGGTGCATAATCATGGAATCCTCACTCATCCGAATTCATTTAACAATACAAGGCATGAGAGAACAAATATGAGTGCCCAAAGATGCAAACAAGAGGAACAAGCACTCATAGGCAATTAAATTTGGAAGCCACCGAAGAATCAAAAGAAATAGAAAGGTGGTCTCCAAGGATTAAAAATCAACTAAAATTATCTCCTCATATGTGCATATGTCTCTAATTGGAAAACATCACAAAGACATATGCCAAACCTTGAAGCCAACAAATGGTTCAAGCATTACCTATGGACAATTACTACATGTACAACTTGATACAAGCATTAGTCCATAAAGATTGTCATTAATTACCAAAACCACACATGGGGGCCCAACATGTTCTTTCAGTTTCCCCTAGGGTTTTGGCCGGCTGGGCCTATGGGGCCTTGTGTCCCTGGCCCAATGCGGCCAGGGCACTCCCTCGTAGGTCCACGCCCCCTTCCGGCAAGTGGGGCCACGTTGGTCCCACTCCGGAAGTTTCTAGAACCTTCTAGTATAATACCGAACATTCCGAAACAATTTCGAAATCCAAAAACTGCTTTCCTTTATATGAATCTTATTCTCCGGACCATTCCAGAACCTCTCGTGATGTCCTGGATCTCATCCGAGACTCCGAACAAAAACTCACAAACCAATTATCCATTCTATCCTAGCATCGAGGCACGTTAAGTGTGTGACCCTACGGGTTCGAGAATATGCGGACATGATCTTCTATCAATAATCAACAGCGGGATCTGGAAATCCATATTGACTCCCACATATTCATCGATGATCATATCAGATGAACCACGATGCCAGGATTCAATTAATCCCATATATATATTCCCTTCGTCACACGATATTTTACTTGCCCGAGATTCGATCGTTGGTATCAGCATACCTAGTTCAATCTCGTTCACAGCAAGTACTTTACTCGTTCCGTAAACCGATATCACTTTCTGATTAACTTCTTGACCATGTTCTTGCAAGCGGTGTTGATATCGATTACCGAGTGGGCCCGAAGTATAGCTCTCCGACTTGGGAGGGACAAATCCCATCTCGATACATAGAACCCAACAAGTACTTTCCGATCACCTGAGAGACACCTTTATGATCACCCTCTCATAGGATGACGTTTGATGACCTCAAAGCTTTCTTCCGATACCAGGGACTTGCATTATCTCATGGTCTAAGGAATACAATATTTGACATAAGAAAAAGCTTCGCAAAGATGAACACGATGACACGATCTAATTGCTCTGCTTGATTTGGGTCTGTCTATCATACCATTCTCCCAATGACATGATCTCATTATTAATCGATAACTCATGTCTATGGTTAGGAAACCTTAACCATCATTAATCAATGAGCTAGTCCATAGAGGCGTACTAGGGACACGGTGTTGTTCATAAACCACACAAGTATCAAAGTTTCCGCTTAATACAATTCTAGCATGGAATATAAACTTTATCATGAACAAGAATTATAATAATAACATCTTTATTATTGCCTCTAGGGCATAATTCCAACAGTCTCCCACTTGCACTAGAGTCAATAATCTAGTTTACATCTGGTAATAATCTAACACCCATGGAATTAAGGTGCTGATCATGTTTTGCTCGTGGAAGAGGTTTAGTCAGCGGATCTGCGACATTCAGATCCGTATGTACTTTGCTAATCTTCAGATCTCCATCTGTTATATAATCTCGAATTATATGAAATTGGCGGTTGATGTGCTTGGTCTTTGGATGATATCTTGGTTCCTTAGCCAAAGCTATGGCGCCAGTGTTGTCGCACAATATCTCCAGTGGGTCCAAGGCACTTGGAACCACACCAAGCTCAGTGATGAAGTTCCTGATCCAAACTCCTTCACTTGACGCTTCTGCAGCAACCATGTATTCCAATTCTACTGATCCCGCGATCATGCTTTGCTTGCAGCTTCTCCAGCTCACAGCTCCTCCATTCAAAATATAAATGTATCCTGTCTGAGATTTAGAATCATCCGGGTCGGTGTCGAAACTAGCGTCGACGTAACCTTTTACGACGAGCTGCTCATCACCTCCATAGACCAAGAAAATTTCTTTAGTCCTATTTAAATACTTTAGGATGTTCTTTACTGTTGTCCAGTGTTACACTCCTGGATCACTTTGGTATCTGCTCGTCAAACTAAGAGCATTGGACACATCCGGTCTAGTACACAGCATGGCATACATGATAGAACCTATGGCCGAGGCATATGGCACTTTGCTCATGGTTTCTCTATCATTTACTGTAGCTGGACACTGAGCCTTGCTCAATATCTTACCTGATAACATGGGCATTGAACCTTTCTTTGCCTTATCCATTTTGAACCTTTTTAGAACTTTGTCAAGATATGTACTTTTGCTTAAAGCTATTAGGCGTCTTTGTCTATCTCTATAGATTTTGATGCCTAATATATAAGCAGCTTCTCCTAGGTCTTTCATTGAAAAACATTTGTTCAAATAACTCTTCACATCGTTAAGCATATCAATGTCTTTCCAATAATCAATATGTCATCCACATATAGTACTAAAAATGTCACTGAGCTCCCACTCACTTTCTTGTAGATACAAGCTTCATAGCAATTTGGAACAAACCCAAAGCTCTTGATCACTTGATCAAAACGAAGGTTCCAACTCCGAGATGCTTGCTTCAGTCCATAAATGGAACGCTGAAGTTTGCACACCTTATCAGCATCCTTAGGATCGACAAAACCTTCGGGTTGCATCATATACAACTCTTCATCAATGTTGCCATTGAGGAACGCAGTCTTGACATCCATCTGCCATATTTCATAATCATGAAACGCAGCAATTGCTAATAAAATCCGAATGGACTTAAACATCGCTACGGGAGAGAAAGTCTCATCGTAGTCAACACCTTGAACTTGTCGAAAACCTTTCACGACAAGCCGTTCTTTATAGACAGTAACATTACCATATGCGTCCGTTTTCCTTTTGAAAATCCATTTGCACTCAATGGCCTTTCGGTCACAAGGAGGGTCCACCAAAGTCCATACTTGGTTTGCGCTCATGGATCCCAATTCGGATTTCATGGCCTCTAGCCATTTCTCAGAGTCTGGGCTCATCATTGCTTCCTCATAGTTCGCAGGTTCACTGTTGTCTACCAACAAGACAGTTAAGACAGGGTTACCGTACCACTCAGGAGGGGCACGTGACCTTGTCGACCTGAAACGTTCAGTAGTAGCATCGTCCGAAGCTTCATGATCCTCGTCATTAGCTTCCTCTATTGTTGGGGCAGACGGCATTGGAACAATTTTAGGTGCTGCACTACTCTCCAACTCAAGAGAAGGTTCAATAACCTCGTCTAGCTCTACTTTCCTCCCACTCACTTCTTTCGAGAGAAACTCCTTCTCAAGAAAGGATCCGTTCTTTGCGACAAACACTTTGCCTTCGGATTTGTGGTAGAAGGTATACCCAATCGTTTCCTTAGGGTATCCTATGAAGACGCATTTCTCCGCTTTGGGTTCGAGCTTGTCCGGCATCAACTTCTTGACGTAAGCTTCGCATCCCCAAACTTTAAGAAACGACAACTTAGGTTTAGCACCAAACCATAGTTCATACGGTGTCGTCTCAACGGATTTAGATGGTGCCCTATTTAAAGTGAATGCAGCGGTTTCTAATGCATAACCCCAAAATGATAACGGCAAATCTGTAAGAGACATCATCGATCGCACCATATCTAATAGAGTTCGATTCCGGCGTTTAGACACACCATTGCGATATGGTGTTCCGGGTGGCGTGAGTTGCGAATAGATTCCGCTTGCTTTAAGATGCGTGAGAAAATCATAACTCAAATATTCACCTCCACGATCAGATCGTAGAAATTTAATTTTCCTGTTACGATGGTTTTCCACTTCGTTCTAAAATTCTTTGAACTTTTCAAATGTTTTAGATTTATGTTTCATTAAATAGATATACCCATATCTACTTAAGTCATCAGTAAACGTGAGAAAATAGCGATATCCACCGTGCGTCGAAACACTCATTGGTCCGCATACATCGGTATGTATGGTTGCTCGCTCCATTATTCCGGAGAACGGGGTTTTGATCATCTTGCCCATGAGGCACGGCTCGCATGTGTCAAATGATTCAAAATCAAGAGACTCCAAAAGTCAATCAGAATGGAGTTTCTTCATGCGTTTTACACCAATATGACCTAGACGGCAGTGCCACAAATAAGTTGAATTATCACTATCTACTTTGCATCTCTTAGCCTCAATGTTATGGATGTGTGTTTCATTGCTTTCAAGATTCAGAAGAAATAAACCATTCATAGCAGGTGCATGACCATAAAAGATGTTACTCATATAAATAGAACAACCATTATTCTCCGATTTAAATGAATAATCGTCTTGCAATAAACACGATCCAGATATGATGTTCATGCTCAACGCAGGCACATAATAACATTTATTAAGGTTTAAAACTAATCCTGAAGGTAAAACTAAGGAGAGTGTGCCGACGGCCATCACATCAACTCTTGATCCATTGCCAACGCGCATCGTCACCTCATCCCTCGCTAGCCGCCGTCTGTTCCGTAGCTCTTGTTTCGACTTACAAATATTAGCAACTGAACCAGTATCAAATACCCAGGCACTACAACGAGCGCTATTAAGGTAAACATCAATAACATGTATATCAAATATACCTTTAATGGTGCCAGCCTTCTTGTCCGCTAAGTACTTTGGACAGTATGCCCAAAGGACCCTTGTCCTTGCAATAGAAGCACTCAGTGTCCGGTTTAGGTCCAGACTTGAGCTTCTTCTCAGCAGGGGCAACGCGCTTGCCGCTTCCTTTCTTGAAGGACTTCTTTGCACCCTTACCTTTCTTAAAGCTGGGGGGCTTGTTGACCATCAACACATGATTATCTTTCTTGATGTCCACCTCCGCAGCTTTCAGCTTAGCGAAGAGCTCAGTGATCATATCAGTGGAACCAATCTGATTATGAGTAACTACAAAACCATTGTAGCTAGGAGGGAGTGATTGCAGAACTCTGTCAATCTTGAGCTCTTCTGGAATCTTGTAGTCCAGTTGCTCAAGACGTTGAGTGTAGCCCGACATCTTAATGGCGTGCTCACTAACGGAACTCCCTTCCTCCATCTTGCAGTTAAAGAATTTCTCAGAGATCTCATATTTCTCAAAACGGGCCTGAGTCTGAAACATGGTTTTTAGTTCCTCAAGAATCTCAAAGGGCCCAGCGAACTCCTCAAAATGATTTTGAAGGTCCGATTCCATAGAAAACAACATGGTGCTCTTAATCACACCATAATCATCTTTGCGCGACTGATAAACAACTTTTTCATCAGCCGGCGCATCTACAACAGGGGCGTCACCTAGCGCTTTCTCAAGGACATAGTCCTTTTGTCTGCCAACGAGAATGATTCTCAGATTGCGGAACCAGTTGGTGAAGTTAGACCCATTGTTCTTAAGCTTTTCTTTCTCAACAAAAACGTTGAAGTTGAAGTTGGACTTAGCCATTTGATCTACAAAATTTGCAAGTACAATTTAGACTATGTTCATGATAACTAGTTCAACTTAATCAAATTACTAGATGAACTCCCACTAAATTCAACATCCCTCAAGTTGTTTAGTGAACATGATCCAAATTCACCACACCTAATCCGATCTTCACGAGAAGAGATGTGGTTTCAATGGTGGACAACAAAGTGTCGATCATATCATTCATATGACTCATGATTAACCTTTCGGTTCGTGTGTTCCGAGGCCATGTCTGTACATGCTAGGCTCGTCAAGTCAAACCCAAGTATTTACGCGTGTGCAAAACTAGCTTGCACCCGTTGTATGTGAACGTAGAGTTTATAGCACCCGATCATCACGAGATGCTTGAACACGACGGACTTTCGCAACGGTGCATACATGGGGAGAACAAAATTTTATCTTGATCTTTAAGTGAGGAATCATCTTATAATGCTACCGTCGCGACCTAAGCATAATAAGATACATAAAAGGATAAACATCACATGCATATAATTTTATGTGACATGGTATAGCCAATCTCCGCGCAATGATCTCCATCTTGTGCGTGCCAGCATGATCTCCATCACTCCACCATGATTGCCTCCACCACGAATAGCAGTTACAACTATTGCTAACTACTTAGCGATAAAGTAAAGCTATTACATGGCGTATAAGAAGTTGACACACAGGTCATACACAATTATAAAGACAACCATATGGATCCTTCTGGTTGTGTACTCATCGACATGCAAGTCGTGAAATATTACAAAACATGATCATTGCATACACATACACATCATATCTTGGGCCATACCATATCACAGAAACACTCCCTGCAAAAACAAGTTAGACGCCTCTACTTTGTTGTTGCATGTTTTACGTGGCTTATGGGAGTAACAAGCTAAGAACGATTCTTACCTATGGAAAGCCACAACGGTGATATTATGGTTGCCAACATCCGGTGTAAATCCCATGACAACTATAGTGAGAGAAACTGGCATCCACCAGCCGCATGTGTGGAACAAGCCACACGTCAAGTGCGGAGCCAGTCTCGCGAACGAGGTCGCGTAAAGTTGGCCTGGACCGCTTCGATCTCACTATCCCGCGTCATAATAAGTACACAAAAAGAGGCTTGCAACAGAAAACATCAACGCCCGCAACAAGCATGTTGCGTTATACTCGTGAAACACATCTACGCATAGATCTAGCTCTGATACCACTTAAGGGTTTTGCAGCATAGTAAATCAAAAAAATTCTACGGATGCGAACGGGAAATCCAAGATCTAATCTAGGAGATGCAATCAACGAGAGGGATAGATGAGATCTTCATACCCTTAAAGAAATCGCACAGCGGAACGTTCAACAGAACGTGGTTGATGTAGTCGTACTAGCCTTCTCCTCCTCTTGATCCGATCTGATCCAACGCCGCAAGTGGCGACGCCTCCGAGAGATGCACATGTACGACACCGTGACGTCTCCTCCTTCCTAGGTCCAGCAAGTGGGGTGGAGAGATAGATTGGATCTACAGCACGATGGCGTGGTGCAAAGGTGGAGAGTTTCAGCAGGCTTACGCCACGCTGTGATCGAGAGAGAGAGAGAGAGAGAGAGAGAGAGAGAGAGAGAGAGAGGAGGGCGGCAGTATGGCGGCTAGGGCTTGGGGTGGGGGAAGGGTGCGCCCCCTGCCTACCTTATATAGGGGCTGGCCGGCCCCCTTGCCCCTCCTCCAAGCCTTAGGGCCGGCGGCCACAAGGGTGGATGGGGGGCAAGTCTCCCCCCCCTTTCTAGAAGATCCCCTAGGCTTTCCCCTAGGGTTTTGGCCGACTGGGCCTATGGGGCCTTGTGCCCCTGGCCCAATGCGGCCAGAGCACTCCCTCGTAGGCCCACGCCCCCTTCCAACAAGTGGGGCCACGTTGGTCCCACTCCGGAAGCTTCTAGAACCTTCCAGTACAATACCGAACATTCCGAAACAATTCCGAAATCCAAAAACTGCTTTCCTTTATATGAATCTTATTCTACGGACCATTCTGAAACCTCTCGTGATGTCCTGGATCTCATCCGAGACTCCAAACAAAAACTCACAAACCAATTATCCATTCTATCCTAGCGTCGAGGCACATTAAGTGTGTGACCCTACGGGTTCGAGAATATGCGAACATGATCTTCTATCAATAATCAACAGCGGGGTCTGGGCACCCATATTGACTCCCACACATTCATCGATGATCATATCGGATGAACCACGGTGCCAGGATTCAATTAATCCCATATATATATATTCCCTTCGTCACACGATATTTTACTTGCCCGAGATTCGATCGTTGTGTTGGAGATATGCCCTAGAGGTAATAATAAATGTAGTTATTATTATATATCTTTGTGTTTATGATAAATGTTTACATTCATGCTATAATAGTATTAACAAGGAAACCATTAATACTTGTGTGATTTGTAAACTTAATTTGAAGTCCCTAGTATAGCCTCTATACTTCACTAGCTTGTTGGTTGATTGATGATTGTGGTTTCTCTATCATGAACATTGAGATGTTATCAACAACAAGATCATATCATTAGGAGAATGATATGGTGGACATACTCCTATAGACAAGCGTAGCATAAAGATCAAGTCATTTCAATAGTTCAATTGCTATATGCTTTCTGATACATAGTAACCTAATTCCTTCGACCATGAGATCATGCATATTGCCTTTACTGGATGGATGCTTTGATGTCATCAAACACCACACCGTAACAGGGTGGCTATAAAGGTGGTATTGGGTGTTCGGAAAGTATTGGTTGAAAAACATGGATCAAGAGTGGGATTTGTCCATCCACATGACGGATAGATATTCTCTGGGCCCTCTCGGTGAAATGTCATCCAATTAGCTTGCAAGCATGTATTTGGGTCACAAGGATCACATATCACGGAACGAAAAGAGTACTTATCGATGTGAGGTTGAACTAGGTATGCAGAGATACCGCGATCATAACCTCGGATAAGTAACATATCGTGAGACAAAGGGAAATTGGTATCGTATGTAAGTGGTTCATTCGATCAAAGTAATCGTAGAAATATGTGGGAGCCATATGAATTTCCAGATTCCTCTATTGGTTATTGTTAGGAAGTGTCTCGATCATGTCGCATAATTCACGAACCGTAGGAGACACACTTAAGGATTCACGTTGTTTGAGTAGTTATGGTATTATGAGAAAGAGACCGAATGTTGTTGAGTCTCGGATGGGATCCGGGATATCACGAGGTGATCCGGAATGGTCCGAGAATAAGATTCATATAAGGAAAGTCCCATTTGGAGTTGGGGAATGGTTAGGTGTTTTCATCGAACATTCTAGAAGGTCCGGAATGTCCGCACTCCGGGGAAAGGGTGCATGAATGTGTCATTGCAAGATGGAATGATTGCATCATGTACTAAGTGTTCTCGCTGTCCAAAATAAAAGGTTTATTTAATTCCTAAATTGGAAAAGTCAACGGCTAGTTTGAAAGTCAAACTACCAATTTTGGAAAGTGGGAAAGAGGAGAAGAGGTGGAGGCGAGTTGGGGAGGTCCTCCTCCCAAGCCGCGCCCCAAGCCGAGTTGGGGAGGACTCCCCTCCCATGGCGCCCAGCCCTCCCACCTATATAAGGAGGGCAGGCTCCCTCCTTAGACACACAGTTCCTATCCTCTAAACTAGAAACTAGACCTAGACCCCGGTTTAGAGCTGTTTCGGTTTAGAGCCTTCTAATTAGTTTAGAGCCCTCTAATTGGTGTGTCTAATTACTAGACCACTAATAGCCTCTCTCATAAGCTCCACCATACTGCTTGCCGGCTTAAGCGAAGCCTGGGATCTCCCTCTACCTCCGGTACCACGCCGTTGTCTTTAGGAGAGTGCTACAACCTCCATTTTCTTTGGAACAAGGAGAGGAAGGTCTTCGTCAGTACCGAACGTGACCGATCATGGAGCGCTTGAACGCCTGGCCGGAAGGATCGTCTACGCGATCTTGAGATCGGAAAGAGTACGACTACATCACCCACGAGAATCTGCTCTCGTTAAACACTTTGGAATCTTCGAGGGTGAGTTATTCCATCGACTCGTTGCTGCAATCTAGTAGATAGATCTTGGCTTGTTTGTTTGTATGCGATAGAAAATTTTTGTTTTCCATGCTACGAACCCCTACACGTTGGTATCAGCATACCTAGTTCAATCTCGTTCACAGCAAGTACTTTACTCGTTCCGTA
This sequence comes from Avena insularis, assembly GCA_023614405.1. Classification (NCBI taxonomy): domain Eukaryota; kingdom Viridiplantae; phylum Streptophyta; class Magnoliopsida; order Poales; family Poaceae; genus Avena; species Avena insularis. The sequence continues at coordinate 29,510,059 of CM042689.1, read as the reverse complement.
ATCCGATATCACTTTGTGATTAACTCCTTAACAATGTGCTTGCAAGCGGTGTTGATATCGATTACCGAGTGGGCCCGAAGTATATCTCTCTGACTTGGGAGGGACAAATCCCATCTCGATACATACAACCCAACAAGTACTTTCCGATCACCTGAGAGACACCTTTATGATCACCCTCTCATAGGATGACGTTTGATGACCTCAAATCTTTCTTCCGATACCAGGGAGTTGCATTATCTCATGGTCTAAGGAATGCAATATTTGACATAAGAAAAAGCTTCGCAAAGATGAACACGATGACACGATCTAATTGATCTACTTGATTTGGGTCTGTCTATCATACCATTCTCCCAATGACATGATCTCATTATTAATCGACAACTCATGTCTATGGTTAGGAAACCTTAACCATCATTAATCAATGAGCTAGTCCATAGAGGCGTACTAGGGACACGGTGTTGTTCATAAACCACACAAGTACCAAAGTTTCCGCTTAATACAATTTTAGCATGGAATATAAACTTTATCATGAACAAGAATTATAATAATAACATCTTTATTATTGCCTCTAGGGCATAATTCACAGAACACCGTTCCGTAAATATCACATCCCTCAGAGTGGTACACCAGAAACATTGCGGGTCCATATTACAAAAGTACACACATTATTATTATTACAATACCGGAAGTTCAGGACTTCCAAAAGATCCAACTTACAAACCAAAATATAAAGTGTTCAGCGGAATTTAAAAGTAGCAACTCCGTCTAGGAGTTGAGCTCGGCAGCTTATTCTATAGAGTTCATGCTGCTCGGCTCCATTGGTCGCTAGTAACTAGGAGTACTTAGTTGGACCCGTTATCATCGACACCGTAGCGGATCTCATAATCCACTCCTTCAACACCTCCGGATAGATCAGGTTCCTCATAGAACACATCTTCTTGACATTCGGGTGCATACATTGGCACGTCTTCGGGATCCTAAGAGTCTAAGCAAGGGATCAAAGGAAAGAATGAGTAACAACGTTATCCAACAAGTTCATTATATGCAAGGTGGAAAGTTTGATGCTCTAACTACCACCTCGGATTATAAATCCTTGGCACTATGCAACTTTTGTAAATCTTTCTTCAAAGATTGATTTTATTCTGAAAAACTATGACAATCAGCCTTCACAGGTTGACCAGAACTTTCATGGAGTTCCTTTCCTGCCGCGTTCGTAGCTCCTTCATGGAACAGGGAGTAACAAGTTACAGTTCTTACACTCTGCAGAGGTGCGTTACTTTACCCATGAGAGATCAACTCCTTGTTGCACAACCGGGTGTACTTTCCTGTCCACAATTCCATGATGTGGGGCCTAGTAGTTGGTCCAAGCCAATTACTGCCCCCTTCGTGACCCCGCATGCCTCCTTGGTGTACACCATGCCCACATAATGAATTACAACAATGGATTGTACAAACCGTTAGATGCCAGAACTATCGTGGGACGATGAGGGTTCCCACCCATATGTTGCATATCCTCTACGAATTACCAATTAATATGCACGCTACAAGGATAACAACTACGACCTGCACATCCGGCTTCATGCGAGAGGAAGAAGATACAGCTGACTTCTCTGTCCCATTCCAAATCTCATGGCTAACGCATAATATACGACGCTAGAATCACTGATGTTAGGGGTTATTAAGTCCCTACTTGATCATCATTGTTGCAATTAGAATTCTAAGTTCTATTGCTCCCTCATATCACCACTTAGGATGATATCTAAAATTTCTTTATTTGTGAAAATAATTTTTTCTTTCTTTTATAGCATATATGATAACACATAATTTGCAAATACTTTGATAAAGACTCTTCAAAGGACATGAGCAAGTGATGAACTTGCCTTGTGATGGCAAGGTAGTGAAGTCTGATGCTTGCACTGGACCTTGAGCTTCTATGTCTACAAAAACATCATTATTGCCCGGTAAGGACAATATTTAAAGAAGCAAAATGATTATGCAATAATGTCATGCATCATTTAACTTGATTTGCATTCACCCCATTATTATAAAAAGTTCTTTTTAATAATAAAGATATTTTTAATATTTATAGCATATATTGAATTATTTTATTTTATTTCCTTTTTATTTGACTTTTATTGATTTAATAATTCTTTTAGGAATTATCAATTGTACATTAAAATTATTATTAAATATTTATTTAGAATTTTTCAAAAATACTATAATATTAATATATAATGAAAATGATTTTTATTTATTTTTATAACCTTTCAATAATTTTGTAAAATTCCATAAGGAATATAAAAATTACAAAATTCTTATAAATTTTTTAAATGTCTAATATTTTATATTTTATTTTATTTGAATAGTATGGATTATTGTGAACCCAAGATTATTTTATGTATAATTTTTTGGACTTTTATCTTAATTTCTAAGATTTAATTAAGTCCAGGGTTATTTTGGTCTTTTCCTTTTTATTAAAACAGGCCTGGAAAGATTCTTGGGCTGGTTATTCTTATTGGGCCCTAGTAGCCCATTAGTCCTGGACAAAAGGACCACCCCGAAGGGTATGGCCCAGCTAGGCCCACTCCTCACTGCCTCCCTCTCTCCCTCGAGTTCATCCTCTCCTCCTTACACCCAGACCTCATGGCCGGTGATGCCGCCACCGGTGATTCCCGCCGCCGTAGGCCGTTCTAGTCGCCGTCGTGGTGCAATAGGGGGTTGTCGGCGACGCCCGTTCGTTCTATCCAATTGGATTCGAGCCTGGGGCTCTCCTGCCATGAATCGATGCCGTACCGAACCCTAGGGTTTGGGGATTGGCACGGATTCAGGTGCTGCCATTGTCGTCGTGCGTCGAGGTGATGCTCTGCACCTCCAGGCGTGATCAGGGTCGCTGTCGTGGCGCCGTGCGGGTTGTAGCGCCCCTCTGGGGTGCTCCCCGTGCCGCCATGGTCGTCGGCCCCTCCGCTTCCTCTTCTATTCTTCAGCGAGGACCTACGGTGAGTTTGATTCCTCTCCCCTGGTGCTCTCTGTGCTGGCTGATTCGATGCTAGATGCTGGCAGTGTCCTCTCTTGCTACTGTCTGATTCAGATTAGGATGATTATCCATTTAGGGTTCCTGCTATGTGATTTATCATGTACTAGATGAATTGAATCATGTTTGGATGGTCTGTACACATGCTAAATGATTATTGGCCTGAGGCTTGTTGCTTAAAATGATCTATGATGTTTCTAGTGGCTTACTAGATGATTTTATGCTTGGATTGCATCAGATTCAGATGATATAGTTGCTGGGGAATCATGCTTAATTAAGTCAGTGACTTGATAAGTTTTCACTGTCATCTCTGGGTTTATGATCATGATTATGACATGAGGAAATCATTGTCCTGGTGTTGTTGGCTTAGAACTAGTGTATGGTTTTAGATCATCATGATCTCAAACAGTGAAGTGTATCATAGGAATATCCTAGTTATGATTCCTATGTTAACAGGAAAATGATTAGTTAAGTTGATTGTCTGAATTTATGATGATTTAATGTCTATCCGGATTCATAATGGATTGTTCTTGTGACACCATCATGGTATGGCACCCATTGATTTGGGTTGTTTTAGGGTTAAGACAATTTTGGCTTTATAAGATAAATAGAGATGCTCTTCTCTGAATTCCCTAAGACCAATGACATTGGTATGAGGCTTAGGGATTCAAATCTTATCTAATTGGTTCATCTAGATAGTCCTGGTAGTGGTACCAGCTATTCTTTATTGAATCAAATCTTGGAAAAAATGATAGTGAGCTTGATCAATCTATGGATCCCAAAGATTTGTTTCTAAGGTGCTACCCTTCCTTTAGGGGTGTGCCTAGAATAGATCATATGTATATGTATGATTGAATTGTAAAATATAGTTTGGCAACCAGAGCAAGGATGTTACTCTGAGCTCTGGTTGAATCCTGGTACTTTGTTGTTTGCCTTTAGAGTTTCAGAAATCCCTATGATGGATTCATCCCACTTGGGTGCTTTCTAAGGGTTTGTTTTATAAAACAACACATGCTTTTATCTAAATAAGGTGATTAGATCATGTGAAGGTTTTATGAAACTCACCACAAAATCTGATGATTGTGGAGTAAGTTGGTGATGATCTTGATCTGGTTTTGCTGGACTCCTCTGCTTGATCTTGAGATAATATGCACCTCCTAGCTCCTGGTCTTGATCTTGCTGTCCACCTGATCCATCCCCCTCCTTATGTCACCATCCTAGTGATGTTTGGTTGATCCTTGGTAGTTTGGTTTGGCTGATGTGCTTGGTAAGCTGCTATCTAGGCTGGTTGTTCTTGTGTGTTGTGCAGTGGAGTAATGCACTGGTGCCTCTCCACGGTTGTGCTTGTGGTTTTGTGAGATTGGGCTGTTCTGTGAGGCCGACAACACACCACATGCATGTTGGTGTGTGTCCTGCATGTGTGCTTGTTGTGCACTTGTGGATATGTTCAGAATTTTGAAACTTACTTTTACCTGGTTACTTTTACCTGGCTGGTGGATTTGTCCCTCTTGACTGTCATTTGACTTCTGGCTTTGAATTTATGAAAGATGGGTTCTTTCATATTGGTGAAACTTGCCCCTTTTTATAAATTTCTCAATGATGAATTTGTCAAGTGCACTTCACTGACATGTCTGAGAGAAATAATACTAACACTAACCTTCTTTTGTTTTTATTTAGTCTTTGTCTTGCAGGTACAAATATATGGATGAAGATTTAGTTTAGGTTTGGTTCTAGAATAGTTAGTAAATAGTCCAATGTAATCTTCTTCATACTTTTGTAATTTTCTTTTATTATTTTTGTAATCTTTATTTTATTCAGTTGTAATAAAGATTGTATTATTATTAATAAAGAATATTCTTATTCTTTGTATATTTGCTTTTGTGATTGTGTGGATGATTTCAATAAGTTATAATTTTATAACTTGATTATATATATTGATGATAAGAAATAAGTTTCATATTCATTATTGTTTTTCTTTAGATAGAATTTAAGTTGTAATATTTATCTCTTAATTAAATTAAGATTCAAAACTTAGATCTAATTCATTTGAATTATAATTCAAACACTCAAGTTTAAAATTCAAATTCATTTGAAAACACATAACTTCTTAGAGATCATCTCAAAGTTTATAATAATCATCCTTTAAGACTAAACCTAATCTCAAAGTATGAAAGAAACATTGATCACTTAAGGTTTTTATTTGGCGAAAATTTTACCCACATTTTCTTGAATGGATGCATGCAACATTCCATATTCCTAAATCTACCCTTCGTTAGCTCCTAAATGTTGGGATGTTACAGACATCCCCCCTTAAATTAAACTCCGTCCCGAAGTTTGTGGAGATTTACCTGAATAGTTCTGGATAGGCTTTTCTTAAATCCTCTTCTTTCTCCCAGGTGGCTTCCCTTTCACGGTGATGTTCCCACTGTACCTTGCAATATTTGATTGCTCTGTTCCTTAATCTTTTCCAGTTTTCTTCCAAAATCTTATAAGGCTTTTCAATATAGGTCAGGTCTACTTGTAGTTCTATCTCTGGATGTGTGATTGCATCATCTGGAACTTTTAAACATTTACGAAGTTGTGACACATGGAAAACATTATGCACTTGAGCCAATCTTGATGGTAACTCTAAAGCATAACCTATAGTTCTGTTTTGACTCAGTATCTTGAATGGTCTAATATATCTTGGACTCAATTTCCCTTTAACTCCGAATCTTTTCACCCCTTTCATGGGACTTACTTTCAAATAGACCATATCTCCCACTTCTGGATGCCATGATCTTTGACTTTGATCCGCATAACTTTTCTGCCTGCTCTGGGCTATTTTCAGTCTATCCCTGATCTTATCAATGATATCTTATCTTTCCTTGATATAATCTGGCGCAAATTCTTTGTTGCTTCTAGGCTCATACCAACATATTGGTGATCTACACTTCCTTCCATACAGAACCTGATATGGAGCTGCCTTCAGACTACTTTGATAGCTATTATTATAAGAAAACTCTGCCAATGGTAGGTGATCTTCCCATGTTCCTCCAAAATCTAGTGCACAAGCTCTTAACATGTCTTCTAGTATTTTATTTGTTCTTTCAGTTTGACCTCCTGTCTCAGGATGATATGTCGTGCTGAAATCTAACTTTGAACCAAGTGATTCATGCAATTGCTTCCAAAATGCTGAAGTAAACACCTGATCCCCTATCCATTACGATCTTTTTGGGTACTCCATGCTTACTTACTATCTCTTTGACATATACTTCAACTAACTTCTCGGCATTATCCTTTTGATTCACCGGAATAAAATGTGCACTCTTAGTGAGTCTGTCCACAATTACCCATATCATATCTTTCCTTTTTGGTGTCATAGGCAATCCTGTAATGAAGTCCATACCTATTTCATCCCATTTCCATTCCGAAATTTCCAAGGGTTGTAATGGTCCTGCTGGACTTTGATGTTCAGCTTTCACCCTTTGACAAGTATGGCATTCAGATACATATTTGGCAATATCTCTTTTCATGTTATTCCACCAGAATAGTTCTTTCAAATCCATATACATCTTAGTACTCCCTGGATGTATAGAATATGGTGTATCATGTGCTTCTTTGAGTATGACATTTCTAATCTCTGTCACATCTGGAACACAAATACGGTCTTGAAACCATAAAGACCCATAATCTCCAAGGCGAAAAAGTGATTTTTGCCCTTGAGATATCCTCCGAATTTCCTCAGCAATAAAAGGATCTTCTTCTTGATGTCTAAAAATTTCTTGCTTAAGATCACTGTCTTGCTCTACAACTACCTGCATAGTAGCTAATCCTCCAAGAACCTTTGTTCTGATAAATTGAAACTCTAATATTTCCAAGTCCATTTGTAACTCTTTTGGTAACTCCCTGTTGCTTGGCTGAATATCTGCACTCTTTCTACTTAAAGCATCTGCTACAACATTTGCTTTCCCTGAGGTGTAGTTGATTGTTAAATCATAATCCTTGATTAGTTCCAACCAACGCTTCTGTCTCATATTCAATTCCTTTTGAGTGAAGAAATATTTGAGACTTTTATGGTCAGTGTATAACTCACATCTGGCTCCATAAAGAAAATGCCTCCATCCTTTCAGTGCAAAAACTACTGCTGCTAACTCTAAATCATGAGTTGGATAGTTGACTTCATGTGGTTTCAATTGTCTTGAACCATAAGCAATCACTTTCTGATCTTGGATTAATACACAACCCAAACCTTCTTTAGACGCATCACAGTATACTGTGAAGTCCTTCCCTATTTCAGGAACTGCTAAGATTGGAGCTGTGGTTAATCTAGTCTTCAACTCTTGGAAACTTGCTTCACATTTCTCATCCCACTTGAATGGTGTATTCTTCCTTAATAATTTGGTCATTGGTCCGGCTATTTTGGAGAAACCTTCAATGAATCTTCGATAATAACTAGCCATTCCTAAGAAACCTCGAATTTGCTTCACATTGGTCGGTGCAGTCCACTCTAGTACCGAATGAACTTTAGATGGATTCACAACAATTCCATCCTTACTGATCACATGACCGAGGAATTCTACCTCATCAAGCCAAAATTCACACTTACTGAACTTAGCATAAAGTTTGTGTTCTCTTAAAGTCTGCAATGCTATTCTCAAATGATCAGCATGCCCTTCCTTATCCTTGAAATATATCAGAATATCATCAATAAAGACTATGACAAACTTGTCCAAATATGGCATGAAGATCTTGTTCATCAGATTCATGAATATTGTCGGTGCATTGGTCAAACCAAATGGTACTACCAGATACTCATGGTGTCCATATCTTGAGACAAATGCTGTTTTTGGAACATCTTTCGGCTTGATTTTTATTTGATGGTATCCAGATCTTAAATCGATCTTTGAAAATACTCTAGCCCCTTTCACCTGATCAAATAAATCTTGAACTCTTGGTAAAGGATACTTGTTCTTGATAGTCACGTTGTTCAGATTTCTATAATCACCACACATCCGTCTTCCACCATCTCTCTTATCCACAAAGATTACTGATGTTCCCCATGGAGATACACTTTCCTGTATAAATCCTTTTCTAGCTAACTCATCAATTTGCTCCTTGAGTTCTTTCAACTCTTTGGGTCTCATTTTATATGGTGCTTGAGCTATTGGTGTTGTACCCGGAATTAGGTCAATTGTGAATTCTATCTCCCGGTCTGGTGGCATTCCCGGTAACTCTGTTGGAAAAACATCTTGGAATTAATTAACTACAGGAATCTCTTCCAATTTGACTTCTTTCATTGAATTCAAGTACAGATCCACCATGATATGACTGTGCTTATCTGCTTGATAAACTATCCTTGCTCCACTTGGAGTTTTGATTGAGACAATTTGCTCCTCACAATTTATCTGAGCTTCGTGTTCCATCATCCAATCCATCCCCAACACTACTGCAATTCCCTTCAAAGGAATCACATAAAGGTCTGCGAAATATGTACAACCATAGATCGAGATAACCTGATCTTGTTTTATGTATGCGTCTGATCACATTCCCTCCTGTCGTAACTACGGTCATAGGACTTTCTAACGTTGCCCTTCTAATCCCAAACTTATCACAAAATTCTTCAGAAAGGAATGAAGTAGTTGCACCAGTATCAAATAGAACTTTGCCGGGATTGGTAAGGATATTGAGCGTACCTATCACTGCATGCTCCGAATTATCCACCTCCTCGAGGGTTGCACAATTCAGTTTCCCGGTAGGTCGGTTCCTCGTGCCATTGTTGTTCTTGCCATTATTTCCTCCTTTATTGGGTTGTCCATTTACTCCACTAGCTTGTCCTCCTCCCTTGGTAGGCCATCCTCCAGGTGGTTTGCTCGGACAATCTGGCTTGATATGCCCCTTCTGACCACAACCGTAACAGATCACTACAGGCTTTTTGCATTCCCTCTGGAAATGCCCTGGACCACAATTGTTACAAATAACATTCCTTCTCGGATTGGATTGATTTCCACCACTGCCCTTGTTATTGTTATTGTTATTGTTATTGTTGCCATAATTCCTATTCCGAGGTTTGAACTCCAGGTTGGGTTTAGGTTTGCTTGCCTGAATCCTCTTCGTTTCCTTCTTGGCTCTCTTCCTCCGGTCCTCTTGGACATTCTTGTAGTCATCTTCAAAAGTAATGGCTGCATCCAATAACTGCTGATAAGTTTGCTTATTGGCTAACCTTAGCTGCATCCTCACAAATGGATTTAATCCACGCAAGAAACGCTTCTTTTGCTTCTCTTCAGCGTTGACATCCTCCTCAGCATAGCGAGATAGTTGGCTAAACTCCCGGATGTACTTCATGACACTCGTATATCCTTGCTGAAGCTCCTCAAAGTCTCTCCGCTTCAACTCCATGACACTTCCCGGAACATGATATTCACGGAACCTCTGCTTGAACTCTTCCCAGGTAAACTCTCTTCCTGGTTGTTGCATGGCCAACTAATTTTCCCACCATGATGCTGCAGGTCCAGTCAGAAGATGAGTTACATATCTCAATTTCTCCTCATCATTGCAACCTACAGTTTTCATCTTCCTTCCAGTATCTTCTAGCCAGTCTTCTGCATCCGTTGGTTCAGGAGCTGATGCAAAAGGTAACGGTCTTGCATTCTGGAAATCAGATAGACTCACTCCTCCACCTTCAGGTGCCCTCAGATTTTCTCATCCTAGCAGCTCTTCCATGAATTTGTTCTGGGTCTCTTGCATCATTTGCCTGCATTGCATAAAATTCTGCTCCATTAATGGTCTCATTGGTGGTGGTGGTAATGCTTCCTGGTTTGCTGCATCTGCATGGGCCTTTTCCTTGGCCTCTCGCTCCATCCGCTGCTTCTCAGTTTCCATTCCTACACCCGTATCCATGACCCTCTAGTCCTGCAACATAAAGCGAATACTCATAATTACATCATGCACATGTGTTCTGAGCTCGACTTTACGCACATAACTAGTCACACAATGAAGATCCAAAGAAAATCCAAATATGCATTTCACATATTTTACATAATATCATAATGATACAAAGTCATTACAACATATACCATATAGGTATAATAAAAAAAACCTTATTACTTGGGGTACAATACATGGTACTTGACACTACTAACTAATTGCCTCCTTCTAGTAGTAACTACGTTCATCGTACATGCCTGATGTCCAACCGTGATGACGTGTGGTTAGTCGCACAGTTTGTGGAACATATGGCCTTCCAGAAGGAACATACTCTGTATCTGAAGTGTCAGGACTTGAGTCATTACTCAACCTGAGCGCATTGACTCCCTCCAGCTCAGCTGAAAAGTCTTCAGAAACATATTCGACATTATCTCCAGCCTGCATCTCCTGAGCTTCATTTCTTGAGTTGTCAACAGGATACGCAGATCCTGCTGCTTCCCAGGTGCTCTCGTGGGCAAGATAATTAAACACTGGATAATGTATATTCCCTGGGTTTTGAGAAGATGTTGATGATTCAAACACTCTCTCCTTAGGATCTTCTTCTTCATCCTGACTATCTATTAACATGGTATTTCTACTACTATTATTAGGGTTCATTCTTGCACCCATCCAACTAGATTGTCCAACATTTCTGTCAGAACAATCTATGGACATCTGGTGTTCATGAGATACATCATATGATCCCATTCTCCAACCATCCGAATTCTCAATAGGAAGTTCTGAGTCAGAACCATCCTCTGAGCCACAATGGTATCTTGCATACCGCATATCCATAGTAGGATCATGTATAGGTTCAGGTCTTGGTGAATAAGGATATGGTATAAAAGATTCAGGATCTATGGGTATATCCTTAAAGATAGGTGTTGCACTACTACTTGCTTCTTTCTCTAACTGGAATGCTAACTTCTTCCTCCTTTCCGGATCGGTTAGATCCTCTAACATGTCATTTTTGTCTTCAACAATCACTTGATGGGTCTTATAAAAAGACGCAATGAGTGTTCGATATCTATCCATAAACTTGGAAGCTAGCTTAGGATGCTTCTTAACCAAAGTAAGATGATCTGGTATAGGCTCCGAGTCTATAGAATCATGAGGGTATCACAGAGAATGTGCTACCTTCTAACTCCTTGGTTTTCTGCTCTCGGATATTAGCTATCGCCTCCACAACAGCAACATGATATGCTGCTAAATGACTCCTACCTTCTCCTATAGGTAGATCATGATATAATCCAAGCTTCTCTAGAAGTTGGATACTCACACGATACTTGGATAACATCCGGCCATCAAGGTAAGTGATAGTGTTCACTGGAATTCTAGTTGGACAACTAAAAAGCTTTAAAAGTTGACAAAGTTGGTATGTGAATGATCCTTGATAATCATCAAGAGTCACCTCTTTCCTTACCAAAGTCTGTTTTGGAAACTTTGGTGCCATATCTCTGTATATCAGAAAAATAATTTTGATTAGTATCCAATAATATATTGCATCATAACAAAGAATTATCGCACTAAAATATATAACGGAATATTCTCATTTGAATACCCATTAAATTACTTTTAGAGAACTCTTTATTGTTGCTAAATTTTCCTACAGGTAATTCCCTTTACTAGGTTTCCAACCTAAGGACAAAGCAATTTGCTCTGATACCAACTGCGGTGACCCAGCATACCACTTCATGTGTAGTACACTATAGTTGTTGACATGACATCCACAGAACACCGTTCCGTAAATATCACATCCCTCAGTGTGGTACAACAGAAACATTGCGGGTCCATATTACAAAATTACACATATTATTATTATTACAATACCGAAAGTTCAGGACTTCCAAAAGATCCAACTTACAAACCAAAATAGAAAGTGCTCAGCGGAATTTAAAAGTAGCAACTCCGTCTAGGAGTTGAGCTCAGCAGCTTATTCTATAGAGTTCATGCTTCTCGGCTCCATTGGTCACTACTAACTAGGAGTACTTAGTTGGACTCGTTATCATTGACACCGTAGCGGATCTCGTAATCCACTCCTTCAACACCTCCGGATAGATCAGGTTCCTCATAGAACACATCTTCTTGACATTCGGCTGCATACATTGGCACGTCTTCGGGATCCTCAGAGTCTAAGCAAGGGATCAAAGGAAAGAATGAGTAACAGCGTTACCCAACAAGTTCATTATATGCAAGGTGGGAAGTTTGATGCTCTAACTACCACCTCGGATTATAAATCCTTGGCACTATGCAATTTTTGTAAATCTTTCTTCAAATATTGATTTTATTCTAAAAAACTATGACAATTAGCCTTCACAGGTTGACCAGAACTTTCATGGAGTTCCTTTCCTGCCGCGTTCGTAGCTCCTTCCCGGAACAGGGAGTAACAAGTTACAGTTCTTACACTCTGCAGAGGTGCGTTACTTTACCCATGAGAGATCAACTCCTTGTTGCACAACCGGGCGTACTTTCCCGTTCACAATTCCATGATGTGGGGCCTAGTAGTTGGTCCAAGACAATCGCTGCCCCCTTCGCGACCCCGCATGCCTCCTTGGTGTACACCATGCCCACATAATGAATTACGGCAATGGTTTGTACAAACCGTTAGATGCCAGAACTATCGTGGGACGATGAGGGTTCCCACCCATATGCTGCATATCCTCTACGAATTACCAATTAATATGCACTCCATAAGGATAACAGCCATGACCTGCACATCCGGCTTCATGCGAGAGGAAGAAGATACAGCTGACTTCTCTGTCCCATTCCAAATCTCATGGCTAACGCGTAATATACGACGCTAGAATCACTGATGTCAGGGGTTACTAAGTCCCTACTTGGTCATCATTGTTGCAATTAGAACTCTAAGTTTTATTGCTCCGTCATATCACCACTTAGGATGATATCTAAAATTTCTTTATTTGTGGAAATAATATTTTCTTTCTTTTATAGCATATATGATAACACACAATTTGCAAATACTTTGATAAAGACTCTTCAAAGAACATGAGCAAGGTAGTGAAGTCTGATGCTTGCACTGGACCTTGAGCTTCTATGTCTACAAAAACATCATTATTGCCGGGTAAGGACAATATTTAAAGAAGCAAAATGATTATGCAATAATGTCATGCATCATTTAACTTGATATGCATTCACCCCATTATTATAAAAAGTTCTTTTTAATAATAAAGGATTTATAAATATTACTTTTTAATATTTATAGCATATATTGAATTATTTTATTTTATTTCCTTTTTTTTGACTTTTATTGATTTAATAATTCTTTTAGGAATTATCAATTATACATTAAAATTGTTATTAAATATTTATTTATTATTTTTCAAAAATACTAATATTAATATATAATGAAAATGATTTTTATTTATTTTTATCACCTTTCAATAATTTTGTAAAATTCCATAAGGAATATATAAATTAAAATATTCTTATAATTTTTTTAAATGTCTAATATTTTATATTTTATTTTATTTGAATAGTATGGATTATTGTGAACCCAAGATTATTTTATTTATATTTTTTTGGACTTTTATCTTAATTTCTAAGATTTAATTAAGTCCAGGGGTATTTTGGTCTTTTCCTTTTTATGAAAACAGGCCTGGAAAGATTCCTGGGCTGGTTATTCTTATTGGGCCCTAGTGGCCCATTAGTCCTGGACAAAAGGACCACCTTGAAGGGTCTGGCCTAGATCGGCCCACTCCTCACTGCCTCTCTCTCTCTCCCTCGAGTTCATCCTCTCCTCCTCTGACCCCGATCCCGTGGCCGGCGATGCCGCCACCGGCGATTCCCGCCGTCGTAGGCCATTCTAGTCGCTGCCGTGGTGCAACAGGGGGTTGTCGGTGACGCCCGTTCATTCTATCCAATTGGATTCGAGCCTGGGGCTCTCCTGCCATGAATCGATGCCGTCCCGAACCCTAGGGTTTGGGGATTGGCACGGATTCAGTCTTGCGTGGCCGTCGTCGTCGGTGATGCTCTGCACCTCCGAGCGTGATCGTGGTCGCTGCCGTGGCGTCTTGAGTTGCGCCCCCTATGGGGTGCTCCCCGTGCCGCCATGGTCATCGGCCCCTCTGCTTCCTCTTCTATTCTTTAGCGAGGACCTACGGTGAGTTTGATTCCTCTCCCCTGGTGCTCTATGTGCTGGCTGATTCGATGCTAGATGCTGGCAGTGTCCTCTCTTGCTACTGTCTGATTCAGATTAGGATGATTATCCATTTAGGGTTCCTGCTATGTGATTGATCATGTACTGGATGAATTGAATCATGTTTGGATGGTCTGTACACATGCTAAATGATTATTGGCCTGAGGCTTGTTGCTTAAAATGATCTATGATGTTTCTGGTGGCTTACTAGATGATGTGATGCTTGGATTGCATCAGATTCAGATGATATAGTTGCTTGGGAATCATGCTTAATTAAGTCAGTGACTTGATAAGTTTTCACTGTCATCTCTGGGTTTATGATCATGATTATGACATGAGGAAATCATTGTCCTAGTGCTGTTGGCTTAGAACTAGTGCAACCAGTGAAGTGTATCATAGGAATATCCTAGTTATGATTCCTATGTTAACAGGAAAATGATTAGTTATGTTGATTGTCTGAACTTATGATGATTTAATGTCTATCCTGATTCATAATGGATTGTTCTTGTGACACGACCCATGGGGCCTTATGGTGTACCTCTACAAGCAACACGGCTTCGGCTCCGTGCACCATGAAGAAGGGCGCATAGCCAGTTGAGCTGTTTGGCGTTGTGCGAGCTCCGAAGGGCGGAGGTAGCTCTTACCATGCTCCGGCGAGCCGCTCGAGTGGGATCAGTAGGCGCTTCTTGATGCCACCGCCGCCGAGGCCGTTGGCCTTTTCGACCCGTCCGTTGGTTTGCGGGTGCGCCACGGAGGCGTATGATATGTGAAGGGTTTCGCAGCATAGTAGATCAAAATTTTCTACGGAAGCGAACAGCGGGAAAGCCAAGATCTAATCTAGGAGATGCAAACAACGAGAGAGATTGGATTAGATCTTCATACCCTTGAAGATTTCGCTGAGCGTGCAATCGTTAACGTGGGTGATGTAGTCGTAGCTTCTCCTCCTCGCGATCCGATCCGATCTAGCACCACAAGTGGCGGTGCCTCCGTGAGATGCACACGCAAAGACTCGACGTCTCCTACTTCATCGGACAAGACAGTATTGTGTAGAGATGTATTGGATCTAAAAAACGACGGCGTGGTGTATATGGTGGAGAATTTCTTGCAGGCTTCGCCTACAAGCAGGGAGAGAGAGGAAAGGCAGCAGGGATACTAGGGTTTGGAGGAAGGTGTAGGTTGGGGGGAGGGGGCGCACCAGCCCTCTATATATAGAGGGGGGGTGCGGCCAGCCCTTGCCCATCCTCCAAGCCTATCTCTAGTTTAAACGATTTAAACTCTCCCTTCTAGAAACCCTATCTTATCTCTAGTTTAAACGATTTAAACCCTCTAGGATCGGCTGGGCCCTATGGGGCCTTGTGCCCCTGGCCCAATGCGGCCAGGACACTCCCTCATAGGCCCATGCCCCCTCCCGGAAGGTGGGACCACGTTGGCCCCCTTCCGGAAGGTTCTAGAAGCTTCCATAATCTTGATTAACCCGGAACAATTCAACTCCAAAACTGCGCCTTATATGAATCTTATTCTCCGACCATTCGAACCTCTCGTGATGTCCCGGATCCCATCCGAGACTCAACAAAAATTCATAAACCAAGTATCCAATCTATCCTAGCGTCGAGACACGTTAAGTGTGTGACCTGGGTTCGAGAATATGCAGACATGATCTTCTATCAATAATCAACAGCGGGGTCTGGGCACCCATATTGACTCCCACACATTCATCGATGATCATATCGGATGAACCACGATGCCAGGATTCAATCAATCCCATATATATATTCCCTTCGCCTCGCGATATTTTACTTGCCCGAGATTCGATCGTCGGTATCATCATACCTAGTTCAATCTCGTTCACAGCAAGTACTTTACTCGTTCCGTAATCCGATATCACTTTGTGATTAACTCCTTAACCACATGCTTGCAAGCGGTGTTGATATCGATTACCGAGTGGGCCCGAAGTATATCTCTCCGACTTGGGAGGGACAAATCCCATCTCGATACATACAACCCAACAGATACTTTCCGATCACCTGAGAGACACCTTTATGATCACCCTCTCATAGGATGACGTTTGATGACCTCAAAGCTTTCTTCCGATACCAGGGAGTTGCATTATCTCATGGTCTAAGGAATACAATATTTGACATAAGAAAAGCTTAGCAAAGACGAACACGATGACACGATCTAATTGCTTCGCTTAGTTTGGGTCTGTCCACCATATCATTCTCCCAATGATATGATCTCATTATCAATTGACAACTCATGTCTATGGTTAGGAAACCTTAACCATCATTGATCAATGAGCTAGTCCATAGAGGCGTACTAGGGACACGGTGTTGTTCACAAACCACACAAGTATTAATGTTTCCGCTTAATACAATTCTAGCATGGAATATAAACTTTATAATCAACAAGAATTATAATAATAACATCTTTATTATTGCCTCTAGGGCATAATTCCAACAATATGTTGATCCCGAGGCCTTCGTAGAACTCCTGAAATTCTTTGGAGATGAGGTTCGACCCATTGTCGGTGAAGATGCTGTGCAACACGCCGAACCTGTAGACGATGGATTGGAAGAACTTTACGGCCGTTTTACCCTTTTGGTTGGTGACGGGCATGGCCTCGATCCACTTGGTGAACTTGTCGACTGCGACCAGGAGGTAGACGTGACCTCCTTTCGAGGACTTGGGTAGTTTGCCAATCATGTCGAGACCCCATTGGGCGAAGGGCCGGGCCAAGGGTATGTGCCTAAGCTCCGATCCTGGTGCGTGCGGTCCAATGCACTTGGAACCACACCAAGCTCAGTGATGAAGTTTCTGATCCAAACTCCTTCACTTGACGCTTCTGCAGCAGCCATGTATTCCGCTTCTACTGTAGATCCCGCGATCACGCTTTGCTTGCAGCTTCTCCACCTCATAGCTCCTCCATTCAAAATATACACGTATCGTGTCTGAGATTTAGAATCATCCTTGTCGGTGTCGAAACTAGCATCGACGTAACCTTTCTGACGATTTGTTCATCACCCCATAGACTAAGAACATTTCTTTAGTCCTATTTAGGTACCTTAGGATGTTCTTCACGGTGTCGATGTTCCACTCGGATCACTTTGATATCTCGTCAAACTAAGAGCATTGGACACATCCGTCTAGTACACAACATGGCATACATGATGGAACCTATGGCCGAGGCATAAGGCACTTTGCTCATAGCTTCCCTATCATTTACATGAATGGACACCGAGCCTTGCTCAATATCTTACGACAACATAGGTCTTGAACCTTGCAATGCCTTATCCATTCTGAACCTTTTCGAACTTTGTCTAGGTATGTACCGGCTTAAAGCTATCAGGCGTCTTTGTCTATCTCTATAGATTTTGATGCCCAATATATAAGCAGCTTCACCTAGGTCTTTCATTGAAAAACACTTGTTCAAATAATTCTTCACATCGTTAAGCATGTTGATGTCATTTCCAATAATCAATATGTCATCCACATATAGTACCGTAAACGTCCTTGAGCTCCCACTCACTTTCTTGTAGATGCAAGCTTCAGAGCAATTTGGAACAAATCCAAAGCTCTTGATCACTTGATCAAAACGAAGGTTCCAACTCCGAGATGCTTGCTTGATCCATAAATGGAACGCTGAAGTTTGCATACTTTATCGACATCCTTAGGATCGACAAAACCTTCGGGTTGCATCATATACAACTCTTCATCAATGTTGCCATTGAGGAAAGCGATCTTGATGACCATTTGCCATATTTCATAATCATGAAACGCAACAATTGCTAATAAAATCCGAATGGACTTAAACATCGCTACGGAGAGAAAGTCTCATCATAGTCAACACCTTGAACTTGTCGAAAACCTTTCGCAACAAGCCGTGCTTTATAGCGGTAACATTACCATCCGTCGTTTTCTTCTTGAAGATCCATTTGCACTCAACGGCCTTTCGGTGCTAGGAGGGTCCACCAAAGTCCATACTTGGTTTTCGCTCATGGATCCCAATTGGTTCATGGCTTCTAGCCATTTCTCGAGTCTGGCTCATCATCGCTTCCTCATAGTTCGTAGGTTCACCGTCTTCTACTAACAAGACGATCGAGACAGGTTGCTGCATTCACTCAGAGGGGCACGCGACCTTGTCGACCTGCGACGTTCAAGAGCGAGCATCGTCCAAGCTTCATGATCCTTGTCATTAGCTTCCTCTATTGTTGGTGCAGACCTTTGGAACAATTTCAGGTGCTGCGCTACTCTCCAATTCAAGAGAAGGTTCAATAACCTCGTCTAGCTCTACTTTCCTCCCACTCACTTCTTTCGAGAGAAACTCCTTCTCAAGAAAGGAACCGTTCTTCACAAACACTTTGCCTTCGGTTACGTGATAGAAGGTATACCCAATAGTTTCCTCGGGGTATCCTATGAAGACGCATTCGCTTTGGGTTCGAGCTTGTCGGCATCATCTTCTTGGCGTAAGCCGCATCCCCAAACTTTAAGAAACGACAACTTAGGTTTAGCACCAAACCACAGTTCATACGGTGTCGTCTCAGCGGATTTAGATGGAGCCCTATTTAAAGTGAATGCAGCGGTTTCTAATGCATAACCCCAAAATGATAACGGCAAATCAGTAAGAGACATCATCGATCGGACCATATCTAATAAGGTTCGATTCCGTTCAGACACACCATTGCTACTGTGGTGTTAGGGTATGGAGTTGTGAAACGATTCCACTTGCTTTGAGATGCGTGAGGAAATCATAACTCAAATATTCGCCCCACGATCGGATCGTAGAAACTTAATCTTTCATTACGATGGTTCTCCACTTCATTCTGAAATTCTTTGAACTTTTCAAACGTTTGATTTATGTTTCATTAAATAGATATACCCATATCTACTTAAGTCATCGGTAAAGTGAGAAAATAGCGATATCCACCGCTGCGTCAAACACTCATCGGTCCGCATACATCGGTATGTATGATTTCCAACAAGTCCGTTGCTTCGCTCCATCATACCGAGAACGGGTTTTGATCATCTTGCCCATGAGGCATGGTTCATGTGTCAAATGATTCAAAATCAAGAGACTCCAAAAGTCCATCGAATGGAGTTTCTTCATGCGCTTTACACCAATATGACCTAGACGACAATTGCCACAAATAAGTAGTATTATCACTATCTACTTTGCATCTCTTGGCCTCAATGTTGTGGATGTGTGTTTCATCCCTTCGAGATTTAGAAGAAATAAACCATTTACAAGAGGTGCATGACCATAAAGATGTTACTCATATAAATAGAACAACCATTATTCTCCGATTTAAATGAATAACCGTCTTGCAATAAACACGATCCAGAAATAATGTTCATGCTCAACGCAGCACATAATAACATTTATTAAGGTTTAAAACTAATCCTCAAGGTAAAACTAAGGAGGCGTGCCGACGCCATCACATCAACTCTTGATCCGTTGCCAACGCGATCGTCACCTCATCCCTCGCAAGCCGCTCATTCCGTAGCTCTGTTTGAGTTACAAATATTAGCAACGAACCGGTATCAAATACCGGGCACTACAACGAGGGCTAGTAAGGAAAACATCAATAACATGTATATCAAATATACCTTTGATGGTGCCACATTCTTGTCCACTAAGTACTTGGACTAAGCTTCTAGTGACCCGTGTCCTTGCGGTAGAAGCACTCGATGTCCGCTTAGGACCAGACTTGAGCTTCTTCTCGCGAGGGCAACGCGCTTGTCACGCCTTTCTTGAAGGGCTTCTTTGCACCTTTACCTTTCTTAAAGGAGGGCTTGTTGACCATCAACACATGATTATCCTTCTTGATGTCCACCTCCGCAGCCTTCAGCTTTGCGAAGAGCTCGGTGATCGTGTCGATGGAACCAATCGATTATGAGTCACTATAAAACTTTTGTAGCCGGGAGGGAGTGATTGCAGAACCCTGTCAATCTTGAGCTCCTCTGGAATCTTGCATCCAGTTGCTCAAGCGTTGAGTGTAGCCGACATCTTAATGGCGTGCTCACTAATGTAACTCCCTTCCTCCATCTTGCGGTTAAAGAACTTCTCGAGATCTCATATCTCTCGAACGGGCTGAGTCCAAACATGGTTTTCAGCCTCGAGAATCTCAAAGGGCCAGGATAGTTTTCAAAACGATTTTGAAGTTCCTTCCATAGCAAACAACATGGTGCTCTTAATCACACCATAATCATCTTTATGCCGATAGACAGATGCTTTCTTATCACGGCCAGCTTGCAAAGTGTTAGGGTTACCTAACGCTTTCAAGGACATAGTCCTTTTGTCCGCTGCAGAATGATTCTTAGATTGTGGAACCGATTGGTGAAGTTAGACCCATTGTTTCTAAGCTTTTCTTTCTCAGCAAAACGTTGAAGTTGAAGTTGGACTTGGCCATGTGATCTCATGATTTGCAAGTACAATTTAGACTATGTTCATGATAAATAGTTCAACTTAATCAAATTACTAGATGAACTCCCACTAAATTCAACATCCCTCAAGTTGTTTAGTGAACACGATCCAAATTCACCACACCTAATCCGATCATCACGAGAAGAGATGTGGTTTCAAAGGTGGACAACGAAGTGTCGATCATATCATTCATATGACTCATGCTTAACCTTTCGGTTCTTGTGTTCCGAGGCCATGTCTCAGACATGCTAGGCTCGTCAAGTTAGACCCAAGTATTTCCGCGTGTAAAACTGGCTTGCACCTTGTATGTGAGCGAGAGTCTATAGCACCCGATCATCACGTGATGCTTGGACACGATTTAACTTTCGCAACGGTGCATACTTTGGGGAGAACACGCTTTTATCTTGATCTTTATGAGGAATCATCTTATAATGCTACCGTCGCGATCTAAGCATAATAAGATACATAAAAGGATAAACATCACATGCATATAACTTTATGTGACATGGTATAGCCAATCTTCGCGCAATGATCTCCATCTTGTGCTTTCCGGCATGATCTCCATCACTCCACCATGATTGCCTCCACCACGAATAGCAACTACAACTATTGCTAACTACTTAGCGATAAAGTAAAGCTATTACATGGCGTATAAGAAGTTGACTCATAGGTCATACACAATTATAAAGACAACCATATATCCTGCCGGTTGTGTACTCATCGACATGCAAGTCGTGAAACATTACAAAACATGATCATCGCATACATTATACACATCACATCTTGGGCCATACCATATCACGGAAAACACTCCCTGCAAAAACAAGTTAGACGCCTCTACTTTGTTGTTGCATGTTTTACGTGGCTTATGGGAGTAGATGCTAAGAACGATTCTTACCTCCACAACGGTGATATTATGGTTGCCAAACTCGGTGTTAATCCCATGACAACTATAGTGAGAGAAATTGACATCCACCACCGCATGTGTGGTACAAGCCACACGTCAAGTGCGGAGTGTCTCATGACGACGTCACGTAAGGTTGGCTGGACCGCTTCAATCTCACCATCCGGCGTCATAAGAAGAACACAAACAAGAGGCTTGCAACGAAAACATCAACGCCGAACAACCATGTTATGCTCTACTCGTGAATCACATCTACGCATAGATCTAGCTCGATACCATGAAGGGTTTCGGCATAGTAGATCAAAATTTTCTACTGAGCGAACAGAGGGAAAGCCAAGATCTAATCTAGGAGATGCAAACAACGAGAGAGATTGGATTAGATCTTCATACCCTTGAAGATTACAGACAATAACGCTCGCGTAACGTGGGTGATGTAGTCGTGCTCGCTTCTCCTCCTCGCGATCCGATCCGATCTAGCACCACAAGTGGCGGTGCCTCCGTGAGATGCACACGCAGCACCTCGGCGTCTCCTCCTTCCTCGGACCAGCAAGTATGGTGGAGAGATGGATTGGATCTACAACCTGACGGCGTGGTGTATATGGTGGAGAATTTCGCAGCAGGCTTCGCCACAAACAAATCGGGAGGGAGAGAGGAAAGGCAGGGATACTAGGGTTTGGAGGAAGGTAGGTTGGGGAGGCGCACCAGCCCTCTATATATAGAGGGGTGCGGCCAGCCCTTGCCCATCCTCCAAGCCTATCTCTAGTTTAAACGATTTAAACTCTCCTTCTAGAAACCCTATCTTATCTCTAGTTTAAACGATTTAAACCCTCTAGGATCATTTGGGCCCTATGGGGCCTTGTGCCCTGGCCCAATGCGGCCAGGACATTCCCTCATAGGCCCATGCCCCTCCCGGAAGGTGGGACCACGTTGGCCCCCTTCGAAGGTTCTAAAGCTTCCGACAATACCGATTAACCCGAACAATTCCGAACTCCAAAAACTGACCGCCTTATATGAATCTTATTCTCCTGACCATTCCTAACCTCTCATGATGTCCCGGATCCCATCCGAGACTCAACAAAAATTCATAAACCAAGTATCCAATCTATCCTAGCCGAGACACGTTAAGTGTGTGACCTCGGGTTCGAGAATATGCGCACATGATCTTCTATCAATAATCAACAGCGGGTGCAGGCACCCATATTGACTCCCACACATTCATCGATGATCATATCGGATGAACCACGATGGATTCAATCAATCCCATATATATATTCCCTTCGCCTCGATATTTTACTTGCCCGAGATTCGATCGTCGGTATCGTCATACCTAGTTCAATCTCGTTCACAAAGAAGTACTTTACTCGTTCAGAATCCGATATCACTTTGTGATTAACTCCTTAACCACATGCTTGCAAGCGGTGTTGATATCGACACCGAGTGGGCCCAAGTATATCTCTCGACTTGGGAGGGACAATCCCATCTCGATACATACAACCCAATGATACTTTCCGATCACTGAGAGACACCTTTATGATCACCCTCTCATAGGATGACGTTTGATGACCTCAAAGCTTTCTTCCGATACCAGGGAGTTGCATTATCTCATGGTCTAAGGAATACAATATTTGACATAAGAAAAGCTTAGCAAAGACGAACACGATGACACGATCTAATTGCTTCGCTTAGTTTGGGTCTGTCCACCATATCATTCTCCCAATGATATGATCTCATTATCAATTGACAACTCATGTCTATGGTTAGGAAACCTTAACCATCATTGATCAATGAGCTAGTCCATAGAGGCGTACTAGGGACACGGTGTTGTTCACAAACCACACAAGTATTAATGTTTCCGCTTAATACAATTCTAGCATGGAATATAAACTTTATAATGAACAAGAATTATAATAATAACATCTTTATTATTGCCTCTAGGGCATAATTCCAACAATATGTTGATCCCGAGGCCTTCGTAGAACTCCTGAAATTCTTTGGAGATGAGGTTCGACCCATTGTCGGTGAAGATGCTGTGCAACACGCCGAACCTGTAGACGATGGATTGGAAGAACTTTACGGCCGTTTTACCCTTTTGGTTGGTGACGGGCATGGCCTCGATCCACTTGGTGAACTTGTCGACTGCGACCAGGAGGTAGACGTGACCTCCTTTCGAGGACTTGGGTAGTTTGCCAATCATGTCGAGACCCCATTGGGCGAAGGGCCGGGCCAAGGGTATGTGCCTAAACTCCGATCCTGGTGCGTGCGGCGCGAACCTCTGGCACCCATTGCACCTTCGGACGATGTCCTTGGCGTCGTTCATTGCCGTTGGCCGGTAGAACCCAGCTCGTAGAGCTTTGGAGACGAGGGCGTGTCTGCCCGCGTGATGGCCGCAGATGCCCTCATGGATGTCTTGAGGATAGTTTTGCCGTCACCGATGGTGACGCACCTTTGGAGCACACCGGAAATGCTGCGCTTGTACAGCTCACCATTGATGATGGTGAAGGCTTTGGACCGGCGAGATATGTGTCGGGCATCTGTCGGGTCATCAGGCAGTTCCCTGTTTATTAGGTACCGCAGGTACGACTGCGTCCATGTCTCTTCTACTGCCATGACCTGCATCAGGTTGACCACTGCAACCTCTGTGTCGAGCTTTCCGGGTTCGTCCTGTCCTTCGGGTAGCGCAGCCCCCCGAGTGCTCGGCTTCTTCGGGTGATCCCTTGGCGAATTTCCTTTTGATGGATGGCACACGGATCTGTTCGAGGAACACACCTGGTGGCACCCGTGCGCAGGTGGAGCCGACGTTGGCGAGTCTGTCGGCCTCTACGTTGCTTTCTCTTCCAACGTGCTGAATCTCGCAGCCGTCGAAGTCTCCTTCGAGTGAATTGTAGAGCGTGCGGTACGCGGTCATGTTGGCGGCGTGCGCGTCACACTCGTTCATCGTCTGCTGGATGACGAGGTTCGAGTCACCATAGATGACCAGGCGCGTTGCACCACAGATCTTGGCCATCCTCATGCCGTGGATGAGGGCCTCGTATTCGGCTTTGTTGTTGGAAGCTCGAAATTTCATCCGGAGGACGTACTTCATCTTGTCGCCCTGCGGGGAGGTCAGTATGACCCCGGCTCCTGCTCCTGCCTCGCGCTTGGAGCCATCGAAGTGCATCATCCATGACTATGTCATGTCCGGGGTGTCCGGCAGCTGCAGCTCCATCCAGTGGACGAGGAAATCTGGTAGGACCTGCGACTTGATCGCATGTCGCTTCTCGTAGATTATGTCTAGAGGGGACAACTCGATGCCCCACAGGGCCACGCGTCCTGTGGCCTCCGGGTTGTTCAGGATGCTGTTTAAGGGTGCCTCGTTGACGACCATCACCTGATGCTCCTGGAAGTAGTGGCTCAGCCGACGAGCCATCATGAACACGCCGTAGACGAGTTTCTGGTAGTGAGGGTACCTCTGTTTTGTCAGCGTCAATACCTCGTTGAGGTAGTATATAGGGCGTTGGACCCCATGAGTCTTGCCATCTTCGGGCCGTTCGACCACGAGTATGGTGCTTACCACCTGATGTGTGGCTGCTATGTATAGCAGTAGAGGCTCGCCCTCCTTTGGCGTGACCAAGACGGGCGAGGTGGAGAGCAGCCGCTTCAGATATTTGAATGCGTCGTTCGCTTCAGGCGTCCACTCAAATTTCTCTGCTTTGCGTAGCAGTTGGTAGAAAGGCAGGGCCTTTTCACCCATGCGGCTGATGAACCTACTCAGCGCCGCGATACGTCCGGCGAGCTGCTGGACCCCTTTGAGGTTCTTTGGTTTCTCCATGGCCATTATGGCCTGGATGTTCTTCGGGCTCGCCTCAATCCCTCGCTGGGAGATGAAGTTGCCAAGCAGTTGGCCAGATGGGACGCCGAAGGCGCACTTTTCTAGGTTCATCTTGATCTTGTAGCGATCAAGGTTGTCGAACATCTCGCGGAGATCATCGATCAGTGTCTTGGCCTCCCTTGTTTTGATTATGTCATCGACATAGACCTGTATGTTGCGGTCGATCTGGATTTTCAGGCATGCCTGCATGCACCGCTGGTATGTGGCACCCGTGTTCTTCAGCCCAAAGGGCATTGTATTGTAGCAGAACACCCCGGACGGCATGATGAACGCTGTTTTCTCCTGGTCTTCGACCTTCAGTCGAATCTGGTTGTAGCCTGAATAGGCGTCGAGGAAGAAGAGTTTCTCGCATCCTGCAGTCGAATCGATGATCTGATCGATCCGAGGGAGAGGGAAGTGATCCTTCGGGCAGTGCTTGTTCAGCGAGGTGAAGTCCACGCACATCCGCATGATGTCCGTGTCCTTTTTAGTGACCATCACGGTGTTGGCCAGCCACTCGCTTTCCTTGATCTCCCTGATGAAATCGGCGTCGAGTAGTCTGTTGACTTCGACTCCGATGGCTTCGGCCCGTGGCTCGGACAATCGTCGGATGGACTGTTTCACGGGCTTGGCATCTGGGAACACATTGAGTGCGTGCTCGGCGAATTCCCTGGGAACTCCTGGCATGTCCGCAGGACACCAGGCGAAGATTTCCCAGCACTCACAGAGGAATTCGACGAGCGCGCTTTCCTATGCGGGGTTGAGGTCGTTGGCGATCATCGCCGTCTTGGAGGCGTCCGTCGGATGGACCTGCACCTTCTTCGTGTTGACTATTGAGTCGAACGACATGTCAGGTGCGTTTTTCCTTGAGACTGGGGGTGCCCCGTTGTCTGTCACTTCTCGGAGCCTTATGAGCTCCTCCTGCATGCCGAATGACTGGGAGATTCTGTTGAAGTCCCTGTCGCAGTGATCCGATCGGGTGGAGCTCCCGTGGACCGTGATGACGCCCCTAGGTCCTGGCATCTTTAGTAGCAGGTATGCATAGTGCGATACTGTCAGGAACCGTGCGAATGCCACGCGCCCGAGGATGGTGTGGTATTGTGATGGCCAATCCACCACTTCGAACTCGAGTCGCTCGCACCGAAAGTTATCGGGCTTGCCGAAGATGACGTCGAGCCATATCTTTCCCGAGGGGAATATGCCCTTCCCTGGGACGATGCCGTGGAACATTGTGTCAGATTGTTTCAGGCTGCACAGCGGGATCCGCATTGCTGCTAAGGTGCTAGCGAACATCAGATTGATGCCGCTGCCACCGTCCATGAAGACACGGCTCATCTCGAACCCTCCGATCTGCGCCTCGAGCACCAGGGCATGACCTGGGCGAGGGATCTGGCGGGGGTGATCTGAACGGCTGAACGTGATGCGACTCGACCACCGAGGTACTCGGGGATGGTGGGTGGAGCAATGACCACCGACTTGGCGGGTGATTTTCTTTTGCACCTGTTTGTTGGGCGCCTTTTGGATCATCAATGACCCTTTGGTAGCGTTTACGCCGTTTACCGTTACGCTGAGTGCGATTGGGTGATTCGAAGGTCCCACGGGTGGTGGTGGAGGAGCTCCGTGGGCGATGTCACCTGATGCGGGTGCGTGCCCGTACCCAGGGTTTGGGGCTTGCTGTCTTATCTGGGACATGCTCTCGCTGAGTTTCTGGAACTCGCGACAATCTTTGCGCCTGTGGCTGGCCTTCTTCTTGCCATCCTGCTTGTCGATGTAGAAGTGGATGGTGCAGGGGCACGGCAATTTGTCTTATGCTGAAGGCTCATCGTCGTGGCCGCGGCGTTGCCATGTTTGCGTTGGGCGTCCTCCATCGCGGAAGTTGTTTCCACAGTATCCGCCGCTGCTGCGGTTGCTTTCATTAAAATGATCGGCGTAGCCAGCCACGACCATGTCGTCCATCGCGATCGTCGTAGACGCGCGATCTTCGCTTGCTATGGCGCTCACGTCGGCGACCGTAGTCATCTTCCTCTTCCAAATATGCTCGGTGGACAGAGTCCTCGCCATTTGCCCACCTGTTGGCGATGTCCATGAAGTGGTCGAGTGTCTTGGGCTTGACGCGCCCAAGTTCTTCCTTGAAGTACTGGTGTTCGACGCCATCCTTGAAGGCGTCGATTGTTCTCTCCTCAGAGATGTGTGCCGCAGAGTTCTTGATGTTGGACCAAAGATAGTATATCTGGCGAATGGATTCGCCTGCTCGTTGGTGCAGTCCGCAGCTCTTCGATCGAGGCTGGCCTCTTTGGTGCCCTTGAAGTTTCGGATGAAACTGCACGCTAGTTCCTCCCGACGGATGGATCTCGAGGATAGGGCTGCGAGCGATCCGGGCTGCGCCGATTAAACTGGTGAAGGCATTGTAGGGCGGTATTTTTGTTGCCGCCATGCAGTTTGACGGACGACAGGTGGTCGCTGAGCCACGCCTTAGGGTCCTGCGTGCCGTCAAACTTCAGAGTGTCCGAAGGAAGCTTGAAGTTCCTCGGCATCCGCGTCCGCCGAACAGATCTGCTGAAGCATCGAGCTCCGCAGAGTTCTCCTTCATCGTCATCCTCTTCGGATTAGGATGAGCACACGCGCTTGGCGCGTGCCTTGTCGATCTTGCGTTGAGTGAGTTCGCTTCGGGCGTCGTAGTCACGGATGCGATGTCGTGAGCTCTTGTGCCGTCGAGGTAGGTCGTGTTCCTCCTCGTCGGATGAGGGTGTGGGGCTGCGGTTGAATCTGACCGCAACCTTCTTTTTCGGCTCTGCAGGAGCTTCTCTATGGAGCGCAACTCCAATGAGTCCGAGTCCGGCTAGTGCGGAGTTGTGCATGGCCCTTTTCGGGTCCCCCACCGGAGGTGGATGGGACGCAAGGTATGTGGTGGCTTCCATGATCGCAGCTTGCGGCGTCTTTAGGTGCCGTTGGCGTCCATCTCCATGAAGGACGTGTTGAGGGTTCGGGTCACCTCGCGACGCGTAGTGGGGTCCATGTTCTCTACGCGAGAACGATGCTTGTTGGCGTTGTTGCCGTGCGAGCTGGATCCGCCCATGGCGGAGAGCGCAACTCGCCGCGCGCTGGACTCCGAGGCCGCTTGCTTGCGTTTGTCGAGCACTTCTTGCATCTTCACTTGCTTTTTGTGCTCTTCGATGAGGAGCAGGTGGTATGCCATCAGTAGGCCCCGTGAGGCACCCACAGGCAAGATCTTGTTGCCTGTCACAGCTTCGCGTGCTTGGTTCCATCCTTCCTCGCTGAGGTGGATTACTCTATTGGCCTCAGGGTCGTCCTCGTTGGGCGGGGGGAGGGGGATTGGTTTCTCCTGTTTTCGTCGTTTCTACCCTGTGGGTTGGGTGGCGGTACGTGAGCACCCGAACCTGGTGGATGCTGCTCCACGTCGCTTTGGATGACCACGACGCATTGGTAGAGCCCATAGGTCGGATCGCTACTGCCGCAACTTTCGGATCCGGAACC
Source organism: Avena insularis (assembly GCA_023614405.1). Classification (NCBI taxonomy): domain Eukaryota; kingdom Viridiplantae; phylum Streptophyta; class Magnoliopsida; order Poales; family Poaceae; genus Avena; species Avena insularis. Next base: position 29,481,260 of record CM042689.1, on the reverse strand, counting down.
ATAGGTTCCTTCATCCGACGGAGGATCGCTGAGATCTGAAAGTTACCGGCCGTCAGATGACTCATCTGTCGATATTGACGTGCGTAGCACGGGATGCGAAGCCCACGAGGCGGGACTGATCGATGGTAGTGGCACCCGCTCTGGGAGGCGGAGAGTGCCGGTCTGTCCCACCTGGAAGAAGAAGCTCCCGAACAGGATCTCGAGCCCGTCGCCTACGGGCTCAAAGTCCTTCATGGTGGCTGGCGAGTGGACGGTGAAGTCGAAAGCGCCGAAGAGGAGATGGCTCTCCGTCGCCGAGGAATTGTAGATCGCTTTGGTTGGACCATCACGATCGCCTGACAGGCCCCAATTCCAGACGGCGCCAATTGACGAGTTCAATCTCGTCAATGCCCATTGTTATGAGCTTGGGTTTTGGAGAAGATGGGGTCTTTGGAGATCGTGGAATGGTTAATGACAAGCAACGAGGACACGAGATTTACCTGTGTTCAGCCCCGGAGGGAAAACCCTACTCCTGCTTGTCTGCTCTTGATTACGGCGGAACCGAAAGTTATAGGGGTGCGCATATGCAATCTGGCGTGGAGGTGTGTATGCGGTGGTATGAGAGGTTGATCCTCCTCGCCGTGTCCTCCTAGCCTTTATATAGAGTTAGGCAGGTCTCGCACGAATCGAGTCGATTCTGAGTTTAGGGTTTGCCCTTTGAATATTCTATCTAATCTAGTCTTGCTCTCCAAGGATCCGAAAACGTCATGGGCTTAGGCCACCCGAAAATCTTCATGGCCCGCGTATATTCTCGTGGGCCTTCCTTGTGCTGGACCAAGTATGCTGATGTCGTGTACCCGTAGGGTATAACCATATCATCCTTGCGCTGGGCCCTATATTGCCACGCTGGTAGGCAAGCCAGTGCCAAGCTGAGGATAGCGCCCCCGTGTTTGGGACGCTATCCTGGGGGTTGTGAATTTGTTTCGCCAAAGATTTATCGAAAAGACATATTTAGATAAAATAAAAAAGAATAATGCTAGTACTAGCAAATGGCATCACCGATCTAGTAACCAATTAATAGATAGAGCCACCGACGGAGCCAACAATTAGTAAAGTGAGAGCAGAAACTGAAGCACACAAATATCAAGTAGAAGAAGAAATAAGGATGACAATCACCTCATCTGCATGCATCATTTTGTATCAATGATTTCACATGATCATCTTCATCATTAATATCCCTTAATCAGGAGCTAGCTAGCTTTAGCTTTGGAGCATGCACTTGGTTAGCTCGCTTGTACTGGGCTGATATACTGTATCTGGAGTAGCAATTAGGCTTGGGAGTTCACATGGTGGGACAGACAACTGGCGAGAAAACCAATTAAGAATTTGAGAGCAAGATGTCATGATCCCTTGCAATGAAAACTCTCTATCTAATTGTCCCATGATCAAATCCACAGATCTCTATCCCTCTATGCGGCAGCTAAGAATATATCTAGCTGTCCACTACTTTCTCTGTTCCATATTAATGACCTCAACTTTGTTAGATACGAATACGTCTAGTCTAAATAGTTAACTAGATACATATAAATCTAAATAAAATTAAGACCATTAACTATATGGACCGGACGAAGTATATATACATATTGAATCAGGTTAAAAGTTAAAGCAGTAGAGGGGGAAGCTTCTTCTTAGCTCTACTATTTCTTAATCTCACCAGCTTGATTGATTAGCCACATGACCAACATAACCTCCCTCCCTAGCATATGCCACTTGCTCCTCATAAATATACTTGTTTTTTTCTGACTCACTCAGATCAGACCCAGGTGATTTGTTTTTTCCTCATTTATGCTTGCAGCGTTGCCAGGCATGTTTTGTTCTGTCTAGACAATTGGAATCCAAAGCCAAGCCAGGCCATCTTAGGTTGTTGGTACATAAATTAAAATGGATTTATATATCTTACTAGTATACAACAACAGAGTACCTTACATTACACCTGTAGTAAAAAGGCACAGGAAATCAGAGCTGGATTAATCTGCATCATATATAAGTGGAAAAAACTACTACTACTAGTGTATAGTTCTCACACGAGTCAGGTAGTAGTAGCTCTGATTTGACAAAAAAAAAAGAGTTTTTTCCCCCTCTCCTAAGTGGAAATCCATTTCTTCCTTGAGGAGAGGAGAGGAGAGGAGAGGAGCTTCCATTTCAGTCTCTCAACAACCGCCAGCTTGGAGTCGGACTGCACACCATTCTCTTCTTCTCCACCATTCTCTTCTCCTCTGATAAGTCGTCAGAGGAAAGCAAAGCAGCTTCCTCTCGCTCACCACGCCGCTCTCTTCCTCCTCCCCACCCCCAAGAAATTCGTTATTTATTTCTTTATTTTACCGCTGCTCGTTTTTATCCCATCTTCTTCTCTCTTCCTAGCGCAAGAAATTCCTCCCAGGTTCTTGATTTTTTTTCTTCTTCTAGTATAGTAGTTCTGAATCCCTTCCTGCATTTGCTCCCGCTCCCGCTCCCGCTCCCGAGTTTGAGCACAGTTTCTGGGGCGCAAGATCTGAAACGGAAGAGGAGCTTTCTGCTTTGATTCCATTCTGCGATGAGGCCGGATACGCGGCTGGATTCGGCGGCGTTCCAGCTCACCCCTACTCGCACCAGGTATGCTCCGGATCCGCTCAGCAGCAAGCTCCTCCTATCTTTTCGGCCACTAGCTAAGACAGACAGCAGTCAGTTTCTATCTATCTAGTATAGCAGCAAATTTTCCATCTGGCCTTTATCTGCAGATCCGAGAGATGCCATTCCTACTCCACTGAATCTCTTCTCCGAGAGATGCTAAATCTTTACCATTTTCAGCTGTATCCAAATATCTGCAACATTCAGTGCTAGCATCATCATTATAACGGATTTCCTCCCTTGTGTAGGTGTGATTTGGTTGTGACGGCGAATGGACGCAAGGAGAAGATCGCGTCTGGCCTGCTGAACCCGTTCGTGGCGCACCTCAAGGCTGCGCAGGACCAGATCGCCAAGGGAGGCTACACAATCCTTCTCCAGCCCGCCCCGGAGGCCGCAGGCGACGCGCCGTGGTTCACCAGGGGCACCCTCGAGAGGTTCGTCAGGTTCGTCAGCACGCCCGAGGTGCTAGAGCGTGTCACCACCGTGGAGTCCGAGATACTGCAGCTCCAAGACGCCATCGCCGTCCAGACCAATGAGAACCTTGCATTGAGATCTGTAAGCACAGCATTGTTTTCTTTTCTTTTGCGGCTATTATCTATGCAGTTCTATACTGTACTTGTTCAAGCTAGAAGCAGAACAGTGACGTGTTTGTGTTTTTGCTTTGTTAGGCTGAAGGCCAAAATGGGAAGCCGGCGGACTACACCGGGGAAGGTGCAACACTGATTCCGTTTCATCATGTTGCTTTCTACAACCACAGTATCTAGGAACAAATCTCCAGTCATAACCGAAATTCCTCTCTGTGGTGGGCAACAATATTGATTGTCAAACAGCGATGCTATACAAAGAAAAGAATCTAACCAGTGTACAATTTGGTGCGATGTAGCATCACTCACAGCTGTTTTTGAGTTAGGTACACGATAGTGGACGACTTAAAAAGTATCACACTGTGCATGCGAAGAGACTGTATGATGTTTGATGCACCAGCTATCTTTGTAAATTGTTCTGTTTTACCTAACTCACTTATTGGAATCTGATTATTCTAAGGTGGGTATAACCATTGTAAGTCTGCGTGTTTAGGAAAAATTCTCAACTGCATAAAAAATTCACTGGGAATTATGTTTTCTCATCTTCTGAACTGCAACATGATGTTTGTATCCTTTGTTCAGTTGATAAATATAACTGACATGTCCCCTTACAGGTAGCAAGGCAAGTTATGATCCCGATGGAGACCAGGCACTCGTTCTGTACAAGGTAAGCTTGTATGGATAAATAAAACTGTCAGTTTTTTTTTTTTGAGAATGTGTCGCGGTCAAAGGGTATTATAATTCTGATATCCTTGTATCAATGGCAGCCTGACACACATTCAACACCTCCACTACAGAATGATGCTGGATCACAAGAGGAGAATTCCAAGTATGATTTTTTTTAAAGACATTTCATTTCTTACATTATTTTTGTTTACATGAAAAATCTATACCATATTTTTTTAATGGAGTAACAGATGCTTTTATCTAATGGACGATTGCTCTCACTCATTTTGTAGTCAAATTTAGCTCTTTGATTACTTTCTCTGAACTTCTTTTTTGGGGGATGGGATCTTATATGTTTGAAAGAAGTCTTTATCTGCACTGCAGCAAGGTGTTAATGGAATTATTGTTTTTATACAATGCTTTGCAGAGTTCTAATGAACGACTGCTCACTCATTCTGCAGTCAATTTCAGCTCTTTGATTACTTTATCTGCACTTTTTTTCGGATGGGATTTTTCATCTTTTCCAGTTACATTTTTTTATCAAAGAAGTCTGTATCTGCACTGCATTAAGGTGTTAATGGAATTTTTATTTTTTTTCACAATGTTTTGCAGAGTCCAGCTTCTCAGAGTGCTGGAGACTCGGAAAACTGTCTTACGTAAAGAGCAGGCTATGGCCTTTGCACGTGCTGTAGCTGCTGGGTTTGATATAGACAACCTGTTATATTTGATCTCATTTGCAGAGTGTTTTGGTGCTTCACGCTTGATGTAAGTATGGACCTCCTATGGACAAAGTAGTATCGAGCTTAATCTATTGGATCTTTCTTTCTGAATACACAGTATTCCTGTACATAATGTGACCTTGTGGCTGATAACTGCATATTTTCTTGTATTCGATTCTGAGGGGCTTCTTCAGTACAGAACGTTTCAATTTGTTGGATGTTCACCAAGTACTGTCAGCTATATTGTCCCATGCTGCTACCTGGTGCGGTGGTGCCTACAGTAGCACTTAAACATCTTGCTAGATAATGCACACTATCGACTGTCCATGCCTTGCTTTACTGCTGTACTTTATCGGTTGAACCTTTTCTTGATCAACTGGTACACACCTCCATGGCATGATCTCCTTGACCATGCTTAACAGTTATCTCTAAGCAATTTTTGTGAGCGCATTAGTATCAAATCTGTTGCTCTAACTGCTTTTGTGGCACTATCAATTAATAGGAAGGCATGCACACAGTTCATTGACTTGTGGAGGCAAAAACATGAGACTGGACAGTGGATTGAGGTTGAACCTGAAACAATGTCTGCACGCTCTGAATTTCCTCCCTTCAATGCTGCTGGCATTATGTTCATGGGAGACAAAGAAACGATGTCTGTCTCCAATGGAGATGCAAATGGTGAAGATGCTGCTAGAGCTGGTATGTTGGTGCCATGACCGAACTTACATACTTCTTAATTCTTATAAGGTTTATTAGTTTTCTGAAAAAGTCAAACTACACTAACTTTGAGAATATACTTGGATCTCGGGAATAATTTTTGTGTTGCTTGACAGATTATAGGACACCTCAGCACCCCCATGGTCCATATCAATCAGCATATCCGCCATGGGCAATGCATCCGCCTTACCCCATGCAAGGCATGCCATACTACCCTGGGGTGAACCCATATTACCCTCCTCCCTATCCCCCAATGGATGATCCCAGGTACAACCACTCAGAAAGGAGACCATCAAGGAAGCACTCATCAGATAGCAAGGACTTGGAGAACTCGGACGACGAAAGTGACCAGACCAGTTCAGAGAGGGAGAGTTCTCATGGTCGCAAGTCGAGTAAAAAAGGCAAGCGGTCAAGCAAGAAGAAGTCTAATGTAATAGTCATACGCAATGTAAATGTAAGGTCAAAAAAGCATGGATCATCAGAGAGCGAGTCGCAGACAGGCTCCGATGTGGCATCAGAGGACAGTGATGATTCACACACTAAATCCAGCAAGAGGAATCATAAGCGCTCAAGTTCGAAGAAAAAAGGGGGTAAAAAGATCATCGTTGAGTCTGAACATGAGCACAAGGACGAAATGTCTCGTGGGCAAGATGGAGATCAAGGGAACTGGAACGCGTTCCAGAATTTCCTGCTCAGAGATGAAGAGAAGACAAGAGATAATGACGTGGACCTGTTCGCCAGCGAAAAAGAGCCACCACCACCTAGGAGGAAAGAGAGCAGAATTATGGATGATCCTATTCTTTTATCTGAGCGAGGCTCTGCTGATGTCGATGAGCGAAATCCAGTATCTTTCAGTTCAGCCAATGGGAGAATTAGGGCCAGGCAGATGATGTCTGGCGATGAACTTATGATGTCTGGGGAGGGTCGGGGCTTTGTGGATGGTGACATAAAGGAGATAGAAGCTGGAGGTGGAGGATACATGAGAGGGGCAGGTGACGACTTCATGGTTTATGGACAGGATAACTCAATGGACCGAGGGAGTTCCTTGGACCCTCTCGCGGAGGCGCATTACAGGAGACCTGCTCTGGAGGGAAACATTGTGCGCAATGTGGCCGATGAGCCCTTCATGATACCTGTTAGGTCCAGCTCACAGGATAATCATGGAGCAGAAAACCGTACAGCCATTGACATAGATGTTGAGCTTCCCACGACTGCTCAGAAGGCATCAGATGCTAAGGCTGGAGGTCAGCTTTTCTATGAGCCAGATGAGTTGATGCCCGAGCGTGAAGTTGAAGATGTCTCTTTTGGATACGATCCAACAATGGACTATGATAGCCACATGCAGATTCAACCTGACACCACAGTTGAAAATGCAGACATGGAGGATTCATCATTGTGCGTCGAGGATGAAGAAAAGGTGCCTGGGAAAGATAAGAAGCTAAGAAGTTCACAGGATGGTAAAAGAAGGATGGATGCCTCAGCAAGGAGATTGTCATCATCAAAAGGTCCAGTAACCGATGCACAGAAACGTGCGCAAAACCTACGGGCGTATAAAGCGGACCTTCAGAAGGAAAAGAAGGAGCAGGTATTGATGCGTTACTTTATATTGTACCTGTTATTTTTTTCTGTCTGTTAAGTGTACAATAATATCAGTGTGCCCCACAAGACTTAATTTGCTCATTTTTACCATCCTAATTCTGCATCTCATCACTTGATCTTAAATTAAATTGCCAAACTGAATCTTTATACAAACAGACTGGTAAATTTTAGCTCCAGGCACACAGACCAATTATCAAATGCCTTTTTGACACTCAATCCCCTGCCCCTACTATTGGTATATCCATCTGTAGAGCACCATTCCCTACAATAAAATAACCAAACCAACACCAACTTGTCAAGACGAGATTTATAAGCTTGCAAGTCTAAATTGTCAGGTCTTTTGTTTTTTTCTGTTATATCAGTTTACTGAGAATTATAAGTTCATTACACTGTATTATTGATGTCAAAACGTGGCATGTGGCTCACCTGTTATTGTATTATTTTTTCTTTACAGTATCAGTTTTAGCAAAGAATGAGAATCTCATTTTTCACCTGGATTGCTCAAACTGTTTAATTTTTTTGTATTTTCAGGAAGCGGAACAGATTAAACGGCTAGAAAGGCTTAAGCAGGAGAGGCAAAAGAGGATTTCTGCAAGAAGTGGGGCATCTAATCCAGTATCAACACCGCAGCAGGCTAAAGCAAAACCTTCTCCAAAGATTTCTCCCAGTACCTACAAGAGTTCAAAGTTCAGTGATGCTGAACCAGGATCCTCTTCACCTCTAAGAAAACTTCCTGCTAGAAGTACCCCAGGGAGTGATCCTCAGAAAACAGCTAAAGTGAGCAAACTCGGTGATAATAATTCAAATGCAGTGAGTAAGTCAACCTCATCGTTGACTGAGACGATCAAGAAAGAGAAAAGTGGGAGAACTGAATCGTCCAGTGAGCGATTGAAAAAACTTGCTGAACCTAAAAGCAATGCTCCGGCTGACCATCCTCCGAGCTCAAAGTCCGCAATAGCAGACCACCCACGGAGAAGAAGCATGCCAGAAGATGTGCAGACAAAGAAAATCTCCGCTATAATACAGCTTGACCAGATCAAGTCAGCAGTCCTACCAGAACTGAAAGTCAAATCCCCACGAGCACCAGCTGCTGTTGTGAAAAACAAGACGGTGGCAAAAGAAACAAAAGAGGGGTCACGTGGAGCTAAATCACATCCTACTTCGGAGAGTAGCGGTGGAAAGAAGGCTAATGGTAAAATTTCCAGGGCAAGCGACAGCGATGAAAATGTGGTTGTTGAGAAGACCGTCGTGATGCTTGAAAACGAAGTGGTTTCTACGCCTCCTGTCATTCTACCTGCTGGAAGCATTGCAGAGAACAAAACTAGTAGCGATGACAGAACAGAGAATCCCAGTCTGGAATCGGAGTACACTGCCATCAGAGCTCCACCGTCTCCGGTCGTTCTTCCTAGAGACGTGAGCCCTACCATCCATACATCTGAGAACGAGTTGGATTCATATAAGGTATGATCTGTACATTATTTACTTGATGCTTTGTTCTTTGGGGCCCCCTGTTTTGATCTTTCTCTGCATAAGTATTATTGAATAGAAATGTTGATAAGACAATGCTTTTTGTGACTAGGTGGATGTGCCCGAGTATCAGAAGGATGAGCTCGAGAAACCAACCTCGGCTCCCATGGAGAAACCTTACGAGGCCCCTTTCGCCAGGGTAACATCACTGGAGGGCTCCGCTCCTGCTTATCATCACCCATTGCCTGCGCGCGAAACCGAAGCGCTCGTGCGTGTACAGAGCGTCAGGGCACGCATTCCGGAGCCTGAGTACGTGCCTTCAGCCGAGGAGACCCATGAAGAAAACGAGATGCCTCGAAGCAAAGAACCGAAAGGGTTTAGGAAACTGTTGAAATTTGGCAGGAAAAGCCACGCTTCGGCGATGGACTCTGATGCATCATCCGTCGATGAAGCCCCGGCAGGAGATGGTAATAGGTTTACTAAGCTGTGATTGATTTAAGAGACAACACCGGTGCAAGTGGTCAATCATTTGCCCTGATTAATTGTGCTTCGTGTTTCAGGTTCAATGCTGAAGAACCTCATTTCGCAAGACGACTCTGCAGGTCCTTCATCTAAAGGTAGTTCATTCTTGAATACTACTATAGCTGTGTCTCAATCTTCTCAGAACTTGTCTGTTCGGGCAGAAAAATAAAGATGAAATAACCATACCTGTTTACTGTATGAATGCAGCTTCTCGGTCCTTCTCCCTGCTGTCCCCGTTCCGCAAGAACAAGGTGATCGTGCTGTGAGGATTTTGGTTGTAAATTTTTTGGTGATGAGAGCGGCTTTATTGTGTATTGAAATTATTAGTTTGTTCATTTGCGGTACATGCATACACACATACCTGCCCACGCGCTTGTGCTGTTTGTAAGCAGCCTGTATAATTCTGTACATTGTATTACAATTTACACATTAACTCTCATATATACTTTGTGGACGTATGAACGTCTGCGTGATGTGGGAGCATTGAGATTTCGGTGGGCTGAAACTGATTCATTGATAGATCTGGCCGTATTTCTTTGATGAGAAAACACCTTTAAATCATGTGTACTGTTTTCAAAATACATATGTTTTAGAATGGTGATGTTTCAAGTTCTCATAGTAATCATGCCTGTTCATATGTCCCCGGTGTGATCAACCACACCTTCTAACCGCCGCTGGATCCCTAGTGTTGAATAAAAGGAAAAGGAGGTATGAACAGGTATAATATCAGGTTCTGAAGAATCTGCCAGCGGCCTCCCGGTGCTGTCTGGCTGGATGTATCGGTGTGGTTCATGGATTGGTACATTATTATTTTTCATGGATGGATTTCTCTATGGGAATGTTTTTCCATGTATGGATTGATTTCCCTGAAGCTTAGTTCCAATTTTTTGGTTACATGTTCTTTGATCAAATCAGGACATATTGTTCTAGGTACAAGAGTTCATGGATTGTAGATTTTTCACTCTCACTTCTTTAGTTACGTAAATGAGTGCCCAATTTTCTTAGGACGCTTCATTGTAAGTTTTTTTAATTAACGTTCAGAACAATTTGGTGGTCAATAATGTAGTCCAGTAATTGTTCATAGATTTTGTTCAGAAAGATTGATGCATTTAACTTTCTGTACCAAAATGTGCATCGAAAAGAAACAGAGGTGAGAGAAGGAATTATGAATGTAAGTGGTGCATGAAAGGTAGTCCATGTTAGTTTCGTGTCTGTTACATCTGTAGTTTGGTTTTGCCTATACTGAGTTTGTCGACACCTGTTTTGTTCACAATATAAGAGTACGAGTGAGAAAGTAGCACTTAGCGAGTAAGAGTGCAACAAGTCAAGTCGTGAGAAATCTTTCACTTCCATGCATGTGAGGTCAAATACTCCCTCTGTTTTAAATTACTCCGCGCGCACTCTTATCTAGGTGGGCTAGTTCTCCCTCATTATCCAAAAAAATCCTAGAATTTTTGAACTAGATAGTATGAAATATGTACTGGCTATTTCAAAAATCTCAGGAATTTTTTAAACAAAAGATAAGAGAATACTAGTCCACCTAGATAAGCGTGCGTGCGGAGTAATTTGAAACAGAGGGAGTACAATACAATACAATACTGTACTTTGCAGTTTAGTGTTTAATGAAATCTGTATCAGCTCAGTCAAAGAACTGACAAAGAGTTTCTGATCCCTAATTTGCAGTTTAGTGTTTAATGAAATCTGGTGGAATGGTGGACACCATTTGGGTAAAGAAAACAAAGAGTTTCTGATCCCTAATTTGCACCATTTGGGTGTAAAGAACTGACAAAAGTTGAAGTTCCTATCATATCCCCCAAGAAGTATGAATTGGGTTTTGAACAAGAGCAAGAGACACTTCTGCCACAAGGAGGATATATGATTGACTAGCTCCATCTCCGTATATATACGTGAAGCCCCTACTACCAATGTACACTAGTTCTATATAACACAAAGAAGATCAACGCCTTGAGAACCCCACTGTGCGTAGAGAGCCCTCCCAGTGCGAGAGAATAACCACGAGATTGTATTAACATTTCGTCAGATCCTTGATCATTTCCTTTGTCCATGACTCCAAAGTCGTACAAAAATCACCCAAGGCATCAACCGCAGTGTTTTTCAGACTGCTATCCCTGAAAGATGCACATAATGATAAGTATTCACAGAACAAGAACCTACTCCTATATAGTAGACACAAAGAACAAGGCAATGAACACAAGAAAATGACCTGCTCTGATCCTTGCAGACAGCTTGAGTGAACAGGAATAGATCCGCTGCTACCTTGAACCCAGATGACGGGTCCTTTATACTCCGTAATATGCCAGAGTAAGCCTTAAATATACCCTGTCTAAGACGGTTACCGTACTCCACCTCATCGTCTTCCAAAACATCGTCATAATATCCTGGGTCAGCAGCGTCTTTCAGCCTTTTCATTACAGCCTCCAGGTACTTGTCGAAATTCTTGCCGATAGCAAGAGGAATCTCTCCAAAGCATTCTAGAATTGCAGGTTTAAGCGTCGGTTTTGAGAGACCTCTGTAGAGAACATCCATCATATCATCACAGTACGGCAGAATTCTGTCTCCCAAGACATGGAAGATATTACCAATCACCCGCAAATAGGTCGGGAAGAGCAGCTTCACATTAAAATACTGCAACAGTATAGGCATGTGATCAGCAAAATCTGGACCGATGACACGGGCAAGGGCACCAATGGCAAGTGCTGCTTTGTCACGTGCAGCACAACTGTCACAGGTCAAGACACGGCAAAACAGAAGCAACACAAATGGAGCAGACTCAGTAACTTTCCTCGCTGCAAGTGTGCTGCTGCTCCGTTTCTGGATTATGACGTGCAGTACGCCACACAGCAAAACCAGAAGATCGTATTTGTTCCTCTTGTCACCTGAGGAACTTGCTCTGGCATCAAGCACCGTGTTCAATCTTCTCATGATACAAGGCATTAAAACTCTAATAGCCATTGAAGCTTTATAATCTTGTACGTTGCTTACTCTCACAACCTCACACAACGCTTCATAAGCAGATGCAGATGTTGGAAGCCTGAAAGGGGTCTCCTTAGAAAATGCTGAAGCATAAACGAGAACATCGATAAGATCACTAAGAAAAGGTGAAAGCTCAGATGATATTTCCTTTTTTGAATGGCCTTGCTCAGATGAGATTGGCTCATAACCTTTGGCGAGAAAATATATAGCTCCACAGGCTTCCTTGGACACTTCTGGAACATCCAAACAACTCTTTGCCAACACAGCCACGATGCAAGGAAGGTTTGCATCTGTGAAAATTCTATTAGCGCGAGCTGGAGAATGCAGAAGCTCAAACACCTGCCCAAGAGTGCACGCAGCGGTGCTTCTTACCACCATGTTTGGGTCTTCCATCCTGTCAACCAACAAAGGGACAACGGGAACAAGTTTCTCGATAGAGGGCCCTTCAAGGATAACGCCTAGTGCAGATGTAGCTGCCTTGCGATTATGCCAATCTGACGCTTTGATATTACCCTCGACAAACTGCATTGCAAGTGGGACAATTGCATCCCCGACAGTTCTAGCGATGAGGCCTAGGCATGTCATACCACTCATGGAGATTGACTGTGCACTATTATCTCCCTCTGGGTTCAACAGAGTTTGTAGCAGAACTGGAACAATTGAAGAGAGGGGCTTCTCAATAAAGTGGCAATCTGCAGTCGAGATAGCACGAGCAAAAGGATTGTTTTGTTCTCGAACTTCAATTACTTTTTCACACATAGTGATCCAGAACTCCATACATTGGAGGGCCCCTGATTCCACACCTCCTTTCAAAGCTTCAGTTGTAAGACTGAGTATGGTTTCCATGTAAGGTTCTAACATTGCATAATATTTGGATGCAATCACAACAAGACAGCCAAAGGCTTCCTGTTTGATCATTTCCGCTTCATCAGATTCAGCTGTATCACGGATTGTACTCATTATAAGATTTATGCAACCATCATTTGCGAAGTTAGCATGCTTAAGAACATTCTGTATAGCTTTAGCCGCTGCAAGACGGACTTCAGAACTTAGCTCTGCCTTGTTCATTGCCTGGATGACAGCACGCAGAACAGCATTCACTTCATCAGGGCCCAATTGCATAATCTCCTCAAAGACATACCCCAACGCCTCTAGAGTTGCTTGCTTTAGTGGAGGAGATGCACCCTGGTGTGCCATGTTGGCCAGTAATTTGCCAATGAGGTCTGGCCATTCCCGGCGGGGTATCTCAATATATGCAACCTTTGCAATAACCTGTGATGAGGCCTGCCATGCTTCAGGCACCGAAGATCCTAGCGTTACCAGCAACGACTCCTTAATATTCGATTTGATAAGTTGATCCAGGTTGATCCATTAATTAATGAGTAGGTCGCCATCTGCAGAATGCCTTCCGTCCACTGAATTCTTAAGGATAATTCCAGCAAGCCTTCTACACTCAGGTGGACTCTCATCGCTGCAGAGCTCTGCTGACAAGGATAGGAGGAAGTCGGGAAGATCAAGGTGCTGGAGCTGACTGAGATTGCATTCTGCCGTGTACCTTATGTTGCCATTCAGGTCCTGAGCATCTCGCAGGATCTCAGTGAGACTCATGGCTGTATCCACTGTTAAGCAAACACAAAATAATTAGGACTTGTACAATCACATGCAAATTAGCTTTTACAAAGATGGTAGTATACATGACCATTCCAAATCGACATAGCTTAGTGAGACTACATATAAAGACCACGTGAATCGGCACTCGAAACTGCCAGCACGCCACGGAGTACAGGTATGCACTAGTATTATTTACTACTAGTTAAAAAGGGGCTGTCTGGGAAATTATGTATGGTACTTGGAACTGCGAAGACATACTCCCAAGCGATCAGCTGACGAAATTATCTTCAGTTTTAGTGATTTGGCTAACTGAAAATTTTCAGTGAGAAAGATGAAAAATAAACCCTAGAGAGATGATGCATCCACAAATCTTCCGTCACCAAGGAAAACAACTGCAGTGATTGTGGTGTTTTAGGAGCCATTGGTAAGAAAATAATTATACTGATTGTGTTGTTTTAGGGGTTGTATAATGTAAAACGGCAAGAAAATAATTTGGAGATGTAAAAAGTTGAGCAATCTGATAATGTACAATCACAGTTCAACAGCGGATACTCCAGGAGAGGGTACTTACTTGATAGCGCACGGCGGAGAAAAATCGAACGAGGCTACGAGGGAAGGAGAGGGGATTGAATCCGGCTGCGTGAGGAAGGGGAAGACGACGGCGGCGCCGATGGATCTCCGGCCGCCGGCGGCGACCCTAGCGCATCCACCAAGGCTAGCTGCGTGGTCTGAGACGTCTCAAAAAGAAAAAAGAGGTCCAAACCAGTCCAGTCCGGTCCAAGCTACGGCCCAAACCAAATTAAACTACCCTACGAATTCAGCCCATACAAATCAATCCAAAGGAAACTAATTTCATGGATGAATGCCAAATCGATGGGTTTATTATTTAATGGCCAAATCGATCGGTTTGATAATAAAATTCCTCAAATGTTATTTTTTTTACAATCAATACCATGTTATTAAAATGTTATATTAATAGAAGAAAATAGTACATGGTAGCGATTACAGAATAAAGTCTAAAAGAAACTAGCAAATCTTCGAGGTCTTCATACTCTTTCTTCTTTCGTGACATAATATTGTACTTTTCTGAAGGCAGCCAAACTAAACTGACATAGAAATCAAATCAAAGACATGTAAATACCAATATTGGTTCTCCCATAAGTTTAATTTGCGCTGCAATGCCAAGGCGAAGTAATCAACTAACATCAATAAGGGTATCAACACCAATATATCAAGAAATAATAACCGAACAGCCTGATCAACGTCGCTGATAAACTGATAGTAGGAGTCATCATTGTCGAGGACATATCCGTCGGGACAATTGCGAGGACAAACCTCGCTGCAACCATGGGAAAAAAAATCCAAAATAGACCTGGCGAAGCAAGATCTGAAGACCCATACCTAGAGAACTTTAATCTTCCAACATCACCATTGACATCGCAAAAGAGATCTCGTTGTCGAACGAATGACTGAAGATCGCTTATTGTCGATAGTTCCACCTCCATTGAGGTGAAGATGGCTAGCAAAACCCTAAACCTAATCTGACAAAATTGGTACTATTACTAAAAATTCTACTCATAGATCGGGTCCTGACATGGATATACCAGGTGCATAACTTTGGTATACCCGGTCCAGCCCAAGGAAGGCCCACGTGAAGACTTGCAGCCCAGAAAGATTTCGGGTGGCCCAAGCCCATGGCGAGTTTGATTCCTTGAAGGACAAGTCTAGATTAGATAGAATTTCAAAGGGTTTCAACCCTAATCTGTAACCGACTCGACCTGTCTCGGGACATGGCCTATCTATATAAGGTCTAGGAGGGCACGGCGAAAAGGATCTGAACACCTCATACACACACCTCCATGCCAGATTGCATCTGTGCACCCCTGTAACCTTCAGTTTCGCCGTAATCAAGAATAGACAAGAAGGAGTAGGGTTTTCCCTCCGGGGGCCTGAACCTGGGTAAACCTCGTGTCCCCGTGTTGCTTGCCTGTTAACCGTCTTGCGACTTTTAGCATCCCCATCTTCTCCAAAACCCAAGTCCATAACAATGGGCATTGACGAGTCGAACCCTCGTCAATTGGCGCCGTTTGTGGGAAACGGGGACACTTATCGTGTGGTCGTGACGGTCCCATCCGAAGCGATCTACAATTCCTCAGCGATAGAGAGTCCACTCCTCTTCGGCTCCTTCGACTTTACCGCCCACTCGCCGACCACCCTCAAAGATTTCGAGTCCGTAGGCGACGGAATTGAGATGCTGTTCGGGAGCTTCTGCTTCCAGGTGGGGCAGACTGGCACTCTCCGCCTCCCAGAGCGGGTGTCACTTCCATTAATCAGGCCCGCTTCATGGGCCCTGCCCATCGACGCCCTACGTACATCGACACTGTCGACGATTTGGATGACATCGACAGCTGCAACTCCAATCTGTGTGATCCCCCTTCGGATGAAGGAACCTGTAGTTCCGGATTTGAGAGCTGCGGCAACAACGACCCACTCCGTGAGAGCTACCTATGTGCCGCCATCCATGGTGGCGATGTCAACAACAGAGCAGATCCACCACTGGGCTCGACTCCCAACCCTCAGGTTGAGAACGAGGGAGACATGGTGAACCCGCCTAACAGGGCAGCTAGAGCCACTAGAGGCGGCAATCGCGCCCACAACCAGATCAACCTCAACGAGGAAGGCTGGGAGATCGCACGTGAAGCCGTGCGAGGCAATAAAATCCTACCCGTTGATGCCTCCAGTGACTTGCTTATGGCCTATCACTGGCTTCTGATCGATGAGCACAATCGATAGGTCAAGCTACAGGACGACCTCGAAAAGCGCAAGCGAGCAGCCGACGAGTCGAGCATGTAGCGAGATGCGCTCTCCGCTGGCGGCTCCTCTTCACACAGGAACAACGCCAAAAAAATACGCTCTCACCTGGATCACATGGACCCTGCCGCACGGCGTGAGGTCACCAAGGCACTCGACACGTCCTTCATGACAATGGACTCGCAAGGCAACATAATGCCGAAAACGCCGCAGGTTGCAATCATGGCAGCCACCACCTATCTCGCGTCTAACCCGCCATCGGCGAGAGACCAGAAGAACGCAATCCACAAGTGTGCGCTAGCAGGCCTCGGACTCGTCGGAGCTGCGCCGAAGATGAAGGCCATAGTCAAGTTCACTCGAAGCCGCATGCCCTCATCCAAGGAGGAGCACGACCTACCTCGATGCCATCGGAGCCCACGACACCACAGAAGCAACTACGACGCTCGCAGCGAGCTCACACATCGCAAGATCGACAAATCACGTGCTAAGCGCGTGCTCAGCCCGAAGTCTGGAGGCGGCGGCGAAACGTGCGGGCGGATGCTTCAACAGATACGTTTGGCAATCACGGATACCAAGAAACTTCAAGCTCCCTTCAGACAACCCGAAGTTTGACGGCCTGCAGGAGTCGGAAACTTGGCTCAACGATCATCTGTCGTTAGTCAAGGTCCACGACGGGAACAAGAACACCACCCTACAGTGCCTTCAGCTTCAGCTGACAGGTGCAACCAGGGTCTAGCTCAGCAGCCTCCCCTCCGGCTCCATTCGAAGTTGGAAAGAACTGGCGTACAGCTTCATCCACAACTTCAAGGGCACCAGCAAGAGGCCAGCCTCAATCGAAGAGCTGCTGCCCTGCACCCAATGGACTAACGAGTCCATCTGCTCGTACATACTACACTGGTCTCACATCAACAACTACGCCGCAAACATCTCTGAAGAGAGGGAAATTGACGCCTTCAAGGACGGTGTCAGGCGCCCGGATTTCAAGGAGGAGCTCGGGCGCGTCAAGCCCAAAACCCTTGATCACCTCATGGACATCGCCAACCGCTAGGCAGATGGCGAAGATTCAGTCAATCGAACACATTCGGATGAAGAAGACGACTACGGCCGCAGGCGCGATCGCCACAACAAGATAAGATCGTGCGTCTATGACGATCGCGAGGGAGTTGACATGGTTGCGGCCGTATACGCCGATCGCCGTGAAGATGGCAACCACAACAGCGGACACCGCAATAGCAACTACTGCGACTGTGGATGACCCAAACAAACGTGGCAACGTCGCAATGCAACGACGAGCCTTCGGCATACGACAAGCTCTCCCATCCCTGCACCATCCACTTCTACATCGACAAACAAGATGGTAAGAATAAGGCCACCACATGGTCAAGGACTGCCGGGAGTTCCAGAAGCTCATCAAGGGCTTCACTCAGATGCGACGCCAAGCGATGAACCCGAGATTCGCACCGGCCCCTGGGTGCGTCACCCACGGAGCTCCTCCACCACCACCTGGAGGTCCGTCGCAGCCGCCAATTGCGCCAACACCGAATAACGGAGCAGATGGGTATCCACCACCGATAGGGTCCATGATGATCCAGAAAGGGCGCCCAACCAACGTGGTGCAGAAAAAGATCACCCACCAAGTCAACCTGGCCATGACCGCCCAACCATCCATACTTGAGTACATCATCGGCTCGGAGTCCTGCATCACATTCGACCGTTCAGATCACCCACGCCAGATACCTCGCCCAGGACATTCTGCCCTGGTGCTCGAGGCTCAGATCGGAGGATTCAAGATGAGCCGCGTCTTCATGGACGGCGGCATCAGCATCAACCTGATGTTCTCCACCACACTTGCAGTAATGCGGATCCTGCTATGCAGCCTAGAACCGTCGGACACGACGTTCCACGACATTGTCTTAGGGAAGGGCATATACCCCTTGGGCAAGATATGGCTTGATGTCATCTTCGGCAAGCTCGAAAACTTCAGGCATGAATGGCTGGAGTTCGAAGTGGTGGACTGGCCATCACAGTATCACGCCATCCTCGGACGCATGGCATTTGCAAGATTTATGGCAGTACCACACTACGTGTACCTTCTACTGAAGATGCTAGGACCTAGGGGCGTCATCACCATCCCAGGAAGCTTCACCAGGTCAGATAGCTGTGTCAGAGACTTCAACAGAATCTCTCAGTCGTTCGACATGCAGGAGGAGCTCACGAGGATCAAGGATGTGACGGACAATGGGGAACCCCCAGTCACTAGGCAAAACACACCTGATATGTCGTTCGACTCCATAGTCAACACAAAGAAGGTGCAGGTTCACCCCACGGACGCCTCCAAGACGGCGTTGATCGCCAATGACCTGAGTCCCGTATAGGAAAGCGCGCTCGTCGAATTCCTCCATGACCATTGGGAAATTTTCGCCTGGTGTCCTGCAGACATGCCAGGAGTTCCCAGGGAATTCGTCGAGCATGCACTCAGTGTGTTTCCAAATGCGAAGCCAGTCAAGCAGACGATGCATCGACTGTCCGAGCCAAGAGCCGAAGCCATCGAAATCAAAGTCAACAAACTCCTCGACGCCAACTTCATCAAGGAAATCAAAGAAAGCGAGTGGCTGGCCAACACCGTGCTGGTCCCCAAAAAGGACACGGACATCATGCGGATGTGCGTGGACTTGACATTGCTTAATAAACACTGTCCCAAGGACCACTTCCCTCTGCCAAGGATCAATCAAATCATCGACTCCACTGCAGGATGCGAGAAGCTCTCTTTCCTCGACGCCTACTTAGGTTACAACCAAATTTGACTGAAGGTCAAGGATCAGGAGAAAATAGCGTTCATCATGCCGTTCGGGGTGTTCTGCTACAACACAATTCCCTTCGGGCTGAAGAACGTAAGAACCACTTACCAGAGATGCATGCAGGCATGTATGAAGGACTAGATTGGTCACAACGTCCAGGTCTATGTCGACGACATAGTGATCAAGACCAAGAAGGCCAGGACGCTTATCGACGATCTCCGCGAGACGTTCGATAATCTTGATCGCTACAAGATCAAGCTGAACCCAGACAAGTGTGAATTCGGCGTCCCATCCGGCCAGTTACTCGGGCACTTCATCTCCCAGCATGGCATCGAGGCGAACCCAAAGAAAATCAGGGCTATACTAGCCATGGAGAAGCCGAAGAACCTCAAAGGGGTCCAACAGCTAGCAGGGCGAATCGCGGCGCTCAGTAGGTTTATCAGTCGCATGGGTGAGAAGACTCTCCCCTTCTATTAGCTGCTGCGCAAGGCCGACAAATTCGAGTGGACACCCGAAGCAGACGATGCATTCGAGGACCTCAAACGCCTACTCTCCACATCACCCGTCCTGGTCACGCCGAGGGAGCGGGAGCCTTTGCTGCTCTACATAGTAGCCACGCATCAGGTGGTCAACACCATACTCGTGTTCAAACGACCCGAAGATGGCAAGACCCATGGGGTCCAGCGCCCAATCTACTACCTCAGCGAGGTACTGACCGCTACAAAGCAGAGGTACCCTCATTACCAGAAGCTCGCCTACGGCATTTTCATAACGGCGCGTTGGTTGAGCCACTACTTCTAGGAGCACCAGATCATGGTCGTCAATGATGCCCCGCTGTCGAACATCCTGAACAACCCCGAAGTCACGGGGCGCGTAGCCCTCTTGGCATCGAGTTGTCTCCTTGAGACATCATCTATGAGCGGCGCACCGCCATAAAATCCCAGGTCCTCCCTGACTTCCTCGTCCACTGGATGGAGCTCCAGCTGCCGAATACTCTGGACATGTCGCAGTCCTGAACGATGCACTTCAACAGCTCCAAACCATCATACTGATGGCTCCACGGTATGCGAGGCTAGAGCAGGGGCTAGCATCATACTAACGTCCCCTCAAGGCGACAAGATGAAGTAAGTCCTTTAGATGCAATTCCGTAACTCCAACAACGAGGCCGAATACGAGGCCCTCATCCATGGCATGAGTATGGACAAGTGTGCGGTGCAACACGCCTTGTCATCTACGGTGACTCGAACCTCGTCGTCCAGCAGAAGATGAACAAGTGCGATGCCCATAGCGCCAACATGATCGCATACCGTGTGCTCTACAATTCACTCGAAGGGGACTTCGACGGCTACGAACTCTGGCATGTGGTAGAGAAAGCAATGAGGAGGCCGACAAACTCGCCAACATCGGCTCTACCTGCGTTCGGGTGCCACTAGGGGTGTTCCTCGAACAAATCTGCGTACCCTCCATCAAGAGGAAATTCCCAAAAGGCTTAGCCGATGAGGCAGAGAACTTGGGGGCTGCACTACCCGAAGGACAAGAAGGATCCGAAAATCTCGACACGGAGGTCGAGCTGGTAAGCCTTATGCAGGTCATGGCGGTTGAGGAAGCATGGACGCAACCGTACCTTCGCTACCTGATAAACAAGAAGCTATCTGAGGACCCGACAGATGCCCGACGCGTATCTCGCTGATCGAAGGCCTTCACCATCATCAATGGTGAGCTATACAAGCGTAGTATTTTGGGTGTTCTTCAACGATGCGTCATCATCGGTGACGGCAAAAGAATCCTCCTAGAAATCCATGAGGGTATCTGCGGCCACCACGCAGGCAGCCGCTCCCTAGTCGCCAAGGCTCTACGAGCTGACTTCTACTGGCCAACCGCAATGAACGACGCCAAGGAGATAGTCCAGAGGTGCAATTCCTGTTAAAGATACATGGACAAGCCACACCCGCCAGGATCAGAGCTACAGCCCATTCCAGTGGCCTGGCCTTTCGCCCAATGGGGCCTCGACATGATCGACAAACTGCCAAAGTCCTCACCAGGGGGCTACGTCTACCTCCTGGTAGCAGTCAAAAATTCTCCAAGTGGATCGAGGCCATGCCCATCACCAATTAAAGCGGCAAAACTGCCATCAAATTTTTCGAGTCCATTATCTACAGGTTCAGCGTGCCACACAACATCATAACGGACAATGTCTCGAATTTCATCTCGAAGGAGTTTCAAGACTTCTGCGGGAACCTCGGAATCAACCTGTCATACGCCTCCATGGCGCACCCACAGACCAACTGACAGGTTTAAAATGCCAACGGACTCATCGGGAACATCATCAAGAAGCGCCTGCTATGCCCATGCGAAAGGCTTGCGGGAGCCTGGGCAGACGAGATACCCTATGTTCTCTAGAGCCTGCGCACAACCCCAAACAGCTCAACCCACTACACGCCCTTCTTCATGGTACACGGAGCCAAAGCTATGCTACCCCACGGCGAGCACGCTTCGACCCCACGGACGAGGCACGCGACATTGTCACGGCCCGCTCAACGGTGTATCAGCAGAGCCTCCGCAATTACCACAACCGTCGGCTACGTGCAAGGTGTTGGAGATATGCCCTAGAGGCAATAATAAAAGTGGTTATTATTATATCTTTGTATTTATGATAAATGTTTACATTCATGCTATAATGGTATTAACCAGAAACATTAATACTTGTGTGATCTGTAAACTAAATTAGAGTCCCTGGTAAAGCCTCTTTGTAATACTAGCTTGTTGGTTGATAGATGATCGTGGTTTCCCGATCATGAACATTGAGATGTTATTAACAACAAGATCATATCATTAGGAGAATGGTATGATGGACATACTCCTATAGATAAGCGTAGCATTAAGATCAAGTCATTTCAATAGTTCGTTTGCTATAAGCTTTTTGATACATAGTAACCTAATTCCTTTGACCATGAGATCATGCTAATCACGATCACTAGAAGGATGCTTTGATGACATCAAACACCACACCGTAACTGGGTGGCTATAAAGGTGGCATTGAGTGTTCGGAAAGTATGTGTTGAGGCACATGGATCAAGAGTGGGATTTGTCCATCCATATGACAGATAGATATACTTTGGGACCTCTCAGCGGAATGTCATCCAATTAGCTTGCAAGCATGTGAGTGGCTCACAAGGGATCACATATCACGGGAACGAGAAAAGAGTACTTATCAGTAACGAGGTTGAGCTAGGTATGCAGAGATACCGATGATCAGACCTCAGTTAAGTAAACTATCGCGAGACAAAGGGAAATTGGTATCATATGTAGGTGGTTCGTTCGATCGCAAAGTAATCGTAGAAATATGTCGGAGCAATATGAATTTCCAGATTCCTCTATTGGTTATTGATTGGAGAAGTGTCTCGGTCATGTCTGCATAATTCACGAACCGTAGGGAGACACACTTAAGGATTCGATGTTGTTTAGTAGATATGGAATGTAAGTAGGGAGACCGAATGTTTTTTGGAGTCTCGGATGGGATCCGGGATATCACGAGGAGATCCTAAATGGTCCAGAGAATAATATTCATATAAGGAAAGTCCAATTCCGGAGTTCGGGAATGATTTCAATGTTTTCATCGGAGAAGTTCTAGAAGGGTCTAGAAGGTTCACCGGACCGGAAGGGGAATGGTTCGTGAATGTTTCATGGTTAAGTGGAATGATTGGATCATATCCTAGGTCACTTGGTTGGGCATTTGAGAGAGAGAAATAAAGCTCTAAATTGAAAGTGAAAAGGCATGTTTG
This sequence comes from Avena insularis, assembly GCA_023614405.1. Taxonomy (NCBI): domain Eukaryota; kingdom Viridiplantae; phylum Streptophyta; class Magnoliopsida; order Poales; family Poaceae; genus Avena; species Avena insularis. The sequence continues at coordinate 29,458,344 of CM042689.1, read as the reverse complement.
AAAAGTCAAACTGGAACAATGGTTTCCTAGTGGAAGAAGGAAAGAGTCCTTCTTTCTCTCCAACTTGGATTTGGGGAAGGATTCAAACTCCTCTCTCCCAAGCTGCCCTCCCTCTCATAAATAGAGGGGAGGGGCTGCCCCAAGAGGACACAACCAGCCCCACTGCCGCAGCATACAGGCCGCCGCTTCATCGCTCATCCGTCGCCGTCGCCCTAGCCACCGTCGACTCCACCTACTCCTCTCTGGCCTGCTAAACCCTAGATCGCCGTAAACCCTAAATCCACCATAACCTGCTCCGGCTTAGGAGAAGCCCTGCAGGATTTTCCCTCTACCTCCAGGCCTGCCGTCGTCTTGCCAAATCATGAGGAGAACTACAACCTCCGCTGCCTGCTGGAACAAGGGAGAGGAAGGTCTTCATCGAGTAACGAATGTGTGACCGACTGATCGTCTACGCGATCTTGAGATCGGCAAGTGTACGACTACATCACCACGAGAATCTGCTCTCGTTAACCACTTTGGAATCTTCGAGGGCGAGTACTCTAATTGACTCGTTGCTACAACCTTGTAGATAGATCTTGGCTTGTTTGTGTGCATGCGGTAGAATTTTTTGTTTTCCATGATTTACCGCTATCATTTTGGGGGTTATGCATTAGAAATAGCCGCATTCACTTTAAATAGGGCACCATCTAAATCCGTTAAAACGACACCATATGAATTATGGTTTGGGAAGAAACCTAAATTGTCGTTCCTTAAAGTTTGGGGTTGTGAAGCCTATGTAAAGAAGTTACAGCCGGACAAGCTTGAACCGAAAGCGAAAAAATGCGTCTTCATAGGATACCCAAAGGAAACTATTGGGTATACCTTCTATCATAGATCCGAAGGCAAAATCTTCGTTGCCAAGAATGGATCCTTTCTAGAGAAGGAATTTCTCTCGAAAGAAGTGACTGGAAGGAAAGTAGAAATCGACGAGGTTGTAGAACCTTCTCTCGAACTTGCGAGTAGCGCAGCACCGGAAGAAGTTCCTGTGGTGCCTGCACCAATAAGAGAGGAAGCTAATGATAATGATCATGAAACTTCGGTTGTAGTTGCTACAGAGCCTCGCAGGTCAACGAGAACTCGTACCACTCCTGATTGGTATGATCCCGTTATGAGTGTCATGTTGGTGGATAACACCGATGACCCTGCAACATATGAGGAAGCGATGATGAGCCCAGATTCCAATAAATGGCAAGAAGCCATGAAATCCGAGATTGGATCCATGTACGAAAACCAAGTATGGACATTGGTGGACTTACCGGATGGCCGGAAGGCTGTTGAGAACAAATGGATTTTCAAGAAGAAAACAGATGCTGATGGTAATGTTACTGTCTATAAAGCTCGACTTGTTGCAAAAGGGTTTCGACAAATTCAAGGAGTTGACTACGATGAGACTTTCTCACCAGTAGCGAAGCTAAAGTCTGTGAGGATTATGTTAGCAATCGCTGCATATTACGATTATGAGATATGGCAGATGGATGTCAAAACAGCATTCCTCAATGGAGACATTGATGAAGAGTTGTATATGATGCAACCCAAAGTTTTTGTCGACCCTAAAGATGCTAACAAGGTATGCAAACTTCAACGGTCCATTTATGGATTGAAGCAAGCATCCCGAAGTTGGAATCAACGTTTTGATAAGGTGATCAAAAGTTTTGGTTTTATACAAACTTATGGAGAAGCTTGTATTTACAAGAAAGTGAGTGGGAGCTCTGTATCATTCTTAATACTATATGTAGATGACATATTGTTGATTGGGAATGATGTAGACCTTCTTAATAGTGTCAAGGAATATTTGAATAATAGTTTTTCAATGAAAGATCTTGGCGAAGCAGCTTACATATTGAGCATAAAGATTTATAGAGATAGATCGACACGCCTAATATCATTGTCACAAAGTACATATTAGGACAAAGTTCTAAAGAGGTTTGGAATGTAAGATAGCAAGAAAGGGTTCTCGCCCATGTTGCCCAATACGACCTTGAGTAAAACTCAAAAGTCCGACAACGGCAGAAGATAGAGATAGGATGAGTAAAACTCCCTATGCCTCAGCCATAGGATCTCTAATGTATGCCATGCTATGTACCAGACCCGACATTGCATATGCTGTTAGTTTAACTAGCAGATATCAAAGTGATCCAAGAGTGGATCAGTGGATCAGTGGACAGCGGTCAAAAACATCCTTAAGTACTTGAGAAGAACTAAGGATATGGTTCTTTCTTATGGAGGTGATGAACAACTCGTTGTTAATGGTTACATCGATGCTAGTTGGAACACCTATCCGGATGATTCTAAATCACAATCTGGATACGTATTTACTTTGAATGGTGCAGCAGTTAGCTGGAGGAGTGCAAAGCAAAGCGTTGTGGCGAGATCTTCAACTGAATCGGAATACATGGCTGCTTCGGAGGCTTCACAAGAAGCGATATGGATGAAAGAGTTCATTACAGAGCTCGATGTGGTTCCAAGTGCGCTGGACCCAATGTCTATCTACTGTGATAACATGGGCGCCATAGCCAATGCGCAAGAACCAAGGTCACACAAGAAGCTGAAGCACATCAAGCTACATTTTCATGCTATTCGAGAACATGTCCAAGATGGGGACATAAAGATTTGCAAAGTACACACATATATGAATGTGGCGGATCCGTTGACTAAACCTCTCCCGAGGGCAAAACATGACCAACACCAAACTGCCATGGGTGTTCGGTATATTACCATGTAATCTAGATTAATTGACTCTAGTGCAAGTGGGAGACTGTTGGAGATATGCGCTAGAGGCAATAATAAATGTAGTTATTATTATATCTTTGTGTTTATGATAAATGTTTACATTCATGCTATAATAGTATTAACAAGGAAACATTAATACTTGTGTGATTTGTAAACTTAATTTGAAAGTCCCTAGTAAAAGCCTCTTCATAATACTAGCTTGTTGGTTAATAAATGATTGTGGTTTCCCTATCATGAACATTGAGATGTTATTAACAACAAGATCATATCATTAGGAGAATGATATGATGGACATACTCCTATAGATAAGCGTAGCATAAGGATCAAGTCATTTTAATAGTTCAATTGCTATATGCTTTCTGATACATAGTAACCTAATTCCTTCGACCATGAGATCATGCATATCACCTTTACCGGAAGGATGCTTTGATGACATCAAACACCACACCGTAACTAGGTGGCTATAAAGGTGGTATTGAGTGTTCGGAAAGTATTGGTTGAGACACATGGATCAAGATTGGGATTTGTCCATCCATATAACGGATAGATATACTCTGGGCCCTCTCGGTGGAATGTCATCCAATTAGTTTGCAAGCATGTGACTGGCTCACAAGGGATCACATATCACGGGAACGAGAAAAGAGTACTTATCAGTAACAAGGTTGAACTAGGTATGGAGAGATACCGACGATCAAAACCTCGGATAAGTAAACTATCGTGAGACAAAGGGAAATTGGTATCGTATGTACGTGGTTCATTCGATCGCAAAGTAATCGTAGAAATATGTGGGAGCCATATGAATTTCCAGATTCCTCTATTGGTTATTGTTCGGAGAAGTGTCTCGATCATGTCCGCATAATTCACGAACCGTAGGGAGACACACTTAAGGATTCGACGTTGTTTGAGTAGTTATGGAATGATGAGTAAGAGACCGAATGATGTTCGGAGTCTCGGATGGGATCCGGGATATCACGAGGAGATCCGAAATGGTCCGGAGAATAAGATTCATATAAGGAAAGTCCTGTTTCGGGGTTGGAGAATGGTTCCGGTGTTTTCATTGGGAATGTTCTAGAAGGTTCCGGAATGTCCGGCACTCCGGAGGGGAAGGGTACATGAATGTGTCATATCAAGTTGGAATGGTTGCATCATGTACTAGGTGTCATCGCTGAACAAAATAAAGGGTTTAATCAAATCCTAGTTTGAAAAGTCAAACGCCAATTTGAAAAGTCAAACGACTATTTTGTGAGGTGGAGGGAGAGTAGGAAACCTACTTGGGGAGGAGTTCCCTCCCTCCACCGCCGTCCCACTTGGAGACCGAGTTGGGGAGGGACTCCCTTCCCCTTGGCGTGCCCCCTCCACCTATATAATGTCACATCCCAAGATTTTCCAAATCTTGTAATGTGAAAAATAAATAAACAAAATAAATTTTTGTTGAAAATCAGGGTGAAAAGAAACTTTTGTTTCTGAAAGGAGACTTAAAATCCCATCTTGAACAAACTTTGGTGGAAGTTTGAAATCAACAAAAATTCAAATCAAGGGAAATGCATTCCTCAATGAATGTATCTGGAAATTTGAACATTTGGAAAGTAACCCAAATCCCTAAACCCTAATGGAAGGAAATCATTTTCCAAAGTTATCTCCAAATCTATGAATTTGATCCATACCAAAGTTGATCAACAAATATTCTCAAAGGATCAAGAAAGACCTTAGAGATGGTTTCACTTAGTTTGGAACCATAGACAAAATCTTGTGACTTTAATGAGAGAAGGAAATTGAAATTTCCAAAGCTATTAAAGCCTTACCAAAAGCCCACACCAATTGGTGATCAAGTAATCCTAAAGGGATTAAAAAGATAAACATTTATCAAAGGAAAATAAATTGTTTTGGAAACACTGTTTTAGATCTTTTAATAAAAGACTTTGGTTTCAAATGAAAAGGTAAGCCAAATTAATTGTGGCCAAGCTTTTGTAATAAAATATTTTGTTTTGATAAAATGAGTAAAAGTTTATTTAAATAAAATAATAAAGGATTTAAATATCCAATTTTATTTAAGTAAAAGCTTTTCCCATTTTAAATGAACACCAAGTATTTTATTACTACTTTGAAATCTTTTATTAAAAGGTTTTGCTTTGATTAAAATGAGTAAAGGATTATTTAAATAAAATAAAGGATTTAAATATCCAATTTTATTTAAGTAAAGGCTTTCCCATTTTAATTAAAACACCAAAACTTATTTATTTATTTAAATAAGTTTCCAAGTATTCTTTTATTTTTCAAATTAAACCTTCTGGTTTGGTTTTGGAAATAATTGGAATTCAAATGGAAATTTTATTTAAATAAATCAAACACTATTAATAAATCAAAGATCCATTTTATTTAATTATTAAATGGATCCTAAATTAAATAAAAATAATATTTCATTTTGAGATTTGGATTATGTTGCCAAACAGAACCAAATTCAAATGAAAAGTTTGCTGTTTGATTTGATTTGAGTGTTGTTTGAATTGCTTGAATATTTGTTTGAAATTGAAAACAGAAAAAAAAGAATTAGAAAAAGAAAAAGGATTAAACAGAAAAAAATAGGAAAACAGACTAAGGCCCAACAGCAGCCCAGTCCAGCCCAGTACTCCCCCGAAGTGTTTCTTTTCTCACTCGGAAACAGACCCACGCAGAGACTGGCAAGTGGACCCACTTCTCCCGCTCTCTCACTCACTGCCAAGCGGACCCACCTCCACTTATTCTCCCTCGAACCGTTTTCTGTACCGAGAAAGAAACCCGCAGAGTGACTGACCGGTGGACCTCCTCCTCTCTTCTTTTCCCACTGACCGGTGGACCCCATTCCTACTGTTCATCGTCGTTCCCACCGCGACCAATTCTCCCTCCTCTCGTCGGCCGTTTTCTGCTTTGATTCCGCCGAATCAATTCGCCTTAACGCCGCGTTAATCCCTCGCCGCGACGACGCCTACTTAAACGCCTTCCTCTCCTCTGTCTTTTCCCTCAGACCCCTTCCCCAAGCTCGCCCCCAGGCCGCCTCAATTCCTCCTCGAACGCCCTCTGCTCCGACGATGTTCCGGTGACAATCCCGACGAAACCCCACTACCCTTGCCTCATTGACCACGCACGCATACCCACTCACTTTGGTACTTACATGGTGCCCTCACGTTACGCTGGTGCTGCCGACCCCGCCGATCCGGTAACGACTGACTTGTGTTCCAACTACGGCGACATTCCCCGGTGAGCACAGACCTCCCCAGCACCTCACAATGATGCTCCCTCGTTCGCGACCCTCGTGCGCACCTAACCCTGCCTCTCCTTTGCCTTAGGGCGATCTCCAGCGACGATTCCGACAAGCACAGAGCGCCGCCGTGTCTGCTTCTTCTCCGACAACGTTTCCCGGTAATCCTCGACAACCCCGAGCCCTCTCGTTCACGCTCACAACTCCGCCAAGATCTCCTGCGTCTAACCCTGCCCTCGGTCTGTCCTCTCTTGATCTGTAGCACCGTCTTCGACCGTGGACAGAACTGCTCGTCGCCGCTCCTCTACTCCGGCGAGGAATTGCGGCGCTTCTGGCCTCGCCAAACCGTCGATTACCTTGAGCTTCGCCGTGACCCCCTGAGCCCGGTGAGCAACCCCTCCTTCTCCCTTGCTTTCTGCATCGCCGGCACCGTCAACGACCGATCACTCCGCCGCCCGTCGCCGCCGCCAGCGCCGCTGCTTAGTGGTCAAACGCCTAGCTACCGTTAGATGCAGATCCATCGGTTACGATAGATCACTTAACCGCGAAGAGGTATGTCCTCTGGACCGCACGATCTAACTTAGATCCAACGCTCCACGTTGTCGATCCACACCGAACCGGTATGGACCAATGATATCACGACGCGTGGCCAGTACTCTGTTTAAAATCAGATTTGAAAACAGATTTAAGTGCCATTTTCAAACCCATGTATCTTTTGATCCACACGTCCAAATTTTACAAATTTTATGTCGTTGGAATCAGCAAGACAAGCTCTAACCAACCCTACCCTTAGTTTAACAAATAGTATTGGATAGATTGGTTGATTATGCAGAAACTTTTGTGTGCTTGCTAACATTAGAAAAATCATTTAAAAATGATACTTAGGTTAAAACCTTTGCAATTTAGTTTGTTGTGACCTTACTGACCCTAGGAACCAACCCATAGTTTGGAAAGTGATTTTAGAAAAGAATAGGATGGATTAATTAGTTTAGTCCATTTCTAGCTAACTAAAACTATTTGTTTTGTTTATGAAAATGCTTTCATAAAGAAAACTTTGAGAAAATGCTTTGGACCAAACCTACTGACCCAAAACACCAAGTTTTGCAATAGCAACTCATTTGGTGAAACCTATAGGTTAATACCCTAGTAGAAATATTTCTACACCACATAAAATGACACTTTGTCATGGAACTTGTTTTGAGGTGAAACCTTTTGCTAACAACTTTGCCACTTTGGTAAATGACCAATTTGGATCTTACAAAGTTTAGGAATCTAATAGAGACCCTCTTGCAAATGACTTTGCCATTTTGGTAAATGACCAATTTGGAACCTACAAAGTTTAGAAGCCTAGTGAAGACCATCCCTACAATAGAACCAACCTTTGCATGTTTATGTATGACTTAGGTGTACCCAAATGTCTATGACCCACTAGGAACCACTTTTGGAAACAAAGCAAAGCTTGGCATGCTTGCATGCATTTCTTTGACTTTGTTATTTTATGTGTGTGTTGTTTTGCTTGATTGGTAGATTGAATTTGTGCCTTGCTTGATTGATTGTAGTGACTTGAAGAGTGTGAGTGTTGCAAGGACAAGGAGTGAACTTATACCCTCTACCAAAAAGGCAAGTGATACTTCATATCATTATCCCATTATTTTCAATATGCATTAGTGTTTTTGCCAAGTAAAACTTGCATGTTTTTTTTATTTTGCTAAGTATAGACCTTGCTATAGGAAAACTAGTAGAATGAATCCTTAGAAGGATTTTCCTTAGTTAAGAATCCTACTACTATCAAGCTTAGCCTAGCTAATAGAAAACTTGGGTGGTATATATATTCACTATGGAAAAATCTCTAAGTCTGAGGACTTATGTTTTGATTAATAAAATAACTAAGTTAATGAATCACCTGGGTGGAATGGGCTTGCTTGGTGGTTTTTGGTTGAGTGGTTCACAAGGCCCATGTTTATGGTTTACCTTAGAGTATCTCACTTGTGGATGGCCACCCAGGAAACAAAGAGATTTGAGATGTCAAATGTTGAGAAGTTTCAAGTGCAACCACTTGGCATTATGGGCTCTGCCATGATCTTAGGATGCTGGAACTTAGACTTTTGGACAGTGGGTGGTAGTGATTGATAGGTTGGAACGCGTCCATTTGACTAAGGAAAGGCTACTGAAGGATCATTCTTGGGAAACCAAGACTTGTGGGGAAAGTGCACCACCTCTGCAGAGTGTAAAACCTAAGTACTTAGCCATGTCCCTGGTAAAGGACAATTTGAGCATCAAGACATGGAAACTTCAAGAATCTCATCACTCCAATTTCTAAATTAAAACTTGTGGATTCAACAAGGGTTGTGTGAAATTCTTCAATCTTTGATGGAGAGATGGCTTGGTACAAGGATCTCAAAATCTTAGATTGGGAAATTGTTTTTGCCAAGCAAGTCTTCAGTCTTTGATTGATAGATGCCCTGAGTGGATCTTCATTCTTTGATTGATAGATGCCTTGGAATTTGTTTTTGCCAAACAAAACTTATTTTCAAAAGTTAAGGAAAAATCTATTTTGAGCAATGCAAGCCTAAGCTCCACCAGCCAAATGCATATAGTATTATAGTCCACTTAAAATATACTAAGGTATCACTTGCCAATACAATTCAAATGTATTGACCCTTGTGGCTGTAACTTATTATGTTGCAGGTTTGATTGATTTTAGTGAGGATTGATTGATTAGGATTACAAAGCCTACAACCAACATGTCTGCCTGTGGCACTTTGAAGATGAAGGACCCATGACTATAGTTATTCCGCTGCAATGTAATGTAAATAGCCTAATGAGCTATGTTTTGATGTAATAAAATTATGTTATTCCTGGTTATAAAGTTGTATTATGACCTTTGTTTCTTGATATTACATCTGAACTGTGGATGCTAGCTATTGATCCAGGGACTAGCATTGTAAACACAGGGGACTCAATCTTATTAAAGGTTGGGGATCCTACATATAAGGAGGGGCAGGGCTGCACCTCCAAACACACAACACCACGCCCCGCAAACCCTAATCCTAGCCGCCGGCGCCGCCTCCTCCTGCTGCCGCCGCTGCCTAGGGCAAGCCGCCGCCGCCTAGGCAAACCCAAGCCGCCGGCCTTGCTCCTCCTTGGTGCGTCTAAACCCTAGATCGCTGAGGCTCTCTCTCATAGTCCACCATACTCGCTCCGGCTTAAGGCGAAGCCCTGCGAGATCTCCCCTCTACTTCCGGTACCACGCTTGCCAGAATCGCGAGAGAGGGCTACAACCTCCATTTTCGCTGGAACAAGGAGAGGAAGGTCTTCACGAGTCAACGTGTGACCGATCAGGAAGCGCCGAACGCAGCACCGGAAGGATCGTCTATGTGATCTTGAGATCGGCAAGAGTACGACTACATCACCCACGAGAATCCGCTCTTGTTAAACACTTTGGAATCTTCGAGGGTGAGTTATTCTATCGACTCGTTGCTACAATCTAGTAGATAGATCTTGGCTTGTTTGTTTGTATGCGGTAGAAATTTTTTGTTTTCCATGCCATTTAACCCCTATAGTGGTATCGAGCCGTGTCTATATGTAGATCTCATTTGCAGTAGAACACAATGGTCATTGTGGGCGTTGATGCTTTTGTTGTCGATTGCTTCTTGTGTACTTTGCATCTTGCGGGATGGTGGGATGAAGCGACCCGGGGTAACCTTACATGACATCATTCATGAGACTTGCTCCACGCTTGACATGCAACTTGTATTGCATAAGTGGCTTTGCGGGTGCCTGTTTCTCCCAACATAGTTAAGATTCAATTTACAACGGGTGATTGACAATACTAGTATCAATGTTGTGGTTCTTGTTCGTAAGTTAGAACGACACTTATTGAAAGCCCCAAACCACGTAAAACATGCAAAGAAAGTAGAGGCGTCTAACTTTGTTTTGCAGGGGTGTGCTGTGATGTGATATGGCCATGATTGTGATTATATTTGATGTATGCAATGTTCCTTATTGTAAGTTGGCAACCGGCAGGAGCCATATGGTTGTCTTTAATTTCTGTTAAGACCCGCGTGTCTATTCAAAGTTGTTGTAATAGTTAAAGCTGGTGGACGACAACCATGGAGCGGCATCATTGACCTTGATGCAATGTCGGTGATGATGGAGATCATGTTCGTGCTTGAAGATGGAGATCGGAAGAACAAAGAAGAAAGGCCATATCATATCACATATTATGAATTGCATGTGATGTTAATCCTTTATGCATCTTGTATTGCTTAGTTAACAACGACAGCATTATAAGATGATCCCTCATGCACATGAATATCAAGTTCTAAAGTGTTCACCCTTAGTAAGCACCGTTGCTAAAGCTTGTTGTTTCGAAGCACCACGTGATGATCGGGTGTGTTAGATTCCGCAAGTGTATACAACGTGAGCAAGCCAGATTTGCTCATGCGGAAGCTAAGGTTTGATCTTGACGAGCCTAGCATGTACAGACATGGTCTCGGAACACGGATCACCAAAAGGAAAAGCTTGAATCATATAGTAAGATATGATGAACATGTTGATTGTTCGCCATTGAAGCTACATCGACTCTCGTGATGATCGGTGTTGATGTGGTGGATTTGGTTCGTGTGATCACTAAAACAATGTGAGGGATATTGTTTTGAGTGGGAGTTCACCTAGATTAATTTAACTATTAATTAGAACTCAATTTGTCATAAACTTAGTCTAAACTATTGCAAATATGTTGTAGATCAATGGCGGCCCCTACCATCAATTTTAATGCGTTCCTAGAGAAAGAAAAGTTGAAAAACAATGGAAGCAATCATGGATTGGTTCCGCAATTTGAGGATTGTCCTCACGCTGGTAATTTGACCTATGTGCTGGATGCACCATTGGGTGACCCACTCAGACATCGCTACCGATGAAGTAAAGAATGTTTACCTCGCTCGGAAGACTCAATACTCCACATTTCAGTGTGCTATCTTGTATGGTTTAGAATCGGAGCTTCAGAAATGGTTTGAGAATTTAGACCCACATGATATTGTCCGTGATCTCAAATTGATCTTTGAGACTCACGCGGCAATTGAGAGCTATGAGGCTTCTGAAAAATTCTTTAACTACAAGATGGAAGAGGGCAGTTCCGTCAGTGATCATGTGCTTAAGATGTCTGGGCATGCAAACAAACTTCAAAGCTTGGGTATAGTGATTCCTAATGCTTTGGGGATTTATCGTGTCCTCCAATCACTACCACCAAGTTACAAGAACTTTGTGATGAAGTACAATATGCAAAACATGAACAAGCAGTTGCCAGAACTCTTCGCCATGTTAAAATCTGCAGAAGTGGAGATCAAGAAAGAGCACCAAGTGTTGATGGTCAATCCACAAATAAAGCCACCTCTAACTTCGATAGAAGGAGAGAAAAGATGCGGCCTATCCCACTTCAATGTACAAGAGCGAATAGAAAGGGTAGTCGGCATGGGGGCCAATCCATCACGCACCCAAACTATTACTCCACAATCGAGAGAAAGCGTGCAACCATTCTCGGAATCAGATCAAGATCTCGCCAATCGAGGTTCGAAACAAAGGAGTGATGCACTGCATCGGATCCGCATGGATGATGTCGTCATTTGAAAAACACCGGAAAGCATGAGAAGGAACAAAGAGAAGTCCACCAGACGAAGGATTCCTCGGATAGCATGAAGACCAGAGGTAGCAACACCGTTACCAAAGGAGGAAGCGAAACCCTGAAGGTACGATGGAACCCAACCACGAGAAATCCTGGACTCGAAGAGAGAGAAGAGAGCAGATTCAAAACACGCAGAGGTGAGAGGAGAGCAGCAGAGGGGTAAGGAGTAAAAGCAGACCTAATCAGATCTATCCAACCGATTTTTGCAAAATAGTTTTGACACTCTACTGCGACCGTTAGCTAGGTTATCCTACAGGCTGGACTTGTGGGGTATCGCAACTGCTGATCTCTGATACCACTCTGTAACACCCTCAAATCGGCCCTATGCAAGTTTTAGCGCTTCCCGCCAAACCCGCATAGAAACAATTCAAGGACGCCCACCAGGCACTTTCGTGCGGGTGGAAAACGAAGTAATAACATTACACAACAGTCCTTGATGGGACCCACAGAACAGATATATATACAACAGCGACTCAGTGAGTCAAGACTACCGATATAATATACAAAGATCCAAATCACCTTGAAAATGATAGAGCGTCCGACTACGGACAAGATGCAAATGGGGCTAAGAGCCCTGAAGAATAACCAATGGCGTCCATAACCCTGCCCAGGCCAAGCCGGAAGGGTAACCCTGCTAACGACGTCGAAACCTGCCAAAACAAAAGGGGTGCCGACAAAGGGCAAAGGAAAAAGAGGAGCGGTCAGTACTGAGGCCAATACACGGCGAGACTAAAATTCGGCGGTCCTCGCCTACATAGGTATGGTGGACTGAGCGGCAGCGCGGCATGCACTAAACAACCTATAGAGACTCGAGATAACCGGCTGCCATCGTAGAGGGATAAGAAAGACCTATTCGGAACCAACCTGATTCTACCACCAAACATACCCATCCTGGTATTTCCCCCTCGAGACCAAACGAGGAAGACAACCGAGGAACTCACACAGTTGGCAGTTTTATTTATTCAGTTATCGTTGCAGCAGTTACTAGTCAGGTATAGGTAGTCATCCTGATATAATAAGCAGTGGGAAGTTTTTAGTTAACCATTCCGTTGTAGTTGCAACACTTACTAGTAAGATACGATTATCATGAGGTATCCCAAACCCAGTAGTTGTTGGTACTTTTATTTATCCATTCCGTTGTAGTGGAGCTGATTACTAGTCATATCGGATACAAGTCAAATTATAACAGTAAACTTTAGTTATAGTTGTCTATGATCGAGAACTGTGCTCCAAGTCGTCCATAACCGTGAACACGGCTTTTCGAAAAGATTTAACCTCAGGGTGCACCAAAGTATCCACACGCACTTCGCCCTTTTGCCGATCGATTAACATACACCCATCGGTATGTCGGCGGGCCTAAGTCATGACGCTTCCTGCACCAAAGCAAGTACATGGGGGCCACCCCACTAAGCTACCCGCAACGGCGGCCGGTCTCGACGGACTCGAGGGTTTGCGCGGTTGCTATAAACGATCGGGAACCCAAAATGGATCGGCTTGTCGATACCGCGAAAACACTCCGCTTCCCTAAACATTACAGGTGCAGTACCTCGCACAACTTAAATAAAGCAGTAAAGCATGGCATAAGTACAGGATAGTAAATAAAACCTCAAACTAGTTTGTGGCCCCCAGTACAATACTTTGAAATCAGGTACTAATCGATGGGGGTGCCCACACCCCAATTGGTTAGCGCTCGATCTCGGCATGTGTCAAGAACTCGGGTCCTACGGACACCGGTGATGTTAAAAACCAAATATTGTCTATTACCCACCGTGCCTCTGCATTACCTACTTCAATTTTAGTTATTAAAAAAGAATTAAAGCCATGATCAAATCCAACATTAAACATGCGGCCATACTCCAACAATCATGTACTTGACGACACGCACAAAGCATTTGGGCAAGCGACTACGACGCGCAAGTCCAACTATCTACCAAACAATGTAATAGGATGTGTCCAAGGCAATATATAGTATAGGGATATCACAGCACGAAAACTAGAGCATCGCAACACGTATAGCAATAGATCAACAAGAGGGAATAAAGACTAAAATGCAAAATAGGTAGAAGGGAAGGGATGCTGCTGAAAACATTGCCAAGGTTCATCCAAGATCGGGTCGACACTGCATCAACTCATCTACTTAATCCGTGAAGAAGCAAAAGCACTAGAAGAAACACGGATGCACTATTTAATACTACGGCAAAGATCGGGCATGATGCATGTATGATGTATGACATGGCGAAGGTGCGATGCATTTAGGCATATTAAGCTTAACCGGTCCCGACATTTATTTAGAAGGTTCAGTTGTTTAGATACCCACAATTTAAAGGTTGTCTTAACATGGCAAAATATATCACGGTTCATACACAAATTTAAATGGGGTCAATATAAGACTAGAAAAGTCCGCATATGGACCCCATATTTAATTATGAGGTGAATCGGCATAATGCCCCCAAACCACACAAATATGCATGTGAGATGAACAATTATTATGCAACAGGTTTTATATATATAGCATCCCATTATTTTTATTTGAAAGTAGAATTAAGAATTTATTACTAAACAAGCTTAGCCTAGCTATTAGAAAAGGTGGTATTTCATCAGTCTGGACTTGTAAGTTATCATCAAAAACAACTAAGAAATGAATCTGGGTGGACATGGGGACTTCGCTGGTGGTTTTTAGTAGTTCACAAAGGCCCATGTTTTTTGAAGTGGATCTCACTTGTGTGGATGGACAGACAAAGATTTTGTGTCAAATGTTGAAGCTTCAGTGCAACCATTGGCAATATGGGCCATGATCATATAGGTTGTAAGCACATGGACAGTGGGTGGTAGTGATTGATGGGTTGGAGACACGGTCTCCCATGTTGGCTAAGGGAAAGCTAAGATTTTGTCAAACCAAGGTGTGGATTAGAACCACCTCGGCGTGTAAGAGATCTAATACTTGCCTGGTCAGGACTTTGAGCATCTGACGGAGATAGATAGCACAAGAATCTCATGGCACAATTTCTATCTTGTGGGTGAACGGAAGGGTGGTGAAATTCTTCAATCTGTGTAGGGAGGAGATGGGTGTCAAGGATCTCAAAGCTTAGATTCAGGAAAATTGGGGTTTGCCAAGCAAATCTTCAGGATTGGTAGATGACCAGCAGTGGATCTGTATTTTCATTTGTAGGATCAATTTGGGATTTGCCAACAAAAATTAATCAAAATGTAGAGGAAAAATCTATTTTCAGCAAAGCAAGACCTCAACTCACTTAGCACAAATGAAAGATGATAGACTCCACTATTCTACCATGACTGTATCACCATTACAACGTCAAATGGGATGATCTTTGTGGCTAGTCTTGTGGGCTGTCAGGGTTGGCTAGATTTAATTTTTTTGTATTATTTTGATTCCCTTTTCTACTACAAATTAATTGTTGTTTGAAATTTCAAAACCAAACGTATTCCAAATTCAAACCATACCACCTTCCGCTTGAGCACTTAAATTGTATAATAGCCAATGAGCTAAAGTTTGATGTAATAAAATACTTTATTCCTGGTTATGTTGTATTATACCTTGGTCTGTTTATAAATCAAAATAGGTTTGATGCTATTTGATCAGATATTTTGTAAAACACTAATTATCAAAAAATATACTAGATGGTTAACATTGAGTTGTTGGGATTTCCATATCATAAATTGGAAAGGCCCTTAAAACAAATAAATAAATTTTGATCCAGATAAAATTAAATACAAACTTGGATTTATAACCATAGTTTAACTATTTTCTCTAATTTCAAACTTGATAAAACGGCAATAAAGACTTCAGTAAAGGATTTAAAACTTCTTGTATAAACCACTTTATTTAAAACAAAAAATAGAATTATCACTGGTTTATTTTACAAGGTGAAAAGCTTTTATCAAACCTGGATTTTGAAACATTTGATTAAAGACCAATATTACCAAAACTATTTATCTATTCAAACAATGAATATTTTATGCTTTAATATGATCAAGATGAATTTGGAAGGGAGATTTAAGGATATAATTATTTATAGATACATATTGTTATTTGTTAATCAAATTAATTGCTTTATGCCAAGAATAAGTTATTGATGTATGAAGGTTGTTTGAGTGGGAAAGTTTATGTTTTAACATGCACCTTGCTTGAGGATTATTGTGAGAATTGTGATTCATAGTGAAATACATTTTTTGAAGGCTAAATGCTAAAAACAATTCTATTATATATAGGATTCCTTGGTCACATTGGAGTGAAGCGTATGAAGAACCTCCATTCCGATGGACTTCTTGAATCACTTGATTTCTAATCACTTGAAAGATGCGGCATGTCCGATGGGTAAAATGACTAAGACTCTATTTTCTGTATGATGGAGCGAGCTACGGACTTATTGGAAATCATACATACCGATGTGTGTGGTCCAATGAGTGTAGCATCGCTGGTGGTTATCAAGTATGTTCTTACCTTCACGGATGACTTGAGTAGATATGGGTATATCTATTTCATGAAACATAAGTCCAAACTTTCGAAGTTTAAGGAATTTCAAAGTGAGGTGGATAATCAACGTAACAAGAAGATTAAATTACTACGCTCGATCGTGGAGGTGAATATCTAAGTTACGAGTTTGGCGCAGCATTTGAAGAAATGCGAATACTTTCACAATTGACACCGCCGGAACACCACAGCGTAATGGTGTGTCCGAACGTCAGAATCGAATCCTCTTAGATATGGTTTGTTCTATGATGTCACTTACAGATTTACCGCTATCATTTTGGGGTTATGTATTAGAAACAGCCGATTCACTTTAAATAGGGCACCATCTAAACCGCTGAAACGACACCGTATGAATTATGGTTTGGGAAGAAACCTAAATTGTCGCTTCTTAAAGTTTGGGGTTGTGAAGTGTAAAGAAGTTACAGCCGACAAGCTTGAACCCAAAGCGAAAAATGCGCTTCATAGGATACCCAAAGGAAACTATTGGGTATACCTTCTATTATAGATCCGAAGGCAAAATCTTTGTTAAGAATGGATCCTTTCTAGAGAAGGAATTTCTCTCAAAGAAGTGATCGAAGGAAAGTAGAACTCGACGAGGTTGTCGAACCTTCTCTCGAACTTAAGTAGCGCAAAGACCGAAGAAGTTCCGTGGTGCCTGCACCAATAAGAGAGGAAGCTAATGATAATGATCATGAAACTTCGGTTGTAGTTACAAGAGCCTCGCAGGTCAACGAGAACTCGTACCACTCCTGATTGGTATGATCCCGTTATGAGTGTCATGTTGGTGGATAACACCGATGACCCTGCGACATATGAGGAAGCGATGATGAGCCTAGATTCCAATAAATGGCAAGAAGCCATGAAATCCGAGATTGGATCCATGTACGAAAACCAAGTATGGAATTTGGTGGACTTACCGGATGGCCGGAAGGCTATCGAGAACAAATGGATTTTCAAGAAGAAAACAGATGTTGATGGTAATGTTACTGTCTATAAAGCTCGACTTGTTGCAAAAGGGTTTCGACAAATTCAAGGAGTTGACTACGATGAGACTTTCTCACCAAGAGCTTAAGCTAAAGTCTGTGAGGATTATATTAGCAATCGCTGCATATTACGATTATGAGATATGGCAGATGGATGTCAAAACAGCATTCCTCAATGGAGACATTGATGAAGAGTTGTATATGATGCAACCCAAAGTTTTTGTCGATCCTAAAGATGCTAACAAGGTATGCAAGCTTCAACGATCCATCTATGGATTGAAGCAAGCATCCCGAAGTTGGAATCAACGTTTTGATAAGGTAATCAAAAGTTTTTCAATGAAAGATCTTGGCGAAGCAGCTTACATATTGAGCATAAAGATTTATAGAGATAGATCGACACGCCTAATATCATTGTCACAAAGTACATATTAGGACAAAGTTCTAAAGAGGTTTGGAATGTAAGATAGCAAGAAAGGGTTCTTGCCCATGTTGCCCAATACGACCTTGAGTAAAACTCAAAGTCCGACAACGGCAGAAGATAGAGATAGGATGAGTAAAACTCCCTATGCCTCAGCCATAGGATCTCTAATGTATGCCATGCTATGTACTAGACCCGACATTGCATATGCTGTTAGTTTAACTAGCAGATATCAAAGTGATCCAGGAGTGGATCATTGGAATGGTCAAAAACATCCTTAAGTACTTGAGAAGAACTAAGGATATGGTTCTTTCTTATGGAGGTGATGAACATCTCGCTGTTAATGGTTACATCGATGTTAGTTGGAACACCGATCCGGATGATTCTAAATCACAACTGGATACGATTTACTTTGAATGGTGCAGCGAATAGTGGAGGAGTGCAAAGCAAAGCGTTGTGGCGAGATCTTCAACTGAATCGGAATACATGGCTGCTTCGGAGGCTTCACAAGAAGCGATATGGATGAAAGAGTTCATTACAGAGCTCGGTGTGGTTCCAAGTGCGCTGGACCCAATGTCTATCTACTGTGATAACATGGGTGCCATAGCCAATGCGCAAGAACCAAGGTCACACAAGAAGCTGAAGCACATCAAGCTACATTTTCATGCTATTCGAGAACATGTCCAAGATGGGGACATAAAGATTTGCAAAGTACACACATATATGAATGTGGCGGATCCGTTGACTAAACCTCTCCCGAGGGCAAAACATGACCAACACCAAACTACCATGGGTGTTCGGTATATTACCATGTAATCTAGATTAGTTGACTCTAGTGCAAGTGGGAGACTGTTGGAGATATGCCCTAGAGGCAATAATAAATGTAGTTATTATTATATCTTTGTGTTTATGATAAATGTTTACATTCATGCTATAATAGTATTAACAAGGAAACATTAATACTTGTGTGATTTGTAAACTTCATTTGAAAGTCCCTAGTAAAAGCCTCTTCATAATACTAGCTTGTTGGTTAATAAATGATTGTGGTTTCCCTATCATGAACATTGAGATGTTATTAACAACAAGATCATATCGTTAGGAGAATGATATGATGGACATACTCCTATAGATAAGCGTAGCATAATGATCAAGTCATTTTAATAGTTCAATTCCTATATGCTTTCTGATACATAGTAACCTAATTCCTTCGACCATGAGATCATGCATATCACCTTTACCGAAAGGATGCTTTGATGACATCAAACACCACACCGTAACTGGGTGGCTATAAAGGTGGCATTGAGTGTTCGGAAAGTATTGGTTGAGACACATGGATCAAGATTGGGATTTGTCCATCCATATGACGGATAGATATACTCTGGGACCTCTCGGTGGAATGTCATCCAATTAGCTTGCAAGCATGTGACTGGCTCACAAGGGATCGCATATCACGGGAACGAGAAAAGAGTACTTATCAGTAACGAGGTTGAACTAGGTATGCAGAGATACCGACGATCAAAACCTCGGATAAGTAAACTATCATGAGACAAAGAGAAATTGGTATCGTATGTAAGTGGTTCATTCGATCGCAAAGTAATCATAGAAATATGTGGGAGCCATATGAATTTCCAGATTCCTCTATTGGTTATTGTTCGGAGAAGTGTCTCGATCATGTCCGCATAATTCATGAACCGTAGGGAGACACACTTAAGGATTCGACGTTGTTTGAGTAGTTATGGAATGATGAGTAAGAGACCGAATGATGTTCGGAGTCTCGGATGGGATCCGGGATATCACGAGGAGATCCGAAATGGTCCGGAGAATAAGATTCATATAAGGAAAGTCCTGTTTCGGGGTTGGAGAATGGTTCCGGTGTTTTCATTGGGAATGTTCTAGAAGGTTCCGGAATGTCCGGCACTCCGGAGGGGAAGGGTACATGAATGTGTCATATCAAGTTGGAATGGTTGCATCATGTACTAGGTGTCATCGCTGAACAAAATAAAGGGTTTAATCAAATCCTAGTTTGAAAAGTCAAACGCCAATTTGAAAAGTCAAACGACTATTTTGTGAGGTGGAGGGAGAGTAGGAAACCTACTTGGGGAGGAGTTCCCTCCCCTCCACCGCCGGCCCACTTGGAGACCGAGTTGGGGAGGGACTCCCCTCCCCTTGGCGCGCCCCTCCACCTATATAAGGAGGCAGGCCGCCTCCAAACACACAACACCACGCCTCAAGAACCCTAATCCTAGCCATGGCGCCGCCACCTCCCTGTTGCCGCCGCCTAGGGCAAGTCCGCCGCCTAGGCAAACCCTAGCCGCCTTGCTCCTCCTTGGTGCGTCTAAACCCTAGATCGCCGAGGCTCTCTCTCATAGTCCACCATACTGCCTCGCTTAAGGCGAAGCCTCACAGATCTCCCCTCTACTTCTGTACCACGCCACAGTCAGCCGAATCGCGAGGAGAGTGCTACAACCTCCGCTCCTGGAACAAGGAGAGGAAGGTCTTCGTCGAAAATCGAACGGTGACCGATCATGAAGCATCGCTTAACGCAGCGCCGGAAGGATCGTCTACGCGATCTTGAGATCGGCAAGAGTACGACTACATCACCCACGAGAATCCGCTCTCGTTAAACCCTTTGGAATCTTCGAGGGTGAGTTATTCTATCGACTCGTTGCTACAATCTAGTAGATAGATCTTGGCTTGTTTGTTTGTATGCGGTAGAATTTTTTTGTTTTCCATGCTACGAACCCCTACAGGCGCAACCTAGGATGGGCTCCCCCGAAGCCGGCACAGGCCAAGCCATACATTGACAGTGAAGGCAAGCAGGTGATGCCCACCCCACTCCTTAACCTCGCCGTGACCAAGACCCTTCTGGAGCAGGATAGATCGCCTGAGGCAGTGGAACAGGTCTATGACCTAGTGGCCAAGGCGGTAAAGCAGCAGGAAAAGGCCACCTCTCAGAGGCTTGAGTCTGACCCAGCGCTCTGCCGATCTAGCCAGTACAGACCGCCAAGGGACAAATTTCCTCAGGATGTCGTATCGCGGACGGGTTCATCAGAACGAAGACGGAGGGATGCGCACAACAGGAAGGATGCTATCCCCATATCCTCCGACTACGGAGAAAGAGCCCATCGCCACCGCCCTGATCCCCCGGCGTCAGGAAGACTACAAGGCTCACCATCGCACGGATATGCCACCACCAAAGCAGTGTTGCATTGTCATTCGCGACAACGCGGAGCAGACCCGTCATGACGGAAAGCACAACGAAGGACATAGGAGCAGGTCACGCCATGACCCTCCGCGTCCGACAAGCAACCGTGACAGTCGTGAAGCATCGCATGAGGGTAACAGCAAGAAGGCTAACCCACCTCCACCTCCGCCTCCGTCACCGCCAAGCAGTCACAATGGCGGAGGAGGCCCGCGTCGTTCGCGCAGCCCATCCCCTGTTGACAAAAAGAAGACGAACCCGGAGCCGTACGATGCACGCTCGCAGATCAATAAGATTCACGAGGCCCGGGAAGGATCATACCTGGGACCACGTTGCTTTGGACCTGCAATACGGTCCGCAAATTACCCCAAAGGTTTCCGGATTGACAAGACCATCAAGACCTATGACGGCACCGCCAAGCCTGCCTCATGGTTGCAGGACTACGGCAACGCGGTGGAGATTGCCGGAGGCAACCCCAACGTCTCCGTCAAGTACCTCCCGTTAATGTTGGCAGGCACGGCCCGTCAATGGATCGACGACTTTCCGGAGAAATCTATCTACAACTGGCTGGACATGCAAGAAGCATTCACCAAGAACTTTGAGGGTACATACAAGCGTCCCTGCACGGTGGGCGATCTACAGCAAAATGCGTAAGAGAAAGACGAGACATCTCGCGCCTACCTCTCCCATCGGCTGGATATGAAGAATTCTCGCAGAGTACACGCCAGCACCGCCATGGCCGCCTTCATCGATGGGTTGGAAAGGGGCACGTTGCTCCGACATAAGCTGAAGCGCTTGTAGGACAATCATCAGCTTGACTTGAATCAGATGATTCAGTTAGCTAGTGAGTTCGCAGGTGCCATCGACGACGCTCGTGGCTCTTTGCCGGCAACGGCCGTCCCAACTCAAGCTCGGAGGAACAACATTACAAAGCGGAAAACCGCTCCAGAAGAAAAGCAATCTACTGACATGGTCGCCATGACTTTTGCAGGACAAGGCGAAGGCGGACAACATGGCCGAGGAAGGGGAGCAGGCCGTGGGCAGCAACGAGGAAGTGAAACCAACTCGGCGCCACTCCGCGTTCCCCAAACCTACGAAGAGTACCGCGATATGCCGTGCCTCGTACACCTCGACGCCAACAGCAAGGCCACCCATACCAATCGACACTGCAAGTTCGTCAACGACCTCAAGGAAGACCCGGAGTCCGGCTATAAGCGAAGTCGGAAGAACAGACCGCGAGGCAAGGGCAAGGGGAAGAAGGAGGAGGAGTCCAAGGATTCAAGTGACATGGACGAGGACGTTAACCCCAAGCACGCCGCCAAGAGCGACGACAAGGGCAAGAACCCCTTTGCAAAGAAGGCCCCAGTCTACCACACTTTCCTTGGCACCCCCACCGTCCGACAACAGAAGACCTCTTTAAGGATCCTGATGGCTACTCTCCCCCCAGTTCCCCAATACCTGCGCTGGTCGGAGGTTCCAATCACTTGGGACATGACGGACCACCCAGACCTTGTGCCCACGGAGAAATGGGTACGCCATGGTCATCAACCCATTTATTGACGACGTGGAGTTCACCAAGTGCATGGTGGATAATGGAAGCAGCATCAACATCATGTACCTGGATACACTGCAGAAGATGAACTTGACGGAGGCAAACCTAAGGCGGACCAACACCGTGTTCCATGGCATAGTGCCTGGTCGGGAGGCTCGGTCCCTTGGGTGCATCACACTTCAGGTAGTCTTTGGCGACGTTAATAATTACCGCCAAGAGCGCATGACCTTTGAGGTAGTCCCCTTCAAGAGCGTGTACCACGTCATATTCGGCCGCGACATATTCCACACGTTCATGGCCAAGCCATGCTTCGTCTACAACAAGCTCAAGATACCCGGACCGAACGGTGTCATCACCGTCTCCGGAAGCTTTACCAAGGCAAGGGACTGCGAGATCAATGAAGCAGCCGTTGCAGAAGTTGTCCTCTACAGCGAAGAATTCAAGGAGATCCAGAGCAAGGTCAATGACTCAGAGATGCCCGCGTCGAAGAAGCAAATCTCCGACTCCGCTCCTGCGTTCAAGGCCGCCATCGAGACCAAGCTGGAACTTGTGGTAGGCGATGCCTCCAAGACCGCCGCCATTGGGACGAACCTGGATCCCAAATAGGAAAGCGCCACGAAGTTCCTCCGTGAGAATAGGGACATCTTTGCCTGGCAACCTGCCGACATGAAAGGTGTACCTAGGGAACTTGCCGAGCACAGCTTAAACATAGATCCAAAATGTAAACCAGTGAAAAAACCTCTACGACGCTTCGGAGATGAGAAGAGACGCGCCATTGGCAAAGAGATAGCTAGGTTACTTAAGGCCAGTTTTATCCGAGAAGTCCTTCACACCCGATGGGTGGCCAATCCTGTACTTGTCCCCAAAAAGGGAACTACTGAATTAAGAATGTGCGTTGATTACACCGGCTTGAACAAAGCATGTCCCAAAGATCCGTTTGCTTGGCCTCACATTGACCAAGTCATTGACTCGACGGCTGGCTCGGAACTTTTGTGTTTTCTCGATGCATACTCAGGATACCACCAAATCAAAATTAGGAAGTCGGACCAATTGGCCACTTCATTCACTACCCCTTACGACATGTTTTTCTATGTCACGATGCCCTTTGGGCTGAAAAACGTAGGTGCTACCTACCAGCGGACAATGCAACATTGCCTCCACGACCAAATTGGTCGGAACGTTCACGCCTATGTGGACGATATTGCGGTGATGTCTAAAAAGTCAAATGACTTAATCTCCAAAGACGCTATAGGAAGGGTCGCGAAGTGGGGCATTGAACTTGCCGCCTTCGAGATCACCTACAAGAGACGCGACGCCATCAAGTCACAAGCCTTGGCGGATTTTATTGCAGATTGGACGGAGATGCCAGATGCCACTCCGTTGCCAGTACCAGAGTACTGGGTGATGCACTTTGACGGATCAAAGTTGCTCAATGGCTCGGGGGCTGGTGTATTGCTACAGTCACCAAAAGGAGACAAGCTACACTACGTTCTGCAAATCCACTTCGAGGCTACAAATAACATGGCGGAGTATGAAGCACTCATTCACGGTCTGCGTGTAGCCAAGGATATTGGCATCAAGCTCATAGTTTGCTGTGGAGATTTCGACTTGGTTGCCCAGCAGGTGGCTGGCACCTGGAATGCGTGGAACCCTATGATGGCGGCATATCGTGACAAAGTGGACGAGATAGCCAAGAGCTTCTTGGGCTACGAAGTCAAGTATGTGCCTAGGGAGCAAAACGAGGCGGCTAATCTATTGCCTAAACTTGGATCAGGGCGCAAGCAAATCCCGCCAGGAGTTTTCCTAGAGCATCTACGCACACCATCCGTGAAGGGCGCCGACATCGACAATCCGGATAGAGCTGATTCTTTTGTCAACATGGTGACAAAAATCCCTCCGGCTTGGACAAAATTGTTCATGGAATATCTCGAACACGGAACTTTGCCCGACGCCGAGGTTGAAAGACAGCAAATAGTACGACGAGCAAAGGGTTATACCATAATCAATGGGCAACTCTACAAAAGGAGCACTACTGGTGTATACCTAAAGTTTGTTTCCCAGCTAGAAGGTATGGAAATCCTATGCGAAATCCATCTTGGAGATTGCGGGCATCACGCCGCTCCTCGATAGTTGGTCGCGAAAGCCTTCCGGCAAGGATTCTACTGGCTGACCGCGAAGGCGGATGCCGACAAGCTGGTTGAAACTGTAGGGTTTCGTAGCATGGAAAACAAAAAATTTCTATCGCATACAAACAAACAAGCCAAGATCTATCTACTAGATTGTAGCAACAAGTCGATGGAATAACACACCCTCGAAGATTCCAAAGTGTTTAACGAGAGCGGATTCTCGTGGGTGATGTAGTCGTAACCTTCCCGATCTCAAGATCGTGTAGAGGATCCTTCCGGCGCTACGTTCCGGCAGCGCTCCCGCAGACGGTCACACGTTCGGTACTCGACGAAGACCTTCCTCTCCCTTGTTCCACCCGGGTATCCTATGAACACCCATGGCAGTTTGGTGTTGGTCATGTTTTGCCCTCGGGAGAGGTTTAGTCAACGGATCCACCACATTTAGATCTGTGTGTACTTTGCAAATCTTTATATCCCCATCTTGGACATGTTCTCGAATAGCGTGAAAACATAGCTTGATGTGCTTCAGCTTCTTGTGTGACATTGGTTCTTGCGCATTGGCTATGGCGCCCATGTTATCACAGTAGATAGACATTGGGTCCAGCGCACTAGGAACCACACTCAGCTCTGTAATGAACTCTTTCATCCATATCGCTTCTTGTGAAGCCTCCGAAGCAGCCATGTATTCCGATTCAGTTGAAGATCTCGCCACAACGCTTTGCTTTGCACTCCAGCTAACTGCACCATTCAAAGTAAATACGTATCCAGATTGTGATTTAGAATCATCCGGATCGGTGTTCCAACTAGCATCGGTGTAACCATTAACAACGAGCTGTTCATCACCTCCATAAGAAAGAACCATATCCTTAGTTCTTCTCAAGTACTTAAGGATGTTTTGACCGCTGTCCAATGATCCACTCCTGGATCACTTTGATATCTGCTAGTCAAACTAACAACATATGCAATGTCGGGTCTAGTACATAGCATGGCATACATTAGAGATCCTATGGCTGAGGCATAGGGAGTTTTACTCATCCTTTCTCTATCTTCTGCCGTTGTCGGACTTTGAGTTTTACTCAACGTCGTATTGGGCAACATGGGCAAGAACCCTTTCTTTCTATCTTCCATTCCAAACCTCTTTAGAACTTTGTCCAAATATGTACTTTGTGACAATGATATTAGGCGTCTCGATCTATCTCTATAAATTTTTATGCCTAATATGTAAGCTGCTTCGCCAAGATCTTTCATTGAAAAACTATTATTCAAATATTCCTTGACACTATTAAGAAGGTCTACATCATTCCCAATCAACAATATGTCATCTACATATAGTATTAAGAATGCTACAGAGCTCCCACTCACTTTCTTGTAAATACAAGCTTCTCCATAAGTTTGTATAAAACCAAAACTTTTGATTACCTTATCAAAACGTTGATTCCAACTTCGGGATGCTTGCTTCAATCCATAGATGGACCGTTGAAGTTTGCATACCTTGTTAGCATCTTTAGGATCGACAAAACCTTTGGGTTGCATCATATACAACTCTTCATCAATGTATCCATTGAGGAACGCTGTTTTCACATCCATCTGCCATATTTCATAATCGTAATATGCAGCGATTGCTAACATAATCCTCACAGACTTTAGCTTCGCTACTGGTGAGAAAGTCTCATCGTAGTCAACTCCTTGAATTTGTCGAAACCCTTTATGCAAGTCGAGCTTTATAGACAAGAACATTACCATCAACATCTGCTTTTCTTCTTGAAAATCCATTTGTTCTCGACAGCCTTCCGCCATCCGTAAGTCCACCAAAGTCCATACTTGGTTTTCGTGACATGGATCCAATCTCGGATTTCATGGCTTCTAGCCATTTATTGGAATCTGGGCTCATCATCGCTTCCTCATACGTCGCAGGGTCATCGGTGTTGTCCACCAACATGACACTCATAACAGGATCATACCAATCAGTAGTGGTACGAGAACTCGTTGACCTGCGAGGCTCTGTAGCAACTACAACCGAAGTTTCATGATCATCATCATTAGCTTCCTCTATTATTGGTGCAGGCACCACAGTAACTTCTTCTGGTGCTGCGCTACTCGCAAGTTCGAGAGAAGGTTCGACAACCTCGTCGAGTTCTACTTTCCTTCCAGTCACTTCTTTCGAGAGAAATTCCTTCTTTAGAAAGGATCCATTCTTGGCAACGAAGATTTTGCCCTCGGATCTATGATAGAAAGTATACCCGATAGTTTCCCCCGGGTATCCTATGAAGACGCATTTTTCCGCTTTGGGTTCAAGCTTGTCCGGCTGTAACTTCTTTACATAGGCTTCGCAACCCCAAACTTTAAGAAATGACAATTTAGGTTTCTTCCCAAACCATAATTCATACGGTGTCGTTTCAACGGATTTAGATGGTGCCCTATTTAAAGTGAATACGGTTGTTTCTAATGCATAACCCCAAAATGATAGCAGTAAATCTGTAAGTGACATCATAGAACGAACCATATCTAAGAGAGTTCTGGCAACGTCTTGTTCATGTTTTGCATTTTGTAGTTCATCACAAAGTTCTTGTAACTTGGTGGTAGTGATTGAAGGACACGGTAAATCCCCAAAGCATTAGGAATCACTATACCCAAGCTTTTAAGTTTCTTTGCGTGCCCAGACATCTTAAGCACATGCTCACTGACGGAGCTGCCTTCTTCCATCTTGCAGTTAAAGAACTTTTTAGAAGCCTCATAGCTCTCAATCGCCGCATGAGTCTCAAAGATCAATTTGAGATCACGGACAATATCATGTGGGTCTGAATTCTCAAACCTTTTCTGAAGCTCCGATTCTAAACCATACAAGATAGCACACTGAACTGAGTAATCGAGTCTTAAAGTGAGGTAAACATTCTTTACTTCATCGGTAGCAGTAGCTGCAGGTGGGTCACCTAGCGGTGCATCCAACACATAGGTCAAATTACCAGCTGTGAGGACAATTCTCAAATTGCGGAACCAATCCGCGAAGTTGCTTCCATTGTTTTTCAACTTTTCTTTCTCTAGGAACGCATTAAAATTGATGGTAGGGGCCGCCATTGATCTACAACATATTTGCAATAGTTTAGACTAAGTTTATGACAAATTGAGTTCTAATTAATAGTTAAATTAATCTAGGTGAACTCCCACTCAAAACAAGATCCCTCACATTGTTTTAGTGATCACATGAACCAAATCCACCACATCAAAACCGTTCATCACGAGAGTTGATGTAGCTTCAATGGCGAACAATCGACATGTTCACCATATCTACTATATGACTCATGCTTTACCTTTCGGTGATCCGTGTTCCGAGACCATGTCTGTACATGCTAGGCTCGTCAAGATCAAACCTTAGCTTCCCAGCATTGCAACTTACAATAAGGAACCTTAGCTCGTCAAGATCAAACCTTAGCTTCCCATGTCTTAACAGAAATTAAAGACAGCCATATGGCTCCTGCCGGTTGCCAACTTACAATAAGGAACATTGCATACATCAAATATAATCACAATCATGGCCATATCACATCACAGCACACCCCTGCAAAACAAAGTTAGACGCCTCTACTTTCTTTGCATGTTTTACGTGGTTTGGGGCTTTCAATAAGTGTCGTTCTAACTTACGAACAAGAACCACAACATTGATACTAGTATTGTCAATCACCCGTTGTAAATTGAATCTTAACTATGTTGGGAGAAACAGCACCAAGAAGCCACTTATGCAATACAAGTTGCATGTCAAGCGTGGAGCAAGTCTCATGAACGATGTCATGTAAGGTTAGCCCGGGCCGCTTCATCCCACCATCCCGCAAGATGCAAAGTACACAAGAAGCAATCGACAACAAAAGCATCAACGCCCACAATGACCATTGTGTTCTACTCGTGCAACAGATCTACATATAGACATGGCTCTGATACCACTGTAGGGTTTCGTAGCATGGAAAACAAAAAAAATTTATCGCATACAAACAAACAAGCCAAGATCTATCTACTAGATTGTAGCAACGAGTCGATGGAATAACTCACCCTCGAAGATTCCAAAGTGTTTAACAAGAGCGGATTCTTGTGGGTGATGTAGTCGTACTCTTCCCGATCTCAAGATCGCGTAGACGATCCTTCCGGCAGGTTCCCATAGTTGCTCCACAGTTGGTCACACGCTCGGTACTCGACGAAGACCTTCCTCTCCCTTGTTCCAAAGAAATGGAGGTTGTAGCACTCTCCTCGATTTAAGACAACGGCGTGGTACTGATGTAGAGGGAGATCTCGCAGGCTTTAAGCCGGAGCGAGTATGGTGGACTATGAGAGAGCTCCTCGGCGATCTAGGGTTTAGACACACCAAGGAGGAGGCTTGGCCGGCGGCTAGGGTTAGCTAGGCGGCGGCGGCTGCAGGAGGGCCGGCGGCTTAGGGCTAGGGTTTGCGGGTGGAGGTGTTGGGTACTAGGAGAGGCAGCCCTGCCCCTCCTTATATAGGTGGAGGGGGCGTGCTAGGGGAGGGGAGTCCCTCCCCAACTCGGTTTCCCAAGGGGCCGGCGATGGAGGGGAGGAACTCCTCCCCAACTCGGTTTCCACCTTCCCCTCCACTTCCCAAAATAGCCGTTTGACTTTTCAAACTAGGATTTGATTAAACCCTTTATTTTGTTCAGCGATGACACCTAGTACATGATGCAATCATTCCAACTTGGTATGACACATTCATGTACCCTTCCCTTCTGGAGTGCCAGACATTCCGGAACCTTCTAGATCATTCCCGATGAAAACACCGGAACCATTCTCCAACCCCGAAACATGACTTTCCTTATATGAATCTTATTCTATGGACCATTCCGGATCTCCTCGTGATATCCCGGATCCCATCCGAGACTCCGAATAACATTCGGTCTCTTACTCATCATTCCATAACTACTCAAACAACGTCGAATCCTTAAGTGTGTCTCCCTACGGTTCGTGAATTATGCGGACATGATCGAGACACTTCTCCGAACAATAACCAATAGAGGAATTTGGAAATTCATATGGCTCCCACATATTTCTACGATTACTTTGCGATCGAATGAACCACTTACATACGATACCAATTTCCCTTTGTCTCACGATAGTTTACTTATCCGAGGTTATGATCGCTTGATCTCCGCATACCTAGTTCAACCTCGTTATTGACAAGTACTCTTCTCGCTCCTGATATGTGATCCCTTGTGAGCCAGTCACATGCTTGCAAGCTAATTGGATGACATTTCACCGAGAGGGCCTAGAGTATATCTATCCGTCATATGGATGGACAAATCCCACTCTTGATCCATGTGTTTCAACCAATACTTTCCGAACACTCAATGCCACCTTTATAGCCACCCAGTTACGGTGTGGTGTTTGATGTCATCAAAGTATCCTTCCGGTGAAGGTGATATGCATGATCTCATGGTCGAAGAAATTAGGTTACTATGTATCAGAAAGCATATAGCAATTGAACTATTAAAATGACTTGATCTTTATGCTACGCTTATCTATAGGAGTATGTCCACCATATCATTCTCCTAACGATATGATCTTGTTGTTAATAACATCTCAATGTTCATGATAGGGAAACCACAATCATTTATTAACTAACAAGCTAGTATTATAAAGAGGCTTTACTAGGGACTCTATTTTAGTTTACAAATCACACAAGTATTAATGTTTCCTTGTTAATACTATTATAGCATGAATGTAAACATTTATCATAAACACAAAGATATAATAATAACTACATTTATTATTGCCTCTAGGGCATATCTCCAACAGAAACATGCACACGATGCCAGTATTATGCCCGACAACCACATGTTCCTGCTGAAGAATTGCGAACAATACCAATAACTTGGCCGTTTGCAGTCTGGGGGCTAGACATGGTGGGGCCGTTACAAACGGCACTGCAGTGGGGTTTACTTGACGCTGACAAATTCACCAAATGGATAGAAGCTAAACCCATTAGAAATCTTGATGGGGCAACTGCCCTCAGGTTTGTCCGGGATCTAGTGGTGAGATTTGGTCTCCCACAGAGCATCATCACGGACAACGGCAACAACTTGTCACTCGGAGAAGTGGAGGCCTATTGCTGGGACAAAGGCATCCGACTTGATCTTGCATCTGAGGCACACCCACAATCCAATGGTCAAGTTGAGCGAGCCAATGGATTAATTCTGCAGGGAATCAAGCCACGTCTTGAGGCACCGCTACATAGAGAAGCTGGAGCCTGGGCGGAAGAATTGCCATCTGGGCTATGGAGTTTACAAACTACACCCAACAGATCCACCGGCTACACCCCCTATTTCATGGTATATGGAGCAGAAGCCATCCTACCTTCCGACATCCTCCACGATGCACCAAGAGTTGCCGCCTACGACAAAGATGACGCTGAAGAATCCAGACGCCTAGATGTGGACCTTCTCGAGGAGGAGCGCGTTTTGGCATGCCAAAGATCCGCCATCTACCAGCAGAAGCTACGCAGCTACCATAGTCGCCGTGTTCGGCATCGCTCGTTTAAAGAGGGGGATTTGGTGCTCCGACTTAAGAAGAAGAAGTCACACAAATTATCTCTGCCATGGGAAGGACCGTTCATCATAAGCAAGACACTGCTCAATGGGTCTTACTACCTTGTCGACAATCGTGAGCTCAAAGATAGACCCAACAAGGATCATAAGCGTAAGCGACGTGACCCGGATGATGACTACCCGGAGCTTGATAGGCCATGGAACATAGCACAGCTACGTCCTTTCTACACTTAGCATTTTTTATCTAATCGTGTACCTCTTATATGATCAATGAAATAAAGCTCTTTGGTTCACTCATATTGCTGAGTCTTTTACCTCCTTTAGTGTTCATTTTTGGATCATATAAACCTTTATGCACAAGCTTTGCGATTGCACTTGTGAAAATTCCGCCTACGAGCGTTAGCTTAAGTTTTCTGGTCTACACATTCTTTGTCGTTTTTATGTGGATTCTGGAGTAGTGACTTTTGGCACTTATTGTCGGCGATTACAAACGGCACCGTGTGGGTTTACGCATATGCTTGTAGCAGTTAACAAATTCACCAAATGGATAGAAGCTAAACCCATTAGAAAGCTTGATGGGGCAACTGCCCTCAGGTTTGTCCGGGATCTAGTGGTGAGATTTGGTCTCCCACATAGCATCATCACCGACAACGGCAACAACTTGTCACTCGGAGAAGTGGAGGCCTATTGCTGGGACAAAGGCATCCGACTTGACCTTGCATCTGTGGCATACCCACAATCCAATGGTCAAGTTGAGCGAGCCAATGGATTAATTCTGCAGGGAATCAAGCCACGTCTTGAGGCACCGCTACATAGAGCAGCCGAGCCAAGGCGTAAGAATTGCCATCCGTGCTATGGAGTTTACTTAACTACACCCAACAGATCCACCGGCTACACCCCTATTTCATGGTATATGGAGAAGCCATCCTACCTTCCGACATCCTCCACGATGCACCAAGAGTTGCCGCCACGATTTAAGATGACGCAAGAATCCAGACGCCTAGATGTGGACCTTCTCGAGGAGGAGCGCTTTTGGCATGCCAAAGATCCGCCATCTACCAGCAGAAGCTACGAGCTACCATAGTCGCCGCTGCTCGCATCGCCGCTTAAAGAGGGGATTTGTGTCTCACTTAAGCGTAAGAAGTCACACAAATTATCTCCGCCATGGGAAGGACCGTTCATCATAAGCAAGGCGCTGCTCAATGGGTCTTACTACCTTGTCGACAATCGTGAGCTCAAGGATAGACCCAACGAGGATCATAAGCGTAAGCGACGTGACCCGGATGATGACTACCTGGAGCTTGATCGGCCATGGAACATAGCACAGCTACGTCCTTTCTACACTTAGCATTTTTTATCTAATCGTGTACCTCTTATATGATCAATGAAATAAAGCTCTTTGGTTCACTCATATTGCTGAGTCTTTTACCTCCTTTAGTGTTCATTTTTGGATCATATAAACCTTTATGCACAAGCTTTGCGATTGCACTTGTGAAAATTCCGCCTACGGGCATTAGCTTAAGTTTTTTGGTCTACACATTCTTTGTCGTTTTTATGTGGATTCTGGAGTAGTGACTTTTGGCACTTATTGTCGGCGATTTTGTGCGCAGGTTATTGACGGTGCCATTGGGCATCATCACCTAAGCGCATGGTTCCGACAACGAGTCTTCCGACTCACAAAAAGTCAAGCATAAAAGCCAAAGTAATGGATAAGCCAGCACTTGCTTAAAAAATATATACATACTAGGCATTAATTCTTAAGTAGCAGGAAATAACAACCATTGTTTTCCGCCTTAAGATTACATCAACAAGTTTTTTCCCGCACACATTCCAGAGGTGAAACAGAAATTACAAAGTGTTTTTTCACTCCTTGGGTGCAGGGGACTTGGAGGCCGCATCATCACCAACCGGAGATTCACCCTCAATGTCGGCACTATGATGAGACTCGGAGGAATCCTGGTCGACGTTGTCGATGAAGTTCCTGGCCACGAAGACGTCAACATCCACCAACTCGGCGACTCTAGTATCATAACCAGCGAGTGATGACGGGATGGCTTCGTGATCGATCTCCTTTCCGTCATCATCCACGTCGGGGATACCAGATGTTACCGTGTCAATGTCGGCATCTTCATAGTGTGCCTTCACCATGGACAGCACCATCCTTGCGCCAGCCCATGCACATGAAGCCTTCCAGCTTGCAACACGCTCGGGGGCTCGGCGCAGGATCTCCAAGTACTTCACCACAGAGTCAGAGGCCTTGATATAAATCTGCAGGGGCTGGGCGATCTCTTTGGCTTGGGCGATGGCGGTATTGATGAAGTTGCCGGCAAGAATCATGCATTCCCTGTCCGAAGAAGGCGAGCGGGTTAAACCCAGGGGCGCTGAAAATTCCGACAACGATTGCATGAGTTCAAAAATTCTAAGCATCTAGACTACAGAACTACAAGGCGGAGGACACTTACTAAAGATGCTGGCCTTAGCCTGCCAGACGACGTTCGCCAAGGATTCTTTCTCTTGTTGGAGGAGCTTAAACGCCTCGCTATGGTGAAGGTTTTGCTCATCGGCAGCTTGCTTTTGATCCTTTAGGATCGCAAGCTCCTCCTTCAAGCGATTGATCACAGCGGAGGCGGAGTCCTGCAGGGCTTTCATGGAATCCTCGTGCATCTTCAGCATCTCCTCTCTCTCCTTCTTCAGGATCTTGTTCTTGCTGTCCAGCTCCTGGATGTGCTTGGACTGCTCGACAATATCCTTGGCCTTGGCGACATGCTCTGCAAGTCGGAGAAAACGAAGTACATAGTGAGTACTCGGAGAGTATGGACACAAAAGTAAGACAGAAATGTGCAAAAAGAAAACAGACTCTTGTTTTTGATGATCTGTTCCTTCAAGATGGCGGTTTTACCCTTTTCAGCTTCAAGGTCCGCACGCATCTTCTGGTACTTATCGTTGGCCATGCCTCGCCGAGCATTCTCGTTCTATGGAAGCAAATACAAAGTTAAGTCGTTGTTTAGTCTGCTTGGAGCTTCTAGTCGGAAAATTTTCACCTAGATGCTCGGGGGCTACAATGAGTGATTTTAACTTAGCAATATGCTTAACTTTTCTTTAAGCATCTAGTCGGAGCTAATTCAGTTCTCAACTAGAAGCTTGGGGGCTACAGTATGAAGTTTTAACTCGGAAAATGCTTAGCTTTTCTTTAAGTATCTAGTTGGAACTAATTCAGTTACAACTAGACGCTTGGGGGCTACAACATTGAAAAATATAAACACTGTATATGCTACTCTTAAAGCATCTAGTCGGAATAATTCATTCCATCTAACTGCTTGGGGGCTGCAGTGAGAGTTTTTCTAACTTAGTCACTCTTAGAGCATATAGATGCAAAACTTATGGTTTTCCGCTCACATCCCTGGGCTACAAAGGATGCTCATATGAAATGAAAAAGGTAAAGTAAAACTTACAAGTGCAATGATCTTGAGGCTTGTAGCACTCTCGGCCAACAGCTTGCCAAAGGCAATGCTGTTTCCTCGCAAGATATCTGCTTGCCGGAGTAGCTCCTCAAGGCCGCACGTCGGAGATGATGGCACTCCTCCAAGAACCATAGTCGAGTTACTCGGCATGAGCGTCGGGTAAATAATCTTTGGGAAATCGTGGGTTTTTGGGGAGTAGAGGCGCCGCCTCCGGTAGAAGTACCAGCTCCCACCGCCGCCATGCCTCTATCGATGGCATCCTTAGCCGGAGCTTCAGCCATTTGAAGAGCAGCGCTCTACTGCGTCGCTTGCTCGCCGACAACTGCGAGTTCGGTTGAGGCGCCAGAGTCCACTTCCATGGCGGAAGGGCTTGGTGCCTCCTGGACTTGGGAGCTTGTCGGAGCAGAGGAGGGCTTGGCGGTAGGAGTGGCAGGGGCGATGGCGAGGGAGGAGTCACGATGCAGCATGTCTTTAATATTTTTAGAAGCCCCAAGAGTCTTGGAGGACTTCTTGAGGCTGGTTGTGGCTTTCTTCCTGAAACGTGCAAAATGCATAAGTACGGGAATAAGACAGGTAAATAAGACAATGTCGGAGAATGAGAGGCTTACACTAGGGGGGCGCTTTGGCAAACAACCCGGTGGCTTTTTCTTTTCCGCCTGTATGGCGCAGATTTTTGGAGGATCCACCTCCGCCTTCTTCTTCTTGCTCCGCGTCAAGGTAGGTGGAGCTCTTCCGCTTCCGCACCAACGGGACATCGTCGTCAGACACGACCGTGACTTCCTTCATCTTCGGATCGTAGATTTGGGCAGTCAGGTTGTCCTCATCTAGATCGCTAAGCTGTTAAGTAAGAAATCACCGTGTTAGATAAGATGGCAATGGAAAGACGGAGAAACTGGAGCAATGTCATATACGGAAAATATATACCTACCTTTGGGCACTTGCCGTCTACAAACATGTCGTAGGTGAGGGTGAAGCCACGCTTCTTATCCTTCACCTTGACGATGTCCTTAAGGCGGAACTTGACGGAGTCGCTCGAGAAGTTGTCCTAGGAGATCCGGAGGGAATCCCTTCGGTCGCCGGAGTACTCGTGCATAAGCTTCGTGCGGTGCTGCAGAGGTTGGATCCGCCTGATGAACCAGCACATGGCTAGGTCCAAGCCGGTTAGACCCGTCTCTATGAACCACTCGATCCGCCTTATTGCGCGAGAAGCGTCGAGGTCGGAGGGAAGGGAGGCATGGGACCGCCATGTGGAGACTTCGGCGGCGGCTCCATCCACGAAGTCCGGGTATGTTGCTTCTCGGCCTGACAAAGGAATGTCGGGGCCGTAGAAGCACGTGACGCGCCGCCTACATCGACTCGTGGCCGACAATGTCGGGGAACCGCCGGGCAGGTCGGATCTTGAAGCTTATGGTGCCGCAGTTCCTAAGCTCCTCTCTACTATGTACGGCTTCGCGTTTGACGGTGAAGAAGTATACAAACAAATCTAACCTAGGCCTAATCCCTAGATAACCCTCACAAAGTGCCGCGAAGTTGCTAAGCACTAAGATACTATTGGGGGAGAGGTTGTGGGGTTGGACCTTGAAGTGATTCAAGACGGACAGGAAGAAGTGGGAGATGGGCAGAGAAACGCCGCTGCACTAATTGCGCCTTGAGGTATACCTTCTCCGCTTGGGAGAAGGTCACCGCCGCCGGTGCCGCTTGCTAGGCGAGTCCTCCGTCATGGGAGGTAACCTCAACACCATCTCTTGGATGTCGCGCCGGTGATGTCCGAGCCGGCCACGCTTTGTGCGAAGTCTGTCTCTCATCCAGAGGCTCCAGCCGCCAGTTGTGGTCACCAGGTGAGCCTCAATCACCGCCGATGCGGATGACCAGCCCTGGCGGCACGACGACGTGAGCTCGCCAAGCTTGCGGCTTTCGCTCGACGCCGCCATCGACGGGGAAGAACTGCTGCTAGCCATGGAGGACTGGGAGGGAGCGACTGGTGCAGAGGGAGGAGCTAGGGTTTTCTCGAGGTTTTCCGCGGAGAGCTCGAGGAGGCGTGCGGCTGGAGGAAGAAGACGATGACGCGAGAGAATAGGGTGAAAAAAGTGGAAGTGTCCCACGGTTACTATTTATCCTACTCTGCGTCGAGATTCGTGCAACTAATCAGACGGTTGCCGCGTAGACGACGTGTTCGCGAACGTGCGCGGTAATTTCGCCACGTCTCCACCCGCCGCCGCCAACGGTTCGTATTGCTCGCGCGGGAAAATCGGATATGATTGCGTTCTCTGCATGTGTGAGTTACGAGGCGTCGCTGACCTACAACCTATGTCGCCTTAACTTACATGGTAGATGAGCCGTCCCATCGAAGATTCCGGCGTGGACGGATTTTATCCGACAACGGGAGCGTACGATGGAAGATTCAGCATTTCTCCGACTTACTTATAGAAGACGGACAAAACCTTGCAGGGTTCTTTGGGAGGACTACAAGATATTGCTTGATGATTTGCCGACATCCATCTAGACGGAGCATTCCACGAGAAGAGGCAAGACGGCGCAAGATCTCGGAGTTCTCCGCGGGCTACTGTTGGGGATATGCTATATGGGTATCCTCATAGCATGTCTCTTATCCGACTAACCCGGGTGGCCCATAGTCGGTAGCATGTCCTATGGCCTGATGGGCGGCCCAGTTAGATGGATCCAGAAGGGAGGCCCAAGCCGGATAAAGGAAGGCTACGGTGGAGTCACCAGAGTACCCGGAGCATTGGAGTGCAAGATACACAAGACTAGTAATAGACGGTGTAGAACTCTGTAACCTGTCCGGCTAGGACTTTTCCCTGTAACCCTAGGACCTGACGACTATATAAGTCGGGCCTATGGGAGCCTTTAGGGCACAACCTAGTATCGTTTTACACACACCTCACACAGTGAACCTAATCTATGTAACTCGGCGTATTGCCATTATAGTGATTTATAGCAGGAGTAGGATTCCGCCACCGCTAGGATCTCAACCTGGTAAGCCGTGTTACCTGCACTCCATCAACCGTCCTCCTTACGCCACGTCTCTAAACACGCATTGTGAGGACCCCTCCATGGCGTACTCGTCGACAATACCACGACATTCGTGTGATCACTAAAACAATGTGAGGGATATTTTTTTGAGTGGGAGTTCACCTAGATTAATTTAACTATTAATTAGAACTCAATGGCGGCCCCTACCATTGCAAATATGTTGTAGATCAATGGCGGCCCCTACCATCAATTTTAATGCCTTCCTAGAGAAAGAAAAGTTGAAAAACAATGGAAGCAACTTCACGGATTGGCTCCACAACTTGAGGATTGTCCTCAATGCTGGTAATTTGACCTATGTGCTGGATGCACCGCTAGGTGAGCCACCTGCAGCTGATGCTACCGATAAGGTGAAGAATGTTTTCCTCACTCAAAAGAATCAGTACTCCATAGTTCAGTGTGCTATCTTGTATGGTTTGGAATAGGAGCTTCAGAAAAGGTTTGAGAACCATGACTCACATGATATTGTCCGTGAACTCAAAATGATATTTGAGGCTCACGCGGCAGTTGAGAGTTATGAGGCTTCTGAAAAGTTATTTAACTGCAAGATGGAAGAGGGCAACTCCATTAGTGAGCATGTGCTTAAGATGTCTAGGCACGCAAGCAAGCTTCAAAGCTTAGGTATAGTGATTCCTAATGCTTTGGGGATTCACCGCGTCCTCCAATCACTACCACCAAGTTACAAGAACTTTGTGATGAACTACAATATGCAAAACATGGACAAGTCGTTGCCTGAACTCTTCTCCATGTTGAAGTCAGCGGAAGTGGAGATCAAGAAAGAGCACCAAGTGTTGATGGTCAATAAGACCACCAAATTCAAGAAGCAAGGAAAGTCTAAGAAAAAGGGAAACTTCAAGAAGGGCGGTAAGAAAGTTACCGCTCCGGCGAACAAGACCAAGGCTGGGCCTAAGCCTGATACTGAGTGCTTTTACTGCAAGGGAGAAGGTCACTGGAAGCGGAATTGCCCTAAGTACTTGGCGGATTTGAAGAACGACAACATCAAGAAGAAAGGTATATCCGATATACATGTTATTGATGTGTATCTCACTAGTACTCGTAATAGTGCCTGGGTATTTGATACTGGTTCAGTTGCTCATATTTGTAACTCGAAACAAGTGCTGCAGAATAGACGGAAACTAGCGAAGAACGAGGTGACGATGCGCATTGGAAATGGATCAAAGGTTGATGTGATCGCGATCGGCATGCTACCTCTTCATCTACCATCGGGATTATTTTTATACTTAAATAATTGTTATTTGGTGCCTGCGTTGAGCATGAATATTATATCCGGATCATGTTTATTGCAAGACGATTACTTGTTTAAGTTCGAGAATAATGGTTGTTCGATTTATATGAGTAATATGTTTTATGCACATGCACCTTTGAAAGATGGTCTATTCTTGTTGAATCTCGATTTTAGTAATACACATATTAATAAAATTGAAGCTAAACGTTTGAAATTAAGCAATAACTCGACCTATATGTGGCACTGTTGTCTTGGTCACATTGGAGTGAAGCGTATGAAGAAACTCCATTCCGATGGACTTCTTGAATCACTTGATTTCGAATCACTTGAAAGATGCGAAGCATGTCTGATGGGTAAAATGACTAAGACTCCATTTTCTGGTATGATGGAGCGAGCTACGAAGTTATTGGAAATCATACATACCGATGTGTGTGGTCCAATGAGTGTAGCATCGCGCGGTGGTTATCGTTATGTTCTTACCTTCACAGATGACTTGAGTAGATATGGGTATATCTATTTCATGAAACATAAGTCCGAAACTTTTGAGAAGTTTAAGGAATTTCAAAGTGAGGTAGATAATCAACGTAACAAGAAGATTAAATTTCTATGATCTGATCATGGAGGTGAATATCTAAGTTCCGAGTTTGGCGAGCATTTGAAGAAATGCAGAATACTTTCACAATTGACACCGCTGGGAACACCACAACGTAATGGTGTGTCCGAACGTCGTAATCGAACTCTCTTAGATATGGTTTGTTATATGATGTCACTTACAGATTTACCGCTAGCGTTTTGGGGTTATGCATTAGAAACAGCCGCATTCACTTTAAATAGGGCACCATCTAAATCCGTTGAAACGACACCGTATGAATTATGGTTTGGGAAGAAACCTAAATTGTTGTTCCTTAAAGTTTGGGGTTGCCAAGCTTATGTAAAGAATTTATAGCCCGACAAGCTTGAACCCAAATTGGAAAAATGCGTCTTCATAGGATACCCGAAGGAAACTATTGGATATACCTTATATCATAGATCCGAGGGCAAAATCTTCGTTGCCAAGAATGGATCCTTTTTAGAGAAGGAGTTTCTCTTGACAGAAGTGACTGGAAGGAAAGTAGAACTCGACGAGGTTGTTGAACCTTC
The DNA here is from genome assembly GCA_023614405.1 of Avena insularis. Lineage (NCBI taxonomy): Eukaryota > Viridiplantae > Streptophyta > Magnoliopsida > Poales > Poaceae > Avena > Avena insularis. The sequence goes on along the minus strand of CM042689.1, from coordinate 29,418,450 downwards.
TTTCGAACTTGAGAGTAGCGCAACACCGGAAGTAGTTCCTGTGGTGCCTACACAAATAAGATAGGAAGCTAATGATGTTGATCATGAAACTTCGGTTGAAGTCACTACGGAACCTCGTAGGTCAACGAGAACTCGTACCACTCCTGATTGGTATGATCCCGTTATGAGTGTCATGTTGGTGGACAACACAGATGACCCTGCGACATATGAGGAAGCAATGATGAGCCCAGATTCCAATAAATGGCAAGAAGCCATGAAATCCGAGATTGGATCCATGTACGAAAACCATGTATGGACTTTGGTGAAATTACCGGATGGCCGGAAGGCTGTCGAGAACAAATGGATTTTCAAGATGAAAACAGATGCTGATGGTAATGTTACTGTCTATAAAACTCGACTTGTCACAAAAGGGTTTCGACAAATTCAAGGAGTTGACTACGATGAGACTTTCTCAACGGTAGTGAAGCTAAAGTCCATGAGGATTTTATTAGAAATCGCTGCATATTATGATTATGAGATATGGCAGATGGATGTCAAAACGGCGTTCCTCAATGGAGACATTGATGAAGAGTTGTATATGGTACAACCCAAAGATTTTATCGATCCTAAAGATGCTAACAAGGTATGAAAACTTCAACGGTCCATTTATGGATTGAAGCAAGCATCCCGGAGTTGGAATCAACGTTTTGATAAGGTAATCAAAAGTTTTGGTTTTACACAAACTTATGGAGAAGCTTGTATTTACACGAAAGTGAGTGGGAGCTTTGTAGCATTTCTAATACTATATGTAGACAACATATTGTTGATTGGGAATGATGTAGACCTTCTTAATAGTGTCAAGCAATATTTGAATAATAGTTTTTCAATGAAAGATCTTGGCAAAGCAGCTTACATATTAGGCATAAATATTTATAGAGATAAATCGAGACGCCTAATATCATTGTCACAAAGTACATATTTGGACAAAGTTCTAAAGAGATTTTGAATGGAAGATAGCAAGAAAGGGTTCTTGCCCATGTTGCCCAATACGACCTTGAGTAAAACTCAAAGTCCTGCAACAACAGAAGATAGAGAAAAGATGAGTAAGACTCCCTATGCCTCAGCCATAGGATCTCTTATGTATACCATGCTATGTACTAGAACCAACATTGCATATGCTGTTAGTTTGACTAGCAGATATCAAAGTGATCCAGGAGTGGATCATTGGACAACGGTCAAAAACATCCTTAAGTACTTGATAAGAACTAAGGATATGGTTCTTTCTTATGGAGGTGATGAACAACTCGTTGTTAATGGTTACACCGATGCTAGTTGGAACACCGATCCGGATGATTCTAAATCTCAATCTGGATACGTATTTACTTTGAATGGTGCAGCAGTTAGCTAGAGGAGTGCAAATCAAAGTGTTGTGGCGAGATCTTCAACTGAATGGGAATACATAGCTGCTTCGGAGGCTTCACAAGAGGCGATATGGATGAAGGAGTTCATTACAGAGCTCGGTGTGGTTCCCAGTGCGCTGGACCCAATGTGTATCTATTGTGATAACATGGGTGCCATAGCCAATGCGCAAGAACCAAGGTCACACAAGAAACTGAAGCATATCAAGCTGCATTTTCACGCTATTCGAGAGCATGTCCAAGATGGTGACATAAAGATTTGCAAACTACACACAGATCTGAATGTGACGGATCCGTTGACTAAACCTCTCCCAAGGGCAAAACATGACCAGCACCAAACCGCCATGGGTGTTCGGTATATCACCGTGTAATCTAGATTAGTTGACTCTAGTGCAAGTGGGAGACTGTTGGAGATATGACCTAGAGGCAATAACAAAAGTGGTTATTATTATATCTTTGTGTTTATGATAAATGTTAACATTCATGCTATAATGGTATTAACGGAAACATTAATACTTGTGTGATTTGTAAACTAAATTAGAGTCCCTGGTAAAGCCTCTTTGTAATACTAGCTTGTTGGTTGATAGATGATCGTGGTTTCCCGATCATGAACATTGAGATGTTATTCACAACAAGATCATATCATTAGGAGAATGGTATGATGTACATACTCCTATAGATAAGCGTAGCATTAAGATCAAGTCATTTCAATAGTTTGTTTGCTATAAGCTTTCTGATACATAGTAACCTAATTCCTTCGACCATGATATCATGCTAATCACCATCACCAGAAGGATGCTTTGATGACATCAAACACCACACCGTAACTGGGTGGCTATAAAGGTGGCATTGAGTGTTCGGAAATTATGTGTTGAGGCACATGGATCAAGAGTGCGATTTGTCCATCCATATGATAGATAGATATAATCGGAGCCCTCTCGGTGGAATGTCATCCAATTAGCTGGCAAGCATGTGACTGGCTCATAAGGGATCACATATCACGGGAACAAGAAAAGAGTACTTATCAGTAACGAGGTTGAACTAGGTATGCAGAGATACCGACGATCAGACCTCGGTGAAGTAAACTATCGCGAGACAAAGGGAAATTGGTATCGTATGTAAGTGGTTCATTCGATCGCAAAGTAATCATAGAAATATGTGGGAGCCATATAAATTTCCAGATTTCTCTATTGGTTATCGATTGGAGAAGTGTCTCGGTCATGTCTGCATAATTCACAAACCATAGGGAGACACACTTAAGGATTCGATGTTGTTTAGTAGATATGGAATGTAAGTAGGGAGACCGAATGTTGTTCGAAGTGTCGGATGGGATCCGGGATATCACGAGGAGATCCAGAATGGTCCGGAGAATAAGATTCATATAAGGAAAGTCCAATTCCGGAGTTCGGGAATGATTTCGATGTTTTCATCGGAGAGGTTCTAGAAGGGTCTAGAAGGTTCACCAGACCGGAAGGGGAATGGCTCATGAATGTGTCATGGTTAAGTGGAATGATTGGATCATATCCTAGGTCACTTGGTTGGGCATTTGAGAGAGAGAAATAAAGCTCTAAATTGAAAGTCAAAAGGCAGGTTTGAAAAGTCAAACTGGAACAATGGTTTCTTAGTGGAAGAAGGAAAGAGTCCTTCTTTCTCTCCAACTTGGATTTGGGGACGGATTCAAACTCCCCTCTCCCAAGCTGCCCTCCCTCTCATAAATAGAGGGGAGGGGCTTCCCCAAGAGGACACAACCAGCCCTCCCAACCAAGCCGCGCCGCCGCCGCACCCCGCGCCGCCGCCGCCAACCGCCACCATTGGTCCGTCACCGTCGCCCTAGCTGCCGCCGACTCCACCTCCTCCTCTCCGGCCCTCTAAACCCTAGATCACTGGAAACCCTAGATCCACCATAACCTTCTCTGGCATAGGCGAAGCCCTGCAGGATTTTCCCTCTACCTCTGACACCACGCCGTCGTGCTGCCGAAATCGCGAGGGGAGAACTACAACCTCTCCTGCCTGCTGGAACAAGGGATAGGAAGGTGTTCATCGAGTACCGAATGTGTGACCGACTGCGGAAGCGCTGCCGGAACGCAGCGCCGTAAGGATCGTCTATGCGATCTTGATATCGGCAAGTGTACGACTACATCACGCATGAGAATCTGCTCTCGTTAAACGCTTTGGAATCTTCGAGGGTGAGTACTCTAATCGACTCGTTGCTACAATCTAGTAGATAGATCTTGGCTTGTTTGTGTGCATGCGGTAGAATATTTTTGTTTTCCATGCTATGAACCCCTATACAAGGTCCTTCGTCGAAGGAGATCTCGTCCCGCGACTCAAGCAAGAGGGGCACAAGAAGCTCGAGTCACCTTGGGAAGGACCCTACATCGTCACCGAAGTCATCCCAGGTGGCGCCTACCGCCTCATGGACATTGCATCATGAGTCGAATATTTTAACCCCTAGAACGTCGCACGACTGTGACACTTCTACCCCTAGTTACCCTTTACTTTCAATAAGGCTACTCAGCCAGGCTATTCAACCAAACAATGTACCTCTTCGTTTACGAAGATGAATAAAAGCTAAGTTCCTTGCCCCACAAAATCTTTTCTCCTTACATTATTTATAGCTAAACACGCTCGAGGGATGGGCCTCACCTTACGACTTCGTCGATTGACAACAACGCATATAACCTAAGTAGTTGACCACGTTAGGCTAACGAAAAGGATATGCACACTACATAATCATATAGTGCATTACGTGCCAATACATATAAACTTTACAAAGGGCATTGCAATCCCACTCGAATAAATATAGGCTTTACATTATCTCGTTTTGTTTACAGGACTTAACTATGCTAGAGCAGAACATTTGTCCGCTCCTCAAACACATCTACAATTTCCTCGGCATACTGCGCCATAGCCGAATAATTCGGGCGCATATCCCATGTCATGCCATCTAGACGTGGAGGTGGCCCAGCCGCAATCTACGCAAGGTCTACATCATGACGATGCAGTCGAACAAGCGAAAGGGCAGCCTTCACACCCGCCACCAGCTCCTTGACATGGCTTGTGTCGTGGAACTTTCCAAGAAGACCCAAGAAGCTGGAGGGAGCCGAATCCAAGGGGAACATCGTCGCCCAAATCGCTGCAAGTGACGCCCTCGCTCGCTTTATCACTCGAAGAACTTGGTGGACGCGATCTTGCACCGTCGCAAGGACGATCGATCGATCATGGTCCATCTAGAAGAAACCACCGGCTTCCAGCTCTTGTTGGGTCAAGCAATTCATTCGAATCGCAACGCGTTCCTTCTCTTCCTTCGGAAGAAGATTCACAACTACACACGTGTAGTGGATAAGCACATAAGAAAACAACTGGTGCACTTGAAAAGACAACGAGTCCAGATAACTTACATTGGAGCTGCTCGCCAATCTGCCAAAACTCTTCAAGAAGAAACTCCTCCCTAGCAATGGCCCGCTCAACTTTCGACTTCCACACATCCGCGTGACCGCGGATGCTAAGGATGTCCTTCTCTAAACTCCGGACACAATCACGCAAAAAACGCAGATGTGATGACTCGCTCAACGATGGGCGAACGACAGGCGCAGGAGAAGGTGTAATCGCCGAAGCCACACCCGAAGGACCCTAAGGGTGCACAAGAAAACATCAAATCACAAAAATTTAAGAACAGTCAAGAGGCACATTCATATATACACAAATTAAAGCGACTGCATGGCAGAGTGACACTTGTTCCGCACGAAGCCATTACACATGCAAAATACAGAAGGCAAGCTAAGCTAGCTACAAAGAAGAAAGGGCCTAAGGCCAGCACCGGGAGCAGCTTCGGATCTAGACTACCTACTCTTAGTCACCCGCTGCTTCTCTACCGCATAGTCAACCAGGAGGTCTATCAGCTTAGGGCCAAAATGCTTACAGCGGGAGGCAAAGGTGGCAAAAGCTACCTCAGAGCCATCCACCGCCATCGGCATTCTAGATGTGACTCATGATCCATTGTTTAGACGCCAAATACCATTGCCAGCCCCATAGCAGACCGACTCTTCAGGTAGCGCGCTTATACTTCGCAAGAGCGTCATCCGCCGAGCCTCCGCAAGGGAGTCAACGTCCTCGAGAGCAATTCCCTTAGGGTTGATCTCCTTGTAGAAGCGAGTGAGCGCCTTCTTAGCTTTATAGAGCGCCTCCACGGACGAGGTGCATCGATCTTCGATCGCTGCAACGACATCTGCCAGAAGATCACCATGCTCTAAGGCGTCACGATCGAACGTTACACCTGCAGCATATGCAAAACAAACGACAAACTCATAAGATAAGGAGGAATAAAATTGCAAATCGAAACACTCAACAAAATCGCAAGATGACCTACCAGAGATAGCCTTGGCAGTAGCCATAAGCTTTTCATCCATGGCGTTCTCCTAGGTTACTGCGACGGCCACGAGCTGCTGCTCACGGTCTTCAGCCTCCTTCTGCTGGCGCTAGAGGGCCTCTACAGGATCCTTTGCATGTTTCTCCACTTTGCCAAGGCTCTTTTCGAGAGTATTCAGCTTGTAGAGAGCATCGTTGTTCTCATCTGTAGCATGGGCTAGCAAAATAATGAATACAAGAAAAACTTTGAAAGAGTCGAAACAAAAACCTACGCACCTCGAAGCTGCTTGAGCTCTCCTTCCAGCGAAAGGTGCCGCTAAATCAGGCGGTTGGCGTCACGAACAAAGGGCTGCAAAGAAAAGAACAAGCTAGCTGAATAAAAGGCTCGGGGGCTCCCCTCATGCAAAAGAAGGAAGACACTTACATGGACTGCCGTAGACTCCAAAGTTTTTGATATCGTCTTCCGTGTAATGAGTGCACGAGCCTCCCGCATCGCGGAGCTCGAATCCTCGTCACCGGAGTTGGCCACCATCTTGGTAAACGAAGGTGTCGGCTTCGATTCTGCGATCATCTCGTCGGTGTCCTCCTCAAGGGACTCCTCCGAATGATGAATACTAGCACTTCCAAGGAACCAGATCAACAACGAGCTAATACTTAGCACATGAATAAAAGTACCAAGATTCGTCGAAGATCAACTTATGAGGCTATTTCTGACAAATTGAAGACAGGTGCGTCCTTCTCCTTCTTCTTCTTGGCCGGCGGCTGCGGGGCCACCACTCGAATAGGCACAGCCGAAAAGGGTGTAGAGGTTGCACCCTCATCCCAGCCATGCTTCTCAAGGAAGGACGGACCCTTCGGCGTTGGTGGCGTCTCCACATCCGAAGTTTCGCTCTGGGACCGCTTTCGGGTCTGCCCTTCGCTCGGCTCGGGGGCTTCCGTGGAAGGAGACTGCGCTGGGGGAAGCTCCGATTTGGACTCCGCCTCTTTGTGGTCTGGCGCATCCGAGTACTTCTCAGGTAGAGTGGGCATCATCCCCGCTACCTTGAGGCCCTGCAAATTGAAGACAAAAGATGAAATATTATAAGTAATGATATCAAACAACACGCACTCGAACATAGCGCCACGCGCAACTGCAAGTTTCACCTGGGGAACGGACTTCTTGGCACTGAAAGTGGCTTTCAAGGACTTCCCTGGGAGATCCTCGTCGGCTTTATACTTCAGCAGGGGCCGAAGATCCGTATCAAGATCACCCGAAGACATTTCCTCAGGCAACACCCTGGTCGGGACGTTGAGGCTAGCGTACAGAAACATCAGGTGTGCCCTAGCTTGGAGCGGCTGCACCCGACGCTTGAGGAAGGTGCGGATGATGTCCACACCGTTGACCTCTTTGCCGGCCACCAACTGGAGAGCTTCCACCCGCTTAAAGAGCTTCTCCACCTCTATAGCTCCAAGATGTCGTTCCCCCACAATCTCTTTCGGATGATCTCTTGGGCGGAGTCGAAGGGGGCGAGCCCGTAATGCTGACCGTCCAGCTTAACGTCGTGGATGTAGAACCACTTCCTGTGCCAGTACTGGACAAATTAGCAAAGGGAGAAAGAGAAGAACTAGAAAATGGAGTGGATAGAAATTCCGTAGCCACCTAGTAGATAGACACCACCGGTGTCAGATTGCCTCTTCACGGAGTAGAGTCTCCGGAACAGGCCAAAGTGAGGCTCGATTCTGAGTCAGCACTCGCAAAGAGTAATAAAACAAGCGATGTGGAGGATAGAATTGGGAGACAGATGGTGAAGTTGAATCCCATAGAAGAAAAGAAGCCCACGAAGAAATTCATGGGCGGGCAAAGAAAGACCCCAGATGACAAAGGCGTAAAACATCACCCGAAACCCTTCGGGTGGGCGAGGGATTACCTCTTGGATCAGGAGGATGGTGTCGTCCTTCTCCTTGGAGATCAGCCCAACATCGTGCAATTTGCGCAAATCCGAGTCACGCATCTCTGTGCACCGCCACCCTCTATCGGTGGTGCGGCTCGGGGCAGTAGCTTTTTTCCCGGCACCGGCGGCGCTCGAACCCACTGCAGTGGATGAGGTCTTCTTGGGCATGCCCATTGCGGAACGACGAGTGTGGTGATGTGAACGCAGGAAAGCAGAAAGAAATACGAGAAGGATGTCCATTGCGCAGTGCAAGCAAGAGCTCAAGAAAAAGTGGCAATGGAAAAGAGGAAGAGGCTAATGGCGAAGGGTAAAAACTGGTGTTTTCCCCACGGTATAAAAGGGCGAGGACGATGCAGCAGAGCCGTCGATTGAGAAGCCCTAACGCGTGCCTCAGATCTCACCATCCACGTGTCAGCACCAAACTGTACTGTCGCCAGCACGCCGTCCACTACGTGCGTAAATCGAGGAGACGCCGTTACTTTCACCACGTTACGCGTGTCTAGTCAAAATCAGTGGGACCCACGGTTGTTTCGTCGCATCACCTCTACTGCAGCAGACATTTGAGCTCACCAGTCGTCAGCAATGACGTCATCAAAGCGAAGCCAGCAACGGCTCGAAGATTTCGACTGAGCATAAAAGTACTTACTTGACTATACGACTCAACCAACTACTCGGGGGCTACTTCTATCAGGAGCGTTGGCCGTGCACCTGAGAAAATACAAAAGGTAACATCACCTCGAAAAAATCTTCGAGTACTACGCCGAGTCTATGACTCCACTATGAACTCGGGGGATACTCCCATAGGAAGCGTTGGTCGGGCATTCGAACAAATGTGTCCTTCGCATGATAATCAAGCAAAACACAAATGCTCGAATTAAAGTTCTGCCGAGTTCACGACGACTAACAGACACTGGTTACTCCCATAGGATACCGGCGTCGCACCCTATGAATTATTAGAATGAGATCCTTCGGAAAGAGATAACAAAAACTGTTTGGCAACTTTGCCCTAATTAATGCTAAGTGAGAAGCAGTCTTCTTGGTCACCCGAAACACCTCCGTGGTCTTAAAATTTCGGATGCTATGTCTACAACGCAAAGATAATCCCTACAGATACCATCTGATGGCCTGGTAACGCACCCGACTATGCTCTACCAGTAAATTCCCGTGTCAACAGGCATAATGAAAATCCCGACGGACGCGTTGGGTACATCATTTGAAAAACACTAGGATTCGACTCCTATAAGACCTCAATGGCCTGAGTCAAATCACACCAGCATTCGTTCCAGATTTGAGTCCGGGAACTCGAGTCTGATGAAGATCGTGTTGTTTTGTCCTATGACCGTTAATTGACCCTGATCCGTCGGGTGAGCCAGGCACACGCATCAACAATCCCTATGGGTTAAACATTTTCTCCCTAAAAGACAGGTTCAAATACAAATCACCTGAAAGATTATAGAGTTTCCAGTCGAATCTACAATTCGACTGAACACTCGGGGGCTACTGACATGATATACCTTACGGTTGCATAACTTTGGTATATCCGGTCCAGCCCATGGAAGACCCATGTGAAGACTTGTAGACCAGAAAGATTTGGGTGGCCCAAGCGCATGGCGAGTTCAATTCCTTGGAGGACAAGTCTAGATTAGATAGAATTTCAAAGGGTTTCAACCCTAATCTATAACCGACTCGACCTGTCCCGGGACCTGGCCTATCTATATAAGGGCCAGGAGGGCACGACGCAAAGAATCTGAACACCTCATACACACACACCTCCACGCCAGATTGCATCTGCGCACCCCTGTAACCTTCGGTTCCGCCGTAATCAAGAATAGACAACCAGGAGTAGGGTTTTCCTTCTGGGGGCCTAAACCTGGGTAAACCTCGTGTCCCCGCATTGCTTGCCTCTTAACCGTCTCGCGACTTCCAGCATCCCCATCTTCTCCAAAACTCAAGTCCATAACTATGGGCATTGACGAGTCAAACCCTCGTCAGGTTCCCCACCCCTCCCAACGCTGGCGAGGCCAGCTAGAGGAGAGGGAACCAATCTAAAAAGGAGGCAGAGGCGAGAGGCGGCAACTTTTTCTTTCGGCGGCGGTTGTTTCTGCATGTAGGGTGATTCCTCACCCTACCGCATCCTCTCTCCATATTCGATGAGTTCCCATCGTGCGCACCTGAGGTTGCCAGTGTCCATCACGACCAGCTAAGAATGCTGCCATGCGGCTATACATGACGACTACAAGGGTCAAATCAACAAGGATGGGTTGGCGTCTCGTGATGCATGCGCCAGATGTTGAGCGCGCAGAACTGGAGGGAGAGGAGGCGCCACCGCATCACGCTCTCATGCTTGTACCGAGAAGTGCCGCCCTGCTCATCCGCTCGTCGCTCTCTCTTGGCCATTCTATCGAGCACATCGCGTGCGCCAACCAGCTGATCCGTGTGCACCCGTCGTAGGCGCCGAAGCTGACGAGACCAAGGCTTTGCTCCCTCTACCCTCCTATCCGTGAGCCTCAGTCCTCACCCTATGTGGCCGCACGGCATGAGAGCTTGAGTGACTCGACGGGCAGATGTCATCGTCGATGTTGTATATCTTGTTCGACATGACGTCGCCATCCCTTGACTTATTTGTACCTATATTCGCCGCCTGACATGGTTATATCCTGCGGGTACACGACATCAGCATACCTGGTCCAGCCCAAGGAAGGCCCACGAGAATATACACGGCCCATGAAGACTTTCGGGTGGCCCAAACCCATGACGTCTTCGGATCCTTGGAGAGCAAGACTAGATTAGATAGAATATTCAAAGGGGCAAACCCTAAATCTATAACCGACTCGATCTGTGCCCAGGACCTGCCTACCTCTATATAAAGGCTAGGAGGGCACGACGAGGAAGGCACTTCGCATACCACCACATGCACACCTCCACGCCAGATTGCATCTGCACACCCTCAGAACTTCGATTCTGTAAAGAAAAGCGAGCAAGCGGAGTAGGGTTTTCCCTCCGGGGCTTGAACCTGGGTAAACCTCGTGTCCCCATGTTGCTTGTTTTCTAACCTTTCAGCGATCTCCAGCATCCCCATCTTCTCCAAAACCCAAGCTCATAACAATGGGACTTGACAGGATTAAATCTCGTCAATTGGCGCCGTTTGTGGGAACTCGGGGCGCTGATTGTGCGATTGTGACGGTCCCAACCAAAGCGATCTATAAATCTTTGGTGACGGAGAGCCATCTCCTATTCAGCGCTTTCGACTTCACCGCCCACTCTCCAGCCACCATGAAGGACTTCGAGCCCGTAGGCGACGGACTCGAGATCCTGTTCGGGAGCTTCTGCTTCCAGGTGGGACAGACAGGCACGCTCCGCCTCCCAGAGCGGGTGCCACTGCCATCGATCAGGCCTGCCTCGTGGGCTCCACACCCCGTGCTACGCACATCACCATCGACAGATGAGTCCTATGACAGCAGTAGCAGCAACTCAGATCTGTGCGGTCCACCATCGGATGAAGGGACCTACGGTTCCGGATCCAAAAGCTGCGACAGTAACGACCCAATCTACAAGCGCTACCAATGTGCCATGGTCATCGAGAGCGATGTGGATCAGCGACAACCCAACCCGCCACCCAACCTGCAGGGTAGAAACGACGAAAACAGGAGGAACCAGTCCCCCGCCTAACAATGAGGACACCGATCCCAATTGGGTCATCCACCTCAGCGAGGAAGGATGGGCCCAAGCATGCGAAGCCGTGGCAGATAACAAGATCCTGCCTGTGGGTGCCTCACGGGACCTACTGATGGCGTACCACCTGCTCCTCGTCGAAGAGCACAAAAAGCAGGTGAAGATGCAAGAGGTGCTGGACAAACGCAAGCAAGCGGCCTCGGAGTCTAGTGCGCGGTGAGCTGCGCTCTCCACCATGGGCGGCTCTAGCTTGCACGGCAACCACGGTACCAAGCACCGTTCTCGCGTGGAGAACATGGACCCCGCCGCACGTCGTGAGGTGAACCGAACCCTCAACACATCCTTCATGGAGATGGATGCCAACGGCAACGTCATCCCGAAGACGCCGCAAGCTGCGACCATGGCAGCCACCACATACCTCGCGTCCCATCCACCTCTGGTGGGGGACCCGAAAAGGGCCATGCACAACTCCGCACTAGCCAGACTCGGACTCGTTGGAGCTGCGCTCCACGGAGAAGCTCCTACAAAGCCAAAAAAGAAGGCTGCGGTCAGGTTCAACCGCAGCCCCACACCTTCATCCAACGAGGAAGAACACGACCTACCTCGAAGGCACAAGAGCTCGCGACATCGCAGCCGTGACTACGACGCTCGAAGCGAGCTCACCCAACGCAAGATCGACAAGGCACGCGCCAAGCGCGTATGCTCATCCGAATCCGAAGAGGATGATGATGAAGGAGAACTCTACGGGGCTCGATGCTTCAGCAGATCTGTCCTACGGACACGGATGCCAAGGAACTTTAAGCTCCCTTCGGACACTCAGAAGTTTGACGGCACACATGACCCCAAGGCGTGGCTCAGCGACCACCTATCGTCCGTCAAGCTGCACGGCGGCAAAGAAAAACACTCTACAAGGTTTCCTTCCACGCGGTGACAAAGGCAATGGATCGCTCAAGAGTCTCGTAGGGTTTCATAGCATGGAAAACAAAAATTTCTATCGATACAAACAAACAAGCCAAGATCTATCTACTAGATTGTAGCAACGAAGTCGATGGAATAACTCACCGAAGATTCCAGCGTTTAACGAGAGCGGATTCTCGTGGGTGATGTAGTCATTTTCCGATCTCAAGATCGCGAGACGATCCTTCCTAAGCGCTGCTCCCAGCAATCGGTCACACGCTCGTACTCGACGAAGACCTTCCTCTCCCTTGTTCCAAAGCAATGGAGGTTGTAGCACTCTCCTCGCGATTCCGGCAGCAGAACGGCGTGGTACCAGAAGTAGAGGGGAGATCTCGCAGGGCTTCGCCTTAAGCCGGAGCGAGTATGGTGGACTATGAGAGAGCTCTCGACGATCTAGGGTTTAGACACGCCGAGGAGGGGGCAAGCCGGTGGCTAGGGTTTAGCTAGGCGGCGGCTAGGGTTTGCCCTAGGGTTCATGGCTATGGAGGCGGCTGACGGCTTGGGGCTAGGGTTAGAGGTGTAGGAACTTGTGTGTCTAGGAGGAAGCCTGCCCCTCCTTATATAGGTGGAGGGGCCAAGGGAGGGAGTCCTCCCCAACTCGGCTTGGTGGTGGCAAGGGAGGAGGAACTCCTCCCCCAAGTCGGTTTCCACCTCCCTCTCCACTTCCCAAAATTGCCGTTTGACTTTCAAACTTGGCGTTTGACTTTTCAAACAAGGATTTGATTAATCCCTCTGTTTTGTTCAGCGATGACACTTAGTACATGATACAATCATACCAACTTGATATTACACATCCATGTACCCTTCCCCTCCGGAGTGCCGGACATTCCGGAACCTTCTAGAACATTCCCGATGAAAACATCGGAACCATTCCCCAACTCCGAAACGGGACTTTCCTTATATGAATCTTATTCTCCGGACCATTCCGGATCTCCTTGTGATATCCCGGATCCCATCCGAGACTCCGAAAAACATTCGGTCTCTTTCTCATCATTCCATAACTACTCAAACAACGTCGAATCCTTAAGTGTGTCTCCCTACGGTTCGTGAATTATGCGGACATGATCGAGACATTCCGATCAATAACCAATAGAGGAATCTGGAAATTCATATGGCTCCCACATATTTCTACGATTACTTTGCGATCGAATGAACCACTTACATACGATACCAATTTCCCTTTGTCTCACGATAGTTTACTTATCCGAGGTTATGATCGCTTGATCTCTCGCATACCTAGTTCAACCTCATCGATAAGTACTCTTTTCGCTCCTGATATGTGATCCCATGTGAGCTACCACATGCTTGCAAGCTAATTGGATGACATTTCACCGAGAGGGCCCAGAGTATATCTATCCGTCATATGGATGGACAAATCCCACTCTTGATCCATGTGTCTCAACCAATACTTTCCGAACACTCAATGCCACCTTTATAGCCACCCAGTTACGGTGTGGTATTTGATGTCATCAAAGCATCCATCCGGTAAAGGTGATATGCATGATCTCATGGTCGAAGGAATTAGGTCACTATGTATCAGAAAGCATATAGCAATTGAACTATTAAAATGACTTCATCTTTATGCTACGCTTATCTATAGGAGTATGTCCAGCATATCATTCTCCTAACGATATGATCTTGTTGTTAATAACATCTCAATGTTCATGATAGGGAAACCACAATCATTTATTAACCAACAAGCTAGTGATGTATAGAGGCTATACTAGGGACTTTAATTTAAGTTTACAAATCACACAAGTATTAATGTTTCCTTGTTAATACTATTATAGCATGAATGTAAACATTTATCATAAACACAAAGATATAATAATAACTACATTTATTATTGCCTCTAGGGCATATCTCCAACAGTCTCCCACTTGCACTAGAGTCATCTAATCGAGATTACATGGTAATATACCGAACACCCTTGGCAGTTTGGTGTTGGTCATGTTTTGCCCTCGGGAGAGGTTTAGTCAACGGATCCGCCACATTCAGATCTGTGTGTACTTTGCAAATCTTTATGTCCCCATCTTGGACATGCTCTCGAATAGCGTGAAAACGTAGCTTGATATGCTTCAGCTTCTTGTGTGACCTTGGTTCTTGCGCATTGGCTATGGCACCCATGTTATCACAGTAGATAGACATTGGGTCCAGCGCACTAGGAACCACACCCAGCTCTGTAATGAACTCTTTCATCCATATCGCTTCTTGTGAAGCCTCCGAAGCAGCCATGTATTCCGATTCAGTTGAAGATCTCGCCACAACGCTTTGCTTTGCACTCCTCCACTAATCACGCACCATTCAAAGTAAATACGTATCCAGATTGTGATTTAGAATCATCCGGATCGGTGTTCCAACTAGCATCGGTGTAACCATTAACAACGAGCTGTTCATCACCTCCATAAGAAAGAACCATATCCTTAGTTCTTCTCAAGTACTTAAGGATGTTTTTGACCGCTGTCCAATGATCCACTCCTGGATCACTTTGATATCTGCTAGTTAAACTAACAACATATGCAATGTCGGGTCTAGTACACTACTAGAGAAAAGGCTATAGGAGACATGCTTATGCGAGACACATTTAGATCATATGCGCCTCCTATAAAATAGGCGAGGCACACTCCTTCTCCATGCGCCTCTAGTATAAAAATAGGCGAGACGCATATGATAAGAATGCGCCTCCTATAATCCTGACGGACTAAATCTAGCAGCATATTATGCGAGGCGCATTCCAGTCATATGCTCCTCCTATATATTAGATAGGCGCGAGGCATATGGGGCGGCCATCTGGGGCAGAATGCGCCGCATAACTGTAGGGCCCCTGTTGGTAGGTGCGCATATGGTTATATGTGCCTCCTATATTTGATAATATACGAGACGCATATGGTCATATGTGCCTCAAGTAACTCCTGCGGATCCGGAGGAGTTAGGTGGCCGCATATGCGAGGCGCATATTGCTATATACGCCTCCTATAGTTTAAATTATAGGAGGCGCATATTGTGCAATATACGCCTCTTATAACACCGGTCTCTGGATTCCAAACGGGCCAAGTGAGCTGTTGGTTTCTTTTCCCCCACTCTGCCGTTCACGTCCGTCTCGCCCAACAAGAACCCTAGGAGGCGCACGCCACCACCACCACCACGCCGGCGCCGCCGTCCTACTGCTACCACGCCGGCGCCACCTGCAGATACCCGCCTCGGTCGTACTCCGCCCACATCCTAGCTCGCGTACGTCGCCTCTACTCCTAGTTTCCCGGCCGCGGTCTGCTCCGAGCTCTCCCACCTCGCCTCTGAACCGAGCTTCCGTATACCGGGGCGCCCACGTACGAGATTGATCTGGGACCGCGCCCGCCTTGGAGCTCTACGTCGCTGGGATCTTCCCCGGCGAGCCCGCCACTCCTCCCGGCAGCGGCTCTGTCCAGCTCAAGGTGAAAACAGGCCCCAATTTGTGCATAGCAGTAGCTACTTGTGGTGTTATTTTAACGTACATGTGAATATGTGATGTGATGAGCAGAGCCGTGAGACTTTGGGACCAGAAAAGTAGCTAGTTGGTAGCAATTCTGAACAAATGAAAGTAGCCAGTTTTTTTTTATGTGTCTGCCTAATTTTGCTACCCACTTGCTTCTTGGATGGATCATTAGAATTCGTTACACCACACTAGCATCATTAGAATTCCATGGAAGAGTTTGGTGACCAGTTGTCTGACAGTAGATAGCAGGCTAATGTAATGAACGACTCAATCTGCTTAGTTTGTGGTTCCTCTGTAGTAGTAGTAGCAGTAGTTCTGCACATTATGCTTTATGATGCCCTACTGTAAACTGGAACCTCTGGTAGCAAACGGTGTGGTTTTTGGCATTCAATGTAAAGCCGAGCTACATTCATTCCTCTGAAAAATTCAAAATAAAATAAAATTCATTCCTCTGGTCTAATCGACCATCTCAAATGAGATGCTATGCGGTGCAAATTGGTAATAGAATTACCACTGATGACAGAGATGGTGGACTCTGAATTTTCTGGCATGATGCATCGAGCAACAACAGGGGGAGTTCTCAAGTTATTATTCTGACTTATGCGCATCTGTTTGCAACATTTAAAACATCTATTTTCAATCTAAAGCCGAGCTACATTCATTCCTCTGAAACATTCAAAATAAAATAAAATTCATTCCTCTGGTCTAATCGACCATCTCAAATGAGATGCTATGCGGTGCAAATTGGTACTAGAATTACCACTGATGACAGAGATGGTGGACTCTGAATTTTCTGGCATGATGCATTGAGCAACAACAGGGGGAGTTATCAGGTTATTATTCTGACTTACCCGCATCTGTTTGCAACATTTAAAACACTGCTAGATCTAGTAACTTTGATAAGTGACCCAGCTCAGCTGTGTGGGCAGCCATTGCAACCTGAAACTGTGACTGGCAGATGGAACTGTAATTGCTGGAGATGTGTCATCCAAATAGAATCTAGTGATACTAGTATCCATTTTTTTATGCATGCCTTACTTTTGACGACCTAATTTTACTATCCATAGAATTTTTTACATGTGTATGCCTAATTTTTTTTTTGATGTATAGAAGTTTTGACATGTGTATGCTTAATTTTTAGCCATTGTCATCATGTGTTATGCAGGTGTTGACTTTGCCTCTATATAAACGCTCCTCTCTCCCAGAGTCCTACTAAATAGCTACCTTGTTTCAGCAGCAGCTAGAGCGAGGCAGCCGGCCATGGCGATGTTCAAGAACATTGCCACGCAGCAGCTGGGTCTGCTGTGGTACATCTTCATGGTGGGCGCTGTCTCGGTGCTTCCAGGCGCCATCCCGGCCAACGCCTGCGGGACAGAACTTCTCTACCAGCGCGTCGTCCTCGCCAACTACTTCCTCGTCCGCGCCACCCTTGCTGCCGCTGTGCTCCTCCTCACGGTTAAGATTTGCGTCGGCGCCGCTGAGGACAGTGCCATCACCGCTGCTCGTGCTGCCGCCGCTGGAGACAAGGCCTTTGACGCCGAGGCCGGCACCAGGGCCGCCGGACACAAGGCCCGCGACGAGGCCGTGGTGGAGGGGCTTGGCTGTATCACGGCGAAGTGGAAGAGGGTGTTGCTGCGTGGGATGCTCCTCCTTGCTGTGGCCCTCTCCGCCGCTGCCTCCTTCCTCGCCATCGTCATCTTCGAGGGCTGGTGCCAGTAATGGAGTGGCTGCAATGCCGGGTACGGCTTGGGCTCGCCGGTTAGCGTGCTCATGATGGTGGTCACGACGCTCGTGCACGGCCACTTCGCGTGGGTCGCCGTGTGCAAGAACTGAGGCGGGAACAGTGAGCAGCGGGTGAATTTAGCTAGCAGTCGTGTTGGGGAGGAGTCCTGCTAGGGAATCGTGTCAAGGGTGTTTATCTGTTGCTAATTCAGTGACGGTTAATTTGGAAGGGAAACATTTGTTATCTGTGTAATGTATTGTATTCATGTTGGTTCTATTATGCTTTGGCAAATTGCAAGTTTCTAAAAAATTCTGTGCTCTTTATACTGTATTCTGGACTATATTGTATATTTGAATATCTGTATATTATTATTTATAGTGGTCTGTAAAACTTGAATTTCGAAAATATTACCGGAGGCGCATATAAGACACTATAGGAGGCGCATATACTATAAATATACGAGGCGCATTAGAACATATATGAAGATATGATATCGCCTCTATACTTCACATATGCGAGGCGCATATCGATATGCGTCTCGCATATGTGAAGTATAGGAGGCGCATATCATATGCGCCTCGCATAAAAAATACCCGAGGCTTGAAGCTAGAGGCGCATATGATAGTGCGCCTACCATAGGCTTTTCTCTAGTAGTGGTACATAGCATGGCATACATTAGAGATCCTATGGCTGAGGCATAGGGAGTCTTACCCATCCTTTCTCTATCTTCTGCCGTTGTCGGACTTTGAGTTTTACTCAAGGTCGTATTGGGCAACATGGGCAAGAACCCTTTCTTGCTATCTTCCATTCCAAACCTTTTTAGAACTTTGTCCAAATATGTACTTTGTGACAATGATATTAGGCGTCTATCTCTATAAATCTTTATGCCTAATATGTAAGCTGCTTCGCCAAGATCCTTCATTGAAAAACTATTATTCAAATATTCCTTGACACTATTAAGAAGGTCTACATCATTCCCAATCAACAATATGTCATCTACATATAGTATTAAGAATGCTACAGAGCTCCCACTCACTTTCTTGTAAATACAAGCTTCTCCATCAGTTTGTATAAAACCAAAACTTTTGATTACCTTATCAAAACGTTGATTCCAACTTTGGGATGCTTGCTTCAATCCATAGATGGACCGTTGAAGTTTGCATACCTTGTTAGCATCTTTAGGATCGACAAACCTTTGGGTTGCATTATATACAACTCTTCATCAATGTCTCCATTGAGGAATGCTGTTTTGACATCCATCTGTCATATCTCATAATCATAATATGCAGCGATTGCTAACATAATCCTCATAGACTTTAGCTTCGCTACCGGTGAGAAAGTCTCATCGTAGTCAACTCCTTGAATTTGTCGAAACCCTTTTGCGACAAGTCGAGCTTTATAGACAGTAACATTACCATCAGCATCTGTTTTCTTCTTGAAAATCCATTTATTCTCGACGGCCTTCCGGCCATCCGGTAAGTCCATACTTGGTTTTCGTACATGGATCCAATCTCGGATTTCATGGCTTCTTGCCATTTATTGGAATCTGGGCTCATCATCGCTTTCTCATATGTCTCAGGGTCATCAGTGTTATCCACCAACATGATATTCATAACGGGATCATACCAATCAGGAGTGGTACGAGTTCTCGTTGACCTGCGAGGCTCTGTAGCAACTACAACCGAAGTTTCATGATCATCATCATTAGCTTCCTCTCTTACTGGTGCAGGCGTCACAGGAACTACTTCCGGTGCTGCGCTACTCGCAAGTTCGAGAGAAGGTTCAACAACCTCGTCGAGTTCTACTTTCCTTCTAGTCACTTCTTTCGAGAGAAATTCCTTCTCTAGAAAGGATCCATTCTTGGCAACGAAGATTTTGCCTTCGGATCTATGATAGAAGGTATACCCAATAGTTTCCTTCGGGTATCCTATGAAGACGCATTTTTCCGCTTTGGGTTCAAGCTTGTCCGGCTGTAACTTCCTTACATAGGCTTCGCATCCCCAAACTTTAAGGAACGATAATTTAGGTTTCTTCTCAAACCATAATTCATACGGTGTCGTTTCCACGGATTTAGATGGTGTCCTATTTAAAGTGAATGCGGCTATTTCTAATGCATAACCCCAAAATGATAGCGGTAAATCTGTAAGTGACATGAACGAACCATATCTAAGAGAGTTCGATTACGATGTTCGGACACACCATTACGTTGTGGTGTTCCCGGCGGTGTCAATTGTGAAAGTATTCCGCATTTCTTCAAATGCTCGCCAAACTCGTAACTTAGATATTCACGTCCACGATCAGAACGTAGAAATTTAATCTTCTTGTTACGTTGATTCTCTACCTCACTTTGAAATTTCTTAAACTTCTCGAAAGTTTCGGACTTATGTTTCATGAAATAGATATACCCATATCTACTCAAGTCATCCGTGAAGGTAAGAACATAACGATAACCACCGCGCGATGCTACACTCATTGGACCACACACATCGGTATGTATGATTTCTAATAAGTCCGTAGCTCGCTCCATCATACCAGAAAATGGAGTCTTAGTCATTTTACCCATCAGACATGCTTCGCATCTTTCAAGTGATTCAAAATCAAGTGATTCAAGAAGTCCATCAGAATGGAGTTTCTTCATACGCTTCACTCCAATGTGACCAAGACGACAGTGCCACATATAAGTCGAGTTATCGCTCGTTTTTAAACGTTTAGCCTCAATGTTATTAATATGTGTATTTCCACTATCGAGATTCAACAAGAATAGACCATCTATCAAAGGTGCATGTGCATAAAACATATTACTCATATAAATAGAACAACCATTATTCTCGTATTTAAACAAGTAACCGTCTCGCAATAAACAAGATCCCGATATAATGTTCATGCTTAACGCAGGCACCAAATAACAATTATTTAAGTATAAAACTAATCTCGATGGTAGATGAAGGGGTAGCGTGCCGATCGCGATCACATCAACCTTTGATCTGTTTCCAACGCGCATCGTCACCTCGTTCTTCGCTAGCTTCCGTTTATTCGCGCAAAGACCTGCTTCGAAGTTACAAATATGAGCAACCGAACCAAGATCAAATACCCGTGCACTATTACGAGTACTAGTGAGATACACATCAATAACATGTATATCGATATACCTTTCTTCTTGATGTTGCTGCTCTTCAAATCCGCCAAGTACTTTGGGCAATTCCGCTAAAGGACCTTCTCCCTTGCAAAAAAGCACTCAAGATCGTGCTTAGGTCCAGCCTTGGTCTTCTTCGTCGGCGTGGTAACTTTCTTACCACCCTTCTTAAAGTGTCCCTTTTGCTTAGACTTGCCTTTCTTGAATTTGGTGGTCTTATTGACCAACAACACTTGGTGCTCTTTCTTGATCTCCACTTCTGCAGATTTCAACATGGCAAAGAGTTCTGGCAACGTCTTGTTCATGTTCTGCATGTTGTAGTTCATCACAAAGTTCTTGTAACTTGGTGGTAGTGATTGGTGGTAGTTCATCACAAAGCATTAGGAATCACTATACCCAAGCTTTGAAGTTTGTTTGCGTCCCAGAAATCTTAAGCACATGCTCACTGACGGAGCTGCCCTCTTCCATCTTGCAGTTAAAGAACTTTTCAGAAGCCTCATAGCTCTCAATTGCCGCATGAGTCTCAAAGATCAATTTGAGATCACGGACAATATCATGTGGGTCTGAATTCTCAAACCTTTTCTCAAGTCTGATTCTAAACCATACAAGATAGCACATCGAATCTGGAGTAATCGAGTCTTCCGAGTGAGGTAAACATTCTTTACTTCATCGGTAGCAAGAGTCAGGTGGGTCACCAAATGTGCATCCAAAGACATAGGTCAAATTACCAGCTGTGAGGACAATCCTCAAATTGCAGAACCAATCCGCGAAGTTGCTTCCATTGTTTTTCAACTTTTCTTTCTCTAGGAACGCATTAAAATTGATGGTAGGGGCTTCCATTGATCTACAACATATTTGCAATAGTTTAGACTAAGTTTATGACAAATTGAGTTCAAATTAATAATAAAATTAATCTAGGTGAACTCCCACTCAAAACAACATGCCTCACATTGTTTTAGTGATCACACGAACCAAATCCACCACATCAACACCGATCATCACGAGAGTAGATATAGTTTCAATGGCGAACAATAGACATGTTCATCATATCTACTATATGATTCATGCTTTACCTTTCGGTGATCCGTGTTCCAGACCATGTCCAGACATGCTAGGCTCACAAGATCAAACCTTAGTTTCCGCATGAGAAAATCTGGCTTGCTCACGTTGTATACACTTATGAATCTAACACACCATCATCACGTGGTGCTTCAAACAACAAGCTTTAGCAACGGTGCTAACTAAGGGTGAACACTTTATGATTTGAAATTCATGTATGAGGGATCATCTTATAATGCTACCGCTCACTAAGCAATACAAGATGCATAAAGGATTAACATCACATGCAATTCATAATATGTGATATGATATGGCCTTTCTTCTTTGCGCTTCCGATCTCCATCTTCAAGCACGAACATGATCTCCATCATCACCGGCATTGCATCAAGGTCAATGACGCTTCTCCATGGTTGTCGTCCACCGGCTTCAACTATTACAACTACTTTGAATAGACACGAGGGTCTTAACATAAATTAAAGACAACCATATTTCCCGCCGTTGCCAACTTACAATAAGGATCATTGCATACATCAAATATAATCACAATCATGGCCATATCACATCATCGCACACCCCCGCAAAACAAAGTTAGACGCGCTTTCTTTGCATGTTTTACGTGTTTGGGGCTTTCAATAAGTGTCGTTCTAACTTACGTAACATGAACCACAACATTGATACTAGTATTGTTAATCACCCGTTGTAAATTGAATCTTAACTATGCTAGGAGAAACAGCACCAAGAAGCCACTTATGCAATACAAGTTGCATGTCAAGTGTGGAGCAAGTCTCATGAACGATGTCATGTAAGGTTAGCCCGGGCCTCTTCATCCCAACATCCCGCAAGATGCAAAGTACACAAGAAGCAATCGACAATAAAAGCATCAACACCCACAATGACCATTGTGTTCTACTCGTGCAACAGATCTACATATAGACACGGCTCTGATACCACTGTAGGGTTTCGTAGCATGGAAAACAAAAAATTTCTATCGCATACAAACAAACAAGCCAAGATCTATCTACTAGATTGTAGCAACGAGTCGATGGAATATCTCACCCTCGAAGATTCCAAAGCGTTTAACGAGAGCGGATTCTCGTGGGTGATGTAGTCGTACTCTTCCCGATCTCAAGATCGCGTAGACGATCCTTCCGGCGCTGCGTTCCAGCAGCGCTCCCGCAATGGTCACATCGCTCGTACTGACGAAGACCTTCCTCTCCTTGTTCCAGCAAAAGCAGAGGTTGTAGCACTCTCTCACGATTCCGAAGACAACGCGTGGTACCGAAGTAGAGGGAGATCTCGCAGGCTTCGCCTAAGCCGAGCGAGTATGGTGGACTATGAGAGAGCTCTCACGATCTAGGGTTTAGACACGCCGAGGAGGGGGCAAGCCACGGCTAGGGTTTAGGCGGGCGGCTAGGGTTTGCCTAGGGCGTGGCTATGGAGGCTATGGGCGGCGGCTTGGGGCTAGGGTTAGAGGTGTAGGAACTTGTGTCTAGGAGGGAGCCCCGCCTCCTTATATAGGTGGAGGGGGCCGGCCAAGGAGGGAGTCCTCCCAACTCGGCTTGGTGGTGCGCGGTGGGAGGAGGAACTCCTCCCAAGTCGGTTTCCACCTCCTCTCCACTTCCCAAAATTGCCGCTTGACTTTCAAACTTGGCGCTTGACTTTTCAAACAAGGATTTGATTAATCCTCTATTTTGTTCAGCGATGACACTTAGTACATGATGCAATCATACCAACTTGATATAACACATCCATGTACCCTTCCTCCGGAGTGCCGGACATTCTAACCTTCTAGAACATTCCCGATGAAAACACCTAACCATTCCCCAACTCCAAACGGACTTTCCTTATATGAATCTTATTCTCCGGACCATTCCGGATCTCCTCGTGATATCTCGGATCCCATCCGAGACCAACAACATTCGGTCTCTTTCTCATCATTCCGTAACTACTCAAACAACGTCAATCCTTAAGTGTGTCTCCTACGGTTCGTGAATTATGCGACATGATCGAGACACCGCCCATCAATAACCAATAGAGGAATCTGAAATTCATATGGCTCTACATATTTCTACGATTACTTTGATCGAATGAACCACTTACATACGATACCAATTTCCCTTTGTCTCACGATAGTTTACTTATCCGAGGTTATGATCGCTTTATCTCGCATACCTAGTTCAACCTCACATCGATAAGTACTCTTTCTCGCTCCTGTGATATGTGATCCCTTGTGAGCTACATGCTTGCAAGCTAATTGGATGACATTTCACCGAGAGGGCCCAGAGTATATCTATCCGTCATATGGATGGACAAATCCCACTCTTGATCCATGTGTCTCAACCAATACTTTCCGAACACTCAATGCCACCTTTATAGCCACCCGCCACGGTGGTGTTTGATGTCATCAAAGCATCCATCCAGTAAAGGTGATATGCATGATCTCATGGTCGAAGGAATTAGGTCACTATGTATCAGAAAGCATATATCAATTGAACTATTAAAATGACTTGATCTTTATGCTACGCTTATCTATAGGAGTATGTCCACCATATCATTCTACTAACAATATGATGTTGTTGTTAATAACATCTCAATGTTCATGATAGGGAAACCACAATCATTTATTAACCAAGAAGCTAGTGATGTATAGAGGCTATACTAGGGACTTTAATTTAAGTTTACAAATCACACAAGTATTAATGTTTCCTTGTTAATACTATTATAGCATGAATGTAAACATTTATCATAAACACAAAGATATAATAATAACTACATTTATTATTGCCTCTAGGGCATATCTCCAACATAGCCTATCCTTGGGATCCATCCGAAGCTGGGAGGAACTGGCATACAGTTTCATCCGAAACTTCAAGGGCACCAGCAAAAGGCCGGCCTTGATCGAGGAGCTACGGGCCTGCACCCAGCGTACGGGCGAGTCCATCCGCTCATACATACTGCGCTGGACCAACATCAAAAACTCCGCGGCACACATCTCGGAAGAGAGTACGATCGATGCCTTCAAGGACGACGTCAAACGCCTTGACTTCAAGGAAGAGCTCGGGCGCATCAAGCCCAAAACGCTGGACCACCTCATGGACATTGCCAACAGTTGGGCAGATGGCAAGGATTCCCTCCACCGGGTGCATTCGGACGATGAGGAGGAGTACGGCTGAAGGCGTGAACACCGCAGCAAACGAAGATCGCGCATCTACGACGATCGTGACGGACCCCACATGATCGTGGCTGGCTATGCCGACTTCCGTAGCGAAGGCAACCGCAGCAGCAATGGATACCGTGGAAACAACTTCCGCGATGGAGGACGCCCAGCACAGTCATGGCAACGCCGCGGTCACGACGACGGACCCTCAGCATACGACAAGTTGTCGGGCCCATGCACCTTAAGAAGGCAAGCAAGATGGGAAAAAGAAGGCAAGCCACATGCTTAAGGACTGCCGCGAGGCCCAGATGAGACAGCAGGCCCCGAATCCTGGATACGGGCACGCACCCGCACCAGGAGACATCGCCCACGGAGCTCCTCCACCACCACCTGCGGGACCTGCGAATCATCCAATCACACCTGCACAGAACAATGGCAGAAACGGGTACCCCGCGCCGAAAGGGTCACTGATGATCCAAAAAGGGCGCCCAAGAAACATGGTGCAAAATAAAATCACCCGCCAAGTCAGTTTGGTCGTGACTGCTCCACCCTCCATCCCTGAGTACCTCAGCGATTCGGAGTCTTGCATCAAGTTCAGCCGTTTGGATCACCCCCGCCAGATCCCTCGCCCAGGTCATGCTGCCCTTGTTCTTGAGGCGCAAATCGGAGGGTTCGATATGAGCCGCGTCTTCATGGACGGCGGCAGCAACATCAATATGATGTTCGCTAGCACCTTAGCAGCAATGTGGATCCCGCTGTGCAGCCTGGAACAATCCGACACAATGTTCCACGGCATCGTTCCAGGGAAGGTCATATTCCCCCTAGGAAAGATATGGCTCGACGTCATCTTCGGCAAGCCCGGTAACTTTCGATGCGAATGACTCGAGTTTGAAGTGGTGGACTGGACATCACAATACCATGCCATCCTCGGGTGCGTGGCATTCACACGGTTCCTAGAAGTACCGCACTATGCGTACCTGCTACTCAAGATGCCAGGACCTAGGGGCGTCATCACGGTCCACGGGAGCTTCACCCGATCTGATCACTGCGATAGGGACTTCAACAGAATCTCCCAGTCACTCGGCATGCAAGAGGAGCTCATAAGGCTCTGAGAGGCGACAAACAATGGGGCACCCCCAGTCTCAAGGCAGAACGCACCTGACATGTCTTTCGACTCCACTGTCAACACAAAGAAGGTGTAGGTCCACCCGACGGATGCCTCCAAGACGGCATTGATCGCCAACGACCTCAGCCCCACATAGGAAAGCGCGCTCGTTGAATTCCTCCGTGAGCGCTGGGGAATCTTCTCCTGGTGTCCTACGGACATGCCAGGAGTTCCTAGGGAATTCGCCGAGCACGCACTTAACGTATTTCCAGACGCCAAGCCCGTCAAATAGTCCATCCGACGATTGTCCGAGCCACGAGATGAAGCCATCGGAGTCGAGGTTAACAGACTGCTCGACGCTAACTTCATCAGAGAGACCAAGGAGAGCGAGTGGCTGGCCAACACCGTGATGGTCCCTAAAAAGGACACTGACATCCTACAGATGTGCGTGGACTTCACATCGCTGAACAAGCACTGCCCGAAGGATCACTTCCCTCTTCCTCGAATCGATCAGATCATCGATTCGACTGCAGGATGCAAGAAACTCTCCTTCCTTGATGCCTATTCAGGCTACAATCAGATTCGGCTGAAGGTCGAAGATCAGGAGAAAACGACATTCATCACGCCGTTCGGAGTGTTCTGCTACAACACAATGCCCCTCGGGCTGAAGAACGCAGGTGCCATGTACCAGCGGTGCATGCAGGCATGCCTGAAGAACCAGATCGGCCACAACATACAAGTCTATGTCGACGACATAGTAATCAAAACAAGGGAGGCCAAGACACTGATCGACGATCTCCGCGAGATGTTCGACAATCTTGATCGATACAATATCAAGCTAAACCCAGAAAAGTGCGCCTTCGACGTCCCATCTGGTCAACTGCTCGGCTACTTCATCTCCCAGCGAGGGATCGAGGCGAACCCGAAGAAAAACCGAGCCATAATGGCCATGGAGAAATTTAATCTTCTTGTTACGTTGATTCTCTACCTCACTTTGAAATTCCTTAAACTTCTCGAAAGTTTCGGACTTATGTTTCATGAAATAGATATACCCATATCTACTCAAGTCATCCGTGAAGGTAAGAACATAACGATAACCACCGCGCGATGCTACACTCATTGGACCACACACATCGGTATGTATGATTTCCAATAAGTCCGTAGCTCGCTCCATCATACCAGAAAATGGAGTCTTAGTCATTTTACCCATCAGACATGCTTCGCATCTTTCAAGTGATTCAAAATCAAGTGATTCAAGAAGTCCATCGGAATGGAGTTTCTTCATACGCTTCACTCCAATGTGACCAAGACGACAGTGCCACATATAAGTCGAGTTATCGCTCGTTTTTTAAACGTTTAGCCTCAATGTTATTAATATGTGTATTTCCACTATCGAGATTCAACAAGAATAGACCATCTATCAAAGGTGCATGTGCATAAAACATATTACTCATATAAATAGAACAACCATTATTCTCGTATTTAAACAAGTAACCGTCTCGCAATAAACAAGATCCCGATATAATGTTCATGCTTAACGCAGGCACCAAATAACAATTATTTAAGTATAAAACTAATCTCGATGGTAGATGAAGGGGTAGCGTGCCGATCGCGATCACATCAACCTTTGATCTGTTTCCAACGCGCATCGTCACCTCGTTCTTCGCTAGCTTCCGTTTATTCTGCAGCACCTGTTTCGAGTTACAAATATGAGCAACCGAACCAGTATCAAATACCCAGGCACTATTACGAGTACTAGTGAGATACACATCAATAACATGTATATCAGATATACCTTTCTTCTTGATGTTGCCGTTCTTCAAATCCGCCAAGTACTTTGGGCAATTCCGCCCAAAGGACCTTCTCCCTTGCAGTTAAAAGCACTCAACTTTGATCGTGCTTAGGTCCAGCCTTGGTCTTCTTCGTCGGCGTGGTAACTTTCTTACCACCCTTCTTAAAGTGTCCCTTTTGCTTAGACTTGCCTTTCTTGAATTTGGTGGTCTTATTGACCAACAACACTTGGTGCTCTTTCTTGATCTCCACTTCTGCAGATTTCAACATGGCAAAGAGTTCTGGCAACGTCTTGTTCATGTTCTGCATGTTGTAGTTCATCACAAAGTTCTTGTAACTTGGTGGTAGTGATTGGTGGTAGTTCATCACAAAGCATTAGGAATCACTATACCCAAGCTTTGAAGTTTGTTTGCGTGCCCAGAAATCTTAAGCACATGCTCACTGACGGAGCTGCCCTCTTCCATCTTGCAGTTAAAGAACTTTTCAGAAGCCTCATAGCTCTCAATTGCCGCATGAGTCTCAAAGATCAATTTGAGATCACGGACAATATCATGTGGGTCTGAATTCTCAAACCTTTCTCAAGCTCCGATTCTAAACCATACAAGATAGCACATCGAATCGTGAAGTATCGAGTCTTCCGAGTGAGGTAAACATTCTTTACTTCATCGGTAGCAAGATGCAGGTGGGTCACCCAATGTGCATCCAAAGACATAGGTCAAATTACCAGTGAGGACAATCCTCAAATTGCGTAACCAATCCGTGAAGTTGCTTCCATTGTTTTCAACTTTTCTTTCTAGGAACGCATTAAAAGTGATGGTAGGGGCGGCCATTGATCTACAACATATTTGCAATAGTTTAGACTAAGTTTATGACAAATTGAGTTCAAATTAATAATAAAATTAATCTAGGTGAACTCCCACTCAAAACAACATCCCTCACATTGTTTTAGTGATCACACGAACCAAATCCACCACATCAACACCGATCATCACGAGAGTAGATATAGTTTCAATGGCGAACAATAGACATGTTCATCATATCTACTATATGATTCATGCTTTACCTTTCGGTGATCCGTGTTCCGAGACCATGTCACATGCTAGGCTCACAAGATCAAACCTTAGTTTCGCATGAGAAAATCTGGCTTGCTCACGTTGTATACACTTTATGAATCTAACACACCCGATCATCACGTGGTGCTTCAAACAACAAGCTTTAGCAACGGTGCTAACTAAGGGTGAACACTTTATGATTTGAAATTCATGTGCATGAGGGATCATCTTATAATGCTACCGTCGTCTACTAAGCAATACAAGATGCATAAAGGATTAACATCACATGCAATTCATAATATGTGATATGATATGGCCTTTCTTCTTTGCGCTTCCGATCTCCATCTTCAAGCACGAACATGATCTCCATCATCACCGGCATTGCATCAAGGTCAATGACGCTTCTCCATGGTTGTCGTCCACCGGCTTCAACTATTACAACTACTTTGAATAGACACGGGTCTTAACATAAATTAAAGACAACCATATATTCTCGCCGCTGCCAACTTACAATAAGGATCATTGCATACATCAAATATAATCACAATCATGGCCATATCACATCATCGCACACCCTGCAAAACAAAGTTACACGCCGCTTTTGCATGTTTTACGTGGTTTGGGGCTTTCAATAAGTGTCGCTCTAACTTACGAACATGAACCACAACATTGATACTAGTATTGTTAATCACCCGTTGCAAATTGAATCTTAACTATGCTAGGAGAAACAGGCACCAAGAAGCCACTTATGCAATACAAGTTGCATGTCAAGTGTGGAGCAAGTCTCATGAACGATGTCATGTAAGGTTAGCCCGGGCCTCTTCATCCCAACATCCCGCAAGATGCAAAGTACACAAGAAGCAATCGACAATAAAAGCATCAACACCCACAATGACCATTGTGTTCTACTCGTGCAACAGATCTACATATAGACACGGCTCTGATACCACTGTAGGGTTTCGTAGCATGGAAAACAAAAAATTTCTATCGCATACAAACAAACAAGCCAAGATCTATCTACTAGATTGTAGCAACGAGTCAATGGAATATCTCACCCTCGAAGATTCCAAAGCGTTTAACGAGAGCGGATTCTCGTGGGTGATGTAGTCGTACTCTTCCCGATCTCAAGATCGCGTAGACGATCCTTCCGCCATGCTCCAGCAGCGCCCGAATCGGTCACACGCTCGGTACTGACGAAGACCTTCCTCTCCTTGTTCCAAAGAAAGCGGAGGTTGTAGCACTCTCCTCAGGATTCTGGCAGCACAAAGGCGTGGTACCGGAAGTAGAGGGGAGATCTCGCAGGGCTTCGCCTTAAGCCGGAGCGAGTATGGTGGACTATGAGAGAGCTCTCGACGATCTAGGGTTTAGACACGCCGAGGAGGGGGCAAGCCGACGGCTAGGGTTTAGCTAGGCGGCAGCTAGGGTTTGCCCTAGGGCCGGCGGCGGCTATGGAGGCGGCGACGGCTTGGGGCTAGGGTTAGAGGTGTAGGAACTTGTGTGTCTAGGAGGGGAGCCCTGCCCCTCCTTATATAGGTGGAGGGGGCCGGCCAAGGGGAGGGGAGTCCCTCCCCAACTCGGCTTGGTGGTGCGCTGGCGGTGGGAGGAGGAACTCCTCCCCCAAGTCGGTTTCCACCTCCCTCTCCACTTCCCAAAATTGCCGTTTGACTTTCAAACTTGGCGTTTGACTTTTCAAACAAGGATTTGATTAATCCCTCTATTTTGTTCAGCGATGACACTTAGTACATGATGCAATCATACCAACTTGATATAACACATCCATGTACCCTTCCCCTCTGGAGTGCCGGACATTCCGGAACCTTCTAGAACATTCTCGATGAAAACACCGGAACCATTCCCCAACTCCGAAACGGGACTTTCCTTATATGAATCTTATTCTCCGGACCATTCCGGATCCCCTCGTGATATCCCAGATCCCATCCGAGACTCCGAACAACATTCGGTCTCTTTCTCATCATTCCAGAACTACTCAAACAACGTCGAATCCTTAAGTGTGTCTCCCTACGGTTCGTGAATTATGCGGACATGATCGAGACACTTCTCCGATCAATAACCAATAGAGGAATCTGGAAATTCATATGGCTCCCACATATTTCTACGATTACTTTGCGATCGAATGAACCACTTACATACGATACCAATTTCCCTTTGTCTCACGATAGTTTACTTATCCGAGGTTATGATCGCTTGATCTCTCGCATACCTAGTTCAACCTCACATCGATAAGTACTCTTTTCTCGTTCCCGTGATATGTGATCCCTGGTGAGCCAGTCACATGCTTGCAAGCTAATTGGATGACATTTCACCGAGAGGGCCCAGAGTATATCTATCCGTCATATGGATGGACAAATCCCACTCTTGATCCATGTGTCTCAACCAATACTTTCCGAACACTCAATGCCACCTTTATAGCCACCCAGTTACGGTGTGGTGTTTGATGTCATCAAAGCATCCATCCGGTAAAGGTGATATGCATGATCTCATGGTCGAAGGAATTAGGTCACTATGTATCAGAAAACATATAGCAATTGAACTATTAAAATGACTTGATCTTTATGCTACGCTTATCTATAGGAGTATGTCCACCATATCATTCTACTAACGATATGATCTTGTTGTTAATAACATCTCAATGTTCATGATAGGGAAACCACAATCATTTATTAACCAAGAAGCTAGTGATGTATAGAGGCTATACTAGGGACTTTAATTTAAGTTTACAAATCACACAAGTATTAATGTTTCCTTGTTAATACTATTATAGCATGAATGTAAACATTTATCATAAATACAAAGATATAATAATAACTACATTTATTATTGCCTCTAGGGCATATCTCCAACATAGCCTATCCTTGGGATCCATCCGAAGCTGGGAGGAACTGGCATACAGTTTCATCCGAAACTTCAAGGGCACCAGCAAAAGGCCGGCCTTGATCGAGGAGCTACGGGCCTGCACCCAACGACGGCGAGTCCATCCGCCATACATACTACTGACCAACATCAAAAACTCCGCGGCACACATCTCGGAAGAGAGTACGATCGATGCCTTCAAGGACGACGTCAAACGCCTTGACTTCAAGGAAGAGCTCGGGCGCATCAAGCCCAAAACGCTGGACCACCTCATGGACATTGCCAACAGTTGGGCAGATGGCAAGGATTCCCTCCACCGGGTGCATTCGGACGATGAGGAGGAGTACGGCTGAAGGCGTGAACACCGCAGCAAACGAAGATCGCGCATCTACGACGATCGTGACGGACCCAACATGATCGTGGCTGGCTATGCCGACTTCCGTAGCGAAGGCAACCGCAACAGCGGTGGATACCGTGGAAACAACTTCCGCGATGGAGGACGCCCAGCATAGTCATGGCAACGCCGCGGTCACGACGACGGACCCTCAGCATACGACAAGTTGTCGGGCCCATGCACCTTAAGAAGGCAAGCAAGATGGGAAAAAGAAGGCAAGCCACATGCTTAAGGACTGCCGCGAGGCCCAGATGAGACAGCAGGCCCCGAATCCTGGATACGGGCACGCACCCGCACCAGGAGACATCGCCCACGGAGCTCCTCCACCACCACCTGCGGGACCTGCGAATCATCCAATCACACCTGCACAGAACAATGGCAGAAACGGGTACCCCGCGCCGTAAGGGTCACTGATGATCCAAAAAGGGCGCCCAAGAAACATGGTGCAAAATAAAATCATCCGCCAAGTCAGTTTGGCCGTGACTGCTCCACCCTCCATCCCTGAGTACCTCAGCGATTCGGAGTCTTGCATCAAGTTCAGCCGTTTGGATCACCCCCGCCAGATCCCTCGCCCAGGTCATGCTGCCCTTGTTCTTGAGGCGCAAATCGGAGGGTTCGATATGAGCCGCGTCTTCATGGACGGCGGCAGCGACATCAATATGATGTTCGCTAGCACCTTAGCAGCAATGTGGATCCCGCTGTGCAGCCTGGAACAATCCGACACAATGTTCCACGGCATCGTTCCAGGGAAGGTCATATTCCCCCTGGGAAAGATATGGCTCGACATCATCTTCGGCAAGCCCGGTAACTTTCGATGCGAATGACTCGAGTTTGAAGTGGTGGACTGGACATCACAATACCATGCCATCCTCGGGTGCGTGGCATTCACACGGTTCCTAGAAGTACCGCACTATGCGTACCTGCTACTCAAGATGCCAGGACCTAGGGGCGTCATCACGGTCCACGGGAGCTTCACCCGATCTGATCACTGTGATAGGGACTTCAACAGAATCTCCCAGTCACTCGGCATGCAAGAGGAGCTCATAAGGCTCTGAGAGGCGACAAACAACGGGGCACCCCCAGTCTCAAGGCAGAACGCACCTGACATGTCTTTCGACTCCACCGTCAACACAAAGAAGGTGTAGGTCCACCCGACGGACGCCTCCAAGACGGCATTGATCGCCAACGACCTCAGCCCCACATAGGAAAGCGCGCTCGTTGAATTCCTCCGTGAGTGCTGGGGAATCTTCTCCTGGTGTCCTACGGACATGCCAGGAGTTCCTAGGGAATTCGCCGAGCACGCACTTAACGTATTTCCAGACGCCAAGCCCGTCAAATAGTCCATCCGACGATTGTCCGAGCCACGAGCTGAAGCCATCGGAGTCGAGGTTAACAGACTGCTCGACGCTAACTTCATCAGAGAGACCAAGGAGAGCGAGTGGCTGGCCAACACCGTGATGGTCCCTAAAAAGGACACTGACATCCTACAGATGTGCGTGGACTTCACATCGCTGAACAAGCACTGCCCGAAGGATCACTTCCCTCTTCCTCGAATCGATCAGATCATCGATTCGACTGCAGGATGCAAGAAACTCTCCTTCCTTGATGCCTATTCAGGCTACAATCAGATTCGGCTGAAGGTCGAAGATCAGGAGAAAACGACATTCATCACGCCTCGAGTGTTCTACATAACACAATGCCCTCGGCTGAAGAACGCAGTGCCATGTACTGGTGCATGCAGCATGCCCAAGAACCAGATCGGCCACAACATACAAGTCTATGTCGACGACATAGTAATCAAAACAAGGGAGGCCAAGACACTGATCGACGATCCCCGCGAGATGTTCGACAATTTTGATCGATACAATATCAAGCTAAACCCAGAAAAGTGCGCCTTCGACGTCCCATCTGGTCAACTGCTCGGCTACTTCATCTCCCAGCGAGGGATCGAGGCGAACCCGAAGAAAAACCGAGCCATAATGGCCATGGAGAAGCCGAAGAATCTCAAAGGCGTCCAACAGCTCGCTGGGCGAATCGCAGTGTTAAGCAGGTTCATCAACTGCATGGGCGAAAAAGCCCTGCCTTTCTATCAACTGCTACGCAAGGTAGACAAATTCGAGTGGACACCCAAAGCAGATGACGATTCAAGATCCGCGCTGCTTCCACCTCGCTTCGCCTTGGTCACGCCAAAGGAGCGTGAGCCTCTGCTGCTATACATAGAAGCTATACATCAGGTGGTAAGCACCGTTCTCATGGTCGAACGACCCGAAGATGGCAAGACCCATGGGGTCCAATGCCCAATCTACTACCTCAGCGAGGTATTGACGCCGACAAAACAGAGGTATCCTCACTACCAGAAACTCGCCTACGGCGTGTTCATGACGGCTCGTTGGCTGAGCCACTACTTCCATGAGCATCAGGTGATGGTCGTCAACGAGGCACCCCTGAACAGCATCCTGAACAACCCGGAGGCCACAGGACGCGTGGCCCTGTGGGGCATCGAGCTGTCACCTCTAGACATAGTCTATGAGAAGCGCCATGCGATCAAGTCCCAGGTCCTTCTGGACTTCCTCGTCCACTGGATGGAACTGCAGCTGCCGGACACTCCGGACATGACGCAGTCATGGACGATGCACTTCGATGGCTCCAAGCGTGAGGCTGGAGCAGGAGCCGGGGTCATACTGATCTCCCCGCAGGGCGACAAGATGAAGTATGTCCTCCGGATGAAATTCCGAGCTTCCAACAACGAAGCCGAATACGAGGCCCTCATCCACGGCATGAGGATGGCCAAGATCTGCGGCGCGAGGCGCCTGGTCATCTATGGCGACTTGAACCTCGTCGTCTAGCAGACGTTGAACAAGTGCGACGCACATGACGCCAACATGATCGCGTACCGCACACTCTACAACTCACTCGAAGGAGACTTTGACGGCTGCGAGCTTTGGCATGTTGCTAGAGAAAGCAACGAAGAAGCCGACATGCTCGCCAACATCGGCTCCACCTGCGCACGGGTACCACCAGGTGTGTTCCTCGAGCAGATCTGCGTGCCATCCATCAAAAGTAAATTCCCCAAGGGATCACCCGAAGAGTCAGAGCACTCGGGGGATACGCTACCCGAAGGACATGAAGGACCCAAAAAACTCAACACAGAGGTCGCATTGGTCAACCTGATGCAGGTCATGGCAATCAAAGAAACATGGACGCAGTCGTATCTACGGTACCTGATAAACAGGGAACTGCCTGATGACCCGACATATGCCCGGCGCATATCCCGCCGGTCCAAGGCCTTCACCATCATCCATGGTGAGCTGTACAAGCGCAGCATTTCGTGTGTGCTCCAAAGGTACGTCACCATCGGTGACGGAAAAACTATCCTCCAAGACATCCATGGGGGCATTTGCGGCCATCACGCGGGCAACCGCGCCCTCGTCGCCAAAGCTCTACGAGCTGGATTCTACTGGCCAATGGCCATGAACGACGCCAAAGACATCATCTGAAGGTGCAACGGGTGCCAGCGGTTCATGGACAAACCGCACGCACTAGGATCGGAGCTCAGGCCCATACCCTTGGCCTGTCCCTTCGCCCAATGGGGCCTCGACATGATCGGCAAACTGCCCAAGTCCTCGAAAGGAGGCCACGTCTATCTCCTGGTCACAGTCGACAAATTCACCAAGTGGATTGAGGCCATGCCCGTTACTAATCAAAAGGGCAAGACGACTGTGAAGTTCTTCCAATCCATAGTCTATAGGTTCAGCGTGCCGCATAGCATCATCACCGACAACGGCTCGAACTTCATCTCCAAAGATTTCCAGGACTTCTGCGAAGGCCTCGGGATCAACATATCATACGCCTCCGTGGCGCACCCACAGACAAACGGGCAGGTCGAAAAGGCCAACAGCCTTGTCGGAGGCGGCATCAAGAAATGCCTGCTAAGCCCACTCGAACGACTCGTGGGAGCATGGACAGAAGAGCTACCCTCCATCCTCTGGAGCCTGTGCACAATGCCAAACAACTCAACTGGCTACACGCCCTTCTTCATGGTACATGGAGCCGAAGCCGTGTTGCCTGCAGAAGTACGCCATAAGGCCCCACGGGTCGTTGCCTACAGCGAGGCCGAATCGACGGCCGCACTCAAAGACGTCGTCGACACACTCGACGAGGCACGCGACATAGCCGCGGCTTGATCGGCGGTCTATCAATAGAGCCTCCACAACTATCACAGTCGTCGGCTGCGCCCAAGGTCCTTCATCGAAGGAGACCTAGTCTTATGACTCAAGCAAGAGCGACCGAAGAAGCTCGAGTCACCCTGGGAAGGACCCTACATCGTCACTAAAGTCATCCCAGGTGGCGCCTATCGCCTCAAACACGTGGAGTCTGGAGTCGCATACTCCAACCCATGGAACGTCGCACAACTGCGACACTTCTACCCCTAGCTACCCCCTCCTTTTAGTTTCAATAAGGTTATTCATCCAAGGCTACTCAGCCGAACAATGTACCTCCTCATTACGATATGAATAAAGGTAAGTGTCTCGCCCCAAAAAATTCATTTCTTATTCGCATTTTCTTCATGTTACAACACACTCGGGGGCTCCTCTCACCTCACGACTTCGTCGGCTGAGGATAACGCGTGTACATCTAAGTAGCTAATCACGTCAGGCTAACAAAAAGGACATGCATAAAAACAAAGCACCACGTGCTAAAACAATCAACATTTACAGCAAGGGGCATAACACACCCAGTCGAATACAGACAAATTTTACATCTATCTTTTTTACAGGTCCTACCTATTTTGAAGAATCACCTACGCACGATGCTCAAACAGATCTACAACTTGTTCAGCATACTGCCTTACAGCTGCATAGTGCAGATGCATGTCCCACATGCCACCATCTGGTCAAAAAGGCGGCCCAGACACAACAGCAGCAAGATGTACATCAGGGCAATGCAGCCGCACGAGGGAAAGCGCAGCCTTCACCCCCGCAACCAGCTGATGCCGCACCAGCTCCCTCACATGATGCACATCTCGAAACTTTGCCAGCAAGTCCCAGAGTGCCGATGGCGCTTCGTCTAGAGGAAACATGACGTGCAGAACTGACGCCAAGGACGTCTTCACCTGCCGCAGCACCCGTGACACTTGGTGGGCACGATCCTGCACAGTCGCAAGGACCGCGGCACGGTCGCGATCCATCCAGAAAAAGCCGCCAGCCTCCATATATTGCTGGGTCAGGCAGTTGATCTGAACAGCAACGCTCTCCTTTTCCTCCTTAGGAACAAGATACTCCTCTCTGGCGGCGCCTCGCTCTGCCTTAGACTTCCAAACATCCGCGTGGCCTCGGATGCCATGCAATTCCTTCTCAAGACTACGGACGCGGTCACGAAGAAATACAAGCTGCGACGCATCATCCAAGGATGGTCGCAGCTGCGGAGCAGACGAAGTATCAACAAGGTCATCACCCGAAGGTCCCTAGAGGAAAAGATACAAGGATATGAACAAACGCATGAATGTGCAATAGCTCGAAGATTCATTATATACAACAAAAGCCACTACGTGGCACAAGGAGTGTTCATAAATATATTACAACCAAAGCAGATGAAAGCTATCCTACAACTACAAGGCCTAAGCTGCTCATCCTGAGTGGCCTTGGAGCCGGATTGCCTGCTCTTGGCCTCCCCTGCTGCCTCAACGCGTACTCTGCCAGTAGGTCAATCAGCTTTGGCCCATAGCGTTTACAACGGGAAGCATAGGGGGAAAAATCTACCTCGGATCCGTCGGGAGTCGTTGGCATCCGGGAGGTGACCTGATGAAGATCCAGCTCCGCTCCAGACGCCATGGCCATCGCCAGTCCTACGGATGCGCCGATGCCCTTATGCTTGCGCTTGTACGCCGCGGGCGCCTCGGCTGATAGCGCGTCCGCCAACAAGTCTACATCCTCAAGGGCAACGCCCTTGGGGACGAGCTCCTTATAGAAGTGCCCGAGCACCTCCTTGGCTTTCGCAAGGGAGCCAACCACAGTGCTGCAGCGGTCTTCGACCGCCGCAGTAGCATCATCTAGAGCACTTCCGTGCTCCAGAGCACTGCGGTCAAACTCAATGCCCGCGGCATCTAGATAAGCGGAAAAGGCAAAGTGAGTATAAAGCAAAACCAAAGAGACAAGGAAGCTGAAAAGGAACAAGTAACAAAAGGAAATTACTCACCCGAAATAGCCTTGGCAGCAGCCATCAGCTTGTCGGCTAACTCCTTCTCGCGTGCAACCGCAGCAGTGGCGAGCTGCTCCTCGCGGTTCGTAGCCTCTTTCTGCAGGCGCTCCTTGGCTGCAGCTGCGTTGGCCAGCTCCTGCTCGAGGCGCTCCTTAGCGCCAACGGCGTCCTCAGCTTTTTCCTCCGCTCGTCCGAGGATATTTTTGAGAGCATCAAGCTCGTGGAGGGCCGTATTATTCTCATCTGCAAAAAGCAACAAGAACACGTGCGAGCTTCACAAGCTAGCAAGCAGGCGAAGAAGTTGACGACATAGTTACAGATGTACCTTGAAGCCGCTGGAAGCTGGCCTCCAATGCCAGATGCTGCTTCACCAGCTGGTTGACGCCTTGCGCAAAAGGCTGCGAGCAAACACAACTTATCAAGAAAAAGGCTCGGGGGCTGCGCCCAAGAAACGAGAAAAAACAATAACAAGCACACAAAAAGCGCTCGGGGGCTCCCCCCGAGACGCGTACAAAACAAAAGCAATGATCAGCAGATGATACGAAAATCACTCGGGGGCTCCCCCACGGCAAGAATAAAAACACTTACGTGATCAGACGGAGACCTCCGAAGGTCTGGCCGTAGTCTTCTGGGAGACGATCACCCGAGCCTTCTGCGGAGAGGGGCTCGGAGCAACAACCCCAGAGGTGGCCACCGTCTGAGAAGGAGGAGGCGCAATCGTCGACTCCCCCACCATCTCCTGAGTGCCATCGCTAAACGATCCATCAGAGGAGTGGCTATAAAAGAAACATCAGTCAAATACAAGCAAGCAACAATGAAAGATAGCAAAAAGCAACTGAATGTACTTATGACTCCATATCGCTCAAGTTGAAGACATGCAAGGTCCTCTTGCCATTCTTCTCTTCTTTCTTCTCTTCCTTCTTCCGCTTTGCCGGCGGCTGCGGCACTACAACCCACATAGGCATGACCGGAATAGGAGAGGAAGAGCCACCATCACATCCACTGTGACGCACAAGGCATGGCGGTTCCTAGGCGTCGGTGGAGTCAAAGCATCTGACGACTCGCTCGAGCTCCGTGTCCACTTTGGAGTCTGCTCCTCGCTCGACTCAAAAGTCTCTTCAGCCGGTGATCGCGCCGAGGAAAGCTCAGACATGGAGTCCGCTACCTCATTGTCCGGTGCATCCGAAAAACGTTCGGGTAGTGGAGGCACCATGCCCGGTACCTTGAATTCCTGCACAAAAGAAACAAACTTTTAGAACAAAATAAGCACAAGAAAACGCTGTCGGAAAAAGCGCTATGCGCACTTCCCAGATCTACACCTGCGGCACCGGTCGAGAGGCCCTGAACGGAAGGGTAAGCGAGCTACCCGAAAGGTCCTCTTCAGCTTTGAACTTCAGCAGCGGCCGAAGGATTCTGTCGAGATCCCTCCTGGAGAGCTTCTCAGTCGAGACCCTAGTCAGATCGTGGCGGCCAGAATAAAGGAACATCGGGTGTGCCCTAGCCTGGAGCGGTTACACCCGACGTTTGAGGAACGTGTGGATAATATCCACACCGTTCACCTCCTTATCCGGAATCACCTGGAGGTCCTCCACCCGACGATAGAGCTCCTCTATCTCCGCCACCTCACCATCCAAGATTTGGTTCTTCCAGGACCTCTTCGGCTGGATTATATGGGTGGAATCGAAAGGAGCAAGGCCGAAGTTTTGCCCATCCACTGTGGAGTCGCGGATGTAAAACCAGCGCCTTCGCCAGTATTGGACAGGCTCAGACATAGAAAAAGAAAATAAGAGAAAATTGGATTTAAGGGAAATGATGCAGTCGCCGATGGGATAAACGCCATCAGAGCCAGATTGCCTCTTGACGGAATAGAGCTTCCGGAAAAGGCCAAAGTGCGGCTCGATACCGAGCCAGCACTCGCAGAAGGTGATGAAACAGGCGATGTGGAGAAGGGAATTTGGCGAGAGATGATGGAGTTGGATGCCATAGAAGAAAAGTAATCCACGGAGAAAATTGTGGACTGGGAGAAAGAGGCCCCGAAGGACAAAAGCAACAAACATGACCCGAAACCCAGCAGGTGGACAGGGAATTACCTCGTCGCCGGGAATCTTGACGGCCTCCTTATCCTGCGGGATCAGACCCTGCTCGCGAAGCTTGCGCAGGTCGCCCTCGCGCGTCTCTGATCGTCGCCAGCCACCGTCGGTGACGCGAGTGGCGACGGTACCCTTCTTGCCACCGACAGCAGCGCTGGTGCCCACTGCGGTGGAGGCCTTCTTTGTTTTCCCCATGGCAGTACGACGACGGCGGCGGTGTGAGCGCAGAAAATAAGATGGGAAGGATCGAAGAGCTTCCAGCGCGCGGCGAGAACATCTCAAGAAAGTGGAAGCAGTGAAACGAGAATGGTTGTGATGAAAACAAACAAAATTTTCCCCACAGATT
Organism: Avena insularis; assembly: GCA_023614405.1. NCBI lineage: Eukaryota > Viridiplantae > Streptophyta > Magnoliopsida > Poales > Poaceae > Avena > Avena insularis. The sequence continues at coordinate 29,377,734 of CM042689.1, read as the reverse complement.
ATAAGGACGAAGACGATAAACAAGGACCGTTCATCGGGAAGCCCTAGAGCCAGCATCAAAATCCAACCATCCACGTGTCAGCACAGCAGCGAACCGTTGCTTGCACGCCGTCCACTACGCACGGAAATCGAGGTGACGCCGTAATTATCTCCATGCCGCGCATGACCAGTCAATTCAAAGTCAGAAGCTGGGACCCACGGTCGCCAAGTCACATCACCTCTGGCGCCGCAGACACCTGAGGTCATCGATCGTCAGCACTGACGTCATCAAAGCTATACTAGCAACGGTTACAAATCTTCGACTACACAGCTAAAGTACTCACTCGAATCTACGATTCGAGTAACTACTCGGGGGCTACTCCTATCAGGAGCGCTGGCCGCGCACCCGAAATATGACTAAGGTACTATACCGCTGAACTATTCTTCGAGTCCTACGTCGAGTCTACGACTCCACTACAGACTTGGGGGCTACTCCCATAGGAAGGATGGGTTCAAGCATCCCAAATATTTGTGTCCTACGGACCTAAAGCCAACAACGACTGAATTAAAAGTCTGCCGAGTCTAACAGACACTGGGTTACTCCCATAGGAGCAATGGTCAAGACCCTATGAATTCTTCGACTGTGATCCTTCGGATCAGCACGCAATTTTTTTTCGGCAACTCTGCCCCAACCAACGCTAAGTGAGTAAAATATCCTCCTTGGTCACCCGAAACACCTTCGCGGTGATAAAATTTCGGATGCTGTGTCTGTGACGCAAAGATAAGACCTACAAATACCATCTAATGGCCTCACAATGCATACGACTGCGCTCTGCTAGTAATAATCCGTGCCAGCAGGCACGATGAAAATCCCGACGGACGTGTTGGGTACATCATTTGAAAATTACTAGAATTCTACTCCTGTAAGTCCTCAACAGCCTGAGTTGAATTACGCCAGCATTTGTTCCGGGTTCGAGTCGAGGGACTCGAATCTGAAGAAGATCGTGTTGTTTTGTCCTGAGACAGTTACCTGGCCCTGATTCGTCGGGAGAGTCAGGCACACGCATCAACAATCCCTACACACTAAAATCATTCTCTGATGAACAGAAAACAGCTGCACCCGAAAGATTGAAGAGTCCTCGGCCAAATCTGTGATTCGACTGAACACTCGGGGGCTACTGACATGGTTATACCCTGCGGGTACACGACATCAGCATACCTGGTCCAGCCCAAGGAAGGCCCACGAGAATATACACGGCCCATGAAGACTTTCGGGTAGCCCAAATCCATGACGTCTTCGGATCCTTGGAGAGCAAGACTAGATTAGATAGAATATTCAAAGGGGCAAACCCTAAATCGAATCGATCTGCGTTCGGACCTGCCTACCTCTATATAAAGGCTAGGAGGGCACGACGAGAAAGGCACTTCGCATACCACCGCATACACACCTCCACGCCAGATTGCATCTGCGCACCCCTGTAACTTTCGGTTCCGCTGTAACAAAGAGCAGACAAGCAGGAGTAGGGTTTTCCCTCCGGGGGGCTGAACCTGGGTAAACCTCGTGTCCCCGTGTTGCTTGTTTGCTAACCGTTTCGCGATCTCCAGCATCTCTATCTTCTCCAAAACTCAAGCTCATAACAATGGGCATTGACGAGATTAAACCTCGCCACCGCCAATCACTTTGTGGTGGGGCACGCAGATCGAGTAATTGCGCTCCCCAATAACAGAACCTTCACTCGCTACCAGATTAATTGTCTTCACGGAGTATGAATAATACTGGGCAGGTGCAAAAACATAATCTGCAACCTCTTTGCTGAGTGGGGTATTTCTCGGTAAAGTGGTAAAACAGCTTCTTGATCGAGGTTATTTGCTTCGGAACTCATCAAACTGTTTTCCAAGTGTCTTTAGTGTCTACCATATAAAAAAAAGACTCAACGGAAGAAGGCATAGAAAAAAGCCACGTTGCCAAGACGGTTTGCCGAGAGTATTCTTTCAGCACATAACAAAACACCAAATATATTTGCTAAATGTATATTTCCAACACAAGGAAAATTTTAAAAGATCTTTGCCATCCACCAATCTTCTTACCATAAGCTTCATTCACATTTGCCGGATTAGTACCAATTACACCATCTTGACATTGGTAACTTTTACCGTACCTTTTACTGCTCAAGAACATATCCGAGGGTCCCACAACACCTCACGAGAGTTATGCTAGGGCGATCGACGAGGCAAGCGTATTTGGATAGGGTTTCTCCGGCGTGGGCGGTGTTTTTCTCGATGGCGGCTATATGGCGGCAGTGTGATCTAATTTTTTCGCTGGTTCAGCCCAAAAACCTAGATCACGCTGCCACGATCCATTGCACGGTGTCCTCCACTGCAGGTGCAGGCAGCCATTATATTGTTTGCTTTTGCCCTCCACCACCTCTCCGTTGTCGTGCAATCTGAGGCAGCCACCGGCACCTTCTGGCAAGTCAGCGCACGGCCACCAGCCAGGAAGCTATCTCGATCGTCTCTCTCGTTGCCAGTGAGTGCTTCTTTCAGCTGGCGGCTCGACGAGATACGCTCCAGTTGGAGAGAAATAATGCTATGAGAAGCATGTTAAGATGAAATTACGATTATATTTGATGAAAGATTTCGTAATACCTGGTACAATAGTATTCCCTCTCTTTAGAAATATAAGACGTTTTAGCTCTGTGAATCGAATGTATCTAGACGTCTTTTAGCGAATCTATACACTAAAAGTCGTCTAAATACATTTATGTCATAAAACTAAAATGTCTTTTATACGGTCGTCCCAGTGAGACTTGTGCTCTGACGACCTTTTCAACCCAATAGTTTCACCATCAACCCCAAAGAACGCTGGCCGGGTGGAACTTGAGATGGAATCGTTGTTTTCATGTGGCTATGAGCAAGCAGCAAGCAGTGGCCATATATAGGCGAGCGCGAGTCGTGTTGGAGTTATCAACAACCATCACATCTGATGGCAACAGTGACCCTGGAATTCCTAGCTATATTTACATTCTTTTATATATTGATACTATAGTTGACTCCTAGCTGGGGTCGTCGCCTTTATATATATATACAGCCTACACATTGCGGCAAACAAAGAAACACCGAATCCAAACACCAGACACACACCAGCGCATGCAACGCGACCATGAGCCCCATACTCTGCAGCCTCTTTGCCGAGTGTTACACTTAGCAAAGGGGTATCGAGAAAGATTTTCTATGTCGGTAAAACAGCCTCTTGATCGAGTGTATTTGCTTCGGAACTCGTCAAACTGTTTGCCAAGTGTCTTTAGTGTCTACCGTAAAAAAAGGACTTGGCAGAAGAAGGCATAGAAAAAAGCCATGTGGCAAGATGGTCCCCCCCCCCTGATCCAACATCTTTTTGTCCTTCATGACGATCAACCAACTTTCTAGTACCGTGTTCCTGTGTACACTTGATAGAATGTTAGTCCCTAGGCAAATATAAGAATTCAGCATAGTCGTCTGTAAAAGACCAATTTGATGTGCCTCCCATGCATGCCAAAAATTGTCTGCAGCATATTTTCAAGGGTTTATGGCATTGATGTTCACTTGTGATAAGATGTGGCTCCAAATGCAGGAGGGCATCTATCATGATACTTACACCCATAAAATCGACATGAAGACCCATGAATAAGACATGCAAGACTTCATTGCTGGACCGACCACTAACTACTGTCCAAATCAGACGAGCAATACACGGCGGCTACTACTTCCCATCTATATACTCCGTAATTTTATTTTGCTGGCAATTTCGTGTAGTGTTGTGGGGTTCAATGTATTATTTCAAATAATATTCTCATACTCCTTTGTACTTAGATGTTTTGTACACCTTCCGTTTAGCTGACGCTGAACTTAATTGTGTGGAACAGAGGGAGTTTGATGCATATATATACTATAGAAAAAAATATTACACGTAGTAGAAAAAATTGCCGTATACGGTCGTCCCGCTGAAACTCGGACCTTTTCGAACCCAATAGTTTAATCATCAAAGGCCGGGGTGGAAAAAATTACACGTAGAAAAAATCATTTAAGAGTAGCGAGTACGTGTGGCTATTGTATACTTGACATGGAATATGCGTTTTCATGTGGCTATAGGCGAGTCGTGTTGACGTTAGCAACGACTATCACATCTGATGGCAACAGTGGCCTGGAATTCCTAGCTACATTATTTACGTTCGGCTGACCCATCCTGACCGTGTGTTTATGCCCGTTTGGATTGGTCCGGAGTCTATGAAGATAAGGTCCAATCTGTCCGGCCAGTCGCGTCCAGCGGTGTGTTCACGCAGGCGGACGTTGGCACCATCGCTACGGAAGGTGTGCAAATTAGTTGAAAATGTCAAATGGAGAAGCCAAAAACACACAGATTAACTAGCAAATAACATGGCAGACGTGCGCCATCGCTCTTTGGGGATCGCCAACAAATGGCTACTGGTTCTAAAATTTACGAAAGGGGGCATTTTCATACACAAATGTTCCTAACATGGCAGCTTCCCTACCCAAAAAGTTGCATCCGCCATCGCCATTGCCCTTCAGGCATCGCGAGCCCTGATGGCCTGCTACCTCTTCGCAACCCAAGCCCTGCGACCGGGGTCGGCGATGCTTTCTAGGTTGGTGAGCATGATGGCGTTCTCCTCGACCATGATCTTGGCTTCGGCCTCCATGGCCTTCGCTTCGGCCTCCAGCACCCTAGACCTGGCCTTCTTTGCCTTGGCTTCGGCCTCGGTCAACGTCGCCCTGGCATCGATCTCCATTAGCCTGGCCCTTGGCGTTGCCTCCTCCACCTCGATGGTCCTTGTTTGTGGCTCGACAAAGGTCTTGGCGGCGGCCTCTTTCTCTCTGTGCCGCCTCTCCTTCCTCTCGGCGATGGCCTTTTCCTTCTTCTTCAGGATCTTCTTCAAGGTCTCCTGGAATTCCAAGGAACTAGCCTAGTGGGCGAGGTTGGCCTTCGTGGCCTTGTGGCCACCAGTGCGGCGGGCACGTCCGATAGTACCGTCGCTTGCAAAGGTGATGAAGCCTTCGTTATTGTCGGTGTCTAGGAGCACTGGCCTTGCCCCTCTTCTTGTTGTTCGTTTCTCTCCAAAGGGCATAGCTAGTCTCCTATTTTTTGGTGTCCTTAAGCAAGTCTAATAATGGCCCAACGAGAAGGCCTTGTTATGGATGCCAACAATGGCTCAATGCAAATGCAAGACATCGACAAAGAGAGGAAGCGGTTTTACCATGTCAACCGGCTGCATGCCGCTTATTTTCCTTTTCGTCATCATCTCGTAGGAGCCTTAGAACTTGCTACACTCGGCATGGATGGTGCCCCAACGCTTGGAGAGGGAGAGATCATTTCGATCACTAAAAAAGTGTCCTTCCCAAATTTCCTATGCTTATGGAAGAACCTGCCCACCTTCTTCCAATAGGCAAAGCCCTTTTGCTCGGCGCCGCATAGTGGATCTTATGAAATCTTCATCCATGCCTTGCATAGGAGGTTGTCCTCGACGGGGGTGTAGCCCGCAGTTCGTTGGATCACCTTCTTGTCGTCGACAAGTGAGGCCGCAAGTGAAGCGGACAATGACGCGGCCGTGACACCCTCGTCCATGGAAGTGCATCGTTCCCAAAGAATGCCTCGCTGCAATGTTGCAGCCATCTTACTAGGTCTCTTGCTGTGTCTGCGTCTCGGCCTCGCCGTCGTTGGCATAGCCGTGGCCACCCTCGTTGATCATGTCGTGCATGACGTCCCAGCCGTCATTTCCCATGAAATCATACACCCAAATTGGTCATCATAAAGCGGCGGGAGCAGTGCACTGGCAATGGCAAAGAAATTTGGCAATCATACCATGTCGTCCGTGGCAACTCTTGGTTTCTGGTGGCGGCGGCGGAGCGGAACTCTTTCTGAAAAACTATCGAACCACCCTCTATTTTTAGGTCAGAAGGCAACTTATAGGCGCGGAGGGAGGCCGAGGAGCTGCCTGGGGTGGCCAAACCTCCCCAAGCCAGGTCGGTGGGCCCGCTGGGTGGGCCCCCAGGCCTCCCCTCTGTCTCCCCTTTGGCTCCGTGGATCTTCTGGTGAAATATAATTTTTGGCATATTTTCCGGAATTTTTCCTTATAGTTCATTTTCTGCACAAAAACAAGACACCAAGGCAATTCTGCTGAAAACAGCGTCAATCCGTTTTAGTTGTATCCAAATCACACAAGTTTAGAGGAAAAACAATAGAAAAGTGTTCGGAAAAGTAGATACGTTTTAGACGTATCAGTGCCCCACCTCCGGATGACACCCGTTTGGTTCGAGGCCAGGTTTGACACCCCCACACCCATACCTGCACCTGCTTCCCGCCCCCGCGATCCGTCCACGAACCCGTCATCGGGTCTAGATCTCCACCAGACCCGCCACCCGCCGTGTACATGGGACCGACGGTTACCCGCGTCGTTTTCATCTCCTTTGGCTGCTGGGCGCTGGCCGTCGGTGGAGGGAACGCAACGGCGCTAGATGAGAGGCGGCGACGCCAAATGAGAGGAAGGGACGAGGACTGGGCGGCTCGTCGGCGGGATCTGGAAAGCGTGTGTGTACTGTGGTGGGATCTGGGGAGGCGGGCGTGCTTTGCGGATTTGCGGGAGAGACTAGAGAGAGAGGGAGGCCAGAGGCGACGCTGCAGAGGGGAGACGGGAGCGATGCGGGTTGAGGGTTAGGTGGGGTAGGGCCCATGTGTTGGTATTGGGTCTGCGGGTTGAGGGTACGGGTTTGGTCCCTCCAGACCTGCATCCGCTAGACCTGACTGACACAGATTTTTACCAGCGATTACGTACGTGTGGGGCCCATGCATTAACCTTGTACGTAGCCTCTAGCCGGGTGGAAAAAATTACACGTAGAAAAAGAATCATTTAGCAGCGAGGAGTATGTACGTGTGGGTATGAGCAAGTAGATATTGCACTTGAGATGGAATCTGCAAGCAGTGGCTATGCATGAGAGCAAGCCGCAAGCAGTGGCCATAAAAATATAGGCGAGCGAGTCGTGTTGGCCATCACATCCTACAAATTGGCACTATATATATATAGCCTACAAATTGCACCAAACAAAGAAACCAAAACACTGAATCCCAACCGCAGCGCAACGCAACAATGAGTATGATACTCATTGCCATGGCTTTTGTGCTCATCATGTTGTCGCCGCCGCCGCAAGCATCGTTGGCAGGAGCCACGGGAGGGATCTTGCGCAAGATCCCTTCCAAGGAGTCCTTGGCTCACTGCATCTCAAGCTGCGGGGACGTGGACATCTCCTATCCCTTCGGCGTAGGGTCGTCTGGCTGCTTCCGTCATGGCTTCGAACTCACCTGCAACCACTCCACCAAGCATCATCATCCCAAGCTCTTTTTTGCCAGCAACAGCAACAACAGCAGCAGCAGCCCTATCCAGGTCACTAACATGTACGTATTCCCCAGCGGAACTTATTTGTATACCCCTATAATCTTCCGCCGTGCAACGAGTCCAGGTACAAATACGTACAACATGTCATGGCAGTCCCCTGCTAAAGGTATTACTCTCAGTAGGGATAATACTTTATTCGTGGCTGGTTGTGATTTGGATGTCACCTTATTGGAGTATGGTACGGGGCACATGATTGGTTCTTGTATGACTAGATGCGCCGGCAACAAGCCACCAACTGGAGTCCCTTGTAATGGAATGGGTTGCTGCCTCATCCGGTTGCCAAGGGACAACAACCTCACAGGCTTCCATGCAAAACTTGTCAGCACCAATACTACTGCAACACAATTAGATTGGTTCCACCCTGGCATCATGGGTATAATGACAGAGGATCATTATGACTACACAACTAACCAAGCTGTTTTCTCAAGATGGACAGACGACGATAGCAAAATTTATGATGAAGCTCTGCTTAGTGTTAGAATCACGGACCAACCAAACTGTGAAACTGCACAAATGCACAACGACGCAAGCTATGCCTGCAGCAACGGTAGCAGTTGCCACAACTCCTCATCTGCTGGTACTGATGGTTACTGGTGTTCCTGCCCTTCTTCTTCTTATTATTATGAAGACGGCAGAAACCCTTACATTTTAGATGGATGCGTGCAAGGTGTGTGCTTAATTAATTCCGGCCCTACTTTTTTCTATTTAGCCTTTCATTCATCCTCTAGCTTCTTCTTACTTACTTTTTGTGTCTATCTATTGTGTGGAGCAGATTATAACCCCAAGCCGCACAAACAACGCTGCAACAGATCATGTGGAAGCATTACTGTTCCCTTCCCCTTTGGGCTCCAACAAGGGTGTTCTGCAAACCCCAGATTTCTTCTTAATTGTACATCTGGTAATCTCACACTTTCGGTCTTAGGAAGTGCACAATATCATGTGACTGATGTATCTGTGGAAAATGGGACACTGACTGTTAGCAACATGGTGAGCGGAATTAATTCAAAAGAGACAATATCAATCGAGCAGACCGACAATTATGGAAATACAGTGAGTTCATCAGATGCCCTGCTGGAAGATCAATTTGATTTCTCTCTGGAATACGACATGGTTATAAAGTGGGCGGTTACCAATCAAACTTGTCAAACAGCTAAGCAAAAGGGTAGTATGTATGCATGCCGCAGTTCCTACAGCGACTGCCTAAACGTCACCCACGGGGATTTATTTATGGGATATCGTTGCAAGTGTTCGCAAGGCTATCAAGGAAATTCATACATCAAGGATGGATGTACAGGTCCGATCCTCCTCATCACCCCTTCATAGTGCACTAATATTATGTTGCTCTAAATCCTACAAATATTTAGGAAACTATTTATCTACTCCCTCCGACCCATATTAGTTTGACTCAAATTTATCTAGATGCGGACGTATCTAGCACTAAAAATTGATTAGATACATTCTTATTTAGGTGCATCTAAGTCAACTAATATGGGTCGGAGGGAGTATATTAATTCATTATTATATACTAAAAGCACATTATGGTAGAAAAATAGCACAGATTCCTAGAAATTTCCAAAAAATAGAATAGTGTGGTCCATCCATTTATTAGTAGAACACCACCATTATTAGAACCACGTAACCGTACTTGAACATATCACATATTCTAGATCTTCCTAGATCTTCGTAATTGTGCATAAACATATCATAACCATTATATGTACATGACCTGAACTTTTTCTTTGAAATGAGGAAAAAACTTTTCCCATTCTATTGAATAATAAGAAGATAATTGCTTGGTTAATTAACGGTAAACCGGGCGAATATAAGAAGCTTATTACCACTCAGGAGAGCTATGCCATGGCTGCTATGAGAGGAGTATGTGTGGGGCGCTCCAACCAAGATGAAGAAGCTTACCATCGACCAGAGCTACGACACAGCGAGATCGACCAAAAACACAACATTGAGCGATACATCGTTTTTATCCCACACGGCACAAGGTCAACACCCTCAACACTACCAAACTTCGGTGACCGTTGTATTTACATCCAACTCCTCAGCCATGCCATACACATCATCAACACCACCACCTTCTAGGACCACCGTCCCAACATAATACCACTCACGCACGAGCCACAACACCGCATGACCCGGTCGCCCGGAACCCAAAGTTGCACGGGCAAACCGTACATAGACCACAACCAATGCACCAAGATCTAGGGCCGTCGCCCCGATGTAAGGTCAAATAGCCTCAACTGAGAAGGTCGGCCGAGCGGTTAACATCAATGACCTAGGGACACAAGATTGTAGCACAATCCATGAAAGCAACAGATCCACCCCATGAAACTGTTGCCAACCTTGGTTTCCGTGGCCACCCCTTCGACTCACAATTAATCATCATATCCACTTGGGGCCAACCTCCCAACATCCACCAATTCCACGACGAGAGAAACATGCGTTAACGAGATAATCTCTCTAAGGCGATGACTCTTGGGATGGTGCAATGTAACTACTCCCTCTGTTTCAAAATATAAGATGTTTTAGATTTATGAACAAAATATATCTAGACTTGTTTTAGTGTGTCGATTCACTTCAAATCGGAGTGAACCTACGTATTAAAATAGTCTAGATACATTTGCTTCACAAAGCTAAAACATCTTATATTTTAAAACGGAGGGAGTATATCTGTCGCCCGCACGAGAACCTGAAACTAGGGATTTCACCTAACAGGACCACAACATCGATCGTTGGTTGTTCATCCCCGGGATTTCTCCCTGACATCCTATGGACGAAGCCCACCATCGAGTAGGATAGTTGTGCACTCCAAAACGCGTGCGCAACAAGAGCCAGATATAGCCCACACTGATCCACCCGCACCCAACCCTAGATCCGTTCATGTTCTACCATATGGCCGCCTCCAAACCACCTCCAGACCAACTAAACTAATCTACAATCTAGCATTATAAAATATACTAGTAGTATAATAAAATCAGCAACATTTGATTATGAGGAGTGCTGCCAACAATTTCTCCCAGGCTCGCTTGCTCGCCCCCTCCCCCGTGGGCAACGAGCGAACCCCCATCTCCCCGCCCGATATGACCTCCTCCCCTCACCCTCTCTCGCCGCCTCCGACGTGGTCCGTCAGGCATTGCCCGTTAAGGGCTGGCAGTGGTAGGGGGACTCTACCCGGTGCACGAAAGGGGGCGCGGGCCCTGGACGGTGGCGGTGTTTCTCGGCAGCGGCATGGTTTCTGCGGGCGGGGTGGACGGAGATGCGGTGGTGCATTCGGTTGGGCGACAGGGCAGGTGACATGGATATGCCCTACGGGTACCTGATGTTAGCCTACCTAGTCTAGCCTAGTGGAAGCCCATAGGAAGGGACTACCGCAATTGTGAAGCCCAAGGATACTTCGGATGGCCCAAGCACGGAGAGAGATTGACTTCATGGAGGACACGGCTAACCTAGATAGAAATTCAAAGGGGTCAACCCTAATCTATAACCGACTCGACCTACCCCGGGACCTAGCCTATCTATATAAAGGCTAGGAGGGCACAACGAGGAGGATGACACACAACCCTAGCATACACCCCATGTCAGATCTCATATGCACACCTGTGTAACCTTCGGCATCGCCATCAATTAAGAACACACAAGCAGGAGTAGGGTTTTCCCTCCATGGGCCCGAACATAGGTAAACCTCGTGTCCCTGTGTTGCGAGTCTGTTAGCCGTTCCGTGATCTCTAGCGTCCCCTCCTTCTCCAAAACCCAAGTCCATAACAATGGACATTGACGAGTCGAACCCTCGTCAGCGGCGCTAGCGGCGGGGCAAAAAGGGTTGTGGTCGGCGATAAGGATGTCAATGGGTAGGGTATGGGCAGGATAGAGCAATATCATACCCATACCCGTGTAGCCAATGGGTACAAAAACTTACCCATACCCGTACCTGCGGGTATAAAATTTTACCCATACACATACCTGGCGGGTACCCGTATCCATTGGGTACTCGGTGGATATATCCAATAGTATATAAGTTATTCAAAATTTTACTTTCATCAATAGTATATTTGAAAAAAATACAATAATCTCTACTTACTAATAGTAGACGAGTACATGAAAGTATCAAATTAAAGTTTAGAAGTCGCAATCAAATACTCGTCCCTAGCCTTCTCGACCACATAGGTTCAAACTCTATAGATAAGTTTGACATGTCAGTTTAAATGGGTAGGGTATGGGTATACCCATGGGTACAAGTCTATACCCATGCCCCGTACCCGTGATTTAACGGGTAGGGTATGTGTATTACACATGGATATAAAAGTGTGCCCATACCCTACCCATGAGGGTACGGTACCCGCGGGTAAAATTGCCATCCTTAGCCGGCGATGCTCATCTCGGCCCAGATCTGCGCCCGTTTGAGACCCATCTGGATTGGTATGGGCTTGCCTGACGCGCTCCTATGTGGATCCCTAGAGGTGGAGGAAGGGCGGCGATGGGTCTGGGTTGGTAGCACGCTCGCGGCTGCCCTTGCTCCAACATGGCGACAAAGGCTTTGCAGGCCCATCTAGGCTCGGTCGGGCCCGAGACCTGGTGTGCACCTATTGCCACGTTCGTACTACGATGGCGGTGAAGGTAGTTCCCTCCCGCGCAGCTGCAATGCTATTACCCCCGGTACCACTATCCCCTTGCTCGAGACTAGAGGCTTCACGCCAATTCCCATAGTGAGTTGATGAAAATGGCACCTTTTCCATGGTGGCGCGTTTGGTTGGCGGTGGGTTGGGTGGACCACTACGGACCATCCAGGGTGGTGGTTCTTTGGGGGTGGGATAAATCCCTATCGTCTTTGTCCAGCACTGACACGGTGACGCTTGCCGGTGTTGCCTCTCCTTCCTGAAGGGAGTCTGGTAGCTCCTCCCCACGCCCCTTCGTGTACCGAGGGAAACCCTATGACCAGTCCGGGTGGCACTGACGTAGTCGTCACATCCCTTGCTGAAGGTGTTGCTTGGTACACGACAGTTCAGAATGCCACCAGGAGCGCGGTGTGACCTTTCTGGAGGGCGCATCAGTAGAGGGCCGTCTTTGTTTCATCGATATGCCAATGTTGGCATTTGTTTCTCTTTTGTTCTTTTTCTTGGGCTTGGTTGTGCTGCGGCCCCAGCATGTTCATTGTATCATGTGATTGTTATATTAATATAACGGGGCTTGATTCCAGGAGATTTAATTATTTGTAAATAATATAGTTCCTTTTTGTTGGTACCAACATAATTATATATTTATATACAAAACAAAGATCAAACGTGGACAAATTAAGGATGATGTCCTCGCATTTGTGAGGGCCACCTTGCTTGTTTAAGAAAAACATCACGTAAACCTAAAGGAGTTTCAGCTGATACATGGAGATCATACAAATTTAGTTTGGCATTGTTTTAGCACGTTGTTATACATTTGTCAGCAATATATAACCAACAAGAATTTTCTACAGATATCGATGAATGTGCAGTATCAAACTACTGCAATGGGACATGCCAAAATTTTCCTGGAAGCTACACATGCACAAGTTGCCCCCATAGAAAAGTGTTTGATCCGATTAAAAGGCAGTGCGTTATGTCAGCAAAGGAACACGGTCTCATTTTGGGTAAGTCCTAGCTAGCAATAGCAAAATATCCTCATTGTAATTACAGTTAAGCGAATGCAGAGTGACTAAGAGACCAATGGTTAAATGTAGGTATCGCAACTGGAACGGGATGCGGCCTTGGCTCCATAATTATTGCATTGTGTGCAATTGTATTAGCCAACAAGTGGAAGAAAGGCTTCCAGAAGAGAATCCGACGAGCGCACTTCAAGAAAAACCAAGGCCTACTCTTGGAGCAGCTGATCTCAGATGAAAGCGCCACAAACAAAACAAAGATATTCTCCTTGCAGGAACTAGAGAAGGCAACCAACAACTTTGATGTCACTCGAGTTCTTGGTCGTGGAGGACATGGTACAGTTTATAAAGGAATTTTATCTGACCAACGGGTGGTGGCAATTAAAAAATCCAAAATTGTGGAGCAAATTGAGATAGACCAGTTCATCAATGAGGTTGCTATCTTGTCTCAGATAATTCACCGCAATGTGGTAAAGCTATTCGGTTGTTGCCTTGAATCTGAGGTTCCTTTGCTGGTGTACGAGTTCATATCTAATGGTACACTACATGACCTTCTTCACATTGACGTTAGTGTTAAATGCTTGTTGTCATGGGATGATCGCGTTAGGATTGCAGTTGAAGCGGCAGGGGCACTTGCTTATCTACACTCAGCTGCTGCGATCCCAATTTTCCATAGAGATGTGAAATCTGCTAATATACTATTGGATGGCAGCTTTGCTACAAAGATTTCTGACTTCGGTGCTTCAAGGTCTATTTCACTTGATGAAACTCATGTGGTGACTATTGTCCAAGGAACGTTTGGTTACCTAGATCCAGAGTATTACTATACTGGGCAGCTAACTGAAAAGAGTGATGTGTACAGTTTTGGAGTAATACTCATTGAACTTTTGACAAGAAAAAAGCCAATCTTTATCAATGATCTAGGTGCAAAACAAAACTTGTCCCATTATTTCGTTGAAGGATTGCAAGAGGGAGCTGCCATGGAAATAATGGATCCTCAGGTTGTCAAAGAGTCAAACAGAGAAGAGATTGGTGATATTTGCTCACTTATAGAAGCATGCTTAAGAGTCAAAGGAAGAGACAGACCTAATATGAAAGAGGTAGATATGAGGTTGCAATTCCTGAGAACTAAGCGGCTAAGAAAGTGCAAAATTATCCCAACTAGTGAAGAAGAGATTGAGTATTTATTTTGTCCAGAGGTTCGTAATTCCGATGCACCAATGAATGTTGTCAATGCTGGTAATTTAACATCAAAAGGCATCTCCAATTGCTACAGTCTAGAACAAGAACTTTCATCGTCACTCACTATGCCACGCTAAGTATTTATGTGCAACACCACAATGTTGTCCTTCCTGTTATTCATATGAATTACCATGTATTTTTCATGGAGTTGTATTATGTTACTAGTTCACTTTAGACGAGGGTATGTCATGTAGTTTCACTTCATGTCTACTTGAATAATTTATTTGTAGCCTATGTGAACTGTACAACTATTTATTTCATTTGCGATGAATATGCTTGCAATGATAAGTTAAGATACATCATTGTATTTAAATTACGGTGGTGGGAAAAAACATATTTGTATCGTTGTTAACAAATTTCATACTTTCCGTTGTTGTTGGCTTACTTTTTTTGCGGGTAAAAAGGTCAGGGATTATAAACGCCAATCTGCTAATAACTGGACTAAAAGAAGCTAATGCTCACATAACTCGAAATAGGCTTTCGTTCTTCTTTATAAATAAAGAAACCATCCTCACAACATTATAAGGTTCAACACAAGAAACAAATAAAGTTTGCTCTTATAAATATTTTTGGGCCACAGCGCAATTCTTGGGCCGATACTCTGGATCGCTTGAAAAGCAAGAAAAATAACCATCCGGACTGGAGAACTCTCCTCCTCCTATAAATATTTTCTCTCCAGCAGTCAAGCCCCCACGCCCAAAACCTCGTCCCAAACAAACCCACGCCATGTTCCGCCTATGCTTGACTTCAACGTCCCTCGCCGATGTTAGGCGGTTCGAGTCGCCCACCACGGCCACCCGTCTACGACATCTCCGACGAGAAGGAGCCCGTCCCCGTGCGGGAGCCCACGTTCTCCGCGGGAGATTACGTGCACGGCTCCGATGAGGAGGACGCTGTGTCGCGCTGGTGGCTGCGATCTCGGCGGCGGAGGCCCCCGCGCGCTTCCGCCGGGAGGAGGCGGACGCCGTCCGCCAAGTTCGTGAGTACGAGGCGGCTTGCCGGGAGGAGCGCGTCCGCCGCGTCAAGCTCGGGATAGTCGAGCTTGACGACGAGGAGTGAAGCTCTTCACCCACGTCGACATCGTCGTCCGCCTCGACGCTCTTCCACCACCGGTACCGCCACGCGCAGAGGCCAATTTGGTCGCATTTTGCTTCAAATTAGTTAGCCCGGTTAGGTGTAGTATGTAATTTAGGTTTGCTAATCCGATTATGTAACTTATGATGGTCAATCGGAGCATCAAATGCCATCTATATATAATCATCGATGAATTTTCCCATGATATTTGAAATGCATTTTTTCAGTTCGTGTTTTACGGTTCTGTTCTACGTCAGCTGCAAAATCTTCGTCCCCACATTTTTGGAAGACTAAATTCATGTTTTTCGGTTCCTGACTTTTTCGGTTAATGTTAGAGATGCTCTAAGGCTAACTGCCGGGGGACGAGTTGCTAGACGAGCGAGTAATTCGGGAGTCAATTGGATCGTTGGACTTGAGCAAGTAATTCGCGATTCTGATATTGTGCGGATAATATTATGTGTTTCTTGGGCCGATACTCCGGATCGCTTGGAAAGCAAGAAAAATAAGGAACTATCCGGAGCGGAGAATTCTTCTTCTTCTTCTCCTCCTCCTCCTCTAAATATTTTCTCTCCAGCAGTCCAACCCCCTACACCAAAACCTCGTCCCAAACAAACCGACGCACATGAAACAACAGGTGTTCCCACAATCTCCTATGCAGTCTGGAAATCCGAGTATACCGTGGAATAAAAAGAAGAACGTTACGCTTAACGTCAGATCAACCTCCTGTAATTCCTCCACAAACTCAGTTTCCTCGAGGTCAACCTATGTTCGTGCCGTCACCCGCGGGACCAATATATGCACCTCCCTCCACCTGTTAGAGCAGTTACTCAGGACAATGCTACCGAGGTGGAATAGGGTAAGGCTAAGAAATTGGTGAGCACTACTGTCTAGTTTGCAATAATTAATTCGGCTCATCCTACTAATAGGTTCCCCACGCTGAAGTTACCGAAGCCTACCATGATGGTGGCTAGGAATGGTACCGATGATACCCCTTTTAATCAGCTACCTGATGGTATTTATAAGGCTAAGCTTGCTCCCAAGTGCTCTCCTGTGGCCAAAGTCTCTATTGTTGGTCCTGCAGTGCCTCAGTTATTGAGGCTCATATGACATGAATTTGCCTGCTCAATACCCAGTAAAAGTGGGAGGCTCTTCTGTATGGGGATGATGCTTTTCTTGTTAAATATCCCTGGGTTCAGGACCTTCAGCGGGTTGATAGACATTCATTTGCCTCTACACTCTCACAATGCTTAGATTGTTGTCAGTGTATGGGAGGTGCAGGATATCCCACCCAAGTTTTTTTTCCTCAGCTTTGGGTACATGTGGAGGGAGTTCCCCATAGTATCCGACATTTCCTTGCTGGGGACAACTGTGGATGTTTACCTACCTACACTGTATAGTCGCAATATTGTTCATGTTTGTGTGGTCATGATGAATCCCAAGGCATTACAGAAATATGTGCCATATATTGGAAGCACTGCGACGCTGAAGTTGAAGGGATATGATTTTGTGTTTTGTCAGGAGCCTACTGACTTTGTTCCTGACCTTGGTTTTACTCCTTTTTTTTTGTCTGAAAGCACACGTAAGGGTGATGAGTCCGGTGGTGATGATGATGTTGGTCAGAAGGACAAGGATCCTACCTACTGTTGAAGAAGGTAATTCTCGGTCTCAATGAAACAACATGGAAGTGGATACCTCGACAAATCAGTCTTTCGCTGAAGTGCCTCAAAGCAATTAATCAGTTATCATCTAATATGCCTGTTTTTGCTGTAACTCCGTTCAACAAGCACCCGCAGACTCATAGATGATAACGGAAATTGCTTCAGGTCCTCAAAACAGCGTTCAGTGCGCTATGGTGTGCTGCTTCAGGTCTTGTGTTCGCACGCCATCCAGCAACAGGTGGTTGCTTCTGGGCCGCAGCTTGCCGCGCCATCTAAGGTATATATGATCCTAAGCCACAACGGAACGCCCAGTTGGAAGCCGATGGAGCAGGTCGACGCGGTCTCTTGGGTTCAGATTTATACTAAGCCGTGATTGATTTAAGAGACGACACCATCAGTGCAAGTGGTCGATGATTAATTGTGCTTCATGTTTCAGGTTCAATGCTGAAGAACCTCATATCGCAAGACGACTCTGCAGGTCCTCCTTCGTCCAAAGGTTGTTGTTGATTCTTGAATATATACTCCCTCCGTTTCAAAATATAAGATGTTTTAGGTTTATGAAGGAGATGTATCTAGACTTGTTTTAGTATGTAGGTTCACTCAACTCTAGGATGAATCTACATACTAAAAAAAGTCTAGATTCATTTTCTTCACAAACCTAAAACATCTTATATTTTGAAATGGAAGGAGTATTACTATAGCTGAGTTTCAATCTTGTCGGAACTTGTCTGTTCTGGCAGAACAATAATAAATACTATGAAATAACAGTACCTGTTTACTGTATGAATGCAGCTTCTCGGTCCTTCTCCCTGCTGTCCCCGTTCCGCAAGAACAAAGTGATCGTGCTGTGAGGATTTTGGTTGTAAATTTTTTGGTCACACGCACACGCACACGCACACGCCTGCTTGCGCACTTGTGCTGTTTGTAAGCAGCCTGTATAATTCTGTACATTGTATTGCAATTTACGCATTGACTCTCATATATACTTTGTGGACGTATGAACGTCTGCGCGATCTGGGAGCATTAATTGAGATTTCGGTAGCCGTATCTTGCGTCAGAGGACGAACCGTCTCTGCCCAAGGTACAGATACCAAGGTACGACAATCTGCCGATTTAGATGGTTGCTTGAGAATGATTACCAAAAGGATTCAAGTTCCCAAACCTGAAGCTTCTGTCAATCAGCTGACACTTAAATACTTTACCCTGTTTGACTGACAATTAGATTGCCTATCCAATTGCCACCTCCAGCCTCCAATCTCTGGCTGCGTCCAGCCGAAGCTTATGTCAATCAGCTGACATCTAAATACTTTACCCTATTTAACTGACAATTTGTTGCCTGCATTCTTGGTACTGAATTTGGATTGTGGTCTAGATTGATAGAGAAATTGCACATAATTTGGTACTGTACTATTTTTGCTTCCGACAGACTGTCACTTTCTATTCATCAATAGCTGGTCAAAATACAGATGTTTTAGAATGGTGATCTTTCAAGTTCTCATAGTAATCATGCCTGTTCATACGTCCCCGGCGTCATCAACCTTCTAACCGCCGTGGATCCCTAGTGTTGCCTGTCATGGTGGTCACTAGGATCTCGCTGTCTGGCTGGATGTATCGTACATTATTATTTTTCATGGACGGATTTCTCTATCGGAATTTTTTTCCATGTATGGATTGATTTCCCTGAAGGTTAGTTCCAATTTTTGGTTACATGTTCTTTGATCAAATCAGGACATATTGTTCTAGGTACAAGAGTTCATGGATTGTAGATTTTTCACTCTCACTTCTTTAGTTACGTGAAGGAGTGCCCATTTTTCTTAGGATGCTTCATTGTAAGTTTTTTTAATCAGCCGTCAGAACAATTTGGTTGTCAATAATGTAGTCCAGTAATTGTTCAAAGATTTTGTTCAGAAAGATTGATGCATTTAACTTTCTGTACCAAAATGTGCATCGAAAAGAAACAGAGGTGAGAGAAGGAATTATGAATGTAAGTGGTGCATGAAAGGTAGTCCATGTTAGTTTCAGTTCTTGGGTTTATGAGTTTGTTGGCACCACAGTGTTTCGTGTCTGTTAAAGCTGTAGTTTGGTTTTGCCTATACTGAATTTGACACCTGTTTTGTTCACATGGCTGATGCTTCAGTGTTTCGTGTCTTGAGACAAACTACTGTCAAGCATTTTACCTGGCAAAATAATATATGATTGACAATGTACACTACTACCAATATACGTGAAGTCCCTACTACCAATGTACACTACTATATAACACAAAGAAGATCAACGTCTTGACCCCCACTGTGCGTAGAGAGCCCTCCCAGTGCGAGAGAATTAACCACGACATCGTATTAACATTTCGTCAGATCCTTGATCATTTCCTTTGTCCATGACTCCAAAGTCGTACAAAAATCACCCAAGGCATCAACCGCAGTGTTTTTCAGACTGCTATCCCTAAAAGATGCACATAATGATAAGTATACACATAACAAGAACCTACTCCTATATATACATATCCTAAACCAACTAACATCTCTTTTTTCTCAGATTTTTAGAGAGGACGATCGGTTTGTTTGCCGCTAACACGTGTCCCCTTGATACGTCCGTGTGCGTTTCTGTGTGCGTGTACCGATTTGTCCTGCTGTTGCATGTCCTGGCTGGCCCACACGTCATTGCCTTAGGGGAAAAATATCGCTCTTCTTGGTGTGTACTTAGCTATATTGTTCGCACTGGCATTGCATGCAGCTGGTCGGCGTGGTTATGTCTATGCATGTGTGTCATTGATTAGGTGTCATTGATATAATATTTTTTGCAGGTTGTTTCGTGTCTTTTTGTATGATTGTTTTTCTTTGTTATCATAGCATTTGTTATCTTCTTTGTTTCATCATGTGTTTCTTGTCTTCATGCATCATGTTCTTCCTTGTTTTCACAGTTGTCTCATATCTTTTTGCATGATTGTTTTTCCTTGTCATCATGGCATTTGTCATCTTGTTTTTTCATCATGTATTTCTTGTCTTCATGCATCATATCGTTTCCTTGTTTTCACCACTTCCCCTCTCTTGATTTTGCCGCTTTAATTTTCCTTTGTGTGTCGGGGCACGTGGTGGACAAAGAAT
Organism: Avena insularis; assembly: GCA_023614405.1. Lineage (NCBI taxonomy): Eukaryota > Viridiplantae > Streptophyta > Magnoliopsida > Poales > Poaceae > Avena > Avena insularis. Next base: position 29,357,595 of record CM042689.1, on the reverse strand, counting down.
CCATCTCCTCTCTTCTCTATCCTTGTCATCTCTTGATAGATTGACACGTCTAGACATGCAAATGAGTAGTCACACCTAGCGTGTTGGTTTGCATGTTTTCTTCTCTTTATCTCCCTACACGTACCATCTCTCTCGATCTTTATGGAAACCTTCGGTGTTTCTTTTGCTTCCTATTTATATTGCCCTCCAAACGAGAGACGAGCCATGAGACCATTTTTCTCTCCAACCACCGTCCTAGGAGTCCATATGGGCAGAGCTCAAGCTTAGCTGCTCAGCTCCGGCATGGGCGCGCGCGAGAGCGGCGCCGTGGCTGGCTCGGTGGAGCCGGCACAGGCGATGACGTGCAGAGGAGGCCGGCGCGGGCGCAGCCCGAAGAACGCGCCGACGAGGAGAGGCGCAACCTCGCGGCGGCGCTCGCGGCCAGACGGAGGCGCTGATGGTGCGGGAGGAGAGGCACTAGCGGAGGAGAGGCGCGGGAGGAGGAGGGGGCCAGAGCGGCTCTCTTCTCTATCGATTCTTGGTTCCCCTTTATATTTTACTTTTTTAATTCTCTGCGCCTATATATGTATAACAACTGATCGATATGTGCTTCCATTCATATTCACATAGTTAGCTTTCATAGTGCAGTTTTTATATGCAATGCTCTCACAGACAAGTAGCCTTTCCCGCTACAGCGCCTCTCTTGTGCAATGAGCATTGACAAAAGTCAAGGTTATGCCCTAGAAAAACTAGGTGTTTATTTCCCAAGACTTGTATGTCTCATGGGCAATTCTATGTCGCCATCTTAGGAGTGACATCAAGCGAAGGATTAATAATACTTACAAATTTACATTAGATGAAAATGGTGCAGCAACTACTGAAAGTACGAACATAATATGCCTGTGTGTCATTGCCAGCAACAGAGTGTATTTTCTTGTGGAGAGAATACAAGTACATGCGTACTTTGGTCCTTACCATATAATTTTTGTGGATTGTTTTTTTAGAACAGAATTACTAATGACTTCATAGGTTCATATAGTTGTCCTCCAAAATTGTCTGTAAGCCGATTGCTCTTATGTTTCTATACAGTTGTTTAATATTTCTAAATTTTGGATTTGAGAACAGGCATGCATGGATTTCCGTGGTTCAATCGTAAATATGTAGAAGATCATGTTTATATGAACATATGGCAGAACTCAAACCTTGTCTTTCAGCGTCCAGGATATTAAGCAGACTGGTAATTTTTTTATCTACATAGCCATCCAGATGAGAGGCAAGGATCAAGGAGAACAGAGATGGCAGGGTAACACAACTCACATGCACATCAGAGTGAATATTATGGTGTCATTTTTGAACTGAGATCCACTGACTTTACTAAGTGAAGTCAACATGCAACTTTACCCTTGTGAATGCCATCCGATTAAGATCCTACGCACAGGGTTCATTTAAAATTTAAACTTATATTTCAAACCGTTCAGAAAAAAATGAAAAAAATATCAGTAAATCACATGTCTTACATCAAGTATGCTAGAAAAGTTTCGCTTTATTTGGATAAATGGATTATAATTAAATAACATTTTATGATTTGAGCTAAAAACAAAGAAATCTTAAACCGATAATCCAAATGAAATAAAAAATCCCAGAATACTCAATGCCACATATATGATTCACTGAAATTTTTTCAATTTTTTCTGAACAGTTTGAAATATAAGTTTATATTTTGAATGAACCCCGTGCGTTGGATCTTGATCGGATGGCACTCACAAGGGTAAAGTTGCATGGTGACTTCACTTAGTAAAGTCACTGGATCTCAGTCCGTCATTTTTGCTTTGTACATATTAGTACTTGGGAGTTTTTCTTGAGAAATACCAATCCTTTCGGTTTGAATTGGTTTATTATGGCGTGTTGTAGATATGTCTCAATCAAGTTTTTATATGTTTGCAATTTTATAGGTTGCTGATGATTCTGCAAACACTGATCATTTCAGTACCTATGCCTCCAGTAACCTGAGAAGAGGACTATTTTCTGAACACTGACAGCAGCAAGGGGGCGGCGGCACGCCGCGCTGTCCCAGCTAGTATAGACACAAAGAACAAGGCAATGAACACAAGAAAATGACCTGCTCTGATCCTTGCAGACAGCTCGAGTGAACAGGAATAGATTCGCTCCTACCTTGAACCCAGATTCCGGGTCTTTTATACTCCGTGATATGCCAGAGTAAGCCTTAAATATACCCTGTCTAAGACGGTTACCGTACTCAGCCTCATCATCTTCTAAAACATCGTCATAATATTCTGGGTCAGCAGCGTCTTTCAGCCTTTTCATTACAGCCTCCAGGTACTTGTCGAAATTCTTGCCAATAGCAAGAGCAATCTCTCCAAAGCATTCTAGAATTAAAGGTTTAAGCGTCGGTTTTGAGGGACCTCTGTAGAGAACATTTTTTTTTGAATTAGGCTTTCTCTCCGCTTTATAAATAAAACAACATCCGTTCGGTCGGTACACCACATCAGACGGCCGCAGCCAAAGGGACAAAAGAAAAAAAGGGTAGTACAGCACCGCTGGGGCAACAGCACAAAAGCGCCCAAGAGAAAAGACAAAAAAAGCCCGGAGCCGGGACGAGCGCTAGCGACCACCAGGCGACACGTGCGACAGCGAAGGGGGGGGCGCCGAGAAGGAAAGCGACGCCGACCGCAGGGCCCGAAGAGCGTCGTCGAAGTCGGCCCGATCACGCTGGCGCACCAGAGGAGACCACTGCTGAAGGAAAGCAAGAAAAGCAAAAAATAGAGTTAGAAGCGCGCGTGGGGTAGATCTTCTCAATCACCATCTTGTTCCGAACATTCCAGAGCGTCCAAGAGATGGCCGCAAACACAAGCCAAAAGAGGCGGCGGCCGCGCCTGGCCCTATTGGCCTGGGACTGGAGGAACTCCCCCAGATCCAAAGGAACTGGGCCACCGAGCACGAGAAGAAAATGTGGGCGCATGTCTTCGGGGTCCCACATAGGGGGCACCGGCCTGTGTCGGGGCCATTGCGCTTGGCCACCTCCACGCCGGAAGGCAATCGGTCTCGCAGCAACTGCCAAACGAAGATGCGAATACTAAGTGGGAGGGGGGATTTCCAGAAGGGGGCCGTCCACCTCAGCTCCGGGCCCTGGAAGAGGGCCCGGTAAGTCGAGTCGACCGAGAACTCGCCGGAGGGGAGGAGCCTCCAGGAGACCGCGTCGGGGGCGACTGTCAGGGCAGCGGGGAGAGAAGCCATAAGCTGCCGGAATTCCGCTGCCTCAGTCGAGCTGAAGGCACGGCGGAAAAGGAGGTTCCAACAACCCCCGCTGAAAGCCTCGGCCGTGAGGGCCGACGGGGCCGCGGAGATAGCAAAGATGGTAGGGAACCGGACCCCCAACGGGATCTGGGAAAGCCACGGGTCCAGCCAGAAGCGGCATCCCTGACCATTCCCAACAGTGAAGTCAATGCCCAACCCAATGAAATGCTTGATCTCCTGGATGGCACGCCAGAATTGGGAGCCCTCCCGCCGATCGCAGGCCAAGAGTGGACGGCCACGGAGGTACTTGGCCTTAATGAGTTGCAGCCAAAGGCCCCCCTCGTCTCTAAGAATGCGCCAGACCCACTTCAGTATCAGGGCGAGATTGAAGCGGCGAGAGTCCAGGATACCGATGCCCCCAAGGGATTTGGGGGCGCAGACGTCCGCCCATTTCACCATATGGTACTTCTGGTGGCCGTCCCTAGCTGCCCAAAAGAACCTAGACAACTCCTTGGCGAAGTCGGCATGGGTCCCCTCGAGCAAGTACAGCCCCATCTGGTACATAGGTAGGCTCGAGAGACATGAGTTGATTAGAACCGTCTTGCTACCCTTAGTCGTGAGTCGCGCTCGCCAGGGTTCCGCCTTCGAGTGCACCCTCGTGACCAAGGGTGACAGGTCCCAAATCAGCACTCGCGTCTCCCGAATGGGCATCCCCAAATAAGAGATGGGGAAATCGGCCAGTCTGCAGTTGAGGTTGTCAGCAATCCGCTGGCGCTTCTCATCCGAGTACCCCAGCACCACCACTTCACTCTTGTCAAAATTGATCTTTAACCCTGACATGTCTTCAAAGCAGAGGAGAAGGAATTTAAGGTTGATGATGTCCAGATCTGATCCCTGCACCATGATCATCGTGTCGTCCGCATATTGGAGGTGGGAGACGCCCCCTCCAGGAATAAGGTGCCCTACCACAACAGAGATGTGGCCAGCGGTCTTGGCTCTATCCGAGATCTCTGCCAGGGCATCAACTGCAGCGTTGAACAGGAGAGGGGAGATCGGGTCCCCTTGTCGACCCCGCAAGAGGGGACAAAAAAGGCGCCAATCTCGCCATTGATGTTGATCGTTGTCCTCCCGCTCATCACGAATTGCATGATCCAGCATATCATGCGGTCGTCAAAGCCCCTCCTCTCCAAAACTAACCTCAAGAAAGCCCAATCCAGACGGTCATAGGCTTTCTGGAAGTCCAGCTTCAGGAATACCCCTTTCTGACGGCGTGCTTTGACCTCATGAATGATCTCATGAAGTGAGAGTACATCGTCATGAATGAGGCATCCCTTAAGGAACGCAAACTGGAGGGGGTGCGTGAGTCTCTCCATGACCGGGGCAAGCCGTATGGCACAGACTTTCGCAAAGCGCCGCTGGATGACATTATTGACCGTGATCGGGCGAAATTGGCGAATATCCGTGGCCCCCTCAACCTTGGGAATCAGAGTAATAACACCAAAGTTCAACCGGGACATGACTAGCGTCCCGGTTAAGAACTCCTAGAACATCGGCATGATGACCGGCTGGAGCTGCTCCCAGAAGGTCTGGAAGAAGCTCACCGGCAGCCCATCTGGACCAGGAGCCGAGCCAGCCTTCATGGCTTTCAGGGCCTCAGCCACCTCCCCCGGGAGAAAGGGACAGGTGAGGTCCGCATTCTCTGCAGGGGTGACCAAGGCCCCTACCGACCAAAAGTCAGTAGCCAAGGAAAGGCCCGACGAGGGTGACGAAGAGAAGAGATCCTTATAGAATGCATAAATATGGGAGGACAAAGCCTGGGGGGATTCCAGAAGGGAGTCCCCCTCCCAGAGGCAAGGGATCGAGCACCTCCTCCTCCTGCCATTAGCGATGGCATGGAAGTAGGCAATGTTCGACTCCCCCTGGACAGTCCAATTCTGGCGGCTCCATTGCCACCAGAACGCCTCCTCTCCCTTGTAGATCTCCATGATGGAGGTCTCAAGGGAGTACCTATAAGACCAGGCCTCAGCTGAGAGGCCTAGAAGATCGGCTTCCCGATCCAAGGCCTGGATCTCGCTCAAGATGGCGTCCTTTTGGGCCCTGAGCGCTGCCCCCACGTTAGCCCCCCAGCCCCTCATGAATTGGCGAGTCAATCTAACACAGTGGTGCCAAACGTCCACCGCGCAATAAGCACGAGGAAGGGTGGCTGCCGCCGCAAGCCATTTGGCTCGGACCGCCTCCACGAACCCCTGTTTCTGCAGCCAGAAGGACTCAAAGTGGAAGCGGTTGAGCCTTGGTGGACGGCCCCCTCCGGAGGAGAGGAGGAGGGGCGTATGGTCAGATCCAATCTGTGTGATAGCCTTCAACGAGCAGAGGGGAAAGGTAACCTCCCAGTCGACCGACACAAAGACCTGGTCTAGGACGCACCGAACCGGATCCAGCTGCTTGTTTGTCCATGTGAATCTAGCACCCACCCGAGCAATCTCGTGGAGGGCGAGGTCGGCAATACAGTCATTGAACAGTCGCATCCTAGGGAGGTCCACATTTGCCGAGCTCTTATCGTCAGCGGAGAGGATAAGGTTGAAATCCCCGGCAATCACCACCGGTAACCCTGTCCGTTCCACTTTCGACTTGAGCTCATGCAAGAAGATAGCAGACCTTCGATGGTCCGCAGGGCCATAGACAATAATCATCTCCTAGCGGAAGCGAGATTGTCTATGTGTGAGTGTCATGCTCACAAAGAATTCCCCATGGTCCATATCCTCAACCTCAAAGGTCTCCTCCTTGACACCAAGGAGAATACCTCCAGAGTGGCCTGAGGCCAGGAGCCACGACCAAGAGAATCTGCAACGGCTCAGGGCCTCCAACTCAGCTATGGAGAAATCCTGGCGAACCGTCTCCTGCAGGCCGACAATATTCGGCGCTTCCAGGCGGATGTATTCCTTGATCTGGCGACGGCGGCCCTCATGCCTGAACCCCCGGATGTTCCAAATGAACACCCGGAAGGCCCGCAGGAGGTCCATAGTGGACCTCAAGCCTGGGGGGGTCCCCTTAGTGGGGACCGAGCGCGCACGACAGGCAGGGGAGCGGAGCGGAGCAGCCTTGGGGGGCCGCCCCCGAGGCCTAACCGGGGGGGTCAGATCCCAGGGGTACCTCCCGCACACCAGGCACCGGAGGAGGATCTTCACCGGGGCCAGGTCTTGCGGACCTAGCCTCGGTAAGAATCTGGGCGCGTTCCTGCTCCCGGGCGTCACGCGCCCGGGCCGCAGCGATCGCACCCGCATACCCCTCTCGTGCCTTAATGGCCGCAAGCTGCTCAAGGTGCGACCCCTTCTCGCTGCGAAAGACTATCCCGCAGTTCTCCGCAACCTCGCCCAGGTGAGCGAGGGACACCTCTGAGAGAACACAGAAAGCAGAACCAGGAATACCGGACGGAACAGGGTCAACAGAGACGGAAGAAGAGGGACTGGCGAAAATACCTGAGAGCTCATCCCTGGCCGCGACACGACGAGAGGCCCGCTCTGCCACCGTCGGCTCTGGCCCGGACATGCCTGTCCTGGCCTCAGCCAGCCAAGAGCTGTGACGGGAAGGAGGAGGGCGCGGGGGGCGGGGGGCCCTGGATCGGCGGAGCCTGGAGGAGGCTGTCGGGGAGTCGGAGTCAGAGGTAGCACCCACCACGGCCGTCGAGTCAGGAGTGTCGAGGGCGAGGTAGTAGCACACCACCCCCGGCGAGCGCGGGGATGGTGGGGCACAGACTACCAGCCCCACGCTACCCGAGGTCTCAGTGGCGGGGGACTGAGAGGGAGGGCCCGGAGACGCCGCCAGAACCAGAGAGAGGTTGGAGCCATACTGGGCGATGTCAATCTCGAGAGGCGTCGGGGGGTCAGGGCGAAAGCAGCGAGGGAGGTCCACCGGGGCCACCTTGGCCGGAGCACTCAGCGACAGCTGCCGACGATCCTAGACGAGGGGGCCACCCGCCGTCCGTCAAACACCAGGGAGCGAGACACAGCGCCCCTGGTGGTCCCACTCAGAGGGGGGAGGCGGGGAGGCGTCGGTGGCCAATGGTGAATCCGGATCAGTCCCGGTGTCACTGTCGTCCGAACCCCGGGCCTCAGGGTCCCTGCCTCCGTCGCCCTCGTCGGCGGGGGACCCCGGGGGAGGGGGCAGGGGGCTAGGCGCCGAGGTGCCCTCCTCGTCCAGCTCCACCAAGAGGTCCTGGCCCACCCGATCGAAGAAGACCCGCGGCAGGAAGACCGGGAAGACCGAGGGGTCAGGGCAGAGCAGACGCAGACGGACCGGAGCAAGGCCGTACAGAGAGCCCACATCCACCTCGGTGAGCTTGCCCACCGTCTGAGCCACAAGGGCCACCATAGCAGTCCCTGCATCGACGCAGTGAGCCGTCAGGCGATACACCTCCGAGAGAGTGGCAACCGTCTCCGGAGCGGCAGAGGAGGGCTGGATGGAGACCTGCAGCTGGTGGAGAGGGAGGGTGAAGGAGGTGCCACAAGCGCACATGCGGAGAATCTCCACCGAGGGGAAGGAGACCGCGAACTCGGACTCGGAGACGCGATGAACCGGCCATACGTGGCCGGGAAGGATCGCCCGCAGCTCCTCCTGCATGAGGCCCTCCGTCACCTCCACCGAGATCGGAGGGTCCTGAGCCGGGAGGATCTTCACCATGGCCAAGGTCTCCGGGACGGTCATGGGGACGCCCCCCATATCGATGTAGTAGAATCCACCGTCCACGCCATGGCCGTAGTACTCCAGGGTCTCCCGACGGCGGGCGGGGATGTCCCAAGGGCAAGGGACCCTGCAGGCGGCGCCAGGTCCGAAGTCCACCGCGTGGTCGGGGTCTTCCGTTCTTCTTGCTCTTGCGCTTCTTCTTCTTGGGGGCCGCGGGATCGTCGATCTCGTCGGACTGTCGCTGACCCGCACTCGCCGCCACAACCGGAGCAGGAGGCGGTTGGTCCCTATCCACGCGCCAAGACGGTGCGTCCGCCCGGCCCTGGGAGGGACGGGAGGCAGGCATCACGTCCCGGGAGCGCATGGCGAGCAGGGCCTCCTCGCGGAGGCGAGCCTCCCGCGCCGACTCCGGGGCGGGTGGAGGCGATCGAGGTCTCCTCAGCGCGTCAGCCTTGAGAGGAGGCTGGAGCAATGCCTCGGCCCGGAGCGGAGCCGGGAGGCGGGCGAGCAGCGGGCTGGGCGAGACCGCCTCACCAGGGTGGCGAGAGGCGGCCGAGCAGACGCATCGAGTCTCTGGCACGGACGCGTGGAAGGTGTGGGAGCCGTTGAGGCGAGGGCTCGGCGGCAGGGCGCCATGAGCGCCTCGAGGAAAGACCTAGGCGGCGTGGCTCGAGGAGGCGCGATCTGAGTGGCGAGGACATGTCGTCAGGCGTGTGAAACAGGCGCCTCCAGCACAGGATCCACCACTAGGGCAATACCCGCACGCGACGCGGGGGCTACAGGCCGAGGGCCAGTGGACCTGGCCGCATGGGCTGACGTGGACCGGGCCTGCCAGGGGGGGAGGACCTGGCCAGATTTCCCGTGGGCCGAGGCCCACGAGCCATCCGGGGCAGGCACCCACCTGCAGCCCATTCCGCGCCCGCGGCGGCCCGCCTGGATCCTCGCCCCACCCCACCCGCTCCCTGTTGCGGCGCCGCCAGGGGACGCCGCGGCAGGGCCTCCCTCCTCCGGCGAGGCCGCGTGGGAGCAGCCCACGCCAGGGGGAAGAAGTCTGCCAGGGAGGGGCGCAGGAGAGAGGAGGCGCATCTCGGGGTCGGCACCCCGCGTTCCCATCGGAGGCCTCGCCGGCGGCGCGAACACCGAACAGGGAGAATAGGTCGGGAAGAGTCGCTTCACATTAAAATACTGCAACAGTGTAGGCATGTGATCAGCAAAATCTGGACCGATGGCACGGGCAAGGGCACCAATGGCAAGCGCTGCTTTGTCACGTGCAGCACAACTGTCACATGTCAAGACACGGCAAAACAGAAGCAACACAAATGGAGTACGCTACAGTGCAAATGTGTTGCCCAGTTTCTTGATTATGACATGCAGTACGCCACACAGCAAAACCAGAAGATCGTATTTGTTCATCCTGTCACCTGATAACCTTGCTTTGGCATCAAGCACGGCCGTGTTCAGTCTTCTTATGACATGAGGCATTAAAACTCCAATAGCCACTGAAGCTTTATAATCTTGTAAGTTGGTTACTCTCACAACCTCACACAACGCTTCATAAGCATATGCAGATGTTGGAGTCCTGAAAGGGGTCTCCTTAGCAAGTGCTGAAGTAGAAAAGAGAACATCGAAAATATCACTAAGGAAAGGTGAAAGCTCAGATGAGATTGACTCATAACCTTTGGCAAGAAAATATATAGCTCCACAGGCTTCCTTGGACACTTCTGGAACGTCTTTGCTTCTCTTTGCTAACACAGCCACGATGCGAGCAAGGTTCGCACCTGTGAAAATTCTATTTGCACAAGCAGGAGAATGTAGAAGCTCAAACACCCGCCGAAGACTGCACACAGCGGTGCATCTTACCACCATGTTTGGGTCCTCCATCCTGTCAAACAACAAACGGACAAGGGGAGCAAGTTTCTCGATAACACCTAGTGCAGATGTAGCTGCCTTGCGACTCTTCCAGTCTGACGCTTTGATATTACCCTCGACAAACTGCATTGCAAGTGGGACAACTACATCCCCGACAGTTCTAGCGATGAGGCCAAGGCGGCATGTCATACCACTCATGGAGATTGACTGTGCGCTATCATCTCCCTCTTGGTCCAACAGAGTTTGTAGCAGAACTGGAACAATTGAAGAGAGGGGCTTCTCAATAAAGTGACAATCTGCAGTCGAGATAGCATGAGCAAAAGGCTTGTTTTGTTCTCCAAGTTCAATTACTTTTTCACACATAGTGATCCAGAACTCGATACATTGGAGGGCCCCTGATTCCACACCTCCTTTCAAAGCTTCAGTTGTAAGACTGAGTATGGTTTCCATGTAAGGTTCTAACATTGCATAATATTTGGATGCAATCACAACAAGACAGCCAAAGGCTTCCTGTTTGATCATTTCCGCTTCATCAGATTCAGCTGTATAACGGATTGTACTCATTATAAGATTTCTGCAACCATCATTTGCGAAGTTAGCATGCTTAAGAACATTCTGTAGAGCTTTATCCGCTGCAAGACGGACTTCAGAACTTACCTCTGCTTGGTTCATTGCCTGGATGACAGCACGCAGAACAGCATTCACTTCATCAGGGCCCAATTGCACGATCTCCTCAAAGACATACCCCAACGCCTCTAGAGTTTCTTGCTTTAGTGGAGGAGATGCACCCTCCTGTGCCATGTTGGCCAGTAATTTTCCAACGAGGTCTGGCCATTCCCGGCGGGGTATCTCAATATATGAAACCTTTGCAATAACCTGTGATGAGGCCTGCCATGCTTCAGGCACCGAAGATCCTAGCGTTACCAGCAACGACTCCTTAATCTTCGATTTGATAAGTTGATCCAGGTCGATCCATTGATTAATGAGTAGATCGCCATCTGCAGAATCCCTTCCGTCCACTGAATTCTTAAGGATAATTCCAGCAAGCCTTCTACACTCAGGTGGACTCTCATCGCTGCAGAGCTCTGCTGACAAGGATAGGAGGAAGTCGGGAAGATCAAGGTGCTGGAGCTGACTGAGATTGCATTCTGCCGTGTACCTTATGTTGCCATTCAGGTCCTGAGCATCTCGCAGGATCTCAGTGAGACTCATGGCTGTATCCACTGTTAAGCAAACACAAAATAATTAGGACTTGTACAATCACATGCAAATTAGCTTTTACAAAGATGGTAGTATACATGACCATTCCAAATCGACATAGCTTAGTGAGACTACATATAAAGACCACGTGAATCGGGCGATGTAAAAAGTTGAGCAATCTGATAATGTACAATCACAGTTCAACAGTGGATAATCCAGGAGAGAGTACTTACTTGATAGTGCGCGATGGAGAAAGATCGAAACCGTCGGCGGCGGAGACGGCTCGAAAGCGGCTACGAGGGAAGGAGAGGGGATTGAATCCGGCTGAGTGAGGAGGGGAAGACGACGGCGGCGGCGACCCTAGCGCATCCAAGGCTAGCTGCGTGGTCAGAGACCAATCAATCGGTTTGGACTCAAAAAGAAAAAAGAGGTCCGAACCAGTCCGGTCCAAGCTACGGCCCAAACCAAATTAAACAACCCTACGAATTCAGCCCATACGAATTAATCCAAAGGAAACTAATTTCAAGGATGGATGCCAAATAGCCAGCCGAACTAAACTGACATAGAAACCAAACCGGATACATGTAAATACCAATGTTGGTCCTCCCATAATTCTAATTTGGGCCGCAATGCCAAGACTGCATGTACGTGTATAGCCATTAAAGTAATCAACTAACATCGGCAAGAGTATCAACACCAATATTTTAAGAAATAGAAAATATGCCCGTGCCTTGCAACGGAAAAGAATCTATATATTATACTTAGTTCCCGGAGAAAGTTGCACACTGTCGCCGGCAAACCAAAAGCAAACCATTCCCTCAATTGTTCTTTTTTATAAACGATCATGTATAATAAATGTACAGAAAATGGTGCAAATTGCTTTGAAACCAAATATATTTCCTAGTAAAAGAAGGGGTAAATACAAAGAGAGAAAAGTGCTCAAACAGAAAAGCTAATTATCATTGGATAGTAACTACAAAAGAGTGTAAACAAATGTTAAACCTCAAAAAGAAATAAATTCATGAAGTTTTTTTTTTACATTTCTAATTTTGTTTCGGTGCAAATTCAAACCATATAGAATGGCATGTTATATTATCAAAGAAATACAAAGAGACCTGTGAAGCTTTGAGTTTAATTGCATCACAATTAGTACAAAACAAATGCATTTAAAACGCCAATCAGTTAATCTCAAGAAAAAAGAAACGTCCATTGGCTGAACCAACAACATCCGTGCCATGTTCAAGTTGAGAATGTACATACGTAATGTGACATCACACACAGTTGCTTGAATATACAAAAAAAACTAATTTACTTTCCAGTCTTGTTTATTTGCGATGATTAGTGAATCTGGATGAGCTGAGAGAACATATAAGGACAATCTATACAACCTTAAAATAAGGTGGCATGTTGTATCACCGGAATGTTTATACCTTATTTTTGATTCAAGGATCCCTCACCCCGATTTTATTTAACAAACAAAATGATAATATTCAGCATCAACCCTGAACAGCACTACTACTGAACTTGGCAAGTTTAAAAGCGACATGCACTATGATCGAAAAAAGCTTTACATGAATTGTCTTACAACCAGAAGCCAAAGAAGAAGAGCATACAAACATAGAGGTTCTTATCCACAACCAGCAGAACGAAACATCAAGGGCGTCATTCTATGTTGACTAAATCTGCTGGTACGGCATAAGGAGGAACTACTTCACCTGCTGTAGATGGCCGGGTTGGAGGAGCTCAGATGGGGGAGGACGAGCATTGTTTGGGCTCTTCTTGAACCTATCCGACAAGATGAGGCGCAACCTGCTCGACAGAGGAGCGCACATCTGGACCAGGAATGCTGGGCAAAGGAGGTTAAGCTCGGGAGGATGCCTGCCGATCACCGGGATCTAACGGGTGGTTCCGGCTCTGTGTCCTCGCTCGGTGAGGGTTGCCTGCCGATCAAGCTTGGTTTTTAACTCAGTAGCGCCTCTCCCTCCATCTTGTCCTCCCTGCCCCATCTCTCCTGGCGCCTCTTATCCACATCTCTTGCTCTCTGCACCCCACAGTTGCACCTACCATCTCTCCCCTGCACAATATTCAGTAGGTAGTGACTAAATCATTTGGACTGAATGTTGATACCTAAATCAACTGCAGATAAAAATTCAGTTGCGAGGAGCGGCTCAGTCCAGTGAAAATCTGCCAAACTATTGTCTGACCAAACCAAGGAAAATTCAGATGGGTAATGAATGAACAACCATGGGTGCTTACATAGCATATAACACGTTGATACGGAGGACCATATGCCACTGGGAGTTTCAGACAGCTCGTTGAGACACAAGATTTGACTACTCTCGTCTCGGAGTAGATCACACATGAAGTCGTACTGCTTATCCCAATTAAATAAATCTGTTGACCAAATAGTAAGCATGGAACAAATCTATGCCTTTGTCAAGTGTAGCTAATTAATCTCGCCATTTTGTATGTACCACTCGAAGTTGATCTCTAAATTCATAAGTACAGAGATAAGAGAATTACTCATACAGAATCAATGAACAACCCATGCGCATCTGTGAATTGGCACTGATAATTACCAAGTAGGAGGGGAAGACATGGAATCTTGTGTCTGGGAAGAAAACAGAGCGCACCTTAAGAGCACAGCGGTGGGTCGCAGAGTTGTAGGGCAGGCTCAGTAGCCCCACATGAAGAGTTGGCTGCAAATCTGACTCGGCCCTGCCATCATCTTCTCGCACAGAGGTTATACGCATTCTTTTTCAGAATGGAGGGAGTAGTCATTAGTTAGGGAATAGCAATGGAGAATGATTTTCACTAAGCAATTAAAGAACTCACTGTAACCCTAATTAACTTGAGGTTAGACTCATAGATTACACAACTTTAGAAAGGAAGAGGCAACAGATAAAATTGCAGAGAATGAAAGTGAAAGAAGACCTTACAAAACATGGAAGCAATCCTTACTTCAGGTATCTTTGTCCAAATGGGTTGCAGGGGAAAATACATTAACATAAGGCAGGTCGTCTCAATCCTTTAGAGACCTGTAGTCTGTATGGGTAATCCTCATATCTCTATACTTATGAATTTAGAGATCAATTTCGAGTGGTACATACAAAATGGCAGCTAATAATTACCAAGTAGGAGGGTAAGATAAGGAATCTATGAGCGAGCGTGGAAGGGCTAGTCGCTGGTACTCCTCCGTATTCATCTGCCCTCCTCAACATCCAATCACGCTAGCCTAATGGAAATAGTAAATAAAAGATTGGTTCTGAAAGAAGAAGAAAATAGTCCGACATGAACCAGCGATTGAGCCAAAACAACGCGAGTTTAGTCTTTAACGCACATCAAATGAAGAAAGCCATGATCTCCAGCAGATCAAGGGGAACAAAACAAAAGAAGTAACACTCCTCCCATCCTCTCATAAAAGATCAAAGTTGTCCTTTCATTTTCACCTTTGTGCTTCAAGATTTGTGCTTCAAGATTGGAGCGGATCTGTTATACCCAATACTCTCAACTAAATCCGGTTTCATTTTGCACAAGATACATTACGGTTTTTGGTAATCTAGTTCTCCATTTCATTTTGCAATGATTAAAAGGATAATTTTATAAAATGAATTAGTACAGAATTTATACATGTTCATCATGTATAAATTAAACTTGCTCGGTATAGACCCTTCAAAACGTATCAGTACACAATCCAACATGCTCACCTTCTCTTCCGTGAATAAAAGTTGAAATATGGCTACAGCTTAATTAGAACAAATCCATTGCTCGGAGTGAACAAATCCGTCATCGTTAACTAAAAACATAATACTTTGAGCGAGAGCACCAAGCTCCTGAGCCGATTTGTTACATGTACCAATTTTATTGAACTTACAGGAGATTAAGGCATGAGCGAAAGCTTGTGGATATCACTGTAAATGTTAAAGCTTTTACAGTCAGGTCTGAAATTAGAGTTAATTTTACTGAATCCACCTCAAAAACTACATGCAAAGTGCAGTCATTCAGGTTCTTCTGTACGGCGAACTTTACTACCACATGCTGCAACAATTTCAGAGTCAAAACAGAGGGGATTAAAACCTGATTTGGAGCAAACAAAACCGCCTCTTTGGATTTTTTTAGCAGTTATGCTTTGCAGTAGCATATCCCAATTTCTCACAGTAACCTACATCAACTTTTGTTTTGATGCTACCTTCAGCAGGAGGACACCAAGGAACAACCTCGGAACTGCCCGGAATCGCGGCCTGGTCACAGCATTCCCTAGAATAGAGACCACACCTTGTAAATTTCCTTACCCTTCGCCGCCTCTTTCTAGCAAAAACAATTCTGTTAAAATTGGATGCAAATGATGAACGAAAACATGCCTTTCTTGCATGTCCAGATTAAAACATGTTTGGTTCCTAGCTGCCCAAATAATTGCCTGACTGTACTAAATATGCATATGTGTAAATTATTCTTCATAACAGAAATCACATGTGCTAACACCCATCCATATATGTGCATCCACCTAACAGCAATCATACATGCAAAATCTTAAATCTGTTTACAACAGGCTTACATATGCACATGCACACCCACCAATGGCGTACAAAAAAATTTAATCAACTAACAGTAACAGACCATTCAACAATCAAAACCACACGATCTGACCATCAAAATACAAAACCAGAGCACCTTGGATCGTCCAAATAGACCATCCTCTGCATCCATACGGGTTCCACAAGGAGCATGATTTGCAGGAAAACGGGATAGCTCTCTTATTTAAAGCTCTAGTTGGGTGCTTATAGGTAGCTCTTCTTTCTTCGTTTTTATTTGTCTGTTTCTAAATATTTACTCTTTTTGGTCATAATATGGGGAAGAGTACAAAGCAGTATGAGAAAATATGCAACTCTCTACAATAAAGTAGATCCAGTTATCACAAAAGGAGACGAATTCAAGCTACATTAAGTCAACGAAAAAGGGTTAAACAGCTTTGTTTGAAACAATAAGAAAATCTGCATATGCTATTGGAGTGTGCATTCTTCTCCATACCGATCCATGTGGAAGTAGCACGACATGCCAATCAATTTATTGGTGGGCTACTCATATTTGTTTCAGAAGATATATTAACTAACAAGAGGACAATAAGACATTGTATATGGAGAATTGCTTCCGAGAAAGAGAACGACGAATAATTACTTAGAAGTTGTTAATCTACCATGTATAACATAGCAACTGAGAAGTCCTTGCAAAAAAAATCATGATAATACTACTAAGAAGCTGGCTGACGTGCTCATAAGCTTGCATTATGCCTTATTTTGGGTGAGGCACCAATCTCAGTACTTTAGACAATTGTTGGAGTTAGAAAATTCCTCGATATATCATTGGGTATTATTCATTTATTTTTAGTATAGCTCCTTGTGAAATCATGTTCTCAAGTATAAACTACTTGTAACACTAAGATAACTCAACAATAGCTTATAGAATTAGAAATGTCAAAAAGAGAAAAATACTAACCTTGGCATACAGAAGATTGGCATTCACACATAATGCTAGGTTGCTCAGGAGGGTCCAGGGAGTTGTGGTCCTTGATAAGAGATGCATCACTGACAATGACTATGACTGCTGGATCTGGAATAGCCTATGACACCATTACAAAGTCAGTTACAAAAAAAAATAGCAACATGCTCTAAGCTAGAACAGAAACAAAGCCAATAACATACCATGTAGTTCATCCCAGCTTCGGAGTTTGATAATGCAGTTTTGCAACCTGTGATGAAGGCATCACCTGGAACACAAAAAAGATTCAGCATACCATATTCTATACACTGTAATTATTCTATACAGATACGCTAACTCATTTGAAGAATATTGTTGTTGGATATTATTCGATACAGTTTCAATTTCAGAAAGTTCTTGCCAAATCCCTACATATGGCGGTATGGATTTCACAGGAGCACGTTCAAACAGCAGGAGAGGACACAATAAAAGTACTAAATGCATATTTCGATTGATGTTTTTTTGGGTGCTACATAAAAGAAACAAGCAACGAAGCTTCCTCTGATTCTCCTCAAATAACAGGTAGTCAAGTTCAGTTGCTCTCTTAACATGGTAGAGAATCAATCAACTATGGTTGAGTACCTGGCTTGTTGGTGCAGCCCAAGGCTGCACCCGTTCTTTCTCTCTCGCTCTCGCAGCTCACGGATGAAGGCAGACGAAGAAAGAAGACACACACAGAAGATTTGCCGGCCGGTGCACGGAGCGCCGCCACGGGCGCACGGACGCCCTAGTATTTTCCTTTTCAGCTGGCCTAGAGACCACATCAAGTACAAGTCGTTTTATACACGGCAGCACCTAGCAACTAACTCATGCACGATCTCCTACCGACCCGCTCCTCAGACGTACGTGAGCCTTTCGCCTTGCCACGCGACCTGGACGCGCTCCGCTTTGATCGCGAGCCATGCCGTCCGTGCTCCGCACCTGACGCCTGCGTACAAGCCCAAACGGACCGAGCCACCAAAGCAGACGACCCACACGCTAATCAACATGACCCGGTCAGGTTTATTCCTAACATGACTTACGGGAGGTGGATCCAGTCACATGGAGGAGGACCCCGTCTGCGAGGAGCTTCCGTTGCTCGTGCGGCTCCACCACGTGATACTCGACGGTCTGCGATGCCACTGCTAGCCGTGCCGCGTGCCACTGCTAGCCATGCAGCCACCATCGATCGTTGAGGTTTGTGGCGGCTGGTCGTCGGCGGGATTGGTTTGAAGATGATGGGGTAGGTGGGGCTGGATGAGGACTCGGAAGGCCCATCTAGGTGGGCCGACGGAGGTGGGGCGGTGGCAAGGGCGGCTGCCGGGCATCGAGCTCGAGATGACAGGGGAGTGAGAGAGGATGGCGGCGTCGATCTCGAGGTGACAGGGGAGTGGGAGAGGATGGTGGTGCTGGATAGGACAGGGGAGGGGTCTCATATCTGCATGGTGAGCAGCGGCAGCGGCGGCGGCCTTGGAGGGCGAGAGAGAGAGGGTGCGAGGGGGGCAGGGAGGAGCGAGGTCTTCGCGAGAGTTTCCTGTTTGTGGGCGGATCTATTTGTCGGTGCCAAGGATTGTTCGGGGGGTGCGAGCATGCGACGAAGACGATGTATCGGCGAGAACGAAACCCGACTTTCTAAAAAATTTAGGCAGTAGAGATAATAACCGAAGAGTCTGATCAACGTTGCTGATAAACCGATAGTAGGAATCATCATTATCGAGGACGTAGCCATCGGGATACATATTGCGAGGACAAACCTCGCTGCAACTATAAGAAAAAATCCAAAATAGATCTCGTGAAGCAAGATCTGAAGACACATACCTAGAGAACTTTATTCTTCCAACATCACCATTAACATCGCAAAAAAGATCTCGTTGTCGAACGAATGACCGAAGATCGTTTATTGTAGATAATGCCACCTCCATTGAGGCAAAGATGGCTAGCAAAACACTAAACCTAATCTGACAAAATTGATACTATTACTAGAAACTCCACTCGTAGTATCCTTAAAAATGAAAAAATACGCCTTTCTGTTATTAATGACTTGGAGGCTTCAGCGAAGGTTAGGTTATTGACTGCACAAGAGATTGAGCTTAAAAACCAATCGAATGCAGAAATTGCTAGACTCCTGCGTGAAGAAGAACTCAAGTGGTACCAACGGTCTAAAGCCAAATTCATCCTAGAAGGAGATGCGAATACAAGATACTTCCATGCTGTTGCAAATGGCAAGCATAAGAAGAAACTTATTCATTCTCTAATCCAGGAAGAAGGGACGATCGAAGGTCAGCAACATCTTAAATCTTATATTACCAACTATTATAAATCCTTGTTTGGGGCACCTCCTGAAAATTCCTTTTCGTTGGATGAGTTCCGGAAGGAGGATGTTCCTCATGTTTCTATTGTGGAAAACAACTTTCTGACTGCTCCTTATACCGAGGAGGAGGTTAAGAAGGCCGTCTTCCAAATGGAACCAAACAAAGCGCCAGGACCTGATGGCTTTCCAGCAGAGTTTTACAAAACATTCTGGGAAGTTATAAAGGTTGACTTGATGCGCTTGTTTGAGTTTTTACATGTTGGTCAACTGGACCTATTCAGGTTAAATTTTGGCAACATAATTTTATTACCTAAGGTTAACAATGCAGAACGTATACAACAGTATCGTCCAATCTGCCTTTTTAACGTTAGTTTCAAAATTTTCACAAAGATTGCTACGATTAGACTGAATTCAGTGACTGACCATGTTGTTCGACCTTCTCAAACCGCTTTCATGCAAGGGAGAAACATCTTAGATGGCGTTGTAACCCTGCATGAAACGATTCATGAACTACACTCAAAACAATTAAATGGGGTATTGTTCAAGATCGATTTTGAGAAGGCATATGATAAAGTTAATTAGTCTTTTCTACAGCAAACACTCCGTATGAAAGGCTTTTCTGAAAAGTGGTGTGCTCTCATAGTGTCTTTTTGTGACTGGGGGTAGTGTTGCCATTAATGTCAATGATGACATAAGTAAATACTTCCAGACCAAAAAAGGGTTGCGACAAGGGGATCCATTATCGCCTATACTATTTAATATAGTGGCAGATATGCTGGCCATCCTTATTGAGAGAGCGAAGGTTGATGGCCAAATTGAAGGACTGGTTTCACATCTTGTTGATGGTGGTCTATCTATTCTTCAATATGCCGATGATACAATACTATTTATGGAACATGATCTGGAGAAAGCCAAGAACCTGAAACTAATACTTTCAGCATTTGAGCAGCTTTCTGGATTGAAAATAAACTTTCATAAGAGTGATTTGTATTGTTTTGGAGAGGCTAAAGACGAGGCTCACCTCTATGCCGATCTTTTTGGCTGTGGTCACGGGCAATTTCCAATCAATTATCTGGGAATATCGATACATTATCGGCGTCTTACGATTGCTGAATGGAAACTCGTTGAGGAAAGACTTCAAAAACGTCTTAATAGTTGGAAGGGTAAATTGCTATCCCTTGGTGGAAGATCGGTCCTCATTAATTCAGTACACACCAACATGGTACTATATATGATATCATTCTTTCAGTTGCCAAAAGGAGTCGTGTCAAAACTGGACTATTTCCGTTCAAGATTCTTTTGGCAAGGGGATAGTGATAAAAAAAATATCGACTAGCCAAATGGAATGTTGTTTGCTGACCTAAATAATATGGTGGATTGGACATACATGATTTAAAAGTCAAAAACACCGCATTATTGGGTAAATGGTTATTTAAACTTCTTACCGAAGAAGGGGTCTGGCAAACTATTTTATGGAGGAAATATGTTGGCTCAAAAGCGGTGTCTACACTGGTTTGGAAATCAGGTGATTCACACTTTTGGGCTGGACTAATGGCTTCCAAAACGTAATTCTTCGGTTTTGGCACTTTTAATATTAAGGATGGTTCACAGATTTGGTTCTGGGAAGATAAATGGCTTGGCCAAACTTCTCTCCGTGAACAATATCCAGCTCTATATTTGATTGTTAGACACAAAAGGGATAATCTCGCTGAGGTAATGGAAACTAATCCTCCTAATATGTCTTTCAGACGAAGTCTCTTAGGTCCTAGACTGGTGTCATGGAATAATCTCTTAGTAAGATTATCCAGGATACATCTATCTGAGGGTATGGTTGAATTTAAATGGAAACTATTACATAGTGAAAAAAATTCTGTTGATTCATTTTATAGAGTTTTGATCCAACCTAATATTTCAGTCGATGACAATAGTAAAATTTGGAAGTCGAGGATACCCCTTAAAACAAAGATATTCGCTTGGTATCTACGTAAGGGGGTGATTCTCACAAAAGATAATCTTATTAGGAGGAATTGGCATGGTAGCACTGAATGCGTATATTGTCATAATAACGAGACAATACGTCATTTATTCTTTCATTGTAAATTTGCTCGTGCTATATGGTCAATCATCCAAATAGCCTCTGGTTTATCTCCTCCTCGACCGGTAGTCAATGTTTTTGGCAACTGGATGAATGAGATTGAGGATAAATATGGGGCTTTATTTAGGGTGGGAGCGCTTGCCATTATTTGGTCGCTTTGGCTATGTAGAAATGACAATTTTTTTAATAATGTTGTATCTTCTCCATTGCAGGTTATCTATCGGACCACGGTTATCCTCCGATCATGGACTTCTCTATAATGTATGGAGTTCCGCGACTTATTTGCGGAGGGTTATAGGCGGTTGGAAGATACGGCGCGAGATGTCTTCTCCCGACATGGATGGCAGTAACCGCTGCGAATAGATCTTCCTTAGATAATTGGGAGAACTATGCTTTCATTTAAAAAAAATTGTATTCCAGATTTTCTTGTTTTCTACCGAGACTGTGGTTGTTTGGCTGTGTGCATCCTAGCTATGCAGAGGCCGGGTGTAAACTTACTGTTGAGTAATAAAGCGCTCATTTCCAAAAAAAGAAAGATCGGGTTTCCCACCCCTCCCGATGCCGGCAAGGCCGGACGGAGGAGAGGGAACCGATCTACAAAGGAGACAGAGGCGAGAGGCGACGACTTCTGACGAGTGGAGTGAGGCCCGTCGCCGGAGACTTGGGCCGAGTGGACGCATGTGGGTGGTGCGGGGAGCGACGGCCCCCCGCGGTACGGTACAGTTCGTTAAAGACCTAGGTTTTCATCTCTATATAAATCTCTTGTAAGCTGCCGGTTAGAATGAGTTGCATCTGTAAAATCTCCGGTGTTTGTAAACACTCCCCGACATGTAAGGCTTCGTCATTGCCAGACCAACAATACGTGGCAGCCCGATAATGTACGCATGAAGAAGACATTGAGTGGTTATTTGGACAACAAATATTAGCCATCGGTTTTAACAAAACTCGTTTAGGAGGATTTTTCGAGAAACCGGTTTTACTAATTAACTTTTGTGTTAAGACTTGACATAGGGAGAGATCAGCCAAGGGTCGGTGGATAATTTCTTTCGGCTCAACCATTGTACGGTGTCCTCCACTGCAGGTGCAGGCAGCCATTATATTATTGTTTTCTTTTGCCCTCCACCACCACCTCTCCGTTGTCGTGCAATCTGAGGCAGCCACCGCCACCTTCTGGCAAGTCAGCGCACACCCACCAGCCAGGACGCTCCCTCTCTTCTCGTCCCACCTTCCGCTCCTACTCTCCTCCCATGCTCTGCCCGTGGAGGGCATGCTCACCGGCGCCGTCCCTATGCGTGCTCCTGCAGGTCGAGAACGGCGGTCGGGAGCTTGCACAGTCACGGAGGAGCTCTTCGTCCTCGCTGGCATCATCCTCCTCCACCCAGCGGGCGTCTCTAGAATCTGAGAAGAACGGCGGCGCATGGCTCGGCCTTGAGGAGGATGTCGGGGAACGTCGCCGGAATCGGAGAGGAACAGCGGAGCACGGCTCGGCCTCGAGGAGGATGTTGCTCCGGTGGACTCCGGGATCGCTAGAGCAGCGTGGGAGAATCAACATGTCTATCTAGTTCTCCGCGGACTCCGGACTCGCTAGAGCAATTGCTCGGCGGAGAAATCACGGTGGCGGCGCTCACGCACACGATTACTTCTTCCGCGGGCAGGGAGAGCAGGCTGGCCGCCGGTGCGCGGGTTGAGGGGGTGAAGGGGAGGGTTCTGACCGACAAATGGCCACGAGTTCACGGCAGACGGGGGTATGGCGGTGCTGCCATGGCCATGGGGGTTGGGTACCGGAGGTGCAGCTCTCTCGAGTTCTCAGGGAAGGAGACGACCTCCCAGGCTCCACTCCTTTTTTTAGGAAATAAAAAGAGTTTTAGTCAATATATATTCTTTTATTTCTTTGAGATATTTTTTAATTGTTTAACCTAGACTGATACGTGGGACCCAGTGCCACGTCATCTTAGGGACTAAACTGAAAAATACTAAAACGATCACACATGCGACAGCGCATTTTTTTCATAAACCGGCCGATTGACCGTTTTGTGACCACGGGTGCACCTGTATACAAGTTGTGTGACCGGTTAGTTCAGTTTATAAGAAGTGTGACTTAAGTGTACATACAAAACAAGTTTTGTGACTCACGATACCATTTACTCCGGTTAACAGCAACACCATACTTGTAACCAAGACTCCATCTCAGACTCTCCATATAGCTTTATCTCGCTTCTTCGTCTCACTGAGAAAAACCATCTTTGGGTTGTAAGATCTAATAATATCTATAAGCTCAGTTGAGATTAAGGGAGGGTGTTAAACTATAGATTAAATGTATAGCTGTGTTATATTTGTATCGGTATCATATGCCGTATTGTACCCTGTAACCTACTCTTCTAATACAAAGGCCAGACCGGAGGGTGCTATGCGTTATACCCTCATACACAAACATTTATAGTGAACCTATACATTAAAAAATGTCTAGATATATTTATTTTATAAAACTAAAATGTCTTATTTTTTAAAATATATTTATTTTATAAAACTAAAATGTCTTATTTTTTAAAAAACGGGGAGAGTAGATGTTTTCTACACGCTAGCTGCATGAATATTCTCTGTGGAGTGCTGTATACGGTCGTCCCACTGAGACTTGTGCTCTGACCTTTTCAACCCAATAGTTTCACCATCAACCCCAAAGAACGCTGGCCGGGTGGAAATAGAAAAAAATCATTTAAAACCCAATAGTGTGGAACTTGACATGGAATCTTTGTTTTCATGTGGCTATGAGCAAGCAGCAAGCAGTGGCCATATATAGGCGAGCGAGCGCGAGTCGTGTTGGAGTTATCACCAACCATCACATCTGATGGCAACAGTGACCCTGGAATTCCTAGCTACATTTACATTCTTTTATATATTGGCACTATAGTTGACTCCTAGCTGGGGTCGTCGCCTTTATATATATATACCGATTTATCGGACGATAAATCGGAAAATCGGATGATAAATTAAAAAACGGCATATCGGCTACCCTCGAATAGCGATAAATTGGACGATTAACCGGCATATAGAGGCAAAGGGCAAAGGGCTCCCTCGGCGGAGCACATAGAGGCCGTCGACGTATCAAAATGTCGTCGGCGTATGCTACGCCGAGGGCATTGCCCTCGGCGTAGCGGCTGTCGGCATAGCTAGTCGACAGGTTGCAAAAATATTTTCTTTAAAAAAAATTAAATTTTTTATTTTATTTTTTTTCTCAATTTTTGAATCTTTGAATTGTTTGACTCGTTAATCTCTCACTTTGAACATTTTTAACACTAATTACACTTAATATTTAATTAAATTGCAGTCTTGGTCGAACTTCCCGGAAGGTCACCCATCCTAATAGTAGAATAGCTCCAGCACGCTTAACTTCCTCGTTCCTTCAGAATCTGTTTCCGCAAAGTAATTCATACATTGTTGTCAATACTATGATATCAATACTATTAACCCTTATATCAACATGTCACATGTTTGTATTTTTTGAAATTACAAACAATTATTTAAATAAACGTTAATAAATAAATAAAAATATTATTGAATTCAAATAAAAATATAATAATTTTACTTTTTTGTATTTTTCTATTTAATATGGAATAATTAATATCTTTAAATCTATAAATCGGAATTTAACAAATTATATGTCTAAATTGATCAGAAAAATGAGAGGAATCCAAATATGATATCCATATCAACTAATCACAAACCCTCCATTTTTGAATTATCTATTTGGTGGTTGCTTTAGAAAATTCTCTTTTTGCGCTCGGATAATAAAAAATGGCTTTTTGGTGCGATGAAAAGGAAAACTTGCATTGAATCTTTGATAAAATAGCATATTGTGAACCTAAAAATGATTTTTATAAAAAAACATGAGCATCGTATCATGTACATGTAATTCATATCTGACCCACTTCCTACCGATTCGGCAGGAATTTGTCTTTTTCACCAAAGGTGGATGGAAAGGTTTCGGAACCCCCTGTTGGGACATTGTCCATATAAGGTGATATAGTATTTTAGGAAAATGTGGTGGTAGCATTTAAAATTAGCCATTTGGTGGTTGCTTAACAAAATCGTCTGTTTTTTGTGCTCGGAAAATGGGAAATGACTTTTTGGTACGACGAAAAGGAAAACTTCCTCCTGCAACATTGTTTGCCATCCCATGATGCATGTGTATGCACAATATGGTCACATTATCACAAACTATGCCTTGATTCTAGCCATAACATTGGTCATTTGACCCGAAAACCAAGAAACCTCGAATGAGATAGGTCATTTTGTGAAGGTTTTTTTTGAGACATAATCAATATATCAAGTTTAATATTTTTACTTAAAACTATGTCACATAATATGACACCACGCGAATGTTTCGCATTGTTTCGATCGTTTTTGAATTTTTTATGCCCGTTTTAAACTATCGTCAAACTTTGTCGAACGGCGGGCATGAAGATTCTTAGCTCGGGGCCGAGCCTCGCTAAACTTGCATTGGATCTTTGATAAAATAGCATATTGTGAACCTAAAAATGATTTTTGTAAAAAAACATGAGCATCGGATCATGTACCTGTAGTTCATATCTGACCCACTTCCTACCGATTCGGCAGGAATTTGTCTTTTTCACCAGAGGTGGACGGAAAGGTTTCGGATTCCCTTGTTGGGATATTGTCCATATAAGGTGGTATAGTATTTTAGTAAAATATGGTGGTAGCATTTTAAATTAGCCATTTGGTGGTTGCTTCACAAAATCGTCCGTTTTTTGTGCTCGGAAAATGGGAAATGGCTTTTGGTACGATTTAAAAGGAAAACTTCCTCCTGCAACATTGTTCGTCATCCCATGATGCATGTGTATGCACAATATGGGCACATTATCACAAACTATGCCTTGATTCTAGCCATAACATTGGTCATTTGACCCGAAAACCAAGAAACCTCGAATGAGATAGGTCATTTTGTGAAGGTTTTTCTGAGACATAATCAATATATCAAGTTTAATATTTTTACTTATAACTATGTCACATAATATGACACCACGCGAAGGTTTCGCATTGGTTCGATCGTTTTTGAATTTTTTATCCCCGCTTTAAACTATCGTCAAACTTTGTCGAACGGCGGGCATGAAGATTCTTAGCTCGGGGCCGAGCCTCGCTAAACTTGCATTGGATCTTTGATAAAATAGCATATTGTGAACCTAAAAATGATTTTTGTAAAAAAACATGAGCATCGGATTATGTACCTGTAGTTCATATCTGACCCACTTCGTGCTGATTCGGCAGGAATTTGTCTTTTTCACCAGAGGTGGACGGAAAGGTTTCGGATTCCCCTGTTGGGACAATTTCTATATAAGGTGGTATAGTATTTTTGTAAAATGTGGTGGTACCATTTTGAATTAGCCATTTGGTGGTTGCTTCACATCCATTTTTTGTGCTCGGAAAATGGGAAATGGCTTTTTGGTGCGACGAAAAAGAAAATTTCCTCCTGCAACATTGTTCGCCATTCCATGATGCATGTGTATGCACAATATGGGCACATTATCATAAACTATGCCTTGATTCTAGCCATGACATTGGTCATTTGACCCGAAAGCCAAGAAATCTTGAATGAGATAGATCATTTTATGAAGGTTTTTTTGAGACATAATCAATATATCAAGTTTAATATTTTTATTTATAACTATGTCACATAATATAACACCACGCGAAGGTTTCGCATTGTTTCGATCGTCTTTGAATTTTTTTATGCCCGTTTTAAACTATCGTCAAACTATGTCGAACGACGGGCATAAAGATTCTTAGCTCGGGGCCGAGCCTCGCTAAACTTGCATTGGATTTTTGATAAAATAGCATATTGTGAACCTAAAAATGATTTTTGTAAAAAAACATGAGCATCGGATCATGTACCTGTAGTTCATATCTGACCCACTTCGTGCCGATTCGGCAGGAATTTGTCTTTTTCACCAGAGGTGGACGGAAAGGTTTCGGATTCCCCTGTTGGGACATTGTCTATATAAGGTGGTATAGTATTTTTGTAAAATGTGGTGGTACCATTTTGAATTACCTATTTGGTGGTTGCTTCACAAAATCGTCCGTTTTTTGTTCTCGGAAAATGGGAAATGGCTTTTTGGTGCGACGAAAAAGAAAACTTCCTCCTGCAACATTGTTCGCCATCCCATGATGCATGTGTATGCATAATATGGGCACATTATCACAAACTATGCCTTAATTTTAGCCATAACATTGGTCATTTGACCCGAAAGCCAAGAAACCTCGAATGAGATAGGTCATTTTGTGAAGGTTTCTTTGAAACATAATCAATATACCAAGTTTGATATTTTTCCTTCTAACTATGTCACATAATATAACACCACGCGAAGGTTTCGCATTGTTTCGATCATTTTTGAATTTTTTATGCCCGTTTTAAACTATATATAATGTTTTATGTTTTACTTAATTTTTATTTACAAATGTGTAATATTTGAGTGTAGATAGATAGGTCTTATTGTTCTGCAAATTTTGATATATTATTTGTATTTTTCCGAATTAGAATAATTTAGTTATGATTTTTCAAAGTTTAATGAGATAAAATAAAAAATAGCTACGCCGAGGGCAGCCGTCGGCGTAGCATAGGATATGCCGAGGACAATTCTACGCCGACGACTGCTTGGCGGAGCTGGCCTAGACGATGGCTACGCCGACGGCCCCGATGTTTGGCCGTCGGCGTAGCTTCCCATTCCTGTAGTGACTCCTTTCTACTTAGATAGTTTCACCATCAAAGACGGCCGGGTGGAAAAAATTACACGTAGAAAAAACCATTTAAAAGTAGAGAGTACGTGTGGCTGGCTATAGGCTAGAGTAGTCGTGTTGGCAGATATTGCACTTAGACATGGAATATATCTGCGTTTTCATGTGGCCATATATAGGCGAGTTCGATCGTGTTGGCGTTAGCAACGACCATCACATCTGATGGCAACAGTGGCCCTGGCTACATTTACATTCTTTTATATGTTGGCACTATAGTTGACTCGTAGCTGGCTGGGGTCGTCTTTTTAGCTGGCTGGGGTCGTCTTTTTATATATTGGCACTATAGATACATGATCTGATGCTTTTAATTTTTTTATAAAAATTATTTTTAGTTTCATAATATATTATTTTATCAGAGATCCAATGCAAGTTTAGCGAGGCTCAGCCCCGAGCTAAGAATCTTCATACCTGTCGTTTTAGAGTTTTAAATGAAGAGAGTTCAAAGTAGTTAGTAGAGGTTTTAGAGTTTTGAAAATGAAAGAATTCAAAAACTTAACCCTAGCTTCATTTTGGAATGTGATATAGATGCCATATTTGGGTTCCTCTCATTTTTCTAATCAATTTGGATTATTTTAGATTTTCCAAATTCAAAAACGAAAAAAAAAAGTTATTTTAAAAGTGGCCCTGGCTACATTTACATTCTTTTATATATTGGCACTATAGTTGACTCGTAGCTAGCCGGGGTCGCCTTTATATATACAGCCTACAAATTGCGCCAAAAAAAGAAAACACCAGACACAGACATACCAGGGCAGCGCGACGATGAGCCCCATACTCATCATCGCCATAGCTTTTGTACTCATCATGTTCTCGCCGCCGCAAGCATCGTCGGCAGGAGCCACGGGAGGGATGATCCCTTCCAAGGAGTCCTTGGCTCACTGCATCACAAGCTGCGGGGACGTGGACATCTTCTATCCCTTCGGCGTAGGCTCCGGCTGCTTCCGTCAAGAAGGCTTCCAACTCACCTGCAACCACTCCACCAAGCTCTTTTTTGCCGGAAGCAGCAGCAGCAGCAGCAGCAGCAACGCTATCCAGGTCACTGGCATGGACGCCAGCGGAGCTATTTTGTTGAGTACCCCTATAATCTTCCGCCTTGCAACGAGTCCAGCAGGTACAAATACGTACAACATATCATGGCAGTCCCCTGCTAAAGGTATTACTCTCACTGGGGATAATACTTTATTCGTGGCTGGTTGTGATTTGGATGTCACCTTGTTGGAGTATGGTACGGGACACATCCTTGGTTCTTGTATCACTAGATGCTTCGGCAACAAGGCACCAACTGGAGGGCCTTGTAATGGAATTGGTTGTTGCCTCATCACGTTGCCAAGGGACAACCTCATCACAGGCTTCCACGCAAAACTTGTCAGCACCAATACTACTGCAACACAATCAGACTGGTTGCATCCTGGTATCATGGCTATAGTGACAGAGTATGATTATGACTACACAACTAACACAACCGCTGTTTTCTCAAGATGGACAGACGACGATAGCAATATTGATGATGCGGTGCTTAGTGTTAGCATCACGGACCAACCAAGCTGTGAAAGTGCACAAATGCACAACGCAAGCTATGCCTGCAACAACGGTAGCAGTTGCCACAACTCCTCATCTGCTGGTACTGGTTACTGGTGTTCCTGCCCTTCTTCTTATTCTGAAGGCAGCAACCCTTACATTTTAGATGGATGCGTGCAAGGTACATATATGCTTAATTCCGGCCCTACTCGTTTCTCCAAAATGAGCTGAATCACCCTTCTATATATTTAGCCTTCATTCATCCTCTAGCTAGCTTCTTCTTACTTACTTTTGTGTCTATATCTCTATTGTGGAGCAGATTATAACCCCAAGCCCAAAGAACGCTGCCCAAAGAATGAATCATCATGTGGAAGCATTACTGTCCCCTTCCCCTTTGGGATCCAACAAGGGTGTTCTGCAGATGACGACAGATTTCTTCTTAATTGTACATCTGGTAATCTCACATTTTCTGTCTCACAATACGCACAATATCATGTCACTGCTGTGTCCGTGGAAGATGGGACACTGACTGTTAGCAACATGGTGAGCGGAAATCATGCCAAGGAGGCAGTATTCGTTCAGACTAACAATGATGGATATATGGATGGGGCCCCCATCGAAGATCGATTTGATTTCTCTTTGGAATATGACACTACTATAAAATGGGCGGTTGTCAATCAAACTTGTCAAATAGCAACGCAGAAGGATAGAAGTATTAAGTATGCATGCCGCAGTTCCGACAGCGACTGCCTAAACGTCACCCACGGGGATATATTTATGGGATATCGTTGCAAGTGTTCGTCAGGCTATCAAGGAAATCCGTACATTGACAACGGCTGCACAGGTCTCATCCTCCTCACACCCCGCCTTCATTGTGCACTACAAATACTATTTTGCAATCTCTTTTATCTATATTAATTAATTGATTAATTATTATATACTACTCCTAAAAACCGTGGACCATACCTTTATTAATTAGTAGATCACAACCATTAGATCCACATAACCATGCTTGAACATATCACATCCGTTAGATCTTCGTATTTGTGCATAAACATATCATAACCATTAGATGTATATTACCTCAACTTTTTTCTTTAAAACGAGGAAAAATCTTCTCCCATTCTGTTGATTAATAAGAAGATAATTGCTCGGTTTATTAACGTAAAACTGGACGAATATAAGAAGCTTGCCAGAAGAGCTGTGAGGAACCGCCCATCCCTCGTGCGTTGTTCCAGACATACTTGGATTTTTCTCTGAGAATAAACCTGTCGTTTGACCAAACAAAATTCTTCAATTTGCACGTAATCGTCTGAAATTGTACATCATGGGTGGAAGCACCTGGTGGAGCGAGGCAATCAAAGTATTGAGAAACTTATGGATCAGATTAGGAAAATAATAAGTGCATTACGTACTTGATATCCAGCACGGTCCTTGGTTGGGTCGTGCCAGCCTTAATTAGCGGAGCCTAGCCTGTGTCATACAAACAAAATTAGCTAGATTGCTCTGAATTGCGTATAATTGCAGATTGCATATAATTGCACTCGAAAGCATATGGCAACTGTCCTCTACCGGGCAATGCAGATTGCGGGCTAGTTTAGATGGTGTCCTCGCAGCTCAACCACTAAATTAATATACTAGTACTCATTCGATTCATATTAGTTGACTTAAATTTGTCTAGATATAAATTTGACTAAATACATTCGTATCTAGATAAATCTACGTCAACTAATATGGTTCAGAGGGAGTAAAAATAATCAACTACATTTGAATTTTTTTTGCATATTTATGGTTCTTTTTTGTTCCGGTTGCAACATAATCATATATTTATATACAAAACAAAGATCAAAGATAACACTTTTGATAAACTAAGGATGATGACCTCGCATTTGTGAGGGCCCCACCTCTTGCTTGTTTAAGAAAACATCACGTAAACTTGAGTGAAGAGGATGGAGATCATACAAGTTTGATTTAGCCTTTTTCTAACAAGTTGTAATACATTTGCTAGCAATATATACCCAATGGATTTTTTTTCTACAGATATCGATGAATGCGAAGTGCCACATTACTGCAATGGGATGTGTCAAAATTTTCCTGGAAGCTATAGATGCACAAGTTGCCCCCATAGAAAAGATTTTGATCCGATAAAAAGGCGGTGCGTTATGTCAGCAAAGCAACGCACTCTTATTTTGGGTAAGTCCTAGCTAACAAAGTATCCTCATTGTAATTACAATTAACCAAATGCAGAGTGACTTAGAGAGTGATGATTAATGTAGGTGTTGCCACTGGAACTGGATGTGGCCTTGGCTCCATAATTATTGCAGTATGTGCAATTGTATTAGCCAACAAGTGGAAGAAAGGCATCCAGAAGAGAATCCGACGAGCACACTTCAAGAAAAACCAAGGCCTACTCTTGGAGCAGCTGATCTCAGATGAAAGCGCCACAAACAAAACAAAGATATTCTCCTTGCAGGAACTAGAGAAGGCAACCAACAACTTCGATGTCACTCGTGTTCTTGGTCGTGGAGGACATGGTACAGTTTATAAAGGGATTCTATCTGACCAGCGGGTGGTGGCTATTAAAAAATCCAAAATTGTGGAGCAAACTGAGATAGACCAGTTCATCAATGAGGTTGCTATCTTGTCTCAAATAATTCATCGCAATGTGGTAAAGCTATTCGGTTGTTGCCTTGAATCTGAGGTGCCTTTGCTGGTGTACGAGTTCATATCTAATGGTACACTGCATGACCTTCTTCACATTGACGTTAGTATCAACTGCTTGTTGTCATGGGATGACCGTATTAGGATTGCAGTAGAAGCAGCAGGGGCACTTGCTTATCTGCACTCAGCTGCAGCAATCCCAATTTTCCATAGAGATGTGAAATCTGCTAACATACTATTGGATGGCAGTTTTGCTACAAAGATTTCTGACTTTGGTGCTTCAAGGTCTGTTTCACTCGATGAAACTCATGTGGTGACTATTGTCCAAGGAACATTTGGCTACCTAGATCCAGAGTATTACCATACTGGCCAGCTAACTGAAAAGAGTGATGTGTATAGTTTTGGAGTAATACTTGTGGAACTTTTGACAAGAAAAAAGCCAATCTTTATCAATGATCTAGGTGCAAAGCAAAACCTGTCCCACTATTTCGTGGAAGGATTGCAAGAGGGAGCTATCATGGAAATAATGGATCCTCAGGTTGTCAAAGAGTCAAACATAGAAGAGATTGATGATATTTGCTCACTTATAGAAGCATCCTTGAGACTCCGAGGAAGAGACAGACCTACTATGAAAGAAGTAGAAATGAGGTTGCAATTCCTGAGAACTAAGAGGCTAAGAAAGTGCAAAATTCTCCCAACTAGTGAAGAAGAGATTGAGCATTTTTTGTGCCCAGAGGTTGGTAATTCCGATGCACGGATGAATGTTGTCAATGCTAGTAATTTAAGATCAAAAGGCATCTCCAATTGCTACAGTCTAGAGCAAGAACTTTCATCATCACTCACTATGCCACGCTAAGTATATATGTGCAATACCACAATCTTGTCCTTCCTATTATCCATATGAATTACCATGTATTTTTCATGAAGTTGTATTATGTTACATAGTTCTGTTCAGAAGAGGGTATGTCATGTAGTTTCACTTCCTATATACTTGAATAATTTATTTGTAGCCTATGTGAACTGTACAATTATATTATTACAATTATTTCATTTGCGACGAATATACTTGCAATGATAACTTAAGATACATCATTGTATTGAAATTACGGTGGTGGAGATAAACATATTTGTACCGTTGTTAATAAATTTCATACCTTCCATTGTTGTTGGCTTACTTTTTCGCGGGTAAAAAAGCTTTTTATGAAGTATCAGAGATTATAAACGCCAATCTGCTAATAACTGGACAAAAAGAAGCTCATTATAATTCATACCAGTGCTCATGCGGGCTCACACTCCTCGAAATAGAATTTCGCTCTGCTTTATAAATAAAACAATCATCCACATAACATTACAAGGTTCAATACAAGAAACAAATAAGAGTAAACTGAATGGACGGTCCTAATTCTTTCATCTCACCTTCACTTTGGTCCTAGTTCTTTAAAATTGCACGTCTAAGTCCTAAATCTTTGATAAGTGATTCACTCAAGGTTCTAAATTGGTTTGACCCACCTTGACTGTTTCCATGTTAGCAGTAAGGGCCAGGAGACATACCGAGAGGGGGATGCCGAGGGACAGCCGCCGCGGGGGGCGTTCGAGCCTTGCCCAGCTACGCACGCTGGCGACGGCGAGGGGGAAATGGAGAAGGGGAAGGCTAGGGGAAAGGCGACGGTGGCGCGGCCCGGTCGCCGCGGGTGTCGTTTTTTTGGTCATTTTCTCTAACCCTGTCATGATATAATAAGAACAACATAGTAATAGTTATACCCGCAATAAAAACATAGTAATAGTAATAAGGACAACATAATAGCAAATATAGATCGGCCCCTCCCTCCAGACTACAGATTATAACAGCACTTAAAAAAAATTCTGGTCCCAACCAAAATATGATCGTAATTCAACTGAAATCATACTAGAATGCAAAAAAGTAGCATGTAGCAGCGGTAAACTAGGCGGTAATTAAGCCATATATATATGGTGATATTAATTGGAGGTTGGTTCATCAAGCTAATTGGTAGCGCCGCCGCCGGGTCCAACTCCAGCGGTAGGATCTGCTTGC
Organism: Avena insularis; assembly: GCA_023614405.1. NCBI lineage: Eukaryota > Viridiplantae > Streptophyta > Magnoliopsida > Poales > Poaceae > Avena > Avena insularis. The sequence goes on along the minus strand of CM042689.1, from coordinate 29,323,653 downwards.
ATTGCACAGCGTCGAGGCTGCCTATGACAACGGTGTCCATAAGTCGGTGGTGCGCCGCCTGGAACTCCGGCAGCTTATCTACCCTGATCACGTTGGAATCAGCCTTCCACCAGGGACGTCGTGTTCGCTGCTTTCACGGCCGCCGCGTCTGACAGCCTTCTTGCGCGCCGCCTCCGGCCGCCTTCACGCTTGCAGCCTTGGTTTCCTACTTTCGTCCAGCTCCTGCCGTATCGCAACAAGTATAGCAGTGCCTTGGTCCTGGTCGTCGGGGAGACGTCGTCGGAGGACGGCGTCGACGGAGAGGGGGTGCCAAAGGTGTAGGGTTAGGCCAGGGCCGGCACCTTTGCCGCGGACGAACTGATGCTACAAAGCGCCCCACTTTGGTCCGCAAGAGCCTCGTCAGCTCCTGGACGACGCGGTGCGGCTCTGCCTCGGGTGGTGCCCTAGGGCCAGCTCGGGGACGGCCTGCTGTGGCGGTGTCCCTTTCGGCAGCAGCGGAGCACGATGAAGGATGGCTCGATGATGGTGGTGTTGGAAGGCGCTCTCCGGGGCTAGGTCGGCGGCGAGCCCAAGGCGCAGCAGCGGGGATGATCTTGGCTAGACATGGGCCTGATCTGGGCCTGCGGGGCCTGTGGGCTGATCTGGGCCTAAGTCCGATTGATCGGCCTTGCCACTGTGTCCGGATAGCGGTCACTTCGGGTGGTGGTGGGTAGTACCCCACACTTGGAGGCGATGCGGACTAACAGCCACTGGCGGAAGCGCCTGATCACCATACTCATTCCGGTGGCCTTTTGAGTGTGATGCTGGCGGTGGTAAGGACTCGAGCTCGTGGACGCCGGGGCGGCGGCCCCGGAAGGTGGACGACGACGACATCCCTCTGGCGGAGGCGGCTCCGGGAGGCGACGTGAGATCCCCAGACCGGCGGCGGTCCGATAGGCCCGGGGGAGCTCGGTGGCGATGGTGCTGCTACTTGGCAGCCGGGATTTGCCGGTGCAGCGGATCTTCTGGTGGGAGGAGGAGTTGGGTGCGGGGTGGTGGGTGGTGTGCTCGATGGCACCCATGCTGCAGTGCAGCGTCGGGACTTCACGAGCCTCCGCGGGCTTGGCCGGGTCTGAGGGCCTGGTTTGTCTTGCTGTTGCATCTGGTCGGCTACCACCTGCTGGTGGTGGAGGTAGTTCCCTCCCGCGTACTGCTGACATGCCGGTCATAGCTGAAGTCTCCGCTCCCTCAGCTTAACGGCTTCGTTTCGTGGTTCCCGGTGTGACGGCGATGGCGACTTCAAGACCAGGGTGGCGCGTGTTCGTGGGTGACGGGTTTGGTGGAGCTTTACAAAGTGCTCGGGTGGGTGGCTTCGGAGGGGTCGGGAGAAATCCTTGTCTGTTGACACTGGCACGGTGACGCCCGAGGGTATCACCTTCCTTCTTGAAGGGTGTCGAGGGCCTCCCTTCCCCACCCCCCGCTGCGTACCGGGGGAAACCCTAGGCCCCGGCTGGACAGCAGTGTCGTCGTCACTCCCCTTCTTGGAGGTGTTGTCTTGGTACGCAGGGCTTTGGACTGCGGGATGTGTGGTGGTACTTCTCTGGGGGGCGCACCGGTTGCGAGTTGTTTCCGATTTCGGCACACCGCTGTTGTCGGCTTTCTTTTTCTTTTCTTTTCTTTCTTCTTGTGTTTCGTGTAGGGCTCGGGGTTTCCCGGCGCCTTGTATCCTGTGGTGTTTGTTCCTTTGAGGATGAGAGGAAGGATCCAATGAGTTTGCTCGAGGAGGACGAGCCATACTACAGACAGGGTCCTCTTGCCGAGCCTGATCATCAGGTGCCTCCAACATGGGCTGCATTCATCGCAATGCGTCAGGAGATCCGAGATCCGACGATGCATCAACAGCTGCGGGATGATCTTGTCGAGCACCTATGGATACGCAGGGGCAACACGACGTAGATGCTGAGCATGAACTGGCCGAAATATGTTGTACTTTTATTGCAGGCCAAACTATGTTTACATTTACGCCGAACTCTGTTTAAAATTTCGCCAAACTTTGGTCTGTATTCATCGTATAACGAACTATGCCGAAATTTGGACGAACTTGAGCCAAATTTGAGCCGAATTTGAGCAGAAACGGGCGACCCGGAAACTCGGCCTGAGTACGCGAGTGAGAAACTGGCTGTATCCAGGCCGAAAACTTGCATCGTCCGGCCAAAGTTTGGTCCAGATTTCGGCTGGGTTCGGGCCAACGAGTGGAGATGCTCTAACAGGGGACACGTAAGTGACAGCAGGAGTACAAGGGATCTGGGAAGTTTTCGAACCCCGTGTAATCAAACCTATGAGTCAGAGCAGAAACGGAAAAAAAAAACTCTGTAATCATAAAATGATTTTTTTTGTTTATAAAAATTCAGCCAGTTGAGTGGGTGTGCTGATGCTACTGGCAAAGCCGTTTTTTCGCACGCCTGTCCGTCTTTTAGGGGATATATATGGTTCGTTACTCATCATCCTACTGTTACTATACCTGTGACTGGAATTCTTGTTTGGATTTCATTACACCTCTGCAAATGCAAATGCAAGCGCAAGCTTATATTGCCTTCTCCAATGGTGGCATACGGCAGCAGTAGCGACAGAGCATGAACCGGGAAATGAACAGGACAGAAGGGAACATTACTTGGACACAGCCAAATGGCAGCTGGGTTATTCACAGCGACACTGAAACCGACTTCAGGCACACAGTACATTTGTTTTAACCTGATGACGAGACCGACGACTGACTGACTGATGGCTGATGGCTGATGGCTTTCTTCAGCATCTGGCCATGGTAGCATGATCACTGAGTTTGCATCCGACCTATGTACAGACTGACCCACACACACATGACATGATCCTGCTTGCTTGCTTGCTTGCTGCATGCATAATGACTGGAGCTAGCTAACACATGCCTCCACTAAGGGTCTGCAGAGCTAGCTAACACATGACTTGTTTGGCTTGAAGCACCTGGAAGCTAGCTAGATGGCCTGGTTCGTCGTACATAACTGGCACACGTGACGTGGGGCAGAATTATTTCCACGGCCATAATCAGCAGCACCACCGCTAGCTGCCGCTTGATGGACTCGTCTTTGGCTGAAATTGACGGAACGGAACATGAGAAGCAGGATATATATATGTATATATGGTGCAGGCAGCTAGCAGCACCACTACCACTCGTACGGCTTTGCCTGGAACCAGAGCCAGACTTCACCGCCGCGCGCATTTGCTGAGTGAATCGTCGATGAAGAACGACGACTAGCTTTGCTTTGTTCCGTAGCTAGCGAGCATGCGAGCGTAGAGATCGTGCGCGGGCATGCATGGGGGTATCTATCACGTGCAAGCTGCACGGTTTCCACCAGAGAGTCGTCGTCGAGGCCAGAAAGGACGAAGGACTGGAATTCCTCCGGTCGATCGAAGGGGCCAGGGGCGGAGCCAGGATTTAGACATAGAAGGGGGGGAGGGGGCGAAGAAGACGAAGATCGTCAAAATAGAAATTTTTTGTTAAAATTTCACGAAAGTATACATATGATAGTACCAATACCAACCATTAGTTCATAATCAACCAAACTCACTGATTGTAATATAAAATATAATTTACCTTCACTCTTTGAATTTTTTAGACGAGAGACTCGAGTGAACATATACGCCTCGGCCAAAATAGGTCCGGATTTTGACCCGGAAACTGCCAACGAGTGGGAATGCTCTAAGTTTCGCAAGACGAGCATGCACATGTACGTCTACACAAGCTGCATGATATATTCCCTTGTCTCAAATTAATTATTGTCTCAATTTCTCAGATACCTCCCTTTCTATATTTAGATTTGTTCCCTGTGTAGATGCATATGTATTTAGACAAATAATTGATAGACAAAAAAATTCGGGAGGAAGGAAGATTATTGACAGAGTCTTAGGATACAATACACACCTACGTAATTAGCAGCCGTACTTGGTGGAGGAAGGGACAGACCAAGTCAATCTAGCTAGGTGGCCCATATCCAGGCAGAATGCTAGGACACGCGTCGTCAGTGATCAACTTGGAAAGGACGGTGGACACATTTAATATAGCATAAAACCTAGTTCTCGTGCGTCTGAGAACTTTTTAGATTTACCTCGCGATTTGTGCAATATGAGACTTTCACATGAGTTGCAACTAGGTTATAACTGAGATTTTAATAAGTTGCAACCTAGTTGCAACTAAAAATTAGTACAAATTATATAAGTTATAACTAGGTTGCAACTGAGAATTAGCACAAAAGATAGATTGATGTCAGCGACTTAGATATAACAAGTTCTTAGACGTCTGAGACCTAGACACTCCCAAAACAAAATATTGCCCTTAATTAATTCCCGGCCCTTCGGCCATACTAGTACTAGTATAAATCAACCACTATACCAACCAGTCTGTACATAGGTTGGATTTGCTGTCCATGGCGGCGCTATCCGATTGTGGTGTACGTACATGCTTCCTTGACGCAATGGATTTAGATTGTGGAAGAGACAAACACTACACAAAACCAGTTTGCAGCTGCTGTAAATATGAACAAAACGAGTTTGCTCTCTGAACGATGTTAGAGCAACCTGTCCATAGCTGCCTGTTTGTTCCCTGACGTCGTCGTGTACTCTCTTAATCTGATTCGATGGTGGAAACCTTATGCGCCATGGTCATCATGAGCAGCCCACTATTTTGTATATTTAAAATTCCTCGGTACATACAAAAATAGCACTTTTTGCTCATGTCGAACCATTTTTTCTTCATAGAAGCTTTTAAGGGGATGGTTCGTTACTCATAGGGTGTCAAGTGGGATCCCACCTAAATCCCACCTCTAGTTCATTTTTCAAAATCTAGTTCAAATTTTTATTCAAAATTTACACTAAATTTTGACAAATGAACTACAAGTGGGATTTAGATGGGATCCCACTTGACACCCTAGTTACTCATCATCCTACTGTTTCTATAGGGATTCTTGTTTGGATTTCATTGCACCTCTGCAAATGCAAATGCAAACGCAAGCCTATTGCCTTCTCCAATGGTGGATAACAGAGCATACGACAGTAGCAGCAACATAGCATGAACTGAGAAATGAACAGGACAGAAGGGAACATTACTTGGACACAGCCAAATGGCAGCTGGGTTATTCACAGCGACACTGAAACAGACTTCAGACACACAGTACATTTGTTTTAACCTGATGACGAGACCGACGACTGACTGACTGATGGCTGATGACTTTCTTCAGCATCTGGCCATGGCAGCATATGATCAGTGAGTTTGCATCCAACCTATGTACAGACTGACCCACACACACATGACATGATCCTGCTTGCTTGCTGCATGCATAATGACTGGATCTAGCTACCACATGCGTCCACTAAGGGTCTGCAGTGCCCATGATGGGCTCGTCGCCCGAGTCCTCGTCGTAGCCTTCCGCGTCGCTCAGCTCCTCGTCGCTCTCCTCCTCCTCTTCTTCCTCCATGGATACGTCTTCAGGCTTGGCGTATCTCTCGCAGTATTCTGAACAGACAGTTCATGCAAATTTGTTGAGCAAGAGTGAACCCCATTCAACCGGTTTCATGCAAGTACAATAGGGAGGTGCCAGGTGCAAAACAAACCTTTCACTTTCTGGTCGTATGCGTTCTTGTCACGCATCATCAGCGAGGCCGCGTCGCCATTCAAGGGGTCCGAGGGGTTCGGATATAGGAGGAGCTGAGGCAGGAACACCTCGAAGATGTTCACAAGGTCTGCAGAACGAACAACACCAAAAAAATGTGGTGCATCAGTCAGTAATAAGATCACATGAGTCAAACAAACAGAGTTGCATAAAAAGAACCCTCATAGTTTTTTTTTCCGGTATTACAGATGGATTACCAAACATGGGGCTCCAGGTCTGATTGATCACATCCAGGCACACGGAACCGGACCTGAACAAAATCGACAAAACAATGGTGAATGAAACCTGCCGAAAACAGTGATTTTCACCGACGTAAGAACAGAAGCTTACATCTCGTCGACATTGGGGTGGTATATCTTGTTGGTAAACCCGATGGAAGGGGATTTGTAAGGGTAGGCCTCTGTCAGTTCAACCCTGACCTTCCACACGCCACCCTGGTAAAGACCTGCAGAAAAGAACCATGCTAATTTGTTACTGCTTATTTGATTTCTGGGTAGTAACCATGGTAAAGAGCTGCAGGAAAAAGTATAAGAACCCTGGTAATTTAAGTAGAGTACTAAGTTCTCTTAGTCCTGGTAGTGCCATGTATAAACAGTATGATATGAAGAAAGGAGGTCCAAGAATTAAGTTTATTCCTCTAGCTTTATCTCTGTCTAGAGAGTTTATGTGTACACTAATGCACCCTCATTTCCTTCGACTAGTACATGAGTGGTGACCAAACAAGCACTTGTACAGTACTCTAAGCTTACAAGAATCAGTGACGGCATCAGGCACCAGAAGGCATGATTTTTTGGGGGTACTGGTCAAACTTTCCTTGTTGGATGGTTGGCCACACAGAGGGGCTACCGTGATGTGGATGAAGCACCTACCAATTAATCAATGGATATTAATAATAAGGATGTGCTCATCTAGTCAGGCCATCTGTGTATTATCTAAGAAAACATTCAGGTCATCTGGATGTGGTTCAGTAGTTGAGTACATCATTTTTGACACAAACAAGCATGAAAATCATTTCTGCTCACAAGTGCATGCTAATGCACCATCATGTCCTTGTAATTTCACAAGTAGCGAAGTGAAAAAACAGTCCAATTACAAAGTTTCACAGCCAACCAAAGAAGCATTGGTGCAGCATTCTATGCTCACAAGAATTAGTGAAAGCCGGACTGACAGCATAGACACCAAACACATATTTATCAGGTAAGAGGTAGAGACCTGCGGAAAAGAGTATCAGGTCTAGAAAGGAGGGCCCAAGAATTAGCTTTATCTGTAGTATCTACAGAGTTCAACAACTGTGTGCTAATGCGATATCATTTCCTTTTAGTTCTGTAGCAAAGTGGAGGTAGGATAACAGGAAGAAAAACAGACCAGTTCTGCTGACCAAGCAAGCATTATTGCAGCATTCTAAGCTTGGAGGAATTACCGAAAGCCTGACTGACAGCAAGCATAAACAGCAGAGGGCATGGTTGCTCTGCTTTTTGGGGGGGTCAAAATTGGCTTTCAGCACCTTGTTGATTGGTTGGTTGGCCACACACGGTGACTTTGATGAAGCACCGTACCTACCAGTTGATTGATTTGGACTAGTAGTAAGGCCATCCATATATATGCTCATAACAAAAATTGAGGGTCGTCTGGATGTGGTTCAGTAAGTGATTGTGTTATGCACAAGTGATGTGGATGTTTGTTTATCTGGCAGAACACCTCCTCTAGGTGGAGTCCAAAATCAGAGATGCTACATTTCATCTAGTATAATATTTGGTTCTGAACTGTGTAAAAGGGGAGCAGCAATCTTAGAGCGTTCTAGTCAGATAGGAGGAGTTTTCTATTATTATTATTATTTATTTTTTCTTGTGACTTGAGATATACACAGACTTTGTTTATTTTAGAGGGGAAAAAATGTGAGGAAAAGCAAAGTGCGTCCTCATCCAATGAATCTAGACTTAAAACTAAACCAAGGGGGGGGGGGGGGAATCAGCAGATTGGATTGGATGGGATGCATATAGATGAGGTGCAGCCAATATGTACGTACTGTCGTTAGGGCCGTGGAAGTGGACGAAGAACTCCTGCATCCCGTCGTTGATCATGTCCACCTTGTAATCGCTCATCATCCTGACAAACCAACCAAATAAGATTCAGAAGAACCGAGCGAGAGAGTGAAAACCACCAAATTAAGGTAGATGGTATGAGAGGATGGGGATTTACTGACAGCTTCATGAGATCCATTTCCCTTCTCTTGCTTGGGGAAGACATGCTTGGGGATCTCTCTCTTTCTCCTCTGTGCCCCTCTCTCTCTCTCTCTGTGTGTCTGCAAGAAGAGGGACAGGTGGTGTGGTACGGGAAGAAGAGGTGTGGGCAATCCCTCCCTCCCCCTCCCTCCCTGCATAATAATAATAATAAATAAAACAAATAAACAAAACAAATGGTTACGTCCACACAACGCAGTGTACTATAGTATATATTTTTGTAGGGAAAAAAATAGTGCAACTTGGTGCTGAATGAATCAGAGGGATTGGTACCTCTGCTAAGCGATGACAAGGATAGATTAGACGGAGAGATTGGCACTTATTACTACTTGCCTAGCTTGCTTGCTGGGTACTACTACTACTACTCAGTAGCAGATAGCAGATTTATATGATTTTGATTCGGAGAGAGAGAGAGAGATTCCAGACGTGACCACTCCACCTTCTTAGGCCAGATTCCCTCTCTCCATCCACTCCATCCATCCGCACACTGGTAATGCTTTCCCTTTGACACATAAACATGAAAAACTGCACCCAATAAAGAAGTTAAGGGATTTGTTTGGTTCACAAAGAAATGCATAAAGTCCTAATTTTCATATGCAACTAAAGCAACACTAGCAGCAATTCAACAAAGTGAAGTTATTTCTTGCAATTCATCAAAGGGGAGTTATTTAGGCAAGTCAACTTAATATCATGGTGCAAGCAACTTACTTATGTTTACAAAATCAACTTAGGGTGTGTTTGGTAGTCCGGGTGGGCAATCTCACCTCACACAAGCTGAGTCTAGCTATGTTAATGTAACACCCCGTCCACTCTGCCCGGTGTCACTCCCTGAACAATAGGATATCTAGACCTACGCATCAACACTAGTCTTTTCTACGCACTTTGTCCTCACTGTGCACCCATTTACCCACTTCCCGGTCGGTCACCCATCCTAGAATTGCTCTAGGCCAAGCACGCTTAACCTTAGAGTTCTTTTCGAATGAGCTTCCGGAAAAGAAGTTGCAACTTGTTGATATGGGTATCCTATTAATCCTATTAAGCCATGTGCCTGGATCTCACAGTTAACTAGATACAAGTGCTTTTACAATGTGGTGTTTGGCATACGAGTTGTGCTCAGTTGAGTTTGTGTTTGGTGTCACCGTATGGCATGAGGTAGGCTGGCTATTATTAAACAGCAATCAAGTCCCTAGATAAAAAGATAAAAGCAATCGGGTCCCTAATTACAAAACCCAAAAAGCAATCAAGTCCCTCCTGGTAAGGCTCCGGCGCCGCCACAGCCATGCGCTCGCCGCCGGCGAGAGAGACTCCGCCAGGACGCCCAAAAGCTCCGTCGCAAGCTGCCGCCACGCATCGCTGCTGCTGCTCCGAGCGCTGCCGCCACGCTCCGTCGTTGCTGCTCTGCATGCTTCTGCTCCGAGCGCTGTTGCACCACGTGCTGCTGGTCAGCGTGCTGCTGCTCCAGCGAGAGAGGCACAAAGATGCGCGCGGTGGCAGAGCCCAGTTCCGACGGTCTGAAGAGGCGTAGCAGGGAGAGGCGTGCAGCAACGAGAGGCGCACATAGCCCCGGGCGGGGCAAATGAGGTGCTGGGCCTCGACCCTTGTCGGTCTGGAGAGACACGTCACGCGCGCGGGGGGGCGTACTGGCAGTGCCGAGTTGTGAAGCCCGATTTGAGCTTCACAACCGGGCAGGGCTGAGGACCCTTTTCCGCATCAGGTGGGCACTGCCGGAGGAAGCCGACCCGAGCTAACAAACAACAAAACGTGGTATGAGGTGAGATTATCTGAGTTGACCCGGTCTACCAAACACACCCTTAATTATGAAAGGCGGATCGTAGCCTACCAACTTAATTTCAAGTTGCAAATAACTTACCTCTGTTGATAAAATGAACATAATTATGAAAGTTGGATCAGAACATGCAACTTAGACTACAAACCATGATTGTGTGGAGAAACCAGCTTAATAAGGGAGTTGTTTTTTGCAAGAGGGTAATGGGATGCTGTGTAATCAACTTAATTAAATGATACATGGTACTTTACCATGTAGGCGATTCAACTTAATACCATGGTGTAAGCAACTTACTTGTGTTGACATTGGATCATTTCTATCTATCTTAGACTAATCTGGCTAATCAACTTAGTTCTATGTTGAAAGCAACTTACCTACAGTGATAAGACAGCTTAAATTGGGAAAAAAGGATGGTCTAACTAATCAACTTAGTTTACTGCTGAAAAGCAACTTAAGTATGGTGACAAAACAACTGGATTGGGGAAAAAGGGATGTTGAATAGAACCAAAACAAAACCCCGCCACACCACACCCCGACAAAACATCAGAATGCAACTTTGGCTAATCAACATAGTTCTATGATGAAATCGACTCAATGCAACTACAATAACAGGACAACTTAATTGGGAAAAAAAGGATGGCGAATAAAAAAACTCTCCCTACAACCACACTATGCAACTAATCTGTCTAATATACTCAACTAAAATGGTAGTACAAAAATCAACTTGAGTATACTGCAAAATCAAACTAAAAGGAGTAAAAACGAAGGTACAAAAGCAAACCAACTTAGACTAATCTACCTAACAAACAAATTAAATGCTGCAAGCAACTTAGCTATGTTGCCAAAAACCAACTTAGTTATGTCGACATTAGAAATTCCACTAGCTAAATCCATAATGGCCACGCTTGCTTTCTTGCTAGCTAGCTTTTTCTACTTAAACAAACGGCAACCCCTAAGCAAAATTCCTCTATATATACGCATCATTCAGGAAGACAAAAATATGGAGTATTACATGAGCGTTCAAGTACTGTGCTACCTGAAGAAGATCTAGCTAGGTAGAAGAGATAGAGAGGATGCGGGAGCCTATCTAAGAAGGCTAAAACACATCGATCGCGACATCGTTCAAGCTCGATCTCCTGACACTTCAACTGGATTTGAGGCTGCAAAGAGCACCCACACCCATCCATCATGGAGGCGACCTCGACCACTGGAGCCTCGTGCGAAACGGGCCACCGTGCAGCAGTGCACTTTTAGGAGTTGGATTTTTTAATCAGTATATATATAAAGGTCCCCAAGCAAAAATGGGATCCTTTTCTTTGAGAAGACAGAAAATATATAAGCGATGTCTTTTACTCTTACAAACATCACCCCCACAAGAAAACCAGAAAAACGATAGACTCCATGTTCATCGCCTATGGGATGGGATTTGACCTCCATATGCAGCAGCAGCGGATGTTGGAGACCCGCGACTTGGACTAAGAAGAAGATATATAAAAGCTCGTGGATGGCACGCCAGACTTACTTTAGCCGCATGAACAATACCATAGACATGAGAGAGAGAGAGAATTCACGATATAGCTCATAACTTGTTGATCCCGCGTGTGTGAAGGAAATATGCCCTAAAGGCAATCATAGAGATGATTATATTTCATATGTATCCATGAGTTATTGTAATGTTCATTGAATATACATATCAGGCAACTTGTATTGATTGGCAATTATGTAAATTGTTTGTAAAACTCTTTACTTGTATGGTTATTTAATAGTTGTCCCTAGTCAGAGTTCATGTGAGGACACACGTGAATATTAGACTAGCATATCGATTGGTTGATGACTATGTTTCGCAAGTCATAGATATGGAGATGTCAAACCAATGATGTGGACACATGTTATGAACATGGGGTTGGACTGACCCAACATAAGACTGGCAATTAAGACTTGCAGCTCTCTCTACACATCGTGTACGTTTTGTCCTTAGACCTGAGATTGTCGCATGTACTTGAGATGTGGATCGACCTATTTTGGGGCTATTAGACGCTACTCCGTAACTGGGTAGTTATAAAGGTAGCTTTCGGGTTTGTCTTGAGACATGTTGCAAGGCATGGTCAATCAAGATGGGATTTGCCCCTCTCTACTTGAGAGAGATATCTCTGGGCCCCTCGAGTGATCGGACCCAGAAATGCATGGCCGTGCTATATAAGGTTAAGAGTTAACCTAGTAAAGGGATGCTGAAGATTTTTGTATGCGTTTAGGAGTTGGCACGTCTTGCTAGAGGCCGCTACCAACTATTGACATAATAAGTATATTCGTGTCATGTCTACACGTATATGAAACTATAGGGTCACACACTTAAGGGGCTGGAAGCCTAATGAGGATTGGATCCGAATTAGACCAGGCTTAGGCTTCTAATGGGATGCTAATGTAGAAGCCCATTAGGGATGCCTATATAAGAGAGGGTGGGGCGAGCTAACCAGGGTTAGACGATTCCACCCAGCCGCCAGTCCTCGCGCCTGTGTTGCACGCGCGGACCTGCAGTCCGGCGTCTGATGCTTCCACCCTGTACGTGTGGATATCTCGGAGGCGCTGCATCTGTAGAGCTTGGACGAGCCGCGCAAGGGGAGCTGCTCGTGGGACGAGAACAAGGAGGAGACGTAGATCGTCTGCACTGCCTCGACGCGCTTCATCAAGTTTCGCAACCGTACGTCTAGTGGTAATCCCGTGATTTATGACAACAGTAATCCTAGTTTACGCGGTAGAAAATTTTGATTTGCGCTAGTGTAGCCTACCCGTATCCCTTCAGCGTGATCCAGACATCATATGCAGGGTTGGGAACTTGTATCTTCTTCTTGTCAGCATCTTCTCCATCGAGGAACTCGGGCGGCGCTGGGACTGATCCTTCAAGTAGACGCATTACTCGAGCCCCACGAAGGGTGGGCAGAACTTGTGCTTGCCACGAGAGAAAATTCTCCAGCGTGAGCTTGGTGGCAGGGGGAGCACCGATGGAAACCACCTCAGCATATGTCGAAGAAGAAGCCATGGGATCCATGGGTTTGGGTGTGAGGGTTTAGGGTATTTTTTGTGTGGAGATCTAGGTTGTAGGGTTTTGGTCGAGAGGCGACTAGGTCGTGGTCCTGAGAAGCTAGGTTGTGGTTGTAGGGTTTTGGGATACTTCAGAGGCACAGCCAATTGTGGTGTTGGTCGCTTGGACGCCTACTCGACCTTGAGGTCGTCTACACTTCGGCTACATCAGTAACATTTGAACGGAAACATAATCCCACTTTTGGTCTTCAAAGGTATGAACATCAGATATATCTCGTTATTATACATCTGCATAGATAGATCTTGGTTATGGTGTTCTCGTTATTCGGAAATTTTTTATTTTCTGTCACGGAACCCTTTTAATTACCAACTTATCTTCTTGCTTTGTTTGCAGTGTTTTGCGATCTTCCCGTATTTTCTTCTGAATCTCCTCAAAAGCTAGGCATTGTTCAGTTGAGAGTTCATCAAAGTTTGTCCTTATGATATTACCAAGACTAAGCTCAGAAGCTTTCGTGATATTTGAACTGGTCATGGTGATCTGATCTATGATTTTGGTTCGCGGTGGAGCCACCAAAAGGTGTGTTGCGTCGAAACTGGTTCTGGCTTACACTCGCACACGTTAATGTGCCGCCATAGAGGGTGATGCACGATAACTCACACGGTAAGAGGCATGCTAGAAGTATAGTGTTCCGATGACTATGGGCTGAAATAAGCTAGGCTTGGCTTGTCAAAAAAAAAGCTAGGCTTGGCTGCTCTTAGCTCGGTTTTCGATTCGGTCGATGAGTTATGTGCGAAGTAATACATAATCCTATAAGTTTACATCATAATCACTTATTATGACCAAATAACATAGTAAATGACTAAATTAAACAAATTTCTAAATCACCCCAAATATTAGGTCAACAGGTTAGATGTCACGAAGCTAAACCTAGAGCGTATCTTTGTTGCATCTTTATTATTTGTTGTAGTCTCGCACAACATATAATAAATCTAATATATGCCAATTTGAAAAGTAGCAACAATGTTGAATGTAGCAAATAAATCTTATAGACACGTTTACTCGAGCATACACAAGCCAGCTAGCATGATATGCCATCATCTTTGCATACAAAAATGACCTATATATCAGGTCAAACCTCATACATTCATGTGCTTGCCCAGAGTTAACCAATCCTGCCAAGAGCAATTAAATTGCCATCTTGCAAAGGAGGGGTAGCACATTTTCATTTTGCTACCATGCATATTCTCAGTGCCAATTATCTCATCAGATCAACTGATTTACTCTCAATTTTTCATAAGACCTATGGTTGTGGATCAGAAAAGTGAGACCTATAACTGTAACTTGAGGCACCTTAAGTATGAATGCTAGAATATTATATGTATGACAGATATTTAAATAGAGATGTAATGGAACTATGTACCAAAATTTAAAAATAAATTTCATCTCTGATCATATCTTTCTAGTTTCTATGACAAGAAAAAAATATTTTTGTTTTGTTTTGTACATACAATAACAAATGATCCATGGATGAAAGTTAGATAATGAAATCACGATGTTGGTACATAAAAGAGGAACAACAATGCAACATAAGAGAATACCAAGAAGGTTGCCTCGTCGGTGTCCTTGGCAACCGACGCCGTCAGAATACCAAGAAGGATGGGAGAATTGAAGGATGCAATGCGCCTATGTCCAACTGCACCTCAGCCAGCACCACCCCCCCTTTGAAGAACCTCAGCTCCTCGCCTAGCAGCCCAGCTGCGCGTATGCAGATAATATGGATGTTGTCCACAAAACGGCATCCCTACTACACATTCTGTCGAACAGCCTCCGCGTGTGGGGAGGTTTGACATGCCTATGTAGTATGTAGTACTGGACGACCAGCGTACGTAGATGCCACGAAAATGTTTTCCTGGGCATATGTAGCTTCACGGCCGGGGAGTGCGAGGAGGCGGCGGCGGCAAGGTGCTAGGGAGCCGGTGAGCTCACAGGAGCTAGCTGAGAATAGGGGAAAGGGTGAAGTGGACCTTGCGCGAGCATGTCGTGGAAGGTATGGCCAGAGCGCGCGTGCAAGGTGAGGAGAGCGCTCAAGGAAGCGGTCATGGACCGGCGGCGGAGGGGTGCCCTGCCCGAGCTCGCCAGCATCGCTGCTCTCTACTCTCGCTCCCCAGACCAGAGGCTGGAGGTGCGCTCCCGAGGAGCTCCGGTGCACAGAGACAGAGGGGATGATGACCAGGGCGGTAGAGTAGCAGGACGGATGGGTGGGATCTCAACAGCGTGAATCAAGGGAGGGGAGGGGAGGAGCACCGACGGCTAGACGCCGGCCGACAGGGCAAGCAGGCGGAGGAAGGGGAAAGAGGGGGCGGAGGGATCAGGAGTTCGGGACCGACGGTTGCCACATAGGTAACTTGGCGGTGGCACCACAGGTAAAATCTCCAAACAGCAGGGGTAAAATTTTCCAACGAAAAATCAAACCAAAAAAACTGGTGCGGACGAACCTGCCTCTGTGTACATAGATATACGTGGTTACCGCCGTCCAGTTTAATGAGACCATTTTTAGACGAAAAGGGATCGCTTCCTCGGTCCCATTTTATTATTAAAAAATGAGACCACACCAAGCATCAACACACCCATGGCAAAAACACTCCCTACCAGGTCTTAAAATACTCTATGCAGTCTGATGATAAGAACCCCTTACAACCTGAGCGGGAGAGGGAACAAACTCAATACACAACCAGGAACGGAGGAGTGGAGTAAACTAAAAAGCGATCAACCCAAGACCACTTGAACTGAGTCTTCTTCCTCAGGGGTGCGCCTTCAGATACTCCATCATCGTTCTTCAAGCATGCTTGGAGGAAGCACTAGTCTTTCAAGTGAAGACCCACTCAAAGCCAGTGCACCTCAGTTCGCCGGGAGCCTCAAGGGCATTCTTAGGTTGTGGATTAACTTGTTCATGTACACCTCCAGCTTCCCCCCTCCAAGTCCTTGAATGGAACTTTCCAGTTCCAAAGTTAGAGGAGAGCGAGACGCCAAACCTGCTTCATGTTAATCCAAGAACAGAAATTAAAAACTAAACTATTTCTATTATTCCAAATGCTCTAGAGAATTGCCGAAGATACAGTATTAAAGTGCATATCATATACCTATACATTAAGGCGCGTAGGATCCTCGGCTCCTCAACGCTTTTGCCACTGTTCATCGTCCGGATGAACAGTATGCACTGATGAACAGTGTGTGGTTTTTTCCTGTCAGTTCATCTTTGATCCGGCGGTCCATGATCGTGCGCTAATTTTGTCTAATCGCGTCACGTAAACTTGATATAACTTTTCAGCTAATTTTTTTTTGCCATAACCGACAACTTTTGGCCGCCCGTGTCCGCGGGTGCAATATTCATCGTCTAATTTTGCCTAATCGTGTGGCACCTCACAAACGATATTATTTTTTCGATCAACTTTTCTAACTATTCGGCTTTAATTTTCTAGGCCACCTTTTTTGTCTGTTCATCCGGCGCCCGCGTCTGTGTGTGTATTATTCATTTTCTAATTTTTCCCAATCGTATGCCACGTCACGTAGACGCAATATAACTTTTTGCCTAAATTTTTTTCCTAGCCGATATTTTATTACGTTCATCTTCTCTAACTATTCGGCTTAGATTTTCTGGCCCCATCTTTTTTGGCCGAATTTTCCTACTTAATTTTCGGACACAACATCTTGGTTTCATTTTTGCAGCGTTAGTTATCCTACGACTATGATAATATTTCTCGGCTCTATTTCTTGATTATTTAACGGTAATTTTTTGATAAAATATTCTGGCCATAATTTTCCGCCGGTAATTAACTCACGGTAACTTTACGACGACGTGTGATTGTGTAATCTTACTTCGCCAACTCTATTTCTTTTAGCATTATTTTATTCCGCCACACTTTTCCATCTGTGATTTTCATACAGTACTTATCCTTCGGTAATTTTTCATTGGGTGAGTAATTTTTTGGCTGTAATTCACAATCGGCAATTCAATTTTTTATACTTTTTATTCGTTGATACTAATCGTACCATCCGCTGCCTCTTTTATCTACAAATGACGTTACCATTGTTGTTGATACTAATCGTATCATCCGCCGCCTCTTTTATCTACAAATAGCGTTATCATTGTCTTCTGTCGTAACTTCAGATAACAATAATCTCTAGCAATAATTTTAATCAATTAATTTATAACATTGTCCCTCACGGGCGCGGCGTCACGCCCGCGCCATATTTTTGCAGCGGTAGTTATCCTACGTCTACGATAATATTTCTTGGCTCTATTTTTTGATTATTCGAAGGTAATTTTCCGACAAAACTTTTTGGGCATAATTTTCTGTCGGTAATTAACTCACGGTAACTTTACGACGGTGTGTCATTGTCTAATCTTACTTCGACGATAATATTTCTTTTAGAGTTATTTCATTCTGTCACACTTTTCCATCTGTGATTTTGACATGATAGTTGCTCTTCGGTAATTTTCCATGGGTGGGTAATTTTTTTGTGTAATTCATAATTGGAAATTCAATTTGGTTATACTTTTTATTCGTTGACACTAATCAAACCTTCCGCCGCCTCTTCTATCTACAAATAGTTTTACCATTATCTTCTGCCAAAACTAATCGATTAATTCACGACATTGTCCCATGGGGCGCGGCGTCACGCCGGCACCATATTCCCTAGTACTATATATTAAGGCCAACAGGGATAGCGGCCTCTCCTGGCTCCAAATACTGTTCATGTGAACAGTAAAATAGGCATGAATAGTGTGATTGCTATAGTACCGCTGCTGCTAAGGTTCGTGCGTAAGAGCATCTCTAGCGGTCGCCCAAAAGCGCCGCGCGCTAAAAGCCCTTTGGTGCGCGCTGCAAACGACTTTAGCGCGCGAAATTGAGCCGCGCTCCAGCAGCGGGGGTAAATTTTGCGCGCGCGCCAATTTTTGCGCGCGCGAAAAAAGACAGGCGCTGTAAATTTAGCGCATGTAAATTTAGCGCGCAAAAACACAAATTTGACTGAAACAAACTTAAACGATAGATTAAACTTGAAATTAAACATTGTTCGAGCAACGCACATCGGAAACAAACTTAAACGAAGATTAAACATAGAAATAAGCAACCTAAATAACTACTCATCATCGGAATCGTCCCAGTCCAAGCCGAGGGAGGTAGTGTCCGAGGACGCTTTGTCCCAAAGCTCGGCGAAAATCTCCGATTCTTCGTCGATGTCGATCTCGGCTTCCACCATCTCCTCCGGCTCCTTCTTGAGCAGACGACGCTCGGCCCGCGCTGCCCGGCGCGCCTTCTTCTGCTCGTCCCGTTGTGCCCGGCGCGCGGCGTAGAATTCTTCTTCCGCCTGGACATCTTGCGGGAAGAGACGCCGCCATTCCGCCATCGCGCGCTCGTCGGAGGCGGCGATGTCGAGGCGGCGCTGCTGCTGCGGGTGGCGGCGGCGGTTCTCGTTGGTGATGAGCGCCGGAGTAGGCACCATCAGTTCCGCCTCCTGGACGCTCTCCACGTCCGGGAAATTCATCGAGCGGCGTGGGCGGCCGACGCGCCACGCCGCCGCGTCCCAGGCGCGCGCCGCCTGGTCGGCGGTGTCGAAGGTTCCCAGGTTGAACTGCTCTCCGTCGGCGCGCAGCTCGGCGGAGTACGCGCCTGTGGAGCGTTGGCGAACGCCGGTGAACCCCGTAGCATTCCTGCGCGGCGGCATCGCGGCGGAGGCGGAGCGACGGCGGAGGCGGAGCGACGGACGCGTGGGAACTGTTCAGCGGCAGCGTGCGCGGAAGCGGTGGCGGTTGGATGCTAGCGCTACGCTTCGTTTTATAGCGCATGCGCTTGCGAGCGCGCCAAAGCTCCCGCGCGGGATAGCGCTTCCCGCGCGCGCGCTGTAAAAAATTTCCCGCGCGCGGCATTTTGGCGCTGCTGCTGGAGCGCGAAACGCAGCTCCCGCGCGCTAAAAAAGCGGTTTTTTGTGCGCGCGCTTTATTTTGCGCTGCTGCTGAAGATGCTCTAACGCCCGTGATTTCTCCACATTGTTCGGTTATATAGTGTTGCTGCTACAGTCATCTACTACAGTGCCATCCTTTCTCAGTTTTTTTTCCATCTTTTTGTTTCTCTTTTTAAACTTTTATACTGTGATTTTTAGCGCGATTTTTCGGCTAAAATTACCAACTTACATTTAACTACGTCTATCTTCAAAACAATAGACTTTCTAGACGGTATTTTTTTAACATTTGTCGACAATAGATTTTCTAGCGGCTAAAATTACCGACTCGCATTTAACTACGTCTATCTTCAAAACAATAGATTTTCTAGACGGTATTTTTTTAACATTTGTTGACAATAGATTTTCTAGACGATATCTCTTAATATTTGTCGACAATAGATTTTCTAGACACTTCCTCCCATTTTAAGATGAGTATTTCTTAACGTTTGTCATCCTTTTAGACTTTTTAATGATAATTATTGTTGTGACTCTTAGAAGCTAAAATTTCCGGTTCTCAACCGTGTCTACCTTTCAAACAGTAGATTTTAGACAGTATTTTTAATGTTTGTCGATAATGTTTTAAAATGATTGCTTACTCTTTTTAGACTCCTCGGCGACAATTTTGAGCCCAACTTTGGTCAAGATAGAGATAAATCTACCATTGCTTATTAACGGTAGTTTTTTAAGATTTGTCGATAATGTTTCAAAATTTTCTATATTTTCTTCATTCATCTCGGTCCATGCTACACAATTGTATCATCCCTTTTCTCTTCTACTGCAATTTCCGGGTTGTAAATTAACTGCGTTTACCTCTTAAACAGGAGGTTGCCTAAACGGTATTTGTTTAGGTCGTTTCCTCCTAGCTACTCGATGATAATTTTGATACGCCTTTTCGACCATAATAGATACTATTTTCTAAGACATGTTAGTAACTATATATTAAGGCTCGCGGGTTTCGCTGCCTCTCCATGATCCGGCTACTGTTCGTGATATGAACGGTGGCACGTGAACATCAGACTATATATCATGAACAGTGCGTGTGCTCCTTTTTTCCATCTCGAATATATTTTCAATATAATAACTATATATTAAGGCTTGCAGGTTTCACCGCCTCTCCTTGATCCGGCTACTGTTTATATGAACAGTACCGTGATATGAACAGTGGCACATGAACATCATACTGTATATCATGAACAGTGCATGTGCTCTTTTTTTCCATTTGTACTTCTTCCTTCTCGGATAATTTTCAATTTGTTCATTTGGCCGTAATTTTGACTTAAATTTGTTTGCCTATTTTTCCGGCCGTTTGATCCAACATTCGTGTATGTAATTCATCGTTTAATTTTGTACAATTGCATGTCACGTCACTTAGACTCGGCTAAAATATTATGCCCTAACCAATATTTTTTTACATTTATCTTCTCTAATTATTTGGCTTAAATTGTTTGGCCCACCTTTTCCGGCCGTTCAATCAGCCGGTCCATTTTCGCCCGTGTACTATTTAACGCTTACTAACTCTGTCCAATCGCGTGCCACGTATCACAACTTTTCGGCTAAAATTTTGCTCTAACCTTTTTTAGATTCATATTTTCTAACTATTCGGCTTAAGCGCCGTAATTTTTCTACTTAATTTTCGGATACAACTTCTCGGTTTTATTTTGTAGTTATTTGTTCGGGCCTAATTTTGGCTTAAATTCTTTTGCCTATCTTTTTTGGCAGTTCGATCCGATTATCCGCGTCCGCGTGTATACTATTCATCATCTAATTTTGCCAAATTGGATGCCATGGCACGTAGACGCAACATAATTTTTCGATAAGATTTTCTTTTCCTAACCATTTTTTTTACGTTAATCTTTTCTAACTATTTGGCTTAAATGCCATAATTTTTCTACTTAATTTTCGGTTACAACTTCTTGGCTTCATTTTTATAGCTGTAGTTATTCTATGTCTACGATTTTTTTCTTCTATTTTTACTATTGCAAGGTACTTTGGCGAAATAACTTTGATAGTTAACCTGTGACAACTTCTCGCCGTGTATAATTATACAACCTTAGTTCGAGTCAGTAATATCTCTTTTAAAGTTATTTCATATTCTTGAGCAGAGATGTCTTTTTAGGTTATTTCATATTCTTTAGCAGTAATTTTTTTCCTCGCTCTTTTCCATCTGTAATTTTCATATGGTAGTTATTCTTTGGTATTTTTCCAAGGGTGAATAATTTTCTAGCTATATTTAACAAGCAGTGATTTAATTTTGTTATACTTTTTCATTCTTTCACACTAATTGTACCATTCGCTGCCTTTTTAAATATTACTGTTTTCTTATGCCACAACTTCGGACAACAATAATACACTACATACGATATACTCTCCACCAATAATTTTAAACGATTATTTCACAACATTGCTCCTCACGGGACGCGGCGTGACGCCGCGCCACTTTCCCTAGTATCTTTTATTCGCAATCCATTTAGAAGCAACGGAGAGGAAACTATCTACTGTAATACCAAAAACCTCGAAGACATCACCCCACAGTACTCTAGAGACAATGCATTCAAAGAAAAGGTGATGCACAGATTCAAACTCAGAACACATATTACATTCTAGCGGTTTAGGTACACCCATGGCTCTCAAATTATCTATAGTCATAATTTTATTTTGAGAGAGTAACCATAGAAAAATCTGAATCCTAGGTGGATTTTTCAAAGACCAAACTACAGGCACAAAAAATGGAGTCACCCCTCTATAGTTAGCCACAGCATACATGGATTTACAAGAATACACACCAGAGGTTTCATACTGCCAAATCAATTGATCAGCTGAATCATCCAAAGTAATAGTGGCTACAATGCTATTAAGATCTAACCACTGGACCATCATCTCATCAGAGAAGACTCTTCTAAAATCGCACCTAAGCTGGGAACCATCCCACTTAGTTTGTTGATTAGATATCAGGTATAACTCCCAGAATTGTGTAGCCAAGGGAGAATTACCAAACCAGATGTCCTCCCAGAACCTGATTTGTTTACCATTACCAACTTTCCATTTATACCCTAGCGAAACAGCTCTATAAGCCCACATGACCCCTTTCCAAAAAGTAGATGGGTGTATATCTCTACAACAAAGAATATTAGGAGAGCTGGTATTGTATTTAGCATCAATCACCCTCCTCCAGAGGGTCCCTTCCCCTTGGATATACCTTTTAACCCACGAACCTAGTAAGCACAAATTAAGATCCTTAAGATTAGGAATGCCCATCCCCCAAAATCTTTTCTCATGCAGACCGAGGCCCAGTTAGCCAAATGAATCTTATGGTTACCTTCCTCATCATTCCAAAAGAAATTATCTAAGTGCGAATCTAATATGTATAGAGCCCATTTAGGGAATTTGAAAAAAGAAAGTAAGTAGATGGGAATACTTGAGAGACATGCCTGAATAAGCACTCTCTTAGCAGCATAAGAGAGCAGCTTGCCCCTCCACCCAGTTATCCTATGCAGGATGCTCTCAATTAAAGGTTGGAGATCCTCATTTCTGAGTTTGTCAAAATGAAGAGGGATACCTAAATACTTCACAGGGAATTTACCTATAGAACATTGGAAGATGTCAATGAAAGGCTAACATTTCTCAGGTCCAAGGTTTATTGGAATGAGTTCACTCTTAGAATAATTGATTTTCATTCCATAGATATGCTCAAAACATGTAAGCACCCACTTAAGATTTACAGCAATTCTTTCATTGTTTTAAGAGCAGAGTATCATCAGCATACTGTAACAAACTACCCCTCCAGGAACAAAATCAGGACAGAGACCTCTAATGACTCCTGTTCTAGTCCCTCTACAGAGCATTCTAGAAAAAACATCAATCATGATGTTAAACAGGAGAGGAGCAATGGGTCCCCTTGCCTCAGACCCTTACCAATGAGGAAGAAATCACTTTCCACATCATTAACTTTAACCCCAATCGATCCCCCCTGAGAAATCTGTTTAATCAACCTAACAAAAAAAGGATCAAAACCCCTTAATTCTAGAATTTCAAAAAGGAAATCTAAATTAAATCTATCATAAGCTTTTTCATAGTCAATTTTGAAAACTAAACCTTTATCTTTCTTCCTATGGACCTCATGGATAACCTTGATACGTCGGAAACGTATCTATAATTCTTGATGCTCCATGCTTGTTTAGTATCTACTTTGTTTTACTTTGTCTACACTTTGAGGTGATTTTTACATGTTTTTTGGTACTAACCTATTAACAAGTTGCCACAGTGCCAGTTGCCTGTTTTGTGTTGTTTTTGGTTCCAGAAAAGTTAGTAAAGAAATATTCTCGGAATTGGACGAGACAAACGTCAAAGTACTTTTCGTGGGGAACAAGAAGTCCAGAGAGGAGCCGGAGAGGCGGGCTAGGGCGCCCAGACCCCCCTAGGCGCGGGTGGGCCTTGCTCGCGCCTGGGAGGGGTGTGGCCCCTTTGGCCACCGCCTCGGCCTTCCCCTTCGCCTATAAGAAGCCCCCGATGCAGAAACCCTAAGCACCCGATCAAATCTCCACGAAACCGTCTGTAGCCGCCACCACCATCGTCCCTAGATCGGGGGATCTGAAGTTCTTCTTGGCACCCTGCCGGAGGGGAGATCATCCTAGAGGCCTTCTCTCCGGTATGATGCGTGAGTAGTTCCACCTTGGACTATGGGTCCATGTAGTAGCTAGATGGTTGTATCTCCTCCTTTGTGTTTTCATGTATAGATCTTGTGAGCTCCGTTCATGATCAAGATCTAATCTATTTGTAATCATGCATGTTGTGTTTGCAGGGATCCGATGGATATTGAGATTATTATGTTGGTTTGATTAATGGTTTTGTCTTTATGATTCTATCATGTACTGTTGTTTGTGATCTTGCATGCTCTCCGTTGTTAGTATCTATCTTGGCCAAGTAGTTGCTAGTGACTCCAAGAGGGAGTATTTATGCTCGATAGTGGGTTCATGCCTCTAGTTTCCAAGGGAAGTGACAATAATCTCTTCGGTTGTAGATGTGTTGTTGCTACTAGGGAGAAAACAACGGTCTCTTGACATGGAACATGTGGACTATTTACCTTACACACTTTGCTTAAAGAAGTTGTATGTTGCTTGCAACTTAATACTGGAGGGGGTTCGGATGATAACCTGAAGGTGGACTTCTAGTCATAGATGCAGTTGGATGGCGGTCTATGTATCTTGTTGTATTGCCCAATCGAATCTCATAGGATCTTTCCGACTAGTAACTGAATTGTTATGCCTTTCTCAGTTCCTGTCAATTGCCCTGCTGTAATTTGTTTACCCTTCATACCATGTTGTTTATCTAAGGAGAGCACCTCTAGTGAACTATGGACCCCGGTCCAATTTTTACCATTGATACATCTTCCACTATTACTTGTTTACTTGCTGCAAACCATTATCTTCCACACCATACGTTTAATCCTTTGTTACAACAAATCCGTGAGCTTGACAACCTCATTGATTCGTTGGGGAAAGTCTTGAGTTCGTGTTGTGCAGGTCTCCGCGTTGCTAGCAACACCTGTGTGATGTTTCCTTCCCCCTTCTGGTTCAATAACCTCGGTCTCTACTGAGGGAAGACTTGTTGTTGTGCTCATCACACCTTTCTCTTGGGGTTTCCAACGAAGTGCTCCACGTCAGCACCATCAACAAGTTTTCTGGCACCGTTGCCGGGAAATAAAGGGACATCAAACTTCTTCCTCCCCGACAAGCCATCAAGTTTTCTGGCGCCGTTGCCGGGGAGGCTAAGGACGTCTTCACTAGGGGATTCCTCCACTTCCTTTCTCTTTACTTTTTTTAGTTTGCTTTGTTTCTTTTGCTTGGTTTGTTTGCTTTTTTCAAAAAAAAAAAAAATTAGTCTAGTTTGGTTTGCTTTCTTTATTCAAAACACAAAAAATTAGTTCCTACCCTAGTTGCCACCATGTCTGGTTTTGGACCAATCTTTATTTCACCTATGGAAGAGATCTCCACTTTTAAGCAAAAAAGTGAAGAGAGTTTTGAAGAAGCTTGGTCTAGAATGTCCGCTTTACAGAGGGAAACCAAGCCTAAGATGAGTCTTAGCATGGTTATCAATAGTTTCTACCGCGGTATTACTCTCCGTTATAGATATGCTTTGGATGTTGTGGCTGAAAAAGATATTTTTAAATGTACTGAGGATGAAGCTTTTGATTCCATAAAGAAGTTGATTGCAATTTATGATACACCTGGCAAGTCTGATTCTTCTTTCACAAATATTTTTGCTAGGTTGAGCACTCTTGAGACCAGCATTGCTGTTATGAATAGTTGCTATCACACGCTTAGAGCTTACCATGATTATGTTCCCATAAATTCCGATCCTTCAAAGTGGTTTTACACAATCAAAGTCTCTATAAATACTACACTTTTTGATGCTCTCTATGATATCATGTCTGAATTTTGTCTCATGCCTAAAGATATTTATGATTCTTTGTGTCTTTGGGGGATTTCTGAAGGAGGAGAAGAAATCTCTCTTACTTACAATGCCACCCTATTGCCCATTGGAATAGCTGAAGGTGTGTTTACAAAAATCTCAGAGAAAATGGTGTCTACTGATTATCTTGTTATTGAATGTGTAGCTAAAGGACAGATTACACTTGGAAGATCCCTACTGAAACAACTTGGAGCGGTAATAGATGTGGGAAAGGGCATTATGAACTTTGCTCCTCCGGTAAGCAACCATATCTTCCCTAAAGATAAGAAGAAAGGTAAGAAAGGAAAGAACAAGAGGGGCAATTCTTCATTTGAAAATACTTGATTCTTCTTGCTTCTTGTGCCTAACTTAAAGGCGTTAAAAAAAGTACTTTTTGGGAGATAACCCAAGAGTTTCTTTGAGTCTTGGAAGTTATTACTTCAGTAACGATCTCTCCTTATCCTTTTTGTTTTCTTTTTGTGCCAAGAATGACCTCTAATGAGAGGGAAGTAAGATTTGGGGAGTTGCTGTCCCGAAACAGATTTCTATCCTCCACCAAATAAATTCGTGAGGAGTCTCTGTATCTCAAATTGAGATAAAAATTTATGAATAAATCCCCCAGTATGTTAGATAACTTTAGTTAGTTTAACACTTTTTGATTTGAACAACAGAAGATGTTCAAAAAAATCGGTTTCTAATGTTGATCTGTTTTGATAGATTTTTGCCATTATTTGCATTTGCTTCTTATTGATTCCTTTTTGGGTTCTTTTTGGGAAATTGAGTTTTTTGAAGGAGTTAATACAATAGATTGTGTTTTTATTGAAAAGCCTTGCTGTTTCAAAGATTTGCCAGAGGTCTAATATCTTTTGTTTACACTAATGTTGCTAATGAAGATTGTGTGAAGTTTTGTATGAAGGAAAAATTTCAGGTGTAGAGAGAGAATGATGCAATGAGATGAAGAATGGACAAAAGCTCAAGCTTGGGTATGCCACCATGGTGTCATCCCAAGAAATATCCAAGAGGTACAAGCGTCAAAGCTTGGGGATGCCCAAGGCATCCCCTTCTTCATCAATAAAAAGCTCAGGTCTGTCTAGACACTTCATTTTTATTGTTTCATGCACAGTTGTGTTGTTTTTGGAGCGTCTTAGTTTTCATTTGCTTTGCTTAGGTTGTTTAATTTGATTGAATAAAGTAGTTTGGACCCCCGTTCTCGCTGTGTTGTTTTGCAAATAAGTTGCTTGGTGTTGGAAAGGAGTAGTAAGTTCTTGCTTGTAAGTGCAAGAGGAGCTTGCATTGACCGTGACTTAGACTTTAGCATGACATGCTAGGTGTTGTTTTGACCTTATGCTTAGTGATTATTGCTGTAGCATGCCTTGTTCCAAACAATTGGGATTGCTTAGTGTGCCTTGAAGAAATTATGTGTTGTTTTAGGATGCAAAAGCATAGTATTGTGGTATTCTCCTTTAATGCTTTGCTTGGGTTGACTTGGCACATGCTCACACCATGTTATGACTATGACAAGTCACCATTAGCCTCTATGATCATTTAGTCCTTGACTTGTAATACCATTCTTTGCTTTGATTAGTAATGCTTTGTTGCACTGCATGATTATGGCCATTATTGCTCTCTTAGTTGGTTGCTCCCAGTCTTTTGTTAGGCTCCACTTGTATGAGTAAGTTCTACTCATGATTCCAACTCCCAAGAAACCAGGTTTTTCCAAAGTGTCCACTATAAACTCCTATGCATGGTGTGTTATACCATTCCAAGTATATTCTTGTTTTCAGCTATCTTCCAATTAAAAACTATTTTGTTATGTGAAAACTTAGTGATTAAAGCCCTCACAAACTTGATGGCACACTTTATATTCTTTGCCCCTAATAAACTTGAACCATTGTGTCATCTATGTTGTATATGCTTGGAATTAGCAGAACCGTGATGTCAGGAGGAACGTTTTCAACATTGCACTTGTACTTTGTACTTAGTTGATATCATGCTCTTTTGTCTATGGATGTCACCGGTGTGAAATAAAGAGGGGACTTGTAAGTCCATGGAGTTTGTATCATGTGTTAGAGAAACGCCTGGGCCGCTAGCCTAAGCCATGCCTAATCATGGTGGAAACTTGCAGGATCACCATAATGACATCTATGAAGCATTCTTCTTATAAAAAAAAGAGACACATTGAGAAAGAGGAAAGAGAGAAAAAGCACCATATTCCCATGGTGAATAAGAAGATTGCTGAGATGCTCATTGTCTGCTTGCCTTGTCATTTTGGTTATGGGATAGCTCCTGTACCATGTGCAAGGGGTACCCCGTTGGCGGTGCTCTATGATATGCAAATACTTACAATGACAAGAACTTACAGGTGACTAAAATTGAGTAGCATGAGGTGTGGCCCTTGTATTCAAGGGACTTGAGATTGCCAACTTATACTTCGTCAAGCATATACTCCATCTTTGTTCACTTTAACCTTAATCACTTCAAGATGCTTATGATAGGGGCAATGAGGGCTGAAAGCTAACAAGTACCATAATTTTTGGAAGCTCTTTTTGAAACTTGAAATCCCTGCTTCCTTTACAAAAAGGATTTTCTTACACCATTACTTGAGTCTCCAACTTCTACCTTTAGGCACCATTAAGAGAGCATAGTTGTCATTCTGTATGCAGTGTTCCAAAGCTTATTGATTGATGCATATTGTGATATTACTTGTTCTTGTGCTATTTGTTTCTAGTCACCCTTGTGAACTTTGAAGGTGTCCTATGAATCTATATTGTTACTCTATGAGGGACAAGTTGATTGCCACTATGCTATATTTTTTGTATGTGAAACAAACAAACGTTTTTCAATGCATGTTATTCATGATCTTTGCTTGTAGCTTGTCATGTTGCATGCATAGTTACTATGTCCTATTGTTAGAACTCCATATTTCACGCACATGTTTAGAGTTCTTTGATTCCAGCTTTCAATGCTTGCAAATGGTTGGATCTTTATTGTGAGGGTGCATGTCACCTCAAAAATTATTCTTTTTATCACTTACCTACTCAAGGACGAGCAGGAGTTAAGCTTGGGGATGCTTGATACGTCAGAAACGTATCAATAATTTTTGATGCTCCATGCTTGTTTAGTATCTACTTTGCTTTGCTTTGTCTACACTTTGAGGTGCTTTTTACATGTTTTCTGGTACTAACCTATTAACAAGTTGCCACAATGCCAGTTGCCTATTTTTTGCTGTTTTTGATTCCAGAAAAGTTTGTAAAGAAATATTCTCGGAATTGGACGGGACAAATGTCAAAGTCAATTACTTTCCGTGGGGAACAAGAAGTCCAGAGGGAGTCAAGAGGCGGGGCGCAGACCCCCTAGGAGCGGGTGGGCCCTACCCCGCGCCTAGGAGGGGTGTGGCCCCTCTGGCCACCGCCTCGGCCTCCCCCTTCGCCTATAAGAAGCCCCCGATGCAGAAACCCTAAGCACCCGATCAAATCTCCATGAAACCGTATGTAGCCGCTGCCACCATCGTCCCTAGATCGGGGGGATCTAAAGTTCCTCCCGGCACCCTGCCGGAGGGGAGATCATCCCGGAGGCCTTCTCTCCGGTATGATGCGTGAGTAGTTCCACCTTGGACTATGGGTCCATGTAGTAGCTAGATGGTTGTATCTCCTCCTTTGTGCTTTCATGTATAGATCTTGTGAGCTCCGTTCAAGATCAAGACCTAATCTATTTGTAATCATGCATGTTGTGTTTGCAGGGATCCGATGGATATTGAGATTATTATGTTGGTTTGATTAATGGTTTTGTCTTTATGATTCTACCATGTCTGTGCTGTTTGTGATCTTGCATGCTCTCTGTTGTTAGTAGCTATCTTGGCCAAGTAGTTGCTAGTGACTCCAAGAGGGAGTATTTATGCTCGATAGTGGGTTCATGCCTCTAGTTTCCAAGGGAAGTGACAATAATATCCGGTTGTAGATGTGCTGTTGATACTAGGGAGAAAACAACGGTCTCTTGTTCATGGAACATGTGGACTGTTTACCTTACACACTTTGCTTAAAGAAGTTGTCTATTGCTTGCAACTTAATACTGGAGGGGGTTCGGATGATAACCTGAAGGTGGACTTCTAGTCATAGATGCGGTTGGATGGCGGTCTATGTATCTTGTTGTATTTCCCAATCAAATCTCATAGGATCTTTCTGACTAGTAAATTGCATTGTTATGCCTTGCTCAGTTCTTGTCAATTGCCCTGCTGTAATTTTTTTACCCTTCATGACATGTTGTTTATCTAAAGAGAGCACCTCTAGTGAACTATGGACCCCGGTCCAATCTTTACCACTGATACATCTTCCACTGTTACTTGTTTACTTGCTGCAAACCATTATCTTCCACACCATACGTTTAATCCTTTGTTACAGCAAACCGGTGAGCTTGACAACCTCACTGATTCATTGGGGCAAAGTCTTGAGTTTGTGTTGTGTAGGTATCCGCATTGCTAGCAACACCTATGTGACGTTTCATTCCTCCTTCTGGTTCGATAACCTCGGTCTCTACTGAGGGAAGACTTGCTGTTGTGCTCATCACACCTTGCTCATGGGGTTTCCAACGAAGTGCTCCACGTTAGCACCATCAAACCTCATGAGTAGTGACTACACTCTCAAGAATGAATCTTCCCCTAATGAAGGCAGATTGGTTAATAGAGATGATCCTATCAATGACACGAGTTAGACTGTTAGTAAGGACCTTAGTGAAGATTTTAAAGGAGCAATTTAGTAAACTAATAGGTCCAAATTTCTTCATCGATCTAGCATTATTTTCTTTAGGGATAAGAGTAATCATAGAAAAATTAAGTCTAAAGATATCTAAATTGTCATCAAACCAAGCTTTAAACATGAGAAGCAAATCATTTTTGATGATGTACCAGTAAGTTTGGTAAAAGAGGAAGGACATGCCATCAGGGCCAGGTGCTCCTTCCCCATAAGAACTAAAAACAACAACTTTAATTTCTTCTTCAGAAAAAGGAGCACTTAATCCCAAATTCTCCTCTATACTAATTTTTTTCCTCTGAACTAAAGAAATCATGACACAAACGAATGTCAGATCTATTTTCTTTCCTAAACAAGTCCCTATAGTAGTCAGTAGCTACCTTGAGCATATCATCAATCTCAGAAACAGGCCCATCTGGACCATCAAGGATGTGTATAAGCTTCTTCCTCCTACGCTGATTAGCTACAGCATGGAAATAAGCTGTATTCCTATTCCCCTCCAGGATATATATGTCTCTAGACCTCTGTCTAGCCTTAATTTCTGCTAACACCCAAAAGGAATTTAACTCCTTGAGGATAAAATCTAGTCTTTCTTTTTTCCCTCGAGAAAGAATGCAAGTCTCAACTTTAATATCTAGAGAATCATATTCTTCCATGAGGGCTTTCCTATCCCTTCTAAAAGCAGCTTCAATATTAATATTCCAACTTTTGGCAAGTTTTCTAAATAATCTAACCTTACCCTGCCAAATATCCAGAATATTGGAACTATTCACTCTAAGAGACCAAGCTTTGGTCACAATATCTTTGAAATCAGGCCTACTAATCCACCATTTTTCAAATCTAAACTTCCTACTCCTAATCACCTGACCTTCACCAGAATCCCAAATAATGGGAGTGTGGTCACTACCAATTCTAGGTAAAGTTGTAGCACTAGCTAAAGGAAACTTAGCATCAAAACTAGTTGAACAAAAAACTCTATCAATCCTACTCATAATCAAATCTTCCTGATTGTTCCCCCAGGTAAAAGATCTACCAGAGAGCCCAATCTCCATCAAGGCCCAGAGCTCAACCCAGGCATTAAATTTATCTATCCATCTAAAATCTACATTACCGTTACTCTTATCTTTAGGAGATCTGACAAAATTAAAATCTCCCCTATCAAAGCTAAACCATCCCAATTAAAGGAAAAATTCATGCAATTCAGAAATAAACTCCTGTTTTCTCTCCTCATAGGCAGAGCCATACATAGTAGTGATCCTACAAGTAACATCAGAAACCTTGTTTTTCAGAAATAACACTAACAGAGAAAGTCCTAATATCCCAAGCTATAACATCAAATAAATCTAAATTAACACCAATAAGGATACCTCCTGCAGTCCGAGTAGAGGGCAGAAAGTTCCAAGCAAAATTCCTACTTCCTAACAGATTTCTCAAGAAGGTATTGCTAAATTTATCTTTCTTAGTTTCCTAGAAACCAATGTAATCAACCTTTAAAGGAAAAATATTATCTTGTAAGAATTTATGTCTACCAGGAGCAGAAATGCTCCTACTATTCCAAAAAGCACATATCATATTTTTTCTTCCCGGGGTGTGACGAGGTTTGAACTCGTCAATGCCCATTGTTATGGACTTGGGTTTTGGAGAAGATG
Organism: Avena insularis; assembly: GCA_023614405.1. Classification (NCBI taxonomy): domain Eukaryota; kingdom Viridiplantae; phylum Streptophyta; class Magnoliopsida; order Poales; family Poaceae; genus Avena; species Avena insularis. The sequence goes on along the minus strand of CM042689.1, from coordinate 29,292,065 downwards.
GGGATGCTGGAGATCGTGGAACGGTTAGCAAACAAGCAACGCGGGACACGAGGTTTACCCAGGTTCAGGACCCCGGAGGGAAAACCCTACTCCTGCTTGTCTGCTCTTGATTACGGCGGAACCGAAGGTTACAAGGGTGCGCAGATTCGATCTGGCGTGGAGGTGTGTATGCGAAAGTGTGAGGTAGAGTTCTAGGTCGTGCCCTCCTAGCCTTTATATAGACTCAGGCAGGTCCCGGGCATAGACCTAGTCGGTTACAGGTTCTAGGGTTTTACCCCTTTGAATTTCCTATCTACTCTAGTCTTGCTCTCCAAGGATCCGAAGGCATCATGGGCCCTGGCCACCCGAAAATATTCATGGGTCGGCGTATATCTGCCGTGGGCCTTCCTTGGGCTGGACCAGGTATGCTGAGATCATGTACCCGTAGGGTATAACCATGTTAGTAGCTCCCGAGTGATCAGTCGAATCATAGATTCGGCTGAGGACTCTTCAATCCTTCGGGTGCAACTATGTATTTCAATAGTTCATGTGTAGGGATTGTTGATGCGTGTGCCTGACTCACCCGACGGATCGAATTCATTAAGCATCTTAGGATGAAACAACACGATCTTCTTCAGGTTCGAGTCCCTCAACTCGGACCTAGAACATATGCTGGCGTAATTTGACTCAGGCCACGGAGGACTTACAGGAGTGGAATTCCAGTGAACTTAATTGATGTACCCAACGCATCCGTCGGGATTTTTCATCGCGCCTGTTGGCACGGGTTTTTACCAGCAGAGCGCAGTCGTGTGCGTTGCCAGGCCATCAGATGATATCTGTAGGTCTTATCTTTGTGTCGCAGACACAGCATCCGAATTTTTATCACCGCGGAGGTGTTTCGGGTGGCCAAGGAGAACGTTGCTCACTTAGCGTCTAGTTGGGGCAGAGTTGCCGAATTTTTTTTGCATGCTGATCCGAAAGATCGCAGTCGAAGAATTCATAGGGTGCGCGACCAGCGCTCCCTATGGGAGTAGCCCCTGAGTGTCTGTTCGAGTCGTAGAGTCGAGCGGAGACTTTTATTTAGGCGTTGTTCAGTGTTAAGTCCGTAGGACGCAAAAAAAATCGGATGCTTAAATCCATTCTCCCTATGGGAGTAGCCCCCGAGTCCGTAGTGGAGTCGTAGACTCGACGTAGGACTCGAAGAAATATGTCGCTTCTATTGATGTTTCGGGTGCGCGGCCAGCACTCCTGATAAGAGTAGCCCCCGAGTAATTAGTCGAATCGTAGATTAGAGTGAGTACTCTTAGTTTTGAACCCAAAAGAACTTATAGCTGTTGCTAGTATAGCCTTTGATGATGTCAGTGCTGACGATCGATGACCTCAAGCGTCTGCTGTGCCAGAGATGACTTGACCGGTCACGCGCGGCGTGGAGATAATTACGGCATCGCCTCGATTTTCGTGCGTAGTGGATGGCGTGTTAGCGACGGTTCGTTGCGATGCTGACACGTGTATGGCCAGATCCTGCCGTTGGCGTTAAGTCTTCTCGATGGACGGTTGCCGTGCGTCGTCTTCATCGTTATAATCATTGGGGAAAGCTGTAGTTCGTTTTCACCGCATCTATTCTCGTTTTCACTGTCTCCTTGTGCTCTGAGAGTTCTTTCCTTCTGCGCTCTCACCGCCGGCGCCGCCGTACCGCGATGGGGAAACCGAAGAAGTCTTCATCTATGGCTGGTACCAGCGCCGCTAGAGGGAAGAAAGGCGCCACCGCTACCCGTGTCACCGACGGTGGCTGGCGGCGATCGGAGACGCGGGAGAGTGATCTCCGCAAGCTTCGCGAGCGGGGCCTGATCCCGCAGGATAGGGAGGCCGTCAAACTCCCAGGCAATGAGGTAATCTCCCGTCCCCCCGCTGGGTATCGGGTTATGTTCCTTGCCTTCGTTATTCGCGGATTTTCCTTTCCAGTCCACGACTTCCTTCATGGGCTGCTCTTTCTCTTCGGCATCCAACTGCATCATCTTTCCCCCAATTCTCTTCTTCACATTGCTTGTTTTATCACCTTCTGCGAGTGCTGGCTCGGTATCGAGCCGCACTTTGGCCTCTTCCGGCAACTCTATTCCATGAAGAGGCAATCTGGTTCGGATGGTGTGTATCCCATTGGGGGTTGCATCATCTCCCTCAAGCCCAATATTCTTTTCTTTTCTTTTTCCATGTCCGAATCTGTCCAGTACTGGCGGAGGCGGTGGTTTTACATTCGCGACTCCGCAGTGGCTGGGCACCATTTTGGCCTTGCTCCTTTCGACTCCTCCCAAATAATCGAGCCGAAGAGGTCCTGGAAAAACCAGATCTTGGATGGTGAGGTAGCGGAGATAGAGGCTCTCTACCATCGAGTGGAGGATCTCCAGTTGACTCCGGAGAAGGAAGTGAACGGTGTGGATATTATCTGCACGTTTCTTGAGCGTCGGGTGCAGCCCCTTCAGGCTAGGGCGCACCCGATGTTTCTTTATGCTGGGCGTCGTGACCCGACGAGGGTTTCGGCTGAGAAGCTCTCCCAGGGAGATATCGATAGGGCCCTTCATACGCTGCTGAAGTACAAGGCTGGAGAGGACATCCCGGGGAAGTCGCTGACTCCTCCGTTTTCTTCTACGCTTGTCGTTCCACAGGTGTAGATTCGTGTGTGTAGCGCTATTTTCGGATGCATTTGTACTTTTCTTTGTTTGCTAACAAAGTTTCTTCTTTTGTGCAGAGCTTCAAAGTGTCGGGTATGGCGCCTCCATTACCCGAAATATTTCCGGATGCTCCAGATAATGATGTGGTGGATTCCATGTCTGAGCTGCCGTCGGCACGATCTCCGGCTGAAGAGGCCAACAAGTCGAGCGAGGACCATACTCGCAAACGATCACGGAGATCCAGCGAGTCTTCGGATGCCTCGACTCCTCCGACTCCTAGGAACCCTCTGTGCCTTGAGCGTCACAGTGACGGGCATGGAGGTTCTTCCTCTCCCATTCCTGCTCTTCCTGTGTGGGTTGTAGCGCCGCACCCGCCAGCGAAGCGGAAGAAGGAAGAAAAGAAGGAAGAGAAGAAGGAAGAGAAGAAAGGGGAGAAGAGAGCCCGAAGGACCCCTCCTGTCTTCAACCTGAGCTCGCTGGACTCGTAAGTTTCCTTTATACTGCTTTTCCTGTTTGACTTTTGTACTTGTGCTAATTTTTTCTTGTGCAGGCACTCCTCCCACGACTCCATCGATGGTGCTCGGGAGATGATGGGAGAGTCGAAAATTGCGTCTCCTCCTCCTCCTCAGATGGTGGCTACCTCTGAGGGTGTTGCGCCGGTCCCTTCTCCGCGGGAGGTTCAGGTGGTTGCGCCTCAGAAGGCTGCGAGCGGGCCTTCGGAGTCGCCATCGGAGCATGTAAGTAGTTCTATATCCTGCCACGGGGGGAGCCCCCGAGCATCCGCAAAAAGTTTTCTTGTCTTGTTCTTTCTTCGAGTCTCGGGGGGATCCCCCGAGCGTTTTCGTGTGCGTATTTTGCTCCTGTTCTTTTCTATTGGGCGTAGCCCCTGAGTCCTTTTTTCTTACTGGTAGGTCTTCTTCCTGCAGCCTTTTGTGCAGGATGCCAAGCGACTGGTGCAGGAGCACCTGGTGCTGGAGGCCAACCTCCAACAGCTTCGAGGTACTTTTATGCCTTGATGCTTCTTTCTTCTTGTATTCTTGTCTTGTTATCTGACGCTTGTATTTTTTGAATGCAGAGGAGCATAACACTTCTCTCCGTGAGATTGATGCTCTCAAGAAGAGCCTCGGTCAAGCGGAGAAGAAGGCCGAGGCTGCCACAGGTGCGAAAGAGCGCCTCGAGCTGGAGCTAGCCACTGCGGCCGAGGCTAAGGAGCGCCTGCAGCGGGAGGCCACAGACCGCGAGGAGCAGCTTGCCACTGCTGCGACTGCGAGTGAAAGGGAGGTGGCTGGCAAGCTCATGGCGACTGCCAAGGCTGTCTCGGGTGAGTATCTTCACTTGCATCTTTTTGGTTTTCTTGTCTTTCTTCTACGGTGCTTTGCTCATTCCTTTTTCTTTATTGTCTCAGATGCCGCGGGCATCGAGTTTGACCGTGGTGCTCTGGAGCACGGGAGTGCTCTAGATGATGCTACTGCAGCGGTCGAAGATCGCTGCAGCACTGTCGTCAGCTCACTCGCCAAGGCCAAAGAGGTCCTTGGTCGCTTCTACAAGGAGCTTGTCCCCAAGGGCGCGGCCCTTGACGATGTTGACGCCCTGGCGGAGGCACTTTGTCGACAGCGCTGCGCATAAGCGCAAGCGTACATCGGCGCATCTGTCGGGCTGGCGATGGCTTTGGCGGCTGGAGAGGAGCTGGACCTTCCCCATATCACATCTCGGATGCCGATGACCGCGGATGGATCCGAGGTAGCCTTCGCTACCTATTCTGCTCGCTGCAAGCGATATGGGCCAAAGCTAATTGATCTGCTGGCCGAGTACGCACTATGGCAGCAGGGGAAGCCAAGGCGAGGCAATCCGGCTCCGAGGCTACTCAGGGTGCCGCGTCTTAGGCGTTGTAGCTGTAGGATAGTTGTAATCTTCTTTTGCTGTAATTGTGTTGATGAACGAATCCCTGTGCCACGTAGTGGCTTTTTATTCACTTAATGAATTTGTTGAGTTGCGTTCTTCTCCGTCTAAGTGTTTATGTCTTTTCCTTTCTACTGCTCCAGGGTCCTTTAGGTTCTGATCCCGTTGACACCTCGCCCGCTGCGCGGTTGCGGCCGTCTTTGGATAATTCGTCGCAGCTTGCTTTTCTTCGAGACCGTGTTCGTAGTCTCGAGAAGGAGTTGCTTGGAGTGCGTGGCCACGCCGATGTTTGGAAGTCCAAGGCGGATCGCGGCGCGGCCAGAGAGGAGTACTTGATGGCGGAATTACTTCGACTGTCTAAACAGCTTCAATGTAAGTTGTTTTTGTTTCGAGCTGCAGCTCAGTTCTTCGGATGCGCCTGCTGGCTTTGCGTCATATTTTTGTGCGAGTATCGCAGGTGCGAACCTTGCTCCAAGGGAGGAAAAAGAGCGTGTCGCTGTTCGGGTCAATTGCTTGACTCAACAAGACATGGAAGCCGGCGGGTTCTTTTGGATGGATCGTGACCGTGCTATGGTCCTTGCGACGGTGCAAAATCGTGTGCACCAAGTTTCGCGGGTGCTTCGTCAGGTGCAGACTTTGCTTGCATTGGTGCTGCATGTTATGTTTCCATTGGATGCCATGCCAACAAGCCTTGCTGGTCTTCTGTCGAAGTTTCGGAACGTGAATAATGTCAAGGAGTTGGTGCGGCACCAGCTCGTCGTCGGGGTGAAGGCTGCATTGTCCCTTGTGAGGCTACACCGCCCTGATGTAGATTTGTCTGCTGTAGCGGCTAGGACACCTCTTCGGCTGGATGGTGGCGAGTGGGATATGCGTTCGCATTATGTGGCTGTAAGGCAGTATGCCGAACAGGTCGTAGATTTGTTTGAGCAGCGTGTTCAAGTTATTCTTCAGAATAGGTAGTACCTGTAAAAAGAGATAGATGTAAAATTTGTATGTATTTGTCTGGGCATGTTTTGACCTTTTGTTGTAAAGATGCAGTTGTGGTTTGAGCACGTAGTGCTTTGTTTGAGTACGTGTCCTTTTCGTTAGCCTGACGTGGTCAGCTACTCAGGTGTACACGTGTTATTCTCAGTCGATGAGATCGCGAGGTGGGGGTAGCCCCTGAGTGCGTTTGTAGCATGAAGTAAAAAGGTGCAAATAGCAAAACGAAGCTTTGGGGCGAGACACTTAGCTTTATTTATATCGTAATGGAGGAAGTACATTGTTCGGCTGAGTAGCCTTGGCTGAATAGCCTTATTGAAAGTAAGGGGGTAGATAGCTAGGGGTAGAATCGTCGCAAGTGCGCGATGTTCCATGGGTTGGAGTATTCGACTCCAGACTCCACGTGTTTGAGGCGATAGGCGCCACCTGGGATGACTTCGGTGATGATGTATGGTCCTTCCCATGGTGACTCGAATTTCTTCGGTCGCTCTTGCTTGAGTCGTAAGACGAGGTCTCCTTCGACAAAGGACCTTGGGCGTAGCCGTCGACTGTGGTAGTTGCGGAGACTTTGCTGGTGGATGTCTTGGAGGATGGTTTTCCCGTCACTGATGGTGACGCATCTTTGTAGTACACCCATAATACTGCGCTTATATAGCTCGCCATTGATGATGGTGAAAGCTTTCGACTGACGAGATATGCGTCGGGCATCTGTCGGGCTGTCAGGCAGTTCTCCGTTTATCAAGAACTGGAGGTATGGTGGCGTCCAGGTTTCTTCGACTGCCATGACCTACATCAGGTTGACCATAGCGACCTCTGTGTCCAGCTTCTCGGGTCCTTCCTGACCTTCGGGTAGCGTAGCTCCCGAGTGTTCTGCTTCTTCGGGTGATCCTTTGGGGAATTTCCGCTTGATGGATGGCACGCATATCTGTTCGAGGAACACACCTGGTGGTACCTTGGCGCAGGTGGAGCCGATGTTGGCGAGTCTATCGGCCTCCTCGTTGCTTTCTCTTCCAACGTGTCGAAGCTCGCAGCCGTTGAATTCTCCTTCGAGTGTGTTGTATAGCGCGCGGTACGCGATCATGTTTTCAGCGTGTGCGTCGCACTCATTCATCGTCTGTTGGACGACGAGGTTGGAGTCACCGTAGATGACCAGGCGCGTTGCACCGCAGATCTTTTCCATCCTCATGCCATGGATGAGGGCTTCGTATTCGGCCTCGTTGTTGGAAGCTCGGAATTTCATCCGAAGGACGTACTTCATCTTGTCGCCTTGCGGGGAGGTCAGTATGACTCCGGATCCTGCTCCAGCTTCGCGCTTGGAGCCGTCGAAGTGCATCGTCCATGACTACGACATGTCTGGGGTGTCTAGCAGCTGTAGCTCCATCCAGTGTACAAGGAAGTCTGGTAGGACCTGAGACTTGATTGCTAGTCGTTTCTCGTAGACGATGTCTAGGGGTGACAGCTCAATTCCCCACAGGGCCACGCGTCCTGTGGCCTCTGGGTTATTCATGATGCTGTTCAAAGGTGCCTCGTTGACCACCATCACCTGGTGCTCCTGGAAGTAATGGCTCAACCGACGAGCCGTCATGAACACGCCGTAGGCGAGTTTTTGGTAGTGAGGGTACCTCTGTTTTGTTACGTCAATACCGCTGAGATAGTAAATTGGGCGTTGGACCCCATGGGTTTTGCCTTCTTGGTCGTTCGACCACTAGCACGGTCTTGACCACTGGTGTGGCTGCTATGTACAGCAGCAGAGGCTCGCGCTCCTTTGGTGTGACCAAAACGGGCGAGGTGGAGAGCAGTCGCTTGAGACTTTCGAATGCGTCATCGGCTTCGAGCGTCCACTCGAATTTATCTGCTTTGCGTAGCAGCTGGTAGAATGGCAGGGCCTTATCGCCCATGCGGCTGATAAACCTTCTCAATGCCGCTATTCGCCATGCGAGCTGTTGGACACCCTTGAGATTCTTTGGCTTCTCCATCGCCATGATGGCCCGGATTTTCTTCGGGTTTGCCTCGATCCCTCGCTGGGAGATGAAGTAGCCAAGGAGTTGTCCTGATGGGACGCCGAAGGCGCACTTTTCGGGATTGAGCTTGATCCTATAGCGGTCGAGGTTATCGAACGTCTCGTGGAGATCGTCGATAAGCGTCTTCGCCTCCCTGGTTTTGATGACTATGTCGTCAACATAGACTTGGACGTTGCGACCGATCTGGTCTTTCAGGCATGCCTGCATGCATCGCTGGTACGTGGCACCTGCGTTCTTTAGCCCGAAGGTCATTGTGTTGTAGCAGAACACTCTGAACGGTGTGATAAACGTCGTTTTCTCTTGATCTTCAACCTTGAGTCGAATCTGGTTGTAGCCTGAGTAGGTGTCGAGGAAGGAGAGTTTCTCGCATCCTGTAGTCGAATCGATGATCTGGTCAATCCGAGGAAGAGGGAAGTGGTCCTTTGGGCAGTGCTTGTTCAGCGACGTGAAATCCACGCAAATCCGCAGGATGTCCGTGTCCTTCTTTGGGACCATCACTGTATTTGCAAGCCACTCGCTTTTTTTGATCTCCCTGATGAAGTCTGCAGCGAGTAGTCTATTGATTTCCTTCCCGATAGCTTCGACCCGTGGCTCGGACAGTCTCCGGATGGACTGCTTGACGGGCTTGGTGTTTGGAAAGACGTTGAGTGCGTGCTCGGCGAATTCCATGGGAACTCCTGGCATGTCCGCAGGACACCAGGCGAAGATTTCCTAGCGCTCACGGAGGAATTCGACGAGCACGCTTTCCTATGCGGGGCTGAGGTCGTTGGCGATCAGCGCCGTCTTGGAGGCGTCCGTCGGGTGGAACTGCACCTTCTTTGTGTTGACGGTGGAGTCGAATGACATGTCGGGTGCGTTTTGTCTTGCGACTGGGGGTGCCCCATTGTCCGTCACCTCGCGGAGCCTTACGAGCTCGTCTTGCATGCCAAAGGACTGGGAGATTCTGTTGAAGTCCCTGTCGCATTGGTCCGATCGGGTGAAGCTCCCGTGGATTTTGATGACGCCCCTGGGTCCTGGCATCTTGAGTAGCAGGTATGCGTAATGTGGGACAGCCAAGAACCTTGCGAATGCTACACGCCTGAGGATGGCGTGGTATTGCGATGGCCAGTCCACCACTTCGAATTCGAGCCGCTCGAGTCAGAAGTTATCCAGCTTGCCGAAGATGACGTCGAGCCATATTTTGCCTAGGGGGAATATGCCCTTCCCCGGAACAATGCCGTGGAACGTTGTGTCTGATTGTTCCAGGCTGCACTGCGGGATCCACATTGCTGCTAGAGTACTTGCGAACATCAGGTTGATGCCGCTGCCGCCGTCCATGAAGACGCGGCTCATCTCGAAACCTCCGATCTGCGCCTCCAACACCAGGGCAGCATGACCTGGGCGAGGGATCTGGCAAGGGTGATCCGAACGGCTGAACGTGATGCAGGACTCCGATCCGCTGAGGTACTCAGGGATGGCGGGTGGAGTTGCCACGGCCAAGTTGATCTAACGAGTGATTTTCTTCTGCACCCTATTCGTGGGGCGCCCCTTCTGATCATCAGTGCTCCTTTCGGCGGGGGATACCCGTTCCCAACGTTGTTCTGTGCTGGTGCGACTGGTTGGTTCGGGCCTCCTACAGGTGGTGGTGGAGGAGCCCCATGCGCTATCTCACCTGGTGCGGGTGCGTTCCCGAATGCAGGAATTGGAGCTTGCTGCCTCATCTGAACCATGCTTTCGCTGAGCTTCTAGAACTCGCGGCAGTCCTTGAGCATGTGGCTTGCCTTCTTCTTGCCATCCTGCTTGTCGATGTAGAAGTGGATGGTGCATGGACCCGAAAGTTTTTCGTATGCTGAGGGTCCGTTGTCACGATCGCGGCGCTGCCACGACTGTGTTGGGCGTCCTCCATCGCAGAAGTTTCCTTCGCGGTATCCTCCGCTGTTGCGGTTGGCGTCATTGCGGCGGTCGGCGTAGCCGGCGGCGACCATGTCGGGTCCGTCGCGATCGTCATAGACGCGTGATCTCCTCTTGCTACGGCGTTCTCGTCGTCGACCGTAGTCGTCCTCTTCCTCCGAGTGTGCCCGGTGGACGGAGTCTTCGCCGTCGGCCCACCTGTTGGCGATGTACATGAGGTGGTCGAGTGTCTTGGGCTTGACGCGCCCAAGTTCCTGCTTGAAGTCCTGGCATTTGACGCCGTCCTTGAAGGCGTCGATGGCCCTCTCTTCGGAGATGTGCGCTGCGGAGTTCTTGGTGTTGGACCAGCGTAGTATGTACGAGCGAATGGATTCGCCCGTTCGTTGAGTGCATGCTCGCAATTCTTCGATTGAGGCGGGCCTCTTGCTAGTGCCTTTAAAGTTTCGGATGAAGCTGTAAGCTAGCTCCTCCCAGCTTCGGATGGACCCTGAAGATAGGCTGCTAAGCTTTATCCGGCCGCTACGCTACCATACTGTGAAGGCATTGCATGGCGGTTTCTGTGTTACCGCCGTGCAATTTGACGGATGACAGGTGGTCGCTGAGCCATGCCTTTGGGTCTTGTGTGCCATCGAACTTCGGAGTATCCGAAGGAAGTTTGAAATTACGCGGCATCTTTGTTCGTCGAACAGACCTGCTGAAGCATCGGGCCCCACAGAGTTCTCCTTCGTCTTCGTCCATCTCGGATTCAGACGAGCATGCGTGCTTTGTCTATCTTGTGCTGTGTGAGCGCGTCTCTGGCGTCGTAGTCGCGGTTGTGATGGCGCGAGCTCTTCTTCCTTCGAGGAAGGTCATGTTCCTCTTCTTCGGATGAAGGGGTGGGGCTGCGGTCGAATCTGACCGGAGCTTTCTTCTTCGGCTCCGTAGGAGCTTCCTGGTGGAGCACGGCTCCGACGAGTCCGAGTCCGGTAAGTGCGGACTTATGCATGGCTATTTTCGGGTCTCCCTCCGGAGGTGGGTGGGCCGCTAGGTACGTAGTGGCTACCATGATCGCAGCCTGCGGCGTTTTCGGGATGACGTTGCCGTCGGCGTCCATCTCCATGAAGGATGTGTGGAGGGTTCGGGTCACCTCGCGACGCTCTTTGGGATCCATGTTCTCCACCCGAGAGCGGTGCTTGTTGCCTTGGTTGCCGTTCATGCTGGAACCGATGCCCATGGCGGAGAACGTAGCTCGTCACGCGCTGGACTCTAAGGCTGCTTGCTTGCGTTTGTCAAGCACCTCTTGCATCTTGACCTTTTTCTTGTGCTCCTCGATGAGGAGTAAGTGGTATGCCATCAGTAGGTCCCGTGAGGCATCTGCAGGTAGGACCGTGCCGCCCTCCACGTCGGCGCGTGCTTGGGCCCATCCTTCCTTGTTGAGGCGGATGACGTGGCCGTTGTTCTCCCCTTCGGGTGGGGGGGTAACTGGCTTCTTCTGTTCCCGCCATTTCTGTCCTGCGGGTTAGGGTTCGAGTTGGGCGGCGGGTTGGGAGGTTGCTGATCCACGTCGCTCTGGATGACTACGGCGCATTGGTAGCGCTCGTAGATTGGTCCGCTGCTGCCGCAGCTTTCGGATCCGGAACCGTAGGTCCCTTCATCTGATGGCGGATCGCACAGATCGGAGTTGCAGCTGCTGCTGTCGTAGGACTCATCTATTGATGATTATGTGCGTAGCACAGGGTGTGGGGCCCATGAAGCGGGCCTGATTGATGGTAGAGGCACCCGCTCAGGGAGGCGGAGGGTGCCAGTCTGCCCCACCTGGAAGCAGAAGCTCCCGAATAGGATCTTGAGTCCGTCGCCTACGGGCTCGAAGTCCTTCATGGTGGCCGGTGAGTGGGCGGTGAAGTCGAAAGTGCCGAAGAGAAGGTGACTCTCCGTCGCCGTAGAGTTGTAGATCGTTCGGGTCGGGACCGTCACGATCGCACAATCAGTGTCCCCAGTTCCCACAGACGACGCCAATTGACAAGGTTTGATCTCGTCAATGCCCATTGTTATGGACTTGGGTTTTGGAGAAGATGGGGATGCTGGAGATCGTGGAATGGTTAGCAAACAAGCAACGCGGGACACAAGGTTTACCTAGGTTCAGGCCCCCGGAGGGAAAACCCTACTCCTGCTTGTCTGCTCTTGATTACAGCGGAACCGAAGGTTACAAGGGTGCGCAGATTCGATCTGGCGTGGAGGTGTGTATGCGAAAGTGCGAGGTAGAGTTCTAGGTCGTGCCCTCCTAACCTTTATATAGACTCAGGCAGGTCCCGGGCATAGACCTAGTCGGTTACAGGTTCTAGGGTTTTACCCCTTTGAATTTCCTATCTACTCTAGTCTTGCTCTCCAAGGATCCGAAGGCGTCATGGGCCCTGGCCACCCGAAAATCTTCATGGGTCGGCGTATATCTGCCGTGGGCCTTCCTTGGGCTGGACCAGGTATGCTGAGATCATGTACCCGTAGGGTATAACCATGCCAGGGTGCTTGCCCCGAGATCTATTAACTACCTCTATCCAATCATCAGCAACTCTTTCTAAGTCCTCATCATTATGTAAGGAGCAAGAAGGAGTGATGTTACTAACCACTACTTCATCTAAAGGAAAATCTACTCCTATAATATTTGAAACAGCTTCAATATCAGAAATAGAAAGCACATCAAAGGGGTTAGTCCTCATTATACCTTTCATGGATTTTGGAGCCTCTAAGTTGATCACCTTCTTCAGATCCATAGCTTTCTCTAGAATACCTTTTGAGTTATCCACCCTTGCACTTTGCCTAACAGCTTGAATAGGCCCCCAGATTTTCTGTTTCTTCTTGTTGTTGTTCTCAGCACCCCCTCCTCTAATCTGTGTACTAGCAAAGACTGGCATAATATCCTCAGGCAAAGTAGCTATCTGATCAGTGACAGACACTTCCTTATCTTCCCCATAGGTTAACCTTTCCTCCTGTTCAGCAGCCCAGAAACTATGAGCCTCCACCACTGCAGAATCAACAGCCTTCATTTTATCCTCCACCCTAATACAGTCAGCATTAAGCAGACCTTTTTGCAAGATCAACCTAAAAACAATATTAGTAGTGCAAGCATCCCCAACCATCTTAACTCTGGAAGTACCAGTTCCACCAGATTTGGCACCATTCCTACTATCCTGAGATTGGTTAGAACCAGAGTTCCTATTGTTGCCAGGATCCCTAGAAGAACCATTTCCATTCCCACTTGAGATCATCCTCATTACCTTTCCTGTGCTCATTCAAATCATCAACAAGCAAGTCATCCTCCTCATCCATAATGGGAGAGGTCACATCCAGAGTGAAACTCAGCTGGAAGAGATGATTATTGAACTCAAACAGTCTTCCTATCGGTAGCTTGGAAGGATCCCTACACTTGATCAAAACCCTCACCGCTTTGGCATTATCCTTAAAGATTGACAGCCAATCCACATCTTCTAGGATCCCACATGCAGAGACAGCTTGGTCAAGAGTGTTCCATTCACACCATTTTGTTTGTAGTCCAGTGATGATAATCCGCACCTTTTTGAGAGATTCCACGGGCTCAGGGTCATCATTCCAAGCCTCCACTTTCACCTAGACACCTGGTTTGGATACTCCAAATTTAGGGTAGCCAATCACCTGCTCAACAACAATGTGTGGGGGTAACTTCACAAAGAAAGTGTTATCTGTCCCTAATTCCCTAATCTGCCATGGCCAGTTTGTCTTGCAGATTTTTGAGAATTCCTCAGCAAGATCAGCAGCTGATAAAGACCTTTCCTCTACCAAGACCACCCCACAGTTTTTGGAAGAAGCAAAAGGATGGGCAATGACCTCAAGGATCTCCACATGGTAGAAGCCAAGACCTGGGGCACCACTTCCAATATATCTAGCTACTTGATGAGGCCTTCTTCTAACAGGACACTTATCTACTAGATGACCAAAGCTCTTGCAGATAAAGCACATAGGTTTCTTCTCATAGTTCACTTGTAGGTGTCTAGGTTCTCCACAACATAGACAAATGGCATCCACATAGGCCATATGACCTCCTGAACTAGCCAAAACCTGGACCTCCCTAACAGCCACCCACTCTGTTTCTTTTTGCTCTTCTGAGCATTCTTCAACTTATCCTCTTGTTCCAAACCCTGAACCTGTTGCTGCTGCTGTTGAGAGTTGTTGTTTGGGGCCAACCATTGGTTTGACCCACCACCAAACTGGGGATGTTGCTGGAAAGGAGGGAAAGGGCCATTGAACCCCCAAGGTGGGATCATACCTCCAGGAGCAAAACCAAAAGGGGGTTGTCCAGCAAAGAATTGTGGAGCAAACTATCCAAACTCAAAGGCCCCTTGTTGGTTCCCCTGTTGCTGTGGTTGCATCTGTTGTTGAGGCTGCATCGGTTGATTCTGCCACTGCTCTTGCCCATTGGAGGAACCCCTGCCCTTCCCCTTCCTCCTCTGCCACGATCTCCCATATCCCCAGCCACAACACTATCAACATGATCGAAAGGAAGCTCTAACCCTAAGCACTGGAGGCCAGCAATTTGTTCCCTCTGCGCCGCCACTAAGAGAAGATGAACATGAACCCTAGAACTCTAGGAGCTAGGCTTTATACCATGGGGCAGAATCAGATGAGCTTTCAGTGGTGGGGATGGACGCAGATGGGAGCGTGGATCTCCATGCATCCACAACTAGGAGAAAAAGGCCTCAACACTTTCCCCATCTCCCTCAACCACCACCACCCTTTTCCCCACTGACCACTGGACCCCTCAGCAATCGAAATCTTCTTCCATGTTGTCTCCTTCCTCCATGGACAAACTGGACTACGTTCCCGCCTGATGAGCACCCCTGTCACAAGGAACCAGGCCCTCCTTCAGATCCTCGAGAACCAAATCAAACAGAGTCACCTTCTGATTCAGATCGAGCAGCGCAAGTGCAGCAATATACTCCTTCCTCGAGAAGCCTGGAACAACCACTACAGCATGTAAATCTCTCAGCATCTCCCGACGACGATCCTGGACGAAGCGCGAGAGCAGGGAGCCTTCCCTCTTCGGTCTCCCCCTTTTCCTGACAGCCTTCTTCAACGAACCCTCTGTCAAACTGACTGACGTCGATTTGGTGAGCTTCAGAAGCTCGGCAATCGCCATGCTCCTCCGCTTCAATCTCCAATGCCTGTGAGGCTTGCTCCGACTGCTTCGAGGGATCAACTCCACCAAACCCCTGTTTAGCTTCGACAAGGAACGGATCGAAGGATCCAATGCGGAGATTGAAGCCCTCATCTGACCCTGCTCTGACTGGAACCTCTCCCGACTCCGCCGCGATCGAATCCGGCGAAGACCCCAATCCATTGTCACGACATCTGACCTGGATTGCCGAGGATTCCTGCCTCCAAACTTCTCCTTCACACCCCATCCTCTCATCCCCTCCAGCTTCACCTCTCGCATCTCCGTCAATCGCCAGGGTCAACCTCCGATGAGACCCAGATCTAAAATCGAGGATTCTCGTGGTGGGGGGGGGGGGGGGGGGAGAACACGGCTTTTAGTTCTACCTTTTGTGATCAGCTTTGTAGTCGTTTAATGAGGCCATAATAACTAGGGTGCTAAACCGTCAGCATAATCCTTTGACTTGACGGTATTAAACTGTCAGTGTAATCCTTTGACTTACGATATCAGATTGTCAGAATATTAGGTTTACTTGATGGTTTATTCACGTTACGGAAACAACACTTGACGGGAATTTTGACTCCCATCAAATTAATTTCATTGACAGTCATTCCTGTCAGGTTAATAAAACCTGACGATTTCATCAAACCCTACAATTTTGTGATTCTCATTGATACTGCTATATCAATGTCTGTATACATTGGCTACAAGGAAGGATTTGTGAATAGTGCTACATATGCATGATATATATACCTTGGCTACAAAGAATGGATTTTTTGGATACTATTACACATATTATATATATATATATATATATCTACATCGACTAGAAAAGAATGGGTGTAAATGAACCTCCTGTCTGCCGTCTGCTCTTCCCAACCCAGCCGGCAGCCAATAGAAAAAGAAGCTATGACATCTTACACCAACCAGCCTATGACTATGAAAATCGAATAATCTACAAGGGCCAGCCAGGGAGGGCAGTGGAAAGAACCAAGAAGACCTATATGTGACTGACAATTTACAACAATCTATCCTCCGGAGGCTACCGTATTCTGCTCTTGCAAAAACAATTCTTCAACATTTCAAGAACTGGAACGACGCGTTCGCGAGGAGTTCCTGCGGTGGAACCACGTTCTGGAATTCCTTGGCGTCCATAGAACTGGCTATCTCCTCAAGCGACAACGGCATGCTGCATACAGAGCATTCAAAATCAAAGATCATCATAAGATGTGTTCCACCGTGCATTTTATTTTCGAAAAGAGAGCATATGTAGATATTCACTGTACCTTGTTTCTTCGTCTAGTAAATAGGAATTGTCCGTGGTGGCCTGGCTAGTTGCCTCATTCACCAATGTTTTCATCTCAAGAAGGACCTGTGATCAATGGATGTATCAATTCGAAAACATCGGGTTGGCAAATAATAAAGGGAACCATATATATTGTTCATTCGAAGCTCGTTACAGACAAACAGGCAAAGCCATGTGAATTTACATGAATCCGTAGAAAACCATAGGTTTGGTGCTTAATTACCTCTTCAGATACACTTTCAGTATTATATTTATCGTCCCAATACTGTGTTGATATCCTATAAAGTTGCTGGACACTCAGCACCTGCAATTGTTTTTAGATGTTTAAGTACTACAATGGAAGATTCATGCAGCATGTGGTTTTGGGGGTGGGAGGTCTTACTGGGCAGAGATCACTATTTATTTCATCATACGATATCCTGAATTTTTTGAAAATAACCTGCATCACAGAACAAAAGGTATAGCATTACAAACTAATAGTCCACACCAAAATACAAAGTACATGCTGAAGTTTATAGTTACATACCAGGAAACCAACAGCCTGGCTTATGTGCTTAAGTTCGTCCCATGCAGATCCTGCATACTGTTGTATTTCTCGGTTAGACAGAAGGTACAGAAAGTTGCAGGACTACAATGTTGCTCACAAGTCTATAATAATCATAAAACGAAGTGCACGTCTTTAGAAGGAGTAGAAAAATCACATATATATGTTTACCTCAGGCTTGGCTTGTGAGCACCATGCTTCTAGTTCTTCCAGCCCTTGTTTCACATATTCTCCGTTGCTGAAAGAGCAGCACTCTCGCCGTACAAGAAGGCTAGGACATAATACCAGCAGAAGGGGTGACTTAGTAACTGGGAAATCGACATCAGGCTAGAGTCCAGGCACAAAAGATGTTACCTATTGAAGAGTTGAGCGTTGATGAATGCAAAAATCTGCATAAAGATTTTCCGAGCAAATATTGCTGGGACCTGTAATTTTAGCATAATGGCCAGAAGTCAGAGCACCATGCACCCAAATGCAAGAAAGATTTAAAGGTGTGTTAACTTACACAATTTTCTTGCAATGTTTTCAAGAGATCATTTAAATGTTTGACTATCCCTTGCCAATAGCTGTCTTGGTCTGTTATCAAACCAGCCTTTGCAGTTCTTGGTGCCTTGAGTAGCAATATGGATACAGAAATGAGCATTAGACGAGCAGCAAAAAAGTGATTGCCCAAATTGAAGGCGGGTTGAGAACTAACATGAAAAATATTAACAAAAATGATAGCCTAATCAGTAGCAAAGAGAAAATCCTTATAGCACAAAGGTACTCATGATAGAAAACAAATTAATTTCTTCTCATTTACTGTAAGGGGTTCAAGTACTATGCCAAAAAGTCTAACTGAAAGGAACTAGCAGAAATAGGCAGATGTGAGTATTCTTGTGTTTCTACTTGCTACGGTACCTTGTGCATCAAGGTTGCTTAGATGTCGCAAACTTATTCTAAACACTTATATGAACCCAGCAAGAATCTTCTAAAGTATGAAATGATAATTAACCTGAGGACTCGTGATAGATGGGGTAACCTGAATAACAAGTGAGAGTACTGAAGCGACTTCTCTCTTCGCATTGTCACGGATCATTCCATATAAGCCTTCCACAAAAGCTGAAAGCTGCTGCTTAAAAAGAAATGCAGGATACTTGCCCTCAACTTGGCGCACAAGATCCATATCAACAGTAATGCTTGAAGCACGAAATACCTAAGGACCAGATAAGACCAATGTAAAAAGAAACGAGTCAAGATAACCTCATCCAGCCCATCGAAGAAATTGGACGGATTAAATTTGCTAGCACTGAGAGAACCCTTGTGTAACTGTTTTGAAAAAAAGGAACTTTTATGAACTAACTATAGTAGATATGAAATATATTTTAAAATGATCCACTGTCTTTATTGGCTCTTTTATGTTCACACCTATCTCTTGCTTCGAACTGCTCCCTCTAGCCACAAATTATTGTCATCATGGCCGCATGGGCAAATGTGGCCTAAATTTTTCGTCTTTAGTTTTGACCAATGATACCTTTTCAGAACTTGTGTATTGCCAAAAATTATGAGCAGAACCATCTCATCATGAAAATATTTATCCAATGTTATAATTGTACAGCCTTTTAAATGTATTGTCACAGAAAGTTAGAAACTCACAGTAAAAAAAAAAGTTAGAAACTAAAGGTTCAAATGCATCAAGGAGAAAGTTTCAAATCGGTCTTGTTTCTGTTTCTATGTTTACCAAGTGCAAACTTCCCAACTTGCACCCTTATCCAAAATTCTCCTGTTTCGAGACACGGTGAAAATATATGCATGATCCACAAGGTTGGTGCTTCTAACCATTAATGGCTTATTATATTTTCCAAAACAATGTCCTAATACCTGGGGTAGCACAGCTTGTTATATTTAATATTTTTAAAATTCAGACTCAAAAGATAGGAGCTTATGATGGGTACTTTTACAACTGGTGGTATATGTCCATAGTTGAATACTAAAAGGATAAACATAGCATCAAACAACACAGATAACCATGCTAAGAGTCCCAATGCATCTTTGTCTAGAGCCATTTTGCTAGCTAGTTAGTTAGGCAGATAGTTTTGGCTTTTTTTTGCTTTTCTGGTTCTCCTTGTTTGGATGTATCTTCTGTGGCCTTTCAATGTGCTCCTTCTAATACAAAATGACATACAATTTATGCGTGTTTGAGAAAAAAAATACAAATAACATACCATCCTCCCAAGGAAAGATGTCTGAGTCGTCGTTCTTTTCAGTGGTGTTGTTCCACCTGAGCCAGCAGGTTTCAGACTCTTTTGTAGTATAATCAACAACGATGATGAATTTGACAGCCAGTACGCGAGCTCGGCATTGTTGTCTTGTTTCTGTGATATAAATTGTACAGATTTGTAAAAATCCAATAAGAGGGACAGGGTCATACGATGATGAACATAACTAAGTAAAATTTAGAGTCAAAACAAACGCAAGAATTGTTTAAGGCTTGGAAAACCATAATGAAATACCTGCATTGCTGCACTAAAAATTTGAATAAGCCGGTCAAAAACATTTGTTCTTTCAGCCTCAAAAGTTTTCCAATGAAGAAGGCATTTGTATATGGTAACTGCCGCAACTGGTTTCCCATCACTAAATCCAATGTTTTCAACGACACAGTTTATCAGTGCTTCAACACTCTCCTGTAAGCAAAAGGTACAAACAGTCATAGTTTAATTTGTTTCTCATAAATTTGCTAAATGCTTCTAATCATTGAATATCAGCCCAACTAAAATACCTGTTGTCTCTCAATCAAAGATCTCCTTCCGAATTCCAAAGGATTGGCTTGGGGTGTCTGGAGGGATGATTCCATTAGGTTATGAAAACAAAATCTAAGACATTGTCAACAAACAGTATAAGATTGTTCCAAACCTGGTCATCTCCAGGTAGGCTGCCATTAGTCAAATTCTGCAGTTACAAACACTCAGAAGCATAAGAGTATGTAGGTTAAGGACGAGAGAGAGAGAGAGAGAGAGAGTACAGATTTTCGATGCATGGTAAGCGCAGACATATTGTCATGTCTTGCTTTCAAAGCCTGTTGTCGGAGAACATTGACTTCTGCTTCCGCACTAGTCAACTTTTCTCGAAGGCTGGTAATGGAAATAATTGCAATCATTTAACATAGATAGCTTGGCTACTACGATAGCATTTACCAACATCACGAGCTTATATTAGGGATAACAAGAAAAGAACCTTTGCATTGTGTTCGTTAGTTCATTTATCCGTGACTCCGCATCTGTAGCTTTCTTAAGCCACTCTTCTCTGGCTTTTTCCGTTTCTTCAAACCTCTGTTCTGTTTCCTGAATTTTTGTCTCAAGAGAGGTCACCAGTGTCTGTAAGTAAAAAAGGGTATCATACTGTTACTCTCTGAACAACGAAACAATAATTTGAGAACAGGTGTATTCATGTTATGCACACCCTTGACCATTTAAGAGAAAATGCTTAAACCTTGGGAGCTGCTAATAATTAACCAAGCAATTCTTTTATTTTCTATACTGAAGTTACTAGACTAATATAAATCTAAGATGTTCACTACAAAATTGTTACTGGTAGATTGTAAAACAAATCAAATGATATCCATCCTCATTTATGATTCAACGGATAGCCAAAAAAGGACGTGGCAAGTTCACTGGTTCATTAGTACCTACATAAAGCTACACAAGTTTCATTGCTAGATTTCTTATCACATCTTCTTTTGTATGTGCTCATATTTGTACGTTAATACCTTGAGCTTCTCATTTTCGGCAGTGAGCTCATTGACTTGAGTTACATCAACACGGATCTCTGGCACTAAAGCAGTTTTCTCTGATGCTGCCTTTGCAATTTCCAGTTCCCTTTTGAAAGATTCTTTTGTGTCCTTGAATTGCTGTTGTGATTCCTGCAGCTGTAATTGGAGCTTCTTGATTTCGTGAGTCTTGGCTTCTTCCAGATCGGACTGCAAGTACAAAAATTATAAAATGAAAAAAGTTCCCTTTGTATTGTTACGAAATGCACAATGCTCCGCTATCATACTAGCAAGCCTTGCAAACGTGCAAACTGTTGAGACAATATCTGCAAGGTTCTGTTCTTGATGTCCAATCATTTCCCTTCTTCGTGTCTCACTTATTATGTCAATTGGCCTTCTAAAGGCTATGGCCATGTTTCCTTTGGAAAAAAAAAATTTATACTTTCAAAGAAGACATGCCTCAAAAAGCCACTCCGCCTAAATAGTCCTATTCCTATCCGGTATACATTCACTATTGTTCATAAGATAGTTAATTTACATGACAGTCTAGAGAAGTTCAAGAATCAAATGCACAGAGGCCTAAATCATTAGGTTATAGAATGTGCATACTTAAGAGGCCATTTTCGTTATTACAATATAACTTATTGGCAATGGAGACAGCTCCCTAGTAACCACCAAGACAAAAGCTCCTTAAACTTTGTACGTCGAACATACGAATATTACCACCATATACAGAATTATCTGACAATGCAGAAAACAGCATAGACCCAAGAAAAGTGTTTCTCTGGGATATATTTCTTGAGATAGTGTGTCGTTGAAATGATAATACTATGTCAACGGATACATTTGTGTTGAATAACAAAGATATGATACTCTAGATAAGTTTAGTGTGGAATTTACTCTAGGTTCGTACCATGCAGAAATAACATTTTTATAGAACATAGTGATATGGTTACTGTGTTTACCCTGATGCGCTTCTCCACCTGTAACCGCCAGGTAAGTTCCTCAACTTCTTTCTCTAGTTTACTCTTGGCAGCCTGTAGAGCACCGGTTTCCTTTGCAGCCTGAAAGTAATGAAAAAGTGGCAGGTGCCAAAGAAATTAAAATGTCGCTCGATAACTGAATTGGTTAGAGTTATAGTGATCACAGTGATTGTAAAATTCGTGATCCAAAGAAATAGAATGTAAGACTATGGTAGTTGAGTGGCATCTCTTTTATTTCCAGTAAACTCGGTGGTAGTCTAGTATTCTTGTAAGGAACATAATTCTAACATGGTCGTAAAATATACTTCCATGTATTATTCTTGCTACTTGAGCTTGTTCATTGATCTTGCTACTGAGATTTGAGCTTACGAAATCCAGCGTTAGGGCAGAAACTGCCATGACTTTGGGTAGGATTATGGTTAGTCCTTAGGCATGGCCACAAACAGACAGCCGACAGCGGAAACAAGTGCGCCCAAGCGGTGCAAGCACGGTTGCTCACATATAGGTAGATGAGGCCTTCTCAAGGATCCACCTCATCTCACTATAGCACTACACACTGCAGATGCAGATGCCAACCCTGAGGATGATGGATCGAGAGTGGGCGCAATGCAAGATCCCAGACTAGACAACAGGCATGGTGATCCCAGATAGGCAACAGAATATGGGAGAGGACAAGCGACAGTGGCAATTTGGTTCATTTCAATGCACAACAGGGGTAACATTATCTTTTTGCACCAGGCTTAATGACTGGCCAACTGCTAAGGGGGTAACATTGCCAAATTTACTTTCCAAAAAGAAGGCTCTTACCATTTTGAGTGTTCGAAGTTCTTTTCTGGCAACTTTTCCTCTCCAAGCACACTGATATGTGAGTGTGGCCTTCATTAGCCTCACGTACCGTGAGCGCGCTAAATGACAGCGACATTGACTCTACAAGAGATGTAATCATATTAGACTATGTATGATAAATTACATTATAGTTCTAATAGCCTCTTGTTATCATGAAAAACACAAATGTTTCAGATAGTCGTTACTATCGTGCAAGTTAGCACCTCATTTCACTATGCTCAAAACAAAGTAGATTTATTTATGCCAATAGAGAATATATCAGACTGTCAAGTTACATGAATAGAAAATGACAGACTGATTGCATATCTAGCACACAAATCTGACATATGAACAACAATTGTGTCTTACATATTGTAGATCTACTTTGATTGAATTAAATATGAACCCTTGGAAATACCTGAATAATCACTGCAGCTTTTGTTTGTCGGAAAAAACGGAGTTTGTTGCGAGCAGCCATACCACGTAGACCTGACTGGATAGTAGTTGATGCAGAACACAGATATCTATAGTTTCTCCTTTCATGGCGCATACGGTGGCGTGTCTGAATTTTCAAAGCAGCTGCCTGTCTTCGAAGATTTTCGTAACACCTTCTAGCAAGTGTTCCTTTGGAAATTAAAGTATACAAGTCACTCTCTCTGCTAAAAAGCACGTTTCGCGGGGAGAAGAGTGAATGAATGGAAGCTTTCATTAAAGTGGAAACAAAAAATGTGTACCCCTGCATACTGCCTCGAGTTGTGTAGCACATATTCGCAACTGGACGTATTTTTTGCGAGACATAAATGATCGAACTTTGGTTTGTATTTTTTTGGCAGAGATTCCCAAAACCTCAGTTCTCAGAGCATCTAACTCAGCCATTTGACCAGCACGAAGAAACACTTTTGTTTTTCCTATCTGCAAATTCGAAATTAGAAAGTGAGGTTGATATACATGAATAATGAAACAACTTATCAGTGTCTGACAACCTAATTTACATTACTGGAATATCTGCCATTTTGTTGGGGGCATTGTTTTCTTCTTGTAATTACCTGATAGCCTACAAGATTGGCTTTCTCAAGAAGCATCTTTGAACCAGTAATTTCGTTAATACTGCCAAAAGAAAACATAAGTACTCAAAACATACTGAACAGAAACACGAAGCACTTGAGTATATCGTAAGTTTACCTTTTATTCATAACTTTGGGTTGCAGAATACCAAATCGATTGACGAATTCATAGAAGGTGCGTCTAGTGGGGTATCCTAGACAGCTTATCCTTATTGCCTCTAAAACTCCCTGTTCAGAAAGATAGATTGCATCTCACGACTCAAATGACTAGTTCTTGTATGATTAGAAAGCTATTATTTACAAGTCAACCGTATTGGAGCTGTAGGAGCAACAGCCAAGTGTAGATTATTTCTATTCCTTTTCTGAGCCCACATCAATTTGCAAGTGTGCATCATTTTTGTTAATGAAGCTCCGGTGACAGGAGTTGACTTCTTACTACATTATAAAGTATGCTTTTAGGTTTAGGACTAGGTACTTTTTCCTCCTGAAATTAAAAAACTTACGAAACATATATTTTATATGTATTTAAACCAGTAAAACTTGAATAAATGAACATCATTGGTTTAGGAACATCACAGAAAGCTTGGTATGCATGTTTGATGAATCCAAAATAAAAGATAAGTTGCACAAGTCTCACCCCACAACGAAGCTGCTGGAGAACATTACTGTTCTCAAATATTGCTGGCTTCAGAACATTATTAGGTTTTATGCAGCGGATGTAGTGTGGTTCTGTTGCACTCAGCGTTTCTAACAGAGATTGTAGTTGTTGCTGCAATATCATGCCAAATAAAGGTGTAAATACATACAAATATGTTAAGGAAATAAAGGCGTAAATACATCCCGCTACTCTCCTGTAAATATTTTCCATTGTATAAAGTTTCAATGTCAGGGCCTCCCTTACAGTTTTCAGCTCATTAAAAGGAAACAGAGCAATTGCTGTACCTTGAAACTTGAGCCTATTGAAGTAAACTTTGTGGACTTTGCTGATTCTTCAACCGGTGGAAAAAGACTTGAAACAAATGGACATTTTGAAGCATTTAATAACACTTGATGTTCATTTACAGCGTAATCTATGTTTTTATCTAAGAAAAGATCTGTTTGATAAGTGACCTGCAGCAGACAGAGATATACATTTAGTGCACATCATAACTGTGTAAATGGCCAGTTCAAATTGAGCAGACTGACTAGAATAGCAGTAAACTAAGGGGTCTCCCGACTAGATAGATGGACTTTGTTTTTCAGGAGGGTCAGGGAAAGTCAACTGACTATAGGCCGAAAGACTTAAGCAAGAAAAATAAGTAATGCACAAACGGATGGCTCAGTTACTGTGTGATTATTCAATGATTTGTGAAACAAGATTATTCAATGATTTGTGAAATAAGATTATTCAACTATGGACATCCTGGTAATTTTGACTCTTTTTGTTGCTATCCTAGCAAACCTGGGAAGTATTTTTCTTCCCCTGCTGATTTAAGCAGAAGTTGTTAATAGACTGGTAGACCTGGCCACATTTCAGACCATCTAAGGCCTCGTTCAGTTGTGCGGGAACGAATCCAACGCATGGAACTGAGCCCCACGGGGATTTGGTTGATACATGTGCTCCACCCAATCCCTTCCGCGATTAATTACGGAGTATTATAATTCATGCATTCATTTTTTTCGTTCGGTTACCCCTAAACCCTGGAAAGGGTCGCTTCGCCGCGCTCGCAAACCTGTTGTCTTCACGTTTCTTCTAGCGTGGAAATAATTCCATAGGTCAATCGGGGAGAATTTTTTTCCAAGCCTAGACAGAGAAAAATGGATGGAATGGACTGGGCCAAAATCCAGTTCAGGAGTAAACGAACGCATCAAATTTGCTAGGCTGGAAATTCTACCTCACGGGGCTGGATAACCGGGTTTGGATCGCAATCCAGGCCAATCCATGCATCTAAGGGTTTAAATGAACGGGGTCTAATATGGAGCCTTTTAGTGCTCCATTAACTATGTGTATTTTATTCAAGTATACCACATACCTCTTATTTTCTTTAGTTGACTGAATACTTGCCCCTATATGTGAAATTTCAATATATCTGTGATTGGCAAATATTAATAGAATACATAATATCCTAATAAGAGCAAGATCTGTATACCCTGGACAGAATTCCACTGATATTCACATACTTTCTTAGATAGTGGTGAGATAAACTCCCTCAGACACCCGATCATAAGATTCACACAGCCAAGTATTCAAATAATTTGTCGCATGTGAGAAAGTAAAGGTGCAGATGGGCACATTAACCTCATGTTTGTTTCCTCCAAAATTCCTATGGAATAGCCCATTCAAGGAATGCAAAAGAATCAAAGATGCATGTTCCTTTGTCCAAAGGGTACCATAGGAATTTTCATACAGGAATCCTATCCTCCCAAAATCCTACATTTTTTCTTTGTTCCAAATGGGGCTTAAACATGAAGAATGGTAATATCTTACAAGGTAAGTAGATCACATGTATAATAATTACACGCCAATCACGTATATTTTCCAGAGTGTTACCACTCCAAAATTTATAACCACAAAACAAAAACTTCAGTGTTTACATGCACATGAATTGCACCGTAGGGGCTTCCCCTAAGGTAATGTGGTTAAAAACATGCACATCAAGAATATGTTACCTACATTTCCAGCATAATGATGAACAGTGAAATCAGATCTTGAAAATTTGGGTTTGCTGAAGTGCTGGTTGTCCTTAAACTTTTGATATAGCTTCTCAGCAAATGTTTCGTGGGTTGAATTCCGTAACATGCTGAAGCATAATACAAAACAATTGTTAGTATTGTTTTTGGGATTCTACAACAAAGGATAATTTTACAATTATTTGTATATACCATGTCTCATCCAACAGAGCAATTATTCCCCCTGGTTTCTGCATCAAACAAATGAGAAACAAGGTATAAGATTGCATAACACGACCAAACCACATAATTAGTTGATTAACTATCTAACTCAAATCACCTCCAAATGTTCTAGTAATTGACCCTGAATGGGAAAGATCTTGTTCAAGAATTACAACTATCTTGTATTTTGTGAACATCCCCCAAGTTGAATATAAAGACGACATTGCAGCTAGAATTTGAATTTCCTTACCTTCTCAATGAGATCAAGAATTTCTTGATTGTCAACAAACTGGATGTAACTCCAATCAATTTCTTCCTTCGTATATTCTTCTTGTTCCATCTTAAAAACATGCTGTTCATGGGACATGCTTAGTTAGAAATGGGCTCAATGTTAAAGTGACACTCGTTGAGCAAAGAAGATTCCTTTAATAACCTGATTAAAATGTTGCTGGAGCTTCTCATTAGTTAGATTGATACAAAATTGCTCAAAGCTGCAAACAATCAAAATGTCAGCAAGTAACAATTACCTTCTTTTGAACCTGGCATAAGCAGATGGTTATGTATGCAGAAGCTGGACTATTATCTACTGCCAGTTAAGAGCATTCATGATAAAGGACTTCCAATAAAAAAGAATGTTAGCAAGTAAAACCCAACTGCTGCCCGATGACGCTACCATGTATTGCATTGTATGTGTGGGGTGTGGGGCGCGGGGTGCCTCCCTGAATAAACCAGTGCATCGAGTCGCAATCCTTTTGTGTTTTCTTGAAAAATAAAGTTAGCAAGATCTAAATATCAATATAGCCTTGTTTTCGCTTTGAACTAACAGATTATTCTCCTTATCACTTTTTGGTGTACGTAGTCCCGATTGGCCCGGGGGGTGTGGTAGTATTGGCCTTAGTTCCGATCGGCTACTTGTGTTGATTAGAACATGATATTTGTGCTTTGGGCAAAATCCATCCCAACCAGGTAAAATATTTTTACGAAACAACACAAACTCTTAGTAGTTGGTCTGCTGGTGTGAGTTGGACATATCTAGTTTGTTGATCATTTGGTATTTATATCATGCAGTTCAAGTTTGATTAATCCCATATGGTGCATACTTGAAGCATACGTAATAACGAGCTTATCATATCATCCAAGCTTGAGCGTTAAGTGCATAATGCACGGATGGTGAAGTCCATCTGCTAAGACTTCCATATATGACTATACAGACAAATTTACTAGATTAAATGCAAAAGCATACCAGTTAAGCACCTGTTTGTCTTGAAACTTTCAAAACCGTATATGTCCAGCACGCCAATCAAAATCTTTGATTCTGGATCTTGACCAATTATACTATTGATTGTATTTACAAGCCTGTAACAGTGAAAACACAATATTCATAACTAATTTTGTCTGCGCCACATATAGTACAATATGCAGAAGCACACAAAATAATCTTAGCAAATGATGGTTTGCAAACTTACCAATCAAACAAACGTGAGTAAACAATCCTAGACAATGCATCTCTGCTAAGAGCTGCAGCTCGTGGATCTAAATTTTTTGTGATACTCTCCCCACGTGTTGCCATAACACGCTTACACAAAGATTCCTCAAGACCCCGTGGATCACACCTGCAGAATGTTGCCGGTGCATGTTCATGTAAAGGATGCAAAAAGGAATTTTGGGTAAAATTACAAAAGAAATTACTAAGTAAATAAATACATGAAAAGCTCAGCTGCTGTCTTAAGATGGAACTGAGATTTCTCATCCTTGGGTGCAGAAGAATCTTCTTCACTTCCTTCTCCAAATTCTACATTTCCTAAATGAAGAATAGCAGCTACAACTCTGAATATTGCATCCTGCAAGACATGTCAAAACACATGTAAAAAGACTGTTCCTCTGCTGCTAACATACTACATTGATTGCTCAGAAAAACCTTGTTCATACCTGTTCATCAGGTTTAATACCTACAATACTCATAGCTCTTTTGGTTTCCGCATATTCTTTAGCGTCATCCATCCCATTAAGTGCAATGCAATTAGACTGGTTGAGATAGTGAAATGATTTAGCCTCTCCCAGTTTATATTTCTCGCGTATCTGATAGTCATATTCACATAACAAAGCCATAGATTAATATATTACATATGACTTATGGTAAAACACTCAAAACTTACAAAGGTTAACCAATGTGAAACATCAAAAGGAATCACTAATAATGTTTCTGATATAATTAACAGTTACTGCTCAACATCTTAATGTCTTAGTTCAGTCGATCCATTTTCTGCACAGCTACTAATTTGAAAATCCAGCATCTCTAACAGACAAATTTACTTCCCAGGAATGAATGTGAGAAAATATCTTTCTTGAGTTCATTACGTTCAAGCCTGTTTTGCAGACTCTGATGTTGGTTGCTAAAAATAAAGTCTTATCCGCGGAAGACATACAGTATAGTTCACCAGGCAGCAACCCTCTAGGTTTGAACGCTCAGGTTTTTGCAAATTTCTTCAGTTTTTACAGTGCGATTTTCTTTATAGGGCATTGTACACTAATTTTGTTCCCAAGTTGCAAAATAACTAAGTTAAACAAAATGTACTAGTTGATAAAAATTGTGGTTCCAAATTCGAACAAAATTTCAGAAGATCATAGTGAACTGGCTCTTACTTCCGGTGGTCCAGCACACAGCATGTAAAAGCAGTGATAGTTCCTCTCTGGGTCAGATATTTGACAGACACGTGATCTTTCCAGAAGATAAGTCCTTATGGCGGCTCCTGAAATCTTGCCATTCTGATCAAACTGGATCTCAACAAATTTGCCAAAACGACTGTAGAGCCAAGAAAAGTGAGATGTAAAGCGAAATTGCTATGAAGACATACTCTGGAGTTGAGTAAGTAAATTAATAGCCACCCAAGAAGTAAAGGAGGATGCATCACATTTAGGCTCATTACCTTGAGTTATTATTCCTGACTGTTTTTGCATTGCCAAATGCCTCAAGCACAGGGTTAGACTGCGTCAGATAAGCAGAGTGTTAGAAAAGCATGTCAATTATACATTACTAGTTGTTGACCCTGAAAAGAGAACATATTTAATTGTTTGGTTTTATATATCCCCTCAAAATGAAGTGCCTGAGGTTAGGATGAGTCCAAAATGAAACAGTGTTTCGAGCTAGCACCAGAAGAAGGGTGCAAAGAGCCACCGAGAAAGAAACGCACCTCTAGGATTTGTTCTTGCACAGACCTTCCATCGGCTTTTGGTTTACCACCCATATAAGCAAGATACTGCATAAGACTTTTAGTGCTTTCTGTTTTACCAGCTCCACTCTCTCCACTTACTAATATCGCTTGGCTCATACGATCATTCATCATAAGTCTGGGCAGAAGAAACGTAGGGTAGGGTGCTGCGTTAGTGATTGGTACGCAAAATGTTGAGAGGAAACTACAAGAAGAAGCACCTGTATGCACGGTCAGTGATAGCAAATGGATGGGGACTGAGGTCTCCAAATTCTGCTCCCTTGTAAATCCGCATCATGTCATTGGTATAGAGGTGAGGAAGCCTTGTAAACGGATTGACGGCTATTAAAATATTCCCAGTATAAGTCTGGAAGAAGAATTTAATCCATTAGAGAAGCTGCAAGGACATGAGTAGTATCACACGAAAAGAAGAGCAAACTGTTTAAGTAATATATATATACTTGTGGACAAGATACCGAACTTTTGCTGATCCAATTCATTTCCACTAGATGATGGATATTAGAAGAGGAAGCAACAAGATGGTGTAGTACGTGTGTGCTTATGTGACGTGGACTTGTTGAGAGACTCAACTTACGTATATCTCATTGAGCATGAATCTGGACTTGAGGTTCTGGAGCACTCCGGGTTCGTGTAAGTAGGCAAGCCTGGTCATATCCTCGACGCCACCACGCGGGGATTCCGTGTCCTTGGGATATGCGGTGGAGACATTGACGGTGACCTTCTTCCCGGAGGTGCAGTTGACGAGTATCTCCTCCCCGTTGACCTCGTCCACCTGTCCATCCATCCATGCCTCGTCCGAGTCTTCGATCCAGACATGGGAGCCCACGACAAAGCGGCTTTTGGACGCCTGCAGCAGAAGCAGCAGCAGGGCGGAAATGGTTAAGGACATGGATGGTGGCGATGAATTATGTGTATATCCCCTTAATTATCATCACAGTTAGGAATGGCAGACGTACGTACGTTCCTTCCCTCCAACACGTAGTACAATTAAGCCATTCATTCATTCATTCATTCATGTTGAATTGCAACAGAAATTAATTGAAATTTTCCAAATCTATCTACGTGGGTGGGTGTGGGTGGGCGGGCGAGCAAAAGAACCAAACTTATGTTGATCTGGTCCGCGCATTTCAGCAAACACCCGGCGCTGGAACGCATTTGGGCATTTCAACGAACGCTTGGCATGCAAATCAATCAATTAAAAAAAAAGCGATTCTTGATCCGTGGGGAAGGGAGAAGAGATCGAGTGGCTACCATTGTGGCGGCGCGACGGGAGGACGACGGTGATGATCAACTCCGTCCCGCGGCGGGAAGAATGCCCGGTCGAGCGGGCGACCACCACCACCACCACCGCGCGCAGGAACCGCAGGCAGGCAGGCAGGCGCGCGGCGCGACGGGAGAATGAGGGAAGATTCCTAGGGAAATCGACGACGAGCGAGCAGCATTGCCGTCCGTCCGTCGACAGCGAAGGTCGACGCGGTGGTCGCGGGGAGATTTCCCTGGGCCGCGTCGCTTTGATTGTGGAGTGAAGTTACTTTTTTTAGCAGCGAATTTGGAGAGGGAGGAAGTGGTGGTGAATGGCGCGCGACGCCGGACATCTCCTTTCTTTCCTGATGAGAGAGAGAGAGAGGAGACTGCGGGCGGACATCTTCTTCCTTTCGCATCGCACACACACACAAAACCCACCACATGCCCATTTATCATGATGATGGGCTTCTACTAGTATTACTGGGCTTTCACTCACTCCGGCTTAGGGTTTACGATGCTCTCGCGGCGTTGAGACCCTTTTTCCCTCATCTTTCCGCTACCTCCCGCTACAGATCGGATCGTGTTTTTCGGGATGATTCAGGGCCAATCTTTGTATTGCTGCCTAGCCTTGGCACTTGGAGTCGGAGATGTTGGTGGATTTTCTAGGGCCATTTTTTTGTGGAGTAGCCATGGCTGCATATCGCGCTGGATCGACGGCATTAGGTGGCGATGGAGGTATTGAGGAGATGGTGGAGAATTTGGGGCTGCGTGAGGAGGACATGGATGATGTGGTGTTTTAGGAGGAGGAGAAAGAGGGGCTGCCGCTGACGGAGGAAACTCGCTAGATGATCATAGCGAAGGTTCATACGGATGTTGAATATTCCTCTTTTTGGTTCTCCAAGAACACGAGGTCAACATGGGACCTGGACCGTGAGGCCAAGACGAAAACCCTTGAAGGGAATCTCCATGTTTTCTAGTTCTTCTGAGACTAAAGTCATCGAAGGAGGACCTTGGGTGTTCTGTCGTGGTATTGCCGACAAGTACGCCATGGAGGAGTCCTCACAGAGCGTGTTTAAAGAGGTGGGAGAAAATGATGAGTTGGCGGGTCCGAGGTAACACAGCTTATCCAGATTCAAATCCCACGGGTGGCAGAATCCTACCCCGGCTATAAATCACTATAATGTCAATAGGTCGAGTTAGAGGGTTTGGTTCGTTGTGCGAGGTGTATGAATCGATGTAAGTTGTGCCCTAAAGGCTTCCAGGGTTACAGGGAAAATTCCTAGCCGGACAGGTCACAAAGTCCTACACTAATACTAACTAGTCGCCGTGTCTTGAACTCCAAGGATCCAGGTTGGTCTTTGATTGTACCGTAATCTTCCTTTATCCTTAATGGGCCCGCCTTCTGGATCCGTCTAACTGCGCCGCCCAACAGGCCATAGGCCTTGCTACCAACTATGGGCCATCCAAGTTAGCCAGATTAGAGACGTGTTATGGTGATACTCATTTAGCATATCCCCAACAGTAGCCCCGGAGAACTTTGAGATCTTGCGTTGTCTTGCCCTGTAGTCTTGAATGCTCCGTCTAGGTGATGTCGGCAATTTGTCAAGCAATATCTTATTCTCCGGACCATTTCGGAACCTCTCGTGATGTCCCGGATCCCATCCGAGACTCCGAACAAAAACTCATAAACCAATTATCCAATCTATCCTAGCGTCGAGACACGTTAAGTGTGTGACCCTTCGGGGTCGAGAACATGCAGACATGATCTTATATCAATAATCAACAACGGGGTCTGGAAACCCATATTGACTCCCACACATTCATCGATGATCATATCGGATGAACCACGATGTCAGGATTCAATCAATCCCATATTTATATTCCCTTCGTCTCGTGATATTTTACTTGCCCGAGATTCGATCGTTGGTACCGTCATACCTAGTTCAATCTCGTTCACAACAAGTACTTTACTCGTTCCGTAATCCGATATCACTTTGCGATTAACTCCTTAACCACATGCTTGCAAGCGGTGTTGATATCGATTACCGAGTGGGCCCGAAGTATATCTCTCCGACTTGGGAGGGACAAATCCCATCTCGATACATACAACCCAACAGGTAATTTCCGATCACCTGAGAGACACCTTTATGATCACCCTCTCATAGGATGACGTTTGATGACCTCAAAACTTTCTTCCGATACCAGGGAGTTGTATTATCTCATGGTCTAAGGAATACAATATTTGACATAAGAAAAGCTTCGCAAAGATGAACACGATGACACGATCTAATTGCTCCGCTTAGTTTGGGTCTGTCCATCATATCATTTTCCCAATGATATGATCTCATTATTAATCGACAACTCATGTCTATGGTTAGGAAACCTTAACCATCATTAATCAATGAGCTAGTCCATAGAGGCATACTAGGGACACGGTGTTGTTCACAAACCACACAAGTATTAAAGTTTCCGCTTAATACAATTCTA
This sequence comes from Avena insularis, assembly GCA_023614405.1. Classification (NCBI taxonomy): domain Eukaryota; kingdom Viridiplantae; phylum Streptophyta; class Magnoliopsida; order Poales; family Poaceae; genus Avena; species Avena insularis. The sequence continues at coordinate 29,259,168 of CM042689.1, read as the reverse complement.
GCATGGAATATAAACTTTATCATGAACAAGAATTATAATAATAACATCTTTATTATTGCCTCTAGGGCATAATTCTAACAGTCTCCCACTTGCACTAGAGTCAATAATCTAGTTTACATTTGGCAACAATCTCACACCCATGGCACTAAGGTGCTGATCATGTTTTACACGTGGAAGAGGTTTAGTCAATGGATTTGCGACATTCAGATCTGTATGTACTTTGCTAATCTTCAGATCTCCATCTGCTGTATAATCTCGGATTATATGAAACTTGCGGTTGATATGCTTGGCCTTTGGATGATATCTTGGTTCCTTAGCGAGCGCTATGGTGCCAGTGTCGTCACACAATATCTCCAGTGGGTCCAATGCACTTGGAACCACGCCAAGCTCAGTGATGAAGTTCCTGATCCAAACTCCTTCACTTGACGTTTCTGCAGCAGCCATGTATTCCGCTTCCACTGTAGATCCCGCGATCATGCTTTGCTTGCAGCTTCTCCAGCTCACAGCTCCTCCATTCAAAATATAAACGTATCCTGTCTGAGATTTAGAATCATCCTTGTCGGTGTCGAAACTAGCGTCGACGTAACCCTTTACGACGAGTTGTTCATCACCTCCATAGACTAAGAACATTTCTTTAGTCCTATTTAGGTACTTTAAGATGTTCTTCACGGCTGTCCAGTGTTCCACTCCTGGATCACTTTGGTATCTGCTCGTCAAACTAAGAGCATTGGACACATCCGGTCTAGTATACAGCATGGCATACATGATAGAACCTATGGCCGAGGCATATGGCACTTTGCTCATAGTATCTCTATCGTTTATCGTAGCTGGACACTAAGCCTTGCTCAATATCTTACCTGACAACATGGGCAATGAACCTTTGTTTGCTTTATCCATTCTGAACCTTTTCAGAACTTTGTCTAGATATGTACTTTGGCTTAAAGCTATTAGGCGTTTTTGTCTATCTCTATAGATTTTGATGCCTAATATATAAGCAGCTTCTCCTAGGTCTTTCATTGAAAAACATTTATTCAAATAACTCTTCACATCGTTAAGCATACCAATGTCATTTCCAATAATCAATATGTCATCCACATATAGTACCAAAAATGTCACAGAGCTCCCACTCACTTTCTTGTAGATACAAGCTTCGTAGCAATTTGGAACAAATACAAAACTCTTGATCACTTGATCAAAACGAAGGTTCCAACTCCGAGATGCTTGCTTCAGTCCATAAATGGAACGCTGAAGTTTGCACACCTTATCAGCATCCTTAGTATCGACAAAACCTTCGGGCTGCATCATATACAACTCTTTATCAATGTTGCCATTGAGGAACGCAGTCTTGACATCCATCTGCCATATTTCATAATCATGAAATGCAGCAATTGCTAATAAAATCCGAATGGACTTAAACATCGCTATGGGAGAGAAAGTCTCATCGTAGTCAACACCTTGAACTTGCTGAAACCCTTTTGCGACAAGCCGAGCTTTATAGAAAGTAACATTACCATCCGCGTCCGTTTTCTTCTTGAAAATCCACTTGCACTCAACGGCCTTACGGTCGCTAGGAGGGTCCACCAAAGTCCATACTTGGTTTTCGCTCATGGATCCCAATTCAGATTTCATGGCCTCTAGCCATTTCTCAGAGTCTAGGCTCATCATTGCTTCCTCATAATTCGCAGGTTCACTGTTGTCTAACAACAAGACGGTTAAGACAGGGTTGTCGTATCATTCAGGAGTGGCACGTGACCTGGTCGACCTGCGAAGTTTGGTAGTAGCATCGTTCGAAGTTTCATGATCCTCGTCATTAGCTTCCTCTCTTATTGATGCAGACGGCACTGGAACAATTTCAGGTGCTGCGCTACTCTCCAACTCGAGAGAAGGTTCAATAACCTCGTCTAGCTCTACCTTCCTCCCACTCACTTCTTTTGAGAGAAACTCCTCAAGAAAGGATCCGTTCTTTGCAACAAACACTTTTCCTTCGGATCTGTGGTAGAAGGTATACCCAATCGTTTCCTTAGGGTATCCTATGAAGACGCATTTCTCCGCTTTGGGTTCGAGCTTGTCCGGCATCAACTTCTTGATATAAGCTTCGCATCCCCAAACTTTAAGAAACGACAACTTAGGTTTAGCACCAAACCATAGTTCATAAGGTGTCGTCTCAATGGATTTAGATGGTGCCCTATTTAAAGTGAATGCCGCGGTTTCTAATGCATAACCCTTCACATCGTTAAGCATGTTAATGTCATTTCCAATAATCAATATGTCATCCACATATAGTACCAGAAATGTCACTGAGCTCCCACTCACTTTCTTGTAGATACAAGCTCCGTAGCTATTTGGAACAAATCCAAAGCTCTTGATCACCTGATCAAAACGAAGGTTCCAACTCCGAGATGCTTGCTTCAGTCCATAAATGGAACGCTGAAGTTTGCATACTTTATCAACATCCTTAGGATCGACAAAACCTTCGGGTTGCATCATATACAACTCTTCATCAATGTTGCCATTGAGGAACGCAGTCTTGACATCCATCTGCCATATTTTATAATCATGAAACGCAGCAATTGCTAATAAAATCCGAATGGACTTAAACATCGCTACGGGAGAGAAGGTCTCATCGTAGTCAACACCTTGAACTTGTCGAAAACCTTTCGCGACAAGCCGTTCTTTATAGACAGTAACATTACCATCCGCGTCCGTTTTCTTCTTGAAGATCCATTTGCACTCAACGGCCTTTCAGTCGCTAGGAGGGTCCACCAAAGTCCATACTTGGTTTTCGCTCATGGATCCCAATTCGGATTTCATGGCCTCCAGCCATTTCTCAGAGTCAGGCTCATCGCTTCCTCATAGTTCAGAGGTTCACCTCTTCTACCAACAAGACCGTCAAGACAGGTTGCCATACCACTCGGGAGGGCACGCGACCTTGTCGACCTGCGACGTTCAAGAAAGATCGTCCAAGCTTCATGATCCTTGTCATTAGCTTCCTCTATTGTTGGTGCGGTGCACTGAAACCATTTCAGGTCGCGCTACTCTCAACTCAAGAGAAGGTTCAACAACCTCGTCTAGCTCTACTTTCCTCCCACTCACTTCTTTCGAGAGAAACTCCTTCTCAAGAAAGGAACCGTTCTTTGCAAACACTTTGCCTTGATTCTGATAGAAGGTATACCCAATAGTTTCCTTAGGGTATCCTATGAAGACGCATTTCTCCGCTTTGGGTTCGAGCTTGTCCGGCATCAACTTCTTGACGTAAGCTTCGCATCCCCAAACTTTAAGAAACGACAACTTAGGTTTAGCACCAAACCACAGTTCATACGGTGTCGTCTCAACGGATTTAGATGGTGCCCTATTTAAAGTGAATGCAGCGGTTTCTAATGCATAACCCCAAAATGATAACGGCAAATTAGTAAGAGACATCATCGATCGGACCATATCTAGTAGGGTTCGATTCCGGCGTTCAGACACACCATTGCGCTGTGGTGTTCCGGGTGGCGTGAGTTGCGAAACGATTCCGCTTGCTTTAAGATGCGTGAGAAAATCATAGCTCAAATATTCACCTCCACGATCGGATCGTAAAAACTTAATCTTTCTGTTATGATGGTTCTCCACTTCATTCTGAAATTCCTTGAACTTTTCAAATGTTTCAGATTTATGTTTCATCAAATAGATATACCCATATCTACTTAATTCATCGGTAAAAGTGAGAAAATAGCGATATCCACCGCGCGTCGAAACACTCATCGGTCCGCATACATCGGTATGTATGATTTCCAACAAGTCCGTTGCTCGCTCCATCATTAGGAGAACGGGTTTTGATCATCTTGCCCATGAGGCATGGTTCGCATGTGTCAAATGATTCAAAATCAAGAGACTCCAAAAGTCCATCGAATGGAGTTTCTTCATGCGCTTTACAAAATATGACCTGAGCAGCGATTGCCACAAATAAGTAGTATTATCACTATCTACTTTGCATCTCTTAGCCTCAATGTTATGGATGTGTGTTTCATCCCTTTCGAGATTCGAAGAAATAAACCATTCATGAGGTGCATGACCATAAAAGATGTTACTCATATAAATAGAACAACCATTATTCTCGATTTAAATGAATAACGTCTTGCAATAAACACGATCCGAAATAATGTTCATGCTCAACGTAGGCATATAATAACACTTATTAAGGTTTAAAACTAATCCGAAGGTAAAACTAAGGAGAGCGTGCCGACGGCCATCACATCAACTCTTGATCCGTGCCAACGCGCATCGTCACCTCATCCCTCGCAAGCCGCCGTCTATTCCGTAGCTCCTGTTTCGAGTTACAAATATTAGCAACTGAACCAGTATCAAATACCCAGGCACTACAACGAGGGCTAGTAAGGAAAACATCAATAACATGTATATCAAATATACCTTTGATGGTGCCAGCCTTTTTGTCCGCTTAAGTACTTCGGACGATTAAGCTTCCTGACCCTTGTCCTTGCAATAGAAGCACTCAGTGTCCGGCTTGGGTCCAGACTTGAGCTTCTTCTCAGCAGGGGCAACGCGCTTGCCGCCGCCTTTCTTGAAGGGCTTCTTTCCACCCTTACCTTTCTTGAAGGTGGGGGGCTTGTTGACCATCAACACATGATTATCCTTTTTGATGTCCACCTCTGCAGCCTTCAGCTTTGCGAAGAGCTCGGTGATCGTATCAGTGGAACCAATCTGATTATGAGTCACTACAAAACTTTTGTAGCTGGGAGGGAGTGATTGCAAAACCCTGTCAATCTTGAGATCCTCTGGAATCTTGCAGTCCAGTTTCTCAAGGCGTTGAGTGTAGCCCGACATCTTTATGGCGTGCTCACTAACGGAACTCCCTTCCTCCATCTTGCAGTTAAAGAATTTCTCAGAGATCTCATATCTCTCAGAACGGTCCTGAGTCTAAAACATAGTTTTCAGCTCCTCAAGAATCTCAAAGGGCCCGGGATAGTCTTCAAAACGATTTTGAAGGTCCGATTCCATAGCAAACAACATGGTGCTCTTAATCACACCATAATCATCTTTGCGCGACTGATAGACAGCTTTCTCATCAGCCGGCGCAGTTGCAGCAGGGGGGTTACCTAACGCTTTCTCAAGGACATAGTCCTTTTGACCGCTAGAGAGAATGATTCTTAGATTGCGGAACCAGTTGGTGAAGTTAGACCCATTGTTTCTAAGCTTTTCCTTCTCAGCAAAACGTTGAAGTTGAAGTTGGACTTAGCCATTTGATCTACAATGTTTGCAAGTACAAATTAGACTATGTTCATGATAACTAGTTCAACTTTTAATCAAATTACTAGATGAACTCCCACTAAATTCAACATCCCTCAAGTTGTTTAGTGAACATGATCCAAATTCACCACACCTAATCCGATCTTCACGAGAAGAGATGTGGTTTCAATGGTGGACAACGAAGTGTCGATCATATCATTCATATGACTCATGCTTAACCTTTCGGTTCATGTGTTCCGAGGCCATGTCTGTACATGCTAGGCTCGTCAAGTTAGACCCAAGTATTTCCGCGTGTGCAAAACTGGCTTGCACCCGTTGTATGTGAACGTAGAGTCTATAGCACCCGATCATCACGTGATGCTTGGACACGACAAACTTTCGCAACGGTGCATACATGGGGAGAACACAGTTTTATCTTGATCTTTAAGTGAGGAATCATCTTATAATGCTACCGTCGCGATCTAAGCATAATAAGATACATAAAAGGATAAACATCACATGCATATAACTTTATGTGACATGGTATAGCCAATCTTCGCGCAATGATCTCCATCTTGTGCGTGCCGGCATGATCTCCATCACTCCACCATGATTGCCTCCACCACGAATAGCAACTACAACTATTGCTAACTACTTAGCGATAAAGTGAAACTATTACATGGCGTATAAGAAGTTGACACACAGGTCATACACAATTATAAAGACAACCATATGGCTCCTGCCGGTTGTGTACTCATCGACATGCAAGTTGTGAAACATTACAAAACATGATCATCGCATACAATACACATATCACATCTTGGGCCATACCATATCACAAAAAACACTCCCTGCAAAAACAAGTTAGACGCCTCTACTTTGTTGTTGCATGTTTTACGTGGCTTATGGGAGTAGCAAGCTAAGAACGATTCTTACCTACGAAAAGCCACAACGGTGATATTATGGTTGCCAAACTCCGGTGTAAATCCCATGACAACTATAGTGAGAGAAACAGGCATCCACCAACCGCATGTGTGGAACAAGTCACACGTCAAGGGCGGAGCCGGTCTCATGACGACGTCAGCGTAAGTTGGCCTGGACCGCTTCAATCTCACTATCCCGCGTCATAAGAAGAACACAAACAAGAGGCTTGCAATAGAAAACATCAACGCCCGCAACAACCATGTTGCGTTCTACTCGTGAAACACATCTACGCATAGATCTAGCTCTGATACCACTTAAGGGTTTCGCAGCATAGTAAATCAAAAAAATTCTACGGATGCGAACGGGAAAGCCAAGATCTAATCTAGGAGATGCAAACAACGAGAGGGATTAGATGAGATCTTCATACCCTTGAAGATTCGCCGGTGAACGTTAAATCGGGCGTGGGTGATGTAGTCGTACTCGCTTCTCCTCCTCGCGATCCGCTCCGATCTAACACCGCAAGTGGCGATGCCTCCGAGAGATGCACACGTGCGGCACCTCGACGTCTCCTCCTTCCTCGGTCCAGCAAGTATGGTGGAGAGACGGATTGGATCTACAACGCGACAGCGCGGTGTAAGTGGTGGAGAGTTTCTGCAGCAGGGCTTCGCCTACGTGCAGTCGGGAGGGAGAGAGAGAGGAGGGCAGCAGGGCGGCTAGGGATTGAGGAGGAGGTGTTGGAGGGTGGTGCGCCCCCAGCCCTCTTTATATAGAGGGGTGGGCGCCAACTGTTGGAATTATGCCCTAGAGGCAATAATAAAGATGTTATTATTATAATTCTTGTTCATGATAAAGTTTATATTCCATGCTAGAATTGTATTAAGCGGAAACATTAATACTTGTGTGGTTTATAAACAACACCGTGTCCCTAGTATGCCTCTATGGACTAGCTCATTGATTAATGATGGTTAAGGTTTCCTAACCATAGACATGAGTTGTCGATTAATAATGAGATCATATCATTGGGAGAATGATATGATGGACAGACCCAAACTAAGCGAAGCAATTAGATCGTGTCATCGTGTTCATCTTTGTGAAGCTTTTCTTATGTCAAATATTGTATTCCTTAGACCATGAGATAATACAAGTCCCTGGTATTGGAAGAAAGCTTTGAGGTCATCAAACGCCATCCTATGAGAGGGTGATCATAAAGGTGTCTCTCAGGCGACCGGAAAGTACCTGTTGGGTTGTATGTATCGAGATGGGATTTGTCCCTCCCAAGTCGGAGAGATATACTTCGGGCCCACTCGGTAAACGATATCAACACCGCTTGCAAGCATGTGGTTAAGGAGTTAATCACAAAGTGATATCGGATGGGATCCGAGACATCACGAGAGGTTCCGGAATGGTCCGGAGAATAAGATTCATATAAGGCAGTGCAGTTTTTGGAGTTCGGAATTGTTCCGGGTTAATCGGTATTGTACCGGAAGCTTCTAGAACCTTCCGGAGGGGGACCAACGTGGTCCCACCTGTCGGTAGGGGGCATGGGCCTATGAGGGAGTGCCCTGGCCACATTGGGCCAGGGGCACAAGGCCCCATAGGGCCCAGCCAGCCAAACAAGGGGAAACCCTAGTTTGAAGCTTCTAGAAGGGGGGGATTACTTGCCCCCCACTCCTCCCTCCTTGGCCACCGGCCTAGGGCTTGGGGGAGGGGTTAGGGCAGGCGCCCACCCCTCTATATATAGAGGGCTGGGTCGCACCACCCCCCTACACCTCCTCCTCAACCCTAGCCGCCCTGCTGCCCTCCTCTCTCTCTCCCTCCCGACTGCGTGTAGGCGAAGCCCTACTGCAGAAACTCTCCACCACTTGCACCGTGTCGTCGCGTTGTAGATCCAATATGTCTCTCCACCATACTTGCTGGACCGAGGAAGTAGGAGACGTCGAGGTACCGCACGTGTGCATCTCTCGGAGGCATCGCCACTGGCGGTGTTAGATCGGAGCAGATCGCGAGGAGGAGAAGCGAGTACGACTACATCACCCACGTTCCGGATTTAACGCGTTCATTGTGCGAATCTTCAAGGGTATGAAGATCTCATCTAATCCCTCTCGTTGTTTGCATCTCCTAGATTAGATCTTGGCTTTCCCTATCGCATCCGTAGAATTTTTTTGATTTACTATGCTGCGAAACCCTTAAGTGGTATCAGAGCTAGATCTATGTGTAGATGTGTTTCACGAGTAGAACGCAACATGGTTGTTGCGGGCGTTGATGTTTTCTATTGCAAGCCTCTTGTTTGTGTTCTTCTTATGACGCGGGATAGTGAGATTGAAGCGGTCCAGGCCAACTTTACGCGACGTCGTTCGCGAGACCGGCTCCGCACTTGACGTGTGGCTTGTTCCACACATGCGGCTGGTGGATGCCTGTTTCTCTCACTATAGTTGTCATGGGATTTACACCGGAGTTTGGCAACCATAATATCACCGTTGTGGCTTTCCATAGGTAAGAATCGTTCTTAGCTTGCTATCCCATAAGCCACGTAAAACATGCAACAACAAAGTAGAGGCGTCTAACTTGTTTTTGCAGGGAGTGTTTTCTGTGATATGGTATGGCCCAAGATGTGATGTGTATGTTGTATGCAATGATCATGTTTTGTAATGTTTCACGACTTGCATGTCGATGAGTACACAACCGACAGGAGCCATATGGTTGTCTTTATAATTGTGTATGACCTGTGTGTCAAACTTCTTATACGCCATGTAATAGTTTCACTTTATCGCTAAGTAGTTAGCAATAGTTGTAGTTGCTATTCGTGGTGGAGGCAATCATGGTGGAGTGATGGAGATCATGCCGGCACGCACAAGATGGAGATCATTGTGCGAAGAATGGCTATACCATGTCACATAAAGTTATATGCATGTGATGTTTATCCTTTTATGTATCTTATTATGCTTAGATCGCGACGGTAGCATTATAAGATGATTCCTCACTTAAAGATCAAGATAAAACTGTGTTCTCCCCATGTATGCACCGTTCGAAAGTTAAATGCGTGTCCAAGCATCACGTGATGATCGGGTGCTATAGACTCTACGCTCACATACAACGGGTGCAAGCCAGTTTTGCACACGCGGAAATACTTGGGTTTGACTTGACGAGCCTAGCATGTACAGACATGGCCTCGGAACACAAGAACCGAAAGGTTAAGAACGAGTCAAATGAATGATATGATCGACACTTCGTTGTCCACCATTGAAGCCACATCTCTTCTCGTGAAGATCGGATTAGGTGTGGTGAATTTGGATCGTGGTCACTAAACAACTTGAGGGATGTTGAATTTAGTGGGAGTTCATCTAGTAATTTGATTAAAAGTTGAACTAGTTATCATGAACTTAGTCTAATTTGTACTTGCAAACATTGTAGATCAAATGGCTAAGTCCAACTTCAACTTCAACGTTTTTGCTGAGAAGGAAAAGCTTAGAAACAATGGGTCTAACTTCACCAACTGGTTCCGCAATCTGAGAATCATTCTCTCTGGCGGTCAAAAGGACCATGTCCTTGAGAAAGCATTAGGTGACGCCCCTGCTGCAACTGCGCCGGCTGATGAGAAAGCTGTCTATCAGTTGTGCAAAGATGATTATGGTGTGATTAAGAGCACCATGTTGTTTGCTATGGAATCGGACCTTCAAAATCGTTTTGAAGACTATCCCGGGCCCTTTGAGATTCTTGAGGAGCTGAAAACTATGTTTCGCACTCAGCCCGCTCGAGAGATATGAGATCTCTGAGAAATTCTTTAACTGCAAGATGGAGGAAGGGAGTTCCGTTAGTGAGCACGCCATAAAGATGTCGGGCTACACTCAACGCCTTGAGCAACTGGACTGCAAGATTCCAGAGGAGCTCAAGATTGACAGAGTTCTGCAATCACTCCCTCCCAGCTACAAAAGTTTTGTAGTGACTCATAATCAGATTGGTTCCACTAATATGATCACCGAGCTCTTCGCAAAGCTGAAGGCTGCGGAGGTGGACATCAAAAAGGATAATCATGTGTTGATGGTCAACAAGCCCCCCACCTTCAAGAAAGGTAAGGGTGCAAAGAAGCCCTTCAAGAAAGGCGGCGGCAAGCGCGTTGCCCCTGCTGAGAAGAAGCTCAAGTCTGGACCCAAGCCGGACACTGAGTGCTTCTATTGCAAGGACAAGGGTCACTGGAAGCGCAACTGTCCGAAGTACTTAGCGGACAAGAAGGCTGGCACCATCAAAGGTATATTTGATATACATGTTATTGATGTTTTCCTTACTAGCCCTCGTTGTAGTGCCTGGGTATTTGATCTGGTTCGCTAATATTTGTAACTCAAACAGAGCTATGAATAGGCTGACTTGCGAGGATGAGGTGACGATCGCGTTGGCAATGGATCAAGAGCTGATGTGATGGCCGTCGCGCTCTCCTTAGTTTTACCTTCGGGATTAGTTTTAAACCTTAATAAATGTTATTATGTGCGTTGAGCATGAACATTATTTCTGGATCGTGTTTATTGCAAGACGGTTATTCATTTAAATCGAGAATAATGGTTGTTCTATTTATATGAGTAACATCTTTTATGGTCATGCACCTCATGAATGGTTTATTTCTTCCGAATCTCGAAAGGATGAAACACACATCCATAACATTAAGGCTAAGAGATGCAAAGTAGATAGTGATAATACTACTTATTTGTGGCAATCGCTATCTAGGTCATATTTTGTAAAGCGCATGAAGAAACTCCATTCGATGGACTTTTGGAGTCTCTTGATTTTGAATCATTTGACACATGCGAACCATGCCTCATGGGCAAGATGATCAAACCCCGTTCTCCTAATGATGGAGCGAGCAACGGACTTGTTGGAAATCATACATACCGATGTATGCGCACCGATGAGTGTTTCACGCTGTGGATATCGCTATTTTCTCACTTTTACCGATGAATTAAGTAGATATGGGTATATCTATTTGATGAAGCATAAATCTGAAACATTTGAAAAGTTCAAGGAATTTCAGAATGAAGTGGAGAACCATCGTAATAGAAAAATTAAGTTTCTACGATCCGATCGTGGAGGTGAATATTTGAGTTATGATTTTCTCACGCATCTTAAAGCAAGCGGAATCGCTTTAACTCACGCCACCGGAACACCACAGTAGCAATGGTGTGTCTCGATCACGGAATCGAACCCTATTAGATATGGTCCTATCGATGATGTCTCTTATTGATTTTCCGTTAACATTTTGGGGTTATGCATTAGAAACCACTGCATTCACTTTAAATAGGGCACCATCTAAATCCGTTGAGACGACACCATATGAACTGTGGTTTGGTGCTAAACCTAAGTTGTCGTTTCTTAAAGTTTGGGGATGCGAAGCTTACGTGAAGAAGTTGATGCCGGACAAGCTCAAACCCAAAGCGGAGAAATGCGTCTTCATAGGATACCCTAAGGAAACTATTGGGTATACCTTCTATCACAGAACTGAAGGCAAAGTGTTTGTCACAAAGAACGGTTCCTTTCTTGAGAAGGAGTTTCTCTCGAAAGAAGTGAGTGGGAGGAAAGTAGAGCTAGACGAGGTTGTTGAACCTTCTCTTGAGTTGGAGAGTAGCGCAGCACCTGAAATGGTTTCAATGCACCGCACCAACAATAGAGGAAGCTAATGACAAGGATCATGAAGCTTGGACGATGTCGCCATCGAACGTCGCAGGTCGACAAGGTCGCGTGCCCCTCCTGAGTGGTACGGCAACCCTGTCTTGACTGTCTTGTTGGTAGAAGATAGTGAACCTACGAACTATGAAGAAGCGATGATGAGCCCAGACTCTGAGAAATGGCTGGAGGCCATGAAATCCGAATTGGGATCCATGAGCGAAAACTAAGTATGGACTTTGGTAGACCCTCCTAGCGACCGAAAGGACGTTGAGTGCAAATGGATTTTCAAGAAGGAAACGGACGCGGATGGTAATGTTACCGTCTATAAAGCACGGCTTGTTGCGAAAGGTTTTCGACAAGTTCAAGGTGTTAACTACGATGAGACCTTCTCTCCCGTAGCGATGTTTAAGTCCATTCGGATTTTATTAGCAAGTGCTGCGTTTCATGATTATGAAATATGGCAGATGGATGTCAAGACTGCGTTCCTCAATGGCAACATTGATGAAGAGTTGTATATGATGCAACCCGAAGGTTTTGTCGATCCTAAGGATGCTGATAAAGTATGCAAGCTTGAGCGTTCCATTTATGGACTGAAGCAAGCATCTCGGAGTTGGAATCTTCGTTTTGATCAAGTGATCAAGAGCTTTGGATTTGTTCCAAATTGCTATGAAGCTTGTATCTACAAGAAAGTGAGTGGGAGCTCGGTGACATTTCTGGTACTATATGTGGATGACATATTGATTATTGGAAATGACATTAACATGCTTAACGATGTGAAGAGTTATTTGAACAAGTGTTTTTCAATGAAAGACCTAGGTGAAGCTGCTTATATATTGGGCATCAAAATCTATAGAGATAGACAAAGACGCCTGATAGCTTTAAGCCAAAGTACATACCTAGACAAAGTTCTGAAAAGGTTCAGAATGGATAAGGCAAAGAAAGGTTCAGTGCCTATGTTGTCAGGTAAGATATTGAGCAAGGCTCAGTGTCCTGCTACGGTAAATGATAGAGAAGCTATGAGCAAAGTGCCTTATGCCTCGGCCATAGGTTCTATCATGTATGCCATGCTGTGTACTAGACCGTATGTGTCCAATGCTCTTAGTTTGACGAGCTAATACCAAAGTGATCCAGGAGTGGAACACTGGACAGCCGTGAAGAACATCCTAAAGTACCTAAATAGGACTAAAGAAATGTTCTTAGTCTATGGAGGTGATGAACAGCTCGTCGTAAAGGGTTACGTCGATGCTAGTTTCGACACCGACAAGGATGATTCTAAATCTCAAACAGGATACGTTTATATTTTGAATGGAGGAGCTGTGAGCTGGAGAAGCTGCAAGCAAAGCGTGATCGCGGGATCTACAGTGGAAGCGGAATACATGGCTGCTATAGAAGTGTCAAGTGAAGGAGTTTGGATCAGGAACTTCATCACTGAGCTTGGCGTGGTTCCAAGTGCATTGGACCCACTGGAGATATTGTGTGACAACACTGGCGCCATAGCACTCGCTAAGGAACCAAGATATCATACAAAGACCAAGCATATCAACCGCAAGTTCCATATAATCCGAGATTATATAGCAGATGGAGATCTGAAGATTAGCAAAGTACATACAGATCTGAATGTCACAGATCCATTGACTAAACCTCTTCCATGTGTAAAACATGATCAACACCTTAGTGCCATGGGTGTGAGATTGTTGCCAAATGTAAACTAGATTATTGACTCTAGTGCAAGTGGGAGACTGTTGGAATTATGCCCTAGAGGCAATAATAAAGATGTTATTATTATAATTCTTGTTCATGATAAAGTTTATATTCCATGCTAGAATTGTATTAAGCGGAAACATTAATACTTGTGTGGTTTGTAAACAACACCGTGTCCCTAGTATGCCTCTATGGACTAGCTCATTGATTAATGATGGTTAAGGTTTCCTAACCATAGACATGAGTTGTCGATTAATAATGAGATCATATCATTGGGAGAATGATATGATGGACAGACCCAAACTAAGAGAAGCAATTAGACCGTGTCATCGTGTTCATCTTTGTGAAGCTTTTCTTATGTCAAATATTGTATTCCTTAGACCATGAGATAATACAACTCCCTGGTATTGGAAGAAAGCTTTGAGGTCATCAAACGTCATCCTATGAGAGGGTGATCATAAAGGTGTCTCTCAGGCGATCGGAAAGTACCTGTTGGGTTGCATGTATCGAGATGGGATTTGTCCCTCCCAAGTCGGAGAGATATACTTCGGGCCCACTCGGTAATCTATATCAACACCGCTTGCAAGCATGTGGTTAAGGAGTTAATCACAAAGTGATATCGGATTACGGAACGAGTAAAGTACTTGCTGTGAACGCAATTGAACTAGGTATGACGGTACCGACGATCAAATCCCGGGCAAGTAAAATATCGCAAGACGAAGGGAATATAAATATGGCATTGATTGAATCCTGGCATCGTGGTTCATCCGATATGATCATCGATGAATATGTGGGAGTCAATATGGGTTTCGCACTCACCGTTGATTATTGATATAAGATCATGTCTGCATGTTCTCGAACCCGAAGGGTCACACACTTAACGTGTCTCGACGCTAGGATAAATTGGATAATTGGTTTATGAATTTTTGTTCAGAGTCTCGGATGGGATCCGGGACATCACGAGAGGTTCCGGAATGGTCCAGAGAATAAGATTCATATAAGGCAGTGCAGTTTTTGGAGTTCGGAATTGTTCCGGGTTAATCGGTATTGGACCGGAAGCTTCTAGAACCTTCCGGAGGGGGACCAACGTGGTCCCACCTGTCGGGAGGGGGCATGGGCCTATGAGGGAGTGCCCTGGCCGCATTGGGCCAGGGGCACAAGGCTCCATAGGGCCCAGCTGGCCAAACAAGGGGAAACCCTAGTTTGAAGCTTCTAGAAGGGGGGGATTACTTGCCCCCCACTCCTCCCTCCTTGGCCGCCGGCCTAGGTCTTTTGGGAGGGTTTAGGCCGGCACCCACCCCTCTATATATAGAGGGCTGGGGCGCACCACCCCCTACACCTCCTCCTCAACCCTAGCCGCCCTGCTTCCCTCCTCTCTCTCTCCCTCCCGACTGCGTGTAGGCGAAGCCCTGCTGCAGAAACTCTCCACCACTTGCACCACGCCGTCGTGCTGCAGATCCAATCTATATCTCCACCATACTTGCTGGACCAAGGAAGGAGGAGACATCGCTGCACTGTACGTGTGCATCTCTCGGAGGCGCCGCCACTTGCCGCGTAGGATCGGATCAGATCGCGAGGAGGAGACGGCTAGTACGACTACATCAACCACGTTCTGTTGAACATTTCTGCTGTGCGATTTCTTCAAGGTTATGAAGATCTCATCTCTCTCTCTCATTGATTGCATCTCCTAGATTAGATCTTGGCTTTTTTGTTCGCATCCATAGAATTTTTTTGATTTACTATGCTGCGAAACCCTTCAATGGTATTAGAGCTAGATCTATGCGTAGATGTGTTTCACGAGTAGAACGCAACATGCTTGTTGCGGGCGTTGATGTTTTCTGTTGCAAGCCTCTTGTTGTGTATTTGTTATGGCGCGGTATAGTGATATCGAAGACGTCCAGGCCAACTTTACGCGACCTCGTTCGCGAGACCGGCTCCGCACTTGACGTGTGGCTTGTTCCACACATGCGGCTGGTGGATGCCAGTTTCTCTCACTATAGTAGTCATGGGATTTACACCGGATGTTAGCAACCATAATATCACCGTTGTGGCTTTCCGTAGGTAAGAATCGTTCTTATCTTGTTACTCCCATAAGCCACGTAAAACATGCAACAACAAAGTAGAGGCGTCTAACTTGTTTTTGCAGGGAGTGTTTTGTGATATGGTATGGCCCAAGACATGATGTATATGAATTGAGATGTATGGAATGATCATGTTTTGTAATATTTCACGACTTGCATGTCGATGAGTTCACAACCGGCAGGAGCCATATGTTTGTCTTTATAATTGTGTATGACCTGTGTGTCAACTTCTTATACGCCATGTAATAGCTTTACTTTATCGCTAAGTAGTTAGCAATAGTTGTAGTTGCTATTCGTGGTGGAGGCAATCATGGTGGAGTGATGGAGATCATGCTGGCGCGCACAAGATGGAGATCATTGCGCGGAGATTGGCTATACCATGTCACATAAAATTATATGCATGTGATGTTTATCCTTTTATGTATATTATTATGCTTAGATCACGACGATAGCATTATAAGATGATTCCTCACTTAAAGGTCAAGATAAAATTTTGTTCTCCCCATGTATGCACCGTTGCGAAAGTTCGTCGTTTTCAAACACCTCGTGATGATCGGGTGCTATAAACTCTACGTTCACATACAACGGGTGCAAGCCAGTTTTGCACATGCGGAATACTTGGGTTTGACTTGACAAGCCCAGCATGTACAAACATGGCCTCGGAACACACGAACCGAAAGGTTAAACATGAGTCATATGAATGATATGATCGACACTTTGTTGTCCACCATTGAAACCACATCTCTTCTCGTGAAGATCGGATTAGGTGTGGTGAATTTGGATCGTGTTCACTAAACAACTTGAGGGATGTTGAATTTAGTGGGAGTTCATCTAGTAATTTGATTAAGTTGAACTAGTTATCATGAATATAGTCTAAATTGTATATGCAAATTTTGTAGATCAAATGGCTAAGTCCAACTTCAACTTCAACGTTTTTGCTGAGAAAGAAAAGCTTAAGAACAATGGGTCTAACTTCACCAACTGGTTCCATGATAAAGAATCATTCTCATTGGTGGACAAAAGGACTATGTACTAGAGAAAGCACTAGGTGACGCCCATCTTGATCGCTGCGCTGATGAAAAAGCTGTTTATCACCACGAAAGATGATTATGGAGTGATTAAGAGTACCATGTTGTTTGCTATGGAACCGGACCTTCAAAATCGTTTTGAGGAGTTCGCCGGGCCCTTTGAGATACTTGAGGAACTGAAAACCATGTTTCAGACTCAGGCCCGTTGTGAGAGATATGAGACCTCTGAGAAGTTCTTTAACTGCAAGGTGGAGGAAGGGAGTTCCGTTAGTGAGCACGCCATTAAGATGTCGGGCTACACTCAACGTCTTGAGCAACTGGACTGCAAGATTCTAGAAGAGCTCAAGATTGAGAGAGTTCTGCAATCACTCCCTCCTAGCTACAAAGGTTTTGTAGTTACTCACAATAAAATTGGTTCCACTGATACGTTCACTGAGCTCTTCGCTAAGCTGAAAGCTGCGGAGGTGGATATCAAGAAAGATAATCATGTGTTGATGGTCAACAAGATCCCTAGCTTTAAGAAAGCTAAGGGTGCAAAGAAATCCTTCAAGAAAGGTAGTGGCAAGCGCGTTGCCCCTGCTGAGAAGAAGCTCAAGTCTGGACCTAAGCCGGACACTGAGTGCTTCTATTGCAAGGACAAGGGTCACTAGAAGCGCAACTGTCTGAAGTACTTAGCGGACAAGAAGGCTGGCACCATTAAAGGTATATTTGATATACATGTTATTGATGTTTACCTTACTAGTGCTCGTTGTAGTGCCTGGGTATATGATATTGGTTCAGTTGCTAACATTTGTAACTCGAAACAGGAGCTACGGAATAGACGTTGGCTAGCAAGGGATGAGGTGACGATGCGCGTTGGCAATGGATCAAAAGTTGATGTGATGGCCGTCAGCACGCTCTCCTTAGTTTTACCTTCGGGATTAGTTTTAAACCTTAATAAGTGTTATTATGTGCCTGCGTTGAGCATGAACATCATATATGGATCATGTTTATTGCAAGACGGTTATTCATTTAAATCGGAGAATAATGGTTGTTCTATTTATATGAATAACATCTTTTATGGTCATGCACCTACTGTGAATGGTTTATTTCTTCTGAATCTCGAAAGCAATGAAATGCACATCCATAACATTGAGGCTAAGAGATGCAAAGTAGATAGTGATAATCCAACTTATTTGTGGCACTGCCGTCTAGGTCATATTGGTGTAAAACGCATGAAGAAACTCCATTCTGATGGACTTTTGGAGTCTCTTGATTTTGAATCATTTGACACGTGCGAGCCGTGCCTCATGGGCAAGATGACCAAAACCCCGTTCTCCGGAATAATGGAGCGAGCAACGGACTTATTGGAAATCATACATACCGATGTATGCGGACCAATGAGTGTTTCGACGCGCGGTGGATATCGCTATTTTCTCACTTTTACTGATGACTTAAGTAGATATGGGTATATCTATTTAATGAAACATAAATATGAAACGTTTGAAAAGTTCAAAGAATTTCAGAACGAAGTGGAAAACCATCGTAACAGGAAAATTAAATTTCTATGATCTAATCGTGGAGGTGAATATTTGAGTTATGATTTTCTCATGCATCTTAAAGCAAGCAGAATCGTTTCGCAACTCATGCCACCCGGAATACCACAACGCAATGGTGTGTCTGAACGCCGGAATCGAACTCTATTAGATATGGTGCGATCAATGATGTCTCTTACAGATTTGCCGTTATCATTTTGGGGTTATGCATTAGAAACCGCGGCATTCACTTTAAATAGGGCACCATCTAAATCCATTGAGACGACACCTTATGAACTATGGTTTGGTGCTAAACCTAAGTTGTCGTTTCTTAAAGTTTGGGGATGCGAAGCTTATATCAAGAAGTTGATGCCGGACAAGCTCGAACCCAAAGCGGAGAAATGCGTCTTCATAGGATACCCTAAGGAAACGATTGGGTATACCTTCTACCACAGATCCGAAGGAAAAGTGTTTGTTGCAAAGAACGGATCCTTTCTTGAGGAGTTTCTCTCAAAAGAAGTGAGTGGGAGGAAGGTAGAGCTAGACGAGGTTATTGAACCTTCTCTCGAGTTGGAGAGTAGCGCAGCACCTGAAATTGTTCCAGTGCCGTCTGCACCAATAAGAGAGGAAGCTAATGACGAGGATCATGAAACTTCGAACGATGCTACTACCAAACTTCGCAGGTCGACCAGGTCACGTGCCACTCCTGAATGATACGACAACCCTGTCTTAACCGTCTTGTTGTTAGACAACAGTGAACCTGCGAATTATGAGGAAGCAATGATGAGCCTAGACTCTGAGAAATGGCTAGAGGCCATGAAATCTGAATTGGGATCCATGAGCGAAAACCAAGTATGGACTTTGGTGGACCCTCCTAGCGACCGTAAGGCCGTTGAGTGCAAGTGGATTTTCAAGAAGAAAACGGACGCGGATGGTAATGTTACTTTCTATAAAGCTCGGCTTGTCGCAAAAGGGTTTCAGCAAGTTCATGGTGTTGACTACGATGAGACTTTCTCTCCCATAGCGATGTTTAAGTCCATTCGGATTTTATTAGCAATTGCTGCATTTCATGATTATGAAATATGGCAGATGGATGTCAAGACTGCGTTCCTCAATGGCAACATTGATAAAGAGTTGTATATGATGCAGCCCGAAGGTTTTGTCGATACTAAGGATGCTGATAAGGTGTGCAAACTTCAGCGTTCCATTTATGGACTGAAGCAAGCATCTCGGAGTTGGAACCTTCGTTTTGATCAAGTGATCAAGAGTTTTGTATTTGTTCCAAATTGCTACGAAGCTTGTATCTACAAGAAAGTGAGTGGGAGCTCTGTGACATTTTTGGTACTATATGTGGATGACATATTGATTATTGGAAATGACATTGGTATGCTTAACGATGTGAAGAGTTATTTGAATAAATGTTTTTCAATGAAAGACCTAGGAGAAGCTGCTTATATATTAGGCATCAAAATCTATAGAGATAGACAAAAACGCCTAATAGCTTTAAGCCAAAGTACATATCTAGACAAAGTTCTGAAAAGGTTCAGAATGGATAAAGCAAACAAAGGTTCATTGCCCATGTTGTCAGGTAAGATATTGAGCAAGGCTTAGTGTCCAGCTACGATAAACGATAGAGATACTATGAGCAAAGTGCCATACGCCTCGGCCATAGGTTCTATCATGTATGCCATGCTATGTACTAGACCGGATGTGTCCAATGCTCTTAGTTTGACGAGCAGATACTAAAGTGATCCAGGAGTGGAACACTGGACAACCGTAAAGAACATCCTAAAGTATTTAAATAGGACTAAAGAAATGTTCTTGGTCTATGGAGGTGATGAGCAGCTCGTCGTAAAAGGTTACATCGATGCTAGTTTCGACACCGACCCGGATGATTCTAAATCTCAGACAGGATACATTTATATTTTGAATGGTGGAGTTGTGAGCTAGAGAAGCTGCAAGCAAAGCGTGATCGCGGGATCTACAACAGAAGCAGAATACATGGCTGCTTCAGAAGCATCAAGTGAAGGAGTTTGGATCAGGAACTTCATCACTGAGCTTGGTGTGGTTCCAAGTGCCTTGGACCCACTAGAGATATTGTGCGACAACACTGGCGCCATAGCACTAGCTAAGGAACCAAGATATCATCCAAAGACCAAGCACATCAACCGCCGTTTTCATATAATTCGATATTATATAGCAGATGGAGATCTGAAGATAAGCAAAGTACATACGGATCTGAATGTCGCAGATCCGTTAACTAAACCTCTTCCACGAGCAAAACATGATCAGCACCTTAATGCCATGGGTGTTAGATTGTTGCCAGATGTAAACTAGATTATTGACTCTAGTGCAAGTGGGAGACTGTTGGAATTATGCCCTAGAGGCAATAATAAAGATGTTATTATTATAATTCTTGTTCATGATAAAGTTTATATTCCATGCTAGAATTGTATTAAGCGGAAACTTTGATACTTGTGTGGTTTATGAACAACACCATGTCCCTAGTATGCCTCTATGGACTAGCTCATTGATTAATGATGGTTAAGGTTTCCTAACCATAGACATGAGTTGTCGATTAATAATGAGATCGTATCATTGGGAGAATGATATGATGGACATACCCAAACTAAGCGAAGCAATTAGATCGTGTCATCGTGTTCATCTTTGTGAAGCTTTTCTTATGTCAAATATTGTATTCCTTAGACCATGAGATAATACAACTCCCTGGTATCGGAAGAAAGCTTTGAGGTCATCAAACGTCATCCTATGAGAGGGTGATCATAAAGGTGTCTCTCAGGCGATCGGAAAGTACCTATTGGGTTGTATGTATCGATATGGGATTTGTCCCTCCCAAGTCGGAGAGATATACTTCGGGCCCACTCGGTAAACGATATCAACACCGCTTGCAAGCATGTGTTTAAGGAGTTAATCACAAAGTGATATCGGATTACGGAACGAGTAATGTACTTGCTGTGAACGAGATTGAACTAGGTATGTCGATACCAACGATCGAATCTCGGGCAAGTAAAATATCGCGTGACGGAGGGAATACATATATGGGATTAATTGAATCCTGGCATCGTGGTTCATCCGATATGATCATCGATGAATATGTGGGAGTCAATATGGGTTTCTAGATCCCGTTGTTGATTATCGATAGAAGATCATGTCTGCATATTCTCGAACCCGTAGGGTCACACACTTAACGTGCATCGATGCTAGGATAGAATGGATAATTGGTTTATGAGTTTTTGTTCGGAGTCTCGGATGAGATCCAGGACATCACGAGAGGTTCCGGAATGGTCCGGAGAATAAGATTCATATAAAGGAAAGCAGTTTTTGGATTTCGGAATCGTTTCGGAGTTTATCGGTATTGTACCGAAAGGTTGTAGAAGGTTCCGGAGTGGGACCGACGTGGGCCCACTTGTTGGAGGCCTGCGTTGGCCTAAGGGGAAGTGCCCTGGCCACTTTGGGCCAGGGGCACAAGGCCCCAAGGCCCAGCCGGCCAGCCCTAGGGGAAACCCTACGGGAGCCTTCTAGAAGGAAGGGGGAAGACTTGCCCCCCACTCCACCCTTGGGGCCGCTGCCCTAGGGCTTGGAGGAGGGTCCAAGGGGGGCGGCCAGCCCCCTATATAAGGAGGGCAGGGGCACACCCTCCTTGACGAGGTTTAATCTCATCAATGCCCATTGTTATGGACTTGTGTTTTGGAGAAGATGGGGATGCTGGAGATCGCGGAACGGTTAGCAAACAAGCAACACGGGGACACGATGTTTACCTGTGTTCGTGCCCGGAGGAAAACCCTACTCCTGCTTGTCTGCTCTTGATTACGGCGGAACCGAAGGTTACAGGGGTGCGCAGATTCGATCTGGCGTGGAGGTGTGTATGCAAAAGTATGAGGTAGCGATCTAGGTCGTGCCCTCCTAGCCTTTATATAGACTCAGGCAGGTCCCGGGCATAGACCTAGTCGGTTACAAGTTCTAGGGTTTTACCCCTTTGAATTCCCTATCTACGCTAGTCTTGCTCTCCAAGGATCCAAAGGCGTCATGGGCCTTGGCCACCCGAAAATCTTCATGGGCTGGCGTACATCTGCCGTTGGCCTTCCTTGGGCTGGACCAGGTATGCTGAGATCATGTACCCGTAGGGTATAACCATGTCAGTAGCCCCCGAGTGATCAGTCGAATCGTAGATTCGGCTGAGGACTCTTCAATCCTTCGGGTGCAACTATGTATTAACAGTATGTATGTAGGGATTGTTGATGTGTGTGCCTGACTCGCCCGACAGATCAGGGTCAGTTAACTATCTTAGGACGAAACAACACGATCTTCCTCAGGTTCGAGTCCCTAAACTCGAACCCGGAACATATGCTGGCGTAATTCGACTCAGGCCGCGGAGGACTTATAGGAGTGGAATTCCAGTGATTTTAATTGATGTACCCAACGCGTCCGTCGGGATTTTTCATCGCGCCTGCTGGCACGGGTTTATACTAGCAGAGCGCAGTCGTGTGCGTTGCCAGGCCATCAGATAATATCTGTAGGTCTTATCTTTGTGTCATAGACACATCATCCGAATGTTTATCATCGCGGAGGTGTTTTGGGTGGCCAAGGAGAACGTTGCTCACTTAGCGTCTTGTTGGGGCAGAGTTGCCAAAAAGTTTTTGCATGCTGATCCGAAAGATCGCAGTCGAAGAATTCATAGGGTGCGCGACCAGCGCTCCCTATGGGAGTAGCCCTGAGTGTCTGAGTCGTGAACTCGGCGGAGACTTTTATTCAGGCGTTGTTCAGTGTTAAGTCCGTAGGACACAAAAAAATTTGGATGCTTAAATCCATCCTCCCTATGGGAGTAGCCCCCGAGTCTGTAGTGGAGTCGTAGACTCGACGTAGGACTCGAAGAAATAGTTCGCTTTTATTCATCTTTCGGGTGCGCGGCCAGCGCTCCTAATAGGAGTAGCCCCCGAGTAATTAGTCGAATCGTAGATTCGAGTGAGTAATCTTAGCTTTGAAGCCGAAGAATTGTAGTTGTTGCTAGTATAGCTTTTGATGACATCAGTGTTGATGATCAATGATCTCAAGCGTCTGCTGCGCCAGAGATGACTTGACTGGACGAACGTGGGTCCCACTTGCTGACCTTGAATTGAACGGTCACGCGCGGCGTGGAGATAATTACGGCGTCACCTTGATTTCCGCGCGTAGTGGACGGCGTGGTAACGACGGTTCGTTGTGATGATGACACGTGTATGGCCAGATCTGCCATTGGCGTTAGGTCTTCTTGATGGACGGTTGTCGTGCGTCGTCTTCGCCGTTATAATCATTAGGGAAAGCTGCAGTTTGTTTTCACCGCATCTATTCTTGTTTTCACTGCCTCCTTGTGCAGTTCTTGCTGCGCGCTGGAATATCCTTTCACATTTCCTTCTTCCCTTCTGCGCTCTCACCGCCGGCGCCGCCGTAGCGCGATGGGGAAAACGAAGAAGTCGTCATTTGCGGCTGGTACCAGCGCCGCTGGAGGGAAGAAAGGTGCCACCACCACCCGTGTCACCGACGGTGGTTGGCGGCGATCGGAGACGCGGGAGAGTGATCTCCGCAAGCTTCGCGAGCGGGGCTTGATCCCGCAGGATAGGGAGGCCGTCAGACTCCCCGGCAACGAGGTAATCCGCCGTCCCCCCGCTGGGTATCGGGTTATCTTTCTTGCCTTCGTTATTCGTGCGTTTTCCTTCCCAGTCCACGACTTCCTTCGTGGGCTGCTCTTTCTCTACGGCATCCAGCTGCATCATCTTTCTCCCAATTCTCTTCTTCACATTGCTTGTTTTATCACTTCTGCGAAGTCTTTGGCTCGGCATCGAGCCGCACTTTGGCCTCTTCCGGAAACTCTATTCCGTGAAGAGGCAATCCGGCTCGGATGGTGTGTATCCCATTGGGTGTTGCATCATCTCCCTCAAGGCCAATATTCTTTTCTTTTCTTTCTCTATGTACGAATCTGTCCAGTACTGGCGGAGGCGATGGTTTTACATTCGCGACTCCACAGTGGTTGGGCAGCAATTTGGTCTTGCTCCTTTCGACTCCTCCTAGATAATCGAGCCGAAGAGGTCCTGGAAAAACCAGATCTTGGATGGCGAGTCAGCGGAGATAGAGGCCCTTCACCGTCGGGTGGAGGATCTCCAGTTGACTCCTGAGAAAGAAGTGAAAGGCGTGGATATTATCCGCATGTTTCTCGAGCGTCGGGTGCAGCCCCTCCAGGCTAGGGCGCACCCGATGTTTCTTTATGCTGGGCGCCGTGATCCGACGAGAGTTTCGGCCGAGAAGCTTTCCCAGGGTGATCTCGACAGGGCCCTTCGTACGCTATTGAAGTACAAGGCTGGAGAGGATATCCCGGGGAAGTCGCTGACTCCGCCGTTTTCTTCGACGCTGGCCGTTCCACAGGTGTAGATTCGTGCGCGTAGCGCTTTTCGTCGACTGCATATTTATTTTCCTTTGTTTGCTAACAAAGTCCCTTCTTTTTTGCAGAGCTTCAAGGTGCCGGGAATGGTGCCACCATTGCCCGAATTATTTCCGGATGCTCCGGATAATGACGTGGTGGATTCCGTGTCCGAACTGCCTTCAGCACGATCGCCGGCTGAAGAGGCCAACAAGTCGAGCGAGGACCATACTCGCAAACGATCGCGGAGCTCCAGCGAGTCTTTGGATGCATCGACTCCTCTGACTCCCAGAAACCCTCTATGCCTTGAGCGTCATAGTGACGGGCATGGAGGTTCTTCCTCTCCTATTCCTGCTCTTCCCGTGCGAGCTGTAGTGCCGCATCCGCCAGCGAAGCGGAAGAAGGAAGAAAAGAAGGAAGAGAAGAAGGAAGAGAAGAAGGGGAGAAGAGAGCCCGAAGGACTCCTCCTGTAATTGACCTGAGCTCACTGGACTCGTAAGTTTCTTTTATACTGCTATCCTTTTTGCTGTTGACTTTGTACTTGTGCTAATTATTTCATGTGCAGGCATTCCTCCCACGACTCCTCCAGCGATGGTGCTCGGGAGATGATGGGAGAGTCGAAGGTTGCGTCTCCTCCTCCTCAGATGGTGGCTACCTCTGAGGGTGCTGCGCCGGTCCCTTCTCCGCAGGAGGCTCAAGTGGTTGCGCCTCAGAAGGCTGCGAGCGGGCCTTCGGAGTCGCCATCGGAGCATGTAAGTACTTCTGTTTCCTGCCACGGGGGGAGCCCCCGAGCGTCTGAAAAATTTTCTTGTCTTGTTCTTTCTTCGAGTCTTCGGGGGAAGCCCCCGAGCGTTTTCGTGTGCGGATTTTGCTTTTGTTCTTTTGTATTGGGTGCAACCCCCAAGTCCTTTTCCTTACTGGTAGGTCTTCTTCTTGCAACCTTTTGTGCAGGATGCCAAGCGACTGGTGCAGGAGCACCTGGTGCTGGAGGCCAACCTCCAACAGCTTCAAGGTACCTGTATGCTTTGGTGCTTCTTTCTTTTTGCGTTATTGTCTTGCTTTCTGACGCTTGTATGTTTTGAATGTAGAGGAGCATAACACTTCCCTCCGTGAGATTGATGCTCTCAAGAAGAGCCTTGGTCAAGCGGAGAAGAAGGCCGAGGCCGCCGCTGGTGCGAAAGAGCGCCTTGAGCTGGAGCTGGCCGAGGCAGCCGAGGCTAAGGAGCGTCTGCAGCAGGAGGCCACGGACCACGAGGAGCAGCTTGCCGCTGCTGCGACTGCGCATGAAAGAGAGGTGGCAGGCAAGCTCATGGCTGCTGCCAAGGCTGTTTTGGGTGAGTACCTTATTTTTGCTCCTTTCTTTTTGTTTTCTTGTCTTTCTTCTGTGTTGCTTTCTTCATTCCTTTTATTTTTTGTCTCAGATGCCGCAGGCATCGAGTTTGACCGCAGCGCTCTGGAGCACGGGAGTGCTCTAGATGCTGCTGCTGCAGCGGTCGAAGATCGCTGCAGCTCCGTCGTCAGCTCCCTTGCCAAGGCGAAGGAGGTCCTTGGCCGCTTCTACAAGGAGCTTGTCCCCAGGGGCGCGACCCTTGATGATGTTGACGCCCTGGCGGAGGCTTTATCAGCCGAAGCGCCTGCGGCGTACAAGCGCAAGCAGAAGGGCATCGGCGCATCCGTCGGGCTGGCGATGGCCTTGGTGGCTGGAGCGGAGCTGGACCTTCCCCAGATTACCTCCCGGATGCCGACGATCGCGGATGGATCTGAGGTAGCTTTTGCTACCTATTCTGCTCGCTGCAAGCGATATGGGCCAAAGCTCATTGATCTGCTGTCCGAGTATGCGCTGCGGCAGCAGGGGGAAGCCAAGGCGAGGCAATCCGGCTCCGAGGCTACCCAGGTGCCGCATCTTAGGCGTTGTAGCTGTAGGATAGTTTGTGGTCTTCTTTTGCTGTATCGTGTTTGAGGAACGAAATCATTGTGCCACGTAGTGGACTTTATATGCTTAATGAATTTTGTTGAGTTGTGCTCTTCTCCGTCTGAATGTTTATGTCCTTTTCTTTTCTGCTGCTCTAGGTTCCTTCGTGTGCTGATCCCGTTGACGCCTCGCCTGCAGCGCAGCTGCGTCCGTCTTTGGATGATTCTTCACAACTTGCTTTTCTTCGAGACCGTGTTCGTAGTCTTGAGAGGGAGTTTCTTGGGGTGCGTGGTCACTCCGACGTTTGGAAATCGAAGGCGGATCGCGGTGCAGCCAGAGAGGAGTATTTGATGGGGGAACTGCTTCGACTCTTTGAGCAGCTTCAATGTAAGTTGTTCTTTGTTTCGAGCTACAACTCAGTTCTTCGGATGCGCTTACTGGCCATGCGTCTTATTTTGTGCGAGTATCGCAGGTGCTAACCTTGCTCCGAGGGAAGAGAAGGAGCGTGTCGCTGTTCGGGTCAATTGCTTGACTCAACAAGACATGGAAGCCGGCGGGTTCTTTTGGATGGATCGTGACCGTGCCATGGCTCTGGCGACGGTGCAGGATCGTGTGCACCAAGTTTCGCGGGTGCTTCGTCAGGTGCAGATGTCGCTTGCGTCAGTGTTGCATGTCATGTTTCCTTTGGATGCTGTGCCGACAAGTCTTGCCGGTCTTCTGTCGAAGTTTCGGAACGTGAGTAATTTTAAGGAGTTGGTGCGGCAATAGCTCGCCGCAGGAGTGAAGGCTGCTTTGTCCCTTGTGAGGCTGCACCGCCCTGATGTGGATTTGTCTGCTATAGCAGCTGGGCCACCTCTTCGGCCGGATGGTGGTGAGTGGGATATGCGTCCGCATTATGCGGCTATGAGGCAGTATGCCGAACAGGTTGTAGATTTGTTTAAGCAGCGTGCTCAAGTTATTCTTCAAAATAGGTAGTACCTATAAAAGAGATAGATGTAAAATTTGTATGTATGTGTCTGGGCGCCTTGTGCCCCTTTGTTATAAAGATGCAGCTGTTATTTGAGCACGTAGTGCTTTGTTTGCGTACGTGTCCTTTTCGTTAGCCTGACGTGATCAGCTACTCAGGTATACATGTGTTATCCTCAGTCGATGAAATCGTGAGGTGGGGGGAGCCCCCGAGTGCGTTTTGTAGCATGTAGTAAAGGTGTAAATAGTAAAATGAAATTTTCGGGGCGAGACACTTAGCTTTATTTATATCGTAATGGAGGAAATGCATTGTTCGGCTGAATATCCTTGGCTAAATAGCCTTATTGAAAGTAAAGGGGTAGATAGCTAGGGGTAGAATCGTCGCAGGTGCGCGATGTTCCATGGGTTGGAGTATGCGATTCCAGACTCCACGTGCTTGAGGCGATAGGCGCCACCTGGGATGACTTCGGTGATGATGTAGGGTCCTTCCCATGGCGACTCGAATTTCTTTGGTCGCTCTTGCTTGACTCGCAAGACGAGGTCTCCTTCGACGAAGGACCTTGGGCGTAGCCGGCGGCTGTGATAGTTGCAGGGACTCTGCTGGTACACCGCTGATCGAGCTGCTGCTATATCTCTTGCTTCGTCGAGTGTGTCGACGGCGTCTTCGAGTGCAGCCGTGGATTCGGCTTCGCTATAAGCGACGACCCGGGGGGCCTGGTGGCATACTTCGGCTGGTAGCACGGCTTCGGCTCCGTGCACCATGAAGAACGGCGTGTAGCCGGTGGAGCTGTTTGGCGTAGTCCGCAAGCTCCATAGGACGGATGGTAGCTCTTTCGTCCAGACTCCAGCCTTTCGTTCGAGTGGGCTCATGAGGCGCTTCTTGATGCCAGCGCCGATTAGGCCGTTGGCCTTTTCCACCTGCCCGTTCATTTGCGGGTGTGCCACTGAGGCGTACGTGATGTTGATCCCGAGGCCTTCGCAGAAGTCCTGGAATTCCTTGGAGATAAAGTTCGATCCGTTGTCGGTGATGATGCTGTGTGGTATGCCGAACCTGTAGACAATGGACTCAAAGAATTTTATGGCGGTCTTGCCCTTTTGGTTAGTGACCGGCATGGCTTCGACCCACTTGGTGAATTTGTCGACTGCGACTAGGAGGTAGACGTGCCCCCCTTTCGAGGACTTTGGCAGTTTGCCAATCATGTCGAGGCCCCATTGAGCAAAAGGCCAGGCTATAGGTATGGGCCTGAGCTCTGATCCAGGTGCGTGTGGTTTGTCGGCGAACCTTTGGCACTCCTTGCATCTTCGGACGATGTCCTTTGCATCGCTCATGGCCGTTGGCCAGTAGAATCCAGCTCGTAGAGCTTTGGCGACAAGGGAGCGGCTGCCTGCGTGATGGCCGCAGATGCCCTCGTGGATGTCTTGGAGGATGGTTTTCCCGTCACCGATGGTGACGCATCTTTGTAGTACACCTGTAATACTGCGCTTGTACAGCTCTCCATTGATGATGGTGAAAACTTTCGACCGGCGAGATATGCGCCGGGCATCTGTCGGCCGTGCGCTTCCGTTAATGAGGAACTGGAGGTATGGTCGTGTCCATGTTTCTTCGACTGCCATCACCTGCATCAGGTTGACCATAGCGACTTCTGTGTCCAGTTTTTCGGGTCCTTCATGACCTTCGGGCATCGTAGCCCCCGAGTGTTCTGCTTCTTTGGGTGATCCCTTGGGGAATTTTCGCTTGATGGATGGCACACAGATCTGTTCGAGGAACATACCTGGTAGAACCTTTGCGCAGGTGGAGCCGATGTTGGCGAGTCTATCGGCCTCCTCGTTGCTTTCTCTTCCAACGTGCCGAAGCTCGCAGCCGTCGAATTCTCCTTCGAGTGTGTTGTAGAGCGCGCGATACACGATCATGTTTTCGGCGTGTGCGTCGCACTCATTCATCGTCTGTTGGACGACGAGTTTGGAGTCACCGTAGATGACCAGGCACATTGCGCCGCAGATTTTTGCCATCCTCATGCCATGGATGAGGGCTTCGTAATCGGCCTCGTTGTTGGAAGCTCGGAATTTCATCCGAAGGACATATTTCATCTTGTCGCCTTATGGGAGGTCGATGACTCCAGCTCCTGCCCGCTTCACGCTTGAGCCGCTGGCGCATCGTCCATGACTGCGACATGTCTAGGGTGTCTGGTAATTGTAGTTCCATCCAGTGTACAAGGAAGTCCGGTAGGACCTGCGACTTGATTGCTAGTCGTTTCTCGTAGACGATGTCTAGAGGTGATAGCTCAATTCCCCACAGGGCCACACGTCCTGTGGCCTCTGGGTTGTTCAGGATGCTGTTCAAAGGTGCTTTGTTGACCACCATCACCTGATGCTCCTGGAAGTAATGGCTCAACCGACGAGCCGTCATGAACACGCCGTAGGCGAGTTTTTGGTAGTGAGGGTATCTCTGTTTTGTTGGCGTCAATACCTCGCTGAGGTAGTAAATTGGGCATTGGACCCCATGGGTTTTGCCTTCTTCGGGTCGTTCGACCACTAGCACGGTGCTTACCACCTGATGAGTGGCTGCTATGTATAGCAACAGAGGCTCGCGCTCCTTTGGTGTGACCAAAACGGGCGAGGTAGAGAGTAGTCGCTTGAGACTTTCGAATGCGTCGTTAGCTTCGGGCGTCCATTCGAATTTATCTGCCTTGCGTAGCAGCTGGTAGAATGGCAGGGCCTTCTCGCCCATGCGGCTGATAAACCTGCTCAATGCCGCTATTCGCCCTGCGAGCTGCTGGACACCCTTGAGATTCTTTGGCTTCTCCATTGCCATGATGGCCCGAATTTTCTTTGGGTTCGCCTCGATACCTCGCTAGGAGATGAAGTAGCCAAGGAGTTGTCCTGATGGGACGCCGAAGGCGCACTTTTCAGGGTTGAGCTTGATTCTGTAGCTGTCAAGATTATCGAACGTCTTGCGGAGATCGTCGATGAGTGTTTTCGCCTCCCTGGTTTTGATGACTATGTCGTCGACATATAATTGTATGTTGCGACCGATCTGGTCTTTCAGGCATGCCTGCATGCATCGCTTACGTGGCACCTGCGTTCTTTAGCCCGAAGGGCATTGTGTTGTAGCAGAACACTCCGAACGGTGTGAGAAACGCCGTTTTCTCCTGATCTTCGACCTTGAGTCGAATCTGGTTGTAGCCTGAGTAGGCGTCGAGGAAGGAGAGTTTCTCGCATCCTGCAGTGGAATCGATGATCTGGTCGATCCGAGGAAGAGGGAAGTGGTCCTTTGGGCAGTGCTTGTTCAGCAACGTGAAATCCACGCACATCCGTAGGATGTCCGTGTCCTTCTTTGGGACCATCACTGTGTTTGCAAGCCACTCACTTTCTTTGATTTCTCTGATGAAGTCTGCAGCGAGTAGTCTATTGATTTCTTTGTCGATAGCTTCGGCCCGTGGCTCGGACAGTCTCCGGATGGACTGCTTGACGGGCTTGGTGTCTGGAAAGACGTTGAGTGCGTGCTCGGCGAATTCCCTGCGAACTCCTGGCATGTCCGCAGGACACCAGGCGAAGATTTCCTAGCGCTCACGGAGGAATTCGACGAGCGCGCCTTCCTATGCGGGGCTGATGTCGTTGGCGATCAGCACCGTCTTGGAGGCATCCGTCGGATGGACCTGCACCTTTTTTGTGTTGACCGTGGAGTCGAAGGACATGTCGGGTGCGTTTTGCCTTGCAACTGGGGGTGCCCCATTATCCGTCACTTCACGGAGCTTTAAGAGCTCGTCTTGCATGCCGAAGGACTAGGATATTCTGTTGAAATCCCTGTCGCATTGGTCCGATCGGGTGAAGCTCTCGTGGACTGTGATGACGCCCCTTGGTCCTGGCATCTTGAGTAGTAGGTATGCGTAATGTGGGACGGCCAAGAACCTTGCGAATGCCACACGCCCGAGGATGGCGTGGTACTGTGATGGCCAGTCCACCACTTCGAATTCGAGCCACTCAAGTCGGAAATTATCCGGCTTGCCGAAGATGACGTCGAGCCATATTTTGCCCAGGGGGAATATGCCCTTCCCTGGAACGATGCCGTGGAACGTTGTGTCTGATTGTTCCAGGCTGCACTACGAGATCCACATTGCTGCTAGAGTGCTTACGAACATCAGGTTGATGCCACTGCTGTCGTCCATGAAGACGCGACTCATCTCAAAACCTCTGATCTGCGCCTCCAGCACCAGGGCAGCATGACCTGGGCGAGGGATCTGGCAAGGGTGATCCGAACGGCTGAACGTTATACAGGACTCCGATCCGCTGAGGTACTCAGGGATGGCGGGTGGAGTTGCTACGGCCAAGTTGATCTGGCGAGTGATTTTCTTCTGCACCCTGTTCGGGGCGCCTTCCGATCATCAGTGCTCCTTTCGGCGGGGGATACCCGTTCCCGGCGTTGTTCTGTGCTGGTGCGACTGGTTGATGCGGACCTCCCACAGATGGTGGTGGAGGAGCTCCGTGCGCTATTTCACCGGGCTCGGGTGCGTTTCCGAACGCAGGAATTGGGGCTTGCTGCCTCATCTGGACCATGCTTTCGCTAAGCTTCTGGAACTCGCGGCAATCCTTGAGCATGTGGCTCGCCTTCTTTTTGCCATCTTTCTTGTCGATGTAGAAGTGGATGGTGCATGGACCCAAAAGTTTGTCGTGTGCTGAGGGTCCGTTGTCGCGGTCGCGGTGCTGCCACGACTGTGCTGGGCGTCCACCATCGCGGAAGTTTCCTCCGCGGTACCCTCCGCTGTTGCGGTTGGCGTCGTTGCGGCGGTCGGCGTAGCCGGCCGCGACCATGTCGGGTCCGTCGCGGTCGTCGTAGACGCGCGATCTTCCCTTGCTACGGCGCTCCCATCGTCGGCTGTAGTCGTCTTCTTCCGAGTGTGCTCGGTGAACGGAATCTTCGCCTTCGGCCCACCTGTTGGCGATATCCATGAGGTGGTCGAGTGTTTTGGGCTTGACGCGCCCGAGTTCCTCCTTGAAGTCTTGGCGCTTGACGCCGTCCTTGAAGGCGTCGATGGCCCTCTCTTCGGAGATGTGTGCTGTGGAGTTCTTGGTGTTGGACCAGCGTAATATGTACGAGCGAATGGATTCGCCCGTTCTTTGAGTGCAGGCCCGCAACTCTTCGATTGAGGCGGGCCTCTTGCTGGTGCCTTTGAAGTTTCGGATGAAGCTGTAAGCCAGCTCCTCCCAGCTTCGGATGGACCCTGAGGATAGGCTGCTAAGCTAGATCCGGGCAGCGCCTGTCAGCTGCAGCTGGAGGCATTGCATGGCGGTTTCTTTGTTACCGCCGTGCAGCTTGACGGATGACAGATGATCGCTGAGCCATGCCTTTGGGTCTTGCGTGCCGTCGAACTTCGGAGTATCCGAAGGAAGTTTGAAATTACGCGGCATCTTTGTTTGTTGAACAGATCTGCTGAAGCATCGTGCCCCGCAAAGTTCTCCTTCGTCTTCGTCCATCTCGGATTCAGACGAGCATGCGCGCTTGGCTCGCGCTTTGTCTATTTTGCGCTGTGTGAGCCCGTCCCTGGCGTCGTAGTCGCGGTTATGATGACGCGAGCTCTTCTTCCTTCGAGGAAGGTCGTGTTCCTCTTCTTCTTCAGATGAAGGGGTGGGGCTCCGGTCGTGCCTAGCCGGAGGTTTCTTCTTCGGCTCCGCAGGAGCTTCTTGGTGGAGCGCGGCTCCGACAAGTCCAAGTCCGGTAAGTGCAGACTTATGCATGGCTCTTTTCGGGTCCCCCTCCGGAGGTGGGTGGGCCACGAGATACACAGTGGCTGCCATGATCGCAGCTTGCGGCGTTTTCGGGATGACGTTGCCGTCGGCGTCCATCTCCATGAACGATGTGTGGAGAGTTCGGGTCACCTCACGGCGCTCCTTGGGATCCATGTTCTCCACCCGAGAGCGGTGCTTGTTTACTTGGTTGCCATTCGTGCTAGAGCCAGGGCCCATGGCGGAGAGCGCAGCCTTGTCTGCTGCGGACTCGGAGAGGTCGCTTGCTTGCGTTTGTCAAGCGTTTCTTGCATCTTGACTTGTTTCTTGTGCTCCTCGATGAGGAGAAAGTGGTATGCCATCAGTAGTTCTCGTGAGGTGTCTACAGGCAAGACTGTGTTGCCCGCCACGGCGGCACGTGCTTGGGCCCATCCCTCCTTGTTGAGGCGGATGACGTGGCCATTGTCCTCCTCGTCGGGTGGGGGGGACTGGCTTCTTCTGTTCCCGCCGTTTCTGTCCTGCGGGTTGGAGTTCGAGTTGGGCGGCGGGTTGGGTGGTTGCTGATCCACGTCGCTCTGGATGACTACGGTGCATTGGTAGTGCTCATAGATTGGTCCGCTGCTGCCGCAGCTTTCGGATCCGGAATCGTAGGTCCCTTCATCCGATGGCGGATCGCACAGATCGGAGTTGCAGCTGCTGCTATCATAGGACTCATCTGTTGATGACGGTGTGCGTAGCACAGGGTGTGGAGCGCACGAAGCGGGCCTGATCGATGGTAGGGGCACCCGCCGTGGAGGCGGAGGTGCGGTCGACCCACGGAAGCAGAAGCTCCCGAATAGGATCTCGAGTCCGTCGCCTAAGGGCTCGAAGTCCTTCATGGTGGCCGACGAGTGGGCGGTGAAGTCAAAAGCGCCGAAGAGGAGGTGGCTCTCCGTCGCCGCAGAGTTATAGATCGTTTGGGTTAGGACCGTCACGATCGCACAATCAGCGTCCCCAGTTCCCACAGACGGCGCCAATTGACGAGGTTTAATCTCGTCAATGCCCATTGTTATGGACTTGGGTTTTGGAGAAGATGGGGATGCTGGAGATCGCGGAACGGTTAGCAAACAAGCAACACGGGGACACGAGGTTTACCCAGGTTCAGGCCCCCGGAGGGAAAACCCTACTCCTGCTTGTCTGCTCTTGATTACGGCGGAACCGAAGGTTACAGGGGTGCGCAGATTCGATCTGGTGTGGAGGTGTGTATGCGAAAGTATGAGGTAGCGATCTAGGTCGTGCCCTCCTAGCCTTTATATAGACTCAGGCAGGTCCCGGGCATAGACCTAGTCGGTTACAAGTTCTAGGGTTTTACCCCTTTGAATTTCCTATCTACGCTAGTCTTGCTCTCCAAGGATCCGAAGGCGTCATGGGCCTTGGCCACCCGAAAATCTTCATGGGCCGACGTACATCTGCCGTGGGCCTTCCTTGGGCTGGACCAGGTATGCTGAGATCATGTACCCGTAGGGTATAACCATGTCACTCCCCCTCCCACTCCTCCAACCCTAGCCGCCGTCCGGCTGCCCCTCCACCTCTCTCTCTCCTGACTGCGCATAGGCGAAGCCCTGCCGCAGAAATTCTCCACCATTAGCACCACGCCGTCGTGCTGCAGATCCAATCTATCTCTCTACCATACTTGCTGGACCAAGGAAGGAGGATACGTCGCTGCACCATACGTGTGCATCTCTCGGAGGCGCCGCCACTTGCGGCGTAGGATCGGATCGGATCGCGACGAGGAGACGGCTAGTACGACTACATCAACCACGTTCTGTTGAACATTTCCGCTATGCGATTTCTTCAAGGATATGACGATCTCATCTATCTCTCTCGTTGATTGCATCTCCTAGATTAGATCTTGGCTTTCTTGTTCGCATCCATAGAATTTTTTTGATTTACTATGCTGCGAAACCCTTCACGTGAAGGGAATATGCCCGAGAGGCAATAATAAAGTGGTTATTATTGTATTCCTTATTTATGATAAATTTTTATTTTGCATGCTATAATTGTATTAATACGGAAACGTTAATACATGTGTGTTTAATAAACAAAAAGGGAGTTTCTAGTTATGCCTCTCTTATAAACTAGCTCGTTGATTAACAAGATGATCAAAGGTTTCCTGATCATGGACATTGGATGTTGTTAATAATGAGATCACAATATTGTTGGAATGATGTGATGAACATTCATCCGAAGTATAGCATTACGATCAAGGTCATTGTGTTTATATTGCTATAACATCTTACGAAGTAATCTTCGTCCTTAGACCATGAGATAATGTCAATCACTAACACCAGAGGAGTATCTTGATAACGTCAAACGTCACACCGTAACGGGGGTGATTATAAAGATGGGTTCAGTTCTACGAAGGTATTATGTTGAGGCTCATGGATCAAGGGTGGAATTTGTCCATTCCGATGACGGATAGATATACTCTGGGTCCTCTCGGTTATATCACATTAGTTAGCTTGCAAGCAGGTGATTTGATCACTAAAATGTTATATCATGGGAACGAGAAAAGAGTACATGTTGGTAACAAGATCAAACTAGGTATGGAGATACCAATGATCGAATCTCGGACATGTTATATCACGAGACAAAGGGATTGAGTTACATGCGTATAAGGTTCACACGATCACAGAAGTCATCGTTGAATGTGTGGGAGTCAGTACGGATCTCTAGGTCCCTCTTTCGATTATTGATTGGAGAGAGGTCTCGATCATGTCTACATTATTCGCGAACCATAGGGTGACACACTTAAGGTATACTGACACCATTCAGAGCAAATGATATGTCTGAGAAAGAAAAAGAAAGCGCAGGAATTTATTTCACTAGACACCGAAATCGTTTCTGTTGAAATTGTTGAAACTGGTTCTGCATATGAAATTAAAATGTTATAAGGGGTTTTATGTGAATGTTTGTTAATTAGAGTAATTAACAAAATTCTGAATAAATAATTAAAAGAGTTTTATTTAAATGAGAGCTTGCATTAAATTTGGTGGAAATTTAATGCATGTGAGTGGATTTTTGAGTGGAGGCATGTTTATGTGAGTGGAGGCTTTTCATTTTGAGTGGGAGCTCCACCCACATGAATGTGGAAGAGGTGGGGGTAGCCACCATGGCTGGGAGCCATGCCCCTTGGGTGCCCCTCCTCTCCCTATAAAAAGCCTCCCTCTCCTCCTCTCAAAGTACACCTCCTCGCGAAGGATCTCTCTTTCCCCTTTAGAATTTTCCCATGATCTCGGATCAGCGAGATACATGTTTCCGGTGGTTTTTTCTAAAAGGATTTGTTGCTTCCGCTGCTTCATTGGAGCAAGGGTGCGGAGGTTGTAGGGGTACCCGAACGTGTGTGTGATCACGGATGCACCACTGCTTTGCGGTGCTGGACTTGATGGTGCTAGACCGGCTGGAACAGATGGACTTCATCACGATCTTGAGGTTCGACTACATCATCCACGAGTACAACCTCGTTAACGCTATTCGGTCTTCGAGGGTATGTATTCTATGGATGTATATCCACCCGTTGCTTGTATCTAGTAGATAGATCTTGGTACTTAGTTGTTCCCATCATAGGAATCTTTTGTTTTCTAATGCTGCGAACCATTCAGTGGTATCAGAGTCGGATCTATGCGTAGATGATTTGCACGGGTAGTACACATATGAATATGTGGGAGCTGATGGTCATGTTATTACTTCTTCCTTGTACTTTGTATATTGGTGGAATAGTGGGATGAAGCGGCCCGGACAAACTTTACATATCCGCGCACATGAGACCTGTTCCACGCTTGACATGCAACTAGTTTTGCATAAGTGGCTAGCGGGTGTCTATCTCTCCTACTATAGTCAATATCTGATTTACAACGAGTTCTCAATAATTTGATTATCATCGTTGTGGTTCCATGTTCGTAGGTAAGAATGGTTCTATCTCTGAAAGCCCTGAGCCACGTAAAACTTTCAATGGATAAATTAGAAGCGTCTAATTTAGATTGTTACTGGGCTAGTGTCATGATATGGTGATGTTGTAAGTAAAAGTATAAGTCAATACTCTTACAACACACATAACATGTAAGTTCCATAGACCTTGACCTTACACATATAGGAATGACGACGATCATACCATGATGCACATGATGGAGATCAAGTGCAAGAACCATATCATTTCACTTTTCACATAAGATGTTTTGTTGCATCTTATATTGCTAGTTTGACGTTTTATTAGCATAATAAGATGATCTATCATTTAGATATCAAAATAAAAATGTGTTCTTCCTAAAGTATGCACCGACAATGTTTTGTCGCTTCAAGACATCGCGTGATGATCAGGTGTACTTGAATCCACGAGCATATCTCGGGTGTAAGACAGTTTTACACACGCGAATACTAAGGTTCTTACTTGGAGAGCCTAGCATGTGCAGACATGGCCTCGGAACACGAACCTAAAGGTTAAGCATGAGTCATATGTTTTGATATGATGACCATATGGATGCTCGCCTTTAAAGCTACACCGACTCACGTGATGATCGAACTTGGTGCAGTGGATTTGGTTCATGTAATCACCAAAAACACACGAGGGATGTCGTTTTTTAGTGGGAGTTCATTTCTAATTTGGATTAGTAGAACTCAATTTATCATAAATTAAATCAAAGTAAATTTGCATAATTTGTTGTAGTCATTGGCATTCGTTCACCACCTTATGATTAGTTATAATTGAGATAATAGAACTATAGAATTCTGGATTTTCACTTTACGAACTGGTATCGTATTGTGTTGAGTGTCAATCTAAAGTTTAAAGTCCTATTGCAAACTTTCAGCAAACTCCATTTACTCCGTGAAGTTTAATAATTAGTATTAAATCGAGAGTGACAATTTCAGTGTTAGTATCTAAAGTATCATGTTTGCCTCCATGATTCTTGATTTAAATATCGAGATTATCTAGGAGCTGAAAGAATTGTTTCAGAAACCATCATGTGTGGCAGATATAACGATATCTGAAACAATATTTTGGTTGTAATATGATAGAGTATAATATATGTTCTCGTATTGGATGATAATTTGCAAAGGTTGGAGATGCTAGACATTCTAATCATCCAAAAGGGTTTTGGAAAGTAACGTTATACTCACGATTCGCCTTTATAAGCTACATTAGCTTGATCATGAAAGTCGTCATGATAAGGATGAATAGAAGATGTATGTAAAGTGTTTACTATACTAAAAGATTACTAAAGAATGGATTTTAAAAGAACGCCATTCATTTGATGATGGTGATCTACTTCAAAGTGCAAGTTCAAAGATATTAGTATTTAATATACACACTTTAGACTATGTGTCATGTATATGGTGCCACTTTTGATGTTGATAGATTCTTTTAAAAGGAAAGAAAATGCTGAAAGAGAATCTATATAATATATTTGGCAGAAAAGAAAAGACTGAAACTATCCAATTTAGGTATATAGATGATATACATATTATGGTTGTATTCTTCGCTTGTTAAACAATATGGTTCTTGGGTATTGAATACCGAATTGGTTGGTATGAAATTTCATACAGAACAACGCAATTCATGAACCACAATGGCCTAAGTAACTAGCAAGAGAATATGTGATAATGTTCATCGAAAACAAACAAACCGTTGTTTGTATTTCTCGTTGACATCAAAGCTTGCCCTCAAGATTTGTTTTAATAATAGTTATTTAAATTAGGTATTATGAGAACAAAGATTGTTCAAATAATTACCGTATTCCATATAAGATGGATGATTTACAAATCGAGTTGGAGAAATCACATCCATAAAACTAATGCTAAAATATCGCAAGACAAATGATTGGAAGATTACTTACGAAGTGGCATCGCCGTTTAAATTATATTGGAAAGAAAATATGAAGAAAATCAATTTTCATGCATTTTTTGGAGTCTTTTGATTTGATCAAATGACGCTTGTGAGACTTTCCTCGGGATAATTAAAACTTTGTCCAAAGGACAAAGAAGAACGAACGACTAAAATATTGGAATTTATACATATCGATGTATGTAGTCCATTATGTATAGTCGTAAGCGGTGGACTTAAACTTCATATTCTTTCTCCGGAAATTTGAGTGAATAATCACTTAATGAGAAAGAAGTATGAAATATTTGAAAACGTTCAAAGATTTTCAAGATGAAGTGGAAAATCATTATAACAAGAAAATAAATAATTTATGATTTTATCATAAAGGGATTTATTTGAGTTGCAAGTTTAGCAAAACACCTAGATTTATGATGTCTACGCACTTCTATTCTTGTAGACAGTTGTTGGGTCTCCAAGTGCAGAGGTTTGTAGAAGAGCAGCAAGTTTCCCTTAAATGGATCACCCAAGATATATCGAACTTAGGAAGGAAGTGGTCAAAGCTATCCCTCTTAAGCAACCCTTCAATCAATATACAAGAAGTCTTTTGTGTCCTCAACACACCCAATACACTTGTCAGGTGTATGGGTGCACTAGTTCAGCGAAGAGATAGTGAAATACAAGTGGTAACGGTGTCAGAAAATAGCTTGGCGGTGAGATAAAGACTGGAATCAAGCAAACATGTAACATATCTAGTTGTGAACGGTGTTTCAATGCTTAGAAACAAGGTCTAGGGATCATACTTTCACTAGTGAACATTCTCTCATATAAATATATTCTCTTCATGATACTACTCTTAACTACTATCCGGTTGGACACTCTAATCCATGGTAGGGATATAACAGCACTCCTCAAAGTCTGCCTTTCCCATCTAGATAACCCCACACTGTCACCTTGAGCGCTAGATGGTTTCAACAAACACCACAATTTCATAGAGACATCCAACTCCAAATATAACTCATAACAAATATATATGTAGTCTAGCTTAAGTTCCACACATGGCACGCACGCTGTCACTTTCACACACGTGGGAAAAAACATATATCTATTAAAGCACGATGATTATTTATATAGACTCTAGCCTAAGTGCCACCATGGCGTGCACGCTGTCACTTTCACACACATGGGGATAACAGAGATCTATTGAAGCACTTGAGTAACAGAGCAGATCTACTTGATTACAAAACTCATGACCACAATATGATCACGCATAGAGAGAGAGAGATGAACACATAGCTACCGGTAGAGCCCTTAGCCTCGAGGAAGAACTACTTCCTCCTCATCATGGAAATCAGCAACGGTGATAGAGATGGTGATGTAGATCAATGGAGATGGCTCCGGGGGCACTTCCCTGTCCCGGCAGGGTGCCGGAACAGAGACTTCCTATCCCTCGAATCTCCCCTTTGGTGGCGGCGGAGATGCGGAACTTTTCATGGCTTTCTGGTCTATTCTCTAGGGTTTCTGAATCGGGGGATTCTTATAGGCGCAGGAGGCAAGGTTGGTGGAGGTCCAGGGGCCCACACCCCTTGTGGGCGCGGCCTAGGGTGGGCCCATGCCCACCTAGGGTGTGGCCACCCTGGTGTCCTCCTCTGTCTTGTCTTTGATTTTTCGTATCGTTCAGGAAAAATATGAAGTTTGGCTTTTGTCCCGTCCAATTCCGAAAATATTTATTTTTTACCTTTATGAAACCAAAAACAACAGAAAACAGGCAACTGGCACTGTGGCATCTTGTCAATAGGTTAGTTCTAGAAAGTGTATAAAAATACCTCAAAGTGTAGAAAAACATAGAAACGTAGATACTAAACAAGCATGGAACATCAAAAATTATAGATACGTTTCTGACATATCAAGCATCTCCAAGCTTAACTCCTTCTCATCCTCGAGTAAGTAAGTGATAAAAATAATAATTTTTAAGGTGACATGCACCATCAAAATCAAGATCAAACCATTTGCAAGCATTGAAAGCTGGGATCAAAAAACTCTAAACATGAGCATGAAAGATGGAGTTCTAACAGTAAGACAAAGTAACTATGCATGCAACATGAAAGGATACAAACAAAGATCATGAGTAACATGCATTGAAAAACGTTTGTTTGTTTTACATACAAAAGTTTATTATGAATAATATGCATTAAAAATGGTTGGAAAGTTTATTATGAAAGAAGCAAGGTTTCTTAAATGATACAACCACAGAACCCTTGTAGAAAGAACTTACTTTGAATATTCTGGTAATCTGATTCATGTAATGTTGCACATCGCGCCTCTGAGTCCTTCCACTTAGAAGGTGCCAAAAAAGATTGGATCTTTTATGTCTGATCTTTTCCCAATTATTCAGTACTTGGTACAAACAATCATGAAGTAATTGGCATTTTGACAGCAGAAGAAAGCAGAAGAAGTGAAACTTCATATATTCTCCTAAAACATCCAGAGGTGCCTGAAATTTTAAATATAACAAGTCAGGAATGTCTTTCGCACTAGACGAAAGATTAGTAGTACATACCTTTTTTTCGTGAAGTCCATTATTGTAGCATTTAACATGGCATGGTCTCTCGCGCTAGAAGTGGAATTGTTGCATAAATTTTGAGACCAATATCCGACCGTCAAAGGAAACACTTTTGACACTTTTGATAATTGTCTGAGTATGCAACTTATATACGCTGAATGCATTGAGAGCCTCCTGAGCAGGGCTTATACACCTGCATTTTTGTTTATAAATCTATTTCTGTCATTTGGGGGTTTCTTACTTATTCCATCTCCATATTTGACCGTACAAATAGCGTATTCTCAACTTTCTTTCAACCATGTTATGTGCTTATTCCAATATAGTGTGGTTTTCGCCTGGTAGAGAATGGGTTAAACTACTAATTTGGATATGATCCTTATTAAAATACAACTGCTTATTGCTGGCAGTGGGTTAATTGTTGGCAACAACAAGGGTTGGATCTGTATATATCAATATGTATGCATACTGATTTACTATTTGTATTTGGTTTTCTTTCAATCTTCTAGTAGAAATAAGTCCTGTAAGTTTAAATACTTGCTTTTACTGATATACTGAGCTTCTAGTAGAACTAACTCTTGCAAGTTTACCAACTAGCTTTTACTGATATACTATCTGTATTTTGTGTTATGTGCAAGCATTTTACGGCTAGCATCTTGCTACAGGATGGACAAACTTGATGCTAGACTTGAGGATTTAGAGTGGCTTCAACAAGCGATATCTCATGAGCTTTGATCAACTCACGAGTGTTGTTGTAGAAGTGTTATGTAACTTGCCTATTCCTAAATACTGTAATGTGAGCTTGAATTCAATAGAATAGATGAATTATAATGTGAGCTGAATTTGATTTCTAGAGTGTATTTATTCGTTTTAAGACACTTTAGAAATGGTCCTTAATTTTTTTAAGGCATTTTTGCATGTGCCTTCATTTACTTTATAATGTCTTAAACTATTTTTGAGACATTTTTGTAAACTGTCTACAAATGTTTTTTGAGGCACTTTGAAAAGTACCAACATAAATTGTTAGAGGCTTTCCTCAATAGTGCCTTTAAATTTATTCTAAGACAATTTTCAAAGTGCTTCATAAAATATACTATTTTAAAGGCATTTTTAAAAGTGCCTTAAAAATTTATTTTTAGAGGCAGTTTTTTGATGTGCCTTAAATGATTTTTCCCTACACCATTTGATTCGGCATTATTTTTATTGCCTTCAAAGATTTTTGGAGGCATTTTTAATATTTTCTAAGGCACTTTTTGTGCCTTTGATAATCAACCATGGTGTAGTGACGCCGTCACCCTAGCGAAAGAAGGTGGTCCAGAAGAGGGGTGCACCTCATGTGGCTCCTCCTCTCCTGAGCCATATCCGGTTGAGACTCCGCTCTCCATACTCTCCCTGGGTACTCCCATCTACATTCTCATTATATTGCACTAGATCGGATCTGTAGTTCCAATCAGCAGCCATGCCATGTTGTAGTTCTAGCGCGGACGCCAATTCTCAACTTCTTCCCGATCAATTTTCAATTTGCCATTAGTACATCATGTTTTCGCGATTCAAGTTTTGGTTTGACTTTGTCCATGTCTCTGCTGCTCCTTGCAGACGACATGCCGGAGACGGTGAAGATGAGGTTGAAGCAATGTGCCAAGGTGGTGGCTCTGTCCCTGCGCAATCGTCCCTGAACCAACCAACTAACCATGACCTCACCTCCACCGGGTTCATATATATATATACATATATATATATATATATATATATATATATATATATATATATATATATATATATATATATATATATAGAAACCCTATTTGACACCCAGGATGCAGAATAGTTATTTTGTACCCCACGTAACTTTATGTTGTCATGTTTAGAAATTTATGTTTTATATATACAAATAATTATGTTCATATTTATCCACAACGCAAAAAATTGACATAAAAAATAATTTA
This sequence comes from Avena insularis, assembly GCA_023614405.1. NCBI lineage: Eukaryota > Viridiplantae > Streptophyta > Magnoliopsida > Poales > Poaceae > Avena > Avena insularis. The sequence continues at coordinate 29,215,671 of CM042689.1, read as the reverse complement.
TGAGTAATTATAGTGTAAAAAACACTAAAAATACCCTATTTGACACTAAAAATAATATACAGTTCTAAAGATAGAGAGTGGGTGTAGAATAACTATTCTACACCCTGAGAATAGCGCTACCATATATATATATATATATGCAAAATAGCCAGCTACACACAGGCATAGCTGCGCATAGCCTATCCACCGTTGGTTCTATCTCATTTTGATATAGGGAGCATATGTTTCCAGACCCAAAACGTTGGATTCCCATTGAGGATAGCGTGACACCTTTAGTTTATGGCATGCACAAGAACCTAACAAATTAAGCTTATCAAATTTTATTCCTTTGAGGCAAACCCTAATGCACTACATGCGTCAAACCCTAACACAAATAAGCCTTATTCCATTTTGCAACACTAAGCCTTATTCCGTTTTGACCCAATGTATCATAGACAAAGACAAACCCTAATCAAACAAAGCTTATCAAATTTTGCGTACTGACTTGCTTTAGGTAGCTATTGCATGTAGAACAGTACCTTTTTTTCACCTTATCTTTTGTTTTACGAGTTGCTGGCCGTAGCCTCATTTATTTATTCTCTCTTCAAATTGCCTTGCTCATTTGATAAACAAGGTGGAATCGGCGATTGCTTTCTTGTCGGCACTTAAACAAGGTGGAATCGACACTTAAACGAGTAATTTAAGATGCAAGTTAGCAACTCTATAGAAGTAGAAAGAGAGTTCTAGTAAATCATGTACTAACCCGTCCGTACGAGCTGGATCGGACATATTTGTGGAAAAACTAAAATGGTGTTGCTCCAGAGAAACGGTGTGCAGGAGGCCAGCAGTGGAAGGCTAGCTACATGTACCGGTGTTAGATGAGATGTTTCTATAAGAGTGCCTTCTATCTTTTATAGAGTAGCAGAGTAGAATATGTAGTGCGGTAAAACACAAAAACTTCCACCAGGGCTGCACGAAAATAAATTCTCTCCCGCAAAAAAAAAACAGCGCATTAGCCAGCTGGAAAATTAGGGTTTGCGTACTAGCACAAGCACCTAATATGAAGCATTTGCATGCAAAACTCTTATAAGCCTTCCCATTTTAGATGCTAAAATTCTTTCGCCAAACAAGCCCTAAAAAATTAGGGTTTGTCCAAGACGCTGGCCAATGCATGCATGCACTAAAAAATTAGGGTTTGTCCAAGACGTTGGTCAATGCATGCACAAAAACGGAATGCTACATCAACTGTTACACGCCGTTATCAATATGTGAGAGCTAGCCAATATCATCTAAATTAGCTTTGCATGTGATCTCTATATCCAACGGTCCTAAGCCTATGCACAGCTACGCCTGTGTGTAGCAAATCCGCATCGATATATATATATATATATATAGGAAATGGTATGCCCTAGTACCGTAGATGATGCATCTCCCACCACACATGCGCTTTGAGATTGGTACCCATTGGTCTCCCTTTTTCTTTTGTCATTTCTACCACCTATTTATAAAATGTTTTTCTCTCACCTGCCACATGACATCCCTAAGCAAATGAGGAAACTTGTCACAGTTTGCATGACTATTTGTGAACTGTGTGCAGCCTTTATTTGAACTTGAGTTTGAAAACGTTGCCAAAAATTGCAAGTCTGTACTGCAGCGTCCTGTGGGCTGACTGTCATTTTGTCGGCCCACAGAATCTCTGCGTGCGCTGAGCAAACAGCAGGCCCACCATTCAAATTTTAGAACACTTGGTACCGCATGGGCAGACTTCACTGTGAGGGTACCTATTTCCGAAATTCCATTGGTCAGAGTCAGACAAGCCAGGTACCGAATGGGCTTTCAGCTGTTTCAACGCATTGTCTAAAAAAAGCATTTCTAGCAAGGATGAGCTGGCTCTAAGGCTTCTTAGACTTAGGATTTTACTCACACTGCACAAGCTCTAACTACACACACATTCAGCACCGTGCTATACCTGGTAGAAAACGTAGCAGGTACTAGAAAGGTTAAAGAAAATCATAGTTAGGACCAAGAAAAGGGGAAATAGGTAATCTTTTCTAATGTACCTTGCACTACATAAGCCTAGCACCTGTCTACATACACGGTTCATCACCCAAAATTAGTTGTCAGATCTAGGCTTGAACCAAAACATCGAAAAGCACAATCAGCACCTAATAAGTGCACACGGATTCCACAGTATGGAAAAAAGAAGTTGGCACTTGGAGACTAGCAATTCAGTAGGAGTACCAAGAAAAGATCTGACTGAAACAAGCAGTGAAAAACAGAGGATGAGAGAGATGACCGAAACAAGCACATGTTGGACCACACACTGGAAACAAATAGTGCTTCGGGCAAGCAAAATAAGGAGCCCAGACTTCACATTCAGCATGCTGACTGAAATTATTAGGTACCTAGGAGCAATACAGTAGGAAAACATGCTAGAGTTTAACACCCAAGAATTAAGATTTAGATGCACAACATTACAAAATTTTATAAGGTGTGCTTGGGGAGGTGGCAAGAGAAATCTGAAGTATACACAACTAGTCAACTAATAACAATGTCTCGCTGTTCATTAAGCATCCTTGAAAAAGCTTATGTATATCATACAGCTAGGGATGCTGACGGACGTCTGTTTAGACACATTGACATGTCCGTTAATCATCAACCTTTCCATTCTATCCTGCCATATACAATACATCTTGCCATTCCATCCTGCCGTATACAATAGTCCGTCTACTAATTCGTATACTTAGGCGGATGTCTGTCTTGTCTACCGGACGGACGACATCCCTACATTCAGCACCTGATACATCCTAGTTAAGAACCCTCTTCCAATACATAAGCACCTGATTTCAGTACCTCAGTGTAACGAATTCAGCACCTTTGACCATATAATCAGCACCTCTTACTATACCCACTGTTAAGTATTCAACACCACACCACATCAAAGAAAGAGCAAGCTTCTTTCATTAATATCATGGGTAAGTATTCAGAATAAACAGTCCTACAATCGATAGTATCATGGTTAGAACTTGGAACCAAAAGAAGCTCGATTCTCCTATGCGGCATCCACAAATAAAATATCTAGCATCTACTCAACGAACAGAGTCAGTACCGAGAGTTTAGAGTAATTAATAGAGCGACCTGTCACCTAGAATACTACTATTAAGTATCTCAAAAAATAGGAAATTCTGTACTAGAACCAAATAATCAAAAATGTCATGTCCTTCTATAGGTCAAACACATTGTTCGGCATCCTAAATGAAACTGTTCGATACCTCGCAAGTAATAGGCTAGCACTGATTCGACACCTCGGATTATCTTGGTAAGCACCCATTATTCTATACCATATATTTCAGACGAACAATTGATTCGGCACCTCAGAGTAACTTGTTAAGCAACCATTATTCGGTACCATGTCTTAACTTGTCAAGCACCCTTGTAAAAATGCATTAGGAACCAAATAGACTCATGAAAAATAATGCATTCACAAATCGTCATGCCCGGTGTCCACAAATCCCTGGTTGCTATGGTTGAAGAATATATGTTCTAAACTGAAGTTCCCATCATAAGAATCAAGAAACTGAACTAAATTTTCAACCGAAGAATATCCTTTGGAAAAAATGAATCATTGTAAATCTGAGATGCCTCAATAAGAGCAAAGACTTTTTGGCTTTCACACCATGATCAATACAGTTCAACAAATCTCCAAGCTAGTTGGATCCTATGTGTCAAAAATTTATATTTAGGACAAGCAATCAAGTATGGAAGTGAAAGCATTGGATTTGATGCTATGTTTCTAGAAAGGAAGTAGTCTGTCAGACTGGATCGAAACAACAAGCATATCCTACTATTGTGAATAACAGAAACAGAGTTCCCAGATGGAACAACAAGCATATCCTAGTGCGCTTGTTCTTAATTTTAATTTGACATGTGGAATATGCCTGCATCTCACATGATAGAAAATGTGTGGTACAAAGTAATCTTTAATTATCTACGGCAGCAACTAATCTTAGAGAAAGAGTTCATTCAATTAGCTTGCCAAAACAAATATCCAATTGAAAAATGGAAAGACGCATTAACACTAGCAACTGATGTGCGCACAAATGAGTCATGCAAATTTAGCACGGAAAGAGTTCATTCGATTAGCACCAAAATCACGCAAAACTCTTCATCGTACATGCTCCATCGAGTAAAATTCGCTAGGCTTTAGGCCCAACCAGAGCACAACGAAGCGTCGTCACGCGCAGCGCGCCCCGCGCCCCGGCTACCTTGCTCCTCGTCCAGGGAGCAACCGCCCAGTGCTGCAGCCCATGGTCATTCTGTCGAGGAAGCAGACGGAGAGGCGGGAGGAATCCCGCAAAGATGGATTTGGGGGAGCTCGAACAGTGGGGGTAGGCCCGCCGGTGGCGTTGGGGAGCTCGGACAGCTCCCGATTGGGTGTGGCGGCTTGAATCTTGAATCCAGGGTGGTGCGGGAGGCTGGGGGTCGCTACGGGCAGCACTTTGGTGGCCAGCGCAAGGAGCCAAGGTGGCCCGGTGGATTCTCTGCCGACGCAGGGAGACGTGGCGTCGAGGCTGGGTGGCACACAGCGAGGTAGGGAGGGGTGGTGAGATGCCTCGTCGCCGACTCGCCGTATGAAACGGGAGCAGCGATTTTCCTTTCCAAAAAAACACAATGCAAAAAAGTTAAATCGGTACACATGGTTAAAGCACCCAGTACTTAGAAATCTAGATAGGAACTTGTATCCTAAGCAAAAAAATACGGTTCAGCACCCCACGCTTACTACTAACTAAGCACCACTATGAAGTATCATTGTTTATCCATTAAGTATCTCTATGAAATCCATTAAGTACATCATGTGAAATAAATAAAGCAACTTTCAGGGAACTTATGAAGTACCTCACTCCTTCGGGGAATTTGATATGGAGCTGAGTGATTTCCACGTGGTAGATCAGACCATGACTCGGCACCCCGGTGCGACCACGATCCTAGGCCACCATGATCCACCACAGTTAAGCAAAACAATTGAGTACCTAAAAAGAATAATTAAGCATTGTTTTTAAAGCAAACTGGTAGCTAAAAGAATCTGCTAAGTAACTCACTCTGTTGCATATACTCCTTCGAGGAAATTCTCAGGCCACAAAGGACATCGGGTGGCTGGTATATCAGTATATCTAGTGCACACTCTAAAGTCTAAAGTACACCTTCGGGGCAATTGTCATTGCACGGCAGCTTATACTCCTTTGGGGCAACCAAACATAACTCTTCTGTATTAAAATGTCAATAGCATTTTAATGAGGAAGGCTAGATGATAAAAAACGAACAAACAATCCAATTTACATGCATATCTAGCTGGTACCGAGAGTAGAAATATTAAGCACCACACCACAATATGCAACAGGTACCTGCAGCACCAGGAATATCAACAACAGAAATATCAAAAATCATACTAGATTTTTGGGCACAACACTACATTTCTCCATGTACCTTGCAAACACTGTATCAGTACTTGGTTAAAATCCTCACATAAGAAACGGAAGCTCAAAATTCTAGAATAGTCAATTTTATTGAACAGAATAGGGATTTTCCCTTAGTCCCCTCTTGGTGGCCAAGATGGCGTTAAAAAAAATCTCATAAATGGACAGAGAAAAGAAATAACACATCAGGACTCATCAATAGCGTTGAAGAGAAATAATAAACTGCTTCCAACAATTACATACGACCCTGTACTATGTGCTAAACGGTTTAGTAGCTAGACTGTCTTATGGTTCACATACTGGAGTACAACTAATTATCTATCTCCTCTCAGCCATCCACTCAAACATTTGTTAGATAAATGCTATCCAGATCTTAACCGACAATGGAGACATGAATAGCCACAGGAATCTGAACCGGGGTTTAGAGCATCACAAACTGAAGTCAGTGGCCATACGTACCCACTAAGCACCTACCGAAATAAACAGCTTGGACTTAGTAAAATGTGTACAAATGTGTAGCTAGTAATATTTAAGTAGGCATGGAATGGCACAAGAACACGAGTGATTCGGAAGAAATTGATATAGCAAGAAGGCACAAGAATACGAGTGATTCGGAAGAAATTGATATAGCAAGAAGGCACAAGTATTTCGGTCAGGCAAGCTAGAACTCTGAAATACAGATGACTCTTAGGCATTAAAACAAACAATTACATGGCAACTTATATGGCATGAAAGAAACAATCACAATAGTGAATTGATAATATGTGACATAGCCATAATCGATCAAATTAAACTAGAGGATGCAAAATCTGCTACAGATAAGCACAAGAATTGAAGTTTTTTTGCAACAAATTGAGACCAACATACACAAACGAATCAGACCATGGACACCCAGCTCATTCCCATGAATCTTGATAAATATATAGGTTGCCTCCTGGACGCAGCCTTCTGTGAGAGCCAGCGTGCAGCTTAAGGCTACCGCGAGCAGCCCCTGTGCCGTGGGCTTCAGCGGGTCCAGAGTGTGCCGATCCGGGCCACCCGGCGGGAGGCACAGATCGACCAGGAGCACAGCACAAGCGCATAGCAGTCGCTCCATCTAGGATACGCGTGGAGGCGGACGAGTTGGAGTTGATACGGGAGACAACGGTGGCAAAGGGCGGTGCACGTCCAACAGTGGGTGCCCGACTCTGCCGGGATGCGGAAGGCTCCGCAAGCCCTGGTGGGATGAGCGGCTGGTATGCTCCTTTGTGGATGTCAGACGGGAAGCAGGCTCCCTGCAAGCACACTTGAGGTAAATCTCCTCTCCGTGCTCGACTGGCTCAGGTGAAGCCTGAATCAGTAGACCCTGCAGATGCAGGATGCAATCCACTTTGTGGCCGGGCGGTCCGCCGTCGTCGCTGTCCATGGGACTGGTCCACAAGGACTGACGGTCCCGGATCTGTAGATGGAGGAGTGTGTGCCAACTTGCGGTGACCCAGCATACCACTGCATGTGTAGTACACTATAGTCGTTGATATGACATCTACAGAACACCGTTCCGTAAATATCACATCCCTTAGAGTGGTACAACAGAAACATTGCGGGTCCATATTACAAATGTAGACACATTATTATTATTACAATATCGGAAGTACAAGACTCCCAAAAGATCCAACTTACCAACCAAAATATAAAGTGTTTAGCGGAATTTAAAAGTAGCAACTCCGTCTAGGAGTTGAGCTCAACAGCTTATTCTATAGAGTTCATGCTGCTCGGCTCCATTGGTTACTATTAACTAGGTTACTTAGTTGGACTCATTATCATTGACACCATAGCGGATTTCGTAATCCACTCCTTCAACTCCTCCGGACAGATTAGGTTCCTCATAGAACACATCTTCTTGGCATTCGGCTGCATACATTGGCACGTCTTCGGGATCCTCAGAGTCTAAGCAAGGGATCAAAGAAAAGAATGAGTAACATCATTACCCAACAAATTCATTATATGCAAGGTGGGAAGTTTGATGCTCTAACTACCACCTCGGATTATAAATCCTTGGCACTATGCAGTTTTTTTGTAAATCTTTCTTCAAAGATTAATTTTATTCCGAAAAACTATGACAATCAGCCTTCACAGGTTGACCAGAACTTTCATGGAGTTCCTTTCCTGCTGCGTTCGTAGCTCCTTCCCGAAACAGGGAGTAACAAGTTACAGTTCTTACACTCTGCAGAGGTGCATTACTTTATCCATGAGAGATCAACTCCTTGTTGCATAACCGGGCGTACTTTCCCGTCCACAATTCCATGACGTGGGGCCCAGTAGTTGGTCCAAGCCAATCACTGCCCCCTTCGCAGCCCCGCATGCCTCCTTGGTGTACACCATGCCCACATAATGAATTACGGCAATGGTTTGTACAAATCGTTAGATGCCAGAACTATCGTGGGACGATGAGGGTTCCCACCCATATGATGCATATCCTCTACAAATTACCAATTAATATGCACGCTGCAAGGATAACATCCACGACCTGCACATCCGGCTTCATGCGAGAGGAAGAAGATACAGCTGACTTCTCTGTCCCATTCCAAATCTCATGGCTAACGCGTAATATACGGCGCTAGAATCACTGATGTCAGGGGTTATTAAGTCCCTACTTGATCATCATTGTTGCAAATAGAACCCTAAGTTCTATTGCTCCATTATATCACCACTTAGAATGATATCTATGATTTCTTTATTTATGAAAATAATATTTTTTTTCTTTTATAGCATATGTGATAACACACAATTTGCAAATACTTTGATAAAGACTCTTCAAAGGACATGAGCAAGTGATGAACTTGCCTTGTGATGACAAGGTAGTGAAGTCTGATGCTTGCACTGGACCTTGAGTTTCTAGTTCTACAAAAACATTATGATTGCCCGGTAAGGACAATATTTAAAGAAGCAAAATGATTATGCAAGTAATGTAATGCATTATTTAATTCTATATGCATTTTCCCTATATAAGGTGCCTTTTAATAAAGCATTTATAAATATTATTTTTTTATATTTATTGCATATATTGAATTATTTTATTTTATTTCCCTTTTTATTTGACTTTTATTGATTTAATAATTCTTTCTAGGAATTATTAATTATACATTAAAATTTATTATTAAGTATTTATTTAGTATTTTTCAAAAATACTATAATATTAATATATAATGAAAGTGATTTTTATTTATTTTTATCATGTTTCAATAATTTTGTAAAATTCCATAAGGAATATATAAATTACAAAATTCTTATAAAAATTTAAATGTCCAAAATTTTATATCTTATTTTATTTGGATAGAGTGGATTATTGTGAATCCAAAAATATTTTATTTATAATTTTTGGACTTTTATTTTATTTTCTAAAATTTTATTGAGGTCAGGGGCATTTTGGTCCTTTCCAATTGATTAAAACTTCTTTTTTAAACGACTTGGGCTGGCCCTTGGGCTTATTGGGCCAGTGTGGCCCAATAGGGCAGGGTCAAAATCATCACCCCGAGGGGTTTTGGCCCACCTAGCCCACTCTCTCTGCCTCCTCGTTCTTACCTTTCCTCTTCCTCGACCCATGACTCTGTCGCCATTGCTGGCGTTGGCATTTGTGCAGGCGAGGTTTGCGACTATGCTCGTTCATCTAGTCCAACTCGATTTGACTCCGGGGCTTCCCCGTGGCCAGGTTCACCCCGTTCCTGAACCCTAGGGTTAGGGGAAAGTGTTATCGCCACCGCCATGGTCCCTTTCTTGTGGTGTCTTTGGGCTCGTGTCTTCTTGTGGCCTCCGCCATGGCTGGTGTAGGTGGCGCACTGGTGATCCTGTCTTGCCGCGGGTTCGTCGGTCAATCTGCTTCCTCTTCAATTCGTCAGCAAGGACCCCGGGTAAGTTGTCTCCGTGGGTCTTGTTCATGCTACTACCATGAATCTCTCTGTGTGTATCTAGTGGCTTCTCGTGCCGAGTGACTATGTTTTGATTAGGGTTCATCTCCTAATTAGGGTTCTTGTTCTGATTAGGGTTCATAACCCCCTGTTGATCATATCCATGATGCTTTAGATCTAGTGGTGATCATACTTGAGCATGAAGAATGATTATTTGCTGTGGATCATGATTTGTAGTGGCTTGATGATGCTAGTGGCTTGTCAGATTTATTCCAGTGGTAATTCACTATGATCCTATGCTAGTGTTTCTATGGAATCCTTGATTGGGAATGTTGTTGATCTGAGAACTTACTCTACTGTCAGAATGCTTATACTGACAGTAGTACTCTCAGTAGTTGCTTACTGCAATTATAATGGTAGGCTTGTATGAGATTATACATACTGAATATAATCATTACATGTAGTGATTTTCTGTGGATGTATAGATGAATTTGATGTTGATTCCTAGCACTTGGCTTCAGGAAGATGATATTTATTGGTTTGTCCCTTTTATCTGTGGAAACTAAGAAAATATTGGTTTTAGCTCATTTAGAACTTGTCCTTGTGATACCATTATGATCTGGCACACAAGTGATTGAGTTTTATTTCTGGGCTTAGCTTTGACAATACTTGTGATTAATACTGGCAAGATAAAATGAAAGCTTTTCTTAACTCTCCTGCCTATGATGTTGGTCTGAGGCTCTAGGATTTTAAGTCCTAGTTAGTTGAGCAAATAGTTTGTTTGTAACTTGTAAGATTAGAGGTGCTCCTCTCTCTGGGAGATGTGCCCTGATCTGATAAGAACAAATGAAGAATGATTTAAGTTGCATAAATTAACACTAAACTCTGTGATGGTGGTCTGAGAGTTTAGTGCTTTTGGCTGAGTTTGATTTCTTATCTTTATACTTGAAATCTCTAGGATAGATTCACCTCACTTGGGTGATTATTGAGAGATTATTTCATAAAGCAACACATGCTTTTATTTAGATACTATGATTGAATCATGTGATGGTTTTATGAAACTCACCATAGAATTTGATGATGGTGTAGTAAGTTGATGATGATGATCTTGCTCTGGTTTTGCTGGACTCCTGTGCTTGCTCTTGAGCGAGCCTGCTCCTCCTATCTCCTGGGATTGATCTTGCTGTCCGCCTGATCCATTCCCCTCCTTATGTCACCATCCTGGTGATGTTTGGTTTATCCTTGGTTAGTGTGGTTGCTGGCTGTGGTGCTTGGTTTAGCTGCTTTCTACACTGGTTGTTCTTGTGTGCTGTGCAGTCGGGTGATGCACTAGTGCCCCCCCACGGCTGTGCTGTGGTTTTGTGAGATTGGGCTATGCTTGTGAGGTCGACAGCACACCATATGCATGCTGGTGTGTGTCCTGCTTGTGTGCCTTCTATGCACTTGTGGATATGTTCAGAATTTTTGAACTTACCCTTACCAGGTTACTTTCATCTGGCTGGTGAATTTGTCCCTCTTAGCTGTCATCTGACTTCTGGCTTTGAATTTATGAAAGATGTAATCTTTAATATTGGTGAAACTTGCCCCTTTTATAACATTTCTCAATGATGAATTTGTCAAGTGCATTTCACTAACATATCTGAGAGAAATAATACTAACACTAATCTTCTTTTGTTTTATTTAATCTTTGTTTTGCAGGTACAAAGATAAAGATGAAGATTTAGTTTAGATTTAGATATAGGATAGTTAGTAAATATTCCAATGTAATTTCTTATTCTTTTGTAATTTTTCTTTATTATTCTTGTAATATTTATTTTATTCAATTGTAATAAAGATTATATTATTATTAATAAAGAATATTCTTATTCTTTATATATTTGCTTTTGTGAATTGTATGGATGATTTCACTAAGTTATAATTTTGTAACTTGCTTATATATTGATGATATGAAATAAGTTTCATATTCATTATTGTTTTTCTTTAGATAGAATTTAAGTTATAATACTTATTTCTTAATCAAATTAAGATTCAAAACTTATATCTAAATCATTATAATTCAAACACTCAAGTTTAAAATTCAAATTCATTTTAAACACATAACTCCTTAAAGATCATCTCAAAGTTTATAACAATCATCCTTTAGACTAAACCTTATCTGAAAGGATAAAAGAAACATTGATCACTTAAGATTTTAATTTGGTGAAAATTTTACCCACATTTTCACAGATGAATGCATGAAACAATCCATATTCCTAAATCTACCCTTCGTTAGATCCTAAATGCTGGGATGTTACAGACTTCCCCCCTTAAATTAAACTTCGTCCCGAAGTTTGTGGAGATGTACCTGAATAGTTCTGGATAAGTCTTTCTTAAATCCTCTTCTTTCTCCCATGTGGCTTCCCTTTCCAGTTTTCTTCCAGAATCTTACAAGGCTTTTCAATATAGGTCAGGTCTACTTGTAGTTCTATATCTTGATGTGTGATTGCATCATATGGAACTTTCAAACATTTACGAAGTTCTGTCACATGGAAAACACTATGCACTTGAGCCAATCTTGATGGTAACTCTAAAGTATAAGCTATAGTTCTGTTTGACTCAGTATCTTGAATGGTCCAATATATCTTGGACTCAATTTCCCTTTAACTCCGAATCTTTTTACTCCTTTCATTGGACTTACTTTCAAATAGACTATATCTCCCACTTCTGGATGCCATGATCTTCGACTTTGATCCGCATAACTTTTCTGTCTGCTCTAGGCTATTTTCAGTCTATCCCTGATCTTATCAATGATATCTTGTCTTTCCTTGATATAATCTGGTGCAAATTATTTGCTGCTTCCAGGTTCATACCAACATATTGGTGATCTACACTTCCTTCCATACAGAATCTCATATGGAGCTGCCTTCAGACTACTCTGATAGCTATTATTATAAGAAAATTCTGCCAATGGTAGGTGATTTTCCCATGTTCCTCCAAAATCTAGTGCACAAGATCTCAACATGTATTCTAGTATTTGATTTGTTCTTTCAGTTTGACCTCCTGTCTCAGGATGATATGCCGTGCTGAAATCTAACTTTGAACCAAGTGCTTCATGCAATTGCTTCCAGAATGCTGAAGTAAACACTGATCCCCTATCAGTTACGATCTTTTTGGGTACTCCAGGTTTACTTACTATCTCTTTGACATATACTTCAACTAACTTCTGGGCATTATCCTTCTGATTCACCGCAATAAAATGTGCACTCTTAGTGAGTCTGTCCACAATTACCCATATCATATCCTTCCTTTTTGGTGTCATAGGTAATCCTGTAATGAAGTCCATACCTATTTCCTCCCATTTCCATTCAGGAATTTCTAAGGGTTGTAATGGTCCTGTTGGACTTTGATGTTCAGCTTTCACTCTTTGACAAGTATGGCATTCAGATACATATTTAGCAATATATCTTTTCATGTTATTCCACCAGAATAGTTCTTTCAAATCCATATACATCTTAGTACTCCCTGGATGTATAGAATATGGGGTATCATGTGCTTCTTTGAGTATGACATTTCTGATCTCAATCACATCTTGAACACATAGACAGTCTTGGAACCATAAAGACCCATAATCCCCAAGGCGAAAAACTGATTTTTGTCCTTGAGATATCCTCCGAATTTCCTCAGCAATAAAAGGATCTTCTTCTTGATGTCAAAAAATTTCTTACTTAAGATCACTGTCCTGCTCTGCAACTACCTGCATAGTAGCTAATCCTCCAAGAACCTCTGTTCTGATGAATTGAAGTTCTAATCTTTCCAAGTCCATTTGTAACTCTTTTGGTAGCTCCCTATTGCTAGGCTGAATATCTACACTCTTTGTGCTTAAACCATCTGCTACAACATTTGCTTTCCCTGGGGTGTAATTGATTGTTAAATCATAATCCTTGATTAATTCCAACCAACGCTTCTGTCTCATGTTCAATTCCTTTTGAGTGAAGAAATATTTGAGACTTTTATGGTCAGTGTATAACTCACATCTGGCTCCATAAAGAAAATGCCTCCATCCTTGCAGCGCAAAAACTACTGCTGCTAATTCTAAATCATGAGTTGGATAGTTGACTTCATGTGGTTTCAATTCCCTTGAACCATAAGCAATCACTTTCTGATCTTGCATTAATACACAACCCAAACCTTCTTTAGATGCATCACAGTAAATGGTGAAATGCTTCCCTGTTTCAGGAACTGCTAAAATTGGAGCTGTGGTTAATCTAGTCTTCAACTCTTGGAAACTTGCTTCACATTTTTCATCCCACTTGAATGGTGTATTCTTCCTTAATAATTTGGTCATTGGTCTGGCTATTTTGGAGAAACCTTCAATGAATCTCCGATAATAACCAGCCATTCCTAAGAAACCTCGAATTTGCTTCACATTGGTCGGTGCAGTCCACTCTAGTACTGACTGAACTTTAGATGGATTCACGGTAATTCCATCTTTACTAATCACATGACCGAGGAATTCTACCTTATCTAGCTAGAACTCACACTTACTGAACTTAGCATAAAGCTTATGTTCTCTTAAAGTTTGCAATGCTATTCTCAAATGGTCAGCATGCTCTTCCTTATCCCTGGAATGTATCAAAATATCATCAATAAAGACGATGACAAACTTATCCAAATATGGCATGAAGATCTTGTTCATCAGATTCATGAATATTGCCGATGCATTCGTTAAACCAAATGGTACTACCAGATACTCATGGTGTCCATATCTTGAGACAAATGCTGTTTTTGGAACATCTTCCGGCTTGATTTTTATTTGATGGTATCCAGATCTTAAATCGATCTTTGAAAATACTCCAGCTCCTTTCACTTGATCAAACAAATATTGAATTCTTGGTAAAGGATACTTATTCTTGATAGTCACGTTGTTCAGATTTCTATAATCACCACACATCCGTCTTCCACCATCTCTTTTATCCACAAAGATTACTAGTGTTCCCCATGGAGATACACTTTCCTGTATAAATCCTTCTCTCGCTAACTCATCAATTTGCTCTTTGAGTTCTTTCAACTCTTTGGGTCCCATTTTATATGGTGCTTGAGCTATTGGTGTTGTACCAGGTATTAAGTCAATGTTGAACTCTATCTCCCGGTCTGGTGGCATTCCTGGTAACTCTGTTGGAAAAACATCTTGGAATTCATTAACTATCGGAATCTCTTCTAATTTAACTTCTTTCATTGAATTCAACTGTAGATCCACCATGATATGACTGTGTTTATCTGCTTGGTAAACTATCCTTGCTCCACTTGGATTTTTGATTGAGACAGTTTTCTCCTCACAATTTATCTGAGCTCCGTGTTCCGTCATCCAATCCATCACCAGCAATACTGCAATTCCCTCCAAAGGAATCACATAAAGGTCTGCAAAATATGTACAACCACAGATCGAGATAACCTGAGCTTGTTTTATGTGGCGTACAATCACATTCCCTCCTGCCGTAACTACGGTCATAGGACTTTCTAACGTTTCCCTTCTAATCCCGAACTTATCACAAAATTCTTCAGAAATGAATGAAGTAGTTGTACCAGTATCAAATAGAACTTTGCCGGGATTGGTAAGGATATTGAGCGTACCTATCACTGCATGCTCCGAATTATCCACCTCCTCGAGGGTTGCACAGTTCAGTTTTCTGGTAGGTTGGTTTCTCTTGCCATTGTTGTTCTTGCCATTATTTCCTCCTTTATTGGGTTGTCCATTTCCTCCACTGACTTGTCCTCCTCCCTTAGTAGGCCATCCTCCCGGTGGTTTGCTCGGGCAACCTGGCTTGATATGCCCCTTCTGGCCACAACCGTAACAGATCACTTGTCACATCCCAAGATTTTCCAAATCTTGTAATGCGAAAAATAAATAAACAAAATAAATAATTGTTGAAAATTAGGGTGAAAAGAAACTTTTGTTTCTAAAAGGAAACTTAAAATCCCATATTGAACAAACTTTGGTTAATATTTGAATCCAACCAAATTCAAATCAAGTAGAATGCATTCTTCATAAATGCATCTGGAAATTTAAACACTTGAGAAATAAACCAAAACTTTAAGACCTTAATGGAATAAAATCATTTCCAAGATATCTCTAAGACTATGGATTTGATCCATATAAAAAAAATTCAACAAACATTTACAAATGATCAAGAATGACAAATTAAAAATGTTATTAAAACCATAGAAATTGGTTTCACCTAATTTGGAGCCATAGATAAAATCTTATGAATTTAATAAGATAAGGAAATTGAATTTCCAAAGCTAATAAAGAACCTATCAAGAAATCCATACCAAATGGTGAGCAATTAATCCTAAAGTTAATTAAAAGGATAAATAAATATTAAATAAGATTTTACCAATTGGAATCACCAAGTTTGGATCTATAAATAAAAAGATATGGATTTTATAAGATAAAGAAAGAAATATTAAATAAGGAATATTTAAAGACCAAATTAAATCTTGGACTTATCCATAAGCAAATGGAATGAAAGTAATCCAAATCCAAATAAAATAAAAGGATGAAGAATCTTCCAAATAAAATAAAATGGCATTAATTAAATTCTATTTGAATAAAGACAAATCTCTAATAAGAATGATTAATTAAATCATGGAAAAAGTATTATTTGGAATTTACCCAAGTGGAATAAAATCATTTAATTAACTCAAATGGAATCAAGGAAATCTCCTAAATAAAAATTATGGAAATTAAAACCATAATTGATTTCATTGGAATAAAGACAAGTACCCAAATTAAAATGATTAATAAATCATATTAAAAATATTCCAAATAATTCAAGGTGAATTATTTGACACCCTAATAAATAAATAAAACCTACTGAACAGGTTTTGTGAAAAATTGAAATTAAATAAGGGTTAAAAATACATTTGATATTAATTGAATTTAAAGCAAGGGTTTTGTTTTAAATAATTAAAAGACCCAAAAAAAATAAAATGAATTATTCTAAATTTGACTCTAAAATGAACCAATAAACAGTATTTGAATACACACAAAGTTTGAGAGAAGTTTGAATTCAAATGAATGTTTGAAATGATTAAACAAAAATCAAAACAGAAAATCAAATGGAAAAAAAAAGAAACAGGAACAGGAAAAAATAAAAGGGCTCAGCCCAGCCCAACTAACCTATCTGGCCCAACATCAGCCCACTCCCTCTCTCCCGCAAGAAAATGATTCGAACCAGAAACTTAACCCGCGCAGTCACTGACAGATGGACCCCACCCCTTCTCCCTCTCTCTCGCTGACAATCACGCCCCACTTGCCAGTCTTCTTCCTCCCCGCGAAGACCACGCCCTCATCGTCATTTCTGCCGATTGATTGCGCGCTTGATTCCTCATTAACCGCGCGTTGATTCAACCCCGCGATCACGTGTATATAAGCGCCTGCCCTCTCTCTCTTGTCCCTCACTCACCGCACCTCCTCCGCCCCAGGGCTGCCCGAATTTCTCTCGGCAACATCCACTGCTCCGGCGAGATTCTCCGTCAATTCCGGCCACCACCACCAGCCCCACTGCCTCCAGAGCACACGAGCTTGCTCGCCATCATCTCCTGCACCTGCCAGTGCCTTTCCCTCACTTGCGCACACCTCAGACGCTCGGCAACAACCTCGACTGAACTCCGCCACCGTCTGCCTCGACTCCGGCGACTCCACACGGTGAGCTCTGACCTCCATTTCCCCTCTTTTTGATACTCCTGTGCGCGCCACGACCTTGCGCATCTGACCGTGTCCTCCACTCGTCTTAGCGCGCTCTCAATCCTCGCCTCCGTCAAGACCAGCACGAGCCCGACGCCATGCAGAACTCCGGCGAGAAATTTCGGTCGTCCTCGTGCGCTCCTGTCCAGGAAAAGACTACGTCGAGCTTCCCCACGACGCTGCGATCGCTGTGAGCCATTTATCTCTCTCTCTCTCGCCTTCTGAATCACCGGCAACCTCGCCGCCAGAGCGCACCGCCGCCACTTAGGTCAAACGCGAGGTCGCATCAACCGTTAGATGCAGATCCATCGGCTAAGATAGAGTCACTTATCGAAGAGGTATGAGGGCATCTGCATCGTGCGATTTGCTTTAGATCCAGCGACCCACGTTAGTCAATCCACGCGAACCGTTTTTAACCGATCAGAACATTCCACGTGGTCCTGTCTGTTTAATAAAAACCAGAATAGATTCTATTAGATGTTCAAACTTGTAAATGGCATAACTTTTGATCCACACGTCCAAATTTTGCAAATTTTATATCAATGGAATCAGCAAGACAAACCCTACCCAACCATGCACTTTGTTTAGTAAATTGCTTCTGGTAAAATGGTTGTTTTTGCAGAAACTTGTGTAGGCATGTTTTGAATATAAAAATATTTCTAAAATTATTTTGGTGATAAAATCTTTGGCAAATGGTTTGTTTTGAACCTACTGACCATAGAAATCAATTTGTGGTTTCAAAAATATATTTGGTGAAGAAAAAGAATAAATCTTTGAATAAAAGCATTTCTAGCCAAATAAAAACGTTGATTATGGTTTAAAAATGATTTTGGAGGAAACCTTTGGAAACTGTTTTGATTTAAACTCTCTGAACCCAAACACCAAGTTTTACGATTTAAAAATGTATTTGGTGAACCCTATAAAGATTATTACTTTGCTAAAGGCATTTTCAACCACATAAAATATTGATTTGGTTTAAAAATGGTTTATGGGTAAAATCTTTTGCAAATGGTTTTACCACTTTTATAAAATGACCAATAGGTGTTTTAGAATGTTTATAACCTATTAGAAACCACTTTTCCAAATAAAACAATCTTTTGCATGCTTGCATGCATTGCTTTGTTTCCATTATTTTATGTGATGTTTGCTTGAATGGTAGATTGAAATTGTGCCTTGCTTGATTGAATTGTAGTGATTTGAAGAGTGTGAGTATTGCAAGATCAAGGAGTGGACTTATATGCTCTACCAAAAAGGCAAGTGATGCTTCATACTTTTGTCCCATTATTTTCACTATGCATTAGTGATATTTCTAAGTAGGACTTGCATGGAATTTTTGCTAAGTGTAAACTATGCCATGGGAAAACCTAGTAGATGAAACCTTAGTAGAAATTTCCTAAGTTAAGATTACTACTACTATCATGCTTAGCTAGTAGAAAACAAGGGTGGATTATATTTCATGCTATGGAATATTTCTAAGTCAGGGACTTGTGTTTTGTTTAATAAAACAACTAAGTGAATGAAACACCTAGGTGGAATGGAAAGAATGGTTTGTGTTGAGTGGTTATGCAAGTCTAGTATGCTGGGGAAAACTTGGGCATCACCAAGTCCAGTATGCTGGGGAAAACTTGGTATCTCACTTGTGGAATGCCACCCAGGAACAAAGAGATTTGAGATGTCAAATGTTGAGAAGCTTCAAGTGCAGCCACTTGGCATTATGGGCTCTGCCTGGATCATATAGGTTGCAATAACTTATCCAAATGGACAGTTGGTGGTAGGGGTTTGATAGGCTGGAACGCGTCCATTCTGGTCTAAGGGGAGGCTTCTGAAAGATCTTGTCTTGGTGAAACCAAGTCTTGTGGGGAAAGTGCACCACCTCTGTAGAGTGAAAAATCTAAGTACTTAGCCATGTCCCTGGTAAAGGACAATTTGAGCATCAAGACATGGAAGCTATCAAGAATATCCTCATCCCAATTTCTAAGTTAAAAACTTGTGGTTGAACAAGGGTTAAAGGATCACCAATTTCTATTGGGAGATGCCTTGGGTGATTTTGTCAAGCAAAAACTTAGTGTTTTCAAATGATAAGGAAAATCTATTTTGAGCAAAGCAAGCCTAAGCTCCACTTATCCAAATGCATATAGATGATAGTCTCCACTATACTACCATAGTATCACTTGCCAATACAATTCAAATGTATTGACCCTTGTGGCTGTAACTTATTATGTTGTAGGTTTGTTTGATGTTAATGAGATGTGTTAATTAGGATTACAAGTCTACAACCAACATGTTTGCCTGTGGCACTTTGAAGATGAAGGACCCCATGCTATAGTTATTTCTGCTGCATTGTAATGAGATAGCCAAATGAGCTATGTAAGATGTAATGAATTATTTTATTCCTGGTTATAAAGTTGTATTATGACCTTTGTTTCTTAATATTACATCTTAACTGTGGATGCTAGCTATTGATCCAGGGACTAGCATTGTAAACACAGGGATCTCTACCTTATTAAAGGTTGGGACCTCTACAGATGGTATCAGAGCACTTTGTTGCCTGTAGGATTTGTAACCCTAGGATTGGACAAAACCCCTTAGAAAAAATAGGAGTTGTATTTGTTCCAAAACTTATTTACAAACAATCTTGTAAACTCTTTCCTCAACCTTTTGGTTTGATTCTACATCTCTTCTATTTCAAACTTGATGGACAAAGCCTCCCCATGGCCAAAGACTTCAACTTTATTTTCACCAAGGACTTCAACTTGGATATCACTAAGGACTACAAGTGAAACAGGAAATATTGCTCAAGACTTGAAGACTAAGGAAAAACAACTTAGAAGGAACCATCATCACCTTTGAAAGATTGTGACCAAGACACAAGAATTCTCCAAGGATACAAAGATCTTGTTCATGAAGAAGCAACCAAGAAGGATGGAATGATCTCAAGTGAACCATATAGTTGGACCACCATATTTTAGTTTAAATTAAACCCACCAACTTATGTGGTGTAACAAAAATATTTTATTGCCTAAAAATGTGCTTGGAACTTTGATTGAGTGGAATGTTTGTTTGTGATTGTTTGCACATTGTTTGTGAGACTTGTGATGTGTGTGAATAGAATTCTTCCTTAGAAATATTTTGCCTATTCTAATCCCAATCCAACCCAAACAAATGACTACTCCAAGAGACTCCAACATCAAGAATGGTGACAACAACAACAACCAAGAGGCCAACATGAGAGAACTCATAGTAACCCAAACCCAGTTGAACCAAGTGACAACTCAGTTTTTAGCCAACACCAGTGAGTTAGATCCAACCATGCAAAGGTTTTTGGAAACCCAAACCCAATTGTTGCATAAGGTGACAAATCAAATGATCAACATGGGAGACAACTCTTTCCAAGGAGCTTATGACAACAAGGATGTCAAGGATGATATTCTAGAAGGAACCCAAGCTTGCAATATTTGTGGAGACAAGGATCACACTTCCAAGGAGCATGAAGATCAATGCCCCAATTGTGAAGAGAAACATCCAACTGACCAATGCCCCACATCTCAAGCTACTTGTTTCCTATGTGAAGGAAATAATCATGTCCCTATCCAATGCCCCATCTATTCCATAGTTCAACAAAGGAAACAAGGTGGAGTGGAACAACAGATTTTAGACTTCCATGAGGGAACAACTTCTACCAAGAAGGATGAAGACAAAGGAAAATCTCAGCTTGCACCTCCATGCAGCATGACTCAATTTGATGGACCAAAGAGGAGACATATGTATTACCCAAGGAAAAGATCAAGGAGACCGGGAAACTTTCCCACCTTTGAGATAAGGTATGAAGAGCATGAGCTAGAAGCACTCCTAGGCTTGGAGAAACCCAAGAAGAAGAAGAAGGACAAAAGCCAAGTGCAATGCTGCCATTGCAAAGAGATGGGACACTATGCCCATGAATGTCCCGAGAAGAAACAAAAATATAAGGAGATTAGCCAAGTGTGGTGCAACAACTACAAAGAGTTAGGCCATTATGTATCAACTTGTCCACAGAAGATACGTGAATAACTCAATCTTGTCACATGTTACAATTGTGGTAACCAAGGACATTATGCAAGCAATTGTCCAGAAAAGATGAAGCACAAGATAAAGCCTATGAAGGATCTCAGCCTTGTCACATGTTTTAAGTGTGGAAACAAAGGACACTATGCAGATGTTTGCCCAGAGAAGTATCATCAAGACCCCAAGCAAGCCAAGAAGTAATCTAGTGGAAATTTTATTTTAAGGGTGGTAGTACCCTAGTTGCTTTGAGCCAACTTGTAACCCCTAGCCTTTCCAAATCTCGGGACGAGATTTGTTTTAAGGGTGGTAGCCTGTCACATCCCAAGATTTTCCAAATCTTGTAATGTGAAAAATAAATAAACAAAATAAATAATTGTTGAAAATTATGGTGAAAAGAAACTTTTGTTTCTAAAAGGAAACTTAAAATCCCATCTTGAACAAACTTTGGTTAATATTTGAATCCAACCAAATTCAAATCAAGTAGAATGCATTCTTCATAAATGCATCTGGAAATTTAAACACTTGAGAAATAAACCAAAACTTTAAGACCTTAATGGAATAAAATCATTTCCAAGATATCTCAAAGACTATGAATTTGATCCATATAAAAAAAGTTGTCAACAAACATTTACAAATGATCAAGAATGACAAATTAAAAATGTTCTTAAAACCATAGAAATTGGTTTCACCTAATTTGGAGCCATAGATAAAATCTTATCAATTTAATAAAATAAGGAAACTGAATTTCCAAAGCTAATAAAGCACCTATCAAGAAATCCATACCAAATGGTGAGAAATTAATCCTAAAGGTAATTAAAAGGATAAATAAATATTAAATAAGATTTTACCAATTAGAATCACCAAGTTTGGATCTATAAATAAAAAGATATGGATTTTATAAGATAAAGAAAGAAATATTAAATAAGGAATATTTAAAGACCAAATTAAATCTTGGCCTTATCCATAAGCAAATGGAATGAAAGTAATCCAAATCCAAATAAAATAAAAGGATGAAGAATCTTCCAAATAAAATAAAATGGCATTAATCAAATTCTATTTGAATAAAGACAAATCTCTAATAAGAATGATTAATTAAATCATGGAAAAAGTATTATTTGGAATTTACCCCAGTGGAATAAAAGTCATTTAATTAACTCAAATGAAATCAAGGAAATCTCCTAAATAAAAATTATGGAAATTAAAACCATAATTGATTTCATTGGAATAAAGACAAGTACCCAAATTAAAATGATTAATAAATCATATTAAAAATATTCCAAATAATTCAAGGTGAATTATTTGACACCCTAATAAATAAATAAAACCTACTGAACAGGTTTTGTGAAAAATTGAAATTAAATAAGGGTTAAAAGTACATTTGATATTAATTGAATTTAAAGCAAGGGCTTTGTTTTAAATAATTAAAAGACTCTAAAAATAATAAAATGAATTATTCTAAATTTGACTCTAAAATGAACCAATAAACTTTATTTGAATACACACAAAGTTTGAGAGAAGTTTTAATTCAAATGAATGTTTGAAATGATTAAACAAAAATCAAAATAGAAAATCAAATGGGAAAAAGAAAAAGAAACAGGAACATGAAAAAAATAAAAGGGCTCAGCCCAGCCCAACTAACCTATCTGGCCCAACATCAGCCCACTCCCTCTCTCCCGCAGGAAAACGATTCGAACCAGAAACTTAACCCGCGCAGTCGCCGACAGATGGACCCCACCCCTTCTCTCTCTCTCTCGCTGACAACCACGCCCCACTTGCCAGTCTTCTTCCTCCCCGCGAAGACCACGCCCTCGTCGTCGTTTCTGCCGATTGATTGCGCGCTTGATTCCTTATTAACCGCGCGTTGATTCAGCCCCGCGATCACGCGTACATAAGCGCCTGCCCTCTCTCTCTCTTTTCCCTCACTCACCGCACCTCCTCCGCCCGAGGGCTGCCCGAATTTCTCTCGGCAACATCCACTGCTCCGGCGAGATTCTCCGTCAATTCCGGCCCCCACCGCCAGCCCCACTGCCTCCAGAGCACACGAGCTTGCTCGCCATCATATCCTGCACCTGCCAGTGCCTTTACCTCACTCGCGCGCGCCTCAGACGCTCGGCGACAACCTCGACTGAACTCCGCCACCATCTGCCTCGACTCCGGCGACTCCACATGGTGAGATCTGACCTCCATTTCCCCTCTTTTTGATACTCCTGTGAGCGCCACGACCTTGCGCATCTGACCGTGTCCTCCACTCGTCTTAGCGCGCTCTCAATCCTCGCCTCCGTCAAGACCAGCACGAGCCCGACGCCATGCAGAACTCCGGCGAGAAATTTCGATCGTCCTCGTGCGCCCCTGTCCAGGAAAAGACTACGTCGAGCTTCCCCACGACGCTGCGATCGCTGTGAGCCATTTATCTCTCTCGCTTCTGAATCACTGCAACTCGGCCACAGAAAGCATCGCCACTGCTACCCCAGCGCCGCTCACTCTAGGTCAAACGCGCAGCAACCATTAGATGCAAATCCATCGGCTAAGATAGAGTCACTTATCGAAGAGGTATGAGGGCATCTGCGCCATGCGATTTGCTTTAGATCCAGAGACCCACGTTAGTCAATCCACGCGAACCATTTTCAACCAATCAGAACATTCCACGTGGTCCTGTCTGTTTAATAAAAACCAGAATAGTTCTATTAGATGTTCAAACTTGTAAATTGCATAACTTTTGATCCACACGTCCAAATTTTGCAAATTTTATATCAATGGAATCATCAATACAAACCCTACCCAACCATGTACTTTTTTTAGTAAATTACTTCTGGTAAAATGGTTGTTTTTGCAGAAACTTGTGTAGGCATGTTTTGAATATAAAATTATTTCTAAAATTATTTTGGTGATAAAATCTTTAGAAAATGGTTTGTTTTGAACCTACTGACCATAGAAATCAATTTGTGGTTTCAAAAATATATTTGGTGAAGAAAAAGAATAAATCTTTGAATAAAAGCATTTCTAGCCAAATAAAAACGTTGATTATGGTTTAAAAATGATTTTGGAGGAAAACCTTTGGAAAATGTTTTGATTTAAACTCTCTGACCCCAAACACCAAGTTTTACGATTTAAAAATGTATTTGGTGAACCCTATAAACATTATTACTTTGCTAAAGGCATTTTCAACCACATAAAATATTGATTTGGTTTAAAAATGGTTTATGGGTAAAATCTTTTGCAAATGGTTTTACCACTTTTATAAAATGACCAATAGGTGTTTTAGAATGTTTATAACCTATTAGAAACCACTTTTCCAAATAAAACAATCTTTTGCATGCTTGCATGCATTGCTTTGTTTCCATTATTTTATGTGATGTTTGCTTGAATGGTAGATTGAAATTGTGCCTTGCTTGATTGGATTGTAGTGATTTAAAGAGTGTGAGTATTGCAATATCAAGGAGTGGACTTATATGCTCTACCAAAAAGGCAAGTGATGCTTCATACTTTTGTCCCATTATTTTCACTATGCATTAGTGATATTTCTAAGTAGGACTTGCATGGAATTTTTGCTAAGTGTAAACTATGCCATGGGAAAACCTAGTAGATGAAACCTTAGTAGAAATTTCCTAAGTTAAGATTACTACTACTATCATGCTTAGCTTAGCTAGTAGAAAACAAGGGTGGATTATATTTCATGCTATGGAATATTTCTAAGTCAAGGACTTGTGTTTTGTTTAATAAAACAACTAAGTGAATGAAACACCTGGGTGGAATGGAAAGAATGGTTTGTGTGAATGGTTATGCAAGTCCAGTATGCTGGGGAAAACTTGGGCATCACCAAATCCAGTATGCTGGGGAAAACTTGGTATCTCACTTGTGGAATGCCACCCAGGAACAAAGAGATTTGAGATGTCAAATGTTGAGAAGCTTCAAGTCCAGCCACTTGGCATTATGGGCTCTGCCTGGATCATATAGGTTGCAATAACTTATCCAAATGGACAGTTGGTGGTAGGGGTTTGATAGGCTGGAACGCGTCCATTCTGGTCTAAGGGGAGGCTTCTGAAAGATCTTGTCTTGGTGAAACCAAGTCTTGTGGGGAAAGTGCACCACCTCTGCAGAGTGAAAAATCTAAGTACTTAGCCATGTCCCTGGTAAAGGACAATTTGAGCATCAAGACATGGAAGCTATCAAGAATATCCTCATCCTAATTTCTAAGTTAAAAACTTGTGGTTGAACAAGGGTTAAAGGATCACCAATTTCTATTGGGAGATGCCTTGGGTGATTTTGTCAAGCAAAAACTTAGTGTTTTCAAATGATAAGGAAAATCTATTTTGAGCAAAGCAAGCCTAAGCTCCACTTATCCAAATGCATATAGATGATAGTCTCCACTATACTACCATAGTATCACTTGCCAATACAATTCAAATGTATTGACCCTTGTGGCTGTAACTTATTATGTTGTAGGTTTGTTTGATGTTAATGAGATGTGTTAATTAGGATTACAAGTCTACAACCAACATGTTTGCCTGTGGCACTTTGAAGATGAAGGACCCCATGCTATAGTTATTTATGCTGCATTGTAATGAGATAGCCAAATGAGCTATGTAAGATGTAATGAATTATTTTATTCCTGGTTATAAAGTTGTATTATGACCTTTGTTTCTTGATATTACATCTTAACTGTGGATGCTAGCTATTGATCCAGGGACTAGCATTGTAAACACAGGGATCTCTACCTTATTAAAGGTTGGGACCTCTACATCACTACAGGCTTTTTGCATTCCCTTTGGAAATTCCCTGGAATTCCACAGTTGTTACCGATAACATTCCTTCTCGGATTGGATTGATTTCCACCACTACCCTTGTTATTGTTATTGTTGTTATTATTGTTGCCATAATTCCTATTCTGAGGTTTGAACTCCAAGTTAGGTTTAGGTTTGCTTGCCTGAATTCTCTTGGTTTCCTTCTTGGCTCTCTTCCTCCGATCCTCTTGGACATTCTTGTTATCATCTTCAAAAGTAATGGCTGCATCCAACAACTGCTGATAAGTTTGCTTATTGGCTAACCTTTGTTGCATCTTCACAAACGGATTTAATCCATGCAAGAAATGCTTCTTCCTTTTCTCTTCAGTGTTTACATCCTTCTCAGCATAACGAGACAGTTGGCTAAACTCCCGGATGTACTTCATGACACTAGTATATCCTTGCTGAAGCTCCTCAAATTCTCTCCGCTTCAACTCCATGACGCTTTCCGGAACATGATATTCACGGAATCTCTGCTTGAACTCCTCCCAGGTAAAATCACTTCCTGGTTGTTGCATGGCTAGCTGATTTTCCCACCATGATGCTGCAGGTCCAGTCAGCAGATGAGTTGCATACCTCAATTTTTCCTCATCATTGCAACCCACAGTTTTCAGCTTCCTTTCTGTATCTGCTAGCCAGTCTTCTGCATCCATTGGTTCAGGAGCTGATGCAAAAGGTATCGGTCTTGCATTCTGGAAATCAGATAAACTCACTCCTCCACCTTCAGGTGCCCTCTGATTTGCTTGCCCCAGCAGCTCTTCCATGAACTTGTTCTGGGTCTCTTGCATCATTTGCATGCATTGCATAAAGTTCTGCTCCATTAACGGCCTCATTGGTGGTGGTGGTGGTAATGCTTCTTGGTTTGCTGCATCTGCATCGGCCTTTTCCTTGGTCTCTCGCTCCATCCACTGCTACTCAGTTTCCATTCCTACACCCGTATCCATGACCCTCTAGTCCTGAAACATAAAGCGAATACTCATAATTACATCATGCATATGTGTTCTGAGCTCGACTTTACGCACAGAACTAGTCACACAATGAAAATCCAGATAAAATCCAAATATGCATTTCACATATTTTACATAATATCATAATGGTACAAAGTCATTACAACATATACCATATAGGTATATTTACAAAACTACCTTATTACTTGAGTACAATACACAATACTTGATACCACTGACTAATTGCCTCCTTCTAGTAGTAACTACATCCATCGTACATGCCTGATGTCCAACCATGATGACGTGTTATTCGTCGCACAGTTTGTGGAACATATGGCCTTCCCGAAGGAACATACTCTGTATCTGAAGTGTCAGGACTTGAGTCATTACTCAACCTGAGCGCATTGACTCTCCACCAAATTGAAAAGTCTTCAAAAACATATTCAACATTATCTCCAGCCTGCATCTCCTGAGCTTCATTTCTTGAGTTGTCAACAGGATACACAGATCCTGCTGCTCCCTAGGTGCTCTCATGGGCAAGATAGTTAAACACTGGATAATGTATATTCCCTGGGTTTTGAGAAGATGTTGATGATTCAAACACTCTCTCCTCAGGATCTTCTTCTTCATCCTGATTATCTATTGACATGGTATTTCTACTACTATTATTAGGGTTCATCCTTGCACCCATCCAACTAGATTGTCCAACATTTCTGTCAGAACCATCTGTGGACATCTGGTGTTCATGAGATCCATTATATGATCCCATCCTACAACCATCCGAATTCTCAATAGGAAGTTCTGAGTCAGAACCATCCTCTGAGTCCTGTGGTACTGCATACCGCATATCCATAGTAGGATCATGTATAGGTTTAGGTCTTGGTGAATAAGGATATGATATAAAAGATTCCAGATCTATAGGTATATCCTTAAAGATAGGTGTTGCACTACTACTTGCTTCTATCTCTAACTGGAATGATAACTGCTTCCTCCTTTCCGGATCAGTTAGATCCTCTAACATTTCATTTTTATCTTCGACAATCACTTGATGAGTCTTATAGAAAGACGCAACCAGTGTCCGGTATCAATCCATAAACTTGGAAGCTAACTTAGGATGCTTCTTAACCAAATTAAGATGATCCGGTATAAGTTCCGAGTCTATAGAATCATGAGGTATCACAAAGAATGTGCTACCTTCTAGCTCCTTGGTTTTCTGCTCCCGGATATTAGCTATTGCCTCCACAACAACAACATGATAGGTTGCTAAATGACTCCTACCTTCTCCTATGGGTAGATCGTGATATAAACCAAGCTTCTCTGGAATTTGGATACTCACACGATACTTGGATAACATCCGACCATCAAGGTAAGTGATAGTGTTCACTGGAATTCTAGTTGGACAACTAAAGAGCTTTTACAAGTTGACGAAGTTGGTCTGTAAATGATCCTTGATAATCATCAAGAGTCTCCTCTTTCCTTACCAAAGTCTGTTTTGGAAACTTTGGTGCCATATCTCTCTATATCAGAAAAATAATTTTGATTAGTATCCAATGATATATTGCATCATAACAAAGAATTATCACACTAAAATATATAATATATTCTCATTTGAATACCCATTATATTACTTTTAGAGAATTATTTATCGTTGCTAAATTTTTCCTACAGGTAATACCCTTTATTAGGTTTCCAACCTAAGGTCAAAGCAATTTGCACTGATACCAACTGCGGTGACCCAACATACCACTGCATGTGTAGTACACTATAGTCGTTGACATGACATCTACAGAACACCGTTCCGTAAATATCACATCCTCGAGTGGTACATGTAAACATTATGGTCCATATTACAGATGTAGACACATTATTATTATTACACTACCGGAAGTTCAAGATTTCCAAAAGATCGAACTTACCAACCAAAATATAAAGTGTTCAGTGGAATTTAAAAGTAGCAACTCCGTCTAGGAGTTGAGCTCAACAGCTTATTCTATAGAGTTCATGCTGCTCGGCTCCATTGGTTACTATTAACTAGGTTACTTAGTTGGACTCATTATCATTGACACCATAGCGGATTTCGTAATCCACTCCTTCCACTCCTCCGGACAGATCAGGTTCCTCATAGAACACATCTTCTTGGCATTCGGCTGCATACATTGGCACGTCTTCGGGATCCTCAAAGTCTAAGCAAGGGATCAAAGGAAAGAATGAGTAACAGCGTTACCCAACAAGTTCATTATATGCAAGGTAGGAAGTTTGATGCTCTAACTACCACCTTGGATTATAAATCCTTGGCACTATGCAGTTGTTTTGTAAATCTTTCTTCAAAAATTGATTTTATTCCGAAAAACTATGACAATCAGCCTTCCCAGGTTGACCAGAACTTTCATGGAGTTCCTTTCCTGCCGCGTTGGTAGCTCTTTCCCAGAACAGGGAGTAACAAGTTACAGTTCTTACACTCTGCAGAGGTGCATTACTTTATCCATGAGAGATCAACTCCTTGTTGCACAACCGGGCGTACTTTCCCATCCACAATTCCATGATGTGGGGCCCAGTAGTTGGTCCAAGCCAATCACTGCCCCTTCGCGACCCCGCATGCCTTGTGATGACAAGGTAGTGAAGTCTGATGCTTGCATTGGACCTTGAGTTTCTAGTTCTACAAAAACATTATGATTGCCCGGTAAGTACAATATTTAAAGAAGCAAAATGATTATGCAAGTAATGTAATGCATTATTTAATTCTATATGCATTTTCCCTATATAAGGTGCCTTTTAATAGAGCATTTATAATTTTTTTTATATTTATTGCATATATTGAATTATTTTATTTTATTTCCCTTTTTATTTGACTTTTATTGATTTAATAATTCTTTTAGGAATTATTAATTATACATTAAAATTTATTATTAAGTATTTTTCAAAAATACTATAATATTAATATATAATGAAAGTGATTTTTATTTATTTTTATCATCTTTCAATAATTTTGTAAAATTCCATGATATATAAATTAATAAATTCTTATAAAAATTTAAATGTCCAAAATTTTATATCTTATTTTATTTGGATAGAGTGGATTATTGTGAATCCAAAAATATTTTATTTATAATTTTTGGACTTTTATTTTATTTTCTAAAATTTTATTGAGGTCAGGGGCATTTTGGTCCTTTCCAATTGATTAAAACTTATTTTTCTTCTTTTTTAAACAACTTGGGCTGGCCCCTTGGGCTTATTGGGCTAGTGTGGCCCAATAGGGCAGGGTCAAAATCATCACCCCGAGGGGTTTTGGCCCACCCAGCCCACTCTCTCTGCCTCCTCCTCGTTCTTACCTTTTCTCTTCCTCGACCCCGCGGCTCTGGCGTCGCCGTTGAGGCTTCCCCTGGCCGCTGTCATGGTGCAGGGCGAGGTTTGCGACTACGCTCGTTCATCTAGTCCAACTCGATTTGACTCCAGGGCTTCCTCGTGGCCAGGTTCACCCTGTTCCCGAACCCTAGGGTTGGTGGTGCCCGCTGTCCCGCCTCAGGTGGTGTGTGGTGGTCTTGCAGCCGTGTGTCGTCGTGGCTGGTGTAGGTTGCAGCTACTGGTGCTCCCCTGTGCCAGCAGGTTCGCCGGCCACCGCTTCCTCTTCAATTCGTTAGCGAGGACCCCGGGGTAAGTTGCCTCCGTGGGTCTTGTTCATGCTACTACCATGAATCTCTCTGTGTATCTAGTGGCTTCTCGTGCCTAGTGACTATGTTCTGATTAGGGTTCATCTCCTCATTAGGGTTCTTGTTCTGATTAGGGTTCATAACCCCCTGTTGATCATATCCATGATGCTTTAGATCTAGTGGTGATCATACTTGAGCATGAAGAATGATTGTTTGCTGTGGATCATGATTTGTAGTGGCTTGATGATGCTAGTGGCTTGTCAGATTTATTCTAGTGGTAATTCACTATGATCCCATGCTAGTGTTTCTATGGAATCCTTGATTGGGAATGTTGTTGATCTGAGAACGTACTCTACTATCAGAATGCTTATAGTGACAGTAGTACTCTCAGTAGTTGCTTACTGCAATTATAATGGTAGGCTTGTATGAGATTATACATACTAAATATAATCATTACATGTAATGATTTTCTATGGATGTATAGATGAATTTGATGTTGATTCCTGGCACTTGGCTTCAGGAAGATGATATTTATTGGTTTGTCCCTTTTATCTGTGGAAACTAAGCAAATATTGGTTTTAGCTCATTTAGAACGTGTCCTTGTGATACCATTATGATCTGGCACACAAGTGATTGAGTTTTATTTTTGGGCTTAGCTTTGACAATACTTGTGATTAATACTGGCAAGATAAAATGAAAGCTTTTCTTAACTCTCCTGCCTTATTGGTCTGAGGCTCTAGGATTTTAAGTCCTAGTTAGTTGAACAAATAGTTTGTTTGTAACTTGTAAGATTAGAGGTTCTCCTATCTCTAGGAGATGTGCCCTGACCTGATAAGAACAAATGAAGAATGATTTAAGTTGCATAAATTAACACTAAACTCTGTGATGCTGGTCTGAGAGTTTAGTGCTTTTGGCGGAGTTTGATTTCTTATCTTTATACTTGAAATCTCTAGGATAGATTCACCTCACTTGGGTGATTATTGAGAGATTATTTCATAAAGCGACACATGCTTTTATTTAGATACTATGATTGAATCATGTGATGGTTTTATGAAACTCACCATAGAATCTGATGATGGTGTAGTAAGTTGATGATGATGATCTTGCTCTGGTTTTGCTGGACTCCTGTGCTTGCTCTTGAGCGAGCCTGCTCCTCCTATCTCCTGAGCTTGATCTTGTTGTCCGCCTGATCCATTCCCCTCCTTATGTCACCATCCTGGTGATGTTTGGTTTATCCTTGGTTAGTGTGGTTGCTGGCTGTGGTGCTTGGTTTAGCTGCTTTCTACACTGGTTGTTCTTGTGTGCTGTGCAGTGGGGTGATGCACTAGTGCCCCCCACGGCTGTGCTGTGGTTTTGTGAGATTGGGCTATGCTTGTGAGGTCGACAGAACACCATATGCATGCTGGTGTGTGTCCTGCTTGTGTGCCTGCTATGCACTTGTGGATATGTTCAGAATTTTTGAACTTACCCTTACCAGGTTACTTTCATCTGGCTGGTGAATTTGTCCCTCTTAGCTGTCATCTGACTTCTGGCTTTGAATTTATGAAAGATGCAATCTTTCATATTGGTGAAACTTGCCCCTTTTATAACATTTCTCAATGATGAATTTGTCAAGTGCATTTCACTGACATATCTGAGAGAAATAATACTAACACTAATCTTCTTTTGTTTTTATTTAATCTTTTTTTTGCAGGTACAAAGATAAAGATGAATATTTAGTTTAGATTTATATATAGGATAGTTAGTAAATATTCCAATGTAATTTTCTTATTCTTTTGTAATTTTTCTTTATTATTCTTGTAATATTTATTTTATTCAATTGTAATAAATATTATATTATTAATAAAGAATATTCTTATTCTTTATATATTTGCTGTTGTGAATTGTATGGATGATTTCACTAAGTTATAATTTTGTAACTTGATTATATATTGATGATATGAAATAAGTTTCATATTCATTATTGTTTTTCTTTAGATAGAATTTAAGTTATAATACTTATTTCTTAATCAAATTAAGATTCAAAACTTATATCTAAATCATTATAATTCAAACACTCAAGTTTAAAATTCAAATTCATTTTAAACACATAACTCATTAAAGATCATCTCAAAGTTTATAACAATTATCCTTTAGACTAAACCTTATCTGAAAGGATAAAAGAAACATTGATCACTTAAGATTTTAATTTGGCGAAAATTTTACTCACGATGAATGCATGCAACAATCCATATTCCTAAATCTACCCTTCGTTAGATCCTAAATGCTGGGATGTTACACAACTGCCGGCGATGGTGATAGGAGTTGACGGCCGCCGGATTGAGCTATGCGATGGGTGGGGATTTGGGGACAGGATGGGGGTATTGAGTCCCAGAGATGGTGGTGCCGAAACCTGGGGCAGTTGACGGCAGCGATGAGGCTGGTACCCGACGTGCGGATCTGGGAACCGAGGTGATAAGATAGTGTAACCGGCGGCGCTGGTGATAGTCGTGGACGTATGCCTAGGGGAGAGCGGCGGCGATGTGGTTGTGGGATCTGGCATGGAGGTGTGGTG
Source organism: Avena insularis (assembly GCA_023614405.1). Taxonomy (NCBI): domain Eukaryota; kingdom Viridiplantae; phylum Streptophyta; class Magnoliopsida; order Poales; family Poaceae; genus Avena; species Avena insularis. The sequence continues at coordinate 29,182,638 of CM042689.1, read as the reverse complement.
GAGATGATATTTGATATACTAGGGGAGCAACGGTAACCTGTAGCTCAACGCCCCTACCGCTCGGAGTGGTGGAGCAGGCCCGTGAGCTCTGCGGCAGTGGTAGACGGTGATGGCCAGTGTCGGGATAGGCAGAGCTCTGGCGCGCAATGCAGAGCGGCAGGAAAGAGGCAGGGAAAGATTTGCGTCGAAATACCTTTTTGGGATATAACGAAGATAGCACGTAAAGAACAAATATGGGGATATTCTCTCTACACGCACAGATCTCGAAGCAGCCAACGATGAGAGATGCTTCCTCCACAGGATACAGGCATACCATGTGTTTTGTCTATATATATATTTATATTTATATATATATGTGTGTGTGTGTGTCCCCGTAGATACAAGAACCAAACAGGAAGAAACTAGAAACACAAGACAAACACTCTAGGGTTTGGCCAAAATTGTGAGCATCAGATATACATACTCCCCCCGACCCATATTAGTTGACTTCAATTTGGATGTATCTATCACAAAAACTTGTCTAGATATATTCAAATTGGAGTCAACTAATATGGATCGGAGGGAGTGCCAGATTTCACAAGATTTTAGCTTCTTAAGAAGTAAAAACATATTCAGACAATCTATGTCATGCAAGACCTAACATTTCTTTTGAGTTAATTGAATTCTTATGCTTCTGAGAGCTACGACATACACATTGGCCAAAACACAAGACAAACACTCTAGGGTTTGACGAAAATTGTGAGCAGATACACATACCAGATTTCACAAGTCGTGCAGGTCGCCTCTCACTTCCTGGATGATATCTGTTTTCCATCCTTGCACTAGTGGGATACGCCCCATTGGTCCCGGTTGGTAAGGGGCATTAGTCCCGGTTACCCAACCGGGACGGGGCAATCGGGACTAAAGCCCCAACCTTTAGTCCCGGTTGCCCCACCAACCGGGACAAATGAGGGTACACGTGGCCACGGCAGAGGGCGAGGGGGGGTGGAGCAACCGTCCCGGTTCGTAACACGAACCGGGACAAATAACCTTCTCGCAATGCGTAGATTTATTTACATTCTGCCATGCGTAGAATTCATTTTGGCAACTTTTGTTGCCGCGGTAGCATTTTGGCCACTTTTTGTGCCGCGGCAGAGAATTCATTTAGGTTGTTTTATTGTTTATTTAGTGTTTTGCACTCATCAATGAAGGAACCATTATATTACACAAGATCATCATGATAATATTACATTCGATACACGGATCGAGTTCATGCACTACATACAAAAGTTGCTCTTTTTACAATCCCTATTGTCTATACACAGCCAAATAGTATTCCCCTTTTGGGTTTAGGACTTCTGCATCCAAGAATACCACCAATTCCTCCTGAATTGCTTGTACGCGATCCTTTGGCAGAAGACCGTCCGTGACGCTCGATCTGATTTAAAAAGGAGTCACCTATATGAATGAAACTAAACACAATTTGATTGTAATTAAAAACTATAGAAATTGTTTACGTCGTGGAGTTGCTCTAAATTTTGCTCTTCTCATCGCACGTCACGCGGATAAACTCGCAAACATAGTATCCACATAGATTGTTACCGTCCCTACGCTGCACTTTACAAGAACATAGTTCAATCAAAATAATAATCAAGCATGATAATAATCGTATCAAAACTAGAATCAAAGAGATGCGGATATAGCTAGTGGTGCTTACATCTAGTGCTTCAAATGTAAGCTCGCTTTCCAAATACCCTAGCCTTGTTGGTGAACCGCTTTCAAGCGCCAAGAAAAGCGAATAAAATAAGTTATTAATTACTTGATATCATAAAATTCACGAACGTTGCCGATATAGTGTCGTAATGATTAGAATTACCGCTGGAGAAGCATCTGCATGTCCTTCCACTTCTCAAGGGGTTTATGTTTCGAGTCCATGACTAGTACACGCCCTTTGTCAAGTTGAATGATTAACAGAATATAGTGGTAGCTGTGAATGCATAACTAATCAATTATATACTTAACATCGAGTAAGCGAAATAGAAAGTGTATACAAGACAATAACACTCACTCGAAGTTGTAAGGAAAAAGTATTTCCCTTCTGGTTTCTTGAAACCTTAACGCTTGTACTATATTATCCTCCATATCCTGGGGGTTTGTTTTGAGATTAGCTTGATGAACCCAATATGGGTCAATGAAGCCAATGTCATAGATTTGTCCTCTGCTGCATTCGATAATCTTCATTCTGCATATTACAGTATGATTATATACATGCAATAAACAAGGTGAGATAGCTGGAGACTAAATTAATTACAGAATTAGTACTTATAGACAATAGGCACTGATGATCGATTTGTCTAAGGAGTCTTGATTGAATAATTGAAATAGTTCATAAAATTCAATGGATATCATGTCATCTATATATTTCCCATAATGCTTTTTTGTAACCTTCAGCACTATCCAGTTAGCCCCGGCCTTTGTGGCATGCATGTACCAGTTATGCAATCTTCGCATTTTTGTTGGAAGATTCTTTACCTCCTCAGGATTGACGAGAGGTTTGCCGTACTGATATTTGTATGCTACTTCACTCACGGGGAAGTACTCTAACTGGTATAAGTACTGGGCAATACTCATACCTTGAGCAGCTGGCAATTCTCCAGACAGTACTACCTCTGGATCATACTGCTCTTCGGCCCCATATTTTCTCGACCCCACATTGGTATGGGAAATCACCTTGAGAGGGGCGCAAGACTGTTTTGCTTGTCCTCCGAGCTGGGCAACAGATTTCTCGCTTGCATCAGTACTGCTCTTCGAGGCTTGTTGTGCCGCATGTGACTTGAGAATAGAACACTCAAAGTCTGATGATAGCTTTGGCTCGGATTGATGAAGAGTCTTTAGCATTTTCAACACTCTGGCTTTTTCTTCTTTGGTGCTAGGGAACTCTGGCTCTTTCGGCCACCTCAGCTTAGTGAAAAACGTTGTCGTTTCCGCATCAATGATCGCCGCAGTCTCCTCTTCAGTACAGTCATAAGCTCTCTTGGGAGGAACCTTTGGTACTTTTGGAAGAGGCTCTTGTTTATGTTTCAGCGATCGCTTACCATGACTCAAAGTAGCGGTATGCTTACGCTTTTTATCCTGAGGCAGTGGCGATGGCTGCACCGGAGACGGGTGAGGCGACAGAGCCGGGTGAGGCGACGAAGACGGCTGCCATGCAGGGGGTTGAGGCGGCGTAAGATGGACTTGGCATGTGATTTCGAAGCATGATACATTCCTTTGGCCATAGAATGGTGACGTTTGTTGCATCTCCCAGTTCAGTCACATCCCCTTCACCTGCAGGGTAGTCCAGCTTCAAAACTTCAAAGGTGGGCATGATTTCATCCACCCCGACAACAGCGTAGCCCTGTGGAACCGGACAACAATCGTAAGTTGGTGCGGGTCCAATTGGTAAGGCATAGCCGACCGCCACCTTCATTGATATGTTCACAACTTTGACATGTACCTCGCAGTGTGTCATCTGTGTGATATCATCCACTGGGTAGCCAACAGGAGCCATCATCGGTGCACCATCGTCATCGCCATTGTCATCACCCGGGACCTCGGTGGAAGCCACACTGCTTTTTTTGGATATTTCTTCCTCTCTTCGGGAAACCCAGTCCTCCATGGTTTGGAGCTGCTTGTGCCTCGTGTTCGTCCATCATGTTCCTTATTTCCAAGGGCGAGTGTGAGCTCATCATTCTCTCTATCGGGAATGAAGTCCCCATCTTTAACAGCCTTTACTTCTTTTCTCATCTTCTCGATTGGCAAGGGGTCTTCTTTATGTCGTATGTTATATATACACTTCCCTTCTGAGTCCAACGTGCCCCATGCCTGTAAAACCAATTCCTTGCACGTTCTACCCAATCGTCTGTCTCTGGGGTGATCTTTTTAGCACGCAGTTCATTCTCAAGTTTCTCCCACTTAGGAATGCCAGCCATGTAGCCACCTTGCGGCATAGTATGGTGATACTTCTTGTTAGAAGCATTTAGTTTATTTGTTGCAGACATTTTCTTAGCTATTTTTGATGTCTTGTATTTCACAAACTCAGCCCAGAATGGTTTTATCTTCTCAAACTGAATATTCTTGAAATCGGGAGTCTTCTCTTTCACGACATAGTCAAGGTGCAATCTTTTCTTCCAGTTGGTGAAACACTAGGCCATCTTTTTCAAAGACCACTCCCTGACCTTAGCCTCCATGGCTCTCCCATGTTCTAAGGCGTCCTCAACTGGATCCTCCGCATTTGGATCCAGCTCTATCTTCGGTAATTTGAAATTAACCATGAGCCTCTTCCACAGTAAATCTTTGGCGTGGTTAGGGACAAATAAACATGTTCCCTCTTCTTGCGCATCAGTAGGCCTATTCCAATTTCGAATGGTGATCAGGATTAAGTCCCTAACGATTACTCCGCATTGTGCCACAAATTTGTTTGCGACAACTTCGGGAGCCATCGGTTTGCCGTCTTCAGTGACATCTTCGATCCTGAACCTCTCATGGTCTCCCAACTTTTTGGTTGGGCCTCAGCTGCTCTTTTCAGTAGATTTCTTCGATCCGGAGGGCTAAAAGAAGAAAGATCGTCGTTACTATTTCTATATAGATAGCAGATGATTAATTAATGAATTAATTATATTACATGCACCTCGCCAGAGCGGTCGTCTTCTCGATTACACAAGGCATCGCCTTCTCCCTCGCGGAAGGCAACACCTTCAACCTCAAACAAGTCGTCTATTCCGGCAAAAAGAGGATCACCCTCGACGGAGTTGTTCAGAAACGTCGATACATCTAAATTTTCTTCCTCGCGGATCACACCTTGGATCAACTCTTCCTTTTCTTCGTCTCTGACGTGTGGGTCCATATTTTCTGCATAGGTGGAAAATGGATAAGTCAAAACGGATAAACCCTAATTCAGAGAAACCCTAATATATACATACACAATAATAAAAATATATACATACACACTATATATACATACACAATATATACATACACACTAAAAGGGAAGGGGCGGCTGGAGCGCATGGCGATGGACGGAGACGGAGGCGCTGTGGCGGTCGGGGAGGAGGGATAGGCCGAATGCTCAAACAAGGATGATGATATGACAAGTTGAATTGCATTGAAATGAAACCCTAAAACTTGCTCGGCAATTTAAACGGGGTTCCGAGGGTTGAAAACCCTAACTCGGGAAACTCCGAAAACACATGAGAGGGGTTGATTTAGTTCTCTAATTAAACTTGTCATCAAAGTTGATTAGCAATGCATGATTATAGCTTAAAAAGGTAGAACTCATTTTTATGAACATTTTGATATATTATTTGTATTTTTCTGACTTATAAATAATAAGATATGAATTTTACAATATTTAATAATTTTCTGGAATTATAAAACAATTTATTACATCAGGCGCGTCGTGTATAAAGCGAAGAACCAATATCGGAAAGAAAGTCGGCAGTCAATCAACCCTCGGGTTCGGGATGCCCTAGCGAGGACACATCGGATAACCCTAGGTGCAACATCGATTCAAATAGGGTCTATGACAACTAATATCATATACAAATACAAAATATGATAATATACATATACATATACAAATACATATAAAAATACATATACATATACAAATACAAAATATGATAATATATAGGACACTCTATCTATCGATAAAAGACCACAATAGAATTGTATGCATCATGGCAAGAATTGAAATGCTTTCGAAATCATAGGATTATATCATTGTAGGGCTATGCTTGCCTTTGCCTGTTGATAGCCGAAAGCAGAGCTTCAGGATCCTTGTACTTGACTTGATTACAGTTGGTCAAGTATTTGCCTTCAACGGTGTTGATCTCTGTCTTCGATCTCGATCTCGATATCGTATTCTATCGGGAAGAACCACACACCGGAAAGAAAGGGAAACAATCAACACATGGCATCGATGCAATGCTCAAGCAAGTATGATGATATGACAAGTTGAATTGCATTGAAATGTAACCCTAAAGCATGCTCTACAATTAATCGGGGTTCTGAGGGGTGAAAACCCTAACTCGGAGAAACTCCGGAACACATGAGAGGGGTGGATTTGTTCTTCTAATTTAACTTGTCATTTAAGTTGTTGAACAATGCATGATTATAGCTTAGATAGCTAGGTTTCATTTTTCTGAACATTTTGATATATTATTCATATTTTTCTGACTTATAGATTAAAAGTTATTGAATTTATAAGATTATAATTATTTCTGAAATTATTAAAAGCTGGTTAAACTTTGTACACCGCAGGCATACCTAGCCGCAGTGACTGACAGAGGGGCCCCATGGCCACCTCAGCAGACTCGCAAGCAAGAGGGACTGGGGGCTGGTTGGTTATTTCTCACCGAGGCAGTATCTAGCCAGAGAGGCTGACGAGTGGGCCTGGGCCACGCAGGCAACACGTGGAAGCCACACGGACGCCACGCCGGCTCACCGGCCAACGGGCCAGACGGCGGCATGGGTCGGCGCTAGGAGGCGAGCGGGGCTGCATGGGCTAGCGCGCTAGACTCGCGCGGTTGCGTTGAGCCAAAAGGCAGCGGCGCCGCTTCGGATTGGTCACCGGAGCATGGCGCACGGCAAGCAGCGGCGGCGGCGCTTGCAGGTCTTCGGCGAGCGGGGACTACAGAGCGAGGGAGAGAGGGAAAAAGGTCGGCGAGATCCGCGTGCTCACCCTGGTGCTCAAGGTAGTGACGGGGAAGCGCGGGGAGGTCCTGAACGGCGTGAATGGCGACGGCGGCCGGCGTTGGTGACGGAGAGGACGTGCTCGATTTCGGCGGGAGAGAGCAAGACTACAAGCGAGCTTCGGTGAGGAGGTTCCTGGCAAAGAGGCGGAGCAGCGGCAACGGCCGGTAGGGCGTGCAGCGTGGGCACTGATGGCGCCCGATCCTTGCGCCTAGAAGATTGTGAGATGGGGAAGAAGAAGAGGAGGGGCACCCAGTTATTAACCAAGGGCCTTTTGTCCCGGTTGGTAGCTCCAACCGGGATTAGAAATCACGTCCATTGGAGCCACCAACCGGGACGTATACTCCAATTTTTTCAGCAGACCAAGGGGCGCGCGCAGGGGGTCTTTAGTCCCGGTTGGTGGCTCCAACCGGGACATATGACCCTGTTTTTGAAAAAATTTCAGGAATTTTATCTCTGTTCCCGCCTTATTTTTATTTTGGGTTTAAATTTGTAATGTTTTTTAAATGATAATTACTTTGGAATTGAGAAAAACTTTAAACATAAAAAGTGTTTGAATTTGAATAACTAATTCAAAACCATTTACTGTTTTTAAAAATAATTAATGTAACCATTTAAACTATGAACCATTTAAAATTAAAAATGAATTAACTTATATTTTGTGAATATTAATTTGGAATTTAGAAAAACTTTAAACATAAAAAGTGTTTGAATTGGAATAACTTAATTCAAAACCATTTTCTATTTTTAAAAAATAATTAATGTAACCATTTAAAATATGAACCATTTAAAATTAAAAATGAATTAACTTATATTTTTTGAATATTAATTTGGAATTTAGAAAAACTTTAAACATAAAAAGTATTTGAATTTGAATAACTAATTCAAAACCATTTTCTGTTTTTAAAAATAATTAATGTAACCATTTAAACTATGAACCATTTAAAATTAAAAATAAATTAACTTATATTTTTTGAATATTAATTTGGATTTTAGAAAAACTTTAAACATAAAAAGTGTCTGGATTTGAATAAATAATTCAAAACCATTTTCTATTTTTAAAAAATAATTAATGTAACCATTTAAACTATGAACCATTTAAAATTAAAAATGAATTAACTTATATTTTTTGAATATTAATTGGGAATTTAGAAAAACTTTAAACATAAAAAGTGTTTGAATTTGAATAACTAATTCAAAACCATTTTCTGTTTTTAAAAATAATTAATGTAACCATTTAAACTATGAACCATTTAAAATTAAAAATGAATTAACTTATATTTTGTGAATATTAATTTGGAATTTAGAAAAACTTTAAACATAAAAAGTGTTTGAATTTGAATAACTTAATTCAAAACCATTTTCTATTTTTAAAAAATAATTAATGTAACCATTTAAAATATGAACCATTTAAAATTAAAAATGAATTAACTTATATTTTTTGAATATTAATTTGGAATTTAGAAAAACTTTAAACATAAAAAGTATTTGAATTTGAATAACTAATTCAAAACCATTTTCTGTTTTTAAAAATAATTAATGTAACCATTTAAACTATGAACCATTTAAAATTAAAAATAAATTAACTTATATTTTTTGAATATTAATTTGGATTTTAGAAAAACTTTAAACATAAAAAGTGTCTGGATTTGAATAAATAATTCAAAACCATTTTCTATTTTTAAAAAATAATTAATGTAACCATTTAAACTATGAACCATTTAAAATTAAAAATGAATTAACTTATATTTTTTGAATATTAATTGGGAATTTAGAAAAACTTTAAACATAAAAAGTGTTTGAATTTGAATAACTAATTCAAAACCATTTTTTGTTTTTAAAAATAATTAATGTAACCATTTAAACTATGAACCATTTAAAATTAAAAATGAATTAACTTATATTTTTTGAATATTAATTTGGAATTTAGAAAAACTTTAAACATAAAAAGTGTCTAGATTTGAATAAATAATTCAAAACCAGTTTCTGTGTTTTAATTTGGATTTGAATTAACTTATAATTTTTATATATTAATGGGCGGGGAAAAAAGGACGGGAAATAATGGGCGGAAAGAAAAATTTATTAGGATAAAACTGGAATTAAAGTACATAACGCAACTAACACAAAGTTACATAGAAGAACTGAAAATTAAGATACATGGCCGTATTAAGCCACAGTCGGCCGAACTTGTTTTGCAATGTTGGAGTGATTCAGCATGCTCTCGCCACACCAATACTCGCCATCGTAGTCATCGTACTTTCATTGCCGTCGTCATTGCTGCCGGGTCGTAGTTGAACCTTGAAGGCCGAGTACGAGTGGGTGGACTTGAGGATAGCGCAGTGGGCTAGATTCGGGCGGTGTCGTAGGCCATGACGCTCTAGAGAGTCCGACCACGCCACCACAACCGGAGTCGGCCTCAAGAAGTTCGGAGGAGGTGGACCATCCTCCTCGTGCCTGGCGAGCGCCCTCTCATGCCGATCCACGAAGAAGGCTTCCCAAGTCGGGAAATAGTCGGGATGCCATCTAGGATACCTCCACTGCTCCGGCGTGAGCTCGAAGTAGTAGTGGTTCGTGATGGCCATCCGACGCGCCTCGGCTAGAGGGACAGGAGGAACCGGCACGCCTACGGCGCTCAGCATCCAACCGACGAGGACATAGTAGCCCGGCAGGAAGGGGTAGTTCGAGGCGCAAAGCGCCTCCGCCTCCCTGGGAGTTAGTGCTATGGTGGAAGTCATGGGAAAGAGTGAGGAGGTTACAGATATGAGTCTAGATATGTGCAATGACAATGGAGGCCAACCCTACATATATATATAGTGAGAAATGGCAGGAAGATAACTGAATGGAAGAACTGGCGGGAAAAACTAGCGGGAAGAAATGGCGGGAGAAATGCCGGGAAAAAATGGCGGGAAGAAAAATGGCGGGAAGAAAAATGGCTCATTTAGAACTTGCATTGGATCTCTGAAGAAACCACATATTGCGAGTCTAAAAATGATTTTTTCAAAAAATCGCGGGCGATAGATCATGTACCTGTAGTACAAACCGGACCCACTTCCTGCCGATTCAGCATACATTTGTCCTTTTTACCCGGGATGGATGAAAAGGTTTGAGATGTCCCGGTTGGGAGATAGTCCATGTAAGGTGGTCTAGTATTTTAGGAAAATGGGACGGTAGCATTCTGAAACGGCATTTTGGTGGTTACTTCACAAAACGACCCGTTTTTTACGCTCGGAAAATGGAAAAGGGCTTTTCCGTGCGACAAAAAGGAAAACTTCCTCCTGCAACATTGTTCTCCATACCAATGTCCACATGCATGCATAATATAGGCACATCAACATAAACTATGTCGTGATTCAGCACATAACATCGGTCATTTGGACCGAAAGCCATGAAACCTCGAACATGATAGGTCATTTTGTGAAGGTTTTTTCGAGACATGATCAATATACCAAGTCTGGTATTTTTCCTTTCAACTATGTCACATAATATGACACCACGCGAAGGATTTTCATTGTTCGGATTTTTTTTGAATTTATTATGCCCGTTTTGAATTTTCTGAATTTCTAACTATGGTCGAACCGGCGTGCATGAAGATAGGGGACGAGCATCGTTAGAACTTGCATTGGATATCTGAAGAAACCACATATTGAGAGTCTAAAAATTATTTTTTCAAAAAATCACGGGCGATAGATTATGTACCTGTAGTACAAACCGGACCCACTTCCTACCGATTCGGCAGACATTTGTCCTTTTACCCGGGATGGACGAAAAGGTTTGAGATGTCCCGGTTGGGAGATAGTCCATGTAATGTGGTCTAGTATTTTAGGAAAATGGGACGGTAGCATTCTGAAACGGAATTTTGGTGGTTACTTCACAAAACGACCCGTTTTTTGCGCTCGGAAAATGGAAAAAGGCTTTTCCGTGCGATAAAAAGGAAAACTTCCTCCTGCAACATTGTTCTCCATACCAATGTCCACATGCATGCATAATATAGGCACAGCATCACAAACTATGCCGTGATTCAGCACATAACATCGGTCATTTGGACCGAAAGCCATGAAACCTCGAACATGATAGGTCATTTTGTGAAGGTTTTATCGAGACATTATCAATATACCAAGTCTGGTATTTTTCCTTTCAACTATGTCACATAATATGACACCACGCGAAGGATTTTCATTGTTTGGATTTTCAATATACTAAAGGTTCATCTTTAGTCCCGGTTGGAGGGATTTCGGCAGGCTAGGCCGGGCAACACTAATGATAGGGGTGACTGTCGACATTATGTCGTGCGGCGTGTACCTTGTCCCGGGTGGTGTCACCAACCGGGACTAAAGATGAACCTTTAGTTCCGGTTGGAGACACCAACCGGGACAAAACACGAGTCAGCACTAATAATAGGGGTGAGTGTCGACATTATTTCGTAAGGGTCGACACTATACCGAGCTGCTTGTACTATAAATAGGCATCCTTGTGAGTCCAGTCCTCCAGCCAGTTTGAGGCATCTCCAAGATGGTTTTCGAGAGCAGGGACACCACTATGGCCGATTTGAGGAGATGCCGGAGCCTAGTCCTCCCAAGCATCTCGAGAAACTGGTCATAGAGGCACTCCCTAATATGTGAAATTAGTTAGCTCACAGGCGTATTGATCTAGTTAGAGAAGTTACAAGCTGCAAGATGGTTTTCGAGAGCAGGGACACCACTACGGCCAGTTTTAGGGAGATGCCGCCGGATCCCAGTCCTCCGGCATCTCCGAGAAACTGGTCATAGAGACACTCCCTAATATGTGAAATTAGTTAGCTCCCAGGTGTATTGATCTAATTAGAGAAGTTACGAGCTGCAAGATGGTTTTCGAGAGCAGGGACACCACTACGACCAGTTTCAGGGAGATGCCGCCGGATCCTAGTCCTCCGGCATCTCCAAGAGACTTGTCATAGAGGCACTCCCTAATATGTGATCGCGCGCGTTTGGAGATCAGATCTTAATGGTAAGTACGAATCGGGACAACTTCTTCATAGTCCCGGTCTAGCCACAAAACGGGACTAACACTCAAGACATTTATTAATATTAAAAAGTGAGACTACAAAACCGGGACTAAAGGCCCCCCTATATATAGTCCCGGTCAAGCCATAAACCGCGAAAGATATCCTTCGGTGAAGCCACAAACCACGAAAGACATGAACTAGAGTTAGATAATATGAGCATGAACTTCTTGGCATATGTCCTTCCTTATGATTGCTTCAGACGTAACCATGGAGCATCTTCTTTACTTAACGGAATGCTTGGGTCAGTTTTCACTGTGAAGGGCGGAATTTCATCAAAATTATTATAATCTTCTGACATGTCTGTCTTGTCCTCGATTCCCACGATGTTTCTTTTCCCTGAAAGAACTATGTGACGCTTTGGCTCATCATATGATGTATTCGTTTGCATATTTTTTCTTTTTTTCGGTCTGGAGGACATGTCCTTCACATAGAAAACCTGAGACACATCATTAGCTAGGACGAATGATTCATCTCTATAACCAAGATTGTTGAGATCCACTGTTGTCATTCCGTACAACTGGTCTATCTTTACCCCTTCCCCATTCAGGTTGACCCATTTGCAGCGAAACAAAGGGACCTTAAAAGAGACTCTGTAGTCTAGTTCCCATATCTCCTCTATGTAACCATAGTATGTGTCCTTTTGTCCATTCTCGTCTATTGCATCAAAGCGGACACCACTATTTTGGTTGGTGCTCTTTTTATCTTGGGCGATCGTGTAGAATGTATTCCCATTTATTTCGTACTTTGGAAATTCAATACAAGAGAAGATGGTGACGCGTCCAACAAGTATAGCTGATCTCCAACAAGGTGTCATTCAAGAGATGTGTCCACATCCAACCACCGAAAGACTTCATGTGTTCATCTCAGAATCATTGATTCAGCTTCCCCGGTTTTGGAGTGTAGAATATTCTTGTGTTCCTCGATATACGGAGCTGCCAAGGTGGAATTATGTAGAACCGTAGTGTGCTTTAGTGAAAGAACTTCCCTACATATCATTGCTTCATTCCAGCAACTGCCTTTTCCACTTAGTCTTCCCTCATGCCGTGAGTCGAAACACCAATCGGCTTAAGGTCGGAATAAAGTCAACACAAAACTCAATGACCTCCTCTGCTCCATATCCCTTGGAGATGCTTCCTTCTGGTCTAGCACTTATGAACATATTTCTTGAAGACTCCCATGAACCTCTCAAAGGGGAACATATTGTGCGTAAATACGGACCGAGAATGGCAATCTCTTCCACTAGGTGAACCAGAGATGCGTCATAATATTGAAGAAGGATGGTGGGAACACCAATTCAAAACTAACAAGACATTGTACCACATCCTTCTCAGAACCTTGGCGTAATATCCGGATTGATTACCTTCGAGATATTGCATTGAGGAATGCACACAGCTTCACAATGGGTACTCAACATTTTCCTAGAAGCCCCTCAATGCAATCGAAGCAATCACATAATCACGTGATACCATGAGACTTCAGGTTTTGGAACTTTTTCTCCGCCATATTTATTATCCCTTTATATTAGATGAGAAGCCCGATGGCACCTTGATACCGTAAGGACTTCAAAAAGATTTCCTTCTCGCTTTGGTAAGATCATAGTCGGCACGACTTAAGTGACGCCTTTATCCGCCTTTGTTCTGTATGCATGTTCTTTGGGTCTTTCATAATTTGTTGGTCCTCCTGCTTCCGTGTATCTTTTGTCTTCCCATACACGCCTAGGAATCCTAGCAGGTTCACGCAAAGATTCTTCGTCACGTGCATCACGTCGATTGAAGAGCGACACGCAGGACTTTCCAATATGGCAGCTCCCAAAATATAGATTTCTTCTTCCACATGGGTGCGTGTCCTATAGCGACGCCATTCGAACTGATTGACCACGGACCCTTTCCAAAGATTACTTATGTCCTCGACCATACCAAATACATCATCACCAATGTGGAGTTCAGCTTCTTCCGTGATCTCGCCTCACCTTTGAAATGCTTGCCTTTCTTTCTTACGGATGATTGGTCGAAGAAATCGATTCGCCAGTACACAACCTTCTTGCATTTATGCAAATATGTACCTTCATCTTATCTAAACAGGTGTGCACGCCTTATATCCCTTGTTTGTCTGTCTAAAAGGTTACTAAGAGTAGGCCAATCATTGATGGTTACGAATAACAACCCTCAGAGATCAAATTGCTCCCTGCTTGTTCTCATCCCACACACGACACCGGTTTTCCCCACAACCGTAAGAGTTCTTCAACTAATGGCCTAAGGTACACATCAATGTCGCTGGTTGCTTTGGGCCTTGGATGAGCACCGCATCATAATGAACTTACGCTTCATGCACAACCAAGGAGGCAGGTTGTAGATACATATAGAGTCACGGGCCAGGACTGCAGCTCTGCTTCCCCAAAAGGATTCATGCCATCCGTTTTAGACCAAACCATAAGTTCCTTGCGCCACCTGCAAAGTCCGGGAAGTCTCTCGATTTTTCTCCACTATAACCCATCGCCAGGTGTCTCAACTTCCGCCTTTCTTACGGTCTTCTTTGTGCCATCGCAACAACCCGGCATGCTCTTTGTTTCAACATGCGTTTCAACCTTGGTATTATAGGAGCATACCACACAACCTTAGCAGAACCCTCTTCCGAGGGGCTCTCCTCAACATCACCGTGGTCATCTAAATACTGATTTTATACCGCAATGCATTGCATACCGGCATTTATCTAAATTCTCATACTCATCATGTAGAGGATGCAGTCATTAATGCATGCATGTATCTTTTGCACATCTAATCCTAGAGGACAGAGAGTCTTCTTTGCTTCGTAGGTACTCTCGGAAAGTTCGTTATGTTTTGGAAACTTTGGCTTCATTATTTTCAGCATTTTTTTAAATGAGGAGTCAGTTAGACCATACTCTGCCTTCCATCGCAACAATTCTAGTGTGGTACCGAGCTTTGTGCTGCCATCTTTACAATTTGGGTACAACAATTTCTTGTGATCTTCTAACATGTCCTCTAACTTCAACTTCTCATTTTCTGTTTCACAGTCTCGCTTTGCATCATAAATGAACCTACCAAGTTCATCAGCCGGCTCATCTGATGCCCGTTCTTCACCTCTTTCCTCTCCATTGTCTTTCATTGCAGTATCACTGTATTCAGGAAACATATGATGATAGTTGTTATCATCATCTTCTTCTTCACCATCTTCCATCATAACCCCTCTTTCCCCGTGCTTGGTCCAGCAATTATAGTTGGGCATGAAACCTTTCATAATCAGGTGGCCGCGAATGATTTTCGAGGAAGAGTACTCCTTGTTGTTCCGACATTGAACACATGGACAACATATAAATTCATTCTCTTTGTTTGCCGTAGCCACATCGATAAATTTATCCACGCCTTTGATATACCCGGCTACGCGCCGGTCACCGTACATCCATTCCCGACCGTTCATCTACATCATATAAGTAAGTTTATCAAAAAACAGGACATCATAAATAGTGAAATAACCAATTCACACCGACACATGAATTGTATCAATGACCTAGAAAAGATAAGATTGCTAACCTCGATCGAGGGAAATAAAGAGGAGAAAGCTCAAGTGCGTCTCGGACACCTTCTATATTTTTGTTCTATGAGAAATTGAACGGTATCATTCACTCAAACATTTCATCAAACACCTTGAATGCATGCATAGGGAAAAAAACTAGCACACCCCTCACACCTTCCACCAAGAAAAAACAGAGTGGAGACAGAGGACTGGGGCGTTGCATTTATAGAGGACGAGAGCATACGTCCCGGGACTAAAGGTGTGTGCCACGCCACGTGGCTGACGCCCAACCTTTAGTCCCAGTTTGTGTTACAAACCGGGACGTATGCCCCCTTACCAACCGGGATGCATGCCTCCGGGCCCGTGCCCGCTCGAACCGGGACGCGTGCCAGCATTAGTCCCGGTTCATGGCGCAACCGAGACTAATACTCTGAGGGGGCGCGAACGGATGACCTGTTTTCTACTAGTGTTGCTTTGATTGTAATGGCGGTCATTTATTTGTGTGGTTTTGTAAGGCTGATCAGGTAGAGTTCCTTTTCTGTAAGACTTACATCCACTTCACTGGTTTTTTTCCTTCTTCTATTTAATACGTGCACGACTCTTGCATGGTTCAAAAATCAATAAAAAGGTAAAAAACATATTCGGACATTCTATGTGTTGCAAGACTATACCTGGACCTCAAACTCGGTCCAATGGGCTTGTCCCGAGTTTTGCTGGCCCAGGGTGAGCTGGGATCGGCCCGTTGGTGCTGCTGGACCGCGGCAGTGTCGGGCTGACTCGGGCTCGGCCTGGTCTTTTTGGAATTAGAAAAGGGCCGTATTGAGAGTGGTGGGCTGGTTTTAGAAGAGGTTGGTCCGTTCCAGCAATCGATCGTATTCGTATCTACCTCCTCATCTTATCGACATCGTCATCCTCAGCCACCGCCCCATACTGTCCCCACCGCCGCCGCCGCAGTTGCCCGCACTAGCCCCGCCCTGCCCCCACCGCAGCAGTGCTTGCCCCCTCCTCACTGCCGCTTGTTCTCCCTCAGAAGCGCGGCGCTAGCCCTGCCCCACACCGCCGCCGCCACGCCGCCCTGTACTGCTGCACCGCCGCTGCCCTGTACGGCCGCCGCCGTCGCGATGCTTCCCAGGAAGATGGCCCCACCCGTCAGTGTCTACCGATGCCGGACCGAGCTCCATTTGGAGGATCGCCGGCAGCTTCGAGCTGGCTCGGAGCTTTTTGTGGCTCGCTGGCTCGGTCCGGCTCGTGTGCAGGTATATACAAGAGCTAACATTGCTTTTGAGTGAATTTCAATTCTTATACTTCTAAGAGCGCTACGATGTACTATCAAATAATATGTGTGTAATGTACTTCCATAGTTCCATGTCGACAATCTAGTTACAGGGGTGTCTTCCTAGGAATACATATTGGTTAAAAAGTGTGGATTGGTGATAAAAAAATGCACGTTAGGATTCACATTAAAATGTCTTGATTGGTTTATTTACTCATATAAGGATAAAAAGGCCGGATGACAATCAACATAAGGAATTCAACCATACCACGGAAGGGGGAAGCACTAATCAGCTCTAAATTTGTAGCGCCCCATAAACCTTCCAGAAGCAAGGATCAATCATCTTTACAACAATAGCAGTCAGGCCAAGGACAATACTGATCGGCTTCTAGGCCAATCTGGATAAATGCAGTTATCAATGATGGCAGGCTCTCTCAAACAATTAATGAGGTCAACTCCAAGTAGTTACTAGCTACTACTTCACAGGTGACCAGAACTAGAGCAGAAATGCGAGTCCCGATGTTTTCGGGGTAAAGTGCTGAATCTTTTATTCTCAGGTGTTGCAAAAATTTGGCAAAGGACATGTCCCCAAGGTTGATTTGAGCCGTCTTGGACTGTCGCAGAAAAAATTTCAAGTACAATCTAGAATACATGAACTGTCCTGGACTGCGGAAGGCAGAATACCACTTTCTGAACTGCTACCCGTGCAGTCTTCCCTCGATTTATTGCAAGTCGGAATCTCACTACTAGTGGCGGGCGGCACTATGATTCTTGTTTTGCGAATGAGATGGACAGTTCAGGATAATGGATTGAGGATTCTGGTTTCGTGAATGGGATGGACTGTTTTGAACAATGGGATGGGCTGACAGCAGACTACCGACTCACTGAACCGCCATCCGCATGGTTCTCCCTTTGATTTATTTCGATTCTGGATTTCACTACCTGTGGCAGCAGCATTATTATCCTTGTGCAATGGGATGTTCAAAATCCACGCTAGTCAAAACTCCTAGTTTCTCTGCAGCGATAGCCGGGGCTAGACTACCGACTCACTGAACCGCCACCCCCAGATTTCTAGTTTTAAGCACACTGTGTTTTTACCTCGATTTTCCAACCACTTAATCGGAACGATGCAAATGATACATCGCTTGAAAGATACAGAAATTGCGCATCTTTTCTGTTTAGAAGTTGTTTGAAATTTTGCATAGTTTAAAAGTAATTTCAAATATACTTTCACTGTTTTTCGCGTACTTTTTCATTTTTTGCAGTATTGCGTCCACAATTTTCATATTGTGTGTCCAAATAATGCGTGCCATATACCACTGGATTACCAAAGAAATTGTGCACCTTTTTCGTTTTATAAGTTTTTCGGAATTTTCTATAGTTTAAAAGTAATTTCAAATATACTATCACTGTTTTTCACATACTTTTTCATTTTTACAGTATTCTGTGCACGATTTCATATTGTAAGTCGGAATAATGCATGCGATATACCGCTTGATTGCTACAGAAATTGAGCAACTTGTCGGTCATAAATCTTTTGCCAAATTGTGCAAGTCTAAAAGTAATTTAAAAAATAGTACGCACAGTTTTCACGGTTTTTATGTTTTCATGCAGTAATTTGCTCACAGTTTTCAAACCATTTATCCGATTGACGCAAACGATATGTGGTTGGAAAGCTATGAATAAGGCACTTCGTTTTTGTCATAAATATCATTTAATGATTTAAGAGCAGATTTAGATACACATGAATCTGATTTTCTGAACTTCCTAATTATGTGTAATATTTTTTGCCAATTAATTCTAAACGATTTATCGGAATGAGGCAAATGATAAACCATTTTAAAGATATTAAAATTTCCACATATTTTTGTTGAGGACTTATTTTCAAATTCCGCACCATTCCTGCTTAATTTTAGAAATGCTAAAAACGGACACAATTTCATTACAGGAGCGGTATGACTTGCGTTTTTACCAGGAAGTGAACTTCACAATTCAGGGGAAGTGAACTTTCTAACGAACTATTTTACGTCATGTTTCCGCACACTTTTTTATGTTGGAAGTGAACTTTCGGTGTCCTCGAAGTGAAGTTCCGATATTTGTAGTCGTGTTCAAAGTGAACTTCAACATGAGGCCTTCACACATGGCAAAAAAGGAAGAAACGGGAGAGGAAAACAAATTCTTTGCCTAGTCGTGTGCAATTGCACTCGCCACTTGGCAAAATTTCCTTCTATTATGGTGCCTTCCCACGTGCCCTCGCTTTTTTCCGAGTGTATTTCTGATTCTTTGCCTAGTATGTTATTTCTTTGACGAGCATGTTTCTTTGCTGTGTGCATATTTCAGATTTTGCCGAGTATTTTTTTTGCCGTGTACTTTGGCAAACTTTGCGGAGTATGTTTTTTTGGTACGTGCATTTTTCATATTGTGCCGAGTAATTTTTGGGTGTGCTTTCGCAAACTTTGCCCGTGTTGGCATTTTTGCCGAGTGCAGTACACGGCAAAGTCTGGGATAAATACACTCGGAAAAGATGTATTTACTCGCGTAAAAATCATTTTCCAGTTAGCAGTGCATGTTGGTTGATGCCTTTAAATACCAAGAAGCACCATCCACCCCTCCTCCCAAGCCCCGTCTCTAAATCTTTACCCGGACTTGATTTGCACTCACGGAATACTCAGTACAAAAGCAGGTAGAAGGGTTAGGCCTTGTCGATCTCCTTCCTCGATCTGCATAAACGGCGAGAAGGGTTAGGCTAGTGCAATGAAAGGATTTGGGATCATCTTTTAACGTATATATATAATATGCGCACATCCAAAGAACAACTTTGGAAATATATATGTACACATGCATCATCCGAAAATTCACCACGTACCAACCCATGTTATAGTCCGTTTACTACTTGTATAATTTCAGCTAGATAGATCACTTCAATCTAACCCGATTTCAATTTTATTTGTTGTGAATGTTATAAACATTAACCAATAATGTTTGCCTTGATTCTAATATTTTGCCTATTGGTTAGAAAGAAAAAGGCTCATATGTGTTGTGCAATATGAATTTATTTGTCTAACTAATATCTCTTTAGCTTCTTAATAAGCAGGCCACTGATCCGGCCGGGGACATGGCAAGCAGCCAGGCAACTGATGATGGCACTACCCGTGGGCGGCTAACGCCGCGTGCGGATGGCCCTGCGGCAGTGCTGGCCATCGGAACAGCAAACCCGGCGAACAAGGTGTCCCAGGAGGAGTACCCTGACTACTACTTCCGTGTCACCAAGAGCGAGCACCTCGCTGCTGAACAAAAAGAAGCATTCAAGAGAATTTGTAAGCATATCCCAAAACATTCTCCGAAACACATAGTACTAGTATATAAGGTACTTTGAAGATTTATTACTAATTTGTACTATTAAACAAGCAGGTCGCCTGACGGGCACGGAGAATCGTTTCTTTCACCACTCGGAAGAGCTGCTCAACGCCAACCCTGAATTCCTTGGCCGCACATCGCCGTCGCTGGAAGCCCGGCTTGCTATCGTGGCCACCGCGGCGCCAGACCTCGCTGCCTCGGCCGCAAGGAAGGCCATCGCCAAGTGGGGACGTCCAGCCACTGATATCACACACCTCGTCGTGTGTACCAACATGGAGGCCCGTGCCCCAAGCGTGGACGCCCGCTTAGTTTCACTTCTCGGCCTCTGCAACAACGTGTGCCGCACCATGCTCCAGCTTAATGGATGCACCGCCGGCTGCTCTGCGTTACGCCTAGCAAAGGACCTAGCCGAGAACAACCGCGGCGCAAGGGTCCTTGTGGCCTGCGTCGAGATCACCATCGCCTGCTTCGCCGGCCCCAAAGAAACACAATGCTGCTGCTTGGATACCCTAGTTACCCAAGCTCTGTTTGGTGATGGAGCTGGCGCGGTCATCGTCGGCGCCGCCGATACCGTGTTGTACCCCATGGAGCATCCGCTCTTTGAGATGGTGTCTGGCACGCAGACTGTCATACCGAAAACTGAGCATGTGCTCTCCATCAAGCCTGGGGAATTTGGAATTCATGGCAAAGTTTCCACCAAGCTTCCAAGCCTGGTCGCCGACAACGTTGAGCGGTGTCTGCACGACGCGTTTGCTCCACTCGCGACCAATAACGTCATCAAATGGAATGATCTCTTCTGGGCAGTGCACCCTGGTAGTCGTGGTATATTGGACAGCATCGACAAGACACTACGGCTAGAGCCAATGAAGCTGGCTGCTTCCCGAAATGTTCTGCACAAGTTTGGGAACATGCTTAGCGCCACCGTCATCTTCGTTCTCGATGAGCAGCACAGACGAATGGAGGAGAAGGGAGATAATGGCGCAGAGTGGGGCGTCATGGTTGGATTTGGACCAGGTTTCACCGTGGAGACCATGGTGCTTCGCTCTACTGGCCACCACAAGAAAACTTAAGCACCACACTCATATAGCTATAGCCAGTAACCTTCAATATAATTACTATAAATAAAATAATATCACTGGCATAGTATGGTACTATATGCGTCCAGCATCATGCTTTAGTTTTCCTGAGCTGCTTTACATGTCAGTATATTATCTTTTTCGTGGTTCTTGTACCTCTTCTTCAAAATTATGGTCCATGACAGATCCAAATTTAGCTAAATATGTTGTTCACATGTTGGGGGTTATATTGCAATCTATCTATACTACTCCCTCCGATCCATATTACTTGTCACTAAAAGCAGATGTATCTAGACATATTTTAGTGCTACATCTATTCATTTCAACGACAAGTAATATAGATCAGAGGGAGTATTAAATTGGTTGAGGTGGTTTTCACCGCCACAAATTGGTTGAGGTGTTCTGTCATGAAGAAATGGGTGCGAGCGGCTGGGTAAAGAAAAACTAAGATTCAGTCCACGGTAGCTACTTGCTATTGCGCCCTGACCTGCTTCGGTGAAGAAGGGTCAGGCTGAATAATCAAATTCCAGTTTTGGGAGGCTGGCTTACTCAATGTACAGAGCAAACTCTGCACCTTCACATGCTTGTAGTTAGCAGCAACAACAATAATGGAGCTCGTTATTGTGTTGGAGGTAATCCTACACACCCGTGTGCATCTTTTCAATGAATGGATGGTAACATGCCGAGGGATTGCAAGAGGGTGGAGCAGTCGAGCAGACCACCGTTTGCTGAAGATGCCCGCAAAACTGATGCCCTAGCGAGATGCTATATTTTTTTGGAATCAATCTTTTGCTTAATCTATACTATAAAAATGATTGGACCGATTCGTCACCCCTAGAAATTTTCCGTCTGCCTTAAAAAGACGGATTTGCTCCCGGTAGTTCGGGGAAATTGCAAGCACTGCCACAGCCAAGTTGATCCTCTTTTTCTCTCTCTCCCGATCCCGAAGCCTCGCGACGCCAAACTCTTCCTCACAATGCCACGTACGGGTTCAACAGGAAAAGACCCCACCCAAAGCACCCAGCTCGTTCTTCCCTTCCTCCACGGCCGTGGCCGCAGCACCCTATCCTCCGACCCATGGACGGCGCGCCGCCACTTGAGGTCGAGGTGGAGACGCAAGCTTGGTCTTGGGCTCGCGGGACTGGAGACGGAGAGAGGCCGACGCGGTTGAGGCGTTCTTGGCAGGGCGGCATGCACACAGAGGCAGACATGGCGGCGAGTTGGGGCGGGTAGAGGTGAGATACCCATGGCGACGACGCCATGGCGGCAGAGGTTGGCAAAGGGAGACAGGGTCCCTGCCGGCCCTCAGGAACTAGGAGGCATGCGACAGCGGCTCTGAGTGGAGGTGCAGGGGACGTCGAGGATGGCGCGGAGAGAGCGAGGGGAGGAGCTCCTGGAGGAGGCCATGGCGGCCGAAGAGAGGAGGGGCGTTGGCGGCGGCGACGGCTGGTAAGTGGGTTCGATCGGGGTTGGGGATGAGCCAGGGTCGGTGGGGATATCCAGAAAGGGATCGTGTGCGGCGTCGCGGGGTCGTGTGTGGTGTGTTGTGTCTGGGCGCATCGTGTGGTCATGGTGTATGAGATTGGGACCGTTCGTCACCCCTAGAAAATTTCCGTCTGCCTTAAAAAGACAGATTTGCCCCTAGTAGTTCGGGGAAATTGCAAGCACTGCCACCGTCAAGTTGATCCTCTTTTTCTCTCTCTCCCGATCCCAAAGCCTCGCGAAGCCACTCTTCCTCACAATGCCACGTACCGGTTCAACAGGAAAAAACCCCACCCAAAGCACCCAGCCCGTTCTTCCCTTCCTCCACGGTCGTGGCTGCAGCACCCTATCCTCCGACCCATGGACGGCGCGCCGCCACTTGAGGTCGAGGTGGAGACGCAAGCTTGGTCTTGGGCTCGCAGGACTGGAGACGGAGAGAGGCCGACGCGGTTGAGGCATGCTTGGCAGGGCGGCATGCACACAGAGGCAGACATGGCGGCGAGTTGGGGCGGGTAGAGGTGAGATATCCATGGCGACGACGCCATGGCGGCAGAGGTTGGCAAAGGGAGACGGGGTCCCTGCCGGCCCTCAGGAACTAGGAGGCATGCGACAGCGGCTCTGAGTGGAGGTGCAGGGGACGTCGAGGATGGCGCGGAGAGAGCGAGGGGAGGAGCTCCTGGAGGAGGCCATGGCGGCCGGAGAGAGGAGGGGCGTTGGCGGCGGTGATGGCTGGTAAGTGGGTTCGATCGGGGTTGGGGATGAGCCAGGGTCGGTGGGGATATCCAGAAAGGGATCGTGTGCGGCGTCGCGGGGTCGTGTGTGGTGTGATGTGTCTGGGCACGTCGTGTGGTCGTGGTGTATGTACACCAGGTACCCGGATGTGTTTAGCTATCGCTCTTTTTGCCTGATAGTCTTAAGCATATACTCCATCTGTTTTAAATTACTCCGCACGCACGCTTATCTAGGTAGGCTAGCATTTTCTTATTTTTCGTTTAAAAAATTCCCAAATTTTTTGAAATAGCTAGTACACATTTCATACTATCTAGTTCAAAAAATTTAGGATTTTTTGGATAAAAAAGAGGGAGAACTAGTCCATCTAGATAAAAGTGCGCGCAGAGTAATTTGAAATAGAAGGAGTATTTCGGTCTGCACCGGTTCACCACTTCGTTTCTTTTTTTAAAGATGTTCACTGCTCCCCGTTAGCTACGTGTCAGTTACAAATAATTTTTCTTGTCAACTTTAAAAATTGGTGAAATAAAAAATATCAGAGTTTCCGAAAAGTGCATATATTTGTAGGGTTTCGTAGCATGGAAAATAAAAAAATTCTACCGCATACAAACAAACAAGCCAAGATCTATCTACTAGATTGTAGCAACGAGTTGATGGAATAACTCATCCTCGAAGATTCCAAAGTGTTTAACAAGAGCGGATTCTCGTGGGTGATATAGTCGTACTCTTCCCGATCTCAAGATCGCGTAGACAATCCTTCCGGCGCTGCGTTCCGCCAGCGCTCCCGCAGTCGGTCACACGTTCGGTACTCGACGAAGACCTTCCCCTCCCTTGTTCCAGCAGGCAGCGGAGGTTGTAGCACTCTCCTCGTGATTCCGGTAGCACAACGGCGTGGTACCGGAAGTAGAGGGGAGATCTCGCAGTGCTTCGCCTTAAGCCGGAGCGAGTATGGTGGACTATGAGAGAGCTCCTCGGCGATCTAGCGTTTAGACACACCAAGGAGGAGGCTTGGCCGGCGGCTAGGGTTAGCTAGGCGGCGGCGGCGGTTTGTCACTTAAGTGTGTCACCCTACGGTTCGCAAATAATGCGGACATGATCGAGACCCTTCTCCGATCAATAATCAGTAGCGGGACCTGGAGATCCATACTCACTCCCACACATTCAACGATGACTTTTCCTGTGATCGTCGGAACCTTTTACGCTTGTATCTTAATCCTTTTGTTTCACGATATATTACATGTCCGAGATTCGATCATCGGTATCTCCATACCTAGTTTGATCTCGTTACTGACATGCACTCTTTTCTCCTTCCCGTGATATAACATTCTAGTGATCAAATCACTTGCTTGCAAGCTAACCAATGTGACATCACCGAGAGGGCCCAGAGCATATCTATCCGTCATCGGGATGAACAAATTCCACTCTTGATCCATGATTCTCAACATAACACTTTAGTAGCTTTGGAGCCATCTTTATAATCACCCAGTTACGGAGTGACGTTTGATGTCAACAAGAAACTCTTCCGGTGTTAGTGATTGGCATGATCTCATGGTCTAAGGATTAGGATTACTTCGTAGTTTGTTTATAGAAATATAAACTCAATGACTTTGATCGTAATGCTATACTTCGGATGAATGTTCATCACACCATTACACTAATGTTGTGATCTCGTTATTAACAACATCCAATGTCTATGATCAGAAAACCGTGATCATCTTGTTAATCAACGAACTAGTTTATGAGAGAGGCATAACTAGGAACTTTCTGTTTGTTTATTAAACACACATGTATTAACGTTTCCGTATTAATACAATTATAGCATGCAAAATAAACATCTATCATATACTTGAAATACACATAATAAACATTTTATTATTGCCTCTCAGGGCATATTCCCTTCAAAAGCCACTTATGCAATACAAGTTGCATGTCAAGCGTGGAGCAAGTCTCATGAACGATGTCATGTAAGGTTAGCCCGGGCCGCTTCATCCCACCATCCCGCAAGATGCAAAGTACACAAGAAGCAATCGACAATAAAAGCACCAACGCCCACAATGACCATTGTGTTCTACTCGTGCAACAAATCTACATATAGACACGGCTCTGATACCACTGTAGGGTTTCGTAGCATGGAAAACAAAAAAATTCTACCGCATACAAACAAATAAGCCAAGATCTATCTACTAGATTGTAGCAACGAGTTGATGGAATAACTCACCCTCGAAGATTCCAAAGTGTTTAACGAGAGCGGATTCTCGTGGGTGATGTAGTCGTACTCTTCCCGATCTCAAGATCGCGTAGACAATCCTTCCGGGCCATGCTCCGCGGCGCTCCCCAATCGGTCACACGCTCGGTACTCGACGAAGACCTTCCCTCCCTTGTTCCAGAAAATGGAGGTTGTAGCACTCTCTCGTGATTCCCAAGACAACTGGCGTGGTACCTAAGTAGAGGGAGATCTCAGGCTTCGCTTAAGCGAGTATGGTGGACTATGAGAGAGCTCCTCGACGATCTAGGGTTTAGACACACCAAGGAGGAGGCTTGGCCGGCGGCTAGGGTTAGCTAGGCGGCGGCGGCGGTTTGCCCTAGGCCGGCGGCGGCTATGGAGGGCGGCGGCGGCTTGGAGCTAGGGTTTTGGGTGGAGGTGTTGGGTGCTAGGAGGGGCAGCCCTGCCCCTCCTTATATAGGTGGAGGGGCGCTGTGAGGGAGTCCTCCCCAACGGTTTCCACCTTCCCCTCCACTTCCCAAAATAGCCGTTTGACTTTTCAAATTGGCGTTTGACTTTCCAAACTAGGATTTGATTAAACCCTTTATTTTGTTCAGCGATGACACCTAGTACATGATGCAATCATACCAACTTGATATAACACATTCATGTACCCTTCCTCCGAGTGCCGGACATTCCGAACCTTCTAGAACATTCCGATGACAACACCTAACCATTCTCCAACCCCGAAACAGGACTTTCCTTATATGAATCTTATTCTTCGACCATTCCGGATCTCCTCGTGATATCCTGGATCCCATCCGAGACCAACAATATTCGGTCTCTTACTCATCATTCCATAACTACTCAAACAACGTCAATCCTTAAGTGTGTCTCTACGGTTCGTGAATTATGCGGACATGATCGAGACACTTCTCCTAACAATAACCAATAGAGGAATCTGGAAATTCATATGGCTCCCACATATTTCTACGATTACTTATGATCGAATGAACCACTTACATACGATACCAATTTCCCTTTGTCTCATGATAGTTTACTTATCCGAGGTTATGATCGTCGGTATCTCGCATACCTAGTTCAACCTCGTTCGATAAGTACTCTTTTCTCGTTCCGTGATATGTGATCCCTTGTGAGCAGTCACATGCTTGCAAGCTAATTGGATGACATTCCACCGAGAGGGCCCAGAGTATATCTATCCGTCATATGGATGGACAAATCCCACTCTTGATCCATGTGTCTCAACCAATACTTTCCTAACACTCAATGCCACCTTTATAGCCACCCGCCACGGTGTGGTGTTTGATGTCATCAAAGCATCCTTCCGGTGAAGGTGATATGCATGATCTCATGGTCGAAGGAATTAGGTTACTATGTATCAGAAAGCATATAGCAATTGAACTATTAAAATGACTTGATCTTTATGCTACGCTTATCTATAGGAGTATGTCCACCATATCATTCTCCTAACGATATGATCTTGTTGTTAATAACATCTCAATGTTCATGATAGGGAAACCACAATCATTTATTAACCAACAAGCTAGTATTATAAAGAGGCTTTACTAGGGACTCTATTTCAGTTTACAAATCACACAAGTATTAATGTTTCCTTGTTAATACTATTATAGCATGAATGTAAACATTTATCATAAACACAAAGATATAATAATAACTATATTTATTATTGCCTCTAGGGCATATCTCCAACAGTCTCCCACTTGCACTAGAGTCATCTAATCTAGATTACATGGTAATATACCGAACACCCATGACAGTTTGGTGTTGGTCATGTTTTGCCCTCGGGAGAGGTTTAGTCAACGGATCCGCCACATTCAGATCTGTGTGTACTTTGCAAATATTTATGTCCCCATCTTGGACATGTTCTCGAATAGCGTGAAAACGTAGCTTGATGTGCTTCAGCTTCTTGTGTGACCTTGGTTCTTGCGCATTGGCTATGGCGCCCATGTTATCACAGTAGATAGACATTGGGTCCAGCGCACTAGGAACCACACCCAACTCTGTAATGAACTCTTTCATCCATATTGCTTCTTGTGAAGCCTCCGAATCAGCCATGTATTCCGATTCAGTTGAAGATCTCGCCACAACGCTTTGCTTTGCACTCCTCCAGCTAACTGCTGCACCATTCAAAGTAAATACATATCCAGATTGTGATTTAGAATCATCCGGATCGGTGTTCCAACTAGCATCGGTGTAACCATTAACAACGAGTTCATCACCTCCATAAGAAAGAACCATATCCTTAGTTCTTCTCAAGTACTTAAGGATGTTTTTGACCATCGTCAATGATCCACTCTGGATCACTTTGATATCTGCTAGTTAAACTAACGGCATATGCAATGTCGGGTCTAGTACATAGCATGGCATACATTAGAGATCCTATGGCTGAGGCATAGGAGTCTTACTCATCCTTTCTCTATCTTCGCCGTTGTGGGACTGAGTTTTACTCAACGTCGTATTGGGCAACATGGGCAAGAACCCTTTCTTGCTATCTTCCATTCCAAACCTCTTTAGAACTTTGTCCAAATATGTACTTTGTGACAATGATATTAGGCGTCTCGATCTATCTCTATAAATCTTTATGCCTAATATGTAAGCGGCTTCGCCAAGATCCTTCATTGAAAAACTATTATTCAAATATTCCTTGACACTATTAAGAAGGTCTACATCATTCCCAATCAACAATATGTCATCTACATATAGTATTAAGAATGCTACAGAGCTCCCACTCACTTTCTTGTAAATACAAGCTTCTCCATAAGTTTGTATAAAACCAAAACTTTTGATTACCTTATCAAAACGTTGATTCCAACTTCGGGATGATTGCTTCAATCCATAGATGGACCGTTGAAGTTTGCATACCTTGTTAGCATCTTTAGGATTGACAAAACCTTTGGGTTGCATCATATACAACTCTTCATCAATGTCTCCATTGAGGAATGCTGTTTGGACATCCATATGCCATATCTCATAATCATAATATGCAGTGATTGCTAACATAATCCTCACAGACTTTAGCTTCGCTACTGGTGAGAAAGTCTCATCGTAGTCAAATCCTTGAATTTGTCGAAACCCTTTTGCGACAAGTCGAGCTTTATAGACAGTAACATTACCATCAGCATCTGTTTTCTTCTTGAAAATCCATTTGTTCTCGACAGCCTTCCGGCCATCCGGTAAGTCCACCAAAGTCCATACTTGGTTTTCGTACATGGATCCAATCTCGGATTTCATGGCTTCTTGCCATTTGTTTGAATCTGGGCTCATCATCGCTTCCTCATACGTCGCAGGGTCATCGGTGTTGTCCACCAACATGACATTCATTACGGGATCATACCAATCAGGAGTGGTACGAGTTCTCGTTGACCTGCGAGGCTCTGTAGCAACTTCAACTGAAGTTTCATGATCATCATCATTAGCTTCCTCTCTTATTGGTGCAGGCACCATAGGAACTTCTTCCAGTGCTGCGCTAATCGCAAGTTCGAGAGAAGGTTCGACAACCTCGTCGAGTTCTACTTTCCTTCTAGTCACTTCTTTCGAGAGAAATTCCTTCTCTAGAAAAGATCCATTCTTGGCACCGAAGATTTTGCCTTCGGATCTATGATAGAAGGTATACCCAATAGTTTCCTTCGGGTATCCTATGAAGACGCATTTTTCCGCTTTGGGTTCAAGCTTGTCCGGCTGTAACTTATTTACATAGGCTTCGCAACCCCAAACTTTAAGGAACGACAATTTAGGTTTCTTCCCAAACCATAATTCATACGGTGTCATTTCAACGGATTTAGATGGTGCCCTATTTAAAGTGAATGCGGCTGTTTCTAATGCATAACCCCAAAATGATAGCGGTAAATCTGTAAGTGACATCATAGAACGAACCATATCTAAGAGTTCGATTGACGTTCGGACACACCATTATTACCTGTGGTGTTCTGACGGTGTCAATTGTGAAAGTATTCCGCATTTCTTCAAATGCTCGCCAAACTCGTAACTTAGATATTCACCTCCACGATCAGAACGTAGAAATTTAATCTTCTTGTTACGTTGATTCTCAACCTCACTTTGAAACTCCTTAAACTTCTCGAAAGTCTCAAACTTATGTTTCATGAAATAGATATACCCATATCTACTCAAGTCATCCGTGAAGATAAGAACATAACGATAACCACCGCGCGATGCTACACTCATTGGCCCACACACATCGGTATGTATGATTTCCAATAAGTCCGTAGCTCGCTCCATCATACCAGAAAATGGAGTCTTAGTCATTTTTCCCATCAGACATGCTTCGCATCTTTCAAGTGATTCGAAATCAAGTGATTCAAGAAGTCCATCGGAATGGAGTTTCTTCATACGCTTCACTCCAATGTGACCAATACGACAGTGCCACATATAGGTCGAGTTATCGCTCGATTTCAAACGTTTAGCCTTAATGTTATTAATATGTGTATTTCCACTATCGAGATTCAATAAGAATAGACCATCTATCAAAGGTGCATGTGCATAAAACATATTACTCATATAAATCGAACAACCATTATTCTCGGACTTAAATAAGTAACCATCTCGCAATAAACAAGATCCCGATATAATGTTCATGCTTAACGCATGCACCAAATAACAATTATTTAAGTATAAAACTAATCCCGATGGTAGATGAAGAGGTAGCGTGCCGACCGCGATCACATCAACCTTTGATCCGTTTCCAACGCGCATCGTCACCTCGTTCTTCGCTAGCTTCCGTTTATTGTTTGAGTTACAAATATGAGCAACCGAACCAGTATCAAATACCCAGGCACTACTACGAGTACTAGTGAGATACACATCAATAACATGTATATCGGATATACCTTTCTTCTTGATGTTGCCGTTCTTCAAATCCGCCAAGTACTTTGGGCAATTCCGCCTAATGACCATCTCCTTGCAGTAAGCACTCAAGATCGTGCTTAGGTCCAGCCTTGGTCTTCTTCGTTGGAGCGGTAACTTTCTTACCACCCTTCTTGAAGTGTCCCTTTTGCTTAGACTTGCCTTTCTTGAATTTGGTGGTCTTATTGACCAACAACACTTGGTGCTCTTTCTTGATCTCCACTTCTGCAGATTTCAACATGGCGAAGAGTTCTGGAAACGTCTTGTTCATGTTTTGCATGTTGTAGTTCATCACAAAGTTCTTGTAACTTGGTGGTAGTGATTGAAGGACACGGTAAATCCCCAAAGCATTAGGAATCACTATACCCAAGCTTTGAAGTTTGTTTGCGTGCCCAGACATCTTAAGCACATGCTCACTGACGGAGCTGCCTTCTTCCATCTTGCAGTTAAAGAACTTTTCAGAAGCCTCATAGCTCTCAATCGCCGCATGAGTCTCAAAGATCAATTTGAGATCACGGACAATATCATGTGGGTCTGAATTCTCAAACCTTTTCTGAAGCTCTGATTCTAAACCATACAAGATAGCACAACGAGCGTAATCTTGAGTCTTCCGAGTGAGGTAAACATTCTTTACTTCATCGGTAGCAGTAGCTGCAGGTGGGTCACCCAGCGGTGCATCCAGCACATAGGTCAAATTACCAGCTGTGAGGACAATCCTCAAATTGCGGAACCAATCCGCGAAGTTGCTTCCATTGTTTTTCAAATTTTCTTTCTCTAGGAAAGCATTAAAATTTATGTGCATGAGGGATCATCTTATAATGCTACCGTCGTTAACTAAGCAATACAATATGCATAAAGGATTAACATCACATGCAATTCATAATATGTGATATGATATGGCCTTTCTTCTTTGCGCTTCCATCTTCAAGCACGAACATGATCTCCATCATCACCGGCATTGCATCAAGGTTAATGACGCTTCTCCATGGTTGTCGTCCACCAGCTTCAACTATTACAACTACTTTGAATAGACACGCGGGTCTTAACAAAATTAAAGACACCATATGGCTCCTGCCGGTTGCCACCTTACAATAAGGAACATTGCATACATCAAATATAATCACAATCATGGCCATATCACATCACATCACACCCCTGCAAAACAAAGTTAGACGCCTCTACTTTCTTTGCATGTTTTACGTGGTTTGGGGCTTTCAGTAAGTGTCGTTCTAACTTACGAACAAGAACCACAACATTGATACTAGTATTGTCAATCACCCGTTGTAAATTGGATCTTAACTATGTTGGGAGAAACAGACACCCGCAAAGCTGTAGGGTTCGCAGCATAGAATTTTTTTTCCTACGATGGGAACTATGTACCAAGATCTATCTACTAGATACAAACAATGGGCGGATGTATATCCGTAGAGAACATACCCTTGAAGACCGACAAAGCTTAACGAGTTCAACTCGTGGTTGATGTAGACGATCTCTTGCCGATCTCAAGATCGAGAGGAAGTCCTAGCGCCGCAAAGCAGCAGCGCATCCGTGCTCGCACACACGTACAAGACACCGGGCAACCTCCGCCTCCTCGCTCCAGCGATGCAGCGGAAGCACAACCCTTTCTTGCCGAATAGCCACAGGGAACATGTATCTCGCTAGTCCGAGACCATGGGGGATAAATTCTAGAGGGGGAGAGAGATCCTTCACGAGGAGGTGTGAGAGACAAGTGAGAGGAGGGGCTCCTTTTATAGGAGGAGGGGGGGCACCCAAGGGGGTGGCCGCCGGCCATGGGGGCTGCCCCCTCCCCTCCTTCATTCATGTGGGTGGACACTCCACTCACAAAATGGCCCTTCAATTTTCTCCACTCAAAAATCCACTCAAATTCCCATTATTTCCACCAAATTTAATGCAAACTCTCATTAAATAAAACTCTTTTATTTTATTCAGAATTTTGTCAATTACTTTAATGACAAACATTCACAAATAACCCCTTGCTAGAATTCCATTTCACATGCATAACCACTTTATGCAATTTCACCCGAAAACCTGTTTCGGTATCTAGTGAAATAAATTCCTGCGCTTGTTTATTCTTTTGGCATGAAACATTTGCTCCAACTGGATGCCAGTGTCCCTTAAGTGTGTCACCCTACGGTTCGCGAATAATGCGGACATGATCGAGACCCTTCTCCGATCAATAATCGATGGCAGGACACGGAGATCCATCTTGACTCCCACACATTCAACGATGACTTTTCCTGTGATCGTCGGAACCTTTTATGCTTGTATCTTAATCCCTTTGTTTCACGATATATTACATGTCCGAGATTCGATCATCGGTATCTCCATACCTAGTTTGATCTCGTTACTGACATGCACTCTTTTCTCGTTCCCATGATATAACATTCTAGTGATCAAATCACTTGCTTGCAAGCTAACCAATGTGATATCACTGAGAGGGCCCAGAGCATATCTATCCGTCATCGGGATGAACAAATTCCACTCTTGATCCATGATTCTCAGCATAACACTTTAGTAGCTTTGGAGCCATCTTTATAATCACCCAGTTACGGAGTGACGTTTGATGTCAACAAGAAACTCTTCCGGTGTTAGTGATTGGCATGATCTCATGGTCTAAGGATTAGGATTACTTCGTAGTTTGTTTATAGCAATATAAAATCAATGACTTTGATCGTAATGCTATACTTCGGATGAATGTTCATCACACCATTACACTAATGTTGTGATCTCGTTATTAACAACATCCAATGTCTATGATCAGGAAACCGTGATCATCTTGTTAATCAACGAACTAGTTTATGAGAGAGGCATAACTAGGAACTTTCAGTTTGTTTATTAAACACACATGTATTAACGTTTCCGTATTACTACAATTATAGCATGCAAAATAAACATCTATCATATACTTGGAATACACATAATAAACATTTTATTATTGCCTCTCAGGGCATATTCCCTTCAGTCTCCCACTTGCACTAGAGACAATAATCTAGTTACATTGTGATGTATCTAACACCCATGGAGTTCGTGTAGATCATGTTTTGCTCTAGGGAGAGTTTTAGTCAGCGGATCTGCTACATTGAGATCCGTATGTACTTTACAAATCTTTATATCTCCATCCTTGACATGCTCATGATGGAGTGAAACCGGCGCTTAATATGCTTGGAATGCTTGTGAGACCTTGGCTCTTTGGCGTTGGCAATGGCACCATTGTTGTCACAATAGATCACCATTGGGTCCAACGCGTTTGCAACCACACCTAGTTCGGATATGAACTCCTTCATCCAAACTGCTTCCTGAGCCGCTTCTGAAGCAGCAACATATTCGGCCTCCGTTGTTGATCCCGCCACCATAGGTTGTTTGGAGCTCCTCCAACTAACCGCTCCGCCATTCATGAGAAATACGTATCCGGATTGAGACTTAGAGTCATCCGGATCGGTGTCAAAGCTAGCGTCGACATAACACTTAGCGACGAGCTCTTCTTCACCTCCGTATACAAGAAACATATCCTTAGTTCTTCGCAAGTACTTAAGGATATTCTTGACCGCTTTCCAGT
Source organism: Avena insularis (assembly GCA_023614405.1). NCBI lineage: Eukaryota > Viridiplantae > Streptophyta > Magnoliopsida > Poales > Poaceae > Avena > Avena insularis. The sequence continues at coordinate 29,148,756 of CM042689.1, read as the reverse complement.
GTTCTGAACCTGGATCCGATTGGTACCTAATAGTCAAACAAATAGCATGTGCCACATCCGGTCTTGTACATAGCATGGCGTACATTATAGAGCCTATGGCTGAAGCATAGGGGACCTTGTCCATTATCTCTATTTCTTCCGCCGAAGCCGGACTTTGAGTCTTACTCAATGTCGTGCCTTGTGTCATAGGTAAGAACCCCTTCTTACTATCCTCCATTTTAAACTTCTTCAAAATCTTATCAAGGTATGTACTTTGCGATAGCCCTATTAGGCGCCTAGATCTATCTCTATAGATCTTTATGCCTAATATGTATGACGCTTCACCTAGGTCCTTCATTGAAAATTTGCTGTTTAGATAACTTTTAACACTGTTTAAAAGTTCTATATCATTTCCGATCAATAATATGTCATCCACATATAATATCAGAAATGCCACATTGCTCCCACTCACTTTCTTGTAAATACAAGCTTCTCCATAAGTTTGGACAAATCCAAACTCTTTGATCACCTCATCAAAGCGGAGATTCCAACTTCGTGATGCTTGCTTCAATCCATAGATGGATCGCTGAAGCTTGCACACCTTGTTAGCATCCTTAGGATCGACAAAACCCTTTGGTTGTATCATATACAACTCTTCCTCAATATTACCATTGAGAAACGCGGTTTTAACATCCATCTGCCATATCTCATAATCGAAATATGCAGCAATTGCTAACATAATCCTAACTGACTTTAGCATCGCTACGGGAGAGAATGTCTCATCGTAGTCAACTCCTTAAATTTGTCGAAACCCCTTTGCGACAAGTCGAGCTTTATAGACGGTCACATTACCATCAGCATCAGTTTTCCTTTTGAAAATCCATTTGTTCTCCACGGCCTTTCAGTCGTGAGGTAAGTCCACCAAGTTCCAAACTTGATTTTCATACATGGATTCCATCTCGGATTTCATGGCTTCTAACCATTTGTTGGAATCCGGGCTCATCATCGCTTCTTCATATGTCGCGGGGTCATCATTTTCATCAACCATGAAATTCATGACAGGATTTCCGTATAGCTCGGAAGCTGCACGCGTCCTGCTAGACCTGCGAGGTTCTAAGACTACGCTTTGGAGTTTCATGATCATTATCATTAGTTCCCTCTTCAACAGGTGAAGCCAACTCCGGAACAACTTCCGGCGCTGCGCTACTCGCCATACTTTGAAGAGAAGGTTCAATAACCTCTTCGAGTTCTACCTTCCGACTACTCACACCTTTCGCGAGAAACTCTTCCTCTAGAAAGGATCCATTCTTGGCAACAAAAACCTTGCCCTCGAATCTGTGATAGAAGGAATACCCAATAGTTTCCTTAGGGTATCCTATGAAGACGCATTTTTCTGCTTTGGGTTCGAGTTTGTCCGGTTGAATTTTCTTCACATAAACATCGCATCCCCAAACTTTAAGAAATGACAGCTTAGGTTTGTTTCCAAACCACAATTCATACGGTGTCTTTTCAACGGATTTAGATGGTGCCCGATTTAAAGTGAATGCAGCAGTTTCTAGGGCATAACCCCAAATGACAACGGCAAGTCCGTCAGGGACATCATAGATCGAACCATATCTAATAAAGTAGGATTACGACGTTCGGACACACCATTTCTCTGTGGTGTTCCGGCAGGTGTGAGTTGTGAAACAATTCCACACTCTTTCATGTGAGTGCTAAACTCGTAACTTAGATACTCACCTCCACGGTCGGACCGTAGAAATTTGATCTTTCTATTACGATGATTTTCCACTTCATTCTGAAATTCCTTGAACTTTTCAAAGGTTTCAGACTTGTGTTTCATCAAGTAGATATAACCGTATCTACTCAAATCATCCGTGAAAGTAACAAAATAACGATATCCACCTCGCGCCGACACACTCATTGGACCACATACATCAGAATGTATGATTTCCAATAAATCTGTCGCCCGTTCCATTGAACCGGAAAACGGCGTTCTAGTCATCTTGCCCATAAGGCATGGATCACATGTATCAAATGATTCAAAATCAAGTGATTCCAAAAGTCCATCCGAATGGAGCTTCTTCATGCGTTTAACGCCAATATGACCTAGACGGCGATTGCCATATATGCGGATATATCATCATTTATTTTAATCCTTTTAGCATCAACATTATGAATATGTGTAACATTATTATCGAGATCTAAAAGAAATAAACCATTCATCATCGGTGCATGACCATAAAAGATTTCATTCATATAAATGGAACAACCATTGTTCTCGGATTTAAATGAATAACCACTTCGCATCAAACACGATCCGGATACAATGTTCATGCTCGGTCAGGCACCGGATAATAATTATTCAAGTTTATTACTAATCCCGACGGCAAGTGGAGAGGAAGCGTTCGACGGCGATCACATCAACGCTGATCCATTGCCGACACGCATCTTGACCTCACCCTTGCTAGTGGTCGCTTGTTCCGTTCCCGATTCGAGTTACAAATATTAGCATCTGAACCGGTATCAAATACCGGGTGCTACTGCGAGCACTAGTCAAGTACACATCAATAACATGTATATCATATATACCTTTGTTTGCCTTGCCGGCTTTCTTGTTCCGCCAAATACTTGGGGCGATTAAGCTTCCGATGGCTCCCCTTACAATAGTAGCACTCGTATCGGACTTAGGTCCAACTCGGGTTTCTTTTCAGGCGCTGCAACCGCTTGTCGCCTTACTTCCTTCCGCTTTTCCTTCTTGTCTTTCTTGAAACCAGTGTTCCTATTGATCATCAACACTTGATGTTCCTTTTTGATCTCCACTTCTGCAGTTTTAAGCATTGACAGAAGCTCGGGGAGAGACTTCTTCATGCCTTGCATATTATAGTTCATCACGAAGCACTTATAGCTAGGTGGCAGAGACTGCAGAACACGATGGATGCCTAAGTCAATGGGAATCGATATTCCCAAGGACACAAGCTTATCGGCGTAACCCGACATCTTGAGTACATGCTCACTAACGGAGCTGTGCTCTTCCATCATGCAGCTAAAGAACTTTTCTGAAGCGTTGTAGCTCTCTACAATAGCATGTGTGTCGAAAATCATTTTCAACTCACCCATTGTATCAAATGCATTACCATTTCGAAACGCTTTAGAAGTTCCGGCTCTAGCCCATACAATATGCCGCAATGAACTAAGTTGTGGTCCTCCTGACGAGTCTGATAGACATTCTTCTCCTTGTCAGGGGCATCATCAAGAGGTGGGGGGCCTAACGGCGCTTCTAGCACATATTTCTTTTGTGCAGCAGAGAGGAGAATCCTCAAATTCATGGCCCATTCGGTAAAGTTGCTACCGTTCGTTGCTAGTTTCTCTTTCTCCATGAACACATTGAAATTAAAAGCAGGTGGTGCCATCTACAACAGAATTTGTAAAGTTTAGACTAAATGTATGATAGATTGAGTTCAACTAATCCATATTACGAATGAACTCCCACTCAAAAACGACATCCCTCGTGCCTTTTTGGTGATTACATGAACCAAATCCACTACACCAAGTCCGATCATCACGTGAGTCGGTGTAGCTTCAAAGGCGAGCATCAAATGGGCATCATATCAACTATATGACTCATGCTTAACCTTTTGGTCCGTGTTCCGAGGCCATGTCTGTACATGCTAGGCTCTCCAAGTTAGAACCTTAGTATTCGCGTGTGTAACTGTTTTACACCCGAAATATGGTCGTGGATCCAAGAACACCCGATCATCACGTGATGTCTTGGAGCGATGAAAACATAATCGGTGCATACTAAAGGAAGAACACATTCTTATCTTGATATTTAAAAGAGGGATCATCTTATTGTGCTAACAAAGTGCTAAACAAGCAATATAAGATGCAATCAAACATCACATGTTTATTAGTGAAATAATATGGTTCCCGCATATGATCTCTATCATGTGCACCGTGGTATGATCACTATCATACCTATATGTGTAAGTCCAAGGTCTATGGAGATTACACGTTATGTATGTTGTAAAAGTATCATCTTATACTTCTACTTACAACATCACCATATCATAACACTAGCCCAGCAACAATCTAAACTAGACGCCTCTAATTTATCCATTGCAAGTTTTACGTGGCTTAGGGCTTTCCAGATAGAACCGTTCTTACCTACGAACATGAACCACAACGAGGATAACCAAATTGTTGACAACTCGCTTGCAAAATAGATATTGACTATAGTAGGAGAGACAGACACCCGCTAGCCACTTATGCAAACTAGTTGCATGTCAAGCGTGGAACAGGTCTCATGTGCGAGGACATGTAAAGTTTGTCCGGGCCGCTTCATCCCACTATGCCACCAATATCCAAAATTACAACAAAGGAGCAACAACATGATCATCATCGCCCACATACTCATATGTGTACTACCCGTGTAAAGTATCTACGCATAGATCCGGCTCTGATACCACTGTAGGGTTCACAGCATAGAATTTTTTTTCCTACGATGGGAACTATGTACCAAGATCTATCTACTAGATACAAACAACGGGCGAATGTATATCTGTAGAGAACATACCCTTGAAGACCGACAAAGCTTAACGAGTTCAACTCGTGGTTTATGTAGACGATCTCTTGCCGATCTCAACATCGAGAGGAAGTCCTAGCGCCGCAAAGCAGCAGCGCATCCGTGCTCGCACACACGTACAAGACACCGGGCAACCTCCGCCTCCTCGCTCCAGCAATGCAGCGGAAGCACAACCCTTTCTTGTCGAATAGCCACCGGGAACATGTATCTCGCTAGTCCGAGACCATGGGGGATAAATTCTAGAGGGGGAGAGAGATCCTTCACGAGGAGGTGTGAGAGACAAGTGAGAGGAGGGGCTCCTTTTATAGGAGGAGGGGGGCACCCAAGGGGGTGGCCGCCGACCATGGGGGCTGCCCCCTCCCCTCCTTCATTCATGTGGGTGGACACTCCACTCACAAAATGGCCCTTCAATTTTCTCCACTCAAAAATCCACTCAAATTCCCATTAAATTTCCACCAAATTTAATGCAAACTCTCATTAAATAAAACTCTTTTATTTTATTCAGAATTTTGTCAATTAATTTAATGACAAACATTCACAAATAACCCCTTGCTAGAATTCCATTTCACATGCATAACCACTTTATGCAATTTCACCCGAAAACCTGTTTCGGTATCTAGTGAAATAAATTCCTGCGCTTGTTTATTCTTTCGGCATGAAACATTTGCTCCAACTGGATGCCAGTGTCACTTAAGTGTGTCACCCTACGGTTCGCAAATAATGCGGACATGATCGAGACCCTTCTCCGATCAATAATCAGTAGCGGGACCTGGAGATCCATACTCACTCCCACACATTCAACGATGACTTTTCCTGTGATCGTCGGAACCTTTTACGCTTGTATCTTAATCCCTTTGTTTCACGATATATTACATGTCCGAGATTCGGTCATCGGTATCTCCATACCTAGTTTGATCTCGTTACTGACATGCACTCTTTTCTTGTTCCCGTGATATAACATTCTAGTGATCAAATCACTTGCTTGCAAGCTAACCAATGTGATATCACCGAGAGGGCCCAGAGCATATCTATCCGTCATCGGGATGAACAAATTCCACTATTGATCCATGATTCTCAACATAACACTTTAGTAGCTTTGGATCCATATTTATAATCACCCAGTTACGGAGTGACGTTTGTGATGTCAACAAGAAACTCTTCCGGTGTTAGTGATTGGCATGATCTCATGGTCTAAGGATTAGGATTACTTCGTAGTTTTTTTATAGCAATATAAACTCAATGACTTTGATCGTAATGCTATACTTCGGATGAATGTTCATCACACCATTACACTAATGTTGTGATCTCGTTATTAACAACATCCAATGTCTATGATCAGGAAACCGTGATCATCTTGTTAATCAACGAACTAGTTTATGAGAGAGGCATAACTAGGAACTTTCTGTTTGTTTATTAAACACACATGTATTAACGTTTCCGTATTAATACAATTATAGCATGCAAAATAAACATCTATCATATACTTGGAATACACATAATAAACATTTTATTATTGCCTCTCAGGGCATATTCCCTTCAGTTCCCACTTGCACTAGAGACAATAATCTAGTTACATTGTGATGTATCTAACACCCATGGAGTTCTGGTGTAGATCATGTTTTGCTCTAGGGAGAGTTTTAGTCAACGGATCTGCTACATTGAGATCCGTATGTACTTTACAAATCTTTATATCTCCATCCTTGACATGCTCGCGGATGGAGTGAAACCGGCGCTTAATATGCTTGGAATGCTTGTGAGACCTTGGCTCTTTGGCGTTGGCAATGGCACCATTGTTGTCACAATAGATCACCATTGGGTCCAACGCGTTTGCAACCACACCTAGTTCGGATATGAACTCCTTCATCCAAACTGCTTCCTGAGCCGCTTCTGAAGCAGCAACATATTCGGCCTCCGTTGTTGATCCCGCCACCATAGGTTGTTTGGAGCTCCTCCAACTAACCGCTCCGCCATTCATGAGAAATACGTATCCGGATTGAGACTTAGAGTCATCCGGATCGGTGTCAAATCTAGCGTCGACATAACACTTAGCGACGAGCTCTTCTTCACCTCCGTATACAAGAAACATATCCTTAGTTCTTCGCAAGTACTTAAGGATATTCTTGACCGCTTTCTAGTGTTCTGAACCTGGATCCGATTGGTACCTACTAGTCAAACTAATAGCATGTGCCACATCCGGTCTTGTACATAGCATGGCGTACATTATAGAGCCTATGGCTGAAGCATAGGGGACCTTGTCCATTATCTCTCTTTCTTCCGCCGAAGCCGGACTTTGAGTCTTACTCAATGTCGTGCCTTGTGTCATAGGTAAGAACCCCTTCTTACTATCCTCCATTTTAAACTTCTTCAAAATCTTATCAAGGTATGTACTTTGCGATAGCCCTATTAGGCGCCTAGATCTATCTTTATAGATCTTTATGCCTAATATGTATGATGCTTCACCTAGGTCCTTCATTGAAAATTTGCTGTTTAGATAACTTTTAACACTGTTTAAAAGTTCTATATCATTTCCGATCAATAATATGTCATCCAAATATAATATCAGAAATGCCACATTGCTCCCACTCACTTTCTTGTAAATACAAGCTTCTCCATAAGTTTGGACAAATCCAAACTCTTTGATCACCTCTTCAAAGCGGAGATTCCAACTTCGTGATGCTTGCTTCAATCCATAGATGGATCGCTGAAGCTTGCACACCTTGTTAGCATCCTTAGGATCGACAAAACCCTTTGGTTGTATCATATACAACTCTTCCTCAATATTACCATTGAGAAACGCGGTTTTAACATCCATCTGCCATATCTCATAATCGAAATATGCAGCAATTGCTAACATAATCCTAACTGACTTTAGCATCGCTACGGGAGAGAATGTCTCATCGTAGTCAACTCCTTAAATTTGTCGAAACTCCTTTGCGACAAGTCGAGCTTTATAGACGGTCACATTACCATCAGCATCAGTTTTCCTTTTGAAAATCCATTTGTTCTCCACGGCCTTTCGGTCGTGAGGTAAGTCCACCAAGTTCCAAACTTGATTTTCATACATGGATTCCATCTCGGATTTCATGGCTTCTAACCATTTGTTGGAATCCAGGCTCATCATCGCTTCTTCATATGTCGCGGGGTCATCATTTTCATCAACCATGAAATTCATGACAGGATTTCCGTATAGCTCGGGAGCTGCACGCGTCCTGCTAGACCTGCGAGGTTCGGCAGTACTCTCTTTCGGAGTTTCATGATCATTATCATTAGTTCCCTCTTCGACAGGTGAAGCCAACTCCGGAACAACTTCCGGCGCTGCGCTACTCGCCATACTTTGAAGAGAAGGTTCAATAACCTCTTCGAGTTCTACCTTCCGACTACTCACACCTTTCGCGAGAAACTCTTCCTCTAGAAAGGATCCATTCTTGGCAACAAAAACCTTGCCCTCGGATCTGTGATAGTAGGAATACCCAATAGTTTCCTTAGGGTATCCTATGAAGACGCATTTTTCCGCTTTGGGTTCGAGTTTATCCGGTTGAAGTTTCTTCACATAAACATCGCATCCCCAAACTTTAAGAAATGACAGCTTAGGTTTGCTTCCAAACCACAATTCATACGGTGTCTTTTCAACGGATTTAGATGGTGCCCGATTTAAAGTGAATGCAGCAGTTTCTAGGGCATAACCCCAAATGACAACGGCAAGTCCGTCAGGGACATCATAGATCGAACCATATCTAATAAAGTACGATTACGATGTTCGGACACACCATTTCTCTGTGGTGTTCCGGCAGGTGTGAGTTGTGAAACAATTCCACACTCTTTCATGTGAGTGCTAAACTCGTAACTTAGATACTCACCTCCACGGTCGGACCGTAGAAATTTGATCTTTCTATTACGATGATTTTCCACTTCATTCTGAAATTCCTTGAACTTTTCAAAGGTTTCAGACTTGTGTTTCATCAAGTAGATATAACCGTATCTACTCAAATCATCCGTGAAAGTAACAAAATAACGATATCCACCTCACGACACACTCATTGGACCACATACATCGAATGTATGATTTCCAATAAATCATCGCCTGCTCCATTGAACCGGAAAACGGCGTTCTAGTCATCTTGCCCATAAGGCATGGCTCACATGTATCAAATGATTCAAAATCAAGTGATTCCAAAAGTCCATCCGAATGGAGCTTCTTCATGCGTTTAACGCCAATATGACCTAGACGGCAGTGCCACATATATGCGGATATATCATCATTTATTTTAATCCTTTTAGCATCAACATTATGAATATGTGTAACATTATTATCGAGATCTAAAAGAAATAAACCATTCATCATCGGTGCATGACCATAAAAGATTTCATTCATATAAATGGAACAACCATTGTTCTCGGATTTAAATGAATAACCACTTCGCATCAAACACGATCCAGATACAATGTTCATGCTCAGTGCAGGCACCAGATAACAATTATTCAAGTTTATTACTAATCCCGACGGCAAGTGGAGAGGCAGCGTTCCGACGGCGATCACATCAATGCTTGATCCATTGCTGACACACATCTTGACCTCACCCCTTGCTAGCGGTCGCTTGTTCCGCAGCCCCTGATTCGAGTTACAAATATTAGCAACTGAACCGGTATCAAATACCCAGGTGCTACTGCGAGCACTAGTCAAGTACACATCAATAACATGTATATCATATATACCTTTGTTTGCCTTGCCGGCTTTCTTGTCTGCCAAATACTTGGGGCAGTTGCGCTTCCAGTGGCCAGTCCCCTTACAATAGTAGCACTCGGTATCAGACTTAGGTCCAACTCGGGGTTTCTTTTCAGGCGCGGCAACCGGCTTGCCGCCCTTACTTCCCTTCCGTTTTCCCTTCTTGTCTTTCTTGAAACCAGTGTTCCTATTGATCATCAACACTTGATGTTCCTTTTTGATCTCCACTTCTGCAGTTTTAAGCATTGACAGAAGCTCGGGGAGAGACTTCTTCATGCCTTGCATATTATAGTTCATCACGAAGCTCTTATAGCTAGGTGGCAGAGACTGCAGAACACGATGGATGCCTAAGTCAATGGGAATCGATATTCCCAAGGACACAAGCTTATCGGCGTAACCCGACATCTTGAGTACATGCTCACTAACGGAGCTGTGCTCTTCCATCATGCAGCTAAAGAATTTTTCTGAAGCATTGTAGCTCTCTACAATAGCATGTGTGTCGAAAATCATTTTCAACTCACCCATTGTATCAAATGCATTGCCATTTTCGAAACGCTTTCGAAGTTCCGGCTCTAGCCCATACAATATGCCGCAATGAACTAAGTTGTGGTCCTCCTGACGAGTCTGATAGACATTCTTCTCCTCGTTAGGGGCATCATCAAGAGGTGGGGGGCCTAACGGCGCTTCTAGCACATATTGCTTTTGTGCAGCAGAGAGGAGAATCCTCAAATTCATGGCCTATTCGGTAAAGTTGCTACAGTTCGTTGCTAGTTTCTCTTTCTCCATGAACACATTGAAATTAAAAGCAGGTGGTGCCATCTACAACAGAATTTGTAAAGTTTAGACTAAATGTATGATAGATTGAGTTCAACTAATCCATATTATGAATGAACTCCCACTCAAAAACGACATCCCTCGTGCCTTTTTGGTGATTACATGAACCAAATCCACTACACCAAGTCCGATCATCACGTGAGTCGGTGTAGCTTCAAAGGCGAGCATCAAATGGGCATCATATCAACTATATGACTCATGCTTAACCTTTCGGTCCGTGTTCCGAGGCCATGTCTGTACATGCTAGGCTCTCCAAGTTAGAACCTTAGTATTCGCGTGTGTAACTGTTTTACACCCGAAATATGGTCGTGGATCCAAGAACACCCGATCATCACGTGATGTCTTGGGCAGCGAAAACATAATCGGTGCATACTAAAGGAAGAACACATTCTTATCTTGATATTTAAAAGAGGGATCATCTTATTATGCTAACAAAGTGCTAAACAAGCAATATAAGATGCAATCAAACATCACATGTTTATTAGTGAAATAATATGGTTCCCGCATATGATCTCTATCATGTGCACTGTGGTATGATCACTATCATACCTATATGTGTAAGTCCAAGGTCTATGGAGATTACACGTTATGTATGTTGTAAAAGTATCATCTTATACTTCTACTTACAACATCACCATATCATAACACTAGCCCAGCAACAATCTAAACTAGACGCCTCTAATTTATCCATTGCAAGTTTTACGTGGCTTAGGGCTTTCGAGATAGAACCGTTCTTACCTACGAACATGAACCACAACGAGGATAACCAAATTGTTGACAACTCGCTTGCAAAATAGATATTGACTATAGTAGGAGAGACAGACACCCGCTAGCCACTTATGCAAACTAGTTGCATGTCAAGCGTGGAACAAATCTCATGTGCGAGGACATGTAAAGTTTGTCCCGGCCGCTTCATCCCACTATGCCACCAATATCCAAAATTACAACAAAAGAAGAAACAACATGATCATCATCGCCCACATACTCATATGTGTATTACCCGTGTAAAGTATCTACGCATAGATCCGGCTCTGATACCACTGTAGGGTTCGCAGCATAGAAAACAAAAAATTTTCTACGATGGGAACTATGTACCAAGATCTATCTACTAGATACAAACAACGGGAGGATGTATATCCGTAGAGAACATACCCTTGAAGACCGACAAAGCTTAACGAGTTCAACTCGTGGTTGATGTAGACGATCTCTTGCCGATCTCAAGATCGAGAGGAAGTCCTAGCGCCGCAAAGCAGCAGCGCATCCGTGCTCGCACACACGTACAAGACACCGGGCAACCTCCGCCTCCTCGCTCCAGCGATGCAGCGGAAGCACAACCCTTTCTTGCCGAATAGCCATCAGGAACATGTATCTCGCTAGTCCGAGACCATGGGGGATAAATTCTAGAGGGGGAGAGAGATCCTTCACGAGGAGGTGTGAGAGACAAGTGAGAGGAGGGGCTCCTTTTATAGGAGGAGGGGGGCACACAAGGGGGTGGCCGCCGGCCATGGGGGCTGCCCCCTCCCCTCCTTCATTCATGTGGGTGGACACTCCACTCACAAAATGGGCCTTCAATTTTCTCCACTCAAAAATCCACTCAAATTCCCATTAAATTTCCTCCAAATTTAATGCAAACTCTCATTAAATAAAACTCTTTTATTTTATTCAGAATTTTGTCAATTACTTTGATGACAAACATTCACAAATAACCCCTTGCTAGAATTCCATTTCACATGCATAACCACTTTATGCAATTTCACCCGAAAACCTGTTTCGGTATCTAGTGAAATAAATTCATGCGCTTGTTTATTCTTTCGGCATGAAACATTTGCTCCAACTGATGCCAGTGTCCCTTAAGTATGTCACCCTACGGTTCGCGAATAATGCGGACATGATCGAGACCCTTCTCTGATCAATAATCAGTAGCGGGACCTGGAGATCCATACTGACTCCCACACATTCAACAATGACTTTTCCTGTGATCGTCGGAACCTTTTACGCTTGTATCTTAATCCCTTTGCTTCACGATATATTATATGTCCGAGATTCGATCATCGGTATCTCCATACCTAGTTTGATCTCGTTACTGACATGCACTCTTTTCTCGTTCCCGTGATATAACATTCTAGTGATCAAATCACTTGCTTGCAAGCTAACCAATGTGATATCACCGAGAGGTCCCAGAGCATATCTATCCGTCATCGGGATGAACAAATTCCACTCTTGATCCATGATTCTCAACATAACACTTTAGTAGCTTTGGAGCCATCTTTATAATCACCCAGTTACGAGTGACGTTTGATGTCAACAAGAAACTCTTCCGGTGTTAGTGATTGGCATGATCTCATGGTCTAAGGATTAGGATTACTTCGTAGTTTGTTTATAGCAATATAAACTCAATGACTTTGATCGTAATTCTATACTTCGGATGAATGTTCATCACACCATTACACTAATGTTGTGATCTCGTTATTAACAACATCCAATGTCTATGATCAGAAAACCGTGATCATCTTGTTAATCAACGAACTAGTTTATGAGAGAGGCATAACTAGGAACTTTCTGTTTGTTTATTAAACACACATGTATTAACGTTTCCGTATTAATACAATTATAGCATGCAAAATAAACATTTATCATATACTTGGAATACACATAATAAATATTTTATTATTGCCTCTCAGGGCATATTCCCTTCAAAAGCCACTTATGCAATACAAATTGCATGTCAAGCGTGGAGCAAGTCTCATGAACGATGTCATGTAAGGTTAGCCCGGGCCGCTTCATCCCACCATCCCGCAAGATGCAAAGTACACAAGAAGCAATCAACAATAAAAGCATCAATGCCCACAATGACCATTGTGTTGTACTCGTGCAACAGATCTACATATAGACACGGCTCTGATACCACTGTAGGGTTTCGTAGCATGGAAAACAAAAATTTTCTACCGCATACAAACAAACAAGCCAAGATCTATCTACTAGATTGTAGCAACGAGTTGATGGAATAACTCACCCTCGAAGATTCCAAAGTGTTTAACGAGAGCGGATTCTCGTGGGTGATGTAGTCGTACTCTTCCCGATCTCAAGATCGCGTAGACAATCCTTCCGGCGCTGCGTTCCGGCAGCGCTCCCGCAGTCGGTCACACGTTCGGTACTCGACGAAGACCTTCCTCTCCCTTGTTCCAGCAGGCAGCGGAGGTTGTAGCACTCTCCTCGTGATTCCGGCAGCACAACGGCGTGGTACCGGAAGTAGAGGGGATATCTCGCAGGGCTTCGCCTTAAGCCGGAGCGAGTATGGTGGACTATGGGAGAGCTCCTCGGTGATCTAGCGTTTAGACACACCAAGGAGGAGGCTTGGCCGGCGGCTAGGGTTAGCTAGGCGGCGGCGGCGGTTTGCCCTAGGCCGGCGGCGGCTATGGAGGGCGGCGGCGGCTTGGAGCTAGGGTTTTGGGTGGAGGTGTTGGGTGCTAGGAGGGGCAGCCCTGCCCCTCCTTATATAGGTGGAGGGGGCATGCCAGGGGAGGGGAGTCCCTCCCCAACTCGGTTTCCACCTTCCCCTCCACTTCCCAAAATAGCCGTTTGACTTTTCAAATTGGCGTTTGACTTTCCAAACTAGGATTTGATTAAACCCTTTATTTTGTTCAGCGATGACACCTAGTACATGATGCAATCATACCAACTTGATATAACACATTCATGTACCCTTCCCCTCCGGAGTGCCGGACATTCCGGAACCTTCTAGAACATTCCCGATGAAAACACCGGAACCATTCTCCAACCCCGAAACAGGACTTTCCTTATATGAATCTTATTCTCCGGACCATTCCGGATCTCCTCGTGATATCCCGGATCCCATCCGAGACTCCGAACAACATTCGGTCTCTTACTCATCATTCCATAACTACTCAAACAACGTCGAATCCTTAAGTGTGTCTCCCTACGGTTCGTGAATTATGCGGACATGATCGAGACACTTCTCCGAACAATAACCAATAGAGGAATCTAGAAATTCATATGGCTCCCACATATTTCTACGATTACTTTGCGATCGAATGAACCACTTACATACGATACCAATTTCCCTTTGTCTCACGATAGTTTACTTATCCGAGGTTATGATCGTCGGTATCTCTGCATACCTAGTTCAACCTCGTTACTGATAAGTACTCTTTTCTCGTTGCCGTGATATGTGATCCCTTGTGAGCCAGTCACATGCTTGCAAGCTAATTGGATGACATTCCACCGAGAGGGCCCAGAGTATATCTATCCGTCATATGGATGGACAAATCCCACTCTTGATCCATGTGTCTCAACCAATACTTTCCGAACACTCAATGCCACCTTTATAGCCACCCAGTTACGGTGTGGTGTTTGATGTCATCAAAGCATCCTTCCGGTGAAGGTGATATGCATGATCTCATGGTCGAAGGAATTAGGTTACTATGTATCAGAAAGCATATAGCAATTGAACTATTAAAATGACTTGATCTTTATGCTACGCTTATCTATAGGAGTATGTCCACCATATCATTCTCCTAACGATATGATCTTGTTGTTAATAACATCTCAATGTTCATGATAGGGAAACCACAATCATTTATTAACCAACAAGCTAGTATTATAAAGAGGCTTTACTAGAGACTCTATTTCAGTTTACAAATCACACAAGTATTAATGTTTCCTTGTTAATACTATTATAGCATGAATGTAAACATTTATCATAAACACAAAGATATAATAATAACTACATTTATTATTGCCTCTAGGGCATATCTCCAACAATATTTTCATGAAGTTTTAAAATGTCTCATGAATTCAATAAATGTTCAAACTCTGAAAACCATGAATTTTAAGAAAATGTTTATGAACTGGAATAACGTTCATGAATTTTAAAGTTTATGGTTTTTAAAAATGCTCATAATCTTAGAAAAAACTGTAGAAAAAGAAAAAACAAGCATGAAAAAATAATTAAAAAAATCAAAAAAAATTGCTTTCAACAACTTTTTATTCCCGTTGCTATGTCCTACAAAACAACATAGAGATATTCGGTAGGCTAGTTAATGTGAATGAGAAGATGCCCGTTAGCAGCGGTAGACCTTCATGGAGGCCAATCTGGGCCATGTCATCCACCCAACATTCATTTAATTTTCATAATTAGTAGTGTTGTTAAGACTTTACTATACTCAAGATTAAGGAATAGTTATAGTTATTAAATGGTTTAATAAGGATTTTGATCCCTCAATCTTTCTCCAAGGTCCGCCGGTGACTGTTAGTGGTGAAATCAACGATAGTAATACATGAATATTTACGTTTTAGGCATGGGTGATGATAGAAAAGACTTAAAGCTATGTGATTTTCACTATTGTGCGGTACAAATGACATGTCGAGCAAGGAAATCGTGCCATTTGAATTCGGCCGATGTACGGATTTGAACATCAGAAAAGTTATAAATTTGATTTGGTGTTGTAGCGTAACAACGCACGGGCTTTGTGCTAGTTTTATTAGAAAATGTATGATGTGTTCATCTTTACCCTAAAAAAAGTAAAGAAAAATACGTAATTCATACTATATTGTTCTAAAGTAGAATATATGTAAATTTATGTAATTACTGAAGTATCTAATCTGCCTAACCTAGCAGACTGCGAGGTACAGGGTCTCTGAAGCACAAGGAGAACTTAATTCTCGGATACTTCCACCGAAGGATTATAAGACCACAAAATTCCTAAGTGAGACTGAGACCAACTGTATTACCGAGACAAAAGGGGATGCGGAACTTCAGGCTTCAGTGAAAGATGACTGAAAATATAATATCAGTAGCATATGGATCAGTGAAAGATGACTAAAAATATAATACCGAGACACAAGCTATACTCACAAGTGGAAAACATGATATGGATCAGTAGCATATGGGGTACCCGGGTCGCCTCGCGCGGGGCGGCTCTGAAGGCTCCGAACCCTAGGAAAAGGCGGCGCTGCAATCTCCTCTCTCCCGGCCGCTGCCGCCGCCGGCGCCGGCGGTGGCGGCCGCGCCTGGTCGTCGAAGGCGGCGGGTGAGGGAGGCGCTACCCCGATGGGCCTCTTCGCGCGGAGGCGGTTCGTCTCAGGGTGGTGAGGGTGGAGGTGCGGGCGTTGGTGCGCGGACTCGGTGGCCTCGCCGGCGCGTGGCGTGGGCGTGGAGAGGCGGCGAGCCTTGGCGGGGATGGCAGCGGCGGTGCGGGGTGGCACGACAGCGCGACTGCAGCAGCGACCGTCCCCCGTGCCGCTTGTTTGTTCCTCTAGGGCGGCAGAGTGGGGCGATCTGGTGGAGGAGGCCGGCGATGGGTTTCAAGACCTAGATCGCCTTTCTTCCCCTAATTGCTCGATCCGTTCTCCGGATACCGGTCGGCGATGTGGGGATCGCTGTGTTGGATCTAATAATGGTGGTGGTCCTTTGGTATCTTTCGCACAAGATCTGCTTGATGTCTGCCCTTGTTGATCTGGTCTAGAGAGGCGGGTTCCGGAAGGCTATGCCGGCGAACTCCCATGGGCGTATCATGCCTGGAGATTGCTGGATCGAAAGCTATTCGGTCGTGCGCACCTTGTTTTTTTGACCGTTTGGCTTCAGCGGGAGCGTTGCGAAGCTCTGTTGTTTGTTCCCACCAAGTGTTATTCTTAGAGCCATGGTGAAGTCAGATGCGGAGAATGTTAGGACAGAGGAAATATGAGGGTAGCGATGGTGATTTTTGTTCTTGTGGCGACGGAGATCTGGCTGCGTGATTTGAGACTCGTTGCAGCGACTGTTGGTGCGGGAAGACAACACAAGGGAAGTTCTCAGTCTTATCTTGCAGGGTGAAAATCTAAGGTCTGGCCTTAACTAGTTGTGCCTAACAATGACCTTGTTGAAGGCATTGTTTTGTGAGCAAAGACTTTCTCCAGGGTGAAAACCTATGATCTTTGATCGGGCAACGACGGCGCTTGGGCACTGTTTCCTTCTTGAAGGCATTGTTATTGGAGTGGGAGACTACTGGTGTTGTTCTGATGGGTGTCAGTGTTGTTGCTTTGAGGATTAGTTCTCTGTAACGGGACTTTTTTTTAATTCTTCTTTCTTTTTTCTAGACTGTGTGCATCCGTAGAGTAGCTAGGGCATAATGCGTTGTTGCAGAGGCTGGGTGTAATTGGTATCCGTGTGATATTAATATATACTCTTTTCCAAAAAATAAAAAATAAATACAAGATGCCAATCACACACATGTAAATAGTCCTCAGAACAATATCCGGGGGTTCAATCAATCACAAACTATGAGGGGAACGGGATGGATCTTGGAGATGGTGATGATGATGGTGCTTGGAGATGTTGATGAAGAGGCCTCCTCCTATGCCTAGACAGAGTGGTGATGACGATGGCGTCGATTTCCCCCTCACCGGAGGCTCCGGTACGGCACAATCTGCCTCCTCCCAAAGTAGGAGAGGACTTTCGCCTCCGCCGTCGCCTCTGTAAATCGTGGGAAAATATGGCGTATGTTTTCTGGCGAGACGTAGGCGTCTGTAAAAAAGGAGGGTCAGGATGACGCTCGAGGGCCGAAAGAGCCTAGGTGGCGCGCCCCTGCACTTTTTCGGGCCTCGTGGGTCCCCTCGCTTCATTCTTTGGTCCAAGTTGATTTTCTAGGTGAAAAACTCATAAGGTATTTTTCCTTCGATTTATTGACGTGCAGAAGGTCTTGAAACAACAAAAACATGAAAAATGAGGTATTTTGCCTCTCAGAAATTAAATACCAATGAAAGGAACTTTGTAAAAAAGTCCCGTAAATCATTTAAATGTATATAAATAATGATGGATCAAGATAAATATAATTCTAAACAATACATAAAGGTCCAAAAAATGATGATACAAAATGCAAGTATGAGCCGCTAACTCCATCTCGGTGTTCGTGCAGTTTGAATTTATTTTTCTTGTTTTAGTTTTTAATTTGAGATAGGTTAACTTTTTAGTTTTGGATAGGTTATAAATTTCGTTCGTACCTAGCTTGAAAGAAAAAAAATCTTTTACTTGGAGCTCAGACGTGTTTCAAAATAATTATTATATTTGCTCTTATCTGTTTCGTAATAAGACTATGTTTATTCATTGTATATGATTATGACTTATTTGTACGGCTTCTTATGTTCAGCGTTTTCTGATAAATCTGTCTACCTCTAACCTACACAACAATGGATTTTACTATTCTAGCCTTAAAATAAAAAAATGTCTAACAATCGGGTCAAGCGCTTTCCTTACCGTCGTAAATCTGTGTGATGGTTGTAGCCTTATAAACTTAAAAAATGTCTAACAATCACATCGTACTTTATCCTTGCCATTGAAAATCAGCGCGATGCTTGCGGCAGTTGTTTCTCACTTCTCTCTGTACAGCACCTCGCGTTCTACTTATCTTTGGTTATGTTAAATTTTTTTAGCTAGCCTGCGTATCCAAGTCAAGCATATGCAGAATCGTGTCGACACGTTTATAGAAAGTGACATGTTCGCCTGATTCTTTCTTGATAGTCAAACGTTCTATTAACCCTGAGTCACCACAATGTTCTCTCTCAACGTATATCGGTAAACATGTATGGTGAAAAAACATAAGTAGCCTGACTGACTTGCCTCGGGGACACAGAGAGAGACACATATATGCAGCACAGTCGTATCATGAAGTGTTCTGTCTATCTACAACGCCCCGGGGACACAAAGAAGAGTCTAGTACATAACAATCAAGCTTGAAAAACAAAATCAAGTTATTTATGAATAACAGTTTTTGTTGCCTCCAAAATTTTATATTTAATCCATCCTAGCATCTAGATCACAACATTTCATGGATGGTGCTTCCAAATTTTTCGTGTTAATAGTCATGTTAGAAGCACCGCCGAAGCACGCGTCAGCGTAGGCGGAAAGTTGCCTCTAGACTCGTTAGGTACCTAACTATCTTCATGTAAGGTTTGTTCCGATGCAAGAATACCTTCTTGTTGTAATAGACAGTCAGTAATCACACTACTCTCAAACATAATCACACTATCGGAAACAAGCTTGGCGCCGACATCCATCTCCCGTCGGCGTAGCCTACAATTGCCTTCGGCATAGGCTCTGCCATCGGCGTAAGAAAAACCGTCGGCACTTAGCAAACGGATTTTTAGTGCTTTTCTGACAAGGCAACAAAACAAGGAGCAAGTAACGAGAGTAACGAACAAACGGAGCAAGTGGCCCAATCCTTTCTTAGCAAAGGACAAGCCGGTGGAAATACTTATAAGGACTAAACGTTCTCGAGGACACATGAAAATTCTGTCAAGTGCTTTCGCTTCAAATAGCTGAGTACTCTTCTTTGGTGTTTATAAGTGTTGTGTGGGTGAACCTGTGCTAACATACCGCCCTTTCTAGGACTAATACATACTTGTGATTAAATCCCCTGCAAACATCCGTAACTACAGGAAAGTAATTAAGATATAAATCTAACCACAACCTTAAACTCTGAGATCCTACACTCCCTTGTGCAAAGGTGTCCTAACAGGGGTTCAGGTTTCTGTCACTCTGGCAACCCCACGATTAGTAGCCAAATACACAATGCACCCCCCTAGGCCCATAAATGGTGAAGTGTCATGTAGTCGACGTTCACATGACACCACTAGAAGAATAGCACCACAACTTAAATACTAAACCATTGAATAATACCTCATCACAGATTCACTACTAACAACATGACTTCTCCCATGTCCTCAAGAACTAGACGAACTACTTAAAAGACATCATATGGATCAAGATCAAAGATGATATGATAATGGATAACAATCTGAACATAAACAATAATCCAATGGTTCCACTCACAAGCATCAACTACAATAGTAATCAACATCCAAAAAGTTCCCCCTAAGAACTAAAGTAATATCCAACACAATTGTTACAACGGGACGGAGTGGTGATGATGGTGCTGGTGGAGATGATGGTGTGGATGATGATGATCCCGATGAAGCCTAGTTTGATGAAGGCGTTGATGGCGACGGTCTCCCCTCTCCAGGAAGGAATTCCCCCGGCAGAAATCTGTCTGCCGGAGAGATCTTTCTCTCTCAGTGTTTTCCGCCCCCTAGAGGCGGCGGAAATCTATCTGTGGTCACTCCCCTGGTATTAGGATTCCGTAGGGAAGATATAGGCGAAGGGGCGGAGTCAGAGGCCGGGCAGGTGGGCCACACCTGCCCTAGGCGCGGGGTCAGGTGGGCCCGCGCCTAGGGGGGTGTGGGCCCCCTGAGGCCCATCTCCGTCCCTCCTTCTGGCTCCCTCAATCTTCTGGAGAAATAATACGTTTCCATATTTTTCTGGTATTTTTCTGATCTTCGCGAAATTGCACCGAAACGCCTTCTTTTCTATCAGAATCCAGACTCCGGTAGTCCATCCTCCAAGAATCATTCAACATGCATAAACATATGAAATAGCCATAAGTAATACCTCATAATAAGACAAATATCAATGAATAAAGGTAAATTATGATATAGAAAGGTGATGCAAATTGGGCGTATCATGGTACCATTTTGAAACTTTCATTTGGTGGTTGCCTTCCAAAACACCCTGTTTTTAACACTTGAAAAATGAAAAATAGTTTTTTGGTGCGACGAAAATAAAAATTCCTCCTACAACATTGTTCGCCATCACATGACGCACTTGTGTGCACAATATGGACATACTATCACAAACTATGCCGTGATTCTAACCATAACATTGGTTGTTTGACCTAAACGCAATGAAACCTCGAACATGATAGCTCATTTATGAGAAGGTTTTTTTATGCAATCAATATACCAAGTTTGATATTTTTTCTTGCAACTATGTCATATAATATAACACCACGTGAAAGTTTTACATTGTTTAGAATCTTTTTGAATTTCTTACGTCCGTTTCAAACTATGGTCAAAACAACAGGCATAGAGATTCTTAGCTTGGGGATGAGAGCCTCACTAAACTTGCAGTGGATCTCTCATGAAATAGCATATTGTGAACCTAAAAATGATTTTTTGAAAAAGAGATGAGCATCCTATCATGTACTTGTAGTTCAAATCTGGCCCCCTTCCTACTGATTCGATAGAAATTTATCTTTTTTATGAGAAGTGGACAGAAAAGTTCAAGATACCCCAGTCGGGACATTGTCCATTCAAGGTGGCCTAGTATTTTTGAAAAATGGGATGCTACCAATTTGAAACTTTTATTAGGTGGTTGCTTCACAAAATACCTCGTTTTTGACACTTGCAAAATGGAAAATATGTTATACGAAAGTATATGTAATATTTATATATTTTATTCAACAAAAATATGTAATATTTGAGTTTAGATAGATAGATCTTATTCTTCTACAAATATTTGATATATTATATGTATTTTCTGAATTAGCATAATTTAGTTATAATTTTTATAGGATTCACATGGCAAAAAGGAAAAATAGCTACGCCGACGGTCTTGACGCCGTCGCATCGCCGTCAACTCCAATCTCTACGCCAACGGCTGCCGTCGGCCTATCCCACCCTATGGCGACGACATGTTTGCTCGTCTGTCTGCCTCGGGGCCTACGCCGACGGCCTCGAGAAATAGCCATGGGTCTTCTCCTGTAGTGTCATATCACAAAAGCCATCACGTTTTATGAGAACTTTAGATTGTAAGGGTCATAGATGGCTAAGATTTCAAGTTAAAAAGGACAAGCTAGCTAGTGTAGTTATGGCGTTCTGGTGATCGGTATGTGTTAAACTCAGCCGGAGCTAGCTAGCTAAGAGTGTTTTACACCATCTTTATATCCTTGGATTTGTAGATAATTAACGACAAGAACAGTAGTACAGTTGTGCTAGCAAATTGGTGCTATAAAATCCCACGAAAAGCCGGTGCCGTAACTGATATCAGCTGCAAACTAGTAGGTAGCTAGCTTGAAAGTAAGAAGCTCAAGTCGTCCAGGTGACCATGCACGAAAACAAGAGTTTTAAAACCGGCATGGCGAGCGATGTTAAGTGGGAATTCTACCCCCTAGTACGCGTGTACGTGGACGGCCGTGTTGAACGGTTCAGCACTTCTTTCGTGCCGGCGTCCGAGGACCCTGCCGCCAACCGCGGTGTGGCAACGAGGGACATCGTCATCGACCAGGCCACGGGGTTGTCGGCACGCCTCTTTCTTCCCTCGCAGCAGGCTTTCACGACGACCGCCGGCACGCCTCTTTCTTCCCTTGTTATGTACGTCCATGGTGGCGCCTTCTGTACAGATAGCGCCTTCTCAAGGACGTATCACCGTTATGTCACCTCTCTGGCTGCGAGCTCCGGCGCCCTCGTCGTGTCCGTCGAATACCGCCTCGCACCAGAGTATCCCATTCCCACGGCATACGATGACACATGGGTGGCGCTGCGGTGGATGGCCTCCCTCTCCGATCCTTGGCTTGCCAAATATGCAGACCCTGAGCGGACATTCCTAGCCGGTGGCAACATGGTGTACAACATGGCGGTACGCGCTGCAAACATGAGGACGATGGATATCGAGGGATTGATCATGGTGCACCCATTCTTCTGGGGCGCTCAACGCCTTCCTTCAGAGGAACCCGCAGTCGTGTCGTCGTTATTCCCGCCCATGTGGGTGGACAGGCTGTGGCCGTTCGTGACAGCAGGAAAGGCTGCTGGTAACCAAGACCCCCTCATAGATCCTCCCGACCAGGACATTGCGCTGCTAACTTGCAGGCGTGTGCTGCTGGCCGTTGCAGAGAAGGACACCTTGCGGGAACGTGGGCGCCGCTTCGCTTCCCGCATTCGTGACCAGACCACGCGTCCATGGTCCAAGACAACAACAACGTTACAGTGGTGGAGTCGGAGGGCGAGGACCATGGATTCCACTTGTTCAGGCCACTACGTGCAACCAGTAAGAATCTCATGAACACTATAGTGCAATTCATAAACCAGCAGCAGGGTCCAACCAGCAGGGTCCAACCAGTAAGACTGTAACTGCATATGTCATGGACAATTTACTTGTATTACTACAGGATATCCAAAATGTACGATTATGTGTTGTATGAGTTATTGTGTTAGTGGGCATCCTAATACCGAAAATAAACCTTTCATATTTCTTGAAAACAATTGGCTATGAGGTTGGATCCCTTCATTTTCACTATCCGGGGATTCCTACTCATTAGCATGTAGACATGAATAAGGAATGGAAGGAATTGAAGCTAGTCTTGTGAAAAAAAATTCAGTAGGTGGAAGGGAAATCTCATGTCCTATAGTGGACGGTTTTCTTTTTTTTTTGGAAAGGAGCATATATTAATATCACAAAGAACCAATTACACCATCCTTTGCAACAACGCATTGCCCTATCGGCCATACAGATGCACACAACCAAAAAAGAAAGAATAATTACCAAAAAAGAAAATTTACGCTACAATGACCAATTCGTTGAAACAATGGTACTACCACCACCAAGATAGCACCACTAGTCTAGCTTCTCCAAAAGCGAAGCCTTCAAGAAGGGAACAATGCACAAACATCGTCATCGCCTGATCATAGATCCTAGGTTTTTACCCTGAAGAAAGTCCACGCTCTCAAAGCAATACCTTCAACAATGCCATTATTGCCAGGCACAAACCAATTAAAGGCCAGACCCTGGGTTTTTACCCTGAAAGGTAGGATTGTGAACCTTTTCTATGCAGTCTCCCCCACCTACATGCCACTGTTCCAAGTCACGAGTCACCAAGCCAATTCCTCATAGGCTCGAACCACCATTGCCAGTCCTCATTGACAGAATTGTTAGGCGTCAAACAGTGCGTTACCTAGCACTGGTTGCGTGTTTATATAGACCTAGGCAAAATACCCTAGATCGGATTTGGTACAAGGAGTTGTAGTATTGTACAATTGAAGTACTACTCCATATTGACACAATACAGAAAATACATGTATAAACCTCTACTAACTATGTTTAACAGCCCCCCTTAATCACAACCTTGTCTAAGGTTGAGATTACGTTTGAACTTGTCAAGATCTCTTACTGAAAGTACCTTTGTAAAAACATCTGCCACTTGATCCTTGGTAGAAATAAATATAATATCTAACAACTTGTTTGCAAATCTTTCTCTAACAAAGTGAAAATCAATCTCAATATGTTTGTTCCTTGCATGAAAGAAAGGATTAGCAGACAGATAAGTAGCTACCAAATTGTCACACCACAAACATGGCTTTTCTTTTAGAGAAACTCCCAGTTCCCTAAGAAGAGCTTTAAACCATATTACTTCATCTGTAGCATTAGATAATGCCTTATACTCAGCCTCAGTACTTGATCTCGACACTGTGGCTTGTTTTCTAGCACTCCAAGATATCAAATTGTTGGGTTCGCAGCATAGGAAACAAATTTTTTCCTATGATAGGAACTATATGCACCAAGATCCATCTATCTAGATACAATCAGCGGGTGGATATATATCCATAGAATACATACCCTCCAAGACTAAAAAGCTTTATGAGTAAGAAATCGTTGGTGATGTAGTCGATCTCTTGTCAATCTCAAGATCGTCATGAAGTCCAGCTGGTCCAACAGGTCCAACACCATCAAATCCAGCACCGCAAAGCAGTGGTGCATCCGTGATCACACACACGTTCGGGTATCCCAGCATCCTTCGAGCCCTCACTCCAGCGAAATAGCGGAAGCAACAAATCCTTTAAAAAAAGCCACCAAAAACATGTATCCCGCTGATCCAAGACCATGGGGAAATTTTAGAGGGGGAGAGAGATCCTTCGGGAGGAGGTGTGTGATGAGAGGAGGAAAGGGGGGCAGCCCAAAGGGCATGGCGTGGCAGCCATGGTGGCTGCCCCCACCTCTTCCACATTCATGTGGGTGGAGCTCTTATTCGAAATAAAAAGCCTCCACTCACATAAACATGCCTCCACTCAAAATTCCACTCACCTCCATTAAATTTTCATCAAATTTAATGCAAGATCTCATTTAATAAAACTCTTTTATTTGTTTTATTCAGAATTTTTTTAATTATATTAATTAACAAACATTCACATAAACCCCCGTGCAACATTTTGATATCACATGTAGAACCAGTATTAGCAATTTCACCTGAAACAATTCCAGTTTCTATTGAAATTATTCCAGTGCTTTCATAATCTTTTCCTGATAGTTTATTTGCTTCAAATGGTGTCGGTATCCCTTAAGTGTGTCACCCTACGGTTCGCGAATAATGAAGACATGATCGAGACCCCTCTCCGATCAATAATCAGTAGCGGGACCTGGAGATCCGTACTGACTTCCACACATTCAACTATGACTTCTGTGATCGTGAGAACCTTTTACACATGTAAATCAATCCCTTTGTCTCGCGATATATTACATGTCTGAGATTCGATCATCGGTATCTCTATACCTAGTTTGATCTTATTATCGACATATACTATTTTCTTGTTCCCGTGATATAACATTCTAGTGATCACATCACTTGCTTGCAAGCTAACTAATGTGATATCACCGAGATGGCCTAGAGTATATCTATCCAACATCGGGATGGAAAAATTTCACTCTTGATCCATGAGCCTCTACATAACACCTTCGTAGTACTGAACCCACCTTTATAGTCCATCTTAACCATATACTATTATAGATTATGATCAGAATGAAACTGGATATGTCTAGCAAGCAATGCTTCCCTTATATCTCCACTATACTTATAAAAAAGGAAACTTCTTTTTCTAGAGCCACCAAACTTTTAGGACAAAGAGTAACTAGCACCATAGGATCCTTATGTTAGATTACATCCGAGAGTCGAGATTAACCCAATAGTATACCATCTAATATAATGGTTTAGATCAACCATGATTACATGGTTTGTGTTCTCCATTTAAATCGTAGCCATAGAATATAAATCCAACTGTCAAAATAATATTGGCAATGTGGATTAACATGGTGTCTCAAAAAAACTCTTATATTTATTTTAGTATATAATAAATTATCCATGAATTTAAAATGATTTCCACACATATGATATTTTATTTAGCATTTAGGTGGCTATAGAAAAATATATTTCCTAACACATACAATGGATATGGATAAAAGTATGAATTTCTGAGTCAATTCAACACATATAAAGAGTTGTGGTACGAAACACATATAAAGAGCTGCCCTCGCGAGGGCCACCATGCTAGTCTATCTATTATATACTAATAGCAATATAAGAGGTTATTCTGAGCCACCAGGTTAATCCACATATGCTACATAAATATAAACCCATGATTTTAATCTTAAGGGCTGAGATTAAAAGATAAAAGGTGTTACGTACAATAATTGATGTGTACAAAAGAAACATATAACACGTAAGCCTTTTATTTTCTTAGAATCCCGACACTTTTTTTTTTGGAAAAGAACATATATTAATATCAAGAGATACCAATTACATTGGTCTCTACAACAACGCAATATCCTAATGGCATTATGGATGCACACAGCCAACAAAAGATAAAGAAAACTAAGAAAAAAAGACCTGCTACGGTGTTCCGGTTCTAGCAGCAACAGTACAACCACCACCAATACAACACCTGAACTCCAGGCTCTTCAAAAGCGACGCCTCCAAGAAGGGAACAGTGTACAAGCGCCGTCGTCGCCCGATCAAAGATCTAGATTTTCACCCTGAAGATAATCCTTCCTCTCAAAACAATGCCTGCAACAAGGCCATTGCCAGGCACAACCAGCTAAGGTCAGACCTTGGGTTTTCACCCTGAAAGATAAAATTCTGAAATTCACCTGTGTTGCCGCCCCCACTTACATACGGCTGTTGTTTAGCGCAGAACACCAAGCAAGTCCCTCAACTGTACGACGAGTCAAACCTCCATAGATAGATCTCCAAACCTGGCCTTCATGAATTCTCCACCTCTGACTTCACCATGGATCGACAGTCTCCTGGTGGAAACAAAGGACAGAGCTTCGCGGCGCTCCCTCCTGAACCAAACGGTCGGAATAAAACATGGGTGCACACGACCGAATACCATCCGATCTAGCGAACTGCAGGCATAGAAGCGTTGGTACATTCATCGGCGGAGCCTTCCGGAACTCCGACTCCGGCCAAATCAAGAACCATCCTCAGGAAGGTGATCATGTCCACATAAGAGGGACCCTAGGCCGAACCACCTTTATTCGACCGGCCGACCAACTCCGACGGGGAGAAAGGCCACCATCACCATGCCCGGACGAACCCAGAAGCCATCCCGCTGCCGGCTGCAACAGATCCGACAGGAAACGGTCGAGATCAGGCTCGACACGCTCCTGCCATCACCATCCGGAGGCAGAGGCCGGGAGGACAGCGCCACCCCTGCCTATGACCTCCCACCGCCGACCGCCTAGGCCGCCGTTGTCCGCCATCACCGAAGTACGGTGTGTCATCCCCTTGCCTTGCACCGTCCGCCGCGACCCACACCAGGGCAAGCCCCGCGCCGTCGCCGAAGCTCCCATCTCCAGAGCGACGTCCAAGCCCAGAGGTCCACCCCGCGCGAGCAACCCTAGGAAAGGAGACGAGGAGGCCCCGCCGCCGCCGCTGTCGGCTGGGCTTCGCCCAACCACGCTCTCCTGGCGGCGGCGAGGGAGGAGGAGGGAGGGGGAGGTGGCGACGGTGCCTGAGATCTAGGGTTTCCCCCCTGTCGCCACGTGGGGGCGATGAGGAGGGAGTCGGGAGTCGAGAGATCTAGGGTTTCCCCCGAGAATCCCGGCACTTAAGCCATGTGACAACGGATCGGTCTTAGCTGATGAATTCGTTAGTCTCGCACAACATCCAGCCATAGCAATCCATCGATATAAAAAAACGGAAAATCTAGATACCGACCGGTCTGAAAAATTTTAAACCTGGCGGACGCGTGTGTATGATGCATTATCCGGTGCCCGCACCGAATCAAAGTCAGCTAAATAGCAAATCGAAAATTCAAAATACTTTCTAGACCAAACCATTTGTCCGATTTAGGATCTGTTTTCACCGTTGGACTAATCGCGATGAGATCTTCGAAACTAGATCCCATATTGATATGTTTCGATGAAAAAAAATTCGGACCAAAAAGTTATCAAGCCTTAACACGTGAGTTATCCATGTCATAGTCATGTCATAGTATGTAAGTTATCCACCTAAAACATATAAGTTATCCAACATATAAACGGGTCGGATCGAGACGTTCTCGTATTTCTTATGTCGATAACTTTTATATCTTTTTCACCTCATGAAACCTCGATTGCCCAAGTATTTTGGTACAATTAATTAAACATAAGCTACGAACTAGTTTAATTGGGACACGGTAGTATAGGTGTTAGGGTACCGAGAATTCGTGTCAGAGCATCGACGAATGGTGAAGGTTTGGTATCCTAACACCCTTCGAGACTTCGTCACCCATACGCCGTGGTAGCGACCAGTTGGCGACGAGAGATAAAGGTAAATCTACTCTTAGACTGGTCTAAGAAATTCAAAACCTAGCGGACGTGAATAAAGTGCGCTGGATGCGCTGGTGTACTAAAAGACAAATCGAATCAGAGCCAGCTATAGTGTGAACGCTTGATGTCAGCCATCTTAGAATCATATCGAAAATTTAAAATGTCCTATAGATCAAACCGTTTATCCAATTTAAGATCCGTTTTCACCGTTGCACTAGTCGCGACGAGATCTTTAAAACCAGATCCCATGTTGATATGTTTTCAAGAAAAAAATATTTGCACCAAAAGGTTATCCACCCTAAACACTTGAGCTATCCATGTCATAATATATAAGTTATCCACCCAGTAACACATACGTTACCCACCATATAAACATATTGGATAGAGGCGTTCTCGCATATGTGTTGAGTAAGTTTAATTGAAACACGGTAGACTAGTTGTTAGGATACCGAGACTTTATTGCCATAGACGTGTTAGCGTCGATGAGCGATTAAGGCTCGGTATCCTAAAACCCTTCGAGGCTTCGTCACTCGTCCAGTACAGTAGTGGCGACGGACGTCGACAAAGTCGAGTCGCTAGATTACAGATTATGCGTGGTGGATGGGCTATGCAAAAGAAGCTTAAATTTAGTTTCTTTAAAAAAATTATGTTTGATGTTTGGCGCGGTAGCCTTTTGAGGTTGAGTAGTCCGTACGTTGCGAGAGAGCGACGGACGACAAGGTGTCGTTAGAAAAACTTTTTATATTCTATCTGTGAATGATATTTTGTAGTGGTGGATAACTTACATGTTATTTGGTGGGTATTTACATGTTGAAGCCTGGATAACTCTCGTGTTACTGATGGATAACTTGTTGGTAAACTAAAAAAAAGTTACTTATCTCTAATACATGATCTCTGGGTAAATTTTGTAGTAGTGGATAACTTACATGTTATTGTGTGGATAACTTACGTGCTGAAATCTGGATAACTCGTGTGTTACTGGTTGATAACTTTTGGTCAAAAAAAATGTTATCAGAATATATCAACATGGGATCTAGTTTCGAAGATCTCGTCGCGACTAGTTTAATAGTGAAAACGGATCTTAATTCAGACAAACGGTTTGATCTAGAAAACATTTTGAATTTGCGCATATGAATTGAGCTGACTAATCAAAAATCTTGTCATTTAGTGATTATGCAACTCAAGAATCGCTAGGCTCCCATGGTACGACTGTAGTCAAAACGTCCCGCCCTGTCCGATCCGTCGGGTTTGTAACTTTTTTAGAACGGTTGTTACCTAGCAAAGTCCTAAAAAAAAGCTAGAAGAAAAGACAAGAATAGCCTCCGCAATAACCAGGGCTCTGATGCGATGAAAAAGCCAGAACTAATTAGGCAGAGGCCCCGCCTTTTCTCCATGGCCGCTGCTAGCTCCAGATGCAACTCCATGAAATAAGCAGGAAATATTGTTGGAGGATGCATATGCATGGCTAGATGGAAGAAATATTGTTGGAGGATGCATATGCATATTTCTTTTAGTATATAATAAATTATCCATGAATTTAAAATGATTTCCACACATATGATATTTTATTTAGCATTTAGGTGGCTATAGGAAAATATATTTCCTAACACATTCAATGGATATGGATAAAAGTATGAATTTATGAGTCAATTCAACACATATAAAGAGTTGTGGTACAAAACACATATAAAGAGCTGCCCTCGCATTTGCGAGGGCCACCATGTTAGTCTATCTATCTATCTATTATATACTAAAAGCAATATAAGAGGTTATTCTGAGTCACCAGGTTAATCCACATATGCTACATAAATATAAACCCATGATTTTAATCTTAAAGGCTGAGATTAAAAGATAAAAGGTGTTACGTACAACAATTGATGTGTACAAAAGAAACATATAACACGTAAGCCTTTTATTTTCTTAGAATCCCGTCACTTAAGCCATGTGACAATGGATCGGTCTTAGCTGATGAATTCGTTAGTCTCGCACAACATCCAGCCATAGCAATTCATCGATATATATAAAAAAACGCTAGAAGAAAAGACAAGAATAGCCTCCGCAATAACCATGGCTCTGATGCGATGAAAAAGCCAGAACTAATTATGCAGAGGCCCCGCCTTTTCTCCATGGCCGCTGCTAGCTCCAGATGCAACTCCATGAAATAAGCAAGAAATATTGTTGGAGGATGCATATGCATGGCTGCATAGCATGCAGTACATACCAAAGATCGACAGTGAATCGATGGAGCTTCTAACAACCGACATAAAACAATCGCAGGCAAATAGATCACGCATGGGTATTAATTTGTTTAAAAAATTACCTAATTAGTAGTATTACAAATTATTTGATAATTTGTTCTCAGATATATACTACCTTTGTTCTAAAAAGGACATCTCAACTTTATTCGGATTCGTATGTATCTACGCGCTAAAATGCATCTAGATACATGACTAACTAGACAAAGTTGAGAGATCTTTTTTAGTAAAGAGGAAGCACTATATATATTATAAACTAGAACAAAGAAATAATTGAAGAAACCGACGAGAAAATTGATCCATTGATCAATGTGCATGTGTTTTCTTTTCCACCAAAACATATTGGTTTAAGTATTACTTGCACATGCCTTTTGAAGAATAACAAGATCAATTGATTTTGAAGAATATAACTATTGTCTGCAAAGAGTACCACGTCCACTAAGTCATCTTAATCGTCTCTATTTTTTCAAGTATTTTTAACTAATATGTCATACTTTTCTACGAAAAAGCACCTTAAGTCATTTGTATGGTCAGCAATCTCTTATTCCTAATGAGTGGTTTTAAGATGGTCACAAGAAGAAATTCATTAATTTACCATATTGTTAGAATTATATTATTTTAATCTCACCACATAAATTTGAAATTTTATGTTCAAATATTATAAGAAGCTAAAGATAATGCCCTCGCAGGCCACTGTGCTAGTTTGGTCAAATAATAAAACGGAGCAACCGTTGCTGCAGCAGTTTGCGGGACATTATTTATTCCCTGCATAGAGCAGTACTATCTCTGTTTGAAATTATTAGTCCTAAGAGCTTTTTTATATTGTTTGAGATTATAAGGGCTATTTCATTTATTAGTCTCTCTTGTCCAATATATTCTCATTACTCTCTCGCTTCTCTCATGTATGTAACACTATTGGTTGGTGCATGCATATATTAACGAGAGAAAGTTATGAAATGTCCTGATTTATGAAATGTCTTGGTATTAGCAACTTGGAAGTAGTACGTCTAGTAGTACTAGATGGAAGATGCACACGGCCGGAGGGCGAAGGACTATTGAGGCTTCCTATAAAGCAACGTCTTAACCTAAACACCAACTAACCAACCGAACCTCGGCCTTGCTGCATCAACTAACCCTGACAAGTTTTGTCGACATCATGGCCACCACCTCCCACTCGGCCGGCCTTGGCTCCGAAGAAAAAGACTCGACGCTTGCGATGCGTATCCTTCGACAGCTCTCTCTCCACCTCCTCCAGCCCTCCGACCGGCCGCTGCCGGCGGTGGCCTTAGCAGCCGACATGGGGCTCAGGCTCAGAGGATACATGCGCGGGCGTCACTGGGCGATGCAAGAGTGGGTGAAGGAGTTCTTCCTAGCGAGGCCGGAGCTGCAGACGCCCATGGAGCTGCCCCCTGCCGCGCACCAGGAGCTTTGCATCCGCCAGATGTCCGCGCTGGTGCAGGACGCCGGGCTGCGGCCGCTCAGCCTCATGGCGGCCGACCCCGCAAAGTACTTGGCCGTTATGCAGGCTCTCGCCTTGATAGACATCTCCCTCCTCGTCAAGTTCGGTGCCCAGTACAAGTTAGTTCGTTGCTCCTACTACTCCCCTTAATTATCCTTGTAGTATGTACTACAGTATGTAGTTAGAAATATCCACTAATAACTTGCCTTCTGTTTACTGCAGTCTTTGGGGTGGGTCTGTAATAACATTAGGAACCCAGAAGCACAAAGAAAAGTACTTTGACAAAATCGATAATTTGGACTACCCAGGATGTTTTGCTATGACAGAACTGCACCATGGTTAGAATATCTGTTTACTTTCATGTGCAAATTAACGTACAGTCTTTCGGTGCCAATCATCTTCTGTACCCCGCGCGCCCGTACCTAAAACACTACTAGTATTTGCAATAATTTTAAAAGACTTTTTCCTTTTCGTGGTGTGTGTGTGTCGCTATTTGGCAGGATCCAATGTTCAAGCCCTACAGACTACTGCTACGTTTGATCCAGTTACTGACGAGTTTATTATTGATACCCCAAATGATGGAGCCATTAAGTGGTGGATTGGCCTCGCAGCTCTGCATGCAAAATTCGCCACTGTTTTTGCTAGGTTAATTTTACCACTGCAGGGAAATCAAGGGGAACCTGCTGACATGGGAATTCATGCATTTATTGTCCCAATACGTGACCTTGGAACACATGATGTTCTTCCTGGAATCGAGATCAATGATTGTGGGCACAAGATTGGTTTAAATGGCGTAGATACTGGGGCCATGAGGTTCTGTTCAGTTAGAATACCACGTGACAATCTTCTGAACCGGTTTGGTGACGTGGCGCGGGATGGAAAATACTCAAGTAGTCTCCCCACGATCAACAGAAGGTTTGCAGCAACTCTTGGGGAGCTTGTAGGGGGACGAGTTAATCTTGCATATAGTTCCGTGGCCATACTCAAAGTTGCCGTAACCATGGCTGTCAGGTATGCTTTATTGCGTCAACAATTTGGGCCACCAGCACAACCTGAAATCAGTGTGCTAGATTACCAATCTCATCAACGCAAACTAATGCCTATGTTGGCATCAGCGTATGCATTTCACTTTGCCGCATCATATTTGGTAGATAAGTATTCGGAAATGAAGATGACCAACGACGAGGATCTTATCACTGGTGTCCATGTACTTACATCTGGTCTTAAATCCTACATAACTTCATACACATCAAAATCTATCAGCATATGCCGAGAGTCATGTGGTGGCCATGGTTATGCTACTGTAAATCGTTTTGGTAGTCTACGGAATGACCATGATATATTTCAAACATTTGAAGGAGACAATACAGTTCTTTTACAGCAGGTACTACCAATAAACAGCCTTTACAAAGCCAAAGTACATATATATATATATATATATATATATATATATATATATATATATATATATATATTGTCGATAAGATGAAGTTTGAATGAGTCACTGAATGTGATATCAAGTTCGTTACTTATTCTCATTCTTAACGTACCTCCTGTCCTTTAGGTTGCTAGATATCTTATGAAGCAATATGAGCAAAAAATGAAGGGAGGAACGCTCTCAGCCACCTGGAACTACTTGAGAGACTCCATCAGTAGCTACTTGTCTCGGCCAAATCTTGTTACTGCCCGATGGGAAGCAGAAGATCATCTACTGGATCCTAACTTTCAGCTGGATGCATTCAGAGTGAGTCATATCTTCGTAATAATATCAGTACACAATTTTGCTAAATTCCTATACTTATTAGATAAACTCTCTTCTCAGTACCGGACATCACTATTACTGCATAGTGCTGCTGCTCGATTACAGAAGCATACCAAGACACTTGGAAGTTTTCGTGCCTGGAACAGCTGCTTAAACCATCTGCTCGCACTCGCAGAGTCACATATTGAGTCTGTTATCCTATCTAGGTTTATAGAAACTGTGAGAAGGTATACACCTCTTTGCTCATCCTCACTATTCTTTTAGAATTTGATTCCCACTAGTTGAGTTTTTCTGAAAAGGTTTGAGGTGGCTTGCAGATTGCCTCTCAAGAAGGTAGATATTTTGTAATATTTCCTACTCCCTCAGTCTCAAAATAGATGTCGCAAATTTGTCTAAATTATGATAGATCTATATACTAAATAGTGCCTAGATACACCAAAATTTAGACAAATCCACGACATATATTTTGACAGAGCTCGAGGGAATAATATGTTTTTTGTTGTTGAGAACTTGAGACATATTATAACTCGAGATCCCCTGACAGCGGCATCAGCAACATAATTCTATAGGTGCAAGCACTGAAAAATACTCACCAAATGATCATAGCAGATAGCCCCGAGTACATATTCTACCTAGTATCCATCACCATTAATTGTCCTTGTGTAGTTGACTCACACCCACCAAATGATCATATATAGCAGATAGTCCCGACTGCATTATTTCCGTCCCATTTGAGTTGTATATGGTAAAAATGTTTCAACAATGAATTATGGTGTATCTATGCAGTTGCCACGACGACAAAACATGTGAAGTACTGAAGCTGGTATGCGATCTTTACGCTCTCGATAGGATCTGGAAAGACATCGGGACATATCCTAGACTATTTCGCGCCAAACAAAGCAAAGGTTCATTCCTAATATCACACCCCCTCACCCCTCCTAAAATACTGCAAATATTCAATTTCAGTTCTAGCTTCAGTCAAGAACCAGAACATGATGGTCCACTTTATGCTTGCAGGCTATCCGTAAACAGGTTGACCACCTCAGTTTCCAAGTGAGGTGTGTGGCTCCCCAACTCATAGATGCCTTCGACCTTCCAGATAAGATCATCCGCGCTCCGATTGGCTTGCAAGAGGAGGCCTACGATCAGTACACGCATTGTGTCCGCTTCTAGACAAACAAGCAAACAGGCATAGCAATCTACGTCTTCACTCATGTGTCCAATATAGTAAGTCGGAGTTTATAGTAAAGGTAGATAACAGATAAGCTATATTGTACAAGCGATAACATCGTGTCATTGGGGTGTGGGTACATGAAACGTATGGCAAAGGACAAGTGAGAAAACATGTGAATTCCAAATTATTGTAGTTTTTAGTTTGTATTTTTGAAACGGAAAGGTTTTGTCCCGTAGAAGGTTTCCCTTTTCGTTTCCAAAACAATTAGAAGTTTTTTTCCTAGTTCTATTAGGACTTTCGGTGTAATCTAATCTAGTTGTTTATATATATTGCCACTGTGGAGTAAATAATAATCAAGGAAGAAATTACCACTCTGGTTACCACGCTATGCCTTGTGCGCCTTTCTTGTTGCGCTTCAAAGTCGCCCCACACTCGCAATAACGTTAGCCGACACCTTTTGTGGCTCTGTAGGATGCATATATACTAAGTCGGATGA
Organism: Avena insularis; assembly: GCA_023614405.1. NCBI lineage: Eukaryota > Viridiplantae > Streptophyta > Magnoliopsida > Poales > Poaceae > Avena > Avena insularis. The sequence continues at coordinate 29,113,083 of CM042689.1, read as the reverse complement.
AGATGATCACAACAGAAAATTTGCACGTCTCGACGATACTCACAACTTCCATTATTCCATGTTGGCCATATTTCCATATGAAGTCATCTTGAGGGTCAACGGACTCTGTTAGCATGCAGAGCCTCACATATGTCGTGGCTGCCTCCTTTGACACGATCGACTAGTACTTGTACCGGCATGTGTTTGTCCATGCTGAACCTGACCAGTACTTGTACTAGAAATTCTCCGTCTTGCACCTAATTGTTTTAGGTTCTTGAAACGGCATATTACCTTCTGGCAGATCTCTCTCTATGCCATCTCATCAATCACCTTAAGTTTCAATACTCCGACTTTGATGACTAGACGAGGGCGCGCCACGGTGGACATGGCGGGGAAAAATGCATATAGAAGCAGCAGCAGCAGGACCTGCCGGTGGGAAACGGGCCGGCAGCAAGATGCCGATGCAAAACACAGCGTGGTGTCGGCACCGCTGAACACAGTGATGGCCAAAATTAATCTTCTCACGATGGACATGATGAATCGTCCCGTTGGCGTTCTTGCGAGACAGACCAAACCGATCGAGCTAGACCCAAATTTTGTCTCTGGGCCGATCCATCCGGACACAACTAGACAGTTTAGCGTCAACCCGCTTGAGATGCATGCCCGAGAGCACAACCCAGAACCCACCGCGGTGCCCCGGCGGATTCTCGCTTCCTCCCATGCATGACACGTGGAAGCACGTACGGAAGATGTTGCCGGATCAGTTTTTCTTATTTTTTCCGCAGGTTCGTATATGGGAAAAATATGTATATATATATATATATATATATATATATATATATATATATATATGTTTTAAACCGAGAGTCTAATAAATCATGTCCCATTGTCACCCCGGTGGCGGCGGATTGACCAAGCTGTTTATAGTTGACATTACGTGCTGCTGTGCATTATTTTGCTATGGATAAGGTATTTCATTTTTAAGAAAGGGATTGATTGGGCTAATATCGATTTGAGAATTCGGCCTTTCACGTTTCATCCATCATGTTACCATGTGGAACATTTTCCTGCCCTTGTGTTCTAGCTCATCTTGCTAGTGTGTTGAAGTAGATTCAATTTTATTAAGGAGGCTAACTTCTGACGAGCGGAGCGCACTACAGGAAATAACTAAGGCGCTGACGGCCGGCCGGCTACGCCAACGGCCAAATGTCAGGGCCGTCGGCGTAGCTGCCTTCCTGCCCAGCCGACCAGCCTGGCCGTCGGCGTAGGGACGGCCGTCGGCTAGATGACGGTGCCAAGGGTAGCCGTCGGCGTAGCATGGCCATCGGCGTAGTAGAGAGGGTTGTGCCGACGGTGGCCCTCGGCGTAGGTACAGCCCTCGGCGTAGCCCCAGTTTAGACATGACGATGGAAACGGCGTTAGGCAGGAAAATTTTGTTTGGTTTGTGCCGATGGCTAGGCCGTCGGCGTAGGTCTCCAGATTGTTTTCCTTTTATCTCATTATTTTTTGTAGAATCATAACTAAATCATTCTAACTCTGAAAAATACAAATAATATATCAAAATTTGCAGAAAAATAAGATCTATCTATCTACACTCAAATATTACACATTTATCAAAAAAATTAAGTGAAACATAAAACATTATATATAGTTTAAAACGGGCATCATAAATTTAAAAACGATCCAAACAACGTGAAACCTTCACGTGGTGTCATATTATGTGACATAGTTAGAAGAAAATATCAAACTTGTTATATTGATTATGTCTCAAAAAAACCTTCACAAAATAACCTATCTCGTTCGAGGTTTCTAGCCTTTCGGGTCAAATGACCAATGTTATGGCTAGAATGAAGCCATAGTTTGTGATAATATGTCCATATTGTGCATACGTGTGCATCATGGGATGTCGAACAATGTTTCAGGGAGGAAGTTTTCCTTTTCGTCGCACCAAAAAGCCATTTCCCATTTACCAAGTGCAAAAAACGGACGGTTTTGTGAAGCAACTACCAAATGGCTAATTCAAAATATTACCGTCACATTTTTTAAAAATACTAGACCACCTTACATGGATAATTTCATAACACATGGATCTTAAACATTTGCGTCTATCTCTGGTGAAAAGGGCAAATTCCTGCCGAATCGGCAGGAAGTGGGTCAGATATGAACTACAGGTACATGATCGGATGCTCATGATTTAAAAAAAAATTATTTTTAGGTTCAAAATATGTTGTTTCATCATAGATCCACTTCAAGTTTAGCCAATCTCAGCCCCGAGCTAAGAATTTTCATGTCCGTCCTTCGACAAAGTTTAACGATAGTTTAAAACGGGCATCATAAATTAAAAAACGATCCAAACAACGTGAAACCTTCACGTGGTGTCATATTATGTGACATAGTTAGAAGGAAAAATATCAAACTTGGTATATTAATTATGTCTCAAAAAACCTTCACAAAATGACCTATCTCGTTCGAGGTTTCTTGACTTTCGGGTCAAATGACCAATGTTATGGCTAGAATGAAGCCATAGTTTGTGATAATGTGTCCATATTATGCATAAGTGTGCATCATGGGATGGCGAACAATGTTTTAGAAGGAAGTTTTTCTTTTCGTCGCACCAAAAAGCCGTTTTCCATTTTCCGAGTGCAAAAAACAAACGGTTTTGTGAAGCAACCACCAAATGGCTAATTCAAAATACTACCGTCACATTTTTCAAAAATACTAGACCACATTACATGGATAATTTCATAATACGGGGATCTCAAACATTTCCGTCTATCCCTGGTGACGAAGACAAATTCCTGCCGAATCGGTAGCAAGTACGTCAGATATAAACTACGGGTACATGATCAGATGCTCATGATTTTTTACAAAAATCATTTTTAGGTTCAAAATATGTTGCTTCATCATAGATCCACTTCAAGTTTAGCGAGTCTCAGCCCCGAGCTAAGAATCTTCATGTCCGTCCTTCGACAAAGTTTAACGATAGTTTAAAACGGGCATCATAAATTCAAAAACAATCCAAACAACATGAAACCTTCACGTGGTATCATATTATGTGACATAGTTGGAAGGAAAAATAGCAAACTTGGTATATTGATTATGTCTCAAAAAAAACTTCATAAAATGACCTATCTCGTTCGAGGTTTCTTGACTTGCGGGTCAAATGAACAATGTTATGGCTAGAATGAAGGCATAGTTTGTGATAATGTGTTCATATTATGCATAAGTGTGCATCGTGGGATGGCGAACAATGATTCAGGAGGAAGTTTTCCTTTTCGTCGCACCAAAAAGCCGTTTTCCATTTTCTGAGTGCAAAAAACAGACGGTTTTGTGAAGCAACCACCAAATGGATAATTCAAAATACTACCATCACATTTTTCAAAAATACTAGACTATCTTACATGGATAGTTTCATAACACAGGGATCTCAAACATTTCCATTTATCCCTGGTGAAAAAGACAAATCCCTGCCGAATCGGTAGGAAGTAGGTCAGATATGAACTATAGGTACATGATCGGATGCTCATGATTTTTTACAAAAATCATTTTTAGGTTAAAAATATGTTGTTTCATCGTAGATCCACTTCAAGTTTAGCGAGTCTCAGCCCCGAGCTAAGAATCTTTATGTGTGTCATTTTAAATGGGCAAATGAAGTTATGATAAGAATCACGGCATAGTTTGTGATAAGTTGATATTGATATCATATTTGGATTCCTCTCATTTTTTAAATCAATTTAGACATATTATTTGCCGAATTCCGATTTACAGATTTAAAGATATTAATTATTCCATATTAAATAAAAAATACAAAAAAAATCATTATATTTTTATTTGAATTCAATAATATTTTTACTTATTCATTGTTGTTTAATTAAATAATTGCTTGTAATTTCAAAAAATACAACCATGTGACATGATGATATAAGAGTTAATAGGAATGATATCATAGTATTGACAACAATGAGTAAATTGCTTTGCGGGAAGAGATTCTGAAGGAACGAGGAAGTTAAGTGTGCTAGAGCTGGAGTAGTGCTAGGATGGGTGATCGAACGGGAACTTCGACTAAGACTGCAATTTAATCATTTATTAACTATAAATAGTGTTAAAATGATTAAAGCGGGAGATTAAGGAGTCAAACAATTCAAATATTTAAAAAAAATTAAAACACAAATAATTTTTTTTAAATTTTTTAAAAGAAAATAGAAAAAATATTTTAGGCTATGCCGACGGCCTGGCCATCGGCGTAGCTCCATTCCTGTGCCGACGGCCTGGCCGTCGGTGTAGCTCCAAGCTAGACCGTTAGCGAAGACGGCCGTTGACTGACACGCGGGGCCCACTGGAAGACGCTATGCCGAGGGGGGAGGGCTGTACCGACGACCACGAAGCTATGCCGACGAGGACGTATGTCGATGGCCACCGTCGACACAGCCTGTGCCGACGGCAATTTGGCGCTGTGCCGACGGCAGCCGGCCGTCGGCGTAGCAAAATTTTCCTGTAGTGGAGAGGCCCGTTGTCAAAGGCTTGGGCCGAGTACGGATTGTTAAAGACCTAGCACTAGTAGGAAAGGGTCTAATTGTGGAATTTAGAAAATGAGATTCATGGCGTTGAAGCCGCACACCACGGATCTCACACCACTAGTAGGTCATAGTGGTGATGTCTCCGCCGAACACCACCCATAGTACTTCTAGTGGTGGCATGGATGGTCGGTTGTGTGGGGGCTCGTCCTGAATAAAGGCGTTTGTCCTATGATCCCCTCACACCATGAAGATGTTCTGCTATTTGTCTGTCTTCAGTGAACTAGCTGGAGTGTCGAGTTTCAGAAGGCTCCACCGGTGAACTCCTATGGGTGATTCATGCCCCGAGATTGCCGGAACGGATGCGATTCGGTCACGTGCAACCGCGTTTTTTTGGACCTTTTGATTTCAGAGGGAGCGAGGCAAACTCTGCAGTCTATTGCCATCGTGGAACATGTATTTAGTTTTATGGTGAAGTCAGTGTGCGGAGAATTTCTTGGAAGCCGAGATTTCAGCTGGACTAGCAATGGTGGATCAAGTCCTAGGGGTGATGAGGTTTTGACTTGGTGATTCGTGTCTTGTAGCAGCGACATCGGAAATTGGGAACGACAACACATTAGGATTTGATAGTCTTACCTTGCTGGGTGAAAATTGATGGTCTGAGCTTAAGGGTGTGTTTGGTAGACCGGGTCACTTCAGATTCACTCTTCCACTTGAGATATCTGACCTCATACAAGCTGGCCTGAGATTTGTGTTGTGTTTGGTTAGAGCGGGTGTGTTGAGAAAAGCTGCATAGATACTTTGTTTGTTAGCTCGTATGGGGTGCGATTGGTTAAAAATCTGAGGAATAACAGTACGGTCCAAAAATTTACACAAAGGCCCCTAAACAGAAAAACAAAAGCAATCGGGCCCTAGTTTCCACCATAGCGTGTGTTGGGAGCTGTTCATTGCCGGTGACGAGCGGTGGGGCGCCGGCGGTGTGTGCTGAGCGGTGGGGCAACGCGGTGGTAGGTGGTTGACGTGGAGGTGGGCAGCGCCGCGACCTTCTGCTGCTCACGACCTGCTGTTGCACACGCCGACGGATGAAGAGCTCGGGGTGCAGGTTTGCAAGTCAGGGTCTGGCCGTGGAGCGCCGGCGGGAGACGAGGAGAGCGACGTCGGGGCGCCCAGTGAGAAGGAAGGTCAGGGGCGGTCTCGATCGGGACGGCCAGCGAGGAGGACGGCGTCAGGACGGTCTGCTCATCGGGGGAACGAGGCCAGTGAGGAGAAAACGAGAGTGCTGGGGGTCGGGGGTGCCGGGTGCGGGAGGGCCCACAAGTGCTACAGTGGTTTGCGGGATGGACTCATCCCGGACGAGTTGCGAAGCTCGATTTGAGCTTCTCTCCTCAGCCGGGATGAGAGCCCTTTTCGGGGTGAGATGGGAAGTGTTGAGATGGCCCGACTCGGGCTAACAAACAACAAAAAAAATCCTTTTCGCTAGGTTGAGAAGAGAATATTTGGGTTCACCCACTCTACCAAACACACTCTAATTGGTTGTGCCTAACAATGACCTTGTTAAATGCATTGTGAGGGCGGACTTTCTCCAGGGTGAAAACCTATAATCTTTAATCGGACGATAATGGTGCTTGTGCTTTGTTTTCTTCTTGAATGCGTCTCTATTGGAGAGGTTGGACTTCTGGTGTTGCTCCAGTGGTGTTAGTGTCGCTGCTACTAACGATCTAATCGCTGTAGGATAATACTTTGTTTGTAGAGGCTAGGTGTAATTGGTATCATCGTGATATTAATAATGCTCTTTTCCAAAAAAAAATGTTCCTAAGTGATCACTAGTAGAAAACGCCCCATTGGTCCCGGTTGGTAAGGGGCATTAGTCCCGGTTACCCAACTGGGACGGGGCAATCGGGACTAAAGCCCCAACCTTTAGTCCCGGTTGCCCCACCAACCGGGACAAATGTGGGTACACGTGGACGCGGTAGAGGGCGAGGGGGGGGGGGGGGGTGGAGCAACCGTCCCGGTTCGTAACAAATAACCTTCTGCATGGCGTAGATTTGTATTTCTTCGCCAAGCAGATAATTCATTTTGGCAACTTTTGTTGCCACGGCAGTATTTTGGCCACTTTTTGTGCCGCGGTAGAGAATTCATTTAGGTTGATTTATTGTTTATTTAGTGTTTTGCACTCATCAATGAAGGAACCATTATATTACACAAGATCATCATGACAATATTACATTCGATACACGGATCGAGTTCATGCACTACATACAAAAGTTGCTCTTTGTACAATCCCTATTGTCTATATATAGCCGAATAGTATTCCCCTTTTGGGTCTAGGACTTCTGCATCCAAGAATCCCGCCAATTCCTCCTGAATTGCTCGTACGCGATCCTTTGGCAGAAGACCGTCCCGTACACGTTCGATCTGATTTAAAAAAGGAGTCAGCCTATATGAATGAAACTAAACACAATTTGATTGTAATTAAAAACTATAGAAATTGTTTACGTACGTGGAGTTGCTCTAAATTTCTGCCCTTCTCATCACACGTCTGCCGGATGAACTCGCAAACATAGTATCCACATAGATTGTTACCTGGTCCCTGCGTCAGGCACTTTACGAGAACATAGTTCAATCAAAATAATAATCAAGCATGATAATAACTGTATCAAAACTAGAATCAAAGAGATGCGCGGATATAGCTAGTGGTGCTTATATCTAGTGCTTCAAATGTAAGTTCCGCTTTCCAAACACCCCTAGTCTTGTTGGTGAACCTTTTCCAAGCGCTGCCCGGCGAACAAAACGAATAAAATAAGTTATTAATTATTTGATATCATAAAATTCATGAACGTTGCCGATATAGTTTCGTAATGATTAGAATTACCGCTGGAGAAGTATCTGCATGTCCTTCCACTGCTCAAGGGGTTTATGTTTCGAGTCCATCACTAGTACACGCCCTTTGTCAAGTTGAATGATTAACAGAATATAGTGGTAGCTGTGAATGCATAACTAATCAATTATATACTTAACATCGAGTAAGCAAAATAGAAAGTGTATACAAGACAATAACACTCACTCGAAGTTGTAAGGAAAAAGTATTTCCCTTCTGGTTTCTTGAAACCTTAACGCATGTACTATATTATCCTCCGTATCCTAGGGGTTTGTTTTGAGATTAGCTTGATGAACCTAATATGGGTCAATGAAGCCAATGTCATAGATTTGTCCTCTGCTGCATTCGAGAATCTTCATTCTGCATATTACAGTATGATTATATACATGCAATAAACAAGGTGAGATAGTTGGAGACTAAATTAATTACAGAATTAGTACTTACAAACAATAGGCACTGATGATCGATTTGTCCAAGGCATCTTGATTGAATAATTGAAATAGTTCATCAAATTCAATGGATATCATGTCATCTATATCTTTCCCATAATGCTTTTTCGTAACCTTCAAAGACTATCCGCTTAGCCCGGCCTTTGTGGCATGCAAGTACCAATTATGCAATCTTCGCATTTTTGTTGGAAGATTATTTACCTTCTCAGGTTTGACGAGAGGTTTGCCGTACTGGTATTTGTATGCTACTTCACTCACGGGGAAATACTCTAACTGGGATAAGTACTGGGAAATACTCATACCTTGAGCAGCGGCAGCTTCTCCGTATTGTGCAACTACCTCTCGTGGTAAGGCATAGCCGACCGCCACCTTCATTGATATGTTCACAACTTTGACATGTAGCTCGCAGTGTGTCATCTCTGTGATATCATCCACTGGGTAGCCAACAGAAGCCATTGTCGGTGCACCATCGGCATCGCCATTGTCATCACCCAGGACGTCGGTGGAAGCCACACAGCTTTTTCGATTATTCGATAGGCCGGTAGCATCGAATGCAGTGTGCTGCTGAGATGGGCCGGTAGTACTTTGCTCTTTAAGTGCGTTAATTTCATGTTGTTGTTGCTTTATTCGTTCTTCAATTATACGCATTCGCTCTTTCTGAATATCTGCTTCAACTCCGCCCTGTCCTTTCTCCTCTGACGGCTTCTATCAGGATATTTCTTCCTCTCTTCAGGAAATCCAGTCCTCCATGGTTTGGAGCCGCTTGTGCCTCGTGTTCGTCCATCATGTTCCTTATTTCCAAGGGCGAGTGTGAGCTCATCATTCTCTCTATCGGGAATGAAGTCCCCATCTTTAATAGCCTTTACTGCTTTTCTCATATTCTCGATTGGCAAGGGGTCTTCTTTATTTCGTATGTTATATATACACTTCCCTTCCGAGTCCAACGTGCCCCCATGCCCGTAAAACCAATTCCTTGCATGTTCTACCCAATCGTCTGTCTCTGGGGTGATATTTTTAGCACGCAGTTCATTCTCAAGTTTCTCCCACTTAGGAATGCCAGCCCTGTAGCCACCTTGCCCCATAGTATGGTGATACTTCTTGTTAGCAGCATTCAGCTTATTCGCTGTAGACATTTTCTTAGCTTTTTCTGATGTCTTGTATTTCACAAACTCAGCCCAGAATGGTTTTATCTTCTCAAACTGAATATTCTTGAAATCGGGAGTCTTCTCTTTCACGACATAGTCAAGGTGCAATCTTTTCTTCCAGTTGGTGAAACACTGGGTCATCTTCTTCAAAGCCCACTCCCTGACCTTAGCCTCCATGGCTCTCCCATGTTCTAAGGCGTCCTCAACTGGATCCTCCACATTTGGATCCAGCTCTATCTTCGGTAGTTTGAAATTAACCATGAGCCTCTTCCACAGTAAATGTTTGGCGTGGTTAGGGACAAATAAACATGTTCCCTCTTCTTCCGCATCAGCAGGCCTATTCCAATTTCAAATGGTGATCGGGATTAAGTCCCTAACGATTACTCCGCATTGTGCCACAAATTTGTTTGCGACAACTTCGGGAGCCGTCGGTTTGCCGTCTTCAGCGACATCTTCGATCCTGAACCTCTCATGGTCTCCCAACTTTTTGGTTGGGCCTCGACTGCTCTTTTCAGTAGATTTCTTCGATCCGGAGGGCTAAAAGAAGAAAGATCGTTGTTACTATTTCTATATAGATAGCAGATGATTCATTAATTAATTAATTATATTACATGCACCTCGCCAGAGCGGTCGTCTTCTCGATTACACAAGGCATCGCCTTCTCCCTCGCGGAAGGCAACACCTTCAACCTCAAACAAGTCGTCTATTCCGGCAAAAAGAGGATCACCCTCACCGGAGTTGTTCAGAAACGTCGATACATCTAAATTTTCTTCCCCGCGGATCACACCTTGGATCAACTCTTCCTTTTCTTCGTCTCTGTTGTGTGGCTCCATATTTTCTGCATAGGTGGAAAAACGGATAAGTCAAAACGGATAAACCCTAATTCAGAGAAACCCTAATATATACATACACAATAATAAAAATATATACATACACACTATATATACATACACAATATATACATACACACTAAAAGGGAAGGGGCGGCTGGAGCGCGTGGCGATGGACGGAGACGGAGGCGCTGTGGCGATCGGGGAGGAGGGATAGGTGAAATGCTCAAACAAGGATGATGATATGACAGGTTGAATTGCATTGAAATGAAACCCTAAAACTTGCTCGGCAATTTAAACGGGGTTCCGAGGGTTGAAAACCCTAACTCGGGAAACTCCGGAAACACATGAGAGGGGTTGATTTAGTTCTCCAATTAAACATGTCATTAAAGTTGATTAGCAATGCATGATTATAGCTTAAAAAGGTAGAACTCATTTTTCTGAACATTTTGATATATTATTTTATTTTTCTGACTTATAAATAATAAGATATGAATTTTACAATATTTAATCATTTTCTGGAATTATAAAACAATTTATTACATCAGGCTGACGTCATAAACAACCCAGGGCTTTTGTTACCACGACTGAACCTACCCATAGAGACTGACTGGTGGGGCTGGAGCCACATCAGCAGCCCCACACGCAAAGTGGGGGGTTAGGGCGTTTCTCACCGGGGCTGGATCTAGCCAGAGGGGTTGACTTGTGGGACCTGGCCACGCAAGCAAGCCACGTGGACTTCGCCGGAGCACGGCTAGACGGCGGCGGATGGCGGCGCTAGGGGGAGAACGGAGACGCACGGGTAGACCTAATCGAATCAGGGCGTCACCACGAACCTAACTAGGGCGGCGCCGCTAGGTAGAGGTCGCCGGAGCAGGCCGCACGACGACGGCCGACGGCGACACATGCAGATGATTGCGACGACGTCGTGTATTGAATTGAAACCCTAAAGCATGCTCAAGGAGGGATGATGATATGACGAGTTAATTTGCATTGAATTGAAACCCTAAAGCATGCTCGATAAATTAATCGGGGTTCCGAGTGGTGAAAACCCTAACTCGGCGAAACTCCGGAATCACCTGTGAGGGTTACTATGTTCTTCTAATTAAACTTGTCTTGAAAGTTGTTGAACAATGCATGATGATAGCTTAGATAGCTAGGTTTCATTTTTCTGAACATTTTGATATATTATTTGTATTTTTCTGACTTACAGATTAAAATTTATTGAATTTTCAATATTCAAAACAATTTCTGAAAATAAATAAGTCTGGAATTATTTTTTACACCCAGGCAAACTATACACACAGCAACTGACAGATGGGCCCTGTGCCACATAGGCAGCCACGTGAGCAAAGTGGGACAGAGGGGGCCGTTGGGTGTTTTTCACCAGGGAGGGGTTACACATCGCCATCGACGGTGGGCCTGGTCCACGCCACGCCAGCACCTGCCGCCACGCCACGCCAGCCAGCACCCTCCGCACCCTCCTTCAACACCTGCCGCCACGCCAGCACCCTCCGCCGCCACGCCACGCCACCCGCCGGCCGAGTCCGGCCAGCAGCACCTTGCCCCGCCGCCGCACCCGCGCCGCACCACGCCACGCGCGAGAAATCCCGTCGGTGCCTGCCGCGTGGAGAGGAAGGAGGAACGGAGGCAGTCGGAGAGGGGACGACCTTTCGGGCGGCAAGCTGCGGCGGTGGCGTTGCTGGCCGGGGATGATGACGCACGGCGGCGGTTGGAGGTGGCGGACGCCATCGCCCGGGCGACGCAACACGACGGCGAGCGCTCAAGGACAGAGGCGACGACGAGCGCTCAAGGATGGAGGCGACGGTGGGCAGCCTGACGGCGGGGCGGCGGCGTCTCCCTGTGTTGTGTGCGGGCGCAGAGAATGGAGAAGGGAAGAAGAGGAACTGGCGCGCCGTGTATAAAGGGGAGGGAGAATACATTCCGGTTGGTAGCTCCAACCGGGACTAAAGGGTCATACGTCCCGGTTGGAGCCACCAACCGGGACGTATACTCCACTTTTTTCAGCAGACCAAGGGTTGGCGCAGTCTTTAGTCCCGTTGGTGGCTCCAACCGACATATGACCCGCTTCAAAGTTTTTCAGGAATTTTCTCTCTGTTCCCGCCTTATTTTTTATTTTGGGGTTTAAATTTGTAATGTTTTTGAAATGATAATTACTTTGGAATTTAGAAAAACTTTAAACATAAAAAGTGTTTGAATTTGAATAACTAATTCAAATCCATTTTCTGTTTTTAAAAATAATTAATGTAACCATTTAAACTATTAACCATTTAAAATTAAAAATGAATTAACTTATATTTTTTGAATATTAATTTGGAATTTAGAAAAACTTTAAACATAAATAGTGTTTGGATTTGAATAAATAATTCAAAACCATTTTCTGTTTTTAAAAATAATTAATGTAACCATTTAAACTATGAACCATTTAAAATTAAAAATGAATTAACTTATATTTTTTGAATATTAATTTGGAATTTAGAAACACTTTAAACATAAAAAGTGTTTGGATTTGAATAACTAATTCAAAACCATTTTCTGTTTTTAAAAATAATTAATGTAACCATTTCAAATTAATAATGAATTAACTTATATTTTTTGAATATTAATTTGGAATTTAGAAAAACTTTAAACATAAAAAGTGTCTCGATTTGAATAAATAATTCAAAACCATTTTCTATTTTTAAAAAATAATTAATGTAACCATTTAAACTATGAACCATTTAAAATTAAAAATGAATTAACTTATATTTTTTGAATATTAATTTGGAATTTAGAAAAACTTTAAACATAAAAAGTGTCTCGATTTGAATAAATAATTCAAAACCATTTTCTATTTTTAAATAATTCAAAACCATTTTCTGTGTTTTAATTTGGATTTGAATTAACTTATATTTTTATATATTAATGGGCGAAAAAAAAGGACGGGAAATAATGGGCGGAAAGAAAATTTTATTAGGATAGAACTGGAATTAAAGTACATAACGCAACTAACACAAAGTTAGATAGAAGAACTGAAAATTAAGATACATGGCCAGATTAAGCCACAATCGACCGAACTTGTTTTGCAATGTTGGAGTGATTCAGTCATGCTCCTGCCTACACCTGTAATACTCGCCACTATAGTCGTCGTACTCGCCGGGGCCATCGTCGCTGTCGTCGTCGGGGTCGCCGTAGTTGAACCTTGAAGGCTGAGTAAGAGTGGGCTGGACTTGAGGGTAGCGCATGCGGGGGCTAGAGTCGGCGGTCGTGTCGTAGGCCATGACGCTCTGGAGAGTCCGACCGCGCAACCACAACTGACGGCCGGCCTCGTTGAAGTTCGAAGGAGGTGAGCCATCCTCCTCGTGCCTGGCGAGCGCCCTCTCACGCCGATCCACGAAGGAGGCTTTCCAAGTCGGGAAATAGTCGGGATGCCATCTGGGATTCCTCCGTTGCTCCGGCGTGAGCTCGAAGTAGTAGTGGTTCGTGATGGCCATCCGACGCGCCACACCTAGAGGGACAGGTGGAACCGGCACGCCAGCGGCGCTCAGCATCCAGCCGACGGGGACACGAGTCTGACGGCAAGGGTTCGAGTTCGCCAGCGCCTCGCCTAGGGAGTTAGTGCTACGGTGGAAGTCATGGGAAAGAGTGATGAGGTTGCAGATATGAGTCTAGAGATGTGCAATGACAATGGAGGCCATCCCTACATATATATATAGTGAGAAATGGCAGGAAGATAATCGGAGGGAAGAATCAAGGGAAAATCAAGCGGAGAAATGCCGGGAAAAAATGGCGGAAAGAAAAATGGCGGGAAGAAAAATGGCTCATTTAAAACTTGCATTGGATCTCTGAAGAAACCACATATTGCGAGTCTAAAAATGATTTTTTCAAAAAATCACGGGCGATAGATCATTTACCTGTGGTACAAAATGGACCCACTTCCTACCGATTCGGCAGGCATTTTTGCTTTTTACCCAGGATGGACAAAAAGGTTTGAGATGTCCTGGTTGGGAGATAGTCCATGTAAGGTGGTCTAGTATTTAAGGAAAATGGGACGGTAGCATTCTGAAACGGCATTTTGGTGGTTACTTCACAAAACGACCCGTTTTTTACGCTCGGAAAATGGAAAACTTCCTCTTGCAACATTGTTCTCCATACCAATGTCCACACGCATGCATAATATGGGCACAAAATCACAAACTATTCCATGATTCAACACATAACATCGGTCATTTGGACCGAAAGCCATGAAACCTCGAACATGATAGGTCATTTTGTGAAGGTTTTTTCGAAACATGATCAATATACCAAGTCTGGTATTTTTCCTTTCAACTATGTCACATAATATGACCCCACGCGAAGGATTTTCATTGTTCGGATTTTTTTGAATTTATTATTCCCGTTTTGAATCATCTGAATTTCTAACTATGGTCGAACCGGTGTGCATGAAGATAGGGGATGAGCATCGTTAGAACTTGCATTGGATCTCTGAAGAAACCACATATTGCGAGTCTAAAAAATGATTTTTTCAAAAAATCACGGGCGATAGATCATGTACATGTAGTACAAACCGAACCCACTTCCTGCCGATTCGGCAGACATTTGTCCTTTTTACTCGGGATGGACGAAAAGGTTTGAGATGTCCCGGTTGGGAGATAGTCCATGTAAGGTGGTCTTGTATTTTAGGAAAATGGGACGATAGCATTCTGAAACAGGATTTTCATTGTTCGGATTTTCAATATACTAAAGGTTCATCTTTAGTCCCGGTTGGAGGGATTTCGGCAAGCTGGGCCAGGCAGCACTAATGATAGGGGTGAGTGTCGACATTATGTCGTGCGGCGTGTACCTTGTCGCGGATGGTGTCACCAACCGGGACTAAAGATGAACCTTTAGTCCTGGTTAGAGACACCAACCGGGAAAAAACACGAGTCAGCACTAATAATAGGGGTGAGTGTCGACATTATTTCGTAAGTGTCGACACTATGCCGAGTTGCTTGTACTATAAATAGGCATCCTTGTGAGTCCAGTCCTCCAGCCAGTTTGAGGCATCTCCAAGATGGTTTTCGAGAGCAGGGACACCACTACGGCCAGCCTTTCGAGGAGATGTTGAGAGCCCAGTCCTCCGATATCTCTGAGAAGCTGGTCATAGAGGCACTCCCTAATATGTGAAATTAGTTAGCTCCCAGGCGTATTGATCTAGTTAGAGAAGTTACTAGCTGCAAGATGGTTTTCGAGAGCAGGGACACCACTACGGCCAGTTTCAAGGAGATGCCGATGGAGCCCAGTCCTCCGGCATCTCCGACAAACTGGTCATAGAGGCACTCCCTAATATGTGAAATTAGTTAGCTCCCAGGTGTATTGATCTAGTTAGAGAAGTTACAAGCTGCAAGATGGTTTGAGAGCGGACACCACGACCATTTTGAGGAGATGCCGCCGGATCCCAGTCCTCCGGCATCTCCAAGAAACTGGTCATAGAGGCACTCCCTAATATGTGACCGCGCGCGTTTGGAGATCAGATCTTAATGATAAGTACGAATCGAGACAACTTCTTCATAGTCCCGGTCCAGCCATAAAACGGGACTAACACTCAAGACATTTATTAATATTAAAAACTAAGACTAAAAAACTGGGACTAAAGGCCCCCCTATATATAGTCCCGGTCAAGCCACAAACCGCGAAAGATATCCTTCGGTGAAGCCACAAACCGCGAAAGACATGAACTAGGGTTACATAATATGAGCATGAACTTCTTGGCATATGTCCTTCCTTATGATCGCTTCAGACGTAACCATGGAGCATCTTCTTTACTTAACGGAATGCTTGGGTTAGTTTTCACTGTGAAGGGCGGAATTTCATCAAACTTATTATAATCTTCTGACATGTCTGTCTTGTCCTCGATTCCCACGATGTTTCTTTTCCCTGAAAGAACTATGTGACGCTTTGGCTCATCATATGATGTATTTGTTTGCATATTTTTTCTTTTTTCGGTCTGGAGGACATGTCCTTCACATAGAAAACCTGAGACACATCATTGGCTAGGACGAATGGTTCATCTCTATAACCAAGATTGTTGAGATCCACTGTTGTCATTCCGTACAACTGGTCTATCTTTACCCCTTCTCCATTCAGGTTGACCCATTTGCAGCGAAACAAAGGGACCTTAAAAGAGACTCCATAGTCTAGTTCCCATATCTCCTCTATGTAACCATAATATGTGTCCTTTTGTCCATTCTCGTCTATTGCATCAAAGCAGACACCACTATTTTGGTTGGTGCTCTTTTTATCTTGGGCGATCGTGTAGAATGTATTCCCATTTATTTCGTACCCTTGGAAATTCAATACAGTAGAAGATGGTGACGCGGCCAACAAGTATAGCTGATCTCCAACAGTGGTGTCATTCAAGAGATGTGTCCACATCCAACCACCGAAAGACTTCATGTGTTCATCTGTAATCCATGATTCAGGCTTCCCCGGGTTTTTGGAGCGTACAATATTCTTGTGTTCCTCGATATACGGAGCTACCAAGGTGAAATTATGTAGAACTGTGTAGTGTGCTTTAGTGAAAGAATCCCCGTCCCTACATATCATTGCTTTCTTTCCCAGCATGCCTTTTCCACTTAGTCTTCCCTCATGCGCAGTCGAAACACCAATCGGCTTAAGGTCAGGAATAAAGTCAACACAAAACTCAATGACCTCCTCTGTTCCATATCCCTTGGAGATGCTTCCTTCTGGTCTAACACGGTTATGAACATATTTCTTTAAGACTCCCATGAACCTCTCAAAGGGGAACATATTGTGCAGAAATACTGGACCGAGAATGGCAATCTCTTCCACTAGGTGAACCAGGAGATGCGTCATAATATTGAAGAAGGATGGTGGGAACACCAATTCAAAACTAACAAGACATTGTACCACATCCTTCTGTAACCTTGGCAGAATATCTGGATGGATTACCTTCTGAGATATTGCATTGAGGAATGCACACAACTTCACAATGGGTACTCGAACATTTTCCGGTAGAAGCCCCCTCAATGCAATCGGAAGCAACTGCGTCATAATCACGTGACAGTCATGAGACTTCAGGTTTTGGAACTTTTCTCTGCCATATTTATTATCCCCTTTATATTAGATGAGAAGCCCGACGGCACCTTGATACTATAAAGGACTTCAAAAAAGATTTCCTTCTCTGCTTTGGTAAGAGCATAGCTGGCACGACTTAAGTGACGCCCTTTATCCGTCTTGTTCTGTGTATGCATGTTCTTTGGGTCTTTCATAATTTGTTGGTCCTCCCGTGCTTCTGGTGTATCTTTTGTCTTCCCATACACGCCTAGGAATCCTAGCAGGTTCACGCAAAGATTCTTCGTCACGTGCATCACGTCGATTGAAGAGCGGACACGCAGGACTTTCCAATATGGCAGCTCCCAAAATATAGATTTCTTCTTCCACATGGGTGCGTGTCCTGTAGCGACGTCGTTCGGAACTGATTGACCGCTGGGACCCTTTCCAAAGATTACTTCTATGTCCTTGACCATACCAAATACATCATCACCAAAGGGGAGTTCAGCTTCTTCCGTGATCTGCCTCACCTTTGAAATGCTTGCCTTTCTTTCACGGGATGATTGGTCAAGAAATCGTCGATTCGCCAGTACACAACCTTCTTGCATTTATGCAAATATGTACCTTCATCTTATCTAAACAGTGTGTGCATGCCTTATATCCCTTGTTTATGCATCACGAAGGTTACTAAGAGCATGCCAATCATTGATGGTTACGAATAACAACCCTCGTAGATCAAATGGCTCATGTTTGTTCTCATCCCACGCACTACACCTGGTTTGCCCCACAACTGTAAGAGTTCTTCAACTAATGCCCTAAGGTACACATCAATGTCGTTTCTCGGTTGCTTTGGGCCTTGGATGAGCACTGGCATCATAATGAACTTACGCTTCGTGCACAACCAAGGAGGCAGGTTGTAGATACATAGAGTCACGGGCAGTCTGTGGATCGCAGCTCTGCTCCCCAAAAGGATTCATGCCATCCGTACTTAGACCAAACCATAAGTTCCTTGCGTCACTGCAAAGTCCTGGAAGTCTCTCGATTTTTCTCCACTGTGACCCATCGCCAGGGTGTCTCAACTTCCGTCTTTCTTATGGTCTTCTTTGTGCCATCGCAACAACCGCATGCTCTTTGTTTCGAACATGCATTCCAACCTTGGTATTATAGGAGCATACCACATAACCTTAGCAGAACCCTCTTCCTAGGGGCTCTCCCTCAACATCACTGTGGTCATCTTGTCTGATTTTATACCGCAATGCATTGCATACCGCATTTATCTAAATTCTCATACTCCTTACATGTAGAGGATGCAGTCATTAATGCATGCATGTATCTTTTGCACATCTAATCCTAGAGGACAAAGAGTCTTCTTTGCTTTGTAGGTACTCTCGGGAAGTTCGTTATGTTTTGGAAACTTCGGCTTCATTATTTTCAGCATCTTTTCAAATGAGGAGTCAGTTAGACCACACTCTGCCTTCCATCGCAACAATTCCAGTGTGGTACCGAGCTTTGTGCTGCCATCTTCACAATTTGGGTATAACAATTTCTTGTGATCTTCTAACATGCCCTCTAACTTAAACTTCTCATTTTCTGTTTCACAATCTTGCTTTGCATCAGAAATGACCCTACCAAGTTCATCAGCCGGCTCATCTGATGCCCGTTCTTCACCTCCTTCCTCTCCATTGTCTTCCATTGCAGTATCACTGTATTCAGGAAACATATGATGATAGTTGTTATCATCATCTTCTTCTTCACCATCTTCCATCATAACCCCTCTTTCCCCGTGCTTGGTCCAGCAATTATAGTTGGGCATGAAACCTTTCATAATCAGGTGACCACGAATGATTTTCGAGGAAGAGTACTCCTTGTTGTTCCGACATTGAACACATGGACAACGTATAAAACCATTCTCTTTGTTTGCCGTAGCCACATCGATAAATTTATCCACGCCTTTCATATACCCGGCTACACGGTCATACATCCATTCCCGACCGTTCATCTGCATCATATAAGTAAGTTTATCAAAAAACAGGACATCATAAATAGTGAAATGACCAATTCACATCGACACATGCATTGTATCAATGACAGAGAAAAGATAAGATTGCTAACCTCGATCGAGGGAAATAAAGAGGAGAAAGCTCAAGTGCGTCTCGGACACCTTCTATATTTTTGTTCTATGAGAAATTGCACGGGATTATTCACTCAAACATTTCATCAAACACCTTGAATGCATGTATAGGGAAAAAAACTAGCACACCCCTCACACCTTCCACCAAGAGAAAAAACAGAGTGGAGGCAGAGGGCTGAGGCGTTGCATTTATAGAGGGCGGGAGCATACGTCCCGGTTTGTAACACAAACCGGGACTAAAGGTGTGTACCACGCCACGTGGCTGACGCCCAACCTTTAGTCCCGGTTTGTGTTACAAACCGGGACATATGCCCCCTTACCAACCGGGACGCATGCCTCCGGGTCCCGTGCCCGCTCGAACCGGGACGCGTGCCAGCATTAGTCCCGGTTGGTGGCGCAACCGGGACTAATGCTCTGAGGGGGCGCGAACGGATGGCCTGATGGCCTGTTTTCTACTAGTGGATCGGAAGGGATTCTTTGTTCAATTTTTTACATACATCTCCAAACTATGCCTGTACCCGACAGTAATCACACATGGGTCGAGGCGAAGAAAATGTCGCACCAATAGAACAAAACATGCACATGTTTCCTTTGAACGTCACCCTGTCTATTTTGTCGAACAAAAAAATTCCGGATCGATCCAAGTTTAGGACATCTCGAGCGGGTCGATGTAAATGGTCGTGCCGTGTTCGAATTAGTCCATGCGGAGGGAGTGCTACGTGCATGCTCTAGCGGTGCAATCCATATGGACTGGCATGTCCAACATGACTTATTGGTTCACTAAATTTTGGCCACGGCATCAGCACAGACAAAGTGGACCGCGCATGCATTCGGGCGTATGTCACAGAACATTGGTCATTCTAGCCATAACATTGGTCATTCCACCCGAAAGCCAACAAACCTTGAACGAAATAGGTCATTTTGTGAAGATTTTTTTGAGACATAATTAATATACCAAGTTTGATATTTTTTTCCTTCTAACTATGTCACACAGTATGACACCACGCGAAGGTTTCACATTGTTTGAATCGTTTTTGAATTTCTAATGCCCGTTTTAAACTACCGTTAAACTTTTCAAAAGGCGGGCATGAAGATTCTTCGATTGAGGCTAAGACTCGCTAAACTTGAAGTGGATCTATGATGAAACAACATATTGTGAACCTAAAAATGATTTTTGTAACAAATCATGAGCATCCGATCATGAACTTGTAGTTCATATCTGACTCACTTCCTTTCAATTCGGCAGGAATTTGTCTTTTTTACCAGGGATAGACGAAAAGGCTTCAGATTCCCCTGTTATGACATTATCCATGTAAGGTGGTATACTATTTTTGAAAAATCTGATGATAGCATTTTGACTTAACCATTTGGTGGTTGCTTCACAAAACCGTCCGTTTTTTGCATTCAGAAAATAGAAAACGGCTTTTTGGTGCGAAGAAAAGGAAAACTTCCTCCAAAAACATTGTTCGCCATCCCATGATGCATATGTATGCACAATATGCACACATTATCACAAAATATGCCTTCATTCTAGCCATAACATTGGTCATTCGACCCGAAAGCCAAGAAACCTCGAACGAGATAGGTCATTTTGTGAATGTTTTTTAAGACATAATCAATATACCAAGTTCGATATTTTTCCTTCTAACTATGTCACATAATATGATACCACGTGAAGTTTTCACATTGTTTGGATCATTTTTAAATTTCTAATGCCCGTTTTAAACTATCGTTAAACTTTGTCGAAGGGCGGGCATCAAGATTCCTAGCTCGGGGCTTCGACTCGCTAAACTTGAAGTGGATCTATGATAAAAAAAATATATTGTGAACCTAAAAATGATTTTTGTAAAAAATCATGAGCATCCGATCATGTACCTATAGTTCATATCTGGCCCACTTCCTACCGATTTGGCAGGAATTTGTCTTTTTCACCAAGGATAGACGGAAAGGTTTGAGATCCTCCTGTTATGGCATTATCCATGTAAGGTGGTCTAGTATTTTTTTTAAAATGTGATGGTAGCATTTTGAATTAGCCATTTGGTGGTTGCTTCACAAAACCGTTTGTTTTTTTGCACTCGAAAAATGGAAAACGGCTTTTTGGTGCGACAAAAAGGAAAACTTCCTCCTGAAACATTGTTCACTATCCCATGATGTACTATGTATGCAAAATATGGACACATTATCACAAACTATGCCTTCATTCTAGCCATAACATTGGTCATTCGACCCGAAAGCCAAGAAACCTAGAATGAGATAGGTCATTTTGTGAAGTTTTTTTTTCACATAATCAATATACCAAGTTTGATATTTTCCTTATAACCATGTCACATAATATGACACCATGCGAAGGTTTCACATTGTTTGAATCATTTATGAATTTCAAATGCCTGTTTTAAACTATCGTTATGCTTTGTCGAAGGGCGGGCATGCAGATTCTTAACTCGGGGCTGAGACTCGCTAAACTTGAAGTGGATCTCTGATGAAACAACATATTATGAACCTAAAAATGATTTTTGTAAAAAAGCATGAGCATTCGATCATGTACCTGTAGTTCATATGTGACCCACTTCCTACCGATTCAGCGGGAATTTGTCTTTTTTACGAGGGAGAGACGGAAAGGTTTGAGATCCCCCTATTATGTCATTCTGAATGTAAGGTGGTCTAGCATTTTTGAAAAATGTGATGGTAGCATTTTGAATTAGCCATTTGGTGGTTGCTTCACAAAACCGTCCGATTTTTGCACTCGGAAAATGGAAAACGGCTTTTTGGTGCGACGAAAAGAAAAACTTTCTTCTGAAACATTGTTCGCCATCCCATGATTCACATTTATGCACAATATGGCCATATTATCACAAACTATGCTTCATTCTAGAAATAACATTGGTCATTTGATCCGAAAGCCAACAAACCCCGAACGAGATAGGACATTTCGTGAAGGTTTTTTTTGAGACATAATTAATATACCAAGTTTGATATTTTTTCCTTCTAACTATGTCACATAATATTACACCACGCGAAGGTTTCAGATTGTTTGAATCGTTTTTAAATTTCTAATGTCTGTTTTAAACTATCGTTAAACTTTTCGAAGGGCGGGCATGAAGATTCTTAGATTGGGCCTGAGACTCGCTAAACTTCAAGTGGATCTATGATGAAACAACATATTGTGAACCTAAAAATGATTTTTGTAAAAAATCATGAACATCCGATCATGTAGCTGTAGTTCATATCTGACCTACTTGCTGCCGATTCGGGAGGAATTTGTCTTTTTCACCAGGGATAAACGGAAATGTTTGAGATCCCCGTGTTATGAAATTATCCATGTAAGGTGGTCTAGTATTTTTGAAAATTGTGACGGTAGTATTTTGAATTAGCCATTTGGTGGTTGCTTCACAAAACCGTCCGTTTTTTGCACTCAGAAAATGGAAAACGGCTTTTTGTTGCGACGAAAGGGAAAACTTCCTCTAGAAACATTGTTCGCTATCCCATGATGCATATATATGCACACATTATCACAAACTATGCCTTCATTCTAGCCATATCATTGGTCATTCGACCCGAAAGCCAAGAAACCTTGAACAAGATAGGTCATTTTGTGAATGTTTTTTTGATACATAATCAATATACGAAGTTTGATATTTTTCCTTCTAACTATCTCACATAATATGACACCACGCGAAGTTTTCACATTATTTGGATCATTTTTGAATTTCTAATGCCCGTTTTAAACTATCGTTAAACTTTCTCGAAGGGCGGGCATCAAGATTCTTAGCTCGGGGCTGAGGCTCGCTAAAATTGAAGTGGATATCTGATAAAAAAACATATTGTGAACCTAAAAATGATTTTTTTAAAAAATAATGAGCATCCGATCATGTACCTGTAGTTCATATCTGACCCTCTTCCTACCAATTCGGCAGGAATTTGTCTTTTTCACCAGGGATAAACAGAAAGGTTTGAGATCCCCCTGTTATGACTTTATCCTTGTAAGGTGGTGTAGTATTTTTGCAAAATATGATGGTAGCATTTTGAATTAGCCATTTGGTGGTTGTTTCACAAAACCGTCCATTTTTTGCACTCAGAAAATGGAAAACGGCTTTTTGGTGCGATAAAAAAGGAAAAGTTCCTCCTGAAACATTGTTCTCCATCCCATGATGCACATGTATGCACAATATGGACACATTATAATAAACTATACCTTCATTCTAGCCATAACATTGGTCATTCGACCCGAAAGCCAAGAAACCTCGAACGAGATAGGTCATTTTGTGATGGTTTTTTGAGACATAATCAATATACCAAGTTTGACATTTTTCTTCTAACTATGTCATATAATATGACATCACGCGAAGGTTTGCCATTGTTTGGATCATTTTTGAATTTCTAATGCCTGTTTTAAACTATCGTTAAACTTTGTCGAAGGGCGGGTATGAAGATTCTTAGCTCGGGGCTGATACTCGCTAAACTTGAAGTGGATCTATGATGAAACAACATATTGTGAACCTAAAAATGATTTTTGTAAAAAATTATGAGCATCCGATCATGTACCTGTAGTTCATATCTGACCCACTTTCTACCGATTCGGCAGAAATTTATCTTTTTCATCAGGGATAGACGGAAAGGGTTGAGATTCCGCCATTATGACATTATCCATGTAAGGTGGTATACTTTTTTTGAAAAATCTGATGATACCATTTTGACCTAGCCATTTGGTGGTTGCTTGAGAAAACCGTCTGTTTTTTGCACTGAGAAAATGGAAAACGGCTTTTTGGTGCGACGAAAAGGAAAACTTCCTCCAGAAACATTGTTCTACATCCCATAATGCATATGTATGCACAATATGGACAAATTATCACAAACTATGCCTTCATTCTAGCCATAATATTGGTCATTCGAGCCGAAAGCCAAAAAACCTCGAACGAGATAGGTCATTTTGTGAAGTTTTTTTTGAGACATAATCAATATACCAAGTTTGATATTTTTACTTATAACTATGTCACATAATATGACACCACGCGAAGGTTTCACATTGTTTGGATCATTGTTGAATTTCTAATGCCCGTTATAAACTATCGTTAAACTTTGTCGAAGGGCGGGCATGAAGATTCTTAGCTCGGGGCAAAGAATCGCTAAATGTGAAGTGGATCTCTGATGAAAAAACATATTGTGAACCTAAAAATGATTTTTTTAAAAAATCATGAGCATCCGATCATGTACTTGTAGTTCATATCTGGCCCACTTCCTACCGATTCTGCAGGAATTTGTCTTTTTTCACCAGGGATAGACGGAAAGGTTTGAGATCCCCCTGTTATGACATTATCCCTGTAAGGTGGTTTAGTATTTTTGAACTTGTAGTTCATATCTGACTCACTTCATTTTAATTCGGTAGGAATTTGTCTTTTTCACCAGGGATAGACGGAAAGGCTTGAGATTCCCCTGTCATGACATTATCCATGTAAGGTGGTATACTATTTTTGAAAAATCTGATGATAGCATTTTGACTTAACCATTTGGTGGTTGCTTCACAAAACCGTCCGTTTTTTGCATTCAGAAAAATAGAAAACGGCTTTTTGGTGCGACGAAAAGGAAAACTTCATCCAAAAACATTGTTCGCCATCCCATGATGCATATGTATGCACAATATGCACACATTATCACAAAATATGCCTTCATTCTAGCCATAACATTGGTCATTCGACCCGAAAGCCAAGAAACCTCGAACGAGATAGGTCATTTTGTGAATGTTTTTTTAAGACATAATCAATATACCAAGTTTGATATTTTTCCTTCTAACTATGTCACATAATATGATACCACGCAAAGTTTTCACATTGTTTGGATCATTTTTAAATTTCTAATGCCCGTTTTAAACTATCGTTAAACTTTGTCGAAGTGCGGGCATCAAGATTCCTAGCTCGGGGCTGAGACTCGCTAAACTTGAAGTGGATCTCTGATAAAAAAATTATTGTGAACCTAAAAATGATTTTTGTAAAAAATCATGAGCATCCGATCATGTACCTATAGTTCATATCTGGCCCACTTCCTACCGATTTGGCAGGAATTTGTCTTTTTCACCAGGGATAGACGGAAAGGTTTGAGATCCCCCTGTTATGGCATTATCCATGTAAGGTGGTCTAGTATTTTTTTTTAAAATGTGATGGTAGCATTTTGAATTAGCCATTTGGTGGTTGCTTCACAAAACCGTTTGTTTTTTTGCACTCGAAAAATGGAAAACGGCTTTTTGGTGCGACAAAAAGGAAAACTTCCTCCTGAAACATTGTTCGCTATCCCATGATGCACTATGTATGCAAAATATGGACACATTATCACAAACTATGCCTTAATTCTAGCCATAACATTGGTCATTCGACCCGAAAGCCAAGAAACCTAGAATGAGATAAGTCATTTTGTGAAGGTTTTTTTCACATAATCAATATATCAAGTTTGATATTTTCCTTATAACCATGTCACATAATATGACACCATGCGAAGGTTTCACATTGTTCGAATAGTTTATGAATTTCAAATGCCCGTTTTAAACTATCGTTATGCTTTGTCGAAGGGCGGGCATGCAGATTCTTAACTCGGGGCTGAGACTCGCTAAACTTGAAGTGGATCTCTGATGAAACAACATATTGTGAACCTAAAAATGATTTTTGTAAAAAAGCATGAGCATTCGATCATGTACCTGTCGTTCATATGTGACCCACTTCCTACCGATTCGGCAGGAATTTGTCTTTTTTACGAGGGAGAGACGGAAAGGTTTAAGATCCATCTATTATGACATTCTGAATGTAAGGTGGTCTAGTATTTTTGAAAAATGTGATGGTAGTATTTTGAATTAGCCATTTGGTGGTTGCTTCACAAAACCGTCCGATTTTTGCACTCGGAAAATGGAAAACGGATTTTTGGTGCGATAAAAAAGGAAAACTTCCTCCTAAAACATTGTTCTCCATCCCATGATGCACATGTATGCACAATATGGACACATTATAACAAACTATACCTTCATTCTAGCCATAACATTGGTCATTCGACCCGAAAGCCAAGAAACCTCGAACGAGATAGGTCATTTTGTGATGGTTTTTTGAGACATAATCAATATACCAAGTTTGATATTTTTCCTTCTAACTATGTCATATAATATGACATCACTCGAAGGTTTGCCATTGTTTGGATCGTTTTTGAATTTCTAATGTCCGTTTTAAACTATCGTTAAACTTTTCGAAGGGCGGGCATGAAGATTCTTAGATTGGGGCTGAGACTCACTAAACTTGAAGTGGATCTATGATGAAACAACATATTGTGAATGTAAAAATGATTTTTGTAAAAAATCATGAGCATCCGATCATGTACCTGTAGTTCATATCTGACCTACTTGCTACCGATTCGGCAGGAATTTTTCTTTTTCACCAGGGATAGACGGAAATGTTTGAGATCCCCGTGTTATGAAATTATCCATGTAAGGTGGTCTAGTATTTTTGAAAAATGTGACGGTAGTATTTTGAATTAGCCATTTGGTGGTTGCTTGACAAAACCGTCCGTTTTTTGCACTCAGAAAATGGAAAACGGATTTTTGGTGCGACGAAAAGGAAAATTTCCTCCAGAAACATTGTTCGCTATCCCATGATGCATATGTATGCACAATATGCACACATTATCACAAACTATGCCTTCATTCTAGCCATAACATTGGTCATTCGACCCGAAAGCCAAGAAACCTTGAACGAGATAGGTCATTTTGTGAATGTTTTTTGATACATAATCAATATACCAAGTTCGATATTTTTCCTTCTAACTATGTCACATAATATGATACCACGCGAAGTTTTCACATTGTTTGGATCAGTTTTAAATTTCTAATGCCCGTTTTAAACTATCGTTAAACTTTGTCGAAGGGCGGGCATCAAGATTCCTAGCTCGGGGCTGCGACTCACTAAACTTGAAGTGGATCTCTGATAAAAAAAATATTGTGAACCTAAAAATGATTTTTGTAAAAAATCATGAGCATCCGATGATGTACCTATAGTTCATATCTGGCCCACTTCCTACCGATTTGGCAGGAATTTGTCTTTTTCACCAGGGATAGACGGAAAGGTTTGAGATCCCCCAGTTATGGCATTATCCATGTAAGGTGGTCTAGTATTTTTTTTAAAATGTGATGGTAGCATTTTGAATTAGCCATTTGGTGGTTGCTTCACAAAACCGTTTGTTTTTTTGCACTCGAAAAATGGAAAACGGCTTTTTGGTGCGACAAAAAGGAAAACTTCCTCCTGAAACATTGTTCGCTATCCCATGATGCACTATGTATGCAAAATATGGACACATTATCACAAACTATGCCTTCATTCTAGCCATAACATTGGTCATTCGACCCGAAAGCCAAGAAACCTAGAATGAGATAGGTCATTTTGTGAAGTTTTTTTTTCACATAATCAATATACCAAGTTTGATATTTTCCTTATAACCATGTCACATAATATGACACCATGCGAAGGTTTCACATTGTTTGAATCATTTATGAATTTCAAATGCCTGTTTTAAACTATCGTTATGCTTTGTCGAAGGGCGGGCATGCAGATTCTTAACTCGGGGCTGAGACTCGCTAAACTTGAAGTGGATCTCTGATTAAACAACATATTGTGAACCTAAAAATGATTTTTGTAAAAAAGCATGAGCATTCGATCATGTACCTGTCGTTCATATGTGACCCACTTCCTACCGCTTCGGCGGGAATTTGTCTTTTTTACGAGGGAGAGACGGAAAGGTTTAAGATCCCCCTATTATGTCATTCTGAATGTAAGGTGGTCTAGCATTTTTGAAAAATATGATGGTAGCATTTTGAATTAGCCATTTGGTGGTTGCTTCACAAAACCGTCCGATTTTTGCACTCGAAAAATGGAAAACGGCTTTTTGGTGCGACGAAAAGAAAAACTTTCTTCGGAAACATTGTTCGCCATCCCATGATTCACATTTATGCACAATATGACCATATTATCACAAACTATGCTTCATTCTAGAAATAACATTGGTCATTCGATCCGAAAGCCAACAAACCCCGAACGAGATAGGACATTTCGTGAAGGTTTTTTTGAGACATAATTAATATACCAAGTTTGATATTTTTTCCTTCTAACTATGTCACATAATATTACACCACGCGAAGGTTTCAGATTGTTTGAATCGTTTTTAAATTTCTATTTAAACTTTTCGAAGGGCGGGCATGAAGATTCTTAGATTGGGGCTGAGACTCGCTAAACTTGAAGTGGATGTATGATGAAGCAACATATTGTGAACCTAAAAATGATTTTTGTAAAAAATCATGAGCATCCGATCATGTACATGTAGTTCATATCTGACCTACTTGCTGCCGATTCGGCAGGAATTTGTCTTTTTCACAAGGGATAGACGGAAATGTTTGAGATCCCCGTGTTATGAAATTATCCATGTAAGCTGGTCTAGTATTTTTGAAAAATGTGATGGTAGTATTTTGAATTAGCCATTTGGTGGTTGCTTCACAAAACCGTCCGTTTTTTGCACTCAGAAAATGGAAAACGGCTTTTTGGTGCGACAAAAAGGAAAACTTCCTCTAGAAACATTGTTTGCTATCCCATGATGCATATGTATGCATAATATGCACACATTATCACAAACTATGCCTTCATTCTAGCCATAACATTGGTCATTCGACCCGAAAGCCAAGAAACCTTGAACGAGATAGGTCATTTTGTGAATGTTTTTTTGATACATAATCAATATATGAAGTTTGATATTTTTCCTTCTAACTATCTCACATAATATGACACCACGCGAAGTTTTCACATTATTTGGATCACTTTTGAATTTCTAATGCCCGTTTTAAACTATCGTTAAACTTTCTCGAAGGGCGGGCATCAAGATTCTTAGCTCGGGGCTGAGACTCGCTAAAATTGAAGTGGTATCTGATAAAAAAACATATTATGAACCTAAAAATGATTTTTTATAAAAATAATGAGCATCCGATCATGTACCTGTAGTTCATATCTGACCCTCTTCCTACCAATTCGGCAGGAATTTGTCTTTTTCACCAGGGATAAACAGAAAGGTTTGGGATCCTCCTGTTATGAATTTATCCTTGTAAGGTGGTGTAGTATTTTTGCAAAATGTGATGGCAGCATTTTGAATTAGCCATTTGGTGGTTGTTTCACAAAACCGTCCATTTTTTGCACTCAGAAAATGGAAAACGGCTTTTTGGTGCGATAAAAAAGGAAAACTTCCTCCTGAAACATTGTTCTCCATCCCATGATGCACATGTATGCACAATATGGACACATTATAACAAACTATACCTTCATTCTAGCCATAACATTGGTCATTCGTCCCGAAAGCCAAGAAACCTCGAACGAGATAGGTCATTTTGTGATGGTTTTTTGAGACATAATCAATATACCAAGTTTGATATTTTTCCTTCTAACTATGTCATATAATATGACATCACGCGAAGGTTTGCCATTGTTTGGATCGTTTTTGAATTTCTAATGCCTATTTTAAACTATCGTTAAACTTTGTCGAAGGGCGGGTATGAAGATTCTCAGCTCGGGGCTGATACTCGCTAAACTTGAAGTGGATCTATGATGAAACAACATATTGTGAACCTAAAAATGATTTTCGTAAAAAATTATGAGTATCCGATCATGCACCTGTAGTTCATATCTGGCCCACTTCCTTTCGATTCGGCAGGAATTTGTCTTTTTCACCAGCGATAGATGGTAAGGTTTGAGATTCCCCTGTTATGACATTATCCCTGTAAGGTGGTCTAGTATTTTTTGAAAAATGTGATGGTAGCATTTTGAATTAGCCATTTGGTGGTTGCTTCACAAAACCGTGTATTTTTTGCACTCAGAAAATGGAAAACGGATTTTTGGTGCGACGAAAAGGAAAACTTCCTCCTGAAACATTGTTCTCCATCCCATGATGCACATTTATGCACAATATGGACACATTATCACAAACTATGCCTTTATTCTAACCATAACATTGGTCATTCGACCCGAAAGCCAAGAAACCTCAAACGAGATAGGTCATTTTGTGAAGGTTTTTTGAGACATAATCAATATACCAAGTTTGATATTTTTCCTACTAACTATGTCATATAATTTGACATCATGTGAAGGTTTCGCATTGTTTGGATCGTTTTTGAATTTCTAATGCCTGTTTTAAACTAGCGTTAAACTTTGTCGAAGGGCGGGTATGAAGATTCTTAGGTCGGGGCTGATACTCGCTAAACTGGAAGTGGATATATGATGAAACAACATATTGTGAACCTAAAAATGATTTTTGTAAAAAATCACGAGCATCCGATCTTGTACCTGTAGTTCATATCTGACCCACTTTCTACCGATTCGGCACAAATTTGTCTTTCTCATCAGGGATAGACGGAAAGGGTTGAGATTCCCCCATTATGACATTATCCATGTAAGGTGGTATACTATTTTTGAAAAATCTGATGATACCATTTTGACCTAGCCATTTGGTGGTTGCTTGAGAAAACCGTATGTTTTTTGCACTCAAAAAATGGAAAACAGCTTTTTGGTGCGACGAAAAGGAAAACTTCCTCCAGAAACATTGTTCTACATCCCATAATGCATATGTATGCACAATATGGACAAATTATCACAAACTATGCCTTCATTCTAGCCATAATATTGGTCATTCGAGCCGAAAGCCAAGAAACCTCGAACGAGATAGGTCATTTTGTGAAGGTTTTTTTGAGACATAATCAATATACCAAGTTTGATATTTTTATTTATAACTATGTCACATAATATGACACCACGCGAAGGTTTCACATTGTTTGGATCATTGTTGAATTTCTAATGCCCGTTATAAACTATCGTTAAACTTTGTCGAAGGGCGGGCATGAAGATTCTTAGCTTGGGGCAGAGAATCGCTAAACTTGAAGTGGATCTCTGATGAAAAAACATATTGTGAACCTAAAAATGATTTTTTAAAAAAATCATGAGCATCCAATCATGTACCTGTAGTTCATATCTGGCCCACTTCCTACCGATTCTGCAGGAATTTGTCTTTTTTCACCAGGGATAGACGGAAAGGTTTGAGATCCCCCTGTTATGACATTATCCCTGTAAGGTGGTCTAGTATTTTTGAAAAATGTGATGATAGCATTTTGAATTAGCCATTTGGTGGTTGCTTCACAAAACCGTCCGTTTTTTCACTCGGAAAATGGAAAACGACTTTTTGGTGCGACGAAAAGGAAAACTTCCTCCTGAAACATTGTTCTCCATCGCATGATACACATGTATGCACAATATGGACACATTATCATAAACTATGCCTTCATTCTAGCCATAACATTGGTCACTCGACCCGAAAGCCAAGAAACCTCGAACGAGATAGGTCATTTTGTGACGGTTTTTGAGACATAATCAATATACCAAGTTTGATATTTTTCCTTCTAACTATGTAATATAATATGACATCACGCGAATATTTCGCATTGTTTGGATCATTTTTGAATTTCTAATGCCCGTTCTAAACTATCGTTAAACTTTGTCAAAGGGCGGGCATGAAGATTCTTAGCTCGGGGTTAATACTCGCTAAACTTCAAGAGGATCTCTGATGAAAAAACATATTGTGAACCTAAAAATGATTTTTAAAAAAAATCATGAGCATCCGATCATGTACTTGTAGTTCATATCTGGCCTACTTCCTACCGATTCTGCAGGAATTTGTCTTTTTTCACCAGGGATAGACGGAAAGGTTTGAGATCCCCCTGTTATGACATTATCAATGTAAGGTGCTCTAGTAGTTTTGAAAAATATGATGATAGCATTTTGAATTAGCCATTTGGTGGTTGCTTCACAAAACCGTTCGTTTTTTCACTCAGAGAATGGAAAACGCCTTTTTGGTGCGATGAAAAGGACAACTTCCTGAAACATTGTTCGTCATCCCATGATGCATATGTATGCACAATATGGACACATTATCACAAACTATGCCTTCATTCTAGCCATAACATTGGTCAGTCGACCCGAAAGCCAAGAAACCTCGAACGAGATAGGTCATTTTGCGAAGGTTTTTTTGAGACATAATCAACATACCAAGTTTGAAATTTTTCCTTCTAACTATGTCACATAATATGACACCACGCGAAGGTTTCACATTGTTCGGATGGTTTTTGAATTTCAAATGCTTGTTTTAAACTATCGTTAAGCTTTGTCGAAGCGCGGGCATGACGATTTTAGATTGGGGCTGAGACTCGCTAAACTTGAAGTGGAACTATGATGAAACAACATATTGTGAACCTAAAAATGATTTTTGTAAAAAATCATGAGAATTTGATCATGTACCTGTAGTTCATATCTGACCCACTTCCTTTCGATTCAGCAGGAATTTGTATTTTTCACCAGGGATAGACAAAAAGGTTTGAGATTCTCCTGTTATGACATTATCCATGTAAGGTGGTATACTATTTTTGAAAATTGTGATGATAGCATTTTGAATTAGCCATTTGGTGGTTGCTTCACAAAATCGTCCGTTTTTTGCACTCAGAAAATGGAAAACGGATTTTTTGTGCGACGAAAAGGAGAACTTCCTCCAGAAACATTGTTCGCCATCCCATGATGCATATGTCTGCACAATACGTACATATTATCACAAACTATGCCTTCATTCTAGCCATAACATTGGTCATTCGACCCGAAAGCCAAGAAAACTCGATCGAGATAGGTCATTTTGTGAATGTTTTTTGAGACATAATCAGTATACCCAGTTTGATATTTTTCCTTCTAACTATGTCACATAATATGACACCACGCGAAATTTTCACATTGTTTGGATCGTTTTTGAATTTCTAATGCCCGTTTTAAACTATCGTTAAACTTCGTCGAAAGGTTGGCATGAAGATTCTTAGCTCAGGGCTGAGACTCGCTAAACTTGAAGTGGATCTCTGATGAAACAACATATTGTGAATCTAAAAATGATTTTTGTAAAAAATCATGAGCATCCGATCACGTACCTGTAGTTCATATCTAGCCCACTTCCTACCGATTCTGCAGGAATTTGTCTTTTTTCACCAGGGATAGACGGAAAGGTTTGAGATCACCCTGTTATGACATTATCAATGTAAGGTGGTCTAGTATTTTTGGAAAATGTGATGGTAGCATTTTGAACTATCCATTTGGTGGTTGCTTCACAAAACCGTCCGTTTTTTGCACTCGAAAAATGGAAAACGGATTTTTGGTGCGACAAAAAGGAAAACTTCCACCTAAAACATTGTTCTCCATCCCATGATGCACATGTATGCACAATATGGACACATTATCACAAACTATGCATTCAATCTAGCCATAACATTGGTCAGTCGACCCCAAAGACAAGAAACCTCGAACGACATAGGTCATTTTGTGAAGGTTTTTTTGAGAAATGAATAATATACCATGTTTGATATTTTTTCTTCTAACTATGTCATATAAATGACACCATGTGAATTTTTCGCATTGTTTGGATCGTTTTTGAATTTCTAATGCATGTTTTAAACTATCGTTAAACTTTGTCGAAGAGCGGGCATGAAGATTTTTAGCTCGGGGCTGATACTCGCTAAACTTGAAGTGGATCTCTTATGAAACAACATATTGTGAACCTAAAAATGATTTTTGTAAAAAACCATGAGTATCCGATCATGTACCTGTAGTTCATATTTGACCCACTTTCTACCGATTCGGCAGGAATTTGACTTTTTCACCAGGGATAGACGGAAAGGTTTGAGATCCCCCTGTTATGATATTATCCATGTAAGGTGGTCTAGTATTTTTGAAAAATGTGATGATAGCATTTTGAGTTAGCCATTTGGTGGTTGCTTCACAAAACCGTTCGTTTTTGCACTCAGAAAATGGAAAACGGCTTTTTGGTGCGAGCGAAAAGGAAAACTTCCTCCTAAAACATTGTTCACCATCCCATGATGCATATGTATGCACAATATGGACACATTATCACAAACTATGCCTTCATTCTAGCCATAAGATTGGTTATTCGACCCAAAAGACAAGAAACCTCGAACGAGATAGGTCATTTTGTGAAGGTTTTTTTTGAGACATAATCAATATGCCAAGTTTGATATTTTTCCTTCTAACTATGTGAAATAATATGAAACCACGCGAAGGTTTTGCATTGTTTGGATCGATTTTGAATTTCTAATGCTCGTTTTAAACTATCGTTAAACTTTGTCGAAGGGCGGGGCATGAAGATTCTTAGCTCGGGGCTGATACTCGCTAAACTTGAAGTGGATCTCTGATGAAACAACATATTATGAACCTAAAAATGATTTTTGTGAAAAATCATGAGCATCCGATCATGTACCTGTAGTTCATATTTGACCCACTGCCTACCGATTTGTCAGTAATTTGTCTTTTTCACCAGGGATAGATGAAAAGGTTTGAGATCCCCCTGATATGACATTATCCATGTAAGGTGGTCTAGTATTTTTGAAAAATGTGATGGTAGCATTTTTAATTAGCCATTTGGTGGTTGCTTGATACGTCGGAAACGTATCTATAATTTTTGATGTTCCATGCTTGTTTAGTATCTACTTTGCTTTGCTTTGTCTACACTTTGAGGTGTTTTTATATCTTTTCTAGAACTAACCTATTAACAATTTTTCATAGTGCCAGTTGCCTGTTTTCTTCTGTTTTTGGTTCCAGAATGGCAGAAAATCAATATTCTCGGAATTGGACAGGACAAAAGCCGAAGTCAATATCTTTCTGTGGGGAACACGAAGACAGAAGACGAGACGGAGAAGCGAACCAGGGCGGCTAGACCCTCCTAGGAACGGGTGGCCATACCCACCGCCTAGGTAGGGTGTGGGGCCCCTGGCCGCCTCCCAGCCTCGTCCCTTCGCCTATAAGAAGCCCCCGATGCCTAAACCCTAATGCCTGATACGCCCAATTTGCATCACCATTCCATATCATAATTTACCTCTATTCATTGATATATGTCTTATTATGAGGTATTACTTATGTCTTTTCATCGGTTTATGTATGTTGGATGATTCTTGGAGGATGTACTACCGGAGTCTGGATTCTGACGAAAAAGGAGGTGTTTTGATGCAATTTCGCGAATATCAGAAAAATACCAGAAAAATATGGGAAAATTATATTTTTACAGAAGACAGAGTAAGCCAGAAGGGGAGGCAAAGATGGGCCGCAGGGGACCCACACCCCCCTAGGCGAGGGTCCCCCTGGGCCGCGCCTAGGGCAGGTGTGGCCCACCTGCCCGGCTCCCGCCTCCGCCCTCTCGCCTATATCTTCCCTACGGAACCCTAACACCAGGTGGGCGACCACAAATAGATTTCCGCCGCCTCTGCGGGTCTGAAAACACCGAGAGAGAAAGATCTCTCTGACAGATAGATTTCTGCCAGGAGAATTTCTTCCCAGAGAGGGGAGATCGTCGCCATCAACACCATCGTCAAGCTAGGCTTCATCAGGATCATCATCATCATCCACACCATCTTGTCCACCAGCACCATCATCATATACTTGTCAACACCCGGATTTTTAATCCTAGATGCCTATTATGCCATACATCGCAATCCCGGGATTAACATTTTTGCGAGACATAACAGAATTGGATACCGTAGTACATCATCCATTACAAACCATACATAAGGTAAATAAGGATCTCATGATCCAGTTCTTAATACAACTCAAGCAAAGAAAATACGTAATAATAAAGGTAGCGAAGGCGAAGCTCCATCTTTAGGGTCACAGGCAATGCTGACGATGGGAGATGATCCTAGTTGTCGTAACCTTCCTGGGGTCCATCATCCTGGTACTCCTCTTCATAGTCTGGCCAAAGGAATAGCCAGGGACAAAGCCATGAGTACTCTTTAAGTACTTGCAAACTAATACTAACAAGTGAAGGGGGTTTTTGTAGTAGGACACTAAGCTCTAGGGTTGTTTTGCAAAAAGCCATATTTACCTCTACTAAGTTTTGGAGGAAAGAATGCTAGTCAAAATTTATAACACCTAAGTGGGAACTTGTATCTCATGTCACAACTCTGTTGTGGTCAAGTCAAGTTCTCAATTCAATTCGCAAGTCATTTTGAAAACATCTGACGGGGGATCAGTATGGCCACTCCAACTGTCCATAACCGTGGACGCGGCTATTCGAATAGTTTGACACTCTGCAGAGATTGTACACTTTCACCACAACATTCGATACATCCGCCAGGAACAAATCCTGAATTCACCATACTCAGTACGCGGATAATCAATCCTAACCTTTCAATTACACGCCCTAGTATAGGCACCTCTCCTGTGAGTTTGGCCTCCCAACCATGACCAACTGTCATCTTGGGTACTGCACAGGTGGACAATCTTCACAAGGTAGCCTCAGCTTAGACCTTGGCCGTGAGGGAACCAATACTAAGGTATATAAGTTTCCAGTCAAGCCCTACCCAATCTTCGGGTATTGTGGTTGTACGGTAAAATTGGAATGGTATCGCATCCAGACAACCATCAGTTTTATAAAGGGCTAAGGCTCATGCCTTAACATTTTCATCACCAAAATCATCTGGTGTTCAGAAACATATGTCAAAACATCTCAGTAGAATGATCCATCATTCTAAGGTTTTCATAGCCATTTTCACCAAGTATTCCCATCTAAAGTTGATCAAGTTTTATGCTTAGCACTAGCATCTACAAGTGGGGGTGAGTACTAATGAGGGATGGTAAACTAGTGGAGTTTTAACTAAGTCCAAACCTCCTACCTTAGGATGACGTCAAGATTATCTAGCTTAGGCCACATTTTATGCTCTTTATGCAACCTTCAATTATCTTTATAATATCTACAAGTCACTTAAATAAACTCTAAGAAATAGCTTTGCTAAAGAAATAAAGTAGAAAGCTTGTGAGTAAAACTAGGAGGGGGTATCATCAAATATGTCTAACCAAGCATGCTTAGTGCATTGCATAGGTTATCTACTTTCGTAATTGCAAGTGTTAGCTTGCACATTCAACTAGTAGTATTAGGCTTACACAAGTATCAGTATAAGCTTGCTAAGTTAATAGCTTTCAAGTATTGGCTTGCCTTGTGCAGAGAAGTGGTTGAAGTTCTCCTCGGCTTCTTCTTCGTAGTATCCTCCATCCTCCTCGTATCCTTGGTTGGTACTAGCGTCTATAAATAAATACGAGGTACACAATCACCAAACAATACTTAACTACTTTCAATCATCACACAAAGGGGTTCTATAGATGATCTATCATCATCACTAACATTACAAGACTAAAGCATTTGACTTAATGATTTTATTTTTAGAAAAGTAATTTATACTCATTGAAAAACTACTTAAGATTTAATATTCTCCAAACCAAACATGGGATCATGTTGACACATGTCATCACCACATATTTCAGTACATGGGAATGTGATTTAAAGTGGTGTCACAATTTAATAAGGTTTAACCTTTTTATTTTAAATAAAATAAGTGACTAGAAATGCCTATGTATCATTCTTTTATTACTTGAACATTATTTCTGTAAGTGAACCCATATATTTTTATATATTCTGAAAGGTATGATCAAATATGATTTTGAAGATTTGGAATCAACTCAAAAGCTATTATGGTTTAAATTTGAAAAATGCTTGAATGCAGAAAAGCTTCTTCCTTCTTATTTTTACAAAATTGGTTTCATTCAATTTGGTTCACTGAATCGAGCTGGGTTGATTTTTGAAACTAGGCACAGAACTGTGTTTGAATGAAAATAGAAAAATCTAAATTCAAACAGCTGGGTCGCGCGAGAGACGATAATGGGCCGGCCTGCTACGCACAACGCTTACGCGGGCTGGTTAAGTGGTTGTCCCAGCACGTCAGTGAGACGGGGAGGTGCAAAGCGGTACGGGGCAACGCGGACCGTGGGATCTCGTTCTAATCTAACGGCTCTGGTTCATCGTCCACGTCGGCCAGCGCCGGCGAGACGGAACCCTAACGCGGCAGGTGGGGGTCGTGGGAGGCTCACCGGGGCTCAGGCGAAGGTCGGCGATGCGGGCGAACGACAAAGTCGACGACGGCGAACCTCCTGGTACCGGCAGCTCCTCCTGGGGCGGCTCCAATCGATGGCTTCCTTCTTCTCCAGCAGCGGCGAGCTCCGGCCAAATTCCGGCAATGTGCTGCTCGCCTTGCTCCGGGACTGAGGTGGGGTGGTTCTGGGTGAGAGGGGAGTGGAATGGTGTGAAGAATTCGAGCGGGGGAGGCCTCTATTTATAGTGGCGAGAGGGGGCCGACGGGCGCAAGCTGAGCTCGTCGTGGTCGACGGCACAGAGGGCTATCGGTGTGGGCGACGGTAGGGGGCGGTGTTGTGCTCCCTGGCGAATCTCAACGACGTGGTGGCGAGGCGTGTGGCGGTAATGATTGGTCGGAATGTTGCGGTGCTCTGCGCGTGCCCGACGGAAGTTTTAATGGCGCACAACGCGCGTGGTCCGCGCGGCAGCGAACGGGCGTGTCTGCGAGGTTGCTGGGACGGTGGTGATCACGTATGCAAGCGGCAAGGGCGGCGCACGATCTGTGGGATTCTGTCGAGCGTGGCGCACGGGGCGCGCTCTCGGCATGGTTGCAGACCGGCTTGGCATGGTCTGTGCGTGTGGTCCAGGGGCTGGCATCGCTCGCGACTAGGACAGGGAGTGGCGGTGGGGTGCTAGCTTGCTCCTAGACAAGGTTGGCGAGGCTAGTGCTTCTTGTAGCTTGCTTTCCACACTAGGGTGACTATGGTGCTCTCGGGTTGTTCACCATTGATGAAAATGGCTAGCTTATAGTGGTGCTAGAGATTAGTTAAGGTTGTTAGATGACCTACTAAGGCTAGTGGTGCCCAGAGAGGGAACAAGTTAGGCCAGAATCACTACACACTATAGTGTTTTGATTTTGTTTGATTTGAATCTGCAAGGTGTTTGATGAAATGGCCGCATGAATTCAAGTTTTGAATTTTGAAAAGATTTTTGGTGGGTGTGCTAGGCATGTGCTGGTGAGTCTGTGGATGCTTGGGTTTTGAAAGTTGAGCTATTTTGAGTGGTTTTTGCAAAAGTGGGATCTTCCCATATGATATAGATTCAATTTTAAACTGTCCTTTAAACTATGCATTTGAATGTTTTTGGATGATCACAAAGTGGGCCTTGGTACTTTGTTATGAGTACTATGCAAAGATCCAAACAAGTTTCTGTTAAGTTCTGAAAGTTAGAGATAGCCAAAGTAGGCATGGGAGTTAAATTGGCCAAAGTGACCATTCACTTATTTTGTTTGTTTTGATTTATTTGTCTTTGGGAAAAGTGTGGGGATAGTTTAGATGATGTTTATTTCACCTAAGAATACTTTTACAAGCAAAGGAACACACAAGCATGGAAATTCAAAAGAATCCAAATTGGTAATGCATACACATATGCATGCTTTCATATTTTTAATTTGAAAAGTTTTTGTTAACCCTAATTTTGATGATTAGAGTTTGATGATCCAAGTTTAGTATTTTTGGGATGTTAAAAACCTTCCCCCCTTAAACAAAATCTTGTCCCGAGATTTGAAAAAGGACGAAAAAGATTACCTAGGATTTGAAGAGATCGGGAAACTCCGTCCTGATGTGATCTTCACGCTCCCAGGTAGCTTCCTCTTCTGTGTGGTTGCTCCACTGAATCTTGAGAAACTTGATGCTTCGGGTTCTGGTGGTTCTGAAGGCTTCTTCCAAAATACGGATGGGCACTTGGATGGATAGGTCAGATCATCGTTGATATCTATGGTCTGGTGATCGATATTCTTGAAAACTTCAGTCTTCTCCGGAACTTCGAGGCACTTGCGAAGTAATGAGATATGGAACACATTGTGCACGGCTGACATCTC
Source organism: Avena insularis (assembly GCA_023614405.1). Lineage (NCBI taxonomy): Eukaryota > Viridiplantae > Streptophyta > Magnoliopsida > Poales > Poaceae > Avena > Avena insularis. The sequence goes on along the minus strand of CM042689.1, from coordinate 29,073,235 downwards.
TTTGGGCTGTTCCAATTGATACGACACTTCTCCTCGACGGTTCAGAATCTTGAAGGGTCCGATATATCTAGGGGCTAACTTTCCTTTCAGTTGGAAACGCTGCATTCCTTTCAATGGCGACACTTTCAGATACACAAAATCTCCGATGTTGAAGGCGAGGTCTCGACGTCTCTTGTCGGCGTAACTCTTCTATCTGGACTGGGCTGTCTTGAGGTGCTCACGAATCTTGTGAACCTTCTCTTCTGCTTCTCGTAGGATGTTAGGTCCTACTTCCGACCAGTTCAAAGGGGTGCGTCACTTTCTTCCATACATGAATTCAAATGGGTCCATTTGCAAACTAGCTTGATAACTGTTGTTGTATGAAAATTCTGCAAACGGCAGACAGTCTTCCCACTTAGATCCATATTCTAACACACATGCTCTCAGCATATCTTCGAGTATTTGATTTACTCGCTTCGTTTGTCCATCGGTCTGAGGGTGATAAGCTGTGCTGAAATCTAGCCGGGTTCCTAAACCTTCTTGGACTTTCTTCCAGAATCTCGACATAAACTGAGTTCCTCGATCAGATACGATGTTCTTGGGGACTCCATGCAAACTGACGATTCTAGCGATGTATAACTCTGCTAGCTTCAAACTCTGATATGTGGTCTTGACGGGTAAGAAATGGGCAACTTTGGACAATCTGTCCACTATGACCCAGATAGAGTCATTTCCCCTACTAGAAGTAGGCAATCCGGTGATAAAGTCCATTCCAACAGAATCCCATTTCCATTCTGGAATCCGCAATGGTTGCAACAATCCAGCGGGTCTTTGATGTCCTGCCTTGACTCGCTGACATATATCACACTTGGCGATATAGCTTCCGATTTCTCTCTTCATCTTATGCCACCAAAATTGCTCTTTCAAATCTTGATACATCTTAGTTCCTCCAGGGTGGATAGAATAAAGAGTATCATGAGCTTCCTTCAGAATAACTTCTTTTAACTCAGAATCTACTGGTACACAAAGGCGTCCTTTGTACCACAGAACTCCTTCTTCGTCCTCGGTGAATCCGGGTACTTTGCATGTACCGATACGACGCTTGATTCCATCGATACTAGCATTTCCTTTCTGCACCTCCTTGATCCGACTGATCAAAGTGGGTTGAAGTTCAATGCTAGCCAAAAATCCTTCACTCACTAGTTCCATTCGGAAATCTTCCATCTCTTTGTGCAAGCTTGGTTGCTCCTTCAATATCATGGAGTTCAAGCGGCATGGCAATCTGCTAAGGGCATCTGCTACCACATTGGCTTTACCAGGGGGATAGTGAATGTCTAGATCGTAATCCTTGATTAGCTCAATCCATCTTCTCTGCCTCATATTCAGCTCCTTCTGAGTGAATATATACTTCAGGCTCTTGTGATCCGAATAAATCTCACAACGATTTCCCATTAGGTAATGCCTCCATGTCTTCAGGGCTAGAACTACGGCTGCGAGTTCGAGGTCATGGGTTGGGTAATTTTGCTCATGTTGCTTCAGTTGTCGAGATAGATAGGATATAACTTTGCCTTCTTGCATTAGCACACATTCGAGATCGATCTTGGATGCATCATAATACACGTCGAAGGGCTTCGTGATATCCGGCATGATTAAGATTGGGGCTGAAATCAATCTTCTCTTGAGTTCTTGAAAACTCGCTTCACATTTGTCCGTCCATTCAAACTTCTTGTCCTTCTTCAGCAATTGGGTCATGGGTCTGGCGATACTCGAGAATCCTTGTACGAACTTGCGGTAGTATCCCGCCAATCCGAGAAATTCACGAACTTGGGTTTGAGTGGTTGGGGCTTGCCAATCTTCTACATCTTTTACTTTTGTAGGGTCAACGGCAATTACTCCGGCTGATACAATGTGGCCGAGGAATCCTACCTCCTGTAACCAGAATTCACATTTTCTAAACTTGGCATACAACTGATGCTCCCTAAGGGTTCCAAGAACGGTCCTTAGGTGTAGCTCATGTTCTTCTTCTGATTTGGAATAAATTAGAATGTCATCGATGAAAACAACGACAAACTTATCCAGGAAGTCCATAAAAATCTTATTCATCAGACTCATGAAATAAGTGGGGGCATTGGTTAATCCAAAAGACATGACAGTATACTCGTATAATCCATAACGGGTGGTAAAGGCAGTCTTAGGAATATCCTCTACGCGAATTTTGAGTTGATGATAACCAGTTCTAAGATTAATCTTAGAAAACACTTTGGCACCGGTCAACTGATCAAACAAATCTTCTATCTTGGGAAATGGGTACTTGTTCTTGATGGTGACATCATTCAACTTCCGGTAATCCGTACACAAACGGTTTCCTCCATCCTTCTTCTCCACGAACAAGACAGGTGATCTCCATGGTGACGCACTTGGTTGAATCAATCCAATTTCCAGCATGGCATCCAGTTGCTTCTTCAGTTCTTCTAGTTCAGATGGGTTCATACTATAGGGTCTCTGAGCTATGGGTCCTGCTCCGGGGATTAGTTCGATGATAAACTCGATATCCCGATCTGGGGGCATACCGGGAAAAACATCTGGAAATACATCGGGGTATTCACAAACTATCCGGACTTGGTCAATGGTAGGTTGGGATATACTCTTGTTGCACTTGAATTGACGCGGTAAGGTTTCAGATATATGCTCAACTGATATTCCGGCTGTATTGGTCATGGTTATGGCTTTCTTGGCACAGTCAATCAATCCTTTATGTTTGGACATCCAATCCATTCCTAGTACTACTTCCAAACCTTTAGTTCTGAGTACTATCAGATTAGCATAAAAATCTATGCCATGGATTCGAATAGGGACGGCTTTGCAAATTTGCCTAGCTTTGGTGGTTGAACCGGGAATTTGAACGATCATAATATGCTTCAGTTTGGTTGGTTGAATCTTACTAGTGCATGCAAATTCTTCGGTGACAAATGAGTGCGATGCACCAGAATCAAACAACACTCTAGCAAGTACTAAATTAACAAAAAACATACTCACCACGACGTCTGACGCTTCCTGGGCTTCTTCAGCATGCATGAGAAAAAGACGGCCGTTGCGGTTGAGCAAATTCCATGGGGCAAACCTTCTTCCTGGCTGAACACGACGCTGCTGCTAAGCTGGAGCATTTGCATTAGGGGCTGCGGCACTCTTCTTGTTGGGGCACTCGTTGGAGTAGTGACCCTTATTTCCACAGTCATGACAAGTCACTTGTGACTTGTCCTTTGCTGCAACAGGCACAACATTGCTTCCAGTCCTCGGGGCAGTGTTGGTGTTGGTGGTAGCATTGTTGTTGAACTTGGGTGGGGCATGGTTGAAATTGCTAGAGTTGCCGGGGTTGTTGTGATTTCCTCCAGTCCTGGGGTTTCCACGGTTGGGATAGGTCGGACGGTTCATCGGGGGTCTGTTAGTTCTCGGGGCAAATCCTGGAGATGGGTTAGGGCTATACTTTGGGGTCTGATGGGTTCCTGGCTGATGCATCATGCGATGCTTGCGGTTCTCATTGGCTTGGTTGATCTTTGCTTCCATCTGGATGGCAGAGTCGACAAGGGCTTCAATATCAGCAAACGGGATATTGACTAACATAGTTTGCATCTCATCGTGCAGACCATTCAGGAATCTCTCTTTCTTCTTGGCTTCAGTGTCGATCTCATCCGGGGCATATCTAGCCAATGACAAGAATTTGTCACGGTATTCTACTACGGTCATCCTTCCTTGCTTCAGTTCTCTGAACTCATCTCTCATTCTCTTGATCAAACCCGGTGGCACATGGGTTCTGCTAAACTTGACCTTGAATTCCTCCCAGGTCATCATCTGTCCTCCGGTCATTGCACGAACACTGTTCCACCATGCTCTAGCATCTCTGGCTAGATAGTGGGTGGCGAACAGAACTTTCTTGTTGGCTTCCACTCCGGCGACTTCTAGGTTATTTTCCATGGTTTGCAGCCAATCATCGGCATCTAGGGGCTCTTCCGACTTAGTGAAAACAGGTGAGTTGGTGTTCTGGAAATTCTTGAGCTTAGATCCATGGATGTCCTGATTTACTTGGCCTTGGTTGTTGTGGTCTAGCTGAGCTATCTCCTGAAGGGTGGCTAGGTTGGCTTGACGTTCGGCTCTTTCAGCTTCGCGGTCAGAAACCAACATTTGCAGGATCTGCAACATCGGGTCCGGGGATGAACCACTTCCTCCTCGTGGCATCTGAAGATTGAGATAGATCATGAGAAAAGAGGGAAATTTCTAAGGTTTCGGGACTTTGAAAAGTTTTTAAAGTTTGACTCAGATTTTCTAGCAACACGCTTTTCATTCAGTCATTCATAGCACACGATACAAACACACACCACAACAAAGGTAAACAGATGGTTTTAAGAACCATTCTGTAAACATATTTTCTATGCCATGGTTTTCAAAATGGACAATCCATGGAATGAGAGGAGATGGCATCTCTCTTTTACTCTAAATTTTATCCTCCTAGTGATATTCATAAGGAGAGAAATCTTATATACAACTTTTGGCCTCGTGATGGAGAGAGTACAACTCAAGCTTGGGGAGATTGAAGTTACTAATGCTTAAATGTCCTATTCATGAATTCCCTAACAATATCATTATCAATAACTTTTATGCTAGGCTCTCTCTTCATGATAAAGATTTACTAGATGCTTCTTGTGTTGGATCATTCACACGTATGAAGGAAGAAGCTAAATGGGATCTCTTAGACCGTATTCAAGAGAACACTGAAGCTTGGGAGAATGACAAAGGAAGAAAGTCAGGTATAAACTATGATTATGAATGCATTAAATCTTTTATGGGAACTGATGACTTCCATGATATTAATATTGAGTTTGGTCTTGACTCCCAAATTATTGCCAACTTTTTTAAGGCCTTTACCTCTTACATAGAAATTCCCAAGAAGAAGTGAATAAGTACCATGCTCCTTATAAAGATGTTGTTAGTCATGTTCCTGTTAGAAGTACTGAAGTTTGCACTACTAATCATATTGTGCCTGAACCTCATGTTGAGAAAGTTCCTTTCCCAGCTAAGGTAAAGGAGTATTGTATTATTATTAGTGCAAATAATAAAGGTACTAAGAAAACTGTGGAGCCTGATGAGCAATTGAATGTTGAACCTGTGGTAGCTATTGTGAAAGACACTGTCACTAGAAATATAGAGGATGAGCACATTGTCTTTTGTGAAGACGCTTCTAATATTATCTCTCATCCTAGTAAAGCTAGAAAAGCTAGTGTCCCTATGCTTTCTATGAGAATTGGTAATCATAGCTATTATGGTTTATGTGATATTGGTGCTAGTTCTAGTGCTATTCCTTATGAGCTTTACAGGGAAATTATGCATGAGATTGGCCCTTGTGATCTTGAAGACATTGATATGGTTATTCACCTTGCTAATAAGGAAACCATTTGCCCCATTGTCATTGTAAGAGATGTGGAAGTTCAATGCGGTAAGATTGAGTATCCTGCTGATTTTCTAGTGCTTAACTCAGTAGCTAGCAAAACTTGTCCTATCATTTTTGGTAGACCTTTCTTGAACACTTGTGGAGATATTATAGATTGTAAGAAGGAGAAAGTTTTAAATAAGTTTGATTGAGATTCTTATGAGTTTAATTTTTCTCAAATTTGCTAAAGCTCCCTGTGAAAATAGCTTGCCTAATAAAGATTTCAGGATGGAATAACTTACTTCTATTGATCCAGTTTATGACCTTGGACCTCTTTTTAATGACAGTAAGTATGCTTATTCTAATGATAAAGTTATTGCCAGTGATAGTTATATTTTCAACTTTATTAAAATTGCTACAGAAAGTTATTATGAGAGAGGGAAACATGGTTTTATGCATCTCAATAATGTTAAGTTTCCATGTTTTATGTTGAAAGCTTTGAAGTTGCATCTGTTTTGTCTTCCTATGCTAGTGGATTTTTGTTTCAACAACTCATTTTCTCATGATACCCCCATGCATAGGAAGTGGGCTAGACTCAAATGTGTTGGTTATTTGCTTCTTGATGCTCAAATATTTATCTCCTATGTGAGCATCTTTGAAAGTTTCAAGCCTAACTTAAAGGCATTAAAGAAAAGTACTTGTTGGGAGATAACCCAAGAGTTTTCTCGAGTCTTCGAAGTTATTACTTCAGTTATGACTTCAGTAGTAACCGCTCCTTATCCTTTTTGTTTTTTTTGTGTGTCAAGTTCAACTACTTTTGTGAAGTAGAGGAGTTGTGAAAAGTGGCTGTCCTGGGACAGATTTTTTTCCTGCATTGTAAAAATTCTTGAGGGATCTCAGTACTTCGGATGGAGCTGCATTTTTTTGTGATTATTCTCAAAATTGTTACCCAAATTTCATTAGTTTATGAATTATTCATTTGAGCAACAAAAGGTTTTCGAAAAAATCAATCTTTACCTGCTGGTCTGTTTTGACAGATTTCTGCTATCATTTGCATTTGCCTCTTACAGAAACTTTTGTTTTGATGGGTTTTCAATTGAAGTGTGAACCTAAAGGTTTATTGTTTTTTCTTACACTAATGTTGCCATTGAGGTTTGTGTGAGACCATGCAGGAAAGGAAATTATAGGGGAAGGAGAAAAGGAGTCTACAGAGTTCGTCCTTGAATAGGTAAAAGTGGTGAAAACAGAAGGTTTGTGAAACCCCAATATTTTTATATTTTTGATGTTTTTAATACATAAGGGAAGTTACGATACGGAACAGAGGAGGAACCGCAGGCCAGGGTGGCCAAACCCACCCTAGGCGCGGGCCCCCAGCTGGCCACGCCTGGAGGGGGTGTGCCACCCCCGAGCTCCGTCTCCGCCTCGTTTTCGTATCAAAACCTTTCTTATGCTTTGAAACTTCGTAATATATAACTCCCCGGATCCCCCGAGGTTCGTGCATCATGTTCTCGTCGTGTTTTTGTTTCGATCTGTTTCTATCAGGAAATCTTCTCAAGTTTAGAGCACCATGGTCTCCACCAACGACAAAGGCAAGAAGCCTGAGGAAGATGATCCTCAAAACCCCAAGGAGGAGGAGATTTTGGTAGGGTATGAAGGAGACATGGAGGAGGACAAGCATCCAGACACCCGCGCTACCGTCGCAAGCATTGTAGTGGTGGCAAAACCTACCAAGCTTAGGAGGACAGCACGGATGTCTATAGGAGGGAAACCTCCGCGTCTTATCTACAATCCACGGTTATCAACTCCACGTACCAAGAGACCCTTCCATACTATTATACATGAGCGTCAATATCAACATGTGCCCAAAGGGAACTTGCCCTTGGTTTGGGATATGCCTCGTTCTAATCATGCAGGGAAGGAACACTCTGAGGAAGAGTGGGGAAAGAATAACAAGGACTGGAATTCTAGACCCGACATGATCATGAACCGCATTGAGCAGAATTCGGAGTTGATTCATACACTGACCTTCGATATTGAGGATTTGAAGAAACTTATTGAAGAGCTTATCAAGAGAACACCACCACCACCGAAAGAGTAATTCATCATCAGGTTTGGCATCCCCTTGGCTTGTTCCAAGCTTGGGGGAGAGTGTCGCGGAATCACCATCATTATCTTTTATCTTTTACCTTTTTAGTGGATTCATATCTGTGGTAGAGAAGTTATCTTATAGTTTGGAATGCATGTGGAAGTATCTCTTCTTTAGTTGGTTATCTATGTATCCCTTGGTGTGAGTGCCTTTATTGAATATTAATGAGAAGTCTCATCTTTTACTTTTTGCACTTCTTATTTTAGTTTGCAATCTCTATTATATGATGGATCTTGTTGATCAGTATTTGGCATCACTTTGGGAGCATCAAGTAACTCTAAATTGGTTTTGGCAAACCGAGCTCTGGTCAGTAGCAACATTTTTTGAGGTTTGAAAGAAAAAGAGAAAAAAGCTTACACGTATTTTGTATCATCTATTTTATTTCTTGATTGGATCATAAGCTTAGTATTCTTTATTTAAGATCTTTTGTGTCTTCAAGGAAGATTGCATGTTTGGCTTTATCACTTGTATGTTTGCTTGTTTCTTTCAACTCTCTTGCTTACTACCCAGCCTTCCTAGCCAAAAACCTGTTTTGAGAAGGCATACTTCTCATGCTTCCAATCCCTTTGAACCAAAACCTGTGCCATTTGTGTCCACCATATCTACCTATTAGCACTATTGCTATTCCAAGCAAACTCTCAAGCTTCATCTATCTTTTGAATTAAAAAGTATTTTGTTACGTGAAAACTAGTTAGTAAAGCTCTCACGAACTTGATGGCACACCTTATTCTTTGCCCCTAATAGACTTGAACCATTGTGTCATAAAAGTTGTATATGCTTGCATCTATACGTTGGAATTAGCAGAACCGTGCTATCACGGGGAACGTTTTCAATATTGCACTTGTACTTTGTACACAGTTGATATCGTGCTCTTTTTTTGTGGATGTCACCGGTGTGAAATAAACAGGGAACTTGTAAGTCCATGGAGTTTGTATTTTGTGTTAGAGAAACGCCTGGGCCGCTAGACTAAGCCATGACTAATCATGGTGGAAACTTGCAGCATCACCATAGTGAGCTATCTATGAAGCATCCTCAATAAAATTCTATGCACATAGTAAATAAAAAGATCGCTGAGATGCTCATTGTCTGCTTGCCTTGTCATTTTTGTTATGGGAAAGCTCATGTACCATGTGCAAGGGGTACCCCGTTGGCGGTTCTCTATGATATGCACCAACAAAATTGGTTTGATTCCATTTGATGCACTGAATCGACCTCGGTTGATTTTTGAAATTGGCTACAGAAGTGAGTTTGAAATAAAATAGAAAAGGTTTAATTTGAATAACTGGGCTGCGCGGGAAAAGTTACTGGGCCGGCCTGCTAAGCGCAGCGCTCCCGCAAGCTGTTTAAGTGGCTGTCCCCACGCGTCAGTGACACAGGGGGTGCGAAGCGGTATGGGGTGCTATGGGTCGTTCGATCTGATTCTAATCCAATGGCTGGGAGTCATCGTCGACGTTGGGCAACGCCGGCGAGACAGAAACCTAACGCGGCGGGTGAGGGTCGTTGGGGGCTCACCGGGGTGCAGGCAAGGGTCAGCGAGGCGGGCGAATGACGAAGTTGACGACGGTGAATCTCCTGGTACCGGTGGCTTCTCCTAGGGCGGCTCCAATCGCTGGCTCCCTTCTTCTCCAGAGGCAGCGGGCTCTGGTGAAATTCCGATGAGGTGGTGCTCGCCTTGATCCGGGAACGGTGTGGCACGATCAGTGAGGAGAGGGGAGTAGAATGGTGTGCTCAATTCGGCTGGGGTGGCCTCTATTTATAGTCGAGCGAGGACCGGCTGGGGCGGTGGTATGCAGACGGCTATCGGCATGGGCAAAGGTAGGGGATCGGCGGTGTCTCTGGCGATGCTCAACGACATGGTTTAGGCGTGGGGCGGGGCGGTGGGGAGCTTGGTATGAACGGGTGATGCTCTGCTTGGCGTTTTCGACTTCGTGTGGCGCCGTGCGGTGACTGTGCTGGCACTGGCGGTCTCTGGGGCGGAGCATGTATGCACACGGCGAGGGAGGCGCGCGGTCTGTGGGCTTCGGTCGAGGGTGGCGCTCTGGCGCACGCTCGGCATGGTCGCTGGCGAACTAGGCGTGGTCCGTGCGTGTGGTCCAGTGGCTGGCAACGTTCGAGCGCGGGACAGGGTGTGGCGGTGGACGGTGGGCTTGCTCCCAGACATGCTGGCTAGGCTTTTTTCTCCTCCTAGCTTGCTATCGACATGGGGGTGACAAGGTTGGTTTCGGCTGTTCACCATTGATGACAATGGCAAGCTCACAGTGGTGCTAGTCCTTGGTTTAGTTAGCTAGATGATCTACTGAGATGGTTGTGAGCTAAATGGGGAACCAGTTAGGCTTCAATCACTGCTCACTATAGTGTTTAGATTTTGTTTGATTTGTGTCTGCAACCTGTTTGATGAAATGGCCGCAAGAACTCAAGTTTTGAATTTTGAAAAGATTTTTGGTGGGTGTGCTAGGTTGATGCTGGTGAGTCTGCAGATGCTTGGGTTTTGTAAGTTGAGCTTGTTTGAGTGGTTTTTGAAAAAGTGGGATCTTCCCATATGATAAAGATTCAATTTTGAATTGTCATTTAAACCATGCATTTGAAAGTTTCTGGATGATCCCAATGTGGGCCTTGATACTTTGTTAAGAGTAAAATCAAGGGGTGCAAAGATCTAGAAAAGTTTCTATTAGGTTCTGAAAGTTTGAGACAGCCAAAGTAGGCATGGGAGTTAAATTGGTCAAAATGACCATTCCCTTAATATATTTGTTTTGATTTACTTGTCTTTAGGAAAAGTGTGGGAAATGTTTAGATGATGTTTATTTCACCTAAGCATCCATTTACAAGCAATGGAACACATAAACAAGGTGGTTCAAAAGAATTTCAAAATCAATGCATACACATATGCATGCCTTCATAATTTTATTTAGCAAAGTTTTTGTTAACCCTAAATTTTGATGATTAGTGTTTGATGAACCAAGTGTTGTACTTTTGGGATGTTACAAACCTTCCCCCCTTAAACAAAATCTCGTCCCGAGGACGGAAAAGATTACCTAGGATTTGAAGAGATCGGGAAACTCCGTCCTGATGTGATCTTCGCGCTCCCAGGTAGCTTCCTCTTCTGTGTGGTTGCTCCACTGAATCTTGAGAAACTTGATGCTTCGGGTTCGGGTAGTTCTGAAGGATTCTTCCAAAATACGGATGGGTACTTCGGGATAGGTCAGGTCATCGTTGATCTCTATGGTCTGGTGATCGATATTCTTGAACACTTCGGTCTTCTCGGGGACTTCGAGACACTTGCGAAGTAATGAGATATGGAACACATTGTGCACGGCTGACATCTCTTCGGGTAGTTCAAATTGATACGATACTTCTCCTCGACGGTTCAGAATCTTGAAAGGTCCGATATATCTGGGGGCTAACTTTCCCTTAAGTTCGAAACGCTGCATTCCCTTCAATGGCGACACTTTCAGATACACAAAATCTCCTATGTTGAAGGCGAGGTCTCGACGTCTCTTGTTGGCGTAACTCTTCCGTCTGGATTGGGCAGTCTTGAGGTGCTCACGAATCTTGTGAACCTTCTCTTCTGCTTCTCGTAGGATGTTGGGTCCGAAAATCTGACTCTCTCCTACTTCCGACCAGTTCAAAGGGGTGCGACACTTTCTTCCGTACATGAATTCAAAGGGGGCCATTTGCAAACTGGCTTGATAACTGTTGTTGTATGAAAATTCTGCAAACGGCAGACAGTCTTCCCACTTGGATCCATATTCTAACACACAGGCTCTCAGCATATCTTCGAGTATTTGATTTACTCGCTCCGTTTGTCCATCGGTCTGAGGGTGATACGCGGTACTGAAATCAAGGCGGGTTCCTAATCCTTCTTGAACTTTCTTCCAGAATCTCGAGGTAAACTGCGTTCCTCGATCCGATACAATGTTCTTAGGGACTCCGTGCAAACTAACGATTCTAGCGATGTATAACTCCGCTAGCTTCGAACTCTGATATGTGGTCTTGACGGGCAAGAAATGGGCGACTTTGGAGAATCTGTCCACTATGACCCAGATAGAGTCATTTCCCCTACTAGAAGTAGGAAGTCCAGTGATAAAGTCCATTCCAACAGAATCCCATTTCCATTCCGGAATCTGCAAGGGTTGCAACAATCCAATGGTCTTGATGTCCCGCTTGACTCGTTGACATATATCACACTTGGCGATATAGCTTCCGATTTCTCTCTTCATCTTATGCCACCAAAATTGCTCTTTCAAATCTTGATACATCTTAGTTCCTCCGGGATGGATAGAATAAAGAGTGTCATGAGCTTCCTTCAAAATGACTTCTTTCAACTCAGAATCTGCTGGTACACAAAGGCGTCCTTTGTACCACAGAACTCCTTCTTCGTCTTCGGTGAATCCGGGTACTTTCCCTGTACCGATACAACGTTTGATTCCGTCGATACTAGCATTTCCTTTCTGCGCCTCTTTGATCTGGCTGATCAAAGTGGGCTGAAGTTCTATACTAGCCAAAAATCCTCCGCTCACTAATTCTATTCGAAAATCTTCCATCTCTTTGTGCAAACTTGGTTGCTCCTTCAAGATCATGGAGTTCAAGCGGCACGGCAATCAGCTAAGGGCATCTGCTACCACATTGGCTTTACCAGGGTGATAGTGAATGTCCAGATCGTAATCCTTGATTAGCTCAATCCATCTCCTCTGTCTCATATTCAGCTCCTTCTAAGTGAATTTATACTTCAGACTCTTGTGATCCGTATAAATCTCACAACGATTTCCCATCAGGTAATCTCTCCATGTCTTCAGGGCTAGAACTATGGCTGCGAGTTCAAGGTCATGGGTTGGGTAATTTTGCTCATGTTGCTTCAGTTGTCTAGATAGATAAGATATAACTTTGCCTTCTTGCATTAGCACACATCCGAGACCGATCTTGGATGCGTCACAATACACATCGAAGGGCTTCGTGATATCTGGCATGATCAAGATTGGGGCTGATATCAATCTCTTCTTGAGTTCTTGAAAACTCGCTTCACATTTGTCAGTCCATTCAAACTTCTTGTCCTTCTTCAGGAATTGGGTCATGGGTCGGGCGATACTAGAGAATCCTTCTACGAACTTGCGGTAATATCCCGCCAATCCGAGAAATGCACGAACTTGGGTTTGAGTGGTCGGGGCTTGCCAATCTTCTACATCTTTCACTTTGGCAGGGTCAACAGCAATTCCTCCGGCTGATACAATGTGACCGAAGAATCCTACCTCCTATAACCAGAATTCACATTTGCTAAACTTGGCATACAACTGATGCTCTCTAAGGGTTCCAAGAATGGTCCTTAGGTGTAGCTGATGTTCTTCTTCTGATTTGGAGTTAATCAGAATGTCATCGATGAAAACAACGACAAACTTATCCAGGAAGTCCAGAAAAATCTTATTCATGAGGTTCATGAAATAAGCGGGGGCATTGGTTAATCCAAAAAGACATGACAGTATACTCGTATAATCCATATCTAGTGGTAAAGGCAGTCTTTGGAATATCCTCTGCACGAATCTTGAGTTGATGATAACCAGTTCTAAGATCAATCTTAGAAACACTTTGGCACCGGTCAACTTATCAAACAAATCTTCTATCTTGGGCAAGGGGTACTTATTCTTGATGGTGACATCATTCAACTTCCGATAATCCATACAGAAATGGTTACCTCCATCTTTCTTGTCCACAAACAAGACAGGTGATCTCCATGGTGACGCACTTGGTTGAATATCTCCGATTTCCAGCATGGCATCCAGTTGCTTCTTCAGTTCTTCTAACTCCGATGGGTTCATACTATAGGGTCTCTGGGATATGGGTCCTGTTCCGGGGATTAGTTCGATGATAAACTCGATATCCCGATCTGGGGGCATACCGGGCAAAACATCTGGAAATACATCAGGGTATTCACAGACTATCCGGACTTGGTCAATGGTAGGTTGGGCTATACTCTTGTTGCATTTGAATTGACGAGGTAAGGTTTCAGATATATGCTCGTGATATTCCATTGTCTTGGTCATGGTGATGGATTTCTTGGCGATCAATCAATCCTTTATGTTTGGACATCCAATCCATTCCTAGTACTACTTCCAAACCTTTAGTTCCGAGTACTATCAGATTAGCATAAAAATCTATGCCATGGATTCGGATAGGGACGGCTTTGCAAATTTCCTAGCTTTGGTGGTTGATCCGGGAATTTGAACAATCATTACATGCTTCAATTTGGTTGGTTGAATTTTACTAGTGCATGCAAATTCTTCGGTGACAAATGAATGCGATGCACCAGAATCAAACAACACTCTTGCAAGTACTGAATTAACAGAAAACATACCCAGCACGACGTCTGGCGCTTCCTGAGCTTCTTCAGCATGCATGAGAAAAAGACGGCCATTGCGGTTGAGTGAATTCCCGGGGGCAAACCTTCTTCCGGGTTGAACACGACGCTCCTGCTGAGCTGGGACATTGGCATTGGGGGCTGTAGCATTCTTCTTGTTGGGGCACTCGTTGGAATAGTGGCCTTTATTTCCACAGTCATAACAAGTCACATGCGACTTGTCCTTGGCTGCGACAGGCACAGCATTGCTTCCAGTCCTATGGGCGGTGTTGGTGTTGGTGGCAGCATTGTTGGTGTTGAACTTGGGTGGAGGACGGTTGAAATTGCTAGAGTTGTCGGGGTTATTGTGATTTCCTCCGGGTCTAGGGTTTCCACGGTTGGGATAGGTGGGACGGGTCATTGGGGGTCTGTTAGTTCTTGGGGCAAATCCTGGAGATGGGTTAGGACGATACTTTGGGGTCTGATGGGTTCCTGGTTGATGCATCATGCGACGCTTGCGATTCTCATTGGCTTGGTTGATCTTTCCTTCCATCTGGATAGCAGAGTCGACAAGGGCTTCAATATCCGCGAAGGGGATATTGACTAACACTGTCTGCATCTCATCATGCAGACCATTCAGGAATCTTTCTTTCTTCTTGGCTTCCGTGTCTATCTCATCCGGGGCATACCTAGCTAATGACAAAAATTTGTCACGGTATTCCACTACAGTCATCCTTCCTTGCTTCAGCTCTCTGAACTCGTCTCTCATCCTCTTGATCAAACCCGGTGGCACAAGGGTTCTGCTGAACTTGACCTTAAATTCTTCCCAGGTCATCATCTGGCCTCCGGTCATTGCGCGAACACTGTTCCACCATGCCCTGGCATCTCCGGCTAGGTAGTGGGTGGCGAACAAAACTTTCTCGTTGGCTTCCACTCCGGCTACTTCTAAGTTATTTTCCATGGTTTGTAGCCAATCATCGGCGTCTAGGGGTTCTTCTGACTTAGTGAAAATAGGTGGGTTGGTATTCTGGAAATTCTTGAGCTTAGATCCATGGTTATCTTGATTTCCATGGCCTTGGTTGTTGTGGGCTAGCTGAGCTATCTATTGCATAGTGGCTAGGTTGGCTTGACGTTCCGCTCTTTCAGCTTCACGGTCAGAAGTCAACATTTGCAGAATCTGCAACATCGGGTCCGGGGATGAACCACTTCCTCCGCGTGGCATCTGAAGATTGAGATAGATCATGAGAAAAGAGGGAAATTTCTAAGGTTTCGGGGACTTTGAAAAGTTTGACTCAGATTTTTCTAGCAACTTGCTTTTCATTCATTCATTCACATGATACAACACACACCACAACAAGGAAAAACAGATGGTTTGAAGAACCATTCTGGAATCTACGATACAGTGGGGCCGAATACTACTCACTACGCTAGTGCTCAAGTGCTACTACTCCTCGGAATCTATGGCTTCATCATCCTCATCATCATCGATGAAGGCGAAATCATCCTCATCGGTGAAGAAGTCCATGGCCTGATCCTCCAGAAAATCATCATCATCGCTGAGATAGGAGTAGGGGTCTCCACGAAGATCCTCTCTTGCATTCTCCCTTTCCTCCAACTGCATGTCTCTCGTGGATGGTCTCTTCCAAAGATGAGATGCGGTGGCGGAGACGGGCAATAATGTGCTCCTTCTTGTTGAGCTGACGGAGGCCAGACTTGCGATCCTTTGCTAGCATGGCGATGGTCTGATCCTTTGTCTTGATGATGGCAGACTTGTGGTTGGAGTAGTCACGGCAGTTATCCAACTCCTGCTGACGATCGTACATCATGAAGCTAAGGTGGTCCAATTGAGTCTTCAGCTCGGGGTGGTATGGGGCTTCCAGTGGTTGTCCATTTGCATCACGCCTTGGGCAAAACTCAAAGCGGGTACCCTTGATCTGATTGATACTTTGCCCACACAAACGGGCAAGACTTTCCTGCATTGCCCTGGCAAGTCCATCGAGCCAGTTGTTCTCTCTCAAGGTAAACTGAATTCCCTTAGCAGTGGGAGGTTCAATCTTTCCTCTGAGACTTGCAACAATCAGCCACTGCAGATCTTCTCCTCCTTGATCATTGAGCTGAGCTCCGAAGAACTCGGGGTGCGGACGCTCCAGAAGTTCCGAAAGCTGGTCCAAATCCCTCGCAAAGATAAGGTCTCCTCCATTCCCCAACTGATAAAACTTGTTGTACTTCACGTCCATCTATAAGAATATAAGATGAGAAAGTTAGTAGAGTGATCAAGTGTGTCAAAATTTTATGTATTTTGCAAGAGTTTTTGAGGAACATGAATTTTTATGAAAGAATCAAAGAGATAAGAAGGAGAATAAGTTTTTGTAAATATTTGCTTCCTTTGGTTTTGAAACTAAGTTTTTGGATTCAAGCGTCCAGTCTAACTAGGGTCTCCTATGGTCAGGATGGCTCTGATACCAACTTGTCAACACCCGAATTTTTAATCCCAGATGCCTGTTATGCCATACATCGCAATCCCAAGATTACCATTTTTGCGAGACATAACAGAATTGGATACCATAGTACCTCATCCATTACAACCATACCTAAGTTCTTACACAAATAGGGATCTCATGATCCAGTTCTTAATACAACATCAAGCAGCGGAATACGTAATAATAACGGTAGAGTAGGCGAAGTTCCATCTTGAGGTCACGAGCAATCTTGTGATGGGAGATGATCCTAGTTGTCGTAACCTTCCTGGGGTCCATCCTCCAGGTACTCCTCTTCATAGTCTGGCCATGGGAATAGCCAGGGACAAAGCCATGAGTACTCTTTAAGTACTCGCAAACTAGTACTAACTACTGGCAATCATCACACACAAGGGTCCTATAGATGATCTAACATCATCTCTAACATTACAAGGTTAAGGCTTGGTTTAATTCTTTTTATTTTTAGAAAAGCAATTTCTACTCATTGAAAAACTACTTAAGATTTAATATTCTCCAAACCAAACATGGGATCATGTTGACACATGTCATCACCACATATTTGAGTCCATGGGAATATGATTTAAAGTGGTGCCACAATTTAATAAGGTTTTACCCTTTTATTTTAATTAATTAAAATGGCTAGAAATGCCTATGTGGCATTCTTTTATTACTTGAACATTATTTATGTAAGTAAACCTATATATTTTTATATATTCTGAAAGGTATAGTTAAATGTGATTTTTGAGAGTTGGAATCAACTCAAAAGCTATTATGGTTTTAATTTGAAAAATGTTTGAATGCAGAAAAGCTTCTGCCTTGTTATTTTTGTCGTTGGTGATCTACATATCCAAATGACTTGAATCCAACGGGCTTGGATTCAGCATTCACAGACCTTTCCAACAAAATTGGTTTCATTCCATTTGATGCACCAAATCGACCTGGGTTGATTTTTGAAATTGGGTACAGAAGTGAGTTTGAAATAAAATAGAAAAGGTTTAATTTGAATAACTGGGCTGCGCGGGAAAAGTTACTGCGCCGGCCTGCTAAGCGCAGCGCTCCCTCGGGCTGTTTAAGTGGCTGTCCCCACGCGTCAGTGACACAGGGGGGTGCGAAGCGGTATGGGGTGATGTGGGTCGTTCGATCTGATTCTAATCCAACGGCTGGGAGTCATCGTCGACGTTGGGCAACGCCGGCGAGACAGAAACCTAACGCGGCGGGTGAGGGTCGTTGGGAGCTCACCGGGGTGCGGGCGAGGGTCGGCGAGGCGGGCGAACGACGAAGTCGACGACGGCGAATCTCCTGGTACCGGTGGCTTCTCCTGGGGCGGCTCCAATCGCTGGCTCCCTTCTTCTCCAAAGGCGGCGGGCTCCGGTGAAATTCCGACGAGGTGGTGCTCGCCTTGCTCTCGGAACGGTGTGGCACGATCAGTGAGGAGAGGGGAGTAGAATGGTGTGCTCAATTCGGCTGGGGGTGGCCTCTATTTATAGTCGAGCGAGGGGACCGGCCAGGCGCGCCTGGTGAGCTCATAGGGGCGGTGGTGTACATGGGCGGCTATCGGCATGGCGGTCACGGTGTCTCCTGGCGATGCTCAACGACATGGTTTAGAGGCGTGGGGCGGTGCAGCTTGGTCTGGAACGGGCGGTGCTCTGCGTGGCAGAGGCGGTGTCTTCGACAGCGAGCGGTGGTTGTGCGGCACGAGCGGTGAAGTGGGCATGTCTGGCGGTCTCCTGGGACGGTGGGGAGCATGTATGCATGCGGCGAGGGCGGCGCGCGGTCTGTGGGCTTCGGTCGAGGGTGGCGCTCTGGCGCACGCTCGGCATGGTCGCTGGCGAACTAGGCGTGGTCCGTGCGTGTGGTCCAGTGGCTGGCAACGTTCGAGCGCGGGACAGGGTGTGGCGGTGGACGGTGGACTTGCTCCCAGACATGCTGGCTAGGCTTGTTTCTCCTCCTAGCTTGCTGTCGACATGGGGGTGACAAGGTTGGTTTCGGCTATTTACCATTGATGACAATGGCAAGCTCACAGTGGTGCTAGTGCTTGGTTTAGTTAGCTAGATGATCTACTGAGATGGATGTGAGCTAAATGGGGAACCAGTTAGGCTTCAATCACTGCTCACTATAGTGTTTAGATTTTGTTTGATTTGTGTCTGCAACCTGTTTGATGAAATGGCCGCAAGAACTCAAGTTTTGAATTTTGAAAAGATTTTTGGTGGGTGTGCTAGGTTGATGCTGGTGAGTCTGCAGATGCTTGGGTTTTGAAAGTTGAGCTTGTTTGAGTGGTTTTTGAAAAAGTGGGATCTTCCCATATGATAAAGATTCAATTTTGAATTGTCATTTAAACCATGCATTTGAAAGTTTCTGGATGATCCCAAGATGGGCCTTGATACTTTGTTAAGAGTACAATCAAGGGGTGCAAAGATCCAGAAAAGTTTCTATTAGGTTCTGAAAGTTTGAGACAGCCAAAGTAGGCATGGGAGTTAAATTGGTCAAAATGACCATTCCCTTAATATATTTATTTTGATTTACTTGTCTTTAAGAAAAGTGTGGGAAATGTTTAGATGATGTTTATTTCACCTAAGCATCCATTTACAAGCAATGGAACACACAAACAAGGTGGTTCAAAAGAATTTCAAAATCAATGCATACACATATGCATGCCTTCATAATTTTATTTAGCAAAGTTTTTGTTAACCCTAAATTTTGATGATTAGTGTTTGATGAACCAAGTGTTGTACTTTTGGGATGTTACAGGGTCCATGTAGTATCTAGATGGTTGTATCTCCTCCTTTGTGCTTTCATGTATCTAATCTATTTGTAATCATGCATGTTGTGTTTGCGAGGATCCGATGGATATTGAGATTACTTTGTCAGATTGATTAATGGTTTTGTATTTATGATTCTATCATGTCTGTGTTTTTGTGATCTTGCATGCTCTCCGTTGTTAGTAGCTATCTTGGCCAAATAGTTGCTAGTGACTCCAAGAGGGGGTATTTATGCTCGATAGTGGGTTCATGTCTCTAGTTTCCAAGGGAAGTGATAGAAATCTCTTAGGTTGTAGATGTGATGTTTCCACTAGGGAGAAAACAACAGTCTCTTATTCATGGAACAAGTGGATTGTTTACCTTACACACTTTGCTTAAAGTAGTTGTCTGTTGCTTGCAACTTAATACTGGGGGGGGGGTCGGATGATAACCCAAAGGTGGATTTCTAGTCAGAGATGCAGTTGGATGGCGGTCTATGTATCTTGTTGTATTGCCCAATCGAATCTCATAGGATTTTTTGTCTGGTATTGCATTGTAATGCCTTGCTCAGTTCCTTTCAATTGCCCTGCTATAATTTGTTTACCTTTCATGCCATGTTGTTTATCTAAGGAGAGCACCTCGGGTGAACTATGGACCTCGGTCCAATCTTTACCATTGATACATCTTTCATTGTTTACTTGCTGCAAACCATCATCACCTTCCTCACCATACGTTTAATCCTTTGTTACAGCAAACCGGTGATCTTTACAACCTCACTGATTTTGGAGCAAAGTCTTGAATTGTATTGTGCAGGTATCCACGTTGCTTGCAACACCTTTGAGACGTTTCCTTCCTCCTACGGGTTCGATAACCTCGGTTTCTTACTGAGAAAAAACTTGCTACTGTGCTCATCGCACCTTCCTCTTGGGGTTTCCAACGAAGCGTCCCACGACAAGTGTTGGGCATCATCATTGCTTCACAAAACCGTCCATTTTTTGCACTCGAAAAATGGAAAACGGCTTTTTGGTGCGACGAAAAGGGAAACTTCCTCCTGAAACATTGTTCGCCATCCCATGATGCACATGTATGCACAATACGGACACATTATCACAAACTATGCCTTCATTCTAGCCATAACATTGGTCATTCGACCCGAAAGCCAAGAAACCTAGAACGAGATAGGTCATTTTGTGAAGGTTTTTTTGAGACATAATCAATATACCAAGTTTGATATTTTTCCTTCTAACTCTGTCACATAATATGACACCACGCGAAGGTTTCACATTGTTTGGATCATTTTTGAATTTCAAATGCCCGTTTTAAACTATCGTTAAGCTTTGTCGAAGGGTGGGCATGAAGATTCTTAGCTCGGGGCTGAGACTCGCTAAACTTGATGCGGATCTCTGATGAAACAACATATTGTGAACCTAAAAATGATTTTTGTAAAAAATCATGAGCATCCAATCATGTACCTATAGTTCATATCTGACCCACTTCCTATCGATTTGGCAGGAATTTGTCTTTTTCACCTGGGATAGACGGAAAGGTTTGAGATCCCCCTGTTATGACATTATCAATGTAAGGTGGTCTAGTATTTTCTAAAAATGTGATGGTACAATTTTGAATTAGCCATTTGGTGGTTGCTTCACAAAACCATCCTTTTTTGCACTCGGAAAATGGAAAACGGCTTTTTGGTGCGATGAAAAGGAAATCTTCCTCCTGAAACATTGTTCGCCATCGCATGATGCACATGTATGCACAATATGGCCACATTATCACAAAATATGCCTTCATTCTAGCTATAACATTGGTCATTCGACCCGAAAACCAAGAAACCTCGAACGAGATAGGTCATTTTGTGAAGGTTTTTTTACGACATAATCAATATACCAAGTTTGATTATTTTCCTTCTAACTATGTCACATAATATGACATAACGTGAAGGTTTCGTATTGTTTGGATCGTTTTTGAATTTCTAATGACCGTTTTAAACTATCGTTAAACTTTGTCAAAGGGCGGGCATGAAGATTCTTAGCTCGGGGTTGATACTCGCTAAACCTGAAGTGGATCTCTGATAAAACAACATATTGTGAACCTAAAAATGATTTTTGTAAAAAATTATGAGCATCCGATCATGTACATGTAGTTCATATCTGACCCACTTCTTCCCGATTCGGCAGGAATTTGTCTTTTTCACCAAGGATAGACGGAGAGGTTTGATATCCCCTGTTATGACATTATCCATGAAAGGTGGTCTAGTATTTTTGAGAAATGTGATGGTAGCATTTTGAATTAGTCATTTGGTGGTTGCTTCACAAAACGTCCATTTTTTGCACTCGATAGATGGAAAACGGCTTTTTGGTGCGACGAGAAGAAAAACTGCCTACTGAAACATTTTTCGCCATCCCATGATGCACATGTATGCTCAATATGGACAAATTATCAAAAACTATGCCTTCATTCTAGCCATAAAATTGGTCATTCGACCCGAAAGGAAAGAAACCTCGAACGAGATAGGTCATTTTGTGAAGGTTTTTCAGATAGAATCAATATACCAAGTTTGATATTTTTCTTTATAACTATGTCACATAATATGACACCACGCGAAGGTTTCACATTGTTTGGATTGTTTTGGAATTTCTAATACCCATTTTAAGCTATCGTTAAACTTTGTCGAATGGCGGGCATGAAGATTCTTAGCTCGGGGATGATACTTGCTAAACTTGAAGTGGATCTCTGATGAATCAACATATTGTGAACCTAAAAATGATTTTCTTAAAAAATCATGAGCATCCGATCATGTACCTGTAGTTCATATCTGACCCGCTTCATGCCGATTCGGCAGGAATTTGTGTTTTTCACCAAGGATAGACGGAATGGTTTGAGATCTCCCTGTTATGACATTATCCATGTAAGGTGGTCTAGTATTTTTGAAAAATGTGATGATAGCATTTTGACTTACCCATTTGGTGGTTGCTTCACAAAATAGTCCGTTTTTTGCACTCGGAAAATGGAAAATAGCTTTTTGGTGCGACGAAAAGGAAAACTTCCTCCTAAAACGTTGTTTGACATCCTATGATGCATATGTATGCATATTATGGAAACATTATCACAAACTATGATTTCATTCTAGCCATAACATTGGTCATTCAACCTGAAAGCCAAAAAACTTCGAACGAGATAGGTCATTTTGTTAAGGTTTTTTTGAGACATAATCAATATACCAAGTTTGATATTTTCCTTCTAACTATGTCACATAATATGACACCACGCGAAGGTTTCGCATTGTTTGGATCATTTTTAATTTCTAATGCCCGTTTTAAACTATCGTTAAACTTTGTCGAAGGGTGGGCATGAAAATTCTTAGCTCGGGGCAGAGACTCGCTAAACTTGAAGTCTATCTCTGATGAAACGACATATTGTGAACCTAAAATTGATTTTTGTAAAAAATCATGAGCATCCGATCAAGTACCTGTAGTTCATATCTGACCCACTTTCTACCGATTCGGCAGGAATTTGTCTTTTTTCACCAGAGATAGACGGAAAGGTTTGAGATCCCCCTGTTATGACATTATCCATGTAAGGTGGTCTAGTATTTTTGAAAAATGTGATGGTAGCATTTTGAATTAACCATTTGGTGGTTGCTTCGCAAAACCATTCTTTTTTGAACTCAAAAAATAGAAAATGGCTTTTTGGTGCGATGAAAAGGAAAACGTCCTCCTGAAACATTGTTCGCCATCCCATGATGCACATTTATGCATAATATGGACACATTATCACAAACTATGCTTTCATTCTAGCCATAACATTGGTCATTCGACCCGAAAGCCAAGAAACCTCGAACGAGATAGGTAATTTTGTGAAGTTTTTTTTGAGACATAATCAATATACCAAGTTTTATATTTTTCCTTCTAACTTTGTCACATAATACGACACCATGCGAAGGTTTCACATTGTTTGGATCGTTTTTGAATGTCTAATGCCCGTTTTAAACTATTGTTAAGTTTTGTCGAATGGCGGGCATGAAGATTCTTAGCTCGAGGCTGAGACTCGCGAAACTTGAAGTGGATCCCTGATGAAACAACATATTTTGAACCTAAAAATTATTTTTGAAAAAAATCATGAGCATCCGTTCATGTACCTGTAGTTCATATCTCACCCACTTCCTACCAATTCGGCAGGAATTTGTCTTTTTCACCAGGGATAGACGGAAAGGTTTGAGATCCCCCTGTTATGACATTATCCATGTAAGATGGTCTAGTATTTTTGAAAAATATGATGGTAGCATTTTGAATTAGCCATTTGGTGGTTGCTTCACAAAACCGTCCGTTTTTTGCACTCAGAAAATGGAAAACACCTTTTTGATGCGACGAAAAGGAAAACTTCCTCGTGAAACATTGTTCGTCATCCCATGATGCATATGTATGCACAATATGGACACATTATCACAAACTATGCCTTCATTCTAGCCATAATATTGGTCATTCGACCCAAAAGCCAAGAAACCTCGAACGAGATAGGTCATTTTGTGAAGGTTTTTTTGAGACATAATCAATATACCAAGTTTGATATGTCACATAATATGACACCACACAAAGTTTTCACATTGTTTGGATCGTTTTTGAATTTCTAATGGCCGTTTTAAACTATCGTTAAACTTTGTCGAAGGGCGGGCATGAAGATTCTTAGCTCGGGGCTGAGACTCGCTAAACTTGAAGTGGATCTCTAATGAAAAAATATATTGTGAACCTAATGATTTTTGTAAAAAAATCATGAGCATCCGATCATGTACCTGTAGTTCATATCTGACCCACTACGTGATGATTCGGTAGGAATTTGACTTTTTCACTAGGGATAGACGGAAAGGTTTGAGATCCCCCTGTTATGACATTATCCCTATAAGGTGGTCTGTTATTTTTGAAAAATGTGATGGTAGGGTTTTGAATTAGCCATTTGGTGGTTGCTTGAGAAAATCGTCCTTTTTTTGCACTTGAAAAATGGAAAATGGCTTTTTGGTGCGACGAAAAGGAAAACTTCCTCCTAAAACATTGTTCGCCATCCCATGATGCATATGTATGCACAATATGGGCAGATTATCACAAACTGTGCATTCATTCTAGCCATAACATTGGTCATTCGACCCGAAAGCCAAGAAACCTCGAACGAGATAGGTCATTTCGTGAAGGTTTTTTAAGACATAATCAATATACCAAGTTTGATATTTTTTCTTCTAACTATGTCACATAATATGACTCCACGCGAAGTTTTCGCATTGTTTGGATTGTTTTTGAATTTCTAATGCCCATTTTCAACTATCATTAAACTTTGTCGAAGGGCGGGCATGAAGATTCTTAGGTCGGGGCTGAGACTCGCTAAACTTGAAGTGGATCTCTGATGAACAATATATTGTGAACCTAAAAATGATTTTTGTAAAAAATCATGAGCATCCGATCATGTACCTGTAGTTCATATCTGACCCACTGTCTACTGATTCGGCAGGAATTTGTCTTTTTCACCAGGGATAGACGGAAAGGTTTGAGATCCCCCTGTTATGACATTCTCAATATAAGGTGGTATATTATTTTTCAAAAATGTGATGGTAGCATTTTGAATTATCCATTTGGTGGTTGTTCACAAAACCGTTCGTTTTTTGCACTCGGAAAATGGAAAACGGGTTTTTGGTGCGACGAAAAGGAAAACTTCCTTCTGAAACATTGTTCGTCATCCCTGTTGGGCCACGCAGAGATAAAACAAAACTTTTCTGTCTAACGTGCTGATCCCAAGATCTAGCTGAGGTAGAAGGCCACGAGGTTTACCACTAGACGCGCAGTTGCGGATTACTGATGAAGCACGTCAGTTGATGCAGTGCAGTCCTCACGATCCGATCGTCCTGGTGCTGATCGCAAAGCACCTCTGCTGGTATCCACACGTATAAGGAGGAGCGCCGGCGGCGAACTGCTAGGTTCGTGACGACGGCTGGACTGTTGTGGAGCTAGGGTTTCCAACACATGGAATGACCTAACCGAACAACGATTAACCTTTCTGGGTTACGGTGCTCCACTATATATAGGGAGTGAACGTGGGCTCTGCTTGCGCGACCCATTCACTAAAGCCCATATAACAGTAGTCACCGTGAGTCCAACTCACTAACTCAGTCCTAATCCGGTTTAGGTCCAACCCAACCAGATTACAAGTTCAGATCCAATCCGAACTTGCTCCCGCTCTTAAGTGTGTGACCCCGTAGGCTCATGGCTACTTGGACACGATTGAGTCCGACTCTCAATCGATTAGTCGGTAGCGGCTCCTAGCAGAACGTGCCGACTCCCAAGTACCAAAGAGTCATGATGACTTGCCTTTCCAATGCGACTTACGTCCGAGTCCCTTTTGCCTCACGATATACCTTGTCAGACTATAGGCGAATAATTGTCATCCCTTAAATAGTCCGACTCGCTTCTCGATCCAAGATAAGTGATTCACCCGACTAACTCTTAGTCGATCGCCTCGGTTAACACTTAACCGAGTCGTGCATGGCCATGCTTTCCGAATCATATCTCACGAGAGGGCCCAGAGAATATCTCTCAAAGTGGAGGGGCAAAATCCCATCTTGGTTATTCACATCAATTAGCTTGATTCTCAGTCGACCCAAACTCTGCCTTTATAACTGCCCAGTTACGGATCAACGTTTGACAGAACCTAAGTCGGTGATCCTCAACTCGGACTATGCAACAACCTCAGGTCTAAGGATTACATTGATTGAGATATAGAAATGACAGCTAGTTCGTTGTACCTCAATATGGGTCAATCCGACTCGCTAAACTCTTTAGCCGAATCTGTGTAAGTTGGAATAGCATCTCCATGCCCATGACAAGTGGAACCGAGTCATCAAGCCAACTTTCACATTGGTCTAAGTTGTGTGTCCAGCACAACCTCAATGACCAAGGATATTTAGTACAAACAACATGATTGTATAGTTCCACAACCGAATCACATATTCAATGATACACATTAGATGTTTATACAAGGACAACTTAATATCTTTATGAATACAATGGGAAAACTCATCATACATGATTGCCTCTAGGGCATATTCCCAACAGTCTCCCACTTGCACTAGAGTCAATCTTCCGACATCACATGTCTAAGCATCTAATGCCCATGGCTCTCAGATGCGCCTCATGCTTCGGCTGTGGTAACGGCTTTGTCAACGGATCCGCAATATTTGCATCGTGTGTACCTTGCATAACTTGATATCACCCTGATCCACGAACTGGCGAATCAAGTGGTACCGCATGAGTATGTGCTTGTTCTTCTGGTGCTGTCTAGGTTCCTTGGCTTGTGCAATAGCACCATTGTTGTCACAATACATGTCCAACAGATTGGACGAGCCCTGAACCACACCAAGATCCATGAGGAAATTCCTCATCCAAACAGCTTCCTTTGCTGCCTCCGAGGTGGCAATATACTCAGCCTTTGTTGTAGACGCGGACACAGTCTCTTGCTTGGAACTCTTCTAGCTCACAGCACCTCCGTTTATAATAAACACGTATCCGGATTGCGAACGAGAATCATCAGAGTTGGTAAGATAACTCGCATCCGTGTAACCCTTTACACTGAGTTCATCTTCACCACCATAAACCAAGAACATATCCTTAGTCCTTCTCAAGTACTTTAGGATATTTTTAGCCGCTGTCCAATGGATCTCTCCAGGATCAGCCTGGTATCTGCTCACAACACTTAGAGCATAGGAAACATCCGGCCTAGTACAAATCATGGCATACATGATGGATCCGACTACAGAAGCATATGGAATCGCACTCATCCGACTTTGCTCATCAGTTGTCGAAGGACACTGAGTCTTGCTAAGTTTTACACCATGGGACATCGGTAAGAACCCCTTCTTAGACGATTCCATGTTGAACTTCTTCAACACTTTGTCCAAATAAGTACTCTGACCCAATCCAATGAGCCTCCTTGATCTATCTCTATAGATCCGGATTCCGAGGATGTATGTTGCCTCACCCAAGTCTTTCATTGAGAAACTCCTTTCTAATGATTCCTTGGTTTCTTGCAACATCTGGAAATCATTTCCAACCAGTAATATGTCATCCACATATAAGATTAGAAAGTTTACTTTGTTCCCACTAAACTTCTTGTACAAACAAGAATCATGATCACTCTTGATGAAGCCAAACGATTTGACTACCTCATCAAAGCGAATATTCCAACTCCGAGATGCTTGCTTCAACCCATAAATGGATTTCCGAATTTTGCATACCTTGTCAACATTAGCCGGATCGACAAAACCCTCAGGTTGTATCATATACACGTCCTCGGTTAAATTTCCGTTAAGGAAAGCCGTTTTGACATCCATCTGCCATATCTCGTAGTCGAAATAGGCTGCTATCGCTAACATGATCCGAACTGATTTAAGCATCGCTACGGGCGAGAAAGTCTCCTCGTAATCAACTCCTTGAACTTGTCGGAACCCCTTCGCGACAAGGCGTGCTTTATAGATTGAAACATTTCCATCCATATCAGTTTTCTTCTTAAAGACCCATTTGCACTCGACGGGTCTTGCACCGTCTGGCAGATCAACCAAGTTCCAAACTTGATTTTCATCCATGGACTTTATCTCGGATCTCATGGCTCCAAGCCATGACTCGGAATCAGATCCCACCATCGCTTCCGAATAATTTGCCGGCTCATCACTGTCTAACAGTAACACATCACGAACACTTCGTAATCTTGTCGATCTTCATAGTATAGGTGCTGTCGCCG
Source organism: Avena insularis (assembly GCA_023614405.1). NCBI lineage: Eukaryota > Viridiplantae > Streptophyta > Magnoliopsida > Poales > Poaceae > Avena > Avena insularis. The sequence continues at coordinate 29,045,370 of CM042689.1, read as the reverse complement.
GCTCAGCTACCACGATCGGCTCAACCTCCAAGGTTTTTGCCGACTCGCTACTAGCCGGTTCCTCTCGAATTTCTTCGAGCTGCACCGTGCTCCCACTTACTCCCCGACCGAGAAACTCTTTATCAAGGAAGACACCGTTCCGAGTGATAAACACTTTGCCCTCTTCTCGGTTGTAGAAGTAGTAACCCAAGGTTTCCCTCGGATACCCCATGAAAATACACTTATCCGACTTGGCTGTAAGCTTGTCCGACTGGAGTCGCTTGACAAATGCTTCACAACCCCAAATCTTAAGAAAAGACAAACTCGGCTTTTTGCCTGTCCACATCTCATGCGGTGTCTTCTCTACCGATTTTGATGGTACTCTGTTTAGTGTGAACACCGCTGTTTCTAGACAATAACCCCAAAATGATAAAGACAGATCTGTCCGACTCATCATTGATCGTACCATGTCCAACAAGGTCCGATTCCGCCTTTCTGAAACACCATTCCTTTGTGGCGTTCCTGGTGGAGTAACTTTTCAAATGGTCATCAAACTCATGGCTCATGTACTCGCCTCCTCGGTCCGACCGAAGAAACTTTATTTTCTTGCCGAGTTGATTTTGTGCTTCATTCTGGAATTCTTTGAACTTTTCAAAGGCTTCCGACTTATGTTTCATCAAGTAGATATATCCATACCTACTCAAATCATCAGTGAAGGTAATGAAGTACTCATAACCACCCCTGGCAATCGTGCTCATTAGTCCACATACATCACTATGTACTAGTCCCAACAAGTCGGATGCCCTTTCGCAACTCTTTGCAAAAGGTGTCTTGGTCATTTTGCCGAGTAGGCAAGATTCGCATGTCTCGAACGACTCCAAGTCGAACGGGTTAGAGTCCATCATCATGGAGCTTCTTCATGCGTTTCCAACTTATATGACCAAGCCGACAGTGCCAAAAGTAAGTCATATTCAGATCATTTGGTTTCAACCTTTTAACATTTATGTTATAAACCGACTCACCATCAAGATTAAAAATAAATAACCCGTCCTGGACGGGTGTAAAGCCGTGAAACATATCATTCAAATACAAAGAACAACCATTATTCTTGATATTCGACTCATAGCCTTGCCTCATCAAACATGAAGCAGAAATAATGTTTCGACTGAGCACTGGAACATAATAACAATTATTCAGTTCCATAATGAATCCGGAAGGTAAATTAAGTTGCATCGTGCCGACTTCCAACGCAGCAACTCTTGCTTTGTTGTCGACTCGAATATCAACCTCGCCTCTTGCTACGCTCCTAGTTCTTACCAGTCCCTGCAACGAGTTGCAGATGTGAATAACTGATCCGGTATCATATACCCAAGAACTATTAGGTGCATCAGCAAGATATATGTCTATAACATTGCAAACAAGTGTACCTGAGTCGAAAGTCATACCTCCACTCTTGGCTTTATCGGCCAAGTACTTGCTGCAGTTCCTCTTCCAGTGGCCATCCGCCTTGCAATAGAAGCAAGTGGATCCGGCTAAAGGAGATGGCTTAGTCCCTGAGGAAGTGCTTGGGACCGGATCCTGAGCCTGCTTTCCTCCTGACTTAGCCTTCTTCTTAGTCCAAGAACTCTTCTTGAACTTAGCCTTATTCTGCACCATCAACACTTGACTGGCGACCTTCTTGAGATCCGCCTCTGCCTGCTTGAGCATCCCATGTAATTCAGTGAGCTTCTTATCCATACCATGCATGTGGTAGTTCGAAATGAACTGCCCATATGCACTAGGAAGAGAGTTCAGAATTATATCTGTAGTGAACTCTTCGCTAATCGGGTAGCCAAGCCTCTCCAAAGACTGCACGTAACCAACCATTTTGATCACATGCGGACTCAGTGGATCACCATCCTTAAGCTTGCAACTCAGCAAAGCCTGAGTGACTTCATACCTCTCAGTTTTCGCCTGAGCCTGGAACATACTTTCGAGGCTTTCGATCATATCTTAGGCCTCAACATGCTCGAACTGCTTTTGCATGTCCGGTTCCATGCGAGAAAGCATAAGACAGCTAATATCTGTGGAATCATCCTTAGACCGACGGTAGGCATTGGTGGCAGCGACAGTCGCATTCTCATTCGGCTCATTTGGAAGTGGGTTGTCTAGGACATGGTCCTTCTTTTCTTGTTTGAGAACAATTCTCAGATTTTGATACCAGTTGGTAAAATTAGTGTCGTTCAGTTTATCTTTCTCAAGAATGGTTCTCAATGCAAAACCGGATATCTGAGAGTGACTGCTACTTGGTGCCATGATCTACAACAGAAAATATGCAAAACACTTAAGACATTTATTCATAAAAGAGCAAGCATATTAAACATTTTAATATTTTATGCTCCCACTAGAACCAACACCCCTCCGATGGTTGCTTAGTGATTCAGGATCCTAAATAAGCAAGTCGGCTAGTGAGCTTTAGCACCACCACTAGCCACCAAGTGATCTAGGTAGACAACTCCTTGTCAATCGTATCTCATACGACTCCTGTTGGACGGGTGGCATCACATGCCCCGGCTCCCATCCGACTTTTCCCCGAGTCCCACAACCGTCGTGATAGACCCGTCTATCGTAGAGTGTTTCATGAAGAGTCCGACTCGAACCCACCTAGTCGGAAAGAATTGGCAGCACCTCAATATTATGAGCCCACTACCAAAAATGTCTGACTTGTGATGGTGCAAACACTGGCGGGAAAACCGACTAGACCTTCTTTGAGGGATTAAATTTTGCCGACTATCTAATAGAGGTAAAACAGAGACATAACAATAACACAAAATAAAGCAATTATAATGTGAAATGGTATGGCTCTCTTCATGGCGATCTCCATCTCCACAAAGCCTGTAATCCGACTCGTGCCAACTCTTGTCACTTGCCGTCTTACTCCATGTCGCCAACATGTACAACGCCTTGCATGCCTTCCGGGTTCTCCAAACAGCTACACTAGCTTAGTAAAGTAAATTACATAGAGAATCCGACATGCAGGTCGTTATACAATAAAATGACAGCACCTAGGCTCCAGCCGGCTGACAAAAACCGTGATTCGCAGATCACGTATGGATTACACACATACATCACATGCACATGAACCATACCATTCACAACTTCCTGCAAAAACAAGTTATGCATAGATACAATATCTACCGGCGCTGTGAAACTCGCAACGACATTTTTCCGAAAACGTAGATCTCATCTACGATCCGGACATGGATTCTGACCATTGTTCCGATTCGATCAAACTTTTTGATCTTCGATCACCGCCTCTGGATTTACATGTCACAGTCTACCCCGATGGCGGAAGCCGACCGGTAGGGGTATGTCGTTCCACGACCTCAGCTGTATGATCACGGAAATCAGATCTACCATTCCCTGAGTACAGTTGATCCAATCAACCTTGTACAAAACCGATCTATCTCATAGATCGACCATCAAAACAACATATAGATCTCATCTACAGCCAATCACATATGCGAGATCTCGAGCCTAAAACCAGAAGCTATCGCTCTGATACCACTGTTGGGCCACGCAGAGATAAAACAAAACTTTTCCCTCTAACGTGGTGATCCCAAGATCTAGCTGAGGTAGAAGGCCACGAGGTTTACCAATAGATGCGCAGTTGCGGATTACTGATGAAGCGCGTCAGTTGATGCAGCGCAGTCCTCACGATCCGATCGTCCTGGTGTTGATCGCACAACACCTCTGCTGGTATCCACACGTACAAGGAGGAGCGCCGACGGCGAACTGCTAGGTTCGTGACAACGGCTGGACTGCTGTGGAGCTAGGGTTTCCAACACATGGAATGACCTAACCGAACAACGATTAACCTTTCTAGGTTACGGTGCTCCACTATATATAGGGAGTGAACGTGGGCTCTGCTCGCGTGACCCATTCACTAAAGCCCATATAACACTAGTCACCGTGAGTCCAACTCACTAACTCAGTCCTAATCCGGTTTAGGTCCAACCCAACTAGATTATAGGTTCAGATCCAATCCGAACTTGCTCCCGCTCTTAAGTGTGTGACCCCGCAGGCTCATGGCTACTTGGACACGATTGGAGTCCGACTCTCAATCGATCAGTCGGTAGTGGCTCCTAGCAGAACGTGCCGACTCCCAAGTACCAAAGAGTCATGACGACTTGCCTTTCCAATGCGACTTACGTCCGAGTCCCTTTTGCCTCACGATATACCTTGTCAGACTATAGGCGAATAATTGTCATCCCTTAAATAGTCCGACTCTCTTCTCGATCCAAGATAAGTGATTCACCCGACTAACTCTTAGTCCATCGCCTCGGTTAACACTTAACCGAGTCGTGCATGGCCATGCTTTTCGAATCATATCTCACAAGATGGCCCAGAGAATATCTCTCCAAGTGGAGGGGCAAAATCCCATCTTGGTTATTCACATCAATTAGCTTGATTCTCAGTCGACCCGAACTCTGCCTTTATAACTGCCCAGTTACGGATCAGCGTTTGACAGAACCTAAGTCGGTGATCCTCAACTCGGACTATGCAACAACCTCGGGACTAAGGATTACATTGATTGAGATATACAAATGATAGCTAGTTTGTTGTACCTCAATATGGGTCAATCCGACTCGCTAAACTCTTTAGCCGAATCTGTGTAAGTTGGAATAGCATCTTCATGCCCATGACAAGTGGAACCGAGTCATCAAGCCAACTTTCACATTGGTCTAAGTTGTGTGTCCAGCACAACCTCAATGACCAAGGATATTTAGTACAAACAACATGAATGTATAGTTCCACAACCGAATCACATATTCAATGATACACATCAGATGTTTATACAAGGACAACTTAATATCTTTATGAATACAATGGGAAAATTCATCATACATGATTGCCTCTAGGGCATATTCCCAACAATCCCATGATGCACATGTATGCACAATATGGCCACATTATCACAAATGATGCCTTCATTCTAGCCATAACAATATGTCTATCTACTGTGATAACATGGGTGCCATAGCCAATGCGCAAGAACCAAGGTCACACAAGAAGCTGAAGCACATCAAGCTACGTTTTCACGCTATTCGAGAGCATTTCCAATATGGTGACATAAAGATTTGCAAAGTACACACATATCTGAATGTGGCGGATCCGTTGACTAAACCTCTCCCGAGGGAAAAACATGACCAGCACCAAACCGCCATGGGTGTTCGGTATATTACCATGTAATCTAGATTAGTTGACTCTAGTGCAAGTGGAAGACTGTTGGAGATATGCCCTAGAGGCAATAATAAAGGTGGTTATTATTATATCTTTGTGTTTATGATAAATGTTTACATTCATGCTATAATAGTATTAACCGGAAACATTAATACTTGTGTGATTTGTAAACTAAATTAGAGTCCCTAGTAAAGCCTCTTTGTAATACTAGCTTGTTGGTTTATAGATGATCGTGGTTTTCCAATCATGAACATTGAGATGTTATTAACAACAAGATCATATCATTAGGAGAATGGTGTGATGGACATAATCCTATATATAAGCATAGCATAAAGATCAAGTCATTTCAATAGTTTGTTTGCTATAAGCTTTCTGATACGTAGTGACCTAATTCCTTCGACCGTGAGATCATGCTAATCACCATCACCGGAAGGATGCTTTGTTGATATCAAACACCACACCGTAATTGGGTGGCTATAAAGGTGGCATTGAGTGTTGGAAAGTATGTGTTGAGGCACATGGATCAAGAGTGGGATTTGTCCATCCATACGATGGATAGATATACTCTGGGCCCTCTCGGTGGAATGTCATCCAATTGGCTTGCAAACATGTGACTGGCTCACAAGGGATCACATATCATGGGAACGAGAAAAGAGTACTTATCAGTAACGAGGTTGAACTAGGTATGCAGAGATACCGACGATCAAACCTCGGATAAGTAAACTATCACGAGACAAAGGGAAATTGGTATCATATGTAAGTGGTTCATTCGATCGCAAAGTAATCGTAGAAATATGTGGGAGCCATATGAATTTCTAGATTCCTCTATTGGTTATTGATCGGAGAAGTGTCTCGGTCATGTCCGCATAATTCACGAACCGTAGGGAGACACACTTAAGGATTCGATGTTGTTTAGTAGATATGGAATGTCAGTAGGGAAACCAAATGTTGTTCGGAGTCTCGGATGGGATCCGGGATATCACGAGGAGATCCGGAATGGTCCGGAGAATAAGATTCATATAAGAAAGTCCGATTCCGGAGTTCGGGAATGATTTCAATGTTTTCATCGGAGAGGTTCTAGAAGGGTCTAGAAGGTTCACCGGACCGGAAGGGGAATGGTCCATGAATGTGTCATGGGTAAGTGGAATGATTGTATCATGTCCTAAGACACTTTGGTTGGGCATTTGCTAGAGAGAAATAAAGCTCTAAATTGGAAATCAAAAGGGAGGTTTGAAAAGTCAAACTGGAACAATGGTTTCCTAGTGGAAGAAGGAAAAAATCCTACCTTCTATCCAACTTGGGTTTGGGTATGGATTCAAACTCCCCTCTCCCAAGCCTCCCTCCCTCTCATAAATAGAGGGGGAGGGCTGCCCCAAAGAACACACAACCAGCCCTCCCCACCCGTGTCGCGCCGCCGCCGCCGCCAAGCCGCCGCCACCGCCGCTGGCCCGTCGTCGTCGCCCTAGCCGCTGCCGACACCTCCTCCTCCTATCCGGCCTTCTAAACCTAGATCGCCGGAAACCCTAGATCCACCATAACTCGCACCAGCTTAGGCGAAGCCCTACGGGATCTTCCCTCTACTTTCGACACCACGTCGTCGTGATGCTGAAATCGCGAGGGGAGAACTACAACCTCCGCTGCCTGCTGGAACAAGGGAAAGGAGGGTCTTCATCGAGTACCAAACACGTGACCGACTGCGGAAGCGCTGCCGAAACGCAGCGCCAGAAGGATCGTCTACGCGAGCTTGAGATCAGCAAGTGTATAACTACATCACCCACGAGAATCTGCTCTCGTTAACCGCTTTGGAATCTTCGAGGGTGAGTACTCTAATCGACTCGTTGCTACAATCTAGTAGATAGATCTTGGCTTTTTTGTGTGCATGCGGTAGAATTTTTTTGTTTTCCATGCTATGAACCCCTACAGTGGTATCAGAGCTGTGTCTATATGTAGATCTGTTGCATGAGTAGAACACAATGCTCATTGTGGGCGTTGATGCTTTTGTTGTCGATTGCTTCTTGTGTACTTTGCATCTTGCGGGATGGTGGGATGAAGCGGCCCGGGCTAACCTTACATGACATCGTTCATGAGACTTGCTCCACGCTTGACATGCAACTTGTATTGCATAAGTGGCTTTGTGGGTGCATGTTTCTCCCAACATAGTTAAGATTCAATTTACAACGGGTGATTGACAATACTAGTATCGATGTGGTGGTTCTTGTTCGTAAGTTAGAAAGACACTTATTGAAAGCCCCAAACCACGTAAAACATGCAAAGAAAATTAGAGGCGTCTAACTTTGTTTTGCAGGGGTGTGCTGTGATGTGATATGGCCATGATTGTGATTATATATGATGTATGCAATGTTCCTTATTGTAAGTCGGCAACCGGCAGGAGCCATATGGTTATCTCTTAAATTCCGTTAAGATCTGCGTGTCTATTATTCAAAGTAGTTGTAATAGTTGATCCTGGTGGACGACAACCATGAAGCGGCTCCATTGACCTTGACTCCATGCCGGTGATGATGGAGATCATGTTCGTGCTTGAAGATGGAGATCAGAAGCACAAGAAGAAAGGCCATATCATATCACATATTTTGAATTGCATGTGATGTTAATCCTTTTATGCATCTTGTATTGCTTAGTTCACGATGGTAGCATTATAAGATGATCCCTATAGCACAAAATTTCAAGTTATAAAGTGTTCATCCTTAGTAAGAACCGTTGCTAAAGCTCATTGTTTCGAAGCACCATGTGATGATTGGGTGTGCTAGATTCTGCGAGTGTATACAATGGGAGAAATCCAGATTTGCTCATGCGGAAGCTAAGGTTTGATCTTGACAATCCTAGCATCTACATACATGGTCTCGAAACACGGATCACCGAAAGGTAAAGCATGAGTCATATAGTAGATATGATGAACATGTTGATTGTTCGCCATTGAAGCTACATCAACTCTCGTGATGATCGGTTTTGATGTGGTGGATTTGGTTCGTGTAATCACTAAAACAAAGTGAGGGATATTGTTTTAAGTGGGAGTTCACCTAGGTTAATTTAACTATTAATTAGAACTCAATTTGTCATAAACTTAGTCTAAACTATTGCAAATATGTTGAGGATCATGAAGGGTTCGCAACATAGAAAACAAAATTTTTCCTACGATGGGAACTAAGTACCAAGATCTATCTACTAGATACAAACAACGGGCGGATGTATATCCGTAAAGAACATACCCTTGAAGACCGACAAAGCTTAACGAGTTGAACTCGTGGTTGATGTAGACGATCTCTTGCCGATCTCAAGATCGAGAGGAAGTCCTAGTGCCGCAAAGCAGTAGCGCATCCGTGCTCGCACACACGTACAAGACACCGAGCAACCTCCGTCTCCTCGATCCAGCGATGCAGCGGAAGCACAACCCTTTCTTGCCGAATAGCCACCGGGAACAAGTATCTCGCTAGTCCGAGACCATGGGGGATAAATTCTAGAGGGGGAGAGAGATCCTTCACGAGGAGGCGTGAGTGAGAGAGAGGGAGAGGGGTCCCTTTTATAGAAGGAGGGGAGGCACCCAAGGGGGTGGCCGCCGGCCATGGGGGCTTCCCCCTCCCCTCCTTCATTCATGTGGGTGGACACTCCACTCACAAAATCCTCTTCAATTTCCTCCACTCAAAATCCCACTCAAAATTTCTATTAAATTTCCACCAAATTTAATGCAAACTCTCATTAAATAAAACTCTTTTTATTTATTCAGAATTTTGTAAATTGCTTTAATGACAAACATTCACATATAACCCCTTGCTAGAATTCCATTTCACATGAAAAAACACTTTCTGAAATTTCACCTGAAAACCTGTTTCGGTATCTAGTGAAATAAATTCCTGCGCTTGTTATTCTTTTCGACATGAAACTTTTGCTCCAATTGGATGTCAGTATCCCTTAAGTGTGAAACCCTACGGTTCACGAATAATGCGTACATGATCGAGACCCTTCTCCGATCAATAATCAGAAGCGGGATCTGGAGATCCATACTGACTCCCACACATTCAACGATGACTTTCCTGTGATCGCCGGAACCTTTTACGCTAGTATCTTAATCCCTTTGTTTCACGATATATTACATGTCTGATATTCGATCATCGGTATCTCCATACCTAGTTTGACCTTGTTACCAACATGCACTCTTTTCTCGTTCACGTGATATAACATTCTAGTGATCAAATCACTTGCTTGCAAGTTAACCAATGTGATATCACCGAGAGGGCCTAGAGTATTTCTATCCGTCATTGGGATGAACAAATTCCACTCTTGATCCATGAGTCTCAACATAACACTTTAGTAGTTTTGAAGCCATCTTTATAATCACCTAGTTACGGTGTGACGTTTGATGTCATCAAGAAACTCTTCCCGTGTTAGTGATTGACATGATCTCATGGTCTAAGGATTAGGAATATAAACTCAATGACTTTGATCGTAATGCTATACTTCGGATGAATGTTCATCATATCATTACACTAATGTTGTGATCTTGTTATTAACAACATCCAATGTCTATGATCAGGAAACTGTGATCATCTTGTTAATCAACGAGCTAGTTTATGAGAGAGGCATAACTAGGAACTTTCTGTTTGTTTATTAAACACACATGTATTAACGTTTATGTATTAATACAATTATGGCATGCAAAATAAACATCTATCATATACTTGGAATACACATAATAAACACTTTATTATTGCCTCTCAGGGCATATTCCCTTCAATGACTATTCTTGCTTTTACATGTATGTACGGAACTATGAGATTTGTACATAATTAATTTGCAATGTAAATTATAATTTGTAAGTGAACTATAATAATTGTATTGAAAAAAATTCTCCGTTAGAGGACAAGGGGTGCAATTGTCTGAAATGGTCTGCATGGAACCTACCTAGTTAGCGTGAACTAGAAACTTAAGCATTTGAGCTTAACCTCATTTTGCACCTTGATGCCCCCCTCCGTATTAGACTACTCATAGTGTGTGGGTGTAATATAGGTGGTAACATGCATGTCACCTAAAAAATATTATGTGAAAATCAATTAATAAGAAAAGAGGTTACATAGTGATGTATCTAACACCCATGGAGTTCTGGTGTAGATCATGTTTTACTCTAGGAAGAGTTTTAGTCAATGGATCTGCTACATTGAGATCCGTATGTACTTTACAAATCTTTATATCTCCATCCTTGACATGTTCGTGGATGGAGTGAAACCGGCGCTTAATATGCTTGGAATGCTTGCGAGACCTTGGTTCTTTGGCATTGACAATGGTACCATTGTTGTCACAATAGATCACCATTGGGTCCAACGCGTTTGCAAACACACCTAGTTCGGATATGAACTCCTTCATCCAAACTGCTTCCTGAGCCGCTTCTGAAGCAGCAACATATTCGTCCTCCGTTGTTGATCCCGCCACCACATGTTGTTTGGAGCTCCTCCAACTAACCGCTCCGCCATTCATGAGAAATACGTATCCGGATTGAGACTTAGAGTCATCCGGATCGGTGTCAAAGATAGCGTCAACATAACACTTAGCGACGAGCTCTTCTTCACCTCTGTATACAAGAAACATATCCTTAGGTCTTCGCAAGTACTTAAGGATATTCTTGACCGCTTTCCAGTTTTCCGAACCTGGATCCGATTGGTACCTACTAGTCAAACTAATAGCATGTGCCACATCCGGTCTTGTACATAGCATGGCGTACATTATAGATCCTATGGCTGAAGCATAGGGGACTTTGTCTATTTTCTCTCTTTCTTCTGTCGTAGCCGGACTTTGAGTCTTACTCAATGTCGTGCCTTGTGTCATAGGTAAGAACCCCTTCTTACTTTCGTCCATTTTAAACTTCTTTAAAATCTTATCAAGGTATGTACTTTGCGATAGCCCTATTAGGAGCCTAGATCTATCTCTATAGATCTTTATGCCTAATATGTATGACGCTTCACCTAGGTCCTTCATTGAAAATGTGCTGTTTAGATAACTTTTAACACTGTTTAAAAGATCTATATCATTTCCGATCAATAATATGTCATCCACGTATAGTATCAGAAATGCCACATTGCTCCCACTCACTTTCTTGTAAATACAAGCTTCTCCATAAGTTTGGACAAATCCAAACTCTTTGATCACCTCATCAAAGTGGAGATTCCAACTTTGTGATGCTTGCTTCAATCCATAGATGGATCGCTGAAGCTTGCACACCTTGTTAGCATCCTTAGGATCGACAAAACCATTTGGTTGTATCATATACAACTCTTCTTCAATATTACCATTGAGAAACGCGGTTTTGACATCCATCTGCCATATCTCATAATCGAAATATGCAGCAATTGCTAACATAATCCTAACTGATTTTAGCATCGCTACGGGAGAGAATGTCTCATCGTAGTCAACTCCTTGAATTTGTCAAAACCCCTTTGCGACAAGTCGAGCTTTATAGACGGTCACATTACCATCAGCATCAGTTTTCCTTTTGAAAATCCATTTATTCTCCACGGCCTTTCGGTCGTGAGGTAAGTCTACCAAGTTCCAAACTTGATTTTCATACATGGATTCCATCTCGGATTTCATGGATTCTAACCATTTGTTGGAATCCGGGCTCATCATCGCTTCTTCATACGTCGCAGGGTCATCATTTTTATCAACCATGAAATTCATGACAGGATTTCCGTACAGCTCGGGAGCTGCACGCGTCCTGCTAGACCTGCGAGGTTCGGTAGTACTCTCTTTCGGAGTTTCGTGATTATTATCATTAGTTCCTTCTTCAACTGGTGAAGTCAAATCCGGAACGACTTCTGGCGCTGCGCTACTCGCCATACTTTGAAGAGAAGGTTCAATAACCTCTTAGAGTTCTACCTTCCGACTACTCACACCTTTCGTGAGAAACTCTTTCTCTAGAAAGGATCCATTCTTGGCAACAAAAACCTTGCCCTCGAATCTGTGATAGAAGGAATACCCAATAGTTTCCTTAGGGTATCCTATGAAGACGCATTTTTCCGCTTTGGGTTCGAGTTTATTCGGTTGAAGTTTCTTCACATAAACATTGCATCCCCAAACTTTAAGAAATGACATCTTAGGTTTGTTTTCAAACTATAATTCATACGATGTATTTTCAACGGATTTAGATGGTGCCCTATTTAAAGTGAATGCAGCAGTTTCTAGTGCATAACCCCAAAATGACAACGGCAAGTCCATCAGAGACATCATAGATCGAACCATATGCAATAAAGTACAATTACGACGTTTTGACGCACCATTTCGCTGTGGTGTTCCGGCAGGTGTGAGTTGTGAAACAATTCCACACTCTTTCATATGAGTGCTAAACTCGTAACTTAGATACTCACCTCCACGGTCAGACCGTAGAAATTTGATCTTTCTATTATGATGATTTTCCACTTCATTCTGAAATTCCTTAAACTTTTCAAAGGTTTTAGACTTGTGTTTCATCAAGTAGATATAACCGTATCTACTCAAATCATCCGTGAAAGTAACAAAATAACAATATCCACCTCGCACCGACACACTCATTGGACCACATACATCAGAATGTATGATTTCCAATAAATCTGTCGCCCGTTCCATTGAACCGGAAAACGGCGTTCTAGTCGTCTTGCCCATAAGGAATGGCTCACATGTATCAAATGATTCAAAATCAAGTGATTCCAAAAGTCCATCCTAATGGAGCTTCTTCATGCATTTAACGCCAATATGACCTAGTCGGCAGTGCCACATATATGCGGATATATCATCATTAAGTTTAATCCTTTTAGCATCAACATTGTGAATATGTGTAACATTATTATCGAGATCCAATAGAAATAAACCATTCATCATCGGTGCATGACCATAAAAGATTTCATTCATATAAATAGAACAACCATTGTTCTCGGATTTAAATGAATAACCACTTCGCATCAAACACGATCCAGATACAATGTTTATGCTAAGTGCTGGCACTAGATAACAATTATTCAAGTTTATTACTAATCCCGATGGCAAGTGGAGAGGTAGCGTTCCGACGACGATCACATCAACGCTTGATCCATTGCCAACACGCATCTTGACCTCACCCCTTGCTAGCAGTCGCTTGTTCCGCAGCCCCTGATTCGAGTTACAAATATTAGCAACTGAACCGGTATCAAATACCAGTGCTATCATGAGCACTAGTCAAGTACACATCAATAACATGTATATCATATATACCTTTGTTTGCCTTGTCGGCCTTCTTGTCTGTCAAATACTTGGGGCAGTTGTGCTTCCAGTGGCCAGTCCCCTTACAATAGTAGCACTTGGTATCAGACTTAGGGCCACCTCGGGGTTTCTTTTCAGGCACGGCAACCGGCTTGCCGCCCTTACTTCCCTTCCGTTTTCCCTTCTTGTCTTTCTTGAAACCAGTATTCTTATTGATCATCAACACTTGATGTTCCTTTTTTATATCCACTTATGAAGTTTTAAGCATTGACAGAAGCTCGGGGAGAGACTTCTTCATGCCTTGCATATTATAGTTCATCACGAAGCTCTTATAGCTAGGTGGAAGAGACTGCAGAACACGATGGATGCCTAAGTCAATGGGAATCGTTATTCCCAAGGACACAAGCTTATCGGCGTAACCCGACATCTTGAGTACATGCTCACTTACGGAGTTGTGCTCTTCCATCATGCAGCTAAAGAACTTTTCTGAAGCATTGTAGCTCTCTACAGCAGCATGTGTGTCAAAAATTATTTTCAACTCACCCATTGTATCAAATGCATTGCCGTTTTCGAAACGCTTTCGAAGTTCCGTCTCTAGGCCATACAATATGCCGCAATGAACTAAATTGAGGTCCTCCTGACGAGTCTGATAGACATTCTTCTCCTTGTCAAGTGCATCATCAAAAGGTGGGGGGCCTAGCGGCGCTTCTAGCACATATTGCTTTTGTGCAGCAGAGAGGATAATCCTCAAATTCATGGCCCATTCGGTAAAGTTGCTACCGTTCGTTGCAAGTTTCTCTTTCTCCATGAACACATTGAAATTAAAAGAAGGTGGTTCCATCTACAACAGAATTTGTAAAGTTTAAACTAAGTTTATGATAGATTGAGTTCAACTAATCCATAGTACGAATGAACTCCCACTCAAAACGACATCCCTCGTGCCTTTTTGGTGATTACATGGACCAAATCCACTACACCAAGCATGATCATCACGTGAGTCGGTGTAGCTTCAAAGGCGATCATCAAATGGGCATCATATCTACTATATGACTCATGCTTAACCTTTTGGTCCGTGTTCTGAGGCCATGTCTGTACATTCTAGGCTCGCCAAGTTAGAACCTTAGTATTCGCGTGTGTAACTGTCTTACACCCGAAATATGGTCGTGGATCCAAGAACACCCGATCATCACGTGATGTCTTGGAGCGACGAAAACATAATCGGTGCATACTAAAGGAAGAACACATTCTTATCTTGATATTTAAAAGAGGGATCATCTTATTATGCTAACAAAGCGCTAAACAAGCAATATAAGATGCAATCAAACATCACATGTTTATTAGTGAAATAATATGGTTCCCGCATATGATCTCTATCATGTGCACCGTGGTATGATCACTATCATACCTATATGTGTAAGTCCAAGGTCTATGGAGATTACACGTTATGTATGTTGTAAAAGTATCATCTTATACTTCTACTTACAACATCACCATATCATAACACTAGCCCAGCAACAATCTAAACTAGACGCCTCTAATTTATCCATTGCAAGTTTTACGTGGCTTAGGGCTTTCGAGATAGAACCGTTCTTACCTACGAACATGAACCACAACGAGGATAACCAAATTGTTGACAACTCGCTTGCAAAATAGATATTGACTATAGTAGGAGAGACAGACACCCGCTAGCCACTTATGCAAACTAGTTGCATGTCAAGCGTGGAACAGGTCTCATGTGCGAGGACATGTAAAGTTTGTCCGGGCCGCTTCATCCCACTATGCCACCAATATCCAAAATTACAACAAAGGAGCAACAACATGATCATCATCGCCCACATACTCATATGTGTACTACCCGTGTAAAGTATCTACGCATAGATCCGGCTCTGATACCACTGTAGGGTTCGCAGCATAGAAAACAAAAAATTTCCTACGATGGGAACTATGTACCAAGATCTATCTACTAGATACAAACAACGGGAGGATGTATATCCGTAGAGAACATACCCTTGAAGACCGACAAAGCTTAACGAGTTCAACTCGTGGTTGATGTAGACGATCTCTTGCCGATCTCAAGATCGAGAGGAAGTCCTAGCGCCGCAAAGCAGCAGCGCATCCGTGCTCGCACACACGTACAAGACACAGGGCAACCTCCGCCTCCTCGCTCCAGCGATGCAGCGGAAGCACAACCCTTTCTTGCCGAATAGCCACCGGGAACATGTATCTCGCTAGTCCGAGACCATGGGGGATAAATTCTAGAGGGGGAGAGAGATCCTTCACGAGGAACATTTATTAAACACACATGTATTAATGTTTCCGTATTAATACAATTATAGCATGTAAAATAAACATTTATCATATACTTGCAATACACATAATAAACACTTTATTATTGCCTCTCACGGCATATTCCCTTCAGATCAATGGCGGCCCCTACCATCAACTTTAATGCGTTCCTAGAGAAAGAAAAGTTGAAAAACAATGGAAGCAACTTCGCGGATTGGTTCCGCAATTTGAGGATTGTCCTCAATGCTGGTAATTTGACCTATGTGCTGGATGCACCGCTGGGTGACCCACCTGCAGCTGATGCTACCGATGAGGTAAAGAATGTTTTCCTCGCTCGGTAGAATCAGTACTCCACAGTTCAGTGTGCTATCTTATATGGTTTGGAATCAGAGCTTCAGAAAAGGTTTGAGAACCATGACCCACATGATATTGTCCGTGAACTCAAAATGATATTTGAGGCTCACACGACAGTTGAGAGTTATGAGGCTTCTGAAAAGTTCTTTAACTGCAAGATGGAAGAAGGCAACTCCGTTAGTGAGCACGTGCTTAAGATGTCTAGGCACGCAAGCAAGCTTCAAAGCTTGGGTATAGTGATTCCTAATGCTTTGGGGATTCACCGTGTCCTCCAATCACTACCACCAAGTTACAAGAACTTTGTGATGAACTACAATATGCAAAACATGGACAAGTCGTTGCCCGAACTCTTCTCCATGTTAAAGTCTGTGGAAGTGGAGATCAAGAAAGAGCACCAAGTGTTGTTGGTCAATAAGACCACCAAATTCAAGAAGCAAGGCAAGTCTAAGAAAAAGGGAAACTTCAAGAAGGGTGGTAAGAAAGTTACCGCGCCGGCAAAGAAGACCAAGGCTGGGCCTAAGCCTGATACTGAGTGCTTTTACTGCAAGGGAGAAGGTCACTGGAAGCGGAATTTCCCTAAGTACTTGGCGGATTTGAAGAACAGCAACATCAAGAAGAAAGGTATATCCTATATACATGTTATTGATGTGTATCTCACTAGTACTCGTAGTAGTGCCTGGGTATTTGATACTGGTTCGGTTGCTCATATTTGTAACTCGAAACAGGTGCTGCAGAATAGACGAAAACTAGCAAAGAACGAGGTGATGATGCGCGTTGGAAATGGATCAAAGGTTGATGTGATCGTGGTTGGCATGCTACCTCTTCATCTACCATCGGGATTAGTTTTATACTTAAATAATTGTTATTTGGTGCCTGCGTTGAGCATGAACATTATATCCGGATCATGTTTATTGCGAGACGGTTACTTGTTTAAGTCCGATAATAATGGTTGTTCGATTTATAGATGGTCTATTCTTGTTGAATCTCAATTTTAGTAATACACATATTAATAACATTGAAGCAAAACGTTTGAAATTGAGCGATAACTCGACCTATATGTGGCACTATAGTCTTGGTCACATTGGAGTGAAGCGTATGAAGAAACTCCATTCCAATGGACTTCTTGAATCACTTGATTTCGAATCACTTGAAAGATGCGAAGCATGTCTGATGGGTAAAATTACTAAGACTCCATTTTATGGTATGATGGAGCGATCTACGGACTTATTGGAAATCATACATACTGATGTGTGTGGTCCAATGAGTGTAGCATCGTGCGGTGGTTATCGTTATGTTCTTACCTTCACGGATGACTTGAGTAGTTATGGGTATATCTATTTCATGAAACATAAGTCCGAAACTTTCGAGAAGTTTAAGGAATTTCAAAGTGAGGCAGAGAATCAATGTAACAAGAAGATTAAATTTCTAAGATCTTATTATGGAGGTGAATATCTAAGTTATGAGTTTGGCGAGCATTTTAAGAAATGCGGAATACTTTCACAATTGACACCGCCGGGAACACCACAACATAATGGTGTGTCCGAACGTCGTAATCGAACTCTCTTAGATATGGTTCGTTATATGATGTCACTTACAGATTTACCGCTATCATTTTGGGGTTATGCATTAGAAATAGCCTCATTCACTTTAAATAGGGCACCATCTAAATCCGTTGAAACGACACCGTATGAACTATGGTTTGGGAAGAAACCTAACTTGTCGTTCCGTAAAGTTATGTAAAGAAGTTACAGCCCGACAAGCTTGAACCCAAAGCGGAAAAATGCGTCTTCATAGGATACCCGAAGGAAACTATTGGGTATACCTTCTATCATAGATCCGAGGGCAAAATCTTCGTTGCCAAGAATGAATCCTTTCTAGAGAAGGAGTTCCTCTCAAAATAAGTGACTGGAAGGAAAGTAGAACTCGATGAGGTTGTTGAACCTTCTCTCGGACTTGAGAGTAGCGCAACACCGGAAGTAGTTCCTGTGGCGCCTGCACCAATGAGAGAGGAAGCTAATGATGTTGATCATGAAACTTCGTTTGAAGTTACTACGGAACCTCGTAGGTCAACAAGAATTCGTACCACTCCTGATTGGTATGATCCCGTTATGAGTGTCATGTTGGTGGACAACACCGATGACCCTGCGACATATGAGGAAGCAATGATGATCCCATATTCCAATAAATGGCAAGAAGCCATGAAATCCGAGATTGGATCCATGTACGAAAACCAAGTATGGACTTTGGTGGACTTACCGGATGGCCGAAAGGCTGTCGAGAACAAATGGATTTTCAAGAAGAAAACAGATGCTGATGGTAATGTTACTGTCTATAAAGCTCGACTTGTGGCAAAAGGGTTTCGACAAATTCAAGGAGTTAACTACAATGAGACTTTCTCACCGGTAGCGAAGCTAAAGTCTATGAGGATTTTGTTAGCAATCGCTGCATATTATGATTATGAGATATGGCAGATGGATGTCAAAACGGCGTTCCTCAATGGAGACATTGATGAAGAGTTGTATATGGTACAACCCAAAGGTTTTGTCGATCCTAAAGATGCTAACAAGGTATGCAAACTTCAACGGTCCATTTATGGATTGAAGCAAGCATCCTGGAGTTGGAATCAACATTTTGATAAGGTAATCAAAAGTTTGGTTTTATACAAACTTATGGAGAAGCTTGTATTTACAAGAAAGTGAGTGGGAGCTCTGTAGAATTCTTAATACTATATGTAGATGACATATTGTTGATTGGGAATGATGTATACCTTCTTAATAGTGTCAAGGATTATTTGAATAATAGTTTTTCAATGAAATATCTTGGCGAAGCAGTTTACATATTAGGCATAAAGATTTATAGAGATAGATCAAGACGCCTAATATCATTGTCACAGAGTACATATTTGGACAAAGTTCTAAAAAGGTTTGGAATGGAAGATAGCAAGAAAGGGTTCTTGCCCATGTTGCCCAATACGACCTTGAGTAAAACTCAAAGTCCTGCAACGGCAGAAGATAGAGAAAGGATGAGTAAGACTCCCTATGCCATAGCCATAGGATCTCTTATGTATGCCATGCTATGTACTAGACCCGAAATTGCATATGTTGTTAGTTTGACTAGCAAATATCAAAGTGATCCAGGAGTGGATCATTGGATAGCGGTCAAAAACATCCTTAAGTACTTGAGAAGAACTAAGGATATGGTTTTTTCTTATGGAGGTGATGAACAACTCATTGTTAATGGTTACACCGATGCTAGTTGGAACACCGATCCGGATGATTCTAAATCTCAATCTAGATACGTATTTACTTTGAATGGAGTAGCAGTTAGCTGGAGGAGTGCAAAGCAAAGCATTGTGGCGAGATCTTCAAATGAATCGGAATACATAGCTGCTTCAGAGGCTTCACAAGAGGCGATATGGATGAAGGAGTTCATTACAGAGCTCGGTGTGATTCCAAGTGCGCTGGATCCAGTGTCTATCTACTCTGATAACATGGGTGCCATAGCCAATGCGCAAGAACCAAGGTCACACAAGAAGCTGAAGCACATCAAGCTACGTTTTCACGCTATTCGAGAGCATGTCCAAGATGGTGACATAAAGATTTTCAAAGTACACACATATATGAATGTGGCGGATCCGTTGACTAAACCTCTCCCGAGGGCAAAACTTGACCAGCACCAAACCACCATGGGTGTTCGGTATATTACCATGTAATCTAGATTAGTTGACTCTAGTGCAAGTGGAAGACTGTTGGAGATATGCCCCAAAGGCAATAATAAAGGTGGTTATTATTATATCTTTGTGTTTATGATAAATGTTTACATTCATTCTATAATAGTATTAACCGGAAACATTAATACTTGTGTGATTTGTAAACTAAATTAGAGTCCCTAGTAAAGCCTCTTTGTAATACTAGCTTGTTGGTTGATAGATGATCGTGGTTTCCCGATCATGAACATTGAGATGTTATTAACAACAAGATCATATCATTAGGAGAATGGTGTGATGGACATACTCCTATAGATAAGCGTAGCATAAAGATCAAGTCATTTCAATAGTTTGTTTGCTATAAGCTTTCTGATACATAGTGACCTAATTCCTTCGACCATGAGATCATGCTAATCACCATCACCGGAAGGATGCTTTGATGACATCAAACACCACACCGTAACTGGGTGGCTATAAAGGTGGCATTGAGTGTTCGGAAAGTATGTGTTGAGGCACATGGATCAAGAGTGGGATTTGTCCATCCATATGACAGATAGATATACTCTGGGCCCTCTCGGTGGAATGTCATCCAATTGGCTTGCAAGCATGTGACTGGCTCACAAGGGATCACATATCACGGGAACGAGAAAAGAGTACTTATCGGTAACGAGGTTGAACTAGGTATGCATAGATACCGACGATTAAAACCTCGGATAAGTAAACTATCGCGAGACAAAGGGAAATTGGTATCGTATGTAAGTGGTTCATTCGATCGCAAAGTAATCGTAGAAATATGTGGGAGCCATATGAATTTCCAGATTCCTCTATTGGTTATTGATCGGAGAAGTGTCTCGGTAATGTCCGCATAATTCACGAAACGTAGGGAGACACACTTAAGGATTCGATGTTGTTTAGTAGATATGGAATGTAAGTAGGGAAACCGAATGTTGTTCGGAGTCTCGGATTGGATCTGGGATATCACGAGGAGATCCGGAATGGTCCGGAGAATAAGATTCATGTAAGGAAATTCTGATTCTGGAGTTTGGGAATGATTTCGATGTTTTCATCGGAGAGGTTCTAGAAGGGTCTAGAAGGTTCACCGGACCGGAAGGGGAATGGTCCATGAATGTGTCATGGGTAAGTGGAATGATTGGATCATGTCCTAAGTCACTTTGGTTGGGCATTTGCTAGAGAGAAATAAAGCTCTAAATTGAAAGTCAAAAGGGAGGTTTGAAAAGTCAAACTGGAACAATGGATTCCTAGTGGAAGAAGGAAAAAGTTCTTCCTTCTATCCAACTTGGGTTTGGGTATGGAAGAAGGAAAAAGTCCTTCCTTCTATCCCTCTCATAAATAGAGTGGAAGGGCTGCCCCAAAGAACACACAACCAGTCCTCCCCACCCGTGTCGCGCCGCCGCCGCATGCGGCCGCCGCCGCTGGCCCGTCGCCGTCGCCCTTGCTGCCGCCGACACCTCCTCCTCATCTTCGGCCTTCTAAACCTAGATTGCCGGAAACCCTAGATCCACCATAACTCGCACTGGCTTAGGCGAAGCCCTGCGGGATCTTCCCTCTACTTCTGACACCACGTCGTTGTGCTGCCGGAATCGCGAGGGGAGAACTACAACCTCCGCTCCCTGCTGGAACAAGGGAGAGGAAGGTCTTCATCGAGTACCGAACGTGTGACCGACTGCGGAAACGCTGCCGGAACACAGCGCCGGAAGGATCGTTTACGCGATCTTGAGATCGGCAAGTGTACGACTATATTACACACGAGAATCTGCTCTCGTTATGTGCTTTGGAATCTTCGAGGGTGAGTACTGTAATCGACTCGTTGCTACAATCTAGTAGATATATCTTAGCTTGTTTGTGTGCATGCGGTAGATTTTTTTTGTTTTCCATGCTACGAACCCCTACACATTTATGCACCATATGGACACATTATCACAAACTAAGCCTTCATTCTAGCCATAACATTGCTCATTCGACCCGAAAGCCAAGAAACCTCGAACGAGATAGGTAATTTTGTGAAGGTTTTTTTGAGACATAATCAATATACCAACTTTGATATGTTTCCTTCTAACTATGTCACATAATATGACACCACGCGAAGGTTTCGCATTGTTTGGATCTTTTTGAATGTCTAATGCCCGTTTTAAACTATCGTTAAACTTTGTCGAAGGGCGGGCATGAAGATTCTTAGCTCGGAGGTGAGACTCGCTAAACTTGAAGTGGATCCCTAATAAAACAACATATTGTGAACCTAGAAATGATTTTTGAAAAAAATCATGAGCATCCGATCATGTACCTGTAGTTCATATCTGACCCACTTCCTACCGATTCTACAGGAATTTGTCTTTTTACCAGGGATATACATAAAGGTTTGAGATCCTCCTGTTATGACATTATCCATATAAGGTGGTCTAGTATTTTTGAAAAATGTGATGGTGGCATTTTGAATTAGCCATTTGGTGGTTGCCTCACAAAACCGTTAGTTTTTTACACTCGGAAAATAGAAAACGGCTTTTTGGTGTGACGAAAAGGAAAACTTTCTCATAAAACATTGTTCTTCATCCCATGATGCACATGTATGCACAATATGGACACATTATCATAAACTATGCCTTAGTTCTAGCCATAACATTGGTCATTTGACCCGAAATCCAAGAAACCTGAAACGAGACAGGTCATTTTGTGAAGGTTTTTTGAGACATAATCAATATACTAAGTTTGATATTTTTCCTTCTAACTATGTCACATAATATGACATCACGCGAAGGTTTCTCATTGTTTGGATCGTTTTTGAATTGCTAATGACCGTTTGAAACTATATATAATGTTTATGTTTCACTTAATTTTTGTTTACAAATGTGTAATATTTGAGTGTAGATTGATAGATCTTATTTTTCTGCAAATTTTGATATATTATTTGTATTTTTATGAATTAGAATGATTTAGTTATGATTTTTCAAAAATTAATAAGGTAAAAGAAAAAATAGCTATGGCTAAAATTAAATGAAAAAAAATCTGGAGGCCTAGGCCGACGGTCTAGACGTTGGCACAGACCAACAATTTTTTCCAAAGAGCTGTGCCGTCGGCACAGCCTGGCTACCTAACGTCGTTTTCATCGTCATTTGTGAACTAGGGCTACGCCGAGGGCTATACCTACGCCGAGGACCACCATCGGCACAACCCTCTCTACCACGCCGACGGCCACGCTACGACGAGGGCTACCCTCGGCACCGTCATCTACGCCGACAGCCGTCCTTACGCCGACGACCGGGTTGGTCGGCTGGCCGGAGGAGGCAGCTACGCCGACAGCCCCGATATTTGGCCGTCGGCGCCTCAGTTCTTTCCTGTAGTGCGGTGATGGCGGCCGACCGAAAGGAGCTAGAACAATAGAGGACTTTTTTTCGAGTATTGAAAATACATGTTGAAAGACAGAGATTACTCAGCAAAATATATATTCGCTGCTGTCTATTTTAATAGCCTTAACTTTATCTACAAGATTCGTACATATTCAGATAAGTATTTAGACTAGATACGATTTATATCTAAACAAAATTGATTTCGATAATATAAACCAGAAGGAGTAGTATCAACGCAAAGGCACTGGTCAGTTACCGGATGTTTTCATTCTTTTCCTGTGGCAGCGATCTCGATCTTACTCTAGGTAGCTTCTCTTAGCGCCACTAGTCTCGCCGAAAATCTTGGGAGCTCTCAACTAACACCGCTAATACCGATTTTTCTCTATTATCTACTTCATCCGTTTTAAAATATAAGATGTTTTAGGTTTATGAATAAAACTTCTTCAGCGTCTAGATTCACTCTAAACATGAGTAAACCTATATACTAAAAGAAGTTTAAATATATTTTTTTTACAAAATTAAAACATCTTATATTATAAAATGAAGAGAGTACTCACCAGCGCAAAGCCTTTTTAAGAAAATGGAGGTGAGACCACACCAGCATCTGCAACGAAATTATACACACGATCTTCTTTATTTATTATTCTATATACATCGTCTTACACCAAAAAGACAGAGAGATCAACCCGGCCGAAACCACATCAGCAACAGCAACTCTCTAACACCTGAAAGGGGTTGCCATGTCAGGCCATCGCCCTGAACTCATGCATATACACATCATCATAAAACTGTATGTCGTACCATCATCATAAAACTGTATGTCGTACCAAACAGCACAACTGCGAGCTGAGTGCATAAACCGGTCCAGCAGACCGTTAACATACAACAGAGCACGCGCTTGTAGATAACGTTGCCACCATAATCTGTCTTTTATTAATGGGTGTTTTTTAGCGCGATATCCTAAGTGCTTTGTCTATAAGGCATATCATTTAATGAAAATAGAGTGTTATGCCTTTCATAGTAGGTGTCTCTTAACGCTATATACTAGGTACTTTGCTTATGTGGCATGTCACTTATTAAAGAGAGAAATGGTTGATGTATCTTAGCTAAGATACAATTCTTGCACCCTATCATAGGACAAAAAATTGGTTAATCCAATCATACTCATGCGTGAGACTAAAATTATTAAATGCAACTCTTCTAACAAACACCAACTAAGAACACTCCATTGTCATACTTGTTTCTTACGTTTTAATTACTCCTATGAAAAAGTGCTAAGATATACCCCATTATGAAAGGCCTTTTTTTATCTTAACTAAGATACACCCTTGCACGATAACATAGGCAAAAAATTTGGCTAGACCAATCACGCACATGTATGGGCCTAAAATCATTAAGTGCAACACCACTAAGAAATGTCATCCAAGAAACAATGCATTATAATTGTTGTTTCTTAAGTTTTAATTGCTTCAAAGAAAACGTATTAAGATACACTCCATTTTGAAAGACCTAATGGCACAAAGGCTTTTACAACATTTTTTTATGCTTTTGGATTTAGAGTTGTCGAGGACCAAGGACAATAGTTTAGCCAACAGTTGGCCATAAGTCATTTTCATGTCATTTATAGTCAATCTAATAACCAACATGTATAATATTGATTGCTACGAAAATAGACATCTTTCTCCGTGCTTAAATCACGTTTTTAGTCAAAAAATGAACAAGAATCTCTCTAACCTTGGTACTAATAATTAATTATTGCAAAGATGTGCAATCCTTTATTTTAAATTGTGTTGTGCAGGAAATCATAATTTTAAGGCGAAATCAGGAGCAATTAATGAAAATTAAGACATTACCTATACAACCAAGTTAACTGGGGTCGAAAGGAGACCTTCTAGAGGCTTAACGACTTGTTGTATGGACAAGGTCCGCCCGTACAGCCCGACCGTACAAGGTGGCGACGGCTCCGTCAGGTCAAAACCCTATAACTTTCGTAGAGGCGCCAATATATTTTGAGACTCCAGGCACCGTGCAGAGAGCCGTCATTCTTCATCCTCTCTATCCCTACCCACTCTATAGCCATAGCCATCATCTTGTATTTCACGTTTCCTTGTAAATTGACGACCATTGTAAGAATATTTGATTTCAACTTAAGTATTTTGCACAATATTTTTTATCCTTGATCTTATTGTTATTAGTGAGTAGTTCTCACAGGCTGGGTTGGAGTGAAACCTTGCAACGATATTATTCATCTAATTCATGGGAGTAGTATGTGTTGATTGAATAGAGATTAATTTGTATCTTTATATCTTTGTCTCTTATCTCGATCTATGGACGTATAGGTACCCAAGATTTCACATATTGATAAAGGCTCGAGGTGAGATGAGTGGTGAACGACGATTTCATAGGAAACCCAATGACATAGAGATGATGCAGAGTTCCATGTATGAGCGAGAGGGAGGAAGAAGAGAGGTGGATAAGAGACGTGTGGATGGGGATATGGTGGAGTTAGTGGCACCAGGGGGGAGGGGTAGGTGGCCCTTTCAAATTACAGTAAAATACTCGTGGCGCATCACTATGAGGTGTGCTACGGGTAAGTGAGGCTAATTCAAAAAAAAATTGCAGTGGACGTAACTTTTTCCTTTTTGAATTTGAGGATTCCAAAAAAATCGAATCTAAAATTTCATGTAGATGCCTTTTTCATATATTAAATATTTATATTTAATGTCGTAGGCCAAAGCTAGAGCCGTTTTACCGTATTATAAACTTTTTTACAAAACATGTCTAAAATCATGTTTGTTATTTTTGTGACAACTATACCCCATAAAATAACTATATCTCAAAGGATTTTAAAATTTAAAGTTTTTATCATTTTATTTTATATTTTAAACTGAAAAGGCAATCAGGGTGTGTGTGTGCTGGTGGCCACACATACCCGTAGCGCGCTAAATATGTGACGCCACTAGTAACCTAGCATCCTTTCTGTTGGGTGGGGCCAAGTATTATCTGTGGTGCGCCACAGTTACTTGTGTGCCATAGGTAGTACTTGTGGCGCACATGTATGTGGTGTGCCACGGATAAGTCTGGGTACCCCTCTACGGATGGTGCTACTTTATCCGTGGCGCATGGTTGAGGGTAATGCGTCATAGGTAACTGGACTTTCTGGTGTGCCACGGGTACTTATCATTGGCGCATCACCATAAGGATGGGCAAATGGTATGCAATCCATGGATAGCTGATTTCCTAGTAGTAACAACCATGACACAGTGTAGCACATGTCGGCCAGACATGAATTGACATCTCTGCCGAAGCTCCGTGCAAGATTAAGCTACTCCACTTCTTGCCTCTCCCATTGCTCCACAAACAATGCTCCTGAGAGAGAACGCAATAGGGCAGCACAACCATCTTCTGATTCGGACGACTAGATCTAAGTGTTTCCCCCGGAACAAAATAACTAGGTTGACAATAGCGACTATGTCTCCCCAACTCGCAAAACCGGGACTAGATGACGGATTTCGAGATCCGCCAAATCAGCCTAAGACCCACCGCCTCCGATGGAGGAAATGATCTCAAAATACTCAACAGAGATTTGTACAACTCTCAGACCATCGTGGGGATCAGGGGTTGCATCCGTGTGCGTCGGGGTTTTTTTCTCGGTCAGTATTTCCGGAACTCGGCAAAATGAATTAAACCGGACAAAATATATCAGTATATAATTATTTTTCTCAAATAAATAGAAGTTGGATAAATTTTGGACAAATTATGTAAGTAACTAAAAAGAAACCCAAGCGGGTCTTATGACAGGTATTTTTGGAAACCTGAAATACTTGTGACCACTGGCCGGTATCTTAATTACGCAGACCAAGAAAAATATGGCGGAGACCCTTATGACCACCGGCCGTGCTATAAATATATGGCGGAGGCCCTAGGCTTATTATCATGCTAGGACGAACTAGTTGGAACTGTGCACAAGGAAGAAGGCGCGCGCTGAGATGGAATTGTTAACTGTATGGTTGTTCTTGATCTCGTTGTCCTGCTTAGGGGCCTTCCATTCCATGTGGCCGCCTTTTGCTTCCGGCTCCTAGCCCAGCTTGAACTCTGCCTGCGCCGGCACAAGGACCTCCGCCGCCAGTACGGTGCGTGGGCCATAGTGACAGGCCCTACGGCTGGCATCGGCATGTCCATTTCCATGGAGCTCGCGCGTCGGGGCCTCAACCTTGTCCATGGAGCTGCGGAACATCTCTGAAATGATTTCTAGAACTCACGCTGTGGAGATAAAAACCGTGTTGTTCGACTTCTCCCATGTGTGCACTGACCAAGGTCCTCGATCGTGAAATAATACAAATTGATCCTCACACACTTGAGCAAATGGATCCACATCACTCTTCTCCATCATCCTACAGCGAGCAGTAGTTTTCTTTTCCTTTTTTTTTTTTTTGTTCCAGGCGACGAGGCGATGGCAAGGTTCCGGGAGGCCATCCATGGACTGGAAGTAGGGGTGCTGGTGAACAACGCCGGGCAGGTGAACCCGCAAGCCTTGTTCCTGCACGAGGCAGATGTGGAGTCGCTGATTCGGATCATACGGGTGAACATACTGTCACTAACACAGCTTTCGTGGGCTGTGCTTCCCGTCATGGTGCACCAAGGCAGAGGTACTATTGTGAACCTCGGCTCGGGCTCGGCGCTGGCCCTGCCCTCATTCCCTCTTTACTCTGTCTATGCCGCCACTAAACGGTACGTAAATGACAAATCATATACTCCCTCCGTTTCCAAAAGAGATGTCTCAAATTTATTAAAATTTAAATGAATCTAGACACTATTTAGTATAATGGCTCATCCAAATTTTGATAAATCTAAGACATCTATTTTGGGACGGACGGAGGGAGTACCTAGTAAGTATGCAAATGTCAATTCCATCCTTGGGTGATGGTCCTCTAGCTAGCTAGGGATTACTACTGCGTTTCAGAATGATAGATTTGTTTTGTTCTCTTCATCAAACAGTTACGTTGCTCAGCTCTCCAGGAGCCTTTCTGTTGAATACAGGAGCAAGGGAATCGATGTGCAGTGTCAGGTAGCGTCAGGAACCTTTAATCTGCTGTGTGGATATTATTCATACATACAGTATAGCTCTATATGTGGATCAAGTTCAGAGATGCTGATCCTATATAGTATTTCGTTGGCATGCAGGTCCCTTTTTTTGTGCGGACCAACAAACATGCTAGCGAGCGTAAAGGCCAGCTTTTTTCCTCCGTTCCTGCCTAACGCGGATTCCTATGCTCGTGCGGCGGTAAGCTGGATCGGGCATGGATCTTTGTGTGTGCCATACTTTGCGCACACTCTGCAATGGTGGTTTAGCAGTATGGTGCCAGATATTGTTCACGACAAGTACCGCCTACGCCTACATCTGCACGAGAGAAGAAGCAACTAAGAGCAAGCACAACAAAATAATGTAGTACTAGTACTTTGTTTAAAATATGTTTTTTCTATTTTTATGCCATGCTTACATGGTGTTAAACATAAAAAAGTGTGTCATGTCATCACCGATGCCCTGACGATATTTTTGGCACCGGTCTCAAGGTGTGGACAAAAGAGCATAGAAAAAGTAAGGCCCACGCATGAATAAAGTACTCAGCCAAAGCAACTTGCATCCATTTTCTCATGTGATTTCTTGCCCACTGGAGTAGTTGGTGTTATCAGATGAGGAAGTAATATTCAATTGCCACTTCTCCTTTAGTGCTCTTCCCTAGCTATGGAAATTTTATACACAACAGTTGAGATCGTTCCGTACCCTCTTATAACTGAGGCCACGATGATCTTGAACGAATAATTAAGGGAAAAATTAGGTTTGTACCATTAAAAGTTCCAGCCTTTAGATCTATACCCGCAAAAAAAAAAGAGTCGTCTTTAGGTTTATACCATTGAAAGGTCGTCGTGTTATTAGGTTTTGCCACTCGATCAAGTCTGTTAGAGAGATTTTTTATGACACACGATTCTTATATTATTGACCAAATTTATAGTTAAACTATTTTCTCGAAGTATGTATTTTTTTTATAAACCGGAATGGAGTAGTAAAAAAGATTAGCAAGTAGAAGAAAACGATGCGCTGACGATAGTTTAGGGACCGGTCTCAAGGTGTGGACAAAGAGCCTAGAAATAGTAGGTCCCACGCATGAATAAGGTAGAGTACTCTCTTCATTCCGGACTATAGGGCTAATAATTTTTTTTGGAGAGATTCCAAAATATTAGGCTAATTTATTTATTTACTGTGCCGATTTACTCTCTTATAATTACTTCACCCAATCACTCCTTGCCTCCCGTTCATTTTCCTTGCATGAAAGTGGTGGAGTTTCTTCATGGCCTCCATGCATGCAGTGTGAAATCGATTCTTGTACTATTGATTATCGTATCCATTAAGGCAAAATCATGATTTTCTTTCGTTTTCCTCTATCAATGGGCAATCACCTAGGTTCGTGAATCTTGGTAATTTGGCCGTATAATCCGAAATGGAGGGAGTAGTACTCAACCAAAGCAACTTAATTGCATCACTAGTAGAAAAACGATCTTTCGTTTTTTGCAGCTTCAGCCTCTAGTCCCGGTCTCCTCTGAAACCGGGACTAGTGTTAGCACTACATGGCCCCATATCACTAGTCCTGGTCCATGGGCAACCTCTAGTCCCAGCTGGTAACACAGGCCGAAACTAGAGCTCATGTGGGACCCATGGCTATATTTACTCTGGGTTCTTGTTACAATCCGGGACTAGAGGTCAACCTCTAGTCTGGGTTTATTTTACCACCCGGGACAACTTATTACCACTATATATGCCTGTTCGACCCAGCCCAAAAGCATGGTCATTTCCTCCAAGTAACAGCTTAAGTTCATCCTTATTTTTTGTCCAATTTGGTGGCAACTTTCAATCCAAGATTTGGTGGCAACTTTCAATCCAAGATTTGGTGGCATCATCTATCAATCGAAGCTTCTAAAATGGTTAGCAACTTCAATCATTCACCTCTTATTGTTATAGTTTAGCTCAATGCTCTAGAACTGGAATGAGGAATTTCATGCTTAGAAATGTAGAGGGAATTTTAGACATGTAGTTTTTAAGCATAGTTTGATTATACAAAAAGCTACTGAAAGTTGAGATGTGCATTTGAAGAGTTTCGGATCTCAGAATTGAATAAGGTTTTCACTGCTAGAGCAATAATTAAATAGTCAACATTTTTATGTTAACAATTTTGTCCAATTCAAAATTAGTGCATGTAAAATTTTAATATGATAGAAAATCTTAATTCAAAAATTAGTGCATGTAAAAGTAATTGTAGTAAAAATGATCCAAACTTTTTATATGATAGAAAATTTTAATTATACTACAGATGAGCCGAGAATGGATGTATGACGCTCCCCGAATGTCTGACGCGTTCATTAAAGGCGTGCATTCTTTCCTCGAGTTGGCTGAGGCAAACAAGCGGAATGGTTTTATGTGTTGTCCATGTCGTGTCTATCGGAACGAGAAGGATTACTCGTCATCCAAAACCATTCACATCCACCTGATTCAATCAGGTTTCATGTCCGGCTATATTTGTTGGACAAAGCATGGAGAAAGCGGGGTTATGATGGAAGACAGCGAAGAAGAAGAAGAGAACGATGATAATTATCCAAGGTTTCCTGAATACGGTGGCACTGCAGTAGAAGACAATGAACAAGAAGAAGGTGAAGAACGGGCATTAGATGAGACTGCTGATGATGTTCGTCAGGACATTCTTGATGCACAGAGCGAATGCGAAAATAAAACCGAGAAGAAGAAGTTGGACATGTTAGAGGATCACAAAAAATTGTTATACCCAAATTGCAAAGATGGCAACACAAAGCTCGGTACCACACTGGAATTACTGCAATGGAAAGCAGAGAATGGTTTATCTGACAAGGGATTTGAGAAGCTACTAAAAATTTGGAATAAGAAGCTTCCAAAGGATAATGAATTGCCTGTCAATACATACGAGGCAAAGAAGGTCGTCTGCCCTCTAGGACTAGAGGTGCAGAAGATAAATGCATGCATTAACGACTATATATTATATCGTGGTAAGGAGTATGAGAATTTGGATGCATGCCCGGTATGCGGCGCATTGCGTTATAAGATCAGACGAGATGACCCTGGTGATGTTGAGGGCGAGCAACGCCCCAGGAAGAGGGTTCCTGCAAAGGTTATGTGGTATGCTCCTATAATACCACGGTTGAAATGTTCGTTTAGAAACAAAGAGCATTCCAAGTTGTTGCGATGGCACAAAGAAGTGCGCAGGAAAGACTCGATGTTGAGACACCCCGCTGATGGGTCGCAATGGAGAAAAATCTATAGAGAGTACCCGAGCTTTGCAGATGACGCAAGGAACTTAAGGTTTGGTATAAGTACAGATGGCATGAATCCTTTTGGAGAGCAGAGCTGCAGTCATAGCACCTGGCCTGTAACTCTATGTATATATAACCTGCCTCCTTGGTTGTGCATGAAGCGGAAGTTCATTATGATGCCAGTGCTCATCCAAGGCTCGAAGCAACCCGGCAATGACATTGATGTCTATCTAAGGCCATTAGTTGAAGAACTACTACAGTTGTGGCGCGACAAAGGTGTTCGTATGTGGGATGAGCACAAACAGGAACCATTTGACCTATGGGCGTTGTTGTTCATAACCATCAATGATTGGCCTGCTCTTAGTAACCTTTCAGGACAGACAAACAAGGGATACAATGTATGCATGCATTCTTTAGATGATACTGAAAGTATATATTTGGATAAAGGTAAGAAGAATGTGTACCTGGGGAATCGTTGATTTCTTTCGGCCAGGCATCCCGCAAGAAAGAAAGGCAAGCATTTCAATAGTGAGGCAGATCACCAGAGAAGCCTATCCGCCGTACTGGTGATGATATATTTGGTATGGTCAAGGATCTAGAAGTAATCTTTGGAAAGAGCCCTGGCGGTCAATCTGTTCCAAATAACGCTGACGGACATGTGCCCATGTGGAAGAAGAAATCTATATTTTGGGAGTTGCCCTATTGGAAAGTTCTAGAGGTCCGCTCTGCAATCGACGTGATGCACATAACGAAGAATCTTTGCGTGAACCTGCTAGGCTTTATGGGCGTGTATGGAAAGACAAAAGATACGCTAGAAGCACGGCAGGACCAACAAGGTATGAAAGACCGAGACGATGTGCATCCAATAAAGACAGATAAAGGACGTCTAAGTGCTGCCAGCTATGCTCTTACTAAAGAAGAGAAGGAAGTTTTTTTGAAGTCCTAAGAAGTATGAAGGTCCCTTCTGGCTTCTCGTCGAATATAAAGGGAATAATAAATATGGCAGAGAAAAAAATTCCAGAACCTAAAATCTCATGACTGCCACGTGCTTATGACACAATTGCTTCCGGTTGCATTGAGGGGGATTCTACCAGAAAATGTTCGACTGCCCATTGTGAAGCTATGTGCATTCCTCAATGATATTTCTCAGAAGGTAGTGTTGGAATTATGCCCTAGAGGCAATAATAAAGATGTTATTATTATAATTCTTGTTCATGATAAAGTTTATATTCCATGCTAGAATTGTATTAAGCGGAAACTTTGATATTCATTGATTAATGATGGTTAAGGTTTCCTAAACATAGACATGAGTTGTCGATTAATAATGAGATCATGTCATTAGGAGAATGATATGATGGACATACCCAAATTAAGCAAAGCAATTAGACTTGCCCCCCACTCCACCCTTGGGGCCGCGCCCTAGGGCTTGGAGGAGGGGCCAAGGGGGCCGGCCCACCCCCTATATAAGGAGGGCAGGGGCGCACCCTCCCTCTCCCCCATTCCTTCAACCCTAGCCGCCAACTGCTGCCCCTCCTCTCTCTCTCTCCCGACTGCGCATAGGCGAAGCCCTGTTGCAGAAATTCTCCACCACAAGCACCACGCCATCGTGCTGCAGATCCAATCTATCTCTCCACCCCACTTTCTGGACCAAGGAAGGAGGAGACGTCGCGGCACCGTACATGTGCATCTCTCGGAGGCGCCGCCACTTGCAGCGTAGGATCAGATCGGATCATGAGGAGGAGACGGCTAGTACGACTACATCAACCATGTTCTGTTGAACGTTTCCGCTGTGCGATTTCTTCAAGGGTATGAAGATCTCATCTATCTATCTCGTTGATTGCATCTCCTAGATTAGATCTTGGCTTTCTTGTTCGCATCCGTAGAATTTTTTTGATTTACTATGCTGCGAAACCCTTAAGTGGTATCAGAGCTAGATCTATGCGTAGATGTGTTTCACGAGTAGAACGCAACATGCTTGTTACGGGCGTTGATGTTTTCTGTTGCAAGCCTCTTGTTGTGTATTTATTATGGCGCGGCATAGTGAGATCGAAGCGGTCCAGGACAACTTTACGCGACCTCGTTCGTGAGACCGGCTCCGCACTTGACGTGTGGCTTGTTCCACACATGCGGCTGGTGGATGCCAGTTTCTCTCACTATAGTAGTCATGGGATTTACACTGGATGTTAGCAACCATAATATCACAGTTGTGGCTTTCCGTAGGTAAGAATCGTTCTTAGCTTGTTACTCCCATAAGCCACGTAAAATATGCAACAACAAAGTAGAGGCGTCTAACTTGTTTTTGCAGGGAGTGTTTTGTGAAATGGTATGGCTCAAGACATGATGTGTATGTTGTATGCAATGATCATGTTTTGTAATATTTCACGACTTGCATGTCGATGAGTACACAACCGACAGGAGCTATATGGTTGTCTTTATAATTGTGTATGACCTGCGTGTCAACTTCTTATACGCCATGTAATAGCTTTACTTTATCGCTAAGTAGTTAGCAATAGTTGTAGTTGCTATTCGTGGTGGAGGGAATCATGGTGGAGTGATGGAGATCATGCTGCCGCGCACAAGATATAGATCATTGCGTGGAGATTGGCTATACCATGTCACATAAAATTATATGCATGTGATGTTTATCCTTTTATGTATCTTATTATGCTTAGATCGTGACGGTAGCATTATAAGATGATTACTCACTTAAAGATCAAGATAAAATTGTGTTCTCCCCATGTATGCACCATTGCGAAAGTTCGTCGTGTTCAAGCACCTCGTGATGATCGGGTGCTATAAACTTTACGTTCACATACAACGGGTGCAAGCCAGTTTTGCACACGAGGAAATACTTGGGTTTGACTTGACAAGCCTAGCATGTACAGACATGGCCTCGGAACACACGAACCAAAATTTTGTAGATCAAATGGCTAAGTCCAACTTCAACTTCAACGTTTTTGCTGAGAAAGAAAAGCTTAAAAACAATGGGTCTAACATCACCAACTGTTCCGCAATCTGAGAATCATTCTCGCTAGCGGACAAAAGGACTATGTACTAGAGAAAGCGCTAGGTGACGCCCCTGTTGCTGATGCGCCAGCTGATGAAAAAGCTATTTATCAGTCACGCAAGGATGATTATGGAGTGATTAAGAGTACCATGTTGTTTGCTATGGAACCGGACCTTCAAAATCATTTTGAGAAGTTCGTCGGGCCCTTTGAGATACTTGAAGAACTAAAAACCATGTTTCAGACTCAGGCCCGTTCTGAAAGATATGAGATCTCTGAGGAGTTCTTTAACTGCAAGATGGAGGAAAGGAGTTCCGTTAGTGAGCACGCCATTAAGATGTCGGGCTACACTCAACGTCTTTAGCAACTGGACTGCAAGATTCCAGAAGAGCTCAAGATTGACAGAGTTCTGCAATCACTCCCTCCTAGCTACAAAGGTTTTGTAGTTACTCATAATCAAATTAGTTCCACTGATACGATCACTGATCTCTTCGCTAAGCTGAAAGCTGCGGAGGTGCATATCAAGAAAGATAATCATATGTTGATGGTCAACAAGACCCCTAGCTTTAAGAAAGGTAAGGGTGCAAAGAAATCCTTCAAGAAAGGCAGGAGCAAGCGCATTGCCCCTGCTGAGAAGAATCTCAAGTCTGGACCTAACCCGGACACTGAGTGCTTCTATTGCAAGGAAAAGGGTCACTGGAAGCGCAACTGTCTGAAGTACTTAGCGGACAAGAAGGCTGGCACCATTAAAGGTATATTTGATATACATGTTATTGATGTTTACCTTACTAGCGCTCATTGTAGTGCCTGGGTATTTGATACTGGTTCAGTTACTAATACTTGTAACTCAAAACAGGAACTACGGAATAGACGGCAGCTAGCAAGGGATGAGGTGACGATGCGCGTTGGCAATAGATCAAAAGTTGATGTGATGGCCGTCGGCACACTCTCCTTAGTTTTACCTTCTGTAACATCCCAAAAAATACCAAACTTAGATCATCAAACACTAATCATCAAGATTAGGGTTAACAAAAACTTTTCTAAATAAACTCATGAATGCATGCATATGTGTATGCATGGATTTTGAATTTCTTTAACACCACCTTGTTTGTTTGTTCCATTGCTTGTAAAATGTTTCTTAGGTGAAATAAAACATCATCTAAAACATTTCCCACACTTTTCTTAAAGACAAGTAAATCAAAACAAATATATTAAGTGAATGGTCACTTTGACCAATTTAACTTCCATGCCTACTTTGGCTGTCTCAAACTTTCAGAACCTAACAGAAACTTTTCTGGATCTTTGCACCCCTTGAATGTACTCATAACAGAGTATCAAGGCCCACTTTGTGATCATCCAGAAACTTTCAAATGCATAGTTTAAATGACAATTCAAAATTGAATCTTCTTCATATGGGAAGATCCCAATTTTTCAAAACCCACTCAAACAAGCTCAACTTTCAAAACCCAAGCATCTGCAGACTCACCAGCACCAATCTAGCAAACCCACCAAAAATCATTTCAAAATTCAAAACTTGATTTCATGCGGCCATTTCATCAAACAGGTTGCAGACACAAATCAAACAAAACCTCAAACACTATAGTGTGCAGTGATTCTTGCCTAACTTGTTCCCTAGTTAGCTCACACACAGCTCAGTAGATCATCTAAGAAGTTTAGCCAGGCACTAGCACCACTGTGAGCTTGCCATTGCCATTAATGGTGAACAGCCGAGCACTCCCATGTCACCCCATTGTGGACAGCAATCTAGAGGAAGAACTAGCCGTGCCAACCTTGTCTAGGAGGCAGCCCACCGTCCACCGCCACTCACTGTCCTAGCCGCAAGCGTTGCCAAGCCCTGGACCACGCGCACAAGCCGCGCCCAGACCATGCCGAGCGTGCGCCAGAGCGCCACCCTCGACCATCACCCACAGACCGCGCGCCGCCCTCGCCACGTGCATACACGATCACCATCAACCCAGGAGACCGCCAGACATCCCCATTTGCCGCCCCGTGCCGCACAGCCACCGCCAGCCATCGAAGACGCCGCCTCTGCCGCGCAGAGCACCGCCCGTTCCAGACCAAACCACACCGCCCCATGCCTCGCGACCATGTCGTTGAGCATCGCCAGGAGACACAGCACCGTCCCCTACCCTTGCCCATGCCAATAGCCATCAGAACGCCGCCCCGACGAGCTCACCGTGCGCCCCGACGGTCCCCTCGCTCGACTATAAATAGAGGCCACCCCCACACGAATTCTTCACACCATATCACTCTCCTCTCCTCACTGATCGTGCCACACCATCCTCAGAGCAAGGCGAGCACCACCTCGCCGGAATTTCACTGGAGCCTGCCGCTGCCGGAGAAGAAAGGAGCCAGCGATTAGAGCCGCCCCAGGAGCTGCCGCGACCACCCTTGAGTTCGCCGTCGTCGACTTCGTCGTTCGCCTGCCTCGCCGACCCTCGCCAGCACCCCGGTGAGCCTCTAGCCACCCTCACTGGCCGCGCTAGGTTTCGTTCTCGCCGGAGCTGTCTCGCGTCGACGATGACTCCCAGCCGTTAGATTAGAACTAGATCGAACGACCCACGTTGCCCCATACCGCTTACCAGGCCGGCCCGTTAGATTTTCCCGCGCAGCCCAGTTATTCAAATTAAATCTTTTTCTATTTCAATTCAAACACACTTCTGTACACAACTTCAAAAATCAACCCAGATCGATTCAGTGCACCAATTTTAATGAAATAATTTTTTTTGGAAAGGTCTGTGAATGCTGAATCCAAGCCCGTTGGATTCAAGTCATTTGGATCTATAGATCACCCATGGTAAAAATAACAAGGCAGAAGCTTTTCTGCATTCAAACATTTTTCAAATTTAAACCATAATAGCTTTTGAGTTGATTCCAACTCTCAAAAATCACATTTAACCATACCTTTCAGAATATATAAAAATATATAGGTTTACTTTCAGAAATATTGTTCAAGTAATAAAAGAATGCTCCATAAGCATTTCTAGCCACTTTAATTAATTTAAATAAAAGGGTAAAACCTTATTAAATTGTGACACCACTTTAAATCACATTCCCATGGACTACAATATGTGGTGATGACATGTGTCAACATGATCCCATGTTTAGTTTGGAGAATATTAAATCTTAAGTAGTTTTTCAATGAGTAGAAATTACTTTTCTAAAAATAAAAAGGAATTAAACCAAGCCTTAACCTTGTAATGTTAGGGATGATGCTAGATCATCTATAGGACCCTTGTGTGTGATGATTGCAAGTAGTTAAGTATTGTTTGGTGATTGTGTACCTCGTATTTATTCATAGACGCTAGTACCAACCAAGGATACGAGGAGGAAGAAGGATACTACGAAGAGTAAGCCGAGGAGAACTTCAACCACTGCTCTGCACAAGGCAAGCTTATACTGATATTGATGCAAGCTAACACTTGCAAGATACCTTACTGATGCCACAAACCCATACTTGTGTTATGACTACTATATGCCTTAACCATATGTGATCATACCAACTTGATAAACCAAATCCTAGTTTTATATGCAAGATTCTTACTTTATTTTCTTTATCAAAGCTTACCTAGAGTCTACCTAAGAGTTTGGTAGATACTAGACAGTTGTGCTGAAGGTTGCATAAAGAGCATAAAATTTAGCCTAAGAAACCTTGATCTCAGCCTAAGACATGAGGTTGTACTTAGTGGAAACTCCACTAGTTTACCACCCCTCCTTAGTACTACCCCACCTGTAGATGGTAGTGCTAAGCATAAAACTTGATCAACTTTTAGATGGGAATACTTGGTGGAAAAATAGTTATGAAAACCTTGGAATGATGGATCATTCTATTGAAATGTTTTGGACATGTGTTTCCAAACACTTGATGATTTTGGTGATGAAAATGTTGAGGCATGAGCCTTAGCCCTTTATAAAACTGATGGTTGCCTGGATGCGATACCATTCCAATTTTATCGTACAACCACAATACCCGAGGATTGGGTAGGGCTTGACTGGAAACTTATATTCCTTAGTATTAGTTCCCTCACGGCCAAGGTCTGAGCTGAGGCTACCTTGTGAAGATTGTCCACCTGTGCAGTACCCAAGATGACAGTTGGTCATGGTTGGGAGGCCAAACTCACAGGAGAGGTGCTTATACTAGGGCGTGTAATCGAAAGGTTAGGATTGATTATCCGCATACTGAGTATGGTGAATTCAGGATTTGTTCCTGACGGATGTATCGAATGTTGTGGTGAAAGTGTACAATCTCTGCAGAGTGTCAAACTATTCGAATAGCCGCGTCCGCGGTTATGGACAGTTGGAGTGGCCATACTGTTCCCCCGTCAGACTTTTCAAAATGACTTGTGAAACAAATTGAGACTTTGACTTGACCACAACAGAGTTGTGACCTTTATTACAAGATCCCACTTAGGAGTTATAAAATTGTGACTAGCTTTGAAACTGAGTAGAGATAAACCTGGCTTTTTGCAAAACAACCTTAGAGCCTAGTGTCCTATTATCCAAAAACCCCTTACCTGTTAGTATTAGTTTGCGAGTACTTGAAGAGTACTCATGGCTTTGTCCCTGGCTATTCCCATGGCCAGACTATGAAGAGGAGTACCTGGAAGATGGACCCCAGGAAGGTTACGACAACTAGGATCATCTCCCATCGTCAGCATTGCCTGTGACCCTGAAGATGGAGCTTCGCCTACGCTACCATTATTATTACTGTAGGATTTCGTAGCATGGAAAACAAAAATTTTCTATCGCATACAAACAAACAAGCCAAGGTCTATCTACTAGATTGTAGCAATGAGTCGATGGAATAACTCACCCTCGAAGATTCCAAAGCGTTTAACGAGAGCGGATTCTCGTGGGTGATGTAGTCGTACTCTTCCCAATCTCAAGATCGCGTAGACGATCCTTCCAAGGCCATGCTCGGCAGCGCCTCCCGTAATCGGTCACACGCTCGGTACTGACGAAGACCTTCCTCTCCTTGTTCCAGCAGGCAATGGAGGTTGTAGCACTCTCCTCGCGATTACGGCAAAGACAACGGCGTGGTACCGGAAGTAGAGGGGAGATCTCGCAGGGCTTCGCCTTAAGCCGGAGCGAGTATGGTGGAGTATGAGAGAGTCCCTCGGTGTTCTAGGGTTTAGACACACCAAGGAGGGGGCAAGCCGGCGGCTAGGGTTTAGCTAGGCGGCGGCTAGGGTTTGCCCTAGGGCCGGCGGCGGCTATGGAGGCGGCGGCGGCTTGGTACTAGGGTTTAGAGGTAGGAACTTGTGTGTCTAGGAGGGGAGCTCTGCACCTCCTTTTATAGGTGGAGGGGGCCGGCCAAGGGGAGGGGAGTCCCTCCCCAACTCGGCTTGGTGGTGCGCCGGCGGTGGGGAGGAGGGACTCCTCCCCAACTCGGTTTCCTCCTCCTTTCCCACTTCCCAAAAATAGCCGTTTGACTTTCAAACTAGGATTTGAATAAACCCTCTATTTTGTTCAGCGATGACACTTAGTACATGATGCAATCATACCAACTTGATATAACACATTCATGTACCCTTCCCCTCCGGAGTGCCGGACATTTCGGAACCTTCTAGAACATTCCCGATGAAAACACCGGAACCATTCTCCAACTCCGAAACGGGACTTTCCTTATATGAATCTTATTCTCCGGACCATTCTGGATCTCCTCGTGATATCCCGAATCCCATTCGAGACTCCGAACAACATTCGGTCTCTTTCTCATCATTCCATAACTACTCAAACAACGTCGAATCCTTAAGTGTGTCTCCCTACGGTTCGTGAATTATGCGGACATGATCGAGACACTTCTTCGATCAATAACCAATAGAGGAATCTGGAAATTCATATGGCTCCCACATATTTCTACGATTACTTTGCGATCGAATGAACCACTTACATACGATACCAATTTCCCTTTGTCTCATGATAGTTTACTTATCCGAGGTTATGATCGTCGGTATCTCTGCATACCTAGTTCAACCTCGTTACTGATAAGTACTCTTTTCTCGTTCCCGTGATATGTGATCCCTTGTGAGATAGTCACATGCTTGCAAGCTAATTGGATGACATTTCACCGAGAGGGCCCAGAGTATATCTATCCGTCATATGGATGGACAAATCCCACTCTTGATCCATGTGTCTCAACCAATACTTTCTGAACACTCAATGCCACCTTTATAGCCATCCAGTTATGGTGTGGTGTTTGATGTCATCAAAGCATCCATCCGGCAAAGGTGATATGCATGATCTCATGGTCGAAGGAATTAGGTTACTATGTATCAGAAAGCATGTAGCAATTGAACTATTAAAATGACTTGATCTTTATGCTACGCTTATCTATAGGAGTATGTCCGTCATATCATTCTCCTAACAATATGATCTTGTTGTTAATAACATCTCAATGTTCATGATAGGGAAACCACAATCATTTATTAACCAACAAGCTAGTGATGTATAGAGGCTTTACTAGGGACTTCAATTTAAGTTTACAAATCACACAAGTATTAATGTTTCCTTGTTAATACCATTATAGCATGAATGTAAACATTTATCATAAACACAAAGATATAATAATAACCATATTTATTATTGCCTCTAGGGCATATCTCCAACAATTACGTATTCCGCTGCTTGAAGTTGTATTAAGAACTGGATCATGAGATCCCTATTTGTGTAAGAACTTATGTACCGTTGTAATGGATGATGTACTATGGTATCCAATTCTGTTATGTCTCGCAAAAATGGTAATCCTGGAATTGCGATGTATGGCATAACAGGCATCTAGGATTGAAAAATCCGGGTGTTGACACCTTCGGGATTAGTTTTAAACCTTAATAAGTGTTATTATGTTCCTGCGTTGAGCATGAACATCATATCTGGATCGTGTTTATTGCAAGACGGTTATTCATTTAAATCGGAGAATAATGGTTGTTCTATTTATATGAATAACATCTTTTATGGTCATGCACCTGTTGTGAATGGTTTATTTCTTATGAATCTCGAAAGCAATGAAACGCACATCCATAACATTGAGGCTAAGAGATGCAAAGTAGATAGTGATAATCCAACTTATTTGTGGCACTGCCGTCTGGGTCATATTGGTGTAAAACGCATGAAGAAACTCCATTCTGATGGACTTTTGGAGTCTCTTGATTTTGAATCATTTGACATGTGCGAGCCATGCCTCATGGGCAAGATGATCAAAACCCCGTTCTCCGGAATAATGGAGCGAGCAACGGACTTATTGGAAATCATACATACCGATGTATGCGGACCAATGAGTATTTCGACGCGCGGTGGATATCGCTATTTTCTCACTTTTACTGATGACTTAAGTAGATATGGGTATATCTATTTAATGAAACATAAATCTGAAACGTTTGAAAAGTTCAAAGAATTTCAGAACGAAGTGGAGAACCATCGTAACAGGAAAATTAAATTTCTACGATCCGATCGTGGAGGTGAATATTTGAGTTATGATTTTCTCACGCATCTTAAAGGAAGCGGAATCGTTTCGCAACTCACGCCACCCGGAACACCACAGCGCAATGGTGTGTCTGAACGCCGAAATCGAACTCTATTAGATATGGTGCTGACGAGGTTTAATCTCGTCAATGCCCATTGTTATGGACTTGGGTTTTGGAGAAGATGGGATGCTGGAGATCGTGGCACGGTTAATAGACAAGCAACCAGGGGACACGAGATTTACCCAGGTTCAGGCCCCCGGAGGGAAAACCCTACTCCTGCTTGTCTGCTCTTGATTACGGCGGAACCGAAGGTTACAGGGTGCGCAGATTTGATCTGGCGTGGATGCGTGTGCGAAAGTATGAGTCGAGAGATCTAGGACGTGCCCTCCTGGCCTTTATATAGACTTAGGCAGGTCCCGGGCATAGTCCTAGTCGGTTACAAGTTTTAGGGTTTTACCCCTTTGAATTTCCTATCTCCGCTAGTCTTGCTCTCCAAGGATCCGGCGTCATGGGCCTTGGCCACCCGAAAATCTTTATGGGCCGTTGTATATCTGTGGGCCTTCCTTGGGCTAGACCAGGTATGTCAAGTCACGCACTGTAGGGTATAACCATGTCAAGAGTCTCGAGTGATCGAATCGTAGATTCGGCCGAGGACTCTTCCATCCTTCGGTGCAACTATATATTAATAGTATATGTGTGTAGGGATTGTTGATGCGCAGTCGACTCACCCGACGGATCAGGGTCAGTTAACTGTCTTAGGACGAAACGACACGATCTTCTTCAGGTTCGAGTCCCTCAACCCGGATCTGGAACATATGCTGGCGTAATTCGACTCAGGCCGCGGAGGACTTACAGGAGTGGAATTCTAGTGATTTTAATTGGTGTACCCAACGCGTCCGTCGGGATTTTTCATCGTACCTGCTGGTACGGATTCATACTAGCAGAGCGCAGAAGTCGCGTTGTGCCACCGATGATATCTCAGAGGTCTTATCTTTGCGTCGCAGACGCAGCATCCGAACATTTATCACCATGGAGGTGCTTCGGGTGGCCTAGGAGATTGTCGCTCGCTCGGCTGTTTTGTTGGGGCAAAGTTGCCAAAAAGTTTTTGCGTGCTGATCCGGAAGATCGC
Organism: Avena insularis; assembly: GCA_023614405.1. NCBI lineage: Eukaryota > Viridiplantae > Streptophyta > Magnoliopsida > Poales > Poaceae > Avena > Avena insularis. Next base: position 29,002,288 of record CM042689.1, on the reverse strand, counting down.
AGTCGAAGATTTCATAGGGTGCGCGACCAGCGCTCCCTATGGGAGTAGCCCCCAAGTGTCTGTTCGAGTCGTAGACTCGAACGAAGACTTTAGTTCAAGCATTGTTTCAGTCGTTAAGTCCGAAGGACTCGAAAATTTTCGGATGCTTAAATCCATCCTCCCTATGGGAGTAGCCCCCGAGTCCGTAGTGGAGTCATAGACTCGACGTAGGACTCAGAGAAGTAATTTGTCCTCATTTGTCTGTTGGGTGCGCGGCCAGCGCTCCTGATAGGAGTAGCCCCCGAGTATTTAGTCGAATCGAAGATTCGAGTGAGTACTCTTAGCTGTGGAGCCGAAGTTGGTGCTAGTATAGCTTTTGATGACGTCGGTGCTGACGATTGATGACCTCAAGCGTCTGCTACGCCAGAGATGACTTGACTGGACGAAGCGTGTGTCCCACCTGCTGACTTTGAATTGACCGGTCACGCGCGGCGTGGAGATAATTACGGCGTCTCCTCGATTTCCGCGTGTAGTGGACGGCATGGTAACGACGGTTCGTTGTGATGCTGACACGTGTACGGCCAGATCTACCGTTGGCGTTAGGTCTTCTCGATGGACGGCTGTCGTGCGTCGTCTTCGCTGTTATAATCCTTGGGTGAAATCGTGGTTTGTTTTCACCGCACCAGTTCTTGTGTTCACTGCCTCCTTGTTCTTGAGCGATTCTTGCTGCGCGCTGAGATTTCCTTCCACATTTCCTTCGTTCTTTCTGCGTTGTCATCGCCACCACCGCCGTAGCGCAATGGGGAAAACAAAGAAGTCTTCATCTGCGGTTGGGACCAGCGCCGCCGGAGGCAAGAAGGGCACCGCCGCTGCTCGCGTCACCGATGGTGGCTGGAGGCGATCAGAGACGCGGGAGAGTGATCTCCGCAAGCTGCGCGAGCGGGGCCTCATCCCGCAGGATAGGGAGGCCGTCAAACTCCCCGGCAATGAGGTAATCCCCCGTCCCCCATCTGGGTACCGGGTTATGTTTCTTGCCTTCGTTGTGCGCGGGTTTTCTTTTCCGGTCCACGACTTCCTCCGTGGACTGCTCTTCTTCTATGGGATTCAGCTTCATCATCTGTCTCCCAATTCTCTTCTCCATGTTGCATGCTTTATCACATTTTGCGAGTGTTGGCTTGGCATTGAGCCGCACTTTGGCCTCTTCCGGAAGCTTTATTCCATGAAGAGGCAATCTGGTTCGGATGGTGTGTATCCCATTGGGGGTTTCATCATCTCCCTCAGTCCCAATCTGCAATTCTTTTCCTTTTCCATGTCCGAATCTGTCCAAGATCAAGCGAGGCGATGGTTTTATATCCGCGACTCCGTAGTGCCCGGGCAAGATTTTGGTCTTGTTCCTTTTGACCCCTCCCAGATGATTGAGCGAAAAAGGTCTTGGAAAAACCAAATCTTGGACGGTGAGGTGGAGGAGATAGAGGCCCTTTACCATCGGGTGGAGGATCTCCAGCTGATTCCGGAGAAAGAGGTGAACGGCGTGGACATCATCCGGACTTTTCTTGAGCATCGGGTACAGCCTCTCCAAGCGAGGGCGCATCCGATGTTTGTTTATTCTGGGCGCCGTGATCCGACGAGGGTTTCGGCTGAGAAAATGTCCGAGGGGGATCTTGACAGGGCTCTTCGCGCGCTGCTGAAGTTCAAGGCCGGAGAAGAAATCCCGGGGAAGTCACTAACTCCTCCATTTTCTTCGGCATTGGCCGTACCGCAGGTGTAGATTTGTGCACGCAGTGCTTTTGTCGGCTGTGTTTTTAGTTCCTTTGTTTGCTAACAAAGTTTCTTATGTTTTTGCAGGGCTTCAAAGTACCGGGATGGTGCCACCATTGCCCGAAAAGTATCTGAATGCCCCGGATAATGAAGTGGTTGAGTCCGTGTCCGAGCTACCGTCAGCGCGATATCCGGCGGAGGATGCCGACGAGTCGAGTGAGGACCATACGTGCAAGCGTTCACGGAGCTCTAGCGAATCTTCGGATGCCTCGACTCCTCCGACTCCCAGAAACCCTCTGGTCCTTGAACGCCATAGTGATGGTCATGGAGGTTCTTCCTCTCCCCTTCCTGCCATTCCTGTGCGGGCTGTAGCCCCGCACCCGCCAGCGAAGCGGAAGAAGGAAGAGAAGAAAGAGGAGAAGAAGGAAGAGAAGAAGGAGGAGAAGAGAGCCCGAAAAGCTCCTCCTGTCTTCGACCTGAGCTCGCTCGGCACGTAAGTTTCTTGTTGTACTTTTATCCTTTTTCCTTCATGATTTTTGCACCTGTGTTGATTGGTTCGTATGCAGGCATTCCTCCCACGACTCTAGTGATGGTGCGCGGGAGATGATGGGGGAGTCGAACATTGCGTCGCCTCCTCCTCAGACGGTGGCGACTTCGGGTGGCGCCGCTCTAGATCCTCCTGTGCGGGAGGTGCTGGTGGTTGCGCCTCAGAATTTCGCAGGCGGGGCTTCGGGGTCGCCATCGGAGCATGTAAGTTTTCTGCTTCATGTCACGGGGGAAGCCCCCGAGTGTCTTCGTGTGCTGATGTTGTTTTTACTCCTTTGTGTTGGGCGTAGCCCCCAAGTCCTTGTCTTACTGCTATTTCCTTTTTCTGCAGCCTTTTGTACAGGAGGCCAGGCGGCTGGTGGGGGAGCGCCTAGCGCTGGAGGCGAAACTTCGGCAGCTTCAAGGTATCCGTCTGCCTTTTAATACCTCTCTTGTTTATCCTGGTCCTGTTCTTTGACACTTGCTTGTCTTAAATTCAGAGGAGCATAACGACTCTCTCCGTGAGGTCGACGCTCTTAAAAAGAGCCTTGGTCAATCGGAGCAGAAAGCTGAAGCCGCCGTCGGTGCGAAAGAGCGCCTTGAGCTAGAGCTGACGAAGGCAGCCGAAGCGAAGGAGCGTCTGCAGCAGGAGGCCGCAGATCGTGAGGAGCAGCTGGCCACCATTGCGGCTGCTCGTGAAAGAGGGGTGGCGGCGAAGCTCATGGCTGCTGCCAAGGCTATTTCGGGTGAGTGCTAGTTTTTGTACTTGTTTCTTTTTCTGCGGGTCTTCTTCTATGCTGCCTTTCTTCATGCTTTTCTTTGTTTTTGTCTCAGATGCCACAGGCATCGAGTTCGACCGCGGTGCTCTGGAGCACGGGAGCGCTCTAGATGATGCCACTGTAGCGGTCGAAGACCGCTGAGGCACCGTCGTCAACTCCCTTGCCAAGGCGAAAGAGGTCCTTGGTCGCTTCTACCAGGAGCTTTTCCCGAAGGGCGCAACCCTTGATGATGTGGATGCTCTGGCAAAGGCTCTGTCAGCCGAAGCGCTGCGCATAGCGGCAGAAGGGCATCGGCGCGTCCGTCGGGCTGGCGATGGCCTTGGCGGCTGGAGCGGAGATGGACTTGCCCCAGATCACCTCTCGGATGCCGACGACTGCGGATGGATCCGAGGTAGCCTTCGCTGCCTACTCCGCTCGCTGCAAACGATATGGGCCCAAGCTCATTGACTTGCTGTCTGAGTACGCACTGCGGCAGCAGGGCGGGGCCAAAGCTAGGCAGTCTGGCTCCGAGGCGACTCAGTGTCCTGCATCTTAGGCATAGTAGACGTAGGTAGTGTGTAGTCTACTTTTGTTGTAAATGTCTTGAGGAAATACCGTCCTTGTGCCACGTAGTGGCCTTATATATATCTAGTGAATTCCTCTGAGTTGTGCTCTATCCTTGGCTGAATGTCTGCGTGCCTTCTTTTTTCTGCTACTATAGGTTCCTTCGGGTGCTGACCTAGTTGACACTTCATCCGCAAAGCCATTGCGACCATCGTTGGATGATTCCTCGCAGCTCGCTTTCCTTCGAGATCGCGTGCGTAGTTTGGAGAGGGAATTGCTCGGGTTACGTGGTCGCGCCGACGTTTGGAAGTCCAAGGCGGATCGTGGTGCAGCCAGAGAGGAGTACTTGATGGCGGAGCTGGGTCGGCTGTCCGAGCAGCTGCAATGTAAGTTGATCTTTGTTTCGGGCTGTAGCTCAGTTCTTAGGATGAGCCTGCTGGCCTTATTCTTGTTTTGTGCGATTGTCGCAGGTGCGAATCTTGCTCCGAGGGAATAAAAAGAGCGTGTCGCTGTTCGGGTCAATTGCTTGACTCAACGGGACATGGAGGCCGGCGGCTTCTTCTGGATGGATCGCGATCGCGCCATGGTTCTGGCGACGGTGCAGGATCGTGTTTATCAAGTTTCGCGGGTGCTCCGCCAGGTGCAGACATCACTTTCCTCGGTGCTGCACGTCATGTTTCCTTTGGATGCCGTGCCGACGACCCTTGCAGGTCTGCTGTCGAAGTTTCAGAGTGCCAGCAATGTCAAGGAGCTGGTGCGTCAGCAGCTCGTCGCAGGAGTGAAGGCTGCTTTGTCTCTTGTGAGGGTGCATCGCCCTGACGTAGATTTGGCTGCTGTGGCAGCTGGGCCACCTCTTCGCCCGGATGGTGGCGAGTGGGACATACGTCCACATTATGCGGCTGTAAGGCAGTATGCCGAACAGATTGTAGATTTGTTTGAGCAGCGTGCTCAGGTTATTCTTCAGAATAGGTAGGACCTGAAAATAAACAGATAGATGTAAAATTTGTATATTTCGGCTGGGCGTTTTTGTGCCCTTTGTTGTAAAGGTTTGCTTGTTTGTGAGCACGCAGTGCTTTGATTGAGTACGTGTCCTTTTCGTTTGCTTGACGTTGTCAGCTACTCAGGTGTACACGCTTGGTCCTCAGTCGATGAAATCGTGAGGTGGGGGGAGCCCCCGAGTGCGTTTGTAGCATGTAATAAAGTTGCAGAAAAATAGTCAACCGAAGTTTGTGGGCGAGACACTTAGCTTTATTTATATCGTAATGGAGGAGGTACATTGTTCGGCTGAGTAGCCTTGGCTGGAAGCCTTATTGAAAGTAAAAGGGGGTAGGTTGCTACGGGTAGAATCGTCGCAGGTGCGAGATATTCCATGGGTTGGAGTATGCGACTCCAGACTCCACGTGCTTGAGGCGATAGGCGCCACCTGGGATGACTTCGGTGATGGCGTAGGGCCCTTCCCATGGTGACTCGAATTTATTCGGTCGCTTTTGCTTGAGTCGCAAGACGAGGTCTCCTTCGACGAAGGACCTTGGGCGCAGCCGGCGGCTGTGGTAGTTGCGGAGACTCTGCTGGTACACCGCCGATCGAGCTGCTGCTATATCCCGTGCTTCGTCGAGTGTGTCGACGGCATCTTCGAGTGCAGCCGTGGATTTGGCTTCGCTGTAAGCGACGACTCGTGGGGCCTGGTGGCGTACTTCGGCTGGTAGCACGGCCTCAGCTCCGTGTACCATGAAGAACGGTGTGTAGCCGGTGGAGCTGTTTGGCGTAGTCCGTAAGCTCCACAGGACAGATGGTAGCTCTTTCGTCCAGTTTCCAGCTTTTTGTTCGAGTGAGCTCATGAGGCACTTCTTGATGCCGGTGCCGATTAGGCCGTTGGCCTTTTTCACTTGCCCGTTTGTTTGCAGGTGTGCCACTGAGGCATACGTGATGTTGATCCCAAGGCCTTCGCAGAAGTCCTGGAATTCTTCGGAGATGAAGTTCGATCTGTTGCCGATGATGATGCTGTGCGGTACGCCGAACCTGTAGACAATGGACTCGAAGAATTTGACGGCGGTTTTGCCCTTCTGGTTGGTGACTAGCATGGCTTCGATCCACTTAGTGAATTTGTCGACTGCTACCAGGAGGAAGACGTGTCCCCCTTTCGAGGACTTTGGCAGTTTGCCGATCATGTCGAGGCCCTATTGAGCAAAAGGCCAAGCTATGGGTATGGGTCTAAGTTCAGACCCAGGTGCGTGCGGTTTGTCGGCGAACCATTGGCACCCGTTGCATCTTCGGACGATGTCCTTCGCGTCGCTCATGGTCGTTGGCCAGTAGAATCCTGCTCGTAGAGCTTTGGCGACAAGGGAGCGGCTGCCTGCGTGGTGGCCGCAGATGCCCTTATGGATGTCTTGGAGTATGGCTTTGCCGTCATCGATGGTGACACACCGTTGTAGTACACCCGTGATGCTGCGTTTGTACAGCTCGCCGTTGATGATGGTGAAGGCTTTTGACCGACGAGATATGCGCCGGGCATCTGTCAGGCTGTCAGGCAGTTCTCCGTTTAGCAAGAACTGGAGGTATGGTCGCGTCCAAGTTTCTTCGGCTGCCATGACCTGCATTAGGTTGACCGTGGCTACCTCTGTGTCCAGCTTTTTGGGTCCTTCGTGTCCTTCGGGTAGCGTAGCTCCCGAGTGTTCTGCTTCTTTGGGTGATCCCTTGGGGAATTTTCGCTTGATGGATGGCACGCAGATCTGTTCGAGGAACACACCTGGTGGCACCTTTGCGCAAGTGGAGCCGATGTTGGCGAGTCTGTCGGCTTCCTCGTTGCTTTCTCTTCCGACGTGTCGAAGCTCGCAGCCGTCGAATTCTCCTTCGAGTGCATTGTAGAGCGCGCGGTACGCTATCATGTTTTCGGCGTGTGCATCGCACTCATTCATCGTCTGCTGGACGACGAGGTTGGAGTCACCATAGATGACCAGGCGCGTTGCGCCGCATATCTTTGCCATCCTCATGCCATGGATGAGGGCTTCGTATTCGGCCTCGTTATTGGAGGCTCTGAATTTCATCCGGAGAACGTACTTCATCTTGTCTCCTTGCGGGGAGGTCAGTATGACTCCTGCTCCTGCCCCAGCTTCTCTCTTGGAGCCGTCGAAGTGCATCGTCCATGATTGCGACATGTCCGGGGTATCTGGCAGCTGCAGCTCCATCCAATGTACCAGGAAGTCCGGAAGGACTTGAGATTTAATTGCGTGTCGCTTCTCGTAGACGATGTCCAAGGGTGACAGTTCGATGCCCCACAGGGCCACCCGTCCTGTGGCCTCCGGGTTATTCAGGATGTTGTTCAGGGGTGCCTCGTTAACGACCCCTGATGCTCCTGGAAGTAGTGGCTCAGCCGTCGAGCCGTCATGAACACATCGTAGGCTACCTTCTGGTAGTGTGGGTACCGCTGTTTTGTTGGAGTGAGAACCTCGCTGAGGTAGTAAATTGGGCGCTGGACCCCATGGGTCTTGCCTTCTTCGGGTCGTTCGACCACGAGTACGGTGCTGACCACCTGATGTGTGGCTGCTATGTACAGCAGCAGAGGCTCACGCTCCTTTGGCGTGACCAAAATGGGCGAGGTAGAGAGGAGCCGCTTGAGGCTTTCGAATGCGTCGTTGGCTTCTGGTGTCCACTCGAACTTGTCTGCCTTGCGCAACAGCTAGTAGAATGGTAGGGCCTTCTCGCCCATGCGGCTGATGAACCTGCTTAGTGCCGCTACTCGTCCTGCGAGCTGCTGGACGCTCTTGAGGTTTTTCGGCTTCTCCATTGTCATGATGGCTCTGATTTTCTTCGGGTTCGCCTCAATCCCTCGTTGAGAGATGAAGTACCCGAGCAGCTGACCCGAGGGGACGCCGAAGGCGCACTTTTCTGGATTGAGCTTGATCCTGTAGCGATCAAGGTTGTCGAACGTCTCGCGGAGATCGTCGATAAGTGTCCTTGCCTCCTTGGTTTTTATTACTATGTCGTCGACATAGACTTGTACGTTGCGACCGATCTGGTCCTTGAGGCAAGCTTGCATGCATCGCTGGTATGTGGCACCTGCGTTCTTTAGCCCGAAGGGCATTGTATTGTAGCAGAATACTCCGAACGGTGTGATAAACGCCGTTTTCTCTTGATCTTCGACCTTGAGTCGAATCTGGTTATAGCCTGAGTAGGCGTCGAGGAAGGAGAGTTTCTCACAACCTGTAGTCAAATCGATGATCTGATCGATCCGAGGAAGAGGGAAGTGGTCCTTTGGGCAATGTTTGTTTAGTGACATGAAATCCACGCACATCCGCAGGATGTCCGTGTCCTTCTTTGGGACCATGACTGTATTTGCCAGCCACTCGCTTTCCTTGATTTCCCGGATGAAGTCTGCTGCGAGTAATCTGTTGATTTCCTTGCCGATAGCTTCGGCTCGTGGCTCCGACAGTCTTCGGATGGACTGCTTGACTGGCTTGGTGTCTGGAAAGACGTTGAGTGCGTGCTCGGCGAATTCCCTGGGAACTCCTGGCATGTCCGCAGGACACCAGGCGAAGATTTCCCAGCGCTCACGGAGGAATTCGACGAGCGCGCCTTCCTATGCGGTGCTGAGGTCATTGGCGATCAAGTCCGTCTTGGAGGCATCCGTCGGATGGACCTGTACTTTCTTGGTGTTGACGGTGGAGTCGAAGGACATGTCAGGCGCGTTTTGCCTTGTGACTGGGGGTAGCCCATTGTCCGTCACCTCGCGGAGCCTTACAAGCTCGTCTTGCATGCCGAAAGACTGGGAGATTTTGTTGAAATCCCTGTCGCATTGGTCCGATCGGGTGAAGCTCCCGTGGACTGTGATGACGCCCCTTGGTCCTGGCATCTTGAGTAGTAGGTATGCATAGTGTGGGACGGCCAGGAACCTTGCGAATGCTACACGCCCCAGGATGGCGTGGTATTGCGACGGCCAGTCCACCACTACGAATTCGGCGCTCCTGCCGAAAGTTGTTCGGCTTCCCGAAGATGACGTCGAGCCCTATTTTGCCCAGGGGGAATATGCCCTTTCCTGGGACAATGCCGTGGAACGTTGTGTCTGATTGTTCCAGGCTGCATTGCGGGATCCGCATAGCTGCTAGAGTGCTTGCGAACATTAGATTGATGCCGCTGCCGCCGTCCATGAAGACGCGACTCATCTCGAAGCCTCCGATCTGCGCCTCCAGCACCAGGGCAGCATGACCTGGGCGAGGGATCTGGCAAGGGTGATCCGCGCGAGTGAATGTGATGCAGGACTCCGATCCGCTGAGGTACTCAGGGATTGCAGGAGGAGTTGCCACGGCCAAGTTGATTTGTCGGGTGATTTTCTTCTGCACCCTGTTTGTGGGGCGTCCCTTCTGGATCATATTTAGTTCTCCTTTTGGTGGGGGATACCCGACCCCGGCGTTGTTTTGTGCTGGTGCGACTGGTTGGTTTGGCCCTCCGATAGGTGGCGGTGGAGGAGCTCCGTGTGCTACTTCACCTGGTGCGGGTGCGTTTCTGAACGCAGGGATTGGGGCTTGTTGCCTCATCTGCACCATGCTTTCGCTGAGTTTCTGGAACTCGCGGCAGTCCTTGAGCATGTGGCTGGCTTTCTTTTTGCCATCCTGTTTGTCGATGTAGAAGTGGATGGTGCATGGACCCGAAAGTTTGTCGAATGCTGAGGGTCCGTTGTCGCGGTCGCGGCGTTGCCACGACTGCGTTGGTCGTCCGTTGTCGCGGAAGTTTCCGCTGCGGTATCCTCCGCTGTTGCGGCTGTTGTCGTTACGGCGGTCGGCGTAGCCGGCCGCGACCATGTCGGGTCCGTCGCGGTCCTCGTAGACGCGCGATCTCCTCTTGCTGCGGCGTTCACGTCTTCGGCCGTAGTCGTCCTCTTCATCTGATTGCGCTCGCTGGATGCAATCTTCGCCGTCTGCCCAACTGTTGGCGATTTCCATGAGGTGGTCGAGTGTCTTGGGCTTTACGCGCCCAAGTTCCTCCTTGAAGTCTTGGCGTTTGACGCCGTCCCTGAAGGCGTCGATGGCCCTCTCTTAAGAGATGTGTGCTGTGGAGTTCTTGGTTGTAGACCAGCGTAGTATGTACGAGCGAATAGATTCACCCGTTCTCTGAGTGCAGGCTCGCAACTCTTCGGTTGAGGCGGGCCTCTTGCTGGTGCCTTTGAAATTTCGGATGAAGCTGTAAGCGAGCTCCTCCCAGCTTCGGATGGATCCTGATGATAGGCTGTTGAGCTGTGACTCGCGCCACCGCTGAATTGGCAAGGCATGGCGGTTTCTTTGTTGCCTCCGTGAAGTTTGACGGATGACAGATGGTCACTGAGACAGGATTTTGGATCTTGCGTGCCGTTGAACTTCGGAGTATCCGAAGGAAGCTTGAAGTTGTGTGGCATCTGTGTTTGCCGAACAGATCTGCTGAAGCATCGAGCCCCACAGAGTTCTCCTTCGTCTTCATCCATCTCAGATTCAGACAAGCATGCGCGTTTGGCGCGTGCTTTGTCGATCTTGCACTGTGTAAGCTTGTCTCTGGCGTCGTAGTCGCGTTTATGGTGACGTGAGCTCTTCTTCCTTCGGGTAAGGTCATGTTCCTCCTCTTCTTCGGATGAGGGGGCGGGACTCCGGTCGCGCCTGGCCGGAGCTTTCTTCTTCGGCTACGCAGGAGTGTCTTCGTGGAGCGCAGCTCCGATTAGTCCTAGTCCGATGAGTGCGGACCTATGCATGGCCCTTTTCGGGTCCCCCTCCGAAGGTGGGTGGGCTGCGAGGTACGCAGTGGCTGCCATGATCGCAGCTTGTGGCGTCTTCGGGATGATGTTGCCGTCGGCATCCATATCCATGAACGATGTGTGGAGAGTTCGGGTCACGTCACGCCACTCCTTGGTATCCATGTTTTCCACCCGAGAGCGGTGCTTGTTTCCCTGGTTTCCGTTTGTGCTAGAGCCGGGTGCCATGGCGGAGAGCGCAGCTCGTCGCGCGCTGGACTCGGAGGCTGCTTGCTTGCGTTTGTCGAGTGTCTCCTTCATCTTGACTTATTTCTTGTGCTCCTCGATGAGGAGGTAGTGGTATGCCATCAGTAGTTCACGTGAGGCGTCTGCAGGTAAGACGATGTCGCCTGCGACGGCACGGCGCGCCTGGACCCATCCTTCTTTGCTAAGTTGGATGACGTGGCCGTTGTTTTCCCCGTTGGGTGGGGGGGACTGGCTTCTTCTGTTTTCGCCGTTTCCGCCGTTTCGGTTGGGCGGCGGGTTAGGTGTTTCCTCGTCGTCTTGGATGACTGCGGCGCATAGATAGCGCTCGCAGATTGGTCGGCTGCTGCCGCAGCTTTCGGATCCGGAACCGTAGGTCCCTTCATCCGAAGGTGGATCACATAGATCGGAGTGACAGCTGCTGCTGTCGTAAAACTCATCTGTTGATGGTGACGTCGTAGGCAGGTGTGGAGCCCATGAGGCGGGCCTGATTGACGCACGGCACCCGCCGTGAGGCGGAGGTGCCGGTTGACCCACCTGGAAGCAGAAACTCCCGAATATGATCTCGAGTCCGTCGCCTACGGGCTCGAAATCCTTCATGGTGGCCGGCGAGTGGGCGGTGAAGTCGAAAGCGCCGAAGAGGAGGTGATTCTCCGTCGCCGCGGAGTTGTAGATCGATCGGGTCGGAACCTTCACGATCGCACAATCAGCAGCCCCGATTCCCATAGACGGCGCCAATTGACGAGGTTTAATCTCGTCAATGCCCATTGTTATGGACTTGGGTTTTGGAGAAGATGGGGATGCTGGAGATCGTGGCACGGTTAATGTGACAAGCAACCAGGGACACGAGATTTACCTGTGTTCAGCCCGGAGAAAACCCTACTCTGCTTGCGCTCTTGATTACGGCGGAACCGAAGGTTCTGGTGCAATTTCGATCTGGCGTGGATGCGTGTGCGAAAGTATGAGTCGAGAGATCTAGGACGTGCCCTCCTGGCCTTTATATAGACTTAGGCAGGTCCCGGGCATAGTCCTAGTCGGTTACAAGTTCTAGGGTTTTACCCCTTTGAATTTCCTATCTCCGCTAGTCTTGCTCTCCAAGGATCCGAAGGCGTCATGGGCCTTGGCCACCCGAAAATCTTTATGGGCCAGTGTATCCTGTGGGCCTTCCTTGGCTGGACCAGGTATGTCAAGTCAATGCATTCGAGGGTATAACCATGTCAGGTGCGATCAATGATGTCTCTTACAGATTTGCCGTTATTATTTTAGGGTTATGCATTAGAAACCGCTGCATTCACTTTAAATAGGTCACCATCTAAATCCGTTGAGACGACACCGTATGAACTATGGTTTGGTGCTAAACCTAAGTTGTCGTTTCTTAAAGTTTGGGGATGCGAAGCTTACGTCAAGAAGTTGATGCCGAACAAGCTCAAACCCAAAGCGGAGAATGCGTCTTCATAGGATACCCTAAGGAAACGATTGGGTATACCTTCTACCACAGATCCGAAGGCAAAGTGATTGTTGCAAAGAACGGATCCTTTCTTGAGAAGGAGTTTCTCTCGAAAGAAGTGAGTGGGAGGAAGGTAGAGCTAGACGAGGTTATTGAACCTTCTCTCGAGTTGGAGAGTAGCGCAGCACCTGAAATTGTTCTAGTGCCATCTGCACCAACAAGAGAGGAAGCTAATGACGAGGATCATGAAACTTCGAATGATGCTACTACTGAACTTCGCAGGTCGACAAGGTCACGTGCCACTCCTGAATGGTACGGCAACCCTGTCTCAACCGTCTTGTTGTTAGACAACAGTGAACCTGCGAATTATGAGGAAGCAATGATGAGCCCAAACTCTGAGAAATGGCTAGAGGCCATGAAATCCGAATTGGGATCCATGAGCGAAAACCAAGTATGGACTTTGGTGGACCCTCCTAGCGACCGTAATGCCGTTGAGTGCAAATGGATTTTCAAGAAGAAAACGGACGCGGATGGTAATGTTACTATCTATAAAGCTCGGCTTGTCGCAAAAGGGTTTCGGCAAGTTCAAGGTGTTGACTACAATGAGACTTTCTCTCCCGTAGCGATGTTTAAGTCCATTCGGATTTTATTAGCAATTGCTGCATTTCATGATTATGAAATATGGCAGATGGATGTCAAGACTGCGTTCCTCAATGTCAACATTGATGAAGAGTTGTATATGATGCAGCCCAAAGGTTTTGTCGATCCTATGGATGCTGATAAGGTGTGCAAACTTCAGCGTTCCATTTATGGACTGAAGCAAGCATCTCGGAGTTGGAACCTTCGTTTTGATCAAGTGATCAAGAGCTTTGGATTTGTTCCAAATTGCTACGAAGCTTGTATCTACAATAAAGTGAGTGGGAGCTCAGTGAAATTTTTAGTACTATATGTGGATGACATATTGATTATTGGAAATGACAGAAACATGCTTAATGATGTGAAGAGTTATTTGAACAAGTGTTTTTCAATGAAAGACCTAGGTGAAGATGCTTATATATTGGGCATCAAAATCTATAGAGATAGACAAAGACGCCTGATAGCTTTAAGCCAGAGTACATACCTAGACAAAGTTCTGAAAAGGTTCAGAATGGATAAGGCAAAGAAAGGTTCAGTGCCTATGTTGTCAGGTAAGATATTGAGCAAGGCTCAGTGTCCAGCTACGGTAAATGATAGAGAAGCTATGAGCAAAGTGCCTTATGCCTCGGCCATAGGTTCTATCATATATGCCATGTTGTGTACTAGACCGGATATGTCCAATGCTCTTAGTTTGACGAGCAGATACCAAAGTGATCCAGGAGTGGAACACTGGACAACCGTGAAGAACATCCTAAAGTACCTAAATAGGACTAAAAAATGTTCTTAGTCTATGGAGGTGATGAACAGCTCGTCGTAAAGGGTTACGTCAACGCTAGTTTCAACACCGACAAGGATGATTCTAAATCTCAGACAGGATACGTTTATATTTTGAATGGAGGAGCTGTGAGCTGGAGAAGCTGCAAGCAAAGCGTGATCGCGGGATCTACAGTAGAAGCGGAATACATGGCTGCTGCAGAAGCGTCAAGTGAAGGAGTTTGGATCAGGAACTTCATCACTGAGCTTGGTGTGGTTCCAAGTGCCTTGGACCCACTGGAGATATTGTGTGACAACACTGGTGCCATAGCACTCGCTAAGGAACCAAGATATCATCCAAAGACCAAGCATATCAACCGCAAGTTTCATATAATCCGAGATTATATAGCGGATGGAGATCTGAAGATTAGCAAAATACATACAGATCTGAATGTCGCAAATCCATTGACTAAACCTCTTCCACGTGTAAAACATGATCAGCACCTAAGTGCCATGGGTGTGAGATTGTTGCTAAATGTAAACTAGATTATTGACTCTAGTGCAAGTGGGAGACTGTTGGAATTATGCCCTAGAGGCAATAATAAAGATGTTATTATTATAATTCTTGTTCATGATAAAGTTTATATTCCATGCTAGAATTGTATTAAGCGGAAACTTTAATACTTGTGTGGTTTGTGAACAACACCGTGTCCCTAGTACGCCTCTATGGACTAGCTCATTGATTAATGATGGTTAAGGTTTCCTAACCATAGACATGAGTTGTCGATTAATAATGAGATCATATCATTGGGAGAATGATATGATGGATGCACTCCAAACTAAGCTTGAACAATTAGATCGTGTCATCGTGTTCATCTTTGCGAAGCTTTTCCTATGTCAAATATTGTATTCCTTAGACCATGAGATAATGCAACTCCCTGGTATCGGATGAAAGCTTTGAGGTCATCAAACGTCATCCTATGAGAGGGTGATCATAAAGGTGTCTCTCAGGTGATCGGAAATTACCTGTTGGGTTGTATGTATCGAGATGGGATTTGTCCCTCCCAAGTCGGAGAGATATACTTCGGGCCCACTCGGTAATCGATATCAACACCGCTTGCAAGCATGTGGTTAAGGAGTTAATCACAAAGTGATATCGGATTACGGAACAAGTAAAGTACTTGCTGTGAACGAGATTGAACTAGGTATGACGGTACCGACGATCAAATCTCGGGCAAGTAAAATATCGCGAGACGAAGGGAATATATATATATGGGATTGAATGAATCCTGGCATCGTGGTTCATCCGATATGATCATCAATGAATGTGTGGGAGTCAATATGGGTTTCCAGACCCCGCTGTTGATTATTGATATAAGATCATGTCTGCATATTCTCGAACCCGAATGGTCACACACTTAACGTGTCTCGACGCTAGGATAGATTGGATAATTGGTTTATGAGTTTTTGTTCGGAGTCTCGGATGGGATCCGGGACATCACGATAGGTTCCGAAATGGTCCGGAGAATAAGATTCATATAAGGCAATGCAGTTTTTGGAGTTCAGAATTGTTCCGGATTAATCAGTATTGTACCGAAAGCTTCTAGAACCTTCCGGAGTGGGACCAACGTGGCCCCACTTGTCGGGAGGGGGCATGGGCCTATGAGGGAGTTCCCTGGCCGCATTGGTCCAGGGGCACAAGGCCCCATAGGGCCCAGCCGGCCAGCCTAGGGCAAAACCCTAGGGGAGCTTTGTAGCATCCCGGGTAAAACCACTACCAGAAAATCGCTTGTGTTTGTGCATCATCATGGCGGCACGCTCATGTCATCATGCCATATTGTATTTAGGCATCCTCATGTTTGCATGCATTTGTTCACCGAAAACTATTTTCTAAAAGCCCTAATTTTGTTTTCTACAAATAGCCCCTTCTTATTTCAAATATAAGACCCCGATGTTTTCGGATATCCTTATTTGTCTCAAACTATTTATAAAATCTTTTATTAAAATAAAAACAAATAAATAAAACCATATTTTTTGGGGGAAGGCAGTCCATCCGGTTAGGCCCAGAGGCCCAATCGGACAACCCACCTGCAACCCCAAACCCTAGAAACCCTGACCTAACTAACCCTAATCCCCAACCACCCCAACTCCCCTAACCTCAGCCGCCACCGCTCCCTCCACCACCCAGCGCTGTAGCACAGCACACACAGTAGCGCACGCACGCCACGCACACACCCGCCCCAATCCTCGCTCCCTTGGCCCCACCACCCATCACGGCATGCTCCTCCCGTCCCTATCGACCTGGCCCCACCCCGACATCGCCGGTCCCTCGCACGCTCCCCATCTCTTCCGCTACGCGAAGCCCTCCCCGCGTCTCCCTCCTCCCTCGTCTCTCCCATCGCGTCGCCGTCCGCCTCCTCGGGAACCCGCCTCCCCGCTGCCTCTGCAACCCGCGTGGCCCGCGTCGCGGATCTCTTCTCCACCACCGGCCGCGGACTCCCTCCGTGACCGCCCCTATAACCCGGTGCCCTGTCCCCGGTCGTCTGCGTCGTCGTCCACGAGCCCGTCGCCGCGACCCTCCTCACCTGCTCTGCCCGCGAGCTCTTCCCCGCCCAGGACCGACGCCGCGCCCGCGTTGTCTCCTCGTCGAGCCGCCCGTCCCGCGCCAGTCAGACCTGCCCTGCCAGCGACGTCCCTTGCTTGCAGAGCGCCACCTCCCTCTCCTCGGCAGCTCCTCGGGGTCGTGTCCCCCGTCGGCCTTGCCGGCCATGGCTGCCCGCTGTTCCCCTGGCCAACATCCTCCTTGTTCATCTCCTCAGGCGCGTCTTTCTCTGTTGCCCCAAATCAAGCTAGGCAAGGCACGTATTTTTGTTTCCATGGCCATGTGGTGCTCCTTTGCCTGGTTGTTTTTTTCCTGTAGCGTACACGACCATGTATCCCTGAATCAGCAGGTGATGTCTACAGGGTGTTGCCAATGCTGTTTCCACAAGTTGTTCGAGTCACTGGTGGCGTCGAGCTCATCCCAATGCATAACACAGTGTTGTCGAGTTCTTGCTCCTATGACCTGGACACTGAGCCCGATGCACCGCATGCGCCGATCCAAGATCCCCACCAACATGGAAACCGAAGGCCTCGATCTCGGTGTTTGAAGGCCGATCCCTCCGGTACACCGAGGTTTCCTTCACGGATCCGATGGACGAGACCCTGAAGACCGATCCCCTGAACCCTCAGAACCCCAAGATCGTCGATCCCCATGTGTGATTCCCTTCCCGAGCCCTATTTTATAAAATGTAATATATACTTGTTGCATATTAAATTGTTCATGTTGCATACATATTGTGGTTGTTTGGGGGCCTTATGCCGATTCACCTAAATTAAATATGGAGCGCATATGTGGGCGATTTTAGTCTTATATTGGCTCCATTTAAAATTTGTGTAGCGAACCGATGCTATATTTTGACTTGTTAAGACAACATTTAAATTACAGGTATCTAAATAACATGGACCATCTAATTAAATGTCGGGACCCCGGTTCCGCTAATATTGCCTAATTGCATCGCATCTTTTCCATGTCATACATCATACATGCATCATGCCCGATCTTCTACCGTAGTATTAAATAGTGCATTCGGTGTTTCTTCTAGTGTTTTGCTTCTTCGCGGATAAGGCCATTGAGTTGATGTGAGCTTCGCCCCGATCTTCGGATGAACCTTCGGCAATGTTTTTCAGGCGAGCATTCTCCCCCTTTCTACCTATTTTACCTTTCTAGTCTTTATTTCTTCCTTTTGATCTATTGCTATCTGTGTTGCGATGCTCTAGTTTTCGTACCCGTGATATCCCTTGCAGCCTTATATTGCCTTGGACACATCCTATTACCTGTTGTTTGGTAGATAGTTGGACTTGCGCGTCGTAGTCGCTTGCTCAAGTGCTGTTGCGTGTCGTCAAGTACCACAGTTGTTGGAGTAATGCCGCATGTTTAATGTTGGAGATGGTCATGGATTTAATTGCCGTTTAATAACTAAAATTAAAAGTAGGTAAATGCAGAGGCACCGGTGGGTAATAGACAATATTTGGTTTTTAACCGCTCACTTGTGTCCCGTAGGACCCCGAGTTCTTGACACCTGTTCCGAGATCGAGCACGCTAACCACAGGTGGGGTGTGTGGGCACCCCCATCGATTAGTACCTGATTTCAAAGTACTGTACCGGGGGCCACAAAGTAGTTTGGGGATTTATTACTATCCTGTACTTATGCCATGCTTTACTGCTTTATTTATGATTGCGCGTGGAGCGCCTGTACTGTTTTGGATCGCGGCACGATTTCACGGTATCGACAAGCCCAGTCACACTTTCGGGTTCCTAGTCGTTTACAGCCGTTCTCGCAAACCCTGGGTCCGTCTCGAAGACCGCCGACTTCGTTACGGGTAGCTTAGTGGGGTGGCCCCCCATGTGCTTGCTTTGGGTCTAGGAAACGTCGTGTCCGAAACCCCGTCGACATACCGTTGGGTGTATGTTTTGTGATCTTGTACCTACCTGATCTGACAACAAGGGTGTAGGTGCGTGTGGAAACTTTGGTGCACCCCTGCAGGGTTAAATCTTTTCGAGAAGCCGTGTCCGCGATTATGGACGACTTGGAGCATAGTTCTCGATCATAGACAACTATAACTAAAGTTTACTGTTATAATTTGACTTGTATCCGATATGACTAGTAATCAGCTTCACTATAATGGAATGGATAAATAAAAGTACCAATAACTGCTGGGTTTGGGATATCTCATGCTAATTGTATCTGACTAGTAAGTGTTGCAACTACAACGGAATGGTTAACTAAGAGTGCCCACTACTTATTATATCAGGATGACTATCTATACCTGACTAGTAATTGCTGCAATGATAACTGAATACATAAAACTGCCAACTGTGTGAGTTCCTCGGTTGACTTCCTCGTTTGGTCTCGAGGGGGAAATACCAGGATGGGTATGTTTGGTGGTAGTATCAGGTTGGTTCCGAATAGGTCTTTCTTTTCCCTCTCTGATAGCCGACAGTTATATCGAGTCTCTATAGGTTATTTAGTGAATTTTGCGCTGCCGCTTCAGTCCACCATACCTATGTAGGCGAGGACCGCCGAATTCTAGTCTCGCCGTGTACTGGCCTCAGTACTGACCGCTCTCTTTTTCCTTTGCCCTTTGTCGGCACCCATTTTGTTTAAGCAGGTTTTGAGATCGACGTCGTTAGCAGGGTTATCCTTCCGGCTTGGCCTGGGCAGGGTTATGGACGCCATTGGTTATTCTTCCGGGCTCTTAGCTCAATTTGCATCTTGTCCGTACTCGGACGTTGTATTGTTTTCAAGGTGATTTGGATCTTTGTACTGTAAATCTGTATTCTTGATTCTTGAGTCGCTGTTGTATATATATGTTTTGTGGGTTCCATCGAGGACTATTGTGTAATGATATTACTTCGTTTTCCACCCGCACGCAAGTGCCTGGTGGGCACCTTTGAATCGTTTCTATGTGGGTTTGGCGGGTAGCGCTGAAACTTGCATAGGCCGATTCTGAGGGTGTTACAAGCTTCTAGAAGGGAGGGGGAAACTTGCCCCCCACTCCTCCCTCCTTGGCCGCCGGCCTAGGCTTGGGGGAGGGGCTAGGGCTGGCGCCCACCCCTCTATATAAAGAGGGCTGGGGGCGCACCCACCCCCTACACCTCCTCCTCAACCCTAGCCGCCCTGCTGCCCCTCCTCTCTCTCTCCCTCCCGGCTGCGCGTAGGCGAAGCCCTGCCACAGAAACTCTCCACCGCTTGCATCGCGCCGTCGCGTTGTAGATCCAATCCGTCTCTCCACCATACTTGCTGGACCGAGGAAGGAGGAGACGTCGAGGTGCTGCACGTGTGCATCTCTCGGAGGCATCACCACTTGCGGTGTTAGATCGGATCGGATCGCGAGGAGGAGAAGCGAGTACGACTACATCACCCACGTTCCGTCGAACATTTCGCTGTGCGAATCTTCAAGGGTATGAAGATCTCATCTAATCCCCCTCGTTGTTTGCATCTCCTAGATTAGATCTTGGCTTTCCCGTTCGCATCCGTAGAATTTTTTTTTGATTTACTATGCTGCGAAACCCATCAACTTACACCCGGCATCTGCATATAGATGCACACAGCCGTCATCAATCCACAAGGTCCAACATAAAATAAAAGATACAGACAAATTACATATCAAAGTGAGAAATTGTAATAGCGCATAAGGTACAGAGGGCAAGTCTATCCAAAGATTATGCTTCCACCCATGTCCGGTAAATAAGTCTCGTGCCGTATCCTTCAGCCGCGTACACATCTCCATAAAGAGCTCGCGATATTCCGCACGATGCAAAGTCGACCAAGCCCGAAGGGTATGAGTACACCTGTAGAGAACCCGCAGAAGCGAACAGTTTATATCATTAAAACCTTATTGTTTCTACATAGCCATAGCGACCATATAATGGCTATCGCTCTGACCCTAAGAAGATTTGTGTACTTGTTATCAATACCATGTAACCAATTCCGAAAGATGTTGGCAATACTACGTGGTGGATACAAGCCTGAAGCTGCTTGGGTGATTGACCATATAGACCGAGCAAAACTACATTGGAAAAATAGGTGTTTGATTGTCTCATCATCGTGACAGAACACACATGCAGGATTTCCATGCCAATTCCGCTTAATAAGGTTGTCTTTTGTAAGGATGATCCCACGTCGAAGATACCAAACAAAGATTTTGTTTTTAAGAGGTATCTTTATCTTCCAGATCATCCTATTATCTAGCACAGGAATAGCCGGCTGAGCTAAAGCATTGTACAAGGAGCTAACAGAAAAAGACCCATTCTTAGTTAGATTCCATCGGAATACATCTGGCTCGTCCGACAATTGTACATGTGCTAGACAATGTAGCAACATGATCCAAGAGTCAAGTCTAGCACCAATTAGATCCCTTCTAAACGTTATATTTGGTGGGAATGATTCGAACAATGTGGCCACCGTTTCCTCCTTATAACGGACAATGGAATATAACGCAGGATATTGTTCTCGAAGGGTAGCGTTATCAAGCCATTTATCCTCCCAGAAACTTATCTGTGTCCCATTATTAATAGAAAAAGTCTCGAAGCGTATTCCAAACCATTTGGGACAATGCCATTTGGGACAATGCCTTTGAGCCAATATACTTTCTTTTAATAATAGTTTGCCAGATCCTTTCCTCATTTAATAACTTGTAGAGCCATTTACTAAGGAGGACTGTATTCTTAACCTGTAGATCATGAATACCGAGCCCACCCTGTTCTTTGGGTCTACACAACACACTCCATTTATCCAGCCTATACTTCTTTTTCTCATTGTCTCCCTGCCAAAAGAATCTTGACCGGAAGTAATCTAACCTTTTCAAGATTCCTTTTGGTAGTTGAAAAAAAGAAAGCATATACAAAACCATATTACTAAGGACTGAGTTTATGAGCACCGGTCTTCCCCCTATAGAGAGAAGTTTGCCTTTCCAACTACTCAAACATATATGTAGTCTTTCCTCGATAATTTTCCACTCAGCATTTGTAAGCCTTCGGTAGTGTACCGAAATGCCCAAATATCTAATCGGAAAAACGCCGTGACAACAACCAAATAGTTCATTATAAAGACCAGCCTCCTCCTGGGCCTCACCGAAACAAAACAATTCACTTTTATAGAAGTTAATTTTTAATCCAGAAAGCTGCTCAAATGCCGAAAGTATTAGTTTCAGATTTTTGGCTTTTTCAAAATCATGCTCCATAAAAAGAATTGTATCGTCTGCATATTGAAGTATAGATAACCCCCATCGACAAGGTGGAGGATCACACCTTCAATTTGACCATCAGACTTAGAACGCTCAATCAAGATAGATAACATATCAGCAACTATATTGAAAAGCATGGGCGATAATGGGGAAAACGACGACCTGGACCACCTAATATCATCGGCACAAAATGCACCATGAAATATAAAAGGCATAAACAATTTAGTTATTAGTCGAATCCACAGTCTAGAAAAGCAACCCATTTCATTGTAGGGATTTGTACTGCAAATAGGATCTATCCTAATTGGCAATTCTGGTGACACAAATATATGAATAAAAATAGGGAGGTGCGAGAGAAACCAATCGTTAGGGTTCTGCTTTAGCGATTCTTATGATTTATATAGCATATTTGCTTATCTAGATATTCGATTTGGTTCCCAGGGGTCTAGATGTTCCCGCTTTCTATGCAGTTCGCTCCATGTGGAACCCATACACATGTGTCATCTACCTGCTGCGGGTCGGCACCATGCTGAATACGATCTGGCCGGCACGGATGGAGTCCCAAACCAACCTGGACCGTACCAACACACCACTGCAACACGCGCCGACGGGGCTGTCGCCGTGGAGTAGACTGAAGCTTAATTACTACGCAGCCACGCAGCATGTATATAATTGTTACCCCTCTGGCAGGAGCGACATCAAGTGGACGGCACCACCAAATAAACAAGCTAACTCCTGTTGTGCGTTTACATTTTTCTCTTAATTTCATTCGATTTGGATATCTCTCTTGATGTTCTAGTCAAGTACCTCGCTGCTTCCGCATCCTGACTTTTTTATTTATTTAGAAAATTACAAATTGTTTTCTAGAACCGTGTTCGATGTTTGGATTTAATTCCCACTTGTTACAACACCGAATTTGCTAGTATAACAATTGGATTATGTGAGATTTCTAAATTCATAAACATGAACGAAATCTGATTCTAAACATCAATAATTAGACTCCAGATATTATTTTTTTATCACAAATAGTTTATACCTACATGCATGCGATTGATTTGGTGCTCGATCGTCAACTGGGAGCATCCATTCTAGGTCATCGATCGTATTTGGATGTTCTAATTTCACCTTATTAGACTTCTAGCCAGTTTCCCAGAGGAGTAGCCGCCCTGTTCTCTGTCTGAACTCAGGATAGCAGTGCAACACGACGGTCCAGGTATCAGCCCGCCATCCGTACAAGCGGTCCATGACAGGCCCACGGGTACATAACTAAATACCGACAATGTATAAGCTATTATTACTACCGTCCGTGTCATATTTGCGGGCAGCACAGATCATGGAGCACATTTTCTTGGTCCAGATAACAAGAGCATGTGCCCTTGGGTGCCAAAACTCCATGCCCTTACCTGCTTACCATCATACATCCATGGTGCACACACTGCCGCAACACTTAACTACATCGCTCCTAACTTGCACGATTCTATTCTGTCCCCTCCGGCCTTCAACTGATCTATACTCAAGAAATTACAGCAGGAACATCAGACCCATGTTGACCAAACGGGCGTTGGGACCCATCGACCATCCTAGGCCGCTTGCTCCTTCGAGCCCACCAAGGGACACATGCGAGCCAATCGCCCGGGGGCTACTGTCGGGCCCCTGTCAACCGGGATGCCACGACCCGATGGTTGAAAGGTCCAGCGTCAGGGCTATTGCATCCTCAAGAGGCTAGAGTGCCTCCAGAGGTGGCCCGGCCGAGTGACCCCTCGCGAGGCCCCGCTTCACGAGGAGACAGCCTCTAGAGGGTGCGTCCACCAGAGGGACCCCTCTGCAGCGCCCCACTATGATTCGGAGCTTTGGATGCCTTGTAGCGTGCCAAGGGCCTGTTTGGTAATCTCACCGGGCTGCCGGCGTGCGAGGCAGATCCTGACAAGGGGTGCAGCCATACTGTGCTTCTGGTTTGCCTCGGTAAAGGAAGGTCTGGTCCGCCTCCTTTTCTGTAAGGAGAGGATAGACGACCTCAGCGTGGCAGGCTCCTCCCATTGCCGTTTTGGTGCAAGGAAGAAAAGCAGGCAGCGCCGGATGAAAACAAACGGCGCTAAAAAGTCAACTTTACAGGAGGAAGGGGGAGCACCCGGCGGCAACGACTTGGTCGACCAAAAGCAGCTTCGTAGACCAGGATCTCGAGTAGCGGCATTGTGGTAGCCCTTTCGGCCCAAGAATTGGGGGAAGAGGCCCAACGCCGCTATATAAGGGACTCTCCTCCTACCTTAGAACGGGTCGATCCCTGAGATCTAAAAGCCTAGACTTTCATCTACCATTGTACTCTCGTGAAGCACGCGAGCAATACAACAAAACAGGAGTAGGGGCTTTACCTCCTCACGATGGTCCCGAACCTGGGTAAAAAAAACCTGTGTTACCTCTCTCTCGTGTGCTTGCTCCGCTGTCGCCACCGTCGCCGAGACTTCTTGGAACCGTGTGTTCAGCCCCCTCACGAACCAAGGGATCGTTGGATCCTAGTTTCTTTCGCGGGACAAATCTCCGACACATGCCTTGACCTATTAATCAGTAGGGCACGAGAAGTAACATAATAACGATTTTCATTTCACTGAAACAAGCTATTCCCAAGCAAACTCCCAGATTTACACACGGTCACGGCTCCTATCTGTTTAATAGTACTACTAGCACATCTACATGGATATCATGAAAAAAAAGGACACAAATGAATTGATGTGGTAGTACAACATGACACTAGGAGTGCAACGAATTATGACAACACGAAGAAACAGTCATGGTGGACTGTATGAGTCCATAATAAGGGACACAAACGCGATTGATAAAAATATATATGATGGATGGGTGTTCAGACAACAATCAGGCGACCAACAGCATTGCTACCTTGATAAGTAGAAGCGCCTTGACAGTGTTGGGAAGCCCATGGACCAGCCAAAGTACGTACCTCCTTGTGTGGGAGGATTCATAATTGGAAGTGGCTACAGAGTATTGGGAAGCCCAATGTCGAGCACAATTTCCTCCTTGCGAGCAACAGTCATTTCCATAGAAGTACCTCCGTTGGTGGAAGGATTTGTACCTTCGTTCTTAAGTTGGTGCTTCTTCTCGTTCTTCTTCTTATTGTCCGGCGGAAACTGAACACTTTGCATCCTCTCAAGTCTGTTTTGGAATGTCTCCATCCCAGTTTCGTGCAATAGAAGCCAGATATAGGAGAGGTACTCCCCGCCGGCGCCAATGCTTTTGGCATGCAAGTAGCCTCGGCATCTACCAGCAGAAAAACAGAGCATCTCGACCCACACACCTTGTATCACCTCCCACATCATGTTCTCACCAATATCTGCCAACCAGGAGTAAAGCGCCACTGCGTCATTGATAAAAGATCCATATTCTCTAGAACTGCAAGTATCAACCACCTTTTGGGCGAGTTCTCGTTCATCCATCGGTGTCTCCTGACCCCTGAATATGTTATTGAGTTCGTCATATGCGAGTTTGCAAATACCCTTTCTACTGCCTGGCAATAGCATCTCAGGATTAGCAAATAACAAATGCATCATATAGTTGGATATTTCTCTGCATCTTTGGGCACGCTCTGATGTGCTACTATAGTAGTAAAAGCAGAAATCTGTGGCTAAGTGCCAGATAAGGACACTCTGATCCAATGGCATCTCTAAGCTACTGCGTATCTTCTGGTGACATTCCTTATGCTGAAGTGTCAGCTGGCCCCTGATATCATTGAACTCCTTGTAACTCTTAGCATCAGTTATGTACTTCTCCCAACCATCTTTGATATGCTGATGAACTAGCTTTGTGATGTCCTTGGATGAGTCGCAAGACTCCATGCCAAAAAATTGGCTAACGAAGACCTCGCATGACAAGCTCCTGGCGAAGCGCATCAACTTGCTAGGCTTCTTGGTATGGGCAAAGTATCCTATCAGGTTATGTTGAGCGACCTTGGCAGACCACCTGTCATTGAGTACTAGAAGACCAAATAGGGAAGAAAACTCTAGCGCAAGTGTCCCATACAACAACACAAATGTAATAAGGACATCACTGTGGTCATATGTTTGTTTGTGACTCTTGTGGAACAGAACAATGGTCGCAATTGGGGAGGCCACAGAGAATAACCACATCAGAAGAGAACTCCGTCCACTCATCCCTTTGGTCCAAGGATTTCTTGTATAGAGAAGATCAAATAAATTGGAGAGTCCGTTTGTTAGTGTCTCATGAGCTTTTTCATCATCTAGGTGACAAAACCTTTTCAGTATAGTATGGCGAATCTCCAAGCTATGTGCATAGTCTTTCACTAGGGTATCATGTACGTACGAGTATGGGCCAACATCGTTGGCAGTTTCTCTATCTTTTTGGAGCGTGGCTGTCTTTGCATTTTGTACATAGGCTTCTAGCTCGTTTTGCCCTTCTTTAACTCTACCAGAATTTGTATCCAAAAACCTATCAAGGTGGCTGAAGCTAGCTCTCATGAGAGCCAAAGGTTTCTGGAAGCATTTGGCAGCCCCAAGGGTAAAAAGACAAATTGCTGCAGCCAATAACTTTGCATCGGCAGATGACGGCCAGGACTTGCAGAATACGTAGACAGATACTGTTACCTGAAGCAACAGTAGAGGAGAATCAAGAACTTGGAGATTTTGTCAAGCAACAAACAATAAAAACTATCTTCCCTAAAGAAATTGATAGGCATAATCAAGGAAACATCTAAACCCTTCATCTTCCCAATTTAATTTACCTAGTCTTTTTTTTTTTGTAAAGAGCATATATTAATATCGTGGGTACACCAATTACACAGGGCCTCTGTAACAACGCATGTCCTACCGGCCTTACGGATGTACACAACCCAGAAAAAAAAAGGAAAAAGAATTACAAAAAAGTACCTCTACAATAAAACTATTCCCTTGCAGCAACGACACTAACACCATGAGAACAACACCAGAAGTTCAACCATTCCAATAATGATGCCTTCAAGAAGAAAAAATTGCACAAGAGTCGTCATCAGCCGATCAAAGATCATAGATTTTTACCCTGGTGAAAGTCCTCGCTCACGAAAACAATGTCTTCAAATGTGGTATGTCAAGTAATTTGGGACCGAGGAAGTACCAAATGTGGTATGTCCAGCCTAGTAGACATGAATACATAAATTTCCTTAGAAACTACAAAACATTTAGTCTTATTATATTTACATGAGATGTAGAATTATGCACTATTTTAAAACAGAAAACAGAAAAACCAGATGAATCTATACTTGGAGATGTAAAAGATTGAAAGTTGACTTCAGATTTTTTTTTGTTATGCAAGTGAGCAACTAAATGTAGTCCATTATTTGGTATTCTCTAGAAGACCAAAGCTGCAAAATATTTATAATATAAGTACTCCCAAACTTAAACTTGAGAAATAAAGGAAAACACAAGCATACTACTTTCGTTCGTGATTTCATTAGTGAGTAATTATTAGTCAAGCAGCTGATGAAGCCAAGATGGCTGCCATACCTGAGACGAGGAGGTGATGATGTGCCGCTTCCACAACTCGTTGTCCTCGATGCTATATGCGGTTATGACGAGCTGCCCACCGAGATGTATTAGCAGGATTGGCGCCCAAATGACCTGTAGATCACGGCTACGGTACCGCAGCTTCTTTTGACGGTTGAAGAGCGTGGCGAGGGCATAAATGGCTAGAGCATCGCTGGCTAGATACGAGAGCCAGACGAAGAATCTGTACCAAGGTGGAATAAGGGACTTGCGCATCCCCGCAGAGAAGAAGAGGAAGTACTGAACGGCAAGGCTTCCCAATACAAGGGCAGGAAGCTGCTCCTGCTCCCACCATGAAACAACACTCGAGGAACCCATCCTCAGTTGTCTCCGTCTATGGCCTCGTAGGTTTGTACTAGTGGTTTGTACTAGAGTGGGAGTAACATAGTGATAATTAATTAGCGTGAAGAGAGACAGTTATAGTAACATTACATAACACTTCCCAACGAAAAAATTATTCTACAAAATAATAAATAAAGTTCTCTATGTTATCATGACTATAATAGATGTAATACGGAAAATCTAGCTAGCGACTGGTCGGTGGAAGTAAAAATCCGGCGGACGTGCATGTGTCCACTCCACTAAACGACAAAATGAATCAAAGCCAGCAAAGAATCAAATCGAAAATTTAAAATGTTCTGTAGATCAATCTGTTTATCCGATTTAGGATCCGTTTTCACTATTAAGCTAGTCGCGACGAGATCTTCGAAACTAGATCTCATGTTGATATGTTTCGATGAAATTTTTTTCAGACCAAAAAGTTATCCACCCCTAACACTTGAGTTATCCATATCATAATATGTAGGTTATCCACCATATATCATATAAGTTACCCACCGTATAAACAAGTTAGGTCGAGGCATTCTCATATTTCCCACATGGGTAACTTTTACATATTTTCGTCTCATAAAACCTTGATTAACACATTGACGAGCGATGAGGCTCGGTACCTAACACCCTTTGAGGCATTGTCACTCATACGCCGTGATAGCGATGATGTGTAAAGCCGAGCCACTAGATTACCTATTGTCCTTTACGTCTATTCACTATAACATACGGGGTGGATGGGGCATAAGATCTCAATTATATCATGCAAAAAATGTTTAGATTTAATTCCTTCAAAAAAGTATGCTTAATGTTTGACGCGATAGTCTTTTGAGCCCGTATGCCTCTCGTATTGACAAACGACGAAGCGGAGCCGCTAGAGTAACTTTTGTATTCTGTCTCTGGTTAATTTTTATAGTGGTAACTTATATATGTTATTGGTTAGGTAACTTAAATGTTAAAGTATGGATAACTCTTGTGTTATTGGTGAATAATTATTGTATAATATCATGGATAATTTTTTTATCTCTATATATAACTTTATATAATTTTCAAGATAACTTTAGTTCTTTTTATGACTACCATAACGTTTAGGACTTGGTTACCTCTATCTTAATTAATTACATGTGCGATAGATTTACTTGATTTGACAGATTAGCCTAGGTGTTAGGATACCGAGTCTCCGAAGTCGACGTGGTGAAACTTAAGTCGTAGGAGTTTACATTTGTATTTATGCATGCATAAAAAACACACGATTTGTACATAGAGTGGATAACTTATGTAATATCAGGTGGATAATGTATGTAGTTCAACATGGATAACTTTTGTGTTACGGGCGGATAACTTTTGTGTCCGAAAAAAAGTTCTCGAAACATATCGATATGGGATCTAGTTTTGAAGCTCTCGTCGCGACTAGCCCAACGACGAAAACAAATCTAAAATCGGATATACGGTTTGACTATAAGTCATTTTGAATTTTTAGATTCAAATTTAAATTAGACATCACCTATTTTATCGTTTTGTGATTAACAACTAAATAGGCACTTATTAGACCTGGATCACCTCATGCATCGTACACATATCTTCATACATATATGCTCGGTCCGCATGCCAACCCTTATGGCTGCTCTTCTCTAAATGTCCGCCAGATTTCATCACTTATAGAACAGTTGCCGTGTAGCAGCGTCCATGTAATAACTTAGCTAGCTATGTAATATATAATTTCTTCATTAAATATGGTGCAACATCACCATCTAACCTACCATACCGTGTTACATACGATACCGTGTTAATTAAGATGCTTCCTTTGTTAAAAGTGTAACAATTTTTTCTTGTGAAAAAACAAGGTAAACCTTTAAGTGAAAGGCGTAACTAGTATATTGTTTATGTATACGCCGTCCTCCTGCTCCTCTAATAATTTCGTTTCTCGCTAAGCGGGAGCCAACCTCTTAGTTTAATGCATATAGTCTTGGGACAAAGCATATACAGCTAGATGCTAAACAACGGCGGAGCTTGCCAAGAAACAATGGGGAACAAAAGACAAAGCATCTTAGTCTTCTAAAAACTCATGAAACAAGTGGTGTGAATATTTTATACGTCGAGGCAAACTAACATAGTACGTATTAGCTGGATGCACTTGCTCATACATGAAACAAGTGGTACACGTTTTTTAACCAGGAAGGCGTGAACAACAAACGGAGGTCTTTCACTAGTAGAAAACAGCCTATCCGTTCGTGCCCCCTCAGAGCATTAGTCCCGGTTGCACCACGAACCGGTACTAATGCTGGCACGCGTCCCGGTTCGAGCGGGCACGGCACTACTAGGAAACAGGCTGTTAGTGGCGCACCCGAAATGCTCATCCGTGGCGCACTAGCAGTGCGCCACGGGCCTTGCGCTACGGCTATCTCTTAGCCGTGCCTAGTGCGCCACGGTTGTGTAGAGATAGGCGTAGCGCACCTCCTAGTGCGCCACAGAAGTTTGGGATGGTGCGCTACCCCTGGGATCTTCTGTGACGCACTACCTAGTGCGTCACTAAACTTTCATAGTGCGCTTTAGGTGTAGTACGCCACAGAAGGTAGACCATGTGCGCCACAGATGTATTTTTTGTTTTTTTTTAATTTCCGAGCCAGATTATATGCAATACAAATTATATACAATATTACAGCAGATATACACACACAGATACAAGATATACAATTATATATATAAATACTCAATATGAAAAACAAGATTGAAACAAATACATATAGATAAGTCTCATACATGAATACATAGTCTAAGTTACATTGTTTCGATCATGTTACAAAGTAGTAGTTGGTGACATGCTAATACATGTGTCGATTGAACAAGTTAGAGCTCGGAAGCTCGCCTAGACATCTAAACTAGCTAGCTAGACACAAACGCGGGATAAATAACCAAAGAAGATAAGCATGATCACCGCCGCGACGAAGGTGTAGGTCTTCATCCGGTTCCTTGTCCTAACTCCCGCTAGATAGCGCGTGTATCTAGCTTCCGCCTCCGCCATAGTGTTGTACCCTTTGTAGCTATTGCCGCTGAAACGGTGCACCTGTCTCCGGCAGTCTTTCCAATCATCGTAGACTCCGGGAACCCGTCCCTTGTACACGACGTACCACGTCATCTATAAGTTGACAATAATAATTAACCGACTATTGAAAAAAACATATATAATTAAAGTCGCATATGAAGATACACTTATAGAAAGTACTCCTATATAGTGTGCCACGACATTTCAATCATCGGCATTATTCTCGAAAAAGACCAAAGTAACTCAAAAAGCATGCCTCATATATATACATAGGTCGTTGGACACAGGAATATGCTACGATGGAACCGTACGTCAAGTAGGATGCACAACACCTAGACTTGTGCATAGCACAAGGCGTACAATCCCATCGTAGCACATTCACATATATAGTGTGCCACGACATTTCAATCATCGGCATTATTCTCGAAAAAGACCAAAGTAGCTCGAAAAGAATGCCTCATATATAACTAGCTAGGTCGTTGGACACAGAAATATGCTATGACGGAACGGTTAGCCAAGTAGGATGCACAATTCCTGGACTTGTGCATCACAAGGTTAACTATCCCGTCATAGCACATTCACATATATATTGTGCCATGACATTTCAATCATCGGCATATTCTCGAAAAAGACAAAAATAACTCGAAAAGAATGCCTCATATATATACATAGGTCGTTGGACACAGGAATATGCTACGATGGAACGGTGAGCCAAGTAGGATGCACAAGACCTGACTTGTGCATATCACAAGGCTCACAGTCCCATCAGTAGCACATTCACATATATAGTGTGCCACGACTTTCAATCATCGGCATTATTCTCGAAAAGAGTAAGGAAAAAAGAAGGACCAAGTTGAGCAAAGGACCAAAGAGTAAGCAAAAAAAACAAGCATTGATTGATATATAATAATAATAAGCAAAATAAGTTCACTTGTCGTCCACACACACACACAAAGGTCATCTATAGTTTGTAACTACAACTAGGCCAACATCAAGCCTTCTGGCTCAGCTTAGGGAACGGGAGGACGCCTTGTCTCGTCATGAACTTCCTATAGTCACCCTGCATCTCTAGGCGATCTTCTATGTCACGGTTATTGGGATATTTCCTCGTAGAAGATCCTCCCAAGTCATGACATCATGAAAGATGATTGCCCCAAACTGCTGCTGGATGTGATACATCTCTTGTCTAATATCCGAATCATTGATCTTGGCCTTTGCTTCGGCCCACTGTTTGAGATGATCTGGCAGCGTAGAATTCTGCTGGTCAAGTAGGAACGCCCTCATGTGATGGAGTGCGTAGTAGGTTTCCTTCTTACTGTTTTCCGGCTGCTTCACGCAGGGGAACTCCGTTACGTGGTTGAAGACGTGCCTGCCGAACTTGACCTTCTTACGCACGGTTGGTGCCTTCCGTCGAGGCAAAGCCAGTGAGAGCATCATCCAAAACTTCCTTGATCTTGTCGTAGTTTTTCTTCTTTTCTAGACTCCCCGAGTCGAAATACGTGGCGTGGGAATGCTTCGACGATAAGGAGATGAGCGTGCAGTGTTCATCTCTGCGCAAAATATTCAAATGGAATGTGTTGGAAAAAGAATGATGATGATCTAATAAAGCCAATCGACGTTGGCGAGTGAATAACGACTTACTCGGGAAAGTAAGGCACGAGAATGTATTCCTTTGTCTTGTTCGCCACGAGGATTCTTTTTAGGTACGAGGCCACGATCGTCGTTCGGGGGAACCCAAGCAGCCGCCACGCATGTAGTAGGGGTCCACTATAGCGATGCCGGTGTGTTCTCTCTAATGATCTGCGTGGCGGTGAGAGAAAAGACGGACCATGGTATAGTGCAGCGGGTATAGGTGGAACATATTGAAGATGTCGTCGAACCGCAGGAAGAATAGATCCATGAGGGCGGTGTCGAATCCCAAGCCGTGGCACCTTAACCATGAATACGGGTGCGAGGATCTTTCTCCGATAGAAGGCGTCTCTCTATCGTCAAGACGCTGTCATGCACACTCTACAGCCCGAATGGCGAAGCTTCCGCAAATTCTTAGGTAGCATGGGCTCACCCGCCACATGAATCTCCACATAATACCCTCGGGTCTTGGTGGCCCGTCCCAAACCTGATCGGATTCACGATTGTTGACGCCACACCGGCTGGCTCGAGCTGCTAGATTTTCTTTTCCTGCCCTTTTTCCTTTTGGAGAGCGGGCACCGCATCTGAGCACCGGCCGCCCTATGTAGTGTGTCAGGGCTTAGAATAAAGGGCCGGTTGGTTGTATCAGCTGGCTCTATAAAGGCGCAAGCTGGAGGCGTCTCCTGAGAACCAAACAGACGCTTGGTGATAGTGGCTTTCTCTGTGGGGCGACCAGCTAGGTCTTCTTCGTTGCCAAACTGAGTGCTGAAGAAGTGATCATTCCAGTCTTCGTCGTCCTCAGCCGGATCCTGCACCATGTGCATATCATCAACATGATCATCCGACCCACCGCGTGGAGGTGACGGCGAGGGCGGTAAGGGGGCCTTGCCACCGCTTGTCGCTGGCACGACAGGCGGTCTGTTCGGGCGTGATGGCCCCGCCGTCCCCAAACGGATCATGCTCTTTGGACATAGCAAGAATAAGCCGAAGCAACTTCGAGGACGACGGCTCTTCTTCATCCGCTCACGGGGTTGAATGGGAGGTTCGTGTCGTCGCAGCCCCTTAGCACCCGACTAATTTTAACCTTGTGCACGCTATCTGGCATCGGCTTTGAGTGGAACGTGCGCTGCAAGGGTTGAACGATGGTACCCTTGGCAACATCCCTCAGCTCGTTGTTCACGTAGCATAAGAAAGTGCAAGGAACATCCGTCTGCGGAAAACATGTACGGCGTCGTCAGAGCGAGATGCCATAAGAGTAATAGATGGCATGAAAGGCGGTAATTAAAGCAATTTGTTTACCGTGATGGTGTCGAGATCGGCTAATGTCGACGCACCGCATACGGCGACAGGCGTGCAAGAGACGGAAGGGCTGCTTGATGGCGCGGTGCTGGCCGCCGGTGTATTCTCCCTACCGACGGGTGCTTGGAGCTCCGGTGCCGCCGCGGCGATGGCAGGGGGCACCAACATGTACTCCGGCGCCACGGTGATGGCAGGGGAGTCACCAACACTTGCGGCACCGCGGTGCTAGCTGGCGGAGTCACGAACACGTAGTTCGCCTGATTCGTCGGCGCCGCGTTGTTCGAGTGGCTGCTGACCATGCTTGGAATCGGGCACGGCCCTACTCGACCACCCGCACTCCAGTTCGCTATTGACTCCACCAAGGTAGGCAGGAAGGACGTGAGGGTGATTGCCACGTTGTCTTGGACGATCTGCGGGATCCGCGCCACTTGTGCCTTAAGTTCTTGAACCTCTCGGTTTTCCTCCTCGCTCCTTCCCGACGGCGCCACATGCGTCCTCGGCGGTGGACCAAAATGATCCACCCAATTCTTACCCCCGAGGCCGGCCAGACGGCCAGCCGGCAACGGCTTCTTCAGAATCGCTCTATTTTCTTGGCCCGGTTCGCCATACTGTTAAGGGTTATCCCACCGGGTGGCCGCCGTCGACCCCTGGGATGAGGAACCCTGGGATCCATGACTAGCAACAATTTCCTCCTCCTGTAGAAGAAGTAACAGTGAATCATTTAGATCATCGATTAGATTGCAATCGTGTTGATCCGCGGTAATTAGATTATACTTACCACAATTTCCTCGAATTCCTTCACCGCAGGATCCGCGGTGAGTTGTTTGGTTTTTGGGTCCACATGGTCATGGGCCCTGATGAAGTTTCGAACCTGCCCGGGTTCGAATTTGTAAAGGGTTTTCTATCCCCTTGGATCTATACTCTTCGTCCTCCTTATTCCATTTGGCCTCCGCGGTTCTGTATCCACCAGATCCGAGATGGTGATGACCTATATTCATCGCCTGCAGCACCTTTCCCCGATTACTATTGGCCAGGGCTCTTTCGGATTCACACCTCTCCTTGAACTCCCGGAACTGATCTTCGGTGATCTGCGGGTCAATCTTCTGGATCTCCTCGAGACTTTTGCCTTCTTTATAGATCTTCTTCTTTATCCGGGTTCTCCAGCTGGCCAGTGCGGTGCTCATCTTTGTGAGGGCGGATTTGTTTACTGCCGTTCCCATGATAATTTGTGTTCGATACTTAGCGGGAACTTGTATCTTGCGCAGCTTCTCGAAGAGGAGTGTGCGCAAGTGGCCATTATCTTTATGCCGGAGATTCTCGGTGTTGATCGAGATGGTTGTCCGGGTGATCGCCGCCACTTGCCCACCGTACCCTTTGACGACAAGGGCGGGCTCCAAAGGAACCCCTGATGGGCTCACTTGCATTTCCTCCCCGACCGTGTTGAGTGTTCGGCCGGTCCTTCACTTCTTCTTCTTCTTAGGAGGGTTGCTACCACTCCACTGCCCTCGCCGCCATCAGTGGTTTCATCGTCCGCCGTTCCTTTGGCTTCTTCCTCCGCGTCTTCCATCTCATCATCCTCGCTCTCCTGGGGATGGTATTCTTCATCGTCTTCTAGACGCTGGGCCGCCTCCTAGAATGTCAATTGTTTATTTGGAGGTCTGAGTTCTCCTTCAGCGCTGATGCGCTTAGAACATCCAGCCTCGTCGTTGTCACACATCTTTGCACTAATAAAAAACAAATAATTGGTTAAATGCACGGAAAAATCCGGCATGACCTTTGCTAATTTTCTTAAACTAGGAGTGCCCGATTTCTGCCGAAACGGAAGTTAATCAACATTCCGGCAAAAATCGGGACTCATTTCATACAAGAACCTGCATACACGACATAATAAAGTGCCTCATAAAAGCACAATCACAATTTCAAGTGCTACAATTATATCACCACAGATTATATCACCTTTCATTGATGATAGCAAGCAAATACATGCAGATTATAGCACCTGTCATTATATGACAGCAAGCAAATACAAGTTTATATGACAACAAGTAACTTATATGACAACAAATAACTTATATGACATCAAATATGACAGCAAATATGGTCAGATTATATGACAGCAAGTTTTCACCATGTATTTTCAAACCAGGAGCATTTTAAACCAGGAGCATTTTAAACCAGGAGCATTTTAGATCAGCACTAGCAAATATGGTCAGATTATATGGTCACCATTTCAGCACTACTAGACCATCACCAGGAGCATTTTAGATCAACCACAAACTAGGATCATCATCAGCATAACTAGGATCATATATCTCCTAGCCACAAACAACACTAAAATCCATGAGTGCAAAACCATATGCTAGGCAACTACTACAGCAACTACAATAAAATTTGCTAACACTAACCTACTACAGCAACTACAAGCTAACTGCAAGCTACTACATCCACTACAATGAATCAAGCTAAACAAATCCAGGAGAACTTGATGCTAGGAAACCAGATGCTAGGAAGAACTTGTATCAGCCACTACAGAACTTGTTGTGGCTGCTAGGCAGGGGGAAGCTAGGGGGTGCACCCAGGAGTGCAAAACCAGATGCTAGGGGGTGAACCCTAGCTATCTTCTTATACATAGACTGTCCATGAGATGATTTTATATTGTCTAAAATAGGATGGGGGTTTCCTTTCCTACAAATAATAATATGGAGTTAATGGAGTTACTTCCTGAGGTGGACACTCTACAAAGTCTGGATTCCCCAATCACCGAAGAGGAAATATATGGATTGGTTAAATTCTTAATACCATATAAAGCACCTGGACCAGATGGTTTTAATGGTTTCTTTGTGAAAAATGCCTGCATATCATCAAGGAAGATTTCTTCAAGTTATGCTTTTGAGTGTCAGCTTGGGTCCATGCCTTTTACATTTTGGATTTACCCATGGGCACTACTAAACCCTCTGTCAAGGATTTCTCAACAATTATTAACATAATTGGAAGAAGACTGAATGCCACTATATCTTTTTGTCTTATGGAGACAGTCTCATTCTAGTTAATTCGTCTTGTCTTCATTGGCAATGTACTTCATGTGTCTTGTGGTTATTCCCGGGGTTATTGAGATCATTGATAAAGCTAGAAGAAGATGCTTATGGAGGAAGGAAAAAACAAGGAAAGAGTAAATTCATGGCTGCTTGGGATATGATTTGCAAGCCAAAAGAAAAAGGAGGATTGGGAATATTGGATCTCGTGATTCGAACAAAGCATTACCGATTACACTTGGATAAATTCTATAATAATGCTGATTTTCCCTGAGTCAAATTGATAAGGGACACTTACTATCATGAGTCTGTTCCCCATACAGTTACACAATGTGGATCATTTTGATAGAGAGGGATATTTAGTCTTGATGATGAATGGAGAGCCATGACTATAGGAAAAGTAGGCAATGGTTTCAGTTTTATTTTCTGGAATGATCTATATGGTGCGAGACATTGCTATCAACCAAGTTTCCTGTGCTTTTATCATATGCTAGAAAAATTGGCATCAAGACATGACATATGTTCTATACAGAATTTACATGAGGCTTTTCACTTTCCATTTTCTATAGAAGCTTTCATAGAGTAAAATCAGTTACAAACAACTCTGAATGGAGTATCCTTGAACTCTAGTTGGCCATTGCTGCACTTTTTTAAAGCTTTTCTGGTGAGATTGTTACAGAGAATTGCTACTACTACTACTACTAGTAGTTGATGACTGCATGGACAACAATGATCGAGCCCATGATTGATGCAATCTCTACCGGTTGCACATTCAGCGGGAGAGAGGAGAGAGAGGGCTGCAGAACCCTAACCATGGCCTGCTGAGCCCTAACCATGGCCTGCAGAGAGAGGGGAGAGATGGAGAGAGAGGGATAGAGTGAGAGAGAGAGGGAGAGGGAGAGAGGCGCTCACCTCGACGGCGGACGACGACGGTCGGACGGCGGCCTCCACCTCCGAGACGCTGGCTGCTCCTCCTCGGACACGGGCCTCCTCCGAGACGCAGGCGGACCTCCTCCTCTCGGACACGTGCGGGCGGACCTCCTCCTCCTCGGGGCTGGCAGGCCTCCTCCTCCTCGGGCCTTGGCGGATCGAGAGCGGCGCGGCGGTCCTTCGGGCTTGCTGGAGAGATGGGGATGAGAGAGGGGTGGGCGCCACGTGTGGATAAAGCCACTTAGGCGTGGCGCCTTGAGCCATAGTGCGCTACGGATATCTGTGGCGCACTATGGGATAGTGCACGCCTATCGACTTCTAACTCTTGCATAAGAGAACTACAGCCCCACTAGCTAACAACTATACTAGCCTATCCCATGGTTCTGCCCACTACTCTATTCTAAACCTAAGAGCACCTGTGTTCAATCCTGGTGCCCCAATTTTGTTTTGATTTTAAAAATACTTTTAAATATTCCAAAAATGCCCAAAAGTGGTGATATATGCCATAGAAGTTTTATTTTGATTTTAAAATACTTTTAAATATTCCAAAAGTAATAATATTCCAAAATGCCCAAAAATATGATTTAAAGTATAACTAAATTTCATAATACTTTGTCCATGAATATTACAATCTTTTTTCACCATGCGTTTACAATATTTTTGAGCTAGTGTTTTATAATCTTTTTCCCTTCTTTATCGCGGTTGAATAATTTAGCCCCGGCACTTTAATGTTTCTTCTTTCGAACGGGCTACCTTTTTGGGTAGGGTTGTCCTTTTTCTTCTTATGATGTATGTTGCTGCATCGTAGTCGCCGCCATCTTCAATCTTTGGATCGCCGTCTTGGTCAAGTCTTGCTCGTTGGCGACTCCATCCATTCCGATGATGTTTCTTTTCCTCTCCTCACGACAACACGGCTAGGCTTTGTCGGGTTGTAATGAAAAACATTGGTCCACTTTTGTAGCCAGTACCCACGGTTCATTTTTCGCGCCACGTTTGCACGGCGGCCTTGGATTTGGCTGCCGGGTATAACCATGGTTGTGAAATACGGTCTTCTCTTTCGATGCTCTTTGCCCATCGACCGGAACATCGGCACCTTTTCTCCACAGTAGTCGAGCTCCCAGATCTCCTCGATTCCGTAGAATCTTTCCTTCACGTTGTCATCGGTGTAGAATTCCGACGTTACGCCTGAGTTCTGATAATCACACTTGTTGTCCTTTTCCTCCGTGTAGAATGTGTAGCCGTTGATATCATACGCCTGATAGGTCACCAGGTTTTGCATCGGTCCCTGCGACAAGGTGAATATGATCTTTTCCGTGTCAGAAGAATGCGGCGGGGATTATCAAGCGTCCGCCTAAACCAACGCGTGAAATCTGAGTTGTGCTCTTTGATTATTTCTCCTGCGTCCTCTGTATGCGCGGTCCAGTACTTCTTCTCGATTAACCTTTTGTGCTTCTGTACCCAAGGATCGACCAGTTCTAAATGCTGTAGCGCGACGAGGTTTGCTCGATCAAAGTCTGCGCGTCGAAAATCGAAGTCTGCATGCAGTATGCGACGACCCTCTCGGTGACCAGATCCGTCGAGCTTGCCAAGGTGTCTGTTGATGGGAAGACCGACAGGGTTCTCGATGTCTAGATAATTCGTGCAGAAAGAGATGCACTCTTCGGCCAGAAAGCCCTTGGCTATGCTTCCATCTGGACGGGACCTGTTGCGAACATATCCTTTGATGTGTCCATTCATCCTTTCGAACGCCATCATGCTGCGGAGGAACATCGGCCCGAGTTGTACAATGTCCTCCACGACATGGACCAGCAGATGCACCATAATGTCAAAGAATGCAGGTGGGAAGTAGACCTCAAGCTCACATAGTATCACCACGATCTCCTCCTGTAGCCTTCCGAGCTGATTCAAGCCAATCGACTTCCTAGAGATGACGTCGAAAAACTTGCATAGGCCAAATAACGTTTCACGGACGTGCTCGTCCATTATCCCTCTTAGTGCGACCGAAAGTACTGCGTCATTAGCAGCACGGCATCGTGAGACTTCATGCCATCGAACCTCTTGCCGCCTCGTCTAGGTATCTGCTTATCTTGCCCGCGTAGCCGTAAGGAAATTTGACTCCTAGAAGGCACTTGAAAAACTGTTTGATCTCATCCTGGCTTAGAGTGAAGCAAGAAGGAGGGGCAGTAATATTCGTTCTTCTTGAACTTTTTACCCTTCCGACGACCTTGTGTCGTCTCCGACTCATGATCATCGTCATCTTCTTGATCATCAGGAGTAGTGCGTCCTCCGTGAAGCTCCTTCCGGATACCCAAGCATATCAGGTCGTGCCTTGCTTTCGGACCATCTTTCGTCCTATCTGGCATGTTGATTATGGTGGCGACCATACTCTCGCACACGTTTTTCGTGATATGCATGATGTCGAGGCTATGAGGCGTGCGGAGAAACTTCCAGTATGGCAACTCGGAAAACAGACCTTGTTTTCCATACCTTCATCAGCTTGTCTTGTTGCCTCTTTCGCTTCTTTCTGGCTTAGGACAATCTTTCCAGTTTTTCAGCAACTCTTCCACTTCTTCGCTGCTCCTACGCTCTGGGATTCCTCGGGTCTCTGATTTGCCATCGAACAGGTCTCCACGTTTTCTCCATGGATCATTCTTGCCGAGCCACCTCCGGTGCGCCATGAACACGGTTTTCGATGACCCTGGATCTTTCTCTAGTTGGAGATAGCTTGTGTTATCCATGCACCTAACGCATGCGCAGAATCCTTGGATAACCTGCCCGAGATATACCCGCCTGGATAGTCTTGCACCGTAGTGACCAATGCGGCTCTCATAGTGAAATAATCTTGTGCGGCGTCGTAAGTATTGGCTCAGATTCCCATAACGTGGCTAGCTCCTCTTTCAACAGCCCGAGATCTGATTGATGTCGGTACCAGGTTGTTTCGGCCCTTGAATTAGCATACTCATTTGTATGTACTTCTTCTTCATGCACAACCATGGAGGGAGGTTGTACATCCATAAAACACGGGCCAAGTGCTGTGCGTGCTGCTCACTGCTACCGAACGGATTGAGTCCATCGGTGCTCGCACCAAGCTGATGTTCCTCGAATCTCCACGAATTATGGGAATTCGAGGTCAAATGCTTTCAGCAGCTAGCATCTGAAGGTGCGCGTCAGCTCATCCTTTTCGGGTCATCATCATCTCCTGGCTTCTTCCTTTCCGCATGCCATCGCATGAGCTTCGCTTCCTTAGGGTCCGCGAAATAGCGCTGCGGACGAGGAGTGATAGGAAAGTACCATACCACTTTTCGAGGTGCTTTCTTCCCTTTCTTGTATCGACTCACGCTGCACACGGACATGTGGTTTTCTCCGCGTCCTCGCCCGATAAATGATGCAATCGTTGATGCATACGTGATATCTAACGTCGGTAGATCGAGAAGGACGATTTTCTTGGCATCCTCGATACTAGTTGGACATGTGTTCCCCTCCGGGAGACGACCGTGCCAGAATGCCATCATATCGTCAAGCTTGCGTCGCTCAATTTGTGCTTTGCCTTCATCTCCATAGCCTTGAGCGTTACATTCAACCGGGTATCATCGGGCCTGCATCCTTCATACAATGGAGTAACCGCATCTTTCTCAAGTTGCGCAAGCTTGGCTTTCTCTCTAGCGGTAGCCCTGGCGTTACTCGCAGCTTGAGAAGCAGCTCTTGCACATAAGGGTCCCGCCCAGCGACGTTGTTCCATCGTCGTCCGCTCCTCCGACATCTAGATCATCATCATCCGGTGCCTTCCGCACCTTCACCATCTCCAGAGACTCTTCATCATCTCGCCCGT
Organism: Avena insularis; assembly: GCA_023614405.1. Taxonomy (NCBI): domain Eukaryota; kingdom Viridiplantae; phylum Streptophyta; class Magnoliopsida; order Poales; family Poaceae; genus Avena; species Avena insularis. Next base: position 28,961,493 of record CM042689.1, on the reverse strand, counting down.
TCTCTCGTGATGATGATCATCGCCATGTTGGCCACCTTCTTCACCGTCTCCATCATCTACGCCATCGCTTATCCAACGAGTGTATCCATCCATGAAACCATGGCGGCAAGTGCGCTTCAGATTCCCGAATCTGGGTCGATCACCAGCTTGAGTTTGCATCTTCTCGCATTTAACATCTTATATCATCTTGTTATTTCATTATCATGTCGGCCGTCGCACATTTCAAAAATCTAGCCACAATGCCTTCGCTCATTATGCGGACTATTTTTTCCTGCACGATGTACACGGTACAATTTTGAAGTCTATTAGAACCACATAATGAATGCATGCATGCAATGGTCGATAGAAAATTTCGGCATGACCTATCCTAAAATTAGGACCTTTGTGAAATGCCAAAGTCTTGCCAAAATGGAAATGAATCAACATTTTGGCAAAACAAATGGCAACTTGTTCACATACAAACACAAGAGAGAGAGAGAGACCGATCCATACACACATGAAAATATCATTATCCTCTCCATACACACATGCATGAGCATCATCGATACTCTCCATATACACACACATATGACCATCGATCCTCTCCACATACACACATCATGAGCATCGATCATCTACATACATATGAGCACATCATCCATATACACATGAACACATCCTTACATGGACAACTTACGAGATGAGAGACCGATCGCGAGAAAGATGGAAAGGAGAGGTGCGTCGGCCGAGGAGAAGGATAGATGAGAGACCGGAGACCTCCTCTATTACTTATGTAACATCCAAAGCAAGTTTTACATGCTAAAAATGGTGAATGTGTGGAGAAATTGAGGTGGGAAGGAGAAGATCCCGACTAGATCTAAGGAGGAAGAAGAAGGGGAAAGTGAAGTGTGGGGTGGTGGATGTGGTCACACATGTGCACATAAAGTGCTGTTCTAAAGAAATCGACACATCCGTGGTGCACACGGCCCTAGTGCGCCACAGGGAGTACAAACATCTGTGGCGCACTATGCCCTGTGCGCCACAGATGCTCCTACTCCCTGTGGCGCACTAGGCCGAGTGCGCCACAAAAGTTTGTGGCCGTTTCAGAGCAGAGGGGGGCATGCGCTTAGGCGTAGCGCACCAGCCCCATGTGCGCCACAGATGACCCTAACAACCATGGCGCACATGACTCTAGTGCGCTATAGATGTTTGGCGTGCGGCCAACAGGGCCCTGGCCCACACACATCTGTGGCGCACTATAGTCATGTGCGCCACGGTTGTTCTAGTTATTAGTAGGGCACTGCCCACAGGTGAGCGACGCCTGTTTTAGCCGTGGGGCACTTCAACCATGTGAGCCACGGATGTGCTGATTACCTATAGCCGTTTTCCTAGTAGTGCGGGGCCCGGAGGCATGCGTCCCGGTTGGTAAGAGGGCATACGTCCCGGTTTGTAACACAACCCGGGACTAAAGGTTGGGCGTCAGCCACGTGGCGTGGCACACACCTTTAGTCCTGGTTTGTGTTATAAACCGGGACGTATGCTCTCGCCCTCTATAAATGCAACGCCCCAGCCCTCTGCCTTCACTCTGTTTTTTCTTGGTGGAAGGTGTGAGGGGTGTGCTAGTTTTTTCCCCTATGCATGCATTCAAGGTGTTTGATGAAATGTTTGAGTGAATGATCCCGTTCAATTTCTCATAAAACAAAAATATAGAAGGTGTCCGAGACGCACTTGAGCTTTCTCCTCTTTATTTTCCTCGATCGAGGTTAGCAATCTTATCTTTTCTCTGTCATTGATACAATGCATGTGTCGATGTGAATTGGTCATTTCACTATTTATGATGTCCTGTTTTTTGATAAACTTACTTATATGATGCACATGAATGGTCGGGAATGGATGTACGGTGACCGGCGCGTAGCCGGGTATATGAAAGGCGTGGATAAATTTATCGATGTGGCTACGGCAAACAAAGAGAATGGTTTTATACGTTGTCCATGTGTTCAATGTCGGAATAACAAGGAGTACTCTTCCTCGAAAATCATTCACGGCCACCTGATTATAAAAGGTTTCATGCCCAACTATAATTGCTGGACCAAGCACGGGGAAAAAAGGGTTATGATGGAAGATGGTGAAGAAGAAGATGATGATAACAACTATCATCATATGTTTCCTGAATACAGTGATAATGCAATGGAAGACAATGGAGAGGAAGGAGGTGAAGAACGGGCATCAGATGAGCCGGCTGATGAACTTGGTAGGGTCATTTCTGATGCAAAGCGAGACTGTGAAACAGAAAATGAGAAGTTGAAGTTAGAGGGCATGTTAGAAGATCACAAGAAATTGTTGTACCCAAATTGTGAAGATGGCAACACAAATCTCAGTACCACACTGGAATTGTTGCGATGGAAGGCAGAGTGTGGTCTAACTGACTCCTCATTTGAAAAGATGCAAAGAAGACTCTTTGTCCTACGAACTTCCCGAACATAACGAACTTCCCGAGAGTACCTACGAAGCAAAGAAGACTCTTTGTCCTCTAGGATTAGATGTGCAAAAGATACATGCATGCATTAATGACTGCATCCTCTACCGCGGTATGGAGTATGAGAATTTAGATAAATGCCCGGTATGCAATGCATTGTGGTATAAAATCAGACGAGATGACCCTGGTGATGTTGAGGGAGAGCCCCTCCGGAAGAGGGTTCCTGCTAAGGTTATGTGGTATGCTCCTATAATACCAAGGTTGAAACGCATGTTCAGAAACAAAGAGCATGCCAGGTTGTTGCGATGGCACAAAGAAGACCGTAAGAAAGACGGGAAGTTGAGACACCCTGCCGATGGGTCACAGTGGAGAAAAATCGAGAGAGACTTCCCAGACTTTGCAGGTGACGCAAGAAACTTATGGTTTGGTCTAAGTACGGATGGCATGAATCCTTTTGGGGAGCAGAGCTGCAGTCACAGCACCTGGACCGTGACTCTATGTATCTACAACCTGCCTCCTTGGTTGTGCATGAAGCGTAAGTTCATTATGATGCCAGTGCTCATCCAAGGCCCGAAGCAACCGGGCAACGACATTGATGTGTACCTTGGGCCATTAGTTGAAGAACTCTTACAGTTGTGGGGCAAACCAGGTGTACGTGCATGGGATGAGAACAAACAGGAGCCATTTGATCTACGAGGGTTGTTATTCGTAACCATCAATGATTGGCCTGCTCTTAGTAACCTTTCAGGACAGACAAACAAGGGATATAAGGCATGCACACACTGTTTAGATAAGACTGAAGGTACATATTTGCATAAATGCAAGAAGGTTGTGTACTGGCGAATCGGCGATTTCTTCCGACCAATCATCCGTAAGAAAGAAAGGCAAGCATTTCAAAGGTGAGGCGGATCACGGAAGAAGCCTGAACTCCCTGGTGATGATGTATTTGGTATGGTCAAGGACATAGAAGTAATCTTTGGAAAGGGTCCCGCGGTCAATCAGTTCCGACGACGCGTCGCTGAGGACGCACCCATGTGGAAGAAGAAATCTATATTTTGGGAGCTGCCATGTTGGAAAGTCCTGCGTGTCCGCTCTTCAATCGACGTGATGCACGTGACGAAGAATCTTTGCGTGAACCTGCTAGGATTTCTAGGCGTGTATGGGAATACAAAAGATACACCAGAAGCACGGAGGACCAACAAATTATGAAAGACCCAAAGAACATGCATACACAGAACAAGACGGATAAAGGGCGTCACTTAAGTCGTGACAGCTATGCTCTTACCAAAGCAGAGAAGGAAATCTTTTTTGAAGTCCTTTACAGTATCAAGGTGTCGTCGGGCTTCTCATCTAATATAAAGGGGATAATAAATATGGCAGAGAAAAAGTTCCAAAACCTGAAGTCTCATGAATGTCACGTGATTATGACGCAGTTGCTTCCGATTGCATTGAGGGGGCTTCTACCGGAAAATGTTCGAGTACCCATTGTGAAGCTGTGTGCATTCCTCAATGCAATATCTCAGAAGGTAATCAATCCATATATTCTGCCAAGGTTACAGAAGGATGTGGTACAATGTCTTGTTAGTTTTGAATTGGTGTTCCCACCATCCTTCTTCAATATTATGACGCATCTCCTGGTTCACCTAGTGGAAGAGATTGCCATTCTCGGTCCGGTATTTCTGCACAATATGTTCCCCTTTGAGAGGTTCATGGGAGTCTTAAAGAAATATGTTCATAACCGTGCTAGACCAGAAGGAAGCATCTCCAAGGGATATGGAACAGAGGAGGTCATTGAGTTTTGTGTTGACTTTATTCCTGACCTTAAGCCGATTGGTGTTTCTGAGTCGCGACATGAGGGAAGACTAAGTGGAAAAGGCACGCTGGGAAAGAAAGCAATGATATGTAGGGACGGGGATTCTTTCACTAAAGCACACTACACAGTTCTACATAATTCCACCTTGGCAGCTCCGTATATCGAGGAACACAAGAATATTCTACGCTCCAAAACCGGGAAGCTGAATCACGATTCAGATGAACACATGAAGTCTTTCGGTGGTTGGATGTGGACACATCTCCTGAATGACACCACTATTGGAGATCAGCTATACTTGTTGGCCGCGTCACGATCTTCCACTGTATTGAATTTCCAAGGGTACGGAATAAATGGGAATACATTCTACACGATCGCCCAAGATAAAAAGAGCACCAACCAAAATAGTGGTGTCCGCTTTGATGCAATAGACGAGAATGGACAAAAGGACACATATTATGGTTACATAGAGGAGATATGGGAACTAGACTATGGAGTCTCTTTTAAGGTCCCTTTGTTTCACTGCAAATGGGTCAACCTGAATGGGGAAGGGGTAAAGATAGACCGGTTATGCAGAATGACAACAGTGGATCTCAACAATCTTGGTTATAGAGATGAACCATTCGTCTAGCCAATGATGTATTTCAGGTTTTCTATGTGAAGGACATGTCCTCCATCAAAAAACGAAAAAATATGCAAACGAATACATCATATGATGAGCCAAAGCGTCACATAGTTCTTTCGGGAAAAGAAACATCGTGGGAATCGAGGACAAGACAGACATGTCAAGATTATAATAAGTTTGATGAAATTCCGCCCTTCACGGTGAAAACCGACCCAAGCATTCCGTTAAGTAAAGAAGATGCTCCATGGTTACGTCTCAAGCGATCATAAGGAAGGACATATGCCAAGAAGTTCATGCTCATATTATGTAACTCTAGTTCATGTCTTTTCGCGGTTTGTGGCTTCACCGAAGGATATCTTTTCGCTTGTGGCTTGACCGGGACTATATATAGGGGGCCTTTAGTCCGATTTTGTAGCCTCAGTTTTAATATTAATAAATGTCTTGAGTGTTAGTCCTGCTTTGTGGCTGGACCGACTATGAAGAAGTTGTCCCATTCGTACTTACCATTAACATATGATCTCCAAACGCGGTCACATATTAGGAGTGCCTCTATGACCAGTTTCTTGGAGATGCCGAGGACTGGATCCGCGACATCTCCCCGAATGGTCGTAGTGGTGTCCCTCGCCTCGAAAACCATCTTGCAGCTTGTAACTTCTCTAACTAGATCAATACACACTGGAGCTAACTAATTTCACATATTAGGGAGTGCCTCTATGACCAGTTTCTCGGAGATGCCGAGGAGAGCTCCGGCATCTCCCTAAACTGGCCGTAGTGGTGTCCCTGCTCTCGAAAACCATCTTGTAGCTTGTAACTTCTCTAACTAGATCAATACGCCTGGGAGCTAACTAATTTCACATATTAGGGAGTGCCTCTATGACCAGTTTCTCGGAGATGCCAGAGGACTGGGCTCCGTCGGCATCTCCCTGAAACTGGTCGTAGTGGTGTCCCTGCTCTCGAAAACCATCTTGGAGATGCCTCAAACTGGCTGGAGGACTGGACTCACAAGGATGCCTATTTATAGTACAAGCAGCTCGGCATAGTGTCGACACTTACGAAATAATGTCGACACTCACCCCTATTATTAGTGCTGACTCGTGTTTTGTCCCGGTTAGTGTCTCCAACGTTGGTGACACCATCCGGGACAAGGTAAACGCCGCACAACATAATGTCGACACTCACCCCTATCATTAGTGCTGCTTGGCCCAGCCTGCCGAAATCCCTCCAACCAGGACTAAAGATGAATCTTTCGTATATTGAAAATTCGAACAATGAAAATCCTTCACGTGGTGTCATATTATGTTACATAGTTGAAAGGAAAAATACCAGACTTGGTATATTGATCATGTTTCGAAAAAACCTTCACAAAATGACCTATCATGTTCGAGGTTTAATGGCTTTCGGTCCAAATGACCGATGTTATGTGCTGAATCACGGCATAGTTTGTGATGGTGTGTCCATATTATGCATGCGTGTGGACATTGGTATGGAGAACAATGTTCCAGGAGGAAGTTTTCCTTTTTGTCGGACGAAAAAGCCCTTTTCTATTTTCCGAGCGCAAAAAACGGGTCGTTTTGTGAAGTAACCACCAAAATGCCGTTTCAGAATGCTACCGTCCCATTTTCCTAAAATACTAGACCACCTTATATGGACTATCTCCCAACCGGGACATCTCAAACCTTTTCGTCCATCCCAGGTAAAAAGGACAAATGTCTGCCGAATCAGTAGGAAGTGGGTCCGGTTTGTACTACAGGTACATGATCTATCGCCCGTGATTTTTTAAAAAAATCATTTTTAGACTCGCAATATGTGGTTTCTTCAGAGATCCAATGCAAGTTATAACGATGCTCGTCCCATATCTCATGCACACCGGTTCGACCATAGTTAGAAATTCAGATAATTCAAAACGGGCATAATAAATTCAAAAAAAATCCGAACAATGAAAATCCTTCGCGTGGTGTCATATTATGTTACATAGTTGAAAGGAAAAGTACCAGACTTGGTATATTGATCATGTTTCGAAAAAACCTTCACAAAATGACCTATCATGTTCGAGGTTTCATGGCTTTCGGTCCAAATGACCGATGTTATGTGCTGAATCACGGCATAGATTGTGATGTTGTGCCCATATTATGCATTTGTGTGGACATTGGTATGGAGAACAATGTTGCAGGAGGAAGTTTTCCTTTTTGTCGCACGGAAAAGCCCTTTTCCATTTTTCGAGCGGAAAAAACGGGTCGTTTTGTGAAGTAACCACCAAAATGCCATTTCAGAATGCTACCGTCCCATTTTCCTAAAATACTAGACCACCTTACATGGACTATCTCCCAACCGGGATATCTCAAACCTTTTCGTCCATCCCAGGTAAAAAGGACAAATGTCTGCCGAATCGGTAGGAAGTGGGTCCGGTTTGTACTACAGGTACATGATCTATCGCCCGTGATTTTTTGAAAAAATCATTTTCAGACTCGCAATATGTGGTTTCTTCAGAGACCCAATGCAAGTTCTAATGATGCCCGTCCCCTATCTTCATGCACACCGGTTCGACCATAGTTAGAAATTCAGATAATTCAAAACGGGCATAATAAATTCAAAAAAAATCGAACAATGAAAATCCTTCGCGTGGTGTCATATTATGTTACATAGTTGAAAGGAAAAATACCAGACTTGGTATATTGATCATGTTTCGAAAAAACCTTCACAAAATGACCTATCATGTTCGAGGTTTCATGGCTTTCGGTCCAAATGACCGATGTTATGTGCTGAATCACGGCATAGTTTGTGATGTTGTGCCCATATTATGCATGCGTGTGGACATTGGTATGGAGAACAATGTTGCAGGAGGAAGTTTTCCTTTTTGTCGCATGGAAAAGCCCTTTTCCATTTTTCGAGCGCAAAAAACGGGTCGTTTTGTGAAGTAACCACCAAAATGCTGTTTCAGAATGCTACCGTCCCATTTTCCTAAAATACTAGAACACCTTACATGGACTATCTCCCAACCGGGACATCTCAAACCTTTTCGTCCATCCCGGGTAAAAAGGACAAATGTCTGCCGAATCGGCAGGAAGTGGGTCCTGACATGGTTATACCCTACGGGTACATGATCTCAGCATACCTGGTCCATCCCAAGGAAGGCCCACGGCAGATGTACGCCGGCCCATGAAGATTTTCGGGTATCCCAGGCCCATGACGCTTTCGGATCCTTGGAGAGCAAGACTAGAGTAGATAGGAAATTCAAAGGGGTAAAACCCTAGAACCTGTAACCGACTAGGTCTATGCCCGGAACCTGCCTGAGTATATATAAAGGCTAGGAGGGCACGACCTATATCTCTCTCTCATACCTTCGCATACACACCTCCACGCCAGATTGAATCTGCGCACCCTTATAACCTTCGGTTCTGACGTAATCAAGAGCGCATAAGCAGAGTAGGGTTTTCTCCTCGGGGCTGAACTCAGGTAAACCTTGTGTACCGTGTTGCTTGTTTGCTAACCGTTCCATGATCTCCAGCATCCTCATCTTCTCCAAAACCCAAGTCCATAACAATGGGCATTGACGAGATCAAACCTCGTCAGGTCCGGTTTGTACTACAGGTACATGATCTATCGCCCGTGATTTTTTGAAAAAAATCATTTTTAGACTCGCAATATATGGTTTCTTCATAGATCCAATGCAAGTTCTAACGATGCTCGTCCCCTATCTTCATGCACGCCGGTTCGACCATAGTTAGAAATTCAGAAAAATCAAAACAGGCATAATAAATTCAAAAAAAGTCTGAACAATGAAAATCCTTCGCGTCGTGTCATATTATGTGATATAGTTAAAAGGAAAAATACCAAACTTGGTATATTGATCATGTCTCAAAAAACCCTTCACAAAATGACCTATCATGTTCGAGGTTTCATGGCTTTCGGTCCAAATGACCGATGTTATGTGCTGAATTATGACATAGTTTGTGATGATGTGCCCATATTATGCATGCATGTGGACATTGGTATGGAGAACAATGTTGCAGGAGGAAGTTTTCCTTTTTGTCGCATGGAACAGCCCTTTTCCATTTTCCGAGTGCAAAAAAGGGTCGTTTTGTGAAGTAACCACCAAAATGCTGTTTCAGAATGCTACCGTCCCATTTTCTTAAAATACTAGACCACTTTACATGGACTATCTCCCAACCGGGACATATCAAACCTTTTTGTCCATCCTGGGTAAAAAGGACAAATGTCTGCCGAATCTGTAGGAAGTGGGTCCGGTTTGTACTACAGGTACATGATCTATCGCCCGTGATTTTTTGAAAAAATCATTTTTAGACTCGCAATATGTGATTTCTTCAGAGATCCAATGCAAGTTCTAACGATGCTCATCCCCTATCTTCATGCACGCCGGTTCGACCATAGTTAGAAATTCAGAAAATTCAAAACAGGCATAATAAATTTTTAGACTCGCAATATGTGGTTTCTTTAGAGATCCAATGCAAGTTCTAAATGAACCATTTTTCTTCCCGCCATTTTTTTCTGGCATTTTTCCCGCCATTTCTTCCCACCAGTTTTTCCCGCCAGTTCTTCCCTCCAGTTATCTTCCTGCCATTTTTCACTATATATATATGTAGGGTTGGCCTCCATTGTCATTGCACATATCTATACTCATATCTGCAACCTCATCACTCTTTCCCATGACTTCCACCGTAGCACTAACTCCCAGGGAGGCGGAGGCGCTTTGCGCCTCGAACTACCCCTGCCCACCGGGCTACTGTGTCCCCATCGGCTAGATGTTGGCCCGAGGCGCGTGCTGTTCTCTGTCCCTCTAGGTGTGGCGCGTCGGATGGCCATCACGAACCACTACTACTTCGAGCTCACGCCAGAGCAGTGGAGGAATCGCAGATGGCATCCCGACTATTTCCCGACTTGGGAAGCCTTCTTCGTGGATCGGCCTGAGAGGGTGCTCGCCAGGCATGAGGAGGACGGCCCACCTCCTCCGAACTTCAACGAGGCCGACCGTCGGCTGTGGTGGCGCGGCCAGACTCTCCAGATCATCATGGCCTACGACACGGCCGCCAACTCTAGCTCCCGCCTGCGCTACCCTCAAGTCCAGCCCACTCGTACTCAGCCTTCAAGGTTTAACTACGGCGACCCCGACGACAACAGCGACGACGCCATGGCGAAGTAGCAGCGACTACAAAGGCGAGTATTACAGGTGTAGGCAGGAGCATGACTGAATCACTCCAACATTGCAAAACAAGTTTGGCCAATTGTGGCTTAATCTGGCCATGTATCTTAATTTTTAGTTCTTCTATGTAATTTTGTGTTAGTTGCGTTATGTACTTTAATTCCAGTTCTATCCTAATAAAATTTTCTTTCTGCCCATTATTTCCCGTCCTTTTTTTCCGCCCATTAATATATAAAAAATATAAGTTAATTCAAATCCAAATTAAAAACAGAAAATGGTTTTGAATTATTTATTCAAATCCAAACACTTTTTATGTTTAAAGTTTTTCTAAATTCCAAATTAATATTAAAAAAATATAAGTTAATTCATTTATAATTGTAAATGGTTCATATTTTAAATGGTTACATTATTTATTTTTTAAAACAGAAAATGGTTTTGAATTATTTATTCAGATCCAAACACTTTTTATGTTTAAAGTTTTTCTAAATTCCAAATTAATATTAAAAAAATATAAGTTAATTCATTTTTAATTATAAATGGTTCATATTTTAAATGGTTACATTAATTATTTTTTAAAACTGAAAATGGTTTTGAATTATTTATTCAAATCCAAACACTTTTTGTGTTTAAAGTTTTTCTAAATTCCAAATTAAATATTAAAAAAATATAAGTTAATTCATTTTTAATTGTAAATGGTTCATATTTTAAATGGTTACATTAATTATTTTTTAAAACAAAAAATGGTTTTGAATTATTTATTCAAATCCAAACACTTTTTATGTTTAAAGTTTTTTTAAATTCCAAATTAATATTCAAAAAATATAAGTTAATTCATTTTTAATTTTAAATGGTTACATTAATTATTTTTTAAAACAGAAAATGGTTTTGAATTATTTATTCAAATGCAAACACTTTTTATGTTTAAAGTTTTTCTAAATTCCAAATTAATATTCAAAAAATATAAGTTAATTCATTTTTAATTTTAAATGGCTCATAGTTTAAATGGTTACATTAATTATTTTTAAAAACAGAAAATGGTTTTGAATTAGTTATTCAAATTCAAACACTTGTTATGTTTAAAGTTTTTCTAAATTCCAAAGTAATTATCATTTAAAAAACATTACAAATTTAAACCCCAAATAAAAATAAGACGGGAACAGAGAGAAAATTCCTGAAATTTTTTGAAAACAGGGTCATATGTCCCGGTTGGAGCCACCAACCGGGACTAAAGAGCCCTGCGCGCGCCCCTTGGGCTGATGAAAAAAAAGTGGACTATATGTCCCGGTTGGTGGCTCCAACCGGGACGTATGACCCTTTAGTCCCAGTTGGAGCCACCAACCGGGACAAAAGGTCCTTTGGTTATAACTGTTCGCCCCTTCTCCTTCTTCCCCGTTCCTCTTCACTCACCCGCAGCAGATCGCCGCCGCCACGAGGACAAGCGCTCGGACACCGTCAGGCTGCCCAACCGCCGCCCCGCCGTCGGACTCCACTCGCTGCCCCGCTGTCGCGCCTCCACGCGCTGCTTCTTCCTTGACCCCGACGAGCTCCGCCGCGCTCCTCGCCGGCGCTCCGAGCCTCGCCTTTCCTCACCGTCATCCCCAATCACTTCAGGGTGAGCCGCTGAACCTCCCTGACCCAGTATTTTCTTCCTTGCGTCGTGCATAGCCGCTGCTCGCCGTTCACCCGAGAGCTCCGCCGCAGATGCTCGCTGTCGTGCTTGCTCCGGCAACCATTAGCTAGCGGCGCTAGGTTAGATAGGTTCCTCTCGCTCGCACGGTTTGAACAGACCCAACGACGCTCCCTAGAATCGCCGGAAAATTCGCCGGTGACCACCGCCTGCCGCTCGATCGCGTCAATGATGGAGTGACGTGGCTACCACGTACAGGTGGACTCCAGCGGCTCGGGCTCGTCGACCCTCCGGCTAGATCCAGCCCCTGAGAACGCCTCGACCCCCACTTTGCGTGGGGTCAGCTGATGGCTCCGGCCCCACCAGTCAGTCTCTATGGGTAGGTTCAGTCGTGGTAACAAAAGCCCTGGGTTCTTTATGACGTCAGCATGATGTAATAAATTGTTTTATAATTCCAGAAAATGATTAAATATTGTAAAATTCATATCTTATTATTTATAAGTCAAAAAATAGAAATAATATATCAAAATGTTCAGAAAAATGAGTTCTACCTTTTTAAGCTATAATCATGCATTGATAATTAACTTTAATGACAAGTTTAATTAGAGAACTAAATCAACCCCTCTCATGTGTTTCCGGAGTTTCCCGAGTTAGGGTTTTCAACCCTCGGAACCCCGTTTAAATTGCCGAGCAAGTTTTAGGGTTTCATTTCAATGCAATTTAACTTGTCATATCATCATCCTTGTTTGAGCATTCCGCCTATCCCTCCTCCCCGACCGCCACGGCGCCTCCGTCTCCGTCCATCGCCACGCGCTCCAGCCGCCCCTTCCCTTTTAGTGTGTATGTATATATTGTGTATGTATATATAGTGTGTATGTATATATTTTTATTATTGTGTATGTATATATTAGGGTTTCTCTGAATTAGGGTTTATCCGCTTTGACTTATCCATTTTTCCACCTATGCAGAAAATATGGACCCACACGACAGAGACGAAGAAAAGGAAGAGTTGATCCAAGGTGTGATCCGCGAGGAAGAAAATTTAGATGTATCGACGTTTCTGAACAACTCCGGTGAGGGTGATCCTCTTTATGCCGGAATAGACGACTTGTTTGAGGTTGAAGGTGTTGCCTTCCGCGAGGGAGAAGGCGATGCCTTGTGTAATCGAGAATACGACCGTTCTGGCGAGGTGCATGTAATATAATTAATTCATTAGTTCATCATCTTCTATCTATATAGAAATAGTAACGACGATCTTTCTTCTTTTAGCCCTCCGGATCGAAGAAATCTACTGAAAAGAGCAGTCGAGGCCCAACCAAAAAGTTGGGAGACCATGAGAGGTTCAGGATCGAAGATGTCGCTAAGACGGCAAACCGACGGCTCCCGAAGTTGTCGCAAACAAATTTGTGGCACAATGCGGAGTAATCATTAGGGACTTAATCCCGATCACCATTCGAAATTGGAATAGGCCTGCTGATGCGGAAGAAGAGGGAACATGTTTATTTGTCCCTAACCACGCCAAAGATTTACTGTGAAAGAGGCTCATGGTTAATTTCAAACTACCAAAGATAGAGCTGGATCCAAATGCGGAGGATCCAGTTGAGGACGCCATAGAACATGGTAGAGCCATGGAGGCTAAGGTCAGGGAGTGGGATTTGAAGAAGATGGCCCAGTGTTTCACCAACTAGAATAAAAGATTGCACCTTGACTATGTCGTGAAAGAGAAGACTCCCGATTTCAAGAATATTCAGTTTGAGAAGATAAAACCATTCTGGGCTGAGTTTGTGAAATACAAGACATCATAAAAAGCTAAGAAAATGTCTGCAACGAATAAGCTGAATGCTGCTAACAAGAAGTATCACCATACTATGGGGCAAGGTGGCTACAGGGCTGGCATTCCTAAGTGGGAGAAACTTGAGAATGAACTGCGTGCTAAAAATATCACCCCAGAGACAGACGATTGGGTAGAACGTGCAAGGAATTGGTTTTACGGGCATGTGGGCACATTGGACTCGGAAGGGAAGTGTATATATAACATACGACATAAGGAAGACCCCTTGCCAATCGAGAAGATGAGAAAAGCAGTAAAGGCTGTTAAAGATGGGGACTTCATTCCCGATAGAGAGAATGATGAGCTCACTCGCCCTTGGAAATAAGGAACATGATGGACGAACACGAGGCACAAGCGGCTCCAAACCATGGAGGACAGGATTTCCCGAAGAGAGGAATAAATATCCTGATAGAAGCCGTCAGAGGAGAAAGGACAGGGCGGAAGTTGAAGCAGATATTCAGAAAGAGCGAATGCGTATAATTGAAGAATGAATAAAGCAACAACAAGATGAAATTAACGCACTTAAAGAGCAAAGTACTACCGGCCCATCTCAGCAGCACACTGCATTCGATGCTACCGGCCTATCGAATAATCACAAAAGCAGTGTGGCTTCCACCGAGGTCCCGGGTGATGACAATGGCGATGACGATGGTGCACCGACGATGGCTCCTGTTGGCTACCCAGTGGATGATATCACAGAGATGACACACTGTGAGCTACATGTCAAAGTTGTGAACATATCAATGAAGGTGGTGGTCGGCTATGCCTTACCAATCGGACCCACGCCAACTTACCACTGTCGTTCGGTTCCAGAGGGCTACGCTATTGTCGGGGTGGATGAAATCATGCCCAACTTTGAAGTTTTGGATCTTCACTACCCTGCAGGTGAAGGGGATGTGACTGTACTGGGAGACGCAACAAACGTCACCATTCTATGGCCAAAGGAATGTATCGTGCTTCGAAATCACACGCCAAGGCCATCTTCGCCGCCGCCTCACCCGTATCCAGCGAGGTCGTCGCTGCCGCGGCAGCCGTCTTCGTCGCCTCACCCCTCTCAAGGTGATTTCCCATACCAATGTGGGGTCGAGCAAATATGGGGCCGAGGAGCAGTATGATCCTGAGGTAGTTGCACAATACGGAGAAGCTGCCGCTTCTCAAGGTATGAGTATTGCCCAGTACTTATCCCAGTTAGAGTACTTCTCCGTGAGTGAAGTAGCATACAAATACCAGTACGGCAAACCTCTCGTCAAACCTGAGGAGGTAAATATTCTTCCAACAAAAATGCGAAGATTGCATAACTGGTACATGCATGCCACAAAGGCCGGGGCTAACTGGATAGTGCTGAAGGTTACAAAAAAGCATTATGGGAAAGATATAGATGACATGATATCCATTGAATTTGATGAACTATTTCAATTATTCAATCAAGACGCCTTAGACAAATCGATCATTAGTGCCTATTGTCTATAAGTACTAATTCTGTAATTAATTTAGTCTCCAGCTATCTCACCTTGTTTATTGCATGTATATAATCATATTGTAATATGCAGAATGAAGATTCTCGAATGCAGCAGAGGACAAATCTATGACATTGGCTTCATTGACCTATATTGGGTTCATGAAGCTAATCTCAAAACAAGCCCCCAGGATACGGAGGATAATATAGTACACGCGTTAAGGTTTCAAGAAACTAGAAGGGAAATACTTTTTCCTTACAACTTCGAGTGAGTGTTATTGTCTTCTATACACTTTCTATTTTGCTTGCTCGATGTTAAGTATATAATTGATTAGTTATGCATTCGCAGCTTCCACTATATTCTGTTAATCATTCAACTTGACAAAGGGTGTGTACTAGTCATGGACTCGAAACATAAACCCCTTGAGCATTGAAGGACATGCAGATGCTTCTCCAGCGGTAATTCTAATCATTACGACACTATATCGGCAATGTTCATGAATTTTATGATATCAAGTAATTAATAACTTATTTTATTTGTTTTCTTCACTGGACAGCGCTTGGAAACGGTTCACCAACAAGGCTAGGGGTGTTTGAAAAGCGGAGCTTACATTTCTAGCACTAGATGTAAGCACCACTAGCTATATCCGCGCATCTCTTTGATTCTAGTTTTGATACAGTTATTATCATGCTTGATTATTATTTTGATTGAACTATGTTCTCGTAAAGTGCCTGACACAGGGACCAGGTAACAATCTATGTGGATACTATGTTTACGAGTTCATCCGGCAGACGTGCGGTGAGAAGGGCAGAAATTTAGAGCAACTCCGCGTACGTAAACAATTTCTATAGTTTTTAATTACAATCAAATTGTGTTTAGTTTCATTAATATAGGCTGATTCCTTTTTTAAATCAGATCGAACGTCTACGGGATGGTCTTCTGCCAAAGGATCGCGTACGAGCAATTCAGGAGGAATTGGCGGGATTCTTGGATGCACAAGTCCTAAACCCAAAAGGGGAATACTATTCGGCTGTGTATAGACAATAGGGATTGTAAAAAGAACAACTTTTGTATGTAGTGCATGAACTCGATCTGTGTATTGAATGTAATATTGTCATGATGATCTTGGTTAATATAATGGTTCCTTCATTGATGAGTGCAAAACACTAAATAAACAATAAACAACCTAAATGAATTCTCTGCAGCGGCACAAAAAGTGGCGAAAATGCTGCCGCGGCAACAAAAGTTGCCAAAATAAATTCTCTGCCGCGGTAGAGAAATGTGCCAAATCTCTGCCGCGGCAGAAGGTTATTTGTCCCGTTCGTTATTACCGGACGGTTGCTCCACCCCTCGCCTCGACGCCGCCACATGTACCCCATTTGTCCCGGTTGGTGGGCAACCGGGACTAAAGGTTGGGGCTTTAGTCCCGATTGCCCCGTCCCGGTTGGGTAACCGGGACTAATGCCCCTTACCAACCGGGACCAATGGGGCGTTTTCTACTAGTGTTTTGGCGTCTGGTGCTCTTCAGACATGCAACTTAAGTTAATCCATTTGTCAATCATATAGAACCTTCATGTTGATACTCTATGTCTCCTTGGATGCCCTTTCCTTTTTGCCACAAAATCCAAAATTTAGATTAACATATGTGTAATTTTAGATTTGTCTTATGGTAAGTTTATATTCGTGAGTATCCTTGGACGAAGATTGGTTCCCAATAAACTCAGTACAAATTGACATGCTACTGTATATGATACCCTTCTTCCAACTTCCAAAAAGAGTCATAAAAATTGGATTACTTCCAATAAAAAAATTGGCAGCTAAGTGGAGTGTGGTTTTCTGCTCCAAAAACTAAGATTTTTTTTTGAAAAAGAGTATATATTAATATCAATTACACTTAGCCTCTGCAACAACGCATTCCCTAGTGGACTTACGAATGCAAACGGACTAAAAAAAGAAGAAGAATTACAAAAAAGAAAAGTCCCGCTACAGAGAACGATTCCTCTATGCAACGACATTAATACCACCAGAGCAACACCAGTAATCCAACCACTCCAATAGCGAGACCTTCAAGAAGGAAACAGTATACAACCGTCGTCATCACCCGATTAAAGATTATAGGTTCTCACCCTGGAGAAAGTTCTCTTTCACAAAATAATGCCTTCAACAAGGCCATTGTCAGGCACAACAAATTATGGCCAGACCTTGGATTTTCACCCTGCAAGGTAAGCCACGGAACTCCTCCTGTGTTGTCACCCCCCACAAACAGTTGCTGCTGTGAGTCACAGATCACGCAGCCAGTTCCTCGTCGCTACAAAGACTCAAATCACGATCGCTTCTCTGATGTTCTAGCTTTCCTTGACATTCTCCGCATCTAACTTCACCATGCACTAGTAGAAAACTGGCCTTTCATCCAGAGCATTAGTCCCGATTCCACCACGAACCAGGACTAATGCTCGCGTTCGTCCCGATTCGAGCGGCCGGTGTGTCGCTCGGGAGGCGGGGGGCCTTCTTCTGGTTCATAAGGGATCATTCGTCCCGGTTTGTGTTACAAACTGGGACGAATAGTTTGTCTGCCTATAAATACATCGCCCCAGCCCTCTCCCTTCCCTCCTTTGTTTTCCTTGGTGGAAGGTGTGAGATGTGTGTGCTAGTTTGTTTTTTCGATAAAATGCTTGAGTGAATGATGCCGCTTGATTTCTCACAAAACAAAAATGATATAAGGTGACCGAGCCACACTTGAGCTTTCTCCTCTTTCTTTCCTCCTCGATCTAGGTTAGCAACCTTATCCTTTCATTGGTCATTGGTATAATTCATTTGTCGATGTAAAGTGGTCATTTCACTATTTATGATGTTCTGTAATGTTTTTGATAAACTTAATTATATGATGCAGATGAACAGGCAGGAATGGATGTACGGTTACCAACGTGAATCCGAGTATATTAAGGGCGTGGATAAATTTATCGATGTTACTATGGCAATCAGAGAATGGTTTTATGCGTTGTCCATGTGTTTAATGTCGGAACAACCAGGAGTAATCTTCCTCGAAAATCATACGCGGCCACCTGGTTCCGAATGGTTACGTGCCTAGCTATAATTGCTGGACCAAGCACGGAGAAAGAGGGTTTATAATGGAAGAAAATGAAGAAGAAGAGGATGATGATAACAGCTATCATTATATGTTTCCTAAATATGATGATACTGCAATGGAAGACAATGAAGAGAAAGAAGGTGAAAAACGAGCAACAGATGAGCCCGCTGATGATCTTGGTCAGGTCATTTCTGATGCAAAGCGAGACTGTGAAACAAAAAAGGGGAAGTTGAAGTTGGAGGGCATGTTAGAAGATCACAAGAAATTGTTGTACCTAAATTGTGAAGATGGCAGCACAAAGCTCGGTACCATACTGGAATTGCTACGATGGAAAGCAGAGTGTGGTCTAGTTGACTCCGTATTTGAAAAGTTGTTGAAAATAATGAAGCTGAAGCTTCCAAAGCATAACGAATTTCCCAAGAGTACGTACGAAACAAAGAAGACTCTCTGCCCTCTAGGATTAAATGTGCAGAAGATAGATGCATGCATTAATGACTGCATTCTCTACCACGGTGAGGAGTACGAGATTTTAGATAAATGTCCAGTATGCTCCGTATTGCGGTATAAGATCAGACGAGATGACCCTGGTGATATTGAGGATGAGCCCTCCTGAAAAGGGTTCCTGCTAAGGTTATGTGGTATGCTCCTATAATACCAGAGTTGAAACGCATGTTCAGAAGCAAAGAGCATGCTAGGTTGTTATGATGGCACAAAGAAGACCATAAGGAATACGGCAAGTTGAGACACCCCGTTGATGGGTCGCAGTGGAGAAAAATCGAGAGAGACTTTTCGGACTTTACATGTAACGCAAGGAACTTATGGTTTGGTGTAAGTACGGATGGCATGAAACCTTTTGGGGAGCAGAGCTGCAGTCACAGCACCTAGTCTGTGACTCTATGTATCTACAACCTTCCTCCTTGGTTGTGCATGAAGCGTAAGTTTATTATGATGCCAGTGCTCATCCAAGATCCAAAGCAACCCGACAACGACATTGATGTGTACCTAAGGCCATTAGTTGAAGAACTCTTACAGCCGTGGGGCAAACCATGTGTACGTGTGTGAGATGAGCACAAATAGGAGCCATTTGACCTACGCGGGTTGCTTTTCGTAACCATCAATGATTGGCCTGCTCTTAGTAACCTTTCAGGACAGACAAAAAAGGGATATAAGGCATGCACGCATTGTTTAGATAAGATTGAAGGTACATATTTTCATAAATACAAGAAGGTTGTGTACCTGGGGAATCGACGATTTCTTCCGACCAATCATCTTGTAAGAAAGAAAGGCAAGCATTTCAAAGATGAGGCAGATCACCGGAAGAAGCCTGGCCTCCCTACTGGTGATGATGTATTTGGTATGGTCAAGGACATATAAGTAATATTTGCAAAGGGTCCTGGCGGTCAATCTGTTCCGAACGACGTCGCTACTGGACACGCGCCCATGTGAAAGAAGAAATCTATATTTTAGGAGTTATCCTATTGGAAAGTCCTACATGTCCGCTCTTCAATCGACGTGATGCACGTGATGAAGAATCTTTGCGTGAACCTGCTAGGCTTCATGGACGTGTATGGGAAGACAAAAGATACACCAGAAGCACGGGAGGACCAGCAACTTATGAAAGACCCAAAGAACTTGCATACACAGAACAAGACAGATAAAGGGCGTCACTTAAGTTGTGCCTGCTATGCTCTTACCAAACATAGAAGGAAATCTTTTTATTTGAAGTCCTTTACAGTATCAAGGTGCCGTCTGGCTTCTCGTCTAATATAAAGGGATAATAAATATGGCAGAGAAAAAATTCCAAAACCTAAAGTCTCATGACTGTCACGTGATTGTGACGCAGTTGCTTCCGGTTGCATTGAGGGCGCTTCTACCGTAAAATGTTCGAGTATCCATTGTGAAGTTATGTGCATTCAATGCAATATATCAGAAGGTAATCAATCCAAATATTCTGCCAAGGTTATAGAAGGATGTGGTACAATGTCTTGTTAGTTTTGAGTTGGTGTTCCCACCATCCTTCTTCAATATTATGACGCATCTCCTAGTTCACCTAGTGGAAGAGATTGCCATTCTCGGTCCTGTATTTCTACACAATATGTTCCCTTTTGAGAGGTTCATGAGAGTCTTAAATAAATATATTCATAATTGTGCTAGGCCAGAAGGAAACATATCCAAGGGCTACGGAATAGAGGAGGTCATTGAGTTTTGTGTTGACTTTATTCCTGACCTTAAGCCGATTGGTTTTCCTGACTCGCAGCATGAGGGGATACTGAGTAAAAATGGCACGCTGAAAAATAAAGCAATGATATGTAGGGACGGGCAATCTTTCACTCAAGCACACTACACAATTCTATAGAATTCTAACTTTGCAGCTCCATATATCGAGGAACACAAGAATATTGTATGCTCCAACAACTCGGGGAAGCCTGACTCCTGGATTAGAGAATGTTGTTTACGAACCCGTGCATTGTTTACCAATATGTGAACCACATATTTAAGAATGTTGTTTTATGCTCCCACTCAAATATACCAATAATATTTGACATTTCAGGATGTCACTCATCTCCCACTCAAATGTGTCGAACACATATTGTATTGGAAAAGCTTCTTAGCTCCCACTCAAATTAGAATCCCTCTCGACAATCTTGGCAAATCCAAAATTCTTTGATCATGCATCAAATCGAGAATTTTCTATTATAAGACTCCAACAATTCCTGATTGATCAAAACCTAGTTACAACCCTTTCTTCAAACTCTTGAAGACTTTGCAGTTTTGAGCAGTCCTTAGCCAATTTCCAAATTGGACTTATCTGCTGATTTAATCCAACAAACATTAAGCTTTTGTCATAACAGCTTTATGAAAAACTTTTGTCATAACACCTTTATGAGAAATCAACCCTTTATGTCTTCCTTCTAAGTTTTAATTCCATCCTTTCAACTTTGAAGTTTACAGGGAAAGCCATTACTTAATGAGATCAAGTAACTATATACATCATAATCTCAAATGTTTACTTAATTTGGGATTTCATGACTCGAAGTCATTTTTTGTACTTAGGTCCATCAATCTTTCTTTGTAATTCGTAGGTATTTTTAAGTAGTGAAACTCTTCGGGAAATACATTTGTGCTTGTACAAGCGGGTACATGACCTATCTGACCGTTGAGAAGTTGGATGTTACTTTGAGATCCATGAAAAGATGCTTACGAGAGCTTGTTTATGTCCATTTTCCAAGGAGAGAATCCATAAAAAGGACAGCAGAGAGGCAGATCCGTGCCGAGAAATTCGAAAAAGAGAGATAGGTAGCAGGGTCATATAAGCTAGACTTTGTGTGAGCCAACTTTTTTTCTAAGCCTACCTATCATATCTCTTGCCTCCTTTCAGTCTACGCTTCCAATCCCTATCATCTCTTCTGTCTATCGTCTTCTTCTGCCATGCACTGTGCAGTGCAAAATTCATCAGAATCTCGGAAAATCCAGGCGCTTGTTTTTGTAGCCTCCAACGGGATTCGCGTGAGTACAAAAACACGCGCCCGGCAAACACGCCTCTTTTTCATACCCAGAGGATTTTACTGGAGATCGACTCACACAGCATGTCAACCAGATAGCTTGTCTGTAGGACGATATGATCGCCCAAAGGTCTCGCAATCGTTGATTCCTATCAACTAGCTTCCTTATTCTATTATTGAGATCCTTTCCCGATGTTTGTGAGGAATAGCCCAAAGGTCTCGCGATCGTTGATTCCGCTGCTACCATCTTCGGCACCGACGACGCCATGGAGCTATGTTCCTTCACCAACAAACGCATCGTCGCCCAAAAGGGGGCAAAATGAACTGCACGGTGATGGATCTCCTGCGGCCGCGGACCCCCATCACGTCCGCCATTTGACCTGGAAAAAGAACAAAAAGCAACCCCATGTGATAGAGGGGATGCAGATCGACGGTAAAATCCGTGAGAACTAAAAGATGGAAGGGGATTTTTCTTACCCGGTCTAAACGGGAGGACCTATAGGCGAGGGCGTGCAAAAAAAATGGGGCAGCGGCGAAGAAATCTCACGAGCGGTGAGCTTGCGGGAGAGGAGAAAAACAATCGGGACAGTGGAGGAACTCTACCCCCGTGGAAACGGCGAGAAAAAAGGCCTAATTCTCTCTCCTAGCCCCTAGCATGGGAACGAGATGGGCACAGTGACGGTAGGTGTCTACGGGGACTACTTCTGTTCACCTGCATCGCACGCCGTAAAAGAAGAAATACAAAGATGATGTGACATGAAAATTTAGAAGTTAAAATCACGTAAATGCCTAGGACAGAAATGGCACGGATCTCGGAGGGGGAACGGACTGACAGGATAGGTTTTATACCTGTGTGTACAAGCACAAAATCCATTCTCGAAACTCTTCAAAATCTAGAAAATATTTATCTTCTCCTTCCAGTGCAACGCACGAGTATTTTACATAGTAACAAAGATAGTAAAGATTTAAAACGACAGGTAAAAGAAATATAAAAGATGGCTGTGCGAGAACTGTATGTGTGTTTCATTTACGGGCCTCGTTTGTATCTTTCTCTGAATATTAATGTATATACACGAGATCGCCTCTCTGTCGCTCAAAACCCTAATCGCGCGCCGTCTCTCTTCCCCCGTCTTCGTCTCTCTCTGTGTCTTTCTGGGCATGACGGCGGGGAAGCGTACTGAATTCAAGCCCCCCAAGTAAGATTCCGTACGTACGTGCAGGTTGATTCGATCGAGGAGATTATTTCTTTGCAAGTTTTGATGCGCTCATCATCTCTCGCTCCTCGCGCATCAGGTTGCGGCCGGATCCACCAGCAATTAAGGGGACTTCCGTGTTCATTACCAAGCCCATCAAACTCACCGGCTGGCCATTATACAAGTGAGATAGACGACGATCGAGATCTCTTCGCTAGCTCCTTCTCCTCCTTGCTAATTTTTTTATTTTGTTAGGAGCCGATATCTCAAGTATGTTTACAGGAAGATACCCTGCGGACCCGTGGATGTGTCATATGTAAGCCCCGATTCCTCTCTTAATTAATTAACCTTTTGCTTATAATTTCCTATATATTCTAAAAAAGATTAATTGATTTGTTTGCTCATGCATTGTTCTTTCAGTATACTGAACTAGCAGCTAAAAGGTGGAAATCCATGAGTGATTTGGTAATCCTCTCTTCGTTTGTTTGTACTACCTTCTGTATGCCTGTTTTTCTTTTCTTTTGTGTGTGTTTTGTCATGCTATGGAGGCTCTGTTTTGTTTTGTAGGAGAAAGCTCACTACGAATCGCTGGTGCCGGCTTCAGCTCGCATTACCTATGAGATAGTGAAACTGGAGTTTCCGGGAGATACAAAGAATGCTACCCATAACGAAAAGGTACTACTCACTCATTTTCTGGTTTCACTGTGTTGTGTACCTTAATTAGTAATTTGTGCCTTGACTGAAGTAGCAAAGGGGCTTATGTCGTTTTACGTTTAAAGTTTGTAACGTATTACTACTGTGTCTTGGATGTTTTACCAACTATCAAGATATTTTTCATTTATTTATTTTGATCACATTTAATTCGATCATCATAATAGATAATTAATTATAGCTTTGTGCAAAAGAAAGTAACTTATTAATTTCTCTTTCACTTCTCGTTTATATTTTCTCTCAATTGTAGCATGTGCAGAAGATGGATTTAGCAGAGAAGATGACGGGGCTGAGGATGTGAACACAAAATATATGCAGGTGATTTTTTTTTAATTAATATATGTCTCCTTTCCGCTACTCAACTTAGTATATATAGTAAGATTATAAGGAGTGCTTGATCACTTGTTTAGCTGCAGTGGCCGTGCCAGGTTATAGAGGCTAGGTATTAATTCATTATGATTTTTTCGCACTGCAAGAAAATCAGAGGGGAAATTCCGAAATTAGAAGCTAATTTGGTTGCATCTATATATGTTTGACATTAGAAGGTAGTCTGATGTTACTCTGCTGACTTGTCCACTAATTTCTACAATCAAGCCAAGGAAGTTGCATCTGCAAATCTACTATTATTCTAATTTCAAAGAAGAGGACTAGAAATAGAAATAGAATAGAAGAGCACTAGGCTGCCGCGCTGTTGCCACCGTGCCACGATCACCTTCTCCGCTGCCCACCAGTCACTGCAATTGCTAGGGCAACCCGGCCACCACCTCACCGTCACTTGCAGGTGGTTGTGCGTGTCTGGATGAGAATCAAAAGGTAAGAATGGGGAAAAGCCTGCACCTAATCCAACCCACACCATTGATGCCGATCAAATTTCCTAATCCACACTGATCCAACGGTTTCACAGTCCCCCGCACCATTCCCAGCTTGAGTTTGAGTGCCGTAGTTGCCTCAATGGGCCGGTACATATATAAAACAAATTGCTCAGAATCTTGGGTATTTGCCTTGGTTGAGATTCAATATATAGCCATACGTGGGAGCAACCTGTGGGCTGACACGTTGAGTTCCATAGTAGCCTCAGTGGGCTGGATGACTTTATACTCATACATATAAAACAAATTGCTCAGAATCTTGGGTATTCGTTTGAATACATAAGAATACCCCCGGCGCCGCTCCTGCTTAGCTCTTTGAGGCTCTCTGTCTGCATGAATGTGTAAACCAGGTCCTTAGATTTGACCATAATAAGTTTTACAGTCTCAGCACTCTGCACTTCTCTTTTGCAGGAAAGAATTTGTCTCCGCTTGGTTGAGGTGCAGCTGCAAATCGTCAAGTCATATATATATGGAGCTATTGCTTTAAATAAATGTTCAACTCTATTGTAATATTGTGTGTGCACAGGATATGTTAAACTATAGTATGCCTGGAATTCCAATATGTCTAGCTAGGGTGCTCATGATGTCTTTCTGTTTAATTATCAATAGTAAAAAATTTCATGTTGTATGCACTATTAATCCTCTTTCTTGGTTTTGCAATTGCAGCCAACATTGCGTTGCAGCCCTTCTTCCATAAATAGTAATTATCAAATGCACTGCTTAGAGCATCTATATATAATACATGATGTGAAATACTAGTCATCTAGAAAAAGTTTTAGGACGCCAAAACATGGGATATAGGGGACAGCAAGATGTATTTTAGGGCAAGGTGCGGCACAAAATATAAAATAGGGCTCGGTTGTCGCACCACACATTATTTTTATCCACAACTACTGTGTGCACGACACTATGTTTCTCACATCAATTTTTATTTTATATAGCGCTAAAAACAGGTGAGAAAATGATAATGTGTTTATGCTTTGTGTGTGTGGTCTAATCACCAACGTGCATTTTCATGAAGTCATGTCTTTGTATTTTTTGGTTTTAGTTGTCCAGGCCCTGTTTTGGTAGGTCACTTTTCCCAAAGGAATCAACCGCGCTGGCTATACCAACATAAGCATGCGTCGGTTTTATACTAACGCTGATCTCCTAATAAAAAAACTCTCGCGAGGCATACCCCTCGCACACCCGACGAAGCCGCTAAGTCGTCAAGAAGTCACAGCCAAGCGGACTGCATCCATCTACATCAACAACTCTTCACCGCCGTTCAAGACCGACGAGGCGCAACGGCGAGAGCGGGCGAGGCCGGAGCAAAGGCCACACTTTTAGCGGCGCGTGTACCGACGAGGACATGGGCTCTGTCGCTGCCCACACACATCACCACCACCACTATCATATATTCAGGACGTGAAGCAAAGACGACGAAGACGATCAGCAACTTAATCGGAGGTGTCTCGCGGCGTAACCCGCGGGAGTAATTAATCGGAAGCCTTCCGAGGCCCTGGGAACCAGGAGATCCACTAGTAGAAAACAGGACCCTAGCCTCGGTTTGTAAGAGGCTTTAGTCCCGGATTGCAATCCGGGACTAACGTATCGGGACTAAAGGCCTTAGTCCCGGTTCCGTTACAAACCGGAACTAGATTGTCTCCACGTGGCCCCGCTGCGCGCGCTGGGCTGGAGGATATTTAGTCCCGGTTCATAACACGAATCGGGACTAAAGTTCTTCTGTCGTGGCAGCGTTTTGCACCAAACTGCTGCCGCGGCAGGACGTGGGGTTTTAGGGTTTTCTTTTTTTGTGTTTGATTATTTTTCATTTTGTGTTTTCATATACATATTATTCTACGCTACTACATGCTGTATACATTGATGCATTTATAATATAATTTCACTCACGATAACATAAATACATATAAATATATACACAACCGAGACTAGAGCTCGTCTAAATGATTTACACCAAGATCATCACTACAACATATACTGTCCTTTTGTGTCTATCCACGATTACACTAAGCTCTATCTACGTTGTACTCTCCTTTTGAGTTTATGACGTCCCTGAGCAAAAATCCCGACAACTCCTCTTGAATTGCTAGTAGGCGTTCATGTGGTAGAAGCTTATCCCGCATCGCATCCAACTATATATATAAAGAAGTAGATCATTATGAATGGAACTCAACAAAAACTATGGTATAGAATAAATTGCGAATATATTGTTTACGTATTTGAAGAAAGTATGTGCCCTGCTCCATACACCCACGAATGAACTCGCATACGTAATATCCACATAATTAGTCCTCTGTGACTGTGTCGCACACTTTTTGATCGAGAATATAACTCAATCAGATAATAATCAAGCATGATAATTGTAAGAATGATAATTCTAATATCCACATAAATTAGCCCCCTAGCTCTCGTACTACTTACCGGGACCGTACGAAAAGTGAGCTCCTCACGCCATTCACCCTGAACCTCCTTCGTGAACATTTTCCAAACCCTGTCCGGCAAAAAAGAAATGAGTGAGTTATTAATTAGTTTACATCTCAGAGAATGAACGAAAGAGACTGATATAGTGATTGAAATTACTTTTGGAGGCAATCAATTATGCTGCGGTAGTCTTCCATCGACTTCTTTAACGAGTCCGAGATTTCAACTTTTGCACGGTCAACGTCAATGTTTAGAAGAATCCAGTGAAAGTTGCGCACGTTTATATACACTTAACATCGAGTAAACAAAACTTGAATGTGTATAAGACAGTAAGACTCTTACCCATAGTTGTAAGGAAATAGTATTTGTGTCTTGTAATGTTGCTCCATTAAAAACATTAGCAAGTTATCCTCCGTTTCCTCGAGGTTATTTATTAGCGTATGTCCATTAACTCTGTTTGGGTCAATGAACCCATTGCTGTAGATTGACTTTATTCTACATTCTTGAATCTTCATTCTGCATATATAATAGCATACCGAAGGAGCTATAGTGAGGATAACGACAGGAAATGAATTGAACGAGCTGAGTTAGTGACTTAATTACTTACAGACAATATATGCTGATGAGGGACTTGTCGAGGGCGTCTAGGTTGAATAATTGAAATAGTTCACAAAGTTCAATGGAGATCTCGTCTAGACGGAAGTACTCCTCTCCAACTTTACATAGGAGAAATTGTCTCCCTTCCGTTGTGACTTTCAAGTACCAGATATGCAACAGTCGCATATGTGTTGGCAGATCATCGAATACCTCATCGCTGACCAGAGGCTCCCCGTAGACAAATTTTCGTGATATTGGTCCCTTGGCGACATTATCTCCGCCGGCTAGAAGTGCTTCGACCGGCACGTTACACTCCTTGGCTAATTTAAAAGCTAATTCCATATCTATTCCACCTTGTGTGGGCTGGGGTAACACCTTGAGCGGGGCAATGGATTGTTTTGCCTGTTTGCCGAGCTGGGCAACTTCTTTTGATTTTCTCCCACTTGCAGTACTGCTTGATGACTTCTCTTTTAGTGTCTTCGTAAGACAACGTGTATAGTCATCTTTCCTATTTAACACATGTTGGGGTGGTTGCTCAAGGAATGCCTTGAAGTGCTTCTTGACTTTTGGATCAACTAGCACCTATGGCTCGGGTTGTTTTGGTGCAAAATGGGCCTTCACTTCGGCCCGGGAGATCACCGCGCTTTCCTCATCAGTTCGGTGATAAGCTAACTTGGGAGGATACGGCGGTACTCTTGGTAGGGGATCTTGTCGTTTTCGGCGTCGGGTCTCCCTCGATGTAGCGGTGTTATTCTTCCGCTTTCTTCCCTTTAATTCAGTGGTCGGAGACGGAGGCGCCGGAGATGGTGATGCAGTCGCGTTGCGATCCCTCTCAGGAAGGGGTGGACTATTGTTTCTTGGTGGAGACGGTGGACTCGGAGGTGATGGTGGCCTTGGAGGTGATGGATTGCTTCTCGGAGGAGAAGATTTCCTTGGCGCCCAGCCTGCAAACACGATGTGTTGTTTTTTCCAAAGAATGATCCCACCCTCCACTTCTCCAAGTGTTTTCTCCCCTTCGCCTGCAGGGATGTCAAGCTCAAGTGATCGACATGTCAGTTCAACTTCAACCACACCGACACGAGCATAGCCAGCTGGAATCTGAATTCCATGGTAGGTCGCTTCCGGTGGACAAGGTAAAGCAAAGCCGAGCGCCACCTTCATAGAAATGTTCTTCACTTTGACATGTAGCTCACAAGCTGTCCTTGCCTCGAATTCATCCATGGGGTAGCGAACCATCGTTGCACCGGTCGTATCATCTATCACCGATGCATTATTGTCCATCAGCATTGGATTATTAGCTTGTACCTCCGTGGAAGCCACGCTGCTTCTCCACTGAGATGGGCCCATCGGACTGTCTAACGCAGGATCTTGCTGTCGGGCCAGTACTCTAAGTTCATTAATCTGCTCCTGCTGCAGCTTGAACATGGCTTGAAATTCCTCGTTCTTTTTTTCAACCGCCTCCAACCGCGCTGCCTCCTTCGCCTTCTACCGGTTTGTTTTTCTGGATCGGCTTCTATAAGTGTCGATGTCAGTGGGAAACCCTTTCTTCCATGGAACAGATGGGCCAAAGCCTCGTGTTCGTCCGACTTTTTCAGGATTCCCGAGGGCATATGTCAGCTCATCGTTCTCTCTGTCGGGAATGAACTTTCCATCTTTCTCAGTTGTATCACTTTAACAAGTTCATCTTTGGGTTTAGTAATGGCCTCCTTTGTAACAATAATCTCCCTGGTTTCAATGTCATACGACCCCCCATGCCCAAGGAGCCAATTTTTTGACCTCACGAGCCACTTATTTGTAGCTGGCGTGACCCCTTTTTTACGCATTTCTTCCTCGGTTTTTTCCCACTTCGGCGTGGCCGTCTTGTAGCCACCTGTCCCCATAGTATGGTGATATTTATTTTTGGCCGCATTTATCTTATTCTTTTCTGACTTGGCCTTAGCTGCTTCTGATTCCTTGTATTTCACAAATGGGGTCCAGTTATCCTGCTGCTTCTCCAGCGGGCCAATGAATGGCGGAGTTAGCCCCTTCTTGGCAAAGTTGTTGTACAATCTTTTCTTCCAATCCTTGAACTGTCCGCCCATCTTCTTAAGGGCCCACTTTCTAACTTGCAACCTCAATGCCTCAGTGAGTTCAGGAGTGTCCAATTCAGGCAGAGAGAAGTGTGCCATGAGTGAATTCCAAAGACCGTCTTTGGCTCTGTCATCGACAAAAGTTTCTCCAACTCGATCACTTTTCTTTCCTGGCTTATTCCACTTCTGAGTAGTGATCGGGATGGCGTCCCTGACTATCGCTCCACATTGGTATACAAATACACTTGCGACCTCTTTTGGCTCCAAAGGTTCGCCGAACTCAGACACTAGATCAATGGTGAAACACATACCATCGGCCAACTTTTTGGTCGGGCCTCGTTTCCTTGCAGTAGATTCGCCTGATGCGGAGGTCTAAGAGAAGAAACAGTCGTTATTACATATATATATATATGAATCAACTAATGCATCTACTAGCTCGTGATCAGCAGAGGCTTTATATACCTCGCCGGTCTTTGCTATGGTGGTGTCTCCACCATCAGTTCCACCGTCGTCTCCAGCAAAGAATTCGTCATAGTCGTCTCTTCCGTCGGCTTCATCCAAGTTGAGGTATTGGGAGCCATCATCATCTCCATCATCGTCTGCTACATCATAATGGTAACCTCCTGTACCCTCATCTATCATGTTGTACATGATGTGCTCTTTGTTGTCTCTACCGTCCATAACTTAACTAATACAGAAGAAAGATAAAACCATTTTGCTTAATGCGATAAAATAAAGGAAGATAAAGTAATCCAGCTTAAACAATGCGATAAAGAGAGATAAAGTACCAATTAAACAACAATACATCTCGAATAATCCAGCTAGTACAACAATAAAGTACCAATTAAACAACAATACAACCCTATTACACATCTAGCTAGCTCAGCGAAGACGTCGAGCCCCGGCTACTGAGCCGCGGGAGGTGTGCACCCAAAGTGTAGTAACCATCACCGGAGAATATCTCGGGTAAGGTGCCTGAAGAAGCTGCCAGGTATTGGCATCCCGGACTCCTAAAATGTGCATGTAGTGCCGGACGTGCTCGTCCTCCTCCCTGACACGACGCTGTACCATCTCGTCAGGGGCAGGCTCCCTCTGCATCGCACCTGGACCACTCGGCCGCCACCACAGAAGATCCGGGTTGACGATGACACCCGGATTCCTCACGAGACGACGTCCCCTGGCTGGTAGCACCTCCCAGTGCCAGCCCGGCGGAGCCCAGCCCTGTGGATGCCCGGTGACACTGTCTAGTATCGCTCCGGCGGTCACGTCGAGTGAATGAGGATGAAGAATCGGCATATTTCTAAACACTAAATTAAACCTATATACTTTAAACATGATGAAAATAAATAGTATCAACTAAAATAAACTATATTAAACAATAACTAAATTCACTAACTAAAATAAACTATATTAAACACTAACTAAAATCCTAAAATTCACTAACTAAGAAAAATTCACTAACTAAAATAAACTATATTACACTAACTAAATTACACTAACAAAACAAAATATATTAAACACTAACTAAAATATCTAAGAAAAATTACACTAAACTTACTAACTAATTAACCCTAAAATACACTAACAAAATTATATACACTAACTAATTAACATTAACAAAATAACTAACAAAATTAACACTAATAAAATTAACACGTACTACTAAACTAGAGCTTACCGCTGGAGGCGGCTCAGTGGTGGTGGGACAGTGCAGGCACGGTGGGCTCCGAAGAGGACGGCGCGGGCGGTCGGCGCCGTCTTTGGGAAGGGGCGTGTCGAGCGGGACGGCACGGTCACGACACTGGCGCGGCAAGACAGCGAGCTGGCGAGGAGGGCTCGGTAGCGGTGGTTGGCGACACGGCGGCGAGAAGGCGCGGCGCGAGGAGGAAGACGACGTCGCGGGGTCGATCTGTGCGCTCCGGTTCATGCACCGAACCGGAGCGCACGGGGTGGGTATTTATGCGCACCCCCCCTTTAGCCCCGGTTGGTAGTACAAACCGCCGGGGCTAAAGGTACTTTTTTAAAAGCTTTTTCAAAACCTTTTTAAAAATTAATTATTATAAGCCTGTTTAAAACCTTTTTAAAAACAAAAAACGTTTTTCAAAACCTTTTTTTAAAACCTTTTTTTAAAAAAATTAAAAACCTTTTTTGAAACCTTTTTTGAATTTTTTGCCGTTTCGAACTTAGGTCAAAACGGTGTGCGTGAAGATAGGGGATGAGAATGTTAGAACTTGCATTGGATCTCTAAAAAAACGACATATTGTGAGTCTAAAAATGATTTTTTCCAAAAATCACGGACGTTAGATCATGTACCTGTAGTTCAAACCAGACCCACTTCCTACCGATTCGGCAGACATTTGTCTTTTTCACCCGGGAAGGACAGAAAGGTTTGAGATCCCCCGGTTGGGATATAGTTCACGTAACATGGTATACTATTTTAGAAAAATAGGATGGTAGCATTCAGAATCGCATTTTGGTGGTGCTTCACAAACGACGTCTTTTTTGCGCCTAAAATGGAAAATGGCTTTTCTGAGCGACGAAAAGGAAAAATTCCTCCTGCAACATTGTTCTATATCCCAATATACACATGCATGCACAATATGGGCACCGTATCACAAACTATGCCACGATTCAACACATAACATCCGTCTCTTGGACCGAAAGCCATGAAACCTCGAACATGATAGGTCATTTTGTGAAGGTTTTTTGGAGACATAATCAGTATACCAAGTTTGATATTTTTCCTTGCAACTATGTCACATAATATCACACCACGCGAAGGATTTACATTGTTTGGACCTTTTTTGAATTTTTTATGCTCGTTTTGAATTTTTTGTCGTTTCAAACTTAGGTCAAAACGGCGTGCGTGAAGATAGGGGGTGAGAATGTTAGAACTTGCATTGGATCTCTGAAAAAACGACATATTATGAGTCTAAAAATGATTTTTTCAAAAAATCTCGGACGTTAGATCATGTACCTGTAGTTCAAACCGGACCCACTTCCTACCGATTCGGCAGACATTTATCCTTTTCACGCGGGAAGGACAAAAAGGTTTGAGATCCCCCGGTTGGGATATAGTTCACGTAACGTGGTCTGCTATTTTAGAAAAATGGGATGGTAGCATTCTGTAACTGCATTTTGGTGGCTGCTTCACAAAACGACCCATCTTTTTGTGCTCAGAAAATGGAAAATGGCTTTTCCGAGCGACGAAAAGGAAAACTTCCTCCTGCAACATTGGTCTACATCCCAATATACACATGCATGCACAATATGGGCACCGTATCACAAAATATGTCGCGATTCAACACATAACATCCGTCTCTTGGACCGAAAGCCATGAAACCTCGAACATGATAGGTCATTTTGTGAAGGTTTTTTGGAGACATAATTAGTATACCAAGTTTGATATTTTTCCTTCCAACTATGTCACATAATATCACACCACGCGAAGGATTTACATTGTTCGAACCTTTTTTGAATTTCTTATGCCCGTTTTGAATTTGACTTCTGATTCAATAGGCCCCTGAAGGATATGAAAAAAAGTTCAGGCAGGATCGAGGGCTGAGATGGGCGGATACCCCTTCGCGCCTGGGGGTAGGATTGCCATATAAAAAGATTAGATCGCGCGCGTAGAGCCCTCCAAAGCCCGTACAGGCCCGAAGCGGATTAGTACGCGCGTATTCTGTGACGCGACGTGGATTCCCGTTGTCCAACTCAGTTGTTTGACGTGGCAACACCCAAAAAAACACCCCTACATGGTTTGCTGGGCCGCATTTCTGTTCCCGCCGGTGGGCCGTTTGTGTTGCACGCGCGGATAAGAGCGGGGGCTCACGATACAGAAGGGAATGAAAAAAATAGCGATACATCGGGAAGGCGCACCCCCCTCACCTCCGACGCGGTGCACGTCTGACAACAGGACTATGTCATCATGACGCGTGCATGGACGCGTGCATCGTTCTATCAGCGCCGAAGTGAATTGTCAATCGACTTAATGGAGCATCCAATCGGTCGCATCGATGCAGTTCTCTGCCTGCCACGTGTGAACAAAACTTCTTTGAGAAGGCAGGTCGCACAGTAGGGGAGAGTACGGTGGGGTAAGAAGACTGGTCTGCCTAGCCTTTTTGACTATCTACCTCCACTAGTCACTAGCGCCCTCCTCCCTTTCTTCTTCCTCCTGCTCATCCCGCTCCTGCTCCCTCCCTCTGCGTAGCCATGGATCCCTCTCGAAAGCATGCCGCGGCGACATTGCGCGAAGAGAGAAAAGAGAGAGCTCGCCGCGCCGCTTTACGCACTGAAGAGTCACAACATATGCTCATGCCCGTAGGCGAGGGATCCCCCGGGTAGGTCATATACTTCTTCTCCTTAATAGTGTTATCCAGCATTCTTCTTCTCCTTAATCATCACCTCCTTCTCTTTCTTCAGAGCCGTCGGTTCACCGGCAGACATGTCCCCCCCAGATCCCCGGAACAGCGAGGTAAATAATATACACTGGGGTTTTTGCGACTAGGATTTGGGGTTTTTGCGACTAGGATTTGGGGTTTTTCTCCTGGATCTTTTCCACACCGCCCATTTCTGCATAAAGCTCATGTGCTATAATGACATGTTACTGTTGTTCCCGTTCCATGACAAGACTGAAACCACGTATTCTTTGTCTCAGGAAAAGAAGCCAAAACTCATCAATAATGTGGATGCTTGGCTTAATGAACGAATAAGCAGCCACAGGGAGAAAATGCAAACACAAGAGCGGAAATTAAAACAGCTCAAATCAGCTGTGAATACCCTTACTAAGGAGCGCGACGAGCTGAAAAGGGACAACGCTGCCTGGAAGAAACTGCATAAGAAGATCCAAGCCTCGAACCGACTGAATACATCCATCAACGAGGGGCTCTCGAAGGATAATGCGAGGCTAAAAGATGATAATGTCAATCTCCGTGTCGAGAACATGAACCTCCTTCGGGAGCTCAAGGCTTCGCTCAGTGAGCAGGTCAAGATCAGGCGGGACATGCTCGTACGTCACCTACAACTTGAAGAGATTGAGGACGTAAACCAGCAGCTCCTCGCCATGCTACGACTGTAATGTAGCAGACTTTCCTCGGTGCTGCAAAGCTGAATTGAACTATGTGTTTCTATTTTGCAACTGTAAACTGAACTATCCAAACAATGAGTTGCAATGGGAAACACCTTTTGCGCAGTCTGAAAACTATCTGCTTTCCTGTTGTTTCTATGTACTGTCGCCGCCATGTTCGACAAGTGTCATTTTTGTTGTAAGAAAAACTTAAACTTAGATATTACACACACTCAACCGTGCATTAAAATTCAAATTAGGTATTCCAAACTAAACTTCAAATAGTTGCAAAAGGAGGTAGCCACGATCGGAAAAGAGTGGGTGGATCACTGGCGGGGGTCCGCAGAGAGAGAGAGAGAGAGTTTCGTAAAAGAGAGAGAGAGAGATTTGTTTTTGACACAGAAGAGAGAGATTGTTGGCGAATGGGGCCACCGGGCGCGTGAGAAACGTGCATGTACCATACTAGGCATGTCCGAGGCGCACTGTGCGCGTGTGAACTGTGTTGTCAAGCTACTACTGCATGTCCGCGGTGCACTGTGCGAGCAGGTGCGCATGCGTATGCTGCTGAACCGTACACGTGTGAACTGCGGGATGTCAACACCCGGATTTTTCAATCCTAGATGCATGTTATGCCATACATCGCAATCCCAGGATTACCATTTTTGCGAGACATAACAGAATTGGATACCATAGTACAACATCCATTACAAACAGTACATAAGTTCTTACAGAAATAGGGATCTCATGATCCAGTTCTTAATACAACTTTAAGCAGCGGAATACGTAATAATAACGGTTGCGTAGGCAAAGCTCCATCTTCGGGGTCATAGGCAATGCTGACGATGGGAGATGATCCTAGTTGTCGTAACCTTCCTGGGGTCCATCTTCCAGGTACTCCTCTTCCTAGTCTGGCCATGGGAATAGCCAGGGACAAATCCATGAGTACTCTTTAAGTACTCGCAAACTAATACTAACAAGTAAAGGGGTTTTTGGATAATGAGACAGGCTCTAGGGTTGTTTTGCAAAAGCCAGATTTATCTCTACTAAGTCTCAAAGCTAGTCACAATTTTATAACTCCTAGGTGAGATCTTGTAACTCATATCACAACTCTGTTGTGGTCAAGTCAAAGTCTCAATTTATTTCACAAGTCCTTTTGAAAAGTCTGACGGGGGAACAGTATGGCCACTCCAACTGTCCATAACCGCGGACGCGGCTATTCGAATAGTTTGACACTCTGCAGAGATTGTACACTTTCACCATAACATTCGATACATCCGCCAGGAACAAATCCTGAAGTCACCATACTCAGTATGCGGATAATCAATCCTAACCTTTCCATTACACGCCCTAGTATAAGCACCTCTCCTGTGAGTTTGGCCTCCCAACCATGACCAACTGTCATCTTGGATACTACACAGGTGGACAATCTTCACAAGGTAGCCTCGGCTCAGACCTTGGCCGTGAGGGAACTAATACTAAGGTATATAAGTTTCTAGTCAAGCCCTACCCAATCTTCGGGTATTGTGGTTGTACGATAAAATTGGAATGGTATCGCATCCAGACAACCATCAGTTTTATAAAAGGGGCTAAGGCTCATGCCTCAACATTTTCATCACCAAAATCATCAGTGTTTGGAAACACATGTCCAAAACATTTCAATAGAATGATCCATCATTCCAAGGTTTTCATAACCATTTTTCCACCAAGTATTCCCATCTAAAGTTGATCAAGTTTTATGCTTAGCACTAGCATCTATAGGTGGGGGTGAGCAATAATGAGGGATGGTAAACTAGTGGAGTTCTAACTAAGTTCAATCTCATGGCTCAAGATGACATCAAGATTATCTAGCTTAGGACAAATTTTATGCTCTTTATACAACCTTCAGACAACTTTCTAGTATCTACCAAACTCCTAAGTAAACTCTAAGTAAGCTTTGCTAAAGAAATAAACTAAGAAGCTTGCAAGTAAAACTAGGATTGGTTTATCAAGTGGGTATGACCACATATGCTTAAGGCATATGGTAGGCATAGTAACAAGTATGGGCTTGCATCAGTGTCAATATAAGCTTGC
Organism: Avena insularis; assembly: GCA_023614405.1. Classification (NCBI taxonomy): domain Eukaryota; kingdom Viridiplantae; phylum Streptophyta; class Magnoliopsida; order Poales; family Poaceae; genus Avena; species Avena insularis. Next base: position 28,924,941 of record CM042689.1, on the reverse strand, counting down.
AAGTGTTAGCTTGAACATTCACTAGTAGTATTAGGCTTGCACAGGTCAACTTGCTTAGTAAGGCTTGCCTTGTGCAGAGCAGTGGTTGAAGTTCTCCTCGGCTTCTTCTTCGTAGTATCCTCCTTCCTCCTCGTATCCTCGGTCGGTACTAGCGTCTATGAATAAATACGAAGTACACAATCACCAAACAATACTTAACTACTTGCAACCATCACACACAAGGGTCCTATAGATGATCTAGCATCATCTCTAACCTTACAAGGTTAAGGCTTGGTTTAATTTCTTTTATTATTAGAAAAGTAATTTCTACTCATTGAAAAACTACTTAAGATTTAATATTCTCCAAACCAATCATGGGATCATGTTGACACATGTCATCACCACATATTTTAGTCCCTGGGAATGTGATTTAAAGTGGTGTCACAATTTAATAAGGTTTTACCCTTTTATTTTAATTAATTAAAGTGGCTAGAAATGCCTATGTAGCATTCTTTTATTCCTTGAACATTATTTCTGCAAGTAAACCTGTATATTTTTATATATTCTGAAAGGTATTGTTAAATGTGATTTTTGAGAGTTGGAATCAACTCAAAAGCTATTATGGTTTAAATTTGAAAAATGTTTGAATGCAGAAAAGCTTCTGCCTTGTTATTTTTACCATGGGTGATCTATAGATCCAAATGATTTCAATCCAATGGGCTTGGATTACGCATTCATAGACCTTTCCAAAAAAATTGGTTTCATTCAAAATGGTGCACTAAATCGATCTGGATTGATTTTTGAAGTTGGGTACAGAAGTGTGTTTGAAATGAAATGGAAAAAGTTTAATTTGAATAACTGGGCTTGCGCGAGAAAAGTTAACGGGCCGGCCTGCTAAGCGCAGTGCTCCCGCGGGCTGCTTAAGTGGGTGTCCCGACTCGTCAGTGACACGGGGGTGGGCGAAGCGGTATGGGGCAACGTGGGACATTCGATCTGATTCTAATCCAACGGCTGGGAGTCATCGTCGACGTTGGGCAACGCCGGCGAGAACGAAACCTAGCGCGGCCAGTGAGGGGTGCTGGGGGCTCACCGGGGTACGGGCGAGGGTCGGCGAGGCGGGCGAACGACGAAGTCGACGACGGCGAACTCAGGGGTGGTCGCGGCAGCTCCTAGGGTGGACGAAATCGATGGCGCCCTTCTTCTCCAGAGGCGGCGGGCTCTGGTGAAATTCTGGCGATGCGCTGCTCGCCTTGCTCTGGGACTGAGGTGGGGTGGTTCTGGGTGAGAGAGGAGTGGAATGGTGTGAAGAAATCGAGCAGGGGAGTCCTCCTTTTATAGGCTCGACGGCGAGACCGAACGGGATGGGCAGGCGACGGTGGCGACATGGCTACGGGCTGCTAGAGGCATGGCCGACGGTGGCGATCGCTTGGTGGTCTCCTGGCGATGCTCTACGACTTTAATGCGTGAGTAGGGGCGGTGAGGTTTGGTCTGGAACGGGCGATGCTCTGCGCGGCAGAGGCGGCGTCTTCGACGACGAGCGGTGGCTGTGCGTCACGGGGCGGCAAACGGGGATGTCTCCGCGTCTCCTGGTCGGTGGGATGGTGTATGCACGCGAGGGCGGCGTCGGTCCGTGGGCTTTGGCCGAGGGTGGCGCTGGCGACGCCGCATGGTCGACAGCGGCACGGCACGGGCGCGTTTCAAGTGTTCTGGGCATGGTCTACAAGGTAGGGCTGGTCGAGAGGGGGCGGTGAGGTATGGGTGATCTCCCAGTCAAGGTTGGCACGGCTAGTTCTTCCTCTAGCCTGCTGTCCATGCTGGGGTGGCAAGGGGGTGCTCGGCTGTTCACCATTGATGGCAATGGCAAGCTCACAGTGGTGCTAGTTTTTAGTTAATCTTCCTAGATGATCTACTGAGTTGGTTGTGAGCTAACTAGGGAACAAGTTAGGCAAGAATCACTGCTCACAATAGTGTTTGATGTTTGTTTGATTTGTGTCTGCAACCTGTTTGATGAAATGGCCGCATGAAATCAAGTTTTGAAATTTGAAAAGATTTTTGGTGGGTTTGCTAGATTGGTGCTGGTGAGTCTGCAGATGCTTGGGTTTTGAAAGTTGAGCTTGTTTGAGTGGTTTTTGAAAAGGTGGGATCTTCCCATATGATAAAGATTCAATTTTGAATTGTCATTTAAACTATGCATTTGAAAGTTTTTGGATGATCACAAAGTGGGCCTTGATACTCTGTTATGAGTACAATCAAGGGGTGCAAAGATCCAGAAAAGTTTCTGTTAGGTCTTGAAAGTTTGAGACAGCCAAAGTAGGCATGGGAGTTAAATTGGTCAAAATGACCATTCCTTTTATATATTTGTTTTGATTTACTTGTCTTTAGGAAAAGTGTGGGAAATGTTTTAGATGATGTTTATTTCACCTAAGAAACATTTCACAATCAATGAAACACACAAACAAGGTGGTTTTAAAGAATTCAAAGTCAATGCATACACATATGCATGCATTCATTATTTTAATTAGAAAAGTTTTTGTTAACCTTCATTTTTGAGGATTAGAGTTTGATGATCCAAGTTTAGTATTTTTGGGATGTTACACGGGAGCACGAAACGTCGGTGTCTCACCATATACAACCCATCTCTCTGTCTCTCTCCGCCTCCCCTCATTCACTCCATCACACCACCTCTTCCCAACTCCCCCTAGGCCCCTACCCACTACCCTTCCCCACTCCTCTCTCCGCCGACCAGGAAAAAACCCTCTCCCCTTTCGCTTTCGCTGCACTTCCCATTCCGGCGATGGAGCACCCATCCGACGCTGTCGTGGCAGCGAAGGAGAAGGCCGCGACGCTAGCGTTAGCCGCGGAGGAGGCGGCCAGAGCCGTGACGGAGGCGGCCAGAGCCGCGGAGGAGGCACAAAATGCCGCAAGGGCTTTAATCAAAGCCGCAGCAGATGCGAAAGATGAAGCGGAGGCCATTGCTGAAGGCCGGCCGATCGGTCCCTCATCGGCTCCCGCTGCTATCAGTACTTGTGCGTACAGTCTTGGGAAGCAGCCGCAGGATGACGACAAGGAGGTTGAGCTCATCATGCCGCCGCTGCCGACCTGTGACGAGAACATCATCGATGACGAGGAGGAGTAGGTAAGTTCCAATTAATGGATTATCTGCTTGGGGCCTAGGGTTTTCGGTTAGCGTCAGATTCGTTTGTTATCTGTTAAGATTGGGGCCTAGGGTTTTCACTTAGCGTCAGATTCGTTTGTTATATATTACGATTGATGTGTAATTAATGGATCTGTGGATTGTTGCTAGCTAGGCTTCAATTATGGACAGAATCAATTAATATTTGTGGATCTGTGGATTATTGCTAGCTAGGGTTCTATTATGGATAGAATCGATTAATATTTGTGGATCTGTGGATTGTTGTTTTCATTTCTATGGATTAATGCTAGCTTATTGACCGACGGAAGTGGTTTATCTGCTTGATCCCTTGATTACTTTCTGTTATTGCTAGTCGGAGACATATGCTTCCTTTGTTAAGCATTCAATTTTAGTTGCAGTTTCTACATATTTGCTTCACATGTGTATTTTGTATATTTTAGCAGGCTACTGATGATGTTGACAGCGATGTCGACTCGTGTCAAAGGAAGACCAGGGCCACTCTCAAAAATCTTAAAGCGGGTGGGTTCGACCGGTTCTGGAGTGAACCCCGGACTGATGGCATGAACAGCTGCCCCTTCTGCAAAAGGAGCATAAAGATGGACTTCCAAAGCATCCTGCAGCATGCTGAAGGCTGTGGATCTGGCCGTGTCAAAGTTGGGGAAACTATCAATGTCCACGGCTTCAGGGCCAATCACATGGCCTATGGCATGTTCCTCAGGAACAAACTGAACCGAGCTATCGAGGCCGGTCGTGTGCCTGCTCCCAAGCCCAAGCCACCGAAGGTTCAGGGTATGGGCAGCAGGAAGCAGAGGAAGCGGGACAGGGAGGAGGCGGCGAGAAGGCAGTGATGTAATGATGTGCCTGTTTGTGTGTCCTGCTGCTGGTTTAAGCAACATGCTTTTGTTTGAACTGTGTTTATGTTGGCTGCTTAGCAGCGTTTGTGTTGAACCTCTGCCTTATCAAGTTTGTGTTGAACCTTGCTTAATTAGTTGCTTGTTATGTTTCTGCATTTTAGATGCTTAATTAGTTTGTGTTGAACCTTGCTTAATTAGTTGCTTGTTATGTTTCTACATTCTAGATGCTTACTATCTACATTTGTTTCTGTAGATGCTGGTGTGTGGCGGGATTTCCTATTTCGGAAAGGTTCAAGGGAAATAGTGAAGGAATTGAGAAATAGATGCTGGTATAGATTTTCTACCAAATTGGAAAAAAAGGAATGAATGAGGTGAGCCTGGCAGAGGTAGACAAAGTAAGAAAGGAGGGAGGGGGAGAGGGAGAGGGAGGGTTCTTTGATTTGTTGCCAAATTGGGCTGGCCGGTTGTGTTGCCCTATTGTGGCCTTATTTTGCTCTTCTTTCCTTTTTCATATAGTTGTTGATTTACAAACAAGCCTGTTTTGTATCACCTGAACCTCTTTTTCCAAAAAATGACAAATCTACAAAAAGCCTGTTTTGTCTCACCTGACCCTCTTTCCTTCACGAAATAACCTCAATTTTTTTTACACATTCTAAAATACGCAGACTTAGCCCAGCCCAGCTCTTGTTCCTGTGCCCGTGTTATCGCTACAGCGGCTGCTTTCTTATTTGGACCGGCCCAAATAAGCCCAGCAAACGCGTGCGGGTATGACGGCGTAGACGCGTTAGGTATTTACTATTTGGTCACTCCACGGTCGCCTCCGCCCACGACTCGCCTCCTATCCCTCCTCACACGAGCGCCTCCACACGACAACAACCTCAAAAATTCCATCGAGGACCGCCTCCAGTATTCAACGCCTGCGACGACACAGGTTCATGGATCAGAGATTCAAGGATCGGGTACGTTTTCGCCAACTCCTATATGAAAAACTAGAACGAGTGATGTACAGAAATTTCGTCAGATCTAGAGGAAATACGATCAAATTTTAAAAATGCATTACGATCATAATTGTGTAGATCGGATCTACATATGAACTAGTACAATAAAAACTCTATTATATGTTAGCACTGAAAGCATATCGTGTCAGATCTATATGTACTATGAAGAAAATTGTACTTCATCTGTTTCAAAATATAAGATGTTTTAGTTTTGTGAACAAAATGTATCTAGATTTAATTTAGTGTGTAGATTCACTTCAAACTTGAGTGAACCTACATACTAAAAGAAGTCTACATACATTTGCTTTACAAAACTAAAACATCTTATATTTTAAAACGGAGGGAGTATTATCTAATGGACACTACTCGGTGCTTTGGAATATCACGCGTGTTTATAAACATGCAAACAGTGTTCAAGTATCTAAAATAAGAGGTGGTAGAATATAGATTACTTTATTCTAAAAAGTTTGTGTACATGGCACTTTCTGGTTAGGTGGAGGAGTATGCTCGCACTCGTCATGCTCGTGCCGCTCTTAAGTTGCATAAACCTCTGCATATAAGAGGTATGTAATGTAAAATTAAAAAAATCAATGCAGTTATAATATTGCTGCTTATGTATGTATTTCTTACATGCAGATCCCGGAATAAAGTTCGAGAAAGAATTTGAATGTTTCTGCCATTATGGCAACCGTGTGGCGATGGATGATGCCGAAATTAATGTACTAAAGTATGGAGTTGATAAGAACCTCCCAAAAAGACCATTTTATGTATGCACCATAAATAAATCAAACACCTTGAAAGGCAAAGCAAAAATGGTAAAACTTTTGAACTAGTAACAATTTTTCAAAATGTTACATTACTACTATTAGGTACTGACATTTGTATGTATATATTGGTGTAATCTATATGCAGTACTTTTCGAGGAGCTTCACCATGGAGCATATTGTTCCATATATTGAACTACCAGCAAACATTCAAGTATTTTGTAACAATATGGAAGTTGCAAAAGTTAAAATGGTGATGGCCAAGTCAAACACTAGAGGAAAACTGAAATGTGGAGGTGCCATGATAACATCAAAGTGGATGGAGGTTGTGAACAAGTTTGATATGAGAGCTGGTGACATCTTTGTGTTTTGGTTCCGTGGTAGCTCGGCTGGCCTCAAGCTCCTTATTAATCATCTGTGAAATCAACATGCAGACCATGCAATGTTGTCATGTGTCCACAATTGCCACAAAGTGTTTCTAGCCAACTTAGTAATCACTAAGTTGATGAATTCAAAGTCCTTAGCCAAGCCTATAGATCTCTATAGGTTGGCTAGAAAGTCCTTCATCAACTTAGTGCTTATGTGATGATAGAATAGTACTGTAATTTATAAGTTAGAACTGTCACAAGCATCATGGCTAGGTCAAATTTACGAGCATCATGGCTAGAAACACCATCATCAACTTAGTTCCACTATTTCTTGAATTTTTTTTAATTTCTGGTGCTTTTTTTCAAACTAAGGCAAAAACCACGACAGGTGAGACTCTGAATCAGTAATCACAACTTGAGTTCTAAGAGTAAAGCTGAAAGATAGTACTTACACATAATTATGAAAGCCGCCACACAGAATTCTGAAAGCTACCACACTGAATTCTGAAAGTACTAAAAATAAATACATTGCAATTTACTACTTCGAAAAGATCTGAACACGCTAGCGATTGAGCAAATTGTTGGAATTATGCCCTAGAGGCAATAATAAAGATGTTATTATTATAATTCTTGTTCATGATAAAGTTTATATTCCATGCTAGAATTGTATTAAGCGGAAACATTAATACTTGTGTGGTTTGTGAACAACACCGTGTCCCTAGTACGCCTCTATGGACTAGCTCATTGATCAATGATGGTTAAGGTTTCCTAACCATAGACATGAGTTGTCAATTGATAATGAGATCATATCATTGGGAGAATGATATGGTGGACAGACCCAAACTAAGCGAAGCAATTAGATCGTGTCCTTGTGTTCATCTTTGTGAAGCTTTTCCTATGTCAAATATTGTATTCCTTAGACCATGAGATAATACAACTCCCTGGTATCGGAAGAAAGCTTTGAGGTCATTAAACGTCATCCTATGAGAGGGTGATCATAAAGGTGTCTCTCAGGTGATCGGAAAGTATCTGTTGGGTTGTATGTATCGAGATGGGATTTGTCCCTCCCAAGTCGGAGAGATATACTTCGGGCCCACTCGGTAATCGATATGAACACCGCTTGCAAGCATGTGGTTAAGGAGTTGATCACAAAGTGATATTGGATTACGGAATGAGTAAAGTACTTGCTGTGAACGAGATTGAACTAGGTATGACGATACCGACGATCGAATCTCGGGCAAGTAAAATATCGCGAGACGAAGGGAATATATATATGGGATTGATTGAATCCTGGCATCGTGGTTCATCCGATATGATCATCGATGAATGTGTGGGAGTCAATATGGGTGCCTGCACCCACCGTTGATTATTGATAGAAGATCATGTCTGCATATTCTCGAACCCGCAGGGTCACACACTTAACGTGTCTCGACGCTAGGATAGATTGGATACTTGGTTTATGAATTTTTGTTCGGAGTCTCGAATGGGATTCGGGACATCACGAGAGGTTCCGGAATGGTCCGGAGAATAAGATTCATATAAGGCAGTGCAGTTTTTGGAGTTCGGAATTGTTCCGGGTTAATCGGTATTGTACCGGAAGCTTCTAGAACCTTCTGGAAGGGGGCCAACATGGTCCCACCTTCCGGGAGGGGGCATGGGCCTATGAGGGAGTGTCCTGGACGCATTGGGCCAGGGGCACAAGGCCCCAGCCGATCCTAGATAAGTTTAAACCCGTTTAAACTAGAGATAGGATTTCTAGATAAGGGAGAGTTTAAATTGTTTAAACTAGAGATAGAACCCTATCCCCCCACTCCTCCCTTATCCTTGCCGCCGGCCCAAGGCTTGGAGGAGGGGCTAGGGCTGGCCGCCCCCTCCCCCTCTATATATAGAGGGCTAGGGCGCCCCCTCCCACACACAACTTCCATCCAAACCCTAGTTGCCCTGCTGCCTTCCTCTCTCCCTCCCGACTGTTTGTAGGCGAAGCCCTGCTGCAGAAATTCTCCACCATATACACCACGCCGTCGTGCTGTAGATCCAATCTATCTCTCCACCCTACTTGCTGGTCCGAGGAAGGAGGAGACGTCGAGGTGCTGCACGTGTGCATCTCACGGAGGCACCGCCACTTGTGGTGCTAGATCGGATCGGATCGCGAGGAGGAGAAGCGAGTACGACTACATCACCCACGCGTTCCGGCCAACGTTCACGTCTTGAATCTTCAAGGGTATGAATATCTAATCCAATCTCTCTTGTTGTTTGCATCTCCTAGATTAGATCTTGGCTTTCCCTCTGTTAAGCTTCAGAGAAAATTTTGATTTACTATGCTGCGAAACCCTTCAGTGGTATCAGAGCTAGATCTATGCGTAGATGTGATTTACGAGTAGAACACAACATGGTTGTTGCGGGCGTTGATGTTTTCTATTGCAAGCCTCTTGTTTGTGTTCTTCTTATGACGCGGGATAGTGAGATTGAAGCGGTCCAGGCCAACCTTACGCGACATCGTTCATGAGACCGCTCCGCACTTGACGTGTGGCTTGTACCACACATGCGGCTGGTGGATGTCAGTTTCTCTCACTATAGTTGTCATGGGATTAACACCGGAGTTTGGCAACCATAATATCACCGTTGTGGCTTTCCGTAGGTAAGAATCGTTCTTAGCATCTACTCCCATAAGCCACGTAAAACATGCAACAACAAAGTAGAGGCGTCTAACTTGTTTTTGCAGGGAGTGTTTTCTGTGATATGGTATGGCCCAAGATGTGATGTGTATATTGTATGCGATGATCATGTTTTGTAATGTTTCACGACTTGCATGTCGATGAGTACACAACCGGCAGGAGCCATATGGTTGTCTTTATAATTTTGTATGACCTGCGAGTCAACTTCTTGTACGCCATGTAATAGCTTTACTTCATCGCTAAGTAGTTAGCAATAGTTGTAGTTGCTATTCGTGGTGGAGGCAATCATGGTGGAGTGATGGAGATCATGCCAGAACGCACAAGATGGAGATCATTGCGCGAAGATTGGCTATACCATGTCACATAAAGTTATATGCATGTGATGTTTATCCTTTTATGTATCTTATTATGCTTAGATCGCGACGGTAGCATTATAAGATGATTCCTCACTTAAAGATCAAGAAAAATTGTGTTCTCCCCATGTATGCACCGTTGCGAAAGTTCGTCGTGTCCAAGCATCACGTGATGATCGGGTGCTATAGACTCTACGCTCACATACAACGGGTGCAAGCCAGTTTTGCACACGCGGAAATACTTGGGTTTGACTTGACGAGCCTAGCATGTACAGACATGGCCTCGAAACACATGAACCGAAAGGTTAAGCATGAGTCATATGAATGATATGATCGACACTTCATTGTCCACCATTGAAGCCACATCTCTTCTCGTGAAGATCGGATTAGGTGTGGTGAATTTGGATCATGTTCACTAAACAACTTGAGGGATGTTGAATTTAGTGGGAGTTCATCTAGTAATTTGATTAAAAGTTGAACTAGTTATCATGAACATAGTCTAATTTGTACTTGCAAATATTGTAGATCACATGGCTAAGTCCAACTTCAACTTCAACGTTTTTGCTGAGAAAGAAAAGCTTAAGAACAATGGGTCTAACTTCACCAACTGGTTCCGCAATCTGAGAATCATTCTCTCTGGCGGTCAAAAGGACTATGTCCTTGAGAAAGCGTTAGGTAACCCCCTGCTGCAACTGCGCCGGCTGATGAGAAAGCTGTCTATCAGTCGCGCAAAGATGATTATGGTGTGATTAAGAGCACCATGTTGTTTGCTATGGAACCGGAACTTCAAAATCATTTTGAAAACTATCCCGGGCCCTTTGAGATTCTCGAAGAGTTGAAAACCATGTTTCAGACTCAGGCCCGTTAGAGATATGAGATCTCCGAAGTTCTTTAACCGCAAGATGGAGGAAGGGAGTTCCGTTAGTGAGCACGCCATTAAGATGTCGGGCTACACTCAACGCATTGAGCAACTGGATCAAGATTCGAGGAGCTCAAGATTGAGGTTCTGCAATCACTCCCTCCCAGCTACAAAAGTTTTGTAGTGACTCATAATTAGATTGGTTCCACTGATACGATCACCGAGCTCTTCGCAAAGCTGAAGGCTGCGGAGGTGGACATCAAGAAGGATAATCATGTGTTGATGGTCAACAAGCCCTCCTTTAAGAAAGGTAAAGGTGCAAAGAAGCCCTTCAAGAAAGGCGGCGGCAAGCGCGTTGCCCCTGCTGAGAAGAAGCTCAAGTCTGGTCCCAAGCCGGACACTGAGTGCTTCTATTGCAAGGACAAGGGTCACTGGAAGCGCAACTGTCCGAAGTACTTAGCGGACAAGAAGGCTGGCACCATCAAAGGTATATTTGATATACATGTTATTGATGTTTTCCTTACTAGCCCTCGTTGTAGTGCCTGGGTATTTGATACTGGTTCAGTTGCTAATATTTGTAACTCAAACAGAGCTACGGAATAGATGGCGGCTTGAGGGATGAGGTGACGGCGCGCTTGGCAACGGATCAAGAGTTGATGTGATGGTCGTCGGCACGCCTCCTTAGTTTTACCTTGGGATTAGTTTTAAACCTTAATAAATGTTATTATGTGCTTGCGTTGAGCATGAACATTATTTCTGGATCGTGTTTATTGCAAGACGGTTATTCATTTAAATCGGAGAATAATGGTTGTTCTATTTATATGAGTAACATCTTTTATGGTCATGCACCTCTTGTGAATGGTTTATTTCTTCTAAATCTCGAAAGGGATGAAACACACATCCATAACATTGAGGCTAAGAGATGCAAAGTAGATAGTGATAATACTACTTATTTGTGGCACTGCCATCTGGGTCATATTGGTGTAAAGCGCATGAAGAAACTCCATTCGATGGACTTTTGGAGTCTCTTGATTTTGAATCATTTGACACATGCGAACCATGCCTCATGGGCAAGATGATCAAAACCCGTTCTCGGTATGATGGAGCGAGCAACGGACTTGTTGGAAATCATACATACCGATGTATGCGGACCGATGAGTGTTTCGACGCTGGTGGATATCGCTATTTTCTCACTTTTACCGATGACTTAAGTAGATATGGGTATATCTATTTAATGAAACATAAATCTGAAACGTTTGAAAAGTTCAAAGAATTTCAGAATGAAGTGGAGAACCATCGTAATGTAAAGATTAAGTTTCTACGATCCGATCGTGGGGCGAATATTTGAGTTATGATTTTCTCACGCATCTCAAAGCAAGTGGAATCGTTTCACAACTCACGCCACCCGGAACACCACAAGCAATGGTGTGTCTCGATCAAATCGAACCCTATTAGATATGGTCCGATCGATGATGTCTCTTACTGATTTGCCGTTATCATTTTGGGGTTATGCATTAGAAACGCTGCATTCACTTTAAATAGGGATCCATCTAAATCCGTTGAGACGACGTATGAACTATGGTTTGGTGCTAAACCTAAGTTGTCGCTTTCTTAAAGTTTGGGGATGCGGCTTCGTCAAGAAGTTGATGCCGACAAGCTCGAACCCAAAGCGGAGAAATGCGTCTTCATAGGATACCCTAAGGAAACTATTGGGTATACCTTCTATCCGCAGAACCGAAGGCAAAGTGTTTGTCGAGAAACGGTTCCTTTCTTGAGAAGGAGTTTCTCTCGAAAGAAGTGAGTGGGAGGAAAGTAGAGCTAGACGAGGTTATTGAACCTTCTCTTGAATTGGAGAGTAGCGCAGCACCTGAAATTGTTCCAAAGGCCGCTGCACCAACAATAGAGGAAGCAAATGACAAGGATCATGAAGCTTGGACGATGCTGCTCTTGAACGTCAGCAGGTCGACAAGGTCGCGTGCCCCTCCGAGTGGTACGGCAGCAACCTGTCTTGTTGTCTTGTTAGTATAAGACAGTGAACCTACGAACTATGAGGAAGCGATGATGAGCCCAGACTCTGAGAAATGGCTAGAAGCCATGAAATCCGAATTGGGATCCATGAGCGAAAACCAAGTATGGACTTTGGTGGACCCTCCTAGCGACCGAAAGGCCGTTGAGTGCAAATGGATCTTCAAGAAGAAAACGGACGCGGATGGTAATGTTACCGTCTATAAAGCACGGCTTGTTGCGAAAGGTTTTCGACAAGTTCAAGGTGTTGACTACGATGAGACTTTCTCTCCCGTAGCGATGTTTAAGTCCATTCGGATTTTATTAGCAATTGCTGCGTTTCATGATTATGAAATATGGCAAATGGATGTCAAGACTGCTTTCCTCAATGGCAACATTGATGAAGAGTTGTATATGATGCAACCCGAAGGTTTTGTCGATCCTAAGGATGCTGCTAAAGTATGCAAACTTCAGCGTTCCATTTATGGACTGAAGCAGGTATCTCGGAGTTGGAACCTTTGTTTTGATCAAGTGATCAAGAGCTTTGGATTTGTTCCAAATTGCTATGGAGCTTGCATCTACAAGAAAGTGAGTGGGAGCTCGGTGACGTTTCTGGTACTATATGTGGATGACATATTGATTATTGGAAATGACATCAACATGCTTAACGATGTGAAGAGTTATTTGAACAAGTGTTTTTCAATGAAAGACCTAGGTGAAGCTGCTTATATATTGGGCATCAAAATCTATAGAGATAGACAAAGACGCCTGATAGCTTTAAGCCAGAGTACATACCAAGACAAAGTTCTGAAAAAGGTTCAGAATGGATAAGGCATTGAAAGGTTCAGTGCCTATGTTGTCAGGTAAGATATTGATCAAGGCTCAGTGTCCAGCTACGGTAAATGATAGGGAAGCTATGAGCAAAGTGCCTTATGCCTCGGCCATAGGTTCCATCATGTATGCCATGCTGTGTACTAGACCGGATGTGTCCAATGCTCTTAGTTTGACGAGCAGATATCAAAGTGATCCAGGAGTGGAACACTGGACAGTCGTGAAGAACATCCTAAGGTACCTAAATAGGACTAAAGAAATGTTCTTAGTCTATGGGGGTGATGAACAGCTCGTCGTAAAAGGTTACGTCGATGCTAGTTTCGACAAGGATGATTCTAAATCTCAGACAGGATACGTGTATATTTTGAATGGAGGAGCTGTGAGCTGGAGAAGCTGCAAGCAAAGCGTGATCGCGGGATCTACAGTAGAAGCGGAATACATGGCTGCTGCAGAAGCGTCAAGTGAAGGAGTTTGGATCAGAAACTTCATCACTGAGCTTGGCGTGGTTCCAAGTGCATTGGACCCACTGGAGATATTATGTGACAACACTGGCGCCATAGCACTCGCTAAGGAACCAAGATATCATCCAAAGACCAAGCATATCAACCGCAAGTTTCATATAATCCGAGATTATATAGCAGATGGAGATCTGAAGATCAGCAAAGTACATACAGATCTAAATGTCGCAGATCCATTGACTAAACCTCTTCCACGTGTAAAACATGATCAGCACCTCAGTGCCATGGGTGTGAGATTGTTGCCAGATGTAAACTAGATTATTGACTCTAGTGCAAGTGGGAGACTATTGGAATTATGCCCTAGAGGCAATAATAAAGATGTTATTATTATAATTCTTGTTCATGATAAAGTTTATATTCCATGCTAGAATTGTATTAAGCGGAAACATTAATACTTGTGTGGTTTGTGAACAACACCGTGTCCCTAGTACGCCTCTATGGACTAGCTCATTGATCAATGATGGTTAAGGTTTCCTAACCATAGACATGAGTTATCAATTGATAATGAGATCATATCATTGGGAGAATGATATGGTGGACAGACCCAACTAAGCGAAGCAATTAGATCATGTCCTTGTGTTCATCTTTGCGAAGCTTTTCCTATGTCAAATATTGTATTCCTTAGACCATGAGATAATACAACTCCCTGGTATCGGAAGAAAGCTTTGAGGTCATCAAACGTCATCCTATGAGAGGGTGATCATAAAGGTGTCTCTCAGGTGATCGGAAAGTATCTGTTGGGTTGTATGTATCGAGATGGGATTTGTCCCTCCCAAGTCGGAGAGATATACTTCAGGCCCACTCGGTAATCGATATCAACACCGCTTGCAAGCATGTGGTTAAGGAGTTGATCACAAAGTGATATTGGATTACGGAACGAGTAAAGTACTTGCTGTGAACGAGATTGAACTAGGTATGACGATACCGACGATCGAATCTCAGGCAAGTAAAATATCGCGAGACGAAGGGAATATATATATATGGGATTGATTGAATCCTGGCATCGTGGTTCATCCGATATGATCATCGATGAATGTGTGGGAGTCAATATGGGTGCCTAGACCCCGCTGTTGATTATTGATAGAAGATCATGTCTGCATATTCTCGAACCCGCAGGGTCACACACTTAACGTGTCTCGACGCTAGGATAGATTGGATACTTGGTTTATGAATTTTTGTTCGGAGTCTCGGATGGGATCCGGTACATCACGAGAGGTTTGAATGGTCGGAGAATAAGATTCATATAAGGCAGTGCAGTTTTTGGAGTTCGGAATTGTTCCGGGTTAATCGGTATTGTACCGAAAGCTTCTAGAACCTTCCGGAAGGGGGCCAACGTGGTCCCACCTTCCGGGAGGGGGCATGGGCCTATGAGGGAGTGTCCTGGCCGCATTGGGCCAGGGGCACAAGGCCCCATAGGGCCCAGCCGATCCTAGATAAGTTTAAACCCGTTTAAACTAGAGATAGGATTTCTAGATAAGGGAGAGTTTAAATTGTTTAAACTAGAGATAGAACCCTATCCCCCCACTCCTCCCTTATCCTTGGCCGCCGGCCCAAGGCTTGGAGGAGGGGCTAGGGCTGGCCGCCCCCTCCCCCTCTATATATAGAGTGCTAGGGCGCCCCCTCCCACACACAACTTCCATCCAAACCCTAGTTGCCCTGCTGCCTTCCTCTCTCCCTTTCGACTGTTTGTAGGCGAAGCCCTGCTGCAGAAATTCTCCACCATATACACCACGCCGTCGTGCTGTAGATCCAATCTATCTCTCCACCCTACTTGCTGGTCCGAGGAAGGAGGAGACGTCGAGGTGCTGCACGTGTGCATCTCACGGAGGCACCGCCACTTGTGGTGCTAGATCGGATCGGATCGCGAGGAGGAGAAGCGAGTACGACTACATCACCCACGTTCCGCTGTCACCTGAATCTTCAAGGGTATGAAGATCTAATCCAATCTCTCTCGTTGTTTGCATCTCCTAGATTAGATCTTGGCTTTCCCTCTGTTCGCTTCCGTAGAAAATTTTGATTTACTATGCTGTGAAACCCTTCACAAATAACCTAGGCTATTCAACCCTATATATTTCATCGGCGTCCGCTCCCGTGTCCTGCAGAAGAAATTCATTGAACTCCCCCCGTCTGCAATGTGCTGCTAGTATCTCGTCGAGACGGTAAGGCCTCGGTGAACGTTCCAGATCATATCGACCATATCCATCTGCAAGTCTTGGTACCCCATCCCAGGCCTTAAGATCATGATTGTACGCTCTGATATAAGAAAGATCCGCGTAGTAGATGCAACCGGCTAGGACTGTACTAGGGTGCACTCTAGTGTCGACGGAGATTGACCGGTTAAAATGAACGAAGAAGGCACGGCTGCCAATGTCACCTACAGCCTCGAGACAGCGTTTCTCCGTATCCACCCGGTAAAGCACCGGTTGACCTTCGGCAAAAATCCCACCCAACACAAGAAGCAGATCACCTTCTGACTCCACAAGGTAGAACTTGTAGGCTCCGCTTATCTTTTCAAAGACTGGACCTGAAATTATTCTGGCCATCTTGACTGTGCTCGCACGCAGATCCACCTGGATGTTGGTCGACACGATGTCTCCACCATCCTGTACAACATAAACTTCACCACGGAATGGGGTAATGCATTGCACGTCGGACGGATAAATTCCTTGTCCAAATACTCCATTGAAATCCCCTGTCGGGGTGGCCTCATCGTCCCAAGCAATAGAATTCTCATAATGTGTGGAAACGAACACCATCATGGGGGACTTCGTGACGGCTACAGATGCCACAAGATTTGATGGTATCTGCGCCTGAAACTTAGTGTTGAACTTACGGGTGAGTCGATTCAGAAGGCGAATCTTGTGCGGATCTTCCCTCTGAGCAATAACGACGACGCCACGATAAACACCGATGAAGTAGAACCTTTTGATGAAGAGAACAGTTAGCCCTAAGATATATGTACAATGGAAAATACTCTCTTTGTTCACTAATATAAGACAGAGCTTCTAGATATTTCAAAATGTACTAGATATATATATCCTAAATGAGTGAACCTATACAATTAAACTTTTCTTAAGAATGTTCAAGAACATGCATGTTTAAGAACCTACTCCCTCAAATCATAAATAAGTGTACATCTAGCTTTTGCCTAAGTCAAACATAACCAAATTTGACCAACTTTATAGAGAAATATAGGAACATATATTACATTAAATTGACATATTATAAAATCAGGTTTAAAAATAAATCTAAAGGTATCAATTTAGTGTCATAAATGTTAGTACATTGTTCTAAAAAGTTAGTCAAACATAGTAAAATTTGACTAAGGACAAGGCTAGAAGTACACTTATTTGTGGACGGAGGGAGTACACAATTATACATGCATGTTTAAGAATAACTTTGTATCATAATAACAAATGAATGTTGATCGGATGAATTGTGAACCTGCGCTGAACTTCCATTAGATTCGTCGTGAAGCAACGACCTGTGGCGAGGTTGAGGAACGTGAAGTCGCCGACGTCTGGAAGTGTGTGATATACCAGGATCTAGTTGTTGAGATGGAACTCAGGTTCTTTTAACGCGCCTCACCAATCGCCGCAGACTCTCCGGCAAGCAGCGTAGGCATCGACGTACTCCTCGTTCTCCAGGAAGGATTCGCCGATCTTGGCAAGTGGTCCGTCGGCCGGGAGATCGGACCAGTTCACCTTCAGTCGGCTGCTCGCCATGCCTTCCTATCAAGGAATAAAGAAGACCAGGAGATGACGAGGAGAAGAACAAGGATAAGAGGAGGCGAAGAGGGAAGCACTACGCCGGAACAAGGAGGCGAGGAGACGACAGGAACTGCCACTATGCGGTCGAGGAACTGGTGATTTTTTTTCTTGTAATGTATAAGGACGTCGGCTAACCGCGCTGACAAGTCTGGGCCGGCCCTTGTGGGGACGGGGGCAGCCGGCCCAGACCCAATTTTGGGGGGGCCCTCCCCAGATATGTGCTGCATATATAGGCTATAATAGATCTTTAAAAAGATAAAAAATAGCAATTTTGAGTTTTCTATTGGGCTAGATTGAGCGCTCTACTTTGCTGGACATACACATACGTTTCAAATTTGGAGTTCATCACGGCATCACGTACCTAACCTGCGATTAGATCAGCTATCCTCTTTGATTGTATCGTATGAAGGAACGCTGCACCCCGGTTCTTGCCTCAACCTCGACTCAACACTGGTAATTAAACTAAAAGTGGTTAAGTAGTACATCAATGCTATTTATGCTGCATGCCATTAAATTATAAGGATTATGCAATTCTGTTACATGTACATAATTGCACCATAATTATGCAACCTTTGTTCTATCATACATATAATCAAATTTTCCTATTACTACAACTTGCCAACATAACTGCTGCAATTCGACCATCTCACTATGACAACATCACTACTAGTTGATCCATAAAAGAAAGATTTCACAAAGGGCAACATCATTCAATATGATTAACTAATATATCAAATATCTTTATGCTAGATGACAATAAATAACAATGATTATGCACTTATGTTACATAAAAATAAAATACAACAAATGCAAACTTTCTTCTATCAAATATATGACCCAATCTTCTATTACTTAAACATGGCAACAACACATCAACAATCCCAACATCACACCATGGAAAAATCAGTACTACATGATCCATGAAAGAAATATTCCAAAATAGGAGACATCATTTAATAAAGAAACATTTAACTGCTGCAACATGTTTAAGGATTAGAACATTTAAAACTGTACAGACCTTTTCAGGATATAACATTGCCTGCATCAACTAAATCTGATTCCCATTCATGTTATTGCCTTAGATAGTCAGGAACCAATGTTTAAAACTTGCAAAATTGAAGAGGCAGCTGACATAAGTCTACAAGTATTGCAGCCACAGAAACAAGGTAACCTAAAAGGCTAAGATTATTCTATTAATTGTCATAGAGTAGAGGTATAAACAACACAAACCACTAGATAGTTCAATAACAGATAATGAAGACGATCTGACTGAACTTTCAGGACAACTCTCTAGTTCAAGTGTCCAAAAACAGCCGCCAAGGTCTACTCAGTATGCTAATACAGTTTAGAGCATGCAGCCATTTACCATTTGATCACCGTGAAAAAATCAAAGAAAAATGATAAACTGATATTGCACTATACTAACTACTTAAACTACACTGAATATCATATCTTAGGGACATCCCTCGTAGCTAAGCATTCATTTAATAGAACTAGTCTAATATATGATCATACAAGTTCAGGAAAAACTACAACAAAAATATGCACGCAACATTGTGTAATTTCATAGTTAATCATCCAGAATAATCCGATGCACTGAACTATTTCCTAGAGCTATATATATGCTGCAACAAATAACTTTCGTTGAAATATATAAATCACAAAAAAAATCTACACCAGGAATCTACAGAACCAAGCTTCCATCCAAAGAATCCCTAATAGATGTCAATCCCTAATACTGATATAGCTAAATCTACAGAACCGAGATTCCATCCAAACAATCAAAAGAGGGAAAACGGAAGTTAGCTGAAAAAGCCCTCTTACCTACATCGCAGCAACCCCCTGAGGATGCACCGGTGACAGATCCTCCCCGGTGCCGAGCACGACATTAAGATCTAGCCGCTCTGCCTCGCCGACCTCCGCATCCAGCATCTCCTCCTCTCCCAGAGCTGCATAGGCCAAAGTGGCCGTACCACCACCGCCACCGCCATGGCGCTCGACCTCGTCGACTGCATCTGGGCAGGTCATGGCTCCCATCCCCACCCTAGCAGAACCGCCCGCATCGGCTCCGAAGCCCACTCCCGCCATCGCGCGGAGGAGGACGACACCCAGACCGGAAGCGGAGGAGACAACGACGTGAAGAAGGGTTTCTCACTCCTCACTTCTTTAAGTATCAGGTGAGACAAAAGGGAGGAGGGGGAAAATGGTGGGGATCTGGCGACGTGGAGCGGCCGAGAGGGCTCTTATACGTCCCGTCGATTAGTTTCCGCTGACGTCACCGACGCACGTGACGTCCACCTCATACTACCAACTTGCATGGACTCTAGACCAAGTGTTCACTTTCATCAACTTGTGCTTGTATGTGTGAACACTTGGTCACCGGCGCACGTGACGTCCACCTCATACTACCAACATTGCATGGACTCTAGACCAAGTGTTCACTTTCATCAACTTGTGCTTGTATGTGTGAATAGTTGGTCAACATGATCCCACCTAGTACTCTCGGTCCCAATTTAGGTTGCAATATAAGATTTTCTCAAAGTCAAACTGTATAATGTTTGACCAAATAGTTTGATACAACTATAAACTAATACGGTGCCAAAATAAAATTATTAGAATTGTCTTGAATTATATTTTCATAATATATACATTTTATATCACACATATTTATATTATTTTGTAGCTAGGCAGACTCAAAATTATAGCTACATCTAGCAAGTAGGTAGGATCATGTTGGCCAGGTGTGATGACACATACAACAACAAGTTGGTGAAGGTGTTTCTAGAGAGGTGTCTAGACCCCATGCATGCAATGTTGGAATGACCCCACATTTTCCACAAGCTAGTGTGTGTCATACCTTGGCATAACACTTTTATAGTTAGATCTATCAAGTGGGTGGGATCATGTTGCTAGGTGTATTGACTCACACAACCACTAAGTTGATGATGGTGGTTCTAGCCAGCCCAGATAGGTCTAGACCCCATGCACTGTTGGCATGGCCCCACATGTGCCACAAGCTAGTATGTGTCATGGCTTGGCATAGAAAAATTATAGCTAGATCTAGCAAGTAGGTAGGATCATGTTGGCCTGGTGTAGTGACTCACACAGCCACTAAGTTGATGATGGTGTTTCTAGCCAACCCAAATAGGTCTAGATACCATGCAATGTTGGAATGGACCCACATCTTCCACAAGCTAGTGTGTATCATGGCCTGGCATAGCACTCTTATAGCTAGATCTATGAAGTGGGTGGGATCATGTTGGTCAGGTGTAGTGACTCACACAGCCACTAAGTTGATGATGGTGTTTCTAGCCAACCCAGAGAGGTCTAGATCCCATGCAATGTTTGCATGGGCCCACATTGGCCACAAGCTAGTGTGTGTTATGGCTTGGCAAACTCAAATTTATAGCTAGATCTAGCAAGTAGGTAGGATCATGTTGGCCAGGTGTGATGACATATACAACAACAAGTTGGTGAAGGTGTTTCTATCCAGCCCAGAGAGGTGTCCCATGCATGCAATGTTGGCATGGCCCCACATTTTCCACAAGCTAGTGTGTGTCATGCCTTGGCATAACACTTTTATAGCTAGATCTATCAAGTGGATGGGATCATGTTGCTAGGTATAGTGACTCACACAACCACTAAGTTGATGATGTTGGTTCTAGCCAGCCTAGATAGGTCTAGACCCCATGCACTGTTGGCATGGCCCCACATTTGCCACAAGCTAGTGTGTGTCATGGCTTGGCATAGAAAAATTATAGCTAGATCTAGCAAGTAGGTAGGATCATGTTGGCCAGGTGTAGTGACTCACATAGCCACTAAGTTGATGATGGTGTTTCTAGCCAACCCAAATAGGTCTAGATACCATGCAATGTTGGAATGGACCCACATCTTCCACAAGCTAGTGTGTGTCATGGCCTGGCATAGCACTCTTCTAGCTAGATCTATGAAGTGGGTGGGATCATGTTGGTCAGGTGTAGTGACTACACAGCCACTAAGTTGATGATGGTGTTTCTAGCCAACCCAGAGAGGTCTAGATCCCATGCAATGTTTGCATGGGCCCACATTTGCCACAAACTAGTGTGTGTCATGGCTTGGCAAACTCAAATTTATAGCTAGATCTAGCAAGTAGGTAGGATCATGTTGGCCAGGTGTGATGACATATACAACAACAAGTTGGTGAAGGTGTTTCTATCCAGCCCAGAGAGGTGTCCCGTGCATGCAATGTTGGCATGACCCCACATTTTCCACAAGCTAGTGTGTGTCATGCCTTGGCATAACACTTTTATAGCTAGATCTATCAAGTGGGTGGGATCATGTTGCTAGGTGTAGTGACTCACACAACCACTAAGTTGATGATGGTGGTTCTAGCCAGCCCAGATAGGTCTAGACCCCATGCACTGTTGGCATGGCCCCACATTTGCCACAAGCTAGTGTGTGTCATGGCTTGGCATAGAAAAATTATAGCTAGATCTAGCAAGTAGGTAGGATCATGTTGGCCAGGTGTAGTGACTCACACAGCCACTAAGATGATGATGGTGTTTCTAGCCAACCCAAATAGGTCTAGATACCATGCAATGTTGGAATGGACCCACATCTTCCACAAGCTAGTGTGTGTCATGGCCTGGCATAGCACTATTATAGCTAGATCTATGAAGTGGGTGGGATCATGTTGGTCAGGTGTAGTGACTCACACAGCCACTAAGTTGATGATGGTGTTTCTAGCCAACCCAGAGAGGTCTAGATCCCATGCAATGTTTGCATGGGCCCACATTTGCCACAAGCTAGTGTATGTCATGGCTTGGCAAACTCAAATTTATAGCTGGATCTAGCAAGTAGGTAGGATCATGTTGGCCAGGTGTGATGACATATACAACAACAAGTTGGTGAAGGTGTTTCTATCCAGCCCAGAGAGGTGTCCCATGCATGCAATGTTGGCATGGCCCCACATTTTCCACAAGCTAGTGTGTGTCATGCCTTGGCATAACACTTTTATAGCTAGATCTATCCAGTGGATGGGATCATGTTGCTAGGTATAGTGACTCACACAACCACTAAGTTGATGATGTTGGTTCTAGCCAGCCTAGATAGGTCTAGACCCCATGCACTGTTGGCATGGCCCCACATTTGCCACAAGCTAGTGTGTGTCATGGCTTGGCATAGAAAAATTATAGCTAGATCTAGCAAGTAGGTAGGATCATGTTGGCCAGGTGTAGTGACTCACACAGCCACTAAGTTGATGATGGTGTTTCTAGCCAACCCAAATAGGTCTAGATACCATGCAATGTTGGAATGGACCCACATCTTCCACAAGCTAGTGTGTGTCATGGCCTGGCATAGCACTCTTCTAGCTAGATCTATGAAGTGGGTGGGATCATGTTGGTCAGGTGTAGTGACTACACAGCCACTAAGTTGATGATGGTGTTTCTAGCTAACCCAGAGAGGTCTAGATCCCATGCAATGTTTGCATGGGCCCACATTTGCCACAAGCTAGTGTGTGTCATGGCTTGGCAAACTCAAATTTATAGCTAGATCTAGCAAGTAGGTAGGATCATGTTGGCCAGGTGTGATGACATATACAACAACAAGTTGGTGAAGGTGTTTCTATCCAGCCCAGAGAGGTGTCCCATGCATGCAATGTTGGCATGACCCCACATTTTCCACAAGCTAGTGTGTGTCATGCCTTGGCATAACACTTTTATAGCTAGATCTATCAAGTGGGTGGGATCATGTTGCTAGGTGTAGTGACTCACACAACCACTAAGTTGATGATGGTGGTTCTAGCCAGCCCAGATAGGTCTAGACCCCATGCACTGTTGGCATGGCCCCACATTTGCCACAAGCTAGTGTGTGTCATGGCTTGGCATAGAAAAATTATAGCTAGATCTAGCAAGTAGGTAGGATCATGTTGGCAGGTGTGACTCACACAGCCACTAAGTTGATGATGGTGTTTCTAGCCAACCCAAATAGGTCTAGATACCATGCAATGTTGGAATGGACCCACATCTTCCACAAGCTAGTGTGTGTCATGGCCTGGCATAGCACTCTTAGAGCTAGATCTATGAAGTGGGTGGGATCATGTTGGTCAGGTGTAGTGACTCACACAGCCACTAAGTTGATGATGGTGTTTCTAGCCAACCCAGAGAGGTCTAGATCCCATGCAATGTTTGCATGGGCCCACATTTGCCACAAGCTAGTGTGTGTCATGGCTTGGCAAACTCAAAGTTATAGCTAGATCTAGCAAGTAGGTAGGATCATGTTGGCCAGGTGTGATGACATATACAACAACAAGTTGGTGAAGGTGTTTCTATCCAGCCAGAGAGGTGTCCCATGCATGCAATGTTGGCATGGCCCCACATTTTCCACAAGCTAGTGTGTGTCATGCCTTGGCATAACAAGTTGATGAAGGTATTTCTAGACAGTTGAGATAGGTCTAGATCTGCCACAACTGTGCTATGCCTTTGGATGATGCACACCTGTAGCACGTATAGCACCATGCCAACATTGCATGGGTTCTCGACCTATGGGAGTTGTCTATGAACACCTTCATCATCTTTGTGGTTGTATGAGTCAACACTTGGTCAACATGATCCCACCTAGTTGTTACATCAAACTATACAACTACTATGCCAAATCATGACATTGATTTTAAGTATAAAAGTGGTATGCCCATGGCATGATGCACACTTGTGCCTCATATAGGCTCATATATCCCAACATTGCATTGGGCTCCAGACCCATGTGAGTTGACTAGAAACACCATCATCAACTTGTTGTAGTATGAGTAAAAACTTGCTATGCCATGGTATGATGCACACTTGATGCTACACTTATATATGTGTGTATGCCTATGCATAGTTGTTCATGTGTTTTCGGTGCTCAATTTTAATTTCATTAATTTACATTGTAAGATGCATCGATAATTGGAAGTATGAAAAACCCGTGATGCATATTCCATATGACACTCCTATTGTTTGAATTTGAATTAAAGAAAACGAGACCACAATGGTCAACTTATTGTAGTAAACTAATATACTTCCGCTGAAGATTTCAGGTAATTTATATTTGAAGTATGTCCAATCCCATACATGAAAAATTGTGTGATAGAAATTGGAAGCGGGCGCTAGATAACGGGTCGGCCTAGTAACCCTGGTGCTCTGGTCATGCTGTTTCACGCACCGTACGCGTACGCAACGTTTATGGCGTACGTGGTGGTGGAGGAGTGATGTGGGCAAAACCGAAACGGCAACACGTATAAAAGGGTTCATCGGCTGATTCGTCTCCTTTTCCCCACCCATTTACCCCCAAATCGGGAAGAAGAAAACCCTCGTCTCACTCCATCGACTCCAGCCCCTCCCACTCGATTCTTCTCCCTCTCCCCGCACATTCGTCGACTCCGCCAGCGATGAAGGCGGGGAGCAGCGCAGCCGACGCGGCCGCTGCTACTGTGGACAAGAAGCGCACCATCACCGGCATAGATGCGGTGAAGGAGGTTGGCGGTTCCCACAGAAGTGCGGTTGGTGGTACGGCCAAGTTGGCCAGTTTTGTCACGGCGGCGCCGGATCAGGACGAGAAGGAGAATGTGGCGGTCGTTGAGGCGGACGTGCTAGATCTGGGCGCGAAGCACGGCTCCGACGAGAATCTGGTGGTGAAGGCCCAGCAGCTTGCGGTGGTGCATCTATGTGTTTTCTTTAACCTCCACTTCTCATTTTTTTAGTACTTATAACTAGTGTTTGATTTTTAGGGTTGATTCTTAGGATTTGAATGTTAGTACGAGGTTGGTGTAGTACTTCGTTCAGTGGTCAGCACCTTTTGGGGGCATTGAAGAGTAGATGGACACACTTTGTGCATCGTTGATAGCACTTTGCAGAGAAGATCATAGATATTGAATGTTTATAGTTTGAAGAATTATGTGTATGATAAAATTTCTCTGGATTGAATGTTGGAATTTATTAGTGCATAATGACAATATACATCTTCGGCAACTGATAAGTTATAATATTTATGTGCTATATAAAAAATATAATTTATGATATCTAATCATTCAGAAAAAGTGTACACATGTTAATAAATTATTCATCTCTGGACATTACTAAAGATGTATATAAATGCATCATGTTTACACAGTCTAAGTGCACCACACAAAATTATATATGTTAGGAGCTTTAAATTTGTTCCTTTTACCCAGAGCTTAAACGTTTGATTTTGCATGAAATGATACTGCAAATTTATGTGTCTGAAATTAAGTATATGTGTTCTTTGACAACTTTTATATGTATGGAATTATTATTTTCAGTCTTGTACTATTTGCCGAGGGAGCATGTGCTTCAGGGTGTAGTTTTGTTCATGCATTGTTTATATTCTAGTTGCTGATCGATCTACTATATAATTATTACTTGTGATCACCAACAAATAGACTTTAAGAGACCCTGACCACAAACAAATAGACTTATTTTTTATAATCTTGTGGCTCATCACCTATATAATGATTCTTGCCAACAATTATACATGTCAAGCTTTTATTTGTCATTTATTGAAATACTGGTATCTGTTGTGAACTATGCATTGGATTTTATCAAATTGGTCCCATTATTTATAGTATTGAGTTTGAACTTTGGCATCATGGAATAGGTTGGCAGTTGCATCTTATATGTTGTCATATATCTTGTTCTCTCTTGGTCATTTGCCAAGTGGACCATAGTGAGTTCTATTTTAGTTTTTGTGTACCTTAAACTGTGCATGAATACTAATTGAATGGTTATGTATCATCTAAGTGTGTCTCATTTAGATGGAAAGTTGGTGTTGCATTTGCAGAAAGATAGGGCCTTTTTTTTACTTGTTTTTGCAGTAGACATATGCAAATCTAAGACACCTTGTAATCAGTACATAGACGTGACAGTAGTATGTAATCTATGAAGATTGCTCCCCTATTTTGGGGTTCTTTATGTTCTTGAAAGTGTTTTACAACCTTTTGTAATCTGTCTGACGTGATAAAATTACAATACTGCGTTTTATTTGAATTACAAGGTTGTGTAGGTTTAAACTTGATAATCATACGGAGACAGTTAGAAAACTTAATTTTGTTTTACAATACCCTATTATCCGGTAGAATCCTAATGATAACATCAGAACCTATTGTCATGTGCTATGGAATCTGAAGTCAAATTCCAATACTTTCAAAACAGGGCTTTAAATTGAATTGTTCCTGGTCTAGTGGAACCTGACAATGCATTGAGAGATGAGGATTTCATTTCCTTCCATTGCCTTAATCCATAATTTCAGATAGTATTTGAACTTAGAAGTTTTTTTCTCATTATTCTTTATATTATAACCTGCCAATTATTTTGCTTTCCATAATTACCTCTTTTCAAATTAGATCATGTGAGCTGAAGTGTTGTTTATTTATTCAAACAGGAAGGAGGGCCAGCAGAAGATGCGCAGAAGAGGAAGTTGCACCTTGGGTACTCCTCCGGCAGAGACGAGTCGGTGAGTTTTATGACTGATGTATAGACTGAAAGAGGCTTTAATCAAAGTATAATCTTGCCAGCAATTATGCATGCCAAGCTTTTATTTTTCATTTATTGCCCAGATTTACATAGTCATTTATTCAAACAATGGCATCTTTTGTGAAGAAGGCACTGGATTTTATCAAATTAATTGAATGGTTACCTACTAGTTGTGTCTCATTTTAGATGGAAAGCTGGTGTTCCATTTGCAATAGGATAGGCCCTTTGTTTTGCTTGTTTTTGCAATAGACAATATGCAAATAAAAGACACCTTGTCATCAGTACATAGATGTGACAATAATAATATGTGAAGATTTCTCCCCTCTTTTGTGGTTCTTTTTGTTCTTGAAAGTGTTTTACAACCTTTTATAATATGTCTGATGTGTTAACATTACAAAACTGAGTTTTATTTGAATTACAATATTGTGTAGGTCGAAAATTGATAAGCATACAGAGATGAGTAGTGATTAGATATACATGACAGTTATAAATTGACAGTTCATTTTCATCATAGTAGATGATTTCATTTCCTTCCATTGCCTTAATCCATAATCAGTTATTTCTGGATGGAGGGAGTACCTCTTTTCAAACTTATTATACTCTTGCTCCTGTGAGCTAAAGAGTTGTTTATTTATTCAAACAGGAAGGGGAGCCAGCAGAAGGTGGGTACAAGAGGAAGGTGCACTTTGGGTACTCCTCCGACAGAGACGAGTCGGTAAGTTTTCTGACAGATGTATAGACTAAAAGAGGCCCTGATATAAGTAGAATCTTGCCAGCAATTATACATGTCAAGCTTTTATTTTTCATTTATTGCCCAGCTTTTATTTGTCATTTATTCAAACACTGGAATCTGTTCTAAAGAACACACTGCAATTTATCAAATATTAAATGGTGTCTCATTTAGATGGAAAGTTGGTGTTCCATTTGTAGGAGGATAGGGCCCTTTGTTTTGCTTGTTTTTGCAATAGACAATATGCAAATCAAATACACCTTTTCATCAATACATAGATGTGACAGTAGTATATAATCTGTGAAGATTGCTCCCCTCTTTTGGGGATCTTTATGTTCTTGAAAGTGTTTTACAACCTTTGGTAATCTGTCTGATGTGTTAAAATTACAAAACTGAGTTCTATTTGAATTACAAGGTTGTGTAGGTTGAAAGTAGATAAGCATACAGAGACAATTAAAAAACTTAATTTTGTTTTACAATACCCTATTATCCGATAGAATCTTAATCATAACATCAGAACGTATTGTCATGTGCTATGAAATCTTTTAAATACTTTCAGATCAGGGATTTAAATTGAATTGTTGCTGGACTAGTGGAACCTGACAATGCATTCAGAGATGAGTAGTGTTTAGATATCCATCATAAAGGATTTCATTTCCTTCCACTGCCTTAATCCATAATTTCAGATAGTATTTGAACTTAGAAGTTTTACTTCGCATTAATATTTCTATTATAACCTGCCAATTTTTTTTATTTCCATAATTACCTCTTTTCAAACTTGATCATGTCAGCTGAAGTGTTGTTTATTTATTCAAACAGGAAGGGGAGCCAGCAGAAGGTGGGCAGAAGAGGAAGGTGCACCTTGGGTACTCCTCCGACAGAGATGAGTCGGTAAGTTTTCTGACAGATGTTTAGACTGAAAGAGGCCCTGATCTAAGTAGAATGTTGCCAGAAATTATACATGTCAACCTTTTACTTTCCATTTATTGCCCAGCTTTTATTTGTATTTTATTCAAACATTGGTATTTGTTGTGAATAAGGCACTGGAATTTATCAAATATTAAATGAATGTGAATGTACCACCTAAGTGGGTCTCATTTAGACGAAAAGTTGGTGTTGCAATTGCAAGAGTATAGGGCCCTTTGTTTTGCCTTTTTTTTGCAACATAGAATATGCAAATCAAAGATACCTTATCATCAGTATATAGATGTGACAGCAGTATGTAATATCTGTGATGATTGCTCCCCTCTTTGGGGTTCATTATCTTCTCGAAAGTGTTTTACAACCGTTTGTATTTTGTCTGATGTGTTAATATTAGAAGAACTGAATTTTATTTTAATTACATGATTGTGTAGATTGAAACTTGATAAGTATATAGGGATAATTGAACTTGTTTTCATTATGATATAACTGCATTGCCAGCCATATGTTTTTTACTAATATGTAGTACACTTGGTGGTTTTTTATTGATGAATTTGTTCTCCTCTGTTCTATGCATTTGGGTTGATTTTGTTAATGTATTATCCACCAGGGGGTGAAGGAAACGGGGTACATCTCCCAGCACAGGAAGCCACAGGCCACTCAGCATATTCTGGCCCGTCTAGGAGAAAGGACATGTCCAGTCAATGGCTTATTCCTTTTCAGGTTATTGGGCAGTACGGGCACAGAAGGAATTTTCACAGTTCTGCATATAGCAAAGACTCTTCTCAGAAGAGAGTTTGAGTTTGTGCTGAACGATGCCTATGAAGCACAAGTGTTTGTGAGGGCCACTTCCACTGCTGATAATGATGTTCTTGAGAGTCCGTCTGCAAAGGAGAAAGCATTTAGTTTAGCTCACGCGGTTGTCAAGATTTACAAGATTGTTTAGCTCAATCTTGTGCCAAGGAAGGAGGACAAGCTATTGAACATGCCGTTGTGTACATATCCACAGGAATATGACCACCTGTCAGTTGATCGCATGCGTCAACTAAGTTACCCTACTGGATTTTCATGCCAGGGAGACCCAATTGAGAAATGGAAGAATCCTCATCTGTCAGAAACAACCATGAACATTCTTGGTGTGTCTGAGGGTACTCCAGCAGGCCTAACTAGAGTTGTTGTGAAGTACATGTTCCGTACTGGTACTATTTGCTATCCACTCAGCGTTGTTCCATCAGACTTTAGGTTCAAACATGCTGTTGATCAAGATGGGAGCCTGTACATGAAATTTGACGACCCTGTCAACGCTGAAGCAATGGCACAAAGGAATTACTTTGTTGATAGATTCATGATCAAGTTTTATCTTGTCAACAGTGTTACGAAGTGTAGCAAGTACTTTGACAAGGCAAAGACAAACAAGGTGCATTACAGGAATCATCCCGATGACTCTTTCAAACCCATCCATACCTCGAACTAAAGAACAAGGATCATTTTCATGTTATCAAGATGTTTTAGTTTAAGAACTTATCTATTATGTTTGTTTATGGCCGCGGAAGATTTCAAACCTCTATCATTATGTTCC
The DNA here is from genome assembly GCA_023614405.1 of Avena insularis. Taxonomy (NCBI): domain Eukaryota; kingdom Viridiplantae; phylum Streptophyta; class Magnoliopsida; order Poales; family Poaceae; genus Avena; species Avena insularis. The sequence continues at coordinate 28,895,078 of CM042689.1, read as the reverse complement.
AGCACCCTAGATCTGTATAATATAATTTCGGGTCTCACCAGCTCTACAAAATATTTGTGTGTTCATTTGTGTTGGTCCTGGGAGAATGCCTTTGTCATATGTGAAGCAATATGTGCTTAGCAGAATGTGATGTGCTGAAATTGTGTACTCCCTCTGGTCCATATTAATGGACTCAACTTTATCTAAAATCGTATGTATCTAGTTAAGTATTTAGACTAGATGCAATCGTATCTAGGCAAAGTTGAGGCCATTAATATAAACCAGATGGAGTATTTTTTTTGTCAGTCCTACAAGGTGATGGTGGGAGGTGCTCTGCCCAGCCGATGATTAATTCGCATTCTGTGTCCAAGATCACAATTGGTTGCACGAAAGCATGCACTGTTCTTGGTTGTACAGATTCTTATCACTGGTTTTCATGTGGGCATCACATATGAGGCTACAACATGGCGTTATTAGATGGAATTAGATGCATCTCTGGTTTCTGGTTGCACCGGCTCATGATGAATCACAGTACACGCTAATGGTAGAACTGATGTGATTGGAAACCGATGGTATATTCTCTATGTTCCAGCACTGTCACTAGTTTGCATAATAGGTTCCAATCGTACACAAGGCACAGCAAGTTAACATAACAGGTTCCAGCAGGTTCTACTAATAAGTACTTTCAGCAGGGTCTTCAGTTGTTGTCAGCCCCACCATGATCAGATGCAGTCCACCATCACTATCTGGATTAAAGTCGAAGAGGATGATGTCTCCCTCTTCTATCTTGTACTCCCAAGACAGCAGAAATAGTGTATATTTTGGTCAAATTACCAGAATAAATTTAACAGAAATCATATAAATTCTGCAAAAATCATATAAATTCAGCAAAAATTATAGAGATTCACGTAAGGTCATAACATGTCCCTTAGAAGGTTTCCGCACTGTATGCAACATTACATTAACATAAGAAAATGGTATTCAGTAGTTGCCACTGCAAGTGAAATAAGAGTATATGGGAACGCGAGATCTTGTCGCACTCTTTTCCCTTTGGCTCTTCCTCTGCTACCAGATGCTCCCCCAGAAGTAGCTAGAGATCTTGCACCTACAGTAGCTGCAGTTCTTACAGCTGGTTGAGACCTTGCAGTTGAGGGGGCAGCTGCAGTTCCATGTGACGCAGGGGCAGATGGAGGGGTAGTGGCAGTTGCATCTATACCAATCCAGCTCTTGGAGTCTGTCATACATTTATTAAAATTTCTACCTTGCCTTCTTATCTCCACAACCTCTGAATCTTCCCCTTTATTATTATTATGTGCAATGTATTCCACGTCACTCTCTGAATCTGACAGTATAATATATTTCACTTCACCGTCTTGTCCTGGAGCTGCTGGATTTGGTTGCTTGTCATGGCCCGAAGCTGCTGGCACGGGATGATGATCTTGACCTAAAGATTAAAAAGCTGCACCTTGTGTACGATTCACCACTTGAGATAATACTGGTTCTGTCATTATCACATCATCTTCATCACTTTCTATTTGCACTGGTCTTTTATTGAATGATTTCTTCTGCCTTAGTGGGAAACATCTGGTTTCATACTCAACGGGTTTAACTGCAGTTATGACAACAACATCTGGTTCTTCCTCTCCATCACTCACTTGCCACACTTCATCCTTGAAAGCAAACCTGATGCTACTATGCTTACTGTCTTCCTCACCGTGGTACTCAACGCACACATCAGCCACTCTCCCAGGGCGAACATAATGAGCCATCTCGACACGCCAAAGGTCATCATAGAGCAACACCAACCCATCCACAAGATCTTTCCCTGGAATAAGAAAATATAATTTTATCGTTTCCTTCGATGCCATGTGATCTTTAACAAATCCTTTGACTTCCTGCAGCGAAAGTTTTTTCCTCTCTATCTCTTAAAGCGCATCATCTCCTCCAACGTAGTCCAGATTTGGCCCCACTTTGATGAACTCCCCTCCGAAATGAAATCTCAACAACAAAATTTCCATAGGGTCCATGAATTAGCTAAAATAAAAGTACAATGCGATAGAATTTAGGAGATCATAGTTAAATTCAACACAAAAATCAGCAAAATCAGAAAAAAATCCACCCCTTTCCGTTACCAAAACCACTCCCAACAATAGTAGCGGCAAACCCTATCAGTACTTGCACAACTACGTTGTGTAGAAGAGGAGGGGGGGTCAAGAATGTAACCTTTGTTTACCTCGAGTCGTCGCGTCGTGTCGATCGTCACAGCCTCCACGATGAATCGCCCACCGTCTTTGCCGTCGCCAGAGAAGGTATCAGCGAATCACGGGTCATGGAGTATATAACGTGAAGGCCGGCCCATTAGTGGCCCAAAACCTGACCTACACCGTAATTTGTGCATATAAAATCGTTCACACGGGGTATATCACAAATGTGCGATCTCGGGCATAAAACCACAGGCTATCATCGCTCGTACCACTATGATGTGCTAGCGTCGGTGTACTTACTCAAACATCATCATTATATAATAGTATAATAAGTACTCCGTCTCAAAATAGATGTCTCAATTGTTAAAATTTGGATGAATCTAGACACTATTTAGTATATAGATTCATCCAAAATTTGAAAAACTTAAGACATCTATTCTAGAACGGAGGGAGTAATAAAAATGGGTAAGGTACGGTTTTCATGCCCTAAAAGGTTTCCACACCTTCCACCTTTACTCATAGCACTTTTAGAATGATGTATGGTAGCTTTCAGATTTATGCAAAGAATGCGAACATTGCGTGCGATCTAGACCTATCTGAGTTGGCTAGAAACACCATCAACATGTGGTTGTATGAATTTCTAGCCAACCAATGGAGGTCCATAGCCCATGCAATGTTTGCATGGGCCCACACCTGCCACAAGTGTCTCATCATGTCTTGGCATAGCACTCTCATAATTAGATGTATCAACTAGGTAGGATCATGTTGACCAAGTGGTGAGTCACACAACCAAAGGTTGATGAAGGAGTTTCTAGCTAACCCACAGAGATCTATAGCCCATGCAATGTTGACATGTGATCACATTTGCCACAAAGTGTCTCATCATGTCTTGGCATAGCAGTGTTATACTTAGATCTATCAACTAGGTAGGATCATGCTATCCAAGTGATGTCTCATACAACCACAAGTTGATGAAGGTGTTTCTAGAGGACCCACATCTTCCACAAGTGTGTGTTATGGCTTGGCATAGCACTCTCATACTTAGATGTATCAACTAGGTGGGATCATGTTGGCCAACTGCTGAGCCACACAACCACAAGTTGATGGTATTGTTTCTAGTTAACCTAGAGAGGTCTATAGCCAATGCAATGTTGGCATGGGCCCACATTTGCCACAAAGTGTCTCATCATGTCTTGGCATATAAGTGTTATAGTAAGATCTATCAACTGGGTAGGATCATGTTGGCCAACTGCTGAGTCACACAACCACAAGTTATTGAATGTGTTTCTATACAGCTTAGATAGGTCTACATCCCATGCAATGTTGGCATGGCCCCACATCTACCACAAGTGTGTGTCATGTCTTGGCATAGCATTCTCATTCTTAGATGTATCAACTGGGTGGGATCATACTGGCCAAGTGCCGAGCCACACAACCACAAGTTGATGAAGGAGTTTCTAGCCAACCAAGAGATGTCTATAGCCCATGCAAACCACATTTGCCACAAAGTGTCTCATCATGTTTTGGCATAGCAGTGCTATACTTAGATCTATCAACTAGGTAGGATCTATCTAGCCCAGAGAGGTGTCTAGACCCCATGCAATGTTGGCATGGGCCCACATCTACCATAGTTGTGTGTGTCATGGCTTGGCATAGCAAAAGTATAGTTAGATCTAGCAAGTAGGTAGGATCATGTTGGTCAGGTGTGATGACTCATAAAACAAGTTGGTGAAGGTGTTTCTATCCATCCCAGAGAGGTCTAGACCCCATGTAATGTTGGCATGGACACACATTTGCCACAAGTGTATGTCATGGCCTGGTATAGCACTCTTTATAGCTACATATATCAAGTGGGTGGGATCATGTTGGTCAGGTGTAGTGACTCACACAGCCACTAAGTTGATGATGGTGTTTCTAGCCAACCCAGAGAGGTCTAGATCCCATGCAATGTTGGCATGGGCCCACATCTACCATAGTTGTGTGTGTCATGGCTTGGCATAGCAAATTTATAGCTAGATCTAGCAAGTAGGTAGGATCATGTTGGTCAGGTGTGATGACTAATACAACAACAAGTTCGTGAAGGTGTTTCTATCCAGCCCAGAGAGGTCTAGACCCCATGTAATGTTGGCATGGCCGCACATTTGCCACAAGTGTGTGTCATGGCCTGGCTAAGCACTCTTATAGCTACATCTATCAAGTGGGTGGGATCATGTTGGTCAGGTGTAGTGACTCACACGGCCACTAAGTTGATGATGGTGTTTCTAGCCAACCCTAGAGAGGTCTAGATCCCATGGAATGTTGGTATGGGCCCACATCTACCATAATTATGTGTGCCATGGCTTGGAATAGCAAATTTATAGCTAGATCTAGCAAGTAGGTAGGATCATGTTGGTCAGGTGTGATGACTCATACAACAAGTTGGGGAAGGTGTTTCTATCCAGCCCATAGAGGTCTAGAGACACAATGTAATGCTGGCATGGTCCCACATCTGCCAGAAGCTAGTGTGTCATGGCTTGGCATAGCACTCTTATAGCTAGATCTATCAAGTGGGTGGGATAGATCATTTGGTTAGGTGTAGTGACTCACACAACCACTAAGTTGATGACGACGGTTTCTAGCTAACCCAGAGAGGTCTAGATCACATGCAATGTTGGCATGGGCCCACATCTCCCACAGTTGTGTGTGTCATGGCTTGGCATAGCAAAATTATAGTTAGATCTATCAGGTGTGATGACTCATACAACAACAAGTTGGTGAAGGTGTTTCTATAAGTGTTATAATAAGATCTATCAACCGGGAAGGATCATGTTATCCAAGTGATGACTCATGCAACCACAAGTTCATGAAGGTGTTTATAGGCAAATAGTTACCCACAACAACATTGCATGGGATCTAAAATTAACCAATTTGAGTTGTCTAGAAACAACTGACCAACTTGTAGTAGTATGAGCCAACACTTGCTCAAACATGATCCCACCTAGTTGTTAATTCTAATTAACTAAATAACTTCTATGATGCACACCTGTACCTCACATAGCCTCATCCCAACATTGCATGAGCTCTAGACTAATTTGAGCTGGCTAGAAACCCTTTCGCATTTTGCCTTTGTAATTGGTGTCTTATTTGCCATAAAATGTAACATTTGGAATATTGAAATAATAAGGTAGACCATAGTTTTTATCTCCATTGCGATTTGTAGAAAATAGTTGGATCAGACCAATCTATCTAATACTCCAAGAATTTTGGTGTGCATGAATAAACAACCATCTAAACAATTCAGTGTGCATGAACACGAACCAAAACTATATCTCACGAAGTAGCAGACACTCGTAAGGCATATATATAGATTAAACGAGGTTCCATCACAAACGACAAAATAACACCAGTTTCTGCAACAAATAGTTTCAACGATAACAACTAAAATTTATAGGGGACCAAAGCATTGGTAGCACAATCAAATCTTGGTCTTAGGATTGGCGTCGAGGGGCACCGTATCAGTGTTGACATACTTGAGCTTCTTATGTATGTTCATGCTTTTGTTGTCCCTGGCCTCCTTGTCATCTCCCATGTTGTCATACTCCTGGATTTATTAAATACGAATAAGTGAGAAAATTAATTTATATGAAATATAAATTCAAGCTTTCAAAAATTATTATCGTCTTGAATAAAATCATATGTAAGGATTTGAATTATAAGATAAAACGGGCATGCATCTCATCTTGGCAATACATCGATTAGTATGTAACATGCATCCGAGAATTTTGAAACTATAAGATAAAGGGTATGCATCAAATATGGAATCATCATATTGGTACTAATCTACATTAAGAAAAGTGTGCATCTAATCAACTTGCATGCATCTGATATGGTTACTACCAAGTGCATTACATAGGCTGGTCCTAGTGGGAGTATCATAGCTAGTATCATGCATGCCATGTTGGCAAAAATCTGATGTGGCACAACAATTAATGAAGAAAGAGATTGTTAGAGTATCATAGGTAGATACCGTATCATAGGACGTAAAACTAGAAAATCCTTATATAAATAATTCTTGTACACAATTTTGTATTGAGATTCTATAAATCATTAAATATAGTACTGGTATTATACCATGCATGATACTAGTATGATACTACCACTACGACCTGCCTTAGTTAGTACTACACAATAAAGATATGCCTTCATGAAAACAAGTGCAATAACTTTGATTACAAATTCATGGTACAAAAATCGGTTGGTACTTAATCACGTTGATTACAAAATTAGTATTCTATCATTATTAATAATTAAGTAATCTGATTAGATATGAATAAAATTACTAACTCGCAGATCGAATCAATATACAATACAATGAAACCACCAACCCTATGCCTAGATCTCAGGCGCCTGATGTCATCCTAATATTTCTGCTAAAATTTCAGTTGCAACCTAGTTGCAACTCATTCAATTCTCAGTTACATCCTAGTTGCAAGTCATGTGTAACTTTCACTTTGCACGAATCACAAGGTAAATCGAACGGTGAAAGAGGCGACTGAGGCCTAAGAAGTTCTCAGGCGCCCGAGAACTAGCAAAACCGAAAATAAAATATGGCTAAATCAACTTGGTGGCGGATCAAATCAATCTGCAGCGAGAGCAAAACATACGAACAGTAATCAACTAACAATCTAACAGAGAAACAACTTGTACTCGTCAGTGAACTTAACCTCGAACTCGTAGCATTCTCTGGGACCTTGAAGGTGGGCGACGTTTGCATCCGGGTACACCTCGTAGTCCTCCTCAACGTTTGCATCCGGGTCGTATTCCTCCTCAACGTTTGCATCCGGGTCATAGTCCTCCTCCTTGAAATCAAAGATTTCCATGCGCTTCACCTGCTTCTCATCCCGATCTGCAGAGGGAGCCACGACATCGGCCTTCACCTGATCCTCGTGGTCACTGACGACCGCTGCGTCGGAAGCCGGAGAAATTACGGTAGGGCCAGGAGAGTCCGGACTGCCCGGAGCAGCGCCGACCCGTACAGCCACGACCTCCGCAGTGGCAATCTCTGATCCTCCACTTGGCTGCAGCCCCGGCTCATCACCACGGACTCGCTTCATGGCGTACGAAGGGAGGAGGGTGGTATCGTGGTGTGCAGTCCTGCGGCCTGAGGAATTAGGGTTTTATCTCGATGAATGTGAGCGCTGGGCCGGGCCAACGGCGCGCCCTACCGCTGGGACATGGTAGCACCTCAGGGCATCTCCACCGGCCCACCGCCGACGATCCCGTCTGCAGCATCTCCACCGGGCTGACGCATCTCCCACCGTATAGCTCGTCCTGCCCGTTGGTGCCGCTGGCCCACCCGTGAGCCACCGCGGTGTTGATTCAGATGCACGCAGAGGCACCGATTCAGACGCAACCGCTGACCGGCGGCAGCCTGCGCCATCAATGGCGACGAGACTGCACACTGACTGCCTAGACACTTCAATGTTGTATCCTCGGCCTCCGTGCCGGCATCCGGTGCCGGCCCTTTTTAACTGGCCTTTCGCGGCCATTTTCTCCCCACAGAACCACATCCCCTCGTCCTTCTCCTTTTCATTCTCCACTACCTGTAGCTAGCCATGGCCGGCGGCGCTGGATCGACGGGAGGGCGCGACGGCCATGGACGTCGAGGGAGGCGTGGAGGATGCGGCCAAATCACCACGCCACCACGCTCTCCCTCACCGCCGTCGTCGCCCGAAGATTTCGACCCAGGCACCCAGTTCGCCGTGGCCATCCACCTCGGCACGCCGCGTGACAGGCTGCTCCTGCCCCGCGGGTTCGTGTCGCTGATTGAAGCGGGCAACATCCTCGTCTTCAGGACAGGCAGGTACCCAGTCGACCTACAGTCCGACCACCTCGGCCAGATGTACCTCGACAACGGCTCGGAGAGCTTCGCCCGCTCGCACAAGATCGAAGCGGGCAACATCCTCGTCTTCAGGTATGACGGTGAAGGAAAGTTCGGCGTCAGTGTCTTCGACCACACCATGTGCCGTCGCTGCTACCACTCCGACTCCTCCTCCGACTCCGATGAGTAGGCTAGGCTGCATGATGATGTTTCTTTTGGTTTACTAATGTTAGTACTACTGATGTTGAAACAGCCGTTGGGTGGTCAGGAGACTTCTTTTCTTCCTCTCTGAACCCTCCTGTTTCCCTCATCCACCTCCAAGTCTTGGGCCGTCAGGCCCCTCCCCGCTCCTCTCTAGCGATGGCCGGCGTCGAGTCGGGTGAAGGTCCCTCCCTGTGGAGTTTCCCCTTGTGGAGCAGAAGAAGCAGTAGAGTAGGATTTTCTGGTTTTCCCCTTGTGGAGTTTGCCACTATGGCGTTTGAGGGTAGGACGGCGATCTCCGGCAGCCAGATCCGCCGCGTCCTATGCTTCTTCTGCTTCGCTAAGCTCCGTCGGCGGCAGGTGGTGTGGGTGGCGAGCTGGAGAGGCCTCAGACACGTAAATGTGACGCGGGCGCGGGAGTAGGAGTTGGGCGCCTGCACGCTGAGTCTTACTTTTTTCTTCAATTAGGTAGTACGTTAATCTTGTTTTGAGTTCCAATTTGCTCCTAGCGATCTTGTTGTGTTGAATTATTGAGACAATGTGGAGTGTCCAAAATGTACACAATTTGGCTAGAAAAGTTAAGCAAAATATTGGTAAAAAATAGTCTAATCAAAAGATATTAAAGAATTGTTTCTAAAAATTAGTTGAATTGTTAATCTAAAATAAAAATATTGGAAAATGTTGAATTCCCTTTGTTTGCTTAATTCTAGAATCTTCTATGATGTATTCGAGTTTTAACTAGCTAATATCGTTTGCTTAACTAAATATAGACTCAATGCTTCTTGGATTTAATTACTTTTTTGTGCTTAACCAATTTTAATACAACATAATGATGATATGTCACACTCAGTAGTTTGTCAATGTCTCAAGCGCACAACTAAATATAGTAAAACAAAAGCACATGAAACGCAACTGGGCCTGCCGTTTAGGGCGGATGCGTCACCGCTTAATGTGCACCAACAAAGGGCCCAGCCATGCGTGTCGGGTTTTGCCAAATACCTAGTCTCCGTTCCTCCCCGAACAAACTATCCATCTTTGTGACACGGCGCCGCGCAGCGCCGTCATTGTTCTACTCCATCCGTGCCTCCATAGAAAGATAACGCCTCTCTGGTAGATTTACCCGCCACACTCGTCGTCAACAAGGATGGCTGGCACCAAAGAGGTACCATACATGTTTGGTCTCTTCCTACCACTAAATTTCTCCTGATTAGTATTACTGATCAGATCTATATTCTATCATAGTGTCCCATTTGTTTTGACACAAATGGTATGTGCGGCCGTGGGGATATCTACATGACCAACTTTGATTTGACGTTTCAAGATGGATTTGTGGACACCATGGTATTCAGCTACCAACGAGTATATCATGTTGTTTATTTCTTTCTTATTATGTGTTTGGCATATTTTGTTGTTTATTTGAGTCATTAATGCGTGACCTGCATGTAATTTTTGAACTTTTATGTGCATGTTTGATATTAAGAGTAATTGCTCTTTTTAGTCGTGTTAGTGTCTTGGACCTCCATATAAATTTGATGAAGTCTAGTATTATGAAATGTTCGAACACAATAAACTGTATGATTATGGTTTGCACTGCATGTCTCTTAGCTCTTATACAGTTAAAAAACATCAAGATAAGTGACTCTTACACAGGCATATATATAATTTCATGACTCTTAGACCTTCTATGACGTGGTAATCTAATTTTAATCACATATTTGTTGTTAGGTCATCCCGTGCTACGTGAGAGCATGTTTCCTTATGCCATATTTTGTGCGCAAGGACGACACAGAGAGTTTCACTGCTATTCTAAGGACCAAGGAGGACTTCGAATTTGATGTTGATGTCACAAACCAACCAGGTCTAACATACATTAGTGGCAGAGCATGGAAGGAAGTTGCAATAATCTACAATATTCAAGTTGGCCAGAAAATGTACTTCACTGTGAACACCAAAGATCCTTGGAATCGTGTCACAACTGGGAACCTCCCAGTCACCCATCCAAGTAGTGTTCCAACATAATTCATCTTGTACCAATAATATCATATTTTAGTGTAATCATTATTACATTTAATTTTCTCAAATCATAAATTGTAGAATATTTCCGACTCTCGCCTGAAAGACGTGGCATTGTTGATTCTATCAAGGCCACCAACGGAACCAAGATAAATTGGAGGATGATGAAGACAATCATAGAAACTGTAGAGACTTTGGACTACAGGCTATCACGTTATTATGTTGGAGATTATGTACCAGGATCAACTGTAGCAATGGTCCATACCCTAAACTGTCGCAGCCAAACCAAACACCTGGTAATCATAAGCAACCTGTTTCTTTCTTTTTAAGTTTATTGTGAATGTTAAACTGGTCTTATTTGGTATTCTCTCCGTTCACTAATATAAGATACACCACCGTTCAGAAATATAAAACATTTTAGCTTTGTGAAAAGAATGTATCTAGATGTATTTTAGTGTATAGGTTCACTCAGAATCTATATACTCCCTCTGTCCTAAAATAGATGTCTCAAATTTTCAAAATGTGGATGAATCTAGACACTATTTAGTATATGGATTCATTCAAGATTTGAAATACCTAAGACATCTATTCTTGGACGGAGGGAGTACAAAAGTTGTCTAGACAAATTTGTTTCACAAAGCTCGCTCTAACACGTCTTATATTTCTAAACGGAGGGAGTATTACTGAATGGAAAGGCTTATATTTCGTGAATGCATGTAGGGAGTATCATTTTTGTTCCATTCCAAGTTTAACGGACAACTTCTTTTGGTGTCATGCTACTTTATTTTTAAATCAGAAAATCCCAAAACGTCTTGTCCCAAATACGATGGACAAAGAAGGTGGCATGACCATTGTGTGTTATCCTCACACAATGGTGCAGGGGTCATACACCATTTCAAACAAGGATGGTCGTCTCTGTTTGAGAAACTGGAAGAATTTCATGGACAAGGAGCTTACACTTGGATTGGGTGTCAAGATGTTGTTCTTGCTGTACCAAGCCTACTATAAAGGAGCTTACTTGTTTGTTACCCGTTTTCCTGATGATGCCATGTAGTTATTTTTCATATCGAATGTTGCACTTGCTCTGTTAGTGGACACCCGAATTATGTTATCCTATTTTTGTACCGGTTTCAATTTTTTAAGCCTACACGACATGTGTTCATACATCTACGTGAATGCTCGATTATTAAGTTCAAAATATCATGTATACAAATAATTCTCCATGCCAACATACACCGTTCCAAAATTTAAGACGTTTTAGTTTTGTGATATGAATGTAAACGGAACAGAGGGACTATGAAGTACGGAAGTAAGAAAATAGGGACAAATAGAAGAAAAAGAAAAGGAAAATAATAAAATTGTATCTGGGCCCGTTGTACAGCGCTAGCGGATGAGCGGAGCGGAGAGGAGATGGGCCAACTCGTCAGCTGCCTACAAGGCGGCCCATGATTCTACCGATGGAAGCGTCACGCGCCGGCCTTTCCGGCTCAACATTAGTTTCCTATAAAACGCATAAATAGGTTTACTCGTCCCACCGCCGTGCCTTTCCTCTCCTCTCGCCGCCGCCCCACGTCCATCTTCTCTCGACGTCTCTGCTCCCGTTCGTGACGTCGATCTGCCACCGTCCGTGAGCCCTAGACTCGCTATTGCGCGTACGTTTACATTAAATTTGTAGGCTAGCTCTGATTTCATTTTCTAGATGAACTACATAGTATACAATATATAAATTGTATAGCTGATTTATGTAGATCTTTCACTGTACATTATTTGTATTTGTTGAACATGTGCATGACTGATGTTTTTGACGTATGTACTAGTGTATGACGTGTGTAATGGATTTATATGATTATGTTATTGTTTTAGGAGACATGGCGTTGTGCGGAAAATGCAAGAGTGTGTGCGACTCCTTGACCTCGGGGTTATTATTTAGTGTCTTTATGCATGAAGAGTTTGAAGATTCATTGGTACGAAACACACTATTTTTTCCTTGCACTATTGCTATCTTGTAACCTTTGTTGGCGGCACTCTACCTTTTTTTAAACATGTGTATATTCTGTTAATTGTGCGTAGATTATTCCGTGTAATGCAAGGTTCATGTTCAATGAATATGTAGAAGAGAAGACTAGTGTGCGCTTTCTAGCACTTGGGCGTGCATAGGACGTTGATGTGGTGAAAGATAAGGTTTTGACCCACATGGGTGGTGATGGATGGAAAGAATTTGTTAGACAGAACCATGTGTTTGGGGGAGATCAAATGATTGTGTTTTCGTTGGGAGGAAAAACACCGAGTATCAGTATTGTCTATTTCAGCGGTTGCGAGAAAGACCCGTATGACTCTACCATCATCTCCCAAGTATGGGAACTGAGCGAAGATGAGCATGGGCACCTCTTAAATATTATACATGCAGGAAGTACTATTCTTGGGGTCCCATTAGTAACCCGTTTACCACGCACCAATCTTGCGAAACACAACATGGTATGTTATTCAGATTTCTGTCTCAAAATAGATGTCTCAATTTTGTCAAAAATTGTCAAAATTTGGACGAATCTAGACACAATTTAGTATATAGATTCATCCAAATTTAAACCTAAGACATCTATTTTGAGACGGAGGGGTAGTTATAATTGTGTTATTCCTCCTTATATGTGCATAACTTGTGGCAATCGTCTCACATCGTTACTCTTTTGATTTCATCATCCACGACGGCATCACAGAAACTACCTAAAAATTTTGTTGCCGGCCTTAACATTCCCGAGGAAGGCTTGGTTAGGCTGCGGGTTGGAGATTTCGAAGTCAGCAACATTGCCTACACGATTGACAACGATGGCCGGCTGATATTCAACCAAAAGGCATGGAGGGATTTCCATACGAAAGAAGATGATCTACAAGTTGGACAAGCCTTGCTCATTACTCCTAGGACCACAAAACAAGTTAGCCTGAACATTATGTTTATCATCGACATCATCTAGCTCCTTGTTTCATAAGATTGATGCTTATTCGTTTGTAGCTGTCCTGGAACAATTATTTATCTATTTCGCCGCCATATGTAAGAACATTATTATTCCGACGAGTTGACATTTCTGGCCTAGCGATGTACACATCTTTAATATTCTCCCTTCGAACCTAGCAATGTATACATTTTTAATATTCTCTTCAAACATTCCTAATGTGTTACTATGAAACGTTGTAATTCCAAATTTATTCACAGCACAAACCTTGTCGTGATTATGTAAGTAATTTTCGATGCACTAATAATGACTACTTTCGATGCACGAAGCCACGTGTAGACCCACTCATGCACTGGTTAGCCTAATGATGCTAGCATTGTACCCATAGAGGTCTAGATCCCATGCAATGTTGGCATGGCCCCACATCTATCACAGTTGTGTCTGTCATGGCTTGGCATAGCGAAAGTATAGTTAGATCTATCAAGAGGGTAGTATCATGTTGTCCAAGTGATGACTCATACAACAACAAGTTGGTGAAGGTGTTTCTATCCAACCTAGAGAGGTCTCGATCCCATGCAATGTTGGCATGGCCCCACATCTACTACAGTTGTGTGTGTCATGGCTTGCATAGCGAAAGTATAGTTAGATCTATCAAGAGGGCAGTATCATGTTGTCCAAGTGATGACTCATACAACAACAAGTTGGTGAAGGTGTTTCTATCCAACCCAGAGAGGTCTCGATCCCATGCAATGTTCGCATGGCCCCACATTTGCCACAAGTGTGTCTCATGTCTTGGCATAGCACTCTTACATCTAGATCTATCAAGTGGGTGGGATCATGTTGGTCAGCTGTAGTGACTCACACAACCAATAAGTTGATGATGGTGTTTCTAGCCAACCTAGAGAGGTATAGATCCCATGCAATGTTGGCATGGGCCCACATCTCTTGCTGTAGATTCAAAATTCAACTGATTTTCAGAAACAATTCAAAATTCATCATCTCTTGGCATAGCAGTATTATACTTAGATCTATCAAGTGGGTGGGATCATGTTATCCCAGCATTGCATTAGGCTCTAGACCCATATGAGTTGACTAGAAACACCATCATCAAGTTTGTCGTGGCTTGACATAGCACTATTATAGCTAGATCTATCAAGTGGGAGGGATCATGTGGTCAAGTGTAGTGTCTCAAACAACCACTAAGTTGATGATGGTGTTTCTAGCCAGCCCAGAGAGGTCTAGACCCCATGCAATGTTAGAATGGCCCCACATCTACCACAAGTGTGTCATGGCTTGGCATAGCACTTTTACAGCTAGATCTATCAAGTGGGTGGGATCATGTTGGCCAGGTGTAGTGACTCACACAAACACTAAGTTGATGATGGTGTTTCTAGCCAACCTACAGAGGTATAGATCCCATGCAATGTTGGCATGGGCCCACATCTACCACAGTTGTGTGTGTCATGGCTTGGCATAGCAAAAGTATAGTTAGATCTATCAAGTAGGTAGGATCATGTTGGTCAGGTGGGATGACTTATACAACAACAAGTTGGTGAAGGTGTTCCTATCCAGCCCATAGAGGTCTAGACCCCATGCAATGTTGGCATGGCCCCACATCTGCCACAAGTTTGTGTCATGGCTTGGCATAGCACTCTTATAGCTAGATCTATCAAGTGGGTGGGATCATGTTGGTCAGGAGTAGTCACTCACACGACCAGTAAGTTGATGATGGTGTTTCAAGCCTGCCTAGAGAGGTCTAGACCACATGCAATGTTAGCATGGCCCCACATCTACCACGAGTGTGTGTCACGACTTGGCATAGCACTCTTATAGCTAGATCTATCAAGCGGGTGGAATCATGTTGGTCAGGTGCAGTGACTCGCACAGCCACTAAGTTGATGATGGTGTTTCTACTCAACTCAGAGAGGTTTAGATCCCATGCAATGTTGGCATGGGCCCACATCTCTTGCTATAGATTCAAAATTCAACTGATTTTTAGAAACAATTCAAAATTCATCATCTCTTGGCATAGCAGTATTATTCTTAGATCTATCAAGTGGGTGGGATCATGTTATCCCAGCATTGCATTAGGCTCTAGACCCATATGAGTTGACTAGAAACACCATCATCAAGTTTGTCGTGGCTTGACATAGCACTATTATAGCTAGATCTATCAAGTGGGAGGGATCATGTGGTCAAGTGTAGTGTCTCAAACAACCACTAAGTTGATGATGGTGTTACTAGCCAGCCCAGAGAGGTCTAGACCCCATGCAATGTTAGCATGGCCCCACATCTACCACAAGTGTGTCATGGCTTGGCATAGCACTTTTACAACTAGATCTATCAAGTGGGTGGGATCATGTTGGCCAGGTGTAGTGACTCACACAACCACTAAGTTGATGATGGTGTTTCTAGCCAACCTACAGAGGTATAGATCCCATGCAATGTTGGCATGGGCCCACATCTAACACAGTTGTGTGTGTCATGGCTTGGCATAGCAAAAGTATAGTTAGATCTATCAAGTAGGTAGGATCATGTTGGTCAGGTGGGATGACTTATACAACAACAAGTTGGTGAAGGTGTTCCTATCTAGCCCATAGAGGTCTAGACCCCATGCAATCTTGGCATGGCCCCACATCTGCCACAAGTTTGTGTCATGGCTTAGCATAGCACTCTTATAGCTAGATCTATCAAGTGAGTGGGATCATGTTGGTCAGGAGTAGTCACTCACACGACCACTAAGTTGATGATGGTGTTTCAAGCCTGCCCAGAGAGGTCTAGACCACATGCAATGTTAGCATGGCCCCACATCTACCACGAGTGTGTGTCACGACTTGGCATAGCACTCTTATAGCTAGATCTATCAAGCGGGTGGAATCATGTTGGTCGTGCAAAGGACTAGCACAGCCACTAAGTTGATGATGGTGTTTCTAGTCAACTCAGAGAGGTTTAGATCCCATGCAATGTTGGCATGGGCCCACATCTACCACAGTTGTGTGTGTCATGGCTTGGCATAGCAAAATTATAGCTAGATATAGCAAGTAGGTAGGATCATGTTGGCCACATAACCACAAGTTGGTGAAGGTGTTTCTAGCCACCCTAGAGAGGTCTAAAGCCCATGCAAAAATTCAAAATTTGACCGGGCCACCTAAAATTCAAAAGAAACATCAAAATTGTGTTAAACATTGGACACATTTCACCGGGCACAATTGGCCCGAGACAGGCTGACCGGCATACGGGCTGGCCAAAGCCCATGCATCATACTCAGATGTTATCTTAATTCATGGACCTAAACCCTAAACCCCACAGGCCCCACCCACCCACCACGCACACACCCCACGTTGTACGTGCGCACAAAGAGGCACGTCTTATCAGAGAGATTTTCTTGTTCGATCGCCTCGACTCCGCCCACCTCGACTCCGCCCATCGCCGCCAACGACGGGATTTGAATTCTTTTCTTCCTGCCCTACGTGAGAGCTACATCGAGGACACACCGTTTCTTTTTGAGGAGTGAATAATCGCAGCACACGCACTACCGTTGCAGGTATTTTTGTACGCACTGTGGATTTATCATACAATATTACTAGTTCTAAGTTCAGCAGAACTTCGATTAGAGCTCGATCCATATGGATCCGTTTGTTTAGTCGTTAGATTTTTCGTCCAAGGGTAGTCGCCATTATGTCGAAGAATTGTTAGTGGATCTTCGCTAGGAATTCCAGTTGTTGGGCTCTGTTTGAGGGCGGGAAATCGTTTGGCATGATGTTGCCTATTAATTCTGCTATAATTTTCTTGTGTTAATTGGTTCTGTGTGTTAGACATCGCATCTCAGGCCTACATGCGGTGTTGAGATGCAATTTAGCTGGTTTGGTGTTTAAAAACGAATGATGTATACAAGTCCCTTTTGATAAAAGAAACAAGACGTTTGATTCTCCTGTTGTTATTCAATTTAGCTGGTTATGTGTAATATTGTTCATATATGTTTGCAATAAAAGGTCTATAAACACATGCACTACAGAAAAACTATGTGTGTAAACTCTTTATTTGTAATTGTATATATGTGTAAAATATCGCTCTCGATTTATCGGTAGTTAGGCGCGTCCAGAGATCGATTTACCTGACATGGTGTAGTATAACGTACTCTTAGTGTTATCCATCTTATAGTCTATGTGTGTTATGAACAGTATTATTTCTTGGATGCCAACAAAACACCTAAATAAATATAGTTATTTTTCAACAGAATGGACGAAATCGGAGAAATGTGTTGTGCTGTTGAGAAGTGGTGTCATTTCGTGAAAAGTATGACATCGGCACAACGTGCCAAAATTGGAGAAACCGATTTGCAGTGCATGCTTGAGATTCCCCCAGTGAAGTCAAGATGTCTGGTGATCAAATTTATGACACAAAAATTTGATCCAAAGACAGAAAAATTTAATGTACGCAAGAATGATGGTGAAATATCCCTTACGGGAGTGGACGTTGAGTGCATCTATGGTTTAAAAAATCATGGATTGGATATATCGGACATTCTTTATGAGGAAGCTGATGACGCAAAGAACCGTATACCTGATAGCTTTGTAAGCAAAAAGACAGGTAATCTTGTAATTGATGACCTAATCGCCGACGTCATCAAGTATAAAGTTGCGGATGACGACTTTATCCGCAAGGTGGTTCTGGTTCTGATTGGGACAGTCCTTGCCCCACAGAACCAGAAGATCGTCCCAAAACAATACTATACACTGGTAGAAAATGTGGGTCGCATTAAAAAGCTGAATTTCAATGAGTATGTACGGACATACCTCATTGCTAGCCTAAAACAAGTAGGCAACGCATATGAAGCGAAGCAATGGCCGACAAAAGACCATCTTGTTACAGGTAAATTCCATTCTCAACTTACATACTTCCTCCGATTCAAACTAATTGACTTGGTTTTGTCTATATTCGGATATATCTAGCACCAAAACATGTCTAGATACATCCAAATCTAGACAAATCTGAGTTAAACAATTTGAATCGGAGGGAGTATATAATTATCTACAATACATTTTTCTTTGTTTTAATCTAATTTTGTTGTGATATTTGAAGTATCTGTACTATGAGAAGATACTCTCAGATGGTGCCGAGTATACGTCCAGAAGGCCATTGATGAGGAACTGGACGGAAGATGCGGCTTCGGCGAGAGACGCCTTAGAATTAAAGGGCCGTGCTTTGGGGAAGGTACGTAAATACAAGTGATATCGTGGCTTATTTTTTGTTCTGCTAACGGTTCTAGGTTGTTAATATTAATTGGTTTATATACACATATCTTGAAGATTGATGATGACATAACTCAAAAGCATCGAGAAGAGGTTCTCCATACACCCGAAATTGCATCTGGTAAGAAACGTAGTAGAGGGCCCTACAGGAAGAAGGAAGGAGGTTCTACATCCAGCAGGGCTAAAGGAATGAGAGAAGTCATGTTGGAACAGATGACAAACAAACTAACAGAGCATATTGATAGAACAATTGAAGAAACCCTTTATAGAAAGATGGAGGTCTTCACAGAAGCTTGTGCTAAGGTGATACACCCTATGTGTCATTTGCTCTGAGTTAAACAAATGCTTTTTTTAAACATGACATGATGATTCATTTATTTTCAATCTTGCAGAAACTTCTTGTTATGATGAACGCGACAGGAGTCGCGTACAGACCTTCTAAAGAAAAAATGTCTGATAATGACAATGAAGAGGAGGAGGTAGAGAAAGAGGTAGAGAATGGTGAAGGAATCTCCTCTACTAACACCAAATATACGTCAAAAGATTTCATGGAACGTCCAGGCACCCCAGAAAGTAACCCCTTTGACATTGCATAGGACTATAATTTAAAGAAGGATTCAAATAGTAAGGGGAAAGAGGTTGAAGGTGACATATTCATGTTACCCACAGACAAGAAGGAAAGGAATGCTACTGATGCTTGCCACACTGCACCATCGAAACTCGGCAGTACGCAAGCGTCACCAATAGTAATTGATGGTAGGGGTCCTTCACCAACGCGACCGGACCCAGAGCCGATTCCATTAGAAGCATTCACAGCTGCATTGAAAAGGGGGCGGGGAGGGAAAAAAGGTGAGGTAGGAGACACTCTGTCGAATGGATCGTCATCTGACTCGTTTAATAGCCTACATACCGTTGGCGAGAAGCGCAAGCTCAGGTCGGCGGACAAAAAGGGTAAAAACCCAAAAAATGATGTTAGAAAAGGTAGTGCAACATCATTGAATTGCATGGTTGTGCATAAAACAGTTACATGCACGTATTAAATATTTATTTATGTGTATGCAGGTCTTTTCAAAGACCCAGAAGTCCTGGACGGTTTGACACCGCAACAAATAGATGACGCAATGTTGTACGTTGAAACAGCATGAAATAATACAGATTTTAAGAGTCCACGTGTCTATGATAACAAGGCCGACACTGAGGTCCCTGCCAACCACATTATTGAGATCCTTGATAAAGTATGGCTGGGTGGCAATGTAAGTCCAAGTACCATGGTTTTGTTATTTTATGCAACTAAGAAGGATCGTTCGTTACACGTTATTAAATTTTTCTATAGGTTATAGGTGCTTACATGGCAGAATTGTCTCTTCGACTGGGGGATGACCGTAAATTGTGCCCTGCGTATAGGGCAAATGATCTAATACGTACTCCACCAAGAAGAAAAACTAGATCCCAGCATAAGAAAGAGGCCTTGGAAAAAAATTCAGAAATGGCTAATGATATATCAGGATGCTTTGAAAGATGCATGGAAGAATACTTCCGCGCTGATAAGGTAAGTACTGTTTGTACAAGAAAAAGCAGGGTATAAACCAGATTATATAATGTGATAACACTTGTCTCTTTTTGGTAGGCATATTTCGCGTTGAATATAAACGATTGCCATTGGTGCTGTGTCGTCCTGAATAGACCAAAGAAGAAATTTTAAGTGCTCGACTCGCTGTTTGAATTTAAAAGAGTCCAGAAAAATATCGAAGCTCTGGTATGTTTTCTCTCTATACATTTAGCGACGATATGGTTATTCCAAGCATTACACTAAACCTCTCTGTTTCATAGAGAGAGCAAATTTTGAAAGACATAGAAGTGGCTAACAAATTTATGGATTGTAAGTTTGATGATGCTTCCAATTGGGAGATCGTAAGCTGCGAAACACCACGGAAAAATGATGCGTGAGTTTCTGGTTGAACTAATGCCATTTCTTTTGATGTGTTAGTACTGTTATTCAAATTTATATTCGCAGATCAGAAACTCGTGGATTGTTCGTATACTGTATGGAGCATTTTGACGGAGATAAATTTACAGATGTAGTCTCGCAGGTATTCAAAATTTCTATTTGGCATTTGCATATTTATATACACCAGCATGTGACCTTATTAACCCTGCCAATATTTTGTTATAGGAAAGGATAAATGATTCTAGGAGACGTACTGTTGCAGAAATTATTCTGTCGAAGACAAACAAACTCTACAAGGTAAAAAGCAGAGTTCTTGAGATCGCGGAGATGCTGGTAGATTCTTGAAAACTCAAGAAACAAAAATTCGTACTATCGATTCCCTGGCGAATGTTGGGATACCATTAAACAATTTACGCAAAGTTGGGTTGTTTGATTGCTAAACAGTTCGCGTATGGTGCTTTGTTTTTGTCAGAAGAATGTTTCATGACCATGGTGTTGTTGTTTTTCTTAATTTACGATTGTAATGTAAAGTTTGGGTTAGTTGTTTATGTTCGCCAATTTGTGGATTTGATGAGCAATGTTTATAGGCCTAGTTGTAGTGCGTATGCTTAAAATACAACGCTCGTCAAAATAGTAACGGACCAGACATATAAATGAATGGGAATTACATTATACAGTTTCAAAATATAAGATTTTTTAGCTTTGTGAAGCAAATGTATCTAGACTTGTTTTAGGATGTAGGTTCACTCAATTTTGGGGTGAATCTAGATTCATTTTCTTCACAAACCTGAAACATCTTATATTTTGTAGTGTAAGTGCAAACCAAACTTTGTTAGCATGTACAGTGTTTGATGCGTATGCCGTGCTCATCTGGCATCCCGTCCTGATGCAGCCACCGGCCCTAAACATCACGGGACCCACCACATATTTAGCTCATCATTACCTTTAGAAAAGGGGGGGAACAGGAACCCGAGCCGCCATTCTTCGGGTGCCTTTCTTCAATCCCGCAACGCCAGCGATAGATGTCGAACTCTAGTACAACGTCCGGCCACTCATGGCCGCGGTATGGGGCAGTGCAGATGACGAGGTGCCCTGACTGCCCACGCATCGCGCCACTGAAACGATTGGTCACTAAGAACAAGGAAAATGGCAACTGTGGGCGCGAATTTGTGAAATGCGAGAGCAAGCCAGAGGAGGGGAAGGTTAGATCTGAGTTCTTCAAGTCAATTTGCTGATTTCGTTTGCTAATTTTGGTTCTTCCCCGGATTTGGGATTTGAATCAGGGTTCATCTACCCATCCGATTTCAGGATCTGAAGAATTGTAGGCATTTTGAGTGGATGTATGAGTACATTGAGAGGATTAAACAAGAGGGCGCAGTTGATCGGAAGGGGGGCGCATCGATTGAGCTCAATTACCCTCATAAGGTCGAGAGCTTGGGCTCTGAAATCGTTGCTACGACGGGTGATGCAGAAGTTAAGGGAGAACTGAAGAAACTCAACAAGCAGTTAAGGCAGATTATCGATCTGAACAAGCAGGCAAACATGATGAATGCTGTATTTTATTTTTGTGCAGTTGCTCTTGGGTTGGTCTATCTGCTGATCATTAAGCAGTAGACACTGTAATAAGTGTATCAGTTAGCTTCCTCATGATTTGCACGCCCTGAATAAAAAGCATCACGAATTTGCCAAGTTTTCTCCGTTTGCTTCTCTTTATGCACATGTTCATGTAACAAAATACTCCCTCTGTCACAAAATAGATGGCTTAGGTTTTTCAAAATTTGGATGAATCTGTATGCTAAATAGTGTCTAGATTCATTCAATTTTTGACATATTTGAGACATCTATTTTGAGACAGAGGGGGTAGATAAAAACATTTTGTACGCTGGTTCTTGCTTTTCATACATGGCTTGGCAATATCACTCTTATCTATACCTAATAATAAATAACGCAACGTTTCTGTCCACGGTCCGTTTTTGGACTTTTTTGCCCCTGCCTTTTCGGAGATATTACAATTAGTGCCACCTCTTAGTCGCTTCCGTCCAGGACGGTTCGCTTCGGTCGTGCGGGGAGACAGAGGATGGGAGGTTCGTCTCTTCCCCAATCTCGCATGGAGACATCGACTTGATCCAAATCCTGAGCGCGATCCTTTCCAGTTCCCCGGTGACTCCCCTGGATCTCCCCATCTGTGGCTTCCCTCATCGCCGCCCAGCTAGGGGGCTGACGGCTGTGAGGGGCCTTCTTCTCCGCGAAGGTGTTGCTGGCGCACATGGCGCCCATGGGGCCGTCGGCACCGCTCCATTGCCTGGTTGTCGTCACCGACCAGAGCGAGGTCATGTGCCATGCCCCGCTCGGGCGAGGTGGTCACCGCCGGCAGGATAACCTGGTACCCCACCGCATCGACGGACCAGGCCCCAGCCGCCGCCCTTCCGATCCAGGTCGTCAATCTCCTGCCCTCTCTCACTAGATCTCTCCCCTTCGAGGTGACTACGATTTGTACGAGCTCCGTCCCGTCCTCATGGGTCATGGCTACCTAACTACAAGAGGAGGAGGCGATGAGCCCGGAAATAGCCTGACCGATCTAGACATATCGAGTCCAGGTTCAGCCAGACATGGACGAGCCAAGGCGGTGGCGGAAAAACCTTGGACAGCTACGAGATGGTCAGGGTGAAGTTATGCGTCTGATGAAAGATGTAGCGGCGTCAAAATTAAGCATCTTTCAATGTTTGAGACTGGATCACATACTAGCTGCCAGGTTCTGACAGAGTTCAACTGCTGCATCTTGTTCTACTGAATTTTAGACGCGTGGCCTTTGACCCCCCTAGAAGACCTGTATTTTTAGTAGCTATGCCTATGTGGACTGGTCTGGTTTACTTGCAATCTTGTGTTGTTTCACTGCTTCATGGTATTTGAAGAAGTGTCTTCTTATTACCCATTACAGAATTGGTTGTGTCTTGTGCTCACCATTTTCTGAGAATAGTTTGGAAGGAAACAAGGGTGTCAGTTTGGTCTTTTACTTGGTTTGTCGGCTGGCTGACTTAGTAGAATAATTCGGTTCAGCTTGGGCTGGCTGACTTATGCTCTGTTGAAAGAGGGATTCGCTGAAAATAAAACAAGTCATATTTCATCAGTTCTTAAAGCATAAACATATATAAGATCCAGAGGATAGGGTCAAAATATTAAATCAAAAGGCGTTTCATCATTCCAAAAGTATCCCACCGACTAAGACCAGCTGCAGTGAGCTGGAAGATCTGTAGGGGTGCAGCTACCTTATGGGACAGAAGCTAATTGTAGACATTGGAAGCAAATGTAGAAATATGATCTTCAGTATCCCTGTACAACAGTTTAGTTTTATCTACTTTTTGTCTGGCTTGTTTGATCTCTCTTCCTAAAAAACTCTGAACATGACGTATCTGTTGTTTGGCTTGCGTGCGAGTTCAGAGTACTGCAAGGAGCAACGAAGCATTGGTGTAATTGGTGTATACGCATACTGTGTACATATATAATCGGACGCGGATGTGTTGCGCCTTTGGTGGCTGCTGGATGGTCTTCCTCGACAAATCAATGCACCACCGCGTTACCATGTAGAACAGCACCAGATTTTGCATCTAACCTTCGATATTCTTTAATGTGGTTTCTAGAGGAATCAATCAGCATGCCTGCAAAAAATAAATTGATGACATACGTGTAAGGATTGTCTGGGGATTTCGATTGTCTTATGATTGGATAATCTTTTAGAGATTATTTTGAGCTATCCTAAATCTTTTCTAAGGAATTCCAAGATGGTATTTAGCAAAGTTGTGTCACTACGACATACCCTACAAACAACGACGATATCATCTTGAACGAAGTGGTCGACTTCATCAAGTCAATGTCGAAGGCATGTGCTGATACCGGTGGTGAGATGGCCAAACTGGACGAGGCCAACAACGTGAAATTGACATTGAAGAGGGAGATTCAAGACAGAGAGGAAACACACGCCCTTACACAAACTCAAGGATGATTTGATCAAGAACATCAGGAGTACTAAGTGCAAATTATCACCATAGAGACTGACTACATACCTGTTACCTTGATGAGGTCGGGTAACAAGATAGTGTGCTATTGAGAGTGGGAAGTAAACTGCCAAGGAAATACCATCATTCTTAATGGTAGCATGAGAAGTTGGAGTCAACTGGTATGTCCAAAACGTACTCTAGCTTGTATTCCCGTTGCAACGCACGGGCGTTTGTGCTAGTATACTTAGATGTATCAACTGGGTGGGATCATGTTGGCCAAGTGTCGAGTCACAAAACCACAAATTTATGGTGTTTCTAGCCAACCGAGAGAGGTCATCATAATTTCTTGGCATATAGTGTTATACTAAGATCTATTAACTAGGTAGATATTTCTCAAAAAAATTAACTAGGTAGGATTATGTTGGCCAAGTGTTGACTCATTTACAACAAGTTGATAAAGGAGTTTCTGGCCAGCCCATGAAATGTTGGCATGCGTGCCCACATTTGGCGCAAAGTGTCTCATCATGTCTAGGCATAGCAGTCTTATACTTAGATCTATAAAGTAGGTAGGACCATGTTGACCAAGTGTTGACTCATATGCTACAAGTGTGTGTCATAGCACTCTTATTCCAATAATACAACCGACTTGCTGTCTATAAGGTTATTTATAGTCAGCTTATAGTCAAGTAGTATAATAGTTATCTTCAAAGATCTACTGCTTTATACATATATGGCCCACTCACATATTCACATAGTGTATAGGAGCACGCGCAAGAGCTGGCTATTGCATGAGAGCCCATCTCTTTTCTCTCACCTTTTCTCTCCGATGCAACTAAGCAAAACAATACTAGTTTAAGCCTTATAGCCAGCTGACTATGACTTATTGTACTTGCTCTAAGGGCCCATCTCTCTTCTCTCTTCTCTCACCTCTTCTCTCTCATCCAACTACGCAAAACAATACTAGTTTAACTCTTATAGTCAACTAACTAAAATTTATTGTACTTGCTCTTAGATATCAACTCGTTAGGATCACGTTGGCCAAGTGTTGAGTCACACAACCACAAGTTGATGAAGGAGTCTCTAGCCGACCCAAAGAAGCCTATAGCATTGGAGTGAATCTACGTGATGAACTGACCCCACCTGTGGGCCGGTCCTGATATTTCAGGGCCCCGGGGCGAAACTAAAATTTTGGGCCTCCTTCCTAATTTTTTTATATACAAGATTGAAATGATGAAGAATAAATACTTCAAGTATACCATTTGCCGTGATGGACTCCAAATTTAAAACGTATGTGTATGTCCAGCAAAGTAGAGCGCTCAATCTAGCCCAATAGAAAACTCAAAATTGCTATTAGTTTTTGAGAAAAAGATCTGAAATTATTGATTACTGATTTTGAAAAAAAAGATCTGAAATTACAGAACTCAGCTTTACTATCTTTCATAATTCTGTCGTGGTTTTTGCCTTAGTTTGAAAAAAAGCACCAGAAATTAAAAAAAAATTCAAGAAATAGTGAAACTAAGTTGATGATGGTGTTTCTAGCCATGATGCTCGTAAATTTGACCTAGCCATGATGCTTGTGACAATTATGGACCCACAACAACATTGCATGAGATCTAAAATTAACCAATCTGAGTTGTCTAGAAACAACTGACCAACTTATAGAAGTATGAGCCAACACTTGCTCAAACATGATCCCACCTAGTTATACTTAGATCTATCAAGTAGGTAGGATCATGTTGCTCAAACAAAAGAAGGAAACGAATCCCTCTCAAATTTGGCTAAAGTTTATGTTTTTTGATGTTTTATACGAAAGGAACTTGCATCTTTTATGGTTAAAAAATATATATGACAACTAATTTTTGTTTTGTGTACAACATTACGTCCATTTGAAGAAACAAGAAGCATAATTAAGTCAATGGACAAAAATACATTGTCATATAACTTTGAGCTTAAATAACCTCATTTTCCTAGTAGAGTAGTTATTCACGGGCAATCACTCTTTTTTTAAATTGTTATTCTTGTGTTAAATAAAATGAGTTGTCTTAATCATTGCATCAACTAGCTAAGTTAGTTTGCATGAACTATAACCACATAGATAAAAATAATATTATAATAGCATTACATAAACCCATCCACCGATGGGCACACGATACAAACGCACACAACTTACATAATAAAAACTAACTTACAACTAGAAAAACAGAAAAACAACGAGGCATCTTCCTGGCGCCAGATCTTCCTCCTTGGCTCCTCCTTGCGGGGTAGGGGCTCGCCTCACTGTCAGTCGCCCTCCCAAGATGCGAGGGGAGGGTGTGCATGTTGCCCGGGGAGGGGAAGATGGCACGGAAGTCGGTGAAGATATTGTAGGTTGTGAATGCGATGAATTCGCATCCACACCAGAAAACCTGCCCGAGGAGCACGAACGCGTCTAATGGGTTGGTGAACTGCACGTACAGGCCGATCTCCAAGTCGGTGTTTCCGTCATAGTACCTCTCCAGCCTGAACATGCGTGGCGAGCCCCTAGGGAGGTGGCGGTAGCCGGCAGAGAGGAAGAAATGCGCTAGTTCCTTCGGCCTCCTCCACCTCGAGATCGCCCAAACACGCAGTTCATTCTCGACGATGACACCGCCCCACTGCCGCTCGGGCGTGGTGGGTGGGCGACGGAAGGTGGGGCCATTGAATTGCATGGTTGCGGCTAGCGGGTGACGGCTGAAGAAGATGCGGTGGCGGGCTGGCGGCTGAAGAGAGAGGAGGGTGAGAGAGGTGTGCGGAGATTGGGAAGAAATGGTGCCATTATATAGGCCGGGGCGGCCGTTGCAAACCCTAGTGTGAAGAGAGAGGAGGGTGAGAGGTGTGCGGTGGCGTTTGGTCTCCGTCGAGCAGTCAAAGCCGTCGCAGAGCATTCAAAGCGGCGGGACGAGTTATCCAAGCGGCGCGTGCATCGGTGTGCATTGACGGATTATCCAAGCGGCGGGACGGTAAGGCTGCATCGGCGCGTGCCCTGCATGCTGCGACGCTGCACGCAATAGCCAGGTTGCGACGCTGCACGCAATAGCCAGGCTGCGACGCTGATGGGTTCAATAGCCAGGCTACGACGGGCACGCTGCATGGCGCATGCATGGCAAAGGCGCTGGAAAAGAGGCGTGACTGCCACGAGCAGAGGCATAAACAGACCCGTTGGACGATGTGTGGACGGCCCAGCGGAACCAGACGCGACTCGCTGGAAGAAAAAACGCCAGCCAATCACGTCGAAGAAACTGCGCTCTCGCGGATCACTCATGATTCCTCCTAGAAGACCATATCGCACGGCGGGAGTTTAGTGCACAGCGTCAGATGAACGGTCGAGGTTGGTCGTTAGGGTTAGCTGCCGTCACACAGAATCCTACTAGAAGAACAGATCGAACGGACCGGGTAGCGCGCTAGGGTTAGATCGACGCTCCAGGTTGGTCGTCAGGGTTAGCCTGGTCAACGAATGGGGTTTTGAGGGTTTTTGAGCTCAGTCAACGGGGTTTTGACAACTTTGACCGTGCATAACTAATTCCCAAAAAAACGAAAAAATATAAAAATTCAAAAAATAGTGAGATTTCGTACTAATACTCTATAGGTAGAATATATGCTAAGGACATTTATTTGGATGATTTGGACAAGGTCAAAAAATAAGATGCTTAGCAATGGGGTCGTTTCAACTTGCTTTGGAGGCCATTTCTAGCACATTTTCGGTGGCAATGAGATATACTTCACAAAAGGACTAGGATTGATGAACTAACATGCATAATAGTACATAAAGCATTAAAACATCATAGAACAAACCAATAATCTCTAAAAAATATTGAATGTTCGTCCAAATTAGAAGGTCAATTCAAATTCAAATTTGAATTCCGGTTCAAATTCAAATTCACATCACATAAGTTTTCACAT
The DNA here is from genome assembly GCA_023614405.1 of Avena insularis. Classification (NCBI taxonomy): domain Eukaryota; kingdom Viridiplantae; phylum Streptophyta; class Magnoliopsida; order Poales; family Poaceae; genus Avena; species Avena insularis. Next base: position 28,866,760 of record CM042689.1, on the reverse strand, counting down.
CACATAAGTTTTCACATCAAAGTACACAAACCAATACAACAATCAAGATTACATCAATGAAATATAGGTTTTCACATCAAAGTACAACAAACATAATGTTTCAATGGTTCCCACTCTATTTTGCTTGCCTCTTGCCGCTCGATCTCTTGTTATTTTTTTTACTGCTTGGTTCAACATGACATAATTTGTTGATGCTCCCGGTTTTCTTACCAGGACCAGTTGGCCCCCACAACTTTTGCAGCAAAACCTCCTGAACTGGTTTTGGTGGCAATTCAATAGCCAAATCAGCGATGTCTGTCAGCACAACCTCGAGAACATGTTCAGGTGGCACCTCAATAGACTCTTTTGTTGCCTCTTCGGTTTGCAAATTATCCAGAACAGGTGGCAACTCAATAGATTGCAGCACAATATGATCAAGGGCATCATCTGCTTCCATTGCAACATCCACAACAGGTGGCAACTCAATAGCCTCATTTTGCCTTGTTTGATCATCAGTAAACATGATCTGCACATTTCTCTTTTTTCTGAATCCACCAAGTCTTGCCTTTTTGGTTGGCCAGCATTTTTCAACAACAAGAGGCCGAACTGGACATTTTCTCCTAAAAAGCATAACAGGTCATTTTGCAACAAAACAAAGTGAAGAAACAACAGTAACAGTAAAAAATATTGCATACTTCTTTGGCTTTTCTGGAGTGTAACGGCATTTGGAAGACCCAGTTCGGTGCCCAAGTTCCTAGCAAAGCTTGCATCTGTTTTTGTTACCTTTTTAGGTCTTTTTGGCTTATCATCCTTTTTCCCTTTCTTACTACTCCCACCTTTCTCAAACCATGCCTTGAATATACTTTGCTTAGGCCGGCCAGCTTTTCTTTTGGTCAGTGGAGGACACATAGAAAATTCAAATTCTACTTCAGGCCATTGAGACTGGTCTGTAAGTGATGGAATTGGAGTTTCATATGTAGCTTTGAATTTTTCTACTGAATAATATTCATGCAAATATAGGTGCATATTTAACTTTGGTTTGGAGGCCAAGAAGAGTAGGGCATGATCACATGGCTTTCCAGTGTGTTGCCACTCCAGTCAAGTGCATTCATGCACTTCAGTGTCAACAACATGTCTCCTTCCAGTTTTGGTGTCTCTAACTTCAGCACCCCACAAAGAAGATTTCTCAACTTTCAAATGTGCAAGATTTCTACTCCTGTTGACAACCTGTTGTACCACTGCTGGAAGCTTGTCCCCTTGCAGGACATCACCAATTCTTATTCTCAATCCCCACAAGCGCATGATCATGATCCTGATTTGGTCAACCATGTCATGTACAGGCAAGTCCTTTAAATCCTTCACCTTGTTGTTAAAACTCTCTACCAAGTTGTTGTTGATATGATCACATTTGATGGAAGTATTAAATCCTGACCGATACCATAAGAGAGAGTGATAGGTTTGCAGCCATGTACCAAATTCATTCTTAGTACATGCTGCCATTATCTTACCAAGATGATATGAATGTGTCTGGGTAGTGTAAGATCTAGCTGCAGGCCACATGCGCCAAAATTCTTCTCCTCTGAACTTTTTGATCAAATTCATCCACATATGTCCAAAGCACTCTCTTTGCTCAGAATGGGGAAACACAGTCTTTACTGCATTTTCTAGGCCTTTGCATGCATCTGTATGAATTGCCAAAGGTGAGACTGGCCCTAAGCATCTTTTCAACTGCATCATAAACCATGTCCATGAGGCCTCGCCTGATTGAAACAACCCAATGGCAACGGGGAACATCCAATTATGTCCATCCAGAGCATTGCATGCTGCTAGCTGACCATTCCACTTTCCAGTTAAAAAAGAAGAGTCTATGCTTAAATATGGACGACATCCTGCTTTGAAGCCATCGATGCAAGGCTTTAAAGCCATAAAAAACTTAGAGAAGAACACCTTGCCATCATCACTGACCTCAGTATCTATCTCCACAACACTGCCAAGTGACCTTTTCTCAACCTCTGCTTTGAAGTTATACAACATCCTAAAAGTATTTGCCCAATCACCATACAATTCTTTCATTGCCCTTTGTTTTGCCTTCCACACAGTGCTATAATTCACCTTAATTGGGTAGTCCTTTTCCAAGTCTTTTTTTAGCCTCTTCGCAGTAGTGTTTGGTGTCTTGGCTAAAATAGGAGTGATCTTTTCAGCAACCCAAATTTGCGATGTCATTGTTGATACTCTCTGTGAACTAGGAATGCAAGTGTGTTCAAAAGGGATTTGATTAACTCTAATGGTGCTTCCATCTGGTTGGCGTCTAGCAGAAATGTACCATTTGCAAGGATTGGCGCCCCCATCAAAACCTCTACATCTAGCATAGAACTTCTTTTTATCAATCCACTGAGTCTTGGCATCAAACTGCTTCTTGATTGCATAAGTTTTGAAACACATCCTAAACTCACCCATGCTTGGAAACAGTTTCCCTACTACAATAACAGGGTTTTCCTTGTCATAGATAGTAACCAGCTCATCATAATGTGCATCATTTACATCATCTGCAGCATTCTCCATCAGCTCTCTATCTACATCTTCATAAAATGTTCTGTTACCACCATCATCATCAGCCAAATTAGTTTCATCAGTCTTTTCCTTATCTCTCACATTCATCGGAATGCCAAATATTTTGGCCATTTCTGTGTCAGTCATTGGTGCTATGACTAAATCAGTAGTTTCATCTAACTCCACTGAATTCCAATCAACATACATACTAGCCCCTGCATCAACACCCTGTCCTGCATCAACATCATTTCTGTCTGATAATACTGTCACTTCAGTTCGTATGGGCACCATCTGCCTCTATGAGTCCCAATCATCATCTGACATTTGCGAAGCAAAATTTGAAGCCACATATCCAACCTTGGAATCTGCTTCCAGATCAATGAGCTCAGCATGAAAAGTAACCTCTTTGTTTGTCCAGCCATCTTGTCGATCAATTTCATCTACTAAATCTTCTCCATCCTCAATTCTCAAATATTCTCCCTTCCAATTTTCAAACCGTAACAATGCAAATTCCTGCTGTGGACCCCAAGGAACACTTTGCCCGATTTTCTCCACCAAATTCTTCACGGCCAATTCTTCCATTTGCTGTAGTTGCTGGGGATCAATATCTGCAAACACAACCTCCCAACCCACATATGTACCTCTCTCGATGTTACGTACACTACCATCACCTAGTTTCGCTTTAGATGGGAAGAACTTGAAATTGAATTGGAATTTTCTTCGCCGCTCATAATCACTCCTGTTTTTTTTGAGTAGAGGCGGGCAGAGTGAGCTAGAGGAATTGGTGATTATCCAAATGCGATCAAATCAAATGAAAAAATAGTGAGATTGACCTATTGGAAGTGCTCTCTTGCCTCTCCATCTCGATGCCCCCGATTCAGCCAACCCGCCCATGACAATCTAGCTCAGAAATCAGAGGGAAAGCGATTGGGTCAGATCCAAATCCAAGCATAGGGAATGAGCTAGGGTTTCGAGATTACGCACCACCGATGGGCTGCCCCTGAGCTCACACGGGCCGCCACTGCCGAGCACACGAAGTTGACGGCGCCGCTGCCAGATTATAGCTAATCTATCAAGTGGGTGGGATCATGATGGTCAGGTGCAGTGACTCACACATACACTAAGTTTATGATGGTGTTTCTAGCCAACCCAGAGAGGTCTAGATCCTATGCAATGTTGGCATGGCCCCACATTTACCACAGTTGTGTGTGTCGTGGCTTGTCATAGCAAAATTATAGCTAGATCTATCCAAACGTGGGGTAGTTAGGTCAACGATCATGTCCGACTACTCGAAAGAGCCACTTGTGTACCATGTTTTTATCTACATTTATTCAAATGGACTCAAATTTGGCACGAGAGTTTATCACCATGTGCCTAATGATGCTACCATTGTATCTAGCCATTTTGGTTTGAAATTTTCAAAAATTTAACCAACAAACTCAAAAACAGGCTTTCATTTGTGAAGCAAGTACCAAAACTACAATTTGAAACCTTCTAGTTGCATGCTTGTGCGGTTTTACATCACATTGGGACCACATAAGAGCAGTTGTACTTTTAACCGCATAAGCCACACTTCAAACACGGATATTTAACCGCAGCCGTTACAAAATATCTTGTACATTGACTACAATGTTGCATGCAAATAACATGACATAACGCAATAAAAATACTAAAAGCCACCCTTGAAATAAACTTTTGGAGGCCATTCCTCCAACAATGAGTAGATCCTACCCACCTGACTTTCATTGCTTGACATCTGAATTTCAGTCACAGTTTTCATATCCATGTCGACTTCAAACAATCCAGGATCAAACCCAGTTGATAACAATACAAATCGTCCATTGCTTGATGCCTTCCTCATCTGAATTTTGTAGTAATAATTTGCGAACCCTGACTTACCCTCATTATTGAAAACTTCTTCCCAGCAGTCATCCGATATCTTAGATCCAATTTTTTGAACCAAATCAACCTTAGACTCCAAAGACCACATAGTGTGGTTGCCCTCATGATGCAGAACCCATCTTTCAAGATCTCCATTGGAAAACTTAATGAACACCACCCCTCCTCCACATTTAGGAGCTACCGTGTAATCATTCCAAGAGTTAACATTGAATCCCATTTCATCTGACAATTCTATTATGCAAGTCTGTGATGTTAAAATGTCATTATATACCCGACTACATACATCATGTAGAGCTTGCCTCCAGATAAAACACCATACGGATTACGGTGAAAGACAGGAACCATAGGTGATTGTATTGGCGAACTTACTGTTCTTGACCACCCCCCATCTTTATGAATACACACGTGAACAAACACCGGATCAGTACTGTTAAAGCTTACCCCGTTGTAGTCAGAATTAAAGAGCGTAGGTGCATCTTTCTCGAAGAAAGGCAACCCTGACCACCCCCTTCCAAGTATCAACCCAAACTGCCCAAATGTGTTATCATTGTCAATTTCATTTCTTGGAATTTGCACTATATGCTCCATCTCCAAAGAACTAAAACTATTTTTTCTTGCAGAGGGGCAAAACGTGTAGTAAACATCCGAATCCCCACACATGCTTCCAGCATTAAGACCAAGGACAACGCCATCTGCTGAACTCAAAATATCTGCACCTTCCCACAGTTCACTGTTTAGTAATGGGCGTAAAGCATTAGATGAAACCTCTATCTGATTTCCCCATGCATAAATTAACCTAAATACACCTGTTCTTGTTCCTGGTTTCCTAAACTGCACCAAAAAACCTAAATGTGCTGGTGTTTTTGTCGAACTAAACCAGCATTGCACAATTAGAGACCTACTAGCTGACAACCAGGCATTATTGAAAATGCTGCAACAGATCAATGCCATAGAAGTTGCAATTTCAGACTTTGTAATAATTTTTGAAACCAAATCTGAGTTGCTCATCACTGAATCTACAGAAGTTTCCAATTCGACAAATATGCTGGATCCAACTCCATCTTCCAAACAAGAAACCATATGTCATATGTTTGATACAATTCCATGAATTTTTTATACCAAGGAATAGAAGCATGTCAACAAGCTTCCATCATCTACAGAATAACAAATCAAACAATAGAACAGAAATAAAATCCCTACAAACTACAACACACTACTAAATTCCACCATCCCCCACCCCCCAATTTGCGAAGGAAGCTGTTATTGAAGCTTACCTTCCTAAAAGCAGTCGCTTCTAAAGAATAGAAAGTATTTCTTTTTCAATTGCTCCTTTGTATAAGAAACAATTAAAGTAAAATCCTTCAGCATATCCCAAACTATAGCACGGTTCTTAAATACCCTAAGAAACAGATATACTCTGAAGACCTGTTTAGATCTACACGTAATGTAATCTGCATTTATACACACAATAGGAAAGCATACAAAATTTTACATATGCAATGGATAAAAGCAATCAACATTACCGTAAGCTTTTTCAAATCCATCTCAAGTGTTGAACTCTAAATCCCAGAGAATCTTCCATGGCGACAACCCAGCCGGACCTTGGAACCTTAGGGCTAGCACACCCTCATCCCTCTCGTTCATAACGGCGTGATGTATGCGAGTTTTAGTGGAAGGATATAAGAATCAATTTGAATCTTGGAAGAGCGGATGGTTAGGGGCACCTTAGGTTAGGGTTCCAAAGGACGCAGTCGTTCATCTATAGCTATCGAAATTCCTTCTGTACCCTCCAGGACCAAATTTAGCCATGCTAGAAAAACACAAGGGGGGATTTGCAAAATAACTATGCTGTGCTCTGAACTGAAGCCATGTATGAAGCTAGTTCTGACCGGCCACTACGCTGATTACTACCAAACCCAAAAAATTATACGTACGCTGAAAATCGATCTATAAAAATTATTGATCAATCCAAAAAAACATCCTTCTTGGTATATCTTAAGGGAAACAAACTCAATCCCGAAGAGAAACAAATTTAACCGTGAAACACAGAAACTTAGATTCATAGTGGATTAACTGAAGATTTTTTATATTTCCCATCTATCCCAGATAGTTCAGCTTTTCCCTTTTCATATGACACCCATTTTTTAAGCACCAAATATTAGCCGAAGATATCCCATGTTGTAAAATTTATCGTTTTTAAAAAACTAGGATTAGCCGAAGATTAGTCGAAGATATCTCATTTTTATGACTTACTATTACATTAAAAAGTACTAGTGTTAGACCTGAATGATGCATACATTACCCCTCCCTAAATCATAACTAAGAATAGTGAAATATTCATATTGTTTAAGTTACAAATTCATAAGCCATGTCTTGATGTATTGATGCTAGCTAAATGGACTCAAATTTGGCACAAGGGTGTATCACCACGTGCCTAATGATGCTAGCATTGTATCTAGCCTAATGATGCTAGCATTGTAACCAGAGAGGTCTATAGCCAATGCAATGTTGGCATGGGCCCACATCTACCACAAAGTGGCTCATCATGTCTTGGCATTGTATCTAGCCTAATGATGCTCGCATTGTACCCATAGAGGTCTAGATCCCATGCAATGTTGGCATGGCCCCACATCTACCACAGTTGTGTGTATCATGGCTTGGCATAGCGAAAGTACAGTTAGATCTATCAAGAGGGCAGTATCATGTTGTCCAAGTGATGACTCATACAACAACAAGTTGGTGAAGGTGTTTCTATCCAACCCAGAGAGGTCTCGATCCCATGCAATGTTCGCATGGCCCCACATTTGCCACAAGTGCGTCTCATGTCTTGGCATAACACTCTTACATCTAGATCTATCAAGTGGGTGGGATCATGTTGGTCAGCTGCAGTGACTCACACAACCACTAAGTTGATGATGGTGTTTCTAGCCAACCTAGAGAGGTATAGATCCCATGCAATGTTGGCATGGGCCCACATCTCTTGCTGTAGATTCAAAATTCAATTGATTTTTAGAAACAATTCAAAATTCATCATCTCTTGGCATAGCAGTATTATACTTAGATCTATCAAGTGGGTGGGATCATGTTATCCCAGCATTGCATTAGGCTCTAGACCCATATGAGTTGACTAGAAACACCATCATCAAGTTTGTCGTGGCTTGACATAGCACTATTATAGCTAGATCTATCAAGTGGGAGGGATCATGTGGTCAAGTGTAGTGTCTCAAACAACCACTAAGTTGATGATGGTGTTTCTAGCCATCCCAGAGAGGTCTAGACCCCATGCAATGTTAGCATGGCCCCACATCTACCACAAGTGTGTCATGGCTTGGCATAGCACTTTTACAGCTAGATCTATCAAGTGGGTGGGATCATGTTGGCCAGGTGTAGTGACTCACACAACCACTAAGTTGATGATGGTGTTTCTAGCCAACCTACAGAGGTATAGATCCCATGCAATGTTGGCATGGGCCCACATCTACCACAGTTGTGTGTGCCATGGCTTGGCATAGCAAAAGTATAGTTAGATCTATCAAGTAGGTAGGATCATGTTGGTCAGGTGGGATGACTTATACAACAACAAGTTGGTGAAGGTGTTCCTATCCAGCCCATAGAGGTCTAGACCCCATGCAATGTTGGCATGGCCCCACATCTGCCACAAGTTTGTGTCATGGCTTGGCATAGCACTCTTATAGCTAGATCTATCAAGTGGGTGGGATCATGTTGGTCAGGAGTAGTCACTCACACGACCACTAAGTTGATGATGGTGTTTCAAGCCTGCCCAGAGAGGTCTAGACCACATGCAATGTTAGCATGGCCCCACATCTACCACGAGTGTGTGTCACGACTTGGCATAGCACTCTTATAGCTAGATCTATCAAGTGGGTGGAATCATGTTGGTCAGGTGCAGTGACTCGCACAGCCACTAAGTTGATGATGGTGTTTCTAGTCAACTCAGAGAGGTTTAGATCCCATGCAATGTTGGCATGGGCCCACATCTACCACAGTTGTGTGTGTCATGGCTTGGCATAGCAAAATTATAGCTAGATATAGCAAGTAGGTAGGATCATGTTGGCCACATAACCACAAGTTGGTGAAGGTGTTTCTAGCCACCCCAGAGAGGTCTAAAGCCCATGCAAAAATTCAAAATTTGACCGGGCCACCTAAAATGCAAAAGAAAACATCAAAATTGTGTTAAACGTTGGACACATTTCACCGGGCATAATTGGCCCGAGACAGGCCGACCGGCATATGGGCTGGCCAAAGCCCATGCATCATACTCAGACGTTATTTTAATTCATGGACCTAAACCCTCAACCCCACAGGCCCCACCCACCCACCACGCACACACCCCACGTTGTACGTGCGCACAAAGAGGCACATCTTATCAGAGAGATTTTCTTGCTCGATCGCCTCGACTCCGCGCATCGCCGCCAATGACGAGATTTGAATTCTTTTCTTCCTGCCCTACGTGAGAGCTACATCGAGGATACATCGTTTCTTTTTGAGGAGCTGAATAATCGCAGCACACGCACTACCGTTGCAGGTATTTTTGTACGCACTGTGGATTTATCATACAGTATTACTAGTTCTAAGTTCAGCAGAACTTCGATTAGAGCTCGATCCATATGGATCCATTTGTTTAGTCGTTACATTTTCCGTCCAAGGGTAGTCGCCATTATGTCGAAGAATTGTTAGTGGATCTTCGCTAGAAATTCCAGTTGTTGGGCTCTGTTTGAGGGCGGGAAATCGTTTGGCATGATGTTGCCTATTAATTCTGCTGTAATTTTCTTGTGTTAATTGGTTCTGTGTGTTAGACATCGCATCTCAGGCCTACATGCGGTGTTGAGATGCAATTTAGCTGGTTTGGTGTTTAAAAACGAATGATGTATACAAGTCCCTTTTGATAAAAGAAACAAGACGTTTGATTCTCCTGTTGTTATTCAATTTAGCTGGTTATGTGTAATATTGTTCATATATGTTTGCAATAAAAGGTCTATAAACACATGCACTACAGAAAAACTATGTGTGTAAACTCTTTATTTGTAATTGTATATATGTGTAAACATTTTTAAAATCTCGCTCTTTATTGGTAGTTAGGCGCGTCCAGAGATCGATTTACCTGACATGGTGTAGTATAACGTACTCTTAGTGTTATCCATCTTATAGTCTATGTGTGTTATGAATAGTATTATTTCTTGGATGCCAACAAAACACCTAAATAAATATAGTTATTTTTCAATAGAATGGACGAAATCGGAGAAATGTGTTGTGCTGTTGAGAAGTGGTGTCATTTTGTGAAAAGTATGACACCGGCACAACGTGCCAAAATTGGAGAAACCGACTTGCAGTGCATGCTTGAGATTCCCCCAGTGAAGTCAAGATGTCTGGTGATCAAATTTATGACACAAAAATTTGATCCAAAGACAGAAAATTTAATGTACGCAAGAATGATGGTGAAATATCCCTTACGAGAGTGGACGTTGAGTGCATCTATGGTTTAAAAAATCATGGATTGGATATATCGGACATTCTTTATGAGGAAGCTGATGACGCAAAGAACCGTATACCTGATAGCTTTGGAAGCAAAAAGACAGGTAATCTTGTAATTGATGACCTAATCGCCGACGTCATCAAGGATAAAGTTGCGGATGATGACTTTATCCGCAAGGTGGTTCTGGTTCTGATTGGGACAGTCCTTGCCCACAGAACCAGAAGATCGTCCCAAAATAATACTATGCACTGGTAGAAGATGTGGGTCGCATTAAAAAGCTGAATTTCAATGAGTATGTACGGACATACCTCATTGCTAGTCTAAACCAAGTAGGCAACGCATATGAAGCGAAGCAATGGCCGACAGGCAGCACCATCTTGTTACAGGTAAATTCCATTCTCAACTTACATACTTCCTCCGATTCAAACTAATTGACTTGGTTTTGTCTATATTCGGATATATCTAGCACTAAAACATGTCTAGATACATCCAAATCTAGACAAATCTGAGTTAAACAATTTGAATCGGAGGGAGTATATAATTATCTACTTTTGTTTTAATCTAATTTTGTTTTAATCTAGACAAATCTGAGTTAAACAATTTGTTTTAATCTAATTTTGTTGTGATATTTGAAGTATCTGTACTATGAGAAGATACTCCCAGATGGCGCCGAGTATACGTCCAGAAGGCCATTGATGAGGAACTGGACGGAAGATGCGGCTTCAGCGAGAGACGCCTTAGAATTAAAGGGCCGTTCTTTGGGGAAGGTACGTAAATAAAAGTGATATCGTGGCTTATTTTTTGTTCTGCTAAGGGTTCTAGGTTGTCAATATTAATTGGTTTATATACACATATCTTGAAGATTGACGATGACATAACTCAAAAGCATCGAGAAGAGGTTCTCCATACACCCGAAATTGCATCTGGTAAGAAACGTAGTAGAGGGCCCTACAGGAAGAAGGAAGGAGGTTCTACATCCAGCAGGGCTAAAGGAATGAGAGAAGTCATGTTGGAACAGATGACGAACAAACTAACAGAGAATATTGATAGAACAATTGAAGAAACCCTTTATAGAAAGATGGAGGTCTTCACAGAAGCTTGTGGTAAGGTGATACACCCTATGTGTCATCTGCTCTGAGTTAAACAAATGCTTTTTTTAAACATGACATGATGATTCATTTATTTTCAATCTTGCAGAAACTTCTTGTGATGATGAACGCGACAGGAGTCGCGTACAGACCTTCTAAAGAAAAAATGTCTGATAATGACAATGAAGAGGAGGAGGTAGATAAGGAGGTAGATAAGGAGATAGAGAAGGAGGTAGAGAATGGTGAAGGAATCTCCTCTACTAACACCAAATATAAGCCAAAAGATTTCATGGAACGTCCAGACACCCCAGAAAGTAACCCCTTTGACATTGCACAGGACTTTAATTTAAAGAAGGATTCAAATAGTAAGGGGAAAGAGGTTGAAGGTGACATATTCATATTACCCACAGACAAGAAGGAAAGGAATGCTACTAATGCTTGCCACACCGCACCATCGAAACTCGGGAGTACGCAAGCGTCACCAATAGTAATTGATGGTAGGGGTCCTTCACCGACGCGACCGGACCCATAGCCGATTCCATTAGAAGCATTCACAGCTGCATTGAAAAAGGGGCGGGGAGGGAAAAAAGGTGAGGTAGGAGACACTCTGTCGAATGGATCGTCATCTGACTCGTTTAATAGCCTACGTACCATTTGCCGGAAAGCTATTAATGGTGAGAAGACAGAAGCCTTTGGCGAGAAGCGCAAGCTCAGGTCGGCGGACAAAAAGGGTAAAAAACCAAAAAAAGATGTTAGAAAAGATAGTGCAACATCATTGAATTACATGGTTGTGCATGTATTAAATTAAAACAGTTACATACACGTATTAAACATTTGTTTCTGTGTATGCAGTTCTTTTCGAAGACATAGAAGTACTGGACGGTTTGACACCGCAACAAATAGATACTGCAGTGTTATACGTTGAAACAGCAAAAAATAATAAAGATTTTTTGCAATGAAAGTGTCTATAATAACAAGGACGACATTGAGATCACTGCCAACCACATTAGTGTGATCCTTGATAAATTATGGTTGCGTAGCAATGTAAGTCCAAGTACCACAGTTTTGTTATTTTATGCAAACAAGAAGGATCGTTTGTCAGACGTTATTAATTTTTTTTGTAGGTTATAGGTGCTTACATGGAAGAATTGTCTCTTCGACTGGGGGATGACCGAAACTTGTGCCCTGCATGGAGGGCAAACAGTCTAATACGTACTCTACCAAGAAGAAAAACTAGATCCATAAGAAAGAAGCCATGGACAAAAAATCAGAAAAGGTGTATGATATATCAGGATGCTCTGCAAGATGCATGGAAGAATACTTTCGTGCTGATAAAGTAAGTATTGTTTGAACAAGAAAATGCAGAGTATAAACCAGATTATGTAATGTGATAACACATGTCTCTTTTTGGTAGGCATATTTCACGTTGAATATAAACGATTGCCACTGGTGCTGTGTCGTCTTGAATAGTCCAAAGAAGAAATTTTAAGTGCTCGACTCCCTGTTTGAATTTAAAAGGGTCCAGAAAAATGTCGAAGCTCTGGTATGTTTTCTCTCTATACATTTAGCGACGATGTGGTTATTCCAAGCATTACACTAAACCTCTCTGTTTTATAGAGAGAGCAAATTTCGAAAGACATAGAAGTGGCTAACAAATTTACGGATTATAAGTTTGATGATGTTTCCAATTGGGAGATCGTAAGCTGCGAAACATCACGGCAAAATGATACGTGAGTTTCTGGTTAAACTAATGCCATTTCTTTTGATGTGTTAGTACTGTTATTCAAATTTTGATTCGTTGTGATCAGAAACTCGTGTGGATTGTTCGTGCTACGCTGTATGGAGCATTTTGACGGAGATAAATTTACAGATGTAGTCTCGCAGGTATTCAAAATTTCTATTTGGCATTTGCATATTTATATACACCAGCATGTGACCTTATTAGCCCTGTTAATATTTTGTTATAGGAAAGGATAAATAATTCTAGGAGACGTGCTGTTGCAGAGATTATTCTGTCGAAGACAAACAAACTCTACAAGGTAAAAAGCAGAGTTCTTGAGATCGCGGAGATGCTGGTAGATTCTTGAAAACTCACGAAACAAAAATTCGTACTACCGATTCCTAGGCGAATGTTGGTATACCATTAAAAATTTTACGCAAAGTTGGGTTGTTTGATTGCTAAACAGTTCGCGCATGGCGCTGTGTTTTTGTCATAAGAATGTTTCATGATTGTGGTTTAATTTTGTCGTTTTTCTTAATTTATGATTGTAATTACTGTAAAGTTTGGGTTGTTTATGTTCGCCAATTTGTGGATTTGATGAGCAATGTTCATAGACCTAGTTGTAGTGCGTATGCTTAAAATACAACGCTCGCCAAAATAGTAACGGACCAGACATATAAATGAATGGGAATTACATTATACAGTTTCAAAATATAAGAGTTTTTAGCTTTGTGATCTAGACCTCTTTAGGTTGGCTAGAATCTCCCTCATCAACTTGTGGTTGTGTGACTCATCACCTGGCCAAAATGATCAAACCCAGTTGATACATCTGAGTAAGCCATGACACACACTCATGGCAGATGTGGGCCGATGCCAACATTGCATGGGATCTAGACCTCTCTACGCTGGCTAGAAACATCTTCACCAGCGTTTCTCCTCTCGCTCAAAACGGTGTGTATTTCTTTGGTATAGTCCTCGTCACAAAGGAGTAAAATGCCTTGATAGTACTTCTGGCCATGTCTATGAGTCAAGGGATGTAGTTTTTGATGAAAATGTTTTTCCCTTTGCTACACTTCATCAAAATAGCGGGTCGTCGTCTCCATGATGAAATTCTTTTGCTTCCTTTAGACAATCCCTCCTCGGTAGAAACAACTATGGGTGTGCATACTAATGACCAATATATATGTGTTGATTATTCCTGTCGTTGATCCTATGCAGGCCACAGCTGACACCCTGCCCACAAGCTGTACCGAACTAGTCACGCAAAATTCTGCCGAAAATACTAATGACAACACGTCAGATAATGAGGCTGAAGGAAACACCGCTACAAGCCAAGAAAACACGTACTCTGAGCATGATACAGGGGCAAAATCTGTCTCGGATCCGCCCCCGAGACTCTGACTCGCCGTCACCTGGGCGTATCGATCCGCGCCAGTCCCCTCACGCCACGTCCCCAAGGTCTGGGCCCTCCTTTGCGTCGTGTTCTGTGCGTAAATATGGCGGCCATGGGGAGCCCGACACGTCTTCCCCGTGGTCCCCACCAACGCGTGTACGCGCGGATCTCCCGCCCAGCTCTTCCCCGTGGTTCTTCTGACGGCTTCAGGAGTGACGCCTCGCCAGGAGATCCAATCGGCACGTCGTTGAGCGCTGGTGCCCAGGAATATTCTGCACCTGTACAATCTTCAGCGCCATAATCTTCTGCAACACCTGTTGCTGACGTATATACTGCTGCTGAAACCCGCACTCGTCTACAAAAAAAGGTACTACTACCTCCATTCCAAAATGTAAGGCTTTTTAGCAAACTAAAACAGCTTGCTAAAAAGGTTTATATTGTGAAACGAAGGAAGTATAAAGGACCCAAAAATTCATACTGAGGGCACAATTCGGTTGACACTATTAACATCTACTCCCTCCGTTTCAAAATATAAGATGTTTTAGCTTTGTGAAGGAAATGTACCTATACTTATTTTAGTGTGTAGGTTTATTCAAGTTTCGAGTGAATCTACAAACTAAAACAAGTCTAGATACATTTGCTTCACAAATCTAAAACATCTTATATTTTGAAACAGATGGAGTACAGGAGAACCATAAAACTTGCATGAAGCTAAAACGGATACAAACTGAAGTGTGCTATGCAAGATCCCACTAAGCTCTAACAAAAATGTTATTGATTGCACCTTGTCCCACCAAGCTCTAACATGATCCCACCCAGTTGATACATCTAAGCATAAGAGTGCTATGACAAGCCATGACACACACTTGTGGCAGATGTGGACCCATGCCAATATTGCATGAGATATAGAACTCTCTTAGATGGCTAGAAACACTTTAACCAACTTGTGGTTGTATGCCATGTTACAACATCGACCTAGTTTCACATCATAAAAATTCACCACATTAATTTGCCACAAGCTAGTGTGTGTCATGGCTTGGCAAACTCAAAATTATAGCTAGATCTAGCAAGTAGGTAGGATCATGTTGGCCAGGTGTGATGACACATACAACAACAAGTTGGTGAAGGTGTTTCTATCCAGCCCAGAGAGGTGTCCCATGCATGCATGCAATGTTGGCATGGCCCCACATTTTCCACCAGCTAGTGTGTGTCTTACATCTAGATCTATCAAGTGAGTGGGATCATGTTGGTCAGGTGTAGTGACTCACACAGCCACTAAGTTGATGATGGTGTTTCTAGCCAACTCGGAGAGGTGTAGATCCCATGCAATGTTGGCATGGGCCCACATCTACCATAGTTGTGTGTGTCATGGCTTGGCATAGCAAAATAATAGTTAGATCTATCAAGAGGGTGGGACAATGTTGTCCAAGCGATGACTCATACAACAACAAGTTGGTGAACATGTTTCTATCCAGCCTAGAGAGGTCTAGATCCCATGCAATGGTGGCATAGCCCCACATTTGCCACAAGTGTGTCTCATGTCTTGGCATAGCACTCTTACAACTAGATCTATCAAGTGAGTGGGATCATGTTGGTCAGGTGTAGTGACTCACACAGCCACTAAGTTGATGATGATGTTTCTAGCCTACTCGAAGAGGTGTAGATCCCATGCAATGTTCGCATGGGCCCAGAGAGGTGAGTCACACAACCACAAGTTGGTGAAGGTGTTTCTAGCCACCCCAGAGAGAGGTCTCAAGCCCATGCGAAAATTCAAAATTTGACCGGGCCACCTAAAATTAAAAAAAAAATATCAAAATTGTGTGAAAGCTTGGACACATTTTAAATTGCTTCTAGGTAGAGGATGCCATGTTTCAGCATGGAGCATGTATCACATCACAAAGGCCTAACCCCTAGGCATCCTTACTAGACACCTTGATTTTTGGCCTAAATTTGACCAGGCCACCAAAAATTCAAAAAATTCAAATTTGTGTGAAACCTTGTACATGTGTATTAGTTTGTGTATGTTAGCATGTGTAAAAAAATCCAGGTTGTTTCACGAAAGTCGAAAAAAACACATTGCTAGGAAAAGAGTCCTAGGTGAGACTAGAAGGGTTGTTCTTAAATTTCTCAATTTTTCGATGCTCATCAAATGATCCCAAAATTTTTGCACATTCTATACCAACGGTGCCTATCAAGAATATGTAATTTATTTTTTAAAATTCAAAATTGTAAAATAGCTATTTTGTTAAAATATTTAAATAGAAAATAAAAAGGAATATATGATCAAAGAAAAAAGTAAGACTTGCCGTGCAGGCAACAAGCCAGCCCAACTCCTACTCCTGCGCCCGCATTCACGGCTGCGTCCAGGCGTGAAGTAGTTTGGGGCGACCCATCTTAATCCCGGGCATCAAAAAGTAATGGGCTCTTTCGGGCTCAACCGAAAACCTTAGCGGGAAGGACTGACGCGAGTTGGAGTTTTTTTTTGAAACCTCATATATTAGGCATGCAAGCCGCCTCATAGCCGGGCAAGAAATGATTAGACCTGCTTATATACCCTGCATTAATACGTGGCACGAGCTTCTCTCAACAAATCAATGATGATACGTACTGCTGTCAGTTGTCTTCCTTTTGGACTACACATGGGCCTGCATCCTGGTCCAACAATGGTCTTCTAGTCGTATGCAGGCCGTTGAGCTCGAAATGTGTACTAGCATTATTTTTCATTCGCTTTACAACTTGTTGTTTATTTGCTGAACATCTCCGTAGTAGTTTTTTTTGTTTTAGATTCAAAATTCAACTAATTTTTAGAAACAATTCAAAATTAATAATCTCTTGGCATAGCAGTGTTAATCTATGAAGTGGGTGGGATCATGTTTTCCCACCATTGCATTGGGCTCTAGACCCATATGAGTTGATTAGAAACACCATCATCAAGTTTGTCGTGGCTTGACATAGCACTCTTATAGCTAGATCTATCAAGTGGGAGGGATCATGTTGGTCAAGTGTAGTGACTCAAACAACCACTAAGTTGATGATGGTGTTTCTAGCCAGCCCAGAGAGGTCTAGACCCCATGCAATGTTAGCATGGCCCCACATCTACCACAAGTGTGTGGGATCTAGAGCCTGATGCAATGTTAGCATGGCCCCACATCTAGCATGGCCAACAAGTGTGTCATGGCTTGGCATAGCACTCTTACGGCTAGATCTATCAGGTGGGTGGGATCATGTTGGCCAGGTGTAGTGATTCACACAGCCTTGTTGATGATGGTGTTTCTAGCCAACCTAGAGAGGCATAGATCCCATGCAATGTTAGCAAAAGTATAGTTAGATCTATCAAGTAGGTAGGGTCATGTTGGTCAGGTGTGATGACTCATACAACAAGTTGGTGAAGGTGTTTAATTTCTATCCAGCCCATAGAGGTCTAGACCCCATGCAATGTTGTCATGGCCCCACATCAGCCACACGTTTGTGTCATGGCTTGGCATAACACTCTTATATATAGCTAGATCTATCAAGTGGGTGGGATCGTGTTGGTCAGGTGTAGTGACTTACACAGCCACTAAGTTGATGATGGTGTTTCTAGCTAACCCAAAGAGGTCTAGATCCCATGCAATGTTGGCATGGTGGCCCAACACCTACCACAGTTGTGTGTGTCATGGCTTGGCATAGCAAAAGTATAGTTAGATCTATCAAGAGGGGAGGATCAAGTTGTCCAAGCGATGACTCATACAACAACAAGTTGGTGAACGTATTTCTATCCATCCCACAGAGGTCTAGATCCCATGCAATGTTGGCATGGCCCCACATTTGCCACAAGTGTGTCTCATGTCTTGGCATAACACTCTTACATCTAGATCTATCAAGTGAGTGGGATCATGTTGGTCAGGTGTAGTGACTCACACAACCACTAAGTTGATGATGGTGTTTCTAGCCAACTCGGAGAGGTGTAGATCCCATGCAATGTTGGCATGGTCCCACATCTACCACAGTTGTGTGTGTCATGGCTTGGCATAGCAAAATTATAGTTAGATATATCAAGAGGGTGGGACAATGTTGTCCAAGCGATGACTCATACAACAACAAGTTGGTGAACGTGTTTCTATCCAGCCCAGAGAGGTCTAGATCCCATGCTATGGTGGCATAGCCCCACATTTGCGACAAGTGTGTCTCATGTCTTGGCATAGCACTCTTACAACTAGATCTATCAAGTGAGTAGGATCATGTTGGTCAGGTGTAGTAGTGACTCACACAACCACTAAGTTGATGATGGTGTTTCTAACCTACTCGAAGAGGTGTAGATCCCATGCAATGTTGGCATGGGCCCACATCTACCACAGCTGTGTGTGTCATGGCTTGGCATAGCAAAATAATAGTTAGATCTATCAAGAGGGTGGGACAATGTTGTCCAAGCGATGACTCATACAACAACAAGTTTGTGAACATGTTTCTATCCAGCCTAGAGAGGTCTAGATCCCATGCAATGGTGGCATAGCCCCACATTTGCCACAAGTGTGTCTCATGTCTTGGCATAGCACTCTTACAACTATATCTATCAAGTGAGTGGGATCATGTTGGTCAGGTGTAGTAGTGACTCACACAACCACTATGTTGATGATGGTGTTTCTAACCTACTCGAAGAGGTGTAGATCCCATGCAATGTTGGCATGGTCCCAGAGAGGTGAGTCACACAACCACAAGTTGGTGAAGGTGTTTCTAGCCACCCAGAGAGTGGTCTCAAGCCCATGCGAAAATTCAAAATTTGACCGGGCCACCTAAAATTAAAAAAAAATATCAAAATTGTGTGAAAGCTTGGACACATTTTAAATTTCTTCTAGGTAGAGATGCCATGTTTCAGCATGGAGCATGTATCACATCACAAAGGCCTAACCCCTAGGCATCCTTACTAGACACCTTTATTTTTGGCCTAAATTTGACCGGGCCACCAAAAATTCAAAAACATTCAAATTTGTGTGAAACCTTGTACATGTGTCTTAGTTTGTGTATGTTAGCATGTGTAAAAAAATCTAGGTTGTTTCACGAAAGTCGAAAAAAACACATTGCTAGGAAAAGAGTCCTAGGTGAGACCAGAAGGGCTGTTCGTAAATTTCTGAATTTTTCGATGCTCATCAAATGATCCCAAAAATTTTGCACATGCTATACCAACGGTGCGTGTCAAGAATATGTAATTTATTCTATAAAATTCAAAATTGTAAAATAGCTATTTTGTTCAAATATTTAAATAGAAAATAAAAAGGAATATATGATCGAAGAAAACAGTAAGACTTGCCGTGCAGGCAACAAGCCAGCCCAACTCCTACTCCCGCGCCCGCATTCACGGCTGCGTCCGGGCGTGAAGTAGTTTGGGGCGGCCCATCTTAATCCCGGGCATCAAAAAGTAATGAGCTCTTTCGAGCCTAACGGAAAACCGTAGCGGGAAGGACTGACGCGGGTTGGAGTTTTTTTTTGAAACCTCATATATTAGGCATGCAAGCCGCCTCATAGCCGAGCGAGAAACGATTAGAACTGCTTATATACCCTGCATTAATATGTGGCACGAGCTTCTCTCAACAAATCAATAATGACACGTACTGCTGTCAGTTGTCTTCCTTTTGGACTACACATGGGCCTGCATCCTGGTCCAACAATGGTCTTCTAGTCGTATGCAGGCCGTTGAGCTCGAAATGTGTACTAGCATTCTTTTTCATTCCCTTTACAAGCTTGTTGTTTGTTTGTTGAACATCTCTGTAGTAGTTTTTTTTGTTTTAGATTCAAAATTCAACTAATTTTTAGAAACAATTCAAAATTAATCATCTCTTGGCATAGCAGTGTTAATCTATCAAGTGGGTGGGATCATGTTATCCCACCATTGCATTAGGCTCTAGACCCATATGAGTTGATTAGAAACACCATCATCAAGTTTGTCGTGGCTTGACATAGCACTCTTATGGCTAGATCTATCAAGTGGGAGGGATCATGTTGGTCAAGTGTAGTGACTCAAACAACCACTAAGTTGGTGATAGTGTTTCTAGCCAGCCCAGAGAGGTCTAGACCCCATGCAATGTTAGCATGGCCCCACATCTACCACAAGTGTGTGGGATCTAGAGCTTGATGCATTGTTAGCATGGCCCCACATCTAGCATGGCCAACAAGTGTGTCATGGCTTGGCATAGCACTCTTACAGCTAGATCTATCAGGTGGGTGGGATCATGTTGGCCAGGTGTAGTGATTCACACAGCCTTGTTGATGATGGTGTTTCTAGCCAACCTAGAGAGGTATAGATCCCATGCAATGTTAGCAAAAGTATAGTTAGATCTATCAAGTAGGTAGGGTCATGTTGGTCAGGTGTGATGACTCATACAACAAGTTGGTGAAGGTGTTTAATTTCTATCTAGCCCATAGAGGTCTAGACCCCATGCAATGTTGGCATGGCCCCACATCAGCCACAAGTTTGTGTCATGGCTTGGCATAACACTCTTATATATAGCTAGATCTATCAAGTGGGTGGGATCGTGTTGGTCAGGTGTAGTGACTCACACAACTACTAAGTTGATGATAGTGTTTTTAGCTAACCCAGAGAGGTCTAGATCCCATGCAATGTTGGCATTGTGGCCCAACATCTACCACAATTGTGTGTGTCATGGCTTGGTATAGAAAAATTATAGTTAGATCTATCAAGAGGGTGGGACAATGTTGTCCAAGCGATGACTCATACAACAAAAAGTTGGTGAACATGTTTCTATCCATCCCAGAGAGGTCTAGATCCCATGCAATGTTGGCATGGCCCCACATTTGCCACAAGTGTGTCTCATGTATTGGCATAGCACTCTTACATCTAGATCTATCAAGTGAGTGGGATAATGTTGGTCAGGTGTAGTGACTCACACAGCCACTAAGTTGATGATGGTGTTTCTAGCCAACTCGGAGAGGTGTAGATCCCATGCAATGTTGGCATGGTCCCACATCTACCATAGTTGTGTGTGTCATGGCTTGGCATAGCAAAATAATAGTTAGATCTATCAAGAGGGTGGGACAATGTTGTCCAAGCGATGACTCATACAACAACAAGTTGGTGAACGTGTTTCTATCCAGCCTAGAGAGGTCTAGTTCCCATGCAATGGTGGCATAGCCCCACATTTGCCACAAGTGTGTCTCATGTCTTGGCATAGCACTCTTACAACTAGATCTATCAAGTGAGTGGGATCATGTTGGTCAGTTGTAGTAGTGACTCACACAACCACTAAGTTGATGATGGTGTTTCTAACCTACTCGAAGAGGTGTAGATCCCATGCAATGTTGCCATGGGCCCAGAGAGGTGAGTCACACAACTACAAGTTGGTGAAGGTGTTTCTAGCCACCCCAGAGAGAGGTCTCAAGCCCATGCGAAGATTCAAAATTTGACCGGGCCACCTAAAATTCAAAAAAAATATCAAAATTGTGTGAAAGCTTGGACACATATTAAATTGCTTCTACGTAAAGGATGCCATGTTTCAGCATGGAGCATGTATCACATCACAAAGGCCTAACCCCTAGGCATCCTTACTAGACACCTTGATTTTTGGCCTAAATTTAACCGGGCCACCAAAAATTCAAAAACATTCAAATTTGTGTGAAACCTTGTACATGTGTCTTGGTTTGTGTATGTTAGCATGTGTAAAAAAATCTAGGTTGTTTCACGAAAGTCGAAAAAAACACATTGCTAGGAAAAGAGTCCTAGGTGAGACCAGAAGGGCTGTTCGTAAATTTCTCAATTTTTCGATGCTCATCAAATGATCCCAAAAATTTTGCACATGCTATACCAACGGTGCCTATCAAGAATATGTAATTTATTTTATAAAATTCAAAATTGTAAAATAGCTACTTTGTTCAAGTATTTAAATAGAAAATAAAAAGGAATATATGATCGAAGAAAAAAGTAAGACTTGCCGTGCAGGCAACAAGCCAACCTAACTCCTACTCCCGCGCCCGCATTCACGGCTGCGTCCGGGCGTGAAGTAGTTTGGGGCGGCCCATCTTAATCCCGGGCATCAAAAAGTAATGGGCTCTTTCGGGCTCAACGGAAAACCTTAGCGGGAAGGACTGACGCGGGTTGGAGTTTTTTTTTTGAAACCTCATATATTAGGCATGCAAGCCGCCTCATAGCCGGGCGAGAAACGATTAGACCTGCTTACATACCCTGCATTAATACGTGGCACGAGCTTCTCTCAACAAATCAACGATGATACATACTGCTGTTAGTTGTCTTCCTTTTGGACTACACATGGGCCTGCATCCTGGTCCAACAATGGTCTTCTAGTCATATGCAGGCCGTTGACCTCGAAATGTGTACTACCATTATTTTTCATTCCCTTTACAACTTGTTGTTTGTTTGCTGAACATCTCCGTAGTAGTTTTTTTGTTTTAGATTCAAAATTCAACTAATTTTTAGAAACAATTCAAAATTAATCATCTCTTGGCATAGCAGTGTTAACCTATCAAGTGGGTGGGATCATGTATCCCACCATTGCATTAGGCTCTAGACCCATATGAGTTGATTAGAAACACCATCATCAAGTTTGTCGTGGCTTAACATAGCACTCTTATAGCTAGATCTATCAAGTGGGAGGGATCATGTTGGTCAAGTGTAGTGACTCAAACAACCACTAAGTTGATGATGGTGTTTCTAGCCAGCCCAGAGAGGTCTAGACCCCATGCAATGTTAGCATGGCCCCACATCTACCACAAGTGTGTGGGATCTAGAGCCTGATGCAATGTTAGCATGGCCCCACATCTAGCATGGCCAACAAGTGTGTCATGGCTTGGCATAGCACTCTTACAGCTAGATCTATCAGGTGGGTGGGATCATGTTGGCTAGGTGTAGTGATTCACACAGCCTTGTTGATGATGGTGTTTCTAGCCAACCTAGAGAGGTATAGATCCCATGCAATGTTAGCAAAAGTATAGTTAGATCTATCAAGTAGGTAGGGTCATGTTGGTCAGGTGTGATGATTCATACAACAAGTTGGTGAAGGTGTTTAATTTCTATCTAGCCCATAGAGGTCTAGACCCCATGCAATGTTGGCATGGCCCCTCATCAGCCACAAGTTTGTGTCATGGCTTGGCATAACACTCTTATATATAGCTAGATCTATCAAGTGGGTGGGATCGTGTTGGTCAGGTGTAGTGACTCACACAACTACTAAGTTGATGATGGTGTTTTTAGCTAACCCAGAGAGGTCTAGATCCCATGCAATGTTGGCATTGTGGCCCAACATCTACCACAATTGTGTGTGTCATGGCTTGGTATAGCAAAAATATAGTTAGATCTATCAAGAGGGTGGGACAATGTTGTCCATGCGATGACTCATACAACAACAAGTTGGTGAACGTGTTTCTATCCATCCTAGAGAGGTCTAGATCCCATGCAATGTTGGCATGGCCCCACATTTGCCACAAGTGTGTCTCATGTCTTGGCATAGCACTCTTACATCTAGATCTATCAAGTGAGTGGGATCTTGTTGGTCAGGTGTAGTGACTCACACAGCCACTAAGTTGATGATGGTGTTTCTAGCCAACTCGGAGAGGTGTAGATCCCATGCAATGTTGGCATGGTCCCACATTTACCACAGTTGTGTGTGTCATGGCTTGGCATATCAAAATTATAGTTAGATATATCAAGAGGGTGGGACAATGTTGTCCAAGCGATGACTCATACAACAACAAGTTGGTGAACGTGTTTCTATCCAGCCCAAAGAGGTCTAGATCCCATGCAATGGTGGCATAGCCCCACATTTGCCACAAGTGTGTCTCATGTCTTGGCATAGCACTCTTACAACTAGATTTATCAAGTGAGTGGGATCATGTTGGTCAGGTGTAGTAGTGACTCACACAACCACTAAGTTGATGCTGGTGTTTCTAACCTACTCGAAGAGGTGTAGATCCCATGCAATGTTGGCATGGGCCCAGAGAGGTGAGTCACACAACCACAAGTTGGTGAAGGTGTTTCTAGCCACCCAGAGAGAGTCTCAAGCCCATGCGAAAATTCAAAATTTGATCGGGCCACCTAAAATTCAAAAAAAATATCAAAATTGTGTGAAAGCTTGGACACATTTTAAATTGCTTCTAGGTAGAGGATGCCATGTTTCAGCATGGAGCATGTATCACATCACAAAGGCCTAACCCCTAGGCATCCTTACTAGACACCTTGATTTTTGGCCTAAATTTGACCGGGCCACCAAAAATTCAAAAACATTCAAATTTGTGTGAAACCTTGTACATGTGTCTTAGTTTGTGTATGTTAGCATGTGTAAAAAAATCCAGGTTGTTTCACGAAAGTCGAATAAAACACATTGCTAGGAAAAGAGGCCTAGGTGAGACCAGAAGGGCTGTTCGTAAATTTCTCAATTTTTCGATGCTCATCAAATGAACCCAAAATTTTTGCACATGCTATACCAATGTTGCCTATCAAGAATATGTAATTTATTTTATAAAATTCAAAATTGTAAAATAGCTATTTTGTTCAAATATTTAAATAGAAAATAAAAAGGAATATATGATCGAAGAAAAAAGTAAGACTTGCCGTGCAGGCATCAAGCCAGCCCAACTCCTACTCCCGCGCCCGCATTCACGGCTGCGTCCGGGCGTGAAGTATTTTGGGGCGGCCCATCTTAATCCCGGGCATCAAAAAGTAATGGGCTCTTCTGGGCCCAAAGGAAAACCTTAGCAGGAAGGACTAACGCGGGTTGGAGTTTTTTTTTGAAACACCATCATCAAGTTTGTCGTGGCTTGACATAGCACTCTTATATATAGATCTATCAAGTGGGAGGGATCATGTTGGTCAAGTGTAGTGACTCAAACAACCACTAAGTTGATGATGGTGTTTCTAGCCAGCCCAGAGAGGTCTAGACCCCATGCAATGTTAGCATGACCCCACATCTACCACAAGTGTGTGGGATCTAGAGCCTGATGCAATGTTAGCATGGCCCCACATCTAGCATGGCCAACAAGTGTGCCATGGCTTGGCATAGCACTCTTACAGCTAGATCTATCAGGTGGGTGGGATCATGTTGGCCAGGTGTAGTGATTCACACAGCCTTGTTGATGATGGTGTTTCTAGCCAACCTAGAGAGGTATAGATCCCATGCATTGTTAGCAAAAGTATAGTTAGATCTATCAAGTAGGTAGGGTCATGTTGGTCAGGTGTGATGACTCATACAACAAGTTGGTGAAGGTGTTTAATTTCTATCCAGCCCATAGAGGTCTAGACCCCATGCAATGTTGGCATGACCCCACATCAGCCACAAGTTTGTGTTATGGCTTGGCATAACACTCTTATATATAGCTAGATCTATCAAGTGGGTGGGATCGTGTTGGTCAGGTGTAGTGACTCACACGGCCACTAAGTTGATGATGGTGTTTTTAGCTAACCTAGAGAGGTCTAGATCCCATGCAATGTTGGCATGGTGGCCCAACATCTACCACAGTTGTGTGTGCCATGGCTTGGCATAGCAAAAGTATAGTTAGATCTATCAAGAGGGAAGGATCATTATGTCCAAGCGATGACTCATACAACAACAAGTTGGTGAACGTATTTCTATCCATCCTACAGAGGTCTAGATCCCATGCAATGTTGGCATGGCCCCACATTTGCCACAAGTGTGTCTCATGTCTAGGCATAGCACTCTTACATCTAGATCTATCAAGTGAGTGGGATCATGTTGGTCAGGTGTAGTGACTCACACATCCACTAAGTTGATCATGGTGTTTCTAGCCAACTCGGAGAGGTGTAGGTCCCATGCAATGTTGGCATGGTCCCACATCTACCACAGTTGTGTGTGTCATGGCTTGGCATAGCAAAATTATAGTTAGATCTATCAAGAGGGTGGGACAATGTTGTCCAAGCGATGACTCATACAACAACAAGTTGGTGAACGTGTTTCTATCCATCCCAGAGAGGTCTAGATCCCATGCAATGTTGGCATGGCCCCACATTTGCCACAAGTGTGTCTCATGTCTTGGCATAGCACTCTTACATCTAGATCTATCAAGTGAGTGGGATCATGTTGGTCAGGTGTGGTGACTCACACAACCACTAAGTTGATGATGGTGTTTCTAGCCAACTCGAAGAGGTGTAGATCCCATGCAATGTTGGCATGGGCCCACATCTACCACAGTTGTGTGTGTCATGGCTTGGCATAGCAAAATAATAGTTAGATCTATCAAGAGGGTGGGACAATGTTGTCCAAGCGATGACTCAAACAACAACAAGTTGGTGAACGTGTTTCTATCCAGCCCAAAGAGGTCTAGATCCCATGCAATGGTGGCATAGCCCCACATTTGCCACAAGTGTGTCTCATGTCTTGGCATAGCACTCTTACAACTAGATCTATCAAGTGAGTGGGATCATGTTGGTCAGGTGTAGTAGTGACTCACACAACCACTAAGTTGATGATGGTGTTTCTAACCTACTCGAAGAGGTGTAGATCCCATGCAATGTTGGCATGGGCCCAGAGAGGTGAGTCACACAACCGCAAGTTGGTGAAGGTGTTTCTAGCCACCCCAGAGAGAGTCTCAAGCCCATGCGAAAATTCAAAATTTGACCGGGCCACCTAAAATTCAAAAAAATATCAAAATTGTGTGAAAGCTTGGATACATTTTAAATTGCTTCTAGGTAAAGGATGCCATGTTTCAGCATGGAGCATGTATCACATCACAAAGGCCTAACCCCTAGGCATCCTTACTAGACACCTTGATTTTTGGCCTAAATTTGACCGGGCCACCAAAAATTCAAAAACATTCAAATTTGTGTGAAACCTTGTACATGTGTCTTAGTTTGTGTATGTTAGCATGTGTAAAAATATCCAGGTTGTTTCACGAAAGTCGAAAAAACACATTGCTAGGAAAAGAGGCCTAGGTGAGACCAGAAGGGCTGTTCGTAAATTTCTTAATTTTTCGATGCTCATCAAATGATCCCAAAATTTGTGCACATGCTATACCAACGGTGCCTGTCAAGAATATGTAATTTATTTTATAAAATTTAAAATTGTAAAATAGCTATTTTGTTCAAATAATTAAATAGAAAATAAAAAGGAATATATGATCGAAGAAAACAGTAAGACTAGCCGTGCAGGCAACAAGCCAGCCCAACTCCTACTCCCGCGCCCGCATTCATCGCTGCGTCCGGGCGTGAAGTAGTTTAGGGCAGCCCATCTTAATCCCGGGCATCAAAAAGTAATGGGCTCTTTCGGGCCCAACGGAAAACCTAGTGTAAGGACTGACGCGGGTTGGAGTTTTTTTTTTGAAACCTCATATATTAGGCATGCAAACCGCCTCATAGCCGAGCGAGAAATGATTAGACCTGCTTATATACCCTACATTAATAGGTGGCACGAGCTTCTCTCAACAAATCAACGATGACACGTACTGCTGTCAGTTGTCTTCCTTTTGGACTACACATGGGCCTGCATCCTGGTCCAACAATGGTCTTCTAGTCGTATGCAGGCCGTTGAGCTCGAAATGTGTACTAGCATTAGTTTTCATTCCCTTTACAAGCTTGTTGTTTGTTTGCTGAACATCTCCGTAGTAGTTTTTTTGTTTTAGATTCAAAATTCAACTAATTTTTAGAAACAATTCAAAATTAATCATCTCTTGGCATAGCAGTTTTAATCTATCAAGTGGGTGGGATCATGTTATCCCACCATTGCATTAGGCTCTAGACCCATATGAGTTGATTAGAAACACCATCATCAAGTTTGTCGTGGCTTAACATAGCACTCTTATAGCTAGATCTATCAAGTGGGAGGGATCATGTTGGTCAAGTGTAGTGACTCAAACAACCACTAAGTTGATGATGGTGTTTCTAGCCAGCCCAGAGAGGTCTAGACCCCATGCAATGTTAGCATGGCCCCACATCTACCACAAGTGTGTGGGATCTAGAGCCTGATGCAATGTTAGCATGGCCCCACATCTAGCATGGCCAACAAGTGTGTCATGGCTTGGCATAGCACTCTTACGGCTAGATCTATCAGGTGGGTGGGATCAGGTTGGCCAGGTGTAGTGATTCACACAGCCTTGTTGATGATGGTGTTTCTAGCCAACCTAGAGAGGAATAGATCCCATGCAATGTTAGCAAAAGTATAGTTAGATCTATCAAGTAGGTAGGGTCATGTTGGTTAGGTGTGATGACTCAGACAACAAGTGGTGAAGGTGTTTAATTTCTATCCAGCCCATAGAGGTCTAGACCCCATGCAATGTTGGCATGGCCCCACATCAGCCACAAGTTTGTGTCATGGCTTGGCATAACACTCTTATATATAGCTAGATCTATCAAGTGGGTGGGATCGTGTTGGTCAGGTGTAGTGACTCACACAACTACTAAGTTGATGATGGTGTTTTTACCTAACCTAGAGAGGTCTAGATCCCATGCAATGTTGGCATGGTGGCCCAACATCTACCACAGTTGTGTGTGTCATGGCTTGGCATAGCAAAGGTATAGTTAGATCTATCAAGAGGGAAGGATCATGTTGTCCAAGCGATGACTCATACAACAACAAGTTGGTGAACGTATTTCTATCCATCCCACAGAGGTCTAGATCCCATGCAATGTTGGCATGGCCCCACATTTGCCACAAGTGTGTCTCATGTCTTGGCATAGCACTCTTACATCTAGATCTATCAAGTGAGTGGGATCATGTTGGTCAGGTGTAGTGACTCACACAGCCACTAAGTTGATGATGGTGTTTCTAGCCAACTCGGAGAGGTGTAGATCCCATGCAATGTTGGCATGGGCCCACATCTACCACAGTTGTGTGTGTCATGGTTTGGCATAGCAAAATTATAGTTAGATCTATCAAGAGGGTGGGACAAT
Organism: Avena insularis; assembly: GCA_023614405.1. Classification (NCBI taxonomy): domain Eukaryota; kingdom Viridiplantae; phylum Streptophyta; class Magnoliopsida; order Poales; family Poaceae; genus Avena; species Avena insularis. The sequence goes on along the minus strand of CM042689.1, from coordinate 28,837,792 downwards.
GTTGTCCAAGCGATGACTCATACAACAACAAGTTGGTGAACGTGTTTCTATCCAGCCTAGAGAGGTCTAGATCCCATGCAATGGTGGCATAGCCCCACATTTGCCACAAGTGTGTCTCATGTCTTGGCATAGCACTCTTACAACTAGATCTATCAAGTGAGTGGGATCATGTTGGTCAAGTGTAGTAGTGACTCACACAACCACTAAGTTGATGATGGTGTTTCTAACCTACTCGAAGAGGTGTAGATCCCATGCAATGTTGGCATGGGCCCAGAGAGGTGAGTCACACAACCACAAGTTCGTGAAGGTGTTTCTAGCCACCCCAGAGAGAGGTCTCAAGCCCATGCGAAAATTCAAAATTTGACCGGGCCACCTAAAATGCAAAAAAAAATCAAAATTGTGTGAAAGATTGGACACATTTTAAATTGCTTCTAGGTAGAGGATGCCATGTTTCAGCATGGAGCATGTATCATATCACAAAGGCCTAACCCCTAGGCATCCTTAATAGACACCTTGATTTTTGGCCTAAATTTGACCGGGCCACCAAAAATTCAAAAACATTCAAATTTGTGTGAAACCTTGTACATGTGTCTTAGTTTGTGTATGTTAGCATGTGTAAAAAAATCCAGGTTGTTTCACGAAAGTCGAAAAAAACACATTGCTAGGAAAAGAGGCCTAGGTGAGACTAGAAGGGTTGTTCGTAAATTTCTCAATTTTTCGATGCTCATCAAATGATCCCAAAATTTTTGCACATGCTATACCAACGGTGCCTGTCAAGAATATGTAATTTATTTTATAACATTCAAAATTGTAAAATAGCTATTTTGTTCAAATATTTAAATAGAAAATAAAAAGGAATATAGGATCGAAGAAAAAAGTAAGACTTGGCGTGCAGGCAACAAGCCAGCCCAACTCCTTCTCCCGCGCCCGCGTCACGGCTGCGTCCGGGCGTGAAGTAGTTTGGGGCGGCCCATCGTAATCCCGGGCATCAAAAAGTAATGGGCTCTTTCGGGCCCAACGGAAAACCGTAGTGTAAGGACTGACGCGGGTTGGAGTTTAGTCCCACATTGCCGAGTGAGAAACGATTAAACCTGCTTATATACCCTGCATTCATTAGTGTGACTTGCTTCTCTTAACAAATCAATGATGACACTTAGTGCTGTCAGTTTTCTTCCTTTTGGACTAGTGGAGGTAGATAGTCAAAAAGGCTAGGCAGACCAGTCTTATTACCCCACCGTGGCAGGCAGAGAACTGCAACGATTCGACCAATTGGATGCTCCATTAAGTCGATTGACAATTCACTTCGGCCTTGATAGAACGGTGCACGTGTCATGATGACATAGTCCTGCGGGTGGTGTCAGACGTGCACCGCGTCGGAGGTGAGGTGGGTGCGCCTTCCCGATGTATCGCTATTTTTTTCGCTCCCTTCTGTACTACAATAATATTTGGCATTTTGAGTAAGTTTGGACGAATTTAATTACTTACCATCTCATATATACAAGCTTGTTGTTTGTTTGCTAAACATCTTTTCCAATATGTTTTACATGAAAAACCTTGCTTGTGTGTCTTGGTTTGGCAAAAAAAATTATAGTTAGATCTATCAAGATCATAGGATCATATATACAGCAACAAGATGATCAAGAATTTACTAGACAGCTAAGATATGTCAAGATCGCACGCACTGTTGGCATGGATTTTTACAAAGCGAGTACGTATCAGAATTACTACAAGTACATAGAAAACAGCGAAATTGAAATAGGTACAACACATGATCTTTTTGAAACATAGATCATCCATTGTATTACAGGCACACCATACAACTTACACTTACATATAATTCACAGACGACAGAGAATACAAGACCAGACCAACATGATCCATCAATCTAATCTGACGGGTAGCCGTCGTAGTAATCGTAGTGGGTGGTACCATATTCGCCATAAGACGGCACCATCTGCAGTTCAGAATGCTCGACGATTCTGCAATACTCCGCCAGCAATCGATCGAGTTTGAAAGGAAGGTCATTCATCCATAATCCTCCTACTCCATACCCATGGTCAACCCTTGGCTCCTCTTCCCACGCAAGAGCCTCAAAGTTGTAAGATCTAATCTGGGATAGGTCCGGATAGTAGATGCCGCCTTTGCACCGTGGGTACCTAGCTAGTCGAGCAGATGCACCGATTGTTAGCAACGAAGAGAGCACGGCTGCGATGCCTCTCGACCGGCTGAAGGACACGATTACATGTATCAACCCGGTAAACAACGGGCCTGCCGTCGTAGACAGGTCCACTCACAACGAACAACTCCCCGCCAGTCTCGACGAGGTAAAAACGGTTCTCCGGATACCAACAGCCCAGAACAGGGCCTTCTACGGTGGCATGCATCTTCAGGGTCTGTGCGGAGCGCTGCATCTGGACATCTCCATGGGCAGCATCAGCCATAGTCGAGAAGACAGACCCGTATTTGTCCGCGACGAAAACCTCACCGGCGTAAGAAGTCATGCTCCGGAGTTCCGCGAAGTCATTCGGCGTGTACCACCCTTCACCAAATACAGGGCGACTGCCTTCCTCCGTGCCCTCATCCGCCCACTGAATGATGTTGTTCCAAAGGTTTGATGTAAAGAGCATCAACGACGGGAACATCGTCACAGCGACAGAAGCCACCTGCTCGGTCGGTATCTCCATCCTCAGGCGCTTGATAGCGCCCGAGAAGGGGTTGTACAACCGGTCTTGTACGACTGCACCCTCTGTCCAAGCACAAGGAGGCCGCCGGTTGTGCTACCGACATAAAAGTACCTTCCAGAGACACAGAGAGGAAAACAGATAGAGATGAGAAGCAGAGATTCAGTCAAGGTAAACAGACAGCGATTCAATCAAGGTTAAAAAGTAGATGGAGAAACAAAACTTGAAAAACATATCGTATAAGAGGTGAACGCAAAAAAAAGGATCGCACATATACAAATGAATATCAAAAAAGCACTTGCGAATAACCCGACTAATCTTCTTCTCAAGGAAGCGGCCGGTTCTCACGTTCAGCAACGAGATGGCGGCGTCGTCTACCCCATACTCCGACGACAACTGGTGCTCTAGAACAATCCAGTTGGCTGGTATAAAACGCTCCTCCGTGAAGCCGCGCCAGGAGCTGCAGACTGCCCGGAAGGCGGCGTAGTAGTCGAAGTCGTCCGTCGACAGGAAGATATCACCTATCTTCTGCACGACTCCCTCAGGGAGATCAGCCCATGGCGAATCCTGCATCTTGTTGCCGGCCATGGATGATGGTGTTCGTGTGGTCTCGGTCCTGTCGAATGGCAGATGTAGCGGTTCCAGAGACAGACCGCCGTTTATTTATTGAAGAAGGCCTACGCGTATGAAAACGAAACGACCGCGTGAACACAGCAACCGCAGATTTGGCGCACGGGGGAACCCGCGCGAACCTCCAGCGGACGCACGAAAACTTTTTGCCGCTCCCACGTTTTTGTGCCATCCTGCGCGCCAAACTTGCCGCGTCGACTGCCGGACCCAAACTTGCCACACCAAACTATCTAAAAGTTTCGCCACCCCCGCCTCGCTCTGCCTCCCGCCTCGCTCCGCCTCCCGACGAGATGCCGCCCCGCTGCCGCTCGATCTCCGGCTACCGAGGCGTCCGTGCGCACCCGAGCGGCACTTTCTACGCCGAGATCCGCAGCGGCGCCGAGCGCATCGGCCTCGGCACGTTCGAGACAGCGCACGAGCGGCGCGCGCCAACGATGCGGTCGCCTGGCGCCTCGGCCGCTCCCGCCGGACGATGAACTTCCACGACGTGTGGACGCGGGAACAGGCGGAATCGCTCGCGCCGCCGCCTCCGGCCGTCACGCGCGAGCAGCAGCCCGAGCTCGAGCAGCGGCTCGTCAAGGCGGAGCTCGACGAGCGCTTCCGCCTCGAGTGGGCGTGGCAGTTCCCAGAGGACCTCGCCGTGATGGAGTCATTTTACGATAAGAAGGCGGCGGCGAAGGCGACGAAGAAGGCGGATCGCGAGGAGCGGAGGGCGAAGTCGGCGGCGAGGAAGAAGGAGAGGGAGGAGAAGGCCGCGAGGAAGGCGAAGGAGAAGAAAAACGGCGCCGGCCCGTCGAAGATCATCCTCTCCCTCCTCCTCCTCCTCCTCCTCCTTCGAGTGGACATCCACTCCGGTGTCGTCGACGACTCTGTGCTCGTCGGATTTCGACTCGCATTCTGAGTAGTTTAGGGTTGTTTCGAAGTTTGTAATATATTTCGTATTTTTGTTGGAGATATGCCCTAGAGGCAATAATAAATGTAGTTATTATTATATCTTTGTGTTTATGATAAATGTTTACATTCATGCTATAATAGTATTAACAAGGAAACATTAATACTTGTGTGATTTGTAAACTAAAATAGAGTCCCTAGTAAAGCCTCTTTATAATACTAGCTTGTTGGTTAATAAATGATTGTGGTTTCCCTATCATGAAAATTGAGATGTTATTAACAACAAGATCATATCGTTAGGAGAATGATATGGTGGACATACTCCTATAGATAAGCGTAGCATAAAGATCAAGTCATTTTTATAGTTCAATTGCTAAATGCTTTCTGATAGATAGTAACCTAATTCCTTCGACCATGAGATCATGCATATAACCTTCACCGGAAGGATGCTTTGATGACATCAAACACCACACCGTAACTGGGTGGCTATAAAGGTGGAATTAAGTGTTCGGAAAGTATTGGTTGAGACACATGGATCAAGAGTGGGATTTGTCCATCCATATGACAGATAGATATACTCTGGGCCCTCTTGGTGGAATGTCATCCAATTAGCTTGCAAGCATGTGACTGGCTCACAAGGGATCACATATCACGGGAACGAGAAAAGAGTACTTATCAGTAACAAGGTAGAACTACGTATGCAGAGATACCGACGATCATAACCTTGGATAAGTAAACTATCGTGAGACAAAGGGAAATTGGTATCGTATGTAAGTGGTTCATTCGATCGCAAAGTAATCGTAGAAATATGTGGGAGCCATATGAATTTTCGGATTCCTCTATTGGTTATTGTTCGGAGAAGTGTCTCGATCATGTCCTCATAATTCACGAACCGTAGGGAGACACACTTAAGGATTCGACGTTGTTTGAGTAGTTATGGAATGATGAATAAGAGACCGAATGTTGTTCGGAGTCTCGGATGGGATCCGGGATATCACGAGATCCGGAATGGTCCGGAGAATAAGATTCATATAAGTAAAGTCCTGCTTCGGGGTTGGAGAATGGTTCCGGTGTTTTCATCGGGAATGTTCTAGAAGGTTCCAGAATGTCCGGCACTCCAGAGGGGAAGGGTACATGAATGTGTCATATCAAGTTTGAATGATTACATCATGTACTAGGTGTCATCACTGAACAAAATAAAGGGTTTAATCAAATCCTAGTTTGAAAAGTCAAACGCCAATTTGAAAAGTCAAACGGCTATTTTGTGAGGTGGAGGGGAAGTAGGAAACCTACTTGGGGAGGAGTTCCTCCCCTCCACCGCCGGCCCACTTGGGAAACCAAGTTGGGGAGGGACTCCCCTCCCCTGGCGCGCCCCCTCCAGCTATATAAGGAGGGGCAGGGTTGCCCCTCCAAGTACACAACACCTCCACCGAAAAACCCTAGCCCGGCGCCGCCACCTCCTACTGTCGCCGCCGCCGTCTAGGGCTCCCCTAGCCGCCGACTTGGGCTGCTCCAAGCCCTAGCCGCCTGCCCTAGACCCTCCTCCTTGGTGCGTCTAAACCCTAGATCGCCGAGGATCTCTCTCATAGTCCACCATACTCGCTCCGGCTTAAGGCGAAGCCCTGCGAGATCTCCCCTCTACTTCCGGTACCACGCCGTTGTGCTGCCGGAATCGCGAGGAGAGTGCTACAACCTCCGCTGCCTGCTGGAACAAGGGAGAGGAAGGTCTTCGCCGATCATGCGATGTGACCCATTGAGCGCTGCCGAGCAGCGGCCGGAAGGATCGTCTACACGATCTTGAGATCGGCAAGAGTACGACTACATCACCCACGAGAATCCGCTCTTGTTAAACACTTTGGAATCTTCGAGGGTGAGTTATTCCATCGACTCGTTGCTACAATCTAGTAGATAGATCTTGGCTTGTTTGTTTGTATGCGGTAGAAAAATTTTGTTTTCCATGCTACAAAACCCTACAGTGGTATCAGAGCCGTGTCTATATGTAGATCTGTTGCATGAGTAGAACACAATGGTCATTGTGGGCGTTGATGCTTTTATTGTCGATTGCTTCTTGTGTACTTTGCATCTTGCGGGATGGTGGGATGAAGCGGCCCGGGCTAACCTTACATGACATCGTTCATGAGACTTGCTCCACGCTTGACATGCAACTTGTATTGCATATGTGGCTTTGCGGGTGCCTGTTTCTCCCAACATAGTTAAGATTCAATTTACAACGGGTGATTGACAATACTAGTATCAATGTTGTGGTTCTTGTTCGTAAGTTAGAACGACACTTATTGAAAGCCCCAAACCACGTAAAACATGCAAAGAAAGTAGAAGCGTCTAACTTTGTTTTGCAGGGGTGTGCTGTGATGTGATATGGCCATGATTGTGATTATATTTGATGTATGCAATGTTCCTTATTGTAAGTTGGCAACCGGCAGGAGCCATATGGTTGTCTTTAATTTATGTTAAGACCCGCATGTCTATTCAAAGTAGTTGCAATAGTTGAAGCTGGTGGACGACAACCATGAAGCGGCGTCATTGACCTTGATGCAATGCCGGTGATGATGGACATCATGTTCGTGCTTGAAGATGGAGATCGGAAGCACAAAGTAGAAAGGCCATATCATATCACATATTATGAATTGCATGTGATGTTAATCCTTTATGCATCTTGTATTGCTTAGTTAACGACGGTAGCATTATAAGATGATCCCTCATGCACATGAATTTCAAGTCCTAAAGTGTTCACCCTTAGTAAGCACCGTTGCTAAAGCTTGTTGTTTCGAAGCACCACGTGATGATCGGGTGTGTTAGATTCCGCAAGTGTATACAACGTGAGCAAGCCAGATTTGCTCATGCGGAAGCTAAGGTTTGATCTTGACGAGCCTAGCATGTATAGACATGGTCTCGGAACACGGATCACCGAAAGGTAAAGCATGAATCATATAGTAGATATGATGAACATGTCGATTGTTCGCCATTGAAGCTACATCAACTCTCATGATGATCGGTTTTGATGTGGTGGATTTGGTTCGTGTGATCACTAAAACAATGTGAGGGATATTGTCTTGAGTGGGAGTTCACCTAGATAATTTAACTATTAATTAGAACTCAATTTGTCATAAACTTAGTCTAAACTATTGCAAATATGTTGTAGATCAATGGCGGCCCCTACCATCAATTTTAATGCGTTCCTAGAGAAAGAAAAGTTGAAAAACATAGGAAGCAAATTCGCGGATTGGTTCCGCAATTTGAGGATTGTCCTCACAGCTGGTAATTTGACCTATGTGCTGGATGCACCGCTGGGTGACCCGCCTGCAGCTACTGCTACCGATGAAGTAAAGAATGTTTACCTCACTCGGAAGACTCAGTACTCCACAGTTCAGTGTGCTATCTTGCATGGTTTAGAATCAGAGCTTTAGAAAAGGTTTGAGAATTCAGACCCACATGATATTGTCCATGATCTCAAATTGATCTTTGAGACTCACGTGGCAATTGAGAGCTATGAGGCTTCTGAAAAGTTCTTTAACTGCAAGATGGAAGAGGGCAGCTCCGTCAGTGAGCATGTGCTTAAGATGTCTGGGCACGCAAACAAACTCCAAAGCTTGGGTATAGTGATTCTTAATGCTTTGGGGATTTACCGTGTCCTCCAATCACTACCACCAAGTTACAAGAACTTTGTGATGAACTACAACAGGCAAAACATGAACAAGACGTTGCCAGAACTCTTCGCCATGGTGAAATCTGCAGAAGTGGAGATCAAGAAAGAGCACCAAAGTACTTGGCGGATTTGAAGAATGGCAATGTAAGGTTCCCAACCTTTAATAAGGTAGAGATCCCTGTGTTTACAATGCTAGTCCCTGGATCAATAGCTAGCATCCACAGTTAAGATGTAATATCAAGAAACAAAGGTCATAATACAACTTTATAACCAGGAATAAAATAATTTATTACATATTACATAGCTCATTTGGCTATCTCATTACAATGCAGCAGAATATCACAATAGCATGGGGTCCTTCATCTTCAAAGTGCCACAGGCAGACATGTTGGTTGTAGACTTTGTAATCCTAATCAACACACTTCACTAAATCAATCAAACCTGCAACATAACAAGTTACAGCCACAAGGGTCAATACATTTGAATTGTATTGGCAAGTGATACTATGGTAGTATAGTGGAGTCTATCAGCTATATGCATTTGGCTAAGTGGAGCTTAGGCTTGCATTGCTCAAAATAGATTTTCCTTATCATTTGAAAACACTAAGTTTTTGCTTGACAAAAATCACCCAAGGCATCTCCCAATAGAAATTGGTGATCCTTCAACCCTTGTTCAACCATAAGTTTTTAACTTAGAAATTTGGATGATGAGATTCTTGATAGCTTCCATGTCTTGATGCTCAAATTGTCCTTTACCAGGGACATGGCTAAGTACTTAGATTTTACACTCTGCAGAGGTGGTGCACTTTCCCCACAAGACTTGGTTTCCCAAGACAAGATCTTTCAGAAGCCTTCCCTTAGACCAGAATGGACGCGTTCCAACCTATCAAACCCCTACCACCAACTGTCCATTTGGCTAAGTTATTGCAACCTATATGATCCAGGCAGATCCCATAATGCCAAGTGGCTGCACTTGAAGCTTCTCAACATTTGACATCTCAAATCTCTTTGTTCCTGGGTGGCCATCCACAAGTGAGATACACAAGGTAAACCATAGAAATGGGCCTTGTGAACCACTCAACACAAACCATTCCTTCCATTCCACCCAGGTGATTCATTCACTTAGTTGTTTTATTAAATAAAACAGAAGTCCTCAGACTTAGAAATTTTCCATAGCATGAATATATATTCCACCCTTGTTTTCTATTAGCTAAGCTAAGCATGATAGTAGTAGGAAACTTAACTTAGGAAATTTCTACTAAGGTTTCATCTACTAGGTTTTCCCATAGCATGGTTTATACTTAGCAAAATTCCATGCAAGTCCTACTTAGAAACATTACTAATGCATAGTGAAAATAGTGGGACAAAAGTATGAAGCATCACTTGCCTTTTTGGTAGAGGGTATAAGTTCACTCCTTGATCTTTGCAATGTTCATTCACTTCAAATCACTACAATTCAATCAAGCATAACAATATTTCAATCTACCAATCAAGCAATTTATCACATAAAATGATAGCAACAAAACAATGCATGCAAGCATGCAAGAGATTGTTTTATTTGTAAAAGTGGTTTCTATTGGTTCATAAACATTTGGAAACACCTAATGGCCATTTTATAAAGTGGCAAAGTCATTTGCAAAAGCTTTTCACTCCATGAACCAATTTTAAACTAAGTCATTATTTTATGTGGTGAGGAATTGCTTTTAATAAGGCAAAATTCTATAGGTTTCACAGAATATGTTTTCAAACCATAAAATCTTGTGTTTAGGGTCAGAGAGTTTATTTCCAAACCATTTCTCAAAGGTTTTCTTCCAAAATCATTTTTAACAATCAAACTATATTTTTATTTGACTAGAAATGGTTTAAATCCAAGATTCATTCTTTTGTTTCTCCAAATGCATTTTTGAATCCACAAAGTGATTCCTATGGTCAGTAGGTTCAAAACACACCATTTTCCAAAGATTTTAACCTCAAAATCATTTTGGAATAATTATTATATTCTAAACAAGCATACATAAGTTTATGCAAAAACAATCAATTTAACAGAAGCTTTTTACTAAAAAAAGTGCATGGTTGGCTAGGTCTTGTTTTTCTTAATCCATTGATATAAAGTTTGCAAAATTTGGACGTGTGGTTTGAAAGTTATGAATTTTACAAATTGGAACAACACATAGATCATTTCTGGTTTTTAAAACAGAATCTGGCCACCTGGAGCAATTTGATTGGCTGAAAACGTTTCGCGTGGATCGACAGACACAGACCGCAGGATCCAACTTGATCGCACGGCACAGGTTGCTACTTACCCCTTCGCTTAGTTCTAATCTTAACCGTCAGATCGAGATCCAATGGACCCTGCTGCTTTGACCAAGATGCAGCGGCGCTGGCGGCGGCAGGTGGCGGCGCTGGCTCTGGCTACGGCGTCGCCGACGATTTAGCAAGTGCGAGAGAGGGAGATGATGCTCACTGGGTTCGTCTCGTCATGCTGAAGCTTGAGGTGGTCGTCGTAGCTGAAGGGGCGCACGGAGCTGATGTCAATCGCTCACCGGAGTCTGCACAGCGTCGAGCACGCTCTCGTCGATGTTGGGGGCGGGGCTACAAGGCACAGGAGAGCGAGATAAGGGGTCCGTTAGACGCGCGAGTGAGAGTAGAACCTGCGTGTGTCAACGAGAGGGGAAGGGGCGGACGGAAGCTACCTGGGGCATTCGCCGGAGTTCAAGCCGAAGACGGTGGCGAGTGGCGTTGAGGTTGCCGACGCTAGGGAGCTTGCGCGGTTGAGCTAGGAGTACTGGGAGATGCGCCAGAATCTGTGGGTCAAGCTCATGTGGTCGAGGGGGCGAGGGGCAGCAGGGTCTGGCCGGAATCGATGGAAGTACTCGCCGGAGACCGTGGCAGTGCGTCGCGAAATTAGGCAGCCTGGGGCGCACTAGGGTGGGGGATTGAGGGGGAAACGAGAGGAGGGAGAGGCGGTTAAGTAGGCGTGGTCGCGGGGCTGGGTCATTGTGCCATTAATCGAGAATTAAACTCGCGAAATCAACGCAGAAACGGCGACGAGGGCGTGGTCTTCGCGGGGAGGAAGAAGACTGGGCGGTGGGGTCGGGTTGACAGTGAGATAGAGAGGGGTGAGGTGGGGCCTGCTTGTCGGCGACTGAGTGGGTCAGGTCCGTGGTGAGAAAACCTTTCGGTGTGAGAGGGCTTCCGGGGTGGGCTCTTGCTGGGCCAGATGGGCTTTGCTGGCTGGGCTGCTTTCTATTCCCCTTTTTTTGACCTGATTCTTTTTCTTTTTCCATTTCTTTATTCTGTTTTGATTTTGATTAATCAATTCAAACAGCTATTTGAATTCAAACCTTTGCCAAAATTTGTGTAGGTTTAAATACTGGTTAGTAATGTATTCTGATGTCAATTTTTGAATAAAAACTTTATTCTTTTGGGGGTCTTTTATTTATTCAAAAGGCTCTAGTTTTTAATTAGATAGGATTTAATAATAATTTTAACCTCCATTTAAATTCTTTAAACTACCCAATTTCATTTCAGTAGGTTTTTATTTGTTTAATTGGTTCAAATAATTCATCTTGAATTATTTGGAAAGTATTCTAATATGATTTATTAATCATTTAAGATTGGGTATTTGTTTTAATTCCAATGGAATTTAATATAGTTTTAATTCCCAAATTTTTATTTGGAGGTTTTATTTTATTTAAGTTGTTTAAACAACTTTTATTCCACTTGGGTAAATTCCAAATATCATTTTCTCATGTATTCTTATTTAGAGATTTGTCTTTATTAAGATAGGGATAGAATGGTTATTCCCATTTTATTTTATTTGGAAAAAAAATTCTTTATCCTTTTATTTCATTTGGATTGGTATTATAATCATTCCATTTGCTTAATGGATTTGGCCAAGATTTGATTTGGTCTTTAAATACTCTTTATTTAATATTTCTTTCTTCATTTTATAAAATCCATATCTTTTTATTTAGAGATCCAAACTTGGTGATTCCAATTTGTGAAATCTTATTTATTATTTGTTTATCCTTTTAAATCCTTTTAGGATTAATTTCTCACCATTTGGTATGGGTTTTTGGTAAGAGCTTTATTAGCTTTGGAAATTCAATTTCTTATCTTATTATATTCATAAGATTTTATTTATGGTTCCAAATTAAGTGAAACCAATTTCTATGGCTTTATAATATTTCTATTTGTCTTTCTTGATCATTTGTGAATGTTTGTTGACAAACTTTTATATGGATCAAATCCATAGGCTTGGAGATAACTTGGAAATGATTTTTATTCCCTTAGGTTTTAGGGTTTGGATTTATTTTCCAAGTGTTTAAATTTCCAGATACATTCATTGAGGAATGCATTTCCCTTGATTTGGATTTTGTTGAATTCAAACTTTTTATCAAAGTTTGATCAAGATGAGATTTTAAGTTCCCTTTTAGAAACAAAAGTTTCTTTTCACCCTGATTTTCAACAAAAATTTATTTTGTTTATTTTATTTTTCACATTACAAGATTTGGAAAATCTTGGGATGTGACAGGCAACATCAAGAAGAAAGGTATATCCGATATACATGTTATTGATGTGTATCTCACTAGTACTCGTAGTAGTGCCTGGGTATTTGATACTGGTTCGGTTGCTCATATTTGTAACTCGAAACAGGTGCTGCAGAATAAACGGAAGCTAGCGAAGAACGAGGTGACGATGCGCGTTGGAAACGGATCAAAGGTTGATGTGATCGCGGTCGGCACGCTACCTCTTCATCTACCATCAGGATTAGTTTTATACTTAAATAATTGTTATTTGGTGCCTGCGTTAAGCATGAACATTATATCGGGATCTTGTTTATTGCGAGACGGTTACTTGTTTAAGTCCGAGAATAATGGTTGTTCGATTTATATGAGTAATATGTTTTATGCACATGCACCTTTGATAGATGGTCTATTCTTATTGAATCTCGATAGTGGAAATACACATATTAATAACATTGAAGCTAAACGTTTGAAATCGAGCGATAACTCGACCTATATGTGGCATTGTCGTCTTGGTCACATTGGAGTGAAGCATATGAAGAAACTCCATTCCGATGGACTTCTTGAATCACTTGATTTTGAATCACTTGAAAGATGCGAAGCATGTCTGATGGGAAAAATGACTACGACTCCATTTTCTGGTATGATGGAGCGAGCTACGGACTTACTGGAAATCATACATACCGATGTGTGTGGTCCAATGAGTGTAGCATCGCGTGGTGGTTATCGTTATGTTCTTACCTTCATGGGTGACTTGAGTAGATATGGGTATATCTATTTCATGAAACATAAGTCCGAAACTTTCGAGAAGTTTAAGGAATTTCAAAGTGAGGCTGAGAATCAACGTAACAAGAAGATTAAATTTCTATGTTCTGATCGTGGAGGTGAATATCTAAGTTACGAGTTTGGCGAGCATTTGAAGAAATGCAGAATACTTTCACAATTGACACCGTCGGGAACACCACAGCGTAATGGTGTGTCCGAACATCGTAATCGAACTCTCTTAGATATGGTTCGTTCTATGATGTCACTTACAGATTTACCGCTATTATTTTGGGGTTATGCATTAGGAACAGCCGCATTCACTTTAAATATGGCACCATCTAAATCCGTTGAAACGACACCGTATGAATTATGGTTTGGGAAGAAACCTAAATTGTCGTTCCTTAAAGTTTGGGGTTGTGAAGCCTATATAAAGAAGTTACAGCCAGACAAGCTTGAACCCAAAGCGGAAAAATGCGTCTTCATAGGATACCCGAAGGAAACTATTGGGTATACCTTCTATCAAAGATCCGAAGGCAAAATCTTCGTTGCCAAGAATGGATCCTTTCTAGAGAAGGAATTTCTCTCGAAAGAAGTGACTGGAAGGAAAGTAGAACTCGACGAGGTTGTCGAACCTTCTCTCGAAATTGCGAGTAGCGCAGCACCGGAAGAAGTTCCTGTGGTGCCTGCACCAATAAGAGAGGAAGCTAATGATGATGATCATGAAACTTCGGTTGTAGTTGCTACAGAGCCTCGCAGGTCAACGAGAACTCGTACCACTCCTGATTGGTATGATCCCGTTATGAGTGTCATGTTGGTGGACAACACCGATGACCCTGCGACATATGAGGAAGCGATGATGAGCCTAGATTCCAATAAATGGCAAGAAGCCATGAAATCCGAGATTGGATCCATGTACGAAAACCAAGTATGGACTTTGGTGGACTTACCGGATGGCCGGAAGGCTGTCGAGAACAAATGGATTTTCAAGAAGAAAACAGTTGCTGATGGTAATGTTACTGTCCATAAAGCTCGACTTGTCGCAAAAGGGTTTCGACAAATTCAAGGAGTTGACTACGATGAGACTTTCTCACATGTAGCGAAGCTAAAGTCTGTGAGGATTTTGTTAGCAATCGCTACATATTATGATAATGAGATATGCAGATGGATGTCAAAACAGCATTCCTCAATGGAGACATTGATGAAGAGTTGTATATGATGCAACCCAAAGGTTTTGTCGATCCTAAAGATGCTAACAAGGTATGCAAACTTCAAAGATCCATCTATGGATTGAAGCAAGCATCCCGAAGTTGGAATCAAGGTTTTGATAAGGTCATCAAAAGTTTTGGTTTTATACAAACTTATGGAGAAGCTTGTATTTACAAGAAAGTGAGTGGGAGCTCTGTAGAATTCTTAATACTATATGTAGATGACATATTGTTGATTGGGAATGATGTAGACCTTCTTAATAGTGTCAAGGAATATTTGAATAATAGTTTTTCAATGAAAGATCTTGGCGAAGCAGCTTACATATTAGGCATAAAGACTTATAGAGATAGATCGAGACGCCTAATATCATTGTCACAAAGTACATATTTGTACAAAGTTCTAAAGAGGTTTGGAATGGAAGATAGCAAGAAAGGGTTATTGCCCATGTTGCCCAATACGACCTTGAGTAAAACTCAAAGTCCGACAACGGTAGAAGATAGAGAAAGGATGAGTAAAACTCCCTATGCCTCAGCCATAGGATCTCTAATGTATGCCATGCTATGTACTAGACCCAACATTGCATATGTTGTTAGTTTAACTAGCAGATATCAAAGTGATCCAGGAGTGGATCATTGGACAGCGGTCAAAAACATCCTTAAGTACTTGAGAAGAACTAAGGATATGGTTCTTTCTTATGGAGGTGATGAACAGCTCGTTGTTAATGGTTACACCGATGCTAGTTGGAACACCGATCCGGATGATTCTAAATCACAATCTGGATACGTATTTACTTTGAATGGTGCAACAGTTAGCTGGAGGAGTGCAAAGCAAAGCGTTGTGGCGAGATCTTCAACTGAATCGGAATACATGGCTGCTTCGGAGGCTTCACAAGAAGCGATATGGATGAAAGAGTTCATTACAGAGCTCGGTGTGGTTCCTAGTGCGCTGGACCCAATGTCTCTCTACTGTGATAACATGGGCGCCATAGCCAGTGCGCAAGAACCAAGGTCACACAAGAAGCTGAAGCACATCAAGCTACGTTTTCACGCTATTCTAGAACATGTCCAAGATGGGGACATAAAGATTTGCAAAGTACACACAGATCTGAATGTGGCGGATCCGTTGACTAAACCTCTCCCGAGGGCAAAACATGACCAACACCAAACTGCCATGGGTGTTCGGTATATTACCATGTAATCTAGATTAGTTGACTCTAGTGCAAGTGGGAGACTGTTGGAGATATGCCCTAGAGGCAATAATAAATGTAGTTATTATTATATCTTTGTGTTTATGATAAATGTTTACATTCATGCTATAATAGTATTAACAAGGAAACATTAATACTTGTGTGATTTGTAAACTAAAATAGAGTCCCTAGTAAAGCCTCTTTATAATACTAGCTTGTTGGTTAATAAATGATTGTGGTTTCCCTATCATGAAAATTGAGATGTTATTAACAACAAGATCATATCGTTAGGAGAATGATATGGTGGACATACTCCTATAGATAAGCGTAGCATAAAGATCAAGTCATTTTTATAGTTCAATTGCTAAATGCTTTCTGATACATAGTAACCTAATTCCTTCGACCATGAGATCATGCATATCACCTTCACCGGAAGGATGCTTTGATGACATTAAACACCACACTGTAACTGGGTGGCTATAAAGGTGGCATTAAGTGTTCGGAAAGTATTGGTTGAGACACATGGATCAAGAGTGGGATTTGTCCATCCATATGACGGATAGATATACTCTGGGCCCTCTCGGTGGAATGTCATCCAATTAGCTTGCAAGCATGTGACTGGCTCACAAGGGATCACATATCACGGGAACGAGAAAAGAGTACTTATCAGTAACAAGGTTGAACTAGGTATGCAGAGATACCGACGATCATAACCTTGGATAAGTAAACTATCGTGAGACAAAGGGAAATTGGTATCGTATGTAAGTGGTTCATTCGATCGCAAAGTAATCGTAGAAATATGTGGGAGCCATATGAATTTTTAGATTCCTCTATTGGTTATTGTTCGGAGAAGTGTCTCGATCATGTCCGCATAATTCACGAACCGTAGGGAGACACACTTAAGGATTCGACGTTGTTTGAGTAGTTATGGAATGATGAATAAGAGACCGAATGTTGTTCGGAGTCTCGGATGGGATCCGGGATATCACGAGGAGATCCGGAATGGTCCAGAGAATAAGATTCATATAAGGAAAGTCCTGTTTCGGGGTTGGAGAATGGTTCCGGTGTTTTCATCGGGAATGTTCTAGAAGGTTCCGAATGTCCAAGACTCCGGAGGGGAAGGGTACATGAATGTGTCATATCAAGTTTGAATGATTACATCATGTACTAGGTGTCATCGCTGAACAAAATAAAGGGTTTAATCAAATCCTAGTTTGAAAAGTCAAACGCCAATTTGAAAAGTCAAACGGCTATTTTGTGAGGTGGAGGGGAAGTAGGAAACCTACTTGGGGAGGAGTTCCTCCCCTCCACCGCTGGCCCACTTGGGAAACCGAGTTGGGGAGGGACTCCCCTCCCCTGGCGCGCCCCCTCCACCTATATAAGGAGAGGCAGGGCTGCCCCTCCAAGTACACAACACCTCCACCCAAAAACCCTAGCCCGGCGCCGCCACCTCCTGCTGTCGCCGCCGCCTAGGGCTCCCCTAGCCGCCGACTTGGGCTTCTTCAAGCCCTAGCCGCCGGACCTAGACCCTCCTCCTTGGTGCGTCTAAACCCTAGATCGCCGAGGATCTCTCTCATAGTCCACCATACTCGCTCCGGCTTAAGGCGAAGCCCTGCGAGATCTCCCCTCTACTTCCGGTACCACGCCGTCGTGCTGCCGGAATCGTGAGGAGAGTGCTACAACCTCGGCTGCCTGCTGGAACAAGGGAGAAGAAGGTCTTAAGTCTTCGTCAAGTGAGCGATCAAGGAAGCGCTGCCGGAACGCAGCGCCGGAAGGATCGTCTACACGATCTTGAGATCGGCAAGAGTATGACTACATCACCCACGAGAATCCGCTCTCGTTAAACACTTTGGAATCTTCGAGGGTGAGTTATTCCATCGACTCGTTGCTACAATCTAGTAGATAGATCTTGGCTTGTTTGTTTGTATGCGGTAGAAATTTTTTGTTTTCCATGCTATGAACCCCTACAATTTTCAGTTAATTTTCCATGTTTTGTTTGATCTATTCAGTACGCAAAATATGATCTATCAACTCGGTAGGATCATCCTATCAAGTGATGACTCATGCAACCATATCTTGAACTATGTCATCAAGTTTCCTCTTCTTCTTATGTGTTGTCGCTTGACTTCCTTCTATAACAGTTTGCCGCATTTTTGAATATTCTGGTATACTTGTGAGTACATCACAGTAAGATGATCCAAGATGCAATACATTCAACATTCAAGGTACACATATCCTAAACATACATGATGATCAACATGTTCGACTTACATTCAGTAACACATTACAGTAGAAACAACATCCTAAACAAAGTTGAGACCAAGGTGCTCGTGCATATGCTCTACTTTCATCAAAAGTAGAGACGCCCATCCAACAGCAGCAGCAAATGTGAAGTCATTCCACCCTGTGGTGAAGCTGACATGTCCATGGTCCCTCTGAGGAACTGCTCTCAATCGGACGGGACGAACTGCTCTGAAGAACTGCTATGCTCTGAGGAACTGCTGAGTGGATGTAAGTATTATGGATGTGGATGCACTAAGTAAGTGTAGGACTGCTAAGTGACTAAATCAACCAATTAACTAAAACAGCGAAGTGCTAACCTGACGATACTGAAAGTCTGTCAGACTAACACCTAAACTGAAGCCGAGCACGCCGAGCGTGGCGTCCAACTTCGCGTTCCAGGCTCTAGCCTGTAGGTGCCTGACGGAGTCCGTAGAGTGGCTTGTGCAGGCGCATGGCCTAGTGCCCCTGGCCAGCAGACCCACCCGCGGTGCGCGGCGAGCGCCAGCAGGAGCCGCACGGATCCCTTTTGGCGACGAGGCGAGGCGGGTGTTCGGCTGCACGATGCCGTCCATGGTGCGTGCTTTTGGTCATCGGGTGCGCCTCGCGGCGAGGCAGATGTGATGGTGGCGCGGCTTCAGCTTCGGGTGTCGGAGAGGCTAGCTCGATGCGAGAGGATGACGCTGCCGGCGACGTGTGCTCTGTGCGAGCTGGTGTCGATGGAGAGCTGATGCCGGTGAGTCCTGGCCTGCCACCTCAGGTGTAGCGGTACGCAGTGGAGTCGAGTCGAGTGCACGTAGCAGTCCACCGTGAACGCCGTGCTCACAGGGTTGTCCTCGTGTGTGATCCAGTCCAAGCTCGCGTCCTCGACAAAGATGGGATCGTAGACACGGTAGCCCTTGGTGCCGCTCTCGTAGCCGATGAAGACCATTGGCGTGCTCCGGTCGTCTAGCTTCTTCAGGTGAGGACGCGCGCTCTTCACGTACGTGCGCGACGAACCTGAAGCTCCGCAGGTACCAAGCCTCATATGGCGTCATGCCGGTGACGCTGCGCCTGAACTCCCGGTTCAGGTTCAGCACGTAGACCGCTGTCAGCACGGTCTCGCCCCAGAAGTAATTTGGCATGCCCTTCGGCTTCAGCGTGCTTCTGGCCGCCGCTACAACTGTCTAGTTGCGTCGCGCGATCACCCCGTTCTGCTGGGGTGATTACGGCGCCGTGAGGTGGCGCTTGACGCCGGTGTCGGCGCACTGTGCACAGCGAACGTGGCCGACACATGAACTCTCCGACGCGGTCGGTGCGCAGTACTCGGAGCTTGCGCCCGCTCTCCGCTCGCCGACGCTGGTGTCGGCGCACTGTGCACAACTACTATGCCAAATCATGACATTGATTCTAAGTATAAAAGTGGTATGCCCATGGCATGATGCATATTCCATATTTCTGGCTAACTGTCTCTCCTTTTATTCTTTCTTACAGTGGGAAAACGTGGCTAAATCAACCAACTAAAACGGCTAAGTGCTAACCTGACGAAACTGAAACTCTGACAGACTAACACCTAAACTGAAGCCGAGCGCGTCGAGCGTGGCAGCGTCCAACTTCGCATTCCAGGCTCTGCCTCTAGGTGCCTGACGGAGTCCGTAGAGGGGCTAGTAAATTCTCAAGGTACACCGTTATTAATCACTGATCTGACTTTCCTTTTCACAGCCTCTAGCTTGTTTCTTCTAGACATAAGAATCGTTGCAACGGTAGGTCCTCTTGATTCTTCAATTGTTGTCTGCAGTACCATATAGAAGAGTTTATAAATTAAATTATAATCATATTGATTTTTGCGACTATACAAAGGAATAGTGTACAGACCTGATCAATGTTCTTAGTCATACGATCTTCGTCCCAGTGCTCTAGACATTGCAAAACCCATAATCCGCATGAGTTGCTGCCATACGATGAAACAAAATTCATTTACGACATCAGTAGTAAGAAAGTGATATGATTCACAAGTACTTACCCATCATCTTGCTTTCCAATTTCATATTTTTTAATAGGCCAAGTCTCGACGTCAGGAAATTGTTTGCCTATAGTTTTGTTTGTCCAATATATGTCTAGTGCAATTTGTCCTTTCTGCAAAAGATTTAGAGTTACTGAAACGCTAAAAGATAACAGGAATTTGATGAGAAAAGTAGATAATACCAAGTCATCCACAACTGCATGAGAATAGGTTAAACTGTACTTAGGATCAAGGACTTGGAACTCCTGCTTGACGTTATGCATTACAACTGTCACATAATGTTCTCCGCGTATATTCAGAGGGAAATATGCCTACAAAACAAGATCACTAGCATGTACTATGTAGGATTCCAAATAGTTAACAACAACATCAACTTTATAAAAACACTATTTACCTTGTCACGCGCAAAATATTCATTCAAAACCCTTCCTACAGCTCCTGGTCTTGGCACTTCTTCTACGTCAAAAGTTTTCAAGTTTTGTTTCATTGTGTACAATTTAATGGCTTCTTTGATAAGATAGCATGACCTCAATGGTCCACATATGTGCCGATCATAGTCAAGACAGGGAGCCAGCTCTAGAATGTAGGCATCAAGTATCTGAAAATAATAATCGTACAATGATTGCATGTTCATACTTCTTTGTTGTAAAATAACAACAATAGGTCAGCGAATTACTTACAGCAGTACTAAGCCATTCTTTTATAAGAACATCGTTAAGATCTTTCGAAGACAAGATCCTCATCTGAGTTTTTGTATGCCCTTTTTACAGCTTCTTTGGGGATCTTCGCCAAAGTTAAAACATATTTGACAGAAGCTTCTATTTCATCTGGTGTTAACATAGTGTAACATTCCCCAATATCATGATGTTCAAATAATATCACTGCGTAACATTTATGAAAACACACAAGTTATCACACTGAACCATTTTGTTTGCTCAATAAAAATAAGTACTCCCTCCGGCCCATATTATAATTGACTCAAATTTGTATAAATTTGCATGAATCTAGACACTATTTAGTATATAGGTTCATCCAAATTTTGACAAATCAAAGTCAATTAATATGGATCGGAGGGAGTAATGAAATCTATAAAACATTATAACTTTCGTATTTTTTGATTTATGTTTCGGTTGTTTCCATCGCTCAAATAATAGGGAACCATACTTACTATTACCCGCGGTAGAAGTCATATCATTGCGTGCATCGTTCTCCACGACACCACAAAATATCTCCCCATCTAAATCGTCCATGCTGCACGAATCATTTAGAGAATGTGTTAATGTTTCGCTATCTAAATCTATATGAGTTCCCCAAAAACCTATGTGAGCATCTTGTGTGCACGACAAACAATCGATGAGACATGGAATCTGTACCTGGATGACGGATGAGTAGAGTCGGCGAAGGGTGGCACCAATGAGAGACGGCGAAAGGGAGTCCTGCGAGGATGACGTGGTGAGAGGCGGCGTCGATCCCTGGAGGACACACGAGAGGGGGTGGAGAAGGGAGTCGACAATGTGGGACGGCGAGGGCGGCTCGTAATGGAGGCAGCGGTGATTGGCGGCCTACCTAGGTTGAGTCGTGGGTTGTGGGTCGATCGACGTGCCGATACGCCCTCCGTGATTAACTGCTGGCGTTGGGCCTCGTTGTGGGTAGTTAATTGGGCCTATAGGGTTATTACATTTTAATGTCTTGTTTTTCCTATTTTTTATGCGTATTTACGTATTTTTAAATTTTTTATTATAATGTTTAATGTCTTACCATATTTATGGTTTTTCCAAATTTCATATGCACAACACGATCTTTAATTAAATTTACACAGTATCAACTTCATACGATGGGAGTGTTGCCCCTGTCTTTGGAGAAATTTTAGTACGTACAACGCAAAGGATGTGTATGGCGCACACGAATCCACCGAAGGATCACCAATATAAAGAAAGTTTTTGCATAAACCCAGATGCAAAACCAAAACATGTGTTCATGGCGAGAAACACAAATTCCGGATACGCACCCACTTGACCTATGGGATTTGTCTATGAACACCTTCATCATCTTTGTGGTTGTATGACTCAACACTTGGTCAACGTGATCCCACTAGTTGTTACATCAAACTATACAACTACTATGCCAAATCATGACATCGATTCTAAGTATAAAAGTGGTATGCCCATGGCATGATGCACACTTGTGCCTCATATATCCAAACATTGCATTGGGCTCTAGACCCATGGCATGATGCATATTCCATATTTCTGGCTAAGTTTTTCTCCTTTTATTCTTTCTTACAGTGGGAAAACGTGGCCATGATCCTTGTGTTCGTGCCATCCCACGAACGGATCGTCATCCGCGCGACTCGCTCCAGTTTGTAACAACAAAACCGGAGCTAGAACTGTGACTAAATCAACCAATTAACTAAAACGGCGAAGTGTTAACCTGACGATACTGAAAGTCTGTCAGACTAACACCTAAACTGAAGCCGAGCGCGTTGAGCGTGGCGTCCAACTTCGCGTTCCAGGCTCTAGCCTGTAGGTGCCTGACGGAGTCCGTAGAGTGGCTTGTGCAGGCGCATGGCCTAGCGCCCCTGGCCAGCAGACCCACCCGCGGTGCGCGGCGAGCGCCAGCAGGAGCCGCACGGATCCCTTTTGGCGACGAGGCGAGGCAGGTGTTCGGCTGCACGATGCCGTCCATGGTGCGCACTTTTGGTCATCGGGTGCGCCTCGCGGCGAGGAAGATGTGATGGCGGCGCGGCTTTAGCTTCGGGTGTCGGAGAGGCTAGCTCGGTGCGCGAGGATGACGCTGCCGGCGACATGTGCTCTACGCGAGCTGGTGTCGATGGAGAGCTGATGTCGGCGAGTCCTGGCCTGCCACCTCAGGTGTAGCGGTACGCAGTGGAGTCGAGTCGAGTGCACGTAGCAGTCCACCGTGAACGTCGTGCTCACAGGGTTGTCCTGGCCTGCTCAAAGTTCTCTGTGTTGTGTGTGTGGTGCACTCTGTCTTTGGTATGAACAAAGTTTATGAATTAAGGGCAACATCTAGTTTTCTGCTACCTCCACATACCTGCATGCATAACATTAAGGCGCAGTTAGCTATTGACAATTTCAAAGAAAGTTTTGATAATGCTTTTCAGTTGTACTCTATAGGACCTATTCTGGGACATACAATGCATTACAGACGTATGATCATTACCCTTCAACCGGGTTATTCTATTCCACTTATAGATAGAGAAAAAAACTAAAGGAGAATACTTAATAATACGGCGAAACATTTATACAAAACACCTATCCCTAGCACACGCAAGGGAACCATAGACAGGCAAGTGAAATCCAATCCACGAAATAATTTGATCCATGGACGGCACCGTTGTGGTAAAGGTCGTAATTCTAGAGGAATCATTACCACAAGGCATATAGGGGGAGGTCATAAGCGCCTATACTGTAAAATTGATTTTAGACGGAATCAAAAAGACATATCAGGTAGAATCGTAACCATAGAATACGACCCTAATCGAAATGCATACATTTGTGTCATACACTATGGGGATGGTGAGAAGAGATATATTTTACATCCCAGAGTGGCTATAATTGGAGATACTATTATTTCTGGTACAAAAGTTCCTATATCAATGGGAAATGTGACTTACTGCGGATGTAGTTTGCATAATTTAGCGTTTCGTCTGTTATGACCAGCAGTATTGCATGCGCTGCACAGGTGGTTCCCCTTCTTCTTCTTCTTCTTCTTCTTCTTCTTTTGTTCATCGTATGATAGTGGTCTGCCATTTTTACTCATGGGTTGATTAGCACCGTCAGCTCCAACTCGTTTGTTTTTCTTAGGTGCGCCTTTGGATTTAACTTTTAGTGGATCGCCAACTTGAGGTGCTTTTTCCTTGCCGCTCTGTGCATCTGCATCGAAGTAGCTTGTTTGAATATTGCTGAGCCCCTTTGTCCTTTGCATTAATCGATCGATGAATTCATTGTATTCATGATGAGACTGTTCATCATGGCATAACACTGCGAGAACTTCTTGAGATCGTACATTCAAGTCAGAAAAAATTGCCCTCTCGGTTGCACTTGACCATCCGTATCCGAACATATCGCTCTCGCGCTTTGCAGACAATCCAAATCTTGTGTTCTTTGAGAAGCGCCGAAGGACACAACAAGTTGGTATTTTTTCTAGTTTCAGGTAATCCAACATGTAGAGGATGTGCTTGCAAGGTAGCCCCTTCCTAGCCATTCTTCCGCAGGAGCACTTTATAGTTTCCTCACTGTTAGGCGTGTAGGTCACGTCAAACTGCCTAGTAGGTTTATCTGCCCATATCAGAGAGTAATTATTATCACTGGAATCACCTTGCGCACATTCAGCAATCTTGAGTCCATCAACTCTTTTCAGCTCCGATTGCAAGATATAGAAGTTTGCTGCAGTGAATACTTTCGCTGCAGCAGACTCAATATCTTTGTATTTAGTAACCGGCAAAGGAAATGTTTGTGAGTCCTCGCAGTCCTGTCACGCATCTTCCTGACGGATACGGTTAATGGCATTCTCGTAGTGCACGATCAAATCCACCAGTGTCATTTTAGAGTCAAGATGAAGGTGTAGGCACGAGTTCAAACTCTCGCTTCTCTGATTGCTTTTCATTCCGAGAAAAAAGCCATTGGCTAGATACGCGGCGGCCCACCATCTCTTCTTCTTGTACATTCTACTCAGCCACTCTTTGGTTCCCTTCGTTTGCCATTTCTTAATATAGGCGCTCCATCTCTGCTCAAAGACCTCTTCTGAGGTGCTGTAGTATATCATTGACCTGAATTCATTCATAGAATCATGATTGAGGTGTTTTTTCATATTCTTTTCAACGTGCCACGTACATACACGGTGTCACACATCCTTGAAGACAATGCCAATGGCTTTCATCATTGAACCGTCTGCATCAGTGATAACCCCTTTTGGCTTCTTTTGACACATAGCTTTCAAAAATGTTCGAAGGAGCCATACATATGTTTCTGTTTTCTCGTCGGAGACGATTGCGCATGAGAAAACAATAGTTTTGTGGTGATGGTTCAACCCCACGAAAGGAATGAATGGCATTCCATACCGATTCATTTTGTACGTACTGTCGAACACCAGCACATCACCGAAATCCTCATAGTCCCGACGTGACTGAGAGTCACACCAAAACATGCTTTTCAAATTTCCTCCATCATCTAGCTGGTAATCGAAAAAGAATTCAGGATCACGGGCCTGCCTGTTTTGCATAATTCGGATGGTTGTGTTAGCGTCACCAGATGCAATGAGCTTCCTCTTCTCCCGAAAACACATGTTGTAAAGATCCTTCTAGACGAACCCAACCTTGCTCCACCTTCCACTTTTGCTGATAAAGGTTTTCATAATCTCGACCTTGCGCATCCCAGTTGCTGCTAGTGACATAATTTCAGCTTTCTGGTAAGACTTGATCTTCCGATGGGACCGAAGAAACGAGACTTCATCGGGTCTAGCTAGCACATGGTTGTGCTCGTCCTTAAATTGCAGAACTTTCCAAATCCCCTTGGATTTGCTATACGACACGCTGAGATAGGCTCGACAGTGGCATCGAGACAGAGCTCGTGGCCTCTTCTTGCGGTTCTCCATGTGCACATACTTTCCCTCGCGTTCCCCTGCCCTGGAACAGAGAAACCGCCTGTAATTAATAACTCCTTCCGAATTTCGCTTCACCCTCTGTTTCCTTATGCTGAAACCACGTTCTCTAGCGTATGCGTTGTAGTAAGCGAATGCTGCCGCTTCGTTAGTGAAGGTTTTCTCCTTTACAATCCGATGCCTGTCACACTCATCCTGAGCATGCTGAAAATCCTTCTCTGGCATCACTGGATGCTGTCTGTGACCATGCTGTGAACTGTCTGTAACCTACACAATTAGAAGCAAAAAGAAATGTAAGTGGTGGTCATATGGTTAATCCTATATATGCCTTGTCATACAACAATCAGCAACTTACATCACTCTTGAATTCAGTTTTTGAACTGTCTGTAACCTACACAATTAGAAGCAAAAAGAAATGTAAGTGGTGGTCATATGGTTGATCCTATATATGCATTGGCATACAACAATAAGCAACTTACATCACCCTTGAATTCATATTTTGATCCTTCGGGTTCTTGTGATTCTTCCGCCGTCTCTTCATCACAGTTTTCTAAGTCCGAATTCCCAAAATAATCATGGTCACTATGAGAGAATAGTACAACCTGCAGCATTGTAGCACAAAGTCATATAACATGGCTATTCAATTCTTATAAAAATAATGTAGCACTAGACATACATCACTAATGCTTTCCGAGATAGATTCTTTCCCATGGCGATCCTTGTTTACACAATCGATGTCCATCTGCACAATTTAAAAAGTATGTGTATAAATTTGCATGCTCTAGGTATGCAAATTAAAAATAAAATAAAAACTTCACTTGACCTTATCATCCTTGGATTCGTTTTCTTCAAAGAGGTCATTCTCAGAAAGCTCATCATCAGAGAAAAACATATCTTCATCATCCGAACTTGAATCACCGTTGTGCGTAGGGATGCTCTCATTGTCACTCCCAGTTGGCATAGAGTCCTCCATCTATTCAAGCAAAGAAAACCAGAAACGCTAATCTAATCAGTGATGTATATGTGGAGGACTCGTAGATGCAAAGATGAACCCTAAGCCGCTATGCAAAGATGAACCCTAAGCCAGTATGCAAAGATGAACCCTAAGCCGCTATGCTAAAGGTGGAGGCCTCGTAGATGCAAAGATGAACCCTAAGACGCTATGGAAAGAGTGTGGGTTAGAGAGGCAGCTACTCACATCTTCCGGGCGCCAGTGGCGAGATGGGACACGAGACTGGTTGATGCGGCCTGAGGATGAGAAGATCTGGCTGGCCTTTGATCTGGAGATGTAGGATTGGAACGGTTATCGTCGGCGTGGACGGACACGTCGCCACCAGAGCCGGGAAGATTCGCAGGTGGAGGATTAGATCTCGGTCGACGGCTGGAGCCGGGAAGGCTCGTGTGGTTGGAGGATTCGAAGGCTGGCCGCCGGATTCACGTCGCCAATCCGGATCCTTCGCCGGCGCACGTCACCGCCGGAGCTAGGCAAGATGATCAAAAATTTAGGGTTAGAGCGGTGTCTGTGGAAATGGCGGCACGTTAGCTTTTGTGATCAAACCGAGAGACCTAATAATGTCGTGGCGACGTGGCAATGGTTGACAACGTGGCAATGAATGGTAAAATATAATGTCATGGCGACGTGGCAATGGTTGACATCGTGGCAGGCAATAGTACGTATGCGAATACGTGGGAATACGGGCCTGGACTTGGGCTTTGGGGCTACGCTCGCGCGCCCTCGCGCGCCCTCCTCTGAAAACGCGCGGGGACAATTCTACCCTTACAAACTTTGCAACTTTCGAGAGCCAGGGGGCCTATGGGATCAAGCCTCTTTGATTTTTTTGCCGTTTCGAACTTAGGTCAAAACGGCGTGCGTGAAGATAGGAGATGAGAATGTTAGAACTTGCATTGGATCTCTGAAAAAACGACATATTGTGAGTCTAAAAATGATTTTTTTCAAAAAATCACGGACGTTAGATCATGTACCTGTAGTTTAAACTAGACCCACTTCCTACCGATTCGGCAGACAATTGTCTTTTTCACCCGGGAAGGACAGAAAGGTTTGAGATCCCCCGGTTGGGATAAAGTTCACGTAACGTGGTCTACTATTTTAGAAAAATGGGATGGTAACATTCTGTAACTGCATTTTGGTGGCTGCTTCACAAAACGACCCGTCTTTTTGCGCTCGGAAAATGGAAAATGGCTTTTCCGAGCGACGAAAAGGAAAACTTCCTCCTGCAACATTGTTCTACATCCCAATGTACACATGCATGCACAATATGGGCACCGTATCACAAACTATGCCGCGATTCAACACATAACATCCGTCTCTTGGACCGGAAGCCATGAAACCTCGAACATGATAGGTCTCTTGGACCACCGCTTCCCGCCCTTTCCCTCTGAACGGTGCTTTTAGTCCCGGTTGTAGCCACTAACCGAGACTAAAGATATTTCCCGCCATATCCCACCGTTTCCCGCCATGTTTTCCAGCACTTTCCATCTATATATAGGTCGACCACGCCATGGATATCCATACATCCACACCTTCCTCTCTCACAACTATGGACAGTGCCTACTGGGCCATTCTGACCCTCGAGGAGACCCAGGCGTTGTGGGACTCCAACTACCCTTGCCCGCTGGGCTACCGGCCGCCGGTGGATGTCGAGGGGTTCCTGTCCCTCCTGTGCCTCAAGGCTTCGCCCGACAGGCGGCCATCACGAACCACTTCTACCACGAGCTCACGCCGGAGCAGCGGATGGATCCCCAGTTGGATCCCGACAACTATCACACCTGGAATGCCTTCTTTGCTAACCGACGGGAAAGGAAGCTCACCAGGTACGAGGGTGATGGCCCGCCCCCGGTGAACCACAATGAAACTGGTCGGCATCTATGGTGGGCGAACCGTACTATCATCAGCGTGATGCGCTACATCGCCGGGGGAGACCATCCTCGCCTACGGTGCCCACAAGTCTACCCGCCACAGAGCCACAAGAAGGCCCCTCCCCTGCCCGGCAGTAGCGGCATCGTCTTCAAGGAGACTCCTCCCCTGCCCGTCGTGAATCCGAGGCCAGAGTGGCAGGTGCCCCCGGTATATGCCATGGCTGGGCTGAGGATCTCTGGAGTGGCAGGTGACGATGACGATGATGATGACGATGATGAAGAAGACCCTGAAGCTGTGTACTATAGGACTAGGCATGATTATGACTAAAGGGGGTGGCTTTAGTCCTCAGTGTTAGCTAGTCCCGGTTTTTAATATTAATAAATGTCTAAGTGTTACCTAGTCTACAGTTTTGGTACCGCCTCAAAGAATCTCAGAAATTCCTTTATTAACCATGGAGCATCTTACTTTAATAAATGAAAAATAGGATTAATTCACAAAAGGTTTAATACATTACATCACCAACATCCACATCTAGTGTTTTGGTTCTCTTCTTGTCCGTAACCATGGAGCATCTTCCTTATTTAGCGATATGCTTGGGTCAGTTTTCACTTTGAATGGCGGAATTTCATGAAATTTGTCATAATCTTCTGACATGTCTGTCCTATCCTCAACTCCCACCATGTTTCTTTTTCCTGAAAG
This sequence comes from Avena insularis, assembly GCA_023614405.1. Taxonomy (NCBI): domain Eukaryota; kingdom Viridiplantae; phylum Streptophyta; class Magnoliopsida; order Poales; family Poaceae; genus Avena; species Avena insularis. The sequence continues at coordinate 28,808,760 of CM042689.1, read as the reverse complement.
AACTATGTGGCGCTTTGGCTCATCGTATGATATTATATTCTTTTGCTTATCTTTCCTTTTTCTCGGTCTAGTAGACATGTCCTTCACATAGAAAACTTGAGCCACATCATTGGCAAGGATGAATGGATCGTCTCCTTACACAAGATTATTGAGATCCACTGTTGTCATTCCGTACAGCTGGTCTACCGTTACCCCACCTCCTGTCATCTTGACCCATTTGCATCGAAACAATGGGACCTTGAAATTAGGACCATAGTCAAGTTTCCATATGTCCTCTATGTAACCATAATATGTGTCCTTTTTCCCATTCTCGTCCGTTGCATCAAATCGGACACCACTATTTTGGTTGGTGCTCTTTTTATATTGGGCGTGCGTGTAAAATATATTCCCATTGATCTCGTACCCTTGGAAAGTCAATATAGTTGAAGATGGAGACCTGGCCAACAAGTACAACTGATCTCCAATAGTGGTGTCATTCATGAGATGTGTCTGCAACCAACCGCCGAAAGTCTTCATGTGTTCATCTCTAATCAACCTGTCAGACTGCCCCGGGTAGTTCGAGCGTACAATATTCTTGTGTACCTCGATATATGGAGCCACCAAGGTGGAACTTTGCAGAATTGTATAGTGTGCTTTAGTGAAAGAATGTTCGTCCATACATATCTTTGCTTTCTTTCCTAGCATGCCTTTTCCACTAAGTCTCCCTTCATGCCGTGATTCAGGTACACCGATTGGCTTAAGGTCAGGAATAAAGTCAACACAAAACTCAATGACCTCCTCTGTTCCATATCCCTTGGAGATGCTTCCTTCTGGCCTCGCACGGTTATGGACATATTTCTTTAAGACTCCCATGAATATCTCAAAGGGGAACATATTGTGTAGAAATACAGGACCGAGAATGGTAATCTCTTCGACTAGGTGAACTAGAAGGTGCGTCATTATATTGAAGAAGGATGGTGGGAACACCAACTCAAAACTGACAAGACACTGGACCACATCTTTATGTAACCCTGGTAGACTTTCTGGATCGATTACCTTCTGAGAAATTGCATTGAGGAACGAACATAGCTTCACAATGGGTACTCTAATATTTTCCGGCAGAAGCCCCCTCAAAGCAACCGGAAGCAACTGCGTCATAAGCACGTGGCAGTCATGAGACTTCAGGTTCTGGAATTTTTTCTCTGCCATATTTATTATTCCCTTTATATTGGACGAGAAGCCAGAAGGAACCTTGATACTGCTCAGGCATTCCAAAAATATTTCCTTCTCTTCCTTCGTAAGAGCGTAGCTGGCAGTACCTTGAAACAACTCTGGATGCCTGCCTTCTCGGTCTTTCATACATTGTTGGTCTTGTTGTGCTTTTTGTGTATCTTTATTCTTTCCATACACGCTCAAGAAGCCTAGCAGTATCACGCAAACATTTTTCGTCAGGTGCATCATGTCGATTGCAGAGCGGACCTCTAAGACTTTCCAATAGGGTAGCTCCCAAAATATAGATTTCTTCTTCCACATGGGTGCGTGTCCGCCAGCGTCCTTCGGAACGGACTGTCCGCCAGGACCCTTTCCAAAGATTACTTTTAAATCCTTCACCATATCAAATACAGCATCACCAGTACGACGGACAGGCTTACTCCGGTGATCTGCTTCACCATTGAAATGCTTGCCTTTCCTTCTTAGGGAATGCGTGGGCGGAAGAAAACGACGATTCCCTAGGTACACATTCTTCTTGCACTTATCCAAATAAATACCCTCAGTGTCATCTAAACAGTGTGTGCATGCATTGTATCCCTTGCTTGTCTGTCCTGAAATGTTACTAAGAGCAGGCTAATCATTGATGGTTACGAACAACAATGCCCGTAGGTTAAATTCCTCACGTTTGTGCTCATCCCACACACGTACACCTTGTCCGTGCAACAGCTGTAAAAGTTCTTCAACTAATGGCCTTAGGTATACATCAATGTCGTTGTCGGGTTGCTTCGGGCCTTGGATGAGCACTGGCATCATAATGAACTTCCGCTTCATGCACAACCAAGGAGGAAGGTTATACATACACAAAGTCACAGGCCATGTGCTATGACTGCAGCTCTGCTCCCCAAAGGGATTCATGCCATCCGTACTTAGACCAAACCATAAGTTTCTCGCGTCACCTGCAAAGTCCGGGTACTTTCTCTCAATTTTTCTCCACTGCGACCCATCAGCGGGGTGTCTCAACATATTGTCTTTCTTACGGTCTTCTTTGTGCCATCGCAATAATTTGGCATGCTCTTCGTTTCTGAACAAACGTTTCAGCCGTGGTATTATAGGAGCATACCACATCACCTTGGCGAGAAACGTCTTCCTCGTGCGCTCCCCCTCAACATCACCAGGGTCATCTCGTCGGATCTTATAACGTAATGCAGTGCATACCGGGCATGCATCCAAATTCTCGTACTTCTCACCGCGATAGAGGATGCAGTCATTAATGCATGCATGTATCTTCTGTACCTCTAATCCTAGAGGGCAGACAACCTTCTTTGCTTCGTAAATCTTGGCGGGCGATTCGTTATCCTTTGAAAGCTTCTTCATTATCCTCAACAACTTTTCAAATCCCTTGTCGTGCACACCGACCTCGCCTTCCATTTCAGCAATTGCAAAGTCTTTGCCTAGCTTTTTGTGGCCATCTTCACAATTGGGGTACAACAATTTGTTGTGATCATCTAACATCTGCTCAAATTTCAACCTCTCCCTTTCGCTATCACATTCTCCCTTTGCATCAGCAATGGCCCGACCAAGATCATCATCTGGCTCATATGATGCACGTTCTTCTGCTTCTTCTTCATCATTGTCTTCCATTGTAGTACCACCGTATTCAGGGGACATAGGATAGCTGTCATCATTCTCTTCATCTTCGTTGTCTTCCATCATAACCCCTCTTTCTCCGTGCTTGGTCCAACAATTATAGCCAGACATGAAACTGAACCGAAACAAGTGGTCATGAATGACTCTTGAGGAAGAGTATTCCTTCTGATTCCGATACTCACCACATGGACAACAGATAAAACCATTCCGCTTGTTTGCCTCTGCCACAACGAGAAAAGAACGCACGCCTTTAATGAACTCGTCAGAGATTCGATCAGCGTACATCCATTGCCGTCTCATCTGCATTTTATAAGTTCATCAAACAAAATCACGATGCTAAGAGTAGTACTAGTCTAAAAATAAAAGAACACATCGTATACATCAAACAAGCACTGATTTAAAAAACTTTCTACTACATCTTTAGTCCCGGTTGGACACACCAACCGGGACTAAAAGGCCAGTGGGACCAACATGAGCCCGTTTAGTCCCGAATGGTGTCTCCAATCGGGACTAAAAGTGGGTGACGACACTATATGTCGTGAGTGGACACTATGCCAGTGAGTGGCGACCTTCATTTGGGTGGCAACACTATGATAGGGGTGAGTGTCGACATTATGTCATGAGTGTCGACACTATGTTGTGCTGCTTAATCTATAAATAGGCTTCCTTGTGAACTATCAACTACAAGGAAGATCGTGTGCGAGACCAGGGACACCACTACGGCGGAGCTTCTCGAAGATGTCTTAGGACCTCGTCCTCAGACATCTTCGAGGAGCTCGCCGTAGAGGCACTCCCTAATATGTGAAATTAGTTAGCTCCACCAGCATACTAATTTATCTAGAAAAGATATGAACTGAAAGATGGTGTGCGAGAGTAGGGACACCACTATGGCAGAGCTTCTCGAAGATGTCTTAGGATGCCTCGTCCTCAGACATCTTCGAGGAGCTCGCCATAGAGACACTCCCTAATTTAATTTGGTAGATCCTTGGCGTGTTCATGTTTTTGTTCTTAATTTCTTGATTAACTGGCCGATGATTAACTAAAATGCTAGGGCGCCACTATATATATGTGTGCCTTCATAGTTTTGGTACTTATTTTTGTTTCAATGGATTTTGTGACGACGGGTAGAAGAAAGAAGAATATTTTGTTGCTCGACAGTGACATGATGCACTGTGAACCGACCGGATTTCAAGACAACGTGTCAAACCAAGATATGTATATAGGATGAACTCATGTATCTATGTGCTTCGATGAATCAAATGAATTTCGAGAACTATATGTGCCAAATTAACCAGATATACAGAGATAGAACCCACACAAAATCTATCCATTTCTAGAGCACGAAATGAGCTAAAACAAGCAATAAGAGCTGAAATGATGAAGTTGCTAACCTCTTAGGACCCTTGATATATGTGGAGCCAAAAAATCTTCACAAATCTTGAGAAAAATGGGGAAGAACTCGAGATTGAGGGGAGAAATTTGAGAGGGATGATTGTGTGAGCTTGAAATGGCTCGGGCTGGGAAGGGGAAGAAGATATAGTCAGGGACTTTAGTCCCGGTTTGAGAAACAAACCGGGGCTAAAGGTCCACGCATCTGCTCTTTTCCAGCGCCAGACCCTTTAGCCCTAGTTTGTTAAACGAACCGGGGATAAAGTTCCCATACGAACCGGGGCTAATGTCTTCGTCCTCGCGCCGCTTTCTAGCCGTTAGACGAGGCATTAGTCCCGGTTTGTACCAGAACCGGGACTAATGCTCTGGACCAAAGGTCCGTTTTCTACTAGTGATCGCACAATCGCTATTGTCAGGCTGGCCGCGCTAGTAGGCCACGGAGCACAAATCCTCGGAAATTGTATTTGTTATCTCAAATGATCAATGAAATATTGTTTCCACCTATTTTGTTTTCTTTTGTATCTTAATACACCGGCATGCCCGCACATTTTGTTTCTTTTACCGTACCCGGTGCGCATGAGAGAGAAACACCGACCCCGCACGTACTAGCGGAGGCGTCCGTACGTTTTTCTCGTGTCAAACAAATGGATCCCCTTGCCTCAGCCCTTTCTTGGTCTGAAAGTATTTGCTAGTGTCATCATTGACATTTATGGCTACACTTTCTTCAGACATAAAAGACTGGATAAGAGCACACCACTCCTCTGAAAACCTTTCATACAGAGTGTTTGCTGGAAAAAAATACCAATTAACTTTATCATATGTCGGTACCACGTACATGGTCACTGCGGTGGCTGCTTTTTTTGAACGATAACTGGGTCCAGAAGACCCCAAAAGTTGCATGTTAAAACATGTGGCAGGTACAAATTACAGAAAGGCCCTTGACATAAAGCACACTAGCAAAACTAGATATAACAGAAAAGGGCCTCTCTCTTGCAAAAAGCACCCTAGGACTAGAAAATAAAAAGCAATCAAGTCCTCGAGTGCCTCCACCACCGATCTCTCGTGACCTCCAGCCGACGGCGAGGTCCAGTAAGTATCTTGCTAGTGACGCTCCACTAACCGGAGAAGAAGCTACGTCGCCGGCCACCTTGCAATAAACGGGGACGCACCACTTGTTGACGGCGAGGTGTCGAGCACCGACGCTGCGCTTCGAAGGAGGGCCTCCGATGGAGGTTTGATCCCAAAGTCGCCATTCGACAAAAAAGACAGCAGTCCGACAGCATCGCCGCCACCATCGGACCACTGCGAGAAAGCTCCAGTAGCAGCAGCACCGACCTTCCATTGGATCTCGAGGAGGAAGAAAACCATCTCACCAACCTTTGCCTCATCGCCACCACAGCGACTTGGAAGAGGAGGAAGTAAGGCTTCTTCATCCCGCAGCATCAAATCCATCCCCTCCGCAGGGGACCAGAGCCACCTTCTCCAGACAGACGAGATGGGCACGGACCAGCTTCTCCACTCCCCCTCGCCTCCACGGCCGTCCAGGAGCAAAGCAGGCTCGCCAAGCTTTGTGCCGACGCACCCTTCCCCCTCCCCTCCACGGCCGGTCGGGATAGGGTACCCACCACCACCACCACCTCTCGAATGGAAACCCGCAGCTCCGAAGTTATTAGACGGAGCGGTTGCCCTTCTTTGCTTCCTCAGCTCCGACCATCGGAGCAAGAGAGAATGAAGGAGGAACCCTAAAAGCTCCAAGATCTGGCTACCTATATCCGAAGCACCGCAGCCTCTGCCAGGAAAAAAGCCTACTGCTGGCACAAGGCCAAACAACCTAAACCCTAAAACTACTCCGGCGCCACCTCCTGCCGGCTATTCCAGCGAGAGGGGCGCGGGCGAGCCCCGGTCTCTCGCAAAGAAACGAAACAGGGGGTGGAGGATGTTAGCTTCGAGGACAGGACTAAAAGTAAACTTATTTGTGGACGGGGTGAGGGAGTAGATCTCTTCTCTTGTGCTGCTTGCGGTTTTTTCGATGACTAGGACTTACCAAGTGGAACAACAGGCTTACTAGAGTGTTTCCCGCGGCCACCGCGCAGGCCTGTAACTGTAAATGATGAGAAGAAGGAGAGGAGGCGCCTCTTTCCGTCATGATGCTCGGAAAGAGGTGGCAATCTCCGGCGCACCACCTCGGTAAGCTTCCTGCCGTATGACATCCAAACTGCACTGGACGCACCTACCGAGGATGAGAAGGAGAGGAGGCGCTGCCTGCCGCCAGAACGTCCTTGACGATCCATGCATGCATGGTCATCCAATTTTTGCTACTACCTCCGATCTATATTACTTGTCGCTAAAACGGATGTATCTAGCACTAAAACATGTATAGGTACATCTATTTCAGCGACAAGTAATATAGATCAGAGGGAGTACTACTCTATCTGCATACATCTTGCTCGCAGCCCAAACATTCAACTTGTACTAGAGTTTAGCTAAATTAAACCTCAAACTTTTATTCCTGCTAATTTGCGCGCGCGCGCGCACACACGCACGCACATCTGTCAAATAATCCCGGCCGGCCTAATTTAATTAAACACCCAACAAGTCCATCACCACCATTCTTTTCTGGGATACTAGATGCTACAGAACCACATGTTTCAGAGGCAGCTTATTATTATCATCATCTTGATTGGGTGTCTTCATCTCCTATATATATCTTCAGCATATGCATGCTAGGAGATTAACAATTACGGACTCTTTCACACCATCTTTATCAAACTCTTCTACAAGAAAAATTGTACAACATCATGTTTATCTATGGTTACAGCACAAGACTGTCTCAATGCAAAAAAAAAAGATACCGTATGCAGCAACAAACTACTAGTCTAAGAGAAAATTCTCAACAAGATATCGAGGTTAGTACATGAGATCTATAACCTGCAACTCACAGGGCAGTCTTCTTCCTACTACTACTACATCATAACACCACTGTCACTGTCACTGTCACTGTCACTGTCACACACTATATATCATGCTCTATCATCAATCCATCAGGAGACCAAATGCTCTACAATGTACAAGGAGCGACCTGCTTGTCGTGGCTCGCACACAGCTAGGCACCTCAAGGCCACGTGCCTAGCTAGGAGTCAGACTATTCAGGTCGCCTTTTGGGAACCCATCGCTCTTTGCCCTCGCTCGAGCTTGACTGCTTCAGCTCCCTCAGTGCCACTACAACAAGCTAACGAGAGATAACCATTAGTTAGTTCACATGCCGACTCAAGCGAAAGACAGTTGAGCATATGATGGGAAATAAGCTGTGTGAGTATATTCATCTTTTAAAAACGTGACCGCGAGGAAATTGGAAATAAGCTGTCTGAGTTCTCATCTTAAAAACGTGACCACAAGGAAATTGGAAAATAGTACTAAACACTAACATAACATATGGTAACTGTTTCACACATAATATTAGTATTTTAACATATAATAAAGCTTCTTCTGTAAACTGTGCCAAAAGAACGAATAAACAACTCCAGCAATTTGAACAATGTGCTATAGGCAAAGGGCATCCACACCAGCAAAATAAGGACATACTATTATAGATGATGAACCCGCCTAAGGGGTGATGCTATATCCTGCTATCATATTGCTTCGATGACACGATGCAACTGATCATGTAAAAAGTTCTGGTTTTTAAGAATACATGTAAAAGTTCCTGTGTAGTCATATAGGTTACTGGGGACCAGAATTGCAAGTGCACAACAAAATCTCGGTGACTACTGCAGACACGGAAAGGGAAAGGGGGCACACAACAGAAATCCTTGCACAGCAACTAAGATAAGAATTACGGCGACGGAGCATGCGGAAAAATATCCCCATAACCTAAAAATGGTGTCAGGATACATTCATTTGGTAACTGAAACAGCAAAAAACAACCAGGAGCAGGCACTCTAAATTGAAACAATCATAGTAGTGGACATGAATGCAGTTAACTATTAGTATGAGACAGCAATCTCTATATATCTAAAATGGCTAATTATTAAGTTCTCGACTAAATATAACTTTCCAACGTGCTGGAAAGATCAAGACATTGTGCTGATGGGAGTGCACAAACTTTGCTGGTTCTCACCTGCATCAGTCAACACTACCCTTGAGTCTGTTGACTTCCAGAACCCTAATTGTCATATACTTCACACGATGCACTTGAATGACTATCATGTATCAACTATGACCTGGTAACCTACTTCTGCTATTAGCTTTTCTACTACAATGACTGATGTCTCAACGGCCCAGTATTTATAATTATCTTGATGATAAGAAATTCTTGTGAAAAATAAAATGAGAACTCACCCTGTTGGAAGCTCCATTTTGCAGTCGGGGACTTCTCCGAGGCTCAGCGTTCTGATTTTGCAAAACTGATGAATTGTTCTGGGCAGCAAGCGATGGATTATAGTTACGCAAATAGGATGGATGGCTCTGGACACTGGGCGATGGGTTGTGGCTATGCGAATAGGATGCGCTGTTCTGCACAGCGGATGGCAGATTTCGATTATGCGAATAGAATGGATTGTTCTGGAAATTGGCCGTTGGATTCTGGTTTTGCAAACAGGATGGACTGCTCTGTACACTGTAAGGTGGATTCCGGTTTTGCGAGTAGTGTTGAATGTTACGGACAATGGACGGAGAATTCTGGCCTTGCGAATAGATTGGAATACTACCTACGATGGACACAGGAATTTGGTAGTGTGGATAGGATAGAATGGTATGGACAGTGGACGAAGGATTCTGGCTTTGCAAATATATTGGAATGCTACCGACAATAGACACAGGATTTTGGTTCTGTGAATAGGATGGAATGTTCTGGACAGTGGATAGCGGATTCTGGTGTTGCGAATGGGATGGACTGTCCTCGACTGCGGAAGGCAGAATACCACTCTCTGAACTGCTATCCGCACCGTCTTCCCTCGATTTATTCCGAGTCAGAACCTCACTACTAGTGGCAGCGGCACTATGGTTCTTGTTTTGAGAATGGGATGGACAGTTCACAATTACGGATGGAGGATTCTGGTTTTGTGAATAGGATGGACTGTTCTGAACAATGGGAGATGGATCCTGGCATTGTGAATGGGATGGGCTGTCCACGACAACAGACGGCACACTGCCGCTCCCTGAACCGCCATCCGCACGGTTTTCCTTTGATTTATTTCGAGTCTGGATTTCACTACTAGTGGCAGCAGCATTATTATCCTTCCGCGAATACTGATTCGCAGAAGCTCTAGCCCCGGCTATCGCTGCAGAGACACTAGGAGTTTTGACTAGCGCGGACTTTGAAGAGTCAAAATTCAGAGATGGATCCTGGCGTTGTGAATGGGATGGGCTGTTCAGGACAACAGACGGCAGACTACCGCTCCCTGAACCGCCATCCCCATGGTTTTCCCTTGATTTATTTCGAGTCTGGATTTCACTACTAGTGGCAGCAGCATTATTATCCTTCCGCGAATACTGATTCGCAGAAGCTCTAGCCCCGGCTATCGCTGCAGAGACACTAGGAGTTTTGACTAGCGCGGACTTTGAAGAGTCAAAATTCAGAGATGGATCCTGGCGTTGTGAATGGGATGGGCTGTTCAGGACAACAGACGGCAGACTACCGCTCCCTGAACCGCCATCCCCATGGTTTTCCCTTGATTTATTTCGAGTCTGGATCTCACTACTAGTCGCAGCAGCATTATTATCCTTCCGCGAATACTGATTCGCAGCAGATCTAGCTCCGGCTATCGCTGCAGAGACACTAGGAGTTTTGACTAGCGCGGACTTCGAAGAGTCGAAATTGAGAGATCCTGGCTTGAGGGAGAAGGGGTTCCTGGGATCTGGAAGCGGAAACTTGACGGGCAGTGGACCTTGAACGGGTGAAAGACCCCTGACTGCTCCCTCATAGATCTGTGATGCAGGACGACACAGAATAAGCTCAGAAGGTTATAAGGACAAAAGAAGGATGCATTGATTAGATTAACCATAACAAGTAGCTCACCCTTCTTTCTAAATTGTATACACCCTGGTAACCGCGCATCTCAAACGGAACCACCAACTTCTGCAGAAATCAGTGTACAGAAAATTGTCAAGAAACAGAAATTAGCTTGCATCTCAGTTAACGGGTACATGCAGTGCAATGACCAGGAGTGATTGACAAGCTGGCATGTGAAGGCATGGTTTTCAGGAGATTTTACCCACCTGTGGATTTTCGCAGAGCCAGCAAAAGTCAGTCAAGCCTTCAAGCCTGACCTGCATCAATTCAAGAACCACATTCAGTATCTTTGAGTGGCATGACAGGGCAAATTCAGGCTATGGACTGGACAGGAAACGGCGTTACTGATTCAGGCACATCCTCCCAGCAGACAAGCTCCTCAGACCTCACGCAGCCCACCACCTCAACGCACCCTGTCAAGGAAAGAAAGAAATTGGCGATGACGTGAGATTAATTTCGAAAAGAAAAAAATGATCAGCAACCATCAAGATGCACATAGATCGTCACTGAGCAATCGATGTTCCACGAATTATTGTAGCAGAAAGACCATGGCAAGAGAAGTCTACGCGAGCACACGCATCGTGGAAGGAGGACACACCTCTTAATAATACCACGAGCCAACCCATTACACAGTGTTATAAAGTTATTACAGCGGACACGGGTGCAGATCTACAAATATTTGATTCTTGGTCCATACGAAACGTAACTCAGTAGCAATCAAATTAGTGATTGACTATCAATTCTCATATACCCAGTATGACATTATGCGAAGCGGACACGGGTGCAGATCTACAAATATTTGATTCTTGGTCCATACGAAACATAACTCAATAGCAATTAAATTAGTTGACTGACTATCAATTCTCATATACCCAGTATGACATTATGCGAAGCGGACACGGGTGCAGATCTACAAATATTTGATTCTTGGTCCATACGAAACATAACTCGGTAGCAATTAAATTAGTGACTGACTATTAATTCTCATATAGAGTACCCAGTATGACATTATGCGAAGCGGACACGGGTGCAGATCTACAAATATTTGATTCTTGGTCCATACGAAACATAACTCAATAGCAATTAAATTAGTTGACTGACTATCAATTCTCATATAGAGTACCCAGTATGACATTATGCGAAGCGGACACGGGTGCAGATCTACGAATATTTGATTCTTGGTCCATACGATACATAACTCAGTAGCAATTAAATTAGTGACTGGCCATCAATTGTCATATACCCAGTATGACATTATGCGAAGGTGCTGTAGAAGTGTGATATCTGAACTGAATGTCTACTTTTCTAATGACTGAGTGAAGGATGCAGCGCAAAGGCTGCTAATTTCAGAGTCATCTGTCTGTAGCATAATAAATGGCAAAGCTTCAGTCTGCAATGGGATTTTTTTCCTCTTCCGAGACTTCCGTCGCAGAAAAAGGAGCTCATTTGCATGCGGTGTGTGCAGCCAAATTTGGGAGCAGGCACTCGCGAGGACTGGCAATTTGACTAAGGGGTAGTAGCAGTAGCAGCGAGGAAGAAGATGGGTAGGAGGAGGAGGAGCAGCTGACCGAGGAGGCGGGAGACGGGGTAGTGCTGGGGAAACTCGATGTGTGTGACCCCGTCGACGGCGTGGATCTCCCGGTAGAAGGCCTCCATGGCCGCGACGGTGTCCGGGTCGGGCACCTTGGAGGCGGCGTGTATCCAGAGGCGGCCGGTGACCGGGGACGGCCAGGAGCGGCCCTCGACGCGCTTGATGCCGTGCACCAGCAGGGACGCCCACGGCTGGTGCATCGTCAGGCAAGGGTTCCGGTACGAGCCGCCGCCGCCTCCCGAGCGTGCGCCCCGCATGCTTCCGCGGCTGTGTGGTTGTGGTTTGGTGAGGATGGGATTGAGGGACGGCCGGCCGGAATCGAGTCGGGGTTGGCGGATCGGTTGCCGCCGCCGGCGGCCAGATGCTCCTACTCTACAGTTGTTGTTTTTTCTGAACGAAACTACTCCGGGTTGGTTGGGTTCGGATCGGATCGGGCTCAGTTCGATGAAAAGCTAAATGGGCCGATGACAGTTTTTTTTTTACTCCCTCAGTCCTAAAATAGATGTCTCAAATTTGTCAAAATTTAGATGAATCTAGACACTATTTAGTAGTATATAGATTCATCTAAAATTTAAAAAGTCTAAGACATCTATTCTTGGACGGAGAGAGTAGTATAAATAAATTTGGTCAGATTTTATATAGATACTGTAAGGCACTATGTCATAAAATCAGATATCTTGTCATAAAAAAAATGCTAGGAGTAGAGAATATTTGTTTTGGTTGCACTCTCTTATATTTGGGCGCTACCGTTCTACTGATACATGATTAGAATGTGATGAATAATTATGTAACGATATTTGACAACGTCAATATATATAGTAATGTTTATATCATGCCCCCGTCGAATTTTGGCGATTTAAATCTGCAACGGTGCAATGGTGCAATGACGAGGCAGGGTAAAACATAATATCTTAGATTTATCAAAATTTAAATAAATCTTTAAAATCTAAAACATCTATTTTATGACGGAGGGAGTACATAGGTGACGGCTTTTGGCTCCAACGACTCCACAGAGCACCGAACATTCAAATTTTAATAATCCGCATAAATTAAAAATATGTATATACGTGCAAATCTGGATGTGTCCTTCGTATATAGTATGTTTATATCATGCCCTATTTTTCATCATCGCATTCCGGTGATTTAAATCTACAACGGTGCGAGTCTTTCGAAGAGCAGTATGGGAAGGATGTTTAGCTCTCGCCCCTGCGCTCCACCATGGGCGCCGGCGACCCATTCCCACCGCCGCATAGCTAGTCAGCCACCGCTCATTCGCGCCACATCATGCGGCCTGAGCGCCACGCCACACTCCCTGAACGCTAGTGCCCCATGCGGGAGCAGCCCTACCTTCCCCGCGTCCCTGCCATTTACCCTCGGTCGCGATGAGTGATGCGCGTCCACGGACGCGTCGTGGCCCCTCTCCGCCCCCTCCCCCCGGCGCCTGCCTTGAACTCTGCTGCCCTCGCCACCCCCACCCCTGCCCCCACCCCGGCACGTATCGGATCGTCCGTTCCCGTTGCCCCGACGAGGTCTTTGCCGCAAAAATCTAGAGTATGCATGTGGTGACCCAACATACCACTACATAATGTAGTACACTATAGTCGTTGACATAACACCAATAAAATACCGTTCACTAGTATTACATTCCTCAGAGTGGTACAACAGAAACACATCAGGTCCAAGACATGACTATAGGTTACAGCTCGACCCCGCATGTCTCCTTGGTGTATGCCATGCCCACCTATTGAATTACGGCAATAGGCAATACAGACCATTCAGATGCCAGAACTATCGTGGTACGTTGAGGGTTTCCACCCATATGCTGCATATCCTCTATGAATTACCAATTAATGCATGCTACGAGTGATAACATCCACGACCCGCACATCCGGCTCCATGCGAGAGGGAAAAGATACAGCTGATTTATCCGTCCCATTCCAAATCTCATGGTCGACGCGTAATATACAGCACAAGAATCACTGGCGATATTGGTTGTTAAGTCCTAGATGATATAGTCCCGTGAAGTGGTAATCCATCTGCCAGACTTAATAGATTAGCTGATTACCCTAGATCAGTAACCAATAGTTCACATTATCATCAAAAATAGTGTTTTCTGACTTTTTTGAAATGCAGGTGATGACAACACTGGATTTTCAAAGTACTTTACAGAAAATAACCAAAGGACATGAGCAAGTGTGAACTTGCCTTTTGTGATTGCAAGATTATGCACTCACGGTCTTTGAGATAATATAAGATCCAATATCTGAAATTAGCATCATTGGTCCGGTAAGGACTAATGTTTAAAGAAGTAAGATGCTGTTATGCATAAGTAATGTAATGCAATTTGATAAACTCGAATTCCCAAAATAAGCGTTGATCTAGGGTTTGGAAACTAGAAATGGTTTCTTTAGAATGCGTTGTCCTTTTAGATAAGTTTCACACTTGTGCTTCTTATTAAGGCTTGTGAGTGTGTGTGAAACAACATGTGAGTATAATAAATAATATACAATAATAAGATATACAAATGTGGAATGCTACTCAAAGACTATTTATATAAGAATTGTTTTATCTTCAAATCTTACTTTACAAGTAATGGCATTTATAAGGAACTTAAGTGTTAACAATCCAATATATACAAGTAAATTATAAAGTAATATGATTATAATTAATTGTCATCTGTTGACTATGATAAAAGTCCTTGAGTTTAGTTGTTAAGAGTTAGAGATATTATTACAAAATTTGTTGTTTGAAGTGGCAAAAAGGATAACCTTCGAAGAAAAGGTTTCTTTCCTAAGGTTTAAACAATCTTTATGGTTAATAGAATGTGGTCGATATCTTTTGGTGTCTATTCGGTTATTTTGGTCTTGATATGCACTAGGTCTTAATTGAAACAGACTAAAGTAAACTATAAAACACATAGTGAAGCTTTTAACATGGTGTTTACAATCTTGTAGACTAAAGTTTAACTTTAAGAACATAGATGGACTTAAGGTGTAATGCTTATGATATTTGTACTTTGTTCACTTTATAATGTTTCCTTAAAGTTACTTAAGAGTGGTAATACTTCTATTTGAGTCATGGTTTCTTAATATTATAATGGAATGGAATCATTTATCTTTTTATAAATGAGTGGTTATGGTTTTTAAACAAGGAAACAATATTACTTAACTACTCATGAATTTTCTTTGGATTTGTAATGTGTTTATAAATTTATGGTTGAAGTAATGGTAAAAGATTTTTATTAAGCCAAAATAATAATTTTGAGAATTTAATATTTGATTACTCCTTTTGGAAAATAGTATAATTTTTTTTCTTGTATGATAATTCAAAGAAAAATTGTATTTAAAATGTGTTGAACTTAGTTTGACTCCATATTATCAAAATTTATGACTAATACTATTATTAGGCCTTAAATGTATAATTTTTAGATTTATAAGTAAATTTTATTTACCCTTATATGAATTATCAATTAAGGAATTAGATTTAAATTCAAGTTATTAGAGTTTTAAACTTTTACTTACTTCAAAAGTGGACTGTTATATTTTTAACATGTATATATTATTTTTGTGATCATTTTGGTATATTACATTTATTTTTGTGATTTATAAATAATAAGATATGATTTTATAAGATTTATTACTTTAGATCACTTATTAAATAATAGATATTTAATTAAGTGAAATGATAATACATGATTACAGTATTAAATTATAGTTCTTATTTTTCTAAGAATTTTGGTATATTATTTATATTTTCTTATTTACCTATATTAAAATATGAATTTTTGAAATATTAATATTATAATTTTTTATTAAATAATAATTATTTAAATTATTAACACAATAATGTTTGATAATAGTTTTAAGTTTTAGATTTTATTTTTCTAAAAAAATTATATATTAAACATCTTTTTTTGAATTATAAAACAAATGTTATTGAATTTGCAATGTTTAATCCTTTTATTTAATTTCTGAAAAATATTTATATTGAATTTATATTGTTTTGTCTATTTAATAAACAGAAAATACCTTTTTACACCGAGCCTAGACCTACTCTACTCACAAACAGGTGGGGTACTGGCAACGTCGGCATGCCACGTTGGCGTGGACCAGTCAAACCGGTGGACCAGGTCAAGGGTGACATAAGCGTGACGTCATGATGACGTCGGACAAACTGATCCTCTCATATCGAGATCGATCGAGCGATCCCGTACGCGCGTGCGGCTGTGGTTGTGTTGTTTGGAAAGAGGGCGTCGCAAGGAACGTAGAAGTGACGGCGTCGCTCCTGATTGGTCATCGGAGTTCGGTCAACGGCGAGGTCGAGTGGCGGTGGCTATGGGTGAATGTCGGGCGAGCGATACAGGAAGCAATCGAAACATTGGGGCATACTGGAAGACTCAGTAACTCACCAGGAGCGCGAAGGTGCAGTCGGCGACGCGAATCATGTAGGGGTTCGTAGCATGGAAAACAAAATTTTCTATCGCATACAAACAAACAAGCCAAGATCTATCTACTAGATTGTAGCAACGAGTCGATAGAGGAACTCACCCTCGAAGATTCCAAAGCGGTTAACGAGAGCAGATTCTCGTGGGTGATGTAGTCGTACTCTTTCCGATCTCAAGATCGCGTAGACGATCCTTCCAGCGCCACGTTCCCGCAGCGCTCCCGCAGTCGGTCACACGTTCGGTACTCGACGAAGACCTTCCTCTCCCTTGTTCCAGCAGGCAGCGGAGGTTGTAGCACTCTCCTCGCGATTCCGGCAGCACAACGGCGTGGTACCGGAGGTAGAGGAGATCGCAGGCTTCGCTTAAGCCGGTGCGAGTATGGTGGAGCTTATGAGAGAGGCTATTAGTGGTCTAGTAATTAGACACACCAATTAGAGGGCTCTAAACCAATTAGAAGGCTCTAAACCGAAACAGCTCTAAACCGGGGTCTAGGTCTAGTTTCTAGTTTAGAGGATAGGAACTTGTGTGTGTGTGGAGGGGAGCCCTGCCCCTCCCTTTATAGGTGGGAGGGCTGGCCGGCCAAGGGGAGGGAGTGGAGTCCCTCCCCAACTCGGCCTAGGTGGGGCGCCGGCTTGGGGAGGAGGACTCCTCCCTCAAGTCGGTTTCCTCCTCTCCTCCCACTTCCCAAAAACTGCCGTTTGACTTTCAAACTAGCCGTTTGACTTTTTCAATTTAGGATTCAAATTAATCCTTTATTTGGGACAGCAAGAACACTTAGTACATGATGCAATCATTCCAATATGCAATGACACATTCATGTACCCCTTCCCCTCCGGAGTGCCGGACATTCCGGGACCTTCTAGAATGTTCCCGATGAAAACACCGGAACCATTCCCCAACTCCGAAACGGGACTTTCCTTATATGAATCTTATTCTCCGGACCATTCCGGATCACCTCGTGATATCCCGGATCCCATCCGAGACTCCGAACAACATTCGGTCTCTTTCTCATAATACCATAACTACTCAAACAACGTCGAATCCTTAAGTGTGTCTCCCTACGGTTCGTGAATTATGCGGACATGATCGAGACACTTCTCCGAACAATAACCAATAGAGGAATCTGGAAATTCATATGGCTCCCACATATTTCTACGATTACTTTGCGATCGAATGAACCACTTACATACGATACCAATTTCCCTTTGTCTCACGATATGTTACTTATCCGAGGTTATGATCGTCGGTATCTCTGCATACCTAGTTCAACCTCATCGATAAGTACTCTTTTCTCGTTCCTGTGATATGTGATCCCTTGTGAGCCAGTCACATGCTTGCAAGCTAATTGGATGACATTTCACCGAGAGGGCCCAGAGAATATCTATCCGTCATGTGGATGGACAAATCCCACTCTTGATCCATGTGTTTCAACCAATACTTTCCGAACACTCAATGCCACCTTTATAGCCACCACATTACGGTGTGGTGTTTGATGACATCAAAGCATCCATCCAGTAAAGGTGATATGCATGATCTCATGGTCGAAGGAATTAGGTTACTATGTATCAGAAAGCATATAGCAATTGAACTATTGAAATGACTTGATCTTTATGCTACGCTTATCTATAGGAGTATGTCCATCACATCATTCTCCTAATGATATGACCCTGTTGTTAATAACATCTCTATGTTCATGATCAGGAAACAATGATCATCTATTAACCAACAAGCTAGTTTAACAAGAGGCTTTACTAGGGACTCTTATTTTAGTTTACAAATCACACAAGTATTAATGTTTCCGGTTAATACAATTATAGCATGGTATGTAAACATTTATCATAAGTATGAAGATATGATAATAACCACTTTATTATTGCCTCTTGGGCATATCTCCAACAGTCTCCCACTTGCACTAGAGTCAATAATCTAGTTTCAAACCTTTGTGTATTCAACACCTATGGCTTTCCGGTGTTGTATGTACACGATTGCTAGTGGTTAACTGATCTCCGGATCTGACACTTCCAGGTCCGTGTGTAATTGCATATCTTTGCGTCTCTACGCATCACTCATTCTCTAATGAGATGGCTTTGTATAATTTGGTCTTTCGGTGTGACCTTTAGTTCTTTGGGGTTAAAACATGTTGATAATATTGTCGTACAATATATCTTCATAGTATTATCCCGCTATGAACTACACCTAGTTTGATAACAAACTTCTTGACACAAATGCCCTCTTTAGCTGCTATTATAGCAGCCATATACTTAGCCTTTTGTTGTAGTATCTGTCACAATGTCTTAACTTTGGAACTCATCCAAATCCATCATGGAACTCACTTTCCATTATATTGTGCCACCCTTAATTTAGATTGAGATAAACTTAATTTGTACTTTGTGACAAAACTAGTATCAATGTAGTACTTTTACAATGAACTAACCATCTATTTGTCACTTCTACAAATAATATACTCTTAGTTCTTCAAAAAGATCATAAGAATATCCTTACTGTCGTCCAATGATCATCTTATGAATCATTCTGGTATATGCTCATAATATTTATAGCATAGGACATATCTGGATTTGTACATATCACAGTATGATTGATATAAATACTCTTTGTGATTTCATACATCAAGTATCAAACTATACTTGAATCTTTGTTTCACTTACCAAGTGCCAATACACTTGAATATATCATCAACATTGAACTCTTTCAATCCTTTCTGTGCAACAAGAACCTTTCTTTGTAGTTTCTATATTGAATTCATTCAATATCTCGTCTATGTACTTCTGGCACAACCATATTAGCGTCTATTGATGCCAAATATTTGGGTTTTGCCAAAGTCTTTCATCGGGATGAAATTCTTAATATGTGTTAATAAAAGATATATTATTTCCAATCAACAATATGTCTTCCACATAATGTATTAGAAACATGTCTTAGCGCTCCCACTTAATTTCTTGCAAATGCAAGCATCTTCATTGTCTCCGATGAAATTAAACTCTTTTAACAGTTTCATCATAGTGAAGATTCCAACTCCGCTATGCTTACTTCAACCATTGAAGTTTGCATATGCTTTTAGCATCCTTTGAATTAACAAAACCCTTTGGACCGTGTCATGCACACGTCCTAGGTAACCATTCTATTAGAAGAACTTGTTTTGTTTATTCTACTACCACATAACAAATTATATGTAGTGGTTGCTACATTAATCCGTCTAGACTAAAAATCGCTATGAAAGATCAAATCTTGTCATATACAACCTTTGAACATTGTTGTGAACTCTTTCCCAACATGTCGACTATTTCATAGATGTGAAACATCCATGTCTATTTCTTTATAGATCCAAACACAACTGTAAGGTCTTACACCTTTCTCGAGGGTCCTTCAAGTTCAAAACTTGATTTCTCGTGTATGGAACTATCACGGATTTTTATGGCTTCAAGCCATTTGAGTCAGGCCCATCATTGCTTCTTTGCATGTAGTAGGTTCATTATTCTCAAATAATGATTCAACCCTCAAATCTTGGTATTTGATTGTTCATCCGACCTACTTGTTTCAATAGGAACTTGGATCTCCGTGACCACAACCTTTGAGGCACGTGAGCCATGAGCATTATTCTTCTCCTAACACTTTTCGGTCTGCGAACTCTGCACATATAGCTAAGGTTCCTTTAACCTTATCAAAGTTCTATTGTCCTCCCACTTAACTTTTCACGAAAAATTCCTTCTCAAAGAAACTTGACGTTCTAAGCGACAAACACTTTTGTCTCCGGTGTTTATGGAGGAATACTTAACATTTATACAAAGACAGGTTCATCCGACTTTGGTTGCACACATCTTTCTTATGCATAGCATACCAATGTTTAAGAAAGGACTACTTGGGTTTTATCCCAAACCATAACTTTATATGGTGTCATTTCAGCGGATTATGATGGAGCTCTTTTCAGTGGAAAAACGGTAATCTCTAAAGCTTTTAATCTTTAAAATATAATGGCAGTTTTATGAATTATACCTTTGATCTTACCATGTCAAACAAGGTTTAATTACATATCTCGAATGCTCCATACTCTTATGGTGTTTCGGGAAATGCAAATCCACGGAACTATTCCATAAATCTTAGGTATTATGCTAAACTTGTAACTTAAATATCTTCCTTTATGATCTTATCATAAACTATTCATATTCTTGTTACAATGATTTTGCACTTCATCTTGAAAGTCTTTTGAACTTTTCAAATATTTCATACTTCATCCTTATTAAGTAAATATTCATATATTCACTCAAATTTTCGGAGAAAGCATATGAAGTTGAAATCCATCGCACTTGACTACACATAATGGAGTTCGTACAACAATATGCACAAGTTCCAATAAGCTAGTCTTTCGTTCCCTTTTGGCCTATGAACGAAGTTTTAATTATCTCTAGGAAAGTTTCACAAACGTCATTTGATCAAAATCAAAAGACTCCAAAATTCCATCCACATGGAGTTTCTTCATGTTTTCTTTCCAATATAATTTAAACGGCGATGTCACTTCCTAAGTGATCTTTCAATCAATTTGTCTTTCGACAATTTTAGCACTTGTTTTATGGATGTGATTTCTCCAACGAGTTTTGTGAATCATCCATCTTTTATGGATCACAGCAATTATTTGAACAACCCTTTTGTTCTCATAATACCTGATAAAACAAATCTTGAAGGCAAGCGTTGATGTTTTAACGAGCAACAAAATAACCCTTTATTTGTTCTCGATGAACATCATCACCTATTCTTTTGCTAGTTACTTAGGCCATTGTAGTTCATGAATTGTGTTGTTTCGTATGACGATTCACACCAACAAATTCAGTATCAAATACTTAAGAACCACATTGTTTAATAAGCAAAGAATATAGCCATAACATATATATCATCTATATACTTAAACTGAACAATTCTAGTCTTTTCTTTTCTGCCATATACTTATGAGATTCTCTTTCAGTATTTCCTTTTCTGTTTGAAAGAATCTATCAACATCAATAGTGAAGTCATACATATGACACATAGTCCAAAGCGTGTATAGTTAAATACCAATGTCTTTGAACTTGCACTTTGAAGTAGATCACCATTATCAAATATTTGGTGTTCTTTCAAATTCCTTTCTTTAGTAATCTCTTGGTGTAGTAAACATTTTACCTACATCAAATATTCACCCTCATCATGGACTTATCCATGATCTAGCTACTTTTAGCTTGTAACGGTGAATCGTGAGTATAATGTTGCTCTCCAAAACCTTTTGGAAGATTAGGACAACTAGTGTCTCCAACCTTTTGCAAATTCTCATCAAATATGAGAACATGACTTTTGCCATATTATACTCTAACATGTTGTAACCAAAACTTCGTTTCAGATATCACAATATCTTCCACACATCATGGTTTCTGAAACAACTCTTTCAGATCCTAGATAACCTTGATATTAAGACAATCTTTTGAATATCAAGAATCATGGAGACAAACATGATACTCATATACTAACACTTGAAATTGTCACTCTTGATTTAATACCAATTATTAAACTTCATGGAGTAACCAGAACTTACTGAAAGTTTGCAATAGGACTTTTAAACTTTAGATTAACACTTCAAAACAATACGATACCAGTTCGTAAAGTAACTAACCAGAATTCTATAGTTCTATCATCTCAATTACAACTAAGCGCAAGGTGGTAAACGGATGCCAATGACTACAACAACTATGCAAATTCACTTTGATTTAGTTTATGATAAATTGAGTTCTAATTAATAATTAAATTAATCTAGGTGAACTCCCACTCAAAACAACATCCCTCACATTGTTTTAGTGATCACACGAACCAAATCCACCACATCAAAACCGATCATCACGAGAGTTGATATAGTTTCAATGGCGAACAATCATCATGTTCATCATATCTACTATATGATTCATGCTTTACCTTTCGGCGATCCGTGTTCCTGAGGCCATGTCTGTACATGCTAGGCTCGTCAAGATCAAACCTTAGCTACCGCATAAGCAAATCTGGCTTGCTTACGTTGTATTCACACGCGGAATCAAAGACACCCGATCATCACGTGGTGCTTGAAGCACAAGCTTTGGCAGTGCATACTAAGGGTGAACACTTTAGAACTTGAAATTTATGTGCATGAGGGATCATCTTATAATGCTACCGTCGTCTACTAAGCAATACAAGATGCATAAAGGATTAACATCACATGCAATTCATAATATGTGATATGATATGGCCTTTCTTCTTTGTGCTTCCGATCTCCATCTTCAAGCACGAACATGATCTCCATCATCACCGGCATAGCATCAAGGTCAATGATGCTTCTTCATGGTTGTCGTCCACCAGCTTCAACTATTACAACCTATTTTGAATAGACACGCAGGTCTTAACAGAAATTAAAGACAACCATATGGCTCCTGCCGGTTGCCAACTTACAATAAGGAACATTGCATACATCAAATATAATCACAATCATGGCCATATCACATCACTGCACACCCCTGCAAAACAAAGTTAGACGGTTCTACTTTCTTTGCATATTTTACGTGGTTTGGGGCTTTCAATAAGTGTCGTTCTAACTTACGAACAAGAACCACAACATTGATACTAGCATTGTTGATCACCCGTTGTAAATTGGATCTTTACTATGCTAGGAGAAACAGCACCATAGAAAGCCACTTATGCAAAACGAGTTGCATGTCAAGCGTGGAGCAAGTCTCATGAACGATGTCATGTAAGGTTAGCCCGGGCCGCTTCATCCCAACATACCGCAAGATGCAAAGTACACGAAAAGCAATCTACAATGAAAGCATCAACGCCCACAATGACCATTGTGTTCTACTCGTGCAACAGATCTACATATAGACACGGCTCTGATACCACTGTAGGGGTTCGTAGCATGGAAAACAAAATTTTCTATCGCATACAAACAAACAAGCCAAGATCTATCTACTAGATTGTAGCAACGAGTCGATAGAGGAACTCACCCTCGAAGATTCCAAAGCGGTTAACGAGAGCAGATTCTCGTGGGTGATGTAGTCGATCTTTCCGATCTCAAGATCGCGTAGACGATCCTTCCAGCCACGTTCCAGCAGCGCTCCGCGATCGGTCACACGTTAGACTGACGAAGACCTTCCTCTCCTTGTTCCAAAGAAAATGGAGGTTGTAGCACTCTCCTCATTCCGATTCAGACAACGGCGTGGTACCGGAGGTAGAGGGAGATCCTGCAGGCTTCGCCTTAAGCCAAAGTAGTATGGTGGAGCTTATGAGAGAGGCTATTAGTGGTCTAGTAATTAGACACACCAATTAGAGGGCTCTAAACCAATTAGAAGGCTCTAAACCAAAGCTCTAAACCGGGGTCTAGGTCTAGTTTCTAGTTTAGAGGATAGGAACTTGTGTGTGTGTGGAGGGGAGCCCTGCCCCTCCCTTTATAGGTGGGAGGGCTGGCCGGCCAAGGGGAGGGAGTGGAGTCCCTCCCCAACTCGGCCTAGGTGGGGCGCCGGCTTGGGGAGGAGGACTCCTCCCTCAAGTCGGTTTCCTCCTCTCCTCCCACTTCCCAAAAACTGCCGTTTGACTTTCAAACTAGCCGTTTGACTTTTTCAATTTAGGATTCAAATTAATCCTTTATTTGGGACAGCAAGAACACTTAGTACATGATGCAATCATTCCAATATGCAATGACACATTCATGTACCCCTTCCCCCTCCGGAGTGCCGGACATTCCGGGACCTTCTAGAATGTTCCCGATGAAAACACCGGAACCATTCCCCAACTCAAACGGACTTTCCTTATATGAATCTTATTCTCCGGACCATTCCGGATCACCTCGTGATATCCCGGATCCCATCCGAGACTCCGAACAACATTCGGTCTCTTTCTCATAATACCATAACTACTCAAACAACGTCGAATCCTTAAGTGTGTCTCCCTACGGTTCGTGAATTATGCGGACATGATCGAGACACTTCTCCGAACAATAACCAATAGAGGAATCTGAAATTCATATGGCTACATATTTCTACGATTACTTTGCGATCGAATGAACCACTTACATACGATACCAATTTCCCTTTGTCTCACGATATGTTACTTATCCGAGGTTATGATCGTCGGTATCTCTGCATACCCAGTTCAACCTCGTTACTGATAAGTACTCTTTTCTCGTTCCCGTGATATGTGATCCCTTGTGAGCCAGTCACATGCTTGCAAGCTAATTGGATGACATTTCACCGAGAGGGCCCAGAGTATATCTATCCGTCATGTGGATGGACAAATCCCACTCTTGATCCATGTGTTTCAACCAATACTTTCCGAACACTCAATGCCACCTTTATAGCCACCCTGTTACGGTGTGGTGTTTGATGACATCAAAGCATCCATCCAGTAAAGGTGATATGCATGATCTCATGGTCGAAGGAATTAGGTTACTATGTATCAAAAAGCATATAGCAATTGAACTATTGAAATGACTTGATCTTTATGCTACGCTTATCTATAGGAGTATGTCCATCACATCATTCTCCTAATGATATGACCCTGTTGTTAATAACATCTCTATGTTCATGATCAGGAAACAATGATCATCTATTAACCAACAAGCTAGTTTAACAAGAGGCTTTACTAGGGACTCTTATTTTAGTTTACAAATCACACAAGTATTAATGTTTCCGGTTAATACAATTATAGCATGGTATGTAAACATTTATCATAAGTATGAAGATATGATAATAACCACTTTATTATTGCCTCTTGGGCATATCTCCAACAAATCATTGCCGGAATTAACGGGAACCGTGACGGCCGAACTTCGGGAAGACGAGACCGTGGAGCTCGATTAAGGGCATGCGCGGCCTATTCCTTCCACGAGATGAACTAGAGCAATACGCTGGTTCCAACGGTGAGCTCGATAGGGCAAGGGAAGCTTCAAAGCGACGACGACGAGCATCTCCGGCGAGCTAGGTGTCACATCCCAAAATTTTCCAAATTTTGAAATGTGAAAAATAAATAAATAAAATAATTAAATTGTTGAAATTTAGGGTGAAAAAAAACTTTTGCTTCTAAATGAAAATATCAAAACCCTTCTTGAACAAATTTGAATGAAAAGGGCATCCAACAAAATTTCAAGCAAGTGAAATGCATTCATCGATAAATGTATCTTGAAATTTAAACACTTAGAAAAGTTAAACCAAAACCCCAAATCTTAATGAAAGAAAACACTTCCAAAGATCAAATGCATTTTATGCATGGAAAGAATCTTGAATTTAAAAACTTGGGAAAATAAACCAAAACCCTAAAACCCTAATGGAAGAAAATAATTTCCAGGATCTCCCTAAGACTATGGATTTTATCCATATAAGAATTCAGCAACAAACATTTTTTAATGATCAAAAATGATAAACAAAAATATTATAAAACCACAAAAATTGGTTTCATTTAATTTGGAGCCATGGATAAAAACTTATGATTTTAATAAGATAAAAGAAAATAAATTTCCAAGGCTAATAAACCTCCTAACAAAAATCAATACTAATTTGTGATAAACTTAATCCTAAAGGGATTTAAAAAGATAAACAAATATTAAATAAAATTATACAAATTGGAATCACCAATTTTGTATCTATAAATAAAAAGATATGGATTTTATAAAGCAAGGAATAAACGAATAAAGAATATTTAAAAGACAAATTAAATCTTGGCCAAATCCATAAACAAATAAAAGTTTATTGAATAATAAAAAGGAATAAAAGATTATTTAAATAAAATTATATGGAGTGAACCATAATCAAAATTTATTTAAATAAAGACAAATTACCTAAACTAAATAAATAATAAATCCCAAGTAAATTATTTAGAAGGCAATTTAAAACTTGAATTAAATCCATAAGCAAATGGAATAAAGATAATCCAAATAAAATAAAGGAATAAATATTATATGAATAAAAACTTATATGGACTTGAACCATATTTGTTTTGAATAAAGACAACATTCCTAATTTAAATGATTAATTAAAACATGAGAAAATAATAATTGAAATACCCAAAGTGGATTAAAAGTATCTAATTAACTTAAAAAGAAATCTGATTTCAAATGAATGTTTGAATTTAAAATAGAATTCAGAAAAGGAAAAAGAAAACAAAAGGAAAAAATAGAGAAAAGCAAAACCAGCCCAGCCCAGCAAAGCTTTTGGCCCAACCCGCAGCCCACCAGGCATGTCCCCCTCTCTCCCTAGACTTTTCTCACTCGCGCATGTACCCACTCACCTCACTGATAGCGTGGACCCACGCCACGCAAGCATTGTCTCTCTCACCCACGCGACCAATACCTCCCCTTTCCCCGATCGTTTCCAGCGTTGATATCGCGTCGTCAATTCGCATCAATGTCGCGATCAATCCTCGCCAGCGACCATGCCCTCTTAAGCGCTCCCCTCTCCTCTCTATTTCCCCTCACTCTTCACCTCCTCTTCGCCCTAGGGCTGCCCCAATTTTCCCCTGCAACCACCTCTGCTCCGACAAGCTTCGAAGTAAATTCCGGCGAGCCTAGGTCGCGCTCGTTGCCCCAGTGCACACGAGCTTGTTCACCATCATCGTGCGCTTCTTCCAGTACCCTCCACTTGCCCGCGCATGCCCCAGAGCATTGGCAACATCATCGACTGAGCACCACTGTATCCTTCCCCGACTCCGGCGACCTCTCTGGGTAACCCTAGCCTGCCCCTTCTCTCTGGGTAACCCTCTGCATGCTTTCCTATGGCTTGTAGCTTCGCCCCCGTCGACGACCGTGCCTGCCCGAGCCAGTTGGCAACTCCGGTGAGGAATCTTTGTCGAACCCCGTGCGCCGCTCGACCTGTGGCGACCACGTTGAGCACTGCAACAACCTCACGAACCCTTTGAGCATCTCCGTTTCCTCCCTAGCTTCCTATTTCGCTAGAACCACCATCGTCAACGCTGGCACGCCGCCGATGCCGGATGCCGACGCCAGTTCACAGTCGATGTGTTTGAGCCGTCAGATCTAGATCATAGGGGTACGATAGAATAACTTAACGAAGAGGTACGATTGCATCTATGATGTGCGATTCAAATAAGATCATGTAGTCCATAGAGCTTGATCTATGCGAATCGGTATGCGCCAATGAGATTGTGACACGTAGCCAGACTCAGATTTTAAAAACAGATTTTGATCTATTAGATGAATGAATTTGAAAAATTCATAACTTTTGATCTAGATGTCCAAAATTTACAAATTTTATATCAGTGGAATCAGGAATAAGAAACCTTTGCAACCATGCCCTTAGTTTAGTGTTTTGCTTCTGGAAAATTATGTGTTTTTACAGAAACATTTCTAGGCCTATTTAGAGTATAACAATTATTCTAAAAATGATTTTTGGATAAAATATTTTGAAAATGATTTGTTTTGAACCTACTGACCAGAAACACATACTTTTTGGTTTAGAAATATATTTTGTTAACACTAGAAGTTTTTACTTTGATTAGAAGCATTTCTAGTAAAACAAAATGTTGCAATGATTTAAAAATGATTTTTGAGTGAAACCTTTTGTAAATGGATTTGTTTTGAACACTTTGACCATAAACACTAACATTTGTGTTTAAAAACATATTTGGCTAACACTAGAAATTATTCTTTGAATAAAATCATTTCTAGCAAAACAAAAGTGATTTAAATGGCCCATTTTCACTAACAAAATTTCAAATGATTTTGCCACTTTTATAAATGACCAATAGGTGTTTTAAAATGTCTATAGCCTTAGTAAAACCATTTTTTCCTAATAAAACAACCTTTGCATGCTTGCATGCATTGTTTTGTTTTCTTTATTTTATGTGGTGAATTGTTTGAATGCTAGTTTGAATATGTGCTTGCTTGATTGAATTGTAGTGAACTTTGAAGAGTGTGACCATTGTAAGATCAAGGATTGAATCTATATTCTCTACTAAAAAGTCAAGTGGTGCTTCATACATTTTGTCCTACTATTTTGAATATACATTAGTGATATTTCTAAGTAGGACTTGCATGGAATTTTCTATGTGATAACTATGTCTTGGGAAATCCTAGTAGATAATTCCTTAGTAGATTTTTCCCTAAGTTAAGATTCTTGATACTAGTATGATTAGTCTAGCTAGTAGAAAACAAGGGTGGATTATATTCATGCTATGAAATATTTCTAAGTCTATGACTTATGTTTTATTTAATAAAACAACTATGTGAATGAATCACCTAGGTGGAATGGTGTGAATGGATTTATGTTGAGTGGTTACACAAGGCCAGTAAACTGGTGAAAACTCGTGTATCTCACTTGTGGAATGCCACCCAGGAACAAAGAGATTTGAGATGTCAAGTGTTGAGAAGCTTCTAGTGCAGCCACATGGCAATATGGGCTCTGCCTGGATCATATAGGTTGCAATAACGTAGCCAGATGGACAGAAGGTGGTAGGGGGTGATAGGTTGGAACACGTCCATTTGGTCTAAGGGAAGGCTTCTGAAAGATCTTGTCTCGATGCATGTCGAGTCTTGTGGGGAAAGTGCACCACCTCTCGAGAAGGAAAAATCTAAGTACTTAGCCGTGTCCCCGGCAATGGACAATTTGAGCATCAAGACATGGAAGCTATCAGGAAAAATCTAAGTACTTAGCCGTGTCCCCGGCAATGGACAATTTGAGCATCAAGACATGGAAGCTATCAAGGATCTCCTCATACCAATTTCTAAGTTAAAAACTTGTGGTTGAACAAGGGTTAAAGGATCACCAATTTTATTGGTAGATACCTTGGGTGATTTTGACAAACAAAAACTTAGTGTTTTCAACTAATAAGGAAAACCATATATTGAGCAAAGCAAGTCTAAGCTCCACTTAGCCAAATGCATATAGATGATAGATACCACTATTATACCATAGTATTACTTGCCAATACAATTACAATGGACCCTTGTGGCTCTAACTTATTATGTTGCAGGTTTGTTTGATGTTAGTGAAGTGTGTTGAATAGGATTACAAGTCTACAACCAACATTATTGCCTGTGGCACTTTGAAGATGAAGGACTCCATGCTATATAGTTATTTCTGCTTCGTTGTAATGAGATAGACAAATGATCTATGTAAGATGTATTGAATTATTTTATTCCTGGTTATAAAGTTGTATTATGACCTTTGTTTCTTGATATTACATCTTAAACTGTGGATGCTAGCTATTGATCCAGGGACTATCATTGTAAACACAGGGATCTCTACCTTATCAGTGAAGGGTTTCGCGGCATAGTAAATCAAAATTTTCTATGGATGCAAACAGAGGGAAAGCCAAGATCTAATCTAGGAGATGCAAACAACGAGAGAGATTGGATTAGATCTTCATACCCTTGAAGATTCGCAATGAGCGTTAAATCGGAACGTGGGTGATGTAGTCGTACTCGCTTCTCCTCCTCGTGATCCGATCCGATCTAGCACCACAAGTGGCGGTGCCTCCGTGAGATGCACACGTGCAGCACCTCGACGTCTCCTCCTTCCTTGGTCCAGCAAGTTTGGTGGAGAGATGGGTTGGATCTACAACGCGATGGCACGGTGCAATTGGTGGAGAATTTCTGCAGCAGGGCTTCGCCTACAAGCAGTCGGGAGGGAGAGAGGAGGGCAGCAGGGCGGCTAGGGTTGAAGAGAGAGGGGTGGGCGCAGCCCTAGCCCCTCCCCCAATCCAAGGCCGGCGGCCCCAAGGAGGAAGAGTGGGGGGCAAGGAAACCCCCCTTCTAGAAGCTCAGTCTAGAGTTTAAACCTCTCTTGGCCGGCTGGGCCCTATGGGGCCTTGTGCCCCTGGCCCAATGCGGCCAGTACACTCCCTCATAGGCCCATGCCCCCTCCCGGAAGGTGGGGCGACGTTGGTCCCCTTCCGGAAGGTTCTAGAAGCTTCCGGTACAATACCGATTAACCCGAAACAATTCCGAACTCCAAAAACTGCACTGCCTTATATGAATCTTATTCTCCGGACCACTCTAGAACCTCTCGTGATGTCCCGGATCCCATCCGAGACTCCGAACAAAAACTCATAAACCAATTATCCAATCTATCCTAGCGTCGAGACACGTTAAGTGTGTGACCCTGCGGGTTCGAGAATATGCAGACATGATCTTCTATCAATAATCAACAGCGGGGTCTGGAAACCCATATTGACTCCCACACATTCATCAATGATCATATCGGATGAACCACGATGCCAGGATTCAATCAATCCCATATATATTCCCTTCGTCTCGCGATATTTTACTTGCCCGAGATTTGATCGTCGCATGGCCATACCTAGTTCAATCTCGTTCACAGCAAGTACTTTACTCGTTCCGTAATCCGATATCACTTTGTGATTAACTCCTTAACCACATGCTTGCAAGCGGTGTTGATATCGATTACCGAGTAGGTCCAAAGTATATCTCTCCGACTTGGGAGGGACAAATTCCATCTCGATACATACAACCCAACAAATACTTTCCGATCACCTGAGAGACACCTTTATGATCACCCTCTCATAGGATGACGTTTGATGACCTCAAAGCTTTCTTCCGATACCAGGGAGTTGTATTATTTCATGGTCTAAGGAATACAATATTTGACATAAGAAAACCTTCGCAAAGACGAACACGATGACACGATCTAATTGCTTCGCTTAGTTTGGGTCTATCCACCATATCATTCTCCCAATGATATGATCTCATTATCAATTGACAACTCATGTCTATGGTTAGGAAACCTTAACCATCATAGATCAATGAGCTAGTCCATAGAGGCGTACTAGGGACACGGTGTTGTTCACAAACCACACAAGTATTAAAGTTTCCGCTTAATACAATTCTAGCATGGAATATAAACATTATCATGAACAAGAATTATAATAATAACATCTTTATTATTGCCTCTAGGGCATAATTCCAACAATCAGGTTGGGACCTCTACTGATGGTATCAAAGCACTGTGTTGCCTGTAGGATTGTAAACCTAGGATTGGACAAAACCCCTTAGAAAAATAGGAGTTGTATTTGTTTAAACTTATTTACAAAACAATCTTGTATACTCTTTTCCTTAACCTTTTTGGTTTTGATTCTACATCTCTTCGTTTTCAACTTGATGGACAAAAACTTCAACATGAGCGAGGACTTCATCATCACCAATGACTTCAACATCAGATTTTCACCAAGGACTTCAACTTGGATATCACTAAGGACTACAAGTGAGACAAGAAATATTACTCAAGACTTGGAGACTAAGGAAACACAATTTAGAAGAAACCATCATCACCTTTGAAGCCCTGTGACCGAGATGCAAGAATTTTTCCAAGAATACAATGATCGTGTTCATGAAGAAACAACTAAGAATGGAATGGTATCAAGTGAACTCTATAGTTGTACCACCATACTAGAGTTTAGTTTAGATCAACTTATTGATCACACCAACTTATGTGGTGTAGCAAAAATATTTTGTTGCCTAAAACATGCTTGAATCTTGTTGTTTGAGTGGAATGTTTGATTGTGATTGCTTGCACATTGTTTGTGTGAATTGTTGTGTGTGAGTAGACTTCTTCCCTAGAAATCTTTTGCCTTTTCTAATCCCAATCCAACCCAAACAGATGACTTCTCCAAGAGACTCCCACATTAAGAATGGTGACAACAACAACCAAGAGATACACATGAGAGAACAACTACTAGCAACCCAAGGCCAGTTGAATCAAGTGACAAACCAGTTTTTAGCCAACAACATTGAGTTAGACCCAACCCTGCAAAAGTTCTTAGAAACCCAATCTCAATTGTTGCAAAGAATGACCAATCAAATGATCAACATGAGAAGCAACCTTCCCCAAGGTGATTGTGTCAACAATGATATCAAGGATGATATTTTAGAAGGAACTCAAGCTTGCAATATCTGTGGAGACGTAGGACACACTTATAAAGAGCATGTGGGCCAATGCCCTAATTGTGAAGAGAAACATCCAGCTAAACAATGTCCCACATCTCAAGTTACTTGTTTCCTATGTGAAGGAAATAATCATGTCCCTATCCAATGCCCTATCTATCCTATAGTTCAGCAAATGAAACAAGATGGAATGCATCAAATGTTTGGAAACCTCCATAAGGGAACAACTTATACCAAGAAGGATAAAGACAAAGTCAGAACCTTGCCTCAAAAGGCCACACCCAAAGTGACCACAAAGTGTTGTTACTCATGTGGAGAAGAAGGTCACATCTCTAGTGACTGCCCCAAGAAGAGAGAAAGGTTTCCCACATTTGTGGTGAAATATGAAGAGCATGAACTAAGATAACTCCTAGCTTTGGAGAGACCCAGGAAAAACAAGAAATGTCCCAACCCCAGCAAGAAAGACATTAGCCATGTACAATGTTACAATTGCAAAGATATGGGACACTATGCTAATGAATGCCCAGAAAAGAAGAAAGGCCAAGAAAACAAAAAAGAGGTAGTGATTCCAAAGATCAAAGAAGATATTAGCCAAGTGATGTGCAACAAATGGAACAAGACAGGCCATTATGCATCACATTGTCCAGAAAAGAAGAAGTACAAGACAAGCAAGCCTGTGAAGGATCTCAGCTTTGTCACATGTTTCAAGTGTGAAAATCAGGGACATTATGCAAACCATTGTCCAAAGAAGTTACATCAAGACCCCAAGTAAATCTTTTCAGGGTGGTAGCACTCTAGTTTCCTTGAAGCCAACTTGTAACCTCTAGCCTTCCCAAATCTCAGGACGAGATTTCTTTTAAGGGTGGTAGCCTGTCACATCCCAAAATTTTCCAAATTTTGAAATGTGAAACATAAATAAACAAAAGAATTAAATTGTTGAAATTTAGGGTGAAAAGAAACTTTTGCTTCTAATTGTAAACATCAAAACCCTTCTTGAACAAATTTGAATGAAAAGGGCATCCAACAAAATTTCAAGAAAGTGAAATGCATTCATCAATGAATGTATCTTGAAATTTAAACACTTGGAAAAGTTAAACCAAAACCCCAAATATTAATGAAAGAAAACACTTCCAAAGATCAAATGCATTTTACGCATGGCAATAATCTTTAATTTAAACACTTGGGAAAATAAACCAAAACCCTAAAACCCTAATGGAAGAAAATCATTTCCAGGATCTCCCTAAGACTATGGATTTTATCCATATAATAATTCAGCAACAAACATTTTTAAATGATCAAAAATGATAAACAAAAATATTATAAAACTATAGAAATTGGTTCCATTTAATTTGGAGCCATGGATAAAAACTTATGATTTAGTTAAGATAAAAGAAAATTAATTTCCAAGGCTAATAAAGCTCCTAACAAAAATCAATACCAATTTGTGAGCAAATTAATCCTAAAGGGATTTAAAAAGATAAAATAATAATAAATAAAATTATACAAATTGGAATCACCAATTTTGGATCTATAAGTAAAAAGATATGTATTTTATAAAGAAAGAAATACATGAATAAAGAATATTTAAAAGACAAATTAAATCTTGGCCAAATCCATAAACAAATGAAATTTTATTGAATAATAAAAAGGAATAAAAGATTATTTAAATAAAATTATATGGAGTGAACCATAATCAAAATTTATTTAAATAAAGACAAATTACCTAAACTAAATAAATAATAAATCCCAAGTAAATTATTTAGAAGACAATTTAAAACTTGAATTAAATCCATAAGAAAATGGAATAAAGATAATCCAAATAATATAAAGGAATAAATATTATTTGAATAAAAACTCATATGGACTTGAACCATATTTGTTTTGAATAAAGACAACGTTCCTAATTTAAATGATTAATTAAAACATGAAAAAATAATAATTGAAATAGCCAAAGTGGATTAAAAGTATCTAATTAACTTAAAAATAATAAAGGATTAATTAACTAGAATTATATGGTTTGGAACCATATTCAAATTCATTTGAATAAAAACAAAAGCCTCTTTTAAAATAAAGATTAAATCAAAATAAAATGTTTGAAATAATTCAAAGTGAATTATTTAAACACACTAATGAATAAATAAAACCTACTGAAAAGGTTTGATGAAGTTTTAAATCAAATGGAGGATTGAATCAATGGTTTTAATAAAAACAAATGTCTAATTTAAATAAATAATAAACCATAAGAGAATAAAAGAAATTATTCTAAAATGGACTTTCAAAATACATTAATAAACAGTATAAAAACTTACTGAAAGTATGGTAAATTTTTGATAAAGAAATCAGAATTCAAATGAATGTTTGAATTTAAAACAGAATTCAGAAAAGGAAAAAGAAAATAGAAGGAAAAAATAGAGAAAAGCAAAACCAGCCCAGCCCAGCAAAGCTTCTGGCCCAACGCGCAGCCCACTAGGCATCTCCCACTCTCTCCCTAGATATTTCTCACTCACGCACGTACCCTCTCACCTCACTGACAGCGTGGACCCACGCCACGCAAGCATTGTCTCTCTCACCCACACGACCAATTCCTCCCCTTTCCCCGACCATTTCCAGCGCTGATGTCGCATCGTCAATTCACGCCAATGCCGCGATCAATCCTCGCCAGCGACCACGCCCTATTAAGCGCTCCCCTCTCCTCTCTCTTTGCCCTCACTCTCCACCTCCTCTCAGCCCCAGGGCTGCCCCAATTTTCCCCTGGGTGGAATATTTCTAAGTCTATGACTTGTGTTTTATTTAATAAAACAACTATGTGAATGAATCACCTGGGTGGAATGGTGTGAATGGATTTATATTGAGTGGTTACACAAGGCCAGTAAACTGGTGAAAACTTGTGTATCTCACTTGTGGAAAGCCACCCAGGAACAAGGAGATTTGAGATGTCAAGTGTTGAGAAGCTTCTAGTGCAGCCACATGGCAATATGGGATCTGCCTGGATCATATAGGTTGCAATAACTTAGCCAGATGGACAGAAGGTGGTAGGGGGTGATAGGTTAGAACGCGTCCATTTGGTCTAAGGGAAGGCTTCTGAAAGATCTTGTCTCGATGCATGTCGAGTCTTGTGGGGAAAGTGCACCACCTCTCGAGAAGGAAAAAACCTAAGTACTTAGCCATGTCCCCGACAATGGAGAATTTGAGCATCAAGACATGGAAGCTATCAAGGATATCCTCATCCCAATTTCTAAGTTAAAAACTTATGGTTGAACAAGGGTTAAAGGATCACCAATTTTATTGGTAGATGCTGAAGGGAATATGCCCGAGAGGCAATAATAAAGTGGTTATTATCGTATTCCTTATTTATGATAAATGTTTATTTTGCATGCTATAATTGTATTAATACGGAAACGTTAATACATGTGTGTTTAATAAACAAAAAGGAAGTTCCTAGTTATGTCTCTCTTATAAACTAGCTCGTTGATTAACAAGATGATCAAAGGTTTCCTGATCATGGACATTGGATGTTGTTAATAACGAGGTCACAACATTAGTGTAATGATGTGATGAACATTCATCCGAAGTATAGCATTACGATCAAGGTCATTGTGTTTATATTGCTATAACATCATACAAAGTAATCTTAGTCCTTAGACCATGAGATCATGTCAAAACACCGGAAGAGTATCTTGATAACATCAAACGTTACACCGTAACAGGTGTAAAAGAAGATGGGTTCGATTCTGAAGGTGTTATGTTGAGGCTCATGGATCAAGAGTGGAATTTGTCCATCCCGATGACGGATAGATATACTCTAGGACCTCTCGGTGATATCACATTGATTAGCTTGCAAGCAAGTGATTTGATCACTAGAATGTTGTATCACGAGAACGAGAAAAGAGTACATGTCGGTAACGAGATCAAACTAGGTATGGGGATACTGATGATCGAATCTCGGACATGTAATATATCGCGAGACAAAGGGATTGAGTTACATGCGTATAAGGTTCACACGGTCACAGAAGTCATCGTTGAATATGTGGGAGTCAGTACGGATCTCCAGGTCTCACTGTTGATTATTGATCGGAGAGGGGTCTCGATCATGTCTACATTATTTGCGAACCGTAGGGTGACACACTTAAGGGATACCGACACCATTCGGAGCAAATAATATGCCATAGAAAGAAAAAGGAAAGCGCGGGAATTTATTTCACTAGACACCGAAAATGTTTCGGTTGAAATTGCTGAAACTGGTTCTGCATGTGAAATTTAAATATTGTAAGGGGTTTTATGTGAATGTTTGTTAATTAAATTAATTAACAAAATTCTGAATAAATAAATAAAACAGTTTTATTTAAATGAGAGCTTGCATTTAATTTGGTGGAAATTTAATGCATGTGAGTGGATTTTTGAGTGGAGGCTTTTTAATGGGAGTGGAGGCTTTCATTTTGAGTGGGAGCTCCACCCACATGAATGTGGAAGAGGTGAGGGTAGCCACCCTGGCTGGCGCCATGCCCCTTGGGGTGCCCCCTCTCCTCCCCACAAAGCACACCTCCTCGCGAACGATCTCTCTCCCCCCTTTAGAATTTCCCCATGGTCTCGAATCAACGAGATACATGTTCCCGATGGCTTTTTCTGGAAGGATTTGTTGCTTCCGCTGCTTCGCTGGAGCGAGTGCGCGGAGGTTGTCGGGGTACTCGGACGTGTGTGCGATCACGGATGCACTACTGCTTTGCGGTGCTGGACCGGCTGGACCAGATGGACTTCATCACGATCTTGAGATCGGCAAGCGTTTGTCTACATCATCCACGAGTACAACCTCGTTAACACTATTCGGTCTTCGAGGGTATGTATTCTATGGATGTATATCCACCCGTTGCTTGTATCTAGTAGATAGATCTTGGTACATAGTTGTTCCCATCGTAGGAAATTTTTTGTTTTCTATGTTGCGAACCCTACAGTGGTATCAGAGCCGGATTTATGCGTAGATGCTTTGCACGGGTAGTACACATATGAGTATGTGGGCGATGATGATCATTTTATTGCTTCTTAGTTGTACTTTGGATATTGGTGGCATAGTGGGATGAAGCGGCCCGGACAAACTTTACATGTCCTCGCACATGAGACCTATTCCACGATTGACATGCAACTAGTTTTGCATAAGTGGCTAGCGGGTGTCTGTCTCTCCTAATATAGTCAATATATAATTTGCAACGAGTTGTCAACAATTTGGTTATCCTCGTTGTGGTTCATGTGGTTCTATCTTCGAAAGCCCTAAGCCACGTAAAACTTGCAATGGATAAATTAGAGGCGTCTAGTTTAGATTGTTGCTGGGCTAGTGTCATGATATGGTAAGTAGAAGTATAAGTTGATAGTCTTACAACACACATAACGTGTAAGTTCCATAGACATTGGCCTTACACATAGAGGTATGATAGTGATCATACCACGATGCACATGATGGAGATCGAGTGCAAGAACCATATCATTTCACTTACAAACATGTGATGTTTGATTACATCTTATATTTCTTGTTTGGCGTTTTATTAGCATAATAAGATGATCCCTCATTTAGATATCAAGATAAAAATGTGTTATTCCTTAAGTATGCATCGACAATGTTTCATCGCTTCAAGACATCACGTGATGATCGGGTGTACTTGAATCCACGAGCATATCTCGGGTGTAAGACAGTTACACACGCGAATACTTGATGAATAATAGAGCAATTTACCAAGCGAATTATCCATAATAAACGCTAGATAAAACATGATTAGAATAATAGGCAATATACTAATCATATGAAATAGCGAATACATATTAAGGCATATAACCAAACAAACTGCAAGGCATAAAACAATGGATATGATCAGAACAAGATTTATAAAGAAAACATACACGGCAGCGGCAGCAGAAGAGGAACCGCCGGTGTTCGTGTTGGCACCGTCGTTATCCATGTCGTCGAGGAAGAGGGTGCTGATGTCGGGGAAGAAGTCCTCGTCAGGGAAGACGTCGCCCTTGATCGCTATCTCTGAGGATTTCGTGATTTGCCGATGAGTCGCTGATAGCGCTCCCCAAAACCTTATCGCCTTCTCCCGTACAAGACTCAAGCAGCGGGGTCTCGGAGGTTTGTCGTGCTAGCGGTGCACGCCACAAGACGGGATGGGGAAGATCTAGGTAGCACAGTGCTCTAGAACTGGAGGCGCAAAGGATGTGCGACAGACTGTCTGAGAGGAGGCGCGACCTCTCTCTCTTATAGGCACAGAACAGGCGGCAGCCCACCGGACAGCCTCCACTCAATTCGTATTTATTTAACTCGTATTAAAAGTCCATTCAAAGCAAACGTTTCAGCTTCTGTACATCTGTTCATATACCATTCATGCGTGGCAAAATAAAGCTCGGCTCGGCGAGATTCCATAACCATGTAGCTGCCATGACGTAGGCGTGGCGAGGCGAGCGAGGAGGAGGAGCGCGCGTGTGTAACTCTCTCCTTCTCCTTCTCATCCTTTTACCAAGTGGTAGGAGAGCTCACCTTATAAGCTGGTCCAACTTTCACTCAACTAGCAATGTGGGACTAAACATTTGTCCCAGCTCTTTCCTTGCATGAATGGGCCAAATGGGCCTCTAGGATTTCAGGAATTTATTGGCATATAATAAATGGGCTGGGCCTATTTAGGCAAAAATTCCAACAATCCCCCACCAGATCCCAGAGGCACATGAAGTTTGCCTTTGGTTCCAAAACATTGTTTATATACCGGTACTGTAGTGGAGACTGTTAAGTTGAACTTCCACCTAGAGCTTTATGTTATACTAGGCCGCAACTTGTACAGTGGACTATGCCTTGAACTGCAAGTTTGCTGCGAACCTAGCTTCACAAAAAGTCTTGACCGATACTAGGCTACTGTCGGACTTCCCCGCGGGTGGAGCTTATACGTCATACTCCATGACCTTTCATGAGTTTATTAGAGAGCACCCTACTCTCATAGACTGTGACGTTTTAACAGTCAGACTCATATAGGTGTGTTCTTCAAAAGATGTTCTGCAGGACAACATCTTTGCTTAGGATAAGCCACTTAGAACACATTAAGATAATAAATCAACCTGCCGTGCAGAATAGGAAAGTATTGCATCTTTATGGAGTGGTGTTTATTAAAGTAGGGATACTTTCCTCTCAGCTAACCAACAGCTTGTCTCCCAATTCTAATTCACGGGATCTCCGATCACATAGAGTGGTTTACCACTGTGGAAAGCTCAAATTGTGGGTCTCATACCCATCTCCTTCGATGCATTTTCTATCACATTGCGTGATAGACCCTTTGTGAAGGGATCTGCCAGGTTCTTAGATGTTTGGATATAATCCAATGCAATAACTCTGGAGTTTCTCATTTTCCTAACAGATTTTAGTCTCCTCTTCACATGTCTTGAGGACTTCATATTATCCTTAGAACTGTTCACCTTAATAATCACAGTTCATTGGAATTGTGGGTATAGGTTTTTCAACCATAGGTAAGTCCATCAAGAGTTCACGAAGCCACTCTGCTTCAATAGTGGTCGTGTCTAGTGCTGTGAGTTCTGCTTCCATAGTTGACCTCGTTAAGATGGTCTACTTGCAAGACTTCCAAGAAACAGCGCCACCACAAAGTGTGAAAACATATCCACTTGTGGCCTTTATCTTGTCAGCATCAGATATCCAATTTGAATCACTATAACCCTCTAGTACCCTCGGATACCCGGTATAGTGTATGCCATAGCTCGCAGTGCCTTTTAGATATTGCATAACTCTCTCAAGAGCATGCCAATGATCATCTCCTGGATTTGAAACAAATCGACTGAGTTTGCTTACAGCAAAGGCGATGTCAGGTCTCGTGGCACTAGCTAAATACATAAGCGAGCCAATGATTTGAGAGTATCTTAGTTGGTCTCTAGCATTTCCTCGATTCTTTCGAAGCAACACACTAGGATCATACGGTGTAGGAGAAAAATTGACGTCGCTATACCCGAAACGACTCAAGATCTTTTCCACATAGTGGGACTGAAGCAGTGTAATCCCACCATCATCATATCTCAATAGCTTCATGTTCAGGATGACATCAGCTACTCCCAGATCCTTCATCTCAAAGGAACGAGATAAGAAATCTTTGACCTCCTTAATTGCATTAAGGTTGGTTCCGAAAATCAGTATGTCATCAACATATAAACAAAGGATGACTCCCTCACCCCCACCATGGCGATAGTATACACACTTGTCAGCTTCGTTTACAACAAAGCCTGCAGTGGTTAAGGTTTTATCAAATTTTTCGTGCCACTGCTTAGGTGCTTGTTTAAGACCATATAAAGACTTCAGTAGCTTGCACACTTTTCTTTCTTGACCATTTACTACAAAACCATCTGGTTGATCCATATAAATTTCCTCATCCAACTCTCCATTTAGGAAAGTCGTCTTAACGTCCATTTGATGAATGAGAAGACCATGTGAGACATCCAGAGATAGTAGTACTCGAATGGTGGTCAACCTTGCTACAGGTGAGTAAGTGTCAAAGAAGTCTTCACCTTCCTTTTGGGTATAACCCTTGGCCACAAGCCTTGCCTTGTACTTCTCAATAGTACCATCAGGCCTTAGTTTCTTCTTAAACACCCATTTACATCCTACAGGTTTGCACCCATAAGGACGATCAGTGATATCCCATGTTTCATTAGCTAAGATGGAATTCATCTCACTATGAACAACTTCCTTCTAGTAGTCAGCATCAGGAGTTGCATAAGCTTCTGAAATGGAAGTGGGAGTGTCATCGATAAGGTACACAATGAAATCATCACCAAAAGACTTTGCAATCCTTTGTCTCTTGCTCCTTTTAGGAATTTCATTATCATCCTCCTTAGGACTTTCAGAGTGTTCAATTGGAATGGTAGGTTCAGAGAATATAGCAAATTCCTGATTAGATGAACTAGGTATCTCCGGATTTGATGAGTTAGGTTTATCCTTCATTGGAAAGATATCCTCAAAGAAAGTCGCATCAGTCGACTCCATGATTGTCTGCAAACATGAATGTCAGGCACTTCAGATTTTACTATCAAGAATCTATAACCAATGCTATGAAAAGCATAGTCCAGAAAAACACAATCAATGGTTTTTGGTCCAAGCTTGCGCTTCTTGGGGATTGGTCCATTAACCTTTGCCAAACAATCCCAAGTACGTAAGTAAGAGAGTTTTAATCTTTTCTTCTCCCATTCTTCGAATGGAGTAATTTCTTTGTTCTTTGTAGGAACTCGGTTTAGGATATGACACGCGGTCAATAGTGCTTCCCCCCACCATTCCTTAGAAAGACCCGATGTGTCTAACATGGCGTTAACCAAATCTGTTAGAGTACGGTTCTTTCTTTCGGCTACTCCATTTGACTGGGGTGAGTAGGGAGGCGTCCTCTCATGAATTATGCCATGTTCCGCACAAAAGGAATCAAACTCGTTGGAAAAATACTCTCCACCACGATTAGACCTAAGACTCTTAATCTTTCGATCAAGTTGATTTTCTGCCTCAGCTTTATAGATTTTGAAGAAACTCAAAGCCTCATCTTTTGATTTCAGAAGATACGCATGACAATATCTCGTAGAGTCATCGATCAAAGTCATGAAATATTTCTTTCCACCTTTTGTCAACACACCATTCATCTCACAAAGATCAGAATGTATGAGCTCTAGTGGTGTTAAATTTCTCATTTCTGCAGTCGTATGTGACTTGCGAGGTTGTTTAGCTTGCACGCAGACTTGGAACTTAGATCCCTTAACAGTTGAGAAATCAAGGATTAAATTCATTTTGGCTAGCCGTGTCAT
The DNA here is from genome assembly GCA_023614405.1 of Avena insularis. Taxonomy (NCBI): domain Eukaryota; kingdom Viridiplantae; phylum Streptophyta; class Magnoliopsida; order Poales; family Poaceae; genus Avena; species Avena insularis. Next base: position 28,766,762 of record CM042689.1, on the reverse strand, counting down.
ACAACCAAAATTAATATGACAAAGACGAGAGTGCCAGACATTTGATTCAAAATTTGTGTAAATATGATTAACAACTTTATTACAAATGTCTGACAGATATAAGCGGAACAAGCCTCCGCACTCATAGTCTTTACCAACAAAGGTTCTATACTTTGAAATTACAAATTTATTGGACTCGAATACAATCTTGTAGCCATCTCGACACAGAAGAGATCCGCTAACAAGATTTTTATTTATTGAGGGAACATGATGCACGTTCTTGCGTATACGGTCTTTCCCGAAGTGAACTTCAGATCGACCGTACCAACACCATGAACAGAAGCATGCGAGCCGTTCCCCATCAACACGGTTTGAGTCCCTCTGACCTGATATGAAGAAAACATAGAAATATCAGAACAGACATGTACATTAGCGCCCGTGTCAATCCACCAATCAGGAGAATGACATAATGAAAGAACAGTAGGTAATATACCATACCCAACATCTTTCATCTCAACGTTGCCCATGACAACATTAGCAGTCTTGCTGCCCTTCCCATGTTGGCGCTTGTCAAAGCGGTTGGGACAAGCAGGATCCCAATGATTAGGATCACCGCACACACGCACACATGACAAGCACCTTTCCTCTTATCAGTCTTCTTCTTGAAGTTGGTGGACTGTGAGGCCTTGTTCTTTCCATCGAACTTTCCTTTGTCATCAAAGTTGCCTTTGTTCTTGAACTTGTGAGGCTGGAAGTTCCTTTTCTGTACCAGGTTGGCATTAGAACCTCCCTCGGTACCTCGAGCACGTGTGTCTTTTGCTCTCGCCTTCTCTTCCACATCAAGGGTCCCAATGAGATCCGTCACAGAGAACTCTTGTCTCTTGTGCTTCAGAGAAGTAGCAAAATTCCTCCATGACTGGGGAAGTTTGGCAATGATGCCTCCGGCAACAAACTTGTCCGGTAACACACAAGTGAAGTGCTCAAGCTCCCTGGCAAGTGACTGTATCTCATGAGCCTGCTCCACAATGGGGCGGTCCTCAACCATCTTATAGTCATAGAATTGTTCCATGACATACAGTTCACTGCCAGCATCAGAGACTCCAAATTTTCTCGAGAGCGCATCCCACATATCCTTGCCATTGCTAAATGACAGATATGAATTGACAATATTGTCACCAAGAATGCTGATCAAGGCAGCCTTGAAAGTGGTATCAAGTTTTTGGAACGCCTCTTCCTGAGCGGGATTAAGTTCTCCCTCAGGTGCGCCATAGATGGCGTTATAGCAGCTCATGGTCTGAAATCAGAGCACTGCTCTCGCACGCCATCGTTTGTAATTCACACCATCGAACACAGGTGGCTTCATAGAAGAAACAAAGCCACTTGGGGCAAATTGCCTGAAATAAGGTTTTTGGATTGATGAATAATAGAGCAATTTACCAAGCGAATTATCCATAATAAACGCTAGATAAAACATGATTAGAATAATAGTCAATATACTAATCATGTGAAATAGCGAATACATATTAAGGCATATAACCAAACAAACTGCAAGGCATAAAACTTTGGATATGATCAGAACAAGATTTATAAAGAAAACATACACGGTAGCGGCAACAGAAGAGGAACCACCGGTGTTCGTGTTGGCACCGTCGTTAGCCATGTCGTCGAGGAAGAGGGTGCTAATGTCGGGGAAGATGTCGCCACAGTCGCTGTCTGTGAGGGAGTCCGTGGCGAAGCCAGTAGTCGCGCTGATAGCGCTCCCCAAAAACCTTATCGCCCTTCTCCCGTACAGGACTCGAAGCAGCGGGGTCTCAGAGGCATACTGTCCCGGCTAGCGGTGCACGCCACAAGACGGGATGGGGAAGATCTAGGTAGCACAGTGCTATGGAACTGGAGGCGCAAAGGATGTGCGACAGACTGTCTGAGAGGAGGCGCGACCTCTCTCTCTTATAGGCACAGAGGGGAGCAGAAGATGAAACGAACAGGCGGCAGCCCACCGGATAGCCTCCACTCAATTCGTATTCATTTAACTCGTATTAAAAGTCCATTCAAAGCAAATGTTTCAGCTTCTGTACATCTGTTCATATACCATTCATGCGTGGCAAAATAAAGCTCGGCTCGGCGAGATTCCCGCAACCCGCAACCCGCGGTGCGCGCGTTGTGACGTGATGTGATGAGGCGTGGCATGGCGTGGCGAGGCGAGCGAGGAGGAGGAGCGCGCGTGTGGAACTCTCTCCTTCTCCTTCTCATCCTTTTACCAAGTGGTAGGAGAGCTCACCTTATAAGCTGGTCCAACTTTCACTCAACTAGCAATGTGGGACTAAACATTTGTCCCAGCTCTTGCCTTGCATGAATGGGCCAAATGGGCCTCTAGGATTTCAGGAATTTATTGGCATATAATAAATGGGCTGGGCCTATTTAGGCAAAAATTCCAACAATACTAAGGTTCTTATTTGGCGAGCCTAGCATGTACAGAAATGGCCTTGAAACACGGACCGAAAGGTTAAGCATGAGTCATAGTTTTTGATATGATGACCATATGGATACTCGCCTTTGAAGCTATACCGACTCACGTAATGATCGGACTTGGTGTAGTGGATTTGGTTCATGTGATCACCAAAAAGGCACGAGGGATGTCGTTTTTAAGTGGGAGTTCATTTCTAATTTGGATTAGTAGAACTCAATTTATCATAAATTAAATCAAAGTAAATTTGCATAATTTGTTGTAGTCATTGGCATTCGTTCACCACCTTATGCATAGTTGTAATTGAGATAATAGAACTATAGAGTTATGGATATATACTTTACGAACTGGTATCGTATTGTGTTGAGTGTCAATCTAAAGTTTAAAGTCCTATTGCAAAACTTTCAGCAACCTCTGTTTACTCCGTGAAATTTAATAATTGGTATTAAATCGAGAGTAAAAATTCCAGTGTTAATATCTTAAGTATCATGTTTGCCTCCATGATTCTTGATTATTTTAATATCAAGTTTATCTAGGAGCTGAAAGAATTGTTTCAGAAACCATCATGTGTGACAGATATGACGATATCTGAAACAATGTTTTGGTTGCAATATGATAGAGTATAATGTATGTTCTCATATTGGATGAGAATTTACAAAGATTGGAGATGCTAGACATCCTAATCATCCAAAAGGGTTTTGGAAAGTAACGTTATACTCACAATTCGTCTTTATAAGCTACATTATCTTGATCATGAAAGTTGTCATGATAAGGATGAATAGAAGATGTATGTAAAGTGTTTACTACACTAAAAGATTACTAAAGAATGGATTTTGAAAGAATGCCCATCATTTTAATGATGGTGATCTACTTCAAAGTGCAAGTCCAAAGGTATTATTATTTGAATATACACGCTTTGGACTATGTGTCATGTATATGTCGCCACTTTTGATGTTGATAGATTCTTTTAAAAGGAAAAAGAAATGCTGAAAGAGAATCTATAAAATATATTTGGCAGAAAATAAAATATTGGAAATATCCAATTTAGGTATATGGATGATATACATGTTATGGTTGTATTCTTTGCTTATTAGACAATGTGGTTCTTGGGTATTAGATACCGAATTGGTTGGTATGAAATTTCATACAGAACGACGCAATTCATGAACTACAATGGCCTAAGTAACTAGCAAGACAATATGTGATGATGTTCATCGAAAACAAATAAACCGTTGTTTGTATTTCTCGTTGACATCAAAGCTTGACTTCAAGATTTGTTTTAATCATTGTTATTTAAATCAAGTATTATGAGAACAAAGGTTGTTCAAATAATTACCGTATTCCATATAAGATGGATGATTTACAAATCTAGTTGGAGAAATCACATCCATAAAACCTAATGCTAAAATGTCGCAAGACAAATGATTGAAAGATCACTTACGAAGTGACATCGCCGTTTAAATTATATTGGAAATAAAACATGAAGAATCTCCATATTCATGGATTTTTGGAGTCTTTGATTTGATCAAGTGACGCTTGTGAGACTTTACTCGGGATAATTAAAACTTCGTTCAAAGGCCAAAGAAGAACGATCGACTAAATTATTGGAATTTATACATATCGATGTATGTAGTCCATTATGTATAGTCGTAAGCAATGGATTTCAACTTCATATGCTTTCTCCAGAAATTTGAGTGAATGTTCACTTAATGAGAAAGAAGTATGAAATATTTGAAAACGTTTCAAAGACTTTCAAGATGAAGTGGAAAATCATTTTAACAAGAAAATAAATGGTTTATGATTTTATCATAAGGGATTTATTTGAGTTACAAGTGTAACAAGAAAATAAATGATTTATAATTTTATCATAAAGGGATTTATTTGAGTTACAAGTTTAGCAAAAACACCTAGATTTGCATCTCCCAAAACACCATAGGAGTATGGAGTGTTTGAGATTTGTAATGAAACCTTGTTTTGACATGGTTGGATCAAAGGTGTTATTTATAAAACTGCCATTATGTTTTAAAAGATTAAAGCTTTAGAGACTACCTCTTTTACACTGAAAAGAGCTCCATCTTGATCCGTTGAAATGACACCATATGAGTTATGGTTTCGGGTAAAACCCAAGTTGTCATTTCTTAAATTTTGGTATGCTAAACATAAGTAAGATGTTTACAATCGAAGTCGGATGAGCATGTCTTTGTAGGTTATTTCGAATAACAATTGTGTATTCCTCCATAACACCAAGGACAAAAGGGTTTGTCGCTTGAAACGTGAAGTTTCTTGAAAAAGAAGTTTTTCATAAAAGGTTAAGTGGGAGGACAATAGAAATTTAATAAGGTTAACGAACCTTAGCTATATGTGATGAGTTGTGCAGCGCCGGAAAATATTCCCGAGGCAGCCAGAATGCTCATAGCTTATGTGCCTCAAAGGTTGTGGTCACGGAGATCTAAGTTCCTATTGAACCAAGTAGGTCGGATAAACAAACAAATGCTAATATTTGAGAGTAAATCATTATTGTTTGATAATGATGAACCGACTACATGCAAAGAAGCGATGATGGGCCCTGACACCGTCAAATGGCTTGAAGCCATAAAATCCATGATAGTTCCATACACGAGAAATCAAGTTTTGAACTTGGAAGACCCTCCAGAAAGGTGTAAAAACCTATCGGTCGTATTTGGATCTATAAAGAAATAGACATGGATGTTTCACATCTATGAAATAGTAGACATATCGTAAAGTATTTTACGACAATGTTCAAGGAGTTGACTATGACAAGATTTGATCTTTCATAGCGATATTTAGTCTGGACGGATTAAAGTAGCAACCACTACATATAATTTGGTATATGGTAGATGAATAAACAAAACAAAATTCTTCTAAAAGAATGGTTACCTAGGACATGTGAATGACATGATCCAAAGGGTTTTGTTAATTCAAAGGATGCTAAAAGGGCATGCAAACTTCAATGGTTGAAGTAAGCATCGCGGAGTTGGAATCTTCACCATGATGAAAAAGGAGTTTTCATCAGGAGACGATGAAGATGCTTGCATTTGCAAGAAATTAAGTGGGAGCGCTAAGACATATTTCTAATACATTATGTGGAGGACATCTTGTTGATTGGAAATGATGTATCTTTTATTGACAAAGGTTAAGAATTTTATTTCGATGAAAGACTTAGGCAAAACCCGAATATTTAGCATGAATGTCTATAGTGGATAGACTGTGACGCTAATATGGTTGTGCCAAACGTACATATATGAGATATTGAAGGAGTTCAATATAGGAACAACAAGAAACGGTTCTTGTCGCATGGAAAGGAATTGAATCAAGATTCAAATGCATCGACACTTGATAAGTGAAACAAGATTTAAGTGCTTTGACACCTGATGAGTGAAATCGCAAGGATGTTTTGATCAATCATACCATGATATGTACACATCCAGATATGTCATATGCTCTAAGTGTTATGAGCATATACCAGAATGAATCATAAAATGATCATTGGACGATAGTGGGGATATTCTTATGATCTTTTGAAAGAACTAAGAATATATTTGTGTAGAGGTGACAAACAATTACAAATAGTTCATTGTAAAGCGTTACATTGATACTAGTTTTGTCACAAGATACAAAATTAAGTTTATCTCAATTGAAACTATGGGTGGCACAATGAAATGGAAAGGAGTTTCCATGACGGATTTGGATGAACTCCAAAGTTAAGACATTGTGACGGATACTACAACAAAAGGCTAAGTATATGACTGCTATAGTAGCAGCAAAGGAGGGCATTTGTGTCAAGTAGTTTGTTATCAAACTAAGGTGTGGTTCGCAACGGGCTAACACTAAAGATATATTGTACGACAATAGTATCGACATGATTTAACCCCAAGGAACTAAAGGTCTCACCAAATGAGTGATGCGTGGAGACGCAAAGACATGCAAATACACAAGGACCTGAAGCGTCAGATCCGTAGATTATGTTAACCACTTGCAATTCTATATATGGAACACCAGAAAGCCATATGTGTTCAATACGCAAAGTTTTCAAACTATATTATTGTCTCTAGTGCAAGTGAGAGACTGAAGGGAATATGCCCGAGAGGCAATAATAAAGTGGTTATTATTGTATTCCTTATTTATGATAAATGTTTATTTTGCATGCTATAATTGTATTAATATAGAAACGTTAATACATGTGTGTTTAATAAACAAAAAGGAAGTTCCTAGTTATGCCTCTCTTATAAACTAGCTCGTGGATTAACAAGATGATCAAAGGTTTCCTGATCATGGACATTGGATGTTGTTAATAACGAGGTCACAACATTAGTGTAATGATGTGATGAACATTCATCTGAAGTATAGCATCACGATAAAGGTCATTGTGTTTATATTGCTATAACATCATACGAAGTAATCTTAGTCCTTAGACCATGAGATCATGTCAATCACTAACACCGGAAGAGTATCTTGATAACATCAAACGTCACACCGTAACAAGGTGACTATAAAGATGGGTTCAGTGCTACGAAGGTGTTATATTGAAGCTCATGGATCAAGAGTGGAATTTTTCCATCCCGATGATAGATAAATATACTCTGGGCCCTCTCGGTGATATCACATTGATTACCTTGCAAGCAAGTGATTTGATCACTAGAATGTTGTATCACGGGAACAAGAAAAGAGTACATGTCGGTAACGAGATCAAACTAGGTATGGAGATACTGATGATCGAATCTCGGACATGTAATATATCGTGAGACAAAGGGATTGATTTACATGCGTATAAGGTTCACACGATCACAGAAGTCATCGTTGAATATGTGGGAGTCAGTACGGATCTCTAGGTTCCGCTGCTGATTATTGATCGGAGAGGGGTCTCGATCATGTCTACATTATTCGCGAACCGTAGGGTGACACACTTAAGGGATACCGACACCATTCAGAGCAAATAATATGCCAGAGAAAGAAAAAGGAAAGCGCAGGAATTTATTTCACTAGACACCGAAACTGTTTCGGTTGAAATTGTTGAAACTGGTTCTGCATGTGAAATTGAAATGTTGTAAGGGGTTTTATGTGAATGTTCATTAATTAAAGTAATTAACAAAATTCTGAATAAACAAATAAAAGAGTTTTATTTAAATGAGAGCTTGCATTAAATTTGGTGGAAATTTAACGCATGTGAGTGGATTTTTGAGTGGAGGCTTTTTAATGGGAGTGGAGGCTTTTCATTTTGAGTGGGAGCTCCACCCACATGAATGTGGAAGAGGTGGGGGCAGCCACCATGGCTGGAGCCATGCCCCTTGGGGTGCCCCCCTCTCCCTATAAAAGGCCCCCATCTCCTCCTCTCAAAGCACACCTCCTCGCGAAGGATCTCTCTCCCCCCTTTAGAATTTCCCATGGTCTCGGATCAGCGAGATACATGTTCCTGGTGGCTTTTTTTGGAAGGATTTGTTGCTTCCGCTGCTTCACTGGAGCGAGGGCGCGGAGGTTGTCGGGGTACCCGGACGTGTGTGCGATCACGGATGCACCACTGCTTTGCGGTGCTGGACTTGATGGTGCTGGACCGACTGGACCAGATGGAATTCATCATGATCTTGAGATCGACAAGCGTTCGTCTACATCATCCACGAGTACAACCTCATTAACACTATTTGGTCTTCGAGGGTATATATTATATGGATGTATATCCACTCGTTGCTTGTATCTAGTAGATAGACCTTGGTACATAGTTGTTCCCATCGTAGGAATTTTTTTGTTTTCTATGCTGTGAACCCTACAGATGCCTTGGGTGATTTTGACGAGCAAAAACTTAGTGTTTTAAACTAATAAGGAAAAAATTATATTGAGGAAAGCAAGCCTAAGCTCCACTTAGCCAAATGCATATAGATGATAGATACCACTATTATACAATAGTATTACTTGCCAATACAATTCAAATGTATTGACCCTTGTGGCTATAACTTATTATGGTTGTAGGTTTGTTTGATGTTAGTGAAGTGTGTTGAATAGGATTACAAGTCTACAACCAACATTATTGCCTGTGGCACTTTGAAGATGAAGGACTCCATGCTATATAGTTATTTCTGCTGCATTGTAATGAGATAGCCAAATGAGCTATGTAAGATGTAATGAATTATTTTATTCCTGGTTATAAAGTTGTATTATGACCTTTGTTTCTTGATATTACATCTTAAACTATGGATGCTAGCTATTGATCCAGGGACTATCATTGTAAACATAGGGATCTCTACCTTATCAGGTTGGGACCTCTACAGATGGTATCAGAGCACTGTGTTGCCTGTAGGATTATAACCCTAGGATTGGACAAAACCCCTTAGAAAAATAGGATTTGTATTTTTTCAAACTAATTTACAAAACAATCTTGTATACTCTTTTCCTTAACCTTTTTGGTTTTGATTCTACATCTCTTCCTTTTCAACTTGATGGACAAAAACTTCAACATGAGCGAGGACTTCACCATCACCAATGACTTCAACATCAGATTTTCACCAAGGACTTCAACTTGGACATCACTAAGGACTACAAGTGAGACAAGAAATATTACTCAAGACTTGGAGACTAAGGAAACACAATTTAGAAGAAACCATCATCACCTTTGAAGCCTTGTGACCGAGATGCAAGAATTTTTCCAAGAATACAATGATCTTGTTCATGAAGAAACAACTAAGAAGAATGAAATGGTATCAAGTGAACTCTACAGTTGGACCACCATACTAGAGTTTAGTTTAGATCAACTTATTGATCACACCAACTTATGTGGTGTAGCAAAAATATTTTCTTGCCTAAAACATGTTTGAATCTTGTTGTTTGAGTGGAATGTTTGATTGTGATTGCTTGCACATTGCTTGTGTGAATTGTTGTGTGTGAGTAGACTTCTTCCCTAGAAATCTTTTGCCTATTCTAATCCCAATCCAACCCAAACAGATGACTTCTCCAAGAGACTCCAACATTAAGAATGGTGACAACAACAACCAAGAGATACACATGAGAGAACAACTACTAGCAACCCAAGGCCAGTTGAATCAAGTGACATACCAGTTTTTAGCCAACAACATTGAGTTAGACCCAACCCTGCAAAAGTTCTTGGAAACCCAATCTCAATTGTTGCAAAGGATGACCAATCAAATGATCAACATGAGAAGCAACCTTCCCCAAGGAGATTCTGTCAACAATGATATCAAGGATGATATTATAGAAGGAACTCAAGCTTGCAATATCTGTGGATACCTAGGACACACTTATAAAGAGCATGTGGACCAATGCCCTAATTGTGAAGAGAAACATCCAACTAAACAATGTCCCACATCTCAAGTTACTTGTTTCCTATGTGAAGGAAATAACCATGTCCCTATCCAATGCGCTATCTATCCTATAGTTCAGCATATGAAACAAGATGGAATGCATCAAATGTTTGGAAACCTCCATAAGGGAACAACTTCTACCAAGAAGGATAAAGGCAAAGTCAGAACCGTGCCTCATAAGGCCACACCCAAAGTGTAACATCCCAAAATTTCTAAACTTAGATCATCAAATTTCTAATCACCAAGATTAGGGTCAACAAAAACTTTTCTAAGTAAACCCATGAATGCATGCATATGTGTATGCATAGTTTTTGAATTTCTTTAAAACCACTTTGTTTGTGTGATCCATTACTTGTAAAATGTTTCTTAGATGAAATAAACATCATCTAAAACATTTCCCACACTTTTCCTAAAGACAAGTAAATCAAAACAAATATATTAAGTGAATGGTCATTTTGACCAATTTAACTCCCATGCCTACTTTGGCTGTCTCAAACTTTCAAAACCTAACAGAAACTTTTCTGGATCTTTGCACCCCTTGAATGTACTCATAACAGAGTATCAAGGCCCACTTTGTGATCATCGAGAAACCTTCAAATGCATAGTTTAAATGACAATTCAAAATTGAATCTTCTTCATATGGGAAGATCCCACTTTTTCAAAACCCACTCAAACAAGCTCAACTTTCAAAACCCAAGCATCTGCAGACTCACCAGAACCAATCTAGCAAACCCACCAAAAATCATTTCAAAATTCAAAACTTGATTTCATGCGGCCATTTCATCAAACAGGTTGCAGACACAAATCAAACAAAACAACAAACACTATAGTGTGCAGTGATTCTTGCCTAACTTGTTCCCTAGTTAGCTCACACACAGCTCAGTAGGTCATCTAGAAAGATTAGCCCAACACTAGCACCCCTGTGAGCTTGCCATTGCCATTAATGGTGAACAACCGAGCACCCTCATGTCACCCCATTGTGGACAGCAAGCTAGGAGCAGCAGCAAGCCTAGCCAAGACGTATGCGGGAGGCAACCACCGTCCACCGCCACTCCCTATCCCAGCCGCGAGCGTTGCCAAGCCCTGGACCATGCGCACAAGCCACGCCCAGACCATGCCGAGCGTGCGCCAGAGCGCCACCCGCGACCAGCGTCCACAGACCGCGCACCGCCCTCACCGCGTGCACACACGATCACCACCGACCCAGGAGACCGCCAGACATCCCCGTCTACCGCCCCGCGCCATACAACCACCGCCCGCCGTCGAAGACGCCGCCTCTGCCGCGCAGAGCACTGCCCGTTCCAGACCAAACCACACCTCCCCATGCCTCGCGACCATGTCGTTGAGCATCGCCAAGAGACACCGCACCGTCCCCTACCCTTGCCCATGCCATTAGCCGCCTATAACGTCGCCCCCGACAAGCTCACCGTGCGCCCCGACGGTCCCCTCGCTCGACTATAAATAGAGGCCACCCCTGCACGATTTCTTCACACCATCTCACTCCCCTCTCCTCACTGATCGTGCCACACCATTCTCAGAGCAAGGCGAGCACCACCTCGCCGGAATTTCACTGGAGCCTGCTGCTGCCGGACAAGAAAGGAGCCAGCGATTGGAGCCACCCCAGGAGCTGCCGCGACCACCCCTGAGTTCGCCGTCGTCGACTTCGTCGTTCGCCCGCCTCGCCGACCCTCGCCCGTACCCCGGTGAGCCCCCAGCACCCCTCACTGGCTGCGCTAGGTTTCGTTCTCGCCGGCGTTGCCCAACATCGACGATGACTCCCAGCCGTTGGATTAGAATCAGATCGAACGTCCCACGTTGCCCCGTACCGCTTCGCCCAGCCCCATGTCACTGACTAGTGGGGACACCCACTTAAGCAGCCAGCAGCAACGCTTAGCAGGTCGGCCCGTTAGAATTTCCCGCGCAGCCCAGCAATTCAAATTAAACCTTTTCTTTTTAAATTCAAACACACTTCTGTACCCAACTTCAAAAATCAACCCAGATCGATTCAGTGCACCAAATTGGATGAAACCAATTTTGTTGGAAAGGTCTATGAATGCTTAATCCAAGCCCGTTGGATTCAAGTCATTTGGATCGGTAGATCACCCATAGCAAAAATAACAAGGCAGAAGCTTTTCTGCATTCAAACATTTTTCAAATTTAAACCATAAAAGCTTTTGAGTTGATTCCAACTCTCAAAAATCACATTTAACCATACCTTTCAGAATATATAAAAATATATAGGTTCACTTGCAGAAATAATGTTCAAGGAATAAAAGAATGCTTCATAAGCATTTTTAGCCACTTTAATTAATTAAAATAAAAGGGTAAAACCTTATTAAATTGTGACACCACTTTAAATCACATTCCCATGGACTACAATATGTGGTGATGACATGTGTCAACATGATCCCATGTTTAGTTTGGAGAATATTAAATCTTAAGTAGTTTTTTCAATGAGTAAAAATTACTTTTCTAAATAAAATGATTTAAACCAAACCTTAACCTTGTAATGTTAGAGATGATGCTAGTGTTGGAATTATGCCCTAGAGGCAATAATAAAGATGTTATTATTATAATTTTTGTTCATGATAAAGTTTATATTCCATGCTAGAATTGTATTAAGCGGAAACATTAATACTTGTGTGGTTTGTGAACAACACCGTGTCCCTAGTATGCCTCTATGGACTAGCTCATTGATCAATGATGGTTAAGGTTTCCTAACCATAGACATGAGTTGTCAATTGATAATGAGATCATATCATTGGGAGAATGATATGGTGGACAGACCCAAACTAAGCGAAGCAATTAGATCGTGTCATTGTGTTCGTCTTTGTGAAGCTTTTCTTATGTCAAATATTGTATTCCTTAGACCATGAGATAATGCAACTCCCTGGTATCGGAAGAAAGCTTTGAGGTCATCAAACATCATCCTATGAGAGGGTGATCATAAAGGTGTCTCTCAGGTGATCGGAAAGTATCTGTTGGGTTGTATGTATCGAGATGGGATTTGTCCCTCCCAAGTCGGAGAGATATACTTCGGGCCCACTCAGTAATCGATATCAACACCGCTTGCAAGCATGTGGTTAAGGAGTTAATCACAAAGTGATATCGGATTACGGAACGAGTAAAGTACTTGCTGTGAACGAGATTGAACTAGGTATGACGATACCGACGATCGAATCTCGGGCAAGTAAAATATCGCGAGACGAAGGGAATATATATATGGGATTGATTGAATCCTGGCATCGTGGTTCATCCGATATGATCATCGATAAATGTGTGGGAGTCAATATGGGTGCCCAGACCCCGCTGTTGATTATTGATAGAAGATCATGTCTGCATATTCTCGAACCCGCAGGGTCACACACTTAACGTGTCTCGACGCTAGGATAGATTGGATAATTGGTTTATGAATTTTTGTTCGGAGTCTCGGATGGGATCCGGGATATCACGAGAGGTTCCGGAATGGTTCGGAGAATAAGATTCATATAAGGCAGTGCAGTTTTTGGAATTTGGAATTGTTCCGGGTTAATCGGTATTGTACCGGAAGCTTCTAGAACCTTCCGGAAGGGGACCAACGTGGCCCCACCTTAGGGGACGGGGGCATGGGCCTATGAGGGAGTGTCCTGGCCGCATTGGGCCAGGGGCACAAGGCCCCATAGGGCCCAGCTGATCCTAGAGAGTTTAAATCGTTTAAACTAGAGATATGATTTCTAGATAAGGGGATAAGTTTAAATCGTTTAAACTAGAGATAGGATTTCTAGATAAGGGGATAAGTTTAAATCGTTTAAACTTGAGATAGGCTTGGAGGAGGGGCTAGGGCTGGCCGCCGCCACCCCCTCTATATATAGAGGGCTAGTGCGCCCCCTCCCCCCCACACATCTCCTCCAAGCCCTAGTAGCCTGTGCCTTCCTCTCTCCCTCCCGACTGTTTGTAGGCGAAGCCCTGCAGCAGAAATTCTCCACCATATACACCACGCCGTCGTGCTGTAGATCCAATCCATCTCTTCACCATACTTGCTGGTCCGAGGAAGGAGGAGACGTCGAGGTGCCACACGTGTGCATCTCACGGAGGCACCGCCACTTGTGGTGCTAGATCGGATCGGATCGCGAGGAGGAGAAGCGAGTACGACTACATCACCCACGTTCGGCGAGCGTTCACTGTCAGAATCTTCAAGGGTATGAAGATCTAATCCAATCTCTCTTGTTGTTTGCATCTCCTAGATTAGATCTTGGCTTTCCTTCTGTTCGCTTCCGTAGAAAATTTTGATTTACTATGCTGCGAAACCCTTCAGTGGTATCAGAGCTAGATCTATGCGTAGATGTGTTTCACGAATAGAACGCAACATGGTTGTTGCGGGCGTTGATGTTTTCTGTTGCAAGCCTCTTGTTTGTGTTCTTCTTATGACGCGGGATAGTGAGATTGAAGCGGTCCAGGCCAACCTTACGCGACGTCGTTTCATGAGACCGGCTCACTTGACGTGTGGCTTGTACCACACATGCGGTGGTGGATGTCGGTTCTCTCACTATAGTTGTCATGGGATTAACACGGAGTTTGGCAACCATAATATCACCGTTGTGGCTTTCCGTAGGTAAGAATCGTTCTTAGCATCTACTCCCATGAGCCACGTAAAACATGCAACAACAAAGTAGAGGCGTCTAACTTGTTTTTGCAGGGAGTGTTTTCGTGATATGGTATGGCTCAAGATGTGATGTGTATAATGTATGCGATGATCATGTTTTGTAATGTTTCACGACTTGCATGTCGTTGAGTACAAACCGGCAGCCATATGGTTGTCTTTATAATTGTGAATGAACTGCTAGTCAACTTCTTATACGCCATGTAAAAGCTTTACTTTATAGCTAACTAGTTATCAAAAGTTGTAGTTGCTATTATTGGTGGAGGCAATCATGGTGGAGTGATGGAGATCATGCGGACGCACAAGATGGAGATCATTCTTGCGAAGATTGGCTATACCATGTCACATAAAGTTATATGCATGTGATGTTTATCCTTTTATGTATCTTATTATGCTTAGATCGCGACGGTAGCATTATAAGATGATCCCTCACTTAAAGATCAAGATAAAAACTGTGTTCTCCCCAAGTATGCACCGTTCGAAAGTTCGTCGTGTCCAAGCATCACGTGATGATCGGGTGCTATAGACTCTCGCTCACATACAACGGTGCAAGCCAGTTTTGCACACGCGGAAATACTTGGGTCTAGCTTGACGAGCCTAGCATGTACAAACATGGCCTCGGAACACAAGAACCGAAAGGTTAAGCATGAGTCATATGAATGATATGATCGACACTTTGTTGTCCACCATTGAAACCACATCTCTTCGTGATGATCGGATTAGGTGTGGTGAATTTGGATCGTGTTCACTAAACAACTTGAGGATGTTGAATTTAGTGGGAGTTCATCTAGTAATTTGATTAAGTTGAACTATATATCATGAACATAGTCTAAATTGTACTTGCAAATCTGTAGATCACATGGCCAAGTCCAACTTCAACTTCAACGTTTTCTTGAGAAAGAAAAGCTTAGAAACAATGGGTCTAACTTCACCAACTGGTTCCGCAATCTAAGAATCATTCTGCGGCGGACAAAAGGACTATGTCCTTGAGAAAGCGTTAGGTAACCCCTAATGCAACTGCGGCTGATGAGAAAGCTGTCTATCATCGGCAAGAAAGATGATTATGGTGTGATTAAGAGCACCATGTTGTTTGCTATGGAACCGAACTTCAAAATCGTTTGAAAACTATCCCGGGCCCTTTGAGATTCTCAAGAGTTGAAAACCATGTTTTGAGACTCAGGCCCGTTCGAGAGATATGAGATCTCCGAGAAGTTCTTTAAGCGCAAGATGGAGGAAGGGAGTTCCGTTAGTGAGCACGCCATTAAGATGTCTGCCACACTCAACGCCTTGAGCAAGCTGGATCAAGAAGATTCCAGAGGAGCTCAAGATTGACAGGGTTCTGCAATCACTCCCTCCCAGCTACAAAAGTTTTGTAGTGACTCATAATCAGATTGGTTCCAGCGATACGATCACCGAGCTCTTCGCAAGTCAAGGCTGCGGAGGTGGACATCAAGAAAGATAATCATGTGTTGATGGTCAACAAGCCCTCCTTTAAGAAAGGTAAAGGTGCAAAGAAGCCCTTCAAGAAAGGCGGCGGCAAGCGCAATGCCCCTGCTGAGAAGAAGCTCAGGTCTGGTCCCAAGCCGGACACCGAGTGCTTCTATTGCAAGGACAAGGGTCACTGGAAGCATATGTCCGAAGTACTTAGCGGACAAGAAGGTCGGCACCGTCAAAGGTATATTTGATATACATGTTATTGATGTTTTCCTTACTAGCCCTCGTTGTAGTGCCCAGGTATTTGATACGGTTCGTTGCTAATATTTGTAACTCAAACAGGAGCTACGGAATAGGCAATGACTTGCGAGGATGAGGTGACGATCTTGGCGTTGAGCGGATCAAGAGTTGATGTGATGGCCGTCGGCACGCTCTCCTTAGTTTTACCTTCGGGATTAGTTTTAAACCTTAATAAATGTTATTATGTGCCTGCGTTGAGCATGAACATTATTTCTGGATCGTGTTTATTGCAAGACGGTTATTCATTTAAATCGGAGAATAATGGTTGTTCTATTTATATGAGTAACATCTTTTATGGTCATGCACCTCTTGTGAATGGTTTATTTTTCTAAATCTCGAAAGGGATGAAACACACATCCATAACATTGAGGCTAAGAGATGCAAAGTAGATAGTGATAATACTACTTATTTGTGGCACTGTCGTCTAGGTCATATTGGTGTAAAGCGCATGAAGAAACTCCATTCTGATGGACTTTTGGAGTCTCTTGATTTTGAATCATTTGACACATGCGAACCATGCCTCATGGGCAAGATGATCAAAACCCGTTCTCGGTATGATGGAGCGAACAGCGGACTTGTTGGAAATCATACATACCGATGTATGCGGACCGATGAGTGTTTCGACGCGCGGTGGATATCGCTATTTTCTCACTTTTACCGATGACTTAAGTAGATACGGGTATATCTATTTAATGAAACATAAATCTGAAACATTTGAAAAGTTCAAGGAATTTCAGAATGAAGTAGAGAACCATCGTAATGTAAAGATTAAGTTTCTACGATCCGATCGTGGGGCAAATATTTGAGTTATGATTTTCTCACGCATCTCAAAGCAAGTGGAATCGTTTCACAACTCACGCCACCGAACACCACAGTAGCAATGGTGTGTCTGAGCAGGAATCGAACCCTATTAGATATGGTCCGATCGATGATGTCTCTTACTGATTTGCCGTTATCATTTTGGGGTTATGCATTAGAAACCGCTGCATTCACTTTAAATAGGGCTCCATCTAAATCCGTTGAGACGACACCGTATGAACTGTGGTTTGGTGCTAAACCTAAGTTGTCGTTTCTTAAAGTTTGGGGATGCGAAGCTTACGTTAAGAAGTTGATGCCGGACAAGCTCGAACCCAAAGCGGAGAAATGCGTCTTCATAGGATACCCTAAGGAAACTATTGGGTATACCTTCTATCACAGAACCAAAGGCAAAGTGTTTGTCGCAAAGAACGGTTCCTTTCTTGAGAAGGAGTTTCTCTCGAAAGAAGTGAGTGGGAGGAAAGTAGAGCTATACGAGGTTATTGAACCTTCTCTTGAATTGGAGAGTAGCAGACTGAAATTGTTCCAGTGCCACCTGCACCAACAATAGAGGAAGCTAATGACAAGGATCATGAAGCTTCGGACGATGCTGCTACTGAACGTCGCAGGTCGACAAGGTCGCGTGCCCCTCCTGAGTGGTACGGCAACCCTGTCTTGACTGTCTTGTTAGTAGAAGACAGCGAACCTACGAACTATGAGGAAGCGATGATGAGCCCAGACTCTGAGAAATGGCTAGAAGCCATGAAATCCGAATTGGGATCCATGAGAGAAAACCAAGTATGGACTTTGGTGGACCCTCCTAGCGACCGAAAGGCCGTTGAGTGCAAATGGATCTTTAAGAAGAAAACGGACGCGGATGGTAATGTTACCGTCTATAAAGCACGGCTTGTTGCGAAAGGTTTTCGACAAGTTCAAGGTGTTGACTACGATGAGACTTTCTCTCCCGTAGCGATGTTTAAGGCCATTCGGATTTTATTAGCAATTGCTGTGTTTCATGATTATGAAATATGGCAGATGGATGTCAAGACTGCGTTCCTCAATGGCAACATTGATGAAGAGTTGTATATGATGCAACCCGAAGGTTTTGTCGATCCTAAGGATGCTGATAAAGTATGCAAACTTCAGCGTTCCATTTATGGACTGAAGCAAGCATCTCGGAGTTGGAACCTTCGTTTTGATCAAGTGATCAAGAGCTTTGGATTTGTTCCAAATTGCTACGAAGCTTGCATCTACAAGAAAGTGAGTGGGAGCTCGGTGACGTTTCTGGTACTATATGTGGATGACATATTGATTATTGGAAATGACATCAACATGCTTAACGATGTGAAGAGTTATTTGAACAAGTGTTTTTCAATGAAAGACCTAGGTGAAGCTGCTTATATATTGGGCATCAAAATCTATAGAGATAGACAAAGACGCCTGATAGCTTTAAGCCAGAGTACATACCTAGACAAAGTTTTGAAAAGGTTCAGAATGGATAAGGCATTGAAAGGTTCAGTGCCTATGTTGTCAGGTAAGATATTGAGCAAGGCTCAGTGTCCAGCTACGGTAAATGATAGGGAAGCTATGAGCAAAGTGCCTTATGCCTCGGCCATAGGTTCCATCATGTATGCCATGCTGTGTACTAGACCGGATGTGTCCAATGCTCTTAGTTTGACGAGCAGATATCAAAGTGATCCAGGAGTGGAACACTGGACAGCCGTGAAGAACATCCTAAGGTACCTAAATAGGACTAAAGAAATGTTCTTAGTCTATGGGGTGATGAACATCTCGTCGTAAAAGGTTACGTCGATGCTAGTTTCGACACCGACAAGGATGATTCTAAATCTCAGACAGGATACGTGTATATTTTGAATGGAGGAGCTGTGAGCTGGAGAAGCTGCAAGCAAAGCATGATCGCAGGATCTACAGTAGAAGCGGAATACATGGCTGCTGCAGAAGCGTCAAGTGAAGGAGTTTGGATCAGAAACTTCATCACTGAGCTTGGCGTGGTTCCAAGTGCATTGGACCCACTGGAGATATTGTGTGACAACACTGGCGCCATAGCACTCGCTAAGGAACCAAGATATCATCCAAAGACCAAGCATATCAACCGCAAGTTTCATATAATCCGAGATTATATATCATATGGAGATCTGAAGATCAGCAAAGTACATACAGATCTGAATGTCGCAGATCCATTGACTAAACCTCTTCCACGTGTAAAACATGATCAGCACCTCAGTGCCATGGGTGTGAGATTGTTGCCAAATGTAAACTAGATTATTGACTCTAGTGCAAGTGGGAGACTGTTGGAATTATGCCCTAGAGGCAATAATAAAGATGTTATTATTATAATTCTTGTTCATGATAAAGTTTATATTCCATGCTAGAATTGTATTAAGCGGAAACATTAATACTTGTGTGGTTTGTGAACAACACCGTGTCCCTAGTACGCCTCTATGGACTAGCTCATTGATCAATGATGGTTAAGGTTTCCTAACCATAGACATGAGTTGTCAATTGATAATGAGATCATATCATTGGGAGAATGATATGGTGGACAGACCCAAACTAAGCGAAGCAATTAGATCGTGTCATTGTGTTCGTCTTTGTGAAGCTTTTCTTATGTCAAATATTGTATTCCTTAGACCATGAGATAATGCAACTCCCTGGTATCGGAAGAAAGCTTTGAGGTCATCAAACGTCATTCTATGAGAGGGTGATCATAAAGGTGTCTCTCAGGTGATCGGAAAGTATCTGTTGGGTTGTATGTATCGAGATGGGATTTGTCCCTCCCAAGTCGGAGAGATATACTTCGGCCCACTCGGTAATCGATATCAACACCGCTTGCAAGCATGTGGTTAAGGAGTTAATCACAAAGTGATATCGGATTACGGAACGAGTAAAGTATTTCTTTGTGAACGAGATTGAACTAGGTATGACGATACGACGATCGAATCTCGGGCAAGTAAAATATCGCGAGACGAAGGGAATATATATATGGGATTGATTGAATCCTGGCATCGTGGTTCATCCGATATGATCATCGATGAATGTGGGAGTCAATATGGGTGCCCGCACCCATTGTTGATTATTGATAGAAGATCATGTCTGCATATTCTCGAACCCGCAGGGTCACACACTTAACGTGTCTCGACGCTAGGATAGATTGGATAATTGGTTTATTAATTTTTGTTCGGAGTCTCGGATGGGATCCGGGATATCACAAGAGGTTCCGGAATGGTCCGGAGAATAAGATTCATATAAGGCAGTGCAGTTTTTGGAGTTCGGAATTGTTCCGGGTTAATCGGTATTGTACCGGAAGCTTCTAGAACCTTCCGGAAGGGGACCAACGTGGCCCCACCTTCCGGGAGGGGGCATGGGCCTATGAGGGAGTGTCCTGGCCGCATTGGGCCAGGGGCACAAGGCCCCATAGGGCCCAGCTGATCCTAGAGAGTTTAAATCGTTTAAACTAGAGATATGATTTCTAGATAAGGGGATAAGTTTAAATCGTTTAAACTAGAGATAGGATTTCTAGATAAGGGGATAAGTTTAAATCGTTTAAACTTGAGATAGGCTTGGAGGAGGGGCTAGGGCTGGCCGCCACCACCCCCTCTATATATAGAGGGCTGGTGCGCCCCCTCCCCCCCACACACATCTCCCTCCAAGCCCTAGTAGCCCTGCTGCCTTCCTTTCTCCCTCCCGACTGTTTGTAGGCGAAGCCCTGCAGCAGAAATTCTCCACCATATACACCACGCCGTCGTGCTGTAGATCCAATCCATCTCTCCACCATACTTGCTGGTCCGAGGAAGGAGGAGACGTCGAGGTGCCGCACGTGTGCATCTCACGGAGGCACCGCCACTTGTGGTGCTAGATCGGATCGGATCGCGAGGAGGAGAAGCGAGTACGACTACATCACCCACGCCCGTTAAACGCTCATTTGAATCTTCAAGGGTATGAAGATCTAATCCAATCTCTCTCGTTGTTTGCATCTCCTAGATTAGATCTTGGCTTTCCTTCTGTTCGCTTCCGTAGAAAATTTTGATTTACTATGCTGCGAAACCCTTCAGCTAGATCATCTATAGGACCCTTGTGTGTGATGATTGCAAGTAGTTAAGTATTGTTTGGTGATTGTGTACCTCGTATTTATTCATAGACGCTAGTACCGACCAAGGATACGAGGAGGAAGGAGGATACTACGAAGAAGAAGCCGAGGAGAACTTCAACCACTGCTCTGCACAAGGCAAGCTTTACTAATCAAGTTGACCAATGCAAGCCTAATACTACTAGTGAATGTGCAAGCTAACACTTGCAAGATACTATACCTATGCAAGCCAACCCTTGCCAGATACCCTACTGATGCCACAAACCCATACTTGTGATATGACTACTATATGCCTTAAGCATATGTGATCATACCCACTTGATAAACCAATCCTAGTTTTATGGCAAGCTTCTTACTTATAAAGAGCATAAAATTTGGCCTAAGCTAGAAAACCTTGATATCAGCCTAAGATATAAGGTTGTACTTAGTTGAAACTCCACTAGTTACCACCCCTCATTAGTGCCTACCCCAACTTATAGATGCTAGTGCTAAGCATAAGACTTGATCAACTTTAGGTGGGAATACTTGGTGAAAATGGTTATGAAAACCTTAGAATGATGGATCATTCTATTGAAATGTTTTGGACATGTGTTTCCAAACACTTGATGATTCTGGTGATAAAAATGTTGAGGCATGAGCCTTAGCCCTTTATAAAACTGATGGTTGTCTGGATGCGATACCATTCCAATTTTATCGTACAACCACAATACCCGAATATTGGGTAGGGCTTGACTGGAAACTTATATACCTTAGTATTAGTTCCCTCACGGCCAAGGTCTGAGCTGAGGCTACCTTGTGAAGATTGTCCACAAGACTCCAAGATGACAAGTGGTCATGGTTGGGAGGCCAAACTCACGTGAGAGGTGCTTATACTAGGGAGTGTAATTGAAAGGTTAGGATTGATTATCCGTGACATCGAGTATGGTGAATTCAGGATTTGTTCCTGACGGATGTATCGAATGTTGTGGTGAAAGTGTACAATCTCTGCAGAGTGTCAAACTATTCGAATAGCTGCGTCCGCGGTTATGGACAGTTGGAGTGGCCATACTGTTCCCCCGTCAGACTTTTCAAAATGACTTGTGAAATGAAGTGAGACTTTTACTTGACCACAACAGAGTTGTGACCTGAATTACAAGATCCCACTTAGGAGTTATAAAATTATAACTAGTTTTGGAACTTAGTAGAGATAAACCTGGCTTTTTGCAAAACAACCCTAGAGCCTAGTGTCCTATTATCCCAAAAACCCCTTACCTATTAGTATTAGTTTGCGAGTACTTAAAGAGTACTCATGGATTTGTCCCTGGCTATTCCCATGGCCAGGCTATGAAGAGGAGTATCTCGAAGATGGACCCCAGGAAGGTTACGACAACTAGGATCATCTCCCATCGTCAAGATTGCACTGTGACCTCAAGATGGAGCTTCGCCTACGCTACCGTTATTACTACGTATTCTGCTACTTGATGTTGTATTAAGAACTGGATCATGAGATCCCTATTTGTGTAAGAACTTATGTATCGTTGTAATGGATGAAGTACTATGGTATCCAATTCTGTTATGTCTCGCAAAAATGGTAATCCTGGGATTGTGATGTATGGCATAACAGGCATCTAGGATTGAAAAATCCGGGCGTTGACAAGTTGGTATCAGAGCCATCCTGACCATAGGAGACCCTAGTTAGACTGGACGTCAAACCAAAAACTTAGTTTCAAAACCAAAGAAAACAAATATTTACCAAAAACTATTCTCATTCTTATCTCTTTAATTCTTTCATAAAACTTCATGTTCCTCAAAAACTCTTGCAAAATAAGATAAAATTTTGACACACTTAATCACTCTGCTAATCTACTCATCCTTTATTTTTATAGATGGACGTGAAGTACAACAAGTTTTACCATCTTGGGAATGGAGGAGACCTTATCTTTGAGAGGGATCTAGATCAGCTTTCGGAACTTCTGGAGCGTCCACACCCCGAGTTCTTCGGAGCTCAGCTCAATGATCAAGGAGGAGAAGATCTGCAGTGGCTAATTGTTGCAAGTCTCCGAGGAAAGATTGAACCTCGCACTGCGGAAGGAATTCAGTTTACCTTGAGGGAAAACAACTGGCTCGATGGACTGGCCAGAGCAATGCAAGAATCTCTCCCGCCTCATGGGGGCAGAGCATCAATCAGATCAAGGGTACTCGCTTTGAGTTTTTCCCAAGACGTGATGCAAATGGAAAACCACTGGAAGCCCCATACCACCTAGAGCTGAAGACTCAATTGGACCACCTTAGCTTCATGATGTATGATCGTCAGCAGGAGTTGGACAACTGCCGTGACTATTGCAACCACAAGTCTGCCATCATCAAGACGAAGGATCAGACCATAGCCATGCTAGCAAAGGATCGCAAGTCTCGCCGCCGTCAGCTCGACAAGAGGGAGTGCATTATTGCCCGTCTTCGCCACCGCATCTCATCTCTGGAAGAGACCATCCACGAGAGGGACATGTAGTTAGAGGAAAGGGAGAATGCCGAAGAGGATCTTCGTGGAGACCCTTACTCCTATCTCAGCGATGACGATGATTTCTTGGAGGATCAGGCCATGGACTTCTTCACCGATGAGGATGATTTCGAATCATCGATGATGCTGAAGATGATGAAGCCACAGACTCCGAGGAGTAGTAGCACTGAGCACTAGCGTAGTGAGTAGTAGTCGGTCCCACTGTATCGTAGTTTCCAGAATGGTTCTTAAAACCATCTGTTTTTCCTTGTTGTGGTGTGTGTTGTACTGTGCTATGAATGAATGAATGAAAAAGCAAGTTGCTAGAAAAACCCGAGTCAAACTCTAAAAACTTTTCGAAGAACCCAAACCTTAGAAAAAAATTCCCTCTTTTCTCACGATTTATCTAAACCTTCAGATGCCACGTGGAGGAAGTGGTTCAGCCCCGGACCCGATGTTGCAGATTCTGCAAATGTTGACCTCTGACCGCGAAGCTAAAAGAGCGGAACGTCAAGCCAACCTAGCCACTCTGCAACAGATAGCCCAGCTAGCCCATAATAACCAAGGCCATGGAAATCAGGACAACCACGGATCTAAGCTCAAGAATTTCCAGAATACTAACCCACCCGTTTTCACCAAGTCAGAAGAACCCCTAGATGCCGATGATTGGCTGCAAACCATGGAAAACAACTTCGAAGTAGCAGGAGTCGAAGCCAACGAGAAAGTCCTGTTCGCCACCCATTATCTAGCCAGAGATGCCAGGGCATGGTGGAACAGTGTTCGCGCAATGACCGGAGGCCAGATGATGACCTGGGAGGAATTCAAGGTCAAGTTTAGCAGAACCCATGTGCCACCAGGTTTGATCAAGAGAATGAGAGACGAGTTCAGAGAATTGAAGCAAGGAAGGATGACTGTAGTGGAATACCGTGAAATTTTTTTGTCATTAGCTAGGTATGCCCCGGACGAGATAGACACCGAAGCCAAGAAGAAAGAAAGATTCCTGAATGGTCTGCATGACGAGATGCAGACAGTGTTAGTCAATATCCCCTTTGTTGATATTGAAGCCCTTGTCGATTCAGCCATCCAGATGGAAGGAAAGATCAACCAGGCCAATGAGAACCGCAAGCGTCGCATGATGCATCAACCAGGAACCCATCAGACCCCAAAGTATCGCCCCAACGCATCTCTAGGATTTGCCCCAAGAACCAATAGACCCCCTATGACCCGTCCAACCTATCCCAACCGTGGAAACCCTAGAACCGGAGGAAATCACAACAACCCCGGCAACTCTAGCAATTTCACCCGTGCCCCACCCAAGTTCAACACCAACAATGCTACCGCCAACCCCAACACTGCCCCGAGGACTGGAAGCAATGTCAGCTCGTCAGCCAAGGACAAGTCACAAGTGACCTGTTATGACTGTGGAAATAAAGGCCACTATTCCAACGAGTGTCCCAACAAGAAGAATGCTACCGCACCCAATACCAATGCCCCAGCTCAGCAGCAGCATCGTGTCCAGCCAGGGAGAAGATTTGCCCCAGGGAATTCACTCAACCGCAATGGCCGTCTTTTTCTCATGCATGCTGAAGAAGCTCAGGAAGCGCCAGACGTCGTGCTGGGTATGTTTTCTGTTAATTCAGTACTTGCAAGAGTGTTGTTTGATTCTGGTGCATCGCATTCATTTGTCACCAAAGAATTTGCCTGCACTAGTAAAATTCAACCAACCAAATTGAAGCATGTTATGATTGTGCAAATTCCCGGATCAACCACCAAGGCTAGGCAAATTTGCAAAGCCGTCCCTATCCGAATCCATGGCATAGATTTTTATGCTAATCTAATAGTACTCGGAACTAAAGGTTTGGAAGTAGTACTAGGAATGGATTGGATGTCCAAACATAAAGGATTGATTGACTGTGCAAAGAAAGCCATCACCATGACCAGTATCACCGGAATATCAGTCGAGCATATATCTGAAACCTTACCTCGCCAATTCAAGTGTAACAAGAGTATAGCCCAACCTACCATTGACCAAGTCCGGATAGTCTGTGAATACCCCGATGTATTTCCAGATGTTTTGCCCGTATGCCCCGGATCGATATCGATTTATCATCGAACAATCCCGAACAGGACCCATAGCCAGAGACCCTATAGTATGAACACATCGAACTGGAAGAATCAAGAAGCAACTGGATTCCATGTTGGAAATCGGATTTATTCAACCAAGTGCGTCCCCATGGAGATCACCTGTCTTGTTTGTGGACAAGAAGGATGGAGGTAACCGTTTGTGTACGGATTATCAGAAGTTGAATGATGTCACCATCAAGAACAAGTACCCCTTGCCTAAGATAGAAGATTTGTTTGATCAGTTGACCGGTGCCCAAGTGTTTTCTAAGATTTATCTTAGGACTGGCTATCATCAACTCAAAATTTGTGCAGAGGATATCCCAAAGACTGCCTTCACCACCAGATATGGATTGTATGAGTATACAGTCATGTCTTTTGGATTAACCAATGCCCCCGCTTATTTCATGAACCTCATGAATAAGATTTTTATGGACTTCCTGGATAAGTTTGTCGTTGTTTTCATCGATGACATTCTGATTTATTCCAAATCATAAGAAGAACATGAGCTACACCTAAGGACCATTCTTGGAACCCTTAGCGAGCATCAGCTGTATGCAAAGTTTAGCAAATGTGAATTCTGGTTACAGGAAGTAGGATTCCTCGGTCACATTGTATCAGCCGGAGGAATTGCCGTTGACCCTGCCAAAGTGAAAGATGTAGAAGATTGGCAAGCCCCAACCACTCAAACCCAAGTTCGTGCTTTTCTCGGATTGGCGGGATATTACCGCAAATTTGTAGAAGGATTCTCTAGTATCGCCCGACCCATGACCCAATTACTGAAGAAAGACAAGAAGTTTGAATGGACCGACAAATGTGAAGCGAGTTTTCAAGAACTCAAAAGGAGATTGATTTCAGCCCCAATCTTGATCATGCCGGATATCACGAAGCCCTTCGATGTGTATTGTGACGCATCCAAGATTGGTCTCGGATGTGTGCTAATGCAAGAAGGCAAAGTTATATCTTATCTATCTCGACAATTGAAGCAACATGAGCAAAATTACCCAACCCATGACCTCGAACTCGCAGCCGTAGTTCTAGCCCTGAAGACATGGAGACATTACCTTATGGGAAACCGTTGTGAGATCTACTCGGATCACAAGAGCCTAAAGTATATATTCACTCAGAAGGAGCTGAATATGAGGCAGAGAAGATGGATTGAGCTAATCAAGGATTATGACCTGGACATTCACTATCACCCTGGTAAAGCCAATGTGGTAGCCGATGCCCTTAGCAGATTGCCGTGCCGCTTGAACTCCATGATTTTGAAGGAGCAACCAAGTTTGCACAAGGAGATGGAAGATTTTCGAATGGAATTAGTAAGTGAAGGATTTTTGGCTAGCATAGAACTTCAGCCCACTTTGATCAGTCAGATTAAAGAAGCGCAGAAGGGAAATGCTAGTATCGACGGAATCAAGCGTCGTATCGGTACGGGCAAAGTACCCGGATTCACCGAGGACGAAGAAGGAGTTTTGTGGTACAAAGGACGCCTTTGTGTACCAGCAGATTCGGAATTAAGAGAAGTTATCTTGGAGGAGGCTCATGATACTCTTTATTCTATCCATCCCGGAGGAACTAAGATGTATCAAGATTTGAAAGAGCAATTTTGGTGGCATAAGATGAAGAGAGAAATCGGAAGCTATATCGCCAAGTGTGATATATGTCAGCGAGTCAAGGCAGGACATCAAAGACCCGCTGGATTGTTGCAACCTTTGCAAATTCCGGAATGGAAATGGGATTCTGTAGGAATGGACTTTATCACTGGACTACCTACTTCTAGTAGGGGAAATGACTCTATTTGGGTCATAGTGGACAGATTGTCCAAAGTCGCCCATTTCTTGCCTGTCAAAACCACCTATCAGAGTTCAAAGCTAGCCGAGTTGTACATCGCTAGAATAGTTAGTTTGCACGGAGTCCCCAAGAACATAGTATCGGATCGAGGAACTCAGTTTACCTCGAGATTCTGGAAGAAAGTCCAAGAAGGTTTAGGAACCCGCCTAGATTTCAGTACCGCATATCACCCTCAGACCGATGGACAAACGGAGCGAGTAAATCAAATACTCGAGGATATGCTGAGAGCATGTGTGTTAGAATATGGATCCAAATGGGAAGACTGTCTGCCGTTTGCAGAATTTTCCTACAACAATAGTTACCAAGCCAATTTGCAAATGGCCCCATTTGAATTCATGTACGGAAGGAAGTGTCGCACCCCTTTGAACTGGTCGGAAGTAGGAGAGAGTCAGATCTTCGGACCCGACATCCTACGAGAAGCAGAAGAGAAGGTTCACAAGATTCATGAGCACCTCAAGACAGCCCAATCCCGACAGAAGAGTTACGCCGACAAGAGACGTCGAGACCTCGCCTTCAACATAGGAGATTTTGTTTATCTGAAAGTGTCGCCATTGAAGGGAATGCAGCGTTTCCAACTCAAGGGAAAGTTAGCCCCCAAATATATCGGACCTTTCAAAATTCTGAACCGTCGAGGAGAAGTATCGTATCAACTGGAACTACCAGAAGAGATGTCATCTGTGCACAATGTGTTCCATATCTCATTACTTCGCAAGTGTCTCAAAATCCCCGAGAAGACCGAAGTGTTCAAGAATATCGATCATCGGACCATAGAGATCAACGATGACCTAACCTATCCCAAAGTGCCCATCCACATTTTGGAAGCAGCTTATCGAACTACCAGAACCCGAAGCATCAAGTTTCTCAAGATTCAGTGGAGCAACCACACAGAAGAGGAAGCTACCTGGGAGCGCGAAGATCACATCAGGACGGAGTTTCCCGATCTCTTCAAATCCTAGGTAATCTTTTCGTCCTTTTTCAAATCTCGGGACGAGATTTTGTTTAAGGGGGGAAGGTTTGTAACATCCCAAAATTTCTAAACTTAGATCATCAAATTTCTAATCACCAAGATTAGGGTCAACAAAAACTTTTCTAAGTAAACCCATGAATGCACGCATATGTGTATGCATAGTTTTTGAATTTCTTTAAAACCACTTTGTTTGTGTGATCCATTGCTTGTAAAATGTTTCTTAGATGAAATAAACATCATCTAAAACATTTCCCACACTTTTCCTAAAGACAAGTAAATCAAAACAAATATATTAAGTGAATGGTCATTTTGACCAATTTAACTCCCATGCCTACTTTGGTTGTCTCAAACTTTCAAACAATAACAGAAATATTTCTAGATCTTTGCACCCCTTGAATGTACTCATAACAGAGTATCAAGGCCCACTTTGTGATCATCCAGAAACCTTCAAATGCATAGTTTAAATGACAATTCAAAATTGAATCTTCTTCATATGGGAAGATCCCACTTTTTCAAAACCCACTCAAACAAGCTCAACTTTCAAAATCCAAGCATCTGCAGACTCACTAGAACCAATCTAGCAAACCCACCAAAAATCATTTCAAAATTCAAAACTTGATTTCATGCGGCCATTTCATCAAACAGGTTGCAGACACAAATCAAACAAAACAACAAACACTAGTGTGCAGTGATTCTTGCCTAACTTGTTCCCTAGTTAGCTCACACACAGCTCAGTAGGTCATCTAGAAAGATTAGCCCAACACTAGCACCCCTGTGAGCTTGCCATTGCCATTAATGGTGAACAGCTGAGCACCCCCATGTCACCCTATTGTGGACAGCAAGCTAGGAGCAGCAGCAAGCCTAGCCAGCATGTCTGGGAGGCAGCCCACCGTCCACCGCCACTCCCTGTCCCAGCCGCGAGCGTTGCCAAGCCCTGGACCACGCGCACAAGCCACGCCCAGACCATGCCGAGCGTGCGCCAGAGCGCCACCCGCGACCAGCGTCCACAGACGTCGCGCGCCCTCACCTTGCACACACGATCACCACCGACCCAGGAGATCGCGGACATCCCGTCTTGCCCGTGCCATACAACCACCGCCCGCCGTCGAAGACGCCGCCTCTGCCGCGCAGAGCACCGCCCGTTCCAGACCAAACCACACCTCCCCATGCCTCGCGACCATGTCGTTGAGCATCGCCAGGAGACACCGCACCGTCCCCTACCCTTGCCCATGCCATTAGCCACCTGTAACGTCACCCCCGACAAGCTCACCGTGCGCCCCGACGGTCCCCTCGCTCGACTATAAATAGAGGCCACCCCCGCACGATTTCTTCACACCATCTCACTCTCCTCTCCTCACTGATCGTGCCACACCATTCTCAGAGCAAGGCGAGCACCACCTCGCCGGAATTTCACTGGAGCCTGCCGCTGCCGGAGAAGAAAGGAGCCAGCGATTGGAGCCACCCGGCTGCTCGCCGCCGACCCTCGCCTGCACTCGGTGAGCCCCCAGCACCCCTCACTGGCCGCGCTAGGTTTTGTTCTCGCCGGCGTTGCCCAACGTCGACGATGACTCCCAGCCGTTGGATTAGAATCAGATCGAACGTCCCACGTTGCCCCGTACCGCTTCGCCCAGCCCCGTGTCACTGACTAGTGGGGACACCCACTTAAGCAGCATGGAGCATCAACGCTTAGCAGGCCGCCCGTTAAATTTCCCGCAGCCCAGAATTCAAATTAAACCTTTTCTTTTAAATTCAAACACACTTCTGTACCCAACTTCAAAAATCAACCCAGATCGATTCAGTGCACCAAATTGGATGAAACCAATTTTGTTGGAAAGGTCTGTGAATGCTTAATCCAAGCCCGTTGGATTCAAGTCATTTGGATCGGTAGATCACCCATAGTAAAATAACAAGGCAGAAGCTTTTCTGCATTCAAACATTTTTCAAATTTAAACCATAAAAGCTTTTGATTTGATTCCAACTCTCAAAAATCACATTTAACCATACCTTTCAGAATATATAAAAATATATAGGTTCACTTGCAGAAATAATGTTCAAGGAATAAAAGAATGCTTCATAAGCATTTCTAGCCACTTTAATTAATTAAAATAAAAGGGTAAAACCTTATTAAATTGTGACACCACTTTAAATCACATTCCCATGGACTACAATATGTGGTGATGACATGTGTCAACATGATCCCATGTTTAGTTTGGAGAATATTAAATCTTAAGTAGTTTTTCAATGAGTAAAAATTACTTTTCTAAATAAAAAGATTTAAACCAAGCCTTAACCTTGTAATGTTAGAGATGATGCTAGATCATCTATAGGACCCTTGTGTGTGATGATTGCAAGTAGTTAAGTATTGTTTGGTGATTGTGTACCTCGTATTTATTCATAGACACTAGTACCGACCAAGGATACAAGGAGGAAGGAGGATACTACGAAGAAGAAGCCGAGGAGAACTTCAACCATCGCTTCACAAGGCAAGCTTTACTAATCAAGTTGACCAATGCAAGCCTAATACTACTAGTGAATGTGCAAGCTAACACTTGCAAGATACTATACCTATGCAAGCCAACCCTTGCCAGATACCCTACTGATACCACAAACCCATACTTGTGATATGACTACTATATGCCTTAAGCATATGTGATCATACCCACTTGATAAACCAATCCTAGTTTTATGGCAAGCTTCTTACTTATAAAGAGCATAAAATTTGGCCTAAGCTAGAAAACCTTGATATCAGCCTAAGATATAAGGTTGTACTTAGTTGAAACTCCACTAGTTACCACCCCTCATTAGTGCCTACCCCAACTTATAGATGCTAGTGCTAAGCATAAGACTTGATCAACTTTAGGTGGGAATACTTGGTGAAAATGGTTATGAAAACCTTAGAATGATGGATCATTCTATTGAAATGTTTTGGACATGTGTTTCCAAACACTTGATGATTACAGTGATAAAAATGTTGAGGCATGAGCCTTAGCCCTTTATAAAACTGATGGTTATGCGGATGCGATACCATTCCAATTTTATCGCATAACCACAATACCGAATATTGGGTAGGGCTTGACGAAACTTATATACCTTAGTATTAGTTCCCTCACGGCCAAGGTCTGAGCTGAGGCTACCTTGTGAAGATTGTCCACTGCGAGACCCAAGATGACAGTGGTCATGGTTGGGAGGCCAAACTCACAGGAGAGGTGCTTATACTAGGAGTGTAATTGAAAGGTTAGGATTGATTATCCGCATCGAGTATGGTGAATTCAGGATTTGTTCGACGGATGTATCGAATGTTGTGGTGAAAGTGTACAATCTGCAGAGTGTCAAACTATTGAATAAGGCGTCATGTTATGGACAGTTGGAGTGGCCATACTGTTCCCCCGTCAGACTTTTCAAAATGACTTGTGAAATGAAGTGAGACTTTTACTTGACCACAACAGAGTTGTGACCTGAATTACAAGATCCCACTTAGGAGTTATAAAATTATAACTAGTTTTGGAACTTAGTAGAGATAAACCTGGCTTTTTGCAAAACAACCCTAGAGCCTAGTGTCCTATTATCCCAAAAACCCCTTACCTATTAGTATTAGTTTGCGAGTACTTAAAGAGTACTCATGGATTTGTCCCTGGCTATTCCCATGGCCAGGCTATGAAGAGGAGTATCTCGAAGATGGACCCCAGGAAGGTTACGACAACTAGGATCATCTCCCATCGTCAGCATTGCCTGTGACCCTGAAGATGGAGCTTCGCCTACGCTACCGTTATTACTACGTATTCCGCTGCTTGATGTTGTATTAAGAACTGGATCATGAGATCCCTATTTGTGTAAGAACTTATGTATCGTTGTAATGGATGAAGTACTATGGTATCCAATTCTGTTATGTCTCGCAAAAATGGTAATCCTGGGATTGCGATGTATGGCATAACAGGCATCTAGGATTGAAAAATCCGGGCGTTGACAAGTTGGTATCAGAGCCATCCTGACCATAGGAGACCCTAGTTAGACTGGACGTCAAACCAAAAACTTAGTTTCAAAACCAAAGAAAACAAATATTTACCAAAAACTATTCTCATTCTTATCTCTTTAATTCTTTCATAAATCTTCATGTTCCTCAAAAACTCTTGCAAAATAAGATAAAATTTTGACACACTTAATCACTCTGCTAATCTACTCATCCTCTATTTTTATAGATGGACGTGAAGTACAACAAGTTTTACCATCTTGGGAATGGAGGAGACCTTATCTTTGAGAGGGATCTAGATCAGCTTTCGGAACTTCTGGAGCGTCCACACCCCGAGTTCTTCGGAGCTCAGCTCAATGATCAAGGAGGAGAAGATCTGCAGTGGCTAATTGTTGCAAGTCTCCGAGGAAAGATTGAACCTCGCACTGCGGAAGGAATTCAGTTTACCTTGAGGGAAAACAACTGGCTCGATGGACTGGCCAGAGCAATGCAAGAATCTCTCTCCCGTCTATGGGGGCAGAGCATCAATCAGATCAAGGGTACTCGCTTTGAGTTTTTCCCAAGACGTGATGCAAATGGAAAACCACTGGAAGCCCCATACCACCTAGAGCTGAAGACTCAATTGGACCACATTAGCTTCATGATGTATGATCGTCAGCAGGAGTTGGACAACTGCCGTGACTATTGCAACCACAAGTCTGCCATCATCAAGACGAAGGATCAGACCATAGCCATGCTAGCAAAGGATCGCAAGTCTCGCCGCCGTCAGCTCGACAAGAAGGAGTGTATTATTGCCCGTCTTCGCCACCGCATCTCATCTCTGGAAGAGACCATCCACGAGAGGGACATGTAGTTAGAGGAAAGGGAGAATGACGGAGAGGATCTTCGTGGAGACCCTTACTCCTATCTCAGCGATGACGATGATTTCTTGGAGGATCAGGCCATGGACTTCTTCACCGATGAGGATGATTTCGAATCATCGATGATGCTGAAGATGATGAAGCCACAGACTCCGAGGAGTAGTAGCACTGAGCACTAGCGTAGTGAGTAGTAGTCGGTCCCACTGTATCGTAGTTTCCAGAATGGTTCTTAAAACCATCTGTTTTTCCTTGTTGTGGTGTGTGTTGTACTGTGCTATGAATGAATGAATGAAAAAGCAAGTTGCTAGAAAAACCCGAGTCAAACTCTAAAAACTTTTCGAAGAACCCAAACCTTAGAAAAAAATTCCCTCTTTTCTCACGATTTATCTAAATCTTCAGATGCCACGTGGAGGAAGTGGTTCAGCCCCGGACCCGATGTTGCAGATTCTGCAAATGTTGACCTCTGACCGCGAAGCTGAAAGAGCGGAACGTCAAGCCAACCTAGCCACTCTGCAACAGATAGCCCAGCTAGCCCATAATAACCAAGGCCATGGAAATCAGGACAACCACGGATCTAAGCTCAAGAATTTCCAGAATACTAACCCACCCGTTTTCACCAAGTCAGAAGAACCCCTAGATGCCGATGATTGGCTGCAAACCATGGAAAACAACTTCGAAGTAGCAGGAGTCGAAGCCAACGAGAAAGTCCTGTTCGCCACCCATTATCTAGCCAGAGATGCCAGGGCATGGTGGAGCGATGTTAAGCAATGACCGGAGGCCGATAATGACCAGGAGGAATTCAAGGTCAAGTTTAGCGTAACCCATGTGCCACCAGGTTTGATCAAGAGAATGAGAGACGAGTTCAGAATTGAAGCAAGGAAGGATGATCAGAGTGGAATACCGTGACAAATTTTTGTCATTAGCTAGGTATGCCCTGACGAGATAGACACCAAGCCAAGAAGAAAGAAAGATTCTGAATGGTCTGCATGACGAGATGCGAAGTGTTAGTCAATATCCCTTTGTTGATATTGAAGCCCTTGTCGATTCAGCCATCCGGATGGAAGGAAAGATCAACCAGGCCAATGAGAACCGCAAGCGCCGCATGATGCATCAACCAGAACCCATCGACCCAAAGTATCGCCCCAACGCATCTCTAGGATTTGCCCCAAGAACCAATAGACCCCCTATGACCCGTCCAACCTATCCCAACCGTGGAAACCCTAGAACCGGAGGAAATCACAACAACCCCGGCAACTCTAGCAATTTCACCCGTGCCCCACCCAAGTTCAACACCAACAATGCTACCGCCAACCCCAACACTGCCCCGAGGACTGGAAGCAATGTCATGCTTGCAGCCAAGGACAAGTCACAAGTGACCTGTTATGATCAGGAAATAAAGGCCACTATTCCAACGAGTGTCCCAACAAGAAGAATGCTACACCCAATACCAATGCCCCACTCAGCAGCAGATCGTGTCCAGCCAGGAGAAGATTTGCCCGTGGAATTCACTCAACCGCAATGGCCGTCTTTTTTCTCATGCATGTGAAGAAGCTCGGAAGCGCCACGTCGTCCGGGTATGTTTTCTGTTAATTCAGTACTTGCAAGAGTGTTGTTTGATTCTGGTGCATCGCATTCATTTGTCACCGAAGAATTTGCCTGCACTAGTAAAATTCAACCAACCAAATTGAAGCATGTTATGATTGTGCAAATTCCCGGATCAACCACCAAGGCTAGGCAAATTTGCAAAGCCGTCCCTATCCGAATCCATGGCATAGATTTTTATGCTAATCTAATAGTACTCGGAACTAAAGGTTTGGAAGTAGTACTAGGAATGGATTGGATGTCCAAACATAAAGGATTGATTGGTATCGCCAAGAAAGCCATCACCATGACCAGTACCACCGGAATATCAGTCGAGCATATATCTGAAACCTTACCTCGCCAATTCAAGTGTAACAAGAGTATAGCCCAACCTACCATTGACCAAGTCCGGATAGTCTGTGAATACCCCGATGTATTTCCAGATGTTTTGCCTGGTATGCCCCCAGATCGGGATATCGATTTATCATCGAACAATCCCCGGAACAGGACCCATAGCCCAGAGACCCTATAGTATGAACCCGTCAGAACTGGAAGAACTGAAGAAGCAACTGGATTCCATGTTGGAAATCGGATTGATTCAACCAAGTGCGTCCCCATGGAGATCACCTGTCTTGTTTGTGGACAAGAAGGATGGAGGTAACCGTTTGTGTACGGATTATCAGAAGTTGAATGATGTCACCATCAAGAACAAGTACCCCTTGCCTAAGATAGAAGATTTGTTTGATCAGTTGACCGGTGCCCAAGTGTTTTCTAAGATTTATCTTAGGACTGGCTATCATCAACTCAAAATTTGTGCAGAGGATATCCCAAAGACTGCCTTCACCACCAGATATGGATTGTATGAGTATACAGTCATGTCTTTTGGATTAACCAATGCCCCCGCTTATTTCATGAACCTCATGAATAAGATTTTTATGGACTTCCTGGATAAGTTTGTCGTTGTTTTCATCGATGACATTCTGATTTATTCCAAATCATAAGAAGAACATGAGCTACACCTAAGGACCATTCTTGGAACCCTTAGCGAGCATCAGCTGTATGCAAAGTTTAGCAAATGTGAATTCTGGTTACAGGAAGTAGGATTCCTCGGTCACATTGTATCAGCCGGAGGAATTGCCGTTGACCCTGCCAAAGTGAAAGATGTAGAAGATTGGCAAGCCCCAACCACTCAAACCCAAGTTCGTGCTTTTCTCGGATTGGCGGGATATTACCGCAAATTTGTAGAAGGATTCTCTAGTATCGCCCACCCATGACCCACCATCTGAAGAAAGACAAGAAGTTTGAATGGACCGACAAATGTGAAGCGAGTTTTCAAGAACTCAAAAGGAGATTGATTTCAGCCCCAATCTTGATCATGCCGGATATCACGAAGCCCTTCGATGTGTATTGTGACGCATCCAAGATTGGTCTCTTGATGTGCTAATGCAAGAAGGCAAAGTTATATCTTATCTATCTCGACAATTGAAGCAACATGAGCAAAATTACCCAACCCATGACCTCGAACTCGCAGCCGTAGTTCTAGCCCTGAAGACATGGAGACATTACCTTATGGGAAACCGTTGTGAGATCTACTCGGATCACAAGAGCCTAAAGTATATATTCACTCAGAAGGAGCTGAATATGAGGCAGAGAAGATGGATTGAGCTAATCAAGGATTACGACCTGGACATTCACTATCACCCTGGTAAAGCCAATGTGGTAGCCGATGCCCTTAGCAGATTGCCGTGCCGCTTGAACTCCATGATTTTGAAGGAGCAACCAAGTTTGCACAAGGAGATGGAAGATTTTCGAATGGAATTAGTAAGTGAAGGATTTTTGGCTAGCATAGAACTTCAGCCCACTTTGATCAGATTAAAGCATCCTAGAAGGGAAATGCTAGTATCGACGGAATCAAGCGTCGTATCGGTACGGGCAAAGTACCCGGATTCACCGAGGACGAAGAAGGAGTTTTGTGGTACAAAGGACGCCTTTGTGTACCAGCAGATTCGGAATTAAAAGAAGTTATCTTGGAGGAGGCTCATGATACTCTTTATTCTATCCATCCCGGAGGAACTAAGATGTATCAAGATTTGAAAGAGCAATTTTGGTGGCATAAGATGAAGAGAGAAATCGTAAGCTATATCGCCAAGTGTGATATATGTTGAGTCAAGGCAGACATCAAAGACCACTGGATTGTTGCAACCTTTGCAAATTCGAATGGAAATGGGATCAGAGGAATGGACTTTATCACTGGACTACCTACTTCTAGTAGGGGAAATGACTCTATTTGGGTCATAGTGGACAGATTGTCCAAAGTCGCCCATTTCTTGCCTGTCAAAACCACCTATCAGAGTTCAAAGCTAGCCGAGTTGTACATCGCTAGAATAGTTAGTTTGCACGGAGTCCCCAAGAACATAGTATCGGATCGAGGAACTCAGTTTACCTCGAGATTCTGGAAGAAAGTCCAAGAAGGTTTAGGAACCCGCCTAGATTTCAGTACCGCATATCACCCTCAGACCGATGGACAAACGGAGCGAGTAAATCAAATACTCGAGGATATGCTGAGAGCATGTGTGTTAGAATATGGATCAAAATGGGAAGACTGTCTGCCGTTTGCAGAATTTTCCTACAACAATAGTTACCAAGCCAGTTTGCAAATGGCCCCATTTGAATTCATGTACGGAAGGAAGTGTCGCACCCCTTTGAACTGGTCGGAAGTAGGAGAGAGTCAGATCTTCGGACCCGACATCCTACGAGAAGCAGAAGAGAAGGTTCACAAGATTCATGAGCACCTCAAGACAGCCCAATCCCGACAGAAGAGTTACGCCGACAAGAGACGTCGAGACCTCGCCTTCAACATAGGAGATTTTGTTTATCTGAAAGTGTCGCCATTGAAGGGAATGCAGTGTTTCCAACTCAAGGGAAAGTTAGCCCCCAGATATATCGGACCTTTCAAAATTCTGAACCGTCGAGGAGAAGTATCGTATCAACTGGAACTACCAGAAGAGATGTCATCTGTGCACAATGTGTTCCATATCTCATTACTTCGCAAGTGTCTCAAAATCCCCGAGAAGACCGAAGTGTTCAAGAATATCGATCATCGGACCATAGAGATCAACGATGACCTAACCTATCCCAAAGTGCCCATCCGCATTTTGGAAGCAGCTTATCGAACTACCAGAACCCGAAGCATCAAGTTTCTCAAGATTCAGTGGAGCAACCACACAGAAGAGGAAGCTACCTGGGAGCGTGAAGATCACATCAGGACGGAGTTTCCCGATCTCTTCAAATCCTAGGTAATCTTTTTGTCCTTTTTCAAATCTCGGGACGAGATTTTGTTTAAGGGGGGAAGGTTTGTAACATCCCAAAATTTCTAAACTTAGATCATCAAATTTCTAATCACCAAGATTAGGGTCAACAAAAACTTTTCTAAGTAAACCCATGAATGCACGCATATGTGTATGCATAGTTTTTGAATTTCTTTAAAACCACTTTGTTTGTGTGATCCATTGCTTGTAAAATGTTTCTTAGATGAAATAAACATCATCTAAAACATTTCCCACACTTTTCCTAAAGACAAGTAAATCAAAACAAATATATTAAGTGAATGGTCATTTTGACCAATTTAACTCCCATGCCTACTTTGGTTGTCTCAAACTTTCAAAACCTAACAGAAATATTTCTGGATCTTTGCACCCCTTGAATGTACTCATAACAGAGTATCAAGGCCCACTTTGTGATCATCCAGAAACCTTCAAATGCATAGTTTAAATGACAATTCAAAATTGAATCTTCTTCATATGGGAAGATCCCACTTTTTCAAAACCCACTCAAACAAGCTCAACTTTCAAAACCCAAGCATCTGCAGACTCACTAGAACCAATCTAGCAAACCCACCAAAAATCATTTCAAAATTCAAAACTTGATTTCATGCGGCCATTTCATCAAACAGGTTGCAGACACAAATCAAACAAAACAACAAACACTATAGTGTGCAGTGATTCTTGCCTAACTTGTTCCCTAGTTAGCTCACACACAGCTCAGTAGGTCATCTAGAAAGATTAGTCCAACACTAGCACCCCTGTGAGCTTGCCATTGCCATTAATGGTGAACAGCCGAGCACCCCCATGTCACCCTATTGTGGACAGCAAGCTAGGAGTAGCAGCAAGCCTAGCCAGCATGTCTGGGAGGCAGCCCACCATCCACCGCCACTCCCTGTCCCAGCCGCGAGCGTTGCCAAGCCCTGGACCACGCGCACAAGCCACGCCCAGACCATGCCGAGCGTGCGCCAGAGCGCCACCCGCGACCAGCGTCCACAGACCGTGCGCCGCCCTCACCGCGCGCACACACGATCACCACCGACCCAGGAGACTGCCAGACATCCCCGTCTACCGCCCCGTGCCATACAACCACCGCCCGCCGTCGAAGACGCCGCCTCTGCCGCGCAGAGCACCGCCCGTTCCAGACCAAACCACACCTCCCCATGCCTCGCGACCATGTCGTTGAGCATCGCCAGGAGACACCGCACCGTCCCCTACCCTTGCCCATGCCACTAGTCACCAGAACGCCGCCCCGACAAGCTCACTGCGTCGCCTGACGGTCCCCTCGCTCGACTATAAATAGAGGCCACCCCCGCACGATTTCTTCACACCATCTCACTCTCCTCTCCTCACTGATCGTGCCACACCATTCTCAGAGCAAGGCGAGCATCACCTCGCCGGAATTTCACTGGAGCCTGCCGCTGCCGGAGAAGAAAGGAGCCAGCGATTGGAGCCACCCCAGGAGCTGCCGCGACCCTCACCACGAGTTCGTTCGCCGACTTCGCTGCTCGCCCTTGCCGACCCTCGCCCGTACCCCGGTGAGCCCCCAGCACCCCTCACTGGCCGCGCTAGGTTTTGTTCTCGCCGGCGTTGCCTAACGTCGACGATGACTCCCAGCCGTTGGATTAGAATGAGATCGAACGTCCCACGTTGCCCCGTACCGCTTCGCCCAGCCCCGTGTCACTGACTAGTGGGGACACCCACTTAAGCAGCCCGCGGGAGCACTGCGCTTAGCAGGCCGGCCCGTTAGAATTTCCCGCAGCCCAAAGAATTCAAATTAAACCTTTTCTTTTTAAATTCAAACACACTTCTGTACCCAACTTCAAAAATCAACCCAGATCGATTCAGTGCACCAAATTGGATGAAACCAATTTTGTTGGAAAGGTTTGTGAATGCTTAATCCAAGCCCGTTGGATTCAAGTCATTTGGATCGGTAGATCACCCATAGTAAAAATAACAAGGCAGAAGCTTTTCTGCATTCAAACATTTTTCAAATTTAAACCATAAAAGCTTTTGATTTGATTCGAACTCTCAAAAATCACATTTAACCATACCTTTCAGAATATATAAAAATATATAGGTTCACTTGCAGAAATAATGTTCAAGGAATAAAAGAATGCTTCATAAGCATTTCTAGCCACTTTAATTAATTAAAATAAAAGGGTAAAACCTTATTAAAGTGTGACACCACTTTAAATCACATTCCCATGGACTACAATATGTGGTGATGACATGTGTCAACATGATCCCATGTTTAGTTTGGAGAATATTAAATCTTAAGTAGTTTTTCAATGAGTAAAAATTACTTTTCTAAATAAAAAGATTTAAACCAAGCCTTAACCTTGTAATGTTAGAGATGATGCTAGATCATCTATAGGGCCCTTGTGTGTGATGATTGCAAGTAGTTAAGTATTGTTTGGTGATTGTGTACCTCGTATTTATTCATAGACACTAGTACCGACCAAGGATACGAGGAGGAAGGAGGATACTACGAAGAAGAAGCCGAGGAGAACTTCAACCACTGCTCTGCACAAGGCAAGCTTTACTAATCAAGTTGACCAATGCAAGCCTAATACTACTAGTGAATGTGCAAGCTAACACTTGCAAGATACTATACCTATGCAAGCCAACCCTTGCCAGATACCCTACTGATGCCACAAACCCATACTTGTGATATGAATACTATATGCCTTAAGCATATGTGATCATACCCACTTGATAAACCAATCCTAGTTTTATGGCAAGCTTCTTACTTATAAAGAGCATAAAATTTGGCCTAAGCTAGAAAACCTTGATATCAGCCTAAGATATAAGGTTGTACTTAGTTGAAACTCCACTAGTTACCACCCCTCATTAGTGTCTACCCCAACTTATAGATGCTAGTGCTAAGCATAAGACTTGATCAACTTTAGGTGGGAATACTTGGTGAAAATGGTTATGAAAACCTTAGAATGATGGATCATTCTATTGAAATGTTTTGGACATGTGTTTCCAAACACTTGATGATTCTGGTGATAAAAATGTTGAGGCGTGAGCCTTAGCCCTTTATAAAACTGATGGTTGTCTGGATGCGATACCATTCCAATTTTATCGTACAACCACAATACCTGAATATTGGGTAGGGCTTGACTGGAAACTTATATACCTTAGTATTAGTTCCCTCACGGCCAAGGTCTGAGCTGAGGCTACCTTGTGAAGATTGTCCACATGCAAGACTCCAAGATGACAGTGGTCATGGTTGGGAGGCCAAACTCACAGGAGAGGTGCTTATACTAGGGAGTGTAATTGAAAGGTTAGGATTGATTATCCGCATACTGAGTATGGTGAATTCAGGATTTGTTCCTGACGGATGTATCGAATGTTGTGGTGAAAGGGTACAATCTCTGCAGAGTGTCAAACTATTCGAATAGTCGTCTCATGATTATGGACAGTTGGAGTGGCCATACTGTTCCCCCGTCAGACTTTTCAAAATGACTTGTGAAATGAAGTGAGACTTTTACTTGACCACAACAGAGTTGTGACCTGAATTACAAGATCCCACTTAGGAGTTATAAAATTATAACTAGTTTTGGAACTTAGTAGAGATAAACCTGGCTTTTTGCAAAACAACCCTAGAGCCTAGTGTCCTATTATCCCAAAAAACCCTTACCTGTTAGTATTAGTTTGCGAGTACTTAAAGAGTACTCATGGCTTTGTCCCTGGCTATTACCATGGCCAGGCTATGAAGAGGAGTATCTCGAAGATGGACCCCAGGAAGGTTACGATAGCTAGGATCATCTCCCATCGTCAGCATTGCCTGTGACCCTGAAGATGGAGCTTCGCCTACGCTACCGTTATTACTACGTATTCCGCTGCTTGATGTTGTATTAAGAACTGGATCATGAGATCCCTATTTGTGTAAGAACTTATGTATCGTTGTAATGGATGAAGTACTATGGTATCCAATTCTGTTATGTCTCGCAAAAATGGTAATCCTGGGATTGCGATGTATGGCATAACAGGCATCTAGGATTGAAAAATCCGGGTGTTGACACAAAGTGACCACAAAGTGTTGTTACTCATGTGGAGAAGAAGGTCACATCTCTAGTGACTGCCCCAAGAGGAGATATAGGTTTCCCACATTTGTGGTGAAATATGAAGAGCGTGAACTAAGAGAAATCCTAGCTTTGGAGAGACCTAAGAAAAAGAAGAAATGTCCCAACCCCAGCAAGCAATACATTAGCCATGTACAATGTTACAATTGCAAAGAGATGGTACACTATGCTAATAAATGCCAAGAAAAGAAGAAAGGCCAAGAAAATAAAAAAGAGGTGGTGATGCCAAAGATGAAAGAAGATATTAGCCAAGTGATGTGCAACAAATGCAACAAGCCAGGCCATTATGCATCACATTGTCCAGAAAATAAGAAGTACAAGACAAGCAAGCCTGTGAAGGATCTCAGCCTTGTCACATGTTTCAAGTGTGAAAATCAGGGACATTATGCAAACAACTGCCCAAAGAAGTTACATCAAGACCCCAAGTAAATCTTTTAAGGGTGGTAGCACTCTAGTTGCCTTGAAGCCAACTTGTAACCTCTAGCCTTCCCAAATCTCAGGACGAGATTTCTTTTAACAAAATTTTTCCAAATTTTGAAATGTGAAAAATAAATAAACAAAAGAATTAAATTGTTGAAATTTAGGGTGAAAAGAAACTTTTGCTTCTAAATGGAAACATCAAAACCCTTCTTGAACAAATTTTAATGAAAAGGGCATCCAACAAAATTTCAAGCAAGTGAAATGCATTCATCAATGAATGTATCTTGAAATTTAAACACTTGGAAAAGTTAAACCATGTTAGGTATAATCTTGATATATGTATCAGCATGTTTATTTCAGTTTTGCATATAGTTAGGTGATCATGTATTCATGTAGCTTGCCGTACTTCTAGTGCGTGAGATACGTACAAGTTCGGTCTCCAGGTGCTGCACGGCGAGATGCCAAAGACCCTGTGATACAGTGCTTGAGTAAGCTGCATGAGAGCTAGACGAATGATTCGGTGATCACCTAGTTGATTTAGTTAGTGCATGGATAGATTTTGTTAACTAGCTACTCAAGTTTGGCCTGGTCTTATGGAGGTGGATCAGGTTAGTGGGCAGGTAGTTAGTACGTGTGGTGTTAGTGCCCGAGTGTGTTGCCTTGGTGGTGTGTGTGTGAGTATTTAATCACTTGTAATCATGTTTACTTT
Source organism: Avena insularis (assembly GCA_023614405.1). Taxonomy (NCBI): domain Eukaryota; kingdom Viridiplantae; phylum Streptophyta; class Magnoliopsida; order Poales; family Poaceae; genus Avena; species Avena insularis. The sequence goes on along the minus strand of CM042689.1, from coordinate 28,723,349 downwards.
TAGAGAGAAGAGAAAAGACAGATAAGAAAAGCTCGTGGCTGTGTGTTTCAGCACGGGGCCAAAAACCATTGTCTACCTTGTTTTTCCTTGTGAGTTTAGAGGAAGAAGAGGAGCTGCGCGAGGCAGCTCTATCAAACCGAAACCCCAAATGTTAATGAAATAAAACACTTCCAAAGATCAAATGCATTTTACGCATGGAAAGAATCTTGAATTTAAACACTTGGGAAAATAAACCAAAACCCTAAAACCCTAATGGAAGAAAATCATTTCCAGGATCTCCCTAAGACTATGGATTTTATCCATATAAGAATTCAGCAACAAACATTTTTAAATGATCAAAAATGATAAACAAAAATATTATAAAACCATAGAAATTGGTTCCATTTAATTTGGAGCCATGCATAAAAACTTATGATTTAGTTAAGATAAAAGAAAATAAATTTCCAAGGCTAATAAACCTCCTAACAAAAATCAATACCAATTTGTGAGAAAATTAATCCTAAAGGGATTTAAAATGATAAACAAAAATTAAATAAAATTATATAAATTGGAATCACCAATTTTGGATCTATAAATAAAAAGATATGGATTTTATAAAGAAAGAAATACATGAATAAAGAATATTTAAAAGACAAATTAAATCTTGGCCAAATCCATAAACAAATGAAAGTTTATTGAAAAATAAAAAGGAATAAAAGATTATTTAAATAAATTTATATGGAGTGAACCATAATCAAAATTTATTTAAATAAAGACAAATTACCTAAACTAAATAAATAATAAATCCCAAGTAAATTATTTAGAAGACAATTTAAAACTTGAATTAAATCCATAAGCAAATGGAATAAAGATAATCCAAAAAATATAAAGTAATAAAGATTATTTGAATAAAAACAACATTCCTAATTTGTTTTGAACTTGAACCATATTTGTTTTGAATAAAGACAACATTCCTAATTTAAATGATTAATTAAAACATGAGAAAATAATAATTGAAATAGCCAAAGTGGATTAAAAGTATCTAATTAACTTAAAAAGAATAAAGTTAATTAAATAGAATTATATGGTTTGGAACCATATTCAAATTCATTTGAATAAAAACAAAAGCCTCTTTTTAAAATAAATATTAAATCAAAATAAAATGTTTGAAATAATTCAAAGTGAATTATTTAAACACACTAATGAATAAATAAAACCTACTGAAAAGGTTTGATGAAAATTTTAAATCAAATGGAGGCTTGAATCTATCGTTTGAATAAAAACAAATGTCTAATTTAAATAAATAATAAACCATAAGAGAATAAAAGAAATTATTCTAAAATGTACTTTAAAAATACATTAATAAACAGTATAAAAACTTACTAAAAGTATGGGAAAAGTTTGATAAAGAAATCTGAATTCAAATGAATGTTTGAATTTAAAAAAGAATTCTGAAAAGGAAAAAAAAGAAAATAGAAGGAAAAAAATAGAGAAAAGCAAAACCAGCCCAGCCCAGCAAAGCTTCTGGCCCAACCCGCAGCCCACCAGGCATCTCCCCCTCTCTCCCCAGATTTTTATCACTCGCGCATGTACCCTCTCACCTCACTAACATCGTGGACCCACGCAACGCAAGCATCGTCTCCCTCACCCGCGCGACCAATTCCTCCCCTTTCCTCGGCCGTTTCCAGCGTTGATGTCGCGTCGTCAATTCGCACCAATGCCGCGATCAATCCTCGCCAGCGACCACACCCCCTTAAGCGCTCCCCTCTCCTCTCTCTTTCCCCTCACTCTCCACATCCTCTCCGTCCCAGGGCTGCCCCAATTTTCCCCTGCAACCACCTTTGCTCCGACGAGCTTCGGAGTAAGTTCTGGCGAGCCTAGGCCGCGCCCGTTGCCCCAGTGCACACGAGCTTGTTTAGCATCACCGTGCGCTTCTTCCAGTACCTCCCACTTGCCCGCGCGTGCCCTAGAGCGTCGACAACGTCATCGACTGAGCGCCACCGTCTCCTTCCCTGACGTAGGTGACCTCTCCTGGTAACCCTAGTCTGCCCCTTCTCTCTGGATGACGCGCGTATGCTTCCCTCTCTCTCGCACATCTAATGCAACCCTGTGCGTGCTTTCCTAGTTGCTAGTGACTCCAAGAGCGGGTATTTATGCTCGATAGTGGGTTCATGCCTCTAGTTTCCTAGGGAAGTGACAATAATCTCTTCGGTTGTAGATGTGTTGTTGCTACTAGGGAGAAAACAACGGTCTCTTGTTCATGGAACATGTGGACTGTTTACCTTACACACTTTGCTTAAAGCAGTTGTCTGTTGCTTGCAACTTAATACTGGAGGGGGATCAGATGATAACCCGAAGGTGGACTTCTAGTCATAGATGCAGTTGTATGGCTGTCTATGTATCTTGTTGTATTGTCCAATCGAATCGCATAGGATCTTGATGTCTAGTATTGCATTGTTATGTCTTGCTCAGTCCTGTCAATTTCCCTGCTGTAATTTGTTTACCCAGCATGCCATGTTTGTTTATCTAAGGAGAACACCTCTAGTCAACTATGGACCCCGGTCCAATCTATACCATTGATATATCTTCCACTGTTACTGTTTACTTTCTGCAAACCACTATTACCTTCCACACCATACAATTAATCTTTTGTTACAGTGAACCAGTGAGATTAACAACCTCGCTGTTCGTTGGGCCAAAGTCTTGAGTTTGTGTTGTGCAGGTCTCCATGTTGCTAGCAACACCTTTGAGTCGTTTTCTTCCTCCTACTGGTTCGATAACCTCGATTTCTTACTGAGGGAAAACTTGCTGCTATGCTCATCATACCTTGCTCTTGGGGTCTCCCAACGAGGCGTTGAACACGCCATCAAGCTTGTTTCTGGCGCTGTTGCCGGGGAGGCTAAGGATGTCTTCACAAGGGGAGTCCTTCTCATCCTTTCTCTTTACTTTGTTTTTGTTTAGTTTAGTTTCTTTTGCTTGGTTTTGTTTGCCTCTTTTTATCAAAAACTCCAAAAAAATTAGTTTAGTTTGGTTTGCTTTCTCTTATAAAAACACAAAAAAATTAGTTCCCACTCTAGTTGTCACCTTGCTCTAGATCACCATGTTGTTCCCCAAGTTCACCCTGAAGGACCTTTCGATAGGTAGTGGCTCTATAATTAGGAAAGAAAATATTGAAGAATTCTTTAATCATGTTAGCAAGTGCGGTGACCCAGCATACCACTGCATGATGTAGTACACTATAATCGTTGATATAACACCAATGAAACACCGTTCACTAATATTACATCCCTCAGAGTAGTACAATGTAAACACAAAGAGGTCCAAGACATGACTATAGGTTACAACTCAACTCTTTACACAAGATCCAGAAAACACTCTAGGTTAAAGAGAGAGAAAGAAACTTCTTACAAAGAAGAATCAAGAAGAAATAACTCATAGCTACCATACTTATAAAACTAGTAGCTGAACTACTAGCTGGCATTGCTGCTATTGCAATACACTACAGAAGTAGGTTCTATGGTTAGAAATTCTATTCTTATCTAATCAGCAACTTTGTCTTCACTTGAGTTGATGTATATGTTGACTTTCTTGACTTCATTGAAGAGCGTTAGCTTTTGATGATGATTCCTGGAGCATGATTTGAAATAGATGTCGTTTGTACTAGCTTTAGAACCTAGCAAGGGTTAAGAAGATACTTTGAGTACGAGCGTACTCAGCAAGTTCACTAGAAAAGGAGTGTTTGATGCACTATATCTACAGCCACAGACCATAGGTCGTAGGCCATGCAAGTTTTTGTAAACATTTCTTCAAAGGTTGCTTTTATTCTGAAAAGCTATGTCCATCAGCCTTCACGGGTTTACCAGAACTTTCATGGAGTTCCTTTCCCGCCGCGTTCGCAGCTCCTTCCCGGAACAGGGAGTAACAAGTTATAGTTCTTACACTCTGCAGAGGTGCGTCACTTTACCCATGAGAGATCTTAGCTTTGTTGCACATCCGAATTGCAGGTTCGTTCGCACTTCCTTGGTGTGAGGCCCAGACTAAGATCCAAGCCAATCACTGCCTTCTCCGTGACCCCGCATGTCTCTTTGGTGTACGCCAGCCCACCTTTTGAATTACGGCAATGACAGTACAGACCGTTTAGATGCCGGAACTATCATGGGACGTTGAGGGCTCCCACCCATATGCTGCATATCCTCTACGAATTACCATAAATAATATGCACGCTATGAGTGATAACATCCACGACCCGCACATCCAGCTCCATGCGAGAGGGAAAAGATATAGCTGACTTCTTCGTCCATTCCAAATCTCATGGTCAACGCGTAATATACGGCGCAAGAATCACTGGCAACATTGGTTATTAAGTCCTAGGTAATATGTTCCTTTACCACCAGAACTCTTATAGTAGGTTATTACCTCATGGTAAATAACCTATAATCACATTATTATGAAAATAGTGTTTTCTGACCTTTTTCAAATGCAGGTGATGACAACACTGGATTTGCAAAAATACTTTACAAAAAATAATCAAAGGACATGAGCAAGTGTCAACTTTCCTTTTATGATTGCAAGATTATGCACTCACGGTCTTCAAGACAATATAAGATCCATTTGCGGAAATCTGCGTCATTGGTCCGGTAAGGACTAATGTTTAAAGAAGCAAGATGCTTTTATGCATAAGTAATGTGATGCAAGTTGATAAATGCGAATCCCGAGGATAACATTGATCTAGGGCTTGGATACTGTAAAGGGTTCCTTGGAATGTGTTGCCCTTTTAGATTAAGTTTCACACATGTGCTTCTTATTAAGGCTTGTGAGTGTGTGGAAAACAACATGTATTTATACAACAACAAAATACACAGTATGGAATGCTACTCAAGGTTGCTTACATCTTAATTGTTTATCTTCAAGTTTTACTTTACAAGTAATGTCACTTATACATAATTTAAGTATTAACAATCTTATTATACAAGTAAAGTATAAAGTAAGATGTTTACTATTAATTGTCATATGTTGATTGAAGTGGCAAAACGAATAACTTTTGAAGAAAATCTTACTCAACTAAGTAGAAGCATTTAAGCTTTTAAGTTAACCTTATGAGGTGTTCTTTCTAGTTATAGTCTTTAAGTCAGAAGGAATTACCTTTACTGGAATAATGATATTAGTAATATTTGAGACTTATCTATCTTAGTTTTTAACTGGGTTGGTTTGGTATTAAGATGCTTTATAATTTAATTATAACAGACCAAAGTTAACTATAAAGTATATAATAAAGTTTTTAATATTATACTTAAAGCTTTGTAATTATGACTAACTTTAAGAATGTAGATAGAATTAGGGTGTATTACTTATGATACTTGTATCTTGTTCACTTTATATTGTTTCCTTAGAGTTACTTAAGAATGGCATTACTTCTATTGGGGTAGTGATTTCTTTACATTATAATGGTATAAAGGGATTTATCTCCCTATAAGGGTGTGGTTAAGGTTATCAATAAGTAAACAATATTATTTACTACTATGGATTCACTTATAGGGTTTTGATTTGTTTATAAACTTGTGGTTAAAGTAAAGGAATAGGTTTTATTTCTTTACAAATTATTCTTGGAGATGTTATATTAGATAAGAATTCTTTTATAAAATAACTTATACTTATGGTTGAAGGATCATTCAATAAGATTGCATTTAAATGGTGTTAAATTATTTTGACCTCATAATGTTAGTATTTAAGATTAATACTATTTATTACATTTAATTGGTTAATTTAAGAAACATTAACAAATTTTATTTGTCATTTTATGAATTATTAACTAAAGAAATAGGTTTAAGTTCAAGTTATGAAAGTGTTTAACTTTTTATTTAACTCAAAAGTGGAATATCACATTTTTAACACGTAGGTATTATTTTTGTGATCATTTTGGTATATTACATTTATTTTTGTGATTTATAAATAATAAGATATGATTTTAATAAGGTTTATTACTTTATAAATACTTAATAAATAATAAGTATTTAATTAAGAGGAATAATAATACATGATTATAGTTTTAAATTATAATTCTTATTTTTCTAAGATTTTTGGTGTTTTATTTAAATTTTTAACATTTAAAATTATTAAAATATTAATTATCAAAGTATTAAAACTTTATAAAGTATTTATTAAATAATATTTATTTAAATAATCATCATAATAATATTTTATAATAGTTTTAAGTTGTAGATTTTATTTTTCTAAACATTTTCATATATTATATGTATTTTTCTGAATTATAAAACAAAAGTTATTGATTTTATAAGATTGAATCATTTTATGAATTTTTTAATTAAATAACTAAATGTGTTTATTAGGTAATGCTGATGTCAGCATGAAATGAAGGGTTTTTCTCACCAGAGCCTATCCTACCCCCAACCACTGACTGGTGGGAACTTTTGCCATGTCATTTTTATTGTTTTTATTTATTAAAGAATTATTACTGAAAAGAAATAAAGGAAATTTAAATATGACATCACCATGACATCATGGTGACATCATCAATGGGGATCCTCACAGCAGCTTTCGATTCTATGGGTTTGCTGTTTGCGCGAGTAGGTGTTGGGGCTTATCGGGAAGAGGACGTCGCCATGAACCTTATAGTGGCGGCACCGCTTTGTTTTGGTCATCGGAGGTTGGTCGGCGACGAGCTCGCGCGGCGGCGCGGCACTGCCTCACGCGGGTAGGTAACTACGACGAGCGAGCGACGAATTGAAAGATGCTAGCATACTCAGAAGCTTACCAGGAACACGAAGAAGGGCTCGGCGAAGCGAATAACGACTGGAATTAATAGGAATCGCGGCGGCCGGACTTCGGGCAGGAGATGTCAATTGGGGGTCTTAGGGCCTCTTCGGCTTGCGTCCTTTGTCAGAGAGTTCGAGGAAGACACATTAGAGCTCGTAGCCTGCCCAGAGAGCAAAGGGGAACCCCGAATGGCGTCGCCGGAATTCTCTGGCCGATCTAGGGTTTCATCCAGAGAAGGGTTTCGAGGAAAAGAGGAGTCTAGGGTTCACCGGTGCAGCGAAGGGCTTCTTATAGGCATCACACAGCGACGGCGTGGATCTTGGCGCGGTGCGACGGCGGGGTGAACGCCAGCGAGCTGCTTGCTCGATTGGTAGGCCGACGATGGCGCGAGGAAGACGACGGAGAATAGAGGCTGAAGGGGTACGGGCTCCTGGCGGGCTGATGCTGGGCCAGTTGGGCTGGGGTCGGCTGCTTGTGGCGACGAATAAGCCAGAGAGGAGATGGGCCATGGGCCAGATTTGGTGTTTCCTCTGTTTTTTTCTGATTTTATTCCTTTTTCATTTTCTGTTTTGTTTTCAGGTTTGTATTTTTATATTTGGTTTGAACTTTTATTTTTGGAATTTTATTTACTGAATACTTGTAGCAACAATAAAGTTATTAAGAATCCATTTGTGAACTTTTATTATATATTGTGATATTTTTTATTTTCTTTATGTATATACTTTTCTATAACATTGTTTTCACTTTTATTTGGAGTAATTAAGTTTTAAAATATTTAATAATATTCATAGGGTTTATTTATATGTATGTAATCTCATAGTATAGGATATAATGGTTTATAATATTGGATCCCCACTTATTCCATGCTCATATGGGATGAGTGGTTAGAGAAATGAATTAAAGACTTTGTCTAATGATTATAGATAGAATATTTATGAAATTTTGATGAGAAAACTTATTAATAAGTTTAGAGTTCTGAATTGTAATTACTCACCCTAGGGTTTAAGGTACTTACTATAGTTATTTTCTTTTGTTGATGTGAATAAATATTAATGGTTAACCATATTGTCTTTATGTTTGAGATCAGAATGATGTTATCTGGAATGTCTTATGAAAAGAATTTGATAAAGATAACTCCTAAGCACATATGGTTATGATAATTAGAAATGATAAAGATGTGCTTAATTGATTGCTTATAGGAAAATATTCCAATAAAGCATTGTGGAAACAAGATGGTAGATCAACCATAGTAAGTGGATACTAGGTTTGGTCTTAGATTTAGGGTTTAGTGTTTAGCAAGAATTCCTATATGCCATACTTCATAATTCTGGATTTCTGATTAAGGAATTCCTTTCCTAGATATATTACTTCTCTATATCCATCATCATGTGTTAACATGATGAGCTTTGCTTCACAAGAATATTCTTATCCACCTTTTATACTTCTAAAGCCATTTATGAATCCAATGAGCTTTTCATTAAAGCCTTTCATAATCATTTATATCTAAACTTGCTATATCAACTACTCTATTGCTGATAATCCCCGATCCAACAAGTGGTTACTTCTAACTCCAATCATACTCTCCCTTAATCATCCTTCACTAATATCACTTCAATAGGTGTATACATCAAATCCTACTTCACCTCAAGTGCTTAGTATTTCCAAAGAGGAAACTACTATTTCTTTAATCCAATGTTGCTCTAACATCATTTTAATCATACTATCTTATCTCTACTTGACTCCAATATCTAACATTCCAACCTCACATTAATTTAATGTGACTTGTAATGACTAATCTAGGATAATATATCTATACTATGGTTCAATCATGGTTTTATCCACCAATGTCACTTATACATGGTATAAGCATTCAATATTGGTGAATAAGGCATGATCATTATAATCCTTTGATCCTTTATGATTTAGGTTTCCAATTGTCTAAACAAGGCTTCATCAATACAGCATTACAGTTGTATTATAATTATCTTCTGTTTAGCTCTATTGGATTAAGAGATATAATTTATTGACTATACCTACTTGATCCAATAGGACTACTCCTGGTAACTATCTTCGGACTTCATCCTTGTAATCTTCTTTGTTACCATATTGATTTGATTTCCTCCAATCACTCTCATCCTATAGATGACATCTAAAACTAGCATCACTATTTACCTCTTCTTACTTCTTTCTTTATAAGCCTTAAGTGAATGCTATAATGAGTACAAGAGTTGATAGGTCAAGAATTGATAGGTAAAAATTGGTGAATCAATAGTTGATTTCTCAATATTGATGAACAACAAATATAAGGATAGGATTCAATAGATATGATAAAGATTGATATGGAAAGAAAGATATATGGTGAATGATCCTAACTTTGGTTTCTTTCCTACTCAATCTCACTAGAGAGTTAAAGTTAGGTATTTCCATGATACTCATGGTATAAGTAGATGAGATTAAGATATAGTTGTTACATTCTTATTATTTGTGTTATATTTATAATTTGGTATTCATGGGTGATTATAATGAATACTATGATATGATCACCTAAGGATCAAATATAAATCATTAAGAAATGTATTAGGGTTTAATTTTATTCCATTTGATCTACCCTTAGATCAAATCATATTTACCCAAAAAAAGGTTTTAACAAAGGTCATATTGAAACTTATAGCAGTCAACTTGATGATATACTTCAATTCCATCAAGTTAAGAGAAGCTTCAATCACTTTGACACGTTTTTATTTAAAAGAGCGAAAATTATTCAGATTTTCTATGCATGAATGCAATGCACACATCTGTGTTCAGCTTATTTCTAGGCTCTAATCCTGGGATGTTACAGACTCCCCCCCTTAAAATAAACTTTGTTCTCAAAGTTCGCATACTCTCACATTTCAGAGTAACGAATTTTCTTGTAAGGATTATAATATGTCTTAACTCCATGTTAACCTCAATGGGAATAATTGTAATATCCCATATCCAGATATTTTCCTTGAATCCTCATTATACTTGGCAATCTTCAACTTGTTGTCTCCAATACTCCATAGTTCCTTTTACTTTACTCCCTTAGGGATATGTCCTTATTATGAACTTCTTAAATTGGGGTCTCTTATTTAGTTTATTATTCTTAATTTGGTATCCTAATCCAATTCCTTAACTTGATCATCAAACTTCCCTACTATATTATGTAAGGTCTAGGAAATCTCACTAGAACAGGTTTTTAAATTTATTAATGAATAGCGTGGTCAAAAGATTAATCTTTGATTTTTCATTGTATGTCTCAAGCTGGTAATCCTTCCAAGATTGGATGTGAACTCATTTAGTCCATACCCATTGGAATTTCTTGTTCCGCTATACTTATCCAATTGGATGTGCTTTATTCCCTCTCAAGGATTACTTAAGAGTTGTTTCTTCTAGAATTAATCTGTTAGGCTTAATCTTTTATCACCTTCAAGCTTTAGACAATCTTTCATTATCACATATAGTACTACTTCAACTTTCATTTATAATGTTTACTCTCCCCCTTAGGGTTTACTAATAGTCTTCAAACTGCCTATTTAGTATTTATTGGCTTTATAAGTAGAATGTAGAGTTTTATCTAGCTTATACTTTACCTAATTTGTTCTTATGAAAGATTGTATGGTGTATCCACACAATTTTCGATCTCCGAAGTGAATCTTTCAGCATTATTTGTCTTACTTACTTATTCGGATATTTTCGCTTTGATGCACCTGACTTTGCGAAGCGTTTTATAAATCTGTCGCTTAATATTTTATACTCCTTTAGGTCTTACTTAGTTTGTGCCAAGTTTTATGCTCTTTATGCAACCATTATGATGATCTGGTTAACTATGTCAACCAACACCGGCTGTGGACAAGATACCAACTATGGATTAATTACCACAATGGATCAAATACCAGCTGCAGATAATTACCAGCTGCGAACCATCTTAGGGTGTATGTATTATCCTATGGTTTCCAACATACTTCTAGCATTCTCTCTACCCTTAGATCAAATCATATTTACCCAAAATAAGGTTTTAACAAAGGTCATATTGAAATTTATCGCAGTCAACTTGATGATCTACTTCAATTCCATCAAGTTAAGAGAAGCTTCAATCACTTTGACAAGTTTTTATTTAAAAGCGCGAAAATTATTCAGATTTTCTATGCATGAATGCAACACACACATCTGTGTTCAGCTTATTTCTAGGCTCTAATGCTGGGATGTTACAGCAAGCATGAGGATATTAAGGATAGATCTATAGCAGAACTTGCTCCTAATTACGAAATTGCTGCAGCTTCTTTAGTTCATATGTTGGAGGCTAGGTTTTTTAACCTTAAACCCATGATGCAAATTTTGTTCCTTAAACTAAAAGAAGAAAAGAATGCTGAAAAGAGAGAGTTTATCCTTGAAACTTTACTAAAAGAGTTTAATGATGTTGCTAAGGAAGCCAAAAAAGTCTTTGAGCGTTTTAATATGCTAGGCTCATGTGTAGATGTTGTGGGTACTTTAGATAGAACCAAACCTAGAGAGTAAATTAAGATACCCATACCTTTTAAGCTTGTTGGAATGCATGAAGCCTTTGAAAAGAATTTTGATTGGATTGTTCCTGAAAGTCTTTTTGATGAAAGTAGTGAACCAAGGAGAGACGAAAAGGAATCCTCCAAATCTCATTTGGATGAGATACCCTTCATAGTTAAAGAGTTTGCAAGTATTGATGTTAATGCTTCTTCATTTGAAAATACTTGATTCTTGCTTCTTGTGCCTAACTTAAAGGTGTTAAAGAAAAGTACTTGTTGGGAGATAACCCAAGAGTTTTCTTGAGTCTTGGAAGTACTACTTCAGTAGTGACCTCTCCTTATCCTTTTTGTTTGCCTTTTGTGCCAAGAATTACCTCTAATCAGAGGGGAAGTAAGATTTGGGGAGTTGCTGTCCCGAAACAGATTTTTGTGCTCCACCATAAAAAATCGTGAGAATCTCTGTAAGTCGGATTGAGCTGATAATTTACAAATAAATCCCCCAGTATGTTAGATAAATTTCGTTAGTTCAACACTTCTTTATTTGAGCAACATAAGGTCTTCGAAAAAATCGGTTTCTACCTGCTGGTCTGTTTTGACAGATTTCTGCCATTATTTGCATTTGCTTCTTATTGATTCCTTTTTGGGAAATTGAGCTTTTTGAGGGAATTGCTACAGTAGCTTGTGTTTTTAGTGAAAGTTTTGCTGTTCTAAAGCTAAACCCAATGGTCTATTATCTTTTGAATACACTAATGTTGCTAATGAAGATTGTTTGAAGTTTTGTATGAAGGAAAATTTTCAGGTGTAGAGAGAGAATGATGTAATGAGATGAAGAATGGAAAAAAGCTCAAGCTTGGGGATGCCACCCTGGTGTCACCCCAAGAAATATACAAGGGATACAAGCGTCAAATCTTGGGGATGCCTTACCTTCATCAATAAAAAGCTCATGTCTTTCTAGACACTTTGTTTTTATTGTTTCATGCACAGTTGTGTTGTTCTTGGAGCGTATTAGTTTTTGTTTGCTTTGCTTAGTTTGTTTAGTTTGCTTGAATAAAGTAGTTTGGACCCCCGTTCTCGCTGTGTTGTTTCAAATAAGTTGATTGGTGTTGGAAAGGATTAGAAAGTTCTTGCTTGAACAGTGCAAGAGGAGCTTGCTTTGAGTGTGACTTAGACTTTAGCAGTCATGCTAGGTGTTGTTTTGACCTTATGCTTAGTGATTATTGATGTAGCATTACCTGTTCCAAACAATTGGGATTGCTTAGTGTGCCTTTAAAGAATCATGCGTTGTTTTAGCATACAAAAGCATAGTATTGTGATATTCTCCTTTGATGCTTTGTTTGGGTTGATTTGGCACATGCTCACACCATGTTATGACTATGAACAAGTCACCATATCCTCTATGATCATTTAGTCCTTGACTTGTAGTACCACTTTATGCTTTGATTAGTAATGTTTTGTCGCTCTGCATGATAATGGCCATTATTTCTCTCTTAGTTGGTCACTCCCAGTCTTTTGCTAGCCTCCACTTGTATGAGTAAGTCCTACTCATGCTTCCAACTCCCAAGAAACCAAGTTATTCCAAAGTGTCCACTATAAATTCCTATGCATGGTGTGTTACACTATTCCAAGTATATTCTTGTTTTCATCTATCTTCCAATTAAAAAGTATTTTGTTATGTGAAAACTTAGTGATTAAAGCTCTCACGAACTTGATGGCACGCTTTATTTTTCTTGCCCCTAATAAACTTGAACCATTGTGTCATCTATGTTGTATATGCTTGCACTTATACGTTGGAAGTAGCAGAACCATGTTGTCATGGGGAACGCTTTCAACATTGCACTTGTACTTTGTACATAGTTGATATCATGCTCTTTTGTCTATGGATGTCGTCGGTGTGAAATGAAAGGGGAGCTTGTAAGTCCACAGAGTTATGTATTTTGTGTTAGAGAAACGCCTGGGCCGCTAGCCTAAGCCATGCATAATCATGGTGGAAACTTGCAGCATCACCATAGTGATATCTATGAAGCATTCTTCTTATAAAAAAGAGATTGAGAAAAAGATACATATTAAGAAAAGAGGAAAGAGAGAAAAAAGCACCATATTCCCATGGTAAATAAGAAGAATGCTGAGATGCTCATTGTCTGCTTGCCTTGTCATTTTGGTTATGGGATATCTCATGTACCATGTGCAAGGGGTACCCCGTTGGCGGTTCTCAATGATACACATGTACTTACTATGACAAGAACTTGCAAGTAACTAAACTTGAGTAGCATGAGGAGCGACCCTTGTATACAAGGGACATGAGATTGCCAACTTATACTTTGTCAAGCATATACTCCATAGTTTGTTCACTTTAACCTTAATCACGTCAAGATGCTTATGATAGGGCAATGAGGGCTGAAAGCTAACAAGTACCATTGACGGGGTTTAATCTCGTCAATGCCCATTGTTATGAGCTTGGGTTTTGGAGAAGATGGGGCTGCTGGAGATCACGGAATGGTTAACAGACAAGCAACCAGGGGACACGAGATTTACCTAGGTTCAGGCCCTCGGAGGGAAAACCCTACTCCTGCTTGTATGCTCTTGATTACGGTGGAACCGAAATGTACAGGGGTGCGCAGATGCGATCTGGCGTGGAGGTGTGTATGCGGTGGAAAAGGATTGGCCCTTCTCGTCGTGCCCTCCTGGCCTTTATATAGAGTTTAGGCAGGTCTCGGGCATAGATCGAGTCGGTTACAAGTTTAGGGTTTACCCCTTTGAATATTCTATCTGTTCTAGTCTTGCTCTCCAAGAATCCGAAAATGTCATGGGCTTGGGCCACCCGAGAATCTCCACAGGCCGCGTATACCCTTGTGGGACTTCCTTGGGATGGACCAGGTATGCTAATGTCATGTACCCGTAGGGTATAACCATGTCAGTAGCCCCCGAGTGTTCAGTCGAATCGCAGATTCGGCCGAGGACTCTTCAATCTTTCAGGTGCAGCTATTTCTGTTCATCAAAGAAAACAATTATTTTAGTGTGTAGGGATTGTTGATGCGTGTTCTTGACTCTCCTAACGGATCAGGGTCAGTTAACTGTCTTAGGACAAAACAACACGATCTTCTTCCGATTCGAGTACCTAGACTTGAACCTGGAACAGATGCTGGCATAATTCGACTCAGACCGTTGAGGTCTTATAGGAGTCGAATCCCAGTAGTTTTTGAATGATGTACCCAACGTGTCCATCGGGGTTTTCGTCGCGCCTGTTAGCACGGATTTTTACTAGCAAAGCGTAGTCAGGCGCGTTACCAGACCATCAGATGGTATCTGTAGGTCTTATCTTTGCATCGCAAACACAGCATCTGAAATTTTATCACCACGGAGGTGTTTCGGGTGGCCAAGGAGCATGTTACTCACTTAGCATTGGTTGGGGCAAAGTTGCCGAAAAGTTTTTGCATTTCGATCCAAAGGATCGCAGCCGAAGAGTTCATAGGGTGCACGACCAGCGCTCCCTATGGGAGTAGCCCCCGAGTGTCTGTTCGAGTCGTAGACTCAAGCAGAGACTTTAGTTCAGTCGTTTTTAGCTTCAGGTCCGTAGGACACAAATTTTTTGGGTGCTTGAATCAATCCTCCCTATGGGAGTAGCCCCCGAGTCCATAGTGGAGTCATAAACTCTACGTAGGACTCGAGGAATCAATATTGGTGTGCTACCTTAGTCATTCCTTGGGTGCGCGGCCAGCGCTCCTGATAGGAGTAGCCCCCGAGTAGTTTCTCGAATCGTAGATTCGAGTGAGTACTTTTAGCTGTTGGCCGAAGATTTTTAACCGTTGCTAGTGTGGTTTTGATGACGTCAGTGCTGACGATCGGTGACCTCAACCGTCTGCGGCGCCAGAGGTGACATGACTGGACGAACGTGGGTCCCACTTTCTGAGTTGGAGTTGACTGGTCATGCGCGACGTGGCAAGAATTACGGCGTCTCCTCGGTTTCCATGCGTAGTGGACGACGTACGGGCGACAGTTCATTGCTGTGTTGACACATAGACGGTTGGATCTGATCCTGGCGTTAGGGCTTCTAGATGAACGGTCCCTGTGAAGGGTTTCGCGGCATAGTAAATCAAAATTTTCTACGGATGCGAACAGAGGGAAAGCCAAGATCTAATCTAGGAGATGCAAACAACGAGAGAGATTGGATTAGATCTTCAAACCCTTGAAGATTCGCACAGCGGAACGTTCGTCGGAACGTGGGTGATGTAGTCGTACTCGCTTCTCCTCCTCGTGATCCGATCCGATCTAGCACCACAAGTGGCGGTGCCTCCGTGAGATGCACACGTGCAGCACCTCGACGTCTCCTCCTTCCTCGGACCAGCAAGTATGGTGGAGAGACGGATTGGATCTACAACACGACGGCGTGGTATATATGGTGGAGAGTTTCTGCAGCAGGGCTTCGCCTACAAGCGAGGGGGAGGAGAGAGGAGGACAGCAGGGCGGCTAGCTTTGGAGGGGAAGGTGTGGGGGGTGGTGCACCCCCAGCCCTATTTATAGAGTGGGGTGGGCGGCTGCCCTTGCCCCTCCCAATCCAAACCGGCGGCCCCAAAGAGGAGGAGTGGGGGCAAGGAAACCCCCCTTTCTAGAAGCTCTATCTCGAGTTTAAAACCCTCTTGGCCGGCTGGGCCCTATGGGGCCTTGTGCCCCTGGCCCAATGCGGCCAGGGCACTCCCTCATAGGCCCATGCCCCCTCCCGGAAGGTGGGGCCACGTTGGCCCCCTTCCAGAAGGTTCTAGAAGCTTCCGGTACAATACCGATTAACCTGGAACAATTCCGAACTCCAAAAACTGCACTGCCTTATATGAATCTTATTCTCCGGACCACTCCGGAACCTCTCTTGATGTCCCGGATCCCATCCGAGACTCCGAACAAAAACTCATAAACCAATTATCCAATCTATCCTAACGTCGAGACACGTTAAGTGTGTGACCCTGTAGGTTCGAGAATATGCAGACATGATCTTCTATCAATAATCAACAGCGGGGTCTAGAAACCCATATTGACTCCCACACATTCATCGATGATCATATCGGATGAACCACGATGCCAGGATTCAATCAATCCCATATATATATTCCCTTCGTCTCGCGATATTTTACTTGCCCGAGATTCGATCGCTTACCGTCATACCTAGTTCAATCTCGTTCACAGAAGTACTTTACTCGTTCCGTAATCCGATATCACTTTGTGATTAACTCCTTAACCACATGCTTGCAAGCGGTGTTGATATCGACACCAAAGGGCCAAGTATATCTCTCCGACTTGGGAGGGACAAATCCCATCTCGATACATACAACCCAATATATACTTTCCGATCACCTGAGAGACACCTTTATGATCACCCTCTCATAGGATGACGTTTGATGACCTCAAAGCTTTCTTCCGATACCAGGGAGTTGTATTATCTCATGGTCTAAGGAATACAATATTTGACATAAGAAAAGCTTCGCAAAGATGAACACGATGACACGATCTAATTCCTTCGCTTAGTTTGGGTCTGTCCACCATATCATTCTCCCAATGATATGATCTCATTATTAATCGACAACTCATGTCCATGGCTAGGAAACCTTAACCATCATTAATCAAAGAGCTAGTCCATAGAGGCATAATAGGGACACGGTGTTGTTCACAAACCACACAAGTATTAAAGTTTCCGCTTAATACAATTCTAGCATGGAATATAAACATTATCATGAACAAGAATTATAATAATAACATCTTTATTATTGCCTCTAGGGCATAATTCCAACAGTCTCCCACTTGCACTAGAGTCAATAATCTAGTTTACATCTGGCAACAATCTCACACTGTAGCATCCCAATTGTATAACAATTGCAATGCTACTAGCCTAGTCTATATAATGCTACCTTCCTACATATAATTGTTGCATCATAATCATATCATGCTCATGTCATCATGCCTCCTTGCATTTGAGCATCATATAAAACCCTTTTTGATTTGGTTCTTATCTCATATGCATCATTAATTGTATTTGCCTCTTGATATTGTATTTGGTTCTTGATATACTGTTTAAATGCCCAAGTTGAGTTGGGGGCATATCTCTTATTAACTCCACCACCTTTCTTTCACCACCTTATAATTCCACCATCCAACTAAATATGAGCTTGGCACTTATTGGTTTTACCTCTAGCTCATGTGGGTTGGGATGGATCCAATTCTTTTTCCACATGCTCTCATATATCAATAATGTTGTTTCACAATATGGATATGTGGAGAGCCACATGGCCCCTTTGCATGCCTTGTGAGTGGAACCCTTTTGCTAGTTTCCATATGTCTTGTGTTGGGGTATTTTCATGTTTGGATATTTTTGGGCTTATTAAATGCCTAGTGGCACATACACACTAGCAAGTCCCATTTCTATTCAAATATGGTCATCTCCATCTACCCCACATGGGACATCCTTTCTTTTCTTTTGCTTGGCTTTATTCCACCTTTGGAAATGCAAAAGAACAATGCCATGTTTAATATTATTGTTTTCACAAGAATCAACATGGCATTAAATGCTTTGCATGGGCCATGCAAGAACCATCTTTTGCTAGCTTTGGTTTGTATTTGCATTTTGAGTGGATCTTTTCTAAAACCCCATCATCAGCTCCATCCACCCATCACCACCTTCCTTTTCTTCCCTCTTTTGGCTATTTCTTGCTTGAGCTTGCTTTGGGTCTTGCTTAATCTTGTCAAAGGATTGCCACCACCTCATCTTTCCTCTCTCTCTAAACCATCTACCCCTCTCTCTAAACCACCCCCATCTAGCCTAACCCTCATCTACCCTAGTTACCACCTAACCCTCCCCTTGGTCCCTCTATGCCGAGCCACCCCACCATGCCACCTAGCTGGACCCACCTAGCTTCCCTCTCCACCACACAAAACCAAACCCTAACCTAACCCGAGGCTCCTCCCAACCCTAGCTTCAACCTAGCCGAACCTCCCCTCCTCTCTCCCTCTCCTCTCTCCCTGCCCTGTGGCCCCTAGCCCGAGCCTGCCCTTGGCCTCGCCTCAGACCCCACCTGGAAGCCGCCTGCCAGCCCCTGCCCTGGTCCTGCCTGCCGAGCACGTGAGCGAGGGGAGGAAAGGTGACACCGAGCCACCTTTAACCATCTACCCCGCGCCCACGGCATCTCCCCCTCTCTGCTACCTACCACCACCCCACACGGCTCTGCCTCGCCCTGCTACACCCCCAGATCCACCCCTGAACCCTGCCAGCTCTCCTACGTCTGCTCCATCGCCGCCACCCTCCCTCTCGCCGGACACCGTCTGCACCCCGCCGTCTTCTCGTTCCAGCCAGCGAGCACGACGTGGGAGTGGCCGAGGAGATCAAGGACGGTCCCCTGCTACGCCCGGTGCACGCGGATGCGAAGGAGGAGCACCAGAACCGCCTGGACCACCGCGATCCCGAAGAACCCTAGATCGCTGGAGCTCCTGCCTCGTCGACGATCGGCCGCTCCCCCGCCCGAACCACCTACTCCGACACACTCTCGGTGAGCGCCCGACCCTCCTGGACATGCTCCGCCATGCTGTCGTCGCCTAGGGCCGCCTTTCGTTTCATCGAGCACACTGCAGGCCGCGGCGCTTATCGCTCGCCGCCTCAAGGCCGCTAAGCACTATCTAGGCCCCATCCACCCTCCTATCACCTAGCCAAGCCACTTAACGCCCCGGTTCGAGTCCACAGCGCGCAAGGCCAGTAGCATCGACCTGTCGGCAGAGAAGCAGAGAAGAGGAACAGTACGGCGTGGCCTTTTTGCGAATACCCCCCCTGCTGTTTTGCGTGCGCAACCCGCGGTCCAGCCTGGCCCAGCTGTCCGTCTCGGTGCAGTTATGCAGAAAAGCCCCTCCGTTTCCGCGCGCCGTAACCCGCACTCCCCCTGCCGAGCCACGTGGTCAGTTCCCCTCCTTTCTCTGTCAAGTGGGCCTGCGAGCCAGCGGGTCCCATCTGGCCGACACAGCCGGGTAATCGCCATTGTTAAACGCGTCTTTCAGGCGTGATGACACCCAGTCAGCCTGGCCCCACCTGTAAGCGTCTGCGGCTAGAACTGTCTGTGTGAGAAAAGTAATTCTGCAAATCTGTTTTAAATTCAAATATTTTTCAAATTAATTCAAATTCAATTTCAATTCTGTTTTCAAATAACTTTTCAAATATTAATCCAAATAATACATTTAATATATGTTTTGAATTCAGAAAAATATGAGGAATTCAAATATGCCATTCAAAATCTATTTTGAACAATTAAAATTCCAAGTTTATTTAAATTACAATAAAATGCCCTTTTGTCTTAAATAATTAATAACTTTTGATTTATAAATCCAAATTTAACAAATGATATGTCTAAAATGATTAGCTCGACGAGACCTTTCTGTTTATGCATCCCATGTTTTAATTTGAAGCATGCATCATATAAATATAAAGGGTACAGCAACTTAATTGAGGTTAAAATAGGGCCAAAACTTAATAAAATGTTTAATCTTGTATCTCACACCTCACCCATGCCATGCTACCTTATTGCCATGCAAATTGTGCATCATTCATCATGGCATGATTGTTTGCTTGATGCATTTATTCATATGCTTGTGCTCGTTATTTATGTTGGCCCTTGTTTGTTTGGTTCTTCTTCGAATAGACGCTGAGCAGGGGATATATCAAGAGAACCAGGAGCACTACCCAGATCCATTCCTTGCTTCAACTGAGCTGCCAGGCAAGCACTACCACATGCTTGCATACATATAGTACCTATTGCCTCTATCTTATTCTCGCATCATTGAGTCGCGATTGCATTAAACTGAATCCCAAGTATTGCATAGCCTTTACTTTTAAACCCCACCGAAGCTTGTTCCCCCATCCCATGAGCCATTACTACAGGAGTTGTTTGAGCCATGCGAGTCGTAGAACAGCATGTGTAGGGTATGTGAGTGTCTGATGGATAACGAGGTACCTAAACAACTTAACCTGAGTAGTAATGGGATAACTAATGAAAGTGGCACCGGTGAGCAATATCTGTTATTTGGTTTTTATGCTCACTTGTGTCCCGTAAGACCCCGAGTACTTGATTCCTGTTCCAAGATTATTCGCGCTATCCACATCCGGGAGGCCTTATGGACCCCCCTGAGCCAGAGCTTGATTCGTTCTTATTTCTTGGGGCCACAAACTAGTTTGAGGTTTTATTTACTATCCTGTACCTATGCCATGCTTTACTGCTTTATTTACGATTGTGTGAGGAGCACGCTGTACTGTTTAGGAAGCGGAGTGTTTTCGGTATCGGCAGTCCCAGCTTTTGGGATCTGCCGTCGTTTACACCATTGGCGCAAACCTTGAGTCCGTCTCGAGTCGCTAACTCCGCTATGGTAGCTTAATGGGGTGGCCCTGAAATATTTCTGAATCTGTGATTGCTTTGTCGTGACTGTCTCGTTGGTTTTGATTTGGTTTTTCCGAGGCATATCAGTGTGTGTTGCTATTTGTGCACCCTTAGGTAAAACTTTCAAAGCCGTGTCGCGGTTATGGGCGACTTGGAGCACAGCTCGATCATAGACAAGCCTAACTAAAGTACCACTTTTAATTTGACTAGACTAGGTACCTGACTAGTAAATAGTGCAATACTCATGGAATGGATAATAAAACTGCCAACGGATGGAGGGGTTGTTCGTCCGCTTCCTCGTCGGTAAGCGAGGAGGAGGATGGATCTGTGGATTACCTTTATAACTGTTATAACTGTTGTTATTAATTCACGGACATCCGTCTATCTCTGGTTGGGCGGATGGTTAGCGAGTATCTGTAGAATTGTTAGGGTTTATCTTTTGCTGCAATTGCGTCACCCCAGGTTGTGTCCCCTTTAGAGGCATAAAGACTTGCAATCTAGGGTCTCACACGATAAATTATTGGTTCAGATGAACAGTACACTCGCCGATGGATACTGGGTGGAAGAGACGGACGATGTGGGCAACGATCATTCGGTGTAGAGATTCCGGGAACGGGGATCCGTGAGATCTGTGGGCGGGATGTGCTTATTTATGGGGCATCTTATGCCGATTTGCTTCTTATCCGTACTCGGATTTTGTCTTCCGCTTCCGCTTGATACTCTGATGTTTGATGTATGAGGAGATATCCTACACTATTATATCTATCTAGAATATTCCGATCTTGCCGTATGGCGTTGCTATATTTCCTTTCTTTTTAGATGGAATGGCTCTGATGTACTATTGTATGGTGGCTTGCATACATACTCATTTGTGTATGTAGTTGATCCCTTCGCCGATTACGCCCGTTCTTGTCTCGATGTTTGGAAATGGTTGGGACGGCGAAAGGTCTACCTGTGAGTGGCATTTGGGCCCCACCATTATTTCAACCATTTACGATCATCCAGCTTGTACTAGGAGCGTAATTCACCGAGGTAGTTACAATTGGTATCAGAGCCATCCCGACCTTCAGGGTCTCAGCCAAATGGTCGTTGTCTGTCTAGCAAATATTTTGGTAGTTATGTATACTAGGGAAAAACAAAACGCGAGAGTAGGACTGCTTCCATTTTTCTTCTTACCCAACCACCCATCCTTTTCTGGTAAGGAAGTGTAACGTTTTCAATCCTCTTCTAAAAATTCAAACTAGGATTCACGTGTTCTGGGTTTCCGTAGTACCATAGAAAGTGTGTGTGTGTGTGTAATTCCTTGTCTATCTGTTGCATCCTTTTGTTATCACAATCTGCCTTTGGTTATCAACTGTTGGTACGTTCCATATCGACAGGCTTTTGAAAACCGGCGCGATCTATCTGGCTCCTTGTTAACCGGTGCCATCTTCTTAAAGGGTGTTCTTCTGTGCAGGCATCTGATGCTAATCCCTATCTGCTAAGTGATTTTGCGCATCTATCGGTATTTTAATGCCGAAAAATGCGGAATTTTTTTTTCTTTGATCCATCTGTGTTTCCACACTCCTTTTCAGTCGTGTGTGAAACATTATCTATCTCTCTTTTATCAGCATGTCCATGCTAACTCATTCTTTTGTCACCGGCGCTTAATCCTGGAGTTTTCACTTCATCTTCTTTTCTCTTCGGCTAATTACATAACATGTGTCGATCCGATGCTGGTGATTGTAATTTGGTTCTCAGCAAAGCTATATCCCACTCATGATAAGTGTCGATTGGAATATGGAAAATGCTATCAACTCTATCCTCCAGATGGATACGGTTATCTCCTGTGATTTGGAGTACACCGTGATCATATCTATGCAAATTCAAGCATCCTTGGAAATCCGGAGTTTCTCAAGGCACCACGGCGGTCTATCATCTGTTTATCATGCTTCACATCTTTTTGAACTCCATATCTGCACATCTTTTTCGTCTCTGATAGCTCATACCATAAGCAAAGCTATATCATCGTTTCTTGTCCAAGATCTCTTTATCTTTGTAACCGGTGATCCGATCGACAATGTGAATCAGGCGGCATCTCTTTTTCTTCCGAAGGACCAGATAATCTATTCTTCCAGTGCATCTTCTTCAATTCTGGAATCAGCAAGTCCATTGTTAATTCCATCTTCCATCTTCAATCAAATCCGGAGTTGTTCCTTGTTGGCAAGTTATCATCGTCGTTCCGCCGAAGTTTTCCTCAAGACTGCTAGATCTCTCTCAATCATTTCAAGAAGAACATGGAGTTCTTTTCACCTCTATCTCGTTAAGTGATCTTTTGAAACCGTCTCGTTCTATCATCGATGCTCAATCCACCGGAGGCCATGAAGACTTTTCAGATCTTTCGTAATCAGTTGGTGTTATCTTCTTCTTTACCTGTGGAATCTGGCAGTTGTTCTCCGTAATCTTCCTTCATATCTTTCCGGTGGCTTGTTACATCAGGTATGACGACAACATCATCACCCTTATCTATCTTGAATCCGGCGTATCGTTTGCATCTATCCTGGTTTGCTAACGGAGTTCCATGAGTTATCCTTGTCAATACCTTCATTGCTTCGTAGTTGGGTTGCATGGTTTTCTTATTCAGGTGCGGAGTAATGCTTTGAGTGCGGGATGGAGTAGCTACCATACCACTACTCTTATCATTCGCTCTTGTACATTGAATTGGGGAATTTATGTGATTTCACTCATTCCACGGAAGTTAGAAGTGGCCTTTATCCCTCGATACTTTTACTTCCGTCCTTGTTTTTCCGGAGTGCTCTCTTGAAGAAAGTAATCAATAATCTCTTGTTGGGGGTCTGTCTATTCTAGGCGGAGCAAAATCTTCAATTATCTGGTGGAAACAAACACAAACTCTTTTCTGTCCTCATCTTTCTACCGATGCTTTACATCCCCAAACAAGATGAAAGGAACCTATCCCCCATGATCTATCTTCACATCCGTATCTGGAAGTTATATCCGCGCACCTCAATTGCGTGATCCTTCGGAGTATTACCGGCGCAACAAGAATCTAATCCGGCGATGTCTAGCTAAATCTTTCTGTTCATATCAAGGGACTCTATTGTTTAAAGGCAATATTGTTTCCGTGCTTCTTATCTCAAATCCGAGAGGAGTTACGATGCTATTGTCATAGTAGTTCAAACCTCTCCAATCTAGCTCTTTTTCTTCCGGCGCGACAAAGATTCATCCTCTCTAGTATCGGTAAATCTTTAGTCTTAACGGTGCTTTCTATATCCATGATACATCATCTATCCTTTTCCTTCACCAGTGGTTCTTTTCTTTTATCTTGTTTCTTGAGAAAACCGGAGCCTTGTCCATCCTATCCTTCTTGTCTCACGACAATCCTTCAATTCTCCTAACCCTTTGTGCCTCAAGCAAAACGCAAGACTCGCAACAAGTCTGGCAAGTTTTGCAAGGTGTAGTGGTCGCACCATTCCGTTCTTCATCATCTTGGGAACGTGAGGGTCACCTTCGTTCCAACAACCGCCTCTCCTTGTGTTGTTTTCTTTTTCCTAGAATCTCGGGGCGAGATTCCTGTTTAGTGGGGGAGAGTTGTAGCATCCCAATTGTATAACAATTGCAATGCTACTAGCCTAGTCTATATAATGCTACCTTCCTACATATAATTGTTGCATCATAATCATATCATGCTCATGTCATCATGCCTCCTTGCATTTGAGCATCATATAAAACCCTTTTTGATTTGGTTCTTATCTCATATGCATCATTAATTGTATTTGCCTCTTGATATTGTATTTGGTTCTTGATATACTGTTTAAATGCCCAAGTTGAGTTGGGGGCATATCTCTTATTAACTCCACCACCTTTCTTTCACCACCTTATAATTCCACCATCCAACTAAATATGAGCTTGGCACTTATTGGTTTTACCTCTAGCTCATGTGGGTTGGGATGGATCCAATTCTTTTTCCACATGCTCTCATATATCAATAATGTTGTTTCACAATATGGATATGTGGAGAGCCACATGGCCCCTTTGCATGCCTTGTGAGTGGAACCCTTTTGCTAGTTTCCATATGTGTTGTGTTGGGGTATTTTCATGTTTGGATATTTTTGGGCTTATTAAATGCCTAGTGGCACATACACACTAGCAAGTCCCATTTCTATTCAAATATGGTCATCTCCATCTACCCCACATGGGACATCCTTTCTTTTCTTTTGCTTGGCTTTATTCCACCTTTGGAAATGCAAAAGAACAATGCCATGTTTAATATTATTGTTTTCACAAGAATCAACATGGCATTAAATGCTTTGCATGGGCCATGCAAGAACCATCTTTTGCTAGCTTTGGTTTGTATTTGCATTTTGAGTGGATCTTTTCTAAAACCCCATCAGCTCCATCCACCCATCACCACCTTCCTTTTCTTCCCTCTTTGGCTATTTCTTGCTTGAGCTTGCTTTGGGTCTTGCTTAATCTTGTCAAAGGATTGCCACCACCTCATCTTTCCTCTCTCTAAACCATCTACCCTCTCTCTAAACCACCCCCATCTAGCCTAACCCTCATCTACCCTAGTTACCACCTAACCCTCCCTTGGTCCCTCTGCCGAGCCACCCCACCATGCCACCTAGCTGGACCCACCTAGCTTCCCTCTCCACACAAAACCAAACCCTAACCTAACCCGAGGCTCCTCCCAACCCTAGCTTCAACCTAGCCAACCTCCCTCCTCTCCCTCCTCTCTCCTGCCTCAGCCCCCTAGCCCGAGCCTGCCCTTGGCCTCGCCTCGCACCCACACAGCCGCCTGCCCCCGCCCCCGCCTGTCTGCCCAGCAGAACACGTGAGGAGGAAAGGTGACACCGAGCCACCTTTAACCATCTACCCCGCGCCCACGGCATCTCCCCCTCTCTGCTACCTACCACCACCCCACACGGCTCTGGCTCGCCCTGCTACACCCCCAGATCCACCCCTGAACCCTGCCAGCTCTCCTACGCCTGCTCCATCGCCGCCACCCTCCCTCTCGCCGGACACCGTCTGTACCCCGCCGTCTTCTCGTTCCAGCCAGCGAGCACGACGTGGGAGTGGCCGAGGAGATCAAGGACGGTCCCCTGCTACGCCCGGTGCACGCGGATGCGAAGGAGGAGCACCAGAACCGCCTGGACCACCGCGATCCCGAAGAACCCTAGATCGCTGGAGCTCCTGCCTCGTCGACGATCGGCCGCTCCCCCGCCCGAACCACCTACTCACACACTCTCGGTGGCGCCCGACCCTCGGACATGCTCCATGCTTGCGCCGTCGCCTAGGGCCGCCTTTCGTTTCATCGAGCACACTGCGCTGCTTATCGTCTCGCTGCTTCGCTGGCCGTCTTGAAGCACTATCTAGGCCCCATCCACCCTCCTATCACCTAGCCCAAGCCACCGCAGCTGCCGCCCAGCAGCGCCAACGTCCGGGTTCGAGTCCCAAGACCAAGGCCAAGCCAGGCGAGCATCGACCTGTCGGCAGAGAGGCAGAGAAGAGGAACAGTACGGCGTGGCCTTTTTGCGAATACCCCCCCTGCTGTTTTGCGTGCGCAACCCGCGGTCCAGCCTGGCCCAGCTGTCCGTCTCGGTGCAGTTATGCAGAAAAGCCCCTCCGTTTCCGCGCGCCGTAACCCGCACTCCCCCTGCCGAGCCACGTGGTCAGTTCCCCTCCTTTCTCTCATCAAGTGGGCTCATGAGCCAGTGGTCCCATCTGTCGACAACAGTGAAACCGCCAGCGGTGTTAAACGCTTTTCAATGCAGTGACACCAGTCAGCCTGCCCCACATAGCGTCTGCGGCTAGAACTGTCTGTGTGAGAAAAGTAATTCTGCAAATCTGTTTTAAATTCAAATGTTTTTCAAATTAATTCAAATTCAATTTCAATTCTGTTTTCAAATAACTTTTCAAATATTAATCCAAATAATACATTTAATATATGTTTTGAATTCAGAAAAATATGAGGAATTCAAATATGCCATTCAAAATCTATTTTGAACAATTAAAATTCCAAGTTTATTTAAATTACAATAAAATGCCCTTTTGTCTTAAATAATTAATAACTTTTGATTTATAAATCCAAATTTAACAAATGATATGTCTAAAATGATTAGCTCGACGAGACCTTTCTGTTTATGCATCCCATGTTTTAATTTGAAGCATGCATCATATAAATATAAAGGGTACAGCAACTTAATTGAGGTTAAAATAGGGCCAAAACTTAATAAAATGTTTAATCTTGTATCTCACACCTCACCCATGCCATGCTACCTTATTGCCATGCAAATTGTGCATCATTCATCATGGCATGATTGTTTGCTGATGCATTTATTCATATGCTTGTGCTCGTTATTTATGTTGGCCCTTGTTTGTTTGGTTCTTCTTGAATAGGCAAAGGCGGGGATATATCAAGAGAACCAGAGCACTACCTGATCCATTCCTTGCTTCAAGCCGAGCTTATAAGCACTACCACATGCTTGCATACATATAGTACCTATTGCCTCTATCTTATTCTCGCATCATTGAGTCGCGATTGCATTAAACTGAATCCCAAGTATTGCATAGCCTTTACTTTTAAACCCCACCGAAGCTTGTCCCCCCATCCCATGAGCCACTACTACAGGAGTTGTTTGAGCCATGCGAGTCGTAGAACAGCATGTGTAGGGTATGTGAGTGTCTGATGGATAACGAGGTACTTAAACAACTTAACCTGGGTAGTAATGGGATAACTAATGAAAGTGGCACCGGTGAGCAATATCTGTTATTTGGTTTTTATGCTCACTTGTGTCCCGTAAGACCCCGAGTACTTGATTCCTGTTCCAAGATTATTCGCGCTATCCACATCCGGGAGGCCTTATGGACCCCCCTGAGCCAGAGCTTGATTCGTTCTTATTTCTTGGGGCCACAAACTAGTTTGAGGTTTTATTTACTATCCTGTACCTATGCCATGCTTTACTGCTTTATTTACGATTGTGTGAGGAGCACGCTGTACTGTTTAGGAAGCGGAGTGTTTTCGCGGTATCGACAGTCCCAGTTTTGGGATCTGCTGTCGTTTACAGCCATTGGCGCAAACCTTGAGTCCGTCTCGGAGTCAGCTAACTCCGTTGCGGGTAGCTTAATGGGGTGGCCCCCTGAAATATTTCTGAATCCTGTGATTGCTTTGTCGTGACTGTCTCGTTGGTTTTGATTTGGTTTTTCCGAGGCATATCGAGTGTGTGTTGCTATTTGTGCACCCCTGCAGGGTAAAACTTTCTGAAAGCCGTGTCCGCGGTTATGGACGACTTGGAGCACAGTTTCTCGATCATAGACAAGCCTAACTAAAGTACCGCTTTTAATTTGACTAGACTAGGTACCTGACTAGTAAATAGTGCAATACTCACGGAATGGATAATAAAACTGCCAACGGATGGAGGGGTTGTTCGTCCGCTTCCTCGTCGGTAAGCGAGGAGGAGGATGGATCTGTGGATTACCTTTATAACTGTTATAACTGTTGTTATTAATTCACGGACATCCGTCTATCTCTGGTTGGGCGGATGGTTAGCGAGTATCTGTAGAATTGTTAGGGTTTATCTTTTGCTGCAATTGCGTCACCCCAGGTTGTGTCCCCTTTAGAGGCATAAAGACTTGCTGAGTACCCCTAGGGTCTCACACGATAAATTATTGGTTCAGATGAACAGGTACACTCGCCAGATGGATACTGGGTGGAAGAGACGGACGATGTGGGCAACGATCATTCGGTGTAGAGATTCCGGGAACGGGGATCCGTGAGATCTGTGGGCGGGATGTGCTTATTTATGGGGCATCTTATGCCGATTTGCTTCTTATCTGTAACTCGGATTTTGTCTTCCGCTTCCGCTTGATACTCTGATGTTTGATGTATGAGGAGATATCCTACACTATTATATCTATCTAGAATATTCCGATCTTGCCGTATAGCGTTGCTATATTTCCTTTCTTTTTAGATGGAATGGCTCTGATGTACTATTGTATGGTGGCTTGCATACATACTCATTTGTGTATGTAGTTGATCCCTTCGCCTGCCGATTACGCCTGTTCTTGTCTCGATGTTTGGAAATGGTTGGGACGAAAAGGTCTACCTGTGAGTGGCATTTGGGCCCCACCGCACTATTTCAACCATTTCGATCATCCAGGCTTGTACTAGGGCGTAATTCACCGAGGTAGTTACAATTGGTATCGAGCCATCCCGACCTTCGTGGTCTCAGCCAAATGGTCGTTGTCTGTCTAGCAAATATTTTGGTAGTTATGTATACTAGGGAAAAACAAAACGCGAGAGTAGGACTGCTTCCATTTTTCTTCTTACCCAACCACCCATCCTTTTCTGGTAAGGAAGTGTAACGTTTTCAATCCTCTTCTAAAAATTCAAACTAGGATTCACGTGTTCTGGGTTTCCGTAGTACCATAGAAAGTGTGTGTGTGTGTGTGTAATTCCTTGTCTATCTGTTGCATCCTTTTGTTATCACAATCTGCCTTTGGTTATCAACTGTTGGTACGTTCCATATCGACAGGCTTTTGAAAACCTAGCGATCTATCGGCTCCTTGTTAACCGTGCCATCTTCTTAAAGGGTGTTCTTACATGCGGGCATCTGATGCTAATCCCTATCTGCTAAGTGATTTTGCGCATCTATCGGTATTTTAATGCCGAAAAATGCGGAATTTTTTTCTTTGATCCATCTGTGTTTCCACACTCCTTTTCAGTCGTGTGTGAAACATTATCTATCTCTCTTTTATCAGCATGTCCATGCTAACTCATTCTTTTGTCACCGGCGCTTAATCCTGGAGTTTTCACTTCATCTTCTTTTCTCTTGGGCTAATTACATAACATGTGTCGATCCGATCTTTGGTGATTGTAATTTGGTTCTCAGCAAAGCTATATCCCACTCATGATAAGTGTCGATTGGAATATGGAAAATGCTATCAACTCTATCCTCCAGATGGATACGGTTATCTCCTGTGATTTGGAGTACACCGTGATCATATCTATGCAAATTCAAGCATCCTTGGAAATCCGGAGTTTCTCAAGGCACCACGGCGGTCTATCAACAGTTTATCATGCTTCACATCGTTTTGAACTCCATATCTGCACATCTTTTTCGTCTCAGATAGCTCATACCATAAGCAAAGCTAAATCATCGTTTCTTGTCCACGATCTCTATATCTTTGTAACCGGTGATCAGATCGACAATTTGAATCAGGCGGCATCTCTTTTTCATCCGAAGGACCAGATAATCTATTCTTCCAAAGGCATCTTCTTCAATTCTGGAATCAGCAAGTCCATTGTTAATTCCATCTTCCATCTTCAATCAAATCCGGAGTTGTTCCTTGTTGGCAAGTTATCATCGTCGTTCCGCCGAAGTTTTCCTCAAGACTGCTAGATCTCTCTCAATCATTTCAAGAAGAACATGGAGTTCTTTTCACCTCTATCTCGTTAAGTGATCTTTTGAAACCGTCTCGTTCTATCATCGATGCTCAATCCACCGGAGGCCATGAAGACTTTTCAGATCTTTCGTAATCAGTTGGTGTTATCTTCTTCTTTACCTGTGGAATCTGGCAGTTGTTCTCCGTAATCTTCCTTCATATCTTTCCGGTGGCTTGTTACATCAGGTATGACGACAACATCATCACCCTTATCTATCTTGAATCCGGCGTATCGTTTGCATCTATCCTGGTTTGCTAACGGAGTTCCATGAGTTATCCTTGTCAATACCTTCAGTCTGTTTCGGTAGTTGGGTTGCATGGTTTTCTTATTCAGGTGCGGAGTAATGCTTTGAGTGCGGGATGGAGTAGCTACCATACCACTACTCTTATCATTCGCTCTTGTACATTGAATTGGGGAATTTATGTGATTTCACTCATTCCACGGAAGTTAGAAGTGGCCTTTATCCCTCGATACTTTTACTTCCGTCCTTGTTTTTCCGGAGTGCTCTCTTGAAGAAAGTAATCAATAATCTCTTGTTGGGGGTCTGTCTATTCTAGGCGGAGCAAAATCTTCAATTATCTGGTGGAAACAAACGCAAACTCTTTTCTGTCCTCATCTTTCTACCGATGCTTTACATCCCCAAACAAGATGAAAGGAACCTATCCCCCATGATCTATCTTCACATCCGTATCTGGAAGTTATATCCGCGCACCTCAATTGCGTGATCCTTCGGAGTATTACCGGCGCAACAAGAATCTAATCCGGCGATGTCTAGCTAAATCTTTCTGTTCATATCAAGGGACTCTATTGTTTGAAGGCAATATTGTTTCCGTGCTTCTTATCTCAAATCCGAGAGGAGTTACGATGCTATTGTCATAGTAGTTCAAACCTCTCCAATCTAGCTCTTTTTCTTCCGGCGCGACAAAGATTCATCCTCTCTAGTATCGGTAAATCTTTAGTCTTAACGGTGCTTTCTATATCCATGATACATCATCTATCCTTTTCCTTCACCAGTGGTTCTTTTCTTTTATCTTGTTTCTTGAGAAAACCGGAGCCTTGTCCATCCTATCCTTCTTGTCTCACGACAATCCTTCAATTCTCCTAACCCTTTGTGCCTCAAGCAAAACGCAAGACTCGCAACAAGTCTGGCAAGTTTTGCAAGGTGTAGTGGTCGCACCATTCCGTTCTTCATCATCTTGGGAACGTGAGGGTCACCTTCGTTCCAACAACCGCCTCTCCTTGTGTTGTTTTCTTTTCCTAGAATCTCGGGGCGAGATTCCTGTTTAGTGGGGGAGAGTTGTAGCATCCCAATTGTATAACAATTGCAATGCTACTAGCCTAGTCTATATAATGCTACCTTCCTACATATAATTGTTGCATCATAATCATATCATGCTCATGTCATCATGCCTCCTTGCATTTGAGCATCATATAAAACCCTTTTTGATTTGGTTCTTATCTCATATGCATCATTAATTGTATTTGCCTCTTGATATTGTATTTGGTTCTTGATATACTGTTTAAATGCCCAAGTTGAGTTGGGGGCATATCTCTTATTAACTCCACCACCTTTCTTTCACCACCTTATAATTCCACCATCCAACTAAATATGAGCTTGGCACTTATTGGTTTTACCTCTAGCTCATGTGGGTTGGGATGGATCCAATTCTTTTTCCACATGCTCTCATATATCAATAATGTTGTTTCACAATATGGATATGTGGAGAGCCACATGGCCCCTTTGCATGCCTTGTGAGTGGAACCCTTTTGCTAGTTTCCATATGTGTTGTGTTGGGGTATTTTCATGTTTGGATATTTTTGGGCTTATTAAATGCCTAGTGGCACATACACACTAGCAAGTCCCATTTCTATTCAAATATGGTCATCTCCATCTACCCCACATGGGACATCCTTTCTTTTCTTTTGCTTGGCTTTATTCCACCTTTGGAAATGCAAAAGAACAATGCCATGTTTAATATTATTGTTTTCACAAGAATCAACATGGCATTAAATGCTTTGCATGGGCCATGCAAGAACCATCTTTTGCTAGCTTTGGTTTGTATTTGCATTTTGAGTGGATCTTTTCTAAAACCCCATCATCAGCTCCATCCACCCATCACCACCTTCCTTTTCTTCCCTCTTTTGGCTATTTCTTGCTTGAGCTTGCTTTGGGTCTTGCTTAATCTTGTCAAAGGATTGCCACCACCTCATCTTTCCTCTCTCTCTAAACCATCTACCCCTCTCTCTAAACCACCCCCATCTAGCCTAACCCTCATCTACCCTAGTTACCACCTAACCCTCCCCTTGGTCCCTCTATGCCGAGCCACCCCACCATGCCACCTAGCTGGACCCACCTAGCTTCCCTCTCCACCACACAAAACCAAACCCTAACCTAACCCGAGGCTCCTCCCAACCCTAGCTTCAACCTAGCCGAACCTCCCCTCCTCTCTCCCTCTCCTCTCTCCCTGCCCTGTGGCCCCTAGCCCGAGCCTGCCCTTGGCCTCGCCTCAGACCCCACCTGGAAGCCGCCTGCCAGCCCCTGCCCTGGTCCTGCCTGCCGAGCACGTGAGCGAGGGGAGGAAAGGTGACACCGAGCCACCTTTAACCATCTACCCCGCGCCCACGGCATCTCCCCCTCTCTGCTACCTACCACCACCCCACAGCTCACCTGCCTCGCTACACCCCAGATCCACCTCCCCTGACCTGCCAGCTCTCCTACGCTCCATCGCCGCCCTCCCTCTCTCACGGACACCGTCACCCCGCCGTCTTCTCGTTCCAGCCGAGCACGACGTGGGAGTGGCCGAGAGATCAGGGCGGTCCCTCACGCCTTGCAGCGGATGCGAAGGAGGAGGAGCACCAGAACCGCCTGGACCACCGCGATCCCGAAGAACCCTAGATCGCTGGAGCTCCTGCCTCGTCGACGATCGGCCGCTCCCCCGCCCGAACCACCTACTCCGACACACTCTCGGTGAGCGCCCGACCCTCCTGGACATGCTCCGCCATGCTGTCGTCGCCTAGGGCCGCCTTTCGTTTCATCGAGCACACTGCGTCTGGCCGCCTGGCGCTCTCGTCTGCAGAAGCACTATCTAGGCCCCATCCACCCTCCTATCACCTAGCCCAAGCCACCGCAACGGCTGCCGCCCCCGCGCGCGCCTGCAACGTCCCGGGTTCGAGTCCCGCGCGCCAAGCCAGCGAGCATCGACTGTCGGCAGAGGCAGAGAAGAGCGATCTGGCGTGGCCTTTTTGCGAATACCCCCCCTGCTGTTTTGCGTGCGCAACCCGCGGTCCAGCCTGGCCCAGCTGTCCGTCTCGGTGCAGTTATGCAGAAAAGCCCCTCCGTTTCCGCGCGCCGTAACCCTCACTCCCCCTGCCGAGCCACGTGGTCAGTTCCCCTCCTTTCTCTGTCAAGTGGGCCTGCGAGCCAGCGGGTCCCATCTGTCAGCGACACAGTGAGCCTTGCATGAGTGTTAACGTCTTTCAGAAATACTGGCCCCACCTGTAAGCGTCTGCGGCTAGAACTGTCTGTGTGAGAAAAGTAATTCTGCAAATCTGTTTTAAATTCAAATATTTTTCAAATTAATTCAAATTCAATTTCAATTCTGTTTTCAAATAACTTTTCAAATATTAATCCAAATAATACATTTAATATATGTTTTGAATTCAGAAAAATATGAGGAATTCAAATATGCCATTCCAAATCTATTTTGAACAATTAAAATTCCAAGTTTATTTAAATTACAATAAAATGCCCTTTTGTCTTAAATAATTATTAACTTTTGATTTATAAATCCAAATTTAACAAATGATATGTCTAAAATGATTAGCTCGACGAGACCTTTCTGTTTATGCATCCCATGTTTTAATTTGAAGCATGCATCATATAAATATAAAGGGTACAGCAACTTAATTGAGGTTAAAATAGGGCCAAAACTTAATAAAATGTTTAATCTTGTATCTCACACCTCACCCATGCCATGCTACCTTATTGCCATGCAAATTGTGCATCATTCATCATGGCATGATTGTTTGCTTGATGCATTTATTCATATGCTTGTGCTCGTTATTTATGTTGGCCCTTGTTTGTTTGGTTCTTCTTCGAATAGGCAATGACGGGGATATATCAAGAGAACCAGGAGCACTGAGATCCATTCCTTGCTTCAATCGAGCTGCCAGGCAAGCACTACCACATGCTTGCATACATATAGTACCTACTGCCTCTATCTTATTCTCGCATCATTGAGTCGCGATTGCATTAAACTGAATCCCAAGTATTGCATAGCCTTTACTTTTAAACCCCAAGCTTGTTCCCCCATCCCATGAGCCATTACTACAGGAGTTGTTTGAGCCATGCGAGTCGTAGAACAGCATGTATAGGGTATGTGAGTGTCTGATGGATAACGAGGTACCTAAACAACTTAACCTAAGTAGTAATGGGATAACTAATGAAAGTGGCACCGGTGAGCAATATCTGTTATTTGGTTTTTATGCTCACTTGTGTCCCGTAAGACCCCGAGTACTTGATTCCTGTTCCAAGATTATTCGCTATCCACATCCGGGAGGCCTTATGGACCCCAGGCGAGCTTGATTCGTTCTTATTTCTTGGGGCCACAAACTAGTTTGAGGTTTTATTTACTATCCTGTACCTATGCCATGCTTTACTGCTTTATTTACGATTGTGTGAGGAGCACGCTGTACTGTTTAGGAAGCGGAGTGTTTTGTGTATCGGCAGTCCAGTTTTGGGATCTGCCGTCGTTTCTGACCATTGACGCAAACCTTGAGTCCGTCTGAGTCGCCTAACTCCGTCGGGTAGCTTAATGGGGTGGCCCCTGAAATATTTCAATCCTGTGATTGCTTTGTCGTGACTGTCTCGTTGGTTTTGATTTGGTTTTCGAGGCATATCGAGTGTGTGTTGCTATTTGTGCACCCTATGGTAAAACTTTCTGACAGCCGTGTCCGCGGTTATGGACGACTTGGAGCACAGTTTCTCGATCATAGACAAGCCTAACTAAAGTACCGCTTTTAATTTGACTAGACTAGGTACCTGACTAGTAAATAGTGCAATACTCACGGAATGGATAATAAAACGCCAGCGGATGGAGGGTTGTTCGTCCGCTTCCTCGTCGGTGGCGAGGAGGAGGATGGATCTGTGGATTACCTTTATAAGCTGTTATAACTGTTGTTATTAATTCACGGACATCCGTCTATCTCTGGTTGGGCGGATGGTTAGCAGTATCTGTAGAATTGTTAGGGTTTATCTTTTGCTGCAATTGCGTCACCCAGTTGTGTCCCCTTTAGAGGCATAAAGACTTGCTGAGTACCCTAGGGTCTCACGATAAATTATTGGTTCAGATGAGCAGTACACTCCGGATGGATCTTGGGTGGAAGAGGCAGACGATGTGGGCAGCGATCATTCGGTGTAGAGATTCGGAACGGGATCCGTGAGATCTGTGGGCGGGATGTGCTTATTTATGGGGCATCTTATGCCGATTTGCTTCTTATCCGTACTCGGATTTTGTCTTCCGCTTCCGCTTGATACTCTGATGTTTGATGTATGAGGAGATATCCTACACTATTATATCTATCTAGAATATTCCGATCTTGCCGTATGGCGTTGCTATATTTCCTTTCTTTTTAGATGGAATGGCTCTGATGTACTATTGTATGGTGGCTTGCATACATACTCATTTGTGTATGTAGTTGATCCCTTCGCCTGTCGATTACGCCGCCCGTTCTTGTCTCGATGTTTGGAAATGGTTGGGACGGCCGAAAGGTCTACCTGTGAGTGGCATTTGGGCCCCACCGTACTATTTCAACCATTTCTGATCATCCAGGCTTGTACTAGGAGCGTAATTCACCGAGGTAGTTACACACACCCATGGCACTGAGGTGCTGATCATGTTTTACACGTGGAAGAGGTTTAGTCAATGGATCAGCGACATTCAGATCTGTATGTACTTTGCTAATCTTCAGATCTCCATCTGCTATATAATCTCGGATTATATGAAACTTGCGGTTGATATGCTTGGTCTTTGGATGATATCTTGGTTCCTTAGAGAGTGCTATGGCGCCAGTGTTGTCACACAATATCTCCAGTGGGTCCAATGCACTTGGAACCACGCTTCGATGATGAAGTTCTGATCCAAACTCCTTCACTTGACGCTTCGCAGCCATGTATTCCGCTTCTCATAGATCGCGATCACGCTTTGCTTGCAGCTTCTCGACTCAGCTCCTCCATTCAAAATATACACGTATCACGTTCGAGATTTAGAATCATCCTTGTCGATGTCGAAACTAGCGTCGACGTAACCTTTTCTGACGAGTTGTTCATCACCCCATAGACTAAGAACATTTCTTTAGTCCTATTTAGGTACTTTAGGATGTTCTTCACGGCTGTCGATGTTCCACTCTGGATCACTTTGATATCTGTCGTCAAACTAAGAGCATTGGACACATCCGGTCTAGTACACAAAGATGGCATACATGATCGAACCTATGGCGAGGCATAAGGCACTTTGCTCATAGCTTCCCTATCATTTACCGTGGCTGGACACTGAGCCTTGCTCAATATCTTACCTGACAACATAGGCACCGAACCTTTCTTCGCCTTATCCATTCTGAACCTTTTCAGAACTTTGTCTAGGTATGTACTATGGCTTAAAGCTATCAGGCGTCTTTGTCTATCTCTATAGATCTTGATGCCCAATATATAAGCAGCTTCACCTAGGTCTTTCATTGAAAACACTTGTTCAAATAACTCTTCACATCGTTAAGCATGTTGATGTCATTTCCGATAATCAATATGTCATCCACATATAGTACCGTAAATGTCACCGAGCTCCACTCACTTTCTTGTAGATGCAAGCTTAGCAATTTGGAATAAATCCAAAGCTCTTGATCACTTGATCAAAGCGAAGGTTCCAACTCCGAGATGCTTGCTTGATCCATAAATGGAACGCTGAAGTTTGCATACTTTATCGACATCCTTAGGATCGACAAAACCTTGGGTTGCATCATATACAACTCTTCATCAATGTCGCCATTGAGGAAAGCGATCTTGACATCCATCGCCATATTTCATAATCATGAAACGCAGCAATTGCTAATAAAATCGAATGGACTTAAACATCGCTACGGAGAAAGTCTCATCGTAGTCAACACCTTGAACTTGTCGAAAACCTTTCGCGACAAGCCATGCTTTATAGGCGGTAACATTACCATCTGCGTCCGTTTTCTTCTTGAAAATCCATTTGCACTCAACGGCCTTCGTTCGCTAGGAGGTCCACCAAAGTCCATACTTGGTTTTGCTCATGGATCCAATTGGTTCATGGCTTCTAGCCATTTCTCGATGCAGGCTCATCATCGCTTCCTCATAGCTCGTAGGTTCACTGTTTTCTACTAGCAAGACAGTCAAGACAGGGTTGCCGTACCACTCAGGAGGGGCACGCGACCTTGTCGACCTGCGACGTTCAAGATGCGACATCGTCCAAGCTTCATGATCCTTGTCATTAGCTTCCTCTATTGTTGGTGCGGCACTTTGGAACAATTTCAGGTGCTACGCTACTCTCAATTCAAGAGAAGGTTCAATAACCTCGTCTAGCTCTACTTTCCTCCCACTCACTTCTTTCGAGAGAAACTCCTTCTCAAGAAAGGAACCGTTCTTCATGACAAACACTTTGCCTTGGTTACGTGATAGAAGGTATACCCAATAGTTTCCTTAGGGTATCCTATGAAGACGCATTTCTCCGCTTTGGGTTCGAGCTTGTCCGGCATCAACTTCTTGACGTAAGCTTCGCATCCCCAAACTTTAAGAAATGACAACTTAGGTTTAGCACCAAACCACAGTTCATACGGTGTCGTCTCAACGGATTTAGATGGAGCCCTATTTAAAGTGAATGCAGCGGTTTCTAATGCATAACCCCAAAATGATAACGGCAAATCAGTAAGAGACATCATCGATCGGACCATATCTAATAGGGTTCGGTTCGGCGTTCAGACACCATTCGTTGTGGTGTTCGTGGCGTGAGTTGCGAAACGATTCCGCTTGCTTTAAGATGCGTGAGAAAATCATAACTCAAATATTCGCCCCCATGATCGGATCGTAGAAACTTAATCTTTCTGTTACGATGGTTCTCCACTTCATTCTAAAATTCTTTGAACTTTTCAAATGTTTCAGATTTATGTTTCATTAAATAGATATACCCATATCTACTTAAGTCATCGGTAAAAGTGAGAAAATAGCGATATCCACCAAGTCGAAACACTCATCGGTCCGCATACATCGGTATGTATGATTTCCAACAAGTCCGTTGCTCGCTCCATTATCTTAGGAGAACGGGGTTTGATCATCTTGCCCATGAGGCATGGTTCGCATGTGTCAAATGATTCAAAATCAAGAGACTCCAAAGTCCATCGAATGGAGTTTCTTTATCGCTTTACACCAATATGACCTAGACGACATTGCCACAAATAAGTAGTATTATCACTATCTACTTTGCATCTCTTAGCCTCAATGTTATGGATGTGTGTTTCATCCCTTTAGATTTAGAAGAAATAAACCATTCACAAGAGGTGCATGACCATAAAAGATGTTACTCATATAAATAGAACAACCATTATTCTACGATTTAAATGAATAACCGTCTTGCAATAAACAAGATCCGAAATAATGTTCATGCTCAACGCAGCACATAATAACATTTATTGAGGTTTAAAACTAATCCCGAAGGTAAAACTAAGGAGGCGTGCCGGCCATCACATCAACTCTTGATCCGTTGCCAGCAGCATCGTCACCTCATCCCTATGGCATTGCTCATTCCATAGCTCTGTTTGAGTTACAAATATTAGCAACTAAACCAGATCAAATACCGGGCACTACAACGAGGGCTAGTAAGGAAAACATCAATAACATGTATATCAAATATACCTTTGATGGTGCCAGCCTTCTTGTCCGCTAAGTACTTCGGACGATTCGCTTCCATGACCCTTGTCCTTGCAATAGAAGCACTCGAGGTCCGGCTTAGGACCGGACTTGAGCTTCTTCTCAGCGAAGCGATCTTCGCCGCCCTTCTTGAAGGGCTTCTTTGCTCCCTTAACTTTCTTAAAGGTGGGCTTGTTGACCATCAACACATGATTATCCTTTTTGATGTCCACTTCCGCGGCCTTCAGCTTTGCGAAGAGCTCGGTGATCGTATCAGTGGAACCAATCTGATTATGAGTCACTACAAAACTTTTGTAGCTAGGAGGGAGTGATTGCAGAACCCTGTCAATCTTGAGCTCCTCTGGAATCGTGCATTCCAGTTTCTCAAGGCGTTGAGTGTAGCCCGTCATCTTAATGGCGTGCTCACTAACGGAACTCCCTTCCTCCATCTTGCAGTTAAAGAACTTCTCAGAGATCTCATATCTCTCAGAACGGGCTTGAGTCTGAAACATGGTTTTCAGCTCTTCGAGAATCTCAAAGGGCCCAGGATAGTCTTCAAAACAATTTTGAAGTTCCGGTTCCATAGCAAACAACATGGTGCTCTTAATCACACCATAATCATCTTTCTTGCCGATGATAGAGCTTTCTCATCGGTACAGCCTGGCATGCAGGGGTCACCTAACGCTTTCCCAAGGACATAGTCCTTTTGACCGCCAGAGAGAATGATTCTTAGATTGTGGAACCAATTGGTGAAGTTAGACCCATTGTTTCTAAGCTTTTCCTTCTCAGCAAAAACGTTGAAGTTGAAGTTGGACTTAGCCATTTGATCTACAATATTTGCAAGTACAAATTAGACTATGTTCATGATAACTAGTTCAACTTTTAATCAAATTACTAGATGAACTCCCACTAAATTCAACATCCCTCACGTTGTTTAGTGAACACGATCCAAATTCACCACACCTAATCCGATCTTCACGAGAAGAGATGTGGTTTCAATGGTGGACAACAAAGTGTCGATCATATCATTCATATGACTCATGCTTAACCTTTCGGTTCATGTGTTCCGAGGCCATGTCTGTACATGCTAGGCTCGTCAAGTTAGACCCAAGTATTTCAGCGTGTGCAAAACTGGCTTGCACCCGTTGTATGTGAGCGTAGAGTCTATAGCACCCGATCATCATGTGATGCTTGGACACGACGAACTTTCGCAACGGTGCATACTTGGGGAGAACATAGTTTTTATCTTGATCTTTAAGTGAGGAATCATCTTATAATGCTACCGTCGTGATCTAAGCATAATAAGATACATAAAAGGATAAACATCACATGCATATAACTTTAATGTGACATGGTATAGCCAATCTTCGCGCAATGATCTCCATCTTGTGCATGCCGGCATGATCTCCATCACTCCACCATGATTGCCTCCACCACGAATAGCAACTACAACTATTGCTAACTACTTAGCGATAAATTGAAACTATTACATGGCGTATAAGAAGTTGACACACAGGTCATACACAATTATAAAGACAACCATATGGCTCCTGCCGGTTGTGTACTCATCGACATGCAAGTCGTGAAACATTACAAAACATGATCATTGCATACATTATACACATCACATCTTGGGCCATACCATATCATAGAAAACACTCCCTACAAAAACAAGTTAGACGCCTCTACTTTGTTGTTGCATGTTTTACGTGGCTTATGGGAGTAGATGCTAAGAACGATTCTTACCTACGGAAAGCCACAACGGTGATATTATGGTTGCCAAACTCCGGTGTAAATCCCATGACAACTATAGTGAGAAACCGACATCCACCGGCCGCATGTGTGGAACAAGCCACACGTCAAGTGCGGTCTCGCTCATGACGATGTCGCGTAAGGTTGGCCTGGACCGCTTCAATCTCACTATCCGCGTCATAAGAAGAACACAAACAAGAGGCTTGCAGCAGAAAACATCAACGCCGCAACAACCATGTTGCGTTACTCGTGAATCACATCTACGCATAGATCTAGCTCGATACCAGAAGGGTTTCGGCATAGTAAACCAAAATTTTCTACGGATGCGAGCAGAGGGAAAGCCAAGATCTAATCTAGAGATGCAAACAACGAGAGATTGGATTAGATCTTCATACCCTTGAAGATTCGCCTGGAACGTTCGTCGGAACGTGGGTGATGTAGTCGTACTCGCTTCTCCTCCTCGCGATCCGATCCGATCTAGCACCACAAGTGGCGGTGCCTCCGTGAGATGCACACGTGCAGCACCTCGACGTATCCTCCTTTCTCGAACCAGCAAGTATGGTGGAGAGACGGATTGGATCTACAACACGACGGCGTGGTGTATATGGTGGAGAGTTTTTGCAGCAGGGCTTCGCCTACAAACAGACGGGAGGGAGAGAGGAGGGGCAGCAGGGCGGCTAGCTCTTGGAGGGGAAGGTGTGGGGGGTGGTGCGCCCCAAGCCCTCTTTATATATAGGGGTGGGCGGCTGCAACCCTAGCCCCCTCCCCCAAGCCAAAACGGCGGCCCCAAAGAGGAGGAGTGGGGGGCAAGGAAACCCCCCTTTCTAGAAGCTCTATCTCGAGTTTAAAACCCTCTTGGCCGGCTGGGCCCTATGGGGCCTTGTGCCCCTGGCCCAATGCGGCCAGGTCACTCCCTCATAGGCCCATGCCCCCTCCCGGAAGGTGGGGCCACGTTGGCCCCCTTCCGGAAGGTTCTAGAAGCTTCCGGTACAATACCGATTAACCCGGAACAATTCCGAACTCCAAAAATTGCACTGCCTTATATGAATCTTATTCTCCGGACCACTCCGGAACCTCTCGTGATGTCCCGGATCCCATCCGAGACTCCGAGAAAAAAACTCATAAACCAATTATCCAATCTATCCTAGCGTCGAGACACGTTAAGTGTGTGACCCTGCGGGTTCGAGAATATGCAGACATGATCTTCTATCAATAATCAACAGGGTGCGAAACCCATATTGACTTCCACACATTCATCGATGATCATATCGGATGAACCACGATGCCAGGATTCAATCAATCCCATATATATATTCCCTTCGTCTCGCGATATTTTACTTGCCCGAGATTCGATCGTCGGTACCGTCATACCTAGTTCAATCTCGTTCACAGCAAGTACTTTACTCGTTCCGTAATCCGATATCACTTTGTGATTAACTCCTTAACCACATGCTTGCAAGCGGTGTTGATATCGATTACCCAGTGGGCCCGAAGTATATCTCTCCGACTTGGGAGGGACAAATCCCATCTCGATACATACAACCCAACAGATACTTTCCGATCACCTGAGAGACACCTTTATGATCACCCTCTCATAGGATGATGTTTGATGACCTCAAAGCTTTCTTCCGATACCAGGGAGTTGTATTATCTCATGGTCTAAGGAATACAATATTTGACATAAGAAAAGCTTCGCAAAGACGAACACGATGACACGATCTAATTGCTTCGCTTAGTTTGGGTATGTCCACCATATCATTCTCCCAATGATATGATCTCATTATTAATCGACAACTCATGTCCATGGCTAGGAAACCTTAACCATCATTAATCAATGAGCTAGTCCATAGAGGCATACTAGGGACACGGTGTTGTTCACAAACCACACAAGTATTAAAGTTTCCGCTTAATACAATTCTAGCATGGAATATAAACATTATCATGAACAAGAATTATAATAATAACATCTTTATTATTGCCTCTAGGGCATAATTCCAACACCCTGTTCATCGTCTTTACCCTTATAACCGTGGGGAAAACATTAGTTTGTTTTCACCGCTCTCC
Source organism: Avena insularis (assembly GCA_023614405.1). Taxonomy (NCBI): domain Eukaryota; kingdom Viridiplantae; phylum Streptophyta; class Magnoliopsida; order Poales; family Poaceae; genus Avena; species Avena insularis. The sequence continues at coordinate 28,680,509 of CM042689.1, read as the reverse complement.
ATTTGCTTTCACTGCTTCCTTTTCTCAAGCTTTTCCCTTGCACGATGGACGTTCTCTGGTCCTTCCCTTCCTCAATCTTGGGCGCACGCCGTCGCCGTCGACGCGCCACGATGGTGAAGTCAAAGAAGGCCTCCACCGGAGCGGGCACCAGCGCTGCTGCCGGCGGCAAGAAAGGCACCACCGCTGCTCATATCACCGATGGTGGGTGGAGGCGGACGGAGACGCGCGAGGGCGACCTGCGCAAGCTGCGTGACGTGGGTTTGATCCCGTAGGATAAGGAGGCCGTCAAGATCCCGATGATGAGGTAACTCCCCGTCCACCCGCAGGGTTTCGGGTGGTGTTTGTCGCTTTTATTCTTCACGGCATTTCTCTCCCAGTCCACGACTTTCTTCGTGGGATGTTGTTCTTCTATGGCATACAACTCCACCATCTTTCGCCCAATTCTCTTTTCCACATTGCCTGCTTCATTGCTTTTTGCGAGTGATGGCTCGGTATCGAGCCGCACTTTGGCCTCTTCCGGAAGCTCTATTCCATGAAGAGGCAATTCGGAAATGTTGGAGTCTACCCGCTTGGCGGCTGCGTCATTTCCATCTGATCTACTATTCTTTCCTTCTCTTTCTCTATGTCTGAGTCTGTCCAATACTGGAGGAGGAAGTGGTTTTATATCCGTGACTCCATAGTGGAGAGGCAAGTCTTCGGCCTTGCCCCTTTCGACTCCACCCAGGAGATCTTGAAGAAGAGATCCTAGAAGAATCATATCTTGGAGGGCGAGGTGGAGGAGGTAGAGGAGCTCTACCGTCGGGTGGAGGCCCTCCAGGTCGTTGTGGAGAAGGAGGTGAATGGTGAGGATATCATCCGCACCTTCCTCAAGCGTCGGGTTCGGCCACTCCAGGCGAGGGCGCATCCGATGTTCCTCTACTCTGGCCGCCATGACCCAACGAGAGTTTCGGCTGAGGAGCTCTCCAGGAGGGACCTCGACAGAGTTCTTCGGCCACTGCTAAAGTATAAGTCCGATGAGGACCTTCCGGGGAAGTCACTGATGCCCCCTTCAGTGTCGCAAGACCAGTCCCGCAGGTGTAGATTTGCGACGTGCACGTAGAACTTTTTTTGTTCGAGTACTCTTACTTTTGATATCCTGTACTGATTTTGATGCCTTTAATGTGCAAGATCTCAAGGTGTCTGGTATGGTGCCTCCATTGCCTGAAAGATTTCCAATTGCACCGGACAACGAAGCCGTGGACTCTGAGTCGGAGCTTCCGCCGGCGCAGTCGCGAACTCAGGATGCACCCGAGGCTAGCAAGGGGCAGACCCGAAAGCGAGTGTGGAGCTCAAGCGAGTCTTCGGATGCCTCGACTCCGCCGACGCCTAGGGATACCTTGTTTCTTGTGCTCCATGGCAAGGATGACGGTGCTTCTTCCGCGCCGTTCTCGGTTGTGCCTCTGCAGGAAGTGGCGCCGCAGCCGTGAAGGAAGAGAAGAAAGAGAGGAGGGCGCCACCTGTCTTCGATTTGAGCGACATCGACTCATAAGTACCTTCGGATGCCATTCGTTCTTGTTTTGTTCACTTCTTGTCTTCTTGTTTTTGATTGGTGCTTTACTTGCAGCCACTCCTCTGAGGGTTCTTTTAATGAGGCCACACAGGAGGCCATGGGGGAGTCGAAGCCAACGGACCCTCCCTCTCAGACGGTGGCCACCTCTAGGGGTGTTGCTCCGAACCCCCTCTCCGCAAGAGGCTCGAGTGATTGTCTCCCAGAAGACTGCACCGGGACCTTCGGAGTCTCCGTCTAAACATGTAAGTGTTTCTCTCTTGCTGTAGGGGGAACCCCTGAGCCCTATTTTCGGATGACCTGCTGGTCTTTGCTTCCTTTCTGTGTATCTCGGGGGGAGCCCCCGTGCCTTTTTTCATGTCGTGTTGTTTGATGTTTTGCTCGTTTCTTGGGCGCAGCCCCCGAGCCCTTTTGTGATACTTTGTTTCCTTTCACAGCCCTTTGTGCACAATGTGAACCTGCTTGTGTAGCAGCATCTAGCGCTGGAGGCCAACATGCGGCAGCTGCGAGGTATGTACTGAATTGATCTCGGTATGTTTCGTCTACTCGCTTGTCTACAGCTTGTGTTGCTCATGTATGTTCTTGGTGCCTTTGCAGATGAAAACAATTACGCCCTTTGCCAGCTTGATGCTCTCAAAAAGAGCCTTGGGCGAGCGGAGAAGAAGGCTGAGGATGCCGTGGAGGCGAAGGAGCAGCTTTAGCAGGAGTTGGCTGACGCAGCTGCAGCTAAGGAGTGCCTTCAGCGGGAAGCTACGGATCGTGAAGAGCAGCTCGCCACTGTTGCGGCTGCGCGCGAGAGGGAGGTGGCCGAGAAGCTGATGGCTACTGCCAAGGCCGTTTCTGGTAAGTGCTTTTGCCTGTATTTGGTTTTTCGGCTGCTCTGTCTCCATGCCCTTATTCGATTCCTACTGTGTCCTTCTTTTGCTTTAGATGCCTCGGGCATTGCGTTTGATCGTAGTGCCTTGGAGCACGGGAGCGCTCTAGACGATGCCACCACGGCGGTCGAAGACCGCTGCGGTACTGCTGCTGGTTCCCTTGCCAAGGCCAAGGAGATCCTCGGGCGCTTCTACAAGGAGATCGCTCCCAAGGGCGTTGCCCTTGAGGATGTTGAATCTTTGGCGGATGCGCTGTCAGAGGATGCACCTGCGGCCTACAAGCGCAAGAAAAAGGGCATCGGTGCTTCCATGGGGCTGGCCATGGCCATGGCGTCTGGAGCGGAACTGGATCTTCCTCATGTCACGTCCCAGATGCCAACAGCTCCCGACGGTTCCGAGGTAGCTTTCGCTCTCTACGCTTCTCGTTGTAAGCAGTATGGTCCGAAGCTTATCGACCTGCTGGCGGACTATGCGGCGAGGCAGCAGGGAGAAGCCAAGGGCAGGCACTCTGGCTCCAAGGCCACTCCGGATGCAGCTGCTTAGGCTTTCTCATTGTAGTTCTAGGATAGTTTACCCTCTTTTGTAATGTATACTTTTGATGATGAACAATTTCTCCTTGTGCCACGTAGTGGATTTTGATGTATATAAATGATGATTTGAGTTGTTGCCCAAAACATGTGTTGTTCATATCCGTGCTTGCTTGCCTTTAGGGTCCTTCGGGTGAGGTTCCCATGAATACTTCGATTGCTCCTTAGCCGTGACCATCTTTGGATGATGCGTCACAGCTTGTTTTTCTTCATGACCGCGTCCACAGTCTTGAGAAGGAGATACTTGGCGTTCGGGGTCATGCAGATGTGTGGAAGTCAAAGGCAGAGCAAGCTAGCTCCAGGGAGGAGTATCTAGTGGGGGAGCTGCGGCAAATGTCCGAGCAGCTACAATGTTAGTTTTCTTGAGCTGCTGCTCATCTACGGATGCTCCTTTGCTTGGGTGTCACCTTATTTTGTATTCTTCTGCAGGTGACAACCTTGTTCCGAGGGAGGAGAAGGAGCACGTTGCACTTCGGATCAATTGCCTGACCCAACAGGATATGGAAGCCGGCGCCTTTTTCTGGATGGACCGTGACCGGGCCACCGTCCTTGCGACAGTGCAGGATCGTGTTCATCAGGTCTCACGGGTGTTGAAGCAGGTGAAGATCTCCCTGGCGTCGATTCTGCATGTCATGTTTCCCCTTAATGAGGCGCCTTCGACTCTATGGGGTTTGCTGGCGAAGTTTCGAGATGTGGGTCATGTTAGGGAGTTGGTGCGGCACCAGTTGGTTGCGGGGGTAAAGGCCACCCTTTCCCTTGTTCGGCTGCATCATCTAGATGTCGATCTTGCAGCGGTTGCGACTGGGCCGCCCCTTCGGCCAGATGGTGGCCTTTGGGATATGCGCCCGCATTACGTGGCCGTTAGGCAGTATGCCGAAGAGATTGTAGATCTTTTTGAGCATCGGGCGCACGTGATCCTTCAAGTAGATCGAATTTCGTAAAAGATAGATGTAAAACTTGTATATGTTTAGAGTGGGCTTATTGTGCCCTTTGTTGTAAAGATTATTTGTATTAGCACGTGATGCTTTATTGTATGCATGCCCTTTTCGTTAGCCTGATGTGGTCAGCTACTCAGGTTTACATGCGTTGTACTCAGTCGACGAAGTCGTGAGGTGAGGCGAAGCCCCCGAGTGTGTTGTAACAGAAAGTAATGTAAGGGAAAGAGATAAATTTTCGGGCGAGACACTTAGCTTTATTCATATCGTAATGAGGAGGCTGAGTAGCCTTTGCTGAGTAGCCTTATTGAAAGTAAAGAGGGATAGCTAGGGGTAGAAGCGTCGCAATTGTGCGATGTTCCATGGGTTGGAGTATGCGACTCCATGTTGGAGATATGCCCTAGAGGCAATAATAAATGTAGTTATTATTATATCTTTGTGTTTATGATAAATGTTTACATTCATGCTATAATAGTATTAACAAGGAAACAGTAATACTTGTGTGATTTGTAAACTTAAATTGAAGTCCCTAGTATAGCCTCTATACATCACTAGCTTGTTGGTTAATAAATGATTGTGGTTTTCCTATCATGAACATTGAGATGTTATTAACAACAAGATCATGTCATTAGGAGAATGATATGGTGGACATACTCCTATAGACAAGCGTAGCATAAAGATCAAGTCATTTTAATAGTTCAATTGCTATATGCTTTCTGATACATAGTAACCTAATTCCTTCGACCATGAGATCATGCATATCACCTTTACCGGATGGATGCTTTGATGACATCAAACACCACACCGTAACTGGGTGGCTATAAAGGTGGCGTTGAGTGTTCGGAAAGTATTGGTTGAGACACATGGATCAAGAGTGGGATTTGTCCATCCATATGACAAATAGATAGACTCTGGGCCCTCTCGGTGAAATGTCATCCAATTAGCTTGCAAGCATGTGACTGGCTCACAAGGGATCACATATCACGGGAACGAGAAAAGAGTACTTATCAGTAACGAGGTTGAACTAGGTATGCAGAGATACCGACGATCATAACCTCGGATAAGTAAACTATCATGAGACAAAGGGAAATTGGTATCGTATGTAAGTGGTTCATTTGATCGCAAAGTAATCGTAGAAATATGTGGGAGCCATATGAATTTCCAGATTCCTCTATTGGTTATTGATCGGAGAAGTGTCTCGATCATGTCCGCATAATTCACGAACCGTAGGGAGACACACTTAAGGATTCGACGTTGTTTGAGTAGTTATGGAATGATGAGAAAGAGACTGAATGTTGTTCGGAGTCTCGTATGGGATCCGGGATATCATGAGGAGATCCGGAATGGTCCGGAGAATAAGATTCATATAAGGAAAGTCTCGTTTTGGAGTTGGGGAATGGTACCGGTGTTTTCATCGGGAATGTTCTAGAAGGTTCCGGAATGTCCGGCACTCTGGAGGGGAAGGGTACATGAATGTGTTGTATCAAGTTGGTATAATTGTATCATGTACTAAGTGTCATCGCTGAACAAAATAGAGGGTTTATTCAAATCCTAGTTTGAAAAGTCAAACGGCTAGTTTGAAAGTCAAACGGCAATTTTGGGAAGTGGGAAAGGTGGAGGAAACCGAGTTAGGGAGGAGTCCCTCCTCCCCACCGCCGGCGCACCACCCAAGCCGAGTTGGGGAGGGACTCCTCTCCCTCCCCTTGGCCGGCCGGCCCCTCCACCTATATAAGGAGGGGCAGGGCTCCCTCCTAGAGACACACAAGATCCTCTCCTCCAAACCCTAAGCCGGCCTCACCTCAGCCACTTGCCGCCCTAGGGCAAACCGCCGCCGCCGCCTAGCAACCCTAGCCACCGGCCTAGCCTCCTCCTCGGCATGTCTAAACCCTAGATCGTCGAGGGACACTCTCATACTCCACCATACTCGCTCCGGCTTAAGGCGAAGCCCTGCGAGATCTCTCCTCTACTTCCGGTACCACGCCGTTGTGCTACCGGAATCGTGAGGAGAGTGCTACAACCTCCGCTGCCTGTTGTAACAAGGGAGAGGAAGGTCTTCGTCGAGTACCGAATGTGCGACCGACTGTGGGAGCGCTGCCGGAACGCAGCGCCGGAAGGATCGTCTACACGATCTTGAGATCGGGAAGAGTACGACTACATCACCCACGAGAATCCGCTCTCGTTAAACACTTTGGAATCTTCGAGGGTGAGTTATTCTATCGACTCGTTGCTACAATCTAGTAGATAGATCTTGGCTTGTTTGTTTGTATGCGGTAGAAATTTTTTGTTTTCCATGCTACGAAACCCTACAGTGGTATCAAAGTTGTGTCTATATGTAGATCTGTTGCACGAGTAGAACACAATGGTCATTGTGGGCGTTGATGCTTTTATTGTCGATTGCTTCTTGTGTACTTTGCATCTTGCGGGATGTTGGGATGAAGCGGCCCGGGCTAACCTTACATGACATCGTTCATGAGACATGCTCCACGCTTGACATGCAACTTGTATTGCATAAGTGGCTTTGCGGGTGCCTGTTTCTCCTAGCATAGTTAAGATTCAATTTACAACGGGTGATTAACAATACTAGTATCAATGTTGTGGTTCATGTTCGTAAGTTAGAACAACACTTATTGAAAGCCCCAAACCACGTAAAACATGCAAAGAAAGTAGAGGTGTCTAACTTTGTTTTGCGTAGGTGTGATGATGTGATATGGCCATGATTGTGATTATATTTGATGTATGCAATGTTCCTTATTGTAAGTTGGCAACCGGCAGGAGCCATATGGTTGTCTTTAATTTATATTAAGACCAGCGTGTCTATTCAAAGTAGTTGTAATAGTTGAAGCCGGTGGATGACAACCATGGAGAAGCATCATTGACCTTGATGCAATGCCGGTGATGATGGAGATCATGTTCGTGCTAGAAGATGGAGATCGGAAGCACAAAGAAGAAAGGCCATATCATATCACATATTATGAATTGCATGTGATGTTAATCCTTTATGCATCTTGTATTGCTTAGTAGACGACGGTAGCATTATAAGATGATCCCTCATGCACATGAATTTCAAGTCATTAAGTGTTCACCCTTAGTTAGCACCGTTGCTAAAGCTTGTTGTTTCGAAGCACCACGTGATGATCGGGTGTGTTAGATTCCGCAAGTGTATACAACGTGAGCAAGACAGATTTGCTCATGCGGAAACTAAGGTTTGATCTTGACGAGCCTAGCATGTACAGACATGGTCTCGGAACACGGATCACCGAAAGGTAAAGCATGAATCATATAGTAGATGTGATGAACATGTCGATTGTTCGCCATTGAAACTATATCAACTCTCGTGATGATCGGTGTTGATGTGGTGGATTTGGTTCGTGTGATCACTAAAACAATGTGAGGGATATTGTTTTGAGTGGGAGTTCACCTAGATTAATTTTATTATTAATTTGAACTCAATTTGTCATAAACTTAGTCTAAACTATTGCAAATATGTTGTAGATCAATGGCAGCCCCTACCATCAATTTTAATGCGTTCCTAGAGAAAGAAAAGTTGAAAAACAATGGAAGCAACTTTGATTGGTTCCGCAATTTGAGGATTGTCCTCACACCGGTAATTTGACCTATGTGCTGGATGCATTGGTGACCCACCTGCCACTGCTACCGATGAAGTAAAGAATGTTTACCTCACTCGAAGACTCAAGACTCCACGCTCAGTGTGCTATCTTGTATGGTTTAGAATCGAGCTTCGTAAAAGGTTTGAGAATTCAGACCCATATGATATTGTCGAGGATCTCAAATTGATCTTTGAGACTCATGCGGCAATTGAAAGCTATGAGGCTTCTGAAAAGTTCTTTAACTGCAAGATGGAAGAGGGCAGCTCCGTCAGTGAGCATGTGCTTAAGATGTCTGGGCACGCAAACAAACTTCAAAGCTTGGGTATAGTGATTCCTAATGCTTTGGGGATTTATCGTGTCCTCCAATCACTACCACCAAGTTACAAGAACTTTGTGATGAACTACAACATGCAGAACATGAACAAGACGTTGCCAGAACTCTTGCCATGTTGAAATCTGCAGAAGTGGAATCAAGAAAGAGCACCAAGTGTTGATGGTCAATAAGACCACCAAATTCAAGAAAGGCAAGTCTAAGCAGAAGGGACACTTCAAGAAGGGTGGTAAGAAAGTTACCACGCCGACGAAGAAGACCAAGGCTGGACCTAAGCCTGATACTGAGTGCTTTTACTGCAAGGGAGAAGGTCACTAGAAGCGGAATTGCCCAAAGTACTTGGCGGATTTGAAGAACGGCAACATCAAGAAGAAAGGTATATCTGATATACATGTTATTGATGTGTATCTCACTAGTACTTGTAGTAGTGCCTGGGTATTTGATACTGGTTCGGTTGCTCATATTTATAACTCAAAACAGGTACTGCAGAATAAACGGAAGCTAGCGAAGAACGAGGTGACGATGCGCGTTGGAAACGGATCAAAGGTTGATGTGATCGCGGTCGGCACGCTACCCCTTCATCTACCATCGGGATTAGTTTTATACTTAAATAATTGTTATTTGGTGCCTGCGTTAAGCATGAACATTATATCGGGATCTTGTTTATTGCGAGACGGTTACTTGTTTAAATCCGAGAATAATGGTTATTCGATTTATATGAGTAATATGTTTTATGCACATGCACCTTTGATAGATGGTCTATTCTTGTTGAATCTCGATAGTGGAAATACACATATTAATAACATTGAGGCTAAACGTTTGAAATCGAGCGATAACTCGACCTATATGTGGCATTGTCGTCTTGGTCACATTGGAGTGAAGCGTATGAAGAAACTCCATTCCGATGGACTTCTTGAATCACATGATTTTGAATCACTTGATAGATGCGAAGCATGTCTGATGGGTAAAATGACTAAGACTCCATTTTCTGGTATGATGGAGCGAGCTACGGACTTATTGGAAATCATACATACCGATGTGTGTGGTCCAATGAGTGTGGCATCGCGCGGTGGTTATCGTTATGTTCTTACCTTCACGGATGACTTGAGTAGATATGGGTATATCTATTTCATGAAACATAAGTCCGAAACTTTCGAGAAGTTTAAGGAATTTCAAAGTGAGGTAGAGAATCAACGTAACAAGAAGATTAAATTTCTACGTTCTGATCGTGGAGGTGAATATCTAAGTTACGAGTTTGGCGTTTGAAGAAATGCGGAATACTTTCACAGTTGACACCGCCGGGAACACCACAGCGTAATGGTGTGTCCGAACGTCGTAATCGAACTCTTAGATATGGTTCGTTCTATGATGTCACTTACAGATTTACCGCTATCATTTTGGGGTTATGCATTAGAAACAACCGCATTCACTTTAAATAGGGCACCATCTAAATCCGTGGAAACGACACCGTATGAATTATGGTTTGGGAAGAAACCTAAATTGTCGTTCCTTAAAGTTTGGGGTTGCGAAGCTTATGTAAAGAAGTTACAGCCGGACAAGCTAGAACCCAAAGCGGAAAAATGCGTCTTCATAGGATACCCGAAGGAAACTATTGGGTATACCTTCTATCATAGATCCGAAGGCAAAATCTTCGTTGCCAAGAATGGATCCTTTCTAGAGAAGGAATTTCTCTCGAAATAAGTGACTGGAAGGAAAGTAGAACTCGACGAGGTTGTCGAACCTTCTCTCGAACTTGCGAGTAGCACAGCACCGGAAGTAGTTCCTGTGACGCCTGCACCAGTGAGAGAGGAAGCTAATGATGATGATCATGAAACTTAGGTTGAAGTTGCTACAGAGCCTCGCAGGTCAACGAGAACTCGTACCACTCCAGATTGGTATGATCCCGTTATGAATGTCATGTTGGTGGATAACACCGATGACCCTGAGACATATGAGGAAGCGATGATGAGCCCAGATTCCAATAAATGGCAAGAAGCCATGAAATCCGAGATTGGATCCATGTACGAAAACCAAGTATGGACTTTGGTGGACTTACCGGATGGCCAGAAGGCCGTCAAGAATAAATGGATTTTCAAGAAGAAAACAGATGCTGATGGTAATGTTACTGTCTATAAAGCTCGACTTGTCGCAAAAGGGTTTCGACAAATTCAAGGAGTTGACTATGATGAGACTTTCTCACCAGTAGCGAAGCTAAAGTCTGTGAGGATTATGTTAGCAATCGCTGCATATTATGATTATGAGATATGGCAGATGGATGTCAAAACAGCATTCCTCAATGGAGACATTGATGAAGAGTTGTATATGATGCAACCCAAAGGTTTTGTCGATCCTAAAGATGCTAACAAGGTATGCAAACTTCAACGGTCCATCTATGGATTGAAGCAAGCATCCCGAAGTTGGAATCAACGTTTTGATAAGGTAATCAAAAGTTTTGGTTTTATACAAACTTATGGAGAAGCTTGTATTTACAAGAAAGTGAGTGGGAGCTCTGTAGCATTCTTAATACTGTATGTAGATGACATATTGTTGATTGGGAATGATGTAGACCTTCTTAATAGTGTCAAGGAATATTTGAATAATAGTTTTTCAATGAAGGATCTTGGCGAAGCAGCTTACATATTAGGCATAAAGATTTATAGAGATAGATCGAGACGTCTAATATCATTGTCACGAAGTACATATTTGGACAAAGTTCTAAAGAGGTTTGGAATGGAAGATAGCAAGAAAGGGTTCTTGCCCATGTTGCCCAATACGACCTTGGGTAAAACTCAAATTCCGACAACGGCAGAAGATAGAGAAAGGATGAGTAAAACTCCCTATGCCTTAGCCATAGGATCTCTAATGTATGCCATGCTATGTACTAGACCCAACATTGCATATGCTGTTAGTTTAACTAGCAGATATCAAAGTGATCCAAGAGTGGATCATTGGACAGTGGTCAAAAACATCCTTAAGTACTTGAGAAGAACTAAGGATATAGTTCTTTCTTATGGAGGTGATGAACAGCTCGTTGTTAATGGTTACACCGATGCTAGTTGGAACACCGATCTGGATGATTCTCAATCACAATCTGGATACGTATTTATTTTGAATGGTGCAGCAGTTAGCTGGAGGAGTGCAAAGCAAAGCGTTGTGGCGAGATCTTCAACTGAATCGGAATACATGGCTGCTTCGGAGGCTTCACAAGAAGCGATATGGATGAAAGAGTTCATTACAGAGCTAGGTGTGGTTCCTAGTGCGCTGGACCCAATGTCTATCTACTGTGATAACATCGGCGCCATAGCCAATGCGCAAGAACCAAGGTCACACAAGAAACTGAAGCATATTAAGCTACGTTTTCACGCTATTTGAGAGCATGTCCAAGATGGGGACATAAATATTTGCAAAGTACACACAGATCTAAATGTGGCGGATCCGTTGACTAAACCTCTCCTGAGGGCAAAACATGACCAGCACCAAACTGCCATGGGTGTTCGGTATATTACCATGTAATCTAGATTAGATGACTCTAGTGCAAGTGGGAGACTATTGGAGATATGCCCTAGAGGCAATAATAAATGTAGTTATTATTATATCTTTGTGTTTATGATAAATGTTTACATTCATGCTATAATAGTATTAACAAGAAAACAGTAATACTTGTGTGATTTGTAAACTTAAATTGAAGTCCCTAGTATAGCCTCTATACATCACTAGCTTGTTGGTTAATAAATGATTGTGGTTTCCCTATCATGAACATTGAGATGTTATTAACAACAAGATCATGTCATTAGGAGAATGATATGGTGGACATACTCCTATAGACAAGCGTAGCATAAAGATCAAGTCATTTTAATAGTTCCATTGCTATATGCTTTCTGATACATAGTAACCTAATTCCTTCGACCATGAGATCATGCATATCACCTTTACCGGATGGATGCTTTGATGACATCAAACACCACACCGTAACTGGGTGGCTATAAAGGTGGCGTTGAGTGTTCGGAAAGTATTGGTTGAGACACATGGATCAAGAGTGGGATTTGTCCATCCATATGACAGATAGATAGACTCTGGGCCCTCTCGGTGAAATGTCATCCAATTAGCTTGCAAGCATGTGACTGGCTCACAAGGGATCACATATCACGGAACGAGAAAAGAGTACTTATCGAACGAGGTTGAACTAGGTATGCAGAGATACCGACGATCATAACCTCGGATAAGTAAACTATCGTGAGACAAAGGGAAATTGGTATCGTATGTAAGTGGTTCATTCGATCGCAAAGTAATCGTAGAAATATGTGGGAGCCATATGAATTTCCAGATTCCTCTATTGGTTATTGATCGGAGAAGTGTCTCGATCATGTCCGCATAATTCACGAACCGTAGGGAGACACACTTAAGGATTCGACGTTGTTTGAGTAGTTATGGAATGATGAGAAAGAGACCAAATGTTGTTCGGAGTCTCGGATGGGATCCGGGATATCACGAGGAGATCCGGAATGGTCCGGAGAATGAGATTCATATAAGGAAAGTCCCGTTTCGGAGTTGGGGAATGGTACCGGTGTTTTTATCGGGAATGTTCTAGAAGGTTCCGGAATGTCCGGCACTCCGGAGGGGAAGGGTACATGAATGTGTTGTATCAAGTTGGTATGATTGCATCATGTACTAAGTGTCATCGCTGAACAAAATAGAGGGTTTATTCAAATCCTAGTTTGAAAAGTCAAACGGCTAGTTTGAAAGTCAAACGGCAATTTTGGGAAGTGGGAAAGGAGGAGGAAACCGAGTTGGGGAGGAGTCCCTCCTCCCCACCGCCGGCGCACCACCCAAGCCGAGTTGGGGAGGGACTCCTCTCCCTCCCCTTGGCCGGCCCCTCCACCTATATAAGGAGGGGCAGGGCTCCCTCCTAGAGACACACAAGATCCTCTCCTCCAAACCCTAAGCCGGTGGCGCCGCCACCTGTTGCCGCCGCCGCCTAGCAACCCTAGCCGCCGGCCTAGCCTCCTCCTCGGCGTGTCTAAACCCTAGATCATCGAGGGACTCTCTCATACTCCACCATACTCGCTCTGGCTTAAGGCGAAGCCCTGCGAGATCTCCCCTCTACTTCCGGTACCACGCTGTTGTCTTTGCCGAATCGCGAGGAGTGCTACAACCTTATTCACGCTCACTGGAACAAGGGAGAGGAAGGTCTTCGTCGAGTATCGAACGTGTGACCGACTGCGGGAGCGCTGCCGGAACGCAGCGCCGGAAGGATCGTCTACACGATCTTGAGATCGGGAAGAGTACGACTACATCACCCACGAGAATCCGCTCTCGTTAAACACTTTGGAATCTTCGAGGGTGAGTTATTCTATCGACTCGTTGCTACAATCTAGTAGATAGATCTTGGCTTGTTTGTTTGTATGCGGTAGAATTTTTTTGTTTTCTACGAAACCCTACACTCCAGACTCCACGTGCTTGAGGCGGTAGGCGCCACCTGGGATGACTTCGGTGACGACGTAGGGTCCTTTCCAGGGTGACTCGAGCTTTTTCGGCCGCTCCTGCTTGAGTCGTAGGACGAGGTCTTCTTCGACGAAGGACCTTGGGCGTAGCCGGCAGCTGTGGTAGTTGCGTAGGCTCTGCTGGTAGACCGTCGAGCGATCCGCGGCGATGTCACATGCCTCGTCGAGTGTATCTATGGTGTCTTTGAGTGCGGCCGTCGATTCGGCTTTGCTGTAGGCGATGACCCATGGGGCCTTATGGCGTACTTCTGCAGGTAGCACGGCTTCGGCTCCGTCATGAAGAAGGGCGTGTAGCCTGTTGAGCTGTTTGGCGTTGTGCACAAGCACCAGAGGACGGAGGGTAGCTCTTACGCGAGCTTTATGAAGCCGTTCGAGTGGGCTGAGTAGACGCTTCTTGATGCCGCCGCATACAAAGCCGTTGGCCTTTTTGACCTGCCCATTGGTTTGCGGGTGCGCCATGGAGGCATATGATATGTTGATCTCGAGGCCTTCGCAGAAGTCCTGGAATTCTTTGATGATGAAGTTCGACTCATTGTCCGTGATGATGTTGTGCGGCACGCCGAACCTGTAGACTATGGACTCGAAGAACTTGACAGCCGTTTTGCCCTTTTGGTTGGTGACGGGCATTGCTTCGATCCACTTGGTGAACTTGTCGACTGCGACCAGGAGGTAGACGTGGCCTCCTTTCAAAGATTTGGACAGTTTGTCGATCATGTCGAGGCCCCATTGGGCGAAGGGCCAGGCCAGGGGTATGCGCCTGAGCTCCGATCCTGGTGCGTGCGGTTTATCCGCAAATCTCTGGCAGCCGTTGCACCTCTAGACGATGTCCTTGTCGTGGTATTGCCGAAGAGTACGCCATGGAGGGGTCCTCACAGTGCGTGTTTAGAGATGTGGGGTAAGGCGGACGGTTGACGGGTACGAGGTAACACATCTTACCCAGGTTCAGATCCCACGACGGTGGCAGAATCCTACTCCTGCTATAAATCACTATAATGGCAATATGCCGAGTTACAGAGATAGGTTCGATGTGCGAGGTGACTATCACTAGTCTTGTGTATAGAGTCCTACACCGTCTATCACTAGTCTTGTGTATCTTGTACTCCAAGGCTCCGGGTACGCTGGTGACTCCACCGTAGCCTTCCTTTATCCGCCATGGGCCTCCCTTCTGGATCCACCTAACTGGGCCGCCCAGCAGGCCATAGGCCATACTACCGACTATGGGCCACCCGGGTTAGTCGGATAAGAGACATGCTATGAGGATACCCATATAGCATATCCCCAACAGTAGCCCCCGGAGAACTCCGAGATCTTGCGTCGTCTTGCCTCTTCACGTGGAATGCTCCGTCTAGATGGATGTCGGCAAATCGTCAAGCAATATCTTGTAGTCCTCCCAAAGAACCCTGCAAAGCTTTCTCCGCCTTTGATTAGTAAGTCGGAGAAATGCTGAATCTTCCATCGTATGTTTCCGTTTAGTCGGATTGAATCCGTCCACGCCGGAATCTTCGATGTGACGGATCATCTACCATGTCAGTTATGACGACGTAGACCTAGGTCAGCGACGCCTCGTAACTCACACATGCAGAGAACGTAATCATAGCCGATTTTCCCGCGCAAGTAATGCGAACCGTTGGCGGCGGCCGTTTCGAGACGTGCCGAAATTACCGCTACGTTCGACCACGCCGTCGTCTGCAACTGTCCGATTAACTGCATGAATCTTGACGCAGAGCAGGATAAATAGTAACCATGGGATACTTGTTACTTTTTCACCTCATTCTCTCGCGTCATCGTCTTCTTCCTCTTGCCGTGCGCCTCCTCGAGCTCTCCGCGAAAACCTCGAGAAACCCTAGCCCTGCTCTCTGCACCAGTCTCGTCTTCCTCCTCCTCCATGGCTAGCAGCAGCTCATCCCTTTCAATGGCGGCGTCGAGCGAAGCCGCGGCGAAGCCGGCGAGCTCCATCGTCGTGCCCCCAGAGGGCTTGGTTATCCCCGCATCGGCGGTGATAGAAACCACCGGCGGCGACCATAACCTGGCGACGCTGAAACCCCTAGAAGAGGATCCTAACTCGCACAAAGGCGATTGGCGCGGCTCAGACATCTCCGGCCGCGACATCCAAGAGATGGTTGCTGAGGGCTATCTCCCTGCGACGGAGGGACTCGTCTGGCGGGCGGCGCCGGCCGGCAAGGTGACTCCTTATCCCCAAGCCGGAGAGAAGGTGTACCTTAAGGCGCAATTGGTACGCGGCGTTTCTCTGCCCATCTCCCATTTCTTTCTGTCCGTCTTAAATCACTTCCATGTCCAACGCCACAACCTCTCACCCAATAGCATCTTAGTGCTTAGCAACTACGCGGCACTTTATGAGGATTATCTAGGGATTAGACCTAGGTTAGATTTTTTGTATACTTCTTTACCGTCAAGCGCGAAGCCGGACACAGTAGGGAAGAGCTTAGAAACTGCGGCACCATAAGCTTCAAGATCCGTCCTGGCCGGCGGTTCCCCGACATCGTCGGCCACGAATCGTGCAAGAACTGGCAACTGACGTACTTCTACGGCCCCGACATTCCTTTGTCGGGCTGAGAAGTGACGTACCCGGATTTCGTGGATCGAGCTGCCGCCGAAGTCTCCACGTGGCGGTCCCATGCCTCCCTTCCCTCCGACCTCGACGCTTCCCGTGCAATAAGGCGGATCGAGTGGATTGTAGAGACGGGTCTGACCGGCTTGGACCTAGCCATGTGCTGGTTCATCAGGCGGATCCAACCTCTGCAGACTGCAGCACCGCGCGAAGCTCATGCATGAATATACCGGTGACCGAAGGGATACCCTCCGGATCTCCGAAGACAACTTCTCGAGCGACTCCGTCAAGTTCCGCCTCAAGGACATCGTCAAGGTGAAGGATAAGAAGTGCGGCTTCACCCTCACCTACGACATGTTCGTAGAGGGAAAGTGCCCAAAGGTAGACATTTATTTTCCGTGTATGACATTACTCCATTTTTCCGTCTTGCTAATACCATCTCGTCTAACACAATGACTTGTTACTTAACAGCTTAGCGATCTAGAGGAGGGTAACCTGGCTGCCCAAATCTACGATCCGAAGATGAAGGACGTCACGGTCGTGTCCGACGATGATGCCCCGTTGGCGCGTAAGAGGAAGGGCTCCACCTCTGACGCTGCCGACGGAGGCAAGAAAAAGAAGACGGAGGATGGAGCCTCCAAAAAGAGTACTGCCGCCCTGGAGGCGGAAAAGAGAAAAGCTACCGGGTTGTTTGCCAAAGCGCCACCCCTAGTGTAAGCCTATCTTTCTTCGACATTGTCTCATTTATCTGCCTTATTCCTGTACTTATGCATTTCGCACGTTTCAGGAAAAAAGCCACAACCAGCCTCAAGAAGTCCTCCAAGACTCTTGGGGCTTCTAGAAATATTAAAGAGATGCTGCATCGCGACTCTTCCCCCGCCATCGCCCCTGACACTCCTGCCATCAAGCCCTCTTCCGCTCCAACAAGCTCCCAAGTCCAGGAGGCACCATGCTCTTCCGTCATGGAAGTGGACTCTGGTGCCTCAACCGAGCTTGCTGTTGTCGGCGAGCAGGCGACGCAGGAGAGTACTGCTCTTCAAATGGCTGAAGCTCCAGCTAAGGATGCCATCGGTAGCGGCAAGGCGGTGGTAGGAACTGGTACCTCTGCCGAAGGCGGCGCCTCTACTCCCCAAAAATCAATTGAGTTCCCCAAGATAGTTTACCCGGCGCTTCTGCCGAGTAACACTACTATGGTTGCAGGAGGAGTACCGTCATCTCCGACGTGCGGTCTGGAGGAGCTACTCCGACAAGCAGATATCTTGCGGGGAAACAGTATTTCCTTTGGCAAGCTGCTACCCGAGAGTGCTAAAAACCTCAAGATCATCGCACCTGTAAGTTTTACTTTGCTTTATATATTTCATATGAGTATCCCACTATAGCCCCCGAGGATGTAGATGGAAAACCATAGGTTTTGCATCTATATGCTCTAAGAGTGACTAAGTTAGAAAAAACTCTCACTGCAGCCCCCAAGCCTTTAGATGGAATGAAATATTCCGACTAGATGCTTTAAGAGTAGCCTAACAGTGTTCATAATTTTCAATGCTGTAGCCCCCAAGCCTCTTACTGTAACTGAATTAGTTCCGACTAGATGCTTAAAGAAAAGCTAAGCTTTTTTCCGAGTTAAAACTTTATACTGTAGCCCCCAAGCCTCTAGTTGATAACTGAACAAGTTCCGACTAGATGCTTAAAGAAAAGCTAAGCATATTGATAAGTTAAAAACTCTCGCTGTAGCCCCCGAGCGTCTAGATGGAAAATCTCCGACTAGAAGCTCCAAGCAGACTAAACAACGACTTGACTTTGTATTTTGTTTCCACAGAACGAGAATGCTCGGAGAGGACTTGCAGAGGGACAATAGAACCTAGGTCGTAGAGCTTTTGCAACAAGGGCGCGGCTTCCCGCGTGATGGCCGCAGATGCCCTCGTGGATGTCTTGGAGGATGGTTTTGCTGTCACCGATGGTGACACACCTTTGGAGTACACCCGAAATGCTGCGCTTGTATAGCTCTCCATTGATGATGGTGAAGCCCTTGGACCGGCGAGATATGCATCGGGCATCTGTCGGGTCATCAGGCAGTTCTCTGTTGATCAGGTATTGAAGGTATGGTTGCGTCCATGTTTCTTCGATTGCCATGACCTGCATCAAGTTGACCAACGCGACCTCCATGTTGAGCTTTTCGGGTCCTTCCTGTCCTTCGGGTAGCGCAGCCTCCGAGTGCACTGCTTCTTCGGGTGATCCCTTGGGGAATTTCCTTTTGATGGAAGGCACGCAGATTTGTTCGAGGAACACAACTGGTGGCACCCGTGCGCAGGTGGAGCCAATGTTGGCGAGTCTATCGGCTTATTCGTTGCTTTCTCTTCCAACAAGCCGAAGCTCGCAGCCGTAGAAGTCTCCTTCGAGTGAGTTGTAGAGCGCGCGGTACGCGATCATGTTAGCGGCGTGTGCGTCGCACTCGTTCATCGTCTGCTTGACGACGAGGTTTGAGTCACCGTAGATGACTAGGCGCATTGCGCCATAGATCTTGGTCATCTTCATGCCGTGGATGAGGGCCTCGTATTCGGCTTCATTGTTGGAGACCCGAAATTTCATCCGGAGGACGTATTTCCTCTTGTCGCCTTGCGGGAACGTCAGTATGGCGCCGGCTCCTGCTCCAGCCTCGCGCTTGGATCCGTAAAAGTGCATCGTCCATGACTGTGTCATATCCGGGGTGTCTGGCAGCTGTAGCTCCATCCAGTGGACGAGGAAGTCCAGGAGGACCTGAGATTTCATCGCATGGCGCTTCTCATAGACTATGTCTAGAGGGGACAGCTCGATGCCCAACAGGGCTACGCGTCCTATTGCTTCGGGGTTGTTCAGGATGCTGTTCAGAGGCGCCTCATTGACGACCATTACCTGATGCTCCTGGAAGTAGTGGCTCAGCCGACTAGCCGTCATGAACACGTCGTAGGCGAGTTTCTGGTAGTGAGGGTACCTCTATTTTGTTGGTGTCAATACCTCGCTGAGGTAGTAGATTGGGCGGTGAACCCCATGGGTCTTGCCATTTTCGGGTCGTTCGACCACGAGCACGGTGCTGACCACCTGATGCGTGGATGCTATGTATAGCAGCAGAGGCTCGCATTCCTTTGGTGTGACCAAGACGGGCGAGGTGGAGAGCATCGCCGGATCTTTCAATGCGCCGTCGCTTGGTGTCCACTCGATTTTTACGCTGCGTATGTTGGCAGAAAGGTAGGGCCTTCTCACCCATGCGGCTGATGAATTTGCTCAACACCGCGATGCGCCCAGCTAGCTGTTGTACAACTTTGAGGTTCTTCGGCTTCTCCATGGCCAGTATGGCCCAGATTTTCTTCGGGTTTGCCTCAATCCCTCGCTGGGAGATGAAGTAGCCAAGCAGTTGGCCAGATGGGACGCCGAAGGCGCACTTTTATGGGTTTAGCTTGATCTTGTAGTGATCAAGGTTGTCAAACGTCTCGTGGAGATCGTCGATGAGTGTCTTGGCCTCCCTTGTCTTGACGACTATGTCGTTGACATAACCTGTATGTTGAGGCCTATCTGGCTCTTCAGGCATGCCTGCATGCACCGCTGGTACGTGGCACCTGCGTTCTTCAGCCTGAAGGGCATTGTGTTGTAGCAGAATACTACGAACGGCGTGATGAACGTTGTTTTCTCCTGATCTTCGACCTTCACTCGAATCTGATTGTAGCTTTAATAGGCGTCGAGGAATGAGAGTTTCTCGCATCCTGTAGTCGAATCGATGATCTGATCGATCCGAGGGAGAGGGAAGTGATCCTTCGGGCAGTGCTTGTTGATCTAGCGGGGGTGATCCAAATGACTGAATGTGATGCAGGACTCCGAACCGCTGAGGTACTCAGGGATGGCGGGTGGAGCGGTCACAGTCAGGCTAACTTGGCGGGTGATCTTCTTTTGCACCCTATTTTTTGGGCGCCCCTTTTGGATCATCAGGGACCCTTTTGGCGCGGGGTACCTGTTTACGCCGTTGTTTTGCATGGGCGCGATCGCGTGATTCGAAGGTCCCACGGTTGGTGGTGGAGGAGCTCCATGGGCGATTTCGCCTGGTGTAGGTGCGTGTTCGAACCCAGGGTTTTGGATCTACTGTCTCATCTGGGCGAAACCCTCGCTGAGTTTTTGGAATTCGCGGTAGTCCTTAAGCATATGGCTGGCCTTCTTTTTTCCATCTTGCTTGTCGATGTAGAATTGGATGGTGCATGGGCCCGACAATTTGTCGTATGCCGAGGGTTCGTCGTCGCGGTCGCGGCGCTGCCACGTTTGCATTGGGCGTCCTCCATCACGGAAGTTGTTTCCATGGTATCCACCGCTGCTGCGGTTGTTGTCGTTGCGACGGTCGGCGTAGACAGCCGCAACCATGTCGGGTCCATCGCGGTCGTCATAGACGCACGATCTTCGCTTGCTACGGCGTTCGCGTCGGCGGCCATAGTCATCTTCCTCATCCGAGTGTGCTCGGTGGACGAGGTCCTCACCATCTGCCCACCTATTGGCGATGTCCATGAGGTGGTCGAGTGTCTTGGGCTTGACGCGCCCAAGTTCCTCCTTGAAGTCAGGGCGCTTGACGCCTTCCTTGAAGACGTCGATCCTTCTCTCCTCGGAGATATGTGTCGCAGAGTTCTTGATGTTGGACCAGCGTAGTATGTACGAGGGAATGGATTCGCCCGTTCGTTGGGTGCAGGCTCGCAGCTCCTCGATCAAGCCTGGCCTCTTGCTAGTGTCTTTAAAGTTTCAGATGAAATTGTATGCTAGCTCCTCCCAGCTTTGGATGGAGCCAGAGGACAGGCTGTTGAGCTAGATCCGGGTTATGCCTGTCAGCTGCAGCTGAAGGCATTGCAGAGCGGTGTTATTATTTCCGCCGTGCAGCTTGACGGACGACAGGTGGTCGCTGAGCCAGGCTATTGGGCCCTGCGTCCCGTCAAACTTTAGAGTGCCCGAAGGAAGCTTGAAATTTATCGGCATACGTGTTCGCCTAACAGATCTGCTGAAGCATCGAGCTCCGCAGAGTTTTCCGTCGTCGTCCTCTTCGGATTCGTCTGAGCACGCGCGTTTGGCACGTGCCTTGTCGACCTTGTGCTGGGCGAGGTCATTTCGAGCGTCATAGTTGCGGCTGCAACGTCTTGGGCTCTTGTGTCGTCGAGGCAGATCGTGCTCATCTTCCTCCTCGTCGTCTGAGGGCACGGGGTTGCGGTTGAATCTGACCGCAGCTTTTTTTTCGGCTCCGCAGGAGCCTCCTCGTGGAGCGCAGCTCCAATGAGTCCGAGTCCGTCTAGTGTGGACTTGTGCATAGCTCTCTTTGGGTCCCCCACCGGAGGTGGATGTGACGCGAGGTATGTGGTGGCTGCCATGATCGCAGCTTGCGGCGTCTTCTGGATGACGTTGTCGTTGACGTCCATCTCCATGAAGGACGTATTGAGGGTTTGAGTGACCTCACTACGTGCAGTGGGATCCATCTGCTCTGTGCGAGAGCGATGCTTGTTGGCATTGTTGCCATGCGAGCTGGAGCCCCCAGCGGCGGAGAGCGCAGCTCGCCGCGCGCTATACTTCAAGGCCGCTTGCTTGCGTTTGTCGAGTACCTCTTGCATCTTCACCTACTTTTTATGTTCTTCGATAAGGAGAAAGTGGTATGCCATTAGCAGGTCCCATGACGCGTCCAAAGGCAACATATTGTTGCCTGCCACGGCTTCGCGTGCCTGGTGCCATCCTTCCTCGTTGAGGTTAATTCTTTGATGGGCATCGGGGTCGTCCTCGTTGGGTGGGAGGGATGGTTGCCTCCTGTTTTCTCCATTTCCACCCTGTGGGTTGGGAGGTGGCACGTGGGCACTCGAACCTGGTGGTTGTTCCACGTCGCTTTGGATGACCACGGCGCACTGGTAGCGCCCGCGGATTGGATCGCTGCTGCCGCAGCTTTCGGATCCAGCACCGTAGGTTCCTTCATCCGACGGGGGGTCGCACAGATCTGAGTTGCAGCTGCTGCTGTCGTATGACTCATTTGTCGACGCTGACGTGCGTAGCACGCTAGGATGCGGGGCCCATGAGGCTGTCCTGATCGATGGCAGTGGCACCCTCTCTAGGAGGCGAAGGGTGCGTCATCCCACACAGGCGAAGCTCCCGAACAGGATCTCGAGCCAATCACCTATGGGCTCGAAGTCCTTCATGGTGGCTGGAGAGTGGGCGGTGAAGTCGAAAGCACCTAAGAGGAGGTGGATTTCCGTCGCCGAGGAGTTGTAGATCGCTTTGGTCGGAACTGTCGCGATCGCACAATCAGCGCCTCCGATTCCCACAGACAGCGCCAATTGACGAGGTTTAATCTCGTCAATGCTCATTGTTATGAGCTCAGGTTTTGGAGAAGATGGGGGTGCTGGAGATCATGGAACCGTTAACAGACAAGCAACCAGGGGACACGAGATTTACCCAGGTTCAGGCCCCCGGAGGGAAAACCCTACTCCTGCTTGTCTGCTCTTGATTATGGCGTAACCGAAAAGTACAGGGGTGCGCAGATGTGATCTGGCGTGGAGGTGTGTATGCGGTGGAAAAGGATTGGCCCTTCTCGCCGTGCCCTCCTGGCCTTTATATAGAGTTTAGGCAGGTCTCGGGCACAGATCGAGTCGGTTACAAGTTTAGGGTTTGCCCCTTTGAATATTCTATTTGTTCTAGTCTTGCTCTCCAAGGATCCGAAAATGTCATGGGCTTGGGCCACCCGAAAATCTCCACAGGCCGCGTATACCTTGTGGGCCTTCCTTGGGATGGACCAGGTATGCTAATGTCATGTACCCGTAGGGTATAACCTTCTCAACCATAATTTTTGGAAGCTCTTTTTGGAACTTGAAATCCCTGATTCCCTTTATGAAGGGCCTTTCTTCCACTATTATATTGAGTCTCCACCTTCTACCTTTAGGCATCAGTTAAGAGAGCATAGTTGTCATTCTTAGTTCTATGTACATTGTCCTAAAACTTATTGATTGATGCATATTGTTGATATTGCTTGTTCTTGTGCTATTTGTATCTAGTCACTCTTATGAACTTTGAAGGTGTCATATGCATCTATTTGCTACTCTATGAGGGACAAGCTGATTGCCACTATACTATGTTTTCTGTATGTGAAACAAACACACGTTTTTCAATGCATATTATTCATGATCTTTGTTTATAGCCTTTTATGTTGCATGCATAGTTACTTTGTCTTATTATTAGAACTCCATCTTTCATGCACATGTTTAGAGTTCTTTGATTCCAGCTTTCAATGCTTGCAAATGGTTTGTGACGAGGTTTGATTTCGTCAATTCCCATTGCTATGGACTTGGGTTTTGGAGAAGATGGGGATGCTGGAGATCGCGGAACGGTTAGCAAACAAGCAACACGGGACACGAGGTTTACCCAGGTTCAGGCCCCCGGAGGGAAAAACCTACTCCTGCTTGTCTGCTCTTGATTACGGCAGAACCAAAGATTACAGGGGTGCACAGATTCGATCTGGCGTGGAGGTGTGTATGCAAAAGTATGAGAGAGAGAGAGATCTAGGTCGCGCCCTCCTAGCCTTTATATAGACTCAGGCAGGTCCCGGGCACAGACCTAGTCGGTTACAGGTTCTAGGGTTTACCCCTTTGAATTTCCTATCTACTCTAGTCTTGCTCTCCAAGGATCCGAAAGGCGTCATGGGCCTTGGCCACCCGAAAATCTTCATGGGCCGGCGTACATTTGTCGTGGGCCTTCCTTGGGCTAGACCAGGTATGCTGAGATCATGTACCCGTAGGGTATAACCATGTCAAGAGTTTCGAGTGCTCAAATAATCTCGTGAGGACTCTTCAATCTTCGGTGCAACTATGTATTTCAATAGTTCATGTGTAGGGATTGTTGATGCGTGTGCGACTCACCCGACGGATCAGGGTCGCTTAATCGTCTTAGGACGAACAGCACGATCTTCTTCAGTTCGAGTCCCTCAACTCGGACTGGAACATATCTTTGGCGTAATTCGACTCAGGCCGTGGAGGACTTACAGGAGTAGAATTCCAGTAAATTTAATTGATGTACCCAACGCGTCCGTCGGGATTTTTCATAGCGCCTGTTGGCACGGATTTTTACTAGCAGAGCGCAGTCGTGTGCGTTGTCAGGCTATCAGATGATATCTGTAGGTCTTATCTTTGTGTCGCAGACACAGCATCCGGATATTTATCACCGCGGAGGTGTTTCGGGTGGCCAAGGAGAACGTTGTTCACTTAGCGTTTAGTTGGGGCAGAGTTGCCGAAAAGTTTTTGCATGCTGATCCGAAAGACCGTAGTCGAAGAATTCATAGGGTGCGCGACCAGCGCTCCCTATGGGAGTAGCCCCCGAGTGTCTGTTCGAGTCGTAGACTCGAGCGGAGACTTTTATTCAGGCGTTGTTCAGTGTTAAGTCCGTAGGACACAAAAAAATTCGGATGCTTAAATCCATCCTCCCTATGGGAGTAGCCCCCGATTCCGTAGTGGAGTCGTAGACTCGACGTAGGACTCGAAGAAATATTTCGCTTCTATTCATTTTTCGGGTGCGCGGCCAGCGCTCCTGCTAGGAGTAGCCCCCGAGTAATTAGTCGAATCGTAGATTCGAATGAGTACTCTTAGCTTTAAACCCAAAGAAATTATAGTTGTTGCTAGTATAGCTTTTGATGACGTCAGTGCTGACGATCGATGACCTCAAGCGTCTGCTGCACCAGAGATGACTTGACTGGACGAACGTGGGTCCCACTTTCTGACCTTGAATTGACCGGTCACGCGCGGCGTGGAGATAATTACGGCGTCGCCTCGATTTCTGCGCGTAGTGGATGGCGTGTTAGCGACGGTTCGTTGCGATGCTGACACGTGTATGGCCAGATCTTGATTTTGATGGTGCATGTCACCTTAAAAATTATTCTTTTATCACTTAACTACTCGAGGACGAGCAGGAGTTAAGCTTGGGGATGCTTGATACGTCGGAAACGTATCTATAATTTTTTATGTTCCATGCTTGTTTAGTATCTACTTTGTTTTGCTTTGTCTACACTTCGAGGTGTTTTTACATGTTTTCTGGTACTAACCTATTAACAAGATGTCGCAGTGCCAGTTGCCTGATTTCTTCTGTTTTTGGTTCCAGAAAAGCTATTAAGGAAATATTCTTGGAATTGGACGGGACAAAATCCAAAGTTAATATTTTACCGAGGAGAACACGGAGTCTAGAGGAGAGACAGAGGGGAGCCACAAGGCGGCCGCCGCCACCATCGTCCCTAGATCAGGGGGAGGTCTGAAGCTCTTTCCGACACCCTGCCGAAGGGGAGATCATGCCGAAGGCCTTCTTTTTTATTATGCCAGCCTCCGGTATGAAGCGTGAGTAATTCCAGCTTGGACTACGGGGTAGCTAGCAATTTGCTGTAAATTTGTTGTAAATAGGTTGGCATCGGTCGCCCAGCCCAGCTCTCGCAGTGGGCCTTGGACGGGCCTGCTATCTAGTAAAGTAGTCGTTGTGGAGAATCAAAACACGTCGCAACATGTTAGGAATAGCATGATCCTGGGGATGTATAAAATCATAAATTCCATCATCATTGTGGTGGATTTGGAAGAGGAAGGAAATGAAGGATGATACGGGCGGGTAGTCTCTGCACGTCAGCCCAAATCGTGTGTCTTTATTAGAACGCGCCATCAACGGGATTTTGGCCACCGCCTCTCGTCCCCTCCCCTCTATAAAACCCCACCACCACCTAGCTGGGTTTTGCCAAACTCACATCCATCGTCTCTCTCTCTCTCTCTCTCGAGATCCCCCTCCAGACCAGGCCATCATATATCGTCTCTCTAGGTAGCTAGCTAGGCTCCATTGCCGATCGAGCGGCGGCTGGGTATGGAAGAAGGCGGGCCGAGCAAGGCAGGGGCTAATACGTTGGTGTCCATGGAGATCGAGGACGGCATCGCCCAGATCAGGCCCGTCGTGGAGCCAACCTTGTTATGGCCACCGGGCGGTAAGAAGGATCTCTTCAGGCTGTTCATGGCCTGCATGGTCTCCGGCGGCATCCAGTACGGCTGGGCGCTGCAGCTCTCCCTCCTCTCCCCATACGCACAGGTACTAGAAACACTACTTGTCGATCTACGTCCTCCATGTTCATCATGTTTCGATTTCATCTTTCTCATTATTAGGTTATATAATAATTTGTGTGTTTCAGACTCTTGGGATTCCTCACCAGTACGTGTCCCTCACCTGGATCTGCGGACCCATAGCTGGCTTTGTGGTACGTACAGTAATTTCGACCCTGGCCCATTAAACCCTTTCCTTTTTCTTAATAACAACAAAATCACAACATGCCATATACTATTCTACAATCCGAGCAATTAAATCGGGAGATCTTCTTCTTAAACTCGATCGACCCAGCTAGCTGTACGTATAGCCTGGATCGGAGGCTAGCTAGCTGCAGGTGTATGAATTGAATTGATGTGCTAATTAATTAACCGATGATGATCCATCCTGTCATATACATGCATGATGCACAGGTGCAGCCTCTGGTTGGGTACTACAGCGATCGGTGCACGGCCAAAATGGGCCGTCGCCGTCCCTTCATCCTCGTCGGATGCCTCGTCATATGCGTCTCCGTGCTGCTCATCGGCTTCTCCGCCGACATCGGCCGGCGCTTGGGCGACACCAAGGAGCACTGCGGCATGACCACCGGCGCTGGCCCTCGCTGGGCCGCCGCCGCCGTGTACATCGTCGGCTTCTGGTTCCTCGACTTCGCCAACAACACCGTCCAGGGCCCGGCGCGCGCCATGATGGCCGATCTATCAGGTACATACCTACGTACGATTGATTACCGTACGTCCCTCCCTCCGTTTGGCCCTCTAGCTTGATGCTAAAACACACAAGTGTTGGTTTGGTGCTGCTGCAGCCGGTAAATTTGGGCCCAACGTGGGGCAGGCCATCTTCAGCTTGTGGATGGCCATCGGCAACATCCTCGGCTACACCGCCGGCGCCATTGGCAAATGGCATCAGTAAGTTCATATCCTTCCTCTTTCCTTCTATCATCTGCTAGCTATATACAAGTCCAAAACCCTAGCTGGTAGGTCCTTTTTATTGGAAAAGTTTTTTACCGGTCGACTGGTGTCACGTAATTTGACTTGTAGGTGGTTCCCTTGGCTGAAAACTGCGGCGTGCTGTGACGCTTGCGCCAATCTTAAAGGAGCCTTCCTTACCGCTGTGGTCAGTATTACTAGTACTACTTAAACACATTGTCTAATGTACATAACCCATCTTTAGTACTAGTCAAATAGAGTTAATGTTAATTATCTTGGCTATATTATTGTGTCATGTCTTTTGGACAGCTCCTGATTGCCATTTGCATGGCGGTGACCATGTACATGGCGAACGAGGAACGCCTCCACAAGGACCATGTCGAGGCTGATGATGCCTCTGCCCCGGGCTGCATCGCCGTCTTCACCGACCTCTTCGCAAGCTTGAAGGACCTGCCTCCCGAAATGTTCAAAATTCTAGTCGTCACCGCAGTCACCTGGGTACATACCTACCTACTAGTAGTGTACATCAAAAACAGCTTCGATCTGCCTAGTGTTGCACACCACCCTAAACCTTAATAACTCTTGCTTGTATGATCACACTCTGTGGATCGGATTTGGCCAGCTCGCGTGGTTCCCCTTCTTGCAATATGACACTGACTGGATGGGCCGGGAGATCTACCACGGCGCGCCACAGGGTACCAAGGCGGACGTCTACAACGCCGGCGTGCGCGAGGGCGCCATCGGCCTGCTCTTCTGCTCCGTCGTCCTTGCAGTCACCTCCTTCCTCGTCCCCACCTTCTGCCGCAAGCTCACCTCCAAGGTCGTCTGGTCCGTCAGCAGCTTCATGGTCTTTGGCATCATGACGGCCATGGTCATCCTTGGTCTCGTCTCCACCAAGGGGTACAACACATCTCTCACCGCCGGGCTCACCGGGCCTGACCCCTCGATCAAGGCCCTCGCGCTCACACTCTTTGCCCTCATAGGGATCCCGCAAGCCGTGAGTTTAACATGATGAGCTAGCTACTCTTCTGTTTTTCAAATAATACTGTATTTGGTATTATCTGGCTTATAACATTATGTTGGTAAAAACCTTGTTCTTTCAGGTGTTGTTCAGTGTTCCATGGGCTATTGCTTCTGAGGTTGCGACCCAGGAGGACGGTGGCGGCCAAGGCCTCGCCATTGGTGTCCTCAACATCGCCATCGTCGTGCCCCAGGTAAAACAAACACACACACACACCTCAAAATTGCTGATTTGTGCACTCTGCTTGCATTGGTCTTGACAGCATGTAAATTGTTTTTCTGCATGTGCAGCTTGTGATCTCTCTCACGATTGGTCCGATAGACAAAGCTTTCGGGAAGGACAACACCCCGGCGTTTGGGATCGGCGGCGCATTCGCCTTCATCTGCGGTGTCCTCGCGCTCCTCCTGCTCCCCAAGACAAAAGGCAACACCGCCACCCTCAGCATGGGCGGCGGGCACTGATGATACACCCTGCTTCTTGGCCGCTCGATCAGTACCCGACGTCGTCATAGCTCGCTCTAGTAATTTGTTATTGTGTGATGAGGAGGTGGCGCTCCTGTTTTAATTTACGCTCCCGTTTCCATCGTTAGCGATTTTCCTTTCCTTGGATGCTAAGAACATAAAATAAGTTCTTTCGCTTAACTACTTTTGTATTTTTTTTTTAGTAAAATTTGGATGGGAATTTCTCACTGTAATGCTCTGCTAGTATGAACAATGAACACTGGTCCATTATCAAAGTACTTTTTATATCTTTTTTTTCCTGGATCCCGCGAGGCCAAAGAGCCTCAATTAATCACACAATTTGTTTCGCCCGTTAGTTCGAGAAAAACATTCAGAAACCATCATTGTTAGCATCTCTGTACTAAATACTCAACACGTACGTTGTTGCTGGATAATTAAAATACTTTTTATCTGTCACTTGGCTCTCTGCCAGCTGGATATTTTGGAGCTTATATATTGTGAGATACAGTGATAATTCCAGCTTAACCAGATTCTTGAGCTGAAACATATTCCAGCTAACTCATATAGTGATGGAGGAGCGTGTACTGCTGTTGATCGGTGGATTTTCGCCAACATGGGGATGCATGATGACAATTTCGTGAAATTGCCAAAAATCAAAGATGGTATTGTATTTTTTTTTGAACAAGAAAGGCCTAGAAGGGCCTGGAATCTGCATTAAAACGGCGGTGGGTGTACATTTACAAAAAGGACCTTTCGAGAAAAAGGAAATACAACAAGGCCCGAAACTTTTACATATAACACCCTAAAGAAGATCGCAGAAACACGATCAAGTCCATCTTCTCTGCCGAGCTTTGACCACCGACCGTGGCCACCGACGACTCCACCAGGGACGCAACCACTTGGTGAAGAGGTGGTGCCGCTTGCCACGCCGTGGTAGAGGAGGACCCTCCAGCCAAGGAGGGAGAGATTGCCTGAGAAGAACTCAGGCGCAGCAGGGCCATGCCCATGGCCAGAGATAGCACCGGCAAGCAAGAGTCGGCGCTTGGGTACTACTGCAGGTGCTGCAGATTCCAAGAGCACCCCGAGCCGGGTCCGTGCCGTCGCCTCATCCGGACAACATACCTCCTTTTCCCTACCTCGTCAAAGGAAGAAGTCGCGCTTCACAGTAGCACCATAGACACCAGCGACGCAAGGGTAACCCGCCCGCCTCGCACTCCAACGAGAACGAGGACCGCCCAGCACTGTGTCGAAGCGCCGGAGCGTACGGGCAACAACTTCTTGAAGACGCCGAGGAAGCCCAACTCCAGTACCGCTCCCCCTCGCCGCCATGGCCGGCCAGGAGCAGATCCAGAGCAAGAGCACCACCTCGCACGACGCCATGCCTCCCTCCCTCGCCACCACGGCCGGCCAGGGGATACAGAGCCGCCGGCACCTCAAGGAAGCCGAAGTCTGCAGATTTATTGGGGGAGACGGTGGTCCACCCTTCCACCGCGAGCTTCATCCAGAGAAGCACCGCCATGGCAAGGAAGAACCCTAGATTCTGCTGGATCTGGCTGCCAAGATCAAGGGAGAGCCTTCATATGTCGGGCATAGAGCCCGACACCGGCACACGGCCAACCCTACAACTATGGTTAGCATCTCCCCCTCTCTTTCCCAAGCTGCGGCGCCGCCGGAGACGAGACGGGGTAGAGCTCGCAAGCAAGAGATGACTCTCAAGGGGGAAGGTGGGCGCCTCTCGTTTCGTGCGGTCCGGGCGTGTGCAGACTCACTTATCCGCAGCTTTTGGTATTATTGTATTTGATTGGCCCGACCAAGAACTCTTGGCCATCCTTCACCACCTGGTGGTGCACCCTACATAGGAAATCCAGTTCGTGCCACTCCACGAACGCGGCTACACACCCGCCCTGAATCCGCTCACTTTCTCCCCAACTCTCTCTCTCTTTATCTCTCTCTCTCTCCTCGCGACAGTAGTCTCTCTCTTTGAGAGTCGCTCGTCTTGCTCCAGGCCAAGCCGAAGCTGTCCTCGGCGGTGCTGCCGCTTGGTGATGGCTATGGTGTGGCGCTGGCTTTTGTAGAGTAGGTTGTAGTCTAGGTTTTCTTCCTATAGTGGAGTCTTGGAGTACAGGGCCAGATCTTTTGGGTAAGATTTGGCTGTTCTTGATTTGGGTGTTCTTCGTTGTTTTTCTCCGGCGGCTGGAGGTGGAGCATGTCGAGGAGCTCGGATCAGGCATCCTCGCAAATAAGCCCATGTGGTGCTTTGCTGCTCTGGTGCTCCGACGCGGCACCAGGAAGTCTTCGTCAATGCTCTGGCTTCCATGGTGGAAGAAGGCGACGGTGAGCCCCCTCTTCAATAAACGTCTGTGTCCTGGTGGCCTTCATCGGTGGCATTGTGGGGCTCTGCGTCTTGCTCTGGCCGGCCATGGAGGCGAGGGGAGCAATGGGCGCAGAGTGTTGGCGTCCTTGCGGCATTGGCGTTTGAAGTTGTTCCTTTTTCTTCGAGAGGATTCCATGGCGGCGATGCTTCTCCTAGTCATGCTCTTTGGCTGGCAAGGCGGCCCTATTTCTTCCTCCTACGTGGAGGTCTCTGGCTCCTGCCGCAGGAGCTCGACTGCTCCTCCTTCCCAACAGGTTCGTCCTCGGCGAGGAAGAGTTGACCTGCGGCGGCGAGTTCCGCCGAAGAGGATGGCATTGGGAGCGTTTGATGTTGTTCTCTAGATCTTGGCGTCTGGTTCTACTGCTCCTTCGTCGGCTTCTGCAGGCGATGCGTCGGTTGGCGTTTTGAGGCGTTTGGTGGCGGAGGCACCCGAGGACCTGATTGCTTTTCAACTCTTTCTTCTAGGGTGTTTTTTTGCAAATTGTAAACCCTTATCTTTGAATACTAGGTTTTTTAGTATGAGTGATGAAAAGGGCTTTTCTATAAATGTGTACCTGCTAGGTGTTTCGTAATGCGGCTTTTGGGGTCATCTAGACCCCTTGTTGTTCAAGAAAAATCTGCCCCAAATATTTATGGCCCCGTCCTTCAGCCCCCACCCCGGCCATCGAGGAAAAAAGGTCCAACTAGAGGCTGATGGATGATGTGGCATTGCTTTTCCTTATTATCTACCTTCATATATATGCATTCTATGCCTACTCAGATATAACCTCGTGTACAACTAACCTCTTGCAGAATGTCACCTAAATAGCCGATGGATGATGTGGCATGGCTTCCTTTATGAAAAAGGCATCTCGCTTAGCAAAGAGGAAAAAGGAAAAATGATAATCTTTTAGATGAAAATGCATTTACTAGCTATATTGTTCCAACAAATTCAGGACCCTAGCTATGACCATGTTTCTACGGGTTTATCATCAGCAAAACATGTGTGAAAATACATTGGCTAACTATCTACCTAAAATATTGGTATATGTTGTAACAAACTTAGGACCCTAAGGCGATATTTCTATGAGTTTCTTCATCAGCATAACTAAATGTGAACTTGGTCGTTCATAGATTCATACCTTGCGGGAGGTCGCGGTCATCGTTGATACGTCGGAAACATATCTATAATTTTTGATGCTTCATGCTTATTTAGTATCTACTTTGCTTTACTCTGTCTATACTTTGAGGTGTTTTTATATCTTTTCTGAAACTAACCTATTAACAAGTTACAACAGTGACAGTTGCCTGTTTTTCTGTTTTTGGTTCCAAAAAGGCAGAAAATCAATATTCTCGGAATTGGACAAGACAAAAACCACAGTCAATATTTTACCGTGGGAGACACGAAGCCAGAAGACGACATGGAGAAGCAAACCAGGGCGGCCAGACCCCCCTAGGCGCGGGTGGGCCCACACCACGCCTGGGTAGGGTGTGGGGCCCTTGGCCGCCTCCCAGCCTCGCCTCTTCACCTATAAGAAGCCCCTGATGCAGAAATTCTAGGCACCCGATCCAAAACTCCACGAAACCTTCTATAGCCGCCGCCACCGTCGTACCTATATCAGGGGGGATCTGAAGTTCTTTCCGGCACCCTGCCGGAGGGGAAATCATCCCGGAGGCCTTCTCTCCGGTATGAAGCGTGAGTAGTTCCACCTTGAAATATGGGTCCATGTAGTAGCTAGATGGTTGTATCTCCTCCTTGTGCTTTCATGTATATATTTTGTGAGCTCTGTTCATGATCAAGATCTAATCTATTTATAATCATGTATGTTGTGTTTGCGGGGATCCGATGGATATTGAGATTACTATGTCAGATTGATTAATAGTTTTGTCTATTTGATACTATCATGTTTGTGTTGTTTGTGATCTTGCATGCTCTTCGTTGTTAGTAGCTATCTTGGCCAAGTAGTTGCTAGTGACTCCAAGAGGGGGTATTTATGCTCGATAGTAGGTTCATGCCTATAGTTTTCAAGGGAAGTGACAGAAATCTCTTCGGTTGTAGATGTGTTGTTGCCACTAGAGAGAAAACAACGGTCTCTTGTTCATAGAACAAGTGGATTGTTTACCTTACACACTTTGCTTAAAGTAGTTGTCTGTTGCTTGCAACTTAATATTGGAGGGGGTTCGGATGATAACCTGAAGCTATTTTTGCCATTATTTGCATTTGCTTCTTATTGATTCCTTTTTGAGTTCTCTTTTGGGGAATTGAGCTTTTTGAAGGAGTTACTACAGTAGCTTGTGTTTTTAGTGAAAAGTCTTGCTGTTCCAAAGCTTTGCCTAAAGGTCTATTATCTTTTGAATACACTAATGTTGCTAATGAAGATTGTGTGAAGTTTTGTATGAAGGAAAAATTTCAGGTGTAGAGAGAGAAAGATGTAATGAGATGAAGAATTGACAAATACTCAAGATTGGGGATGCCACCCCGGTGTCACCCCAAGAGATGTCCAAGAGGTACAACCGTCAAAGCTTGGGGATGCCTTGGGCATCCCCTTCTTCATCAATAAAAAGCTTAGGTCTGTCTAGACACTTCGTTTTTATTGTTCCATGCACTGTTGTGTTGTTCTTGGAGCGTCTTAGTTTTTGTTCGGTTTGCTTAGTTTGTTTAGTTTTCTTGAATAAAGTAGTTTGTACCCCCATTCTTGCTATGTTGTTTTGCAAATAAGTTGCTTGGTGTTGGAAACGAGTAGTAAGTTCCTGCTTGAAACTGCAAGAGGAGCTTGCATTGACTGTGACTTAGACTTTAGCATGACATGCTATGTGTTGTTTTGACCTTATGCTTAGTGATTATTGCTGTAGCATGTCTTGTTCCAAACAATTGGGATTTCTTAGTGTGTCTTGAAAGAATTATGCGTTGTTTTAGCATGCAAAAGCATAGTATTGTGGTATTCTCCTTTGATGCTTTGTTTGGGTTGACTTGGCACATGATCACACCATGTTATGACTATGACAAGTCACCATAGCCTCTATGATTATTTAGTCCTTGACTTGTAGTACCACTCTATGCTTTGATTAGTAATGTTTTGTTGCTCTGCATGATTATGGCCATTATTGCTCTCTTAGTTGGTTGCTCCCAGTCTTTTGCTAGCCTCCACTTGTATGAGTAAGCTCTACTCATGCTTCCAACTCCCAAGAAACTCAGTCATTCTAAAGTGTCCACTATAAATTCCTATGCATGGTGTGTTACACCATTCCAAGTATATTCTTGTTTTCGGCTATCTTCCAATTAAAAACTATTTTGGTATGTGAAAACTTAGTGATTAAAGCTCTCACAAACTTGATGGCACACTTTATATTTCTTTGCCCCTAATAAACTTGAACCATTGTGTCATCTATGTTGTATATGCTTGCACTTATACATTGGAATTAGCAGAACCATGCTGTCAGGGGGAACGTTTTCAACATTGCACTTGTACTTTGTACTCAGTTGATATCATCCTCTTTTGTCTATGGATGTCACCGGTGTGAAATAAAGAGGAAACATATAAGTCCATGGAGTATGTATTTTGTGTTAGAGAAACGCCTGGGCTGCTAGCCTAAGCCATGCCTAATCATGGCGAAAACTTGCAGCATCACCATAGTGAGCTATCTATGAAACATCCTCAATAAAAAGCTATGCACATAGTAAATAAAAAGATCGCTAAGATGCTCATTGTCTGCTTGCCTTGTTATTTTGGTTATGGGATAGCTCCTGTACCATGTGCAAGGGGTACCCCGTTGGCAGTTCTCTATGATATGCATGTAATTACAATGACAAGAACTTACGGACGACTGAAGTTGAGTAGCATGAGGTGTGGCTCTCGTATTCAAGGGACTTGAGATTGCCAACTTATACTTTGTCAAGCATATACTCCGTAGTTTGTTTACTTTAACCTTAATCACTTCAAGATGCTTATGATAGGGGCAATGAGGGCTGAAAGCTAACAAGTACCATAATTTTATGAAGCTCTTTTTGAAACTTGAAATCCCTGCTTCCTTTATGAACGGCCTTTCTTCCACCATTATTTAAGTCTCCACCTTCTACTTTTAGGCACCATTAAGAGAGCACAGTTGTCATTCTATGTGCAGTGTCCCAAAACTTATTGATTTATGCATATTGTGATATTACTTGTTCTTGTGCTATTTGTTTCTAGTCACCCTTGTGAACTTTGAAGGTGTGTTATGCATCTATTTGCTACTCTATGAGGGACAAGCTGAATGCCACTATGCTATGTTTTCTGTATGTGAAACAAACAAACATTTTTCGATGCATGTTATTCATGATCTTTGTTTGTAGCCTTTCATGTTGCACGCATAGTTACTATTTCCTATTGTTAGAATTCCATATTTCATGCACATTTTTAGAGTTCTTTGATCCCAGCTTTCAATGTTTGCAAATGGTTTGATCTTGGTTTTGATGGTGCATGTCACTGATACATTGGAAACGTATCTATAATTTTTTATGCTCCATGCTTGTTTAGTATCTACTTTGCTTTGCTTGTCTACACTTTGAGGTGTTTTTTACATGTTTTCTGGTACTAACCTATTAACAAGTTGCAACAGTGCCAGATGCCTGTTTTCTGTTGTTTTTTTGGTTTTAGAAAGGTTAGTAAAGAAATATTCTCGGAATTGGACGGGACGAACGTCAAAGTCAATTACTTTCCATGGGGAACAAGAAGTCCAGAGGAGAGACTGTCGTGGTGGTGGCACGGCAGATGCCATGGGTAGGCTAAAGTATGGGGCCAATGGATGCTAGTGGGATCTGGGGAGGGAAGATGCAACTGTCTTTACACTCAAGCTGCCAAAGTGATGAACTTTATTTCTCTCTTGATGGGTTACAAGTGCTCCTTGAGCTGCTTAGGGGGGTGACAATGTGAATCTCCCCAGCCTAACGGTGCTCTCCTTCTTTCTTTCTCTCTCCCCCCCTCAGGGTCCAAACCTCCCCTTATAAAGGGGTGCCTTGGGTGCCCTTAGGGCTGACGAGGCAAGCATATTCGTGGAATATGCTTGTCCCAAAATAGTAGTTCGGCGGCCTCCTTTCCCTGTCGCCCTTCTAATGACGGCAAGGCTCTAGTGGCCCCCTGCCTCACAGGCTTCACCTTCGTGACCTCCTTCTGCCCCTCTGACGCCGTGCATCCTTGTCTCTTGTGCTTGGCCCTGTCCTGATTCCTTCTAGCCTGCAGCTATACTTTGACCCTGGGCTGCTCCTTCTCCTGCAAGCTTCAGATCACTCGGCCTTACCTTGTGTTACTCGGCTGCTCCTTACCCGCATGAAGATCATTTGGGTAACCCGCCGATTTTCTCATTAACTCGGCCGTAACTACCGATACCTATATATGGGCTTCTTGCCGCTCATCGGCCGACATATCCATGATTCGCCGACCTAGGCCAGAGTTTCGAAACCGACGGGACAAGACTGCCTTTCCCTCTCGACCTACCCGAGGTTAACCCCCGACATTAGTCCCCGGCTGGTGTGGCCTCACAATAGCTTTGGCCGGGTTATATCAGCTTCATTACTTTCTTAAGTCTTGTTTCCGCTATGGCCTTGCTCGTGGTTTCTCGTTCCTTCCATCGTGACGCCACGCCCCACGCATCACCCCATCATTGCTCTTCTAGTTTTTGGTCCTTCTAGGTGCTTCTTCGACAAGCTTGTGAACCAGTTCTGCCCGGCCACGCCGCTGACGCTTCGGTGCCGCTTCCCCTCGATCGTAACCACTTTCTTTGTCTGTGGCCGTTGGTGTGGCTCCACTTACCGTCAGGCGTTCGTGCTGTTCCCACGATCTACACGGGCAATCGCCACACCCACGATCCCACTCCCATTCGTGGCTTGACTATACAGAGGGAAACGCGCCCGCGGTTCATCTTTCCTTATCGCCAAGGCCCCGCCTCCTTCTCCTTCTTCCTTCGCTCGTGTTCTCTTGCCGCCCGCCGCTCATCCGCCAGAGCCTCCGCTGTGAGGATTCCGCCGCTGCGTCGCCCGCTCTACGGTGTGGTTCCGCCGGTGAGTCCTTTCTCGACCATCTTGCCCTGATCTTGCCCTAGATCGATCCGCCTGCGTGTTTCGGCCGGCGGTTCCTCCTCTCTTCGCCATTGTTTTCGTGCTAAGTTCCGACGGGCCTTGTAGCTCTAAGCTCCTCCGCCGCCAGCTTTTTCCTCCGGCGATCTCCGCGCACCCATGTCTAGTTCGTTTAGCGGTGCTCTTGTTGAGGACGATGACGCTAGCTCTGGGCCCGGCGTGGATCGTGGCAGTGGCTCTTCACCACGCCGTGAGATTGAATGGCTCATCCGAACTCGACGGATTCTCGCCGAGGTTTCGCCGTCTACCCGGCATAATCCTCTCCATATCGAGAGGGCGGTATGTGGTCTTCATGTCTCACTTCGCCATGCCGTCTCCCTCTCAGCGATTTCGCTTAGGGAATTCCTTGATTACTTCGCCTTCACCGCACCACCTTCCTGCGAACGCCATAGCTTCTCTTTCTGCTTTCATCTCCGCTTCGGAGGGTTACTTCGGCCTGTGGCCGTCAGTGCATGTCTGGTCGAAGTTCTTCCAGATCCGCTCCAACGTCGTTCCCGACAAATCTCTGCATCCTTCCGAGAAGTTGCTCACCCAATGTGGGCGGCGTCATTACACCTCGGAGGAAATCTGTGTTCCCGTGTCACCGGGTTGGAGTCATGCAAGAAATGGCACAAATCATTCTTCTATGTCAAGAACAGAGGGGCTAAGACAAGATTCGCTCCCTCCATTCTCAATTGGCCCACCTTCCAAAGTGAACTGCTCTATAATCCGAGGAAAACTCATGCCCTGGCCGAGGCCTTCGAGATTCGCTAAAAGAGTTGATCCGGGCGGGTTGTCGGCGAAGACCTGATGGCAACTTTTATTAGTAGCCGGATCTGCTTCCAAAGCAGCGGACCCACAAGCTATGCTACATGAGTGGTCCTCTTGACCCTAACCGAGTCTCGACTGTGGAGTTGGACAATTACCTTATTCATAAGCGCGTCCGAGCTATCTTCAAGACTGAGATGCCTGAGGATTGGTCTTGGGGGTTAAAACCATTCACCCGCGACCGTCCGCCTCCCGAGGTATGCCTAATCTCCATTACTCTATCTTTCCTCGCCCTAGAGACTGGTTTACATGATTTTCTTTCTCCTTGTCCTGCAGAGGTTCGCAGAGCGAAGAATGAGGACGCCGGTTCTGCAGCCCCTTGGCCCGGGCAGGAGTACCCGGATATTGGCGAGCCGGACTCCGAGGAGTTCGTCCTAAGTCGGATCCTGCTCGGCTCGAGCTCATGCAAAACTTCAGCGCAAGAGGAGGAAGGTGATTCGACGAGGTCCAAATTCTTGAGGTAGTTGCCGCCATGCCTATTTCTTATGCATTTCGCTTCTACTTTCCCAGCTAATCCGGTCAGGTTCACGACGCCGAACCTATTGCTTCCCGGCCTCCCTTACCTCGGGAAGCGGGGCTCTGCTAGTGCCTCGAGGCGATTCCTAAGAAGCGAATAAAGAAATCCGCTCGAATCCTCCCAGCGCAAGACTATGCCCGGGTTCTTTGGGTAAGTTCTTTTGCCTATATTTCTTGTTTCTCTCTTCGCTCCCATACCGGAATCTTTTATTTTTTTTTATTTTTGCAGCGCTCCTTTGTCTGTTAAACCCGGCGGTCCTAGTATGACTAGCCGTCCGATTCGGTCGCCATCTCCTCCTCCCGCTGATGGCACCCGAATCCCTAGTCCTATTCGTCCCCGCTTCTCCCCGCTCCAAATACGTCACTGTTCGTCGTGATGCCCCCGAGACCTCTTCCATTGATCTGGATCCGATCCGCCCTCCAATGTTTTCGTTGAGCCGCTTGTCCCTCTATGGGCCCCAGTTACCATTGAGCCTCCATCTACTTGGCAGTTTCTACGGTCGTCCGACCTTGGCCGAAAAGGTCGTTTCCCAGCGCCTCTGCAGCTTATCCTCCGCTGGTCCTAAGGACTCCGTCCCCACTTCGAGGCGCAACTTCCGCCGACGCCTCTTCTAAGGAGAACGTGTTATTGCCGTCAAGACTTCTTCGAAAGGTCTTGCCGGCTCTTCTCAACCGAGTATTGCAGACGCTGCATGAAGGAGGAGCTGCATCGCCAAAGTCATCGTTACCTCGCCACCGCAGCCAGCTCGCTCTTCATAAGAGCCTCATGATGCTGCGTGGACCGCCTGCCCGGTAAAGTTTTAACTTTGGACAAATGCGCGAACAACCTTGGGCGCTAGTTGAGTATGCCAATAACCGGAATGCTGCTGATCAATTTGAGGGTAATCCACCAACCAACCTTTCCAAATTTTCGACATCACGCCGTTTTGAGCATGCTGCCCAGATTTATCATTGATACCAACAAGATGAATGCGTAATTATTTTATCTCTGAGTCTTAAATTATTCTCCAGATGTTACCATATTCTCTAGTCCCCGAAACTTGCAAGGAAATAACTTGTTGTATGCTTGGAAGTTTGACTTAATTTTATTTCTAAGGTTTGTTAGTCCGGCCATCTAGTTCATAGTTTATTCGGACTTGGTGTAGCTTTGAATATCCATCCACCTAGAGCCGAGTTAAGCCCTTCTTGACTTGGATCTTGCATAGCTTTGAATATCCAGCCACCTATAGCCGAATTAAGCTTTGCTTGATTCGGATCTAGTTTAACTTTGAAGATCTAGCCACCTAGATCTGAGTCTAGTCCTTCTTGACTCGGCTCTAGTATAGCTTTGAATATCCAGCCACCTAGAGCCGAAGTGAGCTTTTCTTGATTCGGATCTAGTTTAGCTTTGAATATCCAGCCACCTAGAGCCGAATTAAGCTTTGCTTGATTTGGATCTGGTATAGCTTTGAATATCCAGCCACCTAGAGCCGAATTAAGCTTTGCTCGATTCGGATCTAATTTAGCTTCTACTTGTTGTTTTATCATTTTGCTCCATTGCTCAGGTTGCACATGACCGACGGACCGCCGAGTTCCAGAGGTTGCTTTTTTCGCACCGCAAGCTGGAAGAGAAGTACGAGAAAGTTCTGCCCGTGGCAAAGAAGGCCGGTAAGTCGATAGTTCGTTTTCCTTATTTCCACCTTTCTCATACACTCGTCCGCAGAATGCCGGCTTACTTCTTGTTGAATAGGTAATATCAATAACCTCAATATCCGCCTTGAAAAGAAGATCAAGACCTTGGAAGGTTAGTTTCCTTTCTACTTTACTCCTTCTCCTTTTAGTATCTATGCTAAGTTTATTATGCTATTGTGGTAAAGCCGAGTTGCAAGACTTTGCAGTGTCGCAACAAGATTGCGTGCCCATGCCTGACGTGATGCTTCATTTTTTAGAACAAAGCGCAGTTCATTCGGCGCAACTACAAGAAAAAGATGATGAGATAGCTCGCCTGAGATCCGAGGTGAATGCACTCAAGCTCTCTCAGAAGTCCGAGCTAGAAAAGGTCGACCAAGAATTTGCCGAGGAAAAGAATCGGCTAACCCTGGATTTACAGAAGAACAAAGAACTCCTCGAAGCTGCCGAACTTAAAACTCTCGGTTTGAGCGAGGAAATTGCTCGTTTCGAGAAGAGTAAAGCTGCTTGGGCCAAAGACCTTCAGATAATGATGAGCTACATTCATCGTAAGTTAGTTGGCCTGGCCGAACTATATTTTTGCTTTGTCGTCGCTGCTATCCTTTGACACGTCCATGTTTTGCGCAGATCACTTCCCCGAGGCCAAACCCGTGAGTTCTAAAGCTGTTCTTGCAGCTCGCGCTCGTCGAGGTGAACCTGTTACTGACTTTGAATATTCGATGGAGGATTTCTTGGTTGCTGGTGCTGCTTGGTCCGATGAAAATTATGGGCCGACTTGGTGCAGGCCGCTATCCGAGCTTATCATGCACTCGGCGAATACCTCGTGGACTCCTCGATATCAATGAAGTCAAGTTATTGGTGACAAGGCTGATGGCATCTAAGAGAGCTTGAGTCTTTGAGAGAATCTGCTGCGTCTGGTGCCGACATGGCCCTCATCAGAATCATGTCATGGTATGAAGACATTTCTCTTGACATTCGAGGAATCTGCGACCGGCTCTCGCTGGGTTGAAGATCCCACCTTTGTTGCTCTTCGCAAGCTCGGGCTTTCCAAATCGTCGAGTACGCCGACGCGGCACACTTGGAATGAAGGGCCGAGTTTTCTCCCGATCCGGATCAGAGGTCGCTGAAAGTGCTTCGGGTGATGATTCAGCCGAGCACGGGAAGGTGAAAATGATTCGCCACATCCGATAGCTCCAGCTCAAGCTCGGATAGCAACGGTGATGCGCGTCCTCCTCCAAAGGCACCGGCATTCTACCGCACGATCGACGCCTCCTCTGAGC
The DNA here is from genome assembly GCA_023614405.1 of Avena insularis. Lineage (NCBI taxonomy): Eukaryota > Viridiplantae > Streptophyta > Magnoliopsida > Poales > Poaceae > Avena > Avena insularis. The sequence goes on along the minus strand of CM042689.1, from coordinate 28,639,327 downwards.
AACCCGTGATAACCGGTTGCACTGGTCGGCGGAGGGCGACCTCACCGAAGTTCCTCCTACTTCGGAGTGCCCCGCACCTGAGCAAGGAGCTGCCCCTCCAACGAACAACGCCTAGGTTATTTGCGATCCCTGGTATGCCGGGCGTATAATGTAGACGAAAATTTTGTCAACTCGTATGATTCGAACTTCTTTTGCTATGTGTTGTTGAGACTCTTTGTTAAGTGGATGCTCGTCCGAATTCTTGCCTTGCTGGCTCGTAATTTCTTCATCTTTTAGGGCTCAACTTTGCCGTTATTTTGATGATTTTATCCAGGCATTAGCGCTGAATATCTACGCTATTGACCTGTTTTGAATATAAGTTAACTACTCATTGTGGGGAGCAAGCAACAATCGCTGGATCGTTGCCATCGTCCGAACTTCCTTATATAAATCACGTTTCGGAGGTGGTATAAAACTGATATGATTGCGTTTAGCATAGGTTTGAGGTATCATACGGTAGTCCCCGAATCGTTGCTTTAGATGCCGAGGTTTAAGTGTCAATACGTATTTGACATACCATACGGCAGTCCCCGAGTCACTGCTCTGATCGCCAATGTTCAAGTATGTAACGCGAAAGAAATAAATATACCATATGGCAGTCCCCGAGTCATTGCTCTGCGTGTCGAGTTTCAAACATATAATACGAAATAATCATTACATATGGCAGTCCTCGAGTAACTGCTCTGGGTACCGAGGTTTAAACATCTAACATGAAATAACATAACATATTGTAGTCCCCGAGTAACTGCTCTGGGTGCCGAGGTTTGAAATACATGATATGACATAAATATATCCTATGGCGCCCCGAGTCATTGCTCGGGTGCCGAGATGCAAACACATTATTGATTTTGACCTTGAGATAGAACGCTAGTAAAATGGCAAGTAAAGCCACATTCCAGGGCGCCTGCTTCTTCACCAGCTTTGTGCGCTTTGTTCTCTCCAGGATTGAGCATCGATCGATAATATGCATCGTTGTGCAATGCTTTGCTCACGATAAATGGTCCTTCCCATGGGGTGATAATTTGTGCATACCCGTATACTGTATCACCGGAGGACTAAATCTCCTTCTTTGAATACTCTTGGATTCACTTTCTTGCTGTGATATCGCCAGAAGTTCTGTTGATAAATGGTCGATCGTGATAATGTCAACTCCCGGCTTCTTCCAAGGTCTACGGCATCTTGCCGAGCTATTTCATTTGTTTACGAGGTTGTGTAATCGAGCAACCCTTGGCGAGTCATAGATTATGTCGGCTGGGAGTACGGCCTCGCCCGTATACCGTAAAGAATGGAGTGTAACCTGTTGATCTATTCGAGTAGTCCGAGGCTCCATAACACGGCTGGGATTTCTTCGATCCAACATCCTCGCCGACCGTTGCAAAGGTTCAACAAGTCGTGGTTTTATTCCGATAACACCAGTCCATTAGATCTTTCAACCTGCCCATTGATGTTGGGTGGGCCACCGAGGCAACATCTAGTCTTATGTGCTTCTCTTGGCAAAATCAAGGCTCCTTCGCAAAGTTCGTGCCATTATCCGTAATAATGCTATGTGGGTATCCGTATCTCAAGATGATATCCTTGAGAAATTTCACGCTGTGTGCCCATCACACTTTTGATTGGTTTTACTTCAATCCACTTTGTGAACTTGTCTACCATAACCAAGATGTGGGTCATTCCTCCTCTCACGCTTGAAAGGTCCCACCATGTCTAAACCCCATACGTAAATGGCCAAGTGATGGGTATTGTTTTTAACTCGACGGCATATGTATTCTGTTGCATATCTCGACACCCATTGCACTTCTTAACTAATTCTTCGCCTCTTTTAACGCCATGCACAAGAAAATCCATGCCCGAAAGCCTTGGCTACTAAAGCGAGATGAGGCATGGTGCCCACATTCTCCTTGGTGTATGTCTAGAAGGATTTCGACCTTCGTGGAACTCACGCACTTCGCAATATGTTTGTTACGCTTCTCTTATATAACTCATTGTTTATGATTGTATAGGCTTTTGCTCTTCTGATGGTTTGTCTAGCTAATATTTCATTACTCGGCAATACCGCGTCTTTTAGGTACGAAAATATGGGTTGCGCCCATATATCGGCGCACTCTTTCTTCTGCAGTGATCTCACCGCTCATCTCCATGTTTTCGCCGACGATATACCTCGCTCTCTCCATGATTGCTATTACCTCGCTGTCCTTCTCTTTAGGGATTCCGAATCTTTCGCGGATCTACCTCCATTGGCGTATGATTCTCTGCAGAACTTGCTGGGATAAAGATTGATTCGGACTCTGGTGATGGGTTTATTGATGGTTTCCTGAGGTGCTCCAGGGCAATACCTGGCGGAATTGATTGCCGGGTTGATCCTAATTTTGACAATGTGTCGCCACGCCATTTTCTCGTCGTGGTATGTGGTGGAATTCACATCCTTCAAAATATCCACTTATCTTTTGCACATGGAATCAGATAAAGCCATATTAGCATCTAATGCGTCCCAACCGCCTGATACTTGTCAGACTACTAGATCCGAGTCACCGTAGCATAGGATTCGGCGTATACCAATTTCTTTCGCCATTTTCAATCCATGAACAAGTGCTTCATATTCAGCTACATTGTTGGATGCGGCAAAATGTATTTGCAGTACATATTTCAACTGATCTTTTTTAGGCGAGGTTAGCACTATTCCTGCTCCCAAACCGTTCCTTAGTTTGGAACCATCAAAATGCATTGTCCAAGAATTTGGATCCGCAAGGTGGCTCATATTGCACCTCGCCCGATCTACGAAAATCGGCTGACTACCGAGATTTGATCGCATCTCTCCTATCAAATTGTGGAGCATACGGTGATAACTCGATTGCCCATTTTGCTATTCGGCCACTTGCATCTTTGTTGTTCAATATGTCGGCTATGGGTGCCTCACAGATTACTTTGACGGGGTGCTCTTCAAAGTAATGCTTAAGCTTTTTTGCCGACATATATACTCCATAAGCCATCTTCTGATAGTGCGGATAATTCTGCTTTGAAGTGGATAATACTTCACTTAGATAATATATCGCCTCTGAACTCCTTACCTCTTCAAGTCGTTCCACTACAACCACCGTACTAACTACTCGATTGGTAGCCGCTACATAGAGTAGCATAGGTTCTTTCGATAATGGAGAAGCTAAAATGGGTGCCGTACCTAGCATCTTTTTCAACTCATGAAATGCAAGGTCCGCCTGGGGAGTCCAGCTGAATTTGTCCGACTTTCTCATCAGCTGATAAAGTGGCAGTGCCTTTTCTCCTAGCCGACATACAAATCGAGTAAGTGAGGCCAGGCAGCCCGTGAATTTTTGTACATCGTTCAAGCATCTCGGCAATTCCATTCTTTTTATTGCTCTTATCTTCGTTGGATTAGCCTCGATACCTCGGCTGGACACAAGGAAACCGAGTAATTTTCCGCCGCACGCCAAATGTGCACTTCTCTCGATTAAGTTTCATTCGAACCTTCTCGTTCGCGAAAGTTTGTCAGATATCTTCTAGCAAGGTTTTGTTTCCTTAGTTTTGATGACTACATCATCCACATATACTTGTACATTTTTTCCTATCTCGATCATGTAGGCACTTTTGCATGCACCTTTGATACGTTGTTCTGCATTTCGCAGTCGAATGGCATTGTGCGATAACAATAAGCCCGTGACGGGTAATAAATGCGCTTTATTTGATCGGTCGGATTTAACGGATCTCGGTGGAAACCAGAATACGCTCTACAAATGATAACAGCTCACGCCAGCCGGTCGAGTCAATGACTTGGTCTATTCTAGGCAAAGGAAAAGGATCTTTCGGACATGCCTTGTTCAGGTTAGTGTAGTCGACACATTCGCCACACAATGGCTACATTGGGGTCATCTTTTTCTTTTCTACTAGTACCGGATTTGATAACCAATCCGGATACAAGACTTCCATGATGAACCCGCCGAGAAGCCGAGCTATTTCATCCCCTATTACTTTTCTCCGTTTCTTGGCGGCGGAGAGGTTGCTTCACCGCCTTGCTCCCGCCTGACGTTTAAAGAGTGCTCAGCCAACTCCCTCGACACACCTTGAAGATCTTGAGTTGACCATGCAAATATGTCCCGATTCTCACGGAGGAAGTTGGTGAGCTCGCCTTCCTATTTAGCGTCAAGGCCTGCACCAATAGTAACAAGGCGCTCTGAACTGCTCATCAATCTGAAATTTCTTCGTCTCTTTGGTCGGCTGAAAAGAAACACTGCCATGAGGGTTGGCGGCCGCATGCTTAATCAGGCCGACCGAGCGAGGGTGCTACCTCCTGAATCCTTTTCTTTTCTTGCTATAACCAATGACTCGCCAAATTTGACCCGGCCGAAGCATACTCCATTGACTTCTTGTAATCCTCGCAATCATATCACCCCTCGTGGTCCGGTAACTTCATCTTTAGATAACCTATATGACAGCGCTCATGAATTTGGCCAATGCGGCCGTCCGAGTAGAGCATGATAACAACTTTCCATCGACCACCTCAAATTCTAAATTTTCTGCTCTGCTTATCTCTTGTCAATAACACGCCCACTCGGACTTTACCGATGGGCTCACATGAAAGCCCCGCACTATCCCATGGAAAGTTGTCCTCGTGGATCGCAGATATTCTCGTGATATTCCGAGCTTGTGCATGGTATCTTTGTACATGATGTTGATGCTGCTTCCATTATCGATGAGTACTTTTGAGAATTTCACATTGATACTTGGTCCCACAAACGTTGGATCCAACACGAGTGCATATGATCCTGGACTTGGCATTATTCTGGGGTGGTCTTTCATGCTCCAGTCATCTCCGATCGTACCATGGTGGTATCTTGGCATTGCCGCATACAACCGCATTCACTTCCATATGCGGGCGCTGCACACTCGCTTGTCCTATCGTTCCGTGAACACACAATAAGACCGGTGATGTTCCTGTAATCATTACGTCCAGATTCGCCGGATTTATCCTTCCGCCCCGCCTCGGTTCATTACTTGATGTAATCGTGCATCCCTTCGATCCGAAGTTATCGCACTGGGAAAGGCGGTAGCATCGCTTTGTGTATTTGCTCCAGATTAGTTGCGGCCGATGTCGTTGTTGCACCTGATGGGAAACCTGAACTCCTGCCGGGTTCCCCATCGCATTTTTCATCCAGGCGCATTGCCGGGTTGTATGATTGGCCGGTCTAGATGGGTTTGATGTGTGAAATTTGCACGGCTGATCTAACATGGATTCGAACGTATACTTCGGCCTCTCTTGCCATTGCTTCTTTTGCTCTGGGGTCCATTGCCTCTTTCCCTCATTCCTTGATGTCCACCGTTGAGGTCCATTTTTCCGTCGTTGAGTTGCTCGTGACTCGGCCGATCTTGTGCTACAGCCGCCACCGGGCTGAATTATATCTATAACCCGCCTCTTCTTCTTCTTCTTCTTCCTGAAATCACGCCTAGATGACCCGCCAATTCTCGTGTACGGTCTTGTTGCTCACGATGATCTGCCGACATTAACTCCGGTTGGGTCGGGTCACCCAAGGCATAGGAGTCCGCTATTCGATAGTTTCGCCAGTAGTTGGCATATCTCTGCAGCGTTGTTACAAGACGCTGCCATAACGGCAGCCTTGCGCGAACCAAGCGATCGCTATGATTCGATAATTCCTCACATGAGTTTCTCAGTTACACCATCGAGTTAAAAACTCTCTATCTGTTTATTCGCCTCGCTTGCACATGGCTAGTTGTGGTCTATTCGGTCTCTTGTATGTGCCGGTAAAGTTGCTAACTAACGTCTCTTCGAATCCAACCAGCAGTTGATACCGCCACTGGTTGATTATTCAACCATACCCTGGCTGGTCCTTCCAACATCTGTGGGACATACCGCACACCATTCTCAGATTGCCACCGCTATCTTCACGGTGGCATAATCAATCAACCGCCTTGTGGTTTGGTACTTCCATTGTAATGCGTTTTGTGCCTCTTGCCAACTGAAAATTCGCACCGGTGGTTCGCCCATGATCCTTGGTCCAAAACATGCCGACCGGTGGACCTTGCTCTTCTAATAGCTCGTAATCGATATAGCCGATCCAACTTTACTCTTGCATCATTTGTCGGCAAATCAGACAGATTCTATCCTCATCCCATAGTGATTGTTTCCACCCTGGTTTGCGATTCTACCTGAATATCCATCATTATACCTTTCATTCATCCGATTGAGGCGAGCTGGCCTCACTTCTCTTTCTGCCGAGGCTCATGTCTTGGTTGCGGTTGAGCGGCACTTCTCTTCTTACCTCGCCGGGTTTGGTTTTCATGATTGTCTCTTGCAGGTTCTTTTTCCTGCCGTGCTCCCCACTACCTCGGCCGCCATCGCCTTTTTTCCATGCGGCCGTGGTTTCTCTCCCACTATTACCTCGGCTTGCATTGCCTCTGTTCTCATTTGCCTTTCCACTATTGCCGGGTCATATGGAACAATTTGTTTGTTCCTCTTCCCGAGGTTATCGCTTTTTCTTTTCTAGCGTTGTTTCGGTGAAGACGCTGCCACAGATAAAGGTGTGCTACCTCGCCGAATGAACCATCCGTGAAGCCCTGGTCTTGCCGGGTTGGCTCGAGCATTTCCTCATTTTGTGGCTCGCGATGCGCACCAGCTCATTCACTCTTTCTTGTTGTTTCGCCGAGCTTCCCCAATCCTTCTAATTCCAAAGCTGCGGCATTTGCCGCTCTCGTGTTTTTCGCCGGGGTGTTGTACTAAGCAAACCCAAATCGCCTGACGGCTCTCGTGAGCTTCATGCTCTTTGTTAATATCATTCATGAGGTTCTTACCTCTTAATCTTAGTTCGCCCACCCGCCGGTGCGATATCGCTTATTAGCTTTTGCATATTCTCTCGTGGTCTGTTCAAGGACTCCAGGGCTGATACTTTTTGGCCTCTCGCCGGACCTTTGCCTGGTTTCCTCTAACTCCGCCACAAGATTTGCCGAATCAAGTATCGGCGCCACGGGTGTGGTTAAGTTCTCTATAGTTGCTCAAGAATGTTCTCCGTCTCCAGGTGGTCCTCTCACTCTTGGTGCCTTTGGGGTGGTGTCATGCAGCTCGCTGGTTTGTCATCGGGCGGAATTACCTTGGCGGTTTGCGCAGGATCTGCTTAGGCGGACTGTAGCGCGGCGGGTTCTCTCGCTGACCGGCTAATGCTCCGCTTGAGTCCTCTGCGACCATCACCTCGACCGCCTCACCGATGCTCCTCGATGGATCGCCGCTCGAGGTGGTTCCCCGCAACAACAACTTGGTGAGGATAAATGTCGGTGATGTCGACGCCGACGTAGACCCCGTGCTCGCCAGCCGATGAAGATCCCGCTGCGGGGTTTTCGAAGCTCTCGCATTGTCTCTCGACATAGTCGCAGAGACCAAATCTCCGGACTAAGCCGTAAACAACGCTACCGGTGTTGATGAAGTTTCCGTCCGGATCACGACTCCAGCTAGCATCGCTCGCCCCACGGGCGCCAACCGTCGTGGTGGTACACGGCAGATGCCATGGGTAGACTAAAGTATGGGGCCAATGGATGCTAGTGGGATCCGGGAGGAAGATGCAACTGTCTTTACACTCAAGCTGCCAAAGTGATGAACTTTATTTCTCTCTTGATGGGTTACAAGTGCTCCTTGAGCTGCTTAGGGGGGTGACAATGTGAATCTCCCCAGCCTAACGGTGCTCTCCTTCTTTCTTTCTCTCTCCCCCCCTCAGGGTCCAAACCTCCCCTTATAAAGGGGTGCCTTGGGTGCCCTTAGGGCTGACGAGGCAAGCATATTCGTGGAATATGCTTGTCCCAAAATAGTAGTTCGGCGGCCTCCTTTCCTGTCGCCTTCTAATGACAGAAGGCTCTAGTGGTGGCCTCCTCGTGCCTCGGGCTTCTAAGCCAGGATCACCTTCGTGACCTCCTTCTGCCCCTCTGACGCCGTGCATCCTTGTCTCTTGTGCTTGGCCCTGTCCTGATTCCTTCTAGCCTGCAGCTATACTTTGACCCTGGGCTGCTCCTTCTCCTGCAAGCTTCGTATCACTCGGCCTTACCTTGTGTTACTGCCTGCTCTTACTGCATGAAGATCATTTGGGTAACCCGGCCGATTTTCTCATTAACTCGGCCGGGTAACTACCTGATACCTATACATGGGCTTCTTGCCTCCGTTCATCGGCCGACATATCCATGATTCGGCCGACCTAGGCCGTAGCTCGGAAACCAGACGGGGACAGTACTTCTGTCTTTCCCCGTCTCTGACCTACCCGAGGTTAACCCCCCGACCTAAGATGCTCATTGTCTGCTTGCCTTGTTATTTTGGTTATGGGATAGCTCCTGTACCATGTGCAAGGGGTACCCCGTTGGCAGTTCTCTATGATATGCATGTAATTACAATGACAAGAACTTACGGACGACTGAAGTTGAGTAGCATGAGGTGTGGCTCTCGTATTCAAGGGACTTGAGATTGCCAACTTATACTTTGTCAAGCATATACTCCGTAGTTTGTTTACTTTAACCTTAATCACTTCAAGATGCTTATGATAGGGGCAATGAGGGCTGAAAGCTAACAAGTACCATAATTTTATGAAGCTCTTTTTGAAACTTGAAATCCCTGCTTCCTTTATGAACGGCCTTTCTTCCACCATTATTTAAGTCTCCACCTTCTACTTTTAGGCACCATTAAGAGAGCATAGTTGTCATTCTATGTGCAGTGTCCCAAAACTTATTGATTTATGCATATTGTGATATTACTTGTTCTTGTGCTATTTGTTTCTAGTCACCCTTGTGAACTTTGAAGGTGTGTTATGCATCTATTTGCTACTCTATGAGGGACAAGCTGAATGCCACTATGCTATGTTTTCTGTATGTGAAACAAACAAACATTTTTCGATGCATGTTATTCATGATCTTTGTTTGTAGCCTTTCATGTTGCACGCATAGTTACTATTTCCTATTGTTAGAATTCCATATTTCATGCACATTTTTAGAGTTCTTTGATCCCAGCTTTCAATGTTTGCAAATGGTTTGATCTTGGTTTTGATGGTGCATGTCACTGATACATTGGAAACGTATCTATAATTTTTTATGCTCCATGCTTGTTTAGTATCTACTTTGCTTTGCTTGTCTACACTTTGAGGTGTTTTTTACATGTTTTCTGGTACTAACCTATTAACAAGTTGCAACAAGCGTGATGCCTGCTTTTCATTGTTTTTGGTTTTAGAAAGGTTAGTAAAGAAATATTCTCGGAATTGGACGGGACGAACGTCAAAGTCAATTACTTTCCATGGGGAACAAGAAGTCCAGAGGAGAGACGGAGGGGCCGGCCAGGGTGTCCAGACCCACCCTAGGCGCGGGTGGGCCCCACCCCGCGCCTGGCTAGGGTTTGGTGCCCCTGGCTGCCGCCTCGGCCTCTCCCTTCTCCTATAAGAAGCCCTTGATGCAGAAACCCTAAGCACCCGATCAAATCTCCACAAAACCGTCTGTAGCCGCCGCCACCATCATCCCTAGATCGGGAGGGATCTAAAGTTCTTCCCGGCACCCTGCCGGAGGGGAGATCATCCCATAGGCCTTCTCTCCGGTATGATGCGTGAGTAGTTCCACCTTGGACTATGGGTCCATGTAGTAACTAGATGGTTGTATCTCCTCCTTTGTGCTTTCATGTATAGATCTTGTGAGCTCCGTTCATGATCAAGATCTAATCTATTTGTAATCATGCATGTTGTGTTTGCGGGGATCCGATGGATATTAAGATTATTATGTTGGTTTGATTAATGGTTTTGTCTTTATGATTCTATCATAACTATGTTGTTTGTGATCTTGCATGCTCTCCGTTGTTAGTAGCTATCTTGGGCAAGTAGTTGCTAGTGACTCCAAGAGGGGGTATTTATGCTCGATAGTGGGTTCATGCCTCTAGTTTCAAAGGGAAGTGACAGAAATCTCTTCGGTTGTAGATGCGTTGTTGCCACTAGGGAGAAAACAATGGTCTCTTGTTCATGGAACATGTGAACTGTTTACCTTACACACTTTGCTTAAAGCAGTTGTCTGTTGCTTGCAACTTAATACTAGAGGGGGTTCAGATGATAACCTGAAGGTGGACTTCTAGTCATAGATGCAGTTGGATGGCGGTCTATGTATCTTGTTGTATTGCCCAATCGAATCTCACAGGATCTTTCTAACTAGTAATTGCATTGTTATGCCTTGTTCAGTTCCTGTCAATTGCCCTGCTGTAATTTGTTTACCCTTCATGCCATGTTGTTTATCTAAGGAGAGAACCTCTAGTAAACTATGGACCTCGGTCCAATCTTTACCATTGATACATCTTCCACTGTTACTTGTTTACTTGTTGCAAACCATTACCTCCCACACTATACGTTTAATCCTTTGTTACAGTAAACCGATGAGTTTGACAACCTCACTGATTCGTTGGGGAAAAGTCTTGAGTTTGTTTTGTGCAGGTTTCCACGTTGCTGCAACACCTGTGTAACGTTTCCTTCCTCCTTCTGGTTCGATAACCTCGGTCTCTACTGAGGGAAGACTTGCTGCTGTGCTCATCACACCTTGCTCTTGGGATTTCCCGACGAAGTGCTGTCAAGCACCACACATCAATCGTCCCATGGCTGGAATAGTCTCGTAGAATTGCTTGACCCGAGAGGCATGATGCCTGCAAATGCACATGTTTGTTAAAGCTCGTTTTCATGGAAGTATTCCTTTGGGTTTCTATATCGATCCCAATGAAGAGCTTTGGTGAATGTTTATATGCGGCGTTTTTATCATACATAAGGTGTCACTCATCTTGAGTGAATCTACTTCAAGTATTGAAATGAAAGGGATTGAATAGGATTAAGTAATGGAAAAGAGTTCAACAATGTTGAAAAGTTGAAAGCATAAAAGTAAAAGAGTATTGTTTTTTTATTTTCCTACAAATGAAGGATTAGAGAGTATTGTTTTTTTATTTTCCTACAAATGAAGGATTAGACTCGGAGAGAATCGGTTCATGGTGATAATGAATGTGCCAATAGAATAAAGTGGGTAAATGATCATAATTGTGTATATTGGGACACAAGTAGCAGAGAAACCCTTGAATAGACAAACTCTCCTTGTCGGGCTCGTTTGACTCTACTTTCCTAGTCACCTGTTACCACTAGTCACGACTATCACAACAAATTAAGGCCGTGAGACCGGATCAAATCATTAGGCTTAGCGATACCACATGCTCCTTGAGTTATACTAGTGGCATTAGGCAGCACTAGTCTTAATGCTCCTATTTTTTGGTTCATCACATCGATGCGCTTGCTATATAGGATGGTTCTACCGGACAGGAAACGTTCCATGGTTTGTTCATCACGTTCTTGTAGGTTGCCGCGAATCATGTGAAGCTCCATTTTCTTAAAATATTTTTCCACACTTTCGTTCCTTGGTTTAGCTTTTGAAGCTTGTTGAAATGGTGTCGGGTGTAATAAAACAGAACAAATCGGGAGTGCATGTGAGCCTTCATTGCACGCCATGTGTTGATGGGAGGTTCTCGTTGTGCCTCACATGCCACTTGAATTTGCTCCCACAAAAGATTGACATATTCATCAAACTCGAGGGATGCCATAGCCATCATCTTCTCATTGTTATAATTGTGCATGCGATAAACCTTGTCGACCTTGAGTGCCCATGAGAGGTACTCTTAGGAATCATTGGAACCGGTGAACTTGAGCTTTCCAAATGTTCTTCATCTTGATAGTTATGGTGAAAACGGTGGCCATATTGATGACGGTGGTGGTAGTAGTGCTCATCATCCGAGCTATCATGAGGGTCATCACCCGGGTCTCGGTCACCTTGAGGCACTTGGGTATGATATTATTTACACCCAACTCTAACTATATTTTAAGTTTCTTTAATTATGTTTGTCACCCAATAGTATTTTTTTTAGATGTGTGTTGTTCATGAAAGAAGAAAGTCCAAGTTTCGTCCCAAGACATTCGTGGAAATTATGTTTCCATCCTTTACACCGATTCTTGTAATCATGCTTTTTTCAATATTAGATGAGATACGAACTTTTTCAAAACTTCTTTCCTATACAAAAAAAAGGAAAATTTCTCAAAATTTTACTTTCTCCGGTTCATATTTATTAATGTTCTTAGATAGGAATGCATAAGGGGAGTAGATTTATTTGAGGGCAGACAGGAGTTTTAGAGCAAAAGTGAGGTTGCTTTTCTTGTCGATGGAAAACATTTCAAGCACCCTTGGAAAGGTGTTAGTACTCGATTTAGTAAGAATTCGAGAGGCACACTCTACTGCTCTTTTCCGGTACATTTCTTTCCTCTTCTCCTCTCCTCTCTGCCACCGGCCACCGGCCACCGCCAGCTGCCGCCGTGCCCGCCGTGAACGCCGGCGCCTCGATCCCGCCCCCTTCCTCGTTCCCCCGCCTTCCCTGCAGCTTCCGCCGTGCAGCGGCGCGGCCGCCGCCTCAATCCCCAATTAGACACACCCGTCGCCGCTCCCCTACTTCCCCACCATCTTAGATCCGCCCCCCCCCTGCTGTCCACGGGCGAGCCCCCATGGCGGGGCTGGAGGAGCTGAGGAAGAAGCTGCAACCCCTGCTGTTCAACGACGGGGCGGACAAGGACGGGGTCAGCACCAGGGCCCCCTTCCCGGAGGACACCTGCGATTCCTATGTGGTACCTCATTCCTTCTCTACCACTTCCCCTGTCTCACTTCAGCTTTCCATTTCAGTCATGAATAAATTAGTTACCTAGCTGCAACTCAATACACATCTACGTTCAAGCAGTCTGCAGCTCATATGTTCACTGTTTTCAGTTAGGGCGTTGGCTTAATTCTCTGTCCATCCTTGCACTAGAATGCAGATTGCCGCATGTTGACCGATAACATATAATACTATTATTACCGTGTACCCGATTATCTTTGTATCTGAACATGTTCACATGTGTAACTGTTTGTTTTATGCCATTATCTCTTCCGTGAAGGTATCTGATGGCGGGACGGTAAATTTGCTGAGTAGATCGTTTGGTGAGTATAACATCAACGAGCATGGCTTCCACAAGCGGTCCGGTGGGCCCGATGAGTCGGATGAGGGCGAGAAGGCCTACCGCTGTGCCTCCGAAGACATGCATATATTCGGTCCCATTGGAAGTGGTGCCAGCAGTGTCGTGCAGAGAGCTATCTTCATACCGGTTCATCGAATTCTTGCCTTGAAGAAGATTAATATATTTGAAAAGGTATGTGTTCTTTATTCCGCATAGTCTCAGGTACATTCTTGTGTACTTTTGCTCCCTAGCTTCCATGAAAAGGTTGTTTTCGTTTTTAGTCCCCTAATCGTTTGTCCATTCTTCTTTACTGAACTCAACATATTCTATAGAAGATTGTGTGAACTTGGATTTCTGAATATTTGTACCTACACTCGTGGAAGATAACTAGTCTAAAACCTCATTCGTGTCAGGTGCAAAACAAAATCCTATGTTCATCTCTACAGTACTGTTTACTTGGATCATGAAGCAACCTTCCCTTTCCATTGGACTATTGTTGCTGCACTATTGACACTGCTGTTGCTTGTGATGTTCATGCCACCACCATTCTTTTTCGCACTCCTGCCAGCAACCTCTCCACTGGTTGTGCTTCCTTTGCTGGAAAAAAGAAGGCCACTGTCTTCGCACAGCCTCATCCTCCATGCCACCTGCCAAGTCCATGAATTGTGCAATATAAAATACGATGAGTGGTTTGTATGTGATCAAGGTGTTATCAGTTATCACATCTCCACGACAGGCAGACTTCATGGTGACAAGATATTTTCTGCTGCCTTAAACCAATCTCCTGAACCACGGTCTGTACCTCGACATCAGGCCATGATGAAGTGTTACACGCCATCGATGTCAGAAGTCGTGTAGTTATTGCTGAGCCCCAGTCATGTCATCAACATGCTACCCTCTCATCGTTGTGGGGGCTTAGAAAGGCTTCCTCTTTGGATACCAGCATAGCTCGACAATGTGCTGTTTTTCCAGGAGGGAAGAAGTTATCATGTGCGGTACATAGGTGGTCCACGCGGTTGTAAGGCTTTAGCAGGGAAGAATCTCATAAGGGAAGGGTGCTGGATAGGTCTAAGCGAATCAGGGTAGACTATATATTTTTTCTCTGTGATTAAAATAGTATCTGGGCGGTAAATCCTTGTCTCCTTATCATTGTAGCAGTTGCAGTTAAATTGCTGAAAGATACTCTTAATCATCTAAACCCTATCCTACAGGACATGCCTGACTCAAGGAAAAATGACACTAAAGCATCATCCTTAGCCACTTGCATTCTTTCCCGACGCATCTGGAATAGTGAAAATTCAGAATGTGCCTGTACCATGATCCTTAGCCACTTGCTAAGGATCTCCTGCCTTTTTTTCTCCATGTTTACAGTTTCAAGCTTCCTATTATTCATTGCTACATACAATCTAATTATATATTTAAAATTCCATCTACTGGTACTGGAAATGGCATCCCTACAAACAGAGGAGCTCATATCATGATTTGATTAGACAAAGAAAGTGAACAACACATTCATTCTCATCTCTAAGTCACCTATCAGCCCAAAGAAGCTGCCGCCACCCTTCCATCCTCTTGACACCTTTGCCCCATATTTTACTAGCGGAGATCAAAATATGTCATGTTTGTTTTCCTCTAACCACTCTCGAGGCGACTAAAAGTTTCTCTACAGAGTACCAATGCTTTCTCTTCTATGCTGTAGTTCATATACTATTCTGGCAGAGCATGTTTGGTATTGCACGAAGTAATTTTTGTGCTTTATGTCTGTGTATTTATTTGAACGGCATTATTATTTCACTATGTTTCAGTTCATAAACTGATTTACCAAATTTCGTTTCATCTTTCTTCATGCCTTTACAGGAGAAAAGACAACAAATTCTTAATGAGATGAGAACATTGTGTGAAGCATGCTGCTATCCTGGTTTAGTTGAATTCCAGGGTGCATTTTACATGCCTGGTTCTGGACAAATAAGCATTGCCCTTGAATACATGGATGGTGGCTCTCTAGCGGATGTTATTAGAGTAAAGAAGTCAATACCCGAGCCAGTTCTTGCACATATGCTACAGAAAGTATTACTTGTACGGATCTTCCACATATGCTTTTCCTTTCATGTTTGTGTTGATCAAAATGATGCTACCTGATGTATTCTTTAAGTTATAAATTGTTCTTTGTACAATTCTTTAGGGCCTGAAGTACTTGCATGAAGTAAGACATCTAGTGCATAGAGATATTAAGCCAGCAAATATGCTGGTAAACCTCAAGGGTGATGCGAAAATTACAGACTTCGGTGTAAGTGCTGGTTTGGACAATACGATGGCTATGGTATGCTACTTCTTGGTGACAATAATCGCTCTTTTTTCTTTTGATATTGCTTAAATCTTAAGGTAATTATTGTATAATAGTACATCAATGCCATCAAATCAGTTGGAGTGAGTGAGCAATTTATGTTCTTCTAAATAAATATGTTCCAGTGTGCTACCTTTGTAGGCACCGTGACATATATGTCACCTGAGAGAATTCGTAATGAGAACTATTCGTATGCTGCTGATATTTGGAGTCTTGGGCTAACGATATTGGAGTGTGCTACTGGTAAATTTCCATACAATGTCAATGCGGGCGCAGCCACTCTCATGCTGCAGGTAATTGGCTACTGAGGTTTTTTTTCTTGTCTATTTTCATTCATTGTGTTATTTATGTCGGGGTGCAGTATCATCCCTTTTACAGACTGGTGCAAAGTGACTACTATTTGGGTGTTTAATGACAGAATGTACCATTCTTGCAAGTCTGTTCGTTTGTTATGTTGGTTTGTACTATTTTTTTCTTTTCCCTTGCTGGTTTAACTTGTGTAAGTTGCATTCTTATTTGAAATACAGTTTATAGATTATCTGACAATGTAATAAATGTGCAGCCTTAAATATATTGGTCTTATGAATGCTGTCATCATTTTGTTTGTCTCCTGGAATGTCCTTTTCTTTCACTTCACTGTTTCCCTACCTCAGTCTCAAAATCTCGTGTTTCAGACACTGTTTTCTTTCAGTTCAGTGCTGTCCTCTCCTGATCCTAAAATCTTGTATTTCAGATCCTCGATGATCCATCACCAACACCCGCAGAGGATGCCTATACACCAGAGTTTTGTTCCTTCATCAATGATTGCTTGCAGAAAGATGCTGATGCCAGACCTACGTGTGATCAGGTAAATGTTAACTTCCAAGTAGTCTAAGTTCAGTAGGTTAGGAATTTGTGATAATGTTTTGTGGACCATTTGAATGCTATTATATATTAGTTGGTTATAACTTTTCTTGATAATGTACTATTGTGTAGCTGTGTGGTTCATTCCTTAGGGTGTTATTAGCTGATTTGCCTTCTGTTGTAACTAGGTCAAATTGTCCTTTGGTCCATTGGAACTACTAGAGGCCCATTCCACATGGTATTAGAGACTGTAGTGTGTTTCTTTTCTCCCTCTTGTACCGCCATGTCCAGACTTCGATACCCTAGGCCCCGCCACCACAGCCAGGGCCACCACCTATGTTTGCTGCCCACCATAGACCTATTCTACTCCGCACCATGCCCGAATGATGCTGGGCCCTCTCCTATGCTCCAGATGTTCCTCTGCTGTAGTAGCTGTCATGACCCTGCTCTTGCAGACGTCACACTGCCGTCCTTGCTAATGATTGCCTGGAAATCAAGAAGCAGATTGCGGTTTCTCTTTCGAATGCTTAGACCGAGTTGCTGAGTAATGGCATCCTTGATCCAGTGAAGCATCTTAGGCTTTGCATCGGCTACTCCAGATCCAGTGAAGCATGATCTCTCCAAATCCAAGCACATTGAAGTTGATGCTTCCTGCATGACATTGCAGATGCAAGAGCAGGTTGTTGCTCTCCAATATGTGCCTTTGGAACTCTAGTTCTTTCGGAGTATGCTGTGTGGTTAATTTCGTGTATAGATGTTAATGGAGTTGCATATCACAAATTTATAAGAAAAATATACAAACTGATTAGTTATGGCTTGCTCTAATAACTGAATGCTAATTGTCTAACTGATGCATTTATCATCTTCTATTACTATTGTTTGGTTTTCTGACCGTTGATTAGCATGTTCAACATTCTACAGCTTATGTCACACCCATTCATCAAGAGGTATGAGCAAGCTGGCGTGGACTTAGCAGCATATGTCAAGGGTGTTGTTAACCCAACAGAAAGATTAAAACAAATAGCAGAGGTGAATTCTTTAGAGCATATTTCATCTTATTTTTTTCCTACTTTAGTGAAATATCAGGATGTGCACGTAATATGAGACATGTCCCCTATGTCAAGAACTGAAGCTTGTTTTTTGGCCCTCAATTCCAGATGCTTGCTGTTCATTATTACCTCCTGTTTAATGGCTCTGATGGGCCTTGGAATCACATGAAGACATTCTACATGGAAGAATCAACTTTCAGGTAACTGATGCAATGCTAAATCTGTTAACATGAACATAAAACTTACTTTTACCACTGCACATAGCATCTTGTTGATGTTTACCACTGCACATAGCATCTTTAAATCAGTTTGGTATTAATAATATCAAGAATGTGTTCTACGAAGGATAGTGTGAAAACTTGCTGCAATGGTAGTGTGAGTTGCCAACAAGTAAATGGAGCTAGCTGAATTCACAGTTGCAGTTCATACATGCTTTCCTGTTAATCTGGGCCTAGCAGGAGCTGTTTACTGCCATATTTCGTGTCTCTTGTTATGCTAGGTGTAACATGTTATGTTGCCTATCTTGTTTTGGCAGTTATAAAGGCAGTGCATATGTCGGACAAAGCGACATATTCGGGAAATTATCAACTATAAGAAGGAAGCTGAAAGGCGACCGGCCTCGAGAAAAAATCGTTCATGTTGTCGAGAAGCTACATTGTCGTGCAAATGGGGAGACGGAAATCGATATCCGTGTGTCCGGGTCATTCATTACGGGCAACCAGTTTCTAGTATTTGGTGAAGGGTTGCAGGCTGAAGGGATGCCCAGGTTGGACGACCTCTCGATCGACATTCCTAGCAAGCGGGTAGGGCAGTTCCGAGAGCAGTTCACGATGCGGCCAGGGAGTTCCTTGGGGTGCTACTACATATCGAAGCAAGATCTCTACATCATCCCGTCCTGAAAACATGTATAATAAATTTCTAAGGTCAGTCTTGTAATCTCATGTTTCTTCAAAACGAAACTGTGCACTACTTTCTGTCCGTTTGGAACAGATTTAGCTTTTCTGATGCCATCTTCCCCATCTGAAGCCGATTCAGTTATTCGATATGGTGTATACATAGTCTCTCTTTTTGTTTTTTGACTATGGTGTATACATAGCCTCTGGTCACGACTCTGTCTGATGGATTGCTGCTAACGTCCATCATTTATTTGCTCTAGGAATTTCCAGGTTTTGCGATTATATTCTGTTTATGCCAGCATGGTGGGAACTTGATTCAGCAACACGGCACTGACGATTCTAGTTATGGATCAAGGCTATAGCAAGGTATCCACACCACCTTCTCAGGCTTCTGATCACCCGTGCGATCCTGCCACTGATGATGATCACTTCATTACTTCTTGAGCAATGCTAATTTTTAGCCGAACCACTTCCTATTATTGTCTGTAAGGAACATGTAACAATTCTTTTCTTTTTTGAAACAATGTAACAATTCTTACAATTGATGTGCATAGACACTCTTTGGCACATGACACGAACTTAGCTGACGCTGCTCAATTTCTGCTGTAAATGAGAGGATTGCGTGCATATTAATTTGCGTAGCCTACCTATTTGTTCCATAACTTTTTAACTATTACCGAGATGCTTGTAAACTGTATTTTACAACAGGGTGCTTCAGAACTTGTATCCTTGCTGATCGACGATGTAATGTCACCGAGCTGATAAAACTTATCTTTCCTTGCCAAAAAATAAAAATTGATGGGCATCAGATGATTCAACATGGTTGTTAAAACAATCTGTTAGTGAAGAAACCATTTATTGACTAGTGCGCCTACAGCTTATGGGGCTAGCAAACGCTATTTTCGATTCAGGGGCTCCATATATAGCCCACCACTATTTTTTGGTCCTGTTTGGCTGATGCTGATCTGTAGCTTAGGCATCCTTGCTGGTCTTAGTTAGACAGCGTAAAATTTGATTTACTTGGTCATACTCTGTCAAATCTTACTTTAAAATTTGATTTATTTAGTCTTATTAGTTAGCAGATTGATTTGCGAAATCTTTATGGTCCTACTTTTATCAAAAGACTAGCTTCAGTGTAGTCCCTCGTATGTATGATGCACTGCTTTCTTTTCTAGTATTCTGTACTACTAGATTTACCGCCCCCTCCTCCCTGTTCAGTTAGTTAGTCAGTAATGTGTACTTTACCTTCTTTCTTTATTATCCACAGTATATATTTTATTGGCTACATGTTTCAAAATATCTTCAAATGGTGTTTGTGCGTGAAAAAAAAATGGTTCTAGAAGGTGGTAAGTAACCCCATTTCATTGTTTTCTAGAGACCAAGTGTAAACTGTTTTGCTTTGTATCGTGGTATCTGTTTTTTTTTGCGGGTAAAAGGGGAGTTGTATTTAATTAGCTGGGTTACAGGAGCCTTACAGGGCGGCGGAGGTGAACAAGTCTGCCAAATCCTATCAACTCTTACAAGCTCTAGTTTCTTTGCAAGCTGCAGGCAGGCTGCCCGTACTTACTGCATCTAATGGTAGGATTGCCACACCTCGGCAATTGACTGCATGACGAGAAAACAACATTCGATGTGATATTTAGAATAAGTACTAGTATTAATAAAAGAAACTCCCTTAAGGCCTTGTTTACCTCTAGGGTATTTTCACCCCCTAGTGGTTTGGGGATTTTAGGGGATTTGGTGAATCCCTCCTTTCACCCAATACTCACAGTTCTCTAAATTTCCCCATATTTTCCAATCCTGTTTGTTTACTTCAGTTTTCTGGGATAGGAGGGGATTGTGAAGTATTGAGCTTGATAATAAAAACTAAAACTTTACCTATACATGGGCATAGGAGCTCAAATAAAAATACAATCTTTGCACCAAATATATAATCTTTGCACCAAATATATAAATATCTATCCAATCTTTGCACTAAATAAATTTGGACGGATCTTAAACATCTAGTTTCTTTGCACTAAATGTTTTATACCCAGCAAGCAAGACATCTAGATGCATTTATAAAACATTATTACAACCCAATCATGGGCTCATCTGTAGCTTCAAAATCTTGATCAAACATTCAAACACTTGATTGCCTTGACAACGAGACAATAGCACCCGTAAACATTCATTGCCTCGCCCTTGGAGTTTATCTTGCAAAGCATCATCCTGAAAAAGAACATGGAACTAAAACCATCATCCTCAGATATAGTATACCAAAAGATTCAAATAGGCAAACTGAAAAATGCCTGAAGCCCGATAAAAATGGCCCTCGGAACACTAAACTTGGACTTGAGCTAAAAAACTTGGCTTCCAGCCAGTTAGAACCTATTGCTTAATTAACAGTACATTAGATTTCCTACTATGGCCAGGGCTACCAATACCAGGCCGTGCAAGGTACGGAACCCTTGATGATCATGTGCTTCTCTTGGTTGGTTGATGTGTGGGAGCTGGGGTGCCGTTTCTGGTGTTGGAGAATATAACATGTGCTATTGATTTAGTTCAAATTGCAAGCATGTGGACAGATCAGCAGTAGATGAAAATCCCTATTGTCCCTATTCCTTTTGATCTTAACCAGATTTTGTTCAATTTAGAAATATTGAACTGTAATGAAACCTGAAAATGGCATTCTAGGTTTATCCCACATAGATCATTCATTTTAATATTTTTAGTTTTGAGGAAACTGGCAGGCAGGAGTACCGCGTACATTAAACTATATATCAAAGTTATTCTGCACACATAACACGATAACACTATACCATGATATACTCATAATTCCAGACATCTGCTGCTAATTACCAAATCATTCTTTATAAATTTGATGATCCTAGACTAAATTTGGTGTTGAGCGAGACGAGATAGTCGGGTGCCGAGATCACATGAAGAAATAAAGAAAGACCGAAAGAAACAAAAAAAAAAACAGAACGAACAGAGTAAGGTTCTCAGTCTCAACGACATCAAAGATCAATCCATCTAGGAATAATCTCGAATCCTACCTTTACACATACGGAAAAGCTACAAGAAGCATAGCATCTAGTTCTCTGGAATTTAGATATCAGTCTGAATACACGATTTCTTGGGCATGCAAACATGAAGCATTGAGCAGATATAGTTTTACTCTCCATGTTATCTACATAGATACCGACTAGCACATGATCTATAAGGCATACTACAGACTATAAGGCAAGAAGTTTGCCCAGCTAGATCAGAGACATACTACAGACTATAAGGCAAGAAATTTATTGCAGCACAAGGCGAGAAAGAATTGAAGGTTTACCTCAAGGTAACTCTTGCAGTTCACCCCGTAACCACATGATAGCCGACTCCTCATCTTGAGCAGCCCAAGTAAGGAATGTCTCTCGGTTTTCAGCAATTTTGAACACTTTTGAAGCCTTCACTCTCTCCACACGTGCGAGATCCTTCATATTTTGCACAACAGAAATACACTTGGAGATAGTAAAAACATTTGACTCCGCCTTTTCTTCCTCGTCCTGCTTCTCTTTCATCTTCACATATCTGTCAACCATTGCTACCATCGCATCGCTCTTGTTAGGCTTGTTTAACTCATTTGTTGGCTTTTTCTTAGGTACAATAGCACGACCCCCTCCATTTGTTGGCTTTTTCTTGGGTACAATAGAAGGACCCCCTTCATTTGTTAACTCATCCTTTTGAGCATCATCCACTGGATTCAGCAAAGATACACTTATCAGCATTTTTCAAATCATGTATATTATATTATTCTTGACTAAATATGATGTGTTATGCGAGATAAATTTACCATCAATGACTGGATTGACCTCAGCTCCTAGGTGAGCAGGACCCCCTCGATCTACAATATGTAGATCATCATCATCATTTGTATCCGCACTTTGTACTTCTTCATTTTCTTCATCAATTTGTGATGGCTCAGAGATAGAGGTGAAGTTGTACGCGCCCTCTGCAATTTTCCCTGAAAAAACAATGTAGTTATGCAAACAAGTAATACTATTATGTATCTGACTTAGTGCTAACAATGAACATGAGTCGAGTTACCATCATATAGATCTCCAAGTCTATCAAATAGAGGGAAGTCATATTCCTTGAATTTCCTGATTTTTGGGAAGGACTGCAACCAAACATGAGAGAAAAAATAAGTGCCAACTTGGTATATAAATTTTGGCCAAGTATAATAATGGAAAAAACTTACAATTAGTAAGTTATCCCAAAGTGCATCATCAGCTTGTATTCTGTAACTTTTCTCACACCACCCGGCACCGCTTTGCTTGCGAGCTTCCTTCAGCATACAATATTGTCTCTTGAGTTCCTTCTCTTGGTCTTGTAGCTGCGACTTTGTAAAATTCACATGCTTGTTTTGATCTTTGAATATTTTCGTCATTAGATTCCGTGTGTCCCCACTCCATCCATTTTGAGCTCTATGGTAGTCATTGTTGTGCTCGTGGAGTATGTCAACTAGAGATTTCTGAAGTCCCATATTCCATTGAGCTCTTGGTTTCGATCCTATAGAAGCTAATGAAGTTAAAACATGGTATGCCATACATGCATGCACATAAACAATACAAGAATGCACATAAACAATAGAGAACAGAAACAACAGAACAAGAATGCATATCATGTGTTATCTTTGGGAGATCTCCTTTTCCGATTGTTTGATGGTGTTTTTTTCACGCCAAGTGCAGCCTTTTGCAAGTTAAACTTAGGAGAACCTTTTGGATACATATCTGGTTTGAAAAGAAAATCAACACTTGTTACATTAAAGACATATATCAACCAACATACACACATTCCATTCAAACATGAAACATACACTTGTTCCATTATGACATAAAGAATATTATCCAACATACACTTATTCCATTATGAAACATGCAAACTAAAGACAAATTCAAATTTCACTATTACATGACAAAGAGCTAGTTATGCTGGAAATCGTTCCACATTTGCATGGCTATTTGGTCTCTTAAAGCATTGCCAGCGTGGTTGTTTCCTTGGTGGTTATCATCACCATTGGGAAGATCAACATAGTTAGCTGGAAGTATAATGTCTTCTTGATGTTCAAGCCACTCCTCATCGCCATGTTGCATTCTAATGATATTATGCAAAAATTGTGCAGCTATCTTCACTTGGTTTTGCATTTGGTGAAATGTTGCGACATGTAGAATAGGGAATCGCTTCTTCAGTATTCCTAGGAGCCTTTCTATATGATTTCGCAGCACAACATGGCGATGATTGAAGAGCTCCATGTAATTTTGTGGGTGATGGCGGCCATGGCCGAATTCTTTTAGATGATACCGCACACCACAGTATGGGGCAAGGAAGGATTCTGTATTTGCATAACCACCATCAACAAGATAAAATTTCCCGGTGGGTACTTTAAAACCAGTGTTTAAGGCAGACCGAAGGACTTTAGCATCCGTAGCAGATCCTTCCCAACCACAAGAGATATAAGTGACAATTAGATCAAAATCACATGCAATCATCACGTTGTGGCTGAGGGTTCCCTTCCTATTGCGAAAAGGAGCCGCAAGGTGGGGTGATACACTAACAGGAACATGTGATCCATCAATTGCTCCTATACAGTTCTGCAAAAAAATTAGAATGGCAAGGGAAGATGAGATTCAATTTTTGACATACTAATGGTTGAGCGGTAAGGAAGAGCTTCAAGGTGTCAAAAGAAGAACCTTAAAATATGGGTAGAATCGATCATCGTTCGCAATTTTTTGATGTGGTTGGTCAATTATGGGAGGCTTCAGAAATCGCCTACTTAGGACAGGGATGATGTTGAAAAATTCTTTTATGCACTTGTGGAAGGTGCGGTTGCTATGCTGGAACTCCAATTGCAAATCTTGAAATGAGGCATTGTGTGACAGCATGTAGAGAAAAATAGCAAGCTTTTCCTCAACTTTAATCCTTTTGTCATTTATCAACCTTTCACTTCTAAGATAGGATGCTAAGGATCTGAAAATGTGTGCTTCCATCCTATAGGCTACCCGACAGTTCTTCACATGTCCCTCAAGAATTCCATCGACACGCGCCTTGCCGTATAAGACGGAGCTATGCCGCTGCATTCTCTCCATTTTTCCTCTACCATCCATTTGGCGGAAGTGCAATATTGGTAATAGTAAAAACATAAACTCCTCATCATCTTTCTATGTCCTCTTCCTAATACGATCTAGTCTTTGTGGATTCATTTAGCACTAAAAGAATAGCAATTAAGGCAAACAATAAGATTTCAAGGGCTAGCAAATATGATTTCATAACAAGTAAAAGTAGTAAATATGAATTCATACCGAAGTTTGGTGTACTCACAGGGTCCCAAGAAGGTGGTGGTTCATCCACTCCTACTAGCGTCCAAGGGGTAGGTATCTACCAAAAACAACGCTGAACAGATTAGACACAAGTATGACATGAATAGATCAGAGACATGAACAGATCAGCGACATGAACAAATCAGTGACATGAGCAAACCAGAGACATGAACAAATCAGAGATATGAACAGATCAGAGACATAATCAACACTTCAAGCTGAAACTACAACAAAAAGAGAACCTAGAAAATAAAAGCAGTCTGAATAGCTCCCAAAATACAAACAGAAACTTTTGTACACAAGGCAGTAAATATATACTACTAAATAATATTTGATAAGCATTTTGATCTTAAAAACTGGAGATGGTTTCCAAAAAGAAAAGTGTCAGCTGTTGCCAAACCAGAATTTAGTAGCATCGAGAGGAAATAAAACAAGCCAGAAATTCTACAGTAAGGATATTTAAATTTCAATAGCCATGACATATTATGTAGTATCATGTTGATCAACTTGCGATTATCCATACATACACGGCAGCTAGGTTCCATATTAGAGTCCAGAGTATATTCTGTTTCAGAGACTAGGTGTGCCTATATATTTATCAAATGAATCTTGGAAGGAATCGTACTAGACTAGAACTCGGGGAAGTGTCCAACACCGAAGGGAGTTGCAAAGCGAGGAAACAGATCACAGATCTTAGTTGATCGATATATTATGTTGTGTCTGAAGAACTAGTAGCAATAGCTTCTCCACTAACCAAAAGCAAGCTGAGCAACAAATAATCGTAGTACAATAATAACAACCAATACTACTGCTAATGGTGCGCAACATTATATATATATATATAAATATTTATGTGGATGGAAAAATCAACTAACAATGGAGAAAGAGGCGGGAGTACTGCTAGGTTGCAGCTAGCTAGCTAGTGAATCATATGATCAGTACAGCCAGACTAGATTATCATATGATCAGTACAGCCACACCAGATTCTCAGCGGCAGCCAGACTTCTTGCATTGGGGATGAACCCTGGTGATGATCAACTGGCCACCGTCGGGTATTTCAAGGACAAAATAAACAAGTTACAGAAGCGGCAGGAGAGCCATAGGCGACAGGCAAGTGCAGCCAGACCTGCAAGATTCTTCGGTTGTGGCGTGGACAATCTCCAGGGTCTTCTGAACAAGATTCTTGAAGAAATTGTTACAGAATCAGAATCAGGCGGCAGTTCCCCCCAAGAAACCATCTACGCGGAGCTGCAGAACAAAAGGCCAAGAAACCCTAGCATGGGAGGGGAGGGGAAGAGGCACATGGCAAGGGGGACTCACCGGAGAGAAGGGCTTGGTGAAGCCGGAGGAGGTGCCCGTCAGCGGCGTCGCCAGGTCGACGTCCGCGCCGTCGCCTCCTGTCCGCACCGTCGCCTCGATCTGCGCCGTCTCCTCCCTGAGCGCTCGCTTTCCTTCCTCGACAATACACGAGGGTAGAGTCGTGTGTGACAATACACGAGGCCTGTGCGGGCTGGACAGGTATCTTCGGGGATGGGCCGGGATGACCCCAGAAAAAACATGAGAAGTAAACAGGGTCCGCGGGATTTTCGGGGATTAGTGGTTGGACCGGAAAAATACCTACCAAACCCAACAAAAACTAGAGAAGTAAACAAGGCCTTATGGAGAAAAAGAAACCCCAATTTCGTGGAGATGCACTCAGATTTGAAGGAGCCATCCATGTGATATTTAGAATTCTATTAGTAATACTAGAAGAAACTCCATATATATATATATCGAGATAAAGTAACCCCCGTTTCGAATAATTTCTCTCTCTTTTCCATATTCATGCATCACTCGCAAAGCCCGGCAAATCCATTTTCTAATCAGCGAAGGAACAGAATACTGCCGAGACAGGGCAGAGTATAGAAGGGAGACACATTTTGGCGGTCGCTCTCAATTTGTGCCGACCTCTCCTTTCTGCAATCGGCATCTATCTTTAATTGCTTGCTTCTTCTTCTCCTACTCTACTTTTTTGCTCATGGTGATCTCTGATAATCTTCATCATCTAGTAGTATACTTGATTGGGGTCAATTCTTCCTGCGCATCCAATCGGTGATGAGTGGCGAGGAGAAGCTGTAACTAATTAATCTTGTTTACACAAAACCGAATCTTGCATTCGTGGTGGTGGTGGTGAGAAGGAGAAAGGCAGCACCTTTTGCTGGCTTGATTTGGGTGGTGGCCGCTTGCTTCCCCCTGCTCGGCGGTGCTCTTTATCGGCCAGCCAGCCAGCAGCAAATAAAGCCACATTGTTCCATCTCTATCTATCTATCAACAAAAGCTTTGGACCTCAGCAGTGTCGCTTTCGTTGATGCAAAGTTAGGCTACCCATGCTTGCAACTTAACTAGTAAGCTTCTACTCGATGTTTTAGCTTTGTGAAGCAAATGCATCTAGATTTGTTTTAGTGTCTAGATTCATTCTAAACATGAGTGAACCTATACATACTAAAACAACAAGTCTAGATATATTTTCTTTACAAATCTAAAACATCTTATATTTTAAAATGGAGGGAGTAGCTCGGGCTCCTCATCGTCGTCGTTATCCTCTCTACTTATAAACATCTGTGATTTTATCATTTGGTTGTCAGCAAGCTCTCCATGCTGAACTTAGTGTAGCTACCTCTTCACTGGCCGATGACCTTTGAAGTGTAGCTTCATAGAAAAAATATATATATCGATGAACCGTGCGGCCTTGGATGACGTGATCCGCCGTCTCCTGGAGGTGCGGCGGTCCCGTCCGGGGAAGCAGCAGCAGCAAGTGCAGCTCGGCGAGTGGGAGATCCGGCAGCTCTGTGCCGCCTCCAAGGACGTCTTCATGCGCCAGCCTAACCTCCTGGAGCTCGACGCCCCCATCAAGATCGCCGGTGACATCCACGGACAGTACCCGGACCTGCTCCGCCTGCTGGACCTGTGCGGGTATCCGCCGCAGCACAAGTATCTTTTCCTGGGCGACTACGTGGACCGCGGCAAGCAGAGCATCGAGACCATCTGCCTGCTCCTCGCCTACAAGCTCCGCTACCCGGAGCACTTCTTCCTCCTCCGCGGCAACCACGAGTGCGCATCCATCAACCGCGTCTACGGCTTCTACGACGAGTGCAAGCGCCGCTACTCCGTCCGCCTCTGGCGCAACTTCTCCGACTGCTTCAGCTGCCTCCCCGCCGCTGCCATCGTCGAGGCACACATCCTCTGCATGCACGGCGGTCTCTCCCCGGACCTCCGCCGTCTCGAGGACATTGCGCGCCTGCCCAGGCCCGTCGTCGACGTGCCCGAATCCGGCCTCCTGTGCGACCTGCTCTGGTCCGACCCTTCGTCTTCTTCCTCCGGCCAGGGCCAACAAGGGGAAGGGGGATGGGGGCCCAACGACAGGGGCGTGTCGTACACGTTCGGGGCGGACGTGGTGGAGGCGTTCGTGGAGCGCCATGACCTGGACCTGGTGTGCAGGGCGCACCAGGTGGTGGAGGACGGCTACCAGTTCTTCGCGGGGAGGAGGATGGTCACCGTCTTCTCCGCCCCCAACTACTGCGGCGAGTTCGACAATGCCGGAGCAGTCATGTGCGTTGACGATGACCTCACCTGCTCCTTTCAGATACTCAGGCCCACCACCACCAACAAGAACCACCGACGCTTCTCCCTCGGCGGCTTCGGATCATCACCCGCCTCCAATAACACTAGCAGTAGCAGTAGCAAGGGGATCCGAGCACCCTGGTGCTAGCAGTTAATAACATGCTTATTACTAGTCGTTTGATCCAAATAAAACTAAAAAAATATCTTTGGGTACGTATTGTCAATTTTGTATTCGTAATTTTTCTTCCATGCATGCATGCATGGTCTTACTAGTATTAGAGCTTTATATAATTTTAAAAAAAAGGAGATGGAAAAAAGCGTGTAATGTCTTCAGTACACTTGACCTCCTTTTCTACGACCAGAATACTCGAACTACTACTACCATGCATGAAATGTTTCACAGCCATGGCAGAAACTATGAGGACACACGAAACATATACTCCCTCCGTTCCAAAATATAAGATGTTTTAGTTTTGTAAAATAAGTGGATCTAGACCTCTTTTATTGTATAGGTTCACAAAAAGCTAAAACACTAAAAATATCTAGATACACTTCTTTCACAAAGCTAAAACATCTTTTTTATTACTAGAAAAATACAAACTACACCGAAAAACCTCTGAGCTAAGAAAGGGAGAGTACGTGTGTTGGGCTAAGAAAGGGTACATCATTTCATGGGCCCACCAGCTCGTAACCCACCCGTCCGTGCAAAGCCTACGGAGTGGAGGGAGTTCCAAGTTCCTTTTTTTGTACATGAAGAAATGCAGTTGGGAATCTATTCTCCGGCTGTTGGGGACGCATTGGACGTGTTTGCTAGTATGCATGTTATTCTGATCTCCCTTGGGCAGTGCTAGAAATTACCTTGTGTTTGGTAGCCTGTACTTGGGGTGAGTGAGTGAGTTGGGATAATATGCCCACGTTATTTGCTTGCCTGTGTATACAATCTTGGCCCATCTCAACCACAAGCCTTTTGTTTGGTTGCCACAAAATGCCTGTTATGGTCACCTTACTCTACCATCTGGTGATGTTATCTTGACCGAAAGAACACAAGGACGAACACCACATGAGAGCACGAAGAACACTAAAACATGAACATGGAATCAAGGAACAACACAAGCATGAAGAACATTAGGAGAAACAACACTAGCAGGAAAAACACTTACATGAACAACAAAAGCTGGAACTACAGAAGCAGAAACAACACTAGCAGGACAGGAGGAATAACAACACAATAGGTGTTCTATGATCACCCTGCTCTACCATAACAAGAACAACACAAACACCAACAACACAAGCATCACTAGTGGAAAACATGTCTTCGGTTCGATTTGCACAAAGCCATCAGTCCTGGCCTGTCACGAACCGCGACTAGTGCTAGCACTAGTCCCGGGCCGTGAGGCCTCCAACAGCTAGAATTGGTCGTAGACACTAGTCCCGGGCCGGACCAGTGCTCTAGTCCCGGTCCGTAATACGGCCCGGGACTAATAACCTGGAGCGGGCCAGCTGCTATTTTCGTGGACTATTAGTCCCGAGTCGTATCACGGCCCGAGACTAGTTGTCCACCAGTATATATATAGCTTCGTGTCCACCTGCCCTAACCATATGGTGGCCATTTTACTCAAAGAAGCAAGCCGAGTTCATGCTATTTTTTTTTCAAGATTTGTCAAGATTTAGTTTGCAACCCCTAAATCCAAAGTTTTAAAAGGTTAGAACTTCATTCTTTCATCTCTTATTGCTACTTTAGCTCTATAATGCTCTAGAAGTATAGATATGGATCAATGCATGCATGCTCTAGAAGTAGAAGGATTTTGATATGTGTAACAAATTTTGATTAGGCACATAGTTACTGAAAATTGAAATGTGTAATTTTAGAGTTTCAGAGCTTAGAATGGAATGAGGTTTTCACTGAGAGAACAATAATAAAAAACTTCACATTTATCATGTTAATTGTTTTCTCCAATTCACAAATTGGTGCATGTAAATTTTTCAAAATTCAAAATTAATGCTCTAGAATATCTCATATAACTTGTAATAATTTTATCATGTTGTGTAATGGTTTTTGATATACTTTTACTATAATACAGATGGTCCGAGAATGGATGTATGGTACTGACCGACGCTCTGACGAGTTCATTAATGGTGTGCATGAATTCATCCGTGTTGCTGATGCAAACAAGCGCAATTGTTTTGTATTCTGTCCATGTAGTGGATGTAGGAATTAGAAGGATTACTCTGACTCAAAAACCATTCACAGCCACCTGTTGAAGTCCGACTTCATGCCCAGTTATAATTATTGGACCAAGCATGGAGAGAGAGGGGTTATAATGGAAGAAAATGAAGAAGAGGTGGAGGATGAAAACTATCATGGTTTCCCTGAGTACGGAGATACTTCCATGGGGGATGCTGAAGGGGATGATGAAGAAGAGACACATGATGAACCCGCTGATGATCTTGGTCGGACCATTGCCGATGCACGAAGAGACTGCAAAAATGAAAAGGAGAGGGAGAAGTTCAATCACATGTTAAAGGATCACAGAAAGTTGTTGTACCAAAATTGCGAAAATGGTCTGAAAAAGCTGGACAACACACTGAAATTGCTGCGATGGAAGGCTGAGTGTGCTATACCTGACTCCTCATTTAAAAATTTGTTGAAAATGATGAAGAATATGCTTTCAAAAGATAACGTATTGCCCGCCAGTACGTACGAAGCAAAGAAGGTTGTCTGCCCTCTAGGTTTAGAGGTTCAGAAGATACATGCATGCCCTAATGACTGCATCCTCTACCGCAGTGAGGAGTACGAGAATTTGGATGCATGCCCGGTATGCACTTCACTTCGGTATAAGATCAGACGAGATGACCCTGGTGATGTTGAGGTCGAGCCCCCCCGGAAGAGGGTTCCTGCCAAGGTGATGTGGTATGCTACTATAATACCACGGTTGAAACGCTTATTCAGAAACAAAGAGCACGCCAAGTTGTTGCGATGGCATAAAAAGGAATGTAAGTCAGACGGGATGTTGAGACACCTCGCTGATGGGTCGCAATGGAGAAAAATCGATAGAAATTACCCGGACTTTGTAGATGGCGCAAGGAGTTTAAGGTTTGGTCTAAGTACATATGGCATGAATCCTTTTGGGGAGCAGAGATCCAATCACATCACCTGGCCCATGACTCTATGCATCTATAACCTTCCTCCTTGGTTGTGCATGAGGCGGAAGTTCATTATGATGCCAGTGTTGATCCAAACGGTTATGACTCTATGCATTATGATGCCAGTGTTGATGTGTACCTAAGGCCATTAGTGGAAGAACTTTTACAGTTGTGGCATGAACCCAGCATACGCGTGTGGGATGAGCACAAGCAGGAAGAATTTGACCTCCAAGCATTCTTTTCGTAACAATCAATGATTGACCTGCTCTTAGTAACCTTTCAGGACAGTCAAACAAGGGATACAATGCATGCACACACTGTTTAGATGAGACAGAAAGTATATATTTGGAACATTGTAAGAAGAATATGTACAATGAGCATCATCGATTTCTTTTGGCCAAGCATCCCTTAAGAAAGAAAGACAAGCATTTCAATAGTCTGGCATGTCACCAGACGAAGCCTAAGGAGTGTACTGGTGCTGATATATTTGATATGGTCAAAGATTTGGATCAAATAGTAACCTTTGGAAAGGGTCCTGGCGAAAAATCTGTTCTGAAGGACGCTGACGGACACGCACCCATGTGGAAGAAGAAATCTATATTTTGGGAGCTACCATATTGGAAATTCTTAGAGGTCCGCTCTGCAATCGATGTGATGCATGTAACGAAGAATCCTTGCGTGAACCTGCTAGGCTTCTTGGGTGTGTATGGGAAGACAAAATATACACCGGAAGCACGAAAGGACCATCAACATATGAAAGACCCATATGGCTTGCATCCAGAATGGTTTCAAGGTCATGCGATCTATGCTCTTACCAAACAAGAGAAGGAAATATTTTTTGAATGCCTGAGTAGTATTAAGGTCCCGTCTGGCTTCTCGTCGAATATAAAGGGAATAATAAATATGGCATAAAAAAGTTCCAAAACCTAAAGTCTCATGACTGCCACGTGATTATGACACAAATGCTTCTGATTGCATTGAGGGGGCTTCTACCGGATAATGTTCAAGTACCCATTGTGAAGCTATGTGCATTCCTCAGTGCAATCTCTCAGAAGATAATCAATCCTGAAGATCTACCACGGTTACAGAATGATGTGGTCTAATGTCTTGTCAGTTTGGAGTTGGTGTTCCCACCATCCTTCTTCCATATTATGACGCACCTACTGGTTCACCTAGTCGAAGAGATTTCCATTCTCGGTCCTGTATTTCTACACGATATGTTTCCCTTTGAGAGGTATCCGGCGACATCTCCCTGAAACTTGCCGTAGTGGCGTCCCTGCTGTCGCACACCATCTTGCGGCTTGTAACTTCTCTAACTAGATCAATTAGCCTGAGATCTAACTAATTTCACATATTAGGGAGTGCCTCTATGGCCAGCTTGTTAGAGTTGCCGGAGGACTGGGCTCCGACGGCATCTCGCTCAAGCTGGCCGTAGCGGTGTCCCTGCTCTCGCAAACCATCGATCTTGGAGATTCCTCAAACTGGCTGGAGGACTGGACTCACAAGGATGCCTATTTATAGTACAAGCAGGTCAACATAGTGTCGACACCCACTCGTGTTTTGTCCCGGTTGGTGTATCCAACCGAGACTAAAGGTTCATCTTTAGTCCCGGTTGGCGACACCATCCGGGACAAGGTACAAGCCACACGACATGATATCGACACTCACCCCTATCATTAGTGCTGCCTGGCCCAGTCTGCTGCAATCCCTTCAGTCGCGGTTGGTTTCTCCAACGGGGACTAAAGATGAACCCTCTATTTATAGGCATTTCCCTCTATTTATAGGCATTTCCCTCTATTTATAGACCTTTTCCCTCTATTTATAGGCATTTTCCTCTAGTTATAGGCTGCCCAATCTAGCCTGGCCGCCCTTTGATCCCTGAGCGAACTCACAAGAATACAACAACATATTCATATTTAGTCCTGGGACTAGGTAACACTTAAGACATTTATTAATATTAAAAACCGGGACAAATCGGGACTAGCTAACACTCAGGACTAAAGCCGCCCCCTTTAGTCATAATCATGCCTAGTCCTATAGTACGCAGCTTCAGGGTCTTCTTCGTCATCATCATCATCATCGTCATCGTCATCATCATCGTCATCATCATCGTCACCTGCCACTCCGGGGATCCTCAACCCAGCCATGGCATATACCGGGGGCACCTGCCACACCGACCTTGGATTCATGGCGGGCGGGGAAGGGGTCTCCTGGAACACGATGCCGCTACTGCCGGGCGTGGGAGGGGCCTTCTTGTGGCTATGTGGCGGGTGGACTTATGAGCACCGCAGGCGAGGATGGTCTCCCCAGCGATGTAGCGCATCACGCCGATGATAGTACGGTTCGCCCACCACAGACGGCGGCCGGCTTCGTTGTGGTTCACCGGGGGCGGGCCATCACCCTTGTACCTAGCAACCTCCCTTTTCCACCGGTTAGCGAAGAAGGCATTCCAGGTGTCGTAGTTGTCGGGATACCACTGGGGATCCATCCGCTGCTCCAGCGTGAGCTCGTGGTAGAAGTGGTTCGTGATGGCCGCCTGGTATGCTGAACCTTGAGGGACATGAAGGACAGGAACCCCTCCAGCGCTCATCATCCAGGCCGTGGCGGTGGCCCACCGGACAAGGGTAGTTGGGCGACAGCCTCGGTCTCCTCAACGGCCAGAATGGCCCAGTAGGCGCTGTTTATTGTTGTGAGAGAGGAAGGTGTGGATGTATGGATAGCCATGGCGCGATCACCCTAGATATAGAGGGAAAGAGTTGGAAAACTTGGTGGGAAGGGGTGGGAAATGGCGGGAAATATCTTTAGTCCCGGTTAGTGAATACGACCGGGACTAAAAGCTCTGGTAAAAGGGAAAGGGCGGGAAAACTTGGCGGGAAGCGGTGGAAAATGGCAGGAAATATCTTTAGTCCCGGTCAACCGGGACTAAATGGATATTATTTGGATTTTTACAATAGGAGATATGATTTTCCAAAGTTTTATGTTTGATTTGAATTAAAAAAAGAAAATTTACAAATGACATAATTTATAAATGATGCAAACTGATGTGTGGATATTATATTAAGATTCTATATATTTTTCTGATAATAATATACATATTATTTGTTTTATTTTCATTTTTACAATAAGAGATATGATTTTCCAAAGTTTTATATTTGATTTGAATTAAAAAAAGAAAATTTACAAATGACATAATTTATGAATGATGCAAACAGATGTATGGATATTAAATTAAGATTCTTTATATTTTTTTGATAATAATAGACATATTATTTGTTTTATTTGGATTTTTACAATAAGAGATATGATTTTCCAAAGTTTTATATTTGATTTGAATTAAAAAAAGAAAATTTACAAATGACATAATTTATAAATGATGCAAATAGATGTATGGATATTATATTAAGATTCTTTATATTTTTTTGATAATAATAGACATATTATTTGTTTTATTTGGATTTTTACAATAAGAGATATGATTTTCCAAAGTTTTATATTTGATTTGAATTAAAAAAAGAAAATTTACAAAACAGACACTAGTCGCGGGTCGTGGCTGGGCCCGGGACTAGAGGGTGCCTGCGGGCGTGAAAACCAAGCGGCCGAAAAAACACACTAGTCCCGGGCCGTGGCTTAACCCGCGACTAGAGGGGGAGGTCTTTACTCGCGGGTTAAGCCACGTCCCGGGACTAGAGACCCTCTAGTCGCGGGCGGTGGCTTAGCCCGGGACTAAAGGTTTGTCCCTTTATATCCGCACGCCACCGCCCACGCCCAGCACTTGCATTTCTCGACGAAGACGAAGACGAAGCAGACGCAGAGACGAAAACGTAGGGGAGGTGCTGCCCGACGGCCGATTCCACTGCTGGCGCCGCCGTCTCCGATCCGTGCAAGTAGCCATTCGCCCGTGCCGCCTCGCGCCCGCCTGCCATGTGCCACGGTCTGCATGGCATAGCTGTAAATGGACGTCTGTGTCGTGGTCTTGCGTCGGTGAGGGTGGTTATTGTTTTTTTTGTTTTAGTTATTAGGGTTATTGTTTTACCACAATTTAAATAATGTTAGGATTATTAATTAGGTTATTAGGGTTATCGTTTTTTTTTTCTGTTTTACTTATTAGGGTTATTGTTTTAGTTATTAGGGTTATTGTTTTACCACCAATAATATTAGGATTATTAATTAGGGTTATTAGGGTTATTTTTTTGTTTCAGTTATTAGGGTTATTGTTTTACCACAAATTAAATAATATTAGGATTATTTATTAGGGTTATTAGGGTTATTGTTTTTTTCTGTTTTAGTTATTAGGGTTATTGTTTTAGTTATTAGGTTTATTGTTTTTTGTTTTAGTTATTAGGGTCATTGTTTTACCACAAATAATATTAGGATTATTAATTAGGGTTATTAGGGTTATTGTTTTTGTTTTGTTTTAGTTATTAAGGTTATTGTTTTTTTGTTTTAGTTATTAGGGTTATTGTTTTTTTGTTTTAGTTATTAGGGTTATTGTTTTAGTTATTAGGTTTATTAGGGTAGTATATTATTAGTATATATTATTAAATGTTTTCTAACATGTTTAACTCTCTTTCTGTTATAGTTAAGTCATGGATCTATCCGATGATCCTGGTTGCATTGGTGAAGGTCTTCTTCAGGGCATGATAAGAGGTGAAATTCCTCTTATTACTACCGGTGAAGATATTTTGCTTGAGGAAGAGATTTCCTCATATCTGAATACATCCCGTAATGGACTAGAGGAAAACCTGATGTACCAAGGGGAAGACCGGGTCGACGAAGGGCAAACAAATAACAACAATAATGATGGCCCCTCGACAGGATCCGACGAGGTATATATATAAAGCCTCGTGTTACCTCTATTAATTAATTGATCTAGATATATCAATATATTATATATTAATCACACTCTCTCTTCTTCTTTTAGCCCACCGGATCGAAGAAATTGATAGCTCGAAAGAAACGATGGCCAAACAAAAAATTGGATGGTAATCAGAGGTTCACCATCGAAGAAATAGATGATGATGGTGAACCGATTGCTCCAGAGAAGCATCGGAGGATGTTTACAAATCAATGCGGGTGCTTATTAGGGACAACCTGCCGATCACCATCCAAGAATGGAATAAGTCAAAGAAACCCGATGAAGAATCCAAGAGTTATATCACCGATGATGCCAAAGATGACCTTTGGTAGAAGCTCATAGCGCATTTCATACTACCTCCAGAGTATGAAGAATTTGAGGCAGATGGTATTACCCCAATGCCGGTGGGCTTGAAAATAGAGCAAAAGTCAAGGAGTGGGATCTGAGCAAGATGGCCGAACTGTACCGGAACCACAAGAAAAGTTTATACGCGACATATGTCGCGAAAAAGAAAACTCCAGACTTCAAAGCAGCAAACGATAAGTTGAGAGAACAGTGGCCCGATTTTGTAAAGTAAAAGCAATCTGATAAAGCAAATGCAAAGTCGGCAAAGAATGCGTTAAATGCTGCCAAAAAGAAATACCATCATAAAATGGGGACATGTGGCTACAAGAGTTCCGTCCCTAAGTGTGAAACTATGGAGAAGGAAATGAGGGCTAGAGGCGTCACTCCTGGTACAGATGGTGTCACTCCTGGAAATGAGAGATAGAGGCGTCACTCCTGGTACAGATGGTGTCACTCCTGGAAATGAGGGCTAGAGGCGTCACTCCTAGAAATGAGGGCTAGAGGCGTCTGCTCGGCCTACGTCTCCTCGGCGTCGGTGTCGGCGAGGTCCTGGGACTCGATGCCGTGCTCGGCGTCGGCCCGGGTCTGCTCTTCCGTGAAGAAGGAGGGGTGGTTGGAGGCCGAGCCTGTTGTGATCAAGTCCTCCATGTACGCCTCGGCCGACATGCCGGCCGGAAGGGCGCCCAACATTCCGCCGAACAGGTTGCGTGCATCGGCCTCACTGAAGGGCGCCGAGCTTCCGCCGAAAGGCAGCGGTCCGCGGCGCAGAGCGGGGCTTGCGTACGCCGGAGAGGTGGAGTAGGGGCGGTTGATGTCCACGCCGAAGGCCGAAGGAGGGCGCGGCGCCGGGCAGGAGAAGATCACGTTGGGGTTGAACCCGCCGTCGAACTCGGGCGACGAGGAGTACCTCTGCCGAGCAGTCGCCTGGCTCTCCTGGAAGCCTGCCGGAGAGATCGGCGAGAATCCGGCGGGCGAGCCGACGCTCGCCTGGCTTCCCCAGTGTGGTGGGTACGGTGCCGCCATCAACGCCGACCTCATCGCTGCCACCTGCTTCGCCTTCACCATTGCCTGCTCTTTCGCCGCCGCATTCTCCTCCACCGCCGCTTGCTGTTGTCGGAGCTTCACCCTCTCCTTCCTGCCCTTCCGATCGACCGATGTGATCTGCCTGGCGTGCTCCTTCTTCTCCCAGTCGGCGGAGGTCATGCCCTCTGGCTTCGTCGGCGGCACTCTTGGCTTCCTCGCCTTCTTCTCCGCTGGACCCTCGCCGAGGATCGATCTGGGTTGGACGAAGCTCTTGGGCGGCATGTCAGGCGGGGAGTTCGGCGGAGTGGCGGGAGGGGAATGGGGAAGAAAGGCGGGAGGGGAGAAGAAAAGGGCGGGAGCTCGGCAAAGTGGCGGGAGCTCAACATTCTTTCGCCGACAGAGCTGGCCCACGCGCGTTTTCGCTGCGTCCGGCGTTCCTAGGGCGTACCCGGGATCCTAGGTACGGCCTGGGTAGGCCGGACCAAAACACCCCCAAATCTGGACGAAAACATGTCCCTGGGTACGTGACTGGGCCGATTTTCGGCGTCCGGACCTAATTTCGGCGTTCGGATCGGCGTCATGGGTAGGCGAGTGGAGATACTTTGTTTCACATGTTCTACAAAATTATAGCTCAACTAAAATTTGCATGGATGCATTTATTTGTTCTCATGTGCACATGCATGTTGGTGCATGTTGATATATCGTACATGCATGTTAGTGCATGTTTTTTTCCCACCGTACTAGCACTACTATGCACAACCTTGAGATAGCTACAAGGACTAATCAGCCTGATTTTGTTCTACCGCTCTGTTCACCACGAGCTGGTTCCATATGTAGGTGCGTACCTTTTTCCATAAAGAAGTGTAGAAAGGGAGCAGGAACAAAGCCTAGCAACACCTGGCAGCGCCTGATCACAGTGTCGAGCTCGAGGATGAATACAACCGGTTTAAATAGCTGCCCGGCTCATACCTCTTAACAAGCAACATGAACAAGAGCTCAGAAAAAGGGCATCATGCGAAGCCTGAGAAACATATGGGCTGCTCGAAGATGAAAGCCCAGTTGAACGATGATGCTTGAGCGAAACACGAGCGCTAGGGAGGAGGACCCTCACTTCCTGGTTCCGTTTGACTCGCCTGGCTCTGCACAACACGATTTTTCTCGCTTCCTGTCCTTTTGTTTTTTTTGTTTCTCCACTGGTTTTGTCAACTTTTATTTTAAGTCCATGTCACTTGGAGGAAGTACTAGCATATGGTTCCTTATTTTTTTTTATAATAAAGGGCACATTTTTTAATTACTTAAAACCTTTAAGTATTATATCTGGCCTTGTATAATCAGGATGTACACAACCGACATAAATCAGAAGTCTCAAACTAAAAAAAAATTTACGAGTTCCATATTTTTTTTGACTGTAACTATGGCGGGCCAAAGCCAGCCTGAACTTTATAAGTCAAAGAGACCGAAGTACAGAGTCGAATTACAAGTGAGAAAGAGAAGGAGAAAAGAACATTATAAGCTAGAACATAGCACACAACTAAAAGAGAAGACCGAAAAGAGCAGGAAAAGGATGTAGGTGGATCGGTCAGAAGGATCCTTTAGCCAAGGTGACGAAGACAAATGGAACTCGCTTGCCGAGCGATCACTCAACGCATTGCAGAACTAGGAGAGTCAAGCCGTCGTCGAAGGGCATCCCTTAGCCGAGGTTGCATCGCGACTCCTAGAGCCGCCGACACCACTGAAAGGCAGAGTTCCACCGAGAAGACATGCGTGACTTGCATCCACCTTCGAAGGGCATGCCCCTGCCGAGGTCATGTCGCGACTCCGATAGCCGCCGACGCCACCGAAGGGCAAAGTTCCACCGAGAAGGCAAACGTGACTTGCGGCCGCCGTCGAAGGGCATCCCCCTGCCGAGGCCGCGTCGCGACTCCGAAAGCCGCTGACGCAACCGAAGGGCAGAGTTCCACCGAGAAGACTACCGCTCCTCCTCTTGGCCTTGAAACGAAGCTAGGAGACACAAAGCCGCCGTCAAAGGGCATCCTGCAGCCGAGGTCACATCGCGACTCCGAAAGCCGCCGATGCCACCGAAGGGCATAGATATGCCGAGAAGACCACTCCGCCTCCTCTTGGATTTGAGAAACTTCACCAAATGAGCAATCCTAAGCACTGCGCGAGGCAACAAGAGCTTCAAACACCATCGAACAGCGCTCACCAAGACCTCACCACTGGCAAAAACAACCCACATAGCCATCTGGCCAGGGCAACTCCAAAAGACGAGGCCCTCAACAGGGAGTAGCGAATCAGCGCCACCGTCGTCTGATCCTCGAGGATCTGGGGTTTCCCCTGGAGCTACCATGGACAGAGAAGGAAGAGCACCGCCCTGCTACCGCCTTCAGGAAGGTAAACAACACCCATGGGTGTTGCCAGCAGCAGCTCCGGTCGTCGACCGGAGGAGATTTTCACCTGGCTTGCATCCCCTCACGGCAGAGCTCGCCCACCAACAGACAGCCACTACCGAGCCTCGGCACACTTGCCACCGTTGCTCACCCCACTACCAGCTCCAACACCCACAACAGCACCCAAATTCACCGGATCTGAGACCGAGATGGTCAAGAATAGGCAAAAACATGGACACTGCCACCACCGGAGCAGCAGCTCCGGCCACCACTGGTCAAGCCGCACCCTGCCGCTGGTCGGAGCAGCCCTGGCAA
The DNA here is from genome assembly GCA_023614405.1 of Avena insularis. NCBI lineage: Eukaryota > Viridiplantae > Streptophyta > Magnoliopsida > Poales > Poaceae > Avena > Avena insularis. The sequence continues at coordinate 28,599,106 of CM042689.1, read as the reverse complement.
GCAGATACCGCACCAGCAAGCGATCTGCTCGGGCCCAACAAGCCCAGATCTGGCCCGCTTGGGCCCAAACCAGCCCCTCACGGCAGAGCTCGCCCGCCGCCATGGCAGCCGCCGCAACTACCGACGCCAGAGGAGCAGCAAGACCACACCGACCAGAGCCGGCCCATGCACATGGCAGCCGCCACCATGATGCCCATGCCCAGGCCGACCTGACGCAGATCCCCATCGCGCCCAAAGGCCGCCCTTCCGCCGGAGAAACGAGAGGCCCCGCCGCCGCCTGCTCCGCCCGGGCTTTGCCTGACGGAGACCACCGGCAGCGGCGAGAGGGAGGGGGTGGTGGCGGAGGACTAGGTGCAAGCGGGTTTTGGGCGCCGCCCGTGTCGCCCCTGGGGAGAGGACGACACGGGTTTTTTTCCTCGACGAGTTCCATATCATAATAAGAAATCGTAGAAACGCATAAAGTGGAGGGCCAATCCGTAGACTATGCTGTCATCCAAGACGACAAATAAAAGGATACTTGGTACTCTATGCACGAGACCATAATCACAAGTGTCAAGTACAAACCGGTATAATATTCAAAGTGTGTTACTAAGATTGTGTTTGGTTGCTCATTCCATTTTGGTGCACCTGGAGACCATGGCTCATTCCATTTTGGTGCAATGGGAGATCATGGCTCCGCAAAAGCTGCACACATCAATTCAAGATGACATGACTAAAGGGCATTTGGTTTGGTTGCCCACATTTATGTTTTTGGATCGATTCGAGCAGCAGCCAAGCCCCATTTTGTTTGCTAGCCTATTTTTTGTGTTTTCGGCAAGTTGCTACTCGTTTGGTAACTTGTATTCAACCTGATATCCTTACTCGTTTGGTAACTTATATTCACCACTAAAGACAAACACGAACAACGACACCGCACAGCCCAACCGTCTCATAGCCCCTATTTCCCACTCGTGCTTCTTCTGCTCCATGTGCATGGCAATCCACTACTAGGGCGTGATCATTTCCGCCTCCTCGTGGGTCTCGATCTCCGGGAAGTTGAGGTCGGCCGTCGGACAGCCAAACCTCCACACGGAGTAGGTGCGGGCTCTTCGTGCATGGACTTGAAGGTGCCGAGCCAAAAATGATTGCCGCCGTTGATAGCCTCCGCATAGTAGCCGGGCGCACGAATGCCATAGAACCCGACCGAGCTAGGGGGGGGGGGGGTGCATACCGATATTAGTGGTGCCTAGGGTTTGGTGGCGGAGGCTGAAATCAACGGGGAAAGGCTCAGTGGGGCGGGAATTGGACGGATCTATGGCGGAGAGGTGGCGGTGCGGCATGGTCGCACGGAGGGGGAGACACGGGAGCGAGGCAGGAACTCCAAATGCGGCCATGTCCTAACTGAACTCCAAATGCGTCTAATCTAAAGGCTCTCTGCTAAATAGTACTACTAGTGAACTTGGAAAAAAATTATGCAGCATGAAAATCGTCTAATCCTCATCTTAAGTATGTGCGCAATCAAACAAGAGCATATATAGGTCATCTATATATGTACTGATGATAGGTGGGAGAAACTCAGAAACTTTTGCAGCTAGAAGAGATCTGTGCAGTTCATATATATATCACACACATATGGGCAAAAGAAAATCGACTGGGCACTGTTTTTGACCTAGTATTAAATATATATCGAGGTAGATCTGTCTCCAAGGTAACACATAATATATAGGGTACTCTATTGCAAATACTAACTCAAACGCAGTTGCAAATATAGCTAGGATACGAAAAATCTTCAGTAAAGAAAAAAAACCCTACTCCATCGATGACTAGACGGGCGCCCTGTAATGACGCGGCGAAAGCTGATAGTCCATGGCGGCGCCGGTGGCGAAGATGTTGCCGATGCAATACACCTCGGAGGAGGAGTCGGAGGAGCTTCTCCTGCTCATGCAGACGTGGTCGTAGTTGTCCCCGACGTGGTCGATGCTGATAATGCTCACGGGGACGTGGCCCTGGCCCTGGCCGCCGCTTGCAGATTCTTCGTCGTCGTCGTCGGCGAAGGAGATGTGTCCAGATTCGCTTCTGCTCATGGCGATGTGGCCCTCAGAGCCGTCTTCGGTGCTTGTAGCGAAGGAGATGTGTCCGGAGTCGTCGACGCTGCGATCTCCGCCGCCGCTGCTGCTAGCATGATCGTCGTCGTCGTCATCAGGGAGGCGTCCCCACATGATCTTCCAGACGCAGATAATGACCAGCCCGGCGGCGACCCCCACGAAGATGACGGCGCCGAGCGAGTTGTCGCCGCTGTTACACATCTCGAGGTTTAGAGGAGGAAGGATGGGTCGGTCGACGATGTGTAGAAGAGAGGAACCTAGGACTAGGAGTATATATGTGCAGATGTCAAATCGTGGATTGATGGCGTGACTCTTCCCATTCCTAATTTGGAGGAGGAATATAATTTGGGAAATGCAATTAATTATATAATCGGAAAGAAATATGGATGTGAGGGGTAGGTAATTGAGTCGTCATGCATGGAAAGAAATCGCCTGCAAAAAACGGCCGCCGAGTCCTAGTCCACGATTACCTCCGTCTCATCTCTCAACACGTCTGCAAAAGGCAAGCTTGAATCGCCGGCCGAGCTGCTGCCATGTCATCTATGAAGAGACGCTAGCACTTTATCGGACTTCCTTTTTTTTTTTCAATAGACAATTCAGCACTCTATTGATCAAATAACATCAATACAAAGTTTATCGCGAAAGTATTGCAGGACATAGCTAGTCTCTAAAGAAAACAGTACCAAAATGTTCAGCCTACGAGCTAAAAGATGCCCTGAAATATTACACAAACGATTGACATGACGAAACGTCACAGATGATAGAGAGCGAGCCAGGGTCTTAATGTCCTCAATCACCACTCCAATAAGAGATTTGTCCCTCTCACAGGTGCCTGATCCGCTGAATGGCCGACAAGTACACGAGCCGGACCAAGTCAGCTAGCGGGTACAAATGCGTTACTTAGAGACGTCATTTTTTCATAGGTCTCAGACAATTTCTCATTCCGGCTCAAACACATAGTTTCTAAGAGCATACCATCCGAGCCGTTTTTTTGCGGCTCTAAGATACGCGACCTCAGACGGTGCAAAAAGAAAAACACCTTTAACATGTACGAGCTAGAGACGACCAGTATTTCTGTCTGCTTGCAATAACTCCTCAACCTCAGACGGCCTATACTAAGGATCGTCTCCAATAATCAGGCGACCTGAGTCAAATTCAATCAAAGACCGTCATCAAAACTAGTATGCCTCAAAATGGCTTTTTAAAGTGACTGTCTCCGGTGTGTATAAACCATTTTAAATAGTAGCATGCCAATTCAAATTTGATCATAGATGACATGACATATAATCATGATTCAGCAGCCGGATAGACAAATTAACTCAAGAACTTATATATATAGCAGCTCGATCACGGTAAACATTAGCCAGATAGTTGGAAAAATCTATACAAATTTAGCCATTATACATTATGGCAGTACATACAAAGTGCATTCTACAAATCAATCAGCTAGCATAATTAGTATTCTCTAACAAACCAACATTGCATTTATAATGGACCGCACGGTAGAAGTTGCTGAATCAGAATATGTACCTTTTTATTATATTTTTCATCAAAGCAAAAAATGACAATGCTATCCTGTTTTAGGTTGAAGCTTCTCACAACCTTCTCCCATCCAGTCGTCAAGATTGCATTTGACCTCAGCTCCCATCTTTATCCTAACCATCTTTGCCTTTTTTCTCTTTATTTGCCAAACATGGACATCAATAAGTTCATCAAGACGATTCTTTAGGTATTTTCTTGTGAACTTAGATCCAAATATCTGGGCAAGTATAGAGAATTAAAGAATTAGCATGATTGTGATTAGTGGAAGTATTTAAATATCACATGATAGCTTGTTGATAATATGATCAAGAATATATCATCTTATAAGATTGCACTTCTTTTTCATGACAGATGAATAGTGCAGCCTATAGATGTATTACTTGATTTTTGGTGGAAATTTGGGTTCACACCAGTCTAAGAGGAAGTCTACATGAACTTCTTTCAGATACATGTCGTTTCCAAAAAAGCTATGCTTATCAAAATCAATGTCTCCCTTGTGTTCAGGCCCTGATGCAACACCATATAAAAATTTCAATGCGGTGGAATATTAATGTCTACCGTCTAAACGCATATAAAACAGATGACTGCAATTTTGATGTTCTTTTGATACCTCTAAACTCAATCCTCTCAATGGGCTCTTCATCTGATGACTGAAATTCAAAACGACCTAAGGTAATGCGAAAACTGTCGCTAGATAGCATTATTGCATCGTTACTGCAGGTTCCCATATGTTAAATAGATATAGACATAAAGCATCTTAATACAATTAAGATACAAGCAGACTAGTGAAGTGACAATTAAAATAGATACAGAGAGACCAATGAAGTGATAATTATATCTCTATGGCTAGAAGTGGCAATTGCAGATTTTGAGATTTATACAAGGGGAAAAGAGTTGGGATAGATGCATGTCGGCTGGGGGATGCACTCCTGATTACACCGTCGGGTCTTTGTAGCTCAGTAACCCTGAACCTTAAATTCGAGAAGCAAAATACGGGTCTTTGTAGCTCAGTAACCCTGAACCTTAAATTCGAGAAGCAAAATAGCAAATTCAATGGCAAAATTCCTAAACCGAAACTGCTGATTTAGGGTTTTGGTTTTCACGAAGGGGTCCTCGGAGGCGAGGGCAAGCGTCCGCACCGCAGGGGACCAGAGGCGGCGGTGGTGGAGAGGCAGGGGACTAGAGGCGGAAGTGGTGGAGGGTGGCGGCGGTGGACAATATTGGTCTGGGCAGGGAAGAACAAAAGTGGCACAAATCTGAAATATTTGTCCAAATATTTTCAGATATTTGCCGCCAAGTACTAGCCTCAGACGACTACAGGTAGAAAACTCTCTAAGAACACCCTTTCTCCAAATATTTCATATTTTGGCGCCAAATACTTTTCTATCTAAGACGACTAGTAATTTGAAAATAGCTAATATTCAAAACTCTGGCGTTTGATTATCCTAAAATTTAAGAATTATTCATAATTTAAAGGCAAAGAAATATATGTATACATGCTTGCTAGAGTGAAATTGATTCCCCTAAAACAAAATGAGGTTTATAAATTGAAGAAAATAATTGGCGTAGTACAAACCTTAGATCTTTACCCTGAAATGCATGATGACTAGTGTTCATGCGCTTGCCGCAGAGCAATAAAGTGCAGAGCAATAAAGTGCGAGTGTTATGAATTTGACTAATTCAAATGTTTAATCATGAAGTGAGATCGTTTGCTTAATTAATTATGATTTTTTCACCAACATTAACCCTTTTTCATGTAATCTTTGAAGAAAATCTCGTTGAGTGAATATTCGGACATCCAGATATATTCAGAACTCCGGATTTTGTTAATCCTAAATTTTGAGAATAATTCGTAATTTAAAGAAAAAGGAAGCTGTTTACACATGCTTGCTACAGTCCTAAGAGTAAATGAGGTTCATGCGCTAGCTGCAGAGCAATAAGGTGCAACTATTTTAAATTTGATTCATTCAAATGTTTAATGCTGATGTGAGATCATTAAGTTACTTCAATATGAATTTTCCACCAATTTAAAATCTATTTGATGTATTTCTTGACAATTATAATATAATTGAGCACTAGAAATATTTGGTAGTGTGCATGCGCATGATCCGTAATATAATTGAACACTAATTTTTTTAAGAAACTCCATATAACGAAGTATATTAATATATATATATATATATATATATAGAGAGAGAGAGAGAGATGAGTTAATAGTGTTCATGCGTATGATCAGTAATGTATATAGACGAGGTAATAGTTCAACAACCCCGATCAGAGACATCCCGGACGAGTAAAATTGTCTTACATACAAGCAGGTAATAATTAACTTAACCACAAAATAGTGTCGGTCGGTGGAGATCCAGCTGTGGCTCATCTCGCTGACGCCCATGGGCTCAGCACGCCCTCGCTCGTCGCCAAGCGACCTCCGGCGCTGGATCTCGGGCAAGGCCTCGACAAGTCTATGTTTCACCAGGGAGCGGTGCTTGGAACTTCTTGGTTCAAGCGCGCACCCCGGTCATGGGTATGGACAACTTCCAAACCCCCATGCACTTCCGTTCTCCTTGCTCTGATTTGGAGAATTCCATGGGGCAGATGCTAGCACATGTAGGCCAAGCTAATCCTTCGTTGCAGTTTCCAGTGTTTGATGGGGATAATCCACAGATGTGGCAAACGCTGGCCGAACAGTACTTTGCTATGTTTTACATTCACAAGTCATACCGGGTGTCAATTTCTATTCTGAATTTTGTTGGGTCCCCTAAAAGTTGGTTACACCCAGTCAGAAAAAAATTAGCTAGTCTCAATTGGAGCAGTTTTTGTACTTTGATTTGTACTATATTTGGGAGAGATAGACATCAGATGCTTATCAGACAGTTCTACATGTGCCTAGATCCACCCCGCCTCCATGGTACGGAGGCTAGAGAGGTGAGGAAGATCGACGGCAGCACCGACAAGAGGCGACAAGCCCAGCTGTCTGTGTGTGCGTGAGAGGAGGAGGGGAACGGTTTGGGTCCGTGAGATCTTATGGCAACCCCTAGTTAGAAACTGATGATCTGTATTGTGTAATGCTCATAAAATTCAGTATGCAATACTCATACTTCCACATAAAATGCAGTATGTCATATTAGTATCATAAATTTCACAATCACATTACCTAAATTGTGACCTTGTTATTCTTGTTTTTCAGGTTCTTCAGGATGGACCGAAGGTAAGAGCTCTTTTCTAGTACCCTCGGATGAATATGGACGGTTCAATTTCAAGATCCAACAGCCCAGCACAAGCGGTACTGCTGGAATTGGGTCTAGACTGACGAGCAGTAACGAAGTGCACTGCTGACTGATTTTGCCAGCAGTATATTGTTGGAGGGTAATTTAGGTAGATCGTAATTTTTTAGCCCGCAGGTCCACCCGCCGTTGACGCGAAAGAATTGCTGATCAGTCGCCCACCCGTCCGTATCCTCGTTTCCCATTCCAAAGGGGAAAAATCTCCTTGGAGCTAGGGTTCCGGCCGCCGCCGCCGGTCCAGGTCTCCTCTCTTAGTCCGGCTTGGCAGGGACAACGCTGACTGAAATCACCCCTCCACCGAGGTTCTCGTGATTGGAGGCGACAGAAGCTACCCGCGTGCCCAGCTGGTCGAGCGCCATGCTGAGGCCGAGGTGGTCGAGCCAACGGTCGCCGCCGAGCGCGGCGACGAAGCTGCGGGTGCCCTGGCCCATCGCGGTACCAGACGTCGGGGCACAATTTGTCGGAGGTCCAACGCCTCTCAGACGAGCATGCATGGCTCCCCTGGGGCGGCGGCGGCTGCGGCGTTAGGGAGGGCTCGGAGGTGCCCAATATCTCAGAACGATGTCACCGTTGTGGTTCATGTCATCGCTAGCAACCCCAGGAGCATCTCAAGCACCGCGTCCTTCTTGCTTGGTCAATTACCGTCGTGCACCGCATCGCCTTGGTCCGGATTGGGCTGCTCGTGTCCGGTGGCTCTGCACCCTCAGGTACAGGGCGCTCAGGTAGGGGAGGAGACACCGGCTTGGGTGACGCAACGACCTGCTGCTGGTTCGAGCAGTCGCTATGGTTGCTCCCTTGCAGGGGCAGCAGCACCTTCTTGTTGAGGGTGGTGTTCAATTTCTTGATGGTATTGGCTGTTCGTTTGGGAAAATGCTCATAATGATGCGGGTCTATCAGTGCCAAATCATTCAGTCGAAGTGCACCTGGAGGTAATTCTCATGCGAATTCCTCACCTAGAAGTTGTAAGTGCACTATTGATGTTACTTACTGTTAAATAAAAGAATCCTTTATGTTGTCCTAGTGTCCTACAAAGAAATTCGTGTTTATTTTCTTGACTTTTAATAACCACTAACCACCTGTTCTTGGGGCCCAATTGCCACTGTAAAATTTAACCTAGTGTGTCAATGTGTTATATGTAATAAATAGACAATGGCCTCAATTTTGTATTCCAGTCTTTTCAGCTTTGGAAGAACACAAATCGTCCTTTAGTTTTTCTGTATGGCAGTGTGTGAATTAATTTTTCTGCCTTATGTAGGTGGGCCTTGCTAATGTCAGACCACTTGAAGGTGCTGATGGTTTGGAACAAGCTGAAGAAGCTGAAGCAAGAAAAATGGCAATGAAGAGAAAAATTGAACAAACATCATCATCTGAGTATCAGATTAGAACCTAGCCCACCAAACTTAAGATAGTTCGGTGTAATCCTGAAGATGTATGTGAATTAGTCTTTTATTCAATATATTTTAAACTTGATTCTCTCCATGTGCACCGAGTCAGCATGTGTTCTTTTAGCTATGCTGGAAATATGTATTCTTACTTTTGCGTTTAATGAAACAAAGTTGACTGCTCCTTACTTTGCCAACTGAATGTTGTCTTCTGTCAAATTGCTCCAGATCTACTGGGAACTATGCAAAAACTTACTTCTTATGCTATAACTAACATATAGAATGATTTTTATAAATTTTAAACTTCAAGGTCAATGCCATCTTTGGTATTACTTTTTTGTGAACGCATTGTTAAGAATTTGTGGTTACTTTCTGCTATTTGTTTTCATTTGATTTATTAGTAATCTGGTATCTCCCTAAGGGCAATGAATGTCATATATTGAATAAAAGACCATGAATCTGGTGGCAGGTGAGTGGTGACCATAGCCCTTGTACCAGAGCGAATCCTGCATCATCTATTCTATATTGAGCTCTTGGGTTATCCAGGCATCCAACAACTAGAAGTTGCATGTATGTAGTGTTTTAGCTCCAAATAGAGCACCCAAACCCAGAAACCAGCCATCACAGCGATGGGAGAAGGATTTTGCAGGGCCGCCGGGTGTATATAGGCGACCGAGAAATATGCATGGTTTACGAATAAAAAACAATATGCATCTGTCCTCCATCGATCGTACGTGTGGCGTTTCCAATCTCCTAAATTGACTGAATTATTCGAAAACAAATAAAAAAAGGATCAATTGGAAATAAATTGCGATATCGGGAGAATCAACACAAAAATGGAAGGATACCACCTGCAAATGGCAAGGACGGGTGGCATATTTTCCCATTTAATCATCCGAGTGTTTTTTTTTTCCGCAAAAACCGTGGAAAGGATCGGCACTACACGTGTACATGAAGTTTAATCATCGGTAGTATATTGTCACCAACATATTTTTCATAATCAAACCCCCAGGATGCCTGTTCCAAATATAACACGATGTTGCGGACTCTTGTATTCCCTGGATCCACTTTTAACAAAACTTAACCACAAGACCTTAAAAAACCATAAGTTTCGACCTAATACCCATGCATGCTGAATTCAAGCAAAAAAAAATAGATGTGGTGGATAAAATTCAATATTGATTTCTGAAATCTAAAACGAATCAAGACTGAATTGCCTGGTCCTTCGAATATTTACATCATTGCAAGCACTCCACAAATGGAGCCATCATTTATCTATAGCTTAAGCATGGTGACTTTCGGCTCATCTAAGGGCACTTTGCGGCGCGCGATTTCATTTGGTTGTGGCCTTGTGGGTCGCTGCCGTTTTGCTCACATGTGGCCCGTGATAGTTTCGTCACTGAAAAGTGGGCCTCCGGTGCATTTGTGCATATCACGTAATTGCACCCTCAAACGACCAAACTACGCATAGCTGCACCCACGCCACTCCGAACTCTCTCTCATCATGTTCCTCACGAGCTTCGCGCTAGGGTTTTTGGTAGCCATCGACCAATTTCCGACCGTCACCTCGCTCAGCTTGGCCAGAAATTCCGCCCCAACGCACCTTCTTCCCGCTCGCACCCGGCCTCATCTCGACCACGATGCTGCCAGACGCGGGGTGGTGGGGTCGGCAGGTCATCTAGGAGGCGCTCAGACGGATAGCCCTGAAGGCGCCGCGGGAGGCACCTTTTTAGAGATCCCAGTTATCCAAGGGGAAAATTTTACTCTTCCCCCGACCTAGTCCTGACCGAGTTCGTTTCTCCCCAAACGTTTGCCCTGCGTAGATAGGCTTAGTCGGATTAGGTCAAATCCTCCGAGTCCTTAACTGACTCGGTTGTATATCTGTAAACCCTAGCGAGGTACCCTTATATAAACCTCCCTAGGGTACTCTCTGTAGTCACGTTCCATCATACACCCCATCGACTCGCTTCCTAGCCGCCGAGCTCGTCACCATTGTACTCAAGCAATAATACAATCAAGTAGGAGTAGGTCTTTACCCTACGGGGGAGAACCTGGGTAAACCCATGTGTCTTAGCCCTCATCTCGCTCCACAGATGTCTAGCCACTCTTGCCCCAAATCTTACTACTTGCTACCCCCGGTAGCGTCTGCCATGGCCATTCCCATAACAGTGGTGCCCACCGTGGGGCATGGCTGGTTCAGCCTGAGTTCTGTGGCGAGGCCCTATTCGCCAACCAACCGGTCGATCGCCACCGGCCGCATGATCGCGTGCGGCGAGATCCTTTAGATCTTGCCCAACAGCTATTGACGATGTTTGATCTCGTCAATGCCTATTGTTATGGACTTGGGTTTTGGAGAAGATGGGGATGCTGGAGATCGCGGAACAGTTAGCAAATAAGCAACACGGGACACGAGGTTTACCCAGGTTCAGGCCTCCGGAGGGAAAACCCTACTCCTACTTGTCTGCTCTTGATTACGGCGGAACCGGTGATTACAGGGTGCGCAGATGCGATCTGGCGTGGAGGTGTGTATGCGAAAGTATGAGAGAGAGATCTAGGTCGTTCCCTCCTAGCCTTTATATAGACTCAGGCAGGTCCCGGGCATAGACCTAGTCGGTTACAGGTTTTAGGGTTTTACCCCTTTGAATTTCCTATCTACTCTAGTCTTGCTCTCCAAAGATCCGAAGGCGTCATGGGCCTTGGCCATCCGAAAATCTTCATGGGCCGGCCTACATTTGCCGTGGGCCTTCCTTGGGCTGGACTAGGTATGCTGAGATCATGTACCCGTAGGGTATAACCATGTCAATAGCCCCCCGAGTGATCAGTCGAATCGTAGATTCGGCTGAGGACTCTTCAATCCTTCGGGTGCAACTATGTATTTCAATAGTTCATGTGTAGGGATTGTTGATGCGTGTGCCTGACTCACCCGACGGATTAGGGTCAGTTAACTGTCTTAGGATGGAACAACACGATCTTATTCAGGTTCGAGTCCCTCAACTTGGACCTGGAACATATGCTGGCATAATTCTACTCAGGCCACGGAGAACTTACAAGAGTGGAATTCCAGTGAATTTAATTGATGTACCCAACGCGTCCGTCGGGATTTTTCATCATGCCTGCTGGCATGGGTTTTTACTAGCAGACCGCAGTCGTGTGCATTGCCAGGCCATCAGATGATATCTGTAGGTCTTATCTTTGTGTCGCAGACACAGCATCCGAATGTTTATAACCGCGGAGGTGTTTCAGGTGGCCAAGGAGAACGTTGCTCACTTAGCGTTTAGTTGGGGCAGAGTTGCCGAAGAGTTTTCGCATGCTGATCCGAAGGATCGCATTCGAAGAATTCATAGGGTGCGTGACCAGCGCTCCCTATGGGAGTAGCCCCCGAGTGTCTGTTCGAGTCGTAGACTCCAGCGAAGACTTTAATTCAGACGTTGTTCAGTGTTAAGTCCATAGGACACAAAAAATTTCGGATGCTTAAATCCATCCTCTCTATGGGAGTAGCCCCCGAGTCCGTAGTGGAGTCGTAGACTCAACGTAGGACTCGAAGAAACAGTTCGCTTCTATTCATCTTTCGGGTGCGCGGCCAGCGCTCCTGATAGGAGTAGCCCCCGAGTAATTAGTCGAATCATAGATTCGAGTGAGTACTCTTAGCTTTGAAGCCGAAGAAATTGTAGTTGTTGCTAGTATAGCTTTTGATGACGTCAGTGCTGACGATCGATGACCTCAAGCGTCTGCTGCACCAGAGATGACTTGACTGGACGAACATGGGTCCCACTTTCTGACTTGAATTGACCGGTCACGCGCGGCGTGGAGATAATTACGGCGTCGCCTCGATTTCCGTGCGTAGTGGACGGCGTGTTAGCGACGGTTCGTTGCGATGCTGACACGTGTATGGCCAGATCCTGCCGTTGGCGTTAGGTCTTCTCGATGGACGGTTGCCGTGCGTCGTCTTCGTCTTTATAATCATTGGGGGAAACTTCAGTTTGTTTTCAGCGCAACTATTCTCGTTTTCACTGCTTCCTTGTGCTCTGAGAGTTCTTGCTGCGCGCTGGAATATCCCTTCACATTTCCTTCTTCCATCCTGCACTCTCGCCGCTGGCGCCGCCGTACCGCGATGGAGAAGTCGAAGAAGTCTTCATCTGCGGTTGGTACCAGCGCCGCTAGAGGGAAAAAGAGTGCCGCCGCTACCCGTGTCACTGACGGTGGCTGGCAACGATTGAAGACGCGGGAGAGTGATCTCCGCAAGCTTCGTGAGCGGGGCCTGATCCCGTAGGATAGGGAGGCCATCAAACTCCCAGGCAATGAGGTAATCCCCCGTCCCCCCGCTGGGTATCGGGTTATGTTCCTCGCCTTCGTTATTCGCGGATTTTCCTTCCCAGTCCACGACTTCCTTCGTGGGCTGATCTTTCTTTACGGTATCCAACTGCATCATCTTTCCCCCAATTCTCTTCTTCATATTGCTTGTTTTATCACTTTCTGCGAGTGCTGGCTCGGTATCGAGCCGCACTTTGGCCTCTTTCGGAACTCTATTCCGTGAAGAGGCAATCTGGTTCGGATGGTGTGTATCCCATTGGGGGTTGCATCATCCCCCTCAAGCCCAATCTGCTTTTCTTTTCTTTTTCCATGTCCGAATCTGTCCAATACTAGCGGAGGCAATGGTTTTACATTCGCGACTCCACAATGGCTGGGCAGCATTTTGGTCTTGCTCCTTTCGACTCCTCCCAAATAATCGAGCCGAAGAGGTCCTGGAAAAACCAGATCTTGGATGGCGAGGTAGCGGAGATAGAGGCTCTCTACCGTCGATGGAGGATCTCCAGTTGATTCCGGAGAAGGAACTGAACGGTGTGGACATCATCCGCACGTTTCTTGAGCGTCGGGTGCAGCCCCTCCAGGATAGGGTGCACCCGATGTTTCTTTATGCTGGGCACCGTGATCCGACGAGGGTTTCGGCCGAAAAATTCTCCCAGGGAGATCTCGGCAGGGCCCTTCGTGCGCTGCTAAAGTACAAGGCTGGAGAGGACATCCCGGGGAAGTCGCTGACTCCTCCGTTTTCTTCTACGCTTGCCGTTCCACAGGTGTAGATTCATGCGCGTAGCGCTATTTTCGACTGTATTGTATTTCCCTTTTGTTTGCTAACAAATTTTCTTCTTTTGTGCAGAGCTTCAAAGTGCCGGGTATGGCGCCACCATTACCCAAAATATTTCCGGATGCGCCAGATAATGATGTGGTGGATTCCATGTCCGAGCTACCGTCAGCGCAATCTCCGGCTGAAGAGGCCAACGAGTCGAGCGAGGACCACACTCGGAAACGATCACGGAGCTCCAGCGAGTCTTCGGATGCCTCGACTCCTCCGACTCCTAGGAACCCGCTGTGTATTGAGCGTCACAGTGATGGGCATGGAGGCTCTTTCTCTCCAATTCCTACCCTTCCCGTGCGGGCTGTAGCGCCGCACCCGCCAGCGAAGCGAAAGAAGGAAGAAAAGAAGGAAGAGAAGAAAGAGGAGAAGAGAGTCCAAAGGACCCCTCCTGTCTTCAACCTGAGCTTGCTGGACTCGTAAGTTTCCTCTGTACTGCTTTTTCTTTGCTGTTTACTTTGTACTTGTGCTAATTTGTCCTTGTGCAGGCACTCCTCCAATGACTCCTCCAGTGATGGTGCTCGGGAGATGATGGGGGAGTCGAAAGTTGCGTCTCCTCCTCCTCAGACCGTGGCTACCTCTGCAGGCGCTGCTCCGGGCCCTTCTCCACAGGAGGTTCAGGTGGTTGCGCCTCAGAAGGCCGTGAGCGGGCCTTCGGAGTCGCCATCGGATCATGTAAGTAGTTCTGTCTCCTGCCACGGGGGGAGCCCCCGAGCATCTGTAAAAGAGTTCTGTTGTTTGTTTTTCTTTCGAGTCTCGGGGGGAGCCCCCGAGCGTTTTCGCATGTGTAGTTTGCTTCTGCTTTTTCTTTTGGGCGCAGCCCCCGAGTCCTTTTCCTGACTAGTAGGTCTTTTTCTTGCAGCCTTTTGTGCAGGATGTCAAACGATTGGTGCAGCAGCACTTGGTGCTGGAGGCCAGCCTCCAACAGCTTGGAGGTACTTTTATGCCTTGATGTTTCTTTCTTCTTGTATTCTTGTCCTGTTATCTGACGCTTGTATTATTTGAATGCAGAGGAGCATAACACCTCCCTCCGTGAGATTGATGCTCTCAAAAAGAGCCTTGGTCAAGCGGAGAAGAAGGCCGAGGTCGCCACTGGTGCGAAAGAGCGCCTCGAGCTGGAGCTAGCCACTGCGGCCGAGGCTAAGGAGCGCCTGCAGCGGGAGGCCACGGACTGCGAGGAGCATGTTGCCACTGCTGTGACTGCGCGTGAAAGAGAGGTGGCTGGCAAGCTCATGGCGGCTGCCAAGGCTGTTTCGGGTGAGTATCTTCACTTGCATCTTTTTTGGTTTTCTTGTCTTTCTTCTGCGGTGCTTGTTCATTCCTTCTCTTTATTGTCTCAGATGCCGCGGGCATCGAGTTTAACCGCGGTGCTCTAGAGCACGAGAGTGCTCTGGATGATGCTACTGCAGCGGTCGAAGATCGCTTCAAAGACCTTGTCGTCGCCGCGCAAGGCCAAGGAGTTCCTTGGGCGCTTCTACAAGGAGCTTGTCCCCAAGGGCGCGGCCCTTGATGACGTTGACGCCCTGGCGGAGACACTGTCAGCCGAAGCACCTGCGGCATACAAGCGCAAGCAGAAGGGCATCGGCGCATCTGTCGGGCTGGCGATGGCTTTGGCGGCTGGAGTGGAGCTGGACCTTCCCCAGATCACCTCCCGGATGCCGACGACTGCGGATGGATCCGAGGTAGCCTTCGCTACCTATTCTTCTTGCTATAAGCGATATGGGCCAAAGCTGATTGATCTGCTGGCCGAGTACGCGCTACGGTAGCAGGGGAAGCCAAGGCGAGGCAATCCGGCTTCGAGGCTACTCAGGGTGCCGCATCTTAGGCGTTGTAGCTGTAGGATAGTTGTAGCCTTCTTTTGTTGTAATTATGTTGATGAACAAATCCCTGTGCCACGTAGTGGCTTTTTATGCACTTAATGAATTTGTTGAGTTGTGTTCTCCTCCGTCTGAGTGTTCATGTCTTTTGCCTTTCTGCTGCTCTAGGGTCCTTCGGGTGTTGATCCCGTTGACACCTCGCCTGCCACGCGGCTGCGGCCATCCTTGGATGATTCATTGCAGCTTGCTTTTCTTTGAGACCGTGTTTGTAGTTTCGAGAAGGAGTTGCTTGGGGTGCGTGGCCATGCCGACGTTTGGAAGTCCAAGGCGGATCGCGGTGCGGCTAGAGAGGAGTACTTGATGGCAGAATTGCTTTGACTGTCTGCGCAGCTTCAGTGTAAGTTTTTTCGAGCCGCTGCTCATTTCTTCGGATGCGCCTACTGGCCTTGCATCTTACTTTTGTGCGAGTATCGCAGGTGCTAACCTTGCTCCGAGGGAGGAGAAGGAGCGTGTTGCTGTTCGGGTCAATTGCTTGACTCAACAGGACATGTAAGCCGGCGGGTTCTTCTAGATGGATCGTGACCGTGCCATGGCTCTAGCAATGGTGCAGGATCGCGTTCACCAAGTATCGCCGGTGCTTTGTCAAGTGCAGACTTCACTCGCGTCGGTTCTGCATGTGATGTTTTCACTGGATGCTGCACCAACAACCCTGTCTGGTCTTCTGTCGAAGTTTCGGAACGTGAATCGTGTTCAGGATTTGGTGAGGCAGCAGCTCATCGCAGGGGTAAAGGCTACGCTGTCCCTTGTTAGGCTGCATCGCCCTGATGTAGATCTGTCTGCTGTAGCGGCTGGGCCACCCCCTCGACCAAATGGTGGTGTGTGGGATATGCGTCCGCATTACGTGGCTGTAAGGCAGTATGCCGAAGAGATTGTAGATCTATTTGAGCAGCGCGCCCAGGTTTTTCTTCAGAATAGTTAGTACCTATAAAAGAGATAGATGTAAAATTTGTATATGTTTGACTGGGCGTGTTTTGCCCTTTGCTATAAAGATGTGGTTGTTGTTTGAGCACGCAGTGCTTTGTTTGCATACATGTCCTTTTCATTAGCCTGACGTGGTCATCTACTCAGGTGTACACGTGTTATCCTCAGTTGATGAAATCGTGAGGTGGGGGGGAGCCCCCGAGTGCGTTTGTAGCATGAAGTAAAGGTGCGAATAGTGAAACAAAATTTTGGGGCGAGACACTTAGCTTTATTTATATCGTAATGGAGGAAGTACATTGTTCGGCTGAGTAGCCTTGGCTGAATAGCCTTATTGAAAGTAAAGGGGTAGGTAGCTAGGGGTAGAATCGTCGCAAGTGTGCGATGTTCCATGGGTTGGAGTATGCGACTCCAGACTCCACGTGCTTGAGGCGATAGGTGCCACCTGGGATGACTTCGGTGATGATGTAGGGTCCTTCCCATGGTGACTCAAATTTCTTCGGTCGCTCTTGCTTGAGTCGCAAGACGAGGTCTCCTTCGACGAAGGACCTTGGGCGCAGCCGTCGGCTGTGGTAGTTGCGGAGACTTCTGGTACACCGCTGATCGAGCTGCTGCTATGTCTCTTGCCTCGTCGAGTGTGTCGACGGCATCTTTGAGTGCATCCGTGGATTCGCTGTAAGCAACTACCCAGGGGGCCTGGTGGCGTACTTCGGCTGGTAGCACGGCTTCGGCTCCATGCACCATGAAGAACGGCGTGTAGCCGGTGGAGCTGTTTGGCGTGGTGCGCAAGCTCCATAGGACGGATGGTAGCTCTTTCGTCCAGGCTCCAGCCTTTCGCTCGAGTGGGCTCATGAGGCGCTTCTTGATGCCAGCGCCGATTAGGCCATTGGCCTTTTCCACCTGCCCATTCGTTTACGGGTGAGCCACTGAGGCGTATGTGATGTTGATCCCGAGGCCTTCGCAGAAGTCTTGGAATTCTTTGGAGATGAAGTTCGATCCATTGTCGGTGATGATGCTATGCGGTACGCCGAACCTGTAGACAATGGATTCAAAGAACTTGACGGCGGTCTTGCCCTTTTGGTTAGTGACCGGCATGGCTTCGATCCACTTGGTGAATTTGTCGACTACGACCAGGAGGTAGACGTACCCCCCTTTCGAGGACCTTGGCAGTTTGCCGATCATGTCGAGGCCCCATTGAGCAAAGGGCCAGACTATAGGTATGGGACTAAGCTCTGACCCGGGTGCGTGTGGTTTGTCGGCGAACCTTTGGCACCCCTTGCATCTTCGGATGATGTCCTTTGCATCGCTCATGGCTGTTGGCCAGTAGAATCCAGCTCGTAGAGCTTTGGCGACAAGGGAGCAGCTGCCTGCGTGATGGCCACAGATGCCCTCGTGGATGTCTTGGAGGATGGTTTTCCCGTCACTGATGGTGACGCACCTTTGTAGTACACCCGTAATACTGCGCTTGTACAGCTCGCCATTGATGATGGTGAAAGCTTTTGACCGGCGAGATATGCGCCGGGCATCCGTCGGGCTGTCAGGCAGTTCTCCGTTTATCAAGAACTAGAGGTACGGTCGCGTACAGGTTTCTTCTACTGCCATGACCTGCATCAGGTTGACCATAGCAACCTCTGTGTCCAGTTTCTCGGGTCCTTCATGACCTTCGGGTAGCGTAGCCCCCGAGTGTTCTGCTTCTTCGGGTGATCCCTTGGGGAATTTCCGCTTGATGGATGGCACGCAGATCTGTTCGAGGAACACACTTGGTGGTACCTTTGTGCAGGTGGAGCCGATGTTGGCGAGTTTGTTGGCCTCCTCGTTGCTTTCTCTTCCAATGTGCCGAAGCTCGCAGTCGTCGAATTCTCCTTCGAGTGCGTTGTAGAGCGCGCGGTACGCGATCATGTTCTCGGCGTGTGCGTCGCACTCATTCATCGTTTGTTGGACGACGAGGTTGGAGTCACTGTAGATGACCAGGCGCGTTGCGCCGCAGATCTTTGCCATCCTCATGCTGTGGATGAGGACTTCGTATTTGGCCTCGTTGTTGGAAGCTCGGAATTTCATCCGAAGGACGTACTTCATCTTGTCGCCCTGCGGGGAGGTCAGTATGACCCCGACTCCTGCTCCAGCTTCACGCTTGGAGCCGTCGAAGTGCATCGTCCATGACTGCGACATGTCTGGGGTGTCTGGCAGCTGCAGCTCCATCCAGTGTACAAGGAAGTCCGGTAGGACCTGAGACTTGATTGCGAGTCGTTTCTCGTAGACGATGTCTAGGGGTGACAGCTCGATACCCCACAGGGCCACGCATCCTGTGGCCTCTGGGTTATTCAGGATGCTGTTCAGGGGTGCCTCATTGACGACCATCACCTGGTGCTCCTGGAAGTAATGGCTCAACCGACGAGCCGTCATGAACACGCCGTAGGCGAGTTTTTGGTAGTGAGGGTACCTTTGTTTTGTTGGCGTCAATACCTCGCTGAGGTAGTAAATTGGGCGTTGGACCCCATGGATCTTGCCATCTTCGGGTCGTTCGACCACTAGCACGGTGCTGACCACCTGGTGTGTGGCTGCTATGTACAGCAGCAGAGGCTCGCGCTCCTTTGGCATGACCAAAACGGGCGAGGTGGAGAGCAGTCGGTTGAGACTTTCAAATGCGTCATCGGCTTCGGGCGTCCACTCGAATTTATCTGCCTTTCGTAGCAGCTGGTAGAATGGCAGGGCCTTCTCGCCCATGCGGCTGATGAACCTGCTCAATGCTGCTATTTGTCCTGCGAGCTGCTGAACACCCTTGAGATTCTTTGGCTTCTCCATCGCCATGATGGCCCGTATTTTCTTCGGGTTCGCCTCGATCCCTCGCTGGGAGATGAAGTAGCCAAGGAGTTATCCTGATGGGACGCCGAAGGCGCACTTTTCAGGATTGAGCTTGATCCTGTAGCGGTCGAGATCATCGAAAGTCTCACGGAGATCGTCGATGAGCGTTTTTGCCTCCCTGGTTTTGATGACTATGTCGTCGACATAGACTTGGACGTTACGACCGATCTGGTCCTTTAGGCATGCCTGCATGCATCGCTGGTACGTGGCACCTGCGTTCTTTAGCCCGAAGGGCATTGTGTTGTAGCAGAACACTCCGAACGGTGTGATAAACGCTGTTTTCTCTTGATCTTCGACCTTGAGCCGAATCTGGTTGTAGCCTGAGTAGGCGTCGAGGAAGGAGAGTTTCTCGCATCCTGCAGTCGAATCGATGCTCTGGTCGATCCGAGGGAGAGGGAAGTGGTCTTTTGGGCAGTGCTTGTTCAGCGAAGTGAAATCCACGCACATCCGCAGGATGTCCGTGTCCTTCTTTGGGACCATCACTGTATTTGCGAGCCACTCGCTTTCTTTGATCTCCCTGATGAAGTCTGCAGCGAGTAGTCTGTTGATTTCCATCCCGATGGCTTCGGCCCATGGCTCGGACAGTCTCCGGATGGACTGCTTGACAGGCTTGGTGTCTGGAAAGACGTTGAGTGCGTGCTCGGCGAATTCCCTAGGAACTCCTGGCATGTCCGCAGGACACCAGGCGAAGATTTCCCAGCGCTCACGGAGGAATTCGACGAGCGCGCTTTCCTATGCGAGGCTGAGGTCGTTGGCGATCAACGCCGTCTTGGAGGCATCCGTGGGGTGGACCTGCACCTTCTTTGTGTTGACGGTGGAGTCGAAGGACATGTCAGGTGCGTTTTATCGTGCGACTGGGGGTGCCCCATTGTCCGTCACCTCGCGGAGCCTTACGAGCTCGTCCTACATGCCGAATGACTGGGAGATTCTATTGAAGTCCCTGTCGCATTGGTCCGATCGGGTGAAGCTTCCGTGGACTGTGATGACGCCCCTGGGTTCGGGCATCTTGAGTAGCAGGTATGCGTAATGTGGGACAACCAAGAACCTTGCGAATGCTACAAGCCCGAGGATGGCGTCGTATTGTGATGGCCAGTCCACCACTTTGAATTCAAGCCGCTCGAGTTGGAAGTTGTCTGGCTTGACGAAGATGACGTCGAGCCATATTTTGCCCAGGGGGAATATGCCCTTTCCTGGGACGATGCCATGGAACGTTGTGTCTGACTGTTCCAGGCCGCACTGCGGGATCGGCATTGCTACTAGAGTACTTGCGAACATCAGGTTGATGCCGCTGCCGCCGTCCATGAAGATGCGGCTCATCTCGAAGCCTCCGATCTGCGCCTCCAGCACCAGGGCAGCATGACCTGGGCGAGGATCCGCAAGGTGATCCAACGATCAACATGATGCAGGACTCCGATCCACTGAGGTACTCAGGGATGGCGGGTGGAGTTGCCACGGCCAGGTTGATCTGACGGGTGATTTTCTTCTGCACCCTATTCGTGGGGCGCCCCTTCTGGATCATCAGTGCTCCTTTCGACGGGGGATACCCGTTCCCAGCGTTGTTCTGTGCTGGTGCGACTGGTTGGTTCGGGCCTCCTACAGGTGGCGGTGGAGGAGCTCCATGCGCTATCTCACCTGGCGCGGGTGCGTTCCCGAATCCAGGAAGTGGAGCTTGCTGCCTCATCTGGACCATGCTTTCGCTGAGCTTATGGAACTCGCGGCAGTCCTTGAGTGTTACTTGCCTTCTTCTTGCCATCCTGCTTGTCGATGTAGAAGTGGATGGTGCATGGACCCGAAAGTTTTTCGTATGCTGAGGGTCCGTTGTCGCGATCGCGGCGCTGCCACGACTGTGCTGGGCGCCCTCCATCGCAGAAGTTTCCTCCGTGGTATCCTCCGCTGTTGCGGTTGGCGTCGTTGCAGCGGTCGGCGTAGCCGGCCGCGACCATGTCGGGTCCATCGCGATCGTCGTAGACGCGCGATCTCCTCTTGCTACGACGCTCTCGTCGTCAGCCGTAATCGTCCTCTTCCTCTGAGTGTGCCCGGTGGACGGAATCTTCGCCGTCAGCCCACCTGTTGGCGATGTCCATGAGATGGTCGAGTGTCTTGGGCTTGACGCGCCCAAGTTCCTCCTTGAAATCCTGGCGCTTGACGCCATCCTTGAAGGCGTCGATGGCTTTGTCTTCAGAGATGTGCACTGTGGAGTTCTTGGTGTTGGACCAGCGTAGTATGTACGAGCGGATGGATTAGCCCGTTCGTTGAGTGCAGGCCCGCAACTCTTCGATTGAGCCAGGCCTCTTGCTGGTACCTTTAAAGTTTCGGATGAAGCTGTAAGCTAAATCCTCCCAGCTTCGGATGGACCCTGAAGATAGGCTGCTAAGCCAGGTCCGGGCTGCGCCTGTTAGCTGTAGCTGAAGGCATTGCATGGCAGTTTCCTTGTTTCCGCCGTGCAATTTGACGGATGACAGGTGGTCGCTGAGCTACGCCTTTGGGTCTTGTGTGCCGTTGAACTTCGGAGTATCCAAAGGAAGTTTGAAATTTCACGGCATCCTTGTTCATCGAACAGATCTACTGAAGCATCGGGCCTCGCAGAGTTCTCCTTCGTCTTCGTCCATCTCGGATTCAGACGAGCATGCGCGCTTGGCTCGCGCTTTGTCGATTTTGCACTGTGTGAGCGCGTCCCTGGCGTCGTAATCGTGGTTGCGATGGAGCGAACTCTTGTTCCTTCGAGGAAGGTCATGGTCCTCTTCTTCGGATGAAGGGGTGGGGCTGCGGTCGAACCTGACTGGAGCTTTCTTCTTCGGCTCCGTAGGAGCTTCCTGGTGGAGCGCGGCTCCGACGAGTCCGAGTCCAGTAAGTGCGGACTTGTGCATGGCTCTTTTTGGGTCTCCCTCCGGAGGTGGGTGGGCCGCGAGGTACGCAGTGGCTGCCATGATCGCAGCCTGCGGCGTTTTCGGGATGACGTTGCCGTCGGCGTCCATCTCCATGAAGGATGTGTGGAGGGTTCGGGTCACCTCACGGTGCTCCTTGGGATCCATGTTCTCCATCCGAGAGCGTTGCTTGTTGCCTTGGTTGCCGTTCGTGATGGAGCCGATGCCCATGGCGGAGAGCGCAGCTCGTCGAGCGCAGCTCGTCGAGCGCTGGACTCTGAAGCTGCTTGCTTGCGTTTGTCAAGCACCTCTTGCATCTTGACCTATTTCTTGTGCTCCTCGATGAGGAGTAAGTGGTATGCCATCAGCAGGTCCCGTGAGGCGTCTGCAGGCAGGACCGTGCTGCCCGCCACGGCGGCGCGTGCCTGGGCCCATCCTTCTTTGTTAAGGCGGATGACGTGGCCGGTGTTCTCCCCTTCGGGTGGGGGGGACTCGCTTCTTCTGTTTCCCGCCGTTTCTATCCTGCGGGTTAGGTGGAGGGTTGGGCGACGGGTTGGGCGCTTGCTGATCCACGTCGCTCTGGATAACTACGGCGCATTGGTAGCGCTTGTAGATTGGTCCGCTGCTACCGCAGCTTTCGGATCCGGAACCGTAGGTCCCTTCATCCGATGGCGGATCGCATAGATCGGAGTTGCAGCTGCTGCTGTCGTAGGACTCATCTGTTGATGATGATGTGCGTAGCATTACGGTGTAGGGCCCTGAAGCGGGCCTGATTGATGGTAGGCACCCGCCGTCGAGGCGGAGGGTGCCAGTCTGCCCCACCTGGAAGCAGAAGCTCCCAAATAGGATCTCGAGTCCGTCGCCTACAGGCTCGAAGTCCTTCATGGTGGCCGGTGAGTGGGCGGTGAAGTCAAAAGCGCCAAAGAGGAGGTGACTCTCTGTCGTCGCAGAGTTGTAGATCGTTCGGGTTGGGACCGTCACGATCGCACAATCAGCGTCCCCAGTTCCCACAGGCGACGCCAATTGACGATGTTTGATCTCTTCAATGCCCATTGTTATGGACTTGGGTTTTGGAGAAGATGGGGGATGCTGGAGATCACGGAACGGTTAGCAAACAAGCAACACGGGACACGAGGTTTACCCAGGTTCAGGCCCCCGGAGGGAAAACCCTACTCCTGCTTGTCTACTCTTGATTACGGTGGAACCGGTGATTACAGGGTGCGCAGATG
Source organism: Avena insularis (assembly GCA_023614405.1). Taxonomy (NCBI): domain Eukaryota; kingdom Viridiplantae; phylum Streptophyta; class Magnoliopsida; order Poales; family Poaceae; genus Avena; species Avena insularis. Next base: position 28,575,933 of record CM042689.1, on the reverse strand, counting down.
CGATCTGGCGTGGAGGTGTGTATGCGAAAGTATGAGAGAGAGATCTAGGTCGTGCCTGTTGGAGATATGCCCTAGAGGCAATAATAAATATAGTTATTATTATATCTTTGTGTTTATGATAAATGTTTACATTCATGCTATAATAGTATTAACAAGGAAACATTAATACTTGTGTGATTTGTAAACTAAAATAGAGTCCCTAGTAAAGCCTCTTTATAATACTAGCTTGTTGGTTAATAAATGATTGTGATTTCCCTATCATGAACATTGAGATGTTATTAACAACAAGATCATATCGTTAGGAGAATGATATGGTGGACATACTCCTATAGATAAGCGTAGCATAAAGATCAAGTCATTTTAATAGTTCAATTGCTATATGCTTTCTGATACATAGAAACCTAATTCCTTCGACCATGAGATCATGCATATCACCTTCACCGGAAGGATGCTTTGATGACATCAAACAACACACCATAACTGGGTGGCTATAAAGGTGGCATTGAGTGTTCGGAAAGTATTGGTTGAGACACATGGATCAAGAGTGGGATTTGTCCATCCATATGACGGATAGATATACTCTGGGCCCTCTCGGTGGAATGTCATCCAATTAGCTTGCAAGCATGTGGGCTCACAAGGGATCACATATCACAGAACGAGAAAAGAGTACTTATCGATGTGAGGTTGAACTAGGTATGCAGAGATACCGACGATCATAACCTCGGATAAGTAAACTATCGTGAGACAAAGGGAAATTGGTATCGTATGTAAGTGGTTCATTCGATCGAAAAGTAATCGTAGAAATATGTGGGAGCCATATGAATTTCCAGATTCCTCTATTGGTTATTGATCGGAGAAGTGTCTCGATCATGTCCGCATAATTCACGAACCGTAGGGAGACACACTTAAGGATTCGACGTTGTTTGAGTAGTTATGGAATGATGAGTAAGAGACCGAATGTTGTTCGGAGTCTCGGATGGGATCCGAGATATCACGAGGAGATGCGGAATGGTCCGGAGAATAAGATTCATATAAGGAAAGTCCTGTTTCGGGGTTGGAGAATGGTTCCGGTGTTTTCATCGGGAATGTTCTAGAAGGTTCCGGAATGTCCGGCACTCCGGAGGGGAAGGGTACATGAATGTGTCATACCAAGTTGGAATGATTGCATCATGTACTAGGTGTCATCGCTGAACAAAATAAAGGGTTTAATCAAATCCTAGTTTGAAAAGTCAAACGGCTATTTTGGAAAGTGGAGGGGAAGTGGGAAACCGAGTTGGGGAGGAGTTCCTCCTCCATCGCCAGCCCACTTGGGATCTGAGTTGGGGATGGACTCCCCTCCCCTTGGCCGGCGCCTCCCACCTATAAAGGGAGGGGCAGGGCTGCCCCTCCTAACACACAAGATCTCCACCCAAAACCCTAGCCCGGCGCCGCCACCTCCTGTCACGCCGCCTTGGGCTCTAGCCCTAGCCGCCGGCCCTAGCACCTCCTCCTTGGTGTGTCTAAACCCTAGATCGCCGAGGAGCTCTCTCATAGTCCACCATACTCGCTCCGGCTTAAGGCGAAGCCCTGCGAGATCTCCCCTCTACTTCCGGTACCACGCCGTTGTGCTGCCGGAATCGCGAGGAGAGTGCTACAACCTCCGCTGCCTGCTGGAACAAGGGAGAGGAAGGTCTTCGTCGAGTACCGAACGTGTGACTCATTGAGCGCTGCGCCGAAATGCGGAAGGATCGTCTACACGATCTTGAGATCGGGAAGAGTACGACTACATCACCCACGAGAATCCGCTCTCGTTAAACACTTTGGAATCTTCGAGGGTGAGTTATTCCATCGACTCATTGCTACAATCTAGTAGATAGATCTTGGCTTGTTTGTTTGTATGCGAAAGAAAGTTTTTGTTTTCCATGCTACGAAACCCTACAGTGGTATCAGAGCCGTGTCTATATGTAGATCTGTTGCACGAGTAGAACACAATGGTCATTGTGGGCGTTGATGCTTTTATTGTCGATTGCTTCTTGTGTACTTTGCATCTTGCGGGATGGTGGGATGAAGCGGCCCGGGCTAACCTTACATGACATCGTTCATGAGACTTGCTCCACGCTTGACATGCAACTTGTATTGCATAAGTGGCTTTGCGGGTGCCTAGTTCTCCCAACATAGTTAAGATCCAATTTACAATGGGTGATTGACAATACTAGTATCAATGTTGTGGTTCTTGTTCGTAAGTTAGAACGACACTTATTGAAAGCCCCAAACCACGTAAAACATGCAAAGAAAGTAGAGGCGTCTAACTTTGTTTTGTAGGGGTGTGCTGTGATGTGATATGGCCATGATTGTGATTATATTTGATGTATGCAATGTTCCTTATTGTAAGTTGGCAACCGGCAGGAGCCATATGGTTGTCTTTAATTTATGTTAAGACCCGCGTGTCTATTCAAAGTAGTTGTAATAGTTGAAGCTGGTGGACGACAACCATGAAGCGGCGTCATTGACCTTGATGCAATGCCGGTGATGATGGAGATCATGTTCGTGCTTGAAGATGGAGATCGAAAGCACAAAGAAGAAAGGCCATATCATATCACATATTTTGAATTGCATGTGATGTTAATCCTTTATGCATCTTGTATTGCTTAGTTAACGACGGTAGCATTATAAGATGATCCCTCATGCACATAAATTTCAAGTCCTAAAGTGTTCACCCTTAGTAAGCACCGTTGCTAAAGCTTGTTGTTTCGAAGCACCACGTGATGATCGGGTGTGTTAGATTCCGCAAGTGTATACAACGTGAGCAAGACAGATTTGCTCATGCGGAAGCTAAGGTTTGATCTTGACGAGCCTAGCATGTACAGACATGGTCTCGGAACACGGATCACCGAAAGGTAAAGCATGAATCATATAGTAGATATGATGAACATGTCGATTGTTCGCCATTGAAGCTACATCAACTCTCGTGATGATCGGTTTTGATGTGGTGGATTTGGTTCGTGTGATCACTAAAACAATGTGAGGGATGTTGTTTTGAGTGGGAGTTCACCTAGATTAATTTAACTATTAATTAGAACTCAATTTGTCATAAACTTAGTCTAAACTATTGCAAATATGTTGTAGATCAATGGCGGCCCCTACCATCAATTTTAATGCGTTCCTAGACAAAGAAAAGTTGAAAAACAATGGAAGCAACTTCGTGGATTGGTTCCGCAATTTGAGGATTGTCCTCACAACTGGTAATTTGACCTATGTGCTGGATGCACCGCTAGGTGACCCACCTGCAGCTACTGCTACCGATGAAGTAAAGAATGTTTACCTCACTCGGAAGACTCAGTACTCCATAGTTCAGTGTGCTATCTTGTATGGTTTAGAATCGGAGCTTCAGAAAAGGTTTGAGAATTCAGACCCACATGATATTGTCCGTGATCTCAAATTGATCTTTGAGACTCACGCGACGATTGAGAGCTATGAGGCTTCTGAAAAGTTCTTTAACTGCAAGATGGAAGAGGGCAGCTCTGTCAGTGATCATGTGCTTAAGATGTCTGGGCGCGCAAACAAACTTCAAAGCTTGGATATAGTGATTCCTAATGCTTTGGGGATTTACCGTGTCCTCCAATCACTACCACCAAGTTACAAGAACTTTGTGATGAACTACAATATGCAAAACATGAACAAGCAGTTGCCAGAACTCTTTGCCATGTTGAAATCTGCAGAAGTGGAGATCAAGATATAGCACCAAGTGTTGATGGTCAATAAGACCACCAAATTCAAGAAAGGCAAGTCTAAGCAAAAGGGACACTTCAAGAAGGGTGGTAAGAAAGTTATCGCGCCGACGAAGAAGACCAAGGCTGGACCTAAGCCTGATACTGAGTGCTTTTACTGCAAGGGAGAAGGTCACTGGAAGCGGAATTGCCCAAAGTACTTGGCGGATTTGAAGAACGACAACATTAAGAAGAAAGGTATATCCGATATACATGTTATTGATGTGTATCTCACTAGTAATCGTAGTAGTGCCTGGATATTTGATACTGGTTCGGTTGCTCATATTTGTAACTCGAAACAGGTGCTGCAGAATAAACGGAAGCTAGCGATGAACGAGGTGACGATGCACGTGGGAAATGGATCAAAGGTTGATGTGATCGCGGTTAGCACGCTACCTCTTCATCTACCATCGGGATTAGTTTTATACTTAAATAATTGTTATTTGGTGCCTGCGTTAAGCATGAATATTATATCGGGATCTTGTTTATTGCGAGACAGTTACTTGTTTAAGTCCGAGAATAATGGTTGTTCGATTTATATGAGTAATATGTTTTATGCACATGCACCTTTGATAGATGGTCTATTCTTATTGAATATCGATAGTGGAAATACACATATTAATAACATTGAGGCTAAACGTTTGAAATCGAGCGATAACTCGACCTATATGTGGCACTGTTGTCTTAGTCACATTGGAGTGAAGCGTATGAAGAAACTCCATTCCGATGGACTTCTTGAATCACTTGATTTCGAATCACTTGAAAGATGCGAAGCATGTCTGATGGGAAAAATGACTAAGACTCCATTTTCTGGTATGATGGAGCGAGCTACGGACTTATTGGAAATCATACATACCGATGTGTGTGGTCCAATGAGTGTAGCATCGCGCGGTGGTTATCGTTATGTTCTTACCTTCACGGATGACTTGAGTAGATATGGGTATATCTATTTCATGAAACATAAGTCCAAAACTTTCGAGAAGTTTAAGGAATTTCAAAGTGAGGTTGAGAATCAACGTAACAAGAAGATTAAATTTCTACGTTCTGATCGTGGAGGTGAATATCTAAGTACGAGTTTGGCGAGCATTTGAAGAAATGCGGAATACTTTCACAATTGACACCGCCGGAACACCACAGCGTAATGGTGTGTCCGAACGTCGTAATCGAACTCTCTTAGATATGGTTCGTTCTATGATGTCACTTAGAGATTTACCACTATCATTTTGGGGTTATGCATTAGAAACAGCCGCATTCACTTTAAATAGGGCACCATCTAAATCTGTTGAAACGACACCGTATGAATTATGGTTTGGGAAGAAACCTAAATTGTCGTTCCTTAAAGTTTGGGGTAGCGAAGCCTATGTAAAGAAGTTACAGCCGGACAAGCTTGAACCCAAAGCGGAAAAATGCGTCTTCATAGGATACCCGAAGGAAACTATTGGGTATACCTTCTATCATAGATCCGAAGGCAAAATCTTCGTTGCCAAGAATGGATCCTTTCTAGAGAAGGAATTTCTCTCGAAAGAAGTGACTGGAAGGAAAGTAGAACTCAACGAGGTTGTCGAACCTTCTCTCGAAATTGTGAGTAGCGCAGCACCGGAAGAAGTTCCTGTGGTGCCTGCACCAGTAAGAGAGGAAGCTAATGATGATGATCATGAAACTTCGGTTGAAGTTGCTACAGAGCCTCGCAGGTCAACGAGAACTCGTACCACTCCTGATTGGTATGATCCCGTAATGAATGTCATGTTGGTGGACAACACCGATGACCTTACGACATATGAGGAAGCGATGATGAGCCTAGATTCCAATAAATGGCAAGAAGCCATGAAATCCGAGATTGGATCCATGTACGAAAACCAAGTATGGACTTTGGTGGACTTACCGGATGGCCGGAAGGCTGTCGAGAACAAATGGATTTTCAAGAAGAAAACAGATGCTGATGGTAATGTTACTGTCTATAAAGCTCGACTTGTCGCAAAAGGGTTTCGACAAATTCAAGGAGTTGACTACGATGAGACTTTCTCACCAGTAGCAAAGCTAAAGTCTGTGAGGATTATGTTAGCAATCGCTGCATATTATGATTATGAGATATGGCAGATGGATGTCAAAAAAGCGTTCCTCAATGGAGATATTGATGAAGAGTTGTATATGATGCAACCCAAAGGTTTTGTCGATCCTAAAGATGCTAACAAGGTATGCAAACTTCAACGGTCCATCTATGGATTGAAGCAAGCATCCCGAAGTTGGAATCAACGTTTTGATAAGGTAATCAAAAGTTTTGGTTTTATACAAACTTATGGAGAAGCTTGTATTTACAAGAAAGTGAGTGGGAGCTCTGTAGCATTATTCATACTATATGTAGATGCCATATTGTTGATTGGGAATGATGTAGACCTTCTTAATAGTGTCAAGGAATATTTGAATAATAGTTTTTCAATGAAGGATCTTGGCGAAGCAGCTTACATATTAGGCATAAAGATTTATAGAGATAGATCGAGACGCCTAATATCATTGTCACAAAGTACATATTTGGACAAAGTTTTAAAGAGGTTTGGAATGGAAGATAGCAAGAAAGGGTTCTTGCCCATGTTGCCCAATACGACGTTGAGTAAAACTCAAAGTCCGACAATGGCAGAAGATAGAGAAAGGATGAGTAAAACTCCCTATGCCTCAGCCATAGGATCTCTAATGTATGCCATGCTATGTACTAGACCCGACATTGCATATGCTGTTAGTTTAACTAGCAGATATCAAAGTGATCCAGGAGTGGATCATTGGACAGCGGTCAAAAACATCCTTAAGTACTTAAAAAGAACTAAGAATATGGTTATTTCTTATGGAGGTGATGAACAACTCGTTGTTAATGGTTACACCGATGCTAGCTGGAACACCGATCCGGATGATTCTAAATTTGTTAAAATTTGGATAAATCTATATATGTCTAGATTTATTCAAATCTAAACTAATTTGAGTCAATTAATATGGATCGGAGGGAGTAACCACAAGACCTTAAAAAACCATAAGTTTCGACCTAATACCCATGCATGCTGAATTCAAGCAAAAAAAATAGATGTGGTGGATAAAATTCAATATTGATTTCTGAAATCTAAAACGAATCAAGACTGAATTGCCTGGTCCTTCGAATATTTACATCATTGCAAGCACTCCACAAATGGAGCCATAATTTATCTATAGCTTAAGCATGGTGACTTTCGGCTCATCTTCATTTGGTTGTGGCCTTGTGGCTCGCTGCCGTTTTGCTGACATGTGGCATGTGGTAGTTTCGTCACTGACAAGTGGGCCTCCGGTGCATTTGTGCATATCACGTAATTGCACCCCCGAACGACCAAACTACGCATAGCCACACCCACGCCACTCCGAACTCTCTCTCTCTCATCATGGTTCGTCAGGAGCTTCGCGCTAGGGTTTTTGGCAGCCATCGACCAATTTCCGGCCGTCACCTCGCTCAGCTTGGCCAGAAATTCCGCCCCAACGGACCTTCTTCCCGCTCGCACCCGGCCTCATCTCGACCACGACGCTGCTAGGCGCGGGGTGGTGGGGTCGGGGGTCGTCTATGCGGTGCTCAGGCGGACGGGCAGATAGCCGTGAAGGCGCCTTTTCAGAGATCCCAGTTATCCAAGGGGAAAATTTCACTCTTCCACCGACCCAGTCCTGACCGATTTCGTTTCTCCCCAAACGTCTGCCCCATGAACCGATCGTTGTCGAACCATAGTAGTCCACACTTCTACAGGGTGTAAGTTGTGCTTACTATTTATGTTTGCTTTTATTTTTTATATATGTTTGCTTTTCTTTTTTATGTGTTTACTATTTGTTTGTTTCAAACTCAAACATGTTTGTGAATTCAAATTCTTTATAAAATTTTAGGAGGATTTAAACAGAGGGTTTATGGCAGCAATTAGGGACAAGAGGGAATAAGACAAAGGAGGAGATATGGCCACTTAATACAACTTGGGTATTCATACATGAGTAGGACTTTAGGTTTTTGTGTAAATGGAATGAAACCATTGGAAAATAATGGTTCCTTAGTAATGGAAACTCACATGTAGATTCAAACAATAATGCAAGGTCAAACAAAAGTAGATTCAAATGCAAGGTCACAACAATTGCAATGCAAAAAATAATTGCACAAACATATGATCCATGAAATGTGGCATGATGAACATTTGATCCGTTACGCAAGTAAAAAAGTAGCATTACAAGGGTTAGACATTGGGATACTATAACCGAGCTGCTGAAAAGATGCTGCCTTGGAAATCATGTGGGGACGCCGACAACCACGTCGGCGATGAAGAGTATGGACATATCTATTTTGCCATGACAATGGATGACGACCTAGAATCTGATGGCGGCCAGATAGCCAGCAGGAGCACCTCCTCCTCTAGCGCTGTCGTCATAGACTCTCAACTTACATCCACGGTGGCGGACACTAAGATATCATGTTTAGAACTCCATAAGGACCGGCCGCACCGCCGTCATGCTCGGACACCTGCCGCCACACAACTGGACCGCGTCCGCTTTGGCGCGGTTTGCAGCACTCAGTGGTGGGCGACCGCGCGCGATGGACAACCCGGTCCTGCCTCCAAACTTTCCAAGCTCAACCGGAGCTTCTATCGCTTGCCAAGCTCTGCTTTTGGGCTCCTGCCAGCAGCTGCCGCATCCGCAGAGCTCCCGCAGCGAGTGAATTAATGGTATTCCATCGGTAGCGGGAAATTTCCATCGCGCAACCGACCGACGAAGGTGCATGGGATAACTGCTTTGCCGATGTCGGTTAGAAGGCACTCAACAAAGACAAATTCTGGCACAACGCATTTAACCATGCCGAGGAAGCCCACGTGCCAAAGCAGAATGTAGTTTATTTGTTTGACGATTGCCTTTTTTTTTTTTTTTGCCTTGTGTTCTTTTTTGGGATTTTGCAGTGTATTTATTGGGAGTTTTGCCGAGTGTCTTGCTCGGGTTTATCGTGTGGGCAACTTTTGGCAAGCCTTGCACTCAGCTAAACCCTGATCTCAACAAAAAAAATTCCACTTGACAAAAAACTATTTTCAAGTAATCTTTATTACTTTTGGGCTTTTGTTGATTATTAATAGATCAGTGGACTGTCGCATAAGAGAAACATGCTTCGTACTGTTGATGATGATTATTAGTGCTACATAAATCCGAATCTAGATAAATCCAAGTCAAACTAATATGCGTCGGAGAAAGTAACTCCTTTGTCTTGCCGGCCAAGGTTTGAGACAAGTTCCTGCACTTACGTATCCCCCCAAAGCCATGATGCAAGGAAAATAGGAAATTATTTGGATGCTGTTTTAAATAGCAGCAAATAGAGGGTTGACCTCCACAAAATTGTGCCAAATTATCTCGGCAGTTCATGAGGGGTTGTGGGGCAGACCTCCGGAGCCAGAAGGAGGCCATTCTGGGGGAAATTCAGGCTTTGGACCGGGAAGCTGACCAACATGGCCTCTCGGCCGAGGCGTGGTCCCTTAGGTACTCCATTGAGACCTTCATTATGGAGATATACAAGGGAGAGGAAACGTTCTGGCGACAGCAGGGTCGCCAGAACTGGATTGTCCAGGGGGAGTCAAACACAGCCTACTTCCACGCCATTGCCAATGGCAGGAGGAGGAAGTGTTCGATCCCCTGCCTCTGGGCGGACGAGGTTCTGTTGGAGTCTCCACGGGCCCTCTCCTCCCATATTTATGCCTTCTACCGGTCCCTTTTCTCAGCGTCCCTGCCTCCGGGCATCTCGCTTGCCCCGGACTTTTGGTCCGGGGAGGCGCTTGTCTCCCATGACGAGAATGCGCTGCTCACTCTTCCATTTCTTCCGAGGGAGGTGTCGGCGGCCCTGAAGGCCATGAAGTCTAGTTCGGCTCCGGGCCCAGATGGCTGCCCGTGAGTTTCTTCCAGACTTTTTGGGACCAGCTTCAGCCGGTGATCATGCAATTGTTCCAGGAGCTCTTCACGGGGACTTTGGTGATGTCCCGCCTAAACCTTGGCGTTATTACCCTGATCCCCAAAGTAGTGGGGGCCACGGATATCCGGTAATTCCGCCCAATCACTGTGATCAATGTCATCCAATGTCTGTTCGCCAAGGTCTGTGCCATTCGTCTCGCTCCGGTAATGGAGCGACTTACCCATCCCCTCCAGTTCGCCTTCCTGAAGGGACGCCTCATTCATGACGATGTCCTGGCGCTTCATGAGATTATCCATGAAGTGAAGGTACACCTGGATATGCCTACCGGGGTATACCCAGCAGGACGTTTCCGACTGGCCCAGGAACTGGCAAGTGGGCCTGCAAGACGGCGACTGGATCAAGCCCTGGCATGGATCCAAGCGACTGGAAGCTGAAGGCCCAGGAGAGTAGATAGGCCCAGTCGGATTAGGTTAAGCAGTAATCAAGCCTTAACTGATTCGGTTAAGATATGTAAACCCTAGGGGGAGGTGACTCTATATAAACCTCCCTACAGGGCGTGTAGAAACACGTTCCATCATACACCCAAGCGACTCGCCGCCTAGCCGTCGAGCTCGCCCATTGTACCTTCACCATAATACAATCTAGCAGGAGTAGGTCTTTACCCTCCGGGGGCCAAACCTGGGTAAAACCCTGTGTCTCCGCCCGCATCTCGCACCGCAGATGGCTGGCCGCCCTTGCCCTTCGTTCTACTACTCGCTGCCGATTGCAGCATCTGCTGTGACCATTTCCACGACAGTGGCGCCTACCGTGGGGCCTGGCCGGTCTGGCCGGTGTTCTGCGGCGAGATCCAATCTGCCCATCAACGAGTCGGTCGCCACCGACCGCATGATAGCGATCGGCGAGATGCTTCAGATCTTGCTGAGCAGCTACGTCCCGGCGGCACGACCCATCACGCACAGCATGATCTTGCCAGTAGGCACGATCAGCCTCTTCGTCGGCCTCACCGACGTCATCGTCTCGGAGGACTCGGCTCGCATCCGCGAGTCGCCGCCACGCGACCGGCTCTCCGAGAGCCAGGTCCGCACGATCCATCGCCTCGCCTCTGAGTACAACTCGGCCCACAGCGACGTGGCCAAAAACTCCGCGGCCACGGAAGACGCGGCCCTCAACGACGACGCCGACTCGGCGACCCCGGCATCACTCGCCGGATCCATTACCGCGGGCTCCATCACCTAGGTCTCCAACGTGGGAGACTTCGAGGATCCCTCCATCCTTGGGATCTTCGACTTCGACTCCGGGTCAGAAAACTCCGCCGATCTCCGCGACGGGACCGGTCGTCACGCCGCGACCTACATGGCGACTGGCACCGATCCGCCGGAGGATCCTTTCTCCACCCCTATCCCTCCTAACGCCACGGCAACGGAGGTCGAGGAACTCCGCCTGAAGCTAGCGGAGGCAGTCCGCAAGGAGCAAGCCGAGCGCGAAAAATTTCGCCTCGAGCAGGTGACGGCACAGGACCTGTCGCGTTACCACGGTCCGCGTGGCCGAGCGCTTGAACCCTACTGTCCAGGGGCGCGCCCTGAACTTCGACGACAAGAACGACCCGGCCCGCGTGGCCGAGCGCGCGATCTGCGAGAACGCACCACCAGGGGAAAGCGCCCGGCCCCCACTAGGGTCGACGGCGATAGGCGCCCCACCTCCACCCAACCGCACACACCCCAGGGATCAGCCGCGGATAGTAGTCTCCTCACGGGAGCGAGACGCGAACGGCCTACCACTGTTCTCCACCCCGATGGACAAACTCGTGGCGGGTCGAGCAGCGGCTGACAACATCACGGCCACCGGCGGTGCCTCAGATCCAATCGTCGAGGCCACGCCGCAAAGGCCGTCGAGCAGCAAAACGCAGGCGCCGACTCGCAGGGTCGAGTGTACTCGCGTTCTTCGGGAAGCAGAGCGGCCTCAAGCGGCTGCCCATTGGCGGCAAACACCCTCAACTGCCCGCCAGCAGAGCCACTGTAGCTCCAACATCGACCCGCAAACGCGGCACTCTCCACCAACGACCCCAGGCCAGCGACCAACTTTGTCGCCGCCAACGGTCAGCTCGTCGACGCCCGCACCCACATCATCAACAATCAAAGATGGCGCGCACGCCAGCCCGATGACCTGCGACACACCCTAACCAATCGCCGCGACGGCGAGCCGATGGGGTCGCTAAGTCGACTCGGGCCCAGGTGCTTCGGACTGATGATCCGAGGCGAAAAATACCCGGCGAACTTCAAAGCGCCGAAGGAAATAGAGAAGTACGACCCTTCGTACGACCCCTCCGTGTGGCTGGACACATACCTCATGGCGATGGGGATTGCTGGTCATACCGACCTGCTAGCCGCCCGTTACCTCCCCTTGATGATGGAGGGGACGTGCAGGCAGTGGATCAACACCCTCCCCCAGGATAGCATCGACTCCTGGGAGGAGATGCGCGACGCCTTCGAGGCACTTGAGTGCTCCTACACCAGCGCCACCACCATCGAGGACCTGGAGCGTCGTCCAGGGACCCGTGAGTCGTCGCCCAAGCTGGGTCCAGCGGTGGCAAGAACTATGGTACAACGCGGTCGGCATCCACCCGGACACCGCGATCCATTGCTTCAAGACCTCGTGCCGCTACGAGCCCTTGGTCGCCAAGCTCAAGCGACATTCTCGCACGCTCGACAACATACCGGACCTCCTCAAGTTCACCAAACAGTACGCGGAGGAAGATCCAAACCAAGAAACCGACGATGAGTCGGGAGGCCAACGCCGCACGAGCGGCAACGACAACGGACGACGGTCCGACCTATGCTATAGCAACACTTGCCTCACTGGCAAGCGCCGCAGTGAAGGGCGAGTCGACTTCATCGCCAACGCCGGGCACGCGCAGCGCGAGCCCAAGAGCTTCCGCCGCGACGGAGGACAACGCCGCGATGGCGGCAACTACAAGGCGAAACCAAGGTTCGACCCCGCGGCCCTCCTTAACCAACCTTGTGCGTTTCACAACATAGAAGGGAAGCCCGCCACGCACACGACCGCCGACTGCCATACTCTCAGGGAGATTGAGAAGGCGCGGTGAGCGCGGGAGGACCCCGACAACAACCCGCCAAACGGCGGAAAATTCGGCAATGTGGCCGGCTCGCTCCATACCTTCACAAGCTTCAACACGAAGCGCGAGAAGAAGGTCATCGCCCGCGCCGTCGCCGTCAACGCGGTGGCCCAGGTGGACGCACCCCAGTTCCTCAACTGGTCGGAGCAGCCCATCACCTGGAGCCACCAGGACCACTCGCCACACATCGAGTATCCAGGCCGAGTCGCCCTGGTGGTCAAGCCTAAGGTGGGCGACTACTGGCTTCCCAAGACATTGATGGACGGCGGCAGCTCCATCAACATCCTGTACCCGGACACCTTCAGGCGACTACGGCTCCCGCAGTCGATGGTCGAGACGACCTACACCACGTTCCACGACATCGTCCCCGGTCGGAAGGCGTACCCGATCGGCAAGGTCATGCTTCCAGTCACCTTCGACACACCAGCAAACTTCCGCACCGAGCGGATCGTCTTCGAGCTGGTACCCTTCGACAGCCCCTACCACTGCGTCCTGGGGCGCCAGGCGTTCGCCAAGTTCATGGCAGCGCCCCACTACGCGTACTGGCGATGAAGCTCCGGGCCGTGTGGCGTCATCACCATCAACGGCGACCCGACATGGCCGCCCGAGTGCGAGGCCAAGGGCGAACTTCGCCGACGCCGTCATCGCGAAGGCCAACCACGCCGACGAGCTCGCCAGAAATGCAGCGGCGGGGTCAACAACGACGACCCACCATACTCAAGAAGCCCAATTCGGGCGCCAACACCTCAGCCTTGAGGCAACGATGCACACCGCACCGTCGAGCTGGTCCTAGGCGACTCAGCCCGAGACGGTGGCGATCGGGACAGGCATGAGCCCAGCCTAGGAAAAGCGCGCTCATCGAAGTTCCTCCGTGAAACGAGGACATCTTCGCATGGAAGCCCTCTGACATGCCTGGCGTCCCTAGGGAACTCGCTGAGCACAAACTAAACGCCGACCCCAAAGTGCGACCCGTTAAGCAGTCGCTGCGGCCCTTCAATGAAGAGCGCCGCCGAGCTATCGCCGAGGAGGTGCAACGTCTACTCGCTGCAGGCTTCATCCGGCCAATCAAGTACTCCAAGTGGCTGGCAAACCCAGTCCTGGTCGAGAAGAAGAACGGGACCTAGAGGATGTGTATCGACTACACAAACTTAAACAGCGCCTGCCCGAAGGAGCAGTTCGTCCTCCCGCGGATCGACAAAATAATCGACTCCACCGCGGGCTCGGAGTCGCTGTGTTTCCTCGACGCCTACTCTGGGTACAACCAGATCAAAATGGATGTTGAGGACGAGGAGAAGACGGCGTTCATCACGCCATTCGGCGCCTTCTGCTACACCGCCATGACCTTCGGCCTCAAGAACGCCGGGGCGACCTACCAGCGGTGCATGCAGGAGTGCCTCGCGAGCCAAATTGGCCGCAATATCCACGTCTACATCGACGACGTGGTCGTGAAGTCCGCTCGCCAGGGCGATCTACTCGTCGACCTGGCGGAAACATTCGCCAACCTGCGGAAATACAAGATAAAGCTCAACCCAGGCAAATGCACCTTCAGTGTACCAGCAGGGCAACTACTGGGGTACGTCGTCTCCAAGCGCGGGATCGAGGCGAACCCCACCAAAATCGACACGATCGCCCGACTCGGCAAACCCGAGTGCCTACGCGACGTCCAGAAGCTGGCCGGGCGAGTCACGACTCTCAGCCGCTTCATCCCCCGACTGGGCGAAAAGGCGATGCCCCTATACCGCCTGATGCGAAAGAACCCCACCTTCCAGTGGGACAAGGAGGCGAACGACGCACTCCGCGACCTCAAGAAGGTGCTACTCGTAGCACCACTACTCGCTGCCCCCGTCGACAAAGAACATGCTGGTCTACGTCGCGGCTTCCGAGCGCGTCGTCAGCGCCGTCATGGTCGTCGAGCGGCCGGAGGAAGGAAAGGAGCGCCCGGTACAGCGCCCGGTGTATTACATCAGCGAGGTCCTAACCGAGTCGCGCCAGCGATACCCGCAATATCAGAAACTGGTATACGCGGTCTTCAGAGCACAGCGGCGCCTGCCGCACTACTTCCAGGAGCACCCGATCACAGTCGTCTCCTCCGCACCGTTGCAGGACATCATCCGCAACCGTGAGGCGACCGGTCGAGTCGCCAAGTGGGCCGTCGAAATCGGCGTCCACAATATTATGTATGATCCACGAAAAGCGATCAAGTCGTAGGCCCTCGCGGACTTCATCGCCGACTGGGAAGAGGCTCAGCAGCCAGAAAAGCTGCCATACCTCCACTACTGGAGCCTGCACTTCGACAGCTCCAAGAACGCGGACGGCGCAGGAGCAGGGATCGTGCTGACTTCCCCGAAGGGCGACAAGCTATGCTACGTCCTCTGCCTCGACTTCACCCCCTGCACCAATAACATGGCCGAGTACGAGGCACTACTCCACGGCATGCGAGCTGCCAAGGAGATGAACGTCAACTGCCTACGTTGCTACGGAGACTCCGACCTCGTCGCTGGGCAAGTCGCTGGTACTTGCGACGCCGTCTCCCCCACCATGGCGGCTTACCGCCAAGCAGTAGACAAACTGGGAGGACACTTCGCAGGCTACTCCGTCGAGTGGATCGACATGTGGAAGAACAAGGAGGCCGACGCACTCTCTCGCATCGGGTTGGCTCGACTCGCACCACCCGCCGGCGTCTTCCTTGACAGGATCACCAAGCCATCAGTCTCTCCCCCAAGGGAGATCGACATCGGAGTTCCGCTGCAACCAGAGGCAGCCCTGGTCGCACTCATCGCCGAGCCAGACGACTGGACCAAGCCGTACATCGCCTACCTGGAGGCTGGCACCTTGCCGGCAGACGAGACCGACGCCAGGATGGTTGCACGTCGGTGCAAATCCTTCACCCTCATCGACGGCGAACTCCACAAGCGCAGCGTGACCGGCGTGTTCCAACGCTGCGTCCAACCTGCCGAAGGACGCAAGATCCTCCATGACATCCACTCCGGCGACTGCGGCCACCACGCCGGAGCCCGCTCTCTGGTCGCAAAGGCCATGCGGCACGACTTCTACTGGCCCACCGCACACGCCGACGCCGTCGACATCGTCCAGCGGTGCGCCGGCTGCCAGAAGTACGCCAACCAGACACACGTGCCGAGCTCAGCGCTCAAGACGATCCCCATCACCTGGCCATTCGCCGTGTGGGGTATGGACATGGTAGGCCCCTTCAAAAAGGCCCCCTCTGGCTTCACCCACCTCCTGGTCGCGGTCGACAAATTCACAAAATGGGTGGAGGCCAAGCCAGTCCGGAAATGCGACGGGAAGACCGCCACCAAATTCCTACGTGAACTCATATATCGCTACAGGTTCCCAAATAGCATCATCACGGACAACGGCACCAACTTCGCCAAGGGAGCCATGGATGAGTTCTGCGAGGAACACCACATCCGGCTTGACCTCGCGTCAGTCGCCCACCCGGAATCCAACGGCCAGGCGGAACGGGCCAACCAGAGCATCCTCCACGACCTGAAGCCGCGGCTGCAAGTACCACTCGAGCGCACCGCCGGGTGCTGGGTCGAGGAGCTACCCTCCGTCATCTAGGGCATCCGCACCTCGGTCAATAGGTCGACAGGGTTCACCCCCTTCTTCATGGTGTACGGCGCCAAGGCAGTCATGCCCACCGACCTCGAGCACGACTCGCCAAGGGTCGTCCACTACACGGAGGCTGCGAACGAACTCGCACGACAGGATGGAGTCGACCAACTCGACGAGGCACGCGACCTAGCTCGCTCACGCACCGCCATCTACCAGCAAGGACTCCGCCGCTACCACAACCGGCGGGTGAAAACTCGCACCTTCCAAGAAGGCGACCTGGTGCTGCGCCTCATCCAGGACAAGAAGGGCATGCACAAGCTTTCCCCCCATGGGAGGGACCATTCGCCATCGGGCGAGTACTCGGCAACGACGCCTACTACCTCACCGACGTCCGCGGGGACGGCAAGCTCAACGTCAAGCGACCGTGGAATGTAAACCTCCTACAGAAGTTCTACTCCTAGAACCCCACATATGTATCCTCCAGTCGCTATGAAATAAAAAGAATTGGTTACCACAAATTGCGTCTACTCTCTGTGTCTTGTGCCACTCGCACTCGTAGTAACAGCATCAAGCTAACTGCAGAAGTCAACCTCTGGTACAGCGACCGGCATGGCCAAGTAGTGCGCTACAAGGGCACTGGGTCACCCTAGGTCTTGCAACGTCCACGAAAAACGCCTACCCGGAGCCCCATTGGAGTCGCCTAGCTCGACTGGCTCGACGAGCCAAGACAACTTCTTTCGCTTATTACAGCGACCATGATCCTCCACATCCTCGACATAGCGACTCAAACGGCCAAGTACCACGCTCGGGGGCAGATGACCAGTTAAGAGCGAGCGGCTAGGGAAAACGCCAAGTATGAGAGCATGCCCAGGACTCGCCATGCGACTGACCCAACGGGCCAGGCAGGTGTGATGCGCTTATCCTAACGCGCCAGGTCCTCACCCACCCTAGAGTTGCGCCTAGAACAACCAAGTACCACGCTCGGGGACTCGGCTACCCGACCTCGTTCGCGCAAGGGAAAACGGTGAAGTACAGAGCACTCATGGGAGTCGCCTTGCGACTGGCTTTCCGAGTCCGGGCGAGTCGACGTCAATAACAAACATTCAAAATCACAAACACATACTAAAGGAGGTAAACCCCATAAAAAAGGGAGGACGCGCTCGGGGACTCGTTCAACCCTCAATCACAAACACACAACAATTCACAAAATACCATGATATCTCATTATAGTAGATCACAATTGTCACAAAACACAAAATATGCCCAACGACAGAACTGCTTCTAACGCCCCAGGGCACAAAGTTTTACTCCGCAGGCTTCGATGTCGAATCGCCACCACCCCTGCGGTTGTGAATGAAGGGAGTATACAGATTTGCCGGGTACGTCGTCAGCTCACCCGCCATAGCTGCACGGAAGGGCTGCTCGACCTTGAAGTCCCGGTGTTGCGGCTCGGGGTCGTTGGGCGCGACGATCGTCTCCTGATAAGGAAGGAGATCGCCCATCGCCCAGACACGCTCGGAGTACTTCGCGGCGCGGTCCGTCAGCTTCAGCACCTCGACGATCTCCACCGAGCCCGTCGACAACGGATAGCCGCTCGTCACGTCGTCCAGGTCGAAGTCCTCTGGGAAGTTGGCGAGTCCAAGGCTAAGCGCCATCGCCGCCCCGCGCCGGAACGCGGACCGCGTCATGAACTCGACGACCGACGGCGCCTTCTCCAAGTATCGCCATACCTCGACGAGGTTGCTGGGAATCACTTCCGTAGGCGACATCTCCTGAAGGTACGCCCGTATACATGTCACCGACAACGTGGCCGAGTCGACTAGCGTGGCTACACATTGCCGTTCATCGAACGAGCTCGCCTCTTCCACGCTATCGATGATCCGACCTGCGGACAGAAGATGACAGTGAGTACATCAAAGATTACACAATGCATATGTAACAGACAGAAGCAGGCACACTCACCAATCAAGGGACGGGAGAGATCCGTGATGAAGCTATGAAGAGAGGTGTAGTCATCCTGAAGCCCAGCAACAAGGGCGTCAGAAACCTTACGCTCCTCAGCGGCGGCTGTAACAGCGGCCTTGGCTCGCCCATCCGCCGAACTCGCCTCCTCCTTCGCTTCCTTCAACTCGCGCTCGAGGTCGACGATCCGCTTCTCAGCCGAGCTCAACGCCGATTGAGCTGCCATCAGTTCACTCGCTGGGACAAGGTCTTGGCGGACCTCCTCTGCCTTCGCAGCAATCGCCTGGAGCCCCTTGTTCGCCTCTTGGACGGTGGCCAGTTCCTTCTCCGCACGACGTTTCGCAGCAAGCCGCTCGGCTGACTCATGCTGCAAACCCTGCACACAATTCAAACAGTTAACAGTAGCGGAATCCTAAGTGCCCACCCGCTGAAATTCAGCGAGTGTGCACTCGGGGACTGGCAATAAAAAATCCTAAGTGCCCACCCGCTGAAATTCAGCGAGTGCACACTCGGGGACTGGCAATAAAAAATCCTAAGTGCCCACCCTCTGAAATTCAGCGAGTACGCACTCGGGGACTGGCAATTGAAAATCCTAAGTGCCCACCCGCTGAAATTTAGCGAGTGCACACTCGGGGACTGGCAATAAAAAATCCTAAGTGCCCACCCGCTGAAATTCAGCGAGTGCGCACTCGGGGACTGGACGCGAGAAATAAAAACAAGATACTAAAAGAATCCGACCACTGCAATTCAGCGGCCCGATCCTCGGGGACTGGACATACCTGGATGGCTGCGCCAAGCATACCATGAAGCTGTATCGTGTCCACGGATGCGAGAAGAGCCGACGTGTGTCCACGATGCTGCTCGACCTCCGTATCGGCGACCCCAGGTGCGCGGCTCGAGGGCGAGGTACCACTCGCTGTAGCCGCCCTGGCCATGAAGCGCGGGAAGGTTGCGATGGATGCGCCGGCACCAAAAGAGGCCGGCTCGGCTGCCCCGGACGAGGGAGCACCCTCCTTGATCGTCAAGGCCGCCTCCACCACAGGGTCACTCGGAGCAACCGTCGTGTCGTCAGACACCGTGACGATATCGTTGCCCTTGGCCTTCTTGGCACTATCCGTGGGGGCAACGACCTCGTTAGCCTTCCTCTTCCGAGAGGGGTCTTCCTCGGCGACGACTGGCGGCACCTTGGCTACGGACGGGTGGCCTAGCTTCTTAGTTCCAGTCCTGCAAATTGATCACATGGGTGAAGTGGTCTGAGTACAATGAAAAACAAAGACAGGTGAATAGAACTCACTTAGCGACTGGTAGAAATCGCAGCCCTGTGCGGATGCCGGCCGGCTTCTCCAGTTCAGGGCCCAGTTTACGACTGAGACCCATCTCCAGGACATCGTGCGCCCAAGACACGGACGGCTTCTTCATTGTCGAGGCTGCAACAGGAGCCTCCGAAACATATTCGGCGGGAGCCTCCCTGGGAGGTGATGCCGCCGCGACCAGAGCAACCCCCGATCCAGAGACTGGGGCGACCGGGGGAGGCATCGAGGCCAGGGGCACCTCACTCAGGACAGCGACATCCGCCGCTGCCATCGTCTGTGGCGCCTCATCCTTGGCCAGGCTGGTGGCGTCGGAGCTGCTCGCCGAGCGAGGCGGAGATACCTGTCTCGCTGGCTTTGTCTTCCTCTTCACAGGGGCCTTCATCTCCTCCTCCTCCTTCTTCTTCTTCTTCAACGGAGTGGCTTGGCGACGCGAGGTGGTTTCAAGAAGTTCATCGTCGTCATCATCATGGCCGCTGAGGCTTCGCTTTCGCCTCGAGCTTCATGCGAACCAGCGGGGCGACCTCTTCCTCGGACTCGTCGTCGTCATCGCTCCTGTCGCTCTCGATGCCGCCTCTGGCGGGAGGTGACTTGCCCCCGTCCCAGACGGACGAGCTTGAGTTCTCGTCGTCTGCGGGGGGAAGCCACCCTTCCACCACTTGAAATAGCTGCAATGAGCATGAGACAGTATTAGAATGACCGCGACTGCATTAACTGCGACTGCGAATGATGTAAAGTGACTTACCGTCGGGGCTGGATGCTTCGCGGTGTAGGGGGCGACCCCGGCCTTCGCGTCCAGGTACACCGCCTGAGTGATCTTCTTCAGCGCTGGAATATAATCCTCGAGCTTCCACTCGGCGAGGCAGGATTTCGTCGAGTCCTCCCGGCCCGTGTACTCGTACATGTAGTGGTCACGTCGGGCCAGGGGAACGAGTCGCCGCCCGAGCAAGCAGTTGTATAAATTGATGGTCTGCAGACGAACTCTCCCTCACGCGGGTCCGGAGTCACCTCTCCGGCCGCGGGGATGCGCCACCTACCGACGCGCAGGATCCCGGCTTCCTCGAAGGACGCCAGGAGCGCTCTTGTACACTTGGACCTGCCCCATGGTTCGGTGGAGGGGTCCATTAGCGAAAAGGTTTGAGGAGGTCCGAGGATTTGGGATCGGCTGGATCGCGATGCGGAGGAGAGAGGAGATGCGCGCAATTGGAGGAAATGACGAGGGGGTGGTTTTCTGATCGCCTACCATTCCCTTTATATAGCGGTTGTTACCCGCCAAATCAGGAAGCCGTTACTACGCGGTGATTACGCCAAAAGTTACCGTTGGATTACCCCAACAGCTAGTTTTGACCTCATTTGACGGTCCAACTTCAGCCACTCGGCTCGCCGACCCGGTCACTACAACAGTGACTGAGTATTTCGCCGACTCGACTCGCCAAAGCTGCGACCAGAATGACTAGTTTCCTCCTTTATTCAGGAGCCCGCCACCGATTCGACTGGATGTCTGCTTTGAACCCGTACGCTCCGACTGCCAGCAACCACCTACGCCCAATCGACGACGGCCTCGGGGACTACTGATGGGGATATGCCTACCGGGGTATACCCAGCAGGACGTTCCGATCGCCCGAAGCTGGCGAGTGGGCCCGCAAGGCGACGATCGATCAAGCCCTGGCGTGGATCCAAGCGACTGGAAGCTGAAGGCCCAGGAGAGTAGATAGGCCTAGTCGGATTAGGTTAAACGAGTACCGAAGCCTTAACTGATTCGGTTAAGATATGTAAACCCTAGGGGGAGGTGACTCTATATAAACCTCCCTACAGGGCGTGTAGAAACACGTTCCATCATACACCCAAGCGACTCGCCGCCTAGCCGTCGAGCTCGCCCATTGTACCTCCACCATAATACAATCTAGCAGGAGTAGGTCTTTACCCTCCGGGGGGACGAACCTGGGTAAAACCCTATGTCTCCGCCCTAATCTCGCACCGCAGATGGCTGGCCGCCCTTGCCCTTCGTTCTACTACTCGCTGCCGATTGCAGCATCTGCCGTGACCATTCCCACGACAATGAGATTATCCATGAAGTGAAGGTACACCGTCAGAAAGGGGTGTTCCTCAAACTGGACTTTCAAGAGGCCTATGACCGCTTGGACTGGGCCTTCTTGAGACTAGTACCAGAGAGGAGGGGGTTCGATGACCGCCTGATCTGCTGGATCATGCAGTTCGTGATGAGTGGACAAACGGCGATCAATATAAATGGGGAGATTGGCCCATATTTTAGTCCGTCCTGCGGGGTTAGACAAGGGGACCCGATCTCTCCCCTCATGTTTAACGCCGTGGTGGATGCCCTGGCTGAGATTCTGGACAGAGCCAAAGCGGCTGGCCATATCTCGGGGGTGGTGGGCCACCTGATTCCCGGAGGTGGGGTCTCCCACCTCCAATATGCGGATGACATCATGATCATGGTGCAGGGTTCAGACCTCGACATAATTAACTTGAAGTTCCTGCTTCTTTGCTTCGAATCGTCGTCTGGGCTGATGATCAACTTCGATAAGAGCGAGGTTATGATCCTCGGGTACTCTGAGGAGGAGCGGCAGCGGATCGCCGATAACTTGAACTGTCGGCTGGCTGACTTCCCTATTACATATCTGGGATGCCCATCCGGAAGACTAGGGTGTTGATCAGGGACCTAGCCCCCTGGTGTCTAGGGTGCGCTCACGTGTGGAGCCGTGGCGAGCGCGCCTGACGTCAGAGGGGAGCAAGTCGGTTCTGATTAACTCATGCCTCTCCAGCCTACCCATGTACTAGATGGGCCTGTACCTCCTGCCTGAAGGGACACATGCCGACTTCGCGAAGGAGTTGTCTAGGTTCTTTTGGGCGGCTAGGGACGGCCATCAGAAGTATCATATGGTCAAATGGGTGGATGTGTGCGCCTCCAAGAGCCTTGGGGGCATAGGGATCCTCGACTCTCGCCGCTTTAACGTGGCGCTGATGCTGAAATGGGTCTGGTGCATCATTAGAGAGGATGGTGGTCTCTGGTTGCAGCTTATCAAGGCCAAATATCTCCGGGTCTGCCCTCTGTTGGCCTGCGAGAGGCGGGAGGGCTCTCAATTCTGGAGAGACATCCAAGAGATTAAGCACTTCATTGGTTTGGGCGTCTCCTTCACCGCGGGTGTTGGGCTGGGGGTGCGGTTTTGGCTTGACCCGTGGTTTCTCCCGATCCCTTTGGGGGTCCAATTCCTGGGTCTCTTTGCTATCTCTTCCTCGCCTTCGGCTCTCGTTGCTGAGGCCTTTCGCGAGGGCCGCTGGAACATCTTGTTCCCCCGGTTCCTTAGCAAGGCGGAAGCGGCAGACCTCCAGTAGCTACTCGGTGCGCTTCCGGTGTCCTTGTCTGAGGGCCCGGACTCGGCCAGGTGGCAGCTCCACCCCTCGGGGGAGTTCTCGGTGAGCTCGGCCTACCGTGCCCTGATCCAGGGCCCGAAGCTGAGCTGGACTCCCCCCTATGGAAGGCCCCCATTCCGCTTAGTATTCGCATCTTTGTTTGGCAACTCCTGCGGGATCAGCTCCCCTCGGGGATTGAGGTGGCCAAGCGGAATGGACCGGGTGATGGTTTGTGTCCCCTATGTGGGACACCGGAGTCCTGTGCCCATATCATGTTTTCTTGTTCGGCGGCTCGGGCGTTGTGGTGCTTCGTCCGAGAGGCGCTGTGGCCTGCCTGGCAGGCGTAGGAGCTCGGGGAGTTCCTGCAAAACCCAGGCAAACCGAGCCGGAGGGGGGCGCCGCCTCTTCTGGCTTGTGTTTGCAGCCATCTCGTGGGCCCTGTGGAATGTGCATAACAAGATGGTGATTGAGAAGGTCTTCCCCTCCCGCGTGACTGACCTTGTTTTCTACTTTCTTGCTTTCCTCCAGCAATGGTCACCCCTGGTGCGCCAGCGTGACAGGCCGGTCTTCGACGACACTCTTCGGGCCTTGAGGACAGCGACGCTCCCCCTCTCGGCTCCTGCTATGTCGACCCCGTCGGTGGCCTAAGTATCTGGGTCGTCGCTGCGCTGTGGCTTTTCGTTTTGTCTTGGGCATTCTTGTGCTGAGGCCCCAGCGGTTGTTGTACTCTTTTCTTTTCGGTTCGGCCTCGGCCGTCGTGGATGTTGTATGAACCTTGTATGTGGACGTTGCTTTACCTCAAGATTTTGGTTCCCGAAAAAGAAAATTTCCCGAGGGGGCTCGGGATTCTCGGTTACCGTGGTTACCGAGAAATCCCGAGTGGTTACCGGACAAATTGAAAAATCAAATTTTGAATTCAATTTTTTTTCAGATCTATCTTGTAGGTTTTAAACTTTACTACAACACATCAGCCGATAAGTATTAATTTCAAATCAGATCTTGTATAATCTTCAAAACAACAAAAATGACAAATGGAGAGTCGAACATGGGACCTTACGATGCTAAAGACGCTGCGCTGCACTTCAACCACTGCGCCATACCTGGTTAAGATAAAACTTTGTGGGATATTGTCTATTTCACTAGTGGAAAAAGGGCCATCCGTTCGCGACCCCTCAGAGCATTAGTCCCGGTTGCGCCACCAACCGGGACTAATGCTAGCTGCCCCGATTCGGCGGCACGGGCCGAGGCATGCGTCCCGGTTGGTTAGAATCGTCCGGTTGGAGCCAGCAACCGACTAAAGATTTGCCATAGCCACGTGGTGGCACACCCCTTTAGTCCCGGTTGCGGGCTCCAACCGAACATCCTCCGCCTCTATAAATGCAACGCCCCAGCCCCCTCTGCCTCCACTCTGTTTTTTCTCTTGGTGGAAGGTGTGAGGGGTGTGCTAGTTTTTTCTCTTGTATGCATCCATTGAAGGTGTTTGATGAAATGTTTGAGTGAATAATCCCATTGAATTTCTCATAGAACAAAAATATAGAAGGTGTCCGAGACGCACTTGAGCTTTCTCCTTTTTATTTCCCTTGATCGAGGTTAGAAATCTTATCTTTTCTCTGTCATTGATACAATGCATGTGTCGATGTGAATTGGTCATTTCACTATTTATGATGTCCTGTTTTTTGATAAACTTACTTATATGATGCAGATGAACGGTCGGGAATGGATGTACGGTGACGGTAGCGTGGCCGGGTATATGAAAAGCGTGGATAAATTTATCGATGTGGCTCGGCAAACAAAGAGAATGGATTTATCGTTGTCCATGTGTTCAATGTCGGAACAACAAGGAGTACTCTTCCTCGAAAATCATTCGCGGCCACCTGATTATGAAAGGTTTCATGCCCAACTATAATTGCCGGACCAAGCACGGGGAAAGAGGGGTTATGATGGAAGATGGTGAAGAAGAAGATTATGATAACAACTATCATCATATGTTTCCTGAATACAGTGATACTGCAATAGAAGACAATGGAGAGGAAAGAGGTGAAGAACGGGCATCAGATGAGCGGTGATGAACTTGGTAGGGTCATTTCGATGCAAAGCGAGGCGTGAAATGAAAATGAGAAGTTGAAGTTAGAGGGCATGTTAGAAGATCACAAGAAATTGTTGTACCCAAATTGTGAAGATGGCAGCACAAAGCTCGGTACCACCGGAATTGTTGCGATGGAAGGCGAGTGTGGTCTAACGACTCCTCATTTGAAAAGATGCTGAAAATAATGAAGCGAAGTTTCCAAAACATAACGAACTTCCCGAGAGTACCTCTGAAGCAAAGAAGACTCTCATCCTCTAGGATTAGATGTGCAAAGATACATGCATGCATTAATGATGCATCCTCTACATGCAAGGAGTATGAGAATTTAGATAAATGCCGGTATGCAATGCGTTGCGGTATAAGATCGACGAGATGACCTGGTGATGTTGAGGAGAGCCCCTCAGGAAGAGGGTTCCTGCTAAGGTTATGTGGTATGCTCCTATAATACCAAGGTTGAAATGCATGTTCAGAAACAAAGAGCATGCCAGGTTGTTGCGATGGCACAAAGAAGACCGTAAGAAAGACGGGAAGTTGAGACACCCTGCTGATGGGTCACAGTGGAGAAAAATCGAGAGAGACTTCCCAGACTTTGCAGGTGATGCAAGGAACTTATGGTTTGGTCTAAGTACGGATGGCATGAATCCTTTTGGGGAACAAACAGGAGCCATTTGATCTACGAGGGTTGTTATTCGTAACCATCAATGATTGGCCTGCTCTTAGTAACCTTTTAGGACAGACAAACAAGGGATATAAGGCATGCACCCACTGTTTAGATAAGACCGAAGGTACATATTTGCATAAATGCAAGAAGGTTGTGTACCTGGCGAATCGACGATTTCTTCCGACCAATCATCCCGTAAGAAAGAAAGGCAAGCATTTCAAAGGTGAGGCAGATCACCGGAAGAAGCCTGAACTCCCTGCTGGTGATGATGTATTTGGTATGGTCAAGGACATAGAAGTAATCTTTCGAAAGGGTCCCGGCGGTCAATCAGTTCGAGCAGCGTCGCTACGGGACACGCACCCATGTGGAAGAAGAAATCTATATTTTGGGAGCTGCCATATTGGAAAGTCCTGCGTGTCCGCTCTTCAATCGACGTGATGCACGTGGACGAAGAATCTCTGCGTGAACACCTGCTAGGATTCCTAGGCGTGTATGGGAAGACAAAGATACACCTGAAGCAGGAGGACCAACAAATTATGAAAGACCCAAAGAACATGCATACACATAACAAAGGCGGATAAAGGCGTCACTTAAGTCGTGCCAGCTATGCTCTTACCAAAGCGAGAGAAGGAAATCTTTTTGAAGTCCTTTACGTATCAAGGTGCCGTCAGACTTCTCATCTAATATAAAGGGATAATAAATATGGCGAGAAAAAGTTCCAAAACCTGAAGTCTCATGACATCACGTGATTATGATTTGATTGCTTCCGATTGCATCGAGGGGCTTCTACGAAAAATGTTTGAGTACCCATTGTGAAGCTGTTCATTCCTCAATGCAATATCTCGGAAGGTAATCAATCCGGATATTCTGCCAAGGTTACGAAGGATGTGGTACAATGTCTTGTTAGTTTTGAATTGGTGTTCCCACCATCCTTCTTCAATATTATGGCATCTCCTGGTTCACCTAGTGGAAGAGATTGCCATTCTCGGTCCGGTATTTCTGCACAATATGTTCCCCTTTGAGAGGTTCATGGAGTCTTAAAGAAATATGTTCATAACCGTGCTAGACAGAAGGAAGCATCTCAAGGGATATGGAGCAGAGGAGGTCATTGAGTTTTGTGTTGACTTTATTCGACCTTAAGCCGATTGGTGTTTCGACTCACGGCATGAGGGAAGACTAAGTGGAAAAACACGCTGGGAAAAGAAAGCAATGATATGTAGGGACGGGATTCTTTCACTAAAGCACACTACGTTCTACATAATTCCACCTTGGTAGCTCCGTATATCGAGGAACACAAGAATATTATGCGCTCCAAAAACCGGGAAGCTGAATCATGGATTCTGAGATGAACACATGAAGTCTTTCGGTGGTTGGATGCGGACACATCTCTTGAATGACACCACTGTTGGATATCAGCTATACTTGTTGGCGCGTCACCATCTTCTCCTGTATTGAATTTCCAAAGTGCGAAATAAATGGGAATACATTCTACGATCGCCCAAGATAAAAAGAGCACCAACCAAAATAGTGGTGTCCGCTTTGATGCAATAGACGAGAATGGACAAAAGGACACATATTATGGTTACATAGAGGAGACATGGGAACTAGACTATGGAGTCTCTTTTAAGGTCCCTTTGTTTCGCTGCAAATGGGTCAACCTGAATGGGGAAGGGGTAAAGATAGACCAGTTGTACGGAATGACAACAGTGGATCTCAACAATCTTGGTTATAGAGATGAACCATTCTTCCTAGCCAATGATGTGTCTCAGGTTTTCTATGTGAAGGACATGTCCTCCAGACCGAAAAAAGAAAAAAATATGCAAACGAATACATCATATGATGAGCCAAAGCGTTACATAGTTCTTTCAAGGAAAAGAAACATCGTGGGAATCGAGGACAAGACAGACATGTCAGAAGATTATAATAAGTTTGATGAAATTCCACCCTTCACAGTGAAAACTGACCCAAGCATTCCGTTAAGTAAAGAAGATGCTCCATGGTTACGTCTGAAGCGATCATAAGGAAGGACATATGCCAAGAAGTTCATGCTCATATTATGTAACTCTAGTTCATGTCTTTCGCGGTTTGTGGCTTGACCGAAGGATATCTTTCGCGGTTTGTGGCCTTTAGTCCCGGTTTTGTAGTCTTAGTTTTTAATATTAATAAATGTCTTGAGTGTTAGTCCTGTTTTGTGGCTGGACCGGGACTATGAAGAAGTTGTCCCGATTCGTACTTACCATTAAGATCTTATCTCCAAACGTGCGCTGTCACATATTAGGGAGTGCCTCTATGACCAGTTTGTTAGAGATGCTTGGGAGGACCGGATCCGGCGGCATCTCCTGCTCTCGAAAACCATCTTGCAGCTTGTAACTTCTCTAACTAGATCAATACGCCTCAGAGCTAACTAATTTCACATATTAGGGAGTGCCTCTATGACCAGTTTCTTGGAGATGCCGGAGGACTGGGCTCCGTCGGCATCTCCCTGAAACTGGCCGCAGTGGTGTCCCTGCTCTCGAAAACCATCTTGCAGCTTGTAACTTCTCTAACTAGATCAATACGCATCGGAGCAAACTAATTTCACATATTAGGGAGTGCCTCTATGACCAGTTTCTCGGAGATGCCGGAGGACTGGGCTCCGTCGGCATCTCCCTGAAACTGGCCGCAGTGGTGTCCCTGCTCTCGAAAACCATCTTGCAGCTTGTAACTTCTCTAACTAGATCAATACGCCTCAGAGCTAACTAATTTCACATATTAGGGAGTGCCTCTATGACCAGTTTCTCGGAGATGCGGAGGACTGGCTCGTCGGCATCTCCCTCAAACTGGCCGCATGGTGTCCCTGCTCGAAAACTGGCTGGAGGACTTGACTCAAGGATGCCTATTTATAGTACAAGCAGCTCGGCATAGTGTCGACTTACGAAATAATGTCGACACTCACCCCTATCATTAGTGCTGACTTCGTTTTGTCCCGGTTGGTGTCTCCAACCGGGACTACAGAATGACCTTTAGTCCCGGTTGGTGACACCATCCGGGACAAAATTACCCATACGACATAATGTCGACACTCACCCCTATCATTAGTGCTGCCTGGCCCAGCCTGCCGAAATCGTCCATCCCGGGTAAAAAGGACAAATGTCTGCCGAATCGGTAGGAAGTGGGTCCGGTTTGTACTACAGGTACATGATCTATCGCCCGTGATTTTTTGAAAAATCATTTTTAGACTCGCAATATGTGGTTTCTTCAGAGATCCAATGCAAGTTCTAACGATGCTCGTCCCCTATCTTCATGCACACCGGTTCGACCATAGTTAGAAATTCAGATAATTCAAAACGGGCATAATAAATTCAAAAAAATCCGAACAATGAAAATCCTTCGCGTGGTGTCATATTATGTTACATAGTTGAAAGGAAAAATACCAGACTTGGTATATTGGTCATGTTTTGAAAAAACCTTCACAAAATGACCTATCATGTTCGAGGTTTCATGGCTTTCGGTCCAAATGACCGATATTATGTGCTGAATCACGGCATAGTTTGTGATGTTGTGCCCATATTATGCATGCGTGTGGACATTGGTATGGAGAACAATGTTGCAGGAGGAAGTTTTCCTTTTTGTCGCACAGAAAAGCCCTTTTCCATTTTTCGAGCGCAAAAAACGGGTCGTTTTGTGAAGTAACCACCAAAATGCCGTTTCAGAATGCTACCGTCCCATTTTCCTAAAATACTAGACCACCTTACATGGACTATCTCCCAACCGGTACATCTCAAACCTTTTCGTCCATCCCGAGTAAAAAGGACAAATGTCTACCGAATCGGTAGGAAGTGGGTCCGGTTTGTACTACAGGTACATGATCTATCGCCCGTGATTTTTTGAAAAAAATCATTTTTAGACTCGCAATATGTGGTTTCTTCAGAGATCTAATGCAAGTTCTAACGATGCTCCTCCCCTATCTTCATGCACACCGGTTCGACCATAGTTAGAAATTTAGATAATTCAAAACAGGCATAATAAATTCAAAAAAAATCCGAACAATGAAAATCCTTCACGTGGTGTCATATTATGTTACATAGTTGAAAGGAAAAATACCAGACTTGGTATATTGATCATGTTTCGAAAAAACCTTCACAAAATGACCTATCATGTTCGAGGTTTCATGGCTTTCGGTCTAAATGACCGATGTTATGTGCTGAATCACGGTATAGTTTGTGATGTTGTGCCCATATTATTCATGTGTGTGGACGCGCCATTTTTCATCTTTAGTCCCGGTTGGTGACACCATCCGGGACAAGGTACACGCCGCACGACATAATGTCGACACGCCATTTTTCCCGCCATTTTTTCCGCCATTTTTCTTCCCGCCAGTTCTTCCCTCCAGTTCTTCCCGCCAGTTCTTCACTATATATATATGTAGGGTTGGCCTCCATTGTCATTGCTCATCTCTAGACTCATATCTGCAACCTCATCACTCTTTCCCATGGCTTCCACCGTAGCACTAACTCCCAGGAGGCGGGCGCTTTCTCGAACTACCTCCCGCCGGATATCTGTGTCCCGTCGGCTGGATCTTGGCCGAGCGCCAGGCGGTTCCTCCTGTCCCTCTAGGTGTGGCGCGTCGGATGGCCATCACGAACCACTACTACTTCGAGCTCACGCCGGAGCAGCGGAGGAATCCCAGATGGCATCCCGACTATTTCCCGACTTGGGAAGCCTTCTTCGTGGATCGGCGTGAGAGGGCACTCGCCAGGCACGAGGAGGAGGGCCCACCTCCTCCGAACTTCAACGAGGCCGGCCGTCGGCTGTGGTGGCGCGGCCGGACTCTCCAGAGCGTCATGGCCTACGACACGGCCGCCGACTCTAGCCCCCGCCTGCGCTACCCTCAAGTCCAGCCCACTCGTACTCAACCTTCAAGGTTCAACTACGGCGACCCCGACGACGATAGCGACAACGGCGGCATGACAGTCTGAGCATGAATTATTCCAACATTGCAAAACAAGTTCGGCCGATTGTGGCTTAATCTGGCCATGTATCTTAATTTTCAGTTCTTCTATGTAACTTTGTGTTAGTTGCGTTATGTACTTTAATTCCAGTTCTATCCTAATCAAATTTTCTTTCCGCCCATTATTTTCCGTCCTTTTTTTCGCCCATTAATACATAAAAAATATAAGTTAATTCATATCCAAATTAAAAACAGAAAATGGTTTTGAATTACTTATTCAAAACCAAACACTTTTTATGTTTAAAGTTTTTCTAAATTCCAAATTAATATTAAAAATATATAAGTTAATTCATTTTTAATTGTAAATAGTTAATATTTTAAATGGTTATATTAATTATTTTTTAAAACAGAAATTGGTTTTGAATTATTTATTCAAATCCAAACACTTTTTATGTTTAAAGTTTTTCTAAATTCCAAATTAATATTCAAAAAATATAAGTTAATTCATTTTTAATTTTAAATGGTTCATAGTTTAAATGGTTACATTAATTGTTTTTAAAAACAGAAAATGGTTTTGAATTATTATTCAAATTCAAACACTTTTTATGTTTAAAATTTTTCTAAATTCCAAAGTAATATTCAAAAAATATAAGTTAATTAATTTTTAATTTTAAATGGTTCATATTTTAAATGTTTACATTAATTATTTTTTAAAAATAGAAAATGGTTTTGAATTAGTTATTCAAATCCAAACACTTTTTATGTTTAAAGTTTTTCTAAATTCCAAATTAATATTCAAAAAATATAAGTTAATTCATTTTTAATTTTAAATGGTTCATAGTTTAAATGGTTACATTAATTATTTTTAAAAACAGAAAATGGTTTCAAATTAGTTATTCAAATTCAAACACTTTTTATGTTTAAAGTTTTTCTAAATTCCAAAGTAATTATCATTTAAAAAACATTACAAATTTAAACCCCAAAATAAAAAATAAGACGGGAACAGAGAGATAATTCCTGATTTTTTTTGAAAACAGGGTCATATATCCCGGTTGGAGCCACCAACCTGGATTAAAGACCCCTGCGGCGCGCCAACCCTTGGTCTGCTGAAAAAATTGGAGTATACGTCCCGGTTGGTGGCTCCAACCGGGACGTATAACCCTTTAGTCCCGGTACCGGGACTAAAGGTCCTTTGGTTATAACCGACGCGCCTCCTCTTCTTCTTCCCCATCTCACTTCTCTGCTTCTCACCGACGCGCGCATAGGAGCCACCCGGCCTTGGCAAAGGCCCGAGCTCGCCGTCCCGACAGGCCTGCCCAGAACCCAGCGTTAAAATCACCACCACCGCCTCCGTCTGCGGCGCCCCTACTTCCCGCCCCCTCTGTCCCACTTTGCTCACGTGGCTGCCTATGTGGCACAGGGCCCATCAGTCAGTTGCTGTGGGTATAGTTTGCCTGGGTGTAAAAAATAATTCTAGACTTATTTATTTTCAGAAATTGTTTTGAATATTGTAAATTCAATATCTTTTTATTTATAAGTCAGAAAAATACAAATAATATATCAAAATGTTCAGAAAAATGAAACCTAGATATCTAACCTATAATCATGCATTGTTCAACAACTTAAATGACAAGTATAATTAGAAGAACAAATGCACCCCTCTCATATGTTCCGGAGTTTCCCCGAGTTAGGGTTTTCACCCCTCGGAACCCTGATTAAATCGTCGATCATGTCTTAGGGTTACATTCCAATGCAAATTAACTTGTCATATCATCATACTTGCTTGAGCATTGCATCGATGCCATGTGTTGATTGTTTCCCTTTCTTTTCGGTGTTTGGATTATTAGGTTTATTATTAGTTAGGTATTATTAGGTTTATTAATTAGTTTGGTATTATTGGTCTTCGGCCCCACTGGTCAGTCACTGTGGGTAGCTCCAGACCCGATTCACGTTGTCAAGCAACTTAAAAGCCCTATCTTAGATAAGGAATCATTAATACCCCTTAGGTGCATGTGGGTTCGACGATGTGCCTTCGCCAGGGCATTCCGAACCCTCTTAAATCGATTCCAATATGGTATTTTGTTAGTATCTAGTGTTACCTATCTGCTGGATAGTTTCCCTTTTGTAGCCTTATACTCATGTTCCCCTCTCATATGCATCCGAGGTTTCTCTGAACTAGGTTTTACACCCCACGGAACTCCGGAATATTGATTTTAGTTGATTTTAGCTAGAGTTACCTATCTACTACACGGTTTCATTTTTGTAGCTAGGTTTAGGATTTAGGGTTTCTCTTCATTTTTATTATTGTGTATGTATATATTAGGGTTTCTCTGAATTAGGGTTTATATCTCTCAACACTGTACCTAACTTTCTCCTTTAGCCGCTTTGACTTATTCGTTTTTCCACCTATGCAGAAAATATGGACCCACATGTCAGAGACGAAGAAAAGGAAGAGTTGATCCAAGGCGTGATCCGTGGGGAAGAAAATTTAGACGTATCAACGTTTCTGAACAACTCCGGTGAGGGTGATCTTCTTTTTACCGGAATAGACGACTTGTTTGAGGTTGAAGGTGTTGCCTTCGCAGCTACCACTATATTCTGTTAATCATTCAACTTGACAAAGGGCGTGTACTAGTCATGGACTCGAAACATAAACCCCTTGAGACGTGGAAGGACATGCAGATACTTCTCCAGCGGTAATTCTAATCATTACGACACTATATCGGCAACGTTCGTGAATTTTATGATATCAAGTACTTAATAACTTATTTTATTCGTTTTCTACGCCGGGCAGCGCTTGGAAACGGTTCACCAACAAGGCTAGGGGTGTTTGGAAAGAGGAGCTTACATTTCAACCACTAAATGTAAGCACCACTAGCTATATCCGCGCATCTCTTTGATTCTAGTTTTAATACAGTTATTATCATGCTTGATTATTATTTTGATTAAACTCTGTTCTCGTAAAGTGCCTGACGCAGGGACCAGGTAACAATCTATGTGGATACTATGTTTGCGAGTTCATCTGGCAGACGTGCGATGAGAAGGGCAGAAATTTAGAGCAACTCCACATACGTAAACAATTTCTATAGTTTTTATTTACAATCAAATTGTGTTTAGTTTCATTCATATAGGCTGACTCCTTTTTTAAATCAGATCGAACGTTTACGGAACGGTCTTCTGCCAAAGGATCGCGTACGAGCAATTCATGAGGAATTTGCGGGATTCTTGGATGCAGAAGTCCTAGACCCAAAAGAGGAATACTATTTGACTGTGTATAGACAATAGGGATTGTAAAAACTAATATAGATGTACATATTGTTTCCTAAATATTTGGTCAAAGGATTTGACTTTTAACTTGTCCTTAGGCGCCTTATAGTTTGGAACGAAGGTAGTATGCTACAATTACATTTGTATGACATCGTGCGTACCACTGAAAATATCTACTCAAATTAAATTTCTTATACCGCTGCACTGCACAGTGTGCTTGCTTCTGAATTAATCAGATGCGGGCTGACCTCGATGACCATTAGCAGCGACAAACTTGCACACACCGTGTCTTACAGCCTTAGCAAAGTTTCTGGACTGTTTTGCATTAGAGAATCCCTTTTAGGCCTTGTTCGGTTACACTCGAGTTGGAAGGGATTGGCGTGGAACGGCAGGGAACACCTCCCGATCCATGTTGATCCCACTCAAACCGAACAGGCCCTTAGAGGTTGTTGTTTGCCCTAAAATGACGGGGCTTGCCACCCAGGGCGAGGTTGTTCACAGGATTTTATTTTTTGAAAATGGGCGCATTTATTAAGAAGATACATCTTATTAGTATTTGTGGTTTCTTTTGGCTTCTTATCAAATTTGCATTGGTTGGATCTTGACCTCATATTTTAAAATGACCGGTGAACACTCGGTGAGCTTCTTATCAAATGCACAAAGTGACGAATAGCCTTTTCATAGGATCATATCAGGGGTGCACAAAGTGACTATTTTTTACGATGTAACACTCGACAAAGCCTTTGCCGAGTTCCGTGTGTATTCCCCACTCAACAAATTTTAGAAATCCGGTAGTGATTCGTGCCGTCGGGCAAGTTAGTTGATGTTGGAGACACTACAGGAATAACCAAATAGGCCGACGGCCTTTTTATACGCCGACGGCAAAATGTCGGAGCCGTCGGCCCAGTTTTGCCGTCGGCGTAGAATAAATAGGCCGACGGCCGCCGTCAGCGTAAACAGGATCGTCGGCGTAGCTCATTGGGCTAACGGCAGAGCAACAACGTCAAGTAGGTTTCAGACCTATGCCGACGGCAAAGCCGTCGACGTAGCTATTTTTCTTTTTTTCCATATTAATCTTAAAAAAACATAACTAAATCATTTAAATTCAGAAAAATACATATAATATATCAAAATTTGCAGAAAAATAAGATCTATCTATATAAACTCAAATATTATATATTTTTATTCAAAAAATACATAAAAAATATAAATACTTTCGTATAACATATTTTTCATTTTTCGAGTGCAAAAAACAGAGTGTTTTGTGAAGCAACCACCAAAAGAAAGTTTCAAAATGAAAATACCACATTTTTCAAAAATACGAGACCATATTGAGTGGACAATTTCCCAACCTAGGAATCTCAAACCTTTCCGTTCACCTCTCGTGAAAAAGACAAATTTCTGCCGAATCAGCAGGAAATGAGTTAGATTTGAACTACAGGTACATGATATGTTTTTTTCCATACAATCCCCCAGAATGAGGGATCGGGTTCCATTATCATCAGACAACGGAACAACAACCACAAACACATAAACGTAGTACTGACCCACCTAGGAGGTCAAAACGACTCGAGAGGTCCATATTACAAACCAAGCAAACTAAACAGACAAAAGGAAGAAGGCTGGAGACGCAAGAACACCGCCCTCAGGCTAGTGGAGACCAGTATTATCAAACACAACGAGGAGCTATCAGACCAAGCGAAGAAAGCCACGTGAAACGCCAACACAATCTTCTCACAAACCAGTTCTTCAGGTTCTCCTTCTTTTCTCCCGCCCCTTTCCAGTTCCGGAGCTTCATGAGTACGATCTCTAGGGATTCCTGGAAGTCCCAGGAAAGGAACAGGAGCCACATCCATAGTTGCCGCATCAGCCAGCGCATTCTGTTGCAAAGTATCAGCTCCAGCTTGCAACACCGCCCGGTCATCCTCCCCATGCAACCCTGCCCAATAACGAATGAACACACAAGCATATATAACCAAATCAATAGGCGAGTTAATAAGTTTTTTTTTTCAAAACAAGCCATATTCCTGAGCTTCCAAATAGCCCAACAAATTGCCGCTACCACCGTAATCTGCACATTTCTGCTAACACCCACACACTGCGAAGCCCACCAAAAGTATTGCGAAAAGGACCCAGGCCTATTCGCGGCACCAATAGCTCTGGCAACCACCCCCAAACGTATCTAGCTGCCACACAAGAAAAGAACAAGTGCCCAATGTTCTCATCCTCACTACAAAACCTACAAGCAAAATCTCCTACCCAATTCTTCCTCCTCATGTTGTCTTTGGTGAGAATAGCATTGTGCCAGATAAGCCACAACCAAATTTTAATCTTCAGGGGAATTTTAGCTTTCCACAGATGTTTGAAACTTCTATCAATCCCTACATTCGACAGATGTGTGTACATCGACTTAACAGAGAACTTGCCAGATTTATTCCACATCCACACTGGCCTGTCTTTTTCCTGATTCAAACTCACCCCAGATAACATCTTTCTCAATTGTTCCTGATGATTCAACCCATCGATATCCAACCATCTTCTAAAAGAGCATCTCCACCTCTTTCTTGCCATATCAGCCACAGTGATCGTTTGATTCTGGCAAATATCAAACAAATCAGGGAACTTATCCTTCAAAGGCATATCCAGACACCAAGCATCATGCCAGAAATCAGTCAACTCGCCATTACCAACCCTCATTCTCCTACCAGCCAAATAAAGATCTCTAATCTTAATCAAATCATTCCAGCATGGAGAATCATTCTGTCTGTGCTTCACAGTACTGATCCCACCTTTTTTCAAATACTTCTTTCTCACAAAAACTTGCCATGGACCTTCCTAAGCTTCAAGGCGCCACCACCACTTACAAAGCAAGCAAATGTTAAAAAGTCTAATATTTTTAATCCCCAGTCCACCTTTTTTCCTGGGTCTACACACATATTTCCATTTAACCAGATGATATTTTCTTTTCCCCACCTTTCCATACCAAAAGAAAGCTCTAGTTTGTTTCTCAATTTCTTCCACATTTGATTTATGTAGAAGAAACATAGTCATGGGGTAAACAGCCACACTGGAAACACAAGCAGTGATTTTAACATGCCTCCCTCCCAGAGATAAAGCACCCCCCATCCAACCATCTAACTTTTTCTTCAACCTGTCACCCATAAAACTCATCTCAGCCACTGTGCATCTCCTGCTACAAACCGGCAACCCCAAATATTTGATTGGCCAACTACCTTTCTGACAGTTGAACATTTCAGCATAATTGGAAAGTTTCTCCTCATCATCCAACACCATCATCACCTCACTCTTCTCAAAGTTAATCTTGAGACCAGACATGGATTCAAATAAATACAGTAACAATTTCAAGTTTCTAGCCCCCTCAGGATCATCTTTAATGAACAGGATGGTATCATCAGCATATTGCAAAATAGCAACCCCTTTATCAAACAAATTATCAACCAACCCTGTAAACAACCCACTAGCCTGTGCATTAAGCACCATTTTAGCCAAACATTCCCCAGCCAAATTGAACAGAAAAGGAGAAAAAGGATCTCCCTGCCTAACCCCTTTATAGCTGCCAAAATAAGGACCAGTTTCCCCATTCACCTTAACACTGAGAGTACCCTGAGTCACAGCACTTTTTAACCAAATCATCCAATCCTCACTGAAACCTTTCTGCCTACAACAGTAAAACAAAAAATCCCAATTGACCTTGTCATAAGCTTTCTCAAAGTCAATTTTCAACACCACACCCTGCTGCTTCTGGCTTTTCGATTCTTTCAAGATCTCATGCAACAAAGTCACCCCATCTGCAATAAACCTCCCTTTAATAAAAGCAGTCTGACACGTGTCAATTAATTTCCCCATTATAGGCTCAGTTCTAACCGTCGGAGTCTTAGTAAAAATCTTTAAAAAAACCTGGAGCAGACAAATAGGTCTATACTTCTGGATTCTATCAGCATCATCACCTTTGGGTAGCAGAGTAATCACACCATAGTTAATGCTCCTCAAATCAATCTTATGAGCAAAAAAATCATCAAACACAGCCATAACATCTGTTTTAATAATCAGCCAACAATGTTGATAGAATTCAATAGGAATCCCATCAGGACCAGCAGCTTTATTTTTCTCCATCTGATCAATAACCTCCTTAACCTCTTTCTCAGTAAAAGGCACCCCCATCTTTTCCCTATCTTCATCATTAAGCTTCTCCCAATCTTGCCAATTGTTATCTGCAAGCCTAATAGATAACCCACCAGCAGGACCAAACAAGGTTTTATAATAATTAGTGGCATGCTGCAGGAGATCATGAGTCCCATGAATCTCATTCTCCCCATCTTTCATCGAAAAGATCATTTTCTTTCTCCTCACCCCATTAGCAATCCTGTGAAAATATTCAGTGTTATTATCACCTCTTAGCAACCAATTATCTCTCGATCTCTGCTGCCAAAATCTCTCCTCATTCTCATACACCTCTAGCAACTCTTTCTGAATATCTTCTTTTCTTTTAAGTTGTTCAGCAGTAAGCAAAATCACCTCCTCAATACTTTCCAATTCCTAAAGCTCCTCCACCAATCTCTTCTTCTTTTTTTATCCTCACCCCTTATATGAGCACCCCATCCTTTCAAATCATTACTGACATTCTTAAGTTTCTTCTGCAGCCTATCAAGACCGCTCTTACCATTCACACGTTTTTTTCCAAACTTTCTCCACCCTGGTCCAAAAATCATCACACTGTAACCAACTTTTTTCAAATCTGAATTCCCTGCCACCTTTTTCCTGCCCTTCCATAGTATCCAGAATCAAAGGACTATGATCAGAAACTTCTCTGGACAACTTGTGCACTGTGGTAAGAGGAAACAACTTCTCCCATTCTTTACAAACTAATATTCTATCCAGTTTCTCCAAAGTAGGATTATTTTGGTTATTGGACCATGTAAACTGCCCTCCAGACATGAGGATCTCCCTTAAGCCATATGCATTAATAATCGAATTAAACATATTCCCCCACTTATTCAAAGAGTGACCCTTGTTTTTCTCAGAAGCACACCTGATCACATTAAAATCGCCACCCACCAACAAAGGAATAGATTGATCCTGACAAACATCAGCTAAATCTAATAAAAACTCCTCTTTATTCTCCTCTTGAGCAGCCCCATATACTACTACCAAATGCCACTGAATTTGTTTCAAAACATCAAACACCTTCATCTTAACATGGAATTTGCCCATAGACACATCAAGCTGAGTCAGTTTAGAGGAACGTAGGCCCCCCAAAATGCCCCCAGATCTTCCCACCGAAGGCAGCCAACTCCAAGATAATTGATTCATAGGATCAATTCTCCTGAAAAAAGCATCAGAATAATCCTTCTTAATAGTTTCTTGCAAACCAATAAAATCCACTCTCTCTTGTCTCAACAAATTATTCAAATAAGCACTTGCACCCTTCTTCCCCACACCTCTAATATTCAAAATAACACCTATCATAATACATATTTTCTCTCTCTTGTTCCAGTCATAACACCACTCATAGGGTGATAGTTGTGAACCTTCACAGCAACAGCTTTTAACTTTCTCTCCTTCATAACAGAACCGAGTCTCAACTTTTTTTTCCTAGAAACCACAGGAGTTAATTCCTCCTCGTCATTACTATCACCCTTCCAGTCCAGAAACAAGACCTTCTCATTCAAATCAACCTCAACTTCATTCTCTACCTGTCTCCTATCTTGTAAACTATGCCTAGCAATTTCTAATTCTTCCAGAGAATTAATATGATCCAAAGATATAGAGGAAGCATCTACCCCCATCTCCAAAGCTCTATGCATAATTATATCATCATCCAAAGCAGCAAAAGAATTATGTAAAGTTAAATTTGTACCTGATAAATCTCTAGG
The DNA here is from genome assembly GCA_023614405.1 of Avena insularis. Taxonomy (NCBI): domain Eukaryota; kingdom Viridiplantae; phylum Streptophyta; class Magnoliopsida; order Poales; family Poaceae; genus Avena; species Avena insularis. The sequence continues at coordinate 28,536,064 of CM042689.1, read as the reverse complement.
AGGTTGTTGAGCCAAATGCCTTTCAGCCATGTTTCTAGCACCACCTTGGTCAGCCACCCTTGAACTCATTCTTATAACTTGTTCCTCCACACCAGCCACATGCTCAGACTAAGAACCCACACTTTCCTGAGTAGAGCCATCAGGTTGAGACAGGTCAACAGCCACCACTTCCTGGTCTTGATTGACAGCCTCCATATCTTGTGTTCCCTCCATCACACCCCCCCATCAATCCCTTTTTCTCCACTATCAGAGGAAGACCCAAAGGATGCATCAGTAGATGCACTGTCATCTTTTGCCTGGGCACCCTCATCCTGTTCTTCCCCCTCTTCCAACAAATGACCATACTGCTTCTTAAGCTCATAATATTTGTCACTGCTCCTATCCTTCAACAAACCCCTAATAAAGTCATCAAACCTCTGAGGGCCAGCAACAACCTCAGCACTGGGATCTTTAACCAAAGTAGACGATAATTCTGGATGACTTCCATGTGAACATCACCCAACCCACCACCATCAGACACAGCTTCCTGAGCACCAACTTGCAGTCCCACATCAGCTGTTTTGTTTTGAATAACCGTCCCACCACCACCACCAATGTCACTTTCCACATTTTCTCTGATAACAATCCCTCTTGAACGACTATCACCTCCAGAGCTAGCCCAAATATTAGACATTTTGGTCCCAAAAGAAACCCCCCAGAGTCCTCCTGCTCCACCACAACCTGTTTACCCTTGTCCAACCCAGCTGCACTAGCATCATTACCACCATGTTGACGACCACCAGCAACCCCACCACTACCTGCACCAGGTCCAGTCCTTTGCCCACTATTTTCATCAGGCCTCCTATGCTCAGCTTCCTCCTCAGTCCCCTTATCCAGCACATTATCACCATCCTGTCCATCAATCCCCATAGAAGAAGGCAAGGTGGGCACAGCATCAGGAGCAAAAATCTCCCTAGTGTATTTGAATTCATAAATTCCTCCCTGCATCTCCCCCTTCTGGTGTTAGGAACCAGAGAAACATCCACACAAGCAATCTTCACCCTTACATATGCCAGGTTCCTCAAACTGTTCCTGTCCAGGGCCACAGGCTTGCCCACCAAAGAAGCTACATAAAAAACAGTTGATTTCTCCCTGTATTTCATAGGGATACCAACAATCCTAAACCATGCCTCCTCCAACCATTCAACAGGTTGCAGGTCCCCATTCCACTTAGATAGTTGGATAACAGCATCGGGAATTCTTTTCATAAACGCCTTCCCAAAATGGAAATCATCAATGGATCTGGCAGAAGGAAATCTCATAAAAAATTCCACATCATTAATAGACCTAGCATTAAATCTCCATCCAGACCCCAGAGCATCAGCCCACACTTGAAATTCCTTCTCCAAATCTTTCCCAGTAACATCACCTCTGACCACACTTATATGAGCATAATGGAGCTGCTCCATAGACTGAACATTAGATTCTACAACAGGAATAGAATGAAAGCCCTGCTCAAAATCAGTACTGCCAAAGAAAAGAGGAACATACTCCCAAGGTTTCCTCTCTTGACAGACCAAAATGCTATGATCCTTCCCACAATTCTCACACACCACTTCCTCCTGAATCACATCCAACAACTATAAATCACCAGAACCTCCAGCCACATTACCATCTCTCGGCACACTTACTACTGGTGGTGGTACAGAGGACCCCACCAGAGTAGTAGCAACAGCATCAGATTGATTAATTGACAGGATAGGAGACAAATTCACAGGGCGAGCCCCCCAACAGGTACATTAACAGAAGTTGACGCCGAGGTATTCAAGCCAGAAACAGAACGAGTCACAGGGACAGATGTGTTCATCACAACCCTAGGAATAGCAACCTGCTCCATCAGACGAGCAAAACCGCTCTCCTCTCCTAGGGTTCGTGACGAGTTACGATCTGCACTTAGGAACAACGCGGTAGCATCCGACCCTGATCCTTGATGCATCTCCGGACGGTGACTCCAACGGCCCCGATTGCGAGCCTGTTCTGCTTCATGACGGCGAGCCTCAGACAGAGCCCTCTCCCGCGCCATGGCTTCCCTGCGCTGATCCTCCAATCTGGCCTCAGTTTCTGCCTGCCTCAACTCATCCCTGTGCCTCGCATCCCGACGCCGTGCTTCTTCGCGACGCCGCTCCTGCTCGCGGATCCAACCACTTTCCCTATGATCCTCTTCCAGCCCCCTACGATCAACAGGGAAACGACCCTGTCCATACCCAGATCCAAATCTTCTCGCATAGGGACCAGATCGGACTGGAGGACCAGACGGGGAACCACGCCCACCACGAAACCGCCGATCCATGGCAGACTCCGCAACCACCACCTGAGCGAAATATCTGCTATCTCCCGAAACAACCACACTCCACCTCACCGGAGAAACATCACGCGGCGACGAGGGATGGAGAATTGGAGGCTCCCGGACGAAAACCACACCACACACACCGCGAGATCTGGAAATTGCGAGAGGAGAAACGGCTCCCGATCTAGGGTTAGAGAAAGCGAAATGCGGAGATGGAACTGACTGGGGATCACGCTCCGGCGTACTAGTACCCCGCACCTCACCTGGCAGGTGGCCCTCCTCCAGCGACGCCCCACCGTCAGCGTCAGCAACTCTCCTGAAACCACCGAGCCGTATCACCCGGCACATACGCGCATAGGGCGACGCACCGGCGACACCGCGAGGAACTGCCCCTGCACCACCAACGCTGGACCCACGAGAACGTGCCATCTCTCATGTACCAAACGCGCCCCGTACGAAATCTCCACCATCGTGCACCATCTCGCCAGGATCTGCCCCGAGACATCCCGTAGCGACACCTGTCCCGAATCCTCCCTCGAGATCGAGCCCTGTCGACAAGGACTAATCGCTGCCCCAGCTACCTCTCTGATTATGGCCCTCCAACTCCCGATCAACCCAAGGTGATCACCGGAGGAAACCGCCGCCGTGGATACAGAGAGGAGAGGAGAGGAGAGAAGAGAAGCCATCCACTGTCTTAGTTCGTGGTTAGCTTAAGTTTTCTGGTCTACACGTTATTTGTTTTTTCTATGTGGATTTTGGAGTAGTGACGGTACATGATATGTTGCTCATTACTTTTGCAAAACTCATTTTTAGGTTCACAATATGCTATTTCATCAGAGATCTAATGCAAGTTTAGTGAGGCTCAGCCCCGATCTAAGAATCTTCATGCCCCTCGATTTAGAAAGTTTGACGATAGTTTGAAATGGGCATAAAAAATTCAAAAAGGATCGAAACAATGCAAAACCTTCGCGTGGTGTCATATTATATAACATAGTTGCATGGAAAAATACCAGACTTGGTATATTCATTGAGTCTCAAAAAAACCTTCACAAATTGACCTATCTCAATCGAGGTTTTCTGGATTTCAGGTCAAATGACCAATGTTATTGTAGGGGTTCGTAGCATGGAAAACAAAAATTTTCTATCGCATACAAACAAACAAGCCAAGATCTATCTACTAGATTGTAGCAACGAGTCGATGGAGGAACTCACCCTCGAAGATTCCAAAGCGGTTAACGAGAGCAGATTCTCGTGGGTGATGTAGTCGTACTCTTTCCGATCTCAAGATCGTGTAGACGATCCTTCCAGCGCTGCGTTCCATAGCGCTCCATGTCGGTCACATCGTTACTCGGCGAAGACCTTCCTCTCCCTTGTTCCAAAGGCAGCGGAGGTTGTAGTACTCTCCTCGCGATTCCGAAAGACAACGTGGTACAGGAGGTAGAGGGAGATCCGCAGGCTTCGCTTAAGCCGGTGCGAGTATTGTGGAGCTTATGAGCGAGGCTATTAGTGGTCTAGTAATTAGACACACCAATTAGAAGGCTCTAAACCAATTAGAAGGCTCTAAACCAAACAGCTCTAAACCGGGTCTAGGTCTAGTTTCTAGTTTAGAGGATAGGAACTTGTGTGTTTGGAGGAGGCCCTGCCTCCTTATATAGGTGGGAGGGCTGGCCGGCCAGGGAGGAGTTCCTCCCAACTCGGCCTAGGAGGTGCGCCGGCCTAGGGGAGGAATTCCCCTCCAACTCGGCCTCCTCCTCCTCCTCTTTTCCCACTTTCCAAAATTGGCAGTTTGACTTTCAAACTAGCCGTTTGACTTTTCCAATTTAGGAATTAAATAAACCCTTTATTTTGGACAGCGAGAACACTTAGTACATGATGCAATCATTCCATCTTGCAATGACACATTCATGTACCCCTTCCCCCAGTGCCGGACATTCGGGACCTTCTAGAATGTTCCCGATGAAAACACGGAACCATTCCCCAACTCAAACAGGACTTTCCTTATATGAATCTTATTCTCCGGACCATTCCGGATCTCCTCGTGATATCCCGGATCCCATCCGAGACTCCGAACAACATTCGGTCTCTTTCTCATAATACCATAACTACTCAAACAACGTCGAATCCTTAAGTGTGTCTCCCTACGGTTCGTGAATTATGCGGACATGATCGAGACACTTCTCCGAACAATAACCAATAGAGGAATCTGGAAATTCATATGGCTCCCACATATTTCTCGATTACTTTGCGTCGAATGAACCACTTACATACGATACCAATTTCCCTTTGTCTCACGATATGTTACTTATCCGAGGTTATGATCGGTATCTCGCATACCTAGTTCAACCTCACATCGATAAGTACTCTTTTCTCGTTCCCGTGATATGTGATCCCTTGTGACCAAGTCACATGCTTGCAAGCTAATTGGATGACATTTCACCGAGAGGGCCCAGAATATATCTATCCGTCATGTGGATGGACAAATCCCACTCTTGATCCATGTGTTTCAACCAATACTTTCCGAACACCCAATGCCACTTTTATAACCACCCTGTTACGGTGTGGTGTTTGATGACATCAAAGCATCCATCCAGTAAAGGCAATATGCATGATCTCATGGTCGAAGGAATTAGGTTACTATGTATCAGAAAGCATATAGCAATTGAACTATTGAAATGACTTGATCTTTATGCTACGCTTATCTATAGGAGTATGTCCATCACATCATTCTCCTAATGATATGACCCTGTTGTTAATAACATCTCTATGTTCATGATCAGGAAACAATGATCATCTATTAACCAACAAGCTAGTTTAACAAGAGGCTTTACTAGGGACTCTTATTTTAGTTTACAAATCACACAAGTATTAATGTTTCCGGTTAATACAATTATAGCATGGTATGTAAACATTTATCATAAGTGTGAAGATATGATAATAACCACTTTATTATTGCCTCTTGGGCATATCTCCAACAGTCTCCCACTTGCACTAGAGTCAATAATCTAGTTTCAAACCTTTGTGTATTCAACACCTATGGCTTTACGGTGTTGTATGTACACGATTGCTAGTGGTCAACTGATCTCCGGATCTGACACTTCCAGGTCCGTGTGTAATTGCATATCTTTGCGTCTCTACGCATCACTCATTCTCTAATGATATGGCTTTGTATAAATTTGGTCCTTTGGTGTGACCTTTAGTTCTTTGGGGTTAAAACATGTTGATAATATTGTTGCACAATATATCTTCATAGTATTATCCCGCTGTGAACTACACCTAGTTTGATAACAAACTACTTGACACAAATGCCCTCTTTTGCTGCTATAATAGCAGTCATATACTTAGCCTTTTGTTGAAGTATCTGTCACAATGTCTTAACTTTGGAACTCATCCAAATCCATTATGGAACTCACTTTCCATTATATTGTGCCACCCTTAGTTTAGATTGAGATAAACTTAATTTGTACTCTGTGACAAAACTAGTATCAATGTAGTACTTATACAATGAACTAATCATCTATTTGTCACTTCTACAAATAATATACTCTTAGTTCTTTCAAAAGATCATAAGAATATCCTTACTATCGTCCAATGATCATCTTATGAATCATTCTGGTATATGCTCATAATATTTATAGCATAGGACATATCTGGATTTGTACATATCACAGTATGATTGATATAAATACTCTTTGTGATTTCATACATCAAGTATCAAACTATACTTGAATCTTTGTTTCACTTACCAAGTGCCAATACACTTGAATATATCATCAACATTGAACTCTTTCAATCCTTTCTGTGCAACAAGAACCTTTCTTGTAGCTTCTATATTGAATTCATTCAATATCTAGTCTATGTACTTCCGCACAACCATATTAGCGTCTATTGATGCCAAATATTTGGTTTTGCCTAAGTCTTTCATCGGGATGAAATTCTTAATATGTGTTAATAAAAGATACATTATTTCCAATCAACAATATGTCTTCCACATAATGTATTAGAAACATGTCTTAGCGCTCCCACTTAATTTCTTGCAAATGCAAGCATCTTCATTGTCTCCGATGAAATTAAACTCTTTTAATAGTTTCATCATAGTGAAGATTCCAACTCCGCTATGCTTACTTCAACCATTGAAGTTTGCATATGCTTTTAGCATCCTTTGAATTAACAAAACCCTTTGGACCGTGTCATGCACACGTCCTAGGTAACCATTCTATTAGAAGAACTTGTTTTGTTTATTCTACTACCACATAACAAATTATATGTAGTGGTTGCTACATTAATCCGTCTAGACTAAAAATCGCTATGAAAGATCAAATCTTGTCATATACAACCTTTGAACATTGTTGTGAACTCTTTCCCAACATGTCGACTATTTCATAGATGTGAAACATCCATGTCTACTTCTTTATAGATCCAAACACAACTGCAAGGTCTTACACCTTTTTCGAGGGTCCTTCAAGTTCAAAACTTGATTTCTCGTGTATGGAACTATCACGGATTTTATGGCTTCAAGCCATTTGACGGAGTCAGGGCCCATCATCGCTTCTTTGCATGTAGTAGGTTCATTATTCTCAAATAATGATTCAACCCTCAAATCTTGGTATTTGATTGTTTACTTGACCTACTTGGTTCAATAGAAACTTAGACCTCCGTGACCACAACCTTTGAGGCACGTGAGCCATGAGCATTGTTGCTGCCTCCGGAACACTTTTCGGTGCTGCGCAACTCTGCACATATAGCTAAGGTTCCATTAACCTTATCAAAGTTCTATCGTCCTCCCACTTAACTTTTTCACGAAAAATTCCTTCTCAAAGAAACTTGACGTTCTAAGCGACAAACACTTTTGTCTCCGGTGTTTATGGAGGAATACTTAACATTTATACAAAGACAGGTTTATCCGACTTTGGTTGCAAACATCTTTCTTATGCATAGCATCCCAATGTTTAAGAAAGGACTACTTGGGTTTTATCCCAAACCATAACTTTATATGGTGTCATCTCAGCGGATTATGATGGAGCTCTTTTTAGTGGAAAAACGGTAATCTCTAAAGCTTTTAATCTTTAAAATATAATGGCAGTTTTATGAATTATACCTTTGATCTTACCATGTCAAACAAGGTTCAATTACATATCTCGAACGCTCCATACTCTTATGGTGTTTCGGGAAATGCAAATCCACGGAACGATTCCTTAAATCTTAAGGTATTATGCTAAACTTGTAACTCAAATATCTTCCTTTATGATCTTTATCATAAACTGTTTATATTGTTGTTACAATGATTTTACACTTCATCTTGAAAGACTTTGAACTTTTCAAATATTTCATACTTCATCCTTATTAAGTAAATATTCATATATTCACTCAAATTTTCGGAGAAAGCATATGAAGTTGAAATCCATCGCTCTTGACTACACATAATGGATTTCGTACAACAATATGTACAAGTTCCAATAAGCTAGTCATTCGTTCCCTTTTGGCCTATGAACGAAGTTCTAATTATCTCTAGGAAAGTTTCACAAGCGTCATGTGATCAAAAATCAAAAGACTCCAAAATTCCATCCATATGGAGTTTCTTCATGTTTTCTTTCCAATATAATTTAAACGGCGATGTCACTTCCTAAGTGATCTTTCAATCAATTTGTCTTTCGACAATTTTAGCACTAGTTTTATGGATGTGATTTCTCCAACGAGATTTGTGAATCATCCATCTTTTATGGATTACGGCAATTATTTGAACAACCCTTTTGTTCTCATAATACCTGATAAAACAAATCTTGAAGGCAAGCGTTGATGTTTAACGAGCAACACAATAACCCTTTATTTGTTTTCGATGAACATCATCACATATTCTTTTGCTAGTTACTTAGACCATTGTAGTTCATGAATTCTGTTGTTTCGTATGACGATTCACACCAACAAATTCAGTATCAAATACTTTAAGAACCACATTGTTTAATAAGCAAAGAATATAGCCATAACACATATATCATCTATATACTTAAACTGAACAATTCTAGTCTTTTCTTTTCTGCCATATACTTATGAGATTCTCTTTCAGTATTTCCTTTTCTGTTTTGAAAGAATCTATCAACATCAATAGTGGAGTCATACTTATGACACATAGTCCAAAGCGTGTATAGTTAAATACCAATGTCTTTGAACTTGCACTTTGAAGTAGATCACCATTATCAAATATTTGGTGTTCTTTCAAATTCCTTTCTTTAGTGATCTCTTGGTGTAGTAAAACATTTTACCTACATCAAATATTCACCTTCATCATGGATTTATCTATGATCAAGCTACTTTAGCTTATAACGGTGAATCGTGAGTATAATGTTGCTCTCCAAAACCTTTTGGAAGATTAGGACAACTAGTGTCTCCAACCTTTTGGAAATTCTCATCAAATATGAGAACATGACTTTTGCCATATTATACTCTATCATGTTGCAACCAAAACTTTGTTTCAGATATCACAATATCTTCCACACATCATGGTTTCTGAAACAACTCTTTCAGATCCTAGATAACCTTGATATTAAGACAATCTTTTGAATATCAAGAATCAAGGAGACAAACATGATACTCAAACACTAACACTTGGAATTGTCACTCTTGTTTTAATACTAATTATTAAACTTCATGGAGTAACCGGAACTTACTGAAAGTTTGCAATAGGACTTTTAAACTTTAGATTAACACTTCAAAACAATACGATACCAGTTCGTAAAGTAACTAACCAGAATTCTATAGTTCTATCATCTCAATTATAACTAAGCGCAAGGTGGTAAACGGATGCCAATGACTACAACAACTATGCAAATTCACTTTGATTTAGTTTATGATAAATTGAGTTCTAATTAATAATTAAATTAATCTAGGTGAACTCCCACTCAAAACAATATCCCTCACATTGTTTTAGTGATCACACGAACCAAATCCACCACATCAAAACCGATCATCACGAGAGTTGATGTAGCTTCAATGGCGAACAATCAACATGTTCATCATATCTACTATATGACTCATGCTTTACCTTTCGGCGATCCGTGTTCCTGAGGCCATGTCTGTACATGCTAGGCTCGTCAAGATCAAACCTTAGCTACCGCATAAGCAAATCTGGCTTGCTTACGTTGTATTCACCCGCGGAATCAAAGACACCGATCATCACGTGGTGCTTGAGCGACAAGCTTTGGCAACGGTGCATACTAAGGGTGAACACTTTAGAACTTGAAATTTATGTGCATGAGGGATCATCTTATAATGCTACCGTCGTCTACTAAGCAATACAAGATGCATAAAGGATTAACATCACATGCAATTCATAATATGTGATATGATATGGCCTTTCTTCTTTGTGCTTCCGATCTCCATCTTCAAGCACGAACATGATCTCCATCATCACCGGCATAGCATCAAGGTCAATGACGCTTCTTCATGGTTGTCTTCCACCAGCTTCAACTATTACAACTATTTTGAATAGACACGCAGGTCTTAACAGAATTTAAAGACAACCATATGGCTCCTGCCGGTTGCCAACTTACAATAAGGAACATTGCATACATCAAATATAATCACAATCATGGCCATATCACATCATGCACACCTGCAAAACAAAGTTAGACGCCTCTACTTTTTTTTGCATATTTTACGTGGTTTGGGGCTTTCAATAAGTGTCGTTCTAACTTACGAACAAGAACCACAACATTGATACTAGCATTGTTGATCACCCGTTGTAAATTGGATCTTTACTATGCTAGGAGAAACAGCACCATAAAGCCACTTATGCAAAACGAGTTGCATGTCAAGCGTGGAGCAAGTCTCATGAACGATGTCATGTAAGGTTAGCCCGGGCCGCTTCATCCCAACATACCGCAAGATGCAAAGTACACAAAAGCAATCTACAATAAAAGCATCAACGCCCACAATGACCATTGTGTTCTACTCGTGCAACAGATCTACATATAGACACGGCTCTGATACCACTGTAGGGGTTCGTAGCATGGAAAACAAAAATTTTCTATCGCATACAAACAAACAAGCCAAGATCTATCTACTAGATTGTAGCAACGAGTCGATGGAGGAACTCACCCTCGAAGATTCCAAAGCGGTTAACGAGAGCAGATTCTCGTGGGTGATGTAGTCGTACTCTTTCCGATCTCAAGATCGTGTAGACGATCCTTCCAGCGCTGCGTTCCCGCAGCGCTCCTTGATCAGTCACACATCGCTCATTGACGAAGACCTTCCTCTCCTTGTTCCAGAAAATGGAGGTTGTAGTACACTCCTCGCGATTCCCAAAGACAACGCGTGGTACCGGAGGTAGAGGGAGATCCCAGGCTTCGCCTTAAGCCGGTGCGAGTATGGTGGAGCTTATGAGAGAGGCTATTAGTGGTCTAGTAATTAGACACACCAATTAGAAGGCTCTAAACCAATTAGAAGGCTCTAAACCGAAACAGCTCTAAACCGGGGTCTAGGTCTAGTTTCTAGTTTAGAGGATAGGAACTTGTGTGTTTTGGAGAGGAGGCCCTGCCCCTCCTTATATAGGTGGGAGGGCTGGCCGGCCAAGGGGAGGAGTTCCTCCCCAACTCGGCCTAGGGAGGTGCGCCGGCCTAGGGGAGGAATTCCCCTCCAACTCGGCCTCCTCCTCCTCCTCTTTTCCCACTTTCCAAAATTGGCAGTTTGACTTTCAAACTAGCCGTTTGACTTTTCCAATTTAGGAATTAAATAAACCCTTTATTTTGGACAGCGAGAACACTTAGTACATGATGCAATCATTCCATCTTGCAATGACACATTCATGTACCCCTTCCCCCCCGGAGTGCCGGACATTCCGGGAACTTCTAGAATGTTCCCGATGAAAACACCGGAACCATTCCCCAACTCCGAAACGGGACTTTCCTTATATGAATCTTATTCTCCGGACCATTCCGGATCTCCTCGTGATATCCCGGATCCCATCCGAGACTCCGAACAACATTCGGTCTCTTTCTCATAATACCATAACTACTCAAACAACGTCGAATCCTTAAGTGTGTCTCCCTACGGTTCGTGAATTATGCGGACATGATCGAGACACTTCTTCGAACAATAACCAATAGAGGAATCTGGAAATTCATATGGCTCCCACATATTTCTGATTACTTTGCGTCGAATGAACCAGTTACATACGATACCAATTTCCCTTTGTCTCACGATATGTTACTTATCCGAGTTATGATCGTCGGTATCTCTGCATACCTAGTTCAACCTCGTTCTTGATAAGTACTCTTTCTCGTTCGTGATATGTGATCCCTTGTGACCAAGTCACATGCTTGCAAGCTAATTGGATGACATTTCACCGAGAGGGCCCAGAATATATCTATCCGTCATGTGGATGGACAAATCCCACTCTTGATCCATGTGTTTCAACCAATACTTTCCGAACACCCAATGCCACTTTTATAACCACCCTGTTACGGTGTGGTGTTTGATGACATCAAAGCATCCATCCAGTAAAGGCAATATGCATGATCTCATGGTCGAAGGAATTAGGTTACTATGTATCAGAAAGCATATAGCAATTGAACTATTGAAATGACTTGATCTTTATGCTACGCTTATCTATAGGAGTATGTCCATCACATCATTCTCCTAATGATATGACCCTGTTGTTAATAACATCTCTATGTTCATGATCAGGAAACAATGATCATCTATTAACCAACAAGCTAGTTTAACAAGAGGCTTTACTAGGGACTCTTATTTTAGTTTACAAATCACACAAGTATTAATGTTTCCGGTTAATACAATTATAGCATGGTATGTAAACATTTATCATAAGTGTGAAGATATGATAATAACCACTTTATTATTGCCTCTTGGGCATATCTCCAACAGTTATTGCGAGAATCACGGTATAGTTTGCAATAATATGTCCATATTGTGCACACATGTGTATCATGGGATTGAAGGGAATATGCCATGAGAGGCAATAATAAAGAGTTTATTATGTGTATTCCAAGTATATGATAGATGTTTATTTTGCATGCTATAATTGTATTAATACGGAAACATTAATACATGTGTGTTTAATAAACAAACAGAAAGTTCCTAGTTATGCCTCTCTTATAAACTAGCTCGTTGATTAACAAGATGATCAAGGTTTCCTGATCATGGACATTGGATGTTGTTAATAACGGGATCACAACATTAGTGTAATGGTGTGATGAACATTCATCCGAAGTATAGCATTACGATCAAAGTCATTGAGTTTATATTTCTATAACAACTTACGAAGTGATCCTAATCCTTAGACCATGAGATCATGTCAATCACTAACACCGGAAGAGTTTCTTGATAACATCAAACGTCACACTGTAACAGGGTGATTATAAAGATGGATTCAGAACTAATAAAGTGTTATGTTGAGGCTCATGGATCGAGAGTAGAATTTGTTCATCCCGATGACGGATAGATATACTCTGGGCCCTCTCGGTGATATCACATTGATTAGCTTGCAAGCAAGTGATTTGATCACTAGAATGTTATATCACGAGGCGAGAAAGAGTGCATGTCGATAACGAGATCAAGCTAGGTATGGAGATACCGATGATCGAATCTCGGACATGTAATATATCGTGAAACAAAGGATTAAGATACTAGCGTAAAAGGTTCCGCGATCACAAGAAAGTCATCGTTGAATGTGTAAGTCGATATGGGTCTCCAGATCCGCTTCGATTATTGATACGAGAGGGTCTCGATCATGTCCGCATTATTCACGAACCGTAGGGTGACACACTTAAGAGACCGACATCCAATTAGAGCAAAAGTTTCATGCCGAAATAATGAACAAGCGCAGGAATTTATTTCACTAGATACCGAAACAGGTTTTCGGGTGAAATTGCATAAAGTGGTTATGCATGTGAAATAGAATTCTAGCAAGGGGTTATTTGTGAATGTTTGTCATTAAATTAATTGACAAAATTCTTAATAAAATAAAAGAGTTTTATTTAATGAGAGTTTGCATTAAATTTGGTGGAAATTTAATGGGAATTTGAGTGGGTTTTTGAGTGGAGAAAATTGAAGGGCCATTTTGTGAGTGGAGTGTCCACCCACATGAATGAAGGAGGGGAGGGGGAAGCCCCCATGGCCGGCGGCCACCCCCTTGGGTGCCCCCCTCCTCCTATAAAATGAGCCCCTCCTCTCACTTCTCACACACACCTCCTCGTGAAGGATCTCTCTCCCCCTCTAGAATTTATCCCCCATGGTCTCGGACTAGCGAGATACATGTTCCCGGTGGCTATTCGGAAAGAAAGAGTTGTGCTTCCGCTGCATCGCTGGAGCGAGGAGGCGGAGGTTGCTCGGTGCCTCAAACGTGTGTGCGAGCACGGATGCGCTGCTGATTTGTGGCGCTAGGACTTCCTCTCGATCTTGAGATCGGCAAGAGATCGTCTACATCAACCACGAGTTGAACTCGTTAAGCTTTGTCGGTCTTCAAGGGTATGTTCTCTACGGATATACATCCGCCCATTGTTTGTATCTAATAGATAGATTTTGGTACATAGTTCACATTGTAGGAAATTTTTTGTTTTCTATGCTGCGAACCCTACAGTGGTATCAGAGCCGGATCTATGCGTAGATACTTTACACGGGTAGTACACATATGAGTATGTGGGCGATGATGATCATGTTGTTGCTCCTTAGTTGTAATTTTGGATATTGGTGGCATAGTGGGATGAAGCGGCCCAGACAAACTTTACATGTCCTCGCACATAGGACTGTTCCATGCTTGACATGCAACGAGTTTGCATAAGTGGCTAGCGGGTGTCTGTCTCTCCTCCTATAGTCAATATCTATTTTGCAACGAGTTGTCAACAATTTGGTTATCCTCGTTGTGGTTCATGTTCGTAGGTAAGAACGGTTCTATCTCGAAAGCCCTAAGCCACGTAAAACTTGCAATGGATAAATTAGAGGCGTCTAGTTTAGATTGTTGCTGGGCTAGTGTTATGATATGGTGATGTTGTAAGTAGAAGTATGAGATGATACTCTTACAACATACATAACGTGTAATCTCCATAGACCTTGGACTTACACATATAGGTATGATATTGATCATACCACGATGCACATGATAAGATCATATGCGGGAACCATATCATTTTACTAATAAACATGTGATGTTTAATAGTATCTTATATTGCTTGTTTAGCGCTTTGTTAGCATAATAAGATGATCCCTCATTTAAATATCAAGATAAGAATGTGTTCTTCCTTTAGTATGCACCGATTATGTTTTCGTCGCTCCAAGACATCACGTGATGATAGGGTGTTCTTGGATCCACGACCATACTTCGGGTGTAAAATAGTTACACACGCGAATACTAAGGTTCTAACTTGGCGAGCCTAGCATGTACAGACATGGCCTCGGAACACGGACCGAAAGGTTAAGCATGAGTCATATAGTAGATATGATGCCCATTTGATGCTCGTCTTTGAAGCTATACCGACTCACGTGATGATCGGACTTGGTATAGTGGATTTGGTTCATGTAATCACCAAAAAGGCACGAGGGATGTTGTTTTGAGTGGGAGTTCATTCGTAATATGGATTAGTTGAACTCAATCTATCATACACTTAGTCTAAACTTTAAAAATTCTGTTGTAGATGGCACCACCTGCTTTTAATTTCAATGTGTTCATGGAGAAAGAGAAACTTGCAACGAATGGTAGCAACTTTACTGAATGGGCCATGAATTTGAGGATTCTCCTCTCTGCTGCACAAAAGCAATACGTGCTAGAAGCGCCACTAGGCCCCCCACCTTTTGAGGATGCCCCTGACGAGGAGAAGAATGTCTATCAGACTCGTCAAGAGGACCACAACTTAGTTCATTACGGCATATTGTATGGGCTAGAGCCGGAACTTCGAAAGCGTTTCGAAAACGGCAATGCATTTGATACAATGGGTGAGTTGAAAATGATTTTCGACACACATGCTGCTGTAGAGAGCTACAATGCTTCAGAAAAGTTCTTTAGCTGCATGATGGAAGAGCACAGCTCCGTTAGTGAGCATGTACTCAAGATGTCGGGTTACGCCAATAAGCTTGTGTCCTTGGGAATAACGATTCCCATTGACTTAGGCATCCATCGTGTTCTGCAGTCTCTGCCACCTAGCTATAAGAGCTTTGTGATGAACTATAATATGCAAGGCATGAAGAAGTCTCTCCCCGAGCTTCTGTCAATGCTTAAAACTGCAGAAGTGGAGATCAAAAAGGAACATCAAGTGTTGATGATCAATAGGAACACTGGTTTCAAGAAAGAAAAGAAGGGAAAACGGAAGGGAAGTAAGGGCGGCAAGCCGATTGCCGTGCCTGAAAAGAAACCCCGAGTTGGACCTAAGTCTTATACCGAGTGCTACTATTGTAAGGGGACTGGCCACTGGAAGCGCAACTTCCCCAAGTATTTGGCAGACAAGAAGGCCGGCAAGGCAAACAAAGGTATATATGATATACATGTTATTGATGTGTACTTGACTAGTGCTCGTAGTAGCACCTAGGTATTTGATACCGGTTCAGTTGCTAATATTTGTAACTTGAATCAGGGGCTGCGGAACAAGCGACCGCTAGCAAGGGGTGAGGTCAAGATGCGTGTCGGCAATGGATCAAGCGTTGATGTGATCCCCGTCAGAACGCTACCTCTCCATTTGCTGTCGGGATTAGTTATAAACTTGAATAATTGTTATCTGGTGCCTGCACTAAGCATGAACATTATATCTGGATCGTGTTTGATGCGAAGTGGTTATTCATTTAAATCTGAGAACAATGGTTGTTCCATTTATATGAATGAAATCTTTTATGGTCATGCACCGATGATGAATGGTTTATTTCTATGAGATCTCGATGATAATATTACACATATTCATAATGTTGATGCTAAACGGATTAAACTTAATGATGCTATATCCGCATATATGTGGCACTGCCATCTAGGTCATATTGGCGTTAAACGTATGAAGAAGCTCCATTCAGATGGACGTTTGGAATCACTTGATTTTGAATCATTTGATACATGTGAGCCATGCCTTATGGGCAAGATGACTAGAACGCCGTTTTTCGGTTCAATGGAACGGGCGATAGATTTATTGGAAATCATACATTCTGATGTATGTGGTCCAATGAGTGTGTCGGCGCGAGGTGGATATCGTTATTTTGTTACTTTCACAGATGATTTGAGTAGATACGGTTATATATACTTGATGAAACACAAGTCTGAAACCTTTAAAAAGTTCAAGGAATTTCAGAATGAAGTGGAAAATCATCGTAATAGAAAGATCAAATTTCTATGGTCCGACCGTGGAGGTGAGTATCTAAGTTACGAGTTTAGCACTCACATGAAAGAGTGTGGAATTGTTTCACAACTCACACCTGCCGGAACACCACAGCGAAATGGTGTGTCGGAACGTCGTAATCGTACTTTATTAGATATGGTTCGATCTATGATGTCTCTGACGGACTTGCCGTTGTCATTTTAGGGTTATGCACTAGAAACTGTTGCATTCACTTTAAATCGAGCACCATCTAAATCCGTTGAAAAGACACCGGATGAATTGTGGTTTGGAAACAAACCTAAGCTGTCATTTCTTAAAGTTTGGGGATGCGATGTTTATGTGAAGAAACTTCAACTGGATAAACTCGAACCCAAAGCGGAAAAATGCGTCTTGATAGGATACCCTAAGGAAACTATTGGGTATTCCTTATATCACAGATCCGAGGGCAAGGTTTATGTTGCCAAGAATGGATCCTTTCTAGAGAAAGAGTTTCTCGCGAAAGGTGTGAGTAGTCGAAAGGTAGAACTCGAAGAGGTTATTAAACCTTCTCTTCAAAGTATGGCGAGTAGCGCAGCGCCGGAAGTTGTTCCGGAGTTGGCTTCACCTGTTGAAGAAGGAACTAATGATAATGATCATGAAACTCCGAAAGAGAGTACTACCGAACCTCGCAGGTCTAGCGGGGACGTGCGGCTCCCGGTATGCGGAAATCCTGTCATGAATTTCATGGTTGATGAAAATGATGACCCTGCGACGTATGAAGAAGCGATGATGAGCCCGGATTCCAACAAATGGTTAGAAGCCATGAAATCCGAGATGGAATCCATGTATGAAAATCAAGTTTAGAACTTGGTGGAATTACCTCACGACCGAAAGGCCGTGGAGAATAAATGGATTTTCAAAAGAAAAACTGATGCTGATGGTAATGTGACCGTCTATAAAGCTCGACTTGTCGCAAAGGGGTTTCGACAAATTCAAGGAGTTGACTACGATGAGACATTCTCTCCCGTAGCGATGCTAAAGTCAGTTAGGATTATGTTAGCAATTGCTGCATATTTCGATTATGAGATATGGCAGATGGATGTCAAAACTGTGTTTCTCAATGGTAATATTGAAGAAGAGTTGTATATGATACAACCAAATGGTTTTGTCGATCCTAAGGATGCTAACAAGGTGTGCAAGCTTCAACGATCCATCTATGGATTGAAGCAAGCATCACGAAGTTGGAATCTCCGCTTTGATGAGGTGATCAAAGAGTTTGGATTTGTCCAAACTTATGGAGAAGCTTGTATTTACAAGAAAGTGAGTGGGAGCAATGTGGCATTTCTGATATTATATGTGGATGACATATTATTGATCGGAAATGATATAGATCTTTTAAACAATGTTAAAAGTTATCTAAACTGCAAATTTTCAATGAAGGACCTAGGTGAAGCGTCATACATATTGGGCATAAAGATCTATAGAGATAGATCTAGACGCCTAATAAATCATAAAGTACATACCTTGATAAGATTTTAAAGAAGTTTAAAATGGACGGAAGTAAGAAGGGGTTCTTACCTATGTTGCAAGGCAAGACATTGAGTAAGACTCAAAGTCCGGCTTCGGCGGAAGAAAGAGAGATAATGGACAAGGTCCCCTATGCTTCAGCCATAGGCTCTATAATGTACGCCATGCTATGTACAAGACCGGATGTGGCACATGCTATTAGTTTGACTAGTAGGTACCTATCGGATCCAGTTGAACCTTTGGATAGCGGTCAAGAATATCCTTAAGTACTTACGAAGAACTAAGGATATGTTTCGTATATCTGGTGAAGAAGAGCTCGTCGCTAAGTGTTATGTTGACGCTAGCTTTGACACCGATCCGGATGACTCTAAGTCTCAATCCGGATACGTATTTCTCATGAATGGCGGAGCGGTTAGTTGGACGAGCTCCAAACAACCTGTGGTGGCGAGATCAACAACGAAGGCCGAATATGTTGCTGCTTGAGCGGCTCGAAGCGATTTGGATGAAGGAGTTCATATACGAACTAGGAGTGGTTGCAAACACGTTGGACCCAATGGTGATCTATTGTGACAACAATGGTGCCATTGCCAATGCCAAAGAGCCAAGGTCTCACAAGCATTCCAAGCATATTAAGCGCCGGTTTCACTCCATCCGCGAGCATGTCAAGGATGGAGATATAAAGATTTGTAAAGTACATACGGATCTCAATGTAGCAGATCCGTTGACTAAAACTCTCCCTAGAGCAAAACATGATCAACACCAGAACTCGATGGATGTTAGATTTATCACTATGTAACTAGATTATTGTCTCTAGTGCAAGTGGGAGACTGAAGGGAATATGCCCTGAGAGGCAATAATAAAGTGTTTATTATGTTTATTCCAAGTATATGATAGATGTTTATTTTGCATGCTATAATTGTATAATACGGAAACATTAATACATGTGTGTTTAATAAACAAACAGAAAGTTCCTAGTTATGCCTCTCTTATAAACTAGCTCGTTGATTAACAAGATGATCAAGGTTTCCTGATCATGGACATTGGATGTTGTTAATAACGGGATCACAACATTAGTGTAATGGTGTGATGAACATTCATCCGAAGTATAGCATTACGATCAAAGTCATTGAGTTTATATTGCTATAACAACTTACGAAGTGATCCTAATCCTTAGACCATGAGATCATGTCAATCACTAACACCGGAAGAGTTTCTTGATAACATCAAACGTCACACCGTAACAGGGTGATTATAAAGATGGATTCAGAACTAATAAAGTGTTATGTTGAGGCTCATGGATCGAGAGTGGAATTTGTTCATCCCGATGACGGATAGATATACTCTGGGCCCTCTCGGTGATATCACATTGATTAGCTTGCAAGCAAGTGATTTGATCACTAGAATGTTATATCATGGGAACAAGAAAAGAGTGCATGTCAGTAACGAGATCAAACTAGGTATGGATATACCGATGATCGAATCTCGGACATGTAATATATCGTGAAACAAAGGGATTAAGATACTAGCATAAAAGGTTCTGACGATCACAAGAAAGTCATCGTTGAATGTGTGGGAGTCAGTATGGGTCTCCAGATCCCGCTTCTAATTATTGATCTGAGAGGGGTCTCGATCATGTCCGCATTATTCACGAACCGTAGGGTGACACACTTAAGAGACACCGACATCCAATTAGAGCAAAATTTTCATGCCGAAAGAATGAACAAGCGCAGGAATTTATTTCACTAGATACCGAAACAGGTTTTCGGGTAAAATTGCATAAAGTGGTTATGCATGTGAAATAGAATTCTAGCAAGGGGTTATTTGTGAATGTTTGTCATTAAAGTAATTGACAAAATTATGAATAAAATAAAATAGTTTTATTTAATGAGAGTTTGCATTAAATTTGGTGGAAATTTAATGGGAATTTGAGTGGGTTTTTGAGTGGAGAAAATTGAAGGGCCATTTTGTGAGTGGAGTGTCCACCCACATGAATGAAGGAGGGGAGGGGGCAGCCCCCATGGCCGGCGGCCACCCCCTTGGGTGCCTCCCTCCTCCTATAAAAGGAGCCCCTCCTCTCACTTCTCACACACACCTCCTCGTGAAGGATCTCTCTCCCCCTCTAGAATTTATCCCCCATGGTCTCGGACTAGCGAGATACATGTTCCCGGTGGCTATTCGGCAAGAAAGAGTTGTGCTTCCGCTGCATCGCTGGAGCGAGGAGGCGGAGGTTGCTCGGTGCCTCGAACATGTGTGCGAGCACTGATGCGCTGCTGATTTGCGGCGCTAGGGCTTCCTCTCGATCTTGAGATCGGCAAGAGATCGTCTACATCAACCACGAGTTGAACTCGTTAAGCTTTGTCGGTCTTCAAGGGTATGTTCTCTACGGATATACATCCGCCCGTTGTTTGTATCTAATAGATAGATCTTGGTACATAGTTCACATCTTAAGAATTTTTTTGTTTTCTATGCTGCGAACCCTACAGGGATGGTGAACAATGTTGCAGGAGGAAGTTTTCCTTTTCTTCACACCGAAAAGCCATTTTTCATTTTCCAAGTGCAAAAAACGGGGTGTTTGTGTGAAGCAACCACCAAATGAAAGTTTCAAAATGATAATACTACATTTTTAAAAAATACTAGACCATATTGAATGGACAATTTCCCAACCTGGATATCTCAAACCTTTCCGTTCACCTCTCGTAAAAAAGACAAATTCTTGCCGAATCGGTAGGAAATGAGTTAATTTGAACTACAGGTACATGATATATTGCTCATGATTTTTTGCAAAAATCATTTTTAGGTTCACAATATGCTATTTCATCAGAGATATAATGCAAGTTTAGTGAGGCTCAGCCCCGATCTATGAATCTTCATGCCCCTCGATTTAGAAAGTTAGACGATAGTTTGAAATGGGCATAAAAAATTCAAAAACGATCGAAACAATGCAAAACCTTCTCTTGGTGTCATATTATATGACATAGTTGCATGGAAAAATACCAGACTTGGTAGATTCATTGAGTCTCAAAAAAACCTTCACAAAATGACCTATCTCAATCGAGGTTTTCTGGATTTCAGGTCAAAGGACCAATGTTATTGCGAGAATCGCGGTGTAGTTTGCCATAATGTGTCCATATTGTGCACACACGTGGATCATGGAATGGTGAACAATGTTGCAGGAGGAAGTTTTCCTTTTCATCGCACCGAAAAGCCATTTTTCTTTTTCCGAGTGCAAAAAACAGGGTGTTTTTGTGAAGCAACCACCAAATGAAAGTTTAAAAAATGATAATACAACATTTAAAAAAAATACTAGACCATATTGAATGGACAATTTCCCAACCTGGATATCTCAAACCTTTCCGTTCACCTCTCGTAAAAAAGACAAGTTCCTGCCGAATCGGTAGGAAATGAGTTAGATTTGAACTACAGGTACATGATATATTGCTCATGATTTTTTGCAAAAATCATTTTTAGGTTCACAATATTCTATTTCATCAGAGATATAATGCAAGTTTAGTGAGGCTCAGCCCCGAGCTAAGAATCATCATGCCCCTTGATTTAGGAAGTTTGACGATAGTTTGAAATGGGCATAAAAAATTCAAAAACGATCGAAACAATGCAAAACTTTCGCGTGGTGTCATATTATATGACATAGTTGTATGGAAATATACCAAACTTGGTATATTGATTGTGTCTCAAAAAACCTTCACAAAATGACCTATCTCAATCGAGGTTTTTTGGATTTCAGGTCAAATGACCAATGTTATTGCTAGAATCACGGTATAGTTTGCTATAATGTGCCCATATTATACACGCATGTGTATCATGGGATGGCAAACAATGTTGCAGGAGGAAGTTTTCCTTTTCGTCGCACCAACAAGCCATTTTTTATTTTTCGAGTGCCAAAAACGGGGTGTTTCATGAATCTTGACATAGTTTCAGTTGGTATAATATTTAAAAGTTACGATATATAATTACATAGATGATAGGGATGTTATATTTGGATTCCTCTCATTTTTCTGATCGATTTGGATATATTATTTGTCGAATTGTGATTTACGGATTTGTAGATATGAATTATTCAAATTTAAATAAAAAAAGCAAAATAAAATAAAATTTATTTTATTTTTATTTGAATTCAAGATTATTATTACTTATTCATTGTTGTTTACTCAAATAATTGTATGAAATAAAAATAAATAAATATGTCTAACATTATAGTGTAATGGTTAATTGGTTTGATATGATAATATTCACAACAAGCTCTAGTTTTTTTGTCGGAAGCTCATGTGGAAGGAATGAAGAAGTTAAGCGTGCTAGGGTTAGAGTAGTATTATGATAGGTGACCGGTTGGGAAGTTTGACTAATTGTGCAATTTGACCTGAGACTAAGTATACTTAGAATTAAAAATGTCTACGTGGGATTAAGAAGTTAAATAATTCAAAAATGTTAAAAAAATGAAAAAAAAACTTGAAAAAAAAATTTGAATTTTTTTTTGAAAAAATCTAGGCTGACAGTAAAGCCGTCGGCGTAGCCAAACGGCCGTTAGTCATCTAGGTGGGCCCCATATGGTCTACGCCGACGGCCTATATATGCCGACGACTTTTCTACGCCGACGGAAGAAGGGGCTACGCCTACGGGGCTGTACGCCGATGGCCATACGCCGACGGCAGCCGTCGGGCCAGCCTATGGCGACGGCATTTAGGAACTACGCCGACGGGACCCGGCCGTCGGCGTATTCAGCTTCTCCTGTAGTGAGAAGTACGTTGTTGATCTCATGAATGCATGTTTTTGTGGTTGGCTAGCGATCCATGGCGTACGTGGTGGTAACTGAGTCCAAGTCGGATGTAGGACTAGTCTTGGAAGTTGCATGCTGTGAGTGTTAGTAGCTCACTTGACAAGACAATTAAATATCTATTTTTTAATACAAGTTGCCCATTCTATATGGTCAATCATCTAAGCAGCTTCAGACTTTGTTTTCTCCGAGTAGCGTTACCAATATATTTTACAATTGGCCACATAGTATTGATCACAAGTATAACGTTCTTCTTAGGGTATGAGCGATTGGATTAATTTTGTCGATATGTCTATGTAAAATGATAAAGTGTTTAATGATAAAAATTATACTCTTTTACAGGCTATCTACCGGTTTATGGGTACACTCCACACTAGATCTTCGCTACACCGTGTGGAGTTTCAACACCTTTTTATGGAGGTGTGTACAAGACCGGAAGATATGACAAGGGACTTTCTTTCTTGTCATGGGTGGTAGCATAATCTACGATAGAGCCTCCATTATCTTAGGCATTTTATAATTTCTCAACATGATATGTAATTCGTCTATATATTTTTATTTTTGTATTGTTTATGGATTCTGAACATGATTGGCTGTGTGCATCCAAGTTATGCAGAGTCTAGGTGTAATTCTTAAAACCCTTTAAGTAAGTGTGCTTATATATATGCTACACGGGCCGAGAGATGGCGGACAAAATAGCACAAAAATAATGGAGGAAAAAATTAGGAAGGGAAAATTGGTGAGAAATTTGTTTGCCTAGTGCAATTACACATAGCAAAGAGGTACATCCTATTTCCGCTAAGAGGCAGGCACCCACTCAGCTAGTGTCGCGAGAAGGATGAGTGGGAAATGGCCAAAATTAATTTTGTCGGGTGGTGTCCTCAGAACACTTGAAAAAGTTTCGGCAGGAAGTCCTCCCCTACCCTGACCCCGGGCGGCCAACCGGAGGCGTAAAAACCTTTGCCGAATATCCGTTATAGGATACTTGACAAAGTTTGATTCCACACGACGCCCTTACATGCCTGCAGGAAAGCACATGTCCTTACGACTTTTCCGAGTGTGTTTTATTTTGCTGAGTATATTTTGAATTTTTTTGCCGAGTGCACTTTGTCCCGTGTTTTTTTTCAACTTCACCGAGTGTATTTCTTTGCCATGTCTATTTTTGAGATTTGGCCGAAGTGTCTTGCTTCACGGGATTTTTGCCAAGCCCAACTTTGCATAGTTCCGGGAAAATTGCACTTGGCAAAGCCTTGTGCACCCAGCAAAAATGTATATTCGGGTAGTGATTATTTCATTTTTGGTACAGAGAGAACATACGGTGCTTATTTGATTCTTTTGGGAGCTAAAATAAAAAATCCATTCTTGCCAATAGTAGCAACGTTTTTTTAGGGCAGCGAGAATTCCGGTTACGGGTCGGTTGCCAAAAAATCTTGACACGGGGAAAAACCTGGTATGAGTCTAGTGATGTTGGCACGAAACTATATCTGCCGACATCGGCTCTAGAGCGAACGGGAAAGAGTAGTGGAGAGAACAACTGAATGGGTTTTCTGATTTTTGTCATTATACGCATTGCCCTTATATATATAGGGACCGAGTGACACCAAAGTGCCACCGATCGAGTGGATATCCCCTCCGCATCCAGACCCACACGCCGACTCCAGGTATATATATATATCCGGCTAAACTTACATGATTCGGAATATGGTCTGAGTCGGAATCCATGCAACATTATGCGAATGCGACCGTAGTGTCATGGCTTCCATGTAATTAAGGAATGCTGGATATATAAGTAGGAATCCACACGGAAAAGCTGCAGCCCTGTAGAAGGAGCCTTTTACATACATACAAGAGTCTCATTTACCGTCTATTATTTCCACTTTGAGATTGGTACGCCAGTTTGGCCTTTTTTTTTCAACCAGTACATGGATGACATCATGCTGACGTCAGAATTATATATGACCGAACTGAAATATAACTGAAACAGTAAAACATTTATGAAACAGTCTGTGAACAGCTAGTATAAAATGTTTCACAAGTTTCAGACATGTCTTGCATTTTTTTTTCAAAATTTGGATCAACACATGGCTGACGTTAGCACTTGTTTATGTAATAACGGCGCATTTAATTAGGTTCGGAATCCACAAGGAAATATATAGCCCCACCCAAGATACTCTTTTCATATCATTGGCAAGGAAATATATAGCCCCAGCTGATGCGGCCCTCACCGATACGTCATGCCTGCCTACCCACCGTGGATCGGAGGTGACAAATAATTAGGAGAGCTAGTACCTGTGTAGCCATGACCAACAAGAACCAGAAGCCGCGGCAGCAGGCCGTAATCCAGATGGTGGTGGCAGCCATGACCACCCCTTGCACCATCCGTCTCCTCCTCTTCGCCCTCTGCTTTGCACTAGGCATCATATTCATGGCCACGCTCTCCCTCCTAATAACGTCGTCTTCGGTCTACTACCCGCCAGCCCTCTTCCTCCCGCCAGCCGTGGCGAACCTGCCCACAACCCCGGCCGGCCCAGGTAGTACGTGCGCTCCCGCCGCCGGCGTCCGACTCGGGAATCAGCACTAGCACCGGTGATAAACATGGAGCAGAAGCTGGGCCTGTGAAGATCGTGGACAACGACGACGAGGATCTCTTGTCGCTGGCGGCGGCGGCGCCGAGGACGGTGGTGGGCGCGCCGAAGGTGGCGTTCTTGTTCCTGGCCAAGTGGGATCTGCCCATGGCGCCGCTGTGGGACAAGTTCTTCGACGGCCACCGCGGGCTCTACTCCGTCTACGTGCACAGCCACCCGGCCTTCAACGCCTCCGTCTTCTACGGCCCACACTCCGTCTTCTACGCCCGACAAATTCCAAGCAAGGTATAATAATAAGAGTAAATTCCATTTTTTACCCCCTAACTTTATATTTGTGACACAAACTACCCCATTTAGTAAAAGTTTCTCCAGTTTACCCCATTTAGTGAAGATCATTCCTTATTTTATCCCCTTAAAGATTTGACCGGTTCTGTCAGGCCAGACGTGCGAATAGGGACGTAGCTAAATTATGTAGTCCATATCTCTCTCACTTGCTGACCTGCCAAGCTCCAATTGACACTGGGTTTTCGACGAAGGCTTCCGCGGCCATGACGCCGATGATCTCTTTTTACTAGCAAGCTGACATGTTTGCTTGGCAGCATGGGTCTCCCATTGCCATAGCTGCTTCATGTTGTTGTCTAGCTACAGTTTCCCTGGAAATATATCTACACATCACGTCTATGTGATTGTACATCTATATATGAGCAAGATCAGCTGATACTAAAACACGGCGGGCGATGAACACACTGGAGCAGAGACCTCAACCTATCGGCAGGACTCACTCCACAGCACTACCGACCTTGGCCGGGACGACTACGCGCCAAGAACTATCACGACCAAGCCCCACCACGGAAGGGTCTCACAAGTTATCATGTGAATCGTATCAGGTAGCGAGATGATGGTGTTGCAGCGAGCTTGAACCAAGGATAGATGCGGCAACTTCTTTCCTCAGATTATGAGGGTTTGAGACCAAGAGATGTGTCTAGTAATAGCGCCACATCCATCTAACGAGTGAGTCCCATCGCGAAGAATCGGTAAATGCTTATAAGGGGTAAAAGCAGGCATAAATTTCACTAAATGGGGTAATCCAGAGAAACTTTTACTAAATGGGGTAGTTTGTGTCTAAAATGTGAAATTAGGGGGTAAAAACTGGAATTCACTCTAATAATAACGATTGATTCTCTCTGCTTTATTTTCTATCCTCATATTTCAGATCACAAGCCAGATTTGTAGATTTTCCTTAGAGCGTGCCATTATATTGCTCCCGATTGACTTCGTCCACAAAATGATCCCAAAACTATTACAATTAATTGCTCCTAATATCACTGGGGGACAATAATTCCATGTTTTTTATTCCTTGTCCTCCTCGCTCACATTTATATATATGGACGAAATTTGCTTCCTAAATTTCATTATTCTTTCTTTGAACATTTCATTCTATAACACCTGAACAATATTGACTACAGGAGCACGCAGCAGAGAGCATCATCCCGATTTTTATACTTAATTATCTCTATAACTAAGAAAACACAATATATGCTGTGAATTTGCTTCCTAAATTTCATTATTTTTTGCTGTTCACATTTGTTTCTATATCGTACCTGTACAATAATGTTGACAAAAGCAATACCACTTTTATTTATTTATCTATAGCTAAGAAAATTTATGCACTCTGCGAATGCATGTGTGCATGCATGGGTATAGAGAATAGACCCATATTTGCCTTGCACTTCAAATATTCACACTGTCCGTGCTCTATGAGGTAATTTTGTGTCTAGTTCGTTTCATGGTATAAACAACATGTACTTACTCCGTTTAGAAATATAAAACATTTTAACTTTGTGAATCGAGTATATATCTAGACGCCTTTTAGTGTATAACCTATTATACACTAAAAGACATCTAGATACGTTTATTTCACAAAGCTAAAATGTTTTATATTTTTGAACGGAGGGAGAGAAAATATGACATCAATAGTGTAAATGTAAAATGGGGCCACATCGGTTTGCTTGTTCATTTTGTGATGCATGCATGCTAGCTATATTTCAGTATTATATATGTCATGCTACGAATGACACATGTATAATTACTATAAGTGTATGAAATTACTTTTGTGATCGATGACACAAAGTACAGGAGGTAGCATGGGGCCGGTGATATCACCATGGTGGAAGCCGAGCGGCGTCTCCTAGCACACGCACTGTTGGATCACTCCAACGCCCGCTTCCTCCTCCTGGGTCACTTGGGTCGACTGGTCCAATGGTGGGCCACACCCATCGCGGTTCGCAAGGATGTATGTCACTGTCGACTTCCTGCGTCGGCTCAGGGACGGAACGACGACGTGCGAGTACAACCACCGTGTGCTTCCTTTTCGCCCGCAATTAAGTTCTTGCCCAATTCGCTCACGCGCTTCTTGAGATTCTCGCCCAAGGTGATGGGCTTCGGGTGAAACTTCGCTACTTTAGTTAGGATATATATATTTTCACACGATTCTTTAGTTGATCTTCCAATTCCTATTCGGTGGCTCTGCATCTACATGTATAATATTGACATTCATTTCCCTTTATTCTTTTGACTTCAGAAATTTTCTTTCGTGATGACCAATTTATTTATATAGCAAATGTTTGAAGAAGGAATAATAACAATTGAACTATAGCCGATCGATCCAGCCATGATATAGTAAGAATTCATGTTTAGTTTGCAAAACATATTTCGAGATACATGGATTTAATCATAGTAGACATATGATATTATATCCTAACACGATCATTATATATTTGTCTACAAACCGGACAATCTCAAATAATGTTTGGAATGGCTCATCGCACGCGATTTATCAAAATGTCATTATGTGGAGGTTGGCGATGGGGGGTGAGGGTCTATCGGTACGTAGTGGGTAAACCGTGTGCAATAAGGCACTCCATTGCACATGGTTTTTCTAAGCAAAATGCATGCGCTATGGATGTCTTTTCACACTCGCTCTGGTGCATCGTCTATCTATCTATTATATACTAAAATAATATATAAGGGTGTTTTTTTGAGACACCATGCTAATCCATATTATTTAAATAATTTTAACCGTCAGATCTATAATTGATGGCTCAAATTTAATGAAAGATTATCAGTAAACGGTGAAAATGGGTAAAAGGATATGCAGAAAGATTTACCAAGTATATGACGGTCAAGGGAATTCTATTCATAAATACAGCCGTCCAGGTTCTTCCTGATTTTCGAGACCGCTTCCACTACTGCGGAAACGTTTATAGCCTTCATGTGGTACTTTTTGGAGTTCCACCTTTCATGTGGTATTTTTTGGAGTTCCACCCGTTTGCTAGAAAACTCATCAAGAAACTATCCGTCCTTAGTCTACACTAGTGCACACCCCCCTCTAACACCGGTTTGGAGGGCCCTCTAACAGCGGTTGTAGAACCGCTGTTGAGGGTTCGGTGTTAGAGGGGCCCCCCCTTTAACACCGGTTCTTATACGAACCGGTGTTAAAGGGTGGCGCACATGGGGCTGCCACAGGGCTCAGGGCCCCCCCTTTAACACGAACCGGCATTAAAGGTTCTCTGCCGCGGCAGGAAAACGGCCTAAATCTCTGTCGCGGCAGGAAAATGACCTAAATCTCTGCCGCGGCAGGAAAATGGCCTAAATCTCTGCCGCGGCAGAGTTTTGCCGCCGCCCCGTTTTGAGCGTATTTCTGCGGCGCGGCGGGGACGGGGAGGAGGGGAGGGGGGAATCGATCGGGAGCGGTATATACACATACATCGTCGTTGGTACATACGAGTACATGAATAATTAAGCAACTATTATTATACACAAACATCCCCATTGTGTGTTATTCTCCGTAAACGTTGAAGCATCAAGTACAAGACAAACACGTTCAAGCATCTAAAGAGTTTTTGGATATCTAAAGAGTTCTCCGCCAGGCGTGACGACCTCATCAAGTATGAACCCCGCCAATTCCTCTTGAATGGCTCGTATGCGGTCAAATGGTAGGAGTTGCATGGTCCCGCATCCGTTCGATATGAATATATATGAAGAATGTGGTCAATGTATATATAAGAATAAAACTCAACACAATTGATGGTAATAAAATACTGTTGTGTGCTTTGTTTACTTACTCTAAGTTGTTCTAGTGCGGCTTAGCCCGTCGCACATATCGTGTTGAGAATGAACTCGCAAACATAGTACCCACATAAGTTATTGCCGTGTCCCTAATGCGCGCACTTTACGAGAATAGAGAGTTCAATCAAAATAATAATCAATAAAGCATGATATAATGGAATTGGAAGCAGAATCAAAGAGATACGCAGACCAAGCTAGGTAGTACTACTTACATTTTGGTCTACAAATTTTAGTTCTTCTGACCATTCACCCACAGCCCTGCCCGTGAACCTTTTCCAAACCCTGTCCGGCAAAGAAAATGGATAAAGGAGTAATTAATTACTTGTTGTCACCAAAGTTGCTGATCTAGTGCGATAATATGATTGAAATTACCTCTGGAGCATCTCTCTAAAGTCTGCCCATAGCTCTTTTTCTTTTCGTAACGAGTCCATGACAAGGACTTTTCCAGAGTCAGGTTGAATGACTAGCAGAATAAAGTGGAACCTACACACGCATAACTCATCCTCAGTTACACTTAACATCGAGTAAGTCGAAACAGAATGTGTACAAGAGAGGGTAACAGTACTCACGAGAAGTTGTAAGGCAATAGTATTTCCCTTTTGGTTTGTTGTCTCAGTAAAGACCTTAGCAATAAATCTTACATTTGCGGGTTTGGTTCTTACCACTTCTTCATGAACTCTATTTGGGTCAATGAACCCAATGTCAAAAGGTCCTCCTTTCATGCATTCCATAACCTTTTTCCTGCATAATAGTATATACATATATGGTGAGCATATATATATACATGCAATTAATGAAGTGAATAAGATGAGATAGAAAATACAGAAATAGTACTTACACACAATAAAGGTTGATGGCAGCTTTGTCGAGTTCCTTCTGATTGAATAGAAAATGCAAGTCTTGAATGTTGAAGTCGATCTCGTCGTCTCCGCACAAGAAAATCTCATCTCTTATATGCGCCGTGATCCATTCTTCCTTTCTCGTCTTGCAGAAATCAAGGTACCACTTGTGCAATCTTCGCATCTTTGTTGGTAGATTCTTGAGCTCCTCTTTCTTGACGAGATTCTTCCCATACTTCCATGGCTGTATGGGGTTGGCATCGCATTTGGGCCAGTTGTCTCCCATGATGTTCAAGTATGCAATGTAAGTCATCCCCATCTCATTGCCCTTTCTTTGTAGCTCTGCCTCGTAATTATTTATGGAAGGAGCGTCCCGTGTGTCGAACACTTGGAGCGGGGCGCATGATTGGTTTTCCTGCTCTCCGAGCATGGGAACTGTTTTCTGGGGTGCCGCACGACTACTACTTTCAGTCTCCCTACGGCGCCTTGCATCCGCCTTCAATCTGGCGCTCGTAGTCCGGCACAAGTGGGGTTTCAGGTTTCAAAAGATTTTTGTAAAACTTCTCCACCACCGCCGGATCTATTTTGTCCTTTGGCTCGGCCCGTCTAGGTGCAAAGAATTTCTTGACCTCTTCTTCCGAGATCCTATTGGTCTCCTCGTCGCTGCGATTCCATGGTAAAACCGGCAATTGCTTGGCGGAAGGCTGCGGGACGTAGTTTTTTGAACTCTTTGGCGTACGGTTTCCTGCGGATTTCTTTGTGGCAGTGCTAGTGTTGCTCTTCGTGGCAGTGCTCTTCCGCTTATGCCGAGGAGATGGCTGAAGCGCCGGAGATGGCTGACGGGCCGGAGATGGCTGGCGCGCCGGAGATGGCTGCCAAGATGGCGAAGATGGCTTGCAGAGAGATGGCTTAAGCGCGGAGATCTTGCAAGCGAGAGATGGCTAGCGGCTCGAGACTACTAACGTTATGAGGCAGGCGGGGTGCCGATGGCCTCCAATTTGGAAGCACGATGTGTTCCTTCTTCCAAAGAATGGTTGTTTTCACTGCAAATTTGAGTTGAGTTTCCCCTTCACCTGTAGCATGATCAAGCTGTGCTTCCTCATATTCCTTCACAACCTCATCCACCCCGACAATAGCATAGCCATCTGGAATCGGTCGACAGTGGTAAGTTCCACCAGCTACAGGAGGTAAGGCATAGCCGACAACCACCTTAATGGATAAGCCCATTAATCTCACATGCATCTCAGCGTGTTCGCTCTCCGTGATCTCAGCCACATGGTATCGAGGACCAGCCATTTCAAGCGTGGGCTGCATGTTCTCCGTGGAAGCCACGCTGCTTTTTCGCGCAGAGTCTAGGCCGCCGGCAGCTTCTAATGCAGGCTCTTCGTGCTGATGA
This sequence comes from Avena insularis, assembly GCA_023614405.1. Classification (NCBI taxonomy): domain Eukaryota; kingdom Viridiplantae; phylum Streptophyta; class Magnoliopsida; order Poales; family Poaceae; genus Avena; species Avena insularis. Next base: position 28,504,195 of record CM042689.1, on the reverse strand, counting down.
GATGGGCCGGTAGCTTGATGGCTCTGTTGTGCATTCACTTGCGCCCGCAGCGCCACAAGTGTATGTTCTATCTGTGTCATCCGCTCTGTACGCTCTTTTTTTTTTCTGCCGTGCCATCTGTAAGAGTCGCTCCACTCGGCAAACCCATCCTTCCACGTCATACCTGTTGGAGATATGCCCAAGAGGCAATAATAAAGTGGTTATTATCATATCTTCACACTTATGATAAATGTTTACATACCATGCTATAATTGTATTAACCGGAAACATTAATACTTGTGTGATTTGTAAACTAAAATAAGAGTCCCTAGTAAAGCCTCTTGTTAATCTAGCTTGTTGGTTAATAGATGATCATGGTTTCCTGATCATGAACATAGAGATGTTATTAACAACAGGGTCATATCATTAGGAGAATGATGTGATGGACATACTCCTATAGATAAGCGTAGCATAAAGATCAAGTCATTTCAATAGTTCAATTGCTATATGCTTTCTGATACATAGTAACCTAATTCCTTCGACCATGAGATCATGCATATCACCTTTGCCGGATGGATGCTTTGATGTCATCAAACACCACACCGTAACAGGGTGGTTATAAAAGTGGCATTGGGTGTTCGGAAAGTATTGGTTGAAACACATGGATCAAGAGTGGGATTTGTCCATCCACATGACGGATAGATATACTCTGGGCCCTCTCGGTGAAATGTCATCCAATTAGCTTGCAAGCATGTGACTGGCTCACAAGGGATCACATATCACGGGAACGAGAAAAGAGTACTTATCAGTAACGAGGTTGAACTGGGTATGCAGAGATACCGACGATCATAACCTCGGATAAGTAACATATCGTGAGACAAAGGGAAATTGGTATCGTATGTAAGTGGTTCATTCGATCGCAAAGTAATCGTAGAAATATGTAGAGCCATATGAATTTCAGATTCCTCTATTGGTTATTGTTAGAAGTGTCTCGATCATGTCGCATAATTCACGAACCGTAGGGAGACACACTTAAGGATTCGACGTTGTTTGAGTAGTTATGGTATTATGAGAAAGAGACCGAATGTTGTTGAGTCTCGGATGGGATCCGGATATCACGAGGAGATCCGGAATGGTCCGGAGAATAAGATTCATATAAGGAAAGTCCCATTTCGGAGTTGGGGAATGGTTCCGGTGTTTTCATCGGGAACATTCTAGAATGTTCCGGAATGTCCGGCACTCCGGGGGGGAAGGGGTACATGAATGTGTCATTGCATGTTGGAATGATTGCATCATGTACTAAGTGTTCTCGCTGTCCAAAATAAAGGGTTTATTTAAATCCTAAATTGAAAAGTCAAACGGCTAGTTTGAAAGTCAAACGGCAAGTTTTGGAAAGTGGAAAAGAGGAGAAGAGGTGGAGGCCGAGTTGGGGAAGGAGTCCTCCTCCCCAAGCCGGCGCCCCACCAAGCCGAGTTGGGGAGGGACTCCCCTCCCCTTGGCGGCCAGCCCTCCCACCTATATAAGGAGGGGCAGGGCTCCCTCCTAGCACACAAGTTCCTATCTTCTACCTCCGGTTTAGAGCCGTTTTGGTTTAGAGCTTCTAATTGCTTTAGCCAGTTTAGAGCCTTCTAATTGGTTTAGAGCCCTCTAATTGGTGTGTCTAATTACTAGACCACTAATAGCCTCTCTCATAAGCTCCACCATACTCGCACCGGCTTAAGGCGAAGCCCTGCGGGATCTCCCCTCTACTTCCGGTACCACGCCGTTGTGCTGCCGAAATCGCGAGGAGAGTGCTACAACCTCCGCTGCCTGCTGGAACAAGGGAGAGGAAGGTCTTCGTCGAGTACCGAACGTGTGACCGACTGCGGGAGCGCTTTAACGTGGCGCTGGAAGGATCGTCTCTGATCTTGAGATCGGAAGAGAAATCGACTACATCACCCACGAGAATCTGCTCTCGTTAACCGCTTTGGAATCTTCGAGGGTGAGTTCCTCTATCGACTCGTTGCTACAATCTAGTAGATAGATCTTGGCTTGTTTGTTTGTATGCGATAGAAAATTTTTGTTTTCCATGCTACGAACCCCTACAAAGGTATCGAGCCGTGTCTATATGTAGATCTGTTGCAGTAGAACACAATGGTCATTGTGGGCATTGATGCTTTTATTGTAGATTACTTTTTGTGTACTTTGCATCTTGCGGTATGTTGGGATGAAGCGGCCCGGGCTAACCTTACATGACATCGTTCATGAGACTTGCTCCACGCTTGACATGCAACTTGTATTGCATAAGTGGCTTTGCGGTGCTGTTTCTCCTAGCATAGTAAAGATCCAATTTACAACGGGTGATCAACAATGCTAGTATCAATGTTGTGGTTCTTGTTCGTAAGTTAGAACGACACTTATTGAAAGCCCCAAACCACGTAAAATATGCAAAGAAAGTAGAGGCGTCTAACTTTGTTTTGCAGGGGTGTCGATGATGTGATATGGCCATGATTGTGATTATATTTGATGTATGCAATGTTCCTTATTGTAAGTTGGCAACCGGCAGGAGCCATATGGTTGTCTTTAATTTTGTTAAGACCTGCGTGTCTATTCAAAGTAGTTGTAATAGTTGAAGCTGGTGGACGACAACCATGAAGAAGCATCATTGACCTTGATGCTATGCCGGTGATGATGGAGATCATGTTCGTGCTTGAAGATGGAGATCGGAAGCACAAACAAGAAAGGCCATATCATATCACATATTATGAATTGCATGTGATGTTAATCCTTTATGCATCTTGTATTGCTTAGTAGACGACGGTAGCATTATAAGATGATCCCTCATGCACATAAATTTCAAGTTCTAAAGTGTTCACCCTTAGTATGCACCGTTGCCAAAGCTTGCTGCTTCGAAGCACCACGTGATGATCGGGTGTCTTTGATTCCGCGGGTGAATACAACGTAAGCAAGCCAGATTTGCTTATGCGGTAGCTAAGGTTTGATCTTGACGAGCCTAGCATGTACAGACATGGCCTCGTGAACACGGATCACGAAAGGTAAAGCATGAGTCATATAGTAGATATGATGAACATGTTGATTGTTCGCCATTGAAGCTACATCAACTCTCGTGATGATCGGTTTTGATGTGGTGGATTTGGTTCGTGTGATCACTAAAACAATGTGAGGGATGTTGTTTTGAGTGGGAGTTCACCTGGATTAATTTAATTATTAATTAGAACTCAATTTATCATAAATAAAATCAAAGTAAATTTGCATAGTTGTTGTAGTCATTGGCATCCGTTTACCACCTTGCGCTTAGTTTTAATTGAGATGATAGAACTATAGAATTCTGGTTAGTTACTTTACGAACTGGTATCGTATTGTTTTGAAGTGTTAATCTAAAGTTTAGAAGTCCTATTGCAAACTTTCAGTAATTTCCGGTTACTCCATAAAGTTTAATAATTAGTATTAAAACAAGAGTGACAATTCCAAGTGTTAGTGTTTAAGTATCATGTTTGTCTCCATGATTCTTGATATTCAAAAGTTTGTCTTAATATCAAGGTTATCTAGGATCTGAAAGAGTTGTTTCAGAAACCATGATGTGTGGAAGATATTGTGATATCTGAAATGAAGTTTTGGTTACAACATGATAGAGTATAATATGGCAAAAGACATGTTCTCATTTTTGATGAGAATTTGCAAAAGGTTGGAGACACCAGTTGTCCTAATCTTCCAAAAGGTTTTGGAGAGCAACATTATACTCGCGATTCACCGTTACAAGCTAAAAGTAGCTAGATCATGGATAAGTCCATGATGAGGGTGAATATTTGATGTAGGTAAAATGTTTACTACACCAAGAGATTACTAAAGAAAGGAATTTGAAAGAACACTAAATATTTGATAATGGTGATCTACTTCAAAGTGCAAGTTCAAAGACATTGGTATTTAACTATACACGCTTTGGACTATGTGTCATATGTATGACTCCACTATTGATGTTGATAGATTCTTTCAAACGGAAATACTGAAAGAGAATCTCATAAGTATATGGCAGAAAAGAAAAGACTAGAATTGTTCAGTTTAAGTATATAGATGATATATGTGTTATGGCTATATTCTTTGCTTATTAAACAAAGTGGTTCTTAAGCATTTGATACTGAATATGTTGGTATGAATCGTCATACGAAAACAACAGAATTCATGAACTACAATGGCCTAAGTAAATAGCAAAAGAATATGTGATGATGTTCATCGAGAACAAATAAAGGGTTATTATGTTGCTCGTTAAACATCAAAGCTTGCCTTCAAGATTTGTTTTATCAGGTATTATGAGAACAAAAGGGTTGTTCAAATAATTGCCGTAATCCATAAAAGATGGATGATTCACAAATCTCGTTGGAGAAATCATATCCATAAAAATAGTGCTAAAATTGTCGAAAGACAAATTGATTGAAAGATCACTTAGGAAGTGACATCGCCGTTTAAATTATATTGGAAAGAAAACATGAAGAAACTCCATGTGGATGGAATTTTGGAGTCTTTTGAATTTTGATCAAATGACGTTTGTGAAACTTTCCTAGAGATAATTAAAACTTCGTTCATAGGCCAAAAGGGAACGAAAGACTAGCTTATTGGAACTTGTGCATATTGTTGTACGAAGTCCATTATGTGTAGTCAAGAGCGATGAATTTCAACTTCATATGCTTTCTCCGAAAATTTGAGTGAATATATGAATATTTACTTAATAAGGATAAAGTATGAAACACTTGAAAAGTTCAAAGACTTTCAAGATGAAGTGCAAAATCATTATAACAAGAATATGAATAGTTTATGATAAGATCATAAAGGAAGATATTTAAGTTACAAGTTTAGCATAATACCTAAGATTTATGGAATAGTTCCGTGGATTTGCATTTCCCGAAACACCATAAGAGTATGGAGCATTCGAGATATGTAATTAAACCTTGTTTGACATGGTAAGATCAAAGGTATAATTCATAAAACTGCCATTATATTTTAAAGATTAAAAGCTTTAGAGATTACCGTTTTTCCACTGAAAAGAGCTTCATCATAATCCGCTGAAATGACACCATATAAAGTTATGGTTTGGGATAAAACCCAAATAGTCCTTTCTTAAACATTGGTATGCTATGCATAAGAAAGATGTGTGCAACCAAAGTCGGATGAACCTGTCTTTGTATAAATGTTAAGTATTCCTCCATAAACACCGGAGACAAAAGTGTTTGTCGCTTAGAACGTCAAGTTTCTTTGAGAAGGAATTTTTCGTGAAAAGTTAAGTGGGAGGACAATAGAACTTTGATAAGGTTAAAGGAACCTTAGCTATATGTGCAGAGTTGCAAGACCGAAAAGTGTTAGGGCGCAACAATGCTCATGGCTCACGTGCCTCAAAGGTTGTGGTCACGGAGGTCTAAGTTTCTATTGAAACAAGTAGGTCGGATGAACAATCAAATACCAAGATTTGAGGGTTGAATCATTATTTGAGAATAATGAACCTACTACATGCAAAGAAGCGATGATGGGCCCTGACTCCGTCAAATGGCTTGAAGCCATATAATCCGTGATAGTTCCATACACGAGAAATCAAGTTTTGAACTTGAAAGACCCTCGAAAAAGGTGTAAGACCTTGCAGTTGTGTTTGAATCTATAAAGAAGTAGACATGGATGTTTCACATCTATGAAATAATCGACATGTTGGGAAAGAGTTCACAACAATGTTCAAAGGTTGTATATGACAAGATTTGATCTTTCATAGCGATTTTTAGTCTAGACGGATTAATGTAGCAACCACTACATATAATTTGTTATGTGGTAGTAGAATAAACAAAACAAGTTCTTCTAATAGAATGGTTACCTAGGACGTGTGCATGACACGGTCCAAAGGGTTTTGTTAATTCAAAGGATGCTAAAAGCATATGCAAACTTCAATGGTTGAAGTAAGCATAGCGGAGATGGAATCTTCACTATGATGAAACTGTTAAAAGAGTTTAATTTCATCGGAGACAATGAAGATGCTTGCATTTGCAAGAAATTAAGTGGGAGCGCTAAGACATGTTTCTAATACATTATGTGGAAGACGTATTGTTGATTGGAAATAATGTATCTTTTATTAACACATATTAAGAATTTCATCCCGATGAAAGACTTAGGCAAAACCCAAATATTTGGCATCAATAGACGCTAATATGGTTGTGCTGTATACATAGACGAGATATTGAATGAATTCAATATAGAAACTACAAGAAAGGTTCTTGTTGCACAGAAAGGATTGAAAGAGTTCAATGTTGATGATATATTCAAGTGTATTGGCACTTGGTAAGTGAAACAAAGATTCAAGTATAGATTGATACTTGATGTATGAAATCACAAAGAGTATTTATGTCAATCATACTGTGGTATGTACAAATCCAGATATGTCCTATGCTCTAAATGTTATGAGCATATACCAGAATGATTCATAAGATGATCATTGGACGATAGTAAGGATATTCTTATGATCTTTTGGAAGAACTAAGAGTATATTATTTGTAGAAGTGACAAATAGATAGTTAGTTCATTGTAAAAGTACTACATTGATACTAGCTTTGTCACAAAGTACAAATTAAGTTTATCTCAATCTAAATTAAGGGTGGCACAATATAATGGAAAGTAAGTTCCATAATGGATTTGGATAAGTTCCAAAGTTAAGACATTGTGACAGATACTACAACAAAAGGCTAAGTATATGACTGCTATTAAAGCAGCAAAAGAGGGCATTTGTGTCAAGTAGTTTGTTATCAAACTAGGTGTAGTTCACAGCGGGATAATACTATGAAGATATATTGTGCGACAATATTATCAACATGTTTTAACCCCAAAGAACTAAAGGTCACACCGAAAGACAAAATTATACAAAGCCATCTCATTAGAGAATGAGTGATGCGTAGAGACGCAAAGATATGCAATTACACACGGACCTGGAAGTGTCAGATCCGGAGATCAGTTGACCACTAGCAATCGTGTACATACAACACCAGAAAGCCATAGGTGTTGAATACACAAAGGTTTGAAACTAGATTATTGACTCTAGTGCAAGTGGGAGACTGTTGGAGATATGCCCAAGAGGCAATAATAAAGTGGTTATTATCATATCTTCACACTTATGATAAATGTTTACATACCATGCTATAATTGTATTAACCGGAAACATTAATACTTGTGTGATTTGTAAACTAAAATAAGAGTCCCTAGTAAAGCCTCTTGTTAATCTAGCTTGTTGGTTAATAGATGATCATGGTTTCCTGATCATGAACATAGAGATGTTATTAACAACAGGGTCATATCATTAGGAGAATGATGTGATGGACATACTCCTATAGATAAGCGTAGCATAAAGATCAAGTCATTTCAATAGTTCAATTGCTATATGCTTTCTGATACATAGTAACCTAATTCCTTCGACCATGAGATCATGCATATCACCTTTGCCGGATGGATGCTTTGATGTCATCAAACACCACACCGTAACAGGGTGGTTATAAAAGTGGCATTGGGTGTTCGGAAAGTATTGGTTGAAACACATGGATCAAGAGTGGGATTTGTCCATCCACATGACGGATAGATATACTCTGGGCCCTCTCGGTGAAATGTCATCCAATTAGCTTGCAAGCATGTGACTGGCTCACAAGGGATCACATATCACGGGAACGAGACAAGAGTACTTATCAGTCACGAGGTTGAACTCGGTATGCGTAGATACCGCGATCATAACCTCGGATAAGTAACATATCGTGAGACAAAGGGAAATTGGTATCGTATGTAAGTGGTTCATTCGATCGCAAAGTAATCGTAGAAATATGTGGGAGCCATATGAATTTCCAGATTCCTCTATTGGTTATTGTTCGGAGAAGTGTCTCGATCATGTCCGCATAATTCACGAACCGTAGGGAGACACACTTAAGGATTCGACGTTGTTTGAGTAGTTATGGTATTATGAGAAAGAGACCGAATGTTGTTCGGAGTCTCGGATGGGATCCGGGATATCACGAGGAGATCCGGAATGGTCCGGAGAATAAGATTCATATAAGGAAAGTCCCATTTCGGAGTTAGGGAATGGTTCCGGTGTTTTCATCGGGAACATTCTAGAATGTTCCGAATGTCCGCACTGGGGAAGGGTACATGAATGTGTCATTGCATGTTGGAATGATTGCATCATGTACTAAGTGTTCTCGCTGTCCAAAATAAAGGGTTTATTTAAATCCTAAATTGAAAAGTCAAACGGCTAGTTTGAAAGTCAAACGGCAAGTTTTGGAAAGTGTAAAAGAGGAGAAGAGGTGGAGGCGAGTTGGGAAGGAGTCCTCCTCCCAAGCCGGCCCCACCAAGCCGAGTTGGGGAGGACTCCTCCCTTGGCCAGCCCTCCCACCTATATAAGGAGGCAGGGCTTCCTCCTAGCACACACAAGTTCCTATCTTCTACCTCCGGTTTAGAGCCGTTTGGTTTAGAGCTTCTAATTGCTTTAGCCAAATGTTTAGAGCCTTCTAATTGGTTTAGAGCCTTCTAATTGGTGTGTCTAATTACTAGACCACTAATAGCCTTTCTCATAAGCTCCACCATACTCGCACCGGCTTAAGGCGAAGCCCTGCGGGATCTCCCCTCTACTTCCGGTACCACGTTGTCTTTGCGGAATCGCGAGAGAGTGCTACAACCTCCGCTTCGCTGGAACAAGGAGAGGAAGGTCTTCGTCAGTACGAACGTGTGACCGATCGCGGGGCGCTGCGAACGCGTGGCGCTGGAAGGATCGTCTACGCGATCTTGAGATCGGAAAGAGTACGACTACATCACCCACGAGAATCTGCTCTCGTTAACCGCTTTGGAATCTTCGAGGGTGAGTTCCTCTATCGACTCGTTGCTACAATCTAGTAGATAGATCTTGGCTTGTTTGTTTGTATGCGATAGAAAATTTTTGTTTTCCATGCTACGAACCCCTACAATACCCCCTGTGCCTCGTGCATGTCCAGGGTGTTCTTTTTTACCGATGGTGCGTGTGAGCTGGTCATTCTCTCTGTCGGGATGGAAGGTCCTGGCGGCTGTTTCCTCGTGTGTCGTGATGAGTTCAGTGACGGGTTGGGCAAGGAGGGTTGGGAAGATACACAATCCTGTTTCTGGGTCCAACCTTGCCCCGATTCCGTAGAACTAAGTCTTTGCACGTAGGTTCCACCCATGTGTCTGGGGTGTGATCCCTCTGTCGCGCGGGGCCTTCTCAGCTTCCTCTCACTTAGGCCTCTGATATATGTAGCCACCTGACCCTGTCCTCTGGTGATATTCCTTCTTCTGGGCATTTAGCGTATTGGTTTCTGACCTCTTTGTAGCTATAGCACCTTCCTTGTATGCCACAAATTCGCGCCAGTGAGGTCTTATCTTCGCATAATATGCGTCTTCGAAATCTGGAGTCTCGCGAGCTTTGACAAATTTGTTCAATTTTATCTTCCAGTTGCGGAAAGCGTCAGCCATCTTCTTTAGAGTCCACTCTTTAACCTTTTCCTTTATAACCAGTTTGTTTTCATCCTCCTCTGGCGGAAGGGTAAAATTTACCAACAGCGAATTCCAAAACGTTTCTTTGGATCTTTCATCGACAAAGGTACAGTCGCCCTTCTTTGGCTTATTCCAATATTCAATTATGATTGGGATTTGGTCCCTAACAAGAACTCCAACCTGACGTACAAATTTGTCTGCGGCCTTCTTGGGCTCCATCGGCCTGCCATCAATACAGACTGCTTCGATCGTGAACTTTGCACGATCTTTCAACCGGTGGCTCGTGCCTCGCTTGCTCTTTTTCGTAGAAGAAGATGGTTGCTGGCTGGTCGATCTAGAGGGCTAAAAGAAGAAAGAAGCGTTAATTAATACATGTAGAAGAAGATTGTTGGTGGAAGTCAGCAGAGGCTTAATCAATGCATATACCTCGACGGACTTTGTAATCACTAAATTGCGTTCGCCGGAGTCTTCATCTTCTCCATGACTACTTGAGCTGTCATCATGTCCCTCCAAGTTCAGATATTGTGAGGTGTCCTCATCGATAATGTTCTCCATTATTTCTTCTTCTTCAAGGTTTCTACTAACTGGATCCATAGTTTCTAAAACAATAATATTATCTAGAGTAAGAGAGTAAACATTCAAGTAGACTTGGATTCATACACAAATATATATATTATTCATACAAAAATACATAAATAAATACACAAATGAAATTAAAACCCTAAGGATGCTTGATCATTTTAAACGAGTTCCGAGGGGTCCAAACCCTAATTCGGAGAAATCCCGGATGCATATGAGAGGGGCTAGCTACAATAGCTGACTGGAGGATGCTCCAGAAAGCGGCGGCTGGCGGCATTGGAGGGCGACCTAGGGCGCGCGAGGTAGCAGGTTTGCCTCAGCGTGATGCGGCCTACCTAAAACGGGCGGCGCCACTACCTAGGGGTCACCGGAGCGACGTTAACGGCAAGGCCAATGCAAGAGCAGCGAGGTGACGACCCTAAACTAATACTAACTATAAAATACACTAAATAACCCTAAACTAAATACACTAAACTACACTAAATAAATAACCCTAAACTAAATAACCCTAAACTAAATAAATAACCCTAAACTAATAACCCTAAACTAAATAAACCCTAAACTAATAACCCTAAACTAAATAAACCCTAAACTAATACTAACACTAAACTACTAATAATACACACTAAACTACACACTTATAAAATACTAATAACTAATTATATACATATATGCAACAATATTTACAACATATATGCAACAATATATATATGCAATTACACACAAATAAACTCATTCATACACAACAATATATATACATATATGCAACATTTATCCAATATACACACAAATAACATTTATAACCAATATTCAATATCTCTAAAACACAAACAGAGAGCTCTCACCGCCGGTGGCGGCAACTCTTGTGAACGGGGTCGGCGGCAGCGGTCGTGGAAGCGGGGTTGGCGGCGGCGGCTCCGAGTTGGCGGAGGCTTCGGTGTTGGCGCACGGCGGATCCGAGCGGCGGCGACGGGGTTGGCGGCCGACGCGGGCGCGCGCGATGGCGGACGGTGCTGGCGTGGGCGCTAATCAAGCGATGATATGGTTTCGCGCGCAGTAAGGGACGGCGCTCTGGATGGTGACGGCGAGGGCGGCGACGGCGACAGCTGGACGGCGACGGCTGGACGGCGCCGACTGTCCTCTGCTTTTCTCTGCCGCGCTTCGATGGCTGGGGGAAGAAGGAAGGAAGGCGCGTTATAACTCTTTAACACCGGTTCGTGGCTAGAACCGTGTTAAAGAAATTCGTTGCCAAGATTTCACTTTTAACACCGGTTCCAGCCACGAACCGGTGTTAAAGGGGGGGTGCGCGCGCGAAACGAATTCCACCCCTTTAACACCGGTTCGTGGCTGGAACTGGTGTTAAAGGGGGCATTTATTTCATGCATTAAAGGGGTGGGGGCATTTATAATTCAAAAAATAGGATATGAATTTAGAAAATTCATATCTTATTTATTTCAACTCAGAAAAATATGAATAATATATCATAATTTCTAGAAAAATAATATCTATACATTCGTGTAAAAACATTTTATATTTACTTTAGATGAAAATTTTCAAAATGATTAAAGCACTTACATATAAATTTTGATTATTCAATTCAAACAAAAATAAATTGTCAAATCCTAAAACTTTGAACATAAGAAATATTAAGCATCTAAAAAGGAATCTAACCCTATTTTATTAGAGCAAATCATATTTTATTTTGTATCAACATTTTTGAATTGATTGGATATTTAAATGTCGCATCTTTTGTATACACTTGAATCTGACAAAGCCTCGCTCAACTTGCATTGGATTTTTGATAAAATAGCATATTGTGAAGCTAAAAATGATTTTTGTAAAAAATCATGAGCATCGTATCATGTACCTGTAGTTCATATCTGACCCACTTCCTGCCGATTCGGCAGGAATTTGTCTTTTTCACCAGAGGTGGACGGAAAGGTTTTAGATCCCCCTGTTGGTATATTGTCCATATAAGATGGTCTAGTATTTTTTGTAAAATGTGGTGGTGGTTTTTTGAATTGGCCATTTGGTGGTTGCTTCACAAAACCGTCCGTTTTTTATGCTCGGAAAATGGAAAATGCATTTTTGGTGCGATAAAAAGGAAAACTTCCTCTTGCAACATTGTTTGCCATACCATGATGCACATGTATGCACAATATGGCCATATCATTACAAACTATTTCTTGATTCTAGCCATAACATTGGTCATTTGACCCGAAAGCGAAGAAACCTCGAATGAGATAGGTCATTTTGTGAAGGTTTTTTTGAGACATAATCAATATAACAAGTTTGAGATTTTTACTTCTAACTATGTCACATAATATAACACCACGCGAAGGTTTCGCACTGTTTCGATCTTTTTTTATTTTTTATCCCTGTTTTAAACTATCGTCAAACTTTGTCGAACAACGTGCATGAAGATTCTTAGCTCGGGGCCAAGCCTCGCTCAACTTGCATTGGATTTTGATAAAATAGCATATTTTGAACCTAAAAATGATTTTTGTAAAAAATCATGAGCATCGTATCATGTACCTGTAGTTCATATCTGACCCACTTCCTGCCGATTCGGCAGGAATTTGTCTTTTTCACCGGAGGTGGACGGAAAGGTTTCAGATAGGTCATTTTGTGAAGGAGATAAAACTAGAATTAAAATACAGAATGCAACTAATGGTAAGTTACATAAAGCACGACTGAAAATTAAGATACATAAAAGAATTGAAAATTAAGATACATGGCCTGATTAAGTAACAATCGACCGAACTTGTTTCGGAATATTGGAGTGATTTAGTCATGCTCCTGCCTACACCTGTAATACTCGCCACTGTAGTCGTCGTACTCGCCGCGGTCATCATGGTTGTCGTCGTCGGGGTCGCCGTAATAACTTATTATAATATTCTGACATGTCTGTCTTGTCCTACACTCCCACGATGTTTCTTTTCCCTGAAAGAACTATGTGACGCTTTGACTCATCGTGTGATGTATCTGTTTGCTTATATTTCTTTTTTTCGGTTTGGTAGACATGTCCTTCACATAGAAAATCTGAGCCACATCATTGGCTAAGACGAATGGTTCGTCTAAGTTCTTGTCTACCTTCATAAGATTGTTGAGATCCACCGTTGTCATTCCGTACTTCTTGTCTACCTCAACCCCTCTCCTGTTAGCTTGACCCATTTGCATGAAAACAAGGGAACTTAAAATTAGGTCCATAGTCAAGTTCCCATATCTCCTCTATGAACCCATAATACGTGGTCTTTTGCCCATTGTCTTCTGCTGCATCGAAGCGGACACCACTATTTTGGTTGGTGCTCTTTTTATCTTGGCCTATCGTGTAAAATGTATTCCTATTTATCTCGTACCCTTGGAAAGTACATACAGTCGAAGATGGTGTCCTAGCCAACAAGTACAGCTGATCCCCAACAGTGGTGTTATTCGTGAGAAGTCTTTGCAGCCAGCCGCCAAAACTCGCCATGTGTTCACTTATAATCCATTCATCAGACTGCCCCGGGTGTTTGAGGCGTATTAAATTCTTGTGTTCATTGATATACATGGCAACCAAGATAGATCTTTGTAAAACCGTGTAGTGTGCTTGATTGAGAGAATGGCCGTCCCTACATATCATTGCTTTATATCCTAGGGTGCCTTTTCCACGCAGTCTCCCCTCATGTCGTGATTCTGGAACACCAATCGCCTTAAGGTCAGGAATAAAATCAACACAGAACTCAATGACCTCCTCTGTTACATAGCCCTTGGAGATGCTTCCTTCTGGCCTAGCACGGTTATGAACATATTTCTTTAAGACTCCCATGTACCTCTCAAAGGGGAATATATTGTGTAGAATTACAGGACCGAGAATGGCAATATCTTCTACTAGGTGAACCAGGGGATGCGTCATAATATTGAAGAAGGATGGTGGGAACACCAACTCAAAGCTGACAAGATATTGGGCCACATTTGTCTGTAACCCTGGTAGGCTTTCTGGATCGATTACCTTCTGAGATATTGCATTGAGGAATGCACATAGCTTCACAATGGGTACTCGAACATTTTTAGGTAGAAGCCCCCTCAATGCAATCGAAAGCAATTGTGTCATAATCACGTGGCAGTCATGAGACTTCAGGTTTTGGAATTTTTTCTCTGCCATATTTATTATTCTCTTTATATTCGACGAGAAGCCAGAAGGGACCTTGATACTGCTCAGGCATTCAAAAAAGATTTCCTTCTCTGCTTTGGTAAGAGCGTAGCTGGCAGGAGTTAAGTGGCATCGTTTACCCATCTCGTTCTCAGGATGCATAGGCTCTTGTGGTCTTTCGACGTTGCTGGTCTGCCGTGCTTCCGGTGTATCTTTTGTCTTCCCATACACTCCTAGGAAGCCTAGCAGGTTCACGCAAACATTCTTCGCACGTGCATCACGTCGATTGAAGCGGACCTCTAAGACTTTCCAATAGGGTAGGTCCCAAAATATAGATTGCTTCTTCCACATGGACGTGTCCCCGCATCGTCATTCGAATGATAGACCGCCAGACCTTTTCCAAAGATTACTTCTAGGTCCTTGACCATACCAAATACCTCCTCACCGATGCGGAGGACAGGCTTCCTCCGGTTCTGCGCCAGACGTTTGAAATGCTTGCCTTTCTTTCTTACTGGATGCAGGTTCGGAAGAAATCAGCGATACCCTAGGTACACAACCTTCTTACATTTATCCAAATATACACTTTCAGTCTCATCTAAACAGTGTGTGCATGCATTGTATCCCTTGTTTGTCTGCCCTGAAAGGTTACTAAAAGTAGGCCAACCATTGATGGTTACGAAAAGCAATGCTCGTAGGTCAAATGGCTCCCCTTTGTGCTCATCCCACATACGTACACCTGGTTTGGCCCACAGCTGGAAAAGTTCTTCAACTAATGGCCTTACGTACACATCAATGTCGTTGCCGGGTTGCCTCGGGCCTTGGATGAGCACTGACATCATAATGAACTTCCTCTTCATACACAACCAAGGAGGAAGGTTATAGATACATAGAGTCACAGGCCAGGTGTTGTGACTGTAGCTCTTCTCACCAAAAGGATTCATGCCATCTGTTCTTAGACCAAAAATTAAGTTCCTTACGTCACGTGCGAAGTCCGGGTACTCTCGCTCGACTTTTCTCCACTGTGACCCATCAGCGGGGTGTCTCAACATCGCGTCTTTCTTATGGTCTTTCATGTGCCATCGCAACAACTTGGCATGCTCTTTATTTCCAAAGAGACGTTTTAACCGTGGAATTATAGGAGCATACCACATAACCTTGGCAGGAACCTTCTTCCTAGGGGCCTCTCCCTCAACATCGCCAGGATCGTCTCGTCTGATCTTATACCGCAGTGCAGTGCATACCGAGCATGCATCTAAATTCTCGTACTTCTCACCGCGGTAGAGGATGCAGTCATTAATGCAGGCATGTATCTTCTGCACGTCTAATCCTAGAGGGAAGACAACCTTCTTTGCTTGGTATGTACGGTCGGGCAACTCATTATTTCTTGGAAGAAGATTCTTCATTTTTACCAACAACTTTGAAAATGCGCTGTCAGTCACACCGTTCTCTGCCTTCCATTGCAGCAAATCCAGTGTGGTACCTAGCTTTTTGTGGCCATCTTGGCAAGTTGGGTACAACAATGTTTTGTGATCCTTTAACATCTGCTCCAACTTCTCCTTCTCCTTTTCAGTTTCACATTCTTCCTTTGCATCAGTAATGGCCCGACCAAGATCGTCATCAGCGGGCCCATCTGCTGCCTCTTGATCTTCATTATCTACCCCCGTTGCAGTATCATCATATTCAGGATACATATTATGATAGTTGTCATCATCCTCTTCTTTTTCGTTGTCTTTCATCACAACCCCTTTT
Source organism: Avena insularis (assembly GCA_023614405.1). NCBI lineage: Eukaryota > Viridiplantae > Streptophyta > Magnoliopsida > Poales > Poaceae > Avena > Avena insularis. The sequence continues at coordinate 28,488,249 of CM042689.1, read as the reverse complement.
TCTCCGTGCTTGGTCCAACAATTATAGCTGGGCATGAAACCGGATCGAAGCAGGTGGGCGTGAATGGTTCTGGTATTTGAGTAGTCTTTCTTGTTCTGACAGTGAACACATGGACAGCACATAAAACCATTGTGACCATGGTTTGCATTAGCCACAACGATGAAATTTTTGAGGCCCGTAATGTACTCGGAAGTGCAGTGGTCACCGTACATCCGTTGCTGGTTCATCTGCATTAATATATAGTATATATCAAAAAATAATAGGGAGATGACCATTTATATATATAGTACATCAATGACACATGAAAGGATAGTTGCCGACCTCGACCGAGAAGGAAAGAGCAACGAGAAAACTTATTTTGAGCTCTCGGGCATTTCACCAAACACCTCTTGTGCATAAGAAAAAAACACAAACTAGCACACTTCACACCCTCTTGCTAGGCTCCAAAATGAGATAGTGAAAAAATGGAAGAGTGGGGTGTGAGCTGCGGTGTCTTATATAGCCCCCCTTTAACGGTTCAAGCCACGAACCGGTGTTAAAGGGGGGGGGGGGTGCCGCGGGGGCCACTGGTACAGGGGCCTTTAACACCGGTTCATGCTAACACCGGTTCGTAGAAGAACCGGTGTTAAAGCCCATTTCCAGGCTCAACCAAAGCCTCGTTTCCACTAGTGCTATCATAGGTTGGAAGTTTTTATGCCAGTGTGTTAGCTATGCAAATATAATGTCTTGTTTATTATGTGAATATCATTGGTACAATATTTTATTTTGCTATCCGAAATATTCATGGAAAATGCATTTCATATTTTTATAACATCTTATTGTTCTATCTAGAATATTTGTGAAAAAACACATTTTATTTTTATTACCAAAATTCAAACCAATGACAGACAAGATAATGGCATGTCACTACAAACACCCATAGGGTTGTGGCCTTGACCACAATCAGTGACATGCATCTCTTTTGCATGTCACTAGTATACACATACCGGTGACTGTCACACGTAAATGCCTATCGCTAGTACACATTCTAGTGACGGACACTTGCCTGTCACTAGCTAGTAGCTTTATACTAGTGACTAGTCATCAGTGACTAGAGTTTTTCCCATCACAAATGGGTGTTTTGGGCCTGTCATTGATGGTCTATTCTGCAGTAGTGGTCGCCTTGTTTCTCCATCTTCTCTTTTAAGTTCTGAATCTCCTTAGTTTTGAGAATCGGATTATTTACCAACTCTTTCATGGCTTGGAAAGATGTTTCCAGAATGTTCTTGAGGATCTCCTCATAGGATTTATTCAGTTCCTCCAACTTTGTGCGGAGGTTAACGTTTTCCTTGTGGAGCACTTCATAATGATGTGCATCTTTCACTACTTTATGAGATTTGGCAAGATCTACAAGAGTCAAAGCACCAAGATAATAAGTGAAAAGAAGAGACGGAATAAGTTGCAGTGCAAAGTCGGAAAATGAACGGGAATCTTTTACCTTCCGTCCTCTTTCTTCTCGCGTTTTCCTGATCACCAACTTCACCTCACATTTCTTGTTGCAGACGTTTTGCAACAATTCCTTGTTATAATCAGTAACTTTCCGAATCAAGAGACATAGGATAATGACTAGAGTCAGCGGCCTCTAGAGAGACTCGAGCTGTTTTTTCACTAAGTAAAACTTCAGCACGAGCCTTAGGGCTACACTACTTCGTCCTACAACATTTCTGAGCATCAAGCCAGAAAACGACTTGCTATTTCCAACTCACTGCCCAAGGGCTAGATGATATGAATACCATGTAAAAAGTTAGAGGACTTACCATGTGCTCAACGCGCAACCACTGGAAGGTCGGAGATTATGGAGTCGTAAACATCCTCAGTTAAGGTCGGGGGCTCAAAGTCTCAGGTGGCGGAATATATCCATCTAACACAACAATCTTTTCATTCCTCTTTGAAACAGCCTCCAGCAAGCTTATGGGAAGACCCGTGTTGGTGCCAAGCCTGGCTGATATCTCTCTCGCGCTCGAACGGAGGTGGAAGAAGAACAGTGGACACAAGATTTTCCGGCCAGCGACGAACGCCGCCACGGGCGCACCAACGCCCTAGTCTTTTTCTATATTCACTTGGCACACCCTCATGCAAGCAGTACACGTGATAGTTATATAGGCGAAGCACGCAGCGCACGCACGACTCGCTCCACTTCTGCCCACCAGCCAGTCTACGCACGCACTAACCTGCCGCCATGCCCGGCCATTAACCCAACTAATCTAGCTACATGCAGGCACACGTACGCCACTCTCAACCACAACGGCCACAGGACTTGGTCCGGCAGCTGCACACAACTCGGCCAGCTCCGCAAGACCCGGCCACACACACGCACGCGTCAAGATTAGTGCTAACAACCCGCTAGGAACTTGTTGAAAAGTTCGGCTAGGTGATCAGATGCTGACATTGAGGTGCCAAGACCTTCATGCTCGGGAATTGGGACCAAAGTCATGAAATCCGAGTCACTTTCCATGGGATCATTAACCAAAGCTTCACCCATGGTGATATCGGGATTAGAATCAGCATCGCTAGCTGAAGACCTTGATGCTTCCGGCTCTAACATAGTCTTCGTCTCTATGATGGATTGGCTTTGTAGCTCTGGAGCACATGGAGAAATCTCCACTGTTAGTGTATGTAATATGTTTACATATACGATACGAAGTACCGCTACGTAGGGGCCTTTTCTCTACACTATATAACACGCAACCGACGACCCGAGAGGGTACGCTCGTTCCACCAAAGCTAATATGGTACCAGAGCAGGCCTCTTCCCTACTCTAGCTATCGTAGAAACCCTAACACAGCTCGCCGCCACCACAGCTCTGTGATCGCCACCGCTGCCTGCTGCCGCCGTTGCATCTGTCGCTGCCGCACACAAAACAACTACAAGATCTGCCGCCGCCGCCGCTGCTTGCTGCCGCCGCCGCACACATACATCTACAAACCCACATACATCTACAAACCCTAGAACAACCACGTCGCCGCCGCAAGATCTTGCCGCCGCCACGTTCATAGAGCCCACGCAGCCACCGCTTCCTTGTCGTCGCTGCATCGCATCATGGGATCGTCGTCTACCGCTGTCTCCCTCACTGCGGCGCTTGGTGCTCCACCCTCGCAGCTACTGACGGGCGAGAACGCTCTCGTCTGGAAAGCTCTGGTCGTCCCCGCTCTCCGTGGTGCCCATGTTCTTCCTATCGTTTAGGGTACTGACAAGGCACCGGCAGAAACCATTGAAATTGAAGATGCAAATCAGAAGAAAATCAGTGTTGAGAATCCTGCCTACGTCACTTGGGTGTCCCGTGATCAACAAGTCCTCCGTTGGTTACTCAATGCCCTGTCTCTAGATGTTCTTGCACATGTGATCGGACTCGAGACCTCCGCTGAAGTCTGGACTGCTGTCAATGAACTTTTCTCCCCGAAGTCCAAGTCCAGAATTTAGCAACTTCGTTCCTCTCTGAATGATACTCGCAAGGGTGATCTTACTGCTGATAAATACTTTGCGAAGCTGAAGTGCCTCTCCACCGAGCTCACTTCAGCCGGCAAGCCTCTAGATGATGATGATGAGTTGATCTGGTATATTCTCAATGGACTTGGTGCTGCATACAATAACCTCATCACTGCTGTTCGTGCAAATCCGAACACTACTCTCACGGAGCTTCTGGGACAGCTCCAAGCATATGATAAACTACACAAGCCGGCCGAAGATGTTGGGTTCATGTACTCTGCTAATGTTGCTCGCCGTGGAGGTGGAGACTCGCGTGGCCAGGATCATCCTCGCCAATATGATGGGGCGTTCAGACCGTGGTCGCGAAGACCGTGGTCACCAGGATGACCGCGATCGCAACGATCGTTATCAGGACAACCGTCGCCGATATGAAGATGATCGCCGTGACGCTGGCCGCAACCAGGAGATGCGTCGTGGTCGCTACGACGACGATCGCCGTGGTGGTGGTCGTCGTGATGATACTGGCCATCGCAATGATAGTGGCCGCCGTCGTGATCGGGTCCCCACTCCGTTTGTTGATGTCACATGCCAAATCTGCAAAAAATATGGACACCCCGCTCGTGACTGCTGGTGGCGATTCCAGGATGACACGGATGATGAGGGAGATCGAGGACGCAAGAGCTCCAATATGGTGTCCTATGGCGTCGATACAAATTGGTACCTCGACACTGGCTCTACTGATCATCTTACAAGTCAGTTGAGCAAACTCACCACTCAGGACAAGTACCAGGGGCACGATCAGGTTCACACCACCGATGGTAATGGTATGCACATCAGTCACATTGGTCATTCTATTTTACGCACCCCAAAAATTCCTTTCATCTTAATAATGTGCTTCATGTTCCACAAGCCACTAAAAATCTTTTATCTGTCCATTGTTTCACTCTTGACAATGATGTTTATATTGAGTTTCACCCCTTATTTTTCTTGATAAAGGATCACGCCACCCGGAGAATTCTGTTTAGAGGACCCTGTCATGATGGTCTATATCCGCTCATCCCGGTCTCCAGTGGGTCTTCCAGGCATGCGTTCATCTCAATAAAGCCGTCATCATCCACTTGGCATTGCCGTCTAGGACATCCTTCTTCATTTGTCGTTCAGCAAATACTTGGGAAACACAAGCTTTCTTATTCCCCTGAAATAAATCCTTGTGTGTGACTCTTGTCAGCTTGCCAAGAGCCATCAGTTGCCCTACCCTATTTCTACTAGTGTTTCTAATGTTCCTTTGGAACAAGTGTTCTCTGATGTATGGGGTCCTGCACCTGAGTCTGTTGGTAAACACAAATATTATGTCAGTTTTATTGATGATTTTAACAAGTTTATTTGGATATACTTGCTCAAAAAGCGTTCTGATGTTTATCAAGTTTTTCTTAATTTCCAGCAATATGTAGAACGCAAATTTGCTACGAAAATAGTTACCATGCAAACTGACTGGTGGGGGGGTGAGTATGAAAAACTACATGGGTTTTTTTCAAACAGTAGGCATTACTCATCATGTTTTCTGCTCTCATGCTCACCAACAAAATGGTTCTGCTGAACGCAAACATCGTCATATAGTTGAAGTTGGTCTCTCCCTACTTGCACATGCCTCTATGCCTCTAAAATTCTGGGATGAAGCCTTTCTTACAGCCACTTTCCTCATCAATCTTCTTCCCGGTAAAGTTCTTAATCATGAGTCTCCCACTGAGCGTCTCTTACATGTAAAACCGAACTATGATGCTCTTCGCATTTTTGGTTGTGCCTGTTGGCCGAATCTTTGCCCCTATAACACACGCAAACTTGCTTTTCATTCCAAAAAGTGTGTATTTTTGGGTTATAGTCCTTTACATAAAGGAGTCAAATGCCTAGATGCTCAAACTAGTCGTGTTTATATTTCCCGAGATGTGGTTTTTGATGAACAAGTCTTTCCCTTTGCTGAGTTACATCCAAATGCTGGCTCTCGGCTTCGTGCAGAAATTCTCCTTCTTCCTTCATCTAGCGATTCTTCTCTTGGGGATGCACAAAATACTGACCATGTGCCTAATGTTGTTCCAATTACTGTTCATCCTAATGCTTCTCTTCAGGATGATGAACGTGCAGGTGAAAATTTTGCTCAAAACGGTGCTCTAGATCAACCACAAATCTCAAATAACTCAAGCACAGAAGAAGACGAAACTGATACGGAAATCCATGCTGATTCTGAGGAACATTCTTCTGCTACCAATCATCAGGAGGACGCGTCGTTCGAATCTGATTCTCCTACGCACTCCTCAAGGACGGCGCCCAGGACACCGCGCACTCCCGCCTTCGCGCGGGCTCCCGAGCCGCGCTCGCCCGCCGCGTCACCGCCCCGTCCTTCTCCTGGCTCCACTCCGACATCGCCATGTGCACGCGGGACCTGTGCTATCCCCCACGAATGCAGCACTGCTGCTGATGCCTCCCTAGGATTGTCTGCATCCTCCAGCCCTATGAGCTCTACTGTGTCACCCAGCCTCGCTGCGTCATTGGGATCTTCTGCGCCCCCCAGTTCTGCGAGTCCTCCCGTGGCCTCGCCTCAGTCACCACCACTGGAACCTCGCACGCGTCTTCAGGAAGGTATCAGGCAACCCAAAATATATACTGATGGTACTGTCAGATATGGTTTCTTTTCTTCCTCAGGAGAACCACGAAATTTACCGGCTGCTCTCAATGATCCACTTTGGCATGCTGCAATGCAAGATGAGTATAATGCTCTCATGGAAAATAAGACATGGACTCTTGTTCCCTCGAGTGCAAACAAAAACATCATTGACTGTAAGTGGGTTTATCACATCAAACGTCGTGCTGATGGTACTATTGATCGCTACAAAGCCCGTCTTGTTGCCAAAGGTTTCAAACAAAGGTATGGCATCGAATATGAAGATACTTTTAGTCCTATTGTTAAGATATCTACAATCAGGATTGTTCTCTCCATTGCTGTTTCTCGTGGATGGATTCTACGGCAGCTAGATGTCAAGAACGTGTTTCTTCATGGTGTTCTGGAAGAGGAAGTATACATGAAACAACCTCCAGGTTTTGAATGTCCTAATGCCCCTCGTCACATATGCAGACTTGATAAAGCCCTCTATGGTCTCAAGCAGGCACTAGTAGAAAACAGGCCATCCGTTCGCGCCCCCTCAGAGCATTAGTCCCGGTTGCGCCACCAACCGGGACTAATGCACGCATCGATTCGGCTCGAGCGGGCACGGGCCCGGAGGCATCGTCCGATTAGTAGCAGGGGCATACGTCCCGGTTGGAGCCACCAACCGGGACTAAAGGTTTGGCCACAACCACGTGGCGTGGCACACAGCTTTAGTCCCGGTTGGTGGCTCCAACCGGGACGTATGGTCCCGCCCTCTATAAATGCAACGCCCTAGCCCCCTCTGCCTTCGCTCTGTTTTTTTTCTTGGTGGAAGGTGTGAGGGGTGTGCTAGTTTTTTCTCCCCTGTGCATGCATTCAAGGTGTTTGATGAAATGTTTGAGTGAATAATCCCGTTCAATTTCTCATAGAACAAAAATATAGAAGGTGTCTGAGACGCACTTGAGCTTTCTCCTCTTTATTTCCCTCGATCGAGGTTAGCAATCTTATCTTTTCTCTATCATTGATACAATGCATGTGTCGATGTGAATTGGTCATTTCACTATTTATGATGTCCTGTTTTTTGATAAACTTACTTATATGATGCAGATGAACGGTCGGGAATGGATGTACGGTGACCGGCGCGTAGCCGGGGTATATGAAAGGCGTGGATAAATTTATCGATGTGGCTACGGCAAACAAAGAGATTGGTTTTATACGTTGTCCATGTGTTCAATGTCAGAACAACAAGGAGTACTCTTCCTCGAAAATCATTCGCGGCCACCTGATTATGAAAGGTTTCATGCCCAACTATAATTACTGGACCAAGCACGGAGAAAGAGGGGTTATGATGGAAGATGGTGAAGAAGAAGATGATGATAACAACTATCATCATATGTTTCCTGAATACAGTGATACTGCAATGGAAGACAATGGAGAGGAAAGAGGTGAAGAACGGGCATCAGATGAGCCGGCTGATGAACTTGGTAGGGTCATTTCTGATGCAAAGCGAGACTGTGAAACAGAAAATGAGAAGTTGAAGTTAGAGGGCATGTTAGAAGATCACAAGAAATTGTTGTACCCAAATTGTGAAGATGGCAGCACAAAGCTCGGTACCACACTGGAATTGTTGCGATGGAAGGTAGAGTGTGGTCTAACTGACTCCTCATTTGAAAAGATGCTGAAAATAATGAAGCCGAAGTTTCCAAAACATAACGAACTTCCCAAGAGTACCTACGAAGCAAAGAAGACTCTCTGTCCTCTAGGATTAGATGTGCAAAAGATACATGCATGCATTAATGACTGCATCCTCTACATGATGTAAGGAGTATGCGAATTTAGATAAATGCCCGGTATGCAATGCGTTGCGTAAGATCGACGAGATGACCCGGTGATGTTGAGGGAGAGCCCCTCCGGAAGAGGGTTCCTGCTAAGGTTATGTGGTATGCTCCTATAATACCAAGGTTGGAACGCATGTTCAGAAACAAAGAGCATGCCAGGTTGTTGCGATGGCACAAAGAAGACCGTAAGAAAGACGGGAAGTTGAGACACCCTGCTAATGGGTCACAGTGGAGAAAAATCGAGAGAGACTTCCCAGACTTTGCAGGTGGCGCAAGGAACTTATGGTTTGGTCTAAGTACGGATGGCATGAATCCTTTTGGGTAGCAGAGCTGCAGTCACAGCACCTGGCCCGTGACTCTATGTATATACAACCTGCCTCCTTGGTTGTGCATGAAGCGTAAGTTCATTATGATGCCAATGCTCATCCAAGGCCCGAAGCAACCGGGCAACGACATTGATGTGTACCTTAGGCCATTAGTTGAAGAACTCTTACAGTTGTGGGGCAAACCAGGTGTACGTGCGTGGGATGAGAACAAACAGGAGCCATTTGATCTACGAGGGTTGTTATTCGTAACCATCTGTCACATCCCAAAATTCTCCTAATTTTGGAATGTAAAATAAATAAATAAGTTTGATTCATTGTTTGACTATGTTGAAAATTCCCAACGAGAAGAAACTTTTTGAATAGAAAATCCTCTCAACCTTGAATTCAAAATCTTATATTCTTTTGTTATGACCTGAGTAGCCATATAGGAAAAAGGGCATGGATTGATTATGGATTGTAGAATTGGTGTGCAAGATTTCAAAATGAAAATCATGAAGCATTCATAAGCATTTTATCCATGCAAAGTTCTCACAAACCAAATCCAATTCCTGGAATCTAAATCCTATAGTTGATTCGCCCAAATGTTCCTAAAGGTAATTAAATTGACTTTATAAACCCAGTGTTTCTAAGACATAAATTATTGATAATTATAGCCTAAAGAGATCTAATTAATATTACAAAAAATTTAGAAACAAAATTGAGCTCATTTGGAGCTAGTATGAAAAAGTTATGGAATAAATACAAACACATAAAGATATAAATAGAATGAAATATACAAGAATTTATAAACCCACTACTTCCAAACTAGTAAAAAGATTAAAATTTTGATCCTATAATGATCTATTCGATTTTAGAAAAATTTAGAAATAAGAACCATATCATTTGGAGTTCGTATGCAAAAGATATGAGAGAAACAAGTAAATAGAAAAAGAAAAAAAAAACCTAAGCGGGCCGGCCCACCCGGACCGACCGGCCAGGCCACGCACGTACAGGAGCCGATGGAGCCGATCGTGCTCCAGGTTGCTTTAAAAAGCGTGCAAATCGGTTTTTATTAAACCTATCTCTACTTAAACTCGCATAACTTTTTATCTATAACTCCGAATTGACTTCCATTTGTTTCTACTTGTTTCCTACTCCAAGGCCTATTTCTAAACCATCCTAAATCTCCATATAAACTCGTGGAGCCACAGTTGTACGAGTTTTTCTTCTCGAAATCCCGAATCTACACATGCCCGAATCTTATTTCGCTTTTTAACCCATCTAGACTTCGTCGTTTGCCTTTGGTCAAAAAACGAAAGTTGTAGGAATCGTCGAAATATTTCAATCCCGACAAACCTCACCTATTTTAATCCACCACAGCCGGAGAATTTCGTATCGCAATATTTCAGATCTTACGGTGTAAATCCAAGATCTACTCGCGCTCGTTTCTTAAAATTCAAATTCCTTTGGTGAGAAGGTAGGAATAATGATTCCCCACAACTTTCATGTTCTGAGTTTTTCAATTTGACCTACGGATTTGTCTCTCTAACACAGATCTATTTCTTGTCTATTCTGAGCCAAAATCGGGTCAATTTCTTCTTCTAGCCACCGGATCCTATCCAGACGGTCGAGATCCAATCAAACCGATGCGTGCCATGTCATCATCCCGGTCAACTTCCTCATCAACGCCACGTCAACGTAAGGTCAACATCTAGTCCCAGTCAGCATGCAAAGTCAACCTGTCCGGTCAGCGGAATATTCCCTGAAATATTCCGTTCGAATTTAAAATTGCATATTATAGATCTAACTTGTAAAATTCATTAGAAATTCATACCACGTCCAAAAATTGCGTATAATATACCAAATTGAAGATAATTTTACGTAAAATCATCTTATCAGAATAGATCCAACTTTTACTGTACATGGTTACTGCAGTAATTTAATTAGTTTTAATGGTCTTTTAGGTTAATAAATTCATAAGATATTATCTGTAACTCCGAAAAATATGAACAATATATCAAATTGAAGCTACTGTAATGTACATTAATAATATCTGGTTGGATCTAGCCTTTGCCTACTATTTAACCCGTAGCAATTTAATTAGTTTTAATAGCTTTATAAATCATTAAATTCATAGTAAATTAATTGCTTATCACAAAAATATAAATGATATACCGATGGAAAGATGGTCCTATGTAGATCATCAATATGCAATTAGTTCAGCCTTTGACTGTAAGGTTTTGCCGTGAAGATTTAAATGGTTTAATGGCCTATTTAGAGTAATAAATTCATAAGAAAATAAATACTATCCAGAAAATTACAAATAATATGTCCCTGAAATCACAATTCCGTGGAGATTACAGATATAATTTTAGTTTGATTTTTAGACAACAGAAACTATATGAATCATTTAAAACCCATTAAATACTATTTAAATCATACAAAAAGATCTATAACTCCGATTAAGGTGAATCCAAGTGCTAAGGTTTTGTATTGACAATATCTATACAGAGAAATTGCATGACAAATTATTTGGTACTGTTAAAATAGAAATTCATACAGAAATATTTAAACCCATTGAAATAGTGTTTTAATCATAAGAAAATATCTATAACTCCTTTTTAGGTGAATCAAATTGCTACTGTCTCTAAATTGCATTACCTATCCAGTAGCATCTAGTTCACAATTTAATACGACATAAACATATTTTGTTCAATTAAAGTGGTATACACCATATTAAATCGATACAACTTTAGTAATAAAAGCTTTAGTGCATTAAATGACTTTCCACGTGCATCATGTAATCTAATTATGTTCAGAACTAAAGTAACAACCATTGTGACTTATTAAATCGTGATGCATGTATATGTTCATCATTGTTTTCTCGTAATGTTACACCGTTGTATGTTTGTAATGTTTTGAATGGTGTTTGTTGTGTTTGCTTCAAACGCTAGATTGCGAGGAGTGCAACGTGTGCGATTGCAACTACTATGATTGCAAGTATTGTGCAACCATTATATATATGAGGATTGTGAGGATTATCTAATCGACTACATCTACAACAAAGGCAAGTGGTGCTATCTTGGTCATAAATGTCTTATTGTTTTCCTATGCATTGTAGATGTTTTGTAGAATTGCATATGTAGGAATTGATGTGTATATGCTATGCTATGTCCCATATTATTCCCTAGTATTCCTTGTTTTTGAGCCATCGTATTGGTAGATTGCTTAGCTATGCTATTTAGACGAGGAAGGGAATCATATCATGAAAAGTTATATGTTTTGAAAGGATTATGTTTTGCTAAATGACAAACCAACATGTTTTAATGAACCACCTGGGCGGAATGGCATTGATTGGGTCATCGAGTGTGGATTTATGGTGGGGAATGCCGCCCAGGACACTGAGAAATGATTGGTTTCTTTGTTTGGAAGCTTTCGTGTGCAACCATGTGCCAATAATGAAATGAGCGGTTGGTTGAACTCAGTAGGTTGTGGTAACTCGAACCCGCGTATCCAAAGATGTAGATAGTGTAGGTTGGACTGCGGCCGGGATTGGGGAGCTACTTCGACGGTTCCTTCTTGGACTTCTCCTATCATCACCCAATATGAGAGTGGTGGTACGAAATGGGCTGGCCAAGTCACATGGGTAAGTGTACTAACCCCTGGGGTGTATAAACTAATCGATTAGCCGTGTCCCGGTTATGGACAATTTGAGCGACATCGATGCTATGATATTTCTCACTCATCCTTATTTCTTAATTACTTAAAACTTGTTGGGTGAACATAATTGGGTAGGAGCACCTGGGAGTGAACCAGAGTGTCCTATTTATCGTATTGGAAAACTACTTTGTTACAAATGTTAGGATAAAAATGTTGCTTTATGCAAATGAGCATGAACTCCACTTGGCCAAATAAGCATGTAGTTGATAGATCTGTTGTTAACCACTTTATCCTACTTGCCATACATTCAATGTATTGACCATTCGTGGCTGCAATGTTTTATGTTGCAGGTTGTATCGTATCTGAGTGATCGTTCATAGGTCGCGAGACTCCACTCAACAATTGTTCGCCTGTGGCACATTTGAAGGATGGAGATCTACCTTGTATTCGTTTTCCGCTGTGTACTTGAATAAATAATGTAAATTCTGGATCATATTCGTTGTATTTATGATGCACAGTTATATTTGGTATCATTTTGTACTGTGTGTGCCAGTGAACCGTTCCAGGGATTGGCACTATACACATGAACTTAGCCTTATCAGGCGAGGGTGTTACACCATCAATGATTGGCCTGCTCTTAGTAACCTTTTAGGACAGACAAACAAGGGATATAAGGCATGCACACACTGTTTAGATAAGACTGAAGGTACATATTTGCATAAATGCAAGAAGGTTGTGTACCTGGCGAATCGACGATTTCTTCCGACCAATCATCCCGTAAGAAAGAAAGGAAAGCATTTCAAAGGTGAGGCAGATCACCGGAAGAAGCCTGAACTCCCTGCTGGTGATGATGTATTTGGTATGGTCAAGGACATAGAAGTAATCTTTGGAAAGGGTCCCGGCGGTCAATCAGTTCCGAACGACGTCGCTACAGGACACGCACCCATGTGGAAGAAGAAATCTATATTTTGGGAGCTGCCATATTGGAAAGTCCTGCGTGTCCGCTCTTCAATCGACGTCATGCACGTGACGAAGAATCTTTGCGTGAACCTGCTAGGATTCCTAGGCGTGTATGGGAAGACAAAAGATACACCAGAAGCAAGGGAGGACCAACAAATTATGAAAGACCCAAAGAACATGCATACACATAACAAGACGGATAAAGGGCGTCACTTAAGTCGTGCCAGCTATGCTCTTACCAAAGCAGAGAAGGAAATCTTTTTTGAAGTCCTTACAGTATCAAGGTGCCGTCGGGCTTCTCATCTAATATAAAGGGGATAATAAATATGACAGAGAAAAAGTTTAAAAACCTAAAGTCTCATGACTGTCACGTGATTATGACGCAGTTGCTTCCGATTGCATTGAGGGGGCTTCTACCGGAAAATATTCGAGTACCCATTGTGAAGCTGTGTGCATTCCTCAATGCAATATCTCAGAAGGTAATCAATCTAGATATTCTGCCAAGGTTACAGAAGGATGTGGTACAATGTCTTGTTAGTTTTGAATTGGTGTTCCCACCATCCTTCTTCAATATTATGACGCATCTCCTGGTTCACCTAGTGGAAGATATTGCCATTCTCGGTCCGGTATTTCTGCACTATATGTTCCCCTTTGAGAGGTTCATGGGAGTATTAAAGAAATATGTTCATAACCGTGCTAGACCAGAAGGAAGCATCTCCAAGGGATATGGAACAGAGGAGGTCATTGAGTTTTGTGTTGACTTTATTCCTGACCTTAAGCCGATTGGTGTTTCTGACTTGCGGCATGAGGGAAGACTAAGTGGAAAAGGCACACTGGGAAAGAAAGCAATGATATGTAGGGACGGGGATTCTTTCACTAAAGCACACTACACAGTTCTACATAATTCCACCTTGGCAGCTCTGTATATCGAGGAACACAAGAATATTGTACGCTCCAAAAACCCGGGAAGCCTAAATCATGGATTACAGATGAACATATGAAGTCTTTCGGTGGTTGGATGCGGACACATCTCTTGAATGACACCACTGTTGGAGATCAGCTATACTTGTTGGCCGCGTCACCATCTTCTACTGTATTGAATTTCCAAGGGTACGAAATAAATGGGAATAAATTCTACACGATCGCCCAAGATAAAAAGAGCACCAACCAAAATAGTGGTATCCGCTTTGATGCAATAGACGAGAATGGACAAAAGGACACATATTATGGTTACATAGAGGAGATATGGGAACTAGACTATGGAGTCTCTTTTAAGGTCCCTTTGTTTCGCAGCAAATGGGTCAACCTGAATGGGGAAGGGGTAAAGATAGACCAGTTGTACGGAATGACAACAGTGGATCTCAACAATCTTGGTTATAGAGATGAACCATTCGTCCTAGCCAATGATGTGTCTCAGGTTTTCTATGTGAAGGACATGTCCTCCAGACCGAAAAAAGAAAAAATATGCAAACGAATACATCATATGATGAGCCAAAGCGTCACATAGTTCTTTCAGGGAAAAGAAACATCGTGGGAATCAAGGACAAGATAGACATGTCAGAAGATTATAATAAGTTTGATGAAATTCCGCCCTTCACAGTGAAAACTGACCCAAGCATTCCGTTAAGTAAAGAAGATGCTCCATGGTTACGTCTGAAGCGATCATAAGGAAGGACATATGCCAAGAAGTTCATGCTCATATTATGTAACTCTAGTTCATGTCTTTCGCGGTTTGTGGCTTGACCGAAGGATATCTTTCGCGGTTTGTGGCTTGACCGGGACTATATATAGGGGGCCTTTAGTCCCGGTTTTGTAGTCTTAGTTTTTAATATTAATAAATGTCTTGAGTGTTAGTCCCATTTTGTGGCTGGACCGGCACTAAAGGAGGGCCTTTAGTACCGATTCATACTTACCATTAAGATCTGATCTCCAAACGCGCGATGTCACATATTAGGGAGTGCCTCTATGACCAGTTTCTCGGAGATGCCGGAGGACTGGGCTCCGTCGGCATCTCCCTGAAACTGGCCGTAGTGGTGTCCCTGCTCTCGAAAACCATCTTGCAGCTTGTAACTTCTCTAACTAGATCAATACACCTGGGAGCTAACTAATTTCACATATTAGGGAGTGCCTCTATGACCAGTTTCTCGGAGATGCCGGAGGACTGGGCTCCGTCGGCATCTCCCTGAAACTGGCCGTAGTGGTGTCCCTGCTCTCGAAAACCATCTTGCAGCTTGTAACTTCTCTAACTAATCAATACGCCTTGGAGCTAACTAATTTCAAATATTAGGGAGTGCCTCTATGACCAGTTTCTCGAAGATGCCGGAGGACTGGGCTCCGTCGGCATCTCCTGAAACGTAGTGGTGTCCTCGGCTCGAAAACCATCTTGGAGATGCCTCAAACTGGCTGGAGGACTGGACCCGCAAGGATGCCTATTTATAGTAGAAGTAGCTCGGCATAGTGTCGACACTTACGAAATAATGTCGACACTCACCCCTATTATTAGTGCTGACTCGTGTTTTGTCCCGGTTTGTGTCTCCAACCGGGACTACAGGTTCATCTTTAGTCCCGGTTGGTGACACCATCCGAGACAAGGTACACGCCGCACGACATAATGTCGACACTCACCCCTATCATTAGTGCTGCCTGGCCCAAATGCCAAATCCTCCGTGGTGTCGACAATGAAAATCCTGTTTCAGAATGCTACCGTCCCATTTTTAGAACAATCCGAACAATGAAAATCCTTCGCGTGGTGTCATATTATGTTACATAGTTGAAAGGAAAAATAGCAGACTTGGTATATTGATCATGTTTCGAAAAAACCTTCACAAAATGACCTATCATGTTCGAGGTTTCATGGCTTTCGGTCCAAATGACCGATGTTATGTGCTGAATCACGGCATAGTTTTTGATGTTGTGCCCATATTATGCATGTGTGTGGACATTGGTATGGAGAACAATGTTGCAGGAGGAAGTTTTCCTTTTTGTCGCACGGAAAAGCCCTTTTCCATTTTCCGAGCGCAAAAAACGGGTCGTTTTGTGAAGTAACCACCAAAATGCCGTTTCAGAATGCTACCGTCCTATTTTACTAAAATATTAGACCACCTTACATGGACTATCTACCAACCGGGACATCTCAAACCTTTTCATCCATCCCGGGTAAAAAGGACAAATGTATGCCGAATCGGTAGGAAGTGGGTCCGGTTTGTACTACAGGTACATGATCTATCGCCCGTGATTTTTTTAAAAAATCATTTTTAGACTCGCAATATGTGGTTTCTTCAGAGATCCAATGCAAGTTCTAACGATGCTCGTCCCCTATCTTCATGCACACCGGTTCGACCATAGTTAGAAATTCAGATAATTCAAAACGGGAATAATAAATTCAAAAAAAATCCGAACAATGAAAATCCTTCGCGTGGTGTCATATTATTTTACAAAGTTGAAAGGAAAAATAGCAGACTTGGTATATTGATCATGTTTCGAAAAAACCTTCACAAAATGACCTATCATGTTCGAGGTTTCTTGGCTTTCGGTCCAAATGTCCGATGTTATGTGCTGAATCACGGCATAGTTTTTGATGTTGTGCCCATATTATGCATGTGTGTGGACATTGGTATGGAGAACAATGTTGCAGGAGGAAGTTTTCCTTTTTGTCGCACGGAAAAGCCCTTTTCCATTTTCCGAGCGCAAAAAACGGGTCGTTTTGTGAAGTAACCACCAAAATGCCGTTTCAGAATGCTACCGTCCCATTTTACTAAAATACTAGACCATCTTACATGGACTATCTCCCAACCGGGACATCTCAAACCTTTTCGTCCATCCCGGGTAAAAAGGACAAATGTCTGCCGAATCGGTAGGAAGTGGGTCCGGTTTCTACTACAGGTACATGATCTATCGCCCGTGATTTTTTGAAAAAATCATTTTTAGACTCGGAATATGTGGTTTCTTCAGAGATCCAATGCAAGTTCTAACGATGCTCGTCCCCTATATTCATGCACACCGGTTCGACCATAGTTAGAAATTCAGATAATTCAAAACGGGCATAATAAATTCAAAAAAAATCCAAACAATGAAAATCCTTCGTGTGGTGTCATATTATGTTACATAGTTGAAAGTAAAAATACGAGACTTGGTATATTGATCATGTTTCGAAAAACCCTTCACAAAATGACCTATCATGTTCGAGGTTTCATGGCTTTCGGTCCAAATGACCGATGTTATGTGCTGAATCACGGCATAGTTTGTGATGTTGTGCCCATATTATGCATGTGTGTGGACATTGGTATGGAGAACAATGTTGCAGGAGGAAGTTTTCCTTTTTTTCGCATGGAAAAGCCCTTTTTCATTTTCCGAGCGCAAAAAACGGGTCGTTTTTTGAAGTAACCACCAAAATGCCGTTTCAGAATGCTACCGTCCCATTTTCCTAAAATACTAGACCACCTTACATGGACTATCTCCCAACCGGGACATCTCAAACCTTTTCGTCCATCCCGGGTAAAAAGGACAAATGTCTGCCGAATCAGTAGGAAGTGGGTCCTGTTTTTCCCGCCAGTTTTTCCCGCCGGTTCTTCCCGCCATTTCTTCCCTCCAGTTATCTTCCTGCCATTTCTCACTATATATATATATATATAGGGTTGGCCTCCATTGTTATTGCACATCTCTAGATTCATATCTGCAACCTCATCACTCTTTCCCATGACTTCCACCATAGCACTAACTCCCAGGGAGGCGGAGGCGCTTTGCGCCTCGAAGTACCCTTTCCCGTCGGGCTACTTTGTCCCCGTCGGCTCGATGTTAAGCGCCGGAGGCGTGCCGGTTCCTCCTGTCCCTCTAGGTGTGGCGCGTCGGATGGCCATCACGAACCACTACTACTTCGAGCTCACGCCGGAGCAGCGGAGGAATCCCAGATGGCATCCCGACTATTTCCCCACTTGGGAAGCCTTCTTCGTGGATCGGCGTGAGAGGGCGCTCGCCAGGCACGAGGAGTACGGCCCACCTCCTCCGAACTTCAACGAGGCCGGCCATCGGCTATGGTGGCGCGGCCGGACTCTCCAGAGCGTCATGGCCTACGACACGGCCGCCGACTCTAGCCCCCGCCTGCGCTACCCTCAAGTCTAGCCCACTCGTACTCAGCCTTCAAGGTTCAACTACGGCGACCCGACGACGACAGCGACGACGGCACGGCATGCACAGTACGACTACAGTGGCGAGTATTACAGGTGTAGGCAGGAGCATGACTAAATCTTTCCAACATTGCAAAACAAGTTCGGCCGATTGTGGCTTAATCTGGCCATGTATCTTAATTTTCAGTTCTTCTATGTAACTTTGTGTTAGTTGCGTTATGTACTTTAATTCCAGTTCTATCCTAATCAAATTTTCTTTCCGCCCATTATTTTCTGTCCTTTTTTTTTCTGCCCATTAATATATAAAAAATATAAGTTAATTCAAATCCAAATTAAAAACAGAAAATGGTTTTGAATTACTTATTCAAATCCAAACACTTTTTATGTTTAAAGTTTTTCTAAATTCCAAATTAATATTAAAAAAATATAAGTTAATTCATTTTTAATTGTAAATGGTTCATATTTTAAATGGTTACATTAATTATTTTTTAAAACAGAAAATGGTTTTGAATTATTTATTCAAATCCAAACACTTTTTATGTTTAAAGTTTTTCTAAATTCCAAATTAATATTCAAAAAAATAAGTTAATTCATTTTTAATTTTAAATGGTTACATTAATTATTTTTTAAAAATAGAAAATGGTTTTGGATTATTTATTCAAATCTAGACACTTTTTATGTTTAAAGTTTTTCTAAATTCCAAATCAATATTCAAAAAATATAAGTTATTTCATTATTAATTTTAAATGGTTCATAGTTTAAATGGTTACATTAATTATTTTTTAAAACAGAAAATGGTTTCGAATTAGTTATTCAAATTCAAACATTTTTTATGTTTAAAGTTTTTCTAAATTCCAAAGTAATTATCATTTAAAAAACATTACAAATTTAAACCCTAAAATAAAAAATAAGACGGAAACAGAGAGAAAATACCTGAAAAATTTGAAAATAGGGGCATATGTCCCGGTTGGAGCCACCAACCGGGACTAAAGACCCCATGCACGCGCGCCCCTTTATGTGCTAAAAAAATTGGGGAATATGTCCCGGTTGGTGGCTCCAACCGGGACGTATGACCCTTTAGTCCCGGTTGGAGCCACCAACCGGGACGTATTCCCCCTCCCCTTTATACACGACGCGCCTGTTCCTCTTTTTCCCTTCTCCATTCTCTGCTCCCGCACACAACACACAGGGAGACGCCGCCGCCCCGCCGTCGCCTCCGTCCTTGAGCGCTCGTCGTCGCCTCCGTCCTTGAGAGAGCTTCGCCGCTGCCGTGCCCTCGCCAGTAGCGCGTCCGCTGCCACCTCCAACCGCCGCGTGCGTCATCGTCCCCGGCCAGCAGCGCCACCGCCGCTGCGCATCGTCGCCACGAGAAGGTGCGTCTCCCTCTCCAGCCTGCCTCCGTCCCCCTCCTCCCTCTCCCCCTGCCGCCGCCGGTAGGCACTGACGGGATTTCTCGCGTATGGTGGCCTCGCAGTGCGGGGGGCAGTTTTGTCCATGGTGGCGGGGAAAGGTGCTGCCGGCGGGTGGCGTGGCGTGGCGGCGGAGGGTGCTGGAGTGGCGGCGGCCGCGCTGATGTTGGGTCGGCGGAGACGGGAGCTACGGCGGTGCATGCTCGCCCGATCTTGGGCCTCTTCGGGCCGTTCTTGTTGCGTGCTGCTGCCCCTCTGCCTACACAGGGGTCGGGCTGGTGTGGCTACGGGGCCGGCGACCCATGCCGGCGTTGCAGCGGCCACTACAGCGAGCAGTCATGACGGGCCGGTGCGCAGGAGGGAGAGCGGCGCGAGCTTGGGCACGGCGGCGTCGACTACATGGGCGAGCAGAGGAGGGATCGGGGGCCTAAGCTATTTTAAATTTTTTCTAGTTATTTTTTTTAGATATTATCATATTGTGTATATATATTGTGTATGCATATTTATATACTATTTTGTATATGTATATGTATTTTCATTTTGTGTATATAAAGGAAGTAAAGGACGGGCGCGGCAATGCCATATATGTTTTGGACCCGATCCCCACGATGCCGGCAGGCTGCCCGACGCCGCCTCCGTCCTTTGAGCTACCAACTGGGACAAAATGATTTAATATTGTCATTTAATAAGTCAGAAAAATACAAATAATATATCAAATTGTTCAGAAAAATGAAACCTATCTATTTAACCTATAATCATGCATTGTTCAACAACTTAAATGACAAGTATAATTAGAAGAACAAATGCACCCCTCTCATATGTTCCGGAGTTTCCCCGAGTTAGGGTTTTCACCCCTTGGAACCCCGATTAAATCGTCGAGCATGTCTTAGGGTTACATTCCAATGCAAATTAACTTGTCATATCATCATACTTGCTTGAGCATTCCATCGATGCCATGTGTTGATTGTTTCCCTTTCTTTTCGGTGTTTGGATTATTAGGTTTATTATTAGTTAGGTATTATTAGGTTTATTAATTAGTTTGGTATTATTGGTATTCGGCCCCACTGATTAGTCACTGTGGGTAGCCCCAGACCCGATTCACATTGTCAAGCAACTTAAAAGCCCTATCTTAGATAAGGAATCATTAATACCACTTAGGTGCATGTGGGTTCGACGATGTGCCTTCGCCAGGGCATTCCGAACCCTCTTAAATCGATTCCAATATGGTATTTTGTTAGTATCTAGTGTTACCTATCTGCTGGATAGTTTCCCTTTTGTAGCCTTATACTCATGTTCCCCTCTCATATGCATCCGAGGTTTCTCCGAACTAGGTTTTACACCCCTCGGAACTCCGGAATATTGATTTTAGTTGATTTTAGCTAGAGTTACCTATCTACTACACAGTTTCCTTTTTGTAGCTAGGTTTAGGGTTTAGGGTTTCTCTTCATTTTTATTATTGTGTATGTATATATTAGGGTTTCTCTTAATTAGGGTTTATATCTCTCAACACCGTACCTAACTTTCTCCCTTAGCCGCTTTGACTTATTCGTTTTTCCACCTATGCAGAAAATATGGACCCACACGTCAGAGACGAAGAAAAGGAAGAGTTGATCCAAGGTGTGATCCGCGGGGAAGAAAATTTAGATGTATCAACGTTTCTGAATAACTCTGGTGAGGGTGATCCTCTTTTTACCGGAATAGACGACTTGTTTGAGGTTGAAGGTGTTGCCTTCCGCGAGGGAGAAGGCGATGCCTTGTGTAATCGAGAAGACGACCGCTCCCGCGAGGTGCATGTAATATAATTAATTTATTAATTAATCATCTGCTATCTATATAGAAATAGTAACTACGATCTTTCTTCTTTTAGCCCTCCGGATCGAACAAATCTACTGAAAAGAGCAGACGAGGCCCAACCAAAAATTTGCAAGACCATGAGAGGTTCAGGATCGAAGATGTCGCTGAAGACGGCAAACCGACGGCTCCCGAAGTTGTCACAAACAAATTTGTGGCACAATGCGGAGTAATCGTTAGGGAGTTAATCCCGATCACCATTAGAAATTGGAATAGGCCTGCTGATTCTAAAGAAGAGGGAACATGTTTGTTTGTCCCTAACAAGGCCAAAGATTTACTGTGGAAGAGGCTCATGGTTAATTTCAAACTACCGAAGATAGAGCTGGATCCAAATGCGGAGGATCCAGTTGAGGATGCCTTAGAACATGGGAGAGCCATGGAGGCTAAGGTCAGGTAGTGGGCTATGAAGAAGATGGCCCAGTGTTCCACCAACTGGAAGAAAAGATTGCACCTTGACTATGTCGTGAAACAGAAGACTCCGGATTTCAAGAAGACTCAGTTTGAGAAGATAAAACCATTTTGGGCTGAGTTTGTAAATTACAAGACATTAGAAAAAGCTAAGAAAATGTCTGAAACGAATAAGCTGAATGCTGCTAACAAGAAGTATCACCATACTATGGGGCAAGGTGGCTACAGGGCTGGCATTCCTAAGTGGGAGAAACTTGAGAATGAACCGCGTGCTAAAAAGATCACCCCAGAGACAGACGATTGGGTAGAACGTGCAAGGAATTGGTTTTACGGGCATGGGGGCACGTTGGACTCGGAAGGGATGTGTATATATAACATACGACATAAAGAAGACCCCTTGCCAATCGAGAGGATGAGAAAAGCAGTAAAGGCTGTTAAAGATGGGGACTTCATTCCCGATAGAGAGAATGATGAGCTCACACTCGCCCTTATAAATAAGGAACATGATGGACGAACACGAGGCACAAGAGGCTCCCAACCATGGAGGACTGGGTTTCCCGAAGAGAGGAAGAAATATCCTGATAGAAGCCATCAGAGGAGAAAGGACAGGGCGGAAGTTGAAGCAGATAGTCAGAAAGAGCGAATGCGTATAATTGAAGAACGAATAAAGCAACAACAAGATGAAATTAATGCACTTAAAGAGCAAAGTACTACCGGCCCATCTCAGCAGCACACTGCATTCGATGCTACCGGCCTATCGAATAATCGAAAAAGCAGTGTGGCTTCCACCGAGGCCCCGGGTGATGACAATGGCGATGACGATGGCTCCTGTTGGCTACCCTGTGGATGATATCACAGAGATGACACACTGCGAGCTACATGTCAAAGTTGTGAACATATCAATGAAGGTGGCGGTCGGCTATGCCTTACCAATTGGACCCACACCAACTTACCACTGTCGTCCAGTTCCAGAGGTCTACGCTATTGTCGGGGTGGATGAAATCATGCCCACCTTTGAAGTTTTGAAGCTTGACTACCCTGCAGGTGAAGGGGATGTGACTGAACTGGGAGACGCAAAAAACGTCACCATTGTATGGCCAAAGGAATGTATCGTGCTTCGAAATCACACGCCAAGGCCATCTTCGCCGCCGCCACGGCAGCCGCTCGCCGCCTCACCCGACTCGCCGCCTCACCAATCTCCGCGCAGCCATCGCCAAGGAGCCATCGCCGCACCTCAGATAAAAAGCGTAGCGTGCCGCTACTCAAGTCTTGGTAGCGATCGCCAAACATAAACAAGATCCTTTTCCAAAAGTACCAAAGGTTCCTCCCAAGAGAGCTTATGACTGATCAAGAGGAGATCATGCGATCGTTGATGCGAAACGATAAGCTAAGCTAAGCTGAGGCGGCCGAAAGAGCCAGAGTTCCCAGACCAAAGAAGAAAAGCCAAAGTGTTGAAAATGCTAAAGTCTCTTCATCAACCCGAGCCAAAGCTGTCATCGACTATGAGCGTTCTATTCTCAAGTCACATGCGCACAAAAAGCCTCAAGAGCGATCGATGCAAGCGAGAAATCTGTTGCCCAGCTTGAGAACAAGCAAAACAGTCTTGCGCCTCTCAAGGTGATTTCCCAAACCAATGTGGGTCGAGCAAATATGGGACCGAAGAGCAAGATGATCCAGAGGTAGTTGTAACACGGAGAAGCGCCGCTGCTCAAGGTATGAGTATTGCCCAAGATTTATCCCGCTTAGAGTACTTCCCCGTGAGTGAAGTAGCATACAAATACCAGTATGGAAAACCTCTCGTCAAACCTGAGGAGGTAAACAATCTTCCAACAAAAATGCGAAGATTGCATAACTGGTACTTGCATGCCACAAAGGCGGGGGCTAACTGGATAGTGCTGAAGGTTACAGAAAAGCATTATGGGAAAGATATGGATGACATGATATCCATTGAATTTGATGAACTATTTCAATTATTCAATCAAGACGCCTTGGACAAATCGATCATCAGTGCCTATTGTCTGTAAGTACTAATTCTGTAATTAATTTAGTCTCTAGCTATCTCACCTTGTTTATTGCATGTATATAATCATACTGTAATATGCAGAATGAAGATTCTCGAATGCAGCAGAGGACAAATCTATGACATTGGCTTCATTGACCCATATTGGTTTCATCAAGCTAATCTCAAAACAAACCCCCAGGATACGGAGGATAATATAGTACACACGTTAAGGTTTCAAGAAACCAGAAGGGAAATACTATTTCCTTAGAACTTCGAGTGAGTGTTATTGTCTTGTATACACCTTCTATTTCGCTTACTCGATGTTAAGTATATAATTGATTAGTTATGCATTCTCAGCTACCACTATATTATGTTAATCATTCAACTTGACAAAGGGCGTGTACTAGTCATGGACTCGAAACATAAACCCCTTGAGATGTGGAAGGACATGTAGATACTTCTCCAGCGGTAATTCTAATCATTACGACACTATATAGGCAACGTTCGTGAATTTTATGATATCAAGTAATTAATAACTTATTTTATTCGTTTTCTTCGTCGGGCAGCGCTTGGAAAAGGTTCACCAAAAAGGTTAGGGGTGTTTAGAAAGAGGATCTTACATTTGAAGTACTAGATGTAAGCACCACTAGCTATATCCGCGCATCTCTTTGATTCTAGTTTTGATACAGTTATTATCATGATTGATTATTATTTTGATTGAACTATGTTCTCGTAAAGTGCCTGACGCAGGGACCAAGTAACAATCTATGTGGATACTATGTTTGCGAGTTAATCCGACAGACGTGCGATGAGAAGGGCAGAAATTTAGAGCAACTCCACGTACGTAAACAATTTCCATAGTTTTTAATTACAATCAAATTGTGTTTAGTTTCATCCATATAGGCTGACTCCTTTTTTAAATCAGATCGAACGTCTACGGGGCGGTCTTCTGCCAAAGGATCGCGTACGAGCAATTCAGGAGGAATTGGCGGGATTCTTGGATGCAGAAGTCCTAGACCCAAAAGGGGAATACTATTCGGCTGTATATAGACAATAGGGATTGTACAAAGAGCAACTTTTGTATGTAGTGCATGAACTCGAATGTCATATTTTCATGGTGATCTTGTGTAATATAATGGTTCCTTCATTGATGAGTGCAAAACACTAAATAAACAATAAATCAACCTAAATGAATTCTCTGCCGCGGCACAAAAAGTGGCGAAAATGCTGTCGCGGCAACAAAATGTGCCAAAATGAATTCTCTGCCGTGACAGAGAAATGGGCCAAATCTCTACCGCGGCAGAAGGTTATTTGTCCCGGTTCGTGTTACGAACCGGGACTAATGGTCCACCCCCCTCGCGCTCTGACGCCGCCACGTGTGCCCCCGTTTGTCCCGGTTGGTGGGGCAACCGGGACTAAAGGTTGGGGCTTTAGTCCTGATTGCCCCGTCCCGGTTGGGCAACCGGGACTAGAGCCCCTTACCAACCGGGACGCATGGCACGTTTTCTACCAGTGAGGCTCCTCGTGCATGGTATTCTCGGCTGAGTTCTAAGCTCCAAGCATTTGGGTTTATTCCATCTAAAGCTGATACATCACTCTTTTTATATGACAAGTCTGGGGTCACCATCTTTGTGCTAATTTATGTTGATGATATTATTGTAACTAGTTCTTCAGATACTGTCATTTCAGCTCTTCTCAAGGATCTAAATGATTACTTTGCTATCAAGGATTTGGGAGAACTTCATTTTTTTCTTAGTATTGAAGTTAGACGCACTCATGATGGACTGCTGCTCACTCAGGAAAAATATGCCACCGATCTTCTCACTAAAGTTTGTATGCTTGACTGTAAGCCTGCGCCCACACCCTTGTCATCTTCTGAGAATCTCTCACTTCATGATGGTAAACCTCTTGGCTCTGATGACAGTTCACAGTATCGCAGTATTGTTGGTGCATTACATTATCTCACACTCACCCGCCCGGACCTGTCATATTCTGTTAATAAGGTCTGTCAATATCTTCATGCCCCTACTACTGCTCATTGGACAGCTATAAAACGCATTCTCAGATATGTCAAGGACACTTCCTCACTCGGGATCACTTTTCGAAAATCTTCATCAACTCTTCTTAGTGCTTTCTCTGATGCTGATTGGGCAGGCTGTCTAGAGGATCGCCGATCTACAGGAGGTTTTGCTATTTTTATTGGTCCAAGTCTGGTCTCCTGAATAGCCAGGAAGCAAGCTACCGTGTCCCGTTCAAGTACTGAAGCTGAATATAAATCATAGCTAATGCCACTATAGAATTAATATGGGTTGAAGCTCTTCTTAATGAACTTGGTGTACAATTGCGCGAGAAGCCTTGCCTCTGGTGTGACAACTTAGGTGCCACCTTCCTGTCAGCTAATCCTGTTTTCCATGCCCGCACTAAACATATCGAGATTGACTATCATTTTATGCGTGAGCGTGTTGCCAGTAACAAACTTGCTATCAAATTTATCTCTACAAACAACCAGATTGCTGATGGGTTTACTAAAGCACTCCCTGTTAAAGGTCTTTATGAGTTTAGGCGTAATCTAAACCTCTTCCGTGGTTTAGATGAAGGGGGGTGTTAGTGTATGTAATATGTTTACGTATACGATACGGAGTAGTACTCCGATCATATACGTACCTTCCCTGTACTATCACGTAGAGGCCTTTTCTCTACACTATATAACACGCAACCGACGACCCGAAAGGGTACGCTCATTCCACCAAAGCTAATATCCACCACATGCACAAAAAATGACTATGGCACAGGGTGGAAGGAGCGGTGACATTTGACATCATCTTCAACACTGTCTGAACCAAGCCTATCTCCGGCTTGGACGGAGCACCTTTCCCCTTCAAAGGCTTGGACCTGTTCAGAAAATACAAAGTTAGCACGGGCTCTAAGAAGATACTAACGAAATTTGACTAGGAAAAGTAGAAGAGAAAGACTTACTTCTTGACTGTATGAAGCTTGGGCGGCAGTGCTCCAACGCTTTGTCTGGCTGAAATGGTCATCGAGGCAACCTTGCACTTCTTCGGGTGCAGAGCCTATTGCTATTCTGACCCCTCTTCATCCTCAACAATCACCACTTGTTCTGGTGGGTATCCTTCAAAGGGAGCCGGATCTTCTTCTACGAGTTCCTCCAACTGCAAGTCGGAGAAATAGAACCAGTGTATATGTTGGAAGAGGAGCCGAGAATAAAATGACTAAAATTAAAGATGGAAAATACCATGGGTATTGAGGTTCTGGCGGTGTACATGGACATGAAGACTTTTGGAACTTTCCGGTGCTCGTGCTCCTTCACCAGGAACGTCGACCTATTGTAATACTCTAGTCAGGGAATCCGACCAGGAGAAACCCGAAGGTTATCCGTATGTGCCTCCATGACCATACACATGAGACGCTCACGGTGTTGTAGAGGCTGGATATGGCAATTGAGCCAGCAATGCACCAAGTAGTTGCCATGTAGGCCCTTCATGTTCATCAAGAATACTATACGCCTTATAGCGCGGATGATGTCATCTAGGAGCTCGTCCGGCTCTCCGTCCCATGTCGATTTTGGGGTTGCAGCACCATCGGCGAAGGTAGGTAGACCTTTTGTCTCGGCTGGAGCCGACATATCCTTGGCATGAAAGGAGATGACCCATTTCTTGACAGACTCGCTAGGTTAAATCCTAGCATAAAATCAGTTCTCCCAAAGGACCTTTGATATACAAAGGGTTTTTCTGGGTCCCATAGTAGTATAAGAACAAAAGAATACTCGATTTGATTCTGAGATAACCATCGCAGAGAGCAGCATACCCAGTAAGTTCTAATATGCTGTTAGGAGGAAGATGGTCGAGTTGAACTTCGTGATGCGTGAGTACCTCGGTGAAGAACTTCGACGACGGGAAGCTCAGACCCTGGTCGATTTGGGATCCGAAGTGGATGTGCTCTCCATCCTGCGGCACCGGAAACATGTCTTTGATGGTGCAGCGTCAGGAACCGGTCACGATATAGCCTTCTCCCTCGTGCTCCTTGAGCTTAACCTCGTTGAGGACTGAGGGGATCCAGATTCCCCTCTCGTCCTTCTTCTCTTCTTTCTTCTCCGGGGCCATTGAAGCCACCGCGGTTAACAATGTCGAGCCATCCATCGGCGATGACCTTAAATGGGTGGCACTATGGGAAGTGGGGCAGAAGACCTTGTGCTCGGTAGCTTGGGAGCGAGGAAGAATAAGAAGTGTGGCACATGAGATGGGAAGGACCACAACGATGATGTTTCCTCCCCTTTATAGCCGAAAGTGTCACGATTCAT
Source organism: Avena insularis (assembly GCA_023614405.1). Taxonomy (NCBI): domain Eukaryota; kingdom Viridiplantae; phylum Streptophyta; class Magnoliopsida; order Poales; family Poaceae; genus Avena; species Avena insularis. The sequence continues at coordinate 28,460,272 of CM042689.1, read as the reverse complement.
GCGGGAGTGCTGTGAATGCCCGATATTTCCGCTATGCGTCGGGGAAGTGGCATGGCAGATTCGGCCCACGCGGCTACTGTCGGGGTTATACTTTTTCAGTATACCCATAGCTAGTCTTTATTTCAGTATACCCATAGCTAGTCTTTATTATACTCGGAGACCAGGGTGGCCCACATGTGGTTGGAGTCTATGGTTCCACAGGCGGCCCAGTCAACGAGATAGGCGGAGGCCCATTCGACTACGAGAAGGCCTATAAACGACTTGGGCATGAAATGAGAAGACTTGAAGTACAAGATGTAGTAGTTACCGACTACTCCCTCCGGTAGGGGTCTAGATTCATTAGCTTCGCAAAGCTAAAACATCTTATATCTTAAAACGGAGGAAGTATGTTGTAATCTGTACCGTAACCGGATAGGTTTCTCCATACAAGCCCTAGGCCGGATGGCTATATAAGCAGGCTTACGAGTAGCCTTTAGGACAAAACTCAGAACGAGCAATCCCACAACTCGCGGAGGCAAACCAACACGAAAACATCAGTAACCTCCGGCTTTACAGTTGATTGATAGAAGGAGTAGGATCCGGCCACCGCAATCAAATCTAAATCTGGGTAAACCTGTGTGCTTTTCTTTCCGGATCACGCCTTATAGTAAGATCTTATAGTAAGATGAGTTGGTTGGGGAGGCAAAAAACGAGCGAGATGGCATGGCAACCGTAAAATAATTAAAAATGTGTCGTACGTCCCTTTGCCAAAAATAGTTTAATTAGTCCCACAAAGTGTTGAACCGGCCGGGAAGAGAGAGATAGAACCACCCCCAATCGACCACCGGCGGACCGCACGCGACGCGCGCGTCCAACAATAGCCGGCCAGCGCGCGTACCAACAATATAAACACCATGCACGGCGATCGATCGAAGCACGCACGCACGCAAGCAAACACACATCATTCCCACCACCAAAATGGCTCGCGCCCTCTTCATCGTCGCCCTCCTCCTGGTCGCCGTCGCCGTGGCGCCGCTCGCCCAGGCCCGCAACGTGGTCACGGAGAAGAAGGCCGCCGCCGACGAGGCCCCGGCCCCGGCGGCCGACTCGCCAGCTGAGGAGCCCGCCGCCTCGGCCGATGCGCCGGAGCCTAGCAGCTCCGACTGAGGAGCAGCAGCTAGCCAACCATCGAGGGGATCATGCATATATGAACCGGAGGAGCTCTCGCTGCTTCCTTCCGTTGTTGTAATAATGTGTGCTCTCATCGACGCATTGCCACTCTCGACGATAAAAGCTTTGTTTTAAGTACATCTCATTCTTTTTTCTTTCTCTTGCCCAACTCATCATGTAATTATACCTCCTGTATCTCATCCGCTCCACGACTTGTCGGACCCTCGAAACAATTGCCATTTTTTCTTCAACGGAAAATCTGTGTAAGCATCAGTGCCACGAAGCTAGATTAACAATTTCGAGTTTCATACACTACGGCAAATCTTGTGATTGCTTTCGAGTTGTTGGAATTTGGTGTTGCATTGGGTTGTTGTCCCATACGAAATTCAAATTCTGAAAATTCTTTTTATCTATTTATTTATGCATTGCCACCACATGGCTATACTAGTGGAGTTAAAGTTTCCTCCTTAGATGCCGCCTGTCTCTGCCACACCTGACGCCATGGGTTGCCGAAATGAACTGAGCCGAACTCATATTTATACATGATGTTTATAATTTGCTGCTTGAAATATTAACTAATTACAAGAAATTAAAAGATGCGCCGTTCTCAGATTTTCTAGATCATGGCCTATTGCACGACCATAAACTCCACGACCTGCACTATATAAACACGGACACGGACCCTAGTTGGTACAACGATGCATGTGATCGATTGCCGTCGCCACCGTCTTCTTGTCCCGTTCTGTGGCGTGCACCACCGGTCAGAACAGTGGGCCTCTGAAACCCTGCTTCTCGAAGACTTGTATGTGTGAGGTGTGATCAGGTGTTTCAGGGGCTCTCTAGCGCGACTACTCGCAACACAATCTCGTCGGATGACGGCCCGGACAAGGATAACCTCTTCAACAACCTCAACACAGGCGACTATGTCAACGCTAGCATCAACGCAAATGCTGCCACATCAGCTACTCAGGCTGCACCGTACGTGACTTAAATCTTTTGTTGCACCATACGTGACTTCGACACTACAGCAAGGAGGACAGCCCCAACACCAATCTTCCATGTGTGCATCACCCGGATGGATTTGGGGCTTCTTTCCACACAAATAGAGAGTGTCGTTGTAATGACAACATCAAGAAAGTTGAATCCGCTGGATACGGATCCTAGAAGCAAAGAAACAAGAAATAGGACAAAGAGAAGGACTCCAAGAAAAATTTCGACATGAAAGACTCGGAGCCCATTCCCAAGTCGGAAGGCAAGAAGGCATACCCAACCAACAAATATATGTACGTCTATTTCCTTGGAATCCAACCCGCTAAAGTCTGGAAAACTGCTCTATACGAGCTCAAGGCCATGGTTCTCCGAGTTCCTCGGTACCTTGATTGGTCCGAGATGATAATCACCATCTACACCATAGAGATCACCCGGAATGCCCTCACAAACATGAAAAGTATGCTATGGTACGGTTGTCAATCCTCTCATTGATTCTCTAAGGTCCTTATGGACATCGGCATCACCATCAATATACTCTACGTAGAAATTCTGCACCGCATGAAGATATCAGAAACACAACTTGATCAAGGCAACGTGACTTTCCATGGCATAGTCCCGGGGAAGAAAGCCAACTCTTTAGGGGAAATCACCCTAGATGTAACGTTCAGTGAGCCAGACAATTTCCACACTAAGTCACTTTCCTTTGAAGTGGTACCTTTTAAAAGTACCTACCATGCCATTTTTGGCCGTGTAGCTTACTGGCAATTCATGGCACGTCCCTACTATATTTACAATATGATGAAGATTTCGTGTCCTTCGAGTGTCATCAACATATGTGGTGATGCCAAGAAAGCACGAGAGTGCGAGGTTGGTAGTGCTGTCTTTGTAAAAGTTGTGCTACACATTGAAGAATACACACATCCAAGATGCTAAGCACGACGAATCAGGTCCTGATGCTGAATCCATAGTTCAATGCATCAAAAGAGACAAATAAAACCCAACTGGAGGAAGGTGATCCCTCCAAGGCGAGGAACATAGGTGTAGGCCTTAGTGATGCATAGGAAAGCATGCTCGTCGAGTTCCTCCAAACCAACAAATACATCTTCACATAGTAGCCATGTGACATTACATGAGTACCTAGGGAACTTGCCGAGCGCATTCTTAATGTGTCTAAAGACGCTAAACCCATCATGTAGTCCTTTGAATATTTTGTGATGAAAAGCACAAAGCTATAGCTAAGGAATTAGCCCGGATTGAGTTAGACAGATTTATTAAGGAGGTCATCCACACTGAGTGGGTGGCAAACCCTCTACTCATCCCTAAAAAGGACACCATTGAATTAAGAAGCATCTACGTGTTCGGCCTCCTTCTTCTTGGTGAATAGCTGGTCCTTGAGGAGAGACTCGTCGTACTTCTCCACCACCATATCCTCCTCGATATGCTTCGCCATCCCATAGAGGTCATCTGCCGCGTCAACGTACTCCCCTTTTGAGGAAGACCAGCCGAGATACGAGGGGAAGGAGTCGCCGTCATGGTCCGGTGATGGGGGGAGGGGTGATCCTAGATGAGTGCATATTTGCATCATATTTTATATTATTATTTTGCATTATAGTTGTAGGATCTTGGTATTTTACAGTGTTCGCGTGCATCTTTTATGTCTATTTTCATTAGGATCAGGATAAATGATGGATACAATGGACATAATTCTTGGACCAGTTGTATTGGAATGAAAAGGAGTCAAAAAAGCATAAATCGCTAATTTGAGAAATACCAATAACACCAGAAGAAAACTCACGGCGATCGCAACATCCAGAAGTTTTAACGACCAATTATACGGCGGTAATACACTATATAGTTCCCGCAGTATAGTCCCTCCGCCACCGCCTCCTCAAATAGTTTCACCTCGTGCAACCGGATCGGGGAGACGACATACAGAAAAATCAAAAATCGCAGAAACCTCACCTCCGAAAGGGATCTTGAGGGGGAACTCATCCACCGGGGATTCATCTTCGCCCTACGCAGATCCGGAAGGCTAAGGCATCGATCTTCATCATCAACCGCTGCATCACCACCATCTTCATCCATCCCATCTACATCTTGTCTAGATCTTGTTGTAATTTATGTACTCATTATAGATTTATACAAGTACTATTCATCTATGACAGATTTCATTATCTTTGCCATGATGTTGATTGCCTCCATGTCTGAGTAGATTATTAGTTTTTGGGGAGATGGAGAAACAATAGCATGAGATTGAACTAAGATAAAGATTATTATAATATTCATCGGTATGACCATGTGTTAGATTATCTTTATCTTGATGTTGGGAGAAATCGACCTCTCAATATTTGCCTCTTATGGGGACTTAATGAAGGGAACTACTTATTGATAGACAAAGGTGTGCTAGCACGTACGGTGACTATAAACACTACGGGAAAAAATGTCGCTGCCGTGTAGACAAGTCTTTGTCGTGTGCCAAACAGACCGAAACACGACAAAGTCTGTCTTTGCCGTGTGTAACTCAGAAAATACACGGCAAAGTACGTGAACACGACAAATTTTTGAAAAAGAACACGTCAAAAAAATATACACGGCAAATACCCATAAAAGAACACGGCAAAGAAAATACACTCGGCAAAGTCGACAAGGGCACACGACATAGGTGTTGTCACGACAATGAGGTGGGACCCGTGGCCCCACAGGTTCATTTAACGGGAGGAGCTAACGTCCGTAGACGGTGGTCTCTTTGTTGTGTGCCCTCGTCGGTCCTTTGCCGTGTGTATTCTGCAGTATACACGGCAAAGGTCCTTTGCCGTGTGTATTCCGTAGTACACACAGCAAAGGGCCTTTGCTGTGTGTATTCCGCAGTACACACGACAAAGTACTTTTTTTTCTCTTTTTTTCCTTTTATCATATTACTCTTAGAAAAATCATTAAAAAATCATTGTAATTCAGAAAAATACAAATAATATATCAAAATTTGCAGAAAAATAAGATCTATCTATTTACACTCAAATATTAGATATTTATATTGAATAAGAATCTTCATGCTCGCCGTTTTGACCATAGTTTAAAACATGCATAAAAATTTCAAAAACGATCGAAACAATGCGAAACCTTCGCGTGGTGTCATATTATGTGACATAGTTGGTAGGAAAAATATCAAACTTGTTATATTGAATATTTCTCAAAAAAACCTTCACAAAATGACCTATCACATTTGAGGCTTCCTGGCTTTCGGGTCAAATGACCAATGTTATGGCTAGAATCAAGGCATAGTTTATGATAATGTGCCCATATTATGCATGCATGTGCATCATGGAATGGCGAACAATGTTGCAGGAGGAAGTTTTCCTTTTCGCCACACTAAAAAGTTATTTTCCATTTTCCGAGCGTAAAAAACAAGGGATTTTATGAAGCAACCACCAAATGGCTAATTCAAGACACCCCATTTTTCAAAATACTAGACCATCATAAATGGAAAATGTTCCAATAGGGAGATCTCAAACCTTTCCGTCTACTCTAGGTGAAAAAGCCAAATTCCTGCCGAATCGGCGGGAAGTGGGTCAGATATAAACTACAGGTACATGATCTAATGGGCATGATTTTTCACAAAAATCATTTTTAGGTTCACAATATGCTATTTCATCAGAGATTCAATGAAAGTTCAGAGAGGCTCAGCTCCGAGCTAAGAATCTTCATACCCGCCGTTCGACAAATTTTTTCGATAGTTTAAAAGAGTCATAAAAAAATCAAAAACGATCAAAACAATGTGAAACCTTCGTGTGGTGTCATATTATGTGACATGGTTGGAAGGAAAAATATCAAACTTGATATATTGAATATGTCTTAAAAAACCCTTCACAAAATGACCTATCTCATTCGAGGTTTCCTGGCTTTCGGGTCAAATGACTAATGTTATGGCTAGAATCAAGGCATAGTTTGTGATAATGTGCCCATATTGTGCATGCATGTGCATCATGGAATGGCAAACAATGTTTCAGGAGGAAGTTTTTCTTTTCGTCGCACCAAAAAGCCATTTTCCATTTTCTGAGCACAAAAAATAGGGGGGTTTATGAAGCAACCACCGAATGGATAATTCAAAATGCTATCACCCTATTTTTCAAAAATACTAGACCACCTTAAATGGACAATGTCCCTACGGGGGGATCTCAAACCTTTCTGTCCACTCCAGGTGAAATTCAAATTCCTGCCGAACGGTAGGAAGTGAGTCAGATATGAACTACAGGTACATGATCTGATGGGCATGATTTTTTATAAAAATCATTTTTAGGTTCAAAAAATGCTACTTCATCAGAGATCCAATGAAATTTCAGAGAGGCTCAGCTCTGAGCTAAGAATTTTCATACCCGTTGTTCGACAAAGTTTGTCGATAGTTTAAAAGAGTCATAAAAAATTCAAAAACGACCGAAACAATGCGAAACCTTCGCGTGGTGTCATATTATGTGAAATGGTTGGAAGGAAAAATATCAAAAAATTTATATTGAATATGTATCAAAAAAACCTTCACAAAATGACCTATCTCATTCGAGGTTTCCTGGCTTTTGGGTCAAATGACCAATGTTATGGCTAGAATCAAGGCATAGTTTGTGATAATTTTCCCATATTGTGCATGCATATGCATCATGGAATGGCCAACAATGTTTTAGGAGGAATTTTTCCTTTTTGTCGCACCAAAAAGCCATTTTCCATTTTCTAAGCACAAAAAACATGGGGTTTTATGAAGCAACCACCAAATGGCTAATTCAAAATGATACCACTCCATTTTCACAAGATTATATGGATGTCATATTTGGATTCCTCACATTTTTCTAGTCGATTTAGACATTTTATTTGTCGAATTCCGATTTACGGATTCAAATATATGAATTATTCCATATTAAATAGATCAAGGAAATAAAATAAAATCATTTTATTTTTTGTTTGGATTCAAGATTATTATTACTTTTCATTATTGTTTACTTAAATAATTGTTTGGAATCTAAAACTGAGATGTGTGACATCATGGTCCAGGAGTTAATAGGATTGATATGAAAATATTATTAACAAGGTATGATTTATTTCTCGGAAGCTCATTCGGAAGGAACGAAGAAGTTAAGCGTGATAGAGCTGGAGTAGTGTTAGGATGGGTGACAACAGGGGAATTTTGATTATGAGTGCCATTTCACCTAATATTTAACATATAAAGGGTTAAAATATCATATATGAGATTATCAAGTAAATAATATTCAAAAAAGTTTGAAACAAAATTGATTTTTTTTACTTTTTTAAAAAAGACAGTTTCTTTTCCGTGTACTTTTTCCACGAGACACATGGCAAAGACAGCTTCTTTGCCATGTAATTTTCAAGAAGACACACGGCAAAGAATAGACACTGTCATCTCCGCGGGAACCGTCATCTTACTTTACTTTGCCGTGTCTATGCGTAAGACACACAATAAAGCTTTTGCCGTGTCTTATTTAGAAAACACACGCCAAAGGGCCTTTGCCGTGGCGAACGTTGCAGTGTGGCATTTGTCGTGTGTATACACACGGCAAAGCCTTTGCCGTGTTTCGAAAGGCCTTTGCCGTGTCTTTTGCCCACACGGCAAAGAGCCTGTGTGCCGTAGTGAAAGCTGTTAGTATCCCTTACGTATCAATTTGGGAACTGAGGAAACTCACGGAACAATATCCATGCCATAGGATACATCCTACGGGATAAAGTCCCTTAATAGCGCAGTAATTCTATTGATGTCGATTGCTTGTCTGTTGTGCTTATGAGGATGATGTGAGCAGTGGTTGCTGCCTATTCGTACAATTACGGAGTTCCTCCTACACATACATAGTTAAGAATGTTCATGATAATAATCTTTATCTTAAACCCTTTATAATGCTAGACATATATCTGCTACTCTCTGAGAACACTTTTCCCCATTGCAGTTTCACATCTCTTTTACATACGCGATACTTACTTTCTACATTCAGTTTTTTTACTTTACTTATTGTTCTCTTATACAAAAACCCAGAAATATATTTTTATATAAAACTCACATCTTATCTTGTTACTTAGAATGTTATTTAGCATTACTATTTCAGTATTTAATTTAAAAGTTATTAGACGTTAGAACTCCTGCTCCCTATGGGGTCAATATATTTACTTCAAAACTAGCTACAGATGATTTGTGCACTTGCAGTCATCAAGCTATTTTCTGACGTCATCGCCGGGAGCTAAGCGCTATAGGTCTTTTAGTTTTTGCTTATTTATTTTAGTCTTGCTAAGTTTTGTGTTTAGTTACGGGGTCCCAACAAGATGGAATTTGAGCATTTGACTAGTTCTAACCCACTCAGATACTTTGGGAAGCTCTATGATATTAATAAAAGAGATAACTCCAACGAGAAGATAAGGGGGTTTGAAATAAATCTTCCACTACTTGGTATTTTACACAACAAGCAATTTACTAGAGATGAAGAAAATCTCGATCCATATGAGCACATTACATGCTTTAAAGATATATATGGCACTGTCCAATTACCAGGGTATACTGCTAATGAGGTAAGGCTAAAACTCTGACTTTGACTAGCACAGCTTTGTTATGGTATAGATCTTTACCACTAGAAGCCACTACTACATGGGATAATTTAGCATGTGAGTTTCTAGCCAAGTATTATCCTTTATCAAAATCTTTTGGAATCAGGCGTCTTATAATGACTTGGAGGAATCGCCCTAATGAAGGACTAGTAAGAGCTTATATAAGATTTAAAGATTTAGTTAATCAATGTCCTCATCATGATTTGCTTGAATGGTATTTATTGCATATCTTTTATGGAGGTTTAATTGAACCTAATAAATTGGAACTCGACTCTTGGGCGAGAGGAGCTTTTATGAATCTGCCCATAACTAAAGATTGGGGTTTACTTAATAGAATTCGCGATCATAGAGTTTCTTGAAATTTTGGTCTAGGAAGTGAAGGAGGCATAGAAATAGATTATGATTGTATTCATGACTATAATAAAAAGGGAAATGCTAATGAATTATCTAAAGAACTTTATTTGGATTCAGATCTTGTGTTGCATGTTGTTAAAGCTTTTATAGAACATATCAAAGCTCCAAAAGAGGGTTGGGTCAAGTATGATCCACCACCCGAACCTGAGAAGAAAAGAGAAGTTAAAGCAAGACTGGCCTCCCTAGAACCAATGTATGAGATACCTTTTCCTAACACTGCGCAGAAACATATTTTGGAATATGAATAGGTTAAAGCAGTACGGCAGAAGAAAGAAGAGGAAAGTGTGCCAGAAGTGGAAGAACCTTTGGATGAAACCAAAGATGAAGAGGTAACCAAGGAAGCAATTATGGATATGTATGCACATTACAACATAGTTGAACTTGATAAAGATACTTCCGTATTGGTTGAAGGTAAAATTAAGGTAAAAGATGTGGGTAAGCCTATTCTTCCCTGCATATTTAAAGAATCCTCGCATTATGGTTTATGTGATCTTGGCACCGCAATTAATATTATGTCTTGTGATTTTTATTTATAAATTAAAGAAGAGATAGTACTGGTTACAATAGAGAATATTGATATGACAATCATGTTAGCCAATAAATCTCTTAGAGTTCCAATGGGAGTAGTTGAAGATGCAACTATCGCAATTGGCAATAAAAAATTTCCTATTGATTTTGTAGTTGTTGATATGCCAGCTAACACTCTTTGCCCAATTATATTTGGAAGAAACTTTTTGAATGATTTAGGTGCCAAAGTTGATTTCAAAAAGGAGATTTTTCCTTGTAAGCTTGGGAAAGAGGAAAAAGAATTCCACTTTTCCAAATTTAAAGAAAGACATCTACAAATACAAGGAGAAGAGAAAGGAAAAACTATTGAGGAGATGGAAGCTCTCTTCTTTAGTAATCAAGTACAAGAAGAAAATGAAGACTCAAATTATGAAGAAATAATTATGGAGGACAAGTACCTAGAAGAATTAGAAAGTGAATTTGATTCTCTTCCCATTTTAGGGCCTCCAACTGATGAGGCTTTTGTAGAACCAGAAAAGAGAGGGGGCAAGGAATTACCGCCCCCGGAATTGAAGACTTTACCAAATAATATTAAACATTGATTTTTGGATAATACAGATAAATTCCTTGTTATTATTAGTGCTAAACTTTCAGGGGATAAAGAAGAAGAACTCATGAAAGTATTTAACGAGCATCGCAAGGCCTTTGGGTTCTCGATGGATGATTTGAAAGGCATTAGTCCCATGATAGCCGTCCATCGAATATTCATGGAGGAAGGTGCTAAACTAGTTGCAAAATTCAATATATGGCTGAAACCCAAAATGAAGTAAGTGGTAAGAAAAGAAATAGTACGCCTACTGGATGCAGGTATAATCTATTCTGTAAAAGAAAGTGAATGGGTAAGTCATGTTCATTGTGTTCCTAATAAGGGCACTTTTACTGTTGTTTCTAATAAAAACAACGAATGGATACCTACTAGAACTATTGTTGGACATAGGATGTATATAGATTTCAGGAAATTAAATAAAGAAACCAGGAAAGATCACTATCCTTTACCGTTCATAGACCAAAATTTAGAGAGGTTAGCAAAACACACTCATTTTTGCTACTTGGACGGATACTCTGGTTTTTCCCAAATAGTTGTTCATCCTGATGACCAACTTAAAACAACTTTCATTAGTCCTTATGGTTTACATGCTTACCGACGCATGCCTTTTGGTTTATGTAATGCTCCAGCTACTTTCCAAAGATACATGACTGCTATTTTTGCAGATTTTATAGGACTTTAATCTCAAATGAGTTTTGTAGTGTTGCGAAGAAACCAATCTTGTTCTAAATTGGGAGAAGTGCCATTTTATGATCAAAGAAGGTATAGTCCTTGGACATAAGGTATCAGGTAAGGGTATTGAAGTAGACACAGCTAAGGTTGAAGCAATAGAGAGAATGCCACAACCTAAGGATATAAAAGGTATAAGAAGTTTTCTTGGTCATGTGGGTTTTTATAGAAGGTTCTGATACGTCGGAAACGTATTTATAATTTTTGATGCTCCATGCTTGTTTAGTATCTACTTTGCTTTGCTTTGTCTACACTTTGAGGTGCTTTTTACATGTTTTCTGGTACTAACCTATTAACAATTGCCACAGTGCTAGTTGCCTGTTTTCTGCTGCTTTTGGTTTCAAAAAAGTTAGTAAAGAAATATTCACGGAATTGGACGGGACAAACGTCAAAGTCAATTACTTTCCGTGGGGAACAATAAGTCTAGAGGGGAGACGAAGAAGCGGGCAGGACAGCCAGACCCCCCTAGGCGCGGCCAGGGGTGGGCCCGCACCTAGGAGGGGTGTGGCCCCTCTGGCCGCCTCCTCGGCCTCCCCCTTCGCCTATAAGAAGCCCCCGATGCAGAAAACCTAAGCACCTGATCAAATCTCCACGAAACCGTCTGTAGCCGCCGCCACCATCGTCCCTAGATCGGGGGGATATGAAGTTCTTCCCGGCACCCTGCCGAAAGGGAGATCATCCCGGAGACCTTCTCTCCGGTATGATGCATGAGTAGTTCCACCTTGGAATATGGGTCCATGTAGTAGCTAGATGGTTGTATCTCCTCCTTTGTGCTTTCATGTATAAATCTTGTGAGCTCTGTTCATGATCAAGATCTAATCTATTTGTAATCATGCATGTTGTGTTTGCAGGGATCCGATGGATATTGAGATTATTTTGTTGGTTTGATTAATGGTTTTGTCTTTATGATTCTATCATGTCTGTGTTGTTTGTGATCTTGCATGCTCTCTGTTGTTAGTAGCTATCTTGGCCAAGTAGTTGCTAGTGACTCCAAGAGGGAGTATTTATGCTTGATAGTGGATTCATGCCTCTAGTTTCCAAGGGAAGTGACAATAATCTCTTCAGTTGTAGATGTGATGTTGCTACTAGGGAGAAAACAATGGTTTCTTGTTCATGGAACATGTGGACTGTTTACCTTACACACTTTGCTTTAATCAGTTGTATGTTGCTTGCAACTTAATACTGGAGGGGGTTCGGATGATAACCTGAAGGTGTAGTTCTAGTCATAGTTGCAGTTGGATGGCGGTCCAATCTAATTGCCCTGCTGTAATTTGTTTATCCTTCATGCCATGTTGTTTATCTAAGGAGAGCACCTCTAGTGAACTATGGACCCCGGTCCAATCTTTACCATTGGCACATCTTCCACTGTTACTTGTTTACTTGCTGCAAACCATTACCTTCCACACCATACGTTTAATCCTTTGTTACAGCAAACCGGTGAGCTTGGCAACCTCACTGATTCGTTCAAGCAAAGTCTTGAGTTTGTGTTGTGCAGGTATCCGCGTTGCTAGCAACACCCGTGTGACGTTTCCTTCCTCCTTATGGTTCGATAACCTCGGTTTCTTACAGAGGAAAGACTTGCTGCTATGCTCATCACACCTTGCTCTTGGCGTTTCCAGCGAAGTCCTCTCTGTTAGACAACAAGTCTTCTGGCTCTGTTGCCAGGGAACAAAGAAGAGACTCCACGTCGATGAGGGCTATCAGGTTCATTAGGAATTTCTCTGGAAATTCTAAACCTTTGACTAACCTTTTGCAAAAGCGAGTAAGATTTAATTTTGATGATAAATTCCTTATTACCCTTGATAAACTTAAATATTCTTTATCCCATTATCCTATCATTATACCACCTATATGGGATATGACTTTTGATTTAATATGTGAAGCTAGTGAAAATGCTGTAAGAGTAACTCTAGGACAACATTAGGTCACATATTTAATATTATACATCATGCTGGTAGAACTCTTAATAGTGCTCAAAAGAATTATTATAAGGAAGAAAGATAACTTTTTGCTGTATTTTTCTCTTGCGATAAATTTCGTTCTTACATAGTGGATTCAAAAGTAAGAGTTCATACAGATCGTGATGGTTTAAAAGAACTCCTTGAGAGGAAAGATCATAAGCCAAGACTGATTTGTTGGATCCTTTTACTTCAAGAATTTGAGTTGCAGATTATGTAGAGGCAAGAAATAAAGATATTGGATGCAATATCCATATTTTCCCAACAAGGCACCAATCTTATTGAGAGGAACTTTGGTCCTGGTGATTTTCCTTTACGAGAATTATTATATGAACTAAAGTCAATTCCTCCAAAAGAGAAGAAGTTCTTGCTGTTGGAGGAGCTTGTCACCCCACTAAATAAACAGTAAGTACAAGGTAAGTTTTCTTTCTCTAAATAAGTGATTTGTTTTAAAAATTTATACTCCTGAATTTTTTACCTTTGAATTCCTCATGATTTTCTGAAGTTTTCGAGGGTTTTACCAACTATACGGCTGGATAAAATTCTCCCGCCGTATAGTTGGTCGTTAAACCTTCGGTATTCCCTTCGTGAAATTTTTCGATGTCTCGAAACTAGACGACCAAAACTATATGGCCAGAAAATTTGTTCCCGCCGTATAGTTGGTCGTTAAACCTTCTGGTAGCTCTGTTCTTTTTTGTTTTTATTATAAAACAAATAGTATGTCGGTTCCAAGCCAGTAACCTAATCAACCTGGACTCGAGATATTTTGGAAATATCTGCTGGGGAACAACTATACGGCCGGAACTATACGGGTCGTCGGGCGCAGCTGGAATTTTCCAAATCCGTGATTTCTTTCCCTTTTTTGTTAAGATTCTTTTCTTGGGCATAACTTTGATGTTTCTCGCGAGTTTTACCAACCTCTGACCCTCTTATATACTTCTATTGTGTTTCTCTCTAATCATCATCACTAAGGACCAATCTACCTCTAGTTCATATGTGAGGATACACAGCCATAGAGCAACCGGGGGCCGGGAAGCCAAGTAGAGAAATTCCTATAGATATCGGGGGAAATAGAAAGCAAAATAAGGAGATCAATACCATCCCTATAGAGTTTCTTGACACCGACAAAGGATGCCGGAAGAGGGAGTTGAAAGCCCTAGAGCTGAAGATTGCAGAGCTGGACAAGGAGGCGCTAGGGACACCCACGCATCTTCGGTTGCTTGATACGTCATAAATGTATCTATAATTTTTGATGTTCCATGCTTGTTTAGTATCCACTTTGACATGCTTTGTCTACACTTTGAGGTATTTTTTATACATTTTCTGGGACTAACCTATTAACAAGATGTCGCAATGCCAGTTGCCTGTTTTCTGCTGTTTTTTGTTTCAGAAAAGCTAGTAAGGAAATATTCTCGGGATTGGACGGGACAAAAGCCAAAGTCAATATTTCACCGAGATGAACATAGAGAACGAACGGCATACGGAGGGGCGCCACAGGGCCGAACATCCTAGGGCCGCGTGGCCCACCCTAGGGCGTGCCGCCCTATGGTGTGGGCGCCCTGGCTGCCCTCCTGCCTCACCTCTTCACCTATATAAGCCCCACGATGCCAAAACCCTAAACACCCGATCAGATCTCCACGAAAAAATCCATAGCCGCCGCCGCCCTCCTGCCTCGCCTCTTCGCCTATAAAAGCACCCCAATGCAGAAACCCTAAGTACCCGATCAAATCTCCACGAAACAGTCCGTAGCCTCCGCCATCTCCATCCCTAGATCAGGGGGATCCGAAGCTCTACCTATCACCCTGCCGGAGGGTAGAGATCATCCCGGAGGCCTTCTTCGTCACCATGCCAGCCTCTGGTATTATGTGTGATTAGTTCACTGTTGGACTATGGGTCCATACAGTAGCTAGATGGTTGTTTCTCCTCCTTTGTGCTATCATGTTTAGATCTTGTGAGCTCCGTTCATGATCAAGTTCATCTATTTGTAATCATACATGTTGTATTTGCGAGGATCCGATGGATATGAAGATTGCAATGTCAGATTGATTACTGATTCTATCATGTGTTATGATTATTGATTCTATCATATCTGTTTTGTTTGAGATCTTGCATGCTCTCCGTTTCTAGTAGCTATCTTGGCCAAGTAGAGCTAGTGACTCTAAGAGGGAGTATTTATGCTCGATAGTGGGTTCATGCCTCTATTAAATCTGGGGAAGTGATAGGAATCTCTAAGGTTATAGATGTGATGTTGCCACTAGGGAGAAAACAACAATCTTTTCTTCATGAAACAATTGTATTGTTTACTTTACACACATTGCTTAATGTAGTTATCCGTTGCTTGCAACTTAATACTGGAGGGGGTTCGAATGATAACCTGAAGGTGGATTACTAGTCATAAATGAAGTTGGATGGCGGTCTATGTATATTGTTGTAATGCCCAATCAAATATCATAGGGATCATGATGTCTTATATTTGCATTGTTGTGCCTTGCTCAATCATGTCAATTGCCCCGCTGTAATTTGTTCACCCAGCATGTTATGTTATCTTTCTTAAGGAGAACACCTCTAGTGAACTGTGTACCCTGGTCCAATCTTTACCATTGATACATCAACTACTATTACTGATTACTTTCTACAAGCAACCATTACCTTCCACAATATACGTTTAATCCTTTGTTTTCAGCAAACTAGTAAGACTGACAACCTCGCTGTAAGTTGGGGCAAAGTCTTGAGTTTGTGTTGTGCAGGATTCCAAGTTGCTAGCAACACCTTGGAGTTGTTTCCTTTCTTCTACTGGTTCGATAACCTTGGTTTCATAACTGAGGAAAAACTTATTGCTATGCTTATCATACCTTCCTCTCGGGGCTTCCCAACGAAGCTCTACATTGATCTGAGCTCATCATTGCTGCGACTTTATCTTGATAAAATTGATGGAGATATTAAGAAGACAATCGAATCAGGTTTTTCGATGAGTCTTAAGGCGATACAAACCCTCCAAGATAACAATGAGCTCATTAAAGAACATGTGAAAGTGCTGGAGAGAATTAATCTTTTCTACAAGCTGCGTGTTAAAGAACTAGAGGCTGTCAATCAATCCCTCCGTCTCAGGCTGGCCCATAAGGAGAATATACCACATGCTATGGCGCCACAATGATACAATAAACACGGTATCAAATAATCATGAGGGATTATTTGATCCTGCCTGGCTTGATTCCAAGCTGGGGGAGATCTTTAAGACCTTGTAATCTATCTTATAATTTTTATATTACTATTTTGGCTTTGCAGTTTGAGCTTAGAAATAGAGTTTGCATCATTAGAATTCCCTTCAGGAATAGTCGATCCCTTTTATAAAATTCCGAGTTTATTATCATATATGGAGCATTATTGAGTTTGGGTTTGTCTTATTAGATATATGAATGGCTTGAGTATAACTTTACTTGCACTTGATGATAGCAATAGGAGTATTCCACACCATTGCTATTAATGGAACATACAAAGTTAATTTGTCAATATGTTGTAAGTTCATGGTTTGATTTACAAAATAAAAAAATCATCTAATCAATTAAGTTGAGAAAGAAATCTTGAACAAATGAAAATTAAAGGTGCTATAAAATTAGAGTGAGAAGAAGACGAGGTAGATATTCAAGCTATAAAGATGCTTCATATACAAGTGGAATTTGGTAATTGAGATCATTAAACTTTGAATTCCTACATGAAGTGGAATGTATGGCTAGCTACTTTCCACAACACTAAAACAAAAGTGTGAGCATAAAAAAAGAGAAAATAAAATGTGTAAAGAGCAAATAGCAATACACCACAATCTTGTGGTGAGACAAAGGAATGTTTGATATTTTAAATCCCAAGTGAATATGTTAATCCTAAAATGCTTGGAACTACCTCGCTAACTCATTATGTCGAACTAAACACTTTTACATCATATTGAGAGTAATATTTTGTGAACTATTAAATGCTAAGGTGTGGAAGCCTGCTAATATTATTCGGATGGTTTGTGTAAGGTATTATTCATGAATTATTCCTATATATCATATATAATAAACACATGTTGCAACTTCCTCATTTATTTTATCGACTCAACTTTATGAATATGAGGATCACATCCATTAAGCTAACCTTGCTCGGGACGAGCAAGAGTCTAAGCTTGGGGAAGTTGATGAGTGCATATTTGCATCATGTTTTATATTATTATTTTGCACTATAGTGGTAGGATCTTGGTATTTTACGGTGTTCGCACACATCTTTTATGTCTATTTTCACCAGGATCAGGACAAATGATGGATACGATGGACACAGTTCTTGGACCAGTTGTATTGGAGCAAAAAGAAGTCAAAACAGCGTAAATTGCTAATTTTGGAAATACCAATAACACTAAAAGAAAACTCACGGCGATAGCAGCATCCAGAAGGTTTAACGACCAACTATCTATACTGAGGGAATACTTTTTACGGTCGTATAGTTCCTACAGTATAGTTCCGCCGCCACCGCTACCGCCTCCTTAAATAGTTTCGCCCCGTGCAATCGAATCAGGGAGACGACATATATAACGACCAGAAATTATAGAAACCTCACCCCCGGAAGGGATCTGGAGGGAAAATCTTCCACCGGGGATTCATATTCACCCTACGCATATCCGAGAGACTAAGGCATCGATCTTCATCATCAACCGCTGCATTATCAACATCTCCATCCATCCCATCTACATCTTATATAGATCTTGTTGTAATTTCCGTACTCATTGTGGATTTATATAAGTAATATTCATCTATGATAGATTCCATTATCTTTGCCATGATGTTGATTGCCTCCATGTATGATTAGATCATTATTCTTGGGGAGATGGAGAAACCCTAGCATGAGATTGAAATAAGATAAAGTTTATTATGATATTCATTGATGTGACCATGTGTTAGATTGTGTTTATCTTGATGTTGGGAGAAGTCGGCCTCTCAATATTTGCCTCTTGTGGGGACTTGATGGAGGGAACTACTTGTTGGTAGACGGAGGTGTGCTAGCACTTACGGTGACTATAAAGCTGTTAGCACCCCTTACATATCAACTTGGGAGCCGAGAAAACTCACGGAACACTATCCATGCCATGAGATACATCATACAGGATACAATCCCTTAATAGCATAGTAATTCGATTGATGTCGACTGCTTGTATGTTGTGGTTATGAGGATGATGTGAGCAGTGGTTGCTGCCTATTAGTCCAATTACGGAGTTCCTCCAACACATACATAGTTGAGAATGTTCATGATAATAATCATTACCTTAAACCCTTTATAATACTAGAGGTATATCCGCTACTCTCGATCTGAGAACACTTTTCCTCATTGCAGTTTCACATCTCTTTTACATATGCGATACTTACTTTCTACATTCAATTTGTTTTACTTTACTTATTGTTCTCTTATACAAAAACCCAAAAATACCTTCTTACATAAAGCTCGCATTTTATCTTGTTACTTAGAATGTTATTTAGCATTACTATTTCAATATTTAATTCAAGAGCTATTAGACTTCAGAACTCCCGCTTCCTGTGGGATCAATATCTTTATTTTGAAACTAGCTACTAACGATCTGTGCACTTGCAGTCATCAATCCTCCTTCCCAACCGGATATGCTTGCTCCTCCCCCTTGATCTTCCACCACCGGAGAGGCCTTCTCAACATGGTGAGGTTGTGTCGGTGGGCACTGCCAAACGCAAGAAAGGAAAGAGATCTTCTTGTTGTGAGTCATATCGAAGTTTATCTACCGTAGACTGATGTATGCCAAGAGGGCGGCGATGCGATGCTTTATGATGTGTTTCTGGAAAGTTGTGTCGTCCACAACGCGTCGAACGTAATTCGATATATATCTTTAACACACTATGATCTATAACTCACCGTTTGAGAAAGGGCAAAGAAAATGAGAAGGTGAAAAATAGATGAAAGGTCGCGACAAAAAGACACATGGTTTATGGTGGACGAGTGGTAGGTTTTTTTACATACAATTCCCCAGAGAGAGGGATCGGGTTCCATTATCATCAGATAACGGAACAACAAACCACACAAGTTTTTGTCACAAAGGTTTTTTGATCCACCTAGGGGATCAAAAGCAGATAAGTCTCCATATTACAAACCAACGCACACAACTGAAAAGGAGAAATAAGGGGAAAAGCTGGAGATGCAAGAACACCGCCCGCAGGCTAGCGATAGTAGTTTAAACATGAAGCGAAACTAACATCCCAAAATGACAGGAAGGTTTGAAGACTCTCTTTTTTCACCAAACAGCATCAAATCCTCCTCCTTTTCTCCCGCCCCCTCTCAAGCTCAGGGGCCTCGTGGGCACGGTCTTCAGGGATCGCCGACAGACCCAAGAAAGGAACAAAAGTTGCTATTCGATGCTACCGGCCAATTCCTTCAAAGTTGCTATTTTTACAATCCCTATTGTCTATACACAGCAGAATAGTATTCCCCTTTCGGGTCTAGGACTTTTGCATCCAAGAATCCCGCCAATTCCTCCTGAATTGCTCGTACGCGATCCTTTGGCAGAAGACCGTCCCGTAGACGTTCGATCTGATTTAAAAAAGGAGTCAGTCTGAAACTAAACACAATTTGTTTGAAATTAAAAACTATAGAAATTGTTTACGTACGTGGAGTTGCTCTAAATTTCTGCCCTTCTCATCGCACGTCTGCCGGATGAACTCGCAAACATAGTATCCACATAGATTGTTACCTGATCCCTGCGTCAGGCACTTTACGAGAACATAGTTCAATCAAAAATAATAATCAAGCATGATAATAACTGTATCAAAACTAGAATCAAAGAGATGCGCGGATATAGCTAGTGGTGCTTACATTTAGTGGTTGAAATGTAAGCTCCTCTTTCCAAACACCCCTAGCCTTGTTGGTGAACCGTTTCCAAGCGCTGCCCGGCGAAGAAAACGAATAAAAGAAGTTATTAATTACTTGATATCATAAAATTCACGAACGTTGCCGATATAGTGTAGTAATGATTAGAATTACCGCTGGAGAAGCACCTGCATGTCCTTCCACGTCTCAAGGGGTTTATGTTTCGAGTCCATGACTAGTACACGCCCTTTGTCAAGTTGAATGATTAACAGAATATAGTGGAAGCTGCAAATGCATAACTAATCAATTATATACTTAACATCGAGTAAGCGAAATAGAAATTGTATACAAGACAATAACACTCACTCGAAGTTGTAAGGAAAAAGTATTTCCCTTTTGGTTTCTTGAAACCTTAACGCGTGTACTATATTATCCTCCGTATCCTGGGGGCTTGTTTTGAGATTAGCTTCATGAACCCAATATGGGTCAATGAAGCCAATGTCATAGATTTGTCCTCTGCTGCATTCGAGAATCTTCATTCTGCATATTACAGTATGATTATATACATGCAATAAACAAAGTGAGATAGATGGAGACTAAATTAATTACAGAATTAGTACTTACAAACAATAGGCACTGATGATCGATTTGTCCAAGGCGTCTTGATGGAATAATTGAAATAGTTTATCAACAATGGATATCATGTCATCCTTTTCTTTCCCATGATGCTTTTTTGTAACCCTCGGCACTATCCAGTTAGCCCCGGCCTTTGTGGCATGCATGTACCAGTTATGCAATCTTCGCATTTTTGTTGGAAGATTGTTTACCTCCTCAGGTTTGACGAGAGGTTTGCCGTACTGGTATTTGTATGCTACTTCACTCACAGGGAAGAACTCTAACTGGGACAAGTACTGGGCAATACTCATACCTTGAGCAGCGGTAGCTTCTCCGTATTGTGCAACTACCTCTAGATCATACTGCTCCTCGGCCCCATATTTGCTCGACCCCACATTGGTTTGGGAAATCACCTTGAGAGAGGCGCAAGTCTGTTTTGCTTGTTCTCCGAGCTGGGCAACAGATTTCTCGCTTGCATCAGTACTGCTCTTCGAGGCTTTTTGTGCCGCATGTGACTTGAGAATAGAACGCTCATAGTCTGATGACAGCTTTGGCTCGGGTTGATGAAGAGTCTTTAGCATTTTCAAAACACTTTGGCCTTTTCTTCTTTGGTGCTGGGGAACTCTGGCTCTTTCGGCCACCTCAGCTTAGCGAAAAACATTGTCGTTTCCGCATCAACGATCGCCGCAGTCTCCTCTTCAGTACAGTCATAAGCTCTCTTGGGAGGAACCTTTGGTACTTTTGGAAGAGGCTCTTGTTTACGTTTCGGCGATCGCTTACCACGACAAGACAAAGTTTGCGCTTCGCTTTTTATCCAGAGGCGCCGGCGATGGCTCCCGCGGCGATGGCTGCGCCAGAGATTGGTGAGGCGACGGAGCCGGGTGAGGCGACGAAGACGGCTGCCGCGGCGGCGACGACCTCGCTGGTGACGGGTGAGGCGGCGGTGAAGATGGCCTTGGCGTGCGATTTCGAAGCACGATACATTCCTTCGTCCATAGAATGCTGACGTTTTTTGTGTCTCCCAGTACAGTCACATCCCCTTCACCTGCAGGGTAGTGAAGATCCAAAACTTCAAAGGTGGGCATGATTTCATCCACCCCGACAATAGCGTAGCCCTCTGGAACCAGACGACAGTGGTAAGTTGGTGTGGGTCCAATTGGTAAGGCATAGCCGACCGCCACCTTCATTGATATGTTCACAACTTTGACATGTAGCTCGTAGTGTGTCATCTCTGTGATATCATCCACTGGGTCGCCAACAGGAGCCATCGTTGGTGCACCATCTTCATCGCCATTGTCATCACCCGGGACCTCGGTGGAAGCCACACTGCCTTTTCGATTATTCGATAGGCCGGTAGCATCGAATGCAGTGTGCTGTTGAGATGGGCCGGTAGTACTTTGCTCTTTAAGTGCGTTAATTTCATCTTGTTGTTGCTTTAATCGTTCTTCAATTAAACGCATTCGCTCTTTCTGACTATTTGCTTCAACTTCCACCCTGTCGTTTCTCCTCTGACGGCTTCTATCAGGATATTTCTTCCTCTCTTCGGGAAACCCAGTCCTCCATGGTTGGGAGCCTCTTGTGCCTCGTGTTCGTCCATCATGTTCCTTATTTCCAAGGGCGAGTGTGAGCTCATCATTCTCTCTATCAGGAATGAAGTCCCCATCTTTAACAGCCTTTACTGCTTTTCTCATCCTCTCGATTGGCAAGGGGTCTTCTTTATGTCGTATGTTATATATACACCTCCCTTCCGAGTCCAACGTGCCCCCATGCCCGTAAAACCAATTCCTTGCACGTTCTACCCAATCGTCTGTCTCTGGGGTGATCTTTTTAGCACGCAGTTCATTCTCAAGTTTCTCCCACTTAGGAATGCCAGCCCTGTAGCCACCTTGCCCCATAGTATGGTGATACTTCTTGTTAGCAGCATTCAGCTTATTCGTTTCAGACATTTTCTTAGCTTTTTCTGATTTCTTGTATTCCACAAACTCAGCCTAGAATGGTTTTATCTTCTCAAACTGAATATTCTTGAAATCAGGAGTCTTCTTTTTCACGACATAGTCAAGGTGCAATCTTTTCTTCCAGTTGGTGAAACACTAGGCCATCTTCTTCAAAGCCCACTCCCTGACCTTAGCCTCCATGGCTCTCCCATGTTCTAAGGCGTCCTCAACTGGATCCTCCGCATTTGGATCCAGCTCTATCTTCGGTAGTTTGAAATTAACCATGAGCCTCTTCCACAGTAAATCTTTGGCGAGGTCAGGGACATATAAACATGTTCCCTCTTCATCCGCATTAGCAGGCCTATTCCAATTTCTAATGGTGATCGGGATTAAGTCCCTAACGATTACTCCGCATTGTGCCACAAATTTGTTTGCGACAACTTCGGGAGCTGTCGGTTTGCCGTCTTCAGCGACATCTTCGATCCTGAACCTCTCATGGTCTTGCAACTTTTTGGTTGGGCCTCGTGTGCTCTTTTCAGTAGATTCCTTCGATCCGGAGGGCTAAAAGAAGAAAGATCGTCGTTACTATTTCTATATAGATAGCAGATGATTAATTAATGAATTGATTATATTACATGCACCTCGCCGGAGCGTTCGTCTTCTCGATTACACAAGGCATCTCCTTCTCCCTCGCGGAAGGCAACACCTTCAACCTCAAACAAGTCGTCTATTCCGGTAAAAAGAGGATCACCCTCACCGGAGTTGTTAAGAAACGTTGATACGTCTAAATTTTCTTCCCCACAGATCACACCTTGGATCAACTCTTCCTTTTCTTCGTCTCTGACGTGTGGGTCCATATTTTCTGCATAGGTGGAAAAACGAATAAGTCAAAGCGGCTAAAGGAGAAAGTTAGGTACGGTGTTGAGAGATATAAACCCTAATTCAGAGAAACCCTAATATATACATACACAATAATAAAAATGAAGAGAAACCCTAAACCCTAAACCTAGCTACAAAAAGGAAACTAAAATCAACTAAAGTCAATATTCCGGAGTTCCGAGGGGTGTAAAACCTAGTTCGGAGAAACCTCGGATGCATATGAGAGGGGAACATGAGTATAAGGCTACAAAAGGGAAACTATCCAGCAGATAGGTAACACTAGATACTAACAAAATATCATATTGGAATCGATTTAAGAGGGTTCGGAATGCCCTGGCGAAGGCACATCGTCGAACCCACATGCACCTAAGGGGCATGCAATTTCATGGGAAGATTTACGCTAACGAGCAGCACCGAGCTTTCCTCGTCGAACACAATGGTTTTGACCCCTTCGCCCATGTCTACGCCGCTGGCGTGAACAGGGGAACTCCATCGCGCGCCTCCTCCCCTCTCCTCACCTTCCCGAGCAAAAGAGCTCCTCTCTCTTGCCACAATACACCCACGCATCCTGCGCCTCCCATGTCCTGCGGAACCGGCCACCGACATCCCCTTTTCCCGAGCCTTACAAACCCGACATGAGGGAGTATAAATCTATCATTGAGTAAATGTGATACTCCTATAGCAAACGAGGATAGTCCGATGATAAGGATGCGATTAGGGATGGCAATGGGGCCCCGAAACCCACAAACCCGATGGATACCCGCCTTAAATGGGGAGGGTTTGGTAAAAAGTTAGACCCTCCAAGTTTAATGGGGCGGGTATGGGGGTGGCAAACCCATACCCGCAGACCCGCAGACCCGCTCTAAGGGCATGTATTACGCCAGGCGTTTAGGTAGCCGCCAAACTGTCCGGAATCTAATACTAGCGTTCCTCGTTAGCGACCGCGTTGTACGTGCCCTAAGCCTTAATCCTATCCCTAATAATCATATGATGACTAACCACACGTCCACGCGGGCCATGCACGCAGACAACACACATCACCCGAAGCCGCCGCCCACCACCCGATCGAAGCCCACCAGCAGCAGCCGCCGCCCACCACCCGAAGCCCACCATACAACAGCACCTACTAGCTAGCAGCAGCCGCCGCCGCCCACCAACAGCAGCAGAGGAGGAGGAAGAGGCGTGGAGGCGACTGCCAGCGGTGGATGAAAAGCATGGCTTGATCGTCAGCAGCGGTCATCGAGGCCTTGGCATCGTGTCGAGGCCAAGGTGGCGGCAGGCGGAGCGTTAACGGCAACGGAGGCGCTGTAGCGCTGGCAGGCGTCGTCGATGAAACAGAGAAGTAGAGAAGAGAAGCAGAGAAGAAGAAGAGAAGTTATATAAAGGGGAGGGAGTATACGTCCCAGTTGGTGGCTCCAACCGGGACTAAAAGGACATACGTCCCGGTTCGAGCCACCAACCGGGACGTATAGTCCAATTTTCAGCGGCTGAAGGGGCGCGCGCACAGGGGGCTCTTTAGTCCCGGTTGGTGGCTCCAACCGGGACATATTCCTCTGTTTTCAATTTTTTTTCAGGTATTTTCTCTCTGTTCCCGCCTTATTTTTTATTTTGGGGTTTAAATTTGTAATATTTTTTAAATGATAATTACTTTGGAATTTAGAAAAACTTTAAACATAAAAAGTGTTTGAATTTGAATAACTAATCCAAAACCATTTTCTATTTTTAAAAAATAATTAATGTAACCATTTAAAATTAAAAATGAATTAACTTATATTTTTTAAATATTAATTTGGAATTTAGAAAAACTTTAAACATAAAAAGTGTATGGATTTGAATAAATAATCCAAAACCATTTTCTATTTTTAAAAAATAATTAATGTAACCATTTAAAATTAAAAATGAATTAACTTATATTTTTTAAATATTAATTTGGAATTTAGAAAAACTTTAAACATAAAAAGTGGATGGATTTGAATAAATAATTCAAAACATTTTCTATTTTAAAAAATAATTAATGTAACCATTTAAAATTAAAAATGAATTAACTTATATTTTTTAAATATTAATTTGGAATTTAGAAAAACTTTAAACATAAAAAGTGTTTGGATTTGAATAAATAATTCAAAACCATTTTCTGTTTTAAAAAATAATTAATGTAACCATTTAAAATATGAACCATTTACAATTAAAAATGAATTAACTTATAAGTAATTCAAAATGGCGCCTCCGCCTCCCTGGGAGTTAGTGCTACGGTGGAAGCCATGGGAAATAGTGATGAGGTTGCAGATATGAGTCTAGAGATGTGCATGAAGATAGGGGAAGAGCATCGTTAGAACTTGCATTGGATCTCTGAAGAAACCACATATTGCGAGTCTAAAAGTGATTTTTTCAAAAAATCATGGGCGATAGATCATGTACCTGTAGTACAAACCGGACCCACTTCCTACCGATGCGGCAGACATTTGTCCTTTTTACCCGGGATGGACGAAAAGGTTTGAGATGTACCGGTTGGGAGATAGTCCATGTAAGGTGGTCTAGTATTTTAGGAAAATGGGACGGTAGCATTCTGAAACGGCATTTTGGTGGTTACTTCACAAAACGACCCGTTTTTTGCGCTCGGAAAATGGAAAAGGGCTTTTCCGTGCGACAAAAAGGAAAACTTCCTCCTGCAACATTGTTCTCCATACCAATGTCCACACGCATGCATAATAGGGACACAACATCACAAACTATGCCGTGATTCAGCACATAACTTCCTGCCGATTCGGCAGACATTTGTCATTTTTACCCGGGATGGACGATTTCGGCAGGCGTATTGATCTAGTTAGAGAAGTTACAAGCTGCAAGATGGTTTTCGAGAGCAGGGACACCACTACGACCAGTTTCAGGAAGATGCCGCCGGATCCCAGTCCTCCAGAATCTCCAAGAAACTGGTCATAGAGGCACTCCCGGTCCAGCCACAAAACGGGACTAACTCTCAAGACATTTATTAATATTAAAAACTGAGACTACAAAACCGGGACTAATATGAGCATGAACTTCTTGGCATATGTCATTCCTTATGATCGCTTCAGACGTAACCATGGAGCATCTTCTTTACTTAACGGAATGCTTGGGTCAGTTTTCCTTTGTGAAGGCGGAATTTCATCAAACTTATTATAATCTTGACATATGCATCTTGTCCTCGATTCCCACGATGTTTCTTTTCCCTGAAAGAACTATGTGACGCTTTGGCTCATCATATGATGTATTCGTTTGCATATTTTTCTTTTTTCGATGCGGAGGACATGTCCTTCACATAGAAAACCTGAGACACATCATTGGCTAGGACGAATGGTTCATCTCTATAACCAAGATTGTTGAGATCCACTGTTGGCATTGTATTGAGACACATCATTCAAAACTAACAAGACATTGTACCACATCCTTCTGTAACCTTGGCAGAATATCTGGATTGATTACCTTCTGAGATATTGCATTGAGGAATGAACACAGCTTCACAATGGGTACTCGAACATTTTTCTAGAAGCCCCTCAATGCAATCGGAAGCAATCGTCATAATCACGTGAGTCATGAGACTTCAGGTTTTGGAACTTTTCTACGCTATATTTATTATCCCTTTATATTAGATGAGAAGCCTGACGGCACCTTGATCTGTAAAGGACTTCAAAAAGATTTCCTTCTGCTTTGGTAAGAGCATAGCTGCACGACTTAAGTGACGCCCTTTATCCGTCTTGTTATGTGTATGCATGTTCTTTGGGTCTTTCATAATTTGTTGGTCCTCCCGTGCTTCAGGTGTATCTTTTGTCTTCCCATACACGCCTAGGAATCCTAGCAGGTTCACGCAGAGATTCTTCGTCATGTGCATCACGTCGATTGAAGAGCGGACACGCAGGACTTTCCAATATGGCATCTCCCAAAATATAGATTTCTTCTTCCACATGGGTGCGTGTCCTGTAGCGACGTCGTTCGGAACTGATTGACCGTCGGGACCCTTTCCAAAGATTACTTCTATGTCCTTGACCATACCAAATACATCATCACCAGCAGGGAGTTCAGGCTTCTTCCGGTGATCTGCCTCACCTTTGAAATGCTTGCCTTTCTTTCTTACGGGATGATTGGTCGGAAGAAATCGTCGATTCGCCAGGTACACAACCTTCTTGCATTTATGCAAATATGTACCTTCGGTCTTATCTAAACAGTGGGTGCATGCCTTATATCCCTTGTTTGTCTGTCCTGAAAGGTTACTAAGAGCAGGCCAATCATTGATGGTTACGAATAACAACCCTCGTAGATCAAATGGCTCCTGTTTGTTCTCATCCCACGCACGTACACCTGGTTTGCCCCACAACTGTAAGAGTTCTTCAACTAATGGCCTAAGGTACACATCAATGTCGTTGCCCATTGCTTGGGCCTTGGATGAGCACCGCATCATAATGAACTTACGCTTCATGCACAACCAAGGAGGCAGGTTATAGATACATAGAGTCATGGGCCAGGTCTTGTGGATGCAGCTCTGCTCCCCAAAGGATTCATGTCATCCGCATTTTAGACCAAACCATAAGTTCCTTGCGTCACCTGCAAAGTCTGGGAAGTCTCTCTCGATTTTTCTCCACTGTGACCCATCAGCAGGGTGTCTCAACTTCCTGTCTTTCTTACGGTCTTCTTTGTGCCATCGCAACAACCTGGCATGCTCTTTGTTTCTGAACATGCGTTTCAACCTTGGTATTATAGGAGCATACCACATAACCTTAGCAGGAACCCTCTTCCGGAGGGGCTCTCCCTCAACATCACGTCTGATCTTATACCGCAACGCGTTGCATACCCAGGCATTTATCTAAATTCTCATACTCCTTACATGTAGAGGATGCGATCATTAATGCATGCATGTATCTTTTGCACATCTAATCTCGAGGAGAGAGTCTTCTTTGCTTCGTAGGTACTCTCGGGAAGTTCGTTATGTTTTGGAAACTTCGGCTTCATTATTTTCAGCATCTTTTCAAATGAGTTGTCAGTTAGACCACACTCTACCTTCCATCGCAACAATTCCAGTGTGGTACCGAGCGTTGTGCTGCCATCTTCACAATTTGGGTACAACAATTTCTTGTGATCTTCTAACATGCCCTCTAACTTCAACTTCTCATTTTCTGTTTCACAGTCTCGCTTTGCATCGAAATGACCCTACCAAGTTCATCACCGCTCATCGATGCCCGTTCTTCACCTCTTTCCTCTCCATTGTCTTCCATTGCAGTATCAGATTCAGGAAACATATGATGATAGTTGTTATCATCATCTTCTTCTTCACCATCTTCCATCATAACCCCTCTTTCCCCGTGCTTGGTCCAGCAATTATAGTTGGGCATGAAACCTTTCATAATCAGGTGGCCGCGAATGATTTTCGAGGAAGAGTACTCCTTGTTGTTCCGACATTGAACACATGGACAACGTATAAATCCATTCTCTTTGTTTGCCGTAGCCACATCGATAAATTTATCCACGCCTTTGATATACCGGCTACGCGCCGGTCACCGTACATCCATTCCCGACCGTTCATCTGCATCATATAAGTAAGTTTATCAAAAAACAGGACATCATAAATAGTGAAATAACCAATTCACACCGACACATGAATTGTATCAATGACCTAGAAAAGATAAGATTGCTAACCTCGATCGAGGGAAATAAAGAGGAGAAAGCTCAAGTGCGTCTCGGACACCTTCTATATTTTTGTTCTATGAGAAATTCAACGGGATTATTCACTCAAACATTTCATCAAACACCTTCAATGCATGCATAGAAGAGAAAAAACTAGCACACCCCTCACACCTTCCACCATTCGAAAAAACAGAGTGGAGGCAGAGGGGGCTGGGGCGTTGCATTTATAGAGGGCAGGAGAATACGTCCCGGTTGGAGCCAGCAACCGGGACTAAAGGTGCGTGCCACGCCACGTGGCTGTGGCCAAACCTTTAGTCCCGGTTGGTGGCTCCAACCGGGACGCATGCCCCCTGGCCCCGTGCCCGCTCCAACCGGGACGCGTGCCAGCATTAGTCCCGGTTGGTGGCGCAACCGGGACTAATGCTCTGAGGGGTCGCGAACGGATGGCCCTTTTTCCACTAGTGAAGGACCCAGTCCTATTCCCAGCACCGGTAGATTTAGCAACCACCCCCATACATATTTAGCTACCGCACAGGTGAAGAACAGGTGCCCAATGCTTTCACCTTCACGACAAAATCTGCAAGTAAAATCCCCTTCCCATCTTTTTTTTTCATGTTATCTTTAGTAAGAATAGCATTGTGCCAAATCGACCACAGCCAAATCTTAATCTTCAGAGTGGTAGGTGATACGCTAGTACAATGGAAATGTTTCATACTTATAGAATTTTGTGCGAAATATCAGTTACAATCATAATATCTTCTCTGTGTGCGATATCCCCGCGTAGGGGCCTGCTTGGGCTGCGGGCAGACGCTTGAAATTTACGGTGTGAGCGATCTTCCGTGCTACACACCGAACGATTTTTCCATATGCGATGGAGGCTTAAATAGACCATATGTGTACTAGTTGTTGCCGCAGCCGTTGATCTGACTACATCGTACATGACTTTGACTTTAATTTTATTTTTTAGATTTTTCTAGAGTTTTTCGTTCTAGCAATTTGTAGTAGATGATATGATTACAGTATTCAGATGCAGAGAATTTGAACGCTAAATATTGTAGATGACAAAAAAGAGAATGGAGTCTACAATTCTAATAAGTTCAGGGTTTAGATGACGGTGCGCACTTCTTTGTGGTGAATAACATTTCTTTTCTCAAATAACCCTGCAGGCCAGTTGTGTATATGTACTGAATTCTCTAAAAACCTGCGAGCATATTTTTTCGGTGATGTTGTAGAAAAATGGAAGAGGATACGTGGATCCTTGGATCTGATCGATCCCAGGTGTCCAAGGCCATGGACACCTGGTGTCCTTGGTGCAGGGTTTCTGGAGATGCTTCTTGGTGGAGAAGCCCATCCCCCGACAGATAACTTGTATCCTATTGCTTCCACGCCTTTACATCCCTCCTGCATCTCAACAAGTTTTGTCACTTTCCTCTTATATCCACAATGCGTGAAATCGCTTATATTTGATTTGGCTGTATTGAATTTGTGTCATTCATATGTCTTTTTCAAATTGTAAATAGGTTGTCATCCTGTAATGTAAACAATTTATGTACACTTGTACATCCATGCTTTGCCCTCTTAAATAAATACAATTGGCCAAACCTAATTGTTACTACTAATTGATTATCGCAGTGTAGTCTAGGGTAGATTTTTATACAGAGAATTTGGATGAAACATGTGCGTGGGGCTTGTCGTTTGATACATTTTAAACAGAGTAATGGTCACTACTTGTTTCTTTTGTGCAAAGTATCGGCTAAACCCTCTAGATTTCTAGCTGATATATGACATAAGCCAATCCCACCACCCATAACAGTGTCGTCATCTAAATCACTATATGATGCTTGTGGGCTTGTGGATCCTAGAGCACTAATAAGTTCCATTGTGTGTAACCAGTACAGATCTAATATTATGGTTGGTAATACTAACTTCATCTAGGCATCCTTAGGAGCCATTCTTCTACTTCATATTTGCCTAATAGCAAAAGTTATCTTGATTTTTACAGCTGCCATGCTGATTTTTGGGTAGTCACAACATATGTAGCCCTATAAGATCAATGACCATTATTTTATAGTCATGGAGAAATAGAAGCATAGTGATGGAACTAATGTATTAGTTTAACCAGAGGAGAAAATTGTGGCTTTTTCCGTGAGTCGGTTGGCAGCTCGATGCTACATATTTGTCTGATGTACCTAAGCCCTAACCAATGTAACCATACTTCTTCAAGCATGTTTATTCAGCAAGTCCTGCGTCACAATATAAGTAATACAAGATACACCAGTATTAATCTTTATAATCACTATTTTGTGAGCATGTATAAATATCGCCAAGCAGCTAAAGGCTCTATAGTTATGTTTTCTGAAATATTGGATGCCTAACCTTGAACTATGTGAACACTATAGTCAGCAGGAGCACTACTTTGTGGCAGCAAGCCTTTTATCAGCTCTCCATTCACCGGAGTATTAAGCTTGTGGTACTCTGTAATTTCATCAATGCATTGCTTGAGTAGCTGGACGAAGAGGGTTGACCATGGCTGTTGTGGAATGCCCAGAGAAATTGGTGGCAGTGACGACTGACGACAAGAAGAAGCAGTCAACAACCTGAGCCGCGAGCACCGGAATCGAGGTGCCCTGGCGGGAATTTTGGGATCTGCTAGACGAAAAACAAGTGAGTGGAAGATACCAAAAGAGAGTCCCTTGCCTTCGCCTTTTTTTAACATGTCGTCCTCGCATGCATATATTTTTCTTACACATAGTTGATTGAGAGAAGTGTGCGTGCAGGATTTACTTTGATATGGCAGCGTGAGCTCTACAACTGTACTCAGCGTGTATAGACATACAATTTACACAGTATATTTCACCCCATGAATTATGTTTAGATTTTGGATTTTTGTTTTTTGTTATATATTTCTTTCGCCGATCATACTCTCGAGCAACAACATTGGTATGGTAACCAAACAAGATGCTTAGCCAGCAGGGCACACGAAGGTTTTCGGAAACAAACATTGGAGACCAAGGTTTCTTTCTCGGTTAGAAAAAATACCGGTGTTGACAAGTAGTATATCCGAGAATGTTCAAACGAGTCTAAAAAATTCTCTTAAAATTTACCAAAATTAATTAATTTTGAACAAATTGTTGAATTACTGGTGAACTTTGGTTGGTAACATAATTTACTGGTGGTAACCGGAAGCATCAATTTTCAGTGACATACCGGAATTACCTATCGAGAAAAAAATCCCTGATGGAGACACTATGTTCCTACACATTGCCATTGGAAACATATTTTTTACACAATCAAAAGAGGTGTAGTGAGAGAATTTATTTTATTATGCACAAACATATGATCATATTTAAATTTTGCAGAGATATGTTTTGCCCCTTTGCTTTATGCAAACATGAAGTTGAATAATGCAAAGTAAAATTTAAAAATCTCAAATAGAATATGGCTATTTGCACGTACATAGATATTTATGTGTAATTTACATTTACACGTGCAAAGGTAGATAACGAGCTGTAGCGTAGCACGAGTATTAAACTAGTATCCTTAAAAAATCGTTTTTTTATTTTCGAAATCTATATATTTTTTGAAAATCATTATATTCCACTAAAAATATAAGGATTTCCTAAGATGAAAGATCTAGAGGTATATATAATTTTAGTCCCACAACTTTCACCACGGGAGCATTTTAGTCTCACATCTTGCAAAGCGAGCAAAATTAGTCCCACAACTTGCAATTAGGGAGAAAATTAGTCCTCGGTTTGAATGAATTTCAGCGAACTTGACTGATTTTGACAGAGTATTGTCCACTTATGTGCTGCCCTCTATCGTGCTTTTGCGTTTTTGTCAGTATAATCAAGAGTTTCTGCTCGTTCCTGAGCTCCTCTCACGCGTTGGGTTAAAAAAACCATGGATGCCACAACACCAGTCTCGCACCACTAGTGCACATGGTGGCCTCTAACACCGGTTCGTAAGGCCCTTTAACAGCGGTTATAGAACAACGGTTCTTATACGAACCGTTGTTAAAGGGTGGCGCACGTGGGGCTGCCGCAATGCTCAGGGACCTCCTTTAACACCGGTTCATACTGCCGTGACAGGAAAACGGCCTAAATCTCTGCCGCGGCAGAGTTCTGCCGCCGCCCCGTTTTGGGCGGATTTCGGCGGCACGGCGGGGACGGGGAGGGGGGAAGGGGGATCGATCGGGAGAGGTACACACATACATCATCGGTACATACGAGTACATGAATAATTAAGCAACTATTATTATACACAAACATCGTTATTGTGGTATTCTCCGTACACGTTGAAGCATCAAGTACAAGACAAACACGTTCAAGCATATATACAATATAACATCTCCGTAAACGTTCATTTTGGATATCTAAAGAGTTCTCCGCCAGGCATGACGACCTCATCAAGTATGAACCCCGCCAATTCCTCTTGATTGGGTCATATGCGGTCAAATGGTAGGAGTTTGTCCCGCATCCGTTCGATCTAAATATATATGAAAAATGGGGTCAATATATATAGAAGAATGAAACTCAACACAACTAATGGTAATAAAATAATGTTGTGTACTTCGTTTACTTACTCTAAATTGTTCTAGTGCGGCTTGGCCCGTCGCACATATCGTGTTGTGAATGAACTCGCAAACGTAGTATCCACATAAGTTATTGCCGGATCCCTGATGCGCGCACTTTACGAGAATAGAGAGTTCAATCAAAATAATAATCAATAAAGCATGATATAATGAAATTGGAAGCAGAATCAAAGAGATACGAAGACCTAGTTGGCTAGTATTACTTACATTTTGATCTACAAATTTTAGTTCTTCTGACATTCACCCACGGCCCTGCCCGTGAACCTTTTCCAAACCCTGTCTGGCAAATAAAATGGATAAAGGAGTAATTAATTACTTGTTGTCATGAAAGTTGCCGATCTAGTGAGATAATATGATTGAAATTACCTTTGGAGCATCTCTTTAAAGTCTGCCCATAGCTCTTTGTCTTTTCGTAATGACTAGCAGAATAAAGTGGAACCTACACACGCATAACTCATCATCAGTTACACTTAACATCGAGTAAGCCGAAAAAGAATGTGTACAAGAGAGGGTAACACTCACGAGAAGTTGTAAGACAATAGTATTTCCCTTTTGGTTTGTTGTCTCAGTAAAGACCTTAGCAAGAAATCTTCTGTTTGCCCGGGTTTGTGTTTTACCACTTGTTCATGAACTCTATTTGGATCAACGAACCCAATGTCAAAAGGGTCTCCTTTACTGCATTCCATAACATTTTTCCTGCATAATAGTATATACATATATGGTGAGCATATATATACATGCAATTAATGAATTGAATGAGCTGAGATAGAAATTACAGAAATAGTACTTACACACAATAAAAGCTGATGGCAGGTTTGTCGAGTTCCTTCTGATTGAATAAAAAATGCAAGTCTTGAATGTTGAAGGTGATGTCGTCGTCTCCGCACAAGAAAATCTGATCTCTTATATGCGCCATGATCCATTCTTCCTTTCTCGTCTTCCACAAATCAAGGTACCACTTATGCAATCTTCGCATTTTTGTTGGTAGATTCTTGAGCTCCTCTTTCTTGACAAGATTATTCCCATACTTCCATGGCTGTATGGGGTTGATATCGCCATTGGGAAAGTGGT
The DNA here is from genome assembly GCA_023614405.1 of Avena insularis. Lineage (NCBI taxonomy): Eukaryota > Viridiplantae > Streptophyta > Magnoliopsida > Poales > Poaceae > Avena > Avena insularis. The sequence continues at coordinate 28,425,730 of CM042689.1, read as the reverse complement.
CTCCCATGATGTTCAAGTATGTAATGTAAGTCATCCCTATCTCATTGGCCTTTCTTTGTAGCTCTTCCTCGTAATCATTTACAGGAGGAGCTACTAGTGTGTCGAACACTTGGAGCGGGGCGCACGATTGGTTTTCCTGCTCTCCGAGCATGGGAACTGTTTTCTGGGGTGCATGACTACTACTTTCAGACTCCCTCCGCCTTGCATCCCCCTTTATAATCTGGCGCTCGTAGCCCGGCACAAATGGGGTTTCAGGTTTCAAAAGATTATTGTAGAACTTCTCCACCACCGACGGATCTAGTTTCTCCTTTGGCTCGGCCTGTCTAGGTGCAAAGAATTTCTTGACCTCTTCTTCCGAGATCCTCTTGTTCTCCTCGTTGCTGCGATTCCACGGTAATACCGGCAATGGCTTGGCGGAAGGTTGTGGGACATAGTTTCTTGAACTCTTTCGGTTTCCTGCGGATTTCTTCGTGTCGGTACTAGTGCTCTTCGTGGTAGTGCTCTTCCGCTTACGCTGGCGCGCAGGAGATGGCTGGCGCGCCGGAGATGGCTGACGTGCAAGAGATGGCTGGCGCGCTAGAGATGGCTGACGTGCAGGAGATGGCTGAAGCGCCGGAGACGGCTGACACGGCGGAGACGACAGGGGATTATTTTGACGACCCGGAGACGGCTGAGGCGGCTCAGATTGCTGACGCTGCGGAGACAGTGGTGTAGGGTTCGCAGCATAGAAAACAAAAATTTTCCTACGATAGGAACATCTATGTACCAAGATCTATCTACTAGATACAAGCAACGGGTGGATATACATCCATAGAATACATACCCTCGAAGACCGAATAGCATTAACGAGGTTGGACTCGTGGATGATGTAGACGAACGCTTGCCGATCTCAAGATCATGATGAAGTCCATCTGGTCCAGCCGGTCCATCACGATCAAGTCCAGCACCTCAAAGCAGTGGTGCATTCGTGATCGCACACACGTACGGGTACCGCGACAACCTCCGCTCTCTCGCTCCAGCGAAGCAGCGGAAGCAACAAATCCTTTCAGAAAAAGCCACCGGAAACATGTATCTCGCTGACCCGAGACCATGGGGAAATTCTAAAGGGGGAAGAGAGATCCTTCGCGAGGAGGTGTGCTTTGAGAGGAGGAGAGGGGGGCCTTTCATAGGGGAGAGGGGGGGCACCCAAGGGGCATGGCGCCCAGCCATGGGGGCTGCCCCCACCTCTTCCACATTCATGTGGGTGGAGCTCCGGCCCACTCAAAATGAAAAGACTCCACTCACATTAAAAAGCCTCCACTCAAAAATCCACTCACATGCATTAAATTTCCACCAAATTTAATGCAAGCTCTCATTTAAATAAAACTCTTTTATTTATTTATTCATAATTTTGTTAATTACTTTAATTAACAAAAATTCACATAAAACCCCTTACAACATTTCAATTTCACATGCAGAACCAGTTTCAGCAATTTCAACCTAAACAGTTTCGGTGTCTAGTGAAATAAATTCCTGTGCTTTCCTTTTTCTTTCTCTGGCATATCATTTGCTCCGAATGGTGTCGGTATCCCTTAAGTGTGTCACCCTACGGTTCGCGAATAATGCAGACATGATCGAGACCGCTCTCCGATCAATAATCAGCAGCAGGACCTGGAGATCCGTACTGACTCCCACACATTCAACGATGACTTCTGTGATCGTGTGAACCTTTTACGCTAGTATCTTAATCCCTTTGTTTCACGATATATTACATGTCCGAGATTCGATCATCGGTATCTCCATACCTAGTTTGTTCTCGTTACTGACATGTACTCTTTTCTCGTTCCCGTGATATAACATTCTAGTGATCAAATCACTTGCTTGCAAGCTAATCAATGTGATATCACCGAGAGGGCCCAGAGCATATCTATTCATCATCGGGATGAAAAAATTCCACTCTCGATCCATGGGCCTCAACATAACACTTTATTAGTTCTGAATCCATCTTTATAATCACCCAGTTACGGTGTGACGTTTGATGTTATCAAGAAACTCTTCCGGTGTTAGTGATTGACATGATCTCATGGTCTAAGGATTAGGATCACTTCGTAAGTTGTTATAGCAATATAAACTCAATGACTTTGATCGTAATGCTATACTTCGGATGAATGTTCATCACACCATTACACTAATGTTGTGACCTTGTTATTAACAACATCCAATGTCCATGATCAGGAAACCTATGATCATCTTGTTAATCATTGAGCTAGTTTATAAGAGAGGCATAACTAGGAACTTCCTTTTGTTTATTAAACACACATGTATTAACGTCTCCGTATTAATACAATTGTAGGATGTAAAATAAACATTTATCATAAAAAAGGAATATGATAATAACCACTTTATTATTGCCTCTCGGGCATATTCCCTTCAGTCTATCACTTGCACTAGAGAAAATAATCTAGTTTGAAAACTTTACGTATTGAACACCTATGGCTTTCTGGTATTCCATATACGTAATTGCAAGTGGTTAACATAATCTACGGATCTGACGCTTCAGGTCCGTGTTTATTTGCATGTCTTTGCGTCTTCACGCATCACTCATTCTCCAATGAGATGGCATTGTATAAATTTGGTCTTTCGGTGATACCTTTAGTTCCTTGGGGTTAAAACACGTCGATACTATTGTCATACAATATATCTTTAGTGTTAGCCCGTTGCGAACCACACCTTAGTTTGATAACAAACTACTTGACACAAATTCCCTCCTTTGCTGCTACCATAGCAGTCATATACTTAGCCTTTTGTTGTATTATTCGTCACAATGTCTTAACTTTGGAATACATCCAAATCCATCATGAAAAACTCCTTTCCATTTCATTGTGCCACTCATAGTTTAAATTGAGATAAACTTAATTTGTATCTTGTGACAAAACTAGTATCAATATAACGCTTTACAATGAACTATTTATAATTGTTTGTCACCTCTACACAAATATATTCTTACTTCTTCCAAAAGATCATAAGAATATCCTTACTATCGTCCAATGATCATTTTATGATTCATTCTGGTATATGCTCATAACACTTAGAGCATAGGACATTTCTGGATGTGTACATATCATGGTATGATTGATCAAAACATTCTCGTGATTTGACTCATCAAGTGTCAAAGCACTTGAATCTTGTTTCACTTATCAAGTTTCGATACACTTGAATCTTGATTCAATTCCTTTCCATGCAACAAGAACTGTTTCTTGTCGTTTCTATATTGAACTACTTCAATATCTCATATATGTACGTTTGGCACAACCATATTGGCGTCACAGTCTATCCACTATAGACATTCACGCTAAATATTCGGGTTTTTCCTAAGTATTACATCGAAATGAAATTCTTATCCTTTGTCAATAAAAGATACATCATTTCTAATCAACAAGATGTCATCCACATAATGTATTAGAAATATGTCTCAGCGCTCCCACTTAATTTCTTGCAAATGCAAGCATCTTCATCGTCACCTGATGAAAACTCTTTTTCATCACGGTCAAGATTCCAACTCCGCGATGCTTACTTTAACCATTGAAGTTTGCATGCCCTTTTAGAATCTTTTGAATTTTAACAAAACCCTTTGGACCGTGTCATGTACACGTCCTAGGTAACCATTCTATTAGAAGAATTTTGTTTTGTTTATTCATCTACCATATACCAAATTATATGTAGTGGTTGCTACTTTAATCCGTCCAGACTAAATATCGCTATGAAAGATCAAATCTTGTCATAGTCAACTCCTTGAACATTGTCGTAAAATACTTTAAGACATGTTGACTATTTCATAGATGTGAAACATCCATGTCTCTTTCTTTATAGATCCAAATACGATCGATAGGTTTTTACACCTTTCTAGAGGGTCTTCCAAGTTCAAAACTTGATTTCTCGTGTATGGAACTATCATGGATTTTATGGCTTCAAGCCATTTGACAGAGTCAGGGCCCATCATCGCTTCTTTGTATGTAGTCAGTTCATCATTGTCAAACAATAATGATTTACTCTCAAATCTCAGCACTTGATTTGTTTATCCGACCGACTTGGTTCAATAAGAACTTAGATCTTCGTGACCACAACCTTTGAGGCACATAAGCTATGAGCATTATGGCAGCCTCCGTAACCATTTCCGGCGCTGCGCAACTCAGCACATTTAGCTAAGGTTCGTTAACCTTATCAAAGTTCTATTGTCCTCCCACTTAATATTTATGAAAAATTCCTTCTTCAAGAAACTTCATGTTTCAAGCGACAAACCCTTTTGTCCTTGGTGTTATGGAGGAATAACCAATTGTTATTCGAAATAACCTACAAAGACACGCTCATCCGACTTCGGTTGTAAACATCTTACTTATGTTTAGCATACCAAAATTTAAGAAATGACAACTTGGGTTTTACCCCAAACCATAACTTTCATGGTGTCATTTCAACGGATCAAGATGGAGCTCTTTTCAGTGTAAAAGCGGAAGTCTCTAAAGTTTTAATCTTTTAAAATATAATGGCAGTTTTATAAATAACACCTTTGATCCAACCATGTCAAACAAGGTTTCATTACAAATCTCAAACACTCCATATTCCTATGGTGTTTCGGGATATGTAAATCTAGGTGTTTTGCTAAACTTGAAACTCAAATAAATCCCTTTATGATAAAATCATAATTCATTTATTTTCTTGTTACACTTGTAACTCAAACAAATCCCTTATGATAAAATCATAAACCATTTATTTTCTTGTTACAATGATTTTCCACTTCATCTTGAAAGTCTTTGAAACGTTTTTCAAATATTTCATACTTGTTTCTCATTAAGTGAATATTCACTCAAATTTCCGGAGAAAGCATATGAAGTTGAAACCCATCGCTTACAACTACACATAATGGACTACATACATCGATATGTATAAATTCCAATAATTTAGTCGTTCGTTCTTCTTTGGCCTTTGAACGAAGTTTTAATTATCCCGAGGAAAGTCTCACAAGCGTCACTTGATCAAATCAAAGACTCCAAAAATCCATGCATATGGAGTTTCTTCATGTTTTCTTTCCAATATAATTTAAATGGCGATGTCACTTCGTAAGTGATCTTTCAATCATTTGCCTTGCGACATTTTAGCATTAGTTTTTATGGATGTGATTTCTCCAACTAGATTTGTAAATCATCCATCTTATATGGAATACGGTAATTATTTGAACAACCTTTGTTCTCATAATACCTGATTTAAATAACAATTATTAAAACAATTCTCGAAGGCAAGCTTTGATATCAACGAGAAATACAAACAACGGTTTGTTTGTTTTCGATGAACATCATCACATATTCTCTTGCTAGTTACTTAGGCCATTGTGGTTCATGAATTGCGTCGTTCTGTATGAAATTTCATACCAACCAATTCGGTATCCAATACCCAAGAACCACATTGTTTAACAAGCAAAGAATACAACCATAACATGTATATCATATATATACCTAAATTGGATATTTCCAATCTTTTCTTTTCTTTTCTGCCAAATATATTTTATAGATTCTCTTTCAGCATTTCCTTTTCCTTTTTAAAAGAATATATCAACATCAACAATGGCGCCATATACATGACATATAGTCCAAAGCATGTATATTCAAATAATAATACCTTTGGACTTGCACTTTGAAGTAGATCACCATCATCAAAATGATCGGTATTCTTTCAAAATCCATTCTTTAGTAATCTCTTAGTGTAGACACTTTACATACATCTTCTATTCATCCTTATCATGACGACTTTCATGATCAAGCTACTATAGCTTATAAAGGCGGATCGTGAGTATAACATTACTTTCCAAAACCCCTTTGGATGATTAGGATGTCTAGCATCTCCAACCTTCGCAAATTCTCATCCAATATGAGAACATATATTATACTCTATCATATTGCAACCAAAATATTGTTTCAGATATCGTTATATCTTCCACACATGATGGTTTATGAAACAATTCTTTCAGCTCCTAGATAAACTTGATATTAAAACAATCAAGAATCATGGAGGCAAACATGATACTTAAGATACTAACACTGGAATTGTTACTCTCGATTTAATACCAACTATTGAATTTCCCGGAGTAAATAGAGTTTGCTGAAAGTTTGCAATAGGACTTTAAACTTTAGATTGACAGTCAACACAATACGATACCAGTTCGTAAAGTATATATCCAGAATTCTATAGTTCTATTATCTCAATTACAACTATGCATATGGTGGTGAATGAAGGCCAATGACTACAACAAATAATGCAAATTCACTTTGATTTAATTTATGATATATCGAGTTCTACTAATCCAAATTAGAAATGAACTCCCACTAAAAAACGACATCCCTCGTGTCTTTTTGGTGATTACATGAACCAAATCCACTACACCAAGTCCGATCATCACGTGAGTTGGTGTAGCTTCAAAGGCGAGCATCCATATGGTCATCATATCAAAACATATGACTCATGCTTAACCTTTCGGTCCGTGTTTCGAGGCCATGTCTGTACATGCTAGGCTCGCCAAGTAAGAACCTTAGTATTCGCGTGTGTAACTGTCTTACACCTGAGATATGCTCATGGATTCAAGTACACCCGATCATCACGTGATGTCTTGAAGCGACGAAACATTGTCGGTGCATACTAAAGGAAGAACACATTCTTATCTTGATATTTAAATGAGGGATCATCTTATTATGCTAATAAAATGCCAAACAAGCAATATAAGATGCAATAAACATCACATGTTAATAAGTGAAATGATATGGTTCCCGCATATGATCTCCATCATGTGCACCGTGGTATGATCTCTATCATACCTTTATGTGTAAGTCCAAGGTCCATGGAGATTACACGTTATGTGTGTTATAAGAGTATCATCTCATACTTCTACTTACAACATCACCATATCATATCACTAGCCCAACAACAATCTAAACCAGACGCCTCTAATTTATCCATTGCAAGTTTTACGTGGCTTAGGGCTTTCGAAGATAGAACCGTTCTTACCTACGAACATGAACCACAACGAGGATAACCAAATTGTTGACAACTCGTTGCAAATTAGATATTGACTATAGTAGGAGAGACAGACACCCGCTAGCCACTTATGCAAAACTAGTTGCATGTCAAGCGTGGAACAGGTCTCATGTGCGAGGACATGTAAAGTTTGTCCGGGCCGCTTCATCCCACTATGCCATCAATATCCAAAGTACAACTGAGAAGCAATAAAATGATGATCATCGCCCACATACTCATATGTGTACTACCCGTGCAAAGCATCTACGCATAGATCCGGCTCTGATACCACTGTAGGGTTCGCAGCATAGAAAACAAATTTTTTCCTACGATGGGAACATCTATGTACCAAGATCTATCTACTAGATACGAGCAACGGGTGGATATACATCCATAGAATACATACACTCGAAGACCGAATAACGTTAACGAGGTTGTACTCGTGGATGATGTAGACGAATGCTTGCCGATCTCAAGATCTTGATGAAGTCCATCTGGTCCAGCCGGTCCAGCCCGATCAAGTCCAGCACCTCAAAGCAGTGGTGCATCCGTGATCGCACACACGTAAGGGTACCTCGACAACCTCCGCGCCCTCGCTCCAGCGAAGCAGCGGAAGCAACAAATCCTTCCAGAAAAAGCCACCGGGAACATGTATCTCGCTGATCCGAGACCATGGGGAAATTCTAAAGGGGGGAGAGAGATCCTTCGCGAGGAGGTGTGCTTTGAGAGGAGGAGAGGGGGGCCTTTTATAGGGGAGGGGGGCACCCAAGGGGCATGGCGCCCAGCCATGGGGGCTGCCCCCACCTCTTCCACATTCATGTGGGTGGAGCTCCCACTCAAAAATCCACTCACATGCATTAAATTTCCACCAAATTTAATGCAAGCTCTCATTTAAATAAAACTCTTTTATTTATTTATTCAGAATTTTGTTAATTACTTTAATTAACAAACATTCACATAAAACCCCTTACAACATTTCAATTTCACATGCAGAACCAGTTTCAGCAATTTCAACCAAATAGCTTTGTGTCTAGTGAAATAAATTCCTGCGCTTTCCTTTTTCTTTCTCTGGCATATCATTTGCTCCGAATGGTGTCTGTATCGCTTAAGTGTGTCACCCTATGGTTCGCGAATAATGCAGAAATAATCGAGACCCCTCTCTGATCAATAATCAGCAGCGGGACCTGGAGATCCGTACTGACTCCCACACATTCAACGATGACTTCTGTGATCGTGTGAACATTTTACGCTAGTATCTTAATCCCTTTGTTTCACGATGTATTACATGTCCGAGATTCGATCATCGGTATCTCCATACCTAGTTTGATCTCGTTACTGACATGTACTCTTTTCTTGTTCCCGTGATATAACATTCTAGTGATCAAATCACTTGCTTGCAAGCTAATCAATGTGATATCACTGAGAGGGCCCAGAGCATATCTATCCGTCATCGGGATGAACAAATTCCACTCTCGATCCATGGGCCTCAACATAACACTTTATTAGTTCTAAATCCATCTTTATAATCACCCAGTTATGGTGTGACGTTTGATGTTATCAAGAAACTCTTCCGGTGTTAGTGATTGACATGATCTCATGGTCTAAGGATTGGGATCACTTCGTAAGTTGTTATAGCCATATAAACTCAATGACTTTGATCGTAATGCTATACTTCGGATGAATGTTCATCATACCATTACACTAATGTTGTGACCTCGTTATTAACAACATCCAATGTCCATGATCAGGAAACCTATGATCATCTTGTTAATCAACGAGCTAGTTTATAAGAGAGGCATAACTAGGAACTTCCTTTTGTTTATTAAACACACATGTATTAACATCTCCGTATTAATACAATTGTAGCATGTAAAATAAACATTTATCATAAACAAGGAATACGATAATAACCACTTTATTATTGCCTCTCGGGCATATTCCCTTCTGGTTGGGGTGCCAGTGACCTCCAATTTGGAAGCACGATGTGTTCCTTCTTCTAAAGAATGGTTGTTTTCACTGCAAATTTGAGTTGAGTTTCCCCTTCACCTGTAGCATGGTCAAGCTGTGCTTCCTCATATTCCTTCACAACCTCATCCACCCCGACAATAGCATAGCCATCTGGCATCAGTCGGGAGTGGTAAGTTCCACCAGCTACAGGAGGTAAGGCATAGCCGACTGCCACCTTAATGGATAAGCCCATTAATCTCACATGTAGATCAGCGTGTTCTCTCTCCGTGATCTCATCCATGGGGTATCGAGGACCCGCCATTTTAAGCGTTGGCTGCACGTTCTCCGTGGAAGCCATGCTGCTTTTCCGCGCAGAGTCTGGTCCGCCGGCAGCTTCCAATGCAGGCTCTTCATGCCGCTGAGATGGGCCGGTAGCTTGCTGGATATTTTGTGCGTTCACTTGCGCATGCAGCTCCCTAAGTGCATGTTCTATCTGTGTCATCTGCTCTGTACGCTCTTTTTCTTTTCTGCCACGCCATTTGTAAGAGTCGCCCCATGCGGCAAACCCATCCTTCCACGTCATACCCCTGTGCTCGTGCTAGTCCAGGGTGTTCTTTCTTACCAATGACGCGTGTAAGCTGGTCATTCTCTCTGTCGGGATGGAAGGTCGTGGAGGCTGTTTCCTCGAATGACGTGATGAGTTCATTGACGGGTTTGGCAAGAATTGTTGGGAAGATACACAATCCCGTTTCTGGGTCCAATTTTTCCTTTCTTGCTTACGGGATGCATGTTCGGAAGAAATCGATGATGTCCTAGGTACACAACCTTCTTACATTTATCCAAATATACACTTTCAGTCTCATCTAAACAGTACGTGCATGCTTTGAATCGCTTGTTTGTCTGCCTTAAAATGTTACTAAGAGCGGGCTAATCATTGATGATTACGAAAAGCAATGCTCGTAGGTCAAATGACCCCCCTCTGTGCTCATCCCACATACGTACACCTGGTTTGGCCAACAGCTGTAAAAGTTCTTTAACTAATGGCCTTAGGTACACATCAATGTCGTTGCCGGGTTGCCTCGGACCTTGGATCAGCACTGGCATCATAATAAACTTCCGCTTCATGCACAACCAATGAGGAAGTTTATTGATACATAGAGTCACAGGCCAGGTGTTGTGACTGCAGCTCTGCTCCCCAAAAGAATTCATGCCATCTGTACTTAGACCAAACCTTAAGTTCCTTGCATCACGTGCGAAGTACGGGTACTCTCGCTCGACTTTTCTCCACTGTGACCCATCAGCGGGGTGTCTCAACATCGCGTCTTTTTTATGATCTTCCATGTACCATCGCAACAACTTGGCATGCTCTTTATTTCTGAAGAGACGTTTTAACCGTGGTATTATAGGAGCATACCACATAACCTTGGCAGGAACCTTCTTCCTAGGGGCCTCGCCCTCAACATCGCCAGGGTCGTCTCGTCTAATCTTATACGCGGTCAAAGGCATACCGGCATGCATCCAAATTCTCGTACTTCTCATCGCGGTAGAGGATGCAGTCATTAATGCAGGCATGTATCTTCTGCACGTCTAATTCTAGAGGGCAGACAACCTTCTTTGCTTGGTATGTGCTGTCGGGAAATTTATTATTTCTTGGAAGCAGATTCTTCATTTTTACCAACAACTTTGAAAATGCGCTGTCAGTCACACCGTTCTCTGCCTTCCATTGCAGCAAATCCAGTGTGGTACCTAGCTTTTTGTGGCCATCTTCGCAAGTTGGGTACAACAATGTTTTGTGATCCTTTAACATCTGCTCCAGCTTCTCCTTCTCCTTTTCAGTTTCACATTCTTCCTTTGCATCAGTAATGGCCCGACCAAGATCGTCATCAGTGGGCCCATCTGCTGCCTCTTGATCTTCATCTACCCCCGTTGCAGTATCATCGTATTTAGGATACATGTTATGATAGTTTTCATCATCCTCTTCTTCTTCGTTGTCTTCCATCATAACCCCTTTTTCTCCGTACTTGGTCCAACAATTATAGTTGGGCATAAAACTGGACCGAAGCAGGTGGGCGTGAATGGGTTTGGTATTTGAGTAGTCTTTCTTATTCTGACATTGAACACATGGACAGCACATAAAACCATTGTGACCACGGTTTGCCTTAGCCACAACGATGAAATTTTGGAGGCCCGTAATATACTTGGAAGTTCGTCGGTCACCGTACATCCATTGCCGGTTCATCTGTATTATATAATTAATTACGTATATCAAAAATCATTATAGTACATCATGAATTAATAGGAAGATGACCACTTTTACAGTACATCAATGGCACATGAAAGGATAAAGTTGCCGACCTCGACCGAGGAGGAAAGAGCAACGAGAAAACTTAATTCGAGCTCTCGGGCATTTCACCGAACACCTCTTGTGCATAGGATGAAAACACAAACTAGCACCCTCTCACCCTCTTTGCTAAGCTCCAAAATGAGAGAGTGAAACAATGAGAGAGAGAGAGGGGGTGGGCTGCGGTGTATTATATATAGGCGCACACCCTTTAACACCGGTTCAAGCCACGAGTTAAAGGGGGGGGGGGGTCATGCGCGGTGCGGTGGGGCAGGGCCTTTAACACTTGTTCGTGGCTTGAACCGGTGTTAAAGGGGTGGGCATTTTTGCTTTCTGGACCACGCTGGTACGGGCAGCCCCTTTAACACTGGTTCATGGGAGAACCGGTGTTAAAGGCCAATTTAGACCTCAACTAAAGGCCTCATTTCCACCAGTGCACGTCAGCCTCTACTCGGCGCTCTACAACATCGACGGCTAGGTCGTGTCCTAGCTATTACCTTGTTGCCCATGACGAGAGTCAATGGAGGAGATGTCGCCGTGCGCCCGCACAGGGCGGCCACCTCCTCGATCGCAAAAGACGTCGACGCCGGTGGCCTTGGCCTTTCGCTGCCGTTGTTTTGTGAGCTTCCCCAACGTGCTGCACCAGAGTATCGATGCCAGCGTCCCGGGCCCAGCTCCACACACTCGTGTTGCGTTTGGACGTTTCCTAGCCCACGGCCGCGCACACGGCCCAACATTTAACGAAGATCCCACTCTGTCCCAAAATCCCGGACTGAAGGGAAGAGGGAAACTCTCCCTTATAAGCTGGCCGTGGTCTCCTCCCGCTAGCGAGGTGGGACTAAAGTCACCGGCAACGCTTGGTACCTAACACCCCATCCCCCTAGGAAGCCCCCTAGGTGGGCATGGCGGTGTTGGCTCTGATACCAATTGTCAGCGTCTCGGGCCCAGCTCCACACACTCGTGTTGCGTTTGGACGTTTCCTGGCCCATGACCGCGCACACGGCCCAACATTTAATGGAGATCCCACTCTATCCCAAAAGTCCGGACTAAATGAAAGAGGGAAACTCTCCCTTATAAGCTGGTCGTGGCCTCCTCCTGCTAGCGAGGTGAAACTAAAGTCACCGGCAAAGCTTGGTACCTAGCAATCGAGACCCTCAAGACAGTCTTACCCTGTGAAGTGCAACCAGTACAGGTATGTCGAGTTCGGCGCGCCCTTGGGCTTTGGCCTCGAGGCTGCCGGCTCTAAGCCATAACTGCTGCTCAGTGCTCACTATGAGCTGCCTCGCTCGTCGGGTATGTGATGGTAAAGGGCATGCAGCACCCAGTCATCTGCAGCGAAAGCGGCCACGTGTGCTGGTGTCACACCACTCTATCCTCGTGATAGCGGCCTTCTTCTCTGCATCGACGGTATCCTCTCCAACCTGAACAACTCTATCCTTGCCTGCAATAGTAACGGCAAGGTGGACCAGTTCATTGGCGGCCCACACAGCCTTCCCCTGCACGAGCTCCCTAGTCATGCCATCCGCGGCTAGGGACACAATCCCAACGATGCATGTCCACATCAAGAAAGTAGATAGAACATGTACAACTTTCGTTCGAGCATTTCCACTCGTTGGGCGTTTTAGATCGAAATTTGGCGCTATTTGTTATCGGATGGATAAATTTTTTGGCCTGTGAACTGCAAGTTTTCCATTGCGTTTCAAACGAAACCCAGAATCCGTCGATAAATTTGAAAGTTTTTCTTCCCGCCGGCAATAAACAACATGAGTTCGACAAAAACTTGTCCAAAATAGTTCGGCGATCGCCAACAACCCAGGTTCGACCGTCAGCTTATTACACAAGTCATAAAATTCGGCTACCACTCGTCAACAGGGATGAGCTCCTCTGTAGCAGGCCAACCCTCCGTCCTAGCTGCTGTAGTAAAGCTCGGTGATGGGTTCGAAGATGTGGAGAAACATCTTGGCGATGCGGTGGTGGCAGAGAGCGTTGGCATAGAGCTCGGCGTCATCGTCAGCGTGCCCGAGGCGGGAGATCCTCCTCCAGAAAGGCGTTGTGGCGCCCCATGTGCCACGCCTTGACCTGGTACGCGTTGTCAGCGTACCTCTTCGCCCATCGCCGAGGTCATGAGGAATGCCAGGTACGTGTTGCTCTTCTTCACGGTGAAGTTGGCCTTGAGCGGGTCGAGCTTCTTGCCTTGGTTCTACAACAGCTGGCTCCACCTCTCTTCGGTTTCTTCTCTCTCTTGTCGGCATGGGCCTTCGAATCGGCAATGCACTTCTCGATCGATGCGTGAAGCTGTTCGGCAGGCTATCCCATGGCCTTCATCGCCTTGGCCTTGTTCTAGCCGAGATCGGGCCTTGCTTCACTGGCACTTGGGGGTGGCTCCTCAGGGTTGTAGACGCCGTCCTTGGACTTGGCGAGGGACACGTGAGTGTCCAGCCACTTCTGGCACTTCTCGATTATGTGGAACACATGGTGAAAACTTGAACTCCCTCTTGGTGTCATCACGGTATATGCCGAAAACACGGGTTAGCTGCAAGTCAAAAACAACATGAACTCAGCGTTGGCTCAATGAATTGCATTACCTTGCTATCCATGGTTGCGCCGATTATTGGGCGATGCTCGATTTCCTTTAGGATCCCATGCCATTTGCTATATGCTTGTTGCACGACCTCTAGTGATTCGTCATGGCCATGTAGACGTTGAAGGCGGGGCGACCACGAGGTGTTGGGCAGTGGGGAAAAACCATATTGGGGTTGAATCCACCGTCATACTCACGGGCGACAAGAACCTCGGCCGCAGGGTCGTCTGGATCTTGTGGAATTGACTTGGATTTATCTATTGCCGTCTCCTCGAATGTCGCAGGTAACAAGATGCAAGTGGAAATAGCATTTGTTCTCAAATACAAAATCATTTTGATACTGCAACTAGTTGTCAGAGGTGGATTTACCCTCCAGGCACTTTGGCCACGTCCCTCGGTTTGATACCGCAACTAGAGATGCAGATGAGTCAACATTAGAAAATGTCTAGATATATCTGAATCTAAACAAATCCAAATTAATTAATTTGATTAGAAAGATTATTTTTATTGGCATCCTTATTTTAAAAAATTGTTTGTTTCTTTATTTAAATAAGTAAAGAGACCCTGATCCTAGTGGCTACATGCCGCCTTTAGCGGTGTATATCAGGGAGTTGCCGCGCACCGCAGGCAGAAAGTGGGCTCGGCCCGTAATGGCATGGGGACTTTCGCTAGTTAGTTTTGTCTGCTTAGTACTTAGATTCTGGAGAATTTTGGCTGGTGCTCACCTCTAGAATTTATCGGATAAATTTAGCCCGAACTCAAATATCTAGACAATTTTGTTAGTCGAAGGGCTAGTTATGCATGTTACATCCTAAAATTATGTCATACTGTTACCGATATTGCACAAATTTGCACTATTGTTATCGCTCATTATTAATGTATCGTACTACCTTTGGATTACGGTGATGTTGTGCTAGCATAGAAAACTATTTGTTGTACGAACAAGCATGCATCTTTGGCTATCTAGGACGTGTTTGGTAGACCGTTTTCTTGATTCTGGTATGGGCCAGGAAAAAATAAAGACATTTGGTGTATTAGGTCGCATATGTTTGTTGCATCATATGAACTTTAAAGCAGCCCAAAAGTTGGTTCGCTGGGAACACCCATTTTTGGGTGTTTCTACGGAGACAGGCCCCGCTCGTGCAAAATGGGAGGAAAAGTTGTGCCGCCCGTGCGAGCTCGGCGATGGCGCGAGCCACGGGTTTCCCACAAATGCTGGCGAGAGAAATTTTATCATGCCCGCTGCAGCGCGACGGTATATATCACCACCCGCCACACCAACATCCCTTGCCACCATTTCCCCCATTCTTCGAGCTCTCAAGACGGCAAGGTTCTTCATCGGCAAGCATGTAAGCGGCGGTAGCGGAGGTGGTGGTTCTAGATCGGACGCTGTAGGCGTTCTTCTCCAAGATCTTCAGCGGCGACATGCTCCGCTCCTATGATGCTGCTGAGTTCTTCCATCTAACCCCAGGTGTAGTCGATTTGATCTGTTAGCACCTCGTAGATCTGATTGTAGTTTGCGGTAGATCTATGTTAGTATGCCCAATGATCTGCTAGGTATAGTCATAGATCGGTGTCTTTGTGGACTCGTTGCATATTTGAGCTTGTGTTCATGCCTAGTCTAGGTTCTAATATGTGCGACCGTGAGATCTGTAGGACATGAACGCTGATGAGTTCAGCCAGGCCCTCATGGATTCTTAGAAGACCTTTGTCGCCGAGATCCAATCCCAGCTCCCGCCTTTGAGGCTCACCTATCCTCAGCGCACGGAGATCTTGTCTGCTCCTTGGATGACTGGGTATACGGTGGAGCAGATTGCAGAGCAAGCTGTCAAATCTTGGCCAAGAAGAAAGCCATGAAGGCTGGCAAATCCCACTGCATAGGCAAGTGAAAGGGGGTGAAGGGCACCATGAAGTGGGAACTGTTCCTCTCGGTGTTCGTGCCCAACGAGATGTGCGAGATCATCAAGAGTGGCATCAGGACAGAGAAGGGGTTCAAACAGGTGCACCTGAACACTGTTACCCGCAAGGTGTTTGAGTTTTGTGGCATTGAGATGTCCTCACAGCAGGTGTACAACCACATGCCTAAGTGGAGGACCAGGTGGATCCATGTCTCCAAGCTTAGACACCTAAGCGGAGCTAGCTGGGATGAGCAGACATGTACCATTATCTTGGAAGACGCCCACTACAGGGGACACATCTCGGTATTAACTAATTTTAGTAACATCCCTATAATTCCCTTGTGTAACCTCGCTAACCTCCCTGCAATTCCATGTCCTAGGATCACCCCATTGATGCCAAGTATTTGAACAAGCCTGTCACAAACTATAGGTAGATGGAGGCCATCTTCTCCTATGTCCTTGCCACTGGCAGGTTTGCAATGGGCTCTAGTGAGCCTCTGGGCGAGCCAAGGCCTGAATACATGCAGACCCACGAGTCGGAGACAGTGGTTCTTGATGACGAGGCCGAGACCAATGTCGCCGCAGGTTCTCCTTCTACCGGCATTAGTGAAGGTGGCAGCACAAATGCCTACATTGTTGCTGGCTGCAATCCTTGCAAGAAGAGGAAGATGTCGATGTTGGGAGATGAGGACGTCATCGCCATCACGGGAATGACCGAGGCCGTGAAAGTGATTGCGACCGCCATCACCATTTCTTCCCCTCCTGATGTGCACCCATCTCTATACGATGCCATCATGGCCTCCAAAGGCTACAACCCTGAGGCTCTAATGGTGGCGCTTAGCCACCTGTTCAACAAGAGGGCTATGAGCAACGAATTTGTTTAGATGGCGGAGGACCACAAGGATATCTGGCTCAGGACCTTCCTGGCCAAGCACTACTACGTGTAGTGCTTGCTCCTTAATCATGGATATGGTGGTGGTAGCGCATGCATGATGAAGAAGAACTTGTATATTTTGAAGTAGCTAGGGACTTGATGAAAACTTATGCCTGTTTACTTTGAGGTGGTATATACTAACCCCTCACATGATGGATAACTTATGCGGTGGTAGAGATTGCACCCCTTTTAATGTGGTGGTAGGATGACACCATAGATATTAGTGGTGATTGGTTGGATCACACAAACTTGGTAAGTTGGAACTGATGATCCTTGTGCCCATATGATCATGCATGCTTAACTAGTTTATGTTTATTACCTTATGTTTTTTGTGAACTTGATCTGCCTACTTTAGTTGTGATCCTTGTATATGGGTTATGTCTCATAGAAATACAACTGGTATGTGATGTACTACGGCAAGAATCCAGAAATCTATAGGACATGAGAGGAGTGCATCCAACAAGTGACAGGTTACCAGCACAACCTCCATAAGGGGTCCTTATATATGTGTCAAGACTCTAGAGCAGGAACAAAAAACTACTCTGAGTTCTTAGCAGAGCGTCCACAAAAGGCACAACTGTCGCAAGATATGAACATCAACTTCACTCCACCGCCATCAGTTCATCAACAAGTTCATCACATGAGAAGTTTCCACCTATAGGTGGTGCAAGTATGATCAAAGACATCATCGTCAGACTGATCATGTGGATTATCTACTATCAGTTGTTCTGATTCATGTAAGATCATGTAATATCTTAAACCCTCGTGACTAGTTGGTAAGATCATCATTTTCCATGCAAGGTAACCACATTGGGCCAGATGCGGGCTCCCAAACGTGCAACTTTGCACCAGCCGAGACCAATCTGGAAAACCAAACAAAGTGTCCATATGGGCTCTCCTAATGGGGAAACAAAAATACAGGCAACCAAATAAATTGCCCATCCTGGCCCAAGGGAAATCTCCCCCATGTAGCATCCGATGGGCCAAGTGGGAAAAACGAGAAATTCCGGCCCGAGCAACCAAATATGCTCCTAGGCTTGCACGCTTTTTGGTCATGTTTCTTTGCACAAAAAAATAAACTTTATTTTTTATATGTATGTATTTGTTTGATTATCTGGTTGCTGTCTGAGTCTGCTCTGAATCTGTGATCTAATATAATCTGCATCTAAATCTATGTCTTCCTATTATCTGCTCTGATCCGAGTCCATCGGAAAAATATGGTAAAGGACATGAAAATAGGAATATCCGATCCGATCCATTTATATCCCTAGCTCCAGCGCAAAGCTCCATGGAGGGCCTCCACTCTTGAGGTTGAAGAGACATCGCCATGGCATCTACAAGGGTTGCTATTCTAGCCAAAGGTCACGGCGGCGAGCATGTCGACTATGTGATTCGCTCGTTGCAGCAATAGGAACTCTCTCCACCCATGAGGAAGAGCCGATGCCGCCCAGCAGCACAACCTCCCCTTGCCTCCACGGCCGTCCGAAGGGCGCTGCATAACACATCCACTCCAGCACAAGAAGTGGTTAACCGCGAAACCTTTATTAATGGAGATGGTGTTGGGGAAAAAAAATGAAAGAACTGACTTTGTTGGGCTTATAGCTCCCATGCGACGTCTTTACTCGGAATTGGAAGGAACACGACATCGTTGCAAAGAATATCTCGCATGCGACGCTTGTGAGGCAGCTAATAGCCCAGGGCGACACGGGCCATAAAACGGTCGTTAAGGACACATTTAACTTTGTTCCAAGATTAGGGTTAAACCAAACCGATCGGTTGGGACAGCCAGTCAAGCCAGTCAAACCAACCGCTTCCGACCGAGAGCGCGGGTCATACTGACTGTAGCTTCCCCGACGGCGGCGGCGGACCTCACCCATCGTTCTCGATGCCGGCGGTGGCGGCAGGGAAATTGTTTTAGGCGACAACGCTTTCCGTTCGACGACGAAGGTGGTGAGTGCCATTTGAAAGCTAATTCCTCTCCCATTCTTCTCAATTCGAGATCTAAGCGTGCCCATTGATGCTAGATTGTGGAGGCTGGGGTGTGCTGAACGGGGCGAGGGGGAACGGGATGGAGCATGGAGAGGGGACTACTAATCGGTATATCCCGCATCTATGCACTTAATTTCTCTAAGGTTGAGCTCTTTGTTCGCTTCCGCTAGCTCACAGTGCCCGCCAAAAACAGGGGAGATGATGTTGTGCGCCAAACCTTCGAATTTCGCATCAATTTCTTTCCCTCTAGGGTTGTTTTAGTTGATGGCAGCACGCAGATCATTGAGAGAGACACAGTTGTTAAATGGGAGGTGGAATTAGAACATGTTGATTCCCAGGAGCTAATAAACATGGGAGAGGAGGAGGTGAGGAAAATGGTGGAAAAAAATAGGGATGGTGTGGTTTGGGGGCCAGAGCAAGAAGTTTCTTTGTTACGATTTGATGGTTGCAAATGTGACTATGTTAGGGTTGAGATAGGGGAACATATAGTTGATGAAATGGATGAGCGAAACAGTTGGACAAGCAAAACTGTTCTGTTTTTAGCAGAGCTCATTGATTTGGAACCTCATTCGAGGGTTGGATATGTGGCCTCGAAGCTAGATGCTCAGATGGTCGAGGATGATTGGGCTGCACAAAGGCAAGTAATGCCTATACTTACTGAGTTGGAAGTGTTAACAATGGAGGATGATGCTAATGCACAAGGGGAGGCTGCGGATGCTAATGCACAAAGGATTGTAACTGTTGATTGGAATTCAGTTGAGATACATGACCGGACTGATTTGGTCATTGCACCAATAGATGACATTGAAATGGCAAAGCTTTTTGGCATTCCTATAGATGACAGAGACAAGGAGAAGAAGAGGGATGAAGCTGCAAATGATGGTGACAACCATTTAAGAGATGAAGAGGCAGATATAGATCTAGAGTTGTTGGAAAATGCTGCAGTTCATGTAGATGATGCACATGATGATGAGCTAGTAACAGTTTATGACAAAGAGGACCCAGTTATTGAAGTTGCGAGATTTTTTCCAAGCATGGATGCATTCAGGATGTGTTTCAGGACATATGCAATCAAACGTGAGTTTGCTACCAAGACTATGTGGACTGATAAAAATAAGTTCTATGCAAAATGCATAGGTTATGATGGTGGTGCCAAGCCTTGCAAGTGGTATATATCTTCTAGACGCCAACATGATGGAAGGACAATAAGAGTGAATCAAATTCCAAAACCTCATATTTGCATTACAAGTTATCAAACAGTTACAAAGATGACATCACAATTATGGGTTGCAGAAAAGATCAAGCCTATTTTAGCCACAACACCAAACAACACTGCAAAGAGACTAAAAATAGACTTGGAAAAGCAGTACCCCATTAAGCTGAATTATACTACAGTGTGGAAGGCAAAGCAAAGGGCAATGAAAGATCTATATGGTGATTGGGCAAATACCTTTCGAATGCTTTATAACTTCAAAGCAGAAGTAGAGAAGAGGTCACCTGGCAGTGTTGTGGAGATAGATACTGAGGTAGCAGCTGATGGGAAAGTCTTCTTCTCTAAATTCTTCATGGCTTTAAAGCCTTGCATCGATGGATTTAAAGCAGGGTGCCGTCCATATTTGAGTATAGACTCATCTTTCTTGACTGGAAAGTGGAATGTCAATCAGCAGCATGCAATGCTTTAGATGGACACAATTGGATGTTCCCTGTAGCTATTGACATGTTTCAGTCTGAGACAGAGGCATCATGGACATGGTTCATGATGCAGTTGAAAACATGCATAAGGCCAGTCTCTCCATTGGCAGTGCACACAGATGCATGTAAAGGTTTAGAAAATGCAGTGAAGATTGTTTTCCCTCATGCTGAGCAGAGGGAGTGCTTCGGCCATATGTGGATGAATTTGATCAAAAAATGTAGTGGAGATGATTTTGGACGCATGTGGCCAGCAGCAAGATCTTACACCAGACAGACACATTCATATCACCTTGAGAAGATTAAGGCGGCATGCTCTAAGGAGGATAGGGTCATGTTTTGTACATGGTTGGAAACCTACCATTCTCTTTTATGGTACAGGTCAGGTTTTAACACTGCCATCAAATGTGATCATATCAACAATAATTTGGCAGAAAGTTTCAACAACAAAGTGAAGGAGTTAAAAGACTTGTCTGTCCATGACATGGTTGACCAGATCAAGATCATGATCATGAGGTTGTGGGAATTGAGAAGAAGGCTTGGTGATGTTCTTCAAGGAGATAAGCTTCCTGATGTTGTGCAGCAGGTGGTCAACAGGAGCAGAAATCTTGAACATTTGCGTGTTCAGAAATCCTCATTGTGGGGTGCTGAAGTCAGAGATACAAAGACTGACAGGAGGCATGTTGTTGACACTCAATTGCATGAATGCACATGCCTTGAGTGGCAACACACTGAGAAGCCTTGTGAGCATGCCAAACTTTTCTTGGCCTCCAAACACAAGCTAAATATGCACCCATATTTGCATGAGTATTATTCTATAGCAAAATTCAAGGCTGTATATGGAACACCAATTCCAGCACTTACAGATCAGTCTCAGTGGCCTGAAGTGGACATTCAGCTGTCCTTGTGTCCACCTTTGATGATAAGAAAGGCTGGCAGGCCCAAGCAGAGTATATTCAAGGCTTGGTTTGAGAAAGGTGGGAGCAGCAAGAAGGGAAAGAAAGATGAAAAGAAAGATGCCAAGCAAAAAAGGGCCCAAAAAGGTAAAAAGAATAGATGCAAACTCTGTGAAGAACTTGGACACCGAGTTGGCTCTACCAAGTGCATCTACACTGCTGAAAAGCCTAAGTATGTTCATCCAAAATCTATCCCATTTCTTGTTGATGATTTTTCTCCCCCAGCTAACTTGCTTGTTTTCTGGAGGAAGCGTGGAGAAAAAGGCCCACCTCTTGTTGTTGAAGAATGCTGGCCAGTGAAAAGGGCAAGAATCAATGGCCAAAGAAAGAAGAGAACTAACCAGATCATGTTTGGTGCTGCTGAGGTGCAATATGAACTTGTTTTGGAGGATGATGTGCAAACTGTTGAGGCTTTAAGGCACACCATTTCTGATTTGTAAGCTCTGATGCAAAATGAGAGGCAAAATGAGCATGTTGTTGAGGCTCTGGTGCAAAATGAGCATGTTGTTGAGGCTCTGGTGCAAACTGACCATGTTGATGAGGCTCTGGTGCAAAGTGACCATGTTGATGAGGCTCTGGTGCCAGATTGTGTTGTTGAGGAGGTGCAGGAGGTGAAGGAGACTCTTGGACGTGCTGTGGGGAGGCCAGATGGTTATGGTAAGAAAAATAAGAGCATGAACCTGTTGTGTGGTGTGAAACTTGTGAAGGAGAAGAAAACGAGGGGTAAGAAGAGCCAAAAGAAATAGACTTTGAATTTGGCACTTGTTGTTGTAAACATTTGTTATTGTAATAATTTTGCAATTGTTGTTGTAATAATTTGGCACTTGTTGTTGTAAACATTTGTTATTGTAATAATTTGGCACTTGTTGTTGATAATTTGGCCGAAATTCAAATATGATGGTAAATTTGAATTGCAACCAATGTACCTATGTGTACTTTTGTATGTTTATATGAGCTTCCAACGTTTTTCTCATATGTAGAGTACAACTCATCCTCACCCTGATCCCTTTTGTGAAGTACAACTCAGCCTCACCCAAAATGTGGTAGAAATGGGCTCCAAAGCTAGGATAAACCACCCCATTTCTAAGCAAGTTTTTTTCGACCATTTCTAAAACCAAGTTTGATATTTTTCCTCACAACTATGTCACATAACATGACACCATGCAAAGGTTTTGTATTTTTTTTGATTTTTTTGAATTAGTTATGCACATTTGAATGTCTGGTCAAACTTTTTGAAGGGTTTTCATAAATACTCTTAGCTAGGGGCTAAGGCTCACAAAACTAGCTTGGGATATCTGATGAAATAGCATGTTGTGAACCTAAAAATGATTTTTACAAAAAAACATCAGCATGAAATCATGTACCTATAGTTCATATGTTACCCACTTCCAACCGATTCGGCAGGATTTGTCTTTTTCACCAGTGATGGAATAAAAGGTTTGAGATACTCAAGTTGGGACATTGTACATTCTAGGTGGTCTAGTATTTTTGAAAAATAGGATGCTACCATTTTGAAACTTCAATTTGGTGGTTGCTTCACAAATCCCCCCTCTTTCGACACTCAAAAAATAGAAAATGGATTTTCTGTGCGTCGAAAAGGAAAACTTTGTACTACAACATTGTTAGTCATCCCATTATATACATGCATGCCCAATATGGGCACATTATCACAAACTATGCCTTGATTCTAGCCATATCATTGGTCATTTGACCCGAAAGTCAGAAAACCTCGGAGGAGATAGGTTATTTTGTGAAGGGTTTTTTGAAATATGATCAATACACCAAGTTTGATATTTTTCCTCACAACTATGTCACAGAACATGACACCATGCGAAGGTTTTGTATTTTTTTTGATTTTTTTTGAATTAGTTATGCACATTTGAATGTCTGGTCAGACTTTTTGAAGGGTTTTCATAAATATTCTTAGCTAGGGGGTGAGGCTCACAAAAATAGCATTGGATCTCTGATGAAATAGCATGTTGTGAACCTAAAAAATATTTTTACAAAAAACATCAGCATGAAATCATGTACCTGTAGTTCATTTCTTACCCACTTCTAGCCAATTTGGCAGGATTTGTCTTTTTCACCAGGGATGGAATAAAAGGTTTGAGATACTCAAGTTGGGACATTGTACATTATAGGTGGTCTAGTATTTTTTAAAAATAGGATGTTACCATTTTTAAACTTCAATTTGGTGGTTGCTTCACAAATCCCCCCCTCTTTCGACACTAAGAAAATAGAAAATGAATTTTCTGTGCGTCGAAAAGGAAAACTTTGTACTACAACATTGTTAGTCATTCCATTATACACATGCATGCCCAATATGGTCACATTATCACAACTATGCCTTGATTCTAGCCATATCATTGGTCATTTGACCCGAAAGTCAGAAAACCTCGGAGGAGATAGGTCATTTTGTGAAGGGTTTTTTGAAATATGATCAACAGACCGAGTTTGATATTTTTCCTCACAACTATGTCACATAACATGACACCACGCGAAGGTTTTGTATTTTTTTGATTTTTTTTGAATTAGTTATGCACATTTGAATGTCTGGTCAAACTTGTGACAACCCCGTTGACTGCATCCTAAACCCAGCTAACCCTAAGGCCGAATTAGGAACGTAGATCTAACCCTAGCGCGACAGTGTGGCCGTCCGATCGCGTCTTCTAGAAGGATTCCGCGGGTGGCTTTGGGCGATCTGTGGGAGGGCTTGTTCTACAAACCTGATTGGTTGGCATCTCTTAGAAGGATTTCACGGCTAGCTCTTGCGATCCGTGGAATGGATAATTCTAGAATCTGATTGGCTCGCATCATTTTTCCATAAACAGATAAGGTATAGCGTGACACACTCCGTTGACCGTTGGACCGAGCGTGGCATGCGAGGGCGCTTGGCGGGACGGGCTGCACCATGCATGCATGCCATGCAGCTGCCTCTCGCGTCGCAGTCTAGCTATTTTGCGTGCAACCAACCGACGCAGCAGCGTTGTAACGTATTTACTCTCTTCGTCGTATTAAATAAGTGTACGTCTAACAACTTTCTTCAGTCAAACTTATTCCCCTCCGATTCATGCGCCATAGAAAAAGCCAATATTTATAAACTTTGACTACGTATATAAGAAAAAATATCAAAATCTAAAATATGTAATAAATATAATTAGATTCACCATAACACATACTTTTATATTATATAAAATTGATATTATAAATGCTAGTATTTTTTTAAACTTAGTTTCATACTCCCTCTATTCCGGATTATAGGCTTATATATGCATTGATTGCTCCAATTGACATCCCTCTGATTACTCCCACTGATTTTTCTTGTCACCCGTTGAGTTTCTATGTGTGAGCTTGTTGCATGCGGTGTGCAAAAACGAACGAGTTTGCTACATGTCGTGTGACAACTACATTGGTCCTAGATTTCTGCATTTATTATCGAGTAAATCAAGACCAAATTCTATTTTCTCTTTTATTTTTCACTGCCAATGGACAACTACCTTGGACGTTTTTTCTCTCTTTTCCATTAATTCATGCATGCATGCAGGGGGCGACGGTGCAGGGCAGGGTCACGTCGCATCCTAGCAATGTTTTTGCACTGACCGCATTGATCACGCACGCAGCTACGCCCGCTGCCTACATGCAACACAGCGCACACGGCTGTGCCAACGCAAAATTTCCATGTCGCCCTTCACGTCGATCCCTCAATAAATAGGCAAAACACCTTTGCCTCCTCATCTTCAACCTCGACCTCGAGTCCCTTTGCCTCCTCCCAACCCCAAAAAACACCTCTCCGGCGACCATGGCGACTCCCCCCCACTTCCCTTCGGAATCCGAAGTCAGTGACGAGGACAACCACCCGGACCAAAAGCAGGTCTGGGAGATGGAGGCGCCCACGCAGCCGAGGCGGCATGGCAAAAAGGGGGGGCGACGCAAAGCCCCGGCCTAACCCTGGTCCCAAGGCCACTTTGTCCACAACCCACTCCCCAGCGGCGGCGGCAACCTCCCCGACTCTGCCCCTCCGACGAGTATTGGAACGCGGCGGAGGAGCAGGAGGCGAAGGAGCTGGCTGCTGCCGCGAAGTGGGAGGAGAAGAAGGCCGTGCGCCCCCCGAAGAAAAGGCGGAAACGGGAGCAGGAGGACCGACGGGAGGCAGCTCGCTGGGCCTTCCAGGACGAGCAGTGACGGCGGGAGGAACGGGAGAGGGCGGCGGCTTGGAAGGCGGCGGCGGCGGCTTGGAGGGCGGCGGCACCGCCCCCACCACCGATGGAGTAGGGCAGCCTCCCGGCGGCGAGGTTGGCTGGTATCCGGGCTAAACCCACGTAGTATCTATGGTTAGGGTTTAGCCCAGGGTTTAGGCGCCAGGCCCTTAGGATTAGTTTCCCTTAGGGTCTATGTAATGTGGGGCCCTCTATGTAATGTGGGGCCCCTCTCTATATTGTACCCCTTGTGTTTCATTGTAATGTTACCTAATATCTGTAATGTTATCTAATATATTATCTATATGATCGACTTGTGTTTTATTGTATTGTCATTTGTCAAAACACCCAAAACAACAAGTGCATAAAACAAAAGACACTAAAAAAAGTTCTCATATAATACTCGTGCAATATTTATAAAATGAGTGAAATTAGAAAATCTCAAAAGGAAGAATAAGTTAACGTTATGATGGTTGATTATTTTCAAACAACATATGCAACACATGGTTCATTTTTAAACAACATATTTACATATTTACATAAGTTAAAGGAGTGCCCAGTTAAAGCGCTCGGCTTGTTAGTTAAATGGATGCCCTTGTCCTTCATTTATATATTTACTTTCGCAAAAAATAAAAGATTGCGACCTGAGAACGAGTATCTGTAGATCCACACGTCCCTAGTTAGATTATAACGTGAGTACTATTTTTTTGCACAATCTACAAGTTGTTACTATCGGGCCTGAATACGACCATTTTGGCCTGGCTAAGTTCTATTTGGGCCTGGCCTTTTTCAATCACTCCTCGTCAATTGTTTTTTAACTTTTCAACCCCTCTCCCTTCCTAGCACACTGATGAAACTGAAGGAACACTGACGAAACTGACGAAACTAAAGGAACACTGATTTCGAAAACAGAGCAGCTCAAAATTTGCCCGAATTGCATTTTATTCAAGCCATAGACCATTACATCCGCAGGTTCTATGATAACAAAGCATCACTCGAACACTGATTGCGCTGTCTAATGACTAATGACCAGGAGATAAACTAATCCAAGAGAAATTACACAAAAATAAAAAAACCGGCCATCAGATTGTCCTGCTTCTTCAATTCGATGATTTGCCTTAGCTGCTTGTTCATCTTCTTCAGCTCGGCCTTCACTTCCGCATTCACGGTAGTACCAGAGGAAATGGGGTTGCCAGATCCCAATTGCTCCACCACGGACGGGTTTTCGAGCTTCCGGGATGCTACCTCCACCCCAGTTCGGTCGATGTACTCATCAAGTTACTCACAATGCCCACATTTTGGCAGTTCCTGAAATCGCAGAGATGAACCCTAAATCCCAAATTCGATGAAATGCATGAAATTTTGAAAGAAAAGCGAGAAATTGGCGCTCGGAACACTCAGATCTCACCTTTCCCGGCTCGGGCTTGCTCTCACACTTCACAAATTCCCGGCCAATGTTGCCGTTCTTATCGGTGGATGTGACAAGCCACTTCAGGGGCGCGGTACGGGGGCAATCGGGGCACCTCCTCATCGGCACCGCACCATACCGAGGCCATGCGCGGAGGGAGGCTAAAGCAAAACTCGACATCCTTCGCCGGCGTTGCTGCACTTGCTCATCGGAGAAGAAAACGGAAGGGGATGAGATGCTAGAACGGTGGCGAGAGTGCTCGGGTGCGGGGACGGATCAGGCCAAACGGCTCTCTTCCACCACAGCATGGGTCCCACGATATGAGGTGGACATCAGGTAGTTCCGCCGTGACGTGGAGAGGTTGTGGGTCCTGATTTGCTCAGTTGAATCGAATTCATTGACGGTCTCGTGAGGTTAAGTGGAAGTGTCGCACGGGAGCTATTTGCCGCTTCAGAAGTGTCGCATGCGAGCTATTTTTTGCAACGATGTAGTGTTCCTTCCAATTCCACGTAAAGACGTCGTATGTGAGCTATAAGCCCGACTTTGTTATCGAAGGCAGGATAGAGAAAGGACATCTCCTCTTCTTCCACTCCATTAATACACTTTGTTTAGATGGGATCCGACAATTTTACATATATCAGTAAATGAAAACCACGCACTGACTTTGTTATCGAAGAAAAAATTTCTCAATAGGTCCATATCAACTAGGACCGAGCCTAGAGCCTGCCCAACCAATTACGGTGGAAATGCAAGATATTTCCCTACATACATAAGGTAAAATTGACATGTGACCAAGTGTCGGCCTCGTGAAGAACGAGGGTCACCCCGGGACCAACTACCGGCCGGCGAGCCCCGCCCGCGCACCCAAAGAAGCTGCCGTGTGCATGGGACCAGCCTGGATAGATCACCGTCCGAGTAGGATCCTATCAACGTTGCAATATAATGCATAACTGGTATGGGTATGGGAGGTTGTCATCCACTGCAGGACCCCGCGTCCCTGACTTGACTCACGCCACGCATCCCAGGCAATAGGAATCGATCCCATGTTGCCTCCACGCAGCTGGCATATGGAGCAACATGTCCACCCATCAGCCCTGTGTTGTGTCCCTTTGTCTTATAAAAGGAGGCACAAGCTAGGAGGGGAAGGGTTTAGAGAAGGTAGAGCTAGTAAGAACATCCCGGAACAATCTCTATAACTAGTTTATCAGCCACACCAGAAAGATCATAGTTGCAGAATGTACGATTTCGCACAAAGCGGCCTGAAGCCCGGGTAAAAAACTTGTATTATCTCTGTGTCTTCTCCTCGTCTGCCGGTTGAGCTCGCCGTACTTTGCGCTTCTGGCGGAAAATCGAAAGGGGAACTCCTATCCGTGCCGTGAAAACCTTGGACACGATACCAAGTAATTAAAAAAAGATTGACACGTGACAAGAGTGGATGTATTTTTTTTCCTTGATGCTGACGTGCACTAGCAAGTTCATAGGCTTTCAATGTATACACGACAATGACACGTCCAATATTGCCACCTTAATTAACGTACTACATGCTGAATCGAGCGGGCTGAAAAAGATGGCAAATAACAGGGCTTGCAAAGACAGGAGTGCACTTCGCGGACCTGAAAGCGAATGGTGGTGGGCGGGGATGACTTTCAACTTTTTGAACTCGTCGCCGGCGATATCTGCTCGGCCTAGCCGGCGTCGGTGGCCCTCGCCATGACGTGCGTCCTCTCTGGGCCGCCGCCGCCGCCGCTGCGCTGGAGGGCCTCATCGGCGTCGGTCTTCGAAGGCTGCCGCCCGGGTTGGTCGTCGGCGTCCGTCCTCCTCCGCCCTGAAGCAGGTCGCCTGGTCCTGCTCAACGGCGCCGGAGTCGTTGTCGACACTCGTGACCGCCGCCGTGGTGAATTCGTCCGGCAAGGAGCCTCCCCCTTCTTCCCGGCGCACACGGTCAAGGTGGGGGCCCGCATCATCTCGCCGCCGAGCTCGCCGGACCTGCCGCCGCTTCAGCCTCTGTCCCCGGAGAAGGTTGCGGAGCTCGCTGACCTCCACGACCAGGCTTGGGGGGACGTCGAGGACGAGGTGGCGATGGTGGGCGCCCAGGAGGACCTGTCGGCGGTGATTCCTGGCGTGCGGGCGGACGGTGAGGCCTCCGACGAGGAGCACGGCGTTTCCCGGCCCCGATGTGCCTCCAACCTTTCCCTTCCCTCCCTGGGGGACTTCGTCTCGCTGGCCTGAGCTGCCTCGCGGCGGCCTCGCCGGCGGGGAAGACCCCTGGCGCAGGCGGCCATGGTGGCGCCCCAACAAGGTTGGGGAGGATTGGGGATGGGGCCATGTCGGGCTGCTGTGGGCGAGGCCACCACTGGGCTGGCATGCCAGGATGCACATGGGCCACGACCCGCGAGTGGCTGGGTAAGCCACGCCCAGGTCTGGCCAAGACTGCCGGTTTCATCCCGCGCGGGCGGTGCTTTGTTGCGGCCCACCAGGCCTGAGACGGCCCAGCCTGCCGGGGAGCCCAAGTCTGACCCGTTGACACCCAGTCCGGTTAGGGTTTCGCCCCCTGTGTCCGACCCTGCCCCCAGAGATCATGTCCCGTCGCCGCCGTCCCCAAGCCCTCCGGCCCCCCTCGCTCGTTCCTGCAAGCCCTCATGGCTCCTCACCCCCGTAGCCCACCGCCGGAGCCTCGCCATGATTCCCCCCGCCACATCGTGCGTCCCCCCATCGCACTCTGTCCCAGCGTGGCTCCCAGGGATCCTACCGGCTGCCGGCTCGCTGCTCGCGTCCGCTTCCACATCACCAGGCCGGCCGGCGCCCCTCCTGGTCCCCTCCCCGCGCCCGCCGTCGGGTGGAGGAGCAGAGGAGGGTCTCCCCGCGTCCTTCTGCAGATGACAGCGAGCGGGAGCGCCGCTTGCGGGAGGCTGCGCTGCAGGCCTAGGCCGTTGCTGCAGGCCCGACGGCCCCCCGGATGGGGCGCGCGGACGCTGGCCCTGGCACGAGGCGGCCCCCCGGCCCGTCTATGGCAGCGACGCGTCCCGAGTCCGATCTTGGCACGCCGGCGGTTCCCAAGAAGAAAAAAAGAAGAGTAAGAAGAAGCGCAAGGTCTCTTTGTCGGAGGGTGTGGCATTGGCTCCCGTCCCGGGTGCGTCGGGCTCGGCCCCGGGGGCAGGCTCGGGAGTCGGGAACGGCCGCGTTCTGGCGACGGCTATTCCCCGCTCTCGGGAGATGCTGGAGTATTATGGCCATGGCGTTGACGGTGGTTTCTACTTCATCGACCTGGGAGGGGTTCCGATGACCGTCCCAGAGACACTAGCTCGGGTGTCGATTCTGCCAGACCAGGACCCACCACTCTCAGTGGAGGTGACGGAGGCCCTTCTCCAGGAGGATCTCAGTGCGGCCCTGCCTGGCTTCGATTGGCCGGTGCACCGCTTCTCGGCCTCTGAGTTGGTGGTCTTGTTCCCGTCAGTGGCGATCCTCCGCATGTGCTCCCTCGGGTCCTCCTTCACGCTGCCGCTTCACCAGCTGAAGGTCTCCATCTAGCCCTCTTCGGCCGCCCAGGAGACGGTGGCTACCCTCTCGGAGGTCTGGGTCCGTCTCCACAGGCTCTCGCTCGAGGCCCGGAGGCCGAAGGTGGTGGCGCTCGTGGCTCAGACGGTGGGCAAGCTGACGGAGATCGACGTGGGCTCACTCTCGAGCCTTGGAGCAGTTCGGATGCGCCTCCTCTGCCCGGCCCCTTCGGTGTTCCCGGTCTCCCTGCCACGCTTCTTCTTCGACCGGGTGGAACACGACCTCTTGGTGGAGCTCGACAAGGAGGTGGCCGCCCCTGAGGCCAGCCCCCGTCACCCTCTCCCCGGCCGGCCGGTGGCAGTGCTGGTGCGGGAGGGGGCAGCTCGGGGGACGAGCACTCGAACAGCGACCTAGGGTCGGACCCTGAGTCCCTGCTGGCCATCGACGCGTCTCCTCCACCTCCTCCCTAGTTGCCGGGAGCTTCCGGGGGCATCTCCCCCCCCCCCCCGGACGGCTAGCCTCTCGGGAGGAGGCCCCTTCTTTCCTGGGAGGCGCCCCCCTCTCGCTGAGCGCTCCGGCCAAGCTGGCATCGGTCGACCTCCCTCGTTGCTACCGTCCTGACCATTCGGTCTCCATCGGCCTCGACATCGCGCAGTATGGCTCCTACCTGACCCCGGCCCTCTCACCTCGACCTGGCCCTCCCCCGCCCCTGTCTCCGGAGTTGGAGACCTCGGGGAGCGAGGGTTTGGTGGTGTGCGCCAACCAGTCCCTGCGGTCTCCCGGAGTTGTGTGCTACTCCCTCGCCCTAGACACCTCGGACCCACTGGTGCTGGCGCTCGCCATCGGGGACCCCGTTACCCCTAATGCAGCCTCCAAGCTGCGCATACCAGGGCTCCCAGGCCGCCCCCTTCCCGCCATAGCGTTCGCCTCGCTGACTCCCGGACAGGCTTGTCCGGTCCCGAGCCGACAGTGGCAGAGCGGGCGTCTCGCCGGGTGGCGGCGCGTGACGAGTTTTCAGGTACCACCTCTGCCCCTATAGCTTCCTCTCCAGACCCTGGTCCTTCTAGTTTGCCTGGTTCCCCGTTCTATGTTTTGTCCGAGGTTTTGCTTGCTCACCTAGGAGGAGTGGCTGATGACTATGGGATTGTATTCTGTGGCGAGAAAGGGACGAAGCTCGAGTAGCTCGTGGCCATTAAGGCGTGGGAGGGGTATGCGGGAGCAATCGCTGCTGCCCGGGCGCGAGACCCTCGGGAGTGGGAGCACTCTCGTATCCTAGCCGAGGATAGGTCCGACCGACCTGGCCCCGACAGGGATCCCCCTCCTGCACTTGATGCGCGGGAGATCACTCACAGGCCGACCCTCCCCAGGTAGGCCTCGTGGGAGACCTCCTAGGACAGCTGGGTCCCTCCCCCTTACTCCCCGTGCCCGCTCGGTCCCCGCGAAGGGGACTGAAGGGGTTTTTGCAGCATAGTAAATCAAAAAAATTCTATGAATGCGAACGGGAAAGCCAAGATCTAATCTAGGAGATGCAATCAACGAGAGGGATAGATGAGATCTTCATACCCTTGAAGAAATCGTACAGTGGAAACGTTCAACAGAACGTGGTTGGTGTAGTCGTACTAGCCGTTCCTCCTCGTGATCCGATCCGATCCTACGCCGCAAGTGGCGGCGCCTCCGAGAGATGCACACGCACGGTGCCGCAACGTCTCCTCCTTCCTTGGTCCAGCAAGTGGGGTGGAGAGATGGATTGGATTTGCAGCACGACGGCGTGGTGCTATGGTGGAGAGTTTCTGCAGCAGGGCTTCGCCTACACGCAGTCGGGAGAGAGAGAGAGAGAGAGAGAGAGAGAGAGAGAGAGAGAGAGAGAGAGAGAGAGAGAGAGAGAGAGAGAGAGAGAGAGGAAGGGCAGCAGCTGGCGGCTAGGGTTTTAGGGTGAGGGGAGGGTGCGCCCCCTGCCCACCTTATATAGGGCGCTGGCCGGCCCCCTTGGCCCCTCCTCCATGCCCTAGGGCAACGGCCCCAAGGGTGGAGTGGGGGGCAAGTCTTCCCCCCCTTTCTAGAAGGTTTCCCTAGGGTTTCCCCTAGGGTTTCGCTGGCTGGGCCTATGGGGCCTTGTGCCCCTGGCCCAAAGCGGCCAGGGCACTCCCTCATAGGCCCACGCACCCCTCCGACAAGTGGGGCCACGTTGGTACCACTCTAGAAGCTTCTAGAACCTTCCGGTACAATACCGAATACTCCGAAATGATTCCGAAATCCAAAAAACTGCTTTCCTTTATATGAATCTTATTCTCCGGACTATTCTAGAACCTCTCGTGATGTCCTGGATGTCATCCAAGACTCCGAACAAAAACTCATAAACCAATTATCCATTCTATCCTAGTGTCGAGGCACGTTAAGTGTGTGACCCTACGGGTTCGAGAATATGCAGACATGATCTTCTATCAATAATCAACAGCGGGATCTGGAAACCCATATTGACTCCCACATATTCATCGATGATCATATCAGATGAACCACGATGCCAGGATTCAATTAATCCCATATATATATTCCCTTCGTCACGCGATATTTTACTTGCCCGAGATTCGATCGTTGGTATCGGCATACCTAGTTCAATCTCGTTCACAGCAAGTACTTTACTCGTTCCGTAATCCGATATCACTTTGTGATTAACTCCTTAACCACGTGCTTGCAAGCGGTGTTGATATCGATTACCGAGTGGGCCCGAAGTATATCTCTCCGACTCGGGAGGGACAAATCCCATCTCGATACATATAACCCAACAAGTACTTTCCGATCACCTGAGAGACACCTTTATGATCACCCTCACATAGGATGACGTTTGATGACCTCAAAGATTTCTTCCGATACCAGGGAGTTTCATTATCTCATGGTCTAAGGATACAATATTTGACATAGGAAAAAGCTTCGCAAAGATGAACACGATGACACGATCTAATTGCTCTGCTTGATTTGGGTTTGTCCATCATATCATTCTCCTAATGACATGATCTCATTATTAATCGACAACTCATGTCTATGGTTAGGAAACCTTAACCATCATTAATCAATGAGCTAGTCCATAGAGGCGTACTAGGGACACGGTGTTATTCATAAACCACACAAGTATCAAAGTTTCCGCTTAATACAATTCTATCATGGAATATAAACTTTATCATGAACAAGAATTATAACAATAACATCTTTATTATTGCCTCTAGGGCATAATTCCAACAGTCTCCCACTTCCACTAGAGTCAAATAATCTAGTTTACATCTGGCAACAATCTAACACCCATGGCATTAAGGTGTTGATCATGTTTTGCTCGTGGAAGTGGTTTAGTCAATGGATCTGCGACATTGAGATCCGTATGTACTTTGCTAATCTTCAGATCTCCATCTGTTATATAATATCGAATTATATGAAAGCGGCGATTGATGTGCTTGGTCTTTGGATGATATCTTGGTTCCTTAGCCAATGCTATGGCGCCAGTGTTGTCACACAATATCTCCAGTGGGTCCAAGGCACTTGGAACCACACCAAGCTTAGTGATGAAGTTCCTGATCCAAAATCCTTCACTTGACGCTTCTGCAGCAGCCATGTATTCCGCTTCTACTATAGATCCCGCGATTACGCTTTGCTTGCAGCTTCTCCAGCTCACAGCTCCTCCATTCAAAATATAAACATATCCTATATGAGATTTAGAATCATTCGGGTCGGTGTCGAAACTAGCGTCGGCGTAACCTTTTACGACGAGCTGCTCATCACCTCCATAGACCAAGAACATTTCTTTAGTCCTATTTAAATACTTTAGTATGTTCTTTACGGCTGTCCAGTGTTCCACTCCTGGATCACTTTGGTATCTGCTCGTCAAACTAAGAGCATTGGACACATCCGGTCTAGTACACAGCATGGCATACATGATAGAACCTATGGACGAGGCATATGACACTTTGCTCATAGTTTCTCTATCGTTTATCGTAGCTGGACACTGAGCCTTGCTCAATATCTTACCTGACAACATGGGCACTAAACCTTTCTTTGCCTTATCCATTTTGAACATTTTCAGAACTTTGTCTAGGTATGTACTTTGGCTTAAAGCTATTAGGCGTCTTTGTCTATCTCTATAGATTTTGATGCCTAATATATAAGCAGCTTCTCCTAGGTCTTTCATTGAAAAACATTTGTTCAAATAACTCTTCACATCATTAAGCATATCAATGTCATTTCCAATAATCAATATGTCATCCACATATAGTACTAAAAACGTCACTGAGCTCCCACTCACTTTCTTGTAGATACAAGCTTCGTAGCAATTTGGAACTAATCCAAAGCTCTTGATCACTTGATCAAAACAAAGGTTCCAACTCCGAGATGCTTGCTTCAGTCCATAAATGGAACGCTGAAGTTTGCACACCTTATCAGCATCCTTAGGATCGACAAAACCTTCGGGCTACATCATATACAACTATTCATCAATGTTGCCATTGAGGAATACGGTCTTGACATCCATTTTCCATATTTCATAACCATGAAATGCAGCAATTGCTAATAAAATCCGAATGGACTTAAACATTGCTACGGGAGAGAAAGTCTCATCGTAGTCAACACCTTGAACTTGTCGAAAACCTTTCGCAACAAGTCGAGCTTTATAGACAGTAACATTACCATCCACGTCCGTTTTCTTCTTGAAAATCTATTTGCACTCAACGGCCTTACGGTCGCTAGGAGGGTCCACCAAAGTCCATACTTGGTTTTCGCTCATGGATCCCAATTCGGATTTCATGGCCTCTAGCCATTTCTCAGAGTCTGGGATCATCATTGCTTCCTCATAGTTCGCAGGTTCACTGTTGTCTACTAACAAGACGGTCAAGACAGGGTTGCCGTACCATTCAGGAGGGGCACGCGACCTTGTCGACCTGCGACGTTCAGCAGCAGCATCGTTCGAAGTTTCATGATCCTCGTCATTAGCTTCCTCTCTTGTTGGTGCAGCCTTTGGAACAATTTCAGGTGCTGCGCTACTCTCCAACTCGAGAGAAGGTTCCATAACCTCGTCTAGCTCTACCTTCCTCCCACTCACTTCTTTCGAGAGAAACTCCTTCTCAAGAAAGGATCCGTTCTTTGCAACAAACACTTTGCCTTCAGATCTGTGGTAGAAGGTATATCCAATTGTTTCTTTAGGGTATCCTATGAAGACGCATTTCTCCGCTTTAGGTTCGAGCTTGTCCGGCATCAACTTCTTGACGTAAGCTTCGCATCCCCAAACTTTAAGAAACGACAACTTAGGTTTAGCACCAAACCATAGTTCATACGGTGTCTTCTCAAAGGATTTAGATGGTGCCCTATTTAAAGTGAATGCAGAGGTTTCTAATGCATAACCCCAAAATGATAACGGCAAATCTGTAAGAGACATCATTGATCGCACCATATCTAATAGAGTTCGATTCCGGCATTCAGACACACCATTGCGCTGTGGTGTTCCGGGTGGCGTGAGTTGCGAAACGATTCCGCTTGCTTTAAGATGTGTGAGAAAATCATAACTCAAATATTCACCTCCACAATCGGATCGTAGAAATTTAATTTTCCTGTTACGATGGTTTTCCACTTCATTCTGAAATTCTTTGAACTCTTCAAACGTTTCAGATTTATGTTTCATTAAATAGATATACCCATATCTACTTAAGTCATCAGTAAAAGTGAGAAAATAGCGATATCCACCGCGCGTCGAAACACTCATTGGTCTGCATACATCGGTATGTATGATTTCCAACAAGTCCGTTGCTCGCTCCATCATTCCGGAGAACGGGGTT
This sequence comes from Avena insularis, assembly GCA_023614405.1. Classification (NCBI taxonomy): domain Eukaryota; kingdom Viridiplantae; phylum Streptophyta; class Magnoliopsida; order Poales; family Poaceae; genus Avena; species Avena insularis. Next base: position 28,389,448 of record CM042689.1, on the reverse strand, counting down.
TTGATCATCTTGCCCATGAGGAACGGCTCGCACGTGTCAAATGATTCAAAATCAAGAGACTCCAAAAGTCCATCAGAATGGAGTTTCTTCATGCGTTTTACATCAATATGAACTAGACGGCAGTGCCACAAATAAGTTGAATTATCACTATCTACTTTGCATCTCTTAGCCTCAATGTTATGGATGTGTGTTTCATTGCTTTCGAGATTCAGAAGAAATAAACCATTCATAGCAGGTGCATGACCATAAAAGATGTTATTCATATAAATAGAACAACCATTATTCTCCGATTTAAATGAATAACCGTCTTGCAATAAACACGATCCAGATATAATGTTCATGCTCAACGCAGGCACATAATAACACTTATTAAGGTTTAAAACTAATCCCGAAGGTAAAACTAAGGAGAGCGTGCCGATGGCCATCACATCAACTCTTGATCCATTGCCAACGCGCATCGTCACCTCATCCCTTGCTAGTCGTCGTCTATTCCGTAGCTCCTATTTCGAGTTACAAATATTAGTAACTGAACCAGTATCAAATACCTAGGCACTACAACGAGCGCTAGTAAGGTAAACATCAATAACATGTATATCAAATATACCTTTAATGGTTCCAGCCTTCTTGTCCGCTAAGTACTTTGGACAGTTGCGCTTACAGTGACCCTTGTCCTTGCAATAGAAGCACTCAGTGTCCGGCTTAGGTCTAGACTTGAGCTTCTTCTCAGCAGGGGCAACGTGCTTGCCGCTGCCTTTCTTGAAGGATTTCTTTGCACCCTTCCCTGTCTTAAAGCTAGGGGGCTTGTTGACCATCAACACATGATTATCTTTCTTGATTTCCACCTCCGCAGCTTTCAGCTTAGCGAAGAGCTCAGCGATCGTATCAGTGGAACCAATCTGATTGTGAGTAACTACAAAACCTTTGTAGCTAGGAGGGAGTGATTGCAGAACTCTGTCAATCTTGAGCTCTTCTGGAATCTTACAGTCCAGTTGCTCAAGATGTTGAGTGTAGCCCGACATCTTAATGGCGTGCTCACTAACGGAACTCCCTTCCTCCATCTTGTAATTAAAGAACTTCTTAGAGATCTCATATCTCTCAGAACGGGCCTGGGTCTGAAACATGGTTTTCAGTTCCTCAAGAATCTCAAAGGGCCCGACGAACTCCTCAAATGATTTTGGAGGTCCGATTCCATAGAAAACAACATGGTACTCTTAATCACTCCATAATCATCTTTGCGCGACTGATAAACAGCTTTTTCATTAGCCGACGCATCAATAGCAGGGGCGTCATCTAGCGCTTTCTCAAGGACATAGTCCTTTTGTCCGCCAGCGAGAATGATTCTCAGATTGCGGAACCAGTTGGTGAAGTTAGACCCATTGTTCTTAAGCTTTTCTTTCTCAGCAAAAACGTTGAAGTTGAAGTTGGACTTAGCCATTTGATCTACAAAATTTGCAAGTATCATTTAGACTATGTTCATGATAACTAGTTCAGCGTAATCAAATTACTAGATGAACTCCCACTAAATTCAACATCCCTCAAGTTGTTTAGTAAACATGATCCAAATTCACCACACCTATTCCGATCTTCACGAGAAGAGATGTGGTTTCAATGGTGGACAACACAATGTCCATCATATCATTCATATGACTCATGCTTAACCTTTCGGTTTGTGTGTTCCGAGGCCATGTCTGTACATGCTAGGCTCGTCAAGTCAAACCCAAGTATTTCCGCGTGTGCAAAACTGGCTTGCACCCGTTCTATGTGAACGTAGAGTTTATAGCACCCGATCATCACGAGGTGCTTGAACACTACGAACTTTCACAACGGTGCATACATGGGGAGAACACAATTTTATCTTGATCTTTAAGTGAGGAATCATCTTATAATGCTACCGTCGCGATCTAAGCATAATAAGATACATAAAAGGATAAACATCACATGCATATAATCTTATGTGACATGGTATAGCCAATCTCCGCGCATTGATCTCCATCTTGTGCGTGCCAGCATGATCTCCATCACTCCACCATGATTGCCTCCACCATGAATATCAACTACAACTATTGCTAACTACTTAGCAATAAAGTAAAGCTATTACATGGCGTATAAGAAGTTGACACGCAGGTCATACACAATTATAAAGACAACCATATGGCTCCTGCCGGTTGTGAACTCATCGACATGCAAGTCATGAAATATTACAAAACATGATCATTGCATACATACACATCATGTCTTGGGCCATACCATATCACAAAACACTCCCTGCAAAAACAAGTTAGACGCCTCTACTTTGTTGTTGCATGTTTTACGTGGCTTATGGGAGTAATAAGCTAAGAACGATTCTTACCTACGGAAAGCCACAACGGTGATATTATGGTTGCTAACATCCGGTGTAAATCCCATGACTACTATAGTGAGAGAAACTGGCATCCACCAGCCGCATGTGTGGAACAAGCCACACGTCAAGTGCGGAGCCGGTATTGCGAACGAGGTTGCGTAAAGTTGGACTGGACCGCTTCGATCTCACTATGCCGCGCCATAAGAAGTACACAACAAGAAGCTTGCAATAGAAAACATCAACGTCGGCAACAAGCATGTTGCGTTCTACTCGTGAAACACATCTACGCATAGATCTAGCTCTGATACCACTGAAGGGTTTTTCCCAGCATAGTAAATCAAAAAATTCTACGGATGCGAACGGGAAAGCCAAGATCTAATCTAGGAGATGCAATCAACGAGAGGGATAGATGAGATCTTCATACCCTTGAAGAAATCGCATAGCGGAAACGTTCAACAGAACGTGGTTGGTGTAGTCGTACTAGCCGTCTCCTCGCGATCCGATCCGATCCTACGCCGCAAGTGGCGGCGCCTCCGAGAGATGCACACGTACGGTGCCGCGACGTCTCCTCCTTCCTTGGTCCAGCAAGTGGGGTGGAGAGATGGATTGGATCTGCAGCACGACGGCGTGGTGCTATGGTGGAGAGTTTCTGCAGCAGGGCTTTGCCTACACGTAGTCGGGAGAGAGAGAGAGAGAGAGAGAGAGAGAGAGAGAGAGGAAGGGAAGCAGCTGGCGGCTAGGGTTTTAGGGTGAGGGGAGGGTGCGCCCCCTGCCCACCTTATATAGGGGGCTGGCCGGCCCCCTTGGCCCCTCCTCCAAGCCCTAGGGAGGCGGCCCCAAGGGTGGAGTCGGGGCAAGTCTTCCCCCCTCTCTAGAAGGTTTCCCTAGGGTTTCCCCTAGGGTTTGGCCGGCTGGGCCTATGGGGCCTTGTGACCCTGGCCCAAAGCGGCCAGGGCACTCCCTAGTAGGACCACGCACCCCTCCGACAAGTGGGGCCACGTTGGTCCCACTCCGGAAGCTTCTAGAACCTTCCGGTACAATACCGAATACTCCAAAACGATTCTGAAATCCAAAAAACTGCTTTCCTTTATATGAATCTTATTCTCCGGACTATTCGGGAACCTCTTGTGATGTCCTGGATCTCATCCTACTCCGAACAAAAACTCATAAACCAATTATCCATTCTATCCTAGCGTCGAGGCACGTTAAGTGTGTGACCCTACGGGTTCGAGAATATGCAGACATGATCTTCTATCAATAATCAACAGCGGGATCTGGAAACCCATATTGACTCCCACATATTCATCGATGATCATATCGGATGAACCATGATGCCAGGATTCAATTAATCCCATATATATATTCCCTTCGTCATGCGATATTTTACTTGCCCGAGATTCGATCGTTGGTATCGGCATACCTAGTTCCATCTCGTTCACAACATGTACTTTACTCATTCCATAATCCGATATCACTTTGTGATTAACTCCTTAACCATGTGCTTGCAAGCGGTGTTGATATCGATTACCGAGTGGGCCTGAAGTATATCTCTCCGACTCGGGAGGGACAAATCCCATCTCGATACATACAACCCAACAAGTACTTTCCGATCACCTGAGAGACACCTTTATGATCACCCTCACATAGGATGACGTTTGATGACCTCAAAGCTTTCTTCCGATACCAGGGAGTTGCATTATCTCATGGTCTAAGGAATACAATATTTGACATAGGAAAAAGCTTCGCAAAGATGAACACGATGACACGATCTAATTACTCTGCTTGATTTGGGTCTGTCCATCATATCATTCTCCTAATGACATGATCTCATTATTAATCGACAACTCATGTCTATGGTTAGGAAACCTTAACCATCATTAATCAATGAGCTAGTCCATAGAGGCGTACTAGGGACACGGTGTTGTTCATAAACCACACAAGTATAAAAGTTTCCGCTTAATACAATTCTAGCATGGAATATAAACTTTATATGAACAAGAATTATAACAATAACATCTTTATTATTGCCTCTAGGGCATAATTCCAACAGGGACCACCCCGGCCTGAGGTTTCCTAATGGACATCCTCCGGGCCTTCCGGCTGTTCATCTGGAACATCCAGGGGTTTGGGCAAGAGGGCAGGTGCCGCCAGATCAAGGAATACATCCGCAGGGAAGTACCGGATATTGTCGGTCTTCAAGAGACGATTCACCAAGACTTCTCCATCGCCGAATTGGAGGCATGTAGCAGCTTCAAGTTCTCCTGGTCCTGGCTTCCTTCTTCGGGCCACTCGGGGGGATCCTCCTAGGGGTGAAGGAGGATACCTTTGAGATTGATGATATGGACCGCGGGGAATTCTTTGTGAGCATGGCCCTCACACATAGACAATCTCACTTCAAATGGGAGGTGATGATTGTCTATGGCCCCGCGGACCATAGGAGGTCCGCTGATTTCTTGCTGGAGCTTAAGTCGAAAGTGGAATGGACTGAGATCCCGGTAGTTATTGCCGGTGACTTCAAGCTGATCCGCTTTGCTGAAGACAAGAGCTCGGCGAATGTGGACCTCCCTAGCAAGCGTATGTTTAACGACTGCATCGCGGATTTGGCCTTACGCGAGATTGTGCATGTGGGCGCTAGATATACTTGGACAAATAAACAACTTCACCCCATCTGTAGTGTCCTCGACCGTGTCTTTGTCTCAGTTGAGTGGGAGGTGGCCTTCCCCCTGTGCTCCCTCAAGGCGATAACTAGGACTGGGTCTGATCACACCCGTATCCTCCTCCCTTCAGGAGGGGGACAACCACCGCGTCTGAACCGATTCCACTTTGAATCTTTCTGGCTACAGAAACGAGGATTTGTGGAGGCGGTCCTGTCAAGGTGGTTGTCAGCGGTTACCTCAACCCCTTGGGTATACTGTGTTGTGGATATCTGGCACCATTGTGCCAAATTATCTCGGCAGTTCATGAGGGGTTGGGGGGCTAACTTGGGGGCAGACCTCCGGAACCAGAAGGAAGCCATTCTGGGGGAAATTCAGGCTTTGGACCGGGAGGCTGACCAGCATGGCCTCTCGGCCGAGGCTTGGTCCCTTAGGTACTCCCTTGAGACCTTCATTATGGAGATCTATAAGGGAGATGAGGCGTTCTGGCGACAGCAGAGTCGCCAGAACTGGATTGTCCAGGGGGAGTCAAACACAGCCTACTTCCACACCATTGCCAATGGCCGGAGGATGAAGTGCTCGATCCCCTGCCTCTGGGCAGACGGGGTTCTGTTGGAGTCTCCACAGGCCCTCTCCACCCATATTTATGCCTTCTACCAGTCCCTTTTCTCGGCGTTCCTGCCTTCGGGCATCTCGCTTGCCCGGGACTTATGGTCTGGGGAGGCGCTTGTCTCCCATGAGAAGAATGCGCTGCTCACCCTCCCATTTATTTCGGGGGAGGTGTCGGCGGCCCTGAAGGCCATGAAGTCTAGTTCGGCCCCGGGCCCAGATCGGCTGCCCATGAGCTTCTTGTAGACTTTTTGGGACCAGCTTCAGCCGGTGATCACGCAGATGTTCCAGGAGCTCTACACGGGGACTTTGGTGATGTCCCGCCTGAACCTTGGCGTTATTACCCTGATCCCCAAAGTAGTGGGGGCCACGGATATCCGCCAATTCCGCCCAATCACAGTGATCAATGTCATCCAACGTCTGTTCGCCAAGGTCTGTGCCCTTCGTCTCGCTCCAGTCATGGAGCGACTTACCCATCCCCTCCAGTTCGCCTTCCTAAAGGGGTGCCTCATTCACGACGATGTCCTGGCGCTTCATGAAATTATCCATGAAGTGAAGGTACAGCATCAGAAAGGGGTGTTCCCCAAACTGGACTTCCAGAAGGGCTATGACCGCTTGGACTGGGCCTTCTTGAGACTAGTACTGGAGAGGAGGGGGTTCGATGACCGCCTGATCTGCTGGATCATGCAGTTCGTGATGAGTGGACAGACGACAATCAACATAAATGGGAGATTGGCCCATATTTTAGTATGTCCCGCGGGATTAGACAAGGGGACCCGATATCTCCCCTCTTGTTTAACGCCGTGTTGGATGCCCTGGCTGAGATTCTGGAAAGAGCCAAAGTGGCTGGCCATATCTCGGTGTGGTGGGCCACCTGATCCCCGGAGGTGGGGTCTCCCACCTCCAATATGCGGATTACACCATGATCATGGTGCAGGGTTTAGACCTCGACATTATTAACTTAAAGTTCCCGCTCCTTTGCTTTTAATCATTGTCTGGGCTGACGATCAACTTCGACAAGAGCGAGGTTATGATCCTCGGGTACTCTGAGGAGGAGCGGCAGCGGATCGCGAATAACTTGAACTATAGGCTGGCTGACTTCCCCATTACGTATCTGGGGATGCCCATCCAGGAGACCAGGGTGTTGATCAGAGACCTAGCCCCCTTAGTGTTTAGGGTGCGCTCACGTGCGGAGCCGTGGCGAGCGCGCCTGACGTCCAAGGGGAGCAAGTCGGTCCTGATTAACTCGTGTCTCTCCAGCCTGCCCATGTACCAGATGGGCCTGTACCTCCTGCTAGAAGGGACTCATGCCGACTTCGCGAAGGAGTTGTCTAGGTTCTTTTGGGTGGCACGGGACGGCCATCATAAATATCATATGGTCAAATGGGCGGATGTGTGCGCCCCCAAGAGCCTTGGGGGCATAGGGATCCTTGACTCTCGCCGCTTTAACATGACGCTGATGCTGAAATGGGTCTAGCGCATCATCAGAGATGATGGAGGTCTCTGGCTGCAGCTTATCAAGGCCAAATATCTCCGGGGCCGCCCCCTGTTGGCCTGCGAGAGGCGGGAGGGCTCTCAATTCTGGAGAGCCATCTAGGAGATTAATCACTTCATTGGTTTGGGCGTATCCTTCGCCGCGGGCGCTAGGCAGGGGTGCGGTTTTGGCTTGACCCTTGGTTGCTTCCCATCCCTTTGGGGGTCCAATTCCCTGGTCTCTTTGCCATCTCATCCTCGCCGTCAGCGCTCGTTGATGAGGCTTTTCGTGATGGCCGCTGGAACATCTTGTTCCGCCAGTACCTTAGCGAGGCGGAAGTGGCGGACCTCCAGCAGCTACTCGGCTCGCTTCCGGTGTCCTTGTCTGAGGGCCCGGACTCGGCCAGGTGGAAGCTCCACCCCTCGGTGGAGTTCTCGGTGAGCTCGGCCTATCGCACCCTGTTCCAGGGCCCGGAGCTGAGCTGGACTCCCCCCTGTGGAAGGCCCCCATCCCGCTTAGTATTCTCATCTTCGTTTGGCAACTCCTGCGGGGCCGGCTCCCCTCGGGGATTGAGGTGGCCAAGCGGAATGGCCCGGGCGATGGTTTGTGTCCCCTATGTGGGACTCCGGAGTCCTGTGCCCATATTATGTTTTCTTGTACGGCGGCTCGGGCTTTGTGGAGCTTTGTCCGAGAGGCGCTGGGGCCTGCCTGGCAGGCGCAGGAGCTCGGGGAGTTCTTTCAAACCCAGGCAAACCGAGCCAGAGGGGGGCGCCGCTTCTTCTGGCTTGTGTTTGCAGCCATCACGTGGACCCTGTGGAATGTGCGTAACAAGATGGCGATTGAGAAGGTCTACCCTTCTCGCGTGACTGATCCAGTTTTCTCCTTTCTTGCTTTCCTCCAGCAGTGGTCCCCCTGGTGCGACAGCGTGACATGACGGTCTTCGACGATACTCTTCGGGCCTTGAGGGCGGCAGCGCTCCCCCTCTCGGCTCCTGCTACGTCGACCCTGTCGGTGGCCTGAGTGTCCTGGTCGTCGCTGCGCCGTGGTTTTTCGTTTTGTCTTGGGCATTCGTGCTGTGGCCCCAGCGGTTGTTCGTACTCTATTCTTTTTGGTTCGGCCTCGGCCGTCGTGGATGTTGTCTGAACCTTGTATGTGGATGTTGTTTTATCTATAAAGCGGGGTGAAAGACTATTTCGAGAAAGCCAGCTGAAAATGTGACAATTTTATAGCAAGCACCTCCACTTGCTTGAGCCTGTATCGAGTCCAAGATATGCTTGGCTTGTACTCCACTGTCGATCGGTCACATTTTCACGGTTCGGTTTATTATAGCTAGCTAGTGATGGAATGAAAAGGATTTTTTGCTGAAACATAATGCTGGCTCGGTTTATTAGCTAGTGATCTCACTTTGTTGATTAGTTAATTAGATTAAATACGTCGTCATGATTAAAACAAAGAAAAAACGAAAAAAATTATAATTGAGAGAAGAGAAAACAAAGCTATATTTAGTATCTCGATCTGGGGGTTAGCGCGCGAGTGGTCGGAAAAGCGTCAAATCGCCCGGCCGAGAGCAGCAAGCAGTCAGACCACATGCACAAGAATCGACCGGCTGGCCTCGCGCCGCGGGACGTCCTCCGATCCGATCCGTCCTAGCAGCTAAGAATAGCCAGCCAGCGGCGCATATATATAAGCACCCCAGCAAGCAACTCGCAAGCAGCAAACACGCACGCATCCATCATCACAGCAACTCGCAAGTAAGCCAACAAGCCCCCACCAAGCAAAATGGCTCGCGGCGCCGCTCTCTTCATCCTCGCTCTCCTCGTGGTCGCCGTCGCGGTGGCGCCGTTGGGCGCCGAGGCCCGCGGAAAGAAGGCCGCCGAGGAGAAGGCCGACGCGCCAGCACCGTCCGAGTCGCCATCAGACTCGCCCTCTGAGGCCCCCGAGCCTTCTGCGGCGGATGCGCCGGAGCCTAGCAGCGCCGACTGATGAGTGGTCCGGCCGTCCGTTGCTGGAGCGATCGATCCCTCTAGGGGATAATGGATTGGAGCTCTTTCTTTCTTTCTTCCGACGCATGCAATAACTCGGCCTGATCGATCGCCCATATTATTTCTGTTTGTTGATACCAATTTTCTATTTCTTCTGCTCAACTCTCATGTAATTAATGACACTTCTCCTCTATCGGCCGAAATTTTGAAACAAATGAGATTGTTTTCTTGAAATGGATGATCGTCGGCCGGCCGGTGAGATTAGTAGAATTCAGTAATCTGTCATGCATGTGGGGTAATCAGTAACGTTAACTGATGGAGCACCCTTTTTATTCGGTACTAGTTTAATGTCCGCGCTTTGCTACGGTGTCTCAAGTTTATTTCAGAGACCTGACATGTAACATTCAAGCGGGAGCACCCATCTACACAAAGAAAAAGAGCATGCAATTAGGGTTGATCAAACTGCAGATCATGCTATTGGTTATCCTTTCTTGTTTTTGACCTTCTCTTAATGCTTTCCCTAGTTTTAATAACCAGACCGTTTTGTTAGTTTGACCAGGAAAAAACCTGAACCGACAGCTTCACTGATTTTCTAAGAGGCAACGATTTAAACACCAAAAAACCAGGGGAAAAAAGGATGTTGCTAGAGAAATCAAACTCTCAACCTTTCTATTAGGTACAAATAGGACAACACGAGGCCCAATACCACTTGGGGTCTCCATCTTTTGTGATTACATAATGAAATATACTTTATATATACCTTCTATTGTCATTTTCACTAGTGGAAAACGGGCTTCTAGTCCCGGTTCTATACAGGCTCTAGTCCTGGTTTTGCAACCGGGACTATGAAATCGGGACTAGAGGTCCCAACTTTTAGTCCGACGAACCGGGACTAAAGTCTCTGCACGTGGTCGCGCAGGGGAGCGGGGGTGGAGGACCTTTAGTCCTGGTTCGTAGTACGAGCCGGGACTAGCCGTTCTTTGTCACGGTAGGATTTTAAAAATTCGGTTGCTGCGGCACAATTTTGAGGGCGATTTCTTCCGCGGCAGAATTTTTTTTCATTCCGCGGCAGAATTTTTTTGCGGGGTGGGGGAGGGGGTGGGTCCGCCGTAGCAGGAGGATCGGTTGAGGAGGCAGAGTTTTGGCATAAGTGACATGCAACGAATGATCCTATTACACAGAACATCGTTATGGTTATATCACTAGTGGAAACGAGACCTTTGGTTGAGGTCGGAAATGGGCTTTAACACCGGTTCTCCTACGAACCGGTGCTAAAGGGGGCGCCCGTAGCAGCGTGGTCCAGAGAGCAAAAAGGAGCACCCTCTTTAACACCGGTTCGATCCACGAACCGGTTTTAAAGGCCCTGCACCAGTGGCCCGCGCAGCCCCCCCCTTTAGCACCGGTTCGTGGCTTGAACCGGTGTTAAAGAGGGTGCCCCTATATAACACACCGCAGCCCACACCCCTCTCTCTCATTTTTTCGCTCTCTCATTTTGGAGCATAGCAAGAGGGTGAGAGGTGTGCTAATTTGTGTTTTTTCCTATGCACAAGAGGTGTTCGGTGAAATACCCGAGAGCTCGAAATAAGTTTTCTCGTTGCTCTTTCCTTCTCGGTCGAGGTCGGCAACTTTATCCTTTCATGTGTCATGGATGTACTATATAAATTGTCATCTCCCTATTAATTTTTGATATACTATATATTAATGCAGATGAACCGGCAATGGATGTACGGTGACCGACGCACTTCCGAGTACATTACGGGCCTCCAAAATTTCATCTTTGTGGCTAATGCAAACCGTGGTCACAATGGTTTTATGTGATGTCCGTGTGTTCACTGTCAGAACAAGAAAGACTACTCAAATACCAGAACCATTCACGCCCACCTGCTTCGATCCGGTTTCATGCCCAGCTATAATTGTTGGACCAAGCACGGAGAAAAAGGGGTTGTGGTGGAAGACAATGAAGAAGAAGAGGATGATGACAACTATCATAATATGTATCCCGAATATGATGATACTGCAATGGGGGTAGATAATGAAGATCAAGAGGCAGAAGATGGGCCCGCTGATGACAATCTTGGTCGGGCCATTACTGATGTAAAGGAAGAATGTGAAACTGAAAAGGAGAAGGAGAAACTGGAGCAGATGTTAAAGGATCACAAAACATTATTGTACCCAACTTGCGAAGATGGCCACAAAAAGCTAGGTACCACACTGGATTTGCTGCAATGTAAGGCAAAGAACGGTGTGACAGACAGCGCATTTTCAAAGTTGTTGGTAAAAATGAAGAATCTGCTTCCAAGAAATAATGAGTTGCCCGGCAGTACATACCAAGCAAAGAAGGTTGTCTTCCCTCTAGGATTAGACGTGCAGAAGATACATGCCTGCATTAATGACCGCATCCTCTACCGCGGTGAGAAGTACGAGAATTTGGATGCATGCCCGGTATGCACTGCACTGCGGTATAAGATCAGACGAGACGATCCTGGCAATGTTGAGGGCGAGGCCAATAGGAAGAAGGTTCCTGCCAAGGTTATGTGGTATGCTCCTATAATACCACGGTTAAAACGTCTATTCAGAAATTAAGAGCATGCCAAGTTGTTGCGATGGCACATGGAAGAACGTAAGAAAGACGCGATGTTGAGACACCCCGCTGATGGGTCACAGTGGAGAAAAGTCGAGCGAGAGTACCCGGACTTCGCACGTGGGAACTTAAGGTTTGGTCTAAGTACAGATGACATGAATCCTTTTGGTGAGCAGAGCTGCAGTCACAGCACCTGGCCTGTGACTCTATGTATCTATAACCTTCCTCCTTGGTTGTGCATGAAGAGGAAGTTCATTATGATTCCAGTGCTCATCCAAGGCCCGAGGCAAACCGGCAACGACATTGATATGTACCTAAGGCCATTAGTTGAAGAACTTTTATAGCCGTGGACCAAACCAGGTGTACGTATGTGGGATGAGCACAAAGGGGAGCCATTTGACCTACGAGCATTGCTTTTCGTAACCATCAATGATTGGCCTGCTCTTAGTAACATTTCAGGACAGACAAACAAGGGATACAATGCATGCACACACTGTTTAGATGAGATTGAAAGTGTATATTTGGATAAATGTAAGAAGGTTGTGTACCTAGGGTATCGTCGATTTCTTCCGAACCTGCATCCCGTAAGAAAGAAAGGCAAGCATTTCAAACGTCTGCGTAACTCCGAGGAAGCCTCGTCTGCATCAGTGAGGAGGTATTTGGTATGGTCAAGGACCTAGAAGTAATCTTTGGAAAAGGTCCTGGCAGTCTATCTGTTCCGAATGACGATGCCGGACACGCGCCCATGTGGAAGAAGCAATCTATATTTTAGGACCTACCCTATTGGAAAGACCCTGAAGAGCCTATGCATCCTGAGAACGAGAAGGAAATATTTTTTGAATGCCTAAGTAGTATCAAGGTCCCGTCTGGATTCTCATCGAATATAAAGGGAATAATAAATATGGCAGAGATAAAATTCCAAAACCTGAAGTCTCATGACTGCCATGTGATTATGACGTAATTGCTTCCGATTGCATTGAGGGGGCTTCTACCTGAAAATGTTCGAGTACCCATTGTGAAGCTATGTGCATTCCTCAATGCAATATCTCATAAGGTAATCGATCCAGAAAGCCTACCAGGGTTACAGACAGATGTGTCCCAATGTCTTGTCAGCTATGAGTTTGTGTTCCCACCATCCTTCTTCAATATTATGACGCATATCCTGGTTCACCTAGTAGAAGAGATTGCCATTCTCGGTCCTGTATTTCTACACAATATGTTCCCCTTTGAGAGGTAACATGGGAGTATTAAAGAAATATGTTCATAACCATGCTAGGCCAGAAGGAAGCATCTCCAAGGGCTATGTAACAGAGGAGGTCATTGAGTTCTGTGTTGATTTTATTCCTGACCTTAAGGCATTTGGTGTTCCAGAATCACGACATGAGGGGAGACTGCGTGGAAAAGGCACCCTAGGATGTAAAGCAATGATATGTAGGGACGGGCATTCTCTCAATCAAGCACACTACACGGTTTTACAAAGATCTATCTTGGTTGCCCCGTATATCAATGAACACAAGAATTTTATACGTCTCAAACACCCGGGGCAGTCTGATGAATGGATTATAAGTGAACACATGGCGAGTTTTGGCGGCTAGCTGCAAAGACTTCTCACGAATAACACCATTGTTGGAGATCAGCTGTACTTGTTGGCTAGGACAACATCTTCGACTGTATGTACTTTCCAAGGGTACGAGATAAATGGGAATACATTTTACACGATAGGCCAACATAAAAAGAGAACTAACCAAAACAGTGGTGTCCGCTTCGATGCAGCAGAAGACAATAGGCAAAAGACCACGTATTATGGGTTCATAGAGGAGATATGAGAACTTGACTATGGACCTAATTTTAAGGTCCCCTTGTTTCGGTGCAAATGGGCCAAGCTAACAGGAGGAGGGGTTGAGGTAGACAAGAAGTACGGAATGACAACAGTGGATCTCAACAATCTTATGAAGGTAGACAAGAACTTAGACAAACCATTCGTCTTAGCCAATGATGTGGCTCAGGTTTTCTATATGAAGGACATGTCTACCAAACCGAAAAAAGAAAAAAAAAAGCAAACAGATACATCACATGATGAGCCAAAGCGTCACATAGTTCTTTCAGGGAAAAGAAACATCGTGGAAGTGGAGGACAAGACAAACATGTCAGAAGATTATAATAAGTTTGATGAAATTCCGCTCTTCAGAGTGAAGACTGACCCAACCATCCTGTTAAACGGTGCTAATACTCCATGGTTACGGCCGACGGGATCATAAGATTGACTATATGTATTAATTGAGCCATTTTTGGCACACATATGTATCTCAAAATGGAAATCAATGTCATATTTCTTCTGTTAACACTATATGTATTAAATGAGCCATTTTTCTTCCCGCCATTTTTCTTCCCGCCATTTCTTCCCGCTAGTTTTTCCCGCCAGTTCTTCCCTCCAGTTATCTTCCTGCCATTTCTCACTATATATATATGTAGGGTTGGCCTCCATTGTCATTGCACATCTCTAGAATCATATCTGCAACCTCATCACTCTTTCACATGGCTTCCACCGTACCACTAACCTCTAGGGAGACGGAGGCGCTTTGCGCCTCGAACTACCCATGCCCGCCGGGCTACTGCGTCCATGTCGGCTGGATGCTGAGCGCCGGAGGCGTGCCGGTTCCTCCTGTCCATCTAGGTGTGGCACGCCGGATGGCCATCACGAACCACTACTACTTCGAGCTCACGCCGGAGAATCGGAGGAATCCCAGATGACATCCCGACTATTTCCCGACTTGGGAAGCCTTCTTCGGGGATCGGCGTGAGAGGGCGCTCGATAGGCACGAGGAGGACGACCCACCTCCTCCGAACTTCAACGAGGCCGGTCGTCGGCTGTGGTGGCGCGGTTGGACTCTCTAGAGCGTCATGGACTACGACACCGCCGCCGACTCTAACCCCCGTCTACGCTACCCTCAAGTCCATCCCACGCGTACTCAGCCTTCAAGATTCAACTATGGCGACCCCGCCGACGACAACAACGATGGCCACTACGAGTACGACGACTAAAGTGACGAGTATTACAGGTGTAGGCAGGAGCATGACTGAATCACTCCAACATTCCAAAACAAGTTCGGCCGATTGTGACTTAATGTGGATGTATCTCAATTTTCAGTTCTTCTATGTATCTTAATTTTTAGTCGTGCTTTGTTAGTTGCGTTATGTACTTGAATTCCAGTTCTATCGTAATAAAATTTTCTTCCCTCCCTTTTCCTCCCGCGAATTCTGCCCGCCCTTTCCCATATGTTACTAGTTTGAATAGTTAGAATTTTATTTTTTAAAAACAAAAAATGTTTTAGGATTAATTATTCAAATACAAACAATTTTCATGTTGAAAGTTTTGTCAGATTCCAAAGTGTACAAAAGATGCTAAATTTAAATATCCAAACAATTCAAAAATATTAATACAAAATAAAATATGATTTTATGTAATAAAATATGGTTACATTCCTTTTTAGATGCTTAATATTTCTTAATTCAAAGTTTTAGGGTTTGGCTATTTTAATTTTGTCTTAATTGAATAATCAAAATTTATATGTAAGTGTTTTAATTATTTTGAAAATTTTCATCTACAGTAACTATAAAATGTTTTTTATATGAATGGATAGATCTTATTTTTCTGAAAATTATGATATATTATTCATATTTTTCAGAGTTACAATGAAAAATATATGAATTTTATTAATTCTATCCTATATTTTGAATTAAAAAAGCCCCCACCCCTTTAATGTACGAAATAAATGCCCCCTTTAACACCAGTTCCAGCCACGAACCGGTGTTAAAGGGGTGGTCATTTATTTCGTTCACGCGCACCCCCCTCTTTAAAACCGGTTCCAGCCACGAACCGGTGTTAAAGGGTCCCCCCCCTTTAACACCGGTTCGTGGCTGGAACCGGTGTTAAAGGGGGAGGGGTTATAATGCAGCGCGCACATTCTTCCTCTTCCCCATCCAGACACTTAGAAAATTTTGGGATCAAGAAGAGGAGGGCACAGAGAACAACGACGACGCCGGCAGGCTGCTCGACCGCGCCGTCGCCCTCCGCCGCCGCGCCAGCGCCGTCCGCCACCGCGACCGCGCTGTCCGCCACCGTGCCCACGCCTTCCGCCACCACGCTCCTCGACGTCCGCCTCCTCGCCATCAAGATCACACGCCTTCTGCCGGCCGCCTCCTGTTCAGGCGCCGTCTTGGCCACCGTTTCTAGGTGAGCTGCAGCTGCTTAGGATTTTGTTTTAGGATTTTTGGTTTGGGATTTTGTTTTTAGCAATTTTGTTTTAGGATTGTTTAGAGAATTTGTTAGAATATTTTATTTTAGGATTTTGTTAGAATATTTTTTTGAGAATTTGTTAGAATATTTTGTTTTAGGATTGTTTAGACAATTTTGTTTTGCAAATTTGTTAGAATATTTTTTAGGATATTTTGTGTCATAATCATAATTAAGTTTAGAGAATATTTTGTTAGGACTTTAATGTTAGGATATTTTGTGTCATAATCATAATTAAGTTTAGATAATAATCATAATCATAGGATATTTTGTTTTAGGAATTTAGTGTTAGGGAATTGATTTTAGGATATTAATTGGATATATGGATATTTTGCGATATTAATATTTATGATATGAATCCTATGATAACGCGCGCACCTCCTCTTCCTCTTCCCCCAGCCAGATCGAGGATTAGAGGAGCACAGAGAGAGGAGCCGTCGCCGTCGCGCCCACCCACGCCGCGGTCGCCGTCGCGCCCACGGTGCTCACCCACCCCTTCGCTCGCTCCCTCTCGCTCGGAAC
Source organism: Avena insularis (assembly GCA_023614405.1). NCBI lineage: Eukaryota > Viridiplantae > Streptophyta > Magnoliopsida > Poales > Poaceae > Avena > Avena insularis. Next base: position 28,372,991 of record CM042689.1, on the reverse strand, counting down.
CGTCGTCGCCTCGCTTATCTGCAAGTGCCGCCGCTGGCCGTCATCGTTGCCGTCTCTCCGGTGACCCCTAGGTAGCGGCGCTGCCCGTTTTAGGAAGGCCGCATCGCGCTGAGTTGAACACGCTTGCTCGCGCGCCCAAGGTCGCTCTCTTACTCTAGATAATATTTGTGTATTTTTTATGAATAATAATTATATTTGTGTATGAATCCAAGTCCTCTTGAATATTTACTCTCTTACTCTAGATAATATTATTGTTTTAGGAACTATGGATCCACTCAGTAGAAACCTTGAAGAGGAAGAAATAATGGAGAACATGATCCACGAGGACATCTCACAATATCTGAACTTGGAGGGACATGATGACAACTAAAGTAGTCATGGAGAAGATGACGACTCCGGTGAACGCACTTTAGTGATTACAAAATCCGTCGAGGTATATATATGCATGGATTAAGCCTCTGCTGACTTGCACCGATTGATTTGTATATATTAACGCTTCTTTCTTCTTTTAGCCCTCCGGATTGACTAGCCAGCAACAATCTTCTTCTACGAAAAAGAGTAAGCGAGGCGCAAGCCATCGGTTGAAAGATCGTGCAAAGTTCACGATCGAAGAAGTCCATGTTGATGGCAGGCCGATGGAGCCCAAGAAGGCCGCAGACAAATTATACGTCAGGCTAGAGTTCTTGTTAGGGACCAAATACCAATCATAATTGAATATTGGACTAAGCCAAAGAAGGGCGACGGTACCTTTGTCGATGAAAGATCCAAAGAAACGCTTTGGAATTCGCTGTTGGTAAATTTCACCCTACCGCCAGAGGAGGATGAAAATAAACCGGTTATAAAGGAAAAGGTCAAAGAGTGGACTCTAAAGAAGATGGCTGACGCTTTCCGCAACTGTAAGATAAAATTGAACAAATTTGTCAAAGCTCGCGAGACTCTAGATTTCGAAGACGCATATTATGCGAAGATAAGACCTCACTGGCCCGAATTTGTGGCATACAAGGAAGGTGCTATAGCTACAAAGAGGTAAGAAACCAATACGCTAAATGCCCAGAAGAAGGAATATCACCAGAGGACAGGGTCAGGTGGCTACATATCTCAGAGGCCTAAGTGGGAGGAAGCTGAGAAGGCCCTACGCGATAGAGGGATCACACCCCAGACACATGGGTGGGACCTACGTGCAAAGACTTGGTTCTACGGAATCGGGGCAAGGTTGGACCCAGAAACGGGATTGTGTATCTTCCCAACCCTCCTTGACAAACCTGTCACTGAACTCATCATGGCATACGAGGAAACAGCCGCCAGGACCTTCCATCTCGACAGAGAGAATGACCAGCTGACACGTGCCATCGGTAAAAAAGAACACCCTGGACTTACACGAGGCACAAGGGGTATGACGTGGAAGGATGGGTTTGCCGAGTGGGGCGACTCTTACAGATGGCGCGGCAGAAAATAAAAAGAGCGTACATTCCAAATGACACAGATAGAACATGCACTTGTGGCGCTGCAGGCGCAAGTGAATGCACAAAAGAGCCAGCAAGCTACCATCTCAGCGGCACGAAGAGCCTGTATTGGAAGCTGCCGGCGGCCCAGACTCTGCGCGGAAAAGCAGCGTGGCTTCCACGGAGAACATGCAGCCCACACTTGAAATGGCGAGTCCTCGATACCTCGTGGATGAGATCACGGAGAGGGAACACGCTGAGTTGCATGTGAGATTAATGGGCTTATCCATTAAGGTGGCAGTCGGCTATGCCTTACCTCCTGTAGCTGGTGGAACTTACCATTGCCGACCAATTCCATATGTCTATGCTATTGTCGGGGTGGATGAGGTTGTGAAGGAATATGAGGAAGCACAGCTTGACCATGCTATAGGTGAAGGGGAAACTCAACTCAAATTGGTAGTGAAAACAACCATTCTTTGGAAGAAGGAACACATCGTGCTTCCAAATTGGAGGCCACTGGCACCCCCGCCGTCTCCATAGCGTCAGCAGTCTAAGCCGCCTCAGCCGTCTCCAAGTCATTAGAATACTCCCCTGTCGTCTCCGGCGCTTCAGCCATCTCCTGCGCGATAGCCATATCCGACGCGCCAGCCATCTCCTACGCGTTAGCCATCTTCGGTGCGCCAGCCATCTCCTGTGCGTCAGCCATCTCCGGCGCTTCAGCCATCTCCTCTGCGTAAGCGGAAGAGCACGGCCACGAAGAGCATCACTAGCACTGCCACGAAGAAATCCGCAGGAAACCGTACGCCAAAGAGTTCAAGAAACTACGTCTTGCAGCCTTCCGCCAAGCCATTGCCGGTATTACCGTGGAATCGCAGTGACGAGGAGAACAATAGGATCTCAGAAGAAGAGGTCAAGAAATTCTTTGCACCTATACGGGACGAGCCAAAGGAGAAGCTAGATCCAGCGGTGGTGGAGAAGTTTTACAATAATCTTTTGAAACCTGAAACCCCACTTGTGCCGGACTACGAGCGCCAGATTATGAAGGGGGATGCAAGGCGGAGGGAGACTGAAAGTATTAGTCGTGCGGCACCCCAGAAAACAGTTCCCATGCTCGAAGAGCAGGAAAACCAATCATGCGCCCCGCTCCAAGTGTTCGACACACGGATAGCTCCTCCTATAAATGATTACGAGGCAGAGCTACAAAGAAAGGCCAATGAGATGGGGATGACTTACATTGCATACTTGAACATCATGGGAGACAACTTGCCCAAAGGCGATGTCAACCCCATACAGCCATGGAAGTATGGGAAGAATCTCGTCAAGAAAGAGGAGATCAAGAATCTACCAACAAAGATGCGAAGATTGCACAAGTGGTACCTTGATTTCTGCAAGACGAGAAAGGAAGAATGGATCACGACGCATATAAGAGATGATATTTTCTTGTGCGGAGATGACGAGATCGCCTTCAACATTCAAGACTTGCATTTTCTATTCAATCAGAAGGAACTCGACAAAGATGCCATCAGCCTTTATTGTGTTAAGTACTATTTCTGTAATGTCTATCTCATCTCATTCAATTCATTAATTGCATGTATATATATGCTCACCATATATGTATATACTATTATGCAGGAAAAAGGTTATGGAATGCATGAAAGGAGGCCCTTTTGTCATTGGGTTCGTTGACCCAAATAGAGTTCATGAACAAGTGGTAAAACACAAACCCGGGCAAACAGAAGATTTATTGCTAAGGTCTTTACTGAGACAACAAACCAAAAGGGAAGTACTATTGCCTTACAACTTCTCGTGAGTACTTTTATCCTCTCTTGTACACATTCTGTTTCGGCTTACTCGATGCATGTGTAACTGATGATGAGTTGTGCTTGCGCAGGTTCCACTTTATTCTGCTAGTCATTCAACCTGACTCAGGAAAAGTCCTTGTCATGGACTCGTTACGAAAAGACCAAGAGCTATGGGCAGACTTTAAAGAGATGCTCTAGAGGTAATTTCAATCATATTATCGCACTAGATCGGAAACTTTCATGACAACAAGTAATTAATTACTACTTTATCCATTTTCTTTGCCGGGCAGAGTTTGGAAAAGGTTCACGGGCAGGGCCGTGGGTGAATGGTCAGAGGAACTAAAATTTGTAGACCAAAATGTAAGTAATACTAGCTAGCTAGGTCTGCGTATCTCTTTGATTCTGCTTCCAATTCCATTATATCATGCTTTATTGATTATTATTTTGATTGAACTCTCTATTCTTGTAAAGTGCACGCATCAGGGACCCGGGAATAACTTATGTGGATACTATGTTTGCGAGTTCATTCGCAACACGATATGTGCGACGGGCCAAGCCGCACTAGAGCAACTTAGAGTAAGTAAACAAAGTACACAACATTATTTTATTACCATCAATTGTGTTGAGTTTTATTCTTATATATATTGACCCCATTCTTCATATATATTTAGATCGAACGGATGTGGGACCAACTCCTACCATTTGACCGCATACGAGCCATTCAAGAGGAATTGGCGGGGTTCATACTTTATGAGGTCTTCACGCCTGGCGGAGAACTCTTTAGATATCCACCAAAACGAACGTGTACGGAGATGTTATATTGTATATATGCTTGAACGTGTTTGTCTTGTACTTGATGCTTCAACGTTTATGGAGAATGCCACAATGACGATGTTTGTGTATAATAATAGTTGCTTAATTATTCATGTACTCATATGTACCGATGATGTATGTGTATACCTCTCCCGATCGATTCCTCCTCCCCTCCCCTCGTGCCAGAAATCGCCCGAGCAGGCAGAGAACTCGCCATGGGCGAGATTTATGCCGTTTTCCTGCTGCAGCAGAACTCGCATGCGAGATTTATGCCTTTTCACGCCATGCGAAGAACATTTAACACCGGTTCGTGTTACTAACCGGTGTTGAATGGGAGGTGATGAGCGCTGCGGAAGCCCCACGTGCGCCACCCTTTAACAGCGGTTCATATAAGAACCGTTGTTAAAGGGGGGCCTCTAACACCGAACCGCCAACAGTGGTTCTACCACCGCTGTTAGAGGCTGGTCCGAACCGGTGTTAGAGGCATGTGTGTGTGTATAGATACAATTTGATTACATATATATACAATTTGATTATATAGAGATCACAACCCGTCTATTGATTACATGCGGAGATTATTAAATCAGTAGTATCCCTTGGTATGGAATTTTCTATTTGGGTCTATGGCATGGTCAACCAAAAATCCTGCCAATTACTCTTGAATTGCTACCAAGCGCTCCTTTGGATGGAGATTCCCCTGCAATCTTTTCAACTATAATATATAAAATAAGGAGATCAATATGAATATCAATCGTCATAACAAATATTATGAATGACACTCAATACAACTGATGGTAATAAATTCAAATTGTGAATATATTGTTCATGTACATCTAGAAATATCGCTCCATCCCGCTCACTTACCTCAAAACGAATGAACTCGTAGACGAAGTATGCACACAAATTAGTCCCTGCTGGCTGCCTCTCGCACTTTACGAGAATAGAATTCAATCAAATAATAATGAAGCATGATATAATGGCATTGAAACTAGAATTGAAGAGATGCGCAGACCTAGCTCGTACTGCTTACCTCGACCTGACGAAAACTAAGCTTATTTTCAAATTCACCAACCCTACTCTTGGTAAAATCTTGCCAAACCCTGCCAGGCAAAAAATAAAGAATAAATGAGTTATTAGTTACTTGATATCTCAAGATATTTATGAACGAAAGAGACAGATATAGTGCGATAATGGATGAAATTACTCGTGGAGCGCATCTTTAACGATTGTGTACTCCGATTCGTCTTTCCTTAGTGAGTCTTTGATTTCAACTCTTCCAGTGTCAACTTCGAAGTTGCGCACATTTATATATGCTTCAGTAACTCAAAAATTACAAAAGTGAATGTGTAAGTATAACACTCTCACCCAGAGTTATAGGGAAACAATATTCACTTTTTGTAATGTTGACTTTTTATGAACCTTAGGAAGTTACGTTTCGTCTCCTTGGAGTATTGCTTTAGAAATCGTTCATTAACTCGACGTGGGTCAATGAACAAAGTGTCAAAGATTTTCTTTAGGTCACATTCCTCGCTCTTCATTCTATATAATAGCGTAGTAAGGATAATTACAGGCAATGAACGAGCTGAGTTAGAGACTTTATCATAGAAATAAATGAACCACTTATAAACAATAGGAACTGAAGATACTCAAGTCGAGGGCATCTTGTTTGAATAACATATAGAATTCCTCAAAATAAATTTGAATCTGGTCTTCATCGGTGAAATGCTCATTTGTAACTCTCACAAGCAGCACTGATAATCGATCTTCTTCCTTGGATGTAGAGACTTTCTCGTACCACTCATGCAGTCTTCGCATTTGTGTTGGTAGAAGATCGATCTCATCGGGCCTGACCAGAGGCTTCCCGTATTCATATTTCAATTCTATTTCCTTCAAGATGGGGACATGTTCGTCTAACGCTTGATCGACATTAATTCCAGCACCTATAGCAAACGCTTCCACTTGATCAATAACGAAACCCTAATCATGATAAAAATTGGGTAACACCTTGAGAGGGGAGATCGATTGTTTTGCCTTGTCTCCGAGTTGGGCAACCTCACCTTTCCCTATGCTTCTTGTATTATTACTACCAATTTTCAGCAGATAGCATTTGTAGTCATCAGCCTTATTTATCTCATATTGCGATGGTTGCTCAATAAAACTCTTAGCCCACTGTTTGGCTTTCGGATCAAATATTTTCTTTGGCTCGGGATATTTGGATGCAAAAAAGGCTTTCACTTGGGCATCACTGATCGTTTTCTCATCAGTCATCTCGTAAGGTAACTTGGGAGGAGGCACCGGGGTTTTATTCACCCTATTATGCTTCCTCTGAGTAGTAGTACTTCTAGTCGACTGAGCGGCCACCTTCGGCTGACGGGGCGGCGGACTCGCGCTATGGTAGTCGTCCCACTCCTCATCATGTGGACTTGCTAGAGGCGGCAGACTCGGCTGCCATGGAGGAGACGGTGGTGGCCTGGGCGCCAAGCCTAGAAACACGATGTATTTCTTGCGCCAGAGAATGATATCACCTCTGACTTCTCCTAGTGTATTCTCATCTTCAGCTCCAGGGATGTCAAGTTCCAGTGATTCATATTGCCGTAGAACTTCCTCCACCCCAACACGAGCATAGCCATCTGGAATCTCATTGCAATGCTAGCTTGCACCAGGTTCACAAGAGAAAGCATAGCCGAGAGTCACCTTGAAGGATAAGTCATCACTCCCATATGTAGCTCACAACTTGTGTTCTCAGTGATATTATCCACGGGGTAGCAATCTATCGGACCGGTCGCCGTGGAATCCATGCTGCTTTTCCGCTGACATGGGCCGCCGGCACTTTCTTACAGCGGCTGATGAGTTGGCCCTTGCTGGCGCAATTCGTCTAGTTGCTTATGTTGCTCCTTTAGAATGGCATATATTTCCTTGTTATTTATTTCTACGCTACACAACCGGTCTGCCTCCTCCTACTCCTTCTGCTTCTTTTCTCTCGCTCGGCTTCTATAAGATTCATTGTCCTCGAGAAACCCAGTTTTCCACGGCACACGAGGTCCAAAGCCTTGTGTTCGTCCTGGTTTTCAGGATTCCCGAGGGCCTTTGTCAGCTCGTTGTTCTCTCTGTCGGGTTTGAAGTTACCCTTTTAACCTCCTCGATTGTTTTAACAATTTCTTCATGGGGTGTAGCAACATTGGACTTCGCCCCATGCGCAAGTAACCAATTCCTTACCCTGATGGGCCAATCCTCTATATCTAGAGTGAGGCCTTGGGAACGCAAGGCTTTCTTGGCTTCCTCCCACTTAGGCACGGAAGTCCTGTAGCCATCTATCCCCATCTTATGGTGATATTTCCTTTTTGCAGCTTTTTCTTTATTCTTTTCGGACCTTTTTTGCTACTTCTGATTTCTTGTAGTCCAGAAATCTTTCCCAGTGAGCCCACTGCTTCTCTAGTGTGCCAATGAATTCTTGAACTTCTTTTTCCTCGAGATATTCATTGTATAATCGTTTCTTATAGTTATTGAACTGTTCAGCCATCTTCTTAAGAGCGAAATGCTTGATTTTGGACCTCATAGCATCTGTGGCCTTCTCAGACTACAAGATCAGTAGGGTGAAATGTGAAATGAGCTTCTCCCATAGTATGTCTTTGTATATGTCCTCGACAAAACTATTAGGATTTCCATCTCCCTTTGCTGGCTTATTCCAGTTGATAATGTTGATCGGGACGTTGTCCCTAACAATAAATCCACATTGCTGAATAAATGTGTTTGCGTTACTTATGGGAAGCAACGGTTTTCCCTCTAGAGAGACCTCATCAATTGTGCGATGCACATCGGTGGCCATCCCTTTGGCCGGTCCTTGTTTACTAGTTTTACCAGACTTGGTCGATGCGGAGGTCTAAAATAAGAAACATTCGTTAATATATATATACAAATCATTTAATGCATCTATCTAGTGATCAAGAGGCTTAATAATATACCTCGCTAGACTTTGTTAAGGCCGGTCCATCATTTTCCAAGCCGTCATTGCAATTAAAACTAGTATGCGCTTCGACTAGAGGTTCTATCTCCATTCCATCACCGGACTCATTGAGAAACTGTGAGCCATCTTCTGCTCCACGGTATTCTGCTCCACCATGATCGACGAGCGCTCGACCATGACCAGGGAGCGCCTCACCCTGATAGGGGAGTGCTTCACCCTGATAGGAGAGAGCTTCATCACCTTGTATCATGTCGAATAGAGGCTCTTCACCTTCTCTACCGCTGAAGTCCATAGAATAACTACTAAGTAATAAAATTAACAATGTATCATATATCATAACAACACAGTACTAATACATCTCGAATCACAAAAAAGTACTAATATCGTATAAATAACAACATCTCTATGAATAACATTGCTCAAACTCAACATCGACTCCCGGTTCTTGAGCCACGGGATGTGAACACCCAAATAGTCGGAACCATCACAGGAGTATAGCTAGGGTGAGATCCCTGAAGAAGCTTCCAGGTATTGGAGACCATCCTGGCATCCAACATCATCATATAGCAACGGACGTGCTCGTCCTCCTCCCTGACACGATGTCGTACCACCTCCTCGGGGGCCGACTCCCTCTGCACCCTTCCTAGACCATGTGACTTCTACCAAAGAAGATCTGGGTCGACGACGACACCCGGATTCCTCACCAAGATACGTGTCCCGGAAGATAGCACCTCCTAGTGCCAGCCTGGCGAGGCCCAGTCTCGGACATGTCCGGCAGAGCACAGTACTCCATCGTTGTTGATGAGTCGACTACGGGGATGCGGCATAGGAATATCCTGAAGTAGGTATTTGATCGAAATAATGCTAAGGAAATAATTCTATTTTAATTTATATCTCTATACTATCAATACTAAATAATTAAATCTATTTCTAAATAATCCTAGGAAAATCTACTTCTAATTAACTAAATACTAGCAATAATACCTAAATCCCTAAATTAAATCCCTAAATACTAGAAATAATACTAGCAATAATAACAATAATCCCTAAATCTCTAAATACTAGAAAATATTCCTAAATCCATAAATACTAGCAATAATATTAGCAATATATATATACAATTATCCCTAAACCCCTAAATCCCTAAATACTAACAATTATCCCTAATTCCCTAAATACTAACAATTATCCATAAATCCCTAAATACTAGCAATAATATTAGAAATATATAATTCTAACAATTGTCCCTAAATCCCTAAATACTAACAATTACCCCTAATTCCCTAAATACTAACAATTATCCCTAAATACTAACAATTAAATATCCCTAAATCTCTAAATATATACTAGCTACATATAATACTAGCAACTAATAATAATAACAATTAAATCCCTAAAAATACTCACAGGGGAGACCAACGCATGGGGACGACAGCGAGGGCAGTGGGGACAGCAGGCGTGGCGCTCCTCCTTGTCTTGCCAAGACGGCCGGCGGTGCTCCTCTCCATGCGTGAAACAAGGGTGGCGGCGCGGTGCTCCTCGTAGCAGCGTGGGTTCTCATCCTGGTGACGGCTCTTCCTGGCGTCGCAGGGGTCTCCCGCGCGGGCTCCTTCTCCTCGGCATGGAGGTCTCCCAAGGACGGGAGGCGGCTACCATCGTCGGAGAAGAGAAAATTGCGTGTCCCGGTTCGTGTCTCGAACCGGGAGAGGGGTCGTGGTATTTATACCACTAACCTCTAGTCCCAGTTGGAGCCACCAACCGGGATTAGAGGCCACCCTGTAGTCCCGGATGGAGCCACCAACCAGTACTAGAGGTGTTTTCGGCCGCGCCGATTCGCGAGCGCGCCAAAACCCTCTAGTCTCGGTTGGAGTTTTGAACCATGACTAGAGTTAATTAAAATAATAAAATTTTGATTAATAAAATAAATAAATATCTATTATTCTATAATGATGAAAAATATGTATTATATATCAAAATTTGCAGGAAAAAAAGATCTGTAATATAAATGTTTTAGCATACTCTGTTATACAACTAATATTTTGTTGAATTCAATTATATCTTTTGCATACTTTTGAATTTGATAAACTATCAACATAAAAAGTGTTTGAATTTGATTGACTGATCTAAAACTATTTTCCGTTTTCTAAAATAGTTAGTTTAACTACTGAAACTAGTAATCGACACTATAGATACTTCGAGGGCCTTTAGTCCCGGTTCGAGCCACTAACCAGGACTAGATATCTTTCCCGCCATTTCCCTTCGCTTCCCGCCATTTTTTCCCGCCCTTTCCCTCTATATCTAGGGTGACCGTCAAGGTAATCCACACATCCACAGTTTCCCCTCTCACAACAATGGGCCCTGCATATTGGGCAATCCTGACTCTCGAGGAGACCGAGGTGCTGTGTGCCTCCAGCTACCCATGCCTGTCAGGCTACCATCTGCCCGCCAACTGGATGCTGAGCGCTAGAGGGGTTTCTCTCCCTCCTGTGCCTCAAGATTCCGCACGCCAGACGACCATTACAAACAAATTCTACCTCTAGCTCATGACAGAGCAGCGGATGGATCCCCATTGGGATCTCGACAACTGTGACACCTGGAATGCCTTCTTCACAAACCGGAGGGAAAGGGAGCTCACCAGGTACGAGGGTGACGGTCCTCCCCATGTGAACCACAAAGAATTCTGCCGTCGCCTCTGCTGCGAGAATCAGACTATCATTGGTGTGACGCTACATCATGCAGAGAGATCATCCTCGCCTGCGGTGCCCACAGCCGCCACAAAGCCATAAGAAGGGTGGCCGTGGCGAAGGCCGCGGTGGTAGCGACATCGTCATCTGGGAGCACCCTCCCCCACACGTCTTGAATCCGATGCCAGAGTGGCAAGTGCCCCTGAAATATGCTATGGCTAGGCTGAGGATTCAGCCACGTGCGGGCAGCCCCTCCCCTCTATTTATGAGAGGAGGGCAGCTTGGAAGACGGGAGTTTCAATCCTTCCCCAAACCCAACTATTGTTCCAATTTGACTTTTCAAACCTCCATTTTGACTTTCAATTTAGAGTTTTATTTCTCTCTGGCAAATGCCCAACCAAGTGACCTAGGACATGATCCAATCATTCTACTTAACGATGACACATTCATGAACCATTCCCCTTTCGGTCCGGTGAACCTTCTAGACCCTTCTAGAACCTCTCCGATGAAAACATCAGAATCATTCCCGAACTCCTGAATCGGACTTTCCTTATATAAATCCTATTCTCCGAACCATTCCGGATCTCCTCGTGATATCCCGGATCCCATACGAGACTCTGAACAACATTCGGTCTCCCTACTTACATTCCATATCTACTAAACAACATCGAATCCTTAAGTGTGTCTCCCTACAGTTCGTGAATTATGCGGACATGACCGAGACACTTCTGCGATCAATAACCAATAGAGGAATCTAGAAATTCATATGGTTCCCACATATTTCTATGATTACTTTGCAATCGAATGAACCACTTACATACGAAACCAATTTCCCTTTGTCTCGCGATAGTTTACTTATCCGAGGTTTGATCCTCAGTATCTTTGCATACCTAGTTCAACCTCGTTACCGATAAGTACTCTTTTCTCGTTCCCGTGATATGTGATCCCTTGTGAGGCAGTCACATGCTTGCAAGCTAATTGGATGACATTCCACCAAGAGGGCCAAGAGTATATCTATCCGTCATATGGATGGACAAATCCCACTCTTGATCCATGTGCCTCAACACATACTTTCAGAACACTCAATGCCATATTTATAGCCACCTAGTTACGGTGTGGTGTTTGATGTCATCAAACCATACTTCCAGTGATGGTGGTTAGCATGATCTCATGGTCGAAGGAATTAGGTTACTATGTATCAGAAAGCTTATAGAAAATGAACTATTGAAATGACTTGATATTTATTCTACGCTTATCGATAGGAGTATGTCCATCATACCATTCTCCTAATGATATGATCTTGTTGTTAATAACATCTCAATGTTCATGATCGAGAAACCACGATCATCTATTAACCAACAAGCTAGTATTATAAAGAGGCTTTACCAGGGACTCTAATTTAGTTTACAAATCACACAAGTATTAATGTTTCCGGTTAATACTATTATAGCATGAATATAAACATTTATCATAAACACAAAGATATAATAATAACCACTTTTATTATTGCCTCCAGGGCATATCTCCAACAGTCTCCCACTTGCACTAGATTCAACTAATCTAGATTACATGGTAATATACCGAACACCCATGGCGGTTTGGTGCTTGTCATGTTTTGCCCTCGGGAGAGGTTTAGTCAATGGATCCGCCACATTCAGATATGTGTGTACTTTGCAAATCTTTATGTCACCATCTTGGACATGCTCTCGAATAGCGTGAAAATGCAGCTTGATATGCTTCAGCTTCTTGTGTGACCTTGGTTCTTGCGCATTGGCTATGGTTCCGATGTTATCATAATAGATATGCATTGGGTCCAGCACACTTGGAACCACACCAAGCTCTGCAATGAACTCCTTCATCCATATCGCCTCTTGTGAAGCCTCCGAAGCAACTATGTATTCCGATTCAGTTGAAGATCCTGCCACAACGCTTTGCTTTGTACTCCTCCAGCTAACTGCTGCACCATTCAAACTAAATACGTATCCAGATTGAGACTTAGAATCATCCGGATCGGTGTTCCAACTAGCATCGGTGTAACCATTAACAACGAGCTTATCATCACCTCCATAAGAAAGAACCATATCCTTAGTTCTTCTCAAGTACTTAAGGATGTTTTTGACCGCTTTCCAATGATCCACTCCTGGATCACTTTGATATCTGCTAGTCAAACTAACAGCATATGCAATGTCGGGTATAGTACAGAGCATGGCATACATAAGAGATCATATGGATGAGGCATAGGGAGTCTTACTCATCCTTTCTCTATCTTCTTCCGTTGTAGGACTTTGAGTTTTACTCAAGGTCGTATTGGGAAACATGGGCAAGAACCCTTTCTTGCTATCTTACATTCCAAACCACTTTAGAACTTTGTCCAATTATGTACTCTGTGACAATGATATTAGGTGTCTTGATCTATCTCTATAAATCTTTATGCCTAATATGTAAGCTGCTTCGCCAAGATCTTTCATTGAAAAACTATTATTCAAATAATCCTTGACACTATTAAGAAGGTCTTCATCATTTCCAATCAACAATATGTCATCTACATATAGTATTAAGAATGCTACAGAGCTCCCACTCACTTTCTTGCAAATACAAGCTTGTCCATAAGTTTGTTTAAAACCAAAACTTCTGATCACCTTATCAAAATGTTGATTCCAACTCCGGGATGCTTGCTTCAATCCATAAATGGACCCTTGAAGTTTGCATACCTTGTTAGCATCTTTAGGATCGACAAAACTTTTGGGCTGTACCATATATAACTCTTCATCAGTGTCTCCATTGAGGAATGCCGTTTTGACATCCATCTGCCATATTTCATAATCATAATATGCAGCGATTGCTAATAAAATCCTCATAGACTTTAGCTTCGCTACCGGTGAGAAAGCCGCATCGTAGTCAACTCCTTGAATTTTTCGAAACACTTTTGTGACAAGTCGATCTTTATAGACAGTAACATTACCATCAGCATCTGTTTTCTTCTTGAAAATCCATTTGTCCTCGATAGCCTTCCGGCCATCCGGTAAGTCCACCAAAGTCCATACTTGGTTTTCCTACATGGATCCAATCTCAGATTTCATGGCTTCTTGCCATTTATTGGAATCTGGGCTCATCATTGCTTCCTCATATGTCACAAGGTCATCGGTGTTGTCCACCAACATGACACTCATAACGGGATCATACCAATCAGGAGTGGTACGAGTTCTCGTTGACCTGCGAGGTTCCGTAGTAACTTCAACCGAAGTTTCATGATCAACATCATTAGCTTCCTCTCTTATTGGTGTAGGAGCCACAAGAACTACTTCCGGTGCTGCTCTACTCTCAAGTGCGAGAGAAGGTTCAACAACCTCGTCGAGTTCTACTTTCCTTCTAGTCACTTCTTTCGAGAGAAACTCCTTATCTAGAAAGGATCCATTCTTGGCAACGAAGATTTTGCCCTCGGATCTATGATAGAAAGTATACCCAATAGTTTCCTTCGGGTATCTTATGAAGACGTATTTTTCCTCTTTGGATTCAAGCTTGTCGGGCTATAACTTCTTTACATAAGCTTCGCATCCCCAAACTATAAGGAACGACAATTTAGGTTTCTTCCCAAACCACAATTCATATGGTGTCATTTCAACGGATTTAGATGGTGCCCTATTTAAAGTGAATGTAGCTGTTTCTAATGCATAACCCCAAAACGATAGCGGTAAATTTGTAAGTGACATCATAGAATGAACCATATCTAAGAGAGTTCTGGTACGCCCAATTTGCATCACCTTTCTATATCATAATGTACCTCTATTCATTGATATTTGTCTTGTTATGAGGTATTACTTATGGCTTTTCATCTGTTTATGCATGTTGGATGATTCCTGGAGGATGGACTGTCGGAGTCTGGATTCTGATGGAAAAGACGGCATTTCGGTGCAATTTCGCGAAGATCAGAAAAATACCAGAAAAATATGGAAACATATTATTTTACTGGAAGACGAAGGAAGCCAAAAGGAGAGGAGCGAAGGGGGGCCACAGGGGCCCACACCCCACCAAGGTGCGGGCCCACCTGACCCCGCCCCTAGGGTGGGTTTGGCCCACCTATTCGTCCTCCGACTCAGCCCCTTAACCTATATCTTCCCCACGGAACCCTAACACCAGGGGAGAGACCATAGATAGATTTCCGCCGCCTCTAGGAGGCGGAAAACACTGAGAGAGAAAGATCTGTCCGAAAGACAGATTTCTGCCAGGAGAATTCCTTCCCGGAGAGGGGAGACGGTCGCCATCAACACCGTCATCAAGCTAGGATTCATCGGGATCATCATCATCATCCACACCATCATCTCGACTAGCACTGTAACATCCCAAAAATACTAAACTTGGATCATCAAACTCTAATCATCAAAATTAGGGTTAACAAAAACTTTTCCAATTAAAATATGAAAGCATTCATATGAGTGTGCATTAAAATTTGGATTCTTTTGAATTGCCATGATTATGTGTTTCTTTGCTTGTAAAATGATTCTTAGGTGAAATAAACATCATCTAAACAATCCCCAAACTTTTCCCAAAGACAAACAAATCAAAACAAACAAATTAAGTGAATGGTCACTTTGGCCAATTTAACTCCCATGCCTACTTTGGCTATCTCTAACTTCCAGAACTTAACAGAAACATGTATGGATCTTTGCACCCCTTGATAGTACTCATAACAAGGTACCAAGGCCCACCTTGTGATCATCCAAAAACATTTGAATGCATAGTTTAAATGACAGTTTAAAATTGAATCTGATTCTTATGGTAAGATCCCACTATTTGAAAAACTACTCAAACAAGCTCAATTTTCAAAACCCAAGCATCCACAGAATCCTCAACACATGCCTAGCACACCCACCAAAAATATTTTCAAAATTCAAAACTTAAGTTCATGCAGCCATTTCGTCAAAAAGGTTGCAGATGCAAATCAAACAAAATCAAAACACTATGTTGAGCAGTGTTTTGGGCCTAACTTGTTCCCTCTCTGGTTACACTAGCCTTAGTATATCATCTAGCCACCGTAACTAAGCTCTAGAACCACTGTAAACTCGCCAATTTCATCAATGGTGAACAGGCCGAGAGCACCCATGTCACCCCAGTGTGGACAGCAAGCTAGGAGAAGAACTAGCCATGCCAACCTTGTCTGGGAGGTATCCCATGCCTCACCGCCCCCTCTTGACCAGCCCTAGCTCGAAGACAACACCCAGAACCGCCAGGAACGCCGCGCTCGTGTCGCTGTCGACCATGCCGACGCGCACCACAGAGCACGCGCCGTTCCCACGCAACCCAACCACCTCGAGCCCTCTCCGCCCGCCAGCATGCAACCCACCATCCCAGGAGACCGCCAGACATGCCCATTTCACCGCCCGTACCCCGTAGCCACCGCTCGCCGCAGAGTTCGCCGCCTCTGCCTCGCAGAGCATCGCGCGTTCCCGACCGTTTGCCATCGCCCCTACAAGTGCATTTAAACCTTAGAGCATCGCCAGGAGACGACTGATCGATCGCCACCCTCGGCCATGCCTCTAGCAGCCCGTAGCCGTGTCGCCACCGTCGCCTGCCCATCCCTCTCGGTCTCGCCGTCGAGCCTATAAAAGGAGGCCACCCCAGTCGATTGAATAACACCATCTCACTCCCCTCACCTCACTGATCGTTCCACCCCTTAGCCAGAGGAAGACGAGCAGCGCATCGCCGGAATTTGGCCGGAGCTCGCCGCTGTAGAGGAGAAGAGGAGTCGTTGATTTCGTCCACCCTCGGAGCTGCCGTGACCATCCCTGAGTTCGCTGTAGTCGACTTCGTCGTTTGCCCGCCTCGCCGTCGTCACTGGAGCCCTGGTATGCCCCCTATGTACCCCCACTGAGCCGCTAGGGTTCGAGCTCGCCGGTGACCTGTTCATCGTCGACGACGACCCTCAGCCATCGATCTTCATTCTAATCCAAGGCACCACATCGCCCCATACCTCTTCGCGTTTAAAGAGTCACTTACCAGTAGACCCCCCTGTCAGTTGCGCCCCGCGCTGCGGAGTGACACTGGGCCGGTCCATTAAACCTTCCTGCGCAGCCCACTCGTTTGAATTTAGCTTTTTCTATTTATATTCAAACTTAGTTCTATACCTAGTTTCAAAAATCAACCCAGCTCGATTCAGTGAACCAAATTGAATGAAACCAATTTTGTTAGAAAGGTATTGAAATGCTTAATCGAAGCCCGTTGGATTCAAATCATTTGGATCTGTAGATCAACCTTGGTCAAAATAACAAGACAGAACCTTTTCTGCATTCAAACATTTTTCAAATTTAAACCATAATAGCTTTTGAGTTGATTCCAACTCTCAAAAATCAAATTTGATCATACCTTTCAGAATATATAAAAATATATGGGTTTACTTACAGAAATAATGTCCAAGTAATAAAAGAATGCCACATAGGCATTTCTAGTCACTTTATTTATTTAAAATAAAAGGTTAAACCTTATTAAATTGTGACACCACTTTAAATCACATTCTCATGTACTGAAATATGTGTTGATGACATGTGTCAACATGATCCCATGTTTGAGTTAGAGAATATTAAATCTTAAGTAGTCTTTCAATGAGTAGAAATTACTTTTCTAAAAATAAAATAAATAAGACAAATGCTTTAATCTTGTTATATTAGTGATGATGCTAGATCATCTATAGAACCCCTTTGTGTGATGATTGCAAGTAGTTAAGTATTGTTTGGTGATTATGTACCTCGTATTTATTTATAGACGCTAGTACCGACCAAGGATATGAGGAGGAAGGAGGATACTACAAAGAAGAAGCCGAGGAGAACTTCAACCACTGCTCTGCACAAGGCAAGCCTTACTAATCAAGTTGACCTATGCAAGCCAATACTTGCAAGCTATTAACTTTGCAAGCTTATACTAATACTTGCAAGCTAACACTTGCAATTATGAAAGTTAGATGACCTTTGCAATGCATTAAGCATGCTTGGTTAGACATATTTGATGATACCCAATCCTAGTTTTACTTGCTAGCTTTCGACTTTATCAAAGCTTTTCCTTAGAGTTTACTTAAGTGACTTATCGATTCTAGGAGGATAATTGAAGGTTGCATAAAGAGCATTAAATTTGGCCTAAGCTAGATAATCTTGATATCATCCTAAGGCATGAGTTTGAACTTAGTTAAAACTTCACTTGTTTACCACCCCTCATTCGTACTCACCCCACTTGTAGATGCTACTGCCAAGCATAAAACTTGATCAACTTTAGTTGGGAATACTTGGTGGAAAATGGTTATGAAAACCTTAGAATGATGAGTCAGATGTTTTGACATGTGTTTCCGAACACCAGATGATTTGGATGATGAAAATGTTAAGGCATGAGCCTTAGCCCTTTATAAAACTGATGGTTGTCTGGATGCGATACCATTCCAATTTTACCGTACAACCACAATACCCGAAATTTCGGTAGGGCTTGACTATAAACTTATATACTTTAGTATGGGTTCCCTCACGGCCAAGGTCTGAGCTGAGGCTACCTTGTGAAGATTGTCCACCTGTGTAGTACCCAAGATGACAGTTGGTCATGGTTGGGAGGCCAAACTCACAGTTGAGGTGCCTATACTAGGGTATGTAATTGAAAGGTTAGGATTGATTATCCGCATACTGAGTATGGTGAATTCAGGATTTGTTCCTGACGGATGTATCGAATGTTGTGGTGAAAGTGTACAATCTCTGCAGAGTGTCAAACTATTCGAATAGCCACGTCCGCGGTTACGGACAGTTGGAGTGGCCATACTGTTCCCTCGTCAGATGTTTTCAAAATGGATTGTGAAATGAATTGAGATTTTGACTTGACCACAACAGAGTTGTGGCATGAAACACAAGTTCCCATTTAGGTGTTATAAAATTCGACTAGCTTTCTCTTGCTTCTGAACTTAGTAGAGGTAAATCTGGCTTTTTGCAAAACAACCCTAGAGCTTAGTATCCTATTACAAAAAACCCCCTTCACTTGTTAGTATTAGTTTGCGAGTACTTAAAGAGTACTCATGGCTTTGTCCCTGGCTATTCCCGTGGCCAGACTATAAAGAGGAGTACCAGGATGATGGACCCCAGGAAAGTTACGACAACTAGGATCATCTCCCATCGTCGGCATTGCCTGTGACCCCGAAGATGGAGCTTCGCCTACGCTACCTTTATTATTATGTAATTCCACTGCTTGAGTTGTATTAAGAACTGGATCATGAGATCCTTATTTGTGTAAGACCTTATGTATGGTTTGTAATGGATGATGTACTGTGGTATCCAGTTCTGTTATGTCTCGCAAAAATGGTAATCCTGGGATTGCGATGTATGGCATAACAGGCATCTGGGATTAAAAATCCGGGTGTTGACAAGTTGGTATCAGAGCCATCCTGACCATAGGAGACCCTAGTTAGACTGGACGTTTGAATCAAAAACTTAGTTTCAAAACCAAAGGAAGCAAATATTCACAAAAACTTATTCCCATTCTTATCACCTTGATTCTTTCATAAAAATTCATGTTCCTCAGAAACTTTTGCAAAATACATAAAATTTGACACACTTGATCACTCTACTAACTTACTCATCCTATATTATTATAGATGGACGTGAAGTACAGCAAGTTTTATCAGTTGGGGAATGGAGGAGACCTTATCTTTGAGCGGGATTTGGACCAGCTTTGAACTTCGAGCGTCGCACCCTTGAGTTCTTCGGAGCTCAGCTCAATGATCAAGGAGGAGAAGATCTGCAGTGGCTAATTGTTGCAAGTCTCCGAGGAAAGATTGAACCGCCCACTGCCGAGGGAATTCAGTTCACCTTAAGAGAGAACAACTGGCTCGATAGACTTGCCAGGGCCATGCAGGAAGCTCTTGCCCGTCTGTGTGGGCAGAGTATCAACCAGATCAAGGATACCCGCTTTGAGTTTTGTCTAAGGCATGATGCTATGGGACAGCCACTAGAAGCCCCATACCACCCCGAGCTGAAGACTCAGTTGGACCACCTTAGCTTCATGATGTACGATCGTCAGCAAGAATTGGACAATTGCCGTGACTACTCCAACCACAAGTCCGCCATCATCAAGACGAAGGATCAGACCATCGCCATGCTAGCAAAGGATCGCAAGTCTCGCCGCCGTCAGCTCGACAAAAAGGAGCGCATCATTGCCCTTCTTCGCCACCGTATCTCGGATTTGGAGGGGACCATCCACGAGAGAGACATGCAGTTGGAGGAAAGGGAGAATGCCGAAGAAGACCTTCGTGGAGACCCCTACTCCTATCTCAGCGATGATGATGATTTTCTGGAGGATCAGGCTATGGACTTCTTCACCGATGAGGATGATTTCGCCTTCATCGATGACGATGAGGATGATGATGATGAAGACTACACCCACTCCAAGGAGTAGTAGCACTTGAGCACTAGCGTAGTGAGTTGTATTCGGTACCACTGTATCGTAGTTTCCAGAATGGTTCTTAAAACCATCTGTTTACCTTTGTTGTGGTGTGTGTTTGTATCGTGTGCTATGAATGAATGAATGAAAAGCAAGTTGCTAGAAAAGCCTGAGTCAAACTTTAAAAACTTCTCAAAGTCCCGGAACCTTAGAAATCTCTCTCTTTTCTCATGATCTATCTCAATCTTCAGATGCCACGCGGAGGAAGTGGTTCATCCCCGGACCCGATGTTGCAGATCCTGCAAATGTTGGTTTCTGACCACGAAGCTGAAAGAGCCGAACGTCAAGCTAACCTAGCCACCCTTCAGCAGATAGCTCAGCTAGCCCACAACAATCAAGGCCAAGGAAATTAGGACAACCATGGATCTAAGCTCAAGAATTTCCAGAACACCAACCCACCTGTCTTCACTAAGTCAGAAGAGCCCCTAGACGCTGATGATTGGCTGCAAACCATGGAAAACTACCTAGAAGTCTCCGGAGTGGAAGCTAACGAGAAAGTTCTGTTCGCCACCCACTATCTAGCCAGAGATGCAAGAGCATGGTGGAACAACGTTCGTGCAATGACCGGAGGACAGATGATGACCTGGGAGGAATTCAAGGTCAAGTTCAGAGAACTGAAGCAAGGACGAATGACCGTAGTGGAATACCGTGACAAATTCTTGGCATTAGCTAGCTATGCCCCGGATGAGATCGAAACCGAAGCCAAGAAGAAAGAGAGATTCCTGAATGGTCTACACGATGACATGTAGACGGTATTGGTCAATATACCCTTTGCTGATATTGAAGCCCTTGTCGACTCTGCCATCCAGATGGAAGGAAAGATCAACCAAGCCAATGAGAACCGCAAGCGTCGCATGATGCATCAGCCAGGAACCCATCAGACCCCAAAGTATCGCCCTAACCCATCTCCAGGATTTGCCCCAAGAACCAACAGACCCCCAATGAACCGTCCGACCTATCCCAACCGTGGAAACCCAAGGCTAGTAGGAAATCACAACAACCCCGGCAACTCTAGAAATTTCAACCGTGCCCCACCCAAGTTCAACAACAACAATGCTACCGCCAACACCAACACTGCCCCGAGGACTGGAAGCAATGTTGTGCCTGTTGCAGCAAAGGACAAGTTGCAAGTGACTTGTTATGACTGTGGAAATAAGGGTCACTACTCCAATGAGTGCCCCAAGAAGAATGTCGCAGCCCCCAATGCAAATGCCCTAGCTCAGCAGCAGCGTCGTGTTCAGCCAGGAAGAAGGTTTGCCCTAGGGAATTCGCTCAACCGCAACGTCCGTCTTTTTCTCATGCATGCTAAAGAAGCCCAGGAAGCGCCAGACGTCGTGCTGGGTATGCTTTCTATTAATTCAGTACTTGCTCAAGTGTTGTTTGATTCTGGTGCATCGCACTCATTTGTCAACGAAGAATTTGCATGCACTAGTAAGATTCAACCAACCAAACTGAAGCATGTTATGATTGTTCAAATCCCCGGTTCCACCACCAAAGCTAGGAAAATTTGCAAAGCCGTCCCCATCCGAATCCATGGCATATATTTTTATGCTAATCTGATAGTACTTGGAACTAAAGGTTTGGAAGTAGTACTAGGAATGGATTGGATGTCCAAACATAAATGATTAATTGACTGTGCCAAGAATGCCATAACCATGACCAGTACAGCCGGAATATCAGTCGAGCATATATCTGAAACCTTACCTCGTCAATTCAAGTGCAACAAGAGTATAGCCCAACCTACCATTGACCAAGTCCGGATAGTCTGTGAATACCCCGATGTATTTCCAGATGTTTTGCCCAGTATGCCCCCAGATCGGGATATCGAGTTTATCATTGAACTAATCCCCGGAACCGGACCCATAGCTCAGAGACCCAATAGTATGAACCCGTCTGAACTAGCAGAACTGAAGAAGAAACTAGATGCCATGTTGGAAATTGGATTGATTCAACCAAGTGCGTCACCATGGAGATCACCTGTCTTATTTGTGGACAAGAAGGATGGAGGTAACCGTTTGTGTACGAATTACCGGAAGTTTAATGATGTCACCATCAAGAACGAGTACCCATTTCCCAAGATAGAAGATTTGTTTGATCAGTTGACCGGTGCCAACATGTTTTCTAAGATTGATCTTAGAACAGGTTATCATCAACTCAAGATTCGCGCAGAGGATATTCCCAAGACTGCCTTTACCACCAGATATGGATTATACGAGTATACCTTCATGTCTTTTCGATTAACCAATGCCCCCGCTTATTTCATGAATCTCATGAATAAGATTTTTATGGACTTCCTGGATAAGTTTGTCGTTGTTTTCATCGACGACATTCTGATTTATTCCAAATCGGAAGAAGAACATGAGCTACACCTAAGGACCATTCTTGGAACCCTTAGAGAGCATCAGTTGTATGCCAAGTTTAGCAAATGTGAATTCTGGTTACAGGAGGTAGGATTCCTCGGCCAAATTGTATCAGCCGGAGGAATTGCCGTTGACCCTGCAAAGGTGAAAGATGTCGAAGATTGGCAAGCCCCAACCACTCAAACCCAAGTTCGTGCATTTCTCAGATTGGCGGGATACTACCGCAAGTTCGTAGAAGGATTCTCGAGTATCGCCAGACCCATGACCCAATTGCTGAAGAAGGACAAGAAGTTTGAATGGACGGAAAAATGTGAAGCGAGTTTTCAAGAACTCAAGAAAAGATTGATTTCAGCCCCCATCTTAATCATGCCGGATATCACGAAGCCCTTCGACGTGTATTGTGATGCATCCAAGATCAGTCTCGGATGTGTGCTAATGCAAGAAGGCAAAGTTATATCTTATCTATCCCGACAACTGAAACAACATGAGAAAAATTACCCAACCCATGACCTCGAACTCGCAGCCGTAGTTCTAGCCCTGAAGACATGGAGGCATTACCTGATGGGAAACCGTTGTGAGATCTATTCGGATCACAAGAGACTGAAGTATATATTCACTCAGAAGGAGCTGAATATGAGACACAGAAGATGGATTGAGATAATCTAGGATTAAGACCTGGACATTCACTATCACCCTGTTAAAGCCAATGTGGTAGCAGATGCCCTTAGAAGATTGTCGTGCCGCTTGAACTCCATGATTTTGAAGGAGCAACCAAGCTTGCACAAAGAGATGGAAGATTTTCGAATGGAATTAGTGAGTGAAGGATTTTTGGCTAGCATAGAACTTCAACCCACTTTGATCAGCCAGATCAAAGAGGTGCAAAAAGGAAATGCTAGTATCGATGGAATCAAGCGTCGTATCGGTACAGGCAAAGTACCCGGATTCACCGAAGACGAAGAAGGAGTTCTGTGGTACAAAGGACGCCTTTGTGTACCAGCAGATTCTGAGTTGAAAGAAGTAATTCTGAAGGAAGCTCATGATACTCTTTATTCTATCCACCCCGGAGGAACGAAGATGTATCAAGATTTGAAGGAGCAA
Source organism: Avena insularis (assembly GCA_023614405.1). Classification (NCBI taxonomy): domain Eukaryota; kingdom Viridiplantae; phylum Streptophyta; class Magnoliopsida; order Poales; family Poaceae; genus Avena; species Avena insularis. The sequence continues at coordinate 28,349,369 of CM042689.1, read as the reverse complement.
TTTTGGTGGCATAAGATGAAGAGAGAAATCGAAAGCTATATCACCAAGTGTGATATATGTCAGAGAGTTAAGGCATGACATCAAAGACCCGCTGGATTGTTGCAACCATTGCAGATTCCGGAATGGAAATGGGATTCTGTTGGAATGGACTTTATCACTGGATTGCCTACTTCTAGTAGGGGAAATGACTCTATCTGGGTCATAGTGGATAGGTTGTCCAAAGTCGCCCATTTCTTACCCGTCAAGACCACATATCAGAGTTCGAAGCTAGCGGAGTTATACATCGCTAGAATCGTCAATTTGCATGGAGTCCCCAAGAACATCGTATCAGATCGAGGAACTCAGTTTACCTTGAGATTTTGGAAGAATGTCCAAGAAGGTTTAGGAACCCGCCTCGATTTCAGTACCGCGTATCACCCTCAGACCGATGGACAAACGGAGCGAGTAAATCAAATACTCGAAGATATGCTAAGAGAATGTGTGTTAGAATATGGATCTAAGTGGAAGAATGTCTGCCGTTTGTAGAATTTTCATACAACAATAGTTATCTAGCTAGTTTGCAAATGGACCCATTTGAATTCATGTATGGAAGGAAGTGCCGCACCCCTTTCAACTGGTCGGAAGTAGGAGAGAGTCAGATTTTCGGACCCGACATCCTACGAGAAGCAGAAGAGAAGGTTCACAAGATTCGTGAGCACCTCAAGACTACCCAGTCCAGACAGAAGAGTTACGCCGACAAGAGACGTAGAGACCTTGCCTTCAACATAGGAGATTTTGTGTATCTGAAAGTGTCGCCACTGAAAGGAATGCAGCGTTTCCAACTGAAAGGAAAGTTAGCCCCCAGATATATCGGACCCTTCAAGATTCTGAACCACCGAGGAGAAGTGTCTTATCAATTGGAACTACGCGAAGAGATGTCAGTCGTGCACAATGTGTTCCATATCTCATTACTTCGCAAGTGCCTCGAAGTTCCAGAGAAGACTGAAGTGTTCAAGAATATCGATCACCAGACCATAGAGATCAACGATGACCTGACCTATCCCGAAGTACCCATCCGTATTTTGGAGGAAGCTTTCAGAACTACCAGAACCCGAAGCATCAAGTTTCTCAAGATTCAGTGGAGCAACCACACAGAAGAGGAAGCTACCTGGGAGCGCGAAGATCACCTCAGGACGGAGTTTCCCGATCTCTTCAAATCCTAGGTAATCTTTTTCGTCCTTTTTTCAAATCTCGGGACGAGATTTTGTTTAAGGGGGGAAGGTTTGTAACATCCCAAAAATACTAAACTTGGATCATCAAACTCTAATCATCAAAATTAGGGTTAACAAAAACTTTTCCAATTAAAATATGAAAGCATTCATATGAGTGTGCATTAAAATTTGGATTCTTTTGAATTGCCATGATTATGTGTTTCTTTGCTTGTAAAATGATTATTAGGTGAAATAAACATCATCTAAACAACCCCCAAACTTTTCCCAAAGACAAACAAATCAAACAAATAAATTAAGTGAATGGTCACTTTGGCCAATTTAACTCCCATGCCTACTTTGGCTATCTCTAACTTTCAGAACTTAAAAGAAACATGTATGGATCTTTGCACCCCTTGATAGTACTCATAACAAGGTACCAAGGCCCACCTTGTGATCATCCAAAAACATTTGAATGCATAGTTTAAATGACAACTTAAAATTGAATCTATTTCTTATGGGAAGATCCCACTATTTCAAAAACCACTCAAACAAGCTCAATTTTCAAAACCCAAGCATCCACAGAATCCTCAACACATGCCTAGCACACCCACCAAAAATATTTTGAAATTTCAAAACTTAAGTTCATGCGTTCATTTCATCAAACAGGTTGCAGATGCAAATCAAACAAAATCAAAACACTATGTTGAGCAGTGTTTTGGAGCTAACTTGTTCCCTCTCTGGTTACACTAGCCTCAGTAGATCATCTAGCAACCGTAACTAAGCTCTAGCACCACTGTAAACTCGCCAATGTCATCAATGGTGAACAGGCCGAGAGCACCCATGTCACCCCAATGTGGACAGCAAGCTAGGAGAAGAACTAGCCGTGCCAACCTTGTCTGGGAGGTAGCCCATGCCTCACCGCCCCCTCTTGACCAGCCCTAGCTCGAAGACAACGCCCAGAACCGCCAGGAACACCACGCCCGTGCCGCTGTCGACCATGTCGATGCGCACCGCAGAGCACGCGCCGTTCCCATGCAACCTGACCACCTCGAGCCCTCGCCACCCGCCAGCATGCAACCCACCGTCCCAGGAGACCGCTAGACATGCCCATTTCACCGCCCGTACCCCATAGCCACCGCTCGCCGCAGAGTTCTCCGCCTCTGCCTCGCAGAGCATCGTGTGTTCCCGACCGTTTGCCACCGCCCCTACAAGCGCATTTAAACCTTAGAGCATCGCCAGGAGACAACCGATCGATCGCCACCCTCGGCCAAGCCTATAGCAGCCTGTAGCCGGGTCGCCACCGTCGCCTGTCCATCCCTCTCGGTCTCGCCGTCGAGCCTATAAAAGGAGGCCACCCCCAGCCGATTGAAGCACACCATCTCACTCTCCTCACCTCACTGATTGTTCCACCCCTTAGCCGGAGCATGGCGAGCAGCGCATCGCCGGAATTTGGCTGGAGCTCGCCACTGCAGAGGAGAAGAGGAGCTGTTGATTTCGTCCACCCCTGGAGCTGCCGCGACCACCCCTGAGTTCGCCGAAGTCGACTTTGTCGTTTGCCCGCCTCGCCGTCGTCACTGGAGCCCCGGTATGCCCCCTATGCACCCCCACTGAGCCGCTAGGGTTCGAGCTTGCCGGTGACCTGTTCATTATCGATGACGACCCTCACCGTCGATCTTCATTCTAATCCAACGCACCACATCGCCCCGTACCGCTTCGCGTTTAAAGAGTCATGGACCAGTAGACCCCCCCCTGTCGATTGCGCTCTTGTGACACTGGCCGCCCATTAAACCTTCATGGCCCACTCGTTTGAATTTAGCTTTTTCTATTTATATTCAAACTTAGTTCTGTACCTAGTTTCAAAAATCAACCCAGGTCGATTCAGTGAACCAAATTGAATGAAACCAATTTTGTTAGAAAGGTATTGAAATGCTTAATCCAAGCCCGTTTAATTCAAATCATTTGGATCTGTAGATCAACCTTGGTAAAAATAACAAGACAGAACCTTTTCTGCATTCAAAATTTTTCAAATTTAAACCATAATAGCTTTTGAGTTGATTCCAACTCTCAAAAATCACATTTGATCATACCTTTCAGAATATATAAAAATATATGGGTTTCCTTACAGAAATAATGTCCAAGTAATAAAAGAATGCCACATAGGCATTTCTAGTCACTTTATTTATTTAAAATAAAAGGTTAAACCTTATTAAATTGTGACACCACTTTAAATCACATTCTCATGTACTGAAATATGTGTTGATGACATGTGTCAACATGATCCCATGTTTGAGTTAGAGAATATTAAATCTTAAGTAGTTTTTCAATGAGTAGAAATTACTTTTCTAAAAATAAAATAAATAAGACAAATGCTTTAATCTTGTAATGTTAGTGATGATGCTAGATAATCTATAGAACACCTTTGTGTGATGATTTCAAGTAGTTAAGTATTGTTTGGTGATTGTGTACCTCGTATTTATTTATAGACGCTAGTACCGACCAAGGATACGAGGAGGAAGGAGGATACTACGAAGAAGAAGAAGATGAGGAGAACTTCAACCACTGCTCTGCACAAGGCAAGCCTTACTAATCAAGTTGACCTATGCAAGCCAATACTTGCAAGCTATTAACTTAGAAAGCTTATACTAATACTTGCAAGCTAACACTTGCAATTATGAAAGTTAGATGACCTATGCAATGCATTAAGCATGCTTAGTTAGACATATTTTATGATACCCAATCCTAGTTTTACTTGCCAGCTTTATACTTTATCAAAGCTTTTCCTTAGAGTTTACTTAAGTGACTTATAGATTCTAGGAGGATAATTGAAGGTTGCATAAAGAGCATTAAATTTGGCCTAAGCTAGATAATCTTGATGTCATCCTAAGGCATGAGTTTGAACTTAGTTAAAACTTCACTTGTTTACCACCCCTCATTAGTACTCACCCCACTTGTAGATGCTACTGCTAAGCATAAAACTTGATCAACTTTAGTTGGGAATACTTGGTGGAAAATGGTTATGAAAACCTTAGAATGATGAGTCACTCTACTGAGATGTTTTGACATGTGTTTCCGAACACCAGATGATTTGGATGATCAAAATGTTAAGGCATGAGCCTTAGCCCTTTATAAAACTGATGGTTGTCTGGATGCGATACCATTCCAATTTTACCGTACAACCACAATACCCGAAAACCGGGTAGGGCTTGACTATAAACTTATATACTTTAGTATGGGTTCCCTCACGACCAAGGTCTGAGCTGAGGCTACCTTGTGAAGATTGTCCACCTGTGTAGTACCCAAGATGATAGTTGGTCATGGTTGGGAGGCCAAACTCACAGGAGAGGTGCCTATACTAGGGCATGTAATTGAAATGTTAGGATTGATTATCCGCATACTGAGTATGGTGAATTCAGGATTTGTTCCTGACGGATGTATCGAATGTTGTGGTGAAAGTGTACAATCTATGTAGAGTGTCAAACTATTCGAATAGCCGCATCCGCGGTTACGGACAGTTGGAGTGGCCATACTGTTCCCCCGTCAGATGTTTTCAAAATGGCTTGTGAAATGAATTGAGATTTTGATAAAATTTGACTAGATTTCTCTTGCTTCTGAACTTAGTAGAGGTAAATCTGGCTTTTTGCAAAACAACCCTAGAGCTTAGTATCCTATTACAAAAACCCCCTTCACTTGTTAGTATTAGTTTGCGAGTACTTAAAGAGTACTCATGGCTTTGTCCCTGGCTATTCCCGTGGCCAGACTATGAAGAGGAGTACCAGGATGATGGACCCCATGAAGGTTACGACAACTAGGATCATCTCCCATCGTCAGCATCGCCTGTGACCCCGAAGATGGAGCTTCGCCTATGCTACCTTTATTATTACGTAATTCCGCTGCTTGAGTTGTATTAAGAACTGGATCATGAGATCCTTATTTGTGTAAGACCTTATGTATGGTTTGTAATGGATGATGTACTGTGGTATCCAATTCTGTTATGTCTTGCAAAAATGGTAATCCTGGGATTGCGATGTATGGCATAACATGCATCTGGGATTAAAAATCCGGTGTTGACAAGCACCATCATCACCACTCTGTCCTGCTGTAACAATTGTGTTGGATATTGCTTTAGTTTGTTAGGGGAAACTTTCCCGATGTTAATTACTATTGTAGTTGATGCTTTTGAGTGGAACCATTGGATTATTGTTTATGTTTAGATTGTTATCCATTATCATATCATCTTTGATCTTGATCCGTATGATGTCTCGTGAGTAGTTCGTTTAGTTCTTGAGGACATGGGAGAAGTCATGTTGTTAGTAGTGAATTTGTGGTGAGTTATTATTCAATGATTTAGTATTTAAGGTGTGGTGCTATTCTTCTAGTGGTGTCATGTGAATGTCGACTACATGACACTACACCATTTATGGGCCTAAGGGAATGCATTGTGTATTAGGCTACTAATTGTGGGGTTGTCGGAGTGACAGAAACCTGAACCCCCGTTAGGACACCTTTGCACAAGGGAGTGTAGGATCTTAGAGTTTAAGGTTGTGGTTAGATTTATATCTTAATTACTTTCCTGTAGTTACGGATGTTTGCAGGGGGTTTAATCACAAGTATGTATTAGTCTTAGGAAGGGCAGTATGTTAGCACAGGTTCACCCACACACCACTTACAAACACTAGAGAAGAGTACTCATCTATTTGAAGCGAAAGCACTTAACAGAATTCCCATGTGCCCTCGAGAACGTTTAGTCCTTATAAGTATTTCCATCGGCTTGTCCTTTGCTAAGAAAGGATTGGGCCACTTGCTATGTTTGATTCGTTACTTCTGTTAATTGCTCTTTGTTTTGTTACTTTGTTAGAAAACCACTAAAAATCCATTTGCTAAGTATTCACAAGGATTTCTTGCTCCATACCACTGTTCAGCACCTTCTGCTCCTCGTTGGGATCGACACTCCTATTTATCGAAAGTACTGCGATACACCCCCTATACTTGTGGGTCATCAAGAATATTTTCTGGCGCTGTTGCCGGGGAGTGAAGCGCTATTGAAGAGTGGAACTGGTAAGGGGACTTTTACTGTGAGTATTTCCTTTTGTTACTGTTTGTTTCTTTGTTTCCAATATGGATAACCCACTTGGTTTTCTGTTTGGGAAAACTACTACCACTGAAATGGTAGTAGATAAACCACCACCTGTTGAGATAGATCCTTTTAAGATACCTGCGAGTATTGTTAATCGTGTCATGGATAATTATTATTTTGGGGATGGAACAGTCCATCCTGGTGATCACTTGATTTATATCCATGAATTATGCGGGTTGTTTAAGTGTGCAGGTATCACAACTGAGTAGGTGAAGATGAAGTTACTCTCCATATCCTTGAAAGGGAGAGCTGAGGCATGGTATAAGCTGCTTAAGAATGGGGACAGTCCATGGAATGGAAGGAGATGTCATCTCTCTTTTACTCTAAATTTTATCCTCCCAATGAAACCCAAAAGGATAGAAGTCTTATATATAATTTTTCGCCTCTTGATGGAGAGAGTACAGCTCAAGCTTGGGGGAGACAGAAGTTATTAATGCTTAAATGTCCTATTCATGAACTCCCTAACAATATTATTCTCAATAACTTTTATGCTAGGATTTCTCTTCAGGATAAAGGATTACTAGATGCTTCTTGTGCTGGATCATTCCCAATTATGAAGGAAGAAGTTAAATGGGATCTCTTGGACCGTATTCAAGATAACACTGAAGCTTGGGAGAATGACAAAGGAAGGAGGTCAGGTATAAACTATGATTATGAATGTATTAAATCTTTTATGGGAACTGATAACTTTCGTGATATTAGCAATAAGTTTGGCCTTGATCCTCAAGTTCTTTCGGAATGTTTTAATTTCTTTTGCCTCTTATATTGAGATATCCAAGAAAGAGTGGGACAAGTACCATGCTCCTTATAAAGACATTGTTACCCACGTTCCTGCCAGTACAGAGGTTTGTACTGTTGATCCAATTTTGCCTGAACCTTATGTGGAGAAGATTCCTTTTCCCTCCAAGGTGAGGGAACACTATATATTGGCTAATGTAGTTAGAAAAAGCGAAAAGAAAACTGTAGGTTCCAATGAGCTTATTGATATCGAGCCTGTGGTAGCTATTGTGAAAGATCTTGTCACTAGAAATATAGAGGATGAGTATATTGTCTTTTGTGAGGACGCTACTAATATTGTTTCTCATCCTAAGAAAGTTAGAAGAGCTAGTGTTCCCGTGCTCTCTGTTAAAATTGGTGATCATTGCTATTATGGTTTATGTGATATTGGTGCTCGTTCTAGTGATATTCCTTATGAGCTATACAGGGAAATTATACATGAGATTGGTCCTTGTGAGCTTGAAGACATTGATGTGGTTATTCACCTTGCCAATAGAGAGCAAGTTTGCCCCATTGGTATTGTAAGGGATGTGGAGGTTCTTTGTGGTAAGGTTAAATATCCTGCTGATTTTCTAGTACTTGGTAAAGAAGCTAGTAAAACCTATCCTATCATCATTGGTAGACCCTTCCTTAATACTTATGGGGCTATCATAGATTGTAGGAAGGAAAAAGTTTTGACTAAGTTTGATGGATAATCTTATGAGTCTAATTTTTCTAAATTTTCCAAAACCCCTTATGAAAATGAATTACCCGATGAGGATTTCAAGGTTGAACAACTGTCTTCTATTTCTCTTGCTCCTAACAATGCTTTGCAGTAGTTCATGGAAGATCATGAAAGTGATGCCTTTATGAAGGAAATAAATGATATTGATGAGGTTTTCCTTCATCAGCCTGAGTTACTTAAGCATAATTTACTTATGGAATATTTGGGTACCACACTACCACCCAAAGGGGATCCTGTTTTCGAATTAAAACCTTTACCCGATGATCTTAAATATGTTTATCTTGATGATAAGAAGATATATCCTGTTATTATTACTTCTAAACTTTCAGGAAAGGAAGAAGAAAGGATACTGGAGGTATTGAAGAAGCACCGAGGAGCTATGGGTTATACTCTTGATGATTTAAAAGGAATTTCTCCCACTATATGTCAGCATGCTATTAATATTGAGCCTGATGCAAAACCCGTTGTTGCGCACCAGCACCGTCTGAATCCTAAAATGAAGGAAGTGGTAAGAAATGAGGTATTAAAACTCCTTGATGGTGGTATTATTTATCCTGTTGCTGATAGTCAATGGGTTAGCCATGTTCATTGTGTTCCCAAGAAAGGGGAATTACTGTGGTGCCTAATGAGGATAATGAGCTTATACCCCAGAGAGTAGTGGTTGGGTATAGAATGTGCATTGATTTTAGAAAGATTAATAAAGTTACTAAGAAGGATCATTATCCCTTGCCCTTTATTGATCAAATGCTTGAGAGGCTGTCTAAAAAGACTCACTTTTGCTTTCTTGATGGTTATTCTGGGTTTTCTCAAATCGCTGTGAAAGAACAGGACCAGGAGAAAACCACTTTCACTTGTCATTATGGTACTTATGCTTATAGGTGTATGCCTTTTGGTTTATGTAATGCTCCTGCTACCTTTCAGAGATGTATGTCTGCTATCTTTCATGGTTTTTGTGAAGAAATTGTAGAGGTTTTCATGGATGATATTTCCGTCTATGGAACTTCTTTTGAAAACGGTTTGCATAACCTTGATAAAGTTTTGCAGAGATGTGAGGAAACCAACCTTGTTCTAAACTGGGAGAAATGTCATTTCATGGTCAATGAAGGGATTGTTCTTGGACACAAGATCTCTAAAAGAGGCATTGAAGTTGACAGAGCCAAAATTGAAGCAATTGAGAAGATGCCTTGCCCTAGAGATATCAAAGGTATTCGTAGTATCCTAGGTCATGCTGGTTTCTATAGGAGGTTTATTAAAGATTTCTCCAAAATTTCAAAGCCCCTTACTAATCTTCTTCAAAAAGATGTACCTTTTGTTTTTGATGATGATTGTAAGGAAGCTTTTGAAACTTTGAAGAAAGATTTAACAACTGCTCCTATAGTCAAACCACCTGATTGGAGTTTACCTTTTGAAATCATGTGTGATGCTAGTGACTTTGTTGTGGGTGCTATCCTTGGACAACGAGTTGATAAGAAGCTGAATGTTATTCATTATACTAGCAAGACTCTAGATGCTGCTCAAAAGAATTATGCTACTACTGAAAAGAGTTCTTAGCTGTAATCTTTGCTTGTGATAAGTTTAGACCTTATATTGTTGATTCTAAAGTCACTATTCATACTGACCATGCAGCTATAAAGTACCTTATGATAAAGAAGGACGCTAAGCCTAGGCTTATAAGGTGGGTATTACTTTTGCAAGAGTTTGATCTGCAATCTCGTTTGGAAAACATTTCTTTTGACCCTTTACCTATTAATGATAATTTTCCAAATGAGCAGTTAGCTGCAATAAGGGTAAGTCCACATGAGAAACCTTGGTATGCTGATTATGCTAACTTTATTGTTTCCAAGTATTTGCCTCCAACCTTTACAATCCAACAAAGAAGGAAATTCTTTTATGATCTAAGGCACTACTTTTGGGATGACCCACACCTATATAAGGAAGGAGTAGATGGCATTATGAGAAGATGTGTTCCAGAATTTGAACAACAAGAGATATTGAGAAAATGCCATGGAAGTGCTTATGGAGGACATCATGCTGGGGATAGGACTGCAGAGAAGGTTTTACAATCTGGATTTTATTGGCCTACTCTTTTTAAATATGCAAGGAAGTTTACCTTATCCTGTGATGAATGCCAATGAGTAGGTAACATCTCTAGACGCAATGAAAGTCCTATGAATTATTCTCTTGTTATTGAACCTTTTGATTGTTGGGGATTTGAATTAATGGGGCCTTTTCCTCCTTCAAAAGGGTATACTCATATCCTTGTTGCTGTTGATTATGTTACAAAGTGGGTAGAAGCCATACCTACGAGCAGTGCTGATGGTAAGACCTCTTTGAAAATGCTCAAAGATGTCATTTTTCCTAGGTTCGGTGTACCTAGATATCTCATGACTGATGGAGGCTCCCATTTTATTCATGGGGGTTTTAGAAAAACTCTCGCTAAGTATGATGTAAACCACATAATAGCTTCAGCTTATCGCCCCCAAACTAGTGGGCAAGTAGTGTTGGAGATATGCCCTAGAGGCAATAATAAATATAGTTATTTTTATATCTTTGTGTTTATGATAAATGTTTACATTCATGCTATAATAGTATTAACAAGGAAACATTAATACTTGTGTGATTTGTAAACTAAATTAGATTCCCTAGTAAAGCCTCTTCATAATACTAGCTTGTTGGTTAATAAATGATTGTGGTTTCCCTATCATGAACATTGAGATGTTGTTAACAACAAGATCATATCGTTAGGAGAATGGTATGATGGACATACTCCTATAGATAAGCATAGCATAAAGATCAAGTCATTTTAATAGTTCAATTGCTATATGCTTTATGATACATAGTAACCTAATTCCTTTGACCATGAGATCATGCATATCACTATCACCGGAAGGATGCTTTGATGACATCAAACACCACACCGTAACTGGGTGGTTATAAAGGTGGCATTGAGTGTTCGGAAAGTATGGGTTGAGACACATGGATCAAGAATGGGATTTGTCCATCCATATGATGGATAGATATACTCTGGGCCCTCTCGGTGGAATGTCATCAAATTAGCTTGCAAGCATGTGACTGGCTCACAAGGGATCACATATCACGGGAACGAGAAAAGAGTACTTATCGGTAACGAGGTTGAACTAGGTATGCAGAGATACCGACGATCAAAACCTCGGATAAGTAAACTATGGTGAGACAACGGGAAATTGGTATCGTATGTAAGTGGTTCATTCGATCGCAAAGTAATCGTAGAAATATGTGGGAGCCATATGAATTTCCAGATTCCTCTATTGGTTATTGTTCGGAGAAGTGTCTCGATCATGTCCGCATAATTCACGAATGTTGTTGAGTAGTTATGGAATGATGAGTAAGAGAACGAATGTTGTTTGGAGTCTCGGATGGGATCCGGGATATCACGAGGAGATCCGGAATGGTCCGGAGAATAAGATTCATATAAGGAAAGTCCTATTTCGGAGTTGGGGAATGATTCTGGTGTTTTCATCGGGAATGTTCTAAAAGGGTCCTAAGGTCCCAAGACTCGGAGGGAAGGGTACATGAATGTGTCATAACAAGTTGGAATGGTTGCATCATGTACTAGGTGTCATCGCTGAGCAAAATAAAGGGATAAATCAAATCCTAGTTTGAAAAGTCAAACGCCAATTTGAAAAGTCAAACGGCAAATTTGCTTGGTGGAGGGAGAGTAGGAAACCTACTTGGGGAGGAGTTCCTCTCCCTCCACCCGCCGGCCAAGGAGGCCGACTTGGGGGAGGACTCTCCTCCCCTAGCCGGCGCCCTCCCACCTATAAAAGAAGGGGCAAGGGTGCCCCCTCTAGCCTACACCTCTCTCCTCTAAACCCTAGCCCTAGCCGCCGACCTCCACCAAGTCGCCGCTGCCCCTAGGGTTTGCCTAGCCTTCGAGTCGGGGCCCTCCCTCATAGTCCACCATACTCGCTCTGGCTTAAGGCGAAGCCCTGCGAGATCTCCCCTCTACTTCCGGTACCACGCCGTCGTGCTGCCGGAATCGCGAAGAGAGTGCTACAACCTCCGCTGCCTGCTGGAACAAGGGAGACGAAGGTATTCAACGAGTACCGAACGTGTGACCGACAGTGGAAGCGGTGCCGGAACACAGCGCCGGAAGGATCGTCTACACGATCATGAGATCGGCAAGAGTACGACTACATCACCCATGAGAATCCGCTCTCGTTAAACACTTTGGAATCTTCGAGGGTGAGTTATTATATCGACTCGTTGCTACAATCTAGTAGATAGATCTTGGCTTGTTTGTTTGTACGTGATAGAAATTTTTTGTTTTCCATGCTACGAACACCAACAAGTAGAACTTTCCAATAGGGAAATTAAATCTTTTTTGCAGAAGACTGTCAATAGATCTAAAAAAATTGGGCTAAAAAGTTGAATGGAGCTTTGTGGGCTTATAGAACTGCTTATAAAAATCCTATGGGGATGTCTCCTTACAAAATGGTCTATGGGAAAGCTTGTCACTTGCCTTTAGAATTAGAACACAAGGATTATTGGGCAGTGAAAGAGTTGAATAAAGATTTTAGACTTGCTGGTGAGAAAGACTACTCGATTTAAGTAATATATATGAGTGGAGAGGGGAAGCTTACGAAAATGCTAGGCTCTTTAAGGAAAAAGTAAAAAGATGGCATGATAGGAGAATTCTCAAAAGGGAGTTCGATGTTGGTGAGAAAGTTCTTTTGTATAGGTCTCGTCTCATATTTTTTGCAGGGAAACTACTCTCCAAATGGGAAGGACCTTTTGTTATCAAGGAAGTGTACCGTTTAGGTGCCATCAAAATCTCTTCTTTGAAAGATGACATAACACAGGTGGTTAATGGTCAAAGATTAAAACATTATATTTCTGGAGATTCTTACAATGAAGAAGTGGATGTCATTCAAATGGTGACTCCAGAAGAATTTATCAAGAACCAAACACCAGAATCTGCAGAGTTCACTTATGAATAGGTAAAAATGGTGAAAACACAAGGTTTGCGAATCTCTAATCTTTTTATATTATTGATGTTTTTAATACATACGGGAAGTTAAGAGACGAAACTGAAGAGGAAACGGAGCACGGGAGTGGAAAAACCCACCCCATGCGCGGGCCCATCCTAGCCGCGCCTGAGGGGGGTGTTCCACCCCCAGACTCCGTATCCGCTTCGTTTCCGTGTCAAAACTTTCCTTATGTATTGATTCTTCATAATATATAACCCCCCGGATTCCCTGAGGTTCGTGCATCATGTTCTCGTCGTGTTTTTGTTCCAATGTGTTTCTGTCAGGAAATCTTCTCAAGTTTAGAGCACCATGCCCTCCACCAACGACAAAGGCAAGAAGCCCATGGAGATAGAGTTGGAAGAACACCACCACAGAAGGAGTGAATCGTCATTAGGTTTGGCATCCCCTTGGCTTGTTCCAAGCTTGGGGGAGTGTCGCGGTATCACCACCATTATATTTCATATTTTACCTTTTTAGTAGATTCATATCTGTGGTAGAGGAGTTATCTTATAGTTTGGTTTGCATGTGGAAGTATCTCTCCTTTAGTTGATTATCTATGTATCCCTTGGTGTGAGTGCCTTTATTGGAATATTAATGAGAAGTCTCATCTTTTACTTTTTGCACTTCTTACTTTTAGTTTGCAATATCTATTATATGATGGATCTTGTTGTTCAGTATTGGCACTACTTTGGGATCATCAAGAGGATCTAAATTGGTTTTGGCAAACTGAGTTCTGGTCAGTGGCATTAATTTGAAAGAAAAAGAAAGAAAGAAAAAGCTTGCAGGTATTTGGTATCTTTTGTTTTCTTTCTTGTTCGCTCATAAGCTTAGTATTCTTTATTTAATATTCTTTTGTGTCTTCAAGGAAAGATTCATGTTTGGCTTTATTACTTATATTTTTGCTTGTTTCTTTCAACTCTCTCGCTTGCTACCCAGCCTTCCTAGCCAAAAACCTGTTTTGAGATGGTATACTTCTCTTGTTTCCAAAACCCTTTGAACCAAAAACCTTTGCCACTCGTGTCCACCATATCTACCTAGTAGCTTTTGCTATACCTAGAAAATTCTCAAGCTTCATCTACCTTTCGAATTAAAAAGTATTTTGTTATGTGAAAACCAGTTAGTAAAGCTCTCGCGAACTTGATGGAACTCTTATTTACTTGCCCCTAATAAACTTGAACCATTGTGGACATCAAAGTTGTATATGCTTGCATATATACGTTGGGATTAGCAGAACCGTGCTGTCACAGGGAACGTTTTCAACATTGCACCTGTACCTTGTCATACATAGTTGATATCGTGATGTTTTGTCTATGGATGTCAACGGTGTGAAATAAAGAGGGAACTTGTAAGTACATGGAGTTTGTATTCTGTGTTAGAGAAACGCCTGGGCCGCTAGCCTAAGCCATGCTTAATCATGGTGGAAACTTGCAGCATCACCATAGTGAGTCATCTATGAAGCATCCTCAATAAAAAGCTATATGCATAGTAAATAAAAATATTGCTAAGATGCTCATTGTCTGCTTGCCTTGTCATTTTGGTTATGGGAAAGCTCATGTACCGTGTGCAAGGGGTACCCCGTTGGCGGCTCTCAATGATATGCAAATACTTACAGTGACAAGAACTTACCTGGATCCAAAATTGAGTATGCATGAGGAGTGGCCCTCATATTCAAGAGACATGAGATTGCCAACTTATATTTCGTCAAGCATATACTCCATCTCTGTTCACTTTAACCTTAACCATCTCAAGATGCTTATGATAGGGGCAATGAGGGATCAAAGCTAGAAAGTACCATAATCTTTTGAAAGCTCTTTATGACTTGTAATCCCTGCTACCCTCTATAAAGGGACCTTTCTCCAGTTACCAGTTGAGTCAGTCAACCCACTTCCTCTCTATCTCCAGCAAGCTTTTGAGTTGTTGTGTTTCAAGCATTCATATGGTGATTTATTTAATCATGTTCTTAATCTTCCTTGTTTGCACAAAACTCTTATCTATTGAGTATTACTTTGAAAGCCTTCACTTGTGAAAAGCCTTGAGCAAAGAGTGCTCCTGTTTTGAAACGTCTACAAAAGCTTTTCTGAAACCGTTTATCAGGTGTTCTCTGACCAAGAACAAGTTTGCCAATTCCAATTATGATTTATCTTTATGTATCTCTATTATGACTGTTGTACTTGGTTGCAAGCTAAGTTATATAATGGTGAGTTTCTTTCTTCTATGAGTTGTGCAATGGTAAGTGTGATGCTTCTTGTTCGTATTCTTTTATCAACACTTCACTCCATAAACCTGTGGACATGTTTACTGAGCTCAGTATTCGCCTGGGGACAAGCGAAATCTAAGCTTGGGGGAGTTGATACGCCCAATTTGCATCACCTTTCTATATCATAATGTACCTCTATTCATTGATATTTGTCATGTTATGAGGTATTACTTATGGCTTTTCATATGTTTATGCATGTTGGATGATTCATGGAGGATGGACTGCCGGAGTCTGGATTCTGATGGAAAATACGGCGTTTCGGTGCAATTTCACGAAGATCAGAAAAATACCAAAAAATATGGAAACATATTATTTTACCGAAAGACGAAGGAAGCCAGAAGGAGGAGCGAACGGGGGCCACAGTGGACCCACACCCCCCTAGGCGTGGGCCCACCTGACCCCGCGCCTAGGGTGGGTTTGGCCCACCTGTTGGGCCTCCGACTCCGCCCCTTCGGCTATATCTTCCCCACGGAACTCTAACACCAGGGGAGCGACAACAAATAGATTTCCGCTGCCTCTGGGAGGCGGAAAATACCGAGAGAGAAATATCTCTCTGGCAGAAAGATTTCTGCCAGGGGAATTCTTTCCCAGAGAGGGGAGACCGTCGCCATCAACACCGTCATCAATCTAGGCTTCATCGGGATCATCATCATCCACACCATCATCTCCACCAACACCATCATCACCACTCCGTCCCGCTGTAACAATTGTGTTGGATATTGCTTTAGTTTGTTAGGGGAAACTTTCCCGGTGTTAATTACTATTGTAGTTGATTCTTTTGAGTGGAACCATTGGATTATTGTTTATGTTCAGATTGTTATCCATTATCATATCATCTTTGATCTTGATCCATATGGTGTCTCGTGAGTAGTTCGTTTAGTTCTTGAGGACATGGGAGAAGTCATGTTGTTAGTAGTGAATCTGTGGTGAGTTATTATTCAATGGTTTAGTATTTAAGTTGTGGTACTATTCTTGTAGTGGTGTCACGTGAACGTCGACTACATGACACTTCACCATTTATGGGCCTAGGAGAATGCATTGTGTATTAGGCTACTAATTGGGGGGTTGCCGGAGTGACAGAAACCTGAATCCTCGTTAGGACACCTTTGCACAAGGGAGTGTAGGATCTTAAAGTTTAAGGATGTGGTTAGATTTATATTTTAATTACTTTCCTGTAGTTACGGATGTTTGCAGGAGGTTTAATCACAAGTATGTATTAGTCCTAGAAAGGGCAGTATGTTAGAACATGTTCACCCACACAACACTTACAAACACCAGAGAAGAGTATTCAGCTATTTGAAGCGAAAGCACTTGACAGAATTCCCATATGTCCTCGAGAACGTTTAGTCCTTATAAGTATTTCCACCGGCTTGTCCTTTGCTAAGAAAGGATTGGGACACTTGCTCCGTTTGATTCGTTACTTATGTTACTTACTCTTTGTTTTGTTACTTTGTCAGAAAACCACTAAAAATCTGTTTGCTAAGTATTCATAGGGATTTCCTGCTCCATACCACTGTTCAGCATCTTCTGCTCCTCGTTGGGATCGACACTCCTATTTATCGAAAGTACTATGATACACCCCCTATACTTGTGGGTCATCAAGAATATTTTCTGGCGCCGTTGCCGGGGAGTGAAGCGCTATTGAAGAGTGGAACTGGTAAGGGGACTTTTACTGTGAGTATTTCCTTTTGTTACTGTTTGTTTCTTTGTTTCCAATATGGATATCCCACTTGGTTTTCTGTTTGGGAAAACTACTACCACTGAAAGGGTAGTAGATAAACTACCACCTGTTGAGATAGATCCTTTTAAGATACCCGCGAGTATTGTTAATCGTGTCATGGATAATTATTATTTTGGGTATGGTAAGAACACTTTGAAATTCCTTAAACTTCTCGAAAGTTTCAGACTTATGTTTCATGAAATAGATATACCCATATCTACTCAAGTCATCCGTGAAGGTAAGAACATAACGATAACCACCACGCGATGCTACACTCATTGGTCCACACACATCGGTATATATGATTTCCATCATACCAGAAAATGGAGTCTTAGTCATTTTTCCCATCAGACATGCTTCGCATCTTTCAAGTGATTCAAAATCAAGTGATTCAAGAAGTCCATCAGAATAGAGTTTCTTCATACGCTTCACTCCAATATGACCAAGACGACAGTGCCACATATAGGTCGAGTTATCTCACAATTTCAAACATTTAGCTTCAATGTTATTAATATGTGTATTACTACAATCGAGATTCAACAAGAATAGACCATCTACCAAAGGTGCATGTGCATAAAAAATATTACTCATATAAATCGAACAACCATTATTGTCGGAATTAAACAAATAACCGTCTCGAAATAAACATGATCCTGATATAAAGTTCATGCTCAACGCAGGCACCAAATAACAATTATTTAAGTATAAAACTAATCCCGATGGTAGATGAAGAGCTAGCATGCCGACCGCGATCACATCAACCTTTGATCCATTTCCAACACGCATCGTCACCTTTTTCTTCGCTAGTTTCCATCTATTCTACAGCACCTGTTTTGAGTTACAAATATGAGCAACCGAACCAGTATCCAATACCTAGGCACTATTACGAGTACTAGTGATATACACATCAATAACTTGTATATCGGATATACCTTTCTTCTTGATGTTGTCGTTCTTCAAATCCGCCAAGTACTTAGGGAAATTCTGCTTCCAGTGACCTTCTCCCTTGCAGTAAAAGACTCAGTATCAGGCTTAGGCCCAGCCTTGGTCTTCTTCGCCGGCGCGGTAACTTTCTTACCGCCCTTCTTAAAGTTTCCCTTTTTCTTAGACTTGCCTTGCTTTTTGAATTTGGTGGTCTTATTGACCATCAACACTTGGTGCTCTTTCTTGATCTCCACTTCCGCAGATTTCAACATGGAGAAGAGTTCGGGCAACGACTTGTCCATGTTTTGCATATTGTAGTTCATCACAAAGTTCTTGTAACTTGGTGGTAGTGATGGAGGACACGGTGAATCCCCAAAGCATTAGGAATCACTATACCCAAGATTTGAAGCTTGCTTGCATGCCCAGACATCTAAAGCACGTGCTCACTAATGGAGTTGCCCTCTCCCATCTTGCAGTTAAAGATTTTTTCAGAAGCCTCATAACTCTAAACTGCCGCATGAGCCTCAAATATCATTTTGAGTTCACGGACAATATCATGTGGGTCATGGTTCTCAAACCTTTTCTGAATCTCCGATTCCAAACCATACAAGATAGCACACTGAACTATGGAGTACTGATTCTTCCAAGTGAGGAAAACATTCTTCACCTCATCGGTAGCATCAGCTGTGGGTGGGTCACCCAGCGGTGCATCCAGCACATAGGTCAAATTACCAGTATTGAGGACAATCCTCAAATTGCGGAGCCAATCCATGAAGTTGCTTCCATTGTTTTTTCAACTTTTATTTCTCTAGGAACACATTAAAATTGATGGTAGGGGATGCCATTGATCTACAACATATTTGCAATAGTTTACACTAAGTTTATGATAAATTGAGTTCTAATTAATAGTTAAATTAATCTAGGTGAACTCCCACTCAAAACAATATCCCTCACATTGTTTTAGTGATCACACGAACCAAATACACCAGATAAAAGTTGATCATCACGAGAGTTGATGTAGCTTCAATGGCGAACAATCAACATGTTCATCATATCTACTATTCGACTCATGCTTTACCTTTCGGTGATCCGTGTTCTGAGACCATGTATGTACATGCTAGGCTCGTCAAGATCAAACCTTAGCTTCCGCATGAGCAAATCTGGCTTGCTCCCGTTGTATACACTCGTAGAATCTAACACACCCGATCATCACGTGGTGCTTCGAAACAACGAGCTTTAGCAACGGTGCTTACTAAGGATGAACACTTTATAACTTGAAATTTTGTGAGAGGGATCATCTTATAATGCTATCATCACGAACTAAGCAATACAAGATGCATAAAAGGATTAATATCACATGCAATTCATAATATGTGATATGATATGGCCTTTCTTCTTGTGCTTCCGATCTCCATCTTCAAGGATGAACATGATCTCGATCATCACCGGCATGGCGTCAAGTTCAATGGCGTCGCTTCATGGTTGTCGTCTACCAGCATCAACTACTACAAGTACTTTGAATAATACACACGCAGGTCTTAACGAAATTACAAGACAACCATATGGCTCCTGTCGGTTGCCGACTTACAATAAGGAACATTGCATACATCATATATAATCACAATCATGGCCATATCACATCACAGCACACCCCTGCAAAACAAAGTTAGACGCCTCTAATTTTCTATGCATGTTTTACGTGGTTTGGGGCATTCAATAAGTGTCGTTCTAACTTACGAACAAGAACCACAACGTTGATGTTTGAACTATCAAGTGCCTATTGTAAATTGAATCTATACTATGATGGGAGAGACAGGCACCCGCAAAGCCACTTATGCAATACAAGTTGCATGTCAATCGTGGAGCAAGTCTCATGAACGATGTCATGTAAGGTTAGCCCGGGCCGCTTCATCCCATCATATCGCAAGATGCAAAGTACACAAAAAGCAATTGATAATAAAAGCACCACCGCCCACAATGACCATTGTGTTCTACTCGTGCAACAGATCTACTTATAGACACGGCTCTGATACCACTGTAGGGGTTCATAGCATGGAAAATAAAAAATTTCTACCGCATGTAGACAAACAAGCCAAGATCTATCTACTAGATTGTAGCAACGAGTCGATTAGAGTACTCACCCTCGAAGATTCCAAAGCGGTTAACGAGAGCAGATTCTCGTGGATGATGTAGTCCTACACTTGTCGATCTCAAGATCGTGTAGACGATCCTTCCGGCGTTGCGTTCCGGCAGCGCTTCCGCAGTCGGTCACACGTTCGGTACTCGATGAAGACCTTTCTCTCATTTGTTCTAGCAGGCAGCGGAGGTTGTAGTTCTCTCCTCGCGATTCCGGCTGCACGGCGGCGTGGTGTTGGAAGTAGAGGGAAGATCCTGCAGGGCTTCGCCTAAGGCGGAGCAGGTTATGGTGGATTTAGGGTTTCCGGCGATCTAGGTTTAGAAGGCCAGAGAGGAGGAGGTGGTGTCGGCGGCGGCGCAAGGCGGCGGCGTGGTGGCGGCGGCGGTGGCTTGGGCGGCGGCGGCGACGCAAGGTGGGGAGGGCTAGTTGTGTTCTCTTGGAGCATCCCCTCCGCTCTATTTATGAGAGGGAGGGAAGCTTGGGAAAGGGGAGTTTGAATCTTTCCCCAAACCCAAGTTGGAGAAAAGGAAGGACTCTGTCCTTCTTCCACTAGGAAACTATTGTTCCAATTTGACTTTTCAAACCTCCCTTTTGACTTTCAATTTAGAGCTTTATTTCTCTCTCGCAAATGCCCAACCAAGTGACCTAGGACATGATCCAATCATTCCACTTAACCATGACACATTCATGAACCATTCCCCTTCCGGTCCGGTGAACCTTCTAGAACCTCTCCGATGAAAACATCGGAATCATTCCCGAACTCCTGAATCGGACTTTCCTTATACGAATCTTATTCTCTAGATCATTTCGGATCTCCTCGTGATATCCCGGATCCCATCCGAGACTCCAAACAACATTCGGTCTCCCTACTTACATTCCATATCTACTAAACAACATCGAATCCTTAAGTGTGTCTCCCTACGGTTCGTGAATTATGCGGACATGACCGAGACACTTCTCCGATCAATAACCAATAGAGGAATCTGGAAATTCATATGGATCCCACATATTTCTACGATTACTTTGCGATCGAATGAACCACTTACATACGAAACCAATTTCCCTTTGTCTCGTGATAGTTTACTTATCCGAGGTTTGATCGTCGGTATCTCTGCATACCTAGTTCAACCTCGTTACCGATAAGTACTCTTTTCTCGTTCCCGTGATATGTGATCCCTTGTGAGCCAGTCACATACTTGCAAGCTAATTGGATGACATTCTACCGAGAGCGCCTAGAGTATATCTATCCGCCATATGGATGGACAAATCCCACTCTTGATCCATGTGCCTCAACACATACTTTCCGAACACTCAATGCCATATTTATAGCCACCCAGTTACGGTGTGGTGTTTGATGTCATCAAAGCATCCTTCTAGTGATGGTGATTAGCATGATCTCATGGTCGAAGGAATTAGGTTACTATGTATCAGAAAGCTTATAGCAAATGAACTATTGAAATGACTTGATCTTTATGCTACGCCTTATCTATAGGAGTAAGTCCATCATACCATTCTCCTAATGAAATGATCTTGTTGTTAATAACATCTCAATGTTCATGATCGAGAAACCACGATCATCTATTAACCAACAAGATAGTATTATAAAGAGGCTTTACCAGGGACTCTAATTTAGTTTACAAATCACACAAGTATTAATGTTTCCGGTTAATACTATTATAGCATGAATGTAAACATTTATCATAGACATAAAGATATAATAATAACCACTTTTATTATTTACTCTAGGGCATATCTCCAACAGGTACATCCTTGGAACACTTAGGGAGCATCAGTTGTATGCCAAGTTTAGCAAATGTGAATTCTGGTTACAGGAGGTAGGATTCCTCGGACATATCGTATCAGCCGGAGGAATTGTCGTTGACCCTGCAAAGGTGAAGGATGTTGAAGATTGGCAAGCTCCAACCAATCAAAACGAAGTTCGTGCATTTCTCGGATTGGAGGGATATTACCGCAAGTTCGTAGAAGGATTCTCGAGCATCGCAAGACCCTTGACCCAATTGTTGAAGAAGGATAAGAACTTCGAATGGACAGACAAATGTGAAGCGAGTTTTCAAGAACTCAAGAGGAGATTGATTTCAGCCCCAATCTTGATCATGCTGGATATCACGAAGCCTTTTAATGTGTATTGTGATGCGTCCAAGATCGGTCTCGTATGTGTGCTTATGCAAGAAGGCAAAGTAATATCTTATCTATCGCGACAACTGAAGCGGCATGAACAGAATTATCCTACTCATGACCTTGAACTAGCAGCTGTAGTTCTAGCCCTGAAGACATGGAGGCATTACCTTATAGGAAACCGTTGTGAGATTTATTCGGATCACAAGAGCCTGAAGTATATATTCACTCAGAAGTAGTTGAATATGAGGCAGATAAGATGGATAGAGCTAATCAAGGATTATTATTTGGACATTCACTATCACCTCGGTAAAGCCAATGTGGTAGAAGATGCCCTTAGCAGATTGTCGTGCCGCTTGAACTCCATGATTCTGAAGGAGCAACCAAGTTTGCACAAGGAGATGGAAGATTTTAGAATGGAATTAGTAAGTGAAGGATTTTTGTCTAGCATAGAACTTCAACCCACTTTGATCAGTCAGATCAAGGAGGCGCAGAAAGGAAATGCTAGTATCGACGGAATCAAACGTCGCATAGGTACATGCAAGGTACCCGGATTCACCGAAGATGAAGAAGGAGTTTTGTGGTACAAAGGAAGTATCCGTGTGCCAGCTGACTCAAAGTTAAAGCAAGCTATTTTGAAAGAAGCCCATGATACTCTTTATTCTATCCACCCCGGAGGATCGAAGATGTATCAGGATTTGAAGGAGCAATTTTGGTGGCATAAGATGAAGAGAGAAATTTGAAGCTACATCGCCAAGTGTGATATCTGTCAGAGAGTTAAGGCGGGACATCAGAGACCCGCAGGATTTTTACAACCATTGCAGATTCAGGAATGGAAATGGGATTCAGTTGGAATGGACTTTATCACCGGATTGCCTACATCTAGTAGGGGAAATGACTCTATTTGGGTCATAGTTGATAGATTGTCCAAAGTCGCTCATTTCTTACCAGTCAAGACCAGTTATCAGAGTTCAAAACTAGCAGAGTTGTACATCGGTAGAATCGTCAGTCCGCATGGAGTCCCCAAGAACATTGTATCGGATCGAGGAACTCAGTTTACCTCAAGATTTTGGAAGAAATTCCAAGAAGGATTAGGAACCCGATTGGATTTCAGCACAGCTTATCACCCTCAGACCGATGGACAAATGGAACGAGTAAATCAAATACTCGAAGATATGTTGAGAGCCTGTGTGTTAGAGTATGGATCAAAATGGGAAGACTGTCTGTCTTTTGCAAAATTTTCTTACAACAACAGTTATCAAGCTAGTTTGCAAATGGCCCAATTTGAATTCATGTATGGAAGGAAGTGTCATACCCCTTTGAATTGGTCATAAGTAGGAGAGAGTCAGATTTTCGGACCTGACATCCTACGAGAAGCAGAAGAGAAAGGTCACAAGATTCATGAGCACCTCAAGACCGCCCAATCCAGACAGAAGAGTTATGCCAACAAGAGACGTCGAGACCTAGCTTTCAATATCGGAGATTTTGTGTACCTCAAAGTGTCGCCTTTGAAAGTAATGCAACGTTTCCATCTCAAAGGAAAGTTAGCCCCCAGATATATCGAAACCTTCAAGATTCTGAATCGTCGAGGAGAAATATCGTATCAACTGGAACTGCCGGAGGATATGTCAGCAGTGCATAATGTGTTCCATATCTCGTTACTTCCAAAATGCCTAGAAGTCCCGGAGAAGACTGAAGTTTTCAAGAACATTGATCACCGAACCATAGAGATCAACGATGACCTGACATATCCCGAAGTACCCATCCATATTTTGGAGGAAGCTTTCAGAACCACCAGGACCCGGAGCATCAAGTTTCTCAAGATTCAGTGGAGTAACCACACTGAAGAGGAAGCTACAGGGGAACAAGAAGACTACATCAAGACGGAGTTTCCTGATCTCATTAAATCCTAGTTTTCTTTTTCTTCTTTCTCAAATCTCGGGACGAGATTTTTTTTAAGGAGGGAAGTTTTGTAACATCCCAAAAATATTGATCAAGGATTATCAAGTTCCTCCAATCACCAAAATTAAGGTTAACAAAAACTTTTGTTAATTAACATCATATGAATGCATGTGTGTATGTGATGATTGTATGAATGCATTAAAGGGCTTTTCTGATTGTTATAAATAGCATGGAATGGATTGAAGATGAAAACAACCTCATCTAAAACATTTCCAAGCAGAAACAAATCAAGATAAATTCAAAAACAAACAAAATAAGAAAATGGTCATTTTTTCCAATCTTCCTCACTTTGACTGTTTCTAGTCCAAGATTTCAAACAGAAACAATCCAATTCTTTTCACCCCTTGCTAGACCAAGTAAAAATGAACCAAAGCCCACCTTTCAAACTCACATAAACATTTGGCAACTTGATCCAAATGACAATTCAAAATTGAATCTTTAACATATGTGAAGATCACCAATTCTCAAAAACCAACCAAACCAATTCAGCTTGACCTTTCCAACTAACCAGAGACTACCTAGTATGTAACTAGTACACCTACCAAGTTTGAACCAAAAATTCAAATTCAAATTCAAATCTCTTTGGGCCATTTCATCAAACACCTAGCAAACAGAAATCAAATAAACAAAAAAGACTATAGTGAGCAGTGATTTGGACAACCTTGTTCCCTCAATAGCTCACATCACCCTCTTAGTAGATCATCTAGCTCATTTAACAAGTTTTATCTCACAGTGAGCTCGCCATTGCCATCAATGGTGAGCATGAAGAGCCTCACCTTGCGACCCCATGGTCGACAGCAAGCTAGGAGAAGCTCTAGCCTCGCCAACCTTGTTTGGGACATTGACCACCGTCCACCGCCACCCCCTGCCCAATGCCAACGCATTGCCAACCCCTGGACCACTCTAGAACCATCGCGCCCTATGCCTCTATGTCATGCCGAGAGCGCGCTAGAGCGCCGCAGTTGACACGCGACCACATACCGCGCGCCGCCCTCGCCGCTTGCGTGTGTGATCACCACTGTCCCAGGAACCGCCAGGACATGCTCGTTCATGGCCGCGCGACCAGGAGAGCCCGTGCACCATTAAACTTCCCGTCGGACCTTCCTAGAGCACCGCAGCATTCCGACCATCTTGCACCGCCCCACGCCTCATGACCATGCCGTTGAGCTTCGCTAGGGAGCACAACACCGCCCCCTACCTTTGCCCTTGCCATTAGCCCACTATGACAACGACCACGACGAGCTCCACCCGCGCCCTTCGGTCCCCTCTTGGCACTATAAATAGAGGCCACCCCCGTTCGACTTCAACAAACCAACATACTCCCCTCTCTCTCAGAACCACCCCACCTCATTCCTAGAGCAAGGCGAGCAGCAGGTCACCGGAATTTTGTCGGAGTCTGCCCCCGAGGAGGAGAAGAGGAGCCAGCGATTGGAGCCTCCCCAGGAGAATCCACCGTTACCAGGAGGTTTGCCGTTGTCGACTTCCTCGTTCGCCCCCATAGCCGACCCTCGCCTGAGCCCCGGTGAGCCACGTAGACCCCACTGGCCGCGCTAGGGTTCTGTCCTCACCGGATTTGCCCGACGGAGACGATAAGTCACAGCCGTTTGATTATAAGTTGATCGTGTGGTTTAGATTGCCCCGTACCGCTTCGCACCCCCTGTCTCACTGACTGGTGGGGACAACCACTTAAACTCACCCACGCACGCGCTGTGCACCGTGGGCCGGCCCAGTTAACTTCCCGCGTGACCCAGTAGTTTGAATTTAGGTTTTTCCATTTAGTTTCAAACTTAGTTCTGTACCTAGATTCAAAAATCAAACCAGGTCGATTTAGTGAACAAAATTGCATGAAACTAATTTTTCTAGAAAGGTACTGGAATTCTTAATTCAAGCCCATTGGATTCAAACCATTTAGAATTGTAGATCACCTATAGTAAAAATAACAAGGCAGAAGCTTTTCTGCATTCAAACATTTGTCAAAATTCAACCACAAAAGCTTTTGAGTTCATTCCAACTCTCAAAAATCACATTTAACAAGACCTTTTTGAATATATAAAAATATCTAGGTTTACTTGCAGAAATAATGGACAAGCAATAAAAGAATGCCTCATAGGCAATTCTAGTCACTTTATTTAATTAAAATAAAAGGGTTAAACCTTATTAAATTGTGACACCACTTTAAATCACATTCCCATGTACTGAAATATGTGGTGATGACATGTGTCAACATGATCCCATGTTTTAGTTGGAGAATGTTAAATCTTAAGTAGTTTTTCAATGAGTAGAAATTACTTTTCTAAAATAAAAGAAATAAAACTATTGTCTTAATGATTGTTATGTTGGTGATGATGCTAGATCATCTAGTGAAAACCTTGGTGTGATAAATAAAAGTAGTTAAGTATTGTTTGGTGATTGTGTACCTCGTATTTATTTATAGATGCTAGTACCGACCAAGGATACAAGGAGGAACGAGAATACTACGAGGAAGAAGCCGAGGAGAACTTCAACCACTACTCTGCACAAGGCAAGATATTCTAGCAAGCTTATACTTGCAATTATGCAAGCTTCACAATACAAGTTAACTTTTCAAGCTCATACTTGCAACCTAGCAAGCTAATATCTTAGCAAGCTACTATCTTATCAAGCTAAGCTAAACCATGCAAGTTTTACTTGCAGGCTTACACCACTTGATACCCAATCCTAGTTTTACTCGCAAGCTTAGTTATTTTATTTCTTTATCAAAGCTTTCTATTGGAGTTACTTAGTGACTTGTAGATTTTAGAAAGATGTTTAAAGGTAGCATAAAGAGCATAAAACTTGGCCTAAGTTAGATAATCTTGATGTTATCCTGAGGCATGAGATTGAACTTAGATCATTCACCCTTGTTTACCACCCCTCATTAGTGTTTACCCCCACTTGTAGTTGTTAGTGCTAAGCATAAAATTTGATCAACTTTAGATGGGAGTACTTGGTGAAAATGATTATGAAAACTTTAGAATGCTGAGTCATTCTATTGAAACTTTTTGGCATGTGTTCTTGAACACCAGATGATTTTGATGATGAAAATGTTAAGGCATGAGCCTTAGCCCTTTATAAAACTGATGGTTATCTGGATGCGATACCATTCCAATTTTACCGTACAACCACAATACCCGAAATTTCGGTAGGGCTTGACTAGAAATTTATATACCTTAGTATGGGTTACCTTGCAGCCAAGGTTTGAGCTGAGGCTACCGTGTGAAGATTGTCCACCTGTACAGTTCCCAAGATGACAGTTGATCATGGTTGGGAGGCCAAACTCACAGGAGAGGTGCCTATACTAGGGCGTGTAATTGAAAGGTTAGGATTGATTATCCGCATACTGAGTATGGTGAATTCAGGATTGTTCGTGACGGATGTATCGAATGTTGTGGTGAAAGTGTACAATCTATGTAGAGTGTCAAACTATTCGAATAGCCGATCCCATGATACATTAGCTTGGAGTGGCCATACTGTTCCCCCGTCAGATGTTTTCAAAATGGCTTGTGAAATGATTAATGACTTGACTTGACCACAACAGGGTTGTGCAATGAAATTCAAGTTCCCACTTAGGTGTTATAAAATTTTCAACTAGCTTTCTTTGCTTCTGAACTCAGTAGAGGTAAATCTTGATTTTTGCAAAACAACCTAGAGGCTAGTACTTCCTACTCAAAACCCTTTCACTTGTTAGTATTAGTCTGCGAGTACTTAAAGAGTACTCATGGCTTTGTCCCTGGCTATTCCCGTGGCCAGACTATGAAGAGGACTATCAGGAGGATGGACCGCAGGAAGGTTACGAAAACTAGGATCATCTCCCATCGTCAGCATTGCCTGTGACCATGAAGATGGAGCCTCGCCTACGCTACCATTATCATTACGTTAGTCGCTGCTTGATTTGTATTAAGACTGGATCATGAGATCCTTTATTTGTTGTAAGACCTTATGTATGGTTTGTAACGGATGATGTACTGTGATATCCAATCTGTTATGTCTCACAAAAATGGTAATCCTAGGATTGCGATGTATGGCATAATAGGCATCTGGGATTAAAAATCCGGGTGTTGACAATAACCTTGGCCCCTAATGTCATCAATAAGAATACCATATGACTTGATGGATTAAACCAATACCTTGAAAATACCTTTACCAGATCTGTAATTCACCACCAAGAAACCAAGTACTCCTGAACTTTTACCTCTGCATTAGAGGTATTGACAGAGCGAACCAACAAACTCATTTGTTCTTGGTGACTCACATCTGGGGTACAATCAAGAATAACTGAGAAATATTTAGCCTTCTTAACCACCTTCAGAATAGTGTGTGTAATGCTAGAAGCTATTAGTAAAATCAACTTATTCTGAATTTTTTGACTAAGATAATGATAATGAATCTCATTGCTTTGAATCCGTCTAATGTGGTCTTGCATTACCATGTCAAATTCTGCAATCATCTCAAGACAAGCTAAGAAATTACCATTATGATCATTGCAAAGCTTCTCATTGGATCATCTAAATTCCAAACTACGTTTACCAAGAAATTTCACAACAACAACTATTCTTCGTAAAACTTGTCGCAGGCGCTCCTTCTCCTTTGTGATCTCATGCTGAAAGTCCTTATCAATTGTTTCATGTTTGTTCAGTCTATATCTTAATTAGTTCCAAGAGATTATGATTGTGATATGCTCGACAATAACTTCATGTTCTTTAAGCCTATCGATGATATGTTTCCAATCATTAAACACATGATGTGCTAAAGAACTCTTGCAGATAATAGGATTGAACAACTTGTAAGAAAAACAAAACACTTTGTCAACATGTCTTGAATAAACTAGCCATTTTTTATCACGTACCTCTCCATTGCTCATGTATCTAGAGTAATGAGAATATAAAAAATGTCTTTTACCAGTTAGAGAAAAAGTGATATTTTCTTATATGATAGGACCCTTTTCCACCAATATGTCTCTTGCCTTGTTATCAAGAGTACCCCAATTAGCCGGATTATAAATATCCACACTAACTGGTTCTGATTTATTATCAACATTAGCATATTCAACATCATGATTACTCACATTGTCATCATCTGCGTTGATGCAAACATCGTCCTCTGCACCGACATTATCTTCTGGATTAACATTAGTCTGTTCTCCCACAAGAACTAGCGCCAACTCACCTGGATTCCTCGATATGCTCGTGTTTCTCTTAAACATTTTTTGAAAAGATTCTCTCTGTGATTCTATTAATTTCTTCTCTTGTTCTCTCCTTTTTCTTTTCTTAGCACCGGATTCAGGCGCCATAATCAACCTCGCACTCTACAAACCAAAGGTCAAGAACAATAGTTACTAATTAGAATTAAGAATTAGGGCTAGGGAATAACCATGGGCTGGGCGGGGGAATACCAGCAGGCAGACAGGAAACAGCCGCGGCGGTTAATGGCCTTCACTTCGCGTCTCGGCGCCTAGGCCTAGCGGTCGATCGTAGTTTCCAATGGAAGTGATAGAAATCTCTTCGGTTGTAGATGTGTTGTTGCTACTAGGGAGAAAACAACGGTCTCTTGTTCATGGAACAAGTGGATTGTTTACCTTACACACTTTGCTTAAAGCATTTGTCTGTTGCTTGCAACTTAATACTGGAGGGGGTTCGGATGATAACCTGAAGGTGGAATTCTAGTCATGGATGAAGTTGGATGGCGGTCTATGTATATTTTTGTATTGCCCAATCGAATCTCATAGGATCTTTTTGTCTGGTATTGCATTGTTATGTCTTGCTCAGTTTCTGTCAATTGTCCTGCTATAATTTGTTTACCCTTCATGTCATGTTGTTTATCTAAGGAGAGCACCTCTAGTGAACTATGGAACACGGTCCAATCTTTACCATTGATACATCTTCCACTGTTACGTGTTTACTTGCTGTAAACCATTACCTTACACACCATATGTTTAATCCTTTATTACAACAAACCGATGAGTTTGACAACCTCACTGATTCGTTGGGGCAAAGTCTTGAGTTTGTGTTGTGTAGGTTTCCGTGTTGCTTGCAACACCTATGTGACGTTTCCTTCCTCCTGCTGGTTCGATAACCTCGGTTTCTTACTAAGGGAAAACTTGCTGCTGTGCTGCTTCACACCCTGCTCTTGGGGTTCCCAACAGGTTCCACGTCAGCCATCAATGCATCGGTTGATGAAGATGGAGATCGATGCCTTGGCCTCCCAGATCTGCTTAGGGCGAAGATGGATCCCTAGGGCAAGTTTTCCCTCCAGATCCCTTCCAGAGGTGAGGTTTTTGGTTATTTCTAGGTGTTTTATATGTCGCCTCTCCGATCCAGTTGTACGGGGTGAAACTATTTGAGGAGGCGGTGTCGATGCCAACTATACGACGGGAACTATACGCCCGGAAAACTTTTTCCGCCGTATAGTTGATCATTAACTCTTCTGTATCCTCCAATTTCTTTGGGGTTTCTTCTGGTATTATTAATATTTTCCAAATAAGCGATTTACGTTGTTTTTGGCTCCTTTTCACTCCAATATAATTGGTCAAAGAGTTGTGTCGATCCATCATCTGTCCTGATCCTGGTGAAAATAAACATAAAAAGTGCGTGTGAATGCCGTAAAATACCAAGATCCTATTATTACAATGCGAAATAATAATCTAAAACATGATGCAAATATGCACTCATCACATCCCAAAGGGATAGGCCCAGCTTTAAAGAAAATTTAAACCCTAGACTATTTATTAAAAGACCAAAATACCACCAGTACTTAATAATCCCTACGAAAATGAATAAAAATCATAAAAATACAAATAATATATCCATGTGTTCAAAAAATGTAAGCTACCCAATAAAATTAATGAATTATATTTTAATGAGATAAATTTATTTTTATGATATATATTCCTTATGGAGTTTTATAAAAATAAATAAAATACCTAAAATTAAATAAAATTCACTTTACAATTCTAAATAGGTATAATATTTTAGAAAAATAATAATTTGTATTTTATTTTAATAAAATAAAATTTCCTCAATTGAAACACTTATTATTAAATAGAATTTTGAGAAAATATTAGGAGTTAAACTTAAATAAAAAAATAGTTTTAAACTCTTATATTAATGTATATTATCACAAAAATATTAAATATAATATTTACAAGAATTTTAGAATTATTAAGTATTAACTTTCTTTGAATAAACTTTAAGATTTTAGTAATGTGGGTAAAACATGCAAAGAAGATAAATAATAAATGCATTGTATTAGTATGAGGCTAGTACAAACTCTCTATTTAGAGACGTCAATTTCTTATAGGTCTCGGACAGTTTCTCGTACCGGCTCAAGCGTATAGCTTCTAACAGCATACCACCTGAGCCAGTTTTTCTTTTCGGCTCTAAGATACATGACGTCAGACAGTGGAAAAAGGAAAAAACCTCTAACATGTACGAGCTAGAGATGTCCAATATTTCTGACCGTTTACAAGAACTCCTTAACCTCAGACGGCCTGTACTAGGAACCGTCTCCAATAGTGAGGCGATCTGAATCGGATTCTAACAAAGACCGTCTCCAAATTAGTGTGTCTCGAAGTAGATTTTTAAATTGACCGTCTCCATAAACCATTTTAAATAGTAGTATGCTAATTCAAACTCAATCATAGCTGACATGACACATAATCATGATTCAGCAGCCATATAGATAGATTAACTCAAGAACATATATATAGCAGCTCGATCGCGGTAAACATTAGCCAGATATATATAGTTGGGGAAATCCATACAAATTTAGCCATTACACATCATGGCAGTACATACAAAGTGCATTACATAAATCAATCAGCTAGCATAATTATTACTCTCTAAGAAACCAACATTGCATTTATACTGGGGCACCCTGTAGAAGTTGCGAAACCATAATATGTACCTCTCCATTATCTTTTTCATCAAAGCAAAAAAAGACAATGTTATCCTTCTTTAGGTTGAAGCTTCGCACAACCTTCTCCCATCTAGTCGTCAAGATTGCATTTGACCCAGCTCCCATCTTCATCCTAACCATCTTTGGCCTTTTGCTCTTCATTTGCCAAACATGAAGATCAATAGGTTTATCAAGGATATTATTTAGGTATTTTCTTGTGAACTCGGCTCCAAATGTCTAGGCAAGTACATAGAATTAAAGAATTGACATGCTTGTGATTAATGGAAGTATTTAAATATCACAAGGTAGCTTGTTATTGTAACATTATCAAGAATATATCATCTTACCAAGTTGCACTTCTTTTTCATGACAGATGAATATGGTAGCATGTAGATGTAGTACTCGATTTTTGATAGAAATTTGGGTTCACACCGGTCTAAGAGGGAGTCTACATGAACTTCTTTCAGATACATATCGTTTCCAAAAAGGCTCTACTTATCAAAATTAGTGTCCCTCTTGTGTTGAGCCCCTAATGCAACAACAAATCAATGTCTACCGTATAAACGCATACAAAACAGATGACTACAATTTTGATGTTTTTTTTGATACCTATAAACTCAATCCTCTCGGCGGGCTCTTCATCTGATGAATGGAAATCAAAACCACCAACGGTAAAGCAAAAATTGTCGTCGCTAGATAGCGATATTGCATTGTCACTGCATGTTCCCATCTGTTAAATAGATACATCCAGAGAGCATCTTAATATAATCAAGATGCAAGCAGACTAATAGAGTGACAATTAAAATAGATATAGAGAGACCAATGACATGACAATTAAATCTCTATTGCTAAGAGTGATAATTGCAGATTAGCAGATTCATCATCATGATTACTCACATTGTCATTATTTGCGTTGATGTGAACAGCGTTCTCTGTACCTACATTATCTTCTGGTTCAATATTAGTCTGTTCTCCCACAAGAACTAGCGCCAACTCATCTCGATTCCTCGATGTGATTCTCTCCTTTTTCTTTTCTTAACACCGGATTCCCAGGCGCCATAATCAACCTTGCACTCTACAAACAAAAAGTTAAGAACAACAATTACTAATTAGAATTAAGAATTAGGGCTAGGGCATAACCATGGGCTGGGCGGGGGCATACCAGCAGGCAGACAGGCAACAACTGCGGCGGTTGATGGCCTTCGCGTCGCGTCTCGGCGCCTGGGCCTGGCGGTCGATCGCAGTTCGTCGAGAGGCCGAGGGGAGGCGATCCGATCCAGGGGACTGGGGTTGTGCAGCGAGTCACGGCGACACGGCCTCACGGGACGGGACTCACTCGGGATTGGGAGGAAGCGAAGCGACTCACAAAAAAAAGGGAAGCGATGCCGTTTGGGAGTAGGGTCGAGCCCCTAGTTGAAAAAAACTGGATCGGACCGGCGATCCGACCGGAAAAAACCGAAACCAGCGTCTCTGCCGAGGGGAGGCTGGGCGGGGGCATACCAGCAGGTAGACAGGCAACAACAGCGGTGGTTGATGGCCTTCGCTTCGCGTCTCAGCGCCTAGGCCTGGGGGTCGATCGTAGTTCGTCGAGAGGCCGAGGGGAGGCGATCCGATCTAGGGGGATTGGGGAGGCGCAGCGCAGGGAGTCACGGCGACATGGCCTCAAGGGACAGGACTCACTCGGGATCGGAAGGAAGCGAAGCGACAATCGCAAAAAAAAAGGGAAGCGATGCCGTCTGGGAGTAGGAGTCGAGCCTCAGCGACGAGTCGGCCTCGAGTTGATCGTCCAGGATCCAAGGACTAGGGGAGTCGAGGGGTTCGCCACGGGCTCAATAAATTTTTTTATGATGTATATTACTATGTCTATATTTTTATGGGCCCCTAATTTTATTTTATTTTTTGACCCGGGCGGCTAGCTGCCACGGTCCTCCCAGGGCGGCCGTGAGAATAGCCAATCTATGACGACGCACGACCTAGGCTATCCGTGGTGCACATTTACCTATACCGCCGCCGCACCAGCGGTTCACCTCGCGCTGCGGGACGTCCTCCTCCTCCTCCTCCGCCCTAAGAATAGCCGGCGAGCGGCGCATATATATAAGCATCCATCCCCACACAAGAAAGTCGCAAGCAGCAACGCAAGCAAGCATCCATCCCCGCCAGAGCTCTCGATCGCAAGTAAACCGCCACCAAGCAAAATGGCTCGCGGCGCCGCTCTCTTCATCCTCGCGCTCCTCGTGGTCGCCATCGCGGTGGCGCCGTTGGGCGCCGAGGCCCGCGGAAAGAAGGCCACCGAGGAGAAGGCCGAGGCGCCAGCACCGTCCGAGTCGCCCTCTGAGGCCCCTGAGCCTTCTGCGGCGGATGCGCCGGAGCCTAGCAGCGCCGACTGATGAGTGGTCCGGCCGTCCGCCGCTGCTGGGCGACGATCCCCTCCTCCAGGGGATAATGTATTGGTGGCCCCCATTTCTTCCGTGACAATAACTCGATCAGGCTGATCGATCGCCCATGTTTTTTGTTTTGTTGAGATCAATTTTCTCCTTCTTTCTATCGAATTAATTACAGTACGTTCTCCTCTATCGAATGGGATTGTTTTCTTGAAATGGATGATCATCATGTCGTCGGTGAGATTAGCTAGCTTCAGTACGTAATTTGTTATGCATGTGGAGTACTAATCGGTAACGTCTTAGCTGGGGAGCACCCTGCTTTTTATTCGCCGTCCAAGCAGCTGGTTCCGAATTAAGTAACACAGATCGATCGGCGCAACATCGTTCCAAACATTATTAGTACACACAATTTATTACTCTCGATCGCAGCCTTCCTATGCAAGCACATGCATGCGTCGCACCGAGTATTATATTAATTCTCCCAATCCTGCTCGATCGTCCCTACAAAGCTGGGTAGCCACTCCTAAATTTTCTGTCTCCAAAACCACTTTCTGCCCCTGAAGATTTGACGCCACGCGTACGTACGTAGACCCACACCGCATGCCTGAACTTCCCAGACTTACTTGTGCATCCATGACATGAGGTGGGGGCAAACTGGCATGCTCCAGAAATGAAATCGCCATTGTACGTGGTCATGAACGACCACACCCCGCCACGCCACGTCTCCTACACCTTCCGCAACTCGAAAAAACCTCCATATGCATTCACCTTCGGGCTTATAGCTCCTATGTGACGTCTTTACGTGGAGTTGGAAGGAAAGCGACATCGTTGCAAAGAATAGCTCGCATGCGACACTTCTGAAGCGGCAAATAGCTCCCGTGCGACACTTCTACTTAACCCCACGAGACCGTCAACGAATTCGAATCAGCTGAGCACAGTAGGACCCACAGCCTCTCCATGTCACAGCGGAACTCACCTGATGTCCACCTCATATCGTGGGACCCACCCTGTGGTTGAAGAGAGCCGTTGGCCCCGATCCGTCCCCGCACCCGAGCACTCCCGCCACCGTTCCAGCATATCATTCCCTTCCGTTTTCTTCTCCGGCGAGCAAGTGCGGCAACGCCGGCGAGGGATGTCGAGCTCTGCTTCCTCCCACCGCTCATGGCCTCGGTATGGTGTTGTGCCGATGAGGAGGTGCCCCGATTGCCCCCGTACCGCGTCCCTGAAGCGGCTTGTCACATCCACCGACAAGAACGGCAACATTGGCCAGGAATTTGTGAAGTGTGAGAGCAAGCCCGAGCCGGGAAAGGTGAGATCTGAGTGTTCCGAGCGCCAATTTCTCGCTTTTCTTTCGAAATTTCATGCATTTCATCGAATTTTGGATTTAGGGTTCATCTCTGCGATTTCAGAAAATGCCAAAATGTGGGCATTTTGAGTGGCTTGATGAGTACATCGAGCGAATTGGGGTGGAGGCAGCATCCCGGGAGCTCGAAAACCCGTCCGTGGTGGAGCAATTGGGATGTGGCAACCCTATTTCCGCTGGTACTATGGTGGATGCGAAAGTGAAGGCCGAGCTGAAGAAGATGAACAAGCAGCTAAGGCAAATCATCGAATTGTAGAAGCAGGACAATCTGATGGCCGTTTTTTTTATTTTTGTGTAATTTCTCTCGGATTAGTTTATCTCCTGATCGTTAGTCATTAGACAACGCAGTTAGTGTTCGAGTGATGCTTTGTAATGAATGTAATGGTCTATGTCTTTGGCTTGAATAAAATGCAACACAAATTCAGGCTAATTTTGAGATGCTCTATTTTCGAAATCAGTGTTCCTTCAGTTTCGTCATTGTTCCTTTTATCAGTGTGCAGGGGCCGCCCGTGTGCAGGGGAGGGGGAGGGGTTGAAAAGTAAAAAAAAACAATTGACGAGGATTGAAAAAGGCCAGGCTCAAATAGAACTTAGTCAGGCCAAAATGGTCGTATTCCGGCCCAATAGTAACTATATGTTGATTGGGCAAAAAAAATGGTACTCACGTTACAATCTGAATAGGGACGTGTGGATCTGCAGATACTCGTGCTCAGGTCGCAATTTTTTTTTTTTGCGAAAGTAAATATATAAATGAAGTCCAAGGGCATCCATTTAACTAACATAACTTGGGCGCTCCTTTAACTTATGTAAATATGTAAATGTCTTGTTTGAAAATGAATCATGTGTTGTTGGAAAATAATCAACCATCGTTACGTTAACTTATTTTTCCTTTTGAGCTTTTCTAATTTTACTCATTTTATAAATATTGCACGATTATTATATGAGAACTTGTTTTTGTGTCTTTTATTTTATACACTTGTTGTTTTGGGTGTTTTGACAAATAACAATACAATAAAACACAGATTACAATAAAACAAGGGGATAGATAATATTGGGATAACATTCCTTATATTAGATAGCCCGATCGATAACATTGGGATAACATTACAATAAAAATAAAAGGGTACAATAATATAGGGGCCTAAACCCTGGGCTAGCCCCTAAACCCTAACCCTAGCTACCCTACTCCATCGGCGGTGGAGGCGGTGCCGGTGCCGCCGCCCTCCGAGCCGCCGCGGCATTCCAGTCCGCCAGCCTCTCCCGCTGCTCCCGCCGCCGCTGCTCCTCCTGGAAGGCCCAGCGATTGGCCTCCTGTCGTTCCTCCTCCTCCCGTCTGTGCCTTTTCTTAAAGGCGCGCTTGGCCCGCTTCTCCTCCCACTTGGCGTAAGCAGCCAGCTCCGCCTCCTCCTCCTTCTCCGTCGCAGCCTAGTACGCTTCGGAAGGGCCGTCGTCGGGGAGGTTGCCGCCGCCGGAGACGGGGTTGTGGACGATGGGGCCCTCCGCCCAGGGGCAGGGTGGGGCTTTGCGTCCCTTTTTTCCACGCTTGGGGCGCGTGGGCGCCTCCTGCTCCCAGACCTGCTTGTGGTCCGGGTGGTTGTCCTCATCGCTCACTTCGGTGTCGGAAGGGAAGCGGAGGGGGGGTCGCCATGGTCGAGTGTTTTGGGGGCTAGGAGGAGGCAAAGGGACGGGCTCGAGAGGTTGAAGATGAGAGGGGCAAGATGAGATAAGGAGGCAAAGGCGTTTTGCCTATTTATTAAGGGCGGGGCGTGAAGGGCGGCGTGGAATGCATGGCGCAGCAGCGTGCTATGGGTGCAAGCGTGAGCGAGCCCATGCGTGATCAATGCGAAAGAGAGAAAAAAATTGCTAGGATGCGACATGACCCCTGCACCGTCGCCCCCGCCCCTGCATGCATGCATGCATTAATGCGAAAGAGAGAAAAAAACGTCCAAGATAGTTGTTCATTGACAGTGAAAAATAAAAGAGAAAATAGAATTTGGCCTTGATTTATTCCCTAATAAATACAGGAATCTAGTACCAAAGTACTCGTTCGTTTTTACACACCGTATGCAACAAACTCGTTCGTTTTTACACACGCAAGAAAAATCGGTGGGAGTAATCAGAGGGATGTCAATTGAAGGGAATAGAGGGAGTATGAAACTAAGTTTATAATATTTTAGATTTTGATTTTTTTTCTTATATACGTAGTCAAAGTTGATATTTTAGATTTATAAATATTGACTTTTTGTATGGCGCATGAACCGGATGGGAGTAAGTTTGACTCCTACACCTTCCGCAACTCGAAAAAACCGGATGGGAGTAAGTTTGATTTTTTTTCTTATATACGACCACACCCCGCCACGCCACGCCTCCTACACCTTCCGCAACTCGAAAAAACCTCCATATGCATTCACC
The DNA here is from genome assembly GCA_023614405.1 of Avena insularis. Classification (NCBI taxonomy): domain Eukaryota; kingdom Viridiplantae; phylum Streptophyta; class Magnoliopsida; order Poales; family Poaceae; genus Avena; species Avena insularis. The sequence goes on along the minus strand of CM042689.1, from coordinate 28,311,333 downwards.
TTCACCCAACTCAAAAAACAGTGCGCTGCTAGGATTCTATTCCATTCATCAAGAGCAGCAACCGGTTCTGGACACAACCGTCTTCGGGTCAATAAGAATTTTGTTGTCTCGCGCATCATTTCTAGCTTGCCAAACATTGTAAAACATTGTACACATCCACGCAACCTGCACTACATGATTTAGAGGCTAGGCTGACCACCTTTTCCGCCGTCGTCTCTCCGCCAGGTTAGGTCGCGTCGGTTTACCACCATGGCCGTCGGCGTCTCGAGCTAGCGCGACGGTTTCCCCTTGGCTATCGGCATACCACGGCCGTCGCACGCAGATAACGGCCACCCATGACGGCGAGTGGACACACTGGGACCTTGATAGAAGGTACGCCGATGGCAATGTCGCCGGCTTAGTTCTCCACGAAACTAAAAAATACCCCCGCCGCTGCCGTGCGCGCAATGCTCCTCCTCGCCGTCGGCCTCTCCCTTGTCGCTGTGTAACATTCCAGCATTAGAGCTTAGAAATAAGCTGAACACAGATGTGTGCATTTCATTCATGCATAGAAAATCCGAATAATTTTCGCGCTTTTGAGCAAAAAATTTCAAAGTGATCGAAGCTTCTCTCAACTTGATGGAATTGAAGTAAATTATCAAGTTGACTGCGATAAGTTTCAATATGACCTTTGCTAAAACCTTATTTTGGGTAAGGGAGATTTGATCTAAGGGTAGATCAAATGTAATAAAAATTAAACCCGAATACATTGCTTAATGATTAATATTTGATCCTTAAGTGATTATCTTAGTATTCATTGCACAACTCATGAATACCAATTTATAAATATAACTTAAGTAATAAGAATGTAACAACTAATTCTTGATCTATCTTAATATCATCTACTTATACCATGAGTATCATGGTAATACCTAACCTTATCTCTTTAGTGAGATTGAGTAGGACAGAAACCAAGTCAAGATCATTCACCATATATCTTTCTTTCCATATCAATCCTTATGGAATCCTATCCTTATATTTGTTGTTCATCAATTTTGAGTAATCAACTATTGATTCACCAATTCTTAACCTATCAATTCTTGACCTATCAACTCTTGTCGTCATCATAGCATTCACTTTATACCTTTAGATAAGAAGTAAAAAGAGGTAAGTGGTGATTCTAGTTTTAGATATCATCTATAGGATGGGAGTGATTGGAGGAAATCAAATCAATATGGTAACAAAGAAGATTACAAGGATGAATTCTGAAGATAAGTTACCAGGAGTAATCCTATTGAATGAAGTAGGAATAGTAAATGAATAATCTCTCTTAGTCAGATAAATACACTGAGAAGATAATTATAATACAACTGTAGTGTTGTATTGATGAAGGCCTTGATTAGCCAACTGGAAACCTAAGCCATAAATGATCAAAGGATTCTAATGATCATGTTTTTGTCACCAAGATTGAATGCTTATATCATGTATAAGTGACATTGGTGGATAGAACATGATTGAACCCTAGTATAGATATGTTATTCTAGGTAAGCCATGACAAGTCACCATGATATGATGTGAAGTTTGAATATAGGATATTGGAGATAAGTTGATATAAGATAGTATGATTAAGTTGAAGCTAGAGTAGCATGGAGTTATTGAAGTAGTGTATTTCTCTTAAAAAGATAATAAGCTTTTGAGGAAAGTAGAATTTGATTTATATACATCCATTGGAGTAATGTTAGTGATGGATGATTAAGGAAGAGTATGAATGGAGTTAGAAGTAACCACTTGTTGGATTGGAGATTATTAGTAGTAGAATAGTTTGATATAACCAAGTATTGATATGAGAAGATTATGAAAGCTTAAGTGTCAAGCTCATTGGAATTATAAATGGATTTATAAGAATAAAAGGTGGATAAGAATATTTTGTGAAGTAAAGCTCATCAAGTTAACACATGATGATGAATAGGAAGAAGTAGTATATCTAGGAAAGGAATTCCTTTATTAGAAGTCCAGGATTGTGAATTATGGAAGATAGGAATTCTTGGTAAACACTAAACCCTAAATCTATAACCAAGCTTAACATCCATCCCATCTGTTGGATAAATCATCTTATTTACACAATGATTTATAGGAATATTTTCATATAGCAAATCACTTCAGCACATCTTTGTCATTTCCAGTTATCATAACCATATGTGCTTAGGAGTTATCTTTATCTATTCTCTCTCATAATTCATCCCAAGAAAATAACTTTCTATTTTAAAAGGGTGATACCATTAAAGATCACAAACATAAAGACAATATGTCTAGCCATTAATCTTTATTCACATCAACAAAAGAATATAAGTATATTAAGAACCCTAAACCCTAGGGTAAGGAATTGCAATTCAAACCCTAACTTCTTTGTTAGTTATAATAAAATTTATACATTCTATTTCCTAAATTTATGAGAATAATATTAACCATATTAATTACTCAAAACTTTATGTATCAAATAATAATGAAGGATCAATTTATATAAAAGTTTCTTTAATATTATAAATCAATAAAAATCAAAACTCATGGATTAATAGTAATGCATTCTTTAATAAGCTTATGGATATTAGATAAATTAAATTTATATCTAAAGCCCTTACCAATACTAAATGGAAAGGTATGTATATAAATAAAATAAAGAAATAATGACATTACACAATAAAAATTCACCAAAATAATACTTAGTACATTTAGTATTGCTGCAATTATCTAGCAGATAAAATTTAATAGAAAATTTCAAACAAACAAATAATATACAAATCTGAAAGTAAAATACAAAACAGAATATAGAAAAAGAAAAGGAACAAGGAAAAAACAAAGGGAATTGTTTTTGTCCCATGGCCCATTTTCCTCCTTATCCGTCGCCCACAAGCAGCAGCAGTCAGCTTCCTCTTTCCCTTTGCTACGGCCCACCTGGACTAGTTGTAGCCCACGACCGGCACGTACCCCTTCGTGTAGTCTGTTCGTCGTCTTCCTCGCGTCGACGCCGACCTTCAGATGCTGCAAGCAGCTCGATGGCTACACCCTCGTCGCCGGCGAGCGCCAAGATCCGCGCCACCGCTCATGGTCGTCTACAAGTAGCCCTGAACACCGACGAGAAACCCTAGCACGCCACTCCACTTCTTTTTCTTCCTCTTTCACATGGACACCGAACCCTAGCTCGCCAGAGATCACCTTCCCCAACATCTCCGACCACCCCTTGATCCGCGGAGGTGACTATCAGACGCGTCGTGATCTTCTCCGTCGTTTGCCCCTACTCACGGAAGGCGGGGAGCCCTCTGTCGATCCAATCGACACCTCATGTCCACCGCCAGTCACCGCCGTTGATCGTTTATCGCCACCACCACATACTTCCTCCGACCTTGCCGTCGCCACCAATCGCACCAGGGTGAGTCCACCATCCTCGTAAGCCATCTTTATGGCTCCCTCGTGCTCTGGTTGCTTATCGCCACACTATTCTGCAAACTCCTCCGTCGGCCACCGTCGTGCACCGTGCTCCGGCGACCAAAAACTAGCCGCGCTGCCACTATTTAGCTCCCCATCGCATGCTTATTCCAACAAGCCTAGCCTTAGTCGCGCACAAGCACTCACTCAGTCAATCGAGGTTCGATCCGAGAGTATCAGCATAGCATGACATCATGCCTATGTCAGATTCCAACCGTGTCAGTTCGTTTGACCAGTCTTTGCTCATGTGGCATGTGACATGGCCCTGGGCCCATTTGTCATCCTCTGTGAGTAAAAGCAAGGCTGGTAACTAATATAACCTTAGGGGTGATGTGGCAACTGGCCCACTGGTCAGTGACCTTGGGTAGGTCTAGTCTCGGTAAGAAAAGTATACCTGTTTAGTAAATTGGTAAAAACAATATAAATTCAAATATCAATATTCTAGAAATGAAATAACATAATTAAATCTTGTAAATTTAATATCTTTTGTTTTATAATTCATAAAATTATGTGTAATATGAAAAATTTCAGAAAAATAAAATCTACAACTTAAAACTATTATCAAATATTATTATGATAATTATTTAAATAAATATTATTTAATAAAGGTTTTATAAGTAAAAAACTTAGATAATTCATATTTTAATATTGGGAAATATTAAAAATATAAATAAAATACCAAAAATCTTAAAAAAATAAAAATAATACTTTAAAACTATAATCATATATTAGTATTTCACTTGAGTAAGTATTTATTATTTATTAAGTATTTATAAAGTAATAAACCTTATAAAAATCATATCTTATTATTTATAAATCAAAAAAATAAATGTAATATACCAAAATGAGCACAAAAATAATAACTACATGTTAAAAATATGATATTCCACTTTTGAGGTAAATAAACATTTGAACCACTTAATAACTTGAATTTAAACTTATTTCCTTAATTGATAATTCATATAAGGGTAAATAAAAATTGCTAATATTTCTAAAATTAGCCAATTTAGTCTAATAAATAGTATTGGTGTTAAATATTAATAATATGAAGTCAAAATGGTCCAAAAGATTTTAAATAAAATTTGATTAAATTATCAGTCAACCATATGTGTAGTTTATTTTCTAAAAAGGATCTTTAACAATTAGAAAATCTTCAAAAATGATATTTTAACCAAATAAAATCTTTTACCATTGTTTCACTCACATTTTTATAATGGACTCAATCCAAAGATAATTCATAAGTAGTAAATAATATTGTTTAATTATTCACAAACCATAACCACACCCTTATAGGGAGATAAATCCCTTTATACATTTATAATGTAAATAAACCACTACCAAATAAAGTAATGCCATTCTTAAGTAACTTTAAGGAAACATTATAAAGTACACAAGGTACAAATAACATAAGCATTACACCTTAAATCCATCCATGTTCTTAAAGTTAACTTTAGTCTATAAGACTTTAAATGTAATGCTAAAGACTTTGTTATGTGTTTTATACTTAACTTTGGTCTGTTATAATTAAGTTATAAGCATCTCAAGTACAGACTATTCAAACAAGCATAAACAATATTAATCACATTATATCAACCATATTCTAAAAACTATCAAAATTGTTTAAACCTTAATAAAGATATCTTTTCTTCAAAAGTTATTTGTTTTGCCACTTCAGTCAACGTATGAGAACTAATCATAAATCACATTACTTTATACTTTACTTATATACTTAGGATTGATAACACTTGAGTTCTTTATAAGTGACATTAATTGTAAAGTAAAAATTTGAAGATAAAAAATTATAGTATAAGCAATCTTGAGTAGCATTTCACATTTGTGTGTATCTCATTGTTTTATGGTATTATAATTACATGTTGTTTCACACACAATCACAAGCCTTAATAAGAAGCACCAATATAAAACTTATTTAAAAAGACAACACATTCTAATAGTATCCATTTCCAGTTTCCAAACCCTAGATCAACGTTGTCCTCGGGATTCGCGTTTATCAAGTGTATTACATTACTTATGCATAATGGCATATTGCTTCTTTAAACATTATTCCTTATCGGACCAATGATGCTGATTTCAGATATTGGATCTTTTATATTGTCTCGAAGACCGTGAGTGCATAATCTTGCAATCACACAAGGAAAGTTCACACTTGCTCATGTCCTTCGATTATTTTTTGTAAAGTATTTTGCAAATCCAGTGTTGTCATCACCTGCATTTGAAAAAGGACAGAAAACACTATTTTCATAATAATGTGATTATAGGTTATTTACCATGAGGTAATAACCTACTATGAAAGTTCCGGTGGTAAAGGAACATATTATCTAGGACTTAACAACCAATGTCGCCAGTGATTCTTGCACCGTATATTACGTGTTGACCATGAGATTTGGAATGGGACAAAGAAGTCAGTTGTATCTTTTCCCTCTCGCATGGAGATGGATGTGCGGGTCGTGGCTGTTATCACTCGTAGCATGGATATTAATTGGTAATTCGTAGAGGATGTGCAGCATATGGGTGGGAGCCCTCAACGTCCCACGATAGTTCTGGCATCTGAACGGTCTGTATTGCCAATTGCCATAATTCAATAGGTCGGCTGGCCTACACCAAGGAGACATGTAGGGTCACGAACAAGACAGTGATTGGCTTGGATCTTAGGTTGGGCCTCAAACCAAGGAAGTTTGAACGGGGACATACTCCCGGCCGTGCAACAAAACCTAAGGTCTCTCATGGGTAAAGTGACGCACCTCTGCAGAATGTAAGAACTGTAACTTGTTACTCCCTGTTCCGGGAAGGAGCTGTGAATGCGGCGGGAAAGGAACTCCATGAAAGTTCTGGTAAACCCGTGAAGGCTGACGAACATAGATTTTTAGAATAAAAGCAACCTTTGAAGAAATGTTTACGAAAACTTGCATTGCCTACGACCTATGGTCTGTGGCTGTAGATATAGTGAATCAAACACTCCTTTTCTAGTGAACTTGCTGAGTACGCTCGTACTCAACGTATCTTCTTAACCCTTGCTAGGTTCTAAAGCCAGTACAGATGATGTCTACATCAAGTTATGATCCAGGAATTATCACCAGAATCTAAAGTTCTTCAATGAAGTCAAGAAAGTCAACATATACATCAACTCAAGTGAAGACGAAGTTATTGATTAGCTAGGAATATAATTGTAAGGTTCCCAACCTTTAATGAGGTAGAGATCCCTGTGTTTACAATGCTAGTCCCTGGATCAATAGCTAGCATCCACAGTTAAGATGTAATATCAAGAAACAAAGGTCATAATACAACTTTATAACCAGGAATAAAATAATTTATTACATCTTACATAGCTCATTTGGCAATCTCATTACAATGAAGCAGAATACAACAATAGCATGGGGTCCTTCATCTTCAAACTTCCACGGGCAGACATGTTGGTTGTAGACTTGTAATCCTCATCATTACACTTCACTAAGATCAAACAAACCTGCAACATAACAAGTTATAGCCACAAGGGTCAATACATTTGAATTGTATTGGCAAGTGATACTATGGTAGTATAGTGGAGTCTAACATCTGTATGCATTTGGCTAAGTCGAGCTTAGGCTTGCTTTGCTCAAAATAGTTTTTCCTTATCATTTGAAAACACTAAGTTTTTGCTTGGCAAAAATCTTTTCCCAAGGCATCTCCGAATAGGAATTGGTGATCCTTCAACCCTTGTTCACCCACAAGATTTTAACTTAGAAATTGGGATGAGGAGATTCTTGATAGCTTCCATGTCTTGATGCTCAAATTGTCCTTTACCAGGGACATGGCTAAGTACTTAGATTTTACACTCTGCAGAGGTGGTGCACTTTCCCCACAAGACTTGGTTTCCCAAGACAAGATCTTTCAGAAGCCTTCCCTTCGACCAAAATGGACGCGTTCCCAACCTATCATCCCCTACCACCAACTGTCCATTTGGCTAAGTTATTGCAACCTATATGATCCAGGCAGAGCCCATAATGCCAAGTGGCTGCACTTGAAGCTTCTCAACATTTGACATCTCAAATCTCTTTGTTCCTGGGTGGCCATCCACAAGTGAGATACACAAGGTAAGCCATAAAAATGGGCCTTGTGAACCACTCAACACAAACCATTCCTTCCATTCCACCCAGGTGATTCATTCACTTAGTTGTTTTATTAAACAAAACACAAGTCCTTAGACTTAGAAATTTTTCCATAGTGTGAATATATATTCCACCCTTGTTTTCTATTAGCTAAGCTAAGCATGATAGTAGTAGGAGTCTTAACTTAGGAAATTTCTACTAAGGTTTCATCTACTAGGATTTCCCATAGCATGGTTTATACTTAGCAAAAATTCCATGCAAGTCTTACTTAGAAATATCACTAAATGCATAGTGAAAATAATGGGACAAAAGTATGAAGCATCACTTGCCTTTTTGGTAGAGAGTATAAGTTCACTCCTTGATCTTTGCAATGTTCACTCACCTCAAATCACTACAATTCAATCAAGCAAGGCACAATTTCAATCTACCATTCAAGCAATTCACCACATAAAAAGATAGAAACAAAACAATGCATGCAAGCATGCCAAGGTTTGTTTTATTTCAGAAAGTGGTTTCTAATGGTTCATAAACATTTAAAAAAAACACCTAATGGTCATTTTATAAAGTGGCAAAACCATTTGCAAAAGTTTTCACTTCATAAACCATTTTAAATCAAGTCATTATTTTATGTGGTGAACAAATGCTTTTTAAAAAGGCAATCATTCTATAGGTTTCACAAAATATGTTTTCAAACCACAAAACCTTGTGTTTAGGGTCAGAGAGTTTATTCCCAAAACATTTCTCAAAGGTTTTCTTCCAAAACCATTTTTAAAAACTAAACCACATTTCTATTTGACTAGGGAACGCGTGCGGGTGAGCTAACGATACGGAGAGGTGCGCCTGGGTCTGGGGAACGTTCCTGTGCTCGGGGAGGCAAGGGGCGGTGAGGGGCTGCCGGAATCGTCGCCGGAGAGTCGTCGGACAGAGGACGGTGCAGAGAAGAATTGGGCGGCCTGGGGGCACGCTTGGGTGAGGCGACTGGAGGGAAATGGAGAGGGGGCATGGGCGTTTAAGTGTGCGTGATCACAACGAGTAATGGCCGCGGTGTTAAGGTGAATTCAGCCGCGGAATCAGTGGCAGAAACGGGAGAAGAACTGGTCGCGCTGGGGAAGAAGGTGACGTGGGCGTGGGGCCGTCTTGTCAGCGAGATAGGAAAAGAAGAGATGGGATCCACCTGTCTGTGTCTGTGTGGGTGTGGGTTCGGGTGAAAAATGATTCGCAGTGGGGAAAGAAAGGTGGGCTGGTTGGGCCTTGTTGGGCTGGCCGGCTGGGCTGGGTCCTTTTCTTATTTTTTTCCTGTTCTGATTGTTTTTCCTTTTCTCTTTTGATTTTTCTGTATTGATTTTGTTTAACCAATTCAAACCTCAATTTGAATTCAAACCTTTGCCAAAATTTGGGTAGGTTCAAATACTAATTAGTAGTATATTCTGAAATCAATTTTTGAATAAAACTTTATTCCTTTTGGGGTCTTTTAAATTATTCAAAAGGCCCTAGTTTTTAAATCAAATAAGTTTTAATAATAATTTCAAACACCAATTCAAATCAAACCACCACTAACTTTATAAAGTTTTTAGTTCTGTTTAATAACTCAAACCAAAGTCCAAAACAAAATAATTTTTTTATCCTTTTTAGGATCTATTAATAATTAAATAAAAAAAAGACTTTAGTCTTTATTTTCAAAATAGGGTTTAATTTACTTTTAAAACTCTATTTGAAATATAAACCAAACAAAAACCTTTCAGTAGGTTTTATTTGAAAAACAAAAACACTTGGAAAACTTATTTAAAAATAAAATAATAAGTTTTAGTATTTATTTAAAAAGGAAAAGCCTTTACTTTAATAAAATTGGATATTTAAATCCTTATTATTTTATTTAAATAAACCTTTACTCTTTTTATCAAAACAAAATACTTTATTTTAAAAGCTTGGCCAAGATTAATTTGGCTCTTTAAAATAATCTTTATTTGAAATTCTATCTTTGTTTTTGAAAACCAAATCTTTTTATTTTTAAGATCCAAAATAGTAATTCCAATTATAAAAACTTTCATTATTAATTGTTTATCTTTTTAAATCCCTTTAGGATTATTTGCTCACCAATTGGTATGGATTTAGATAAGGGCTTTACTAGCTTTGGGAATGTTTGTTGATCAATTTTTATATGGATCAAATCCATGGATTTGGAGATCACTTTGGAATGATTTTTATTCCATTAGGGTTTAGGGATTTGGATTTATTTCCCAAATGTTTAAATTTCCAGATACATTCATTGAGGAATGCATTTCACTTGATTTGGATTTTTGTTGGATTCAAACTTTTACCAAAGTTTGTTCAAGATGGGATTTTAATTTCCATTTAATAACAAAAGTTTCTTTTCACCCTGATTTTCAACAAAAATTTATTTTGTTTATTTTATTTTTCACATTACAAGATTTGGAAAATCTTGGGATGTGACAGACTACCACCATTAAAATAAATCTCGTCCCAAGATTTGGGAAGGCTAGGGTTACAAGTTGGTTTCAAGGCAACTAGGGTACTACCACCCTTAAAAAAATTCCATCTAGATTACATATTGGCCTTCTTGGGATCTTGTTGAAATCTCTCTAGACAAACATCTGCATAGTGTCCTTTGTTTCCACACTTGAAACATGTGACAAGGCTGAGATCCTTCATAGGCTTGATCTTGTGCTTCATCTTTTCTGGACAATTGTTTGCATAATGTCCTGGTTCTTTGCATTTGAAACACATCACTTGGCTGATATCTTTCTTTTCCTTTGGTATCATTGCTTCTTGCTTGTTTCCTTGGTTCTTCTTCTTTTCTGGGCATTCACTGGCATAGTGTCCCATCTCTTTGCAATTGTAACATTGCAACTGGCTTTTGTCCTTCTTCTTCTTTTTGGGTCTCTCCAAAGCTAGGAGTTCTTCTAGTTCATGCTCTTCATATTTCACCACAAAGGTGGGAAATCTTTCTCTCTTCTTGGGGCATTTACTAGAGATATGACCTTCTTATTCACAAGAGTAGCAACACTTGGTGGTCACTTTAGATTTAGCCTTATGGTGCATAGTTTTGACTTTGCCTTCATCCATCTTGGTAGAAGTTTTTCCCTTATGGAGGTTTCCAAACATTTGATGCATTCCATCTTGCTTCATTTGTTGAACTATAGGATAGATGGGGCATTGAATAGGGGCATGATTATTTCCTTCACATAGGAAACAAGTAGCTTGAGATGTGGGGCATTGATCAGTTGGATGTTTCTCTTCACCATTGGGGCATTGATCTTCATGCTCTTTGGAAGTGTGATCCTTGTTTCCACAAATATTGCAAGCTTGGGTTCCTTCTAGAATATCATCTTTGTCATTCTTGTTGTCACAAACTCCTTTGGAAGAGTTTTATCCCACGTTGATCATTTGAGTAGCCATCCCTTGCAACAATTGGGATTGAAGTTCCAAAATCCTTTGTATGGTTGGATCTAATCCATTGTTGTTGGCTAAAAGTTGAGTTGTCACTTGGCTCAACTAGGTTTGGTTTGCTAGTAGTTGTTCTTTCATGTGCATCTCTTGGTTGTTGTTGTTGTCACCATCCTTGATGTTGGAGTCTCTTGGAGAAGTCATCTGTTTGGGTTGGATTGGGATTAGGATAGGCAAAAGATTTTCTAAGGAATCAATTCTAATCACACACATCACAATTTACACAAGCAATGTGCAAGCAATCACAAACAAACATTCCATTCAAACAACAAGGTTCAAGCACATTTTTAGGCAACCAAAAATATTTTTGTTACACCACATAAGTTGGTGTGTTTGACTTAAACTAATTATGGTGGTCCATCTATATGGTTCACTTGAAATCTTTCCATCCTTCTTAGTTGATTCTTCATGAACAAGATCTTTGTATCCTTAGAGAATTTCTTGTGTCTTGGTCACAAAACTTCAAAGGTGATGATAGTTTCTTCTAAGTTGTTTTTCCTTAGTCTTCAAGTCTTGGTAGTATTTCTTGTTTCACTTGTAGTCCTTTGTGATATCCAAGTTGGAAGTCCTTGGTGAAAATGTTGAAGATGTTGAAGTCATTAGAGTTGAAGATGTTGAAGTCATTAGAGTTGATGAAGTCCTTTGCACATGGTGAAGTCTTTGGCCATGGGGTAGGTTTTACCCATCAAGTTTGAAATAGAAGAGATGTAGAGTTGAAACCAAAAATGGTTGAGAAAAGAGTATACAAGATTGTTTGTAAATAAGTTTTGGAACAAATACAACTCCTATTTTTCTAAGGGGTTTTGTTCAACCCTAGGGTTTACAAATCCTACAGGGAACACAATGCTCTGATACCATCTGTAAGGTTCCCAACCTTTAATAAGATAGAGATCCCTGTGTTTACAATGCTAGTCCCTAGATCAATAGCTAGCATCCACAGTTAAGATGTAATATCAAGAAACAAAGGTCATAATACAACTTTATAACCAGGAATAAAATAATTTATTACATCTTACATAGCTCATTTGGCTATCTCATTACAATGCAGCAGAATACAACAATAGCATGGGGTCCTTCATCTTCAAAGTGCCACAGGCAGACATGTTGGTTGTAGACTTGTAATCCTAATCATTACACTTCACTAAGATCAAACAAACCTGCAACATAACAAGTTACAGCCACAAGGGTCAATACATTTGAATTGTATTGGCAAGTGATACTATGGTAGTATAGTGGAGTCTAACATCTGTATGCATTGGCTAAGTGGAGCTTAGGCTTGCTTTGCTCAAAATAGTTTTTCCTTATCATTTGAAAACACTAAGTTTTTGCTTGGCAAAAATCTTTTCCCAATGCATCTCCGAATAGGAATTGGTGATCCTTCAACCCTTGTTCACCCACAAGATTTTAACTTAGAAATTGGGATGAGGAGATTCTTGATAGCTTCCATGTCTTGATGCTCAAATTGTCCTTTACCAGGGACATGGCTAAGTACTTAGATTTTACACTCTTCAGAGGTGGTGCACTTTCCCCACAAGACTTGGTTTCCCAAGACAAGATCTTTCAGAAGCCTTCCCTTAGACCAAAATGGACGCGTTCCCAACCTATCATCCCCTACCACCAACTGTCCATTTGGCTAAGTTATTGCAACCTATATGATCCAGGCAGAGCCCATAATGCCAAGTGGCTGCACTTGAAGCTTCTCAACATTTGACATCTCAAATCTCTTTGTTCCTGGGTGGCCATCCACAAGTGAGATACACAAGGTAAGCCATAAAAATGGGCCTTGTGAACCACTCAACACAAACCATTCCTTCCATTCCACCCAGGTGATTCATTCACTTAGTTGTTTTATTAAACAAAACACAAGTCCTTAGACTTAGAAATTTTTCCATAGTGTGAATATATATTCCACCCTTGTTTTCTATTAGCTAAGCTAAGCATGATAGTAGTAGGAGTCTTAACTTAGGAAATTTATACTAAGGTTTCATCTACTAGGATTTCCCATAGCATGGTTTATACTTAGCAAAAATTCCATGCAAGTCTTACTTAGAAATATCACTAAATGCATAGTGAAAATAATGGGACAAAAGTATGAAGCATCACTTGCCTTTTTGGTAGAGAGTATAAGTTCACTCCTTGATCTTTGCAATGTTCACTCACTTCAAATCACTACAATTCAATCAAGCAAGGCACAATTTCAATCTACCATTCAAGCAATTCACCACATAAAAAGATAGAAACAAAACAATGCATGCAAGCATGCCAAGGTTTGTTTTATTTCAGAAAGTGGTTTCTAATGGTTCATAAACATTTTTAAAAAAAACACCTAATGGTCATTTTATAAAGTGGCAAAACCATTTGCAAAAGTTTTCACTTCATAAACCATTTTAAATCAAGTCATTATTTTATGTGGTGAAGAAATGCTTTTTAAAAAGGCAATCATTCTATAGGTTTCACAAAATATGTTTTCAAACCACAAAACCTTGTGTTTAGGGTCAGAGAGTTTATTCCCAAAACATTTCTCAAAGGTTTTCTTCCAAAACCATTTCTAATAACTAAACCACATTTCTATTTGACTAGAAATGGATTAAATCAAAGATTCGTTATTTTGTTTCACCAAATACATCTTTGAAACAACAATTTGTTTCCTATGGGTCAGTAGGTTCAAAACACACCATTTGCCAATGATTTTATCCCCAAAATTATTTTAGAACAATTTTTATAACCTAAGCAAGCATACATAAGTTTCTGCAAAAACATACATTTTACCAGAAGCTTTTTACTAAACAAAGTGCATGGTTGGCTAGGGCTTGTCTTGCTGAATCTATTTATATAAAGTTTGCAAAATTTGGACGTGTGGATCAAAAGTTATGGATTTTACAAAATTGAACATCAATTAGATCAATTCTGTTTTTAAATCTGTCTCTGTGACACGCGGCGCATTTCTATTCGTTGGTACCGCTTCGGACGGATCAAGCGATGGCAGCCGTTGGATCTAAGTGATATCGCACGGCTCAGATCTAGTGTACCCTTTCAGTTAAGTGAATCTATCGCGTCTCTACGATCTGGATCGGACGGCTATCATCGACTTGCCACTAACTGGCCGCGCGACGACGGTGGCGCGCGGCGGCGGTGCTCGGCTAGCGGCGGAGCTGGCGCTAGAGGAAGCAAGGAAGGTAACGGGGATGCTCACTGTGCTCGCAGGGGGTTGGCGATGCTCAACGTGTGGTCGTCTTGGCGAGGGGCGCTCGGGGCTGGAGCCAATTCCTCGCCGGAGTAGCTGCGAGCGACAGGTGGTTCTGTTTGATGACGGGGGCGACGTTGTGGTTCACCCCAAGGCAAAGCAAAGGCACGGTCAGATGCGTACAGTCCTGAGGATCTTAGGAGTATGAATAGGAAGGCTCGGGGTGGTCGGCTCTTACCAGAAAAGCTCGCCGGAGGCAAGACAGACGGCGGCGGCGAGTTGAGGTCGTCCTTGCCGATGCTAGGGAACGTGCGCGGGTGAGCTGACGATACGGAGAGGTGCGCCTGGGTCTGGGGAACGTTCCTGTGTGCTCGGGGAGGCAAGGGGCGGTGAGGGGCTGCCGGAATCATCGCCGAAGAGTCGTCGGACAAAGGACGGTGCAGAGAAGAATTGGGCGGCCTGGGGGCACGCTTGGGTGAGGCGACTGGGGGAAAATGGAGAGGGGGCGTGGGCGTTTAAGTGTGCGTGATCATAGCGAGTAATGGCCGCGGCGTTAAGGCGATTTAAGCCGTGGAATCAGCGGCAGAAACGGGAGAAGAACTGGTCGCACTTGGGAAGAAGGTGACGTGGGCGTGGGGCCGTCTTGTCAGCGAGATAGGAAGAGAAGAGATGGGGTCCACCTGTCTGCGTCTGTGTGGGTGTGGGTTCGGGTGAAAAACGATTCGCAGTGGGGAAAGAAAGGTGGGCTGGTTGGGCCTTGTTGGGCTGGCCGGCTGGGTCCTTTTCTTATTTTTTTCCTGTTTTGATTGTTTTTCCTTTTCTCTTTTGATTTTTCTGTATTGATTTTGTTTAACCAATTCAAACATCAATTTGAATTCAAACCTTTGCCAAAATTTGGGTAGGTTCAAATACTGATTAGTAGTATATTCTGAAATCAATTTTTGAATAAAACTTTATTCCTTTTGGGGTCTTTTAAATTATTCAAAAGACCCTAGTTTTTAAATCAAATAAGTTTTAATAATAATTTCAAACACCAATTCAAATCAAACCACCACTAACTTTATAAAGTTTTTAGTTCTGTTTAATAACTCAAACCAAAGTCCAAAACAAAATATATTTTTTATCCTTTTTAGGATCTATTAATAATTAAATAAAAAAAGAATTTAGTCTTTATTTTCAAAATAGGGTTTAATTTATTTTTAAAACTCTATTTGAAATATAAACCAAACAAAAACCTTTTCAGTAGGTTTTATTTGAAAAACAAAAACACTTGGAAAACTTATTTAAAAATAAAATAATAAGTTTTAGTGTTTATTTAAAAAGGAAAAGCCTTTACTTTAATAAAATTGGATATTTAAATCCTTATTATTTTATTTAAATAAAGCTTTACTCTTTTTATCAAATCAAAATAATTTATTTTAAAAGATTGGCCAAGATTAATTTGGCTCTTTAAAATAATCTTTATTTAAAATTCTATCTTTGTTTTTGAAAACCAAATCTTTTTATTTTTAAGATCCAAAATAGTAATTCCAATTATAAAAACTTTCATTATTAATTGTTTATCTTTTTAAATCCCTTTAGGATTATTTGCTCACCAATTGGTATGGATTTAGATAAGGGCTTTACTAGCTTTGGGAATGTTTGTTGATCAATTTTTATATGGATCAAATCCATGGATTTGGAGATCACTTTGGAATGATTTTTATTCCATTAGGGTTTAGGGATTTGGATTTATTTCCCAAATGTTTAAATTTCCAGATACATTCATTGAGGAATGCATTTCACTTGATTTGGATTTTTGTTGGATTCAAACTTTTACCAAAGTTTGTTCAAGATGGGATTTTAATTTCCATTTAATAACAAAAGTTTCTTTTCACCCTGATTTTCAACAAAAATTTATTTTGTTTATTTTATTTTTCACATTACAAGTTTTGGATTATCTTGGGATGTGACATGACCTACCATTAAAATAAATCTCGTCCCAAGATTTGGGAAGGCTAGGGTTACAAGTTGGTTTCAAGGCAACTAGGGTACTACCACCCTTAAAAAATTTCCATCTAGATTACATATTGGCCTTCTTGGGATCTTGTTGAAATCTCTCTAGACAAACATCTGCATAGTGTCCTTTGTTTCCACACTTGAAACATGTGACAAGGCTGAGATCCTTCATAGGCTTGATCTTGTGCTTCATCTTTTCTGGACAATTGTTTGCATAATGTCCTGGTTCTTTGCATTTGAAACACATCACTTGGCTGATATCTTTCTTTTCCTTTGGTATCATTGCTTCTTGCTTGTTTCCTTGGTTCTTCTTCTTTTCTGGGCATTCACTGGCATAGTGTCCCATCTCTTTGCAATTGTAACATTGCAACTGGCTTTTGTCCTTCTTCTTCTTTTTGGGTCTCTCCAAAGCTAGGAGTTCTTCTAGTTCATGCTCTTCATATTTCACCACAAAGGTGGGAAATCTTTCTCTCTTCTTGGGGCATTTACTAGAGATATGACCTTCTTATTCACAAGAGTAGCAACACTTGGTGGTCACTTTAGATTTAGCCTTATGGTGCATAGTTTTGACTTTGCCTTCATCCATCTTGGTAGAAGTTTTTCCCTTATGGAGGTTTCCAAACATTTGATGCATTCCATCTTGCTTCATTTGTTGAACTATAGGATAGATGGGGCATTGAATAGGGGCATGATTATTTCCTTCACATAGGAAACAAGTAGCTTGAGATGTGGGGCATTGATCAGTTGGATGTTTCTCTTCACCATTGGGGCATTGATCTTCATGCTCTTTGGAAGTGTGATCCTTGTTTCCACAAATATTGCAAGCTTGGGTTCCTTCTAGAATATCATCTTTGTCATTCTTGTTGTCACAAACTCCTTTGGAAGAGTTTTATCCCACGTTGATCATTTGAGTAGCCATCCCTTGCAACAATTGGGATTGAAGTTCCAAAATCCTTTGTATGGCTGGATCTAATCCATTGTTGTTGGCTAAAAGTTGAGTTGTCACTTGGCTCAACTGGGTTTGGTTTGCTAGTAGTTGTTCTTTCATGTGCATCTCTTGGTTGTTGTTGTTGTCACCATCCTTGATGTTGGAGTCTCTTGGAGAAGTCATCTGTTTGGGTTGGATTGGGATTAGGATAGGCAAAAGATTTTCTAAGGAATCAATTCTAATCACACACATCACAATTTACACAAGCAATGTGCAAGCAATCACAAACAAACATTCCATTCAAACAACAAGGTTCAAGCACATTTTTAGGCAACCAAAAATATTTTTGTTACACCACATAAGTTGGTGTGTTTGACTTAAACTAATTATGGTGGTCCATCTATATGGTTCACTTGAAATCTTTCCATCCTTCTTAGTTGATTCTTCATGAACAAGATCTTTGTATCCTTAGAGAATTTCTTGTGTCTTGGTCACAAAACTTCAAAGGTGATGATAGTTTCTTCTAAGTTGTTTTTCCTTAGTCTTCAAGTCTTGGTAGTATTTCTTGTTTCACTTGTAGTCCTTTGTGATATCCAAGTTGGAAGTCCTTGGTGAAAATGTTGAAGATGTTGAAGTCATTAGAGTTGAAGATGTTGAAGTCATTAGAGTTGATGAAGTCCTTTGCACATGGTGAAGTCTTTGGCCATGAGGTAGGTTTTACCCATCAAGTTTGAAATAGAAGAGATGTAGAGTTGAAACCAAAAATGGTTGAGAAAAGAGTATACAAGATTGTTTGTAAATAAGTTTTGGAACAAATACAACTCCTATTTTTCTAAGGGGTTTTGTTCAACCCTAGGGTTTACAAATCCTACAGGGAACACAATGCTCTGATACCATCTGTAAGGTTCCCAACCTTTAATAAGATAGAGATCCCTGTGTTTACAATGCTAGTCCCTAGATCAATATCTAGCATCCACAGTTAAGATGTAATATCAAGAAACAAAGGTCATAATACAACTTTATAACCAGGAATAAAATAATTTATTACATCTTACATAGCTCATTTGGCTATCTCATTACAATGCAGCAGAATACAACAATAGCATGGGGTCCTTCATCTTCAAAGTGCCACAGGCAGACATGTTGGTTGTAGACTTGTAATCCTAATCATTACACTTCACTAAGATCAAACAAACCTGCAACATAACAAGTTACAGCCACAAGGGTCAATACATTTGAATTGTATTGGCAAGTGATACTATGGTAGTATAGTGGAGTCTAACATCTGTATGCATTGGCTAAGTGGAGCTTAGGCTTGCTTTGCTCAAAATAGTTTTTCCTTATCATTTGAAAACACTAAGTTTTTGCTTGGCAAAAATCTTTTCCCAAGGCATCTCCGAATAGGAATTGGTGATCCTTCAACCCTTGTTCACCCACAAGATTTTAACTTAGAAATTGGGATGAGGAGATTCTTGATAGCTTCCATGTCTTGATGCTCAAATTGTCCTTTACTGTGACATGGCTAAGTACTTAGATTTTACACTCTGCAGAGGTGGTGCACTTTCCCCACAAGACTTGGTTTCCCAAGACAAGATCTTTCAGAAGCCTTCCCTTAGACCAAAATGGACGCATTCCCAACCTATCATCCCCTACCACCAACTGTCCATTTGGCTAAGTTATTGCAACCTATATGATCCAGGCAGAGCCCATAATGCCAAGTGGCTGCACTTGAAGCTTCTCAACATTTGACATCTCAAATCTCTTTTTTCCTGGGTGGCCATCCACAAGTGAGATACACAAGGTAAGCCATAAAAATGGGCCTTGTGAACCACTCAACACAAACCATTCCTTCCATTCCACCCAGGTGATTCATTCACTTAGTTGTTTTATTAAACAAAACACAAGTCCTTAGACTTAGAAATTTTTCCATAGTGTGAATATATATTCCACCCTTGTTTTCTATTAGCTAAGCTAAGCATGATAGTAGTAGGAGTCTTAACTTAGGAAATTTATACTAAGGTTTCATCTACTAGGATTTCCCATAGCATGGTTTATACTTAGCAAAAATTCCATGCAAGTCTTACTTAGAAATATCACTAAATGCATAGTGAAAATAATGGGACAAAAGTATGAAGCATCACTTGCCTTTTGGTAGAGAGTATAAGTTCACTCCTTGATCTTTGCAATGTTCACTCACTTCAAATCACTACAATTCAATCAAGCAAGGCACAATTTCAATCTACCATTCAAGCAATTCACCATAAAAAGATAGAAAAAACAATGCATGCAAGCATGCCAAGGTTTGTTTTATTTCAGAAAGTGGTTTCTAATGGTTCATAAACATTTTTAAAAAAAACACCTAATGGTCATTTTATAAAGTGGCAAAACCATTTGCAAAAGTTTTCACTTCATAAACCATTTTAAATCAAGTCATTATTTTATGTGGTGAAGAAATGCTTTTTAAAAAGGCAATCATTCTATAGGTTTCACAAAATATGTTTTCAAACCACAAAACCTTGTGTTTAGGGTCAGAGAGTTTATTCCCAAAACATTTCTCAAAGGTTTTCTTCCAAAACCATTTCTAATAACTAAACCACATTTCTATTTGACTAGAAATGGATTAAATCAAAGATTCGTTATTTTGTTTCACCAAATACATCTTTGAAACAACAATTTGTTTCCTATGGGTCAGTAGGTTCAAAACACACCATTTGCCAATGATTTTATCCCCAAAATTATTTTAGAACAATTTTTATAACCTAAGCAAGCATACATAAGTTTCTGCAAAAACATACATTTTACCAGAAGCTTTTTACTAAACAAAGTGCATGGTTGGCTAGGGCTTGTCTTGCTGAATCTATTTATATAAAGTTTGCAAAATTTGGACGTGTGGATCAAAAGTTATGGATTTTACAAAATTGAACATCAATTAGATCAATTCTGTTTTAAATCTGTCTCGTGACACGCCGCATTTCTATTCGTTGGTACCGCTTCGGACGGATCAAGCGATGGCAGCCGTTGGATCTAAGTGATATCGCACGGCTCAGATCTAGTGTACCCTTTCAGTTAAGTGAATCTATCGCGTCTCTACGATCTGGATCGGACGGCTATCATCGACTTGCCACTAACTGGCCGCGCGACGACGGTGGCGCGCGGCGGCGGTGCTCGGCTAGCGGCAGAGCTGGCGCTAGAGGAAGCAAGGAAGGTAACGGGGATGCTCACTGTGCTCGCAGGGGGTTGGCGATGCTCAACGTGTGGTCGTCTTGGCGAGGGCGCTGGGTCGAGCCAATTCTCACGAGTAGTCATGCGGCAGTGGTTCTGTTTGACGACGGGGGCGACGTTGTGGTTCACCCCAAGGCAAAGCAAAGGCACGGTCAGATGCGTACAGTCCTGGGGATCTTAGGAGTATGAATAGGAAGGCTCGGGGTGGTCGGCTCTTACCAGAAAAGCTCGCCGGAGGCAAGACAGATGGCGGCGGCGAGTTGAGGTCGTCCTTGCCGACGCTAGGGAACGCGCGCGGGTGAGCTGATGATACGGAAAGGTGCGCCTGGGTCTGGGGAACGTTCCTATGTGCTCGGGGAGGCAAGGGGCGGTGAGGGGCTGCCGGAATCATCGCCGAAGAGTCGTCGGACAAAGGACGGTGCAGAGAAGAATTGGGCGGCCTGGGGGCACGCTTGGGTGAGGCGACTGGGGGAAAATGGAGAGGGGCGTATGTGCGTGATCATAGCGAGTAATGGCCGCGGCGTTAAGGCGATTTAAGCCGTGGAATCAGCAGCAGAAACGGGGGAAGAACTGGTCGCACTGGGGAAGAAGGTGACGTGGGCGTGGGGTCGTCTTGTCAGCGAGATAGGAAGAGAAGAGATGGGGTCCACCTGTCTGCGTCTGTGTGGGTGTGGGTTCGGGTGAAAAACGATTCGCAGTGGGGAAAGAAAGGTGGGCTGGTTGGGCCTTGTTGGGCTGGCCGGCTGGGCTGGGTCCTTTTCTTATTTTTTTCCTGTTTTGATTGTTTTTCCTTTTCTCTTTTGATTTTTCTGTATTGATTTTGTTTAACCAATTCAAACCTCAATTTGAATTCAAACCTTTGCCAAAATTTGGGTAGGTTCAAATAATGATTAGTAGTATATTCTGAAATCAATTTTTGAATAAAACTTTATTCCTTTTGGGGTCTTTTAAATTATTCAAAAGACCCTAGTTTTTAAATCAAATAAGTTTTAATAATAATTTCAAACACCAATTCAAATCAAACCACCACTAACTTTATAAAGTTTTTAGTTCTGTTTAATAACTCAAACCAAAGTCCAAAACAAAATAATTTTTTTATCCTTTTTAGGATCTATTAATAATTAAATAAAAAAAGACTTTAGTCTTTATTTTCAAAATAGGGTTTAATTTATTTTTAAAACTCTATTTGAAATATAAACCAAACAAAAACCTTTTCAGTAGGTTTTATTTGAAAAACAAAAACACTTGGAAAACTTATTTAAAAATAAAATAATAAGTTTTAGTGTTTATTTAAAAAGGAAAAGCCTTTACTTTAATAAAATTGGATATTTAAATCCTTATTATTTTATTTAAATAAAGCTTTACTCTTTTTATCAAAACAAAATACTTTATTTTAAAAGCTTGGCCAAGATTAATTTGGCTCTTTAAAATAATCTTTATTTAAAATTCTATCTTTGTTTTTGAAAACCAAATCTTTTTATTTTTAAGATCCAAAATAGTAATTCCAATTATAAAAACTTTCTTTATTAATTGTTTATCTTTTTAAATCCCTTTAGGATTATTTGCTCACCAATTGGTATGGATTTAGATAAGGGCTTTACTAGCTTTGGGAATGTTTGTTGATCAATTTTTATATGGATCAAATCCATGGATTTGGAGATCACTTTGGAATGATTTTTATTCCATTAGGGTTTAGGGATTTTGATTTATTTCCCAAATGTTTAAATTTCCAGATACATTCATTGAGGAATGCATTTCACTTGATTTGGATTTTTGTTGGATTCAAACTTTTACCAAAGTTTGTTCTAGATGGGATTTTAATTTCCATTTAATAACAAAAGTTTCTTTTCACCCTGATTTTCAATAAAAATTTATTTTGTTTATTTTATTTTTCACATTACAAGATTTGGAAAATCTTGGGATGTGACAATAATCCCTAGCCATAGAACCTATGTCTATAGTTTATTGCAATAGCAGCAATGCCAGACCATTATTTAAGATACTAGTCTTAATAGTATGATAGTTTTTTAGTTGTTTATTTCTGATTCTTCTTTGTAAGAAGTTTCTTTCTCTCTCTTTAACCTATAGTGTTCTCTGGATATTGTGTAAAGAGTTGAGTTATAACCTATAGTCATGTCTTGGACCTGCTGTGTTTCTGTTGTACCACTCTGAGGGATGTAATACTAGTGAACGGTGTTTCATTGGTGTTATGTCAACGACTATAGTGTACTACATCATGAAGTGGTATGCTGGGTCACCGATTGGTATCGAAAGCATATGCTTTGACCTTGGGATTAAAACCCTTTTAGGAAGATCTGTAGGTTGGATAGTGACTATAGGAGCCATCTTATCTAAACCAAATATTCTATGATCTATGATGAGTATCCACTTGAGGATAACCTTGTCGCACTTAAGTTGGATGCTTTGGTCATCTTTCTTAAAAGTCTTTATCCATATTTTCTGTGTATCGTACTAGTTCCAAGATGGTAGAACACCATTAATATGTCTTAAAGTAAGCTAAAATAGTCATGTAGAATATGACTAAGTTTAGGGTATCATAGGGAGTAGTTATTCATATTTTCTTAGTAAGGTGCTATTTAGTGTCTTCCAAAGGAGATATAACCCACCAAGATACTTTAGGAAAGTCAATCGGCCATAGTAGATTAGGATCAAGTGTAAGACACCAATTGAAGTACTCTTAGATGGTGTAGCCTAACCCTAGAATTCATGTAAGATAGTGGAATCTTATGGCTAGTTGATAACCAAAGACAAAATGATGAATATCATTAGGATAAGTGTTGATGTAATGAGTAGTAATCATGTGGGATTCACTTGAGGATTCTATGTGATGAAGTGAAATTATGTTAAGACTTAATGATAGTGTGATGAGAAACAAAGTCATCAGGATAAGCTTACTCTTGAATCATGAGGAATAGGTAAAGCATAACAAGATCATGGTGAGATTAGCTCTGAAACCATGATGAGAGTATAAATATGAAAAGTAATTAGTAAATTATCTTCAAGTAAATTAAGAAAATACCATGGTAGAACTATGATAGAAGTCATAGGTGTCCTAATTCCTGATAAAATTTAGTTTTGGGTGTTCAATGGAAACTTATTAGTCATTTGGAGAGATCATGTGAGGTTATTTTACTGAATAAAGAAAAGTTAGTTACAGTTGATCATTCCAAAAGTAAGACCAAAGGTTAGTCAAAACCATATTTAGACCACTTTTCTTAAAATTATCCTGTTACAGTTGAGCAATCTGGGTAAATACTAAGACAAAGAATAGTTTGACCCTAAGTGCAAATATCACAACGTAAACCTATATGAGGAGGTGTCATATACTACACAACTAAGCCTGAATTCTAGAGATATTATACTCAACTACTATATTTCGGGCTTAGAAAATTGTGTGTTATATGCACCACATTTGGATTTATTTGTTTTTCTTGGATCTTCTTGATTGACTAGATCTGTACATGAAGTTTGACTTGGTGTGCAAATGCATGTTGGAACATCCAGTTACTACTTGATGTTATAGACCTAGATAGAAAATGGAATTCGTGTAAGGGAGTGACAAAGACCAAGATGAAGACTTACATGAAGAATGAAGCAAAGTGTAAGGAGTATCAACTCAATTTGGAGGATGGATCAAGCTCAGATCATTCTTAGACATCTCTGAGAAGAAAGATTAATGTAGGAAGTATAAGGAGCAACAAGAAGTGATGAACTTAAGGTTCAATCAAAGTAGGTGATATAGCTAAGAATTAATGAAGTAGTAGTACCTAGTTCATGAAAGCATCATGAGTTAGTACAAAGAAGAAGCTTTGGAACCAAAATGGTATTCAAGCTCTGACAATTCAGAGAGAATGCCAGTCCTACGTTGGAAACCATAGGGTAATACCTACAACCTAGGATGATCCGCAGCTGGTATTTGATCCATAGTCGGTATTCTGATCCACAGTTGGTATCTTGTCGGAAACTGGTGTTGGTCGACATAGTTAATCAGATCATCTTAGTATTGCATAAAGAGCATAAACCTTGGCCTAAGTTAAGTAAGACATAAGTGAGTATAAAATTAAAGCGATCGTCTTTCATGGCGCTTCGCGAAGTCAGACCTATCAAAGCAAAAATGTCCAAATAATAAGTAAGAAAAACAATGCTGAAAGATTCACTTCGGAGATCTACAATTGTGTGGATGCACCGTACAATCTTTCATG
Source organism: Avena insularis (assembly GCA_023614405.1). Classification (NCBI taxonomy): domain Eukaryota; kingdom Viridiplantae; phylum Streptophyta; class Magnoliopsida; order Poales; family Poaceae; genus Avena; species Avena insularis. The sequence goes on along the minus strand of CM042689.1, from coordinate 28,286,748 downwards.
AGACCCTAACTAGGTAGAAAATAAGCTAGACAAAGCCCTACATTCTAGTTATAAAGCTAATGGTTACTTTATAAGGCAGTTTAGAGACCATTAGTAAACCCTAAGGGGGAGAGTAAACAATTTGTGGAAATATTGTTATCTGTCTTTCCAAATAAAGGTTGGAGAGAAAATACTAGCCTATGACAACATTAAGCCTTATTTTCATAAGGTTAAAAGAAATCATCATTTCGGAAGTATGTCTGGATGAAAGATCGAAATTTATTTCAAGGTAGTAGTACTCAAACCTTAAGGCAATTATTAAATAGTAATTGAAGAAGTACTTAAGGTAATAATAAAAGATTATCTAAAGCTTGTTAAAGTAAAAACTTGAAGGTAGTAAAATAGATTAATCTTAATAGGCTAATTCTAGAGGAAACAACTCTTAAGTGATTCATAAGAGAGAATAAAGCACATCCAATTGGACAGGTATAGAGGAACAAGAAATTCCAATGGGTATGGACTAAATGAGTTCAATCCAATCTTTGTAAGGATCAACACTATGAACCATACAATAACAAATCAAAAGTTAGTCTTTTGACCATAGTTATTGTTTAATAAAATTTAAAACCCCATTTTAGTGAGACTTCCTAGACCTTGCATAATACAGTAAGGAAGTTCGATGATCAAGTAAGGGAATTGGATTAGGATACCTAATTAGGGAAATGAACTAGATAAGAGACATCAATTAAAGAATTGTATAATAAGGAAATATTCCTAAGGGAGTAAAGTAAAAGGAATTTGGGAGTATTGGAGACAACTAGTTGAAAATTTCCAAGTATGGTGAGAATTCAAGGAAAAAGATCTGGATATGGGATACTACAATTATTCCCATTGAGGTTACCATGGAGCTGAGACGTATCGTAACCAATACAGGACAATTCCTTACCCCGAAACATGAGAGTTTACGAACTTCGAGGACGAAGTTTATTTTAAGAGGGAGAGTCTGTAACATCCCAGCATTAGAGCTTAGAAATAAGCTGAACACAGATGTGTGCATTGCATTCATGCATAGAAAATCCGAATAATTTTTGTGCTTTTTAACAAACTTCTAAAAGTGATTGAAGCTTCTCTCAACTTGATGGAATTGAAGTAAATCATCAAGTTGACTGCGATAAGTTTCAATATGACCTTTGCTAAAACCTTATTTTGGGTAAGGGAGATTTCATCTAAGGGTAGATCAAATGTAATAAAAATTAAACCCTAATACATTGCTTAATGATTAATATTTGATCCTTAAGTGATTATCTTTGTATTCATTGCACAACTCATGAATACCAAGATATAAATATAACTTAAGTAATAAGAATGTAACAACTAATTCTTGATCTATCTTAATCTCATCTACTTATACCATGAGTATCATGGTAATATCTAACCTTAACTCTTTAGTGAGATTGAGTAGGACAAAAATAAATTTTGTAATGTGAAAAATAAATAAACAAAATAAATTTTTGTTGAAAATCAGGGTGAAAAGAAACTTTTGTTTCTAAAAGGAAACTTAAAATCCCATCTTGAACAAACTTTGGTTAAAGTTTGAATTCAAAAAAAATCCAAATCAAGTGAAATGCATTCCTCAATGAATGTATCAGGAAATTTAAACACTTGGAAAATAAATCCAAAACCCTAAACCCTAATGGAATAAAATTCATTACCAAGTTATCTCCAAATCCATGGATTTGATCCATACCAAATTTGATCAACAGATTTTTCACAAAGGATCAAGAAAGACCATAGAAGTTGGTTTCACTCAAATTGGAACCATAAATAAAATCTTAGGATTATAATGAGATAAAGGAATTGAATTTCCAAAGCCATTAAAGCCCTCATCTAAAATCCATACCAAATGGGGAGCAATTAATCCTAAAAGGATTCAAAAGGATAAACAAATAATAAATAAGATTTCACAAATTGGAATCACCAAGTTTGGATCTAAATAAAAAGATATGGATTTTATAAGACAAAGATAAAAATATTAAGTAAAGAATAATTAAAGACCAAATCAAATCTTGGCCAAATCCATTAAGTAAATGGAGTGATTATAATCCCAATAAAATAAAAGGATAAAGAATTTTTCCAAATAAAATAAAATGGCAATAACCATTCTATCCCTATCTTAATAAGGACAAATCTCTAAATAAGAATACATGAGAAAATGATATTTGGAATTCACCCAAGTGGAATAAAAGTTGCTTAATCAACTTAAATAAAATAAAACCTCCAAATAAAAATTTGGGAATTAAAACCTACTGAAAGGATTTGGAAAGATTGAAGAGTTTATTAATTAAATCAAACCCTATTTTATTAAATAACTAAAAGATCCATTTTATTTAATTATTAAATGGATCCTAAAATGAATAAAACTATTATTTCATTTTGGATTTGGATTATGTTGACAAACAGAACCAAATTCAAAGTACAAAGTTGAGTGTTTGTTTGAATTGATTTGAACCTTGTTTGAATGTTTGATAATTGTTTGAATTACAAAACAGAAAAAGATTTAGAAAAGGAAAAAGATTTAGACAAAAAAAATAGAACAACCCAGCTTTAGCCCAATAGGCCCAACACCAGCCCACCTCTCTTTTCCCTCAGAAAAAAACGATTCACACCAAATAATTAACCCGCACAGAGAGTGACAGCCTGGACCCACTTCTCCCTCTCACTCACTCGCTGACGAGACGACCCCACCTCCTCTTATTCCTCCCCCGAACCGTTTTTCCTCACTCAGGAACTTACCCGCAAAGCCACTGACTGGTGGACCTCCTCCTCACCCTTTTTCCCACTGACGCATCGGTCCCACTTCTCTAGCCATTGTCTTCACCGCGACTCGTTCTTCCTCAGACAGCGTCGCCGTTCTCTGTAAATCAATCCGCGCGTTCAATTCGTCTTAATTCCGCGCCTTTACCTCGCCTTGATCACGCAGATTGAAACGCCCGTGTCTCCTCTATAATTCCCCTCTGACACCCCGCGCTGGCATGCCTTAGACCGCCCCCAATTCCTCCTCGAGCTCCTCTGCTCCGACCACAACCTCCGGCCAATTCCGGCAGCCCCTCGCCGCCCCTTGCCTCCTCGACCGTGCTCTCGTGATCCCCACCTCCTGGCGATCATCCTCGTAGCACCAGCTCATCCCCGAGCGCCCCAGAGCGTCGGCAACGACAACCAGCATCGCCGCCGTCTGCCTCTTTCTCGTGAAGCCGGGTAGTTTCCATTGCCCGCGCCCTCTAGTTCACACACACAGCTCTGCCTTGATCTTACGCTTCTAACACTGCCCTCGTTTTGCTTCGGGGTGAACCACAGAGTCGACTTCGACAACGACCACGCGCAACCGACGCCAGCAGGAACTCCGACGAGCAATCCACCTCATTCCCGTGCGCCCCTCGACGAGTTACGGCCACGTTGAGCTTCCCCAAGCGTCTGCGAACCCGGTGAGCCTCTTCCCTTTCTCCCTCACCTCCTGTAGCCTCGGCACCGTCGACGACCGACCGCTCCGCCGCTGCTAGCCACCGCAGCGCCGCCCATCTGTGGCTGGTGTGCCTAGCACCGTTAGATGCAGATCCATTGGCTACGATAGAACCACTTAAACGCGAAGGGGTATGTCCTCTGGACCGCGCGATTAGATTTGATCCAACGCACCGCGTTGCCGATCCGGCCGAAGCGGTACCGACGAATCAGGACGGGACGCGTGTCGCCTGTTAGGTTTAAAACAGATTTGAAAAAAACAGATTTAAGTGCCATTTTGAAAACCCTATAACTCTGGATCCACACGTCCAAAAATTACAAATTTTATGTCGTTGGATTAAGCAAGACAAGACCTAACAAACCCTGGCCTTAGTTTAGAAAATAGTATCTGTTAGCTTGTTTAACTTTGCAGAAACTTTTGACTGCTTGTTTAGGTTAGAAATATTGTTTAAAAATGTTTTTAAGGTTAAAACCTTTGCAAATTAGTTTGTTGTGACCTTACTGACCCTAGGAACCAACCCATAGTTTGGAAATTGGATTTAGTAAAGTTTAGGATGGAAAACTTGATTTAGCCCATTCCTAGCCAAATGGAAATAAAGATTTTGGTTATGAAAATGTTTTTGTAAAGGAAACTTTGGGAAAATATTTTGGACCAAACCTACTGACCCAAAGCATCAAGTTTTGCAATAGCAACTCATTGGGTGAACCCTATAGGCTAATGCCTTAGTAAAAATATTTCTAACCCACTTAAGTGATACTTTGTTTTGAAAAAGGTTTTGAAGTGAAACCTCTTTACAAATGACTTTACCATTTGGTAAATGACCAATTTGGAACTTAAAAAGTTTAGAATCCTAGTGGAGACCATCCTTACAATAGAACCAACCTTTGCATGCTTATGCATGACTTAGATCCCATCATTTTGTGTGTGTTGTTTTGCTTGATTGGTAGATTGAGTTTGTGCCTTGCTTGATTGATTGTAGTGACTTGAAGAGTGTGATTGTTGCAAGGACAAGGAGTGAACTTATACCCTCTACCAAAAAGGCAAGTGATGCTTCATACTATCTATCCCATTATTTTCACTATGCATTAGTGTTTTCTCTAAGTAAAACTTGCATGGTTTTTATTTTGCTAAAGTATAGACCTTGCTATAGTAGCACCTAGTAGATGAAACCTTAGTGGAAATCTCCCTAAGTTAAGAATCCTATTACTATCAAGCTTAGCCTAGCTAATAGAAAACATGGGTGGAATATATATTCACACTATGGAAAAAATCTCTAAGTCTGAGGACTTATGTTTTTGTTTAATAAAACAACTAAGTAAATGAATCACCTAGGTGGAAATGGAAGGAATGGTTTATGTTGAGTGGTTCACAAGGCCATGGACTTGGCTTGTGTATCTCACTTGTGGATGGCCACCCAGGAATAAAGAGATTTCAGATGTCAAATATTGAGAAGTTTCAAGTGCAACCACTTGGCAAAATGGGCTCTGCCATGATCATATAGGTTGCAAGAACTTAGCCACATGGACAGTTGGTGGTAGTGCTTGATAGGTTGGAACGCGTACATGTTGGTCTAAGGCAAAGCTTCTGAAAGATCTTGTCTTGGGAAACCAAGTCTTGTGGGGAAAGTGCACCACCTCTGCAGAGTGTAAAACCTAAGTACTTAGCCATGTCCCTAGAAAAGGACAATTTGAGCATCAAGACATGGAAGCAATCAAGAATCTCATCATTCCAATTTTCTAAATAAAACTTGTGGGTGAACAAGGGTTGTGTGAATTCTTCAATCTTTGATGGAGAGATGGCTTGGTACAAGGATCTTGAAATCATTGATTGAGGAAAAATGTTTTTGCCAAGCAAATCTTCAGTCTTTAATTGGTAGATGCCCTGAGTGGATCTTCAGTCTTTGATTGGTAGATGCCTTGGAAAGTTTTTGCCAAACAAAACTTAGTATTTTCAAAATGATAGGAAAAATCTATTTTGAGCAATGCAAGCCTCAACTCCACTTAGCCAAATGCATATAGATGTTAGACTCCACTATACTACCAAAGTATCACTTGCCAATACAATTCAAATGTATTAACCCTTGTGGCTGTAATTTGTAATGTTGCAGGTTTGATTGTTTTAGTGAAGATTGATTGATTAGGATTACAAAGTCTACAACCAACATCTGCCTGTGGCACTTTGAAGAAGAAGGACCCCATACTTATAGTTATTCCGCTGCAATGTAATGTAATAGCCAAATGAGCTATGTATTGATGTAATAAATTATGTTATTCCTGGTTATAAAGTTATATTATGACCTTTGTTTCTTGATATTACATCTGAATTGTGGATGCTAGCTATTGATCCAGGGACTAGCATTGCAAACACAGGGGGCTCAATCTTATTAAAGGTTGGGGACCCTACAGAATGGTATCAGAGCATTGTGTTGCCTGTAGGATTTGTAAACCCTAGGATTGGACAAAAACCCTTAGAAAAATAGGAGTTGTATTTGTTCCAAAAAAAAACTATTTACAAAAACAATCTTGTAAACTCTTTCCTCAACCATTTTGGTTTCAACTCTACTTCTCTTCTACTTCAAAACTTAATGGAAAAAACCTACCCTTGACCAAATACTACACCATGTGCAAAGGACTTCTTCAACACCTTCAACTCTAATGACTTCAACACCTTCAACTCAAATGACTTCAACATTTTCAGCATGTTCACCAAGGACTTCCAACTTGGATACTACTAAAGACTACAAGTGAGACAAGAAATGTCACTCAAGATTTGAAGACTAACGAAACCCAACTTAGAAGGATCCATCATCATCTTTGAAGTTTGTGACCAAGACACAAGAATTCTCCAAGATACAAAGACCTCATTCAAGAAGAATCAACCAAGAAGAAAGGAAAGATCACAAGTGAACCCTATAGATGGACCACCATATTTTAGTTAAGTCAAACACACCAACTTATGTGGTGTAACAAAATAATTTTGTTGCCTAAGTATGTGCTTGAACTTTGTTTGAGTGGAGTGTTTGTTTGTGACTGCTTGCACTTTGCTTGTGTGAATTGTGATGTGTGTGATTAGAATTGATTCCTTAGAAAAACCTCTTGTCTATTCTAATCCCAATTCAACCCAAACAGATGACTAATCCAAGAGACTCCAACATCAAGGTTGATGACATCAACAATAACCAAGTTGACAGCATGAGAGAGCTCATAGCAACCCAACACCAGCTGAACCAACTAACAGCTCAGTTCATAACCAGCACTAGTGATAAAGATCCAGCACTTCAAAAGTTTTTGGAAGAATAATCCCAACTGATGCTTAAGGTGGCTAATCAAATGATCAGCATGGAAGAAAGCTATCCCAAAAGAGTGTATGACAACAAGGATGATAGGAATGTTATTTTAGATGGAGCCCCAGCTTGCATTACTTGTGGAGACAAGGATCATACTTCCAAGGAGCATGAAGATCAATGCCCTAACTGTGAAGAGAAACATCCTATTGGACAATGCCCCACATCTCAAGTTACTTGTTTCCTACATGAAGGAAATAATCATGTCCCTATCCAATGCCCCATCTATGCCATTGTTGAACAAAGGAAACAAGAAGGATCCAAGTATGCCAAGAATGTTGATGGCAAAGGAAAAGGACCACTCATACCCCCAAACAAGACAACCCAATTCAAAGGACTAAAGAAACCTAAGCAAGACGTGAGCCTTGTGCAATGTCGTAAATGTAAGGAAATGGGACACTACCCCAGTGGATGCCCAGAGGGCATGAAAAATAAAAGGATGGACCAAGTGGTGTGCAACAACTGCAAAGAACCAGGCCATTATGTAGCAGTTTGTCCACAAGAGCAACGTAAAGAACTCCAGGATATCCATTGTTTCAACTGCAAGGAACCAGGACACTACGCAAGCAACTGTCCAGAAAAGATGAAGAACAAGTTGAACAAGCCCATGGAGAAACTCAACCTTGGCCCATGAGTCAAGAATGGAAACCAAGGATGCAATGCAAATGTTTGCTTAGAGAAGTTTCCTCAAGATTCCAAGCAAGCCAAGATGTAGTTTAGCTTAAAAAATTTTAAGGGTGGTAGTACCCTAGTTGTTTTGAACCTGCTTGTAACCCTAGCCTCCCCAAATCTCGGGACGAGATTTATTTTAAGGGTGGTAGCCTGTCACATCCCAAGATTTTCCAAATCTTGTAATGTGAAAAATAAATAAACAAAATAAATTTTTGTTGAAAATCAGGGTGAAAAGAAACTTTTGTTTCTAAAAGGAAACTTAAAATCCCATCTTGAACAAACTTTGGTTAAAGTTTGAATTCAAAAAAAATCCAAATCAAGTGAAATGCATTCCTCAATGAATGTATCAGGAAATTTAAACACTTGGAAAATAAATCCAAAACCCTAAACCCTAATGGAATAAAATTCATTACCAAGTTATCTCCAAATCCATGGATTTGATCCATACCAAATTTGATCAACAGATTTTTCACAAAGGATCAAGAAAGACCATAGAAGTTGGTTTCACTCAAATTGGAACCATAAATAAAATCTTAGGATTATAATGAGATAAAGGAATTGAATTTCCAAAGCCATTAAATCCCTCATCTAAAATCCATACCAAATGGGGAGCAATTAATCCTAAAAGGATTCAAAAGGATAAACAAATAATAAATAAGATTTCACAAATTGGAATCACCAAGTTTGGATCTAAATAAAAAGATATGGATTTTATAAGACAAAGATAAAAATATTAAGTAAAGAATAATTAAAGACCAAATCAAATCTTGGCCAAATCCATTAAGTAAATGGAGTGATTATAATCCCAATAAAATAAAAGGATAAATAATTTTTCCAAATAAAATAAAATGGCAATAACCATTCTATCCCTATCTTAATAAGGATAAATCTCTAAATAAGAATACATGAGAAAATGATATTTGGAATTCACCCAAGTGGAATAAAAGTTGCTTAATCAACTTAAATAAAATAAAACCTCCAAATAAAAATTTGGGAATTAAAACCTACTGAAAGGATTTGGAAAGATTGAAGAGTTTATTAATTAAATCAAACCCTATTTTATTAAATAACTAAAAGATCCATTTTATTTAATTATTAAATGGATCCTAAAATGAATAAAACTATTATTTCATTTTGGATTTGGATTATGTTGACAAATAGAACCAAATTCAAAGTACAAAGTTGAGTGTTTGTTTGAATTGATTTGAACCTTGTTTGAATGTTTGATAATTGTTTGAATTACAAAGCAGAAAAAGATTTAGAAAAGGAAAAAGATTTAGACAGAAAAAAGTAGAACAGCCCAGCTTTAGCCCAATAGGCCCAACACCAGCCCACCTCTCTTTTCCCACAGAAAAAACGATTCACACCAAATAATTAACCCGCACAGAGAGTGACAGCTTGGACCCACTTCTCCCTCTCACTCACTCGCTGACGAGACGACCCCACCTCCTCTTATTCCTCCCCCGAACCGTTTTTCCTCACTCAGGAACTTACCCGCAAAGCCACTGACTGGTGGACCTCCTCCTCACCCTTTTTCCCACTGACGCATCGGTCCCACTTCTCTAGCCATTGTCTTCACCGCGACTCGTTCTTCCTCAGACAGCATCGCCGTTCTCTGTAAATCAATCCGCGCGTTCAATTCGTCTTAATTCCGCGCCTTTACCTCGCCTTGATCACGCAGATTGAAACGCCCGTGTCTCCTCTATAATTCCCCTCTGACACCTGTACTGGCATGCCTTAGACCGCCCCCAATTCCTCCTCGAGCTCCTCTGCTCCGACCACAACCTCCGGCCAATTCCGGCAGCCCCTCGCCGCCCCTTGCCTCCTCGACCGTGCTCTCGTGATCCCCACCTCCTGGCGATCATCCTCGTAGCACCAGCTCATCCCCGAGCGCCCCAGAGCGTCGGCAACGACAACCAGCATCGCCGCCGTCTGCCTCTTTCTCCGGCGAAGCCCACAGGTAGTTTCCGACTGCCCCGCGCCCTCTAGTTCACACACACAGCTCTGCCTTGATCTTACGCTTCTAACACTGCCCTCGTTTTGCTTCGGGGTGAACCACAGAGTCGACTTCGACAACGACCACGCCAGCAGGAACTCCGACGAGCAATCCACCTCATTCCCGTGCACCCCTCGACGAGTTACGGCCACGTTGAGCTTCCCCAAGCGTCTGCGAACCCGGTGAGCCTCTTCCCTTTCTCCCTCACCTCCTGTATCATCGGCACCGTCGTCGACCGATCGCTCCGCCGCCGGTAGCCACCGCAGCGCCGCCCATCTGTGGCTGGTGTGCCTAGCACCGTTAGATGCAGATCCATTGGATACGATAGAACCACTTAAACGCGAAGGGGTATGTCCTCTGGACCGCGCGATTAGATTTGATCCAACGCACCGCGTTGCCGATCCGGCCGAAGCGGTACCGACGAATCAGGACGGGACGCGTGTCGCCTGTTAGGTTTAAAACAGATTTGAAAAAAACAGATTTAAGTGCCATTTTGAAAACCCTATAACTCTGGATCCACACGTCCAAAAATTACAAATTTTATGTCGTTGGATTCAGCAAGACAAGACCTAACAAACCCTGGCCTTAGTTTAGCAAATAGTATCTGTTAGCTTGTTTAACTTTGCAGAAACTTTTGACTGCTTGTTTAGGTTAGAAATATTGTTTAAAAATGTTTTTAAGGTTAAAACCTTTGCAAATTAGTTTGTTGTGACCTTACTGACCCTAGGAACCAACCCATAGTTTGGAAATTGGATTTAGTAAAGTTTAGGATGGAAAACTTGATTTAGCCCATTCCTAGCCAAATGGAAATAAAGATTTTGGTTATGAAAATGTTTTTGTAAAGGAAACTTTGGGAAAATATTTTGGACCAAACCTACTGACCCAAAGCATCAAGTTTTGCAATAGCAACTCATTGGGTGAACCCTATAGGCTAATGCCTTAGTAAAAATATTTCTAACCCACTTAAGTGATACTTTGTTTTGAAAAAGGTTTTGAAGTGAAGCCTCTTTGCAAATGACTTTACCATTTGGTAAATGACCAATTTGGAACTTACAAAGTTTAGAAGCCTAGTGGAGACCATCCTTACAATAGAACCAACCTTTGCATGCTTATGCATGACTTAGATCCCATCATTTTGTGTGTGTTGTTTTGCTTGATTGGTAGATTGAGTTTGTGCCTTGCTTGATTGATTGTAGTGACTTGAAGAGTGTGATTGTTGCAAGGACAAGGAGTGAAATTATACCCTCTACCAAAAAGGCAAGTGATGCTTCATACTATCTATCCCATTATTTTCACTATGCATTAGTGTTTTCTCTAAGTAAAACTTGCATGGTTTTTATTTTGCTAAAGTATAGACCTTGCTATAGTAGCACCTAGTAGATGAAACCTTAGTGGAAATCTCCCTAAGTTAATAATCCTATTACTATCAAGCTTAGCCTAGCTAATAGAAAACATGGGTGGAATATATATTCACACTATGGAAAAAATCTCTAAGTCTGAGGACTTATGTTTTTGTTTAATAAAACAACTAAGTAAATGAATCACCTAGGTGGAAATGGAAGGAATGGTTTATGTTGAGTGGTTCACAAGGCCATGGACTTGGCTTGTGTATCTCACTTGTGGATGGCCACCCAGGAATAAAGAGATTTGAGATGTCAAATGTTGAGAAGTTTCAAGTGCAACCACTTGGCAAAATGGGCTCTGCCATGATCATATAGGTTGCAAGAACTTAGCCACATGGACAGTTGGTGGTAGTGCTTGATAGGTTGGAACGCGTCCATGTTGGTCTAAGGGAAAGCTTCTGAAAGATCTTGTCTTGGGAAACCAAGTCTTGTGGGGAAAGTGCACCACTTCTGCAGAGTGTAAAACCTAAGTACTTAGCCATGTCCCTGGAAAAGGACAATTTGAGCATCAAGACATGGAAGCAATCAAGAATCTCATCATTCCAATTTTCTAAATAAAACTTGTGGGTGAACAAGGGTTGTGTGAATTCTTCAATCTTTGATGGAGAGATGGCTTGGTACAAGGATCTTGAAATCATTGATTGAGGAAAAATGTTTTTGCCAAGCAAATCTTCAGTCTTTGATTGGTAGATGCCCTGAGTGGATCTTCAGTCTTTGATTGGTAGATGCCTTGGAAAGTTTTTGCCAAACAAAACTTAGTATTTTCAAAATGATAGGAAAAATCTATTTTGAGCAATGCAAGCCTCAACTCCACTTAGCCAAATGCATATAGATGTTAGACTCCACTATACTACCAAAGTATCACTTGCCAATACAATTCAAATGTATTGACCCTTGTGGCTGTAATTTGTAATGTTGCAGGTTTGATTGTTTTAGTGAAGATTGATTGATTAGGATTACAAAGTCTACAACCAACATCTTCCTGTGGCACTTTGAAGAAGAAGGACCCCATACTTATAGTTATTCCGCTGCAATGTAATGTAATAGCCAAATGAGCTATGTATTGATGTAATAAATTATGTTATTCCTGGTTATAAAGTTATATTATGACCTTTGTTTCTTGATATTACATCTGAACTATGGATGCTAGCTATTGATCCAGGGACTAGCATTGCAAACACAGGGGGCTCAATCTTATTAAAGGTTGGGGACCCTACATGACAAGTCACCATGATATGATGTGAAGTTTGAATATAAGATATTGGAGATAAGTTGATATAAGATAGTATGATTAAGTTAAAGCTAGAGTAGCATGGAGTTATCGAAGTAGTGTATTTCTCTTAAAAAGATAATAAGCTTTTGAGGAAAGTAGAATTTGATTTATATACATCCATTGGAGTTATGTTAGTGATGGATGATTAAGGAAGAGTATGAATGGAGTTAGAAGTAACCACTTGTTGGATTGGAGATTATTAGTAGTAGAATAGTTTGATATAACCAAGTATGGATATGAGAATATTATGAAATCTTCAGTGTCAAGATCATTGGAATTATAAATGGATTTAGAAGAATAAAAGGTTGATAAGAATATTTTGTGAAGTAAAGCTCATCATGTTAACACATGATGATGGATAGGAAGAAGTAGTATATCTAGGAAAGGAATTCCTTAATTATAAGTCCATGATTGTGAATTATGGAAGATAGGAATTCTTGGTAAACACTAAACCTTAAATCTATCACCAAGCTTAACATCCATCCCATCTGTTGGATAAATCATCTCATTTACACAATGCTTTATACGAATATTTTCCTATAGCAAATCACTTCAGCACATCTTTGTCATTTCCAATTATCATAACCATATGTGCTTAGGAGTTATCTTTATCTATTCTCTCTCATAATTCATCCCAAGAAAATAACTTTTATTTTAAAAGGGTGATACCATTAAAGATCACAAACATAAATACAATATGTTTAGCCATTAATCTTTATTCACATCAACAAAAGAGTATAAGTATATTAAGAACCCTAAACCCTAGGGTAAGCAATTGCAATTCAAACCATAACTTCTATGTTAGTTATAATAAAATTTATACATTGCTATTTCCTAAATTTATGAAAATAATATTAACCATATTAATTACTCAAAACTTTATGTATCAAATAATAATGAAGGATCGATATATATAAAAGTTTCTTTAATATTATAAATATATAAAAATCAAAACTCATGGATTAATAGTAATGCATTCTTTAATAAGTTTATGGATATTAGATAAATTAAATTTATATCTAAAGCCCTTACCAATACTAAATGGAAAGGTATGTATATAAAGAAAATAAAGAAATAATGACATTACACAATAAAAATTCACCAAAATAATACTTAGTACATTTAGTATTGCTGAAATTATCTAGCAGATAAAATTTAGTAGAAAATTTCAAACAAATAAGTAATATACAAATCTGAAAGTAAAATACCAAACAAAATATAGAAAAAGAAAAGAACAAGGAAAAAAACAAAGGGAATTGTTTTTGGCTCGTGGCCCATTTTCCTCCTTATTATCCGTCGCCCACAAGCAGTAGCAGTCAGTTTCCTCTTTCCCTTTGGTACGGCCCACCTGGCTCAGTTGCAGCCCATGATCGGCCCATACCCCTTCGCGTGGTGTGTTTGTCGTCTTCCTCGCGTCGACGCCGACCTTCCGATGCTGGAAGCACCTCGGTGGCCGCACCCTAGTCGCTGGCGAGCGCCAAGATCCATGCCACCGCTCATGGTCGTCTACAAGTAACCCTGGACGCCGACGAGAAACCCTAGCATGCCACTCCACTTCTTTTTCTTCCTCTTTCGCATGGACACCGAACCCTAGCTCACCGGAGATCACCTTCCCCACCATCTCCGACCACCCCTTGATCCGCGGAGGTGACTATCAGGCGTGCCGTGATCTTCTTCGTCGTTTGCCCCTACTCACGGAAGCCGGGGAGCCCTCTGTTGATCCAATCGACACCTCATCTCCACCGCCAGTCACCGTCGTTCATCATCAATCGCTCCCACCACAGACTTCCTCCGACCTCGCCGTCGCCACCAATCGCACCAGGGTGAGTCCACCGTCCTCGTAAGCCATCTTCCTGGCTCCCTCGTGCTCTGGTTGCTTCTCGCCACACTAGTCTACAAACTCCGTCGTCGGCCACCGTCGTGCATCGTGCTCCGGCGACCAAAAACTAGCCGCATCGCCACTATTTAGCTCCCCATCGCATGCTTATTCCAACAAGCCTAGCCTCAGTCGCGCGCAAGCACTCAATCAGCCCATCGAGCTTCGATCCGAGAGTATCAGCATAGCATGATGTCATGCCTACACCAGATCCCAGTCGTGTTAGTTCGTTTGACCAGTCTTTGCTCATGTGGCATGTGACATGGCCCTGGGCCCATTTGTCATCCTCTGTGAGTAGAAGCAAGGCTAGTAACTAAACTAACCTGAGGGGTGATGTGACAACTGGCCCACTGGTCAGTGACCTTAGGTAGGTATAATCTCGGTAAGAAAAGTATTACCTGTTTAGTAAATTGGTAAAAACAATACAAATTCAAATATCAATATTCTAGAAATGAAATAACATAATTAAATCTTGTAAATTTAATATATTTTGTTTTATAATTCAAAAAATTATGTGTAATATATGAAATTTTTTAGAAAAATAAAATCCACAACTTAAAACTATTATCAAATATTATTATGATAACTATTTAAATAAATATTATTTAATAAATGTTCTATAAGTAATAAAACTTAGATAATTCATATTTTAATATTGGTAAATATTAAAAATAGAAATAAAATACCAAAAATCTTAATAAAAATAAAAACAATACTTTAAAACTATAATCATACATTATTATTTCACTTGAATAAGTATTTATTATTTATTAAGTATTTATAAAGTAATAAACCTTATAAAAATCATATCTTATTATTTATAAATCAAAAAAATAAATGTAATATACCAAAATGATCACAGAAATAAAACCTACATGTTAAAAATATGATATTCCACTTTTGAGGTAAATAAACATTTGAACAACTTAATAAATTTAATTCAAACTTATTTCATTAGATGGTAATTCATATAAGGGTAAATAAAAATTGCTAATAGTTCTAAAATTATCCAAATGAGTCTAATAAATAGTATTAGTCTTAAATATTAATAATATGAAGTCAAAATGGTCCAACACATTTTAAATACAATTTGATTGAATTATCATTCAACCATATGTGTAGTTTATTTTCTAAAAAAGATCTTTAACAATTATAAAATCTTCAAAAATGATATTTTAACCAAATAAAATCTTTTACCATTGTTTCACTCACAATTTTATAATGGACTCAATCCAAAGATAATTCATAAGTAGTAAATAATATTGTTTACTTATTCACAAACCATTATAACCACACCATTATAGGGAGATAAATCCCTTTATACATTTATAATGTAAAGAAACCACTACCAAATAAAGTAATGCCATTCTTAAGTAACTTTAAGGAAACATTATAAAGTACACAAGGTACAAATAACATAAGAATTATACCTTAAATCCATCCCTATGGTTTGTGGCTGTAGATATAGTGCATCAAACACTCCTTTTCTAGTGAACTTGCTGAGGACGCTCGTACTAAACGTATCTTCTTAACCCTTGCTAGGTTCTAAAGCCAGTACAGACGATGTCTACATCAAGTTATGCTCCATGAATTATCCCCAGAATCTAAAGTTCTTCAATGAAGTCAAGAAAGTCAACATATACATCAACTCATGTGAAGAAGAAGTTATTGATTAGCTAGGAATATAATCCCTAGCCATAGAACCTATTTCTGTAGTGTATTGCAATAGCAGCAATGCTAGACCATTAGTTAAGATACTAGTCTTAATAGTATGATAGTTTTTGAGTTGTTTATTTCTGATTCTTCTTTGTAAGATGTTTCTTTTTTCTCTCTTTAACCTAGAGTGTTCTCTGGATCTTGTGTAAAGAGTTGAGTTATAACCTATAGTCATGTCTTGGACCTTCTGTGTTTCTTTTCTACCACTCTGAGGAATGTAATACTAGTGAACGGTATTTCATTGGTGTTATGTCAACGACTATAGTGTACTACATCATGCAGTGGTATGCTGGGTCACCGGATGCTGCTTCTGTTTGGGCCACGTAGAGATAAAACAAAACTTGTTCCCTCCAATGTGGTGGTCCCAAGATCTCCACGAGGATTACCACTAGACACGTAGTTGCGGAATTGATGAAGCACGTCTGTTAAATTCAGTGCAGCTCTCAGGATCTTGTCTGATCCCGATCGTCGTGGTGTTGATCGTACATCACCGCTGCTGGTATGCACACGTATAAGGAGGAGCGTCGGTGATGGACTGCTAGGTCCAGTACAGCGGCACTGACTGCTATGGAGTTAGGGTTTCCAACGTATGGAATGACCTAACTGTCAACCCTCCTAGATATCTGCGCCCCACTATATATAGGGATTGAAAGTGGGCTCCACTCACTTATGGCCCATTCACTAAAGCTCATATCAGTCACCGTGAGTCCGACTCACTGACTCAATCTAAATCCGGTTCAGGTCTAACCCAAATAGATTTTCGGTTCAGATCCAGTCCGAACTTGCTCTCTCTCTTATGGCGGCTTCTAGTATAACGTGCCGATTCCCATGTACCAAAGAGTCATGATGACATGTATTTCCAATACGACTTATGTCTGTGTCCCTTTTGCGTCAAGATATACCTTGTCGGACTATAGGCGAATAATTGTCAACTCTTAAATAGTCTGACTCTCTTCTCGATCCGAGATAAGTGATTCATCCGACTATCTTTTAGTCGATCGCCTTGGTTAACACTTAACTGAGTTGTGCATGTACATGCTTTCCGAATCATATCATCTAAGAGGTCTCAGATAATATCTCTCCAACTGGAGGGGTAAAATCTCATCTTGATTATTCACATCACGCAGCTTGATTTTCCGTCGACCCGAACTCTGCCTTTATAACTAGCATGTTACAGATCAGAGTTTGACAGAACCTAAGTCGGTGATCCTTAACTCGGATTATGCAATAATTTCAGGTCTAAGTGTAATATCCCAGCATTTAGAAACCAATAAAGGGTACAAATAGGAATTTGTGTATTTGCATGCATTCATCTGTAAAATTGAGGTAAAATTTTTGCCAAACAAAACCTTAGAGAGATCAGAGTTTCTTTCACTATTTGGAGATAGGTTTAGATCTTTATAGTGGTTGCTATAAATTTTGACATGATCTTTAGGAATTTAAAAGATTTTGGTGAACAATTTGAGTTCAAGTTTAAAATTGAATCATTTGGGAAAAGATTTGAAAATTAGGAGAAATTGGTATTTTATTGTTTTCCAAAATGATTTAGTTAATATTGTTTGAATATATAATACTACCTCCGTCCCCAGGCTTAAGGCTTTTTTTGAAAAGTCAAACTATGCAAAGTTTGACCAAGTTGTAGAAAAAAATATTAATATTTACAATATGAAATACATATCTTTTGGTACATCATGAAACATATATTCGCATGATATCTATATAATATCATAGTTCTTTATACTTGTTTCTAGAAGTTTGGTCAAACTTTTCATAGATTGACTTTTCAAACAAAGTATAAGCCTTAATCTCTCGGACGAAGGGAGTATTTATAAACAATAATGAGAATTGAAAAGAATACAAAAAGAATAACTTAAATAAGAAAGTATTTCTTATTTCTTTTCTTTATTCAATTCCAACAATTCCAAATACAAAGGAATAAGATAGTGCGTTACAGAAACAATTGTAATACAAAAAGGTGAACTTTATTGAATAAATGCTTATTACAGTGTTATGTACTGAAGTCAAATGAAAAGATTACAAAAGTAACTAAATAAATAAAATCCTAAACTAATATTTGATGACTGGATTCTTGCACCAACAACAGGGTTATTGCAGTACTTGTAGCAGAAAATATTTAAAGAGTTTTTCCCGATGAGAGCTCGGCGAACAGAAACAACTCGACCCCACAACCACGTTGCCAATGAAGCCACGTTCGCACCCAAATCGTGGTTTCGAAATAGCATATTCTATAAGTTACTAGGATAAATGAATTTAAGGTGATTTGTAACAACTACTACTAGGACTAGAAAAAAACTAGAACAAAAGTAAAACTAGAAAGAGGTGAATGCAATGAGATAAAATATTAATGCTATGATTCCTCGGGTAATATTGTGTGTACCGGTGTATATGATAAATGCTTATGGAATAGTTATTAACTATAATTGTGGCGGTCCCTCATATACCGTAATATCCAACCATTGTAAGTGGCAACCAGACAACTCAACTGTCTATGCCCTCTTTTGATTTGGTAGTAAAATGGTGTATTAAGGCAACAACACCAGACAAAAGGAATTAAGTTTTATGGACAACCGTACTAGTAGGCAAATATTCTCTTCACAAGATATCCCGAATGTCACTATGGGGTCAAGCAATTTTCAACACTAACATATCTATATCATGAGTGATCTTGGGGAATTGAATCTTAATGGGCAGCGCATCCTAAGCTGTTATTGCCTCCGCACACCCACTTATAGCAAATATCCTATTAGTTCTACCCATGGAAGAGTAAAGACTAATGATAAATTTTGTGACAACACCGTGAATCCCTATCTAATTCCTCAACAATGGATCGGACATCTCCAATCAATAGAATAATATCATGAATATAACAATGTAAAGAGAAAGCACAAACATATTAACTAACAACAGCACAACACATTTCAATTAATCAAATCATCATAACATTAATAAAAGGGGGTTCAAGCCATATTACAACCCATCATGGAGACCATGATGGGGGAAGAAGAAGGAGCAGCGGTGATGGAGATGGTGATGGCGTGACGGCGGCGACGGTGGCACATGGAGGCGCCTCCTCCTCTTAGTCTTCTTACTCGGCCTTCCTTCAAGGTTGAGATTGGATCTTGGTGGCTGGCTATGGCGGCAGGGCTCCTCCTTGCTAGTGGATGGTGGAGATAGGATCTAGATCTGATAGATGTGTTTGTGATGGGTTCCTTCCTCTCCCTTGACTCCCCCTCCTTTATCTAGGCTTTGGGGGTGCCCTAGGGTTCCCCCAATACCGTCATATGACTTACGGAAGGTTCTGGAGCTTCTGGGGGGTGAAATCCCATTGTTTCCGACCCTTTTTGCAACTATATGGGCGCAAATATACGGCCAGAATATTTGCTCCGGTCGTATAGTTGGTCGTTAAACTTTCGGACTCTTCAGTATTTTGGTCGCCATTTCTTCATACGAATTCCATTTTGGGTGTTCTTGGGCTCGTTTGATTCATCTCGACGAGGGCTACAGCCCCATTGTCTTGGATATTCATTTTGAGAAAGTGGAAAATTCACATTTCCAACCTCTCAAATGGCTAAGTCTGATGCCTATAGCTCCTCCATATTGCATCCTTATGACTTCCTTCCCTAGGCTTTATTCCTTTATTCTTCCTTAATCCTAAACACACACCAAAGCCAAGGAAAACTAATAAAATACTAATAAATACTAATTGTGCAAAGCTCATATTGAATTTAATGAAAACAAGTAATCATGCATATCAGTCATAGCAATAGTTAGATGGAGCATGATATGATTGGAAAATGACACGATTTGTATAGCTAAAAGGTGTTGTATTATCACAGCCATCAACTTTCCCAAGCTAGATTTTGCTCGTCCTCGAGCAAAAAGGGAACGATAACTTAATGGATGTGATCTTGCTTATCATTGAATATCAATGCACAGTATCCTTGTTTTTCCTGCAAGATCAAAGCAAGAGAGCATATAGTCATACAATGCAATATAAGCTCATTTATATTATTCCAAACCACTAGAGATTATTCAAAAAATTCTATGCCCCATGTCAAAGTTAAATCTAGCTTGCAAGTAAACTTGTGATCCTTCTATACGCACTTTATTGTATTTTTGTATTTTTATTTGTATAAGGAAAAGCTGAACACAGTTAGTTGTCAATCATAAATAGAGAGAGAGTTTTCCAATGTTGCCCACTCATGCCATCTATTAAAGTCTCTCAAGTGAAAACTTTGATTTTTGAGCTCATAGGGAATCTATTTCTTAGTAACGAGACCATGCCAAAGAGTGGTGTATGTTCAGTCGAGACTGTGTAGGCTAGGAAGGACACTCATGACCATTACCAAGGTTTCCCTTTTCGGTATAATGATTTCTCATAAAAGTGAGAGGAGTATTCCAACTTTTGCTTTTAACGCAGGCCCATGAGAATACCAATGCATACCCAAATATATCATTTTTGCTACATATGTTGGGAAGCTCATAACTAAACTTCAATAGTTTCGTCTTTTTGGATTGTCCAAAGGCCAGCGGAGTTGTTAGCATCCCATGTAGTGCGACAGTGGCGCAAGACACGCATAATGCAATATCTCACTTTGATTTCTAGGACAAAATTTTGGCATATGTCATCTCGAAACTTTGAAACATCATTTCTTATTTGACAACTCACTTAGTAGGCATCTATTAAGATCATCATTTCCAATACTATGGGGTCGTGCTACTCCATAACCATTCACTTAAGACAATTCTGAACCGTGACAACTAGCAAGTTTCAAAGAACTTCTTTATTATATATATTTTTTACTCGATGTAGATAACATGGCAATGTATATTTAGAGGATCACAATATTTTTCACAAGATAGATAAAAGTTTGACAAGATGCATCAAAGCTATGGCTTGTCTCCTATGGGTCCTAACATGAGCAAGTATATCCCTTATATAAATATGAACAAAACCTCACCTAAGGAAGCATTTAAAAACAGAGGGATACACAATAGCATGAAAACTTTTTAAGAAAAAGAACATTGCACAAGACTCTACGCATGCAAAATAACCTCCCGAAGCTAAGAACTTTTCAAATACCAACTTGAGAAGATCATGAAAACAAAAGAGAAAATGCAGTTATCAAAAGAGAGTATAAGAAGTGGTTACCTCCCCAAGCTTAAGTTAAAGCAAGCGTGACACACTTTACCATTGAGGTGCTTTTAACCTCTACTTTGATGGACAAAGAACCTTTGCTTCAATGAATGCTTCATGATCCGGTGTATACCTTCCTTAAGAACCTGGTAGGAACAAGACTAGAAAGAAGACAAAATATTTTTGTGTTTCTAAAAACACGGGTTTAGCTCATAAGTGATAAAAATACAAGTCCCACTGAGTCGATTCATCAACCTAAACACCACGCTTAAGTCAACAAATGAGTTCTAGAAGTGCCCTCTCCTAGATTATGACGAAGTGTAAGTGAGACAAAATATGAAACACGAGTGTGTAGCCCCTATGTGCTTATTTAAAAGAGGTTTGAGTTGGAAGGTTTTACCAGACATTAATAGGTAGGCATGTTGAATGGAAGCAACCAAGTGGCTTATGCGAGTGTTTCCACAGTTGGCAATATCATACACATCGTCACACAAGGTTCAAGTTCCTGTGAAAATAACACAAAAAAAGAAAATAAAGGGCAACGGTTTGGTGTACGAATGAAGTTCGTTCACCCAACTAATGAAAGAAAACAAAAATAAAACATGAACTACTAAAGAGAATTACAACTTAAGGAATTTCCGAGATAGAACTTTATTGCTTACATATGCTCGGCTAATCTAAAACATGGGAGAAGCTCCCAGGTGGTGTTTCGAGGTTTTTAGAAGAAGAAGGAAGAAGAAAGAATAAAATTTTGAGCAATGGTTACCTTCCACTTGGCGTTTGAGGGGTTTTCCCAACTATACGGGTGCAACTATACGGCTGGACCAAAAAGGTCCCGCCGTATAGTTGGTCGTTAAACTTACTGTACCTTGAACATCAAAGGGTAGATGGCGTCGATATCTATACGACTGCAACTATACGGCCGGACCAAAGAGGTCCCGTCATATAGTTGGTTGTTAAACCTTCTGTTAATTCCAATCTTCACATGTTTCTTTGAGGATTCGTTATTAACCTGAAACTTAATAAACACCATGTTTTGACGGTAAAATAAAAACTTTAATTTTCGACCAACAAGTACATATAATTGTAGGATTCACCTAAAACTAATTTTCTCTTCCTTTTTACCGAGTTTATGCAACACATAATGCAGTGACAATAAATTCTATCTTTTGAAAACTACCACAAGATTACTCTAATAGCAAGACATGCGAAGAATAAAAGTGCCAATGCAACTAGACTCAAGACGCAAAACTAAGAAAGACACCTAGTAACTTCTGGGTTGCCTCCCGGGAAGCGCTCTCTTTAAAGCCATAAAGCCAGGCTAGGATGCTCCATACATTACCCACCTGGATCCCAAGGGATATCAACTCGAGGTGAGGTTGTAAATACCATCTTGGAGCATCTTAGAGTAGAGTTCGGTCGGAGTCGTACCCACTTATTATGCATCGGGATCATGTAGATGAACAAGTTCTCTCTTTCAAGTGAGTGTTGATGCACCATGTTTGGTGAAAATGCCTCTGTGTATAGCTGCAATGAGAGGGGTGGAGATTCATCTATAATTCTTAAATATTTACTTTGGTTACCTTTGTAGGGGAACACTTCATAATACTCTACCTTCATAGCAGGGAGTTCAGGACCCTCCATGTTAGTATAGCAAGATTCTATCTCTAGTTCATCATTATTAATGCTCTCCATATGAGTGTCTAGGCACAAGGCCTCCTCAGAAAAATTATCAACAGTTTTAGCATCATAAAAATCACTACTAGAGTGAGAGGCATCACAAACAAAAGTTATAGTGTGACTCTTTTTCTCAACCTCATCTTTTTGTTCCTCCATTTCATCAACTAGTGTATTAATAGCAATGATAGAATCAAAAGTAGGAGTTGAAGGTATGAGCGGGTGATCAATCCGTTATTCCTCCTCTTCCTTGTGCTCCTTTTCATCTCCGCTCTTTAGTAAGTCATGAAAAAGGTTATCTTTCTCCATGGCGGTTTTAGACCGCTCAAATAATATTATACCAATGCATTATTACTTAAATGATTTTCGCAAACAAGGAATATGAGGTACACTAAATTAAAAACTCCATCAAGTGCTTCACACTCAACATCAATACTTCCTAGTGTAAATAACATTTCAGATGCACCTTTGAAAAGAACGTATTTTAATACTTCCAAACTAGCATAGGATTTATCTCTATTATAATTTTCTAGAGTAGGATTGTTGGAACACTTACATTGAAAATTAAGGTGGTCATCTCTGTTTTATATTTGTGCAATAAGATCCATCATTAACATGCAACCATAATGAATACCCTTCCAATAGGTCCAGCATTTTATCTATCATATCGTATCTAGCAACCAGGCTAGATAAATTTGAATCCTATATATCCTCTAATTCTTGTATTATTAGTTTAACATAATTTATCTCGGAAGACATGATTAGTAGCAACTGTTTTTATAAATTTTTTGTTTTGTAATTTTTTATTTTTTTCAATATAAAAGAAAGCAGTAAGATAATAGAAACAAATGGAAATAAACTATGTGCGAGTAGATAGGTAATAACCGAATGCTTTGCTCCCCGGCAATGGCGCCAATTTGATGACCGGGTTCCTCCACCAACAACAGGGTTATTGCAGGACTTGTGGGAGCAAATATTTAAAGAGTTTGTCCTGATGAGAGCTCGGCAAACAGAAACAACACGACCCCGCAGCCACGTTGCCAGTGCGGTCACATTCGCACCCAAACTATGGTTTGGAAATAGCCTATTCTATAAGTTACTAGGATAAATGAATTTAATATGATTTGTAACAACTACTACTAGGACTGGAAGAAAACTAGAAAAAAAGTAAAACTAGAAAGAGGTGAATGCAATGAGATGAAATATTAATGCTATGATTTCTCGATTAATATTGTGTATACCGGTATGTATGATAAATGCTTATGGAATAGCTATTAACTATAATTTTTACGGTCCCTCATGTACTGTTGTATCCAACCGTAATCCTAGGCAAATGTGCTGGTCACAAGATATCCCGAATGTCTCCAACCATAAAACTCAACTGTCTACACCCTCTTTTGATTTGGTAGTCAAATGGTGTATTAAGGAAACAAGACCAGACAAAAGGTATTAACTTTTATGGACAACCGTACTCCTAGGAAAATGTGCTCGTCACAAGATATCCCGAATGTCACTATGGGGTCAAACAATTTGCAATACTATACCTATCTAAATCATGAGTGATATTGGGGAATTGAATCTTAATGGTCGGTGCATCCTAAGATGCTATTGCCTCCGCAGACCCACTTATATCAAATAGCCTATTAGTTCTACCCATGGAAGAGTAAAGACTAATAATAAGTTTTGTGACAACAACGTGAATCCCTATCTAATTCCTCAACAATGGATCGGACGTCTATAATCACTAGAATAATATCATGAATAGAACAATGTAAAGAGAAAGCACAAACATATTAATTAACAATAACACTCCACACTTCAATTACTCAAATCATCATAACATTAATAAAATGGAGATCAAGCCATATTACAACCCATCATAGAGACCATAATGGGGAAAGAAGAAGGAGCAGCAGTGATGGAGATGGTGATGGCGTGACGGCGGCGATGGTGGCGCATGGAGGCGCCTCCTCCTCTTGGTCTTCTTCCCCGACCTTCCTTCAAGGTTGAGATTAATTGGATCTTGGTGGCTGGCTATGGCGGCAGGGCTCCGCCTTGGTGGTGGATGATGGATATTGGATCTAGATCTGATAGATGTGTTGGTGGTGGGTTCATTCCTCTCCCTTGGGGGTTCCCTAGGGTTCCCCCAATACCGTCATATGACTTAGGGAAGGTTCTAGAGCTTCTGGGGGCGAAATCCCATTGTTTCTGACCCTTTTTGCAACTATACGGGCACAATTATATGGTTAGAATATTTGCTCTGTTCGTATAGTTGGTCGTTGAACTTTCGGACTCTTCAGTGTTTTGTCACGATTTCTTCATACAAACTCCGTTTTGCGTGTTCTTGGGCTCATTGGATTCGTCTCGAAGAGGTCTACAAACACATGATCTTGGATTTTCATTTTGAGAAAGTGGAAAAATTCACATTTCCAACCTCTCAAATGGCTAAGTTTGATGCCTGTAGCTCCTCCATATTGCATCCTTATGAATTCCTTCCCTAGGCTTTATTCCTTTATTCTTCCTTAAAACTAGACACAAACCAAATCCAAGGAAAACTAATAAAATACTAATAAACTACTAATTGTGCAAAGCTCATATTGAATTTAATGAAAACAAGTAATCATGCATATTAGTCATAGCAATAGTTAGATGGAGCATGATATGATAGGCAAATGACACAATTTATATAGATAAAAGGTGTTGTATTATCACAGCCATCAATATCTATCTAATTCCTAATCTAATTCTCTTGATCATTAGGACTTATGTACCTCCAAAACAAAGAAAATAAGAAATCAAAGAAATTAGTTTTTGTTAGTTTTACTCTCAGTCTTGAACAGTGAAATGAACTGTTCATTTTACCTCATTGAGTAATAAAAAGGGGCAAGTTTCATCAATGCGAAGTATCTGTTCTTTTAAATCAAAGGGCTTCAGAACAACCTCATAAGGCAAGTAAAGGGGCAAGTTTCACCAGAGCAGAAAATAGTAAAAGGAAGGGGCAGTGAATAAAATTCACTTGATCTGATCCAAAGGAAAAGAGCATAGTGAGGCAACTCACTCAAGAACACACAATTAACCATCACCAGTACTTGCCATATTTCCACAAGATCAAATAACCATTCACCACAACAATCCACCAAGAAACCATCCAAGATGGTCACCTAATGGAGGGGGTGGAATAGGTGGACAGCAAGGGCACGCAGGACCCTGGAGCAACATCACTAGTAGGAGTAGGACAAGGCCAAGGACAACATCACCAAGCAAGAACAGAAGATCAAGGATAAAACCACCATTGGTTATATAAGAGCAGGCAACTCCAGCACAAGGCCACAGGCTACCACAATCTAGTCTAGAATCATGGTATCTCTCAAATCCTTAGATCTATCTCCTAATCATTATATATACATATGTATCCATGCAAAGGCATGATATGTTGATCATAGAACACATAAGACAATGGACAGCAAGTAAAGAACATCTTTTCTTACACTAGATGGGCCTCAGACCAACATCATAAGCCAAATGGAATTAATAAGGGTAACACTATATTTAGTGGAGTTTTCCAAGCTCTCACAAATACAAAGCTACTCCAAAATACAGTTAGAAAGTAACTTAGCACCAGAATGAATTTTGTGTAGCATTCAAATGAAGGTGTCACAAAGATTCATCCTAACTAAGTAAATTCTACAAAGAGATTTCATAGACAAATCTTCTCAAAGAGTTTATCTATCATCTTCCTAAAATAGCAATTTAGGAATCAATTATGTTTCTCCAAAAATACTATCATCAGAGTTCATCAGAAGCATTTGAATAGATAGCCAACTATAATGCATTAGTATTGAAGCATTTCAATCATAACCAATGGATACATCTCAATCTAGATCATAGTCATAGCATCATCAATCTAGTAATTGACAGTAAGTGAAATTTAATACAATATTTCACTTGCTAGGTCCACTATCATCAATCCCAAACTCAACATAGAAATTGATTCTACATAGCCTAGTTACAGCGGGTATATGCATAAAGAAATTTTCATTATCTTTGATAACCACATCAAAAAGGGAAGAACCCCAACACAAGGGATGAATCCTAATTAGGGATTCCTCACTACAAGGACATAGAGGGTATCTAGAGAGACATAGAGAGTAAGAAGGGAGAGCAGGTGAACTTACAAAAGGTCCTTGCTAAGTTTAGAAGAGGAGGCAGAGTAGCCAGAGTCGGAGACAAGCACGACGGCACGGGGAGAACCCAAAGGGCGCTGCAACCCGCGGTCATGGGGGCTCCAAAGGAGGGGGCAACACCATCTAGACACCAAAGCACCAGGGAAGCGTCAGAGCACCAAACCATAGGCGGGATCCAAACCCTAGGCATATAGAAGGAGACGGCCAGGTCAGGGGAGAGCTCGAGCGTAAAATCAAGCTGGACTAGTCGATAGAGCATTATCGACTGCCTCATCCTACACCACGGTGGTGGTCGGGGAGGCCAGAGGTGACCGTAATTGAACGCGCGACAGCGGCGGCACCACATCACCAGCAAGGAGGAAGCTCGAGTTGTGCGCGAGAGAGGAAAAGATAGAGTCTGCATCACAGATAGGGCCAGCCAAAGACGGCCAGGTCGGGCCAGTCGACTGATGACTGCAAGTGCACAGATCGTTTGTAGCCAGTTTTGAAATAAAGATATCAATCCCACATGGAGCAGTAGGCGAAAGACTAAAATGCTTTTAACTCAAACAAAACGAAGTACTTAAGGAATAATTCTAAGATGCAAGAAAAGTAGAGTTTTTTTTTAGGTTTTTGGTTGAGTGAAATAGTAAAGTGAAATGAAGTAAAAATTAATGCAGAAAAAAGTAATCGTGTGTGTAAGTAAGATTGAAATTGCAATAGGCGAAAAGGCGCTCTCGGGGAGTGGTGGATAAACCGCTAGCAATCTAGACTAAGTGATCAAGATTATTATAACTAATATTCTCATGATGTGCATGTATGTGGGATGAGCTCCATATATGGATGAATAGGCAGCAACCACTGCTCACATCATCTGTCATAACCACAGAAAACAATAACCGACAACCATCATGATACTACGCTATTAAGGGATTTCTCCCGTGGCATGGACATAACTTGATGAGTTCTCCTTGATTCCCCAAGTTAGTATGTAAAGGATGACAATGAATTCATAGTCACAGTAAGTGCTATCATCCCTCCGTCTACCAAAAAGTAATCTCCTTCATCAAGTCCTCGCGAGAGGCAAATATTAAGGAGGTGCACAGCTCCCAACAACAAGATGAAGACAATTAACACATACACATGATGATGTATAACATAATAATCTCTATTTCATCTCAATCATATACTAGGGTTTCTCCATCTCCCCAAAAACTAATGATCTACTCAGACATGGAGGCAAATAGCATCATAGCAATGATAATGGAAACGATTATCGATGAATAGTACTTTTATAAATCCACAACTAGTGCAAGAATTACAACAAGATCTAGATGGGATGGATGGAGATGATGGTGGTGATGAATATGCAGAGGTAGATGAAGATGGAGATTGACGCATTGGCCTCCCAGATTTGCTTAGGGCGAAGGTGGATCCCTAGGGAAAGTTCCCCCTCCATATCCCTTCCGGAGGTGAGGATTTTGGCGGTTTATGGGTGTTCTATATGTCGTCTCTCCGATCCAGTTGCATGGGGTGAAACTATTTGAGGAGGCGGTGCCGATGCCAGCTATATGACGGGAACTATACAGCCGAAAAACTTTTCCCGCCGTGGAGTTGGTCATTAACTCTTCTGTATCCTCCAATCGCTTCGGGGTTTCTTCTAGTATTATTAATATTTCCCAAATAAGCGATTTACGTTATTTTTGGCTCCTTTTCACTCCAATATAACTGGTCCAGGAGTTGTGTCCATCGGATCCATCATCTATCCTAATCCTGGTGAAAATAAACATAAAAATTGTGTGCGAACGCCGTAAAATACCAAGATCCTATGATTACAATGCAAAAATAATAATCTAAAACATGATGAAAATATGCACTCATCAACTTCCCCAAGCTTAATGGATGTTATCCTCATATTCATGAAGTCGAGTCGATAAAATAAATGAGACACTTGCAGCATGTGTTTATCATAAAGGATACATATAAATAAATTCACGAATAGTACCTTACTCGAACCATCCGAATAATATTAGTAGGCTTCCACACCTTTAGTAATTAACAATTCACAAAATATTATTATCAACATGACGTAAAAGCGTTCGGTTAAACCGAATGAGTTAGTGAGGTAGTCCCAAGTGTTTTAGGATTGTCATATTCAATTGGAACTCAAAATCTCAAACGTTTCTTTGTCTTACTACAATATAGTGGTATATGCCTATTTGTTCTTTGCACACTCGCTTTTTTTTCTTCATATTTTTTATTTTTCTTCCTTTTCTGTATATTCATACTCACACTTTTGTTTAAGTGTTGTGCAAAGGAGCTAGAAATACATTCCACTTCATGTACTGGTTCCAAAGTTCAACGATCTCAATTATCAAATTCCAAATATATATGAAGCATCTTTTTAGATTGAATATTCTACCTCAACTTGTTCTCACTCTATTTGATAGCACTTATAACTTCTCCTTTGTCCAAGGTTTTTCTTTTTCATCTTAATTAGTTAGATAATCTCCTTTTGTAAATCAAACCATTGACCTACAACACATTGATCAAATTATCCTTATATGTTCCATTAATTCTAATGGTGTGGAAGACTCCTATTGCTATCATGAAGTGCAAGTAAAACCATATTCAAGACATTCATATATTCAATAAGACAAACTCAAACTCAGTAATGCTCCATATATTATAATAAACTCAGAATTTCATAAATTAGATCAACTATTCTAGAAGGGAATACTAATGATGCAATCTTTATTTCTCAACTTGAACTAATGCAAAACTAAAAATAATAGAATTTTAAGATTGATTACAAGGTTTTAGAGATCTTCCTAAGCTTGGAATGAAACCAGGCGAGATCAAATAACTCCTTGTCGGTACCTATTCCTCTTCCTGGGTAGGAAGAGTATTGCCTTCTTCTCCTAGGTTGCTATCTTTGGCTATGCTTGCGAGGTGGATGTTGATCTTGGCCATGTCATATTGAAGCTTCAAAATTTCCTCTGGATGAATTTCTTCTCATCTGTCAACTCAAAAACAGTTTTGATTAAGAAACCGACTCTACCATCAATGTCATTGACCTTTTTCTCAAGGTCTTTACTCATAATCTAGTATGATTCAATCCCTTCTCCAATAGTTTCAACACATGTTTTTGAAGCTTTTTCCAATTGATAGATCTTATCATGAATCTCATCTTGCCGCACCTTATTGGGTTTAAGAGGTTGTGAACTAAGAGGAGGTTTATAATAAGATCCTATGTTGTGACGGTAAGGATTAGGGAGATACTCATCCTTGCTCCTTCTCTGATCTGCTTGCCTCATCATCTCCATCCTTTGTGGGAACATGTCCTCCCAATTTGGGAGAGGCTTAATCTCCAAGATGGATGACGATGATGTTTCTTTTGGTTCCTCCCCCTCGATCCTTTTCACGGGCTTCTCTTCCTTCTTCCTCCAAATCTTGTTGACATGGAAAGGCTACATGGCTTCGTTGCACATATGTTGTTAGAAGGGGCATGTATGGAGATGGTGATGGTTTTTTGAGGCTGGAGGTTATAGCTCTGCGAAAACTTAATGAAAAAGGTTAGATGCAATCGTCCTTAAAAGGGGGGTAAAAAACTCTAGCCGCCAAGCTTAACGAGCAACTATACAAGCGCGGATCGTATAGATCCCAACGTATAGTTGCGAACCAACTATAGATTTTTTATTATCTAAGGCGGTACCAACTATACGGTCAGGAAATTTCTTCCCGCCAAAGATACATGACCTTAGACAGTGGAAAAAGGAAAAAAGCCTCTAACACTTACGAGCTAGAGATGTCCAATATTTCTGACCTCTTACAAGAACTCCTTAACCTCAGACGACCTTGTCAACACCAGGATTTTTAATCCCAAATGCCTGTTATGCCATACATCGCAATCCCAGGATTACCATTTTTGCGAGACATAATAGAATTGGATACCATAGTACATCATCCATTACAAACCATACATAAGGTCTTACACAAATAAGGATCTCATGATCCAGTCTTAATACAACACAAGCAGCGGAATACGTAATAATAACGGTAGCGTAGGCAAAGATCCATCTTCGGGGTCACAGGCAGTGCTGACGATGGGAGATGATCCTAGTTGTCATAACCTTCCTGGGGTCCATCCTCCAGGTACTCTTCTTCATAGTCTGGCCACGGGAATAGACAGGGACAAAGCCATGAGTACTCTTTAAGTACTCGCAAACTAATACTAACAAGTAAAAGGGGTTTTTGCTAATAGGACACTAGGCTCTAGGGTTGTTTTGCAAGAAGCCAGATTTATCTCTACTAAGTTCAGAAGCAAGAGAAGCTAGTCAAAATTTTATAACTACTAAGTGGGAACTTGTATTTCATATCACAACCCTGTTATGGTCAAGTCAAAGTCTCAATTTTATAACTACTAAGTCATTTTGAAAACATCTGACGGGGGAACAGTATGGCCACTCCAACTGTCCATAACCGTGGACGCGGCTATTCAAATAGTTTGACACTCTGCAGAGATTGTACACTTTCACCACAACATTCGATACATCCGTCAGGAACAAATCCTGAATTCACCATACTCAGTATGCGGATAATCAATCCCAACCTTTCAATTACACGCCCTAGTATAAGCACCTCTCCTGTGAGTTTGGCCTCCCAACCATGACCAACTGTCATCTTGGTACCGCAGTGGACAATCTTCACAAGGTAGCCTCAGCTCAGACCTTGGCCGTGAGGGAACTAATACTAAGGTATATAAGTTTCCAGTCAAGCCCTACCCAATTCTCGGGTATTGTGGTTGTACGGAAAAATTGGAATGGTATCGCATCCAGACAACCATCAGTTTTATAAAGGGCTAAGGCTCATGCCTCAACATTTTCATCACCATAAATCATCTAGTGTTCGGAAACACATGTCCAAAACATTTCAATAGAATGATCCATCATTCCAAGGTTTTCATAACCATTTTTTCACCAAGTATTCCCATCTAAAGTTGATCAAGTTTTATGCTTAGCACTAGCATCTACAAATGGGGTAAGTACTAATGAGGGGTGGTAAACTAGTGGAGTTTAGCTAAGTTCAATCTCATGCCTTAGGATGACATCAAGATTATCTAGCTTAGGCCAAATTTTATGCTCTTTATGCAACCTTCAATTATCTTTCTAGAATCTACAATTCACTTAAGTAAACTCTAAGTAATAGCTTTGATAAAGAAATAAAGTATAAAGCTTGTAGGTAAAACTAGGAGTGGTTTATCAAGGGGTTACGATCATATATCCTTAAGGCATATAGTTGGCATGGTAACAAGCAAGTATTTGCTTGCATAGGTATAGTATCTTGCAAGTGTTAGCTTGCACATTCAACTAGTAGTATTAGGCTTGCATCAGTGTCAATATAAGCTTGCCTTGTGCAGAGCAGTGGTTGAAGTTCTCCTCGGCTTCTTCTTCGTAGTATCCTCCTTCTTCCTCGTATCCTTGGTCGGTACTAGCATCTATAAATAAATAAATACGAGGTACACAATCACCAAACAATACTTAACTACTTGCAATCATCACACAAAAGGGTCCTATAGATGATCTAGCATCATCACTAACATTACAAGATTAAAGCTTGGTTTAATTCCTTTTATTTTTTTAGAAAAGTAATTTCTACTCATTGAAAAACTACCTAAGATTTAATATTCTCCAAACCAAACATGGGATCATGTTGACACATGTCATCACCACATATTTTAGTCCATGGGAATATGATTTAAAGTGGTGTCACAATTTAATAAGGTTTTACCCTTTTATTTTAATTAACTAAAGTGGCTAGAAATGCCTATGTAGCATTCTTTTATTACTTGAACATTATTTCTGTAAGTAAACCTATATATTTTTATATATTCTGAAAGGTATGATCAAATGTGATTTTTAAGAGTTGGAATCAACTCAAAAGCTTTTATGGTTTAAGTTTGAAAAATGTTTGAATGCAATAAAGGTTCTGCCTTGTTTTTTTACCAAGGGTGATCTACAGATCCAAATGACTTGAATCCAACGGGCTTGGATTCAGCATTTCTAGACCTTTCTAACAAAATTGGTTTCATTCAATTTGGTTCACTGAATCGATCTGGGTTAATTTTTGAATCTAGGTGCAGAAGTGTGTTTGAAATAAAATGGAAAAGGTTAAATTCAAATGATTGGGCTGCGCGGGAAGCGATACTGGGCCGGCCTGCTAAACACAGCGCTTACGCGGGCTGGTTAAGTCGCTGTCCCCACGCGTCAGTGAGACGAGGGGGTGCGAAGCGGTATGGGGCGATGTGAGCCATGGGATCTTGCTCTAATCTAACGGCTGAGGGTCATCGTCGACGTTGGGCAACGCCGGCGAGACAGAAACTTATTGCGGCAGGTGGGGCTCGTCGGGGGCTCACCGTGGCTCAGGCGAGGGTCGGCGAGGCGGGCGAAGGACGAAGTCGACAACGGCGAACCTCCTGGTATCGGCAGCTTCTCCTGGGGCGTCTCCAATCGCTGGCTCCCTTCTTCTCCAGAGGCGGTGGGCTCCGGTGAAATTCCGGCGAAGTGCTGCTCGCCTTGCTCCGGGAACGGGGTGGAACGATCAGTGAGGAGAGGGGAGTGAGATGGTGTGCTCAATTCAGCTGGGGGTGGCCTCTATTTATAGTGGCGAGAGGGGACCAACGGGGTGCAAGGTGATCTCGTCGTGGTCGACGGCACAAAGGGCTATCGGCGTGGGCGACGGTAGGGGGCGATGCTGTGCTCCCTGGCGAAGCTCAACGACATGGTGGCGAGGCGTGGGGCGGTGTGGTTTTGTCGGAACGCGACGGTGCTTTGCGCGTGCCCGACGGAGGTTTTTAATGCGCACAACATGCGTGGTCCGTGCAGCGGCGAACGAGCGTGTCTGCGAGGTTGCTGGGACGGTGGTGATCACGTATGCACGCGACGAGGGCGGCGCGCGGTCTATGGGCGTCGGTCGAGCGTGGCGCACGGGGCACGCTCTCGGCATGGTTGCTGGCGAGCTTGGCATGGTTCGTGCGTGTGGTCCAGGGGCTGGCAAGGTTCGAGCATTGGACAGGGAGTGGCGGTGGGGTGTTGGCTTGCTCCCAGACATGTTTGCTAGGCTTGTTTCTTCTCCTAGCTTGCTGTCGACATGGGGGTGACAAGGGTGCACTCGGCCTTCTCACCATTGATGACATTGCCAAGCTTACAGTGATGCTAGAGGTTTGCAATTGAGCTAGATGATCTACTAAAGCCTAGTTCACTAGTAGAAAACAAGCCATCCGTTCGTGCCCCCTCAGAGCATTAGTCCCGGTTGCGCCACCAACCGGGACTAATGCTGGCATGCGTCCCGGTTCGAGCGGGCACGGGGCCCGGAGGCATGCGTCCCGGTTGGTAAGGGGGCATGCGTCTCGGTTGGAGCCACCAACCGGGACTAAAGGTTTGGCCACAGCCACGTGGCGTGGCACACACCTTTAGTCCCGGTTGGCTCAACCGGACGATGCTCCCGCCTATAAATGCGCCCAGCCCCTCTGCCTCCACTGCTTTTTCTCTTGGTGGAAGGTGTGAGGGTGTGCTAGTTTTTTCTCCCTATGCATGCATTCAAGGTGTTTGATGAAATGTTTGAGTGAATAATCCGTTCAATTTCTCATAGAACAAAAATATAGAAGGTGTCAGACGCACTTGAGCTTTCTCCTCTTTATTTCCCTCAATCGAGGTTAGCAATCTTATTTTTTCTCTATCATTGATACAATGCATGTGTCGATGTGAATTGGTCATTTTACTATTTATGATGTCCTGTTTTTGATAAACTTACTTATATGATGCGATGAACGGTCGGGAATGGATGTACGGTTACGGCGTGGCAGTATATGAAAGGCGTGGATAAATTTATCGATGTGGCTACGGCAAACAAAGAGAATGGTTTTATACGTTGTCCATGTGTTCAATGTTGGAACAACAAGGAGTACTCTTCCTCGAAAATCATTCACGGCCACCTGATTATGAAAGGTTTCATGCCCAACTATAATTGCTGGACCAAGCACGGGGAAAGAGGGGTTATGATGGAAGATGGTGAAGAAGAAGATGATGATAACAACTATCATCATATGTTTCCTGAATACAGTGATACTGCAATGGAAGACAATGGAGAGGAAAGAGGTGAAGAACGGGCATCAGATGAGCCTGATGAACTTGGTAGGGTCATTTCGATGCAAAGCGTGAAACCGAAAATGAGAAGTTGAAGTTAGAGGGCATGTTAGAAGATCACAAGAAATTGTTGTACCCAAATTGTGAAGATGGCAGCACAAAGCTCAGTACCACACTGGAATTGTTGCGATGGAAGGCAGAGTGTGGTCTAACTGACTACTCATTTGAAAAGATGCTGAAAATAATGAAGCCGAAGTTTCCAAAACATAACGTACTTCCCGAGAGTACCTACGAAGCAAAGAAGACTCTCTGTCCTCTAGGATTAAATGCGCAAAAGATACATGCATGCATTAATGACTGCATCCTCTACCGCGGTAAGGAGTATGAGAATTTAGATAAATGTTCGGTATGCAATGCGTTGCGGTATAAGATCAGACGAGATGACCCTAGTGATGTTGAGGGAGAGCCCCTCCGGAAGAGGGTTCCTGCTAAGGTTATGTGGTATGCTCCTATAATACCAAGGTTGAAACGCATGTTCAGAAACAAAGAGCATGCCAGGTTGTTGCGATTGCCCAAGATAAAAAGAGAACCAACCAAAATAGTGGTGTCCGCTTTGATGCAATAGACGAGAATGGACAAAAGGACACATATTATGGTTACATAGAGGAGATATGGGAACTAGACTATGGAGTCTCTTTTAAGGTCCCTTTGTTTCGCTGCAAATGGGTCAACCTGAATGGGGAAGGGGTAAAGATAGACCAGTTGTACGGAATGACAACAGTGGATCTCAACAATCTTGGTTATAGAGATGAACCATTCGTCCTAGCCAGTGATGTGTCTCAGGTTTTCTATGTGAAGGACATGTCCTCCAGACCGAAAAAAAGAAAAAATATGCAAACGAATACATCATATGATGAGCCAAAGCGTCACATAGTTCTTTCAGGGAAAAGAAACATTGTGGGAATCAAGGACAAGACAGACATGTCAGAAGATTATAATAAGTTTGATGAAATTCCGTCCTTCATAGTGAAAACTGACCCAAGCATTCCGTTAAGTAAAGAAGATGCTCCATGATTACGTCTGAAGCGATCATAAGGAAGGACATATGCCAATAAGTTCATGCTCATATTATGTAACTCTAGTTCATGTCTTTCGCGGTTTGTGGCTTCACCGAAGGATATCTTTCGCGGTTTGTGGCTTGACCGGGACTATATATAGGGGGACTTTAGTCCCGGTTTTGTAGTCTCAGTTTTTAATATTAATAAATGTCTTGAGTGTTAGTCCCGTTTTGTGGCTGGACCAGGACTATGAAGAAGTTGTCCCGATTCGTACTTACCATTAAGATCTGATCTCCAAACGCGCGTGGTCACATATTAGGGAGTGCCTCTATGACCAGTTTCTTGGAGATGCCGGAGGACTGGTATCCGGCGGCATCTCCCTGAAACTGGTCGTAGTGGTGTCCCTGCTCTCGAAAACCATCTTGCAGCTTGTAACTTCTCTAACTAGATCAATACACCTAGGAGCTAACTAATTTCACATATTAGGGAGTGCCTCTATGACCAGTTTCTCGGAGATGCCGGAGGACTGGGCTTCGTCGGCATCTCCCTGAAACTGGCCGTAGTGGTGTCCCTACTCTCGAAAACCATCTTGCAGCTTGTAACTTCTCTAACTAGATCAATACGCCTCGGAGCTAACTAATTTCACATATTAGGGAGTGCCTCTATGACCAGTTTCTCAGAGATGCCGGAGGACTGGGCTCCGTCGGCATCTCCCTGAAACTGGCCGTAGTGGTGTCCCTGCTCTCGAAAACCATCATGGAGATTCCTCAAACTGGCTGGAGGACTGTACTCGCAAGGATGCCTATTTATAGTACAAGCAGCTCGGCATAGTGTCGACACTTACGAAATAATGTCGACACTCACCCCTATTATTAGTGCTGACTCATGTTTTGTCCCGGTTGGTGTCTCCAACCGGGACTACAGGTTCATCTTTAGTCCCGGTTCGTGACACCATCCGGGACAAGGTACACGCCGCACGACATAATGTCGACACTCACCCCTATCATTAGTGTCGACAAGCCTGTCGAAATCCCTCCGCGTGGTGTTGACAATGAAAATCCTGTTTCAGAATGCTACCGTCCCATTTTTAGAACAATCCGAACAATGAAAATCTTTCACAAAATGACCTATCATGTTCGAGGTTTCTTGGCTTTCGGTCCAAATGATCGATGTTATGTGCTGAATCACGGCATAGTTTGTGATGGTGTGCCCATATTATGCATGTGTGTGGACATTGGTATGGAGAACAATGTTGCAGGAGGAAGTTTTCCTTTTTGTCGCAGGGAAAAGCCCTTTTACATTTTCCGAGCGCAAAAAACGGGTCGTTTTGTGAAGTAACCACCAAAATGCCATTTCAGAATGCTACCGTCCCATTTTCCTAAAATACTAGACATCTCAAACCTTTTCGTCCATCCCGGGTAAAAAGGACAAATGTCTGCCGAATCGGTAGGAAGTGGGTCCGGTTTGTACTACAGGCACATGATCTATCACCCGTGATTTTTTGAAAAAATCATTTTTAGACTCGCAATATGTGGTTTCTTCAGAGATCCAATGCAATTTCTAACGATGCTCGTCCCCTATCTTCATGCACACCGGTTCGACCATAGTTAGAAATTCAGTTAATTCAAAACGGGCATAATAAATTCAAAAAAAATCCGAACAATGAAAATCCTTCGCGTGGTGTCATATTATGTTACATAGTTGAAAGGAAAAATACCAGACTTGGTATATTGATTATGTTTCGAAAAAACCTTCACAAAATGACCTATCATGTTCGAGGTTTCATGGCTTTCGGTCCAAATGACCGATCTTATGTGCTGAATCATGGCATAGTTTGTGATGGTATTCCCATATTATGCATGTGTGTGGACATTGGTATGGAGAACAATGTTGCAGGAGGAAGTTTTCCTTTTTGTCGCACGGAAAAGCCCTTTCCCATTTTCCGAGCGCAAAAAACGGGTCGTTTTATGAAGTAACCACCAAAATGCCGTTTCAGAATGCTACCGTCCCATTTTCCTAAAATACTAGACCACCTTACATGGACTATCTCCCAACCGGGACATCTCAAACCTTTTCGTCCATCCCGGGTAAAAAGGACAAATGTCTGCCGAATCGGTAGGAAGTGGGTCCGGTTTGTACTACAGGTACATGATCTATCGCCCGTGATTTTTTGAAAAAATCATTTTTAGACTCGCAATATGTGGTTTCTTCAGAGATCCGATGCAATTTCTAACGATGCTCGTCCCCTATCTTCATGCACACCGGTTCGACCATAGTTAGAAATTCAGATAATTCAAAACGGGCATAATAAATTCAAAAAAAATCTGAACAATGAAAATCCTTCGCGTGGTGTCATATTATGTTACATAGTTGAAAGGAAAAATACCAGACTTGGTATATTGATTATGTTTCGAAAAAACCTTCACAAAATGACCTATCATGTTCGAGGTTTCATGGCTTTCGGTCCAAATGACCGATGTTATGTGCTGAATCATGGCATAGTTTGTGATGGTGTGCCCATATTATGCATGTGTGTGGACATTGGTATAGAGAACAATGTTGCAGGAGGAAGTTTTCCTTTTTGTCGCACGGAAAAGCCCTTTTCCATTTTCCGAGCGCAAAAAACGGGTCGTTTTGTGAAGTAACCACCAAAATGCCGTTTCAGAATGCTACCGTCCCATTTTCCTAAAATACTAGACCACCTTACATGGACTATCTCCCAACCGGGACATCTCAAACCTTTTCGTCCATCCCGGGTAAAAAGGACAAATGTCTGTCGAATCGGTAGGAAGTGGGTCTGGTTTTTACTACAGGTACATGATCTATCGCCCGTGATTTTTTGTAAAAATCATTTTTAGACTCGCAATATGTGGTTTCTTCAGAGATCCAATGCAATTTCTAACGATGCTCGTCCCCTATCTTCATGCACACCGGTTCGACCATAGTTAGAAATTCAGATAATTCAAAACGGGCATAATAAATTCAAAAAAAAATCCGAACAATGAAAATCCTTCGCGTGGTGTCATATTATGTTACACAGTTGAAAGGAAAAATACCAGACTTGGTATATTGATTACGTTTCGAAAAAACCTTCACAAAATGACCTATCATGTTCGAGGTTTCATGGCTTTCGCTCCAAATGACCGATGTTATATGCTGAATCATGGTATAGTTTGTGATGGTGTGCCCATATTATGCATGTGTGTGGACATTGGTATGGAGAACAATGTTGCAGGAGAAAGTTTTCCTTTTTGTCGCATGGAAAAGCCCTTTTCCATTTTCCGAGCGCAAAAAACGGGTCGTTTTGTGAAGTAACCACCAAAATGCCGTTTCAGAATGCTACAGTCCCATTTTCCTAAAATACTAGACCACCTTACATGGACTATCTCCCAACCGGGACATCTCAAACCTTTTCGTCCATCCCGGGTAAAAAGGACAAATGTCTGCCGAATCGGTAGGAAGTGGGTCCGGTTTGTACTACAGGTACATGATCTATCGCCCGTGATTTTTTGAAAAAATCATTTTTAGACTCGCAATATGTGGTTTCTTCAGAGATCCGATGCAATTTCTAACGATGCTCGTCCCCTATCTTCATGCACACCGGTTCGACCATAGTTAGAAATTCAGATAATTCAAAACGGGCATAATAAATTCAAAAAAAATCCGAACAATGAAAATCCTTCGCGTGGTGTCATATTATGTTACACAGTTGAAAGGAAAAATACCAGACTTGGTATATTGATTATGTTTCGAAAAAACCTTCACAAAATGACCTATCATGTTCGAGGTTTCATGGCTTTCGGTCCAAATGACCGATGTTATGTGCTGAATCATGGCATAGTTTGTGATGGTGTGCCCATATTATGCATGTGTGTGGACATTGGTATAGAGAACAATGTTGCAGGAGGAAGTTTTCCTTTTTGTCGCACGGAAAAGCCCTTTTCCATTTTCCGAGCGCAAAAAACGGGTCGTTTTGTGAAGTAACCACCAAAATGCCGTTTCAGAATGCTACCGTCCCATTTTCCTAAAATACTAGACCACCTTACATGGACTATCTCCCAACCGGGACATCTCAAACCTTTTCGTCCATCCCGGGTAAAAAGGACAAATGTCTGTCGAATCGGTAGGAAGTGGGTCTGGTTTTTACTACAGGTACATGATCTATCGCCCGTGATTTTTTGTAAAAATCATTTTTAGACTCGCAATATGTGGTTTCTTCAGAGATCCAATGCAATTTCTAACGATGCTCGTCCCCTATCTTCATGCACACCGGTTCGACCATAGTTAGAAATTCAGATAATTCAAAACGGGCATAATAAATTCAAAAAAATCCGAACAATGAAAATCCTTCGCGTGGTGTCATATTATGTTACACAGTTGAAAGGAAAAATACCAGACTTGGTATATTGATTACGTTTCGAAAAAACCTTCACAAAATGACCTATCATGTTCGAGGTTTCATGGCTTTCGCTCCAAATGACCGATGTTATATGCTGAATCATGGTATAGTTTGTGATGGTGTGCCCATATTATGCATGTGTGTGGACATTGGTATGGAGAACAATGTTGCAGGAGAAAGTTTTCCTTTTTGTCGCATGGAAAAGCCCTTTTCCATTTTCCGAGCGCAAAAAACGGGTCGTTTTGTGAAGTAACCACCAAAATGCCGTTTCAGAATGCTACAGTCCCATTTTCCTAAAATACTAGACCACCTTACATGGACTATCTCCCAACCGGGACATCTCAAACCTTTTCGTCCATCCCGGGTAAAAAGGACAAATGTCTGCCGAATCGGTAGGAAGTGGGTCCGGTTTGTACTACAGGTACATGATCTATCGCCCGTGATTTTTTGAAAAAATCATTTTTAGACTCGCAATATGTGGTTTCTTCAGAGATCCGATGCAATTTCTAACGATGCTCGTCCCCTATCTTCATGCACACCGGTTCGACCATAGTTAGAAATTCGATAATTCAAAACGGGCATAATAAATTCAAAAAATCCGAACAATGAAAATCCTTCGTGGTGTCATATTATGTTACAGTTGAAAGGAAAATACCAGACTTGGTATATTGATTATGTTTCAAAAACCTTCACAAAATGACCTATCATGTTCGAGGTTTCATGGCTTTCGGTCCAAATGACCGAAGTTATGTGCTGAATCACGGCATAGTGTGTGATGGTGTGCCCATATTATGCATGTGTGTGGACATTGGTATGGAGAACAATGTTGCAGGAGGAAGTTTTCCTTTTTGTCGCACGGAAAAGCCCTTTTCCATTTTCCGAGCGCAAAAACGGGTCGTTTTGTGAAGTAACCACCAAAATGCCGTTTCAGAATGCTACCGTCCCATTTTCCTAAAATACTAGACCACCTTACATGGACTATCTCCCAACCGGGACATCTCAAACCTTTTCGTCCATCCCGGGTAAAAAGGACAAATGTCCACGAATCGGTAGGAAGTGGGTCCGGGTTTTTACTACGGTGTACATGATCTATCGCCTGTGATTTTTGTAAAATCATTTTAGACTCGCAATATGTGGTTTCTTCAGAGATCCAATGCAATTTCTAACGATGCTCGTCCCCTATCTTCATGCACACCGGTTCACCCATAGTTAGAAATTCAGATAATTCAAAACGGGCATAATAAATTCAAAAAAAAATCCGAACAATGAAAATCCTTCGCGTGGTGTCATATTATGTTACATAGTTGAAAGGAAAAATACCAGACTTGGTATATTGATTACGTTTCGAAAAAACCTTCACAAAATGACCTATCATGTTTAAGGTTTCATGGCTTTCGCTCCAAATGACCGATGTTATGTGCTGAATCATGGTATAGTTTGTGATGGTGTGCCCATATTATGCATGTGTGTGGACATTGGTATGGAGAACAATGTTGCAGGAGAAAGTTTTCCTTTTTGTCGCATGGAAAAGCCCTTTTCCATTTTCCGAGCGCAAAAAACGGGTCGTTTTGTGAAGTAACCACCAAAATGCCGTTTCAGAATGCTACAGTCCCATTTTCCTAAAATACTAGACCACCTTACATGGACTATCTCCCAACCGGGACATCTCAAACCTTTTCGTCCATCCCGGGTAAAAAGGACAAATGTCTGCCGAATCGGTAGGAAGTGGGTCCGGTTTGTACTACAGGTACATGATCTATCGCCCGTGATTTTTTGAAAAAATCATTTTTAGACTCGCAATATGTGGTTTCTTCAGAGATCCGATGCAATTTCTAACGATGCTCGTCCCCTATCTTCATGCACACCGGTTCGACCATAGTTAGAAATTCAGATAATTCAAAACGGGCATAATAAATTCAAAAAAAATCCGAACAATGAAAATCCTTCGCGTGGTGTCATATTATGTTACACAGTTGAAAGGAAAAATACCAGACTTGGTATATTGATTATGTTTCGAAAAAACCTTCACAAAATGACCTATCATGTTCGAGGTTTCATGGCTTTCGGTCCAAATGACCGATGTTATGTGCTGAATCATGGCATAGTTTGTGATGGTGTGCCCATATTATGCATGTGTGTGGACATTGGTATAGAGAACAATGTTGCAGGAGGAAGTTTTCCTTTTTGTCGCACGGAAAAGCCCTTTTCCATTTTCCGAGCGCAAAAAACGGGTCGTTTTGTGAAGTAACCACCAAAATGCCGTTTCAGAATGCTACCGTCCCATTTTCCTAAAATACTAGACCACCTTACATGGACTATCTCCCAACCGGGACATCTCAAACCTTTCGTCATCCCGTAAAAAGGACAAATGTCTGTCGAATCGGTAGGAAGTGGGTCTGGTTTTTACTACAGGTACATGATCTATCGCC
The DNA here is from genome assembly GCA_023614405.1 of Avena insularis. Lineage (NCBI taxonomy): Eukaryota > Viridiplantae > Streptophyta > Magnoliopsida > Poales > Poaceae > Avena > Avena insularis. Next base: position 28,243,945 of record CM042689.1, on the reverse strand, counting down.
CGTGATTTTTTGTAAAAATCATTTTTAGACTCGCAATATGTGGTTTCTTCAGAGATCCAATGCAATTTCTAACGATGCTCGTCCCCTATCTTCATGCACACCGGTTCGACCATAGTTAGAAATTCAGATAATTCAAAATAGGCATAATAAATTCAAAAAAAATCCGAACAATGAAAATCCTTCGCGTGGTGTCATATTATGTTACATAGTTGAAAGGAAAAATACCAGACTTGGTATATTGATTACGTTTCGAAAAAACCTTCACAAAATGACCTATCATGTTCGAGGTTTCATGGCTTTCGCTCCAAATGACCGATGTTATGTGCTGAATCATGGTATAGTTTGTGATGGTGTGCCCATATTATGCATGTGTGTGGACATTGGTATGGAGAACAATGTTGCAGGATAAAGTTTTCCTTTTTGTCGCATGGAAAAGCCCTTTTCCATTTTCCGAGCGCAAAAAACGGGTCGTTTTGTGAAGTAACCACCAAAATGCCGTTTCAGAATGCTACCGTCCCATTTTCCTAAAATACTAGACCACCTTACATGGACTATCTCCCAACAAGGACATCTTAAACCTTTTCGTCCATCCTGGGTAAAAAGAACAAATGTCTGCCAAATCGGTAGGAAGTGGGTCCGGTTTATACTACAGGTACATGATCTATCGCCCGTGATTTTTTTAAAAAATCATTTTTAGACTCGCAATATGTGGTTTCTTCAGAGATTGTGGCTTAATCTGGGCATGTATCTTAATTTTCAGTTCTTCTATGTAACTTTAAGTCCTTTTTCTATCCAGTTCTATCCTAATCAAATTTTCTTTCCGCCCATTATTTTAAGTCATTTTTTTTCTGCCCATTAATATATAAAAAATATAAGTTAATTCAAATCCAAATTAAAAACAGAAAATGGTTTTGAATTACTTATTCAAATCCAAACACTTTTTATGTTTAAAGTTTTTCTAAATTCCAAATTAATATTCAAAAAATATAAGTTAATTCATTTTTAATTTTAAATGGTTCATAGTTTAAATGGTTACATTAATTATTTTTAAAAACATAATATGGTTTTGAATTATTATACAAATTCAAACACTTTTTATGTTTAAAGTTTTTCTAAATTCCAAATTAATATTCAAAAAATATAAGTTAATTAATTTTTAATTTTAAATGGTTCATATTTTAAATGGTTACATTAATTATTTTTTAAAAATAGAAAATGATTTTGAATTACTTATTCAAATCCAAACACTTTTTATGTTTAAAGTTTTTCTAAATTCCAAATTAAAATTCAAAAAATATAAGTTAATTCATTTTTAATTTTAAATGGTTCATAGTTTAAATGGTTACATTAATTATTTTTAAAAACAGAAAATGGTTTCGAATTAGTTATTCAAATTTAAACACTTTTTATGTTTAAAGTTTTTCTAAATTCCAAAGTAATTATCATTTAAAAAACATTACAAATTTTAACCCCAAAATAAAAAATAAGGTGGGAACAGAGAGAAAATTCCTGATTTTTTTTGAAAACAGGGTCATATGTCCTGGTTGGAGCCACCAACCGGGACTAAATACCCCTGCGCGCGCCAACCCTTGGTCTGCTGAAAAAATTGGAGTATACGTCCCGGTTGGTGGCTCCAACGACGATGATCTTTAGTCCCGTTGGAGCCACCAACCGACTAAAGGTCCTTTGGTTATAATCGACGCGCCTCTTCTTCTTCTTCCCATCTCACTTCTCTGCTTCTCACCGACGCGCGCATAGGAGCCACCCCGATGCCGGCCGTCGCCTGAGCTCGCCATCCGCCCGCTGCCGGAAACCAGAGTTCGTCGCCACCGCCACCTCCCGCGTCTGCCAGCCAGCCATTTCGCGCCACCACCAAAATCGCCCCTCTCCCTACCTCTGTCCTCCCCCTCCCCTGCCGCCGCTGGCAGGCACCGACGGGATTTCTCTCGTGGCGTGGTGCGATGGGTGCGGCGGCGGCGGCGGGTGTGGCGGCGCCGTCGGCAGGCACCTCCTCCCCTCCTCGTGGCTGCTGGCGCGGGATGACTCTGCCGCTCCCGCCGGCGAGTCCGACATGGAGGCAGACGTGGCCTCCGCGTGGCTACCGCGTGGGCCGATCAAACCAGCCCTGACCCCACCTTGCTCGCGTGGCGCCAGCGTGGCTTGCCCGCGTGGACCAGGCCCACCCGTCAGCGGCAGTGTGTAACCCCTGCCCTGGTGAAAAACACCCAACGGCCCCCTCTGTCCCACTTTGCTCACGTGGCTGCCTATGTGGCACAGGGCCCATCAGTCAGTTGCTGTGGGTATAGTTTGCCTGGGTGTAAAAAATAATTCCAGACTTATTTATTTTCAGAAATTGTTTTGAATATTGTAAATTCAATATCTTTTTATTTATAAGTCGGAAAAATACAAATAATATATCAAAATGTTCAGAAAAATGAAACCTAGCTATCTAACCTATAATCATGCATTGTTCAACAACTTAAATGACAAGTATAATTAGAAGAACAAATAAACCCCTCTCATATGTTCCGGAGTTTCCCCGTGTTAGGGTTTTCACCCCTTGGAACCCCGATTAAATCGTCGAGCATGTCTTAGGGTTACATTCCAATGCAAATTAACTTGTCATATCATCATACTTGCTTGAGCATTGCATCGATGCCATGTGTTAATTGTTTCCCTTTATTTTTGGTGTTTGGATTATTAGGTTTATTATTAGTTAGGTATTATTAGGTTTATTAATTAGTTTGGTATTATTGGTCTTCGGCCCCACTGGTCAGTCACTGTGGGTAGCCCCAGACCCGTTTCACATTGTCAAGCAACTTAAAAGCCCTATCTTAGATAAGGAATCATTAATACCCCTTAGGTGCATTTGGGTTCGACGATGTGCCTTCGCCAGGGCATTGCGAACCCTCTTAAATCGATTCCAATATGGTATTTTGTTAGTATCTAGTGTTACCTATCTGCTGGATAGTTTCCCTTTTGTAGACTTATACTCATGTTCCTCTCTCATATGCAACCGAGGTTTCTTCAAACTAGGTTTTACACCCCTCGGAACTCCGGAATATTGATTTTAGTTGATTTTAGCTAGAGTTACCTATCTACTACACAGTTTCCTTTTTGTAGCTAGGTTTAGGGTTTAGGGTTTCTCTTCATTTTTATTACTGTGTATGTATATATTAGGGTTTCTCTTAATTAGGGTTTATATCTCTCAACACCGTACCTAACTTTCTCCCTTAGCCGCTTGGACTTATTCGTTTTTCCACCTATTCATAAAATATGGACCCACACGTCAGAGACGAAGAAAAGGAAGAGTTGATCCAAGGTGTGATCCGCGGGGAAGAAAATTTAGATGTATCAACGTTTCTGAACAACTCCGGTGAGGGTGATCCTCTTTTTACCGGAATAGACGACTTGTTTGAGGTTGAAGGTGTTGCCTTCCGCGAGGGAGAAGGCGATGCCTTGTGTAATCGAGAAGACGACCGCTCCGGCAAGGTGTATGTAATATAATTAATTCATTAATTAATCATCTGCTATCTATATAGAAATAGTAACGACGATCTTTCTTCTTTTAGCCCTCCGGATCGAACAAATCTACTGAAAAGAGCAGACGAGGCCCAACCAAAAAGTTGCAAGACCATGAGAGGTTCAGGATCGAAGATGTCGCTGAAGACGGCAAACCGACGGCTCCCGAAGTTGTCGCAAACAAATTTGTGGCACAATGCGGAGTAATCGTTAGGGACTTAATCCCGATCACCATTAGAAATTGGAATAGGCCTGCTAATGCGGATGAAGAGGGAACATGTTTATTTGTCCCTAACCACGCCAAAGATTTACTGTGGAAGAGGCTCATGGTTAATTTCAAACTACCGAAGATAGAGCTGGATCCAAATGCGGAGGATCCAGTTGAGGACGCCTTAGAACATGGGAGAGCCATGGAGGCTAAGGTCAGGGAGTGGGCTTTGAATAAGATGACCCAGTGTTTCACCAACTAGAAGAAAAGATTGCACCTTGACTATGTCGTGAAAGAGAAGACTCCCGATTTCAAGAATATTCAGTTTGAGAAGATAAAACCATTCTAGGCTGAGTTTGTGGAATACAAGAAATCAGAAAAAGCTAAGAAAATGTCTGCAACGAATAAGCTGAATGCTGCTAACAAGAAGTATCACCATACTATGGGGCAAGGTGGCTACAGGGCTGGCATTGCTAAGTGGGAGAAACTTGAGAACGAACTGCGTGCTAAAAAGATCACCCCAGAGACAAACGATTGAGTAGAACGTGCAAGGAATTGGTTTTACGGGCATGAGGGCACGTTGGACTCGGAAGGGAGGTGTATATATAACATACGACATAAAGAAGACCCCTTGCCATTCGAGAGGATCAGAAAAGCAGTAAAGGCTGTTAAAGATGGGGACTTCATTCCCGATAGAGAGAATGATGAGCTCACACTCGCCCTTGGAAATAAGGAACATGATGGACGAACACGAGGCACAAGAGGCTCCCAACCATGGAGGACTGGGTTTCCCGAAGAGAGGAAGAAATATCCTGACAGAAGCCGTCATAGGAGAAAGGACACGGCGGAAGTTGAAGCAGATAGTCAGAAAGAGCGAATGCGTATAATTGAAGAATGAATAAAGCAACAACAAGATGAAATTAACGCACTTAAAGAGCAAAGTACTACCGTCCCATCTCAGCAGCACACTGCATTCGATGCTACCGGCCTATCGAATAATCGAAAAAGCAGTGTGGCTTCCACCGAGGTCCCGCGTGATGACAATGGCGATGACGATGGTGCACCGACGATGGCTCCTGTTGGCTACCCAGTGGATGATATCACACATATGACACACTGCGAGCTACATGTCAAAGTTGTGAACATATCAATGAAGGTGGCGGTCGGCTATGCCTTACCAATTGGACCCACACCAACTTACCACTGTCGTCTAGTTCCAGAGGGCTACGCTGTTGTCGGGGTGGATGAAATCATGCCCACCTTTGAAGTTTTGGATCTTCACTACGCTGATGTGACTATACTGGGAGACGCAACAAACGTCACCATTCTATGTCCGAAGGGATGTATCGTGCTTCGAAATCACACGCCAAGGCCATCTTCGCCGCCGCCTCACCCGTCTCCAGCGAGGTCGTCGCCGCTGCGGCAGCCGTCTTCGTCGCCTCACCCGGCTCCATCGCGTCACCAATCTCCGGCGCAGCCATCGCCACGGGAGCCATCACCGGCGCCTCAGGATAAAAAGCGTAAGCATACCGCTACTCTGCGTTGTGGTAAGCGATCGCCGAAACATAAACAAGAGCCTCTTCCAAAAGTACCAAAGGTTCCTCCCAAGAGAGCTTATGACTGATCAAGAGGAGATCAGCGATCGTTGATGCGGAAACGACAGCGTTTTTCGCTAAGCTGAGGCGGCCGAAAGAGTCAGAGTTCCCCAGCACCAAAGAAGAAAAAGCCAAAGTGTTGAAAATGCTAAAGTCTCTTCATCAACCCGAGCCAAAGCTGTCATCAGACTATGAGCGTTCTATTCTCAAGTCACATGCGGCACAAAAAGCCTCGAAGAGCAGTACTGATGCAAGCGGGAAATCTGTTGCCCAACTCGGAGAACAAGCAAAATAGTCTTGCGCCCCTCTCAAGGTGATTTCCCAAACCAATGTGGGGTCGAGCAAATATGGGGCCGAAGAGCAGTATGATCTAGAGGTAGTTGCACAATACGGAGAAGCTGCCGCTGCTCAAGGTATGAGTATTGCCTAGTAATTATCCCAGTTAGAGTACTTCCCCGTGAGTGAAGTAGCATACAAATACCAGTACTACAAACCTCTCGTCAAACCTGAGGAGGTAAACAATCTTCCAACAAAAATGCGAAGATTGCATAACTGGTACATGCCTGCCACAAAGGCCGGGGCTAACTGGATAGTGCTGAGGGTTACAAAAATGCATCATGGGAAAGAAAAGGATGACATGATATCCATTGAATTTGATGAACTATTTAAATTATTCAATCAAGACGCCTTGGAAAAATCGATCATCAGTGCCTATTGTCTGTAAGTACTAATTCTGTAATTAATTTAGTCTCCAGCTATCTCACCTTGTTTATTGCATGTATATAATCATACTGTAATATGCAGAATGAAGATTCTCGAATGCAGCAGAGGACAAATCTATGACATTGGCTTCATTGACCCATATTGGGTTCATGAAGCTAATCTCAAAACAGGCCTCCAGGATACGGAGGATAATATAGTACACGCGTTAAGGTTTCAAGAAACCAGAAGGGAAATACTTTTTCCTTACAACTTCGAGTGAGTGTTATTGTCTTCTATACACTTTCAATTTCGCTTACTCGATGTTAAGTATATAATTGATTAATTATTCATTCGCAGTCCACTATATTCTGTTAATCATTCAACTTGACAAAGGCCGTGTACTAGTCATGGACTCGAAACATAAACCCCTTGAGACGTGGAAGGACATGCAGATGCTTCTCCAGCAGTAATTCTAATCATTACGACACTATATCGACAATGTTCGTGAATTTTATGATATCAAGTAATTAATAACTTCTTTTATTCGTTTTCTTCGCCGGGCAGCGCTTGGAAACGGTTCACCAACAAGGCTAGGGGTGTTTGGAAAGAGGAGCTTACATTTCAACCACTAGATGTAAGCACCACTAGCTATATCCGCGCATCTCTTTGATTCTAGTTTTGATACAGTTATTATCATGCTTGATTATTATTTTGATTGAACTCTGTTCTCGTAAAGTGCCCGACGCAGGGACCAGGTAACAATTTATGTGGATACTATGTTTGCGAGTTCATCCGGCAGACGTGCGATGAGAAGGGCAGAAATTTAGAGCAACTCCATGTACGTAAACAATTTCTATAGTTTTTAATTACAATCAAATTGTGTTTAGTTTCATTCATATAAGCTGACTCGTTTTTTAAATCAGATCGAACGTCTACGGGATGGTCTTCTGCCAAAGGATCGCGTACGAGCAATTCAGGAGGAATTGGCGGGATTCTTGGATGCAGAAGTCCTAAAATCAAAAGGGGAATACTATTCGGCCTTGTATAGACAATAGGGATTGTAAAAAGAGCAACTTTTGTATGTAGTGCATGAACTCGATCCATGTATCGAATGTAATATTGTCATGATGATCTTGTGTAATATAACGGTTCCTTCATCGATAAGTGCAAAACACTAAATAAACAATAAAACAACCTAAATGAATTCTCTGCCGTGGCACAAAAAGTGGCGAAAATGCTGCCGCGGCAACAAAATGTGCCAAAATGAATTCTCTGCCGCGGCAGAGAAATGGTCCAAATCTCTACCGCGGCAGAAGGTTATTTGTCCCGGTTCGTGTTACGAACCGGGACTAATGCTCCCCCCTCGCGCTCTGACGCCGCCACGTTGTGCCCCCATTTGTCCCGGTTGGTGGGGCAACCGGGACTAAAGGTTGGGGCTTTAGTCCCGATTGCCCCGTCCCGGTTGGGTAACCGGGACTAAAGCCCCTTACCAACCGGGACCAATGGGCCTCTCTGCACTAGTGTTGCATCCAGAGAGGGAACAAGTTATGCAAGAATCACTGCTCACAATAGTGTTTGGATTTTGTTTGATTTGTATTTGCAAGGTGTTTGATGAAATGGCCGCATGAACTCAAGTTTTGAATTTTGAAAAGAGTTTTGGTGGGTGTGCTAGATTGGTGCTGGTGAGTCTGTAGATGCTTGGATTTTGAAAGTTGAGCTTGTTTGAGTGGTTTTTGAAAAAGTGGGATCTTCCCATATGATAAAGATTCAATTTTGAATTGTCATTTAAACTATGCATTTGAAAGTTTCTGGATGATCACAAAGTGGGCCTTGTACTTTGTTATGAGTACAATCAAGGGGTGTACAGATCCAAACAAGTTTCTCTTAAGTTCTGCAAGTTTGGGACAACCAAAGTAGGCATGGGGGTTAAATTGGTCAAAATGACCATTCACTCATTTTGCTTGTTTTGATTTATTTATCTTTGGGAAAAGTGTGGGGATTGTTTAGATGATGTTTATTTCACCTAAGAATCATTTTACAAGCAAAGAAAAACATAATCAAGGCAATTCAAAAGAATTCAAAATGGGATGCATACACACATGCATGCTTTCTCATTTTATTTTAGAAAAGTTTTTGTTAACCCTAAGTTTGATTATTAGAGTTTGATGATCCAAGTTTAGTATTTTTGGGATGTTACAAACCTTCCCCCCTTAAACAAAATCTCGTCCCGAGATTTAAAAAGGACGAAAAGATTACCTAGGATTTGAAGAGATCGGGAAACTCCGTCCTGATGTGATCTTCGCGCTCCCGGGTAGCTTCCTCTTCTGTGTGGTTGCTCCACTGAATCTTGAGAAACTTGATGCTTCGGGTTCGGGTAGTTCTGAAAGCTTCTTCCAAAATACGGATGGGTACTTCGGGATAGGTCAGGTCATCGTTGATCTCTATGGTCTGGGGATCGATATTCTTGAACACTTCGGTCTTCTATGGGACTTCGAGACACTTGCGAAGTAATGAGATATGGAACACATTGTGCACAGCTGACATCTCTTCGGGTAGTTCCAATTGATACGACACTTCTCCTTGACGGTTCAGAACTTTGAAAGGTCCGATATATCTGGGGCTAACTTTCCTTTGAGTTGGAAACGCTGCATTCCCTTCAATGGCGACACCTTCAGATATACAAAATCTCCTATGTTGAAGGCGAGGTCTCGACGTCTCTTGTCGGTGTAACTCTTCTGTCTGGACTGGGCGGTCTTTAGGTGCTCACGAATCTTGTGAACCTTCTCTTCTGCTTCTCGTAGGATGCCGGGTCCGAAAATCTGACTCTCTCCTACTTCCGACCAGTTCAAAGGGGTGCGACACTTCCTTCTGTACATGAATTCAAATGGGGCCATTTGCAAACTAGCTTGATAACTGTTGTTGTATGAAAATTCTGCAAATGGCAGACAGTCTTCCCACTTGGATCCATATTCTAACACACAGGCTCTCAGCATATCTTCGAGTATTTGATTTACTCGCTCCGTTTGTCCATCGGTCTGAGGGTGATACGCGGTGCTGAAATCTAGGCGGGTTCCTAAACCTTCTTGGACTTTCTTCCAGAATCTCGAGGTAAATTGAGTTCCTCGATCCGATACGGCGTTCTTGGGGACTCCATGCAAACTAACTATTCTAGCGATGTACAACTCCGCTAGCTTCGAACTCTGATATGTGGTCTTGACGGGTAAGAAATGGGCGACTTTGGACAATCGGTCCACTATGACCCAGATAGAGTCATGTCCCCTACTAGAAGTAAGCAATCCGGTGATAAAGTCCATTCTAACGGAATCCCATTTCCATTCCGGAATCTGCAAGGGTTGCAACAATCCAGCAGGTCTTTGATGTCCTGCCTTGACTCGCTGACATATATCACACTTGGCGATATAGCTTCCGATTTCTCTCTTCATCTTATGCCACCAAAATTTCTCTTTCAAATCTTGATACATCTTAGTTCCTCCGGGATGGATAGAATAAAGAGTATCATGAGCTTCCTTCAGAATAACTTCTTTCAACTCAGAATCTGCTGGTACACAAAGGCGTCCTTTGTACCACAGAACTCCTTCTTCGTCTTTGGTGAATCCGGGTACTTTGCCTGTACCGATATGACGCTTGATTCCGTCGATACTAGCATTTCCTTTCTGCGCCTATTTGATCTGACTGATCAAAGTGGGCTGGAGTTCTATGCTAGCCAAAAATCCTTCACTCACATTCCATTCTAAAATTTTCCATCTCTTTTTGCAGGCTTGGTTGCTCCTTCAAGATCATGGAGTTCAAGCGGCACGGCAATCTGCTAAGGGCATCTGCTACCACATTGGCTTTACCAGGGTGATAGTGAATGTCCAGGTTGTAATCCTTCATTAGCTCAATCCACCTTCTCTGCCTCATATTCAGCTCCTTCTGAGTGAATATATACTTCAGACTCTTGTGATCCGAAAAAATCTCACAACAGTTTCTCATCAGGTAATGCCTCCATGTCTTCAGGGCTATAACTACGGCTGCGAGTTCGAGGTCATGGGTTGGGTAATTTTGCTCATGTTGTTTCAGTTGTCAAGATAGATAAGATATAACTTTGCCTTCTTGCATTAGCACACATCCGAGACCGATCTTGGATGCATCACAATACACATCGAAGGGCCTCGTGATATCTGGCATGATCAAGATTGGGGCTGAAATCAATCTTCTCTTGAGTTCTTGAAAACTTGCTTCACATTTGTCGGTCCATTCAAACTTCTTGTCCTTCTTCAGCAATTGGGTCATGGGTCTGGCGATACTCGAGAATCCTTCTACGAACTTGCGGTAATATCCCTCCAATCCGAGAAATGCACGAACCTGGGTTTGAGTGGTTGGGGCTTGCCAATCTTCTACATCTTTCACTTTGGCAGGGTCAACGGCAATTCCTCTGGCTGATACAATGTGACCGAGGAATCCTACCTCCTGTAACCAGAATTCACATTTGCTAAACTTGGCATACAACTGATGCTCTCTAAGGGTTCCAAGAATGGTCCTTAGGTGTAGCTCATGTTCTTCTTCCGATTTGGAATATATCAGGATGTCATCGATGAAAACAACGACAAACTTATCCAGAAAGTCCATAAAAATCTTATTCATGAGATTCATGAAATAAGTGGGGGCATTGGTTAATCCAAAGGACATAACAGTATACTCGTATAATCCATAACGGGTGGTAAAGGCAGTCTTGAGAACATCTTCTGCACGAATCTTGAGTTGATGATAGCCAGTCCTAAGATCAATCTTAGAAAACACTTTGGCACCAGTCAACTGATCAAACAAATCTTCTATATTGGGCAATGGGTATTTGTTATTTATAGTGACATCATTCAACTTCCGATAATCCGTACACAAACGGTTACCTCCATCCTTCTTGTCCACAAACAAGACGGGTGATCTCCATGGTGACGCACTTGGTTGAATCAATCCAATTTCCAGCATGGAATCCAGTTGCTTCTTCAGTTCTTCTAGTTCCGACGGGTTCATACTATATGGTCTCTGGGCTATGGGCCTGGTTCCGAGAATTAGTTCGATGATAAACTCGATATCCCGATCTGGGGGCATACCGGGCAAAACATCTGGAAATACATCGGGGTATTCACAGACTATCCGAACTTGGTCAATGGTAGGTTGGGCTATACTCTTGTTGCACTTTAATTGACGAGGTAAGGTTTCAGATATATGCTCGACTCATATTCCGGCTGTACTGGTCATGGTGATGGCTTTCTTGGCACAGTCAATCAATCCTTTATGTTTGGACATCCAATCCATTCCTAGTACTACTTCCAAACCTTTAGTTCCGAGTACTATCAGATTAGCATAAAAATCTATGCCATGGATTCGGATAGGGACGACTTTGCAAATTTGCCTAGCCTTGGTGGTTGAACCGGGAATTTGAACAATCATAACATGCTTCAGTTTGGTTGGTTGAATTTTACTAGTGCATGCAAATTCTTCGGTGATAAATGAGTGCGATGCACCAAAATCAAACAACACTCGAGCAAGTACTGAATTAACAGAAAACATACCCAGCACGACGTCTGGCGCTTCCTGGGCTTCTTCAGCATGCATGAGAAAAAGACGGCCATTGCGGTTGAGTGAATTCCCTGGGGCAAATCTCCTTCTTGGCTGAACATGACGCTGCTGCTGAGCTGGGGCATTGGTATTGGGGGCTGCGGCATTCTTCTTGTTGGGGCACTCGTTGCAATAGTGGCCTTTACTTCCACAGTCATAACAAGTAACCTGCGACTTGTCCTTTGCTGCTACAGGCACAACATTGCTTCCAGTGCTCGGGGCAGTGTTGGTGTTAGCGGTAGCATTGTTGGTGTTGAACTTGGGTGGGGCACGGTTGAAATTGCTAGAGTTGCCGGGGTTGTTGTTATTTCCTCCGGGCCTAGGGTTTCCAAGGTTGGGATAGGTCAGACGGTTCATCGGGGGTCTGTTGGTTCTCGGGGCAAATCCTGGAGATGGGTTAGGGTGATACTTTGGGGTCTGATGGGTTCCTGGCTGATGCATCATGCGACGCTTGCGATTCTCATTGGCTTGGTTGATCTTTCTTTCCATCGGGATGGCAGAGTCGACAAGGGCTTCAATATCAGCAAAGGGGATATTGACTAACACAGTCTGCATCTCATCGTGCAGACCATTCAGGAATCTCTCTTTCTTCTTGGCTTCCGTGTCGATCTCATCCGGGGCATACCTAGCTAATGACAAGAATTTGTCACGGTATTCCACTATGGTCATCCTTCCTTGCTTCAGTTCTCTGAACTCGTCTCTCATCCTCTTGATTAAACCCGGTGGCACATGGGTTCTGCTGAACTTGACCTTGAATTCCTCCCAGGTCATCATCTCGCCTCCAGTCATTGCACGAACACTGTTCCACCATGCCCTGGCATCTCCGGCTAGGTAGTGGGTGACGAACAGGACTTTCTCATTGGCTTCCACTCCGGCGACTTCTAGATTATTTTCCATGGTCTGCAGCCAATCGTCTGCATCGAGGGGTTCTTTTGACTTAGTGAAAACATGTGGGTTGGTATTCTGGAAGTTCTTGAGCTTAGATCCATGGTTGTCCTGATTTTCGTGGCCTTGATTGTTGTGGGCTAGCTGGGCTATCTGCTGAAGGGTGGCTAGGTTGTCTTGAAGTTCCTCTCTTTCAGCTTCGCGGTCAGAAACCAACATTTACAGGATCTGCAACATCGTGTCCGAGGATGAACCACTTCCTCCGCGTGGCATCTGAAGATTGAGATAGATCATGAGAAAAGAGGGAAATTTCTAAGGTTTTGGGGCTTTGAAAAGTTTTTAAAGTTTGACTCAGATTTTCTAGTAACTTGCTTTTCATTCATTCATTCATTCATAGCACACGGTACAACACACACCACAACAAAGAAAAACAGATGGTTTTAAGAACCATTCTAGAAACTACGATACAGTGGGACCGAATACTAGTCACTACGCTAGTGTTCAAGTGCTACTACTCCTCGGAGTCGTTGTAGTCATCATCCTCGTCATCATCGATGAAGGCGTAATCATCCTCATCGGTGAAGAAATCCATAGCCTGATCCTCCAGAAAATCATCATCATCGCTGAGATAGGAGTAGGGGTCTCCACGAAGATCCTCTCTGACATTCTCCCTTTGCTCCAACTGCATGTCTCTCTCGTGGATGGTCTCCTCCAAAGACGAGATACGATGGCGAAGACTTGCAATCCTTCGCTAGCATGGCGATGGTTTGGTCCTTCGTCTTGATGATGGCAGACTTGTGGTTGGAGTAGTCACGGCAGTTATCCAACTCCTGCTGACGATCGTACATCATGAAGTTGAGGTGGTCCAATTGGGTCTTCAGCTCGTGATAGTATGGGGCTTCCAGTGGTTGTCCATTAGCGCCACGCCTTGGGCAAAACTCAAAGCGGGTTCCCTTGATCTGGTTGATACTCTGCCCACACAGACGGGCAAGAGCTTCCTGCATGGCCCTGGCAAGTCCATCGAGCCAGTTGTTCTCTCTTAAGGTAAACTGAATTCCCTCAGCAGTGGGGGGTTCAATCTTTCCTCGGAGACTTGCAACAATTAGCCACTGCAGATCTTATCCTCCTTGATCATTGAGCTGAGCTCTGAAGAACTCGGGGTGCGGACGCTCCAGAAGTTCCGAAAGCTGGTCCAAATCCCTCTCAAAGATAAGGTCTCCTCCATTTCCCAATTGGTAAAACTTGCTTTACTTCACGTCCATCTAGAAGAATATAAGATGAGTAAGTTAGTAGAGTGATCAAGTGTGTCAAATTTTTATGTATTTTGCAAGAGTTTTTGAGGGACATGGATTTTCATGAAAGAAGTAAGTGATAAGAATGGAAATAATTTTTTGTAAATATTTGTTTCTTTTGGTTTTGAAACCAAGTTTTTGATTCAAACGTCCAGTCTAACTAGGGTCTCCTATGGTCAGGATGGCTCTGATACCAACTTGTCAACACCCGGATTTTTAATCCCAGATGCCTGTTATGCCATACATCACAATCCCAGGATTACCATTTTTGCGAGACATAACAGAATTGGATACCATAGTACATCATGCATTACAAACCATACATAAGGTCTTACACAAATAAGGATCTCATGATCCAGTCTTCATACAACACAAGCAGCGGAATACGTAATAATAACGGTAGCGTAGGCAAAGATCCATCTTCGGGGTCACAGGTAGTGCTGACGATGGGAGATGATCCTAGTTGTCATAACCTTCCTGGGGTCCATCCTCCAGGTACTCTTCTTCATAGTCTGGCCATGGGAATAGACAGGGACAAAGCCATGAGTACTCTTTAAGTACTCGCAAACTAATACTAACAAGTAAAAGGGTTTTTTGCTAATAGGACACTAGGCTCTAGGGTTGTTTTGCAAGAAGCCAGATTTATCTCTACTAAGTTCAGAAGCAAGAGAAGCTAGTCAAAATTTTATAACTACTAAGTGGGAACTTGTATTTCATATCACAACCCTGTTATGGTCAAGTCAAAGTCTCAATTTTATAACTACTAAGTCATTTTGAAAACATCTGACGGGGAACAAAAGATGGCTCCATAATCATGACGCGGCTATTCAAATAGTTTGACACTCTGCAGAGATTGTACACTTTCACCACAACATTCGATAATCCGTCAGGAACAAATCCTGAATTCACCATACTCAGTATGCGGATAATCAATCCCAACCTTTCAATTACACGCCCTAGTATAAGCACCTCTCCTGTGAGTTTGGCCTCCCAACCATGACCAACTGTCATCTTGGGTACTGCACAGGTGGACAATCTTCACAAGGTAGCCTCAGCTCAGACCTTGGCCGTGAGGGAACTAATACTAAGGTATATAAGTTTCCAGTCAAGCCCTACCCAATTCTCGGGTATTGTGGTTGTACGGAAAAATTGGAATGGTATCGCATCCAGACAACCATCAGTTTTATAAAGGGCTAAGGCTCATGCCTCAACATTTTCATCACCATAAATCATCTAGTGTTCGGAAACACATGTCCAAAACATTTCAATAGAATGATCCATCATTCCAAGGTTTTCATAACCATTTTTCCACCAAGTATTCCCATCTAAAGTTGATCAAGTTTTATGCTTAGCACTAGCATCTACAAATGGGGTAAGTACTAATGAGGGGTGGTAAACTAGTGGAGTTTAGCTAAGTTCAATCTCATGCCTTAGGATGACATCAAGATTATCTAGCTTAGGCCAAATTTTATGCTCTTTATGCAACCTTCAATTATCTTTCTAGAATCTACAATTCACTTAAGTAAACTCTAAGTAATAGCTTTGATAAAGAAATAAAGTATAAAGCTTGTAGGTAAAACTAGGAGTGGTTTATCAAGGGGTTACGATCATATATCCTTAAGGCATATAGTTGGCATGGTAACAAGCAAGTATTTGCTTGCATAGGTATAGTATCTTGCAAGTGTTAGCTTGCACATTCAACTAGTAGTATTAGGCTTGCATCAGTGTCAATATAAGCTTGCCTTGTGTAGAGCAGTGGTTGAAGTTCTCCTCGGCTTCTTCTTCGTAGTATCCTCCTTCTTCCTCGTATCCTTGGTCGGTACTAGCGTCTATAAATAAATACGAGGTACACAATCACCAAACAATACTTAACTACTTGCAATCATCACACAAAAGGGTCCTATAGATGATCTAGCATCATCACTAACATTACAAGATTAAAGCTTGGTTTAATTCCTTTTACTTTTTTAGAAAAGTAATTTCTACTCATTGAAAAACTACTTACGATTTAATATTCTCCAAACCAAACATGGGATCATGTTGACACATGTCATCACCACATATTTTAGTCCATGGGAATATGATTTAAAGTGGTGTCACAATTTAATAAGGTTTTACCCTTTTATTTTAATTAACTAAAGTGGCTAGAAATGCCTATGTAGCATTCTTTTATTACTTGAACATTATTTCTGTAAGTAAACCTATATATTTTTATATATTCTGAAAGGTATGATCAAATGTGATTTTTGAGAGTTGGAATCAACTCAAAAGCTTTTATGGTTTAAATTTGAAAAATGTTTGAATGCAGAAAAGGTTCTGCCTTGTTATTTTTACCAAGGGTGATCTACAGATCCAAATGACTTGAATCCAACGGGCTTGGATTCAGCATTTCCAGACCTTTCTAACAAAATTAGTTTCATTCAATTTGGTTCACTGAATCGATCTGGGTTGATTTTTGAATCTAGGTGCAGAAGTGTGTTTGAAATAAAATGGAAAAGGTTAAATTCAAATGATTGGGCTGCGGGGGAAGCGATACTGGGCCGGCCTGCTAAGCACAGCGCTTACGCGGGCTGGTTAAGTCGCTGTCCCCACGCGTCAGTGAGACGAGGTGGTGCGAAGCGGTATGGGGCGATGTGAGCCGTGGGATCTTGTTCTAATCTAACGGCTGAGGGTCATCGTCGACGTTGGGCAACGCCGGCGAGACAGAAACCTAATGCGGCAGGTGGGGGTCGTCGGGGGCTCACCGTGGCTCAGGCGAGGGTCGGCGAGGCGGGCGAATGACGAAGTCGACTACGGCGAACCTCCTGGTACTGGAAGCTTTTCCTGGGGAGGCTCCAATCGCTGGCTCCCTTCTTCTCCAGAGGCGGCGGGCTCCGGTGAAATTCTGGCGAAGTGCTGCTCGCCTTGCTCCGGGAACAGGGTGGAACGATCAGTGAGGAGAGGGGAGTGAGATGGTGTGCTCAATTCAGCTGGGGGTGACCTCTATTTATAGTGGCGAGAGGGGACCGACGGGGCGCAAGGTGAGCTCGTCGTGGTCGACGACACAGAGGGCTATCGGCGTGGGCGACGGTAGGGGGCGGTGCTGTGCTCCCTGGCGAGGCTCAACGACGTGGTGGCGAGGCATGGGGCGGTGCGGTTTGGTCGAAACGCGGCGGTGCTCTGCGCGTGCCCGATGAAGGTTTTTAATGCGCACAGCGTGCGTGGTCCGCGCGGCTGCGAACGAGCATGTCTGCGAGGTTGCTGGGACGGTGGTGATCACGTATGCACGCGGTGAGGGCGGCGCACGGTCTGTGGGCGTCGAAGTGGTCGAGGGGCAAGGTTCGAGCGTTGGAAAGGGAGTGGCGGTGGGGTGTTGGCTTGCTCCCAGACATGTTTGCTAGGCTTGTTTCTTCTCCTAGCTTGCTGTCGACATGGGGGTGACAAGGGTGCACTCGGCCTGCTCACCATTGATGACATTGCGAAGCTTACAGTGATGCTAGAGGTTTGCAATTGAGCTAGATGATCTACTAAAGCCTAGTTTCATCCAGAGAGGGAACAAGTTAGGCAAGAATCAGTGCTCACAATAGTGTTTGGATTTTGTTTGATTTGTATGTGCAAGGTGTTTGATGAAATGGCCGCATGAACTCAAGTTTTGAATTTTGAAAATATTTTTGGTGGGTGTGCTAGATTGGTGCCGGTGAGTCTGCAGATGTTTGGGTTTTGAAAGTTGAGCTTGTTTGAGTGGTTTTTGAAAAAGTGGGATCTTCCCATGTGATAAAGATTCAATTTTGAATTGTCATTTAAACTATGCATTTGAAAGTTTCTGGATGATCACAAAGTGGTTCTTGATACTTTGTTATGAGTACAATAAAGGGGTGTAAAGATCCAAACAAGTTTCTGTTAAGTTCTACAAGTTTGGGACAACCAAAGTAGGCATGGGGGTTAAATTGGTCAAAATGACCATTCACTCATTTTGCTTGTTTTGATTTATTTGTCTTTGGGAAAAGTGTGGGGATTGTTTAGATGATGTTTATTTCACCTAAGAATCATTTTACAAGCAAAGAAACACATAATCAAGGCAATTCAAAAGAATTCAAAATGGGATGCATACACACATGCATGCTTTCTCATTTTATTTTAGAAAAGTTTTTGTTAACCCTAAGTTTGATGATTAGAGTTTGATGATCCAAGTTTAGTATTTTTGGGATGTTACAGACCCGTACTAGGAACTCTACTAGGAACCGTCTCCAATAGTGAGGCGATCTGTGTCGGATTCTAACAAAGACCGTCTTCAAACTAGTGTGTCTCGAAGTAGATTTTTAAATTGACCATCTCCGTAAACCATTTTAAATAATAGCATGCTAATGCGAACTCGATCATAGCTGACATGACAAATAATCATGATTGAGCAGCCAGATAGATAGATTAACTCAAGAACATATATATATTATAGCTCGATCGTGGTAAACATTGGCCAGATATATATAGTTGGGGAAATTCATACAAATTTAGCTATTACACATTATAGCAGTACATACAAAGTGCATTACATAAAATCAATCAGCTAGCATAATTATTACTCTCTAAGAAATCAACATTGCATTTATACTGGGGCACCCTGTAGAAGTTGCTACCCTGTAGAAGTTGCTGAACCATAATATGTACCTCTCCATTATCTTTTTCATCAAAGAAAAAAAAGACAATGCTATCCTGCTTTAGGTTGAAGCTTCTCACAACCTTCTCTCATCTAATTGTCAAGATTGTATTTGACCCATCTCCCATCTTCATCCTAACCATCTTTGCCTTTTTTCTCTTCATTTGCCAAACATGGAGATCAATAGGTTTATCAAGGATATTCTTTAGGTATTTTCTTATGAACTCAACTCCAAATGTCTAGGCAAGTACAGCGAATTAAAGAATTGACATGCTTGTGATTAATGGAAGTATTTAAATATCACAGGGTAGCTTGTTATTGATAACATTACCAGGAATATATCATCTTACCAAGTTACACTTCTTTTTCATGATAGATGAATATGGTAGCATGTAGATGTAGTACTTGATTTTTGATAGAATTTTGGGTTTACACCGGTCTAAGAGGGAGTCTACATGAACTTCTTTCAGATACATATCATTTCTAAAAAGTCTCTACTTATCAAAATTAGTGTCCCCCTTGTGTTGAGGCCCTAATGCAACAACAAATCAATGTCTACCGTATAAACGCATACGAAACAGATGACTATACTTTTGATGTTCTTTTGATACCTATAAACTCAATCCTCTCGGCGGGCTCTTCATCTGATAACTGGAAATCAAAACCACCAAAGGTAAAGCAAAAATTATCGTCGCTAGATAGCGATATTGCATTGTCACTGCATGTTCCCATCTGTTAAATAGATACATACAGAGAGCATCTTAATACAATCAAGATGCAAGCAGACTAATAGAGTGACAATTAAAATAGATATAGAGAGACCAATGACATGACAATTAAATCTCTATTGCTAGGAGTGATAATTGCAGATTAGCAGATTCATCATCATGATTACTCACATTGTCATTATCTGCGTTGATGTGAACAGCGTTCTTTGTACCTACATTATCTTCTGGTTCAATATTAGTCTGTTCTCCCACAAGAACTAGCGCCAACTCATCTCGATTCCTCGATGTGATTCTCTCCTTTTTCTTTTCTTAACACCGGATTCCCAGGCGCCATAATCAACCTTGCACTCTACAAACAAAAAGTTAAGAACAACAATTACTAATTAGAATTAAGAATTAGGGCTAGGGCATAACCATGGGCTGGGCGGGGGCATACCAGCAGGCAGACAGGCAACAACTGTGGCGGTTGATGGCCTTCGCGTCGCGTCTCGGCGCCTGGGCCTGGCGGTCGATCGCAGTTCGTCGAGAGGCCGAGGGGAGGCGATCCGATCCAGGGGACTGGGGTTGCGCAGCGAGTCACGGCGACACGGCCTCACGGGACGGGACTCACTCGGTATTGGGAGGAAGCGAAGCGACTCACAAAAAAAGGGAAGCGATGCCGTTTGGGAGTAGGGTCGAGCCCCTAGTTGAAAAAAACTGGATCGGACCGGCGATCCGACCGGAAAAAACCGAAACCAGCGTCTCTGCCGAGGGGAGGCTGGGCGGGGGCATACCAGCAGGTAGATAGGCAACAACAGCGGCGGTTGATGGCCTTCGCTTCGCGTCTCAGCGCCTAGGCCTGGGGGTCGATCGTAGTTCGTCGAGAGGCCGAGGGGAGGCGATCCGATCTAGGGGGACTGGGGAGGCGCAGCGCAGGGAGTCACGGCGACATGGCCTCAAGGGACAGGACTCACTCGGGATCGGAAGGAAGCGAAGCGACAATCGCAAAAAAAAAAGGGAAGCGATGCCGTCTGGGAGTCGGAGTCGAGCCTCAGCGACGAGTCGGCCTCGAGTTGATCGTCCAGGATCCAAGGACTAGGGGAGTCGAGGGGTTCGCCACGGGCTCAATAATTTTTTTTATGATGTATATTACTATGTCTATATTTTTATGGGCCCCTAATTTTATTTTATTTTTTTACCCGGGCGGCTAGCTGCCACGGTCCTCCCAGGGCGGCCGTGAGGATAGCCAATCTATGACGACGCACGGCCTAGGCTATCCGTGGTGCACGACGACCTATACCGGCCGCTCGGCACCAGCGGTTCACCTCGCGCTGCGGGACGTCCTCCTCCTCCTCCTCCTCCGCCCTAAGAATAGCCGGCGAGCGGCGCATATATATAAGCATCCATCCCCACACAAGAAAGTCGCAAGCAGCAACGCAAGCAAGCATCCATCCCCGCCAGAGCTCTCGATCGCAAGTAAACCGCCACCAAGCAAAATGGCTCGCGGCGCCGCTCTCTTCATCCTCGCGCTCCTCGTGGTCGCCGTCGCGGTGGCGCCGTTGGGCGCCGAGGCCCGCGGAAAGAAGGCCGCCGAGGAGAAGGCCGAGGCGCCAGCACCGTCCGAGTCGCCCTCTGAGGCCCCCGAGCCTTCTGCGGCGGATGCGCCGGAGCCTAGCAGCGCCGACTGATGAGTGGTCTGGCCGTCCGGCCGTTGCTGGAGCGATCGATCCCCCTCCCCCTCCAGGGGATAATGGATTGGTGGCCCCCATTTCTTCCGTGACAATAACTCGATCAGGCTGATCGATCGCCCATGTTTTTTGTTTTGTTGAGATCAATTTTCTCCTTCTTTCTATCGAATTAATTACAGTACGTTCTCCTCTATCGAATGGGATTGTTTTCTTGAAATGGATGATCATCATGTCGTCGGTGAGATTAGCTAGCTTCAGTACGTAATTTGTTATGCATGTGGAGTACTAATCGGTAACGTCTTAGCTGGGGAGCACCCTGCTTTTTATTCGCCGTCCAAGCAGCTGGTTCCGAATTAAGTAACACAGATCGATCGGCGCAACATCGTTCCAAACATTATTAGTACACACAATTTATTACTCTCGATCGCAGCCTTCCTATGCAAGCACATGCATGCGTCGCACCGAGTATTATATTAATTCTCCCAATCCTGCTCGATCGTCCCTACAAAGCTGGGTAGCCACTCCTAAATTTTCTGTCTCCAAAACCACTTTCTGCCCCTGAAGATTTGACGCCACGCGTACGAGTGTAGACCCACACCGCCCATGCCTGAACTTCCCAGACTTACTTGTGCATCCATGACATGAGGTGGGGGCAAACTGGCATGCTCCAGAAATGAAATCGCCATTGTACGTGGTCATGAACGACCACACCCCGCCACGCCACGTTTCCTACACCTTCCGCAACTCGAAAAAACCTCCATATGCATTCACCTTCACCCAACTCAAAAAACAGTGCGCTGCTAGGATTCTATTCCATTCATCAAGAGCAGCAACCGTTCTGGACACAACCGTCTTCGCGTCAATAAGAATTTTGCTGTCTCGCGCATCATTTCTAGCTTGCCAAACATTGTAAAACATTGTACACATCCACGCAATCTGCACTACATGATTTAGAGGCTAGGCTGACCACCTTTGCAAAACATTTAAAAAAAATATTTTTTTTTCTCAATTTTTGAATCTTTGAATTGTTTGACTCATTAATCTCTCACTTGTAACATTTTTAACACTAATTACACTTGGTATTTAATTAAATTGCAGTCTTGGTCAAACTTTCCGGCCGATCACCCATCCTAATACTACTCCAGCTCCAGCACACTTAACTTCCTCGTTCCTTCAGAATCTGTTTCCGCAAAGTAATTCATACATTGTTGTCAATACTATGATATCAATCCTATTAACCCTTATATCAACATGTCACATGTTTGTATTTTTTGAAATTACATACAATTATCTAAGTAAACATTAATAAATAAGTAAAAATATTATTGAATTCACATAAAAATATAATAATTTTACTTTTTTCTATTTTTCTATTTAACATGGAATAATTAATATCTTTAAATCTGTAAATCGGAATTTAACAAATAATATGTCTAAATTGATCAGAAAAATGAGAGGAATCCAAATATGATATACATATCAACTAATCACAAACCCTCTGATTTTTGAATTATCTATTTGGTGGTTGCTTTAAAAAATTCCCTTTTTGCGCCCGGATAATGAAAAATGGCTTTTTGGTGCGATGAAAAGAAAAACTTGCATTGAATCTTTAATAAAATAGCATATTGTGAACCTAAAAATGATTTTTATAAAAAAACATGAGCATCGGATCATGTACCTGTAGTTCATATCTGACCCACTTCCTGCCGATTCGGCAGGAATTTGTATTTTTTACAAGAGGTGGACGGAAAGGTTTCGGATCCCCTTATTGGGATATTGTCTATATAAGGTGGTATAGTATTTTTGTAAAATGTGTTGGTACCATTTTGAATTATCCATTTGGTGGTTGCTTCACAAAACCGTCCATTTTTTGTGCTCAGAAAATGGGAAATGGCTTTTTGGTACGACGAAAAGGAAAACTTCCTCCTGCAATATTGTTCGCCATCACATGATGCATGTGTATGCACAATATGGGCACATTATCACAAACTATGCCTTGATTCTAGCCATAACATTGGTCATTTGACCCGAAAGACAAGAAACCTCGAATGAGATAGGTCATTTTGTGCAGGTTTTTTGAGACATAATCAATATATCAAGTTTGATATTTTTACTTATAACTATGTCACATATTATGACACCACGTGAAGGTTTCGCATTTTTCGATCATTTTTGAATTTTTATGCCCATTTTAAACTATCGTCAAACTTTGTCAAACGGCGGGCATGAAGATTTTTAGCTCGGGGCCGAGCCTTGCTAAACTTGCATTGGATCTTTGATAAAATAGCATATTTTGAACCTAAAAATGATTTTTGTAAAAAAACATGAGCATCGGATCTTGTACCTGTAGTTCATATCTGACCCACTTCCTACCGATTCGGCAGGAATTTGTCTTTTTCACCAGAGGTGGACGGAAAGGTTTCGGATCCCCCTGTTGGGAAATTGTGTATATAAGGTGGTATAGTATTTTTGTAAAATGTGGTGGTAGCATTTTGAATTATCCATTTGGTGGTTGCTTCACAAAACCGTCCATTTTTTGTCCTCGGAAAATGGGAAATGGCTTTTGGTTGCGACGAAAAGGAAAACTTCCTCCTGTAACATTGTTCGCCATCCCATGATGCATGTGTATGCACAATATGGGCATATTATCACAAACTATGCCTTTATTCTAGCCATAACATTGGTCATTTGATCCGAAAGACAAGAAACCTCGAATGAGATAGGTCATTTTGTGAAGGGTTTTTTGAGACATAATCAATATACCAAGTTTAATATTTTTACTTATAACTATGTCACATAATATGACACCACGCGAAGGTTTCGCATTGTTTCGATCGTTTTTGAATTTTTTATGCCCGTTTTAAACTATCGTGAAACTTTGTCGAACGCCGGGCATGAAGATTATTAGGTCGGGGCCGAGCCTCGCTAAACTTGCATTGGATTTTTGATAAAATAGCATATTGTGAACCTAAAAATGATTTTTGTAAAAAAACATGAGCATCGGATCATGTACCTGTAGTTCATATCTGACCCACTTCCTACCGATTCAGCAGGAATTTGTCTTTTTCACCAGAGGTGGACGGAAAGGTTTCGGATCCTCTTATTGGGACATTGTCCATATAAGGTGGTATAGTATTTTTTTAAAATGTGGTGGTACCATTTTGAATTAGCCATTTGGTGGTTGCTTCACAAAACCGTCTGTTTTTTATGCTCGGAAAATGGAAAATGTCTTTTTGGTGCGACAAAAAGGAAAGCTTCCTCCTGCAACATTGTTCGCTATCCCATGATGCAAGTGTATGCATAATATGGGCACATTATCAGAAACTATGCCTTGATTCTAGCCATAACATTGGTCATTTGACCAGAAAGCCAAGAATAAACCTCGAATGAGATAGGTCATTTTGTGAAGGTTTCTTTGAGACATAATCAATATACCAAGTTTTATATTTTTCCTTCTAACTACTTCACATAATATAACACCACGCGAAGGTTTCGCATTGTTTCGATCATTTTTAAATTTTTATGCCCGTTTTAAACTATATATAATGTTTTATGTTTTAGTTAATTTTTATTTACAAATGTGTAATATTTGAGTGTAGATAGATAGGTCTTATTTTTCTGCAAATTTTGATATATTGTTTGTATTTTTCCGAATTAGAATGATTTAGTTATGATTTTTCAAAGTTTAATGAGATAAAATAAAAAATAGCTACACCGAGGGTCATTGGCATTAATACGCCGAGGGCAGCCGTCAGTAGCATAGGATATGCCGAGAGGCAATTCTACACCGACGACATCGCTTGGAGCTGGTTTAGACGATGGCTATCACGCCCGACGCTGGCCGTCACAGGCGAGCGGCCGCCGACGGGCGCTTCTCATTCCTGTAGTGATATGCATTCACCTTCACCCAACTCAAAAAACAGTGCCCTGCTAGGATTCTATTCCATTCATCAAGAGCAGCAACCGTTTTGGACACAACCGTCTTTGCGTCAATAAGAATTTTGCTGTCTCGCGCATCATTTCTAGCTTGCCAAACATTCTAAAACATTGTACACATCCACGCAGCCTGCACTACATGATTTAGAGGCTAGGCTGACCACCTTTGCCGTCGGCGTCTCTCCTCCGGGTTAGGTCGTCACACCACCATGGCCGTCGGCGTCTCGAGCTAGGGGCGACGGTTTCCCCTTGGTCGTCGGCATACCACGGCCGCCACGCAGATAACGCCACCCATGACGGCGAGTGGACACACGTGGGACCTGCATAGAAGGTACGCCGACGGCAATGTCGCCGCTTAGTTCTCCACGAAACTAAAAATACCCCGCCTGTCGTATGCTAATGCTCCTCCTCGCCGTCGGCCTCTCCCTTGCCGCTGTGTAACATCCTAGCATTAGAGCTTAGAAATAAGCTGGACACAGATGTGTGCATTGCATTCATGCATAGAAAATCCGAATAATTTTCACGCTTTTGAACAAAATTTGTCAAAGTGATTGAAGATTCTCTCAACTTGATGGAATTGAAGTAAATCATCAAGTTGACTGCCATAAGTTTTAATATAACCTTTGCTAAAACCTTATTTTGGGTAAGGGAGATTTCATCTAAGGGTAGATCAAATGTAATAATAATTAAACCCTAATACATTACTTAATGATTAATATTTGATCCTTAAGTGATTATCTTATTATTCATTGCACAACTCATGAATACCAAGTTATAAATATAACTTAAGTAATAAGAATGTAACAACTAATTCTTGATCTATCTTAATCTCATCTACTTATACCATGAGTATCATGGTAATACATAACCTTAACTCTTTAGTGAGATTGAGTAGGACAGAAACCAAGTCAAGATCATTCACCATATATCTTTCTTTCCATATCAATCCTTATGGAATCCTATCCTTATGGAATCAACTTGCACTACATGATTTAGAGGCTAGGCTGACCACCTTTGCCATCGGCGTCTCTCCGCCGGGTTAGGTCGCATCGGCTTACCACCATGGTCGTCCGCGTCTCGAGCTAGGGCGACGGTTTCCCCTTGGCTGTCGGCATACCACGGCCGTCGCGTGCAGATAACGGCCACCCATGATGGCGAGTCGACACACGTGGGACCTGCGCAGAAGGTACGCCAACGGCAATGTCCTACTCAAACCTTTCCGTCCACTCCAGGTGAAAAAGACAAATTCCTGCCGAATCGGCAGGAAGTGGGTCAGATATGAACTACAGGTACATGATCTGATGGGCATGATTTTTCACAAAAATCATTTTTAGGTTCACAATATGCTATTTAATCAGAGATCTAATGACACTTTAGAGAGGCTTAGCTCCGAGCTAAGAATCTTCATACCCGTTATTCGACAAATTTTGTCGATAGTTTAAAAGAGTCATAAAAAATGCAAAAACGATCGAAACAATGCGAAACCTTCACGTGGTGTCATATTATGTGACATGGTTGCAAGGAAAAATATCAAACTTGTTATATTGAATATGTCTCAAAAAAACCTTCACAAAATAACCTATCTCATTCGAGGTTTCCTGGTTTTCGGGTCAAATGACCAATGTTATGGCTAGAATCAAGGCATAGTTTGTGATAATCTGCCCATATTGTGCATGCATGTGCATCATGGAATGGCGAACAATGTTGTAGGAGGAAGTTTTCCTTTTCGTCTCACCAAAAATCCATTTTCCATTTTTCCAAGCGAAAAAAGGGGAGATTTTATGAAGCAACCACCAAATGGCTAATTTAAAATGCTATCACCCTATTTTTCAAAAATACTAGACCACCTTAAATGGACAATGTCCTAACAGGGGGATCTCAAACCTTTCTGTCCACTCCAGGTGAAAAAGACAAAGTCCGGCCGAATCGGTAGGAAGTGGGTCATATATGAACTACAGGTACATGATCTGATGGGCATGATTTTTCACAAAAATAATTTTTAGGTTCACAATATGCTATTTCATGAGAGATCCAGTAAAAGTTTAGAGAGGATCAGCTCCGAGCTAAGAATCTTCATACCCGTCGTTCGACAAAGTTTGTCGATAGTTTAAAAGAGTCATAAAAAATCAAAAACTGTCGAAACAATGCGAAATCTTCGCGTGGTGTCATATTATGTGACATGGTTGGAAGTAAAAATATCAAACTTGTTATATTGAAAATGTCTTAAAAACCTTCACAAAATGACCTATTTCATTCGAGGTTTCCTGGCTTTCGGGTCAAATGACCAATGTTATGGCTAGAATCAACGCATATTTTGTGATAATCTTCCCATATTGTGCATGTATGTGCATCATGGAGTGACGAACAATGTTTCAGGAGGAAGTTTTCCTTTTCGTCGCACCAAAAAGCCATTTTCTATTTTATGAGCGTAAAAAATGGAGGATTTTATGAATCAACCACCAAATGGCTAATTCAAAATTCTACCACCCCATTTTTCAAAAATACTAGACCAAATTAAATGGACAGTGTCCCAACGGGGGGATGTCAAACCTTTCCGTCCACTCCAGGTGAAAAAGACAAATTCTCAATTCGGGAGTGGGTCAGATATGCACTACATGTACATAATCGGATGGGCATGGTTTTTACAAAAATCATTTTTAGGTTCACAATATGCTATTTCATCAGAGATCCAATGAAAGTTTAGAGACGCTCAGCTCCGAGCTAAGAATCTTCATACCCGTCGTTCGACAAAGTTTGTCGATAGTTTAAAAGAGTCATAAAAAATTCAAAAACGATCCAAACAATGCAAAACCTTTGCGTGGTGTCATATTATATATCATGGTTGCAAGGAAAAATATCAAACTTGTTATATTGAATATGTCTCAAAAAACCTTCACAAAATGACCTATCTCATTCGAGGTTTTCTGGCTTTCGGGTCAAATGACCAATATTATGGATAGAATCAAGGCATAGTTTGTGATAATGTGCCCATATCGTGCATGCATGTGCATCATAGAATGGCGAATAATGCTGTTGGAGGAAGTTTTCCTTTTCCTCGCACCAAAAAGCCATTTTCTATTTTCCGGGCACAAAAAACAGGGGGTTTTATGAAGCAACCACCAAATGGATAATTCAAAATGATACCACCCCATTTTCACAAGATTATATGGATGTCATATTTGGATTCCTCACATTTTTCTGATCGATTTAGACATTTTATTTGTCGAATTCTGATTTACAGATTTAAATATATGAATTATTCCATATTAAATAGAAAAAGGAAATAAAATAAAATCATTTTATTTTTTATTTGGATTCAAGATTATTATTACTTTTTATTTTTGTTTACTTAAATAATTGTTTGGAATCTAAAACTGAGATGTGTGACATCTCGGCCCAAGAGTTAATAGTATTGATATGGAAGTATTTGCAACAAGGTATGATTTCTTTCTCGGAAGCTCATTCGGAAGGAACGAAGAAGTTAAGCGTGCTAGAGCTAGAGTAGTGTTAGTATGGGTGACCACATGGGAAGTTTGATTATGAGTGAATTTAACCTAATATTTAACATACAAAGGGTTAAAATATTCTATATGAGATTATCAAGTAAATAATATTCAAAAAAGTTTGAAACAATTTTTTTTAAAAGTCAGTTTCTTTGCCGTGTATTTTTTCCACGAGACACACGGCAAAGACAGCTTCTTTGCCGTGTACTTTTCGAGAAGACACACGGCAAAGAATAGACACCGTCATCTCCACGGGTACCGTCATCTTACTTTACTTTGCCGTGTGTACGCATGAGATACACGGCAAAGCCTTTGCCGTGTCTTATATAGAAAACACACGGCAAAGGGCCTTGGCCATGGCGAACGTTGTTGTGTGGCATTTGCCGTGTGTATACACACGGCAAAGCCTTTGCCGTGTTCCGAAAGGCCTTTGCACAACCGTCTTCGGGTCAATAAGAATTTTGCTGTCTCGCGCATCATTTATAGCTTGCCAAACATTGTAAAACATTATACACATCCACGCAACCTGCACTACATGATTTAGATGCTAGGCTGACCACCTTTGCCGTCGGCGTCTCTCCACCGGGTTAGGTCGCTTCGGCTTACCACCATGGCTGTCGGCGTCTCGAGCTAGGGCGACGGTTTCCCCTTGGCTGTCGGCATACCACGGCCGTCGCGCGCAGATAACGGCCACCCATGACGGCGAGTGGACACGTGGGACCTGCACAGAAGGTACGCTAACGGCAATGTCGCTGGCTTAGTTCTGCACGAAACTAAAATAATACCCCCGCCGCTGCCGTGCACGCAATGCCCCTCCTCGCCGTCGGCCTCTCCCTTGCCGCTATGTAACATCCCAGCATTAGAGCTTAGAAATAAGCTGGACACAGATGTGTGCATTGCATTCATGCATAGAAAATCCGAATAATTTTCACGCTTTTGAACAAAATTTGTCAAAGTGATTGAAACTTCTCTCAACTTGATAGAATTGAAGTAAATCATCAAGTTGACTGCCATAAGTTTTAATATAACCTTTGCTAAAACCTTATTTGGGTAAGGGAGATTTGATCTAAGGGTAGATCAAATGTAATAAAAATTAAACCCTAATACATTACTTAATGATTAATATTTGATCCTTAAGTGATTATCTTATTATTCATTGCACAACTCATGAATACCAAGTTATAAATATAACTTAAGTAATAAGAATGTAACAACTAATTCTTGATCTATCTTAATCTCATCTACTTATACCATGAGTATCATGGTAATACCTAACCTTAACTCTTTAGTGAGATTGAATAGGACAGAAACCAAGTCAAAATCATTCACCATATATCTTTCTTTCCATATCAATCCTTATGGAATCCTATCCTTATATTTTTTGTTTATCAATGTTGAGTAATCAACTATTGATTCACCAATTCTTAACCTATCAATTCTTGACCTATCAACTCTTGTCCTTATCATAGCATTCACTTCATACTTTAGATAAGAAGGAAGAAGAGGTAAGTGGTGATGCTAGTTTTAGATATCATCTATAGGATGGGAGTGATTGGAGGAAATCAAATCAATATGGTAAAAAATAAGATTATAAGGATGAATTCTGAAGATAAGTTACCAGGAGTAATCCTATTGAAAGAAGTAGTAATAGTAAATGAATAATCTCTCTTAGTCAGATAAATACACTGAGAAGATAGTTATAATACAACTGTAGTGTTGTATTGATGAAGGCCTTGATTATCCAACTGGAAACCTAAGCCATAAATGATCAAAGGATTCTAATGATCATGCTTTGGTCACCAAGATTGAATGCTTATATCATGTATAAGTGACATTGGTGGATAGAACATGATTGAACCCTAGTATAGATATGTTATTCTAGGTAAGCCATGACAAGTCACCATGATATGATGTGAAGTTTAAATATAAGATATTGGAGATAAGTTGATATAAGATAGTATGATTAATGGAACATCCCATCATTAGAGCTTAGAAATAAGCTGAATATAGTTGTGTGCATTGCATTCATGCGTAAAAAATCTGAATAATTTTCGCGCTTTTAAATAAAAAACTAGTCAAAGTGATTGAAGCTTCTCTTAATTTGATGGAATTGAAGTAGATCACCAAGTTGACTGCGATAAGTTTCAATATGACCTTTTCTAAAACCTTATTTTGGGTAAAGGAGATTTGATATAAGGGTAGATCAAATCTAATAGAAGTTAAACCTAATACATTGCTTAATGGTTCATATTTGATCCTTAAGTAATCATATCCTTGAATTCATTACACACTCATGAACACCAAGTTATAAATATAACTTAAGTAATAAGAAGAGGCTTGATCCCATAGGCCCCCTGGCTCTCGAAAGTTGCAAAGTTTGTAAGGGTAGAATTGTCCCCGCGCGTTTTCAGAGGAGGGCGCGCGAGGGCGTGCGAGGGTAGCCCCCGAAGCCCAAGTCTAGGCCCGTATTCCCACGTATTCGCATACGTACTATTTCCTGCCACAATGTCAACCATTGCCACGTCGCCATGCCATTAAATTTGACCATTAATTTCCATGTTGTCAACCATTGCCACGTCGCCACGACATTATTAGGTCTCTCGGTTTGATCACAAAAACTAACGCGCCGCCATTTCCCCAGACATCGCTCTAACCCTAATTTTTTGATCATCCTGCCTAGCTCCGGTGACGCATGCGCGAAGGATCCGGATTGGCGACGTGAATCCGGCGGCGAGCCTTCTAATCCTCCAACCAGACGATCCTTCCCGGCTACGGCCGTCGACCGAGATCTAATCCTCCACCTGCGAATCTGCCCAGCTCCGGTGGCGACGTACGTGTCCGTCCACGCGAACGATAACCGTTCCAATCCTACATCACCAAATCAAAGGCCAGCCAGATCTTCTCATCCTCAGGCCCCATCAACCCGTCCCGTGTCCCATCTCGCCACCGGCGCCCGGAAGATGTTTGTAGCTGCCTCTCTATCCCACACTCATTCCATCACCTTTATCATAGCGGCTTAGGGTTCATCTTTGCATCTACGAGTCCTCCACATATACATCACTGATTAGATTAGCGTTTCTGGTTTTCTTTGCTTGAACAGATGGAGGACTCTATGCCAACTGGGAGTGACAATGAGAGCATCCCTACGCACAACGGTGATTCAAGTTCGAATGATGAAGATATGTTTTTCTTTGATGATGAGCTTACTGAGAACAACCTCTTTGAAGAAAACGAATCTGAGGATGATAAGGTCAAGTGAAGTTTATTTTTTATTTTTTAATTTGCACACCTAGAGCATGCAAATTTATACACATACTTTTTAAATTGTGCAGATGGACATCGGTTGTGTAAACAAGGATCGCCATCGGAAAGAATCTATCTCGAAAAGCATTAGTGATGTATGTCTAGTGCTACATTATTTTTATAAGAATTGAATAGCCATCTTATATGACTTTGTGCTACAATGCTGCAGGTTGTACTATTATCTCATAGTGACCATGATTATTTTGGGGATTCGGACTTAGAAAACTGTGATGAAGAGATGGCGGAAGAATCACAAGAACCTGAAGGATCAAAATCTGAATTCAAGAGTGATGTAAGTTGCTTATTGTTGTATGACAAGGCATATATAGGATCAACCATATGACCACCACTTACATTTCTTTTTGCTTCTAATTGTGTAGGTTACAGACAGTTCAAAATATGAATTCAAGAGTGATGTAAGTTGCTTATTGTTGTATGACAAGGCATATATAGGATCAACCATATGACCACCACTTACATTTATTTTTGCTTCTAACTGTGTAGGTTACAGACAGTTCAAAATCTGAATTCAAGAGTGATATAAGTTGCTTATTGTTGTATGACAAGGCATAAGTAGGATCAGCCATATGACCACCACTTACATTTCTTTTTGCTTCTAGTTGTGTAGGTTACAGACAGTTCACAACATGAGCATAGACAACATCCAGTGATGCCAGAGAAGGATTTTCAGCATGCTCAGCATGAGCGTGACAGACATCAGATTGTAAAGGAGATGACCTTCACTAACGAAGCGGCAGCATTCGCTTACTACAACGCATACGCCAGAGAACATGGTTTCAGCATAAGGAAACAGAGGGTGAAGCGAAATTCGAAAGGAGTTATTAATTACATGCGGTTTCTCTGTTCAAGGGCAGGGGAACGAGAGGGAAGGTATGTGCACATGGAGAACCGCAAGAAGAAGCCACGAGCTCTGTCTCGATGCCACTGTCGAGCCTATCTACGCGTGTCGTATAACAAATCCAAGGGGAATTGGAAAGTTCTGCAATTTAAGGACGAGCACAACCATGTGCTAGCTAGACCCGATGAAGTCCCGTTTCTTCGGTCCCATCGGAAGATCAAGTCTTACCAGAAAGCTGAAATCATGTCACTAGCAGTAACTGGGATGCGCAAGTTCGAGATTATGAAAACCTTTATCAGCAAAAGTGGAAGGTGGAGCAAGGTTGGGTTCGTCTCAAAGGCTCTTTACAACATGTGTTTCTGGGAGAAGAGGAAGCTCATTGCATTAGGTGACACTAACACAGCCATCCGAATTATGCAGAACAGGCAGGCCTATCATCCTGAATTCTTTTTTGATTACCAACTAGATGATGGAGGAAATTTGAAAAGCATGTTTTGGTGCGACTCTCAGTCACGTCGGGACTATGAGGATTTCGGTGATGTGCTGGTGTTCGACAGTACGTACAAAATGAATCGGTATGGAATGCCGTTCATTCCTTTCGTGGTGTTGAACCATCACCGCAGAACTACTGTTTTCGCATGCGCAATCATCTCCGACGAGAAAACAGAAACATATGTATGGCTGCTTCAAACATTTTTGAAAGCTATGTGTCAAAAGAAGCCAAAAGGGGTTATCACTGATGCAGACGGTTCAATGATGAAAGCCATTGGCATTATCTTCAAGGATGTGTGGCACCGTGTATTTACGTGGCACGTTGAAAAGAATATAAAAAAACACCTCAATCACGATTCTCTGAATGAATTCAGGTCATTGATATACTACAGCACCTCAGAAGAGGTCTTTTAGCAGAGATGGAGCGCTTATATTAAGAAATGGAAGACGAAGGGAACCAAAGAGTGGCTGAGTAGAATATACAAGAAGAAGAGATGGTGGGCCGCCGCGTATCTAGCCAATGCCTTTTTTCTCGGAATAAAAAGTAATCAGAGGAGCGAGAGTTTGAACTCGTGCCTACACCTTCATCTTGACTCTAAAATGACACTGGTGGATTTGATCATGCACTACGAGAACGCCATTAACCGTATCCGTCAGGAAGATGCACGACAGGACTGCGAGAACTCACAGACATTACCTTTGCTGGTTACTAAATACAAAGATATTGAGTCTGCTGCAGCGAAAGTATTCACTGCAGCAAACTTCTGTATCTTGCAATCGGAGCTGAAAAGAGTTGATGGACTCAAGATTGCTGAATGTGCGTAAGGTGATTCCAGTGATAATAAGTACTCTCTGATATGAGCAGATAAACCTACTAGGCAGTTTGACATGACCTACACGCCTGACGGTGAGGAAACTATAAAGTGCTCCTGTGGAAGAATGGCTAGGAAGGGGCTACCTTGCAAGCACATCCTCTACATGTTGGATTACCTGCAACTAGGAAAAATACCAACTTGTTGTGTCCTTCGGCGCTTCTCAAAGAACGCAAGATTTGGATTGTCTGCGAAGCGCGAGAGCGATATGTTCGGATACGGATGGTCAAGTGCAACCGAGAGGACAATTTTTTCTGACTTGAATGTACGATCTCAAGAATTTCTCGCAGTGTTATGCCATGATGAACAGTCTCGTCATGAATACGAGGAATTCATTGATCGACTAATGCAAAGGACAAAGGGGCTCAGCAATATTCAAACAAGCTACTTCGATGCAGATGCACAGAGCAGCAAGGGAAAAGCACCTCAAGTTGGCGATCCACTAAAAGTTAAATCCAAAGGCGCGCCTAAGAAAAACAAACGAGTTGGAGCTGACGGTGCTAATCCACCCATGAGTAAAAATGGCAGACCACTATCATACGATGAACAAAACAAGAAGAAGAAGAAGAAGAAGAAGAAGGGGAACCACCTGGCAACAAGATGCAATCGCTGGTCATAATGCATTTAAACGCTAAATTATCCAAACTACATCCGCAGAAGTCATTCCTAGAGTACAACTAAAAGCATTATCAAAACTTTCTTTGAACTTGTCAATAGCTAATCGCACTCATCGTTATGCATGCAGTATGTGGAGGTAGCAGAAAACCAGACGCTGCCCTTAATTCATAAACTTTGCTCATATCAAAGACAGAGTGCACCACACACACAACACGTAGAACTTTGAGCAGGCCAGACAACCTCGTGAGCACGGGCGCTCACGGTGGACTGCCACGCACTCGACCGACTCCACCGCATCGCCACACCGAGGTGGCAGGCCAGGACTCGCCGGCATCAGCTCTCCATCGACACCAGCTCCCGCAGAGCACACGTCGCCGGCAGCGTCATCCTCGCGCACCAAGCTAGCCTCTCCGATACCCGAAGCTGAAGCCGCGCCGCCATCACATCTGCCTCGCCGCGAGGCTCACCCGATGACCAAAAGCGTGCACCATGGACGGCATCGTGCAGCCGAACACCCGCCTCGCCTCGTCGCCAAAAGGGATATGTGAAGCAGCAGGGCATCAATGTCACGAACGCCTTTGGGCCTGTTGCACGGCTGAAGTCCGTGGCGGTTCGCTGGCGCCGCCAAGACCGCGGTGGGTCTGGCTGTGGGCGCCAGGCGGCGCGCCGCACATGCTACTCTACGGACTTCGTCTGCACCCAAAGCTAGATCCTGTAATGCGAAGTTGGACGCCACGCTCGACGCACTCGGCTTCAGTTTAGGTGTTAGTCTGGCAGAGTTTCAGTTTCGTCGGTTTAGCACTTCGCCGTTTTAGTTGGTTGATTTAGTCACAGTTCTAGCTCTGGTTCTGTTGTTACAAACTGGAGCGAGTCGGGCGGATGACGATCCGTTTGTGGGATGGCACGAACACAAGGTTCATGGCCATGCTTTCCCACTGTAAGAAAGAATAAAAGGAGAAAATCTTAGCCAGAAATATGGAATATGCATCATGCCATGGGTCTAGAGCCCAATGCAATGTTTGGATATATGAGGCACAAGTGTGCATCATGCCATGAGCATACCATTTTTATACTTAGAATCAATGTCATGATTTGGCATAGTAGTTGTATAGTTTGATGTAACAACTAGGTGGGATCACGATGACCAAGTGTTGAGTCATACAACCACAAAGATGATGAAGGTGTTCATAGACAACTCCCATAGGTCAAGTGGGTGCGTATCCGGAATTTGTGTTTCTCGCCGTGAACACATGTTTTGGTTTTGCATCTGGGTTTATCCAAAAACTTTCTTTATATTGGTGATCATTCGGTGGATTCATGTGCTCCATACACATCCTTTACGTTGTACGTACTAAAAGTTCTCCAAAGATAGGGGCAACACTCCCATCGTATGAAGTTGGTACTGTGTAAATTTAATTAAAGATCGTGTTGTGCATATCAAATTTAGAAAAACCATAAATATGGTAAGACATTAAACAGTACAATAAAAAATTTAAAAATACGTAAAGACGCATAAAAATAGGAAAAACAAGACATTAAAAAGTAATAACCCTATAGGCTCAATTAAATACCCACAAAGAGGCCCAACGCCAGCAATTAATCACGAAGGGCATATCGGCACGTCGATCGTCCCACAACCCATGACTCAACCTAGGTAGGCCGCCAATCACCGCTGCCTCCATTACGAGCCACCCTCGCCGTCCCACATTGCCGACTCCCTTCTCCACCCCCTCTCGTGTGTCCTCCAGGGATCGATTCCGCCTCTCACCACGTCATCCTTGCAGGACTCCCTTTCGCCGTCTCTCATTGGTGCCACCCTTCGCCGACTCTACTCATCTGTCGTCCAGGTACTGATTCCATGTCTCATCGATTGTTTGTCGTGCATACAAGATGCTCACATAGGTTTTTGGGGAACTCGTGTAGATTTAGATGGCGAAACATTAACACATTCTCTAAATGATTCGTGCAGCATGGACGATTTAGATGGGGAGATATTTTGTGGTGTCGTGGAGAACGATGCACGCAATGATATGACTTCTACCGCGGAGAATAGTAAGTATGGTTCCCCATTATTTGAGCGACGGAAACAACCAAAACATAAATCATGATATTGGGTAATGTTATGCAGCGATATTATTTGAACATCATGATATTAGGGAATGTTACACTATGTTAACACCAGATAAAATAGAAGCTGCTGTCAAATATGTTTCAACTTTGGCGAAGATCCCCAAAGAAGCTGTAAAAAGGGCGTACAAAAACTCAGATGACGCCATCTTGTCTTTGAAAGATCTTAACGATGTTCTTATAAAAGAATGGCTTAGTACTGCTATAAGTAATTCGCTAACCTATTGCTGTTATTTTACAACAAAGAAGTATGAACATGCAATTATTGTACGATTATTATTTTCAGATACTTGATGCCTACATTCTAGAGCTGGCTCCCCGTCTTGACTATGATCGGCACATTTGTGGACCATTGAGGTCAAGCTATCTTATCAAAGAAGCCATTAAATTGTACACAACGAAAAAAACATGAAAACTTTTGACGTAGAAGAAGTGCCAAGACCAGGAGCTGTAGGAAGGGTTTTGAATAAATATTTTGTGCGTGACAAGGTAAAGAGTGTTTTTTATAAAGTTGATGTTGTTGTTAACTATTTGGAATCCTACATAGTACATGCTAGTGATCTTATTTTATAGGCATATTCTGAATATACGCGGAGAACATTATGTGATAGTTGTAATGCATAACGTCAAGCAGGAGTTCCAAGTCCTTGATCCTAAGTATAGTTTAATCTATTCGCATGCAGTTGTGGATGACTTGGTATTATCTATTTTTCTCATCAAAAACTTGTTATCTTTTGGCGTTTCAGTAACTCTAAATATTTTGCAGAAAGGACAAATTTCTCTAGACATATATTGGACAAACAAAACTACAGGCAAACAATTTCCTGACGTCGAGACTTGACCTATTAAAAAATATGAAATTGGAAAGCAAGATGATGGGTAAGTACTTGTGAATCATATCACTTTCTCACTACTGATGTCGTAAATGAATTTTATTTCATCGTATGGCAGCAACTCATGCGGATTATGGGTTTTGCAATGTCTAGAGCACTGGGACGGAGATCGTATGACTAAGAACATTGATCAGGTCTGTACACTATTCCTTTGTAGAGTCGCAAAAATCAATATGATTATAATTCAATTTATAAACTCTTCTATATGGTACTGCAGACAACAATTGAAGAATTAAGAGGACCTACCGTTGCAACGATTCTTATGTCTAGAAGAAACAAACTAGAGGCTGTGAAAAGGAAAGTCAGATCAGTGATTAATAACAGTGTACCTTGAGAATTTACTAGCCCCTCTATGGACTCCGTCAGGCACCTAGAGGCTAGAGCCTAGAACGCGAAGTTGGACGCCACGCTCGACGCGCTCGGCTTCAGTTTAGGTGTTAGTCTGTGAGAGTTTCAGTTTCGTCAGGTTAGCACTTAGCCGTTTTAGTTGGTTGATTTAGCCACATTTTCCCACCGTAAGAAAGAATAAAAGGAGAGACGGTTAGCCAGAAATATGGAATATGCATCATGCCATGGGTCTAGAGCCTAATGCAATGTTTGGATATATGAGACACAAGTCTGCATCATGCCATGGGCATACCACTTTTATACTTAGAATCAATGTCATGATTTGGCATAGTAGTTGTGCACAGCAAAACACCAGCGCCAGCGGCGCGGAAGCGGGCGCAAGCTCCGAGTACTGCACGCACGGATCGATCGGCGAAGTTCACGTGTCGCCACGTTCACGCGCAAGACAAAGGCGCCGACACCAGCGTCAAGCGCCACCTCACGGCGCCGTAATCACCCCAGCAGAACGGGGTGATCGCAAGGCGCAACCAGACGGTCATAGCGGCGGCCAGAAGCATGGTGAGGCTGAAGGGCATGCCAAATTACTTCTGGGGAGAGACCGTGCTGACAGCCGTCTACGTGCTGAACCTGAACCGGGCGTTCAGGCGCAACGTCACCGGCATGACGCCATATGAGGCTTGGTATCTGCGGAGCTTCGGCTACGTCGTGCACGTGACGCGGAAGAGCGCGCCCTCACCAAGATGCTGGACTACCGAGCACGCCAATGGTCTTCATCGGCTACGAGCGGCACCAAGGGCTACCGTGTTCACGATCCCGCTTTCGCCGAGGACGCGAGGTTGGACCGAGCACGACGAGGACAACCTGAGCATGATGTTCACGGTGGACCACGCGCACTCGACTCCACTGCGTACCGCTACACCTGAGGTGGCAGGCCAGGACTCTCCGACATCAGCTCTCCATCGACACCAGCTCCCGCAGAGCACACGCCGCCGGCAGCGTCGCGCACCGAGCTAGCCTCTCCGACACCCAAAGCTAAAGCCGCGCCGCCATCACATCTGCCTCGCCGCGAGGCGCACCCGATGACCAAAAGCGCGCACCATGGACGGCATCGTGCAGCCGAACACCTGCCTCGCCTCGTCGCCATAAGGGATATGTGAAGCAGTAGGGCATCAACGTCGCGGACGCCTTTGGGCCTGTTGTACGGCTGGAGTCCGCAGGCGGCTCGCTGGCGCCACGCATCGCGGTGGGTCTGCTGGCCAGCGCTAGGCGCGCCTGCACAAGCCACTTTCTACAGACTGTCAGCACCTAGCTAGAGCCTGAACGCTGGTTGGACACCACGCTCGACGCGCTCGGCTTTAGTTTAGGTGTTAGTCTGACAGAGTTTCAGTTACGTCAGGTTAGCACTTTACCATTTTAGTTGGTTGATTTAGTCACTTAGCAGTCCTACACTTACTTAGTGCATCCACATCCATAATACTTACATCCACTCAACAGTTCCTCAAAGTAGAGCAGTTCGTCCCCTCCGATTGAGAGCAGTTCCTCAGAAGGACCATGGACATGTCAGCTTCACCACATGGTGGAATGACTTCACATTTGCTGCTGCTGTTGGATGGGCGTCTCTACTTCTGATGAAAGTAGAGCATATGCACGAGGACCTTTGTCTCAACTTTGTTTAGGATGTTGTTTCTACTGTAATGTGTTACTGAATCTAAGTCGAACATGTTGATCATCATGTATGTTTAGGATATGTGTACCTTGAATGTTGAATGTATTGCATCCTTGATCATCTTACTGTGATGTACTCACAAGTATACCAGAATATTCAAAAATGCTGGAATCTGTTATAGAAGGAAGTCAAGCGACAACACAGAAGAAGAAGAGGAAACTTGATGACATAGTTCAAGATGTGGTTGCATGAGTCATCACTTGATAGCATGATCCTACCGAGCTGATAGATCATATTTTGCGTACGGAAAAGATCAAACAAGACATGGAAAATTAACTGAAAATATGAAATATATTACAAACTTTGAAACAACCCTAAACTACTCGGAATGCCAGTCGAAATCCGACGAGCCCAGAGTCGTCGACGACACCGGAGTGGATGTCCACTCGAAGGAGGAGGAGGAGGAGAGGACGATCGTCGATGGGCCAGCGCCGTTTTTCTTCTCCTTCGCCTTCCTCATGGCCTTCTCCTCCCTCTCCTTCTTCCTCGCTGCCGACATCGCCCTCCTCTCCTCGCGATCCGCCTTCTTCGTTGCCTTCACCGCCGCCCGCTGCCGCCTTCTTCTCGTAGAATGACTCCATCACGGCGACGTCCTCCGGGAACTGCCGTGCCCACTCGAGGCGGAAGCACTCATCGAGCTCCGCCTTGACGGGCCACAGCTCGAGCTCGCGCCAGTCGCCAGGCGTGATTGCCGAGGGCGGCGGCGGCGCAGCGATTCGCTTCGTTTCCGCCCACACGTCGTGGAAGTTATTCGTCCGGTGGGAGCGGCCGAGGCGCCAGGTGACTGCATCGTAGGCACGCGCCGCCTCGTGTGCTGTCTCAAACGTGCCGAGGCCGATGCGCTCGGCGTCGCTGCGGATCTCGGCATAGAATGTGCCGCTCAGGCGCGCACGGACGCCTCTGTAGCCGGAGGTCGAGCGGCGGCAGGGCGGCATCTCGTCAGGAGGCGGAGCAAGGTGGGAGGTGGAGCGAGGCGGGGGCGGCAAAACTTCCAGACAGTTGGGTGCATGCGCGGCAGTCGACGCGGCAAGTTTGGCACGCAGGATGGCGCAAAAGCGCAGGAGCGGCAAAAAGTTTTCGCGCGTCTGCTGGAGGTTCTCGCGGGCTCCCGCGTGCGCCAAATCGGTGGTTGCTATGTGCACGCGGTCGTTTCGTTTTCAGACACTTCCCTTGGCATTCCTAGGCCTTCTTCAATAAATAATCGGCGGTCTATCTCTGGAACCGCTACATCTGCCATTCGACGGGACCGAGACCACACGAACACCATCATCCATGGCCGGCAACAAGATGTTGGATTCGCCGTGGGCTGATATCCCTGAGGGAGTCGTGCAGAAGATAGGTGACATCTTCCTATCGACGGACGACTTCGACTACTACGCAGCCTTCCGGGCAGTCTGCAGCTCCTGGCGTGTCTTCACGGAGGAGCATTTTATACCAGCCAACTAGATTGTTCTAGAGCACCAGTTGTCGCCAGAGTATGGAGTAGACGACGCCGCCATCTCGTTGTTGAACGTGAGAACCGACCGCTTCCTTCAGAAGAAGGTTAGTCGGGTTATTCGCAGGTGCTTTCTTGATATTCATCTGTATATGCGCGATCCTTTTCAAGTTTTGTTTGTCCATCTACCTTTTTAACCTTGATTGCATCTCTGTCTGTTTACCTTGACTGAATCTCTTCTTCTCATCTCTGTCTGTTTACCTCTCTGTGTCTATAGAAGGTACTTTTATGTCGGTAGCACAACCTGCGGCCTCCTTGTGCTTGGACAGAGGGTGCAGCCGTACAAGACACGGTTGTACAACCCCTTCTCGGGCGCTATAAAGCGCCTGAGGGTGGAGATACCGACCGAGCAGGTGGCTTCTGTCGCTGTGACGATGTTCCCGTCGTTGATGCTCTTTACATGAAACCTTTGGAACAACGTCATTCGGTGGGCGGATGAGAGCACGGAGGAAGGCAGTCGCCCTGTATTTGGTGAAGGGTGGTACACGCCGAATGACTTCGCCGAACTCCGGAGCATGAGGTGATGTTTTCGTTGCAGACAGATACGGATCTGTCTTCTCGACTATGGCTGATGCTACCCATGGAGATGTCCAGATGCAGCGCTCCGCACGGACCCTAAAGATGCATGCCACCGTCGAAGGCCCTGTTCCGGGCTGTCGGTACCCGGAGAATCGTTTTTACCTCGTCAATACTGACGGGGAGTTGTTGTTCGTTGTGAGTGGACCTGTCTACGGCGGCAGGCCCGTTGTTTACCGGGTTGATACACAGAACCGTGTCCTTCAGCCGGTCAGAGGCATCGGCAGCCGTGATCTCTTCGTTGCTAACAATCGGTGCATCTGTGTCGATAGCGCCAGGGTACCCACGGTGCAGGCCGGCAGCATCTACTATCCGAACCTATCCCAGATTAGATCTTACAACTTTGAGGCTCTTGTGTGGGAAGAGGAGCCAAGGGTTGACCATGGGTATGGAGTAGAAGGATTATGGATGAATGACCGTCCTTTCGAACTCGATTGATTGCTGGCAGAGTATTGCAGAATCGTCGATCATTCTGAACCGCAGATGGTGCCGCCTTATGGCGAATATGGTACCACCCACTACGATTACTACGACGGCTACCCATCAGATTAGATTGATGGATCATGTTGGTCTGGTGTTGTATTCTCTGTCGTCTATGAATTATATGCAAGTGTAAGTTGTATGGTCTGCCTATAATACAATGGATGGTCTATGTTTCAAAAATATCATGTGTTGTACCTATTTCAATTTCGTTCTTTTCTATATACATGTAGTAATTCTGATACATACTCGCTTTGTAAAAATCCATGCCAACAGTGCGTGCAATCTTGACCTATCTTAGCTGTCTAGTAAATTCTTGATCATCTTGTTGATGTATATATGATCCTATGATCTTGATAGATCTAACTACAATTTTGTTATGCCAAACCAAGACACACAAGTAGGGTTTTTCATGT
Organism: Avena insularis; assembly: GCA_023614405.1. Classification (NCBI taxonomy): domain Eukaryota; kingdom Viridiplantae; phylum Streptophyta; class Magnoliopsida; order Poales; family Poaceae; genus Avena; species Avena insularis. Next base: position 28,201,450 of record CM042689.1, on the reverse strand, counting down.
AAAACATATTGGAAAAGATGTTTAGCAAACAAACAACAAGCTTGTATATATGAGATGGTAAGTAATTAAATTCGTCCAGACTTATTCAAAATTCCAAATATTATTGTAGTACAGAAGGGAATGAAAAAAATAGCGATACATCGGGAAGGCGCACCCCCTCACCTCCGACGCGTGCACGCCCCGACACCACCAGGGACAGTGTCATCATGACGCTGCAGGACGCGCTGCACCCGTTCTATCACCAAGTGAATTGTCAATCGACTTAATGGAGCATCCAATCGGTCGATCGCTGCAGTTCTTCGCCGCCACGCAGAACAAAACTTCTTTGAGAAGGCAGGTCGCACAGTAGGGGAGAGTACGGTGGGGTAATAAGACTGGTCTGCCTAGCCTTTTTGACTATCTACCTCCACTAGTCCAAAAGGAAGACAACTGACAGCATTAAGTGTCATCGTTGATTTGTTAAGAATGCATGGTATATAAGCAGGTCTAATCGTTTCTCACTCAGCAATGTGAGACTAAACTCCAACCCACGTTAGTCCTTCACGCTACGGTTTTCCATTGGGCCTGAAAGATCCTATTACTTTGTGATGACCGGGATTAAGTTAGGCCGCCCCAAACTACTTCACGCCCGGACGCAGCCGTGACTCGGGCGCGGGAGTAGGAGTTGGGCTGGCTTGTTGCCTGCACGTCAAGTCTTACTTTTTTCTTTGATCCTATATTCCTTTTTATTTTCTATTTAAATATTTGAACAAAATAGCTATTTTACAATTTTGAATTTCATAAAATAAAGTACATATTCTTGACAGGCACCGTTGGTATAATATAGTAAATTCAAAAAATATTAGAGAATTGTTTGTAAAAATTTAGTTGAATTTTGAATATAAAATAAAAAACTACTACGGAATTAATTAGTAAGTTTTTTCATGTAGATGTTCGGCAAACAAACAGGCTTGTATATATAAGATGGTAAGTAATTAAATTCGTGCAGACTTATTCAAAATGCAAAATATTATTGTATTTCAGAAGGGGATTAAAAAAATATGCCTACCTACACTAGAAGACAATAGTTGGCCCAGGATGCAGGCCGGTCCAACAGGCAGATAAATGACAGCTGTATGTGTTAGGTTTACTAGTTGAGAGAAGCTCATGCCAATGTCATGAATGTAGGGTATATAAGCTGGTAGAATCGTTTCTCGCTGGGCGATGTGGGACTAAACTCCCACCCGCGTTAGTCCTTCCCGCTACGGTTTTCCGTTGGGATCGAAAGAGCCCAATTACTGTTTGATGCCCGGGATTAAGATGGCCCGCCCCAATCTACTTGACGCCCAGACGCAGCCGTGACGCGGGCGCGGGAGTAGGAGATGGGCTGGCTTGTTGCCTGCATGCCAAGTCTTACTTTTTTCTTCTATCCTATTATTTTCTATTTAAAAATTTGAACAAAATAGTTATTTTACAATTTTGAATTTTTTTTCAAATAAATTACATATTCTTGACATGCACCATTGGTATAGCATGTGCATAAATTTTCGGTTCATTTGATGAACATCGAAAAATTGAGAAATTGACGAACAACCCTTTTGGTCTCACCTAGGCCTCTTTTCCTAGCAATGTGTTTTTTTTGACTTTCGTGAAACAACCTGGATTGTTTTACACATGCTAACATACACAAACTAAGACACATGTACAAGGTTTCACACTAATTTGAGTGTTTTTGAATTTTTTGTGGCCCGATCAAATTTAGGCCAAAAATCAAGCTGTCTAGTAAGGATGCCTAGGGGTTAGACCTTTGTGATGTGAGACATGCTCCATGCTGAAACATGGCATCCTCTACCTAGAAGGAATTTTAAAGGTGTCCAAGGTTTCACACAATTTTGATTTTTTTTTTGAATTTTTGCATGGGCTTTAGACCTCTCTGGCGTGGCTAGAAACACCTTCACCAACTTGTGGTTGTGTGACTAAGAAGTTGGCCAACATGATCCTACCTACTTCATAGATCTAACTATAAATTTGCTATGCCAAGACATGGGACACATAACTGTGGTAGATGTGGGCCCATGCCAACATTGCATGGGATGTAGACCTCTCTAGGTTGGCTAGAAACACCATCATTAACTTAGTGGCTGTGTGAGTCACTACACCTAACCAAGATGATCCCACCCACTTGATAGATCAAGCTATAAGAGTGCTATTCTAGGCCATGACACACACTTGTAGCAAATGTGTGGCCATACCAACATTGCATGGGGCCTAGACCTCTATGGGCTGGATAGAAACACCTTCACCAACTTATTATTGTATGAGTCATCACACCTGAAGAACATGACCCTACCTACTTGATAGATCTAACTATACTTTCGCTATGCCAAGCCATGACACACACAGCTATGGTAGATGTGGGCCCATTTCAACATTGCATGGGGTCTAGACACACTTGTGGGCTGGGTAGAAACACCTTCACCAACTTGTTGCTGTATGTGTCATCACACCTGGCCAACATGATCCTGCCTACTTGCTAGATCTAGCTATAATTTTTCTATGCAAAGCCATGACACACACTATGTGGGCCCATGCTGACATTGCATGGGATATATACCTCCCTGGGTTGGCTAGAAACACCATCATCAACTTAGTGGCTGTGTGAGTCACTACACCTGACCAACATGATCCCACCCACTTGATAGATCTAGCTATTAGAGTGCTATGCCAACCCATGACACACACTAGCTTGTGGAAGATGTGGGCCCATGACAACATTGCATGGGATCTAGACCTCTTTGGGTTGGCTAGAAACACCATCATCAACTTAGTGGCTGTGTGAGTCACTACACCTGGCCAACATGATCCTACCTACTTCCTAAATCAAGCTATAATTTTTCTATGCCAAGCCATGACACACACTAGCTTCTGGCAAATGTGGGGCCATGCCAACATTGCATGGGTCTAGACTTCTCTAGGCTGGCTAGAACCACCATCATCAACTTACTGGTTGTGTGAGTCACTACACCTGGCAACATGATCCCACCCACTTGATAGATCTAGATATAAGAGTGTTATGCCAAGGCATGACACACACTAGCTTGTGGAAAATTTGGGGCCATGGCAACATTGCATGCATGGGACACCCTTCTAGGCTGGATAGAAACACCTTCACCAACTTGTTGTTGTATATGTCATCACATCTGGCCAACATGATCCTACCTACTTGCTAGATCAAGCTATAATTTTGAGTTTGCCAAGCCATGACACACACTAGCTTGTGGCAAATGTGGGCCCATGCAAACATTGCATGGGATCTAGACCTCTCTGGGTTGGCTAGAAACACCATCATCAACTTAGTGGCTGTGTGAGTCACTACACCTGACCAACATGATCCCACCCACTTGATAGATCTATCTATAATAGTGCTATGCCAGGCCATGACACACACTAGCTTGTGGAAGATGTGGGTCCATTCCAACATTGCATGGTATCTAGACCTCTTTGGGTTGGCTAGAAACACCATCATCAACTTAGTGGATGTGTGAGTCACTACACCTGGCCAACATGATCCTACCTACTTGCTAGATCTAGCTATAATTTTTCTATGCCAAGCCATGACACACACTAGCTTGTGGCAAATGTGGGGCCATGCCAACAGTGCATGGGGTCTAGACCTATCTGGGCTGGCTAGAACCACCATCATCAAATTAGTGGTTGTGTCAGTCACTACACCTAGCAACACGATCCCACCCACTTGATTGATCTAGCTATAAGAGTGTTATGCCAAGGCATGACACACACTAGCTTGTGGATAGAAAACCTTCACCATCTTGTTGTTGTATGTGTCATCACACCTGGCCAACATGATCCTACCTACTTGCTAGATCTAGCTATAATTTTGAGTCTGCCAAGCCATGACACACACTAGCCTGTGGCAAATGTGGGGCCATACCAAAATTGCATGGGGTCTAGACCTCTGTGGGCTGGCTTGAACCACCGTCATCAACTTAGTGGTTGTGTGAGTCACTACACCTGGCCAACATGATCCCACCTGCTTGATAGATGTAGCTATAAGAGTGCAATGATATAGTTACATCTAACAACTACTTGGGATCACACGTTAACCAATCATTGACTCATTCAAACCAGAAGGTGATCAAGGTGTTTCTAACTAACTCAGATATATATAGGTCTATAATGTCACCCTATACTAGGAATTTTTAGTAGCACAAAGTACTTGTCTCTGTTCGTTCTCTCACAATTACACTCGCTCTGAATTTGCCAATGAAGCCTTTCTCTGCAACGTGGAGCGTGTGCCTTGGCAAAGCCTGCGCTTGATGTCGATCTGTACTATGCAACATATTATGCAATATAGACCTATTTGAGCTGTCTGGAAACACCTTCATCAACTTTGATCTACTCCCTCCATCCCATATTATGTTGCGCATAATTTTGCGTGCAAGTCAAACTTTGCAAAGTTTGACCAAGAATATACAAAATAATATAAATATGTGTGATATAAAATGTATATATTATGAAAATATAATTCAAGAAAATTCTAATAATATTATTTTGGCACCGTATTAGTTTATAGTTGTATCAAACTATTTGGTCAAACATTATATAGTTTGACTTTGATAAAATCTTATATGCAACCTAAATTGGGACTGAGAGAGTAACAACTACTAGGTGGGATCATGTTGACCAAGTGTTCACACATATAACCACAAGTTGATGAAAGTGAACACTTGATCTAGAGTCCATGCAATGTTGGTAGTATGAGGTGGACGTCACGTGCACCGGTGACGTTAGCGGAAGCGAATCGACGGGACGTATAAGAGCCCTCTCGACCGCTCCGCGTCGCCAGATCCCCACCATTTCCCCCCTCCTCCCTTTTATCTCACCTGATACTGAAAGGAGTGAGGAGTGAGAAACCCTACCTCATGTCATCGTCTCCTCCGCTTCCGGCCTGGGTGTCGTCCTCCTCCGCGCGATTTTGACTCCGGCGATGGCAGGAGTGGGCTCTAGAGCCGATGCGGGCGGTTCTGCTAGGGTGTGGATGGGAGCCGTGACCCGCCCAGATGCAGTCGACGAGGTCAAGCGTCATGGCGGTGGCGGTGGTGGTACGGCCGCTTTGGCCTATGCGGCTCTAGGAGAGGAGGAGATGCTGGATGTGGAGGTCGGCGAGGCGGAGCGGCTAGATCTGAACGTGGTGCTCGGCACCGGGGAGGATCTGTCGCCGGTGCAACCTCAGGAGGTTGCTACGATGCAGGTAAGAGGTTTTTTCTGCTAACTTCCGTTTTCCCTCTTTAGATTGTTTGGATGGAATCTCGGTTCTGTAGATTTAGCTATATCAGTATTAGGGATTGACATCTGTTAGGGATTCTTTGGATGGAAGCTTGGTTCTGTAGATTCCTGGTTTAGATTTTTTTAGGGATTTATATATTTCAACAAAATTTATTTGTTGCAGCATATATCTAGCCCTAGGAAATAGTTCAGTGCATCGGATTATTCGGGATGATTAACTATGAAATTACACAATGTTACGTGCATATTTTTGTTGTAGTTTTTTTCCTGAACTTGTATGATCATATCTTAGACTAGTTCTATTAAATGAATGCTTAGCTGCGAGGGATGTCCCTAAGATATGATATTCAGTGTAGTTTAAGTAGTTAGTATAGTGCAATATCAGTTTATCATTTTTCCTTGATTTTTGCACGGTGATCAAATGGTAAATGGCTACATGGTCTAAACTGTATTAGCATACTGAGTAGATCTTGGCGGCTGTTTTTGGACACTTGCACTACTAGAGAAAAGGCTATAGGAGACATGCTTATGCGAGGCACATTTATACCATATGCGCCTCCTATAAAATAGGCGAGGCACACTCCTTCTCCATGTGCCTCTAGTATAAAAATAGGCGAGGCGCATATGATAAGAATACGCCTCCTATAATCCCTGTACGGACTAAATCTAGCAGCCCCATATTATGCGAGGTGCATTCCAGTCATATGCGCCTCCTATATATGAGATAGGCGAGGCGCATATGGGCAGAAACTTGTCCTGAAAGTTCAGTCAGATCGTCTTCATGATCTTTTTTTGAGCACCCTGGTGGTTTGTGTTGTTTATACCTGTACTTTATGACAATTAATATAATAATCTTAGCCTTTTAGGTTACCTTGTTTCTGTGGCTGCAATACTTGTAGACTTATGTCAGCTGCCTCTTCAATTTTGCAAGTTTTAAACATTGGTTCCTGACTATCTAAGGCAATAACATGTATGGGCATCAAATTTAGTTGATGCAGGCAATGCTATATCCTGAAAAGGTCTGTAGAGTTTTAAATGTTCTAATCCTTAAACATGTTGCAGCAGTTAAATGTTTCTTTATTAAATGATGTATCCTGTTTTAGAATATTTCTTTCATGGATCATGTAGTAGTGATTTTTCCATGGTGTGATGTTGGGATTGTTGATGTGTTGTTGCCATGTTTAAGTAATAGAAGATTGGGTCATATATTTGATAGAATAAAGTTTGCATTTGTTGTATTTTATTTTTATGTAACATAAGTGCATAATCCTTGTTATTTATTGTCATCTAGCATAAATATATTTGATATATTAGTTAATCATATTGAATGATGTTGCCCTTTGTGAAATCTGTCTTTTATGGATCAACTAGTAGTGATGTTGCCATAGTGAGATGGTCGAATTGCAGCAGTTATGTTGGCAAGTTGTAGTAATAGGAAAATTTGATTATATGTATGATAGAACAAGGGTTGCATAATTATGGTGCAATTATGTACATGTAACATAATTGCATAATTCTTATAATTGAATGGCATGCAGCATAAATAGCATTGATGTACTACTTAACCACTGTTAGTTTAATTACCAGTGTTGAGTCGAGGTTGAGGCAGGAACCGGGGTGTAGCGTGCCTTATACGATACAATCAATGAGGATAGCTGATCTAATCGCAGGTTAGGTACGTGATGCTGTGATGGACTCCAAATTTGAAACGTATGTGTATGTCCAACAAAGTAGAGCGCTCAATCTAGCCCAATAGAACACTCAAAATTGCTATTTTTATCTTTTCTAAGACCTATTATAGCCTATATATACAACACATATCTGGGGAGGGCCCCCCAAAATTTTGGGCCCGGGGTGGCTGCCCCTCCGGTCCCCCCCAAGGGCCGGCCCTGCACCTGTCAATGCGGTTAGCCGACGTCCTTATACATTACAAGAAAAGAAAATCGCCAGTTCCTCGACCGCATAGTGGCAGTTCCTGCCGTCTCCTCGCCTCCTTGTTCCGGCGTAGTGCTTCCCTCTTCGACTCCTCCTATCCTTGTTCTTATCCTTGTTCTTCTCCTTGTCATCTCCTGGTCTTCTTTATTCCTTGATAGGAAGGCATGGCGAGCAGCCGACTAAAGGTGAACTGGTCCGATCTCCCGGCCGACGGACCACTTGCCAAGATCGGCGAATCCTTCCTGGAGAACGAGGAGTACGTCGATGCCTACGCTGCTTGTCGGAGAGTCTGCGGCGATTGGTCCCGCGCGATAAAAGAACCCGAGTTCCATCTCAACAACTGGATCCTGGTATATCACACACTTCTAGATGTCGGCGACTTCACATTCCTCAACCTCGCCAGAGGTCGTTGCTTCACGACGAATCAAATGGAAGTTCAGCGCAGGTTCACAATTCATCCGATCTAACATTCATTTGTTATTATGATACAAATGTATTCTTAAACATGCATGTTTAATTGTGTAGGTTCTTAAACATGCATGTTCTTGAACATTCTTAAGCAAAGTTTAATTGTATACGTTCACTCATTTAGGATATATATATCTAGTACATTTTGAAATATCTAAAAGCTCTGTCTTATATTAGTGAACAAAGAGAGTATTTTCCATTGTACATATATCTTAGGGCTAACTGTTCTCTTCATCAAAAGGTTCTACTTCATCGGTGTTTATCGTGGCGTCGTCGTTATTGCTCAGAGGGAAGAGCCGCACAAGATTCTCCTTCTGAACTCACTCACCCGTAAGTTCAACACTGAGTTTCAGGCGCAGATACCATCAAATCTTTAATTGTGGCATGTTTAGCCGTCACGAAGTCCCCCATGATGGTGTTTGTTTCCACACATTATGAGAATTCTATTGCTTGGTCCGATGAGGCCACCCCGACAGGGGATTTCAATGGAGTATTTGGAGAAGGAATATATCCGTCGTCCGATGTGCACGTGCGATGCATTACCCCATTCCGTGGTGAAGTGTATGCAGTACAGGATGGTGGAGACATCGTGTCTACCAACATCTAGGTGGAGCAGCGCGCGAGCACAGTCAAGATGGCCAGAATAATTTCAGGTCCAGTTTTTGAAGAGATACGCGGAGTCTACAAGTTCTACCTTGTGGAGTCAGAAGGTGATCTGCTTCTTGTGTTGGGTGGGGTTTTCGCGGAAGGTCAACCGGTGCTTTACCGGGTGGACACGGAGAAACGCTGTCTCGAGGCTATAGGTGACATTGGCAGCCGTGCCTTCTTCGTTCATTTTAATCGGTCGATCTCCGTCGACACTAGAGTGCACCCTAGTACAGTCCTAGCCGGTTGCATCTACTATGCGGAACTTTCTTATATCAGAGCGTACAATCATGATCTTAAGGCCTGGGATGGGGTACCAAGACTTGTAGATGGCTATGGTCATCATGATCTAGAACGTTCACCGAGGCCTTACCGTCTCGACAAGATACTGGCAGCACATTGCAGACGGGGGGAGTTCAATGAATTTCTCCTGCAGGACTCGGGAGCGGACGCCGATGAAATATATAGGGCTGAATAGCCTAGGTTATTTGCTCAATCGCTAGTGTGTTCAGATCTTTTCGAAGTAATAAATTGCAATGTATTTATTTTTAGTACTTTCAGAATTCAGTGTGGTAGCTTTCAGAATTCTGTGTGGCGTCTTTCATAATTATGTGTAAGTATTCTCTTTCAGCTTTACTCATAGAACTCAAGTTGTGATTACTGATTCAGAGTCTCACCTGTCGTGGTTTTTGCCTTAGTTTGAAAGAAGCACCGGAAATTAAAAAAAATCAAGAAATAGTGGAACTAGGTTGATGATGGTGTTTCTAGCCATGATGCTCATAAATTTGACCTAGCCATGATTTAGTGACAGTTCTGACTTATAAATTACAGTACTATTCTATCATCACATAAGCACTAAGTTGATGAAGGACTTTCTAGCCAACCTATAGAGATCTATAGCCTTGGCTAGAAACTCCTTCGAAGGACTTTGAATTCATCAACTTAGTGATTACTAAGTTGGATAGAAACACTTTGTGGCAATTGTGGACACATGACAACATTGCATGGTGTGCATGTTGATTTCACAGACGATTAATAAGGAGCTTGAGGCCAGCCGAGCTACCACGGAACGAAAACACAAAGATGCCACCAGCTCTCATATCAAACTTGTTCACAACCTCCATCCACTTTGATGTTATCATGGCACCTCCACATTTTAGTTTTCCTCTAGTGTTTGACTTGGCCATCACCATTTTAACTTTTGCAACTTCCATATTGTTCCAAAATACTTGAATGTTTGCTGGTAGTTCAATATATGGAACAATATGCTCCATGGTGAAGCTCCGCGAAAAGTACTGCATATAGATTACACCAATATATACATCCAAATGTCAGTACCTAATAGTAGTAATGTAACATTTTGAAAAATTGTTACTAGTTCAAAAGTTTTACCATTTTTGCTTTGTCTTTCAAGGTGTTTGATTTATTTATGGTGCATACATAAAATGGTCTTTTTGGGAGGTTCTTATGAACTCCATACTTCAGTACATTAATTTCGGCATCATCAATCGCTACACGGTTGCCATAATGGCAGAAACATTCAAATTCTTTCTCAAACTTTATTCCGGGACCTACATGTAACAAATACATACATAAGCAGCAATATTATAACTGCATTGATTTTTTTAATTTTACATTTACATACCTCTTATATGCAGAGGTTTATGCAACTTAAGAGCGGCAGGAACATGACGAGTGCGAGCATACTCCTCCACCTAACCAGAAAGTGCCATGTACACAAACTTTTTAGAATAAAGTAATCCATATTATACCACCTATTATTTTAGATACTTGAACACGGTTTGCATGTTCATAAACATACGTGATATTCCAAAGCACCGATTAGTGTCCATTAGATAATACTCCCACCATTTTAAAATATAAGATGTTTTAGTTTTGTAAAGCAAATGTATGTAGACTTCTTTTAGTATGTAGGTTCACTCAAGTTTGAAGTGAATCTACACACTAAATTAAATCTAGATACATTTTGTTCACAAAACTAAAACATCTTATATTTTGAAACAGAGGAAGTACAATTTTCTTAATAGTACATATAGATCTGACACGACATGCTTTCAGTGCTAACATATAATAGAGTGTTATTGTACTAGTTCATATGTAGATCTGATCTACACAATTATGATCGTAATGCATTTTTAAAATTGGATCGTATTTCCTCTAGATCTGACGAAATTTCTGTACATCACTCGTTCTAGATTTTCATATCTGATCCTTGAATCTCTTATCCATGAACCTGTGTCGTCGCAGGCGTTGAATACTGGCGGCGGTCCTCGATGAAATTTTTGAGGTTGTTGTCGTGTGGAGGAGCTCGTGTGAGGAGGGATAGGAGGCGAGTCGTGGGCGGAGGCGACCGTGGAGTGACTAAATAGTAAATACCTAATGTGTCTATGCCGTCATACCCGCGTGCGTTTGCTGGGCGCGGTTGGGCCGGCCCAAATAAGAAAGCAACCGCTGCAGCGATAACACGGTCACAGGAACAAGAGCTGGACTGGGCTAAGTCTGCGTATTTTAGAATGTGTGAAAAAGTTTGAGGTTATTTCGTGAAGGAAAGAGGGTCAGGTGAGACAAAACAGGCTGTTTGTAGATTTGTCATTTTTTGGAAAAAGAGGTTCAGGTGAGACAAAACAGGCTTGTTTGTAAATCAACAACTATATGAAAAAGGAAAGAAGTGCAAAGTAAGGCTACAATAGGGCAACGCAACCAGCCAGCCCATTTTGGCAACAAATCAAAGAACCCTCCCTCTCCCTCTCCCCCTCCCTCCTTTCTTCCTTTGTCTACCTCCTCCAGGATCACCTCATTCATTCCTTTTTTCCCAATTTGGTAGCAAATCTATACCAGCATATATTTCTCAATTCCTTAACTATTTCCCTTGAACCTTTCCGAAATAGGAAATCCCGCCACACACGAGCATGTACAAAAACAAATGTAGATAGTAAGCATCTAGAATGTAGAAACATAACAAGCAACTAATTAAGCAAGGTTCAACACAAACTAATTAAGCATCTGAAATGTAGAAACATAACAAGCAACTAATTAAGCAAGGTTCAACACAAACTTGACAAGGCAGAGGTTCAACACAAACGCTGCTAAGCAGCCAACATAAACACAGTTCAAACAAAAGCATGCTGCTTAAACTAGCAGCAGCAGCACACCCAAACAGGCACATCATTATATCACTGCCTCCTCGCCGCCTGATCCCGGTCCCGCTCCTCCCTGTCCCGCTTCCTCTGCTTCCTGCTGCCCATACCCGAAACCTTCGGTGGCTTGTGCTTGGGAGCAGGCACACGACCGGCCTCGATAGCTCGGTTCAGTTTGATCCTAAGGAAGATTCCATAGGCCATGTGATTGGCCGTGAAGCCGTGGACATTGACAGTTTCCCCAACTTTGACACGGCCAGATCCACAGCCTTCAGCATGCTGCAGGATGCTTTGGAAGTCCATCTTTATGCTCCTTTTGAAGAAGGGACAGCTGTTCATTCCATCAGTCCAGGGTTCACTCCAGAACCGGTCGAACCTCCCCGCTTTAAGATTTTTGAGAGTGGCCCTGGTCTTCCTTTGACACGAGTCGACATTGCTGTCAACATCATCAGTAGCCAACTGAAATATACAAAATACACATGTGAAACAAATATGTAGAAACTGCAACTAAAATTGAATGCTTAACAAAGGAAGCATAACAGTCTCCAGCTAGCAATAACAGAAAGTAATCAAGGGATCAAGCAGATAAACCACTTCCGTCGGTCAATAAGCTAGCATTAATCCATAGAAATGAAAACAACAATCCACAAATCCACAAATATTAATCGATTCTGTCCATAACCGAACCCTAGCTAGCAATAATCCAAAGATCCACAAATATTAATCGATTCTGTCCATAATCGAAGCCTAGCTAGCAATAATCCACAGATCCATTAATTACACATCAATCGTAACAGATAACAAACGAATCGGACGCTAAGTGAAAACCCTAGGCCCCAATCTTAATAGATAACAAACGAATCTGACGCTAAGAGAAAACCCTAGGCCCCAAGCAGATAATCCATTAATTGGAACTTACCTCCTCGTCATCGTCGATGATGTTCTCGTCAAAGGCCGGCGGCGGCATGATGAGCTCGACCTCCTCGTCGTCATCCTGCGGCTGCTTCCGAAGATTGTACACACAAGTATTGATAGCGGCGGGAGCCAATGAGGGAACGATCGGCCGGCCTTCAGCAATGGCCTCCGCTTCATCTTTCGCATCCGCTGCGGCTGTGATTAAAGCCCTTGCGGCATTTTGTGCCTCCTCCGCGGCTCTGGCCGCCTCCTCCACGGCTAACGCCAGCGTCGCGGCCTTCTCCTTCGCTGCGTCGACAGTGTTGGATGGGTGCTCCATCGCCGGAATGGGAAGTGCAACGGAAGCGGAAGGGGAGAGGGTTTTTTCCTGGTCGACGGAGAGAGGAGTGGGGAAGGGTAGTGGGTAGGGGCCTAGGGGGAGTTGGGAAGAGGTTGCGTGATGGAGTGAATGAGGGGAGGCGGAGAGAGACAGAGGGATGGGTTGTATATGGTGAGACACCGACGTTTCGTGCTCCCGTAGTTCACACGTGTATGGTTCAGTAGCATACGCATGCGCACCTGCTCGCACAGTGCACCGCGGACATGCGGTAGTACGGTACTACACAGTTCACACGCGCACAGTGCGCCTCGGACATGCCTATGGTACATGCATGGTTCTCACGCGCCCGGTGGCCCCATTCGCCTAAAATCTCTCTCTCTCTCTCTCTTCTGTGTCAAAAAAATCTCTCTTTTTTTACGAAACTCACTCTCTCTCTCTCTGCGGACCCCTGCCAGTGGCCCACCCACTCTTTTCCGATCGTGGATACCTCCTTTTGCAACTATTTGAAGTTGAGTTTGGAATACCTAATTTGAATTTTAATGGACGGTTGAGTGTATGTAATATCTAAGTTTAAGTTTTTCTTACAACAAAATTGACACTTGTTGAACATGGCGGCGACAGTAGATAGAAACAACAGGAAAGCAGATAGCTTTCGGACCGCGCAAAAGGTGTCTCCCGTTGCAACACATTGTTCGGATAGTTCAGTTTACAGTTGCAAAATAGAAACACATAGTTCAATTCAGCAGAGCAGCACCAAGGAAAGTCTGCTACATTACAGTCGTAGTCTGGCGAGGAGCTGCTGGTTTTCGTCCTCAATCTCTTCAAGTTGTAGGCGACGTACGAGCATGTCCCGTATGATCTTGACCTGCTCACTGAGCGAAGCCTGGAGCTTCCGAAGCAGGTTCATGTTCTCGACACGGAGATTGACATTATCATCTTTTAGCCTCGCATTATCCTTCTAGAGCCCCTCGTTAATGGATGTATTCAGTCGGTTCGAGGCTTGGATTTTCTTATGCAGTTTCTTCCAGGCAGCGTTGTCCCTTTTCAGCTCGTCGTGCTCCTTAGTAAGGGTATTCACAGCTAATTTGAGCTGTTGTAATTCTAGCTCTTGTGTTTGCATTTTCTCCCTGTGGCTGATTATTCGTGCATTAAGCCAAGCATCCACATTATTGATGAGTTTTGGCTTCTTTTCCTAGGACAAAGAATACGTGGTTTTAGTCCTATCATGGAACGGGAACAACAGTAATATGTCATTATAGCACATGAGATTTATGCAGAAATGGGTGGTGTGGAAAAGATCCAGGAGCAAAAACCCCAAATCCTAGTCGCAAAAACCCTAGTGTATATTATTTACCTTGATGTTCCGAGGATCTGGGGGACATGTCTGCCGGTGAACCGACGGCTCTGAAGAAAGAGAAGTAGGTGATGATTAAGGAGAAGAAGAATGCTAGATAACACTATTAAGGAGAAGAAGTACATGACCTACCCGGAGGAATCCTCGCCTGCGGGCATGAGCATATGTTGTGACTCTTCAGTGCGTAAAGCGGCGTGGAGAGCTCTCTCTTATCTCTCCTCGTGCATTGTCGCCGCGGCATGCTTCCGAGAGGGATCCATGGCTACGCAGAGAGAGAGGGAGTAGGAGCGGGATGAGCAGGAGGAAGAAGAAAGGGAGGAGGGCGCTAGTGACTAGTGGAGGTAGATAGTCAAAAAGGCTAGGTAGACCAGACTTATGCACCCCACCGTACTCTCCCCTACTGTGCGATCTGCCTTCTCAAAGAAGTTTTGTGCACACATGGAAGGCAAAGAACTACAACGATGCGACCGATTGGATGCTCCATTAAGTCGATTGACAATTCACTTCGGCGCTGATAGAACGGTGCACGCGTCCCTGCACGCCTCATGATGACACAGTCGCATGGGTGGTGTCAGACGTGCACCGCGTCGGAGGTGAGGGGGTGCGCCTTCCCGATGTATCACTATTTTTTTCATTCCCTTCTGTATCGCGAGCCCCCGCTCTTATCCGCGCGTGTAACACAAACGGCCCACCAGCGGGAACAGAAATGCGGCCTAGCAAACCGTGTAGAGGTGTTTTTTTGCGTAGAGGTGTTACCACGTCAGACAGCTGAGTTGGACGACGGGAATCCACGCCGCGTCGCAGAATACGCGCGTACTAATCCGCTTCGGGCCTGTACAGGCTTTAGCGGGCTCTACGCGGGCGATCTAACCTTTATGTATGCCAATCCTACCCCCATGCGCGAAGGGGTATCCGCCCATCCCATCCCTCGATCGCGCCTGAACTTTTTTTCATTTCCTTCAGGGGCCTATTGAATCAGAAGTCTAATAAGAATGTAACAACTAAATCTTGATCTATCTTAAATCTCATCTACTTTTACCATGAGTATCATGGTAATACCTATCCTTCACTCTTTAGTGAGATTGAGTAGGAAAGAAACCAAGTCAAGATCATTCATCATATATCTTTCTTTCCATATCAATCTTTATCATCTCTAATGAATCTTATCTGAATATCTATTGTTCATCAATGTTGAGTAATCAACTATTGATTCACCAATTCTTCATCTATCAATTCTTGACCTATCAACTCTTGTCCTTATTATAGCATTCACTTAAGACCTATAAATAAATAAGTAAGAAGCGGTAAATAGAAATGTTAGAATTGAATATCATCTATAGGATGGAAGAGTTTGGAGAGAATAAAATCATTATGATAATTGATGGAGTTAACTCACTCCTAAATGGATAGAAGAGCTATCTGGAAGACATAATTATATGTGGTAACAAAGAAGATTATAAGGATGAATTCTGAAGATAGTTACCAAGGAGTAATCCTATTGGATCAAGTAGGTATAGTCAATGAGTAATATCTCATAGATAGATAGAGATACTAAGAAGATAACTATAATACACTTGTAATGTTGTATTGATGAGGCCTTGATTAGCCAACTGGAAACCTAAGCCATAAATGATCAAAGGATTATAATGATCATGTTTAAGTCACCAAGATTGAATGCTTATATCATGTATAAGTGACATTGGTGGATAGAACATGATTGAACCCTAGTATAGATATGTTATTCTAGGTTAGCCATGACAAGTCATATTAGTATAATGTGAGGTTGGAGAATTTGTTACTAGAGTTAAGTAGAGATAAGACAGTATGATTAAAGATGATGTTAGAGCAACATTGGATTAAAGAAGTAGTATTTTCCTCTTTGGAAATACTAGCACTTGAGGTGAAGTAGGATTTAATGTATACATCTACTGGGTAGTATTAGTGATGGATGATTAAGGAAGAGTATGATTGGAGTTGGAAGTAACCACTTGTTGGATTGGGGGTTATCAACAGCAGAGTAGTTGATATACCCAAGTATATATATGAAAGGATTAGGAAATGCTTTAGAATCAAGCTCATTGGAATTACAGGAGGAGTTAGAAGAATAAAAGGTGGATAGGAATATTCATGTTAAGTAAAGCTCATCATGTTAAACTCATGATGATGGATAAGAAGAAGTAGTATATCTAGGAAAGGAATTCCCTAATTATAAGTCCCGGATTGTGAATTGTAGAATATAGGAATTCTTGGTAAACACTCAACTTTAAATCTTAAACCAAACCTAATATCCACTCTCTATGGTTGATCTATCATCTTGTTTCCACAATGTTTTATAGGAATATTTCCCTATAATAAATCAATTAAACACATATTTTCTCAATTCCAATCATTATAACCATATGTGCTTAGAAGTATCTTTATCAATTCTTTCTCATAAGTCATTCTAATGCATGACCCACTATTTGTAAAAGGTAATATCATTCTGATCACAAACATAAAGACAATGTATTTAGCCATTAATCTTTATTAATATCAACAAAAGAATACAAATGTATCAAGAACCCTAAAACTCTAGGGAAAGCAATTATAATTTCAAACACTATTAGTACTTCGAACTTTATGTATCAAATACTTATGAAGGATCACTAAATATAAAAGTTGTCTTAATATTATGTATCAATGAGAATAAAATTCGATTAGTTAGTAGTAATACATTCTATAATAAGTTTAGGAATTTTTGTCAAACTAAATTCATATTTAAGGCCCTCACAAATAATAATAGGAAAAATATCTATATAAAAAAGGAAACTTTAAACAATATATAATAAGAAACTCACAACATAATTTTAAATACCTTTTATCATTGCTGCAAGTATTAGCAAAGAAATTCCATAAAGATAAGTCAAAGTTATTTCTTAAATTCAAAGCTAAAAACAAAACAGGAAATAGAAAAGGGATAGAACCAGGAAAAAACAGAGGAAACATCAAATCTGGCCCACGGCCTACTTCCTCACGGAATTAAACATCGCCAGCGTGTAGCAGTAGACGCCAGCCGCTCGCTCCGCTTCAGCCCACTCCGGCCCAACAGCAGCCCGCGTACCCTTTTGATTTAATTTTCTTCTTCTTCCTCGCGACAGAAGGACTCGCCGGCAAGCAGCTGCCTAGCTCGAGCTCCGTCGTCCACCATGGTCGCCATGATTCGTGCCAAGGCTGCCGAAACCTGGAGAGGATAAGAAGGCCACGCCGACACCCCGCTCGTCCTCATCCTCATTTCCCCTCTCAGCAACCTCTCTCTCTCTCCGAATCCTCCATACCGAGAACCTTGCCTCGCCGGAGCCACTCGTTGCCGACGTTTCCGAGCTCCCCTTGAACTAATGAGGCCGCAGTTAGGATCCCCTTGAACATCTGGTTCGATTTCCCCACGAAGCACAAGCAGAAGGAGCTCCAATCGCGCCAATCGACACATCCATCTCCAACGGGTTCCTCTGTCGTCTACCTCGATTCTGGCCACCTCCGGTCACACTAAGCCCTCCACTGCAACACCGGTAAGTTGCTGATACTCGGGCCCTCTCTAATCTCTCTATCGCTTCTGGAATCATATCTACCAAGTTCATCTGTAACCGCCGCCGCCGTACCTCGTTGCCAGTCATCCTCCGGCGACCATATCTGAGCGGCGCCGCTGCTAGTAGGTTCCCTACAGTGCGCTCTTTTGAACCGTAGCAACCACGCATGCCACACTCCACTAAATCGCCACCGTTGCCAGCCACCTAACCATCACCGGCGAGATGACGTCACAACGATGTCATGCTTGCGTCAGTTCAGCTCGTTTGACCGATCTTTGCCCATGTGGCGTGTGACGTGGTCCCTGGCCCACTTGTCATTGTCTGTGGGTATAAGTTGGACCGGTAACAAGTGCATTCACTAGTCTGAGGGGTGACGTGGCCGATGGCCCACTAGTCACTGACTTAGTCTAGGTTAGCGTTGGTATAAAAAGTATTTCTGTTTATGAACTAGATAAAACAATATTAATTCCAATATAATAAAAGGATTAAATCTTGTTTTATTAATAACTTTTGTTTTATAATTCAGAAAAATATGTTTAATATATGAAATTTTTTAGAAAAATAAAATCTATAACTTAAAACTATTATCAAATATTATTATGATGATTATTTAAATAAAGATAATTTAATAAAAGTTTTATAAGTAATAAAACTTTGATAAATCATATCTTAATATTAGTAAATATTAAAAATATAAATAAAAAACCAAAAATCTTAGAAAAATAAGAATTATAATTTAAAACTATAATCATGCATTATTACTCCACTTAATTAAATATTTGTTAATTATTAAGTATTTATAAAGTAATAAACCTTATTAAAATCATATCTTATTATTTATAAATCACAAAAATAAATAAATTTTAAGTTCTACTTAATCTTATAAAAAAAACTAAAACTTCTTAAAGATAAAGTTACCTTGATATGCTTAACTAGAAGATATCTTTAAATAAAATTTAAAAATTTATTGAATTTTATTTTTATTTCTCTAATTCGCAAATCCATTTTTCTACTTTGAGATCCACCAGACTGTGTGGAAAAGAAACACGAAATCCAAGAAAGAAATAATATACCAAAATAATCAAAAAACTAATACCTACATGTTAAAACTATTTCTTTAGTTAATAATTCATAAAATGACAAATAAAATTTGTTAATATTTCTTAAATTAACCAATTAAATGTAATAAATAGTATTAATCATAAATACTAACATTATGAAGTGAAAATAATTTAACACCATTTAAATGCAATTTTATTGAATGATCCTTCAACCATAAGTATAAATTATTTTATAAAAGAATTATTATATAATATAAAATATCCAAGAATAATTTGTAAAGAGATAAAACCTATTCCTTTATTGTAACCACAAGTTTATAAACAAATCGAAACACTATAAGGGAATCCATAAGTAGTAAATAATATAGTTTACTTATTCATAAACCTGAACCACACCCTTATAGGGAAATAAATCCCTTTATACCATTATAATGTAAAGAAATCACTACTCCAATATAAGTAATGCCATTCTTAAATAACTCCAAGGAAACAATATAAAGTGAACAGGATACAAGTATCATAAGCAATACACGCTAAGTCTATCAACATTCTTAAAGTTACTCATAGTTACAAAGCTTTAAGTATAATGCTAAAAACTTTATTATATACTTCATAGTTAACTTTGGCCTGTTATAATTAAAGAGGCTTGATCCCATATCCCCCTGGATCTCGAAAGTTGCAAAGTTTGTAAGGGTAGAATTGTCCCCGCGCATTTTCAGAGGAGGGCGCGCGAGGGCGCGCGAGGGTAGCCCCCGAAGCCCAAGTCCAGGCCCGTATTCCCACGTATTCGCATACGTACAATTGCTTGCCACGATGTCAACCGTTGCCACATCGACATGCCATTAGATTTGACCATTCATCGCCATGTTGTCAACCATTGCCACGTCACCACGACATTATTAGGTCTCTTGGTTTGATCACAAAACCTAACGCGCCGCCATTTCCCCAGACACCGCTCTAACCCTAGGTTTTTGATCATCCTGCCTAGCCGCCGGCGGTGACGTGCGCCGACATGAATCCGGCGGCCAGCCTTCAAATCCTCCAACCACACGAGCCTTCCCGTCTCCGGCCATCGACAGAGATCTAATCCTCCACCTGCGAATCTGCCCGCCTCCGGTGGCGACGTGTCCGTCCACGCTGACGATAACCGTTCCAATCCTACATCTCCAGATCAAAGGCCAGCCAGATCTTCTCATCCTCAAGCCGCATCAACCAGTCCCGTGTCCCATCTCGCCACCGGCGCCCGGAAGATGTGAGTAGCTGCCTCTCTAACCCACACTCTTTCCATCACCTTTAGCATAGCGGATTAGGGTTCATCTTTGCATCTACGAGTCCTCCACATATACATCACTGATTAGATTAGCATTTCTGGTTTTCTTTGCTTGATCAGATGGATGACTCTATGCCAACTGGGAGTGACAATGAGAGCATCCCTACGCACAACGGTGATTCAAGTTCAGATGATGAAGATATGTTTTTCTATGATGATGAGCTTACTGAGAACGACCTCTTTGAAGAAAACGAATCCGAGGATGATAAGGTCAAGTGAAGTTTATTTTTTATTTTTTAATTTGCACACCTAGAGCATGCAAATTTATACACATACTTTTTAAATTGTGCAGATGGACATCGATTGTGTAAACAAGGATCGCCATCGGAAAGAATCTATCTCGGAAAGCATTAGTGATGTATGTCTAGTGCTACATTATTTTTATAAGAATTGAATAGCCATGTTATATGACTTTGTGCTAAAATGCTGCAGGTTGTACTATTCTCTCATAGTGACCATGATTATTTTGGGGATTCGGACTTAGAGAACTGTGATGAAGAGACGGCGAAAGAATCACAAGAACCTGAAGGATCAAAATCTGAATTCAAGAGTGATGTAAGTTGCTTATTATTGTATGCCAAGGCATATATAGGACCAACCATATGACCACCACTTACATTTCTTTTTCTTCTAATTGTGTAGGTTACAGACAGTTCAAAATCTGAATTCAAGAGTGATGTAAGTTGCTTATTGTTGTATGACAAGGCATATATAGGATCAACCATATGACCACCACTTACATTTCTTTTTGCTTATAATTGTGTAGGTTACAGACAGTTCACAGCATGGGCACATATAACATCCAGTGATGCCAGAGAAGGATTTTCAGCATGCTCAGGATGAGCGTGACAGGCATCGGATTCTAAAGGAGATGACCTTCACTAACAAAGCGGCAGCATTCGCTTACTACAACGCATACGCTAGAGAACGTGGTTTCAGCATAAGGAAACAGAGGGTGAAGCGAAATTCGGAAGGAGTTATTAATTACAGGCGGTTTCTCTGTTCCAGGGCAGGGGAACGCGAGGGAAAGTATGTGCACATGGAGAACCGCAAGAAGAGGCCACGAGCTCTGTCTCGATGCCACTGTCGAGCCTATCTCAGCGTGTCGTATAGCAAACCAAGGGGATTTGGAAAGTTCTGCAATTTAAGGACGAGCACAACCATGTGCTAGCTAGACTCGATGAAGTCCCGTTTCTTCGGTCCCATCGGAAGATCAAGTCTTACCTGAAAGCTGAAATAATGTCACTAGCAGCAACTGGGATGCGCAAGTTCGAGATTATGAAAACCTTTATCAGCAAAAGTGGAAGGTGGAGCAAGGTTAGGTTCGTCTCGAAGGATCTTTACAACATGTGTTCCCGGGAGAAGTGGAAGCTCATTGCATCAGGTGACTCTAACACAGCCATCCGAATTATGTAGGACAGGCAGGCCCGTGATCCTGAATTCTTTTTCGATTACCTGCTAGATGATGGAGGAAATTTGCAAAGCATGTTTTGGTGTGACTCTCAGTCACGTCGGGACTATGAGGATTTCGGTGATGTGCTGGTGTTCGACAGTAAGTACAAAATGAATCGGAATGGAATGTCGTTCATTCCTTTCGTGGGGTTGAACCATCACCGCAGAACTACTGTTTTCCATGCGCAATCTCCGACGAGAAAACAGAAACATATGTATGGCTCCTTCAAACATTTTTGAAAGCTATGTGTCAAAATAAGCCAAAAGGGGTTATCACTGATGCAGACGGTTCAATGAATAAAGCCATTGGCATTGTCTTCAAGGATGTGTGGCACCGTGTATGTACGTGGCATGTTTAAAAGAATATGAAAAAACACCTCAATCATGATTTTCTGAATGAATTCAGGTCAATGATATACTACAGCACCTCAGAAGAGGTCTTTGAGCAGAGATGGAGCGCCTATATTAAGAAATGGCAGACGAAGGGAACCAAAAAGTGGCTGAGTAGAATGTACAAGAAGAAGAGATGGTGGGCCGCCGCGTATCTAGCCAATGGCTTTTTTCTCGGAATGAAAAGCAATCAGAGAAGTGAGAGTTAGAACTCGTGCCTACACCTTCATCTTGACTCTAAAATGACACTGGTGGATTTGATCGTGCACTACGAGAATGCCATTAACCGTATCCGTCAGGAAGATGTGCGACAGGACTGTGAGGACTCACAGACATTACCTTTGCCGGTTACTTAAATACAAAGATATTGAGTCTGCTGCAGCCAAAGTATTCACTGCAGCAAACTTCTATATCTTGCAATCGGAGCTGAAAAGAGTTGATGGACTCAAGATTGCTGAATGTGCGCAAGGTGATTCCAGTGATAATAAGTACTCTCTGATATGGGCAGATAAACCTACTAGGCAGTTTGACGTGACCTACACGCCTAACAGTGAGGAAACTATAAAGTGCTCCTGCGGAAGAATGGCTAGGAAGGGGCTACCTTGCAAGCACATCCTCTACATGTTGGATTACCTGCAACTAGAAAAAATACCAACTTGTTGTGTCCTTCGGCGCTTCTCAAAGAACAAAAGATTTGGATTGTCTACGAAGCGCGAGAGCGATATGTTCGGATACGGATGGTCAAGTGCAACCGAGAGGACAATTTTTTCTGACTTGAATATACGATCTCAAGAAGTTCTCGCAGCGTTATGCCATGATGATCAGTCTCGTCATGAATACAATGAGTTCATCGATCGACTAATGGAAATGACAAAGGGGCTCAGCAATATTCAAACAAGCTACTTCGATGCAGATGCACAGAGCAGCAAGGAAAAAGCACCTCAAGTTGGCGATCCACTAAAAGTTAAATCCAAAGGCACGCCTAAGAAAAACAAACGAGTTGGAGCTGACAGTGCTAATCCACCCATGAGTAAAAATGGTAGACCACTATCATACGATGAACAAAAGAAGAAGAAGAAGAAGAAGAAGGGGAACCACCTATGCAGCGCATGCAATACTGCTGGTCATAACAGACGAAACACTAAATTATGCAAACTACATCCGCAGTAAGTCATTCCTAGAGTACAACTAAAAAGCATTATCAAAACTTTCTTTGAAATTGTCAATAGCTAACTGCGCCTTACTGTTATGCATGCAGGTATGTGGAGGTAGCAGAAAACTAGACGTTGCCCTTAATTCATAAACTTTGTTCATACCAAAGACAGAGTGCACCACACACACCACACAGAGAACTTTGAGCAGGCCAGGAAAACCCTGTGAGCACGGCGTTCACGGTGGACTGCTACATGAACTCGACTCGACTCCACTGCGTACCGCTACACCTGAGGTGGCAGGCCAGGACTCGCCGGCATCAGCTCTCCATCGACACCAGCTCGCGCAGAGCACACGTCGCCGGCAACGTCATCCTCGCGCACCGAGCTAGCCTCTCCGACACACGAAGCTGAAGCCGCGCCACCATCACATCTGCCTCGCCGCGAGGCGCACCCGATGACCAAAAGCATGCACCATGGACGACATCGTGCAGCCGAACACCCGCCTCGCCTCGTCGCCAAAAGGGATATGTGAAGCAGCAGGGCATCGATGTCGCGGACGCCTTTGGGCCTGTTGCACGGCTGGAGTCCGTGCGGCTCCTGCTGGCGCTCGCCGCGCACCGCGGGTGGGTCTGCTGGCGCCCAGGGGCGCTAGGCGATGCGCCTTCACAAGCCACTCTATGGACTCCGTCAGGCACCTATAGGCTAGAGCCTGGAACGCGAAGTTGGACGCCACGCTCGATGCGCTCGGCTTAAGTTTAGGTGTTAGTCTGACAGACTTTCAGTTTCGTCAGGTTAGCACTTCGCCGTTTAGTTAATTGGTTGATTTAGTCACAGTTCGTCCGGTTCTGTTGTTACAAACTGGAGAGAGTCACGTGGATGACGATCCATTCGTGGGATGGCATGAACACAAGGATCATGGCAACGTTTTTCCACTGTAAGAAAGAATAAAAGGAGAAAAACTTAGCCAAAAATATGGAATATGCATCATGCCATGGGTTTAGAGCCCAATGCAATATTTGGATATATGAGGCACAAGTGTGCATCATGCCATGGGCATACCACTTTTTTATTTAGAATCAATGTCATGATTTGGCATAGTAGTTGTATAGTTTGATGTAACAACTAGGTGGGATCACGTTGACCAAGTGTTGAGTCATACAACCACAAAGATGATGATGGTGTTCATAGACAACTCCCATAGGTCAAGTGGTTGCATATCCGGAATTTGTGTTTCTCGCCGTGAACACATGTTTTGGTTTTGCATCTGGGTTTATCCAAAAACTTTCTTTATATTGGTGATCCTTCGGTGGATTCGTGTGCGCCATACACATCCTTTGCGTTGTACGTACTAAAATTTCTTCAAAGACAGGGGCAACACTCCCATGATATGAAGTTGATACTGTGTAAATTTAATTAAAGATCGTGTTGTGCATATCAAATTTGGAAAAACCATAAATATGGTAAGACATTAAACAATACAATAAAAAAATTAAAAATACGTAAAGACGCATTAAAAAATAGGGAAAACAAGATATTAAAATGTAATAACCCTATAGGCCCAATTAACTACCCACAACGAGGCCCAACTCCAGAAGTTAATCACGGAGGGCGTATCGACACGTCGATCGTCCCACAACCCATGACTCAACCTAGGTACGCCGCCAATCACCGCTGCCTCCATTACGAGCCGCCCTCGCCGTCCCACATTGCCGACTCACTTCTCCACCCCCTCTCGTGTGTCCTCCAGGGATCGACGCCGCCTCTCACCACGTCATCCTCGCAGGACTCCCTTTCGACGTCTCTCATTGGTGCCACCCTTCGCCGACTCTACTCATCTGTCATCCAGGTACTGATTCCATGTCTTGTCGATTGTTTGTCGTGCATACAAGATGCGCATCACATAGGTTTTTGGGGAACTCGTGTAGATTTAGATAGCGAAACATTAACACATTCTCTAAATGATTCGTGCAGCATGGACGATTTAGATGGGGCGATATTTTGTGGTGTCGTGGAGAACGACGCACGCAATGATATGACTTCTACCGAGGGTAATAGAAAGTATGGTTCCCCATTATTTGAGCGACTGAAACAACCGAAACATAAATCAAAAAATACGAAAGTTATAATGTTTTATAGATTTCTTTACTCCCTCCGATCCATATTAATTGACTTTGATTTTTCAAAATTTGGATGAACCTATATACTAAATAGTGTCTAGATTCATTCAAATTTAGACAAATTTGAGTCAATTATAATATGGGCCGGAGGGAGTACTTATTTTTATTCAGCAAACAAAATGGTTTAGTGTGGTAACTTGTGTGTTTTCATAAATGTTATGCATCGATATTATTTGAACATCATGATATTGGGGAATGTTACACTATGTTAACACCAGATGAAATAGTAGCTTCTGTCAAATATGTTTCAACTTTGGCGAAGATCCCCAAAGAAGCTGTAAAAAGGGCGTACAAAAACACAGATGAGGCCATCTTGTCTTTGAAAGATCTTAACGATGTTCTTATAAAAGAATGGCTTAGTACTGCTATAAGTAATTCGCTAACCTATTGTTGTTATTTTACAACAAAGAAGTATGAACATGCAATCATTGTACGATTATTATTTTCAAATACTTGATGCCTACATTCTAGAGCCGGCTCCCCGTCTTGACTATGATCGGCACATATGTGGACCATTGAGGTCAAGCTATCTTATCAAAGAATCCATTAAATTGTACACAATGAAAAAAAACTTGAAAACTTTTGACGTAGAAGAAGTGCCAAGACCAGGAGCTGTAGGAAGGGTTTTGAATGAATATTTTGCGCGTGACAAGGTAAAGAGTGTTGTTTATAAAGTTGATGTTGTTGTTAACTATTTGGAATCCTACATAGTACATACTAGTGATCTTATTTTGTAGGCATATTTCCCTCTGAATATACGCGGAGAACATTATGTGACAGTTGTAATGCATAACGTCAAGCAGGAGTTCCAATCCTTGATCCTAAGTACAGTTTAACCTATTCGCATGCAGTTGTGGATGATTTGGTATTATCTACTTTTCTCATCAAATCCCTGTTATCTTTTGGCGTTTCAGTAACTCTAAAACTTTTGCAGAAAGGACAAATTGCACTATACATATATTGGACAAACAAAACTACACGCAAACAATTTCCTGGCGTCGAGACTTGGCCTACTAAAAAATATGAAATTGGAAAGAAAGATGATGTGTAAGTACTTGTGAATCATATCACTTTCTTACTACTGATGTCGTAAATGAATTTTGTTTCATTGTATGGCAGCAACTCATGCGGATTATGGGTTTTGCAATGTCTAGAGCACTGGGACGGAGATCGTATGACTAAGAACATTGATCAGGTATGTACACTATTCCTTTGTATAGTCGCAAAAATCAATATGATTATAATTCAATTTATAAACTGTTCTATATGGTACATCAGACAACAATTGAAGAATCAAGAGGACCTACCGTTGCAACGATCCTTATGTCTAGAAGAAACAAGCTAGAGGCTGTGAAAAGGAAAATCAGATCAGTGATTAATAACAGTGTACCTTGAGAATTTACTAGCCCCTCTACGGACTCCATCAGGCACCTAGAGGCTGAGCCTGGAATGCGAAGTTGGACGCCACGCTCGACGCGCTCGGCTTCAGTTTAGGTGTTAGTCTTTCAGAGTTTCAGTTTCGTCAGGTTAGCACTTAGCCGTTTTAGTTGGTTGATTTAGCCACGTTTTCCCACTGTAAGAAAGAATAAAAGGAGAGACAGTTAGCCAAAAATATGGAATATGAATCATGCCATGGGCATACCACTTTTATACTTAGAATCAATGTCATGATTTGGCATAGTAGTTAGTACGCGGGTCACACCAGCGCAGGCCCGAGACGGAGAGAGCGCAATCACAATCTTCTCATCTTACTGCCCCGGACCGTGTCGGCTGTCGTCGCGCTGCGCCGACACCGGCGTCAAGCGCCACCTCACGGCGCCGTAATCACCCCATCAGAACGGGGTGATCGCGTGGTGCAACCAGACGATCATAGCGGCGGCCAGAAGCATGCTGAAGCCGAAGGGCATGCCAAATTACTTCTGTGGCGAGACCGTGCTGAAAGCGGTCTACGTGCTGAACCTGAACCAGGCGTTCAGGCGCAGCGTCACCGGCATGACGCTATATGAGGCTTGGTATCTGCGGAGCTTCGGCTACGTCACGCACGTACGTGAAGAGCGCGCGTCCTCACCTGAAGAAGCTAGACGACCGGAGCACGCCAATGGTCTTCATCGTCTATGAGAGCGGCCCCAAGGGCTACCATGTCTACGATCCCGTCTTTGTCGAGGACGCGAGCTTGGACTAGAGCACACACGAGGACAACCCTGTGAGCACGGCGTTCACGGTGGACTGCTACGTGCACTCGACTCGACTCCACTGCGTACCTCTACACCTGAGGTGGCAAGCCAGGACTTGCCGGCATCAGCTCTCCATCGACACCAGCTCGCGCAGAGCACACGTCGCCGACATCATCATCCTCGCACACCGAGCTATCCTCTCTGACACCCAAAGCTGTGGTCGCGCCGCCATCACATCTTCCTCGCCGCGAGGCGCACCCGATGACCAAAAGCGCGCACCATGGACGGCATCGTGCAGCCGAACACCCGCCTCGCCTCGTCACCAAAAGGGATATGTGAAGCAGCAGGGCATCGGCGTCGCTGATGCCTTTGGGCCTGCTGGGCCTGGATTCCGGCGGCTCGGCGCCGCCGCGGCGCTGTGGGTCTGCTGGCCGCCGTGCGCTGGCGGCGCTAGGCGATGCGCCTGCACAATCCACTCTACGGACTCCGTCAGGCACCTATAGGCTAGAGCCTGGAACGTGAAGTTGGACGCCACGCTCGACGCGCTCGGTTTCAGTTTAGGTGTTAGTCTGATAGACTTTCAGTTTCGTCAGGTTAGCACTTCGTCCTTTTAGTTAATTGGTTGATTTGGTCACGTAGCAGTCGTACACTTACTTAGTGCATCCACATCGATAATACTTACATCCACTCAGCAGTTCCTCAGAGCAGAGCAGTTCCTCAGAGCAGTTCGTCCCCTCCGATTGAGAGCAGTTCCTCAGAGGGACCATGGACATGTCAGCTTCACCACAGGGTGGAATGACTTCAGATTTGCTGCTGATGTTGGATGAGCGTCTCTACTTCTGATGAAAGTAGAGCATATGCATGATCACCTTGGTCTCAACTTTGTTTAGGATGTTGTTTCTACTGTAATGTGTTACTGAATGTAAGTCGAACATGTTGATCATCATGTATGTTTAGGATATGTGTATCTTGAATGTTGAATGTATTGCATCTTGGATCATCTTACTGTGATGTACTCACAAGTATACTAGAATATTCAAAAATGCTGCAATCTGTTATAGAAGGAAGTCAAGCGACAACATAGAAGAAGAAGAGGAAACTTGATCACATAGTTCAAGATATGGTTGCATGAGTCATCACTTGATAGAATGATCCTACCGAGTTGATAGATCATATTTGGCGTACTGAATAGATTAAATAAAACATGGAAACTTAACTGAAAATATGAAATATATTACAAACTTCGAAACAACCCTAAACTACTCAGAATGCCAGTCGAAATCCGACGAGCCCAGAGTCGTCGACGAGACCAGAGTGGATGTCCACTCGAAGGAGGAGGAGGAGGAGGAGGAGAGGACGATCATCGACAGGCCGGTGCTGTTTTTCTTCTCCTTCGCCTTCCTCACGGCCTTCTCCTCCCTCTCCTTCTTCCTCGCCGCCGACTTCGCCCTCCACTCCTTGTGATCTGCCTTCTTCGTCGCCTTCGCCGCCGCCATCTTCTCATAAAATGACTCCATCACGGCGACGTCCTCCGAGAACTGCCGCGCCCACTCAAGGCGGAAGCGCTCGTTGAGCTCCGCCTTGACGAGCCGCTGCTCGCCGCTACCGCGCTGTTGTTGCTCGTGCGGCGGACGGCCGGAGGCGAGCGATTCCGCCTGTTCCCGCGTCCACACGTCGTGGAAGTTCGTCGTCCGGCGGGAGCGACCGAGGCGCCAGGCGACCGCGTCGTAGGCGCGCGCCGCCTCGTGCGCTGTCTCGAACGTGCCGAGCCCGATGCGCTCGGAGCCGCTGCGGATCTCGGCATAGAACGTGCCCTGGGGCAAGGACGACATCTCGTCGGGAGGCAGAGCGAGGTGGGAGGCGGAGCGAGGCGGGGGCGGCGAAACTTTTATACAGTTTGGTGCGGCAAGTTTGGGTCCGGCAGTCGACGTGGCAAGTTTGGCGTGCAGGATGGCGCAAAAGCACAGGAGCGGTAAAAAGTTTTCGCGCGACCGCTGGAGGTTCGTGCGGGTTCCCGCGTGCGCCAATTCAGAGGTTGCTGTGTGCATGCGGTCGTTTCGTTTTCAGACGCTTCCCTTGGCATTCCTAGGCCTTCTTCAATAAATAATCGGCGGTCTGTCTCTGGAACCGCTACATCTGCCATTCGACGGGACCGAGACCACACGAACACCATCATCCATGGCCGGCAACAAGATGCGGGATTCGCCGTGGGCTGATCTCCCTGAGGGAGTCGTGCAGAAGATAGGTGACATCTTCCTATCGACGGACGACTTCGACTACTACGCCGCCTTCCGGGCAGTCTGCAGCTCCTGGCGCGTCTTCACGGAGGAGCATTTTATACCACCCAACTAGATTGTTCTAGAGCACCAGTTGTCGCCAGAGTATGGGGTAGACGCCGCCGCCATCTCGTTGTTGAACGTGAGAACCGACCGCTTCCTTCAGAAGAAGATTAGTTGGGTTATTCGCAGGTGCTTTCTTGATATTCATCTGTATATGTGCGATCCTTTTTTTTGCGTTAACCTCTTATACGATATGTTTTTCAAGTTTTGTTTGTCCATCTACCTTTTTAACCTTGATTGCATCTCTGTCTGTTTACCTTGACTGAATCTCTTCTTCTCATCTCTCTCTGTTTACCTCTCTGTGTCTCTAGAAGGTACTTTTGTGTCGGTAGCACAACCTGCGGCCTCCTTGTGCTTGGACAGAGGGTGCAGCCATACAAGACACGGTTGTACAACCCCTTCTCGGGCGCTATCAAGCGCCTGAGGGTGGAGATACCGACCGAGCAGGTGGCTTCTGTCGCTGTGACGATGTTCCCGTCGTTGATGCTCTTTACATGAAACCTTTGGAACAACGTCATTCGATGGGCGGATGAGGGCACGGAGGAAGGCAGTCGCCCTGTATTTGGTGAAGGGTGGTACACGCCGAATGACTTCGCCGAACTCCGGAGCATGAGGTGATGTTTTCGTTGCAGACAGATACGGATCTGTCTTCTCGACTATGGCTGATGCTACCCATGGAGATGTCCAGATGCAGCGCTCCGGACGGACCCTGAAGATGCATGCCACCGTCGAAGGCCCTGTTCCTGCGCGCAGGAGAATCGTTTTTACCTCGTTGATACTGACGGGGAGCTGTTGTTCGTTGTGAGTGGACCTGTCTACGGCGGCAGGCCCGTTGTTTACCGGGTTGATACACAGAACCGTGTCCTTCATCCGGTCAGAGGCATCGGCAGCCGTGATCTCTTCGTTGCTAACAATCGGTGCATCTGTGTCGACAGCGCCAGGGTACCCACGGTGCAGGCCGGCAGAATCTACTATCCGGACCTATCCCAGATTAGATCTTACAACTTTGAGGCTCTTGCGTGGGAAGAGGAGCCAAGGGTTGACCATGGGTATGGAGTAGGAGGATTATGGATGAATGACCTTCCTTTCGAACTCGATCGATTGCTGGCGGAGTATTGCAGAATCGTCGAGCATTCTGAACTGCAGATGGTGCCGCCTTATGGCGAATATGGTACCACCCACTATGATTACTACGACGGCTACCCGTCAGATTAGATTGATGGATCATGTTGGTCTGGTCTTGTATTCTCTGTCGTCTGTGAATTATGTGCAAGTGTAAGTTGTATGGTGTGCCTGTAATACAATGGATAGTCTATGTTTAAAAAAGATCATGTGTTGTACCTATTTCAATTTCACTGTTTTCTATGTACATGTAGTAATTCTGATACATACTCGCTTTGTAAAAATCCATGCCAACAGTGCGTGCGATCTTGACCTATCTTAGTTGTCTAGTAAATTCTTAATCATCTTGTTTCTGTATACATGATCCTATGATCTTGATAGATCTAACTACAATTTTGTTATGCCAAACCAAGACACACAAGCAAGGTTTTTCATGTAAAACATATTGGAAAAGATGTTTAGCAAACAAACAACAAGCTTGTATATATGAGATGGTAAGTAATTAAATTCGTCCAAACTTATTCAAAATGCCAAATATTATTGTAGTACAGAAGGAAATGAAAATAATAGCGATACATCGGGAAGGCGCACCCCCCTCACCTCCGACGCGGTGCACGTCTGACACCACCCGCAGGACTGTGTCATCATGACGCATGCAGGGACGCGTGCACCATTCTATCAGCGCCGAAGTGAATTGTCAATCGACTTAATCGAGCATCCAATCGGTCGCATCGTTGCAGTTCTCTGCCTGCCACGTGTGAACAAAACTTCTCTGAGAAGGCAGGTCGCACAGTAGGGGAGAGTACGGTGGGGTAATAAGACTGGTATGCCTAGCCTTTTTGACTATCTACCTCCACTAGTCCAAAAGGAAGACAACTGACAGCAGTAAGTGTCATCGTTGATTTGTTAAGAGAAGCAAATGGCACTAATGAATGCAGGGTATATAAGCAGGTCTAATCGTTTCTCACTCGGTGATGTGGGACTAAACTCCAACCCGCGTCAGTCCTTACACTACGGTTTTCCGTTGGGCCCGAAAGAGCCCATTACTTTGTGATGACCGGGATTAAGATAGGCCGCCCCAAACTACTTCACGCCCGGACGCAGCCATGACGCCGGCGCGGGAGTAGGAGTTGGGCTGGCTTGTTGCCTGCATGCCAAGTCTTACTTTTTTCTTCGATCCTATATTCCTTTTTATTTTCTATTTAAATATTTGAACAAAATAGCTATTTTACAATTTTGAATTTTATAAAATAAATTACATATTATTGACATGCACCGTTGGTATAGCATGTGCAAAAATTTTGGGATCATTTGATGAACATCGAAAAATTGAGAAATTTACGAACAACCCTTCTGGTCTCACCTAGGCCTCTTTTCCTAGCAATGTGTTTTTTCGACTTCCGTGAAACAACCTGGATTTTTTTACACATGCTAACATACACAAACTAAGACACATGTACAAGGTTTCACACAAATTTGAATGTTTTTGAATTTTTGGTGGCCCGGTCAAATTTAGGCCAAAAATCAAGGTGTCTAGTAAGGATGCCTAGGGGTTAGGCCTTTGTGATGTGATACATGCTCCATGCTGAAACATGGCATCCTATACCTAGAAGCAATTTTAAATGTGTCCAAGATATCACACAATTTTGATTTTTTTTGAATTTTAGGTGGCCCGGTCAAATTTTGAATTTTCGCATGGGCTTGAGACCTCTCTCTTGGGTGGCTATAAACACCTTCACCAACTTGTGGTTGTGTGACTCACCTCTCTGGGCCCATGCCAACATTTCATGGGATCTACACCTCTTCGAGTAGGTTAGAAACACCATCATCAACTTAGTGGTTGTGTGAGTCACTACACCTGACCAACATGATCCCACTCACTTGATAGATCTAGTTGTAAGACTGCTATGCCAAGACATGAGACACACTTGTGGCAAATGTGGGGCTATGCCACCATTGCATGGGATCTAGACCTCT
Organism: Avena insularis; assembly: GCA_023614405.1. Lineage (NCBI taxonomy): Eukaryota > Viridiplantae > Streptophyta > Magnoliopsida > Poales > Poaceae > Avena > Avena insularis. The sequence continues at coordinate 28,168,631 of CM042689.1, read as the reverse complement.
ATGGGCTGGATAGAAACACGTTCACCATCTTGTTGTTGTATGAGTCATCGCTTGGACAACATTGTCCCACCCTCTTAATAGATCTAACTATAATTTTGCTATGCCAAGCCATGACACACACAACTGTGGTAGATGTGGGCCCATGCCAACATTGCATGGGATCTACACCTCTCCGAGTTGGCTACAAACACCATCATCAACTTAGTGGCTGTGTGAGTCACTACACCTGACCAACATGATCCCACTCACTTGATAGATCTAGATGTAAGAGTTCTATGCCAAGACATGAGACACACTTGTGGCAAATGTTGGGCCATGCCAACATTGCATGGGATCTAGACCTCTCTGGGATGGATAGAAACACGTTCACCAACTTGTTGTTGTATAAGTCGTCACTTGGACAACATGATCCTTCCCTCTTGATAGATCTAACTATACTTTTGCTATTCCAAGCCATGACAGACACAACTGTGGTAGATGTTGGGCCACCATGCCAACATTGCATGGGATCTAGACCTCTCTGGGTTGGCTAAAAACACCATCATCAACTTAGTAGTTGTGTGAGTCACTACACCTGACCAACATGATCCCACTCACTTGATAGATCTAGATATATATAAGAGTGTGATGCGAAGCCATGACACAAACTTGTGGCTAATGTGGGTCCATGCCAACATTGCATGGGGTCTAGACCTCTATGGACTGGATAGAAATTAAACACCTTCACCAACTTGTTGTATGAGTCATCACACCTGACCAACATGACCCTACCTACTTGATAGATCTAACTATACTTTTGCTAACATTGCATGGGATCTATACCTCTCTAGGTTGTCTAGAAACACCATCATCAACAAGGCTATGTGAATCACTACACCTGGCCAACATGATCCCACCCACCTGATAGATCTAGCTGTAAGAGTGCTATGATAAGCCATGACACACTTGTTGGCCATGCTAGATGTGGGGCCATGCTAACATTGCATCAGGCTCTAGATCCCACACACCTGTGGTAGATGTGGGGCCATGCTAACATTGCATGGGGTTTAGACCTCTCTGGGCTGGCTAGAAACACCATCATCAACTTAGTGGTTGTTTGAGTCACTACACTTGACCAACATGATCCCTCCCACTTCATAGATCTAGCTATAAGAGTGCTATGTCAAGCCACGACAAACTTGATGATGGTGTTTCTAATCAACTCATATGGGTCTAGAGCCTAATGCAATGGTGGGATAACATGATCCCACCCACTTGATAGATTAACACTGCTATGCCAAGAGATGATGAATTTTGAATTGTTTCTAAAAATTAGTTGAATATTGAATCTAAAACAAAAAACTACTACGGAGATGTTCAGCAAACAAACAACAAGCTTGTAAAGGGAATGAAAAATAATGCTAGTACACATTTTGAGCTCAACGGCCTGCATACGACTAGAAGACCATTGTTGGACCAGGATGCAGGCCCATGTGTAGTCCAAAAGGAAGACAACTGATAGCAGTACGTGTCATCGTTGATTTGTTGAGAGAAGCTCGTGCCACGTATGAATGCAGGGTATATAAGCAGGTATAATCGTTTCTCGCTCGGTTATGAGGCGGCTTGCATGCCTAATATATGAGGTTTCAAAAAAAAAACTCCAACCCGCGTTAGTCCTTCCCGCTACGATTTTCCGTTGGGCCCGAAAGAGCCCATTAATTTTTGATGCCCGGGATTAAGATGGGCCGCCCCAAACTACTTCACGCCCAAACGCAGCCGTGACGCGGGCGCGGGAGTAGGAGTTGGGCTGGCTTGTTGCCTGCATGCCAAGTCTTACTTTTTTCTTCGATCCTATATTCCTTTTTATTTTCTATTTAAATATTTGAACAAAATAGCTATTTTACAATTTTGAATTTTATAAAATAAATTACATATTCTTGACAGGCACCGTTGGTATAGCATGTGCAAAAAATTTGGGATCATTTGATGAACATCGAAAAATTGAGAAATTTACGAACAACCCTTTTGGTCTCACCTAGGCCTCTTTTCCTAGCAATGTGTTTTTTTCGATTTTCATGAAACAACCTGAGACCTCTCTCTGGGGTGGCTAGAAACACCTTCACCAACTTGTGGTTGTGTGACTCAGTAGTTGGCCAACATGATCCCACCCACTTGATCATTTTGGCCAGGTGATGAGTCACACAACCACAAGTGGATTACGGAGATTCTAGCCAACCTAAAGTGGTCTAGATCCCATGCAATGTTGGCATCGGACCACATTTGCAGGGCACAAGTTTCTTGGTGGAGTACGTATTAGAGAATTTGCCCTCCATGCAGGGCACAAGTTTCTTCTTGGTGGCCAACATGATCCTACCTACTTGCTAGATCTAGCTATAATTTTGAGTCTCCCAAGCCATGACACACACTAGCCTATGGCAAATGTGGGGCCATGCCAACATTGCATGGGCTCTAGACCTCTCTGGGCTGGCTAGAACCACCGTCATCAACTTAGTGGTTGTGTGAATCACTACACCTGGCCAACGTGATCCCACACTTGATAGATCTAGCTATAAGAGTGCTATGCCAAGGCATGACACACACTAGCTTGTGGAAAATGTGGGGCCATGGAAACATTGCATGCATGCATGCATGGGGTCTAGACACCTCTCTGGGCTGGATAGAAACACCTTCACCAACTTGTTGTTGTATGTGCCATCACACCTGGCCAACATGATCCTACCTACTTGCTAGATCTAGCTATAATTTTGAGTTTGCCAAGCCATGACACACACTAGCTTGTGGCAAATTAATGTGGTGAATTTTTATGATGTGGAACTAGGTCGATGTTGTAACATGGCATACAACCGCAAGTTGCTTAAAGTGTTTCTAGCCAGCTAAGAGAGGTCTATATCTCATGCAATGTTGGCATGGGTCCACATCTGCCACAAGTGTGTGTCATGGCTTGGCATAGCACTCTTATGCTTAGATGTATCAACTGGGTGGGATCATGTTAGAGCTTGGTGGGACAAGGTGCAATCAATAACATTTTTGTTAGAGCTTGTTGGGATCTTGAATAGCACACTTCAGTTTGTATCCGTTTTAGCTTCATGCAAGTTTTATGGTTCTCCTGTACTCCATCTGTTTCAAAATATAAGATGTTTTTAGATTTGTGAAGCAAATGTATCTAGACTTGTTTTAGTTTGTAGATTCACTCCAAACTTGAATGAACCTACACACTAAAATAAGTATAGATACATTTCCTTCACAAAGCTAAAACATCTTATATTTTGAAACGGAGGGAGTAGATGTTAATAGTGCCAACCAAATTGTGCCCTCAGTATGAATTTTTGGGTCCTTTATACTTCCTTCGTTTCACAATATAAACCTTTTTAGCAAACTGTTTTAGTTTGCTAAAAAGTTTTACATTTTGGAACGGTGGTAGTAGTACCTTTTTTGTAGACGAGTGCGGGGTTCAGCAGCAGTATATACATCAGCAGCAGGTGCTGCAGAAGATCCTGGCGCTGAAGATTGTACAGGTGCAGAATATTCCTGGGCACCAACGCTCAATGACGTGCCGATTGGATCTCCTGGCGAGGCGTCACTCCTGAAGCCATCAGAAGAACCACGGGGAAGAGCTGGGCGGGAGATCCGCGCGTACATGCGTTGGTGGGGACCACGGGGAAGACGTGTCGGGCTCCCCATGGCCGCCATAGTTACGCGCAGAACGCGACGTAAAGGAGGGCCCAGACCTTGGGGACGTGGCGTGACGGGACTGGCGCGGATCGATACGCCCAGGTGACGGCGAGTCAGAGTCTCGGGGGCGGATCCGAGGCAGATTTTGCCCCCGTATCATGCTCAGAGTACGTGTTTTCTTGGCTTGTAGTGGTGTTTCCTTCAGCCTCATTATCTGACGTGTTGTCATCAGTATTTTCGGCAGAATTTTGCGTGACTAGTTCGGTACAGCTTGTGGGCAGGGTGTCAGCTGTGGCCTACATAGGATCGACGACAGGAACAATCGGCACATATATATTGGTCATTAGTATGCACACCCATAGTTGTTTCTACCGAGGAGGGATTGTTTGAAGGAAGCAAAAGGATTTCATCATGGAGACGATGACCCGCAATTTTGATGAAGTGTAGCAAAGGGAAAAACATTTTCATCAAAAACTACATCCCTTGACTCGTAGACACGACCAGAAGTACTATCAAGGCATTTTACTCCTTTGTGACGAGGACTATACCAAAGAAATACACACCGTTTTGAGCAAGAGGAGAAACGCTGGTGAAGATGTTTCTAGCCAGCGTAGAGAGGTCTAGATCCCGTGCAATGTTGGCATCGGCCCACATCTGCCACGAGTGTGTGTCATGGCTTACTCAGATGTATCAACTGGGTTTGATCATTTTGGCCAGGTGATGAGTCACACAACCACAAGTTGATGAGGGAGATTCTAGCCAACCTAAAGAGGTCTAGATCACAAAGCTAAAAACTCTTATATTTTGAAACTATATAATGTAATTCCCATTCATTTATATGTCTGGTCCGTTACTATTTTGGTGAGCGTTGTATTTTAAGCATACGCACTACAACTAGGCCTATAAACATTGCTCATAAAATCCACAAATTGGCGAACACAAACAACCCAAACTTTACATTAATTACAATCGTCAATTAAGCAAAACGACAAAATTAAACCACAGTCATGAAACATTCTTCTGATAAAAACACAACACCATGCGCGAACTGTTTAGCAATCAAACAACCCAGCTTTGCGTAAATTTTTTAATGGTATACCAACATTCGCCAGGGAATCGGTAGTACGAATTTTTGTTTCTTGAGTTTTCAAGAATCTACCAGCATCTCCGCGATCTCAAGAACTCTGCTTTTTACCTTGTAGAGTTTGTTTGTCTTCGACAGAATAATTTCTGCAACAGTACGTCTCCTAGAATATTTTATCCTTTCCTATAACAAAATATTAGCAGGGTTAATAAGGTCACATGTTGGTGTATTTAAATATGCAAATGCCAAATAGAAATTTTAAATACCTGCGAGACTACATCTATAAATTTATCTCCGTCAAAGTGCTCCATACAGCATAGCATGAACATTCCACACGAGTTTCTGATCACAACGAATCTAAATTTGAATAACAGTACTAACACATCAAAAGAAATGGCATTAGTTCAACCAGAAACTCACGCATCATTTTGCCGTGGTGTTTCACAGCTTACGATCTCCCAATTGGAAACACCACGGAACTTATAATGCGTATATTTGTTACCCACTTCTATGTCTTTCGAAATTTGCTCTCTCTATGAAACAGAGAGGTTTAGTGTAATGCTTGGAGTAACCATATCGTCGCTAAATGTATAGAGAGAAAACATACCAGAGCTTCGACAATTTTCTGGACCCTTTTAAATTCAAACAGTGAGTCGAGCACTTGAAATTTCTTCTTTGGACTATTCAAGACGACACATCACCAGTGGAAATCGTTTATATTCAACGCGAAATATGCCTACCAAAAAGAGATAAGTGTTATCACATTACATAATCTGGTTTACCCTGTATTTTCTTGTACAAATAGTACTTACTTTATCGGCACGAAAGTATTCTTCCATGCATCTTGCAGAGCATCCTGATATATCATACACCTTTTCTGATTTTTTGTCCAAGGCTTCTTTCTTATGCTAGGATCTAGTTTTTCTTCTTGGTGGAGTATGTATTAGACTGTTTGCCCTCCATGCAGGGCACGAGTTTCGGTCATCCCCCAGTCGAAGAGACAATTCTTCCATGTAAACACCTATAACCTATAAAAAAATTTAATAACGTGTGACAAACGATCCTTCTTGTTTGCATAAAATAACAAAACAGTGGTACTTGGACTTACATTGCTACGCAGCCATAATTTATCAAGGATCACACTAATGTGGTTGGCAGTGACCTCAGTGTCGTCCTTGTTATTATAGACACTTTCATTGCAAAAATCTTTATTATTTTTTGCTGATTCAACGTACAACACTGCAGCATCTATTTATTGCGGTGTCAAACCGTCTAGGACTTCTATGTCTTCGAAAAGAACTGCATATACAGAAACAAATGTTTAATACGTGCATGTAACTGTTTTAATTTAATACATGCACAACCATGCAATTCAATGATGTTGCACTACCTTTTCTAACATTGTTTTTTGGTTTTTTACCCTTTTTGTCCGCCGACCTGAGCTTGCACTTCTCGCCAACGGCTTCTGTCTTCTCACCATTAATAGCTTTCCGGCAAATGGTATGTAGGCTATTAAACGAGTCAAATGATCCATTCGACAGAGTGTCTCCTACCTCACCCGTTTTTCCTCCCTGCCCCTTTTTCAATGCAGCTGTGAATGCTTCTAATGGAATCGGCTCTAGGTCCGGTCGCGTCGGTGAAGGACCCCTACCATCAATTAGTATTGGTGACGCTTGCGTACTGCCGAGTTTCGATGGTGCGGTGTGGCAAGCATCAGTAGCATTCCTTTCCTTCTTGTCTATGGGTAACATGAATATGTCACCTTCAACCTCTTTCCCCTTACTATTTGAATCCTTCTTTAAATTAGAGTCATGTGCAATGTTAATGGAGTTACTTTCTGGGGTGTCTGGATGTTCCATGAATTCTTTTGGCGTATATTTGTTGTTAGTAGAGGAGATTCCTTCACCATTCTCTACCTCTTTCTCTACCTCCTTATCTACCTCCTCCTCTTTATTGTCATTATCAGACATTTTTTCTTTAGAAGGTTTGTACGCGACTCCTGCCGAGTTCATCATAACAAGAAGTTTCTGCAAGATTGAAAATAAATGAATCACCATGTCATGTTTTAAAAAAAGCATTTGTTTAACTCAGAGAAGATGACACATAGGGTGTATCACCTTAGCACAAGCTTCTGTGAAGACCTCCATCTTTCTTTCAAAGGTTTCTTAAGTTGTTCTATCAATATGCTTTGTTAGTTTGTTCGTCATCTGTTCCAACATGACTTCTCTCATTCCTTTAGCCCTGCTGGATGTAGAACCTCCTTCCTTCTTCCTGTAGGGCCCTCTACTACGTTTCTTACCAGATGCAATTTCGGGTGTATGGAGAACCTCTTCTCGATGATTTTCAGTTATGTCATCGTCAATCTTCAAGATATGTGTATATAAACCAATTAATATTGACAACCTAGAACCGTTAGCTGAACAAAAAATAAGCCACGATATCACTTGTATTTATGTACCTTCCCCAAAGGACGGACCTTTAATTCTAAGGCGTCTCTCGCCGAAGCCGCATCTTCCGTCCAGTTCCTCATCAATGACCTTCTGGACATATACTCGGCGCCATCTGGGAGTATCTTCTCATAGTACAGATACTTCAAATATCACAACAAAATTAGATTAAAACAAAGAAAATGTATTGTAGATAATTATATACTCCCTCTGATTCAAATTATTTAACTCAGATTTGTCTAGATTTGGATGTATCTAGACATGTTTTAGTGCTAGATATATCCGAATCTAGACAAAACCAAGTCAATTAGTTTGAATCGGAGGAAGTATGTAAGTTGAGAATGGAATTTACCTGTAACAAGATGGTGCTGCCTATCGGCCATTGCTTCGCTTCACATGCGTTGCCTACTTGTTTTAGGCTAGCAATGAGGTATGTCCGTACATACTCATTGAAATTCATCTTTTTAATGCGACCCACATCTTCTACCAGTGCATAGTATTGTTTTGGGACGATCTTCTGGTTCTGTGGGGCAAGGACTGTCCCAATCAGAACCAGAACCACCTTGCGGATAAAGTCATCATCCGCAACTTTATCCTTGATGACGTTGGTGATTAGGTCATCAATTACAAGATTACCTGTCTTTTTGCTTACAAAGCTATCAGGTATATGGTTCTTTGCGTCATCAGCTTCCTCATAAAGAATGTCCGATATATCCAATCCATGATTTTTTAAACCATAGATGCACTCAACGTCCACTCCTGTAAGGGATATTTTACCATCATTCTTGCGTACATTAAATTTTTCTGTCTTTGGATCAAATTTTTGTGTCATAAATTTGATCACCAGACATCTTGACTTCACTGGGGGAATCTCAAGCATGCAGTGCAAGTCGGTTTCTCCAATTTTGGCACGTTGTGCCGGTGTCATACTTTTCACGAAACGACACCACTTCTCAACAACACAACACATTTCTCTGATTTCGTCCATTCTGTTGAAAAATAACTATATTTATTTAGGTGTTTTGTTGGCATCCGAAGAAAGAGTACTATTCATAACACACATAGACTATAAGATGGATAACACTAAGAGTATGTTATACTACACCATGTCAGGTAAATCGATCTCTGGACGCGCCTAACTACCGATAAATCGAGAGCGGGATTTTAAAAATGTTTACACATATATACAATTACAAATAAAGAGTTTACACACATAGTTTTTCTGTAGTACATGTGTTTATAGACCTTTAATTGCAAACATATATGAACAATATTACACATAACCAGCTAAATTTAATAACAACAGGAGAATCAAACGTCTTGTTTCTTTTATCAAAAGGGACTTCTATACATCATTTGTTTTTAAACATCAAACCGGCTAAATTGCATATCAACACCGCATGTAGGCCTGAGATGCGATGTCTAACACACAGAACCAATTAACACAAGAAAATTACAGCAGAATTAATAGGCAACATCATGCCAAATGATTTCCCTCCCTCAAACAGAGCCCAACAACTGGAATTCCTAGCAACATCCACTAACAATTATTCGACATAATGGCAACTACCCTTGGACGGAAAATCTAACGACTAAACAAACGGATCCATATGGATCGAGATCTAATCGAAGTTCTGCTGAACTTAGAACTAGTAATAATGTATGATAAATCCACAGTGTGTACAAAAATACCTGCAACGGTAGTGCGTGTGCTGCGATTATTCAGCTCCTCAAAAAGAAATGGTGTGTCCTCGATATAGCTCTCACGTAGGGCAGGAAGAAAAGAATTCAAATCTCGTCGTTGGAGGCGATGGGCGAAGTCGAGGTGGGCGGAGTCGAGGCGATCGAACAAGAAAATCCCTCTAATAAGATGTGCCTCTTTATGCGCACGTACCACTACTAGGAAAATGGCTATAGGTAATCAGCACATCCGTGGCTCACATGGTTGAAGTGCCCCATGGCTAAAACAGGCGTGGCTCACCTATGAGCAGTGCCCTACTAGTAAATAGAACAACCGTGGCGCACATGACCATAGTGCGCCATAGATATGTGTGGGCTAGGGCCCTGTTGGCCGCACGCCAAACATCTGTAGCGCACATAGGTCAGGTGCGCTACGGATGTTAGTGCCAACTGTGGCGCACATGGTGGGGGTGCGCTACGCCCCCCCCCTCTGCTGTGAAACGGCCAGACACATCCGTGGCGCACTATGGCATGTGCGCCACGGATGTTACTACTCCCTGTGGCGCACTGGGGCATGTGCGCCACGGATGTTTCTCCTCCCTGTGGCGCACTAGGGCCGTGTGCGCCACGGATGTGTCGATTTTTTTTGACAGCACTTTATGTGCACATGTGTGACCACATCCACCACCCCACACTTCACTTTCCCCTTCTTCTTCCTCCTTAGATCAAGTCGGGATCTTCTCCTTCCCACCTCAATTTCTCCACCCATTCACCATTTTTAGCATGTAGAACTTGCCTTGGATGTTACATAAGTAATAGAGGAAGGTCTCCGGTCTCTCATCTCCTTCTCCGGTCTCGCGCGCACCTCTTCTTTACATCTTTCTCGCGATCGGTCTCTCATCTCGGTAAGTTGTCCATGTAAGGATGTGTTCATGTGTATATGGATGATGTTCTCATATGTATGTAGATGATCGATGCTCATGATGTGTGTATGGAGAGGGTCGATGGTCATATGTGTGTGTATATGGAGAGTATCGATGATGCTCATGCATGTGTGTATGGAGAGGATAATGATATGTTCATGTGTGTATGGATCGGTCTCTCTCTCTGTTGTGTTTGTATGTGAACAAGTTTCCATTTGTTTTGCCAAAATGTTGATTCATTTCCATTTTGGCAAGACTTTGGCATTTCGCAAAGGTCCTAATTTTAGGATAGGTCATGCCGAAATTTTCTATCGACCATTGCATGCATGCATTCATTATGTGGTTCTAATAGACTTCAAATTGTACCGTGTACACCGTGCAGGCAAAAATGGTCCGCATAATGAGCGAAGGCATTTTGGCTAGATTTTTGAAATGTGGGACGGCCGACATGATACGAAATAACAAGACAGATATAAGATGTCCGTGCAGAAGATGCAAACTCAACTGGGTGATCGAACCAGATTCCGGGAATCTGCAGGCGCACCTGCTCCGCCATGGTTTCATGGATGGATACACTCGTTGGATAAGCGATGACGTAGACGATGGTGACGGTGAAGGTGGCCAACATGACGATGATCATCATCACGGCAAGAACGGGCGAGATGATGAAGAGTCTCCTGGAGATGGTGAAGATGCGGAAGCAGACCGGGATGATGATGATCTAGATGCCGGAGGAGCAGACGACGATGGAACAATGTCAGGCTGGGTGCAGGACCCTTATGTGCAAGAGCTGCTTATCAAGCAGACGAGTAATGCCAGGGCTGCCGCTAGAGAGAAAGCCAAGATCGCGCAACTTGAGAAAGACGCGGTTACTCCATTGTATGAAGGATGCAGGCCCGATGATACCCGGTTGAATGTAACTCTCAAGGCTATGGAGATGAAGGCAAAACACAAATTGAGCGACGCAAGCTTCGACGATATGATGGCATTATGGCACGATCGTCTCCCGGAGGGGAACACATGTCCAATTAGTATCGAGGACACCAAGAAAATCGTCTATCCTCTCGATCTACCGCACGTTAGATATCACGTATGCATCAACGATTGCATCATTTATCGGGGCGAGGACGCGGAGAAAACCACATGTCCGGTGTGTGGCGTGAGTGGATACAAGAAAGGGAAGAAAGCACCTCGAAAAGTGGTATGGTACTTTCCTATCACTCCTTGTCTGCAGCGCTATTTCGCGGACCCTAAGGAAGCGAAGCTCATGCGATGGCATGCGGAAAGGAAGAAGCCAGGAGATGATGATGATGACCCCGAAAAGGATGAGCTGCTGACGCACCCTTCAGATGCTAGCCAGTGGAAAGCATTGGACCTCGAATTCCTAGAATTCGGTGGAGATTCGAGGAACATCAGGCTTGGTGCGAGCACCGATGGACTCAATCCGTTTGGTAGCCAGAGCAGCACGCACAACACTTGGCCCGTGTTTGTATGCATGTACAACCTCCCTCCATGGTTGTGCATGAAGAAGAAGTACATACAAATACGTATTCTAATTCAAGGGCCAAAACAACCTGGTACCGACATCAATCTGTATCTCGGGCTATTGAAAGAGGAGCTAGCCACGTTATGGGAATCTAGAGCCAATACTTACGACGCTGTCGCACAAGATTATTTCACTATGAGAGTCGCGTTGGTCACTACGGTGCAAGACTATCCAGGTTGCGGGTATATCTCGGGGCAGGTTATCCAAGGATTCTGCTCATGCGTTAGGTGCATGGATAACACAAGCTATCTCCAACTAGAGAAAGATCCAGGGTCATCGAAAACCGTGTTCATGGCGCACCGGAGGTGGCTCGGCAAGAATGATCCATGGAGAAAACGTGGAGACCTGTTCGATGGAAAATCAGAGACCCGAGGAATCCCAGAGCGTAGGAGCAGCGAAGAAGTGGAAGAGTTGCTGAAAAACTGGAAAGATTGTCCTAAGCCTGGAAAGAAACAAAAGAGGCAGCAACAAGACAAGCCGCTGATGAAGGTATGGAAAACGAGGTCTGTTTTCTGGGAGTTGCCATACTGGAAGTTTCTCCGCATGCCTCATAGCCTCGACATCATGCATATCACGAAAAACGTGTGCAAGAGTCTGGTCGCCACCATAATCAACATGCCAGATAGGACGAAAGATGGTCCGAAAGCAAGGCACGACTTGATATGCTTGGGTATCCGAAAGGAGCTTCACGGAGGACGCACTACTCCTGATGATCAGGAAGATGACGATGATCATGAGTCGGAGACGACACAAGGTCGTCGGAAGGGTAAAAAGTTCAAGAAGAACGAATATTACTTCCCTCCTTCTTGCTTCACTCTAAGCCAGGATGAGATCAAACAGTTTTTCAAGTGCCTTCTAGGAGTCAAATTTCCTTACAGCTACGCGGGCAAGATAAGGAGATACCTAGACGAGGCGAAGCAGAGGTTCAGTGGCATGAAGTCTCACGACTGTGTCGTGATAATGACGCAGGTACTTCCGGTCGCACTAAGAGGGATAATGGACGAGCACGTCCGTGAAACGTTATTTGGCCTATGCAAGTTTTTCGACGTCATCTCTAGGAAGTCGATTGGCGTGAATCAGCTCGGGAGGCTACAGGAGGAGATCGTGGTGATACTATGTGAGCTTGAGGTCTACTTCCCACCCGCATTCTTCAACATTATGGTGCATCTGCTGGTCCATGTCGTGGAGGACATCGTACAACTCGGGCAGATGTTCCTCCGCAGCATGATGGTGTTCGAAAGGATGAACGGACACATCAAAGGATACGTTCGCAACAGGTCCCGTCCAGATGGAAGCATAGCCAAGGGCTTTCTGGCCGAAGAGTGCATCTCTTTCTGCACGAATTATCTAGACATCGAGAACCCTGTCGGTCTTCCCGTCAACAGGCACCTTGGCAAGCTCGACGGATCTGGTCACCGAGAGGGTCGTCGCATACTGCACGCAGACTTCGATTTTCGACGCGCGGACTTTGATCGAGCAAACCTCGTCGCGCTATAGCATTTAGAACTGGTCGATCCTTGGGTACAGAAGCACAAAAGGTTAATCGAGAAGAAGTACAGTGACCGGGGCATACAGAGGATCGCATTCTTCTGACACGGAAAAGATCATATTCACCTTGTCGCAGGGACCGATGCAAAACCTGGTGACCTATCAGGCGTATGATATCAACGGCTACACATTCTACACGGAGGAAAAGGACAACAAGTGTGATTATCAGAACTCAGGCATAACGTCGGAATTCTACACCGATGACAACGTGAAGGAAAGATTCTACGGAAGAATCGAGGAGATCTAGGAGCTCGACTACTGTGGAGAAAAGGTGCCGATGTTTCGTGTCAGATGGGCAAAGAGCGTCGAAAGAAGACGGTATTTCACAACCATGGTTATACCGGCAGCCAAATCCAAGGCCGCCGGTGCAAACGTGGCGCGAAAAATGAACCGTGGTCTGGCTACCAAAATGGACCAATGTTTTTTCATTACCGACCCGACAAAGCCTAGCCGTGTTGTCGTGAGGAGAGGAAAAAGAAACATCATCGGAATGGATGGAGTCGCCAACGAGCAAGACTTCGACCAGTACGGCGATCCAAAGATTGAAGATGACGACGACTACGATGCAGCAACATACATCACAAGAAGAAAAAGGACAACCCTACCCAAAAAAGGTAGCCCGTTCGAAAGAAGAAACATTAAAGTGTCGGGGCTAAATTATTCAACCGCGACAAAGAAGGGAAAAAAGATTGTAAAACGCTAGCTCAAAAAATATTGTAAAACGCGTGGTCGAAAAAGATTCTAATATTCATGGACAAATTATTATGAAATTTAGTTATATTTTGAATCATATTTGTAACACTTTTATGACATATATTATCACTTTTGGGCATTTTTGGAATATTTAAAAGTATTTTAAAAACAAAACAAAACTTGTATGGCATATATCACCACTTTTGGCATTTTTTGGAACATTTAAAAGTATTTTTAAAATAAAAATAAAAAAGTGGGGCACCAGGATTCGAACCTGGGTGCTCATAGTTTAGAATAGAGTAGTCGGCAGAACCAGTGGGATAGACAAGAGTTCTTGCTAGAAGGAGCGCTGGACTGTTGTTATAGAGTGGTTAGATCCCAGATAGGCATAGCACACTAGCCCGAGTGCGCTACAGTAATCCGTAGCGCACTCTGGCATAGTGCGCTACGCCTATCTGGGTTTTATCCACGTCATCGATTCCAATCCCCCATCTCTCTCACACTCGCTCATCCCCGTCCCCAGCCCGATCGATCCCCTCCGCCCGCGCCGATCCGTGGAGGATTGGCCGCCGTGGAGGAGGAAGCCCGCTGTAACATCCCTAAAATCATGTTTCAAACTCATGCATATCATCCATGCATCCATGATCATATAGAGTTCATCTCAAACAAATCATTCAAAAACAGGAGCATATGAGCTCATTATTTTATGTGATCAGCATTTGAAACAAATGCTACTCTCTAATGAGAGATTGTTGTTCATGAAACCAAACTTGGTTGTCTTATTGCCTTAGGTTGTTTTGCTAGATTGCTAAGGTTTAAACCAAAATTTCAAAACAAATATGATTTGAAAACCAATTTCAAAACCTATTCAAATTAGGGCTATGCCACTGCTTGTTTTATTTTATTCTAAATGACCAAGCCAATTCAAAGTGACCACTTGGTTTTATGCCCAGAACTGTGACTGTTGCACACTGCAAAAATCCTGAAAAGATTTGAATTCAAATAGCTCTTGAAACCATTTGAAAATCAATCCAAAAAATCAAAACAAAAAAAGAAAAGGGGTAAGGAAATAGAAAAGGGCCAGCGTCAGTCTTTTGGCCCAACTGAGAAAGCAGCCCACTAAGCCCACCCGGGTTTCCTCTCTCCCTCTCTCACTCGCAGACGCACCCATCGAGTGACTGACGACAGGACCCCACCCCCTCTCTGTTTCTCTCGCTGACAACTGGGCCCCGTCCACGTCACCGTCGTCTTCCCCAAATCTCGCAAAGAACACGTCGCCGCGGGCCGTTGCTGGCGTTGATCATGCGGCGTAATTGCCATTGAATCTGCAGGCGTTTCCTATCGAGCCCCCTGCCTACTTAAGCTCCTCTGCACTACGGCCATTTCCCCTCTCCTAGCGCCACCTCTTCGCCACCAGGCTGCCCGCAATTGCTCTCGCACCGCCGCAGACAGACACACTCCAGCGACGAATCTCGGTGAGTACAGTGCGCCCCTTTGCCTATCATTCAAACCACAGCGACCATCATGATCTTGCGCATCTGCTAATGCCCTCCGTTTGCTTTCTCATGACCCAGAGCGACGTCCTCGTTCTCACCTGCAAGCACCTGAGCCGCCGCTCAACTCCGACGTGTGATTCAGGTAAAGTCCGTGCGCCCCTTGCCTCCTCTTTGATACAGACTTGTTCGACAGACCCTTGCGCATCTCCTAAACCTTCTGGCTCTTGCTAGGACGACGTGGAACCTCGGCAACATCTTCGACAGCAAGCAACTGACGCCGCCGGCAACTCAGACGAGCTCCAGCGACCATCACCGTGCGCCCCTTGCCAAACCAGTGCCACCTTGAGCTTCAGCAGCACACGGCGAGTCCGGTAAGCCCATTCCCCCTCTCCCGCGCGACCTAGAACACCGGTAGCATCTCTGACAGAGGCGCCGCCGCTTGTCGCCGCCGCTAGCGCCGCCACTGGATGGTCAGGCTGCTCAGGATCGTTAGATCCAGATCCTGCGGATGCGATAAAACATAGACGAAGCGGTACGATTCAATCTAAGCCGCGCGATTAAGTTAGATCCAGCGGCTCAGAAGCACGACCCGACGCGAAACGGTACGCGCCAATCAGAGCGTGACGTGTGGCTGGAGTTTAGGTTTAAAACAGGATTTGAATCTGATTGATATTCAAAATTGTTTTGGCTATAACTTTTGATCCCCACGTTAGAATTTGACAAATTTTATACCGTTGGAATCAGGAGAGCAAGCTCTTTCTAAATATGCAATGTTTTTAATGTTTTGCTCCTGTTAAAATGGTTTTATTTACAGAAACTTGTGCTAGTGATTGTGATTGTGAGGAGTGTAGCTACTCTCCAAACTACCAAGGCAAGTGGTACTTCATGAATATTTCTATCCCTATGTTTTATACTAAGCATTAGAAATATTTTGCTAAGTCTTGCATGTTAATATTTTACTTATATGCCATGATGGGAAATCCTAGTAGTTGTAGAATTGCTAGGGAATTTCTAAGTTAAGTTACTATCTATGCCATGCTTAGCCTAGCTAGTAGCAAACAAGGGTTGGTGAAATATACATGCTATGATGAAAATATTTCTAAGTCTTTGGACTTATGTTTTGCCTAATAAAACAACTAAGTTAATGAAACACCTGGGTGGAATGGAAGGAATGGTTTATGTTGAGTGGTTACACAAGGCCCATTTCTATGGTTTACCTTGTGTATCTCACTTGTGGTAAGCCACCCAGGAACAAAGAGATTTTAGAGGCCAAGTGTTAAGAAGCTTCTAGTGCAGCCACTTGGCATTATGGGCTCTGCCTGGACCACATAGGTTGCTAGAACTTAGCCATTTGTACAGTTGGTGGTAGTGGGAATGATAGGTTGGAGCGCGTCCATTTGGTCTAAGGGAAGGCTTCTGAAAGGACCTGTCTTGGTGAAACCAAGTCTGGTGGGGAAAGTGCACAACCTCTGAAGATGGAAAAATCTAAGTACTTAGCCAAGTCCATGGTAATGGACAACTTGAGCATCAAGACATGGAAGCTATCAAGAATCTCCTCATCCCAATTTCTAAGTAAAAACTTGTGGGTGAACAAGGGTGAAGGACCTCAATGTCTATTGGTGGTTCCTTGGAAAAATGTTTGACAAAGAAAAACTTAGTGATTTCAACTAATAGGCAAAACCTATTTTGGGCAAAGCAAGCCAATCTACACTTAGCCAAATTGCATATAGTATCTAGTCCACCTAAAATTATACTAAGGTATCACTTGCCAATACTATTCCAATGTATTGACCCACTGTGGCTGTAACTTGTGATGTTGCAGGTTACTCTGATGAGGATTAGGTGTCATGAGTCTACGCTCAACATGTTTGCCTGTGGCACATGAAGATGAAGACTTTTAATTTATTTACTTATTAAAACTCTTGTATCAGGCCTATGGCCTTGGAGTTGTAAAGACTATGTTTATCTCTGGAATGGCTGTAATAATGACCTTTGTATCTGTGTACTTCATCTTAAACTGTGGATGCTAGCCTTGATCCAGGGACTAGCATTGCAATCACAGGGATCCTTTTCCTTTATAAAGGAGGGATCTTACAGATGGTATCAGAGCACTGTGTTGCCTCTAGGATTATGACCCTATGATGGATGAAGGAGTTGAGTACTGGTGGGTGCAACTTCACTTGTACAAAAACAAGGAAGACAACCACAAGGAAACATGATTCTGCATGTTCACCAACACTGTGATGCACACCACATTCTTTGAGTCAGCAAGGAATGCAGCTTGGAGGACTATCAAAGAACTTAGTGATAGAGTCAAGTGCAGAATGCTCAACCTCCAAAATGATCTAAAGAAAGAGAAGAAACATACCCAAGAGTTGGAGGCTACCAACCAAACTTTAAGAGGAGACATTATAGACTTAGTGATGGAATCATGTGAACAAGATAGGCTAATTGCTTCTAGAAATATTGTGTTAGCCAACAGATCTAGTGAGATAGGATTGTAAACGTACTTCGTTAGTTCGACCACCACTTACCACCTTATTTTCCAAATGTTGCTCTAAAAATAAGATTGAACCCTGATTGATGTAATGGATCCATGTATGCCTTGACTTGTGTGTTTTGATTTCCAAGGATATGTATGTGATGCTTTGCCTTGTGTTTCATTTTAGATTGTGTTGTTCTAACTTTTTCTATCTTATAAATAGATGCCTAATGTTACCATCAGCACTGTTGAGGAGTTCCAAGGAACTCGCTTTGGTCCTCGTATTGTTGAGCTTACCACCTTGCTCAATCTCCCTCTTCCTACCATCATGGTGCTTCCCCTCACCAAGTTTGAGAGGAAAGACCTTTGGGGATTCAAGGTCAATCAGCCCGGACGTCAGACAGAGCCTACCACGGAGGCCATCATCTTCAAGCTCATGCACGATGACAAGGAGAGAGGCCTTGAGGTAGTCATGCAGGATCTGATAGGACGTCTACTAGGGAGACACTCCCGACAGGTTAGATGTACCCACTTCCACGTCTTCGGTAGACGTGATGAGGATGGAGAGGCCATTGACTTTGAGGACGATTCGAGGGACACAACAGAGGCTATTCGTCTATACCTCCAGGACTTAGAGGTTCTTCTTAGGCATGTAGACACTGATAGGACCAACGTCATGCTCAGCAATGACGAACTCCAGGTGCAGCTTCGTGAGAAGGACAAGCTCTTCGCAGAGCAAGATGAGATAGTCAAGGAGATGGAGACGAAGTTTGAGAGCCAGGACAGAAAGTTCAAGAGTCAAGAGAAGCGAGTCCAAGATAGGAACAAGAGGATTCGAGACATGACCGTAGAACTGGAGGCCAAGCACTTCGAGCTCGAGCATCAGCAGACGGTGATTGAGAGGCTTCGTTCCTAGAAGAGGGCTCTCAAAGCCAAGATAGAGACCTTGACCTCCAATGTCGAGGAATACAAGACCGCAATGGAGAATGCAGGTCTTACCCTTGTCGAGGAGGAGGTTGATGCCGAGGAGTAGATTTGACTACTCATTTATCATTTATTATCATACTTGTTGTAGGGAACTTGTTATTTGACCATCCGACATGTGGATGGCTTGTTATCTGTTTGTGTTTTACTTTGTGAATTTGTTATCTTGCTATTGAACCTTCATCCTTTTTGTTGCATGCCTTGTGATTGTTGTGTGATGTATTGTGCATAAAAGCATCTATGGGTATCTCATTCTTATCTCTATTGAACAAACCACAGATGCCTCCTAGTCGTGCAAATCCCAACCCCAATAACAAAAACAACATCACTCCAGAAATGCAGCAAATGATGACAGCTCAGACTCAGCTGATGCAGATGATGACGATGTTCATCCAGAACCAAAACAACAACAACAACAACAATAACAACAACAACAACCCACCGGGTTTTGACATGCCTACCAGGTTCTTGAGGTTGAGACCAGCAAAGTTCTCAGGAACAACTGATCCCCTGGTGGCCAATGAATGGCTACGCTCTGTGAACAAGGACTTAGTAACTATGGGTTGTACTGATGCTGAAAAGGTCAGATTTGCAGCACATTTGCTAAAAGGACCAGCCGCCACTTGGTGGGATAATTTCCAGATCACCACTCCCATAGAAGATGTGACATGGGCTATCTTTGAGGATGCTCATATCTCATCCGGAGTGATGAGTCTGAAAAAGAAGGAGTTCCATAACTTGAAGCAACACCACCGTAGCGTGGCAGAGTATATTGAGGAGTTCAACAATCTGGTGCGTTACGCACCAGATGAGGTTGACACAGATGCTAAGAGAAGGGAGAAATTCCTAGAAGGCCTGAATGATGAACTGAATCTGCAACTATCAGTGGCCTATGTTCCCACTTATCAGTCTCTTTGCGACAAGGCTGCTATTTTGGAGAACAAAATGAAGCAAGTTGAGAGTAGAAAGAGAAAGCACTCCGACAAGCACAGCTCGGGATCGTCTCACAAACGTTCCCACTATGATGACAGTGGAAGCTCAGGATCCCACAAGCATGGGAAATTCAACAAGCACCACAACCACAATCGTCATGACAACAAGCATCACCGTAGTCATGACAATGACAAGTACAAGAACCACAAGGGTGGATATAAGAGCCACCACAGTGGTAATGGAAGTGGAAGTGGAAACCAGCCTGTCAAGAAAGACATTAGTCAGGTTGAATGCTTTAAGTACAAGAAGATGGGGCATTATGCAAATGAATGCCCAGAAAAGAAAGTTGAAGGACCCAACAAGCCCAACCCTTTTCAGAAAGGGAAAGTTAACCACATCAATGTGGAGGAAGTCTATGAGGAGCCTGATGTAGTTGCTGGTAAGTTCAGACTCAATTCTATTCCAGCATTTGTTCTTTTTGATACTAGAGCATCGCATTCATTCATATCAAAAGCATTTGTTGATAGAAATGGGTTTCCAACTGAAAACATTGGGTGTCCAATAGAAGTTAGTTCTCCAGGTGGAGATATGATAGTAAGTCTTGGATGCCGGGATCTAGTAATAGAGTTTGGAAAGCATAAATTTCCAGTGAGTCTGATAATCCTAGATTCCCAAGGACTGGACGTAATATTGGGAATGGATTGGATGTCTAAGTATGAAGGAGTACTAGATTGTGCTAATCGTACTGTTGCACTCACAACCCCGGAAAGAAAACGGATTAAATTCAAGTCCAACTTTGAATCAAAAGGGAGTAAGCTAAATTCTCTTAAGGGGGTTAGCATAGACAGTGTGCCAATTGTGAGTGAATATCCGGATGTGTTTTCGGAAGAATTGCCGGGAATGCCACCAGATAGAGATGTGGAATTTCTTATAGATTTGGTACCAGGATCTGGACCAATAGCAAAGAGACCATATAAGATGTCAGTTGATGAACTGAAAGAGCTCAAGAAACAACTTGGAGAACAGTTGCAGAAAGGATTTATTCAACCAAGTTCTTCATCTTGGGGAGCCCCAGTTTTGTTCGTGGAGAAGAAAGATAGAAGTCAAAGGTTGTGCATAGATTACCGTTCACTCAATGAGGTGACTATCAAGAACAAATACCCTTTGCCTAGAATCAATGACCTGTTTGATCAGCTAGAAGGAGCTTGTGTGTTCTCAAAAATTGATCTCCGGTCAGGTTATTTTCAACTCAAGATAAGGGAACAAGACATACCTAAAACAGCTTTCACTACAAGGTATGGATTGTATGAATATACCGTAATGCCTTTTGGTTTGACCAATGCTCCAGCATACTTCATGAATATGATGAACAAGGTGTTCATGGAATTCCTTGACAAGTTTGTTGTCGTTTTCATCGATGACATTTTAGTCTACTCCAAGAGCAAAGAAGAGCATGAAGGACATTTGCGTTTGATACTTGAGAAGTTAAGAGAGCATAAACTTTATGCCAAATTCAGCAAGTGTGAATTCTGGTTGAATGAAGTCAGATTTCTTGGTCATGTTATGACAAAGGATGGTGTAGCAGTTGATCCTGCTAAGGTTTCAGCTGTAACTGAATGGGAATCTCCCAAGTCAGTGAAAGAGGTTCGTAGTTTCCTTGGCTTAGCAGGTTACTACCGAAGGTTCATTGAAAATTTCTCCAAGGTAGCTAAGCCCATGACGGAATTGCTAAAGAAAGACAAGAAGTTTGCTTGGTCTGAAGGTTGTGAACTCAGTTTTCAGGAATTGAAGAAGAGACTCGTGACAACACCAATCTTGTGTCTGCCAGATTTGGAAAAAGATTTCCAAGTATATTATGATGCATCTCATCAGGGTTTGGGTGCAGTACTTATGCAAGATGGTAAAGTTGTGGCTTATGCCTCGAGACAACTCAAAACTCATGAAGTGAACTATCCTACTCATGATTTAGAGTTAGCCTCTGTTGTCCATGCACTAAAAACATGGAGACACTATCTTTTGGGAAAACGTTGTGAAGTGTTCACAGATCACAAGAGTTTGAAGTATATCTTCACCCAGAAGGAAATTAATATGAGACAAATAAGATGGCTAGAACTCATCAAGGACTATGACTTAAGTTTGCAATACCATCCCGGTAAAGCAAATGTTGTAGCGGATGCTTTAAGTCGTAAGGTTTTTGTGAATGGCCTTACCAAAGGAGAATTGCCTGATGACTTGTGTGCCCAATTTAGAGATCTCAGATTGGAGATTGTGCCTGAAGGACAGCTCATGTCTTTGGATGTTCAACCCACTTTGTTGGACAAGATCAAATAAGCCCAGAAGATTGATAAGGAAATTGATGAAATTAAAGAGAAGATTGGCAAGGGAAAAGCCAAAGGATTCCATGAAGACGAATAGGGTGCTTTATGGCATGGGAAACGTATCTGTGTTCCACAAGATCCGGAGCTTCGGAAACTGATTTTGCAAGAAGCACACAACTCACCGTATTCCATTCATCCGGGTAACACCAAAATGTATATGGATATGAGGGAAAGATTTTGGTGGAATAATCTCAAGAAAGACATCGGCAAACATATTGCCTTGTGTGATGTGTGTAGTAGAGTGAAAGCGGAGCACCAGAAACCAGCGGGTTTACTTCAACCACTACCTATTCCTGATTGGAAGTGGGACAATATTGGTATGGATTTCATTACCGGATTACCAAGGACCAGGTCATGATATGATTCTATTTGGGTAGTAGTGGATCGCCTAACTAAAGTGGCTCATTTCATACCCGTGAAGACAACCTACACAAGTGCTAAGTTGGCCAAAATCTATATGAGTATAATTGTATGTCTACATGGGGTGCCCAAGAGTATTGTGTCTGATAGGGGAACTCAATTCACTTCCCATTTTTGGAGACAGCTACATGAGTCATTGGGAACGAGGTTGGAATTCAGTACTGCTTTTCATCCTCAAACTGATGGACAAACCGAAAGGACTAATCAGATTCTTGAAGACATGTTGAGGGCATGTGCCCTAGACTATGGAGCCAGTTGGGATGAAAGTCTGCCTTACGCAGAATTTTCCTATAACAACAGCCATCAAGCCAACATTGAGATGTCACCATTTGAGTTTCTCTACGGAAGAAAGTGTACCACCCCATTGTTATGGAATGGTGTGGGAGAAAGAAGTTTGTTCCCACCGGAACTCATTAAAGAAGCCGAAGAGAAGGTCAAATTGGTTAAGGACAGATTGAAGATAGCACAATCCCGACAGAAAAGCTACGCAGATCCTAAGCGTAGAGAGGTCACCTACGAAGTTGGTGATAGAGCTTATCTTAGAGTGTCACCACTTCGTGGAGTGAAGAGGTTTGGAGTCAAAGGAAAGTTGGCCCAAAGATATGTTAGACCATTCAAGATTCTGAGTCATAAAGGAGAAGTAGCTTATGAAATTGAACTACCAGAGTCTTTGTCAGCCGTTCATAATGTGTTTCATGTGAGTCAGCTTAAGAAATGTCATCCAGAAATGGAAGAAACTTCTTTGAAAGATACAATACCTTTGGAAGAGGTTCAGTTGGAAAGTGATCTCACTTATGAAGAGAAGCCTATCAAGATTCTTGAGATGGCAGAAAGAGTCACACGGACTAAGACTATCAAGTTTTGCAAAGTTCAATGGAACCATCATTCCGAAGAGGAAGCAACATGGGAAAGAGAAGACGATCTTCGGAAAGACCACCCTCACCTATTTGCTAGCCAATCCGAATCTCGAGGGCGAGATTCACCTTAAGGGGGTTAGATTTGTAACATCCCTAAAATCATGTTTCAAACTCATGCATATCATCCATGCATCCATGATCATATAGAGTTCATCTCAAACAAATCATTCAAAAACAGGAGCATATGAGCTCATTATTTTATGTGATCAGCATTTGAAACAAATGCTACTCTCTAATGAGAGATTGTTGTTCATGAAACCAAACTTGGTTGTCTTATTACCTCAGGTTGTTTTGCTAGATTGCTAAGGTTTAAACCAAAATTTCAAAACAAATATGATTTGAAAAACAATTTCAAAACCTATTCAAACTAGGGCTATGCCACTGCTTGTTTTATTTTATTCTAAATGACCAAGCCAATTCAAAGTGACCACTTGGTTTTATGCCCAGAATTGTGACTGTTGCACACTGCAAAAATCCTGAAAAGATTTGAATTCAAATAGCTTTTGAAACCATTTGAAAATCATTCTAGAAAATCAAAACAGAAAAAGAAAAGGAGTAAGGAAATAGAAAAGGGCCAGCGCCAGTCTTTTGGCCCAACTGAGAAAGCAGCCCACTAAGCCCACCCGGGTTCCCTCTCTCCCTCTCTCACTCGCAGACGCACCCATCGAGTGACTGACGCCAGGGCCTTACCCCCTATCTGTTTCTCTCGCTGACAACTAGGCCCCGTCCATGTCACCGTCGTCTTCCCCAAATCTCGCGAAGAACACGTCGCCGCGGGCCGTTGCTGGCGTTGATCACGCGGCGTAATTGCCATTGAATCTGCAGGCGTTTCCTGTCGAGTCCCCTGCCTACTTAAGCTCCTCTGCACTACGGCCATTTCCCCTCTCCTAGCGCCACCTCTTCGCCACCAGGCTGCCCACAATTGCTCTCGCACCGCCGCAGACAGACACACTCCGGCGACGAATCTCGGTGAGTACAGTGCGCCCCTTTGCCTCTCATTCAAACCACATCGACTAGCATGATCTTGCGCATCTGCTAATGCCCTCCGTTTGCTTTCTCATGACCCAGAGCGACGTCCTTGTTCTCACCTGCAAGCACCTGAGCCGCCGCTCAACTCCGACGTGCGATTCAGGTAAATTCCGTGCGCCCCTTGCCTCCTCTTTGATACAGACTTGTTCGACAGACCCTTGCGCATCTCCTAAACCTTCTGGCTCTTGCTAGGATGACGTGGAACCTCGGCAACATCTTCGACAGCAAGCAACTGACGCTGCCCGCAACTCAGACGAGCTCCAGCGACCATCACCGTGCGCCCCATGCCAAACCACTGCCACCTTGAGCTTCAGCAGCACACGACGAGTCTGGTAAGCCCCTTCCCCCTCTCCCGCGTGACCTAGAACACCGGTAGCATCTTCGGCAGAGGCGCATTACCGTCGCTACTAAGCGCCACCATTGGATGATGGTCAGTCGCCAGATCGTTAGATCCAGATCCTGCGGATGCGATAGAACATAGACGAAGCGGTACGATTCAATCTAAGCCGCGCGATTAAGTTAGATCTAGCGGCTCGGGAAAGCACGCGCCAATCAAAGCGTGACGCGTGGCTGGAGTTTAGGTTTAAAACAGGATTTGAATCTCATTGATATTCAAAATTGTTTTGGCTATAACTTTTGATCCCCACGTTAGAATTTGACAAATTTTATACCGTTGGAATCAGGAGAGCAAGCTATTTATAAATATGCAATGTGTTTAATGTTTTGATCCTATTAAAATGGTTTTATTTACAGAAACTTGTGTAGGACTAATTTAAGTATATGAAATGTTTAGGAATTGTTTTAAGGGTTAAATAAATATTGTTTGGCAAGTTTTTGACTTGTTTAGGAATAAGTACTGTACACTTCCTTGGGTGAGATTTAAAAATCATCACATATCATTTGCATGCATGCATATATTTTTGATTGTATATGTTTTGTATGTGATTGTGGCTATGATTCTTTGTGTAGATTTTGGTGCTAGTGATTGTGATTGTGAGGAGTGTAGCTACTCTCCAAACTACCAAGGCAAGTGGTACTTCATGAATATTTCTATCCCTATGTTTTATACTAAGCATTAGAAATATTTTGCTAAGTCTTGCATGTTAATATTTTACTTATATGCCATGATGGGAAATCCTAGTAGTTGTAGAATTGCTAGGGAATTTCTAAGTTAAGTTACTATCTATGCCATGCTTAGCCTAGCTAGTAGCAAACAAGGGTTGGTGAAATAAAGATGCTATGATGAAAATATTTCTAAGTATTTGGACTTATGTTTTGCCTAATAAAACAACTAAGTTAATGAAACACCTGGGTGGAATGGAAGGAATGGTTTATGTTGAGTGGTTACACAAGGCCCATTTCTATGGTTTACCTTGTGTATCTCACTTGTGGTAAGCCACCCAGGAACAAAGAGATTTTAGAGGCCAAGTGTTAAGAAGCTTCTAGTGCAGCCACTTGGCATTATGGGCTCTGCCTGGACCACATAGGTTGCTAGAACTTAGCCATTTGGACAGTTGGTGGTAGTGGGAATGATAGGTTGGAGCGCGTCCATTTGGTCTAAGGGAAGGCTTCTGAAAGGACCTGTCTTGGTGAAACCAAGTCTGATGGGGAAAGTGCACAACCTCTGCAGATGGAAAAATCTAAGTACTTAGCCAAGTCCATGGTAATGGACAACTTGAGCATCAAGACATGGAAGCTATCAAGAATCTCCTCATCCCAATTTCTAAGTAAAAACTTGTGGGTGAACAAGGGTGAAGGACCTCAATGTCTATTGGTGGTTCCTTGGGAAAAGTTTTGACAAAGAAAAACTTAGTGATTTCAACTAATAGGCAAAACCTATTTTGGGCAAAGCAAGCCAAGCTACACTTAGCCAAATTGCATATAGTATCTAGTCCACCTAAAATTATACTAAGGTATCACTTGCCAATACTATTCCAATGTATTGACCCACTGTGGCTGTAACTTGTGATGTTGCAGGTTACTCTGATGAGGATTAGGTGTCATGAGTCTACACTCAACATGTTTGCCTGTGGCACATGAAGATGAAGACTTTTAATTTATTTACTTATTCAAACTCTTGTACCAGGCCTATGGCCTTGGAGTTGTAATGACTATGTTTATCTCTGGAATGGTTGTAATAATGACCTTTGTATCTGTGTACTTCATCTTAAACTGTGGATGCTAGCATTGATCCAGGGACTAGCATTGCAATCACAGGGATCCTTTTCCTTTATAAAGGAGGGATCTTACACCCGCGCCCGCGCAGCTCGTGGAGGAGGAAGCCCGCGCCGCTCGAGGAGGAGGAGGCCCGCGTCTGCCGATCCATGGAGGTCACCGCTGCTCGTGGAGGAGGAAGCCGCCCCCGATCGAGGCTGAGGAGGAGGAGGCCGTCGCCTCGCCCGCACGCTCGTCATCGTCCTCGTCTTAGAGGTGTGCCTTCTCTCCCTCTCTCCCTCTCTCCCCTCTCCACTTCTCTCCCTATCTCCACGGGTTAGGGTTCATGGTCTCCAGCAGTAGCATGGTTCATCTCTGTTTACAGTAGCAAGATCTCTGTGTTGTTCATGGTCTCCAGCAGTAGCAAGATCCTTCTGTTTACTATGTAGCAAGATCCTTGCAGTAGCTTGGATTGCCCAATTTGCAGTAGCTTGGATTGCCAAATTTGCAGTAGCTTGGATTGCCCAATTTGCAGTAGCAAGATCCTTGCAGTAGCTTGGATTACAGTAGCAAGATCCTTTTGTTTACTATGTAGCAAGATACTATGTAGCAAGATCCTTCTGTTTACTATGTAGCAAAATATACTCTACTAGTTATTGGTCATGGTAAATAATTTGGCCCGTATTTCGATGGTTTCCAAGTTTTTTGGATTGCCCATGCCCCTTTGACTGCTGTAATTTTCTTGCCTAAATGGAAAAATTGTAAGCAAGCAAAATCCTGTATAGCCAAATTGTTGGTAAGGTTGATTGTCTAGAGACTAGAGTGCATAGCAAGAAACTTCTTTGCATCCTCCTTTCCAATCATTTCGTGTACTGGTTTTGTTGCAAGTTGTCACCAATTAATTGAAACTATGTTGGTTACTGCCAATGTGAAGCTGGTCGGTTTCAATCTTGTTACTGTCAAAATGAACCTTATTGGTTGCTGTGTTGCTGTGTTGATAGTGAGGTTGCTGTGTTGCAGTGTTGATAGTCAGATTAGGGCTAGTGAGGTTGCTGTGTTGATAGTCAGATTAGGGCTAGTGAGGACAGGGTTAAAATTAGTCGGGTGCTAAGGGGCTGCGACGACCTGGAACCTCCCATTCAACCCCCATGAGCGGATGAAGAAGAGCCGTATGTCCTCAGAACTTGCTTCGGCTTATTCTTGCTATGTCCAAAGAGCATGATCCGTTTGGGGACGGCGGGGGCCATCACGCCACAGACAATAGCACCGCCTGTCGTGCCAGCGACAAGCGGTGGCAAGGCCCCCTTACCGCCCTTGCCGTCACCTCCACGCGGTGGGTCGGATGATCATGTTGATGATATGCACATGGCACAAGATCCGGCCAAGGACGACGAAGACTGGAATGATAACTTCTTCAGCACTCAGTTTGGCAACGAAGACCTAGCTGGTGGCCCCACAGAGAAAGCCACTATCACCAAGCGTCTGTTTGGTTCTCAGGAGACGCCTCTAGCTTGTGCCTTTACAGAGCCAGCTGATACAACCAACCGGCCCTTTATTCTAAGCCCTGACACACTACATAGGGCGGCCGATGCTCAGATTGTGGTGCCTGCCCGCTCTCCAAAAGGAAAAAAGGGCAGGAAACGAAAATATAGCAGCTCGAGCCAGCCGGTGGCATCTACAACTGTGAATCCGATCAGGTTTCGGGACGGGCCACCAAGACCCGAGGGTATTATGTGGAGGATTCATGTGGCGGGTGAGCCCATGCTACCTAAGAATTTGCGGAAGCTCTCCAGTTCGGAACTGCAGGGTGTGCATGATGGCATGCTGACGATAGAGAGACGCCTTCTATCGGAGAAAGATCCCTCGCACCTGGTATTCGTGGTTAAGGTGCCACCAGGCTTGGGATTCATCGACAATGCCCCTGCGGATCTGTTCTTCCTGTGGTTCGAGGACATCTTCAATATGTTCCACCTATACCCGCTGCACTATACCATGGTCCGTCTCTTTTCTCTCACCGCCATGCATCATTAGAGAGAACACACCGGGCATCGCTATAGTGGACCCCTACTACATGCGTGATGGCTTCTTGGGTTCCCCCGCCGAACGACATATCGTGGCCTCGTACCTAAAAAGAATCCTCGTGGCGAACAAGACAAAGGAATACATTCTCGTGCCTTACTTTCCTGAGTAAGTCGTTATTCACTCGCCACCGTCGATTGGCTTTATTAGATCATCATCATTCTTTTTCCAACACATTCCATTTGAATTTTTTGCGCAGAGATGAACACTGCACGCTCATCTCCTTATCGCCGAAGCATTCCCATGCCACGTATTTCGACTCGGGGAGTCTAGAAAAGAAGAAAAACTACGGCAAGATCAAGGAAGTTTTGGATGATGCTCTCACTGGCTTTGCCTCGATGGAAGGAACCACCTTCGTGCGTACGAAGGTCAAGTTCGGCAGGCACGTCTTCAACCACGTAACGGAGTTCCCCTGCGTGAAGCAGCCGGAAAACAGTAAGAAGGAAGCCTACTACGCACTCCATCACATGAGGGCGTTCCTACTTGACCAGCAGAATTCTACGCTGCCAGATCATCTCAAACAGTGGGCCGAAGCAAAGGCCAAGATCAATGATTCAGATATTAGACAAGAGATGTATCGCATCTAGCAGCAGTTTGGGGCAATCATCTTTCGTGATGTCATGACTTCGGGGGGGATCTTCTACGGAGGAAATATCCCGAATAACCGTGACATAGAAGATCGCCTAGAGATGCAGGGTGACTATAGGAAGTTCATGACGAGACAAGTCGTCCTCCCGTTCCCTAAGCCGAGCCAGAAGGCTTGATGATGTTGGCCTAGTTGTAGTTACAAACTATAGATGACCTTTGTGTGTGTGTGGACAAGTGTACATGCTACTATACTTATCTTATTAGGTTTATGAATCATCGCTTACTTATTTTGCTTATTATTATTATATATCAATCAATGCTTGGTTTTTTGCTTACTCTTTGGTCCTTTGCTCACTTTGGTCCTTCTTTTTTCCTAACTCTTTTTTCGAGAATAATGCCGATGATTGAAATGTCGTGGCACACTATATATGTGAATGTGCTATGATGGGATTGTGAGCCTTGTGATATGCACAAGTCCAGGTCTTATGCATCCTACTTGGCTCACAGTTCCATCATAGCTTATTCCTGTGTCCAACGACCTATGTATATATATGAGGCATTCTTTTCGAGTTATTTTTGTCTTTTTCGAGAATATGCCGATGATTGAAATGTCGTGGCACAATATATATGTGAATGTGCTATGACGGGATAGTTAGCCTTGTGATATGCACAAGTCCAGGAATTGTGCATCCTACTTGGCTAACTGCTTCTCATAGCATATTCCTGTGTCCAACGACCTAGCTAGTTATATATGAGGCATTCTTTTCGAGCTACTTTGGTCTTTTTCGAGAATAATGCCGATGATTGAAATGTCGTGGCACACTATATGTGAATGTGCTACGATGGGATTGTTCGCCTTGTGCTATGCGCAGGTCCAGGTGTTGTGCATCCTACTTGGCGAACACTTCCATCGTAGCATATTCCTGTGTCCAACGACCTAGCTAGTTATATATGAGGCATTCTTTTTGAGTTACTTTGGTCTTTTTCGAGAATAATGTCGATGATTGAAATGTCGTGGCACACTATATATGTGAATGTGCTACGATGGGATTGTACGCCTTGTGCTATGCACAAGTCCAGGTGTTGTGCATCCTACTTGGCGTACTGTTCCATCGTAGCATATTCCTGTGTCCAACAACCTAGTTATATATGAGGCATACTTTTCGAGTTACTTTGGTCTTTTTCGAGAATGCCGATGATTCAAATGTCGTGGCACATTATATATGTGAATGTGCTACGATGGGATTGTCCGCCTTGTGCTATGCATAGGTCCAGGTGTTGTGCATCCTACTTGGCGGACGGTTCCATCGTAGCATATTCCTATGTCGAACAACCTAGTTATATATGAGGCATGCTTTTTGAGTTTTCTCTTTTTGATTTAGGAGTACTTTCTATAAGTGTATCTTCATATGCGACTTTAATTATACATGTTTTTTCAATCACCGGTTAATTATTATTGTCAACTTGTAGATGACGTGGTACGTCGTGTACAAGGGACGGGTTCCCGGAGTCTACGATGATTGGGAAGACTGCCAGAGACAGGTGCACCGTTTCAGCGGCAATAGCTACAAAGGGTACAACACTATGGCGGAGGCGGAAGCTAGATACACGCGCTATCTAGCGGGAGTTAGGACGACAAGGAACCGGATGAAGACCTACACCTTCGTCGCGGCGGTGATCATGCTTATCTTCTTTGATTGTTTATCCCGCGTTTGTGTCTAGCTAGTTTAGATGTCTAGGCGAGCTTCCGAGCTCTAACTTGTTCGATCGACACATGTATTCGCATGTCACCAACTACTACTTTGTAACTTGATCGAAACAATGTAACTTATACTATGTATTCATGTATGAGACTTATCTATATGTATTTGTTTCAATCTTGTTTTTCATATTGTGTATTTATATATATAATTGTATATCTTGTATCTATGTGTGTATATCTGCTGTAATATTGTATATAATTTGTATTGTATATAATCTGGCTCGGAAATTAAAAAAAAAAGACAAAAAACACACCTGTGGCGCACATGATCTACCTTCTGTGGCGCACTACACCTAAAGCGCACTATAGAAGCTTAGTGGCACACTGGGAAGTGCACCACAGAAGATCCTGTGCGTAGCGCACCTACCCACATAGCCGTGGCGCACTAGCAGGTGCGCTACGCCTATCTCTACACAACCGTGGCGCACTAGGCGGCGCCACTACCGTGGAGATAGCCGTAAGCGCGTGGCGCATCGCTAGTGCGCCATGATGATCTTTCCGGTGCGCCACTAATCGTTGTTTTCCTAGTAGTGTACAACGGTGTGTGCGTGGTGGGTGGGTGGGGCCTGTGGGGTTTAGGTCCATGGATTAAAATAACGTCTGAGTATGATGCATGGGCTTTGGCCAGCCCGTATGCCGGTCGGCCTGTCTCGGACCAATTGTGCCCGGTCAAATGTGTCCAACGTTTAACACAATTTTGATGTTTCTTTTGAATTTTAGGTGGTCAGGTCAAATTTTGAATTTTGCATGGGCTATAGACCTCTCTGGGGTGGCTAGAAACACCTTCACCAACTTGTGGTTGTGTGGCCAACATGATCCTACCTACTTGCTATATCTAGCTATAATTTTGCTATGCCAAGCCATGACACACACAACTATGGTAGATGTGGGCCCATTCCAACATTGCATGGGATCTAAACCTCTCTGAGTTGACTAGAAACACCATCATCAACTTAGTGGTTGTGCGAGTCACTGCACCTAACCAACATGATCCCACCCGCTTGATAGATCTAGCTATAAGAGTGATATGCCAAGTCGTGACACAGCAGTACGTGGTAGATGTGGGGCCATGCTAACATTGCATGTGGTCTAGACCTCTCTGGGTAGGCTTGAAACACCATCATCAACTTAGTGGTTGTGCCAGTCACTACTCCTTACCAACATGATCCCACCCACTTGATAGATCTAGCTATAAGAGTGCTATGCCAAGCCGTGACACAAACTTGTGGCAGATGTGGGGCCATGACAACATTGTATGGGGTCTAGACCTCTATGGGATGGATAGGAACACTTTCACCAACTTGTTGTTGTATGAGTCATCCCACCTGACCAACATGATCCTACCTACTTGATAGATCTAACTATACTTTTGCTATGCCAAGCCATGACACACACAACTGTGGTAGATGTGGGCCCATGCCAACATTGCATGGGATCTATACCTCTGTAGGTTGGCTAGAAACACCATCATCAACTTAGTGGTTGTGTGAGTCACTACACCTGGCCAACATGATCCCACCCACTTGATAGATCTAGCTGTAAAAGTGCTATGCCAAGCCATGACACACTTGTGGTAGATGTGGAGCCATGCTAACATTGCATGGGGTCTAGACCTCTCTGGGCTGGCTAGAAATACCATCATCAACTTAGTGGTTGTTTGAGACACTACACTTGACCACATGATCCCTCCCACTTGATAGATATAGCTATAATAGTGCCATGTCATGCCACGACAAACTTGATGATGGTGTTTCTAGTCAACTCATATGGGTCTAGAGCCTAATGCAATGTTGGGATAACATGATCCCACCCACTTGATAGATCTAAGTATAACACTACTATGCCAAGAGATGATGAATTTTGAATTGTTTCTAAAAATCAGTTGAATTTTGAATCTACAGCAAGAGATGTGGGCCCATGCCAACATTGCATGGGATCTATACCTCTCTAGGTTGGCTAGAAACACCATCATCAACTTAATGGTTGTGTGAGTGACTACACCTGTCCAACATGATCCCACCCACTTGATAGATCTAGTTGTAAGAATGCTATGGAAGACATGAGACGCACTTGTGGCAAATGTGGGTCCATGCCAACATTGCATGGGATCGAGACCTCTCTGGGTTGGATAGAAACACCCTCACCAACTTGTTGTTATATGAGTCATCACTTGGACAACATGATACTACCCTCTTTATAGATCTAACTATACTTTCGCTATGCCAAGCCATGACACACACAACTATGGTAGATGTGGGGCCATGCCAACATTGCATGGGATCTAGACCTCTATGGGTACAATGCTAGCATCATTAGGCTAGATACAATGCCAAGACATGATGAGCCACTTTGTGGTAGATGTGGGCCCATGCCAACATTGCATTGGCTATAGACCTCTCTGGGTACAATGCTAGCATCATTAGGCTAGATACAATGCTAGCATCATTAGGCACGTGGTGATACACCCTTGTGCCAAATTTGAGTCCATTTAGCTAGCATCAATACATCAAAACATGGCTTATGAATTTGTAATTTAAACAATATGAATATTTCACTATTCTTAGTTATGATTTAGGGAGGGGTAATGTATGCATCATTCAGGTCTAACACTAGTACTTTTTAATGTAATAGTAAGTCATAAAAATGATATATCTTTGGCTAATCTTCGGCTAATCCTAGTTTTTTAAAAACGATAAATTTTACAACATGGGATATCTTCGGCTAACATTTAGTGCTTAAAAAATGGGTGTCATATGAAAAGGGAAAAGCTGAACTATCTGGGATAGATGGGAAATATAAAAAATCTTCAGTTAATCCACTATGAATCTAAGTTTCTGTGTTTCACGGTTAAATTTTTTTTCTCTTCGGGATTGAGTTTGTTTCCCTTAAGATATACCAGGAAGGATGTTTTTTGGATTGGTCAGTAATTTTTATAGATGGATTTTCAGCGTACGTATAATTTTTTGGGTTTGGTAGTAATCAGCGTAATGGCCAGTCAGAACTAGCTTCATACATGGCTTCAGTTCACAGCACAGCATAGTTATTTTGCAAATCCCCCCTTGTGTTTTTCTAGCATGGCTAAAGTTGGTCCTGGGGGGTACAAAACAAATGTCGATAGCTATAGATGAACGGCTGCGTCCTTTGGAACCCTAACCTAAGGTGCCCCTAACCATCCGCTCTTCCAAGATTCAAATTGATTCTTATATCCTTCCACTAAAACTCGCATACATCACGCCGTTATGAACGAGAGGGATGCGGGTGTGCTTTCTCCTAAGGTTCCAAGGTCTGGCTGGGTTGTCGCCATGGAAGATTCTCTGGGATTTAGAGAGTTCAACACTTCAGGGGATGAATTTCGAAAAGAAGCTTCTGGTAATGTTGATTGCTTTTATCCGACTGCATATGTAAAATTTTGTATGCTTTTCTATTGTGTGTATAGTACGGGTCTGTTCTGTGTAGATCTAAAGAGGTCTTCAGAGTATATCTGTTTCTTAGGGTATTTAAGAACCGTGCTATAGTTTGGGATATTGTGAAGGATTTTACTTTAATAGTTTCTTATACAAAGGAGCAATTGAAAAATAAAATACTTTCTGTTCTTTACAAGTGACTGCTTTTAGGAAGGGAAGATTCAATGACAGCTTCCTTCGCAAATTGGGGGGTGGGGGATGGTGGAATTTAGTAGTGTGCTGTAGTTTGTAGGCATTTTATTTCTGTTCTTTTGTTTGATTTGTTATTCTATAGATGATGGAAGCTTGTTGACATGCTTCTATTCCTTGGTATAATAAATTCATGGCATTGTATCAACAATATGACATATGGTTTCTTGTTTGGCAGATGGAGTTGGATCCAGCATATCTCTCTAATTGTGCAACCCTGAAAACTGTGACTGAAATTCAGATGTCAAGCAATGAAAGTCAGGTGGGTAGGATCTACTCATTGTCGGAGGAATGGCCTCCAAAAGTTTATTTCAAGGGTGGCTTTTAGTATTTTTATTGTGTTATGTCATGTTATTTGTATGCAACATTGTAGTCAATGTACAAGATATTTTGTAACGGCTGCGGTTAAATATCCGTGTTTGAAGTGTGGCTTATGCGGTTAAAAGTACAGCTGCTCTTATGTGGTCCCAATGTGATGTAAAACCGCACAAGGATGCAACTAGAAGGTTTCAAATTGTAGTTTTGGTACTTGCTTCACAAATGAAAACCTGTTTTTGAGTTTGTTGGTTAAATTTTTGAAAATTTCAAACCAAAATGGCTAGATACAATGGTAGCATCATTAGGCACATGGTGATAAACACTCGTGCCAAATTTGAGTCCATTTGAATAAATGTAGATAAAAACATGGTACACAAGTGGCTCTTTCGAGTAGTCGGACATGATCGTTGACCTAACTACCCCACGTTTGGATAGATCTAGCTATAATTTTTCTATGCCAAGCAATGACACACACAACTGTGGTAAATGTGGGGCCAGGCCAACATTGCATAGGATCTAGACCTCTCTGGGTTGGCTAGAAACACCATCATCAACTTAGTGGCTGTGTGAGTCACTGCACCTGACCATCATGATCCCACCCACTTGATAGATTAGCTATAATCCGGCAGGTGACGCCAACTTTCGTGGCGCGGCCCGTGTGAGCTCAGGGGCAGCCCATCGGTGGTGCGTAATCTCGAAACCCTAGCTCATTCCCTGCACTTAGATTTGGATCTGACCCAATCGCTTTCCCTTTGATTTCTGATTTCTGAGCTAGATTGCCGTGTGCGGGTTGGCTGAATCGGGGGCATCGAGATGGAGAGGCAAGAGAGCACTTCCAATAGGTCAATCTCACTATTTTTTTCATTTGATTTGATCGCATTTGGATAATCACCAATTCCTCTAGCTCACTCTGCCCGCCTCTACTCAAACAAAATAGGGGTGATTATGAGCGGCGAAGAAAATTCCAATTCAATTTCAAGTTCTTCCCATCTAAAGCAAAACTAGGTGATGATAGTGTATGT
Source organism: Avena insularis (assembly GCA_023614405.1). Lineage (NCBI taxonomy): Eukaryota > Viridiplantae > Streptophyta > Magnoliopsida > Poales > Poaceae > Avena > Avena insularis. Next base: position 28,132,823 of record CM042689.1, on the reverse strand, counting down.
AACATCGAGAGAGGTACATCTGTGGGTTGGGAGGTTGAGTTAGCAGATATTGATCCCCAGCAACTGCAGCAAATGGAAGAATTGGCCGTGAAGAATCTAGTGGAGAAAATCAGGCAAAGTGTTCCTTGGGGTCCACAGCAGGAAGTTGCATTGTTATAGTTTGAAAATTGGAAGGGATAATATTTGAGAATTGAGGATGGAGAAGATTTAGTAGATGAAATTGATCGACAAGATGGCTGGACAAACAAAGAGGTTACTTTTCATGCTGAGCTCATCGATCTGGAAGCAGATTCCAAGGTTGGATATGTGGCTTCAAATTTTGCTTCGCAAATGTCAGATGATTATTGGGACTCACAGAGGTAGATGGTGCCCATACAAACTGAAGTTACAGTATTATCAGACAGAAATGATGTTGATGCAGGACAGGGTGTTGATGCAGGGGCTAGTATGTATGTTGATTGGAATTCAGTGGAGTTAGATGAAACTAGTGATTTAGTCATAGCACCAATGACTGACACAGAAATGGCCAAAATATTTGCCATTCCATTAGATGACAAAGATAAGGAAAAGACTGATGAAACTAATTTGGCTGATGATGATGGTGGTAACAGAAGATTGTATGAAGATGTAGATAGAGAGCTGATGGAGAATGTTGCAGATGATGTAAATGATGCACATTAAGATGAGCTGGTTACTGTCTATGACAAGGAAAACCCTGTTATTGCAGTAGGGAAACTGTTTCCAAGCATGGGTGAGTTTAGGATGTGTTTCAAAACTTATGCAATCAAGAAGCAGTTTGATGCCAAGACTCAGTGGACTGATAAAAACAAGATCTATGCTAGATGTAGAGGTTTTGATGGGGGCGCCAATCCTTGCAAATGGTACATTTCTGCTCGACGCCAACCAGATGGAAGCACCATTAGAGTTAATCAAATCCCTTTTGAACACACTTGCATTCCTAGTTCACAGAGAGTATCAACAATGACATCACAAATTTGGGTTGCTGAAAAGATCACTCCTATTTTAGCCAAGACACCAAACACTACTGCAAAGAGGCTAAAAAAAGACTTAGAAAATGACTACCCAATTAAGGTGAATTATAGCACTGTGTGGAAGGCAAAACAAAGGGCAATGAAAGAATTGTATGGTGATTGGGCAAATACTTTTAGGATGTTGTATAACTTCAAAGCAGAGGTTGAGAAAAGGTCACCTGGTAGTGTTGCGGAGATAGATACTAAGGTCAGTGATGATGGAAAGGTGTTCTTCTCTAAGTTTTTTATGGCTTTAAAGCCTTGCATCGATGGCTTCAAAGCAGGATGTCGTCCATATTTAAGCATAGACTCTTCATTTTTAACAGGAAAGTGGAATGGTCAGCTAGCAGCATGCAATGCTCTGGATGGACATAATTGGATGTTCCCTGTTGCCATTGGGTTGTTTCAATAAGAGACTGAGTCCTCATGGACATGGTTTATGATGTAGTTGAAAAGATGCATGCAAAGGCCTAGAAAATGCAGTAAAGACTATGTTTCCCCATTCTGAGCAAAGAGAGTGCTTTGGACATATGTGGATGAATTTCATCAAAAAGTTCAGAGGAGAAGAATTTGGGCGCATGTGGCCTGCAGCCAGATCTTACACTACCCAGACACATTCATATCATCTTGGTAAGATAATGGCAGCATTTACTGAGAATGAATTTGGTACATGGCTGCAAACCTATCACTCTCTCTTATGGTATCGGTCAGGATTTAATACTGCCATCAAATGTGATCATATCAACAACAACTTGGTAGACAATTTTAACAACAAGGTGAAGGATTTAAAGGACTTGCCTGTACATGACATGGTTGACCAAATCAGGATCATGATCATGCACTTGTGGGAATTGAGAAGAAGAATTGGTGATGTCCTGCAAGGGGACAAGCTTCCAGCAGTGGTACAACAGGCTGTCAACAGGAGTAGAAATCTTTCACATTTGAAAGTTGAGAAATCTTCTTTGTGGGGTGCTGAAGTTAGAGACACCAAAACTGGAAGGAGACATGTTGTTGACACTGAAGTGCATGAATGCACTTGCCTGGAGTGGCAACACACTGGAAAGCCATGTGAGCATGCCCTACTCTTCTTGGCCTCCAAACCAAAGTTAAATATGCACCTATATTTGCATGAATATTATTTAGTAGAAAAATTCAAAGCTCCATATGCAACTCCAATTCCAGCACTTACAGACCAGTCTCAATGGCCTGAAGTAGAATTTGAATTTTCTATGTGTCCTCCACTGACCAAAAGAAAAGCTGGCCGGCCTAAGCAAAGTATATTAAAGGCATGGTTTGAGAAAGGTGGGAGTAGTAAGAAAGGGAAAAAGGATGATAAGTCAAAAACACCTAAAAAAGGTAACAAAAATAGATGCAAGCTTTGCCAGGAACTTGGGCACCGAACTGGGTCTTCCAAATGCCGTTACACTCCTGAAAAGCCAAAGAAGTATGCAATATTTTTTGTTACTGTTACTGTTGTTTCTTCACTTTGTTTTGTTGCAAAATGACCTGTTATGTTTTTCAGGAGAAAATGTCCAGTGTCGTGGTATTGCCGACGAGTACGCCATGGAGGGGTCCTCACAGTGCATGTTTAGAGACGTGGGGGAAGACGGACGGTTGACGGGTACGAGGTAACACAGCTTACCCAGGTTCAGATCCCACGACGGTGGTGGAATCCTACTCCTGCTAGAAATCACTATAATGGCAATACGCCGGCTTACAGAGATAGGTTCGTTGTGCGAGGTTGTCTGAAGTTGTCTATGCTTGTGCCCTAAAGGCTCCCATAGCTCCGACTTATATAGTCGTCAGATCCTAGGGTTACAGGGAAAAGTCCTAGCCGGACAGGTTACAGAGTCCTACACCGTATATCACTAGTCTTGTGTATCTTGCACTCCAAGGCTCCGGGTACGCTGGTGACTCCACCGTAGCCTTCCTTTATCCGGCATGGGCCTCCCTTCTGGATCCACCTAACTGGGCCGCCCAGCAGGCCACGGGCCATGCTACCGACTATGGGCCACCCGGGTTAGTCGGATAAGAGACATGCTATGAGGATAGCCATATAGCATATCCCCAACAGTAGCCCCCGGAGAACTCCGAGATCTTGCGCCGTCTTTCCTCTTCACATGGAATGCTCCATCTAGATGGATGTCGGCAAATCGTCAAGCAACATCTTGTAGTCCTACCAAAGAACCCTGCAAAGTTTTCTCCGTCTTCTATCAGTAAGTCGGAGAAATGCTGAATCTTCCATCGTACTCTTTCGCTAGTCGGATTAAATCCGTCCATGCCGGAATCTTCGATGTGACGGCTCATCTACCATGTCAGTTATGATGATGTAAGCTTAGGTCAGCGACGCATCGTAACTCACACATGCAGAGAAAGTAATCATAGCCGATTTTCCCGCGCGAGCGATATGAACCGTTGGCGGCGACGGGTGGAGACGTGCCGAAATTACCGCGCACGTTCTCGATCACGTCATCTACGCGGCAACCGTCCAATTAGCTGCACGAATCTTGACACAGAGTAAGATAAATAGTAACTGTGGGACACTTGCCACTTTTTCACCCCATTCTCTCGCGTCATCTTCTTCTTCCTCCAACCACACGCCTCCTCGAGCTCTACGTGGAAAACCTCGAAGAAACCCTAGCCTCTCCTCGCACCGGTCGCACCCTTCCATTCCTCCATGTCCAGTAGCAGTTCTTCCCCGTCAATGGCGGCGTCGAGCGAAGCCACGGTGAAGCCAGTGAGCTCCGTCGTCGTGCCCCCAGAGGGCCTGGTCATCCTCGCGTCGGTGGTCATTGAAACCACCGGCGGTGACCATAATCTGGCGGCGCTAGAGCCTCTGGAAGAGGAACCAGATTCGCACAAAGGCGACTGGCGCGGCTCGGACATCACCGCCCGCGACATCCAAGAGATGGTCGCCGAAGGCTACCTCCCCGCGACGGAGGGGCTCGCCTGGCGGGCGGCGCCGGCCGGTGAGGTGACTCCTTCTCCCCAAGCCGGAGAGAAGGTGTACCTCAAAGCTCAATTGGTACGTGGCGTTTCTCTGCCCATCTCCCACTTCTTTCTGTCCGTCTTGAATCACTTCAAGGTTCAACCCCATAACCTCTCCCCCAATAGTATCTTAGTGCTTAGCAACTTCGTGGCACTTTGTGAGGGTTACTTAGGGATTAGGCCTAGGTTAGACTTGTTCGTGTACTTCTTCACCGTCAAATGTGAAGCCGGACATAGTAGGGAGGTTATGGGGTTCGTAGCATGGAAAACAAAAAAATTCTACCGCATGAACACACAATCAAGATCTAATCTATGATCAAGCCAAGATCTATCTACTAGATTGTAGCAACGAGTCGATGGAATACTAACCCTCGAATATCCAAAGCGGTTAACGAGAGCAGATTCTCGTGGGTGATATAGTCGTACACTTCCGATCTCAAGATCGCGTAGACGATCCTTCCGGCGCTGTGTTCTGGCAGCGCTTCCACAGTCGGTCACACATTCGGTACTCGATGAAGACCTTCCTCTCCCTTGTTCCAGCAGGCAGCAGAGGTTGTAGCACTCTCCTCATGATTCCGGCAGCACGACGACATGGTACCGGAAGTAGAGGGGAGATCTCGCAGCGCTTTGCCTTAAGCCGGAGCAAGTATGGTGGAGTATGAGAGAGGGCCTTGGCGATCTAGGGTTTAGAGGCACCAAGGGGAGAGCTTGGCCGGCGGCTAGGGTTTAGAGTCACCAAGGGGAGAGCTTGGCCGGCGGCTAGGGTTTAGGGAAACCCTAACTCGGCGACTTAGAGGATGCCCTAAACGGCGGCTGCACTGGAGGTGGTCGGCGACTTGGGGCTAGGGTTTTGGGTGTGTGGGAGAGGGGCAGCCCTGCCCCTCCTTTTATAGGTGGGAGGGTGCGGCTTGGGAGGAGGGAGTCCTCCTCCAACTCCTCCTCCTTGGCCAGCGGGTGGAGGGAGGAGACTTCCTCCCCAAGTAGGTTTCCTACTCTCCCTCCACCAAGCAAACTTGTCGTTTGACTTTTTCAAATTGGCGTTTGACTTTCAAACTAGGATTTGATTTCTCCCTTTATTTTGCCTAGCCAAGTGACCAAGTACATGATGCAACCATTCCACATTGTCATGACACATTCATGTACCCTTCCCCTCCGGAGTGCCGGACCTTCCGGACCCTTCTAGAACATTCCCGATGAAAACACCGGAATCATTCCCCAACTCCGAAACAGGACTTTCCTTATATGAATCTTATTCTCCAGACCATTCCGGATCTCCTCATGATATCCCGGATCCCATCCGAGACTCCGAACAACATTCGGTCTCTTACTCATCATTCCATAACTACTCAACAACATCGAATCCTTAAGTGTGTCTCCCTACGGTTCGTGAATTATGCGGACATGATCGAGACACTTCTCCGATCAATAACCAATAGAGGAATCTAGAAATTCCTATGGCTCCCACATATTTCTACGATTACTTTGCGATTGAATGAACCACTTACATACGATACCAATTTCCCTTTGTCTCACGATAGTTTACTTATCCGAGGTTTTGATCGTCGGTATCTCTACATACCTAGTTCAACCTCGTTATCGATAAGTACTCTTTTCTCGTTTCCGTGGTATGTGATCCCTTGTGAGCCAGTCACATACTTGTAAGCTAATTGGATGACATTCCACCGAGAGGGCCCAGAGTATATCTATCCGTCATATGGATGGACAAATCCCACTCTTGATCCATGTGTCGCAACCCATACTTTCCGAACACTCAATGCCATCTTTATAGCCACCCAGTTACGGTGTGGTGTTTGATGTCATCAAAGCATCCTTCCGGTGATGGTGATAAGAATGATCTCATGGTCGAAGAAATTAGGTTACTATGTATCAGAAAGCTTATAGCAAATGAACTATATTAAATGACTTGATCTTTATTCTACGCTTAACTATAGGAGTATGTCCATCACATCATTCCCCTAATGATATGACCCTGTTGTTAATAAAATCTCTATGTTCATGATCAGGAAACCATGATCATATATTAACCAACAAGCTAGTTTAACAAGAGGCTTTACTAGGGACTCTTTTATGTTTACAAATCACACAAGTATTAATGTTTCCTGTTAATACAATTATAGCATGGTATGTAAACATTTATCATAAGTATGAATATATGATAATAAACACTTTATTATTGCCTCTTGTGCATATCTCGAACAGTCTCCCACTTGCACTAGAGTCAATAATCTAGTTTCAAACCTTTGTGTATTCAACACCTATGGCTTTCTGGTGTCGTATGTACACGATTGCTAGTGGTCAACTGATCTCCGGATCTGACACTTCCAGATCCGTGTGTAATTGCATGTCTTTGCGTCTCTACGCATCACTCATTCTCAAATGAGATGGCTTTGTACAAATTTGGTCCTTTGGTGTGACCTTTAGTTCTTTGGGGTTAAAACATGTTGATAATATTGTCGTACAATATATCTTCATAGTATTATCCCTGCTGTGAACAACACTTAGATTGATAACAAACTACTTGACACAAATGCCCTCTTTTGCTGTTATAACAGCAGTTATATACTTAGCCTTTTGTTGTAGTATCTGTCACAATGTCTCAACTTTGGAACTCATCCAAATCCATTATGGAACTTACTTTCCATCATATTGTGCCACCCTTAGTTTAGATTGAGATAAACTTAATTTGTACTTTGTGACAAAACTAGTATCAATGTAATTCATTTACAATGAACTAACCATCTATTTGTCACTTCTACAAAATAATATATTCTTATTTCTTTTACAGGACCATAATAATATCTTTACTATTGTCCAATCATCATCTTATGAATCATTCTGGTATACGCTCATAACATTTAGAGCATAGGACATATCTGGATTTGTACACATCACAGCATGATTGATAAAATACTCTTTGTGATTTTATACATCAAGTATCAATCTATACTTGAATCTTTGTTTCACTTACCAAGTGTCAATACACTTGAATATATCATCAATATTGAACTCATTCAATCCTTTCTGTGCGACAAGAACCTTTCTTGTAGTTTCTGTATTGAACTCATTCAATATATCATCTATGTACTTTCGGCACAACCATATTAGCATTTATTGATGCCAAATATTTGGGTTTTCCCTAAGTCTTTCATCGAGATGAAATTTTTATCCTGTGTTAATAAAAGATACATTATTTCCAATCAACAATATGTCTTCCACATAATGTATTAGAAACATGTCTTAGCGCTCCCACTTAATTTCTTGCAAATGCAAGCATCTTCATCGTCTTCGATGAAATTAAACTCTTTTAACAGTTTCATCATAGTGAAGATTCCAACTCCGCGATGCTTACTTCAACCATTGAAGTTTGCATATGCTTTTAGCATCCTTTGAATTAACAAAACCCTTTGGATTGTGTCATGCACACGTCCTTGGTGACCATTCTATTAGAAGAACTTGTTTTGTTTATTCAACACATAACAAAATTATATGCCGTGGTTGCTACATTAATCCGTCTAGACTAAATATCGCTATGAAAGATCAGATCTTGTCATAGTCAACCTTTGAACATTGTTGTGAACTCTTTCCCAACATGTCGACTATTTCATAGATGTGAAACATCCATGTCTATTTCTTTATAGATCCAAATACATCGTAAGGTCTTGTACCTTTCGTAGGGTCTTTCAAGTTCAAAGCTTGATCTCTCGTATATGGAACTATCACGGATTTTATGGCTTCAAGCCATTTGACGGAGTCAGGGCCCATCATCGCTTCTTTGCATGTAGTCGGATCATTATTGTCAAATAATGATTTAAATCTCAAATCTTGTTATTTGATTGTTTACCCGACCTACTTGTTTCAATAGGAACTTAGATCTCCGTGGCCACAACCTTTGAGGCACGTGATCCATGAGCATTGTTGCTGCCTCCGGAACACTTTTCAGCGTTGCGCAATTTTGCACATATAGCTAAGGTTCTTTTAACCTTATCAAAGTTCTATTGTCCTCCCACTTAACTTTTCACGAAAAATTCCTTCTCTAAGAAACTTGACATTTTAAGCGACAAACATTTTTGTCTCTGATGTTATGGAGGAACAGTTATTCGAAATAACATACAAAGACAGGTTCATCCGACTTTGGTTGAAAACATCTTTCTTATGCATAGCATACCAATGTTTAAGAAAGGACAACTTGGGTTTTATCCCAAACCATAACTTTATATGGTGTCAATTCAACGGATTATGATGGAGCTCTTTTCAGTGGAAAAACGGTAGTCTCTAAAGCTTTTAATCTTTAAAATATAATGGCAGTTTTATGAAATACACCTTTGATCTTACCTTGTCAAACAAGGTTTAATTACAAATCTCGAATGCTCCATACTCTTATGGTGTTTCGAAAAAATGGAAATCCACGGAACGATTCCTTAAATCTTAGGTATTATGCTAAACTTGTAACTCAAATATCTTCCTTTATGATCTTATCATAAACTATTTATATTCTTGTTACAATGATTTTGCACTTCATCTTGAAAGTCTTTGAACTTTTCAAATGTTTCATACTTCATCCTTATTAAGTAAATATTCATATATTCACTCAAATTTTCGGAGGAAGCATATGAAGTTGAAATCCATCGCTCTTGACTACACATAATGGAATTCATACAACAATATGTACAAGTTCCAATAAGATAGTCATTCGTTCCCTTTTGGCCTATGAACAAAGTTTTAATTATCTCTAGGAAAGTTTCACAAGCGTCATTTGATCAAAAATCAAAAGACTCCAAAATTCCATCCACATGGAGTTTCTTCATGTTTTCTTTCCAATATAATTTAAACGACGATGTCACTTCCTAAATGATCTTTCAATCAATTTGTCTTTCGACATTTTTAGCACTAGTTTTATGGATGTGATTTCTCCAACGAGATTTGTGAATCATCAATCTTTTATGGATTACGGCAATTATTTGAACAACCCTTTTGTTCTCATAATGCCTGATAAAACAAATCTTGAAGGCAAGCTTTGATGTTTAATAAGCAGCACAATAACCCTTTATTTATTCTCGATGAACATCATCACATATTCATTTGCTAGTTACTTAGGCCATTGTAGTTCATGAATTGTGTTGTTTCGTATGACGATTCATACCAACAAATTCAGTATCAAATACTTAAGAACCACATTGTTTAACAAGCAAAGAATATAGTCATCACACGTATATCCTTTATATACCTAAACTGAACAATTCTAGTCTTTTCTTTTCTGCCATATATTTATGAGATTCTCTTTCAGTATTTCTTTTTCTGTTTGAAAGAATCTATCAACATCAATAGTGGAGACATACACATGACACATAGTCCAAAGCGTGTATGCGTCATCAGCTTCCTCATAAAGAATGTCCGATATATCCTATCCATGATATTTTAAACCATAGATGCACTCAACGTCCACTCCCATAAGGGATATTTTACCATCATTCTTGCGTACATTAAATTTTTCTGTCTTTGGATCAAATTTTTGTGTCATAAATTTGATCACCAGACATCTTGACTTCACTGGGGGAATCTCAAGCATGCACTGCAAGTCGGTTTCTCCAATGTTGGCATGTTATGCCGGTGTCATACTTTTCACGAAATGACACTACTTCTCAACAGCACAACACATTTCTCCGATTTCGTCCATTCTGGTGAAAAATAACTATATTTATTTCGGTGTTTTGTTGGCATCCGAAGAAATAATATTATTCATAATACACATAGACTATAAGATGGATAACACTAATAGTACGTTATACTACACCATGTCAGGTAAATCGATCTCTGGATGCGCCTAACTACCGATAAATCGAGAGCGAGATTTTAAAAATGTTTACACATATATACAATTACAAATAAAGAGTTTACACACATAGTTTTTCTGTAGTGCATGTGTTTATAGACCTTTTATTGCAAACATATATGAACAATATTACACGTAACCAGCTAAATTGAATAACAACAGGAGAATCAAACGTCTTGTTTCTTTTATCAAAAGGGACTTCTATACATCATTCGTTTTTAAACACCAAACCAGCTAACTGCATCTCAACACCGCATGTAGGCCTGAGATGCGATGTCTAACACATAGAACCAATTAACACAAGAAAATTACAGCAGAATTAATAGGCAACATCATGCCAAACGATTTCCCTCCCTCAAACAGAGCCCAACAACTGGAATTCCTAGCGAAGATCCACTAACAATTTTTCAACATAATGGCGACTACCCTTGGACGGAAAATCTAACGACTAAACAAACGGATCCATATGGATCAAGCTCTAATCGAAGTTCTGCTGAACTTAGAACTAGTAATAATGTATGATAAATCGACAGTGCGTACAAAAATACCTGCAACGGTAGTGCGTGTGCTGCGATTATTCAGCTCCTCAAAAAGAAACGGTGTGTCCTCGATGTAGCTCTCACATAGGGCAGGAAGAAAAGAATTCAAATCTCATTGTTGGCGGCGATGGGCGGAGTCGAGGTGGGCGGAGTCGAGGCGATCGAACAAGAAAATCCCTCTGATAAGATGTGCCTCTTTGTGCGCACGTACAATGTGGGGTGTGTGCGTGGTGGGTGGGTGGGGCCTGTGGGGTTTAGGGTTTAGGCCACCAGATGCCGTTGGCCTCCAATTGTGCAATCAGGCAATCGTGTCTATATATGCTTCTAAAGAGTAGGCCATGTTTGGATACGTCGTTTGAGAGAACTCGTTTCCCTTATCCTCGCGTAACTCTGTAACAGACTAAAACCCTGTTTGGCTTCGGCCCCCAAAACGGGAATAAGTAAAAATGGTTTCCACAAAGCCAGCAGAGACTACACCGAAGTTTATCTCCAGGTTCGCCGGACGACCCTTGGCTGGAGACTTCATAGGCAGACGTACATGGCGAGCTAGCCAGGCAAGGCCGACGCGAAGACATCGCTGGACCAAGAGCTCACGCTGACGAGGAACATGGGGAGGAAGACGAGTTATGCACCAGCGCCACCGTCATCGAACGCGCCGCCGCCGGACGCAGAGCTCACGTTGACGCCGGGAACATGGCGTTGCTTGAGGAGGACGCGCTGCCACAAACCAGGAAAGCTGCATCGTGATTTTCTCTGGGGTCGCCATCGTGTAGGTGTGTCAACGACATATGCATTAGCGTTGCTGCCGGCGTGCTGGTGTTCACGGCGGTGGCCGCCTTGAGAGTCTTTCCGCTGCTCTGCGAAGCTTTGTCGCTGTTAATTCTCTCATGTCATCGCTGTCGCCATTAATTGTCATGTCAGTCTCGCGTCTCTGCCTCCATCCAAAAACCAATTTTACAATTTTCTGAACCAAACATGGATTTCGGTGTGCCTATTCTTAACTAAAATTTTGGCAAAACTGGTTTTCCTAAAATCAGCTTAAAACTCGTTTTACAAAAACTAGGAGCTAAACTTCCGTATCCAAACAACCACTATGAGTGGCTAACCTGTGCATGAGTGGGTCTACACGTGGCTTCGTGCATCGAAAGTAGTCATTATTAGTGCATCGAAAGTTACTTACGTAATCACGACAAGGTTTGTGCTGTGAATAAATTTGGAATTACAACGTTTCATAGTAACACATTAGGAATATTTAAAGAGAATATTAAAAATGTATACATTGCTAGGTTCGAAGGGAGAATATTAAAGATGTATACATCGCTAGGCCAAAAATGTCAACTCGTCGGAATAATAATGTTCTTACATATGGCGGCGAAATAGATAAATAATTGTTCCAGGACAGCTACAAACGAATAAGCATCAATCTTAAGAAACAAGGAGCTAGATGATGTCGATGATAAACATAATGTTCAGGGCAACTTGTTTTGTGGTCCTAGGAGTAATGAGCAAGGCTTGTCCAACTTGTAGATCATCTTCTTTCGTATGGAAATCCCTCCATGCCTTTTTGTTGAATATCAGCCGACCATCGTTGTCAATCGTGTAGGCAATGTTGCTGACTTTGAAATCTCCAACCCGCAGCCCAACCAAGCCTTCCTCAGGAATGTTAAGGCCGGCAACAAAATTTTTAGGTAGTTTCTGTGATGCCGTCATGGATCATGAAATCAAAAGAGTAACGATGTGAGATGATTGCCACAAGTTATGCACATATAAGGAGGAATAACATAATTATAACTACCCCTCCGACTCAAAATAGATGTCTTAGGTTTAAATTTGGATGAATCTATATACTAAATTGTGTCTAGATTCGTCCAAATTTTGACAATTTTTGACAAAATTGAGACATCTATTTTGAGACGGAGGGAGTACGAGGATAACATACCATGTTGTGTTTCGCAAGGTTGGTGCGTGTTAAACGGGTTACTAATGGGACCCAAAGAATAGTTCTTCCTGCATGTATAATATTTAAGAGGTGCCCATACTCATCTTCTCTCAGTTCGCATACTTGGGAGATGATGGTAGAGTCATACGGGTCTTTCTCGCCACCGCTGAAATAGACAATACTGATACTCGGTGTTTTTCCTCCTAATGAAACACAATCATTTGATCTCCCCCAAACACATGGTTCTATCTAACGAATTCTTTCCATCCATCACCACCCATGCAGGTCAAAGCCTTATCTTTCACCACATCAACGTCATATGCACGCCCAACTGCTAGAAAGCGCACACTAGTCTTCTCTTCTACATATTCATTGAACATGAACCTTGCATTGCACGGAATAATCTACGCACAATTAACAGAATATACACACGTTTAAAAAAGGTAGAGCACCGCCAACAAAAGTTACAAGATAGCAATAGTGCAAGGAAAAAATAGTGTGTTCCGTACCAATGAATCTTCAAAATCTTCAAGCATAAAGACACTAAATAATAACCCCGAGGTCAAGGAGTCACACACACTCTTGCATTTTCTGCACAATGCCATGTCTCCTAAAACAATAACATAATCATATAAATTCATTACACACGTCATACACTAGTACATACGTCAAAAACATCAGTCATGCACATGTTCAACAAATAAAATAATGTATAGTGAAAGATCTACATAAATCAGCTACACAATTAATATATTGTATACTAGGTAGTTCATCTAGACAATGAAATCAGAGCTAGCCTACAAATTTAATGTAAACGTATGAGCAATAGCGAGTCTAGGGCTCACGGACGATGGCGGATCGACGTCACGAACGGGAGCAGAGACGTCGAGAGAAGATGGACGTGGGGCGGCGGCGAGCGGAGAGGATAGGCGCGACGGTGGGATGAGTAAACCTATTTATGCGTTTTATAGGAAACTAATATTGAGCCGGAAAGGCCGCCGTGTGACGCTTCTATCGGCAGAATCATGGGCCGCCTTGTAGGCAGCTGACGAGTTGGCCCATCTCCTCTCCACTCCGCTCATCCGCTAGCGCTGTAGAACGGGCCCAGATATGATTTTATTATTTTCTTTTTCTTCTATTTGTCCCTATTTTCTTACTTCCGTACTTCATAGTCCCTCCGTTCCGTTTACATTCATATCACAAACTAAAACGTCTTAAATTTTGGAACGGAGTATGTTGGCATGGCGAATTATTTGTATACATGGCATTTTGAACTTAATAATCGAGCATTCACGTAGATGTATGAACACATGTCGTGTAGGCTTTAAAAATTGAAACCGGTACAAAAATAGGATAACATAATTCGGGTGTCCACTAACAGAGCAAGTGCAACATTCGATATGAAAAATAACTACAGGGCATCATCAGGAAAAGAGGTAACAAACAAGTAAGCTCCTTTATAGTAGGCTTGGTACAGCAAGAACAACATCTTGACACCCAATCCAAGTGTAGGCTCCTTATCCATGAAGTTCTTCCAGCTACTCAAACAGAGACAGCCATCCTTATTTGAAATGGTGTATGACCCCTACACCATTGTGTGAGGATAACACACAATGGTCATGCCACCTTCTTTGTACATCGTATTTGGGACAAGACGTTTTGGGATTTTCTAATTTTAAAATAAACTAGCACGACACCAAAAAAAGTTGCCAGTTATACTTGGAATGGAACAGAAATGATACTCCCTACATGCATTCACGAAATATAAGCCTTTCTGTTCAGTAATACTCCCTCCGTTTAGAAATATAAGACGTGTTAGAGCGAGCTTTGTGAAACAAATTTGTCTAGACAACTTTTGTACTCCCTCCGTCCAAGAATAGATGTCTTAGGTATTTCAAATCTTGAATGAATCCATATACTAAATAGTGTCTAGATTCATCCACATTTTGACAAATTTGAGACATCTATTTTAGGACAGAGGGAGTATATAGATTCCGAGTGAACCTATACACTAAAATACATCTAGATATATTCTTTTCACAAAGCTAAAATGTTTTATATTTCTGAACGGTGGAGTATCTTATATTAGTGAACGGAGGGAGTACCAAATAAGACCAGTTTAACATTCAAAATAAACTTAAAAATAAAGAAACAGGTTGCTTATGATTACCAGGTGTTTGGTTTGGCTACGACAGTTTAGGGTATGGACCATTTCTATAGTTGATCCTGGTACATAATCTCCAACATAATAATATGAGAGCCTGTAGTCCAAAGTCTCTACAGTTTCTATGATTGTCTTCATCATCCTCCAATTTATCTTGGTTCCGTTGGTGGCCTTGATAGAATCAACAATGCCACGTCTTTCAGGCAAGAGTCGGAAATATTCTGCAATTTATGATTTGAGAAAATTAAATGTAAAAATGATTATTCTAAAATATGATATTATTGGTACAAGATGAATTATGTTGGAACACTACTTGGATGGGTGACTGGGAGGTTCCCAGTAGTGACACGATTCCAAGGATCTTTGGTGTTCACAGTGAAGTACATTTTCTGGCCAACTTGAATATTGTAGATTATTGCAACTTCCTTCCATGCTCTGCCACTAATGTAGGTTAGACCTGGTTGGTTTGTGACATCAACATCAAATTCAAAGTCCTCCTTGGTCCTTAGAACAGCAGTGAAACTCTCTGTGTCGTCCTTGCGCATAAAATATGGCATAAGGAAACATGCTCTCACGTAGCACGGGATGACCTAACAACAAATATGTGATTAAAATTATATTACCACGTCATAGAAGGTCTAAGAGTCATGAAATTATATATATGCATGTGTAAGAGTCACTTATCTTGATGTTTTTAACAGTATAAGAGCTAAGAGCCATGCAGTGCAAACCATAATCATACAGTTTATTGTGTTCGAACTTTTCATAATACTAGACTTCATCAAATTTATATTGAGGTCCAAGACACTAACACGACTAAAAAGAGCAATTACTCTTAATATCAAACATGCACATAAAAGTTCAAAAATTACATGCAGGTCATGCATTAATGATTCAAATAAACAACAAAATATGCCAAACACATAATAAGAAATAAATAAACAACATGATATACTCATTGGTAGCTAAATATCATGGTGTCCACAAATCCATCTTGAAACGTCAAATCAAAGTCGGTCATGTAGATATCCCCACGGCCACACAAACCATTTGTGTCAAAACAAGTGGAACACTACGATAGAATATAAATCTGATCAGTAATACTAATCAGGAGAAATTTAGTGGTAGGAAGAGACGAAACATGTGTGGTACCTCTTTGGTGCCAGCCATCCTTGTTGACGACGAGTGTGGCGGGTAAAAATCTACCGTGAGAGAGCAGTTATCTTTCTATGGAGGCACGGATGGAGTAGAACGATGACGGCGCGGCGCCGTGTCACAAAGATGGATAGTTTGTTCGGGGAGGAACGGAGACTAGGTATTTGGCAAAACCCGACACGCATGGCTGGGCCACTGTTGGTCCGGCCTATTAAACGGCTGACGCGCACCCGCCCTAAACGGCAGGCCCAGTTGCGTTTCATGTGCTTTTGTTTTACTATATTTAGTTGTGCGCTTGAGACATTGACAAACTACTGAGTGTGACATATCATCATTATGTTGTATTAAAATTGGTTAAGCACAAAAAAGTAATTAGATCCAAGAAGCATTGAGTCTATATTTTAGTTAAGCAAACGATATTAGCTAGTTAAAACTCGAATACATCATAGAAGATTCTAGAATTAAGCAAACAAAGGGAATTCAAAATTTTCCAATATTTTTTATTTTAGATTAACAATTCAACTAATTTTTAGAAACAATTCTTTAATATTTTTTGAATAGACTATATTTTACCAATATTTTGCTTAACTTTTCTAGCCAAATTGTGTACATTTTGGACACTCCACATGGTCTCAATAATTCAACACAACAAGATCGCTAGGAGCAAATTGGAACTCAAAACAAGATTAACGAACTACCTAATTGAAGAAAAAAGTAAGACTCGGTGTGCAGGCGCCCAACTCCTACTCCCGCGCCCGCGTCACGGCTGCATTAATACAGGGCCTCTCTAGCTCGCCACCCACACCGCCTGCCACCGATGGAGCTTAGCGAAGCAGAAGAAGCACACGACACGGCGGATCTGGCTGCCCGAGATCGCCGTCCTACCCTCAGACGCCATAGTGGCAAACTCTACAAGGGGAAAACCAGAAAAGCCTACTCTACTGCTGCTTCTGCTCCACAAGGGGAAACTCCACAGGGAGGGACCCTCACCCGACTCGACGCCGGCCATCGCCGGAGAGGAGCGGGGAGGGGCCTGACGGCCCAAGACTTGGAGGTGGACGAGGGAAACAGGAGGGTTCAGAGAGGAAGAAAAGAAGTCTCCCGACCACCCAACGGCTGTTTCAACATCAATAGTACTAACATTAGTAAACCAAAAGAAACATCATCATACAGCCTAGCCTACTCATCGGAGTCGGAGGAGGAGTCGGAGTGGTAGCAGCGACGGCACATGGTGTGGTCGAAGACGCTGACGCCGAACTTTCCTTCGCCGTCGTACCTGAAGACGAGGATGTTGCCCGCTTCGATCTTGTGCGAGCGGGCGAAGCGCTCCCAGCCGTTGCCGAGGTACATCTGGCCGAGGTGGTCGGACTGCAGGTCGACTGGGTACCTGCCTGTCCTGAAGCCGTTTGCCCGTAGCATGGCGAGCGGGGGCGGCTCGTCTTCGATCAGCGACACGAACCCGCGGGGCAGGAGCAGCCTGTCACGCGGCATGCCGAGGTGGATGGCCACGGCGAACTGGGCGCCTGGGTCGAAATCTTCGGGCGACGATGGCGGTGAGGGAGAGCATGGTGGCGCGGTGATTTGGCCGCATCCTCCACGCCTCCCTCGACGTCCACGGCCGCCGCGCCCTCCCGTCAATCCAGCGCCGCCGGCCATGGCTAGCTACAGGTAGTGGAGAACGAAAAGGAGAAGGACGAGAGGATGTGGTTCTGTGGGGAGAAAATGGCCGCGGAAGGCCAGTTAAAAAGGTCCGGCATCAGATGCCGGCGCGGAGGCCAATGATACAACATTAAAGTGTCTAGGCAGTCAGTGTGCAGTCTCGTCGCCATTGATTGCGCAGGCTGCTGCCGGTCAGCGGTTGCGTCTGAATCGGTGCCTCTGCGCATCTGAATCAACACCGCGGTGGCTCACGGGTGGGCCAGCGGCACCAACCGGCAGGACGAGCTGTACGGTGGGAGATGCGTCGGCCCGGTGGAGATGCACGGACGGGATGCGTCGGCCCGGTGGACGAGTTCGCTGGGACGGGATGCGTCGGCCCGGTGGAGATGCCCTGAGGTGCTACCAGGTCCCAGCGGTAGGGCGCGCGGTTGGCCTGACCCAGCGCTTACATTCCTCGAGATAAAACCCTAATTCCTCAGGCCGCAGGACTGCACACCACGATACCACCCTCCTCCCTTCGTACGCCATGAAGCGAGTCCGTGGTGATGAGCCGGGGCTGCAGCCAAGTGGAGGATCAGAGGATGCCCCTGCGGCGGTCGTGGCTGTACGAGTCGGCACTGCTGCTACGGGCAGTTCGGACTCTCCTGGCCCCGCCGTAATTGCTCCGGCTTCTGACGCAGCGGTCGTCGGTGACCACGAGGATCAGGTGAAGGACGATGTCGTGGCTCCCTCTGCAGATCGGGACGAGAAGCAGGCGAAGCGCATGGAAATCTTCGATTTCAAGGACGAGGACTACGAGCTGGATGCAAACGTCGAGGAGGACTATGACCCGGATGCAAACGTCGAGGAGGACTACGACCCGGATGCAAACGTCGAGGAGGACTACGAGGTGTACCCGGATGCCTATGTCGCCCACCTTCGAGGTCCCAGAGAATGCTACGAGTTCGAGGTTAAGTTCACTGACGAGTACAAGCTGTTTCTCTGTTAGAGTGTTAGTTGATTACTGGTCGTATGTTTTGCTCTCGCTGCAGATTGATTTGATCCGCCACCAAGTTGATTTAGCCATATTTTATTTTCGGTTTTGCTAGTTCTCTGGTGCTTGAGAACTTCTTAGGGTCCCAGTCGCCTCTTTCACCGTTCGATTTACCTCGTGATTCGTGCAAAGTGAAAGTTACACATGAGTTGCAACTAGGGTGTAACTTAGAATTTAATGAGTTGCAACTAGGTTGCAACTGAAATTTTAGCAGAAATATTAGGATGACAGCAGGCGCCTGAGATCTAGGCATAGGGTTGGTGGTTTCATTGTATTGTATATTGATTCGATCTGCGAGTTAGTAATTTTATTCATATCTAATCAGATTACTTAATTATTAATAATGATAGAATACTAATTTTATAATCAACGTGATTAAGTACCAACTGATTTTAGTAGGTCGTAACCATGAATTTGTAATCAAAGTTATTGCACTTGTTTTCATGAAGGCATATCTTTATTGTGTAGTACTAACTAAGGCAGGTCGTAGTGGTAGTATCATACTAGTATCATGCATGGTATCATACCAGTACTATATTTAATGATTTATAGAATCTCAATACAAAATTGTGTACAAGAATTATTTATATAAGGATTTTCTAGTTTTACGTGCTATGATACGGTATCTACCTATGATACTCTAACAATCTCTTTCTTCATTAATTGTTGTGCCACATCAGATTTTTGCCAACATGGCATGCATGATACTAGCTAAGATACTCCCACTAGGACCATCCTATGTAATGCACTTGGTAGTAACCATATCAGATGCATGCAAGTTGATTAGATGCACACTTTTCTTAATGTATATTAGTAACAATATGATGATTCCATATTTGATGCATTCCCTTTATCTTATATTTTCAAAATTCTCGGATGCATGTTACATACCAATCGATGTATTGCCAAGATGAGATGCATGCCCGTTTTATCTTATAATTCAAATCCTTACACATGATTTTATTCGTGACGATAATAATTTTTGAAAGCTTGAATGTATATTTCATGTAAATTAATTTTCTCACTTATTCGTATTTAATAAATCCAGGAGTATGACAACATGGGAGATGACAAGGAGGCCAGGGACAACAAAAGCATGAACATACATAAGAATCTCAAGTATGTCAACACTGATACGGTGCCCCTCAGCGCCGATCCTAAGGCCAAGATTTGATTGTGCTACCAATGCTTTGATCCCCTATAAATTTTAGTTGTTATCGTTGAAACTATTTGTTGTAGAAACTGGTGTTATTTTGTGTTTGTGATGGAACCTCGTTTAATCTATATATATGCCTTACGAGTGTCTGCTACTTCGTGAGATGTAGTTTTGGTTCATGTTCATGCACACTGAATTGTTTAGATGGTTGTTTATTCATGCACACCAAAATTCTTGGAGTATTAGATTGATTGGTCTGATCCAACTATTTTCTACAAATCGCAATGGAGATAAAAACCATGGTCTACCTTATTATTTCAATATTCCAAATGTTACATTTTTATGGCAAATAAGACACCAATTACAAAGGCAAAATGCGAAAGGTTTTCTAGCCAACTCAGATTAGTCTAGAGCCCATGCAATCTTGGGATGAGGCTATGTGAGGTACAAGTGTGCATCATAGAAGTTATTTAGTTAATTAATTAACAACTAGGTGGGATCATGTTTGAGCAAGTGTTGGCTCATACTACTACAAGTTGGTCAGTTGTTTCTAGACAACTTAGATTGGTTAATTTTAGATCCCATGCAATGTTGTTGTGGGTAATTATTTGCCTATAAACACCTTCATGAACTTGTGGTTGCATGAGTCATCACTTGGATAACATGATCCTTCCCAGTTGATAGATCTTATTATAACACTTATAGAAACACCTTCACCAACTTGTTGTTGTATGAGTTATCACACCTGATAGATCTAACTATAATTTTGCTATGCCAAGCCATGACACACACAACTGTGGGATATGTGGGCCCATGCCAACATTGCATGTGATCTAGACCTCTCTGGGTTGGCTAGAAACCGCCCATCAAGTTAGTGGTTGTGTGAGTCACTACACCTAACCAAATGATCTATCCCACCCACTTGATAGATCTAGCTATAAGAGTGCTATGCCAAGCCATGACACACTAGCTTGTGGCAGATGTGGGGGCATGCCAACATTACATTGCGACTCTAGACCTCTGTGGGCTGGATAGAAACACCTTCCCCAACTTGTTGTATGAGTCATCACAACTAACCAACATGATCCTACCTACTTGCTAGATTTAGCTATAAATTTGCTATGCAAGCCATGTCACACACAACTATGGTAGATGTGGGACCATGCCAACATTGCATGGGATCTAGACCTCTCTGGGTTGGCTAGAAACACCATCATCAACTTAGTGGCCGTGTGAGTGATTACACCTGACCAACATGATCCCACCCACTTGATAGATGTAGCTATAAGAGTGCTTAGCCAGGCCATGACACACACTTGTGTCAAATGTGCGGCCATGCCAACATTACATGGGGTCTAGACCTCTCTGGGCTGGATAGAAACACCTTCACGAACTTGTTGTTGTATGAGTCATCACACGTGACCAACATGATCCTACCTACTTGCTAGATCTAGCTATAAATTTGCTATGCCAAGCCATGACACACACAACTATGGTAGATGTGGGCCCATGCCAACATTGCATGGGATCTAGACCTCTCTGGGTTGGCTAGAAACACCATCATCAACTTAGTGGCTGTGTGAGTCACTACACCTGACCAACATGATCTCACCCACTTGATAGATGTAGCTATAAGAGTGCTATGCCAGGGCATGACACACACTTGTGGCAAATGTGCAGCCATGCCAACATTACATGGGGTCTAGACCTCTCTGGGCTGGATAGAAACACCTTCACCAACTTGTTGTATGAGTCATCACACCTGACCAACATGATCCTACCTACTTGTTAGATCTAACTATACTTTTGCTATGCCAAGCCATGACACACACAACTATGGTAGATGTGGGCCCATGACAACATTGCATGGGGTCTAGACACCTCTCTGGGCTAGATAGATCCTACCTAGTTGATAGATCTAATTATAGCACTGCTATGCCAAAACATGATGAGACACTTTGTGGCAAATGTGGTTTGCATGGGCTATAGACATCTCTTGGTTGGCTAGAAACTCCTTCATCAACTTGTGGTTGTGTGGCTTGGCACTTGGCCAGCATGATCCCACCCAGTTGATACATCTAAGAATGAGAATGCTATGCCAAGACATGACACACACTTGTGGCAGATCTGGGCCCATGCCAACATTGCATGGGATGTAGACCTATCTAAGCTGTCTAGAAACACATTCACTAACTTGTGGTTGTGTGACTCAGCAGTTGGCCAACATGATCCTACCCAGTTGATAGATCTTACTATAACACTTATATGCCAAGACATGATGAGACACTTTGTGGCAAATGTGGTCCCATGCCAACATTTCATTGGCTATAGACCTCTCTGGTTTAACTAGAAACAATACCATCAACTTGTGGTTGTGTGGCTCAGCAGTTGGCCAACATGATCCCACCCAGTTGATACATCTAAGTATGATAGTGCTATGCCAAGCCGTGACACACACTTGTGGTAGATGTGGGCTGTCTAGAAACACCTTCATCAACTTGTGGTTGTATGAGACATCACTTGGATAGCATGATCCTACCTAGTTGATAGATCTAAGTATAACACTGCTATGCCAAGACATGATGAGACACTTTGTGGCAAATGTGATCCCATGTCAACATAGCATGGGCTCTAGATCTTTGTGGGTTGGCTAGAAACTCCTTCATCAACATTTGGTTGTGTGACTCACCACTTGGCCAACATGATCCTACCTAGTTGATACATCTAATTATGAGAGTGTTATGCCAAGACATGATGAGACACTTGTGGCAGGTGGGTTTGCAAACATTGCATGGGCTATAGACCTCCATTGGTTGGCTAGAAACTCATACAACCACATGTTGATGGTGTTTATAGCCAACTCAGATAGGTCTAGACCCCACGCAATGTTCGGATTCTTTGCATAAATCTGAAAGCTACCATACATCATTCTAAAAGTGCTATGAGTAAAGGTGGAAGGTGTGAAAACCTGAGCATGGTGTGCAAACCTTTTAGGGCATGAAAACCGTACCTTACCCATTTTTATTACTCCCTCCATTCTAGAATAGATGTCTTAAGTTTTTCAAATTTTGGATGAATCTATATACTAAATAGTGTCTAGATTCATCCAAATTTTGACAAATTTGAGACATCTATTTTTGGACGGAGGGAGTACTTATTATACTATTATATAATGATGATGTTTGAGTAAGTACACCGACGCTAGCACATCATAGTGGTACGAGCGATGATAGCTTGTGGTTTTATGCCCGAGATCGTGCATTTGTGATATACCCTGTGTGAACGATTTTATATGCACAAATTATGGTGTAGGTCAGCTTTTGGGCCACTAATGGGCTGGCCTTCACGTTATATACTCCGTGACCCCTAATTCGTTGATACCTTCTCTGGCGACGGCAAAGACGGTGGGCGGTTCATCGTGGAGGCTGCGACGATCGACACGACGCGACGACTCGAGGTAAACAAAGGTTACGTTCTTGACCTCCCCTCCTCTTCTACACAACGTAGTTGCGCAAGTACTGATAGGGTTTATCACTACTATTGTTGGGAGTGGTTTTGGTAACGGAAAGGGGTGGATTTTTTCTTATTTTTCTGATTTTTGTGTTGAATTTAACTATGATCTCCTAAATTCTATCGCATTGTACTTTTATTTCAGCTAATTCATGGACCCTAGGGAAATTTTGTTGGTGATATTTCATTTCGGAG
This sequence comes from Avena insularis, assembly GCA_023614405.1. NCBI lineage: Eukaryota > Viridiplantae > Streptophyta > Magnoliopsida > Poales > Poaceae > Avena > Avena insularis. The sequence continues at coordinate 28,109,603 of CM042689.1, read as the reverse complement.
GGGAGTTCATCAAAGTGGGGCCAAATCTGGACTACGTTGGAGGAGATGATGCGCTTTCAGAGATAGAGAGGAAAAAACTTTCGCTGCAGGAAGTCAAAGGATTTGTTAAACATCACATGGCATCAAAGGAAACGATAAAATTATATTTTCTTATTCCAGGGAAAGATCTTGTGTATGGGTTGGTGTTGCTCTATGATGACACTGTGTCGAGATGGCTCATTATGTTCGCCCTGGGAGAGTGGCTGATATGTACGTTGAGTACCACGGTGAGGAAGACAGTAAGCATAGTAGCATCAGGTTTGCTTTCAAGGATGAAGTGTGGGAATTGAGTGATGGAGAGGAAGAACCAGATGTTGTTGTCATAACTGCAGTTAAACCTGCTGAGTATGAAACAGGATGTTGCCCACTGAGGAAGAAGAAATCATTCAATAAAAGACCATTGCAAATAGAAAGTGATGAAGATGATGTGATAATGACAGAACCAGTATTATCTCAAGTGGTGAATCGTACACAAGGTGCAGCCTTTTCATCTTTAGGTCAAGATCATCATCCCATGCCAGCAGCTTCGGGCCATGACGAGCAACCAAATCCAACAGCTCCAGGACAAGACGGTGAAGTGAAATATAGTATACTGTCAGATTCAGAGAATGACGTGGAATACGTTGCACATAATAATAACAAAGGGGAAGATTCATAGGTTGTGGAGATAAGAAGGCAAGGTAGAAAGTTTAATAAATGTATGACAGACTCCAAGAGCTGGATTGGTATAGATGCAACTGCCACTACCCCTCCATCTGCCCCTGCGTCACATGGAACTACAGCTGCCCCCTCAACTGCAAGGTCTCAACCAGCTGTAAGAACTGCAGCTACTGCAGGTGCAAGATCTCTAGCTACTCCTGGGGGAGCATCTCGTAGCATAGGAAGATGAGCAGGAAGAGCCAAAAGGGGGAAAAGAGTGCCAGCATCTCGCGTTCCCATATACTCTTATTTCACTTTGCAGTGGCAACTACTGAATGTCATTTTCTTATGTTAATGTAATGTTGCATACAGTGCGGAAACCTTCTAAGGGACATGTTATGACCTTACGTGAATCTCTATGATTTTTGCTGAATTTATATGATTTTTGTGGAATTTATATGATTTCTATTAAATTTATTCTGGTAATTTGACCAAAATATACACTATTTCTGCTGTCTTGGGAGTACAAGATAGAAGAGGGATACATCATCCTCTTCGACTTTAATCCAGATAGTGATGGTGGACTGCATCTGATCATGGTGGGGCTGACAACAGCTGAAGACCCTACTGAAAGTACTTATTAGTAGAACCTGCTAGAACCTGTTATGTTAACTTGCTGTGCCTTGTGTACGATTGGAACCTGTTATGCAAACTAGTGACAGTGCTGGAACATAGAGAATATACCATCGGGTTCCAATCACATCAATTCTACCATTAGCGTGTATTGTGATTCATCATGAGCCGGTGCAACCAGAAACCAGAGATGCATCTAATTCCATCTAATAACACCATGTTGTAGCCTCATATGTGATGCCCACACGAAAACCAGGGATAAGAATCTGTACAACCAAGAACATTGCATCCTTTCGTGCAACCAATTGTGATCTTGGACACAGAATGTGAATTAATCATCGGTCAAGTGAGCACCTCCCACCATCACCTTGTAGGACTGACAAAAAACATACTCCATCTGGTTTATATTAATGGCCTCAACTTTGCCTAGATACGATTGCATCTAGTCTAAATACTTAACTAGATACATACAATTTTAGATAAAGTTGAGTCCATTAATATGGACCAGAGGGAGTACACAATTTCAGCACATCACATTCTGCTAAGCACATATTGCCTCACATATGCCAAAGGTATTCTCCCAGGACCAACACAAATGAACACACAAATATTCTGTAGAGCTGGTGAGACCCGAAATTATATTGTACAAATCTAGGGTGCTGGAACATAATGATAGAGGTTTGAAATCTTCCACGACCATAAACAAACATAATAGATAAGTTCTTAAACTAAAACATCTTGATAACATGAAAATGATCCTTGTTCTTCAGTTCGAGGTATGGATGGGTTTGAAAGAGTCATCGGGATGATTCCTGTAATGCACCTTGTTTGTCTTTGCCTTGTCAAAGTACTTGCTACACTTCATAACACTGTTGACAAGATAAAACTTGATCATGAATCTATCCACAAAGTAATTCCCCCGTGCCATTGCTTCAGCGTTGACAGGTTCGACAAATTTCATGTACAGGCTCCCATCTTGATCAACAACATGTTTGAACCTACAGTCTGATGGAACAACGCTGAGTGGATAGCAAATAGTACCAGTACGGAACATGTACTTCACAACAACTCTAGTTAGGCCTGCTGGAGTACCCTCAGACACACCAAGAATGTTCATGGTTGTTTCTGACAAATGAGGATTCTTCCATTTCTCAATTGGGTCTCCCTGGCATGAAAATCCAGTAGGGTAACTAATTTGACGCATGCGATCAACTGTCAGGTGGTCATATTCATGTGGATATGTACACAATGGCATGTTCAATAGCTTGTCCTCCTTCCTTGGCACAAGATTGAGCTTAACAATCTTGTAAATCTTGACAACCGCGTGAGCTAAACTAAATGCTTTCTCCTTTGCAGACGCGCTCTCAAGAACATCATTATCAGCAGTGGAAGTGGCCCTCACAAACACTTGTGCTTCATAGGCATCGTTCAGCACAAACTCAAACTCTCTTCTAAGAAGAGTCTTTGCTATATGCAGAACTGTGAAAATTCCTTCTGTGCCCGTACTGCCCAATAACCTGAAAAGGAATAAGCCATTGACTAGACCTGTCCTTTCTCCTAGACGGGCCAGAATATGCTGAGTGACCTATGGCTTCCTGTGCTGGGAGATGTACCCCGTTTCCTTCACCCCCTAGTGGATAATACATTAACAAAATCAACCCAGATGCATTGAACAGAGGAGAACAAATTCATCAATAAAAAACCACCAAGTGTACTACATATTAGTAAAAAAAATATGGCTGGCAATGCAGTTATATCATAATGAAAACAAGTTCAATTCTCCCTATATGCTTATCAAGTTTCAATCTACACAATCATGTAATTAAAATAAAATTCAGTTCTTCTAATATTAACACATCAGACAGAATACAAACGGTTGTAAAACACTTTCGAGAAGATAATGAACCCCAAAGACGGGAGCAATCATCACAGATATTACATACTACTGTCACATCTATATACTGATGATAAGGTATCTTTGATTTGCATATTCTCTGTTGCAAAAAAAGGCAAAACAAAGGGCCCTATCCTATTGCAGTTGCAACACCAACTTTCCGTCTAAATGAGACCCACTTAGGTGGTACATTCACATTCATTTAATATTTGATAAATTCCAGTGTCTTATTCACAACAAATACCAATGGGCCCTATCCTCCTACAAATGGAACACCAACTTTCCATCTAAATGAGACACCATTTAATATTTGATAAATTGCAGTGTGTTCTTTAGAACAGATTCAAGTATTTGAATAAATGACAAATAAAAGCTGGACAATAAATGAAAAATAAAAGCTTGACATGTATAATTGTGGCAAGATTCTACTTATATCAGGGCCTGTTTTAGTCTATACATCTGTCAGAAAACTTACCGACTCGTCTCTGTCGGAGGAGTACCCAAAGTGCACCTTCCTCTTGTACCCACCTTCTGCTGGCTCCCCTTCCTGTTTGAATAAATAAACAACTCTTTAGCTCATAGGAGAAAGAGTATAATAAGTTTGAAAATAGGTACTCCCTCCATCCAGAAATAACTGATTATGGATTAAGGCAATGGAAGGAAATGAAATCATCTACTATGATGAAAATGAACTATCAATTTATAACTGTCATGTATATCTAAACACTACTCATCTCTGTATGCTTATCAATTTTCGACCTACACAATATTGTAATTCAAATAAAACTCAGTTTTGTAATGTTAACACATCAGATATATTATAAAAGGTTGTAAAACACTTTCAAGAACATAAAGAACCGCAAAAGTGGGGAGCAATCTTCACATATTATTATTGTCACATCTATGTACTGATGACAATCTTTTATTTGAATATTGTCTATTGCAAAAACAAGCAAAACAAAGGGCCTATCCTCTTGCAAATGGAACACCAGCTTTCCATCTAAATGAGACACAACTAGTAGGTAACCATTCAATTAATTTGTTAAAATCCAGTGCCTTCTTCACAAAAGATGCCAGTGTTTGAATAAATGACTATGTAAATCTGGGCAATAAATGAAAAATAAAAGCTTGGCATGCATAATTGCTGGCAAGATTATACTTTGATCAAGGCCTCTTTCAGTCTATACATCTGTCATAAAACTCACCGACCCGTCTCTGCCGGAGGAGTACCCAAGGTGCAACTTCCTCTTCTGTGCATCTTCTGCTGGCCCTCCTTCCTTTTTGAATAAATAAACAACACTTCAGTGATCTAATTTGAAAAGAGGTAGTTATGGAAAGCAAAATAATTGGCAGGTTATAATATAAAGAATAATGAGAAAAAAACTTCTAAGTTCAAATACTATCTGATGGATTAAGGCAATGGAAGGGAATGAAATCCTCATCTCTCAATGCATTGTCAGGTTCCACTAGACCAGCAACAATTCAATTTAAAGCCCTATTTTGAAAGTATTGGAATTTGACTTCAGATTCCATAGCACATGACAATAGGTTCTGATGTTATCATTAGGATTCTACCGGATAATAGGGTATTGTAAAACAAAATTAAGTTTTCTAATTGTCTCCGTATGATTATCAAGTTTAAACCTACACAACCTTGTAATTCAAATAAAACGCAGTATTGTAATTTTAACACGTCAGACAGATTACAAAAGGTTGTAAAACACTCTCAAGAACATAAAGAACCCCAAAAGAGGGGAGCAAGCTTCACAGATTACATACTACTGTCACGTATATGTCTATTGCAAAAACAAGCAAAAAAAGGGCCCTATCCTTCTGCAAATGCAACACCAACTTTCCATCTAAATGAGACACAGTTAGATGATACATAACCATTCAATTAGTATTCATGCACAGTTTAAGGTACACAAAAACTAAAATAGAACTCACTATGGTCCACTTGGCAAATGACCAAGAGAGAACAAGATATATGACAACATATAAGATGCAACTGCCAACCTATTCCATGATGCCAAAGTTCAAACTCAATACTATAAATAATCGGAGCAATTTGATAAAATCCAGTGCATAGTTCACAACAGATACCATTGTTTCAATAAATGACAAATAAAAGCTTGGCATGTATAATTGTTGGCAAGAATCATTATATAGGTGACGAGCCACAAGATTATAAAAAATAAGTCTATTTGTTTGTGGTCAGGGTCTCTTACAGTCTATTTGTTGGTGATCACAAGTAATAATTATATAGTAGATCGATTAGCAACTAGAATATAAACAATGAATGAACAAAACTACACCCTGAAGCACATGCTCCCTCGGCAAGTAGTACAAGACTGAAAATAATAATTCCATACATATAAAAGTTGTCAAAGAACACACATACTTAATTTCAGACACATAAATTTGCAGTATCATTTCATGCAAAATCAAACGTTTAAGATCTGGGTAAAAGGAACAAATTTAAAGCTCCTAACATATATAATTTTGTGTGGTGCACTTAGACTATGTAAACATGATGCATTTATATACATCTTTAGTAATGTACAGAGATGAATAATTTATTAACATGTGTACACTTTTTCTGAATGATTAGATATCATAAATTATATTTTTTTATATAGCACATAAATATTATAACTTATCAGTTGCCGAAGATGTATATTGTCATTATGCACTAATGAATTCCAGCATTCAATCCAGAGAAATTTTATCATACACATAATTCTTCAAACTATAAACATTCAATATCTATGATCCTCTCTGCAAAGTGCTATCAACGATGCACAGAGTGTGTCCATCTACTCTTCAATGCCCCCAAAAGGTGCTGACCACTGAACGAAGTACTACACCAATAAGAATCAACCCTAAAAAATCAAACACTAGTTATAAGTACTAAAAAATGAGAAGTGGAGGTTAAAGAAAACACATAGATGCACCACCGCAAGCTACTGGGCCTTCACCACCAGATTCTCGTCGGAGTCATGCTTTGCACCCAGATCCAGCACGTCGGCCTCAACGACCACCACATTCTCCTTCTCGTCCTAATCCGACGCCGCCGCGACGAAACCGGCCAACTTGGCCGCACCACCAACCGCACTTCCGTGGGAACCGCCAACCTCCTTCACCGCATCTATGCCGGTGACGGCGCGCTTCTTGTCCACAGTAGCAGCGGCGGCGTCGGTTGCGCTGCTCCCCGCCTTCATCGCTGGCGGAGTCGACGAATGTGCGGGGGGGAGGGAGAAGAATCGAGTGGGAGGGGCTGGAGTCGATGGAGTGAGACGAGGGTTTTCTTCTTCCCGATTTGGGGTAAATGGGTGGGGAAAAGGAGACGAATCAGCCGACGAACCCTTTTATACGTGTTGCCGTTTCGGTTTTGCCCACGTCACTCCTCCACCACCACGTACGCCATAAACGTCGCATACGCGTACGATGCGTGAAACAACATGACCAGAGCAGCAGGGTTACTAGGCCGGCCCGTTATCTAACGCCCGCTTCCAATTTCTATCACACAATTTTTCATGTATGGGATTGAACATAATTCAAATATAAATTACCTGAAATCTTTAGAAGAAGTATATTAGTTTACTACAATAAGTTGACCATTTAGGTCTCGTTTTCTTTAGTTCAAATTCAAACAATAGGAGTGTCATATGGAATATGCATCACGGGTTTTTCATACTTCCAATTATCGATGCATATTACATTGTAAATTAATGAAATTAAAATTGAGCACTGAAAACACATGAACAACTATGCATAGGCATACACATATATATAAGTGTGCATCATACCATGGCATAGCAAGTTTTTACTCATACTACAACAAGTTGATGATGGTGTTTCTAGTCAACTCACATGGGTCTGGAGCCCAATGCAATGTTAGGATATATGATCCTATATGAGGCACAAGTGTGCATCATGCCATGGGTATACCACTTTTATACTTAGAATCAATGTCATGATTTGGCATAGTAGTTGTATAGTTTGATGTAACAACTAGGTAGGATCATGTTGACCAAGTGTTGACTCATACAACCACAAAGATGATGAAGGTGTTCATAGACAACTCCCATAGGTCAAGAACCCATGCAATGTTGGTATGGTGCTATATGTGCTACAGGTGTGCATCATCCAAAGGCATAGCACAGTTGTGGCAGATCTAGACCTATCTCAGCTGTCTAGAAATACCTTCATCAACTTGTGGTTGTATGAGTCATCACTTTGGACAACATGATCCTACCTAGTTGATAGAAATAAATATAACACTGCTATGCCAAGACATGACGAGCCCCTTTGAGGTAGATGTGGGCCCATGCCAACATTGCATTGGCTATAGACCTCTCTGGGTTGGCTAGAAACACCAGCATCAACTTGTGGTTGTGTGACTCAGCAGTTGGCCAACATGATCCTACTTGTGGCAACTGTGGGCCCATGCAAACATTGCATGGGATCTAGACCTCTCTGGGTTGGATAGAAACACCATCATCAACTTAGTGGCTGTGTGAGTCACTACACCTGACCAACATGATCCCACCCACTTCATATATCTAGCTATAAGAGTGCTATGCCAGGCCATGACAGACACTAGCTTGTGGAAGATGTGGGTCCATTCCAACATTACATGGTATCTAGACCTATTTGGGTTGGCTAGAAAGACCATCATCAACTTAGCGGCTGTGTGAGTCACTACACCTGGCCAACATGATCCTACCTACTTGCTAGATCTAGCTATAATTTTTCTATGCCAAGCCATGAAACACACTAGCTTGTGGCAAATGTGGGGCCATGCCAACAGTGCATGGGGTCTAGACCTATCTGGGCTGGTTAGAACCACCATCATCAAATTAGTGGTTGTGTGAGTCACTACACCTAGCAACATGATCCCACCCACTTGATAGATCTAGCTATAAAAGTGCTATGCCAAGGCATGACACACACTAGCTTGTGGAAAATGTGGGGCCATGCCAACATTGCATGCATGGGACACCTCTCTGGGCTAGATAGAAACACCTTCACCAACTTGTTGTTGTATATGTCATCACACCTGGCCAAAATGATCCGACCAACTTGCTAGATCTAGCTATAAATTTGAGTTTGCCAAGCCATGACACACACTAGCTTGTGGCAAATGTGGTCCCATGCAAATATTGCATGGGATCTAGACCTCTCTGGGTTGGCTAGAAACACCATCATCAACTTAGTGGCTGTGTGAGTCACTACACCTGACCAACATGATCCCACCCACTTCATAGATCTAGCTATAAGAGTGTTATGCCAGGCCATGACACACACTAGCTTGTGGAAGATGTGGGTCCATTCCAACATTGCATGGTATCTAGACCTATTTGGGTTGGCTAGAAACACCATCATCAACTTAGCGATTGTGTGAGTCACTACACCTGGCCAACATGATCCTACCTACTTGCTAGATCGAGCTATAATTTTTCTATGCCAAGCCATGACACACACTAGCTTGTGGCAAATGTGGGGCCATGCAAACAGTGCATGGGGTCTAGACCTATCTGGGCTGGCTAGAACCACCATCATCAACTTAGTGGTTGTGTGAGTCACTACACCTAGCAACATGATCCCACCCACTTGATAGATCTAGCTATAAAAGTGTTATGCCAAGGCATGACACACACTAGCTTGTGGAAAATGTGGGGCCATGCCAACATTGCATGCATGGGACACCTCTTTGGGCCGGATAGAAACACCTTCACCAACTTGTTGTTGTATATGGCATCACACCTGGCCAAAATGATCCTACCAACTTGCTAGATCTAGCTATAAATTTGAGTTTGCCAAGCCATGACACACACTAGCTTGTGGCAAATGTGGTCCCATGCAAACATTGCATGGTATCTAGACCTCTCTGGGTTGGCTAGAAACACCATCATCAACTTAGTGGCTGTGTGAGTCAGTACACCTGACCAACATGATCCCACCCACTTCATAGATCTAGCTATAAGAGAGCTATGCCAGGCCATGACACACACTAGCTTGTGGAAGATGTGGGTCCATTCCAACATTGCATGGTATCTAGACCTATTTGTTGGAGATATGCCCTAGAGGCAATAATAAATATAGTTATTATTATATCTTTGTGTTTATGATAAATGTTTACATTCATGCTATAATAGTATTGACAAGGAAACATTAATACTTGTGTGATTTGTAAACTAAAATAGAGTCCCTAGTAAAGCCTCTTTATAATACTAGCTTGTTGGTTAATAAATGATTGTGGTTTCCCTATCATGAACATTGAGATGTTATTAACAACAAGATCATATCGTTAGGAGAATGATATGGTGGACATAATCCTATAGATAAGCGTAGCATAAAGATCAAGTCATTTTAATAGTTCAATTGCTATATGTTTTCTGATACATAGTAACCTAATTCCTTCGACCATGAGATCATGCATATCACCTTCACCGGAAGGATGCTTTGATGACATCAAACACCACACCGTAACTGGGTGGCTATAAAGGTGGCATTAAGTGTCCGGAAAGTATTGGTTGAGACACATGGATCAAGAGTGGCTATATGACGGATAGATATACTCTGGGCCCTCTCGGTGGAATGTCATCAAATTAGCTTGCAAGCATGTGACTGGCTCACAAGGGATCACATATCACGGGAACGAGAAAAGAGTACTTATCAGTAACAAGGTTGAACTAGGTATGCAGAGATACCGATGATCATAACCTTGGATAAGTAAACTATCGTGAGACAAAGGGAAATTGGTATCGTATATAAGTGGTTCATTCGATCGCAAAGTAATCGTAGAAATATGTGGGAGCCATATGAATTTCCAGATTCCTCTATTGGTTATTGTTCGGAGAAGTGTCTCGATCATGTCCGCATAATTCACGAACCGTAGGGAGACACACTTAAGGATTCGACGTTGTTTGAGTAGTTATGGAATGATGAGTAAGAGACCAAATGTGTTTCAGAGTCTCGGAGGGGATCAGGGATATCACGAGGAGATCCGGAATGGTCCGGAGAATAAGATTCATATAAGGAAAGTCCTGTTTTGGGGTTGGAGAATGGTTCCGGTGTTTTCATCGGGAATTTTCTAGAAGGTTCCGGAATGTCCGGCACTCCGGAGGGGAAGGGTACATGAATGTTTCATATCAAGATTGAATGATTGCATCATGTACTAGGTGTCATCGCTGAACAAAATAAAGGGTTTAATCAAATCCTAGTTTGAAAAGTCAAACGCCAATTTGAAAAGTCAAACGGCTATTTTGGAAGGTGGAAGGGAAGTAGGAAACCTACTTGAGGAGGAGTTCCTCCCCTCCACCGCCGGCCCACTTGGGATCCGAGTTGGGAAGGGACTCCCCTACCCTTGGCCGGCGCCTCCCACCTATAAAAGGAGGGGCAAGGCTGCCCCTCCTAGCACACAAGTTGCCTCCCTCTAAACCCTAATACTAGCCGCCGCCGCCCTCCATAGCCGCCGCCTAGGGCACTCGCCGCCGCCTAGGGCTAACCCTAGCCACCGGTCTTTCCTCCTCCTTGGTGCGTCTAAACCCTAGATTGCCGAGGATCTCTCTCATAGTCCACCATACTTGCTCCGGCTTAAGGCGAAGCCCTGCGAGATCTCCCCTCTACTTCCGGTACCACGCCGTTGTGCTGCCGGAATCGCGAGGAGAGTGCTACAACCTCCGCACCGCTGGAACAAGGGAGAGGAAGGTCTTCGTCAGTACTGAATGTGACCCATTGCGCTGCCGGAACGCAGCGCCGGAAGGATCGTCTACGCGATCTTGAGATCGGCAAGAGTACGACTACATCACCCACGAGAATCCGCTCTCGTTAAACACTTTGGAATTTTCGAGGGTGAGTTATTCTATCGACTCGTTGCTACAATCTAGTAGATAGATCTTGGCTTGTTTGTTTGTATGCGGTAGAAATTTTTTGTTTTCCATGCTACGAAACCCTTCAGTGGTATCAGAGCCGTGTCTATATGTAGATCTGTTGCACGAGTAGAACACAATGGTCATTATGGGCGTTGATTCTTTTGTTGTCGATTGCTTATTGTGTACTTTGCATCTTGCGGGATGGTGGGATGAAGCGGCCCAGGCTAACCTTACATGACATCGTTCATGAGACTTGCTCCACGCTTGACATGCAACTAGTATTGCATAAGTGGCTTTGCGGGTGCCTGTTTCTCCCAACATAGTTAAGATTCAATTTATAACGGGTGATTGACAATACTAGTATCAATGTTGTGGTTCTTGTTCGTAAGTTAGAACGACACTTATTGAAAGCCCCAAACCACGTAAAACATGCAAAGAAAGTAGAAGCGTCTAACTTTGTTTTGCAGGGGTGTGCTGTGATGTGATATGGCCATGATTGTGATTATATTTGATGTATGCAATGTTCCTTATTGTAAGTTGGCAACCGGCAGGAGCCATATGGTTGTCTTTAATTTATGTTAAGACCCGCGTGTCTATTCAAAGTAGTTGTAATAGTTGAAGCTGGTGGACGACAACCATGAAGCGGCGTCATTGACCTTGATGCAATGCCGGTGATGATGGAGACAATGTTCGTGCTTGAAGATGGAGATCGGAAGCACAAACAAGAAAGGCCATATCATATCACATATTATGAATTGCATGTGATGTTAATCCTTTATGCATCTTGTATTGCTTAGTTAACGATGGTAGCATTATAAGATGATCCCTCATGCACATGAATTTCAAGTCCTAAAAGTGTTCACCCTTAGTAAGCACCGTTGCTAAAGCTTGTTGTTTCGAAGCACCACATGATGATCGGGTGTGTTAGATTCCGCAAGTGTATACAACGTGAGCAAGCCAAATTTGCTCATGCGGAAGCTAAGGTTTGATCTTGACGAGCCTAGCATGTACAGACATGGTCTCGGAACACGGATCACCGAAAGGTAAAGCATGAATCATATAGTAGATATGATGAACATGTTGATTGTTCGCCATTGAAGCTACATCAACTCTCGTGATGATCGGTTTTGATGTGGTGGATTTGGTTAGTGTGATCACTAAAACAATGTGAGGGATATTGTTTTGAGTGGGAGTTCACCTAGATTAATTTAACTATTAATTAGAACTCAATTTGTCATAAACTTAGTCTAAACTATTGCAAATATGTTGTAGATCAATGGCGGCCCCTACCATCAATTTTAATGCGTTCCTAGAGAAAGAAAAGTTGAAAAACAATGGAAGCAACCTCGTAGATTGGTTCTGCAATTTGAGGATTGTCCTCACAGCTGGTAATTTGACCTATGTGCTGGATGCACCGCTGGGTGACCCACCTGCAGCTACTGCTACCGATGAAGTAAAGAATGTTTACCTCACTCGAAAGACTCAGTACTCCATAGTTCAGTGTGCTATCTTGTATGGTTTAGAATCGGAGCTTCAGAAAAGGTTTGAGAATTCAGACCCACATGATATTGTCCGTGATCTCAAATTGATCTTTGAGACTCACGCGGCAATTGAGAGCTATGAGGCTTTTGAAAAGTTCTTTAACTGCAAGATGGAAGAGGGCAGCTCCGTCAGTGAGCATGTGCTTAAGATGTCTGCGCACGCAAACAAACTTCAAAGCTTGGGTATAGTGATTCCTAATGCTTTGGGGATTTACCGTGTCCTTCAATCACTACCACCAAGTTACAAGAACTTTGTGATGAACTACAACATGCAAAAAATGAACAAGACGTTGCCAGAACTCTTCGCCATGTTGAAATCTGCAGAAGTGGAGATCAAGAAAGAGCACCAAGTGTTGTTGGTCAATAAGACCACCAAATTCAAGAAAGGCAAGTCTAAGAAAAAGGGACACTTCAAGAAGGGTGGTAAGAAAGTTACCGTGCCAACGAAGAAGACCAAGGCTGGACCTAAGCCTGATACTGAGTGCTTTTACTGCAAGGGAGAAGGTCACTGGAAGCGGAATTGCCCAAAGTACTTGGCGGATTTGAAGAACGGCAACATCAAGAAGAAAGGTATATCCGATATACATGTTATTGATGTGTATCTCACTAGTACTCATAGTAGTGCCTGGGTATTTGATACTAGTTCGGTTGCTCATATTTGTAACTCGAAATAGGTGCTGCAGAATAAATGGAAGCTAGCGAAGAACGAGGTGACGATGCGAGTAGGAAATGGATCAAAGGTTGATGTGATCGCGGTCGGCACGCTACCTCTTCATCTACCATCGGGATTAGTTTTATACTTAAATAATTGTTATTTGGTGCCTGCGTTAAGCATGAACATTATATCGGGATCTTGTTTATTGCGAGACGGTTACTTGTTTAAGTCCGAGGATAATGGTTGTTCGATTTATATGAGTAATATGTTTTATGCACATGCACCTTTGATAGATGGTCTATTCTTATTGAATCTCGATAGTGGAAATACACATATTAATAACATTGAGGCTAAACGTTTGAAATCGAGCGATAACTCGACCTATATGTGGCACTGTCGTCTTGGTCACATTGGAGTGAAGCGTATGAAGAAACTCCATTCCGATGGACTTCTTGAATAACTTGATTTCGAATCACTTGAAAGAGGCGAAGCATGTCTGATGGGAAAAATGACTAAGACTCCATTTTCTGGTATGATGGAGCGAGCTACAGACTTATTGGAAATCATACATACCGATGTGTGTGGACCAATGAGTGTAGCATCGCGCGGTGGTTATCGTTATGTTCTTACCTTCACGGATGACTTGAGTAGATATGGGTATATCTATTTCATGAAACATAAGTCCGAAACTTTCGAGAAGTTTAAGGAATTTCAAAGTGAGGTTGAGAATCAACGTAACAAGAAGATTAAATTTCTACGTTCTGATCGTGGAGGTGAATATCTAAGTTACGAGTTTGGCGAGCATTTAAAGAAATGCGGAATACTTTCACAATTGACACCGCCGGGAACACCACAGCGTAATTGGTCGTAATCAAACTCTCTTAGATATGGTTCGTTCTATGATGTCACTTACAGATTTACCGCTATCATTTTGGGGTTATGCATTAGAAACAACCGCATTCACTTTAAAGGGCACCATCTAAATCCGTTGAAATGACACCGTATGAATTATGGTTTGGGAAGAAACCTAAATTGTCGTTCCTTACAGTTTGGGGTTGCGAAGCCTATGTAAAGAAGTTACAGCCGGACAAGCTTGAACCCAAAGCGGAAAAATGCGTCTTCATAGGATACCCGAAGGAAACTATCGGGTATACCTTCTATCATAGATCCGAGGGCAAAATCTTCATTGCCAAGAATGGATCCTTTCTAGAGAAGGAATTTCTCTCGAAAGAAGTGACTGGAAGGAAAGTAGAACTCGACGAGGTTATCGAACCTTCTCTCGAACTTGCGAGTAGCGTAGCACCGGAAGTAGTTCTTGTGACGCCTGCACCAGTAAGAGAGGAAGCTAATGATGATGATCATGAAACTTCGGTTGTAATTGCTACAGAGCCTCGCAGGTCAACGAGAACTCGTACCACTCCTGATTGGTATGATCCCGTTATGAGTGTCATGTTGGTGGACAACACCGATGACCCAGCGACATATGAGGAAGCGATGATGAGCCCAGATTCCAATAAATGGAAAGAAGCCATGAATCCGAGATTGGATCCATGTACGAAAACCAAGTATGGACTTTGGTGGACTTACCGGATGGCCGAAGGCTGTCGAGAACAAATGGATTTTCAAGAAGAAAACAGATGCTGATGGTAATGTTACTGTTTATAAAGCTCGACTTGTCGCAAAAGGGTTTCGACAAATTCAAGGAGTTGACTACGATGAGACTTTCTCACCAGTAGCGAAGCTAAAGTCTGTGAGGATTATGTTAGCAATCGCTGCATATTATGATTATGAGATATGGCAGATGGATGTCAAAACAGCATTCCTCAATGGAGACATTGATGAAGAGTTGTATATGATGCAACCCAAAGGTTTTGTCGATCCTAAAGATGCTAACAAGGTATGCAAACTTCAAAGATCCATTTATGGATTGAAGCAAGCATCCCGAAGTTGGAATCAACGTTTTGATAAGGTAATCAAAAGTTTTGGTTTTATACAAACTTATGGAGAAGCTTGTATTTACAAGAAAGTGAGTGGGAGCTCTGTAGAATTCTTAATACTATATGTAGATGACATATTGTTGATTGGGAATGATGTAGACCTTCTTAATAGTGTCAAGGAATATTTGAATAATAGTTTTTCAATGAAGGATCTTGGCGAAGCAGCTTACATATTAGGCATAAAGATTTATAGAGATAGATCGAGACGCCTAATATCATAGTCACAAAGTACATATTTGGACAAAGTTCTAAAGAGGTTTGGAATGGAAGATAGCAAGAAAGGGTTCTTGCCCATGCGGCCCAATACGACGTTGAGTAAAACTCAAAGTCCGACAATGGCAGAAGATAGAGAAAGGATGAGTAAGACTCCCTATGCCTCAGCCATAGGATCTCTAATGTATGACATGCTATGTACTAGACCCGACATTGCATATGCTGTTAGTTTAACTAGCAGATATCAAAGTGATCCAGGAGTGGATCATTGGACAGCGGTCAAAAACATCCTTAAGTACTTGAGAAGAACTAAGGATATGGTTCTTTCTTATGGAGGTGATGAACAGCTCATTGTTAATGGTTACACCGATGCTAGTTGGAACACCGATCCGGATGATTCTAAATCACAATATGGATACGTATTTACTTTGAATGGTGCATCAGTTAGCTGGAGGAGTGCAAAGCAAAGTGTTGTGGCGAGATCTTCAACTGAATCGGAATACATGGCTGCTTCGAAGGCTTCACAAGAAGCGATATGGATGAAAGAGTTCATTACAGAGCTCGGTGTGGTTCCTAGTGCGCTGGACCCAATGTCAATCTACTGTGATAACATGGGCGCCATTGCCAATGCGCAAGAACCAAGGTCACACAAGAAGCTGAAGCACATCAAGCTACGTTTTCACGCTATTCGAGAACATGTCCAAGATGGGGACATAAAGATTTGCAAAGTACACACAGATCTGAATGTGGCGGATCCGTTGACTAAACCTCTCCCGAGGGCAAAACATGACCAACACCAAACTACCGTGGGTGTTCGGTATATTACCATGTAATCTAGATTAGATGACTCTAGTGCAAGTGGGAGACTGTTGGAGATATGCCCTAGAGGCAATAATAAATATAGTTATTATTATATCTTTGTGTTTATGATAAACGTTTACATTCATGCTATAATAGTATTGACAAGGAAACATTAATACTTGTGTGATTTGTAAACTAAAATAGAGTCCCTAGTAAAGCTTCTTTATAATACTAGCTTGTTGGTTAATAAATGATTGTGGTTTCCCTATCATGAACATTGAGATGTTATTAACAACAAGATCATATCGTTAGGAGAATGATATGGTGGACATACTCCTATAGATAAGCGTAGCATAAAGATCAAGCCATTTTAATAGTTCAATTGCTATATGCTTTCTGATACATAGTAACCCAATTCCTTCGACCATGAGATCATGCATATCACCTTCACCGAAAGGATGCTCTGATGACATCAAACACCACACCGTAACTGGCTGGCTATAAAGGTGGCATTAAGTGTCCGGAAAGTATTGGTTGAGACACATGGATCAAGAGTGGGATTTGTCCATCCATATGACAGATAGATATACTCTGGGCCCTCTCGGTGGAATGTCATCCAATTAGCTTGCAAGCATGTGACTGGCTCACAAGGTATCACATATCATGGGAACGAGAAAAGAGTACTTATCAGTAACAAGGTTGAACTAGGTATGCAGAGATACCGACGATCATAACCTTGGATAAGTAAACTATCGTGAGACAAAGGGAAATTGGTATCGTATGTAAGTGGTTCATTCGATCGAAAAGTAATCGTAGAAATATGTGGGAGCCATATGAATTTCTAGATTCCTCT
Organism: Avena insularis; assembly: GCA_023614405.1. Taxonomy (NCBI): domain Eukaryota; kingdom Viridiplantae; phylum Streptophyta; class Magnoliopsida; order Poales; family Poaceae; genus Avena; species Avena insularis. The sequence continues at coordinate 28,092,458 of CM042689.1, read as the reverse complement.
ATTGGTTATTGTTCGGAGAAGTGTCTCGATCATGTCCGCATAATTCACGAATCGTAGGGAGACACACTTAAGGATTCAACGTTGTTTGAGTAGTTATGGAATGATGAGTAAGAGACCGAATGTTGTTCAGAGTCTCGGATGGGATCCGAGATATCACGAGGAGATCCGGAATGGTCCGTAGAATAATATTCATATAAGGAAAGTCCTGTTTCGGGGTTGGAGAATGGTTCCGGTGTTTTCATCGGGAATGTTCTAGAAGGTTCCGGAATGTCTGGCACTCCGGAGGGGAAGGGTACATGAATGTGTCATATCAAGATTGAATGATTGCATCATGTACTAGGTGTCATCGCTGAACAAAATAAAGGGTTTAATCAAATCCTAGTTTGAAAAGTCAAACGCCAATTTGAAAAGTCAAACGGCTATTTTGGAAGGTGGAGGGGAAGTAGGAAACCTACTTGAGGAGGAGTTCCTCCCCTCCACCGCCGGCCCACTTGGGATCCGAGTTGGGGAGGGACTCCCCTCCCCTTGGCCGGCGCCTCCCACCTATAAAAGGAGGGGCAGGGCTGCCCCTCCTAGCACACAAGTTGCCCCCCCTCTAAACCCTAATCCTAGCCGCCGCCACCCTCCATAGCCGCCGCCTAGGGCACTCGCCGCCGCCGCCTAGGGTTAACCCTAGCCGCCGGTCTTGCCTCCTCCTTGGTGCGTCTATGTAAGATCCCTCCTTTATAAAGGAAAAGGATCCCTGTGATTGCAATGCTAGTCCCTGGATCAATGCTAGCATCCACAGTTTAAGATGAAGTACACAGATACAAAGGTCATTATTACATCCATTCCAGAGATAAAACATAGCCTTTACAACTCCAAGGCCATAGGCCTGATACAAGAGTTTGAATAAGTAAATAAATAAAAGTCTTCATCTTCATGTGCCACAGGAAAACATGTTGAGTGTAGACTCATGACACCTAATCCTCATCTGAGTAACCTGCAACATCACAAGTTACAGCCACAGTGGGTCAATACATTGGAATAGTATTTGCAAGTGATACCTTAGTATAACTTTAGGTGAACTAGATACTATATGCAATATGGCTAAGTGTAGCTTGGCTTGCTTTGCTCAAAATAGATTTTGCCTATTAGTTGAAATCACTAAGTTTTTCTTTGTCAAAACTTTTCCCAAGGAACCACAATAGACATTGAGGTCCTTCACCCTTGTTCACCCACAAGTTTTTACTTAGAAATTGGGATGAGGAGATTCTTGATAACTTCCATGTCTTGATGCTCAAGTTGTCCGTTACCATGGACTTGGCTAAGTACTTAGATTCTTCCATCTGCAGAGGTTGTGCACTTTCCCCACCAGACTTGGTTTCACCAAGATAGGACCTTTCAGAAGCCTTCCCTTAGACCAAATGGACGCGTTCCAACCTATCATCCCACTACCACCAACTATCCAAATGGCTAAGTTCTAGCAACCTATGTGATCCAGGCAGAGCCCATACTGCCAAGTGGTTGCACTAGAAGCTTCTTAACACTTGGCCTCTAAAATCTCTTTGTTCCTGGGTGGCTTACCACAAGTGAGATACACAAGGTAAACCATAGAAATGGGCCTTGTGTAACCACTCAACATAAACCATTCTTTCCATTCCACCCAGGTGTTTCATTAACTTAGTTGTTTTATTAGGAAAAACACAAGTCCAAAGACTTAGAAATATTTTCATCATAGCATGTATATCTCACCAACCCTTGTTTGCTACTAGCTAGGCTAAGCATGGCATAGATAGTAACTTAACTTAGAAATTCCCTAGCAATTTTACAACTACTAGGATTTCCCATCATGGCATATAAGCAAAATATTAACATGCAAGACTTAGCAAAATATTTCTAATGCTTAGTATGAAACATAGGGATAGAAATATTCATGAAGTACCACTTGCCTTGGTAGTTTGGAGAGTAGCTACACTCCTCACAATCACAATCACTATCACCAAAATCTACACAAAGAATCATAGCCAAAATCACATACAAAACATATACAATCAAAAATATATGCATGCATGCAAAAAATTCTAAGTGATGATTTTTTTTAAAACTCAACCAACCAAGTGTACAGTACTGAATCCTAAACAAGTCAAAAACTTGCCAAACAATATTTATTTAACCCTTAAAACAATTCCTAAACATTTCATATACTCAAATAAGCCCTACACATGTTTCTGCAAATAAAACCATTTTAACAGAGGCAAAACATTAAACACATTGCATATTTAGAAAGGACTTGCTCTTCTGATTCCAACGGTATAAAATTTGTCAAATTCTAACGTGGGGATCAAAAGTTATGATTAAAACAAAATCAAACAACTAATAGATTCAAATCCTGATTTTAAATCTAAACCCTGGCCACGCGTCATGTTCTGATTGGTGCGTACCGGTTCGCACGGATCGGTCGAAGCAGGTCGTTGGATTAAAGTGACCGCGCACGGCTCAGATCTAAACGTACCGTTTCGTTAAGTGATTCTGTTGCACGCGTTAGATCTAGATCTAACGGCTCTTGATCAAATGACCAAGGTCTGGCGGCGCGCGGCGACGGTGAGCGGCGGCGCGCGGCGACGGCGAGCGGCGGCGCGCTCGGTCTACGGCATCGCGGTGGATACAGAGAGGGCTGGGGTCAGTGGAAATGCTTACCAGACTCGCAGCGATGCACTGAAGCTCAACGTGGTGGTGGCTTGGCAAGGGGCGCGCTGTAGTGGCCATGGGATCTCGTCGGAGTGGGTGACAGAGTCGGGCTCGGGTGGACGGCGACGTTGGCGACGTTCTGCTCCGCCCTAACGCAAATGGAGGGCATCAGTGGGTGTGCATAGGTCAGGCGAACAAGTCAGCGTCAAAGGGAAGGCACGGGGCGGTCGGTTTTTACCTTAATCGCTTGCCGGAGTTGGAGACGGCGTCGGGGACTAGTAGTGCTCGTTGGAGTCGACGGCCTGGGGCAGTACAGGACGAACTAGAGGTGTCAGTAGGAGCGTAAGGAGATTGCGAAGCTGTTCGCATGAACCAGAGATGAAGGGGTGCACGGAGTTTACCAGGATTGGTCGCCGTAGAGGGTTCTGCCTGCGGCGGTGCAAGGGCGATTACGGCCAGCCTGGGGGCGCTTCTATCTGGCTTTGTTGGGGGAAATGGCTGCGAGGGGGAGAGGTTTATGTAGTCAGAGTTGGGCATGGAATTACTCGCGGAATCAATGGGATTTATCGAGGTTTTAATTGCGGCATCTCTGGTGCGGTGGTAACGGCGGAGCTGTCAGCACGCGTGATTGAAGACGACGACGACGTGGTCGCTGGGTCCATTTGCCAGCGAGAGAAACAGAGGGGAGGTGGGTTCCTTGCGTCAGTGACTCTGTGGGTTTGTCTGCGAGTGAGAGAGAGAGGAGGAGGAACCCGGGTGGGCTAACTGGGCTTGATCTGTTGATGGGCTCAAACACTGGCGCTGGCCTTTTTCTAATTCTTTTCTCCTTTTCTTTTTCTGTTTTGATTTTCTGGAATGATTTTCAAATGGTTTCAAAAGCTATTTGAATTCAAACCTTTTCAGGATTTTTGCAGTGTGCAACAGTCACAATTCTGGGCATAAAACCAAGTGGTCACTTTGAATTGGCTTGGTCACTTAGAATAAAATAAAATAAGCAGTGGCATAGCCCTAGTTTGAATAGGTTTTGAAATTGGTTTTCAAATCATATTTGTTTTGAAATTTTGGTTTAAACCTTAGCAATCTAGCAAAACAACCTCAGAGTAATAAGACAACAAAGTTTGGTTTCATGAACAACAATCTCTCATTAGAGAGTAGCATTTGTTTCAAATGCTGATCACATAAAATAATGAGCTCATATGCTCCTGTTTTTGAATGATTTGTTTGAGATGAACTCTATATGATCATGGATGCATGGATGATATGCATGAGTTTGAAACATGATTTTAGGGATGTTACAGTCTAAACCCTAGATCACCGAGGATCTCTCTCATAGTCCACCATACTCGCTCTGGCTTAAGGCGAACCCCTGCAAGATCTCCCCTCTACTTCCGGTACCACGCCGTTGTGCTGCCGGAATCGCGAGGAGAGTGCTACAACCTCCACTGCCTGCTGGAACAAGGGAGAGGAAGGTCTTCGTCGAAAACCCGACGTGTGACCATCATGGAAGCGCTGGGACTTGCATTGCCGGATGGATCGTCTCTGCGATCTTGAGATCGGCAAATGCGACTACATCACCCACGAGAATCCGCTCTCGTTAAACACTTTGGAATCTTCGAGGGTGAGTTATTCTATCGACTCGTTGCTACAATCTAGTAGATAGATCTTGGCTTGTTTGTTTGTATGCGGTAGAATTTTTTTGTTTTCCATGCTACGAAACCCTTCACTATTTGGGTTGGCTAGAAACACCATCATCAACTTAGTGGCTGTGTGAGTCACTACACCTGGCCAACATGATCCTACCTACTTGCTAGATCTAGCTATAATTTTTCTATGCCAAGCCATGACACACACTAGCTTGTGGCAAATGTGGGCCATGCCAACAGTGCATGGGGTCTAGACCTATCTGGGCTGGCTAGAACCACCATCATCAACTTAGTGGTTGTGTGAGTCACTACACCTAGCAACATGATCCCACCCACTTGATAGATCTAGCTATAAAACTGCTATGCCAAGGCATGACACACACTAGCTTGTGCAAAATGTGGGGCCATGCCAACATTGCATGCATGGGACACCTCTCTGGGCTGGATAGAAACACCTTCACCAACTTGTTGTTGTATATGTCATCACACCTGGCCAAAATGATCCTACCAACTATCTAGATCTAGCTATAAATTTGAGTTTGCCAAGCCATGACACACACTAGCTTGTGGCAAATGTGGTCCCATGCAAACATTTCATGGGATCTAGACCTCTCTGGGTTGGCTAGAAACACCATCATCAACTTAGTGGCTGTGTGAGTCACTACACCTGACCAACATGATCCCACCCACTTCATAGATCTAGCTATAAGAGTGTTATGCCAGGCCATGACACACACTAGCTTGTGGAATATGTGGGTCCATTCCAACATTGCATGGTATATAGACCTATTTGGGTTGGCTATAAACACCATCATCAACTTAGTGGCTATGTGAGTCACTGCACCTGGCCAACATGATCCTACCTACTTGCTAGATCTAGCTATAATTTTTCTATGCCAAGCCATGACACACACTAGCTTGTGGCAAATGTGGGGCCATGCCAATAGTGCATGGGGTATAGACCTATCTGGGCTGGCTAGAACCACCATCATCAACTTAGTTGTTGTGTGAGTCACTACACCTAGCAACATGATGCCACCCACTTTGATAGATCTAGCTATAAAAGTGTTATGCGAAGGCATGACACATACTAGCTTGAGGAAAATGTGGTGCCATTCCAACATTGCATGCATGGGGTCTAGACACCTCTCTAGAAACACCTTTACCAACTTGTTGGTGTATGTGTCATCACACCTGGCCAACATGATCCTACCTACTTGCTAGATCTAGCTATAATTTTGAGTCTGCCAAGCCATGACACACACTAGCCTTTACCAAAATTGCATGGGGTCTAGACCTCTCTGGGTTGGCTAGAACCACCGTCATCAACTTAGTGGTTGTGTGAGTCACTACACCTGGCCAACATGTTCCCACCTGCTTGATAGATCTAGCTATAAGAGTGCAATGATATAGTTACATCTAACAACTAGTTGGGATGACACGTTGACCAATCGTTGACTCATTCAACCAGAAGGTGATCAAGGTGTTTCTAACTATCTCAGATATATATAGGTCTATAATGTCACCCTAGACTTGGAAGTTTTAGCAGCACAAAGTACTTGTCTCTGTTCGTTCTCTCACAATCACACTCGCTCTGAATTTGCTAGTGAAGCCTTTCTCTACAACGAGGAGCGTGTGCCTTGGCGAAGCCTGCGCTTGTTGTCGATCTGGACTATGCCAACATATTATGCAATATAGACCTATTTGAGCTATGTGGAAACACCTTCATCAACTTTGATCTACTCCCTCCATCCCATATTATGTTGCGCATAATTTTGCGTGCAAGTCAAACTTTGCAAAGTTTGACCAAGAATATACAAAATAATATAAATATGTGTGATATAAAATGTATATATTATGAAAATATAATTCAAGACAATTCTAATAATATTATTTTGGCACCGTATTAGTTTATAGTTGTATCAAACTATTCGGTCAAACATTATATAGTTTGACTTTGATAAAATCTTATATTGCAACCTAAATTGGGACCGAGAGTACTAGGTGGGATCATGTTGACCAAGTGTTCACACATACAAGCACAAGTTGATGAAAGTGAACACTTGGTCTAGAGTCCATGCAATGTTGGTAGTATGAGGTGGACGTCACGTGCGCCGGTGATGTGAGCGGAAACGAATCGACGAGACATATAAGAGCCCTCTCGGTTGCTCCGTGTCACCAGATCCCCACCATTTTCCCCCTCCTCCCTTTTGTCTCACCTGATACTGAAAGGAGTGAGGAGTGAGAAACCCTACCTCACGTCGTCGTCTCCTCCGCTTCCGGTCTGGTGTCGTCCTCCTCCGCGTGATTTCAACTCCGGCGATGGCGGGAGTGGGCTCCGGAGCCGATGCGGGCGGTTCTGCTAGGGTGGGAATGGGAGCCGTGACCCGCCCAGATGCATTCGACGAGGTCGAGCGCCATGGCGGTGGCGGTGGTGGTACGGCCGCTTTGGCCTATGCGGCTCTAGGAGAGGAGGAGATGCTAGATGCGGAGGTCGGCGAGGCGGAGCGGCTAGATCTGAACGTCGTGCTCGGCACCGGGGAGGATCTGTCGCCGGTGTAGCCTCGGGAGGTTGCTGCGATGCAGGTAAGAGGTTTTTTTCAGCTAACTTCCGTTTTCCCTCTTTTGATTGTTTGGATGGAATCTCGGTTCTGTAGATTTAGCTGTATCAGTATTAGGGATTGACATATGTTAGGGATTCTTTGGATGGAAGCTTGGTTCCGTAGAATCCTGGTGTAGATTTTTTTTGGGATTTATATATTTCAATGAAAGTTATTTGTTGCAGCATATATCTAGCCCTAGGAAATAGTTCAGTGCATCGGATTATTTGGGATGATTAACTATGATAGAACAAAGGTTACATAATTATGGTGCAATTATGTACATCTAACAGAACTGCATAATCCTTGTAATTTAATGGCATGCAGCATAAATAGTATTGATGTATTACTTAACCACTGTTAGTTTAATTATCAGTGTTGAGTCGAGGTTGAGGCAGGAACCGGGGTGCAGCGTGCCTTCATACGATACAATCAAAAAGGATAGCTGATCTAATCGCAGGTTAGGTACGTGATGCTGTGATGGACTCCAAATTTGAAACGTATGTGTATGTCCAGCAAAGTAGAGCGCTCAATCTAGCCCAATAGAAAACTCAAAATTGCTATTTTTTATCTTTTTAAGATCTATTATAGCCTATATATGCAGCACATATCTGGGGAGGGCCCCCCAAAATTTTGGGCCCGGGGCGGCTGCCCCTCTGGTCCCCCCAAGGGCCGGCCCTGTGACCTGTCAGCACGGTTAGCCGACGTCCTTATACATTACAAGAAAAGAAAATCGCCAGTTCCTCGACCGCATAGTGGCAGTTCCTGCCGTCTCCTCGCCTCCTTGTTCCGGCGTAGTGCATCCCTCTTCGACTCCTCCTATCCTTGTTCTACTCCTCGTCATCTCCTGGTCTTCTTTATTCCTCGATAGGAAGGCATGGCGAGCAGCCGATTGAAGGTGAACTGGTCCGATCTCCCGGCCGACGGACCACTTGCCAAGATCGACGAATCCTTCCTGGAGAACGAGGAGTACGTCGATGCCTACGCTGCTTGTCGGAGAGTCTGCGGCTATTGGTGCCGCGCGTTAAAAGAACCCGAGTTCCATCTCAACAACTTTATCCTGGTATATCACACACTTCCAGACGTCGGCGACTTCACGTTCCTCAACCTCACCATAGGTCGTTGCTTCACGACGAATCTAATGGAAGTTCAGTGCAGGTTCACAATTCATATGATCAATATTCATTTGTTATTATGATACAAAGTTATTCTTAAACATGCATGTTTAATTGTGTACTCCCTCCGTCCACAAATAAGTGTACTTCTAGCCTTGTCCTAAGTCAAATTTTACTACGTTTGACTAACTTTTTAGAACAGTGTACTAACATTTATGACACTAAATTGATATCTTTAGATTTATTTTTAAATCTGATTTTATAATATGTCAATTTAATGTAATATATGTTCCTATATTTCTCTATAAAGTTGGTCAAATTTGGTTATGTTTGACTTAGGCAAAAGCTAGATGTACACTTATTTGCGGACGGAGGGAGTAGGTTCTTAAACATGCATGTTCTTGAACATTCTTAAGCAAAGTTCAATTGTATAGGTTCACTCATTTAGGATATATATATCTAGTACATTTTGAAATATCTAGAAGCTCTGTCTTATATTAGTGAACAAAGAGAGTATTTTCCATTGTACATATATCTTAGGGCTAACTGTTCTCTTCATCAAAAGGTTCTACTTCATCGGTGTTTATCGTGGCGTCGTCGTTATTGCTCAGAGGGAAGAGCCGCACAAGATTCGCCTTATCAACCCACTCACCCATAAGTTCAACACTGAGTTTCAGGCACAGATACCATCAAATCTTGTGGCATCTGTAGCCGTCACGAAGTCCCCCATGATGGTGTTTGTTTCCACACATTATGATAATTCTATTGCTTGGGCTGATGAGGCCACCCGGACAGGGGATTTCAATGGAGTATTTGGAGAAGGAATTTTTCCATCCGACGTGCGATGCATTACCCCATTCAGTGGTGAAGTGTATGCAGTACAGGATGGTGGAGACATCGTGTCGACCAACATCTAGGTGGAGGAGCACGCGAGCACAGTCAAGATGGCCAGAATAATTTCAGGTCCAGTCTTTGAAAAGATATGCGGAGCCTACAAGTTCTACCTTGTGGAGTCAGAAGGTGACCTGCTTCTTGTGTTGGGTGGGGTTTTCGCCGAAGATCAACCGGTGCTTTACCGGGTGGACACGGAGAAATGCTGTCTCCAGGCTGTAGGTGACATTGGCAGTCGTGCCTTCTTCGTTCATTTTAACCGGTCGATCTCCGTCGACACTAGAGTGCACCCTAGTACAGTCCTAGCTGGTAGCATCTACTATGCGGATCTTTCTTATATTAGAGCGTACAATCATGATCTTAAGGCCTGGGATAGGGTACCAAGACTTGCAGATGGCTATGATCATCATGATCTGGAATGTTCACCGAGGCCTTACCGTCTCGACAACATACTGGCAGCACATTGCAGACGGGGGAGTTCAATGAATTTCTCCTGCAGGACTCGGGAGCGGACGCCGATGAAATATATAGGGCTGAATAGCCTAGGTTATTTGCTCAATCGCTAGCGTGTTCAGATCTTTTCGAAGTAATAAATTCCAATGTATTTATTTTTAGTACTTTCAGAATTCAGTGTGGTAACTTTCAGAATTGTGTGTGGCGGCTTTCATAATTATGTGTAAGTACTATCTTTCAGCTTTACTCTTAGAACTCAAGTTGTGATTACTGATTCAGAGTCTCACCTGTCGTGGTTTTTGCCTTAGTTTGAAAGAAGCACCAGAAATTAAAAAAAAATCAAGAAATAGTGGAACTAAGTTGATGATGGTGTTTCTAGCCATGATGCTCGTAAATTTGACATAGCCATGATGCTTGTGACAGTTCTAACTTATAAATTACAGTACTATTCTATCATCACATAAGCACTTAGTTGATGAAGGACTTTCTATCCAACCTATAGAGATCTATAGGCTTGGCTAAGGACTTTGAATTCATCAACTTAGTGATTACTAAGTTGGCTAGAAACACTTTGTGGCAATTGTGGACACATGACAACATTGCATGGTCTGCATGTTGATTTCACAGATGATTAATAAGGAGCTTGAGGCCAGCCGAGCTACCACGAAACCAAAACACAAAGATGTCACCAGCTCTCATATCAAACTTGTTCACAACCTCCATCCACTTTGATGTTATCATGGCACCTCCACATTTTAGTTTTCCTCTAGTGTTTGACTTGGCCATCACCATTTTAACTTTTGCAACTTCCATATTGTTACAAAATACTTGAATGTTTGCTGGTAGTTCAATATATGGAACAATATGCTCCATGGTGAAGCTCCTCGAAAAGTACTGCATATAGATTACACCAATATATACATACAAATGTCAGTACCTAATAGTAGTAATGTAACATTTTGAAAAATTGTTACTAGTTCAAAAGTTTCACCATTTTTTCTTTGCCTTTCAAGGTGTTTGATTTATTTATGGTGCATACATAAAATGGTCTTTTTGGGAGGTTCTTATCAACTCCATACTTTAGTACATTAATTTCGGCATCATCCATCGCCACACGGCTGCCATAATGGCAGAAACATTCAAATTCTTTCTCGAACTTTATTCCGGGACCTGCATGTAACAAATACATACATAAGCAGCAATATTATAACTGCATTGATTTTTTTAATTTTACATTACATACCTCTTATATGCAGAGGTTTATGCAACTTAAGAGCGCCACGAGCATGACGAGTGCGAGCATACGCCTCCACCTAGCCAGAAAGTGCCATGTACACAAACTTTTTATAATAAAGTAATCTATATTCTACCACCTCTTATTTTAGATACTTGAACACGGTTTGCATGTTTATAAACACGCGTGATATTCCAAAGCACCGAGTAGTGTCCATTAGATAATACTCCCTCCGTTTTAAATATAAGATGTTTATGTTTTGTAAAGAAAATGTATGTAGACTTCTTTTAGTATGTAGGTTCACTCAAGTTTGAAGTGAATCTACATACTAAATTAAATCTAGATACATTTTGTTCACAAAACTAAAACATCTTATATTTTGAAACATAGGAAGTACAATTTTCTTAATAGTACATATAGATCTGACACGGCACGCTTTCAATGCTAACATATAATAGAGTGTTATTGTACTAGTTCATATGTAGATCCGATCTACACAATTATGATCGTAATGCATTTTTAAAATTTGATCGTATTTCCTCTAGATCTGACGAAATTTCTGTACATCACTCGTTCTAGATTTTCATATAGGAGTTGGCGAAAACATACCTGATCCTTGAATCTCTGATCCATGAACCTGTGTCGTCGCATGCGTTGAATTCTGGAGGCGGTCCTCGATGGAATTTTTGAGGTTATTGTCGTGTGGAGGCGCTCGTGTGAGGAGGGATAGGAGGCGAGTCGTGGCGGAGGCGACCGTGGAGTGACTAAATAGTAAATACCTAACGCGTCTACGCCGTCATACCCGCGCGCGTTTGCTGGGCGCGGTTGGGCCGACCCAAATAAGAAAGCAGCCGCTGCAGCGAGAACACGGGCACAGGAACAGGAGCTGGGCTAGGCTAAGTCTGCGTATTTTAGAATGTGTAAAAAAATTTGAGGTTATTTCGTGAAGGAAAGAGGGTCAGGTGAGACAAAACAGGCTTTTTGTAGATTTGTCATTTTTTGGAAAAAGAGATTCAGGTGAGACAAAACAGGCTAGTTTGTAAATCAACAACTATATGAAAAAGGAAAGAAGAGCAAAATAAGGCTACAATAGGGCAACACAACCAGCCAGCCCAATTTGGCAACAAATCAAAGAACCCTCCCTCTCCCTCTCCTACTCCCTCCTTTCTTCCTTTGTCTACCTCTGCCAGGCTCACCTCATTCATTCCTTTTTGCCCAATTTGGTAGAAAATCTATACCAGCATCTATTTCTCAATTCCTTAACTATTTCCCTTGAACCTTTCTGAAATAGGAAATCCATACACACCAAAGCATGTACGTAAACAAATGTAGATAGTAAGCATCTAGAATGTAGAAACATAACAAGCAACTAATTAAGCAAGGTTCAACACAAACTAATTAAGCATCTAAAATGCAGAAACATAACAAGCAACTAATTAAGCAAGGTTCAACACAAACTTGATAAGGCAGAGGTTCAACACAAACCCTGCTAAGCAGCCAACATAAACATAGTTCAAACAAAAGCATGCTGCTTAAACCAGCAGCAACACACACAAACAGGCACATCATTACATCACTGCCTCCTCGCCGCCTCCACCCGGTCCCGCTCCTCCCTGTCCCGCTCCTCCCTGTCCCGCTTCCTCTGCTTCCTGCTGCCCATACCCTGAACCTTCGGTGGCTTGGGCTTGGGAGCAGGCACACGACCGGCCTCGATAGCTCGGTTCAGTTTGTTCCTGAGGAAGATGCCATAGGCCATGTGATTGGCCCTGAAGTCGTGGACATTGACAGTTTCCCCAACTTTGACACGGCCAGATCCACAACCTTCAGCATGCTGCAGGAAGCTTTGGAAGTCCATCTTTATGCTCCTTTTGCAGAAGGGGCAGCTGTTCATGCCATCAGTCCAGGGTTCACTCCAGAACCGGTCGAACCCCCCCGGTTTTAGCTTTTTGAGAGTGGCCCTGGTCTTCCTTTGACACGAGTCGACATCGCTGTCAACATCATCAGTAGCGTGCTGAAATATACAAAAAAACACATGTGAAGCAAATATGTAGAAACTGCAACTAAAATTGAATGCTTAACAAAGGAAGCATAATAGTCTCCAGCTAGCAATAACAGAAAGTAATCAAGGGATCAAGCTGATAAACCACTTCCGTCGGCCAACAAGCTAGCATTAATCCATAGAAATGAAAACAACAATCCACAGATCCACAAATATTAATCGATTTTGTCCATAATCGAACCCTAGCTAGCAATAATCCGCAGATCCACAAATATTAATCGATTCTGTCCATAATCGAAGCCTAGCTAGCAATAATCCACATATCCATTAATTACACATCAATCGTAACAGATAACAAACGAATCTGACGCTAAGTGAAAACCCTAGGCCCCAATCTTAACGGATAACAAACGAATCTGACGCTAACCGAAAACCCTAGGCCCCAAGCAAATAATCCATTAATTGGAACTTACCTCCTCCTCGTCGTCGATCATGTTCTCGTCAAAGGCCGACGGCGGTGGCATGATGAGCTCGACCTCCTCGTCTTCATCCTGCGGCTGCTTCCCAAGATTGTACGCACAAGTACTGATAGCGGCGGGAGCCGATGAGGGACCGATCGGCCGGCCTTCAGCAATGGCCTCCGCTTCATCTCTCGCATCCGCTGCACCTGTGATTAAAGCCCTTGCGGCATTTTGTGCCTCCTCCGCGGCTTTGGCCGCCTCCGTCGCGGCTAACGCCAGCGTCGCAGCCTTCTCCTTCGCTGTGGCGACAGTGTCGGATGGGTGCTCCATCGTCGGAATGGGAAGTGCAGCGGAAGCGGAAGGGGAGAGGGTTTTTTCCTGGTCGGCGGAGAGAGGAGTGGGGAAGGGTAGTGGGTAGGGGACTAGGGGGAGTTGGGAAGAGGTGGAGTGATGGAGTGAATGAGGGGAGGCGGAGAGAGACAGAGGGATGGGATGTATATGGTGAGACGCTGATGTTTCGTTCTCCCGCAGTTCACACATGTACGGTTCAGCAGCATGACATGCCTTCGCATTGCTTTCACACGCGCACGGTGCGCCTCGGACATGCCTAGTATGGTACATGCACGGTTCTCACGCGTCCGGTGGCCCCATTCGCCAACAATCTCTCTCTCTCTCTTCTGTTTCAAAAAAATCTCTCTCTCTCCTTTTTTACGAGACTCACTCTCTCTCTCTCTACGGACCCCCGCCAGTGGCCCACCCACTCTTTTCCGATCGTGGCTACCTCCTTTTGCAACTATTTGAAGTTGAGTTTGGAATACATAATTTGAATTTTAATGCACGGTTGAGTGTGTGTAATATCTAAGTTTAAGTTTTTCTTACAACAAAAATGACACTTGTCCAACATGGCGGCGACAGTAGATAGAAACAATAGGAAAGCAGATAGTTTTCGGACTGCACAAAATGTGTCTCCCGTTGCAACTCATTGTTCGGATAGTTCAGTTTATAGTTGCAAAATAGAAACACATAGTTCAATTCAGCAGAGCAGCACCGAGGAAAGTCTGCTACATTACAGTCGTAGCCTGGCGAGGAGCTACTGGTTATGTCCTCAATCTCTTCAAGTTGTAGGCGACGTACGAGCATGTCCCGCCTGATCTTGACCTGCTCACTGAGCGAAGCCTGGAGCTTCCGAAGCAGGATCTTGTTCTCGACACGGAGATTGACATTATCATCTTTTAGCATCGCATTATCCTTCGAGAGCCCCTGGTTGAGTGATGTATTCAGTCGGTTCGAGGCTTGGATCTTCTTATTCAGTTTCTTCCAGGCAGCGTTGTCCCTTTTCAGCTCGTCGCGCTCCTTAGTAAGGGTATTCACAACTAATTTGAGATGTTGTAATTCTAGCTCTTGTGTTTGCATTTTCTCCCTGTGGCTGCTTATTCGTGCATTAAGCCAAGCATCCACATTATTGTTGAGTTTTGGCTTCTTTTTCTGGGACGAAGAATACGTGGTTTCAGTCCTATCATGGAACGGGAACAACAGTAACGTGTCATTATAGCACACGAGCTTTATGCAGAAATGGGCGGTGTGGAAAAGATCCAGGAGAAAAAACCCCAAATCATAATCGCAAAAACCCCAAATCCTAGTCGCAAAAACCCAGTGTATATTATTTACCTCGCTGTTCCGGGGATCTGGGGGGGACATGTCTGCCGGTGTTACCGACGGCTCTGAAGAAAGAGAAGGAGGTGATGATTAATGAGAAGAAGAATGCTGGATAACACTATTAAGGAGAAGAAGTACATGACCTACCCGGAGGATCCCTCGCTTGCGGGCATGAGCATATGTTGTTACTCTTTAGTGCGTAAAGCGGCACGGCGAGCTCTCTCTTTTCTCTCCTCGCGCATTGTCGCCGCGACACGCTTCCGAGAGGGATCCATGGTTGCGCAGAGGGAGGGAGCAGGAGCGGGATGAGAAGGAGGAAGAAGAAAGGGAGGAGGGCGGTAGTGACTAGTGGAGGTAGATAGTCAAAAAGGCTAGGCAGACCAGTCTTATTTCCCATCGTACTCTCCCCTATCGTGCGACCTACCTTCTCAAAGAAGTTTTGTTGACACGTGGCAGGCAGAGAACTGCAACGATGTGACCGATTGGATGCTCCATTAAGTCGATTGACAATTCACTTCGGCGCTGATAGAACGGTGCACGCATCCCTACACGCGTCATGATGACACAGTCCTGCGGGTGGTGTCAGACGTGCACTGCGTCGGAGGTGAGGGGGGTGCGCCTTCCCGATGTATCGCTATTTTTTTCATTCCCTTCTGTATCGCGAGCCCCCGCTCTTATCCGCGCGTGCAACACCAACAGCCCACCAGCGGGAACAGAAATGCGGCCCAGCAAACCATGTAGGGGTATTCTTTTTTGGGTGTTGCCATGTCAGACAGCTGAGTTGGACGACGGGAATCCAGGTCGCGTCGCAGAATACGCGCGTACTAATCCGCTTCGGGCCTGTACGGGATTTGGCAGGCTCTACGTGCGCGATCTAACCTTTCTGTATGCCAATCCTACCCCCAGGTGCGAAGGGGTATCCTCCCATCTCAGCCCTCGATCGCGCCTAAACTATTTTTTTCATTTCCTTCAGGGGCCTATTGAATCATAAGTCATAATTAAATTGTAAAGTATCTCAAATCCAAACTATTCAAGCAAGCACAAACAACATCAACCACATCTGATTAATCACAAACATTGTTTAAACCTCAATAAAGGAATATTTTCTTCAAAAATTCGTTTTGCCACTTCAATCAACATATGACAATTAATAGTAAACACCTTACTTTATACTTTACTTGTATAATAAGATTGTTAATACTTAAATTCTTTATAAGTGACATTACTTGTAAAGTAAAACTTGAAGATAAACAATTAAGATGTAAGCAACCTTGAGTAGCATTCCTACTGTGTATTTTGTTATTGTATAAATACATGTTGTTTTCCACACACTCACAACCCTTAATAAGAAGCACATGTATGAAACTTAATCTAAAAGGACAACACATTCCAAGGAAAACCTTTCCAGTATCCAAACCCTAGAACAACGTTACCTCGGGATTCGAGTTTACGAAATTGCATTACATTACTTATGCATAATAGCATCTTGCTTCTTTAAACATTAGTCCTTACCGAACCAATGATGCTGATTTCAGACATTGCATCTTTTATATTGTCTTGAAGACCGTGAGTGCATAATCTTGCAATCATAAAAGGCAAGTTCACACTTGCTCATGTCCTTTAATTATTTTCTATAAAGTATTTTACAAATCCAGTGTTGTCATCACCTGCATTTGAAAATGGTCAGAAAACACTATTTTCATAATAATGTGATTATAGGTTATTTACCATGAGGTAATAACGTACTATAAAAGTTCCGGTGGTAAAGGAACATATTATCTAGGACTTAACAACCAATATCGCCAGTGATTCTTGCGCCATATATTACGCGTTGACCATGAGATTTGAAATGGGACGAAGAAGTCAGCTGTATCTTTTCCCTCTCGCATGGAGCTGGATGTGCGGGTTGTGGCTGTTATCACTCGTAGCATGCATATTATATGGTAATTCATAGAGGATATGCAGCATATGGGTGGGAGACCTCAACGTCCTATGATAGTTCCGGCATCTGAATGGTGTGTAAAAGCCATTGCCGTAATTCAAAAGGTGGGAATGGTGTACACCAAGGAGACATGCAGGGTCACGGAGAAGGCAGTGATTGGCTTGGATCTTAGGTTGGGCCTCAAACTAAGGAAGTTTGAACGGGGACATACTCCCGGCCATGCAACAAAATCTAAGGTCTCTCATGGGTAAAGTGACGCACCTCTGAAGAGTGTAAGAACTATAACTTGTTACTCCCTGTTCCGGGAAGGAGCTGCGAACGCGGCGGGAAAGGAACTCCATGAAATTTCTGGTAAACCCATGAAGGCTGACGGACATAGATTTTCAGAATAAAAGCAACCTTTAAAGAAATGTTTACGAAAACCTGCATTGCCTACGACCTATGGCCTGTGGCTATAGATATAGTGCATCAAACACTCCTTTTTCCAGTGAACTTGTTGTGTACGCTCGTACTCAACGTATCTTCTTAACCCTTGCTAGGTTCTAAAGCCAGTATAGACGACGTATGCATCAAGTTATGCTCCAGGAATCATCATCAAAAGTTAAAGATCTTCAATGAAGTCAAAAAAGTCAACATATACATCAACTCAAGTGAAGACGAAGTTGCTGATTAGATAAGTATAGAATTTCTAACCATAGAACCTACTTCCGTAGAGTATTGCAATAGCAGCAATGCAAGCCAGTAGTTCAGCTACTAGTTTTATAAGTATGGTAGCGATGAGTTAATTATTGTGATTCTTCATTTTAAGAAGATTCTTTCTCTCTCTTTAACCTAGAGTGTTCTCTGGGTCTTGTGTAAAGAGTTGAGTTGTAACCTATAGTCATGTCTTGGACCTGCTGTGATTCTGTTGTACTACTCTGAGGGATGTAATACTAGTGAACGGTGTTTTATTGGTGTTATGTCAATGACTATAGTGTACTACATCATGCAGTGGTATGCTGGGTCACCGCAATTAAGTTGAAGCTCGAGTAGCATGGAGTTATTGAAGTAGTGTAATTCTCTTAGAAAGATAATAAGCTTTTGAGGAAAGTAGAATTTGATTTATATACATCCATTGGAGTAATGTTAGTGATGGATGATTAAGGAAGAGTATGAATGGAGTTACAAGTAACCACTTGTTGGATTGGACATTATTAGTAGTAGAATAGTTTGATATAACCAAGTATGGACATGAGAAGATTATGAAAGCTTCAGTGTCAAGCTCATTGGAATTATAAATGGATTTAGAAGAATAAAAGGTATATAAGAATATTTTGTGAAGTAAAGCTCGTCATGTTAACACATGATGATGGATAGGAAGAAGTAGTATATCTAGGAAATGAATTCCTTAATTAGAAGTCCAGGATTGTGAATTATGGAAGATAGGAATTCTTGGTAAACACTAAACCCTCAATCTATAACCAAGCTTAACATCCATCCCATCTATTGGATAAATCATCTTATTTACACAATGATTTATAGGAATATTTTCCTATAGAAAATCACTTCAGCACATCTTTGTCATTTCCAATTATCATAACCATATGTGCTTAGAAGTTATCTTTATCTATTATCTCTCATAATTCATCCCAAGAAAATAACTTTCTATTTTAAAAGGGTGATACCATTAAAGATCACAAACATAAAGACAATATGTTTAGCCATTAATCTTTATTCACATCAACAAAATAATATAAGTATATTAAGAACCCTAAACCCTAGGGTAAGCAATTGCAATTAAAACCCTAACTTCTATGTTAGTTATAATAAAATTTATACATTGCTATTTCCTAAATTTATGAGAATAATATTAACCATATTAATTACTCAAAACTTTATGTATCAAATAATAATGAAGGGTCAATATATATAAAAGTTTCTTTAATATTATAAATCAATAAAAATCAAAACTCATGGATTAATAGTAATGCATTCTTTAATAAGTTTATGGATATTAGATAAATTAAATTTTTATCTAAATCCCTTACCAATACTAAATGGAAAGGTATGTGTATAAAGAAAATAAAGAAATAATGACATTACACAATAAAAATTCACCAAAATAATACTTAGTACATTTAGTATTGCTGCAATTATCTAGCAGATAAAATTTAATAGAAAATTTCAAACAAATAAGTAATATACAAATATGAAAGTAAAATACAAAACAGAATATAGAAAAAGAAAAGGAACATGGAAAAAAAGGGAATTGTTTCTGGCCCGTGGCCCATTTTCCTCCTTCTTATCCGTCGCCCACAAGTAGCAGCAGTCAGCTTCCTCTTTCCCTTTGCTACGGCCCACCTGGCCGATTCACGACCCACTTCAAGCTCGTACCCTTCGCGTGATGCGTTGGTCGTCTTCCTCGGCGTCGGCCAAGATCCACGCCACCGCTCATGGTCATCTACAAGTAGCCCTGGACGCCGACGAGAAACCCTAGCACGCCACTCCACTTCTTTTTCTTCCTCTTCCGCATGGACACCGAACCCTAGCTCGCCGTAGATCACCTTCCCCACCATCTCCGCCCACCCCTTGATCCGTGGAGGTGACTATTAGATGCGTTGTGATCTTCTCCGTCGTTTGCCCCTACTCACAGAAGCCGGGGAGCCCTTTGTCGATCCAATCGACACCTCATCTCCACTGCCAGTCACCGCCGTTCATCGTCAATCGCCACCACCACAGACTTCCTCCGACCTCGCCGTCGCCACCAATCATACCAAGGTGAGTCCACCATCCTCGTAAGCCATCTTGCTGGCTCCCTCGTGCTCTGGTTGCTTCTCTCCACACTAATCTGCAAACTCCTCTGTCGGCCACCGTCGTGCACCGTGCTCCGGCAACCAAAAACTAGCCACGCCGCCACTACTTAGTTCCCCATCACATGCTTATACCAACAAGCCTAGCCTCAGTCGCACACAAGCACTAAATCAGTCGATCGAGCTTTGATCCGAGAGTATCAGCATAGCATGACGTCATGCCTACATCAGATCCCAGCCGCATCATTTCGTTTGACCAGTCTTTGCTCATGTGGCATGTGACATGGCCCTGGGCCCATTTGTCATCCTCTGTGAGTAGAAGCAAGGCTGGTAACTAATCTAACCTGAGGGGTGATGTGGCAACTGGCCCATTGGTAAGTGACCTTGGGTAGGTCTAGTCTCGATAAGAAAAGTATTACCTGTTTAGTAAATTGGTAAAAACAATATAAATTCAAATTCAATATTCTAGAAATGAAATAACATAATTAAATTTTGTAAAATTTAATATCTTTTGTTTTATCATTCATAAAATTATGTGTAATATGAAAATTTTAAGAAAAATAAAATCAACTAAAAACTATTATGAAATATTATTATGATAATTATTTAAATAAATATTATTTAATAAAGGTTTTATAAGTAATAAAACTTAGATAATTCATATTTTAATATTGGTAAATATTAAAAATATAAATAAAATACCAAAAATCTTAAAAAATTAAAAAACAATACTTTAAAACTATAATCATACATTATTATTTCACTTAAATAAGTATTTCTTATTTATTAAGTATTTATAAAGTAATAAACCTTATAAAAATCATATCTTATTATTTATAAATCACAAAAATAAATGTAATATACCAAAATGAGCACAATAATAATACCTACATGTTAAAAATATGATATTCCACTTTTGAGGTAAATAAATATTTGAACAACTTAATAACTTGAATTTAAACTTATTTCCTTAATTGATAATTCATATAAGGGTAAATAAAAATTGCTAATATTTCTAAAATTAGCCAATTTAGTCTAATAAATAGTATTAGTCTTAAATATTAATAATATGAAGTCAAAATGGTCCCACACATTTTAAATACAATTCGATTGAATTATCATTCAACCATATGTGTAGTTTATTTTCTAAAAAAGATCTTTAACAATTATAAAATATTCAAAAATGTTATTTTAACCAAATAAAATCTTTTACCATTGTTTCACTCACAATTTTATAATGGACTCAATCCAAAGATAATTCATAAGTAGTAAATAATATTGTTTACTTATTCACAAACCATAACCACACCCTTATAGGGAGATAAATCCCTTTATACATTTATAATGTAAAGAAACCACTACCAAATAAAGTAATTCCATTCTTAAGTAACTTTAAGGAAACATTATAAAGTACACAAGGTACAAATAACTAAGCATTACACCTTAAATCCATCCATGTTCTTAAAGTTAACTTTAGTCCACAAGACTTTAAATGTAATGCTAAAGACTTTGTTATGTGTTTTATAGTTAACTTTGGTCTTTTATAATTAAGTTATAAGCATCTCAAGTCTAGACTATTCAAACAAGCATAAACAATATCAATCACATTCTATCAACCATATTCTAAAAACTATCAAAATTGTTTAAACCTTAATAAAGAAATCTTTTCTTCAAAAGTTATTCGTTTTGCCACTTCAGTCAACGTATGAAAACTAATCATAAATCACATTACTTTATACTTTACTTATATACTTAGGATTGATAACACTTGAGTTCTTTATAAGTGATATTAATTGTAAAGTAAAAATTTGAAGATAAACAATTATAGTATAAGCAATCTTGAGTAGCTTTTCACATTTGTGTGTATCTCATTGTTTTATGGTATTATAATTACATGTTGTTTCACACACAATAACAAGCCTTAATAAGAAGCACCAATATGAAACTTATTTAAAAAGACAACACATTCTAATAGTAACCATTTCTAGTTTCTAAACCCTAGATCAACGTTGTCCCCGAGATTCGCGTTTATCAAGTGCATTACATTACTTATGCATAATGGCATCTTGCTTCTTTAAACATTAGTCCTTACCGGACCAATGATGCTGATTTCAGATATTGGATCTTTTATATTGTCTTGAAGACCGTGAGTGCATAATCTTGCAATCACACAAGGCAAGTTCACACTTGCTCATGTCCTTTGATTATTTTTGTAAAGTATTTTGCAAATCCAGTGTTGTCATCACCTGCATTTGAAAAAGGACAGAAAACACTATTTTCATAATAATATGATTATAGGTTATTTACCATGAGGTAATAACCTACTATGAAAGCTCCGTTAGTAAAGGAACATATTATCTAGGACTTAACAACCAATGTCGCCAGTGATTCTTCCGCCGTATATTACGCGTTGACCATGAGATTTGGAATGGGACGAAGAAGTCAGCTGTATCTTTTCCCTCTCGCATGGAGCCGGATGTGCGGGTCGTGGCTGTTATCACTCGTAGCTTGCATATTAATTGGTAATTCGTAGAGGATATGCAGCATATGGGTGGGAGCCCTCAACGTCCCACGATAGTTCCGACATCTGAATGGTTTGTATTGCCAATTGCCATAATTCAATAGGTGGGCTGGCGTACACCAAGGAGACATGAGGGGTCACGAAGAAGGCAGTGATTGGCTTGGATCTTAGGTTGGGCCTCAAACCAAGGAAGTTTGAACGGGGACATACTCCCGACCGTGAAACAAAACCTAAGGTCTCACATGGGTAAAGTGATGCACCTCTGCAGAGTGTAAGAACTATAACTTGTTACTCCCTATTCCGGGAAGGAGATGCGATTGCGGCGGGAAAGGAACTGCATGAAAGTTCTGGTAAACCCGTGAAGGCTGACGGACAAAGCTTTTCAGAATAAAAGCAACCTTTGAAGAAATGTTTACGAAAACTTGCATTGCCTACGACCTATGGTCTGTGGCTGTAGATATAGTGCATCAAACACTCCTTTTCTAGTTAACTTGCTGAGTACGCTCGTACTCAACATATCTTCTTAACCCTTTCTAGGTTCTAAAGCCGATGCATTTATCTCTACATCAAGTTATGCTCCAGGAATTATCACCAGAATCTAAAGTTCTTCAATGAAGTCAAGAAAGTCAACATATACATCAACTCAAGTGAAGACGAAGTTATTGATTAGCTAGGAATATAATCCCTAGCCATAGAACCTATTTCTGTAGTGTATTGCAATAGCAGCAATTCCAGACCATTATTTAAGATACTAGTCTTAATAGTATGATAGTTTTTGAGTTGTTTATTTCTGATTCTTCTTTGTAAGAAGTTTCTTTCTCTCTCTTTAACCTAGAGTGTTCTCTGGATCTTGTGTAATGAGTTGAGTTGTAACCTATAGTCATGTCTTGGACCTGCTGTATTTCTGTTGTACCACTCTGAGGTATGTAATACTAGTGTACGGTGTTTCATTGGTGTTATGTCAACGACTATAGTGTACTACATCATGAAGTGGTATGCTGGGTCACCGCAGTTGGTATCAGAGCATATGCTTTGACCTTAGGATTAAAACCCTTTTAGGAGGATCTGTAGGTTGGATAGTGACTATAGGAGCCATCTTGTCTAAACCAAATATTCTATGATCTGTGATGAGTATCCACTTGAGGATACCCTTGTCGCACTTAAGTTGGATGCTTTGGTCATCTTTCTTAAAAGTCTTTATCCATATTTTCTGGGTATCGTACTAGTTCCAAGATGGTAGAACACCATTAGTATGTCTTAAAGTAAGCTAAAACAGTCATGTAGAATATGACTAAGTTTAGGGTATCATAGGGAGTAGTTATTCATCTTTTCTTAGTAAGGTTCTATTTAGTGTCTTCCAAAGGAGATATAACCCACCAAGATACTTTAGGAAAGTCAATCGGCCACAGTAGATTAGGATCAAGTGTAAGACATCAATTAAAGTACTCTTAAATGGTGTAGCCTAACCCTAGAATTCATGTAAGACAGTGGAATTTTATGGCTAGTTGATAACCAAAGACAACATGATGAATATCATTAGGATAAGTGTTGATGTATTGAGTAGTAATCATGTGGGATTCACTTGATGATTCTACGTGATGAAGTGAAATTATGTTAAGACTTAATGATAGTGTGATGAGAAACGAAGTCATCAGGATAAGCTTACTCTTGAATCATGAGGAATAGGTAAAGCATAACAAGATCATGGTGATATTATCTTCGAAACCATGATGAGAGTATAAATATGAAAAGTAATTAGTAAATTATCTTCAAGTAAAGTAAGAAAATAGCATGGTAGAACTATGATAGAAGTCATAGGTGTCCTAATACCTAAAAAAATTAGTTTTGGGTGTTCAATGGAAACTTATTAGTCATTTGGAGAGATCATGTGAGGTTAGTTTACTAAAAAAGAAAAGTTAGTTACAGTTGATCATTCCAAAAGTAAGACCAAAGGTTAGTCAAAACAAAATTTAGACCACTTTGCTTAAAATTATCCTGTTGCAGTTGAGCAATCTGGGTAAATACTGAGACAAAGAATAGTTTTACCCTAAGTGCTAAGTATCACAACGTAAACCTATATGAGGAGTGTAGGGGTTCGTAGCATGGAAAACAAAAAAATTCTACCGCATGCAAACAAACAAGCCAAGATCTATCTACTAGATTGTAGCAACGAGTCAATATAGGAACTCACCCTCGAAGATTCCAAAGCGATTAACGAGAGCAGATTCTCATGGGTGATGTAGTAGTACTCTTGTCGATCTCAAGATCGCGTAGACGATCCTTCCGGCGCTGCATTTCGGCAGCGCTTCCGCAGTCGATCACACGTTCGGTACTCGATGAAGACCTTCCTCTCCCGTGTTCCAGAAGGCGGCGGAGGTTGTAGCACTCTCCTCGCGATTCCGGCAGCACGGCGGCGTGCTATCGGAAGTAGAGGGGAGATCTCGCAGGGCTTCATCTTAAGCCGGAGCGAGTATGGTGGACTATGAGAGAGGCCTTGGCGATATAGGGTTTAGAGGCACCAAGGGAGGAAGATTGGCCGGCGGCTAGGGCTTGGGGAGAGCCC
Organism: Avena insularis; assembly: GCA_023614405.1. Lineage (NCBI taxonomy): Eukaryota > Viridiplantae > Streptophyta > Magnoliopsida > Poales > Poaceae > Avena > Avena insularis. The sequence continues at coordinate 28,067,921 of CM042689.1, read as the reverse complement.
CAACTCGGCGGCTAGGAGGAAACCGTAGGGCCGCGGCGACTTGTGGTGGCCGGCGGCTAGGGCTAGGGTTTGTGTGGTTTTGGGTGTAGGTAGAGGGGGCACCCCTGCCCCTTCTTTTATAGGTGGGAGGGCGCCGGCCAAGGGGAGGGAGTCCTCCCCCAAGTCGGCCTCTGTCACATCCCAAGATTTTCCAAATTTTGTAATGTGAAAAATAAATTAAACAAAATAAAATTTTGTTGAAAATCAGGGTGAAAAGAAACTTTTGTTTCTAAAAGGAAAACTTTAGCCAAAGTTTGTTAAAGATGGGATTCTAAAGTTTGAATCCAACAAATTCCAAATCAAGGGAATTGCATTCCTCAATGAATGTATCTGGAATTTAAACACTTGGAAAGTAAATCCAAAATCCAAAACCCTAAGCCCTAATGGAAGGAAATCAATTTCCAAAGTATCTCCAAATCTATGGATTTGATCCATACCAAAGTTGATCAACAAACTTTCTCAAAGGATCAAGAAAGACCTTAAAAGTTGGTTTCACTTAGTTTGGAACCATAAGCAAAATCTTAGAAGTATAATAAGAGAAGGAAATTGAAATTTCCAAAGCCTTTAAAGCCCTTACCAAAAGCCCATACCCTTTGGTGAACAAATAATCCTAAAGGGATTTATAAAGATAAAACATTTATCACAGGAAAATAAATTGTTTTGGAAACACTGTTTTAGATCTTTTAATAAAAGACTTTGGTTTCAAATGAAAAGATAAGCCAAATTAATTTTGGCCAAACTTTTGAAATAAAATATTTTGTTTTGATAAAATGAGTAAAGGTTTATTTAAATAAAATAAAGGATTTAAATATCCAATTTTATTTAAGTAAAAGCTTTTCCCATTTTAAATGAACACCAAGTATTTTATTACTACTTTGAAATCTTTTATTAAAGGGTTTTGCTTTGATTAAAATGAGTAAAGGATTATTTAAATAAAATAATAAGGATTTAAATATCCAATTTTATTTAAGTAAAGGCTTTCCCATTTTAATTAAAACACCAAAACTTATTTATTTATTTAAATAAGTTTCCAAGTATTCTTTTATTTTTCAAATTAAACCTTCTGGTTTGGTTTTGAAAATAATTGGAATTCAAATGGAAATTTTATTTAAATAAATCAAACACTATTAAACAACTAAAGATCCATTTTATTTAATTATTAAATGGATCCTAAATTAAATAAAAATAATATTTCATTTTGAGATTTGGATTATGTTGCCAAACAGAACCAAATTCAAAGTGAAGTTGAGTGATTGTTTGAATTGATTTGAGTGTTGTTTGATTGTTTGAATAATTGTTTGGAAATTGAAACAGAAAAAGAATTAGAAAAAGGAAAAAGATTTAGACAGAAAAAAATAGTGCAACAGACTCAGCCCAATAGGCCCAAGTCCAAAGATACTCCCTCAAGGAAAACATTTGACACCAACTTTCAGACCCGCTGAGTCAATGACAACCAGGACCCACTTCTCCCTCTCACTCACTCGCTGACATCAGACCCCACCTCCTATTACTCCCCCTCGAACCGTTTTTCTTCACCAACTAAACAACCCGCAAAGAGACTGGCAAGTGGACCCCATTCCCTTTCTTTTCCCCATCGACGGAGGACCCCACTGCCACCTCCTTCTTCGTCCTCCCCGCGACCCCGTCTCCCCCTCACAGCGCGGCTGTTTCTGCCTTGATTTCTCGCGCTTCAATTCGCCTTAACGCCGTGTTAATTCCTCGCCGTGACAACGCCCATTTAACCGCCTCCCTCTCCTCTGTCATTTCCCCAGACCTCACGCCTCGAGAGCCTCCAGGCTGCCCTCAATCGAAGCCGCACCCTCACTGCTCCAACCACCGTCTCCGGCCGATTCCAGCCAGCACACGCTGCCCCTTGACCTCTCGACCACGCACACATACTACACACTCCCTGGCACTTCTGTCCGTGCCGCCCATTTGACCGCGGGCGCCCCAGATCGTCGGCAAGGACGAGCTCAACGCAGCGCCACCGTCTGCGCAAACTCCGCGAAGCCACGGTAGTTCCCGACCGCCTTCTCGTTCACGCACACACCTTCGCCGTGTCCTTGCGCTCCTGACTATGTGTTTTGTTTACCTCCTGGTGATCAACAGCGTCGTCCTCGACAGCAACCTGAAACAACCGCCGCGTTCCCAACTCCGACGAGGAATTACGCTGACCCGTCGCCGCCCGACCAACACCTCCCCGAGCTTCGACGTGATCCCCTGAGCCCGGTCAGCATGCCCTCTTTCTCTCTCGCTTTTTGCATCGCCGGCACCGTCATCGACCGACCGCTCCGCCGCCGCTAGCCACCGCAGCGCCGCTCGCAAATGGTCGAGCACGCTAGCACCGTAGGATCTGGATCGTGATTACGATAGATCACTTAACCGCGAAGAAACGAGTCCTGCATACGATCTCATTTAGATCCAACGGCTACAGAGCGTGATCCGCAGCGGTACTCAATAGAATCCTGCCGCGTGTCCCTATTCTGTTTAAAACAGAATTTGAAAACAGAAACTTTTGCCATTTTCAAACCCTTGTATCTTTTGATCCACACGTCCAAATTTTACAAATTTTATGTCGTTGGAATCAGCAAGACAAGCCCTAGCCAACACTACCCTTAGTTTAGCAAATAGTATCTGTTAGCTTGTTTGATTTTGCAGATTCTTTTGAGTGCTTGCTAACATTAGAAAAATTGTTTAAAAATGATTTTTGAGATCAAACCTTTGCCAATTAGTTTGTTGTGACCCTACTGACTCTAGGAACCAACCTATGTTTTGGAAAGTGATTTTTGAAAAGTTTAGAATGGATTAATTAGTTTAGTCCATTTCTAGCTAATCAAAATCTATTGTTTTGTTTATGAAAATGTTTTTGAGTGAAAACCTTTGGGAAAATAGTTTAGACCAAACCTACTGACCAAAAGCACCAAGTTTTGCAATAGCAACTCATTTGGTGAAACAAAATAAGGATTCTTTGATTTAAAAACTATTTCTAGTCAAATAGAAATGTGGTTTTTATCAAAAAATGATTTTAGAAGAAAACCTTTGGAAAATGATTTGTTTTAAACTCACTAACCCCAAACCCCAAGTTTTGTGATAGAAAACATACTTGGTGAACCCTATAGGTTAATGCCTTAGTGAAACCTTTTGCTAACAACTTTGCCACTTTGGTAGATGACCAATTTGGATCTTACAAAGTTTAGGAATCTAATAGAGACCCTCTTTGCAAATGATTTTGCCATTTTGGTAAATGACCAATTTGGAACTTACAAAGTTTAGAAGCCTAGTGAAGACCATCCTTGCAATAGAACCAACCTTTGCATGCTTATGCATGACTTAGATGTACCCAAATGACTATGACCCACTAGGAACCACTTTTTCAAACAAAGCAAAGCTTGGCATGCTTGCATGCATTACCTTGACTTTGTTATTTTATGTGTGTGTTGTTTTGCTTGATTGGTAGATTGAGTTTGTACCTTGCTTGATTGATTGTAGTGACTTGAAGAGTGTGAGTGTTGCAAGGACAAGGAGTGAACCTATACCCTCTACCAAGAAGGCAAGTGATATCATCATCAATATTCCATTCCTATATTTTATTTATGCATTGGTAATATTTTTCTAAGTATAGGACTTGCATGGTTATTTGCTAAGTACAAGCTATGCTATGGGAAAACCTATTAGGTGAAACCTTAGTGAAAATTACCTAAGTCAAGCTTCCTATTACTATCATGCTTAGCCTAGCTACTAGAAAACAAGGGTGGTTTATATATTCACACTATGGAAAAATATTCTAAGTCTGAGGACTTGTGTTTTATTTAACAAAAACAACTAAATTAATGAATCACCTGGGTGGAATGGAAGGAATGGTTTATGTTGAGTGGTTCACAAGGCCATGACTTGGCTTGTGTATCTCACTTGTGGATGGCCACCCAGGAAACAAAGAGATTTGAGATGTCAAATGTTGAGAAGCTTCAAGTGTAACCACTTGGCATTATGGGCTCTGCCATGATCTTAGGATGCTAGAACTTAGTCTCTTGGACAGTGGGTGGTAGTTGGGATGATAGGTTGGAACGCGTCCATTTGACTAAGGAAAGGCTACTGAAGGATCTTGTCTTGGGAAACCAAGTCTTGTGGGGAAAGTGCACCACCTCTGCAGAGTGTAAAACCTAAGTACTTAGCCATGTCCCTGGTAAAGGACAATTTGAGCATCAAGACATGGAAACTTCAAGAATCTCATCACTCCAATTTCTTAATAAAATTTGTGGGTGAACAAGGGTTAAAAGGATCTTTAGTCCTTGATTGGTAGATGCCCTGAGTGGATCTTCAGTCCTTGATTGGTAGATGCCTTGGGTGGTTTTGCCAAGTAAATCTTCAGTCCTTGATTGGTAGATGCCCTGAGTGGATCTTCAGTCTTGGATTGGTAGATGTCTTGGAAAGTTTTTGCCAAACAAAACTTAGTATTTTCAAAAGTTAAGGAAAAATCTATTTTGAGCAATGCAAGCCTAAGCTCCACCAGCCAAATGCATATAGTATTATAGTCCACTTATATTATACTAAGGTATCACTTGCCAATACTATTCCAAAGTATTGACCCTCTGTGGCTGTAACTTGTGATGTTGCAGGTTTGATTGTTTTAGTGAAGATTGATTGATTAGGATTACAAAGTCTACAACCAACATATGCCTGTGGCACTTGAAGATGAAGGACCCATGACTATAGTTATTCCGCTGCAATATATTGTAATAGCCATTTGAGCTATGTTTGATGTAATAAAAATTATGTTATTCCTGGTTATAAAGTTGTATTATGACCTTTGTTTCTTGATATTACATCTGAACTGTGGATGCTAGCTATTGATCCAGGGACTAGCATTGTAAACACAGGGGGCTCAATCTTATTAAAGGTTGGGGACCCTACAGCCTCCTTGGCCGGCGGGTGGAGGGAGAGGAACTCCTCCCCAAGTAGGTTTCCTACTCTCCCTCCACCAAGCAACACTGCCGTTTGACTTTTCAAATTGGTGTTTGACTTTTTCAAACTAGGATTTGATTTCTTCCTTTATTTTGCCCAGCCATGATACCTAGTACATGATGCAACCATTCCACATTGTCATGACACATTCAGGTACCCTTCCCCTCCGGAGTGCCGGACCTTCCGGACCATTTTAGAACATTCCCGATGAAAACACCGGAATCACTCCTCAACTCCGAAACAGGACTTTCCTTATATGAATATTATTCTCCGGATCTCCTCGTGATATCCCGGATCCCATCCGAGACTCCTAACAACATTCGGTCTCTTACTCATCATTCCATAACTACTGAACAACATCGAATCCTTAAGTGTGTCTCCCTACGGTTCGTGAATTATGCGGACATGATCGAGACACTTCTCCGAACAATAACCAATAGAGGAATCTGGAAATTCATATGGCTCCCAAATATTTCTACGATTACTTTGTGATCGAATGAACCACTTACATACGATACCAATTTCCCTTTGTCTCACGATAGTTTACTTATCCAAGGTTTTAATCGTCGGTATCTCTGCATACCTAGTTCAACCTCGTTACTGATAAGTACTCTTTTCTCATTCCCGTGGTATGTGATCCCTTGTGAGCCAGTCACATGCTTGCAAGCCAATTGGATGACATTCCACCAAGAGGGCCCAGAGTATATCTATCCGTCATATGGATGGACAAATCCCACTCTTGATCCATGTGCCTCATCAACCCATACTTTCCGAACACTCAATGCCACCTTTATAGCCACCTAGTTACGGTGTGGTGTTTGATGTCATCAAAGCATCCTTCCGAAGATGGTGATTAGCATGATCTCATGGTCGAAGGAATTAGGTTACTATGTATCAGAAAGCTTATAGCAATTAAACTATTAAAATGACTTGATCTTTATGCTACGCTTATCTATAGGAGTATGTCCATCATACCATTCTCCTAATGATGTGATCTTGTTGTTAACAACATCTCAATGTTCATGATAGGGAAACCACAATCATCTATTAACCAACAAGCTAGTATTATGAAGAGGCTTTACTAGGGACTCTAATTTAGTTTACAAATCACACAAGTATTAATGTTTCCTGGTTAATACTATTATAGCATGAATGTAAACATTTATCATAAACACAAAGATATAATAATAACTACATTTATTATTGCCTCTAGGGCATTCTCCAACAGTCTCCCACTTGCACTAGAGTCAACTAATCTAGATTACATGGTAATATATCGAACACCCATGGCAGTTTGGTGTTGGTCATGTTTTGCCCTCGGGAGAGGTTTAGTCAATGGATCCGCCACATTCAGATCTGTGTGTACTTTGCAAATCTTTATGTCACCATCTTGGACATGTTCTCGAATAGCGTGAAAATGTAGCTTGATGTGCTTCAGCTTCTTGTGTGACCTTGGTTCTTGCGCATTGGCTATGGCGCCCATGTTATCACAATAGATAGACATTGGGTCCAGCGCACTTGGAACCACACCGATCTCTGTAATGAACTCCTTCATCCATATCGCTTCTTGTGAAGGCTCCGAAGCAGCTATGTATTCCGATTCAGTTGAAGATCTCGCCGCAACGCTTTGCTTTGCACTCCTTCAGCTAACTGCTGCACCATTCAAAGTAAATACGTATCCAGATTGAGATTTAGAATCATCTGGATCGGTGTTCCAACTAGCATCGGTGTAACCATTAACAACGAGTTGTTCATCACCTCCATAAGAAAGAACCATATCCTTAGTTCTTCTCAAGTACTTAAGGATGTTTTGACATTGTCCAATGATGCACTCCTGGATCACTTTGATATCTGCTAGTCAAACTAACAACATATGCAATGTCGGGTCTAGTACATAGCATGGCATACATTAGAGATCCTATGGCTGAGGCATAGGGAGTCTTACTCATCCTTTCTCTATCTTCTGTTCTTTGGACTTTGAGTTTTACTCAAGGTCGTATTGGGCAACATGGGCAAGAACCCTTTCTTGCTATCTTCCATTCCAAACCTCTTTAGAACTTTGTCAAAATATGTACTTTGTGACAATGATATTAGGCGTCTCGATCTATCTCTATAAATCTTTATGCCTAATATGTAAGCTGCTTCGCCAAGATCTTTCATTGAAAAACTATTATTCAAATATTCTTTGACACTATTAAGAAGGTCTACATCATTCCCAATCAACAATATGTCATCTACATATAGTATTAAGAATTCTACATAGCTCCCACTCACTTTCTTGTAAATACAAGCTTCTCCATAAGTTTGTATAAAACCAAAACTTTTGATTACCTTATCAAAATGTTGATTCCAACTTCAGGATGCTTGCTTCAATCCATATATGGACCGTTGAAGTTTGCACACCTTGTTAGCATCTTTAGGATATACAAAACCTTTGGGTTGCATCATATACAACTCTTCATCAATGTCTCCATTGAGGAACGCCGTTTTGACATCCATCTGCCATATCTCATAATCGTAATATGCAGCGATTGCTAACATAATCCTCACAGACTTTAGCTTCGCTACTGGTGAGAAAGTCTCATCGTAGTCAACTCCTTGAATTTGTTGAAACCGTTTTGTGATAAGTCGAGCTTTATAGACAGTTACATTACCATCAACATTTGTTTTCTTCTTGAAAATCCATTTGTTCTCGACAGCCTTCCGGCCATCTGGTAAGTCCACCATAGTCCATACTTGGTTTTCATACATGGATCCAATTGCGGATTTCATGGCATCTTGCCATTTATTGGAATCTAGGCTCATCATTGCTTCCTCATACGTCGCACGGTCATCGGCGTTGTCCACCAACATGACACTCATAACGGGATCATACCAATCAGGAGTGGTACGAGTTCTCGTTGACCTGCGAGGTTCTGTAGCAACTTCAACCGAAGTTTCATGATCATCATCATTAGCTTCCTCTCTTATTGGTGTAGGCACCACAGGAACTACTTCCGGCGCTGCGCTACTCGCAAGTTCGAGAGAAGGTTCAACAACCTCGTCGAGTTCTACTTTCCTTCCAGTCACTTCTTCGAGAGAAATTCCTTCTCTAGAAAGGATCCATTCTTGGCAACGAAGAGTTTGCCCTCGGATCTATGATAGAAGGTATACCCAATAGTTTCCTTTGGGTATCCTATGAAGACGCATTTTTCCGCTTTGGGTTCAAGCTTGTCCGGTTGTAAGTTCTTTACATAGGCTTTGCACCCCAAACTTTAAGGAACGACAATCTAGGTTTCTTCCCAAACCATAATTCATACGGTGTCATTTCAACGGATTTAGATGGTGCCCTATTTAAAGTGAATGCGGCTGTTTCTAATGCATAACCCCAAAACTATAGCGGTAAATCTGTAAGTGACATCGTAGAGCAAACCATATCAAAGAGAGTTCGATTACGACGTTCGGACACACCATTACGCTGTGGTGTTCCCGGTGGTGTCAATTGTGAAAGTATTCCGCATTTCTTTAAATGCTTGCCAAACTCGTAACTTAGATATTCACCTCCATGATCAGAACGTAGAAATTTAATCTTCTTGTCATGATGATTCTCCACCTCACTTTGAAATTCCTTAAACTTCTCGAAAGTTTCGGACTTATGTTTCATGAAATAGATATACCCATATCTACTCAAGTGATCCGTGAAGGTAAGAACATAACGATAACCACCGCGCGATGCTACACTCATTGGACCACACACATCGGTATGTATGATTTCCAATAAGTCCGTAGCTCGCTCCATCATACCAGAAAATGGAGTCTTAGTCATTTTACCCATCAGACATGCTTCGCATCTTTCAAGTGATTCGAAATCAAGTGATTCAAGAAGTCCATCGGAATGGACTTTCTTCATACGCTTCACTCCAATATGACCAAGACGACAGTGCCACATATAGGTCTAGTTATCGCTCAATTTCAAACGTTTAGCTTCAATGTTATTAATATGTGTATTTCCACTATCGAGATTCAATAAGAATAGACCATCTATCAAAGGTGCATGTGCATAAAACATATTACTCATATAAATCGGACAACCATTATTCTCGGACTTAAAAAAGTAACCGTCTCGCAACAAACATGATCCAGATATAATGTTCATGCTCAACGCAGGCACCAAATAACAATTATTTAAGTATAAAACTAATCCCTATGGTAGATGAAGAGGTAGTGTGCCGACCGCGATCACATCAACCTTTGATCCATTTCCAACGTGCATCGTCACCTCGTTCTTCGCTAGCTTCCGTTTATTCTGCAGTACCTGTTTCGAGTTACAAATATGAGCAGCCGAACCATTATCAAATACCCATGCACTACTACGAGTACTAGTGAGATACACATCAATAACATGTATATCGGATATACCTTTCTTCTTGATGTTGTCGTTCTTCAAATCCTCCAAGTACTTTGGGCAATTCCACTTCTAGTGACCCTCTCCCTTGTAGTAAAAGCACTCAGTATCAGGCTTAGGTCCAGCCTTGGTCTTCTTCGCCGGTGCGGCAACTTTCTTACCACCCTTCTTGAAGTTTCCCTTTTGCTTAGACTTGCCTTTCTTGAATTTGGTGGTCTTATTGACCAACAACACTTGATGCTCTTTCTTGATCTCCACTTCTGCAGATTTCAACATGGAGAAGAGTTCTGGCAACGTCATGTTCATGTTTTGCATATTGTAGTTCATCACAAAGTTCTTGTAACTTGATGGCAGTGATTGGAGGACACGGTAAATCCCCAAAGAATTAGGAATCACTATACCCAAACTTTGGAGTTTGTTTGCCTGCCCAGACATCTTAAGCACATGCTCACTGACGGAGCTGCCCTCTTCCATCTTGCAGTTAAAGAACTTTTCAGAAGCCTCATAACTCTCAACTGCCGCGTGAGTCTCAAAATTAATTTTGAGTTCACGGACAATATCATATGGGTCTTGGTTCTCAAACCTTTTCTAAAGCTCCGATTCCAAACCATACAAGATAGCACACTGAACCATGGAGTACTGATTCTTCCGAGTGAGGTAAACGTTCTTTACTTCATCGGTAGCATCACCAAAGCGGTCACCCAGCGGTGCATCCAGCACATAGGTCAAATTACCAGCATTGAGGACAATCCTCAAATTGCGGAACCAATCCGCGAAGTTGCTTCCATTGTTTTTCAACTTTTCTTTCTCTAGGAACACATTAAAATTGATGGTAGGGGACGCCATTGATCTACAACATATTTGCAATAGTTTAGACTAAGTTTATGACAAATTGAGTTCTAATTAATAGTTAAATTAATCTAGGTGAACTCCCACTCAAAACAATATCCCTCACATTGTTTTAGTGATCACACGAACCAAATCCACCACGTCAAAACCGATCATCACGAGAGTTGATGTAGCTTCAATGGCGAACAATTCGACATGTTCATCATATCTACTATATGACTCATGCTTTACCTTTTGGTAATCTGTGTTCCGAGACCATGTCTGTACATGCTAGGCTCGTCAAGATCAAACCTTAGCTTCCGCATGAGCAAATCTGGCTTGCTCACGTTGTATACACTTGCAGAATCTAACACACTCGATCATCACGTGGTGCTTCGAAACAACAAGCTTTAGCAACGGTGCTTACTAAGGATGAACACTTTAAAACTTGAAATTTATGTGCATGAGGGATCATCTTATAATGCTACCGTTGTTAACTAAGCAATACAAGATGCATAAAGGATTAACATCACATGCAATTCATAATATGTGATATGATATGGCCTTTCTTCTTGTGCTTCCGATCTTCATCTTCAAGCACGAACATGATCTCCATCATCACCGGCATAGCATCAAGGTCAATTGCGCCGTTCATGGTTGTCGTCCACCAGCTCCAACTATTACAACTACTTTGAATAGACACGCGGGTCTTAACAGAATTTAAAGACAACCATATGGCTCCTGCCGGTTGCCAACTTACAATAAGGAACATTGCATACATCAAATATAATCACAATCATGGCCGTATCACATCACAGCACACCCCTGCAAAACAAAGTTAGACGCCTCTAATTTTCTTTGCATGTTTTACGTGGTTTGGGGCTTTCAATAACTGTCGATCTAACTTATGAACAAGAACCACAACGTTGATGTTTGAACTATCAAGTGACCGTTGTAAATTGGATCTATACTATGATGAGAGAGACAGACACCCGCAAAGCCACTTATGCACTACAAGTTGCATGTTTAGCATGGAGCAAGTATCATGAACGATGTCATGTAAGGTTAGCCCGGGCTGCTTCATCCCATCATACCGCAAGATGCAAAGTACACAAAAAGCAATTGATAATAAAAGCACCACCGCCCACAATGACCATTGTGTTCTACTCGTGCAACAGATCTACATATAGACACGGCTCTGATACCACTGTAGGGGTTCGTAGCATGGAAAACAAAAAATTTCTACCGCATGCAAACAAACAAGCCAAGATCTATCTACTAGATTGTAGCAACGAGTCGATAGAGGAACTCACCCTCGAAGATTCCAAAGCGGTTAACGAGAGTAGATTCTCGTGGGTGATGTAGTCGTACTCTTGCCGATCTCAAGATCGTGTAGACGATCCATCCGGCGCTGCGTCCAGGCAGCGCTTCCGCAGTCAGTAACACGTTCGGTACTCGATGAAGACCTTCCTCTCCCTTGTTCCAGCAGGCAGCGGAGGTTGTAGCACTCTCCTCGCGATTCCGGCAGCACGACGGCGTGGTATCGGAAGTAGAGGGGAGATCTCGCAGGGCTTCGCCTTAATCCGGAGCGAGTATGGTGGACTATGAGAGAGGCCTTGGAGATCTAGGGTTTAGATGAACCAAGGGAGGAATCTTGGCCGGCGGCTAGGGGTTGGGGAGAGCCCCAACTTGGTGGCTAGGAGGAAACCCTAGGGCGGCGGTGACTTGTGGTGGCCGGCGGCTAGGGCTAGGGTTTGTGTGGTGTTGGGCGTAGGTAGAGGGGGCACCCCTGCCCCTTCTTTTATAGGTGGGAGGGCGCCAGCCAAGGGGAGGGAGTCCTCCCCCAAGTCGGCCTCCTTGGCTGGCAGGTGGAGGGAGAGTAACTCCTCCCCAAGTAGGTTTCCTACTCTCCCTCCACCAAGCAAAACTGCCGTTTGACTTTTCAAATTGGCGTTTGACTTTTTCAAACTAGGATTTGATTTCTTCCTTTATTTTGCCCAGCCATGATACCTAGTACATGATGCGACCATTCCACATTGTCATGACACATTCATGTACCCTTCCCCTCCGGAGTGCCGGACCTTCCGGACCCTTCTAGAACATTCCCGATGAAAACACCGGAATCATTCCTCAACTCCGAAACAGGACTTTCCTTATATTAATCTTATTCTCCGGACCATTCAGGATCTCCTCATGATATCCCGGATCCCATCCGAGACTCCTAACAACATTCGGTCTCTTACTCATCATTCCATAACTACTCAACAACATCGAATCCTTAAGTGTGTCTCCCTACGGTTCGTGAATTATGCAGACATGATCGAGACACTTCTTCGAACAATAACCAATAGAGGAATCTGGAAATTCATATGGCTCCCACATATTTCTACGATTACTTTGCGATCGAATGAACCACTTACATACGATACCAATTTCCCTTTGTCTCACGATAGTTTACTTATCCGAGGTTTTGATCGTCGGTATCTCTGCATACCTAGTTGAACCTCGTTACTGATAAGTACTCTTTTCTCGTTCCCGTGGTATGTGATCCCTTGTGAGCCAGTCACATGCTTGCAAGCCAATTGGATGACATTCCACCGAGAGGGCCAAGAGTATATCTATCCGTCATATGGATGGACAAATCCCACTCTTGATCCATGTGCCTCAACCCATACTTTCCGAACACTCAATGCCACCTTTATAGCCACCTAGTTACGGTGTGGTGTTTGATGTCATCAAAGCATCCTTCCGGTGATGGTGATTAGCATGATCTCATGGTCGAAGGAATTAGGTTACTATGTATCAGAAAGCTTATAGCAATTGAACTATTAAAATGACTTGATCTTTATGCTACGCTTATCTATAGGAGTATGTCCATCATACCATTCTCCTAATGATGTGATCTTGTTGTTAACAACATCTCAATGCTCATGATAGGGAAACCACAATCATCTATTAACCAACAAGCTAGTATTATGAAGAGGCTTTACTAGGGACTCTAATTTAGTTTACAAATCACACAAGTATTAATGTTTCCTGGTTAATACTATTATAGCATGAATGTAAACATTTATCATAAACACAAAGATATAATAATAACTACATTTATTATTGCCTCTACGGCATATCTCCAACAAGGAGGTGTCATATACTACACAACTAAGCCTGAATTCTAGAGATATTATAGTCAACTTCTATATTTCGGGCTTAGAAAATTGTGTGTTATATGTACCAAATTTGGATTTATTTGTTTTTCTTGGATATTCTTGATTGACTAGATCTGTACATGAAGTTTGACTTGGTGTGAAAATGCATGTTGCAACATCCAGTTACTACTTGATGTTATAGATCTAGATAGAAAATGGAATTCGTGTAAGGGAGTGACAATTTCCAAAGACCAAGATGAAGACTTACATGAAGAATGAAGCAAAGTGTAAGGAGTATCAACTCAATTTGGAGGATGGATCAAGCTCAGATCATTCTTAGCCATCTATGAGAAGGAAGATTAATGTAGGAAGTATAAGGAGCAACAAGAAGTGATGAACTTAAGGTTCAATCAAAGTAGGTGATATTGCTAAGAATTAATGAAGTAGTAGTACCTAGTTCATGAAAGCATCATGAGTTAGTACAAAGAAGAAGCTTTCGAACCCAAATGGTATTCAAGCTCTGACAATTCAAAGAGAATGCCAGTGGTACGTCGGAAACCGTAGGGTAATACCTACAACCTAGGATGATCCACAACTGGTATTTGATCATAGTCGGTATTCTGATCCACAATTGGTATCTTGTACGCAGACGGCGTTGGTCGACATAGTTAATCAGATCATCTTAGTATTGCATAAAGAGCATAAACCTTGGCATAAGTTAAGTAAGACATAATTGATTATAAAATTAAAGCGATCGTCTTTCATGGCGCTTCGCAAAGTCAGATCTATCAAAGCGAAAATGTCCAAATAATAAGTAAGACAAACAATGCTAAAAGATTCACTTCGGAGATCCATAATTGTGTGGATGCACCGTACATCTTTCATGAGACCCTAACTAGGTAGAGAATAAGCTACACAAAGCCCTACATTCTCGTTATAAAGCCAATGGTTCCTTTATAAGGCAGTTTAGAGACCATTAGTAAACCCTAAGGGGGAGAGTAAAACAATTTGTGGAGGTATTGTTATCTGACTTTCCAAATAAAGGTTGGAGAGGAAATACTAGCCTATGACAATATTAAGCCTTATTTTCATAAGGTTAAAAGAAATCATCATTTCGGAAGTATGTCTGGATGAAAGATCGAAATTTATTTCAAGGTAGTAGTACTCAAACCTTAAGGCAATTATTAAATAGTAGTTGAAGAAGTACTTAAGGTAATAATAAAAGATTATCTAAATCCTATTAAAGTAAAAACTTGAAGGTAGTAAAATAGATTAATATTAATAGGATAATTCTAGAGGAAACAACTCTTAAGCGATTCATAAGAGAGAATAAATCACATCCAATTGGACAGGTATAGAGGAACAAGAAAATCTAATGGGTATGGACTAAATGAGTTCAAAGCCAATCTTTGTAAGGATCACCACTATGAACCATACAATAACAAATCAAAAGTTAGTCTTTTGACCATAGTTATTGTTTAATAAAATTTAAAACCCTGTTTTAGTGAGACTTCCTAGACCTTGCATAATACAGTAAGGAAGTTCGATGATCAAGTAAGGGAATTGGATTAGGGTACCTAATTAGGGAAATGAACTAGATAAGAGACATAAATTAAATAATTGTATAATAAGGAAATATTCCTAAGGGAGTAAAGTAAAAGGAATTTGGGAGTATTGGAGACAACTAGTTGAAAATTGCCAAGTATGGTGAGAATTCAAGGAAAAAGATCTGGATATGGGATACTACAATTATTCCCATTGAGGTTACCATGGAGCTGAGACGTATCGTAACCAATACAGGACAATTCCTTACCCCAAAACATGAGAGTTTACGAACTTCGAGGATGAAGTTTATTTTAAGGGGGAGAGTATGTAACATCCCAGCATTAGATCTTAGAAATAAGCTAAACACAGATGTGTGCATTGCATTCATGCATATGAAATCCGAATAATTTTTGTGCATTTGAACAAAACTTGTCAAAGTGATTGAAGATTCTCTCAACTTGATGGAATTGAAGTAAATCATCAAGTTGACGGTGATAAGTTTTAATATAACCTTTTCTAAAACCTTATTTTGGGTAAGGAAGATTTGGTCTAAGGGTAGATCAAATGTAATAAAAATTAAACCCTAATACATTGCTTAATGATAAATATTTGATCCTTAAGTGATTATCTTAGTATTCATTGCACAACTCATGAATACCAAGTTATAAATATAACTTATGTAATAAGAATGTAGCAACTAATTCTTGATCTATCTTAATGTCATATACTTATACCATGAAATCTCTTTAGTGAGATTGAGTAGGACAGAAAACAAGTCAAGATCATTCACCATATATCTTTCTTTCCATAGCAATCCTTATGGAATCCTATCCTTATATTTGTTGTTCATCAATGTTGAGTAATCAACTATTGATTCACCAATTCTTAACCTATCAATTCTTGACCTATCAACTCCTGTCCTTATCATAGCATTCACTTCATACCTTTAGATAAGAAGTAATAAGAGGTAAGTGGTGATGCTAGTTTTAGATATCATCTATAGGATGGGAGTGATTGGAGGAAATCAAATCAATATGGTAAAAAAGAAGATCACAAGGATGAATTCTGAAGATAAGTTACCAGGAGTAATCCTATTAAATGAAGTAGGAATAGTAAATGAATAATCTCTCTTAGTCAGATAAATACACTGAGAAGATAATTATAATACAACTATAGTGTTGTATTGATGAAGGCCTTGATTAGCCAACTGGAAACCTAAGACATAAATGATCATGCTTTTGTCACCAAGATTGAATGCTTATATCATGTATAAGTGACATTGGTGGATAGAACATGATTGAACCCTAGTATAGATATGTTATTCTAGGTAAGCCATGACAAGTCACCATGATATGATATGATGTTTGAATATAAGATATTGGAGATTAGTTGATATAAGATAGTATGATTAAGTTGAAGCTAGAGTAGCATGGAGTTATTGAAGTAGTGTATTTCTCTTAAAAAGATAATAAGCTTTTGAGGAAAGTAGAATTTTATTTATATACATCCATTGGAGTAATGTTAGTGATGGATGATTAAGGAAGAATATGAATGGAGTTAGAAGTAACCACTTGTTGGATTGGAGATTATTAGTAGTAGAATAGTTTGATATAACCAAGTATGGATATGAGAAGATTATGAAAGCTTCAGTGTCAAGCTCATTGGAATTATAAATTGATTTAGAAGAATAAAAGGTGGATAAGAATATTTTGTGAAGTAAAGCTCATCATGTTAACACATGATGATGGATAGGAAGAAGTAGTATATCTAGGAAAGGAATTACTTAATTAGAAGTCCAGGATTGTGAATTATGGAAGATGGGAATTCTTGGTAAACATTAAACCCTAAATCTATCACCAAGCTTAACATCCATCCCATCTGTTGGATAAATCATCTTATTTACACAATGCTTTATAGGAATATTTTCCTATAGCAAATCACTTCAGCACATCTTTGTCATTTCCAATTATCATAACCATATGTGCTTAGGAGTTATCTTTATCTATTCTCTCTCATAATTCATCCTAAGAAAATAACTTTTATTTTAAAAGGGTGATACCATTAAAGATCACAAACATAAAGACAATATGTTTAGCCCTTAATCTTTATTCACATCAACAAAAGAGTATAAGTATATTAAGAACCCTAAACCCTAGGGTAAGCAATTGCAATTCAAACCCTAACTTCTATGTTAGTTATAATAAAATTTATACATTGCTATTTCCTAAATTTATGAGAATAATATTAACCATATTAATTACTCAAAACTTTATGTATCAAATAATAATGAAGGATCAATATATATAAAAGTTTCTTTAATATTATAAATCAATAAAAATCAAAACTCATGGATTAATAGTAATGCATTCTTTAATAAGTTTACGGATATTAGATAAATTAAATTTATATCTAAAGCCCTTACCAATACTAAATGGAAAGGTATGCATATAAAGAAAATAAAGAAATAATGACATTACACAATAAAAATTCACCAAAATAATACTTAGTACATTTAATATTGCTGCAATTATCTAGCATATAAAGTTTAATAGAAAATTTCAAACAAATAAGTAATATACAAATCTGAAAGTAAAATACAAAACAGAATATAGAAAAAAAGAACAAGGAAAAAACAAAGGGAATTGTTTCTGGCCCGTGGCCCATTTTCCTCCTTCTTATCCGTTGCCCACAAGCAGCAGCAGTCAGCTTCCTCTTTCCCTTTGCTACGGCCCACCTGGGTCAGCTGCAGCCCACGACCGGCGCGTACCCTTTCACGTGGTCTATTCTTCGTGTTCCTCGCGTCGACGCCGACCTTCCGATGCTGCAAGCAGCTCGGTGGCCGCACCCTCGTCCCTGGTGAGCGCCAAGATTCGCGCCACCACTCATGGTCGTCTACAAGTAGCCCTGGATGCCGACGAGAAACCCTAGCACGCCACTCCACTTCTTGTTCTTCCTCTTTCACATGGACACCGAACCCTAGCTCGCCGGGGATCGCCTTCCCCACCATCTTCGACCATCCCTTGATCCGTGGAGGTGACTATGAGACACGCCGTGATCTTCTTCGTCGTTTTCCCCTACTCATGGAAGCCGGGGAGCCCTCTGTCGATCCAATCGACACCTCATCTCTACCGCCAGTCACCGCCGTTCATCGTTAATCCCTGCCGCCACAGACTTCCTCTTACCTCGTCGTCGCCACCAATCGCACCAGGGTGAGTCCATCGTCCTCGTAAGCCATCTTCCTGGATCCCTCGTGCTCTGGTTGCTTCTCGCCACACTAGTCTGCAAACTCCGCCGTCGGCCACCGTCGTGCACCGTGCTCCGGCGACCAAAAACTAGCCGCTCCGCCACTATTTAGCTCCCCATCGCATGCTTATTCCAACAAGCCTAGCCTCAGTCGCACGCAAGCACTCAATCAGCCGATCGAGCTTCGATCCGAGAGTATCAGCATAACATGACATCATGCCTACATTAGATCCCAGCCGCGTCAGTTCGTTTGACCAGTCTTTGCTCATGTGGCATGTGACATGCCTACATTAGAAGCAAGGCTGGTAACTAATCTAACCTGAGGGGTGATGTGGCAACTGGCCCACTGGTCAGTGACCTTGGGTAGGTATAGTCTCGGTAAGAAAAGTATTACCTGTTTAGTAAATTGGTAAAAATAATACAAATTCAAATATCAGTATTATAGAAATGAAATAACATAATTAAATCTTGTAAATTTAATATCTTTTGTTTTATAATTCAGAAAATTATGTGTAATATATGAAATTTTTTAGAAAAATAAAATCTACAACATAAAATTATTATCAAATATTATTCTGATAATTATATAAATAAATATTATTTAATAAATGTTTTATAAGTAATAAAACTTAGATAATTCATATTTTAATATTGGTAAATATTAAAAATATAAATAAAATACCAAAAATCTTAAAAAAAATAAAAACCATACTTTTTAACTATAATCATACATTATTATTTCACTTAAATAAGTATTTATTATTTATTAAGTTTTTATAAAGTAATAAACCTTATAAAAATCATATCTTATTATTTATAAATCACAAAAATAAATGTAATATACCAAAATGATCACAAAAATAATACGTATATGTTAAAAATATGATATTCCGGTAAATAAACATTTTAAAAACTTAATAACTTGAATTTAACCTTATTTCCTTAATTGATAATTCATATAAGGGGTAAATAAAAATTGTTAATATTTCTAAAATTAGCCAATTTAGTCTAATAAATAGTATTAGTCTTAAATATTAATAATTTGAAGTCAAAATGGTCCATCACATTTTAAATAAAATTTGATTGAATTATCATTCAACCATATGTGTAGTTTATTTTCTAAAAAAGATCTTTAACAATTATAAAATCTTCAAAAATGACATTTTAACCAAATAAAATCTTTTACCATTGTTTCACTCACAATTTTATAATGGACTCAATCCAAAGATAATTCATAAGTAGTAAATAATATTCTTTCCTTATTCACAAACCATAACCACACCCTTATAGGGAGATAAATTCCTTTATACATTTATAATGTAAAGAAACCACTACCAAATAAAGTAATGTCATTCTTAAGTAACTTTAAGGAAACATTATAAAGTACACAAGGTACAAATAACATAAGCATTACACCTTAAATCCATCCATGTTCTTAAAGTTAACTTTAGTATACAAGACTTTAAATGTAAAGCTAAAGACTTTGTTATGTGTTTTATAGTTAACTTGGGTCTGTTACAATTAAGTTATAAGCATCTCAAGTCCAGACTATTCAAACAAGCATAAACAATATCAATCACATTCTATAAACCATATTCTAAAAACTATCAAAATTGTTTAAACCTTAATAAAGAAATCTTTTCTTCAAAAGTTATTCGTTTTAACACTTCAGTCAACGTATGACAACTAATTATAAATCACATTACTTTATACTTTACTTATATACTTAGGATTGATAACACTTGAGTTGTTTATAAGTGACATTAATTGTAAAGGAAAAATTTGAAGATAAACAATTATAGTATAAGCAATCTTGAGTAGCATTTCACATTTGTGTGTATCTCATTGTTTTATGGTATTATAATTACATGTTGTTTCACACACAATCACAAGCCTTAATAAGAAGCACCAATTTGAAACTTATTTAAAAAGACAACACATTCTAATAGTACCATTTCCAGTTTCCAAACCCTTGATCAACGTTGTGCCCTGGATTCGCGTTTATCAAGTGCATTACATTACTTAATCATAATGGCATCTTGCTTCTTTGGACATTAGTCCTTACCGAACCAATGATGCTGATTTCAGATATTGGATCTTTTATATTGTCTCGAAGACCGTGAGTGCATAATCTTGCAATCACACAATGCAAGTTCACACTTGCTCATGCCCTTTGATTATTTTCTGTAAAGTATTTTGCAAATCCAATGTTTTCATCACCTGCATTTGAAAAAGGACAGAAAACACTATTTTCATAATAATGTGATTATAGGTTATTTACCATGAGGTAATAACCTACTATGAAAGTTCCTGTGGTAAAGGAACATATTATCTAGGACTTAACAACCAATGTCGCCAGTGATTCTCGCGTCGTATATTACGCGTTGACCATGAGACTGGAATGGGACGAAGAAGTCAGCTGTATCTTTTCCCTCTTGCATGGAGCCGGATGTGCGGGTCATGGCTGTTACCACTCGTAGCGTGCATATTAATTGGTAATTCGTAGAGGATATGTAGCATATGGGTGGGAGCCCTCAACGTCCCATGATAGTTCCGGCATCTGAACGGTCTGTAGTGCCAATTGCCATAATTCAATAGGTGGGCTGGCGTCAAGGAGACATGAGGGGTCGCGAAGAAGGCAGTGATTGGCTTGGATATTAGGTTGGGACTCAAACCAAGGAAGTTTGAACGGGGACATACTCCCGGTCGTGCAACAAAACCTAAGGTCTCTCATGGGTAAAGTGATGCACCTTTGCAGAGTGTAAGATCTATAACTTGTTACTCCCTGTTCCGGGAAGAGATGCGATTGTGGCAGGAAAGGAACTCCATTGTAACATCCCTAAAATCAGGTTTCAAAACTCATGCATATCATCCATGCATCCATGATCATGTAGAGTTCATTTCAAACAAATCAATTCAAAAACAGGAGCATATGAGCTCATTATTTTATGTGACATTTAAAACAAATGCTACTCTCCAAACAGATATTATTGTTCATTGAACCAAACCTTGTTGTCTTATTGCTCTCAGATTGTATTGCTTGATTGCTAGGACTTAAACCAAAGTTTCAAAACAAATATGATTTGAAAACCAATTTCAAAACCTATTTAAAACTAGTGCTATGTCACTGCTTATTTTGTTTTATTCCAAGTGACCAGGCCAGTACAAAGTGACCACTTGGTTTTGTGTCCAGATTTGTAAGTGTTGCGCTCTACAAAAATCCTGAAAAGGTTTGAATTCAAACAGATTTTGAAATCATTTGAAAATGATTCATGAAAATGCAAACAGAAATAGAAAAGGATTAGAGAAAAAGAAAAGGACCGGCGCCAGTCATTTGGCCCATCAGCAGAAGCAGCCCGCTAGCCAGCCCACCATGGATTTCCCTCTCCTTCTGTTTTTCTCACCGCATCCGCGCTACCCAATGAGTCACTGACTAGTGGACCCTCGCCACCTCACCATCGTCTTCCCCAAATCACGCCCACGACCACATCGCCGGATGTTCCCTCCGCGATTCACTGCCGCGTTTTAAATCGAGTTATTGTCGATGTTTCCTCGCGTGATTCTCGCCTCCTCTCTGGCTATAAGACCCCCTCTCCTCGCCGCTCATTTCCCCTCACCTAGCACAGACGCCACGCCACCAGGCTGCCCATAATTCGCCAAACTCTGCCGCGGTACCGATGAACAACGGCAGCAAATTCCGGTGAGTTCCCCGCGCCCCTTGACTTCTAGCTTCTCCAGAACAACCACTGCATCTTTGCGCTTCGATTGACACCGTTGCTGTATGCTAGGACAACCCTGAGCGTCGGCAACGTCGACGACTGAGCTTCACCTCTTCTGCTCAAACTTCGGCGACATTTTTCCCGTAAGTCCCAGCCTCCCCTCGCCCTCTGTTAGATACGCGTAAGATCCCCAGCGTCCTGCGCATCTAACGGTACCCTCCTCTTGTCTTAGCGCAGCCCAGAACGTCGCCAACGTCGACGAACAGAAGCTTCAGCCGCCAGGGACTACTCCGACGAGCAATCCGCGACGACTCCGAGCGCCCCTTCGCCAACCAAGGACACGTTGAGCTTCTCCTCGTCACTGCGAATCTGGTGAACATCCTCCCACCTCCCCGGGCGACCTAGTTCACCGGCTCCGCCACTTTTAGAACGCGTCGCCGCCTGTCGCCGCCGCCAGCGCCGCCACTTGATGGTCAAGTACTGAGCGCCGTTAGATTTAGATCTGGTGGACACGATAAATCTTAGACGAAGCGGTATGATTCAATCAGAGCTGCACGATTAAGTTAGATCCAGCGGCTCAGAAGCGTGATCCGGCGCGAAGCGGTACCAGCCAGTAGGATAGCGCCGCGTGGCATGTTCCTCGATTTAAATTTCTGATTTGAATCTATTAGATGTTTAAACATGTTTTAATCATAACTTTTGATCCCCACGTTCAAATTTGACAAATTTTATATCAATGGAATCAGGAGAGAAAGCCCTTTCCAAATATGCAATGTGTTTAATGTTTTGCATCTCATAAAATGGTCTTATTTACAGAAACATGTGTAGGCTTATTTTGTGTATATTAATTATTTGAGAATTGTTTTAGTGTTCAAATAAAGATTGTTTGGCAAGTTTTGAACTTGTTTATGAACCAATACTGTGCACTTGTCTTGTTGATTTTAGAAAATCATCACATATCATATTGCATGCATTCATATATTTTTGCTTGTATTTATTTTGTATGTGATTTGTTGCTATGATTTTATGTGTAGATTTTGGTGCAAATAGTGATTGTGATTGTGAGGAGTGTAGCTACTCTCCAAACTACCAAGGCAAGTGGTGCTTCATGATTTTTACCCCTATGTTTTCTACTATGCATTAGAAATATTTTACTAGTCTTGCATGGTTATATTTTTCTTATATACTATGCTTGGGAAATCCTAGTAGTTGTAGAATTGCTAGAAATTTCTAAGTTAAGATGCTTATCTATGCCATGCTTAGCCTAGCTAGTAGCAACCAAGGGTGGTGAAATATTCATGCTATTATAAAATATTTCTAAGACGTTGGACTTGTGTTTTGCTTAATAAAACAACTAAGTGAATGAAACACCTGGGTGAAATGGAAGGAATGGTTTATGTTGAGTGGTTACACAAGGCCCATTTCTATGGTTTACCTTGTGTATCTCACTTGTGGAAAGCCACCCAGGAACAAAGGGATTTGAGAGGCCAAATGTTAAGAAGCTTCTAGTGCAGCCACTTGGCAATATGGGCTCTGCCTGGATCACATAGGTTGCAAGAACTTAGCCATTTGGACAGTTGGTGGTAGTGGGATGATAGGTTGGAACGCGTCCATTTGGTCTAAGGGAAGGCTTCTGAAAGGTCATGTCTTGGTAAAAATCAAGTCTTGTGGGGAAAGTGCACAACCTCTGCAGATGGAAGAATCTAAGTACTTAGCCATGTCCCTGGTATTGGACAATTTGAGCATCAAGACATGGAAGCTATCAAGAATCTCCTCATCCCAATTTCTAAGTAAAACTTGTGGTTGAACAAGGGTGAAGGGCCCCAATGTCTATTGGTGGTTCCTTGGGGTAAAGTTTTGACAAAGAAAACTTAGTGATTTCAACTAATAGGCAAAACCTATTTTGAGCAAAGCAAGCCTAAGCTACACTTAGCCAAATTGCATGTAGTATTTAGTCCACCAATATTATACTAAGGTATCACTTGCCAATACTATTCCAATGTATTGACCTACAGTGGCTATAACTTGTGATGTTGCAGGTTATTCTGATGATGATTAGGAGTCATGAGTCTACACTCAACATGTTTGCCTATGGCACATGAAGATGAAGACTTTTTATCTATTTACTTATTTAAACTCTTGTACTAGGCATGTGGCCATGGAGTTGTAAAGACTATGCTTGTCCTTGGAATGACTGTAATAATGACCTTTGTTTCTGTGTACTTCATCTTAAACTGTGGATGCTAGCATTGATCCAGGGACTAGCATTGCAATCGCAGGGATCCTTTTCCTTTTTAAATGTCACATCCCAAGATTTTCCAAATCTTGTAATGTGAAAAATAAATGAATAAAATAAAACATTGTTGATTTTCAGGGTGAGAAGAAACTTTTTGGAATCCAATTGGAAACCTTTAAACCAATTTAGGATCAAATAAATCCTAAAGGAATATAAACATTTAAAGGAAAATAAAAATATTTAAAATTTCTATTTTTGGATCTTCTAATAAAAGGATTTGGGTTTCAAAAGAAAAGGAAGGATTTTAAATAAAGTATATTTTATAAGCCAAATTAAAACTTGGCCAAGCCTTTGAAATAAAATGCTTTGTTTGATAAAAATAGTAAAGGTTTATTTAAAATAAATTAATAAGGATTTAATATCCAAGTTTTATTAATTAAAGGTTTGGCTATTTCCAAAAAATCAACACTTATTTATTTATTTAAATAAGTTTTCCAAGTATTTTATATTCTCAAATAAAACCTACTGATTTGGTTTTGAAAATAATTAGATTTCAAAAGGAGTATTTAAATAAAACAAATTCTATTTGATTTCATAACAATGGTCTATTTATTTAATTAATAATGGACCCAAAAATAAAATTGTTATTTTGGTTTTGGAATTTTGGTTTATGTTACTGAACAGAACCAAGTCCAAAGTTACAAAGTGTGGTGAAAGTTTGAATGGTTTTGAATGTTGTTTGATTGTTTGAAAATTCAAAACAGAAATTGGAATTAGAAAAAGAAAAGGTTTCAGGAAGAAAAAAATAGAAGTCGGACTCAGCCCAACCTAGCAGCCCAACAAGGCCCAGAACCAGCCCAGCTTTCCCTCCCCGAAGAAAACGTTTCGCACTCAGTTTCCAAACCGAACAGACGCTGACCGGTGGCCCTCTTCTTCCCCTCACTTCCTCGCTGACAGCAGGGACCCATGCAGCCAGCCCACTCCTCCTTCTTCCTCGCGACGACCACGCCGGCCGTTTCTGCCAGTGATTCCGCGGCTTCAATTCACCTTAATGCGGCCACCATTACTCGTCGTGACCATGCCCATTTAAACGCCAGGGTCCCCCTCCATTTCCCCTCTGTCTCCTCCCGCAAGCACGCCCCCAGGCTGTCGAATTTAGCTCAAACACCGCCACTGTCCGACGACACTCCGGCGAGGATTCTGGCCGAGCCTCTCTGCCCCGTGCCTTCCCGAGCACACGAACACACTCCCCACTCCCAGGAGCATCTTCCTGTGCCCTCAGTTCAACCGCGGGCGCCCCTGAGCATCACCTTCGACAAGCTCTGAGCGCCGCCGCGTTTGTCTTCCACTCCGGCGACGTCCCCTAGTAAGTCCAGACCGCCCCAAGCCTTCTCCTTCACGCTCGCATCATCTCCGTGATCTCCTGCATCTGACCATGCCCTCTGTTTGCCTCCGCGTGATCTGTAGCATCGACTCCGACCACGTCCAGAGCCGCCTGACGTCGTCCTTGACTCCGGTGAGGAATTCCGACGAACCCTGAGCGCCCCTTGCCGAGCCGACCGTACGTTGAGCTTCCCCAGGCTTCTGTGAACGCGGTGAGACTACTCCCTCCCTCTCGGGCTTCCTACTTCGCCAGCACCGCCACCATCTGACCGCACCGCCGCTCGCCGTTGACCTTGCGCCGCCAGTTCCTGGCTAAGTGGATAGGAGCCGTTCGATTTAGATCGAAGAGACGTGATAGAATCACTTAACAGCAAAAGGGTACGCGTCCTGCGCCGTGCGATCTACCTGGATCCAACGAACCGCAGAGCCCGATCCGGCCGAACCGTTACCAGCGAATAGCGTTGCGACGCGTGGCCAGTTCTTATTTAAAACAGAAGTTTGAATCTGATTAGAATGTGATTTTGAAACTCTTGTAACTTTTGATCCACACGTCCAAAAATTGCAAATTTTATATCGTTGGAATCAGTGGGACAAGCCCTAGACAACCATGCAATTTGTTTAGCAAATAGTATCTGTTAGATTGTTTGTTTTTGCAGAAACATTTGTATGCTTGTTTAGATTAGAAAAATTGTTCAAAAATGTTTTTGAGTTTGAAACCTTGGCAAATTGGTTTGTTGTGAACTTACTGACCCTAGGAACCAACCCATGGATTTAAAAATGGTTTTTGTGAAAGTTTAGGAATAAAAACTTGATTTAGCCATTTCTAGCCAAATGAAAATATTGGTTTTGTTATGAAAATGATTTTGGAGTAAAAACATTGGGAAAATGTTTTGGACCAAACCTACTGACCAAAAACACCAAGTTTTGAGAATTAGCAACTCATTTGGTGAATGACTTAAAAGTTTTTGATTTGATAAAAACATTTTTCACCACATAAAATGTTGAATGGATTTTAAAATGGTTTATGGACAAAACCCTTTTGCAAATGACTTTGCCACTTTGGAAAATGACCACTTTGAACCTTACAAAGTTTAGAAGCCTAGTGGAGACCATCTTTGCAAATAAACCTATCTCTTGCATGCTTAAATGCATGACTTAGATCCCATTGTTTTATGTGTGTGAATTGTTTGTTTGGTTATTGGTTTGGAATGCTAGTTGATATTGTGTTTGCTTGATTGATTGTAGTGAAGTTAGAAAAGTGTGAGACTAGCAAGATCAAGGAGTGAACCAACATTCCCTACCAAAAGAAAGGCAAGTTACACTATCATCTAAAGTCCTACTATTTTCATTATACTTAGTGGATTTTGAAACATGCATGAAAAGAATTTTATACTTATGCTATGCTAAATCCTAATAGGATTCCCTATAAATTCCTTAGTGAAAACAATGTAGTTGTTACATGCTTAGCCATGCTATATTTTGAAAAGAGATACATGTTGAGATTTTATGGAATTGAGAAAAGGACTTGTGTTTTTATATAATAAAACAAGGACTCAATGAACCACCTAGGTGGCCAAGGATACTTTGAGTTTTGGAGAAGGTGGCAACAAAAGGAACCATGTCTATGGCAATCTCTTTGTGTTGTGCTCCAAAGGAAACCACCCAGGAAACTTAGAGATTGAACATGTTTCTCCAATTGTGGCTTTCGTGTGCAACCACATGCTATTTATGGCTCTGGCTTAGTCAACTACATTGGGAAGACCCATACATTGTCTTCAGTTTACTGGACATGAGGACCTGAAATCCTACATGGGTACTGAAGACAAGCTAGCAATGGTGTATGGGAGGACCCTCTAGAAAGACTTCGTCACATTCTCAATCTGCCGGTACTCCATCTTGGTGAGCACTAATCCAGTGGCCACTGGTGGCACAAAGATGGGATTGTGACATGTGGGTAAAGTGTACAACTTCTGCAGAAGATAATAAAATCTAAGTACTTAGCCGTGTCCCCGGTTATGGACAATACTGAGCAACTAAAGTTTGAAGCTATGGGAAATCTCGACATTCTAATTTCTAAAAGAAAACTTTTAAGACTTGATGCACTTGGGGCTACCAAGGAGCTCAAGAGATTTTGATAAAACTTGATGCACTTGGGGGTACCAAGGAGCTCAAGAGATTTTGATAAACTTGATGCACTTGGGGTTACCAAGGAGCTCAAGGGATTTTTGACAAGGACTTGAACACTTGGGAATTTTACCAAGGAGTTCAAGGGATTTTGAAAAGAGATTTGACAAAGGACCAAAACCATTTTGAAAAGACAGGATAAATATTGCTTTATGCAAATGAGCCTAAAACTCTACTTAGCCAAATATGCATGTAATGACAGGATCCACTTATATTCTACATAGTAGTGAAACTTGCCAATACAATTCAAATGTATTGACCCTTTGTGGCTATAACTTGTAATGTTGCAGGTTTGATTGATTTTAGAGAAGATTGATTGATTAGGATTACAAAGTCTACAACCAACATGTCTGCCTGTGGCACTTTGAAGATGAAGGACCCCATGCTTATAGTTATTCCGCTGCAATGTAATATAATAGCCAAATGAGCTATGTAAGATGTAATAAAGTTATGTTATTCCTGGTTATAAAGTTATGTTATGACCTTTGTTTTCTGATATTACATCTTAACTGTGGATGCTAGCTATTGATCCAGGGACTAGCATTGTAAACACAGGGGACTCCACCTTATATTATTTAAAGGTTGGGACACTCCCTCTACAATAAAGGAGGGATCTTACAGATGGTATCAGAGCACTGTGTTGCCTGTAGGATTATGACCCTAGGATTGGAAACCACTAAGGAAATTTTTTTGACAACTTCCACACTTGTCTTTTCTTCTCATAAACTTTTCTAATCTTCTTTCTCATCTCTATTTGTAGATGAACTCCATCAACGAAGCCGTAAGGAAGGGACCACTCATGACAATGACTTTGGAATGTGAGACAGAATTCCCCAAGGCTCTCAAAGACCTCATGGTTGCAATGGGAATACATGGTGCAGCTGTGTACAAAGGTTTTCCTGTGATGGATGAAGGAGTTGAGTACTGGTGGGTGCAACTTCACTTGTATAAAAACAAGGAAGACAACCACAAGGAATCAGGATTCTGCATGGTCACCAACTCAGTGGTGCACACTACATTCTTTGATTCAGCAAGGGATGCAGCTTGGAAGGCCATCAAAGAACTTGGTGATAGAGTCAAGTGCAGAATGCTCAACATCCAGAATGACCTAAAGGAAGAGAACAAACATACCCAAGAGTTGGAGGCTACCAACCAAACCTTAAGGGGAGACATTATAGACTTAGTAATGGAGTCATGTGCTCAAGATAGACTGATTGCTTCTAGAAATATTATGTTAGCCAACTTGTCAAGTGAGTTGGGATTGTAACGTACTACGTTAGTTGGACCACCAATTATCACCTTATTTTCCAAATGTTGCTTGAAATAAGTTGAACCTTGGATGTTGTAATGGTTTCATGTATGCCATGACTTGTGTGATTTGATTTCCAAAGTTATACATGTGTTGCTTTGTTTTGTGATTCATTCCTATATATGTTGATTCTAACTTTTTCTATCTTATAAATAGATGCCTAATGTTATTATCAGCATGGTTGATGAGTTCAAGGGAACTCGCTTTGGCACTCGTATTATTGAACTCACTAGCCTGCTCAATCTCCCACTTCCATCCATCATGATGCTTCCCCTCACCAAGTTTGAGAGGAAAGACCTTTGGGGCTTCAAGGTCAATCAGCCAGGATGCCAGACTTAGCCAGCCACGGAGGCCATCATCTTCAAGCTCATGCATGATGACAAGGAGAGAGGCCTTGAGGTAGTCATGCAGGATTTGATAGGACGTCTACTAGGGAGACACTCTCGTGAGGTTAGAGGTACTCACTTCCACACCTTCGGTAGACGTGATGAGGATGGTGAGGCCATTGACTTCGAGGACACTTCGAGGGAGTCAGCAGAGCCGATTCGTCTATACCTCCAGGACTTAGAGGTTCTTCTTAGGCATGTGGACACTGATAGGACCAACGTCATGCTCGGCAATGACGAACTCCAGGTGCAGCTTCGCGAGAAGGACAAGCTCTTCGCGGAGCAAGATGAGATAGTCAAGGAGATGGAGGCCAAGTTCGAGAGTTAGGACAGAAAGTTCAAGAGTCAAGAGAAGTGAGTCCAAGATAGGAACAAGAGGATTCGAGACATGACTGCAGAACTGGAGGCCAAGGACTTCGAGCTCGAGTATCAGCAGACTGTGATAGACAGGCTTCGTTCTCAGAAGAGGGCTCTCAAAGCCAAAGTAGAGACCTTGACCACCAATGTCGAGGAATACAAGACCGCTATGGAGAATGCAGGTCTTACATTTGTTGAGGAGGAGGTTGATGCCGAGGAGTAGTGTTGACTACTCATTTATCATTTATCTATCATAATTTTTATTGAGTCGCAATGACCATCCAACATGTGGATGGCTTGCTATTGGTGTGTTTACTTTGCAAACTTGTTGTCCTTGTTGTTGAACTTTTATTATTGTGATGCATGTTGGTGATTGTTTATGTGATGTATTGTGCATAATAGCATCTATGGGTATCTCATTCTTATCTCTATTGACCAAACCACAGATGCCTCCCCGTCGTGCCAATCCCAACCCCAACAACAACAACATCACCCCTGAGATGCAGCAAATGATGACAGCTCAGACTCAGTTGATGCAAATGATGACTACGTTCATCCAGAATCAGAACAACAACAACAACAACAACAATAACAACAACAACCCACCGGGTTTTGACATGCTTACCAGGTTCTTGAGATTGAGGCCAGCAAAGTTCTCTGGAACAACTGATCCTATGGTGGCCAATTATTGGCTATGCTCTATGAACAAGGTCTTGGTAACAGTTGGTTGTACTGATGAAGAGAAAGTAAGATTTGCAGCTCACTTGTTGGAAGGACCAGCAGCTACTTGGTGGGATAACTTCCAGATCACCACTCCCATTGCAGATGTGACATGGGCTATCTTTGAAGATGGTTTCTGTACTGCTCACATCTCATCTGGAGTGATGAGTTTGAAGAAGAAAGAGTTCCATAACTTGAAGCAGCGCCACCGCAGCTTGGCTGAATATATTGAAGAGTTCAACAATCTGGCGCGTTATGCACCGGATGAAGTTGACACTGATGCTAAGAGGAAGGAAAAGTTCCTTGAAGGCCTGAATGATGAACTGAACCTGCAACTATTAGTGGCCTATGTTCCCACATACCAGTCTCTTTGTGACAAGGCTGCTATTTTGGAGAACAAAATGAAACAAGTGGAAAGCAGGAAGAGAAAGCACTCTGACAAGCACAGCTCGGGATCGTCTCACAAGCGTTCTCATTATGATGATAGTGGAAGCTCAGAATCCCACAAGCATGGGAAATTCAACAAGCACCACAACCACAACCGTCATCATGACAACAAACATCACCGTAGTCATGATAATGACAAGTATAAGAACCACAAGAGTGGATATAAGAGCCACCATAGTGGTAGTGGAAGTGGTAGTGGAAGCCAGCCTGTCAAGAAGGATATTAGTCAGGTTGAATGTTTCAAGTGCAAAAAGATGGGGCATTATGCCAATGAATGCCCGGAAAAGAAAGTTGAAGGACCCAACAAGCCTAACCCTTTTCAAAAGGGACAAGTGAACCACATCAATGTGGAGGAAATATATGAGGAACCTGATGCTGTTGCTGGTAAGTTCAAACTCAATTCTGTTCCAGCATTTGTTCTCTTTGATACTGGTGCATCTCATTCATTCATATCAAGAGAATTTGTTGAAATAAATGAACTACCGGTAGAAACTATTGGGTGTCCTATAAAAGTAAGTTCTCCTGGTGGAGAAATGATAGTGAATTCAGGATGTCATGATCTAGTCATAGAGTTTGGGAAGTATAAGTTTCCCGTTAACTTGATAATCCTAAACCCCCAAGGATTGGATGTCATTTTGGGAATGGACTAGATGACTAAGAACAAGGGAGTGATAGATTGTGCCAACCATACTGTCTCACTCACAACTCCAGAAAATAAAAGGATCAGATTCAAGACCAACTTTGAAGCAAAAAGGAGTAAGCTAAATTCTCTTAAGGGTGTTAGCATGGACAGTGTGCCAATTGTGAGTGAATATCCGGATGTGTTTCCGGAAGAATTGCCCGGAATGCCACCAGATAGAGATGTGGAGTTTCTTATTGATTTTCTACCAGGATCTGGACCAATAGCAAAGAGACCATATAAGATGTCAGTTGATGAACTGAAAGAACTCAAGAAACAACTTGGAGAACAGTTGCAGAAAGGGTTTATTCAACCAAGTTCTTCATCTTGGGGAGCACCAGTTTTGTTTGTGGAAAAGAAAGATAGAAGTCAAAGGTTATGCATAGATTACCGTTCACTCAATGAAGTGACTATCAAAAACAAATACCCTTTGCCTAGAATCAATGACTTGTTTGATCAGCTAGAAGGAGCTTGTGTGTTCTCAAAGATTGATCTCCGGTCAGGTTATTTCCAACTCAAGATAAGGGAACAAGACATACCTAAGACAGCTTTCACCACAAGGTATGGATTGTATGAGTATACCGTGATGCCATTTGGTTTGACCAATGCTCCAGCATACTTCATGAATATGATGAACAAGGTGTTCATGGAATTCCTTGATAAGTTTGTTGTCGTTTTCATCGATGACATTTTGATCTACTCTAAGAGCAAAGAAGAGCTTGAAGAACATTTACGTTTGATACTTGAGAAGCTTAGAGAACATAAGCTGTATGCCAAGTTCAGTAAATGTGAGTTTTGATTGAGTGAAGTTGGATTTCTTGGACACGTTGTGTCAGGAGATGGTGTAGCAGTTGATCCTGCTAAAGTTTCAGCTGTGACTGAATGGGAATCACCTAAGTCAGTAAAAGAAGTTCGTAGTTTCCTTGGCCTGGCAGGATACTACAGAAGGTTTATTGAAAATTTCTCCAAAGTAGCAAAACCTATGAAAGAATTGCTAAAGAAAGACAAGAAATTAGCTTGGTCTGAAGGTTGTGAACTCAGCTTTCAAGAATTGAAGAAGAGACCGGTGTGACACCATCTTGTGTTTGCCAGATTTGGAGAAAGATTTCCAAGTGTATTGTGATGCATCTCATCATGGATTAGGTGCAGTACTTATGCAAGAAGGGAAAGTTGTGGCCTATGCCTCGAGACAACTCAAAACTCATGAAGTGAACTACCCTACTCATGATCTAGAGTTAGCCTCTGTTGTCCATGCACTCAAAACATGGAGACATTATCTTTTGGGAAAGCGATGTGAAGTGTTCACATATCACAAGAGTTTGAAGTATATCTTCACCCAGAAGGAAATTAACATGAGACAAAGAAGATGGCTAGAACTCATCAAGGACTATGACTTAAGTTTGCAATATCACCCCGGTAAAGCAAATGTTGTAGCAGATGCTCTAAGACATAAGGTTTTTGTGAATTGCCTTACTAAGGGAGAATTGCCAGATGATTTGTGGGCCCAATTTATAGATCTCAGATTGGAGATAGTGCCTGAAGGACATCTCATGTCTTTAGATGTTCAACCAACCTTGTTGGACAAGATCAAAGAAGCCCAGAAGACTGATAAGGAAATTGAAGAGATCAAGGAAAAGATTGGCAAGGGAAAAGCCAAAGGATTCCATGAAGACGAACAAGGTACTTTATGGCATGGAAAACGTATCTGTGTTCCACAAGATCCGGAGCTTCGGAAACTGATTTTACAAGAAGCACACAACTCACCATATTCTATTCATCCGGGTAACACCAAGATGTACATGGATATGAAAGAAAGATTTTGGTGGAATAATCTCAAGAAGGACATCGCCGAACATATTGCTTTGTGTGATATATGTAGCAGAGTGAAGGCGCAACACCAGAAACCAGCAGGTTTGCTTCAACCACTACCTATCCCGGATTGGAAGTGGGACAAGATTGGTATGGATTTCATTACAGGATTGCCAAGGACCCGGTCAGGATATGATTCTATTTGGGTAGTAGTGGATCGCCTAACTAAAGTGGCTCATTTCATACCCGTGAAGACAACCTACACAAGTGCTAAGTTAGCCAAGATTTATATGAGTAGAATTGTGTGTCTACATGGCATACCCAAAAGTATTGTGTCAGATAGAGGAACCCAATTCACTTCTCATTTTTGGAGACAGCTACATGAGTCATTGGGAACGAGGTTGGAATTCAGCACCGCTTTTCATCCTCGGTGATGGATGAGAGAAAGGACTAATCAGATTCTTGAAGATATGTTGAGGGCATGTGCCCTAGACTATGGAGCCAGTTGGGATGAAAGTCTGCCTTATGCAGAATTCTCTTATAATAATAGCTATCAAGACAGTATTGAGATGGCACCGTTTGAGTTCCTCTACGGGAGAAAGTGTACCACCCCATTGCTATGGAATGGTGTGGGAGAAAGAAGTTTGTTCGGACCAGAACTAATCAAAGAGGCTGAAGAGAAAGTCAAGCTGGTTAAGGACAGATTGAAGATAGCACAGTCCCAACAAAAGATCTACGCAGACCCTAAGCGTAGAGAAGTCACCTATGAAGTTGGGGATAGAGCTTATCTTAGAGTGTCACCACTTCGTGGAGTGAAGAGGATTTGGTGTCAAAGGTAAATTGGCCCCAAGATATGTTGGACCATTCAAGATTCTGAGTCGCAAAGGAGAAGTAGCCTATGAGATTGAATTGCTAGAGTATTTGTCAGCTGTTCATAATGTGTTTCATGTGAGTCAGCTTAAGAAATACCATCCAGAATGGAAGAAACTTCTTTGAAGGATACTATACCTTTGGAAGAAGTCCAATTAGAAAGTGATCTCACTTATGAAGAGAAACCAATCAAGATTCTTGAGACTGCAGAAAGAGTTACTCGAACTAAGACTATCAATTTCTGCAAAGTTCAATGGAACCATCATTCCGAAGAAGAAGCAACATGGGAAAGAGAAGATGATCTTCGGAAAGACCACCCTCACCTATTTGCTAGCCAATCCGAATCTCGAGGGAGAGATTCACCTTAAGGGGGTTAGATTTGTAACATCCCTAAAATTAGGTTTCAAAACTCATGCATATCATCCATGCATCCATGATCATGTAGAGTTCATTTCAAACAAATCAATTCAAAAACAGGAGCATATGAGCTCATTATTTTATGTGATAAGCATTCAAAACAAATGCTACTCTCCAAACAGAGATTATTGTTCATTGAACCAAACCTTGTTGTCTTATTGCTCTCAGATTGTATTGCTTGATTGCTAGGACTTAAACCAAAGTTTCAAAACAAATATGATTTGAAAACCAATTTCAAAACCTATTTAAAACTAGTGCTATGTCACTGCTTATTTTGTTTTATTCCAAGTGACCAGGCCAGTACAAAGTGACCACTTGGTTTTGTGTCCATATTTGTAAGTGTTGCACTCTACAAAAATCCTGGAAAGGTTTGAATTCAAACAACTTTTGAAATCATTTGAAAATGATTCCTGAAAATGCAAACAGAAATAGAAAAGGATTAGAGAAAAAGAAAAGGGTCGGCGCCAGTCATTTGGCCCATCAGCAGAAGCAACTCGCTAGCCAACCCACCCGGGATTTCCCTCTCCTTCTGTTTTTCTCACCGCACCCGCGCTACCCAATGAGTCACTGACTGGTGGACCCTCGCCAGCTCACCATCGTCTTCCCCAAATCACGCCCACGACCACGTCGCCGGCTGTTCCCTCCGCCATTCACTGTCGCGTTTTAAATCGAGTTATTGCCGACGTTTCCTCGCGTGATTCTCGCCCCCTCTGGCTATAAGACCCCCTCTCCTCGCCGCTCATTTCCCCTCACCTATCACAGACGCCACGCCACCAGGCTGCCCATAATTCGACGAACTCTGGCAGCAAATTCCGGTGAGCTCCCCGCACCCCTTGACTCCTAGCTTCTCTAGAATAACCACTGCATCTTTGCTCTTCGATTGACACCGCTGCTGTATGCTAGGACAACCCTGAGCGTCGGCAACGTCGACGACTGAGCTTCACTGCTTCTGCTCAAACTCTGGCGACATTTTTCCCGTAAGTCCCAGCCTCCCCTCGCCCTCTGTTTGATACGCGTAAGATCCCCAACGTCCTGCGCATCTAACGGTACCCTCCTCTTGTCTTAGCGCGGCCCAGAACGTCGCCAACGTCGACGAACAGAAGCTTCAGCCGCCAGGGACTACTCCGACAAGCAATCCGCGACGACTCCAAGCGCCCCTTCGCCAACCAAGGACACGTTGAGCTTCTCCTCGTCACTGCGAATCTGGTGAACATCCTCCCACCTCCTCGGGCGACCTAGTTCACCGGCTCCGCCACTGTCAGAACGCGTCGCCGCCGCCCGCCACTTGATGGTCAAGTACTGAGCACCGTTAGATTTAGATCTGGTGGTCACGATAGATCTTAGACGAAGCGGTATGATTCAATCAGAGCCACGAGATTAAGTTAGATCTAGCGGCTTAGAAGCATGATCCGGCGCGAAGTGGTACCAGCTAGTAGGATAGCGCCGCGTGGCATGTTCCTCGATTTAAATTTCTGATTTGAATCTATTAGATGTTTAAACTTGTTTTAATCATAACTTTTGATCCCCACGTTCAAATTTGAAAAAATTTATATCAATGGAATCAGGAGAGAAAGCCCTTTCCAAATATGCAATGTGTTTAATGTTTTGCTTTTGTTAAAATGGTTTTATTTACAGAAACATGTGTAGGCTTATTTTGTGTATATTAATTATTTGAGAATTGTTTTAGTGTTCAAATAAAGATTGTTTGGCAAGTTTTGAACTTGTTTATGAACCAGTACTGTGCACTTGTCTTGTTGATTTTAGAAAATCATCACATATCATATTGCATGCATTCATATATTTTTGCTTGTATTTATTTTGTATGTGATTTGTTGCTATGATTTTATGTGTAGATTTTGGTGCAAATAGTGATTGTGATTGTGAGGAGTGTAGCTACTCTCCAAACTACCAAGGAAAGTGGTGCTTCATGATTTTTACCCCTATGTTTTTCTACTATGCATTAGAAATATTTTACTAGTCTTGCATGGTTATATTTTGCTTATATACTCTGCTTGGGAAATCCTAGTAGTTGTAGAATTGCTAGAAATTTCTAAGTTAAGATGCTTATCTATGCCATGCTTAGCCTAGCTAGTAGCAACCAAGGGTGGTGAAATATTCATGCTATGATAAAATATTTCTAGGACTTTGGACTTGTGTTTTGCTTAATAAAACAACTAAGTGAATGAAACACCTGGGTGGAATGGAAGGAATGGTTTATGTTGAGTGGTTACAGAAGGCTCATTTCTATGGTTTACCTTGTGTATCTCACTTGTGGAAAGCCACCCAGGAACAAAGGGATTTGAGAGGCCAAATGTTAAGAAGCTTCTAGTGCAGCCACTTGGCAATATGGGCTCTGCCTGGATCACATAGGTTGCAAGAACTTAGCCATTTGGACAGTTGGTGGTAGTGGGATGATAGGTTGGAACGCGTCCATTTGGTCTAAGGGAAGGCTTCTGAAAGGTCCTGTCTTGGTAAAAATCAAGTCTTGTGGGGAAAGTGCACAACCTCTGCAGATGGAAGAATCTAAGTACTTAGCCATGTCCCTGGTATTGGACAATTTGAGCATCAAGACATGGAAGCTATCAAGAATCTCCTCATCCCAATTTCTAAGTAAAACTTGTGGTTGAACAAGGGTGAAGGGCCCCAATGTCTATTGGTGGTTCCTTGGGGTAAAGTTTTGACAAAGAAAACTTAGTGATTTCAACTAATAGGCAAAACCTATTTTGAGCAAAGCAAGCCTAAGCTACACTTAGCCAAATTGCATGTAGTATTTAGTCCACCAATATTATACTAAGGTATCACTTGCCAATACTATTCCAATGTATTGACCCACTGTGGCTGTAACTTGTGATGTTGCAGGTTATTCTGATGATGATTAGGAGTCATGAGTCTACACTCAACATGTTTGCCTGTGGCACATGAAGATGAAGACTTTTTATCTATTTACTTATTTAAACTCTTGTACTAGGCCTGTGGCCATGGAGTTGTAAAGACTATGTTTGTCTCTGGAATGACTGTAATAATGACCTTTGTTTCTGTGTACTTCATCTTAAACTGTGGATGCTAGCATTGATCCAGGGACTAGCATTGCAATCACAGGGATCCTTTTCCTTTATAAAGGAGGGATCTTACATCCATGAAAGTTCTGGTAAACCCGTGAAGGCTGACGGACATAGCTTTTCAGAATAAAAGCAACATTTGAAGAAATGTTTACGAAAACTTGCATTGCCTACGACCTATGGTCTGTGGCTGTAGATATAGTGCATCAAACACTCCTTTTCTAGTGAACTTGCTGAGTACGCTCATACTCAATGTATCTTCTTAACCCTTGCTAGGTTCTAAAGTCAGTACAGACGATGTCTACATGAAGTTATGCTCAAGGAATTATCACCA
Organism: Avena insularis; assembly: GCA_023614405.1. Classification (NCBI taxonomy): domain Eukaryota; kingdom Viridiplantae; phylum Streptophyta; class Magnoliopsida; order Poales; family Poaceae; genus Avena; species Avena insularis. The sequence goes on along the minus strand of CM042689.1, from coordinate 28,029,865 downwards.
GAATCTAAAGTTCTTCAATGAAGTCAAGAAAGTCAACATATACATCAACTGAAGTGAAGACGAAGTTATTGATTAGCTAGGAATATAATCCCTAGCCATAGAACCTATTTCTGTAGTGTATTGCAATAGCAGCAATGCCATACCATTAGTTAAGATAATAGTCTTAATTGTGTGATAGTTTTTTGAGTTGTTTATTTCTAATTCTTCTTTGTAAGAAGTTTCTTTCTCTCTCTTTAACCTAGAGTGTTCTCTGTATCTTGTGTAAAGAGTTGAGTTGTAACCTATAGTCATGTCTTGGACCTGCTGTGTTTCTGTTGCACCACTCTGAGGAATGTAATACTAGTGAACGGTGTTTCATCAGTGTTATGTCAACGACTATAGTGTACTACATCAGGAAGTGGTATGTTGGGTCACCGCATGCTGCTTCTGTTGGGCCACGTAGAGATAAAACAAAACTTGTTCCCTCCAACATGGTGGTCCCAAGATCTCCACGAGGATTACCACTAGACACGCAGTTGCGGAATTGATGAAGCACGTCTATTAAATGCAGTGCAGCTCTCACGATCTGGTCCGATCCCGATCGTCGTGGTGCTGATCGTACAACACCGTTGTTGGTATCCACACGTATAAGGAGGAGCGTTGGCGATGGACTGCTAGGTCCACTACAGTGGCATTGACTGCTATGGAGTTAGGATTTCAAACGATGGAATGACCTAACCGTCAACCCTCCTGGATATCTACGCCCCACTATATATGGATTGAAAGTGGGCTCCACTCACTTATGGACCATTCACTAAAGCCCATATCAGTCACCGTGAGTCTGACTCACTAAATCAATCTAAATTCGGTTCAGGTCTAACCCAAATAGATTTTCAGTTCAGATCTAGTTCGAACTTGCTCTCGCTCTTAAGTGTGTGACCCCGCAGGCTCATGACAACTTGGACACGATTGGAGTCCGACTATCAATCGATCAATCTGTAGCGGCTTCTAGCATAATGTGCCGACTCCCAAGTACCAAAGAGTCATGATGACATGTATTTCCAATGCGACTTATGTCTGAGTCCCTTTTGCGTCAAGATATACCTTGTCGGTCTATAGGAGAATAATTGTCGGACTATAGGCGAATAATTGTCATCTCTTCTCGATCCAAGATAAGTGATTCGTATGACTAACTTTTAGTCGATCGCCTTGGTTAACACTTAACCGAGTTGTGCATGGACATGATTTCCGAATCATATCATCTAAGAGGGCTCAGATAATATCTCTCCAACTGGAGGGGTAAAATCTCATATTGATTATTCACATCACGCAGCTTGATTTTTAGTCGACCCGAACTCTTCCTTTATAACTAGCATGTCACAAATCAGAGTTTGACAGAACCTAAGTCGATGATCCTTAACTCGGATTATGCAATAATGTCAGGTCTAAGTGTAATATCCCAGCATTTAGAAACCAATAAAGGGTACAAATAGGAATTTGTGTATTTGCATGCATTCATCTGTAAAATTGAGGTAAAATTTTCGCCAAACAAAACCTTAGAGAGATCAGAGTTTCTTTCACTATTTGGATATAGGTTTAGCTCTTTATAGTGGTTGCTATAAATTTTTACATGATCTTTAGGAATTTAAAAGTTTTTGGTGAACAATTTGAGTTCAAGTTTAAAATTGAATCATTTGGGAAAAGTTTTGAAAATTAGGAGAAATTGGTATTTTATTGTTTTCCAAAATGATTTATTTAATATTGTTTGAATATATAACACTACCTCCGTCCCCAGGCTTAAGCCTTTTTTTTGAAAAGTCAAACTATGAAAAGTTTGACCAAGTTGTAGAAAAAATATTAATATTTACAATATGAAATACATATCTTTTGGTACATCATGAAACTTATATTCACATGATATCTATATAATATCATAGTTCTTGTACTTGTTTCTAGAAGTTTGGTCAAACTTTTCATAGATTGACTTTTCAAACAAAGTATAAGCCTTAAGCTCTCGGACAGAGGGAGTATTTATAAAAAATAATGAGAATTGAAAAGAATACAAAAAGAATAACTTAAATAAGAAAGTATTTCTTATTTCTTTTCTTTATTCAATTGCAACAATTCCAAATACAAAGGAATAAGATAGTGCGTTACAGAAACAATTGTAATACAAAAAGGTGAACTTTATTGAATAAATGCTTATTACAGTGTTCTGTACATAAGTCAAATGAAAAGATTACAAAAGTAACTAAATAAAGAAAAGCCTAAACTAATATTTGATGACGGGATTCCTGCACCAACAACAGGGTTATTGCAGTACTTGTAGCAGCAAATATTTAAAGAGTTTTTCTCGATGAGAGCTCGGCGAACAGAAACAACATGACCCCACAGCCACGTTGCCAATGCGGCCATGTTCGCACCCAAACCGTGGTTTCAAAATAGCATATTCTATAAGTTACTAGGATAAATGAATTTAAGGTGATTTGTAACAACTACTACTAGGACTAGAAAAAAACTAGAAAAAAAGTAAAACTAGAAAGAGGTGAATGCAATGAGATAAAATATTAATGCTATGATTCCTCGGGTAATATTGTGTGTACCGGTGTATATGATAAATGCTTACGGAATAGTTATTAACTATAATTGTGGCGGTCCCTCATATACCGTAATATCCAACCATTGTAGGTGGCAACCAGACAACTCAACTGTCTACACCCTCTTTTGATTTGGTAGTCAAATGGTGTATTAAGGCAACAACACCAGACAAAAGGCATTAAGTTTTATGGACAACCGTACTCGTAGGCAAATATGCTCTTCACAAGATATCCCGAATGTCACTATGGGGTCAAGCAATTTTCAACACTATACATATCTATATCATGAGTGATCTTGGGGAATTGAATCTTAATGGGCAGTGCATCCTAAGCTGTTATTGCCTCCGCATACCCACTTATAGCAAATATCCTATTAGTTCTACCCATGGAAGAGTAAAGACTAATGATAAGTTTTGTGAAAACACTGTGAATCCCTATCTAATTCCTCAACAATGGATCGGACATCTCTAATCACTAGAATAATATCATGAATATAACAATGTAAAGAGAAAGCATAAACATATTAATTAACAAGAACAGAACACATTTCAATTAATCAAATCATCATAACATTAATAAAAGGGAGTTCAAGCCATATTACAACCCATCATGGAGACCATGATGGGGGAAGAAGAAGGAGCAGCGGTGATGGAGATGGTGATGGAGATGGTGATGGCGTGACGGCGGCGATGGCGGCACATGGAGGCGCCTCCTCCTCTTAGTATTCTTACTCGGCCTTCCTTCAAGGTTGAGATTGGATCTTGGTGGCTGGCTATGGCGGCAAGGCTCCGCCTTGCTAGTGGATGATGGAGATTGGATCTAGATCTGATAGATGTGTTGGTGGTGGGTTCCTTCCTCTCCCTTGACTCCTCCCTCCTTTATCTAGGCCTTGGGGGTGCCCTAGGGTTCCCCCAATACCGTCATATGACTTAGGGAAGGTTCTGGAGCTTTTGGGGGGGTGAAATCCCGTCGTTTCCGACCCTTTTTGCAACTATATGGGCGCAAATATACGGCAGCAATATTTGCTCCGGTCGTATAGTTGGTCATTAAACTTTCGGACTCTTCAGTATTTTGGTCGCCATTTCTTCATACGAATTCCATTTTGGGTGTTCTTGGGCTCGTTTGATTCATCTCGACGAGGGCTACAACCCCATGGTCTTGGATATTCATTTTGAGAAAGTGGAAAATTCACATTTCCAACCTCTCAAATGGCTAAGTCTGATGCCTATAGCTCCTCCATATTGCATCCTTATGACTTCCTTCCCTAGGCTTTATTCCTTTATTCTTCCTTAATCCTAAACACAAACCAAAGGCAAGGAAAACTAATAAAATACTAGTAAATACTAATTATGAAAAGCTCATATTGAATTTAATGAAAACAAGTAATCATGCATATCACTCATAGCAATAGTTAGATGGAGCATGATATGATAATAAAATGACACAATTTGTATAGCTAAAAGGTGTCGTATTATCACAACCATCAACTTTCCCAAGCTAGATTTTGCTCATCCTCGAGCAAAAAGGGAACGATAACTTAATGGATGTGATCATGATTATCATTGAAAATCAATGCACTGTATCCTTGTTTTTTCCTGAAATCTCAAAGCAAGAGAGCACATAGTCATACAATGCAATATAAGCTCATTTATATTATTCCAAACCACTAGAGATTATTCAAAAACTTCTATGCCCCATGTCAAAGTTAAATCTAGCTTGCAAGTAAACTTGGGATCCTTCTATACGCACTTTATTGTATTTTTGTATTTTTATTTGTATAAGGCAAAGCTGAACACAGTTAGTTGTCAATCATAATAGAGATAGAGTTTTCCAATGCTGCCCACTAATGCTATCTATTAAAGTCTCTCAAGTGCAAACTTTGATTTTTGAGCTCATAGGAAATCTATTTCTTAGTAACGTGACCATGTCAAAAGAGTGGTGTATGTTCAGTCGAGACTGTATAGGCTAGGAAGGACACTCGTGACCATTACCAAGGTTTTCCTTTTCGGTATAATGATTTATCATAAAAGTCAAAGGAGTATTCCAACTTTTGCTTTTAATGCAGGCCCATGAGAAACTCATATGTTGGGAAACTCATAACTAAAATTCAATAGTTTCGTCTTTTTGGATTATCCAAAGTCCATAGGAGTTGTTAGCATCCCATGTAGTGCGACAGTGGCGCAAGACACGCATAAAGCAATATCTCACATTGATTTCCAGGACAAAATTTTGGCATATGTCATCTCGAAACTTTGAAACATCATTTCTTATTTGACAACTCACTTAGTAAGCATCTATTAAGACCATCATTTCCAATACTATGGGGTCGTGCTACTCCATAACCATTTACTTAAGACAATTCTGAACAGTGACAACTAGCAAATTTCAAATAACTTCTTTATTATATATATACTCGATGTAGATAACATGGCAATGTATATTTAGAGGATCACAATATTTTTCACAAAATAGATAAAAGTTGGACAAGATGCATCAAAGCTATGGCTTGTCTCCTATGGGTCCTAACATGAGCAAGTATATCACTTATATAAATATGAACAAAACCTCACCTAAGCAAGCATTTAAAAACAGAGGGATACACAATAGCATGAAAACGTTTTAAGAAAAAGAACAGCACAAGACTCTACGCATGCAAAATAACCTCCCGAAGCTAAGAACTTTTCAAATACCAACTTGAGAAGATCATGAAAACAAAAGAGAAAATGCAGTTATCAAAAGAGAGTATAAGAAGTGTTTACCTCCCCAAGCTTAAGTTAAAGCAAGCGTGACACACTTCACCATTGAGGTGCTTTTAACCTCTACTTTGATGGACAAAGAACCTTTGCGTCAATGAATGCTTCATGATCCGGTGTATACCTTCCTTAAGAACCTGTAGGAACAAGACTAGAAAGAAGACAAAATATTTTTTTGTTTCTGAAAACACAGGTTTAGCTCATAAATGATAAAAATACAAGTCCCACTGAGTCGATTCATCAACCTAAACACCACGCTTAAGTCAACAAACTAGTTCTAGAAGTGCCCTCTCCTAGATTATGACGAAGTGTAAGTGAGACAAAATATGAAACACGAGTGTGCAGCCCCTATGTGCTTATTTAAAAGAGGTTTGAGTTGGAAGGTTTTACCAGAAATTAATAGGTAGACATGTCGAATTGAACCAAGTGGCTTATGCGAGTGTTTCCACGGTTGGCAATACCATACACATCGTCACACAAGGTTCAAGTCCCTGCGAAAATAACACAAAAAAAGAAAATAAAAGGCAACGGTTTGGTGTACGAATGAAGTTCGTTCACCCAACTAATGAAAGAAAACAAAAATAAAACATGAACTACTAAAGAGAATTACAACTTAAGGAATTTCTGAGATAGAACTTTATTGCTTACATATGCTCGGCTTCTCTAAAACATGGGAGAATCTCCCAGGTGGTGTTTCAAGGTTTTTAGAAGAAGAAGGAAGAAGAAAGAATAAAATTTTGAGCAATGGTTACCTTCCAGTTGGCGTTTGAGGGGTTTTCCCAACTATATGGGTGCAACTATACGGCTGGACCAAAAAGGTCCCGCCGTATAGTTGGTCATTAAACTTACTGTACCTTGAACATCGAAGGGTAGATGGCATCGATATCTATACGGCTGTAACTATACGGCCGGACCAAAGAGGTCCCGTCATATAGTTGGTTGTTAAACCTTCTGTTAACTCCAATCTTCACATGTTTCTTTGAGGATTCGTTATTAACCTAAAACTTAATAAACACCATATTTTGACGGTAAAATAAAAACTTTAATTTTGGACCAACAAATACATATAATTGTAGGATTCACATGAAACTGATTTTCTCTTCCTTTTTACCGAGTTTATGCAACACATAATGTAGTGACAATAAATTCTATCTTTTGAAAACTACCACAAGATTACTCTAATAGCAAGACATGCGAAGAATAAATGTGCCAATGCAACATGAATGCAACTAGACTGCTTAAGACACAAAACTAAGAAAGACACCTAGTAACTTCTGGGTTGCCTCCCGGGAAGCGCTCTCTTTAAAGCCATAAAGCCAGGATAGGATGCTCCATACATTACCCACCTGGATCCCAAGGGATATTGACTCGAGGTGAGGTTGTACATACCAGCTTTGGAGCATCTTAGAGTAGAGTTCGGTCGGAGTCGTACCCACTTATTGTGCATCAGGATCATGTAGATGAACAAGTTCTGTCTTTCAAGCGAGTGTTGATGCACCATGTTTGGTGAAAATGCCTCTGTGTATAGCTGTAATGAGAGGGGTGGAGATGCATCTATAATTCTTAAATCTTTACTTTGGTTACCTTTGTAGGGGAACACTTCATAATACTCTTCCTTCATAGCACGGAGTTCAGGACCCTCCATGTTAGTATAGGAAGGTTCTATCTCTAGTTCATTATTATTAATGCTCTCCATATGAGTGTCTAGGCACAAGGCCTCCTCAGAAAAATTATCAACAGTTTTAGCATCATAAAAATCACTACTAGAGTGAGAGGCATCACAAACAAAAGTTATAGTATGACTCTTTTTGTCAACCTCATCTTTTTGTTCTTCCATTTCATCGACTAGTGTATTAATATCAATGGTAGAATCAAAATTAGGAGTTGAAGGTATGAGCGGGTGATCAATCTGTTCTTCCTCCTCTTCCTTGTGCTCCTTTTCATTTCCGCTCTTTAGTAAGTCCTGCAAAAGGTTATCTTTCTCCATGGCGGTTTTAGACCGCTCAAATAATATTATACCAATGCAATATTACTTAAATTATTTTCGCAAACAAGGAATATGAGGTACACTAAATTAAAAACTCCATCAAGTGCTTCACACTCAACATCAATACTTCCTAGTGTAAGTACCATTTCAGATGCACCTTTGAAAAGAACGTATTCTAATACTTCGAAACTAGCATAGGATTTATCTCTATTATAATTTTCTAGAGTAGGATTGTTGGAACACTTACATTGAAAATTAAGATGGTCACCTGTTTTACATTTGTGCAATAAGATCCATCATTAACATGCAACCATAATGAATACCCTTCCAATAGGTTCAGCATTTTCTCTATTAGATCATATCTAGCAACTAGGCTTGATAAATTTGAATCCTATATCTCCTCTAATTCTTGTATTATTAGTTTAACATAATTTATCTCGGAAGACATGATTAGTAGCAACTGTTTTTATAAATTTTTGGTTTTGTAATTTTTTATTGTTTTCAATATAAAAGAAAGGAGTAAGATAATAGAAACAAATGGAAATAAACTATGTGCGAGTATATAGGTAATAACCGAACGCTTTGCTCCCCTGCAATGGCGCCAATTTGATGACTAGGTTCCTGCACCAACAACAGGGTTATTGCAGGACTTGTAAGAGCAAATATTTAAAGAATTTGTCCTGATAAGCTCGGCGAACAGAAACAACACGACCCCGCAGCCACGTTGCCAGTGCGGTCACATTCGCACCCAAAACATGGTTTGGAAATAGCCTATTCTATAACTTACTAGGATAAATGAATTTAATATGATTTGTAACAACTACTACTAGGACTAGAAGAAAATTAGAACAAAAGTAAAACTAGAAAGAGGTGAATGCAATGAGATGAAATATTAATGCTATGATTTCTTGATTAATATTGTGTATACTGGTGTGTATGATAAATGCTTATGGAATAGCTATTAACTATAATTTTTGCGGTCCCTCATGTACTGTTGTCTCCAACCGTAATCCTAGGAAAATGTGCTCGTCACAAGATATCCCGAATGTCTCCAACCATACAACTCAACTGTCTACACCCTATTTTGATTTGGTAGTCAAATGGTGTATTAAGGAAACAAGACTAGACAAAAGGTATTAACTTTTATTGAGAACCGTACTCCTAGGCAAATGCGCTCGTCACAAGATATCCCGAATGTCACTCTGGGGTCAAACAATTTGCAATACTATACCTATCTAAATCATGAGTGATATTGGGGAATTGAATCTTAATGGGCGGTGCATCCTAAGCTGTTGTTGCCTCTGCAGACCCACTTATATCAAATAACCTATTAGTTCTACCCTTGGAAGAGTAAATACTAATAATAAGTTTTGTGACAACACCGTCACTAGTAGAAAAAAGGCTATCCGTTCGTGCCTCCTAACAGCATTAGTCCTGGTTTTGCCATGAACCGGGACTAATGCTGGCACGCGTCCCGGTTCGAGCGGGCACTGGGGCTGGAGGCATGCGTCCCGGTTGGTAGGGCATGCGTCCCAGTTTGTAACACAAACCGAGACTAACGGTTGGGCATCAGCCACATGGCGTGGCACACGCCTTTAGTCCCGGTTTGTGTTACAAACCGGGACGTATGATCTCGCCCTCTATAAATGCGACGCCCTAGCCCTCTGCCTCCACTCTGTTTTTTCTTGGTGGAAGGTGTGAGGGGTGTGCCAGTTTTTTTCCCTATGTATGCATTCAAGGTGTTTGATGAAATGTTTGAGTGAATGATCTCGTTCAATTTCTCATAGAACAAAAATATAGAAGGTGTCCGAGACGCACTTGAGCTTTCTCTCCTCTTTATTTCCCTCGATCGAGGTTAGCAATCTTATCTTTTCTCTGTCATTGATACAATGCATCTGTCGATGTGAATTGGTCATTTCACTATTTATGATGTCCTGTTTTTGATAAACTTACTTATATGATGCAGATGAAAAGGTCGGGAATGGATGTACGGTGACCGGCGTGTACCCGGGTATATGAAAGGCGTGGATAAATTTATCGATGTGGCTACGGCAAACAAAGATAATGGTTTTATATGTTGTCCATGTGTTCAATGTCGGAGCAACAAGGAGTACTCTTCCTTGAAAATCATTCGCGGCCACCTGATTATGAAAGGTTTCATGCCCAACTATAATTGCTGGACCAAGCACAGGGAAAGAGGGGTTATGATGGAAGATGGTGAAGAAGAAGATGATGATACCAACTATCATCATATGTTTCCTGAATACAGTGATACTGCAATGGAAGACAATGGAGAGGAAGGAGGTGAAGAACGGGCATCAGATGAGCCGGCTGATGAACTTGGTAGGGTCATTTCTGATGCAAAGCGAGACAGTGAAACAGAAAATGAGAAGTTGAAGTTAGAGGGCATGTTAGAAGATCACAAGAAATTGTTGTACCGAAATTGTGAAGATGGCAGCACAAAGCTCGGTACCACGCTGGAATTGTTGCGATGGAAGGCAGAGTGTGGTCTAACTGACTCCTCATTTGAAAAGATGCTGAAAATAATGAAGCTGAAGTTTCCAAAACATAACGAACTTCCCGAGAGTACCTACGAAGCAAAGAAGACTCTCTGTCCTCTAGGATTAGATGTGCAAAAGATACATGCATGCATTAATGACTGCATCCTCTACCGTGGTAAGGAGTATGAGAATTTAGATAAATGCCCGGTATGCAATGCATTGCGGTATAAGATCAGACGTGATGACCCTGGTGATGTTGAGGGAGAGCCCCTCCGGAAGAGGGTTCCTGCTAAGGTTATGTGGTATGGTTCTATAATACCAAGGTTGAAACGCATGTTCAGAAACAAAGAGCATGCCAGGTTGTTGCGATGGCACAAAGAAGACCGTAAGAAAGACGGGAAGTTGAGACACCTTGCTGATGGGTCACAGTGGAGAAAAATCGAGAGAGACTTCCCAGACTTTGCAGGTGACGCAAGGAACTTATGGTTTGGTCTAAGTACGGATGGCATGAATCCTTTTGGGGAGCAGATCTGCAGTCACAACACCAGGCCCGTGACTCTATGTATCTACAACCTGCCTCCTTGGTTGTGCATGAAGCGTAAGTTCATTATGATGCCAGTGCTCATCCAAGGCCCGAAGGAACCGGGCAACGACATTGATGTGTACCTTAGGCCATTAGTTGAAGAACTCTTACAGCTGTGGGGCAAACCAGGTGTACGTGCGTGGGATGAGAACAAACAGGAGCCATTTGATCTACGAGGGTTGCTTTTCGTAACCATCAATGATTGGCCTGCTCTTAGTAACCTTTCGTGATGCATAATCAAGGGATATAAGGCATGCACACACTGTTTAGATAAGACTTAAGGTACATATTTGCATAAATGCAAGAAGGTTGTGTACCTGGAGAATCGACGATTTCTTCCGACCAATCATCCCGTAAGAAAGAAAGGCAAGCATTTCAAAGGTGAGGCAGATCACCGGAAGAAGCCTGAACTCCCTGCTGGTGATGATGTATTTGGTATGGTCAAGCACATAGAAGTAATCTTTAGAAAGGGTCCCGGCGGTCAATCAGTTCCGAACGACGTCGCTACAGGACACGCACCCATGTGGAAGAAGAAATCTATATTTTGGGAGCTGCCATATTGGGAAGTCCTATGTGTCCGCTCTTCAATCGACGTGATGCACGTGACGAAGAATCTTTGCGTGAACCTGCTAGGATTACTAGGCGTGTACGGGAAGACAAAAGATACACCAGAAGCACGGGAGGACCAACAAATTATGAAAGACCCAAAGAACATGCATACACAGAACAAGACGGATAAAGGGCGTCACTTAAGTCGTGCTAGTTATGCTCTTACCAAAGCAGAGAAAGAATTTTTTTTGAAGTCCTTTACAGTATCAAGGTGCCATCTGGCTTCTCATCTAATATAAAGGGGATAATAAATATGGCAGAGAAAAAGTTCCAAAACCTGAAGTCTCATGACTGTCATGTGATTATGACGCAGTTGCTTCCGATTGCATTGAGGGGGCTTCTACCGGAAAATGTTTGAGTACCCATTGTGAAGGTATGTGCATTCCTCAATGCAATATCTCAGAAGGTAATCAATCCAGATATTCTGCGAAGGTTAGAGAAGGATGTGGTACAATGTCTTGTTAGTTTTGAGTTGGTGTTCCCACCATCCTTCTTCAATATTATGACGCATCTCCTGGTTCACCTAGTGGAAGAGATTGCCATTCTCGGTCCGGTATTTCTGCACAATATGTTCCCCTTTGAGAGGTTCATGGGAGTCTTAAATAAATATGTTCATAACCGTGCTAGACCAGAAGGAAGCATCTCCAAGGGATATGGAACAGATGACGTCATTGAGTTTTGTGTTGACTTTATTCCTGACCTTAAGACGATTGGTGTTTCTGACTCGCGGCATGAGGGAAGACTAAGTGGAAAAGGCACGCTGGGAAAGAAAGCAATGATATGTAGGGACGGGGATTCTTTCACTAAAGCACACTACATAGTTCTACATAATTCCACCTTGGCAGCTCTGTATATCGAGGAACACAAGAATATTGTACGCTCCAAAAACCCGAGGAAGCCTGAATCATGGATTACAGATGAACACATGAAGTATTTCGGTGGTTGGATGTGGACACATCTCTTGAATGACACCACGGTTGGAGATCAGCTATACTTGTTGGCCGCGTCACCATCTTCTACTATATTGAATTTCCAAGGGTACGAAATAAATGGGAATACATTCTACACGATCGCCCAAGATAAAAAGAGCACCAACCAAAATAGTGGTGTCCGCTTTGATGAAATAGACGAGAATGGACAAAAGGACACATACTATGGTTACATTGAGGAGATATGGGAACTAGACTATGGAGTCTCTTTTAAGGTCCCTTTGTTTCGCTGCAAATGGGTCAACCTGAATGGGGAAGGGGTAAAGATAGACCAGATATATGGAATGACAACAGTGGATCTCAACAATCTTGGTTATAGAGATGAACCATTCGTCCTAGCCAATGATGTGTCTTAGGTTTTCTATGTGAAGGACATGTCCTCCAGACCGAAAAAAAGAAAAAAATATGGAAATGAATACATCATATGATGAGCCAAAGCGTCACATAGTTCTTTCAGGGAAAAGAAACATCGTCGGAATCGAGGACAAGACAGACATGTCAGAAGATTATAATAAGTTTGATGAAATTTCGCCCTTCACAGTGAAAACTGACCCAAGCATTCCATTAAGTAAAGAAGATGCTCCATGGTTACGTCTGAAGCGATCATAAGGAAGGACATATGCCAAGAAGTTCATGCTCATATTATGTAACTCTAGTTCATGTATGGTCGGGATATCTTTCGCGGTTTGTGGCTTGATCGGGACTATGTATAGGGGGGGCCTTTAGTCCCGGTTTGTAGTCTCAATTTTTAATATTAATAAATGTCTTGAGTGTTAGTCCCGTTTTGTGGCTGGACCGGGACTATGAAGAAGTTGTCCCAATTCGTACTTACCATTAAGATCTGATCTCCAAACGCGCGCGGTCACATATTAGGGAGTGCCTCTATGACCAGTTTCTTGGAGATGCCGGAGGATCGATCCCGGCATCTCCTCGAATCGGTCGGTGGTGTGCTCGCTCGCACACCATCTTGCAGCTTCTAACTTCTCTAACTAGATCAATAAACCTGGGAGCTAACTAATTTCACATATTAGGGAGTGCCTCTATGACCAGTTTCTTGGAGATGCCGGAGGACTCGGATCCGGCGGCATCTCCCTGAAACTGGTCGTAGTGGTGTCCCTGCTCTCGAAAACCATCTTGCAGCTTGTAACTTCTCTAACTAGATCAATACACCTGGGAGCTAAATAATTTCACATATTAGGGAGTACCTCTATGACGAGTTTCTTGGAGATGCCGGAGGACTGGGATCCGGTGGCATCTCCCTGAAACTGGTCGTAGTGGTGTCCCTGCTCTCGAAAACAATATTGGAGATGCCTCAATCTGGCTGGAGGACTGGACTCACAAGGATGCTTATTTATAGTACAAGCAGCTCGGCATACTATCGACACTTACGACATAATGTCGACACTCACCCCTATTATTAGTGCTGACTCGTGTTTTTTCCCGGTTGGTGTCTCCAACCGGGACTAAAGGTTCATCGTTAGTCCCAGTTGGTGACACCATCCGGGACAAGGTACACGCCGCACGACATAATGTTGACACTCACCCCTATCATTAGTGCTGCCTGGCCCAGCCTGCCGAAATCCCTCCAACTGAGACTAAAGATGAACCTTTAGTATATTGAAAATCCGAACAATGAAAATCCTTCGCGTGGTGTCATATTATGTGAAATAGTTGAAAGGAAAAATACCAGACTTGGTATATTGATCATGTCTCGAAAAAACCTTCATAAAATAACCTATCATGTTCGAGGTTTCATAGCTTTCGGTCCAAATGACCGATGTTATGTGCTGAATCACGGCATAGTTTGTGATGCTGTGCCCATATTATGCATGCATGTGGAAATTGGTATGGAGAACAATGTTGCAGGAGGAAGTTTTCCTTTTCGTCGCACGGAAAATCCCTTTTCCATTTTCCGAGCGCAAAAAACGGGTCGTTTTGTGAAGTAACCACCAAAATGCTGTTTCAGAATGCTACCGTCCCATTTTCCTAAAATACTAGACCACCTTACATGGACTATCTCCCAACCGGGACATCTCAAACCTTTTCGTCCATCCCGGGTAAAAAGGACAAATGTTTGCCGAATCGGTAGGAAGTGGGTCCGGTTTGTACTACAGGTACATGATCTAACGCCAGTGATTTTTTGAAAAAATCATTTTTAGACTCACAATATGTGGTTTCTTCAGAGATCTAATGCAAGTTCTAACGATGCTCGTCCCCTATCTTCATGCACGCCGGTTCGACCATAGTAGAAATTTAAAAATTCAAAACGGGCATAAGAAATTCAAAAAAAATCCGAACAATGAAAATCCTTCGCGTGGTGTCATATTATGTGACATAGTTAAAAGGAAAAATACCAGACTTGGTATATTGATCATGTGTCGAAAAACCTTCACAAAATGACCTACCAAGTTCAAGGTTTCATGGCTTTCGGTCCAAATGACCGATGTTATGTGTTGAATCACGGCATAGTTTGTGATGCTGTTCCCATATTATGCATGCATGTGAACATTGGTATGAAGAACAATGTTGTAGGAGGAAGTTTTCCTTTTCGTCGCACGGAAAAGCCCTTTTCCATTTTCTGAGCGTAAAAAACGGGTTGTTTTGTGAAGTAACCACCAAAATGCTGTTTTAGAATGCAACCGTCCCATTTTCCTAAAATAATAGACCACCTTACATGTACTATCTCCCAACCAGGACATCTCAAACCTTTTCGTCCATCTCAGGTAAAAAGGACAAATGTCTGCCGAATCGGTAGGAAGTGGGTTCGGTTTGTACTATAGGTACATGATCTAACGCCGTGATTTTTTGAAAAAATCATTTCTAGACTCGCAATATGTGGTTTCTTCAGAGATCTAATGCAAGTTCTAATGATGCTCGTCCCCTGTCTTCATGCACGCTGGTTCGACCATAGTTAGAAATTCAAAACGGGCATAAGAAATTCAAAAAAAATCCGAACAATCAAAATCCTTCGCGTGGTGTCATATTATGTGACCTAGTTGAAAGTAAATATACCAGACTTGGTATATTGATCATGTCTCGAAAAAACCTTCACAGAATGACTTATCATGTTCAAGGTTTCATGACTTTCGGTCCAAATGACCGATGTTATGTGCTCAATCACGGCATAGTTTGTGATGCTGTGCCCATATTATGCATGCATGTGCACATTGGTATGGAGAACAATGTTGCAGGAGGAAGTTTTCCTTTTCGTCGCACAGAAAATCCCTTTTCCATTTTCCGAGAGTAAAAAATGGGTCGTTTTGTGAAGTAACCACCAAAATGCTGTTTCAGAATGCTACCGTCTCATTTTACTAAAATACTATACCACCTTACATGGACTATCTCCCAACCGGGACATCTCAAACCTTTTCGTCCATCCCGGGTAAAAAGGACAAATGTCTGCCGAATCGGTAGGAAGTGGGTCCGGTTTGTATTATAGGTACATGATCTAACGCCCATGATTATTTGAAAAAAATCATTTTTAGACTCGCAATATGTGGTTTCTTCAGAGATCCAATGCATGTTCTAAATGAGCCATTTTTCTTCCCGCCATTTCTTCCCGCCATTTTTCTTCCCGCCATTTTTCTTCCCGCCATTTCTTCCTGCCAGTTCTTCCTGCCAGTTCTTCCCGCCATTTCTTCCCGCCAATTCTTCCCGCCAGTTCTTCCCTCTAGTTATCTTCCTGCCATTTTATACTATATATATGTAGGGTTGGCCTCAATTGTCATTGCACATCTCTAGACTCATATCTGCAACATCATCACTCTTTGCCATGACTTCCACTGTAGCACTAACCCCCAGGGAGGCGGAGGCACTTTGCGCCTCAAACGACCCCTGCCCGCCTGGCTACTGTGTCCCCATCGGCTGGATGCTGAGCGCTGGAGGCGTGCCGGTTCCTCCTGTCCCTCTAGGTGTGGCGCGCCGGATGGCCATCACGAACCACTACTACTTCGAGCTCACGACGGAGTAGCGGAGGAATCCCAGATGGCATCCCGACTATTTCCTGACTTGGGAAGCCTTCTTCGTGGATCGGCGTGAGAGGGCGCTCGCCAGGCACGAGGAGGACGGCCCACCTCCTCCGAACTTCAACGAGGCCGGCCATCGGCTGTGGTGGTGCGGCCGGACTCTCCAGAGCATCATGGCCTACAACACGGCCGCCGACTCTAGCCCTCGCATGCGCTACCCTCAAGTCCAGCCCACTCGTACTCAGCCTTCAAGGTTCAACTACGGCGACCCCGACGACGACAGCGACGACGGCCGCGGCGAGTACGACGACTACAGTGGCGAGTATTACAGGTGTAGGCAGGAGCATGACTGAATCACTCCAACATTGCAAAACAAGTTCGGTCGATTGTGGCTTAATCTGGCCATGTATCTTAATTTTCAGTTCTTCTATGTAACTTTGTGTTAGTTGCGTTATGTACTTTAATTCCAGTTCTATCCTAAATTTTTTTTCTTTCCGCCCATTATTTCCCTTCCTTTTTTCCCGCCCATTAATATATAAAAAATATAAGTTAATTCAAATCCAAATTAAAAACAGAAAATGGTTTTGAATTAGTTATTCAAATCCAAACACTTTTATGTTTAAAGTTTTTCTAAATTCCAAATTAATATTCAAAAAATATAAGTTAATTCATTTTAAATGGTTCATAGTTTAAATGGTTACATTAATTATTTTTAAAAACATAAAATGGTTTTGAATTATTTATTCAAATTCAAACACTTTTTATGTTTAAAGTTTTTCTAAATTCCAAATTAATATTCAAAAAATATAAGTTAATTCATTTTTAATTTTAAATGGTTCATAGTTTAAATGGTTACATTAATTATTTTTAAAAACAAAAAATGTTTTGAATTAATTATTCAAATCCATACACTTTTTATGTTTAAAGTTTTTCTTAATTCCAAAGTAATTATCATTTAAAAACATTACAAATTTAAACCCCAAAATAAAAAATAAGGCGGGAACAGAGAGAAAATTCCTGAAAAAATAAGGCGGGAGGCACCAACCGGGACTAAAGACCCCCTGCGCGCCCCTTGGTCTGCTGAAAAAATTGGAGTATACGTCCCGGTCGGTGGCTTCAACCGGGACGTATAACCCTTTAGTCTCGGTTGGAGCCACCAAGCGGGACGTATAATCTTTTGGTTATAACTGGGTACCCCTCCTCTTCTTCTTCCCCATCTCACAATCTCTTCTCGCGCACAGGGACTGAAGCGACGCCGTCAGGCTGCCCCGCCGCCCTGCACGCCCTATCGGCCGCCCCTCTAGAGCTCCACTCCTTGCCAGGAACCTCCTCACCGAAGCTCGCTTGCTGGGGTGCCCTCTCCCGCCGGAATCGAGCACGTCCTCTCCGTCACCGACGCCGGCCGCCGTCGCCATTCACGCCGTTCAGGATCTCCCCGCGCTTCCCCGTCACTACCTTGAGCACCAGGGTGAGCACGCGAATCTCGTCCACCTTTTTTCCCTCTCTCCCTCGCTCTGTAGTCACTGCTCACCGACGACCTGCAAGTGCCGCCGCCGCTGCTCATCGTGCGCCATGCTCCGGTGACCAATCCGAAGCGGCGCCGCTGCCTTTTGGCTCAACGCAACCGCGCGATTCCAGCGCGCTAGCCCATGCAGCCCCGCTCTCCTCCTAGCGCCGACCAAGGCCGCTGCCTGCTGGTTGGCGAGCCGACGTGGCGTCCGTGTGGCGTCCACGTGTTGCCTGCGTGGCCCAGGCCCACTCATCAGCCTCTTTGGCTAGATGCTGCCTCGGTGAGAACTAACCAACCAGCCCCCCCGGTCCCTCTTGCTTGCGAGTCTGCTAAGGTGGCCATGGGGCCCCTCTGTCATTCACTGTGGCTAGGTATGCCTCTGGTGTAAAAAGTTTAACCAGCTTTTAATAATTTCAGAAATAATTATAATCTTATAAATTCAATAACTTTTAATCTATAAGTCAGAAAAATATGAATAATATATCAAAATGTTCAGAAAAATGAAACCTAGCTATCTAAGCTATAATCATGCATTGTTCAACAACTTAAATGACAAGTTTAATTATAAGAACAAATCCACCCCTCTCATGTGTTCTGGAGTTTCTCCGAGTTAGGATTTTCACCCCTCGGAACCCCGATTAATTGTAGAGCATGCTTTAGGGTTACATTTCAATGCAATTCAACTTGTCATATCATCATACTTTCTTGAGCATTGCATCTATGCCATGTGTTGATTGTTTTCCTTTCTTTCCGGTGTTTGGTTCTTCCCGGTAGAATACGATATCGAGACCGAGATCGAAGCTAGAGATCAACATCGTCGAAGCTCGCAGACAAATACTTGAGCAACTGTAATCAAGTCAAGTACAAGGATCCTGAAGCTCTGCTTTTGGCTATCAACAGGCAAAGGCAAGCATAGCCCTACCATGATATAATCATATGATTTCGAAAGCATTTCAATTCTTGCCATGATGCATACAATTCTACTGTGGTCTTTTATCGATAGATAGAGTGTCCTATCTATTGCATTACTCCCTTTGAGCTTATATTAACTAATCCACTACTCCTAGCATATTAGGTTTATTAGGTTTATTCGTTTGGATTATTAGGTTTATTATTAGTTAGGTATTATTAGGTTTATTAATTAGTTAGGTATTATTAGTCTTCGGCACGCACGAAATTGGTATAAACTTGTAAATTCAATATCTAATGATTTATAAGTCAGAAAAATACAAATAATATATCAAAATGTTCAGAAAATTGAGAGCTACATAATACATTGTCAAGCAACTTTAAACCCTAGTTTAGTTAAAGAAACATCAACACCCCTTATGCACAAGTGGGTTCGCCGGTGTGTACTTGCTAGGGCATCCCGAACCCTTTTAAATCGATGTTGCACCTAGGGTTAGTGTAGGATCTCTAAATCTGACATGTCATACATATTGATTGCGCATTGTATTATGCCATGTATTGATTGCTGCCTTTCTTTCCGGTATTGGTTCTTCGCGATAGGATCCGAGCCCGAGGGTTTCTCCGAATTAGGGTTTCTGATATTGTAAATTCATTGTTATTATTGTGTATGTATATATTAGGGTTTCTCTGAATTAGGGTTTATATCTCACAACACTGTACCTAACATTCTCCCTTAGCGCTTTGACTTATCCGTTTTTCCACCTATGCAAAAAATATGGACGCACACGACGGAGACGAAGAAAAGGAAGAGTTGATCCAAGATGTGATCCACGGGAAAGAAACTTTAGATGTATCGACGTTTCTGAACAACTCCGGTGAGGGTGATCCTCTTTTTGCCGGAAGAGACGACTTGTTTGAGGTTGAAGGTGATGTCTTCCGCGAGGAAGAAGGCGATGCCTTGTGTAATCGAGAAGACGACCACTCTGGCGAGGTGCATGTAATATAATTAATTCATTAATTAATCATCTGCTATCTATATAGAAATAATAACGACGGTCTTTCTTCTTTTAGCCCTCCGGATCGAACAAATCTACTGAAAAGAGCGGACGAGGCCCAACCAAAAAGTTGGAAGACCATGAGAGGTTCTGGATCGAAGATATCGCTGAAGACGGCAAACCGACGGCTCCCGAAGTTGTCGCAATCAAATTTGTGGCACAATGCGGAGTAATCGTTAGGGACTTAATCCCGATCACCATTCAAAATTGGAATAGGCCTGCTGATGCGGAAGAAGAGGGAACATGTTTGTTTGTCCCTAACAAGGCCAAAGATTTACTGTGGAAGAGGCTCATGCTTAATTTCAAACTACCGAAGATAGAGCTGGATCCAAATGCGGAGGATCCAGTTGAGGACGCCTTAGAACATGGGAGAGCCATGGAGGCTAAGGTCAGGGAGTGGGCTATGAAGAAGATGGACCAGTGTTTCACCAACTGGAAGAAAAGATTGCACCTTGACTATGTAATGAAAGAGAAGACTCCGGATTTCAAGAAGATTCAGTTTGAGCAGATAAAACCATTCTAGGCTGAGTTTGTGAATTACAAGACATCAGAAAAAACTAAGAAAATGTCTGCAACAAATAAGCTGAATGCTGCTAACAAGAAGTATCACCATACTATGGGGCAAGGTGGATA
Organism: Avena insularis; assembly: GCA_023614405.1. Taxonomy (NCBI): domain Eukaryota; kingdom Viridiplantae; phylum Streptophyta; class Magnoliopsida; order Poales; family Poaceae; genus Avena; species Avena insularis. The sequence goes on along the minus strand of CM042689.1, from coordinate 28,009,795 downwards.
CAGGGCTGGCATTCCAAAGTGGGAGAAACTTGAGAATGAACTGCGTGCTAAAAAGATCATCCGAGAGACAGACGATTGGATCGAACGTGCAAGGAATTGGTTTTACGGGCATGGGGGCAAGTTGGACTCGGAAGGGATGTGTATATATAACATACGACATAAAGAAGATGAGAAAAGCAGTAAAGGCTGTTAAAGATGGAGACTTCATTCCCGATAGAAAGAATGATGAGCTCACACTCGCCCTTGGAAATAAGGAACATGATGGACGAACACGAGGCACAAGCGGCTCCAAACCATGGAGGACTGGGTTTCCCGAAGAGAGGAAGAAATATCCTGATAGAAGCTGCCAGAGGAGAAAGGACAAGGCGGAAGTTGAAGAAGATATTCAGAAAGAGCGAATGCGTATAATTGAAGAACGAATAAAGCAACAAAAAGATGAAATTAACGCATTAAAGAGCAAAGTACTACCAGCCCATCTCAGCAGCACACTGCATTCGATGCTACCGGCCTATCGAATAATTGAAAAAGCAGTGTGGCTTCCACCGAGGTCTCGGGTGATGACAATGAAGATGACGATGGTGCACCAATGATGGCTCCTGTTGGCTACCCAGTGGATGATATCACACAGATGACACACTGCGAGCTACATGTCAAAGTTGTGAACATATCAATGAAGGTGGCGGTCGGCTATGCCTTACCAATTGGACCCACACCAACTTACCATTGTCGTCCAGTTCCACAGGGCTACGCTGTTGTCGGGGTGGATGAAATCATGCCCACCTTTGAAGTTTTGAAGCTTGCCTACCCTGCAGGAGAAGGGGATGTGACTGAACTGGGAGACGCAACAAACGACACCATTCTATGGACAAAGGAATGTATCGTGCTTCGAAATCACACGCTAAGGCCATCTTCGCCGCCGCCTCACCCGTCTCCAGCGAGGTCGTCGCCGTCGTGGCAGCCGTCTTCTTCGCCTCACCCGGCTCCGTCGCCTCACCCGTCTCCGTCGCCTCACCAATCTCCGGCGCAGCCATCCCCACGGCAGCCATCGCTGGCGCCTAAGGATAAAAAGCATAAGCATACCGCTACTCTGCGTCGTGCTAAGCAATCGCCAAAACATAAACAAGAGCCTCTTCCAAAAGTACCAAAGGTTCCTCCCAATAGAGCTTATGACTGTACTGAAGAGGAGACTACGGCTATCGTTGATGCGGAAACGACAGCATTTTTCACTAAGCTGAGGAGGCCGAAAGAGCCAGAGTTCCCCAGCACCAAAGAAGAAAAAGGCAGAGTGTTCAAAATGCTACAGACTCTTCATCAACCCGAGCCAAAGTTGTCATCAGACTATGAGCGTTCTATTCTCAAGTCACATGCGGCACAACAAGCCTCGAAGAGCAGTACTGATGCAAGCGAGAAATCTATTGCCCAGCTCGAAGAACAAGCAAAATAGTCTTGCGCCCCTCTCAAGGTGATTTCCCATACCAATGTGGGGTCAAGCAAATATGGGGCCGAAGAGCAGTATGATCCAGAGGTAGTTGCACAATACGGAGAAGCTACCGCTGCTCAAGGTATGAGTATTTCCCAGTACTTATCCTAGTTAGAGTACTTCCCCGTGAGTGAAGTAGCATACAAATACCAGTACGGAAAACCTCTCGTCAAACCTGAGGAGGTAAATAATCTTCCAACAAAAATGCGAATATTGCATAACTGGTACATGCATGCCACAAAGGCCGGGGCTAACTGGATAGTGCTAAGGGTTACAAAAAAGCATTATGGGAAAGAAATAGATGACATGATATCCATTGAATTTGATGAACTATTTCAATTATTCAATCAAGACGCCTTGGACAAATCGATCATCAGTGCCTATTGTCTGTAAGTACTAATTCTGTAATTAATTTAGTCTCTAGCTATCTCACCTAGTTTATTGAAGGTATATAATCATACTATAATATGCAGAATGAAGATTATCGAATGCAGTACAGAACAAATCTATGACATTGGCTTCATTGACCCATATTGGGTTCATCAAGCTAATCTCAAAACAAGCCCCCAGGATACGGAGGATAATATCATACACGCGTTAAGGTTTCAAGAAATCAGAAGGGAAATACTATTTCCTTACAACTTCGAGTGAGTGTTATTGTCTTGTATACACTTTCTATTTCGTTTACTCGATGTTAAGTATATAATTGATTAGTTATGCATGTGCAGCTTCCACTATATTCTGGTAATCATTCAACTTGACAAAGGGCGTGTACTAGTCATGGACTCGAAACATAAACCCCTTGAGCAGTGGAAGGATATGCAGATGCTTCTCCAGCGGTAATTCTAATCATTACGACGCTATATCGGCAACGTTCGTAAATTTTATGATATCAAGTAATTAATAACTTCTTTTATTCGTTTTCTTCGCCGGGCAGCGTTTGGAAACGGTTCACCAACAAGGCTAGGGGTGTTTGGAAAGAGGAGCTTACATTTCAAGCACTAGATATAAGCACCACTTGATTCTAGTTTTGATACCATTATTATCATGCTTAATTATTATTTTGATTGAACTATGTTCTCGTAAAGTGCCTGACGCAGAGACCAGGGAACAATTTATGTGGATACTATGTTTGCGAGTTCATCCGGCAGAAATGCTGTGAGGAGGGCAGAAATTTAGAGCAACTCCACGTACGCAAACAATACTCTATAGTTTTTAATTACCATCAAACTGTGTTTAGTTTCATTCATATAGGCTAAATCCTTTTTTAAATCAGATCGAACGTCTACGGGACGGTCTTCTGCCAAAGGATCGTGTACGAGCAATTCAGGAGGAATTGGCGGGATTCTTGGATGCAGAAGTCCTAAACCCAAAAGGGGAATACTATTCGGGTGTGTATAAACAATAGGGATTATACAAAGAGCTTATTTTGTATGTAGTGCATGAACTCGATCCGTGTATTGAATGTAATATGTTCGACACTTGGATCTATATTGTCATGATGATCTTGTGTAATATAATGGTTCCTTCATTGATGAGTGCAAAACACTAAATAAACAATAAAACAACATAAATGAATTCTCTGCCGCGGCATAAAAAGTGGCCAAAATGCTGCCGAGGCAACAAAAGTTGCCAAAATGAATTCTCTGCCGCGGCAGAGAAATGTGTCAAATCTCTGTCGCGGTAGAAGGTTATTTGTCCCGGTTCATGTTACGAACCGGGACGGTTGCTCCACCCCCCCCCCCTCTCCCTCTGTCGTGGCCACGTGTACCCACTTTTGTCCCGGTTGGTGGGGCAACCGGGACTAAAGGTTGGGGCTTTAGTCCCGATTGCCCCGTCCCGGTTGGGTAACCGGGACTAAAGCCCCTTACCAACCGGCCCCAATGGGGCTGTTCCCACTAGTGCATGAATCCCTATCTAATTCCTCAACAATGGATCGGACGTCTACAATCACTAGAATAATATCATGAATAGAACAATGTAAAGAGAAAGCACAAACATATTAATTAACAAGAACACGCCACACTTCAATTACTCAAATCATCATAACATTAATAAAAGGGAGATTAAGCCATATTACAACCCATCACAAAGACCATAATGGGGGAATAAGAAGGAGCAGCGGTGATGGAGATGGTGATGGCGTGACAGCAGGGACGGTGGCGCATGGAGGAGCCTCCTCCTCTTGGTCTTCTTCCCGACCTTCCTTCAAGGTTGAGATTAATTGGATCTTGGTGGCTGGCTATGGCGGCAAGGCTCCGCCTTGGTGGTGGATGATGGAGATTGGATCTAGATCTGATAGATGTGTTGGCGGTGGGTTCATTCCTCTCCCTTGGGGGTTCCCTAGGGTTCCCCCAATACCGTCGTATGACTTAGGGAAGGTTCTGGAGCTTCTGGGGGCGAAATCCCATTGTTTATGACCCTTTTTGCAACTATACGGGCGCAACTATATGGTTAGAATATTTGCTCTGGTCGTATAGTTGGTCGTTGAACTTTCGTACTCTTCAGTGTTTTGGTCACGATTTCTTCATACGAACTCCGTTTTGCATGTTCTTGGGCTCGTTGGATTCGTCTCGAAGAGGGATACAAACACATGATCTTGGATTTTCATTTTGAGAAAGTGGAAAAAATTCACATTTCTAACCTCTCAAATGGCTAAGTCTGATGCCTGTAGCTCCTCCATATTGCATCCCTATGAATTCCTTCCCTAGGCTTTATTCCTTTATTCTTCCTTAAACCTAAACACAAACCAAATCCAAGTAAAACTAATAAAATAGTAATAAACTACTAATTGTGCAATGCTCATATTGAATTCAATGAAAACAAGTAATCATGCATATTAGGCATAGCAATAGTTAGATGGAGCATGATATGATAGGCAAATGACACAATTTATATAGATAAAAGGTGTTGTATTATCACAGCCATCAATATCTATCTAATTCCTAATCTAATTCTCTTGATCATTAGGACTTATGTACCTCCAAAACAAAGAAAATAAGAAATCAAAGAAATTAGTTTTTGTTAGTTTTACTCTCAGTCTTGAACAGTGAAATGAACTGTTCATTTTACCTCATTGAGTAATAAAAAGGGGCAAGTTTCACTAATGTGAAGTATCTGTTCTTTTAAATCAAACGGCTTTAGAACAACCTCATAAGGCAAGTAAAGGGGCAAGTTTCACTAGAGCAGAAAATAGTAAAAGGAAGGGGCAGTGAATAAAATTCACTTGATCTGATCCAAAGAAAAAGAGCATAGTGAAGCATCTCACTCAAGAACCCACAATTAACCATCACCAGTACTTGCCAGATTTCCACAGGATCAAATAACCATTCACCACAAAAATCCACGAAGAAACCATCCAAGATGGTCACCTAATGGAGGGGGTGGAATAGCTGGACAGCAAGGGCACGCAGGAGCCTGGAGCAACATCACTAGGAGGAGCAGGACAAGGCCAAGGACAACATCACCAAGCAAGAATAGAAGATCAAGGAGAAAACCACCATTGGTTATATAAGAGCAGGCAATTCCAGCACAAGGCCACAGGCTACCACAATCTAGTCTAGAATCATGGTATCTCTCAAATCCTTAGATCTATCTCCTAATCATTATATATACATATGTATCCATGCAAAGGCATGATATGTTGATCATAGAACACATAATATAATGGACAACAAGTAAAGAACATCTTTTCTTACACTAGATGGGCCTTAGACCAACATCATAGGCCAAATGGAATTAATAAGGGTAACACTATATTTAGTGGGGTTTTCCAAGCTCTCACAAATACAAAGCTACTCCAAAATACAGTTAGAAAGTAACTTAGCACCAGAATGAATTTTGTGTAGCATTCAAATGAAGGTGTCACAAAGATTCATCCTAACTAAGTAAATTCTACAAAGAGATTTCATAGCCAAATCTTCTCAAAGATTTTATCAATCATCTTCCTAAAATAGCAATTTAGGAATCAATTATGTTTCTCTAAAAATACTATCATCAGAGTTCATCAGAAGCATTTGAATAGATAGCCAACTATAATGCATTAGTATTGAAGCATTTCAATCATAACCAATGGATACATCTCAATCTAGATTATAGTCATAGCATCATCAATCTAGTAATTGACAGTAAGTGAAATTTCAGACAATATTTCACTTGCTAGGGCCACTGTCATCAATCCCAAACTCAACATAGAAATTGATTCTACATAGCCTCGTTACAGCGGGTATATGCATAAAGAAATTTTCATTATCTTTGATAACCACATCAAAAAGGGAAGAACCCCAACACAAGGGATGAACCCTAATTAGGGATTCCTCACTTCAAGGACACAGAGGGTATCTAGAGAGACATAGAGAGTAAGAAGGGAGAGCAGGTGAACTTACAACAAGTCCTCGCTAAGTTTAGAAGAGGAGGCAGAGTAGCCAGAGTCGGAGACAAGCACGACGACACGGGGAGAACCCAAAGGGCGCTGCAACCCGCACCAAGTCGCGGTCATGGGGGCTCCAAAGGAGGGGGCGACACCATCTAGACACCAAAGCACCAGGGAAGCATCGGAGCACCAAACCACAGCTAGGATCCAAACCCTAGGCATCTAGAAGGAGACGGCATGGTCAGGGGAGAGCTCAAGCGTCAAATCAAGCTAGACTAGTCGATAGAGCATTGTCGACTGCCTCATCCTGCACCACGGTGGTGGTCAGGGAGGCCAGAGGTGACCGTAATTGAACGCGGCGACAACGGCGGCACCACATCGCCAACAAGGAGGAAGCTCGAGTTGTGCGCGAGAGAGGAAAAGATAGAGATGGGGTACTAGGCCAGCACAGGGCCAGCCCAGCACGGCTCAAGGTTTGACCCAACTCAATGGGCCGGGTCAGGCCGAGTCAGCCTCATGACTGCAAGTGCACAGATCGTTTGTAGCTAGTTTTGAAATAAATATATCAATCCCACATGGAGCAGCAGGCAAAAGACTAAAATGCTTTTAACTAAAACAAAACGAAGTACTTAAGGAATAATTCTAAGATGCAAGAAAAGTAGAATTTTTTTAGGTTTTTGGTTGAGTGAAATAGTAAAGTTAAATGAAGTAAAACATAATGCAGAAAATAGTAATAGTGTGTGTAAGTAAGATTTAAATTGCAATAGGGAAAAAGGTGCTCTCGGGGAGTGGTGGATAAACCGCTAGCAATCTAGACTAAGTGATCAACATTATTATACTAATATTCTCATGATGTGCATGTATGTGGGAGGAGCTCCATATATGGATGAATAGGCAGAAACCACTTCTCACATCATCTGTTATAACCACAGCAGACAATAACCGACAACCATCGTGATACTGCGCTATTAAGGGATTTCTCCCGTGGCATGGACATAACTTGATGAGTTCTCCTTGATTCCCCAAGTTAGTACGTAAAGGATGCCAATAAATTCATAGTCACAGTAAGTTCTACCATCCCTTCGTCTACCAACAAGTAATCTCCTTCATCAAGTCCTCGTGAGAGACAAATATTAAGGAGGTGCGCAACTCCCAACAACAAGATGAAGACAATTAATACATACACATGATGATGTATAACATAATAATCTCTATTTCATCTCAATCATATACTAGGGTTTGTCCATCTCCCTAAGAACTAATGATCTACTCAGACATGGAGGCAAACATCATCATAGCAATGATAATGGAAACAATTATCGATGAATAGTACTTTTATAAATCCACAACTAGTGCAAGAATTACAACAAGATCTAGATGGGATGGATGGAGATGGTGGTGGTCATGAATATGTAGAGGTAGATGAAGATGGAGATTGATGCATTGGCCTCCCAGATTTGCTTAGGGCGAAGGTGGATCCCTAGGGCAAGTTCCCCCTCCATATCCCTTCCGGAGGTGAGGATTTTGGCGATTTATGGGTGTTTTGTATGTCGTCTCTCCGATCCAGTTGCACGGGGTGAAACTATTTGAGGAGGCGGTGTCGATGCCAGCTATATGACGGGAACTATACAGCCGAAAAACTTTTCCCGCCGTGGAGTTGGTCGTTAACTCTTTTGTATCCTCCAATCGCTTCGGGGTTTCTTCTAGTATTATTAATGTTTCCCAAATAAGCGATTTACGTTATTTTTGGATCCTTTTCACTCCAATATAACTACTCCAAGAGTTGTGTCCATCGGATCAATCATCTGTCCTGATCCTGGTGAAAATAAACATAAAAATTGTGTGCGAACGCCGTAAAATACCAAGATCCTATGATTACAACGCAAAAATAATAATCTAAAACATGATGCAAATATACACTCACCAACTTCCCCAAGCTTAATGGATGTTATCCTCATATTCATGAAGCCGAGTCGATAAAATAAATGAGACACTTGCAGCATGTGTTTATCATAAAGGATACATATAAATAAATTCACGAATAGTACGTTACTCGAACCATCCGAATAATATTAGTAGGCTTCCACACGTTTAGTAATTAACAATTCACAAAAGATTATTATCAACATGATGTAGAAGCGTTCGGTTAAACCGAATGAGTTAGTGAGGTAGTCCCAAGTATTTTAGGATTGTCATATTCAATTGGGACTCAAAATCTCAAACATCTCTTTGTCTACTACAATATAGTGGTATATGCCTATTTGCTCTTTGCACACTCGCTTTTTTTTCTTCATATTTTTTCTTTTTCTTCTTTTTCCGTATATTCATACTCACACTTTTGTTTAAGTGTTGTGCAAACGAGCTAGACATACATTTAGTGGTTCCAAAGTTCAACGATCTCAATTATCAAATTCCAAATATATATGAAGCATCTTTTTATCTTGAATATTCTACCTCAAATTGTTCTCACTCTATTTGATAGAACTTATAACTTCTCCTTTGTCCAAGGTTTTTCTTTTTCATCTTAATTAGTTAGATAATCTCCTTTTGTAAATCAAACCATTGACCTACAACATATTTATCAAATTATCCTTATATGTTCCGTTAATTCTAATGGTGTGGAATACTCCTATTGCTATCATGAAGTGCAAGTAAAACCATATTCAAGACATTCATATATTCAATAAGACAAACTCAAACACAGTAATGCTCCATATATTATAAAAAACTCAGAATTTCATAAATTAGATTAACTATTCTTGAAGGGAATTCTAATGATGCAATCTTTATTTCTCAACTCGAACTAATGAAAAACTAAAAATAATAGAATTATAAGATTGATTACAAGGTTTTAGAGATCTTCCTAATCTTGGAATCAAGCCAGGCGAGATCAAATAACTCCTTGCCGGTACCCATTCCTCTTCCTGGGTAGGAAGAGTATTCCCTTCTTCTCCTAGGTTGCTATCTTTGGCTATGCTTGCGAGGTGGATGTTGAGCTTGGCCATGTAATATTGAAGCTTCAAAATTTTCCTCTGGAGGAATTTCTTCTCATCTATCAACTCAAAAACAGTTTTGATTAAGAAACCGACTCTACCATCAATGTCATTGACCTTTTTCTCAAGGTCTTTGCTCATAATCCAGTATGATTCAATCCCTTCTCCAATAGTTTCAACACATGCTTTTGAAGCTTTTTCCAATCGATAGATCTTATCATGAATCTCATTTTGCCGCACCTTCTTGGGTTTAAGAGGTTGCGAACTAAGAGGAAGTTTATAATAAGATCCTATGTTGTGACGGTAAGGATTAGGGAGATACTCATCCTTGCTCCTTCTCTTATCTGCTTGCCTCATCATCTCCGTCCTTTGTCGGAACATGTCCTCCCAATTTGGGAGAGGCTTGATCTCCAAGATGGATGACGATGATGTTTCTTTTAGTTCCTCCCCCTCGATCCTATTCACGGGCTTCTCTTCCTTCTTCCTCCAAATCTTGTTGACATGGAAAGGCTACATGGCTTCGTGGCACGGATGTTGTTAGAAGGGGCGTGTATGGAGATGGCGATGGTTTTTTGAGGCTGGAGGCTGTAGCTCTACGAAAACTTAATGAAAAAGGTTAGATGCAATCGTCCTTAAAAGGGGGGGGGGTCAAAAACTCTAGCCGCCAAGCTTAACGAGCAACTATACGAGCGCGGATCGTATAGATCCCGCTGTATAGTTGCGAACCGACTATAGATTTATTATTATCTAAGGCGGTACCAACTATACGGCCGGGAAATTTCTTCCCGCCAAAGATACGTGACCTTAGACAGTGGAAAAAGGAAAAAAGCCTCTAACACTTACGGGCTAGAGATGTCCAATATTTCTGACCTCTTACAAAAACTCCTTAACCTCAGACGACCTGTACTAGGAACTCTACTAGGAACTGTCTCCAATAGTGAGGCGATCTGAGTTGGATTCTAACAAAGACCGTCTTCAAACTAGTGTGTCTCGAAGTAGATTTTTAAATTCACCATCTCCGTAAACCATTTTAAATAATAGCATGCTAATTCGAACACGATCATAGCTGACATGACACATAATCATGATTCAGCAGCCAGATAGATAGATTAACTCAAGAACATATATATAGCAGCTCGATCGCGGTAAACATTAGCCAGATATATACAGTTGGGGAAATTCATACAAATTTAGCTATTACACATTATGGCAGTACATAAAAAGTGCATTACATAAATCAATCAGCTAGCATAATTATTACTCTCTAAGAAATCAACATTGCATTTATACTGGAGCACCGTGTAGAAGTTGCTACCCTGTAGAAGTTGCTGAACCATAATATGTACCTCTCTTTTATCTTTTTCATCAAAAAAAAAGACAATGTTATCCTGCTTTAGGTTGAAGCTTCTCACAACCTTCTCCCACCTAATCGTCAAGATTGCATTTGACTCAGCTCCCATCTTGATCCTAACCATCTTTGTCTTTTTGCTCTTCATTTGCCAAACATGGATATCAATAGGTTTATCAAGGATATTCTTTGGGTATTTTCTGATGAACTCAGCTCCAAATGTCTAGGAAAGTACAGAGAATTAAAGAATTGACATGCTTGTGATTAATGGAAGTATTTAAATATCACAGGGTAGCTTGTTATTGATAACATTTCCAGGATATATCATCTTACCAAGTTGCACTTCTTTTTCATGATAGATGAATATGGTAGCATGTAGATGTAGTACTTGATTTTTGATAGAAATTTGGGTTCACACCAGTCTAAGAGGGAGTCTACATGAACTTCTTTCAGATATATATGGTTTCCAAAAAGGCTCTACTTATCAAAATTAGTGTCCCCCTTGTGTTGAGGCCCTAATGCAACAACAAATCAATGTCTACCGTATAAACGCATACAAAATAGATGACTACAATTTTGATGTTCTTTTGATACCTATAAACTCAATCCTCTCGGTGGGCTCTTCATCTGATGACTGGAAATAAAAACCACCACAGGTAAAGCAAAAATTGTCATCGCTAGAAGTGACGATTGTAGATTAGCAGATTCATCATCATGATTACTCACATTGTCATCATCTGCGTTGAGGCGAACAACGTCCTCTGTACCTACATTATCTTCTAGTTCAACATTAGTCTGTTCTCCCACAAGAACTAGCGCCAACTCATCTCGATTCCTCGATGTGATTCTCTCCTTTTTCTTTTCTTAACACCGGATTCCCAGGCGCCATAATCAACCTTGCACTCTACAAACTAAAAGTTAAGAACAACAATTACTAATTAGAATTAAGAATTAGGGCTAGGGCGTAACCATGGGCTGGGCGGGGGCATACCAGCAGGCAGACAGGCAACAACTGCGGCGGTTGATGGCCTTCGCGTCGCGTCTCGGCGCCTGGGCCTGGCGGTCAATCGCAGTTCGTCGAGAGGCCGAGGGGAGGCGATCCGATCCAGGGGACTGGGGTTGCGCAGCGAGTCACGGCGACACGGCCTCACGGGACGGGACTCACTCGGGATTGGGAGGAAGCGAAGCGACTCGCAAAAAAAAAGGGAAGTGATGCCGTTTGGGAGTAGGGTCGAGCCCCTAGTTGAAAAAAACTGGACCGGACCGGCGATCCGACCGGAAAAAACCGAAACCAGCGTCTCTGCCGAGGGGAGGCTGGGTGGGGGCATACCAGCAGGTAGACAGGCAACAACAGCGGCGGTTGATGGCCTTCGCTTCGCGTCTCAGCGCCTAGGCCTAGGGGTCGATCGTTCGGCCGAGAGGCCGAGGGGTGGCGTTCCGATCTAGGGGGACTGGGGAGGCGCAGCGCAGGGAGTCACGGCGACATGGCCTCAAGGGACAGGACTCACTCGGGATCGGAAGGAAGCGAAGCGACAATCGCAAAAAAAAAAGGGAAGCGATGCCGTCTGGGAGTAGGGTCGAGCCTCAGCGACGAGTCGGCCTCGAGTTGATCGTCCAGGATCCAAGGACTAGGGGAGTCGAGGGGTTCGCCACGGGCTCAATAAATTTTTTTATGATGTATATTACTATGTCTATATTTTTATGGGCCCCTAATTTTATTTTATTTTTTTACCCGGGCGGCTAGCTGCCACGGTCCTCCCAAGGCGGCCGTGAGAATAGCCAATCTATGACGACGCACGGCCTAGGCTATCCGTGGTGCACGACGACCTATACCGGCCGCTCGGCACCAGCGGTTCACCTGCCATGGACGCCCTCCTCCTCCTCCTCCTCCTCCGCCCTAAGAATAGCCGGCGAGCGGCGCATATATATAAGCATCCATCCCCACACAAGAAAGTCGCAAGCAGCAACGCAAGCAAGCATCCATCCCCGCCAGAGCTCTCGATCGCAAGTAAACCGCCACCAAGCAAAATGGCTCATGCGCGCCGCTTTCATCCTCGCCTCCTCGTGGTCGCCGCTGTGGCGCCGTTGGCGCCGAGGCCCATGGAAAGAAGGCCGCCGAGGAGAAGGCCGAGGCGCCAGCACCGTCCGAGTCGCCTCTGAGGCCCCGAGCCTTCTGCGGCGGATGCGCCGGAGCCAGCAGCGCCGACTGATGAGTGGTCCGCCGTCCGCCGCTGGAGCGATCGATCCCCCTCCCCCTCCAGGGGATAATGGATTGGTGGCCCCCATTTCTTCCGTGACAATAACTCGATCAGGCTGATCGATCGCCCATGTTTTTTGTTTTGTTGAGATCAATTTTCTCCTTCTTTCTATCGAATTAATTACAGTACGTTCTCCTCTATCGAATGGGATTGTTTTCTTGAAATGGATGATCATCATGTCGTCGGTGAGATTAGCTAGTTTCAGTACGTAATTTGTTATGCATGTGAAGTACTAATCGGTAACGTCTTAGCTGGGGAGCACCCTGCTTTTTATTCGCCGTCCAAGCAGCTGGTTCCGAATTAAGTAACACAGATCGATCGGCGCAACATCGTTCCAAACATTATTAGTACACACAATTTATTACTCTCGATCGCAGCCTTCCTATGCAAGCACATGCATGCGTCGCACCGGGTATTATATTAATTCTCCCAATCCTGCTCGATCGTCCCTACAAAGCTGGGTAGCCACTCCTAAATTTTCTGTCTCCAAAACCACTTTCTGCCCCTGAAGATTTGACGCCACGCGTACGTACGTAGACCCACACCGCATGCCTGAACTTCCCAGACTTACTTGTGCATCCATGACATGAGGTGGGGGCAAACTGGCATGCTCCAGAAATGAAATCGCCATTGTACGTGGTCATGAACGACCACACCCCGCCACCCCACGTCTCCTACACCTTCCGCAACTCGAAAAAACCTCCATATGCATTCACCTTCGGGCTTATAGCTCCTATGTGACGTCTTTACGTGGAATTGGAAGGAAAGCGACATCGTTGCAAAGAATAGCTCGCATGCGACACTTCTGAAGCGGCAAATAGCTCCCGTGCGACACTTCTACTTAACCCCACGAGACCGTCAACGAATTCGAATCAGCTGAGCACAGTAGGACCCACAGCCTCTCCACGTCACGGCGGAACTCACCTGATGTCCACCTCATATCGTGGGACCCACCCTGTGGTTGAAGAGAGCCGTTGGCCCCAATCCGTCCCCGCACCCGAGCACTCCCGCCACCGTTCCAGCATATCATTCCCTTCCGTTTTCTTCTCCGGCGAGCAAGTGCGGCAACGCCGGCGAGGGATGTCGAGCTCTGCTTCCTCCCACCGCTCATGGCCTCGGTATGGTGTTGTGCCGATGAGGAGGTGCCCCGATTGTCCCCGTACCGCGTCCCTGAAGCGGCTTGTCACATCCACCGACAAGAACGGCAACATTGGCCGGGAATTTGTGAAGTGTGAGAGCAAGCCCGAGCCGGGAAAGGTGAGATCTGAGTGTTCCGAGCGCCAATTTCTCGCTTTTCTTTCGAAATTTCATGCATTTCATCGAATTTTGGATTTAGGGTTCATCTCTGCGATTTCAGAAAATGCCAAAATATGGGCATTTTGAGTGGCTTGATGAGTACATCGAGCGAATTGGGGTGGAGGCAGCATCCCAGGAGCTCGAAAACCCGTCCGTGGTGGAGCAATTGGGATGTGGCAACCCTATTTCCGCTGGTACTATGGTGGATGCGGAAGTGAAGGCCGAGCTGAAGAAGATGAACAAGCAGCTAAGGCAAATCATCGAATTGTAGAAGCAGGACAATCTGATGGCCGTTTTTTTTATTTTTGTGTAATTTCTCTCGGATTAGTTTATCTCCTGATCGTTAGTCATTAGACAACGCAGTAAGTGTTCGAGTGATGCTTTGTAATGAATGTAATGGTCTATGTCTTTGGCTTGAATAAAATGCAACACAAATTCAGGCTAATTTTGAGATGCTCTATTTTCTATATATGCAAGCACATGCATGCGTCGCACCGAGTATGTATATATTAATTCTCCCAATCCGATCCTGCTCGACCGTCCCTACAAAGCTGGGTAGCCACTCCTAAATTTTCTGTCTCCAAAACCACTTTCTGCCCCTGAAGATTTGACGCCACGCGTACGTACGTAGACCCACACCGCATGCCTGAACTTCCCAGACTTACTTCCATGACATGAGGTGGGGGCAAACTGGCATGCTCCAGAAATGAAATCGCCATTGTACGTGGTCATGAACGACCACACCCCGCCACGCCACGCCTCCTACACCTCCCGCAACTCGAAAAACCTCCATATGCATTCACCTTCACCCAACTCAAAAAACAGTGCGCTGCTAGGATTCTATTCCATTCATCAAGAGCAGCAACCGTTCTGGACACAACCGTCTTCGCGTCAATAAGAATTTTGCTGTCTCGCGCATCATTTCTAGCTTGCCAAACATTGTAAAACATTGTACACATCCACGCAACCTGCACTACATGATTTAGAGGCTAGGCTGACCACCTTTGCCGTCGGCGTCTCTCCGCCGGGTTAGGTCGCGTCGGCTTACCACCATGGCCGTCGGCGTCTCGAGCTAGGGCGACGGTTTCCCCTTGGCTGTCGGCATACCACGGCCGCCGCGCGCAGATAACGGCCACCCATGACGGCGAGTGGACACAGAAGGTGCGCCGACGGCAATGTCGCCGGCTTAGTTCTCCACGAAACTAAAAAAATACCCCCGCCGCTGCCGCAAGAATGCTCCTCGCCGTCGGCCTCTCCCTTGCCGCTGTGTAACATCCTAGCATTAGAGCTTAGAAATAAGCTGGACACAGATGTGTGCATTGCATTCATGCATAGAAAATCCGAATAATTTTCACGCTTTTGAACAAAATTTGTCAAAGTGATTGAAACTTCTCTCAACTTGATGGAATTGAAGTAAATCATCAAGTTGACTGCGATAAGTTTTAATATAACCTTTGCTAAAACCTTATTTTGGGTAAGGGAGATTTGATCTAAGGGTAGATCAAATGTAATAAAAATTAAACCCTAATACATTGCTTAATGATTAATATTTGATTCTTAAGTGATTATCTTATTATTCATTGCACAACTCATGAATACCAAGTTATAAATATAACTTAAGTAATAAGAATGTAACAACTAATTCTTGATCTATCTTAATCTCATCTACTTATACCATGAGTATCATGGTAATACATAACCTTAACTCTTTAGTGAGATTGAGTAGGACATTGAGTAGGACAGAAACCAAGTCAAAATCATTCACCATATATCTTTCTTTCCATATCAATCCTTATGGAATCCTATCCTTATGGAATCAACCTGCACTACATGATTTAGAGGCTAGGCTGACCACCTTTGCCGTCGGCGTCTCTCCGTCGGGTTAGGTCGCATCGGCTTACCACCATGGCCGTCAGCGTCTCGAGCTAGGGCGACGGTTTCCCATTGGCTGTCGGCATACCACGGCCGTCGCGCGCAGATAATGGCCACCCATGACGGCGAGTGGACACATGTGGGACCTGCGCAGAAGGTACGCCGACGGCAATGTCGCCGGCTTAGTTCTCCACGAAACTAAAAAAATACCCCCGCCGCTGCCGTGCGCGCAATGCTCCTCCTTGACGCCGGCCTCTCCCTTGCCGCTGCTTCTGTTGGGCCACGTAGAGATAAAGCAAAACTTGTTTCCTCCAACCTAGTGGTCCCAAGATCTCCACGAGGATTACCACTAGACACGCAGTTGCGGAATTGATAAAGCACGTCTGTTAAATGCAGTGCAACTCTCAGGATCTGGTCCGATCTCGATCGTCGTGGCGCTGATCGTACAACACTGCTGCTGGTATCCACACGTATAAGGAGGAGCCACTACTGGAAAAACCATCTTCCGTTCGATCACTGGAAGCCCAGCAGTCCCGGCCCGTCACGAACCGCGACTAGTGCTAGCACTAGTCCCGGTCCGTGAGGCCCCCAACGGCTAGAAAAGGACATACTCATTAGTCCCGGGCCGGACCAGAGTATTAGTCCCGGCCCGTAATACGGCCCGGGACTAATAACCTGGAGCATATGGTGGCCATTTTTCGTGGACTATTAGTCCCGGGTCGTATCACGGCCCGGGACTAATTGTCCATTACTATATATACAGCTCCCTGGCCAGCTGCCCTAAAGCATATGGTGCCCATTTTTCTCAAACAAAGCAAGAGAGTTCATGCCATTTTTTTTCTCAAGATTTAGTTTGCAACATCTAAATCCAAAGCTTTAAAAGGTTAGAACTTCATTCTTTCATCTCTTATTGCTACTTTAGCTCTATATAATGCTCTAGAAGTATAGAGATATGGATCAAATGCATGCATGTTCTAGAAGTAGCTAGAAGGATTTTGATATATATGTGTAACAAATTTTGATTAGGCACATAGTTACTGAAAATTGAAATGTGTAATTTTAGAGTTTCAGAGCTTAGAATGGAATGAGGTTTTCACTGATGGAACAATAATAAAAAACTCCACATTTATCATGTTGATTGTTTTCTCCAATTCACAAATTGGTGCATGTAAATTTTTCAAAATTCAAAATTAGTGCTCTAGAAGCTCTCAATATAACTTGTAATAATTTTATCATGTTGTGTAATGGTTTTTGATATATTTTTACTATAATGCAGATGGTCCGGGAATGGATGTACGGTACTGACCGACGCCCATGTAGTTCATTAATGGCGCATGGATTCATCTGTGTTGCTGATGCAAACAAGCACAATGGTTTTGTATTCTGTCCATGTAATGGATGTAGGAATCAAGGATTACTCGACTCAAAAACCCTTCACAGCCACTGCTGAAGTCCGCTTCATGCCCAGCTATAATTGTTGGACCAAGCACGGAGAGAGGGGTTATAATGGAAGACAATGAAGAAGAGGAGGAGGATGACAACTATCATGGTTTCCACGAGTACGGAGATACTTCCATGGGGATGTCAAGGGGAGGATGAAGAAGAGACACATGATGAACCCCGATGATCTTGGTGGACCATTGCCGATGCACGAAGAGATTGTGAAACTGAAAAGGATAGGGAGAAGTTCAATCACATGCTAGAGGATCACAAAAAGTTGTTGTACCCAAATTGCGAAAATGGTCTGAAAGTCAAGAAAGACATCGGAATTGCTGCGATGGAAGGCTGAGTGTGCTATACCTGACTCCTCATTTGAAAAGTTGCTGAAAATGATGAAGAATATGCTTCCAAAAGATAATGTATTGCCCCAAGACATACGAAGCAAAAAGGTTGTTCGCCTCTAGGTTTAGAGGTTCAGAAGATACATGCATGCCCTAATGACTACATCTTCTACCGCGGTGAGGAGTATGAGAATTTAGATGCATGCCCGGTATGCACTTCACTTCGGTATAAGATTTGACGAGATGACCCTGGTGACGTTGAGGGCGAGCCCCCCCGGAAGAGGGTTCCTGCGAAGGTGATGTGGTATGCTCCTATAATACCACGGTTGAAACGCTTTATTTAGAAAAAAAGAGAACGCCAAGTTGTTGCGATGGCATAAAGAGGAACGTAAGTCAGACGGGATGTTGAGACACCCCGCTGATGGGTCGCAATGGAGAAAAATCGATAGAAAGTACCCGGACTTTGCAGATGACGCAAGGAGTTTAAGGTTTGGTCTAAGTACAGATGGCATGAATCCCTTTGGGGAGCAGAGCTCTAGTCACAGCACCTGGCCCGTGACTCTATGCATCTATAACCTTCCTCCTTGGTTGTGCATGAAGCGGAAGTTCATTATGATGCCGTTGATCCAAGGTCCAAGCAACCCGACAACGACATTGATGTGTACCTAAGGCCATTAGTGGAAGAACTTTTACGTTGTGGCACGAACCCGGATACGCTGTGGGATGAGCACAAGGTGAAGAATTTAACCTCCGAGCATTGATTTTCGTAATAATCAATGATTAGCCTGCTCTTAGTAACCTTTCGTGATACCAAACAAGGGATACAATGCATGCACACTGTTTAGATGAGACTGCAAGTATATATTTGGAACATTGTAAGAAGAATGTATACAATGAGCATCGCCGATTTTTGGCCAAGCATCCTTAAGAAAGAAAGGCAAGCATTTCAACGGTGCATGTCACCGACGGCCTAAGGAGCGATCGGTGCTGATATATTTGATATGGTCAAAGATTTGGATCAACGGTAACCTTTGGAAAGGGTCCGAGGAAAATCTGTTCCAAAAGACGCTGAAGGACACGCACCCATGTGGAAGAAGAAATCTATATTTTGGGAGCTACCATATTGGAAATTCTTAGAGGTCCGCTTGCAATCGATGTGATGCATGTGACGAAGAATCTTTGCGTGAACGCATAGGCTTCTTGGGCGGTATGGGCGTGTAAGATACACCGGAAGCACGAAGGACCATCAACGTATGGAAGACCCATATGGTCGCATCCGAATGGTTTCAAGGTCATGCCGCCACGCCTTACCAAACAAGAGAAGGAAATATTTTTGAATGCCTAAGCAGTATTAAGGTCCCGTCTGCTTCTCGTCAATATAAAGGGATAATAAATATGGCGAAAAAAAGTTCCAAAACCTAAAGTCTCATGATCACACGTGATTATGACGCAAATGCTTCCGATTGCATTGAGGGGCTTCTACCAGATAATGTTCGAGTACCCATTGTGAAGCTATGTGCATTTCTCAATGCAATCTCGTAAGATAATCAATCCTGAAGATCTACCACGGTTACAGAATGATGTGGTCCAATGTCTTGTCAGTTTTGAGTTGGTGTTCCCACCATCCTTCTTCAATATTATGACGCACCTGCTGGTTCACCTAGTCGAAGAGATTTCCATTCTCGGTCCTGTATTTCTACACAATATGTTTCCCTTTGAGAGGTTCATGAGAATCTTAAAGAAATATGTTCGTAATCGTGCTAGGACAGAAGGAAGCATCTCCAAGGGCTATGGAACAGAGGAGGTCATTGAATTTTGTGTTGACTTCGTTCCTGACCTTAAGCCGATTGGTCTTCCTCAACAAGGTATGAGGGGAGACTGAGTGGAAAGGGTACTCTAGGAAGGAAATCAATAATATGTAGAGACGGACATTCTTACACCGAAGCACATTACACCGTTCTACATAATTCTATCTTGGCAGCCCCATATATCGAGGAACACAAGAAAATCTTACGCTCCAACAACCCTGGAAAGGATGACTCTTGGATTAGAGATGAACACATGAAGAGTTTCGGCGGTTGGTTGCAACATCTCATCAAAAACAACACTCTTGGAGATCAGCTATACTTGTTGCACCATCTTCGACTATATCGACTTTCCAAGGGTACGAGATAAATGGGTATACATTTTACACGATAGCCCAAGATAAAAAGAGCACCAACCAAAACTGTGGTGTCCGCTTTGATGCAACAGACAACAATGGGTCAAAGACCACATATTATGGTTACATAGAGGAGATATGGGAACTTGACTATGGACCTGCTTTTAAGGTCCCCTTGTTTCAGTGCAAATGGGTCAAGCTGACGGGAGGAGGGGTTGAGGTAGACAAGAAATACGGAATGACATCGTTGGATCTCAACAATCTTGGGTACTTAGACGAACCATTCGTCCTAGCCAATGATGTGGCCCAGGTTTTCTATGTGAAGGACATGTATACCAAACCTAGAAAACGAAAAAATAAGAAAAAGAATACATCAGACGATGAGCCAAAGCGCCACATAGTTCTTTCAGGAAAAAGAAACATCGTGGGAGTGGAGGACAAGACAGACATGTCAGAAGATTGTGATAAGTTCCATGAAATTCCGCCTTCATGTGAAGGATGACCCAACCATCATGTTACTGAATGAAGATGCTCCATGGATACGACGGGATCAGAAAGGAACACAAGCGAAGAAATGATATGTAATAATTGTAACATTTTATGAGTTAAGATGTTCCATGCATGTGTCCATTTTTATAGTGTTGTCTGCAAACAATCTTGAGTGTGTTAGTCCCGTTTTGTGGCTGGACCGGGACTAAAGGAGGGCCTTTAGTACCGATTCATACTTACCTTTAAGATCTGATTCCAAACGCTACGTCACATATTAGGAGTGCCTCTATGACTAGTTTCTGAGATGCCGAGGATCTGGCTCACGGCATCTCCCCTAAACTGGTCGTAGTGGTGTCCCTCGCTCGAAAACCATCTTGCAGCTTGTAACTTCTCTAACTAGATCAATACGGGAGCTAACTAATTTCACATATTAGGGAGTGCCTATGACCAGTTTCTGAGATGCCGAGGATCGGGCTCCCGGGCATCTCCCTGAAACTGGCCGTAGTGGTGTCCCTGCTCTCGAAAACCATCTTGGAGATGCCTCAAACTTGCTGGAGGACTGGACTCACAAGGATTCCTATTTATAGTACAAGGAGCTCGGCATAATGTCGACACTCATGACATAATGTCGACACTCACCCCTATTATTAGTGCTGACTCATCTTTAGTCCCGGTTGGTGTCTCCAACCGGGACTAAAGGTTCATCTTTAGTCCCGGTTGGTGACACCATCCGGGCCTAGGGACAAGCCGCTCGACAGACTGTCAACACTCACCCCTATTATTAGTGTTGCTGGCCATCCGCCAAGAATCCTTCAACGCGGTTGGTTTCTCCAACCGGGACTAAAGATGAACCCTCTCTTTATATAGGCATTTCCCTCTATTTATTAGGTAACACTCAAGACATTATTAATATTAAAAACCAGGACAAACCGGGACTAGATAACACTCAGGACTAAAGCCGCCCCTTTAGTCATAATCATGCCTAGTCCTATAGTACGCAGCTTCAGGGTCTTCATCGTCATCGTCATCATCATCGTCATCGTCACCTGCCACTCCGGGGATCCTCAGCCCATCCATGGCATATACCAGGGGCCATTCCAGCCTCGGATTCACGGCGGGCAGGAGAGGGGTCTCCTGGAAGACGATGCCGCTACCACCGGGACGGTGTGGGGCCTGTGGCGGGTGGACTCGTGGGCACCATAGGCGAGGATGGTCTCCCCCGACGATGTAGCGCATCACTCCGATGATAGTACGGTTCGCCCACCACAGACGATGGCCGACTTCATTGTGGTTCACCGGTGGTGGGCCATCACCCTCGTACCTGGCGAGCTCCCTTTCCCGCCTATTAGCGAAGAAGGCATTTCAGGTGTCGTAGTTATCGGGATCCCACTGGGGATCCATCCGCTGCTCCGGCGTGAGCTCGTGGTAGAAGTGGTTTGTGATGGCCGCTCATGCGGAACCTTGAGGGACAGAGGGACAGAACCCCTCCAAGATCTCAAGATCCAGCCGGGCGGCCAGAGCCCAGAGGACAGGGTAGTTGAGGCGATAGCGCCTCGGTCTCCTCGAGGGTCGAATGGCCCAAGAGGGCGTGTCCATTGTTCTAAGAGAGGAAGGTGTGGATGTGTGGATAACCATGGCACGATCACCCTAAATATAGAGGGAAAGGGCGGGAAAACTTGGCGTGAAGCTTTGGAAAATGGCGGGAAATATCTTTAGTCCCGGCTAGAAAGGAAAGGGCGGGAAAACTTGGCGGGAAATATCTTTATATTAGTTTTGAATTAAAAAAGAAAATTTACAAATGAAATAATTTATAAATGATGCAAACAGATAAATGGATATTATATTAAAATTCTTTATATTTTTTTGATAATAATAGACATATTATTTGTTTTATTTGGATTATTACAATAAAAGATATGATTTTTCAAAGTTTTTATATTAGTTTTGAATTAAAAAAGAAAATTTACAAATGAAATAATTTATAAATGATGCAAACAGATAAATGGATATTATATTAAAATTCTTTATATTTTTCTGATAATAATATACATATTATTTGTTTTATTTGGATTATTACAATAAAAGATATGATTTTTCAAAGTTTTTATATTAGTTTTGAATTAAAAAAGAAAATTTACAAATGAAATAATTTATAAATGATGCAAACAGATAAATGGATATTATATTAAAATTCTTTATATTTTTCTTGATAATAATAGACATTTTATTTGTTTTATTTGGATTATTACAATAAAAGATATGATTTTTCAAAGTTTTTATATTAGTTTTGAATTAAAAAAGAAAATTTACAAATGAAATAATTTATAAATGATGCAAACAGATAAATGGATATTATATTAAAATTCTTTATATTTTTCTGATAATAATAGACATATTATTTGTTTTATTTGGATTATTACAATAAAAGATATGATTTTTCAAAGTTTTTATATTAGTTTTGAATTAAAAAAGAAAATTTACAAATGAAATAATTTATAAATGATGCAAACAGATAAATGGATATTATATTAAAATTCTTTATATTTTTCTGATAATAATAGACATATTATTTGTTTTATTTGTATTATTACAATAAAAGATATGATTTTTCAAAGTTTTTATATTAGTTTTGAATTAAAAAAGAAAATTTACAAAAAAACAAACAGTCGCGGGTCGTGGATGGACCCGGGACTAAAGGGTCAGTGCGCGCACGAAAACGAAACGGCCGCAAAAGACCTTTAGTCCCGAGCCTTGGCTTAGCCCGCGACTAAGGGGGGTCTTTAGTCGCGGGTTAAGCCACGGCCCGCGACTAAAGACCCTTTAGTCGCGGGCTGTGGCTTAGCCCGGGACTAAAGGGTTTGTCCCTTTATATTCTGGCGCCATCGGCAACACTTCGTATTTTCTCATCGACGACGAAGCACAGACGACGAAGACGAAGCACAGGGGGAGGTTGCTGTCCGATTCACGCCGCCCGCCGCAGCCGCTGGCTTCGCAGTGAGATGGTTCTTCGCCAGACATGGCGTCTCTGTCAGGCCGCCATTCAAGAACGACGGCGCCTCTGCGACGGCGGTTAGGGAATGAAACGAGAGAGAGAGGGATCGAGCGAGGGCGTCGCGCGCCAGAGGACGGGGAAGGACGGCCGGCGAGGGCAACGAGCGAGGCCGGCGAGGGCGGCGAGCGAGGCCGGCCGGCGAGGGCGTCGCGCGCGCGCCAGAGGACGTACGGGGAAGGACGGCCGGCGTGCTGGGCCTTGTTGGGCTGCTGGGCTGGTAGGGGAGAGAGGGAGAGATGGGCCGGCCTGGGGTTGGGGTCGGGCTACTGTTTTTTTTTCCAAAATTTTTTCTTTTTCTGTTTTTCCTTTTCTCTTTGTATTTTTTAAATACAAATCTGTTTTATATTATTTTTTAATTATTGTTTTAATTATAATTAGGTAGGATTAGGATTATATTGTTAGCTAGGGTTATTTTTTTAATTATTGATTATAATTAGCTAGGGTTATTGTTTTAATTATAATTAGCTAGGGTTATTTTTTAATTATTGTTTTAATTATTGTTGTAATTATAATTAGCTAGGGTTATTGTTTTAATTATAATTAGCTAGGGTTATTGTTTTAATTATTTTTTTAATTATTTTTTTAATTATTGTTGCAATTATAATTAGCTAGGGTTATTGTTTTAATTATAATTAGCTAGGGTTATTTTTTAATTATTGTTTTAATTATAATTAGCTAGGATTAGGATTATATTGTTAGCTAGGGTTATTTTAATTATAATTAGCTAGGGTTATTTTTTTAATTATTGTTTTAATTATAATTAGCTAGGGTTATTTTTTTAATTATTGTTGTAATTATAATTAGCTAGGGTTATTTTTTTTGTTTTAGTTATTAGCTATGATTATATTGTTTTACCACAATTAGTATTATTGTTTTAGTGATTTTTTTGTTTTATTTATTAAGATTAGAATTAGGATTAGGATTAGGGTTATTTTTTTGTTTAAGTTATTATAATTAGGATTATATTGTTTTAGTTATTAGGATTATTGTTTTATCTAACCTGTTTAACTCTCTTTTTGTTATAGATAATTAAGTCATGGATCCATCCGAAGATCCTGGTCGCATCGGTGAAGGTTTTCTTCAGGGCATGATAAGAGGTGAAATTCCTCTTATTACGGGCACGCATCAAGATATTTTGCTCGAGGAAGAGATATCCTCATATCTGAATCCATCCGGTGATGGACTAGAGGAAAACCAAGGGGAAGACCAGATGGACGAAGGGCAAACAAATGCCAACAATAATGATGGCCCCTCGATAGGATCCGGCGAGGTACATATATATATAAAGTCTCGTGTTACCTCTATTCATTAACTGATCTAGATATATATTAATCACTCTCTCTTCTTCTTTTAGCCCACCGGATCGAAGCAATCGACAGCTCGAACGAAACGAGGGTCGAACAAAAAGTTGGATGGTAATCAGAGGTTCACCATCGAAGAAATAGATGATGATGGTGAACCGATTGCTCCAGAGAAGCACCGGAGGATGTTTATAAATCAATGCGGGGTGCTTGTTAGGGACAACCTGCCGATCACCATCCAAGAATGGAATAAGTCAAAGAAACCCGGTGAAGAATCCAACAGCTATGTCACCGATGATGCCAAAGATGACCTTTGGCAGAAGCTCAGCTCGCATTTCATACTACCTCTAGAGTATGAGGAATTTGAGGTAGATGGTATTACCCCAAGGCCGGGTGGGCTTGATAAAAGAGAAAAAGTCAAGGAGTGGGCACTAAGCAAGATGGCTGAACTGTACCGGAACCACAAGAAAAATTTATACGCGAAATATGTCACGAAAAAGAAAACTCTAGACTTCAAAGGAGTAAACGAGAAGTTGAGAGAACAGTGGGCCGATTTTGTATAGTACAAGCAATCTGATAAAGCAAAGGCAAAGTCGGCAAAGGACGCGTTAAATGCTGCCAACAAGAAATACCATCATAAAATGGGGACAGGTGGCTACAAGAGTGCCGTCCCTAAGTGGGAAACTATGGAGAAGGAAATGAGGGCTAGAGGCGTCACTCCGGCATGATGGATGGCCCGAGAGGTCAAAGCACTGGTGGTACGGGCACGGGGGATCCTTGGACCCAGAAACAGGGAAGACATTATTTCATGAGAAAATTCTAAAACCCTCCCAAGACCTTATTCAAGCAATGAACGATGCTCAATTGGGATTCTTTCGTCCCGAGAGAGAGAACGACGAGCTGACACGCGCCCTAGGGAATCCTGAAAAGGAAGGACGAACACGAGGCAAAGGCGCCGGTGTCTCGTGGAAGAAAGGGTTTCTCCAGACGATGCTAGTTACAGAAGCCGTCAGAGAAAGAAGGACCGGGAGGCAGACCGGATCTCCAGGGTAGAGCAGGACCTAGCTGATCTGAAGAACCTCATGCATGAAATTATCCAAAGGCCACCGTCGTCAACTCACCAGCGGTCTGATGATTCTGCATTGGGTCTTAGCCAACGGAGAAGCAGCATGGCTTCCACGGAGGTCTGTGCTGATGATCAAGCACTGCTGGATGATGCACTGACTCCGCACTACCCCGTGGATGATGTCAGAGAGATGGCACAATGTGAGCTACATCAGCCAATGAACAACCTGTCCTTCAAGGTGGCGATCAGCACTGCTTTACCTTGTCTACCTGGAGCACTCCACCATTCACTTCCGATTCCACCAGGCTATGCTCGTGTCACGGTGGATGACATAGTGGAGGATTTTGCGGAACTAGAGATTGAAATCGCTACGCCTGAAGGCCTTACGAAACTAGGAGATGTCAAGCGCAACATCATTCTATGGAATAAGAAGTACATCAAGTTTCCAGGCTCGGCGCCAAGGCCACCGACTCCAAGGAATCTAAATCCACCCCGCATCGAATATCGTCAACCTCCAAGTCCACCCCAACCCGATTATCGCCAACCTCCAAGTCCACCCCAACCCGATTATCGCCAACCTCCAAGTCCACCCCGCCCCGCTGACGATCGCCGCAGCAGGAGTACATCAACTCGATCTCCGCCTCCGCCTCCGTGCAATACTACTACCTCGTCGAAGAAACGGAAGTTCGACGGTCCCCCGCGCCCCACATCGAAGAAAGGTCAAACGCTGAAGATAGTCGATATCCCGCCGGCTCTTCCAAAGAGACCTTATGACAAGACCGACGAGGAAACTAACGCGGATGTGGCTGCCCAAGTTAAGGAGCATTTTGCACCCAAAAAGCCTGAGCCAAAGCCGGTATATAACGAAAAAACAAAAAACTGGGCTAAGTCCTTTCTTGAGCAACCATCCCAGATATCGATGAATCTGGAATCAGACTATGACCGGGAGATTATTAAGCAAGCACAGAAGAAAAAAATCACAAGTGCAAAAAGCGGGAAGCAAGTTGCCCAGATCAGAGCACAGAAGACTCAATCGATCGCTCCGCTCAAAGTCATTTCAGACCTCGACAAGGCCTTCAGAGCTGAAATGGATATGGACATGCAAATAATGGACCCTAGAGCCCGTAATAGTGCTGCACTTATGGGAATCACTGTATCACAGGCCAAAGCACTTGCTAACGAAGCAAATATGTCTCTTGGTCAATATTTAGGCTATGAAGAGACGCCAGTGGGTCAGATAGTACAACAGTATGTCCAAGGGCAGCCTCTAGTCAGTAATGAGGAGCTCGCGCATCTATCCACACATATGCGAAATCTGCATGAATGGTACATGTCGCAAGCAGAAAAAAAGCATCATAAAGATTGGTTTCCGGTGGACGTTAGAAAGGAGCATCACTTCAAACCATACTCGATACAGGTTCAAATGACCGAACTGTTTCAGTTATACAACCAGCGCGCCCTCAAAAAATCTATCATTGGTTGCTACTGTCTATAAGTTATTTATTTCTTTAATTAAGTTTGTAGCTTTAGCTCCTTCATTGCATTTAATATATTATCCTAACTATATATCCTTTTGTATGATGATATTATATTCCGCAGAATGAAGATGCTTGAATGCAAAAGAGCTAGAAGATACGACGTTGGGTTCATTGACCCATATATCATTAATGAATATACGTTAAAGAATCACCCCAAAGACGTGGAGGAAGACCTGTCCAGGTTCTTAACCGAGCATACTTTTGTTAAGGAAATACTATTTCCTTACAACTTCAAGTGAGTGTTTATATCTTGTACACATTTTATTTTTGCTTACTGGATGAGCTATGCATGTATGCTTATGTAAATATCTGCAGATTCCACTGGATCTTGCTAAACATTCAAGTTGACAAGTCCCTAGTCGAAGTCCACGACTCATTAAGTTGGGACCAAGAGAAGTGGAGCGACATGAAACCAATGCTCCATAAGTAATTTCAATCATTATCGCATTATATCGTCCTCTTTCATTCATTTCCTGATATCAAGTAACTAATAACTCCTTTGTTCATTTTCTTTGCCGAGCAGGTGTTGGACATGGTTCGCATGAAAATACCAGGTCCATTCAAAGAGGATCTAACTTATAAAATGGCGAAGAGTTTACAGAGCCACCGAACTCATTTATGTGGATACTACGTCATGAAAGTACATCCATGAGTTGACCAAAGGAGCAGAAAGTTGACTCACATTATATTTATGATTTGCGGGAGACAGTAGAGCCAAACCAGCGCATAAGAGCAATTCAAGAGGAGCTGGCGGGATTTATGATGAAGGAAGTCTTTGATGTGCATGGAGAGCATTATGCGAATGACGTGGAACTCGATTTGCCTTAGTCATCTCCATGTAGCTCATATGATATATATAATCATCAATGACCATGTAATTTTCAAAACATTTCTTCCTTTTGATATGATTGATTATATGTATGCTTGCAAGGGATCGATCTTATATAAATGCATCGACGTGTAGTGTGTATGTAGTAGCGTATAAAATGTCTACTGAAATATATGTTTGTTAAGTTATAGTGAAACACAAAACGAAAAAGGAACAAAATGGCAAAAAAAAGGAAATACACAATCTCTGCCGCGTCAGAGAAATGTGTTTCTCTGCCGCGGCAGGAAACCTTTTAGTCCCGGGTGGTGTTACAGCCCGGGACTAGAGGGTTCCGCCCCCCGCGGCGCTGAAACAGCCACGTGGCTGTTATCAGTCGCGGGCCTTTGCCAGCCGGGACTAGAGGGGGGCCTCTAGTCCCGTTTTCGCAGTCCCGGGCCCAAAACCGGGACTAGAGCCCGTTGCGGCCCGGGACTAGAGCCCCTTTTTCCACCAGTGAGCGCCAGCGATGGACTGCTAGTTCCAGTATAGCGGCATTGACTGCTATGGAGTTAGGGTTTCCAACGTATGGAATGACCTAACCGTCAACCCTCCTAGATATCTGCGCCCCACTATATATAGGGATTCAAAGTGGGCTCCACTCACTTAAGGCCCATTCACTAAAGCCCATATCAGTCACCGTGAGTCCGACTCACTGACTCAATCTAAATCCGGTTCAGGTCTAACCCAAATAGATTTTCGATTCAGATCCAGTCCGAACTTGGTCTCGCTCTTAAGTGCGTGACCCCGCAGGCTCATGGCAACTTGGACACGATTGCAATCCGACTCTCAATCGATCAATCTGTAGCGGCTTCTAGCATAACGTTCCGATTCCCAAGTACCAAAGAGTCATGATGACATGTATTTCCAATGCGACTTATGTCTAAGTCCCTTTTGTGGTACGAGATATCTTGTCGGACTATAGGAGAATAATTGTCATCCCTTAAATAGTCTGACTCTCTTCTCAATCCGAGATAAGTCATTCGTCTGACTAACTTTTAGTTGATCGCCTCGGTTAACACTTAACTGAGTTTTACATGGCCATATTTTCCGAATCATATCATCTAAGAGGGCTCAGATAATATCTCTCCAACTAGAGGGGCAAAATCTCATCTTGCTTATTCACATCACATAGCTTGATTCTCGGTCGACATGAACTCTGCCTTTATAATTGGCATGTTACGGATCAGCCTTTGACAGAACGTGGGAGGGGCTCCATATATGGACGAATAGGTAGAAACCACTGCTGACATCATCTGTCATAACCACAACATACAATAACCGACAACCATCGTGATACTGCGCTATCAAGGGATTTTTCCCGTGGCATGGACATGGCTTGATGAATTCTCCTTGATTCCCCAAATTAGTACGTAAAGGATGACAATGACTTTATAGTCACAGTAAGTGCTACCATCCCTCCGTCTACCAACAAGTAATCCCCTTCATCAAGTCCCCGGGAGAGGCAAATATTAACGAGGTGCACAACTCCCAACATCAAGATAAAGACAATGAACACATACACATGATGATGTATAACATAATAATCTCTATTTCATCTCAATCATATACTAGGGTTTCTCCATCTCCCCAAAAACTAATGAGCTACTCAGACATGGAGGCAAAAAGCATCATAGCAATGGCAATGGAAATGATTATCGAAGAATAATACTTGTATAAATCCATAACTAGTGCAAGAATTATAATAATAAGATCTAGATGGAATGGATGGAGATGATGGTGGTGATGAAGATCCATGATACGTCGGAAACGTATCTATAATTTTTGATGCTCCATGCTTGTTTAGTATCTACTATGCTTTGCTTTGTCTACACTTTGAGGTGTTTTTATATCTTTTCTGGAACTAACCGATTAACAAGTTGCCATAGTGCCAGTTGCCTGTTTTCTTCTGTTTTCGGTTCCAGAAAGGCAGAAAATCAATATTCTCATAATTGGACGGGACAAAAGCCAAAGTCAATATTTTGTCGTGGGCGACATGAAGTCTAGAGGGGAGACGGAGAGGCGAACCAGGGCCACCACACCCCCTAGCCACGCGTGGATCCACCCTGCACCTGGGTAGGGTGTGGATCCCCTGGACGCCTCCCAGGCTCACCTCTTCGCCTATAAGAATCCCCCGATGTAGAAACCCTAGGCACCCGATCAAAACTCCATGAAACCTTCTGTAGACGGCGCCACCGTCGTCCCTAGATCGGGGGGGTCTGAAGTTCTTCCCGTCACCCTGCCGAAGGGGAGATCATCTCGGGGGCCTTCTCTCCGGTATGATGCGTGAGTAGTTCCACCTTGGACTATGGGTCCATGTAGTAGCTAGATGGTTGTATCTTCTCCTCGTGCTTTCATGTATAGATATTGTGAGCTCCGTTCATGATCAGATCTAATCTATTTGTAATCATGCATGTTTTGTTTGCGGGGATCTGATGGATATTGAGATTACTATATCAGATTGATTAATGGTTTTGACTTTATGATTCTATCATGTCTATTTTGTTTGTGATCTTGCATGCTCTTTGTTGTTAGTAGCTATCTTGGCCAAGTAGTTGCTAGTGACTCCGAGAGGGGGTATTTATGCTCGATAGTGGGTTCATGCCTCTAGATGTGTTGTTTCTACTAGGGAGAAAACAACAATCTCTTGTTCATGGAACAAGTGGATTGTTTACCTTACGCACTTTGCTTAAAGCAGTTATCTGTTCTTTTCAACTTAATACTGGAGGGGGTTCGGATGATAACCTGCAGGTGGGCTTCTAGTCATAGATGCAGTTGGATGGTGGTTGATACGTCCAAAACGTATCTACTTTCCCGAACAATTTTGGTATTGTTTCTCCTCTAAACTTGTGTTATTTGGATACAACTAACACAGACTAACGCTGTTTTCAGCAGAATTACCTTGGTGTCTAGTTTTTTGTGCAGAAAATCAACTATCAGGAAAAATCCTAAAAAATATGCCAAAAATTATATTTCACCAGAAGATCCATGGAGCCAGAAGACGAGACGGAGAAGGGGCCTGGGGGCCCACACCCCTGCCAGGCGTGGGCCCACCTCTGGCCACGCCTAGGGGGGTGCAGCCACTGCAGGCACCCCCTCGGCCGCCCTTTGTGCCTATAAGTTGCCTCTCGACCTAAAAACCGAGGGGTGGGTCGATAGTTTTCCAGAAAGAGTTCCGTTCCACCGCCGCCACCAGAAACCAAGATTCGGATCCAGAAACTCCGTTCTGGCACCCTGCCAGGACAGGGGATTTGAAGAGGATCATCGGCATCGTCATTACCAACACCTCTCCATCAACCATCGATGTTTCCCTCATCCATAAGTGAGTAATCCCCCGCTATAGGGTTGGTCATGGTAGGGATTGGATGAGTTCTATCATGTAATCGAATAAGATTGTTAGGGCATAGTGCCTAGTATCTCTATTAGTGCTATTTGACTTTGTTGAAACTTGTTGTGCTTAATGCTTGTCACTAGGGCCCGAGTGCCATGATCTCAGATCTAAACTTATTATTGAATCATTATGATAGCATTGTTTGTTATCTTATCTGCAAGTTGTGTACACATATCATTGTCTGGATCCAAAGGCCCTAAAGTGAAAATAATTGGAACAACCGGAGGGGATGGCTGTGGTGTGAGGATCACATGTGTTCATGGAGTGTTAATGCTTTGCTCCGGTTCTCTATTAAAAGGAGCACCTTAATTACCAGTAGTTCCCTAGAGGCCCTGCTGCCACAGGCTGGCTGGACAAAAGATGTTGTGCAAGTTCTCATTGCGAGCACGTATGACTATATATGGAGCACATGCCTAGGATTATTTAGTACTTGGATGCTTGTTATTGTTTATCTACAATGTCCTAGATATTGAAGTTACATGTTTAGCCTCGTCCATGCAACGCCCGTCCATCCATCCCTATTCCTACCGCACTTGAATCCTACTGTTACCATTACTATTACTATTGCTCATGTTTTACTACTGTTATTGCTTTGCTGTTGCTACTGATAAACTTCTGTGAGCAAGAACTATTTCCAGGTGCAACTGAATTGACAACTCAGTTGTTAAGGCTTGTAAGTATTCTTTGGCCCCCCTTGTGTCAAATCAATAAATTGGGTAATACTACCCGCGAAGACTGTTGCGATCCCCTACACTTGTGGGTCATCAAGACTATTTTCTGGCATCGTTGCCGGGGAGCATAGCTTTATTTGTAAGTTCACTTGGATCTACTATTGTTCACTGCTACTCTGTTCATCATGGGGAAGTCTCGTGATGGAAAATTCCTTATTTTACCATCCACTACAATAAGAGGTATAGTCCTAAACACCTCTGTTGCTCTTGATTCACCGTCCGTGATAAGTAAGCTTGTTACACCACCACCACATACTCATGCTACACACACTGCTACTACTGCTAAGTCTGAAACTGCTTTTGATGCTCATGATGTTACTTCTACTGTGCTTGATGCGAGTGGTTCATTAGGTCCTTTTCTAGATGCTACTATGGCTAGTCTAGGAAATACCAAAACTCCTAGTGAAGACACTGCTACACCTGTTAGCTCACCTGAGTCTAGTGAGATTTATGATATTAATGATGGTTACATTGAGTTCACTGATGAATTTGTTGAAGAGTGCCGAAACACACATGGTACTAGTGCTATTAAGGGTCTCCTTTCTAGACGTACTATTATGCCTAAACTGTCCTCTGATCCTAAGTTTGCCACCTCTCCCATTGATATTAAAGATGAAGATTATGATTTCTCTCTTGATTTGTACTATTTAGATATTGTTGAGAAAGAAACTTTCTATGGGAATGAAAATGAGAGTGCTATGGCTCATATGAATGAGCTTTCTACTATGAGTGCTTTGTTCTCTGATGATTTTAAGATGTGCAAGTACTTTGTTACTAAGATCTTCCCTTTTTCATTAAAAGGAGAAGCTAGGGCTTGGTTTAATAGATTACCAACTGGTTCCATTGATAGCCCTGATTGCTTGATTGCTTCTTTCGTCCAGAAATATTTTCCTCCCATTGCTAGACATGCTGCTTTGCAGAGACTTTCTGATGTTAAACAGGGAGAAGAAGTGAAATTGCCTGAGTCATGGACAAGGTTCTGTGCCTTGATTCATGCACATCCTGGACTAACTAATATTTATTATAATGGACTAACTGATGATTCTAGGACATACCTAGATAGCTTTGCTGATTGTGTTTTTAGGAAAAGAACTCCTACAGATGCTGAAGAATTAATGGCTAAGAAAAGCAAGAATTATGATGATTGGGCTTCAACTGAGCTAAATACACCTGAGCCTATTACTCTTGAACCAATTGTGCCTGAACCAGTTCCAACACCAACACCAAAGAAGAGGGGAGTTATTGCATTAAATGATGAAGTGATGCAGGAAGCTAAGAAGTGTCTAAAGGAGGAAGGTAATTAGAGCTGAAGATGTGAAGAATCTACCTCCTATAGAAGAATTATGTAAGCCAATTAACCACTCATCCACTATTGAGGTACACTCTCTCCAACACTTTTATGAAGGTGATATTCCTTATGGTAAGCCTCCTGATCAATGCTTAGAGGAACTTTATGTCTATGCACTTATATTCTTGTAGACAGTTGTTGGGCCTCCAAGTGCAGAGGTTTGTAGACAGCAGCAAGTTTCCCTTAAGTAGATCACCCAAGGTTTATCGAACTCAGGGAGGAAGTGGTCAAAGTTATTCCCTCTCAAGCAATCCCGCAATCAAGATTAAAGAAGTCTCTTGTGTCCCCAACACACCCAATACACTTGTCAGGTGTATAGGTGCACTAGTTCGGCGAAGAGATAGTGAAATACAAGTGGTAACGTTGCCAGAAAATAGCTTTGATGGAGCTTGACATGGGGTAACGTGTGTGAGTGAGATAAAGGCTAAAGCAAGCCAACATGGAACAGATCTAGATGCAAACGGTGTTTCAATGTTTAGAAACAAGGCCTAGGGATCATACTTTCACTATTGAACACTCTCTCATATAAATATCCTCTCTTCATGATACTAATCTTAACTACTCTCTGGTTGGACACTCTAATCCATGGTAGGGCTATAACAACACACCTCAAAGTCCGCCTTCCCCAATCTAGATAACCCCACACCGTCACCTTGAGCACTAGATGGTTCCAACAAACACCACAATTTCATAGAGACATCCAACTCCAAATATAACTCATAACAAATATTCAATCTAGCCAAAGTGCCACACACGATATGCACGTTATCACTTTCACACACGTGGGGAAAAGTATAGATCTATTAAAGCACAAAGAGTATTTATGTAGACTCAAACCTAAGTGCCACCATGGCGTGCACGCTGTCACTTTCACACACATGGGGAGAGCAGATATCTATTAAAGCACTTGAGTAGCAAGGTAGATCTACTTGATTACAAAGCTCATGATCACAATATGACCATGCATAGAGAGAGATGAACACATAGCTACCGGTAGAGCCCTTAGCCTCGAGGAAGAACTAATCCCTCCTCATCATGGGAATCAGCAACGGTGATGAAGATGTGATGTCTACGCACTTCTATTCTTGTAGACAGTTGTTGGGCCTCCAAGTGCAGAGGTTTGTAGAACAGAAGCAAGTTTCCCTTAAGTGGATTACCCAAGGTTTATCGAACTCATGGAGGAAGTGGTCAAAGGTATTCCCTCTCAAGCAATCCTGCAATCAAGATACAAGAAGTTTCTTGTGTCCCTAACACACCCAATACACTTGTCAGGTGTATAGGTGCATTAGTTCGGCAAAGAGATAATGAAATACAAGTGGTAACGGTGCCAGAAAATAGCTTCTGACTTGTTGTTGACGTGGGGTAATGGTGCTAGAAAAGAGTTGATGGCATGGAGGAACAGACTAAAGGCAAACTGAAGGAAGCAAGCAAACATGCAACAGATCTAGATGCAAACGGTGTTTCAATGTTTAGAAACAAGGCCTAGGTATCATACTTTCACTAGTGAACACTCTCTCATATAAATATCCTCTCTTTATGATACTACTCTTAACTACTATCCGGTTGAACACTCTAATCCAAGGTAGGGCTATAACAGCACACCTCAAAGTCCACCTTTCCCAATCTAGATAACCCCACACTATCACCTTGAGCGCTAGATGGTTCCAACAAACACCACGATTTCATAGAGACATCCAACTCCAAATATAACTCATAACAAATATTCAATCTAGCCAAACTGCCACACACGGTATGCATGTTGTCACATTCACACACGTGGGGAAACGCATAGATCTATTAAAGCACAAAGAGTATTTATGTAGACTCAAACCTAAGTACCACCATGGCGTGCACGCTGTCACTTTCACACACATGGGGAGAGCAGATATCTATTAAAGCACTTGAGTAGCAAGGTAGATCTACTTGATTACAAAGCTCCCTCCTCATCATGGGAATCAGCAACGGTGATGGAGATGGTGGTGGAGATCGATGGAGATGGATCCGGGGGCACTTCTCCGTCCCGGTAGGGTTCCGGAACAGAGACTTTCTGTCCCCCGAATCTCCCCTTCGGTGGCGGCGGCGATGTGGAGGTTTTCGTGGATTTCTTCTGGATGATTTAGGGTTTTCTCATCGGGGGTCTCTTATAGGCGCAGGAATCAAGGTCGGTGGGGGTCCAGGGGCCACACCCCCTGTGGGTGCGCCTAGGGCTTGCCTGCGCCTAGGGGGGTGCGGCCACCCTATGGCCCCCCTCCGGCTCTGCTTCGTGGTTCCGTGTTGCTCCGGGAAAAATAATCACTTTGGCTTGTGTGCCGTCCAATTCCGAGAATATTGATTTTCTGCCTTTCTGGAACCAAAAACAGAAGAAAACAGACAACTGGCACTATGGCAACTTGTTAATAGGTTAGTTCTAGAAAATATATAAAAACACCTCAAAGTGTAGACAAAGCAAAGCAAAGTAGATACAAAACAAGCATGAAGCATCAAACATTATAGATACGTTTCCGATGTATCAATTATCCCCAAGCTTAACTCCTTCTCGTCCTCGAGTAGGTAAGTGATAAAAGAATAATTTCTTAGGAGACATGCACCCTCACAATAAAGATCCAACCATTTGCAAGCATTGAAAGATGGGATAAAAAACTCTAACATGTGCATGAAAGATGGAGTTCTAACAATAGGACATAGTAACTATGCATGCAACATGAAAGGCTACAAACAAAGATCATGAATAACATGCATTGAAAAACGTTTGTTTGTTTCACATACGGAAAACATAGAATAGTGGCAATCAGCTTGTCCCTCATAGAGTAGAAAATAGATGCATAGGACACCTTCAAAGTTCACAAGGGTGACTAGAAACAAATAGCACAAGAACAAGTAATATCACAATATGCATCAATATATAAGCTTTGGAACACTGCACACAGAATGATAACTATGCTCTCTTAATGGTGCCTAAAGGTAGAAGATGGAGACTCAAGAATGGTGGAAGACAAGCCTTTTATAATGGAAACAGGGATTTCAAGTTTCAAGAAGAGCTTCCAAAAATTATGGTACTCGTTAGCTTTCAGCCCTCATTGCCCCTATCATAAGCATCTTGAAGTGGTTAAGGTTATAGTGGCAAAGATGGAGTATATGCTTGACAAAGTATAAGTTGGCAATCTCAAGTCCCTTGAATACGAGGGCCACACCTCATGCATACTCAACTTTTGGCCCAGGTAAGTTCTTGTCATTGTAAGTATTTGCATATCATTGAGAACCGCCAACGGGGTACCCCTTGCACATGGTACAGGAGCTTTCCCATAACCAAAATGACAAGGCAAGCAGACAATGAGCATCCCAGCAATCTTTTTATTTACAATATGCATAGCTTTTTATTGAGGATGCTTCATAGATAGCTCACTATGGTGATGCTGCAAGTTTCCACCATGATTAGGCATGGCTTAGGCTAGCGGCCTAGGCATTTCTCTAACACATAATACAAACTCCATGGACTGACATGTTCCCTCTTTATTTCACACCGGTGACATCCATAGACAAAAGAGCATGATATCAACTGAGTATAAAGTACAAGTGCAATGTTGAAAATGTTCCCTGTGACAGCACGGTTCTGCTAATTCCAACTTATAAGTGCAAGCATATACAACAAAGTTGTCTCAATGGTTCAAGTTTATTAGGGACAAAGAATATAAAGTGTGACATCAAGTTCGTGAGGGCTTTAATCACTAAGTTTTCACATAACAAAATAGTTTTTAATTGGAAGATAGATGAAAACAAGAATATACTTGGAATGGTGTAACACACCATGCATAGGAGTTTATAGTGGACACTTTGGAAAAACTTGGTTTATTGGGAGTTGGAAGCATGAGTAGAACTTACTCATACAAGTGTAGGCTAGCAAAATACTGGGAGCAACCAACTAAGAGAGCATAATCGCCATAATCATGCAGAGCAACAAAGCATACGAATCAAAGCAAAGAGTGGTACTATAAGTCAAGGACTAAATGATCATAGAGGCTAATGGTGACTTTTCATAGTCATAACATGGTGTGAGCATGTGCCAAGTCAATCCAAGCAAAGCATCAAAGGAGAATAACAAAATACTATGCTTTCGTATGCTAAAACAACGCATGATTGTTTCAAGGCACACTAAGCATTCGCAATGATTTGCAGCAAGTCATGCTACAGCAATAATCACTAAGAATAAGGTCAAAACAAGATCTATCATGACATGATAAAGTCTAAGCCACAGTCAAAACAAGCTTCCTTTTGTACCACTATAAGCATGAAACTTTCTACTCTTTTCCAACACCAATCAACTATTTGAAACAACTCACAAAGATAATAATCAATAAAGATCAGTGATCTTGTCTCACAAATCTACAAAGAAGAACTAAAAAGTTCTAAGCTGAAAGCACAAGAAAACTAAGGCTAAACACAGTGCTAGCAAAAGAGAACACTCACAAGACAATAAGAGTGAAAACTAGAGTGTTCTAGGCAATGAAAACAGAGTGTGTCTCTCTCCAAAAGAAGTGTGGTGTAACCGACCAACTTACTCAAGCAAACTAAGCAAACGAAAACTAAAAACAAAAACTAAGACTCTCCAAGAACAACACAACGATGCATGAAACAATAAAAACAGTGTCTAGAAAGACCTGAGATTTTTATTGATGAAGAAGGGGATGCCTTGGGCATCCCCAAGCTTTGACGCTTGTACCTCTTGGATATTTCTTGGGGTGACATGGGGTGGCATCCCCAAGGTTGAGCTTTTGTCCATTCTTCATCTCATTACATCATTCTTTCTCTACACCTGCAAATTTTCCTTCATACAAAACTTCACACAATCTTCATTAGCAACATTAGTGTATTCAAAAGATAATAGACCTTTGGGTTTAGTTTCAAAACAGAAAAAATTTCACTAAAGACACAAGATACTGTATCAACTAATTCAAAAATCTCAATTTCCCAAAAAGGAATCAATAAGAAGCAATTGCAAATAATGGTAGAAATCTGTCAAAACAGACGGTAGGTAGAAACCGATTTTTTTGAAGACCTTCTGTTGCTCAAACAAAAACATGTTAAACAAAAGAAAGTTAGCTAACATACTGGGGGATTTATTAGTAAATTTACAGCTCAATCTGACTTAATAAGACTCCTCACGAATTTTTATGGTGGAGGACAGAAATCTATTTCGAGACAGCAACTCCCCAATTCTTACTTCCCTCTTATTAGAGGTCATTCTTGGCACAAAAATAAACAAAAGGGATAAGGAGAGGTCATTAAAGAAGTAATAAC
Organism: Avena insularis; assembly: GCA_023614405.1. Taxonomy (NCBI): domain Eukaryota; kingdom Viridiplantae; phylum Streptophyta; class Magnoliopsida; order Poales; family Poaceae; genus Avena; species Avena insularis. The sequence continues at coordinate 27,971,158 of CM042689.1, read as the reverse complement.
TTCCAAGACTCAAGAAAAATCTTGGGTGATCTCCCAACAAGTACTTTTCTTTAATGCCTTTAAGTTAGGCTTGATAGTTTGAGAAGATGCTCACATAAGAAATATGAATTGAAGCAAAAGAGAGCATCGAGAAGAAAATTCAAAACACATTTAAGTCTAACCCACTTCCTATGCATAGGAATCTTGTAAAGAAACAAGACATGAAAGCACAAAGCACCAAGCATAGGAAAGCAAAAGAAGTGCAACTTCAAGACTTTCAACATAAAGAGGGGAAACTTAATATTATTGAGATGCATAAAACTATGTTTCCCTCTCTCATAATAACTTTCAGTAGAATCACGAATAAAATTAACAATATAACCATCACATAAAGCATTCTTATCATGACCCACATGCATAAAATAATTATTACTCTCCACATAAGAATAGTCATTCTTATTAATTGTAGTGGGAGAAAATTCAACAAAATAGCTATTATTATTATTCTCATCACCATAATCATCAAATATAGGAGGCATATTGTAATCACAATTAATTTCCTCCTCAAAAGTAGGTGGACTGAAAATATCATACTCATCATTGTAATCATCATATATTGGAGGTTAGGTATCATCATAAGCAATAGAATAGCTATCATCCAAAGCTGGGGGACTAAAAAGATCATTTTCATCAAAACTAGCTTCCCCAAGCTTAGGCTTTTCCATAGCATTAGCAACAATGGTGTTCAAAAAATTCATACTAATAACATTGCTATTAGCATTCAAATAAAGTTCCATAGGTTTTTTAATTTTCTCTTCAAACACTTCATGTCCTAACTCAAGATAAATACTATAAAGCTCTCTAATTTTTTTTGTTTTCCATTAAGCCTAACTAGTGAAAACAAGAAACAAAAAGAAAAGATTGCAGAATCTAAAGGAAATAACTTCGAGCACTCACACCGGAGGATGTGAGTACCTTTTACTTTACCTCCCCGGCAACGGCGCCAGAAAAGAGCTAGATGTCAACGCACTTCTATTCTTGTAGACAGTTGTTGGGCCTCCAAGTGCAGTGGTTTGTACAACATAAGCATGTTTCCCTTAAGTGGATTACCCAAGGTTTATCGAACTCAGGGAGGAAGTGGTGAAAGGTATTCCCTCTCAAGCAATCCTGCAATCAAGATACAAGAAGTCTCTTGTGTCCCCAACACACCCAATACACTTGTCAGGTGTATAGGTGCACTAGTTCGGCGAAGAGATAGTGAAATACAAATGGTAAAGGTGCCAGAAAATAGCTTCTAACTTGTTGTTGACGTGGGGTAACGGTGCCAGAAAAAAGCTGATGGCATGGAGGAACAGACTAAAGGCAAACTGAAGGAAGCAAGCAAACATGCAACAGATCTAGATGCAAACGGTGTTTCAATGTTTAGAAACAAGGCCTAGGGATCATACTTTCACTAGTGAACACTCTCTCATATAAATATCCTCTCTTTAAGAGATACACTTAACTACTCTCCGGTTGAAAACTCTAATCCAAGGTAGGGCTATAACAGCACACCTCAAAGTCCACCTTTCCCAATTTAGATAACCCACAGTATCACCTTGAGCGCTAGATGGTTCCAACAAACACCACAATTTCATAGAGACATTCAACTCCAAATATAACTCATAACAAATATTCAATCTAGCCAAAGTGCCACACACGGTATGCACGTTGTCACTTTCACACACGTGGGGAAAAGCATAGATCTATTAAAGCACGAAGAGTATTTATGTAGACTCAAACCTAAGTGCCACCATGGCGTGCACGCTGTCACTTTCACACACATGGGGAGAGCAGAGATCTAACAAAGCACTTGAGTAGCAAGATATATCTATTTGATAACAAAGCTCATGACCACAAGATCATGCATATAGAGAGATATGAACACATAGCTACCGGTAGAGCCCTTAGCCTCGAGGAAGAACTACTCCCTCCTCATCATGGGAATCTGCAACGGTGATGGAGATGGTGGAGAAGATCGATGCAGATGGCTTCGGGGGCACTTCCCCATCCTGGCAGGGTGCCGGAACAGAGTCTTTCTGTCCCCCGAATCTCCCCTTCGGTGGCGGCGGCGCTGTGGAGGTTTTCGTGGATTTCTTCTGGATGATTTTGGGTTTTCTCATCGGGGGGCTCTTATAGGCGCAGGAATCAAGGTCGGTGAGGGTCCAGGGGGCCCACACCCCCTATGGGCGCCCCCAGGGCTTGCCCGCGCCTAGGGGGTGGGCCACCCAGTGGCCCCCCTCCTGCTCTGCTTCGTGGTTCCGTGTTGCTCTGGGAAAAATAATCACTTTGGCTTTTGTCCCGTCCAATTCCGAGAATATTGATTTTCTGCCTTTCTAGAACCAAAAACAGAAGAAAATAGGCAACTAACACTGTGGCAACTTGTTAATATGTTAGTTCCAAAAAGATATAAAAACACCTCAAAGTGTAGACAAAGCAAAGCAAAGTAGATACAAAACAAGCATGGAGCATCAAAAATTATAGATACGTTTCTGACGTATCAAGATGGTGGTGGAGATCGATGGAGATGGCTCCAAGGGCACTTCCCCATTCCGGCAGGGTGCCGGAACAGAGACTTTCTGTCCCCCGAATCTCCCCTTCAGTGGCAGTGGCCTACAAATGTTTTCGTGGATTTCTTCTGGATGATTTTGGGTTTTCGGGTCGGAGGCTTCTTATAGGCGAAGGAGGCAAGGTCGGTGGAGGGCCAAGGGCCCCACACCCCTACGGCCGCGGCCAGAGGTGGGCCCGTGCCCACCTAGGGTGTGGCCACCCTGGTGTCCTCCTTTGTCTCGTCTTCGATTTTTCGTATCGTTTAGGAAAAAATATGAACTTTGGCTTTTGGCCATCCAATTCCGAGAATATTTATTTTTAGCTTTCTGAAACCAAAAACAGCAGAAAACAGGCAAATGGCACGGTGGCATCTTGTCAATAGGTTAGTTCCAGAAAGTGTATAAAAATACCTCAAAGTGTAGACAAAACATAGCAAAGTGGATACTTCACTGGTGGAAAAAGGGCCTCCAGTCCCGGGCCGCAACTGGCTCTAGTCCCGGTATTGGGCCCGGAACTGTGAAAACGGGACTAGAGGCCCCCCCTCTAGTCCCGTCTTGCTACAGCCCGTGACTGATAACAGCCACGTGGCTGTTTCAGCGCCGCGGGGGGCGGAAACCCTCTAGTCCCAGGCCGTAATACCACCCGAGACTAGAAGGTTTCCTGTCGTGGCAGAGAATTGTGTGTTTCTCTGCCGCGGCAGAGATTGTGTATTTCCTTTTATTTTTGCCATTTCTCTAGGGTCCATTATTTGCATGTCCATATCCATTTTAGCTCTGAAGGCCTTGTCGAGGTCTGAAATGACTTTGAGCGGGGCGACCGATTGATTCTTCTATGCTCCGAGCTAGGCAACTTGCTTCCCGCTTTTTGCACTTGTGATTTTTTTCTTCTGTGCTTGCTTAATAATCTCCCGGTCATAGTCTGATTCCAGATTCATCGATATCTGGGATGGGGTTGCTCTAGAAAGGACTTAGCCCACTTTTTGGTTTTTTCGTTATATACCGACTTTGGCTCAGGCTTTTTGGGTGCAAAATGCGCCTTAACTTGGGCAGCCACATCCGCGTTAGTTTCCTCATCGGTCTTGTCATAAGGTCTCTTTGGAAGAGCCGGTAGGATATCGACTATCTTCGGCGTTTGACCTTTCTTCGATGTGGGGCGCGGGGGACCGTCGAACTTCCGTTTCTTCGAAGAGGTAGTAGTATTGCACGGAGGCGGAGGCGGAGATCAAGTTGATGTACTCCTGCTGCGGCAATCGTCAGCAGGGCGGGGTGGACTTGGAGGTTGGCGATAATCGGGTTGGGGTGGAATTGGAGGTTGACGATATTCGATGCGGGGTGGATTTGGATTCCTTGGAGTCGGTGGCCTTGGCGCCGAGCCTAGAAACTTGATGTACTTCTTATTCCATAGAATGATGTTGCGCTTAACATCTCCTAGTATCGTAAGGCCTTCAGGCGTAGCGATTTCAATCTCTAGGTCCGCAAAATCCTCCACTATGTCATCCACCGTGACATGAGCATAGCCTGGTGGAATCGGAAGTGAATGGTGGAGTTCTCCAGGTAGACAAGGTAAAGCAGTGCCGATCACCACCTTGAAGGACAGGTTGTTCATTGGCTGATGTAGCTCACATTGTGCCATCTCTCTGACATCATCCACGGGGTAGTGAGGAGCCAGTGCATCATCCAGCAGTGCTTGATCATTAGCACGGACCTCCGTGGAAGCCACGCTGCTTCTCCGTTGGCTAAGATCCAATGCAGGATCATCAGACCGCGGGTGAGTTGACGATGGCGGCCTTTGGCTAATTTCATGCATGAGGTTTTTCAGATCAGCTAGGTCCTGCTCTACCCTGGAGATCCGGTCTACCTCCCAGTCCTTCTTTCTCTGACGGCTTCTGTAACTGGCATCGTACTGAGGAAACCCTTTCTTCCACAAGACACCGGTGCCTTTGCCTCGTGTTCGTCCTCCCTTTTCAGGATTCCCTAGGGCGCGTGTCAGCTCGTCGTTCGCTCTCTCGGGACGGAACAATCCCAATTGAGCGTCGTTCATTGCTTGAATAAGGTCTTGGGAGGGTTTTAGAATTTTATCATGAAATAATGTCTTCCCTGTTTCTGGGTCCAAGGATCCCCCGTTCCCGTACCACCAGTGCTTTGACCTCTCGGGCCATCCATCTGTACCAGGAGTGACGCCTCTAGTCCTCATTTCCTTCTCCATAGTTTCCCACTTAGGGACGGCACTCTTGTAGCCACCTGTCCCCATTTTATGATGGTATTTCTTGTTGGCAGCATTTAATGCGTTCTTTGCCGACTTTGCCTTTGCTTTATTAGATTGCTTGTACTTTACAAAATCGGGCCACTGTTCTCTCAACTTCTCGTTTACTCCTTTGAAGTCTGGAGTTTTCTTTTTCGCGACATATTTCGCGTATAAACTTTTCTTGTGGTTCCGGTACAGTTCAGCCATCTTGCTCAGTGCCCACTCCTTGACTTCCGCTCTATTTTCAAGCCCACCCGGTCTTGGGGTAATACCATCTACCTCAAATTCCTCATACTCTGGAGGTAGTATGAAATGCGCTATGAGCTTCTGCCAAAGGTCATCTTTGGCATCATCGGTGACATAGCTGGTGGATTCTTCACCGGATTTCTTTGACTTATTCCATTCTTGGATGGTGATCGGCAGGTTGTCCCTAACAAGCACCCCGCATTGATTTATAAACATCCTTCGGTGCTTCTCTGGAGCAATCGGTTCACCATCATCATCTATTTCTTCGATGGTGAACCTCTGATTACCATCCAACTTTTTGTTTGGCCCTCGTTTCGTTCGAGCTGTCAATTGCTTCGATCCGGTGGGCTAAAAGAAGAAGAGAGAGTGATTAATATATATCTAGATCAGTTAATGAATAGAGGTAACACGAGACTTTATATATATATATGTACCTCGTTGGATCCTGTCGAGGGGCCATCATTATGTTGTTATTTGTTTGCCCTTCGTCCATCTGGTCTTCCCCTTGGTACATTAGGTTTTCCTCTAGTCCATCACCGAATGGATTCAGATACGAGGATAACTCTTCCTCGAGCAAAATATCTTCGACGCCGATAGTAATATTAAGAGGAATTTCACCTCTTATCATGCCCTGAAGAAAACCTTCCCCGATGCGACCAGGATCTTCGGATGGATCCATGACTTAATTATCTATAACAAAAAGAGAGTTAAACAGGTTAGAAAAAACAATAATCCTAATAACTAAAACAATATAATCCTAATTATAATAATCCTAATATTATTTGTGCTAAAACAATAATCATAATAACTTAAACAAAAAAATAACCCTAATAAAACAATAAATAAAACAATATAATCCTAATAAATAAAACAAAAAATAACTAAAACAATAATCCAAATCCTAATATTTTAATTAAAACAATAATCCTAATACTAAAACAAAAAACCCTAATAAACCTAATTATAATAATCCTAATACTAATCCTAATAACTAAATCTTAATTATAATAATCCTAATTATAATCCTAACTATAAAAAACTATAGAAAAAAACTATAACAAAAACCACCCTAATAATCCTAATTATAACAAACCTAATAATCCTAATTATAAACCTAATTATAACAATCCTAATAATTTTAATTATAATCCTAATTATAATAAACCTAACTATATAAAAAACTATAACAAACTATACAAAAAACTATAACAAAAAACTAACAAAAAAACTATAAAAAACCACCGTCTTGCCTCTCGTCGAAGTGACCGAGGGCGGCAGTGGCTGGCCCAGCGGTGTGTGTGTGGCAGCGTGTGGCACACACGCGGAGAGGCGGCCAGCGTCGCGTGGCAGCGAGGATGCATCGGCGCGGAGCGGCGGCACGTCACGGCGGCGGCGGAGCGGAGTGGCACGACGGCGGCAGACGGCACCTCCCCTGCGTCGTCTTTGATGTGCGTCTGTGTGCTTCGTCTTCTTCACTGCGTCGAGGAATGCCAAGTGCTGGGCAGGGGCGGTGGCGCGCAGAATATATAGGGTCACACCCTTTAGTCCCTGGCTAAGCCATGGGACGGGACTAAAGGGTCTTTAGTCCCGGGCCATGGCTTAACCCGCGACTAAAGACCCCCCCTTTAGTCGCGGGGTTAAGCCACGGCCCAGGACTAAAGGGTTTTTTCGGCTGCTTCGTTTTCGCGCGCGTAGGCACCCTTTAGTCTCGGGTCCAGCCACGACCCGTGACTAATTGTTTTTTTGTAAATTTTCTTTTTTAATTCAAAACTAATATAAAAACTTTGAAAATCATATCTTTTATTGTAATAATCCAAATAAAGCAAATAATATGTCTATTATTATCAGAAAAATATAAAGAATCCTAATATAATATCCATTTATCTGTTTGCATCATTTATAAATTATTTCATTTGTAAATTTTCTTTTTTTAATTCAAAACTAATATAAAAACTTTGAAAAATCATATCTTTTATTGTAATAATCCAAATAAAACAAATAATATGTCTATTATTATCAGAAAAATATAAAGAATCTTAATATAATATCCATTTATCTGTTTGCATCATTTATAAATTATTTCATTTGTAAATTTTCTTTTTTTATTCAAATCAAATATAAAAACTTTGGAAAATCATATCTTTTATTGTAATAATCCAAATAAAACAAATAATATGTCTATTATTATCAGAAAAATATAAAGAATCTTAATATAATATCCATTTATCTGTTTGCCTGCGGTGCCCACGAGTCCACTCGCCATAGAGCCACAAAAGGCCCCACACCGGCCTGGCGGTAGCGGCATCGTCTTCCAGGAGACCCCTCCCCCGTCCGCCGTGAATCCGAGGACGGAATGGCCCCTGGTATATGCCATTGATGGGCTGAGGATCCCCGGAGTGGCAGGTGACGATGACGATGATGATGACGATGACGAAGAAGACTCTCAAGCTGCGTACTATCGGACTAGATAGGCATCATTATGACTAAAGGGGGTGGCTTTAGTCCTGAGTGTTAGCTAGTCCCGGTTTGTCCCGATTTTTAATATTAATAAATGTATTGAGTGTTACCTAATAAAGAGAGGGTTCATCTTTAGTCTCGGTTGGAGAAACCAACCGCAACTGAAGGGATTGCGGCAGACTAGGCCAGGCAACACTAATAATAGGGGTGAGTGTCGACCTTATGTCGTGCGGCTTGTACCTTGTCCCGGATGGTGTCACCAACCGGGACTAAAGATGAACGTTTAGTCCCGGTTGGAGACACCAACCGGGACTAAACATGATTTAGCACTAATAATAGGGGTGAGTGTCGACATTATGTCGTGAGTGTCAACATTATGCCGAGCTGCTTGTACTATAAATAGGCATCCTTGTGAGTCCAGTCCTCCAGCCAGTTTGAGGCATCTCCAAGATGGTTTTCGAGAGCAGGGACACCACTACGGCCAGTTTCAGGAGATCTTGTGAGCCCAGTCCTCCGGCATCTCCGAGAAATTGGTCATAAAGGCACTCCCTAATATGTGAAATTAGTTAGCTCCTAGGCGTATTGATCTAGTTAGAGAAGTTACAAGATGCAAGATGGTTTTCGAGAGCAGGGACACCACTACGGCCAGTTTCAGGGAGATGCCGACGAAGCCCAGTCCTTCGGCATCTACGAGAAACTGGTCATAGAGGCACTCCCTAATATGTGACCTCACGCATTTGGAGATCAGATCTTAATGCTAAGTATGAATCGGTACTAAAGGCCCTCCTTTAGTCCCAGTCCAGCCACAAAACGGGACTAACACACTCAAGATTGTTTGCAGACAACACTATAAAAATGGACACATGCATGGAGCATCTTCACTCATAAAATGTTACAATTATTACATATCATTTCTTCGCGTGTGTTCCTTTCTGATCCTGTCGTATCCATGGAGCATCTTCATTCATTAACATGATGCTTGGGTAATACTTCACCGCGAAGGGCGGAATTTCATGAAACTTATCACAATCTTCTGACATGTCTGTCTTGTCCTCCACTCCCACGATATTTCTTTTTCCTGAAAGAACTATGTGGCGCTTTGGCTCATCGTCTGATGTATTCTTTTTATTATTTTTTCTTTTTCTAGGTTTGGTAGACATGTCCTTCACATAGAAAACCTGAGCCACATCATTGGCTAGGACGAATGGTTCGTCTAAGTACCCAAGATTGTTGAGATCCAACGATGTCATTCCGTATTTCTTGTCTACCTCAACCCCTCCTCCTGTCAGCTTGACCCATTTGCACCGAAACAAGGGGACCTTAAAAGTAGGTCCATAGTCAAGTTCCCATATCTCCTCTATGTAACCATAATATGTGGTCTTTGACCCATTGTTGTTTGTTGCATCAAAGCGGACACCACTGTTTTGGTTGGTGCTCTTTTTATCTTGGGCTATCGTGTAAAATGTATACCCATTTATCTCGTACCCTTGGAAAGTCGATATAGTCGAAGATGGTGACCTAGACAACAAGTATAGCTGATCTCCAAGAGTGTTGTTTTTGATGAGATGTTGCAACCAACCGCTGAAACTCTTCATGTGTTCATCTCTAATCCAAGAGTCATGCTTTCCAGGGTTGTTGGAGCGTAAGATTTCTTGTGTTCCTCGATATATGGGGCTGCCAAGATAGAATTCTGTAGAACGGTCTAATGTGCTTTGGTGTAAGAATGTCCGTCCCTACATATTATTGATTTCCTTCCTAGAGTACCCTTTCCACTCAGTCTCCCCTCATACCGCGATTGAGGAAGACCAATCAGCTTAAGGTCAGGAGCGAAGTCAACACAAAATTCAATGACCTCCTTTGTTCCATAGCCCTTGGAGATGCTTCCTTCTAGCCTAGCATGGTTACAAACATATTTCTTTAAGATTCCCATGAACCTCTCAAAGGGAAACATATTGTGTAGAAATACAGGACCGAGAATGGAAATCTCTTCGACTAGGTGAACCAGTAGGTGCGTCATAATATTGAAGAAGGATGGTGGGAACACCAACTCAAAACTGATAAGACATTGGACCACATCATTACAGAACGTGGTAGATCTTCAGGATTGATTATCTTCTGAGAGATTGCATTGAGAAATGCACATAGCTTCACAATGGGTACTCGAACATTATCTGGTAGAAGCCCCCTCAATGCAATCGGAAGCATTTGCGTCATAATCACGTGGCAGTCATGAGACTTTAGGTTTTGGAACTTTTTTTTGCCATATTTATTATTCCCTTTATATTCGATGAGAAGCCAGACGGGACCTTAATACTGCTTAAGCATTCAAAAAATATTTCCTTCTCTTGTTTGGTAAGAGCGTAGCTGGCATGACCTTGAAACCATTCTGGATGCAGGCCATCTGGGTCTTTCATACGTTGATGGTCCTTTCGTGCTTCCGGTGTATCTTTTGTCTTCCCATACATGACCAAGAAGCCTAGCAGGTTCACGCAAAGATTCTTCGTCACATGCATCACATCGATTGCAGAGCATACCTCTAAGAATTTCCAATATGGTAGCTCCCAAAATATAGATTTCTTCTTCCACATGGGTGCGTGTCCTTCAGCGTCTTTCGGAACAGATTTTCCTCCAGGACCCTTTCCAAAGGTTACCAGTTGATCCAAATCTTTGACCATATCAACTATATCAGCACCAGTACGCTCCTTAGGCTTCGTCTGGTGACATGCCAGACCGTTGAAATTCTTGCCTTTCTTTCTTAAGGGATGCTTGGCCAAAAGAAATCGACGATGCTCATTGTATACATTCTTCTTACAATGTTCCAAATATATACTTTCAGTCTCATCTAAACAGTGTGTGCATGCATTGTATCCCTTGTTTGACTGTCCTGAAAGGTTACTAAGTGCAGGCCAATCATTGATTGTTACGAAAAGCAATGCTCGGAGGTTAAATTCTTCCTTCTTGTGCTCATCCCACACGTGTATCCCGAGTTCGTGCCACAACTGTAAAAGTTCTTCCACTAATGGCCTTAGGTACACATCAATGTCGTTGCCGGGTTGCTTCGGACCTTGGATCAACACTGGCATCATAATGAACTTCCGCTTCATGCACAACCAAGGAGGAAGGTTATAGATGCATAGAGTCACGGGCAGGTGCTATGACTGGAGCTCTGCTCCCCAAAGGGATTCATGCCATCTGTACTTAGACCAAACCTTAAACTCCTTGCGTCATCTGCAAAAGTCCGGGTACTTTCTATCGATTTTTCTCCATTGTGACCCATCAGCGGGGTGTCTCAACATCCCATCTGACATATGTTCCTCTTTATGCCATCGCAACAACTTGGCGTGCTCTTTGTTTCTGAATAAGCGTTTCAACCGTGGTATTTTAGGAGCATACCACATCACCTTCGCAGGAACCCTCTTCCGGGGGGCTCGCCCTCAACGTCACCAGGGTCATCTCGTCTAATCTTATACCAAAGTGAAGTGCATACCGGGCATGCATCTAAATTCTCATACTCCTCACCGCGGTAGAGGATGCAGTCATTAGGGCATGCATGTATCTTCTGAACCTCTAAACCTAGAGGGCAGACAACATTCTTTGCTTCGTACGTACTGGCGGGCAATACGTTATCTTTTGGAAGCATATTCTTCATTATTTTCAGCAACTTTTCAAATGAGGAGTCAGGTATAGCACACTTAGCCTTCCATCGCAGCAATTCCAGTGTGATGCCCAACTTTTTCAGACCATTTTCGCAATTTGGGTACAACAACTTTTTGTGATCCTCTAGCATGTGATTGAACTTCTCCCTATCCTTTTCAGTTTCACAATCTCTTCGTGCATCGGCAATGGTCTGACCAAGATCATCATCGGGTTCATCATGTGTCTCTTCTTCATCCTCCCTTCAAAGATCCCCATGGAAGTATCTTCGTACTCAGGGAAACCATGATAGTTGTCATCCTCCTCCTCTTCTTCATTGTCTTCCGTTATAACCCCTCTCTCTCCGTGCTTGGTCCAACAATTATAACTGGGCATGAAGCCGGACTTCAACAGGTGGCTATGAAGGGTTTTGAGTCGAGTAATCCTTTCCGATTCCTACATCCATTACATGGACAGAATACAAAACCATTGCGCTTGTTTGCATCAAGAACACGGATGAATTCATGCACGCCATTAATGAACTTCGCCAGGCGTCAAGATCAGTACATCCATTCCGGACCATCTGCATTATAGTAAAAGTATATCAAAAACCATTACACAACATGATAAAATTATTACAAGTTATATTGAGAGCTTCTAGAGCATTAATTTTGAATTTTGAAAAATTTACATGCACCAATTTGTGAATTGGAGAAAACAATCAACATGATAAATGTGGAGTTTTTTATTATTGTTCTATCAGTGAAAACCTCATTCCATTCTAAGCTCTGAAACTCTAAAATTACACATTTCAATTTTTAGTAACTATGTGCCTAATCAAAATTTGTTACACATATATATCAAAATCCTTCTAGCTACTTCTAGAGCATGCATGCATTTGATCCATATCTCTATACTTCTAGAGCATTATAGAGCTAAAGTAGCAATAAGAGATGAAAGAATGAAGTTCTATAACCTTTTAAAGCTTTGGATTTAGGTGTTACAAACTAAATCTTGACAAATCTTGAGAAAAAAAATGGCATGAACTCTCTTGCTTCTTTGAGAAAAATGGCCACCATATGCTTTAGGGCAGCTGGCCAGGGAGCTGTATATATAGTGATGGACAATTAGTCCCGGGCCGTGATATGACCCGGGACTAATAGTCCCCGAAAAGAGTTGTTGGACCGCTCCAGCTTATTAGTCCCGGGCCGTATTACTGACCGGGAATAATGCTCTGGTCCGGCCTGGGACTAGTGCTTATGGCCATTTCTAGCCGTTGGAGGCCTCACGGCCCGGGACTAGTGCTAGCACTAGTCGCGGTTCGTGACGGGCCGGGACTGGTGACGTTGTTCAGATCGAACCGAAGGCCTGTTTTCCAGTAGTGCTTAACAAGCATGGAACATAAAAAATTATAGATACGTTTCCGACGTATCAAGCATCCCCAAGCTTACCTCCTGCTCGTCCTCGAATAGGTAACTGATAAAAAGAATAATTTTTGAGGTGACATGCACCATCAAAACCAAGATCAAACCATTTGCAAGCATTGAAATCTAGGATCAAAGAACTCTAAACATGTGCATGAAAGATGGAGTTCTAACAATAGGACATAGTAACTATGCATGCAACATGACAAGCTACAAACAAGATCATGAATAACATGCATTGAAAGACTTCTGTTTGTTTCACATATAAAAACATAGCATAGTGGCATTCAGCTTGTCCCTCATAGAGTAGCAAATATATGCATAGGACACCTTCAAAGTTCACAAGGGTGAATAGAAACAAGTAGCACATGAACAAGTAATATCACAATATGCATCAATCAATAAGTTTTGGGACACTACACACAGAATGGAAACTATGCTCTCTTAATGGTGCCTAAAGGTAGAAAGTGGAGACTCAATAATAGTGGAAGACATGCCCTTCACAAAGGGAAGCAAGGATTTCAAGTTGCAAAAAGAGCTTCCAAAAATTATGGTACTTGTTAGCTTTAGCCCTCATTGCTCCTATCATAAGCATCTTGAAGTGATTAAGGTTAAAGTGAACAAACTATGGAGTATATTCTTAACAAAGTATAAGTTGGAAATGTCAAGTCCCTTGAATATGAGGGCCACACCTCATGCCACTCAACTTTAGTCACCTGTAAGTTCTTGTCATAGTAAGTACATGTGTATCATAGAAAACCGCCAACGGGGTACCCCTTGCACGTGGTACAGGAGCTATCCCATAACCAAAATGACAAGGCAAGCAGACAATAAGCATATCAGTGATTTTTTTATTTACTATGTGCATAGATTTTTATTGAGGATGCTTCACAGATAGCTCATTATGGTGATGCTACAAGTTTCCACCATGATTAGGCATGGCTTAGGCTAGCGGCCCAGGTGCAGAAACCTATTCCTTTGCAAGTAAACCTTGGCTTAGGCTAGCGGCCCATGCTAATAAACATGGGAGAACCTTGGGTGCAGAAACCTTGGCTTAGGCTAGCGGCCCATGCTAATAAACATGGTAAAGAGAGAGAACCTTGGGTGCAGAAACCTATGCCTTTTCCAGGTAAGAAACACAAGTCAAAGGAGGAAGAACACTACAACAAGTTTTGTGAGTGGATGAAACATTTATTTTTGCAAATTCGTTTGATTGATGCTATTAAATTGCCTACTTATTCAAGGTATATGAAGGATATTATCTCTAATAAAAGGAAGATTCCTAATGTGGAGATTTCTACTTTGCTTGCTAATTACTCCTTCAATGGTAAGGTTCCAAAGAAACTTGGTGATCCAGGTATACCAACTATTCCTTTCTCTATTAAGAATAATTATGTTAGAACTGCTTTATGTGATTTGGGAGCTGGAGTTAGTGTTATGTATTTTCTCACTACAAGAGACTCCAGCTAGAAAAGTTGATACCAACTGATATATCTTTGCAAATGGCTGATAAGTCTCAACTACTATTCCTATTGGTATATGTGAGGATGTTCCTGTTCAAGTGGCTCATAATTGCTTGGTTTTGACTGATTTTGTTGTGCTTGAAATGCCTGAAGATGATAATATGTCTATTATTCTTGGGAGACCTTTTCTTAATACTGTAGGTGCTGTCATTAATTGTAATCAAGGAAAAGTAACATTCAATATTGATGAAAAAGAGCATAATGTTTATTTCCCCAAGAAGTTTGTTAAGAGCTATTGCCTGAATTCCATTGAAAATATTGAGAGCATCAAGGTTGGAGAAATATATTGTCCCATTCCACAAGAAAATTTTGAAACTATTATGATTGGGACCATTGCTATCAAGTATGAGGTAACATAATCATCTTGTGGAATGCAAAGTTTTTTTTCATATAAGATTGTTTTGGTAACAATACTTGATCAACCTTGTTAACAAAAGGATTTTAATAAACAAAATAATGTTTCCATTATGGTTATACTTGCTTTATTTTACTTTTCTCCTTCCTAGTCTTTGCCTTTCTTTTGCTAGCTTTGGTTTTGCTAGTTGGTTGTTGGTTAGATTGTCTTAGAGCTTCTGTAGTTTGGCTTTTGGTTTGCTTTTTCTTCTTCTGAAAAAACTGTTTCTGCGAGAAAATCAATTTTCATACCCTGAAAATTGGCTAAAAATAAAGTTTCCCAAAAAATCCTAGAAAATTCAAAATAAATTGTTCCTCGAAAAAAGGGGCAGAGGGACGCCTGAAGTGACCCAGGGGGCCACCCCAGGAACCAGACCCATGGTAGGCGCGGCCTACCTGTGGGTGACTCCTAGGGGGGTCTGGCCCACATGGGCCCCTTCAAAGTGCCCCCTCGCAGCCATCTTCTTTATCTCTCCCGAAAAACAGCGGAAAACTTGCTCAAGCTCGAGTTCTTGTTGTTCTTTCTCGCGATTTTTGATCTCCTTGCTCAGCCCATCTTTGCTGCTGATTTTCGGAGAGATTGCTCCTTGATATGTGCCTTCTCCACTTGTCCAATTAGATTTGTGATTGGTAGATTGTATCTTGAGTATTTTGCTGCTATAGGTGACAGGTTTTTGTTGCCTCTTTCTCAAAAACACAAAAATACCAAAAATATTTTTGTTGTTTATCTTGGTTTGTTTCTTTGTTTCTTTGCTTTGGTTTGCCTTAAAAGAAAAATCTAAAAAGATTTTTCTTCGTTTGGTTTGCTTTTTATTTGGTTGTTTTTGAATTGTTTAATTTCTTTAAAAAATCAAAAACACCAAAAATATTTGTTGTTCTTCTTTGATTTTGTGAGTTCTTTGTAGGGTTCAGCCGTCCTTAGTGGATTTTGGTTTCATGTTATTATTCAAGTCACACAAGTGAAGGGAAATAATAAAGATTAAGACAACTCGAGTTGTGGTAAGAGGCTGGTAATGAACCCTATTTGTTTTCATTTTTGTACATATACTATCATTGTGAGCATGCTTAGCCTGTTTGTGTAAGGTGTATGTCATTATGAATGCTTAGTAGTTCTTGCTTGTCTATGATTAGCTCCAGCTTGCTAATAGTTTGTAGCATGTCATATAAATGTTTGCTTGCATTGTTTTATTCATATTTTGGTACAATATTGTCATATCCTCCTCTTGAAGTTTCATGTGAATCGACTTGGCACATGCTCACGCATGCATATGACTAATCAATAGTTAGTAAGCCTCGATGATTTATTTTGCCTCAGAGTTCTATTATCACTTTCATGCCATAATTACTCCTGTTTTTTTGCAAGCATGGTTATGACAATTGTTGCTCTCTCGTTTGTTGCTCCCTCTCTATTGCTAGCCTTCACTTGCACTGGGTATGAGCTCTACCTGCATTTCCAACTCCCCAAAACCAATATTGCCACTGTGTCCACCATACCTACCTATTAGCATCGTTTGCTATTTTAGTGCATATTCAATATGCCTTGTTTTCTTCCAAATAAAATGTTTGTCTGTTTTGAGGAAGTTAGTTAGTAAAGCTCTCACGAACTTGATGGCACACTTTATTCCTTGCACTTAATAATCTTGAACCATTGTGACCTGTCCATAAAAGTTATATGCTTGCAAATTATATGCTGGGAGTCAGCATAACCGTGCTATCATGGGGAACGCTTTCAACACTTTTTTGATATCCTATCTAGTTGATACTTTGCTCTTTTGTTTATGGATGTCGATGATGTGAAATAAAAGGGGAGCTTGTGAGTTCATGGAGTCTATACATTGTGTTAGAGAAACGCCTGGGCCGCTACCCTAAGCCATGCCTAATCATGGTGGAAACTTGCAGCGTCACCATAATGAGCATTCTGTGAAGCATCCTCAATAAAAAGCTATGCATATAGTAAATAAAAAGATCGCTGAGATGCCCATTGTCTGCTTGCCTTGTCATTTTGATCATGGGATAGCTCCTGTATCATGTGCAAGGGGTACCCCATTGGCGGTTCTCTATGATATGCATGTATGAACAATGACAAGAACTTGCAGGTAACCAAAGTTGAGTAGCATGCAGAGTAGCCCTCGTACTCAAGGGACTTGGGATTTCCAGTTTATGGTCTGTCAAGTATATAACTCATACTAGACCTCACTTTCACCTTAACCACATGAAGATGCCTATGATAGGGGCAATGAGAGCTCAAAGCTAGTGAGTACTTTCCTTTCAGCATTGGGAAGCCTTTCAAACTTTTCAAAACCATTTTCACTCCCTTTTTGAGTCACCACTTATTCTATGAGCACCTTTTTGAGAGCATAGTTGTCCTTCTTGCGTTTGTTCAAAAACTTGGTTAATTATGTCATGAATTTGATGCTTGTATCTCTGATATCTTTACTTCTAGTCTTCACTTGAACTTCAGAGGTGCCTTGGCATTTATATTCTGCTCTACAAAGAAAGGCAAGTGAGATACCCCTCTATCATACCTTACTATGAGCATTACAATGTTGCTTATGTTTATGTTTCATGCTGCTTATTATTATTGAGTTGGTTTGTCTTCATATCTTGAAATGACTATTGAGTAGACTTAGTTGCATACTTCTTATTATGAATGGTTTAAGCATCTACTCCTGTGCTGAGAATATATACATCATATGAAGCAAATGTGTTCGTGAAAGTTCTTGTATCGCACTCAGTTTTAAACTAAATTGCTTGAGGACAAGCAATAAGCTAAGCTTGGGGGCAATTGATACGTCCAAAACGTATCTACTTTCCCGAACACTTTTGCTATTGTTTCTCCTCTAAACTTGTGTGCTTTGGATACAACAAACATGGACTGACGTTGTTTTCAGCAGAATTACCTTGGTGTCTAGTTTTTGTGCAGAAAATCAACTATGAGGAAAAATCCCAGAAAATATGCCAAAAAATATATTTCACCAGAAGAACCACGGAGCCATAAGACGAGAAGGAGAAGGTGCCTAGGGGGCCCACACCCCTGCCAGGCGCGGGCCCACCTCTAACCACGCCTAGGGGGGTGCAACCACCCCAGGCACCCCTTCGGCCTCCCTCTGCGCCTATAAGTTGTCTCTCGACCTAAAAACCGAGGAGGGTTCGATAGTTTTCCAGAAAGATTTCCACTCCGCCGCCGCCACCAGAAACCAAGATTCGGATCCAGAAACTCCGTTCTGGCACCCTACCCGTACGAGGAATTTGGAGAGGATCATCGCCATCGTAATCACCAACGCCTCTCCATCAACCATCGAGGTTTCCCTCATCCATGAGTGAGTAATCCCCCACTGTAGGCTTGGGGATGGTAGGGATTGGATGAGTTCTATCATGTAACCGAATAAGATTGTTAGGGCATAGTGCCTAGTATCTCTATTAGTGCTATTTGACTTTGTTGCAACTTGTTGTGCTTACTGCTTGTCACTAGGGACCGAGTGCCATGATCTCAGATCTGAACTTATTATTGAATCATTATGATAGTATTGTTTGTGATCTCTGCAGGTTGTGTACACATACTTATTATTGAATCATTATGATAGTATTGTTTGTGATCTTATCTGCAAGTTGTGTACACATATCATTATCCGGATCCAAAGGACCCAAAGTGAAAATAATTGGGACAACCGAAGGGGATGGCTGTGGTGTGAGGATCACATGTGTTCACAGAGTGTTAATGCTTTGCTCTGGTGCTCTAATAAAAGTAGCACCTTAATTGCTAGTAGTTCCCTAGCGGCCCCGCTGCCACGGCCTGGCTGGACAGAAGATGTTGTGCAAGTTCTCATTGCGAGCACGTATGACTATATATGGAGCACATGCCTAGGATTGTTTAGTACTTTGATGCTTGTTATTATTTATCTGCAATGCCCTAGATCTTGAAGTTACATGTTTAGACTCGTCCATGCAACGCCCGTCCATCCATCCCTATGCCTACCGCACTCGAATCCTACTGTTACCATTACTGTTACTATTGCTCTTGTTTTACTGCTGTTGTTGCTTTGCTATTGCTACTACAAACTGTTGCTACTGATAAACTTCTATGAGCAGGAACTATTTCTAGGTGTAGCTGAATTGACAACTCAGTTCTTAAGGATTGCAAGTATTCTTTGGCTCCCCTTGTGTCGAATCAATAAACTGGGCAATACTACCTGCGAAGACTGTTGCGATCCCGTACACTTGTGGGTCATCAGCGGTCTATGTATATTGTTGTATTGCCCAATCGAATCTTATAGGATCTTTTTGTCTGGTATTGCATTGTTATGCCTTGCTCAGTTCCTGTCAATTGTCATGCTGTAATTTGTTTACCCTTCATGCCATGTTGTTTATCTAAGGAGAGCACCTCTAGTGAACTATGGACCCCGGTCCAATCTTTACCATTGATACATCTTCCACTGTTACCTGTTTACTTGCTGAAAACCATTACCTTCCACACCATACGTTTAATCCTTTGTTACAACAAACCGGTGAGCTTGACAACCTCACTGATTCGTTGTGGCAAAATCTTGACATTGTGTTGTGCAGGTTTCCACATTGCTTGCAACACCTGTGTGACGTTTCCTTCCTCCTGCTGGTTCGATAACCTCGGTTTCTTACTGAGGAAAAACTTGCTGTTGTGCTGCTTCACACCCTGCTCTTGGGGTTCCCAACTGGCTCCACGTCAGCCATCAAGTTCTCTGGCGCCATTGCTGGGGAGGCTAAGGACGTCTTCACAAGGGGAGTCCTCCACTTCCTTTCTCTTTTCTTTGTTTTTAGTTTGCTTAGTTTCTTTTTCTTGGTTTTGTTTGCCTCTTTTCAAAAATTCCAAAAAAATAGTTTAGTTTGGTTTGTTTCTTTATTCAAAAACACAAAAAAATTAGTTCCTACTCTAGTTGCTGGTCTGTTGTTGCCTTGCTTGGTCATGCTTTCTATCAATGAATGGTTTCTTTGAAACTAGTTCTTACTGGCAAGGTGGGTTCACAGAAGAACAAAAGTATTATTATAAGGAACACCGTTTGTCACAAAAAGGGAAACACTATGGGAGCAAATCGATAAGTTGAATACTATTGCTAGAGAGGTGTGCTCCACTTATAATGTTACTTGTTGCTTTGATAAAGCATGTTGCTATAGGAGGTATAAACACCTCCCTTTTCAATGTGAGTACAATGATAATGTTACCATATCCTCCTATGTTAAAGGAAATTATGACTTTTATGATGTGGAACAAATTGAAGAATTTATTGCCTTCAAGGGTGCATTTGAACTTGCTAGTTTTCTTTAAAATACTAATGATGCACCTTATAAATATGAGGTCTTTGAGATACTTAAATTTTGCTTTGATAATTACAAGGAAGAAAATGGCTATATTCTTGAATACTTTAATAGGTGCTTTCCACAAATGGAAGAGACTAATGCCTTGCAGGAACCTATGGAAGAAGAAATTGTTGAAACCAGAAGCTCATTAGATGAAAAAAAGGAGGAGAGTGATGAACAAAAGGAGGAAGAATGGATCTACCCATGCCTACCTTCTAATTAGAGTAACTCTTTATCCCTTACATTATTTGATTGCCCCCCATGCTTACCAAAGGAGGATGAATGTTATGTTCTGGTGGATCCTTTTTAAATATCTACTTTGGGTAAAACCCGTGAAGGTTTTAATCCCACTATTTTTGAGCTTGATAGAAATTATGTGTTTGTAGATCATGAAAAGTCTGCTTTATGTGATAGTTATGATGTTGAGTTTATTCATGAGGCTACTGAAAATTATTATGAGAGAGGAAAATATGGTTATAAAAGTTTTCATGGTACTGAAACACCTCTCTATGTGCTGAAAGTTTTGAAGTTACTCTTGCTTTATCTTCCTATGCATGTCACTTTGTTCTTTGAGAATTTATTTTCTTACAAGATTCTTATGCATAGGAAGTGTGTTAGACTTAAATGTGTTTTGAATTTGCTTCTTGATGCTCTCTTTGACTTAAATTCATAATTCTTATGTGAGCATCTTCTCAACCTATCAAGCCTAACTTAAAGGCGTTAAAGAAAAGTACTTGTTGGGAGATAATCCAAGAGTTTCCTTGAGTCTTGGAAGTTATTACTTCTGTAATGACATCTCCTTATCCTTTTTGTTTGCTTTTTATGCCAAGAATGATCTCTAATGAGAGGGAAGTAAGATTTGGGGAGTTGCTGTCGTGGACACAGATTTTTGTCCTCCACCAAACAAATTCGTGAGGAGTCTCTGTAACTCGGATTGAGCTGAAAATTTGCGAATAAATCCCCCAGTATGTTAGATAACTTTCGTTCGTTCAACACTTTTTGATTTGAGCAACAGAAGATTTTTGAAAAAATATGGTTTCTACCTGCTGTTCTGTTTTGACAGATTTCTGCCATTATTTGCATTTGCTTCTTATTGATTCCTTTTTGAGTTCTCTTTTGGGGAATTGAGCTTTTTGAAGGATGTGCTACAGTAGCTTTTGTTTTTAGTGAAAAGTATTGCTGTTCCAAAGCTTTTCTAAAGGTCTATTATCTTTTAAATAAACTAATGTTGCTAATGAAGATTGTGTGAAGTTTTGTATGAAGGAAAAATTTTAGGTGTAGAGAGAGAATGATGTAATGAGATGAAGAATGGGCAAAATCTCAAGCTTGGGGATGCCACCATGGTGTCACCCCAAGAAATATCCAAGAGGTACAATCATCAAAGCTTGGGGATGCCCAAGGTATCCCCTTCTTCATCAATAAAAAGCTCAGGTCTGTCTAAACACTTCGTTTTTATTGTTTCATGCACAGTTGTGTTGTTTCTTGGAGCGTCTTAGTTTTTGTTTGGTTTGCTTGAATAAAGTGGTTTGGACCCCCGTTCTCGTTGTGTTGTTTCAAATAAGTTGCTTGGTGTTGGAAAGGAGTAGGAAGTTCCTGCTTGGAAGTGCAAGAGGAGCTTGCATTGACTGTGACTTAGACTTAGCATGACATGCTAGGTGTTGTTTTGACCTTATTGTTAGTGATTATTGCTATAGCATGTCTTGTTCCAACCAATTGGGATTGCTTAGTGTGCCTTGAAGAAATTATGTATTGTGTTAGCATGCAAAAGCATAGTATTGTGGTATTCTCCTTTGATGCTTTGTTTAGGTTGACTTGGCGCATGCTCACACCATGTTATGACTATGAACAAGTCACCATAGCCTCTATGATCATTTAGTCCTTGACTTGTAGTACCACTCTATGCTTTGATTAGTAATGTTTTGTTGCTCTGCATGATTATGGCCATTATTGCTCTCTTAGTTGGTTGCTCCCAGTCTTTTGCTAGCCTCCACTTGTATGAGTAAGTTCTACACATGCTTCCAACTCCCAAGAAACTAAGTTATTCCAAATTGTCCACTATAAATTCCTATGTATGGTGTGTTACTCCAGTCCAAGTATATTCTTGTTTTCGGCTATCTTCTAATTAAAAAGTATTTTGTTATGTGAAAACTTAGTGATTAAAGCTCTCACGAACTTGATCGCACATTTTATATTCTTTGTCCCTAATAAACTTGAACCATTGTGTCATCTATGTTGTATATGCTTGCACTTATACATTGGAATTAGCAGAACCGTGTTGTCACGGGAAACATTTTCAACATTGCACTTGTACTTTGTACTCAGTTGATATCATGCTCTTTTGTCTATGGATGTCATCGGTGTGAAATAAAGAGGGAACTTGTAAGTCCATAGAGTATGTATTTTGTGTTAGAGAAACACCTGGGCCGCTAGCCTAAGCCATGCCTAATCATGGTGGAAACTTACAGCATCACCATAGTGAGCTATCTATGGAGAATCCTCAATAAAAAGCTATGCATATAGTAAATAAAAAGATCGCTGAGATGCTCATTGTCTGCTTGCCTTGTCATTTTGGTTATGGGATAGCTCCTGTACCATGTGCAAGGGGTACCCCATTGGCAGTTCTCTATGATACGCATGTACTTACAATGACAAGAACTTACAGGTGACTGAAGTTGAGTAGCATGAGGTGTGGCCCTTGTATTCAAGGGACTTGAAAGTGCCAACATATACTTTGTCAAGCATATACTTCATAGTTTGTTCACTTTAACCTTAACCACTTCAAGATGCTTATGATAGGGGCAATGAGGATTGAAAGCTAACAAGTACCATAATTTTTGGAAGCTCTTTTTGAAACTTGAAATCCCTGCTTCCCTCTATGAAGGGCCTTTCTTCCACTATTATTTGACTGTCCACCTTCTACCTTTAGGCACCATTAAGAGAGCATAGTTTTCATTCTGTGTGTAGTGTCCCAAAACTTATTGATTGATGCATATTGTGATATTACTTGCTCATGTGCTACTTGTTTATAGTCACCCTTGTGAACTTTGAAGGTGTCCTGCGCATCTATTTGCTACTCTATGAGGGACAAGATGATTGCCACTATGGAAGGTTTTCTGTATGTGAAACAAACAAACGTTTTTCAATGCATGTTATTCCTGATCTTTGTTTGTAGCCTTTCATGTTGCATGCATAGTTACTATGTCCTATTGTTAGAACTCCATATTTCATGTACATGTTTAGAGTTCTTTGATCCCAGTTTCCAATGCTTGCAAATGGTTTGATATTGGTTTTGATGGTGCATGTCACCTCAAATATTATTCTTTTTATCACTTACCTACTCGAGGTTGAGCAGGAGTTAAGCTTGGGGATGCTTGATATGTCGGAAACGTATCTATAATTTTTGATGCTCCATGCTTGTTTAGTATCTACTTTGCTTTGCTTTGTCTACACTTTGAGGTGTTTTTATATCTTTTCTAGAACTAACCTATTAACAAGTTGCCATAGTGCCAGTTGCTTGTTTTCTTCTGTTTTTGGTTCCAGAAAGGCAGAAAATCAATATTCTCAGAATTGGACGGGAAAAAAGCCAAAGTTCATATTTTGCCGTGGGTGACATGAAGTCTAGAGGGGAGACGGAGAGGCGAACCAGGGCCGCCATACCCTCCCTATAGGCGCCGGTAGTCCCACCCCGTGCCTGGGTAGGGTGTAGGGCCCCTGGACGCCTCCCAGCCTCGCCTCTTCACCTATAAGAAGCCCCCGATGCATAAACACTAGGAACCCGATCAAAACTACACAAAACCTTCTTTAGCCGCCGCCGCCACTATCGTCCCTATATTGGGGGGGATCTGAAGTTCTTCCCGGCACCCGGCCCTGCTGGAGGGGAGATCATCCCGGAGGCCTTCTCTCCGGTATGATGCGTGAGTAGTTCCACCTTGGACTATGGGTCCATATAGTAGCTAGATGGTTGTATCTCCTCCTTGTGCTTTCATGTATAGATCTTATGAGCTCTGTTTATGATCAAGATCTAATCTATTTGTAATCATGCATGTTGTGTTTGCGGGGATCCGATGGATATTGAGATTACTATGTCAGATTGATTAATGGTTTTGTCTTTATGATTCTATCATGTATGTGTTGATTGTGATCTTGCATGCTCTCCGTTGTTAGTAGCTATCTTGGCCAAATAGTTGCTAGTGACTCCAAGAGGGGGTATTTATGCTCGATAGTGGGTTCATGCCTCTAGTTTCCAAGGGAAGTTACAGAAATCTCTTCGGTTGTAGATGTGATGTTGCTACTAGGGAGAAAACAACGGTCTCTTGTTCATGGAACAAGTGGATTATTTACCTTACACACTTTGCTTAAAGCAGTTGTCTGTTGCTTGAAACTTAATACTGGAGGGGGTTCGGATGATAACCTGAAGGTGGACTTCTAGTCATAGATGCAGTTGGATGGCGGTGAATGTATATTGTTGTATTGCCCAATCGAATCTCATAGGATCTTTTTGTCTGGTATTGCATTGTTATGTCTTGCTCAGTTTTTGTCAATTGCCCTTCTGTAATTTGTTTACCCTTCATGCCATGTTGTTTATCTAAGGAGAGCACCTCTAGTGAACTATGGACCCCGGTCCAATCTTTACCATTGATACATCTTCCATTGTTACATATTTACTTGCTGCAAACCATTACCTTCCACACCATATGTTTAATACTTTGTTATAGGAAACCGGGGAGTTTGACAACCTCACTGATTCGTTGGGGCAAAGTCTTGAGTTTGTGTTGTGTAGGTTTTCGTGTTGCTTGCAACACCTGTGTGACGTTTCCTTCCTCCTAATGGTTTGATAACCTCGGTTTCTTACCGAGAGAAAACTTGCTGTTGTGCTGCTTCACACCCTGCTCTTGGGGTTCCCAACATGCTCCACGTCAGCCATCAATGCAGCGGTTGATGAAGATGGGTATCGATGCCTTGGCCTCCCAGATCTGCTTAGGGCGAAGATGGATCCCTAGGGCAAGTTTTCCCTCCAGATCCCTTCTGGAGGTGAGGTTTTTGGCTATTTCTAGGTGTTTTATATGTCGCCTCTCTGATCCAGTTGTATGGGGTGAAACTATTTGAGGAGGCGGTGTCGATGACAACTGTACGACGGGAACTATACACCCGGAAAACTTTTTCCGCCGTATAGTTGGTCATTAACTCTTCTGTATCCTCCAATCACTTTGGGGTTTCTTCTGGTATTATTAATATTTTCCAAATATACGATTTTACGTTTTTTTGGCTCCTTTTCGCTCCAATATAATTGGTCAAAGAGTTGTGTCGATCCATCATCTGTCCTGATCCTGGTGAAAATAAACATAAAAAGTGCGTGCGAATGCCGTAAAATACCAAGATCCTATGATTTCAATGCGAAATAATAATCTAAAACATGATGCAAATATGCACTCATCACATCCCAAAGGGCTAGGCCCAGCTTTAAAGAAAATTTAAACTCTAGACTATTTATTAAAAGACCAAAATACCACCAGGACTTAATAATCCCTAAGAAAATGAAGAAAAATCATAAAAATACAAATAATATATCCATGTGTTCAAAAAATGTAAGCTACCCAATAAAATTAATGAATTCTATTTTAATGAGAAAATTTTATTTTTATGATATAAATTCCTTATGGAATTTTATAAAATAAATAAAATACCTAAAATTAAACAAAATTCACTTTACAATCCTAAATAGGTATAATATTTTAGAAAAATACTAATTTGTATTTTATTTTAATAAAATAAAATTCCCTCAATTGAAACACTTATTATTAAATAGAATTTTGAGAAAATATTAAGAGTTAAACTTAAATAAAAAACTAGTTTTAAACTCTTATATTAATCTATATTATAACAAAAATATTAAATATAATATTTACAAGAATTTTAGAATTATTAAATATTAACTTTGTTTGAATAAACTTTAAGATTTTAGTAATGTGGGTAAAACATGCAAAGAAGATA
This sequence comes from Avena insularis, assembly GCA_023614405.1. Taxonomy (NCBI): domain Eukaryota; kingdom Viridiplantae; phylum Streptophyta; class Magnoliopsida; order Poales; family Poaceae; genus Avena; species Avena insularis. The sequence continues at coordinate 27,945,348 of CM042689.1, read as the reverse complement.
AATAATAAATGCATTGCATTAGTATGCGCTAGTACAAACTCTCTATTTAGAGACGTCAATTTCTCATAGGCTTCGGGGGGCTTTCTCGACGGCTCTCATAGCTTCTAACAGCACACCACCTGAGCTAGTTTTTCTTTTCAGCTCTAAGATACGTGACCTCAAACAATGGAAAAAGGAAAAAGCCTCTAACATATATAAGCTAGAGATGTCCAATATTTCTGACCGCTTACAAGAACTCCTTAACCTCAGACGACCTATACTGAGAACCGTCTCCAATAGTGAGGCGATATGAGTCAGATTCTAACAAAGACCGTCTCCAAACTAGTGTGTCTTGAAGTAGATTTTTAAATTGACCGTCTCCATAAACCATTTTAAATAGTAGTATACTAATTTAAACTCGATCATAGCTGACATGACACATAATCATGATTCAGCAGCCAGATGGATAGATTAACTCAAGAACATATATATATATATATATAGCAGCTCGATCGTGGTAAACATTAGCCAGATATATATAGTTAGGGAAATTCATACAAATTTAGCCATTACACATCATGACAGTACATACAAAATGCATTACATAAATCAATCAGCTATCATAATTATTACTCTCTAAGAAACCAACATTGCATTTATACTGGGGCACCCTGTAGAAGTTGCTGAACCATAATATGTACCTCTCCATTATTTTTTTCATTAAAGCAAAAAAAGACAATGCTATCCTGCTTTAGGTTGAAGCTTCTCACAACCTTCTCCCATCTAGTCGTCAAGATTGCATTTGACCCAGCTCACATCTTCATCCTAACTATCTTTGGCCTTTTGCTCTTCATTTGATAAGCATGGACATCAATTGGTTTATCAAGGATATTCTTTAGGTATTTTCATGTGAACTCGGCTCCAAATGTCTAAATGTCTAGGCAAGTACTGTGAATTAAGGAATTGACATGCTTGTGATTAATAGAACTATTTAAATATCACAGGGTAGCTTGTTATTGATAACATTATCAAGAATATATCATCTTACCAAGTTGTACTTCTTTTTCATGCCAGATGAATATGGTAGCATGTAGATGTAGTACTTGATTTCTGATAGAAATTTGGGTTCACACCAGTCTAAGAAGGAGTATACATGAACTTATTTCATATACATACCATTTCAAAAAAGGCTCTACTTATCAAAATTAGTGTCCCCCTTGTGTTGAGGCCCTAATGCAACAACAAATCAATGTCTACCGTATAAACGCATACAAAATAGATGACTACAATTTAGATGTTCTTTTGATACCTATAAACTCAATCCTCTCGGTGGGCTCTTCATCTGATGACTGGAAATAAAAACCACCAAAGGTAAAGCAAAAATTGTCGTCGCTAGATAGCGATATTGCATTGTCACTGCAGGTTCCCATCTGTTAAATAGATACATATAGAGAGCATCTTAATACAATTAAGATGCAAGCAGACTAATAAAGCGAAAATTAAAATAGATATAGAGAGACCAATGACATGACAATTAAATCTCTATTGCTAGAAGTGACGATTGCGTTGATGCGAACAACGTCCTCTGTACCTACATTATCTTCTGGTTCAACATTAGTCTGTTCTCCCACAAGAACTAGTGCCAACTCATCTCGATTCCTCGATGTGATTCTCTCCTTTTTCTTTTCTTAACACCGGATTCCCAGGCGCCATAATCAACCTTGCACTCTACAAACTAAAAGTTAAGAACAACAATTACTAATTAGAATTAAGAATTAGGGCTAGGGCGTAACCATGGGCTGGGCGGGGGCATACCAGCAGGCAGACAGGCAACAACTGCGGCGGTTGATGGCCTTCGCGTCGTGTCTCGGCGCCTGGGCCTGGCGGTCAATCGCAGTTCGTCGAGAGGCCGAGGGGAGGCGATCCGATCCAGGGGACTGGGGTTGCGCAGCGAGTCACGGCGACGGGACGGGACTCACTCGGGATTGGGAGGAAGTGACTGCAAAAAAGGGAAGTGATGCCGTTTGGGAGTAGGGTCGAGCCCCTAGTTGAAAAAAACTGGACCGGACCGGCGATCCGACCGGAAAAAACCGAAACCAGCGTCTCTGCCGAGGGGAGGCTGGGCGGGGGCATACCAGCAGGTAGACAGGCAACAACAGCGGCGGTTGATGGCCTTCGCTTCGCGTCTCAGCGCCTAGGCCTAGGGGTCGATCGTAGTTCGTCGAGAGGCCGAGGGGAGGCGATCCGATCTAGGGGGACTGGGGAGGCGCAGCGCAGGGAGTCACGGCGACATGGCCTCAAGGGACAGGACTCACTCGGGATCGGAAGGAAGCGAAGCGACAATCGCAAAAAAAAAAAAGGGAAGCGATGCCGTCTGGGAGTAGGAGTCGAGCCTCAGCGACGAGTCGGCCTCGAGTTGATCGTCCAGGATCCAAGGACTAGGGGAGTCGAGGGGTTCGCCACGGGCTCAATAATTTTTTTTATGATGTATATTATTATGTCTATATTTTTATGGGCCCCTAATTTTATTTTATTTTTTTACCCGGGCGGCTAGCTGCCACGGTCCTCCCAGGGCGGCCGTGAGAATAGCCAATCTATGACGACGCACGGCCTAGGCTATCCGTGGTGCACGACGACCTATACCGGCCGCTCGGCACCAGCGGTTCACCTCGCGCTGCGGGACGTCCTCCTCCTCCTCCTCCGCCCTAAGAATAGCCGGCGAGCGGCGCATATATATAAGCATCCATCCCCACACAAGAAAGTCGCAAGCAGCAACGCAAGCAAGCATCCATCCCCGCCAGAGCTCTCGATCGCAAGTAAACCGCCACCAAGCAAAATGGCTCGCGGCGCCGCTCTCTTCATCCTCGCGCTCCTCGTGGTCGCCGTCGCGGTGGCGCCGTTGGGCGCCGAGGCCCGCGGAAAGAAGGCCGCCGAGGAGAAGGCCGAGGCGCCAGCACCGTCCGAGTCGCCCTCTGAGGCCCCCGAGCCTTCTGCGGCGGATGCGCCGGAGCCTAGCAGCGCCGACTGATGAGTGGTCTGGCCGTCCGGCCGTTGCTGGAGCGATCGATCCCCCTCCCCCTCCAGGGGATAATGGATTGGTGGCCCCCATTTCTTCCGTGACAATAACTCGATCAGGCTGATCGATCGCCCATGTTTTTTGTTTTGTTGAGATCAATTTTCTCCTTCTTTCTATCGAATTAATTACAGTACGTTCTCCTCTATCGAATGGGATTGTTTTCTTGAAATGGATGATCATCATGTCGTCGGTGAGATTAGCTAGCTTCAGTACGTAATTTGTTATGCATGTGGAGTACTAATCGGTAACGTCTTAGCTGGGGAGCACCCTGCTTTTTATTCGCCGTCCAAGCAGCTGGTTCCGAATTAAGTAACACAGATCGATCGGCGCAACATCGTTCCAAACATTATTAGTACACACAATTTATTACTCTCGATCGCAGCCTTCCTATGCAAGCACATGCATGCGTCGCACCGAGTATTATATTAATTCTCCCAATCCTGCTCGATCGTCCCTACAAAGCTGGGTAGCCACTCCTAAATTTTCTGTCTCCAAAACCACTTTCTGCCCCTGAAGATTTGACGCCACGCGTACGAGTGTAGACCCACACCGCCCATGCCTGAACTTCCCAGACTTACTTGTGCATCCATGACATGAGGTGGGGGCAAACTGGCATGCTCCAGAAATGAAATCGCCATTGTACGTGGTCATGAACGACCACACCCCGCCACGCCACGCCTCCTACACCTTCCGCAACTCGAAAAACCTCCATACACTACAGGACGCGCGCGCTACGCCGAGGGCAAAAAGCCGTCGGCATAGGCTAAAATGTCCTCGGCGTATGGTACGCCGACGGCTGCCCTCGGCGGAGCACGTAGAGGCCGTCGGCGTATCAAAATGCCGTCGGCGTATGCTACATGATTTAGAGGCTAGGCTGACCACCTTTGCCGTCTCGCGCATCATTTCTAGCTTGCCAAACATTGTAAAACATTGTACACATCCACGCAGCCTGCACTACATGATTTAGAGGCTAGGCTGACCACCTTTGCCGTCGGCGTCTCTCCTTCGGGTTAGGTCGCGTCGGCTTACCACCATGGCCGTCGGCGTCTCGAGCTAGGGCGACGGTTTCCCCTTGGCTGTCGGCATACCACGGCCGCCACGCGCAGATAACGGCCACCCATGACGGCGAGTGGACACACGTGGGACCTGCACAGAAGGTACGCCGACGGCAATGTCGCCGGCTTAGTTCTCCACGAAACTAAAAAAATACCCCCGCCGCTGCCGTGCGCGCAATGCTCCTCCTCGCCGTCGGCCTCTCCCTTGCCGCTGTGTAACATCCTAGCATTAGAGCTTAGAAATAAGCTGGACACAGATGTGTGCATTGCATTCATGCATAGAAAATCCGAATAATTTTCACGCTTTTGAACAAAATTTGTCAAAGTGATTGAAGCTTCTCTCAACTTGATGGAATTGAAGTAAATCATCAAGTTGACTGCGATAAGTTTTAATATAACCTTTGCTAAAATCTTATTTTGGGTAAGGGAGATTTGATCTAAGGGTAGATCAAATGTAATAAAAATTAAACCCTAATACATTGCTTAATGATTAATATTTGATCCTTAAGTGATTATCTTATTATTCATTGCACAACTCATGAATAGCAAGTTATAAATATAACTTAAGTAATAAGAATGTAACAACTAATTCTTGATCTATCTTAATCTCATCTACTTATACCATGAGTATCATGGTAATACATAACCTTAACTCTTTAGTGAGATTGAGTAGGACAGAAACCAAGTCAAGATCATTCACCATATATCTTTCTTTCCATATCAATCCTTATGGAATCCTATCCTTATGGAATCAACATGCACTACATGATTTAGAGGCTAGGCTGACCACCTTTGCCGTCGGCGTCTCTCCGCTGGGTTAGGTCGCATCGGCTTACCACCATGGCCGTCGGCGTCTCGATCTAGGGCGACGGTTTCCCATTGGCTGTCGGCATACCACGGCCGTCGCGCGCAGATAACGGCCACCCATGACGGCGAGTGGACACACGTGGGACCTGCGCAGAAGGTACGCCGACAGCAATGTCCTACTCAAACCTTTCCGTCCACTTCAGGTGAAAAAGACAAATTCCTTCCGAATCGGAAGGAAGTGGGTCAGATATGAACTACAGGTACATGATCTGATAGGCATGATTTTTCAAAAAAATCATTTTTAGGTTCACAATATGCTATTTCATCAGAGATCTAATGACACTTTAGAGAGGCTTAGCTCCGAGCTAATAATCTTCATACCCGTTATTCAACAAATTTTGTCGATAGTTTAAAAGAGTCATAAAAAATTCAAAAACGATCGAAACAATGCGAAACCTTCGCGTGGTGTCATATTATGTGACATGGTTGCAAGGAAAAATATCAAACTTGTTATATTGAATATGTCTCAAAAAAACCTTCACAAAATAACCTATCTCATTCGAGGTTTCGTGGCTTTCGGGTCAAATGACCAATGTTATGGCTAGAATCAAGGCATAGTTTGTGATAATCTGCCCATATTGTGCATGCATGTGCATCATGGAATGGCGAACAATGTTGTAGGAGGAAGTTTTCCTTTTCGTCTCACCAAAAATCCATTTTCCATTTTTCAAGCGAAAAAAGGAGATTTTATGAATCAACCACCAAATGGCTAATTCAAAATTCTACCACTCCATTTTTCAAAAATACAAGACCTCCTTAAATGGACAATGTCCCAACATGGGGATCTCAAACCTTTCTGTCCACTCCAGGTGAAAAAGACAAATTCCTGCCGAATCGGTAGGAAGTGTGTCAGATATGAACTACAGGTACATGATCTGATGGGCATGATTTTTCACAAAAATCATTTTAAGTTCAAAATATGCTATTTCATCATAGATCCAAAGAAAGTTTAGAGAGGCTCAGCTCCGAGCTAAGAATCTTCATACCCGTCGTTCGACAAAGTTTGTCGATAGTTTAAAAGAGTCATAAAAATTCAAAAACGATCGAAAGAATGCGATACCTTCGCGTGGTGTCATATTATGTGACATGGTTGCAAGGAAAAATATCAAACTTGTTATATTGAATATGTCTCAAAAAAACCTTCACAAAATGATCTATCTCATTCGAGGTTTCCTGGCTTCCGGGTAAAATGACCAATATTATGGCTAGAATCAAAGCATAATTTGTGATAATATTTCCATATCGTGCATGCATGTGAATCATAGAATGGCGAAAAATGTTGCTGGAGGAAGTTTTCCTTTTCCTCGCACCAAAGAACCATTTTCTATTTTCCGAGCACAAAAAACAGGGGGTTTTATGAAGCAACCACCAAATGGCTAATTCAAAATGATGATACCACCCCATTTTCACAAGACTATATGGATGTCATATTTGGATTCCTCATATTTGTCTGATCAATTTACACATTTTATTTGTTGAATTCCGATTTACAGATTTAAATATATGAATTATTCCATATTAAATAGAAAAAGAAAATAAAATAAAATCATTTTATTTTAATTTATTTTTTATTTGGATTCAAGATTATTATTACTTTTATTTATTGTTTACTTAAATAATTGTTTGGAATCTAAAACTGAGATGTGTGACATTATGGTCAAAGAGTTAATAGGATTGATATGGAAGTATTAGCAACAAGGTATAATTTCTTTCTCGGAAGCTCATTCGAAAGGAACGAAGAAGTTAAGCGTGTTAGAGCTAGAGTAGTGTTAGGATGGGTGACCATAGGGGAAGTTTGATTATGAGGTCAATTTGACCTAATATTTAACATACAAAGGGATAAAATATCCTATATGAGATTGTCAAATAAATAATATTCAAAAAACTTTGAAACAATTTTTTTTATTTTTTTTATAAAAGGCAGTTTCTTTGCCGTGTACTTTTTTCACGAGACACACGGCAAAGACAGCTTTTCGAGGATACACACGGCAAGGACAGCTTCTTTGCCGTGTACTTTTCGAAAAGACACACGACAAAGAATAGACACCGTCATCTTACTTTACTTTGCCATGTCTACACATAAGACACAGGGAAAAGCCTTTGCCGTGCCTTATTTAGAAAACACATGGTAAAGGGCCTTTGTCGTGGCGAACGTTGTCGTGTGGTATTTGCCATGTGTATACACACGGCAAAGCCTTTGCCGTGTTCTAAAAGGCCTTTGCCGTGTCTTTTGCCCACACGACAAAGAGCCTGTGTGCCGTAGTGCTAGGCTGACCACCTTCACTGCCGGCCGGGATAGGTCACTTCGGCGTTGTAACACTACGGTTCTGAAAAGACCGTAGCTTCTATGTGACATGCCAATCCCTGGATCGGTTCATTGGCACATAATAGAATAAGATGAATAACATACCAAAATATCCGTGTATCATAAATAACGAAGATCCATAGTACCATTATTACAATAAAAGCTTAGCTCAAGGCTAGCTCAATGTTATTCAAGTAGCAACATAAATATAGTAAATCCTCCATTCTTCAAATTGCCCACAAGTGAACAAGTGTCGAGTGGAGTACCGTGGCCTAAATCGATTACTCAGAATCGGAATATCCTGCAACATGAAACGTAGCAGCCCCGAAGGGTCAATACATGGAATGTATGGCAACTAGAGCTATTAAATGAGACGATAGTGCTAACATCTACATGCATATTTGGCAAGTGAAGCTGTGGCTAGCTTGCATTTGCAAATACCTTTGTCCTACTTTCATAAACAGTTTTTTGATTTTCTTTGAAAAGATCCCAATTAAGTTAACCCAACAACATTAAAGCAATTATGAAATTGGAATGAGCGAGAAATATGTCATGGAATCAATATCAAGCAACTCAGATGTCCATAACCGGGGACACAGCTAATCGATTAGATTACACACCCTGCAGGGGTTAGTACACTTTACCCATGTGACTTGGCCAGCCCAGATCGTACCATCACTCTCATTTTGGGTGATAATAGGGAGAAGTCCAAGAAGAGACCGTTCGGGAAGTAGCTCCCCAATCCCGACGCGCACTGGTCCAACCTACCAAAATTCTACATCTCTGGATACGCGGGTTCGAGTTACCACAACCTACTGAGTCCAACCAACCGCCCATTTCATTATTGGCACATGGTTGTACTCGTAAGCTACAAAATAAAGAAGCCAATCATTTCCTCTTGATACCTGGATGCCTTTCCACAATGATACCACCAAAAATTATCAATCCCATCACACCCAGGAGATTCATTGATTAAGTTGGGTTAGTTTTCACAAAGCAACACATTTAGAAACAACTTATAGTGATGTAACCCAGCCCTCGTTCATCATAGCATGGCTAAGCACATCTACCAATGGTGGTTCATCTACAAGGGAAGTCCTACCACATAATAGGACATAGCATAGCGATAGTATTATCCTACACATGCATCTACAAAATACACGACAATGCATTGAAAATAGTAGGATAACATCATGAACAAAGTAGCATCTACTTGCCTTGGCTGTAGCGGTCGGAAGAACAATCCACACACGAGCAAGCGTTGCACTCGTCACAATCTACACGATACAATTGCAACCATAAACATACATCCACAATCAAATGCAAACAAAGATGATGCAAGATGCATGCATGATCAATGGAATAACGCTACAATAGCATCACATAAACTTATTCAGTATAACTACTGTATGCATGCATGGAAATTATTTTGAGTGCAAAGAAAACAAAGAATGCAATTTATAATGCTCAAATAATAGAGCTAGAAACTAAATAAATCGCCACTGCTAACCTGCTATTTGTAAAATCTTGGAAAATTTCCACTGCGTAGGCAACTCTTAAGAGAAACAGTACCAATTGGAATTTCCCAAAAAGGATTTATATAACTCCCTAAGTAATTAAAATACTACAGTAATCCTTTAAATAGATTCTTCAAAAACCATTACTCTAAGCCTAACTTTTTAATTCACTATAAGATTCCCCTTGTTCTACTGATTCCAGGGACATCTTATTTGCAATTTTTGGAGTTACAGAACTTATTCTATGAATTAATTACTCCAAAAAGGGCATTAAATCATTTAATTATTTAGGACAAAACCTTGCTGTAAAAGTGTAAAACAATTGTACAAAAAGACTCTACGCGAGTCACTGAATCTACACATATTTTATTTGCAATTTTTGGCCCAGTAGATCTAAAGATATGGATTTTACAAGTTTTAGATAGTTTCTGCCGATTAAATTGATTTAATTAAACAGACAAAGTCAGTTGACTAGTCCGTGCTGATGTGGCACGGGCGCTGACCAGTCAACGGTCCACGCGCTGGTCCACGGCCATCTGGGCCGTTCATCTCCGATCGGACGGCAGGCGGAGGCAGGCGGCGAGGTGCTCACCTGAGCTGGTGGCGGTGGGGGTCCTCGGCAGCGGTGGATGGTGGAACAGCGTCGGGGGTGTTGGGGTCGAGGTCGTCGGCGCGGAGGCGGTGGCTGGCGTGCGCGGGGCCGAGCGCGGCAACCGGCTGGAGGCGGCGTCGGGTGGCGTCGGCGACGGCGTCGGTGGCGGGGTCCTGCAGGCAGAGGGGAAGGCGACGGGTTAGTGGGAGGCGGCGGCGAGCTCGCGGGGCGAGAGAGGGGCGAGGCGCGGCGGCGGCGAGGCTCACCTAGCTCGAAATGGCGGGGACGACAGAGAGCTCCGGCGAGCAATCGCCGGAGATTGGGGGCGCGAGAGAGGAGGGGTGCGAGCGGGCGAGATAGAGGGAGGGGTGGCGGCGCCCGTTGTAGAGGGGAGGCCCTCGCGGGGTCGGTTGCGGATATCGCGGCGGCGTGTCCGTGTCGGACACGGCGGGGCGGCACCGACAGGTGGGCCCCACCTGTCGGTGGCTGGGGCGCGTGGCGAAAGTGGCTAAGCGCGCTGGCTGGCAGAAGGCTTATGTGTGGCCGGCAGGTAGTGGCTGGCGGGCTGATGGCGTGGGCCGTTGGGCCGCGGCGGCCGGCTGGCTGCTGCGTTTTTTTTGTCCTTTTTATTTATTTTCCATTATCTGAGTTTTGACAGAACTGTCAAGAATTTTAGGCAAAATTCAGATTCGTATAACTTTTGCTACGGAGCTCCGAATTGGGTGAATCAAAGTGATACGGGTTCGTGGCGGAACCCTCTATGCACCTGAGCCATCCATACACCCAAAATACATAGTTTTTGTCAAAGGCATGGTAAAACCAAGCGTCCAAGTGTAGGTGTCAAAACGCAAATGCAAGCTGTTTGTTTTGCCAAAATCTTTTCAAACTGAAATTTTGCAAGAATGACCATGATGCAATGCCATGCATGTTATGCAGTACCAAATCTAAAATTTGGGATGTGACAGGCGTACCACCATGGCCGTCAGCGTCTCGAGCTAGGGCGACGGTTTCCCCTTGGCTGTCGGCATACCATGGCCGTCGCGCGTAGTTAACGGCCACCCATGACGGCGAGTGGAGACACGTGGGACATGCGCAGAAGGTACACCGACGAAAATGTCACCGGCTTAGTTCTCCACGAAACTAGCCGCTGTTTCTATTGGGCCATGTAGAGATAAAACAAAACTTGTTCCCTCTAACATGGTGGTCCCAAGATCTAACTGAGGTAGAAGGCCACGAGGATTACCACTAGACGCGCAGTTGCGGAATTGATGAAGCACGTCTGTTAAATGCAGCACAGCTCCCATGATCTGGTCCGATCCCGATCGTCGTGGTGCTGATCGTACAACGCCACTGCTGGTATCCACACGTATAAGGAGGAGCGTTGGCGATGGACTGCTAGGTCCAGTACAGCGACATGACTGCTATGGACCTAGGGTTTCTATCGTATGGAATGACCTAACAGTCAACCCTCCTGGATATCTGCGCCCCCATATATATAGATATTGAAAGTGGGCTCCACTCACTTATGTCCCATTCACTAAACCCCATATCAGTCACCGTGAGTCCGACTCACTAACTCAATCTAAATCCGGTCCAGGTCTAACCCAAATAGATTTTCGGTTCAGATCCAATCCAAACTTTCTCTCGCTCTTGAGTGTGTGACCCCGCAGGCTCATGGAAACTTGGACACGATTAGAGTCCGACTCTCAATCGATCAATATGTAGCAGCTTCTAGCATAACTGCGGGCTCCCAAGTACCAAAGAGTCATGATGACATGTATTTCCAATGCGACTTATGTCTGAGTCCCTTTAGTGTCACGATATACCTTGTCGGACTATAGGCGAATAATTGTCATCCCTTAAATAGTCTGACTCTCTTCTCGATCCGAGATAAGTGATTCATCCGACTAACTTTTAGTCGATTGCCTCGGTTAATACTTAACCGAGTTATGCATGGCCATGCTTTCCAAATCGTATCATCTAAAAGGGCTCAGATAATATCTCTCCAACTAGAGGGACAAAATCTCATCTTGGTTATTCACATCACGCAGCTTGATTCTTAGTCGAACCGACCTATGCCTTTATAACTGGCATGTTACGGATCAGAGCTTGACAGAATGTGGGAGGGAGCTCCATATATGGACGAATAGGCAGCAACCACTGCTCACATCATCCGTTATAACCACAGCAGACAATAACCGACAACCATTGAGATACTGCGCTATTAAGGGATTTTTCCCGTGGCATGGACATGGCTGGATGAATTCTTCTTGATTCCTCAAATTAGTACGTAAAGAATGACAATGACTTTACAGTTACAGTAAGTGCTACCATCACTCCGTGTACCAACAAGTAATCCCCTCCATCAAGTCCCCGGGAGAGGCAAATATTAAGGAGGTGCATAAGTCCCAACATCAAGATGAAGACAATTAACACATACACATGATGATGTATAACATAATAATCTCTATTTCATCTCAATCATATACTAGGGTTTCTCCATCTCCCCAAGAACTAATGATCTACTCAGACATGGAGGCAAAAAGCATCATAGCAATGGTAATGGAAATGATTATCGATGATTAGTACTTGTATAAATCCACAACTAGTACAAGAACTACAATAAGATCTAGATGCGATGGATGGAGATGATGGTGGTGATGAAGATGAAGCGGTTGATGAAGATGGAGATTGATGCCTTGGCCTCCTAGAACTGCTTAGGGCGAAGATGAATCCCTATGGCAAGTTTCCCCTCCAGATCCCTTCTGGAGGTGAGGTTTTTGGTGATTTCTAGGTGTTCCGTATGTCGTCTCTCCGATCCAATTGGACGAGGTGTAACTATTTAAGTAGGCGGTGTTGATGCCAACTATACGACGGGAACTATACGGCGGGAAAACTTTTCCCGTCGTATAGTTGGTCGTTAACTCTTTTGTATCCTCCAACCTCTTCGCGGTTTCTTATGGTATTATTAATATTTCCCAAATAAGCGATTTACGTTGTTTTTGGATCCTTTTCACTCCAATATAATTGGTCCAAGAGTTGTGTCCATTGGATCCATCATCTGTCATGATCCTGGTGACAATAACCATAAAAAGTGTGTGCGAACGCCATAAAATACCAAGATCCTATTATTACAATGCAAAATAATAATCTAAATCATGATGCAAATATGCACTCATCAACTTTCCCAAGCTTAGACTCTTGCTCGTCCCGAGAAAGTTTAGCTTGATGGATGTGATCCTCATATTCATGAAGCTGAGTCGATAAAATAAATGAGGCATTCGCAACATGTGTTTATCATAAAGGATACATATAAATAAATTCATGAATAGTACCTTACTCGAACCATCCCAATAATATTAATAGGCTTGCACACCTTTAGTAATTAATAGTTCACAAAATATTATTATCAACATGATGTAAAAGTGTTCAGTTCAACCAAATGAGTTAGTGAGGTAGTCCCAAGTGTTTTAGGATTGTCATATTCACTTGGGATTCAAAATATCAGATGTCTCTTAGTCTTAGTACAATATAGTGTTATATGCCTTTTCTCTTTGCACACTTGCTTTTTTTCTTCATCCTTTTTCCTTTTCTTCTTTCTCTGTATATTCATGCTCACACTTTTTTAAATTGCTGTGCAAAGGATCTAGACATACATTCCACTTCATTTAGTGGTTCCAAAGTTCAACGATCTCAATTATCCAATTCCAAATATATATGAAGCATCTTTATATCTTGAATATTCTAACTCAACTTGTTCTCGCTCTATTTGATAGCACTTATAATTTCTCCTTTGTCCAAGGTTTTTTTCATCTTAATTAGTTAGATAATCTCCTTTTATAAATCAAACCAATGACCTACAACATATTGATCAAATTATCCTTATATGTTCCGTTAATTATAATGGTGTGGAAGACTCCTATTGCTATCATCAAGTGCAAGTAAAACAATATTCAAGCCATTCATATATTCAATTAGACAAACTCAAACTCAATAATGCTCCATATATTATAATAAACTCAGAATTTCATTAAGGAGATCAACTATTCCTGAAGAGAATTCTAATGATATAATCTTTATTTCTAAACTCGAACTAATGCAAAACTAAAAATAATAGACTTATAAGATTGATTACAAGGTTTTAGAGATCTCCCCAAGCTTAGAATCAAGCCAGGCGGGATCAAATAACTCCTTGCCGGTACCTATTCCTCTTCCTGGGTAGGAATATTATTGCCTTCTTCTCCTGGGTTGCTATCTTTGGCTATGCTTGCGTGGCGGATGCTGAGCCTGGCCATGTCATATTGAAGCTTGAAAATTTTCCTCTAGAGGAATTTCTTCTTATCTGTCAACTCAAAAGCAGTTTTGATTAAGAAACCGACTCTACCATCGATGTCATTGACCTTTTTCTCAAGGTCTTTGCTCACCATCCAATAGTTTCAACACATGCTTTTGAAGATTTTCCAATTGATAGATCTTATCATGAATCTCATCTTGCCGCACCTTCTTGGGTTTAAGAGGTGGCGGACTAAGAGGAGGTTTATAATAAGATCATATGTTGTGACGGTAAGGATTAGGGAGATACTCATCCTTGCTACTTCTCTGATCTACTTGCATCATCATCTCCATCCTTTGTGGGAACATGTCCTCCCAATTTGGGAGAGGCTTGATCTCCAAGATGGATGATGATGATGCTTCTTTTGGTTCCTCCCCCTTGATCCTCTTCACGGGCTTCTCTTCCTTCATCCAAATCTTGTTGACATGGAAAGGCTGCATGGCTTTGCTGCACGGATGTTGTTAGAAGGGGCGTGTATGGAGATGGCGATGGTTTTTCGAGGCTGGAGGTTGTAGCTGTGCCAAAAGTTAATGAAAAAGCATAGATGAAATCGTACTTAAAAGGGGAGGTCGAAAACCCTAGCCTCCAAGCTTAACGAGCAACTATACAGACACGAATCATATAGATCCCAGCATATAGTTGCAAACCGACTATAGATTTTTTATTATCTAAGGTGGTACCAACTATACGGCCACAACTATATGGCCTGGAAATTTCTTCCTGTCATTGTAGAGGGAATGTCCCAACCTTTAAACAAGGTAAGGTAAGGTCCCCTGTGTTTACAATGCTAGTCCCTGGATCAATAGCTAGCATCCACAGTTAAGATGTAATATCAAGAAACAAAGGTCATATATAACTTTATAACCAGGAATAACATAATTTTATTACATCTTACATAGCTCATTTGGCTATTACATTACATTGCAGCGGAAAAATCTATAAGCATGGGTCCTTCATCTTCAAAGTTCCACAGGCAAACATTTTGGTTGTAGACTTGTAATCCTAATCAATTAACTTCACTAATATCAATCAAACCTGCAACATAACAAGTTACAGCCACAAGGGTCAATACATTTGAATTGTATTGGCAAGTTTCACTACTATGTGGAATATAAGTGGATCCTATCTTTACATGCATATTTGGCTAAGTAGGGTTTTAGGCTCATTTTGCAGAAAGCAACAATTTATCCTATCTTTTCAAAATGGTTTTAATCTTTTGTCAAATCTTTTTGAACTCCTTGGTAAATCCCCAAGTTGTTTCAAGTCTTTATCAAAATCTTCTTGAATTCCTTGGTACACCCCAAGTACTTCAAGTTTTTATCAAAGTCTCTTGAGCTCCTTGGTAAATCCCCAAGTGCTTCAAGTCTATTGTTGTCACTTAAAAGTTTTTCTTTTAGAAATTGGAATGTCGAGATTTCCCATAGCTTCAAGCTTTAGTTGCTTAGTATTGTCCATAACCGGGGACACGGCTAAGTACTTAGAGTTTTTATCTTCTGCAGAAGTTGTACACTTTACCCACATGACACACTCTCATCTTGTTGCAACCAGTGGCCGCTGGATAGGTACTCACCAAGATGGAGTACTGGCAGATTGAGAATGTGACGAAGTCTTTCCAGAGGGTCCTCCCATACACCATTGCTAGCTTGTCTTCAGGCACCCATGTAGGGTTTTGAGTTCCCTCATTTTCAGTAACCTGAAGACAATGCATGGGTCTTCCCAATGTAGTTGACTAAGCCAGAGCCATAATAGCATGTGGCTGCACACGAAAGCCACAGTTGGAGAAACATGTTCAATCTCTAAGTCCCTGGGTGGTTTTCTTTTGGTGCACAACACAAAGAGATTGCCATAGACATGGTTCCTTTTGTTGCCACCTTATCCATAACTCAATGTATCCTTGTCCACCCAGGTGGTTCATTGAGTACTTGTTTTATTATATAAAACATAAGTCTTTTCTCAACTTCATAAAATCTCAACATGTATCTCTTCTCAAAATATTTAGCATGGCTAAGCATTGTACAACTACATTGTTTTCACTAAGGAATATATAAGGTATCCTATTAGGATTTAGCATAGCATAAGTATAGAAATCCTTTCCATGCATGTTTCAAAATCCACTAAGTATAATGAAAATAGTAGGACTTTGGATGATAGTGTCACTTGCATTTTTGGTAGGGAATGTTGGTTCACTTCTTGATCTTGCTACTTTCACACTTTTCACTACAAATCAATCTAGAAAACACAATATCAACTAGCATTCCAACCAATAATCAATCAAACAAAACATCACACATAAAATAATAGAAACCAAGTCATACATGCAAGCATGCAAAAGATAGTTTTATTTGTAAAGATGGTTTCTACTAGGCTCTATACAAAGTAAGGCTCAAGTTAGTCATTTTCTAAAATGGCAAAGTCATTTGCAAAAATGTTTTATCCATAAACCATTTTTAGATCCAATCAATATTTTATGTGGTGGAAAATGCTTTTTAGCAAAGCACTAATTTTATAATGCTCACCAAATAAGTTGTTAGTTCGCAAAACTTGGTGTTTAGGGTCAGTAGCTTTGAATCAAAACATTTCCCAAAAGTTTTTACTCCAAAATCATTTTCATAGCAAAATCAATATCTTTAATTGGCTAGAAATGGGCTAAATCAATTTTTCAATCCTAATCTTCACCAAATACATTTTTAAAACCATAATTTGGTTCCTAGGGTCAGTAGGTTCACAACAAATCAATTTGCAAAGATTTCAACCTCAAAATCATTTTGAAATAATTTTTATCACCTAAACAAGCATACAAATGTTTCTGCAAAACAGACATTTTACCAGAAGCTTTTTACTAAACAAATTGCATGGTTGTCTAGGGCTTGTTCCACTAATTCCATTGATATAAAGTTTGCAAATTTTGGACGTGTGGATCAAAAGTTACAAGGGTTTCAAATTTGCAAAACAATCTGATTTCAAATCTGTTTTAAATCAAAATCTGGCCACGCGTCGTGTTCTCATTGGGCGGTACCGGTTCGCGCGGATTGCGCTCTGCGGGGCGTTGGATTTCACTTAATCGCACGGCGCAGGTTGACTCATACCCTTTCGCTCAGGTTCTATTCTTAGCCAGACGATTTGCATCGCACGGCTCACAGCAGCTCAACCATTAACTGGCGGCGCTAGCGGTGGCAGCCGCGGTGATTCTAGGAAGCAAGGAGGAAAGGGGAGGTGCTCACCGGGTTCAGGAGGTCATGGTGAAGCTCGAGGTGGTGTTGGTCTGGCGAGGGGCGCACTGGAGCGGGAGTAATCGCTCGCCGGAGATGTTGTCGGCGTCAGATGGTTCTGGAGCTCGTCGAGGTTGACGCTACGGATCACGAGGAGGCAAACAGAGAGCATGGTTAGACGCGTAAGGTCAAGGCAATGACGCGTGCGTGAAAGAGAGGGCTCGGGGTGGTTGGTTCTTACCAGGAAAACTCGCCGGAGAAGGAAGCGAGCCAGCGGCACTCGGTCAGGTGGTTCCGACGCGTTACTGGGCGCCCATGGTTGAATGGGAAATGAGGAGAAGCGTCTAGGTCTGGGAAATGTACCCGTGTGCTTGGGAAGGTAAGGGGTGGCGAGGTTCGGCCGGAATCGAGGAGGGAGCTCGTCGGAGCAGTGAGGGGTTTCTGGTGAAATTAGCGTAGCCTAGTGGCGTGTAGGTTATGGCGACAGAGGGGAAATGGGGAGGAGAGGGAGACGTTTAAGGGAGCATGGTCGCTAGGGGAGTAATGGCCGTTAATAGCGCGAATTGATCGCCGGAGTAAAGACAGGAAACGGTGAGGTGACGCGGTCAGGGGGAAGACGATGAACAGGAGAGGTGGGGTCCTGTCGTCAGTGGGTGAGGGAGGCAGGGAGAGGGTCCATCTATCAGTGTCTGCGTGGGTTAAAAGCTGGGTGCGAAACATTTTCTTCGGGAGGGAGATAAGCTGGGCTAGCTGGGCTTGTTGGGCTTGGCCAGTTGGGCTGAGTCCATCTCTATTTTTTTCTTCCTGGAAGTTTTATCCTTTTCTATTTCTATTTCCTGTTTTGAATTTTAATCAAACAAATCATTCAATAAATCAAATCAAACTTTTACCAAACTTTGTATTGAGTTTTTGGTTCTGTTTAAAAACATAAACCAAAGTCCCAAAAACAAAAATAATATTTTTATTTTAGGTTCCATTATTAATTAAATAAATAGACCTTGTTTATTAAAATTAGGATTTGATTTATTTAAAAATCTCCATTTGAAATCTAAATATTTTCAAAACCAAATCAGTAGGTTTTATTTGGAAATAAAGAATACTTGGAAAACTTATTTAAAATAAATAAATAAGTTTTGCTGTTTAATTAAAATAGTAAAACCTTTATTTTTAATAAATTTGGATATTAAATCCTTATTATTTTATTCAAATAAACCTTTACTATTTTTATCAAATAGAAATATTTTATTTCAAAGGCTTGGCCAAGTTTTAATTTGGCTTATAAAATATTCCTTGTTTATATTTCTACTTTTTCATTTGCAAACCAAATCTTTTTATTAAAAGATCCAAAATAGTAATTCCCAATATTTTTATTTTCCTTTATTCATTGTTTATCTTTTTAAATCCCTTTTAGGATTTACTTGTTCAAAATAGGTTTGAAGGTTTCCAATTGGAATCAAAAAGTTTCTTCTCACCCTGAAAATCAACAAAGTTTCATTTTATTCATTTATTTTTCACATTACAAGATTTGGAAAATCTTGGGATGTGACAGTCATATAGTTGGTCAGTAAACCTTTTGTACCTGGCATGAAAATTGGAGATGCGATAAAATAACTATACGGCCACAACTATATGGCTGGAAAATTAATTCCCGCCGTATAGTTGGTCGTTAAGGCTACTATACACATCAAAATTTATCTATTTCTTTGGGAATTCTCAAATAATCTAAAACTTACTTGAAAATTTAAAAATTACTCGGCCCTTTATTTCACATGGATTGCCTCTCGACTATAGTGTTGCTCACTTCGTCTCAATCTTATACTTCTTCCAGTTACCATTCATTCCATACTTTTGCTCAATTAATTCTTCTGGTTTAATTATTCATAAGGTGATTGCACTTATATATTATTTTGCTACTTTAAGATCCCAGCTAATGTTCCAATTCTAAAGGTAGATGGCACGCCTTACCTATACCATCTTGGGAAATAGTATGCTGCCCAGGGGGATAGATGCCCCCCGTTGGATGTCCGCCAGCTTGTGCGTTGAGATAGGTGCAAAACAACCATAAGCTATACAGTTTAATTAAGCAGTCTGTAATACAGCCGACATGATACAACAACGATATTATAAAAATGATACGCTGCATGCGCAAAAAATGTCTCCTCAATATACGTGTACTTTGTCTTGCTACAGGCGCACAAAATGATACGTTAAAACTGACACGCTACATGAGAGATTTAGTCTTATGTGCGCAACAATGACAGTACGGATCACGAGGGTTGTGATGGGGCTTTTGTGCATGGATGCTGCATTTTTGTTGGGAGAGTACTGTCGTGTTCACATGCATGAACAATCCCCTCACAGTATACTGTTCTCGACTAGCTTGATGCATCCAGCGTGATGGGATTTCACATGCACTGAATCAAACACAAGGGCTAGGTGTGTATAGCCTTGGGAGGTGCAAAATTCATGCCCTGAGATGGGACTAGCTGTCTTGGTATTGTTGCCTTGGTCCTCCGGCTCAAAAACCTAAACGTAGGCTACAGTATTACCATGGTACTGATTGGAGTACCGATTGGAGTACTTGCTAACAAAGTGTTCCTATGCCTTATATAACAGCTCAAGCCCCGATGCGAGATTTATCACGGGTAAATAGTTCATCATACCTGGGTCGCGCCACTACTAGTATGATACAAGCCAGTACAACACGAACTAATATGGTGTGCTCACAACAACTAGCCACAGTCTATGGGGAAAAATTCTAAAAAACTTATCAACTATTGGAATAATCAAGGAGATGGGGGATGAGGTAAACGAAGGAGAGTTGGTTAAAGGATGCAATAATTAAGAACTAACAAATGTAACAAAAACTAGGATGTTGGCTCGCATTTAGGAGTAGGACCATTGGGAGACGGATACACGCCTTAATATACAGCCCATGGTACTTCTGAGTAAGCACTAGTCGTGTGTTCCCGAGCACATTGTTTTGTTACATGCTTGTACTAGCTAGCATTGTCTACACTTGGGACACATGTAGTTGACACAGGGTGACAAAGAGAAAAAAACGTAATGACAAAAACACAGACTTCCAGGCTCTGTACATGCACAACTCCACCCGAGGTAGTGCATGCAGACCACTGACAAGGCACAACAGTCTAAACAAACTCTAATCACCAATTAGTACCATATCTCCGGCAACACAACAAATGGCAGCCCGATGCTTGTTCATATCTCAAAACGAATCATACGGTGTAGGCTAGGGGGGCAGCTATCCCCTGTGGCAGGGAATCCACACTCATACCATCTTATATGGTTTCATACCCATCGTATTTTTAAATGAAGTTTGGTATGCCCAAAGAGTGTCATTTAGCTTGTATGATAATGGCTCAAATGATGTAGAGATCGTTGGGAAACCCAAGTGGAAGGTATGATGAGCACAACAACAAGTTTCCCTCAGTTATGAAACCAAGGTTATCGAGCAAGTCAGAGAAAGAACCAGCTCCCAAGGTGTTACTAGCAACGTGGAACCTGCACAACACAACCACAATACTTTGTCCCAACTTAAAGTGAGGTTGTCAATCTCACCGGTTTGCTGAAAACAAAGGATTAAACGTGTAGTGTGGAAGAAGTAGTTGCTTGTAGGAATTGCAGAAAGTAAACAGTACAATGAATATCAGTGGGAAGAATGGACCGGGGTCCATAGTTCACTAGAGGTTTTTCTCCATAAGATAAATAGCATGTTGGGTGAAAAATTACAGTTCGGCAATTAACAGATTGAGAATTCATAACAATGCATGTACATGTCATGATGATTTCTATGAGATTCGTTTGGGCATTACAACATAATACATAGACCTTAATCCAACTGCATATATGTCTAATAGTACACCTTCAGGTTATCATCCAAACCCCTTCCAGTATTAAGTTGCAAACAACAGATAATTGCATTAAGCAAAGTGTGTAAAGTAAACAATACAATTACCCTTGGACAAAGGATTATTGTTTTCTCCCTAGTAGCAACAACACATCTACAACCTCAAAGGTTCATGTCACTCCCCAGATTGCTAGAGGCATGAACCTACTATCGAGCATAAATACTAACTCTTTGAGTTATAAGCAACTACTTGGCCAGAGTAACCACTAGCAACGGAGAGCATGCAAGCTCACAAATAACATAGACATGATATAATCAATAATCATTCTTGACGTAGTACTCAATATCCATCGGATCCCAACAAACACCACAAGTAGGATTACAAATAGATGATCTTGATCATGATAGGAAGCTCACAAGATCTAAACATGATAGCACAAAAGAGGAGAAACGACCATATAGCTACTGCTATGGACCCATACTCCAAGGATGAACTACTCACGCATCACTCTAGAGGCTGGCATGGTGATGAAGAAGGCCTCCAGGGGGATCTCCCCTCTCTGGCAGGGTGCCGGGAAGAGCTTCTGATCATCCCGGAGGCCTTCTTCTTCATCATTCCAGCCTCCGGTATGAAGTGTGAGTAGTTCCACCTTTGACTACGGGTCCATGTAGTAGCTAGATGGTTCTATCTCCTCCTTTGTGCTACCATGTTTAGATCTTGTGAGCTCCATTCATGATCAAGATCATCTATTTGTAATCATGCATGTTGTGTTTGCGGGGATTCGATGGATATGGAGATTACTATGTCAGATTGATTAATGGTTTGTCTTATTGATTCTATCATGTTTGTGTTGTTTGTGATCTTGCATGCTCTCCGTTTCTAGTAGCTATCTTGGCCGAGTAGATGCTAGTGACTCCATGAGGGGGTATTTATGCTCGATAGTGGGTTCATGACTCTATTTAATCTAAGGGAAGTGACAGAAAACTCTAAGGTTGTAGATGTGTTTTTGCTACTAGGGAGAAAACAATGGTCTCATGTTCATGGAACAAGTGGATTGTTTACCTTACACACTTTGCTTAAAGCAGTTATCCATTGTTTGCAACTTAGTACTGGAGGGGCCTCAGATGATAACCTGAAGCTGGATTACTAGTCATAGATGCAGCTGGATGGTGGTCTATGTATCTTGTTGTATTTCCCAATCAAATCTCATAGGATCTTTATGTCTAGTATTGCATTATTATGCCTTGCTCAGTCCTGTCAATTGCCCTGTTGTAATTTGTTTACCCAGCATGCCATGTTTGTTTATCTTGAGGAGAACACCTCTAGAGAACTATGGACCCCGGTCCAATCTTTATCATCGATACATCTTCCACTGTTCTGCAAACCACTATTACCTTCCACACCATACAGTTAACCCTTTGTTTTCAGCAAATCGGTGAGATTGACAACCTCACTGTTTGTTGGGGCAAAGTCTTAAGTTTGTGTTGTGCAGGTTTCCAAGTTGCTAGCAACACCTTTGAGTCGTTTCCTTCCTCCTACTGGTTCGATAAACTTGGTTTCTTACTGAGGGAAAACTTGCTGCTATGGTCATCACACCTTCCTCTTGGGGTCTCCCAACGAAGCTCTGTAATCAACTGATCCATCATCAAAGATTTTTCTGGCCCCGTTGCCGGGGAATTAAAGAAGAATAAGCTCCCACGTCAACAACATGCCATCAATTTCTGAATGGGTGTTTAGGGTTTTTTCCTCGGGGGGAATATATAGGCGAAGAGGTAAGGTCGATGGACGCCCGAGGGGCCCACACCATATGGTGGCACGACCAATGGGGCCCACAGGGCTACCTGGTGTGGTTGCTTCGCGGTGACTCTTCGTCTCTCCTTTGGACTTCGTGTCATGTCTGGAAAAATAAGAACTTTGGCTTTTGTTTCGTCCCATTCCGAGAATATTTCTTTACTAGCTTTTCTGAAATTAAAAACAGCAGAAAACAGGAACTGGCACTGTGGCATCTTGTTAATAGGTTAGTTCCAGAAAATTCATAAAAATGCCACAAAGTGTAGAAAAAACATAAGATAGTTGGTACAAAACAAGCATGGAGCATCAAAAATTATAGATATGTTTACGACGTATCAAGCATCCCCAAGCTTAAATCCTGCTCGTCCTCGAGTAGGTAAGTGATGAAAAGAATAATTTTTGAGGTGACATGCACCGTCACAATCTTGATCAAAGTATTGCAAAGCATTGATAGCTGGGATCAAAGTACTCTAACATAAGCATGAAAGATATATTTCTAACAATAACACAAAGCAACTATGTTGCAACATGAAAGGCAACACAAACAAAAGATCATGAATAATGCTTTCAAAGACATTGGTTTTTTTCACGTATAGAAAACATAGCAAGAGTGTTAATCGGCTTGTCCTTCATGGAATAGCAAAAAATAAATTCATAGGAGACCTTCAAAGTTTATAAGGGTGACTAGATACAAATAATTTAAGAACAAGAAATACCATAATTATGAATCAATCAACAAGTTTTGGGACAAAGCACATTGAACTAAGAATGGCAACTATTCTCTCTTAATTGGTGCATAAAGATAGAAGATGGAGAATCAACAAAAAGTAAAAAAGAAAGGCCCTTCACAGAGGGAAGCAGGGATTTCAAGTTACATAAAGAGCTTCCAAAAATTATGGTACTTACAATCTTTGAGATCTCATTGCCCCTATCATAAGCATATTGAAGTGATTAAGGTTAAAGTGGGACAAATATGAGTTATATGCTTGACAAATCACAAGTTGAAAACATCATGCGCCTTGAGTACGAGTACCGTTCCTCATGCTACTCAACTTTAGTCATAAGCAAGTTCTTGTCATAGTAAGTATATGTGTATCATAGAAAACCGCCAGCGGGGTACCCCTTGCCCCATGACACAGGAGCTATCCCATATCAAAATGACAAGGCAACAGACAATGAGCATCTCAACAATCTTTTTATTTACATTGAGCATGGTTGTTTTTCTCTTTTTTTCTATTTTTTTCTTCTGAAGATGCTTCATAGAATGATCATTATGGTTATGCTGCAAGTTTCCACCATGATTAGGCATGGATTAGGCTAGCCGCCCAGGCGTTTCTCTAACACATATACAAACTCCATGGACTTACAAGCTCCCCTTTTATTTCACACTGCCGACATCCATAAACAAAAGAACATGATATCAACTGAATGGATATGTACAATGTTGAAAGCGTTCCCCATGACAGCATGGTTCTTCTAACTCCGAACTTATAATTTGCAAGCATATAAGCAACATAGATGGGAACAATGGTTCAAGTTTATGAAGTGCAAGAAAATAAAGTGTGCCATCAAGTTCGTGAGATCTTTAATCACTAATTTTCACATAACAAAAATTTAATTTGGAAGATAGATAAAAACATGAATATACTTAGAACGGTGTAACACACCATGCATAGGAATTTATAGTGGACCCATTGGAATAACTTGGTTTCTTGGGAGTTGGACGCATGAGTAGAGCTCATACTCAATACAGGTGGAGGCTAGCAAAAGACTAGGAGCGACCAACTAAGAGAGCAATAATGTTCATAATCATGCAGAGCGACAAAACATTATTAATCAAAGCATAAAGTGATATCATGATTCAAAAACTAAATGATCATAGAGGCTAAGGTGACTGGTTCATATTCTTAACATGGTGTAAGCATGTGCCAAGTCAACCAAATAAAGCATCAAAGGAGAATACCACAATATTATGCTTTTGTATGCTAAAACAACGCATGATTCTTTCATGTCACATTAAGCAATCTCAATTGTTTGAAGCAAGTAATTCTACAACTATAATTACTAAGCATATGGTAAAAGCAACATCTAACATGGCATGATAAAGTCTAAGTCGCAGTCAAAACAAGCTCCTTTTTGTACCACATAAGCACGAAACATTCTACTCTTTTCCAACACCAATCGACTTATTTGAAACAACTCACAAAGCTAATAATAAATAAAGATAATAGAGCTTGTCTCACCTAAATACAAATAAGAACTAAAAATTTCTAAGAAAAAGTATAAGAAAACTAAAGCTAAACGCAGTGCTAGCAAAAGAGAACACTCATAGAACAATAGGAGTGAAAACTAAAGTGTTCTAGACAATGAAGAACTAGGTGTGACTTCTCCAAAATAGGTGTGTTGGGGTCCAACCAATTTATTGCAGCAAATATAGAAAAAGAAAACTAAAAACTAAAAACAAAAACAAAGGCGCTCCAAGAAAAACACATAGTGCATAAGGTAATAAAAATTCAGTGTCTGGAAAGACGACTTGAGATTTTTTATTGATGAAGAAGGGGATGCCTTGGGAATCTCCAAGATTTGACGCTTGTACCTCTTGAATATTTATTGGAGTGACACGGGTGACATCCCCAAGCTTGATCTTTTGTCCATACTTCATCTCATCATATCATTCTCTCCCTACACTTGAAAATTTCGTTCATACAAAACTTCACAAAATCTTCATTAGCAACATTAGTCTATTCAAGATAATAAGCCTTTGGGTTTAGTTTAAACTCAAGTAAAACTTACATTAAAACATAAGCTACTATAGAAACTCCTTTTACAAGCTCGAGTGATCAAAGATAACTCAAAAAGAAACCGATTATGAGACAAATGCATATAATGGCCGAAATCTGTCAAAACAGACCAGCAGGTAAAGACCAATTATTTCGGAAATATTTGTTTATCAAATCGAAAAGTGCAAAACTAACGAAAGTTGGGTAAATAATAGGGGCATGCACACACAAAATTACAGATCAATCCGACGTACTGGGATTTTTCACAATATTTTACAATGAAGCACAGAAATCTGTTTCGGGACAACAACTTCCCCATATCTTACTTCCCTCTCATTAAAGGCTATTCTTGGCACAAAAACCACACAAAACATATAAGGAGAGGTTATTACAAAGGCAATAACTTCCAAGACTCAACAAAAGGAAAACTTACTGAAGTAAAAATTGGGTTATCTCCCAAGAGTGCTTTTCTTTAACGCCTTTCAGCTAGGCATAGAAAGCAAGAATCAAGTATTTTCAAATGAAGAAGCATCAACATAAAAAATTGTTCTAATAAGAGAATCAAAAGATAGCTTATTTATTTTTCTAGGGGTGTGTTCTATACCTTTCTTGAGTTGAAATTGATATTTAATGGTGCCTTCTTTCATATCAATAATGTTACCAACAGTTTTAAGAAAAGGTCTTCCCAAAATAGTAGGACAAGAAGCATTGCATTCAACATCCAAAACATAGAAATCAATAGGGACAAAGGTATGGTTAACCATAATAAGAACATC
The DNA here is from genome assembly GCA_023614405.1 of Avena insularis. Classification (NCBI taxonomy): domain Eukaryota; kingdom Viridiplantae; phylum Streptophyta; class Magnoliopsida; order Poales; family Poaceae; genus Avena; species Avena insularis. The sequence goes on along the minus strand of CM042689.1, from coordinate 27,919,196 downwards.
ATTAATTCTCCCCATAAGTTTCTTTTTAGCATTATCATCAAGATGGACATCCAAATAATAATCTTCCAATGGTGGTAAATCAAGCATTTCATAAATTTTTCTAGTGTAAGATCCCTCCTTTATAAAGGAAAAGGATCCCTGTGATTGCAATGCTAGTCCCTGGATCAATGCTAGCATCCACAGTTTAAGACGAAGTACACAGATACAAAGGTCATTATTACATCCATTCCAGAGATAAACATAGTCTTTACAACTCCAAGGCCATAGGCCTGATACAAGAGTTTGAATAAGTAAATAAATTAAAAGTCTTCATCTTCATGTGCCACAGGCAAACATGTTGAGTGTAGACTCATGACACCTAATCCTCATTAGAGTAACCTGCAACATCACAAGTTACAGCCACAGTGGGTCAATACATTGGAATAGTATTGGCAAGTGATAACTTAGTATAATTTTAGGTGGACTAGATACTATATGCAATTTGGCTAAGTGTAGCTTGGCTTGCTTTGCCCAAAATAGGTTTTGCCTATTAGTTGAAATCACTAAGTTTTTCTTTGTCAAAACTTTTCCCAAGGAACCACCAATAGACATTGAGGTCCTTCACCCTTGTTCACCCACAAGTTTTTACTTAGAAATTGGGATGAGGAGATTTTTGATACCTTCCATGTCTTGATGCTCAAGTTGTCCATTACCATGAACTTGGCTAAGTACTTAGATTTTTCCATCTGCAGAGGTTGTGCACTTTCCCCACCAGACTTGGTTTCACCAAGACAGGTCCTTTCAGAAGCCTTCGCTTAGACCAAATGGACGCGCTCCAACCTATCATTCCCACTACCACCAACTGTCCAAATGGCTAAGTTCTAGCAACCTATGTGGTCCAGGCAGAGCCCATAATGCCAAGTGGCTGCACTAGAAGCTTCTTAACACTTGGCCTCTAAAATCTATTTATTCCTGGGTGGCATACCACAAGTGAGATACACAAGGTAAACCATAGAAATGGGCCTTGTGTAACCACTCAACATAAACCATTCCTTCCATTCCACCCAGGTGTTTCATTAACTTAGTTGTTTTATTAGGCAAAACATAAGTCCAAAGACTTAGAAATATTTTCATCATAGCATGTATATTTCACCAACCCTTGTTTGCTACTAGCTAGGCTAAGCATGACATAGATAGTAACTTAACTTAGAAATTCCCTAGCAATTCTACAACTACTAGGATTTCCCATCATGGCATATAAGTAAAATATTAACATGCAAGACTTAGCAAAATATTTCTAATTCTTAGTATAAAACATAGGGATAGAAATATTCATGAATTACCACTTGCCTTGGTAGTTTGGAGAGTAGCTACACTCCTCACAATCACAATCACTAGCACCAAAATCTACACAAAGAATCATAGCCACAATCACATACAAAACATATACAATCAAAAATATATGCATGCATGCAAATGATATGTGATGATTTTTAAATCTCACCCAAGCAAGTGTACAGTACTGATTCCTAAACAAGTCAAAAACTTGCCAAACAATATTTATTTAACCCTTAAAAAAATTCCTAAACATTTCATATACTCAAATTAGTCCTACACAAGTTTCTGTAAATAAAACCATTTTAAAAGGAGCAAAACATTAAACACATTGCATATTTAGAAAGAGCTTGCTCTCCTAATTCCAATGGTATAAAATTTGTCAAATTCTAATGTGGGGATCAAAAGTTATAGCCAAAACAATTTTGAATATCAATCAAATTCAAATCCTGTTTTAAACCTAAACTCCAGCCACGCGTCACGCTCTGATTGGCGCGTATCGTTTCGCGTCGGATCACGCTTCTGAGCCGCTGGATCTAACTTAATCGCGCGGCTTAGATTGAATCGTACCGCTTCGTCTATGTTCTATCGCATCCGCAGGATCTGGATCTAACGATCCTGAGCAGCCTGACCATCTAGTGGCGGCGCTAGCGGCGGCGACAGGCGGCGGCGCCTCTGTCAGAGATGCTACTGGTGTTCTAGGTCGCGCGGGAGAGGGGGAAGGGGCTTACCGGACTCGCCGTGTGCTGCTGAAGCTCAAGGTGGCAGTGGTTTGGCAAGGGGCGCACGGTGATGGTCGCTGGAGCTCGTCTGAGTTGCGGGCGGCGTCAGTTGCTTGCTGTCGAAGATGTTGCCGAGGTTCCACATCGTCCTAGCAAGAGCCAGAAGGTTTAGGAGATGCGCAAGGGTCTGTCGAACAAGTCTGTATCAAAGAGGAGGCAAGGGGCGCACGGACTTTACCTGAATCGCACGTCGGAGTTGAGCGGCGGTTCAGGTGCTTGCAGGTGAGAACGAGGACGTCGCTCTCGGTCATGAGAAAGCAAACGAAGGGCATTAGCAGATGCGCAAGATCATGCTGGTCGCTGTGGTTTGAATGAGAGGCAAAGGGGCGCACTATACTCACCGAGATTCGTCGCCGGAGTGTGTCTGTCTGCGGCGGTGCGAGAGCAATTGCGGGCAGCCTAGTGGCAAAGAGGTGGCGCTAGGAGAGGGGAAATGGCCGTAGTGCAGAGGAGCTTAAGTAGGCAGGGGGATCGACAGGAAACGCCTGCAGATTCAATGGCAATTATGCCGCGTGATCAACGCCAGCAACGGCCCGCGGCGACGTGTTCTTCGCGAGATTTGGGGAAGACGACGGTGACATGGACGGGGCCCAGTTGTCAGCGAGAGAAACAGAGAGGGGTGGGGTCCTGGCGTCAGTCACTCGATGGGTGCGTCTGCGAGTGAGAGAGGGAGAGAGGGAACCCGGGTGGGCTTAGTGGGCTGCTTTCTCAGTTGGGCCAAAAGACTGGCGCTGGCCCTTTTCTATTTCCTTACTCCTTTTCTTTTTCTGTTTTGATTTTCTGGAATGATTTTCAAATGGTTTCAAAAGCTATTTGAATTGAAATCTTTTCAGGATTTTTGCAGTATGCAATAGTCACAATTCTGGGCATAAAACCAAGTGGTCACTTTGAATTGGCTTGGTCATTTAGAATAAAATAAAACAAGCAGTGGCATAGCCCTAGTTTGAATAGGTTTTGAAATTGGTTTTCAAATCATATTTGTTTTGAAATTTTGGTTTAAACCTTAGAAATCTAGCAAAACAACCTGAGGCAATAAGACAACCAAGTTTGGTTTCATGAACAACAATATCTCATTAGAGAGTAGCATTTGTTTCAAATGCTGATCACATAAAATAATGAGCTCATATGCTCCTGTTTTTGAATGATTTGTTTGAGATGAACTCTATATGATCATGGATGCATGGATGATATGCATGAGTTTGAAACATGATTTTAGGGATGTTACATCTAGGCATAATAGAGACGCTACCACCAAGATCACATAAAGCTTTGAAGTCAAAATCATTCACTTTCATATTAATGATGGTCTCCCAATCACATTCTAATTTCCTAGGGATAGAAGCTTCATGTTTCAATTTTTCTTCTTTAATTTCCATGAGATCATTTGTAATATTTTTTGTAAAAGCCATATTCGTAGCACTAGCATTAGGACTTCTAGCAAGTTTTTGCAAGAACATAATTTGTAGAGGGAGTGTCCCAACCTTTAAGTAACATAAGGTGGAGTCCCCTGTGTTTACAATGCTAGTCCCTGGATCAATAGCTAGCATCCACAGTTTAGATGTAATATCAAGAAACAAAGGTCATAACATAACTTTATAACCAGGAATAACATAATTTTATTACATCAAACATAGCTCATTTGGCTATTACATTACATTGCAGCGGAATAACTATAGTCATGGGGTCCTTCATCTTCAAAGTGCCACAGGCAGAGTTTGGTTGTAGACTTTGTAATCCTAATCAAACAATCTTCACTAAAATCAATCAAACCTGCAACATTACAAGTTACAGCCACAAGGGTCAATACATTTGAATTGTATTGGCAAGTGATACTATGGTAATATAGTGGAGTCTAACATCTATATGCATTTGGCTAAGTGGAGTTGAGGCTTGCATTGCTCAAAATAAATTTCTCTTATCATTTTGAAAACACTAAGTTTTTGCTTTGACAAAATCTTTTCCAAGGCATCTCTCAATCAAAGATTGAAGACTTCAAACAACCCTTGTTCAAACCACAAGATTTTAACTTAGAAATTTGAATGATGATATTCTTGATTGCTTCCATGTCTTGATGCTCAAATTGTCCTTTACTAGGGACATGGCTAAGTACTTAGATTCTACACTCTGCAGAGGTGGTGCACTTTCCCCACAAGACTTGGTTTCCCAAGACAAGATCTTTCAGAAGCCTTCCCTTAGACCAAAATGGACGCGCTCCAACCTATCAAACACTACCACCCACTGTCCATATGGCTAAGTTCTTGCAACCTATATGATCATGGCAGGGCCCATATTGCCAAGTGGCTGCACTTGAAGCTTCTCAACATTTGACATCTCAAATCTCTTTGTTCCTGGGTGGCCATCCACAAGTGAGATACACAAGGTAAACCATAGACATGGGCCTTGTGAACCACTCAACACAAACCATTCCTTCCATTCCACCCAGGTAGTTCATTAACTTAGTTGTTTTATTAAACAAAAACACAAGTCCTTAGACTTATAAACTTTCCCATAGTAGGAATATATTTCCACCCTTGTTTTCTATTAGCTAAGCTAAGCATGATAGTAGTAGGAGTCTTAACTTAGGGAGTAATCCAATAAGGTTTCATCTACTAGGTTTTCCTAAAGCAAGGTTTACACTTAGCAAAAGTTCCATGCAAGTTTTACTTAGAGAAAATCACTAATGCATAAAGAAAGTAATGGGACAAAAAGATATGAAGCATCACTTGCCTTTTTGGTAGAGGGTATAAGCTCACTCCTTGTCCTTGCAACAATCACACTCTTCATGTCACTACAATTCAATCAAGCAAGGCACAAACTTAATCTACCACTCAAGCAAAACAACACATAAAATAACAAAGTCAAAGTAATGCATGCAAACATGCCAAGCTTTGTTTTGTTGGAAAAGGTGGTTTCTAATGGGTCATAAACATTTGAAAACACCTGATAGTCATTTTGTAAAGTGGCAAAGTCATTTGCAAAAGGTTTCACTTTAAAAACCATTTTCAAAACAAAGTATCATTTTATGTGGTGTAGAAATATTTTTACTAAGGCATTAACCTATAGGGTTCACCAAATATGTTCTCAAATCACAAAACTTGGGGTTTGGGGTCAGTGAGTTTAAAACAAACATTTTCCAAAGGTTTTCTTCCAAAACCATTTTTAACAAATAAACCACATTTCTATTTGACTAGAAATGGTTTTAAATCAAAGAATCATTATTTTGTTTCACCAAATTCATTTTTGAATCCACAAAGTGTTTCCTAGGGTCAGTAGGTTCAAAATACTCCATTTGCCCAAGATTTCATCCCCAAATTCATTTTTTAAACAATTTTTATAATCTTAACAAGCATACAAATGTTTCTGCAAAAACAAACATTTTTCCAAAAGCTTTTTGCTAAACCAAGGGCATGGTTGGCTAGGGCTTGTTCTCCTGATTTCAACGATATAAAGTTTGCAAAATTTGGACGTGTGGTTTGAAAGTTACACCAATTACAAATTTGCATTCTAATCAGATCAAAATTCTGTTTTAAAACAAATCCAGTCCACGTGGCAGTTTCTGATTGGGCGGTACCGATTCGTGTGGATCGAGTGATACAGACCACAGGATTAAAAGGAGCATGTGCGGCTCAGATGGTCGTGTACCCTTTCGAGGGGATCTAATCCTAGCCAGGTGATTCGCATCCTACGGCTGCAACGCGTTTGCCAGGGACTGGCGGCGCTGACGGTGGCTGCGCGGTGGCGCGACTCAGATGATGACGGTGCCGGCGATGTGGAAAGCTAGAGGAACAGAGGGGTGGCTTACCAGATTCGCCGAAGCTTGCTGATGCTCAACGTGGTGGTCGTAGGGTAGGGGGCGCATAGATGGGTCGGTAATCTCTCGCCGAAGTTGAGAACGGCGTCAGGTGGTCCTGGTTGTGGTCGGAGGCGACGCTACAGATCACGCGGAGGCAAATAGAGGGCAAGGTTAGCTGCGCAAGGTCAGTGCAGTGACGCGTGCGTGAAAGAGAAGAGGAGGGGCGGTCGGATACTACCTAGGGACGTCGTCGGAGAAGAACCAGACGACAGCGCTGGCTCGAGGAAGACGTTGCCGACGCTCAGGGACGCGCGCGAGCGAGCTGCGACTGCAGAAAGGTCCGCTGGGGAATGCTGAGCACAGCTGTGTGCTCGAGGAGGCAAGAGGTGGCGTGCGCTGGCCGGAATCGGCAAGGAGGGTCGTCGGAGACAGGGGTGCTCGGGGAGGAATTGAGGCGGCCTGGAGGCGCACTTGGGGGAGGAGACAGAGGGGAAATGGAGAGGATGTCAGGGCGATTAAATGGGCTTGATCACCGCGAGGAATAAACGCGGCATTATGATGAATTAAGACGGAGAAATCAACGGCAGAACGAGGAAGAACTGGTCGCTGCGGTGAGGACGATGGCTAGCGAAGTGGGGCCGTTGCGTCAGTGGGAAAAAGAGTGAGGGGGAGGTCCACCAGTCAGTGGCTTTGCGGGTTGTTTATGCGGTGAAGAAAAATGGTTCGGGAGCGAGGGTGAGGTGGGCTGTTGGGTTGGAGCTGGGCCAGATGGTGGGCTGCTCTATTTTTTTCTGTCTGAATCCTTTTTCTTTTTCCAAATCTATTTTCTGTTTTGAATTTCAATCAACTATTCAAACAATCATCACACTTGTAGTAAGTTTTTGGTTCTGTTTATCAACATGAACCAAATCCCAAAATAAAATAATAATTTTATTCTTTTTAGGATCCATTCATTAATTAAATAAAATGGACCATGGTTTATTAATCAAATAGGGTTTGGTTTATTTAATAAAATCTCTATTTGAAATCCAAATATTTTCAAAACTAAATCAGTAGGTTTTATTTGAAAATATAAGATACTTGAAATACTTGTTCAAACTAAAATAACATTTTATTTTAGGGTCCAATAACAATTAAATGAATAGACCTTATTCATTTAATTCAAATAGGATTTGTTTTATTGAAATCTTTATTTTGAAATCTAAAATAATACCAAAACACTTCAGTAGGTTTCATTTGAGAATATAAAATACTTGGAAGACTTATTTAAAATAATTTAATAAGTTTTGAGGTTTTTAATTAAAATGGTAAAACCTTTTATTTAAATAATAATTGGATATTAAATCCTTATTATTTTATTTTAAATAAACCTTTGCTATTTTTTATCAAAACAAAGTGTTTTATTTTCAAAAGCTTGGCCATGGTTTAATTTGGCTTTATAAAATAATCTTTATTTATAAATCCACCTTTTCTTTTGAAAATCAAATCTTTTATTAAAAGATCCAAAATAGTAATTCCAAAACATTTTAATTTTCTTTAATAAATGTTTATCTTTATCAATCCCCTTAGGATTTATTTGATTCAAATTGGTTTGAAGTTCCAATTAAATTCAAAAAGTTTCTTCTGGCCCTAAAAATCAAACAAAGTTTTTATTTTATTCATTTATTTTCACATTACAAGATTTGGAAAATCTTGGGATGTGACAGGCTACCACCCTTAAAATAAATCTCGTCCCGAGATTTGGGAAGGTTAGGGTTACAAGTTGGCTCAAGGCATCTAGGGTACTACCACCCTTAAAAATTTTCCAACTAGTTTACATGTTGGCTTGCTTGGAATCTTGGGAAAACTTCTCTGGAAAGCATCTGCATTGAGTCCTTTGTTTCCACACTCTCATGGGCCAAGGTTGAGATTTTCCATAGGCTTGTTCAACTTGTTCATCATCTTTTCTGGACAATTTTTTACATAGTGGCCTGGTTCCTTGCATTTGAAACATATCACTTGGCTGATATCTTTCTTTTCCTTTGGTATCATCGCCTCTTGTTTGTTTCTTTGGTTCTTCTTCTTTTCTGGGCATTCATTGGCATAATGTCCCATCTCTTTGCATTTGAAACATTGCACTTGTGTAATATCCTTCTTGCTAGTGTTGGGCATTTCTTCTTCTTCTTTTTGGGTCTCTCCAAAGCTAGGAGTTCTTCTAGTTCTTGTTCTTCATAGGTGGGAGATCTTTCTCTCTTCTTGGGGCATTGATCTTCATGTTCCTTGGGTGCATGATCCTTGACTTCATAGATAATGCAAGCTTGGGTTCTCTCTAGAATAATATCCTTGTCATCCTTGTTGTCATTAGCTCCTTGGGAAAAGTTTTCTCTCATGTTGATCATTTGAGTAACCAATCCTTGCAACATTTGGGATTGAAGTTTCAAAATCCTCTGTATGACTGGGTCTAATCCATTGTTGTTGGCTAAAAGCTGAGTTGTTTCTTGGCTCAACTGGTTTTGGGTTGCTATGAGTTCTCCCATGTTGTCCTCTTGGTTGTTGTTGTTGTTGTCACCATCCTTGATGTTGGAGTTTCTTGGAGAAATCATCTGGTTGGGTTGAGTAGGGATTAGAATAGGCAGAATATTTCTAAGGGAATGATTCTAATCACACACATCACAATGCACTCAAGCAATGTGCAAGCAATCACAATCAAAACATTCCACTCAAACAACAAAGTTCAAGCACATACTTAGGCAACAAAATAATTTTGTTACACCACATAAGTTAGTGTGTTAGACTTAACTAAAATATGGTGGTCCATCTATATGGTTCATTTGTGATCTTTCCATCCTTCTTGGTTGATTCTTCTTTGCATAAGATCATGTTTTCCTTGGAAAACTCTTGGTCACAAAACTTCAAGTGATGTGGGCTCCTTCTAACTTGTCTTTCCTTAGTCTCCATATCTTGAGCAAGATTTCTTAGCTCACTTGTCCTTAGTGACAACCATGGTTGAAGTCCTTGGTGAATATGCTGAAGATGTTGAAGTCATTAGAGTTGAAGAAGTTGAAGTCATTAGAGTTGAAAGTGTTCAAGAAGTCCTTTGCACATGGTGTAGTTTTGGGCCATGGGTAGGTTTTTCCATCAAGTTTGAATTAGAAGAGATGTAGAGTTAAACCAAAAATGGTTGAGGAAAGAGTTTACAAGTGTTTTGTAAATAAGTTTTTGAACAAGTACAACTCCTATTTTCTAAGGGTTTTTGTCCAATCCTAGGTTTACAAATCCTACAGGCAACACAATGCTCTGATACCATCTGTAGAGGGAGTGTCCCAACCTTTAAGTAACATAAGGTGGAGTCCCCTGTATTTACAATGCTAGTCCCTGGATCAATAGCTAGCATCCACAGTTTAGATGTAATATCAAGAAACAAAGGTCATAACATAACTTTATAACCAGGAATAACATAATTTTATTACATCAAACATAGCTCATTTGGCTATTACATTACATTGCAGCGGAATAACTATAGTCATGGGGTCCTTCATCTTCAAAGTGCCACAGGCAGATGTTGGTTGTAGACTTTGTAATCCTAATCAAACAATCTTCACTAAAATCAATCAAACCTGCAACATTACAAGTTACAGCCACAAGGGTCAATACATTTGAATTGTATTGGCAAGTGATACTATGGTAATATAGTGGAGTCTAACATCTATACGCATTTGGCTAAGTGGAGTTGAGGCTTGCATTGCTCAAAATAAATTTCTCTTATCATTTTGAAAACACTAAGTTTTTGTTTTGACAAAATCTTTTCCAAGGCATCTCTCAATCAAAGATTGAAGACTTCAAACAACCCTTGTTCAAACCACAAGATTTTAACTTAGAAATTTGAATGATGAGATTCTTGATTGCTTCCATGTCTTGATGCTCAAATTGTCCTTTACCAGGGACATGGCTAAGTACTTAGATTCTACACTCTGCAGAGGTGGTGCACTTTCCCCACAAGACTTGGTTTCCCAAGACAAGATCTTTCAGAAGCCTTCCCTTAGACCAAAATGGACGCGCTCCAACCTATCAAACACTACCACCCACTGTCCATATGGCTAAGTTCTTGCAACCTATATGATCATGGCAGAGCCCATATTGCCAAGTGGCTGCACTTGAAGCTTCTCAACATTTGACATCTCAAATCTCTTTGTTCCTGGGTGGCCATCCACAAGTGAGATACACAAGGTAAACCATAGACATGGGCCTTGTGAACCACTCAACACAAACCATTCCTTCCATTCCACCCAGGTAGTTCATTAACTTAGTTGTTTTATTAAACAAAAACACAAGTCCTCAGACTTAGAAACTTTCCCATAGTAGGAATATATTTCCACCCTTGTTTTCTATTAGCTAAGCTAAGCATGATAGTAGTAGGAGTCTTAACTTAGGGAGTAATCCAATAAGGTTTCATCTACTAGGTTTTCCTAAAGCAAGGTTTACACTTAGCAAAAGTTCCATGCAAGTTTTACTTAGAGAAAATCACTAATGCATAGAGAAAGTAATGGGACAAAAAGATATGAAGCATCACTTGCCTTTTTGGTAGAGGGTATAAGCTCACTCCTTGTCCTTGCAACAATCACACTCTTCATGTCACTACAATTCAATCAAGCAAGGCACAAACTTAATCTACCACTCAAGCAAAACAACACATAAAATAACAAAGTCAAAGTAATGCATGCAAACATGCCAAGCTTTGTTTTGTTTGAAAAGGTGGTTTCTAATGGGTCTTAAACATTTGAAAACACCTAATAGTCATTTTGTAAAGTGGCAAAGTCATTTGCAAAAGGTTTCACTTTAAAAACCATTTTCAAAACAAAGTATCATTATATGTGGTGTAGAAATATTTTTACTAAGGCATTAACCTATAGGGTTCACCAAATATGTTTTCAAATCACAAAACTTGGGGTTTGGGGTCAGTGAGTTTAAAACAAACATTTTCCAAAGGTTTTCTTCCAAAACCATTTTTAACAAATAAACCACATTTCTATTTGACTAGAAATGGTTTTAAATCAAAGAATCATTATTTTGTTTCACCAAATTCATTTTTGAATCCACAAAGTGTTTCCTAGGGTCAGTAGGTTCAAAATACTCCATTTGCCCTAGATTTCATCCCCAAATTCTTTTTTTTAAACAATTTTTATAATCTTAACAAGCATACAAATGTTTCTGCAAAAACAAACATTTTCCAGAAGCTTTTTGCTAAACCAAGGGCATGGTTGGCTAGGGCTTGTTCTCCTGATTTCAACAATATAAAGTTTGCAAAATTTGGATGTGTGGTTTGAAAGTTACACCAATTACAAATTTGCATTCTAATCAGATCAAAATTCTGTTTTAAAAGGAATCCAGTCCACGTGGCAGTTTCTGATTGGGCGGTACCGATTCGTGTGGATCGAGTGATACATACCACAGGATTAAAAGGAGCATGTGCGGCTCAGATGGTCGCGTACCCTTTCGAGGGGATCTAATCCTAGCCAGGTGATTCGCATCCTCTGGTACGCAGCGTTGCCGAGGATGGCGGCGGCGGTGGCTCTTGTGATGGCGCCTCGGATGATGTGATCTGGCGATGCGGAAAGCTAGAGGAACAGAGGGGTGGCTTACCAGATTCGCCGAAGCTTGCTGATGCTCAACGTGGTGGTCATAGGGTAGGGGGCGCACAGATGGGTCGGTAATCTCTCGCCGGAGTTGAGAACGGCGTCAGGTGGTCCTGGTTGTGGTCGGAGGCGACGCTACAGATCACGCGGAGGCAAACAGAGGGCAAGGTTAGCTACGCAAGGTCGGTCTTGATGGGCGTCGTGAAAGAGAAGAGGAGGGGCGGTCGGATACTACCTGGGGACGTCGTCGGAGAAGAACCAGACGGCGGCGCTGGCTCGAGGAAGACGTTGCCGACGCTCAGGGATGCACGCGAGCGAGCTACGACTGCAGAAAGGTCCGCTGGGGAATGCTGAGCACAGCTGTGTGCTCGAGGAGGCAAGAGGTGGCTTGTGCTGGCCGGAATCGGCAAGGAGGGTCGTCGGAGACAGGGGTGCTCGGGGAGGAATTGAGGCGGCCTGGAGGCGCACTTGGGGGAGGAGACAGAGGGGAAATGGAGAGGATGTCAGGGCGATTAAATGGGCTTGATCACCGCGAGGAATAAACGCGGCGTTATGACGAATTAAGCCGGAGAAATCAACGGCAGAACAAGGAAGAACTGGTCGCTGCGGTTAGGACGATGGCTAGCGAAGTGGGGCCGTTGCGTCAGTGGGAAAAAGACTGAGGGGGAGGTCCACCAGTCAGTGGCCTTGCGGGTTGTTTATGCGGTGAAGAAAAACGGTTCGGGAGCGAGGGTGAGGTGGGCTAGGTGGGCTGTTGGGTTGGAGCTGGGCCAGATGGTGGGCTGCTCTATTTTTTCTGTATGAATCCTTTTTCTTTTTCCAAATCTATTTTCTGTTTTGAATTTCAATCAACTATTCAAACATTCAAACAATTCAAACAATCATCACACTTGTAGTAAGTTTTTGTTTCTGTTTATCAACATAAACCAAATCCCAAAATAAAATAATAATTTTATTCTTTTTAGGATCCATTCATTAATTAAATAAAATGGACCATGGTTTATTAATCAACTAGGGTTTGGTTTATTTAATAAAATCTCTATTTGAAATCCAAATATTTTCAAAACTAAATCAGTAGGTTTTATTTGAAAATATAAGATACTTGAAATACTTGTTCAAAATAAAATAACATTTTATTTTAGGGTCCAATAACAATTAAATGAATAGACCTTATTCATTTAATTCAAATAGGATTTGTTTTATTGAAATCTTTATTTTGAAATCTAAAATAATACCAAAACACTTCAGTAGGTTTCATTTGAGAATATAAAATACTTGGAAGACTTATTTAAAATAATTTAATAAGTTTTGAGGTTTTTAATTAAAATGGTAAAACCTTTTATTTAAATAATAATTGGATATTAAATCCTTATTATTTTATTTTAAATAAACCTTTGCTATTTTTTATCAAAACAAAGTGTTTTATTTTCAAAAGCTTGGCCAAGGTTTAATTTGGCTTTATAAAATAATCTTTATTTATAAATCCACCTTTTCTTTTGAAAATCAAATCTTTTATTAAAAGATCCAAAATAGTAATTCCAAAACATTTTAATTTTCTTTAATAAATGTTTATCTTTATCAATCCCCTTAGGATTTATTTGATTCAAATTGGTTTGAAGTTCCAATTAAATTCAAAAAGTTTCTTCTGGCCCTAAAAATCAAACAAAGTGTTTATTTTATTCATTTATTTTCACATTACAAGATTTGGAAAATCTTGGGATGTGACATAATTACTTCAGAAATATTGCAACCATCAAGATCAAAATCAAAATTATCATTCAAAGTAGTAGGACTATCCCATATTTCCAAAAATTCAAAATTTTATTGGAAAAGGGAATGGGGACTTTAGGTGGCTTTCTAGCATCAACATTACTAGTGGCGGTAATAGTACAAACTTTATTCATATTATTATTTCTAGCAATTTCATCTTCTCTTTCCCACCTAGAATGCAATTTAGCTAACATCCTAACATTTTCATCAATCCTAACTTGTATGGCATTCAAAGTATTGCTTTGTTTAACATCGGGAGGCATTACTTTTAATTTAAGAAGTTCGACATCATGGGCAAGGTTGTCTACTTTAGAAGCAAGATCATCAATTTTTCCAAGCTTTTCCTCAACAGTTTTATTGAAAGCAGTTTGTTTACTAATAAAATCCTTAAGCATGACTTCAAGTTTAGAGGGTGCACTTCTATTGTAATTGTAGGAATTTCCATAAGCATTACCATTATTAGAAGGGTATGGCCTATAATTGTTGCTACAAAAATTATTCCTATAAGCATTGTTGCTAAAGTTATTACTACTAATTAAGTTCACATCAACTTTCTCTTCTTGAGCAACCAAAGAGGTTATAGGAACATTATTTGGATCAATATGAGCTTTTCCATTAACAAGCATAGCCATAATAGTATCAATCTTATCACTCAAAGAGGAGGTTTCTTCAATAGAATTTACCTTCTTACCTTATGGTGCTCTCTTAGTGTGACATTCAGAATAATTTGTCATCATATTATCAAGGAGCTTTATTGCAGCACACAAAGTGATGGTCATAAAGGTACCTCCAGCAGCCGAATCCAACAGATTTCTTGAAGAAAATTTTAGTCTTGCATAAAAGGTTTGGATAATCATCCAAGTAGTCAGTCCATGAGTGGGAAATTCTTCACTAAAGATTTCATTCTTTCCCAAGCTTAAGCAACATGTTCATTATCAAATTGTTTAAATTTCATTATGTCACTTCTGATGGATATAATCTTAGCAGCAGGATAATATTTTCCAATGAAATCATCTTTGCATTTAATCCAAGAATCAATACTATTTTTAGGCAAAGATAGCAACCAATCCTTAGCTCTTCCTCTTAAAGAGAAAGGGAACAATTTAAGCTTAATAATATCTCCATATACATCCTTATACTTTTGCATCTCATAAAGTTCAACAAAATTATTAAGGTGAGCAGCAACATCATCAATACTAGTACCAGAGAATTGCTCTTTCATAACAAGTTTCAGTAAAGCAGGTTTAATTTCATAGAAAGTAGCTTCAGGAACAGGTGGAGCAATAGGCGTGCTAATGAAATCATTGTTGTTTGTGCTAGTGAAGTCACACAACTTAGTGTTTTCAAGAGTAGTCATTTTTGCAAGATTAAAGTAAACCAACACAAACAGAAACTAATGTAGGAACTAATTTTTTTGTGTTTTTGATAAAAAGAAACAAACCAAACAAAATAAAATAAAATAAGAAAAACAAAAAGAAATTAAAGAGATTGGTTGTGAGAGACTCCCCTTGTAGGAACTGTCTTGTATCTCCCCGACAACGGCGCCAGAAAATTGCTTGATGGCTCAAATGATGTAGAGCTCATTGGGAACCCCAAGTGGAAGGTATAAATGAGCACAGCAGCTAGTTTCCCTCAGTTATGAAACCAAGGTTGTCGAACCAGTAGGAGAAAGAACCAGCTCCCAAGGTGTTGCTAGCAACATGGAACCTGCACAACACAACCACAATACTTTCACCAACTTACAGTGAGGTTGCCAATCTCACCAGCTTGCTGAAAATAAAGGATTAAACGTATAGTGTGGAAGAAAGTAGTTGCTTGTAGGAATTGCAGAAAGTAATTGCGGAAAGTAAACAGTAGATTGAATATCAGTGGAAGAATGGACCGGGGTCCACATTTCACTAGAGGTGTTTCTCCATAAGATAAATAGGATGTTGGGTGAACAAATTACAGTTGGGCAATTGACAGATTGAGAATGCATAACAATGCATGTACATGTCATGATGATTTCTATGGGATTCGTTTGGGAATTACAACATAATACATAGACCGTAATCCAACTGCATCTATGACTAATAATCCACCTTCAGGGTATCATCTGAACCCCTTCCATTATTAAGTTGCAAGCAATAGATAATTGCATTAAGCAAAGTGTGTAAAGTAAACAATACAATTGCCCTTGGGCAAAGGATTGTTGTTTTCTCCCTAGTAGCAACAACACATCTACAACCTTAGAGGTTCCTATCACTCCCCTAGATTACTAGAGGCATGAACCTACTATCGAGCATAAATACTCCCTCTTGGAGTTACAAGCAACTACTTGGCCAGAGTAACCACTAGCAACGGAGAGCATGCAAGATCATAAATAACATAGACATTATAGAATCAAGAATCTATCTTGATGTACTACTAAATATTCATCGGATCCCAACAAACGCGACATGTAGGATTACAAATAGATGATCTTGATCATGATAGGCAGCTCACAAGATCTAAACATGATAGCACAAAAGAGGAGAAACGACCATCTAGCTACTGCTATGGACCCATAGTCCAAGGATAAACTACTCACGCATCACTCCGGACCCTGGCATGGTGATTGATGAGCTCAGATAACTATTGAGCTTCATTGGGAAACCCCAAGAGGAAGGTGTGATGAGCACAACAGTAAGTTTTCCCTTAGGTATGAAACCAAGGTTATCGAATCAGTAGGAGGAAGAAAACAACTCCAAGGTGTTGCAAACAACTTGGAATCCCACACAACACAAACTCAAGACTTTGCCCCAACTTACAGTGAGGTTGTCAATCTCACTGGTTTGCTAAAAACAAAGGATTAAACGTATAGTGTGGAAGGTAATGGTTGCTTGCAGAAAGTAAACGTTAACAGTAGATGATGTAACAATGGTAAAGATTGGACCAGGGTCCACAGTTCACTAGAGGTGTTATCCTTAAGATAAATAACATAACATGCTGGGTGAACAAATTACAGCGGGGCAATTGACAGGAACTGATATGGGCATAACAATGCAAATACTAGACATTCACGATTCCTATGAGATTTGATTGGAAATTACAACACTATACATAGACCGCCATCCAACTGCATCTATGACTAATAATCCACCTTTAGGTTATCATCTGAACCCCCTCCGGTCTTAAGTTGTAAGCAACGAATAATTGCATTAAGCAATATGTGTAAAGTAAACAATACAATTGTTCCATGAACAAAAGATTGTTGTTTTCTCCCTAGTAGCAACAACACATCTATAACCTTAGATATTTCTGTCACTTACCCAGATTCAATAGAGGCATGAACCCACTATCGAGCATAAATACTCCCTCTTGGAGTAACTAGCATCTACTTGTCCAAGATAGCTACTAGAAACGGAGAGCATGCAAGATCACAAACAACACAAACGTGATATAATCAGTAATAAATAAGACATGATAGAATCAATAATAAATCTGACATATTATCACAATATCCATCGGATCCCCGCAATCACAACATGCATGATTACAAATAGATGATCTATATCATGAACGGAGCTCAAAAGATCTAAACATGGTAGCACAAAGGAGGTGAAACAACCATCTAGCTACTGTATGGACCCATAGTCCAAGAGTGAACTACTCACGCATCATACCGGAGGCTGGCATGGTGATGAAGAAGGCCTCCGGGATGATCTCTCCCCTCCGGAAGGGTGCCAGGAATAGCTTTAGATCACCCCCAATCTAGGGACAATGGTGGCGGCGGCTACAGACTGTTTCGTGGAGATCTGATCCAGTGTTTAGGGTTTTGGTATCGGGGGGCTTATATAGGCGAAGAGGCAAGGAAGGAGGGCGGCCAGGGGGCCCACACCCTGCCCTTGCATGACCTAGGGTGCGGCCGCCCTGTGGCGCCCCTCCGTCTCTCCTCTGGACTCCGTGTTCTCCTCGGTGAAATATTGACTTTGGCTTTTGTCCCATCCAATTCCGAGAATATTTCCTTACTAGATTTTCTGAAACCAAAAACAGCAGAAAACAGGCAACTGGCATTGTGGCATCTTGTTAATAGGTTAGTCCCAGAAAATGTATAAAAATACCTCAAAGTGTAGACAAAGCATAGCAAAGTTGATACTAAACAAGCATGGAACATCAAAAATTATAGATACGTTTACGACGTATCAAGCATCCCCAAGCTTAACTCCTGCTCGTCCTCGAGTAGGTAAGTGATAAAATAATAATTTTTAGGTGACATGCGCCATCGAAATCTTGATCAAACCATTTGTAATCATTGAAAGCTAGGATCAAAGTACTCTAAACATGAGCATGAAAGATAAAGTTCTAACAATAAGACATATCAACTATGTTGCAACATGAAAGGATACAAACAAAGATCATGAATAAAAATGCATTAAAAGACGTTTGTTTGTTTCAGAAATATAAAACATAGCACGGTGGCATGCAGCTTGTCCCTCATGGAGTAGCAAAACATAAATTCATAGGACACCTTCAAAGTTCATAACGATGACTATATACAAGTAGTTCAAGGATAAGCAATATCAACATTATGAATCAATCAATAAGTTTTGGGACAGTGCACATAGAACTAAGAATGGCAACTATGCTCTCTTAATTGGTGCCTAAGGATAGAAGGTGAAGCTCAATATAAAAGTGGAAGAAACGCCCTACAAAGGGAAGCAGGGATTTCAAGTTTCATAAAGAGCTTCCAAAAATTATGGTACTTGTTAGCTTTTAGCTCTCATTGCCCCTATCATAAGCATCTTGAAGTGATTAAGGTTAAAGTGAAGAAAGTATGGAGTATATGCTTGACAAAATATAAGTTGGCAATATCATGTCCCTTGAGTACGAGGGTCGTTCCTCATGCTACTCAACTTTAGTTATCGGTAAGTTCTTGTCATTATAAATATATGTGTATCATAGAGAACCGCCAACGGGGTACCACTTGCCCCATGACAGATGAGTTATCCCATATCAAAATGACAAGGCAACAGACAGTGAGCATCTCAGCAATCCTTTTATTTACCATGAGAATGGTGCATAAAATTTTTTCTCTCTTTTTTCTATATTTTTTCTGAGGATGGTTCATGGATTGCTCACTAAGGTTATGCTGCAAGTTTCCACCATGATTAGGCATGGATTAGGCTAGCGGCCCAGGCGTTTCTCTAACACATATACATAACTCCATGGACTTACAAGCTCCCCTTTTATTTCACACCGCCGACATCCATAAACAAAAGGGCTTGATATCAACTAGGTAGATATTTACAGGTGTTGAAAGCGTTCCCAGTGACAGCACGGTTCTGCTAATTTCCAACTTATAAGTGCAAGCATATACAACATAGATGACACAATGGTTCAAGTTTATTAGGGGCAAGAAAAAATAAAGTGTGCCATCAAGTTTGTTAGAGCTTTAATCACTAATTTTCACATAACAAGTGTAATTTGGAAGATAGATAAAACAAGAATATACTTGGAATGGTGTAACACACCATGCATAGGAATTTATAGTGGACTCTTTGGAATAACTTGGTTTGTTAGGAGTTGGATGTATGAGTAGAGCTTACTCAATACAAGTGGAGGCTAGCAAAAGACTAGGAGCAACCAACTAAGAGAGCAATAATGGCCATAATTATGCAGAGCGACAAAACATTATAAATCAAAGCATAAAGTGGTACCACAAGTCAAAAACTAAATGATCATAGAGGCTAAGGTGACTGGTTCATAGTCATAACATGGTGTGAGCATGTTCCAAGTCAACCCAAACAAAGCATCAATGGAGAATACCGCAATACTATGGTTTTGTATGCTAAAACAACGCATAATTCTTTCAAGGCACATTAAGCAATATCAATTGTTTGGAACAAGTCATGCTACAGCAATAATCACTAAGCATATGGTCAAAACAACATCTAGCATGGCATAATAAAGTCTAAGCCACAGTCAAAGCAAGCTCCCTTTTATACCACTAAAGCATGAAGCTTTCTACTCTTTTCCAACACCAATCAACTTATGAAACAATGAAAACGCAGTGTCTAGAAAGAGACCTGAGATTTTTATTGATGAAGAAGGGGATGCCTTGTACCTCTTGAATATTTCTTGGGGTGACACGGGGTGGAATTCCCAAGATTGAGATTTTTTCCATTCTTCATGAAACCATATCATTCTTCCCCTACACCGTACCTGAAAATTTCTTTCATGCAAAACTTCACACAATCTTCATTAGCAACATTAGTACAATCAAAATAATAAACCTTTGGGTTTAGATTCAACACCGCAAAACTTTCATTAAAAACACAATCTAATGTAACAATTCCTTCAAAAAACTCAATTCACCAAAAAGAACTAAAAAAGAAATCGATAAGAGGCAATTGCAAATAATGGAAGAAATCTGTCAAAACAGACCAGCAGGTAAAAATCGATTTTTTCGAAGACCTTATGTTGCTCTAATTGAAAAGTGTTTAACTAACAAAAGTTAGATACCAACCTGGGAGATTTATTCAGAAAATTACATCTCAATCCAACATAGAGAGATTTTTCAGGAATTTTTACAGTGAAGCACAAAAATCTGTTTCGGGACAACACTTCTCCAAATCTTACTTCCCTCTGATTAGAGGTTATTCTTGGCACAAAAATCAAATAAAAAGGATAAGGATAGGTTATTAAAGAAGTAATAACTTCCAAGACTCAAGAAAACTGTTGGGTTACACTGGTGGAAACAGCCCTATAGGTCCCGGTTGGTACGGGGCTTTAGTCCCGGTTGCCCAACCGGGACGGGGCAATCGGGACTAAAGCTCTAAACTTTAGTCCCGATTGCCCAACCGGGACGGGGCAATCGGGACTAAAGCTCTAAACTTTAGTCCCGGTTGCCCCACCAACCGGGACTAAAGGGTGCACACGTGGCAGCGGCAGAGGGCGAGGGGAATGGAGCATTAGTCCCGGTTCGTAACACGAACCGGGACTAATAACCTTCTGCCCATGACAAAGATTTGGCCCATTTCTGCGCATGGCGAAGAATTCATTTTGGCACATTTTGTTGCCGGCAGCATTTTCGCCACTTTTGTGCCGCTAAGAGAATTCATTTAGGTTGTTTTATTGTTTATTTAGTGATTTGCACTTATCAATGAAGGAACCTTATATTACATCATGAATATCATGACAATATTACATTCAATACAAGGATCGAGTTCATGCACTACATACAAAAGTTGATATTCGATGCTACCGGCCAATTCCTTCAAAGTTGCTATTTTTACAATCCCTGTCTATACACAGCCGAGTAGTATTCCCCTTTTGGGTCTAGGACTTCTGCATCCAAGAATCCCGCCAATTCCTCTTGAATTGCTCGTACGTGATCCTTTGGCAGAAGACCGTCCCGTAGACGTTCGATCTGATTTAAAAAAGGAGTCAGTCTGAAACTAAACACAATTTGTTTGAAATTAAAAACTATAGAAATTGTTTACGTACGTGGAGTTGCTCTAAATTTCTGCCCTTCTCATCGCACGTCTGCCGGATGAACTCGCAAACATAGTATCCACATAGATTGTTACCTGATCCCTGCGTCAGGCACTTTACGAGAACAGAGTTCAATCAAAAATAATAAAGTATGATAATAACTGTATCAAAACTAGAATCAAAGAGATGCGCGGATATAGCTAGTGGTGCTTACATTTAGTGGTTGAAATGTAAGCTCCTCTTTCCAAACACCCCTAGCCTTGTTGGTGAACCGTTTCCAAGCGCTGGCCGGCGAAGAAAACGAATAAAAGAAGTTATTAATTACTTGATATCATAAAATTCATGAACGTTGCCGATATAGTGTCGTAATGATTAGAATTACCGCTGGAGAAGCATCTGCATGTCCTTCCACGTCTCAAGCGGTTTATGTTTCGAGTCCATGACTAGTACACGCCCTTTGTCAAGTTGAATGATTAACAGAATATAGTGGAAGCTGCAAATGCATAACTAATCAATTATATACTTAACATCGAGTAAGAGAAATAGAAATTGTATACAAGACAATAACACTCACTCGAAGTTGTAAGGAAAAAGTATTTCCCTTTTGGTTTCTTGAAACCTTAACGGATGTACTATATTATCCTCCGTATCCTGGGGGCTTGTTTTGAGATTAGCTTCATGAACCCAATATGGGTCAATGAAGCCAATGTCATAGATTTGTCCTCTGCTGCATTTGAGAATCTTCATTCTGCATATTACAGTATGATTATATACATGCAATAAACAAAGTGAGATAGATGGAGACTAAATTAATTACAGAATTAGTACTTACAGACAATAGGCACTGATGATCGATTTGTCCAAGGCGTCTTGATGGAATAATTGAAATAGTTTATCAAATTCAATGGATATCATGTCATCCTTTTCTTTCCCATGATGCTTTTTTGTAACCCCTCAGCACTATCCAGTTAGCCCCGGCCTTTGTGGCATGCATGTACCAGTTATGCAATCTTCGCATTTTTGTTGGAAGATTGTTTACCTCCTCAGGTTTGACGAGAGGTTTGCCGTACTGGTATTTGTATGCTACTTCACTCACGGGGAAGAACTCTAAGCGGGATAAGTCTTGGGCAATACTCATACCTTGAGCGGTGGCGACTTCTCCGTGTTGTAACTACCTGGATCATCTTGCTCCTCGGCCCCATATTTGCTCAACCCCACATTGGTTTGGGAAATCACCTTGAGAGGCGCAAGTCTGTTTGCTTGTTCTCCGAAATGGGCAGATTTCGCTTGCATCATCTTGCTCTTGAGGCTTTTTGTGCCGCATGTGACTTGAGAATAGAACGCTCATAGTCTAATGACAGCTTTGGCTCGGGTTGATGAAGAGTCTTTAGCATTTTCAACACTTTGGCCTTTTCTTCTTTGGTGCTGGGGAACTCTGGCTCTTTCGGCCACCTCAGCTTAGCGAAAAACGGTGTCGTTTCCGCATCAACGATCACCGCAGTCTCCTCTTCAGTACAGTCATAAGCTCTCTTGGGAGGAACCTTTGGTACTTTTGGAAGAGGCTCTTGTTTACGTTTCGGCGATAAACACCACGGCGCCTGATGGCGATGCGCTTCGCTTTTTATCCGAGGCGCGGCGATGGCTCCCGCGGCGATGGCTGCGCCGGAGATTGGTGAGGCGACGGAGCCGGGTGAGGCGACGAAGACGGCTGCCGCGGCGGCGATGACCTCGCTGGAGACGGGTGAGGCGGCGGCGAAGATGGCCTTGGCGTGTGATTTCGAAGCACGATACATTCCTTCGACCATAGAATGGTGACGTTTTTTGCGTCTCCTAGTACAGTCACATCCCCTTCACCTGCAGGGTAGTGAAGATCCAAAACTTCAAAGGTGGGCATGATTTCATCCACCCCGACAACAGCGTAGCCCTCTGGAACCGGACGAAAGTGGTAAGTTGGTGTGGGTCCAATTGGTAAGGCATAGCCGACCGCCACCTTCATTGATATGTTCACAACTTTGACATGTAGCTCGCAGTGTGTCATCTCTGTGATATCATCCACTGGGTAGCAAACATGAGCCATCGTCGGTGCATCATCGTCATCGCCATTGTCATCACCCGGGACCTCGGTGGAAGCCACACTGCTTTTTCGATTATTCGATAAGACGGTAGCATCGAATGCAGTGTGCTGCTGAGATGGGCCGGTAGTACTTTGCTCTTTAAGTGCGTTAATTTCATCTTGTTGTTGCTTTAATCGTTCTTCAATTAAACGCATTCTCTCTTTCTGACTATCTGCTTCAACTTTCGCCCTGTCCTTTCTCCTCTGACGGCTTCTATCAGGATATTTCTTCCTCTCTTCGGGAAAACCGGTCCTCCATGGTTGGGAGCCTCTTGTGCCTCGTGTTCATCCATCATGTTCCTTATTTCCAAGGGCGAGTGTGAGCTCATCATTCTCTCTATCGGGAATGAAGTCCCCATCTTTAACAGCCTGTACTGCTTTTCTCATCCTCTCGATTGGCAAGGGGTCTTCTTTATGTCGTATGTTATATATACACCTCCCTTCCGAGTCCAACGTGCCCCCATGCCCGTAAAACCAATTCCTTGCACGTTCTACCCAATCGTACATCTGCAGGGTAATCTTTTTAGCACGCAGTTCATTCTCAAGTTTCTCCCACTTAGGAATGCTAGCCCTGTAGCCACCTTGCCCCATAGTATGGTGATACTTCTTGTTAGCAGCATTCAGCTTATTCGTTTCAGACATTTTCTTGGCTTTTTCTGATGTCTTGTATTCCACAAACTCAGACCAGAATGGTTTTATCTTCTCAAACTGAATATTCTTGAAATCGGGAGTCTTCTCTTTCACGACATAGTCAAGGTGCAATATTTTCTTCCAGGTGGTGAAACACTGGGCCATCTTCTTAAAAGCCCACTCCCTGACCTTAGCCTCCATGGCTCTCCCATGTTGTAAGGCGTCCTCAACTGGATCCTCCGCATTTGGATCCAGCTCTATCTTCGGTAGTTTGAAATTAACCATGAGCCTCTTCCACAGTAAATCTTTGGCGTGGTTAGGGACAAATAAACATGTTCCCTCTTCATCCGCATTAGCAGGCCTATTCCAATTTCTAATGATGATCGGGATTAAGTCCCTAACCATTACTCCGCATTGTGCCACAAATTTGGTTGCGACAACTTCGGGAGCTGTCGGTTTGCCGTCTTCAGCGACATCTTTGATCCTGAACCTCTCATGGTCTTGCAACTTTTTGGTTGGGCCTCGTCTGCTCTTTTCAGTAGATTCCTTCGATCCGGAGGGCTAAAAGAAGAAAGATCGTCGTTACTATTTCTATATAGATAGCAGATGATTAATTAATGAATTGATTTATATTACATGCCCCTCGCCGGAGAGGTCGTCTTCTTGATTACACAAGGCATCGCCTTCTCCCTCGCGGAAGGCAACACCTTCAACCTGAAACAAGTTGTCTATTCCGGTAAAAAGAGGATCACCCTCACCGGAGTTGTTCAGAAACGTTGATACGTCTAAATTATCTTCCCCACGGATCACACCTTGGATCAACTCTTCCTTTTCTTCGTCTCTGACGTGTGGGTCCATATTTTCTACATAGGTGGAAAAACGAATAAGTCAAAGCGGCTAAAGGAGAAAGTTAGGTACGGTGTTGAGAGATATAAACCCTAATTCAGGGAAACCCTAATATATACATACACAATAATAAAAATGAAGAGAAACCCTAAACCCTAAACCTAGCTACAAAAAGGAAACCGTGTAGTAGATAGGTAACTCTAGCTAAAATCAACTAAAATCAATATTCCGGAGTTAGAGGGTGTAAAACCTAGTTGGAGAAACCTCGGATGCATATGAGAGGGAACATGAGTATAAGGCTACAAAGGAAAACTATCCAGCGAGATAGGTAACACTAGATACTAACAAAATACCATATTGGAATTGATTTAAGAGGTTGAATGCCTGGCGAAGGCACATCGTCGAACCCACATGCACCTAAGGGCATGCAATTTCATGGGAAGATTCTGGCGTGACCGAGCAGACCGAGCTTTCCTACGTCGAACACAATGGTTTTGACATGACCCCTTCGCCCATGTCTGCATGCAGCGTGGCCAACAGGGAACTCCCATCGGCGCCGCCTCCTCCCCCCTCTCCTCACCTTCCCCGAGCAAACAAAGCTTCTGCCTCTCTCTTGCCACAATACACCCGCCCCACGCGTCCCTGCACGCCTCCCATGTCCTGCGGAACCGGCCACCGACATCCCCTTTTCCCCGAGCCTTACAAACCCGACATGAGGGAGTGTAAATCTATCATTGAGTAAATGTGATACTCCTATAGCAAACGAGGATAGTCCGATGATAAGGATGCGATTAGGGATTGCAATGGGGCCCCGAAACCCACAAACCCGATGGATACCCGCCTTAAATGGGGAGGGTTTGGTAAAAAGTTAGACCCTCCAACACTACTAGGAAAACGACTATAGGTAATCAGCACATCCGTGGCTCACATGGTTGAAGTGCCCCACGGCTAAAACAGGCGTGGCTCACCTGTGGGCAGTGCCCTACTAGTAACTAGAACAACCATGGCGCACATGACTATAGTGCGCCACGTATGTGTGGGCCAGGGCCTGTTGGCCGCCACGCCAAACATCTGTAGCGCACTTTAGTCATGTGCGCCACGGTTGTTAGTGTCATCATGGCGCACATGGGGTGCGCGCTTCGCCTGCGCACGCCCCCCTCTTGTGAAACAGCCACAAACATACATGGCGCCTCGGCCTAGTGCGCCACAGGTAGTAAAACATCCGTGGCGCACATGGCATGGTGCGCCACAGATGTTTGTACTCCGTGGCGCACTAGGGCCGTGTCTTGACGGATGTCATTTTTAGGACAGCTCTTTATGTGCACATGTGTGACCACATCCACCACCCCACACTTCACTTTCCCCTTCTTCTTCCTCCATAGATCTAGTCGGGATCTTCTCCTTCCCACCTCAATTTCTCCACCCATTCACCATTTTAGCATGTAAAACTTGCTTTGGATGTTACATAAGTAATAGAGGAGGTCTCCGGTCTCTCATCTCCTTCTCCGGTCGGACCGCACCTCTCCTTTCCATCTTTCTCGTGATCGGTCTCTCATCTCGGTAAGTTGTCCATGTAAGGATGTGTTCATGTGTATATGGATGATGTGCTCATATGTATGTACGTAGATGATCGATGCTCATGATGTGTGTATGTGGAGAGGATGGTCTCATATGTGTGTGTATATGGAGAGTATCGATGATGCTCATGCATGTGTGTATGGAGAGGATAATGATATGTTCATGTGTGTATGGATCGGTCTCTCTCTCTTGTGTTTGTATGTGAACAAGTTGCCATTTGTTTTGCCAAAATGTTGATTCATTTCCATTTTGGCAAGACTTTGGCATTCATAAAGGTCCTAATTTTAGGATAGGTCATGCTGAAATTTTCTATCGACCATTGCATGCATGCATTCATTATGTGGTTCTAATAGACTTCAAAATTGTACGTGTACACCGTGCGCAAAATGGTCCGCATAATGGCGAAGGCATTGTGGCTAGATTTTTGAAATGTCTGACGGCCGACATGATACGAAATAACAAGACAGATATAAGATGTCCGTGCGAAGATGCAAACTCAAGCTGGGTGATCGACGCAGATTCGGAATATCTGGCGCACTGCCCGCCATGGTTTCATGGATGGATACACTCGTTGGATAAGCGATGGCGTAGATGATGGAGGTGAAGGTGGTCAACATGGCGATGATCATCATCACGGGCGAGAACGGGCGAGATGATGAAGAGTCTCTGGAGATGGTGAAGGTGCGAGCGGAACCGGGATGATGATGATCTAGATGCGGAGGAGCGTACGGCGATGGAACAACGTCGGGCTGGGTGCGGGACCCTTATGTGCAAGAGCTACTTCTCAGCGGGCGAAATGCTTGAGCTGCCGCTAGAGAGAAAGCCAAGCTTGCGCAACTTGAGAAAGACGCGGTTACCCCATTGTATGAAGGATGCAGGCCCGATGTTACCCGGTTGAATGTAAAGCTCAAGGCTATGGAGATGAAGGCAAAACACAAATTGAGCAACGCAAGCTTCAACGATATGATGGCATTCTGGCACGATCGTCTCCCGGAGGGTAACACATGTCCAACTAGTATCGAGGATGCCAAGAAAATTGTCTGTCCTCTCGATCTACCGCACGTTAGATATCACGTATGCATCAACGATTGCATCATTTATCGGGGCGAGGACGCGGAGAAAACCACATGTCCGGTGTGCGGCGTGAGTCGATACAAGAAAGGGAAGAAAGCACCTCGAAAAGTTGTATGGTACTTTCCTATCACTCCTCGTCTGCAGCGCTATTTCGCGGACCCTAAGGAAGCGAAGCTCATGCGATGGCATGCGGAAAGGAAGAAGCCAGGAGATGATGATGACCCCGAAAAGGATGAGCTGCTGACGCACCCTTCAGATGCTAGCCAGTGGAAAGCATTGGACCTCGAATTCCCAGAATTTGGTGGAGATTCAAGGAACATCAGGCTTGGTGCGAGCACCAATGGACTCAATCCGTTCGGTAGCCAGAGCAGCACGCACAACACTTGGCCCGTGTTTGTATGGATGTACAACCTCCCTCCATGGTTGTGCATGAAGAAGAAGTACATACAAATGAGTATGCCAATTCAAGGGCCGAAACAACCTGGTACCGAGATCAATATGTATCTCGGGCTGTTGAAAGAGGAGCTAGCCACGTTATGGGAATCTGGAGCCAATACTTATGACGTCGTCGCACAAGATTATTTCACTACGAGAGCCGCGTTGGTCACTATGGTGCAAGACTATCCAGGTTGCGGGTATATCTTGGGGCAGGTTATCCAAGGATTCTGCGCATGCGTTAGGTGCATGGATAACACAAGCTATCTCCAACTAGATAAAGATCCAGGGTCATCGAAAACCATGTTCATGGCGCACCGGAGGTGGCTCGGCAAGAATGATCC
The DNA here is from genome assembly GCA_023614405.1 of Avena insularis. NCBI lineage: Eukaryota > Viridiplantae > Streptophyta > Magnoliopsida > Poales > Poaceae > Avena > Avena insularis. Next base: position 27,891,450 of record CM042689.1, on the reverse strand, counting down.
ATGGAGAAAACGTGGAGACCTGTTCGATGGCAAATCAGAGACCCGAGGAATCCCAGAGCGTAGGAGCAGCGAAGAAGTGGAAGAGTTGCTGAAAAACTGGAAAGAAGCGAAAGAGGCAGCAACAAGACAAGCCGCTGATGAAGGTATGGAAAACAAGGTCTGTTTTCTGGGAGTTTCCATACTAAAAGTTTCTCCGCACGCCTCATAGCCTCGACATCATGCATATCACGAAAAACGTGTGCGAGAGTCTGGTCGCCACCATAATCAACATGCCAGATAGGACGAAAGATGGTCCGAAAGCAAGGCACGACCTGATATGCTTGGGTATCCGAAGGAGCTTCACGGAGGATGCACTACTCCTGATGATCAGGAAGATGACGATGATCATGAGTCGGAGACGACACAAGGTCGTCGGAAGGGTAAAAAGTTCAAGAAGAACGAATATTACTGCCCTCCTTCTTGCTTCACTCTAAGCCAGGATGAGATCAAACAGTTTTTCAAGTGCCTTCTAGGAGTCAAATTTCCTTACTGACTCTGGCAGGCAAGATAAGCGAGATACCTAGGCAGTGAAGCAGAGGTTCGATGGCATGAAGTCTCACGGTATGCCGTGCTAATGACGCAGGTACTTCCGGTCGCACTAAGAGGGATAATGGACGAGCACGTCCGTGAAACGTTATTTGGCCTATGCAAGTTTTTCGACGTCATCTCTAGGAAGTCAATTGGCGTGAATCAGCTCGGAAGGCTACAGGAGGAGATCGTGGTGATACTATGTGAGCTTGAGGTCTACTTCCCACCCGTATTCTTTGACATTATGGTGCATCTGCTGGTCCATGTCATGGACGACATCGTACAACTCGGGCCGATGTTCCTCCGCAGCATGATGGCGTTCGAAAGGATGAATAGACACATCAAAGGATACGTTCGCAACAGGTCCCGTCCAGATGGAAGCATAGCCAAGGGCTTTCTGGCCGAAGAGTGCATCTCTTTCTGCACGAATTATCTAGACATCGAGAACCCTGTCGGTCTTCCCGTCAACAGACACCTTGGCAAGCTTGATGGATCTGGTCACCGAGAGGGTCGTCGCATACTGCATGCAGACTTCGATTTTTGACGCGCAGACTTTGATCAAGCAAACCTCGTCGCGCTACAACATTTAGAACTGGTCGATCCTTGGGTACAGAAGCACAAAAGGTTAATCGAGAAGAAGTACAGTGACCGGGGCATACAGAGGATGCAGGGAGAAATAATCAAAGAGCACAACTCAGATTTCACGCGTTGGTTTAGGCAGACGCTCCTTGATAATCCCCCGCAATCGCATTCTTCTGACACGGAAAAGATCATATTCACCTTGTCGCAGGGACCGATGCAAAACCTGGTGACCTATCGGTATGATATCAACGGCTACACATTCTACCGGAGGAAAAGGACAACAAGTGTGATTATCGAACTCAGCGTAACGTTGGAATTCTACACCGATGACAACGTGAAGGAAAGATTCTCTGGAAGAATCGAGGAGATCAGGAGCTCGACTACTGTGGAGAAAAGGTTCCGATGTTCCGTGTCGGATGGGCAAAGCGTCGAAAAGAAGACCGTATTTCATAACCATGGTTATACCCAGCCAAATCCAAGGCCACCGGTGCAAGCGTGGCGCGAAAATGAACCGTGGTGCGGCTACCAAAGTGGACCAATGTTTTTCATTACCGACCCGACAAAGCCTAGCCGTGTTGTCGTGAGGAGAGGAAAAGAAACATCATCGGAATGGATGGAGTCGCCAACGAGCAAGACTTGACCAATCGGCGATCCAAAGATTGAAGATGACGACGACTACGATGCAGCAACATACATCACAAGAAGAAAAAGGACAACCCTACCCAAAAAAGGTAGCCTGTTCGAAAGAAGAAACATTAAAGTGCCGGGGCTAAATTATTCAACCGCGACAAAGAAGGGAAAAAGATTGTAAAACGCTAGCTCAAAAAATATTGTAAAACACGTGGTCTAAAAAGATTGTAATATTCATGGAGAAATTATTATGAAATTTAGTTATACTTTGAATCATATTTGTAACACTTTTATGACATATATCACTACTTTTGGGCATTTTTGGAATGTTTAAAAGTATTTTAAAAACAAAACAAAACTTGTATGGCATAAATCACCACTTTTGGGCATTTTTTGGAACATTTAAAAGTATTTTAAAATAAAAATAAAAAAGTGGAGCACCAGGATTCGAACCTGGGTGCTCATAGTTTAGAATAGAGCTAAGGGGCAGAACCAGTGGGCTATGACAGTACTAGTGTTAACTGGAGGGGTGGCCGCCCTCTTATCTGGTAGTCCAACACACATAGGCGTAGCGCACCCTGGCCAAGTGCGCTACGGATATAGTCAACCGCGCCGCTCACAATCCGCGTCGCTCCATCTCACAGACACCACACCGCGCCGCTGCTCTCGAGGAGGAGGAGGCCCGCCACCGCCGCGCTGTGCTGCGCTCTCGAGGAGGAGGAGGAGGCCCGCCACCGCGCTGCGCTCTCGAGGAGGAGGAGGCCCGCGCTTGTGGAGGAGGAGGCCGCTGCCGATCCGTGGAGGAGGAGGAGGCCCGCCGCTTGTGGAGGAGGAGGATCGCGCCGCCGCCCGTCGTCGTCCGCCCGTTAGAGGTGAGCGTCGCCCCTCCCCTGTCTCTCCCTCTCTCCCTCTCTCTCCCTCTGTCCTCTCTCTCTGCAGGCCATCATTGCCCCTAGGTTTAGGCACAAGAACCATTTGTTCCTTTGATGCAGATGATGCTGTGAACTGCGACGATAAATGGAGCAACGCCCTGTTTTTTCGGGAAGACAAAATTGATCTTGGTCATGGGATCAGGGATCATTATACTATGATTGTTCAATGTGCAAGTTTGCAAATCTCAGAAGGCATTGATACGTAATCCATAATATAGTACTGATTTGTCTTACCAAATTTATCTGTCTTTTTTGCACCGAATAAAAACATTTGTTTCTTAAGCAAACCCATGAGAGGGGTGAAATTTAAATGTTAGCTAGCCAAATCCTTAGAGAACGCAACCTCAAAGAATTTGGAAGAAAACATGATCTGGCCGTAGCAAAATAGCATCACTGAACAACTGAAAGATGGATGGCAGCAGCAACACAAAAGGCTGGGTCTGCTCTCTGTTAGCATGTAGCTTGTAGTTCTATTAGCATGTAGCTTGTAGTTCTTGTGTGTTTGCTCTCTGTTTCTGCTTGTAGTATTGTCCCTACTGCTGGTTTATATAGAAGTTGGGGGAGGGGTAATGGTAGATAGAGAGGAGGAGGGGGAGGAGGAGCAGAGAGAGTGGAACAGGACAACCAAACCAAAGAACAGGACAACCAAACCAAAGAACAGAGAGCTATAGAGGTTTTCTATAGCTTTGAATTTTCTTTAGAGCATTGCAAAGAATAGAGAGCTATAGAGGTTTTCTATAGCTCTGAATTTTCTTTAGAGCATTGCAAAGAACAATCCCTTCATTACTTAGCTCTGCCTAGGATGCAAAGGCTGAGGCTTTGATGATGTTTGTATACAAAAGCTATTGCTTGATTATGAAACTATCCAATGATGATCTAGTACTCCATGTGAGTCTGGTGAGGATTTTCTATTGCCCCCTCTATTTTCTTTAAGATGCAATAGTAAGAACAGATGCAAGGACCATGTGCTGGTGAACCATGTGCTCTGGATTAGTGCTGAACCATGTGCTCTGGATTAGCTAGTAGTAAGAAAATATGCAAAAGTAGTTACACCTCACAGGAACTTGATCAACATCATAAATTCAGAACAGTAAAAAGGAACATATGATCATGCAAGGAATGGTTTTTAGTTACAGGTGTGGTTATTTCAAATGCAGTAATGATCTTGCTATCATCACTTGGTCATTTCAAATGGAGTAATGATCTTGCTGTCATCACTTGGTTATTTCAAATGCAGTAATGATCATGCAAGGAATGGTTTTTAGTTACACCTCACAGGAATGCTGTCATCACTTGGTCATTAAACTTTGTCACTTGCTATAATGATCTTCTAGTATAGAACTTGGTCATTTGTTGTATTCTCATTTGCTTGCTGTCACTTGCTTAAATTGATAACAAAAGTATATATGGTTGTGGCACTGTGCTGGGACTGGATGGATGTGGTTGTGAAATGGTTTGGAAGGAAAAATAGAGTAGTGTTGGTTTTGCTACTATCTGTGCTGGGACAACAACACCTTGAAATTGTGCTTGTGCTTGTATATGAAGCACTTTATTATGTCGTGTATGCAGGTTCTTGTATGAAATGAGTCCCGATTTTTGCCAGAATGTTGATTAACTTCCGTTTCGGCAGAAATCGGGCACTCCTAGTTTAAGAAAATTAGCAAAGGTCATGCTGGATTTTTCCGTGCGTTTAACCAATTATTTGTTTTTTATTAGTGCAAAGATGTGTGACAACGACGAGGCTGGATGTTCTAAGCGCATTAGCGCTGAAGGAGAACTCAGACCTCCGAATAAACAATTGACATTCTGGGAGGCAGCCCAGCGGCTAGAAGACGATGAAGAATACCGTCCTTCGGAGAGCGAGGATGATGAGATGGAAGACGTGGAGGAAGAAGCCGAAGGAACGGCGGACGATGAAACCACTGATGGCGGCGAGGAGCACGGAGTGGTAGCAACCCTCCTAAGAAGAAGAAGCGAAGGACCGGCGCCCGAACACGGTCAACCGGTCGGGGAGGAAATTGCGAAGTGAGCCCATCGGGGTTCCTTTGGAGCCCGCCCTTTGTCGTCAAAAATGCGGTGGGCAAGTGGCGGCGATCACCGGACAACCATCTCGATCAACACCGAGAATCTCCGGCATAAAGATAATGGCCACTTGCACACTCCTCTTGAAGCTGCACGCAAGATACAAGTTCCCGCTAAGTATCGAACACAAATTATCATGGGAACAAGTAAACAAATCCTCCCTCACAAAGATGAGCACCGCTGGCCAGGGAGAACCGGATAAAGAAGAAGATCTATAAAGAAGGCAAAAGTCTCGAGGAGATCCGGAAGATTGACCCATGAGATCACGAAGATCAGTTCCAGGAGTTCAAGGAGAGGTGTGAATCCGAAAGAGCCCTGGCCAAGAGTAATCGGGGAAAGGCGCTGCAGGCGATGAATATAGGTCATCACCTTCTCGGATCTGGTGGATCTGAGAACGCGGAGGCCAAATGGAATAAGGAGGGCGAAGAGTATAGTTCCAAGGGATAGAAAACCCTTTGCTAAATTCGAACCGGGCAGGTTGAAACTTCATCGAGGGCCCGTTACCATGTGGACCCAAAACCAAACAACTCACCGCGGATCCTGCGGTGAAGGGTCGAGGAAATTGTGGTAAGTATAATCTAATTACCGCGGATCAACACGATTGCAATCTAATCGATGATCTAAATGATTCACTGTTACTTCTTCTGCAGGAGGAGGAAATTGTTGCTAGTCATGGATCCCAGGGTTCCTCATCCTAGGGGTCGACGGCGGCCACCCGGTGGGATAACCCTTTTAACAGGGCGATGAACCGGGCCAAGAAAATAGAGTCGGTTACGAAGAAGCCGTCGTCGGCTGGCCGTCTGGCCGGCCTCGGGGGTAAGAATTGGGTGGATCATTTTGGTCCACCGCCGAGGACGCATGTGGCGCCGTCGGGAAGGAGCGAGGAGGAAAACCGCGAGGTTCAAGAACTTAAGGCACAAGTGGCGCGGATCCCGCAGATCGTCCAAGACAACCTGGCAATCACACTCACGTCCTTCCTGCCTACCTTGGTGGAGTCAATAGCGAACTGGAGTGCGGGTGGTCGAGTAGGGCCGTGCATTCAAGCATGGTCGTGACCACTCGAACAACGCGGCGCCGATGTATCAGGCGAACTACGTGTTCGTGACTCCGCCCGCTAGCATCGCGGCGCCGCAAGTGTTGGTGACTCCCCCTGCCATCACCGCGGCGCCAGAGTACATGTTGGTGCCCCCCCTGCCATCGTCGCGGCGGCGTCGGAGCCCTAAGCACCGGACCTAGCTAGTTATATATGAGGCATTCTTTTTGAGCTACTTTGGTCTTTTTCGAGAATAATGCCTATGATTGAAATGTCGTGGCACACTATGTATGTGAATATGCTACGATGGGATTGTACGCCTTGTGCTATGCACAAGTCCAGGTGTTGTGCATCCTACTTGGCGTACGGTTCCATCATAGCATATTCCTGTGTCCAACGACCTAGCTAGTTATATATGAGGCATTCTTTTCGAGCTACTTTGGTCTTCTTCGAGAATAGTGCCGATGATTGAAATGTCGTGGCACACTATATATGTGAATGTGCTACGATGGGATTGCTCGCCTTGTGCTATGCACAGGTCCAGGTGTTGTGCATCCTACTTGGCGAACGGTTCCATCATAGCATATTCCTGTGTCCAACGACCTATGTATATATATGAGGCATGATTTTTGAGTTACTTTGGTCTTTTTCGAGAATAATGCCGATGATTGAAATGTCGTGGCACACTATATGTGAATGTGCTGCGATGGGATTGTTCGCCTTATGCTATGCACAGGTCCAGGTGTTGTGCATCCTACTTGGCGAACAGTTCCATCGTAGCATATTATGTCGAACAACCTAGTTATATATGAGGCATGCTTTTTGAGTTTGGTCTTTTTGATTTAGGAGTACTTTCTATAAGTGTATTTTCATATGCGACTTTAATTATATATGTTTTTTTTCAATCATCGGTTAATTATTATTGTCAACTTATAGATGACGTGGTACGTCGTGTACAAGGGACGGGTTCCCGGGGTCTACGATGATTAGGAAGACTGCCGGAGACAGGTGCACCGTTTCAGCGGCAATAGCTACAAAGGGTACAACACTATGGCGGAGGCGGAAGCTAGATACATGCGCTATCTAGCGGGAGTTAGGACAAGGAACCGGATGAAGACCTACACCTTCGTCGCGGAGGTGATCATGCTTATCTTCTTTGGTTATTTATCCGGCGTTTGTGTCTAGCTAGCTAGTTTAGATGTCTAGGCGAGCTTCCGAGCTCTAACTTGTTCGATCGACACATGTATTCGCATGTCACCAACTACTACTTTGTAACATGATCGAAACAATGTAACTTAGACTATGTATTCATGTATGAGACTTATCTATATGTATTTGTTTCAATCTTGTTTTTCATATTGAGTATTTATATATATAATTGTATATCTTGTATCTGTGTGTGTATATCTGCTGTAATATTGTATATAATCTATATTGCATATAATCTGGCTCGGAAATTAAAAAAAAAAACAAAAAATACATCATGGCGCATGGTCACCTTACATGGCGCACTACACCTAAAGCGCACTATGGAAGCTTAGTGGCGCACTAGGTAGTGCGCCCTGAAGATCGAAGGTAGCGCACCTGCCCAAACATCATGGCGCATTAGCAGTGCGCACGCTGTCTCTACACAACCGTGGCGCACTAGGCAGTGCGCCACGGCTGAGAGATAGCCGTAGCGCAAGGCCCGTGGCGCACTGCTAGTGCGCCACGGATGATGTTTCCAGGTGCGCCACTAAAGGCCATTTTCCTAGTAGTGCAAGTTTAATGGGGCGGGTATGGGGGTGGCAAACCCATACCCGCAGACCCGCTCTAAGCCTTAATCCTATCCCTAAGAGCATGTTTAACGCAGACGTTTAAAGCAGACGCTAGCTAGGCTGATTTTACTTGCGGTTAGGCCTCCATCCCGTCCGATCCGGAGATTTTCTCTAGCATCGACGTACGAGGAAGCGTCGGTCGCTAGGACTACTTTTTTTCAGTGCACAGGAGTTTGATTAGCGCTCCTAGCTGTTGCTAGCTACCCAAATTAGCGTTCCGTGCTGTGAGACAAGGCGTTTAGTCCATAATCCAATTTTCTGGCATTATTTTTTTAAACATAAGCGTCTGTACAAGAGCTTGCCATAGTACATGCCCTAATAATCATATGATCACTAACCACACGTCCACGCGGGCCATGCACGCAGACAACACACGTCGATCACCCGAAGACGCCGCCCACCACCCGATCGAAGCCCTGTGGCGTAGCGCCGGCCGCCCACCACACCCGAAGCCCCCATGTAGCAGCACCTATAGCAGCAGCCGCCGCACCAGCAGCGGAGAGGAGGAGGACAGAAGCAGGAGCTAGGCGTACGACACTGTAGCGGTGGGGAAGAAGCGCAGCCTTGATCGTCGGCGGGAAGCGAAGCGGGCGGTCGTCGAGGCGGCCCAGTGGGGAAGGCGTAAGCAGAAGCCTTGATGGCGGTGAGGAAGCGATGAAGGCGGCAGCGGCAAATGGAAAGCGTCGTCGATGAAAAGCGAAGAAGCGAGAAGAAGAAGTTATATAAAGGGGAGTATCGTCGGTTGGTGGCTCAACCAGGACTAAAGGGCATCGTCCTGGTTGGAGCCACCAACCGGACGATACTCAATTTTCAGCTGAAGGCGCGTCAGAGGGTCTTTAGTCCCCGTTGGTGGCTCCAACCGGGACGTATTCCCCTGTTTTCAAAAATTTTCAGTTATTTTCTGTCTGTTCCCGCATTATTTTTTATTTTGGGGTTTAAATTTGTAATGTTTTTTAAATGATATTTACTTTGGAATTTAGAAAAACTTTAAACATAAAAAGTGTTTTAAGTTGAATAATTAATTCACAACCATTTTCTGTTTTGAAAAATAATTAATGTAACCATTTAAACTATGACCCATTTAAAATTAATAATGAAATAACTTATATTTTTTAAATATTAATTTGGAATTTAGAAAAACTTTAAATATAAAAAGTGTATGGATTTGAATAAATAATCCAAAACCATTTTCTATTTTTAAAAAATAATTAATGTAACCATTTAAATTTAATAATGAATTAACTTATATTTTTTAAATATTAATTTGGAATTTAGAAAAACTTTAAACATAAAAAGTGTATGGATTTGAATAAATAATCCAAAACCATTTTCTAATTTTAAAAAATAATTAATGTAACCATTTAAAATTAAAAATGAATTAACTTCTATTTTTTAAATATTAATTTGGAATTTAGAAAAACTTTAAACATAAAAAGTGTTTGGATTTGAATAAATAATCCAAAACCATTTTCTATTTTTAAAAAATAATTAATGTAACCATTTAAAATTAAAAATGAATTAACTTGTATTTTTTAAATATTAATTTGGAATTTAGAAAAACTTTAAACATAAAAAGTTTTTGGATTTGAATAAATAATCCAAAACCATTTTCTATTTCTAAAAAATAATTAATGTAACCATTTATAATATGAACCATTTACAATTAAAAATGAATTAACTTATAAGTAATTCAAAACCATTTTCTATTTTTAATGGGCGGAAAAAAGAGGACGGAAAATATTGGGCGGAAAGAAAATTTGATTAGGATAGAACTGGAATTAAAGTACATAACACAACTAACACAAAGTTACATAGAGGAACTGAAAATTAAGATACATGGCCAGATTAAGCCACAATCGGCCGAACTTGTTTTGCAATGTTGGAATAATTCAGTCATGCTCCTGCCTACACCTGTAATACTCGCCATCAATGCAGCCATCGCTATGTCGTCGTATCGCCAGTAGTTGAACCTTGAAGGTTGAGTACGAGTGGGCTGGACTTGAGGGTAGCGCAGGCGGGGGCTAGAGTCGGCGGCCGTGTCGTAGGCCATGACGCTCTGGAGAGTCCGGCCGCACCACCACAGCCGACGGCCGGCCTCGTTGAAGTTCGGAGGAGGTGGGCCCTCCTCCTCGTGCCTGGCGAGTGCCCTCTCACGCCGATCCATGAAGAAGGCTTCCCAAGTCGGGAAATAGTTGGGATGCCATCTGGGATTCCTCCGCTGCTCCGGCGTGAGCTCGAAGTCGTAGTGGTTCGTGATGGCCATCCGACGCGCCACACCAAGAGGGACAGGAGGAACCGGCACGCCTCCGGCGCTCGACATACCGACGGGGACACGATGGCAGCGGGCGGGTAGTTCGAGGCGCAAAGCGCCTCCGCCTCCCTAGGAGTTAGTGCTACGGTGGAAGCCATGGGAAAGAGTGATGAGGTTGCAGATATGAGTCTAGAGATGTGCAATGACAATGGAGGCCAACCCTACATATATATATAGTGAAGAACTGGCGGGAAAAAATGGCGGGAAGAAAAATGGCGGGAAAAATGGCGTGTCGACATTATGTCGTGCGGAGTGTACCTTGTCCCGGATGGTGTCACCAACCGGGACTAAAGATGAAAAATGGCGCGTCCACACACATGCATAATATGGCGTGTCCACACACATGCATAATAATAGGGGACAAGCATCGTTAGAACTTGCATTGGATCTCTGAAGAAACCACATATTGTCCTTTTTACCCGGGATGGAAGAAAAGGTTTGAGATGTACCGGTTGGGAGATATTCCATGTAAGGTGGTCTAGTATTTTAGGAAAATGGGACGGTAGCATTCTGAAACGTCATTTTGGTGGTTACTTCACAAAACGACCCGTTTTTTGCGCTCGGAAAATGGAAAAGGGCTTTTCCGTGCGACAAAAAGGAAAACTTCCTCCTGCAACATTGTTCTCCATACCAATGTCCACACACATGCATAATATGGGCACAACATCACAAACTATGCCATGATTCAGCACATAACATCGGTCATTTGGACCGAAAGCCATGAAACCTCGAACATGATAGGTCATTTTGTGAAGGCTTTTTAGAAACATGATCAATATACCAAGTTTGGTATTTTTCCTTTCAACTATGTAACAAAATATGACACCACGCGAAGGATTTTCATTGTTCGGATTTTTTTGAATTTATTATGCCCGTTTTGAATTATCTGAATTTCTAACTATGCTCGAACCGGTGTGCATGAAGATAGGGGACGAGCATCGTTAGAACTTGCATTGGATCTCTGAAGAAACCACATATTGCGAGTCTAAAAATGATTTTTTCAAAAAATCACAGGCGATAGATCATGTACATAGTACAAACCGGACCCACTTCCTACCGATTGGCGGACATTTGTCCTTTTACCGGGATGGGCCGAAAAGGTTTGAGATGTACCGGTTGGGAGATAGTCCATGTAAGGTGGTCTAGTATTTTAGGAAAATGGGACGGTAGCATTACGAAGCGGCATTTTGGTGGTTACTTCACAAAAGCGACCCGTTTTTGCGCTCGGAAAATGGAAAAGGGCTTTTCCGTGCAACAAAAGGAAAACTTCCTCCAACATTGTTCTCCATACCAATGTCCACACACATGCATAATATGGGCACAACATCACAAACTATGCCGTGATTCAGCACATAACATCGGTCATTTGGACCGAAAGCCATGAAACCTCGAACATGATAGGTCATTTTATGAAGGTTTTTGAAACATGATCAATATACCAAGTCTGGTATTTTCCTTTCAACTATGTAACAAAATATGACACCACGAAGGATTTTCATTGTTTGGATTTTTTGAATTTATTATGCCCATTTTGAATTATCTGAATTTCTAACTATGGTCGAACCGGTGTGCATGAAGATAGGGGACGAGCATCGTTAGAACTTGCATTGGATCTCTGAAGAAACCACATATTGCGAGTCTAAAAATGATTTTTTCAAAAAATCACGGGCGATAGATCATGTACCTGTAGTACAAACCGGACCCACTTCCCTGGATTCGGAGACATTTGTCCTTTTTACCTGGGATGGACGAAAAGGTTTGAGATGTACCGATTGGCAGATAGTCCAGGTAAGGTGGTCTATTATATAAGGAAAATGTGACGTTAGCATTCTGAAACGGCATTTTGGTGGTTACTTAACAAAACGACCCGTTTTTTGCGCTCGGAAAATGGAAAAGGGCTTTTCCGTGCGACAAAAAGGAAAACTTCCTCCTGCAACATTGTTCTCCATACCAATGTCCACACACATGCATAATATGGGCACAACATCACAAACTATGCCGTGATTCAGCACATAACTTCCTGCCGATTCGGTAGACATTTAGTCCCAGATGTAGTGACAAACCGGGACTAAAAATATTTTCCGCCATTTCCCACCTCTTCCCGCCAAGTTTTCCCACCCTTTCCTTTATACTAGAGCTTTTAGTCCCGGATGTAGTCACTAACCGGGACTAAAGATATTTCCCGCCATTTCCCAAAGCTTCACGCCAAGTTTTCCCGCCCTTTCCCTCTATATTTAGGGTGATCGTGCCATGGCTATCCACACATCCACACCTTCCTCTCTTAGAACAATGGACAACGCCTACTGGGCCATTCTGACCCTCGAGGAGACCGAGGCGCTGTGCGCCTCCAACTACCCTTGTCCGCCGGGCTACCGGCCGCCCGCCGGCTGGATGCTGAGCACTGGAGGGGTTCCTGTCCCTCCTGTCCCTCAAGGTTCCGCATGCCAGACAGCCATCACAAACCACTTCTACCACGAGCTCACGCTGGAGCAGCGGATGGATCCCCAGTGGGATCCCGACAACTACGACACCTGGAATGCCTTCTTCGCTAATAGCCGGGAAAGGGAGCTCGCCAGGTACGAGGGTGACGGCCCGCCACTGGTGAACCACAATGAAGCCGGCCGTCGTCTGTGGTGGGCGAACCGTACTATCATCGGAGTGATGCTCTACATCGCCGGGGGAGACTATCCTCGCCTACGGTGAGCACGAGTCCACCCGCCACAGGCCCCACATCGTCTGGTAGCGGCATCTTCCAGAGACCCTCTCCCGCCCGCCGTGAATCCAAGGCTGGAATGGCCCCTGGTATATGCCATGGATGGGCTGAGGATCCCCGGAGTGGTAGGTGACGATGACGATGATGATGACAACGACGATGAAGACCCTGAAGCTGCGTACTATAGGACTAGGCATGATTATGACTAAAGGGGGCGGCTTTAGTCCTGAGTGTTAGCTAGTCCCGGATTGTCCCGGTTTTTAATATTAATAAATGTCTTGAGTGTTACCTAATAAATAGAGGGAAATGCCTATATAAAGAGAGGGTTCATCTTTAGTCGGTTGGAGAAACCAACCGACTAAAGGATTCTTGGCAGTGGGCCAGCAACACTAATAATAGGGGTGAGTGTCGACATTATGTCGTGCGGCTTGTACCTTGTCCGGATGGTGTCACCAACGGGACTAAAGATGAACCTTTAGTCGGTTGGAGACAAAGAACGAAAGATGAGTCAGCACTAATAATAGGGGTGAGTGTCGACATTACGTCGTGAGTGTCGACATTATGTCGTGAGTGTCGACATTATGCCGAGCTGCTTGTACTATAAATAGGCATCCTTGTGAGTCCAGTCCTCCAGCCAGTTTGAGGCATCTCCAAGATGGTTTTAGAGAGCAGGGACACCACTACGGCCAGTTTCAGGGAGATGCCAACGGAGCCCAGTCCTCCGGCATCACCGATAAACTGGTCATAGAGGCACTCCCTAATATGTGAAATTAGTTAGCTCCGAGGCGTATTGATCTAGTTAGTGAAGTTACAAGCTGCAAGATGGTTTTCGAGAGCAGGGACACCACTGCGGCCAGTTTCAGGGAGATGCCGACGGAGCCCAGTCCTCCGGCATCTCCGAGAAACTGGTCATAGAGGCACTCCCTAATATGTGAAATTAGTTAGCTCCGAGGCGTATTTATCTAGTTAGAGAAGTTACAAGCTGCAAGATGGTTTTCGAGAGCAGGGACACCACTACGACCAGTTTCAAGGAGATGCCGACGGAGCCCAGTCCTCCGGCATCTCCGAGAAACTGGTCATAGAGGCACTCCCTAATATGTGAAATTAGTTAGCTCCGAGGCGTATTGATCTAGTTAGAGAAGTTACAAGCTGCAAGATGGTTTTCGAGAGAAGGGACACCACTACGACCAGTTTCAGGGAGATGCCGCCGGATTCCAGTCCTCCGGCATCTCCAAGAAACTGGTCATAGAGGCACTCCCGGTCCAGCCACAAAACAGGACTAACACTCAAGACATTTATTAATATTAAAAACTGAGACTACAAAACCAGGACTAAAGGCCACAAACCGCGAAAGATATCCTTCGGTCAAGCCACAAACCGTGAAATACATGAACTAGAGTTACATAATATGAGCATGAACTTCTTGGCATATGTCATTCCTTATGACCGCTTTAGACGTAACCATGGAGCATCTTCTTTACTTAACGGAATGCTTGGGTCAGTTTTCACTGTGAAGGGCGGAATTTCATCAAACTTATTCTAATCTTCTGACATGTCTGTCTTGTCCTCGATTCCCACGATGTTTCTTTTCCCTGAAAGAACTATGTGACTCTTTGGCTCATCATATGATGTATTCGTTTGCATATTTTTTCTTTTTTTCGGTCTGGAGGACATGTCCTTCACATAGAAAACCTGAGACACATCATTGGCTAGGACGAATGGTTCATCTCTATAACCAAGATTGTTGAGATCCACTATTGTCATTCCGTACAACTGGTCTATCTTTACCCCTTCCCCATTCAGGTTGACCCATTTGCAGCGAAACAAAGGGACCTTAAAAGAGACTCCATAGTCTAGTTCCCATATCTCCTCTATGTAACCATAATATGTGTCCTTTTGTCCATTCTCGTCTATTGCATCAAAGCGGACACCACTATTTTGGTTGGTGCTCTTTTTATCTTGGGCGATCGTGTAGAATGTATTCCCATTTATTTCGTACCCTTGGAAATTCAATACAGTAGAAGATGGTGACGCGGCCAACAAGTATAGCTGATCTCCAACAGTGCTGTCATTCAAGAGATGTGTCCGCATCCAACCACCGAAAGACTTCATGTGTTCATTTGTAATCCATGATTCAGGCTTCCCCGGGTTTTTGGAGCGTAAAATATTCTTGTGTTCCTCGATATACGGAGCTGCCAAGGTGGAATTATGTAGAAGCTGTAGTGTGCTTTAGTGAAAGAATCCCGTCCCTACATATCATTGCTTTCTTTCCCAGCGTGCCTTTTCCACTTAGTCTTCCCTCATGCCGTGAGTCAGAAACACCAATCGGCTTAAGGTCAGGAATAAAGTCAACACAAAACTCAATGACCTCCTCTGTTCCATATCCCTTGGAGATGCTTCCTTCTGGTCTAGCACGGTTATGAACATATTTCTTTAAGACTCCCATGAACCTCTCAAAGGGGAACATATTGTGCAGAAATACCGGACCGAGAATGGCAATCTCTTCCACTAGATGAACTAGGAGATGCGTCATAATATTGAAGAAGGATGGTGGGAACACCAATTCAAAACTAACAAGACATTGTACCACATCCTTACAGAACCTTGGCGTAATATCTGGATTGATTACCTTCGAGATATTGCATTGAGGAATGAACACACTTCACAATGGGTACTCGAACATTTTACGGTGAAGCCCCTCAATGCAATCGGAAGCAACTGCGTCATAATCACGTGACAGTCATGAGACTTCAGGTTTTGGAACTTTTTCTCTGCCATATTTATTATCCCCTTTATATTAGATGAGAAGCCCGATGGCACCTTGATACTGTAAAGGACTTCAAAAAAGATTTCCTTCTCTGCTTTGGTAAGAGCATAGCTGGCAAGACTTAAGTGACGCCCTTTATCCGTCTTGTTCTATGTATGCATGTTCTTTGGGTCTTTCATAATTTGTTGGTCCTCCCGTGCTTCAGGTGTATCTTTTGTCTTCCCATACACGCCTAGGAATCATAGCAGGTTCACGCAGAGATTCTTCGTCACGTGCATCACGTCGATTGAAGAGCGGACACGCAGGACTTTCCAATATGGCAGCTCCCAAAATATAGATTTCTTCTTCCACATGGGTGCGTGTCCTGTAGCGACGTCGTTCGGAACTGATTGACCGCCGGGACCCTTTCCAAAGATTACTTCTATGTCCTTGACCATACCAAATACATCATCACCAGTAGGGAGTTCAGGCTTCTTCCGGTGATCTGCCTCACCTTTGAATTGCTTGCCTTTCTTTCTTACGGGATGATTGGTCGGAAGAAATCGTCGATTCGCCAGGTACACAACCTTCTTGCATTTATGCAAATATGTACCTTCGGTCTTATCTAAACAGTGGGTGCATGCCTTATATCCCTTGTTTGTATGTCCTGAAAGGTTACTAAGAGCAGGCCAATCATTGATGGTTACGAATAACAACCCTCGTAGATCAAATGGCTCCTGTTTGTTCTCATCCCATGCACGTACACCTGGTTTGCCCCACAACTGTAAGAGTTCTTCAACTAATGGCCTAAGGTACACATCAATGTCGTTGCCCGGTTCCTTCGGGCCTTGGATGAGCACTGGCATCATAATGAACTTACGCTTCATGCACAACCAAGGAGGCAGGTTGTAGATACATAGAGTCACGGGCCAGTCTTTGTGCTGCAACTCTGCTCCCAAAAGGATTCATGCCATCCGTACTTAGACCAAACCATAAGTTCCTTGCGTCACCTACAAAGTCTGGGAAGTCTCTCTTGATTTTTCTCCACTGTGACCCATAAGCAGGGTGTCTCAACTTCTCGTCTTTCTTACGGTCTTCTTTGTGCCATCGCAACAACCTGGCATGCTCTTTGTTTGTGAACATGCGTTTCAACCTTGGTATTATAGGAGCATACCACATAACCTTAGCAGGAACCCTCTTCCGGAGGGGCTCTCCCTAAACATCACCAGGGTCATCTCGTCTGATCTTATACATAGCGCATTGCATACCGGGCATTTATCTAAATTCTCATACTCCTTACCGCGGTAGAGGATGCAGTCATTAATGCATGCATGTATCTTTTGCACATCTAATCTCAGAGGACAGAGAGTCTTGTTTGCTTCGTAGGTACTCTCGGGAAGTTCGTTATGTTTTGGAAACTTCGGCTTCATTATTTTCAGCATCTTTTCAAATGAGGAGTCAGTTAGACCACACTCTGCCTTCCATCGCAACAATTCCAGTGTGGTACCGAGCTTTGTGCTGCCATCTTCACAATTTGGGTACAACAATTTCTTGTGATCTTCTAACATGCCCTCTAACTTCAACTTCTCATTTTCTGTTTCAGTCTCGCTTTGCATCGAAATGACCCTACCAAGTTCATCACCGGCTCATCGATGCCCGTTCTTCACCTCTTTCCTCTCCATTGTCTTCCATTGCAGTATCCAGTATTCAGGAAACATATGATGATAGTTGTTATCATCATCTTCTTCTTCACCATCTTCCATCATAACCCTCTTTCCCGTGCTTGGTCCAGCAATTATAGTTGGGCATGAAACCTTTCATAATCAGGTGGCGAATGATTTTCGAGGAAGAGTACTCCTTGTTGTTCCGACATTGAACACATGGACAACGATAAATCCATTCTCTTTGTTTGCCGTAGCCACATCGATAAATTTATCCACGCCTTTGATATACCGGCCACGGTCACCGCCGTACATCCATTCCGACCGTTCATCTGCATCATATAAGTTTATCAAAAAACAGGACATCATAAATAGTGAAATAACCAATTCACACCGACACATGAATTGTATCAATGACCTAGAAAAGATAAGATTGCTAACCTCGATCGAGGGAAATAAAGAGGAGAAAGCTTAAGTGCGTCTCGGACACCTTCTATATTTTTGTTCTATGATAAATTCAACGGTATTATTCACTCAAACATTTCATCAAACACCTTCAATGCATGCATGAGAAAAAACTAGCACACCCCCTAACACCTTCCACCATTCGAAAAACAGAGTGGAGGCAGAGGGGGCTGGGGCGTTGCATTTATAGAGGGCAGGGGGTCTTTAGTCCCGGTTGGAGCCAGCAACCGGGACTAAAGGTGCGTGCCACGCCACGTGGCTGTGGCCAAACCTTTAGTCCCGGTTGGTGGCTCCAACCGACGATTCCCCCAACCAGGACGCATGCCCCCGGCCCTGCGTGCCGCTCCAACGTGCAATGATTAGTCCCGGTTGGTGGCGCAACCGGGACAAATGCTCTGAGGGGTCGCGAACGGATAGCCCTTTTTCCACTAGTGTTATCTCCCAAGAAGTACTTTTCTTTAATGCCTTTAAGTTAGGCACAAGAAGCAAGAATCAAGTATTTTCAAATGAAGAAGCATTGACATCAAATTTTGCTTTAAAAGGAGGAGAAAAAGGTAACTTATTTCTCCTCATAGAGAAGTGTTCAGTACCTTTCTTGAATGGGAATTGATATTTAATGGTGCCTTCTTTCATATCAATGATGGCACCAACAGTTCTAAGAAAAGGTCTTCCCAAAGTAATAGGACAAGAAGCATTGCATTCAACATACAAAACATAGAAATAAACAGGGACATAGGCATTGTTAACCATAATAATTACATCATTAACACTCCCCATGAGTTTCTTTTTAGCATTATCATCAAGTGGGACATCCAAATAGCAATCTTCCAAAGGTGGCAAATGAAGCATTTCATAAATCTTTCTAGGCATAATAGAGACACTAGAACCAAGGTCACATGAAGCTTTGAGACCAAAGTCACTCAGTTGCATATTAATGATGGGTTCCCAACTATCTTCTACTTTCCTATGAATAGAAGCTTTGTGTTTCAATTTTTCTTCCTTAATTTTAATGAGAGCATCTGTAATGTGTTTTGTAAAAGCCATATTCATAGCACTAGCATTAGGACTTCTAGAAAGCTTTTGTAGGAACATAATCACTTCAGAAATATTGCATCCATAAAGATCAAAATAAAACTTAGCATCACAAGTAGTAGACTTATTGGGTTTAGGCATTGTTGTAGGAGGAATGGGGACTTCTTGTGGTTTGGTAGCATCAACATTGGTGGTGGAAATAGTACAAATACTATTTTTCTAGCAATTTCATCTTCTCTTTCCCACTTAGCATGCATTTTAGCTAACAGTCTAACATTTTCATCAATAGTTACTTGTATGGCATGAGTGGCAGCAAAGGTACTTTCCAAGGTTTCAGGTTTAGCATCCATCTTTTTAATCAAAGAGGATTGTGCTTCAGACAAAGATGAAATATTTATCTCAACATTCAAAAGCTTTTCCTTCACAGTCTTGTTGAAAGTAGTTTGTTTATTAATAAAGTCTTTAAGCATGACTTCAAGTTCAGAGGGAGCACTTCTATTGTTTTTATAGGAATTTCCATAAGCATTAGCATTATTGGGAGGATATGGCCTATAATTATTGTTACCAAAATTATTCCTATAGGCATTGTTGTTGAAATTGTTATTTCTAATGAACTTCACATCAACTTGCTCTTCTTGAGAAACCAAATAGGCTAAAGGAACATTATTTGGATCAATATGAGCTTTTCCATTAACAAGCATAGACATGATAACATCAATTTTATCACTCAAGGAGGAGATTTCTTCAACAGAATTTACCTTCTTATCATGTGGAGCTCTCTCAGTGTTCGATTCAGAATAGTTAACCATCATATTATCAAGGAGCTTTGTTGCAGCACCCAAAGTAATGGTCATAAAGGTACATCCAGCAGCAGAATCCAACAAATTTCTTGAAGAGAAGTTTAATCCTGCATAAAAAGTTTGGATAATCATCCAAGTAGTCAGTCCATGAGTGGGACAATTCTTCACCAAAGATTTCATTATTTCCCAAGCTTGAGCAACATGTTCATTATCAAGTTGTTTAAATTTCATTATTTCACTTCTCATAGATATAATCTTAACAGGATGATAGTATTTTCAAATAAAAGCATCTTTGCACTTAATCCAAGAATCAATACTATTTCTAGGCAAGGATAGCAACCATTCTTTAGCTTTCCTCTCAAGGAGAAAGGAAACAATTTGGGCTTAATAATATCTCCATCTACATCCTTATATTTTTGCATCTCACAAAGTTCAACAAAGTTATTAAGGTGGGCAGTAGCATCATCAGAACTAGAACCCAGAAAATTGCTCTTTCATAACAAGATTCAACAAAGCAGGCTTAATTGCATAAAAGGTAGCATCAGGAGAAGGTGAGCAATAGGTGTACTCAGGAATTCATTGTTGTTTGTGCTAGTGAAGTCAAACAACTTGGTTTTCTCATCAGAATTCATTTTTGCAAAAGTGGAGCAAGCCAACAGCAGCAGCAGTTAGAGTAGGAACTAATTTTTTGTGTTTTTGATAAGAAAAAGAAAACCAAACGAAACTAATTTTTTGTAATTTTTGATAAAAAGAAGCGAGCAAAACAAATCAAAAGGAACTAAGCAAAACAAAAACAAAGTAAAGAGAATGGTTGTGAAAGAGCAAGCGTTGCACTCGTCACAATCTACACGATACAATTGCAATCATAAACATACATCCACAATCAAATGCAAACAAAGATGATGCAAGATGCATGCATGATCAATGGAATAACGCTACAGTCGCATCACATAAACTTATTCAGTATAACTACTGTATGCATGCATGGAAATTATTTTGAGTGCAAAGAAAACAAAGCATGCAATTTATAATGCTCAAATAATAGAGCTAGAAACTAAATAAATCGCCACTTCTAACCTACTATTTGTAAAATCTTGGAAAATTTCCACTGCGTAGGCAACTCTTAAGAGAAACAGTACCAATTGGAATTTCCCAAAAAGGATTTATATAACTCCCTAAGTAATTAAAATACTGTAGTAATCGTTTAAATAGATTCTTCAAAAACCATTACTGTAAGCCTAACTTTTTAATTCACTATAATATTCCCCTTGTTCTACTGATTCCAGGGTCATCTTATTTGCAATTTTTGGAGTTACAGAACTTATTCTATAAATTAATTACTCCAAAAATGGCATTAAATAATTTAACTATTCAGGACAAAACCTTGCTGTAAAAGTGTAAAACAATTGTACAGAAAGACTCTACGCGAGTCACTGAATCTACACATATTTTATTTGCAATTTCTGGCCCAGTAGATCTAAAGATATGGATTTTACAAGTTTTAGATAGTTTCTGCCGATTAAATTGATTTAATTAAACAGACAAAGTCAGTTGACTAGTCCGTGCTGACGTGGCACGGGCGCTGACCAGTCAACGGTCCATGCGATGGTCCACGGCCATCTGGGCCATTCATCTCCGATCGGACGGCAGGGGGAGGCAGGCGGCGAGGTGCTCACCTGAGCTGGCGGCGGGCGGCGGCGGCGAGGTCGGTGCGATGGCGGTGGGGGTCCTCGGCGGCAGTGGATGGTGGAACGGCGTCGGGGGCGTCAGGGTCGAGGTCGTCGGTGCGGAGGCGGCGGCTGGCGTGCGCGGGGCCGAGAGCGGCAGCCGGCTGGAGGCGGTGTCGGCGACGGCGTCGGTGGCGGGGTCCTGCGGGCAAAGGGGAAGGCGGCGGGTTAGTGGGAGGCGGCGGCGAGCTCGCGAGGCGAGAGAGGGGCGAGGTGCGGCGGCGGTGAGGCTCACCGAGCTCGAAATGGCGGTGACGGCGGAGAATTCCGGCGAGCAATCGCCGGAGATTGGGGGCGCGAGAGAGGAGGGGTGCGAGTGGGCGAGATAGAGGGAGGGGTGGCGGCGCCCGATTTGTAGAGGGGAGGCCCTCGCGGGGTCCGTTGCGGATATCGCGGCGGCGGGTGGCGGCGTGTCCGCGTCGGACACGGCGGGGCGGCGCCGACAGTGGGCCCACAGCCGGTGGGCTGAGGCGTTAGCGGCGTGTAGTGGCTAGCAGCAAGGCTGTAAGTTGCCATGCTGGAGGGCTGATGGCGTGGGCCGTTGGGCCGTGGCGGCCGGCTGGCTGCTGCGTTTTTTTTTGTTCTTTTCATTTTTTTTCCATTATCTGAGTTTTGACAGAACTGTCCAGAATTTTAGGCAAAATTCAGATTCGCATAACTTTTGTTACGGATCTCCGAATTGGGTGAATCAAAGTGATACGGGTTCGTGGCGGAACCCTCTATGCACCTGAGCCATCCATACACCCAAAATACATAGTTTTTGTCAAAGGCATGGTAAAACCAAGCGTCCAAGTGTAGGTGTCAAAACGCAAATGCAAGCTGTTTGTTTTGCCAAAATCTTTTCAAACTGAAATTTTGCAAGAATGATCATGATGAAATGCCATGCATGTTATGCGGTACCAAATCTAAAATTTGGGATGTGACAGGCGTACGACCATGGCCGTCGGCGTCTCGAGCTAGGGCGACGGTTTCCCCTTGGCTGTCGGCATACCATGGCCATCGCGCATAGTTAACGGCCACCCATGACGGCGAGTGGAGACACGTGGGACATGCGCAGAAGGTACGCCGACGGAAATGTCACCGGCTTAGTTCTCGACGAAACTAGCCGCTGTTTCTGTTGGGCCATGTAGAGATAAAACAAAACTTGTTCCCTCTAACATGGTGGTCCCAAGATCTAACTGAGGTAGAAGGTCACGAGGATTACCACTAGACGCGCAGTTGCGGAATTGATGAAGCACGTCTGTTAAATGCAGTGCAGCTCCCATGATCTGGTCTGATCCCGATCGTCGTGGTGCTGATCGTACAACGCCACTGCTGGTATCCACACGTATAAGGAGGAGCGTCGGCGATGGACTGCTAGGTCCAGTACAGCGACATGACTGCTATGGACCTAGGGTTTCTATCGTATGGAATGACCTAACCGTCAACCCTCCTGGATATCTGCGCCCCACTATATATAGATATTGAAAGTGGGCTCCACTCACTTATGGCCCATTCACTAAACCCCATATCAGTCACCGTGAGTCTGACTAACTAACTCAATCTAAATCCGGTCCAGGTCTAACCCAAATAGATTTTCAGTTCAGATCCAATCCAAACTTTCTCTCGCTCTTGAGTGTGTGACCCCGCAGGCTCATGGAAACTTGGACACGATTAGAGTTCGACTCTCAATCGATCAATATGTAGCAGCTTCTAGCATAACGTGCAGACTCCCAAGTACCAAAGAATCATGATGACATGTATTTCCAATGCGACTTATGTCCGAGTCCCTTTAGCGTCACGATATACCTTGTCGGACTATAGGCGAATAATTGTCATCCCTTAAATAGTCTGACTCTCTTCTCGATCTGAGGTAAGTGATTCGTCCGACTAACTTTTAGTGGATTGCCTCGGTTAATACTTAACCGAGTTATGCATGGCCATGCTTTCCAAATCGTATCATCTAAAAGGGCTCAGATAATATCTCTCCAACTAGAGGGACAAAATCTCATCTTGGTTATTCACATCACGCAGCTTGATTCTCAGTCGAACTGAACTATGCCTTTAGAACTGGCATGTTACGGATCAGAGCTTGACAGAATGTGGGAGGGAGCTCCATATATGGACGAATAGGCAGCAACCACTGCTCACATCATCCGTCATAACCACAGCAGACAATAACCGACAACCATCGTGATACTGCGCTATTAAGGGATTTTTCCCGTGGCATGGACATGGCTGGATGAATTCTTTTTGATTCCTCAAATTAGTACGTAAAGAATGACAATGACTTTACAGTTACAGTAAGTGCTACCATCACTCCGTCTACCAACAAGTAATCCCCTCCATCAAGTCCCCGGGAGAGGCAAATATTAAGGAGGTGCATAAGTTCCAACATCAAGATGAAGACAATTAACACATACACATGATGATGTATAAGATAATAATCTCTATTTCATCTCAATCATATACTAGGGTTTCTCCATCTCCCCAAGAACTAATGATCTACTCAGACATGGAGGCAAAAAGCATCATAGCAATGGTAATGGAAATGATTATCGATGATTAGTACTTGTATAAATCCACAACTAGTGCAAGACCTACAATAAGATCTAGATGCGATGGATGGAGATGATGGTGGTGATGAATATGAAGCGTTTGATGAAGATGGAGATTGATGCCTTGGCCTCCCAGAACTGCTTAGGGTGAAGATGAATCCCTATGGCAAGTTTCCCCTCCAGATCCCTTCTGGAGGTGAGGTTTTTGGTGATTTCTAGGTGTTCTGTATGTCGTCTCTCCGATCCAATTGGACGGGGTGAAACTATTTAAGTAGGCGGTGTTGATGCCAACTATACGATGGGGAACTATACGGCGGGAAAACTTTTCCCGTCGTATAGTTGGTCGTTAACTCTTTTGTATCCTCCAACCTCTTCGGGGTTTCTTATGGTATTATTAATATTTCCCAAATAAGCGATTTACGTTGTTTTTGGCTCCTTTTCACTCCAATATAATTGGTCCAAGAGTTGTGTCCATTGGATCCATCATCTGTCCTGATCCTGGTGACAATAACCATAAAAAGTGTGTGCGAACGCCATAAAATACCAAGATCCTATGATTACAATGCAAAATAATAATCTAAATCATGATGCAAATATGCACTCATCAACTTCCCCAAGCTTAGACTCTTGCTCGTCCCGAGAAAGTTTAGCTTGATGGATGTGATCCTCATATTCATGAAGCTGAGTCGATAAAATAAATGAGGCAGTTGCAGCATGTGTTTATCATAAAGGATACATATGAATAAATTCATGAATAGTACCTTACTCGAACCATCCAAATAATATTAATAGGCTTGCACACCTTTAGTAATTAATATTTCACAAAATATTATTATCAACATGATGTAAAAGTGTTCGGTTCAACCAAATGAGTTAGTGAGGTAGTCCCAAGTGTTTTAGGATTGTCATATTCACTTGGGATTCAAAATATCAAATGTCTCTTAGTCTTAGTACAATATAGTGTTATGTGCCTTTTCTCTTTGCACACTTGCTTTTTTTCTTCATCCTTTTTCCTTTTCTTCTTTCTCTGTATATTCATGCTCACACTTTTTTTAAAGTGCTGTGCAAAGGAGCTAGACATACATTCCACTTCATTTAGTGGTTCCAAAGTTCAACGATCTCAATTATCCAATTCCAAATATATATGAAGCATCTTTATATCTTGAATATTCTAACTCAACTTGTTCTCGCTCTATTTGATAGCACTTATAATTTCTCCTTTGTCCAAGGTTTTTTTTCATCCTAATTAGTTAGATAATCTCCTTCTATAAATCAAACCAATGACCTACAACATATTGATCAAATTATCCTTATATGTTCCGTTAATTATAATGGTGTGGAAGACTCCTATTGCTATCATCAAGTGCAAGTAAAACCATATTCAAGCCATTCATATATTCAATTAGACAAACTCAAACTCAATAATGCTCCATATATTATAATAAACTCAGAATTTCATTAAGGAGATGAACTATTCCTGAAGAGAATTCTAATGATATAATATTTATTTCTAAACTCGAACTAATGCAAAACTAAAAATAATAGACTTATAAGATTGATTACAAGGTTTTAGAGATCTCCCCAGGCTTGGAATCAA
The DNA here is from genome assembly GCA_023614405.1 of Avena insularis. Classification (NCBI taxonomy): domain Eukaryota; kingdom Viridiplantae; phylum Streptophyta; class Magnoliopsida; order Poales; family Poaceae; genus Avena; species Avena insularis. The sequence goes on along the minus strand of CM042689.1, from coordinate 27,866,218 downwards.
GCCAGGCGGGATCAAATAACTCCTTGTCGGTACCTATTCCTCTTCCTGGGTAGGAATATTATTGCCTTCTTCTCCTGGGTTGCTATCTTTGGCTATGCTTGCGTGGCGGATGCTGAGCCTGGCCATGTCATATTGAAGCTTGAAAATTTTCCTCTAGAGGAATTTCTTCTTATCTGTCAACTCAAAAGCAGTTTTGATTAAGAAACCGACTCTACCATCGATGTCATTGACCTTTTTCTCAAGGTCTTTGCTCATCATCCAATAGTTTCAACACATGCTTTTGAAGATTTTCCAATTGATAGATCTTATCATGAATCTCATCTTGCCACACCTTCTTGGGTTTAAGAGGTGGCGGACTAAGAGGAGGTTTATAATAAGATCCTATGTTGTGACGGTAAGGATTAGGGAGATACTCATCCTTGCTCCTTCTCTGATCTACTTGCATCATCATCTCCATCCTTTGTGGGAACATGTCCTCCCAATTTGGGAGAGGCTTGATCTCCAAGATGGATGACGATGATGCTTCTTTTGGTTCCTCCCCCTTGATCCTCTTCACGGGCTTCTCTTCCTTCATCCAAATCTTGTTGACATGGAAAGGCTGCATGGCTTTGCTGCACGGATGTTGTTAGAAGGGGCGTGTATGGAGATGGCGATGGTTTTTCGAGGCTGGAGGTTGTAGCTGTGTGAAAAGTTAATGAAAAAGCATAGATGAAATCGTCCTTAAAAGGGGAGGTCGAAAACCCTAGCCGCCATGCTTAACGAGCAACTATACAGACACGAATCATATAGATCCCAGCATATAGTTGCAAACCGACTATAGACTTTTTATTATCTAAGGTGGTACCAACTATACGGCCACAACTATATGGCCTGGAAATTTCTTCCTGTCATATAGTTGGTCATTAAACCTTTTGTACCTGGCATGAAAATTGGAGATGCGATAAAATAACTATACGGCCACAACTATACGGCTGGAAAATTAATTCCCGCCGTATAGTTGGTCATTAAGGCTACTGTACACATCAAAATTTATCTATTTCTTTGGGAATTCTCAGTTAATCTAAAACTTACTTGAAAATTTAAAAATTACTCGGCCCTTTATTTCACATGGATTGCCTCTCGACTATAGTGTTGCTCACTTCGTCTCAATCTTATACTTCTTCCAGTTACCATTCATTCCATACTTTTGCTCAATTAATTCTTCTGGTTTAATTATTCATAAGGTGATTGCACTTATATATTATTTTGCTGCTTTAAGATCCCAGCTAAGGTTCCAATTCTAAAGGTAGATGGCACGCCTTACCTATACCATCTTGGGAAATAGTATGCTGCCCAGGGGGATAGATGCCCCCCGTTGGATGTTCGCCAGCTTGTGCGTTGAGATACGTGCAAAACAACCATAAGCTACACAGTTTAATTAAGCAGTCTGTAATACAGCCGACATGATACAACAACGATATTATAAAAATGATACGCTGCATGCGCAAAAAATATCTCCTCAATATACGTGTACTTTGTCTTGCTACAGGCGCACAAAATGATACGTTAAAACTGACACGCTACATGAGAGATTTAGTCTTATGTGCACAACAATGACAGTACGGATCACGAGGATTGTGATGGGGCTTCTGTGCATGGATGCTGCATTTTTGTTGGGAGAGTACTGCCGTGTTCACATGCATGAACAATCCCCTCACAGTATACTGTTCTCGACTAGCTTGATGCATCCAGCGTGATGGGATTTCACATGCACTGAATCAAACACAAGGGCTAGGTGTGTATAGCCTTGGGAGGTGCAAAATTCATGCCCTGAGATGGGACTAGCTGTCTTGGTATTGTTGCCTTAGTCCACCGGCTTAAAAAAACCTAAACGTAGGCTACAGTATTACCATGGTACTGATTGGAGTACCGATTGGAGTACTTGCTAACAAAGTGTTCCTATGCCTTATATAACAGCTCAAGCCCCGATGCGAGATTTATCACGGGTCAATAGTTCATCATACCTGGGTCGCGCCCCTACTAGTATGATACAAGCCAGTACAACACGAACTAATATGGTGTGCTCACAACAACTAGCCGCAGTCTATGGGAAAAAATTCTAAAAAACTTATCAACTATTGGAATAATCAAGGAGATAGGGGATGAGGTAAATGAAGGAGAGTTGGTTAAAGGATGCAATAATTAAGAACTAACAAATGTAACAAAAACTAGGATGTTGGCTCGCATTTAGGAGTAGGACCACTGGGAGACGGCTACACGCCTTAATACACAGCCAATGGTACTTCTCAGTAAGCACTAGTCGTGTGTTCCCGAGCACATTGTTTTGTTACATGCTTGTACTAGCTAGCATTGTCTACACTTGGGACACATGTAGTTGACACAGGGTGACAAAGAGAAAAAAACATAATGACAAAAACACAGACTTCCAGGCTCTGTACATGCACAACTCCACCCGAGGTAGTGCATGCAGACCACTGACAAGGCACAACAGTCTAAACAAACTCTAATCACCAATTAGTACCACATCTCCGGCAACACAACAAATGGCAGCCAGATGCTTGTTCATATCTCAAAACGAATCATACGGTGTAGGCTAGGGGGCAGCTATCCCCTGTGGCAGGAAATCCACACTCATACCATCTTATATGGTTTCGTACCCATCGTATTTTTAAATGAAGTTTGGTATGCCCAAAGAGTGTCATTTATCTTGTATGATAATGGCTCAAATGATGTAGAGATCATTGGGAAACCCAAGTGGAAGGTATGATGAGCACAACAGCAAGTTTCCCTCAGTTATGAAACCAAGGTTATCGAGCAAGTCAAAGAAAGAACCTGCTCCCAAGGTGTTGCTAGCAACGTGGAACCTGCACAACACAACCACAATACTTTTCCCCAACTTAAAGTGAGGTTGTCAATCTCACCGGTTTGCTGAAAACAAAGGATTAAACGTATAGTGTGGAAGAAGTAGTTGCTTGTAGGAATTGCAGAAACTAAACAGTACAATGAATATCAGTGGGAAGAATGGACCGGGGTCCATAGTTCACTAGAGGTTTTTCTCCATAAGATAAATAGCATGTTGGGTGAAAAATTACAGTTCGGCAATTAACAGATTGAGAATGCATAACAATGCATGTACATGTCATGATGATTTCTATGAGATTCGTTTGGGCATTACAACATAATACATAGACCTTAATCCAACTGCAACTATGTCTAATAATACACCTTCAGGTTATCATCCAAACCCCTTCCAGTATTAAGTTGCAAACAACAGATAATTGCATTAAGCAAAGTGTGTAAAGTAAACAATACAATTACCCTTGGACAAAGGATTATTGTTTTCTCCCTAGTAGCAACAACACATCTACAACCTCAAAGGTTCATGTCACTCCCCAGATTGCTAGAGGCATGAACCTACTATCGAGCATAAATACTAACTCTTTGAGTTACAAGCAACTACTTGGCCAGAGTAACCACTAGCAACTGAGAGCATGCAAGATCACAAATAACATAGACATGATATAATCAATAATCATTCTTGACGTAGTACTCAATATCCATCGGATCCCAACAAACACCACAAGTAGGATTACAAATAGATGATCTTGATCATGATAGGAAGCTCACAAGATCTAAACATGATAGCACAAAAGAGGAGAAACGACCATATAGCTACTGCTATGGACCCATACTCCAAGGATGAACTACTCACGCATCACTCCAGAGGCTGGCATGGTGATGAAGAAGGCCTCCAGGGGGATCTCCCCTCTCCGGCAGGGTGCCGGGAAGAGCTTCTGATCATCCCGGAGGCCTTCTTCTTCATCATTCCAGCCTCCTGTATGAAGTGTGAGTAGTTCCACCTTTGACTACGGGTCCATGTAGTAGCTAGATGGTTCTATCTCCTCCTTTGTGCTACCATGTTTAGATCTTGTGAGCTCCGTTCATGATCAAGATCATCTATTTGTAATCATGCATGTTGTGTTTGCGGGGATTCGATGGATATGGAGATTACTATGTCAGATTGATTAATGGTTTTGTCTTATTGATTCTATCATGTTTGTGTTGTTTGTGATCTTGCGTGCTCTCCGTTTCTAGTAGCTATCTTGGCCGAGTAGATGCTAGTGACTCCATGAGGGGTTATTTATGCTCGATAGTGGGTTCATGCCTCTATTTAATCTAAGGGAAGTGACAGAAAACTCTAAGGTTGTAGACGTGTTTTTGCTACTAGGGAGAAAACAATGGTCTCCTGTTCATGGAACAAGTGGATTGTTTACCTTACACACTTTGCTTAAAGCAGTTATCCGTTGCTTGCAACTTAGTACTGGAGGGGGCTCACATGATAACCTGAAGGTGGATTACTAGTCATAGATGCAGTTGGATGGTGGTCTGTGTATCTTGTTGTATTTCCCAATCGAATCTCATAGGATCTTTATGTCTAGTATTGCATTGTTATGCCTTGCTCAGTCCTATCAATTGCCCTGCTGTAATTTGTTTACCCAGCATGCCATGTTTGTTTATCTTGAGGAGAACACCTCTAGAGAACTATGGACCCCATTCCAATCTTTACCATCGATACATCTTCCACTGTTACTGTTTACTTTCTGCAAACCACTATTACCTTCCACACCATACAGTTAACCCTTTGTTTTCAGCAAACCGGTGAGATTGATAACCTCACTGTTTGTTGGGGCAAAGTCTTGAGTTTGTGTTGTGCAGGTTTCCAAGTTGCTAGCAACACCTTTGAGTCGTTTCCTTCCTCCTACTGGTTCGATAAACTTGGTTTCTTATTGAGGGAAAACTTGCTGCTATGGTCATCACACCTTCCTCTTGGGGTCTCCCAACGAAGCTCTGTAATCAACTGATCCATCATCAAAGACTTTTATGGCGCCGTTGCCGGGGAATTAAAGAAGAATAAGCTATCACATCAACAACATGCCATCAATTTCTGATTGGGTGTTTAGGGTTTTTTCCTCGGGGGGAATATATAGGCGAAGAGGTAAGGTCGATGGACGCCCGAGGGGCCCACACCATACGGTGGCGCGACCAACGGGGCCCGCAGGGCTACCTGGTGTGGTTGCTTCGCGGTGACTCTTCGTCTCTCCTTTGGACTTTGTGTCATGTCTGGAAAAATAAGAACTTTGGCTTTTGTTTCGTCCCATTCCAAGAATATTTCTTTACTAGCTTTTTTGAAACCAAAAACAGCAGAAAACAGGAACTGGCACTGTGGCATCTTGTTAATTGGTTAGTTCCAGAAAATTCATAAAAATGCCACAAAGTGTAGAAAAAACATAAGATAGTTGGTACAAAACAAGCATGGAGCATCAAAAATTATAGATATGTTTACGACGTATCAAGCATCCCCAAGCTTAAATCCTGCTCGTCCTCGAGTAGCTAAGTGATGAAAAGAATAATTTTTGAGGTGACATGCACCGTCACAATCTTGATCAAAGTATTGCAAAGCATTGATAGCTGGGATCAAAGTACTCTAACATAAGCATGAAAGATATATTTCTAACAATAACACAAAGCAACTATGTTGCAACATGAAAGGCAACACAAACAAAAGATCATGAATAATGCTTTCAAAGACATTGGTTTTTTTCACGTATAGAAAACATAGCAAGAGTGTTAATCAGCTTGTCCTTCATGGAATAGCACAACATAAATTCATAGGAGACCTTCAAATTTTATAAGGGTGACTAGATACAGATAATTTAAGAACAAGAAATACCATAATTATGAATCAATCAACAAGTTTTGGGACAAAGCACATTGAACTAAGAATGACAACTATTCTCTCTTAATTGGTGCATAAAGATAGAAGATGGAGAATCAACAAAAAGTAAAAAAGAAAGGCCCTTCATAGAGGGAAGCAGGGATTTCAAGTTACATAAAGAGCTTCCAAAAATTATGGTACTTACAATCTTTGAGATCTCATTGCCCCTATCATAAGCATATTGAAGTGATTAAGGTTAAAGTGGGAAAATATGAGTTATATGCTTGACAAATCACAAGTTGAAAATCTCATGTGCCTTGAGTACGAGTACCGTTCCTCATGCTACTCAACTTTAGTCACAAGCAAGTTCTTGTCATAGTAAGTATATGTGTATCATAGAAAACCGCCATGACACAGGAGCTATCCCATATCAAAATGACAAGGCAACAGACAATGAGCATCTCAGCAATCTTTTTATTTACCATGAGCATGGTTGTTTTTCTCTTTTTTTCTATTTTTTTCTTCTGAAGATGCTTCATAGAATGATCATTATGGTTATGCTGCAAGTTTCCACCATGATTAGGCATGGATTAGGCTAGCCGCCCAGGCGTTTCTCTAACACATATACAAACTCCATGGACTTACAAGCTCCCCTTTTATTTCACACTGCCGACATCCATAAACAAAAGAACATGATATCAACTGAATGGATATGTAAAATCTTGAAAGCGTTCCCCATGACAGCATGGTTCTTCTAACTCTGAACTTATAATTTGCAAGCACATAAGCAACATAGATGGGAACAATGGTTCAAGTTTATTAAGTGCAAGAAAATAAAGTGTAGCATCAAGTTCGTGAGAGCTTTAATCACTAATTTTCACATAACAAAAATTTAATTTGGAAGATAGATAAAAACATGAATATACTTAGAACGGTGTAACACACCATGCATAGGAATTTATAGTGGACCCATTGGAATAACTTGGTTTCTTGGGAGTTGGACGCATGAGTAGAGCTCATACTCAATACAGGTGGAGGCTAGCAAAAGACTGGGAGCGACCAACTAAGAGAGCAATAATGGTCATAATCATGCAGAGCAACAAAACATTATTAATCAAAGCATAAAGTGATATCACAATTCAAAAACTAAATGATCATAGAGGCTAAGGTGACTGGTTCATATTCTTAACATGGTGTAAGCATGTGCCAAGTCAACCAAATAAAGCATCAAAGGAGAATACCACAATATTATGCTTTTGTATGCTAAAACAACGCATGATTCTTTCATGGCACATTAAGCAATCTCAATTGTTTGAAACAAGTAATTCTACAACTATAATTACTAATCATATGGTAAAAGCAACATCTAACATGGCATGATAAAGTCTAAGTCGCAGTCAAAACAAGCTCCTTTTTGTACCACATAAGCACGAAACATTCTACTCTTTTCCAACACGAATCGACTTATTTGAAACAACTCACAAAGCTAATAATAAATAAAGATAATAGAGCTTGTCTCACCTAAATACAAATAAGAACTAAAAAGTTCTAAGAAAAAGTATAAGAAAACTAAAGCTAAACGCAGTGCTAGCAAAAGAGAACACTCATAGAACAATAAGAGTGAAAACTAAAGTGTTCTAGACAATGAAGAACTAGGTGTGAATTCTCCAAAATAGGTGTGTTGTGGTCCAACCAATTTATTGCAGCAAATATAGCAAAAGAAAACTAAAAACTAAAAACAAAAACAAAGACGCTCCAAGAAAAACAAATAGTGCTTAAGGTAATAAAAATTTAGTGTCTGGAAAGACGACCTGAGATTTTTTATTGATGAAGAAGGGGATGCCTTGGGAATCCCCAAGATTTGACGCTTGTACCTCTTGAATATTTATTGGAGTGACACGGGTGGCATCCCCAAGCTTGAGCTTTTGTCCATACTTCATCTCATCATATCATTCTCTCCCTACACTTGAAAATTTCCTTCATACAAAACTTCACAAAATCTTCATTAGCAACATTAGTCTATTCAAGATAATAAGCCTTTGGGTTTAGTTTAAACTCAAGTAAAACTTACATTAAAACATAAGCTACTATAGAAACTCCTTTTACAAGCTCGAGTGATCAAAGATAACTCAAAAAGAAACCGATTATGAGACAAATGCATATAATGGCCGAAATCTGTCAAAACAGACCAGCAGGTAAAGACCAATTATTTAGAAAACCTTTGTTGCTCAAATCGAAAAGTGCAAAACTAACGAAAGTTGGGTAAATAATAGGGGCATGCACACACAAAATTACAGATCAATCCGACATACTAGGATTTTTCACGATATTTTACAATGAAGCACAAAAATCTGTTTCGGGACAGCAACTTCCCCATATCTTACTTCCCTCTCATTAAAGGCTATTCTTGGCACAAAAACCACACAAAACGGATAAGGAGAGGTTATTACAGAGGCAATAACTTCCAAGACTCAACAAAAGGAAAACTTACTGAAGTAAAAATTGGGTTATCTTCCAAGAGTGCTTTTCTTTAACGCCTTTCAGCTAGGCATAGAAAGCAAGAATCAAGTATTTTCAAATGAAGAAGCATCAACATAAAAATTTGTTCTAATAAGAGAATCAAAAGATAGCTTATTTATTTTTCTAGGGAAGTGTTCTATACCTTTCTTGAGTTGAAATTGATATTTAATGGTGCCTTCTTTCATATCAATAATGTTACCAACAGTTTTAAGAAAAGGTCTTCCCAAAATAGTAGGACAAGAAGCATTGCATTCAACATCCAAAACATAAAAATCAACAGGGACAAAGGTATGGTTAACCATAATAAGAACATCATTAATTCTCCCCATAAGTTTCTTTTTAGCATTATCATCAAGATGGACATCCAAATAATAATCTTCCAATGGTGGTAAATCAATCATTTCATAAATTTTTCTAGGCATAATAGAGACGCTACCACCAAGATCACATAAAGCTTTGAAGTCAAAATCATTCACTTTCATATTAATGATGGGCTCCCAATCACATTCTAATTTCCTAGGGATAGAAGCTTCATGTTTCAATTTTTCTTCTTTAATTTCCATGAGAGCATTTGTAATATTTTTTGTAAAAGCCATATTCGTAGCACTAGCATTAGGACTTCTAGCAAGTTTTTGCAAGAACATTACTTCAGAAATATTGCAACCATCAAGATCAAAATCAAAATTATCATCCAAAGTAGTAGGACTATCCCATATTTCCAAAAATTCAAAATTTTATTGGAAAAGGGAATGGGGACTTTAGGTGGCTTTCTAGCATCAACATTACTAGTGGCGGTAATAGTACAAACTTTATTCATATTATTATTTCTAGCAATTTCATCTTCTCTTTCCCACCTAGAATGCAATTTAGCTAACATCCTAACATTTTCATCAATCCTAACTTATATGGCATTCAAAGTATTGCTTTGTTTAACATTAGGAGGCATTACTTTTAATTTAAGAAGTTCGACATCATGGGCAAGGTTGTCTACTTTAGAAGCAAGATCATCAATTTTTCCAAGCTTTTCCTCAACAGTTTTATTGAAAGCAGTTTGTTTACTAATAAAATCCTTAAGCATGACTTCAAGTTCAGAGGGAGCACTTCTATTGTAATTGTAGGAATTTCCATAAGCATTACCATTATTAGAAGGGTATGGCCTATAATTGTTGCTACCAAAATTATTCCTATAAGCATTGTTGCTAAAGTTATTACTACTAATTAAGTTCACATCAACTTTCTCTTCTTGAGCAACCAAAGAGGTTATAGGAACATTATTTGGATCAATATGAGCTTTTCCATTAACAAGCATAGCCATAATAGTATCAATCTTATCACTCAAAGAGGAGGTTTCTTCAATAGAATTTACCTTCTTACCTTATGGTGCTCTCTTAGTGTGACATTCAGAATAATTTGTTATCATATTATCAAGGAGCTTTATTGCAGCACCCAAAGTGATGGTCACAAAGGTACCTCCAGCAGCCGAATCCAACAGATTTCTTGAAGAAAATTTTAGTCTTGCATAAAAGGTTTGGATAATCATCCAAGTAGGCACTCCATGAGTGGGCAATTCTTCACTAAAGATTTCATTCTTTCCCAAGCTTAAGCAACATGTTCATTATCAAATTGTTTAAATTTCATTATGTCACTTCTGATGGATATAATCTTAGCAGGAGGATAATATTTTCCAATGAAATCATCTTTGCATTTAATCCAAGAACCAATACTATTTTTAGGCAAAGATAGCAACCAATCCTTAGCTCTTCCTCTTAAAGAGAAAGGGAACAATTTAAGCTTAATAATATCTCCATATACATCCTTATATTTTTTGCATCTCATAAAGTTCAACAAAATTATTAAGGTGAGCAGCAACATCATCAATACTAGTACCAGAGAATTGCTCTTTCATAACAAGTTTCAGTAAAGCAGGTTTAATTTCATAAAAAGTAGCTTCAGGAACAGGTGGAGCAATAGGCGTGCTAATGAAATCATTGTTGTTTGTGCTAGTGAAGTCACACAACTTAGTGTTTTCAAGAGTAGTCATTTTTGCAAGATTAAAGCAAACCAACACAAACAGAAACTAAGGTAGGAACTAATTTTTTTGTGTTTTTGATAAAAAGAAACAAACCAAACAAAATAAAATAAAATAAGAAAAACAAAAACAAATTAAAGAGATTGGTTGTGAGAGACTCCCCTTGCAGGAACTGTCTTGTATCTCCCCGACAACAGCGCCAGAAAATTTCTTGATGGCTCAAATGATGTAGAGCTCATTGGGAACCCAAGTGGAAGGTATGATGAGCACAGCAGCAAGTTTCCCTCAGTTATGAAACCAAGGTTGTTGAACCAGTAGGAGAAAGAACCAGCTCCCAAGGTGTTGCTAGCAACGTGGAACCTGCACAACACAACCACAATACTTTTCCACAACTTACAGTGAGGTTGTCAATCTCACCAGCTTGCTGAAAATAAAGGATTAAACATATAGTGTGGAAGAAAGTAGTTGCTTGTAGGAATTGCAGAAAGTAATTGCGGAAAGTAAACAGTAGATTGAATATCAGTGGGAAGAATGGACCGGGGTCCACATTTCACTAGAGGTGTTTCTCCATAAGATAAATAGGATGTTGGGTGAACAAATTACAGTTGGGCAATTGACAGATTGAGAATGCATAACAATGCATGTACATGTCATGATGATTTCTATGAGATTCGTTTGGGAATTACAACATAATACATAGACCGTAATCCAACTGCATCTATGACTAATAATCCACCTTCAGGTTATCATTCGAACCCCTTCCATTATTAAGTTGCAAGCAATAGATAATTGCATTAAGCAAAGTGTGTAAAGTAAACAATACAATTGCCCTTGGGCAAAGGATTGTTGTTTTCTCCCTAGTAGCAACAACACGGCTACAACCTTAGAGGTTCCTATCACTCCCCCAGATTACTAGAGGCATGAACCTACTATCGAGCATAAATACTCCCTCTTGGAGTTACAAGCAACTACTTGGCCAGAGTTACCACTAGCAACGGAGAGCATGCAAGATCATAAATAACATAGACATGATAGAATCAAGAATCTATCTTGATGTAGTACTAAATATTCATCGGATCCCAACAAACGCGACATGTAGGATTACAAATAGTTGATCTTGATCATGATAGGCAGCTCACAAGATCTAAACATGATAGCACAAAAGAGGAGAAACGACCATCTAGCTACTGCTATGGACCCATAGTCCAAGGATAAACTACTCACGCATCACTCCGGACGCTGGCATGGTGATTGATGAGCTCAGATAAGTATTGAGCTTCATTGGGAAACCCCAAGAGGAAGGTGTGATGAGCACAGCAGTAAGTTTTCCCTTAGGTATGAAACCAAGGTTATCGAACCAGTAGGAGGAAGAAAACAACTCCAAGGTGTTGCAAAAAACTTGGAATCCCGCAGAACACAAACTCAAGACTTTGCCCCAACTTACAGTGAGGTTGTCAATCTCACTGGTTTGCTAAAACAAAGGATTAAACGTATAGTGTGGAAGGTAATGGTCGCTTGCAGAAAGTAAACGTTAACAGTAGATGATGTAACAATGGTAAATATTGGACCAGGGTCCATAGTTCACTAGAGGTGTTATCCTTAAGATAAATAACATAACATGTTGGGTGAACAAATTACAGCGGGGCAATTGACAGGAACTGATATGGGCATAACAATGCAAATACTAGACATTCACGATTCCTATGAGATTTAATTGGAAATTACAACACTATACATAGACCGCCATCCAACTGCATCTATGACTAATAATCCACCTTTAGGTTATCATCTGAACCCCCTCCAGTCTTAAGTTGCAAGCAACGAATAATTGCATTAAGCAATATGTGTAAAGTAAACAATACAATTGTTCCATGAACAAAAGATTGTTGTTTTCTCCCTAGTAGCAACAACACATCTATAACCTTAGATATTTCTGTCACTTACCCAGATTCAATAGAGGCATGAACCCACTATCGAGCATAAATACTCCCTCTTGGAGTAACTAGCATCTACTTGTCCAAGATAGCTACTAGAAACGGAGAGCATGCAAGATCACAAACAACACAAACATGATATAATCAGTAATAAATAAGACATGATAGAATCAATAATCAATCTGACATATTATCACAATATCCATTGGATCCCCGCAAACACAACATGCATGATTACAAATAAATGATCTATATCATGAACGGAGCTCAAAAGATCTAAGCATGGTAGCACAAAGGAGGAGAAACAACCATCTAGCTACTGTATGGACCCATAGTCCAAGAGTGAACTACTCACGCATCATACCGGAGGCTGGCATGGTGATGAAGAAGGCCTCCGGGATGATCTCTCCCCTCCGGCAGGGTGCCGGGAAGAGCTTCAGATCCCCCGATCTAGGGACGATGGTGGCGGCGGCTACAGACTGTTTCGTGGAGATCTGATCCAGTGTTTAGGGTTTTGGTATCGGGGGGCTTATATAGGCGAAGAGGCGAGGAAGGAGGGCGGCCAGGGGGCCCACACCCTGCCCTTGCACGACCTAGGGTGCGGCCGCCCTGTGGCGCCCCTCCGTCTCTCCTCTGGACTCCGTGTTCTCCTCGGTGAAATATTGACTTTGGCTTTTGTCCCATCCAATTCCGAAAATATTTCCTTACTAGCTTTTCTGAAACCAAAAACAACAGAAAACAGGCAACTGGCATTGTGGCATCTTGTTAATAGGTTAGTCCCAGAAAATGTATAAAAATACCTCAAAGTGTAGACAAAGCATAGCAAAGTTGATACTAAACAAGCATGGAACATCAAAAATTATAGATACGTTTACGACGTATCAAGCATCCCCAAGCTTAACTCCTGCTCGTCCTCGAGTAGGTAAGTGATAAAATAATAATTTTTAGGTGACATGCACCATCAAAATCTTGATCAAACCATTTGTAATCATTGAAAGCTAGGATCAAAGTACTCTAAACATGAGCATGAAAGATGAAGTTCTAACAATAAGACATAGCAACTATGTTGCAACATGAAAGGATACAAACAAAGATCATGAATAACAATGCATTAAAAGACGTTTGTTTGTTTCAAAAATATAAAACATAGCGCGGTGGCATGCAGCTTGTCCCTCATGGAGTAGCAAAACATAAATTCATAGGACACCTTCAAAGTTCATAACGATGACTAGATACAAGTAGTTCAAGGATAAGCAATATCAACATTATGAATCAATCAATAAGTTTTGGGACAGTGCACATAGAACTAAGAATGGCAACTATGCTCTCTTAATTGGTGCCTAAGGATAGAAGGTGAAGCTCCATATAAAAGTGGAAGAAACGCCCTTCAAAGGGAAGCAGGGATTTCAAGTTTCATAAAGAGCTTCCAAAAATTATGGTACTTGTTAGCTTTTAGCTCTCATTGCCCCTATCATAAGCATCTTGAAGTGATTAAGGTTAAAGTGAAGAAAGTATGGAGTATATGCTTGACAAAATATAAGTTGGCAATATCATGTCCCTTGAGTACGAGGGTCGTTCCTCATGCTACTCAACTTTAGTTATCGGTAAGTTCTTGTCATTATAAATATATGTGTATCATAGAGAACCGCCAACGGGGTACCCCTTGCCCCATGACACATGAGTTATCCCATATCAAAATGACAAGGCAACAGACAGTGAGCATCTCAGCAATCCTTTTATTTACCATGAGAATGGTGCATAAAATTTTTTCTCTCTTTTTTTCTATATTTTTTCTGAGGATGGTTCATGGATTGCTCACTATGGTTATGCTGGAAGTTTCCACCATGATTAGGAATGGATTAGGCTAGCGGCCCAGGCGTTTCTCTAACACATATACATAACTCCATGGACTTATAAGCTCCCCTTTTATTTCACACCGCCGACATCCATAAACGAAAGGGCTTGATATCAACTAGGTAGATATTTACAGGTGTTGAAAGCGTTCCCAGTGAGAGCACGGTTCTGCTAATTTCCAACTTATAAGTGCAAGCATATACAACATAGATGACACAATGGTTCAAGTTTATTAGGGGCAAGAAAAATAAAGTGTGCCATCAAGTTTGTTAGAGCTTTAATCACTAATTTTCACATAACAAGTGTAATTTGGAAGATAGATAAAACAAGAATATACTTGGAATGGTGTAACACACCATGCATAGGAATTTATAGGCGACTCTTTGGAATAACTTGGTTTCTTAGGAGTTGGATGTATGAGTAGAGCTTACTCAATTCAAGTGGAGGCTAGCAAAAGACTAGGAGCAACCAACTAAGAGAGCAATAATGGCCATAATTATGCAAAGCGACAAAACATTATAAATCAAAGCATAAAGTGGTACCACAAGTCAAAAACTAAATGATCATAGAGGCTAAGGTGACTGGTTCATAGTCATAACATGGTGTGAGCATGTTCCAAGTCAACCCAAACAAAGCATCAAAGGAGAATACCACAATACTATGGTTTTGTATGCTAAAACAACGCATAATTCTTTCAAGGCACATTAAGCAATATCAATTGTTTGGAACAAGTCATGCTACAACAATAATCACTAAGCATATGGTCAAAACAACATCTAGCATGACATAATAAAGTCTAAGCCACAGTCAAAGCAAGCTCCCTTTTATACCACTAAAGCATGAAGCTTTCTACTCTTTTCCAACACCAATCAACTTATGAAACAATGAAAACGAAGTGTCTAGAAAGAGACCTGAGATTTTTATTGATGAAGGAGGGGATGCCTTGGGCATCCCCAAGCTTTAACGCTTGTACCTCTTGAATATTTCTTGGGGTGACACGGGGTGGAATTCCCAAGATTGAGATTTTTTCCATTCTTCATGTCACCATATCATTCTTCCCCTACACCTGAAAATTTCTTTCATGCAAAACTTCACACAATCTTCATTAGCAACATTAGTACAATCAAAATAATAAACCTTTGGGTTTAGATTCAACACCGCAAAACTTTCATTAAAACACAATCTAATGTAACAATTCCTTCAAAAAACTCAATTCACCAAAAAGAACTAAAAAAGAAATCGATAAGAGGCAAATGCAAATAATGGAAGAAATCTGTCAAAACAGACCAGCAGGTAAAAATCTATTTTTTCGAAGACCTTATGTTGCTCTAATTGAAAAGTGTTTAACTAACAAAAGTTAGATACCAACCTGGGAGATTTATTCAGAAAATTACATCTCAATCCAACATAGAGAGATTTTTCACGAATTTTTACAGTGAAGCACAAAAATCTGTTTCGGGACAACACTTCCCCAAATCTTACTTCCCTCTCATTCGAGGTTATTCTTGGCACAAAAATCAAATAAAAAGGATAAGGATAGGTTATTACAGAAGTAATAACTTCCAAGACTCAAGAAAACTGTTGGGTTATCTCCCAAGTACTTTTCTTTAATGCCTTTAAGTTAGGCACAAGAAGCAAGAATCAAGTATTTTCAAATGAAGAAGCATTGACATCAAATTTTGCTTTAAAAGGAGGAGAAAAAGGTAACTTATCTCTCCTCATAGAGAAGTGTTCAATACCTTTCTTGATTGGGAATTGATATTTAATGGTGCCTTCTTTCATATCAATGATGGCACCAACAGTTCTAAGAAAAGGTCTTCCCAAAGTAATAGGACAAGAAGCATTGCATTCAACATACAAAACATAGAAATAAACAGGGACATAGGCATTGTTAACCATAATAATTACATCATTAACACTCCCCATGAGTTTCTTTTTAGCATTATCATCAAGTGGGACATCCAAATAGCAATCTTCCAAAGGTGGCAAATCAAGCATTTCATAAATCTTTCTAGGCATAATAGAGACACTAGAACCAAGGTCACATGAAGCTTTGAGATCAAAGTCACTCAGTTGCATATTAATGATGGGTTCCCAACTATCTTCTACTTTCCTATGAATAGAAGCTTTGTGTTTCAATTTTGCTTCCTTAATTTTAATGAGAGCATCTGTAATGTGTTTTGTAAAAGCCATATTCATAGCACTAGCATTAGGACTTCTAGCAAGCTTTTGTAGGAACATAATCACTTCAAAAATATTGCATCCATAAAGATCAAAATAAAACTTAGCATCACAAGTAGTAGACTTATTGGGTTTAGGCATTGTTGTAGGAGGAATGGGGACTTCTTGTGGTTTGGTAGCATCAACATTGGTGGTGGAAATAGTACAAATACTATTTTTCTAGCAATTTCATCTTCTCTTTCCCACTTAGCATGCATTTTAGCTGACAGTCTAACATTTTCATCAATAGTTACTTGTATGGCATGATAGGCAGCAAAGGTACTTTCCAAGGTTTCAGGTTTAGCATCCATCTTTTTAATCAAAGAGGATTGTGCTTCAGACAAAGATGAAATATTTATCTCAACATTCAAAAGCTTTTCCTCCACAGTCTTGTTGAAAGTATTTGTTTATTAATAAAGTCTTTAAGCATGACTTCAAGTTCAGAGGGAGCACTTCTATTGTTATTGTAGGAATTTCCATAAGCATTAGCATTATTGGGAGGATATGACCTATAATTATTGTTACCAAAATTATTCCTATAGGCATTGTTGTTGAAATTGTTATTTCTAATGAAGTTCACATCAACTTGCTCTTCTTGAGAAACCAAATAGGCTAAAGGAACATTATTTGGATCAATATGAGCTTTTCCATTAACAAGCATAGACATGATAACATCAATTTTATCACTCAAGGAGGAGATTTCTTCAACAGATTTTACCTTCTTATCATGTGGAGCTCTCTCAGTGTTCCATTCAGAATAGTTAACCATCATATTATCAAGGAGCTTTGTTGCAGCACCCAAAGTAATGGTCATAAAGGTACATCCAGCAGCAGAATCCAACAAATTTCTTGAAGAGAAGTTTAATCCTGCATAAAAAGTTTGGATAATCATCCAAGTAGTCAGTCCATGAGTGGGACAATTCTTCACCAAAGATTTCATTATTTCCCAAGCTTGAGCAACATGTTCATTATCAAGTTGTTTAAATTTCATTATTTCACTTCTCATAGATATAATCTTAGCAGGATGATAGTATTTTCCAATAAAAGCATCTTTGCACTTAATCCAAGAATCAATACTATTTCTAGGCAAGGATAGCAACCATTCTTTAGCTTTTCCTCTCAAGGAGAAAGGAAACAATTTGAGCTTAATAATATCTCCATATACATCCTTATATTTTTGCATCTCACAAAGTTAAACAAAGTTATTAAGGTGGGCAGCAGCATCATCAGAACTAGAACCCAGAAAATTGCTCTTTCATAACAAGATTCAACAAAGCAGGCTTAATTGCATAAAAGGTAGCATCAGGAGCAGGTGAGCAATAGGTGTACTCAGGAATTCATTGTTGTTTGTGCTTGTGAAGTCAAACAACTTGGTTTTCTCATCAGAATTCATTTTTGCAAAAGTGGAGCAAGCCAACAGCAGCAACAGTTAGAGTAGGAACTATTTTTTTGTGTTTTTGATAAAAAAAAGAAAACCAAATGAAACTAATTTTTTGTAATTTTTGATAAAAAGAAGCAAGCAAAACAAATCAAAAGGAACTAAGCAAAACAAAAACAAAGTAAAGAGAATGGTTGTGAAATACTCCCCTTGTGAAGACGTCCTTAACTCCCTGGCAACGGTTCCAGAAAAAGTGTTTGATGAGCTCAGATCACTTAGAGCTTCGTTGGGAAACCCCAAGAGGAAGGTGTGATGAGCACATCAGTAAGTTTTCCCTTAGTTATGAAACGAAGGTTATTGAAGCAACTCCAAGGTATTGCTAACAACTTGGAATCCTACACAACACAAACTCAAGACTTTTCCCCAACTTACAATGAGAGGTTGTCAATCTCACTGGTTTGTTATAAACAAAGGATTAAACGTATAGTGTGCAAGGTAATGGTTGCTTGCAAAAAGTAAACGGTAACAGTAGATGATGTAACAATGGTAAAGATTGGACCAGGGTCCACAGTTCACTAGAGGTGTTCTCCTTAAGATAAATAACATAACATGCTGGGTGAACAAATTACAGCGGGGTAATTGACAGGAACTGAGCAAGGCATAACAATGCAAATAATAGACATTCATGACACCTATGATATTTGATTGGGCATTACAACAATATACATAGACCGCCATCCAACTGCATCTATGTCTAATAATCCACCTTTAGGTTATCATACGAACCCCCTCCAGTATTAAGTGGCAAGCAGCGGATAATTGCATTAAGAAATGTGTGTAAAGTAAACAATACAATTGTTCCATGAACAAAAGATTGTTGTTTTCTCCCTAGTAGCAACAGCACATCTACAACCTTAGAGATTTCTATCACTTACCAGTTTCAATAGAGGCATGAACCCACTATCGAGCATAAATACTCCCTCTTGGAGTCACTAGCATCTACTTGGCAAAGATAGCTACTAGAAACGGAGAGCATGCAAGATCACAAACAACACATACATGATAGAATCAATAATCAATAAGACATGATAGAATCAATAATCAATCTGACATAGTATCTCAATATCCATCGGATCCCCGCAAACACAACATGCATGATTACAAATAAATGATCTTGATCATGAACGGAGCTCACAAGATTTAAACATGATAGTACCAAGGACGAGAAACAACTATCTAGCTACTGTATGGACCCATAGTACAAGGGTGAACTACTCACGCATCATATTGGAGGCTGGCATCACTGGTGGAAACGGGGCTATAGGTCCCGGTTGGTACGGGGCTTTAGTCCCGGTTGCCCAACCGGGACGGGGCAATCGGGACTAAAGCTCTAACCTTTAGTCCCGGTTTCCCCACCAACCGGGACAAATGGGGGCACACGTGGCGGCATCAGAGCGCGAGGAGGGTGGAGCATTAGTCCCGGTTCGTAACACGAACCGGGACTAATAACCTGCCGCTGCGTAGATTTGCTCATTTCTTCTCTGCCATGCGAAGAATTCATTTGGCACATTTTGTTGTTGGCAGCATTTTCGCCACTTTTTGTGCCGCGGCAGAGAATTCATTTAGGTTGTTTTATTGTTTATTTAGTGTTTTGCACTTATCAATGAAGGAACCTTATATTACACAAGATCATCATGACAATATTACATTCAATACACGGATCGAGTTCATGCACTACATACAAAAGTTGCTATTCGATGCTACCGGCCAATTCCTTCAAAGTTGCTATTTTTACAATCCCTATTGTCTATACACAACAGAATAGTATTCCCCTTTCGGGTCTAGGACTTCTGCATCCAAGAATCCCGCCAATTCCTCCTGAATTGCTCGTACGCGATCCTTTGGCAGAAGACCGTCCCGTAGACGTTCGATCTGATTTAAAAAAGGAGTCAGCCTATATGAATGAAACTAAACACAATTTGTTTGAAATTAAAAACTATAGAAATTGTTTAGGTATGTGGATTTGCTCTAAATTTCTGCCCTTCTCATCGCACGTCTACCGGATGAACTCGCAAACATAGTATCCACATAGATTGTTACCTGGTCCCTGCGTCAGGCACTTTACGAGAACAGAGTTCAATCAAAATAACAATCAAGCATGATAATAACTGTATCAAAACTAGAATCAAAGAGATGCACGGATATAGCTAGTGGTGCTTACATTTAGTGGTGGAAATGTAAGCTCCTCTTTCCAAACACCCCTAGCCTTGTTGGTGAACCGTTTCCAAGCGCTGCCCGGCGTAGAAAACAAATAAAATAAGTTATTAAGTACTTGATATCATAAAATTCACGAACGTTGCCGATATAGTGTCGGAATGATTAGAATTACCGCTGGAGAAGTATCTGCATGTCCTTCCACGTCTCAAGGGGTTTATGTTTCGAGTCCATGACTAGTACACGCCCTTTGTCAAGTTGAATGATTAACAGAATATAGTGGTACCTGCGAATGCATAACTAATCAATTATATACTTAACATCGAGTAAGCGAAATAGAAAGTGTATACAAGACAATAACACTCACTGGAAGTTGTAAGGAAATAGTATTTCCCTTTTGGTTTCTTGAAACCTTAACGCGTGTACTATATTATCCTCCGTATCCTGGGGGCTTATTTTGAGATTAGCTTCATGAACCCAATATGGGTCAATGAAGCCAATGTCATAGATTTGTCCTCTGCTGCATTCGAGAATCTTCATTCTGTATATTACAGTATGATTATATACATGCAATAAACAAAATAATATCTGGAGACTAAATTAATTACAGACAATAGGCACTGATGATTGATTTGTCCAAGGCGTCTTGATTGAATAATTGAAATAGTTCATCAAATTCAATGGATATCATGTCATCCCTTTCTTTCCCATGATGCTTTTTTGTAACCCTCAGCACTATCCAGTTAGCCCCAGCGGACGTGGCATGCATGTACCAGTTATGCAATCTTCGCATTTTTGTTGAAAGATTCTTAACCTCCTCAGCTTTGACGAGAGGTTTGCCGTACTGGTATTTGTATGCTACTTCACTCACGGGGAAGAACTCTAATCGATAAGTATCGGGCAATACTCATACCTTGAGCAGCGTGGCATTCAGACAGTAACTACCTCTGGATCATACGCTTCGGCCCCATATTTGCTCGACCCCACATTGGTTTGAGAAATCACCTTGAGAGGGGCGCAAGTCTATTTTGCTTGTTCTCCGAGCTGGGCAACAGATTTCCCGCTTGCATCAGTACTGCTCTTCGAGGCTTTTTGTGCCGCATGTGACTTGAGAATAGAACGGTCATAGTCTGATGACAGCTTTGGCTCGGGTTGATGAAGATTCTTTAGCATTTTCAACACTTTGGCTTTTTCTTCTTTGGTGCTGGGGAACTCTGGCTCTTTCGGCCGCCTCAGCTTAGCGAAAAATGCTGTCGTTTCCGCATCAACGATCGCCGCAGTCTCCTCTTCAGTATAGTCATAAGCTCTCTTGGGAGGAACCTTTGGTACTTTTGGAAGAGGCTCTTGTTTACGTTTCGGCGATCGCTTACGACGCACAGTAGCGGTACGCTTACGCTTTTTATCCTGAGGCGCCGGCGATGGCTCGCGTGGCGATGGCTGCACCGAGATTGGTGAGGCGAGCCGGGTGAGGCGACAAAGACGGCTGCTGTGCGGCGACCTAATTCTCGGAGAGACGGGTGAGGCGGCGGCGAAGATGGCCTTGGCGTGTGATTTCGAAGCACGATACATTCCTTCGGCCATAGAATGGTGACGTTTTTTGCGTCACCCAGCACAGTCACATCCCCTTCACCAGCAGGGTAGTGAAGATCCAAAA
The DNA here is from genome assembly GCA_023614405.1 of Avena insularis. NCBI lineage: Eukaryota > Viridiplantae > Streptophyta > Magnoliopsida > Poales > Poaceae > Avena > Avena insularis. The sequence continues at coordinate 27,844,699 of CM042689.1, read as the reverse complement.
CCTCAAAGGTGGGCATGATTTCATCCACGCCGACAACAGCATAGCCCTCTGGAACCGGACGACAGTGGTAAGTTGGTGTGGGTCCAATTGGTAAGGCATAGCCGACCGCCACCTTCATTGATATGTTCACAACTTTGACATGTAGCTCGCAGTGTGTCATCTCTGTGATATCATCCACTGGGTAGCCAACAGGAGCCATCGTCGGTGCATCATCGTCATCGCCATTGTCATCACCCGGGACCTTGGTGGAAGCCACAATGCGTTTTCGATTATTCGATAGGCCGGTAGCATCGAATGCAATGTGCTGCTGAGATGGGCCGGTAGTACTTTGCTCTTTAAGTGCGTTAATTTCATCTTGTTGTTGCTTTAATCGTTCTTCAATTAAACGCATTCGCTCTTTCTGACTATCTGCTTCAACCGCCGCCCTGTCCTTTCTCCTCTGACGGCTTCTATCAGGATATTTCTTCCTCTCTTTGGGAAACCCAATCCTCCATGGTTGGGAGCCTCTTGTGCCTCGTGTTCGTCCATCATGTTCCTTATTTCCAAGGGCGAGTGTGAGCTCATCATTCTCTCTATCGGGAATGAAGTCCCCATCTTTAACAGCCTTTACTGCTTTTCTGATCCTCTCGATTGGCAAGGGGTCTTCTTTATGTCGTATGTTATATATACACCTCCCTTCCGAGTCCAACGTGCCCCCATGCCCGTAAAACCAATTCCTTGCACGTTCTACCCAATCGTCTGTCTCTGGGGTGATCTTTTTATCACACAGTTCCTGCTCAAGTTTCTCCCACTTGGGAATGCCAGCCATGTAGCCACCTTGCCCCATAGTATGGTGATACTTCTTGTTAGCAGCATTCAGCTTATTTGTTTCAGACATTTTCTTAGCTTTTTCTGATTTCTTGTATTCCACAAACTCAGCCCAGAATGGTTTTATCTTCTCAAACTGAATATTCTTGAAATCGGGAGTCTTCTTTTTCACGACATAGTCAAGGTGCAATCTTTTCTTCCAGTTGGTGAAACACTGGGCCATCTTCTTCAAAGCCCACTCGACCTTAGCCTCCATGGCTCTCCCATGTTGTAAGCGTCCTCAATCGATCCTCCGCATTTGGATCCAGCTCTATCTTCGTAGTTTGAAATTAACCATGAGCCTCTTCCACAGTAAATCTTTGGCGTGGTTAGGGACAAATAAACATGTTCCCTCTTCATCCGCATTAGCAGGCCTATTCCAATTTCTAATGGTGATCGGGATTAAGTCCCTAACGATTACTCCGCATTGTGCCACAAATTTGGTTGCGACAACTTCGAGCTGTCGGTTTGCCGTCTTCACGACATCTTCGATCTGAACCTCTCATGGTCTTGCAACTTTTTGGTTGGGCCTCGTCGCTCTTTTCGAGATTCCTTGATCCGGAGGCTAAAAGAAGAAAGATCGTCGTTACTATTTCTATATAGATAGCAGATGATTAATTAATGAATTGATTGATATTACATGCACCTCGCCGGAGCGGTCGTCTTCTCGATTACACAAGGCATCGCCTTCTCCCTCGCGGAAGGCAACACCTTCAACCTCAAACAAGTTGTCTATTCCGGTAAAAAGAGGATCACCCTCACCGGAGTTGTTCAGAAACGTTGATACGTCTAAATTATCTTCCCCACGGATCACACCTTGGATCAACTCTTCCTTTTCTTCGTCTCTGACGTGTGGGTCCATATTTTCTGCATAGGTGGAAAAATGAATAAGTCAAAGCGGCTAAAGGAGAAAGTTAAGTACGGTGTTGAGAGATATAAACCCTAATTCAGAGAAACCCTAATATATACATACACAATAATAAAAATGAAGAGAAACCCTAAACCCTAAACCTAGCTATAAAAAGGAAACCGTGTAGTAGATAGGCACATTGTCGAACCCACATGCACCTAAGGGGTATTAATGATTCCTTATCTAAGATAGGGCTTTTAAGTTGCTTGACAATGTGAATCGGGTCTGGGGCTACCCACGTGGATCACCAGTGGGGCCGAAGACCAATAATACCAAAGTAATTAATAAACCTAATAATACCTAACTAATAATAAACCTAATAGTCGAAACACCAAAAAGAAAGGGAAACAATCAACACATGGCATCGATGCAATGCTCAAGCAAGTATGATGATATGACAAGTTAATTTGCATTGGAATGTAACCCTAAGACATGCTCGACGATTTAATCGGGGTTCCGAGGGGTGAAAACCCTAACTCAGTGAAACTCCGGAACATATGAGAGGGGTGCATTTGTTCTTCTAATTATACTTGTCATTTAAGTTGTTGAACAATGCATGATTATAGTTTAGATAGATAGGTTTCATTTTTCTGAACAATTTGATATATTATTTGTATTTTTCTGACTTATAAACAATAAGTTATTGATTTTACAATATTAAATCATTTTCTGGAATTAAAAAAAAGGTAAATAGTTTTTACACCGGGGCGCCCCCTAGCCAGTGAGACTGACATAAGGGCCCCAGTGCCAACTCAGCCTCCACGCGTACAGATCATTTTTATACCACAGAGAAGCCTACCCATCGAGGTGGTGATGGGCCCGAGGCCACATCGGTCATCCGAAAGCACGAGTGACGCCGGACGACGTCACCGCGGTGAGCTCCCGAGCTGGCGTGGCGGCGAGAAGCGGCACGCCTGGACGCGCGGATGGGCGCGTTAGAGAGAGCGTGATGCAGGGAGAAAGGGAGTGGCGGCGCCGCTCCTTGTTGGTCACCGGAGCGTCGCCTCCGTCGAGCTCGAGCGGCAGCGTCGTCGGGCACACGCGGGGAGAGTAGTACAGGAGGAGAGGGAGAGAAAGAAGAACACCGTGAGGATCAGCAGCTCACCAGGAACACAACGGAGGTGGTGGCGAGGCCGGGCGAGCTCGGGAGACGCCAGAATCGACGGAGGCGACGTGCGGACGGAGCTTCCAATCCAGGCGATTGAGGTCACGCGCGAGGGGGAAAAGTAGCAGGGGCGCGCGTGGACGGAGGCAGCGGTGGCGTGGGACGGAAGGGTGGCGGGTGGCTCGGGCAGCCTGTCGAAGGCTTGGGTGCGTCGGTGAGAAGCAGAGAAGTGAGATGGGGAAGAAGAGGAGGCGTCAGTTATAAACGAAGGGCCTTTAGTCCCGGTTGGTGGCTCCAACCGGGACTAAAATCATCGTCGTTGGAGCCACCAACCGACGATACTCCAATATTTTCAGCAGACCAAGGGTTGGCCTTGAGGGTCTTTAGTCCCGGTTGGTGGCTCCAACCGGGACATATTCCCCTGATTTCAAAAAATTTCAGGTATTTTCTCTCTGTTCCCGCCTTATTTTTTATTTTGGGGTTTAAATTTGTATTGTTTTTTAAATGATAATTAATTTGGAATTTAGAAAACTTTAAACATAAAAAGTGTTTGGATTTGAATAAATAATTCAAAACCATTTTCTGTTTTAAAAAATAATTAATGTAACCATTTAAAATATGAACCATTTACAATTAAAAATGAATTAACTTATATTTTTTTAATATCAATTTGGAATTTAGAAAAACTTTAAACATAAGAAGTGTATGGATTTGAATAAATAATCTAAAATCATTTTCTATTTTTAAAAAATAATTAATGTAACCTTTTAAAATGAATTAACTTATATTTTTGAATATTAATTTGGAATTTAGAAAAACTTTAAACATAAAAAGTGTTTGGATTTGAATAAATAATTCAAAACCATTTTCTGTTTTAAAAAATAATTAATGTAACCATTTAAAATATGAACCATTTACAATTAAAAATGAATTAACTTATATTTTTTTAATATCAATTTGGAATTTAGAAAGCCATGAAACCTCGAACATGGTCTAGTATTTTAGGAAAATGGGACGGTAGCATTCTGAAACGGCATTTTGGTGGTTACTTCACAAAACGACCCGTTTTTTGCGCTCGGAAAATGGAAAAGGGCTTTTCCGTGCGACAAAAAGGAAAACTTCTTCCTGCAACATTGTTCTCCATACCAATGTCCACACACATGCATAATATGGACACAACATCATAAACTATGCCGTGATTCAGCATATAACATCGGTCATTTGGACCGAAAGCCATGAAACCTCGAACATGATAGGTCATTTTGTGAAGGCTTTTTAGAAACATGATCAATATACCAAGTTTGGTATTTTTCCTTTCAACTATGTAACAAAATATGACACCACGCGAAGGATTTTCATTGTTCGGATTTTTTTGAATTTATTATGCCCGTTTTGAATTATCTGAATTTCTAACTATGCTCGAACCGGTGTGCATGAAGATAGGGGACGAGCATCGTTAGAACTTGCATTGGATCTCTGAAGAAACCACATATTGCGAGTCTAAAAATGATTTTTTCAAAAAATCACGGGCGATAGATCATGTACATAGTACAAACCGGATGACTTCCTCGATTCGGGACATTTGTCCTTTTTACCCGGGATGGACGAAAAGGTTTGAGATGTACCGGTTGGGAGATAGTCCATGTAAGGTGGTCTAGTATTTTAGGAAAATGGGACGGTAGCATTCTGAAACGGCATTTTGGTGGTTACTTCACAAAACGACCCGTTTTTTGCGCTCGAAAAATGGAAAAGGGCTTTTCCGTGCGACAAAAAGGAAAACTTCCTCCTGCAACATTGTTCTCCATACCAATGTCCACACACATGCATAATATGGGCACAACATCAAAAACTATGCCGTGATTCAGCACATAACATCGGTCATTTGGACCGAAAGCCATGAAACCTCGAACATGATAGGTCATTTTGTGAAGGTTTTTTCGAAACATGATCAATATAACAAGTCTGGTATTTTTCCTTTCAACTATGTAACAAAATATGACACCACGCGAAGGATTTTCATTGTTCGGTTTTTTTTGAATTTATTATGCCCGTTTTGAATTATCTGAATTTCTAACTATGGACTACCACGCGAAGGATTTTCATTGTTCGGCAGACATTTAGTCCCGGATGTAGTCACAAACCGGGACTAAAAATATTTAGTATGATCGTGTCATGGCTATCCACACATCCACACCTTCCTCTCTTAGAACAATGGACAATGCCTACTAGGCCATTCTGACCCTCGAGGAGACCGAGGCGCTGTGCGCCTCCAATTACCCTTGTCCGCCGCTGCAGCCGCCACGGATCTGGATGCTGTTGGAGGGTTCCTGTCCCTCCTGTCCTCAAGGTTCCGCACGCCAGCGCCATCACAAACCACTTCTACCACGAGCTCACGCCGAGCAGCGGATGGATCCCAGTGGGATCCCGACCACGACACACAGAATGCCTTCTTCGCTAATAGGCGGGAAAGGGAGCTCGACAGGTACGAGGGTGATGGCCCGCCACCGGTGAACCACAACGAAGCCGGCCGTCGTCTGTGGTGGGCGAACCGTACTATCATCGGAGTGATGCGCTACATCACCGGGGGAGACCATCCTCACCTACGGTGCCCACGAGTCCACCCGCCACAGGCCCCACACTGTCCCGGCGGTAGCGGCATCGTCTTCCAGGAGACCCCTCTCCCACCCGCCGTGAATCCGAGGCTGGAATGGCCTGGTATATGCCATGGATGGGCTGAGGATCCCCGGAGGGTGGTGATGGCGATGATGATGACGACGACGATGAAGACCTCAAGCTGCATTATAGGACTAGGCATGATTATGACTAAAGGCGGCTTTAGTCCTGAGTGTTAGCTAGTCCCGGTTTGTCCCGGTTTTAATATTAATAAATGTCTTGAGTGTTACCTAATAAATAGAGGGAAATGCCTATATAAAAGAGGGTTCATATTTAGTCCGGTTGGAGAAACCAACATGTTGAAAGGATTATGCGCAGTGGGCCAGCAACACTAATAATAGTGAGTGTGTCGACATTATGTCGTGCGGCTTGTACCTTGTCCCGGATGGTGTCACCAATCGGGACTAAAGATGAATTTAGTCCTTGGAGACACCAACCGACTAAAGATGAGTCACTAATAATAGGGGTGAGTGTCGACATTATGTCATGAGTGTCGACATTATGCCGAGCTGCTTGTACTATAAATATGCATCCTTGTGAGTCCAGTCCTCCAGCCAGTTTGAGGCATCTCCAAGATGGTTTTCGAGAGCGAGGACACCACTACGGCGGTTCGAGGAGATGCTGCGAGCCCGGCCTCGGCATCTCCGAGAAATGGTCATAGAGGCACTCCTAATATGTTATATTAGTTAGCTCCGAGGCTTTTTGATCTAGTTAGTGAAGTTACAAGCTGCAAGATGGTTTTCGAGAGCAGGGACACCACTGCGGCCAGTTTCAGGGAGATGCCGACGGAGCCCAGTCCTCCGGCATCTCCGAGAAACTGGTCATAGAGGCACTCCCTAATATGTGAAATTAGTTATCTCCGAGGCGTATTGATCTAGTTAGTGAAGTTACAAGCTGCAAGATGGTTTTCGAGAGCAGGGACACCACTGCGGCCAGTTTCAGAGAGATGCCGATGGAGCCCAGTCCTCCGGCATCTCCGAGAAACTGGTCATAGAGGCACTCCCTAATATGTGAAATTAGTTAGCTCCGAGGCGTATTGATCTAGTTAGTGAAGTTACAAGCTGCAAGATGGTTTTCGAGAGCAGGGACACTACGACCAGTTTCAGGGAGATGCCGACGGAGCCCAGTCCTCCGGCATCTCCAAGAAACTGGTCATAGAGGCACTCCCAGTCCAGCCACAAAACAGAACTAACACTCAAGACATTTATTAATATTAAAAACTGAGACTACAAAACCGGGACTAAAGGCCACAAACCGCGAAAGATATCCTTCGGTCAAGCCACAAACCGCGAAAGACATGAACTAGAGTTACATAATATGAGCATGAACTTCTTGGCATATGTCATTCCTTATGACCGCTTCAGACGTAACCATGGAGCATCTTCTTTACTTAACGGAATGCTTGGGTCAGTTTTCACTGTGAAGGGCAGAATTTCATCAAACTTATTATAATCTTCTGACATGTCTGTCTTGTCCTCGATTCCCACGATGTTTCTTTTCCCTGAAAGAACTATGTGACGCTTTGGCTCATCATATGATGTATTCGTTTGCATATTTTTTCTTTTTTTTCGTCCGAGGACATGTCCTTCACATAGAAAACCTGAGACACATCATTGGCTAGGACGAATGGTTCATCTCTATAACCAAGATTGTTGAGATCCACTGTTGTCATTCCGTACAACTGGTCTATCTTTACCCCTTCCCCATTCAGGTTGACCCATTTGCAGCGAAACAAAGGGACCTTAAAAGAGACTCCATAGTCTAGTTCCCATATATCCTCTATGTAAGCATAATATGTGTCCTTTTGTCCATTCTCGTCTATTGCATCAAAGCGGACACCACTATTTTGGTTGGTGCTCTTTTTATCTTGGGCGATCGTGTAGAATGTATTCCCATTTATTCCGTACACTTGGAAATTCAATACAGTAGAAGATGGTGACGCGGCCAACAAGTATAGCTGATCTCCAACAGTGCTGTCATTCAAGAGATGTGTCCGCATCCAACCACCGAAAGACTTCATGTGTTCATCTGTAATCCATGATTCAGGCTTCCCCGGGTTTTTGGAGCGTATAATATTCTTGTGTTCCTCGATATACTGAGCTGCCAAGGTGGAATTATGTAGAACTGTAGTGTGCTTTAGTGAAAGAATCCTGTCCCTACATATGATTGCTTTCTTTCCCAGCGTTTTTCCACTTAGTCTTCCCTCATGCCGCGAGTCAAAACACCAATCGCTTAAGGTCAGAATAAAGTCAACACAAAACTCAATGACCTCCTCTGCTCCATATCCCTTGGAGATGCTTCCTTCTGGTCTAGCACGGTTATGAACATATTTCTTTAAGACTCCCATGAACCTCTCAAAGGGGAACATATTGTGCAGAAATACCGGATCGAGAATGGCAATCTCTTCCACTAGATGAACCAGGAGATGCGTCATAATATTGAAGAAGGATGGTGGGAACACCAATTCAAAACTAACAAGACATTGTACCACATCCTTCTGTAACCTTGGCAGAATATCTGGATTGATTACCTTCTGAGATATTGCATTGAGGAATGCACACACTTCACTATGGGTACTCGAACATTTTCGGTAGAAGCCCCTCAATGCAATCGGAAGCAATCGCGTCATAATCACGTGGATCATGAGACTTCAGGTTTTGGAACTTTTTCTCCATATTTATTATCCCTTTATATTAGATGAGAAGCCCGACGGCACCTTGATCTGTAAAGGACTTCAAAAGATTTCCTTCTGCTTTGGTAAGAGCATAGCCGCACTTAAGTGACGCCTTTATCCGCCTTTGTTATGTGTATGCATGTTCTTTGGGTCTTTCATAATTTGTTGGTCCTCCGTGCTTGTGTGTATCTTTTGTCTTCCCATACACGCCTAGGAATCCTAGCAGGTTCACGCAGAGATTCTTCGTCACGTGCATCATGTCGATTGAAGAGCGGACACGGACTTTCCAATATGGCAGCTCCCAAAATATAGATTTCTTCTTCCACATGGGTGCGTGTCCGTAGCGACGTCGTTCGAACTGATTGACCGGCGGGACACTTTCCATTGATTAGTTCTATGTGCTTGACCATACCAAATAGATCATCACCAGCAGGGAGTTCAGGGTTCTTCCGGTGATCTGGCTCACGTTTTAATTGCTTGCCTTTCTTTCTTACGGGATGATTGGTCGGAAGAAATCGTCGATTCGCCAGTACACAACCTTCTTGCATTTATGCAAATATGTACCTTCGGTCTTATCTAAACAGTGGGTGCATGCCTTATATCCCTTGTTTGTCCGTCACGAAGGTTACTAAGAGCAGGCCAATCATTGATGGTTATGAATAACAACCCTCGAGATCAAATGGCTCCTGTTTGTTCTCATCCCACGACGTACACCTGGTTTGCCCCACAACCTGTAAGAGTTCTTCAACTAATGGCCTAAGGTACACATCAATGTCGCGCCCTTGTTGCTTCGGCCTTGGATGAGCACCGGCATCATAATAAACTTACGCTTCATGCACAACCAAGGAGGCAGGTTGTAGATACATAGAGTCACGGGCCAGGTGTTGTGACTGCAGCTCTGCTCCCCAAAAGGATTCATGCCATCCGTACTTAGACCAAACCATAAGTTCCTTGCGTCACCTACAAAGTCTGGGAAGTCTCTCTCGATTTTTCTCCACTGTGACCCATCAGTAGGGTGTCTCAACTTCCCGTCTTTCTTACGGTCTTCTTTGTGCCATCGCAACAACCTGGCATGCTCTTTGTTTCTGAACATGCGTTTCAACCTTGGTATTATAGGAGCATACCACATAACCTTAGCAGGAACCCTCTTCCGAGGGGCTCCTCAACATCACCAGGTCATCTCTCGATCTTATACAAGAACGCTTGCATACCGGCATTTATCTAAATTCCCATACTCCTTACCATGTAGAGGATGCGATCATTAATGCATGCATGTATCTTTTGCACATCTAATCCCAGGAATGAGAGTCTTCTTTGCTTCAGAGGTACTCTCGGAAGTTCGTTATGTTTTGGAAACTTGCTTCATTATTTTCAGCATCTTTTCAAATGAGGAGTCAGTTAGACCACACTCGCCTTCCATCGCAACAATTCCAAAGGTGGTACCGAGCTTTTGTCCGCCATCTTCACAATTTGGGTACAACAATTTCTTGTGATCTTCTAACATGCCCTCTAACTTCAACTTCTCATTTTCTGCTTCACAGTCTCGCTTTGCATCGAAATGACCCTACCAAGTTCATCACGCTCATCGATGCCCGTTCTTCACCTCTTTCCTCTCCATTGTCTTCCATTGCGGTATCAGATTCAGAAACATATGATGATAGTTGTTATCATCATCTTCTTCACCATCTTCCATCATAACCCCTCTTTCCCCGTGCTTGGTCCAGCAATTATAGTTGGGCATGAAACCTTTCATAATCAGGTGGCCGCGAATGATTTTCGAGGAAGAGTACTCCTTGTTGTTCCGACATTGAACACATGGACAACGTATAAATCCATTCTCTTTGTTTGCCGTAGCCACATCGATAAATTTATCCATGCCTTTGATATACCCGGCTACGCGCCGGTCACCGTACATCCATTCCTGACCGTTTATCTACATCATATAAGTAAGTTTATCAAAAAACAGGACATCATAAATAGTGAAATAACCAATTCACACCAACACATGAATTGTATCAATGACCTAGAAAAGATAAGATTGCTAACCTCGATCGAGGGAAATAAAGAGGAGAAAGCTCAAGTGCGTCTCGGACACCTTCTATATTTTTGTTCTATGAGAAATTCAACGGGATTATTCACTCAAACATTTCAACAAACACCTTCAATGCATGCATGAGAAAAAACTAGCACACCCCCTCACATCTTCCACCATTCAAAAAAATAGAGTGGAGGCAGAGGGGGCTGGGGCGTTGCATTTATAGAGGGCAGGGGGTCTTTAGTCCCGGTTGGAGCCAGCAACCGGGACTAAAGCTCCAACCGGGACTAAAGGTGCGTGCCACGCCACGTGGTTGTGGACGCAATCTTTAGTCCCGGTTGCTGGCTCCAACCGGGACGTATTCCCCTTACCAACCGGGACGCATGCCCTCTGGCCCTGTGCCCGCTCCAACCGGGACGCGTGCTAGCATTAGTCCCGGTTGGTGGCGCAACCGGGACAAATGCTCTGAGGGGTCGCGAACGGATAGCCCTTTTTCCACTAGTGCATGGTGATGAAGAAGTCCTCCGAAATGATCTCTCCCCTCCGGCAGGGTGCCGAGAAGAGCTTTAGATCCCCCCGGTCTAGGGACGGTGGTGGCGGGGGCTACGGACTGTTTCGTGGAGATCTGATTGGGTGTTTAGGGTTTTGGCATCGGGGGCTTATATAGGCGAAGAGGCGAGGCGGGAGGGCGGCCAGGGGGCCCACACCCTGCCCTGGCGTGACCTAGGGTGGGCCCGCGCCTGGGGATGCGGCCGCCCTGTGGCGCCCCTCCATCTCTCCTCTAGACTCCGTGTTCTCCTCGGTGAAATATTGACTTTGGCTATTGTCCCGTCCAATTCTGAGAATATTTCGTTAATAGCTTTTCTGAAACCAAAAACAGCAAAAAACATGCAACTCGCACTGCAGCATCTTGTTAATAGGTTAGTCCCAGAAAATGTATAAAATACCTCAAAGTGTAGACAAAGCATAGTAAAGTTGATACTAAACAAGCATGGAACATAAAAAATTATAGATACGCTTACGACGTATCAGTGATGAAGAAGGCCTCCAGGGTGATCTCCCCTCTCCGGCAGGGTGCTGGGAAGAGCTTCAGATGACAATGTTCAATCTCATCAATGCCCATTGTTATGGACTTGGGTTCTAGAGAAGATGGGGATGCTAGATATCGCGAAATGGTTAAAAGACAAGCGACGGGGGGAGACGGTGTTTACCTAGGTTCAGGCCCCCAGAGGGAAAACCCTACTCCTGCTTGTCCGCTCTTGATTACTGCGGAACCGAAGGTTACAGGGGTGCGCAGATGCAATCTGGCGTGAGGTGCGTATGAGGTGAGTTGATTCGTCCTCCTTGACGTGCCCTCCTAGCCTTTATATAGATAGGAAGGTCTCGGGCACCAGGTCGAGTCGGTTATAGATTAGGGTTTTCCCCTTTGAAATTCTATCTACTCTAGTCTTGTTCTCCAAGGATCTGAAGGCGTCGTGGGCTTGGGCCACCCGAAATCTCCACAGGCCGCGTATCTTGTCGTGGGCCTTCCTTGGACTAGACTAGGTATACCAATGTCGTGTACCCGTAGGTTATAACCATGTCAGTAGCCCCCGAGTGTTCATTCGAATCGTAGATTCGGTTGAGGATGCTTCAATTATTTCGGGTGCAATTGGACCTGTTCATAAGAGAAATGATTTAGTTCGTAGGGATTGTTGATACATGTGCCTGACTCTCCCAACGGATCAGGGTCAGTTAACTGTCATAGGACAAAAGAACACGATCTTCTTCAGACTCGAGTCCCTGGACTCGAATCTAGAATGAATGCTGGCGTAATTTGACTCAGGCTGTTACTGGAAGAGCGTCTGTCGGGATATACCCAACGCGTCTGTCGGGATTTTTCATCGTGTCTGTTGACACAGTATTTTACTGGAAGAGCGTAGTCAGGTGTGTTACCAGGCCATCAGATGATACCTATAGGTCTTATCCTTGCATCATAGACACAACATCCAAAATGTTATCACCGCGGAGGTGTTTCGGGTGGCCATGGGAAATGCTTCTCACTTAGCGTTTGTTTGGGCAAAGTTGCCAAAAAAGTTTGTATTTTGATCCGACGGATCTCTATAAATTCATAGGGTGCGCCACCAGCGCTCCCTATGAGAGTAGCCCCCAAGTGTCTATTCGAGTCATAGACTCGAGCAGAGACTTTAGTTCAATTGTTTTTAATTCCGGTCCGAAGGACACGATTTTTTTGCATGCTTGATCAATCCTCCCTATGGGAGTAGCCCCCGAGTCCTTAGTGGAGTCGTAGATTCGACGTATGACTCGAAGATAGTCGAGAGGTGCAGTTCCTTAATCATGTCTCAGGTGCGCGGTCAGCGCGCCTGATAGGAGTAGCCCCCGAGTAGTTGTTCGAATCGTAGATTCGAGTAAGTACTTGATATATCATTCGAAGATTTCCAATCGTTGTTAGACAGCTTTTGATGACATCATTGCTGTCGGTCGGTGACCTCAACCGTCTACGGTGCCAAAGATGACGTGACAGGACGAACATGGGTCCCACTTCCTGACCTGGAATTGACTAGTCATGCGCGGCATGCTGAGAATTACGACATCTCCTTGGTTTCCATGTGCAGTGGACAGCCTACGGGTGACGGTTCGCTGTTGTGTTTACACGTGTAGGGTTGGATTTGACTTTGGCGTTAGGGCTTCTAGATGAACGGTTCGTGTTCATCGTCCTCTTCTTTTATAACCATGGGGAAATAGTGATTCTGGTTTAGCCCTTGCCATTTGCTTTCACCATTGCCTCTATTTTCACGAGCACTTCCCCTCTTGCGCGCGCTGGACGTTCTCCGGTTGTTTCCTTCTTCATTTATCCGTTCTCATTGCCGCACTCGACGTCGTGCCATGGGCAAGTCGGGGAAGGGTGCTGCTCGCACCAATGACGGCAAGTGGAGATGCACGGAGGTGCGTGACACCGATCTGCGCAAGTTGCGCGATGCGGGATTATCCCGCAGAACAAGGAGGACGTCAGGATCCCCGGCGATGAGGTAATCCCCCGCCCACCCGTAGGGTTTTGGGTAATCCTCATTTCCTTCATTCTTCACGGTTTTTCACTTCCTGACCATGATTTCCTTCGTGGACTCCTTTTCTTCTATGGGATTCAGATTCATCATTTGTCTCCCAATTCTCTTCTTAACATTTCGTGCTTCATCATGCTTTGTGAGTGTTGGCTCGGCATCGAGCCACACTTTGGCCTCTTCCGGAAGCTCTATTCCGTGAAGAGGCAGTCCGGCACCGGCGGAGTCTATCCGCTTGGCGGCTGCATCATCTCCCTCGTGCTTTTGTCCAATTTTTCTCCTTATCTATTTGCGAGTCCGTCCAGTATTAGCGTCGTAATTAGTTTTACTTCCGCAATGTCATGCTGGACGGTCAGCAATCTGGTCTTGCCCCCTTCAACTCCGAGCAGAAGATCGTCCCAAAAAGATCGTGGAAAAACCACATCTTGGAGGGCAAAGTTGCGGAGGTGGAGAGGCTCTACAAGCGAGTGGAGGCTATTCAACTGGTGCCAGGCAAGGAGGTCAATGGTGTCAACATCATCCACACCTTCCTCAAATGTCAGGTGCAGCCGCTCTAGGCCAGGGCGCACCCGATGTTTCTCTACGCCGACTCCAGTGATCTGACCAGGGTGTCATCCGAAGAGTTGTCTTCGGATGACCTTGATAGGGTCCTCCGTCCTCCGCTGAAGTACAAGGCTGGTGAGGACCTTCCAGGGGAGTCGCTGACTCCCCCTCTCAGCTCCAGTAAAGGGGCTTCGAAGGTGAAGTTTGTTCATGCGTGTTGCGCCTTTGCGGGTGTTTGTTGTTTGTTTCCGTTTGTCATGTTGTTGTCATTTTTTCTTGCAGCGCCTCCAGGTTACGGGGTCTATGCCTCCTCTACCTGAGAATTTTAGGGAGGCGCCAGACAATAAGGAGGTGGACTCCGAGTCTGAGCTTCCTCTAGCTCAGTCGCCGACTGCGAATTCTCCTAAGGCGAGTGAGGGGCAGACCCAAAAGCGCTCATGGAGTGAAGCTTTGGACGCATATACCCCGCCAACTCCGAGGGGCCCGTCCTTCCTCGAGCGGCATGGCGAGGATGATGGTGCTTCTTCTGCACCGTTTCCGGTTGTGCCCCTTCGAGTGATGGCGCTGCAGCCGCCGGCCAAGAAGAAGAAGGATAAGGCACCACCCGTCTTCAACTTGTCAGATATTGATTTGGAAGTGTCTTCATCTGCATTATTTTATGCTACTTGCCTGGGTAACATAGGTTGTTATCTAATCAAGTTGTTTTCTTGCAGCCGCTCCTCAGAGGGTTCTCCTAGCAAGGGAACTCAATAGGCTATAGGGGAGTCGAAGCCGAGAGCTCCTCCCCCTCAGATGGTGGCCGACTATGAGTATGACGTCCCGAACTCCTCCCCGCGAGAGGCTCGAGTAGTCGTTACTCAGAAGACCACACGCAGAACTTCGGAGTCTCCGTCTGAGCATGTAAGTTGTTTGTTCATTTGTCTTGTAGGGGGAGCCCCCGAGCCCTTTTTCGGATGGCCTGTTGGTCGATTTTTTCTCTTGTGGGGTGTAGACCCCGAGCCCTTTCTTCGGATGACATGTTGGTCGATTTTTGCTCTTGTGGGGCGTAGCCCCTAGCCCTTTCTGATGGTTGTTGTTGTTTTGTTTTTTCTTTTGCAGCCCTTCGTGCATAGCGCTAATCTCCTTATCCAGCAGCACCTGGCGTTGGAGGCCAACATGCGGCAGCTGCAAGGTACGTGGTTTGATCACCCTTTATGGTTCGACTGTTCCTTTCTTCTTTGCTTCTGTTGATCCTCTTATTCTTGATGTTTGCAGATGAAAATAATGCAGCTCTCCGCCGGCTAGACGCTCTTTAAAAGAGCCTTGGTCAAGCGAAAAAGCAATCTGCAGATGCTGCGAAGGCGGGAGAGCACCTGCAGAAGGAGGTGGTTGATGCTGCTGAAGCTCAGGAGCGGTTGCGGAAGGAGTCTGCGGATCACAAGGAGAAGCTTGCTGCTGTGGCTGCCACTCGCGAGAAGGAGATGGCCGATAGGCTGATGGCTATGGCCAAGGCTTTCTCCGGTGAGTATCCTTACTTGCTTGGGTCTTCTATTTTTTCGACTGTTCATTGCCCTGTTCTTATTCGGGTCCTTTCTTCTTTGTCTTAGATGCGTCACACATCGCGTTTGATCGTGGTGTGCTGGAGCACGGAAATGCTCTGCATGATGCCACCGCAGCGGTCGAAGATCGCTGCGGTACTGTTGCTGGCTCCTTGGTGAAGGCCAAGGAAGTTCTCCGACGCTTCTACAAGAAGGTCGTCCCCAAGGGCGCTGCTCTTGAGGATGTCAATGCGCTAGCGGATGCGCTGTCGGAGGACGCTCCGGCAGCCTACAAGCGCAAGCAGAAGGGCGTCGGCGCCTCCATGGGGTTAGCCATGGCCATGGCATCCAGAGCGGAGATGGACTTGCCGCACATCACCTCCTAGATGCCAACGGCTGCCGATGGTTCAGAGGTAGCATTCGCTCTCTTCGCCTCCCGCTGTAAGCGTTGTCGTGGGAATGACCACAGCAGATGCTGCAATCAGCAGCGAGTAGTAGAACATGTGGCAAGGGCGACCAGCCATCTGCGGTGCGAGATGAGGGCGGAGACACAAGGGTTTACCCAGGTTCGGCCCCCGGAGGGTAAAGATCTACTACTGCTAGATTGTATTATGGTGAGAGTACAATGGGGCGAGCTCGGCGCTAGGCAGCGAGTCGCTTGGGTGTATGATGGAACGTGTCCTCTATGCGTCCTCTAGGGAGGTTTATATAGACTCACCTCCCTAGGGTTTACAGATCTCAACCGAATCAGTTACCAACTCGGTGATCCTATGACCTAATCCGACTGGGCCTATCTATGCTTCTGGGCCTTAAGCTTCCAGTCGCTCGAGTCCACGCCAGATCTCGATCCAGTCGCCGTCCTGCAGGCCCACTCGCTGGTACCTGGGCCAGTCGGAAACGTCCTGCTGGGTATACCCCGGTATTCATATCCCCATCAGTAGTCCCCGAGGCTGTCGTTGATTGGTCGCAGGTGTTTGTTGGCAGTCGGTGTATCCGGATCCAATGCGGACGCCCAGTCGAATCAGCGGCGGACTCCTGAATAAAGGAAAAACTAGTTATTCTAGTCGCAATTATGGCAACCAGTCGGGTCGCAACTCGGTGAAGGGGTCGGCGAATATTCAGTCACTGTTGTAGTGATCGGGTCAGCGAGTGGTCGATTCGCTCGGAGCGACGAGTCGAATGGATGAAGTTGGACCGTCAGATGGGGTCAAAACTAGCCGTTGGGGTAATCCAACGGTAACTTTGGCGTAATTACCGCGTAGTAACGGCTCCCGAAATTGGTGGGTAGCAACCGCTATATAAGGAGAATGGCAGGCGATCGGGGAAACACTGCTTCGTCTTTCCTCCGATTTCGCCCATCTCCGTTTCCCCCCGTATCGCGATCCAATCGATCCAGAGAGCCCCGACCTCCGTGAATCTGCCAACCAATGGCCCCCTCCACCGAACCATGGGGCAGGTCCAAGTGCACCAGGGCACTACTGGCATCCTTCAAGGAGGCCGGGATCCTGCGCGCCGGCAGATGGCGCATCCCCGTGTCCGGAGAGGTGACTCCGGACCCGCGCGAGGGAGAATTCATTTGCTTCACCAGCCACCTGGAGCGGGGGCTAGGGTTTCCCACTTCTCTCTTCTTCCGACGCTTCTGCGCCTTCTACGGGATCTAGTCGTCAGACCTGGGCCCGCATAGCATCGAGAAGCTCGCCATTTTCGTGGCGTTCTGTGAGTGCTATCTGGGCTGCAGGCCCTACTTCCCCTTGTGGCAAGATCTATTCCTTGGGAGGATTAGTCGCGAAGAATCAGGCGGCCCGATGCTGGCTGCGGGTGGCCTCACATTTCAACTAAAGTCGAAGGCGTCCTTCTTCGACCTGATGCTGCCCGCCAAGGCGGCAAACGAGTGGAAGAAATCCTGGTTCTACGTCACCGAGGCGACTCCAAACGGCGAGGTGTCGCTTCCAAGGTACTCTGCCGACCGGCCCGAACCGCGTCGGCTCCAGGTCGGCAAGCTCCCGCTAGACCAGCGGATGGTTGTCGACGAAATGTTGCAAACCATCCGCGGCCTCAAGAAGAAGGGCCTCCAAACCATCAACCTATACAACTGCTGGTTCGGGCGGCGGATCGTGCCCTTGGCCCGCCGCGACCATTAGATGTACGAGTATACGGGCAGGGAAGACCTGACGAAATCCTGCCTCACCGAGTGGAAACTCGAAGACTACGTCCTGGCGCTGAAGAAGATTACCCAGGCGGCGTATCTGGACGCGAAGGCTGGGGTCACCTCTTATACCGCGAGGCGGCCAGCTCCGACTGTAAGTCGCTGTTTTCGCCACCATTCGCAGTCGCAGTTGATGCTTTCGCGGTTATGCTGACGTTGTCTCATGCTTGTTGTAGTTGTTCCAAGTGGTGGAAGGGTGGCTCCCACCCACAGACAACGAGAACTCGAGCTCATCCGTCCAGGACGGGAGCGAGTCGCCTCCTGCCAGAGGCGACGTCGGGAGCGACGAGGGTGATGACGACGACGACGAGGACGAGCCCGTGGGAGACGCTGCACCGACTGTTCGCAAGACTCGCGGGCAACATCAACACGAGCTCGAGGCAAGTAGAAGCCTCGAACCTCATGATGATGATGGCGACGAGCTCCCCGAGCAGACCTCATGCCGTGAAGCCACGCCATCGAAGAAGAAGAAGAAGAAGAAGAAGAAGGAGGTGAAGGCTCCACCAAGGAGGAAGACGAAGTCGGCGAAGCAAACGTCTCCGCCCCGATCTGCGACTAGTTCTGACGCCACCAGCTCGGCTAAGGGCGAGGCGGCCCGCACGACCGTAGCATCGGATGCTGCCGCTCCCCTAGAGGAGGTGCCTCTGGCATCGCTTCCACCCCCATTTCCCCGGTCTCCGGGTTGGGGGCTGCTCCGGCCGCAGTAGCTTCACCTCCCAGGAGGGCTCCAGTCGGAGCAGCTTCGCCTCCCTCGGCTCCTGCCACGGCCTCGTCTTCGAAGAAGCCCTCTGTGTCTTGGGCACACGGTGTGTTCGAGACGGGCCTCAGTCGGAAATTGGGGCCCGAGCTGGAGAAACCGGCCAGCATCCGCACCGGTCTGCGGTTCATACCAGTCGCCAAGTAAATCTTGTTCATCTGTTTGTCTTCCGTTGCAATCGGACAGTTTTACTCGTATTGTTGTTCACAGGACTAGAGTTAAAAAGATCGGCCATCCTTCCGTGGCCAAGGTTCCGCCAGTCATCACCGAGGAGGACCCCTCACGGAAGAGGAAAACCGACGAAGTAGCTACTCCCGCCGACAGCGCCAAGAGGCCAAAAGTCGACGATGTCGTCACGGTCTCCGACGATATGGCGATTGCTCCGAGCGAACCTCCGACTGCGGCGGAAGTGGCCTCTAAGACCAAGGAGGCCGTTTCCTCACCCGGAGTAGTCGATCCAGCTCCTAGTGGCGCTGGGACATCCGCTGTGACCTTCCCCCGCTTCATGGCGAAAGCGGCCACAGCGGGTGGCACAGCGCCAACGAGCCAAACGCCTGGGGTCGCCGAGACGGAGGTCGAGAAGCGTCGCGGACACACTCTAGTCCTGCTTGCGTCTGTGGACGTGCTACAACTCCACGGCATGCTGGGCGCAGCCATCCAGGTACGTCCAGTCCCCGAGGATCGGGCCACTGAATTTCAGTGGTCCGATTCTTTTAGTGTTTTTGTAGCGTCCAGTCGCCGAGTGCCTAGTCGCTGAATTTCAGCGGGTGGGCACTTAGGGTTTTTCAATGTCCAGTCCCCGAGTGCCTAGTCGCTGAATTTCAGCGGGTGGGCACTTAGGATTTTTCAATGTCCAGTCCCCGAGTGCCTAGTCGCTGAATTTCAGCGGGTGGGCACTTAGGATTTTTCAATGTCCAGTCCCCGAGTGCCTAGTCGCTGAATTTCAGCTGGTGGGCACTTAGGATTTTTCAATGTCCAGTCCCCGAGTGCCTAGTCGCTGAATTTCAGCGGGTGGGCACTTAGGATTTTTCAATGTTGTTAACGTTGTAGTGTGCTCGCAGGGCTTGCAGCGCGAATCGGCTGATAGGCTTGCGGCAAAATGTCGCATGGAGAAGGAGCTTGTTGCCAGCCAGGAGGCGAACAAGGGGCTTCAAGCGACCGCTGCGAAGGCGGAGGAGGTACGCCAGGGCCTTGTCCCGGCGGGTGACCTGACGGCGGCTCAATCTTCTTTGAGTACAGCTGAGAAGCGGATCACTGATCTGGAGCGCGAGCTCAAGGAAGCGAAGGCGGAGGCGAGCTCGGCGGATGGGCTAGCGAAAGCTGCTATTACAGCTGTCGCTGAAGAGCGCAAGGTGTCTGACGCACTCGTCGTTGGGTTGCAGAACGACTTCTCCGCGCTTCAGAGCTTCATCACGAGCCTCTGCCGTCCTCTAATTGGTAAGCTTTTCCTCCTCTGCCTGCAACAGCCGCGTTGTGTAGTCGTTGATGTACTCACTGCCCACCTCTTGTCCACAGGCTGGATTATTGACAGCTCGGAGGAGGAGCAGTCGTTCGACTCGCGGCAGTGTGTGACCACTCTGGTCGACTCGGCCGCGTTCTACGCGACTTGCACTCGGGCGTACCTTCAGGAGATATCGCCTACGGAAGTGATTCCAACTGACCTCGTCGAGGTATGCCGTTATCTGGAGAAGGCTCCGTCAGTCGTCGAGTTCATGACGTGGTCGGCCTTCCGGCGTGGGACGGCCACGACACTTAGCCTTGGGCTTGCCCATTTCCCAGAAGACTTCGACCTTGACGATGTGACGAGTGGCTACCCCTCGTCAACTGGCTCTGTGGAGATTGCCGAGGTGCTGAAGCTGACGGACCGGACCGCGGTGTACTCCGATCGCGTTTGGGCGATGGGCAACCTCCTCCCCTACCAGGAGACGACTGTCGCCCCCCAACGATCCTGAGCCGAAGCATCGGGACTTCAAAGTCGAGCAGCCGTTCCGTGCGGCGATGGCGGGTGAGTTGACGACGTACCCGTCGAACCCGTATGTGCCCTTCATTCGCAACCGCAGGGGTGGCGGCAAGTCGGCGTCAGAACCTGCGGAGTAGAAGCATTGTGCCCTGGGGCATTAGTAGCAAATAGCCATTGGGCTTATCTTGTAATTTGTAACAACTTTGCTCTGCTGTAATGAAACTTTGTGTGATTTCGTGAATTGTTTCGTGATTTTGAATGTTGATTGGACGAGTCCCCGAGCGCGTCTGCCCTTTGTGTGGGGTTTACCTCGTTTGTTATGCGTTTGTGTCTTTGAATGGTTTGTTAGTTGTTTTGCTATTGAGGTCGACTCGCCCGAGCTCGGAGAGCCAGTCGCGGGGCGACTCCCATGGGTGCTCTTTACTTGACCGTTTTCCCTTGCGCGAACGGGGTCGGGTGGCCGAGTCCCCAAGCGTGGTACTTGGTGGTTCTAGTCGCAGCTCCAAGGTGGGTGAGGACTAAGCGCGTTAGAATAGGCGCGTCGCTCCTGCCTGACCCGAAGAATCAGTCGCACGGCGAGTCCTGGGCCTGCTCTCATACTTGGCGTTTTTCCCTAGTCGCTCGTGCTTGACTGGTCGTCAGTCCCCGAGCGTGGTACTTGGCCGTTCGAGTCGCTATGCCTAGGATGCGGAGGATCCTGGTCGCTGTGAGGAGCGAGGGCAGTTGTCTTGGCATGTTAAGCCAGTCGAGCTAGGCGACTCCAATGGGGCTCCGGGTAGGCGTTTTTCGTGGACGTTACGAGTCCTGGGGTAACCCAGTGCCCTCGTAACGCACTACTTGGCCGTGCCGGTCGCTGTACCAGAGGTTGACTTCTGCGGTTAGCTTGACGCTGTTATTATGACTGCGAGTGGCACAAGACACGGAGAGCAGACGCAATTTGCGGTAACCGATATGTTTTATTTCATAGCAGGTGGAGGGTACATGTATGGAGTTCTAGGAGTAGAACTTCCGTAGGAGGTTTACATTCCACGATCGCTTGACGTCGAGTTTCCCGTCTCCTCGGATGTCGGTGAGGTAGTAGGCGTCGTTGCCGAGTACTCGCCCGATGGCGAATGGTCCCTCCCACGGGGGGGAGAGCTTGTGCATGCCCTTCCTGTCCTAGATGAGGCGTAGCACCAGGTCGCCTTCCTGGAAAGTGCGAGTCCTTAGTCGCCGGCTATGGTAGCGGCGGAGCCCTTGCTAGTAGATGGCGGTGCGGGAGCGAGCTAGGTCGCGTGCCTCGTCGAGTTGATCGACTCCGTCTTGGCGTGCGAGTTCGTTTGCAGCCTCCGTGTAGTTGACCGCCCTTGGAGAGTCATGCTCTAGGTCAGTGGGCATGACTGCCTCGGCGCCGTACACCATGAAGAAGGGGGTGAACCATGTCGACCTGTTGATGGAGGTGCGGATGCCCCAGATGACGGAGGGTAGCTCCTCAACCTAGCACCCGGCGGTGCGCTCGAGTGGTACTTGGAGCCGTGGCTTCAGGCCATGAAAGATGCTCTGGTTGGCTCGTTCCGCCTGGCCGTTGGACTCCGGGTGGGCGACTGAGGCGAGGTCGAGTCGGATGTGATGTTCCTCACAGAACTCGGCCATGGCTCCCTTGGCGAAGTTGGTGCCATTGTCCGTGATGATGCTGTTCGGGAACCCGTAGCAATAGATGAGCTCGCGTAGGAACTTGGTGGTGGTCTTCCCATCGCATTTCCGGACTGGCTTGGCCTCCACCCATTTTGTGAATTTGTCGACTACGACCAGGAGGTGGGTGAAACCGGAGGGGGCCTTCTTGAAAGGGCCTACCATGTCCATGCCCCATACGGCGAACGGCCAGGTGATGGGGATTGTTTTGAGCACCGAGCTCGGCACGTGGGTCTGGTTGGCGTATTTCTGGCACCCGACACACCGCTGGACAATGTCGACGGCGTCCGCGTGTGCGGTGGACCAATAGAAACCGTGTCGCATGGCCTTGGCGACCAGAGAACGGGCGCCGGCGTGGTGGCCGCAGTCGCCGGAATGGATGTCTTGGAGGATTTTGCGTCCTTCAGCAGGTTGTACGCAGCGTTGGAACACACCGGTCACGCTGCGCTTGTGGAGCTCGCCGTTGATGATGACAAAGGATTTACAGCGCGCATCGTCATCCGGCGTCCGCTTGTTCGCCGGCAATGTGCCGCCTCGTGTAGGCAATGTACGGCGTGGTCCAGTCGGCTGGCTCGGTGATGAGTGCGACCAGGGCTGCCTCTGGTTGCAGCGGGATTCTGATGTCGATCTCCCTTGGGGGAGAGACGGAAGGCTTGGTGATGGTGTCGAGGAAGACGCCGGCGGGTGGTGCGAGTCAAGCCGAGCCGATGCGAGAGAGTGCGTCGGCCTCCTCGTTCTTCCGCCTGTCAATCCACTCGATGGAGTAGCCTGCGAAGTGTCCACCCAGTTTGTCCACTGCTTGGCGATATGCCGCCATGGTGGGGGAGACGGCGTCGCAGGTGCCAGCGACTGGCCCAGCGACGAGGTCAGAGTCTCCGTAGCAGCGTGGCGGTTGACGTTCATCTCCTTGCAGATCGCATGCCGTGGAGTAGTGCCTCGTACTCGGCCATGTTGTTGGTGCAGGGGGTGAAGTCGAGGTAGAGGACGTAGTGGAGCTTGTCGCCCTTCGGAGAGGTCAAGACGATCCTCGCCTCGCACTGCCGTCTGCGTTCTTGGAGCCGTCGAATTGCAAACTCCAATAGTGGAGGTATGGCAGCCTTTCTGGCTGCTGGGCCTCCTCCCAGTCGAAGATGAAGTCCGCGAGAGCCTGCGACTTGATCGCTTTGCGCGGCTCGTACTTGATGTTGTGGACGCCGATCTCGACGGCCCACTTGGCGACTCGCCCGGTCGCCTCACGATTGAGGATGATGTCTCTTAACGGTCTTTGAGGAGACGCGTTATCGGGTGCTCCTAAGTAATGTGGCGCCGCCACAGGCTCAAGACCGCGTATACCAGTTCGGTATTATGGGGTACCGGGCGCGACTCGGTGAGGACTTCGCTGATATAGTACACTGGTCGCTGCACTGGGCGCTCCTTTTCCTCCTCTGGTCGCTCGACGACCATGACGGCGCTGACGACGCGCTCGGAAGCCACGACGTAGACCAGCATGGGTTCCTTGTCGATGGGGGCGGCGAGCAGTGGTGCTGCGAGTAGCACCTTCTTGAGGTCGCGGAGCGCATCATCTGCCTCCTTGTCCCACTGGAAGGTGGGGTTCTTGCGCATCAGGCGGTATAGGGGCATCGCCTTTTCACCCAATCGGGGGATGAAGCGAGTGAGATCCGCGACTCGCCCGGCCAGCTTCTGGACGTCGCGCAGGCACTTGGGTTTGCTGATTCGAGCGATCGTGTCGATCTTGGTGGGATTCGCCTCGATCCCGCGCTTGGAGACGACGTATCCAAAGAGCTGCCTCGCTGGTACAATCAAGGTGCATTTGCCGGGTTTAGCTTTATCTTGTATTTCCGCAGTTGGCGAATGTTTCCGCCAGTCACGAGTAGGTCGCCCGCGGCGGACTTCACTACCATGTCGTCGATGTAGACGTGGATATTGCGGCCAATTTGGCTCACAAGGCACTCCTGCATGCACCGCTGGTAGGTTGCCCCGATGTTCTTGAGGACGAAGGTCATGCGGTGTAGCAGAAGGCTCCGAATGGCGTGATGAACGCCGTCTTTTCTTCGTCCTCAACGGACATTTTGATCTGGTTGTACCCAGAGTAGGCATCGAGGAAACATAGCGACTCCGAGCCCGCGGTGGAATCGATTATTTGGTCGATCCACGGGAGGACGAATTGCTCCTTTGGGCAGGAGCTGTTTAAGTTTGTGTAATCGATACACATCCTCCAGGTACCATTTTTCTTCTCGACCACGACTGGGTTTGCTAGCCACTTGGAGTACTTGATTGGCCGGACGAAGCCTGCAGCGAGTAGATGCTGCACCTCCTCGGCGATGGCTCGGCGGCGCTCTTCATTGAAGGTCCGCAGCGACTGCTTGACTGGTCGCACTTTGGGGTCGGCGTTGAGTTTGTGCTCAGCGAGTTCCCTAGGGACACCGGGCATGTCAGAGGGATTCCATGCGAAGATGTCCATGTTCTCACGGAGGAACTCGATGAGCGTGCCTTCCTATGCTGGGCTCATACCCGTCCCGATCGTCACCGTCTGGCTGGAGTCGCCTGGGACCAGCTCGACGGTGCGGGTATGCGTCGTTGCCTCGAAGGCTGAGGTGTTGCCGCCCTCCGAGTTGGGCTTCTTGAGTATGGTGGGGTCGTCGTTGTTGACCCCGCTCGCGTATTTGGCGAGCTCGTCGGCATGGTTGGCTTTTGCCGCGATGACGCCGCGCGGTCGCCGTGGATGGTGATGATGCCGCGCGGTCCGGGGAGCTTCATCGTGCTGTACGCGTAGTGGGACGCCGCCATGAACTTAGCAAACGCTTGGCGTCCCAGGACGCAGTGGTAGGGGCTGTCGAAGGGCACCAGCTCGAAGATGATCCGCTCGGTGTGGAAGTTTGCCGGTGTGCCGAAGGTGACCGGCAGCGTGACCTTGCTGATCGGATACGCCTTCCGACCGAGGACGATGCCGTGGAACATGGTGTAGGTCGTCTCGACCATCGACTGCGGGAGCCGCAGTCGCCTGAAGGTGTCCAGGTACAGGATGTTGATGGAGCCAGTAGTCTCCCACCTTGGGCTTGACCACCAGGGCGACTCGGCCTGGGTACTCGATTCGTGGCGAGTGGTCCTGGCGGCTCCAAGTGATTGGTTGCTCAGACTAGTTGAGGAACTGAGGGACATCCACTTGGGCCACCGCATTGACGGTGACGGCGCGGGTGATGACCTTCTTCTCGCGCTTCGTGTTGAAGCCTGTGAAGGTGTGGAGCGAGCCGGCCACGCTGCCGAATTTTCTGCCATTTGGCGGGTTGTTGTCGGGGTCGCCCTGCGCTCGCCGTGCCTTCTCGATCTCCTTGAGAGAGCGGCATTCGGCGGTCGTGTGCGTAGCGGGTTTTCCTTCCCTGCTGTGAAATACACAAGGTTGGTTAAGAAGGGCCGCGGGGTCGAACCTTGGCTTCGCCTTGTAGTTGCCGCCGTCGCGGCGTTGCCCGTCGCGCGGAAGTTTGGGCTCGCTGGCGCCAGATCCAGCTTTGGCAACGAAGTCGACTCGCCCGTCACTGCGGCGCTTGCCGGTGAGGCGAGTGTTGCTGTAGTGTAGATCGGATCGTCGCCCGTTGTCACTGCCGCTCGTGCGGTGTTGTCCTCCAGACTCGTCGTCGGTTTCTTGGTTTGGGTCTTCCTCCGCGTACCTTTTGGCGATATCCAGGAGGTTCGGTATGTTGTCGAGTGTGCGGTATGCTCATTTGAGCTTGGCGACCAGGGGCTCGTAGCGGCACGAGGTCTTGAAGCAATGGATCATGGTGTCTGGGTGGATGCCGACCGCGTTGTACCATAGTTCTTGCACCGTTGGACCCAGCTGCGGGTCGACTCGCAAGGTTCCTGGACGCATCGTTCCAGGTCCTCGATGGTGGTGGCGCGGGTGTATGAACCCTCGAAGTGCCTGACGAAGGCATCGCGCATCTCTTCCCACGAGTCGATGCTATCCACGGGGAGAGTGTTAATCCACTGCCTGCACGCTCCCTCCATCATCAAGGGAAGGTAGCGGGCGGCTAGTAGATCGGTGTGGCCAGCGATCCCCATCGCCATGAGGTAGGTATCCAGCCACACGGAGGGATCATACGAAGGGTCGTACTTCTCTATTTCCTTCGGCGCTTTGAAGTTCTTCGGGTATTTTTCGCCTCGGATCATCGGTCCGAAGCATCGAGGACCGAGTCAGCTTAGCGACCCCCTCGGCTCGCCGTCACGGTGGTTGGTTAGGGTATGCCGCAGGTCGTCAGGCTGGCGTGTGCGCCAGCTCTGGTTGTTGATGATGTGGGTGCGGGCGTCGACGGGCTAACCGTTGGCGACGGTTGGTCGCCGCCCGGGTCGCAGGGAGAGTGCGCTCGTTGGTCGGTGTTGGAGCTGTAGTGGTTCGGGTGGCGGGCAGTTGAGGGTGTTTGCCACCATGGGGCAGCCGCTCGAGGCCGCTCTGCTTCCCGATGAACGTGAGTACATCCGACCCTATGAGTCGACGCCTGCGTTTTGTTGCTCGACCGCTTTTGCGAGCAGGGCCCTGGCGTACTAGATCTGCAAGGTGCCTTCACCAGTGGCTGCGATGTTGTCGACTGCCGCGCGGCCCGCGACGAGGTTGTCCATTCGGGTGGAGAACAGCGGTAGGCCGTTCGCGTCTCGCTCCCGTGAGGAGACCACGATCCGCGATTGGTCCCTGGGGGGTGTGCGGTTGGGTGGTGGCGGGACGCCATTGGCCGTTGACCCTGGTGGGGGCCGAGCGCTCCCTCTTGGTGGCGCGTTCTCGCAGATCGCGCGCTCGGCCACGCGGGCCGGGTCGCTTTGATCGTCGAAATTCAAGGCGCGCCCCTGGACGGTGGGGTTCAGGCGCGACATGATTCGGAGCTGGTGATAGTGCGACAGCTCCCGCGCCGTCACCTGCTCGAGGCGAAATTTTTTGCGCTCGGCTTGTTCCTTGCGGACTGCTTCCGCCAGCTTCAGGCGGAGTTCCTCGACCTCCGTTGCCGTCGTGTTGGGAGGGATCGAAGTGGAGAATGGATCCTCCGGTGGGTCGGTGCCAGTCGCCATGTAGGTCACGGCGTGGCGGCTGGTTCCGTCGCGGAGGTCGGCGGAGTTCTCCGACCCGGAGTCGGAGTCGAAGATCCCAAGGATGGAGGGATCCTCGAAGTCTCCAACGTTGGAGACCTGGGTGATGGAGCCCGCGGGCGACGCTGCGACCATGGATCCGGCAAGTGACGCCGGGTCGCTGAGTCGGCGTCGTCGTTGAGGTCCGCGTCTTCCGCGGCTGCGGTGGTTACGGCCATGTCACAGTGGGCCGAGTTATACTCGGAGGCAAGGCGGTGGATCGTGCAGACCTGACTCTCAGAGAGCCGGTCGCGTGGCGGCGACTCGCGGATGCGAGCCGAGTCCTCCGAGACGATGACGTCGGTGAGGCCGACGAAGAGGCTGATCGTGCAGACCGGCAAGATCATGCTATGGGTGACGGGTCACGCCGCCAGGACGTAGCTGCTCGGCAAGATCTGGAGCATCTCGCCGATCGCTATCATGCGGCCGGTGGCGATCGACTCGTCGATGGGTAGATTGGATCTCGCCGTAGAACACCGGCTTGACTGGCCAGGCCCCACGGTAGGCGCCACTGTCGTGGGAATGACCACGGCAGATGCTGCAATCGGCAGCGAGTAGTAGAACATGGGGCAAGGGCGGCCAGCCATCTGCGGTGCGAGATGAGGGCGGAGACACAAGGGTTTACCCAGGTTCGGCCCCCCGGAGGGTAAAGACCTACTCCTGCTAGATTGTATTATGGTGAGATTACAATGGGGCGAGCTCGGCGCTAGGCAGCGAGTCGCTTGGGTGTATGATGGAACGTGTCCTCTATGCGTCCTCTAGGGAGGTTTATATAGACTCACCTCCCTAGGGTTTACAGATCTCAACCGAATCAGTTACCAACTCGGTGATCCTATGACCTAATCCGACTGGGCCTGTCTACGCTTCTGGGCCTTTAGCTTCCAGTCGCTCGAGTCCACGCCAGATCTCGATCCGGCTGCCCCTGCAGCCCACTCATGGTACTGGGCTGGAAACGTCTCATTGGGTATACCCCGGTAGGCATATCCCCATCAAGCGTTACGGGCCGAAGCTCATTGCCCTGCTGGCAGAGTACGCGGCGAAGCAGCGGGAGGAGGCCAGGAGTAGGCAGTCTGGCTCTGAGGCCACTCCGGATGGTGGTGCCTAGGCTCTAGTGTTGTAGTTTAGGATAGTTTATCCTCTTCCTTTTGTAATGTACGCCTTTGTTGATGAACAATCTCTCCTTATGCCACGCGGTGGCCTTGGGTGTATATAAATTATATTTCGAGCTATCGCCAGAGATGTATGTGATGTTCATATCCTTACTTGTTTGTCTTTAGGGTCCTTTGGGTGAGGTTCCCGTGGATACTTCGACTGTCCCTGAGCCGTGACTGTCTTTGGATGATGCGTCACAGCTCGTATTCCTTCATGACCGTGTCTGCAGCCTGGAGAAAGATATCCTTGGTGTAACATCCCAGGATTAGCACCAAGAAATAGTGAAGCCACATGTGTGTGCATTGCATTCATGCATAAGAAAATCCGGGGAATTTTCGCGCAAAACTAAAAGAGCTATAGAGGGACCAAGATCTCTCTTGTTCTTATAGAAACATCAGTACAAGTGCGATGGATTTCGGCATGACCTCTCTTCTCGTATCTTTTGTGTTTGAGGGGAAGACAATTCAAAATTGATTACTCAATTGATAAAAATAAATTGAATCTAAAAAGAATTTGAAATGAAATGATTACAATAATAATATAAAGGATTCTTTATTAATACAATAATACATATTGTATTATTGTTCTTTTACAATAAAATAATAAAAGTAAATTACTATGAAACAAATAAATAGAAAAAGGAATTACATAAATGAAACAACTAAACTAATTCTTTATTACAAGGAAATATATCTTACATTATCTTATACAAATGAATAACTGAATTACAAATGAATAAACATTACATAAACCTAAACTTATTTTCCTACTCTAATTCTTCTATCTATTAATTCCCAAACCCTTCAAAGAACTTATGTACCTGCAAAAGAAAACAAGAAAAATAAATATAAGATGTGAGGGGGTTAGTTTTAGCTGCTCTCAATAAGTACAGTGAAGTGCACTGCCACTGTTCATCATAGAGCACTATAACTACTTGTGCGGATCCACAATAGTGTAAGCTTATAGGTAAGCAGCATACACATACCCGCATGTATGTGTGTTGTCAGCACAAGGAAACTTCAAAGAGAGATAAGAGTGCACAGCCGTAGCAGGAAAGCTAAATATCTCATGGCCACCACACTTAGCCAACAACTACCCCCAGACCACTATTTCATCACCAAGAACAACACCTGTTCTTGCTCATCAACACCAGATCACTCCTCTAGGTCAACATCATATCCCTAACCATGGTTTCTCAGTAAAGCCATCCAAGAGTTAGGAGGAGAGAAGTTTTCATAAAGGGGATATCAGCTCTAGAAGTAGAAGAACATGATCAGGAGCATAAGGAGGAGGTCTTGGTGCCAAGAAGAGCAGCAGCATTAGCTACACCAGAAGAAGGGAGGAAAGCAGGCCACCAAATTAATAGTGGCTGATCAAGATCAACACCAGCCCAGCAGCAGCAAGAACTCAGCAACCACAGGTTGATCACCAAAATCATTCCTTAGTATCTGTTCTTATTAGATTTATTAGGAATACATAGAGATGGAGGTAATAACCCTCAGATCTACATGCATCTGGATGAGAGGATCATCGTAGAGTGTATAAAGGGGCAACCATAGCACCTGTTCTTATTAGCTTGCACCATCAGATTCAAGTGAAACAATGGCTATGTTACAAATCCATCCAAATCCAGCAATCTTTCCAATAGAGCTGTCTAGGAGGATTAGGATATGGAGTTCTCCCAGTCTTGCATAGAGATGCTATGCAAAGCTCATCCTAGAGAATAACAAACCACCGGAAATAAATATATGTTCTTATCCAAATTAGTGCCTCAGGCTTAGCATCATAGGCCAGGACAAGAATTAAGCATCACAATATTCTACCAAGGTCACTATTGTGCACACTCCATAGTGGAGGCACCACAGTAGTAACTCCTAAAAGAAAGAACATCATAAGTCCCAATCTTAATTTTATAGAATCATCTAGGATTCAGAAGCTACCATATCATGTAAGCTTAGAAGAATTCAAATCATCTCCCTAGTCACATCAGCTAGGAATCATTCATTAAACAAATCACATCTGCAAGCCATCCCAAATGGAATAATTATGCCACACTAATATTTGTTCTTATCAATAAACTAAACACCTCAGACTATGCATCATAGGTTAGATCAAGAAATCAAGTTCAAGATCAATTCTTATTAGCTTATGAATTGGAAGAGTGAGAGAGGCATACAGAGAGTGGAACCAGATCAACCAGATTAGCTGGTGATCCCTGGTATAACCAGGAGTTCACGCCTTAACTGCATAAAGAGAGAGAAGTAAGATCAAGTATGGAGAGTAGCATTGATACATATCATATACATGATCGAGGAAGATATCTCATGCATTTGGGTAATCAAATGATGCCAAGAACAAGAAAATATAAACAGAAGTAAATCACCACCAAGTATATCAACAATAGATCATATACTTATATAAACTTGAATTACATCATGCCAAACACACCTAGATGATTCTCTGATTACCCAAAAGAAGTACATGGCACATCTAGACATTAATCACATCGAGGTAACATGCTAGACATCAGGTATATTACAAGAAGTATGTTTTTATTCCTCAAGAATTCGCAACAGTACCTGTGTCATTTAGAACAGCAAGCATAGCAATAATATGTCACTTTCTTGCTTGCAATAGATCAAGAAATTAATCTCTCAAATAATTAGGATGCTAGCAACATGCTAACCCGACCAAAGAACAACCATATGCACACTCCTACACATTAAATACATATTTTCCTAAGAACACAACATGTATTCTCTATTTTCAAAATAGAGGTGCTAGGAAGTAGCACAAGTATTTTTGGCATGCTTGAATATTTAACTGAACAAGATCATGCTCTTGTTAGTGTTCTTGGAGCACACTATGTACAATACCACACAAAGATTATCTACCACGAACCATTACACTACTATCAGATTATTTCAACAACTAGTATGGGACTTGTTTAAGAAAATAAACACAATATGGGTCATGGAGCAGTACAAAAAAATTAGTTAGGCAAGCAACATATTCTCCAACCCACAACCAACACATACTGAACCAAATGGTTCAGTCAACGACATCCCTTATAATCCATTGAATGTAATTAGAGCAGCCACTAAATTTGATCAAAGGCTCACCAGCACATAGTATCAATTAATCATCTAGGTTAACTAGATTAGAAATCAAACATTAAACAACTAAACTGAGACATAATAACTATGAGCTGCACAAACTTTATGTGAGGAACCAAATGTCAGGTACAAGGAAAAATAAGAAAGTAAGGAAAAGGGGAATAGAAGGTTGAGCACCTAGATGTCTGAGTGGTAGTCATAAAGTGGGGGCGCTTAGATGACCATGGCAGCGACCACCACGGTATGGCGGCGCCGGCGGCATGAGGGCGCCACAGCACCACCCGCGCCGAGCCACGCCAGCATGGGCACGTCCAGACCCCAACACACCAACACTACACCACCAGAAACATGAAACGTGGCGAGGCAGTACTCGCACGGCCACAATGGCGCAAGCCCGAGCGCAACATCGACAACGAGCCACGGCGGCATGGCAACGAGGAGCACCGCAGCGCTGCTACCTGTGCCAAGCCGCATCAGCTCCAGCAGCGTGTCGTAGATCCATCATCAGCGCCAGGAGGAGACGGGGGCATCACCGGCTCACGACGGAGTCAAGGCGGCTCTAGGGAGAGGGTCAGCGCGGCTAGAAGAAGAGGCGACGGTCAAATCGACGAGGTCCAGGTTGTAGGCCGCAGGTCGGCCTTCGCGGGAATCAAGCATGGAGGTGCAGAGTAGCAGCGTGGCTTAGGAAATTAGTGGCGGAGATGCCGTCGGAGCAGCGCTAGCGGGCGGTACTAGATGCGGTCGGCCACGGCCGGGACGGCCGGGATGGTGGCAGACAGCGACGATGGCCAGAAGGGAAGCAAGTGGCAGCGGCCAGGAGAGCAGTGCAGGCGGCTATGGCATCGCAAGAAGAAGGGGACGATTCCGTGTGTGTATGCGTGTGTGTGTGTACGTGGTGTCTCTGCCTGGGCCCAATTCTTGTGCGTGTGTTAATAGCCCATTTAGAACTAAGTCAATCAACTAGCTTATTAGAGTACACGTTAATCCTAATTCAACTTTGTTATCTACTATTTTTCTTAAAAAAATAAACAATTCGTTTAGAATGTAAAATCAATAGAAGAAATTCTAACGAAGGAAAATACATCTTACCTATAACAAATTCCAATTAACAAACTACGTGTGATATATCAAAACATTCACACACACAAAAATCTATCTAAACAAAATTACTTCTTTAAGGTAAATAAAATGTACTTAATAAATAATGTTTACTTGTCATTTCCTTTTATAAACTTAAAGGAAATTAATAAGAAATAATTATATTCATATCTTTCTTGCATAAAATTTTGCCTCGTAAAGATATAGCTATCATTTGTCTTAAATAGTAGAAATATGATTTGTCTTAAAACTACTTTCTAAACTACCAAGATAAAGTGGTGCAATCTTTTAAAAAGCTTTATAAATTTATAATAAGTGAAGTATAATCATTTTTCCATAATAATAAATCTTCAAAATTAGTATTCTTTTAGAATTTCAACCAATACAAAATAATGAGGAGCTCTATGCTATTTTATTTTCTAAACCATAAGGTACTCACCTACAATCCAATAAGACCCTAAATCATTAGAATTATTGTTTGACATGTAAAATGAAGTGTATCATTATTTCTTTTAATGTCTAAAGAAATCAATTAACACTTTACTTAAAGCATAGTAAAAAGAAATTGTATTTTGTTACCATGTACTTATAAGTGTAAGAATTGCTTCTTTAAACACCTAATCACGTGAAACCAATCCAAAGAAATCAAATCCCAAGAATAATACTTAAACTCAATCCATACTCAAACATTGGGATTAATTTTGGGGTTTATACAAATTTCATAGCACTACTTATGCATAATAGCATTTTGCTTCTTTAAACATTAGTCCTTACTAGACCAATAATGTTGTTTTCAGATATTGGATCTTATATTGTCTTGAAGACCGTGAGTGCATAATCTTTCAATCACAAAAGACAAGTTCACACTTTCTCATGTCCTTTGATTATTTTCGGTAAAGTATTTGCAAATCTGGTGTTGTCATCACCTGCATTTCAAAAAGGTCAGAAAACACTATTTTCATAATAATATGAATATAGGTTATTTACCATGAGGTAATAACCTACTATGGAAGTTCCGGTGGTAAAGGAACATATTATCTAGGACTTAACAACCAATATCGCAAGTGATTCTTGCACCGTATATTACGTGTTAACCATGAGATTTGGAATGGAACGGAGAAGTCAGCTGGATCAGCTCCCTTTCACATGCATTGGATACTGTTCTAGGCATTTGTAAGTTGCAGATCGTGGGTATAGCCGTTTTATACGGGAAAAGGTCTACCGTGGATCGGGGCTTACAAAAGACAGATTTCTAGTGTTAATGGTTGTTGTGCGTATCCAACTAAGGTATAGCCGTATTATACAGGGAAAAGTCTACCTTGAGTGTGGACATACAACAATTGCGCTGTATGCGGGGTCGCGGAGAAGGGCAGTGATTGGCTTGGATCTTAGACTGGGCCCCATACCAAGGAAGTATGGACAAGGTCATGACTTGGTTGTGCAACAAGGCTAAGGTCTCTCATGGGTAAAGTAACGCACCTCTGCAGAGTGTAAGAACTATAACTTGTTACTCCCTGTTCCGGGAAGGAGTTGTGAACGCGGCGGGAAAGGAACTCCATGAAAGTTCCGGTTGTTGGAATTATGCCCTAGAGGCAATAATAAAGATGTTATTATTATAATTCTTGTTCATGATAATGTTTATATTCCATGCTAGAATTGTATTAAGCGGAAACTTTTAATACTTGTGTGGTTTGTGAACAACACCGTGTCCCTATTACGCCTCTATGGACTAGCTCATTGATTAATGATGGTTAAGGTTTCCTAACCATAGACATGAGTTGTCAATTAATAATGAGATCATATCATTGGGAGAATGATGTGGTGGACAGACCCAAACTAAGCAGAGAAATTAGATCGTGTCATCGTGTTCATCTTTGCGAAGCTTTTCTTATGTCAAATATTGTATTCCTTAGACCATGAGATAATGCAACTCCCTGGTATCGGATGAAAGCTTTGAGGTCATCAAACGTCATCCTATGAGAGGGTGATCATAAAGGTGTCTCTCAGGTGATCGGAAAGTACCTGTTGGGTTGTATGTATCGAGATGGGATTTGTCCCTTCTAAGTCGGAGAGATATACTTCGGCCCCACTCGGTAATCGATATCAACACCGCTTGCAAGCATGTGGTTAAGGAGTTAATGACAAAGTGATATCGGATTACGGAACGAGTAAAGTACTTGCTGTGAATGAGATTGAACTAGGTATGACGGTACCGACGATCAAATCTCGGGCAAGTAAAATATCGCGAGACGAAGGGAATATAAATATGGGATTGATTGAATCCTGGCATCGTGGTTCATCCGATATGATCATCGATGAATGTGTGGGAGTCAATATGGGTTTCGGACCGCTGTTGATTATTGATATAAGATCATGTCTGCATATTCTCGAACCCGAAGGGTCACACACTTAACGTGTCTCGACGCTAGGATAGATTGGATAATTGGTTTATGAGTTTTTGTTCGGAGTCTCGGATGGGATCTAGGACATCACGAGAGGTTCCGGAATGGTCCGGAGAATAAGATTCATATAAGGCAATGCAGTTTTTGGAGTTCGGAATTGTTTCGGGTTAATCGGTATTGTACCGGAAGCTTCTAGAACCTTCCGGAGTGGGACCAACGTGGCCCCACTTGTCGGGAGGGGGCATGGGCCTATGAGGGAGTGTCCTGGCCGCATTGGGACAGGGGCACAAGCCCCATAAGGCCCAGCCGGCCAAACCCTAGGGAAACCCTAGGGGAGCTTCTAGAAGGGGGAACTTGCCCCCCACTCCTCCCTCCTTGGCCGTCGGCCTAGGGCTTGGGGAAGGGGCTAGGGCTGGCCGCCCACCCCTCTATATAAAGAGGTCTAGGGGCGCACCCCTTCCCTACACCTCCTCCACAACCCTAGCCGCCCTGCTGCCCCTCCTCTCTCTCTCTCCCTCCCGACTGCGCGTAGGTGAAGCCCTGCCGCAGAAACTCTCCACCGCTTGCACCGCACCGTCGCGTTGTAGATCCAATCCATCTCTCCACCCTACTTGATGGACCGAGGAAGGAGGAGACGTCGAGGTGCCGCATGTGTGCATCTCTCGGATCGGATCGGATCGCGAGGAGGAGAAGCGAGTACGACTACATCACCCACGTTCCGTCGAACGTTCCGCTGTGTGAATCTTCAAGGGTATGAAGATCTCATCTATCCCCCCTCGTTTTTTGCATCTCCTAGATTAGATCTTGTCTTTCCCGTTCGCATCCGTAGAAATTTTTGATTTACTATGCTGCGAAACCCATCAGTGGTATCAGAGCTAGATCTATGCGTAGATGTGTTTCACGAGTAGAACGCAACATGGTTGTTGCGGGCGTTGATGTTTTCTGTTGCAAGCCTCTTGTTTGTGTACTTCTTATGACGCGGGATAGTGAGATCGAAGCGGTCCAGGCCAACCTTAGGCGACATCGTTCGCGAGACCGGCTCCGCACTTGACGTGTGGCATGTTCCACACATGCGGCTGGTGGATGCCAGTTTCTCTCACTATAGTTGTCATGGGATTTACACCGGAGTTCGGCAACCATAATATCACCGTTGTGGCTTTCCCTATGTAAGAATCGTTCTGAGCTTGCTACTCCC
Organism: Avena insularis; assembly: GCA_023614405.1. Classification (NCBI taxonomy): domain Eukaryota; kingdom Viridiplantae; phylum Streptophyta; class Magnoliopsida; order Poales; family Poaceae; genus Avena; species Avena insularis. The sequence continues at coordinate 27,808,671 of CM042689.1, read as the reverse complement.
ATAAGCCACGTAAAACATTCAACAACAAAGTAGAGGCGTCTAACTTGTTTTTGCAGGGAGTGTTTTCTGTGATATGGTATGGCCCAAGATGTGATGTGTATGTTGTATGCAATGATCATGTTTTGTAATGTTTCACGACTTGCATGTCGATGAGTACACAACCGGCAGGAGCCATATGGTTGTCTTTATAATTGTGTATGACCTGTGTGTCAACTTCTTATACGCCATGTAATAGCTTTACTTTATCGCTAAGTAGTTAGCAATAGTTGTAGTTGCTATTCGTGGTGGTGGCAATCATGGTGGAGTGATGGAGATCATGGCGGCACGCACAAGATGGAGATCATTGTGCGAAGATTGGCTATACCATGTCACATAAAGTTATATGCATGTGATGTTTATCCTTTTATGTATCTTATTATCCTTAGATCGCGACGGTAGCATTATAAGATGATTCCTCACTTAAAGATCAAGATAAAACTGTGTTCTCACCATGTATGCACCGTTGCGAAAGTTCGTCGTGTTCAAGCATCACGTGATGATCGGGTGCTATAAACTCTACATTCACATACAACGGGTGCAAGCCAGTTTTGCACACGCGGAAATACTTGGGTTTGACTTGACGAGCCTAGCATGTATAGACATGGCCTCGGAACACATGAACCGAAAGGTTAAACATGAGTCATATGAATGATATGATCGACACTTCGTTGTCCACCATTGAAACCACATCTCTTCTCGTGAAGATCGGATTAGGTGTGGTGAATTTGGATCATGTTCACTAAACAACTTGAGGGATGTTGAATTTAGTGGGAGTTCATCTAGTAATTTGATTAAGTTGAACTAGTTATCATGAACATAGTCTAATTTGTACTTGCAAATATTGTAGATCAAATGGCTAAGTCCAACTTCAACTTCAACGTTTTTGCTGAGAAAGAAAAGCTTAGAAACAATGGGTCTAACTTCACCAACTGGTTCCGCAATCTGAGAATCATTCTCATTGGCGGACAAAGGACTATGTCCTTGAGGATGCGCTTAGGTGACGCCCTGCTATAGATGCTACCTACCGATGAGAAAGTTGTTTATCACAAGAAAGATGATTATGGTGTGATTAAGAGCACCATGTTGTTTGCTATGGAATCGGACCTTCAAAATCATTTTGAAGATTATCCCGCCCTTTGAGATTCTTGAGGAGCTGAAACCATGTTTCAGACTCAGGCCCGCTCGAGAGATATGAGATCTCCGAGAAATTCTTTAATCGCAAGATGGAGGAAGGGAGTTCCGTTAGTGAGCACGCCATAAAGATGTCTGCCACACTCAACGCCTTTGAGCAACCGGATCGCAGATTCCAGAGGAGCTCAAGATTGACAGTGGTTCTGCAATCACTCCTCCCAACTACAAAAGTTTTGTAGTGACTCATAATCAGATTGGTTCCACCGATACGATCACCAGATCTTCGCTAAGCTGAAAGCTGGAGGTGGACATCAAAAGGATGATCATGTGTTGATGGTCAACAAGCCCCCAGCTTTAAGAAAGGTAAGGTGCAAAGAAGCCTTCAAGAAAGGCGAGGCAAGCGTGTTGCCCTGCTGAGAAGAAGCTCAAGTCCGGACCTAATCGAACCCAGTGCTTCTATTGCAAGGACAAGGGTCACCGAAGCGCAAATGTCCAAAGTACTTAGCAGACAAGAAGGCTGGCACCATAAAAGGTATATTTGATATACATGTTATTGATGTTTTCCTTACTAGCCCTCGTTGTAGTGCCTGGGCATTTGATACTGGTTCAGTTGCTAATATTTGTAACTCGAAACAGGAGCTACGGAATAGACGGCGGCTTGCGAGGGATGAGGTGACGATGCGCGTTGGCAACGGATCAAGAGTTGATGTGATGGCCGTCGGCACGCTCTCCTTAGTTTTACCTTCAGGATTGGTTTTAAACCTTAATAAGTGCTATTATGTGCCTGCGTTGAGCATGAACATCATATCTGGATCGTGTTTATTGCAAGACGGTTATTCATTTCAATCTGAGAATAATGGTTGTTCTATTTATATGAGTAACATCTTTTATGGTCATGCACCGCCTGTGAATGGTATATTTCTTCAGAATCTCGAAAGGGATGAAACACACATCCATAACATTGAGGCTAAGAGATGCAAAGTAGATAGAGATAATACTACTTATTTGTAATCGCTTGCCTAGGTCATATTGGTGTAAAACACATGAAGAAACTCCATTCTGATGGACTTTTGGAGTCTCTTGATTTTGAATCATTTGACACATGTGAACCATGCCTCATGGGCAAGATGATCAAAACCCCGTTCTCCGGAATGATGGAGCGAGCAACGGACTTATTGGAAATCATACATACCGATGTATGCGGACCGATGAGTGTTTCGACGCGCGGTGGATATCGCTACTTTCTCACTTTTACCGATGACTTAAGTAGATATGGGTATATCTATTTGATGAAACATAAATCTGAAACATTTGAAAAGTTCAAGGAATTTCAGATTGAAGTGGAGAACCATCGTAACAGAAAAATTAAGTTTCTACGATCCGATCGTGGAGGTGAATATTTGAGTTATGATTTTCTCACGCATCTTAAAGCAAGCGGAATCGTTTCGCAACTCACGCCACCCGGAACACCACAGCGCAATGGTGTGTCTGAACGCCGGAATCGAACTCTACTAGATATGGTCCGATCAATGATGTCTCTTACTGATTTGCCGTTATCATTTTGGGGTTATGCATTAGAAACCGCTGCATTCACTTTAAATAGGGCTCCATCTAAATCCGTTGAGACGACACCGTATGAACTGTGGTTTGGTGCTAAACCTAAGTTGTCGTTTCTTAAAGTTTGGGGATGCAAAGCTTACGTCAAGAAGTTGATGCCGGACAAGCTCGAACCCAAAGCGGAGAAATGTGTCTTCATAGGATACCCTAAGGAAACTATTGGGTATACCTTCTACCACAGAACCGAAGGCAAAGTGTTTGTCACAAAGAACAGATCCTTTCTTGAGAAGGAGTTTCTCTCGAAAGAAGTGAGTGAGAGGAAAGTAGAGCTAGACGAGGTTGTTGAACCTTCTCTTGAGTTGGAGAGTAGCGCAGCACCTGAAATTGTTCCAGTGCCGCCTGCACCAACAATAGAGGAAGCTAATGACAAGGATCATGAAGCTTCGGACGACGCTACTACTGAACGTCGCAGGTCGACAAGGTCGCGTGCCCCTCCTGAGTGGTACGGCAACCCTGTCTTAACTGTCTTGTTAGTAGACAACAGTGAACCTGCAAACTATGAGGAAGCCATGATGAGCCCAGACTCTGAGAAATGGCTAGAGGCCATGAAATCCGAATTGGGATCCATGAGCGAAAACCAAGTATGGACTTTGGTGGACCCTCCTAGCGACCGAAAGGCCATTGAGAGCAAATGGATCCTCAAGAAGCAAACAGACACGGATGGTAATGTTGTTGGAGATATGCCCTAGAGGTAATAATAAATGTAGTTATTATTATATATCTTTGTGTTTATGATAAATGTTTACATTCATGCTATAATAGTATTAACAAGGAAACCATTAATACTTGTGTGATTTGTAAACTTAATTTGAAGTCCCTAGTATGGCCTCTATACTTCACTAGCTTGTTGGTTGATTGATGATGTGGTTTTTTTGTCATGAACATTGAGATGTTATCAACAACAAGATCATATCGTTAGGAGAATGATATGGTGGACATACTCCTATAGACAAGCGTAGCATAAAGATCAAGTCATTTCAATAGTTCAATTGCTATATGCTTTCTGATACATAGTAACCTAATTCCTTCGACCATGAGATCATGCATATTGCCTTTACTGGATGGATGCTTTGATGTCATCAAACACCACACCGTAACAGGGTGGCTATAAAAGTGGCATTGGGTGTTCGGAAAGTATTGGTTGAAACACATGGTTCAAGAGTGGGATTTGTCCATCCACATGACGGATAGATATTCTCTGGGCCCTCTCGGTGAAATGTCATCCAATTAGCTTGCAAGCATGTGACTGGGTCACAAGGGATCACATATCACGGGAACGAGAAAAGAGTACTTATCAAGAACGAGGTTGAACTAGGTATGCGTAGATACCGACGATCATGACCTCGGATAAGTAACATATCGTGAGACAAAGGGAAATTGGTATCATATGTAAGTGGTTCATTCGATCGCAAAGTAATCGTAGAAATATGTGGGAGCCATATGAATTTCCAGATTCCTCTATTGGTTATTGTTCGAGAAGTGTCTCGATCATGTCCGCATAATTCACGAACCGTAGGGAGACACACTTAAGGATTCGACGTTGTTTGAGTAGTTATGGTATTATGAGAAAGAGACCAATGTTGTTCGAGTCTCGGATGGGATCCGGATATCACGAGGTGACCCGGAATGGTCCTAGAATAAGATTCATATAAGGAAAGTCCCATTTCGAGTTGGGGAATGGTTCCGTGTTTTCATCGAACATTCTAGAAGGTCCTAATGTCCGACCTGGGGAAGGGGTGCATGAATGTGTCATTGCAAGATGGAATGATTGCATCATGTACTAAGTGTTCTCGCTTCCAAAATAAAAGGTTTATTTAATTCCTAAATTGAAGTCAAACGGCTAGTTTGAAAGTCAAACCGCCAATTTTGGAAAGTGGAAAGAGGAGAAGGAGGAGGCCGAGTTGGGGAGGAGTCCTCCTCCAAGCCGGGCGCCCACCAAGCCGAGTTGGGGAGGGACTCCTCCCATGGCGCAGCCAGCCCTCCCACCTATATAAGGAGGGCAGGCTCCTCCTAAGACACACAAGTTCCTATCCTCTAAACTAGAAACTAGACCTAGACCCCGGTTTAGAGCTGTTTTGTTTAGAGCCTTCTAATTGGTTTAGAGCCTTCTAATTGGTGTGTCTAATTACTAGACCACTAATAGCCTCTCTCATAAGCTCCACCATACCCATACTCGGCTTAAGGCGAAGCCTCGGATCTCCTTTACCTCCAGGTACCACGCCAGTTGTCTTTCGAATCGCGAGGAGAGTGCTACAACCTCCGTCACGGAACAAGGGAGAGGAAGGTCTTCGCCGAAATTAACGGTGACCGATCAAGGGAGCGCTGGAACGCTGCCGGAAGGATCGCTTCACGCGATCTTGAGATCGGAAAGAGTATTGACTACATCACCCACGAGAATCTGCTCTCGTTAAACACTTTGGAATCTTCGAGGGTGAGTTATTCCATCGACTCGCTGCTGCAATCTAGTAGATAGATCTTGGCTTGTTTGTTTGTATGCGATAGAAAATTTTGTTTTCCATGCTCCCAAACCCCACAAAGGGTATCGAGCCGTGTCTATATGTAGATCTGTTGCACGAGTAGAACACAATGATCATTGTGGGCATTGATGCTTTTATTGTAGATTGCTTTTGTGTACTTTGCATCTTGCGGTATGTTGGGATGAAGCGCCGGCTAACCTTACATGACATCGCTCATGAGACTTGCTCCACGCTTGACATGCAACTCGTTTTGCATAAGTGGCTTTATGGGTGCCTGCTTCTCCTAGCATAGTAAAGATCCAATTTACAACGGTAATCAACAATGCTAGTATCAATGTTGTGGTTCTTGTTCGTAAGTTAGAACGACACTTATTGAAAGCCCCAAACCACGTAAAATATGCAAAGAAAGTAGAGGCGTCTAACTTTGTTTTGCAGGTGTGCGGATGTGATATGGCCATGATTGTGATTATATTTGATGTATGCAATGTTCCTTATTGTAAGTTGGCAACCGGCGGAGCCATATGGTTGTCTTTAATTTCTGTTAAGACCTCGTGTCTATTAAAAATAGTTGTAATAGTTGAAGCTGGTGGACTACAACCATGAAGAAGCGTCATTGACCTTGATGCTATGCCGGTGATGATGGAGATCATGTTCGTGCTTGAAGATGGAGATCGGAAGCACAAAGAAGAAAGGCCATATCATATCACATATTATGAATTGCATGTGATGTTAATCCTTTATGCATCTTGTATTGCTTAGTAGACTACGGTAGCATTATAAGATGATCCCTCATGCACATAAATTTCAAGTTCTAAAGTGTTCACCCTTAGTATGCACTGCCAAAGCTTGTCGCTCAAGCACCACGTGATGATCGGGTGTCTTTGATTCCGCCGGTGACTACAACGTAAGCAAGCCAGATTTGCTTATGCGGTAGCTAAGGTTTGATCTTGACGAGCCTAGCATGTACGCATATGGCCTCAGAACACGGATCGCCGAAAGGCAAAGCATGAATCATATAGTAGATATGATGAACATGATGATTGTTCGCCATTGAAACTATATCAACTCTCGTGATGATCGGTGTTGATGTAGTGGATTTGGTTCGTGATCACTAAAACAATGTGAGGGATGTTGTTTTGAGGGAGTTCACCTAGTTTAATTTCATTAATTAATTTGAACTCAATTTGTCATAAACTTAGTCTAAACTATTGCAAATATGTTGTAGATCAATGGCAGCCTACCATCAATTTTAATGCTCCTAGAGAAAGAAAAGTTGAAAAACAATGGAAGCAACTTCATGGATTGGTTCCGCAATTTGAGGATTGTCCTCACATGGTAATTTGACCTATGTGCTGGATGCACCGCTAGGTGACCCACACCGCAATCGATGCTACCGATGAAGTAAAGAATGTTTACCTCGCCTAAGAATCGGTACTCCATAGTTCAGGTGCTATCTTGTATGGTTTAGAATCGAGCTTGAAAAGGTTTGAAGAGTCGATCCATATGATATTGTCGAGGATCTCAAATTAATTTTTGAGACTCATGCAATTGAAAGTTATGAAGCTTCAAAAGTTCTTTAACTGCAAGATGGAAGAGGGTAGCTCAAGCTGTGAGCATGTGCTTAAGATGTCTGGGCACGCAAATAAACTTCAAAGTTTGGGTATAGTGATTCCTAATACTTTGGGGGTTTACCGCATCCTCCAATCACTACCACCAAGTTACAAGAACTTTGTGATGAACTACAACATGCGAACATGAACAAAGAGTTGCTTAACTGTTTGCTATGTTAAAATCTGCAAGTGGAGATCAAGAAAGAGCACCAAGTGTTGATGGTCAATAAGACCACCAAATTCAAGAAAGGCAAGTCTAAGAAGGACACTTCAAGAAGGGTGGTAAGAAAGTTACCATACCGACGAAGAAGACCAAGGCTGGACCCAAGCCCGATCTTGAGTGCTTTACCGCAAGGGAGAAGGTCCTTTGAAGCGGAATTGCCCAAGGTACTTGGCGGATTTGAAGAACGGCAACATCAAGAAGAAAGGTATATCTGATATACATGTTATTGATGTGTATCTCACTAGTACTCGTAGTAGTGCCTGGGTATTTGATACTGGTTCGGTTGCTCATATTTGTAACTCGAAACAGGAGCTACAGAATAAACGGATCAAAGGTTGATGTGATCGCGGTCGGCACACTACCTCTTCATCTACCATCGGGATTAGTTTTATACTTAAATAATTGTTATTTGGTGCCTGCGTTGAGCATGAACATTATATCGGGATCTTGTTTATTGCGAGACGGTTACTTGTTTAAATCCGAGAATAATGGTTGTTCGATTTATATGAGTAATATGTTTTATGCACATGCACCTTTGATAGATGGTCTATTCTTGTTGAATCTCGATAGTAGAAATACACATATTAATAACATTGAAGCTAAACGTTTGAAATCAAGCGATAATTCGACCTATATGTGGCACTGTCGTCTTGGTCACATTGGAATGAAGCGTATGAAGAAACTCCATTCCGATGGACTTCTTGAATCACTTGATTTTGAATCACTTGAAAGATGCGAAGCATGTCTGATGGGTAAAATGACTAAGACTCCATTTTCTGGTATGATGGAGCGAGCTACAGACTTATTGGAAATCATACATACCGATGTGTGTGGTCCAATGAGTGTAGCATCGCGCGGTGGTTATCGTTATGTTCTTACCTTCACGGATGATTTGAGTAGATATGGGTATATCTATTTCATGAAACATAAGTCCGAAACTTTCGAGAAGTTTAAGGAGTTTCAAAGTGAGGTAGAGAATCAACGTAACAAGAAGATTAAATTTCTACGTTCTGATCGTGGAGGTGAATATCTAAGTTACGAGTTTGGCGAGCATTTGAAGAAATGTGGAATACTTTCGCAGTTGACACCGCCGGGAACACCACAGCGAAATGGTGTGTCTGAACGTAATCGAACTCTCTTAGATATGGTTCGCTCTATGATGTCACTTACAGATTTACCACTATCATTTTGGGGTTATGCATTAGAAACAACCGCATTCACTTTAAATAGGGCACCGTCTAAATCCGTTGAAACGACACCGTATGAATTATGGTTTGGGAAGAAACCTAAATTGTCGCTCCTTAAAGTTTGGGGATGCGGCCTATGTAAAGAAGTTACACGGACAAGCTTGAACCCAAAGCGAAAATGCGTCTTCATAGGATACCCAAGGAAACTGTTGGGTATACCTTCTATCATAGATCCGAAGGCAAAATCTTCGTTGTTAAGAATGGATCCTTTCTAGAGAAGGAATTTCTCTCAAAGAAGTGACTGAAGGAAAGTAGAACTCGACGAGGTTGTCGAACCTTCTCGAATTGCGAGTAGCGCAGCACCGGAAGAAGTTCCTGTGGTGGTGCACCAATAAGAGAGGAAGCTAATGATGGTGATCATGAAACTTCGGTTGAAGTTACTACAGAGCTCGGAGGTCAACGAGAACTCGTACCACTCCATTGGTATGATTCCGTTATGAATGTCATGTTGGTGGACAACACCGATGACCCCGAGACATAGGAGGAAGCGATAATGAGCCCAGATTCCACTACATGGCAAGAAGCCATGAAATCCGAGATTGGATCCATGTACGAATACCAAGTATGGACTTTGGTGGACTTACCGGATGGCGGAAGGTCACGAGAACAAATGGATTTTCAAGAAGAAAACAGATGTTGATGGTAATGTTATCGTTTATAAAGCTCGACTTGTCGCAAAAGGGTTTCACAAATTCAAGGAGTTGACTACGATGAGACTTTCTCACCAAAGAGCGAAGCTAAAGTCTGTGAGGATTATGTTAGCAATCGCTGCATATTATGATTATGAGATATGGCGGATGGATGTCAAAAGCATTCCTCAATGGAGACATTGATGAAGAGTTGTATATGATGCAACCCAAAGGTTTTGTCGATCTTAAAGATGCTAACAAGGTATGCAAGCTTCAACGGTCTATCTATGGATTGAAGCAAGCATCCCGGTTGGAATCAACGCTTTGATAAGGTAATCAAAGTTTTGGTTTTATACAAACTTATGGAGAAGCTTGTATTTACAAGAAAGTGAGTGGGAGCTCAGAGCATTCTTAATACTGTATGTGGATGACATATTGTTGATTGGGAATGATGTAGACCTTCTTAATAGTGTAAAAGAGTATTTGAATAATAGTTTTTCAATGAAGGATCTTTGCGAAGCAGCTTACATATTAGGCATAAAGATTTATAGAGATAGATCGAAACGCCAAATATCATTGTCACAAAGTACATATTTGGACAAAGTTCTAAAGAGGTTTGGAATGGAAGATAGCAAGAAAGGGTTCTTGCCCATGTTGCTTAATACGACCTTGAGTAAAACTCAAAGTCCGACATCGCGTAAGATAGAGAAAGATGAGTAAGACTCATGCCTCAGCCATAGGATCTCTAATGTATGCCATGCTATGTACTAGACCCGACGCATATGTCGTTAGTCTAACTAGCAGATATCAAAGTGATCCAGAGTGGATCATTGGACAGGTCAAAAAACATCCTTAAGTACTTGAGAAGAACTAAGGATATGGTTCTTTCTTATGGAGGTGATGAACAGCTCGTTGTTAATGGTTACACCGATGTTAGTTGGAACACCGATCCGGATGATTCTAAATCACAACTGGATAATGATTTATTTTGAATGGTGCAGCAGCTTAGCTGGAGGAGTGCAAAGCAAAGCGTTGTGGCGAGATCTTCAACTGAATCGAATACATGGTTGCTTCGGAGGCTTCACAAGAAGCGATATGGATGAAAGAGTTCATTGCAGAGCTGGTGTGGTTCCTAGTGCTGGACCCAATGTCTATCTCAGTGATAACATGGGCGCCATAGCCAATGCGCAAGAACCAAGGTCACACAAGAAGTGAAGCATATCAAGCTGCGTTTCCACGCTATTCGAGAACATATCCAGATGGGGATATAAAGATTTGCAAAGTACACACAGATCTGAATGTGGCGGATCCGTTGACTAAACCTCTCCCGAGGGCAAAACATGACCAACACCAAACTGCCATGGGTGTTCGGTATATTACCATGTAATCTAGATTAGATGACTCTAGTGCAAGTGGGAGACTGGAGATATGCCCTAGAGGTAATAATAAATGTAGTTATTATTATATATCTTTGTGTTTATGATAAATGTTTACATTCATGCTATAATAGTATTAACAAGGAAACCATTAATACTTGTGTGATTTGTAAACTTAATTTGAAGTCCCTAGTATGGCCTCTATACTTCACTAGCTTGTTGGTTGATTGATGATGGTTTTTTGTCATGAACATTGAGATGTTATCAACAACAAGATCATATCGTTAGGAGAATGATATGGTGGACATACTCCTATAGACAAGCGTAGCATAAAGATCAAGTCATTTCAATAGTTCAATTGCTATATGCTTTACGATACATAGTAAACTAATTCATTCGACCATGAGATCATGCATATTGCCTTTACTTGATGGATGCTTTGATGTCATCAAACACCACACCGTAACAGGGTGGCTATATAAGTGGCATTGGGTGTTCGGAAAGTATTGGTTGAAACACATGGTTCAAGAGTGGGATTTGTCCATCCACATGACGGATAGATATTCTCTGGCCTCTCGGTGAAATGTCATCCAATTAGCTTGCAAGCATGTGACTGGGTCACAAGGATCACATATCACGGGAACGAGAAAAGAGTACTTATCGGTACAGAGGTTGAACTAGGTATGCAGAGATACCGACGATCATGACCTCGGATAAGTAACATATCGTGAGACAAAGTGAAATTGGTATCGTATGTCAGTGGTTCATTCGACGCAAAGTAATCGAGAAATATGTGGAGCCATATGAATTTCCAGATTCCTCTATTGGTTATTGTTCGGAGAAGTGTCTCGATCATGTCCGCATAATTCACGAACCGTAGGAGACACACTTAAGGATTCGACGTTGTTTGAGTAGTTATGGTATTATGAGAAAGAGACCGAATGTTGTTCGAGTCTCGGATGGGATCCGGGATATCACGAGGTGACCGGAATGGTCCGGAGAATAAGATTCATATAAGGAAAGTCCCATTGAGTTGGGGAATGGTTAGGTGTTTTCATCGGGAACATTCTAGAAGGTCCCTAATGTCCTAAGACCGGGGAAGGGTGCATGAATGTGTCATTGCAAGATGGAATGATTGCATCATGTACTAAGTGTTCTCGCTGTCCAAAATAAAAGGTTTATTTAATTCCTAAATTGAAAAGTCAAACGCTAGTTTGAAAGTCAAACCGCCAATTTTGGAAAGTGGAAAGAGGAGAAGGAGGAGGCGAGTTGGGAGGAGTCCTCCTCCCAAGCCCAGCCCACTGCCGAGTTGGGGAGGGACTCCTCCCATGGCGCAGCCAGCCCTCCCACCTATATAAGGAGGGCAGGGCTCCCTCCTAAGACACACAAGTTCCTATCCTCTAAACTAGAAACTAGACCTAGACCCCGGTTTAGAGCTTTCGGGTTTAGAGCCTTCTAATTGGTTTAGAGCCTTCTAATTGGTGTGTCTAATTACTAGACCACTAATAGCCTCTCTCATAAGCTCCACCATACTGCACTTACTTGGCAAGCGGCCTCATGATCTCCCTTTACCTCCTGCATTACGCCTGCCAGCTGCCGAATCGCGAGGAGAGTGCTACAACCTCCACTGCTGGAACAAGGGAGAGGAAGGTCTCGTCGAGTAATAACGCAGTGACCGATCAAGGGAGCGCTATGAACGCGGCGCCGGAAGGATCGTCTACGCGATCTTGAGATCGGAAAGAGTACGACTACATCACCCACGAGAATCTGCTCTCGTTAAACACTTTGGAATCTTCGAGGGTGAGTTATTCCATCGACTCGTTGCTGCAATCTAGTAGATAGATCTTGGCTTGTTTGTTTGTATGCGATAGAAAATTTTTGTTTTCCATGCTACGAACCCCTACAAATGTTACCGTCTATAAAGCACGACTTGTCGCGAAAGGTTTTCGACAAGTTCAAGGTGTTGACTACGATGAGACTTTCTCTCCCGTAGCAATGTTTAAGTCCATTCGGATTTTATTAGCAATTGCTGCGTTTCATGATTATGAAATATGGCAGATGGATGTCAAGACTACGTTCCTCAATGGCAACATTGATAAAGAGTTGTATATGATGCAACCCGAAGGTTTTGTCGATCCTAAGGATGCTAATAAAGTGTGCAAACTTTAGCGTTCCATTTATGGACTGAAGCAAGCATCTCGGAGTTGGAACCTTCGTTTTGATCAAGTAATCAAGATCTTTGGATTTGTTCCAAATTGCTACGAAGCTTGTATCTACAAGAAAGTGAGTGGGAGCTCAGTGACATTTCTGGTACTATATGTGGATGACATATTGATTATTGGAAATGACATCGACATGCTTAACGATGTGAAGAGTTATTTGAACAAATGTTTTTCAATGAAAGACCTAGGAGAAGATGCTTATATATTAGGCATCAAGATCTATAGAGATAGACAAAGACGCCTGATAGCTTTAAGCAAAAGTACATACCTAGACAAAGTTCTGAAAAGGTTCAGAATGGATAAGACAAAGAAAGGTCCAGTGCCTATGTTGTCAGGTAAGATATTGAGCAAGGCTCAGTGTCCAGCTACGGTAAATGATAGAGAAGCTATGAGCAAAGTGCCTTATGCCTCGGCCATAGGTTCTATCATGTATGCCATGCTGTGTACAAGATTGGATGTGTCCAATGCTCTTAGTTTGACGAGAAGATATCAAAGTGATCCAGGAGTGGAACACTGGACAGCCGTGAAGAACATCCTAAAGTACTTGAATAGGACTAAAGAAATGTTCTTGGTCTATGGAGGTGATGAACAGCTCTTTGTAAAGGGTTACGTCGACGCTAGTTTCGACACCGACAAGGATGATTCTAAATCTCAGACAGGATACATTTATATTTTGAATGGAGGAGATGTGAGCTGGAGAAGCTGCAAGCAAAGCATAATCGCGGGATCTACAGTAGAAGCGGAATACATGGCTACTGCAGAAGCGTCAAGTGAAGGAGTTTGGATCAAGAACTTCATCACTGAGCTTGGTGTGGTTCCAAGCGCCTTGGACCCACTTGAGATATTGTGTGACATGAGTTGTCATGAGTTGTCAATTAATAATGAGATCATATCATTGGGAGAATGATGTGGTGGACAGACCCAAACTAAGCAGAGAAATTAGATCGTGTCATCGTGTTCATCTTTGCGAAGCTTTTCTTATGTCAAATATTGTATTCCTTAGACCATGAGATAATGCAACTCCCTGGTATCGGATGAAAGCTTTGAGGTCATCAAACGTCATCCTATGAGAGGGTGATCATAAAGGTGTCTCTCAGGTGATCGGAAAGTACCTGTTGGGTTGTATGTATCGAGATGGGATTTGTCCCTTCTAAGTCGGAGAGATATACTTCGGCCCCACTCGGTAATCGATATCAACACCGCTTGCAAGCATGTGGTTAAGGAGTTAATGACAAAGTGATATCGGATTACGGAACGAGTAAAGTACTTGCTGTGAATGAGATTGAACTAGGTATGATTGCGTAAACGATCAAATCTCGCAAGTAAAATATCGCGAGACGAAGGGAATATAAATATGGGATTGATTGAATCCTGGCATCGTGGTTCATCCGATATGATCATCGATGAATGTGGGAGTCAATATGGGTTTCGCACCCACTGTTGATTATTGATATAAGATCATGTCTGCATATTCTCGAACCCGAAGGGTCACACACTTAACGTGTCTCGACGCTAGGATAGATTGGATAATTGGTTTATGAGTTTTTGTTCGGAGTCTCGGATGGGATCCGGGACATCACGAGAGGTTCCGGAATGGTCCGGAGAATAAGATTCATATAAGGCAATGCAGTTTTTGGAGTTCGGAATTGTTTCGGGTTAATCGGTATTGTACCGGAAGCTTCTAGAACCTTCTGGAGTGGGACCAACGTGGCCCCACTTGTCGGGAGGGGGCATGGGCCAATGAGGGAGTGTCCTGGCCGCATTGGTCCAGGGGCACAAGCCCCATAAGGCCCAGCCGGCCAAACCCTAGGGAAACCCTAGGGGAGCTTCTAGAAGGGGGGAACTTGCCCCCCACTCCTCCCTCCTTGGCCGCCGGCCAGGGGCTTGGGGAAGGGGCTAGGGCTGGCCGCCCACCCTCTATATAAAGAGGTCTGGGGGCGCACCCCTCCCCTACACCTCCTCCACAACCCTAGCCGCCTGTGCCCTCCACTCTCTCTCCTCCCGATTACAGAGGCGAAGCCACCGCAGAAACTCTCCACCGCTTGCACCGCGCCGTCGCGTTGTATATCCAATCCATCTCTCCACCCTACTTGCTGGACCGAGGAAGGAGGAGACGTCAAGGTGTCGCACATGTGCATCTCTCGGAGGAATCGCCACTTGCGGTGTTAGATCGGATCGGATCGCGAGGAGGAGAAGCGAGTACGACTACATCACCCACGCTCGTCAACGCTCACGGCGTAATCTTCAAGGGTATGAAGATCTCATCTATCCCTCCTCGTTGTTTGCATCTCCTAGATTAGATCTTGGCTTTCCCGTTCGCATCCGTAGAATTTTTTTGATTTACTATGCTGCGAAACCCATCACCGGTAAACCCGTGAAGGCTGACGGACATAGCTTTTCAGAATAAAAGCAACCTTTAAAGAAATGTTTACGAAAACTTGCATTGCCTACGACCTTTGGTCTGTGGCTGTAGATATAGTGCATCAAACACTCCTTTTCTAGTGAACTTGCTGAGTACGCTCGTACTCAACGTATCTTCTTAACCCTTGCTAGATTCTGAAGCCATTAAGACGACATCTACATCAAGTTATGCTCCAGGAATCATCATCAAAAGTTAAAGCTCTTCAATGATGTCAAGAAAGTCAACATATACATTAATTCAAGTGAAGACGAAGTTTCTATTTGGATAGGAATATAATCTCTAGCCATAGAACCTATTTATGTAGTGTATTGCAATAGTAGCAATGCTAGACCATTAGTTAAAATACTAGTCTTATTAGTATGATAGTTTTTGAGTTGTTTATTTCTGATTCTTCTTGTAAGAAGTTTCTTTCTCTCTCTTTAACCTAGAGTGTTCTCTGGATATTGTGTAAAGAGTTGAGTTGTAACATATAGTCATGTCTTGGACCTGTTGTGTTTTTGTTGTACCACTCTGAGGGATGTAATACGAGTGAACGGTGTTTTATTGGTGTTATGTCAACGACTATAGTTTACTACATCATGCAGTGGTATGCTGGGTCACCGCACTTGGTATCCGCCTATATGGAAGTCGAAGGCTAACAGGCTACTACCAGGGAGGATTTTTGGATGGGGGAGCTGCGGCTGATGAGCGAGGAACTGCAAATGTAAGTCTTCGTGAACTGTTGTTCTTTTTGGATGCGTCTTGTTTGCATGTCATCGTATTCTGTACTTGGTGCAGGCGTCAATCTCATTCTGGGGGAAGTGAAGGAGCGCATTGCAGTTCGGATGAATTGTCTGACTTAGCAGGACTTGGAGGCTGGCGGCTTCTTCTGGATGGACCGCGATCGAGCCATCGTTCTTGCGACGATGCAAGATCGCGCGCATCAGGTTTCTCGGGTGCTGAGGCAGGCGAGGAATTCCATGCCGTCCATTTGGGCCATCATGTTTCCCCTGGATGAGGCACCTTCCAACCTGTGGGGTATGCTGGCAAAGTTTTGGGATGTGCGCCACGTCAAGGAGTTGGTGCGGGTGTCATCTAGTCGCTGGGGTAAAGGCCGCTCTTTCGCTTGTTCGGCTGCAGCGCCATGATGTCAATCTCGCGGAGGTGGTGACTGGGCCACCCCTTCGACCTTAAGGTAGTCTCTGGGATATGAGCCCGCATTATGCGGCTGTTAGGTAGTATGCCGAAGATATCGTGGATCTTTTTGAGCAACGGGCGAGTGTGATTCTTCAGAACAGGCGGACCCTGTAAAGAAATAGACTGATGTAAAATTTGTATATATTCAAGTGGGCTTGTTGTGCCCTGTGTAAAGTTTATTTGTATTAGCACGTTGTGCTTTATTATGTGCATGTCCTTTTCGTTAGCCTGACATGGTCAGCTACTCAGGTTGTATGCATTATTCTCAGTCGACGAGGTCGTGAGATGAGGCGTAGCCCCCGAGCATGTTATAGCAAAAAGTAATGAAAGGTGAAAGAAATTTCGGGTGAGGAACTTAGCTTTTATTCATATCATAACGAGGAGGTATATTTGTTCGGCTGAGTAGCCTTATTGAAAAGTAAAGAGGTAGCTATTGGTAGAAGCGTCGCAGTTGTGCGACGTTCCATGGGTTGAAGTATTCGACTCCTGATTTTACGTCCATGAGGCGATAGGCGCCACCTGAGATTACTTTGTTGACGATGTAGGGTCCTTCCCAGGGTGACTCAAGCTTCTTCGGCCGCTCTTGCTTGAGTCGTAGGACGAGGTCTCCTTTGACGAAGGACCTTGGGCGCAGCCGACGGCTATGGTAGTTGCGGAGGCTCTGCTGGTAAACCGATGAGCGTGCTATGGCGATGTCGCGTGCTTCATCGAGTGTGTCGACGGCATCTTCGAGTGCGGCCGATGATTCGGCTTCGCTATAGGCAATGACCCGAGGGGCCTTGTGGCGTACTTCTGCAGGTAACACGGCTTCGGCTCCGTGCACCATAAAGAAGGGGTGTAGCCAGTTGAGATGTTCGGCGTTGTACGCTGGTTCTAGAGTACGGAGGGTAGTTCCTCCACCCAAGCTCCTGCGAGCCTTTCGAGTGGGCATAGCGGGAGTTTCTTGATGCCGTTGCCTATGAGGCCGTTGGCCTTTTAGACCTGTCCATTCGTCTGCGGGTGCGCCACAGAGGCGTATGGAAATGTTGTTGGGACGGTGTCCCGCTGCTACCTCACCTGGCATTGTCAGTGATCGCAGCCATTGATATGCGTTTCCTTTTTATGTGGGACACATGTTGCCCAGCAACGTGTACAAGACCATATGATATGTGTTTCCTTTTTATGTGGGACACATGTTGCCCGGCAACGGGTACAAGACCATATGGCGGCTCACTGGGTTGCCCGGTCAAGCACCACAGCACCTGAAAATCTCTCCTCTTTGTCCCCTTCGCATCATCTCTTTCACACACAACACAAGTTGATCGCAGCGATACGGTTTTCCTTCCCCCGGTAGACGAAGCCGACTTCTTCCATGATGATGTCCCTACTTTGCAAAGCGTCGCTCTCGCCATGGGCGTAAGCAGGAGTGGGGCCGGGTGGGCCGTGGCCCACCCAGAATTCTAGAAAATAAATAGACTACCATTCATCTAAAAAATAATCTAATGTTTAGATTGTAGACCATTGTAGACCAGTTTGAGAGTATTCATTTTCCAGTCATAGGAATAGTTGATTGCATAAAAATAGCAGCAGCACTAAGCGTCTCCGGGTTGATGGCATGCTGCCTTCATTCTGGTTCTCCTGCTGACACTTTTCTTATACTTTTTGTCAAAATTCCGCTTTTGCTACAAAATGTGTTGTTTTTGCTACAAAATGTGTCGTTTTTGCTACAAAATGTCCCGCTTTTGTATGTAGCAAAAAATTTAACCCTTGGGACGAAAAATAAAAGACATATCTTGTCAGAGACATTTTTTTGGTAGCCTCACCGGAGTCATGGAGAAGATGAGGTTCTAGGAAGCCCACCACGGATACAAACGTTGCACGCACACGGGGACCCGGACAGTGGAAGTCGTGAAGGGAATATGCCCGAGAGGCAATAATAAAGTGGTTATTATCGTATTCCTTATTTGTGATAAATGTTTATTTTGCATGCTATAATTGTATTAATACGGAAAAGTTAATACATGTGTGTTTAATAAACAAAAAGAAAGTTCCTAGTTATGCCTCTCTTATAAACTAGCTCGTTGATTAACAAGATGATCAAGGTTTCCTGATCATGGACATTGGATGTTGTTAATAAAGAGGTCACAACATTAGTGTAATGATGTGATGAACATTCATCTGAAGTATAGCATTACGATCAAAGTCATTGAGTTTATATTGCTATAACAACTTACGAAGTGATCCTAATCCTTAGACCATGAGATCATGTCAATCACTAACACCGGAAGAGTTTCTTGATGACATCAAACGTCACAGCGTAACTGGAAGATTATAAAGATGGCTTCAGAACTACTAAAGTGTTATGTTGAGTCTCATGGATCGAGAGTGGAATTTGTTCATCCCGATGACGGATAGATATACTCTGGGCCCTCTCGGTGATATCACATTGATTAGCTTCCAAGCAAGTGATTTGATCACTAGAATTTTATATCACGGGAACGAGAAAAGAGTGCATGTCGGTAACGAGATCAAACTAAGTATGGAGATACCGATGATCGAATCTCGTACATGTAATATATCGTGAAACAAAGGGATTAAGATACTAGCGTAAAAGGTTTCGACGATCACAGGAAAGTCATCGTTGAATGTGTGGGAGTCAGTATGGATCTCTAGGTCCCGCTTCTGATTATTGATCGGAGAAGGGTTTCGATCATGTCCGCATTATTCGCGAACCGTAGGGTGGCACACTTAAGAGACACCGACATCCAATTGGAGCAAAATTTTCATGCCGGAAAGAATAACAAGCGCATGAATTTATTTCACTAGATACTGAAATGGGTTTTCGGGTGAAATTGCAGAAAGTGTTTCTGCATGTCAAATGAAATACTAACAAGGGGTTATATGTGAATGTTTGTCATTAAAGTAATTGACAAAATTCTGAATAAATAAAAGGAGTTTTATTTAATGAGAGTTTGCATTAAATTTGGTGGAAATTTAATGGGAATTTGAGTGGGTTTTTGAGTGGAGGAAAGTGAAAGCCATTTGAGTGAGTGGAGTGTCCACCCACATGAATGAGGAAGAGGTGGGGGAAGCCCCATGGCTGGGCGCCATGCCCCTTGGGTGCCCCCTCTCTCCTATAAAAGGCTCCCCTCTCATCCTTTCAAAGCACACCTCCTTGTGAAGGATCTCTCTCCCCCTCTAGAATTTATCCCCCATGGTCTCGGACTAGCGAGATACATGTTCCCGGTGGCTATTCGGCAAGAAAGAGTTATGCTTCCGCTGCATCGCTGGAGCGAGGAGGCGGGGTGTCTTGTACGTGTGTGCGAGCACGGATGTGCTACTGTTTTGCGGCGCTAGGACTTCTCTCGATCTTGAGATCGGCAAGAGATCGTCTACATCAACCACGAGTTTGGACTCGTTAAGCTTTGTCGGTCTTCAAGGGTGTGTTCTCTACGGATATACATCCACCCGTTACTTGTATCTAGTAGATAGATCTTGGTACATAATTGTTCCCATCATAGGAAATTTTTTGTTTTCTATGCTTCGAACCCTACAGTGGTATCAGAGCCGGATCTATGCGTAGATGCTTTGCACGGGTAGTACACATATGTATATGTGGGCGATGATGATCATTTTATTGCTTCTTAGTTTTACTTTGGATATTGGTGGCATAGTGGGATGAAGCGGCCCGGACAAACTTTACATGTCCTTGCACATGAGACCTGTTTCATGCTTGACATGCAACTAGTTTTGCATAAGTGGCTAGCGGGTGTCTGTCTCTCCTACTATAGTCAATATCTAATTTGCAACAAGTTGTCGACAATTTGATTATCCTTGTTGTGGTTCATGTTCGTAGGTAAGAATGGTTATATCTTCGAAATCCCTAAGGCACGTAAAAATTGCAATGGATAAATTAGAGGCGTCTAGTTTAGATTGTTGCTGGGCTAGTGTTATGATATGGTGATGTTGTAAGTAGAAGTATGAGATGATACTCTTACAACACACATAACATGTAGGTTCCATAGACCTTGGCCTTACACATAGAGGTATGATAGAGATCATACCACAGTGCATATGATGGAGATCATATGCGGGAACCATATCATTTCACTTATAAACATGTGATGTTTGATTGCATCTTATATTACTTATTTGGCGTTTTATTAGCATAATAAGATGATCCCTCATTTAGATATCAAGATAAGAATGTGTTCTTCCTTAAGTATGCACCGACAATGTTTCGTCGCTTCAAGACATCACGTGATGATCGGGTGTACTTGAATCTACGAGCATATCTCGGGTGTAAGACAGTTTTACACACGCGAATACTAAGGTTCTTACTTGGCGAGCCCATGTACAGACATGGCCTCGGGACACGGACCTAAAGGTTAAGCATGAGTCATATGTTTTGATATGATGACCATTTGGATGCTTGCCTTTGAAGCTACATCGACTCACGTGATGATCGGACTTGGTGTGGTGGATTTGGTTCATGTAATCACCAAAAAAGACACGAGGGATGTCGTTTTTGAGTGGGAGTTCATTTCTAATTTGTATTAGAAGAACTCAATTTATCATAAATTAAATCAAAGTGAATTTGCATAATTTGTTGTAGTCATTGGCATTCGTTCACCACCTTATGCTTAGTTGTAATTGAGATAATAGAACTATAGAATTCTGGATATTTACTTTACGAACTGGTATCGTATTGTGTTGAGTGTCAATATAAAGTTTAAAGTCCTATTTCAAACTTTCAGCAAACTCTATTTACTCCATGAAATTTAATAATTGGTATTAAATCGAGAGTAACAATTCCAGTGTTAGTATCTTAAGTATCATGTTTGCCTCCATGATTCTTGATTGTTTTAATATCAAGTTTATCTAGGAGCTGAAAGAATTCTTTCAGAAACCATCATGTGTGGCAGATATAACGATATCTGAAACAATGTTTTGGTTGCAATATCATAGAGTATAATATATGTTCTCATATTGGATGAGAATTTGCAAAGGTTAGATATGCTAGACATCCTAATCATCCAAAAGGGTTTTGGAAAGTAATGTTATACTCATGATTCGCCTTTATAAGCTACAGTAGCTTGAACATGAAAGTCGTCATGATAAGGATGAATAGAAGATGAATGTAAAGTGTTTACTACACTAAAATATTACTAAAGAATGGATTTTGAAAGAACGTCGATCATTTGATGATGGTGATCTACTTCAAAGTGCGAGTCCAAAGGTATTATTATTTGAATATACACGCTTTAGACTATGTGTCATGTATATGGCACCACTATTGATGTTGATAGATTCTTTTAAAAAGGAAAAGGAAATGCTGAAAGAGAATCTATAAAATATATTTGGCAGAAAAGAAAAGATTGGAAATATCCAATTTAGGTATATGGATGATATACATGTTATGGTTGTATTCTTTGCTTGTTAAGCAATGTGGTTCTTGGGTATTGGATACCGAATTGGTTGGTATGAATTTCATACGGAACGACGCAATTCATGAACCACAATGGCCTAAGTAACTAGCAAGAGAATATGTGATGATGTTCATCAAAAACAAACAAACCGTTGTTTGTATTTCTCGTTGACATCAAAGCTTGACTTCAAGATTTGTTTTAATAATTGTTATTTAAATCACGTATTATGAGAACAAAGGTTATTCAAATAATTACTGTATTCCATATAAGATGGATGATTTACAAATCTAGTTGGATAAATCACATCCATAAAGCTAATGCTAAAATGTCACAAGGCAAATGATTGGAAGATCACTTACGAAGTGACATCGCCGTTTAAATTATATTGGAAAGAAAACATGAAGAAACTCCATATGCATGGATTTATGGAGTCTTTGATTTGATCAAGTGACGCTTGTGAGACTTTCCTCGGGATAATTAAAACTTCGTTCAAAGGCCAAAGAAGAACGAACGGCTAAAATATTGGAATTTATACATATCGATGTATGTAGTCATTATGTATAGTCATAAGCGATGGATTTCAACTACATATGCTTTATCCGGAAATTTGAGTAAATGTTCACTTAATGAGAAAGAAGTGTGAAATATTTGAAAACGTTCAAAGACTTTCAAGATGAAGTGGAAAATCATTGTAACAAGAAAATAAATGGTTTATGATTTTATCATAAGGGATTTATTTGAGTTGCAAGTGTAACAAGAAAAATAAATGAATTATGATTTATCATAAAAGGATATATTTGAGTTACAATCTTAGCAAAAACACCTAGATTTGCATCTCCCGAAACACCATAGGAATATGGAGTGTTTGAGATTTGTAATGAAACCTTGTTTGACATGGTTGGATCAAAGGTGTTATTTATAAAACCGCCATTATGTTTTAAAATATTAAAGCTTTAGAGACTACCACTTTTACACTGAAAGGAGCTCCATCTTGATCCGTTGAAATGACACCATATGAGTTATGGTTTGGGGTAAAACCCAAGTTGTCCTTTCTTAAATTTTGGTATGCTAAGCATAAGTAAGATGTTTACAACCAAAGTCGGATGAGCATGTCTTTATAGGTTATTTTGAATAACAATTGGTTATTCCTCCATAACACCGAGGACAAAAGGGTTTGTCGCTTGAAATGTGAAATTTCTTGAAAAAGAAGTTTTTCACAAAAGGTTAAGTGGGAGGACAACAGAACTTTGACAAGGTTAACGAACCTTAGCTAAATATGCGGAGTTGCGCAGCACCGGAAATCGTTTCGGAGGCAGCCAAAATGCGCATAGCTTATGTGCCTCAAAGGTTGTGGTCACGGAGATCTAAGTTCCTATTGAACCAAGTAGGTTGGATAAACAATCAAATGTTGAGATTTGAGAGTAAATCATTATTGTTTAACAATGATGAACCCACTACATGCAAAGAGGCGATGATGGGACCTGACTCTGTCAAATGGCTTGAAGCCATAAAATCCGTGATAGTTCCATACACGAGAAATCAAGTTTTGAACTTGGAAGACCCTCCAGAAAGGTGTAAAAACCTATCGGTCTATTTGGATCTATATAGAAACATACATGGATGTTTCACATCTATGAAATAGTCGACATGTCATAAAGTATTTTATGACAATGTTCACGGAGTTGACTATGACAAGATTTGATCTTTCATAGCGATATTTAGTCTAGAAGGATTAAAATAGCAACCACTACATATAATTTGGTATATGGTAGATGAATAAACAAAACAAAGTTCTTCTAATAGAATGGTTACCTAGGACGTGTACATGACACGGTCCAAAGGGTTTTGTTAATTTAAAGGATGCTAAAAGGGCATGCAAACTTCAATGGTTGAAGTAAGCATCGTGGAGTTGGAATCTTCACCGTGATGAAAAGGAGTTTTCATCTGGAGACGATGAAGATGCTTGCATTTGCAAGAAATTAAGTGGGAGCGCTAAGACATATTTATAATATATTATGTGGAGGACATCTTGTTGATTGGAAATGATGTATCTTTTATTGACAAAGGTTAAGAATTTCATTTCGATGAAAGACTTAGGCAAAACCCAAATATTTAGCATGAATGTCTATAGCGGATAGACTGTGACGCTAATATGGTTGTGTCAAACATACATATATGAGATATTGAAGGAGTTAAATATAGAAACGACAAGAAATGGTTCTTGTCGCATGGAAAGGAATTGAATCAAGATTCAAGTGTATTGACACTTGATAAGTGAAACAAGATTCAAGTGCTTTGACACTTGATGAGTGAAATCACAAGGATGTTTTGATCAATCATACCATGATATGTACACATCCAGATATATCCCATGCTCGAAGTGTTATGAGCATATACCAGAATGAATCATAAAATGATCATTGGACGATAGTAAGGATATTCTTATAATCTTTTGGTAGAACTAAGAATATATTTGTGCAGAGGTGACAAACAATTATAAATAGTTCATTGTAAAGCGTTACATTAATACTAGTTTTGTCACAAGAACAAATTAAGTTTATCTCAATTTAAACTATGGGTGGCACAATGTAATGGAAAGAAATTTCCATGATGGATTTGGAAGAGTTCCAAAGTTAAGACATTGTGACGAATACTATAACAAAAGGCTAAGTAAATGACTGCTATAGTAGCAGCAAAGGAGGGCATTTGTGTCAAGTAGTTTGTTATCAAACTAAGGTGTGGTTCGCAACGGGCTAACACTAAATATATATTGTATGACAATAGTATCGACATGATTTAACCCCAAGGAACTAAAGGTATCACCGAAAGACCAAATTTATACAATGTCATCTCATTGGAGAATGAGTGATGCGTGAAGACGCAAAGACATGCAAATACACATGGACCTGAAAGTGTCAGATACATAGATTATGTTAACCACTTGCAGTTGCGTATATGGAACAGCAGAAAGCCATAGGTGTTCAATACGCAAAGTTTCTAAACTAGATTATTGTCTCTAGTGCAAGTGGGAGACTGAAGGGAATATGCCCGAGAGGCAATAATAAAGTGGTTATTATCGTATTCCTTATTTAAGATAAATGTTTATTTTGCATGGTATAATTGTATTAATACGAAAACGTTAATACATGTGTGTTTAATAAACAAAAAGAAAGTTCCTAGTTGTGCCTCTCTTATAAACTAGCTCGTTGATTAACAAGATGATCAAGGTTTCCTGATCATGGACATTGGATGTTGTTAATAACGAGGTCACAACATTAGTGTAATGATGTGATGAACATTCATCTGAAGTATAGCATTACGATCAAAGTCATTGAGTTTATATTGCGATAACAACTTACGAAGTGATCCTAATCCTTAGACCATGAGATCATGTCAATCACTAACACCGGAAGAGTTTCTTGATGACATCAAACGTCACACCATAACTAGGTGATTATAAATATGGCTTCAGAACTACTAAAGTGTTATGTTGAGGATCATTGATCGAGAGTGGAATTTGTTCATCCCGATGACGGATAGATATACTCTGGGCCCTCTCGGTGATATCACATTGATTAGCTTGCAAGCAAATGATTTGATCACTAGAATATTATATCACGGGAACGAGAAAAGAGTGCATGTTGGTAACGAGATCAAACTAGGTATGGAGATACCGATGATTGAATCTCGTACATGTAATATATCGTGAAACAAAGGGATTAAGATACTAGCATAAAAGGTTCCGACGATCACAGGAAAGTCATCGTTGAATGTGTGGGAGTCGGTATGGATCTCTAGGTCCCTCTTCTGATTATTGATCGGAGAAGGGTCTCGATCATGTACGCATTATTCGTGAACCGTAGGGTGGCACACTTAAGAGACACCGACATCCAATTGGAGCAAAAGTTTCATGCCAAAAAGAATAACAAGCACAGGAATTTATTTTACTAGATACCGAAATAGGTTTTCGGGTGAAATTGTAGAAAGTGTTTCTGCATGTGAAATGAAATACTAGCAGGGGGTTATATGTGAATGTTTATTATTAAATTAATTGACAAAATTCTGAATAAATAAAAGGAATTTTATTTAATGAGAGTTTGCATTAAATTTGGTAAAAATTTAATGGGAATTTAAGTGGGTTTTTGAGTGGAGGAAATTGAAACCATTTGAGTGAGTGGAGTGTCCACCCACATGAATGAGGAAGAGGTGGGGACAGCCCCATGGCTGGGCGCCATGCCCCTTGGATGCCCCCCTCTCTCCTATAAAAGGCCCCCCTCTCATCCTCTCAAAGCACATCTCCTCGTGAAGGATATCTCTCCCCCTCTAGAATTTATCCCACCATGGTCTCGGACTAGCGAGATACATGTTCCCGGTGACAATTCGGCAAGAAAGAGTTGTGCTTCCGCTGCATCACTGGAGCGAGGAGGCGGAGGTTGCTCGGTGTCTTGTACGTGTGTACGAGCACGGATGCGCTACTGTTTTGCGGCACTAGGACTTCCTCTCGATTTTGAGATCGAAAAGAGATCGTCTACATCAACCACGAGTTTGGACTCGTTAAGCTTTGTCAGTCTTCAAGGATATGTTCTCTACAGATATACATCCGTCCGTTGCTTGTATCTAGTAGATAGATCTTGGTACATAGTTGTTCCCATCGTAGGAAAAATTTTATTTTCTATGCTGCGAACCCTACAAGTTGCTGGATCCCAGGGAAATTAGGATCTACGTCAGGGTTGGAGAGATTCAAGTCGGCCAGTAGTTTGCACTAAACATACAAACCGTACATCATTCACTACCATCGGTGTATTTTAGCAAATATCACTTTTTAGACAGTCATCACATATACTACTCCCTTCGATCAAAACTAAAGGACTCAAATTTATCTGGATACGAATATCTAGATATATTTAATGCTAGATACATTTATATCTAAATAGATCTGAGTTCATTAAATTGAACCGGATGGAGTATGTAAACTATGTAATCCGCTTTCAATGAATACAATACAACACTTTTTAAACAGATTTCGTGTGCCACATGGGTTATTGTAAAAAAAATCTAGGGATAAGTTGTACTTAAAAGAGATCCAGTAGCTAAAAAGCATAATTTTCTAATTATTTAATTTTACTATTTACTTGTCCATGGTGTACCATAACTCACAAAATAAAAAAATATTTGTGACCTGGAAATTGGAACATACTAGATAATACCCGGCGCCATTGCTGCGGAAATTTGTTGTGGTTTTTCTCAATCATAGGGTGTAAAAAAATACAATTATATTTTGAATTTATAATCTGTCAAATTTCATATATAGGATGGTATTCCATGTAAATTTACTTAAGTTATAGATATACATTGCACGATAAAACTGTAGTAATATATAGCCTGGACAACACTTTTAGTAGGATCTATTTGATCTTGTCTGCAGCGAAAACATAGATCATATCGTTTACATGTATATATATACATACAGATACATGTGTAGCCGAAATAGGGAAATCATATTTTTATAATGAAACAGAGTAGATGACGATTGGGAAAAGGAATATCTAGAACAACCATTCAAGCAAATAACCCGGAAGGCAAGTGCTCATACATTCAGAAATAGAAAGAGAGCATTTCCAAGTAGTGAACCTTGCATGAAAAATATCTACCATCAATGAAGAAAATACTCCGAAGAAGAATTTCGTACGTAACCAAAAGGAAATAACACTTGCCACAAATTTTGCCATTCAAATTTTATTCTTAATCCTAATAGAATGTCAAGAAAATAGAACCTAAAATATAGGGAATCAGTAAAAACATGGTGGTGGACTGAAACTGGTCGCCTGGAACGGCAAGGGCTGCATGTGTGTTTTGCCCAGCAGGCCGGCAGCTCAGTATCAGCAGGTGATGAGCGACGACGGGACTTGAAATTTGTCCAATCAAGAACAACGTTATCCCAAGGAAAATCTTTTGGATCAAAATGATAGCGCGATCAGTGAAATCACGCCCAACGGAGAACAGAAGCGGAGCAGCTCTTACCTCAAAAAAAAAAGCGGAGCAGCTCTTGAGCAGGGGGCGAGCATGAGTTGTAAGGGAGACGGGAACGTAACAGATGCAGTATTTAAATTAGAGAGCAACTCCCCATTAATTACTATTGCAGTAGATGAGGGAGACGAAGGAATTGGGAAAATCCATCAGTTTCTTCTCCGAACCTATAGTGCGCAAGAAAGGAATGGGATATGGTTTCGTGTGTAGAAGATGAATAGGAGATGGAAATCCATAATTAGGGGAGTAAATTAGGAAGTTATTGAGGAAAAACACAGTGGGGAAGATGAGACAAATAGAACGCACCACGAACATTAAATGGCTCACTTGGTACAAAAGTTCACGGTGCCAGAAGATGACATGGCATAAGAAAATGTTGAAGATGACGTGGACCAATTAGATGTTTGCTGACGTGGATAGCCTGCATGTTAAGAGAAATAGGATAGTGGGGGACTCCTATTTAGATATAGAAGATTATAGAACTATAATATTATGAGATTTTAATGTGCTATTTACATTACTCCATTTGGTCCGTTTTATTAGGCGCGCACATAGTTTAAGAATAACTTTGACTAATAATTTTGGTCAACGAATTTTATATAATATGTTATAAAAATTATACCATTGGATTCATCTTTAAAAGTATTTTCCAATGATATATTTTTTGGAACATATAATGTATATTTTATTGGTCAAAATTGATGGTCAAAGATTTTTTTAACTACGTGCGTGCCTAATAAACTGGACGGAGGGAGTACTTTTTAAGCAGATTTTGTATTTCACATGGGTCAGCGCAAAAAAAAATTTAACGTGTGTCAACCCTCCAATTCATTCCTGCGTCCGCCACTGACTCTCGCTATCAGAGCTAGCACAGCTTGCGTACTTCTTCCAAACCCCTCCGCTCTATTTTTAGGCTTAGATTTCTCAAGTAGTGATATCTTTGTATTACAAAGTCAGGCTCCTTCACATCTTACAATATTCTTATATCCCAGTTAAATTGAAAAGTGTATTGATTTATTAATCCTATAGCAGCCATGTAAATTCATGTATAGAGTATATACTACCATCTATGTATTAGTATCTGTGTTGCTATCGTATTGTTTCCTTTCTCTCTTATATGTAAATTCAATAGTTTGTTTTGGTAATACATCTTGCTCTGCATTTTTCTTCTTCACTGCACTTGAATAAATAAGAAATGAACCCGGGATGCAACCAAAATAAAAAATACACAAACGAGCAGGTCCATCTAATATATATATAAACACCGTACCATTGCAAAATTAAGACAGACCCACATCAGGTTTCAGGAACTCCCAAGGGAACAGACATCAACCTTCTCCACAGCTCGCAAACAGTCACCACCAAATACTACACCCGATCGACGAAATGGCTCGCGCTGCTCTCTTCATCCTCGCGCTCCTCGTCGTCGCCGTGGCTGTGGCGCCTCGTACGCCGCCGAGGCTCGCGGCAAGAAGGCCGCCGAGGAGAAGGCCGACGCGCCAGCGCCATCAGACTCGCCATCTGACTCGCCCTTTGAGTCCCCCGAGCCTTCTGCAGCGGATGCACCGGAGCCTACCACCGCTGACTGAGATCTCTCTCTCTCTCTCTGTCACCGGCCGGCGGATAAGTTCTTGGAGAGACCAATTCCTCTAATTTTTATCTTTTCAATAATACCTATTGATCGGTAGATGTTACGCCGCCGCTCAATCGGAGCTTTCTTTTTCATGTTGTATTTTTCTTCTTCTCTTGCCAATCTCGTGTAACTATGTGGCTACCTTTATTTGTATCCGTTGCACGGCATCGGGCTGTTGAAATAATTGACAGAATTTCTTGATTTTCATTCCGACTAACATTTCCTACGCACCGGATTATTAATTCTGCGATTAATTACCATAGAGCGAGCGAGGGACGCACTAATCTAGTAATTAACCAATAAAATGAGTGCCTCTTTATTTCAGCAATGAACTGAACCTTCTGACATTAGTACCTGACATCCGCTTCGTGAGGTCGAAAATAATTGACATATTTTTTTCATGGGCTCTTCAAAAGCAAACAAAGTTGACCCGCGCAATTTGTTTGGACGTGAAGTCATGTGTCCCCAAAAGAACAATGTACGTTACACTACGACGTGACATGATGCAAGGCACATGTGAAGTTCATAAATAAATAATCTAATGGAAAAACTGTAAATCATAATTAAGGTAACCCAGTCTAGCGGTTCCTTTTATTTTTATGAAAACACCCATACGTGAAAAACTTACAATCTGAAGATATAACAAAATAAATGATTCAATTTTCCTTTTCTTATTTTGTTGAGAGAAAAAAGCAAGAAGAAAAGTAAACTCGTTATAATTCCACTGATAATACAATATAACCTACACGCATCACATCGAAACATATCACAAGTTTAAAGGATCCTAACTGTTAGTTTGATAACAAGCAAGACATGATTTATACTTGCCACACCTCAGCATAAACACCCTAATCCAAACCCGTTGGACCCAGTGAATACACGAATTGATCTATGTAGCCTTTACCCACTTTGTGCTACTTATTAGAAACAAAATTACTCGCTGTTTTGCATTTGTTGTTGGTACTTGGAAAATACTTTGTGTCATGCGTGGTATAGTTCCTGCCTTATTCAGATTTTAATATTATTATATGTCAAAATAATAAATAAACTTTAATATATAAATACTATTTTTCATACATGTACACAAGTTCATAGTCCAAACTCGGCAAAAGATTCAATTCCACGGGTTGTACATCCAAACAGAAATTAGAATTGGGTGCTACCGTCTAATTCTAACAGAACATACCATGCACACCCAGAACAACATAATTGGAAGTGGAGGCCATTCCTTTCCATCTTGTTTTTTTGTATTCCCACTCCCAATTCAATTCCAAGGCCCAATTCACCTATCCAAACATAGCAGAATCCTATTATACATAGAAGGTTTGGAAGGATTCCACGCGATCCCCGAGTAGTATGCGAGGACTGGTGCTTAATGAATTGAAAGACACAGTTTAATAAGCAATTTATTAGTTCACTTTTGTAAATTCTTATAAGGTATACATAGAAGGAAAAGTTTGACTAT
This sequence comes from Avena insularis, assembly GCA_023614405.1. Lineage (NCBI taxonomy): Eukaryota > Viridiplantae > Streptophyta > Magnoliopsida > Poales > Poaceae > Avena > Avena insularis. Next base: position 27,777,969 of record CM042689.1, on the reverse strand, counting down.
AACGAACTTACTTACAAAGACGATATGATGAAAAGGTGTTTTGCTATATGCAACCTTAGGAATTAATGTCAGAAGGTGATCTAGACATGACTTTGGTAACTCAACTTCAGCTCGATATGATGACACGGTCATGCATAACCTAATGGCACAACTGGAGTAAAATAGAATTTAGATAAATCCAAAGATGTGCATGAATATGGAGGATTAGTTGTTGGTTATTAGGTAATAGAGAGACTAGCTATAGGAAGAGAATTCCCCAACGAGAATTGTTGTTTTCTATCCACATTGATCTATGTAATTTTTATCAAAATTGTTGTAGAATTGAAGTTCTTAAGGCTTACTATAGGGAATGTACAATACTTAGGATTATAATATGATGAACTTTTCCTGTTGGTTTAACAGAAAATATTTCTTTGAATACATCGTTTCGGAAAAACTTTATGGTCAGTAGGTTTCAATGTTATTTCTATTGTGTACAGGACACACTTTTAAGCCATTTGGTAAGTCACCAGCTTACCTTCTATTAATGATCGAATACTCACTTAAAAATGATATGTAACAAAAAAAACTCTCCTAAGAACTATATTTATTTTCTCCAAAACTTCACCTAAGATGGCCAACTGTTTAATCTTGAAACTTTTAACAAGATATTTATGTGATATACATTGAGATCTCTGTTGATATGTTTAAGGATCCTCGAATAAATACAAATACACAATATACCTACAGCTCATCTTTATCACCATAAGTGATCAATACAGACATGCGATTCTATCCATTTTTTCTGCTATATTATCTAGTTGTTTAAATCAACAGTTTGTTAAAGGTAGTGTCCAAAAATTGAAAAACTGCTAAAATAAATTTATTCAAAAACTTGATTTAAAACCTACTCTGAATGTGTTTGAAATGTATAGGTTAGAATTATACAATAAAATCATCTCAATAATAGGCTGGAAAACGTAAAATATCTTAGTATAAAAGTTTAACAACCAACATGATTGAGAGTGCAAATTCAAAAATAAAAGGAAATAATCAGTTTAACTAAGAGATGGTGAACGAGGGTCGACGGACAAGAATAGAAAGTGATAACAGGATACTACAGTTAATACTTGGATAAACTCAATTATAAAGACATTCTTCATATGTGGATATATGTATGTGAGATAACAATTTGTTTTGTCTAACATTTATTCAAAGTTGTGTTATGATAACTTGCAATATATGTTTTTATATTATGCTTTTTGTCTCTCTTATGTTATTTAATTTCTGGGGAATATCATTTTTTGTGCATAAACTTGGGCATATCTCGTGTACACTTATCATCACCCTCGTTTCATATCTATCGCAGTGTAAATACTAACATGCATGGCACAAAATCCGCCAAGTTAAAAATGCGCCACAGGTCTAAATTCCGCAAAGTGTTTATTCATGATGGTGTTTAAGAATCGTGTGCCACATGCATAAACACTTTGTGTGGCTCTTAGGCATATATCTTGGAGTATGGAAGCACCCTATAATGCTTAGTTGTTACAGTGACACTTTCTAGCGTTAGGAGGGTTAGAGCCTGAACTAGATTGTTTTTATAATTTGTGTAACTCGATAGAACCTGATGATAGCTTCATCCATCGCCGGTATATAATACTATAACCTGAATAAACAAGGATATAGGTTGATCAAAATGTATAAATGTGGATGTTCAGTGGTTGATTATTTGGTGTGGCATGGCATAGTGGAGAATGTTGAATCCACTATAGAGAAATAGAATGGGTTGTTGTCTAGATGAGTAATAGATAAGAATTTATTTTGCTACCCACATTGATATGTATATATCCTTTGTTATCTAAAATCATTGTAAGGCCTACAGGGATTGTTCAATTTTTTAGGATTATAAATGTTAGTAAAGTTTCCAATTGATTGGATTTTTTTTCTTTCAATATACACTTGTGGAAAAATATGGAAGGCCATTGTAATGCTTTTTGATGGTGTAAGCTGACACACTTTGTGTTTGTTGTTTATGATTTATTTTTAATGTAAATATGAAGAGTATGTTGTCATTGTAATCACATCATACTCCATACATCTCGAAATTGATGTAAAAAAACTTCATGCATGTGCTAGTTATTAATGAAGACAAGTGCTGCTTTTACCGCAAAACTGGACGGAGGTACATGGTTAGTCATCATATTGGGTTGTTACGAGAAAGGTAATTAACACATCGATCGGTAAAAAGCGAGGTGTGCAACTAACTAATAAGCTGTGAAAATGGCGAGCCGTCGGTGTCGGACGGGCCACCAACCGGTTAAGCCTTCTTGGTGTTGTATGTTTTAGACAGATATATTGGAATGCAAGGCAAGACAAGTGTTTTGGAGACGAGACGATGATCCACCTCCACCTCACCAACCAACTCACTCACCAAAACAGAAAGCTTATTGCTGAAAGTGACCATGGCACCGCGCCGCGGCGTACGTACGTGGCCCTGTCAACGACACCGACCTCCAATCCGTAGTCCTCCCGACGCTTCTTCTTCTTCTTCTTCTTCTTCTTCCTAATTTCTTCTTCAATTCTTCACCCGGCCGGCCTCTGCTTCTCTTGTCTCTTCAGACGTGTGCACCTTAGCCACTGACGTCCGCGGCAACGACTAGCCGGAGGCTGACATCGTGTGCTTGTGACGTGGCCACCGGATTCGATGGATGTCGTGGCAGCGGTGCGGGTTCTGACGCCGATGAGCCGAAGGACCCGCCATGCTCACCACCACCTGCTCGTCGCCGATCATATTCCAACTCCTCCGGTGTGTACTGTATACTTGCTCCATTATGCTCGAAGATCGTTACTGAACCATTAGAGTTAGCCAATAACGGCAACGTCTTGCAGCAGGTGCAACAACAACTGAGTCAGAGACGAATGGATCTTGAGCACGAGGTACCACCAATTCTCCTCATACAGTACTACCTACAAATATCATGTATTTACTGCGATGAATCCGCATCTTGCGCGTAAAATGTTTTCATTATATAATTGGAGTCTGAAAATGGTGGTGCAGGTGGCCGAGCTGAAGCAGCAGCTGAGCAACGAGCAGACGGTGCACTGCGTCCTGGAGCGAGCCCTGCACCCTGCCTCGGCGCGCTCCGCCGTGCTCAACATCCCGGCGTTCATGCCCTCCAAGGCCAAGGAGCTGCTCGCGGAGCTCGTGCTCGTCGAGGAGGAGATCACGCGGCTCGAGTCGCAAATCACCACCATGAAGGGAGGCCTGTCGGCCGCGCGGCACCAGCGAGCATCGGCGATGGCCGTGACTACCACCGCGCACTCCTCCTATCCACCAAGTGCCTACAACAATGGTGGTACTAATGCCGATAGAGGAGGTATGACAGTTAATGGCAGGACGGTGCACGCAGTACTGGCGTCGACATCGGCGTCGTCTCGTCCGGTGGCAGTGCCGACAACAACCGCATACTCCTACTCGCAAAGTGGCTACACCAATGGTGGTAATGCCGATAGAGGAGAAGGAGGTATGTCAGGTAATGGCACGAGGGTGCACACACCGGTGCCGACACGGCCGATCAATACATACTCTTCTTACCCGCCACCAAGTGTATACATAACCAATGGCAACGGCAATGCCGATGGAGGAATACGAGGAGAAGGAGGAGCTAAGATGGGTAACGGCACGACAGTGCACACAGCGGTGCCGACTTGTCCATACTCCTCTTACATCACCAATGACAACGGCAATGCCAATCGAGCAAGAGCAGGTGGATCTCAGATGGTTAACAGCACGACGGTGCACACACCAGCCCCAACCCCAACATCGGCGTCAACCACCCGGTACTCCTCCTACCCGCCATGTGTCAACACCACAAATGCCTATGGCAATGGAGGTATGACAGGCAGCCAACGGGCTGACCAGGTGGCACCAGAGATCAAGTCCATGTTCTTCATCAGCCAGGCCATGAACGCCGAGTACCTCAAGCGCCATGTGTCCGCCCATGACAGGCCGACCAAGAGCCCCAACAAAGATCATCACACCACAGGATCAGTACCTGCCGCTCTCGTCAACCCAAAGTTCAGTGGTAACATCTTTGCCCTGCCACCAAGAAAATCCTGTCCTGATAAGGTAACCAACCTGTCCTGACATATGCTCTCTGCTTATATATGCTACTAGGTTTTTGGGACCAAGCACATTTCTACCAACATTATGCTCTGTTTTTTCCTCTAATTTAAACAGTATGATCGAGCAAATGAAAAACCTCCCAAAACCATCCAAGAGCCCTCCCCGGCGAAGAGAGATGATCAAACCAAAATCCACCCAAACAAGCTGTCGGAGAGGATTGTGAAATGCCTCGTGGTCATATTCATTAGGCTGCTCCGGTCGTCGCGGGCGGCCGAGATGGAGAAGTCCGGCAACCTGGCCAGGTCCAGGAACCTGCAGGGCAGCAGCTTCAGGATCGACGTGGCCCTGAACGTGGCGGCAGCGAAGGAGAAGGAGAGGGGGCAGCAGGACCACTACGGCATCTTCACGGTACCCGACTCGGTCGTCAGAGACATCGGCCCTTATAAGAACCTTGTTAGGTTCACCTCCAGCGCCTTTGATCTCAGAGGCTTCTCATGCTCGCCTCTGTTCACCAAGCTAAGGTGGTTCATTTCTTCATTCGAATTTACAGGTTGTACCGTTTCCTCTTTACAAGTAATAAATAATTTTGTTGTTGCACTTGTGTATCTGATGTTAGGCAAATGTTGGAGACCTTGCAGCAGGTGGATTTAAGGTTTCTCACCCACCCGCAGAAGCTCGCATTTTGGCTCAACATTTACAACACGTGCATCATGCATGTATGTACATTTTGATCATCTTAGGTGCATTTCTTTGGGTTAGAGATATTTGGTATCTACCATTGCTAATGGAGATAGTGTAATCTGAATTTGCAGGGGATTCTGCAGCATGGTTTGCCCTCCGACTCTGAAAAATTAATGGCACTGAAGAACAAGGTACATCTGTCAGTGATTGTGTCTGCAAAAAAGAAAAGTTGTTCAGTATGCTGAATAAGCCTAACATTTGTGAATTGTTTTCAGGCAACAATTAACGTTTCAGGGCAGAAGTTCAGTGCTCTGGTGATAGAGAATTTAATCTTAAGGCAGCCATCCAGCGTCAAGCAAGTAAGCACGTTGTACTTAATACCATAATATCCTTTCTTTGAACACCGCACATGATGTTATTCTCATGAACGAACAAATGATGTAGGAATTCTGGAAATGTGATGTGGATGTCGAAGAACAACACTTGAGACGCCTCTATGGATTGAACAGTTCGGAGCCCAACATTTTGTTCGCCCTTTGCTGCGGCATCAGATCGTCTCCGGCAGTATGTTCTGAACTCTGAATGAATGAACACTCATTTTCTAAAGGGAATAAATAATAAAATGGAACTACCATTGGACTTACCATGAGCTGAGTACATCTGTGAGTTGCAGCTGCGAATATACAAGGCGGAGCGTGTGATGATGGAGCTGGAGAAGGCGAAGCTGGACTACCTGCAGGCGTCCTTGGTGGTGACCTCCACCAGAAAACTGATGATCCCAAGCCTAATACACACAAACATGCATGATTTCGCAAAGGACATGGAGTCGCTGCTCCGGTGGATCTGCGACCAGCTTCCGACGTCGTGGTCGCTTAGGAAATCCATGGTGGACTGCTTGAGAGGGCAGCAAGGCCATCTCAAGGTCGAAGACGACGTTGTGGAGGTTATCCCATATGACTATGAGTTTCAGTACCTGCTGCCTATTTGAGCTCGTATACTGTATTTCTATGTCAAGTCCTACTACACAAACAAAAGTACATATTTAAACAATTGAGAAAACAGCAGCATGTATTTTGAAAACAGAAATATTGAGAAGGAAGAAAAAGGAAAGCAGGCTCAAGTCGGTTGGGCCGAATCTGGCCCAACCTCTCTCTGTGTGTTCACTCATCGCTCAACCTACTCACTGAGATATAGCTCATATAAAAAAAGAACACACTGAGAGATCTCATTTAAACAAGTAATGCTATCCCTTCGGACTCTTTTTTACAAAACTTAGTTACGCGCTGACATGGTGGTTTGCAACAAGTCCACGATCCTAAACTCACGGGAGGAAACCAGATTTCCACCACCGAGCTGCCTCCACGTCTTTCCGTAGAACTATTGCGTCACAAAAATTCCATATGTCTAGCATTATTGCACTTAAACCAACCCGTATTGGATGAATATTGCAATCCGTATTGGATGAATCTGCATACGCATGAGAATATTCAACTAAAATTTGGAGACAGAAGATGCATCTATGTAGGAGTAGGTAGATCCTGCTCTGTTTGTTTCGAAAGAAAACTAATCGAGCAGTTCAAAAACCTCCCAACGGCTGGGGAGTACAAGGCGGCGGCCCTCCAGCTGAAGATCGAGGAGAACCCGAAGAAGTTTCTGGGCCACCGCATCGTCGAGCGCGTCTCCTTCGAGACCGTACCGCCAGCAACGAACGAGTTCGCCGAGGCTTGGTCCGCAGCGAAGTACCGGCGTGAGCATCTACCTAGAGGGTGATGATGGGGCCGGCCCCTCAGGCTGGAGAGGCGGCGGTGGCGATCCGGATCAGGGCTACAACACCATGTTGCCGCCAAAGCAGGAGCCCAGTAACGACGAAGACGACTGCAACTACACGGTAGCGATGTACCGTCGCCTTTGCCTAGGCGGGTGTGGCCAGTAGTTTAGTTCTTTCTTGTTTGTTTACATTTTGTATAAACATGGTTGAACTGCCAATGAAATCGCCCATAATTTTGTATTTGCATGAGTTTCAAGTTATTTGAAATGTTTGGAATTTTTATATGGGGGCACAGCTGGCAGCCAGTGTCTCTCCCCCCCCCCCCCCCCACCACCACCCACACAGACACACACACACAAATATTTCATCTATCCGGCGCCCCAAACGGGCCAAAAAATGCGGTGCCGAACACTGTATGGGAGACTGAGTGGAGATATGCTCTAATATTTATGAGTTAGTGAAAAAAGTTATCAAAATTTTGGCCGGATTTCACGGAATTTACGAATCTCGGTGAGGGGCGAGTGATGGTAATATTGGCCAAAGTTTTTGTTTAATCATAGAAAAATCCCATAGGAAGTGCTTCTATAGTTGGACAAGATCGTATGTCAATCAGAAACACGGTTTCATTATGTTGTGTTATATGGAAGGACGCTAGTTCCAATCTGAACCGCCTCATTCAATTTTCCTAAATTATTTTAATTATTAAAATATGAATCTAGTCAAAAAAATCTTGGAAATTACAGCAACTTTTCGAATTTGGCGGATCTCAAGCAGGCACATGAAAAACAAAGAAAGGAAAACCCTGTATGTGTCATTGGGAGAGTGGGATCTTGAATCACCACGATGCATGTGGCAGGTATGGATATCTCAATCCTCGCCATCATCGCCGTAGTCATCATCATCATCATTGTTACAATTGCGACAAGAAGATAACGAATAACGAAAACGAAAAACACAACAAGGGGACACAGATTTAACGTCGAAAAATCTCTCCAACAAAGAGAGGAAAAAACCACGGGCACCAGCCAGCGAAACTTCACTATATCGGGAAGTGTTTACAAACGCCGGGATTTCACATATGCAACTCTTACCAACCGGCGGCTTACAAGAGGTTTATATATCGGTGAAAATCTAGGTCTTTGACGATCTGCCCATCAGACAGATGGGGGCCTGTCGCCCCGCATCCCCCACAGGCGTCCCTGTTGGGCATGGAGTAAGCCAACTTCAGACTCGTTACACTCATCCCAAGCCTTCCGCGACGGGCCTTGCTCCACTCGCAGAAGTTGGCCTATACTTTGTAGAATTTGAATCAACATATAACAAACTCCACCTTGAGACAAATACCTTCTTGTAGCATCAACAACAAACATCTCTCTGAACAAATAAAGCAAATACTTTCGGCACCAATAGCCACTTGGGCTAATCAATTAAACCAACTAAGTTTGAGCAAAGCTTAAACTTAGCAACAGAAACAGGTTTAGTCATCATATCAGCAGGATTATCATGAGTGATGATCTCGCATATCTTTAATTTACCTTGAGCAACAATGTCTGTAACAAAATGGTACTTGACATCAATGTGCTTAGATCTCTCATGAAACATCTGAACTTTTGTAAGTTATATGGCACTTTGACTATCACAAAACAAAGTAATGCAAGAATCATCTCCACAAAACTCAACAAACAAACCTTTCAACCAAACAAATTCTTTGCAAGCTTCAGCAATAGCCATGTATTCGGCCTCAGTAATAGATTGTGCAACAACAGCCTACAACATAGCCTTCTAGCTAACAGCACAACCACCAACATTGAACACATAACCTGTGAGGGATCGTCTCTTATCCAAATCGGTAGCAAAATCTGAATCCACGTAGCCAACGAGTCCCTCGCCGGTCCTGCCAAACTTCAAACAAGCATTGGAAGTGCCAAGAAGGTACCTGAAAACCCACTGAACAACCTTCCAATATTCGTTACCAGGATTAACCATGTATCTACTTATTAAACTCATAGCATATGATAAATCAGGACGAGAACAAACCATGGCATACATCAAAGAACCAACATCACTAGAATATGACACCTTTGACATGTACTCAAACTCTTCATCAGTAGTAGGACATTGAGAAACTGACAATTTAAAATGAGGAGTAATAGGAGTACTAACTGTGTTGGCACCATCCATATTAAAACGATGAAGAACTTTCTTAATGTAACTTTGCTAACTAAGAAATAACAAACCAGATTTTCTATCTCAGATAATCTCTATACCTAAGATCTTCTTAGCAACACCAAGATCCTTCATCTCAAACTCACTACTTAGGTGTTCCTTCAAAGTAGTGATTTCTTTCATGTTCTTGGCAGCAATTAACATATCATCAACATGTAGCAGCAAGTATATAGGTGATCCATCAACAAACTTAATATAAACACAACTATCATATTTAGACCTCTCAAAGCCATGTGAGATCATAAACAAATCAAACCTTTTATACCACTGTCTTGGAGATTGCTTTAAGCCATAAAGAGACTTCTTTAATTTGCACACAAAATCCTCTTTACCAGGCACTATGAACCCTTCTGGTTAGTCCATGTATATTTCCTCATCAAGCTCTCCATGCAGAAAAGCAGTCTTGACATCTAACTGCTCAAGCTCAAGATCACGCATAGCCACAATACTAAAGAAAGTGTGAATGGAACTATGTTTCACAACTGGGGAGAACACATCATTGTAATCAATACCTGGAATCTGGATGAACTCTTTTGCTACTAACCTTGCCTTATACCTTGAAGGCTCTTTGGGAGACAAACCTTCCTTTTTCTTGAAGATCCACTTGCAGCGGACCGCCTTCTTTTGTTTGGGCAAGCGCACAACATCCCATGTGCCATTTTTCTCAAGCGATTGCATCTCTTCTTGCATAGCAGAAACCCACTTCTCGCAGTCAACGGATGCAATGGCTTCATTATATGTAGCAGATTTAGAATCGTTCTCCACCTGTTCAGCACAACTCAAAGCATAATGAACAAGATTACACTCTTCAATTAAACGAGGATGAGGACCACAGTTACTCCTCGGTCTATCAACAACAATGGACTCATGTGGCTGCTGCAAAACAGTAGGTGAGTGCTGAACAACAATATCATCAATATTTTCCTCATGTGTATCAATGATAGCATCATTATCAACAGTTTTCTGCAGGTTCTCCACCTGTACACTAACTCCCTCCTATCCAACAGCAACAGGAGAGGTGATGGCAAGCTATCATGATACATAACAGACTCATTGAAAACAACGTTTCTACTTAGCAAAATCTTATTAGTTTTAGGATTCCACAGTTTATATGCTTTGACTCCTGAACCATAACCAAGGAATATGCACTTAACAGCTCTAGGCTCTAACTTTCTATTATCAACGTGAGCATAAGCAGTGCAACCAAAAACTCTCAACTGTGAATAATCAGCAGGCGAATCTGACCATACCTTAATGAAAGTTTTCTTCTCAAGTGGAATAGAAGGTGACCTGTTGATGAGGTAACACGCTGTGTTGGCTACTTCAGCCCAGAAACGCCTATGCATACCTGCATTAGACAACATACAACGAGCCCTCGAGATGATGGTTCTGTTCATACGCTCTGCCACGCCATTCTGCTGAGGAGTATATGGGATGGTGTGATGCCTGATCATGCCATCGTTACTGCAAAACTCCTCAAACTTATTAGAATAGAATTCCATACCATTGTCAGTACGCAGTACCTTTACCTTCTTCTCAGTTTGCTTTTCAACCATAACTTTCCACTTCTTAAAAGCATCAAAAACATCATATTTATGCTTCAGAAAATAAGGCCACACTTTTCTTGAGTAGTCATCAATAATAGTAAGCATGTAATTAGCATCACCAACAGAAGTCTTACGGGACGGACCCCATAGATCAGCATGCACATGATCTAATATGCCTTTGGTGGTATGAACGGAAGCACTGAATTTAACTCTTTTATGCTTACCAAAAATGCAGTGCTCACAGAACTCAAATTTACTCAAGTTGAAATTCAACAATTAAAAGAATCTTTGGAAGAAACTATCACAAGCTTGCAAAAATTCATGAAAAATATCCCTAATAAGAATGATGTAAAGCATATTTGCCAACATATAAGATCTAAACTTAAAACCTTCCCCAATAATCTTAACATTTTTGTCAAAAAAATGAAAAGTATTGAGTATCATGTTAAAACCAAAAAACCACTCTTTTGAGTATGTTCACTCTAAAATAACCCTCATTAGCTATATCTTAGGACATGCCAAAGATTTGGTAAATTTTGCAGGGGATGAAAGTGAAGAAGAAAATAATAAAAGAAGAAAGATGGAAGACGTCATAAGAAAATAAAAAGAATATACTATGTATAATAATAACAAATACCCACTTATTACTAGAAATGAAAAGAATGTAGAGAAAGTTAAAATGCTTAGTGAAACAAAAGGACCTCTACATGATCTTGATAAATATAGCTTGCATGAACTCATTAATTTATTGCAAAGGTTTTCTAATGATCCTTTCATTGATAGTAATCAAATAGGATGTGGTTCTTATATTGCAAACTATGTCATAAAGAAAAGATAGAAAGATACAACAATGAATCTACGATACCACCAAAGCTTGGGTATGCTTGGCTCACCAAGATATTAATCCCTATTGGTAAAGATACCCATCATCTTGGATCTAGTGTCTCAGTTTTTTCAAAATATTTATATGAATTACTTGAACTTAAAACTATGAGAAAATACTTAGTAGGCCTTTTACTTGTTGATGATTCAACTAAACATGCTTTGGGAAAAGTAAATGATGTCATGGTTGAGTTACATATGACTTTTGTTCCTGTTGATTTCGTTATCATGGACATGGGGAGTAAAACCTCTAGTCCTATAATATTGGGAAGACCATTTTTGAGAACTACAGAAGCAGTCATTGATTCAAAAGAAGGGAATGTAAAGTTTCAGTTTCCATAAAAAAGTGTATGGAACACTTTCCAAGGAAAAAGTAGATAGCACCAAGGTACAAGCTATCACATAATCTCCACATCACATGAACAAGTAAGTAAAGTCTAGCTATATGGCTATAAAGAAAGCTCTTTTCGGGAGGCAACCCGATTATTTATTTTTCTGGCACTCTTACTATAGTTTAAAAGATTCCTTTTAAGTTTATTATCTGAAGTTTTTAATAAAGTACCAAGTTCAACCCATTTGGATGATATAGAGCCAAATTCAACAAGTAGGCAACTTTGAACCTTGTGCATGGGAATGAAGTATTTAATAGCCATACCTCGTAACTGGTAAGTACTTGGTTAATCCACCCATCACACCCGTACCCTCGAAAAAGACATGCCATGGTCTGTCCATAATTAATTACCAATTCTTTGAGCATTGTGCAAAGTACTTAACACATAACATACACATTAACAAATAGTCACTTCCTGACTTTTTTAGAAATGGGGATAAGCCGGATCTCTGCATCAGTAGATTCACATAGCCATTTATTACTTAGTTCAAAAATATCAATGTTTACATATCATGGGTCAGACAGGATCAATACAAAGATCAAGTAATGAAAAAGAAGCAAAATGCTGATAACATATACATTAACAGATAGTCACATAGTGGGGCAGAAGCAAAGCACAGGCATTTAAAACCAGACGTGCATGTCTGTTGTTTACACGGTATATATTGATCTGCAAACTATGTAGGGCAGAGTTCTTCACATTTTGCTAGAGATGGTGGCGAGATGCCGAGATACTTGGTGTGCCGTCCATGCGCGAGCACCTCCCCGATGGCTTTCCTCCTCACCTCCACGGTCACACACCCCAGTGTCGGCCCGATGCCCAACACCTTTGCCTCGATCTCGATCTCCTCCTGCATGCATTCATGTCGTTTAAACTTGTTTACCAATTGATCATCGAGCAACTTAAGTGATCATTCAAAGTGAGTGATGATTGAGAAGGAACTAAGATTAAACTGACTCTCGCACATTTGCATGGGCGGCGTTGAGGTAGAAGATGGTGATGTCCAGGGAGACTCCCGTTATCGGCGAGCCACCCCGCAAAGATGGCCGCCGAACCCACCAGGTCCACCAGGAATGCCACTGCGCCTCCATGCATTTGCTTCCTTGTGTTCTTCAAGATTTTTCATGTACCATATGTAACGTGTGAAGATGCATCAATGCATATATGAGACGTGGACAAGTAATCATAATCAAATGCTTTACATGAGTAGTTATCCAGTCCTTGTAGGACCGTGACGGCGTGACCTTATACCTTATAAGGCTATAGTCTTCCTACGTTGAACTGTTTGGGTTTGTTTCTCTTTCATGTTATGACAAAGATTAAGGCTTGGAATCGGTATGTTATGACATGAAAATGTCCCACACATACGCAAACAAATCCACATAGCATATATATTCTACTCCAGTTGATCAATCAGCGATAGCACATTCTTCATTTTTGTTGGATCAGACACCGATCGTTCTTCGTCATGTACTATGATCGTTCAAGCTAATAGTACTGCAGTTTATAAAGCAAACTATTTCAGGCTGGTGCTTTTACTTCTTGTATAATTCCATTCTCAGTTGATTTTTTATATAATTTTGTAACCACTTACATGCTTTGTTTATAACTATTTTTGGCGACACCTCCACAGAAATCCAAGGAATCGTATACTTCTAAAGCTACTTGATTAATTCTTTTGGTATAATTGTTCTGTTTTCGAAATGAGAAAGCCTCCGCGACCTCTATATTCAATTATGCACCTAAAGATACATGTGAGTTTCTTCCACATACTTACTCTAAACATACTACTACAATCCTAAGAAACAGTTTCCTGAACTCGCATGTCTCTTAACCTCACTAACCATATAGCTTTATTAAAATTTAAAAGCAAGCATGCATTCTAGGATTTAAACAACGTAAACCTCATATATTTTTGCTCGTCTTGTATGGCATGTTGAGCATCTTACAGTTGCGCTCTAAGGCAATCCCACACTCGCAGCCGCGTAAATTTAGGGAGTTGCCAGTATATTTGACCGACTAAAGTATAAGTTCTTACTTGGATAAACTGTAGCAGCAAGAGTGATGCGTCTAATGCGGTCTCCAGTAGACTGAACATACAGATTGATAGGAAATAAAGTAAGCCGGTACTTTCAGAACCAGAGGCTTTGGTTTCTCGGGTAGGCCCTGTTTAAGATTCCGACAACTATTGGCAGAGCTGAGCTAGTCGACCGGATCGTCCTAAGTCAGTTATCAATCCTTTGAAAATGTAAATAACCAAAGAAACGGAAATAGTAACAAGGGTTTGAGAGTAAAGAATAGATGGTATATGTCGATTGTAATGCTTAATTTCAATCGGGCGTCACCTCTCCTATATATGAAGCGTCTGTCTTTTCCGTGCAAGTTTATGAGGGCTATTGTACGAGTACACAGATAATTCAAACTAGATAAATAACTCTACGCTAGGAAAAACTACTGCCGGCTTCATACTGGACTCTGGAGTCCAATCGTCCTACTTGCCTTCCGTGTTTGGAATAGGTTCCGCCTTATCTCTGGGCTATTTTGGGCCTAATCTGGGACTTCTAGACGTGAAGCTGACGCAAACACGACTTCTTTTTTGATGTGGCTTCTGGAATGTTTCGGCTTAGTACTATTCATCGTTAATCTCCTATATTTTTGCCTTCTTCACTCGGAGCGGCTTATGCAACCTTCCATCCGACTGATCCACTTTATGGGAATCCACTTTGCCGCCTGCTCATATTGATTTTCTGGCTTCCATCGTTTATTTCCAATTGTGGCCAAAATTCGGTGTCAAAACTTACATATAACCTACCTCTGTAAACTAATGTTACAAATATGTTTCCAAATTGGTTTGAATGCGATCGATGAAAAATTAATGCTAAAAGTTTCATATGAGTTTAAGCTTTTTGTTCATTGATTTGGAATTGCATAATTTTTTTTGTAATAAGGTTGGAGTGTTTCCTTTTTTGCAAGTTATGAACATGACCATGCATTTGATTTACTTGTGGTCCTATCTCCTCCCTTTGGATGAAGATAAATTTATGGTTGTGTGATGCAATCGTCTAGGGATAGTCGCACATGATACCTTCAACCGGAGTGATAGCTGGTCAATTAATAAACTACATAAAGCAACTCTGTTATATATTAGATAGTTTCCTCTGGTTGATTCATTTATCAAAACTTTGTGATATTGATCTTTATTATTTTAATGAGTTTCACAATAAAGATAGAAGTGTGCATTAAGGTCGCCAATCCATAGATGCAATTTATGTGTCGAACATGATGGCAATCTATGTCCGCTACAAGAAGTGGCGAACGTGTTCTAGGAAGATGTGTAATATGTTTTACATAATACTTCTATATGAAAAGATGTGCAATACTGTGTATTCTAATACTAGTCAGTGTGGGGAGGAACTTAGACTATAACATGCACATGTTACTAGTTTAAGTTACTAACTCCATATTGGAGATTGTCATTTGTGTGATAACATATATAGCTTCATTTATTGATTTGTAAACTCGGTATGCGTTGATAAGTGTGATGTTATGGTAACATACTATGTTATTTTATTTGTCTCTCTTCTTATTAATATATTGCCACATCATCTTTTGTTTAGGTGACATACATGTTACCGTTACTTCCACTATGAGTAATTTAATGGCGTGCTTCAAAGTTGACTATTCAAGGATTCTATTTGTCCTTAATGATTTGAAGAACTTGGATTCGTATAGTTGCTCCGCCTGTGCTCGTGCCTCGTCGCCTCGTCGAGGTCGTTCTCCTTGTTGCCGCATTCCAGCTTCCCATTGCCACAACGCAGAAAGAAGGGCTAGCTAGCTCTCTGAAAATCACAAAGGTCTTCGTATATAAAAGGTGTACACACCACACCATGCACTGGTGGGTGATGCTGCGATGCACATATCAGTCCAGTAGGGGGCGTTTGCACTAGTAGAAAAAGGGTCTTCGGTTCGATCCAGAGTCTAACACTAGTTCCGATTTATTACGGATCAGGACTAGTATGAGCACTAGTCCCGGTTCATACCATTTTTGGTGGCTAGAAGTCCGAGAAAACTCTAGTACCGGGTCGTGATACGGCCCGGGACTAAAGGGGCTCGGACATGGGCAATACCCTTTAGTTCCGGGCCGCCGCGGCAGAAAAATTTAAAATGGCTATAAAGTTTGCGTACGATGTTGGACAAAAATGTACAACCTATCAAAATGTGCGGAAAAAAATTGCGAGTTTGATTTCAATGGCCGTTTTGGATTATTTTAGATTTTTAAAATTTGAAAAGGAAAAAAGTTATTAAAAATTGAAATTTTTGCAATTTTATTTATTCTATATTTGGATTCCTCACATTTTTCTGATAATTATGGATATATTATTTATCGAATTTTGATTTACAGATTTAAAGATATTATTTATGCCATATTAAATGAATAAATGGCAAAAAAATGAATAAAATATTATTTTATTTAGTTTTTTACTTTCATTGGATTAAAATATTATTATTACTTATTTATTGTTGTTTACTAAAATATTTGTTTGTAATTTCAAAAAATAAAAATGTATGGCATATTGATATGCGCTAATAGGATTGATATGATAGTGTTTGCAACAAGATACAAATGAGCTTTGCGCAAGGACATCGGATGGAACAGAGAAGTTAAGCGTGTTGAGGATGGAGTAGTGCTAGGATGGGTGACCGAACGGAAAGTTCGATCACAAGTATAATTTGACCTAACATTAAACATACTTAGTGCTAAAAATGTTCCAAGTGAGAAGATTACGAGTCAAACAATTCAAAAGTTCAAAAAAAAAATTTAAAAAAAAATTAAAAAAGTTTGAAAAAAATTCTTTAGTATAGGGTCGTATTACGACCCGGGACTAAAGGTCATTCGTCCCACCGCTGCAAAAAAAAGGGGCACCCCTACGCGTCCCCCGGGGGATCCGTGGTTTTCATCCCTCGGATCCCCAGCCAACCACGTGTCCACCCTTTTATGTCCTCAAACCCTCTTTTGCTACAAAAAGTCTTGTTTTTGCTACAAATAGCCCCGCTTTTGCTACATGTAGTAGAAAACGGTTCGACCCAGAAAAATAACAGACATACTAGATCTCGCCGGAGAGTTCGCCGAAGACCTCTATGTAGCAAAAAAGTTGAACTAATGTAGCAAAATCGACTTCGCCGGAGACTCGCCGGAGACTTCCTTCGGTATACCTCGCCGGAGACCGTGTAGTAATTTTTTTTCGCTATTGTAGCAAAATCACTAAACGGGTGTAGCAAAGAAAATGTCCTATTATAGCAAATTTAACTTCGCCGAAGACCTCGCCGGAGACATCGCCAAATATCCCGTAGCAAAATATTTATACTATTTTAGCACCACCGTCGTCCGCATGTAGCAAAACACTACGTCACTGTAGTACCACCGCCGCCGCACGTAGCACCGCCGATGACCCCATGTAGCAAACTTCGACGACGTACGTAGCAGCGCTGGTGATCTTCGGTAGCAACACCGGTGCCCTTGGGTAGCAACACAACCGCGCGGCTGAGCAACTTCGCCGGAAAGAGGCCATGGAGGGAAGGCGTCATGACCTCCTCAACGTCGGCACATGCAGCACGGGTCAGCCGCGACGGGAAGGCAGCGAGTGCCTGCAAAAGAGAGGAGGAAGCAGCGAGCTCTGGCGGCGAGCCCCTTCGTCGTGGCCACTATCTCCGGCCAGCGGGGGCGCACAGCAGGTAGGCGAGAAGCATGGAGGTGGGGAACGAGCTTCTCCGGCTAGCGGCGTGCAGCAGGGAGGCGGTGGCGCGCAGAAGAGAGGTAGGGAAGGAGTTGCTCCGGGGCAGCAGGGTACCGCACCTGGAAGCACGCGCCGCAGCCCACGCCCTTTCTGTACAGCGCCGGGGCAGGCGCCGCGAGCATGCCGCCGTTCAAGGACGCGGCCGCCGGGCCATACCCGCAGGAACCAGCAGCAACACGAGAATTCAGACAATCACAAACAGAGCATACGAAGTTGGGAGGACCGATCGATCGGCGCGTGAGGACGTACCGGCGAGGGTGAGCGAGGAGGTGTAGTAGGAGGCTCTAGAGTGGTGCACGCAGCGGTCGTAGGCGGAGGCGAGCGAGAGGAAGAGGAGCGGGAGCACAAGGACGATGAATGAGAAGACAGAGACAGCCATGGTCTTCTTTTTCTTTTCTTCAATTGTAGTGGGTCGTTGCTTGAGCTTCAGGTTGGGAGAAGCTTTGGAATGGTTCTTGTGCTTCACAATTGATTCGGTGTGGGTCGCGGGCGGAAGTTGCGGAGCTAGCGATCCGGGGGATCGATCTCCCGGTGGACTAGTATCCTTTTCCAAAAAAAAGCCATGCGGTGGTCTCTAGAGATAGGACCTTTAGTCCTGATTTCGTTCCCAGTACAAAATCGAGACTAAAGGCCCTTACAAACCGAGACTATAAGCCCTTTTTCCACTATTCTCTATCTCTTCTACTCCCTCCGTCCCGGAAAAGATGTGGCGACCTCCATTTTGCAAAAAGGTCCTTCACAAATTTCCGACCAAACCTACAGTCCTCCTTCCTTCTTCTCTTCCTCAGTCCGTCTGGCTCGCTCTCCGGCCTCCCCGCGCCGCCCCTCACCGCCCCAGTCCGCCTTGCTCCACCACGTCCACCCTCGCCCCACGACGCCGCCTTTGCTTCCCCCATGCCGCGATGCTGTCGCCTTGCTCGCCACGCCTCGTTTCCCCTTTCATCGTTCGAAGAGAATCCAAGCCTGCGCCTCCGGTGAAAGGTTGGATTTTCCGTCCTAGACACCGTCGCCGCGCTTTCCCCACGCCGCCGTGCTGGATTTTCGAGTAGAGCTGCTCGATCTGCTCGCTGGCGGCGAGAGAAGCTCCAGGTCACCATACCTCGTTCTTCACCGATGCCACCGAAGCGGGGGGATTCAAGTTCAGATTTTTCTGTCCAAGGCTCGGGATCAATGAGCGGCGGGGCTGGATCTTTTGCCTGCACTTGCGAGCTCCGCGACTCCATCCAACCCAAGCATGGAGTATCCTTTCTGATCTCATGCTTACAAGCTGCTCCCTTCACCCACGATTTTTGGTGAGCTCCCAAGACGTAGTTCACTTCAGTCTCTAGAACACTGAATATTTCAGAGGACAACCTTAATTTGTATTGTCAGGTGCAGATTATAGATTACAGTTTTGTTTGCCAAAGTTATTTCAGTTCATTAGTCTTCTGCTTAAGCCATATCCATGTAGTATTTCAGTTAAGCCAACATCACTTCAGATTTTTTTTCTCCTTTATGAATGACTGTGAAGTTAACAATCTATGTACAGATCAATGGTCAATAATCAGTACTGCAGTTAACAATCTTTCGACAGTTAACATGGCAGTTAACAATCTGTCTGCAATGATGAGCACGCATAGGCTAATTTTTTTCTGTTCTTCTCTGATTTATCTCTGAAGAAAATGTTAGAAACTGAAATGTTAGATATCAAAAGGAGTAATATGCAACTTACTGTAACTACATGGATTAGTGCTGTAGTTAAAATCAGTATATGGAGTAGTGCTCTAGTTAAAAACAATACAAGGAGTAATATGCTATCACAACCAGCACTTACTCTACTTATTGTTGCTCAGACAAAGGAAGTGCCATATATAATTATTCTACCTACTGCTTTTACTTTCTCTGAATTTCTCGAGGTGAAAGAGTCATTTCTCGAGGTGTGGCTCTGTGATGAGCATGGCACTAGATGCTCAATTTGACTGTACAAATCAATTTAATCAGAGCATTTCTCAATTGCATCTCTAGGTACACAGATGTTTGCGAGTTGGACACGGCCGGGAGCGTGTGGCCAGGAGCTAGACGCAACCATGGAGCTTGCGGCGGGAGCTGGATGCCGGCAAGCTCGCCCAGCGCCGGCATCACAACACGAGCAGGGCAGCGGAACAACTCCATCGTCCTGTGCCGCCGTTGGGAGAATTTTGAGAATTTTCATGTCAATAAGCAGGGCCAGGTGAGTTTGAGAGATGGAGTACTTATTGTTTTGTTATCTTCCTGCGGAAATGGAGTACTAACTTTGCAAGTACTGCATTGATGCTATTCTTGGTTAAATGAACTTGGAAATTATAAAATGACCTAAATATTCATAGTGATGCTTACAAGGTAGGGCTATTTTTACTCCTTGTGCATTTAGTGATGCTCAGTAAAAAAACTTGAAAGGTCGTTTCATCACTTCAGAGTTCAGACTGCACACTCCGTTTCTGAACTCTGTTCAGTACTAGTACTACAATTCAATGGTATATATGGGAAATTGGGAATTTATATTCATTGAAAATCAGGCAATATAAGCATTGTTTAGTGAAAATCTAGACAGATGAGAGCAATCTATACAGACATACAAGGATGTTATTATCTTGTTTCTGCTAGACTACAAGGATGTGCTTTATCGAATTTCTACAAATTAATTCTATGAACAAATTGTCTTTACACCTGTAGACTCTCTTCGCATTCCTGTATTTCTGAACCTTATGTTTCAGGGAAACTTGTAGTCAACCTGTAGGAGCAGGTCATGCCGGACAGGTGAATACTACTTATAAACATTGTATCATCTTCTGTATCTTGAAAAATTATTGTCTTTCTGACCATGATAAAATTATGATTGGCTTTCAATGGGAGTTCCAAGTTGGCCCAAGTGTCGGCACTTCTGCTGGTGACCAAGTGTGGGCTGCTCGCTACATTCTTGAGGTATAATATTCATTATTCAGTCAGGGCGATGATCTGGATTACTCATGTGATCTTATTCTGGTCATATCCTTGTGATGAGTGTTATCTCAAACATCATTAGTTTTTAGTTAAAATTAGTGTGATTATTAAGTGGAAACTCTCCCTTCCTTCAGAGGATCACCAAGATCGCTGGAGTTGTTGTCACATTCGACCTGAAGCCCATCCCTGGAGACTGGAATGGTGATGGTGCTCACACAAACTACAGGTAAGATGAAGATGCTTCAAGAGTTTGAAGCGCTTTGTTCATCTGACCGTGCTACTTTGCCGATTGACGCTTATGTTGCATTCAGCACGGAATCGACGAGGAAGGACGTTGTGGTCATCATGGCTGCCATAGAGAAGCTGAAGCTGAGGCACAAGGAGCACATCGCCGCCTAAGGTGAGGGCAACAAGCGCCTTCTCACAGGCAAGCATGAGACTGCTGATATCCGACTGTGTCCGATGATCCATCGACCCGGAGAATCGTCAGCTTGCATGTGGCGGTCTTGATGGTGATCTCCTGCGGTGTTCCTCCCCGAAGGCTGCTGGCGGATGGACGGCCCTAGAAGGATTGGTCTGCGTGCCTGGATTATAATTCCTTAATCTGCACCTTCTCGGTCGCAGGATCCTCACGGTGGACGGCTAGCCGTGGTAACCAAGATTTACCAGGAAGATAAATTGCACGTTCAAGTATCCACGCCTTCAGCTGGGTAGGTGCATCGTTCCGAATAGCCTGAAACTGTGACTTGTTTACAGGAGTTGTTCTCAAAAACTGTCTTTGTTCTGTAGGGTTTCACCAACGGTGGCGCCGTCAATCCGGGTCAGCCGCGAGACAGAGTAGAACGGCAAGGGATTCTTCGAGGGTCCATGCCGATTTCGTTGCTCTCCAAGGTACTACTCCACTGCCATCAAATTCAAGCGCCACCTCGTCCTCGTGCTCGTCCTCAAAGAAGAAGGCGACGACCTCTTCGGCATAGCGGCGGCGCACGGCAAGGGAGCTGCGGAGACAGGGGAGAACGACGACGGCCGCCAGGTCAAGCCTCCGAGTCCGGCGTCCGCGAGATCCTGCGCGGCGCGATCAATCACCTGCGTGTCCGCGAGCTCGGACCGCCGGCTCCGGCGGGAGTCTCGCGGGATCTCTGCTTGCCTCCGGCGCGGGCGAGGGCACCGGGACAGCGATGGGCCAGTCGATCGACGGAGGCAGCGATGGGAAAGATTGCAGTTTGGATTTCGATTTTTCAGCCCAAATTCAAACGTTTTAAATTTGTCAGGCACATTTTTGCAAAAATTAAAATGTACTGGAGCGGGGGACGGCTGCGACATCTTTTATGGGACGGAGGGAGTATATAAAAAGTCTTACCGTGGTTTTCGTCATCGTCCGTACAATCCGCCTTCGTCCTTGGTGAAAAGGCGTTTTCCAGCATCGCACCGCGTTCTCGATTCCTTCGTGGATTCTGTTCAATCGCTAATCGCCCACGTCAGCACATCTCTAAGAAGACCCCAATCACAATCAAAACGGGAGAGAGCTAGCCAACCGCACGTACGCACATTGCTGAGTTTAGCTCGAACCGGATCGAGCGTACGTACTCTCCTAGCTAGAGGCAGAGTATCCCTCGTGATCGAACCCGATCGAGCCTGTCCTCAAATATAATAACTGGCGTACGTCGTAAGAAACAATGAATCGGTCGCGCGCTGTGCCGCCTCCCTACCCGCCGGTTGCCCCCACACGCGACCGATCAAAAGGCCAGTCGGCGGCTCGCCATGGCCATCGAGGACGAGCTAGGAGTATTGGATTGGATCCGTCCGAGGACGACGGCGTCGGTCTGCTCGAAGGGGCCGCGCCGCGGGCGGCTCGCCATGGCCAGGGACAACAAATGCATGCGTAAAGCTGACCTGTAGCTCCTGCTCCATCTCAAGCAGCGTGCCCCGTGCCACGGCCACCATGACGCCGATGGCTAAGGTGTAGTCGAGGTCTGACGATTCAACAGGCAGCAATTAATGGCACATGGTAAATCTCGAATCAGTATTCTTTTTCAGAAGCCATATTTACTTGTGCGTCCCGTACATGCATGATGCATCTAAAGCTCGGTGCTGACTACCGGACGAGCACACAGTTAAGGGCGGAAGTTGACGTGTTCTGCGCACTCGTGGCCCAAGCGGCAGCAACAGTAAACTGGGAGGCCAACTAATGCAGGGCCGGCCATGGGTAGACCGCGGCGATCGATATTTCCATGCGCGCCGACTCCAGCATTGCAAGGGACTGCCCGTGGCCTCTCCAGTAGACGATCAGCCGGAGGTAAGACAAATCCTATATTATGTTTTCTCATCATAGCATTTATTTCTTTCCTAGACTCACTGGAGGTTCAAAACTTCACGGTAGATGTTCAGATCATATAGTATCCTCGTGGAAAATATGAGGATTTTTATAATTAATAAGCATATCTAGGTTGTTGCACTCCCTGGTGGTCGATTTCTTTTTTTTACTTCCTAGCACCTCTAAAAAATAGAGCTAAATAAACGATGAATTTCAATAATCCAAAGAAAATAACTGAGTTGTTCTCTAGGTCGTGTACCTTGTGATGGAAGGACGAAAAATATGACCTAAAAGGGAGAAGATGACAGGGTTCAAGATTCATGTTGTCATATGTGGATGCTTGAAGCGGGTCTAACTTGACAGGCAAAAATCCCCAATAGAATTTCTTTTGAAATTCTTAGGTGAAGGCCTAGGCATTGCCTCCTTCTAACACTCCTTGACACCGACGAAGGCGAAGGCCTTCGCGGAGTGGAGCAAGGCGGGGCCAGAGTAGCCAGTGGCATCCGTGGATGTGGTGAAGCTGTTTGTTTCTACACGACACGCCACAATTGTGTCCACAAGGTCTTATTTTTTTTTCCGTAGCAACGCACGGGCATTCAGCTAGTATTGGTAGGAGTTCAGCTTGGTCCGGGAGTTAAAAAAGGCTAGTTGGATGTGGGCCACCTCCTCGTTGTGTGCAACGTGCGGGTCAAAGTAGTGGCAGGCTAGGCCCGCTGGAACTGCCGGTACGGTTGTTTCCAAGGAGCTACCCTGGTCTCTCACTCCATAGATGCAAAAGCGGCGGAATTTGCACAATGAGTCACGACCATGGAGATGACGCGAGCTCGCGCTTTCTAGCAAAAAAGTTGGCGAGACGAATTTACTCACCTCCCACCGAAACACTTGTCCTATATCTGCCCTCTCCCTTTTCTCCTAAATCCAAATTGCCCATTTCCTGTCCTCGAGCTTGGTTCACCTGTCGACAGTCAGTAGGTAAGAGACGATGAGGACGACGAAGGTGTAGTACGAAACATCGATGACGGTAAAAATAGTGCCTATATGCTCTCTTCATCGAGCTATCTTGTCTTGCCCGACCTGCACCGATGGTTGTAAGTAACCTAACATCCTCATATGTGTTGGTTAGATCTGCGATCTTGCAATGGTACATCTGGCTAGGTTGCTGATGATACATGTGTCTGTTCCTGGTAGATGTGTTTGCTCATGTTATATGTGTGATTCTAGTATGATAGTTTGTGCAAATCCATGGGATTCTTGTAGTATGGTAGTATTGTATATGTGTTTTCTCATGTTCACCTTGTAGCTCCATCTTTAAATCTGCGCTTGATGTAGCTCTTCAAATCCTTGCTTCCTAGCTAGATCTTTGAATCTATTCTTGTTTTTTACATATTCCATGATCAATATAGTACTATGATTACGACTTGAGCCAGTCTCTGGTGCCCGTGGGCGAGATGCAGATCCCTTTGTCTGTAGACAAGACTCAGCCTATGACACAGACGACCAAGGTGGGTCAGAATTTCGACATGCCCCAGTTTGCATATCTAGGATCCACGTCGAACAATCCTGTGCAGAGCCTTGTGAATGGCATTCCTTGGAAGGTGGCCACAAGGATACCAAGGAGTAGAAGGTTTCTATGAATGTAAATATGCTTCCCTTCATGTCAATCTTGTGTGCACTCACAAGGTCTTCAAAGAAGTCATTCTGACTACTTGTGCCAAAGCTCTATCTAGGCATTGTGGCACCAAGGTGAAGTCTATACAGGTGTACAACCACCTACGCAAGTGGAGGGTAAGGTGGATTCATGTAAGCAAGATGAGATATCTCAGTGGCACTCAATGGTGCCACGAGACCGCAACATTCTCCAAGAGAGCGGGCACTATTAGGGGCACACCACGGTTAGCACACTGCCTTGCACCCTTCTTTCACTTAATCATCTCTCACTAAAGCATTCTAATGCAAAACTAACACATTGTCTTGCAATGCTAGGAGCACGCCAACAATACTGAGTTCATGAACATGCCAATCATGGAACCACATCCAGATGTATACCATCTTCTTCTTTGGTCTCTCCACTGGCAGGTTTTCCATAAGTTGAGTGAGCCTTTGGGTACACCTACACCTTACTATGGTGGTAGGTTGACACCATAGTTGTAGGATCTAGGATGAACCTTTGATCCTCTTTTGCAAATGATCATGCATGCACCCCTCAGGTTATGATGTGATGTGGACTTTTCATCCTCTATTATGATTTTAGTGATGCGGGTGATGATTTACCTTACTTGTGATTTGTATGTCTTTTTAGCGTTATGTCTTGTTTAGAGGGAGGCATCCTGGAATCTACAATTCATTAAGGGTATGCTAAAATCAATTCAATTGTTTCGCTACTAGGAAACTAGCTATATATAAAAATGTTTTTTAGAGCGTATATAAAAGTGCATGCTCCAAAGAATTAATTCTATGACGCATATTTACACATGCACCACAAAATTATGACAATTCTATGGCGCACGCAAACCATATGTGCCACAGGAATGCGTGTTTCTATGGCGTATATTTTCTCGTGCGCCACAGAAATATGATAGAACCCACAACCAACTATTATGTGGATGGGATTCTGTGGCGCCAGCATATAGACATATGCCTCACAAAAATTTGAAAACAGATCCCACCCTCTCTCCCTAGGATCGTCTTTTAAGTTTTGTAAAAAATGAACGAAAATGATAAAAACTTTTAAAAAATAATTCCTTTAAGATGTAGTTATATTTTGGGGGTATAGTTGTAGGGGAGATTGAAAATCATGAATTTCGATATATTTTGCAAAAAAAAGTCATGACACGGTATAACGGCCATAACTTTTGCATACGATATCGAAAACAATGTTTAATATATCAAAATGGTCGTCTCGAAATTTCCCATCTGAATTCAACCACTAAAGGTCGTTTTGGATTTTACAGAATTCCCAAATTCAAAAATAGTAAAAAATTATTTTAAAAAGAAGATCTTTCCTAAAAAAATAAAAAAGAGGGAGACAATTCTGTGGCGTATGCGCCACATTATTGTTGGACGGGATTCAAATTTTTAATCCCACGGAGTGGCCCTTCTCCCTCTCTCTTCTACTTTACTCCTCCTCTCCTCCACACTTCTCTCCTCCCCTTTCCATCTCCACTCTCAGGTGACCTCCTCCTCCTCCATCCGGTGAAGGTCACCTCCTCCGGCGACCACCACCTTATCCTCCTGCTCCTCCACCACCACCACCCCGGTGAACTCCTCTGACGACGACCTCCTCCTCCTCCTCCACCACAACCATCTACTCATGCGGCCTCCCCCTCCACCATCTCTGGCGACCCCCTCCTCCACCCATCTCTGGCGACCCGCCCTCCTCCGGCGACCCCCATTTCCGGTCACGGCCATGGCCACGACCTCCTCCGACGAGCTCCGGCAAAATTTCGGCAGCTGCGGCGGTGCTGGATCCAGATCTAGATCTGCCCCTCCTTTTCTTTTTAAATTTGAAAAAATAATTCTAGCATCGCGCATGTGCGTTACATAAATTTAAGATTTCTATAACGCATATCTATATGTGCCACAGAAATAAAATTTAGTAACGAGATAAAAATGACGCATCTAATATGCACCACAGAATTCGAGGTAGGCCAGGCAGAGATGACCATAATTAGCAGAAGGTTAGACTAATTTGCCCCCGTGCAGTCCGCAGTTCGGCCAGGCTGCCATTTAATTCGTGCATGGCCCAAGCACGCGCCTCTGGGCTGGCCAGCTCCTCTTTCTCGCATGCATGCGCGGGGTTAATTAGGAAGTCAACAAGCAGAATATCCACAACGCAAGGAAAGAGTGAATTTTTTGAACGTAAGGTAATAGCATCTCCACTCGTTCGGCGTTTTCTGGCCGAATTCTAGAGCTAAATAGAGGCGGACAGATATAACTTCTAGCCTGGAATCGTCCGGTTACCCACTCGTGTTCTCATGCCGAGTTTATGTGTTTGACCAAATTGCAATGAAACTCGGAGAATTTTGAACGAAATATAGGCGTTTTAATAATACTGGGCGAGTTCGTACATATTACATGAAATTCGGGCAAATTTCCGAATTTTAACTTCATTTAGGCTAGAAAACTTAGATAAGGACAAGGATGACGCCGATGCCGATACCGCCGGACGCCGGCTCACATGCCGAAGTTACGGTGGAACACCGTGTAGTCGGGTCGCGAGCTGCGCCGGCAGCGTCGCCGTAGTGCCACGGCCGGGACGAGTTGCCTGCCGGGCATCGCCGTAATGCCATGGCTAGGCCGAGGGGATGGTGTCGTTGCCTTCGAGGACGATGAGCGGTGCGCCCTGATAGGCGAGCTAGCGGCAAGACCTGGCCTGGCGCTCGGCCTACTCCGGCTGGCGCTCGGCCTACTCCGGTTGGCGCTGAACTCGGCGTTTCACGCCGTGTTCCCGGTCTGCCCTAGACCAGGCGAGGAGGTCTGGTTCCGGCATCGGTGGCAGCGGCACCGCGTCCTGCAGAGAGCACGCCATCGCCATCTTGATGGCAAAGGAGTCCTCGTCGATGGTCACCGCCCAGTCCGCCGGCTCCGACTTCAAATGGCGCAGGCAAAGCTGGGGGTCGGCGGCGTTGGCGCGTGGGGCTCGTCGATGATGGTCCCCCGCAATCGCGTCCTCGGCAACGAGCGTGCTGGCTTGTCAGCCTCCCGCTTCACGGGCCGAAGCGGCTCGCCGCCGGCACGCGGCGACTGTGCCGGCACGGAGCCGGATGAGCGCGAGGCCTATGCGGCGGAGGACGATGAGCTGAGGTTGCCCATCCTCCTGGGCAACCAGTTCATCGGCGGGTTTCACCTCTCCCTCGCCGTGGGCGTTGGCGAGCGCGGGAATCCAAGCCTCGGGCGGTTGCCGGCGTGGATGTGCTCCAAGACGGCGGTGATCGTCTGTCCCGGCGCACTCCACCACCATAGGCGCCCCGCTGGGTTGTTGTGCTTCGTCGGTTGTCGGGCGGCCCTTCATGGGCGGCGAGCTCCTGGAGCCGGTGCCCGGCGAAGTACTGCTCCCAGTATGCACTGTTTCCGAGGTCTTCGGCGAACTCCGGGTCCTCCATCACTGCGATGGCGTCCTGGATCTCCTCCACCATATCGTCGTCCTCCGGCACTGGCGGCACTAGGATGCCGCAGGCGCTGAGCTTCCAGCCGGGCGGGGACTGGAAGTCCGGCGGTGCCATGTACCCGGCGTCGTGGAGCATCTGGGCCTTCCAGGGCTGGAGCGTACGCCGACCAAAGACGTTCGCCGCTAGGGTCGCCGGGTACCTCTTGGCCATGGCTTTCTTCTCGCCGGAGTTGGAGTTTGCGGTAGAGGGGGAGTGGAGAGGCTGCGAGTGTGTGTTGTGAGCCGACGAGGGCATCGGCTTGTATAGGCCGAAGTGGGCGGCGAAGGTGGCAAGGGTGTAGCGGCGTGGGCTGAAAAAGGGAAAACGGCGGGAAGCCGAGGCGGCGATGGCGCGCCATTACAGCGACGCGTCGCCGACACGACATGCAGTCATTGCTCGGCGGTCCGTCGCGGGTGCCGAGGCGAAGGGATGATGATGACTAGGCTTCCAGTCGCTGACAGGGCGGGGCAACCCGCGTAGCCATTTTTTTCCGCCGAATTCGTTTTGTCTGGCGTTCCGAGAGCGTTCCCATCGTCCTGGGATCGGCATGGGATCTCGGGATGAATGTTGACTCAAATCCGGACGAAACCGATTATACTGAAAATACAACTACGCCAATTTTCGACGTCCGGGCGAAAAAACGCCCTCAGATGCTTTGAAGGTGAATAGAGAGAGTACCGAACTACACCCATGCTGACCGACGTGCTAGTGACTGGTTGCAGCAATGATTCACCGGGCGACGTGGCTTTGCTTTCTTCACATGTAAGAACTAACGTGGCTTTAGTATTCTCTCTGATCCATAATAAATATCGTTGATTCAGTATAAATTAGACAAAGTAGTTTTTTAAGGGTGTTAGACAAAGTATTTTTTTAGGATGATATATCATACTCTTTGTTTACTTTTTACAGTCTCAAGTCCTGCTTACCTGGGCTTTTGGACGTCCACACGGGCTTCTCTCAAAGAGAATAGAGGAGAGGAATGCGCTGAAGCCTGAATAAGGTATCTTCACGAAAATGGCCAGAGGAGACATGAATTTATGTTTGAGAAATTATAATTGTTTTTACCAATTTAATTAATCAATTTAACGAATGAAAAAATTGTTCATGTATTCTGTTTAAACAGAATCTTTACTATTAAGGAAAGTTGGTGCCGGTCGATCATCCAACCCTCCCTTCCCACTAGTGGAAACGAAGCTTTTCGTTGATCCTGGAAAAGGGTTTTAACACCGGTTCTTCTATGAACCGGTGTTAAAGGGGGGGCCGTACCAGCGTGGCCCATGCGGCAAAAAGGAGCCCCCCCTTTAACACCGGTTCGTGCCACGAACCGGTGTTAAAGGACCTACAATGGGTTCAGAGCCCCTTTAACACCGGTTCGTGGCTTGAACCGGTGTTAAAGGGGGGGGGGCTATATAAGACACCGCAGCCCACATCCCACTCTTCCATTTTTTCACTATCTCATTTTGGAGCCTAGCAAGAGGGTGTGAAGAGTGCTAGTTTGTGTTTTTTTCATATGCACAAGAGGTGTTCGGTGAAATGACCGAGAGCTCAAAATAAGTTTTCTCGTTGCTCTTTCCTTCTCGGTCGAGGTCGACAACTATCCTTTCATGTGTCATTGATGTACTATATATATAAATGGTCATCTCCCTATTAATTTTTGATATATACTACATATTAATGCAGATGAACCGACAATGGATGTCTGGTGACCGCCGCACTTCGAGTACATTACGGGCCTCCAAAATTTCATCATTGTGGCTAATGCAAACCATGGTCACAATGGTTTTATGTGTCCGTGTGTCACCGTCGAACAAGAAAGACTACTCAAATACCAGATCCATTCACGCCCACCTGCTTCGATCCGGTTTCATGCCCAGCTATAATTGTTGGACCAAGCACGGAGAAAAAGGGGTTGTGATGGAAGACAACGAAGAAGAAGAGGACGATGACAACTATCATAATATGTATCCTGAATATGATGATACTACAACGGGGGTAGATAATGAAGATCAAGAGGCAGCAGATAGGCCCGCTGATGACGATCTTGGTCGGGCCATTACTGATGCAAAGGAAGAATGTGAAACTGAAAAGAGAAGGAGAAGCTGGAGCAGATGTTAAAGGATCACAAAACATTGTTGTATCCAAAAAGCTAGGTACCACACTAGATTTGCTGCAATGGAAGGCAGAGAACGGTGTGACTGACAGCGCATTTTCAAAGTTGTTGGTAAAAATGAAGAATCTTCTTCCAAAAAATAATGAGTTGCCCGACAGTACATACCAAACAAAGAAGGTTGTCTGCCCTCTAGGATTAGACGTGCAGAAGATACATGCCTGCATTAATGACTGCATCCTCTACCGCGGTGAGAAGTACGAGAATTTGGATGCATGCCCGGTATGCCTTTGCTGCGGTATAAGATCAGACGAGACGATCCTGGCGATGTTGAGGGCGAGGCCCCTAGGAAGAAGGTTCCCGCCAAGGTTATGTGGTATGCTCCTATAATACCACGGTTAAAACGTCTCTTTAGAAATAAAGAGCATGCCAAATTGTTGCGATGGCACATGGAAGACCGTAAGAAAGACGCGATGTTGAGACACCACGCTGATGGGTCACAGTGGAGAAAAGTCGAGCGAGAGTACCCGAACTTCGCACGTGACGCAAGGAACTTAAGGTTTGGTCTAAGTACAGACGGCATGAATCCTTTTGGTGAGCAGAGCTATAGTCACAGCACCTGGCCTGTGACTCTATGTATCTATAACCTTCCTCCTTGGTTGTGTATGAAGAGGAAGTTCATTATGATGCCAGTGCTCATCCAAAGCCCGAGGCAACCCGGCAACGACATTGATGTGTACCTAAGGCCATTAGTTGAAGAACTTTTACAGCTGTGGGCCAAACCAGGTGTACGTATGTGGGATGAGCACAAAGGGGAGCCATTTGACCTACGAGCATTGCTTTTCGTAACCATCAATAATTGGCCTGATCTTAGTAACATTTCAGGGTAGACAAACAAGGGATACAATGCATGCACACACTGTTTAGATGATACTGAAAGTGTATATTTCGATAAATGTAAGAAGGTTGTGTACCTAGGGTATCGCCGATTTCTTTCGAACCTGCATCCAGTAAGAAAGAAAGGCAAGCATTTCAAACGTCTGGCAGAACCCCGGAGGAAGCCTGTCCTCCGTACCAGTAAGGAGGTATTTGGTATGGTCAAGGACCTATAAGTAATCTTTGGAAAAGATCCTGGCAGTCTACCTGTTCCTAATGACGATGCCGGACACGCGCCCATGTGGAAGAAGCAATCTATATTTTGGGACCTACCCTATTGGAAAGTCTTAGAGGTCTGCTCTTCAATCGACGTGATGCTCGTGACGAAGAATGTTTGCGTGAACCTGCTAGGCTTTCTAGGAGTGTATGGGAAGACAAAAGATACACCGGAAGCACGGCAGGACCAGCAACGTCTGAAGGCCCTGAGAACGAGAAGGGTAAACGATGCCACTTAACTCCTGCCAGCTACGCTCTTACCAAAGCAGATAAGGAAATCTTTTCTGAATGTCTGAGCAATATCAAGGTCCCGTCTGGCTTCTCGTCGAATATAAAGGGAATAATAAATATGGCAGAGAAAAATTTCCAAAACCTAAAGTCTCATGACTGCCACGTGATTATGACACAATTGCTTCCGATTGCATTGAGGGGGCTTCTACCTGAAAATGTTCGAGTACCCATTGTGAAGCTATGTGCATTCCTCAATGCAATATCTCAGAAGGTAATCGATCTAGAAAGCCTACCAGGGTTACAAACAGATGTGGCCCAATGTCTTGTCAGCTTTGAGTTGGTGTTCCCACCATCCTTCTTCAATATTATGACGCATCTCCTGGTTCACCTAGTAGAAGAGATTGCCATTCTCGGTCCTGTATTTCTACACAATATGTTCCCCTTTGAGAGGTACATGGGAGTCTTAAAGAAATATGTTCATAATCGTGCTAGGCCAGAAGGAAGCATCTCCAAGGGATATGTAACAGAGGAGGTCATTGAGTTCTGTGTTGATTTTATTCCTGACCTTAAGGCGATTGGTGTTCCAGAATCACGACATGAGGGAGACTGCGTGGAAAAGGCACCCTAGGATGTAAAGCAATGATATGTAGGGACGGGCATTCTCTCAATCAAGCACACTACACGGTTTTACAAAGATCTATCTTGGTTGCCCCGTATATCAATGAACACAAGAATTTAATACGCCTCAAACACCCGGGGAAGCCTGATGAATGGATTATAAGTGAACACATGGCGAGTTTTGGCGGCTGGCTGCAAAGACTTCTCACGAATAACACCACTGTTGGGGATCAGCTGTACTTGTTGGCCAGGACACCATCTTCGACTGTATGTACTTTCCAAGGGTACGAGATAAATGGAAATACATTTTACACGATAGGCCAAGATAAAAAGAGCACCAACCAAAATAGTGGTGTCCGCTTCGATGCAGCAGAAGACAATGGGCAGAAGACCACGTATTATGGGTTCATAGAGGAGATATGGGAACTTGACTATGGACCTAATTTTAAGGTCCCCTTGTTTCGATGCAATTGGGTCAAGCTAACAGGAGGAGGACTTGAGGTAGACAAGAAGTACGGAATGACAACGGTGGATCTCAACAATCTTATGAAGGTAGACAAGAACTTAGACGAACCATTCGTCCTAGCCAATGATGTGGCTCAGGTTTTCTATGTGAAGGACATGTCCTCCAGACCAAAAAAAAGAAAAAATATGCAAACGAATACATCATATGATGAGCCAAAGCGTCACATAGTTCTTTCAGGGAAAAGAAACATCGTGGGAATCGAGGACAAGACAGACATGTCAGAAGATTATAATAAGTTTGATGAAATTCCGCCCTTCACAGTGAAAACTGACCCAAGCATTCCGTTAAGTAAAAAAGATGCTCCATGGGTTACGTCTGAAGCGATCATAAGGAAGGACATATGCCAAGAAGTTCATGCTCATATTATGTAACTCTAGTTCATGTTTTTAATATTAATAAATGTCTTGAGTGTTAGTCTTGTTTTGTGGATGGACCGGGACTATGAGAAGAAGTTGTCCCGATTCGTACTTACCATTAAGATCTGATCTCCAAACGCAGCAGTCACATATTAGGAGTGCCTCTATGACCAGTTTCTTGGAGATGGGAGGATCAGGCTCGTCGGCATCTCCCTGAAATTGGCCGTAGTGGTGTCCTCGCTCTCGAAACCATCTTGCAGGTTGTAACTTCTCTAACTAGATCAATACACCGGAGCTAACTAATTTCACATATTAGGGAGTGCCTCTATGACCAGTTTCGAAGATCTTTGGAGGACTGGCTCGTCGGCATCTCCCTGAAACTGGCCGTAGTGGTGTCCCTGCTCTCGAAAACCATCTTGGAGATGCCTCAAACTGGCTGGAGGACTGGACTCACAAGGATGCCTATTTATAGTACAAGCAGCTCGGCATAGTGTCGACACTTACGAAATAATGTCGACACTCACCCCTATTATTAGTGCTGACTCGTGTTTTGTCCCGGTTGGTGTCTCCAACCGGGACTAAAGGTTCATCTTTAGTCCCTGTTGGTGTCTCCAACCGGGACTAAAGGTTCATCTTTAGTCCCGGTTGGTGACACCATCCGGGACAAGGTACACGCCGCACGACATAATGTCGACACTCACCCCTATCATAGTGTTGCCTGGCCCAGCCTGAAATCCCTCCAACCGTCCCATTTTTAGAACAATGTCATATTTCTTCTATTAACAGTATATGTATTAAATGAGCCATTTTTCTTCCTTCTATTTCTTCCCTCCATATTTTTTCCCGCCATTTTTCTTCCCGCCATTTTTTCCCGCCATTTTTCCCGCCATTTTTCTTCCCGCCATTTTTTCCCGCCAGTTCTTCCCTCCAGTTCTTCCCGCCAGTTCACTATATATATATGTAGGGTTGGCCTCCATTGTCATTGTACATCTCTAGACTCATATCTGCAACCTCATCACTCTTTCCCATGGCTTCCACCGTAACACTAACCCCCAGGGAGGCGGAGGCGCTTTGCGCCTCGAACTACCCCTGCTCGCCGGGCTACTGTGTCCCCGTCGGCTGGATGCTGAGCGCCGGAGGCGTGCCGGTTCCTCCTGTCCCTCTAGGTGTGGCGCGCCGGATGGCCATCACGAACCACTACTACTTCGAGCTCACGCCGGAGCAGAGGAGGAATCCTAGATGGCA
This sequence comes from Avena insularis, assembly GCA_023614405.1. Classification (NCBI taxonomy): domain Eukaryota; kingdom Viridiplantae; phylum Streptophyta; class Magnoliopsida; order Poales; family Poaceae; genus Avena; species Avena insularis. The sequence continues at coordinate 27,743,916 of CM042689.1, read as the reverse complement.
TCCCGAATATTTCCCTACTTGGGAAGCCTTCTTCGTGGATCCGCGTGAGAGGGCGCTCGCCAGGCACGAGGAGGATGGCCCACCTCCTCCTAACTTCAACGAGGCCAGCCGTCGCCTATGGTGGCGCGGTCGGACTCTCCAGAGCATCATGGCCTATGACACTACCGCCGACTCTAACCCCCGTCTGCGCTACCCTCAAGTCCAGCCCACGCGTACTTAGCCTTCAAGGTTCAATTACGGCGACCCCGACGACGACAGCGATGACGGCGGCGGCGAGTCGGCATCTGAGGGCGAGTATTACAGGTGTAGGCAGGAGCATGACTGAATCACTCCAACATTCCAAAACAAGTTCGGCCGATTGTTACTTAATCTGGCCATATATCTTAATTTTCAGTTCTTTTATGTATCTTAATTTTCAGTCGTGCTTTATGTAACTTACTATCAGTTGCATTCTGTATTTTAATTCCAGTTCCATCTCCTTCACAAAATGACCTATCTCATTCGAGGTTTCTTGGCTTTCGGGTCAAATGACCAATGATATGGCTAGAATCAAGGCATAGTTTGTGATAATATGGCCATATTGTGCATAAATGTGCATCATGGCATAGCAAACAATGTTGCAAGAGGAAGTTTTCCTTTTTATCGCACCAAAAAGGCATTTTCCATTTTCCGAGCATAAAAAGCGGACGGTTTTGTGAAGCAACCACCAAATGGCTAATTCAAAAAACCACCAACACATGTTACAAAAATACTAGACCACCTTATATGGACAATGTACCAACAGGGGGATCTGAAACCTTTCCGTCCACCTCTGGTGAAAAAGACAAATTCCTGCCGAATCGGCAGGAAGTGGGTCAGAGATGAACTACAGGTACATGATACGATGCTCATAATTTTTTACAAAAATCATTTTTAGGTTCACAATATGCTATTTTATCAAAAAACCAATGCAAGTTGAGCGAGGCTTGGTCAGATTCAAGTGTACACAAAAGATGCGGCATTTAAATATCCAATCAATTCAAAAATGTTAATACAAAAGATGCGGCATTAAAATATGATTTTATCTAATAAAATAGGGTTAGATTCCTTTTTAGATGCTTAATATTTCTTATGTTCAAAGTTTTAGGATTTGACAATTTATTTTTGTTTGAATTGAATAATCAAAATTTATATGTAAGTGTTTTAATCATTTTGAAAATTTTCATGTAAAGTAAATATAAAATGTTTTTACATGAATGGATAGATATTATTTTTCTGAAAATTATGATATATTATTCATATTTTTCTAAGTTGAAATGAAAAAGATATGAATTTTCTAAATTCATATCCTATTTTTTGAATTAAAAATGCCCCTTTAATGCATGAAATAAATGCCCCCCTTTAACACCGGTTCCAGCCACGAACCGGTGTTAAAGGGGTGGGTATTAAATGCCTTGTAACAATTCCCCTTTAACACCGGTTTCAGCCCCGAACCGGTGTTAAAGGGGGGGTATTAAATGCGCACTTCCCCTTTCTCTCTTCCCCTAGCCAGATCGATCGAACAGGAACAAGCAGGGGAGCTCGCTGCCGCGTCCTCCATCGCCTCCGTCGCCGCCTTCCACGCCTGTCGCCACCATCGATCGCTCCCTGCCGGCGAGCTCCAGCCAGCTCCGGCCAGGTACGTCGCGCCCGTGCTTCTCGGCCTTCACCCGCTCGAGACCTAGCTCGTCGGCCGCCGCCCCGTACATCCTCCTCTCCTCTAGCCACAGGGGCACGGGCGAGCTCCGACCAGCTTCGGCCCGTCCTCTCCTCGCCGTCGAGCCGCCGCCCCGTCCTCTCCTCGCCACAGCCGCCGCCCCGTCCTCTCCTCTCCGTCGAGCCGCCGCCTCGTCCTCTCCTCTAGCTAGGGGGCGCAGGCGGCCAGCAGTGGAGTCTGGCGTGGACGCTTAGTCCGGCGCTCGGCGCTCGCCGGCTGCTGCTCGTGGCTGCTCCCCGCCGGCGGCTGCGCGTGGCTGCTCCCCGCCGGCCAAGTCCATGTCGGCCTAAGATAAATAGGTTAGAAAAAAATAGATAAATAAAAAAGGAATTGAAAAATAGAAAAAAGGACCTAAGATTAGAATTTATAATATGTTTTGGTAAATAAACGCGGCCAAGTCGGCCTGACCACCGGGTCCCACCGGTCAGATTCATCGTTAGAACCGGGTCAAAACTAGATCAGTGCTATGTGCAACCTATTGCCCCAAATCCAGTGCTTTTTGAAATTTTGAAATTTTTTGGTGGTCTTTTGAAATCCTAGCCTCAATTGCGATGCGATGTGTCGTTGGTCGTCGGAGTGGTGGCTAGAGTTCGTGAATGTCGGTGGCGGCCTTAGAAGAAGTTGGATCACAGGCGACTCTTTGGCGGCTGTGGCTTCCCTCGATGCAGGGCCTATCTTGGGGACAACGGGGCGGAAGGCGGGAAAACCCTTTACCATAGGTCTCGGGGGCCGATTCTTCCAAGTTGTTTGCGTCATTGCCGTCGTCGCTCATTGACCATCTTGGCGGCCGACACTATAATGCTTGCCTCGGCCTCCTCTTTCGAACAACGCCCGTTTTAGGTAGGCCGTATCACGCTACCTCGCGCGCCCTAGGTCGCTCTCCAACGCCGCCAGCCTCCGGTCAGCCACTGTAGCTAGCCCCTCTCATATGCATCCGGGATTTCTCCGAATTAGGGTTTGGACCCCTCGGAACTCGTTTAAAATGATCAAGCATCCTTAGGGTTTTAATTTCATTTGTGTATTTATTTGTGTATTTTTGTATGAATAATATGTATATTTGTGAATGAATCCAAGTCCACTTGAATGTTTACTCTCTTACTCTAGATAATATTATTGTTTTAGAAACTATGGATCCACTTAGTAGAAACCTTGAAGAAGAAGAAATAATGGAGAACATTATTGATGAGCACACCTCACAATATCTGAACTTGGAGGGACATGATGACAGCTCAAGTAGTCATGGAGAAGATGAAGACTCCGGTGAACGCAATTTAGTGATTACAAAGTCCGACGAGGTATATGCATTGATTAAGCCTCTGCTGACTTCCACCAACAATCTTCTTCTACATGTATTAATTAACGCTTCTTTCTTCTTTTAGCCATCTGGATCGACCAGCCAACAACCATCTTCTTATACGAAAAAGAGCAAGCGAGGCGCGAGCCATTGGTTGAAAGATCGTGCAAAGTTCACGATCGAAGCAGTCCGTGTTGATGGCAGGCCGATGGAGCCCAAGAAAGCCGCAGACAAATTTGTACGTCAGGCTGGAGTTCTTGTTAGGGACCAAATCCCAATCATAATTGAATATTGGAATAAGCCAAAGAAGGGCGACGGTAGCTTTGTCGATGAAAGATCCAAAGAAACGCTTTGGAATTCATTGTTGGTAAATTTCACCCTTCCGCTAGAGGAGGATGAAAACAACCCGGTTATAAAGGAAAAGATCAAAGAGTGGACTCTAAAGAAGATGGCTGACGCTTTCCGCAACTGGAAGACAAAATTGAACAAATTTGTCAAAGCTGGCGAGACTCCAAATTTCGAAGACGCATATTATGCGAAGATAAGACCTCAACGCCCGAATTTATGACATATAAAAAGGTGCTATAGCTAAAAGAGGTCGGAAACCAATACGCTTAATGCCCAAGAAGGAATATCACCAGAGGGCGGGGGTGGTGGCTACATATCTCGAGGCCTAAGTGGGAGGAAGTTGAGAAGGCCTGCAGCTAGAGGGATCACACCCCAGACAGATGGGTGGGACCTACGTGCAAAGACTTGGTTCTACGGAATCGGGGCAAGGTTGGACCCAGAAACAGGATTGTGTATCTTCCCAACCCTCCTTGCCAAACCCGTCACTGAACTCATCACGGCATACGAGGAAACAGCCGCAAGGACCTTCCATCTCGACAGAGAGAATGACCAGCTCACACACGCCATCGGTAAAAAAGAACACCCTGGACATGCACGAGGCACATGGGGTATGACATGGAAGGATGGGTTTGCCGAGTGGAGCGACTCTTACAGATGGCGCGGTAGAAAAGAAAAAGAGCGTACAGAGCTGATGCACTTGTGGCGCTGCAGGCGCAAGTGAATGCACAACAGAGCCATTAAGCTACGGGCCCATCTCAGCGGCACAAAGAGCCTGCATTGGAAGCTGCCGGCGGCCCAGACTCTGCTCGGAAAAGCAGCGTGACTTCCACGGAGAACGTGCAGCCCACGCTTGAAATGGCGGGTCCTCGATACCGGATGAGATCACGGAGAGCGAACACGCTGAGCTGCATGTGAGATTAATGGGCTTATCCATTAAGGTGGCTGTCGGCTATGCCTTACCTCCTGTAGCTGGTGGAACTTACCACTGCTGACCGATTCCAGATGGCTATGCTATTGTCGGGGTGGATGAGGTTGTGAAGGAATATGAGGAAGCACAGCTTGACCATGCTACAGGTGAAGGGGAAACTCAACTCAAATTTGCAGTGAAAACAACCATTCTTTGGAAGAAGGAACACATCGTGCTTCCAAATTGGAGGCCACTGCACCCCGCATTCGGCGATCTAAGCCGATTCAGCTATCTCCTGCGCGGCAGCCATCTCCGGCGCGCCAGCCATCTCTGGTGCTTCAGCCATCTCCTCAGCATAAGCGGAAGAGCACTGCCACGAAGAGCATCACTAGCACTGCCACAAAGAAATCCGCAGGAAACCGTACGCCAAAGAGTTCAAAAAACTATGTCCCGGAGCCTTCCGCCAAGCCATTGCCGGTTTTACCGTGGAATCGCAGCGACGAGGAGACCAATAGGATCTCGGAAGAAGAGGTCAAGAAATTCTTTGCACCTAGACGGGCCGAGCCAAAGGAGAAAATAGATCCGGCGGTGGTGGAGAAGTTTTACAATAATCTTTTGAAACCTGAAACCCCACTTGTGCCGGACTACGAGCGCCAGATTTTGAAGGGGGATGCAAGGCGCCGTAGGGAGACTGAAAGTAGCAGTTGTGCGGCACCCCAGAAAACAGTTCCCATGCTCGGAGAGCAGGAAAACCAATCATGCGCCCCGCTCCAAGTGTTCGACACACGGGACGCTCCTCCCGTAGATGATTACGAGGCAGAGCTACAAAGAAAGGCCAATGAGATGGGGATGACTTACATTGCATACTTGAACATCATGGGAGACAACTTTCCCAAATGCGATGCCAACCCCATACATCCATGGAAGTATGGGAAGAATCTCGTCAAGAAAGAGGAGCTCAAGAATCTACCAACAAAGATGCGAAGATTGCACAAGTGGTACCTTGATTTCTGCAAGACGAGAAAGGAAGAATGGATCACGGCGCATATAAGAGATCAGATTTTCTTGTGCGGAGACGACGCGATCGACTTCAACATTCAAGACTTGCATTTTCTATTCAATCAGAAGGAACTCGACAAAGCTGCCATCCGCCTTTATTGTGTGTAAGTACTATTTCTGTAATTTATATCTCATCTCATTCACTTTATTAATTGCATGTATATATATATGCTCACCATATATGTATATACTATTATGCAGGAAAAAGGTTATGGAATGCATGAAAGGAGGCCCTTTTGACATTGGGTTCGTTGACCCAAATAGGGTTCATGAAGAAGTGGTAAGAACCAAACCCGGGCAAACAGAAGATTACTTGCTAAGGTCTTTACTGAGACAACAAACCAAAAGGGAAATACTATTGCCTTACAACTTCTCGTGAGTACTGTTACCCTCTCTCTTGTACACATTCTGTTTCGGCTTACTCGATGTTAAGTGCAACTGATGATGAGTTATGCGTGCGTAGGTTCCACTTTAATTTGCTAGTCATTCAACCCAACTCAGGAAAAGTCCTTGTCATGGACTCGTTACGAAAAGAAAAAGAGCTATGGGCAGACTTTAGAGAGATGCTCCAGAGGTAATTTCAATCATATTATCGCACTAGATTGGCAACTTTCGTGACAACAAGTAATTAATTACTCCTTTATCCATTTTCTTTGCCGGACAGGGTTTGGAAAAGGTTCACGGGCAGGGCCGTGGGTGAATGGTCAGAAGAACTAAAATTTGTAGACCAAAATGTAAGTAATACTAGCTAGCTAGGTCTGCGTATCTCTTTGATTCTGCTTCCAATTCCATTATATCATGCTTTATTGATTATTATTTTGATTGAACTCTCTATTCTCGTAAAGTGCGCGCATCAGGGACCCGACAATAACTTATGTGGATACTATGTTTGCGAGTTCATTCGCAACACGATATGTGCGACGGGCCAAGCCGCACTAGAACAACTTAGAGTAAGTAAACAAAGTCCACAACATTATTTTATTACCATCAATTGTGTTGAGTTTTATTCTTATATATATATTGACCCCATTCTTCATATATATTCAGATCGAACGGATGCGGGACCAACTCCTACCATTTGACCGCATACGAGCCATTCAAGAGGAATTGGCGGGGTTCATACTTGATGAGGTCGTCACGCCTGGCGGAGAACTCTTTAGATATCCACCAAAATGAACGATGACGATGTATGTGCCGATGACGATGTTTGTGTATAATAATAGTTGCTTAATTATTCATGTACTCGTATGTACCGATGACGATGTATGTGTATACCGCTCCCGATCGATTCCCCCTCCCCCCCTCCCGCAGAAATACGCCCAGAACGGGGCAGAGGCAGAACTCTGCCGCGGCAGAGATTTAGGCCGTTTTCCTGCCGCGGCAGAGAACGTTTAACACCGGTTCGTGCCCTGCGGCAGCCCCACGTGCGCCACCCTTTAACACCGGTTTGTATAAGAACCGGTGTTAAAGGGGGCCCCTCTAACACCGAACCCTCAACAGCGGTTCTACAACCGCTGTTAGAGGGCCCTCCCAACCGGTGTTAGAGGGGGGGGGGGGGGGGTCTGCACTAGTGTCCTTACCCGATGTCATCATAAAAATGGAACACACAAAAGAAAACTTTGTCTTCGATTGCATGGTTTCTTAGAGATAAAATAAGTAATTGGCAAAGTATGTATACTCATAGTTGTCGACCAATTCTCCAGGTAGCCCCATGTGCATATGTGCACTGGTAGTGAACGACCGATTCTCTGGGAAGGCTACCTACATATAAACATGTAACATCTTGAAATGTCTATACTCATATCTTTTTTCGAAGCAACATGGCCAATAATTTTTTTCTGTCCATAAAAACACATGGTATTTAGATAGTATTCACAAATATTACAGTAGTATGCATGTACTTTTCATATTAGTGCGTGTGTTTTTCTATGTTATGGTGTGAACCTCCATGTTTCTTCCATGCTTATATGTATATACTTTCAATTAACCTATGCATATATTTCAAATATCTGTGTTTATTTCCTTAGTTTGTTCACTTATAGTTTTTTTTTGTGTCTACTTCCCAAATTATTGCATACAATAGAAAGGCACACGCTAAAAGAAAACTATAAAAACTAAAACAAGGAAAAAAGCAGAAGAGAAACCATAAGTCTAAGTAAGGTCAGACAATAATCAGAACAAGCCAAGGAAAGGGAGAAAACGAAGTGCACTCTCGCATGAGTCCTCCCCTAAATACAAGCTTTGATCGAATAAATAATAGCCACCCAATGGGGTCTTTCTACAAAGCCTCGCGGATTCCTATCATGGGTTGCATCTGCCGTTGTGCAACAACAATCACTAGTTTTTATATAAATATCATGGCCGGTTGAAAAATGCTTTGTACGAAATATATTACTCCCTCCCTCTTGAAATAGATGTCACGGGTTTATCAAAATTTGGATAAATCTATATACTAAATAGTGTCTAGATTTATCTAAATTTTGTCAAATCTAAGACATCTATTTTGAGACGGAGGGAGTATATAAGGTTGAGAGAGAAAAATTCATAGAGTTCAAAAAAAGTCAAAAGATCAAATAAATGTTCACACAAGGAAAATACTCCCTTCATCCAAAAATAAGTGACTTAGGTTTGTGTAGATTCGGGTGTATCTAGACATGTTTTATACACTCAGATTTAGACAAATGCAAGTCACTTATTTATAGGAGTACATGTTTGTAGAGTTCAAAATAATTATCCGCGCGATAAAAGAAACAAATCAGAGGAAAATGCATAACATGGTTCCGCAAAGGTTCACTTATTTCTATGATTTGAAAAACAAAAACAAGGATAAAAAAAGGAAGGAAGGGAACACAAAAAAATCAGAAAAAAGAGAGAGAAAAACAAAACAATAAACAAAATCATCAAAAAAGAAATAAAAGACCTACCTGGTCCGGCACACGAATCAGGGTGCTTCGGGTCTTGACTTGGTAGAAGATGCTTAACGTATCATTTACATTTTTGCTAATTTTTCTTTTCGTTTTTTATTTACTTTCATATTCCTTTCATATTTGACGATATGAAAACATACTCATGATTTACAGAAAACGTTCATGTCTTGAAAAATAATCTGAATGCTCATGTGATTCCAAACAAAAATATTCATGCAGTTTTACATATATGAATATATTTTTTAGTTAATTATATCCTGCTTGATATTTATTTTTCTGAGAAGAGAAAGCTCCACTGCTGCGTCAACTGATTCACACACATGCATGATCTACAGCGTTTAGAAGGATTTGAGCATCAGTGAGGCAACTAGCGACAAAGGAAGAGGCTACGTACAGGCTTGAAGAAACGTGCACGAAAGTCTTGGGCGCTAATCACTTATCATATGTCAATAGCAACTTGGCACTGTGATTCCGTACACAGCTGGCCGTCGCGCACTTGTCAGATATTTAATTTTTCTTGGAAAGCACTTGTCAGATACTCACTCTATCAAAAAAGAGGATGTTGCAGATTTATATTTTCCGTGTCCATCATTGCAAATCACGATAAGTAACATCATTATTTCACCACCTACATGGTAGCCTGTCGGACAAATTGAAAGTTTTTCTTACATTGCTCTCCCTCCTCAAAATAATTGAATTTATAGTAGACTAAACTACTCTAGGTTTGGCCAGGTTCATTGAAAATATATATATCTACATCTACAACACAAAGTTCGTTCCGTTATACTATTCATCATAAATATGTTTTCATACTATATAGATTAGACGGTTATAGATATTAGGATATTTTTGTATATATTTAATCGAAAATAGAGAAGTTTGGCTTAGAAAAATCCAGAACTTCCAAATTTTCTTTTAAACAGAGGAAAGCTTAATAATATTTACTCCATGAATCTCTGGTTGACCTTATTTTTTCCTGAGATCAAGAAGATCATAGGGTTGGTATAACTCATAGAGGACCATACGTACATACCGTGAGACGAGGAGGGACGGTGAAGGAGAAGATGGCTCGGCCAGGCTCGATGGCGTCAACGCGGAGGCCGGCCACGGTGAAGGCGTCGTACAGCCTGGTGCCGACGCCCCGCTCATGCCACTCCCTCATCGCCTCGTCGACATGGTTGTGCTTGCTGCCGTCTGCTTCCAGTAGACACAAATAAATAACTCCCTCATCGCTCATGCCAATGTGGCAGACAAAGCTAGCAGCTGAGCCTACCCGATCGAGATCGATCGATACTGCTTGCATAAATAACTCTAGTAGGCGGACGATGTGTGTGTGTGTGTGTGTGTGTGTATATATATATATATATATATATATATATATATATATATATATATATATATATAGGTCCAACTCCTAGGACGCGGCTTTGCTTTCTTTACACGTAAAGAAAAAACTGAAATGCCTGATTTTCGAGATTATACCGTGCTATTTGGTTTTTGGACGCCAACGTTGCTGGGCTTTAGCTTTTTTTTTTTTTGGAGATGACGCTGGCCTTTAGCTCGTGGGTGCACACGAAGCAGCCGGCCCAAATAGAGCCGAACGGACCGTCCTCTTCGGCGATGCCTGCCTCTAATAAATCAACTGTAATAAATGTTTACTGGCTGAATGTTTATGTTATGGGCACCACTAGGAATTGGCTCCAAATGGATAGCTTCTTATTGGACCAGGTTGTGGCCACATAACTTGTTTACCGCAATCATGATCAGTCGCTAGACGATTAAGATTCTTCAGATTGCTTAGCAATTAAGCTCCTTGGATCGGACTAATGCAATAATCTCGGCGATTCCTAGTTATCCTCAAGTTAAACTAGTTTCTCATTGATATCCCCGTGTCACTCGAGGGTCGCCGGTTGATACATCGGAAACGTATCTATAATTTTTGATGTTACTTGTTTAGTATCTATTTTGTTTTGCTTTGTCTACACTTTGAGGTGTTTTTATATGTTTTTTGGAACTAACATATTAACAAGTTGCCACGGTGCCAGGTGCCTGTTTTCTTCTGTTTTTCGTTCCAGAAAGGTAGAAAATCAATATTCTCGAAATTGAACGGGACAAAAGCCAAAGTCAATATTTTACCGTGCGCAACACGAAGCCAGCATACGAGACGAAGGAGGCTCACTAGGGGCCACCCCACTGGCCACATGGGTGGGCCCACCCCTGGGCGGGTGCAGCCGCCCTGGTGGCCCCCTGCCTCGCCTCTTCGCCTATAAAGTCCCCCCGATGCCAAAATCCTAGACACCTGATCAAAACTCTACGAAACCGTCTGTAGCCGTCGCCACCATCGTCCCTAGATCAGGGGGATCTGAAGTTCTTCCTGGCACCCAGCCTGAGGGGAGATCATCCTGGAGGCCTTCTTCTTCATGATGCCAACCTCCGGTATGAAGCGTGAGTAGTTCCACCTTGGACTACGGGTCCATGTAGTAGCTAGATGGTCGTATCTCCTCCTTGTGCTTTCATGTATAGATCTTGTGAGCTCCGTTCATGATCAAAATCTAATCTAATTGTAATAATGCATGTTGTGTTTGCGGGGATCCGATGGATATTGAGATTACTATGTCAGATTGCTTAATGGTTTTGTCTATTTGATTCTACCATGTCTGTGTTGTTTGTGATCTTGATGCTCTCCGTTGTTAGTAGCTATCTTGGCCAAGTAGTTGCTAGTGACTCCAAGAGGGGGTATTTATGCTCGATAGTGGGTTCATGCCTCTATTTTCCAAGGGAAGTGACAGAAATCTCTTCGGTGGTAGATGTGTTGTTGCCACTAGAGAGAAAACAACGGTCTCTTCTTCATGGAACAAGTGGATTGTTTATCTTACACACTTTGCTTAAAACAGTTGTTTGTTGCTTGCAACTTAATACTGCAGGGTGTTCGGATGATAGCCTGAAGGTGAACTTCTAGTAATAGATGCAGTTGGATGGCGGTCTATGTATATTATTGTATTGTCCAATCGAATCTAATAGAATCTTTGTGTCTAGTATTGCATTGTTATGCCTTGCTCAGTCCTGTCAATTGCCCAGCTGTAATTTGTTGACCCTGCATGCCATGTTTGTTTATCTAAGGAGAACACCTGTAGTGAACTATGGACCATGTTACAATGTTTACCATTGATACATCTTCCACTGTTACTGTTTACTTGCTGCAAAGCATCATCACCTTCCACACCATACAGTTAATCCTTTGTTACAACAACCGGTGAGATTGACAACCTCACTGTTCGTTAGGGGCAAAGTCTTGAGTTTGTGTTGTGCAGGTTTCCATGTTGCTTGCAACACCTTTCAGACGTTTCCTTTCTCCTATTGGTTCAATAACCTTGGTTTCTTACTGAGGAAAGACTTGTTGTTGTGCTGCTTCACACCTTGATCTTGGGGTTTCCCGACAAAGCGCTCTCAGGCACCATCAACAAGTTTTCTGGCGCCGTTGCCAGGGAATAAAGAAGAAGAAGCTCCCACGTCAACACAATGCCAACACCGGTCTGCTAGCAAACAATATTCTATCTATGTAGAACAAAGCATCAAGTTGTCTGGGCCCTTAATTGGACAACATGCATTAAGCATCCCACAGATAGTCAAGCACACATAATATATCAATTAGAATTAACCACAAACTTGATGGAAATTGTGTAGGCACATCACATCTCACCAATCCCCTACATATCCCACGCCCAAGGGAACTTACTTACACATGAGAGAAGAAATCATCATCAATATAATTAAATAAAGGGAGTTCTTCTTGATATTACCATGGAGATCCATAATAAGAAATTGAAACAAATCCAATACAACATAAGATAGGAAGAACAATCTCAAACCCTAATCTTGCAAGGTGGAGATCTCTCTCTCTCTCTCTCTCTCTCTCTCTCTCAAGTACAAGTAATGGCTATGGAGGAGTGGTGGCTAGGAGATCGAAGATCGTGGATCGAGATGAAGAACGTCTTCCCCTTCTCCAGATCCCTTCTTTCTCCCTTATGGATGGTATGGCGGCTCGTGTGTTCTGTTTTCGACCTTGACCTCTTCATGAAAGTTGTTCCTTTTAATAAGATGAAGGAGATGGCAACTATATGGTGGCGGCCCATATAGTTGGTCGTTAAACTTGCAGTGAATTCTCCTCGATTGCTTCCAAAAAGGGACTTGCTTGTTTTCGCCTGAATATTGCGTTTTGTTATTAAATCCCTCTGTTGACGTACAGAACCTGAAACACACATAAAAACCAAGTTTTCTTTGCTAACGAAGTATTAGTGTTAGGTGAAGCGGGAAACCCACAAATCCAAACGAAAACCATTGATAGAAGCCATAAAAAATGTGTAGAATCTCACAGCTATCAAATCCCCCAAGCTTAGGCTTTGCTCGTCCTCGAGTGACAAGGAAATAAGAAAGGATAGTGGAGATTCGAAATTGAAATAAAAGAAATTACAAGATTGAATTGGTGTCAAATTATTTTCTTCATGTTTCCTGCAATCTTAAATATGATCATACGAGTATTCATAAGATTGCACTGAGTTCACTTCCTAACCACGCATATCTTGCTAGCAAATAAATTCTATGCACGAGCGAGTGTCGAGAGTTTATCTAGGAAAGTGAAACAAATATTTTTGGCCTCTCTCTTATTGAGAGATGAAAACTTTTTGCTCTTGTTCCTTTAATCAATTAAGAGTACTCAAGTTTGCACCAAGAACATTTAATTTAAGAACAACTCATCTACTCCCACGTCAAAATTTCAAGACTCTCAAAGCACCTTTTCCTTTCCTTGTTTTTCAAAAACTTCAACTCTTTTCATAGAGAAATCATGCCACTATTTTTAACATCTTAATTGGGGTTGTGTTGCACACTCGTGAACATGCCAATAGACAACTGTTGAGCAATAGTGGGTCAGAGGAGTACTAAAACTTCACTTGGAACGTAAAACCACGAGGAGACTAAATTTTTTACATGTCATAGCTTTGCAGCTACAGACATTTATATAACTCATAGCCGAAATCAAGCGGTTTCCCACATTTAGATTGTTCGTTGGCTAGCGGAGTTAATAGTTCCCCATGGAGTATGACAGTATTTGTAGTGACACGCGTAAAGCAATATCCTACTATAATTATTAGAAAAGGCAGTGGCATAATCTCTACTACTTCGAAGTATCCATTTTATCAGATAATTTCGTTCAAGGGTGCTATCGAGTCTATTTACATTAAGCTCAATGGGGTTGAGTAGTTTCAAAAATCAAATCTTTTGGGCTAAACATGGACTCAATTCTTATCTTGGTTGTGTTTTCTTGTTGTAAAAATGTTGGAAATATTTAACCTAGTTCATTGCTCAATTTTTCAAAGCTAAAAGTGGACACTAGCAAGGGAATATAATTTATAAGATAAGAAGCTAGGTGGGGAGTGACTCAAGTGCAAGCGAGTAAATAATTATAGAATGATTTTAAAATTGCAAGAGAGGTGATGAAAGGAATGTGATACCTCCTCTTGTTTGCTTCGTTCTTGTACTTGAGTGGTATCCTATCTATTTTTCCCTATTGCCAAGTCACCTGAAATTGAGCAATTTGTGAGAAAAAAAAGAAACAAATTGCAATTAGAAGTTACACTAATTTTTTTGTGTTTTGGGTTTTAATAATGCAAGCTGAAAGTAAACATGCTATTCTTGGAAAATAAAACAAATCAAAAGAAGAAATAAAAATACGAATGCAAGTTTTGAGGCTTTCAAAACCTCCCCCAAGCTTAGGTTGTTGCCATGCTCAGTTGTTGTCGTCATTTGGCGGCGGCAGCAACATATATGACATCCATAAGTATGGATCCATCAACAAGCTGTGCAATTGGAACTGCAATTTCAAGTGCTTGGACTAGGTGGGTTACCATCCCACCGATGCGAATATCACCTTTTGTTTTGTTGCTCTGGTGGCAGAGGTGCTGGAGGAATAGAGCTGCAGGAGTGGGACTCTGCGGTGCACCAGGGAAGAGCGCCTTGGTGATCATGGCCATATCTGCGTTGGCCATCGACCCGGTATATCCTCTTCCTAACAAGGTTTTAGCAAGAAACATATCAAAGTAATGGATGGCTGGGTTCTGAATGGTGGACATTTTCTTCTGGTAGAAGTCCCTACCACCATGAACAGAAACAACCTCCCAAGCAGTTGCACTCGAGGTGCTATACATGTTTGTAACAGTTGGTTCCCCCTCTTGAGGGAATCCATAAGCACCGCAAAATTGTTGATAGGTAATTCGATATGACCATTGGTTAACGGTGAAATTTATCATGCATGCATTACCTTTTTCCCTGTAGTTGTCATATAAGGAGGCGAGGAATTCATGGGTGAACCCTTCGTAAGTGTGGTGGCTGGCGTTGGCGAGGCCGGCGAGCTCTGCATTTGCACACAGGTAGTCAAAGTCCCCCTTCAACCCGATTGAGTTGAGGAAGCCATTGTCGGCCCATCATGTGGGAAGCACCTTCCTTGCCAACACCATGGCATAATTGTTATCGAGCTCAGCTCGGAGCACCGAGCCCTCACCACGTTGGCGCTTGCTCTTGCAAAAAATACTACCGAGCTTGTTCATCTTGATGCACTGAGGAATTTCAACATAAAACCTTAGGCATATAATTTCTAAATGATATATGAATGATTCTAGTGGAGGAATTCAATCCTAACGTGAGAAATTAAAGTACAAAATCAATCAAGCTTGAGTTCATCCACTAATTCAATGAGAATATTTCAACCATGGAGTTCTCAAAATAAAGCATGGATAGGGAGGAAAACATACTGATCTATCGATTCCCCCAATCAAAGGAATGAAATCCGCGAAAAATTGAGAGTTCTTGAGAGGTTTTGAGAGTTTTGGAGAGAGAGTTGGAGAGAAATAATGAGGGGAGCAATAAGATGGCCCTAACCCAACCTGTTTAAGTGGTGGGACCAAACTATACAGCGAGAACTATATTGCCGGGCCGGGTAGCTCCCGCCGTATAGTTGTGGCGGCGACGAGGGTTAGGGTTTCTCTTTGCCAGATTACAACTATACGGTCACAACTATACGGCCAGACTAGATGGTCTTGTCATATAGTTGGTTGTCAACCTTTATGTATCCAAACCCCAAGTTTTGAGAATTTTGTCGATAACTATACGGTCGCAACTATACAGCAGGAATTTTTATTCCGGTCGTATACTTGGTCGTTGAGCCTTCTGTAGCATGATTTTTCACCAAAATTTTTAGAGATGCATTTTTTATTTGGACAATAATATTGAGCTAGTTTCTACAGATAAAACTCGAACATTATTTTCTACTCTAAATCTATGTTTGTTTCATCAGTATTTCTACTACTTTTTGACATCTGCATCTTTACGGGCGCACTTCCGCAAAAATGTCTATAAAAAAGTTGTAGGAATGCGATGAGAAACTTTATTATTTAATGTTAATTTATTTCATTGATAGAATGGGTTGAATCCCATTAAGCATTTTATTGAGAATGGTTGAATATTTCAACCCGTTTTCTATTCTCGAATTCTTACCTTCGGTTGACCTTTATCAAAGGCACTTACCACGTGAACTCGTTTTGCTGGTGGAACATACCTCTCTCCTGCTTCTAGTTTCTTTGGAAAATACTAGATTATTTTAGCATCATAAACATTAAAGATTATTTTCCCCGCAGCATAATCAATTGATGCTCCTGCAGTACTAAGAAAAGGTCTTCCAAGTATTATAGATAATATTTCATCCTCCGGCATTTCGAGAATAATAAAATCAGTGGGGATAACCTGCTCATCTATTCTAAATAGAACATCCTCAATAATACCAATAGGTTGTTTAATGGATTTGTCAGCCATCTATAAAGTGATAGAAGTGGGGAAGTATTCTCCTAATCCTAGCTTTTTATAGAGGGAGTATGGCATTACACTAACTGATGCACCTAAATCACATAAGGCATTATGAATATCAGTTTTGCCTATTGAACATGAAATAGTTGGTATACCGGGATCTCCGGACTTGCACAATAGTCTCTCATTAGTAGGGTAACTAGTCACCATGGCAATAGTTTCAGTTATCTCTTTCTTTCTATTAAGAATATCACGAAGAAATTTAGCATACTCAGGCACTTTTATTGCATCCGTAAATGGAATTTCTAGACGAAGTTTATTAAGTGTCTTTGCGAAAGAATCATAAATTACTGGATCCGGTGCTTTCTTTTTGTGATCTGGAAATGGAAGTTTCTTACCTTTGTCTTTTACCTTTTGTGGAGGATCAAACTCTTTAGTAGTTTTCTTTTCCTGTTGCTTATCGTTTTTCTTTTTTTCTATTGTAACAACTTCATCTTCTTTGCTTGTGTCTTTTTCTCCTTCTGGATTAATAGTTTCTGCATAAAAATTATAACTGTCATCTTGTTCATCGTTCTACTCCTCCAAGGTTTGATCTTGTGTGTCTTGATAAGTCTCATCTTGAGGATCCACCAATGTATCATCTTCCTGACTTGCTTTAAGTAAGGCTTTTTTCCTTTCGATCCTTTTCAGCCTCATTTTCGGTGGTCCCAATGGTCCTTTTACAACTGCACCTCTTCTTGTAACAACATTATTAGAAACAGGAAGATTTATAGCATCACAAAGAAAAAATTGATAACCGGACGCTATTTGTTCACATTGAGTTTCAATCATACTGAGGTACTTGTTGAATAATTTTATTTCTTGGCCAATTTCCTCATAATTTTTTGTAAGTTCGGCCAAAATCTTTTTATGTTTTTGAAATTTCTAATGCAATTTATTATAAGACTTTGTCTGTCGATGTTTCAATTCTTGAAAAACTTTTCTAGTTTCATCTTCTTCAGTTAAAACTTGTAATAAATCTACTTTGTTTTTCTTGACAAGCTCTGAAGGTATACCTTTTTCTTTCATGGTTTTACGCACTTCAGTCATAAGATCAGGATTTATATGAAGTATTCCCTTTTTCGGCTTAGTGCCAAAATCAGGATTATATAAAGAATCATTCTTAGCCCTAGTAGCCATTAATTTCAAACATGCTTTAATAGTTAAGGTATTTATTGATCCTCCTGCTGATAAATCTAGTAATTCTCTGCATTGGGTATTAAGACCGTGGTAAAATAAGTGGCAAATGGTTGTCTCAGAATACCCATGATTAGGGATACTATTGATCATTCCAAAAAATCTTTCCTAGGCTTGTGGATAGTTTTCTCCCACGTTTTGACTGAAATTTCCTATATTCTTTCTAAGTTCTGTTACCTTTGCAAAAGGATTAAACCTGTTTATGAATTTGGCGATGCAGTTTTCCCAACATTTAATATAATGGTGAGGGGGAGAATATAATCAGTCTAGAGCTTTACCTTTGAGAGACCAACAAAATAATTTCAGACGAGAGAATTCTCTTGGCAAACCTTTGTACCAAGTGATGTTATCATATCATCGAACACTCTAAGATGCCTTCCTGGGTCCTCATCTTCCCTTCCACTGAAAGCCTTTTCCTGCATTTAATAATTTCATCATCAAATCTATATTCCATAACTCCAGGATTAGGAAATTCTATAGGTTGTTTAAGAAATGCAGAGTTTGGAGCACTATATTCTCTGAGAGTCTTCTCAGGTTTCTTTGGTGTTGTCCTATGAATGGATTATTTCCATGAAGTCACTTAAGTTGTCAACTTCAACTCTATTCGATCTCAAAAGTTTTTCAATAATTTCCTCGCGCCTCTGAGTAGGCACGAGTTCAAAATAATCTAGTATATAAGTCCTACCAGAGCATGTAGACCCTTTGTCTGCTAGGGAGAACATCTTGTAACACTAACACCTGAAATGTTAAGAGACAAAACACTTAGCGCTTAGCTCCCCCGGCAACGGCGCCATAAAATAGCTTGATGACTGCAAGTGCACAGATCGTTTGTAGCTAGCTAGTTTTAAAGTTCAGATATCGATCCCACAGGGAGCCCAAAGGTTAATTTTTATTGGTGAAGTCGCTGTCGCACCCGAAGTTATCACAGGTCTTCGAGTGAATTGACTGCAAGTGTTGAAAATATGTATGAAATTTGGGTGTAAATGGAAGTACTTAAGTAAAACTAAAATGTAAACTTCTGAAATAAGAAGCATAAAAAGTAAAGGACGAGTTGTTTGTTGTTTTTCTGCAGATAACGAAGTAGGCGCGACGAGTTTCAATTTATGATGATAGTGAATATGCCAGTAAATGAGTGATAAGTATAACAATTATAATCTTATAAGTACGTGTGTAGGCGAGCAACCCATAATTAGCCGAAACTCCTCTTGGTAGATTTCATCCCAACTTCAATAATCCTACTAGCCTGTTTACCATAACCATGGTCATTCGCTAGACGATTAAGATCCTTCAGGTTGCTTAGCAATTAAGCTCCTTGGATCAGACTAATGCAATAATCTCGGTGGTTCCTCGTTGTCCTCAAGTTAAACTAGTTTCCCATTGATATCCCCGTGTTACTCGAGGGTCGCCGGTCTGCTACCAAACAAGGTTCTATCTATGTAGAAGAAAGCATCAAGTTTTCTAGGCCCTTAATTAGACAACATGCATTAAGCATCCCACAGATAGTCAAGCACATATAATATAGCAATTAGAATTAACCACAAACTTGATGGAAATTGTGTAGGCACATCATATCTCACCAATCCCATACATATCCCAGGTCCAAGGGAACTTACTCACACATGAGAGAAGAAAGCATCATCAATATAATTAAATAAAGTGAGTTCTTCTTGATATTAGTGTGGAGATCAACAATAAAAAATAGAAACAAATCTAACACAATTCAAGATAGGAAGAACAATCTCAAACCCTAATGTTGCAAGGTTGAGATCTCTCTCTCTCTCTCTCTCTCTCTCTCTCCCTCAAGTACAAGTAATGTCTATAGAGGAGTGGTGGATAGGAGATCGAAGATCGTGGAGCGAGATGAAGAACGTCTTCCCCTTCTTCTCCGGACCCCTTCTTTCTCCCTTCTAGATGGTATGGCGGCTCATGTGTTCTGTTTTCAACCTTGGCCTCTTCACGAAAGTTGTTCCTTTTAATAAGACAAAGGAGATGGCAACTATACGGCGGCGGCCCGTATAGTTTGTCGTTAGACTTGCAGTGAATTCTCCTAGATTGCTTCCAAAAAGGGACTTGCTTGTATTTGCCTGAATATTGTGTTTTTGCTGTTAAATCCCTCTGTTGACGTACAAAACCTGAAACACACATTAAAAACCAAGTTTTCTTCACTACCGAAGTATTAGCGTTAGGTAAAGCGGCAAAACCATCAAATCCAAACGAAAAGCATTGATAGAAGACATAAAAAATGTGTACAATATCAAAGCTATCAGAGCTCCATGCGGAAGCATGCAGAATGGCACCCCAACGCAAGCGAGGATTGCGTAAAAAGGTGCATGCCTGCTCTAGTGACTAGGGGGAGACGGATGAGTCCCAAAGGGAGGCCTCCCAAAGCGCCTCCATGGAGGAGAGTCTTGGCGAGGCCGCTGTGGAGGAGAGCTCCCTAGAGGGTTTTGACACAGACTCCAATGAGGGTGAAGAGCCGAAGGAGGCCGCGCACCCTGCTCTGGGGCTCAAGAGGGGAGCATGGGCTCCCAGGGACGCATGATACGTCGGAAACGTATCTATAATTTTTTATGTTCCATGCTTATTAGTATCTACTTTGCTATGTTTTGTCTACACTTTGAGGTATTTTTATACACTTACTGGAACTAACCTATTGACAAGATGCCACAGTGCCAGTTGCTTGTTTTCTGCTGTTTTTGGTTTCAGAAAGCTAAAAAATGAATATTCTTTGAATTGGGCAGCACAAAAGCCAAAGTTCATATTTTTCCCTGAATGATACGGAAAATCGAAGACGAGACGGAGGAGGATACCAGGGTGGCCACACCGTAGGTGCGCACGGGGCCCACCCTGGCCGTGCCCACATGGGGTGTGGGCCCCCTTATACGTCCAATTTGCATAACAATTCTATATCATACTTTGCCTCTATTCATTAATATATTTCTTATTAAGAGGTGTTTACTTATGTCTTTTCATCTGTTTTTGCATGTTGGATGATTCTTGGAGGATGAACTGCCAGAGTCAGGTTTCTGATGGAAAAAGAGGTGTTTTGATGCAATTTCGCGAAGATCGGAAAAATACCAGAAAAACTACGAAAAATCATATTTTCCCAGAAGACGAAGAAAGCCAGAAGGGGAGGCGGAGATGGTCCACAGGGGACCCACACCCCCCAGGCATGGGACACCCCTAGGCCGTGCCTATAGGGGGTGTGGCCCACTGCTACGTTGGAAACGTATCTATAATTTTTGATGCTCCATGCTTGTTTAGTATCTACTTTGCTTTACTTGTCCACACTTTGAGGTGCTTTTTACATGTTTTCTGGTACTAACCTATTAACAAGTTGCAACAGTGCCAGATGCCTATTTTATGATGTTTTTGGTTTCAGAAAAGTTAGTAAAGAAATATTCTCGGAATTGGACGGGACAAACGTCAAAGTCAATTACTTTACGTGGGGAAAAATAAGTCTAGAGGAGAGCCGGAGGGGCCGGCCAGGGGGGCCAGACCCACCCCAGGCGCGGGGGCAGGTGGGCCCGCTCCTGGCTAAGGTTTGATGGCCCTGGACGCCTCCCGGTCTCCCCCTTCGCCTATAAGAATCCCCCGATGCAGAAACCCTGAGTACCCGATCAGAAATCCACAAAACCGTTTGTAGCCGTCGCCACCATCGTCCCTAGATCGGGGGAGTCTGAAGTTCTTCCCGACACCCTGCCGGAGGGGAGATCATCCCGGAGGCCTTCTCTCCGGTATGATTCGTGAGTAGTTCCACCTTGGACTATGGGTCCATGTAGTAGCTAGATGGTTGTATATCCTCCTTTGTGCTTTCATGTATAGATCCGTTCATGATCAAGATCTAATCTATTTGTAACCATGCATGTTGTGTTTGCGGGGATCCGATGGATATTGAGATTATTATGTTGGTTTGATTAATGGTTTTATCTTTATGATTCTATCATGTCTGTGTTGTTTGTGATCTTGCATGCTCTCCGTTGCTAGTGGTTATCTTGGCCAAGTAGTTGCTAGTGACTCCAAGAGGGGGTATTTATGCTCGATAGTGGGTTCATGTGAGACCCTGGCGCATGGCTTAATAGGATTGATAGGAAACCCATACCAACAAGTTGCAACTTCTTTTAGGAAGCTCATTCGAAAAGAACTCTAAGGTTAAGCGTGCTTGGCCTAGAGAAATTCTAGGATGGGTGACCGACCAGGAAGTGGGTATTGGGTGCGCACGACTGAGGACAAAGTGCGCAGAAAAGACTAGTGTTGGTCTGTGGGGTTAGTCTAGAGATCCTATTGAGCTGCCAGAAGTGATAGCCGTCGGTCCGGAGAGACCGAGGGTGTTACAAGTGGTATCAGAGCCGACCCTCGCGGTTACATGGGCGTGTGCGGGTCAGTGGCGGACATGTGTAGCATGGCGCGTGTGGCCCGGAGTGGACACGACATGGCAATGTGCCGGCACTAGACGCACATACATGTAGCAAGAGGGGACGTTTCTGGCTTGTGGTTGATCGACGAGGACGTCGATCTTCTAAGGGTGGGTGTATGTGAGATCCTGGCGCATGGCTCAATAGGATTGATAGGAAACCCATACCAACAAGTCGCAACTTCTTTTCCGGAAGCTCATTCGAAAAGAACTCTAAGGTTAAGCGTGCTTGGCCTAGAGAAATTCTAGGATGGGTGACCGACCGGGAAGTGGGTACCGGGTGCGCACGAGTGAGGACAAAGTGCGCAGAAAAGACTAGTGTTGGTCTGTGGGGTTAGTCTAGAGATCCTATTGAGCTGCCAGAAGTGACAACCGTCGGTCCGGAGAGACCGGGGGTGTTACAGTTCATGCCTCTAGTTTTCAAGGGAAGTGACAGAAATCTCTTCGGTTGTAGATGTGCTGTTGCTACTAGGGAGAAAACAACGGTCTCTTGTTCATGGAACATGTGGACTGTTTACCTTACACACTTTGCTTAAAGCAGTTGTCTGTTGCTTGCAACTTAATACTGGAGGGGGTTCGGATGATAACCTGAAAGTGGACTTCTAGTTATAGATGTAGTTGGATGACGGTCAATTTATATTGTTGTATTGCCCAATCAACCTCATAGGATCTTTCTGGCTATTAATTGCATTGTTATGCCTTGCTCAGTTCCTGTCAATTGCCCCTCTGTAATTTGTTTACCCTTCATGCCATGTTGTTTTTCTAAGGAGAGCACCTCTAGTGAACTATGGACCCCGGTCCAATCTTTACCATTGATACATCTTCCACTGTTATCTGTTTACTTGCTGCAAACCATTACCTTTCCACACCATACGTTTAATCCTTTGTTACAGCAAACCGGTGAGCTTGACAACCTCACTGATTCGTTGGGGCAAAGTCTTGAGTTTGTGTTGTGAAGTCTCCGCGTTGCTAGCAACACCTGTGTGATGTTTCCTTCCTCCTATTGGTACGATAACCTCGGTTTCTTACTGAGGGAAACTTGCTGCTGTGCTGCTTCATACCTTGCTCTTGGGGTTTCCAACGAAGCGTCCCACGACAAGTGGTGGGCGCCATCAAGCTATTTTCTGGCGCCGTTGCCGGGGAGGCTAAGAACGTCTTCACTAGGGGAGTCCTTCACTTCCTTTCTCTTTACTTTGTTTTTGGTTTGCTTTGTTTCTTTTGCTTGGTTTTGTTTGCCTCTTTTCAAAAAACCCAAAAAAATTAGTCTAGCTTCGTTTGCTTGCCTTATTCAAAAAACACAAAAAATTAGTTCTTGCTCTAGTTGCTGCTGTTTTTGGCTTGCCCACCTTTGCCAAAATGAACTCTGCTGAGAACACCAAGTTGTGTGACTTCACTAGCACCAACAACAATGATTTCCTAAGCACACCTATTGCTCCATCTGCTCCTGATGCTACCTTTTATGAAATTAAGCCTGTTTTATTGAATCTTATGATGAGAGAGCAATTTTCTGGTGTTGGTTCTGATGATCCTGCTGCCCATCTTAATAGCTTTGTTGAACTTTGTGAGATGAAAAATTATAAGGATGTAGATGGAGATATTATTAAGCTCAGGCTTTTTCCTTTCTCCTTGAGGGGAAAATCTAAAGAATGGTTGCTATCTTTTCATAAAAATAGTATTGATTCTTGGACTAAGTGCAAAGATGCTTTTATTGGAAAGTACTATCCTCCTGCTAAGATTATTGCTATGAGAAGTGATATTATGAAATTTAAACAACTTGATAGTGAACATGTTGCTCCTGCTTGGGAAAGAATGAAATCTTTGGTTAAAAATTGCCCTACTCATGGACTCACTGCTTGGATGATTATCCAAACTTTTTATGCAGGTTTGAACTTCTCCTCAAGAAACCTGTTGGATTCTACTGCTGGAGGTACTTTTATGGGACTCACCTTGGGAGCTACAACAAGGCTCCTTGATAATATGATGGTTAACTACTCTGAATGGCATGTTGAGAGAGCTCCACATGGTAAGAAGGTAAATTCTGTTGAGGAAACTTCCTCTTTGAGTGAAAAGATTGATGTTATTATGGCTATGCTTGTTAATGGGAAAGCTCCTCTAGATCCTAATAGTGTTCCCTTAGCCTCTTTGGTTGCTCAAGAAGAGCAAGTTGATGTGAACTTCATTAGAAACAATAATTTCAACAACAATGCCTATAGGAATAATTTTGGTAGCAACAACAATTATAGGCCTTATCCTCCTAATAAGGGAAACTCCTATGGAAGCTCTTACAATAATGCTAGAAGTGCCCCCTCTGAACTTGAAGTAATGCTCAAGGACTTTATTAGTAAACAAACCACTTTCAATAAGACTATAGAGGAAAAGCTTTTAACTGTTGAGAAAAATATATCCTCTTTGTCTGAAGCTCAAACTTCCTTGGTTAATAAAATGGCTGCTAAACCTGAAACTATGGAAAACACCTTTGCTTCTGCTGATGCCATACAAGTTACTATTGATGAAAATGTTAGGTTGTTAGCTCAAATTCATGCTAAGTGGGAAAGGGAAGCTGAAATTGATAGAAACAATACTGTGTGCCTATCACCACTAAACCACAAGTAGCCCTTATTCCTCCTACTATGCCTACCACTAGTGGTGCTAAGTTTGACTTTGATATTGATGTTTGCAATATTTTTGAAGTGATTATGTTCCTGCAAAAGCTTGCTAGAAGTCCTGATGCTAGTGATATGCATGTTTCCTTTACCAAACACATTACAGATGCTCTTGTGAAAATTAAGGAAGAGAAGTTAAAACACAAAGCTTCTCTTCCTAGGAAAGTAGAAGATAGTTGGGAACCCATTATTAGTATGCAAGTGAATGACTTTGATCTCAAATCTTCATGTGATCTTGGTTCTAGTGTCTCTATTATGCCTAGGAAGATTTATGAAATGCTTGATTTGCCACCATTAGAAGACTGTTATTTGAATGTCCCACTCAATGATAATGCTAAGAAGAAACTCATCAAGAGTATTAATGATGTTCTCATTATGGTTAATAATGCTTATGTCCCTGTTGATTTATATGTTTTGGATGTTGAATACAGTGCTTCTTGTCCTATTACTTTGGGAAGGCCTTTTCTTCGAACAGTTGGTGCCATCTTTGATATGAAAGAAAGCACCATCAAATATCATTTTCCATTCAAGAAAGGTATTGAACACTTCCCAATTAGAATAGAGAAGTTGCTTTTTGATCCTCCTTTGAAAGCAAGGTTTGATGTTAATGCTGCCTCATTTGAAAATACTTGATTCTTCTTGCTTCTTGTACCTAACTTAAAGGCGTTAAAGAAAAGTACTTATTGGGAGATAATTGTCGTGGTATTGCCGACGAGTACGTCATGGAGGGGTACTTACAGAGCGTGTTTACTGACGTGGGGGAAGGCGGATGGTTGACGGGTATGAGGTAACACAGCTTACCCAGGTTCAGATCCCATGATGGGGGCGGAATCCTACTCCTGCTATAAATCACTATAAGGGCAATACGCTGAGTTACAGAGATAGGTTCGCTGTGCGAGGTTGTCTGAGATTGTAATTTATCGTGCCCTAAAGGCTCCCATAGGCCCGACTTATATAGTCGCCAGGTCCTAGGGTTACAGGGAAAAGTCCTAGCCGGACAGGTCACAGAGTCCTACACCGTCTATTACTAGTCTTGTGTATCTTGCACTCCAAGGCTCCGGGTACGTCGGTGACTCCAACCGTAGCCTTCCTTTATCCGGCATGGGCCTCCCTTCTGGATCCATCTAACTGGGCCGCCCAGCAGGCCATAGGCCATGCTACCAACTGTGGGCCCCGGGTTATCCGGATAGGAGACATGCTATGAGGATACCCATATAGCATATCCCCAACAGTAGCCCTCGGAGAACTCCGAGATCTTGCGCCGTCTTGCCTCTTCGTGTGGAATGCTCCGTCTAGATGGATGTCGGCAAATCGTCAAGCAATATATTGTAGTCCTCCTAAAGAACCCTGCAAGGTTTTCTCTGTCTTCAACATGTAAGTCGGAGAAATGCCGAATCTTCTATCGTACTCTTCCGTAGCCGGACTGGATCCGTCCATGCCGGAATCTTCTGATGTGACGGCTCATCTGCCTATGTTAGCTAGGACGATGTAGGCTTAGGTCAGCGACGTCTCGTAACTCACAAATGCAGAGAACACAATCATGTCCAATTTCCCCGCGCGAGCGATACGAACCGTTGGTGGCGACGGTTGGAGACGTGGAGAAATTTCCGCGCACATTCGCAAACACATCGTCTATGCAGCAATCGTCCGATCCAGATGCACGAATCTTGACGCTGGAGATGATAAATATTAACCGTGGTCGAATTTCCACTTTTTACCTAATTCTCTACTTTCATCATCTTCTTCCTCCAGCGCGTGCCTCCTCGAGCTCTCCGCGCCTAACTCGCGAAAAACCCTAGCCTCAAATCCGCACCAGTCACATCCAACCTCTCTCCATGGCCAGCAGCAACACCTCTCCTTCCATGGCGGCGTCGAGCGAAGCCTTGGCGAAGCCAGCGAGCTCCATTATCGTGCCTCCAGAGGGTTTGGTCATCCCCACCTCGGCGGTGATTGAGTCCACCGGCGGGGACCACAATCTGGCGGCGCTGGAGCCATTGGAGGAGGAGCTAGATTCGCACAAGGGCGAATGGCGCGGCTCAGATATCACCGACTGTGACATCCAAGAGCTGATCGCCGAGGGTTATCTCCCTGCGACGGAGGGGCTCGCCTGGCGGGCGGCGTCGGCCGGCAAGGTGACACCTTCTCCCCAAGCCGGAGAAAAGGTGTACCTCAAAGCCCAACTGGTACGCGGCGTCTCCCTGCCCATCTCCAACTTCTTCCTCTCTGTCTTAAACCACTACAGAGTCCAACCCCAGAATCTTTCTCCCAACAGTATCTTAGCGCTTAGCAACTACGCGGCGCTCTACGAGGGTTACTTAGGGATAAAGCCTAGGCTATACCTCTTCGTGTACTTCTTCACCGTCAAACGTGAAGCCGGAGCTAGTAAGGAAGAACTTAGGAACTGTGGCACCATAAGCTTCAAGATTCGACCTGGCCGGCGGTTCCCCGACATCGTCAGCCACGAGTCCTGCAAAAATTGGCAACGGACGTACTTCTACGGCTCAGACATTCCTCTGGCTGGCCGACAAGTAACGTACCTGGACTTCGTTGACGGAGCCGCTGCTGAAGCCTCGTCATGGAGATCCCAGGCCTCCCTTCCCTCCGACCTCGATGCTTCCCGCGCCATAAGGCAGATAGAATGGTTCATAGAGACGTGTTTGACCGGCTTGGACCTAGCCATGTGCTGGTTCATCAGGCGAATCCAACCTCTGCAGCACCACGCGAAGCTCATGCACGAGTATACCAGCGATAGAAGGGATAGCCTCTGCATCTCCGTGGACAACTTCTCGAGCGACTCCGTCAAGCTCCGCCTTAAGGACATCGTCAAGGTGAAGGACAAGAAGCGTGGCTTCACCATCACCTACGACATGTTCGTAGACGGGAAGGGCCCAAATGTAGGTAATTATTTTTTGTGTATGACATATACTCCAGTTCTTTCGTCTTGGAAATGTCATCTCATCTAACATGGTGACTTCTCACTTAACAGCTTAGTGATCTAGAAGAGGACAACCTGGCTGCCCAAATCTACGATCCAAAGATGAAGGAAGTCACGGTCGTGTCTGACGACAATGCACCGTTGGCGCGAAAGCGGAAGAGCTCCACCTCTGATGCTGCCGACGGGGGCAGGAAGAAGACGGAGGGTGGAGACTCCAAGAAGACTACCACCGCCCTGGAGGCGGAAAAGAGAAAAGTTACCGGGATACCCTTTGCCAAAGCACCCCCACTTGTGTAAGCTTCTCTTCCTCCGACATTGTCTATTTATCTGTCTTGCTCCTGTACTTATGCATTTTGCACGTTTCAGGAAGAAATCCACGACCAGCCTCAAGAAGACCTCCAAATTGGGGGCTTCTAGAACCATCAAGGACATGCTGCATCGCGACGCATCTCCCGCCATCGCCCCTACCACTCCCTCCATCAAGCCTTCGTCCGCCCCGACAAGCTCACAAGCTAAGGAGGCATCTGGCCCTTCCGCCATGGAAGTGGACTCAGGTGCCTCTACCGAGGTTGCTATCATCGACGAGCAGGCGATGCAGGAGAGTGCCGCCCACCAAATGACTGAAGCTCCGGCTAAGGATGCCATCGGTGGCGGTAAAGCGGTGGTGGAAGCAGGTACCTCTGTCGTTGGCGGCGCCCCCGCACCCAAGAAAACCATAGCCTATCCAAAGATAGTCTATCCGGTACTTACACCGGGTAGCACTGCTTCGGTTCCTGGTGCGGCACCAACATCTCCGACGTGCGGTCTAGAGGAGCTCCGCCGGGAAGCAGAAATCTTGCAAGGAAACAGCGAATCCTTTGGCAAGCTGCTGGCCGAGAGTGCTACAAACCTCAAGATCATCGCACTTGTAAGTTTTATTTGCTTTTTTTTCATTTCATATGAGTATCCCACTGTAGCCCCCGAGGATGTAGATGGAAAACCATAGGTCTTTGCATCTATATGCTCTAAGAGTGACTAAGTTAGAAAACCTCTCACTGTAGCCCCCAAGCATGTAGTTGGAATGAAATGTTCCGACTAGATGCTTTAAGAGTATATCTGATGTTTATAAATTTCCATACTGTAGCCCCCAAGCCTCTAGTTGTAACTGAATTAGTTCCGACTAGATGCTTAAAGAAAAGCTAAGCATATATCCAAGTTAAAAACTTTATACTGTAGCCCCAAGACTCTAATCGAGAACTGAATTAGTTCCGACTAGATTCTTAAAGAAAAGCTAAGCATATTACTAAGTCAAAAACTCTCGCTGTAGCCCCCGAGCGTCTAGGTGGAAAATTTCCGGCTAGATGCTCCAAGCAGACCAAACAACGTTTTAACTTTGACCTTTTTTCCACAGAACGAGAGTGCTCGGAGGGGCATGGCCAATGACAAGTACCAGAAGATGCGCGCAGACCTAGAAGCTGAAAAGGGTAAAACTGCCTTCTTGAAGGAACATATCACCAAGAGCAAGCGTCTATTTTCTTTTTCGCATTCCGACTTGGTATTGTGCCTAGATTCTCCGAGTACTCACTGTGTACTTTGCTTTCTCCGACTTACAGAAACCATCACCAAGGCCAAGAATATTGTCGAGCAATCCAAGCACATTCAAGAGCTGGATAGCGAGAACAAAATTCTTAAGCAGGAGAGGAAGGACATGCTGAAAATGCATGAGGAGTCGATGAAGGCCCTGCAGGACTCCGCCACCAAGGAAATCAATCGCTTGAAGGAGGAGATTGCAATCTTAAAAGATCAGAAGCAAGCTGCCGATGATCAAAATCAACGCCATAGCGAGTCGTATAAGCTCCTCCAACAAGAGAAAGAAGCCTTGGCGGACACCCTCTAGCAAGGTGAGGCCAGCATCTTTAGTAAATTTTTCTTCGTCTTGGATTTCTGTAGTCTGGGTACTTTGAATTGTTGAACTCATGCGCTCCTTGTCGGAATTTGCAGCTCCTATGGGTTTAACCCAATCGCCTCCTCCAGTCAAGGAATGCATGGTTCTTGCCGGCAACTTTATCAACACCGCCATCACGCAAGCCAAGGAGATCGCCAAGCCTCTCCAGATAAACATCAAGGCATCAGACTCCGTGGTACAGTACTCGGAGATTCTGCGCCGAGCCCCCGAGCGTATCACAAGCTGGAAAGCTTCATGTGCACGGGCTGGCGCAAGGATGTCACTGTCAATGGTGAAGGCACACTATGAAGATGCCGACATCGACACGGTGACCTCTGGCATTCCCGACGTAGACGACGATGGCAAAGAGATTAACCACGAATCCATCTTGTCATCGCTCGCGGGCTATGATACCAGAGTTGCCGAGTTGGTAGACGTCAATGTCTTTGTGCCAATGAACACCATCGACAGCGGCAACCAAGGTTCCTCTGAGTCCCACCACAGCACCGACTTCGAGGGTGGTTCTCCGGGTGGTGATGATGCTTCTTCCAAGTAACCTGCACCAAAGGAATGAAGAACAACTTTGTAATATTTTTTTCACCTTTGGTGCATATGCGGAAAAAACTTGTTTATGCAACTTAAGGCGGAAAACAATGGTTGTTATTTCCTGCTGCTCAAGAACTAGTTTCCAACATGTATATATTTTTAAGCAAGTGTTGGCTTATCCAATACTTTGGTTCTTATGCTTGACTTTTTGTGAGTCGGAAGACTCGTTGTCGGAACCATGCACTCAGGTGATGATGCCCAATGGCACCGTCAATAACCTAAGCACAAAATCACCGACAATAAGTGCCAAAAGTCACTACTCCAGAATCCACATAAAACAACAAAGAACGTGTAGACCAGAAAACTTAAGCGAACGCCCGTAGGCAGAATTTTCACAAGTGCAATCGCAAAGCTTGTGCATAAAGGTTTTACATTATCGAAAAATGAACACTAAAGGAGGTAAACGACACATAAATATGATTGAACCAAAGAGATTTATTTCATTGATCATATAAGAGGTACACAATTAGATAAAAAATGCTAAGTGTAAAAAGGACGTAGATGTGCTATGTTCCATGGCCGATCAAGCTCCGGGTAGTCATCATTCGGGTCACGTCGCTTACGCTTATGATCCTCGTTGGGTCTATCCTTCAGTTCACGATTGTCAACGAGGTAGTAAGACCCATTAAGTAGCGCCTTGCTTATGATGAACGGTCCTTCCCATGGCGGGCATAATTTGTGTGACTTCTTCTGCTTAAGTCGAAGCACCAAATCCCCCTCTTTAAACGAGCGAAGCCGAACGCGGTGACTATGGTAGCTGCGTAGCTTCTGCTGGTAGATGGCGGATCTTTGGCATGCCAAAACGCGCTCCTCCTCAAGAAGGTCCAGATCTAGGCGTCTGGATTCTTCAGCATCATCTTCGTCGTAGGCGGCAACTCTTGGTGCATCGTGGAGGATGTTGAAAGGGAGGATTGCTTTTGCTCCATACACCATGAAGTAAGGGGTGTAGCCGGTGGATCTGTTGGGTGTAGTTCGTAAACTCCACAGCACAGATGGCAGTTCTTCCGCCCAGGCTCCAGCTGCTCTATGTAGCGGTGCCTCAAGACATGGCTTGATTCCCTGCAGAATTAATCCATTAGCTCGCTCAACCTGACCATTGGACTGTGGGTGTGCCACAGATGCAAGTTCAAGTCGGATGCCTTTCTGCCAACAATAAGCCTCCACTTCTCCGAGTGACAAGTTACTGCCGTTGTCGGTGATAATGCTATATGGGAGACCAAATCTCACCACTAGATACCGGACAAACCTGAGGGCAGTTGCCCCATCAAGCTTTCTAATGGGTTTAGCTTCTATCCATTTAGTAAATTTATCAACTGCTACAAGCAGATGCGTAAACTCACAAGGTGCCGTCTGTAACGGTCCCACCATGTCTAGCCCCTAGACTGCAAACGACGAAGTTATTGGTATTGTTCGCAGTTCTTCAGCAGGAACATGTGGTTGTCACGCATAATACTGGCATCCCATGCATGTCTCAACTAGCTTGTCGGCGTCCGCCTTCGCGGTTAGCCAGTAGAATCCTTGCCGGAAGGCTTTCGCAACCAACGATCGAGGAGCGGCGTGATGCCCGCAATCTCCGAGATGGATTTCGCGTAGGATTTCCATACCTTCTAGCTGGGAAACACACTTTAGGTATACACCAGTAGTGCTCCTTTGGTAGAGTTGCCCATTGATTATGGTATAACCCTTTGCTCGTTGTACTATTTGCCGTCTTTCGACATCGTCGTCAGGTAAAGTTCCGTGTTCGAGATATTCCATGAACGGTTTTGTCCAAGCCGGAGGGACCTTGGTCACCATGTTGACGAAAGAGTTAGCTCTATCCGGGTTGTCGATGTCGGCTCCCTTCACATATGGTGTGCGCAGGTGCTCTAAGAAAACTCCTGGCGGAATTTTCTTGCGCCCTAATCCAAGCTTAGACAGTAGATCAGCCGCCTCATTTTGCTCCCTAGGCACATACTTGAATTCGTAGCCCAAGAAGCTCTTGGCTATATCGTCCACTTCATCTCGATATGCCGCCATCATAGGGTTCCGCGCATTCCAGGTGCCAGCCACCTGCTGGGCAACCAATTCGGAATCTCCACAACAAACTATGATCTTGATGCAAATATCCTTGGCTACACGTAGTCCGTGAATGAGTGCTTCATACTCCGCCATGTTGTTTGTAGCCTCGAAGTGGATCTGCAGAACGTAGTGTAGATTGTCTCCTATTGGTGACTGTAGCAATACACCAGCCCCCGAGCCGTTGAGCAGCTTTGATCCGTCAAAGTGCATCACCCAGTACGCTGGTTCCGGCAACGGAGTAGCATTTGGCATCTCCGTCCAATCTGCAACAAAATCCGCCAAGGCTTGTGACTTGATAGCGTCGCGTCTCTTGTAAGTGATCTTGAAGGCGGCAAGTTCAATGCCTCACTTCGCGACCCTTCCTGTAGCATCGCTGTTGTTGATTATGTCGGACAGTGGAGTCGTGCTCACCACTGTGATTGGGTGCTCCTGAAAGTAATGCCTCATCTTGCGAGAAGCAAGGAATACTCCATAAGCTATCTTCTGGTAGTGCGGGTAACGCTGCTTGGATTCCGTCAAGACCTCGCTTACATAGTAAACTAGTCATTGAACTCCGTGCTCATAGCCTGGTTCCATCCGCTCTACCACGACGACGATGCTGATTACCCGGTTGGTTGCCGCCATGTAGATTAACAGGGATTCTCTAGGCTCGGGCGCTGAGGAAAGAATCTCCTTGAGTTGCTTCAATGCTGCATCTGCCTCGTCCGTCCATGTGAATTTGTCCGCCTTCTTCAGCAACTTATACAGCGGCAGGGCGTTCTCTCCAAGTCGGCTGACGAACCGACTAACTGCTGCAACACAACCTGTTAGTCATTGAATGTCCTTTAGGCATGTCGGATGGTTTATGTTTAAGATGGCCTTGATTTTCTCCGGGTTGACCTCGATTCTGCGTTGGGAAACAATGAAACCCAACAATTTGCCGGCTGGTACCCCGAAGACGCACTTCTTAGGGTTAAGCATCATGTTGTATTTCCGGAGATTATCAAAGGTTTCTTTTAAGTCAGAGATTAAGTTGTTTGACTTTTTGGACATCACCGCGATATCGTCCACATAGGCGTGAACGTTCCGACCAATTTGGTCGTGAAGGCAACGTTGCATTGTCCGCTGGTATGTAGCAAATGCGTTTTTCATCCCAAAGGGCATCGTAACATAGCAAAACATGTCATATGGAGTAGTGAACGAAGTGGCCAATTGGTCCGACTTCCTCATCTTGATCTGGTGGTATCCTGAGTATGCATCGAGAAAACACAAAAGCTCTGAGCCAGCCGTCGAGTCAATGACTTGGTCAATGCGAGGCAAAGCAAACGGATCTTTGGGACATGCTTTGTTCAAGCCGGTGTAATCAACGCACATTCTTATTTCATTGGTTCCCTTTTTGGGGACAAGTACAGGATTGGCCACCCATTGGGTGTGAAGGACTTCTCGGATAAATCTAGGCTTAAGTAACCTAGCTATGTCTTTTCCAATGGCGCGTCTCTTCTCATCTCCAAAGTGTCATAGAGGTTGTTTCACTGGTTTGGATTTTGGATCAATGTTTAGGCTGTGCTCGGCAAGTTCCCTAGGTACACCTTTAATGTTAGCAGGTTGCCAGGCAAAGATGTCCCTATTCTCATGGAGGAACTCGACGAGCGTGCTTTCCTATTTGGGATCCAGGTTCGTCCCAATGGCGGTGACCTTGGAGGCATCGCCTACCACAAGTTCCACCGTCTTGGTCTCGATGGCGGCCATGAACGCAGGGGCGGAGTCGGAGATCTGCTTCTTCGATGCGGGCATCTCTGAGTCATCGACCTTGCTCTGGATCTCTTTGAATTCTTCGTTGTAGAGGACAGCTTCTACAATGGCTGCTTCATTTATCTTGCAGTCCCTTGCCTTGGTAAAGCTTCCGGATACGGTGATGACACCATTTGGTCCGGGTATCTTGAGTTTGTTGTAGACGAAGCATGGCTTGGCCATGAACGTGTGGAATATGTCGCGGCCGAATATGACGTGGTACACGCTCTTGAAGGGGACCACCTCAAAGGTCATGTTCTCTTGGCGGTAATTGTTAACATCGCCAAAGGCAACCTGAAGTGTAATGCACCCAAGGGACCGAGCCTCCCGACCAGGAACTACGCCATGGAAGATGGTGTTGGTCCGCCTTAGGTTTGCCTCCGTCAAGTTCATCTTCTGCAGTGTATCCAGGTACATGATGTTGATGCTGCTTCCACTATCCACCATACACTTGGTGAACTCCACTCCGTCAATCAAGGGGTTGATGACCATGGCGTACTGGTTCTCCGTAGTTATAAGGTCTGGGTGGTCCGTCCTGTCCCAAGTGATTGGAACCTCCGACCAGCACAGGTACTGGGGAACTGGGGGAGAGTAGCCATCAGGATCCTCAGAGAGGTCTTCTGTTGTCGGATGGTGGGGGTGCCAAGGAAAGTGTGGTAGACTGGCGCCTTCTTTGCGAAGGGATTCTTGCCCTTGTCGTCGCTCTTGGCGGCGTGCTTGGGGTCAACGTCCTCGTCCATGTCACTTGAATCTTTGGACTCCTCCTTCTTCTTCCCCTTGCCCTTGCCTCGCGGTCTGTTCTTCCGACTTTGCTTGTAGTCGGACTCGGGGTCTTCCTTGAGGTCGTTGACAAATTTGTAGTGTCTATTGGTATGGGTGGCCTTGCCGTTGACGTCGAGGTGTACGAGGCACGGCATATCGCGGTAGTCTTCGTAGGTTTGGGGAATGCGGAGCGGCGCTGAGGTAGTTTCACTTCCTCGTTGCTGCCCACGACCAGCTCCTCTTACTCGGCCATGTTGTCCGCCATCGCCTCGTCCTGCAAAAGTCATAGCGACCGTGTCGGTAGATTGCTTTTCTTCTGGAGCGGTTTTCCGCTTTGTACTGCTGTTCCTCCGAGCTTGAGTTGGAACGGCCGTTGCCGGAAAGGAGCCGCAAGCATCGTCGTCGGTAGCTGCGAACTCACGAGCCAACTGAATCATCTGGTTCAAGTCGAGCTGGTGATTGTCCTGCAAGCGCTTCAGCTTATGTCGGAGCAACGTGCCCCTTTCCAACCCATCGATGAAGGCGGCCATGGCGGTCTGAGCGTGCACTCCTGCGCAGGAATTCTTCATGTCCAGCCAGCGGGAGAGGTAGGCGCGAGATGTCTCGTCTTTCTCTTGCACGCACGGTAGATCGCCCACGCGAGGGACGTTTGTATGTACCCTCAAAGTTCTTGGTGAACGCTTCTTGCATGTCCAACCAGTTGTAGATAGATTTCTCCGGCAAGTCGTCGATCCATTGACGGGTCGTGGCCGCCAACATTAATGGGAGGTACTTGACGACGACGTTGGGGTTGCCTCCGGCAATCTCCACCATGTTGTCGTAGTCCTGCAACCATGTGGCTGGCTTGGCGGTGCCGTCATAGGGCTTGATGGTCTTGTCAATCCGGAAACCTTTGGGGTAAGTTGCGGACCGTATTGCAGGGCCAAAGCAACATGGTCCCATGTATGGTCCTTCCCGGGCCTTGTGGATCTTATCGATCCGCGAACGTGCATCGTACAACTCCGAGTTTTTATTCTTCTTGTCAACAGGGGATGGGCTGCGTGAAAGACGCGACCCCCTCCACCATGGTGACTTCTTGGTGGTGACGGAGGTGGAGGTGGCGGTGAGTTAGCCTTCTTGCTGTTACCCTCCTGCGACGCCTCACGCCTGTCACGGTTGCTTGTCGGACGCAGAGGGTCATGGTGTGACCTGCTCCTGTGTCCTTGGTTGCGCTATCCGTCATGACGGGTCTGCTCCGTGTTGTCACGGATGACGATGTCGCACTGCTTTGTTGGGGGCATATCCGTATGATGGTGAGCCTTGTAATCTTCGCGATGTCGGGGGGACCGGGGTGGTCGCAATGGGCGGCGAGGTCGGGCCTTTTCTCCGTGGTCGGAGGATATGGGGATGGCATCCTTCCTGTTGCGTGCATCCCTCCGTCTTTGTTCTGATGAACCCGTCTAGGACCCGACATCAAGAGGAGATCTGTCCTGTGCTGGCTTATATTGGCTAGACTGGCAAAGCGCTGGGTCGGACTCAAGCCTGTGAGAGGTGGCCTTTTCCTGCTACTTCACCGCCTTGGCCACTAGGTCATAGACCTGTTCCACTGCCTCGGGCGATCTATCCTGCTCCAGAAGGGTCTTGGCGACGGTGAGGTTAAGGAGTGGGGTGGGCATCACCAGCGTGCCTTCACTTCGGGGGAGCCCATCCTAGGTTGCGCCGTACACCAGGATCATTGATGATGCGAGCCGGAGCTTTCTTGGCCTTCTGCTGCTGCAGCAAAGTCTTGTACTCGGCCTCCATTGCTCTAGCTTTCTCTATGGACTTCTGCGCGTTGACCAGATCTCGATCTAGCTTAGCGCCTTTCTCTGCGATGGCCTGCGCTTCCTCTAGCAGCTGCTGGCGCTTCTCGTCAAGCTGGGTCACGTTCCGAATATGAGCAACGGTCAGTGGCTCGACGAGGAGATTGTCGTACATTACTCTATCAGCTGGAGTAACTTGGGCTGCTGCAGACGTAGATGCTGGAGGCGGCAAGTTTGCGGTGTTGTTGTTGCTCGGGCCAGTGCCGAGTTCCTGCGGCTGCAGCACTGGGTTAGGCGGAGGAGGCATGAACTTTGCGCGATCATCGTCAGCAGCAATAAGTGTCCCCTTCCCCTTTTCCAGCGCTGTAGGCGGAGCTCGTCCGGGTTGATCTTCATCCATCGCCATCCCAATGGTGACGAACACCCCTCGAGACATGACGGTGTTGTTGGCTTGCTCGTCGCGCATGTACTCCTCCTCCATCTCCTGCATAGTGGAGTCTAGCTCTTCTGGACTAAAATCTATCTCCTCTGAATCTGCACTGAAGTCAGCATAAAGCGCGTCAATGATAGAGTCGGAGGGTGCCAGGACTTCCTTGATGACGGGCGGTGGAGGTGTAATAGCAGCGACGATGACTGGAGGTGGCGGTGCTGCTGCGACGATGGCGGCTAGAGGCGATGGCTGAATCGGAGGTTCTCCGTCGATGAGCGCAAGCGCTTTCTGGGCTGCTGCGTCAGCCTCCGCGTAGTTGTTGACGGTGCTCACCATCTCTTCAAGGGTAAGGCGTCCTGTTGCCGGCTGCCGTCTTAAAGAATGCCGGAGAGCGTGCCACGGTCCAGTCCTTCCACGAAGTGATACAAAGCATTATCATCGGGGTAGTGGGCGGATCGGCTCAGATCACGAGCCACCTGGCGAATCGCGGGGGTTTTCGCCCTCTCTCTGAACGCAACATGGCAGATCGAAGATGGTAACCACTCCAACGAACTTGGATCTCTGTTGTCCAGACGCACGGGTGAATCCGGCGGATTTGTAGCGATCTTCCACCTTTATATCCTGCACAGGGGCGGTTTGGGTGGGCCTTGAATTTTTCCGATCTTTGACGGCAAACTCCGGAGAGAGATCCGACATCGATCCTTCCGCGAACGTATCCTGCCCGTAGGCGGTCCGTGCGGGCCTTGATGCTCCTCCAACTCCCAGGTAACTAGTGCTCGAGTCGGTTTCGTCGATGAAGAGGTGGATGTCTCTGATAGGAACGATCGAACACCACGTAGGGTTCGTCTTCGCCGTGATCCAGAATTCGTCGGGAGGTACGATCGGAACGTTGCCGGAGAAGAGAACGCGACCGATGGCTACGGTTTTGCCGATTCCCGCGAAGATCTTGGTCCTCGCCTGCTGAAGAGCCTGAAGCGCCTCTTGCCCCATGGTGGGCGCCAACTGTCGTGGTATTGCCGACGAGTACTCCATGGAGGGTCCTCACAGTGCGTGTTTAGAGACGTGGGGGAAGGCGGACGGTTGGCGAGTGCAGTAACACAGCTTACCAGTTGAGATCCTGACGGTGGTGGAATCCTACTCCTGCTATAAATCACTATAAGGGCAATACGCCGAGTTACAGAGATAGGTTTGCTGTGCGAGGTTGTCTGAGATTGTAAGTTATTGTGCCCTAAAGGCTCCCATAGGCCCGACTTATATAGTCGCCAGGTCCTAGGGTTACAGGGGAAAGTCCTAGCCGAACAGGTCACAGAGTCCTACACCGTCTATTACTAGTCTTGTGTATCTTGCACTCCAAGGCTCCGGGTACGTCGGTGACTCCAACCGTAGCCTTCCTTTATCCGACATGGGCCTCCCTTCTGGATCCATCTAACTGGGCCGCCCAGCACAACATAGGCCATGCTACCAACTGTGGGCCACCCGGGTTATCCGGATAGGAGACATGCTATGAGGATACCCATATAGCATATCCCCAACAATAATCCAAGAGTTTCCTTGAGTCTTGGAAGTTATTACTTCTGTAATAACCTCTTCTTATACTTTTTTTGCTTTTTGTGCCAAGAATAACCTCTAATGAGAGGGAAGTAAGATTTGGGGAGTTGCTGTCCCGAAACAGATTTCTGTCCTCCACCAAAAAAAATGTGAGGAGGCTCTGTAACTCTAATTGAGCTCACAATTTACGAATAAATCCCCCAGTATGTTATCTCACTTTCGTTAGTTCAACACATTTTACTTTGAGCAACAGAAGATGTTCGAAAAAAATCGTTTCTACCTGCTGGTCTGTTTTGACAGATTCTGCCATTATTTGCATTTGCTTCTTATTGATTCCTTTTTGAGTTCTCTTTAGGTGAATTGAGCTTTTTGAAGGAGTTATTACAGTAGCTTGTGTTTTTAGTGAAAAACCTTGCTGTTCCAAAGCTTTGCTAGGGGTCTAATATCTTTTGAATACACTAATGTTGCTAATGAAGATTGTGTGAACTTTTGTATGAAGGAAAAATTTCAGGTGTAGAGAGAGAATGATGCAATGAGATGAAGAATGGACAAAAGCGCAAGCTTGGGGATGCCACCATGGTGTCACCCCAAGAAATATCCAAAAGGTACTAGCGTGAAAGCTTGGGGTTGCCACCATGGTGTCACCCCAAGAAATATCCAAGAGGTACAAGCGTCAAAGCTTGGGGATGCCCAAGGCATCCCCTTCTTCATCAATAAAAAGCTCAGGTCTGTCTAGACACTTCGTTTTTATTGTTTCATGCACAGTTGTGTTGTTCTTGGAGCGTCTTAGTTTTCATTTGCTTTGCTTAGTTTGTTTAGTTTGCTTTAGTAGTTTGCACCCCCGTTCTCGCTGTGTTGTTTTGCAAATAAGTTTGCTTGGTGTTTGGAACGGAGTAGTAAGTTCTTGCTTGAAGTGCAAGAGGAGCTTGCATTGACTGCAACTTAGACTTTAGCATGACATGCTAGGTGTTGTTTTAGCATTATGCTTAGTGATTATTGCTATAACATGTCTTGTTCCAAACAATTGGGATTGCTTAGTGTGTCTTGAAGAAATTATGCGTTGTTTTAGCATGCAAAAGCATAGTATTGTGGTATTCACCTTTTTGTTTTACTTGGGTTGAATTGGCACATGCTTACCCCATATTATGACTATGACAAGTCACCATTAGCCTCTATGATCATTTAGTCCTTGACTTGTAGTACCACTCTTTGCTTTGATTAGTTTGTTTTGTTGCATTGCATAATTATGGCCATTATTGCTCTCTTAGTTGGTTGCTCCCGGTCTTTTTCTAGCCTCCACTTGTATGAGTAAGTTCTACTCATGCCTCCAACTCCCAAGAAACCAAGTTATTCCAAAGTGTCCACTATAAACTCCTATGCATGGTGTGTTACACCATTCCAAAGTATATTCTTGTTTTCATCTATCTTCCAATTAAAAACTATTTTGTTATGTGAAAACTTAGTGATTAAAGCCCTCACGAACTTGATGGCACACTTTATTCTTTGCCCCTAATACACTTGAACCATTGTGACAACTTTGTTGTATATGCTTGCACTCATAAGTTGGAATTAGCAGAACCGTGCTGTCACGGGGAACGTTTTCAACATTGCACTTGTACCTAGTTGTACTCAGTTGATATCATGTTCTTTTGTCTATGGATGTCACCGGTGTGAAATAAAGAGGGAACTTGTAAGTCCATGGAGTTTGTATCCCGTGTTAGAGAAACGCCTGGGCCGCTAGCCTAAGCCATGCCTAATCATGGTGGAAACTTGCAGCATCACCATAGTGACATCTATGAGGCATTCTTCTTATAAAAAAAGAGACACATTGAGAAAAGAGGAAAGAGAGAAAAAAGCACCATATTCCCATGGTACATAAGAAGAATTGCTGAGATGCTCATTGTCTGCTTGCCTTGTCATTTTGGTTTTGGGAAAGCTCCTGTACCATGTGCAAGGGGTACCCCGCTGGCGGTTCTCAATGATATGCAAATACTTACAGTGACAAG
Source organism: Avena insularis (assembly GCA_023614405.1). NCBI lineage: Eukaryota > Viridiplantae > Streptophyta > Magnoliopsida > Poales > Poaceae > Avena > Avena insularis. Next base: position 27,703,659 of record CM042689.1, on the reverse strand, counting down.
AACTTATCTGGACCCAAAGTTGAGTATGCATGAGGTGTGGCCCTCGTGTTCAAGGGGCATGAGATTGCCAACTTATACTTCGTCAACCATATACTCCAGCTTTTACACTTTAACCTTAACCACTTCAAGATGCATATGATAGGGGCAATGAGGGATTAAAGCTAACAAGTACCATAATTTTTCGAAGATCTTTTTGAAACTTGCAATCCCTGCTTCCTTTACAAAAAGGCCTTTGTTCCACCATTATTGAGTCTCCATCTTCTACCTTTAGGCACTATTAAGAGAACATAGTTGTCATTCTGTGTGTAGTGCTACAAAGCTTATTAATTGATGCATATTGTGTTATTACTTGTTCTTGTGATATTTGTTTCTAGTCACCCTTGTGAACTTTCCAGGTGTCCTATGCATTATATTGCTACTCTATGAGGGACAAGATGATTGCCACTATGCTATGTTTTCTGCATATGAAACAAACAAACGTTTTTCAATGCATATTATTCATGATCTTTGTTTGTAGCTTCCCATGTTGCATGCATAATTACTATGTCCTATTGTTAGAACTCCATCTTTCATGCACATGTTAAGAGTTCTTTGATCCCAGCTTTCAATGCTTGCAAATGGTTGGATCTTTATTGTGAGGGTGCATGTCACCTCAAAAATTATTCTTTTATTCACTTACCTACTCGAGGACAAGCAGGAGTTAAGCTTGGGGATGCTGATACGTTGGAAACGTATCTATAATTTTTTATGCTCCATGCTTGTTTAGTATCTACTTCGCTTTACTTGTCCACACTTTGAGGTGCTTTTTACATGTTTTCTGGTACTAACCTATTAACAAGTTGCAACAGTGCCATATGCATGTTTTCTTCTGTTTTTGGTTTCAGAGAAGTTAGTAAAGAAATATTATCAGAATTGGATGGGACAAACGTCAAAGTCAATTACTTTCCGTGGGAAACAAGAAGTCCAGAGGAGATCCGAAGGGACCGTATAGGGGGGCCAGACCCATCCCAGGCGCGGGGGAAGGTGGGCCCACGCCTAGCTAGGGTTTGGTGGCCCTGGCCGCCTCCCGGTCTCGCCCCTTCACCTATAAGAATCCCCCGATGCAGAAACTCTGAGTACCCGATCAGAAATCCATGAAACCATCTGTAGCCGTTGCCACCATCGTCCCTAGATCGGGGGGGATCTGAAGTTCTTCCCGGCACCCTACCAGAGGGGAGATCATCCCGGAGGCCTTCTGTCCGGTATGATTCGTGAGTAGTTCCACCTTGGACTATGGGTCCATGTAGTAGCTAGATGGTTGTATCTCCTCCTTTGTGCTTTCAAGTATAGATCTTGTGAGCTCCGTTCATGATCAAGATCTAATCTATTTGTAACCATGCATGTTGTGTTTGAGGGGATCCGATGGATATTGAGATTACTATGTCAAATTGCTTAATGGTTTTGTATATTTGATTCTACCATGTCTGTGTTGTTTGTGATCTTGCACGCTCTCCGTTGTTAGTAGCTATCTTGGCCAAGTAGTTGCTAGTGACTCCAAGAGGGGGTATTTATGCTCGATAGTGGGTTCATGCCTCTATTTTCCAAGTGAAGTGACAAAAATCTCTTCGGTGGTAGATGTGTTGTTGCCACTAGAGAGAAAACAACGGTCTCTTGTTCATGGAACAAGTGGACTGTTTACCTTACACACTTTGCTTAAAACAGTTGTCTGTTGCTTGCAACTTAATACTGGAGGGGGTTCGGATGACAACCTGAAGGTGGACTTCTAGTCATAGATGCAGTTGGATGACGGTCTATGTATATTGTTGTATTGCCCAATCAACCTCATAGGATCTTTCTGGCTAGTAATTGCATTGTTATGCCTTGATTAGTTCCTGTCAATTGCCCCGCTGTAATTTGTTTACCCTTCATGCCATGTTGTTTATCTAAGGAGAGAACCTCTAGTGAACTATGGACCCCGGTCCAATCTTTACCATTGATACATCTTCCACTGTTATCTGTTTACTTGCTGCAAACCATTACCTTCCACACCATACGTTTAATCCTTTGTTACAGCAAACCGGTGAGCTTGACAACCTCATTGATTTGTTGGGCAAAGTCTTGAGTTTTGTTGTGCAGGTCTCCGCGTTGCTAGCAACACCTGTGTGATGTTTCCCTCCTCCTACTGTTTCGATAACCTCGGTTTCTTACTGAGGGAAACTTGCTGTTGTGCTGCTTCATACCTTGCTCTTGGGGTTTACAACGAAGCGTCCCACGACAAGTGGTGGGCGCCATCACCCACCTGGCCTACCTCTGGCTCCGCCCTCTCGCCTATATCTTCTCCTCGAAACCCTAAAACACAGGGGAGCGACCATAGAAAGATTCCGCCGCCTCTGCGGGGCGGAAAACACCGAGAGAGAAAGAGCTCTTCAGCAGACAGATTTCAGCCTAGGAAATTCCTTCCCGGAGAGGGGCGATCGTCGCCATCAACACCATCGTCATGCTAGACTTCATCGGGATCATCATCATCATCCACACAATCATCTCCACCAACACCATCATCACCACTCCATCCCGTTGTAACAATTGTGTTGAATACTTGCATAGTTCTTAGGGGAAACTTTCCCGATGTTGATTACTATTGTAGTTGATGCTTGTGAGTGGAACCATTAGATTATTGTTTATGTTCATATTGTTATCCATCACCATATCATCTTTGATCTTGATCCATATGATGTCTTGTGAGTAGTTCGTCTAGTTCTTGAGGACATGGGAGGAGTCATGTTGTTAGTAGTGGATTTGTGTTGAGATATTATTCAATGGTTTTGTATTTAAGTTGTGGTGCTATTCTTCTAGTGTTGTCATGTGAACGTCGACTACATGATACTTCACCATTTATCAGCCTAGGGGAGTGCATTGTGTATTTTGCTACTAATTGTGGGGTTGCCGGAGTGACAGAAACCTGAACCCCCGTTAGGACACCATTGCACAAGGGAGCATAGGATCTCAGAGTTTAATGTTGTGGTTAGGTTTATATCTTAATTTCTTTCCTGTAGTTGCGGATGCTTGCAGGGGGTTTAATCATAAGTATGTATTAGTCCAAGTAAGTTCGGTACATTAGCACAGGTTTACCCACACAACACTTACAACACCAAAGAAGAGTACTCAGCTATATGAAGCGAAAGCAGTTGACAGAATTCCCATGTGTCCTCGAGAACGTTTGGTCCTTATAAGTATTTCTACCGGCATGTCCTTTGCTAAGAAAGGATTAGGCCACTTTCTGCAATTGTTCATTGTCTTTATTACTTGCACTTTATTTCTTTGCTTTATCAGAAAACCCCTAAAAATCCGTTTGTTAAGTATTTACAGAGATTTCCTGCTCCATACCACTATTCAACACCTTCTGCTCCTCGTTTGGATCGACACTCCTATTTATCAAAAGTACTACGATACACCCCCTATACTTGTGGGTCATCAAGACTATTTTTTAGCGCCGTTTCTAGGGAATGAAGCGCTATTAAAGAGTGAAACTGGTAAAGGAAACTTCTACTGTAAGTATTGTTTTTTATTTCTGTTTGTTACTTTGTTTCCAATATGGATAACCCACTTGGTTTTCTATTTGGGAAAACTACTACCACTGTTAGGGTATTAGATGAACCACCACCTATTGAGATAGATCCTTTTAAGATACCTACAAGTATTGTTGATCATGTTATGGATAATTATTATTTAGGGGATGGAACTGTCCATCCCGGTGATCACTTGCTTTATATCCATGAATTATGCGGGTTGTTTAAGTGTGCAGGTATCACAACTGAACAGGTGAATACGAAGTTACTCTCAATATCCTTGAAAGGGAGAGCTGAAGAATGGTATAAGCTGCTGAAGAATGGGCAATCCATGGAATGGGAGGAAATAATACCTCTCTTTTATTCTAAATTCTATCCTCCTAGTGAAATTCATAAGGATAGGAATCTGATATATAACTTTTGGCCTCGTGATGGAGAGAGTACAGCTCAAGCTTGGGGGAGATTGAAGTTACTAATGCTTAAATGTCCTATTCATGAACTCCCTAACAATATTATTATTAATTACTTTATGCTAGGCTTTCTCTTCATGATAAAGATTTACTAGATGCTTCTTGTGCTGGATCATTCACACGTATGAAGGAAGAAGCTAAATGGGATCTCCTACACCGTATTCAAGAGAACACTGAAGCTTGGGAGAATGACAAAGAAATAAAGGCAGGTATAAATTAGGATTATGAGTGCATTAAATCCTTTATGGGAATTGATGATTTCCGTGATATTAGTACCGAGTATGGTCTTGATTCCCAAAGTATTGCCAATTGTTTTAAGGCCTTTGCCTCTGATGTCTACGCACTTCTATTCTTGTGGACAGTTGTTGGGCCTCCAAGTGCAAAAGTTTGTAGAACAGCAGCAAGTTTCCCTTAAGTGGATTACCCAAGGTTTATCGAACTCAGGGAGGAAGTGGTCAAAGGTATTCCCTCTCAAGCAACCCTGCAATCAAGATATAAGAAGTCTCTTGTGTCCCCAACACACCCAATATAGGTGCACTAGTTTGGCAAAGAGATAGTGAAATACAAGTGGTAGCGGTGCCAAAAAATAGCTTGACGGTGAGGCAAAGACTAAAGGCAACAAGAAGGAAGCAAGCAAACATGCAACAGATCTATTAGCAAACGGTGTTTCAATGCTTAGAAACAAGGCCTAGGGATCATACTTTCACTAGTGAACACTCTCTCATATAAATATCCTCTCTTCATGATACTACTCTTAACTACCCTCCGGTTGGACACTCTAATCCAAGGTAGGGTAATAACAGCACACCGCAAAGACCGCCTTCCCCAATCTAGATAACCCCACACTGTCACCTTTAGCGCTAGATGGTTCCAACAAACACCACAATTTCATAGAGACATCCAACTCCAAATATAACTCATAACAAATATTTAATCTAGCCAAAGTGCCACACACGGTATGCACGCTATCACTTTCACACACGTGGGGAAAAGTGTAGATCTATTAAAGCACAAAGAGTATTTATGTAGACTCAAATCTAAGTGCCACCATGGCGTGCACGCTGTCACTTTCACACACATGGGGAGAGTAGAGATCTAATGAAGCACTTGAGTAGCAAGGTAGATCTACTTGATTACAAAGCTCATGACCACAAGATCATGCATAGAGAGAGAGATGAACACATAGCTACCGGTAGAGCCCTTAGACCTGAGGAAGAACTACTCCCTCCTCATCATGGGAATCAGCAACAGTGATGAAGATGGCGATGGAGATCGATGGATATGCCTCCGAGGGCACTTCCCAGTCCCGCCAGGGTGCCGGAACAGAGACTTTCTGTCCCCCAAATCTCCCTTTCGGTGGCGGCGGCACTACAGAGGTTTTCGTGGATTTCTTCTGGATGCCCTAGGGTTTTTGGGTCGGAGGCTTCTTATAGGCGAAGGGGGAGGCGGAGGAGGCGTCTAGAGGGCCCACACCCTCCCTAGGCGCGGGCCAGGCTTGGCCGCGCCCAGGGGGTCTGGCCACCCTCTGGCGCCTCTCCATCCCTCCTTCTGGATTCGTGTCCCTCACAGAAAGTTATTGACTTTGGCTTTTGTCCCATCCAATTCTGAGAATATTGATTTTCTGCTTTTCTGGAACCAAAAATAGAAGAAAACATGCAACTGGCACTGTGGCAACTTGTTAATAGGTTAGTTCCAGAAAAGATAGAAAAACACCTTATAAAGTGTAGACAAAACATAAGACAAATGATACAAGACAAGCATGGAGCATCAAAGTGTAGACAAAACATAAGACAAATGATACAAAACAAGCATGGAGCATCAAAAATTATAGATACTTTTCCGACGTATCAGCCTCTTACATAGAAATTCCTAAAAATAAGTGGAATAAGTACCATGCACCTTATAAAGATGTTGTTAGTCTTGTTCCTGTTAGAAGCACTGAAGTTTGTACTATTGATCATATTTTGCCTGAACCTTATGTTGAGAAAATACCTTTCCCAGCTAAGATAAAGGAGTATTCTATGATGATTAGTGTGACTAACAAAAGTACAAAGAAAACTGTGGAACCCGATGAGCAAATGAATATTGAACCTCTGGTACCTATTGTGAAAGATCTTGACACTAGAAATATAGAGGATGAGCACATTGTCTTCTGTGAAGACGCTTCAAATATTATCTCTCATCCTAGTAAAGCTAGAAAAGTCAGCGTCCCTGTGCTTTCTGTTAGAATTGGTGATCATTGCTATTATGGTTTATGTGATATTGGTGCTAGTTCTAGTGCTATTCCTTATGAGCTTTACAGGGAAATTATGCATGAAATTGGTCCTTGTGAGCTTGAGGACATTGATGTGGTTATTCACCTTGCTAATGAGGAAACCATTTGCCCTATTGGTATTGTAAGAGATGTGGTGGTTCTCTGTGGCAAGATTAAGTATCTTGCTGATTTTCTAGTGCTTAATTCAACAGCTAGCAAAACTTGTCCTATCATTTTTGGTAGACCTTTCTTGAACACTTGTGGAGCTATTATAGATTGTAAAAAGGAAAAAAAATTAACTAAGTTTGATGGATATTCTTATGAGTTTAACTTTTCCAATTTTCTAAAGCTCCTTGTGAAAATAGCTTGCCTAATAAATATTTCAGGATGGAACAACTTGCTTCTATTGATCCAGTTTATGACCTTGGACCTCTTTTTGATGATTGTAAGTATGCTCATTTTGATGATAAAGTTGTTGTTAGTGATAGTTATATTGTCAACTTTATTCAAAGTGCTACTGAAAGTTATTATGAGAGAGGGAAACATGGTTTTATGCATCTCAATAATATTAAGTTTCCCAGTTTTATGTTGAAAGCTTTGAAGTTGCATTTGTTTTGTCTTCCCATGCTATTGACTTTTTGTTTCAACAATTTGTTTTCTCATGATACGCCCATGCATAGAAAGTGGGTTGGACTCAAATGTGTGGGATATTTGCTTCTTGCTGCTCTCTTTCATTTCAAATATATATCTCCTATGTGAGCATCTTTGAAATTTTCAAACCTAACTTAAAGGCATTAAAGAAAAGTACTTCTTGGGAGATAACCTAATAGTTTTGTTGAGTCTTGGAAGTTATTACCTCAGTAATAAACGCTCCTTATCCTTCCTTTTTTCTTTGGTTTTTGTGTCAAGATCAACTACTTTGGAGAAGTAGAGGAGTTGTGAAAAGTGGCTGTCCTGGGACAGATTTTTGTGCTGCATCGTAAAAATTCGTGAAGGATATTAGTACTTCAGACAAAGCTGTATTTTTTGTGCTTGTTCTCCAAGTTGTTACCCAACTTTCATTAGTTTTGCACTTTTTGATTTGAGCAACATAAGGTTTTCGAAAAAACAATCTTTACCTGCTAGTCTGTTTTAACATATTTCTGCCATCATTTGCATTTGCCTCTTATATTGATTTCCTTCCAGATTCTTTTTGGGGATTCAGGAAAGGAGTTGCTACAGTAGCCTTTGTTTTGATGGATTTTTAGTTGAAGTGTGAACCTAAAGTTTTATTGTTTTTGCATACACTAATGTTGCCATTGAGGTTTGTGTAATGCCTTGTGGGAAAAGGAATTTCCAGGAGAAGGAAAAAAGGAATCTCCAGAGTCCGTCTTTGAATAGTAAAAGTGGTGAAAACAGAAGGTTCGTGAAAACCTTATATTTTTATATTTTTGATGTTTTTATTACATACGGAAGGTTACGAAATGAAACAGAGGAGGAAACAGAGGCCAGGGTGGCCACACCCACCCTAGGCACGGGCCCCCAGCTGGCCGTGCCTGGAGGGGGTGTGAGCCCTCTGAGCTCCGTCTCCGCCTCGTTTTCTCACCTGTACCTTCCTTATGCATTGAAACTTCGTAATATATACCCCCCGGATCCCCCGAGGTTTGTGTGTCGTGTTTTCTTTTCGATCTGTTTCTGTAAGGAAATCTTCTCAACTTTAGAGCACCATGGTCTCCGCCAACAACAAAGGCAAGAAGCCCGAAGAGGATGATCCTCAAAACCCCAATTAGGAGGAGATCTTGGTTGGGGATGAGGAAGACATTGGAGTGCTGGAAAACCCTACCAAGCTTAGAAGGACAGCACGAATGTCTACGGGAGGGAAACCTCCACGTCTTGTCTTTGTTCCACGGTCACCTCCTCCACGTACCAAGAACCCCTTCCATACTCTTATACATGAGCAACAATACCAAAAGGTGCCCAAAGGGAACTTGCCCTCGGTTTGGGATCTGCCTCGTTCTAACCATGGAGGAAAGGAACACACTAAGAAGGAAGAGTGGGGAAAGAATAACAAGGACTGGGATTCTTGGTCCGATATGATCATGAACCGCATTGAGCAAAATTCGGAGTTGATTCGTACTCTAACCTTTGAGATTGAGGATTTGAGGAAACTGATTGAAGAGCTTATGAAGAGAACACCACCACCACCGAAGGAGTAATTCATTATCATTTTTGGCATCCCCTTGGCTTGTTCCAAGCTTGGGGGAGTGCCATAGTATCACATCAATATCTTTTATCTTTTACCTTTTTAGAGCTATGTCTTTGGTAGAGAAGTTATCTTATAGGTTGGTTTGCATTGTGGAAGTATCTCTCCTTTAGTTGGTTATCTATGTACCCCTTGGTGTGAGTGCCTTTATGGAATATTAATGAGAAGTTTCATCTTGTACTTTTTGCACTTCTTATTTTAGTTTGCAATCTCTATTATATGATTGATCTTGTTGATCAGTATTGGTATCACTTTGGGAGCATCAAGTAAATCCAAATTGGTTTTGGAAAACCGAGCTCTGGTCAGTAGCAACACTTTTTGAGGTTTGAAAGGAAAAAAGAGAAAGCTTACATGTATTTTGTATCTTTTATTTTCTTTATTGATTGGCTCATAAGCTTAGTATTCTTTATTTAAGATCTTTTGTGTCTTCAAGGAAGATTGTATGTTTGGCTTTATCACTTGTAGGTTTGCTTGTTTCTTTCAACTCTTTTTCTTGCTATCCAGCCTTGCTAGCCAAAAACCTGTTTTGAGAAGGCATACTTCTCATTGCTTCCAATCCCTTTGAACCAAAACCTGTGCCATTTGTGTCCACCATATCTACCTATTAGCATTATTTCTATTCCAAGCAAATTTTCAAGCTTCATATATCTTTCAAATTTAAAACTATTTTGTTATGTGAAAACTAGTTAGTAAAGCTCTCACGAACTTGATGGCGCACCTTATTTTCTTGCCCCTAATAAACTTGAACCATTGTGTCATCGAAGTTGTATATGCTTGCATCTATACGTTGGGATTAGCAGATCCGTGTTGTCACGGGAAACGCTTTCAACACTTATAGATACATATCCAGTTGATATCATGCTCTTTTGTTTGCGGATATCGTCGGTGTGAAATAAAAGGGGACCTTGTAAGTCCATGAAGTTATGTATGTGTGTTAGAGAAACGCCTGAGCTGCTAGCCTAAGACATGCCTAATCATGGTGGAAACTTGCAGGATAACCATAGTGAGCAATATGTGAATCATCCTCAGTAAAAACCTATGCAAATATCAAATAAAAAGATCGCTGAGATGCTCACTGTCTACTTGCCTTGTCATTTTGATTATGGGATATCTCATCATGTGCAAGGGGTACCCCGTTGGCGATTCTTTATGATACACATATACTTACAATGACAAGAACTTGCCGGTAACTAAAGTTGAGTAGCATGAGGAGTGGCCCTCGTATTCAAGGGACATGAGATTGCCAACTTATATTTCGTCAAGCATATACTCCATCCTTGTTCACTTTAACCTTAATCACTTCAAGATGCTTATGATAGGGGCAATGAGAGTTGAAAGCTAACAAGTACCATAATTTTTGGAAGATCTTTTTGAGACTTGAAATCCCTGCTTTCCTTTATGAAGGGCCTTTATTCCACCATTATTTTGAGTCTTCACCTTCTATCCTTAGGCACCAATTAAGAGAGCATATTTGCCATTCTTAGTTCTATGTGCATTGTCCCAAAACTTATTGATTGATGCATATTGTTGATATTGATTGTTCTTGTGCTATTTGTATCTAGTCACTCTTATGAACTTTGAAGGTTCCTTATGCATCTATTTGCTACTCCATGGTGGACAAGTTGAATGCCACTATGCTATGTTTTTATATGTGAAACAAAAAAATGTCTTTCAATACATTGTTATTCATGATCTTTCTTTGTAACCTTTCATGTTGCATGCATAGTTACTTTGTCTTACTGTTAGAACTCCATCTTTCATGCTCATGTTTATAGTTCTTTGATCCCAGCTCTCAATGCTTGCAAGTGGTTTAATATTGATTGTGATGGTGCATGTCACCTCAAAAATTATTCTTTTTGTCACTTACCTACTCGAGGACAAGCAGGAGTTAAGCTTGGGGATGCTTGATACGTCGGAAACGTATCTATAATTTTTTATGTTCCATGCTTGTTTAGTATCTAATTTGCTATGTTTCGTCTATACTTTGAGGTATTTTATACACTTTCTGGAACTAACCTATTGACAAGATGCCACAGTGCCAGTTGCCTGTTTTCTGCTGTTTTTGGTTTCCGAAAGCTAAAAAACTCGGAATTGGACGGGACAAAAGCCAAAGTTCATATTTTTCCGTGAACTATACGAAAAATCAAAGACGAGACAGAGGAGGACACCAGGGTGGCCACACCCTAGGTGGGAGCGGGGCCCACCCTGGCCGCGCCCACAGGGGGTGTGGACCCCTTGGACCTCCACCGACCTTGCCTCCTTCGCCTATAAGAAGCCTCCGACCCAGAAACCCTAAATAATCGAGAAAAAATCCACGAAAATTTCCGCTGCGCCACTGCCACCGAAGGGGAGATTCAGGGGACAGAAAGTCTCTGTTCCGACACCCTGCCAGGGCGGGGAAGTGCCACCAGAGCCATCTCCATCGATCTCCACCACCATCTTCATCACCGTTGCTGATTCCCATGATGAGGAGGGAGTAGTTCTTCCTCGAGGCTAAGGGCTCTACCGGTAGCTATATGTTCATCTCTCTCTATGCATGATCATATTATGATCATGAGCATTGTAATCAAGTAGATTTGCTCTGCTAATCAAGTGCTTTAATAGATCTCTGCTCTCCCCATGTGTGTGAAAGTGACAGCGTGCAGGCCATGGTGGCACTTAGGCTAGAGACTACATAAATACTTATCGTGCTTTAATAGATCTATGCTTTTCCCCACGTGTGTGAAAGTGACAGTGTACGCACCGTGTGTGGCACTTAAGCTAGATTACATATATATTTATCATGAGTTATATTTGGAGTTGGATGTCTTTATGAAATTGTGCTGTTTGTTGAAACCATCTAGCACTCAAGGTGACAGTGTGGGGTTATCTAGATGGGGAAGGCGGACTTTGAGGAGTGATGTTATAGCCCTACCATGGATTAGAGTGTCCAACCAGAGATTAGTTCAGGGTAGTATCATTAATAGAATATATTATATGAGAGTGTTCACTAGTGAAAGTATGATCCCTAGGACTTGTTTTTAAGCATTGAAACACCGTTTGCATCTAGATCTGTTGCATGTTTGCTTGCTTCCATCCTTATTTCAGTTTGCCTTTAGTCTCTCCCACGTCAACAATAAGTCAGAAGCTCTTTTCTGGCACCTTTACCACTTGTATTTCACTATCTCTTCGCCGAACTAGTACACCTATACACCTGACAAGTGTATTGGGTGTGTTGGGGACACAATGGACTTCTTGTATCTTGATTGCAGGGTTGCTTGAGAGGGATACCTTTGACCACTTCCTTCCTGAGTTCGATAAAACCTTGGGTAATCCACTTAAGGGAAACTTGGTACTGTTCTACAAACCTATGCACTTGAAGGCTCAACAACTATCTACAAGAATAGAAGTGCCAAAACGGTACAAGCCAAAACGGTACAAGAATAGAACTATCAACAACTATCTACAGAGGTGGTGCTCCAAGCCAAAACGGTGTCGCATCTCCTCCACGAGGAGGCCTAGAAAGCCATCGCGAGCTCCAAGGAGCGTGAGGAGAAACTTGCTTCCCAGGAGGCATCTATGTCTAGCCACGAGGAGAAGCTTCTCCTTGCTCACAAGGAGGCGAAGATCCTGTGGCATGAGCTGCAGTGGCGCGAGGGTGACCTCGAGTCAACGCTGCAGGGGCTGTAGGAACGGGAGAAAGCCGCTACCTCTCGTTCTTCTGAGCTTGATTCCCAAGCGGTGAATCTTGGCGAGGAGAGAGAGAGAGCCATGGCGATATTAAGGCCACGCTAGAGCAGGAACAAAAGGAGCTCAAGGAGGTGTGCACGGGGCTCCACGACCAGCAGAAGGCCCATGAGGAACAACTCCTTGCAGACCAGCAGGCTTCGGCCGAGATGAAGGACCTGGAGGCGAAGCTTCAAACTTCTCAGGCTGACCTCAATAAGGCGAAGTGGGCGAATCCCCAAAAGTCGGAAGAGATGGAGCGATATCAACAACACGATCGCCGACGAGTTTTGCCAGCTGTTGAGCACCGCTAGTCGCCGCTTCTTTCGAAACCTCCTTTTTCTTGCCCCTAACTTCAACCTTGCTGTCATGCTCCTACCGATAGGCTCCAAAGTGTTTAGTGAGCTCGCGAAGAAGACCAGATCACGGTAGGTAGCTGCTTTAAAGAGGTTGGGAGACAGACTAGTGAACAATCTTCTTCTTGTTTTCTCCGACCTAGAGCACTCTTTTTTTTCAATCGTACGAAGAAACTCCGTGGAAAACGAAGGTGGTCGAAGACTCGGCTCCAATCTCTTTCAACATGCATGTCTAACCATTCAAGAAACACCTTAAAAATAAGTTTTGTGTGTATTTTAGATATTTCAACAAGATAAGTGTCCCAAAGCTATGCAGATATCCAGGTAGCCACCAACCGAGTTTTATGCAACCAAGAGGTATGGCCAATTCTCAACGAGGTTCAGCGTTTGCGTCTGCGCACTAGGTAAAACTGGACACTCACATGGGAGCCAGAACACTTCCCAACGTACTAACCCCATATGTGTGCACGGCCCCAATCCAACAAAATATCATATCATATCACATCTCATTCATTACATGTCATCATTTATTATGCATATGCTTGTTGAAAAGCGACTATGTTTGTGGTTTCCTAGATACAGGAATAGCTCTGATAGTACTTAAGGGGGTTTCCATTGGTTCCACGTGTGGTTAGTGTGATAGTCTCAGCAAAGATGTTTAGATCAACGGGTCGTAAGTGAAACAAGTGAGTTGAACATAAAACCGAGCAAAAGCAACGGTATCCTACAAGTGCCTTATCCGTTTAGTTATTACCCATAGAGAAACATCATCATCACCAATTTAATTACCTAGTTGTAAATAGAAAACAACTATGAAAGTTTACCAATATGAGAGCAGGCTAAGCATGCGCTACAACGCACGGGTCCAACCTAGCTACTCAAACAAAGCAATACGATAACCAAGACAATATAAGCTATAGAAAAAGTAATGGTACGTGAACTAAAGCAACGACATATAATGATAGAAATAGACATGATAAAATTACAAATGCAAAATAGATAGCAGGAGGAGAAATGCTCGCCTGAAAAAGACTGTTGGAGTATAACTGGAGAACTTGTCGTAACTCGCACAAATTCAACTCATATTCGGTGAAGAAGCAAAGCACTAAAAAAGCACGGATGCAACAACTACATGTAATGCGAAAGATTCGGCATGTTCATGATATAATGCATGACTAGAAACGATGCAACGCAACTAACAAAATTAAGTGAAATCGGAATCCTAACAATTAATTAGATATTCAAGTTATTTATCTACCTCACAAATTAAGTATAGGTGAAGTAGTGGAAGTAGTCAATGGCGCGGAAGTACGTGGAGCCGGAGTCTTTGCGACATCTTCGGATCATAGAGCAAGTAGCCAAAGATATCTGAATTAGTGGTCATTGGCAAGGTCTTGTCGGAGAGGCTACGATATCGAACATCACGTGAAGTGGAGCCAAACTTAGCAGGATCAACACTCAAGCAAGAACATATGTCAAGTAAAAGAAAACGGAGATCAAGCCATTGTGCACATTTTACCGAACAAATAGCAGGCAAGACTGACAGGTGAGAATTGAAGAGGAAAGCAATCTTCAGGAGAAGATGAGATCAAACTTTTTTCTAGAGAAAAAAGCAACAGGGAGGAACGACTCTGCTCTCATACCATGCAAGTCGGGAAAGAATGGGCTGCACATAAGTAGCATCGTCCGACTCATATCATGTATTTTTTTTCTGGCCATCGGATGACGTCACACTAGTAGACTCTAAAATAGATAGTATTTTTTTTCTGGCCATCGGGTGACGTCACACTAGTAGACTCTAAAATGGATAGTATTTTTTTCTCCTTTTTAAGGGTTGATATATGTTTCAACCGTCTCTGAGCCTTGATTGCAATACTTTGAATTTTGTTCGGACCACTGCAATAAGTAAGGTTGTGTGCATCAATTGATGCAGAGGCCAGGGCTTCGGTTCCAATTTTGAAAAATATTTTTTTTTTGAAAAGTGAAGCATATATTGATATCACATATTAATCAGTTATTTAGTAGGTACACGAGATATCCTGCCATCCGTATGAGATCTCGTGAAAACTTGGCATGAACGCCAAGATAATCAGCAGCGGGCGACTGTCTAAATACGACAGGTCTATCATAGTCCAACAATGAGATTACTGGGTCAACTGGGGAATTATACTGTGCTCATTCTCATTGTTTCTGCGGGCTCAACTAGCTGATAGGCTACATTGTCCAACAAGATCTTTCACTATTAATATTTTAGCTAATCGAGTCTTGTCTTGGAAATAATATTGCCAAACAAGTATAACAAGAAAAAGTCTAAATTTTTTATGAATTGTTTGATGAGTGATTGTCTTGAGAGTTTATCTTTGAAGATATTTAACCCCATAGATGTTTTGATAGACTTGACGGCAATCTTGAAAGAAGTTATTTAATTGAAATCAAGTCTAGTGGTAATTATGATACATGCTAAAGCTAACCTTGTAGATCAAACCGTGATACTATTTAAAAAGTATATGTGCTCATTCTCATTGTTTCAATTTTTTTGAATTTTTCCTTAAACTTTTGAATTATTTGACTCGTTAATCTCTCACTTGGAACATTTTTACCACTAATTATATTTAATCTTGGTTCAAATTCTCGTGGTCAAACTTCCCGCCGGTCACTTATCCTAGCACTACTCCACCCCCAACACGCTTAACTTCTCCGTTCCATCAGGATGCCCTTGGGCGAAGGACCTTATACTGTTGGAGATATGCCCTGGAGGCAATAATAAATGTAGTTATTATTATATCTTTGTGTTTATGATAAATGTTTACATTCATGCTTTAATAGTATTAACCAGAAACATTAATACTTGTGTGATTTGTAAACTAAATTAGAGTCTCTAGTAAAGCCTCTTTATAATACTAGCTTGTTGGTTAATAGATGATCGTGGTTTCCCGATCATGAACATTGAGATGTTGTTAACAACAAGATCATATCATTAGGAGAATGGTATGATGGACATACTCCTATAGATAAGCGTAGCATAAAGATCAAGTCATTTTAATAGTTCAATTGCTATAAGCTTTCTGATACATAGTAACCTAATTCCTTCGACCATGAGATCATGCTAATCACCATCACCGGAAGGATGCTTTGATGACATCAAACACCACACCGTAACTAAGTGGTTATAAAGGTGGCATTGAGTGTTCGGAAAGTATGGGTTGAGGCACATGGATCAAGAGTGGGATTTGTCCATCCATATGACGGATAGATATACTCTGGGCCCTCTCGGTGGAATGTCATCCAATTAGCTTGCAATCATGTGACTGGCTCACAAGGGGTCACATATCATGGGAACGATAAAAGAGTACTTATCGGTAACGAGGTTGAACTAGGTATGCAGAGATACCGATGATCAAAACCTCGGATAAGTAAACTATCGTGAGACAAAGGGAAATTGGTATCGTATGTAAGTGGTTCATTCGATCGCAAAGTAATCGTAGAAATATGTGTGAGCCATATGAATTTCCAGATTCCTCTATTGGTTATTGATCGGAGAAGTGTCTCGGTCATGTCCGCATAATTCACGAACCGTAGGGAGACACACTTAAGGATTCGATGTTGTTGTGTAATTATGGAATGATGAGTAAGAGACTGAATGTTGTTCGGAGTCTTGGATGGGATCCGGGATATCGCGAGGAGATCCGGAATGGTCCGGAGAATAAGATTCATATAATGAAAGTCCTGTTTCAGAGTTCGGAAATGATTCCGGTGATTTCACCGGGAATGTTCTAGAAGGGTCTGGAAGGTCCGGCACTCCGGAGGGGAAGGGTACATGGATGTGTCATGACAATATGGAATGGTTGCATCATGTAATAGTCACTTGGCTGGGCAAAATAAAGAGAGAGAAATCAAATCGAAGTTCGAAAGTCAAACGCCAATTTGAAAAGTCAAATCTCAAGTTTGCTTGGTGGAGGGAGAGTAGGAAACCTACTTGGGGAGGAAGTCCCCTCCCTCCACCCGCCGGCCAAGGAGGAGGAGTTGGAGGAGGACTCCCTCCTCCCAACCGGCCACCCTCCACCTATATAAGGAGGGGTAGGGCTGTCCCTACCCACACACCTAAAACCCTAGCTCTTGGCGCCTCCACCACAAGTGCAGCCGCCGCCTAGGGATCTCCCAACTCGCCGAGTTAGGGTTTCCCCAAACTATAGCCGCCGGCCACACCCTCCCCTTGGTGCCCTCTAAACCCTAGATCGCCAAGGCCTCTCTCATACTCCACCATACTCGCTCCGGCTTAAGGCGAAGCCCTGCGAGATCTCCCCTCTAATTCCGACACCATGCCGTCGTGCTGCCGGATTCGTGAGGAGAGTGCTACAACCTCCGCTGCCTGCTAGAACAAGGGAGAGGAATGTCTTCATCGAAAATAACGTGTGACCGATCAGGAAGCGCTGCGAACGCATGGCCTTGAAGGATCGTCTACGCGATCTTGAGATCAGCAAGAGTACGACTACATCACCCACGAGAATCTGCTTTCGTTAACCGCTTTGGAATCTTTGAGGGTGAGTTCCTCTATCGACTCGTTGCTACAATCGAGTAGATAGATCTTGGCTTGTTTGTTTGCATGCGATAGAAATTTTTTGTTTTCCATGCTACGAACCCCTACAGTGGTATCAGAGGCGTGTCTATATGTAGATCTGTTGCACGAGTAGAACACAATGGTCATCATAGGTGGTGGTGCTTTTAATATCAATTGCTTTTTGTGTACTTTGCATCTTGCGGTATGATGGGATGAAGCGGCCCGGGCTAACCTTACATGACATCATTCATGAGACTTGCTCCACGCTCAATATGCAACTTGTATTGCATAAGTGGCTTTGCGGGTGTCTGTCTCTCCCATCATAGTATAGATTCAATTTACAACAGGCACTTGATAGTTCAAACATCAACGTTGTGGTTCTTGTTTGTAAGTTAGAACGACACTTATTGAAAGCCCCGAACCACGTAAAATATGCAAAGAAAATTAGCGGCGTCTAAATTTGTTTTGCAGGGGTGTGCTGTGATGTGATATGGCCATGATTGTGATTATATTTGATGTATGCAATGTTCCTTATTGTAAGTTGGCAACCGGCAGGAGCCATATGGTTGTCTTTAAATTCCGTTAAGACCCGCGTGTCTATTCAAAGTAGCTGTCATAGTTGAAACGGGTGGACGACAACCATGAAACGGCGCCATTGACCTTGACGCCATACCGGTGATGATGGAGATCATGTTCGTGCTTGAAGATGCAGATCGGACGCACAAGAAGAAAGGCCTTATCATATCACATATTATGAATTGCATGCGATGTTAATCCTTTATGCATCTTGTATTGCTTAGTTAAACGACGGTAACATTATAAGATGATCCATCAAGCACAAAAATTTCAAGTTTTAAAGTGTTCGTCCTTAGTAAGCACCGTTGCTAAAGCTCGTTGTTTCGAAGCACCACGTGATGATCGGGTGTGTTAGATTCTGCAAGTGTATACAACGTGAGCAAGCCAGATTTGCTCATGCCGAAGCTAAGGTTTGATCTTGACGAGCCTAGCATGTACAGACATGGTCTCGGAACACGGATCACCGAAAGGTAAAGCATGAGTCATATAGTAGATATGATGAACATGTTGATTGTTCGCCATTGAAGCTACATCAACTCTCGTGATGATCGGTTTTGATGTGGTGGATTTGGTTCGTGTGATCACTAAAACAACGTGAGGGATATTGTTTTGAGTGGGAGTTCACCTAGATTAATTTAACTATTAATTAGAACTCAATTTGTCATAAACTTAGTCTAAACTATTGCAAATATGTTGTAGATCAATGGCGGCCTGTACCATCAATTTTAATGCGTTCCTAGAGAAATAAAAGTTGAAAAACAATGGAAGCAACTTCGCGGATTGGTTCCGCAATTTGAGGATTGTCCTCAATGCTGGTAATTTGACCTATGTGCTGGATGCACCGCTGGGTGACCCGCCTACAGCTACTGCTACTGATGAAGTAAAGAATGTTTACCTCACTCGAAAGAATTTGTACTCCATAGTTCAGTGTGCTATCTTGTATGGTTTGGAATCGGAGCTTCAGAAAAGGTTTGAGAACCATGACCCACATGATATTGTCCGTGAACTCAAAATGATATTTGAGGCTCACGCGGCAGTTCAGAGTTATGAGGCTTCTGAAAAGTTCTTTAACTGCAAGATGGAAGAGGGCAGCTCCGTCAGTGAGCACGTGCTTAAGATGTCTAGGAACGCAAACAAACTCCAAAGCTTGGGTATAGTGATTCCTAATTCTTTGGGGATTCACCGTGTCCTCCAATCACTACCACCAAGTTACAAGAACTTTGTGATGAACTACAATATGCAAAACATGGACAAGACGTTGCCAGAACTCGTCTCCATGTTGAAATCTGCAGAAGTGGAGATCAAGAAAGAGCACCAAGTGTTGTTGGTCAATAAGACCACCAAATTCAAGAAGCAAGGCAAGTCTAAGCAAAAGGGAAACTTCAAGAAGGGTGGTAAGAAAGTTACTGCGCCGGCGAAGAAGACCAAGGCTGGGCCTAAGCCTGATACTGAGTGCTTTTACTGCAAGGGAGAGGGTCACTGGAAGCGGAATTGCCCAAAGTACTTGGCGGATTTGAAGAACGGCAACATCAAGAAGAAAGGTATATCTGATATACATGTTATTGATGTGTATCTGACTAGTACTCATAGTAGTGCCTGGGTATTTGATACTGGTTCAGTTTCTCATATTTGTAACTCAAACGGTCTTTGCGAATAAACGGAAGCTAGCGAAGAACGAGGTGACGATGCGCGTTGGAAATGGATCAAAGGTTGATGTGATCGCGGTCGGCATGCTACCTCTTCATCTACCATCAGGATTAGTTTTATACTTAAATAATTGTTATTTGGTGCCTGCGTTGAGCATGAACATTATATCTGGATCATGTTTTTTGCGAGACGGTTACTTGTTTAAGTCCGAGAATAATGGTTGTTCGGTTAATATGAGTAATATGTTTTATGCACATGCACCTTTGATAGATGGTCTATTCTTATTGAATCTCGATTGTGGTAATACACACATTAATAATATTGAAGCTAAACATTTGAAATTGAGCAATAACTCGACCTATATGTGGCACTGTCGTCTTGGTCACATTGGAGTGAAGCGTATGAAGAAACTCCATTCTGATGGACTTCTTGAATCATTGATTTCGAATCACTTGAAAGATGCGAAGCATGTCTGATGGGTAAAATGACTAAGACTCCATTTTCTGGTATGATGGAGCGAGCTACGGACTTATTGGAAATCATACATACCGATGTGTGTGGCCCAATGAGTGTAGCATCGCGCGGTGATTATCGTTATGTTCTTACCTTCACGGATGACTTGAGTAGATATGGGTATATCTATTTCATGAAACATAAGTCCGAAACTTTCGAGAAGTTTAAGGAATTTCAAAGTGAGGTAGAGAATCAACGTAACAAGAAGATTAAATTTCTAAATTCTGATCGTGGAGGTGAATATCTAAGTTACGAGTTTGGCGAGCATTTGAAGAAATTTGGAATACTTTCACAATTGACACCGCCGGGAACACCATAGCGTAATGGTGTGTCCGAACGTCGTAATCAAACTCTCTTAGACCGCTATCGTTTTGGGCTTATGCATTAGAAACAGCCGCATTCACTTTAAACAGGGCACCATCTAAATCCGTTGAAACGACACTGTATGAATTATGGTTTGGGAAGAAACCTAAATTTTCGTTTCTTAAAGTTTGGGGTTGCGAAGCCTATGTAAAGAAGTTACAGCCGGACAAGCTTGAACCCAAAGCGGAAAAATTCGTCTTCATAGGATACCCAAAGGAAACTATTGGGTATACCTTCTATCATAGATCCGAGGGCAAAATCTTCGTTGCCAAGAATGGATCCTTTCTAGAGAAGGAGTTTCTCTCGAAAGAAGTGACTAGAAGGAAAGTAGAACTCGACGAGGTTGTTGAACCTTCTCTCGAACTTGCGAGTAGTGCAGCACCGGAAGTAGTTCCTGTGGCGCCTACACCAATAAGAGAAGAAGCTAATGATGTTGATCATGAAACTTCGGTTGAAGTTACTACGGAACCTCACAGGTCAACGAGAACTCGTACCACTCCTGATTGGTATGGTCCCGTTATGAGTGTCATGTTGGTGGATAACACCGATGACCCTGCGACATATGAGGAAGCGATGATGATCCCAGATTCCAATAAATGGCAAGAAGCCATGAAATCCGAGATTGGATCCATGTACGAAAACCAAGTATGGACTTTGGTGGACTTACCGGATGGCCGGAAGGCTGTTGAGAACAAATGGATTTTCAAGAAGAAAATAGATGCTGATGGTAATGTTACTGTCTATAAAGCTCGACTTGTTGCAAAAGGGTTTCGACAAATTCAAGGAGTTGACTACGATGAGACTTTCTCACCAGTAGCAAAGCTAAAGTCTGTGAGGATTATGTTAGCAATCGCTGCATATTATGATTATGAGATGTGGCAGATGGATGTCAAAATAGCGTTCCTCAATGGAGACATTGATGAAGAGTTGTATATGATGCAACCCAAAGGTTTTGTCGATCCTAAAGATGCTAACAAGGTATGCAAACTTCAACGGTCCATATATGGATTGAAGCAAGCATCCCGAAGTTGGAATCAACATTTTGATAAGGTAATCAAAAGTTTTGGTTTTATACAAACTTATGGAGAAGCTTGTATTTACAAGAAAGTGAGTGGGAGCTCTGTAGCATTCTTAATACTATATGTATATGACATATTGTTGATTGGAAATGATGTAGACCTTCTTAATAGTGTCAAGGATTATTTGAATAATAGTTTTTCAATGAAAGATCTTGGCGAAGCAGCTTACATATTAGGCATAAAGATTTATAGAGATAGATCGAGACGCCTAATATCATTGTCACAAAGTACATATTTGGACAAAGTTCTAAAGAGGTTTGGAATGGAAGATAGCAAGAAAGGGTTCTTGCCCATGTTGCCCAATACGACCTTGAGTAAAACTCAAAGTCCTGCAACGGCTGAAGATAGAGAAAGGATAAGTAAGAGTCCCTATGCCTCAGCCATAGGATCTCTAATGTATGCCATGCTATGTACTAGACCCGACATTATATATGATGTTAGTTTGACTAGCAGATATCAAAGTGATCAAGGAGTGGATCATTGGACAACGGTCAAAAATATCCTTAAGTACTTGAGAGGAACTAAGGATATGGTTCTTTCTTATGGAGGTGATCAACGGCTCGTTGTTAATGGTTACACCGATGCTAGTTGGAACACCGATCCGGATGATTCTAAATCTCAATCTGGATACGTATTTATTTTGAATGGTGCAGTAGTTAGCTGGAGGAGTGCAAAGCAAAGCATTGTGGCGAGATCTTCAACTGAATCGGAATACATAGCTGCTTCGGAGGCTTCACAAGAAGCGATATGGATGAAGGAGTTCATTACAGAGCTCGGTGTGGTTCCAAGTGTGCTGGACCCAATGTCTATCTACTGTGATAACATGGACGCCATAGCCAATGCGCAAGAACCAAGGTCACACAAAGAGCTAAAGCACATCAAACTAAATTTCACGCTATTCGAGAACATGTCCAAGATGGTGACATAAAGATTTGCAAAGTGAAGGGAATATGCCCTGAGAGGCAATAATAAAGTGTTTATTATGTGTATTCCAAGTATATGATAGATGTTTATTTTGCAGGCTATAATTGTATTAATACAGAAATGTTAATACATGTGTGTTTAATAAACAAACATAAAGTTCCTAGTTATGCCTCTCTCATAAACTAGCTCGTTGATTAACAAGATGATCAAGGTTTCCTGATCATGGACATTGGATGTTGTTAATAACGGGATCACCACATTAATGTAATGGTGTGATGAACATTCATCCGAAGTATAACATTACGATCAAAGTCATTGAGTTTATATTGCTATAACAACTTACGAAGTGATCCTAATCCTTAGGCCATGAGATCATGTCAATCACTAACACCGGAAGAGTTTCTTGATAACATCAAACATCACACCGTAACAGAGTGATTATAAAGATGGATTCAGAACTAATAAAGTGTTATGTTGAGGCCCATGGATCAAGAGTGAAATTGGTTCATCCCGATGACAGATAATATACTTTGGGCCCTCTCGGTGATATCACATTGGTTAGCTTGCAAGCAAGTGATTTGATCACTAGAATGTTATATCACGGGAACGAGAAAAGAGTGCATGTCAGTAACGAGATCAAACTAGGTATGGAGATACCGATGATCGAATCTCGGACATGTAATATATCGTGAAACAAAGGGATTAAGATACTAGCGTAAAAGGTTCCGACGATCACAAGAAAGTCATCGTTGAATGTGTGGGAGTTAGTATGGGTCTCCAGATCCCGCTTCTGATTATTGATCCGAGAGGGGTCTCGATCATGTCCACATTTTTCACGAACCGTAGGGTGAGACACTTAAGAGACACCGACATCCAATTGGAGCAAAAGTTTCATGCCGAAAGAATGAACAAGCGCAGGAATTTATTTCACTAGATACCGAAACAGGTTTTCGGGTGAAATTGCATAAAGAGGTTATGCATGTGAAATAGAATTCTAGCAAGGGGTTATTTATGAATGTTTGTCATTAAAGTAATTGACAAAGTTCTGAATAAAATAAAACAGTTTTATTTAATGAGAGTTTGCATTAAATTTGGTGGAAATTTAATGGGAATTTGAGTGGATTTTTGAGTGGAGAAAACTGAAGGGCCATTTTGTGAGTGGAGTGTCCACCCACATGAATGAGGGAGAGGTGGGGGCACCCTCCATGGCCGGCGTCCATGCCCCCTTGGGCTACCCCCCTCCCCTATATAAGGAGACCCTCCTCTCACTTCTCACTCACACCTCTTGGTGAAGGATCTCTCTCCCCTCTAGAATTTATCCCCCATGGTCTCGGAGTAGCGAGATACATGTTCCCGGTGGCTATTAGGCAAGAAAGAGTTGTGCTTCCGCTGCATCGCTGGAGCAAGGAGGCGGAGGTTGCTCGGTGCCTCGAACGTGTGTGCGAGCACGGATGCGCTGCTGATTTGCGGCGCTAGGACTTCCTCTCGATCTTGAGATCGGCAAGAGATCGTCTACATCAACCACGAGTCGAACTCGTTAAGCTTTGTCGGTCTTCAAGGGTATGTTCTCTATGGATATACATCCGCCTGTTGTTTGTATCTAGTAGATAGATCTTGGTACTTAGTTCCCATTGTAGGAAAATTTTTGTTTTCTATGCTGCGAACCCTACAGTGGTATCAGAGCCGGATCTATGCGTAGATGCTTTACACGGGTAGTACACATATGAGTATGTGGGCGATGATGATCATGTTGTTGCTCCTTAGTTGTAATTTTGGATATTGGTGGCATAGTCGGATGAAGCGGCCCGGACAAACTTTAGATGTCCTCGCACATGAGACCTGTTCCACGCTTGACATGCAACTAGTTTGCATAAGTGACTAGCGGGTGTCTGTCTCTCCTACTATAGTCAATATCTATTTTGCAACGATTTGTCAACAATTTGGTTATCCTCGTTGTGGTTCATGTTCGTAGGTAAGAACGGTTCTATCTCGAAAGCCCTAAGCCACGTAAAACTTGCAATGGATAGATTAGAGGCGTCTAGTTTAGATTATTGCTGGGCTAGTGTTATGATATGGTGATGTTGTAAATAGAAGTATGAGATGATACTCTTACAACACACATAGCGTGTAAACTCCATAGACCTTGGATTTACACATAAAGGTATGATAGTGATCATACCACGATGCACATGATAGAGATCATATGCGGGAACCATATCATTCCACTAATAAACATGTGATGTTTGATAGCATCTTATATTGCTTGTTTAGCGCTTTGTTAGCATAATAAGATGATCCCTCATTTAAATATCAAGATAAGAATGTGTTCTTCCTTTAGTATGCACCGATTATGTTTTCGTCGCTCCAAGACATCACGTGATGATCGGGTTTTCTTGGATCCACGACCATATTTTGGGTGTAAAACAGTTACACACGCGAATACTAAGGTTCTTACTTGGCGAGCCTAGCATGTACAGACATGGCCTCGGAACACGGACCGAAAGGTTAAGCATGAGTCATATAGTAGATATGATGCCAATTTGATGCTCGCCTTTGAAGCTATACCGACTCACGTGATGATCGGACTTGGTGTAGTGGATTTGGTTCATGTAATCACCAAAATGGCACGAGGGATGTCGTTTTTGAGTGGGAGTTCATTCGTAATATGGATTAGTTGAACTCAATCTAACATAAACTTAGTCTAAACTTTACAAATTCTGTTATAGATGGCACCACCTGCTTTTAATTTCAATGTGTTCATGGAGAAAGAGAAACTTGTAACGAACGGTAGCAACTTTATCGAATGGGCCATGAATTTGAGGATTATCCTCTCTGCTGCACAAAAGCAATATGTGCTAGAAGCGCCGCTAGGCCCCCCACATTTTGAGGATGCCCCTGACGAGGAGAAGAATGTCTATCAGACTCGTCAGGAGGACCACAACTTAGTTCATTGCGGCATATTGTATGGGCTAGAGCTGGAACTTCAAAAGCGTTTCGAAAACGGCAATGCATTTGATACAATGGGTGAGTTCAAAATGATTTTCGACACACATGCTGCTATAGAGAGCTACAACACTTTAGAAAAGTTCTTTAGCTACATGATGGAAGAGCACAGCTCCGTTAGTGAGCATTTACTCAAGATGTCGGGTTACGCCGATAAGCTTGTATCCTTGGGAATAACGATTCCCATTGACTTAGGCATCCATCGTGTTCTGCAGTCTCTGCCACCTAGCTATAAGAGCTTCGTGATGAACTATAATATGCAAGGCATGAAGAAGTCTCTCCCTGAGCTTCTGTCAATGCTTAAAACTACAGAAGTGGAGATCAAAAAGGAACATCAAGTGTTGATGATCAATAGGAACACTGGTTTCAAGAAAGACAAGAAGGGAAAACGGAAGGGAAGTAAGGGCGGTGCCTGAAAAGAAACCCCGAGCTGGACCTAAGTCTGATACCGAGTGCTACTATTGTAAGGGAACTGGCCACTGGAAGCGCAACTGCCCTAAGTATTTGGCAGACAAGAAGGTCGGCAAGGCAAGCAAAGGTATATATGATATACATGTTATTGATGTGTACTTGACTAGTGCTTGCAGTAGCACCTGGGTATTTGATACCGGTTCAGTTGCTAATATTTGTAACTCGAATCAGGGGCTGCGGAACAAGCGACTGCTAACAAGGGCTGAGTTAAAGATGTGTGTCGGCAATGGATCAAGCGTTAATGTGATCGCCATCAGAACGCTACCTCTCCACTTGCCGTCGGGATTAGTTATAAACTTGAATAATTGTTATCTGGTGCCTGCACTAAGCATGAACATTGTATCTGGATCGTGTTTGATGCGAAGTGGCTATTCATTTAAATCCGAGAACAATGGTTGTTCTATTTATATGAATGAAATCTTTTATGGTCATGCACCGATGATGAATGGTTTATTTCTATTAGATCTCGATGATAATGTTACACATATTCATAATGTTGATGCTAAAAGGATTAAAATTAATGATGATATATCCGCATATATGTGGCACTGCCGTCTAGGTCATATTGGCGTTAAACGCATGAAGAAGCTCCATTCGGATGGACTTTTGGAATCACTTGATTTTGAATCATTTGATACATGTGAGCCATGCCTTATGGGCAAGATGACTAGAACGCCGTTTTCCGGTTCAATGGAACGAGCGACAGATTTATTGGAAATCATACATTCTGATGTATGTGGTCCAATGAGTGTGTCGGCGCGAGGTGGATATCTTTATTTTGTTACTTTCACGGATGATTTGAGTAGATACGGTTATATCTACTTGATGAAACACAAGTCTGAAACCTTTGAAAAGTTCAAGGAATTTCAGAATGAAGTGGAAAATCATCGTAATAGAAAGATCAAATTTCTACGGTCCGACCGTGGAGGTGAGTATCTAAGTTACGAGTTTAGCACTCACATGAAACAGTGTGGAATTGTTTCACAACTCACACCTGCCGGAACACCACAGCGAAATGGTGTGTCGGAACGTCGTAATCGTACTTTATTAGATATGGTTCGATCTATGATGTCTCTGACGGACTTGCCGTTGTCATTTTGGGGTTATGCACTAGAAACTTATGCATTCACTTTAATTCGGGCACCATCTAAATCGGTTGAAAAGACACCGTATGAATTGTGGTTTGGAAACAAACCTAAGCTGT
The DNA here is from genome assembly GCA_023614405.1 of Avena insularis. Classification (NCBI taxonomy): domain Eukaryota; kingdom Viridiplantae; phylum Streptophyta; class Magnoliopsida; order Poales; family Poaceae; genus Avena; species Avena insularis. The sequence continues at coordinate 27,676,749 of CM042689.1, read as the reverse complement.
CATTTCTTAAAGTTTGGGGATGCGATGTTTATGTGAAGAAACTTCAACCGGATAAACTCGAACCCAAAGCGGAAAAATGCGTCTTCATAGGATACCCTAAGGAAACTATTGGGTATTCCTTCTATCACAGATCCGAGGGCAAGGTTTTTGTTGCCAAGAATGGATCCTTTATAGAGAAAGAGTTTCTCGTGAAAGGTGTGAGTAGTCAGAAGGTAGAACTTGAAGAGGTTATTGAACCTTCTCTTCAAAGTATGGCGAGTAGCACAGCGCCAGAAGTTGTTTTGGAGTTGGCTTCACCTATTGAAGAGGGAACTAATGATAATGATCATGGAACTCCAAAAGAGAATACTACCAAACCTCGCAGGTCTAGCAGGACGCGTGCAACTCCCGAGCTGTACGGAAATCCTGTCATGAATTTCATGGTTGATGAAAATGATGACCCTGCGACGTATGAAGAAGCGATGATGAGCCTGGATTCCAACAAATGGTTAGAAGCCATGAAATCCGAGATGGAATCCATGTATGAAAATCAAGTTTGGAACTTGGTGGAATTACCTCACGACCGAAAGGCCGTGGAGAGCAAATGGATTTTCAAAAGGAAAACTGATGCTGATGGTAATGTGACCGTCTATAAAGCTCGACTTGTCGCAAAGGGGTTTCGACAAATTCAAGGAGTTGACTACGATGAGACATTCTCTCCCGTAGCGATGCTAAAATCAGTTAGGATTATGTTAGCAATTGCTGCATATTTCGATTATGAGATATGGCAGATGGATGTCAAAACCGTGTTTCTCAATGGTAATATTGAAGAAGAGTTGTATATGATACAACCAAAGGGTTTTGTCGATCTAAGGATGCTAACAGGGTGTGCAAGCTTCAGCGATCCATCTATGGATTGAAGCAAGCATCACGAAGTTGGAATCTCCGCTTTGATGAGGTGATCAAAGAGTTTGGATTTGTCCAAACTTATGGAGAAGCTTGTATTTACAAGAAAGTGAGTGGGAGCAATGTGGCATTTCTGATATTATATGTGGATGACATATTATTGATCGGAAATGATATAGATCTTTTAAACAGTGTTAAAAGTTTTCTAAACAGCAAATTTTCAATGAAGGACCTAGGTGAAGCGACATACATATTAGGCATAAAGATCTATAGAGATAGATCTAGACGCCTAATAGGGCTATCACAAAGTACATACCTTGATAAGATTTTAAAGAAGTTTAAAATGGACGGAAGTAAGAAGGGGTTCTTACCTATGTTGCAAGGCAAGACATTGAGTCAGACTCAAAGTCTGGCTTCAGCGGAAGAAAGAGAGATAATGGACAAAGTCCCCTGTGCTTCGGCCATAGGCTCTATAATGTACGCCATGCTATGTACAAGACCAGATGTGGCACATGCTATTAGTTTGACTAGTAGGTACCAATCGGATCTAGGTTCGGAACACTGGATAGCAGTCAAGAATATCCTTAAGTACTTATGAAGAACTAAGTATATGTTTCTTGTATACGGAGGTGAAGAAGAGCTCGTCGCTAAGTGTTATGTTGACGCTAGCTTTGACACCAATCCGGATGACTCTAAGTCTCAATCCGGATACGTATTTCTCATGAATGGCGGAGCGGTTAGTTGGAGGATCTCCAAACAACCTGTGGTGGCGGGATCAACAACGGAGGCCGAATATGTTGCTGCTTCAGAAGCGGCTCAGGAAGTAGTTTGGATGAAGGAGTTCATATCCGAACTAGGAGTGGTTGCAAACGCATTGGACCCAATGGTGATCTATTGTGACAACAATGGTGCCATTGCCAATGCCAAAGAGCCAAGGTCTCACAAGCATTCCAAGCATATTAAGCGTCGGTTTCACTCCATCCGCGAGCATGTCAAGGATGGAGATATAAAGATTTGTAAAGTACATACGAATCTCAATGTAGCAGATTCGTTGACTAAAACTCTCCCTAGAGCAAAACATGATCAACACCAGAACTCAATGGGTGTTAGATTTATCACTATGTAACTAGATTATTGTCTCTAGTGCAAGTGGGAGACTGAAGGGATATGCCCTGATAGGCAATAATGAAGTGTTTATTATGTGTATTCCAAGTATATGATAGATGTTTATTTTGCATGCTATAATTGTATTAATACGGAAACGTTAATACATGTGTGTTTAATAAACAAACAGAAAGTTCCTAGTTATGCCTCTCTCATAAACTAGCTCGTTGATTAACAAGATGATCAAGGTTTCCTGATCATGGACATTGGATGTTGTTAATAACGGGATCACCACATTAATGTAATGGTGTGAGGAACATTCATCAGAAGTATAGCATTACAATCAAAGTCATTGAGTTTATATTGCTATAACAACTTACGAAGTGATCCTAATCCTTAGACCATGAGATCATGTCAATCACTAACACCGGAAGAGTTTCTTGATAACATCAAACGTCATACCATAACAGGGTGATTATAAAGATGGATTCAGAACTAATAAAGTGTTATGTTGAGGCCCATGGATCGAGAGTGGAATTTGTTCATCCCGATGACGGATAGATATACTCTGGGCCCTCTCGGTGATATCACATTGGTTAGCTTGCAAGCAAGTGATTTGATCACTAGAATGTTATATCACGGGAACGAGAAAAGAGTGCATGTCAGTAACGAGATCAAACTAGGTATAGAGATACCTATGATACAATCTCGGACATGTAATATATCGTGAAACAAAGGGATTAAGATACTAGCGTAAAAGGTTCCGACGATCACAAGAAAGTCATCGTTCAATGTGTGGGAGTCAGTATGGGTCTCCAGATCCCGCTTCTGATTATTGATCCGAGAGGGGTCTCGATCATGTCCACATTTTTCACGAACCGTAGGGTGACACACTTAAGAGACACCGACATCCAATTGGAGCAAAAGTTTCATGCCGAAAGAATGAACAAGCGCAGGAATTTATTTCACTAGATACCGAAACAGGTTTTCGGGTGAAATTGCATAAAGAGGTTATGCATGTGAAATAGAATTCTAGCAAGGGGTTATTTGTGAATGTTTGTCATTAAAGTAATTGACAAAATTCTGCATAAAATAAAAGAGTTTTATTTAATGAGAGTTTGCATTAAATTTGGTGGAAATTTAATGGGAATTTGAGTGGATTTTTGAGTGGAGAAAATTGAAGGGACATTTTGGGAGTGGAGTGTCCACCCACATGAATGAGGGAGAGGTGGGGCACCCTCCATGGCCGGCGGCCATGCCCCCTTGGGCTGCCCCCCTCCCCTATATAAGGAGCCCCTCCTCTCACTTCTCACTCACACCTCCTCGTGAAGGATCTCTCTCCCCTCTAGAATTTATCCCCCATGGTCTCGGACTAGCGAGATACATGTTCCCGGTGGCTATTCGGCAAGAAAGAGTTGTGCTTCCATTGCATCATTTGGAGGCGAGGCGGAGGTTGCTCGGTGGCTCGAACGTGTGTGCGAGCATGGATGCGCTGTTGATTTGCGGCGCTAGGACTTCCTCTCGATCTTGAGATCGGCAAGAGATCGTCTACATCAACCACGAGTCGAACTCGTTAAGCTTTGTCGGTCTTCAAGGGTATGTTCTCTACGGATATACATCCGCCCGTTTTTTGTATCTAGTAAATAGATCTTGGTACTTAGTTCCCATCGTAGGAATTTTTTTTTCTATGCTGCGAACCCTACACAAAGTACACACAGACCTGAATGTGGCGGATCCGTTGACTAAACCTCTCCCGAGGGCAAAACATGACCAACACCAAACTGCCATGGGTGTTCGGTATATTACCATGTAATCTAGATTAGTTGACTCTAGTGCAAGTGGGAGACTATTGGAGATATGCCCTAGAGGCAATAATAAATGTAGTTATTATTATATCTTTGTGTTTATGATAAATGTTTACATTCATGCTTTAATAGTATTAACCGCAAACATTAATACTTGTGTGATTTGTAAACTAAATTAGAGTCCCTAGTAAAGCCCCTTTATAATACTAGCTTGTTGGTTAATAGATGATCGTGGTTTCCCGATCATGAACATTGAGATGTTGTTAACAACAAGATCATATCATTAGGAGAATGGTATGATGGACATACTCCTATAGACAAGCGTAGCATAAAGATCAAGTTATTTAATAGTTCAATTGCTATAAGCTTTCTGATACATAGTAACCTAATTCCTTCAACCATGAGATCATGCTAATCACCATCACCGGAAGGATGCTTTGATGACATCAAACACCACACCGTAACTGGGTGGTTATAAAGGTGGCATTGAGTGTTAGGAAAGTATGGGTTGAGGCACATGGATCAAGAGTGGGATTTGTCCATCCATATGACGGATAGATATACTTTGGGCCCTCTCGATGGAATGTCATCCAATTAGCTTGCAAGCATGTGACTGGCTCACAAGTGATCACATATCACGGGAACGAGAAAAGAGTACTTATCGGTAACGAGGTTGAACTAGGTATGCAGAGATACCGACGATCAAAACCTCGGATAAGTAAACTATCGTGAGCCAAAGGGAAATTGGTATCGTATGTAAGTGGTTCATTCGATTGGAAAGTAATCGTAGAAATATGTGTGAGACATATGAATTTCCAGATTCCTCTATTGGTTATTGATCGGAGAAGTATCTCGGTCATGTCCGCATAATTCACGAACCGTAGGGAGACACACTTAAGGATTCGATGTTGTTGTGTAGTTATGGAATGATGAGTAAGAGACCGAATGTTGTTCGGAGTCTCGGATGGGATCAGGGATATCACGAGGAGATACGGAATGGTCCGGAGAATAGGATTCATATAAGGAAAGTCCTGTTTCGGAGTTCGGAAATGATTCCGGTGATTTCACCGAGAATGTTCTAGAAGGGTCTGGAAGGTCCGGCACTCCGGAGGGGAAGGGTACATGGATGTGTCATGAATATATGGAATGGTTGCATCATGTACTAGGTCACTTGGCTAGGCAAAATAAAGAGAGAGAAATCAAATCGAAGTTTGAAAGTCAAACGCCAATTTGAAAAGTCAAATCTCAAGTTTGCTTGGTGGAGGGAGAGTAGGAAACCTACTTGGGGAGGAAGTCCCCTCCCTCCACCTGCCGGCCGAGGAGGAGGAGTTGGAGGAGTACTCCCTCCTCCCAACCGGCCACCCTCCACCTATATAAGGAGGGGTAGGGCTGCCCCCTACCCACACACCTAAAACCCTAGCTCCTGGCGCCTCCACCACAAGTTCAGCAGCCGCCGCCTAGGGATCTCCCAACTCGCCGAGTTAGGGTTTCTCCAAACCCTAGCCACCGGCCACACCCTCCCCTTGGTGCCCTCTAAACCCTAGATCGCCAAGGCCTCTCTCATACTCCACCATACTCGCTCCGGCTTAAGGCCGATTGCGGAAGCGCTGCCAGAACGCAGAGCCGCAAGGATCGTCTACGCGATCTTGAGATCGGCAAGAGTATGACTACATCACCTACGAGAATCTGCTCTCGTTAACCGCTTTGCAATCTTCGAGGGTGAGTTCCTCTATCGACTCGTTGCTACAATCGAGTAGATAGATCTTGCCTTGTTTGTTTGCATGCGGTAGAATTTTTTTTTCCATGCTACGAACCCCTACATATACATTGTTGTCAAGACTACCATATCAATCCTATTAACTCATATCAATATGTCACGCGTCTTTATTTTTCGAAAATACAAAGAACTATTTAAGTAAACAACAATAAATAAGTAATAATAATATTTTATTCCAATGAAAATAATAAATTAATATTTTATTCATCTTTTGCCATTCATTCATTTAATATGGTAAAACTATTATCTTTAAATCTGTAAATCAAAATTCGACAAATAATGTATCCATTATTATCAGAAAAATGTGAGGAATCCAAATATGACATAAAAATTGCTAAAAACATTAAGTTTTTAAATAACTATTTTTTCTTTTCGAATTTAAAAAATCTAAAAGAATCCAAAACGGACCTGGGGCATTGAAATTGTGCTCGAAATTGTTTTCCGCATGTTTTGATAGGTTGTATATTTTTTCTGACTATGTGGAAATTCATGTTTGTTAATTTTCGTAATGACTATATCACTTAATATAACTATAGTTTGAAGTATTTTATTTTTGGAGTTTTTTATAATTTTGTGCCATGCTTTTGAATCTAGAAAAGGCGATCTCCGGCCACCGGGGGTGTGGACAAAAATCTGCGGCAGGATTTTTGCCAGTTTTCCTGCCATGGCAGAACCCGCTAGAAATTTACCAGCTTTTTTTAGTCCCGGTTAATGTCTCAAACCGATACTAAAAGACCTTTAGTACCGGTTGAAGACACCTATCGGAACTAAAGGGTGTTTGCTCATGTCTGCACCTGTCTCCACCCCTTTAGTCCTGGTTGATGTTTCCAACAAGAACTAAAGAGCCCAGCCCGTTCGAACTGAGACTATAGATTGTCGGCGTTCGAACCGGGACTAATATGAGCATTAGTCCCGGTTCCAAACACATTCGGAACTAATGCTTCAGATGGCTTTGGATAAAAGGCCAGTTTTCTACTAGTGTTATGACATTATTCCAGGCATGGACTGGTTCAAGTGCCAAAATGACGGGAAAATGTGGGTTAATTGGCTGTCCCGGTTGGCCGACACGTTGCATGATGGAGCTCCAAAAGCGTCGATGGTGATGGGCTCGATATCTTTGACAGCAACTAAATTTCCAGTCGACAACAAATGCTCTTTTATCTTTTCGTACTTTTTTGAATTCGGTCAAAAATACTATACTTCCTCGTGTCCATATTAATGGTCTCAATTTTATTTAGATTTACACATATCTAATTAAATATTTAGACTAAATATATTCATATTTAAATAAAGTTAAGGCCATTAATATGAATCAGAAGGGACACTAGTGGAAATGAGGCCTCTAACACCGGTTCGTAGAGGCCTCTAACAGCGGTTCCAGAACCGCTGTTGGGGGTTCGGTGTTAGAGGCCCCCCCTTTAACAGCGGTTCTTATACGAACCGATGTTAAAGGGTGGCGCACGTGGGGCTGCCACCGCGCTCAGCCCCCCCTTTAACACCGGTTCATAACACGAACCGGTGTTAAAGGTTCTCTGTCGCGGCAGGAAAACGACCTAAATCACTGCCGCGGCAGGAAAACGGCCTAAATCTCTGCCGCGGCAGAGTTCTGCCGCCGCCCCGTTTTGGGCGTATTTCTGCGGCGCGTCGGGGACGGGGAGGAGGGGAGGGGGAATCGATCGGGAGCCGTATATACACATACATCATCATCGGTACATACGAGTACATGAATAATTAAGCAACTATTATTATACACAAACATCGCCATTGTGTGGTATTCTCCGTAAACGTTGAAGCATCAAGTACAAGACAAACACGTTCAAGCATCTAAAGAGTTTTTGGATATCTAAAGAGTTCTCCGCCAGGCGTGACGACCGTATCAAGTATGAACCCCGCCAATTCCTCTTGAATGGCTCGTATGCGGTCAAATGGTAGGAGTTGGTCCCGCATCCGTTCGATCTGAATATATATGAAGAATGGGGTCAATATATATATAAGAATAAAACTCAACACAATTTATGGTAATAAAATAATGTTGTGTACTTTGTTTACTTACTCAAAGTTGTTCTAGTGCGGCTTGGCCCGTCGCACATATCGTGTTGCGAATGAACTCGCAAACATAGTACCCACATGAGTTATTGCCGTGTCCCTGATGCGCGCACTTTACGAGAATAGAGAGTTCAATCAAAATAATAATCAAAAAAACATGATATAATGGAATTGGAAGTAGAATCAAAGAGATACGCAGACCTAGCTAGCTAGTATTACTTACATTTTGGTCTACAAATTTTAGTTCTTCTGACCATTCACCCACGGCCCTGCCCGTGAACCTTTTCTAAACCCTGTCCGGCAAAGAAAATGGATAAAGGAGTAATTAATTACTTGTTGTCATGAAAGTTGCCGATCTAGTGCGATAATATGATTGAAATTACCTCTGGAGCATCTCTCTAAAGTCTGCCCATAGCTCTTTTTCTTTTCGCAACGAGTCCATGACAAGGACTTTTCCTGAGTCAGGTTGAATGACTAGCAGAATAAAGTGGAACCTACGCACGCATAACTCATCATCAGTTAAACTTAACATCGAGTAAGCCGAAACAGAATGTGTACAAGAGAGGGTAACAGTATTCACGAGAAGTTATAAGGCAATAGTATTTCCCTTTTGGTTTGTTGTCTCAGTAAAGACCTTAGCAATAAATCTTCTGTTTGCCCGGGTTTGTCTCTTACCACTTGTTCATGAACTCTATTTGGGTCAACGAACCCAATGTCAAAAGGGTCTCCTTTCATGCATTCCATAACCTTTTTTCTGCATAATAGTATATATAAATATATGGTGAGCATATATATACATGCAATTAATGAATTGAATGAGATGAGATAGAAATTAAAGAAATAGTACTTACACACAATAAAGGCTGATGGCAGCTTTGTCGAGTTCCTTCTGATTGAATAGAAAATGCAAGTCTTGAATGTTGAAGTCGATCACGTCGTCTCTGCACAAGAAAATTTGATCTCTTATATGCACCGTGATCCATTCTTCCTTTCTCGTCTTGCAGAAATCAAGGTACCACTTGTGCAATCTTCGCAACGATCTTTCTTCTTTTAGCCCTCCGGATCGAAGAAATCTACTGAAAAGAGCGGACGAGGCCCAACCAAAAATTTAGAAGACCATGAGAGGTTCAGGATCGAAGATATCGGTGAAGACGGCAAACCGATTGCTCCCGAAGTTGTCGCAAACAAATTTGTGGCACAATACGGAGTAATCGATAGGGACTTCATCCCGATCACCATTCGAAATTGGAATAGGCCTGCTGATGCGGAAGAAGATGTAACGTCTTTATTTCTCCCTACTGTGGCCAAAGATTTACTGCGGAAGAGGCTCATGGTTAATTTCAAACTACCGAAGATAGATTTGGATCCAAATGCAGAGGATCCAGTTGAGGACGCCTTAGAACATTCGCGAGCCATGGAGATGAAGGTCAGGGAGTGGGCTATGAAGAAGATGGCCCAGTGTTTCACCAACTGGAAGAAAAGATTGCACCTTGACTATGTCGTGAAAGAGAAGACTCCGGATTTCGAGAAGATTCAGTTTCAGAAGATAAAACCATTCTGGGCTGAGTTTGTGAATTACAAGACATCAGAAAAGCTAAGAAAATGTATGCAACGAATAAGTTGAATGCTACTAACAAGAAGTATCACCATACTATGGGGCAAGGTGGCTACAGGGCTGGCATTCCTAAGTGGACGAAACTTGGGGATGAACTGCGTGCTAAAAAGATCATCCCAGATGTATTTATTAGATCGAACGTGCAAAGAATTGGTTTTACGGGCATGGGGGCACGTTGGACTCGGAAGGGAAGTGTATATATAACATACGACATAAAGAAGACTCCTTGCCAATCGAGAAGATGAGAAAAGCAGTAAAGGCTGTTAAAGATGGGGACTTCATTCCTGATAGAGAGAATGATGAGCTCACACTCGCCCTTGGAAATAAGGAACATGATGGATGAACACGAGGCACAATAGGCTCCAAACCATGGAGCACTGGGTTTCCCGAAGAGAGGAAGAAATATCCTGATAGAAGCCGTAAGAGGAGAAAGGACAAGGCGGAAGTTGAAGCAGATATTCAGAAAGAGCGAATGCGTATAATTGAAGAACGAATAAAGCAACAGCAAGATCAAATTAACGCACTTAGCCAGCAAGGTACTACCGGCCCATCTCAGCAGCACATGGTGGTAGAACCTGCATTCGATGCTACCGGCCTATCGAATAATCGAAAAAGCGGTGTGGCTTCCACCGAGGTCCCGGGTGATGACAATGACGATGACGATGGTGCACCGACGATGGCTCTTGTTGGCTACCCGGTGGATGATATCACACAGATGACACACTGCGAGCTACATGTCAAAGTTGTGAACATATCAATGAAGGTGGCGGTCGGCTATGCCTTACCAATTGGACCCACACCAACTTACCACTGTCGTCCGGTTCCACAGGGCTACGCTGTTGTCGGGGTGGATGAAATCATGCCCACCTTTCAAGGTTTGAAGCTTGACTACCCTGCAGGTGAAGGGGATGTGACTGAACTGGGACCACCAATCTCCGGCGCAGCCATCGCCGGCGCCTCTGGATAAAAAGTGTAAGCGTACCATCGCTACTCTGCGTAGTGGTAAGCGATCGCCAAAACGTAAACAAGAGCCTATTCCAAAAGTACCAAAGGTTCCTCGCAAGAGAGCTTATGATTGTACTGAAGAGGAGACTACGGCTATCGTTGATGTGGAAACGACAGCGTTTTTCGCTAAGCTGAGGCGGCCGAAAGAGCCAGAGTTCCCCAGCACCAAAGAAGAAAAGGCCCGAGTGTTCAAAATGCTAAAGACTCTTCATCAACCCGAGCCAAAGCTGTCATCAGACTATGAGCGTTCTATTCTCAAGTCACATGCGGCACAACAAACCTCGAAGAGAAGTACTGATGCAAGCGGGAAATCTGTTGCCCGGCTCGGAGAACAAGCAAAACAGTCTTGCGCCCCTCTCAAGGTGATTTCCCAGACTAATGTGGGGTCGAGCAAATATGCGGCCGAAGAGCAGTATGATCCAGATGTAGTTGCACAATACGGAGAAGCTGTCGCTGCTCAAGGTATGAATATTGCCCAGTACTTATCCTAGTTACAGTACTTCCCCGTGTGTGAAGTAGCATACAAATACCAGTACGGCAAACCTCTCGTCAAACCTGAGGAGGTAAATAATCTTCCAACAAAAATGCGAAGATTGCATAACTGGTACATGCATGCCACAAAGGCCGGGGCTAACTGGATAATGCTGAGGGTTACAAAAAAAGCATTATGGGAAAGAAATAGATGATATGATATCCATTGAATTTTATGAACTATTTCAATTATTCAATCAAGACGCCTTGGACAAATCGATCATCAGTGTCTATTGCCTGTAAGTACTAATTCTGTAATTAATTTAGTCTCTAGCTATCTCACCTTGTTTATTGCATGTATATAATCATACTATAATATGCAGAATGAAGATTCTCGAATACAGCAGAGGACAAATCTATGACATTGGGTTCATTGACCCATATTGGGTTCATCAAGCTAATCTCAAAACAAACCCCCAGGATACGGAGGATAATATCATGCACGCGTTAAGGTTTCAATAAACCAGAAGGGAAATACTATTTCCTTACAACTTCGAGTGAGTGTTATTGTCTTGTATACACTTTCTATTTCGCTTACTCGATGTTAAGTATATAATTGATTAGTTATGCATGCGTAGCTTCCACTATATTCTGTTAATCATCCAACTTGACAAAGGGCGTGTACTAGTCATGGACTCGAAACATAAACCCCTTGAGACGTGGAAGGACATGCAGATGCTTCTTCAGCGGTAATTCTAATCATTACGACACTATATCGGCAACGTTCGTGAATTTTATGATATTAAGTAATTAATAACTTCTTTTATTCGTTTTCTTCGTCAAGCAGCGCTTAGAAACGGTTCACCAACAAGGCTAGGGGTGTTTGGAAAGAGGAGCTTACATTTCAACCACTAGATGTAAGCACCACTAGCTATATCCGCGCATCTCTTTGATTCTAGTTTTGGTATCGTTATTATCATGCTTGATTATTTTTTTGATTGAACTCTGTTCTCGTAAAGTGCCTGACGCAGGGACTAGGGAACAATTTATGTGGATACTATGTTTGCGAGTTCATCCGTCAGACGTGCTGTGAGAAGGACAGAAATTTAGAGCAACTCCACGTACGTAAACAATTTCTATAGTTTTTAATTACCATCAAATTGTGTTTAGTTTTATTCGTATAGGTTGACTCCTTTTTTAAATCAAATCGAACGTCTACGGGGCGATCTTCTGCCAAAGGATCGTGTACGAGCAATTCAGGAGGAATTGGCGGGATTCTTGGATGCAGAAGTCCTAAACCCAAAAGAAGAATACTATTCGGGTGTGTATAAACAATAGGGATTGTACAAAGAGCTTATTTTGTATGTAGTGCATGAACTTCGTGTATCGAATGTAATATGTTCGACACTTGGATCTATATTGTCATGATGATCTTGTGTAATATAATAGTTACTTAATTGATGAGTGCAAAACACTAAATAAAAAATAAAACAACATAAATGAATTTTCTGTCGCAGCACAAAAAGTGGCCAAAATGCTGTAAAAAAAAAAGTTGCTAAAAAATTTCTACGCCATGACAGAGAATGTGCCAAATCTTGCCGCGGCAGAGATTATTTGTCCCGTGTTACGAACCGACGGTGTTCTCCCTCGCACTCAGCAGCGGCCACGTGTACGCCATTTTGTCCCGGTTGGTGGGACAACCGGGACTAAAGGTTGAGGCTTTAGTCCCGTCCCGGTTGGATAACCAGGACTAAATGCCCTTACCAACCGGGACACATGGTGCGGTTTTCACTAATGGCAAGACAATGATGGATATGTAATAGAAGAAAAGAGTACTACTACTTGTTTATGTGAAGTTGGTGTCGTAGGTAAGTGTATTAACTGTTTATAGATAAAGTGGCAAATATCAAACACACAAGCACCGAGGGTGTGTATAGAGTTTAAGTTTACGAATACAGCAGCTCTAGCTGGCTCACATAATAAGGAGCAAAGCATCTTAATTATTGATGAGCATCCCCGTTTACACGCGCGTGCTGCAAATTATGTTGGAGTAAAAGTGACTGCCATGATTCAAAAGAATATATAAGTGGAAAACAAACCAGAGCTAGCGATCGAGTACGTAGTAACGCATTAATTAATTCTCAGCCTGTGCGTAGAGGTGAGCTGGGAGCTTGGGGTGGAGGACGACCTCTAACGGGAACTTGCGCGGCGTGGTGAGCCCAAAGATCTCCTCCATGCTCAGCTCATCCTTGGTCATGCCTCCGGCGGGAAGCCTCCAGGTGAAGCCGTGCAGCAGGTTGGGGAGGGCGACCTGGACCACCCTGAGACCGAGGCTGTACCCAGGGCACATCCGCCTGCCGGACCCGAACGGCAGCAGCTCGTAGTCCTGTCCCTTTATGTCCATCTTGCTGCCGAGGAACCGCTCCGGCATGAACTTCTCGGGCGCGTCCCACAGCTTGGGGTCGCGGCCAATGCTCCAGACGTTGACGAAGACGCGCGTGCCGGCAGGGATGTCGTAGCCTCCCACAGAAGCGTCCTCCCGGGACAGGCGGGGCGCCAGCATGGGTGTCCCTGGGTGCATTCGCATCGTCTCCTTCACGATGGCCCCTATGTAGGGGAGGCTCGGGATGTCCTTCTCACTCACCCACCGCCCGCGGCCGATTACACGCTCCAGCTCCTCGGTGGCTTTCGCAAACACGTCGGGCCTCCTCTGCTTGAGGATCTCTGACATGGCCCACTCCACCGTGAGCGCCGAGGTATCAGTGGAGCCGACGATCATATCCTGCATATTATAGTATAATAATGCACCCAGTTCATCGCCACCCAGTTCATAGTCTCGCGCCGCCTCCTGCTATGCTCTTCGACCACGTGTTCGAGGAACTGGTCAAACATCTTTCCTAGCTTCTTCATCCTCTTGATGTACCCCTTCATGTCCAGCCAGGCGAGCCATGGGATGGAGTCGCCGATGTCAGGCACGCCGTTAAGGTAGAAGAACTCCACAATCATCCACTTGAACTCCTCCGGCCGCGTCATGATCATCGCGTGTCTCTCGTCCCTCGCCACTTTGTCCATGTACTTCTTGCCCAGCGCCTTGCGCATGATGATGTTGAGGGTCATGGTGGCCATCTTGTCCTTGAGTTTCACAACACCTCCAGAGGCATCATACAGGCCACACAAGAAGGCCCCCATCTCCTCACGGCGGATATACTCGTACGACTCTAGCCGCTTGGCGTCGAAGAGCTCATTGAGGACAATCTTGCGTGCCAGCCGCCAGCGGGCGCCGTAGGGGGTCCAGGTTATGCTGTGGTAGTTGTAGCCGGTGTACCTCCCGGCGGCCATCTTGGGGCGGTCGATGAACATGAGGTCGTGTGTCTTGAGGAAGAACTTGGCCATCTCCACGGAAGACCCTACCACGGCGGGGAAGGAGCCGAAACGAAGGTACATCAGAGGGCCGTACCGCTTGGAGAGCTCGTGGGTGGAGTGGTGGGGGAGCTTTCCGATGAGATGGAGGTTGCCAATGATAGGCCACGGCTTGGGGCCCGGCGGGAGGTTGTACACGCACCGTCGGCGTAGGAAGGCCATTTTGACGAAGAGCATTGTGGTTGTGGCAACCACGATAGCCAGGAAGGACGTCCATGGGAGAAGCTCCATCTGGAATCTGATTAATTCTTCCTTCTCCAACGAAATGGCAGTCTCTCTCTCTCTCTCTCTCTCTCTCTCTCTCTCTCTCTCTCTCTCTCTCTCTATATATATATATATATATATATATATATATATATATATATATATATATATAGAGGGGGGGCCGAGACGCAGGCTACAACTAGTTAATTCAGTAATTTCTCTGGAAACAACGACTAGTATCATGCATTCATGTGTCACCGTAATTAATACCGAGAGAGGTGATTATGGTACTCATAGCTTGTAAAAGTAGAAAAATTAATGTCAAATAGATTGTGTACACTATTCTATAGTATATTAAGATTCTAGCCACTAATCAATACATATAATAAAACTATGGTACTATTACATAATACCATGCATTATACATAATTCAGAGGTCCCATGCTACCGCAATGCATCTGATTTATACCTCAAACTGATTTTTTTTATCTGTTATCAGTGTTTGATAATACATATCTCTAGGTTACATTTGCATGCTTTTTTCATGTTCAGAACTTAACAAGCAGTTAATTTGTGAGGTACCAAACTTATATTAATATGGAGGATATCTACTCTCTCCGTTTTAAAATATAAGTTGTTTTAGCTTTGTGAAGCAAATGTATCTAGACTGCTTTTAGTATATATGTTTATTTAGGTTTAGAGTGAATCTACAAACTAAAATAAGTCTAGATACATTTTCTTCGTAAACCTAAAATATCTTATATTTTAAAACGGAGGGAGTACTAATTTAGAAAAATAATTGATTCAATTATGGTTCACAATTTATTCAAGTTTAGCGTTTAGTATTACTTCTGTTCCTTTTTTTTATTTTAGAGAAATACATATTCATACGGCTGATATAGGAGCTCACCATGCTTATCTGTACTCCCTCAGTTAGGGATTATAAGTCTTATGGGCCGAGGATTAAGAAAATCAATAACTCAGTCTCTTGATTACTACATGCATCAATTGTTGTACATGCATGAGAGGAAGCAAAAAAAAAGACCATGCATTGAAGCAGAGATGATAATAAATAAGAAAGAACTTGTAATTACTAACATTTAAAAAACCCTCGTAGACCTTATAATCTCTAACGAAGGGAGTAGTATATGGTCTACTGTGGTGAGTATTCCTTCGGCGCGGAATTTTATGTGGTAAAAATGTTTGAACAACTCGCGCGAGTGCGTGCAAGCACGTTGTCCGACACGTTGCGTTCTAGTATATAATTGAGGCTGGACACGATTGCAAGCTAGTAGATGCATGTGTGGTGATGTTCTCATCATCCGATCTCATGTGCCTAGTACTGTACGACTCCAGGTACAGTGGATGGTAGGACGGCTCAGCTAACTGCCGTACTCCCTTCGTTAGGGATTATAAGGCCAATGAGCTTTTTTAAAATGTTAGGAATTACAAGTCATTCCTCGTTTATTGTCATCTCTTCTCCAATGCATGGTCTTCTTTTTCTTTCTTTTCTCTCATGCATGTACAACTATTGGTGCATGTAGTAATCAAGAGGGTAAGTTATTGATTTTCTTAATCCTATCAAAATGGCCTATAGACCTTATAATCCCTAACAGAGGGAGTACGTGTGTTCGTATATTGTGCCTGTCCGACTTTTGCCGCTCGTACGAAATAGCCGATAAGACATGATTTAGCAGTCGAGCTCGACTGGTGGAGCTCTTTGGACGGTTGCAGCCAGGCAAAAATCACTGTTTTGATCTAATTAACGATTGATCTCACAAATTGACCTACTTTTTCGAAGATATCCCGATCTGACCTGTTTTCATGGCGCTTTACCAGAGGCGCCATGGTCAGTAGCATGGCGCCCTCTACAAAAGCGCCATGCACCCATGGCGCTCCCTCAGAAAACGCCATGGCCCCGTCCGACGTGGCGGCAGTCGTGGCACACGCGGGCCCGTTTTAATGTTTGGCGCTTTCCGCGGGGCGTTATGCTACTAGGCACTGCGCTTTTGCGGAAAGCGCCATGGTCCTTAACCCTAGAAAAGGCTCGGGCGCCCTCCCAGCGCCATACCTCTTCGTTTCTCCCAGCTCCTCTCTCTCTCGCCCCAAGCTCTTCCCCTACTCGAATCCCTTCGAATCGGTTGCTTTTCTCCGTGGATTTGGACTTCCCCTTGCTTCAAGAGGTAATCTCCCCCTAACCCCTTGGTTTTGTCCAAATAGATTTGTGAAATTTGGTTCTATTTTGGTAAAGAATGTAGAACCCTAACTCTAACCCTAGCTATATCTTGGCTTGATATTGTTGCTTCTAGTTATTAGATTGGTAGTTTATGGCTAGGATTTGTATGTTAGAATTAGCAAAGTGGCATGACTTGTTTTAGTTGGTAGCTACGGTTGGTGGTGGTAATATAGTTGTCTTTGATGCGTAATGGTTGGTGTCATTGTTTTTTAGATGACAAGAATCGTTAATGTTCATCATGTGGACAAGGCCGTATTCTTGAAAGGCAATACTGAGTGTGATCCGGAGGAGGACCATGTGATGATTTCAACCAATACAACAAGGAGAATCGAAGGAGAATACCTCAAGTGGGGGAGAGGAAGAAATTCCACCAGGAAATTGACTCAGATATGAGGGGGGAGCATGTGGATTTGAGGGGGATTGGGGGGAGCCGCCGCCGCCGCTGTCTCTGTCTGCTCGGGGAGGGGTATGGCGCTGGGAGGGGCGCTGGGAGGGCGCCCGAGCCTTTTCTAGGGTTAAGGACAATGGCGCTTTCCGCAAAAGCGTCGTGCCTAGTAGCATGGCGCCCCCGCGAAAAGCGCCAAACATTAAAACGAACCCGCGTGTGCCACGACTGCCGCCACGTCGGACGGGGCCATGGCGTTTTATGAGGGAGCATCATGGGTGCATGGCGCTTTTGCAGAGGGCGCCGTGCTACTGACCATGGCGCCCTCTGGTAAAGCGCCATTAAAACAGGTCACATCGGGATATCTTCGAAAAAGTAGGTCAATTTATAAAATCAGTCGTTAATTAGGTTAAAACAGTGATTTTTGCTTTGCAGCCAGTTCGTCATGTCGCCTTTGAAATTGGAAAGACAGATAACTCATCTGTCCAAATCGAGCTTACCAACAAAGGTGTGGACTTCAAGACAAAAATTACTTTGAAAACTCATGATCTATACAACAACTGTTCCATGTGCGAATGCTATTCCAGTAGCCTTACTAGCATGTGTATACAATCCTTATGTTGTACCGTCATGGTCTATACTCTGATCGAAAGGAACTTGACATTTACAAGGGATATGTTGTTTCGCTGGACTGTCACACCAACCGGCTGCTGTTGCTTCTTCGAAAGAACGACTGTTGCCGCGCAGAGGTCTATCCAGTTTTCTCCTACCGCAGCGCACGGCGGGTGTAGTCCATGACTATCCTGCAGTGCTGTCCACGCCTCCGCATGCAGACCTACCTGTGTATTCATTGGTTTCAAACCTTTTTCCAATTCTGTAGAATTATTTCCTAGCTGATTTTCCAATGGCTCGGTTAGCGTTGGTTGATGCCAATAACCATAAATCAATGTGTGTGGATACAGCTTATTGCACATGTTCACAGTTTTATGTAGCTTTATATTCTCATTAAAATAATTCATGTATGTGTGAGATATAAACAACACATTATCTATATAGTCGCAGAAGTTTTCTGTTTTTTCATCTATGAACACTTGAATGATTTATTTTCCCGCAAAAACAATCTTGAATGGTGTATTTTGTTGCCCACATAGCACATACTCCCTCCGCTAGGGATTGTAAGGCTGGTCATAGTGCAAAGTAACATATGTTACTAGTCTATGTTACTATTTTTATAGTGGGAAATAACTTATATGTGGTAATATGCAATATCACATTAACTAGGTTATTGACTCATTTTGTCTTGATATGTGATGTTACAGTAACATAGGTAGTTACTCTATCTATCTATCTTCATTAACTTATTACCACATAAGCAAAAATACTGACTTGGATTCTTATTTACTAGTGAAATTACCACGCTATGACTAGCCTAAGGCACAAGGGCCACTTTAATAGGATTAAGAAAACTAATAACTAACCTTCTTAATTACTACGTGCACCAATAGTTGTACATACATGAGAAAAAGAAAGAAAAAAGGAGGCCATGCATTGAAGGACAGATGGAAATAAATGAGAAAGACCTTATAATTCCTATCATTATAAAAAAGCTAACGGAGGAAGTACTTAACATGAAGATTAGATGTTCTTACTGTGCATATTTTTTAAACTAACTACACTATTTTTTTCTCGTTTTTAGCAACATCTTGTACTGAGTAGGTCAAGGAAAAATTTTAGCCCCACCGGGCCCATGGAAAAACTTCCACGACACATAGGGAGCGAATATCCGTGTTGGTTTCACTTAATCCCTGCACCCAACAAGGCATAAGCCAAGGAGGCCTAAGGGCAACTCCAACGAGCCCCCGCAAATGGACCCAAACCCGCGAAGTGATCCATTAGGCGCATCCACGGTCCAAACTTGGCCCTGGTTTGCGGGGAGGACTGATCCGCGTGTCAGCGGGCGAGGGGAGGGAAACAAGAAGGCTCGGTACTTTTTAATGGGGACCACGGCGTCCCTATCCTCGATAGTTCCCCTTTCGATCAAAACGGAAAACCCCACCCCCGCCGACACAAACCCTAGCTCCCCTCCGGCTGGCCGATGATGAAGCCATGGAGGCACTGGTTCAACCCCGGCCGCAATGACCACGAGGCCAAGTCCTCCTCCGGCCACCGCCGAAATGCAGGGTCGTCTTTGTCGCCCTTCTCCCACTACTTATCCCTCTCGCCACCGGCACGAGCACCTCCCAGCGCGCCGCCAAGGCCCCAATCAGAGCGTCGGGTCAGCATCACTGTCAAGTTGGCCCACGTGTTGGTGGAGGCGGGGATGCCTTGCCTGTTGCCAGATGTGCATCTTTCTGAAGGTAGGCACTTGAACCTGGCCCGTGTGCCGGTTACGGCCATCCTCGCCTCCGGGCCTGCTTGCCAGAGGAAGATCTGTCGTCGCCGTGCCTACCCACCGCTATATATGTGTCGTGACCTAGCCTACGCCATCAATTCCCGCATGTGGTACTGGTGGTTGAGGCCGAGCACGAGACCCGTCGTGCAGCCATTGAGGCCCGCCTCGAGGAGCTCAACCACTCCGACTAGGAGTACCTTGATGACTCGGTGATGAGGACATGGAGGAGGAGGAGGAGGAAGGTGACGGGGACTACAGGTACTTCAGGCATGCGTACCGTGCACAACCTAGGGTGTCGGACTGGTCGTGATATAGGTGCACCGACACCGTGCCCTCAAAGGTGTGGCTGTTTGGTGAGCCCGACACGGGAACTGCTGGCCAACAGTTCCCACTGGTGGCCGTCAAGGAGGAGGCCGATGAGACGCTATGGCGGGACCACGGAGGAGGAGGAGGAGCTCTAGGCCGCCATCCTCGCGTCCCAGCTAGAGGAGGAGCGCAAGTAGGACGGAAGCACGCAGACCATCCACAAGTTCTAGCGTGTGGCGCAGCAGGGGCCCTGGTGCTTCCCCGTCGCCTCTGGCCTTGCCGGCGCCTCCATTGCACGCGACTGCACTGCACTGCTCCCACACTGGTGTGGCCACCGCCTCTGGTCTTCATCAAGGTCAAGGACGATGGCGACTAGGCCACCGCGGCGTGGAGGTCAGCCGCAGTCCCCAACTAGCCCCTGTGATGCACCCAGTAGTATATAGAGTGTTTTATTTTATTTTATTCGATGTATTTTAGACATATGTATAATTAATTTCTAGTATTTGCTAATGGTTTTTTTTTTACGAGGACGGCCTGGGTGCACTACACCCCGCAAAACATACCGGCCCCGAACCGCATGCCATCCTCCGCGCAAAGGGACTGAATAGCGTTTCCTGCAATTCACACGGCGCCTCCGTACGTGTTTGTAAATATTTCTGGGCTCCGTGTTTGCGTACTCACTATGGGTGCTCACGTATGTATGACGTCACACCCACGCAAACACGTAGTATGGTACAACTCGAGAGGAGAGGAGATTGATCGAGATGTGAGTACGCAATCATGTGTGCACACGCGCCGGCCGCGCTGAATAAGATAAGATATTTGGGCAGCTTATACTATTGATCTATCGGGATGATACTAATGTTTACACTTTCGCACATATTCCTAGTTATTCGGTGCCGAACATCTCAAGGGTATCTTTTCTTGGGCCGACGTATTCCGTTCCAACATGTTCGAACTTCTTCGTAGACGTGCGGGAGGTACGCGGCATCCCAACGGGCCGACATATCCGGATAAACGCATCTGGTTCGATCCATTCATGTATCTAATCTGGACAACGGTTGCATCAGCCCGAAGACGCGCGGGCAACTCGGGTGTCCTCCCATTAGTGTCGCTGGTCTACCCGTCATCCACATCACGAGCGATATTGATTCAGACGTGATCGGTGACCGATTCGAGCGCAAATGGCGAAATTCAAAGGCACTCATGAAAGCTGAACGACGAGCGTCAGCAATGACGACGAGACGGCACGCGGACCCACTGGATGCCGCCTGCATTTCAGCGCCGATAGTGATGGTCGGTGCCGCCCTCCTCACCTCTCGCCATCGCAAACCCTAGCCGCATTCGCCACCACCACCAATAATAAAGATCCCGTCGTGGCTGAACAGGAGCAAGCACGACCACGAGGCATCTGGCTCTAACAGCCAGCTCCCAGCTACCGTGAGTTGATTGGAATAAATTTGGAGTTGTAAAACTTAACTAAAAAGAGATAAGAAAAACCAAAAAAGAAAAATAATCAACAGAACCCACGGCGGGGGCCCAGACTGCCTGCCAGCACTCCACAACCCACCGCGATACCTTCTCTCCCCTTATGTTTTTTCTCCCAGCGGACACAGACAGGTAGGACCCACCCCATAAATCGGCCCCTTCCTCCCTCTCGATATTGACTCTCGCATACTTTGGGCCGAGAGATCTTTATGTTTTTTTTATGTTAGAGAGATTTGTACTTAATAAATAAGATGGTATATTTGAGATTTTCGATTGCCCACACGACCGCAAAGCAATGTATAATTTGGGAGTGAATGGTGCCGTGGCTCTATTTCTAAGCATGGTCATTTCATTACCAACTATTTTAGTACTATAAACAAGTTGGTAAACAAATGCAGATTTTCATTTCGATGTAAACAAGCAAAGTTGTTCTTTATTTTGAGAAATACATCTTTTCACTATTTTTAAAACGTCCTCTGTTGGTGCAGGTTGTAGTTAATTGTTCTCATACGTGAACACAGCAATCAGGTGCATAGATGTATCACTCATAATTATGTTGTTCTCTCCCAATTTTGCTTGGATTAAATGGTACTCCTTCCGTATGAAGTACATCTGATAACCCGGAATTTTGTTTTCTCCTTTCTAAAATATAAGACGCCTAAGGTTCAGTCAAAAGTTAATATTTTTTAAGTTTGATCAAGATTACATAAAAGTACAAATATTTAAATACCAAATCAATATCAATAGATTTTATCATAAAGTATATTTTTTAATGTGTCCATTCCATAATGTAGATATACATATTTTTCTTAAATATTTGGTCAAATTTAATAAGATTTGACTTTAACCGGTCCTTGGCCGTCTTGTATTTTAGGACGCAGGGAGTAAAGTGGTTCTCCCAAAAGTCGCTAGAATTTTTTGGAGGGTCCAACTGACAGCGTTTGTTAATAGTTCAAAAATGATATAAGGTATGGTTGGAATCCTGAGGAGACAAAGAGTACTCTATCAGAAAAGGAACCAGATTCCTATTTGTTCACAATTAGTTACTACTCCCTCCGTCCGGATTTATTGGACTAACACGCAGTTTAAGAAATATATTTTACTATAAATTTGATTAACGAAATATGAATCATATGTTTCAAAATTTATATCATTGGATAGATATTTAAAAACTCTTTCTAATGATATAATTTTTGTGAGATATGTTTCATATTTTATTGGTCAAATTTGTAGTCGAACATATTTCTTGGACTGCGTGTTAGCCCAATAAACCCGGACGAAGAGAGTATATGGACCATTTTAGCTTTGTAATTTTCCATCCAGGGATCTACTTTATGTAAGATAGCCACATTTTTTAGGGTTTTTTTTGAACGGGGCACGGTCCCGAAGGACCGAGAATTTGCATTAACTCTGAGCGGTGGAGTTACAAGTTACAAAGGACCCAAAGAAAATAGAAAATTAAAAACAAGTCCTGCCAATTTGCACTAAGGACCTCAAATCTAAAATGAAGAAAGTGATCCGGTCAAGCTCCGTCTCCACTGAGCTCGCGCATCCAGCAATGGTCAACTGCGGTGACACCAGGGAACTGGCCACTTGGGACACCGCAGCGGGAGCCAACCATGCATGTGCAAAGGGGCCTTCGAAACTGGAGGTTGAAGAAGACCTTGAGCCGGCCATCCAGTGCCAGCAACCAAGGGGGGAATGGCCGCCCTCCGACCTGTACGGTCGATGGCGAAATCGCCGGCGAGAATGAACTCCCAGATGCTGTGCCGCCAAGAAAGTAGCATCTCAGAGCTGCTTCAGAAGAACTCTGTCATGCAAATTCCCCCCGCGAGCATCGAACACAAGAAGATCGAGGCTGGTCTCCACACCACCTGCCCTTCCCATCACTAAGACGGCAAGAACAGAGCCGGAAATCTCCCAATCTTCATGAGCCGAAGCAAGATAAGAACCGAACTTATTTAACGGAGACACCGGCTCCGTTCTCTCCAGCATCCCGCAGCACCTCGCCATCAACGCTAGCAAGAACTTCACCGCAAACCACCAGGCACCGTTCGAAAGCACCAGCAGCATGCTCCACACCAGCATAAAGCCTAAAGCCATAAGGGTAAAACCTACTTCTAGATCTACAACTACTATATATGTACAGAAGGGGCCAAGCACCTAATCCATCTCCTCGCCAGCCGGCAGCGTCGCCGGAGAGCAAGAAGGAGAGGGGCGGCAACAAAGCACGGTGGTCGACTCTCTCAACTGGGGAACGGGCCTTTCACCGGTGCAAAAAGGGCCTCCAGTCCCGGGCCGCAACTGGCTCTAGTCCCGGTTTTGGGCAAGGGACTGCGAAAACGGGACTAGAGGCCCTCCCATCTAGTTCCGGCCCGCGACTGATAATAGCCACGTGGCTGTTTCAGTGCCGCGGGGGGCGGATACCCGTAACACCACCCGGGACTGAAGGTTTCCTTTTTTTTCCACGTGGCTGTTTCAGAGATTGTGTATTTCTTTTTTTTTATCATTTCGTTTCTTTTTCGTTTTATGTTTCACTATAATTCAAACATATATTTCAGTATACATATTATACGCTACTTCATACACACTACACGTCGATGCATTTATATAATTAATCAATCTCTTGCAAGCATACATATAATCAATCATATCAAAAGGAAGAAATGTTTTGAAATTACAAGGTCATTGATGAATATATATATCATATGAGCTACATGGAGATGACTAAGGCAAATCGAGTTCCACGTCATCCGCATAATGCTCTCCATGCACATCAAGGACTTCCTTTATCATAAATCCCGCCAACTCCTCTTGAATTGCTCTTATGCGCTGGTCTGGCTCTAGTTTCTCCCGCAAATCATAAATATAATGTGAGTCAACTTTCCGCTCACTGGTCAACTCGCGGATGTACTCGCAGACGTAGTATCCACATAAATGAGTTTCCGGTGGTTGCTGTAAACTCTTCGCCATTTTATAAGTTAGCTCCTCTTTGAATGGACCTGGTATTTTCTGTCTGAACCGTGTTCAACACCTGCTCGACAAAGAAAATGAACAAAGGAGTTATTAGTTACTTAATATCAGGAAATGAATGAAAGAGGACGGTATAATGCGATAATGATTGAAATTACTTATGGAGCATTGCTTTCATGTCACTCCACTGCTCTTGGTCCCAACTTAATGAGTCGTGGACTTCAACTAGGGAGTTGTCAACTTGAATGTTTAGCAAGATCTAGTGGAATCTGCGGACATTTACATAAGCATACATGCATATATAGCTCATCGAGTAAGCAAAAATAAAATGTGTACAAGATATAAACACTCACTTGAAGTTGTAAGGAAATAGTATTTACTTAACAAAATTATTCTCGGTTAAGAACCTGCACAGGTCTTCCTCCACGTCCTTGGGGTGATTCTTTAACGTATATTCATTAACGATATATGGGTCAATGAACCCAACGTCGTATCTTCTAGCTCGTTTGCATTCAAGCATCTTTATTCTGCAGAATATAATATCATCATACAAAAGGATATATAGTTAGAATAATATATTAAATGCAATGAACGAGCTAAAGCTACAAACTTAATTATAGAAATAAATAACTTACAGACAGTAGCAACCAATGATAGATTTGTCGAGGACGCGCTGGTTGTATAACTGAAACAGTTCGGTCATTTGAACCTGTATCGAGTATCGTTTGAAGTGATGCTCCATTCTAACGTCCACCGGAAACCAATCTTTCTGATGCTTTTTTGTGCTTGCGACATGTACCATTCGTGCAGATTTCGCATATGTGTGGATAGACGCGTGAGCTCCTCATTACTGACTAGAGGCTCCCCTTGGACATACTGCCGTACTATCTGACCCACTAGCGTATCTTCATAGCCTAAATATTGACCAAGAGACATATTTGCGTCGTTAGCAAGTGCTTTGGCCTGCGATACAGTGATCCCCATAAGTGCAGCATTATTACGGGCTCTAGGGTCCATTATTTGCATGTCCATATACATTTCAGCTCTGAAGGTCTTGTCGAGGTCTGAAATGACTTTGAGCGGGGCGACCGATTGATTCTTCTGTGCTCCGAGCTGGGCAACTTGCTTCCCGCTTTTTGCACTTGTGATTTTTTTCTTCTGTGCTTGCTTAATAATCTCCCGGTCATAGTCTGATTCCAGATTCATCGATATCTGGGATGGTTGCTCTAGAAAGGACTTAGCCCACTTTTTGGTTTTTTCGTTATATACCGGCTTTGGCTCAGGCTTTTTGGGTGCAAAATGCGCCTTAACTTGGGCAGCCACATCTGTGTTAGTTTTCTCATCAGTCTTGTCATAAGGTCTCTTTGGAAGAGCCGGCGGGATATCGACTATCTTCGGCGTTTGACCTTTTTTCGATGTGGGGCGCGGGGGACCGTCGAACTTACGTTTCTTCAACGAGGTAGTAGTATTGCACGGAGGCGGAGGCGGAGATCGAGTTGATGTACTCCTGCTGCGGCGATCGTCAGTGGGGCGGGGTGGACTTGGAGGTTGGCGATAATCGGGTTGGGGTGGACTTGGAGGTTGACGATATTCGATGCGGGGTGGATTTGGATTCCTTGGAGTCGGTGGCCTTGGTGCCGATCCTAGAAACTTGATGTACTTCTTATTCCATAGAATGATGTTGCGCTTGACATCTCCTAGTTTCGTAAGGCCTTCAGGCGTAGCGATTTCAATCTCTAGGTCCGCAAAATCCTCCACTATGTCATCCACCGTGACACGAGCATAGCCTGGTGGAATCGGAAGTGAATGGTGGAGTGCTCCAGGTAGACAAGGTAAAGCAGTGCCGATCGCCACCTTGAAGGACAGGTTGTTCATTGGCTGATGTAGATCACATTGTGCTATCTCTCTGACATCACTCACGGGGTAGTGAGGAGCCGGTGCATCATCCAGTAGTGCTTGATCATCAGCACGGACCTCCGTGGAAGCCACGCTGCTTCTCTGTTGGCTAAGATCCAATGCAGGATCATCAGACCGCGGGTGAGTTGACGACAGCGGCCTTTGGCTAATTTCATGCATCAGGTTCTTCAGATCAGCAAGGTCCTGCTCTACCCTGGAGATCCAGTCTGCCTCCCGTGTAGGGGTTCGTAGCATGGAAAACAAAAAATTTCTACCGCATACAAACAAACAAGCCAAGATCTATCTACTAGATTGTAGCAACGAGTCGATGGAATAACTTACCCTCGAAGATTCCAAAGTGTTTAACGAGAGCAGATTATCGTGGGTGATGTAGTCGTCCTCTTGCCGATCTCAAGATCGCATAGACGATCCTTCCGGCGCTGCGTTCCGGCAGCGCTCCATGATCACACGCGTTCGGTACTCGGCGAAGACCTTCCTCTCCCTTGTTCCAGCAAGCAGCGGAGGTTGTAGCACTCTCCTCGCGATTCCGGCAGCACGACGGCGTGGTACCGGAAGTAGAGGGGAGATCTCGCAGGGCTTCGCCTTAAGCCGGAGCGAGTATGGTGGACTATGAGAGAGCCTCGGTGTTCTAGGTTTTAGACACACCAAGGAGGAGGTGCTAGGGCCGGTGGCTAGGGCTTGGGGCAGCCCAAGTCGGCGGCTAGGGGAGAAACCCTAGGCGGTGGCCATGGTGGGCGGCGGCGGCTAGGGTTTAGGTTTAGAGGGGGGGCAACTTGTGTGCTTGGAGGGGCAGCCCTGCCCCTCCTTATATAGGTGGAGGGGGCGCGCCAAGGGGAGGGGAGTCCCTCCCCAACTCGGTCTCCAAGTGGGCCGGCGGTGGAGGGAGGGAACTCCTCCCCAAGTAGGTTTCCTACTTCCCCTCCACCTTCCAAAATAGCCGTTTGACTTTTCAAATTGGCGTTTGACTTTTCAAACTAGGATTTGATTAAACCCTTTATTTTGTACAGCGATGAAACCTAGTACATGATGCAATCATTTCAACTTGATATGACACATTCATGTACCCTTCCCCTCCGGAGTGCCGGACATTCCGGAACCTTCTAGAACATTCCCGATGAAAACACCGGAACCATTCTCCAACCCCGAAACAGGACTTTCCTTATATGAATCTTATTCTCTGGACCATTCCGGATCTCCTCGTGATATCCCGGATCCCATCCGAGACTTCGAACAACATTCGGTCTCTTACTCATCATTCCATAACTACTCAAACAACGTCGAATCCTTAAGTGTGTCTCCCTACGGTTCGTGAATTATGCGGACATGATCGAGACACTTCTCCGAACAATAACCAATAGAGGAATATGGAAATTCATATGGCTCCCACATATTTCTATGATTACTTTGCGATCGAATGAACCACTTACATACGATACCAATTTCCCTTTGTCTCACGATAGTTTACTTATCCGAGGTTATGATCGTCGGTATCTCTGCATACCTAGTTCAACCTTGTTACTGATAAGTACTCTTTTCTCGTTCCCGTGATATGTGATCCCTTGTGAGCCAGTCACATGCTTGCAAGCCAATTGGATGACATTCCACCGAGAGGGCCCAGAGTATATCTATCCGTCATATGGATGGACAAATCCCACTCTTGATCCATGTGTCTCAACCAATACTTTCCGAACACTCAATGCCACCTTTATAGCCACCCAGTTACGGTGTGGTGTTTGATGTCATCAAAGCATCCTTCCGGTGATGGTGATATGCATGATCTCATGGTCGAAGGAATTAGGTTACTATGTATTAGAAAGCATATAGCAATTGAACTATTAAAATGACTTGATCTTTATGCTACGCTTATCTATAGGAGTATGTCCATCATATCATTCTCCTAACGATATGATCTTGTTGTTAATAACATCTCAATGTTCATGATAGGGAAACCACAATCATTTATTAACCAACAAGATAGTATTATAAAGAGGCTTTACTAGGGACTCTATTTTAGTTTACAAATCACACAAGTATTAATGTTTCCTTGTTAATACTATTATAGCATGAATGTAAACATTTATCATAAACACAAAGATATAATAATAACTACATTTATTATTGCCTCTAGGGCATATCTCCAACAGTCTCCCACTTGCACTAGAGTCAACTAATCTAGATTACATGGTAATATACCGAACACCCATGGCAGTTTGGTGTTGGTCATGTTTTGCCCTCGGGAGAGGTTTAGTCAACGGATCCGCCACATTCAGATCTGTGTGTACTTTGAAAATCTTTATGTCCCCATCTTGGACATGTTCTCGAATAGCGTGAAAACGTAGCTTGATATGCTTCAGCTTCTTGTGTGACCTTGGTTCTTGCACATTGGCTATGGCGCCCATGTTATCACAGTAGATAGACATTGGGTCCAGCGCACTTGGAACCACACCGAGCTCTGCAATGAACTACTTCATCCATATTGCTTCTTGTGAAGCCTCCGAAGCAGCTATGTATTCCGATTCAGTTGAAGATCTCGCCACAACGCTCTGCTTTGCACTCCTCCAGCTAACTGCTGCACCATTCAAAATAAATACGTATCCAGATTGAGATTTAGAATCGTCTGGATCGGTGTTCCAACTAGCATCGGTGTAACCATTAACAACGAGCTGTTCATCACCTCCATAAGAAAGAACCATATCCTTAGTTCTTCTCAAGTACTTAAGGATGTTTTTGACCGATGTCCAATGATCCACTCCTGGATCACTTTGATATCTGCTAGTCAAACTAACAACATATGCAATGTCGGGTCTAGTACATAGCATGGCATACATTAGAGATCCTATGGCCGAGGCATAGGGAGTTTTATTCATCCTTTCTCTATCTTCTGCCGTTGCTGGACTTTGAGTTTTACTCAAGGTCGTATTGGGCAACATGGGCAAGAACCCTTTCTTGCTATCTTCCATTCCAAACCTCTTTAGAACTTTGTCCAAATATGTACTTTGTGACAATGATATTAGGCGTCTCGATCTATCTCTATAAATCTTTATGCCCAATATGTAAGCTGCTTCGCCAAGATCTTTCATTGAAAAACTATTATTCAAATATTCCTTGACACTATTAAGAAGGTCTACATCATTCCCAATCAACAATATGTCATCTACATATAGTATTAAGAATGCTATAGAGCTCCCACTCACTTTCTTGTAAATACAAGCTTCTCCATAAGTTTGTATAAAACCAAAACTTTTGATTACCTTATCAAAACGTTGATTCCAACTTCATGATGCTTGCTTCAATCCATAAATGAACCGTTGAAGTTTGCATACCTTGTTAGCATCTTTAGGATCGACAAAACCTTTGGGTTGCATCATATACAACTCTTCATCAATGTCTCCATTGAGGAATGCTGTTTTGACATCCATCTGCCATATCTCATAATCATAATATGCAGCAATTGGTAAAAAAATCCTCATAGACTTTAGCTTCGCTACTGGTGAGAAGGTCTCATCGTAGTCAACTCCTTGAATTTGTCGAAACCCTTTTGCGACAAGTCGAGCTTTATAGACAGTAATATTACCATCAGCATCTGTTTTCTTCTTGAAAATCCATTTATTCTCGATGACCTTCCGCCATCCGAAGTCCACCAAAGTCCATACTTGGTTTTCGTACATGGATCCAATCTCGGATTTCATGGCTTCTTGCCATTTATTGGAATCTAGGCTCATCATCGCTTCCTCATATGTCGCAGGGTCATCGGTGTTGTCCACCAACATGACACTCATAACGGAATCATACCAATCAGGAGTGGTACGAGTTCTCGTTGACCTGCGAGGCTCTGTAGCAACTTCAACCGAAGCTTCATGATCATCATCATTTGCTTCCTCTCTTACTGGTGTAGGCGCCACAGGAACTACTTTCGGTGCTGCGCTACTCGCAAGTTCGAGAGAAGGTTCGATAACCTCGTCGAGTTCTACTTTCCTTCCAGTCACTTCTTTCGAGAGAAATTCCTTCTCTAGAAAGGATCCATTCTTGGCAACGAAGATTTTGCTTTCGGATCTATGATAGAAGGTATACCCAATAGTTTCCTTCGGGTATCCTATGAAGACGCATTTTTCCGCTTTGGGTTCAAGCTTTACATAGGCTTCGCAACCCCAAACTTTAAGGAACGACAATTTAGGTTTCTTCCCAAACCATAATTCATACGGTGTCGTTTCAACGGATTTAGATGGTGCCCTATTTAAAGTGAATGTGGCTTTTTCTAATGCATAACCCCAAAATGATAGCGGTAAATCTGTAAGTGACATCATAGAACGAACCATATCTAAGAGAGTTCGATTACGACGTTCGGACACACCATTACGCTGTGGTGTTCCCGGCGGTGTCAATTGTGAAAGTATTCCGCATTTCTTCAAATGCTCGCCAAACTCGTAACTTAGATATTCACCTCCACGATCAGAATGTAGAAATTTAATCCTTTTGTTACGTTGATTCTCAACATCACTTTGAAATTCCTTAAACTTCTCGAAAGTTTCGGACTTATGTTTCATGAAATAGATATACCCATATCTACTCAAGTCATCCGTGAAGGTAAGAACATAACGATAACCATCACATGATGCTACACTCATTGGACCACACACATCGGTATGTATGATTTCCAATAAGTCCGTAGCTCGCTCCATCATACCAGAAAATGGAGTCTTAGTCATTTTACCCATCAGACATGCTTCGCATCTTTCAAGTGATTCGAAATCAAGTGATTCAAGAAGTCCATCGGAATGGAGTTTCTTCATACGCTTCACTCCAATGTGACCAAGACGACAGTGCCACATATAGGTCGAGTTATCGATCGATTTCAAATGTTTAGCTTCTATGTTATTAATATGTGTATTTCCACTATCGAGATTCAATAAGAATAGACCATCTATCAAAGGTGCATGTGCATAAAACATATTACTCATATAAATCGAACAACCATTATTCTCGGATTTAAACAAGTAACCGTCTCGCAATAAACAAGATCCCGATATAATGTTCATGCTTAACGCAGGCACCAAAGAACAATTATTTAAGTATAAAACTAATCCCGATGGTAGATGAAGAGGTATCGTGCCGACCGCGATCACATCAACCTTTGATCCGTTTCCCACGCGCATTGTCACCTCGTTCTTCGCTAGCTTCCGTTTATTCTGTAGCACCTGTTTCGAGTTACAAATATGAGCAACCGAACCAGTATCAAATACCCAGGCACTACTACGAGTACTAGTGAGATACACATCAATAACATGTATATCGAATATACCTTTCTTTTTGATGTTGCCGTTCTTCAAATCCGCCAAGTACTTTGGGCAATTCCGCTTCCAGTGACCTTCTCCCTTGTAGTAAAAGCACTCTGTATCAGGCTTGGGTCCAGCCTTGGTCTTCTTCGTTGGTGCGGTAACTTTCTTACCACCCTTCTTGAAGTGTCCCTTTTGCTTAGACTTGCCTTTCTTGAATTTGGTGGTCTTATTGACCATCAATACTTGGTGCTCTTTCTTGATCTCCACTTCTGCAGATTTTAACATGGAGAAGAGTTCTGGAAACTGCTTGTTCATGCTTTGCATATTGTAGTTCATCACAAAGTTCTTGTAACTTGGTGGTAGTGATTGGAGGACACGGTAAATCCCCAAAGCATTAGAAATCACTATACCCAAGCTTTGAAGTTTGTTTGCGTGCCCAGACATCTTAAGCACATGCTCACTGACGGAGCTGCCCTCTTCCATCTTGTAGTTAAAGAACTTTTCAGAAGCTTCATAGCTCTTAATTGCCGCGTGAGTCTCAAAGATCAATTTGAGTTCACGGACAATATCATGTGGGTCTGAATTCTCAAACCTTTTCTGAAGCTCCGATTCTAAACCATACAAGATAGCACACTGAACTGTGGAGTACTGATTCTTCCGAGCGAGGTAAACATTCTTTACTTCATCGGTAGCGATGCTGCGGGTCACCCAAATGTGCATCCAGCACATAGGTCAAATTACCAGCATTGAGGACAATCCTCAAATTGCGGAACCAATCCGCGAAGTTGCTTCCATTGTTTTTCAACTTTTCTTTCTCTAGGAACGCATTAAAATTGATGGTAGGGGCTGCCATTGATCTACAACATATTTGCAATAGTTTAGACTAAGTTTATGACAAATTGAGTTTTAATTAATAGTTAAATTAATCTAGGTGAACTCCCACTCAAAACAATATCCCTCACATTGTTTTAGTGATCACACGAACCAAATCCACCACATCAAAACCGATCATCACGAGAGTTGATGTAGCTTCAATGGCGAACAATCGACATGTTCATCATATCTACTATATGATTCATGCTTTACCTTTCGGTGATCCGTGTTCCGAGACCATGTCTGTACATGCTAGGCTCGTCAAGATCAAACCTTAGATTCCGCATGAGCAAATCTGGCTTGCCCATGTTGTATACACTTGCAGAATCTAACACACCCGATCATCACGTGGTGCTTCGAAGCAACAAGCTTTAGCAACGGTGCTTACTAAGGATGAACACTTTCAAACTTGAAATTTATGTGCATGAGGGATCATCTTATAATGTCTTCCCTGTTTCTGGGTCCAAGGATCCCCCGTGCCCGTACCACCAGTGCTTTGACCTCTTGGGCCATCCATCTGTACCAGGGGTGACGCCTCGAGCCCTCATTGCCTTCTCCATAGTTTCCCACTTAGGGACGGCACTCTTGTAGCCACATGTCCCCATTTTATGATGGTATTTCTTGTTGGCAGCATTTAACGCGTTCTTTGCCAGCTTTGCCTTTGCTTTATCAGATTGCTTGTACTGTACAAAATCGGGCCACTGTTCTCTCAACTTCTCGTTTACTCCTTTGAAGTCTGGAGTTTTCTTTTTCGCGACATATTTCGCGTATAAACTTTTCTTGTGGTTCCAGATGTTCAGCCATCTTGCTCAAGGCCCACTCCTTGACTTTCGCTCTATTTTCAAGCCCACCGCCTTGGGGTAATACCATCTACCTCAAATTCCTCATACCGAGGTAGTATGAAATGCGCTTATGAGCTTCGCCAAAGGTCATCTTTGGCATCATCGATGACATAGTCATGGATTCTTCACGGCTTTCTTTGACTTATTCCATTCTTGGATGGTGATCAGGTTGTCCCTAACAAGCACCCCGCATTGATTTATAAACATCCTTCTGCTTCTTCGAGCAATCGGTTCACCATCATCATCTATTTCTTTGATGGTGAACCTCTGATTACCATCCAACTTTTTGTTCGGCCCTCGTTTCGTTCGAGCTGTCGATTGCTTCGATCCGGTGGGCTAAAAGAAGAAGAGAGAGTGATTAATATATATCAAGATCAGTTAATGAATAGAGGTAACACGAGACTTTATATATATATGTACCTCGCCGGATCCTGTCGAGGGGCCAACATTATTGTTGTTATTTGTTTGCCCTTCGTCCATCTGGACTTCCCCTTGGTACATTAGGTTTTCCTCTAGTCCATCACCGGATGGATTCAGATATGAGGAAATATCTTTCTCGAGCAAAATATCTTCGGCGCCGGTAGTAATGTCTTCACCTCTTATCATGCCCTGAAGAAAACCTTCACCGATGCGACCAGGATATTCGGATGGATCCATGACTTAATTATCTATAACAAAAAGAGAGTTAAACAGGTTAGAAAAAACAATAATCCTAATAACTAAAACAATATAATCCTAATATTATTTGTGCTAAAACAATAACCATAATAACTAAAACAAAAAAATAACCCTAATAAAACAATAAATAAAACAATATAATCCTAATAAATAAAACAAAAAATTGTAGGGGTTCGTAGCATGGAAAACAAAAATTTTCTATCGCATACAAACAAACAAGCCAAGATCTATCTACTAGATTGCAGCAACGAGTCGATGGAATAACTCACCCTCGAAGATTCCAAAGTGGTTAACGAGAGCAGATTCTCGTGGGTGATGTAGTCGCATTTCTTCCGATCTCAAGATCGCGAGACGATCCTTCCGCGCCGCTCTCAAGAGCGCCTCCCAGATCGGTCACACGCCTACTCGACGAAGACCTTCCTCTCCCTTGTTCCAAAGAAAATGGAGGTTGTAGCACTCTCTCATGATTCCAAAGACAACGGCGTGGTACCGGAGGTAGAGGGAGATCCCGCAGGCTTCGCTTAAGCCAGTGCAGTATGGTGGAGCGTATGAGAGAGGCTATTAGTGGTCTAGTAATTAGACACACCAATTAGAGGGCTCTAAACTAATTAGAAGGCTCTAAACCGAAACAGCTCTAAACCGGGGTCTAGGTCTAGTTTCTAGTTTAGAGGATAGGAACTTGTGTGTATTATGGAGGAGAGCCCTGCCCCTCCCTTTATAGGTGGGAGGGCTGGCCGGCCAAGGGGAGGGGAGTCCCTCCCCAACTCGGCTTGGTGGGCGCCCGGCAGGGAGGAGGACTCTCCCAACTCGCCTCCACCTCTTCTCCTCTTCCCACTTTCCAAAATTGGCGCTTGACTTTAAACTGGCCGCTTGACTTTTCAATTTAGGATTTAAATAAACCTTTATTTTGGACAGCGAGAACACTTAGTACATGATGCAATCATTCCATCTTGCAATGACACATTCATGCACCCTTCCCCCGGAGTGCCGGACATTCCGGACCTTCTAGAATGTTCCCGATGAAAACACCTAATCATTCCGCATTCAAACGGAACTTTCCTTATATGAATCTTATTCTCCGGACCATTCCGGATCACCTCGTGATATCCCGGATCCCATCCGAGACCGAACAACATTCGGTCTCTTTCATAATACCATAACTACTCAAACAACGTCAATCCTTATGTGTCTCCCTACGGTTCGTGAATTATGCGGACATGATCGAGACACTTCTCCTAACAATAACCAATAGAGGAATCTGGAAATTCATATGGCTCCCACATATTTCTACGATTACTTTGCGATCGAATGAACCACTTACATACGATACCAATTTCCCTTTGTCTCACGATATGTTACTTATCCAAGGTTATGATCGTCAGATCTCCGCATACCTAGTTCAACCTCACATCGATAAGTACTCTTTTCTCGTCCTGATATGTGATCCTTGTGACCAAGTCACATGCTTGCAAGCTAATTGGATGACATTTCACCGAGAGGGCCCAGAGAATATCTATCCGCATGTGGATGGACAAATCCCACTTGAACCATGTGTTTCAACCAATACTTTCCTAACACCCAATACCACCTTTATAGCCACCTGTTATACGGTGTGGTGTTTGATGACATCAAAGCATCCATCTAGTAAAGGCAATATGCATGATCTCATGGTCAAGGAATTAGGTTACTATGTATCGTAAAGCATATAGCAATTGAACTATTGAAATGACTTGATCTTTATGCTACGCTTGTCTATAGGAGTATGTCCACCATATCATTCTCCTAATGATATGATCTTGTTGTTGATAACATCTCAATGTTCATGATAGAGAAACCACAATCATCAATCAACCAACAAGCTAGTGAAGTATAGAGGCTATACTAGGGACTTCAAATTAAGTTTACAAATCACACAAGTATTAATGGTTTCCTTGTTAATACTATTATAGCATGAATGTAAACATTTATCATAAACACAAAGATATATAATAATAACTACATTTATTATTACCTCTAGGGCATATCTCCAGTCTCCCACTTGCACTAGAGTCATCTAATCTAGATTACATGGTAATATACCAACACCCATGGCAGTTTGGTGTTGGTCATGTTTTGCCCTCGGAGAGGTTTAGTCAACGGATCCGCACATTCAGATCTGTGTGTACTTTGCAAATCTTTATATCCCCATCCTGGATATGTTCTCGAATAGCGTGGAAACGCAGCTTGATATGCTTCAGCTTCTTGTGTGACCTTGGTTCCTGCGCATTGGCTATGGCCCATGTTATCACAAGAGATAGACATTGGGTCCAGCACTAGGAACCACACCCACTCTGCAATGAACTCTTTCATCCATATCGCTTCTTGTGAAGCCTCCGCAGCCATGTATTCCGATTCAGTTGAAGATCTCGCCACAACGCTTTTGCTTTGCACTCCAGCTAATCTTGCACCATTCAAAATAAATACGTATCCAGATTGTGATTTAGAATCATCCGGATCGGTGTTCCAACTAGCATCGGTGTAACCATTAACAACGAGTTGTTCATCACCTCCATAAGAAAGAACCATATCCTTAGTTCTTCTCAAGTACTTAAGGATGTTTTTGATCATTGTCCAATGATCCACTCTGGATTACTTTGATATCTCGCTAGTTAGACTAACAAGATATGCGATGTCGGGTCTAGTACATAGCATGGCATACATTAGAGATCCTATGGTGAGGCATAGGGAGTCTTACTCATCTTTTCTCTATCTTCTGCCGATGTCGGACTTTGAGTTTTACTCAAGGTCATATTGGGCAACATGGGCAAGAACCCTTTCTTGCTATCTTCCATTCCAAACCTCTTTAGAACTTTGTCCAAATATGTACTTTGTGACAATGATATTTGGCGTTTCGATCTATCTCTATAAATCTTTATGCCTAATATATAAGCTGCTTCGCCAAGATCCTTCATTGACAAACTATAAAACAAATACTCTATGACACTATTAAGAAGCTCTACATCATACACAATCAAAAATATGTCATCCACATACAGTAATAAGAATGCTGAGCTCCCACTCACTTTCTTGTAAATACAAGCTTCTCCATAAGTTTGTATAAAACCAAAACTTTTGATTGCCTTATCAAAACGTTGATTCCAACTTCGGGATGCTTGCTTCAATCCATAGATAGACCGTTGAAGCTTGCATACCTTGTTAGCATCTTTAAGATCGACAAAACCTTTGGGTTGCATCATATACAACTCTTCATCAATGTCTCCATTGAGGAATGCTGTTTTGACATCCATCTGCCATATCTCATAATCATAATATGCAGCGATTGCTAACATAATCCTCACAGACTTTAGCTTCGCTACCGTGAGAAAGTCTCATCGTAGTCAACTCCTTGAATTTGTCGAAACCCTTTTGCGACAAGTCGAGCTTTATAGATGCGAACATTACCATCAAGATCTGCTTTCTTCTTGAAAATCCATTTGTTCTCGACGGCCTTCCGCCATCCGTAAGTCCACCAAAGTCCATACTTGGTTTTCGTACATGGATCCAATCTCGGATTTCATGGCTTCTTGCCATTTATTGGAATCTGGGCTCATCATCGCCTCATATGTCTCGGGGTCATCGGTGTTGTCCACCAACATGACATTCATAACGGAATCATACCAATGCAGTGGTACGATTTCGTTGATCTCCGAGGCTCAGAGCAACTTCAACCAAGTTTCATGATCACTATCATTAGCTTCCTCTTATTGGTGCAGCACCACAGAACTTCTTCCGTGCTGCGCTACTCGCAATTTCGAGAGAAGGTTCGACAACCTCGTCGAGTTCTACTTTCCTTCCCACTTCTTTCGAGAGAAATTCCTTCTCTAGAAAGGATCCATTCTTAGCAACGAAGATTTTGCCTTGGATCTATGATAGAAGGTATACCCACAGTTTCCTTCGGTATCCTATGAAGACGCATTTTTCCGCTTTGGGTTCAAGCTTGTCCGCTGTAACTTCTTTACATAGGCTTCGATCCCCAAACTTTAAGGAACGACAATTTAGGTTTCTTCCCAAACCATAATTCATACGGTGTCGTTTCAACGGATTTAGACGGTGCCCTATTTAAAGTGAATGCGGCTGTTTCT
The DNA here is from genome assembly GCA_023614405.1 of Avena insularis. Classification (NCBI taxonomy): domain Eukaryota; kingdom Viridiplantae; phylum Streptophyta; class Magnoliopsida; order Poales; family Poaceae; genus Avena; species Avena insularis. The sequence goes on along the minus strand of CM042689.1, from coordinate 27,638,930 downwards.
AATGCATAACCCCAAAATGATAGTGGCAAATCTGTAAGTGACATCATAGAACGAACCATATCTAAGAGAGTTCGACACGACGCTCGTTCAGACACACCATTATCTTGTGGTGTTCCCCGGTGTCAATCATGAAAGTATTCCACATTTCTTCAAATGCTCGCCAAACTCAGAACTTAGATATTCACCTCCACGATCGTAACGAAATTTAATCTTCTTGTTACGTTGATTCTCTACCTCACTTTGAAACTCCTTAAACTTCTCGAAAGTTTCGGACTTATGTTTCATGAAATAGATATACCCATATCTACTCAAGTCATCCGTGAAGGTAAGAACATAACGATAACCACCGCGCGATGCTACACTCATTGGACCACACACATCGGTATGTATGATTTCCAATAAGTCTGTAGCTCGCTCCATCATACCAGAAAATGGAGTCTTAGTCATTTTACCCATCAGACATGCTTCGCATCTTTCAAGTGATTCAAAATCAAGTGATTCAAGAAGTCCATCGGAATGGAGTTTCTTCATACGCTTCACTCCAATGTGACCAAGACGACAGTGCCACATATAGGTCGAGTTATCGCTTGATTTCAATCGTTTAGCTTCAATGTTATTAATATGTGTATATCCACTATCGAGATTCAATATGAATAGACCATCTATCACAGGTGCATGTGCATAAAACATATTACTCATATAAATCGAACAACCATTATTCTCGGATTTAAACAAGTAACCGTCTCGCAATAAACAAGATCCCGATATAATGTTCATGCTCAACGCAGGCACCAAATAACAATTATTTAAGTATAAAACTAATCCCGATGGTAGATGAAGAGGTAGCGTGCCGATCGCGATCACATCAACCTTTGATCCGTTTCCTACGCGCATCGTCACCTCGTTCTTCACTAGCTTCCGTTTATTCTGCAGCTCCTGTTTCGAGTTACAAATATGAGCAACCGAACCAGTATCAAATACCCGTGCACTACTACGAATACTAGTGAGATACACATCAATAACATGTATATCGATATACCTTTCTTCTTGATGTTGCTTCTTCAAATCCGCCAAGTACTTTGGGCAATTCCGCCCAAAGGACCTTCTCCCTTGCAGTAAAAGCACTCAGTATCAGGCTTGGGTCCAGCCTTGGTCCTCTTCGTCGGCGTGGTAACTTTCTTACCACCCTTCTTGAAGTGTCCCTTCTGCTTAGACTTGCCTTTCTTGAATTTGGTGGTCTTATTGACCATCAACACTTGGTGCTCTTTCTTGATCTCCACTTCTGCAGATTTTAACATAGCAAATAGTTCTGGCAACTCTTTGTTCATGTTCTGCATGTTGTAGTTCATCACAAAGTTCTTGTAACTTGGTGGTAGTGATTGGAGGATGGTAAACCCCAAAGTATTAGGAATCACTATACCCAAACTTTGAAGTTTATTTGCGTGCTGCACATTTTAAGCACATGCTCACTGACGGAGCTACCCTCTTCCATCTTGCAGTTAAAGAACTTTTCAGAAGCTTCATAACTTTCAATTGCCGCATGAGTCTCAAAAATTAATTTGAGATCCTCGACAATATCATATGGATCTGACTCTTCAAACCTTTTCTGAAGCTCCGATTCTAAACCATACAAGATAGCACACTGAACTATGGAGTACTGATTCTTCCGAGCGAGGTAAACATTCTTTACTTCATCGGTAGCATCAGCTGCAGGTGGGTCACCTAGCGGTGCATCCAGCACATAGGTCAAATTACCAGCTGTGAGGACAATCCTCAAATTGCGGAACCAATCCGCGAAGTTGCTTCCATTGTTTTTCAACTTTTCTTTCTCTAGGAACGCATTAAAATTGATGGTAGGGGCTGCCATTGATCTACAACATATTTGCAATAGTTTAGACTAAGTTTATGACAAATTGAGTTCAAATTAATTAATGAAATTAAACTAGGTGAACTCCCACTCAAAACAACATCCCTCACATTGTTTTAGTGATCACACGAACCAAATCCACTACATCAACACCGATCATCACGAGTTGATATAGTTTCAATGGCGAACAATCATCATGTTCATCATATCTACTATATGATTCATGCTTTGCCTTTCGGCGATCCGTGTTCCTGAGGCCATGTCTGTACATGCTAGGCTCGTCAAGACAAACCTTAGCTTCCGCATAAGCAAATCTGGCTTGCTTACGTTGTAGTCACCCGCGGAATCAAAGACACCCGATCATCACGTGGTGTTTCGAAGCAGCAAGCTTTGGCAACGGTGCATACTAAGGGTGAACACTTTAGAACTTGAAATTTATGTGTATGAGGGATCATCTTATAATGCTACCGTTGTCTACTAAGCAATACAAGATGCATAAAGGATTAACATCACATGCAATTCATAATATGTGATATGATATGGCCTTTCTTCTTTGTGCTTCCGATCTCCATCTTCAAGCACGAACATGATCTCCATCATCACCGGCATAGCATCAAGGTCAATGACGCTTCTTCATGGTTGTCGTCCACCAGCTTCAACTATTACAACTATTTTGAATAGACACGCAGGTCTTAACAGAAATTAAAGACAACCATATGGCTCTGCCGTTGCCAACTTACAATAAGGAACATTGCATACATCAAATATAATCACAATCATGGCCATATCACATCATCAGACACCCCGCAAAACAAAGTTAGACGCCTCTACTTTCTTTGCATATTTTACGTGGTTTGGGGCTTTCAATAAGTGTCGTTCTAACTTACGAACAAGAACCACAACATTGATACTAGCATTGTTGATCACCCGTTGTAAATTGGATCTTTACTATGCTAGGAGAAGCAGCACCATAAAGCCACTTATGCAATACAAGTTGCATGTTAAGCGTGGAGCAAGTCTCATGAACGATGTCATGTAAGGTTAGCCCGGGCCGCTTCATCCCAACATACCGCAAGATGCAAAGTACACAAAAAGCAATCTACAATAAAAGCATCAATGCCCACAATGATCATTGTGTTCTACTCGTGCAACAGATCTACATATAGACACGGCTCTGATACCACTGTAGGGGTTCGTAGCATGGAAAACAAAAATTTTCTATCGCATACAAACAAACAAGCCAAGATCTATCTACTAGATTGCAGCAACGAGTCGATGGAATAACTCACCCTCGAAGATTCCAAAGTGGTTAACGAGAGCAGATTCTCGTGGGTGATGTAGTCGTACTCTTTCCGATCTCAAGATCGCGTAGACGATCCTTCCGGCGCCGCGTTCAAGAGCGCTCCCAGCCGGTCACACGCTCGTTCGATTTTCGAAGACCTTCCTCTCCTTGTTCCAAAGAAAATGGAGGTTGTAGCACTCTCCTCGCGATTCCGGCAGACAACGGCGTGGTACCGGAGGTAGAGGGAGATCCCCAGGCTTCGCTTAAGTGCGAGTATGGTGGAGCTTATGAGAGAGGCTATTAGTGGTCTAGTAATTAGACACACCAATTAGAGGGCTCTAAACTAATTAGAAGGCTCTAAACCGAAACAGCTCTAAACCGGGGTCTAGGTCTAGTTTCTAGTTTAGAGGATAGGAACTTGTGTGTGTTATGGAGGAGAGCCCTGCCCCTCCCTTTATAGGTGGGAGGGCTGGCCGGCCAAGGGGAGGGGAGTCCCTCCCCAACTCGGCTTGGTGGGGCGCCGGCTTGGGGAGGAGGACTCCTCCCCCAACTCGGCCTCCACCTCTTCTCCTCTTTCCCACTTTCCAAAATTGGCAGTTTGACTTTAAAACTGGCCGTTTGACTTTTCCAATTTAGGATTTAAATAAACCCTTTATTTTGGACAGCGAGAACACTTAGTACATGATGCAATCATTCCATCTTGCAATGACACATTCATGCACCCCTTCCCCCCCGGAGTGCCGGACATTCCGGGACCTTCTAGAATGTTCCCGATGAAAACACCGGAATCATTCCGCTACTCCGAAACGGAACTTTCCTTATATGAATCTTATTCTCCGGACCATTCCGGATCACCTCGTGATATCCCGGATCCCATCCGAGACTCCGAACAACATTCGGTCTCTTTCTCATAATACCATAACTACTCAAACAACGTCGAATCCTTAAGTGTGTCTCCCTACGGTTCGTGAATTATGCGGACATGATCGAGACACTTCTCCGAACAATAACCAATAGAGGAATCTGGAAATTCATATGGCTCCCACATATTTCTACGATTACTTTGCGATCGAATGAACCACTTACATACGATACCAATTTCCCTTTGTCTCACGATATGTTACTTATCCAAGGTTATGATCGTCGGTATCTCCGCATACCTAGTTCAACCTCGTTACTGATAAGTACTCTTTTCTCGTTCCCGTGATATGTGATCCCTTGTGACCAAGTCACATGCTTGCAAGCTAATTGGATGACATTTCACCGAGAGGGCCCAGAGAATATCTATCCGTCATGTGGATGGACAAATCCCACTCTTGAACCATGTGTTTCAACCAATACTTTCCGAACACCCAATACCACCTTTATAGCCACCTCATACGGTGTGGTGTTTGATGACATCAAAGCATCCATCTAGTAAAGGCAATATGCATGATCTCATGGTCGAAGGAATTAGGTTACTATGTATCAGAAAGCATATAGCAATTGAACTATTGAAATGACTTGATCTTTATGCTACGCTTGTCTATAGGAGTATGTCCACCATATCATTCTCCTAATGATATGATCTTGTTGTTGATAACATCTCAATGTTCATGATAGAGAAACCACAATCATCAATCAACCAACAAGCTAGTGAAGTATAGAGGCTATACTAGGGACTTCAAATTAAGTTTACAAATCACACAAGTATTAATGGTTTCCTTGTTAATACTATTATAGCATGAATGTAAACATTTATCATAAACACAAAGATATATAATAATAACTACATTTATTATTACCTCTAGGGCATATCTCCAACAAAAATAACTAAAACAATAATCCTAATCCTAATTCTAATATTTTAATTAAAACAATAATCCTAATACTAAAACAAAAAAACCTAATATAAAAAACTATAGAAACAAACTATAACAAAAAACCTAATAAACCTAATTATAATAATCCTAATACTAGTCCTAATAACTAAATCTTAATTATAATAATCCTAATTATAATAACCTAACTATAAAAAAACTATAGAAAAAAACTATAACAAAAACCCTAATAATCCTAATTATAATCCTTTTTATAATAATCCTAAACTAGCTAACAATATAATCCTAATTATAATCCTAACAATAATCTTAATTCTAACACACTCTAGCTAATTATAATCCTATAATTAATCCTAACCCTAGCTAACAATATAATCCTAATCCTAATTAATAACAAAAACTATAATTAATTCTAAATAAAACAAAAACTATAATCCAAAAACAAAACTATAATCCTAACCCTATAGCTAACTAATAATTACAAAAAAAAAAAAAGCAGGCATACCCCTCCCTCGTGAGCACCATTCGAAGCTGGGCCAGCCCACGCGTGACGTGGCGAGAAGACGGCGGCACGAGAGAAGACGCCGCACACGCAGCCGACGGCGGCGACGGCGCTCACTGCGTTGCGTTGCGTCGTCGCCTGAGTGCTTCGTCTTCGTCTTCGTCGAGGAATGCCAAGTGCTGGTGGGCAGCACTGGCCTCCCCTGGCGCGAAATATATAGTGGCCACTCCTTTAGTCCCGGGCTAAGCCATGGGACGGGACTAAAGGGTCTTTATTCCCGTCCCGTGGCTTAGCCCGCGACTAAAGACCCCCCTTTAGTCGCGGGTTAAGCCATGACCCGGGACTAAAGGGTTTTTCGGCTTGCCGTTTTGTGAGACACCCTTTAGTCCCGGGTCCAGCCACGACCCGCGACTAATTGTTTTTTTGTAAATTTTCTTTTTTAATTCAAATCAAATATAAAATTTTTAGAAAATCATATCTTTTATTGTAATAATCCAAATAACACAAATAATATGTCTATTATTATCATAAAAATATAAAGAATCTTAATATAATATCCATTTATCTGTTTACATCATTTATAAATTATTTCATTTGTAAATTTTTCTTTTTTTTAATTCAAATCAATTATAAAAACTTTGGAAAATCATATCTTTTATTGTAATAATCCAAATAACACAAATAATATGTCTATTATTATCAGAAAAATATAAAGAATCTTAATATAATATCCATTTATCTGTATGCATCATTTATAAATTATTTCATTTGTAAATTTTCTTTTTTTAATTCAAATCAAATATAAAAACTTTGGAAAATCATATCTTTTGTTGTAATAATCCAAATAACACAAATAATATGTCTATTATTATCAGAAAAATATAAAGAATCTTAATATAATATCCATTTATCTGTTTGCATCATTCATAAATTATTTCATTTGTAAATTTTCTTTTTTTAATTCAAATCAAATATAAAAACTTTGGAAAATCATATCTTTTATTGTAATAATCCAAATAACACAAATAATATGTCTATTATTATCGAAAAAATATAAATAATATTAATATAATATCCATTTATCTGTTTGCATCATTTATAAATTATTTCATTTGTAAATTGTCTTTTTTTAATTCAAATCAAATATAATTTTTTTGGAAAATCATATCTTTTATTGTAATAATCCAAATAACACAAATAATATGTCTATTATTATCAGAAGAATATAAAGAATCTTAATATAATATCCATTTATATGTTTGCATCATTTATAAATTATTTCATTTGTAAATTTTCTTTTTTTAATTCAAATCAAATATAAAAACTTTGGAAAATCATATCTTTTATTGTAATAATCCAAATAACACAAATAATATGTCTATTATTATCAGAAAAATATAAAGAATCTTAATATAATATCCATTTATCTATTTGCATCATTTATAAATTATTTCATTTGTAAATTGTCTTTTTTTAATTCAAATCAAATATAAAAACTTTGGAAAATCATATCTTTTATTGTAATAATCCAAATAACACAAATAATATGTCTATTGTTATCAGAAAAATATAAAGAATCTTAATATAATATCCATTTATCTTTTTGCATCATTTATAAATTATTTCATTTGTAAATTGTCTTTTTTTAATTCAAATCAAATATAAAAACTTTGGAAAATCATATCTTTTATTGTAATAATCCAAATAACACAAATAATATGTCTATTATTATCAGAAAAATATAAAGAATCTTAATATAATATCCATTTATCTGTTTGCATCATTTATAAATTATTTCATTTGCAAATTGTCTTTTTTTAATTCAAATCAAATATAAAAACTTTGGAAAATCATATCTTTTATTGTAATAATCCAAATAACACAAATAATATTTCTATTATTATCAGAAAAATATAAAGAATCTTAATATAATATCCATTTAGTCCCAATTGTAGTCACAAACCGGGACTAAAGATATTTCCCGCCATTTCCCACCGCTTCCCGCCAAGTTTTCCCGCCCTTTCCTTTCTACGAGAGCTTTTAGTCCCGGATGTAGTCACTAACCGGGACTAAAGATATTTCCTGCCATTTCCCAAAGCTTCACGCCAAGTTTTCCCGCCCTTTCCCTCTATATTTAGGGCAATCGCACCATGGCTATCCACACATCCACACCTTCCTCTCTTAGAACAATGGACAACGCCTACTGGGCCATTCTGACCCTCGAGGAGACCGAGGCGCCTCAACTACCCTTGTCCGCCGGCTACCGCCCTACCGCTGGATGCTTTGGCGGAGGGTTCCTGTCCCTCCAGGTTCCGCACGCCAGGCGGCCATCACAAACCACTTCTACCACGAGCTCACACCGGAGCAGCGGATGGATCCCCAGTGGGATCCCTACAACTACGACACCTGGAATGCCTTCTTCGCTAATAGGCGGGAAAGGGAGCTCGCCAGGTACAAGGGTGATGGCTCGCCACCGGTGAACCACAACGAAGTTGGCCGTCGTCTATGGTGGGCGAACCATACTATCATCGGAGTGATGCCTACATCGCCGGGGGAGACCATCCTCGCTTGCGGTGCCCACGAGTCCACCCGCCACAGAGCCACAAAAAGGTCCCACACCGGCCCGGCGGTAGCGGCATCGTCTTCCAGGAGACCCCTCCCCCGCCCGCCGTGAATCCGAGGCTGGAATGGCCCCTGGTATATGCCATGGATGGGCTGAGGATCCCCGGAGTGGCAGGTCACGATGACGATGAGGAAGAAGACCCTGAAGCTGCGTACTATAGGACTAGGCATGATTATGACTAAAGGGGGCAGTTTTAGTCCTGAGTGTTAGCTAGTCCCGGTTTGTCCCGGTTTTTAATATTAATAAATGTCTTGAGTGTTACCTAATAAATAGAGGTAAATGCCTATATAAAGAGAGGGTTCATCTTTAGTCCCGGTTGGAGAAACCAACCGCGACTGAAGGGATTGCAGTAGACTGGGCCAGATAACACTAATAATAGGGCTGAGTGTCGACATTATGTCGTGCGGCTTGTACCTTGTCCCGGATGGTGTCACCAACCAGGACTAAAGTTGAACCTTTAGTCCCGGTTGGAGACACCAACCGGGACTAAACATGAGTCAGCACTAATAATAGGGGTGAGTGTCGACATTATGTCGTGAGTGTCGACATTATGCCGAGCTGCTTGTACTATAAATAGGCAACCTTGTGAGTCCAGTCCTCCAGCCAGTTTGAGGCATCTCCAAGATGGTTTTCAAGAGCAGGGACACCACTACGGCCAGTTTTAGGGAGATGCCGAGCGGGCCGATCCTCCGGCATCTCCAGAAATGGTCATAGAGGCACTCTAATATGTGAAATTAGTTAGCTCCGGGCATATTGATCTAGTTAGAGAAGTTACAAGCTGCAAGATGGTTTTCGAGTAGGGACACCACTACGCCGATTTCAGGAGATGCCGAGCCCAGCCTCCGGCATCTCCGAGAAACTTGTCATAGAAGCACTCCCTAATATGTGACATCACGCGTTTGGAGATCAGATCTTAATGGTAAGTATGAATCGGTACTAAAGGCCCTCCTTTAGTCCCGGTCCAGCCACAAAACGGGACTAACACACTCAAGATTGTTTGCAGACAACACTATAAAAATGGACACATGCATGGAGCATCTTCACTCATAAAATGTTACAATTATTACATATCATTTCTTCGCGTGTGTTCCTTTCTGATCCCGTCGTATCCATGGAGCATCTTCATTCATTAACATGATGCTTGGGTCATCCTTCACCGTGAAGGGCGGAATTTCATGAAACTTATCACAATCTTCTGACATGTCTGTCTTGTCCTCCACTCCCACGATGTTTCTTTTTCCTGAAAGAACTATGTGGCGCTTTGGCTCATCGTCTGATGTATTATTTTTCTTATTTTTTCTTTTTATAGGTCTGGTAGACATGTCCTTCACATAGAAAACCTGAGCCACATCATTAGCTAGGACGAATGGTTCGTCTAAGTACCCAAGATTGTTGAGATCCAACGATGTCATTCCGTATTTCTTGTCTACCTCAACCCCTCCTCCTGTCAGCTTGACCCATTTGCACCGAAACAAGGGGACCTTAAAAGTAGGTCCATAGTCAAGTTCCCATATCTCCTCTATGTAACCATAATATGTGGTCTTTGACCCATTGTTTTCTGTTGCATCAAAGTGGACACCACTGTTTTGGTTGGTGCTCTTTTTATCTTGGGCTATCGTGTAAAATGTATACCCATTTATCTCGTACCCTTGGAAAGTCGATATAGTCGAAGATGGTGACCTAGACAACAAGTATAGCTGATCTCCAAGAGTGTTGTTTTTGATGAGAGGTTGCAACCAACCGCCGAAACTCTTCATGTGTTCATATCTAATCCAAGAGTCATGCTTTCCAGGGTTGTTGGAGCGTAAGATTTTCTTGTGTTCCTCGATATATGGGGCTGCCAAGATAGAATTCTGTAGAACGGTGTAATGTGCTTCGGTGTAAGAATGTCCGTCTACATATTATTGATTTCCTTCCTAGAGTACCCTTTCCACTCGGGCCCCTCATACCACGATTGAGGAAGACCAATCGGCTTAAGGTCGAACAAAGTCAACACAAAATTCAATGACCTCATCTCTGCTCCATAGCCCTTGGAGATGCTTCCTTCCGCCTAGCACGGTTACTGAACATATTAATTTAAGATTCCCATGAACCTCTCAAAGCGAAACATATTGTGTAAAAATACAGGACCCAGAATGGAAAACTCTTCGACTAGGTGAACCAGAAAAGGCCATAATATTGAAGAAGGATGGTGGAACACCAACTCAAAACTGACTAGACATTGGACCACATCATTCTCAGAACGTGGTAGATCTTCGATTGATTATCTTCGAGATTGCATTAAGAAATGCACATAGCTTCACAATGGGTACTCGAACATTATCTCGGTAGAAGCCCCTCAATGCAATCGGAAGCATTTGCGTCATAATCACGTGGCGCATGAGACTTTAGGTTTTGGAACTTTTTTCTGCCATATTTATTATTCCTTTATATTTGTGAGAAGCAGACGGGACCTTAATACTGCTTAGGCATTCAAAAAATATTTCCTTCTCTTGTTTGGTAAGAGCGTAGCTGGCATGACCTTGAAACCATTCTGGATGCAGGCCATCTGGGTCTTTCATACGTTGATGGTCCTTTCGTGCTTCCGGTGTATCTTTTGTCTTCCCATACACGCCCAAGAAGCCTAGCAGGTTCACGCAAAGATTCTTCATCACATGTATCACATCGATTGTAGAGCGGACCTCTAAGAATTTCCAATATGGTAGCTCCCAAAATATAGATTTCTTCTTCCACATGGGTGCGTGTCCTTCAGCGTCTTTCGGAACAGATTTTCCTCCAGGACCCTTTTCAAAGGTTACCAGTTGATCCAAATCTTTGACCATATCAAATATATCAGCACTAGTACGCTCCTTAGGCTTCATCTGGTGACATGCCAGACCGTTGAAATGCTTGCCTTTCTTTCTTAAGGGATGCTTGGCCAAAAGAAATCGACGATGCTCATTATATACATTCTTCTTACAATGTTCCAAATATATACTTTCAGTCTCATCTAAACAGTGTGTGCATGCATTGTATCCCTTGTTTGACTGTCCTGAAAGGTTACTAAGAGAAGGCCAATCATTGATTGTTACGAAAAGCAATGCTCGGAGGTTAAATTCTTCCTACTTGTGCTCATCCCATACGCGTATCCCGGGTTCGTGCCACAAATGTAAAAGTTCTTCCACTAATGGCCTTAGGTACACATCAATGTCATTGCCGGGTTGCTTCGGACCTTGGATCAACACTGGCATCATAATGAACTTCCGCTTCATGCACAACCAAGGAGGAAGGTTATAGATGCATAGAGTCATGGGCAGTCTTTGTGATCGAGCTCGCTTCCCCAAATGGATTCATGCCATCTGTACTTAGACCAAACCTTAAACTCCTTGCGTCATCTGCAAAGTCCGGGTACTTTCTATCGATTTTTCTCCATTGCGACCCATCAGCGGGGTGTCTCAACATCCCATCTGACTTATGTTCCTCTTTATGCCATCGCAACAACTTGGCGTGCTCTTTGTTTCTGAATAAGCATTTCAACCGTGGTATTATAGGAGCATACCACATCACCTTCGCAGGAACCCTCTTCGGGGGGGCTCGCCCTCAACGTCACGAGGGTCATCTCGTCTAATCTTATACCGAAGTGAAGTGCATACCGGGCATGCATCTAAATTCTCATACTCCTCACCGCGGTAGAGGATGCAGTCATTAGGGCATGCATGTATCTTCTGAACCTCTAAACCTAGAGGGCAGACAACCTTCTTTGCTTCACGCGTCAAGGGCAATACGTTATCTTTTGGAAGCATATTCTTCATCATTTTCAGCAACTTTTCAAATGAGGAGTCAGGTATAGCACACTCAGCCTTCCATCGCAGCAATTCCAGTGTGCTTCCCAGCTTTTTCAGACCATTTTCGCAATTTGGGTACAGCAACTTTTTGTGATCCTCTAACATGTGATTGAACTTCTCCCTATCCTTTTCAGTTTCACAATCTCTTCGTGCATCGGCAATGGTCCGACCAAGATCATCAGCGGGTTCATCACGTGTCTCTTCTTCATCCTCCCCTTCAGCATCCTCCATGGAAGTATCTCCGTACTCAGGGAAACCATGATAGTTGTTATCCTCCTCCTCTTCTTCATTGTCTTCCATTATAACCCCTCTCTCTCCGTGCTTGGTTCAACAATTATAACTGGGCATGAAGCCAGACTTCAACAGGTGGTTGTGAAGGATTTTTGAGTCAGAGTAATCCTTCTGATTCCTACATCCATTACATGGACAGAATACAAAACCATTGCGCTTGTTTGCATCAGTAATACAGATGAATTCATGCACGCCATTAATGAACTCGTCAGAGCGTCGGTCAGTACCGTACATCCATTCCCGGACCATCTGCATTATAGTAAAAGTATATCAAAAACCATTACACAACATGATAAAATTATTACAAGTTATATTGAGAGCTTCTAGAGCATAAATTTTGAATTTTGAAAAATTTACATGCACCAATTTGTGAATTGCAGAAAACAATCAACATGTTAATTGTGGAGTTTTTTATTATTGTTCTATCAGTGAAAACCTCATTCCATTCTAAGCTTTGAAACTCTAAAATTACACATTTCAATTTTCAGTAACTATGTGCCTAATCAAAATTTGTTACACATATATATCAAAATCCTTCTAGCTACTTCTAGAGCATGCATGCATGATCCATATCTCTATACTTCTAGAGCATTATAGAGCTAAAGTAGCAATAAGAGATGAAAGAATGAAGTTCTAACCTTTCAAAGCTTTGGATTTAGGTGTTGCAAACTAAATCTTGACAAATCTTAAGAAAAAAATTGGCATAAACTCTCTTGTTTCTTTGAGAAAAATGGCCACCATATGCTTTAGGGTAGCAGGACAGGAGGCAGATTATATAGTCGTGGACAACTAGTCCCGGACCGTGATACGACCCGGGACTAATAGTCCACGAAAGGACCAGCTGGCCTGCTCCAGGTTGTTATTCCCGGGCCGTATTACGGACCGAGACTAATGACCTGGTCCGGCCCGGGACTAGTCACTACGGCCGTTTCTAGCCGTTAGAGGCCTCACGGCCCGGGACTAGTGCTACCACTAGTCGCGGGCTGTGCCAGGCCGGGACTGCTGGGCTTGTTCTGATCCAAGATGGTTTTTTTAGTAGTGTTTCAACCCATTTTTTTAGTGTTTGAAATTCGATGTGAATAACTAAGATAGTACCTCTCGGTAAGAACATAATTTTTTTTACCATGGACACGCTTATTAAGTTCGTGCTCACATGCATGCCAATTTTGGGTCATATTTACACATGGGATGACGGTTTCATGTCTCATGTCATCGTCTCTTTTTTTTCTCCCACGTTGAGTTTTCTTGCTATGTTTTCACCCACGCAATTGTGTAAATTATTTGGGTCTGGAATTATAAATATGTAGACACTTGTTAAGAGATCGATATTTGTGTTTACGTTAATACTTGATAATTTGACTGGCTTATTAAAACATAAGTAATAAGCTTGTGTGTGTATGCACATGCTTTAAACTAGTCTCGGACTAATTTCACACAACGGGGTAATTAGTGACAAAAATGGATAACTAGGGGCTAAAGAGTAGAATTCATTCTTCTATATATTGCGTATGTCGCTGTGGCTTCTTCCTGATAGATTGATGTAATCAATTAAGAATTGTCTGCTATATTGACGTGTTTCATGTGTGTTGCACACAATGTGCTCTACGATTTCTCCTTCTTTCTTTGCACACCAAGAAATAAGGACGGTGCATGCACACATAAAAATTTTGTGGGCTGGGTTAACGCTTAAAGATCACATGGAAGGGTCAACGTACAATGGTGTCAAGTGGGATTCCACCTAAATTCCATCTTTAGTTTATTTGCCAAAATTTAGTGTAAATTTTAAACAAAAATTTAAACTAGATTTTAGCAAATGAACTAGAGGTGGGATTTAGTTGAGATCCCACTTGACACCCTATCTAGCACATCATAGTCGTAGATTACCGTGACCGGGTGGTAAACGTGCTGTTGGCCAAGGCGATGTGACAATGCCCATAGTACCAGCCATTCCAACCCCCCACCACACACACACGCGTGCCCCAAAACATTATGATGTTTTATTATGGAGGTAATAACACTAGGCCTAGGCATACATAAACTTGTCTAGTGGATGTATTTTAGTACAACAACTTGCAAACTGTGAGTAGGTGTTACACAAAAGGGAACCTGCACGACGCTAGCAATGGATGTTCACGTAAAAGGGATCTACGAAAGACTAGCTCTTTGTAGATTTGTGTCAATCATAGGTTTTTTTTTTGGTAAAAGTATCAATGCCATGTGTTAGCACGAGAGCGCTTTTGGACCAATTTGCATCCACTATGCAATTTTGTGTACCACCTAATCACAGTTTGCGTTGTTGTACTAAAATGCACCCACCGGACAAGTTTGTGGATGTCTAATGTTATTAGCTCTTTATTAGGTGACTACAACGTATATGTGTCGTCTTTGTATAGACAGATAAGGTGTACCTATATTTATCTGATTTATTATATCCATATTTTAAGGACGCTACTAATTCTCGATCAATTTTATCTGGATCAAGTCAGTTAGGTGAATATAATTTTAATATTTCTGCCTTCTCTCCGACAGGTAGGGTTGATCGGCAAACATTAGATTATGTGTTATACAAAAACTGGGCCTTTTTATAAAACCACCACATCCGCATGTCAACACGAGAGTCAATTGGGATGAGTTTTGCACGGAACTACAACTATTGGGAGTACTCAGCCTCAATTTGCAACTAGTGGGACTAAAATAAGCATAGTGGACAACTATTGAGAGTAGTGGTGTATTTAGCTCTTTATTATGTGACTACAACTTATTAGTGGTATACCTATAATTCTCTGATTTATTATATCCATATTTTAAGGACGCTACTAATTCTCGGTCAACCGAGATTTAAGTTAGCTCTCGATCGTGGATTATAAGGCTGGTCATAGTGGAGAGTAACATAGGCTAGTAACATGCAAAAATTACTACTCTATGTCACTATCTTTATAGTGGAGAGTAACATATAAGTGATGTCATGCAAAGTATCATTTATTAGGTGATAGACTCATCTTGTATTGGTATGTGTGATGTTACAGTAACAAAATATGTTACTCCATTCTCCTCTCTCTTCATTAACTCACTGCTACATAAATAATTTTGCTGAGTTGGACCCTTAGTTACTCTTAAAATTATTTGCACTATGACCAGTCTAATTACAGATGGAATGTACTGCACACACACACACGTGGCTGTCATGGAGATCTGCACTGCGCACGTACATGTGGCGTGTTATTTATTCAACTAGATTTGGAATTTAGCAGATGCTCAAGCAGGCCGATCCAAAAGTTCATTGCAATGTTTGTCGGAACCTGGTTGGGGCCAGTCGGATCGGCCGGGTAAGAATTGAATACTCCAAATGATACTAGTAGTACAAGTATATACTGCAGCTACTAGTGTAGTACTACTCAACAGTTGACTGGTTGCTCCTGCACACGTGACCTGGGGTACTTGATGATATCTGGGGTCTAGGGAGAACACAGGTTATAGAGCAAATATCAATTCGATTGTGTAATGAGTGAAACCGGTGAGGCCAGCGTGAATGTTACTTGTCCTTGAAAGGGAGATGAATGATGCCGTGTCATTGGCATACACTTGAGATCAGAAACTTGAATCAACTATTTTTTCAAAATAGGGAGCAAAGCCCCGACATATGCATCAGCATTAGTAGATGCACATAGCTTTTTATTACATCGTTTAAAAGTAACATAGTCTTACAATCATAGATCAGATTTAGTCGATGCATGTATCAATCATATAAAAATGAGAAGAAGGATAGGGAGTGGCGTCCGAATAGTTAGGACTAGTTCTTCTAGGTTCATTAGGATTAGATTGGTATGCATGCATGTAGTTTGGAGCAAGAAGCTCGATCGACATGGTCCGATCTAGCGTGGTCTTGGTCTTCTCTCTCCCACCTCCATGCGTTTATGGTTGGAGCTGGAGGGGATGAAGAGAGGTGACACTCCCTTTAATAAGATCGATGTGTGGAGCCATGAACTAGAGCTGAGTGATGGCGCCGTCGGGCATCCTCCGACCGACCGAGGTGGTGAGGGAAGGAGATGGGATGCTGCGCCCAACTCGGCTTCCAGTTCTTGGCATGGCAGGGTGGCCTCTGGATCTTTTAGTTGGAAGCTTTCCCTCATTCTCCGGCCGGTCGTGGAGGCGAGGGGAGGAGTAGGGTAAGCTTCCTTTTCCGTATATCTAGAGGTTGTTGGACAAAAGGCGCTGAAGCTGCCTCTACCATGAGCAACTTCACGCCTGCATGCTTTGGGAGATCTTCTTCATCAGCGATTTGTTGACGACATGGCATCGTTGAGTTGTCGACATCTTTGATTGTAGGGCAGCCTCTCCCGCCTTGGTCGCCACTTAGCCGGCAAAAGGTGATTTTCCTCCTGTCCTGGATGCCGACATGGAGGTTCTTCGGCTCCAAGATGGCGAGCTCCCGATGCTCCCCCTCAAGTAGCGTAGTCCCCAATGGTGGCGCAGTTGGCCATTCTTGGTCGCTTTGTCGATGATGTGGAGATGGAGCAACAAGATGCCCCGGACTCGATGACTTTTCCAAATATTTGTTTAGGGGCTTAGGTGCAAATTCTAAGGGCATGGTTGTAAATTTAATTTTGTTTGAAGCCCTTTCTGTAACTTCGGGGGCACTTTACGGTTCAAAGAAAGAGAGGGGCACATCTTTGGCTAGTCGTGCGTGCCAAGTTGCTCGAGCGAAATATTGTCGTGGGATTAAACTTAGTTTTTTTGGGGAGGATTAAACTTAGTTGTAATTTTTTGCTTTTACCTGTTTGTTAAACTCTCTTTCTTAATTACTCCCATCTCAGCAAGAGAGAGAAAAGCTCAGGAGCATATGGAAATGCAAAAATGTGTTGCATGATGGAGGAATCCATCTAGCTTGAGGATGAAGGAAAGTGAGAAGAAGAAGAGAAGGTTCTTTTGTTTGACAGCTTGTCCTTTTTGTGCGAATATGTCCATCTTTTATACAATAGTGGATGTGAGGAGGTAAATTCTTATCCTTTGCAAAGGGGAAAGAAAAATTACAAACTCGTACCCTACCCTATATGATGCAACCAAACCAGCTTCGCTAGCACTGATCTGTAGTAGGCGCTATAATCAGAAGACCATAATCTTCTCCATTGTTCTGTTGTGGTGGTTGTATTGATTTTTTTTGTTTTGTTTTTGTCAGTAGTAGACCTCGGCTGTCAACCGTCGTCGTCTTCCCCTCGATCCTCGTGACGACGCTACAGTACTCGTCCTCCGCTCCAGTCCCGAGGCAAGCTACCGATCTCCATGCCAGCTAGGGCCCTCCATCCCCGTCTAGCACACATTCACATGCTCACACTTCCCACTCTGCTCTGCCGCTCAGCAGCTCAACGCCTTTCTCCCTCCGAGGAGAGCCCAGCGCTGCACCACCAGTAGCCGGTGGCACTCCATTAAAGCAGCTCCCAGCATCGAAGAAAAATCGTTTCTTTTTCTTTAGTAGACAAAGAAAAGCGGAAAGCTAAAGCGGCAATGGCGCCGCCGCCGGCCTCCTGAGACCAGAGCAGAGCAGAGAGATTCCCCACTCTCACTCTCCCCCTCTCTCTCACTTGGTCGCGCGCGGCGATGGAGGCGGCGTCGTCGTCGGACCAGTACCGCAGCTCCTCCTCCTCCGCGGGGAGCCCCTCCGCCCCCGCCGCCGCCGCCACCAACCGCCGCTACTACTTCCCGAGGCCCGGCCGCCCCGTCTCCTTCGAGGACTCCCCTGACTGGGGGGACGACATCACGGCCGCGCCCTCCTCCTCCTCCATCCACCTCGCCTCCCTCGCCAGCAGCGCCTACCCGTCCCCGTCCCCCTCCATCCCTGAGCCCTCCGCCTCCGCCCCCGCCTTCAGGGAGCGGAAGGTGGCCGGCGCCGCCCTGGTCTGGAAGGAGCTCACCGTCTCCGTCCGGGACAGGCGCCGGGCCGTCAAGGGCTCCAGCGGCTACGCGCTCCCCGGCACGCTCACCGTCGTCATGGGCCCCGCCCGCTCCGGCAAATCCACACTCCTCAGAGCCATTGCAGGTTGTTACTAGAGTGCTCTACTCCCCTTCTGCTCCACTCTGCTGGTAAGCTTCAGTTACTGGTTATTAATGGCTGTCACTTATTGATTCAGGGAGGCTGCGGGGTGCCGAGCGGGTGTATGGCGAGGTCTTCGTCAATGGCGTCAAGTCACCCTTGCCATATGGGTCATATGTAAGCTCTGCTCTTCATCAACCAAATTACTAGTCCTTTGATGTCAAGTGTCTCTTCTGAAAAATTGCCCAATTCTGTCCAAAAGTTTGCCTGTTCCGCTCTGTCCATCATTTCGTCAGTGTTGGATTCGATCATTTTTTTGACCTCAAATACCTGACATATCTATGACTGAATTCAAGTGCGTCCACATTGATGTCAAGTGCCGAGCTGCAGAATAAGGATCATATATAAGCTCTACCGTCCACATTGATGTCAAGTGCGTGTTCTGAAAAATGCGCAATTCTGTCCAAAACTGTGTATTCTGCACAATATCTTCAGGCTACTGTGAACTAATCTTCAGAAACTGTAGGCCAAATTTCAAATTCAATCTTGCAGAAATACCTGAACTATCTATCTGTGATTAATTGCTTCTATTGATCTCACTCCATTTGCCAACCACTCCGTTTGCTAAAGCCTAATACGCTACTGATGACCGACTGATTGCTTACGTCCTATTGTCGGACCACTTTGTAGGGGTATGTCAACCGGGACGATGTGCTAATTGAGTCTCTGACGGTGCGCGAGATGCTCTACTACTCGGCACTCCTGCAGCTTCCCGGCGTCTTCTCTTCGAAGAAACCCGTCGTGGATGACGCAATTGCGGCCATGTCTTTAGGCGACTACGCCGACAAACTCATCGGAGGGCACTGTTTCAATAAGAGGCTTCCGACCGGTGAGAGGAGGCGGGTCAGCATTGCGAGGGAGCTTGTGATGAGGCCGCATGTTTTGTTTATTGATGAGCCTCTTTATCACCTCGACAGGTTTGTTTCTCATCTCTATAACTTATATTTACCTCTACGAATTCTTATAAAAAAATACTACCTGCTGCTTATGTGTGCGTGCATTTATGTATTTGGTTTCTTTTGATGTAGTGTTTCTGCACTACTCTTGATGGTAACACTGAAGAAACTTGCAAGCACAGGGTGCACAGTCATCTTCACAATGTACCAAAGCAGCACCGAAGTTTTTGGACTTTTTGACCGGATTTGCTTGCTTTCAAATGGGAATACCCTCTTTTTTGGCGAAACACTGGCGTGCCTGCAGGTGAACAAGTTCTCTGCAGTTTTACTGCTAAACTCTGCTCAGTTACACTTCACATGCATTACAAAGTGTACCACTTGAGTGAAACGATGGTAGCCAGTTAGGTGGACAGAATCACCTTCCTGATATTTTTTAGTCTAGATACAAGAGTCATCGAAGATACTCAAATAGCATGGCATGTTAATTGATGGAGATGCTATTTGCTTAATTCCACTGAATCTCTCACATTCTAGTTGCATTGGTAGGAAAAATTAAGCCTGTGCAAAGTAGTATTCATAATTTGGCAAAAATCTTGTATGATCCTTATTCTGCAGCTCTCCTGTCCAATTGTCATACAGTAACTTTCTTTCTTCCTGTTTTAAGATGACTCTATTTTCCATGCCTCATCCTATGCCTTTTTGTACTCTTCTTACTTGGCCTTTCTCTACCATTTTAGCACTTCTCAAATGCTGGGTTTCCTTGTCCAATCATGCAAAGTCCATCTGACCACTTCTTGCGGGCAATCAATACCGACTTCGACAGAATCATAGCAATGTGCAAGAATTTGCAGGTATATACTTTATTCTGAAATAAAATTTGATTTTCTTTCTTCAGATCTTTTAGTCAACTTGATGGAGAAATGTATCTTTGTTGTAAGAGATAAACCTACGTAGCTATTAACAGGATGATCAAGGGGATTTCTCATCCGTGAGCATGGACACTGCTGTGGCAATCCGGACTCTAGAAGCAACATACAAATCATCGGCTGAGGCTGCCTCGGTTGAATCAATGATTGCAAAATTGACTGAGAAGGTAGTACTGTTTTCCACACCCTTGAATAGTATTTGAGCCATCCATGTTAAATTGTTGTATGCATACCCAATTTGTTGCATATACTACCCTCAAAAAAATTGTTCCATATACATTTCACTGCAAAAACATGGTTTTACATCTGTCAAGCCCCTCATTTTTTATTTCTACATATTGTGATGCAGGAAGGTCCTTCTTTGAAAAGTAAAGGCAGAGCCAGTGATGTAGCAAGAGTTGGAGTTCTCACTTGGAGATCATTGGTAATCATGTCAAGAGACTGGAAGTACTTCTGGAGCAGACTTGTCTTGTATATGCTTCTTGCCCTCTCAATCGGCACCATATTTGTCGACATTGGCCATTCATTGTCATCTGTCATGGTTAGTATTGTTGCCTTATTACGTTTCAACTTACTACTCCCTCCATCTCAAAATTGATATCACAGTATTGTCAAAATTCGGATGAATCTAGACACTATTTACTATATAGATTCATCCAAATTTAGACAATCTTCTGACATCTATTTTGAGACAGAGGGAGTAGATGTTTTCATTTTTTTACTTAATTTACTGGATCTATGACTCAATGCTTAGAGGTCACTTTGTTTTGACAGGTTCGGGTTTCTGCGATATTTGTGTTTGTTTCATTTGTCATCCTTCTCAGTGTTTGTGGAGTACCTGTTCATATTGACGAGATGAAGGTCAGCCTTTTTATCTTTAAAATGGAATTGCAACATTATGGCCACTTCCTAATAGTCCTTATTTTTTCACCAAGGCAATCAATTGTAAAATATGCACTTATCACTGAAAAATAGTCATATTGGTGTTAGGTACGATGCATAATATACTAACAAATTGTTTCCTCCTGTGCAGATATATAACCACGAGGCCGCAAACCGGCATTCTGGAGCATTGGCCTTCCTCCTAGGCCACTTCCTATCAAGCATCCCTTTCCTATTTTTGGTGTCAATCTCGTCATCGCTGGTGTTCTACTTTATGATTGGCCTCAGGAACGAGTTCAACTTCTTAATGTACTTCATAATCACCATCTTCATGTGCCTGTTGGCGAATGAAGCGCTTATGATGATTGTTGCGTACATCTGGCTTGAAACCTACAAGTGCACCTTAACCCTCCTTTGCTTATACGTAAGTTCCCATCCCACTCTTCTTTCAAGTAGGCACAAACAAGAATGGCCGCCTCTAAATAACCATGGCTAGCTAATTCAGGTTATCATGATGCTTGTGGCTGGATATTTCCGGATCCGAGAAGCGATGCCTTCTCCCGTGTGGAGTTACCCACTGTCCTACATATCGCTCCACACATACGCTGTCCAGGTCAGTAGCTTATGTTCATCTTGGGTCGACTGTCAACATGATCAGACATGCTAACGGAACTAGCAATGGGGCAGGGCTTGGTCGAGAACGAGTATGTTGGCACGTCATTTGCGGTCGGCGCAACGAGGACGATCCCCGGCGTGCAGGCCGTCCGAGGCTCGTACGACATCTCATCTTCGACAGGCGCCAAGTGGGTGAATCTCCTGGTCTTGCTGCTGATGGCGGTCGGGTACCGCGTCGTCCTGTACGTTTTGCTCCGTCTAGATGTAAGGAGACATGTGAGGCTTGGCAAAGTTAGTTGGCCTAGCGTCCATACTGGTGCAGCTCCAAAGTGAGTTGCCGGAAGTTCCCCTTTTTTGGGTGTTTTGTGTCTGTGTATGTATACACTTGTGATTCCTTGGTAGGTAGGCATATCTGACGTACGCAATGCAAAAAAGAAACAGAGAAAGAAGTGGAGGGACAGATACATGTAACCTAGATGCTGTATGTATCATGGCTTGGGAACCGAAGAAGTGGATCATGATTTTTGGATCTTGTATTCTGCTGTTGCAAGTTACAAATCGATTTCACAACATTCGGCACAGAATTATTTGGGAGCCGTAGCTCATTAGGGAAAGAGCCAGAGGGCGCGTTTCTTATATGGTCTAGCTAGGCTCAAATGTATGTAGATAAATATTTTGTGTTAGATGTTGCTTTCTTGCATTATCTCTAGGTCTCGTAATAAATGCTTGCTCCATGCGAATCTAGATAAATCCATATCACTTATTTTGGAAAGGGGTGGAGGCAGTATTAAACATCTGTCACTTATTTTGGGAGGGGGTGGAGGGAGTATTAAACATCTGTTTTGTCATGTCAAACTTTTTCCCGCCAAACTGCTCCTTTGTTGCAAAATATACTATATTCTAGACATTATATTACAATCTTAAATGTGTGACTGACCTTTATTTTGTATAAGCTGTCACTAGTAGGAAATAACAAAATGGGATTTTGGGAGCTTTTAAAAAAAATCTTTTGATTTTGATGGATTACTTTTTCTCAATAACCGGGTTATGTAGTGAGGCGCACACAGTTGTGATGAAAACAACAAAACTAACCCACAACCCCGCTTGATCAATTATCGTGTGTTCTCTAGTGCAAGCTTGCAGTTATGTGATGTGAGGACTTCTATTGCAATTTGCAAGTGTTGTTATTAATATATTTGTTTTAGCACTTGTAGATACATATTCTTTATGTTTACCTAATCGATTCTTTTGGTAAAAATCGAGGTAGAGCAGCAGCCTATATCTCCCTACCGGATCGTACTCCACTATTTGTTTTAGTGTATAGACATATGCAAATCTAGAAAAATCTGTGAATTTTGACATAGAGAATATCGAGTATCAAAGTATCAATGCACATACATTAATCATTTTACTTCAAATTGTAGATAGGCTCAATGCACGTATGCAATAAAGTATTTGTACCCAAAAGTAAAAAAGTGATGGCCATTATATTTTCACGCCTCCAAAAAATAGCAAATAAAGAAAACAAAATAGAATGATAGGAAGGCATGTTGCACAAACAGAGAATCTTAAAGAACCTGAGAGAATTAGTAGCTAGCACTAGTGGTTAAAAAGGGTAGGAGCACTTAGGAGTATCACATTAGAATGACACAAGTAACTGACATGTCGGAAACGTATTTATAATTTTTGCTCCATGCTTGTTTAGTATCTACTTTGCTTTGCTTGTCTACACTTTGAGGTATTTTTTATATGTTTTATGGTACTAACCTATTAACAAGTTGCCACAGTGTTAGATGCTAGTTTTCTGTTGTTTTTGGTTTCAGCAAAGTTAGTAAAAAAATATTCTTGGAATTGGACAGGACAAAAGCCAAAGTCAATTACTTTCCGTGGGGAACAAGAAGTCCAGAGGGGAGACGAGGAAGCGTGCCAGGGAGGCCAAACCCCCCTAGGAGTGGGTGGGCCCTGCCCCGCGCCTAGGTAGGGTTTGACCCCCCTGGTCGCCGCCTTGGCCTCCCCCTTCGCCTATAAGAAGCCCCCCGATGCAGAAACCCTAGACACCTGATCAAATCTCCACAAAACCGTTTGTAGCCGCCGCCACCATCGTCCCTAGATCGGGGGGGATCGGAAGTTCTTCCCGGCACCCTGTCAGAGGGGAGATCATCCCGGAGGCCTTCTCTCCGGTATGATGTGTGAGTAGTTCCACCTTGGACTGTGGGTCCATGCAGTAACTAGATGGTTGTATCTCCTCCTTTGTGCTTTCATGTATAGATCTTGTGAGCTCCGTTCATGATCAAGATCTAATCTATTTGTAATCATGCATGTTGTGTTTGCAGGGATCCGATGGATATTGAAATTATTATGTTGGTTTGATTAATGGTTTTGTCTTTATGATTCTATCATGTCTGTGTTGTTTATGATCTTGCATGCTCTCCATTGTTAGTAGCTATCTTGGCCAAGTAGTTGCTAGTGACTCCAAGAGGGGGTATTTATGCTCGATAGTGGGTTCATGCCTCTAGTTTCCAAGGGAAGTGATAATAATCTTTTCGGTTGTAGATGTGTTGTTGCTACTAGGGAGAAAACAACGGTCTCTTGTTCATGGAACATGTGGACTGTTTACCTTACACACTTTGCTTAAAGCAGTTGCCTATTGCTTGCAACTTAATACTGGAGGGGGTTCGGATGATAACCTGAAGGTTGACTCTAGTCATAGATACAGTTGGATGGCGGTCTATGTATCTTGTTGTATTGCCCAATCGAATCTCATATGATCTTTCTGACTAGTAATTGCATTGTTATGCCTTACTCAATTCCTGTTAATTGCCCTGCTGTAATTTGTTTACCCTTCATGCCATGTTGTTTATCTAAGGAGAGCACCTCTAGTGAACTATGGACCCCGGTCCAATATTTACCATTGATACATCTTCCATAGTTGCTTGTTTACTTGCTGCAAACCATTACCTTCCACACCATACGTTTAATTCTTTGTTACAGCAAACCGGTGAGCTTGACAACCTCACTGATTCGTTGGGACGAAGTCTTGAGTTTGTGTTGTGCAGGTTTCCATGTTGCTTGCAACACCTTTGGGACGTTTCCTTCCTCCTTCAGGTTCAATAACCTCGGTCTCTACTGAGGGAAACTTGCTGGGCCTAAATTCACACCCTTCTTATTCATGCATCTATGCCACCTAAATTCTGGGTCGAAGCTCTCCGCACCTCCACTTACCTTCTAAATATTAGACCTTCCAAAGCCAATCCCAATTCCACCCCTTTCTACTCCCTTTTCTAAGTCATAAACTACGAAGATCTTAGAGTTTTCGGTTGTTTATGCTTCCCTAACTCCTATTCCACTGCCCCAACAAGCTCGCCCCTCGCTCGCTCCCCTACGTGTTCTTAGGTTTTTCCGACAAACACAAAGGATATTGTTGCCTGGATCTTCTTTCAGGTCACGCTCATGTGTCTCGTCACGTCACTTTTGTTGAACACATCTTTCCCTCCTCCCAACGATCGGATCCTACCCCAACCAACACGCCCTCACCCTCACGCCCCTTCTCCCTATTTTCTACACACCCGCTCACCAAAAATCCTGCCATGTAGAAAACAAGGTAAAACGCTGCCACGCAGACCACTTCCCTGCCGCCGACTCTTCCGCGGCAGTCGAAACCACTCAAATATCTCCCGCGGCAGAACCACCGAGCCCCGCGTCCGCCTCTTCCGTTGCGCCAGACACTCATGCCCCTCTACCACTGCATGTTGTCACTATCTCTCCTCCACACAATGATCACACTACGCGCACTCGTGCTAAGTCCGGTTTCTGTTTACCCACTCAAAAACTAAATCTCCATGCAACTCCCTCTCTTTCTCCTATTCTAAAAACATACAAATCAGCCCTCCTAGATAAATTGGTCCGCCGCCATGAAGGAAGAGTATTCTGTTTTGCTTGAAATTAACACATCGACTCTTATTCCCCGACCATCTAATGTAAATGTCGTCTCCGGTAAATGGGTTTTTCGATAGAAATTTCACTCTGATGGTACTCTCTCTCTCTCTCTCTCTCTCTCTCTCTCTCTCGCGCGCGCGCTATAAGGTTCGTTGGGTTTGCCGTGGGTACTCTCAACAACATGGAATTGACTATGATGAAAGCTTTTCTCATGTTGTTAAACCAAGCACCATTCGTATTGTCCTTAGTCTTGGTGTCACTTCTTCTTGGTCCATCCATCAACTAGACGTTAAAAATGCTTTTTTTCATGAATCTCTTTAGGAAACTGTCAACAACCCTTAATATTTGAAAATTCCACATATCCAAATCATGTATGTCTACTTAAAAAATCCCTCTATGGACTCAAGCAGGCTCCACGTGCCTGGTTTCAGTGTTTCTCTACATATATCCAAACCATAGGTTTTACTCCATCTCTTTCTGATACTTCTCTTTTCGTTTACCATCAAAATTCTCACACGGCCTATTTATTACTTTATGTAGATGATATAATTCTCACTGTGACATCGGTATGCCCTACGGGTGCCTGATGTTATCCTATCCGGCACAGCCCAACATGAGCCCATGAATAAGGTGTATCTCAATTGTAAAGCCCAGGAGGATTTCGGGTGGCCCAAGCCCAGTGAAGATTTGACTCCTTGGAAGATACATCTTCTTCAGATAGAAACTTGAAGGGAGCAACCGTAAAACTGTAACCGACTCGGCCTATCCCCGAGACATGTCCTATCTATATAAAGGCCAGGAGGGCACGGCGAGGACTTCCCCTCATAACCTAGTACACCTCTCGCCAGATCCCATCTGCGCACCCCTGTAATCTGTGATACCCTCGGGATTAAGGCTAGACAAATCCCAGACCACCGTCTGAACATAAGCCTAACCTAATCTCGAAAGCGTACAAAGAGAGAATCGGTAACACAACAGTGACTCTACGACACAAAATTTATTACAGCGAGCTCATAACTAAGCACAGAACCAAAATATTACAAGCAGAGGTCACTGACCACAAACATCAAACAACGAAAGGCAAATTATGTTATTAAGTATAGCAAACTTAACAAATGGCCTAAGAGGCCTGAAGCATAACGATGACGTCCAATCCATAGATCTCAGACTGCCGACTGGGAACTCCAAACTACTCGTCGATGTTGATGCCGTGAGGAACTCATCTTCAATGGTAACACTTACTCCGCTACAAAAGTATCAACGGAGCAAGGGTGAGTACAGGGTGTACTCCACAAGACTTATGGCTGGTGGAGTTGTTTTGCATAAAGCCATCTTTGTTTTGTAAAACAAGAAGGAGAAGAATCTCGACTAATCAGAATATTTTAAAAGGGGATAAGAGAGCGATATCTCCAACTTTGATCATCTTTTGATATCCACCGAATCATCATCAGCTGAACCTATCTAGGGTCACACCCTCGATCCCTGAGGAAGCATCCTTAAGCACACATGGATCTGCCAAGTTTTACGATTAGGTTAAAGTTCTCTATGATCTTTGAATCTGGTCTCCAAGTTCGTCCATAACCGTGGACACGACTTTTCGAAAAGATTTAACCCTGCAGGGGTGTACAACTTTACCCACACGCACCAACCGATTCTTAATGCCAGATAACATTAGCCCTCTTCCTGGGAAGGCCGACAGAGAGTGGTTGACCACGACCTTTACCTTGCTTTCGCCGAGACCATGAGTCACGCACTAGGGAGATGCCGCCATAACGGGTCGAGTCCCTAAGCCGGTCCCTAATGATGTGTGCGGGGTTCAAGATTACGGATGCCGAGCATCTCTTGTTCCCGGCCACGCTTACCTACCTGTTATGAATGCACCTCCTTCACCTCCATTCAAGAACATCCAAGATGCGTATGTCGAATGGAAAGCCCAAACTATGTGACTCATGGAATCTACTCGGCAAGTTAGTTGGTCGAGGGGGTTTCGTGCCCCGTGTGGTCAGACGCTGCCTTGGACCATAGGCAAGAACATCGGGTCCTAAGGGTGGCAAGTATGGGACTGCAAAAACCACAACCCACCGTGGCCTCCCATACAAGCCTTAGCATGTTTATTATCCATCTCTGATCATACCACATCATCCTGTCATACTAGGTTCAATCGCAGCTCTGATTCATCAACCGGATAGACCAGTGGTAACAGCTAAGCATGGCTAAGCACAACAGATGTAACAGCTCTAGCAACGCTTCACAAGCCAAACCCTAGTTATGCTAGGAGTAGTGGATCAGGGAATTTAGGCTATAAAGGAAACATGCATCATATGAGATTACTCTATCTATCGATAAAAGACTTTGGAATCGTATGAACATGGGAAGAATTGAAATGCTTGAAAACATAGGATTATATCATGTGTGGGGCTTCGCTTGCCTTTGCAAGTTGATATCCAGAAAGCAGAACGCTGGACACCTGGTACTTGACTTGGTTATAGTTGTCCCAGTATTGGTATTCGAGCTTCGACGGTGTTGATCTCGACCCTCTATGGTGTTGACCTCGATCTTCACTCTCGAACTCAATCTTGATCTCGTATTCTACCGAAGAAGAACCAAATACCGGAAAGAAAGGGAAACATTCAACACATGCATCGATGCAATGCTCAAACAAGAATGATGATATGACAAGTTGAATTGTATCGAAATGAAAACCCTAAACATGCTTGGTCATTTTTATCGGGGTCCGAGGGGTCCAAACCCTAATTCGGGAAAACCCTGGATGTATATGAGAGGGGTTGTTTTGTTGTTCTAATTAAACTTGCAATTGAAGTTGCTTATCAATGCATGATTATAATATAATTAGGTAGAATTCATTTTTCTGAACATTTTGATATATTATTTGTATTTTTCTGACTTAAAATGAATTAGTTATGAATTTCTTCAATTTTAATTCATTTTTAGAATATTATAAAATAAATTATATTTTGGAATTAATTATACATTTTTATTAATCAGAAACATTTCTGATATTATTTTTATTACTTACAGGGTGGACCCACCTGTCAGGATTTAATAATTACTGAAATGATTTACCAAAACATTTGAAATAAAAGAAAACATGGAAAATTACACCATGCTGACGTCATGCTGACGTCAGCCATGGAGCTCCTCCCAGATCGAGCTCGGGCTACGCGGTAGGGGCGCGCGGGCGAGCGAGAGCGGGTGCGCTGGACGCGGGGCGCTGCGCTGAACCATCTAGTGGCGGCGCCGCCCAAGATTGGTCGCCGGAGGAAGGTGCACGGCGGTGGCCAGCGGCGGAGCTTGCAGGTGCTCGTGGGGAGGAAGAACCAGAGTGAAAAGGGGGAAAAGGAGAGGGTCCACGAGGACCACGAGCTCACCCTGAGCGCGATGGAAGGATCGGGGAGGCGAGGCGAGGTCAGATGACGGCGAATCGACGGTGGCAACGACGGCAGTTGACGGTGGTTCGAGGACGATTCTGGCGAGGAGGGAGCTTCCTTGCTTGCGTGCTTCACGGATAAGAATGAGGGAGACGAGGCGGTCCCGTCGGTGCTCTCGGAACGGTGTGGGGTGGCCTGAGACGGCAGGGCTCGCCGACGTCTATGAGCTCTAGGGTTAGGGTTTGCGCAAGAGAGAGTGAGAAGGAGGGGAACTCAGGGCTAGGGTTCATCCGCGGTGGCTCTGGGGATCAAATAGACGCTCGGGGGCGGCGGCGTTGATCGCGGCGCACGGCGGAGCATCGAGTGGCCGGCGGCGAGCCACCGAGCTGCTTCGGCAGCGGGAGGAAGACGACAGGACAGGGTGAAGCGGTACGGGGCCGTGGTTGGGCCGCACTTGGGCCGGGGTGGGCTGCTGCGGGACGCGCTGAGCGGCGTGGATAGGGAAAGAGGGAAGGTGGGCTCGGCCCAGCTAGGGTTAGAGACTGTTTTTATTTTCTGAAACACTTTTCTAATTCTGTTTTGTATTTCAATTTCTTTTCTGTTTTTGAACAGATTCCAAATACAAGATACTTTTATAGAACATATGAAAACACTAAGGGGCCCTTATACTATTTGGGCTCCAAACACTTTGAGGTTTTCAAAATTCAAAAGTCATTTGAATTGATTTCAAAGAAGGAGGAAAACTAGGGTTTAGGTTTTTATGATTATTTTCTTGCATGCATTTTTAAGATGATGATGCTCATGAATGCACATTCAAATCCTAAATACGATTTAATAAAACTAGGGTTGTTACATAATCTTTGGCATTGCTATTAACAAAGAGTAGATAAGCAGGAGTAGGGTTTTTCCTCCGGGGGCCTGAACCTGGGTAAACATCGTGTCCCCGTGTTGCTTGCCTGTTAGCCATTCCACGATCTCCAGCGTCCCCTCCTTCTCCAAAATCCACGTCCATAACAATGGGCATTGATGAGTCTAATCCTCGTCAATTGGCGCC
Source organism: Avena insularis (assembly GCA_023614405.1). NCBI lineage: Eukaryota > Viridiplantae > Streptophyta > Magnoliopsida > Poales > Poaceae > Avena > Avena insularis. The sequence goes on along the minus strand of CM042689.1, from coordinate 27,608,935 downwards.
GTCCGTGGGAACTAGGGATGCTGATGTAGCGGGCACGACGACCCCGTCCACCGCAATATTCGATTCCTCCGCGACGAGGAACCACCTCCTCACTGGTACCATCGACTTCACCATCCACTCGCCAACGACCCGCCAGAACTTCGATTCCTTAGGAGACGGAGTCAATATGATGCTCGGGAGCCTCTGCTTCCAGGTGGGCCAAATCGGCACCCTTCGCCTCCCTGAGCGGGTGGCGCCTACGGAAATCACACATGCCTCATGGGTGCCAGCAATTGCACCTGCCTCGTGGGTGCCTCCAATCGGTGTCCTAAGCACACCCTCGCTGACATACAGTACGGATGACAGCAGCAGCTGCAACTCCGATCTCTGCGACCCTCCTACGGAGGAAGGAACCTACCGTTCTAGATCTGAAAGATGCGGGAGTAATGATTTCCCCCATCGCTACATGTGTGCGGTCTTCGTCGACGATCATGTCTACAACGGAGCCAATCCACCGGCTCCCCCTATCGCTGCGAATGGAACCGATCGGCAGGCTCCTAACGCTGCGGATGGGACACACCCACCCAACATCAATGCCAACGGCACACCCCCACCAAATCCCAACGGGAACAGACCACCTGAAGCCGCCAACGGTGGCGATCCTGCTCGCCAGTAGATCCATCTCAACGATGCCCAATGGTAAAGAGTTCGGGAGGCCATGCGAGGTACCAACCCTCTGCCAATCGAATCCTCTCGTGACATATTGATGGGCTATCATTGGATCCTCATAAAGGAACACAATCGGCAAGTCAAGAAGAATAGAGAGCTCGATAAGCGCATGCGAGCATCTGATGAGTAAAGCGCTCGACGAGCCGCGCTCTCCTCCATACATGGATCCTCTTCGAAAGAAAACATGCCAACGCTGCCTACAAGAGTCGCTCCCGACTGGAGCGCATGGACCCTAACGCTAGACGCGAAGCCACCAAGGCACTAGACCTGTTCTACATGTCGATGGACTCACAAGGCAACATGATGCCCAAGACGTCGCAGGCCGTGGTCCTAGCAGCTACCATGTACCTGCTCGCCAACCAACCACTAGCCGGGGATCCACGATCCGCCGTCTATAAATCTGCAATTGCGGGCCTTGGCTGCGGTGACCCAGCATACCACTGCATGATGTAGTATACTATAGCCATTGACATACAACCAATGAAACACCGTTCACTAGTATTACATCCCTCAGAATGGCACAACAGAAACACAGCGGGCCCAATACATGGCTAAAGGTTACAACTCACTCTTTACACAAGATCCAGAGAACACTCTAGGTTAAAGAGAGAGAAAGAACTTCTTACGGAGAAGAATCAAGGATAAATAACGCAAGAACGATAATACTATTAAGTCTAGAATTCTGGCTAAGAGGTTGGCATTGCTGCTATTGCAACGCACTACAGAAATAGGTTCTTTGGCTAGAGATTATATTCCTATCTAATCAGTAACTTCGTCTCCACTTGAGTGATGTATATTTTGATTTCTTTGACTTTATTGAAGAGCTTTAGCTGTTGATGATTCCTGGAGAATAACTTGGTGAAGACATCGTCTTAATGGCTTCAGAATCTAGCAAGGGTTAAGAAGATACTTTGAGTACGAGCGTACTCAGTAAATTCACTAGAAAAGGAGTGTTTGATGCACTAGAACTACAGCCACAGACCATAGGTCGTAGGCAATGCAAGTTTTCATAAACATTTCTTCAAAGGTTGCTTTTATTCTGAAAAGCTATGTCCGTCAGCCTTCACGGGTTTACAAGAACTTTCATGGAGTTCCTTTCCCGCCGCGTTCGCAGCTCCTTCCTGGAACCTTCCCGGAACAGGGAGTAACAAGTTACAGTTCTTACACTCTGCAGAGGTGTGTTACTTTACCCATGAGAGATCAACTCTTTGTTAAACAACCGGGCAGCTTATTCCCGTCCACAATTCCATGATGTGGGGCCCAGAAGATGATCCAAGCCAATCACTGCCCCCTTCGCGACCTCGCATGCCTCCTTAGTGTACACCATGTCCATATAAAGAATTACGGCAATGGTTTGTACAAACCATTAGATGTCAGAACTATCGTGGGACGTTGAGGGTTCCCACCCATATGCTGCATATCCTCTACGAATTACCAATTAATATGCACGCTTCGAGGCCACGACATACACATCCGGATTCATGCGAGATGAAGAAGATACATCTGACTTCTTCGTCCCATTCCAAATCTCATGGTCAACGCGTAATATACGGCGCAAGAATCACTGGCGACATTGGTTGTTAAGTCCTAGGTTATATAGTTCTGAACAGTGGTATTCCAACTGTCAGATTTAATAGATTAGCTGATCACCCTGGATCGGTAATCAATAGTTCACATTATTATCAAAAATAGTGTTTTAAGACCTTTTTTAAATGCAGGTGATAACAACACTGGATTTGTAAAATACTTTACATAAAATAAACAAAGGACATGAGCAAGTGTGAACTTGCCTTTTGTGATTGCAAGATTGTGCACTCACGGTCTTCGAGTCAGTATAAGATCCAAAATCTGAAATTGACATCATTGGTCCGGTAAGGACTAATGTTTAAAGAAGCAATATGTCTTTATGTATAGGTAATGTGATGCACGTTCTAAAGGCAAATTCCGGGATAACGTTGTCCTATGGTTTGGATTTTGGAAATGGTTACTTTGGAATATGTGGTCCTATTAGATAAGTTTCACATTTGTTCTTTCTATTAGGGCTTGTGAGTGTGTGTGAACAATACATATTTAGGTAGTAATAAAATATACACCTGCTCTCGAGATTGTTTATACTTTAATCGTTTATCTTCAAACTTGACTTTATAAGTATAGTCATGTATAAATAGTTTAAGTGTTATTGCTCCTAGGTATACAAGTGAAGTATGAAGTAAGGTGATTTTGATTATTTGTTATACATTGTCTGAAGTGGAAAAATGAATAACTTTTGAAGAATAAATTCATTTTCTAAGGTTTAGACAAGCTTTATGGTTAGTTAGTGGTGGTTGATGTTATTTGTTTGCTCGAATGGTTTGGCTTGAGTTACTTTATAACTTAACTAACTCAGACCAAAGTTAACTATAAAACATATGATAATGCTTATAGTGTTATATTAAGATTCCTTGAGACTAAAGTTAAATTTAAAGTATAGATAGTTTTGAAAGTATGATACTTATAACATTTGTATCTTGTGTATTTGGAATGTTTCCTTTAGGTTACTTAATATTGGTGATCCTGTTACTTAGTGTATTGGTTTCTTGATTTTATAATGGAGTAGTATCATTTACCTTTTATAAATGAGTGGTTATAGTTTATAAACCAAAATATAATATTACTTAACTACTTATGGATTTATTATAGTGTGGTGGTAGTTTTTGTAATCTGGTGGTTAAAGTAGATAGGAATGATCTGATTTATTCACAATTTGTTCTTTAGGGTTTTTATTATTAATAGGAATCCTTTTATAATGTAGTCTTCACTTAAGGTTGAAGATAATAAAAACATTTATAATGTTTTAAACCATTATGGCTTTATATTATGAATATTTAAGACTAATACTATTTATTAGACTTAATTGACTCATTTTAGAAATATTAATAAATTTTATTTATCCTTATATGAATTATTAATGAAATAAATAAGTTTAAATTTGAGTTATTAAAATATTTGAATTTTTATTTAACTCAAAAGTAGAATATTCGATTTCTAACATGTAGATATTATTTTTGTGATTATTTTGGTATATTACATTTATTTTTGTGATTTATAAATAATAAGATATGATTTTTATAATTCTTATTACTTTATAATTACTTAATAAATAATGAATATTTAATTAAGTAAAATAATAATACATGATTATGGTTTTAAATTATACTTTTTTTATTTTTCTAAGATTTTTGGTATTTTATTTTTATTATTAACATTTACCATTATTAAGATATGAATTATCAAGTTTTATTACTTTTTAAACTTTTATTAAATAATCATCATAATAATATTTGATAATAATTTTAAGTTGTAGATTTTATTTTTCTACAAATTTTCATATATTATACCCATTTTTCTGAATTATAAATCAAAAGTTATGATTTAAATAAGATTTAATCATTTATTTGATTTTTTGGAATATTATTAATTAGGTTTATAATATTTTATTTATTACTTAAACAGGAAATAGTTTTTACACCGTACATATACTTAGCTTCAGTCACTGACCCGTGGGCCATTGTCCACCTCAGCTCTCAGGTTTAGAAAATGGATTTGTTACTGGCCCTCTCTCTACTCTTAGTCGATGACACATGGGCCCAAGGCCATGTCATCAGCCACGCGAAACAAAGACTAGTCAAACTAGCTGACTGGGTTCAGGGTGGCGTTGGCATGACGTAGTGATGGCGTCAGCACCATCACCGCCGTCAGTGGGTGGTCGCCGGCGAGGATCTACTGCGCCCAAGCAAACAAAATGAACCTAGTTCAAATCAGTGCAACGTGCTGAGTCCTAAAGTGGCGGCGCCACTTGGAAATGGTCATCGGGGCCTCAGCTCCGACAAGCTCCGACGGTGGCCGACGATGGCACACGGTGAGACGGCGATTTACATCGAGATAAGGCGATTCAAGGATACTAGAAGGTTCAGGAACTCACCCTGATGACGATAGAGAGGTCGGCGAGGACAGGCGTGGTCGGAAACGAGCTCCCCGACGAGGATTCTGACGAACTGTTGCGAAGAGGAACGACAAAATTCACCCACTCCAGTGCTCCCCTTGATGCAAGATTCTTCCCAGATGATCTACGGAGGACGGGGCTTCTCCATGGCTGCTTGGAAGAGTGTGGGGATATGTGGTTCGAAGGCGAGGTGTGGCTCCGGTGAGCTAGGGTTTCGGTCCCACTCGCATCTGAGAGGATAAGGAGGGATTGAGGATATGGATGGAGGCAGGGCGTCGTGGTGGCCTTCTTATCCCCCTCCTGGCGACAGCGGCGTTGATCTTGGTGCAAGAACGACGATGACGGCATCGAGCGGCGGCGAGCTCCTCCAGCGAGTTGTCTGTGTGCATGAGGATGACGACGACAAGTTATTTTGCGGATAACCCCCTAGCATTTCTTTCTTCTCAACCCGCAGTCCTTCCCTGGCCCCACTTGTCAGTCACAGATGGAAATGAGTCGGCTGGTTATCGGCTGTTGGGTCGCACATGGGCGCCGATAAAACAGAGATGTTGGGCCACGGCCAGGTAATGTTTTTATTTGTTTTACCTTTTTCTATTTTCTGTTTTTCTTTTCAGATTTGAATTTGATTTATATTTTGCATTTTTGTTTATAGGATTTACTTGCTGGATATTTGTAGTAATACTAAAATAGATTTAGTATCGTTTGTGAACTTTTATTATATAATCCTTTTATATTTCTTTTATTTTCTCTATATGGACCCCCTTTTAATATTTTGTAGAAGCTTTTCTTATTATTTTTCTTTCCCTTTTTAGTTAGGGTTTATTAAATGATATATTCTTATTTGTTTATAAGACTAAACTCTAGTTGGCTCAGAGTTTGAATATAAATTTTTATATGTATAATGATCCTATATCATTATTTGATGCATGAAATATGAAAGAAATTAATATGATTCTTACTACTTCCATTAATTTGGAAAATGATAGTGTATATATTCTATTATGATAAACAAAGAGATTTAGGATTTTGGATTATGATTATTTACCCTAGGGTTTAGGTTTTTTTTAATATACTTAGACTCCTTTATGGATGTGATTAAAGATTCCATAACTAAGCATATTGTTTTCTGTTTGGGATATTTGATGACATCACTTTTAGTATTTGGAAGTTATATCTTGAATGTATTTATAGAAACGAATTGATAAAGATACTCCTAAGCACATTTAATTCTGATGGTTGGAATTGTCAGAGAGGTGTTTATGTGATTTGTTGTAGGGAAATGTTCCTATCAAGTGATATAGATATAAGATGAGGAATTCTTAATATGAAGTGGATATTATACTTGGTTTTAATATTTAGAGTTGATTGTTTACCAAGAATTACTATCTTCCATAATTCATAATTCTAGACTTCTTATTAAGGAATTCCTTTCCTAGATATACTACCCTTTTCTATCTATCATCATGATTAACATGATGAGGTTTACTTCATAGTACTATTCTCATTCACTGATTAACCTACTAAACTCATGGATGAATCAAATGAGTTTGATGCTAAAATATTTCATAACTTTCACATATCCTTGCTTAATTTCACCTACTACTCTACTGTTGATAGCCTTCCATCCAACAAATAGTTCCTTCAAACTCCACTCATAATCTTCCTTAATCATTCATTAATAATGTATCTCTATTAGTTGTATGCATCCAACTACCTTTCTCTAAAGTGGACTATCCTTAAAGATGAATAACACCACTTCTATGACTCTATGTTATACTAGCTTTAGTTGAATAGTATCATCCTATATTCACTTTACTCCAACCCTAAATTATATTTATGTGGCTTGCAATGACTACTCTAGGATAACTTATCTATTCTAGGGTTTCCATCATGTTCTACCCACCAATATTACTTATACTAAATATAAGCATTCAACATTGGTGGCTAAAGCATCACCATTATAATCCTTTAATCATTCATTGCTTAAGTTTTTAGTTGGCTAAGCAAGACTTTATCAATCCTACTTTTCCATTATCTTGAAATTATCTTCTTAGTATCTCATATTGGATTGAGGTTATTAATGGATTATGCCCTCATTAAAAGATTTAAGTAGATGTTATGATAAGATCAAGAAATAGTAGATCAAAGATTGATAGTTAAAGAATTTGTGAATCAATGGTTGATTACTCAAAATTGATGAACAACAGATATTAAGATAGGTTCCATAAAGATTGATATGGAAAGAAAGATATATGGTGGATGATCTTGACTTAGTCTCTTTCCAACCCTAACTCATTAAAGAGTTTAAGGTTAGGTATTACTATGATACTACTAGTAAGAATAGATAAGAATAAGATAGATCAGCATTAATCATTGCATTTTTATTATTCTAGTGGTAATCTTAACTTAGTATTCATAGGTTGATATGATGAATAGTATGATAGGGATCATATATAAATCATTTAAGCAATGTATTATGAGTGACATTTTATTATATCTGGTCTACCCTTAGACCAAATCATGTTTAACCAAATAAGGTTTTAGCAAGGGTCATACTGAAACTTATCGCAATTAACTTGATGATCTACTTCAATTCCATCAAGTTAAGAGAAGCTTCAATCAATTTGACAAGTTCTATTTTAAAAGCGCGAAAATTATTCGAATTTTCTATGCATGAATGCAATGCACACATCTGGGTTCAGCTTATTTCTAAGCTCTAATGCTGGGATGTTACATTGGCCTCGTCGGAGCCGCGCTAACCGGAGAGGAACCTCCAGACCGAAGAAAAAGGCTGCAGTAAATTTACAAGGAGCTGCACACCCTCGTCTGACGAGGAAGATCACGACTTCTCGCGGCGACTCCGCAGCCCGCGGCGAAGGAGCCACAACTACGACGCCTATAAGGACACAAAGCTTTTTGGCACCAGATGCTTCAGCAGAGCGATACGGCAGACGCAGATGCCTAAGTATGTTCTTGATCTTCTTTCTCGCGCTGGTATGCTCGACTACCAGCCTTCTCGCACTCCAGTTGACACCACAATCAAACTCTCGGCCATTGGCGCGCAATTCTATGATCCAACTCTCTATCGAAGTCTCAATGGTGCTCTCCAATACCTAACTCTCACTAGACCCGAAATTTCCTTTGTTGTTCAACAAGCATGTCTGTATATGCATGATCCTCGTCTTTCGCACTATAATCACATTAAGCATATTCTTCGTTGCCTTAAGGGAACACTTGACCATGGTCTCCACATTAACAATTCACATGCAACTTCCTTGACAGCATACTCTGATGCAAACTGGGCTGATTGCCCGGATACTCGATGATCCACATCCGGTTTCTGTGTTTTTCTTTGGTGACAATTTAATTTCTGGTTCCTTAAAAGATAGGTTACGGTCTCTCGCTCGTTTGCTGAGGTTGAATATCGCACTATGGCGCATGCGGTTGCTGACACTATTTGGTTGCGTTAGTTTCTTTCGGAGCTTCATCAACCACTTCAGCAGGCCACCATTGTCTACTGTGACAACATCTCGGCGTTTTACATGTCCAGGAATCCAGTCCAGCACAGGCGCACCAAACACATTGAGATAGATATACATTTTATTCGAGAGAAGGTGGCTCTTGGAAAAGTCCGTCTGCTCCATGTTCCAACGACTGCTCAATTTGTTGATATATTCACCAAAGGCTTTCCTACTACGCCATTTACAGACATACGGTTCAGTCTCAACGTCATCGAGCCTCCCATTGTGCCTTCCAGCGATGTTAGATTATGTCGGTTGTTAGATGCTTGCATGCATGTTAAGTTAGGGTTAGCCGCCGGTCGGCCCCATATATAAACTCTTGTACCTTGTATTTTGATTATCATTGAATATCAATTCATCCTACTCTACAGGCTGCATCATAGACCTGAAAGTCCTGAAACCTAAAATCCAAAGTAACTCTGGCTGCATCATAGATGTAATGCACCCCAAAAACGAACTACCACCACCACAAAGCAATCAGTCAACAGATCTCACGCACGGCAAACACACTACAACGACATCACACCCTAACAACAATCAGCACCACATGCTACGGAGTAAAAAGCGCTAGAAACATAGGCGGATCCACCAGGGTGGCCGGGTAGTGCATGGACCGCCCTTACATTTTTACATAACCTATATATTATAAAAAAATAAAAAAATGTATAATTAAATAAAAAAATTGCACCGTTAGACCACACTGATGTGTTGATCTAGATCCTCTGGTGGCTAGAAATTGCAGCAACAGAATTGAACAACAGAGCACTCAAATCGAGAGAAGTCTGGTGGCGTACCTATCTCGTCGGCGGCGCACATGCCTTCCGTGCTTACGAATCGGTGATTCCGTCTCCGTCGCACGAAAGGGGACGCGAGCCGCCACTCCCTCTCGAGAACACGAATAGAGCAACATGGAAAAAAAAAGAAGCGAGAAGAATGAAAATTCAAAAAGGAAGGAAAAAGACCGAGCAGACAAAGTAAGAGAAGAAGAGACACGCTGAGATTCGGACCAAGATCCAATGGCTCAGAAATTAGCTGTTTTTCAATTGCAAAACAGCTAGCTAGCTAACTAGCTGTAAATTAGGAAAAGCAGTGTATTTGTATGGTATATTTTGCTACTATACCAATTGAAATAACAATTGTGGCCATTATATTCAAAACGCCTCTAAAAAATACTACAGTAGTAGAATGCTAGGAAGGAATATAATGTTTGTAACTGAACCGCCGGAGAGATTTGAACACGACTATTTTTTTGTCTCTGCATATGGTAAGTGCTCCATATCAGATGCCTATATTTGCAGCTGGCGTGTATCTCTCCGGCACGATCGTTTGTCCGTCGCCTGTTGCCGCCGCCAACCCATCTGCTTGACGTACCTCCATGGACAGCGCTTCCTCCTATGTCTGCGGCGCGGCCACCCACCTCCTCGTCGCCGGCTCCCTGCTGGCCGGCGCCTACCGCCTCTTCGGGGGTCCTGGCGCCGCCTGTGCCATCGTCGCCGTACTCCTCAGCATCATCATCGTCCCCGTCGTCGTCGGGAAGCGGCGTCGTCCGGCCGGCAACAACGGCCGGATGGAAATCCAGGCGGCAGCGGCCGGCACCGCCCCGGCTGGCAACGGGCAGATCGAGCTCCCGGCGGTTTTCAAGTACAAGAGGGACGGCGGGGCGGCGCCGCTTCCGGATTGCAGCATCTGCCTGGGGCAGATAGGCGTGGGGGAGAAAGTGCGGCGGCTGCCGGAGTGCGGGCACGTCTTCCACGTCGGCTGCATCGACGAGTGGCTGCGCGAGAATCCCAGCTGCCCGGTCTGCCGCGCTGCTGCATGGCAGGTCTGACGAATCTGACTCGATCCATGCATGGTATAGGTTTAGATGAGATGTCAACTCGATCCATCATCATGTCGTAGAAAGAGAGAAAGACACTTCTTTTTTGGTTTTCAAACACGTCGTTGGAGTTTGGATGGTTTTGTTGTTCCTGGATGCATGCTCTACTCAAATTATTACTACCAGATCGGAAACTAAACTATATATATGAGATAAACTAAAGCTTTAGTTCTTGCGTGCATGCTCAAATTTCTCTCTATATAGCTTTAGTTCAGCTTGCAAAGACCGTTTCATCTTCTTCTCTTGTCACAGCTAATAAGTGTGCAGCTATTCTACCCTCCCCTGATAGTCTATCCCTTGATAGTCTCCACAGAGCTCTCGGCGCCTCGCCCCTCTTCGTCCGCCGGGCTCGCCGGTCGGAGTGGGGATGGGGGAGGTCGTCGATCGGTCCACCATGTACAACTTAGGTTTAGTTCTTCTCGTTGTAGGGTTAGGGTTAGGTATAGGATTGTTCTCCGTGGCGTTTGGCAAGATGTTGTCGGGATGGATCCCTTCCCTAGGACTGGCGGTCACTGCTAGCTGCACTTCTCCGGTGAGCTCCGGTGGTAATAAGCCTTCTGGCAAAGATCCCAGGATTATCCAGCTTCTTTGCGGATGCCGCATTGAAGAAGATCAACAATTAATTAGGGTTTATTATTTGGACCGATTCCTCTTTATATGTTGCTCACAGAAAAAGCCAACAGTGTGAGTATATTTCAGTTCTCTGGACACGGCGTTTTAGTCTAGCGCTGCTAGAATAAGGATCAGTTGAGAATTTTGGTTGAGTCCGTCTTTGCTATCTTCAAGACACTCGGGTGGTGCGTGCACCGGAGACGAATGAGATCGGTTCTGATGGCGCTCCCCATATTTATCGGAGAAGATTTTTAGTGGTTTGTTTTGTGCTTTCATTATCTATCGATCGAGTTAATTAGCTGCCTTATTAGTTCTTTGGAGTAGTATGATTATGTTTCCGGAAGAAGCAACTGAACAGCAGTCGTTTTCAAAGCGGATTCAGTTGGCGATTCTTTGGAGATCCACGCTATAATGCTATGCTCGGTTGTATTCTCACACTATATCCAACTTGTCGTCACTGTCCGTTTCTTCTTTTCTTTCTCGCTTCCATCTACTTCGATGGCCCGCGGTTTGCTGTTTTAGCCATATTCTCCATCTAGTATTGTACAATTTATACTATTTCTCCAAGACTATAATTTGTACGATTTTATAATTTACAATTTTAAATTAGTCAATATCAACCGTCCCTCTTGTTCTTGGCTAGCCCCCGTGGGCCACCACGGGCTGAAACCCTAAACATTCCCACCTGCTGTTGCATCAGCATCCGGACTGCGATCACTGTTGGCACTCTCGCTGCTCCGATCCTATGTTTCTCAACTGCTTCCCCCCAATGATACACACATGGCGTTCGAAGGAATGTCCATGAGGAATATGTGGTGGTCTTCTCGGATATCTAGGTTGGGTTCATGAGCTGGAATCATCTTGATACGGATGCCCATGTACCGGTTCCTGCCGAGGGCCTTCATGTCATGCCTTAATCAGATAACGATTATCCATTCCATGTTTCTCAATGTTTAATTCATTCCATGTTTCTCAGAAAACGGATCCTTTTCAACAACATCGCCAACAACCTGGAGCTTTGGGCCACGAGATCGACGAAGCTGGCGCCTACTCTGACAGAGTGGAAACAAAAGTTTCTAACACCTTAGGTCTCAGATTTCTCCTTTTAACCCCCCTGACCTAAGCCGGGCTATAAATTCTGCTCTATCTTTGTAACTCTGCTGTAACCATAAGGTCTGTGTTCTACCCTGCCTTCATATATGAAAATATATAGTTAAAAAAAAGATATGTGCCGATTCACTGAGATTACAGGGAACACGAAACAAGGAACAACAATCGCTGGAGCTTGTTTTTGAAAAATTTAAAAATGGTAGTTTGGAGCTTCAAAATATTCTAAAAGGAACAATTTTTCTAGAGTAGGGGACCCATGGCCCTAAGGCTAGTCATAGTGGGAGTAACTTGACTAGTAAATAGTCATACATGTATTGCCAATTAAGCATTTAGATGACATGGCAAGCAATTAAATGATAAAAGAGAGACTTGTGATAACTAGCTATGTTACCATAATATCACACATTTTAAGACAAAATGAGTCTATATTGCAATAAATAAGCATTTGCATGACACTATATATATGTTATCTTTCACTATGAAGGTAGTAACTTAGACTAGTAACATACGCATGTTACTGCTCTAAGTTACTCTCCACTATGATCAGACTAAAAAAAGCTCTGCCAGTTTGGTCAAGGGTAGGGTCCCAACATTTATGGAATGCCCAAAAGGCTAGTCCTGTCTCCCTAGCTTTTTACTTATGTTGTCTGTTTGTCACAACATACATAAATGACATTGACTCGCTTTGTTGTCATGGCGGGCGCCAGGAAATGAAAGTTGGTATTCATTGTAACTTTTTTTGTCAATTGCAATATATGAACCATATGTAACAGTTGATAGCAGTAACACAAAACAGTATACGACAATAACAAATTCTTGATCAAGTAAAATTCCATAAGAGATGAGACAGTAATTCCGTAATAACTACCAAGTACCAATATACTTCTTGGTTAAAGCCTTGTCCATATTCTCAGCTTACAAATTACAATATAGTTCATGTTCCATATCCGGTGCTTGCAACAGCACTAATTGCAGATTGCTCTTGGAATGAACAGGAGAAGTAGTCAATTATGGCCGCGTGCGCATGCTTCGCTTCCTACCGCCGCCGCAATTAATTAGGACCGGGTAGAGGACGAGGCGGTCTGCGAGCGGTGCGTCCGTGCTATCAGGATCCCGTCTCACAGGGGTTTTTTCTGATGACCCCGTGGGCCGGCCTGGCTAGTGGGTTGGGCTGACTAAATACATGCATAAAAAAAGATGACGTCGTTTCCATCGGCAGACCTTGTATGAGCATACTGTGTGAGTACAGGGAAAATAGATTCAAATCATCGGAACGAAAATCATACTCCCTCGGTCTCGAATTAGACGGAGTAGCAGATTTGTTTAGAGTACGTATATAGATATATGCCAATCTAGACGAATCTCCGACATCTAATTTGAGACGGAGGAAGTACCATTCTAGTGACCCAGTGGCCAGTCTGCTTTCTTAAAGAAAGAAAAAAATACTACTGGCAGTACATATCACGGTGGCCTGCCCAGCTATTTGCATTGGTCGGGCCAGCTCCAAGTGAAAACAAAAGATGGGTCTTAGCCAGGCAAACAGATGTGCTCAGTGTCATCAGTAACTAGCCACAGCAAAAGATGCATGCAACCATCTACAGCCACTTGAAGGTAGCACCCACTGACTGTTTCTTAAGCCTTACAATGCCTGATGACCCAAGAAAAACATGTAAAATATGTACTGCCTGGTTACAAGGACTTTCGGTATCAGTTTGTACCATGCGAAAAAAATGATGCCACTGAAACGCTGTATATTTTAGCTTCGATTCTAGACTCATGTCAGTGGGGTTCCTGGGGATGTGTACACTGTAGTAGCTACATACATACATGTCTATTTTCTCCTCCCCTTTTTTTTCTGTATGAACAATTGAACTGAAACCAACTAACGTGCGTCGGTACTCGTGTGCCCCCAAGATCGAGACGCCGATCCTCCTAACTGCGCGCAGCCCAGGCTTACTTGTTTCAGCCATTTGAGGTTAGCAGATCCAGGTAGACATCAAACCCCTGCGTAGGTGCGCTCCGCTTCAGCTTGTCCAAGGCACGGTTCTGGAGCTGCCTGATCCTCTCTTTGGACAGCCCGTACATGTCCCCGATCACGTGGAGGGTCTTGGGCTCGCCGTCGTGGATCCCGAAGCGGTGCTCGATGATCTCCTTCTCCCTGGTGCTCAGGATCGTCCCTAGGAAGTCATGCACTTGCTGCCTCATCATCATCCTGTCTACGACGAGGTCGGGGGGATCGATGTTCGGGTCTTCTGTGATCTCCTGTAGTGTTAAATATCACAGCTCAACTGTTATTGTTTTGACCAGAAATAGCTAACCTGTTTTTGATATCAACAAAAAGCTACTCTAAGTAGTGTATTTATCTTCTGAAGGCAGAGCTATAGTACATAGAACTACCATGAAAATATGTCCTCATGTGCAACTACTATCTGTTCTCTTCACTGTTTTGTGAAATTCCAGGACATGGTATGGAAATGGTAGAGTACCTGGAACGTGACACTATCGTTGGACCAAACCTGATCCTGCATCGACCGTGGTTTTCTGGTTTTCGCTTTCAGTTTTGCCAGCTTCTCAATCGTGATGCCGGCACGCCTAGCTACGTTTTGATTCGTAGGCTGCTCCCCTTCCAAGATGCATTCCAGCCTTGCTTTCCCCACCTTTTTAAGACGTGCATACACACTCTCCTGCAAATTAGAAGTTTGTAGCTTTCAGAAGATATAAATGCCAGACTAAATGAACTCTGTCTCCTCTCAAACTTGGATTCAGGGGCATGGTGAGTTCAGGTCATACCGGCAACCGAATTAATCTTGAATGCTTGAAAATAGACTTTTTAATTGCTTGACGTATCCACCAATACGCATACGTGGGGAACCTACATCCCTTGCTTGGATTGAATTTCTCAAAGGTCTTCATCAACCCACGGCATCCGTCCTGGAAGTAAGAACAGGAAACATTTGCAACATGGAACATGACGGCATAGGTTCTGCATTACCAATGTAAGAAAAGAGTGAAACCTGAACCAGGTCCTCGATATCAAGACCATATCCCTGGTACTTCCTAGCTACATGTATCACGAGGCGGAAATTTGAGCGAGCCATCTTCTCTCTACAGCGTCTTCCGACGTGTATCGACGACTGCAGCTCCTTGCAGCTCATCCCTACAGCCTGAGCCCACTCAGCCAGCGTCGGCTCACGGCCACATTCCTCTTCTAGTCTACGCTGCGCCTCCTCTAGTTTCATAAGATCCTGCGGTATTTACCAAATCACTGAATTAGCAAGACGAAACATGTTCACAGCGGCACGAAGGGCAGGAATAAAAAAAGTTAGAACGTGAGACCGGGATATACGACATGCCTGTATCTGACTGAACAAGCGTTTCTCTTCCTTTGCCGTCAAGAACTCGGTCGTCTCGGTGTCTCGTAGAAACAACCTGAAGGGTTCGTCTGGACCAAGAACTCTGCCATACTTCTTGGACTTGTCCTTTTTCTTCGAGTTGGCAACGCTGCACTGGACATGAGTGGTACTTGATGCCTGAGGAGCGTTACGTCTCTTGGATCTCCTCTCACGCAGCCGTGTAGATCGAATGAACACCTGACCATTTCCCAGCAGCTTCTCGTTCGGGTGGTGGTTCGACTCCACATTACCGGTGGAAAGCATCAAGCTGGGTAGCACATCCAGCTGGGTGGAAGAAGAAGAAGAAGCGCCTGATTCGTCTCCCAGAAACGCCACCTCCTTGGTCAAGGTGACCGAGGTTGCTGCACCAAGGCCCAAGCTCGCAACTGGTTTCAACGACGGCATGGAAGTGCCGATGGAAACAGAACTGCCAAACACGAGTCAGGTGAGGTGAGATCAGAATAACCAGAGAGTGTGCACAAGGGGAACAGAAACAGAGGATGTGCGTGTCATTTTACCCAAACGCCTGCTGGTAGATGACTTGCCGCTGCAGGTCTCGCAGGTAGCTCTCGAACTCGCCCTCCGCCCCCTCTTCGCCCTTGAGGCTCTTCCCTTCCGTGTGCTGTTCCAAAGCCTTGAGCAGCGAAACAGATGACAGAGAATCAGCACTAAAAATGGTACAGAATAAATAAAACCATGTACTACATGAAACAAGTCGTCGTTGAACACGTGAAGGGAGTGTTGGAGGGATGGGGCAACACACCATGTCCAGCAGGAACTCCAGCAAGGCCTTCTCTCCCTTGAGTGACACCGAGCCATGGATGGCCTGCTCCTCGGCCGCCACGAGCGATGGCGAGTAGTGGCACGCGGTGGATGCTCGGCCGGTGTTGTCATGAATCATCGGGACTGCCAAATGCCCAAATCGGATCAGCTGATAAAGAAGGATGGTTGTGCGAATAAGATGTACCTGAGGTGCGCGAGGGGGATGGGGAAGAAGCACTGCTCCTGAAGCTTGGAGAGGAGGTGGGAAAGAGGGGCGACGGGAGGAGGCTCCGGCTGGAATTCATGGGGTGGAGCCAGGATCCCCGGCGAGGCTGGAGGAAGAAGAAGAGGCGGCTCAGCTCAGCTCGCAACGCACGCACGGGCTCCAAGGAGCAGAGTGTGTTGTCTGGTTCAGTGTCCTCTCCTATCCGTTTTCATCAGAAGTGTTTTGATTGGTCGGGAAGATCATATGGTCGCTCCATCAGCCATGATTTTTTTACTGCCTGCTCCTGCAGTCCTGCTCTAGCTGAGTGAGGATAAGGCGCGCGAGCAGCGCCATGGATTTGTGCTGCCAGGTGGGTCCCCGCAGGCCGCCACGTGTATACTCACCTGATTCTTTCTAAATCGGGACTAGTCTTTACTACCTGCGGTTTACTTCGCCGGCTAGCTCGACCTCGCATGGATGCGTCCCGCCTCGCCGTCCCGCTCGACCTCCGCGACGTCGCTGAAGGTGCGCGCAACCCGGGGTGGCAGTTCACGGAGGAGGACGTGGCGGTGAGCGGCGACCGCAACCCGGTGCGCCTGGACGACGCCTTGGCCCGTGGCGCCGGGTTCACGCACGGCATGCTCGCCGCCCGCTTCGTACGCACGCACGTCACCCTTCTCCCTCGCGGGCATTCCGCCGAACGCCCCGCCCCGGGTTGCACGTCGCGCAAGGCAAAGGTGGGGTTGCCTTGCGCAACGTGCAACCCGGGGCGGTGTACGCGAGCCAGACCCTGAGGTTCGCGGCGCCGGTGTACGTCGGCGACGTGGCGGTCGCGGACGATGCACACCAAGACCAGACCACCGCCGGGAGGCACATGTACGACGACAGACCTTACGCCATCCCCTCTATTCTTTCTTTCTAGGCCATTGCTGTAACTGAAAAACTAAATATTTGGGCAGCGTCAAGCTGGGAACCAAGACGGACGGACGGACGGGCAAAGGAGAGGAGGCCATGGCGTTCCTGCTTATCAGTGCCCACGATGGACGCCTCTGCCCGGAAATGATGCTAGTACCATGATCGTCTTGGCATGTCTTGGTGGATCAACCTCATTCAGTCGTTAGATTCTGGAGAATACAGTATCGATCCGCTTTTTCTTTCACTATATATAATCCATGATACTATGAATTTATTTTTTCAAATTAAGATCCTCAATGGAGTATTATATATAAAAAGCTGCGAGTTTTTTCTGTCATCTTGTTCTAACTAAATTTTCATCCAAAAACTCACTTATTAGTGCACGCGTGTGAATTCATCAGACAGAATTACAAGAGCAACACAGGACAAAGAGACATCCTTCCACTTTACCAAATTTATTCCTCTTCTCAAATTCATCTCAGCTAGAAGAAAAATATATAGTAGTTCAACACGGCAACCACTTCAACCCACTACAAAAAATAAATAAAGAGTACTAGCCGCAGCATTACACACCACCACCACAATTCCTTAAAGTCGTCAGAGACTCCCACACCCAATAACCCCAGCAGGACAGCACCACTGTATGTGTTGCTCGCTCCTACATGCCCCCTGGCATCCCGGCGGCAGCAGGGGCCTTCTTGCTCGGCTTCTCCACGACGATGGCCTGGGTGGTCAGGACCATCCCAGCCACCGACGCCGCGTTCTGCAGGGCGCAACGAGTCACCTTGGCGGGGTCAATCACGCCGGCCTCCACCAGGTTCTCGTGTGTGTCCGTCATCGCGTTGTACCCAAACTCCCACTCGCTGTCCTTGATCTTCTCCACGATCACCTCACCTTCCACCCCAGCGTTGTGGGCGATCAGCGATGCAGGTGACAACAGAGCCTGGAGATTCATCAACAGGTATCCAAGTAAGATAGACAGAACAGTAAGGTGCTATTTTGGTGCTAACTCCATTAATGTTTTCAGATGCAAGAGAAATGTTGAAGCCTAACTACTAACTGTTCTACACGAATGATCGACAAATCAATTGTTTGGCATTGCAAACTAAGGCACATCATCTATCAATCCTACAAAGTACAACTGCAGAACTATCTCATTACTTATAATTGCAGTACAGGTATATTCAATGGAGGAAATACAAACTAATATATCATACCTAAACTACAGACAAAAAGAACAGTCAATTGCTCAAGTTAATGACTAGAGGTATGTTGTGGTATGAAAGCGAAGTGCTAAAGCTGAACTACTCATGTTCTACGTGAATAAACAACAGATCAATTTATTGACACCATCAACTAATTGCATGGCATCTATCAAGCTTACACAGTACAATGGTAGAACTATCTCACTACTTATGACTGCAGTATAATAGTTGTTTTTCATTGGAATAATAATACCTTCTGGATGATATCAGCACCAAGGCGTTCCTCAGGGTCATCCAGCTTCTCCTTGATGGCTGGCACAAACGTCGACAGATGGACATAGGCCGCACCACCCCCAGGTACAATGCCTTCCTCTATGGCCGCAAAGGTAGCATTCTTGGCGTCCTCTATGCGGAGCTTGCGGTCCTCAAGCTCCGTCTCGGTTGCAGCTCCGACCTTTATCACCGCAACTCCACCGGAAAGCTTTGCGATTCTCTCTGCCAGCTTCTCAGAATCGTATACCGAGTCCGTCTGAGAGAGCTCTCTCTTCAGCTGTGCGATTCTTCCCTGGATCTCGTCTTTGGTGGCAACGTCTGCTATGATGGTCGTGGATGACTGGGAGATTGTCACTTTCCGGGCTATGCCGAGCTGCTCCACCGATGTCTGCTCAATCAGTTGGCCGAGATCTTTGGCTTGGAATTCAGCACCTGACAGAACATACAGGGAGAAATGAATATATATATACCAGAGCACAACAGTACAGAGCTGGAACCAGTTGCAAAGGAAAACAAGTGGATTTTTGTTGTTGTTCTATCTTCTGAATGATGGAAGTAGAAGTAGCTCCATTTTGTGTCTAGCACTTGCAACGACCTCAATAAAAAAATATCTTGGTGGTGTTCTAAATATTGTAGCTTACACAGCTAAGGAACAGCATATTCTAGTTTAATAGTCAATTAATATACTGCAGCTTACATGGTAGGACTATGATGTGTCATAGTTTAACATAAAAGCTAATAAACAGGACAGGGGGGATACCATAGCATTGGCATGATAAAAGTATTGGACTTGGGGAAATAAAGCTGTTTATTTGAAGTCCAGTAGACTAGCAGAAAGTAGTCTCACCAGTAACGATGGCAATGTCCTGAAGAAGAGCCTTGCGCCTTTCACCAAAACCAGGAGCTTTAATAGCAGCTACATTCAGGATTCCTCTAAGCTTGTTGACAACTAAAGTTGCCAAAGCCTCTCCAGATACATCCTCTGCAATTATGAGAAGCGGTGCTCTCAACTGCGTAGTTTGCTCCAACAAAGGAAGGATTTCTTTAATCGAAGAGATCTTTTGATCAGTGACAAGAACCCGAGCGTTTTCAAACTCAACAATGGACTTCTCAGGGTTCGTGACAAACTGAGGAGAGATGTATCCTCTGTCAATCTGTACAGATTGGTGAAATGAGTTACTACTTTAGCATCACGAAAAAAAAAGATGTACTTATTCAACCACAAGATGGAACAAGAAAGAGAGCAGGCCTGGTTAGGGCACTTACCTCCATTCCTTCCTCAACTTCAACAGTAGTCTCAAACGACGACGATGACTCGATCGAGAGGACACCATCGGGGCCAACTTTGTTAATAGCCTCCGCAATCATGGCCCCCACAACGTCATCGTTTCCAGCAGATATGGCGGCAATAGCTGAAACAGAAGAGCGAAGTGTTTGACAACATATTCCTTCCTTGCACAGAGAGCAAGCTATCAGGCTTGCTTTATATAAAAGAATCAAAATAAAGCTGCATCTCACCTTTGATGTCCCCACTGCCCTTGACAGGCCTCGACTTCTTCCCAAGTTCCTCAACTAAATACTGCACCGTCTTGTCAATGCCCTTCTTGATAGATACTGGGTTTGCCCCTGACGTAACACTCAGCAGGCCCAGTTTGATGATCTCGCGAGCCAGGACGGATGCGGTCGTCGTCCCATCGCCCGCCGAGTCATTTGTCTTGCTAGCAACCTGTCATTTTTTGAAGATAAAGACATGTACAGTAAAGATTTGAGCAACAAAGGTATGGCAATGAATTAAGTGATGAACTAAAATTTTGCCATACAGAAAACATAGTATGCCTCTGGAAAGAGAACAATATAATGCTTACCTCACGAATCAAAGCAGCACCAGCATTCTCCATGGGATCGGCGAGCTCGATAGCCCGGGCAATGGTAACTCCATCGTTGACCACTTTGGGGCTGCCAAACTCGTCCAGGACAACATTCCTTCCTGCAAAACAAAGCAATGGGAATAGAGATCAGGAGCGGAAACCAGCCTCATAGATAAAGAGGGGGAAATCATGGATTGGTGATTAACAATCTGTCAGGATTTCCAATAGGAAGAAGACTAAAAGAGCTCATCGGCACAGACAAATACACCACAATTTATCACATATGGTTGTGATAAGCCCAACATATAGTTGTTAACCTTACAAATCTTAAATCTTCAAGTTTATACCTAGTATAAACATTAATCAGTGGGAGCAACTGGCATAGAAATTCCAATACCATACTACTAAATCAGACTAAGGGGGGCAAAGGAGCGGCTGCACATATAGTAGCCATGTACTGGTACCAATCAATCCCCTAGCTACCACTGCGGCCAAAATAGATTCGGCATGCACTAGGGACAATAAGAATCGACAGCGACTTGTAAGAAAAGGGAAGTGTGGGAGGAAGTGGGGGGGGATCACGGGAGATCGGTCAACCTCTGGGTCCGAGGGTGACGCCTACGGCGTTTGCGAGCTTCTCGACGCCGGCCTGGAGGGCGGAGCGCGAGGACTGGTCGAAGGCGATGTCCTTGGCGGAGGCCCGCACCGCGGAGTGCGCCCGGCGCCGGGCGGGCAGTAGCCTCGCCGCGGACGGCTTCCTGGACCTCCCGCCCCTCTGCTGCCACCAAAGAAAAAGGAAGTCAGCTTTAAGCAGAGGACGTCCGCCGGAGACGGATGGGGAGGTCGTCGGATCTGATTGGATCGGGCGGGGTTTAGTCAGGGGTTTTCGTGCGTTACCTGGAGGGCGGCGGAGGAGGAGGAGCCTGGGAGGAGGGAGGTGCCGGTGGTGGGGATGGTGGCCATGGCAGGCGCGGGTGGGTGCTAGGGTTTTGGGGGTTGGGACGAGAGGCGGCGGAGGAAGCGAGGAGGAGGAGGAGGAGGGAGAGCAGAGGGGGGAACTTGTTGGGGGTGGGAGGGAGGGTTTGCGGAGAAGGAAGATTCTGGAACGTTGGCTGGCTCGCCACCTACCGTGTCCGTGACCGTGTGTGCCGTGCAGGCCAAAAGAGCATGCTCTCCTCCGGCTCGGACGGCCGATCAAGCACAAGCACGCACATAAAAGACAAGCAACACACAGCTCACTCTCCTGCTCTACCAGGACTGGAAATTACATCATACAAAGTGTTTTACTAGGCGCAAATCTAAGAGCAACTCTGATATATTACAGAGCATCCAAATAAATTGTTTGCATCATTAAAAAGGTGTTTTACATCATATGTGCAGCTTCTACTTTTATAATTAATGATGTATTTTACGACAACAACTGTACCACCTTAGGGCGTGTTTGGTTGCTCGTTTCCCGTCTCTCGCGTGGGACGGAAAGAAATAAGTGTGTTTGGTTTCGCACGCGTGGAGCAATCTTTGCCCCCCCCCCCCACGAGTTTTAAAGTGTCACTCAACCTGGTCCTAGAGGAACGTCCAAGTTCTCGCGCTCGCGGAGGAAGAAGATGCACGCGCTCGGGCAAGGGAGGGATGACGGGAGCTCACAAAGCGCCATGTGTTGTAGGTACGATTAGTGTTACAAGTTTAGTTCTTCCCCTAGAACTAAACGCATTGCGTATCTCTAGTGTCGTAGGAGAAGGTTGCGTCCCCTGATCTGTCTGTAACCTCTTTGAGGCCTCTGCGTTATGTGTCGATGCCTGATGCGGTGAACAGAAGGAAATTGGCCATGACATGGCCAGCATCTTTATCCACCTTCGTCCCGGATCCGATCTGCTAGTTGATCCAGAAAGGGGGTTTAGTTAGAGGCGGACATGTGTTTGATTGTAAAGGATGTCTTCAAGTTCTGTGGCCGAATAGTCACTTCGAACCAGGTGTACAACCACATGAGGTATTGGAGAGTTAGGTGGATTCGGATGCTGAGGATCAAGAGGCTTGAGAACGTGCACTGGGTTGAGAAGACCTCTGCTATCATGATGGACGGTGATGATTACCATGTGCATATTAAGGTTCGATATATTTGCACTTGCATCAGTAATTGTAAAGCTCACATATGAACTACATGTCTTGAACTAACTGTGATTCTCATGTAGGCTCAGCAGAAGGACACCAAGTTAACCAGCAAGCCCATTGAGAACTGTGATCATATGAAGATGATCTATGGTCCTCGCATTCCCATTACGCACGCCTCTCTGACCGCGATACACCGTGCTCTTAGCCATCTAATGGAGCACAGTGGACAGACGACCAAGTATCTTGACATGACTCCTAAGCGCAAGATGAGTTGGTTCACGGTCTTTCTGAACAAGCACTATCTCTGAGCAGCGAAGCGAGATGTTCGAGGAGGTGTTGGTTGCGGTGTTGATGATGATGATTGTGATGTGTATTTTGGAGTAGCTAGGCTGATGAACTTTGGTTGTGGTGACCCCTGAACTTTGATCTGTATGTTTTAGGAGGTGGTATTCAGTTATAACCCCTTCGTATGTGATAAACTTGTGTTGCATCACGTGCAGTTGTTCGTGAACTCGTGCTGCAGCACACACGCCATGACAGATTATGTCGATTCAGTCTTAATATAAGCTAGTAGTTCTCTAAATTGCAATTGTCTGAAAATTTTTTTCTGCCTTGCTGATGTTGGGTAAGCTCATATGACCAGTCAGGAGGTAAGTCTATCAGGGACAATGCAAATAGCCAAACAAGTACCAATTTGCTGAAAAATAAGAATGTATGAAACCAAACGACCGTGGCTTGTCTTTCAAACCCCTAGGGGTGAGAATACACGGAACCAGACGAATAGACATTTAGGCACGAGAGGTTGCATTGTCGCGCATAGCTTCCTGGAGCCATGATCTCCAGTTGTGACTAAAGGCCACGAGCAACCAAACACACCCTTAGGTGATGTATAATAGGTCGTCGAACACCGCCAAGTCATTCATCTTCCACATATAAAACTTCAAATTCAACAACTAAAACTTAAATACGAACATTTCTAATTCATTTTATCTATTTGATAAACTCAAACTCAACTCCCTAAACTTTGACACTTCGATAGAACTAAACTTTCATAGAACCTAAAACTCGTTATCGTCGGAGTTGCCGAGGTCATTCCAGAAATCCGAGTCCAACTCGGAGGAGGAGCCTGACGTGATAGCAATGGCGGAGGAGCCAACCTCCAATACTGCAGCCTCAGTCTTCTTCGTCTTCATGGCTTCTCTCGTCGCAAAGTACTCTCTCTCTCTCTCTCTCTAAAATTGCACGAGCTCCGGTTGCTCACGGCGAATCTTCTCCATTGCCGCCTCGTTGGTTATCATGATACCTAATCTCCAAGAACTCGGACTCCACGAGGCTAGGAACTTCACGGGAGTTCATATTCTCCTGTAGTCAGCCGAGCGTCCACGTGACGTAGTTATACGTGGGAACGGCGAGCTCCATCATCTCGGATGTGCCCATCAACCAGTGCATGTCATCGAAGGTGATCTCTTCCACGTAGCGGTCGAACTTCTACATCCGCACACGGAGGAATTTGATCGACGATCTAGGGTGGCGGCGATTCCCACGAAAATGGTAAGGAAATAGTGGGGATAGGCGATGGATCCAGTGGTTTTGGGGTGGGAATCTGCAACGCCGTTGTGTGGCGGTGCGGTGTTGCGGCTGTGGGGGGAACACGTGGGGAAGAAGCGTTGATGGGTTCAACATGGTGGTTGGCCTCTGTCGCATAGCCGTTTTGGATATACATCACCCTGAAAGATGACATATATTTACATCATCTGGCCCAAAATTATGTATCAACTAGCCAAAATATACATCACCAGAACATGTTGGAGAGACATTTTTGCGTTACAAAATAGTGGGATACTCACATTGCTAGCTATGCATGCCCACACCACCATTAATTGGATTAAAAGACGATAACATAATTTGATTGGCAGATGTGATATAGACCCATTAGGGAAACTAATGGACGTTGTATCGGGAATATAGTGTTGGTTTCATACATACACCATGCATGTCATCCAAACACACATAAGTCATTTTCACGGTGTGGCTCATCCACGCACATAAGTTTTCCCTATGTTGTGGCCTTTTACCATGACAACATGTTTGCATTTCATGCATGCTAGGACACGAACCAAGAATGCACGGCTTCTCACGATCAAAAAACATACGGCTTCTCAAAACTGAAATAGAGCACGCTCTTATTCAGCTAGCACATGTCCATTAAGGCGTCAGGCAGATATAAAATTTAATGCTTCATCTCCGCGAGTCCACCCACATGTATCAGTTTTGGGGGGTTCTATATTTTTGAAATTTACGTGATTAATCTTACATCCGTGGGGACTACAATTTTCCTCCTATCTAATGAGCCGACATATTTTCAATTTAGCGGATAGCGCCGTCCCAAGCGAAACACGATGAGCAACTAGAATGTTGCATGTGAGGAGAAAGAAAACTAACACCAATCGGATACAAGAAATTGACCACACATCTTACCCAACGGTACCGCGTGGTTGTTGTATAGGTCCATCTTGGAAAAAAAATGTGTGTAGGATGGGCAGCGTTGGAGACAAAATAGATGGTACATCATGAGACATGTTGATTATAACAGTTTTGTTTTAGGGCGCAAGTTCATGGATCGCCCATTCGTTCTTGTTCATCCGACACCATGTAGCTTTTTAAATCTGTTCTTAGGTACTCACTTTTACTTGGTACCCCCTCTGTTCAGAAATATAAGATGTTTTAGCTTTGTGAATCGAATGTATCTAGACGTTTTTTAGTGTATAGGTTCGTAGAGGCTTGAAGTGAACCTATACAGTAAAAGTCATCTAGATACATTCATTTCACAAAGCTAAAATATCTTATATTTCTGAACGGAGGAAGTACTCATATAGAACCATGTAGATACCACACATGAATGAACAAAAAATGCAAGGAAAGAACAAAAGGTTATGCGCCACAAATTAAAAATCCATAAACACATGGTCATGGTGTCCAAGATATAGAGGGAACAACAGTCTGCGCACCACTAGTTAGAAATCCACAAACACGTGATCGTGTTATCCAAGGTACAAACGAAACAACAAATGACAACACGTAAAGCCAGGCTAAATGATGCCAGATAAACGGATGACAAAAAGATGCCATTGACAGAACAATGTCAACAGGCGACGATCCAGATTTTACGGGATCACAATGTACCATAATCGGACGACCCAATCAACATGCACAACTAGCATGATGGGTAATAAATCCGCATTGTTTTTGCATTTTACCTCACCTTCCCTATTATACATTATCTTTGTTCGCACCTACTAGACGATCACTAGTGGAAACGAGGCTTTTCGTTGATCCTGGAAAAGGGCTTTAACACCGGTTCTTCTACGAACCGGTGTTAAAAGGGAGGCCGTACCAGCGTGGCCCGTGCGGCAAAAAAGGATCCCCCTCCCCTTTAACACCGGTTCGTGCCACGAACCGGTGTTAAAGGACCCTGCAACAGTGCCCCGCGCAGCCCCCCCCTTTAGCACCGGTTCGTGGCTTGAACCGGTGTTAAAGGGGGGGCTATATAAGACACTGCAGCCCACACCCCACTCTTCCATTTTTTCACTATCTCATTTTGGAGCCTAGCAAGAGGGTGTGAAGAGTGATAGTTTGTGTTTTTTTCATATGCACAAGAGGTGTTCGGTGAAATGCCCGAGAGCTCAAAATAAGTTTTCTCGTTGCTCTTTCCTTCTCGGTCGAGGTCGGCAACTATCCTTTCATGTGTCATTGATGTACTATATATAAATGGTCATCTCCTTGTTAATTTTTGATATATACTACATATTAATGTAGATGAACCGGCAATGGATGTACGGTGACCGCCGCACTTCCGAGTACATTACGGGCCTCCAAAATTTCATCGTTGTGGCTAATGCAAACCGTGGTCACAATGGTTTTATGTGTTGTCCGTGTGTTCACTGTCAGAACAAGAAAGACTACTCAAATACCAGAACCATTCACGCCCACCTGCTTCGATCCGTTTTCATGCCTAGCTATAATTGTTGGACCAAGCACGGAGAAAAAGGGGTTGTGATGGAAGACAACGAAGAAGAAGAGGAGGATGACAACTATCATAATATGTATCATGAATATGATGATACTGCAACGGGGGTAGATAATGAAGATCAAGAGGCAGCAGATGGGCCCGCTGATGACGATCTTGGTCGGGCCATTACTGATGCAAAGGAAGAATGTGAAACTGAAAAGGAGAAGGAGAAGCTGGAGCAGATGTTAAAGGATCACAAAACATTGTTGTATCCAACTTGCGAAGATGGCCACAAAAGCTAGGTACCACATCGGATTTGCTGCAATGGAAGGCGAGAACGGTGTGACCGACAAGATTTTCAAAGTTGTTGGTAAAATGAAGAATCTTCTTCCAAGAAATAATGAGTTGCCCGACAAGACATACCAAGCAAAGAAGGTTGTCTACCCTCTAGGATTAGACGTGCGGAAGATACATGCATGCATTAATGACCCATCCTCTATCGCGTGAGAAGTACGAGAATTTGGATGCATGTCCGGTATGCCTTTACTGCTTGATATAAGATCAGACGAGACGATCCTGGCGATATTGAGGGCGAGGCCCCTAGGAAGAAGGTTCCCGCCAAGGTTATGTGGTAATGCTCCTATAATACCACAGTTAAAACATCTCTTCAGAAATAAAGAGCATGCCAAGTTGTTGCGATGACACATGGAAGACCGTAAAAAAGACGCGATGTTGAGACACCCCGCTGATGGGTCACAGTGGAGAAAAGTCGAGCGAGAGTACCCGGACTTCGCACGTGACGCAAGGAACTTAAGGTTTGGTCTAAGTACAGACGGCATGAATCCTTTTGGTGAGCAGAGCATCCACAAGACTGGCCTGTGAATCTATGTATCTATAACCTTCCTCCTTGGTTGTGTATAAAGAGGAAGTTCATTATGATGCCAGTGCTTATCCAAGGCCCGAGGCAACCCGGCAATGACATTGATGTGTACCTAAGGCCATTAGTTGAAGAACTTTTACAGCCGTGGGCCAAACCAGGTGTACGTATGTGGGATGAGCACAAAGGGGAGCCATTTGACCTACGAGCATTGCTTTTCGTAACCATCAATGATTGGCCTGCTCTTAGTAACATTTCAGGGCAGACAAACAAGGGATACAATGCATGCACACACTGTTTAGATGAGACTGAAAGTGTATATGTAAGAAGGTTGTGTACCTAGGGTATCGCCGATTTCTTCCGAACCTGCATCCAGTAAGAAAGAAAGGCAAGCATTTCAAACGCGTAACCCCGGAGGAAGCTTTGTGAAGGGTTTCGCAGATAGTAAATCAAATTTTCTACTGAGCGAACAGAGGGAAAGCCAAGATCTAATCTAGGAGATGCAAACAACGAGAGAGATTGGATTAGATCTTCATACCTTGAAGATTCAAGCCAATGAACGCTCGTTTAACGTGGGTGATGTAGTCGTACTCGCTTCTCCTCCTCGCGATCCGATCCGATCTAGCACCACAAGTGGCGGTGCCTCCGTGAGATGCACACGTGCAGCACCTCGACGTCTCCTCCTTCCTTGGACCAACAAGTATGGTGGAGAGATGGATTGGATCTACAACACGACGGCGTGGTGTATATGGTGGAGAATTTACGTGAGGCTTCGCCTACAAACAAATGGAAGGGAGAGAGGAAGGCAGCAGGTTACTAGGGCTTGAGGGAAGGTGTGTGGTGCGCCCACCCTCTTTATATAGAGGGGGTCGCAGCCTAGCCCCTCCTCCAAGTCTATCTCAAGTTTAAACGATTTAAACTTATCCCTTATCTAGAAATTCTATCTCTAGATTTAAACGATTTAAATCTTATCTAGAATAGGCTGGGCCCTATGGGCCTTGTGCCCTGGCCCAATGCAGCCAGGACACTCCCTCATAGGCCCATGCCCCTCCCGGAAGGTGGGACCACGTTGGCCCCTTCCGAAGGTTCTAGAAGCTTCCAGACAAGATCATTAATCCTAACAATTCAACTCCAAAACTGCAATTGCCTTATATGAATCTTATTCTCCACCATTTCGAACCTCTCGTGATATCCCGGATCCCATCCGAGACCAACACAAATTCATAAACCAATTATCCAATCTATCCTAGCGTCGAGACACGTTATGTGTGACCTCGGGTTCGAGAATATGCGCATATGATCTTCTATCAATAATCAACGGCCCGGGTGTAGGCACCCATATTGACTCCCACACATTCATCGATGATCATATCGGATGAACCACGATGCCAGGATTCAATCAATCCCATATATATATTCCCTTCGTCTCGCGATATTTTACTTGCCCGAGATTCGATCGTCGGTACCGTCATACCTAGTTCAATCTTGTTCGCAAGTACTTTACTGCTCCGTAATCCGATATCACTTTGTGATTAACTCCTTAACCACATGCTTGCAAGCGATGTTGATATCGACACCGAGTGGGCCCAAGTATATCTCTCCGACTTGGGAGGACAAATCCCATCTCGATACATACAACCCAACAGATACTTTCCGATCACCTGAGAGACACCTTTATGATCACCCTCTCATAGGATGACGTTTGATGACCTCAAAGCTTTCTTCCGATACCAGGGAGTTGTATTATCTCATGGTCTAAGGAATACAATATTTGACATAAGAAAAGCTTCGCAAAGACGAACACAATGACACGATCTAATTGCTTTGCTTAGTTTGGTGCATCCACCATATCATTCTCCCAATGATATGATCTCATTATCAATTGACAACTCATGTCTATGGTTAGGAAACCTTAACCATCATTGATCAAAGAGCTAGTCCATAGAGGCGTACTAGGGACACGGTGTTGTTCACAAACCACACAAGTATTAATGTTTCCGCTTAATACAATTCTAGCATGGAATATAAACTTTATCATGAACAAGAATTATAATAATAACATCTTTATTATTGCCTCTAGGGCATAATTCCAGCCTCCCACTTGCACTAGAGTCAATAATCTAGTTTACATTTGGCAACAATCTCACACCCATGGCACTGAGGTGCTGATCATGTTTTACACGTGGAAGAGGTTTAGTCAATGGATCTGCGACATTCAGATCTGTATGTACTTTGTTGATCTTCAGATCTCCATCTCGCTATATAATCTCGGATTATATGAAACTTGCGATTGATATGCTTGGTCTTTGGATGATATCTTGGTTCCTTAGCGAGTGCTATGGCGCATGTTGTCACACAATATCTCCAGTGGTCCAATGCACTTGGAACCACGCCAAGCTCGGTGATGAAGTTTCTCATCCAAACTCCTTCACTTGACGCTTCGCAGCAGCCATGTATTCCGCTTCTCATCAGATCCCGCGATCACGCTTTGCTTGCAGCTTCTCCACTCACAGCTCCTCCATTCAAAATATACACGTATCCCGTCTGAGATTTAGAATCATCCTTGTCGAAACTAGCATCGACGTAACCTTTACTGACGAAATGTTCATCACCCCCATAGACTAAGAACATTTCTTTAGTCCTATTTAGGTACCTTAGGATGTTCTTCACGGCTGTCCGAGGTTCCACTCTGGATCACTTTGATATCTCGCCACAAACTAAGAGCATTGGACACATCCGGTCTAGTACACAACATGGCATACATGATGGAACCTATGGCCGAGGCATAAGGCACTTTGCTCATAGCTTCCCTATCATTTACCGTAGTTGGACACTGAGCCTTGCTCAATATCTTACCTGACAACATAGGCACTGAACCTTTCAATGACTTATCCATTCTGAACCTTTTCAGAACTTTGTCCGTATGTACTCGCTTAAAGCTATCGAGCCTTTGTCTATCTCTATAGATTTTGATGCCCAATATATAAGCAGCTTCACCTAGGTCTTTCATTGAAAAACACTTGTTCAAATAACTCTTCACATCGTCAAGCATGTTGATGTCATTTCCAATAATCAATATGTCATCCACATATAGTACCAGAAACGTCACCGAGCTCCCACTCACTTTCTTGTAGATGCAAGCTTCATAGCAATTTGGAACAAATCCAAAACTCTTGATCACTTGATCAAAACGAAGGTTCCAACTCCGAGATGCTTGCTTCCCATAAATGGAACGCTGAAGTTTGCATACTTTATCGGATCCTTAGGATCGACAAAACCTTCGTTGCATCATATACAACTCTTCATCAATGTTGCCATTGAGGAAAGCTCTTGACATCCATTTGCCATATTTCATAATCATGAAACGCAGCAATTGCTAATAAAATCCGAATGGACTTAAACATCGCTACGGAGAGAAAGTCTCATCGTAGTCAACACCTTGAACTTGTCGAAAACCTTTCGCAACAAGCCGTGCTTTATAGACGGTAACATTACCATCCGCGTCCGCTTTTCTTCTTGAAGATCCATTTGCACTCAACGGCCTTTCGGTCGCTAGGAGGGTCCACCAAAGTCCATACTTGGTTTTTGCTCATGGATCCCAATTGGATTTCATGGCTTCTAGCCATTTCTCGTAGTCCGGCTCATCATCGCTTCCTCATAGTTCGAGGTTCACTGTCTTCTACTAACAAGACAAATAAGACAGGGTTGCCGTACCACTCGGGAGGGGCACGCGACCTTGTCGACCTGCGACGTTCAAGAGTAAAGATCGTCCAAGCTTCATGATCCTTGTCATTTGCTTCCTCTATTGTTGGTGCAAAGGACCTTGGAACAATTTCAGGTCTTCGCTACTCTCCAATTCAAGAGAAGGTTCAATAACCTCGTCTAGCTCTACTTTCCTCCCACTCACTTCTTCGAGAGAAACTCCTTCTCAAGAAAGGAACCGTTCTCATGACAAACACTTTGCCTTCGGTTCTGCGGATAGAAGGTATACCCAATAGTTTCCTTAGGGTATCCTATGAAGACGCATTTCTCGCTTTGGGTTCGAGCTTGTCCGCATCAACTTCGACGTAAGCTTCGCATCCCCAAACTTTAAGAAACGACAACTTAGGTTTAGCACCAAACCATAGTTCATACGGTGTCGTCTCAACGGATTTAGATGGTGCCCTATTTAAAGTGAATGCAGCGGTTTCTAATGCATAACCCCAAAATGATAACGGCAAATCAGTAAGAGACATCATTGATCGAACCATATCTAATAAGGTTCGATTTCAGCGTTCAGACACACCATTGCGCTGTGGTGTTTCGGGTGGCGTGAGTTGTGAAACGATTCCACTTGCTTTGAGATGCGTGAGAAAATCATAACTCAAATATTCGCCCCCACGATCGGATCGTAGAAACTTAATCTTTCTGTTATGATGGTTCTCCACTTCATTCTGAAATTCTTTGAACTTTTCAAATGTTTCAGATTTATGTTTCATTAAATAGATATACCCATATCTACTTAAGTCATCGGTAAAAGTGAGAAAATAGCGATATCCACCGCGCGTCGAAACACTCATCGATCCGCATACATCGGTATGTATGATTTCCAACAAGTCCGCTGTTACGCTCCATCATACCGAGAACGGGTTTTGATCATCTTGCCCATGAGGCATGGTTCGCATGTGTCAAATGATTCAAAATCAAGAGACTCCAAAAGTCCATCAGAATGGAGTTTCTTCATGCGCTTTACACCAATATGACCTAGACGACAGTGCCACAAATAAGTAGTATTATCACTATCTACTTTGCATCTCTTAGCCTCAATGTTATGGATGTGTGTTTCATCCCTTTCGAGATTTAGAAGAAATAAACCATTCACAAGAGGTGCATGACCATAAAAGATGTTACTCATATAAATAGAACAACCATTATTCTCCGATTTAAATGAATAACCGTCTTGCAATAAACACGATCCAGAAATAATGTTCATGCTCAACGCATGCACATAATAACATTTATTAAGGTTTAAAACTAATCCTGAAGGTAAAACTAAGGAGAGCGTGCCGACGGCCATCACATCAACTCTTGATCCGTTGCAACGCCAAGCATCGTCACCTCATCCGTCAAAGTCAGCCGCCGTCTATTCCGTAGCTCCTGCTTCGAGTTACAAATATTAGCAACCGAACCGTATCAAATACCGGGCACTACAACGAGGGCTAGTAAGGAAAACATCAATAACATGTATATCAAATATACCTTTGATGGTGCCACCTTCTTGTCCGCTAAGTACTTCGGACAACTATGCCCAAAGGACCCTTGTCCTTGCAATAGAAGCACTCGAAGGTCCCGCTTGGGACCGGACTTGAGCTTCTTCTCAGGGCAACGCGCTTACGCCGCCTTTCTTGAAGGGCTTCTTTGCACCTTTACCTTTCTTAAAGGAGGGCTTGTTGACCATCAACACATGATTATCCTTCTTGATGTCCACCTCCGCAGCCTTCACTGCGAAGAGCTCGGTGATCGTATCGATGGAACCAATCGATTATGAGTCACTACAAAACTTTTGTAGCGGGAGGGAGTGATTGCAGAACCCTGTCAATCTTGAGCTCCTCCGAATCTTGCAGTCCAATTGCTCAGGCGTTGAGTGTAGCCCGACATCTTAATGGCGTGCTCACTAACGGAACTCCTTCCTCCATCTTGCGGTTAAAGAACTTCTCGTAGATCTCATATCTCTCGGAAGCGGCCCGAGTCCAAACATGGTTTTCAGCTCTTCGAGAATCTCAAAGGGCCCGGATAGTTTTCAAAACGATTTTGAAGTTCGGTTCCATAGCAAACAACATGGTGCTCTTAATCACGCCATAATCATCTTTGCGCGATCGACAGCTTTCTCATCATCGCGTAGCTTGCAGTTAGGGGTTACCTAACGCTTTCTCAAGGACATAGTCCTTTTGTCCGCATGTAATGATTCTCGATTATGAACCGATTGGTGAAGTTAGACCCATTGTTTCTAAGCTTTTCTTTCTCAAAGAAACGTTGAAGTTGAAGTTGGACTTGGCCATGTGATCTACAAGATTTGCAAGTACAACTTAGACTATGTTCATGATAAATAGTTCAACTTAATCAAATTACTAGATGAACTCCCACTAAATTCAACATCCCTCAAGTTGTTTAGTGAACACGATCCAAATTCACCACACCTAATCCGATCATCACGAGAAGAGATGTGGTTTCAATGGTGGACAACGGCGTCGATCATATCATTCATATGACTCATGCTTAACCTTTCGATTCTTGTGTTCCGAGGCCATGTCTGCACATGCTAGGCTCGTCAAGTTAGACCCAAGTATTTCCGCAGCAAAAGCGGCTTGCACCGTTGTATGTGAGCGAGAGTCTATAGCACCCGATCATCACGTGATGCTTGGACACGATTTAACTTTCGCAACGGTGCATACTTGGGGAGAACACAGTTTTTATCTTGATCTTTATGAGGAATCATCTTATAATGCTACCGCTGCGATCTAAGCATAATAAGATACATAAAAGGATAAACATCACAGCATATAACTTTATGTGACATGGTATAGCCAATCTTGGCGAATGATCTCCATCTTGTGCTCCGCATGATCTCCATCACTCCACCATGATTGCCTCCACCACGAATAGCAACTACAACTATTGCTAACTACTTAGCGATAAAGTAAAGCTATTACATGGCGTATAAGAAGTTGACTCATGGTCATACACAATTATAAAGACAACCATATGGTTCCCCGGTTGTGTACTCATCGACATGCAAGTCGTGAAACATTACAAAACATGATCATCGATACATTATACACATCACATCTTGGGCCATACCATATCACGAAAACACTCGCAAAAACAAGTTAGACGCCTCTACTTTGTTGTTGCATGTTTTACGTGGCTTATGGGAGTAGATGCTAAGAACGATTCTTACCTACTAAAGCCACAACGGTGATATTATGGTTGCCAAACTCGGTGTTAATCCCATGACAACTATAGTGAGAGAACCGACATCCACCACCGCATGTGTGGTACAAGCCACACGCCAAGTCGGAGTCGGTCTCATGAACGACGTCGTAAGGTTGGCCTGGACCGCTTCAATCTCACTATCCCGCGTCATAAGAAGAACACAAACAAGAGGCTTGCAGCAGAAAACATCAACGCCTGCAACAACCATGTTGCGTTCTACTCGTGAATCACATCTACGCATAGATCTAGCTCGATACCATCAAGGGTTTCGCAAAGATAGTAAATCAAATTTTCTACTGAGCGAACAGAGGGAAAGCCAAGATCTAATCTAGGAGATGCAAACAACGAGAGATTGGATTAGATCTTCATACCCTTGAAGATTCGCCATGAGCGTTAACGCTCATCGGAACATGGGTGATGTAGTCGCTCGCTTCTCCTCCTCGCGATCCGATCCGATCTAGCACCACAAGTGGCGGTGCCTCCGTGAGATGCACACGCAAAGACTCGACGCCTCCTCCTTCCTTGGACCAGCAAGTATGGTGGAGAGATGGATTGGATCTACAACACGACGGCGTGGTGTATATGGTGGAGAATTTCTGCAGGCTTCGCCACAAACAAATGGAAGGAGAGAGGAAGGCAAGGTTACTAGGGCTTGGAGGGAAGGTGTGTGGGGTTGGTGCGCCACCCCTCTTTATATAGAGGGGGTCGCAGCCCTAGCCCTCCTCCAAGTCTATCTCAAGTTTAAACGATTTAAACTTATCCCTTATCTAGAAATTCTATCTCTAGATTTAAACGATTTAAATCTTATCTAGAATAGGGGGCCCTATGGGGCCTTGTGCCCCTGGCCCAATGCGCCAGGACACTCCCTCATAGGCCCATGCCCTCTCGGAAGGTGGGACCACGTTGGCCCCTTCCGAAGGTTCTAGAAGCTCCAGACAATACCGATTAATCCGAACAATTCAACTCCAAAACTGCACCGCCTTATATGAATCTTATTCTCGACCATTTCGAACCTCTCGTGATATCCCGGATCCCATCCGAGACCAACACAAATTCATAAACCAATTATCCAATCTATCCTAGCGCCGAGACACGTTATGTGTGACCTGCGGGTTCGAGAATATGCGTACATGATCTTCTATCAATAATCAACAGCGGGTCCAGGCACCCATATTGACTCCACACATTCATCGATGATCATATCGGATGAACCACGATGCCGGATTCAATCAATCCCATATATATATTCCCTTCTCGCGATATTTTACTTGCCCGAGATTCGATCGCTATCGTCATACCTACCTAGTTCAATCTCGCTCTCGAAATACTTTACTCGTTCCGTAATCCGATATCACTTTGTGATTAACTCCTTAACCACATGCTTGCAAGCGATGTTGATATCGATTACCGAGTGGGCAAAGTATATCTCTCCGACTTGGGAGGACAAATCCCATCTCGATACATACAACCCAATGATACTTTCCGATCACTTGAGAGACACCTTTATGATCACCCTCTCATAGGATGACGCTTGATGACCTCAAAGCTTTCTTCGATACCGTGGAGTTGTATTATCTCATGGTCTAAGGAATACAATATTTGACATAAGAAAAGCTTCGCAAAGACGAACACAATGACACGATCTAATTGCTTCGCTTAGTTTGGTCATCCACCATATCATTCTCCCAATGATATGATCTCATTATCAATTGACAACTCATGTCTATGGTTAGGAAACCTTAACCATCATTGATCAAAGAGCTAGTCCATAGAGGCGCATTAGGGACACGGTTGTTCACAAACCACACAAGTATTAATGTTTCCGCTTAATACAATTCTAGCATGGAATATAAACTTTATCATGAACAAGAATTATAATAATAACATCTTTATTATTGCCTCTAGGGCATAATTCCAACAGCCTGTCCTCCGTACCGGTGAGGAGGTATTTGGTATGGTCAAGGACCTAGAAGTAATCTTTGGAAAAGGTCTGGCGGTATCTGCTCAATGACGATGCCGGACACGCCCATGTGGAAGAAGCAATCTATATTTTGGGACCCCTATTGGAAAGTCTTAGAGGTCCGCTCTTCAATCGACGTGATGCACGTGATGGAGAATGTTTGTGAACTGCTAGGCTTTCTAGGAGTGTATGGGAAGACAAAGATACAATGAAGCATGGCAGACCAAGAACGTCGAAAGCCCTAAAGAGCCTATGCATCCACGAGAACGAGAAGGGTAAACGATGCCACTTAACTCCTGCCAGCTACGCTCTTACCAAAGCAGAGAAGGAAATCTTTTTTGAATGTCTGAGCAGTATCAAGGCCCCGTCTGGCTTCTCATCGAATATAAAGAGAATAATAAATATGGCAGAGAAAAAATTCCAAAACCTGAAGTCTCATGACTGCCACGTGATTATGACACAATTGCTTCCGATTGCATTGAGGGGGCTTCTACCTGAAAATGTTCGAGTACCCATTGTGAAGCTATGTGCATTCCTCAATGCAATATCTCAGAAGGTAATCGATCCAGAAAGCCTACCAGGGTTACAAACAGATGTGGCCCAATGTCTTGTCAGCTTTGAGTTGGTGTTCCCACCATCCTTCTTCAATATTATGACGCATCTCCTGGTTCACCTAGTTGAAGAGATTGCCATTCTCGGTCCTGTATTTCTACACAATATGTTCCCCTTTGAGAGGTACCTAACAGGAGAAGGGGTTGAGGTAGACAAGAAGTACGGAATGACAACGGTGGACCTCAACAATCTTATGAAGGTAGACAAGAACTTAGACGAACCATTCGTCCTAGCCAATGATGTGGCTCAGGTTTTCTATGTGAAGGACATGTCCTCCAGACCAAAAAAAGAAAAAATATGCAAACGAATACATCATATGATGAGCCAAAGCGTCACATAGTTCTTTCAGGGAAAAGAAACATCGTGGGAATCGAGGACAAGACAGACATGTCAGAAGATTATAATAAGTTTGATGAAATTCCGCCCTTCACAGTGAAAACTGACCCAAGCATTCTGTTAAGTAAAGAAGATGCTCCATGGTTACGTCTGAAGCGATCATAAGGAAGGACATATGCCAAGAAGTTCATGCTCATATTATGTAACTCTAGTTCATGTTTTTAATATTAATAAATGTTTTGAGTGTTAGTCTTGTTTTGTGGATGGACCGGGACTATGAGAAGAAGTTGTCCCGATTCGTACTTACCATTAAGATCTGATCTCCAAACGCGCGCGGTCACATATTAGGGATGTTGGAGATATGCCCTAGAGGCAATAATAAATATAGTTTATTATTATATCTTTGTGTTTATGATAAATGTTTACATTCATGCTATAATAGTATTAACAAGGAAACATTAATACTTGTGTGATTTGTAAACTTAATTTGAAGTCCCTAGTATAGCCTCTATACTTCACTAGCTTGTTGGTTGATTGATGATTGTGGTTTCCCTATCATGAACATTGAGATGTTATCAACAACAAGATCATATCGTTAGGAGAATGATATGGTGGACATACTCCTATAGACAAGCGTAGCATAAAGATCAAGTCATTTCAATAGTTCAATTGCTATATGCTTTCTGATACATAGTAACCTAATTCCTTCGACCATGAGATCATGCATATCACCTTTACTGGATGGATGCTTTGATGTCATCAAACACCACACCGTAACAGGGTGGCTATAAAGGTGGTATTGGGTGTTCAGAAAGTATTGGTTGAAACACATGGATCAAGAGTGGGATTTGTCCATCCACATGACGGATAGATATTCTCTGGGCCCTCTCGGTGAAATGTCATCCAATTAGCTTGCAAGCATGTGACTTGGTCACAAGGGATCACATATCACGGAACGAGAAAAGAGTACTTATCAAGAACGAGGTTGAACTAGGTATGCGAGATACCGACGATCATAACCTCTGATGAGTAACATATCGTGAGACAAAGGGAAATTGGTATCGTATGTAAGTGGTTCATTCGATCGCAAAGTAATCGAGAAATATGTGGGAGCCATATGAATTTCCATTCCTCTATTGGTTATTGTTCGAGAAGTGTCTCGATCATGTCCGCATAATTCACGAACCGTAGGGAGACACACTTAAGGATTCGACGTTGTTTGAGTAGTTATGGTATTATGAGAAAGAGACCGAATGTTGTTCGAGTCTCGGATGGGATCCGGATATCACGAGGTGATCCGGAATGGTCCGGAGAATAAGATTCATATAAGGAAAGTCCGTTTGAGTAGCGGAATGATTCCGTGTTTTCATCGAACATTCTAGAAGTTCCTGAATGTCCCAGACCGGAGGAAGGGGTACATGAATGTGTCATTACAAGTTGGAATGATTGCATCATGTACTAAGTGTTCTTGCTGTCCCAAATAAAGGATTAATTTGAATCCTAAATTGAAAAGTCAAACGGCTAGTTTGAAAGTCAAACCAGCTTTTGGGAAGTGGGAGGAGAGGAGGAACGACTTGGGAGGAGTCCTCCTCCCCAAGCCGGCGGCCAGCCCTAGGCCGAGTTGGGGAGGGACTCCTCCTCCTGGCCGCCAACCCTCCCACCTATAAAGGGAGGGCAGGGCCTCCCTCCAGAGACACACAGTTCCTATCCTCTAAACTAGAAACTAGACCTAGACCCCGGTTTAGAGTTTTGGTTAGAGCCTTCTAATTGGTTTAGAGCCTTCTAATTGGTTTAGAGCCCTCTAATTGGTGTGTCTAATTACTAGACCACTAATAGCCTCTCTCATAAGCTCCACCATACTGCACCGGCTTAAGGCGAAGCCTCATGATCTCCTCTACCTCCTGACCACGCCATCCGCCGGAATCGCGAGGAGAGTGCTACAACCTCCGCCTCTTGAACAAGGAGAGGAAGGTCTTCTTCGAAAACCGAACGGTGACCGATCAGGGAGCGCCATGGAACGCAGCGCGGAAGGATCGCTCACGCGATCTTGAGATCGGAAGAGTATTTACATCACCCACGAGAATCGCTCTCGTTAAACACTTTGGAATCTTCGAGGGTGAGTTATTCCATCGACTGCTGCAATCTAGTAGATAGATCTTGGCTTGTTTGTTTGTATGCGATAGAAATTTTTGTTTTCCATGCTACGAACCCCTACAAAGGGCATCGAGCCGTGTCTATATGTAGATCACAGACGAGTAGAACACAATGGTCATTGTGGGCGTTGATGCTTTATTGTAGATTGCTTTTGTGTACTTTGCATCTTGCTATGTTGGGATGAAGCGCCGGCTAACCTTACATGACATCGTTCATGAGACTTGCTCCACGCTTGACATGCAACTCGCTTTTGCATAAGTGGCTTTATGGGTGCCTGCTTTCTCCTAGCATAGTAAAGATCCAATTTACAACGGGTGATCAACAATGCTAGTATCAATGTTGTGGTTCTTGTTCGTAAGTTAGAACGACACTTATTGAAAGCCCCAAACCACGTAAAATATGCAAAGAAAATAGAGGCGCTAACTTTGTTTTGCGGTGTGCAGTGATGTGATATGGCCATGATTGTGATTATATTTGATGTATGCAATGTTCCTTATTGTAAGTTGGCAACCGCAGAGCCATATGGTTGTCTTTAAATTTCGTTAAGACCTGCGTGTCTATTCAAAATAGTTGTAATAGTTGAAGCCGTGGAAGACAACCATGAAGAAGCGCCATCATTTTGATGCTATGCTGATGATGGAGATCATGTTCGTGCTTGAAGATGGAGATCGGAAGCACAAAGAAGAAAGGCCATATCATATCACATATTATGAATTGCATGTGATGTTAATCCTTTATGCATCTTGTATTGCTTAGTAGGCGACGGTAGCATTATAAGATGATCCCTCATGCACATAAATTTCAAGTTCTAAAGTGTTCACCCTTAGTATGCACCGCTACAAAGCTTGTCGCTCAAGCACCACGTGATGATCGGGTGTCTTTGATTCCGCTGGTGACTACAACGTAAGCAAGCCAGATTTGCTTATGCGGTAGCTAAGGTTTGATCTTGACGAGCCTAGCATGTACGCACATGGCCTCGTGAACACGGATCGCCGAAAGGTAAAGCATGAATCATATAGTAGATATGATGAACATGATGATTGTTCGCCATTGAAACTATATCAACTCGTGATGATCGGTGTTGATGTAGTGGATTTGGTTCGTGATCACTAAAACAATGTGAGGGATGTTGTTTTGAGTGGAGTTCACCTAGTTTAATTTCATTAATTAATTTGAACTCAATTTGTCATAAACTTAGTCTAAACTATTGCAAATATGTTGTAGATCAATGGCGCCCTACCATCAATTTTAATGCTCCTAGAGAAAGAAAAGTTGAAAAACAATGGAAGCAATCATGGATTGGTTCCGCAATTTGAGGATTGTCCTCACAATGGTAATTTGACCTATGTGCCGGATGCACCGCTAGGTGACCCACTGCAATGATGCTACCGATGAAGTAAAGAATGTTTACCTTGCTCGGAAGAATCAAGATCTATAGTTCAAAGGTGCTATCTTGTATGGTTTAGAATCGAGCTTGTAAAAGGTTTGAAGAGTCGATCCATATGATATTGTCGAGGATCTCAAATTAATCTTTGAGACTCATGCGGCAATTGAAAGTTATGAAGCTTCGAAAAGTTCTTTAACGCAAGATGGAAGAGGGTAGCTCAAATCGGTGAGCATGTGCTTAAGATGTCAGGCACGCAAATAAACTTCAAAGTTTGGGTATAGTGATTCCTAATACTTTGGGGTTTACCATCCTCCAATCACTACCACCAAGTTACAAGAACTTTGTGATGAACTACAACATGCGTAACATGAACAAAGAGTTGCCGTAACTATTTGCTATGTTGAAGTCTGCGAAGTGGAGATCAAGAAAGAGCACCAAGTGTTGATGGTCAATAAGACCACCAAATTCAAGAAAGGCAAGTCTAAGGTAAGGGACACTTCGTGAAGGGTGGTAAGAAAGTTACCACGCCGACGAAGAAGACCAAGGCCGGACCTAAGCCCAAACCGAGTGCTTTTACGCAAGGGAGAAGGTCATCGAAACGGAATTGCCCAAGGTACTTGGATTTGAAGAACGGCAACATCAAGAAGAAAGGTATATCCGATATACATGTTATTGATGTGTATCTCACTAGTATTCGTAGTAGTGCCCGGTATTTGATAATCGGTTCGTTGCTCATATTTGTAACTCAAACAGAGCCGCAGAATAAACGGAAGCTAGTGAAGAACGAGGTGACGATCTGCGTAGGAAACGGATCAAAGGTTGATGTGATCGCGATCGACGCTATCTCTTCATCTACCATCGGGATTAGTTTTATACTTAAATAATTGTTATTTGGTGCCCTGCGTTAAGCATGAACATTATATCTGGATCTTGTTTATTAAGTAGACGGTTACTTGTTTAAATCCGAGAATAATGGTTGTTCGATTTATATGAGTAATATGTTTTATGCACATGCACCTTTGATAGATGGTCTATTCTTGTTGAATCTCGATAGTAGAAATACACATATTAATAACATTGAAGCTAAACGATTGAAATCAGCGATAACTCGACCTATATGTGGTAATCGCTGCCTTGGTCACATTGGAGTGAAGCGTATGAAGAAACTCCATTCGATGGACTTCTTGAATCACTTGATTTTGAATCACTTGAAAGATGCGAAGCATGTCCGATGGGTAAAATGAATAAGACTCCATTTTCTCGGTATGATGGAGCGAAGCTCTGACTTATTGGAAATCATACATACCGATGTGTGGTCCAATGAGTGTAGCATCGCTAGCGATGGTTATCGTTATGTTCTTACCTTCACGGATGACTTGAGTAGATATGGGTATATCTATTTCATGAAACATAAGTCCAAACTTTCGAGAAGTTTAAGGAGTTTCAAAGTGAGGTAGAGAATCAACGTAACAAGAAGATTAAATTTCTACGCTCGATCGTGGAGGTGAATATCTAAGTTACGAGTTTGGCGAGCATTTGAAGAAATGTGGAATACTTTCAGCTTGACACCGCGGAACACCACAACAGAATGGTGTGTCCGAACGTCAATCGAACTCTCTTAGATATGGTTCGCTCTATGATGTCTCTTACAGATTTACCACTATCATTTTGGGGTTATGCATTAGAAACAAAAGCATTCACTTTAAATAGGGCACCGCCTAAATCCGCTGAAACGACATCGTATGAATTGTGGTTTGGGAAGAAACCTAAATTGTCGTTCCTTAAAGTTTGGGGATGCGAAGCCTATGTAAAGAAGTTACAAATGACAAGCTTGAACCCAAAGCGGAAAATGCGTCTTCATAGGATACCCAAGGAAACTATTGGGTATACTTTCTATCATAGATCCAAGGCAAAATCTTCGTTAAGAATGGATCCTTTCTAGAGAAGGAATTTCTCTTGAAAGAAGTGACCGAAGAAAAGTAGAACTCGGCGAGGTTGTCGAACCTTCTCTCGAATTATGCGAGTAGCGCAAGACCGAAGAAGTTCTGTGGTGCCTGCACCAATAAGAGAGGAAGCTAATGATGGTGATCATGAAACTTGGTTGAAGTTGCTCTACAGAGCTCGGAGGTCAACGAGAAATCGTACCACTCCATTGGTATGATTCCGTTATGAATGTCATGTTGGTGGACAACACCGATGACCCCGACATATGAGGAAGCGATGATGAGCCCAGATTCCAATAAATGGCAAGAAGCCATGAAATCCGAGATTGGATCCATGTACGAAAACCAAGTATGGACTTTGGTGGACTTAGGATGGCCGTAAGGTCGAGAACAAATGGATTTTCAAGAAGAAAACAGATGTCGATGGTAATGTTACTATCTATAAAGCTCGACTTGTCGCAAAAGGGTTTCGACAAATTCAAGGAGTTGACTACGATGAGACTTTCTCACCGTAGCGAAGCTAAAGTCCGTGAGGATTATGTTAGCAATCGCTGCATATTATGATTATGAGATATGGCGATGGATGTCAAACAAAGATTCCTCAATGGAGACATTGATGAAGAGTTGTATATGATGCAACCCAAAGGTTTTGTCGATCCTAAAGATGCTAACAAGGTATGCAAGCTTCAACGGTCCATCTATGGATTGAAGCAAGCATCCCGTTGGAATCAACGTTTTGATAAGGTAATCAAAGTTTTGGTTTTATACAAACTTATGGAGAAGCTTGTATTTACAAGAAAGTGAGTGGGAGCTCAGAGCATTCTTAATTGTATGTGGATGACATATTGTTGATTGGGAATGATGTAGACCTTCTTAATAGTGTCAAAGAGTATTTGAATAATAGTTTTTCAATGAAGGATCTTGGCGAAGCTTACATATTAGGCATAAAGATTTATAGAGATAGATCGAACGCCAAATATCATTGTCACAAAGTACATATTTGGACAAAGTTCTAAAGAGGTTTGGAATGGAAGATAGCAAGAAAGGGTTCTTGCCCATGTTGCTAATACGACCTTGAGTAAAACTCAAAGTCCGACATCGCGTAAGATAGAGAAAGATGAGTAAAACTCCCTATGCCTCACCATAGGATCTCTAATGTATGCCATGCTATGTACTAGACGACATCGCATATGTTGTTAGTCTAACTAGCAGATATCAAAGTGATCCGAGTGGATCATTGA
Organism: Avena insularis; assembly: GCA_023614405.1. NCBI lineage: Eukaryota > Viridiplantae > Streptophyta > Magnoliopsida > Poales > Poaceae > Avena > Avena insularis. Next base: position 27,564,906 of record CM042689.1, on the reverse strand, counting down.
CAGGTCAAAAACATCCTTAAGTACTTGAGAAGAACTAAGGATATGGTTCTTTCTTATGGAGGTGATGAACAACTCGTTGTTAATGGTTACACCGATGCTAGTTGGAACACCGATCCGGATGATTCTAAATCACAACTGGATACGTATTTATTTTGAATGGTGCAGAAGAATGGAGGAGTGCAAAGCAAAGCGTTGTGTAGATCTTCAACCGAATCGGAATACATGGTCGCGGAGGCTTCACAAGAAGCGATATGGATGAAAGAGTTCATTACAGAGCCGGGTGTGGTTCCTAGTGCTGGACCCAATGTCTATCTCATCGTGATAACATGGGCGCCATAGCCAATGCGCAAGAACCAAGGTCACACAAGAAGTCAAGCATATCAAGTCGCTGCTTTCACGCTATTCGAGAACATATCCGGGATGGGGATATAAAGATTTGCAAAGTACACACAGATCCGAATGTGGCGGATCCGTTGACTAAACCTCTCCCGAGGGCAAAACATGACCAACACCAAAGCGCCATGGGTGTTCGGTATATTACCATGTAATCTAGATTAGATGACTCTAGTGCAAGTGGGAGATGTTGGAGATATGCCTAGAGGCAATAATAAATATAGTTTATTATTATATCTTTGTGTTTATGATAAATGTTTACATTCATGCTATAATAGTATTAACAAGGAAACATTAATACTTGTGTGATTTGTAAACTTAATTTGAAGTCCCTAGTATAGCCTCTATACTTCACTAGCTTGTTGGTTGATTGATGATTGTGGTTTCCCTATCATGAACATTGAGATGTTATCAACAACAAGATCATATCGTTAGGAGAATGATATGGTGGACATACTCCTATAGACAAGCGTAGCATAAAGATCAAGTCATTTCAATAGTTCAATTGCTATATGCTTTCTGATACATAGTAACCTAAGTCCTTCGACCATGAGATCATGCATATCACCTTTACTGGATGGATGCTTTGATGTCATCAAACACCACACCGTAATGTGGTGGCTATAAAGGTGGTATTGGGTGTTAAAGTATTGGTTGAAACACATGGATCAAGAGGATTTGTCCATCCACATGACGGATAGATATTCTCTGGCCCTCTCGGTGAAATGTCATCCAATTAGCTTGCAAGCATGTGACTTGGTCACAAGGGATCACATATCACGGAACGAAAAGAGTACTTATCAGTAACGAGGTTGAACTAGGTATGCGGAGATACCGACGATCATAACCTCGGATGAGTAACATATCGTGAGACAAAGGGAAATTGGTATCGTATGTAAGTGGTTCATTTGATCGCAAAGTAATCGTAGAAATATGTGGGAGCCATATGAATTTCCGATTCCTCTATTGGTTATTGTTCGGAGAAGTGTCTCGATCATGTCCGCATAATTCACGAACCGTAGGGAGACACACTTAAGGATTCGACGTTGTTTGAGTAGTTATGGTATTATGAGAAAGAGACCGAATGTTGTTGAGTCTCGGATGGGATCCGGATATCACGAGGTGATCCTGAATGGTCCGGAGAATAAGATTCATATAAGGAAAGTCCTGCTTTGAGTGGCGGAATGATTCCGTGTTTTCATCGAACATTCTAGAAGTTCTAATGTCCCAAGACTCAGGAGGAAGGGTACATGAATGTGTCATTACAAGTTGGAATGATTGCATCATGTACTAAGTGTTCTGCTGTCCCAAATAAAGGATTAATTTGAATCCTAAATTGAAAAAGTCAAACGCTAGTTTGAAAGTCAAACGCAGCTTTTGGGAAGTGGGAGGAGGAGGAAACCGACTTGGGGAGGAGTCCTCCTCCCAAGCCGGCCAGCCCTAGGCCGAGTTGGGAGGGACTCCTCCCTCCTGGCGCGCCCTCCCACCTATAAAGGGAGGCGGGGCCTCCTCAGAGACACACAGTTCCTATCCTCTAAACTAGAAACTAGACCTAGACCCGGTTTAGAGTCAAGCTTTGTTTAGAGCCTTCTAATTGGTTTAGAGCCTTCTAATTGGTTTAGAGCCCTCTAATTGGTGTGTCTAATTACTAGACCACTAATAGCCTCTCTCATAAGCTCCACCATACTACTTGCAGAAGCTTGGCGCCTGGGATCTCCCTCTACCTCCCAGGTACCACTGTCAGTCCGGGAATCGCGAGGAGAGTGCTACAACCTCCGCTCATGGAACAAGGGAGAGGAAGGTCTTCGAGTAATCTTGAACGGTGACCGATCAAGGAGCGCAAGGAACGCGGCCGGAAGGATCGTCACGCGATCTTGAGATCGGAAAGAGTACGACTACATCACCCACGAGAATCGCTCTCGTTAAACACTTTGGAATCTTCGAGGTGAGTTATTCCATCGACTGCTGTCGCAATCTAGTAGATAGATCTTGGCTTGTTTGTTTGTATGCGATAGAAAATTTTTGTTTTCCATGCTACGAACCCCTACAAGGGAGTGCCTCTATGACCAGTTTCTTGGAGATCTTGGGAGGAGGGCTCGTCGGCATCTCCCAAATCGGCCGTAGTGGTGTCCCGCTCTCAAACCATCTTGCAGCTTGTAACTTCTCTAACTAGATCAATACACCTGGGAGCTAACTAATTTCACATATTAGGGAGTGCCTCTATGACCAGTTTCTCGGAGATGCCGGAGGACTGGGCTCCGTCGGCATCTCCCTGAAACTGGTCGTAGTAGTGTCCCTGCTCTCGAAAACCATCTTGGAGATGCCTCAAACTGGCTGGAGGAGTGGACTCACAAGGATGCCTATTTATATTACAAGCAACTCGGCATAGTGTCGACACTTACGAAATAATGTCGACACTCACCCCTATTATTAGTGTCGATTGTTTTGTCGGTTGGTGTCTCCAACCGGGACTAAAGGTTCATCTTTAGTCCCGGTTGGTGACACCATCCGGGACAAGGTACACGCCGCACGACATAATATCGACACTCACCCCTATCATTAGTGCTGCCTGGCCCAGCCTGAAATCCCTCCAACCGTCCCACTTTTAGAACAATGTCATATTTCTTCTGTTAACAGTATATGTATTAAATGATCCATTTTCTTCCTTCTATTTCTTCCCTCCATATTTTTTCCCGCCATTTTTCTTCCCGCCATTTTTTCCTGCTAGTTCCTCCCTCCAGTTCTTCCCGCCAGTTCACTATATATATATGTAGGGTTGGCCTCCATTGTCATTGCACATCTCTAGACTCATATCTGCAACCTCATCACTCTTTCCCATGGCTTCCACCGTAGCACTAACCCCTAGGGAGGCGGAGGCGCTTTGCGCCTCGAACTACCCCGCCTGAACCATCGTGTCCCCATCTGGATGTTGAGCGCCGAGGCGTGCCTTCCTCCCGTCCCTCTAGGTGTGGCGCGCCGGATGGCCATCACGAACCACTACTACTTCGAGCTCACGCCGGAGCAGCGGAGGAATCCCAGATGGCATCCCGACTATTTCCCTACTTGGGAAGCCTTCTTCGTGGATCGGCGTGAGAGGGCGCTCGCCAGGCACGAGGAGAACGGCCCACCTTCTCCTAACTTCAACGAGGCCGGTCGTCGGCTATGGTGGCGCTGGTGACTCTCCCAGCGTCATGGCTTGACACCGCCACGACTCTAACCCCCTGCCTGCTACCCTCAAGTCCAACCCACGCATCAGCCTTCAAGGTTCAATTACTACGACCATTTGACTGACGATGGATGACGGCGGCGCGAGTACGACGACTATAGTGGCGATTATTACAGGTGTAGGCAGGAGCATGACTGAATCACTCCAACATTCCGAAACAAGTTCGGTCGATTGTTACTTAATCTGGCCATATATCTTAATTTTCAGTTCTTTTATGTATCTTAATTTTCAGTCGTGCTTTATGTAACTTACTATTAGTTGCATTCTGTATTTTAATTCCAGTTCTATCTAGACCACCAACACATTTTACAAAAATACTAGACCACCTTATATGGATAATGTACCAACAGGGGATCTGAAACCTTTCCGTCCACCTCTGGTGAAAAAGACAAATTCCTGCCGAATCGGTAGGAAGTGGGTCAGATATGAACTACAGGTACATGATACGATGCTCATGATTTTTTACAAAAATCATTTTTAGGTTCACAATATGCTATTTTATCAAAAAACCAATGCAAGTTGAGCGAGACTTGGTCAGATTCAAGTGTATACAAAAGATGCGGCATTTAAATATCCAATCAATTCAAAAATGTTAATACAAAAGATGCGGCATTAAAATATGATTTGCTATAATAAAATAGGGTTAGATTCCTTTTTAGATACTTAATATTTCTTATGTTCAAATTTTTAGGATTTGACAATTTATTTTTGTTTGAATTGAATAATCAAAATTTATATGTAAGTGTTTTAATCATTTTGAAAAATTTCATCTAAAGTAAATATAAAATGTTTTTACATGAATGGATAGATATTATTTTTCTGAAAATTATGATATATTATTCATATTTTTCTGAGTTGAAATGAAAAAGATATGAATTTTCTAAATTCATATCCTATTTTTGAATTAAAATGCCCCTTTAATGCATGAATAAATGCCCCATTTAACACCGTTCGGAATATAACCGGTGTTAAAGGGGTGTTAATGCTGCGAAACAAATCCCCTTTAACACCGGTTCCAGCCAACCGGTGTTAAAGGGGGGTAAATGCGCCTCTTCCTTTCTTCCCCAGAGCGATCGAACTCACACCAGAGAAAACAGAGAGCAGCCGGGCTGCGCCCTCCCGCCGCCGCCGCCGCTTACCGCCGCCCTGTGTCGGCCGCCACCGCCAACTCGATCGGAGCCGCCAAGGCCATCACACGCCACTGCGACGACGACGCCGGGCACAAGAACCCCACCGATGCCGTCGTGCTCGTGGTGAGGAGCTCTGCTTCCTCTGCTTCTCCTCTCTGCTTCTCCCTTTGGCGGTGTGGAGCTCGCGCTGTGGCGCCGGGCCGGCAATAGAGTGGAGCTCATGGTGGCGCCACTCCGCCCATGCTGCTCAAGGCTGCTCGAGGAAGTAGCGTCAATTGCCGTCTTGACTTATGGCCGCACGGAGCGGTCTCTGCTTTTTTATGTGTCTCTGCTACTTATTTGTAGTGAAACTTTGTAGAAAGAAATGACATTAAAACAAGATGAATAGACTTTGAATCAATCCGATTAGAGATATTTAAAAGGTCACCCTTCGAAATCATGTTTCATTCCTATAGGTGTATATGCACATATTATCTAAAACCTCATTTGAAATGTCAAAGAATGCTTTGACATGCATGTCAATGCACCATATGTGCTCAGAGGCATGCGGTGATCACGCTTTATGCGCACTTAAAAGTGTTGATCCACTAATTTCCTCTACATAACAAACAACCTATGACTACATAGGAGTACTTACTCTATTTCTCCGAGCCTCAGAAACTAGACGCTTGTTTATATCAAAGTGAAGTCAAGCTTTCTCTATTTGATTGTAGGTAAAATATCTAGAAATAGAGAAATAAACCATGGGCATATATTTATCTCAAATACTACATTTGTACTCCATCCGTCCACAAATACTGACCATCATTTGGTGAACAATGTGGGGAATATGTGTGATGTATAAAAGATATAGTCGTGTATTCATATTTGAGTAAAGTTTCTGATGTTGTAACATCGATAATATTGTTTACTTAGTGTTGGTGAACTTGATGGTCAAAATCGGGAAACTCGAAACTAAGATGGCATGTAATTATGGAGGGAGTAGTAGTATAGATAGGGTGTCAAGCGGGGCGGGTTCGCGGGCAACATAGTTTCACCGGCTAATATAAATTGTACTACATGCATAGATTAAAACTTGTATACAAATTGGACTGCGTATAGGTGTAGCTGTCCGAGACTAAATAATTGTCCGCAAACCCGCCCCACTTGTATACAAACTTGCATCCTGCCAACGTCACCCGCTTGGGGGTGTCGTTGTGGAGCTCTGACTCATCCTGATTAGGGTTTGGACCCCTCGGAACTCGTTTAAAATGATCAAACATCCTTAGGGTTTTAATTTCATTTGTGTATTTTTTGTATGAATAATATGTATATTTGTGTATGAATCCAAGTCCACTTGAATGTTTACTCTCTTACTCTAGATAATATTATTGTTTAGAAACTATGGATCCACTTAGTAGAAACCTTGAAGAAGAAGAAATAATGGAGAACATTATTGATGAGGACACCTCACAATATCTGAACTTGGAGGGACATGATGACAGCTCAAGTAGTCATGGAGAAGATGAAGACTCCAGTGAACGCAATTTAGTGATTACAAAGTCCGGCGAGGTATATGCATTGATTAAGCATCTGCTGACTTCCACCAACAATCTTCTTCTACATGTATTAATTAACGCTTCTTTCTTCTTTTAGCCCTCTGGATCGACCAGCCAAAGAACCATCTTCTTCTATGAAAAGAGCAAGCGAGGCGAGCCATCGTTGAAAGATCGTGCAAAGTTCACGATCGAAGCGATTCCGTGTTGATGGCAGCCGATGGAGCCCAAGAAGGCCGCAGACAAATTTGTACGTCAGTCGAGTTCTTGTTAGGGACCAAATCCCAATCATAATGGAATATTGAATAAGCCAAAGAAGGGCGACGGCTTTGTCGATGAAAGATCCAAAGAAACGCTTTGAAATTGTTGTTGGTAAATTTCACCCTTCCGCCAGAGGAGGATGAAAACAACCCGCTATAAAGGAAAAGGTCAAAGGGTGGACTCTAAAGAAGATGGTGACGCTTCCAAGAATCGAAGACAAAATTGAACAAATTTGTCAAAGTCGAGACTCAAATTTCAAGACGCATATTATGCGAAGATAAGACCTCACTGGCCCGAATTTGTGACATATAAAAAAGGTGCTATAGCTAAAAAGAGGTCAGAAACCAATACGCTTAATGTCCAGACGAAGGAATATCACCAAAGGACGGGGTCAGGTGGCTACATATCTCAGAGGCCTAAGTGGGAGGAAGTTGAGAAGGCCTCTGCTGCTAGAGGGATCACACCTGCAGATGGGTGGGACCTACGTGCAAAGACTTGGTTCTACTGAATCGTGGCATGGTTGGACCCAAACAGTTTGTGTATCTTCCCAACCCTCCTTGCCAAACCCACACGAACTCATCACGGCATACGAGGAAACAAACGCCAGACCTTCCATCCCGACAGAGAATGACCAGCTCACACGCCGCCATCGGTAAAAGAACACCACAGGCATGCACGAGGCACGGGGGTATGACGTGGAAGGATGGGTTTGCCGAGTGAAGCGACTCTTATAGATGGCGCAGAGAAAAGAAAAGAGCGTCTGAGCGGATGACAGATAGAACATGCACTTGTGGCTGCAGCGCAAGTGAATGCACAACAGAGCCATCAAGCTACCGCCCATCTCAGCGGCACGAAGAGCCTATATTGAAGCTGCCGTGCCTGCATCACGCTGAAAAGCAGCGTGGCTTCCACGGAGAACATGCAGCCCATGCTTGAAATGGCGGGTCATCGATGCCCCGTGGATGAGATCACGGATAGCGAAAACTCTGAGCTGCATGTGAGATAAATTGGCTTATCCATTAAGGTGGTCACGGCTATGCCTTACCTCCTGTAGCTGGTGGAACTTACCACTGCCGACCGATTCCAGATGGCTATGCTATTGTCGGGGTGGATGAGGTTGTGAAGGAATATGAGGAAGCACAGCTTGACCATGCTACAGGTGAAGGGGAAACTCAACTCAAATTTGCAGTGAAAACAATCATTCTTTGGAAGAAGGAACACATCATGCTTACAAATTGGAGGCCACTAGCACCCCCCATCTCCGTCGGCGCTGCCAGCCATCTCCCGCCGTCACCATCTCCGCAAGGCCTTGACCATCTCTCTCCTCAACAGAAGCGAAGAGCACCGCCACGAAGAGCATCGAGTAATCGCCACAAAGAAATCCGCAGGAAACCGTACGCCAAAGAGTTCAAAAAACTACGTCCCGCAGCCTTCCGCCAAGCCATTGCCGGTTTTACCGTGGAATCGCAGCGATGAGGAGACCAATAGGATCTCGGAAGAAGAGGTCAAGAAATTATTTGCACCTAGACGGGCCGAGCCAAAGGAGAAAATAGATCCGGCGGTGGTGGATAAGTTTTACAAAAATCTTTTGAAACCTGAAACCCCACTTGTGCCGGACTACGAGCGCCAGATTTTGAAGGCGGATGCAAGGCGCCGTAGGGAGACTGAAAGTAGCAGTCGTGCGGCACCCCAGAAAACAGTTCCCATGCTCGGAGAGCAGGAAAACCAATCATGCGCCCCGCTCCAAGTGTTCGACACACGTGACGCTCCTCCCGCAAATGATTACGAGGAAGAGCTACAAAGAAAGGCCAATGAGATGGGGATGACTTACATTGCATACTTGAACATCATGGGAAACAACTTGCCCAAATGCGATGCCAACCCCATATAGCCATGGAAGTATGGGAAGAATCTCGTCAAGAAAGAGGAGCTCAAGAATCTAGCAACAAACATGTGAAGATTGCACAAGTGGTACCTTGATTTCTGAAAGACGAGAAAGGAAGAATGGATCACGGCGCATATAAGAGATGAGATTTTCTTGTGCGGAGACGACGAGATCAGCTTCAACATTCAAGACTTGCATTTTCTATTCAATCAGAAGGAACTCGACAAAGCTGCCATCAGCCTTTATTGTGTGTAAGTACTATTTCTGTAATTTATATCTCATCTCATTCACTTCATTAATTGCATGTATATATATATGCTCACCATATATGTATATACTATTATGCAGGAAAAAGGTTATGGAATGCATGAAAGAAGGCCCTTTTGACATTAGGTTCGTTGACCCAAATAGAGTTCATGAAGAAGTGGTAAGAACCAAACCCGCAAATGTAAGATTACTTGCTAAGGTCTTTATCGAGACAAAGAAACCAAAAGGGAAATACTATTGCCATACAACTTCTCGTGAGTATCATACCCTCTCTCTTGTACACATTCTGTTTCGGCTTACTCGATGTTAAGTGTAACTGATGATGAGTTATGCGTGCGTAGGTTCCACTTTATTCTGCTAGTCATTCAACCCGACTCAGGAAAAGTCCTTGTCATGGACTCGTTATGAAAAGAAAAAGAGCTATTGGCAGACTTTAGAGAGATGCTCCAGAGGTAATTTCAATCGTATTATCGCACTAGATCGACAACTTTCATGACAACAAGTAATTAATTACTCCTTTATCCATTTTCTTTGCTTTACGTGGTTTGAAAAGGTTCACGCAGGGACGTGGGTGAATGGTCAAGAACTAAAATTTGTAGACCAAAATGTAAGTAATACTAGCTAGCTAGGTCCGCGATCTCTTTGATTCTGCTTCCAATTCCATTATATCATGCTTTATTGATTATTATTTTGATTGAACTCTCTATTCTCGTAGTGCGTGCATCGTGGACCCAAAGAATAACTTATGTGGATACTATGTTTGCGAGTTCATTCGCAACACGATATGTGTGACGGGCCAAGCCGCACTAGAACAACTTAGAGTAAGTAAACAAAGTCCACAACATTATTTTATTACCATCAATTGTGTTGAGTTTTATTCTTATATATATATTGACCCCATTCTTCATATATATTCAGATCGAACGGATACGGGACCAACTCCTACCATTTGACCGCATACGAGCCATTCAAGAGGAATTGGCGGGGTTCATACTTGATGAGGTCGTCACGCGGAGAACTCTTTAGATATCCACCAAAATGAACGATGACGATGTATGTATGGATGACGATGTTTGTGTATAATAATAGTTGCTTAATTATTCATGTACTCGTATGTACCGATGACGATGTATGTGTATACCGGCCCCCGATTCCCTCCCCTCCCCATACGCCTGTAATCGGGCAGAGGCGTAACTCGCCAAGAGATTTAGGCTGCCCGTGTTAAAGGGGGGGTTGAGCTCACAGACCACACCGTTCAGATAAGAACCGGTGTTAAAGGGCCCCTCTAACACGACCCTCAACAATGGGTTCTACAACCGCTGTTAGAGGGCCCTCCCAACCGGTGTTAGAGGGGGGAGTCTGCACTAGTGGATCTAAAATGTGCAATGCCAACTAGCTCGGACGGGAGGCGAGGAGTCGAGGACAAAACATTTTTTTAATACCCCATACACTCTAGAAACTTCTATTTGTATTGGTAAAAGCTGATCTACATAATCTTATTCGATTAATATTGGATAGGTTTTTTTAAGGGAATGCTGTAGCCTGTAGGGAAATGCCCTATAGCGACTTTGTTTTTTCCTGAAATAATAAGAAGCCAAATCCAGTAGTATCAACTAGGGTATTGCTTGTACTCATGCACTGGAGAAATCGCTACCTAGATATTTAATGATACTAAAATAGAAACAAAATATGTAGAAACATCGTATAACATATGTAAGTGTACAAAATATTTAGATACATGATATGTTTGCAACACTTTTATGTCGTTTTGGTATTTGGATAGAATCGATTAAGCATAATGTGAAAATGACCTAGGTGTAAGTGTTTGTAAGGTTCAAAAAACATGACGGTTTTCCATGACCAAATTAATAGAGTTCTACATTAGGATTGGTGTATTTCAGTTGATATACATTTGAGTAGTATAACAGTAAACTTAGTGCTAACACTCTCAACACATTTAAGTGGATAATTTTGAGAGATACAATAAACACAATTATGATTCATAGTAATGATGTTATCAATATGGGCAGTTAACATGAAGTGGAAGTGAGCTTTAAAAGGTACAAATGTTTAGTATAAACAAGGTTCGGGAATGCGGAAAGTGTAATCAGTGCGGTGGCGGCATGACCTAGGGTAATGGCGAAGCGGTTAGAACTAGGGTGGCGGTGGCGAGGACGAGGAGACCGCGGTGTTGTGCATGGAGGAAGAGGGGGAAGAATAACATGCGTGTGGCACAAACAGGCGGGCTAGGGGGGACATGGGAGGAAGCCGTGAGATTTTGCTGCGCGTCCATGCTAAACCAAGCCCAAATTTATGTCGCCCGTTTGCCTCGGCGCATTTTGTCATTTTTTCTGTCCGCTTATACCCATACGGACAAAAAATCGTCGACCGGTGGGAGTTGGCCTATCCGAGGGAGTGCATTATGGCAAAATGTTAAACTTCTACTGCAAACAAGAATTTACCGTCTGTTTTGGGGTGCGCACACACATTTATAATGATTTTTAGCACATAATACTAAAGTTTGTATAAAAAACTTCACACTTACAAACAATCAGACGATTATTGAAGCCACAAACGCAAACATAAGTGGAGTAATCGAATGAAGAAAGGAGGATTCTGCACGTACTCGACGGGGCTTGTGTGTTGGATGTGATGGTCTTATCTTGGTTCAGGATTTCTGAAGACGTATGCGATCGTCCCTCTTTGATTGGCATTGGTAAGCTGCACCTTGATCACCTCAGCATCTCCCAAAAAGTTGTGGCTCAAGAAGAGCCAGGCGAAGGTGATAAGCTCCCCTCCTCTGGCCAGGTGCGCCGCGTGCAATTCCGGCCGGGACTTGGCCGCCGCATAGATGATCAGCTTCATCCATATGTCCACCAACTCCTGCAGTGTTTCTATGCTTGGCTCGATGCTGAAGAAACCTTCAGAATCCTGCTGCTCATCTGTGAGATGTGGAAACAAGAATGCCATTTTCTCCAGCGTATATAGGGCGCTGTCATTGAGCGGCAACATGGAAGGGTGGGTAACCAAAAGGTATGCCATGTAGTTGGATAGTTTCCGGCATACCTCCACCAAGACACTGCAGCTCGTACCTGTGTCCGAAGGAGGAGGATGAAGAGGATATTTTATCAAGTGTGCCTCTGTGATCATATGCACTAAAGCAACCTTTCCACCAAAATCTTCACGAATATCTTGTAGCTCTTGCACTATGCCGCCAAGTTTTGGCCACTGCCGAGGACCTCTGCTGATTTCAGCATTGAATTCAGTAATTCCCCTGACAACACACTCCATCGTCTCCTTATCTGCCTCTACGTGCTCAGTGTCTAACAACCTGCTCATCCAAAACAATATTTTAGCCTCTTTCAGACCAACCAAATTCACCAAGATTTTGACAACGGCGGTCATCGCTCGTCGGCTATATGACCTTGGCTGGTTGCTCCTTGCGTGATCTAACCACCCGTGGAAGTTGTACTGCCCTATTGAATTCAGATATGGCTTCCTCTCTGGCCATCCAATGCCACTGCACAAGAGAAACCAGGACAATCTTGCAAGCAGGCTGCACCTTCTTCGCACCTTCAACCACGCCCAGGACCATGGTGACATTATCAATATAAACATTGCACATACCTCCAGCAAAAAACATCCTACGAAGAGTGTCCAGGTGATTGCAATGTCGGCTTTAGTGTACCTCCGTATGTCGCTCGCGAGGAAGAGCGCCAGGGCAACGATAATAGATACCTGAGAGATACATCGCAATATGATGCCACTCCTTGTTCTGAGCACACATGACTTTGTATACAGATCATCGTACACCATGCCAAGCTCGAGCCTCATCCGCTTCACCCAATTGCTTGGGGTTTCTTGGATAGTGGTACCACTATCACCTGATCGTGCCGTAAAGATCCGAAAGACACGCGGCATACGATGCAGGGCAGCACAGACAATGTGAGAATAGGGATCCTCGGCAACCTCCCCTGGCACCTTTTGCTTGTATTGTTCTCCATTGGAACCCTCGAGGCTTTCAAAGCTCCCACACTTGAGAGACCATATCCTTTCTCCATACTTGATAATTCCAGAAGCAAACACAAAGACCTCTGAAACTAGAAGCTCCACGTCGTGTTTGGCAATGGACTTCCAGAAAACATATAGAGCTAGGACAACTTGCATAAACAGAGTCAGTAAATGCCTCAGCCACAGCTTGTTGTCCTCCATTGCGAAAGCCGTAATGGTGTCCTGTCCACCAAGATGGATGAGCAGAAATGGTGCCCAAAAGAAAGATAGTCCAGTGGTCGCATCCTCGTGGCGTGAGAGGTAGCCCAGGGTGTAAACTGCCACCAAGTCTGCGCCCAGATAAGCGATCCAAGTGAAGAACCTGAGAAAGGAGCTGATGCTACGCCTTCGAAGGCTGCCAGCCAAGAAGAGGAACATTTGTAGCATGAAGCTGAGGAGAAGAAGCACCTGGATTTCCCACTCGTAAAATAGTTTCATGATACTCCCCATCTCGATTTCCTGTGTCGTGGACCACGTACCTGTTGGATACAATGGATTAAATAATTTAGTACTCCGTATCATATTTTGCTTTTTACCGAGAGCAATCAGGAGCTTTTAGTATGACACACATGCAAAATAACAAGAATCCTTCTCCCTAGTATGGTACTACTACCACTTACCCTCCGATCCATATTCATGGTCGCTGATTTAGTACAGTTTTGTCTACAAGAAAGTAGACAATGTTTTTTTTTCTCCTGCGAGGGCGTCTTCACCATGGTTGGCGTAGGTAGGCCACACACGGAGGGTGTCTTCTCGGCGAGGTGGCGGCGCGGCGATGAGGAAGCACAGCGAGATAGCGGCGCGTTTTTAACTTGTTTGGTCGGAAGTTTAGGTGAAATGACCCGAGGGTAAAATCGTCCTAAAACAAATGATGTGTGGGCGCAGACATAGATAGAAAAGAAGAAGAAAATAAGCCTACTTGTATCAATTTGAGCCAAAGTGGCGCCATATATGTGTTCTCTACTAATTTCCCGTGGCATGTAAACAAGCAAAAAAAAACACTGTCCTTTGATGCTACAAGAGCAACGAGGAACCGCTCTTGGCCAGGAACTAAAGACCAAAAGCAGAGTGGATCTTAGGGAGGAGCTAGCAGAGCAAATGATGAGTCGGGCGAGACCTAACCTGAAGAGCGAGGAGATGGGTGAGGCGCTCCGGCTGGCTGGAGCTCAATGCCGGCGCGGGCGGCCACTGGTCCAGGAGGTGAAGCTGGCCGTCTCTTGGAGTGGAGGAAAGCCAGTCCAGATCTAGACGCCTAGACTTGACGGGAGGAGGCACACTGGACCTCAATCCGTACTCGCTCTGCGTCTCAATCAAGCAGAAAATGGATTTTCACACATATGGGACCAGTTACCTATGGAAATATGGAGCCCTTGCCCCATTGCTTTGCTTTGGACATGGAGCCCACCTAAGGGCATCTACATCGGCTCGACCTATCCCGTCTAAGCGTATCCGAACTCGTTCGTGCGGACGCGCGAGACATATAGGGTGCCCCAGCGGTTCGACTCATTCGAACAAACGCGTCCGACTCGATCCATCCGTGCACCTAATCTAGGTCTCGGTTGCGTCTGGCTTAACCCATCCGTGCACCTAGTCTGAGCCTCGGTTGCGTCGGCCCAGATATCGCGTTAGTCCGGGCGCGTCCTCCCAATAATTGGTCCAGGCCCTCTCGTCAGTGGCACAACAACCATTCTCCTCCCGCAAACCCTCGCACTCCATATCCCGTGACTCGAGCAGACGCAATCTTTGCCACCGCCACCGCCATCGCCACACCTCGCGATATCGAAGGCGTCACCGCGAACCCACGCATTGCGGAGTTATGCGGATGCACCGCAGTAATCCGCCGCCCGACCTCCGCCTGTGGACTGGACCCGCGACACCCTCTACGTGGCGCACAACCTGCTCAATCATTTGTCTGAGGTACATTTGCCGGTCCTTTCTAGGTTATCCGGCCCGCTGCGGGAGTTGGCATCGCCATTGATGGTCGCATACTTTGCAGATGGGCAGCAGCCGAAGGGCAATGGAGTTCTTCTACAAGAATTTCATGGAGTCATCGTCCGAGGAGGAGTCCGACGGTGAGACCCACTACCTCCTGCCGCAACGCAAAGGTGGTCGTCCAAGCAGCACGAAGCCAACCAGGAGCATGACCGAGAAGAAGGCCACATATGCCTTTACAAGGATTACTTCCATCCAACTGATCGAGTCTTCAAAGAGAAGGCATTCCATCGCCTCTATCGGATATCGAGGGACCTGTTCTTGCAAATTCTCAATGGGGTGATGGAGTACGATAATTACTTCGAGGCCAAGTATGATTGTACCGGTAAGATTGACTTCTCCTCTTACCAAAAATGTTCTGCTGCCATTCGGCAGCTTGCATATGGAGTGCCTGGTGACCTCCTCGATGACTACATGCGCATTAGCAAGTCCACATGCCATGAGGCTATGTACCGGATTTGCAACGCACTTATTGTGGTGTTTGGCAAAGTTTATCTCAGAGAGCCAAACACCGAAGACATTCCCTGCCTTTTGTCCACCAAAGAGAGAAGGGGGTTTCCTGGTATGCTTGGCAGCATCGACTGCATGCATTGGCAGTAGAAGAACTGTCCCTTTGGTTGGCAAGGGAAGTTCAAAAGGTATGCAAAGGGGTGCACCGTCATACTAGAGGATGTTGCATCACATGATCTCTGGATTTGGCACCCCTTTTTTTTGGCATGGCTAGATCAAGCAGTGACATCAATGTGCTGCAGCGGTCTTCGGTGTTTGCTAGGCTGGCAGAAGGGAATGCCCCACAGGTTTCTTATTAGATCAATAGCAATCCATATGATATGGGTTAGTATCTAGCTGACGGTATCTACCCCTCCTGGGGCACTTTTGTGAAGACAATTCGCAATCCTGGTGATGAGAAATGCAAGAGGTTTGCGAAAGAGCAAGAGGCCGCTCAGAAGGATGTGGAGCGAGAATTTGGTGTGCTTCAATCAAGGTGTATTGTTCGATACCCTGCTAGAACTGGAGCACAGAGAGGATGCGGGATGTGATGACTACTTGTGTCATCATGCACAACATGATCGTCGAGGACGAGCATGATGATGACATCTTGGATCAAGGCTGGTACTTTCAGGGTCTGTTGGTTGAGCCAGAGCCAGGTCTAGCGTCTTAGGAATATTTTGTTGGAGATATGCCCTAGAGGCAATAATAAAAGTGGTTATTATTATATCTTTGTGTTTATGATAAATGTTTACATTCATGATATAACAGTGTTAAACTGGAAACATTAATACTTGTGTGATTTGTAAACTAAATTACAGTCCCTAGTAAAGCCTCTTTGTAATACTAGCTTGTTGGTTAATAGATGATCGTGGTTTCCCGATCATGAGAATTGAGATGTTGTTAACAACAGGATCATATCATTAGGAGAATGATATGATGGACATACTCCTATAGATAAGCATAGCATTAAGATCAAGTCATTTCAATAGTTCGTTTGCTATAAGCTTTCTAATACATAGTAACCTAATTCCTTCAACCATGAGATCATGCTAATCACCATCACCGGAAGGATGCTTTGATGACATCAAACACCACACCATAACTGGGTGGATATAAAGGTGGCATTGAGTGTTCGGAAAGTATGTGTTGAGGCACATGGATCAAGAGTGGGATTTGTCCATCCATATGACGGATAGATATACTCTGGGCCCTCTCGATGGAATGTCATCCAATTGGCTTGCAAACATGTGACTGGATCACAAGGGATCACATATCACGGGAACGAGAAAAGAGTACTTATCGGTAATGAAGTTGAACTAGGTATGTAGAGATACCGACGATAAAAACCTCGGATAAGTAAAGTATCGCGAGACAAAGGGAAATTGGTATCGTATGTAAGTGGTTCATTCGATCACAAAGTAATCGTAGAAATATGTGGGAGCCATATGAATTTCCAGATTCCTCTATTGGTTATTGATCGGAGAAGTGTCCCGGTCATGTCCGCATAATTCACGAACCATAGGGAGACACACTTAAGGATTCGATGTTGTTTAGTAGATATGGAATGTTAGTAGGGATACCGAATGTTGTTCGGAGTCTCGGATGGGATCCGGGATATCACAAGGAGATCCAGAATGGTCCGGAGAATAATATTCATATAAGGAAAGTCCGATTCCGGAGTTCGGGAAAGATTCCGATGTTTTCATCGGAGAGGTTCTAGAAGGTTCACCAATCCGGAAGGAGAATGGTCCATGAATGTGTCATGGGTAAGTGGAATGATTGGATCATATCCTAGGTCACTTGGTGTGGGCATTTGCAAGAGAGAATTAAAACTCTAAACTGAAAGTCAAACGGGAAGTTTGAAAAGTCAAACTAGAACAATGGTTTCCTAGTGGGAGAAGAAACAAGTCCTTCTCTCGATCCAACTTGGGTTTGGGTTCCCCAAGGCTGCCCCTCCTCTCATAAATAGAGGGGAGGGCTGCCCCAACACCACAAGCCCTAGCCCCTCTCCACCCGAGCCCATTGCTTGCCTAGCCACCTCCGACACCTTCTCCTCCTCCCAGTCTTCTAAACCCTAGATCTCCGGGAAACCCTAATCCACCATAACTCGCACCGGCTTAGGCGAAGCCCTGCAGGATCTTCCCTCTACTTCCGACACCACGTCGTCTTGCCGGATTCATGCGAGGAGAACTACAACCTCCGTCATTGCTTTGGAACAAGGAGAGGAAGGTCTTCATCGAAAATCGAACGTGTGACCAATCATGAAGGCCGCTTTTAACGCAGCGGAAGGATCGTCTGCGCGATCTTGAGATCGGCAAGTGTACGACTACATCACCCATGAGAATCTGCTCTCGTTAACCACTTTGGAATCTTCAAGGGTGAGTGCTTCTATTGACTCGTTGCTACAATCTAGTAGATAGATCTTGGCTTGTTTTTGTGCATGCGGTAGAAAATTTTGTTTTCCATGCTACGAACCCCTACAGATTTCATGCAAGTGCATGAAAATTTGCACCACAGGCAAACCCATGAATGGCTTCAACTAGATTTGGTTGAGCATATATGGACTCTTGTGGGAAACCTCAATGTTTAATCCTTTATTTGTTTCATGTAATTTGAATGAAGGTTTAGTTGTTTTCTATCAAACCATGTGAGTCTGAACTATTTATATGTAAGCACTATTTCAATTTGATTACCTAGTCTAGTTTATTTGCTTTCCAAAAATTAATTTTGTGATAAAATTTGCAAACATATGAAATTTTTGGCTAGCGCTGGCCAAGCGCGGACAAATGGGTCGCGCTGCTGGGCGTGGCTGGCCGGACAGGCCGGACCCCCTCCTCATATCAACTATGGCCCGACCCAAACAAACAGAAACATACCGTTTAGGGCAACCAGATGGGTCGGCGGCCCGGTGGAGATGCCCTAAGGCTAACTCCAACGAGCCACCCCAAATCGGACACCAGATCTGTCTAATTCTGTCTGTTTGTGGGGTGGGAGGATAGAAAAATGGACACACGTCCGACCCTAGTGCTTCACTCCCCGGCAACGGCGCCAGAAAATAGTCTTGATGACCCACAAGTATAGGGGGTGTATCGTAGTACTTTTGATAGATAGGAGTGTCGATCCCAACAAGGAGCAGAAGGTGTTGGACAGTGGTATGGAGCAGGAAATCCCTATGAATACTTAGCAAACGGATTTTTAGTGGTTTTCTGACAAGGCAACAAAACAAGAGCAAGTAACAAAGGCAACGAACAAACGGAGCAAGTGGCCCAATCCTTTCTTAGCAAAGGACAAGCCGGTGGAAATACTTATAAGGACCAAACGTTCTCGAGGACACACGGGAATTCTGTCAAGTGCTTTCGCTTCAAATAGCTGAGTACTCTTCTCTGGTGTTTGTAAGTGTTGTGTGGGTCAACCTGTGCTAACATACCGCCCTTCCTAGGACTAATACATACTCGTCATTAAACCCCCTGCAAACATCCGTAACTACATGAAAGTAATTAAGATAAAAATCTAACCATAGCCTTAAACTCTGAGATCCTATGCTCTCTTGTGCAAAGGTGTCCTAGGGTTCGGGTCTCTGTCACTCCGGCAACCCCACAATTAGTATCCAAATACACAATGCATTCCCCTAGGCCCATAAATGGTGAAGTATCATGTAGTCGACGTTCACATGACACCACTAGAAGAATAGCACCACAACTTAAATACTAAACCATTGAATAATAACTCATCACAGATTCACTACTAACATCATGACTTCTCCTATGTCCTCAAGAACAAAACGAACTACTCACAAGACATCATATGGATCAAGATCAAAGATGATATGATAATGGATAACAATCTAAACATAAACAATAATCCAATGGTTCCACTCACAAGCATCAACTGCAATAGTAATCAACACCGAGAAAGTTTCCCCTAAGAACTAAACCAATATCCAACACAATTGTTACAGCGGGACAGAGTGGTGGTGATGGTGCTGGTGGAGATGATGGTGTGGATGATGATGATCCCGATGAAGCCTAGCTTGATGACAGTGTTGATGGCGACGGTTTCCCCTCTCCGGGAAGGAATTCCCCCGGCAGAAATCTGTCTGCTGGAGAGATCTTTCTCTCTCGATGTTTCCGCCCCCCTGAGGCGGCGGAAATCTATCTGTGGTCGCTCCCTAGGCCTTATGGTTTTGAAGGGAAGATATAGGCGAAGGGGCGGAGTTGGAGGCCGGGTAGGTGGGCCACACCTGCCCTAGGCGCGGGGTCAGGTGGGCCCACGCCTAGGGTGGTGTGGGCCCCCTGAGGCCCATCTCCGTCCCTCCTTCTAGATTCCTTCATCTTCTGGTAAAATAATATGTTTCCATATTTTTCTGGTATTTTTCTGATCTTCGCGAAATTGCACCGAAACGCCTTCTTTTCCATCAGAATCCAGACTCCGGTAGTCCATCCTCCACGAATTATCCAACATGCATAAATAGATGAAAAGCCATAAGTAATACCTCATAATAAAACAAATATCAATGAATAGAGGTAAATTATGATATAGAATGGTGATGCAAATTGGGCGTATCGGGGTGCTTTGATAGCTTACCGTCTCACCACTAACCACGAGAAGGGTGGAATTTGTGGAGGTTTCATTGCCTCTAGGTTGCTAGCATTCCATGGTTTAGAGCCTCACCATTCGGATTATCGGTTCCCCATAGAGAGGCTTGATCTTGAATCCATGATTCAGCATGGTTTTGTTTCCTTGGGGGCTAATGTGAGAAGTTTACCGTATGAACTATCTTTTTCCCAGCAAGGTTGGAGAAAGGGTAGGATTGACAAAATAGTTTATTTGCCTACACCTGTTTGTTTAATTTTGATAACAGGCAAGGATGGTCGCTCACGGAGGAGGAGTTTGACACATATGTGGCAGAGCTCTCCCAGCAAGAGGAGAATGTTGGAATGGATGCCGAAGATGATTCGGTTCAGCCCTCCAACTTGGGAGAGTCTTCGTACCAGTAGCCTTCTTATGACTGGGGCGCGTCTTCTTCTTCATCGCAAGCGCCTGACTATGATCATTTCTATGATGACCCACCAGCTTGGGGTTACTACCCGCGCTATTGAGCCCCACTTAGGCCAAAAGCCTAAGCTTGGGGGCAGGTATACCGACATCACACTCATCTATATATCATGTTCGGTCGGTTCTTTGTATATTCGTTGTTTCACTTTCTTTTTGGTTCTTGTTGCTGCTTTCTCAAAAATACAAAAATACCAAAAATATTTTCGTTGTTTCTCTTGGTTTGTTTCTTTGCTTTTGGGTTTTGGTTTGCCTTAAAAGAAAAATACAAAAAGATTTTGCTTTGTTTGCTTCTTGTTTGGTTTGCTTTTTCTTTGTTTGGTTTTTCTTTGTTTGCTTGTTTCTAAAAAAATCGAAAACACCAAAAATATTGTTCTTCTTCTTTGGTTTTGTGATTTCTTTGCAGGGTTTAGCCGTCCTCAGTGGAGTTTGGTTTCATGTTATTGTTCAAGTCACACAAGTGAAGGGCAATAATGAAGATTAAGACAACTTGAGGAGTGGTAAGAGGCCGGTAACGAACTCTATTTGTTTTCATTTTTGTACATATACTCATCATTGTGAGCATGCTTAGCCTGTCCTTGTAAGGTGTATGTCATTATGGATGCTTAGTAGTTCTTGATTGTTTGTGATTAGCTCCAGCTTGCTAATAATTTGTAGCATGTCATATGAATGTTTGCTTGCATTGTTTTATTCATACTTTGGTAGTATCCTCCTCTGAATGTTTCATGTGAATCGACTTGGCACATGCTCACGCATGCATATGACTAAACAATAGTCAGTAAGCCTCGATGATTTATTTTGCCTCAGAGTTCTTGTATCACTTTCATGCCATAATTAGTCCTGTTTTGTTGCAAGCATGATTAAGATAGTTATTGCTCTCTCGTTTGTTGCTCCCTCTCTACTGCTAGCTGAAAGAACATGTGGGTCCCCATGTGTGGTTTTGGTAATTAATGACAATCTCTATGGACTAATGCTTGTATCAAGTTGTACTTGTAGGAATTGTCCATAGGCAATGCTTGAACCATATGTTGGCTTCAAGGTTTGGAGAAGAAGAAAGTGAAGAGGATCAAGTGGTGACCAAGGTGTTCAAAGAGTGATCCACGGATTGGTCATGAATTGTCCATAGGCAATGCTTGAACCATATGTTGGCTTCAAGGTTTGGAGAAGAAGAAAGTGAAGAGGATCAAGTGGTGACCAAGATGTTCAAAGAGTGATCCACAGATTGGTCATGTGAGAGTTAAACCTATGAAGATCTCATGCTTAAAGCTTGCCATCCTCGGTGATCATGGATCGATGAAGACAAGGTCAAAGTAAAGGTTTCCCCATGTTGTATGGGGGAGTAACTTGCAAGTCTTCATCAAGCAAGTGCGTACAAGAGCAATCAAGAACGGCATTCCATCTTGAGAAGGACAAGACCGTCTAAATCATAATCAAGTGGAATATGCGCAAGGCAAAGGTATGATCTTGATAGGGTTTATTTCTTACCGGTCTCGTGGTGTTAGTTGGGGAGACCGGTTTATAGGATAGACAACCGTACTATCAAGAGGGGCTTCCAAGTGAGTAACTCGATCATATCGTTCAGAGAGAGCTCAAACCTTTGCATACTTAGCATCATCCTTTCTTTGTTGTTATTTGGATCTTATCCATGTGAGGTTCTAGAGCTTGTGGTAATATTCATAACAAGCCCTAGTTCATCAAAAACGGATTTCCCCTTTATATCTTATTGCGTTTTTTATCTTGGAGGTTTTACCGGTTTGTCTTTTAGAGATAGGTAAAACCTTCCATTATTTGGTTCTTACTCATGTGAGTATTTAGAGCTTGTTTTAATATCCATGACAAGCTCTAGTTCATCGAAAACGGATTTCATATGCATTCTCTACTACGTTTTTTATGTTGGAGGTTTTATTGGTTTGTCTTTTTGAGAGAGGTTAAACCTTTCGTCATTTGGTTCTATACTCCCTTGATGGACTATTATGTTTTTCTGTATGATATTTTAGAGCTTATTGTCCTCTTTAAAACGAGCCCAAGATAATCAAAATCGGAGTCCGGATGCAAAAGTTATGGATGTTTTCATATTGGTCTTTCTGCCAGTTTTTGTAAGACCGGAGACTCCGGACTAATCTCCGGTCTAATCTCCGGACCGCGTCCAGTACGTCCTCCAGATTATCCCCGTTTGGCCTGGGTACACCGGAGACTCCGGTCCCAGTCCGGAGACTCCGAACCGGGCGATTCCTGGGCCTAACGGTTGGATTTCTAGGGACCTATTTAAGGGGCCCTTCTTCTCCAATGGTTCCCAAGATCTCTTGCAAGTTTTTCCCCACCATTGTTGACCTTTTGAAGCTTGCTACCCCCCTTAAATCCCTCCCTTGATTCTTGCATATACTTTAGGTATTTGAAAGAGGAGATCTATATCTACAATCCTACCAATCCATCTCTCCTCTAAGTGAGGGGAACATCTTGGGATCTAGATCTTGGAGTCTTTTGTGGATTTCCTCCTTTGTTCTTCCTCTCTTATTCCCCCGCAAGCTTTTGTAGCTTTGGTGGAATTTGGGAGAGAAGGATTTGATCACTACTTGTGTTCTTGCCATTGCATTTGGTGCATCGGTTTGAGTTCTCCCCGGAGGATTTGGTGAGTGAAAGTTGAGAAGCTTTTTACTCTTGGGTTCTTGAAACCCTAGACGGTTTGTTGGTGTTGCAGGTTGTGGCCTTGGTGGCGTTTATTGGGAGCCTCCAATTAAGTTGTGGAGAAGTGCCTCAACCTTGTGAGAGGTTCCGGTTTGCCACCGACAAGTGCACCGCTAGTGGAAGTGTGGATCGATCCCATTGGGGTGAGATTCACCGGAGAATAAGGGAGGCCTTTTGTGGCGTTGGTGGTTTGATACCACCCCCTCTCCAAACGAGACATACTCCATGTTGGGAGGAACTCGGTAAAATATCGTTGTCCCCGTGTGCCTCGGTTATCTCTATACCCTAGCTCTTTACTTATGCACTTTACATTGTGATAGCCTCCATGCTTGAAGTAATATATATCTTGTTATCACTTTTTTGCTTGTATTGCTTAGCATAAGTTGTTGGTGCACATAGGTGAACCTTAGTTGTTCTAGGTTGTGCTTTACAAAGTAAACACTAGTTTTATTCCGCCTTTGTTGAGCCACTCTAGGAAAAGTCTTAATCGCCTATTCACCCCCCTCTAGACGACATCTGTATCCTTTCAATTGGTATCAGAGCCCGGTCTCTCATTTTAGGCTTCACCGTCTTGAGAGTAAAGATGTCGGCTAGGGGATTAGTGCACAATGACATGTTCATATTCAATGGCACAAATTATGATATTTGGAAAACACATATGCTTATTCATTTTCGGGACATGGACCCAAATTTGGAGCGTATTGTAGATATAGGTTTTTCTCCTCCTATGGATTTCAAAAATCTATCTTGTGAGGATGAGAAAAGCTTATATCTCGATGCTCAAGCTTCTAATGTGCTTGTTAATGCTTTGAGCTATGTAGTTACATATTCAATCATTCCTTTTTGGAGCGCTCATGAGTTATGGACAAAACTTCAAGATAAATATGTTATGTCCAACATTATTGAGGATGATTGTGTTGCTTCCACTTCCGGTCGAGATGAGTTCTCATCCTCTACCACTTCACCAACATGTGATTTTTCACAAGGTAATGATATGGTGAGTGGTGATAGAAATTGCAATTTGGATAGTGTGCTTACTATGTGTGATCCTTGACCTTTATCAAGTTGCAATGATCTATCTTTGGACCTTAACACTTCTAGCACTCAAAACTCCTTACATGCTTGTGTTAATAGTCCTTGTATAAATGACTTGAATAAATCTCATGATGATATGCTTGTGTTGTCTTGTTGCCATCATAAAAATGCTTGCATTTCCTCTAGTGCTTGTGTTGCTAACCATGTAGAGGAAACCGAAGATTCTATGGGCCAAGACATGGTTTTGAATGAAGCCACAAATGCAATCTCATCTTCACCTTCTTCCGGTACCCACCTATGCCTTATGGCTAGGGATTATAAGGTAACTCCTACTTTGGAACCCATTACCTCTTGTGATGAGGGGGATGTGGATAATGTGGAAGAAGAGCTTGATATTGATGATTTATATGAAAAGGGTGAGATTGTTTATCGTGCCCTTGTTAAAGATGATATTGCTTGCTCTAACTTTGTTGAATTCTTGGACTTTGCTATTAAGAGCAAAGAACATATTGATAAGTTAGAATCACAAATTGAGGTGGCAAGTGATGTCAAAAGTAAAAATGATGAGACTCAAGTTGCTTATGCTAAACTCCTTGAGGATTTTGAGCACCTCAAAAATGGCTCTAGGGTCATAAAGGGTGAGCTCATCAAACTCACTGAGTCACATGAGCAACTTAAAGCCTCATATTCAAAAGAGCTTGCCAAGTTGCCCTCACCTCTTGCCAATAATGATGATGCTTGTGCTACTAACTCTATTTCTTTTGAAGCATCTATTTTAAAGGATAATGTTGAGCTAAAGTCTCAACTTGCTTTGCTAACTAGCAACTATAGGAAATTAGAAGAAAGCCATGTTAAGCTCTCAAGCTCGCATGAGGATCTCCTATTCTCCCATGGTAGGCTAAAGTTGGCTCATGAGGCCATCATGTCAAAGGTAACATCTAGTGGGCCTCATGTGGACATTAGCACTATATCTACTCCAAATGTTAAATTGCCATGTGCTAGTACTTGTAGTTCATCCTCTCACAACCATGATATATCTCGTGATGAATTACATTCCGTGCCTTGTTGCTCTAACAATGTAGCATCTACTTCCTCTAGTGTTTTTGTTGAAACTAACCATGTAGAGGAAATCAAAAGGCTCAAGGCTCAAGTCACTTCTTTGAAGAATGACTTGAAAAAGGGTCATCAAGGGAAGGTCACACTCAACAAAATCTTGAGTGTGAAAAAATCCCCCAATGACAAGAGTGGCCTTGGATTCAACTCCAATGTCAAGAACAAGTCCATTATCAAGTTGAAGCACAAGGACAACAAGAAGAATGGCCAAGATCAAGTCAAGAATCTGGCCAACATTGTTTGCTTCAAGTGTAAGGAAGAAAGGCACCATGTTAGATCTTGCCCATTAAAGAAAAAGCCTCTTCGCGTGAAGCAACAAGGGAAGCGGCCTCAAGCTCCACCTCAAGTCATTAATGGGCCTCTTCCTAAGAGGACTACTCGAGCTCTTCCTCGAGTTGTGGCTTCACCTAAGAAGAAAGATGGCAAGATAAGAACTTGCTACATATGTCGTGCAAAGGGGCATATTTCTTCCTCATGCACTATTAGTATCTCCTCATCCAACCCTATCATTATTGATGATGCTTATTCTCTTTGCAAGGATGAGGTTGGCAATGTGTTTGCCAAATTTGTTGGTGCTCAATGTGGGTTCAAGAAAAGAACCATCTGGGTTGCCAAGCCTATTGTGACTAACCTCTTAGGACCCAACTTGGTTGGGGACCAATAAGCCAAAACTTGATCAATAGGTATTGATGGAGGGCATTGGAGACTTGGTTACATTATGAAGAATTGAGGGATCTTCATCAATTATTTGTGTCAAGCCAAGCCATTTGGATTATCATGATTATGTTATATATCCAATGTTCCTCCTTGCGGTAACATATGCTTAACTCATTACATTGAAAGTTACTCGCCCCCTTGTGCATGTGTTGGTTTTGTTTCTTCCATGCTTTTGTACATGTTGTGCTTTCCACCTAATTATCTTGAGGTATCAAGCATATTTGTGTATGATTAGGTGGCACACCATGTATGTGTGTTTCTTGTGTTTGAGCCTTACTTCGTTACATTTGGTATCTTATTTGGCTCTCGTGAGAGATTAATGGATTATCCCATTTTGGAGGAGTGTTATGCTTGGGAATTCCACAATCCTAAAATTGTGTGTACATGAGTAATACCACCTAGTATTTATATTGGATTATTGTCTAGTCTCTATGTGGTATAATTCTCATGAGAAATTTAAGTTTTATAAGGTCCATTAATTATCTCTATTTGTATCATTTTGCCTCGTGTTGGTTTTTTGGTAGTATCACGTTATGGGGGAGTCATAAGCTTAGTGCATATTACAAATCCTAGAAAATGTGAATATTCGAGGTTGTGTCACTTAGAATTGATATTGATTATTATCTAGCTCCTATGTTACACATTTGCTCATACAAGTTCCAATTTGCTTGAATGACTTTATTGATCTTATTTTGGATCTTGTATATGAGAATGTTTCTCGGTATGTGTTTCCTCATATTTAGATATATATCCTCATGGAAACCATTTGCTTTAAGTTACTCTAATCACTAGTGATTGTGTGACTATTGGAAGCTACCAAGAATCTTGTTCGAAGTATCATGCTTAATCTCTTATATTTAGTTATATGCTTCTTGTTGTGACTATGATCTTGGATATCCATGCAAGCTACCTTGGGAAAATTATTCCCAATATTTCTTGTCCTTGGACAATGAGTACCCAACTTATGGTAGAATTTATTGATCATATTCACTTTGGCCCTTGCTTAATTTTATCCTATCTTTGGCCAAGAAAATGTTTTGTGTTGTCTCCCCAGCCTTCCTTGCTTCTTGTGGATCCTCTTATTTTATTGATATCCTCCTGTGTTTTACTTATTGTAGGTACTAGTGATGATCCAATTTGTGTGAATTTTGCATTTAAAAGGAAAATCATACATAATGCACTATCCATGGGGGAGCTCTCCTATATTATTTAGATCACTCATATTTATGCTTCTTTTTTTTGTTCCATATCATGTTTTATATGCTTGGAAGCTCAATCTTTTCGTTTTGGTATTTTGTGCCATCATGAAAAGTTTGGGGAGTTTGGTTTCTTGTTGGAACCTTGCTCTTTTTGGGAGTTGGTTTTGTCTCATTCCTTGTTTCATGTTTTGTCTATTTTTAGAATGAGATAAATCCTTGAGCATTTGTGTTCTTATATATCTTTTGCTCTTTGGATTTTGCCTAGTTTATTTGTTGAACTTGTGAATCTTTCATGTGTTGAATTGGTTCTTTGATACAATTTGGACACCATTTGTCATGTCTCACTCTTGTGCATGACATCTCGGTTTACTTGGTGCTTTTGTTCAAATTGTATCTCCTTTTTGTTTCTTGAAAGCCTCGTGCATGCATATTTACTACATGTTTATATTATGGCATGTTTGCTTTCTTTGATCCAATATATAGGGAAAAATCTACCAAATCCCATCGTCTAAGTTGTGCATGAAATTCAATTTCATATCAATATGCACATATTTATGTGGAGGCTCTCCTATGTATTGTAGTTGCACTAACTACATTGGACCCAATAAGTTTGGGGACCATTTTGTACTTAATTGTGTTTTAGGTACATTGGAGATATATTTGATGCTTGTATCTCGATTTTGAAGAAGTAGTGCTTACAAGAAAATTTGAGGCAAGATGTAGGATGATCAACGAATTCCTATCCTCTACATCCTACCAATTATATCTCGGTAACAAGTATCTCTTGCTCATGCATATTTATCTTACTTCCAACCTTTTATAGGTTGCATCTTGGCATGAATTCTTGTTATTGTATTTATTGTTGTATTTCTACCATGGTATTAAAATAACTCTCTATTGTAAATGTGCATAAGTTGAGATGAGTGCATATAATTTGGACTATACAAAATCATGCATATGATCCACCAATCCCAAATATGTCAATCTAGCAATTTTATTGCCTATCTTTTCCTCAACTTCTCTCATGTGCAATAGTGAAATTTTGCTAGTTGATTTCTCATTGTGATACTTGTTGCCTTTCTCCATATATTCCAACTTTCTCCTTTTCCCTTGGTGATAGTTGTAATGTATGGGGTGTGTTGGTTGTTGAAGCTCATCGATGTACAATAAGATATTTGAGCCTTTTGGCCATGCTTTCAAGAAAAATCTTATTGGTATTGTCATGACTTAATTTTGGATATCTTTCTCTATTGATTTTAAGTATCTACTTTGTGTGTACATGTTTCTTTGTGGATCAATATCTTTGCAAGATTGTCTACTTAGAAACTTATACACATGAAAGAGGTTACTCGATTTTTCTTGATATCTTCCTTGTTTTGTGTGTGTTGTATGGTCATACTAAGCAATATCATTCATTGAAGACCGTCTAAATCATAATCAAGTGGAATATGCGCAAGGCAAAGGTATGATATTGATAGGGTTTCTTTCTTACCGGTCTCGTGGTGTTAGTTGGGGAGACCGGTTTATAGGATAGACAACCGTACTATCAAGAGGGGCTCCCAAGTGAGTAACTCGATCATATCGTTCAGATAGAGCTGGAACCTTTGCATACTTAGCATCATCCTTTCTTGGTTGTTATTTGGATCTTATCCATGTGAGGTTCTAGAGCTTGTGGTAATATTCATAACAAGCCCTAGTTCATCAAAAACGGATTTCCCCTTTATATCTTATTGCGTTTTTTATCTTGGAGGTTTTACCGGTTTGTCTTTTAGAGATAGGTAAAACCTTCCATTATTTGGTTCTTACTCATGTGAGTATTTAGAGCTTGTTTTAATCTCCATGACAAGCTCTAGTTCATCGAAAACAGATTTCTCATGCATTCTCTACTATGTTTTCGATGTTGGAGGTTTTACTGGTTTGTCTTTTTGAGAGAGGTTAAACCTTTTGTCATTTGGTTCTATACTCCCTTGATGGACTATTATGTTCTTCTGTATGATCTTGTAGAGGTTATTGTCCTCTTTAAAACGAGCCCAAGATCATCAATCGGAGTCCGGATGCAAAAGTTATGGATGTTTTCGTATTGGTCTTTCTGCCAGTTTTTGTAAGACCGGAGACTCCGGACTAATCTCCGGTCTAATCTCCGGACCGCGTCCAATACGTCCTCCAGTTTGTCCCTGTTTGGCCTGGGTACACCGGAGACTCCGGTCCCAGTCCGGAGACTCCGGACCGGGCGATTCCTGGGCCTAACGGTTGGATTTCTAGGGACCTATTTAAGGGGCCCTTCTTCCCCAATGGTTACCAAGCTCTCTTGCAAGTTTTCCCCCACCATTGTTGACCTTTTGAAGCTTGCTACCCCCCTTCAATCCCTCCCTTGATTCTTGCATATACTTTAGGGATTTAAAAGAGGAGATCTAGATCTACAATCCTACCAATCCATCTCTCCTCTAAGTGAGGGGAACATCTTGGGATCTAGATCTTGGAGTCTTTTGTGGATTTCCTCCTTCGTTCTTACTCTCTTATTCCCCCGCAAGCTTTTGTAGCTTTGGTGGAATTTGGGAGAGAAGGATTTGAGCACTACTTGTGTTCTTGCCATTGCATTTGGTGCATCGGTTTGAGTTCTCCCCGGAGGATTTGGTGAGTGAAAGTTGAGAAGCTTTTTACTCTTGGGTTCTTGGAACCCTAGACGGTTTGTTGGTGTTGCAGGTTGTGGCCTTGGTGGCGTTTGTTGGGAGCCTCCAATTAAGTTGTGGAGAAGTGCCCCAACCTTGTGAGAGGTTCCGTTTTGCCACCGACAAGTGCACCGATAGTGGAAGTGCGGATCGATCCCATTGGGGTGAGATTCACCGGAGAATAAGGGAGGCCTTTTGTGGCGTTGGTGGTTTGATACCACCCCCTCTCCAAAGGAGATGTACTCCATGTTGGAAGGAACTCGGTAAAATATCGTTGTCCCCGCGTGCCTCGGTTATCTCTATACCCTAGCTCTTTACTTATGCACTTTACATTGTGATAGCCTCCGTGCTTGAAGTAATATATATCTTGCTATCACTTTGTTGCTTGTATTGCTTAGCATAAGTTGTTGGTGCACATAGGTGAACCTTAGTTGTTATAGGTTGTGCTTTACAAAGTAAACACTAGTTTTATTCCGCCTTTGTTGAGCCACTCTAGGAAAAGTCTTAATCGCCTATTCATCCCCCCCTCTAGGCGACATCCGTATCCTTTCACTAGCCTTCACTTGCAATAAGTATGAGCTCTACCTGTGCTTCCAAATCCCCAAAACCAATATTGCCAATAGTGTCCACCATACCTACCTATTAGCATTGATTGCTATTTCCGTGCATATTCTATATGCCTTGTTTTCTTCCAAATAAAATGTTTGTCTGTTTTGAGAAAGTTAGTTAGTAAAGCTCTCACGAACTTGATGGCACACTTTATTCCTTGCACTTAATAATCCTGAACCATTGTGACATGTCCATGAAAGTTATATGCTTGCAAATTATATTCTGGGAGTCAGCAGAACCGTGCTGTCACGGGGAACGCTTTCAACACTTTTTGAATATTTTATCTAGTTGATACCTTGCTCTTTTGTTTGCGGATATCGTCGATGTGAAATAAAAGGGGGACTTGTGAGTTCATGGAGTCTATACATTGTGTTAGAGAAACGCCTGGGCCGCTATCCTAAGTCATGCTTAATCATGGTGGAAACTTGCAACATCACCATAATGAGCATTTATGAAGCATCCTCAATAAAAATCTATGCACATAGTAAATAAAAAGATCGCTGAGATGCTCATTGTCTGCTTGCCTTGTCATTTTGATCATGGGATAGCTCCTGTATCATGTGCAAGGGGTACCACGTTGGCGGTTCTCTATTATATGCATATATTTACAATGATAAGAACTTACAGGTAACCAAAGTTGAGTAGCATGCGGTGCGACCCTCGTACCCAAGGGACATGTGATTTCCAGTTTATGGTATGTCAAGCATATGATTTAGAGTGGACCTCACTTTCACCTTAACCACATAAACATGCCTATGATAGGGGCAATGAGAGCTTAAAGCTAATGAGTACCTTTCTTTCAGCATTTGGAAGCCTTTCAAACTTTTCAAAACCTTTTCACAACCTTGTTGAGTCACCACTTATTCTATGAGCACCTTCTTGAGAGCATAATTATCATTCTTGTGTTTGTTTCAAAACTTGGTTAATTATGTCATGACTTTGATGCTTGTATCTCTGATATCTTTATCTCTAATCTTCACTTGAACTTTAGAGGTGCCTTGGCATTTATATTGTGCTCTACAAACAAAGGCAAGCGATATACCACTCTATCATACCTTATTATGAGCATTGCAATGTTGCTTATGTTTATGTTTCTTGCTACTTATTATTATTGAGTTGGTTTCTCTTCATAGCTTGCAATGACTATTGAGTAGACTTAGTTGCATACTCTTTATTATGAATGGTTTAAGCATCTACTTATGTGCTGAGAATATATACATCATATGAAGCAAATGTGTTCGTGAAAGTTCTTTTATCGCACTCAGTTTTCAACTGAATTGCTTGAGGACAAGCAATAAGCTAAGCTTGGGGGAAGTTGATACGTCCAAAACATATCTACTTTATCGAATATTTTTGCTATTGTTTCTCCTCTAAACTTATGTGATTTGTATACAAGTAACACGGACTGATGTTGTTTTCAGCAGAATTACCTTGGTGTCTAGTTTTTGTGCAGAAAATCAACTATCAGGAAAAATCCTGGAAAATATGCCAAAAATCCTATTTCACCAGAAGATCCACGGAGCCAGAGTACGAGACTGAGAAGGGGCATGGGGGGCCCACACCCCTGCCAGACGCGGGCCTACCTCTGGCCGCGCCTAGGGGGTGCAGCCACCCCAGGCACCCCCTCGGCCTCCCTCTGCGCCTATAAGTTGCCTCTCGACCTAAAAACAGAGGGGGGGTCGATAGTTTTTTAGAAAGAGTTCCGCTACGCCGCCGCCACCAAAAAACAAGATTCAGATCCAGAAACGCACCCTGCCGGTACGGGGAATTTGGAGAGGATCATCACCATCGTCATCACCAACGCATCTCCATCAACCATCCATGTTTCCCTCATCCATGAGTGAGTAATCCCCCGCTGTAGGCTTGGGGATGGTAGGGATTGGATGAGTTTTATCATCTAATCGAATAAGATTTGTTAGGGCATAGTGCCTAGTATCTCTATTAGTGCTATTTGACTTTGTTGCAACTTGTTGTGCTTAATGCTTGTCACTAGGGCACGAGTGTCATGATCTCAGATCTGAGCTTATTATTAAATCATTATGATAGTATTGTTTGTGATCTTATCTACAAGTTGTGTACACATATCATTGTCCAGATCCAAAGGCCCCAAAGTGACAATAATTGGGATAACTAGAGGAGATGGCTGTGGTGTGAGGATCATATGTGTTCATGGAGTGTTAATGCTTTGCTCCGGTGCTATATTAAAAGGAGCACCTTAATTGCCAGTAGTTCCCTAGAGGCCATGCTGCCATGGGCTGGCTGGACAGAAGATGTTGTGCAAGTTCTCATTGCGAGCACGTGTGACTATATTTGGAGCACATGCCTAGGATTGTTTAGTACTTGGATGCTTGTTATTATTTATCTGAAATGCCCTAGATCTTAAAGTTACATGTTTAGACTCGTCCATGCAACGCCCGTCCATCCATCCCTATGTTTACCGCACTCGAATCCCACTGTTTACTATTACTGTTACTATTGCTTTTGTTCTACTGTCGTTGTTGCTTTGCTGTTGCTACTACCAAACTGTTGCTACTGATAAACTTCTGTGAGCAATAACTATTTCCAGGTGCAGCTGAATTGACAACTCAGTTGTTAAGGCTTGCAAGTATTCTTTGGCTTCCCTTGTGTCGAATCAATAAATTGGGTAATACTACCCGCGAAGACTGTTGCGATCCCCTACACTTGTGGGTCATCATCCGGCGACGCAGCGGTATAGTGGTTGGGCGGCGGTGGCGGTAGGTGGTACAGAGGTGTGGGGATGGTGGGTGATTGTGGGATGGGCTAGTTTGCGGAACCGAACAAACGGGTGAACAGAC
The DNA here is from genome assembly GCA_023614405.1 of Avena insularis. Classification (NCBI taxonomy): domain Eukaryota; kingdom Viridiplantae; phylum Streptophyta; class Magnoliopsida; order Poales; family Poaceae; genus Avena; species Avena insularis. The sequence goes on along the minus strand of CM042689.1, from coordinate 27,531,780 downwards.
GTGTCCGGTTCACCCCAAATCCGACACAACATTGCGGATGATATGCACTAAATCGGACCATTGGTCACAAAATGTCCGTTTACGGGCTACCGTTGGGGCCTTATTTTTGTCCGCCGAACGAGTTAGTCCATTTGCGGGGGCGTTGGATTTGGCCTAAGGGCAACTCTAGCTGGCCGACCTAAAATGGACGCGGTTTTTATTAGCATTTTACCCGTTTGGATTGGCTGAGCAGACCGGTTTTCATTTGGGCTGGCCGATGCATCCAACGGTCAACGCATTATGTTGATTTTAGCAGGGGTATTATATTATGTGATACTAGTGGATGATACTATCACTATAGTGCATGGTCTAATAGTATTATAATCTTATTGTATTAATTATTTGTAGAATCTCAATGTAATTTTGTATACAAGATGCATTTATTATTAAAATTTCTAGTTTTATGTAGTATGATAGAGTATCATATTACCACTATCACCTCCCTTTTTATTAAATAATTTGCCACATCAGCTTTTTTCATGCATGTAATGGATGATAGCACCTATGATATTCTCAGTATGACCAGCCTTAGTCTGCGTGGTCTTAAAAAAATAAAGCATGCATAAATATATTTAAATTTAAAACATAATTAAACATTAAAATTAAAGTCCACTTCAAACATATTTAACGATTAATAAAAAACAAAAAATCCGCCAAGTCGTCGTAGCCGTCTGGCTCAGTCGGAAGGCGAGGATTCGAGGACAAAACATTCGTTAATACCTAGTACACTCTAGAACTTTCTATTGGCTAAAGCTGAGCTATATAATCTTATTCAATTAATATCAGCTAGGGTATTTTCTTGTACTTATGCACTACAGAAATCACTAGCTAGATATTTAGTGATGCTAAATTTGAAACAATTATGTAGGAAATCGTATAACATATGTAAGTGCATAAAATCACTAGTCGCGGGATGCAGGGTGTGGGAATCTCGCCGAGCCGAGCTTTATTTTGCTGCTTAGGAAATTTGTGAGGTTTTGACAGACGTCAAACAGTTACCGCCACAACACACAGCCTCCTCTCTGCTTGCGCCTTGCCGGCGTACACCGGCGGACGAGAGAGCAGTTCTCCAAAACCACTCACCTTTGTGATCCCATACAGAAGAGTGCAAATAAGGTTTATAGAAAGTGCTCCACGCGACTACTCGAGTTCTCCATCACATGTCGTCTTCCATCCAAGTCAGGCGGTGCTGCCTATCGCAGTCTTCATCGTCGTCTGCTTCGATCAACATTCCCCAAAGTTACTGTTGCGACAAACGAACGATACGTGCGACGTGCTCCTGTTTGGTTACTCATCATGTTCTGCGAGTACATGTTTAGCTGCTACTTGTCTCTGTTCATCCTGTTTGTTTAGTATATCTAGTATGTTCGAGTTACATGAGCTAGTAGCTGGTTTTGTCATATTTAATATTCTAAAATTAATCATGAAAATTCTGCCTAATATTCCAACAATATACACCTCCTTTTCAGTAAAAGGTCCTATAGGGGTACTATTCTCCTCCGACGTTAGTTGCGGTATATCATGTGTAACCCCATTCTTTATTGTAACATTCGTTTGTTTTGACGTCCCAATTTTTTTCTAATATTCTGTAATATAAAATTTTAGATTCTCTTCTTTCACAATTGTTCCTTTGTCTGTTTAAGATGAAAAATCATTTTCTTCCTATATTTCCTATTTGCAATTAAATTTAAGTATTTTGTATTATTTCCTCCTTTTTGTATATGTTTTGCTTTGGCACGTTGAGCCTATTTTGTTTCCTCATCCCACCTAAGTGTTTTTATTCTCTCATTAGCATCTTGCACATTTAATATATTTGTTTCGTCTTTCAGATCAGGATCATCAACAATAAATAGTAACCTTTTTTCCTTTTTTATATTTTCCACTTAACTTTTTTCCCATCCCTTTAAACAACGTCTCACATGACGTATACTATTTTGCCATTGCGCCATTGGAGTGCACCCATCAGAAAAAGCATTCCATTCTATCACCACCATCTCATAAAAATCTTATTGTCGTAACCAATACAACTCGATAGAGAATAGTGGCTTATTTCCTAAATGATTCTTAATTTTAGAATCAATAAGAAGCGGAGTATGATCAGAACTAGTGTGGGTTAGAGCCCATATCGTTACACGTGGAAATTTTTGCTCTCATTCAACATTAGTCAGCACACGATCAAGTTGTTCATATGTGGGTGTCTCTCTACGATTAGCCCATGTGTTTGTCTTTCCGAGAGAACAATTTCATGGAAGTCAAGACCCTCAATAATAGCATTGAACACAAAAGGCCAATGTGCATTAATTTTTTTGTTATTCTTTTCCTCTCTCAAAATATAATGTTGAAATCTCCACCTAACAACATAGGAAGAGGTTCGGACTCATAGACCCGCACCATCTTAGCCAAAAAAATCCTCCTTATGATTACTATATGCAGCCCCGTAAAGAGGCACAAAAACCACTAAAAAACATCTTATGCAACTAAACACAATAATCTCCAGTGATCACCTTGAGAACATAGAGAGTAGCAGTGTTAATGCCAACTAAGATTCCTCCTAACCTACCGTGAGGTGGTAAGCAAAACCAATTAAAATCCATCCTAGCTACAAGTTGATTCAGAAAGGGAACCGCAAAATTAGATCTCTTGTCTCCAATAAGGCAATAAAATCTAGGCGATGTTTCCTAATGGATTCTTTCACAAACAAGTGTTTCGCAGGATCTCGAAACCCCTAATTATTCCATGTTATTCCTTTTAGATTTTCCATTAGAAAAATATTATTTTAGTTCTTTTCCTAGTACCCCTTCTCACATTTGTCACATCATGAACCTTTTTTGACTAGCTTTTTTACGGTGATCATTCAGTATTGGATGATCCAATTTATCATCCAACACTTCTTCCTCCTCGTCATCAATCAAATTGTCACACAAATTTCACACTTTTGAAACGACTAAATTAGAGGGGCGGATATCCCAGACGTTAATATTTTTTTACAATAAGAAAAAAGTTATTTCCTCTTCCAAACTCATAATCCCTCTAACACAATCTAAAGATTGTTGTAGTGTGTTGCCCAACTAGACACCAATCCGATTTGCTATATCAATAATTTCATTATCATCAATGGACAAGATAGAAAGTGTAGGTGGTGATTTTATACGTGATACAGGTCCATTTGCGTGGTATCTGCATTTGGTTGTGCCTGGATGCGCAATAAAACCACACTGCTTCACCATTTTCCATTTTTTTCTCTGAATCTGAGGATTAAAAGATTTCTGCCACTCTAGCTAGCAATGGGCTTAAGGGACATGCTTGCCTAAGCATGTGTGTGTCCAAATGTCAAAAGCTGATCTGTATTTTAATTGTAAGTATTTACATATTCCCTTCAATCATAATTATAAGATATTTTGGGAGTTTAATTTGAATTCCCAAAACGTTTATATATAAAAGAATAGTAGTATAGTCACATTTTCTGACAAGTGTCCTTCAAGATCTTAAGTATATTCTACATTAAAATGACTTTTTGAACTTTGACTTACAACTTCTCTCCACGCGTCTCTCTCCCCCCATCTCCTTTCTCCTTGAGCGGCGCCCCTCAACTTCCGGGCCGCCCCCGAGCTTTCTCCGCCGATGTTGTCGGTCGGAGATGGCGAAGTGGAGGCGCCAGAGTAGATAGGTTAGGTTGTAGTTTCGGCAGTTTGTCGGGTTTGGGCGTTTTGCCCGTAGTTAGGAGAGGAGCTCGAGATCTGAGCAGCCATATCTGGGGCTTAGGGTTCCTCGTCGGCGTGCTTTGGATTCATGGTGGTCGGAAGACGGCGGCGTGGAGAACCTCTTCTTCAAATAAAGTTGTCTACGATGCTCCGTCTGGTGATCCCCCGCTTGATTTGCTTCCTACTCTGGCCGGCCGTGGTGGCGGGGGGAGTGCGAAGATTTCTTGTTGGCGGCAAAGCGGTGGAGCATCTCCGAGCTACTTCTGGTGGCTGTCGAGCGACAACAGAAGGTCGCTCGGTTCCCTCCCCATCTCTGCTCCTATGGTAGGAGCGGCGAAGGCTTGCGGGAGTTGCGACGGTTCGGTCATAAAGCTCGTTGGTTCTTCGGCGGTGTACAAGACGTCGAGCTTCCTCTCCTTCTCTCGGCCTGCCGTGGTGGCGAGGGACAAAAGGGAGGGCGCGTCGATGTGGAAGACGAAGCCGAAGCCTGGTGAAGCTGCGCCCTCTGGTTCTTCGTCGTAGTGGTCCATTGGTGGCGTTGTCGCGGGACTGCTGCCCGTTCTGGCCGAATGGCGGCTTTGGGTTTCAACCTCCATCTGAGGCCCTCTCAAGCTCTGCACCGGTGCTCGACAGATCGTTCACGACAAGTGGTTCGTCCCCGGAGTGTTCGATTTGGCCGGCGGCTTTGCTTCTCCGGCTCAGAAAGCGTCACGAGCAAGAGTCTTCGACCTCGCCTTTGGCTCGAGGTCGCCGAAGTTCGGTGGCGGAGGCATCCAGGGCTTAGATTGTAATCTTTCTTTTTGGGTTGAGGTGCTATGTGTAAAGTGGAGGCCTCTTTTCTTGTTTGCTAGCCTGGCTAGGGTGTTTTTCGCTAGGGACCTCTCTAATTTCACATTCCTTTTTCACAGCTTCTAGGGTCATCCAGACCCTATTGACCATTCAAAAATAATAATATATTCTACATTAAAATAATTGCGACTTAGTAAGTAATAAGATAAAAAAAAAGAATTAGTAATTAGTGTACGTATAGTTTCTGATATTTCTGAATCGACGGTGACGTGCCTCTTGAACGTGGCATGCATGCGCCGATCGATCGATTACCACGGAGTACTGCTCCTTATATATAACGCCCGCCCATCATCCGATCGATCAATCGACATATCGTGCCCGTCCGTCCGGAAACCACGCACGCAGATCCAGACCTATAATGACCTAATTAACGACTGATGGACGTCCACGACGGCGCCGCCGCCGCCGCCAGCGAAGAACGGCCGTGGTCGGACCTCCCCGGCGACCTCCGCGCTGAAGTCTACCTCCGATTCGCGTCCGCCTACGACCGTGCCCGCTTTGCCGCCGTCTGCTCGCCATGGCGCGCCACAGCGAAGTGGCACCCGCGGCTTCCTGTTCTGCCGCTGCTGCTCCCGTCCACGGGCCACGGCAAGCGCGACCGCGAGGTGCGGGCGTACAGCCCGGAGGAGGGCAGGGCGCTGCGGGTCGTCGGGCAACCGGCTCGTCGGGTCCCACCACGGCGGCTGGATCGCCACCGTGTCCTGTAATAATTCCGACGCCGCCACGGAGGAGCTGCTCGTGGTGAACCTTTTCACGGGCGGCGGGGTGGAGGGGAACCGCATCTACTACTGGAAGCAACACACCGATCATCATCTCCACAAGAATAATCACAACAAGAATATGTTGGACATGGGTAGTTGCGTCGTGCGTTGCTGGGAGCGTCGTCAGGTGGTTGAACATGGTATCACCTCATGTGGATACCATTATCGCTTGGATGAGGATGATGGTGCCAATGCGTCTGGCTCTGGCCTCCCCACTTCTAGTTCTCTAGTTCATCATCCATGCATGGAGATCAAGTACTACGATATCCATGGAGAGCACACTCTACTGCTCTCCTATACTCTAGTCTACTCTACGTCAGCTGGAACTAGGACTGAAATTCAGCAAATCTGATTGCAAATTGTCACTCCAAAACTATTTATGGTTTGTTATTACTACAAGTAGTAACCAAACAACTCGATTATAGCAACTGGATAAACATGCAGAGCAAAGAAGAGCAGTCATAGACAGAGCATAGCAGTCATACCGACTTTGATACAACAACATAAACCAAGTAGGTTATTAGCTTCCACAGATAAACATGCAACCAATTCTTTTTGTAGTACAAGAAACTCCCAATAGTAATATAAAACACCTGGCCGAGTAGGAACACTTACATACTGTTTTTACAACTGCAGCTTAGTAAAAAAGTACAGCTTGTATTTTTTTTTAGGAAGTGCAACTTAGACAGAAAAAGGGAAACTGCAGTTTCAATCATTTGAAGGAACTCATTACAAACCAGCAAATGGTCAATCCCAAATCACATGTGAGCAATAGAGCAGTAGCCTGAACATCAAGCACGACACTCTGTATCCAAAGTTTTACACTTCAAATAGAGCAGAACAAACATACACGATGCATCAATAACTCAAAAAGAATAATAAGATATAGAATAGCTTAATGGCTTAACTCAGACCACAGAATCTAGTGCAGCAGGCTCAACCAGGGAGGGCGATGAGGGATGCTCCAGAATACCAGAATCTTGTGCAGCGGTACCATCTGACTCTCCAAGAGGCTCAACCCTGGAGGAGGAATTGGGCCGCTCCAGAATACCGGCATGAGTGAGAAGAGCCCAGAGATGGGTCATGAACTCCCCGCCGGCAGAAAGCATCTCCGCATGGATATCGGCGTTCTCTGATGGTGCCAGGAAGAGTACAAACTCCTCCCAGAAGTCAGCCAGCACCTTCCAACGTTGTGCCTCGTCCATCTCTATCAGTTGTCCCCCTAGCTTGGCTCCCATACCCAAAACTGTGCTGTCATATCTGTGATGCAAGCCCATCTTCAGCTTCTCGCATCTATCGCTCATAGTTTCACACTGGGAAAGATGCCGTCGCGCCTCCATGACCACAGCGTCGAAGATGCGCTGTGTGTCGTAGCCATGACCAGGCAGCATGTCTGGAACAAAAACTACCAGGTAGGCACAGTATTCCGACAGGCTCTCAGCCAACAGACGGTCGACGTTGAGGGGTGCCTCTGGCGACACCTCGTTCCGGGAGATGGTTGTGCCGATATGCCATACAAGGATGGTCTGGATATGTGTTGGCAGGGTGCAGGCCCATGACAATTGGCTTCCCAACTTATTTCTAGCAAGTGCTGATTGTCCATTTTCTAGCTTGCCACCATTCTCTTTGAACCGAGAGAGGACACGTACGATGACTTCCTCTTCCAGTTTTATCTTTTCCCCAGCCTTCTGTCCTTTTCTTGTAGCATCGACCAGGCCTAGTGACAGAAAAGACAGTACATTCCAAGGGTCATAGTTGAAGTTGAGTAACAGAGAGTACTGCCCAAGCTTCTGCTCCCATGTACCTCTTCCCAAAGGAGAATGCTTCGTATTTTTTTTCCATGATCCTAGTGTTTCTGGCTCGCGAGCCGCACCTCTTATTGTCTCACTGAATCTATGATGCACGGTTCCCACAATTGTAAACCTATCGGGACTAATACAAATGGCCACAAGGTGGACAAAAACCAAACAGGCAAGCAGCACAATGGTAACCCAATGAATTACATCAGTTTCCTTTACTCTCTGTTCCAAATTACTACGATGGTAGTGCTTGCTAAATGCTCCTGAAATGCTGTTCCAAACAATAGCAGTTGATATAAAAGGAGTTACCAACACCCAATACTGATTGCTTGATTCCATCCTTGTATAGAAGAAATCATACAGGAATGACAGCTCCCCCTCGATAACCCGGAAAGCACAAACATAATTTCCTCTCTCAGAGAGGAGCCCATCAAGAACGAAATCCAGTGTCTTCTGAAGGCCAGCTTCACCGAGGGGATAGTCACAGAATCTGCGCTTCAAAAGTTTGAATAGTGTGTAGGAGAGTGTAGTTTCCTTGTAAACTTCCGCAGTCTGCTTGTATTTGAAGTCCTGAATATTGATCCATCCCCAAACTGTATCAATGGTGATGATTTTCGCATTGGTCACCTCAACTCGGTACTCAGGTGAGGTTGGAAGTGAGCCAGCCAGTTCCATTTCCCCGTCAAATATGTATCTGTACCCCTTCATTGTGCTCGGTTTTGGAATCGGATCATCGACGTCCTGAGGTAGATGATGCTCAACTACCATGTAATCAGCAATCACTTTAGCACACTCCACCAAACCACCCTTTTTGCTCACCCTACCTAAAGCTCTAAACTTTCTGCGTGTCAGAATGATGCTGCAAATCAAGAAAATCCAACAGGTGGCGCTGTAACTCTTGTTGCCACCACTGCCATTGAGAATCAGCCACAGTACCAGAAAGATCTGCGACACTTGCTGCACAAGCAAGCGTTTCCTCTGCCCAATGTCCTGGATACTGTATACGGAGAGGGAGTCGGAGCTTACTTGGATCAGGAGGAGCATGACGCCCCAGAGGACGAATGTCTGATCGCCGAATGGACCAGCCTGCAGCAGACCGATGGTGTAGGGCGCCAGTACAGTGGACAGTGTGTGCACTGCCCAGACGAGGATGCGGAAGAAGCCGTGGCTGTTCTGCCGGCGGTATTGGCCCAACAGCTCAAGGAGGACCCACGCCAAGGTGCTGAAGAGGACCAGGACCTCCACGCGCACCAGCCGAGCTTCGGTGCTGGCAAAGCTCCGGACCAATGACGTGGTTGTGTTCTTTAGCTCCATGGCTTCTCCTGATCAACCGGCGCCACACTAAGGATAATCAAAACTGCCAAATTTCATACCAGTATATTTGTTAATAGCCTCCATGGTAGCAACAAAGTCATCGTTGTTTCCAGCAGATGGATATAGCTAGCAGAAACAGAAAACCAAAGTGTTTCGCAACATATTCCTTCCTTATACAGAGAGCAAAGTATCAGATTTGCTTTAGACAAAAGCATCAAAGCCATCATTCTAAAAGCAGCAATTCAATCTAACCTTTAACATCCCCACTGCCCTTGACAGGCCTCAACTTGTTCTCAAGTTCCTCAACCAAATATTGCACCGTCCTGCCTATGTCTTTCTTCCCCAGTTTGATGATCTCGCGAGCCTCACTCGGCAAGTCATTTGACAGATTAAAATGTAGGGTATTAAGTGATGAAGTAAAATCATCTCATCCAAAAATCATGTATTGCTTTGGTTTGTATGTGACAAGAGAACACTATAATAAAAGGACATAATGCTTACTTCAAAAATCCATCATGGCCAGCCAGCTCAATAGCCCATGGGCTGCCAAGACGACATTCATTCCTGCAAGACTGAAAGAGCACAATCAGAACCGACAAAGTCATGGCAATATATCACAGATGGTTGTGGCTGACTGTGACAAGCCCAAACATGGAAGCAACTGGCATATAAATCCCTAGTTAACTCCACACCATCCAAAATAAATTAATAAACCACCACGGACAACAATCAATCGGAGAGATGATGGATCAGTTCCCTGTATTCCCATATCATTTCAACCATTAAGAAGAACAGCGAAAAATCCAGTTTATTAATTTGTTGCTCTCACAAACATCGGAACAATAAAAATGAAAATATTGATATATTAGGTAGAAGAAATGTTTCCATTACACATGACAGAATCGGCTGAAACCTATTTCTGCTACTGGCCTGCACTGTACAGGTGCTATATATAGAGTACTACTATGTACAAAGGATGAACAGCCGTCAGTCGATCTCAATCCTAATGCAGCTCCCAAGATACCGCGTGATCACATGGTTGAACAGAATGACCGTCGATCCAACGAGGAGCTGCCACGAGAACAGAAAAAGAACATGGTCAAATCTTCTATCTTTCTTTTTGTATCAGCTTTTGAATTTGCTACCACAAGTGGTCTAGAACTCCAAGTGCCACCACCTCTTCTTCTTGTTCTCCACGACGGGCAACTCTGCAGCAAGATCATGGACATCAGCATGTCAGATGCCGAAACAAGAAAATACAATATAAATGAATATTTTTAGAGAAAATAAATTATTAATAAACTGTAGACTGTACCTCCTTCCGGGTATATCGAGTTGTAGTGCACCTCGGCCCAGAAACTCAAGCATATAACTGCAGCCCAGAACAAAAAAAAAAAGAGATAAGCTTAAGACATGCATAGACTCAAGTATCTTGTAAGACTATAAACCAGTGCAGTAACAGCATAGTTGGTAGATGTGTGTACCTCTATTTGATTTTTGAACGACGGGGAGGATTTCGATGTAGCATGTATCTCTGAACGATGTTAGGATGAAGATCTTCACACCGTACTGCAAAATTCAATGCATATGCTTCAGTGCCAGAAACATAGCAGAGCAGTCATATGACAAGACCAGCTCATTGGCGTAAGCCAAGATGTTCCGAAGGAAATATAGTTTTTCTTAAAAGATGCTGCCCAAAAGTCAAACATATTGATATTCCTAATTATACCATCATATTGCGTGCCAGATATACAATTAAACTATGGCAGCTGTCCAAGGCATCACTGCAAAAGACCATAACAGAGACTTGATTCATAGGTCTGGTTTATTATGCTTAGCAACAAAGTGGTCAGAAATGTACACGAGGATCAGAAAATCCGACAAAAAGATCAGCCAAGTAACAAACAAAAGATTTTGAATAGCAATAGTTCAATCATACTGTAAAATTGTGTGAGAAATTTCAATGTAGCTGTTTATATATGATAGTTGTCAAAATTAAATTTACCAATCATGTATTGCACTGGTGAAAGAAATGAATTTTTCTGTTTGTTACTCCATAAATTGGAAAAAAGTATATGTAGAAATCTATAAAAGGGGTGAAAAGAATCATGTTTACCGAGTCCGCAGCAGCCTGCAGGGTAACATGGTCACCCCACTCTCCATTCCTGGTTGGTTCAGTTAGCATACCAAAGTGAGGATACGTATCTTTCCACTGTAATTCTAATATTTACTGATAGAAAGTAGAAAGGAGCAAGTACTGACTTTGGCATCTTCTTAAGATATTCTCTGTAATCCATAGGAACATATCCAGTATATATCTCAGGATGGGATTCAAGCTGTGAAACAGTTAGGAGCGCAGAGGGAACATTAAATCTCAGAACAAAAAAAAGTGACAAGGGGAAAATTACCTTCTTAATACAAATAACATAGCCAGTTCATGTAGTTTTTGACAATACTAACCTGCTTCATCACTTGCTGCCGTACAAATCTATGATGTTCAGGAGTACGGTAAAATTGATCCGACAATGCCCTGAACTGTTTAAAAGAAAGATCCAGAAAAAATATAAGTATTTATAGAGTAGGCTTGTGCTGACATAAAACATGATATTCTGCAGAAATAAAACAAGAACTAAAAAGTGTAAACAGACCTGACAATTGCCATCTCCGTTAACCTTGAGCTCAACCAAGCCATACAACACCAACCTAAACAAGAGATCATATCGGAATCAAATAACAGACTATCGCAAATACTACCGATGATCAGAGATAGTACACGCTACTCTGTTTATAGGTTTATGAGATAAATATAATTTCCAGTCACACGCTTAGCACTAGCAGTTCAATACAGTGCCACAAAAAGATGTGCATGAGCTTCGGGTTGCATTGGTCATAGTTTGAAAAGTAATCCAGTATGCCTACAAACTGCAGTGTTGCTTACCTGTCAAGAAGTCTTCGGTGATCTGAGAAGGCTTGGTCGACAGAAGGAATCTCTCCATTAGTTTTAGGGACATGCTGTAGAAACAAAGATTAGGACATAAGATTGATCTTCAAGTTCAAGGGAGCAAATGCAAGTTAAAAGGGGTCCATAGAATGGCAGCAAACTGCTAAGAAGTATGCAGTACAGTAATAGTAAAACATGGGTCCGCACTGTATCTATTGGAACGGCCATGTGATCCAACCATGGTGCATCTTAGTATATGATTCGTCCAATAAATAATGTACGGCATTCTTGAGAAATAACTGCAGTATTTTCCGGGTGACCAAGCAGGAGCAAGCATCCCAACCCCATATAAACTTGAGATAAATACAAGATACTGAAGGTGGAACTCTGGAACCCAGTGAAGCTGTACAGACCCAAAACTGCTACATGTAACTGCTTCAGGCAGTGAACCATTTTTAGCAATATATCCAGTCCAGGACCAGCCCACCGCAGCAGCGTAAATACAAAAATGGCCGCTGGAAGTCTGGTGGCTGCTCTGAACTGAATCTTGTTATAGTAAAACTGCATCTCACAGTTATCACATTCAGACAATTTTCCCGACTTACAGGAATTTAGAGGATCAGTAAGGACTTACAGGAACAGGAAGCATGTCGTTCAATCTCTTGCCGACTTCGCCATCAAGAGCGGAGAAATCCTCCACAAGCTCTATCGTGCAACCTTGGCCACTGTTATCTTCAGGGCTGGAGCAGGAGCTGGACCGCTCCCTGAGGTCCTCTGCTTCTTCCTCTTCGACATAAGGTGGAGCTGTGCCGGCAAGAAGGGTCAGGTGAGGACGAAATGGAGTGTCTGGTCTGCTTAATGCATCGATCTGCGGTTTTATCTGAAGAAGAAAGAAGGTGGGGAAAGGAAAGAGGCACCCACCTGAGGGTAAGTGGTCGACGATCTCGGGGCGGAACCAGTGCTGCGCGAGGACGTTGGCGCGCTGCTCGTCGTCGGCGGCGGCGGCGCCCCCCGAGGCCTCGGCCATGGCGACCTGGGCGAGCTCCTCCTGGAGCGCGTGCGCGATGACCTCGTCGTTGTCGACCGCATCGATTCTAACCTCGGCGGCGTGGTGGGCCTGCGGAGCGTAGTCGGTGGTGGGGGGCTGGGGATGGTGGGTGCAGTGGCCGTGCGGCGGAGGCGGGTGCGGGGCGTAGTCTGTGGTGGGGGGCTGGGGCCGGTGGGCGCAGTGGCCGTACGGAGCGCCGTCGAGGAGGTGGTGGAGGCCCCAGCGGACGATGTTGGCGTCCAGATCTTGGTCCCGCATGACCATGGCCGATGAAATTTGGTCCTGCGGAAATCGGAACCGAATCGTCGAAACGCGCGGATTGGGCGAAGAGGAACCAAGAAGAAGGAAGCGGGGGGTTAGTTGGTTAGTTGGAGGGCTCCGTTAGATTTGGTCTTACTTGGCGACGAAGCACCCAGCCAGACCGCGAGGAAACCGACTTGAATTGGGTTGGGTTGGGTTGAATTGGACAGCGACTCGGGGGATCGGGAGGTGCTCGACTCGGGGAAATGGAAAGCCAAGACCGAATCTTTATTACTACTACTACTCCCTAGCCGTGTACGCGGAGTCTTGTGCTATTCCTGGGCAGGGGAAACGAGGAGGCGGCGGGCGGCAAGAGCAAAGCATCAAATCATCAGAGAGAAAAAGACGAACTGGCAACGGTTTGTGTTTCCTGGTTCAATTCGTCAGGAAGAAGACGAAGATGATGATGAAGCGTGTGGGGGCCGCAAGTCAGTTGCTTGGAGCGCGCATATTATGCCGGAAAGGGAGCCGACTTTCTTGAGCCCTTCGCCGTCGCCTCGCCTTTGGTTCATCTGAAAAATATCAATCTTGTTTGTTCTGGCCAAATCTAATGTATGGGTTGGCTACTCGACACAGTTTTTTTTTAACCTAACATGAAAATCACGAAAATTATTTTATTTTATTTTATTTTAGTCGGTGCAACTCCAATGGAACGCCCGCATTTCGGACACCGATTTGTGTAAATCAGTCCATTTGCGGTGGTCAGGGCATAGGTACGAGGCCTCGCTTCGTCTCCTCCGATTTGTTTGTGGATGGCTATGCACCCAAAGGTTACCTGAAAAAATCTATATAAAATATAATAATTTACAAAACGGGCCATTTTTCAACTCCAATGGGCCATTTTTCAAAATGGGCTTATCCTCCTTCGTCATCTCGTGGTCCTCCGTCGGGTAGTCTTCCGGCAGGTCGTCCGCCTCCTACTTGATGTAGTCGGCGTCAGACGATAGTAGTAGTGGCGGGTCCACGTCCCATGTCGTGGCGTTGGGGAAATACGACCAGTCCGACGCCGACGCTCTCGGCGGTGAATGCCCACTCCTCTGCCTGTGGCTGGAAACCCATGTATTCCTCCAAAGATGGTGGCTATTGTGGGTCCTCCAACTACTTGAAGGCCTCGTAATCCTCTCTTCGTCATCAAGGCCCTCTAGGTGGGCCTCGATGGACTGCAGCGAAGCGTTGTGCTTAGCCTCGAACCACCACTTCCACAACGGTTAGTCGACGGTGTACTCGGGGTCCTACTGCAAATTTGAAGGGCCACTAATAAATAAATGATATCCACAAGTGTAGGAGATCGTTGAAATCTTTGATGTGTAAGTATTAGTGTCGATCCCATGAGGATCCGAAGTTATACGTATTTATTCTTTCAACTTAGAGTATCAATAGTCAAATTATCTATGCACTAAACAAACTAGGATGGTTGCTTCGGAGTGGTTTAAAACTAAAAGTAACGGTTCAAAAAGGTAAAGGTGCAAGAATAGAGACACCACTTAAGACATTTTTCTAGCAAAATGAAATTTTCATTTCAGAGATAACTTTTGAGGCAGTCTAAATTGTGTCAACAAGTTATATACAGACAATCATTGAGATACATTGCAAAAGGTGTTTACATTTTCTGTAAAGACACTATTTAAGGCATTCTTCTTGTTCTCTAGATACATTTGTTTTAAGTTTTAGTTAGGTTGTGCTATACTCAAAAGAAACTAATTCTAGGTATAAATAATATATTGTGTAAGGTTGAGATGGTTTGAGGAATAAGTCTTTGTCGTTAAGGTCAAGAGTTTAAGGATTACTTTTGACATGTTTTTCATAGTATTTTTTATTTTACGTGTAGAGACATAATATAATGTCTCTTTGTTGTGTCTTATAAGGTTTATAGACATTATTACTAGTGTCAGTGTCTCTTTATTGTGTCTTATAAGGTTTATAGACATTATTACTAGTGTCCTTAACATATAAGAGACACTAACGGTAGTGATACTTTTGAGACAATGTGTAAATGTCTCTACAAGTACGCAAAAACAATAATAGTGTATCTACAGAACTAAAACAATGCCTCTACATGCCAGTTCTCTTTACTTGTGCTTATATGTGAAACAAATAAAACAACATGATACGCATCTTGTCAAGTTTTACTCTCTCGTTGGACAGAGTCTAAAATAGGTAGCATATATATATGTGCAAGTACACCCCTAATGATTGGTATTAAGGACATTTTCATCAATCAAAGGATTCGTTAAGACATAAAATATACAACCACTGCTTGAAGTTTTAAGGTCCCCGGTCAAGAAGCCACCTAATGCAACTCCAAGTCTCAAGACATGTTTTCTGTCATTTTGTCCACCTCTACTATCTTCATAACACTAAGGTATAACCCTATGATCATTCCAAAATACTTCAGACTGAAATTTGAACAACAGACAAGAACAGGCATGAATCCATGAGGCAAAGGCCCAAATGTGAAAGGAATCATAAAAACTAATTGTTCCAACCACACAACAACGGGTTTACGTAGTGAGATCTACAGTGCATGCCATCCGTTACCCATCCAAGCAATACATACAGATCTATGCATGGATTCTTGAATACGAGCCAGAGAAGGGCTTACCGCCATTGCCGAGCCATAGGTGTAGTGCATGGGGACGTCGACAATGACGTCGCCACCGGGCAAGCGGTCGAGCTCTAGGTCACGGTCACGGTTTCAGTCGATGTTGCTATCTGAGTCTCCTTGCGTCGTCGTGAAAGAAAGAGCCAATGGCAGTGGAACCTTCGATGTGATGTGTGACAGAAGAGTGAGAAGGGAGAGAGTGAACGGGAAGGGGTGATCAATGAGAGGATTTATGGCGCGTGTTCGTGAAACGACGCGGCGCTTACCTCTCCTTCTCCACCCATGCAACCGAGGCGTTGCCTCACCCTCCAATGGGCCTGCCCCCTCCCCCCCAAACTGATGATTCAGGGCTGGCAGGGGCATTTTGAAATCCTTGTGGAACACGATGTAAAAACTGGGTAGGCAACCAATTGGCATGATTTCTTCGCCAGCGGTCCCGCCCCTATCTTAAATGGCTACCAAACACGCTCTAAGCTACCTGGAATCAGTCCGGTTTGCCTATAATTGGATTTTTTTTTTGCTTACTTGTCTGATGGACGACATATGCGTGCGGTAATGTGTAGATGGTTCGTGGGTTGTGGGATGTTTAACGAGCCTTTATATTTCCTAATCATACCTTCTGAAATCTTCTGGCCGGCACCAAACTAGCTCGATTTTGGATGTCCATTTTTTTTGTCTTGACTATTTTTTTAAATTTACCGATTTATTAATAATTATCAATAGCAGTATAAAAAAATTTAAAAATAATAAATATAAATAGGTCCACGGACCACCTAGCGACGACTATAAACACTTGCACGAGTCGAAGAAGACGCGTAGTGTGTTGTATATATACAGTTGCTATATGCATAGAAAATCAATTTTTGCTAATCAAAATCCATTTTGATTAAATATTAAATTATATTATAGATTTTTATGCATTTTTTGTTTAGATGTGAAAGCGAAATAAATTAGGAGGCCTTGGCGGACAAATTATGACATGTGTATCAGGTTTTTTTTATTCGGTAGCCGAAACTTTTTGGTAGAGAGGCGCGGAGGATTTATTTTATTTTTTTGAAAAGTTGAGATGTGAGTGGGCCCTACCCAGCAAGTAGTTCTCTCTTCCCATCTCCTATCATCCAGCTAAGCCCTAATCGTTGACCGCCATCGATAATCTACAAGTTCCATCTGCCTGCTCGCTCATTCAGGGCAAGCCACCGGCCGCGGCCGGGAAGAAGCCTGACGATGATCAGTGAGAGCTGCCGTGATGCTCGTGACGGAGGAGCACCTGGACTGGAGGCTGCCTCGAACATGGATGGATTGGGTTCGATCGCAAACCATCCGAATTTGTGCGAAGGTCTCTCGGATGAGGCGCGGCGGCGAGTTTGATTGAGCCATGAGCGCACGGCGGAGCTCCGGGTGCGATTTCTCTTTCCCCCGGCCTTCTGGTTTCCTCTCTTCGGTTTATCTCATTCTATGTTAGAAAATTGGTCAACGCTTGCTACTTTCATGAAATTGGAACGGTTTATAATTTTGAAGAGCACAAGGCCACAACAATGGAACTTTGATCGGTTAGGGACATAATTGATTCTTTGTTCCAAAAACAAGATGGTACACAAAATAAATGAAATTATCAATTGTGCCAAACTTGAAAGCTCGAGCAGGTTCAGATGGTTGAATATGGCAATATAAAGGTTCACAATATATTACAATCAATGGTTATGTGGGAAATCATCCATATATTATCTCAAAATAGGCTTTCGTCCCGCTATATTAATATAGCGATCACACAATACAGCCAAGATAGTCTCGAAACGAAAGAAAATAAACCGGGGCAGCAGCAAACACACGCCCGAAAGAAAACAAAGAAGAAACAAAATGGAGACCGAGGCGGATCATCCATATATTCAAACATGCAGCCTTCCTTGTTAGCAATGATATAATCAACTCCATCTTCAATGAATATCTCATTTATCTTCTCTAGCAATAGGGATAAATTGCTTCTCCTTTTCACTAAAAGTTGTTCTTCCTTGGGGCTGGTTGGGAGTGAGGTGTGCTTACTGGCGTCCAAACTGTCTCCATGGGTACTCCCGGATTACTCTTCTCCTCTGGCATTTTCTTGAACTTAACCTTTATACACATCACGCAGGCTCAGGCCTGGGAGACACTGCTGAACTCTCTCATACATCACCTTTGGGAATTTGATCACCATTTGATAGGGAACCATTATGCACTTAATGACCATTTGATAGGGAACCTTTATGCACTTAATCACCGTCTGAAAGAGAAAAAGCACTACTATAACATCTGTTCTTGCTACGTTATAATTTGAAATTAACTATTTCATAATCAAAAGCACTATATATATATATATATATACCTTGTGATGAAAGACAATGGACCAGGAGATCACTATCATGAGTAAGGCTCCAGACGCACAAGTCCATACTACCAAATAGGACATACCTCTACAAACATGCAGTGGCGTAAACAATCCGGCCCACAAGCATAGAAGCACTAGAGCCTGCACCATCTGTAATAATTTGAATCCGGCATTGTCGGGTAACTCCCCATCCTTGAATTGTGAAGAATGACCCGTCACTAGTACAACGGTGATGAGCAAGAAGATATATCCTATGGGCAGGAGATCCATCCAAATTTTGGGAATGGCCAGAGTTGCATCTGAGCAATTAAACTCCCAATATGGGACTAGAAACAATGCCCCGGCAAGTGAGGAGGCCGCCATGGTAAAGATGTAACTGCGTCTACCCTGCATTAATATTCAAATGTTGTAGTACTAAGAAACATTAGCATATATATGCAGGATTGAAGTATTTGGTTGTTCCCTTTGTAAGGGAATAGGCTGAAGATCAAACTAACAAGATTGTTTGGGGCTTTGAGTATTTAGGGGGCAAAAGTTACCTTCATCTTTTTCTCATTTCCGTCCGAAGTAGTATGATCATCAGAAATATGCATATCAACACGATGCTCTTGTTGGCTGTTGTTTGTTCTCATTCTCTGTGTGGAGTCAGAGACATAATGGTCAGAGAGCAAATAGAAAATTTAGGAGAATAGGAGAGATAGTCAAGACCACACCACATTTCTCACCATTTGTGCAGTCCTACTGGTCTTGTCTGACTGATTGTCCCAGTGAACACACATGACTAAATTAAATTGATCATTAGTGCAGCCATCGAAACGGCTGGCTTCAGAACCCATCAAATTTATCTCATGTTGTTGAGCATTAACAAGGCAACGAAACTGCAAGGTCACTGTTTTCAGGATGGTTGGTGCAGCAAGAAGGTAAAGAAACAAAACCAAATGGAAGCAGAGCATACCGTAGTGCTGTGGGAAGATGGAAACTGCATTTCCTGATTTCTTTGATAAATGGTGATTTTATTACTTAAAGAGTTTAACTGCATTTCCTGATTATAGGACGAAAAACAAATAGCATGTGTTAGCATATTACGTAGCAGATGGAGGCAGTTATAATAATAATAATAATAATAATAATAATAATAATAATAATAATAAAGGGAGGGTAGGCGAAGCTGCGAGAGTTGTTTTTGTGTTAAGATCTGTGCATAAACTTTCTCTTTTTTTTTTCTTTTCTGTCTACGAAGTTGAAACTTTGCAGATCAACACAAGATATACTAGAACTAAAATAATGTGTATCTAGATACGTGACAAGTAATATGGATCGAAGGGAGTAATAAAAAAGAAGTGTAACGACAAGGGGGCGCAAACCTGGGTGCTGATGCTGATGGAGGTATGCCGTATAGTGCCGGCGTGGAGTGAGTCCTTGGAGATGCGAATGTGGAGCAGACGGTGGATGAACTTGATGATGCAGCAGAGCACTCGGAAGCCCTCACCCGACCTGCCATTGCCATCCTCGTCTCCACTGCCTCCGGCGCTGCCGCTACATCCGCCGACGTCGGCCGAAGAGGGGAGCGGGATGGGCAGGGGGCCGGGATGGCCGGCGTAGAGGACTTGGGGAGAGGAGAGGTGGGAGGGAAGGGAGATCATTGCGGTTCGGCAGCGGCAGACTGAAGATCTGTTTTGAGAGGAAGACGAAGCCGGACCGGAGGGTATATAATACTACTGAATTCGCTGGGATTATTTTAGTCCATCGAGAGAGAGAGAGAGACGACGCCGTTGAGGCCAGACGCGTTTTCACGGCCATTGCCGTTGAGGGAATCACATCAGTGACGAACTAAGCCTGTGAAACTAAGCGGGAAAGGAATCTCCTGAAACTAAGCGGGCCGAGCTGATCAGTGACGAACCTGAAGCCTTGGGCCAGATCGACTGGTAAATGAGGTTGCGAGCCATGCCACCCCTGCCTCCTAAGGGCGCATTTGGTAGCGTGTAGATGGTGTAGCCAGGTCGGATGTGGACGAAAATAGACTGTTTGGTTGCTCGTATGACTTTTTTTTTTTGCCCGCATCAGTGCGAACCTCAAAGCACCTCTCGGCCAGCCAGGCCTGGGAACAACCCTTGATTCGGCCGTTTCCTTAGTCCCCGGAGTCCACCCACAAATCCAAATCCACCATTCCACCTCCCCGTCGATCCCCTCCACCCATTAGATCTAGATCAATGTCGTTCGATTCTTCTGCCTCCCGCACGAAGACGCCGGTCCTGCCATCTTCGCCGGCGAGCACGGCGTGCTTCACCCCCGAGCCAGTCTTCGGTTGTCCTTCAGGCTACTCCTGTGAAGGCGCTCACGGTAAGCTTACCGTTAGCATGTTTAGCACAAATTGTTTGTAGGCCAATTCAAACGAAATTATTTGCCAAATAGGTTCGTATCTAAGTAAATTATAACGGCGCCATAACGTGTCCCGACCGTGCGGTTTTCCAGAAAAGTTAAGAACTCACAGTTTTGCAAAAAAAAAAAAAAAAAAAAATTGCGACCCTCTTCTTGCCGGAGACGCAGAGAAACAGCAAGCCCGATAGTTTCGGAGCAGTTGGCAGGCGGTGACGGCGAGGTGGTCAGGCCGGCCTCGTCAAGGAAGAGGGCCGATCCCGCCGCGATGCACTACCGAGAGCATGGCGAGGATCCCCCGCACTATGGTAGGATTTTTTCGCGAGCTTACTCCTTTTTCCTCTCACGGTGGTTCTGGTGGTGTACGTAGGCGGCGGTGGGGTGATGACCGCGTCGGCCTTAGGTCTCTGTAGTGGCTGAAATCCGGTTTGTGTAGCTCAAATTTTGAAGGCCCGATTTAGGACAATTAGAAGATCTGCTGAAAATTCAGTCTGAACATGTGCAGTCTGCAGTTTTGAGATTTCAGTTAACTTAAAAAAGCCTGTAGTGTGTGATGATCCATGCTTTTTTTTATTGGACATGAGGCATAACCTGATGCACTATATTTGTTGTTGCATGAGGCATAACCTGATTCAGTTTTATGATTTCTAATTCAGGTTTAAGTTTCCAATTCTGAACTTAAGTTTAATATTTTCAGTTCTATTATTTAGTTTTTTCTGGACATGATGCTTAACTTGATTCAGTTTTATGATAACCTGATTCAGTTTTATGATTTCCAATTCACGTTTAAGTTTTATGGCCCATGATTTTTAACTTAAAACATGCAGGTTTTATTTTCCAATTCTGAACATGAGGCATAACCTGATGCAGTTGTTGCATATGCAAACTTAGTTGTACACAATGAATTTTAATTGTACGCAAACTTAGTTGTTGCATATGCAAACTGTTTGCTGAGTACTGAGAGCATATAGAGACATATGCAACACTTACTCTTTGGTGCTGTAGAGCAGAGAAGAGATAGTGATCTACCTGATGTAAATCTTGACATATCACAAGATTTTGATGCACATCAAGTTCCTATGACTCAAAATGCACCACCACCTCAAGACATGTAGCAATTTAGATGTCAAGATGCAATGTTGCAATATTATTTTTCTTTGACTTTTAGTCCCTTGTGTTTGTTGAATGATGGATTATTCTAGCCATTTGGTTTCATTTGGCTAGTGCTATTTAGCTTTAGTACGGATCATGTCAAATATGTGATTCATGGATGTTGCAGTTTTATATTTGAATTCTCTGGAATTATGGATGTTCTATGCATTGTTGCCAAACTTGCTGTCAATTTAGTCATGTTGCTTTCACAGATTTCTTCAGTACTTGTGCCAACGCAATACATACACAGGACAAAAGATACATAAAGAACTAATATTGCCACACTTACACTCTACTTCTACTTCTGCCAAACCAAACACTACACGCATATTTCTTCCCTGCATCAATTCTTCTTCTTCCCTACATCAGTTCTTTGCCTTCTTCTGCTTCTACCTAATTCTGCTTCTCCTCCTTTTGCCTTACCTATTCTTCCCTACAATTGGAAAGATTCACTTTAAATTGCGCTAAAAACAGTTAAAACACCAAACTGACAAACAATTTCAGACAAAACAGGCAAAGCCGGCCGCATCGCACGGTGCACACGGATACGGCTAGGCAAACGACGACGACCGCTAGCCTCGCCGCATCCACCTCCTCCTGGACGAATGCCTCCGCCAACGCCGCATCCCGGAACAGCAGAGCTCCATCGTGTAACACCTGCCTCACCTGTCGTCTGATGCAGTGTTACAAATGGGAGCAGTAGATGGGCTTGGGTGCGTGTTGGGCCTCCAAGTGGGACGTTTGGTGTAATGGGTGGTTAAATACTGAACTAGGCAATGTAATCGGTATCGAATGGAATAGAAGACAAATGAATCTCGTCCTCTCTCTGCGTATCTCATCTCCTTCTTGCTTTCCTCACCCCCTTCTGATTCCTTCAAATTCAAGTACGATCCGGATCTCTCTGATCGGGTCGTGACAATTTGGTATCCAGAGCCACTAATTCCACCACAAAAATTTCTTCCGCCGGTCTCGTTGTGCTCACAATCTCTCGGTATTGATCTGTAATTCCGTGCGAAAGGTGAGATTCACTTCGGTGATTTCTCGCAAAATCCCTAGCCGGTCGGATCTACTTGGAGCGAGTAGCAACAGCGCCGTGAAAGTTTCAGCGTAGACGCAGTGGGTACTCTCGGCCATGGAGGCGGCGGCGGGGGACACGAAGCGGATGCTGGATAATATCATCAAGCGCCTCGACGACCAGGCCGTGCTGAGCGAGCAGCGGCATGCCATACAAGAAGCGTTCAACGAGCAGGTTTCTCAAGACCTACACGGCGTGCGGAAGCAATTGGAGGTGACGCAAGCGGATGTCGATGAAGCCAGACAAGTAGTGTCTCCGTCGGGCTCGGCGGCCACAGCACGCTCGCATCTGACGGAGCAGCACGCTTTTGGGGGGCCAGGGGCGCCGCCTGCGAGCGTACCAGGGGCTTCTGGTCAAGCGAGGTTGGCCAACGACGGGCCGTCGCTGCTTCTAGTGCCACCGACAGTTCAGCTCCAGCAACCTCCACCACCGGCGGCACGACCGCGTCATCAGCCCTAGTATGGCGAGGAACGCGCGACCTTTGTCAAGCCCCCAAAGCACGATTTTCCTCGTTTCGATGGTAATTTGCCCAGCTTATGGATTGATCGTTGTTTGTCATATTTCGAGCTCTATCATACATCGTAGCACGTTTGGGTGACCACGGCGTCTCTCTATCTGGACGGCCGTGCGGCTTTGTGGTGGCAAGCAACTCTTCATACTCGTCGTGCTGCTACCTGGGAATTGTTCACCATAGCGCTGCAGGAGGAATTCAGACCAGATGAGTTCGAAGTTCAGATGCACCAGTTGCTGCAACTTCATCAGACGGGTTCAGTTACTGAGTACAGGCTGCAGTTTGAGACGTTCATGTATCATCTGCTGGCCCTCGATCCTGGCTTAAATACCAAGTTCTTCGCTACACAATTTCTGTGGGGATTGAAACATGAGTTGCGAGAAGCCATCCGCATTCGGGATCCCTCCAGTATTACCAGAGCAGTATTACCAGAGCAGTTGTTCTTGCCTGTATCCAGTAGGAGGAATTAGATACCACTCGTCCTCGCATGAGACCAGTGCCTACATGCCGTCCTCCCCCACCAGCACCGGTCGCGGTGCCTCGACAACAGGTAGCACCTCGCGCGGCTGGGATGAATTTGGCCGTGAGCGCCAGTTGCGGGACTACAGACGGGCGAATGGCCTCTATTTTTGTTGTGGGGATAAGTATACCAGGGAGCACCAATTCAAACAGTCAGTGCAGTTGTTGACAATTTAGATGGGAGATTTTGGTGAGATGTTATCAGATGAAGCTATTGGTGCCCTGGAATTACTGGATGAACCTGAAGCACCACCCCAATGCTGCATGATCTCTTCACATGCGTTG
Source organism: Avena insularis (assembly GCA_023614405.1). Lineage (NCBI taxonomy): Eukaryota > Viridiplantae > Streptophyta > Magnoliopsida > Poales > Poaceae > Avena > Avena insularis. Next base: position 27,508,146 of record CM042689.1, on the reverse strand, counting down.
ACTGGTACCGAAGCATCTGGTAGTCACAGTTGGGGATAAGGTGATGTTGTTGCTGCTGGATTCTGGCAGTTCCCATAGCTTCATCAATGCTAATTTCGCCCAGAGCATTGGAGCACACACTTTCCATTCCACGAGTGCCAGTTAAAGTTTCTAACGGTCAATGTATCCCTTGTGACAGCTTAGTGCCATAGTTGGAATGTCATTCTCAAGGAAGTGTGTTTCACACAGATTTGCGAGTGTTGGACTTGGGAGCATATGATGGTGTGTTGGGAATGGATTGGCTAGCTTCTATTAGTCCTATGAGTTGTGATTGGAATGGAAAGGCTATTTCATTTGCACACAAGGGGAAGACAGTTATCTTACAAGGCATCACAACTGATACTTTTGCTTCTCCAACTCAGATGGATTTCAGTACTTTGTTACAGCTGCAAGCAACAAAGCTATCTGGTCTATGGCAGTGGTTGAAGTGGTTCCTACACTAGTCACCTCCTCAGAACTTCTAGTGGCCATCAACAAAGTGCTCTCTAAATTTGCAGATGTGTTTGAGGAACCATCAGGTTTACCTCCTCATCGGTAGTACGACCGTGCGATTGCATTGGAAGCTAGGGCACAACCACCTAACACTAAGCCATACCGATACTCGCCAATTCAAAAGGATGAGATTGAACGCCAGGTACAAGAGATGCTAAAATCTGGCATGATTGCTCACAGTATGAGTCCTTTTGATGCACTTGTTCTATTGGTAAAGAAAAAGGATGACATCTGGAGTTTTTGTATCGATTATAGGCGCTTGAATGCAATGACAATTAAGAATAAATTTCTACTTCCTATTGTGGACGAGATTCTAGATGAACTAGCTGGTGCTGCCTTCTTCTCTAAGCTGGATTTGCGTGCCGGATATCATCAAATTCGCATGAGAGAAGAAGATGAAGAGAAAACTGCGTTCAAAACACATCAAGGCCATGTCCACTTCAGAGTGATGCCATTCGGTCTGACGAATGCTCCGGCGACTTTCCAGTGCCTGGTGAACACCATTTTCGCGCAATATACACGTAAGTTTGTTATCGTTTTTCTGGATGACATTTTAGTGTATAGTGCTACCCTTAAGGAACATCAAGAACATTTGCAGTTGGTGTTGGATCTTCTTCATCAACATCAGCTGTATGCCAAAGCTTCTAAGTGCTCTTTTTCCCAAATGCAAATTGAATATCTGGGGCATGTGATCTCGCGAGATGGTGTAGCTACAGACACGGCAAAGACAGAGGCCATGCATAATTGGCATGTACCAGTATCTGCCACGGAATTGCGGGGCTTCCTTGGTCTGCCAGGTTATTACCGCAAGTTCGTGCCCAGGTATGGCATTATCGCCAAACCTCTCACACAATTGTTAACAAAGAAAGGGTTTCAGTGGAATGAGCAGGCACAACTGGCTTTTGATCAAATGAAAGCAACCATGGTGAATACTCCAGTGTTGGCACTATCCAATTTTGATCGTTCCTTCTCGATCGAAACCGATGTGTGTGACACGGGAGTGGGGCGGTCTTGGTGCAGGATGGCCACCCAATCGCATATTTCAGCAAGGCATTGGGAGTGCGGAATCAGCGTCTCTCGACGTATGAGAAGGAATTCTTGGCAGTCATGATGGCAGTGACAAATGGCGCGCCTACCTGCAACGAGGACCATTTGTGATTGTCACGGATCACAAAAGCCTCAGCAATTTGGGTGACCAGCAATTGGATACTGAGCTGCAGCGCAAAGCAATGTCTAAATTGGTGGGATTGCAATTTCGTTTTCAGTACAAGCGAGGTGTGGATAATGGGGTTGCGGATGCTCTGTCTCGGGTGGGTCATCTCCTCACGGCCAATGCCTTGTCCATTTGTCATCCGCAGTGGACTAAGGAAGTCACCAATTCATATGAAACTGATTTCAAGGCTCAGGATTTATTGGCCAGATTGGCAGTTGCGTCACCATATGAGGAGGGGTATTCGCTGAACCAGGGCCTGATTCGTTACCATGGGAGCATGTGGATTGGTGTGAATATAGCTCTGCAGACAAAGTTAATCAGTGCTTTGCATCAGAGTGCTGTTGGGGGTCACTCAGGAGCTGCGGCCACATATCGGTGGGTCTGGAAGCTGTTTGCATGGACTGGACTGAAATCAGCCATGGAAGATTTTGTGAAGCAGTGTCTCATGTGTTAACAGTCTAAACATGAGCATTGCAGACCGGTAGGGAAATTGTAGCCCTTACCTATTCCACTAGTACCTTGGCAAGATATTTTCATGGATTTTATTACCGGGTTGCCCAAATCAGACGACTATGAGGTGATTATGGTGATGGTGGACAGGCTCACAAAATTTTCTCACTTTACGCCGTTGAAGCATCCATTCACCGCAGTTTAAGTGGCACGCGCTCTTTGGGACACAGTTATCAAACTCCATGGTGTTACCTTTACAATTGTGTCTGATTGCGATCCCATCTTCACCAGCAACCTCTACAGGGAATTGCTTTCGACTGCTGGTACTAAACTCTTGTACTCTATAGCTTATCACCCACAAACGGACGAACAGACCAAGCGTGTTAACCATAGCCTGGAGATGTACCTGCACTCTACGGTTCATGATTCGCCAAAGCAGTGGCGTCGCTGTCTTCCGCAGCAGAATTCTGGTACAACTCCAGTCACCATGTATCATTGGACTGTTCTCCGTTCAAGGATCTCTATGGTCGTGAGCCCAATTTGGGTGCCATGTTACAGTGGGATGGTGCAGCTATCAGTTCGGAGGATATGGACTGGATTGGCCATACAGCGCGTCCGCGAGCTCAGCTTCAACGTGCCTAGGACCGTATCAAGAAGAAGGCAGACCGCAATCGCTATGAGCGCACTTTTGCAGTTGGTGAGCAAGTATTGCTGAAACTCCAACCTTATGCTCAATTCACAGTGGCGAATCGACCGTGTCGGAAGCTGGCGTACAAATACTTTGGGCCCTTTCCAGTGGAGGAGAATATCGGAGAACTGGCGTACAAGCTGACCTTGCCACCGGATGCTCGGATTCACCCTGTGTTCCATGTATCTCAGCTCAAGCCCTTCACACCAGACTACACACATGTGTTTGGTGATCTTCCTCGGCCACCTGATCCGTCAACACATGCCTTATCACCAGTCGCCATTCTGGACAGACACATGTGCAAGAAAGGAGACACGACAGTGGTCCAACTTCAGGTTCAGTGGTCTACTCTTTCCCCTAATGCGGCTACCTGGGAAGACTACGACGTCTTGCGCGTGTTACCCTTCGGCCACAATCTGGGACGGAGCTTCGACTCAAGGAGAGGCAATTGTAACACCTGCCTCACCTGTCGCCTGATGCAGTGTTACAAATGAGAGCAGTAGATGGGCTTGGGTACATGTTCGGCCTCCAAGTGGTCCGTCTGGTGTAATGGGTGGTTAAATACTGAACTAGGCAACGTAGTCGGTATCAAATGGAATAGAATACAAATGAATCTCGCCCTCTCTCTGCGTATCCCATCTCCTACTTGCTTTCGTCACCCCCTTCTGATTCCTTCAAATTCAAGTTTGATCCGGATCTCTCTGATCGGGTCGTGACGCGTCACGAGCTAAAGCAGGGGCCAAGTGCCTGCCCCTCCACCGCGCCCTATCGCGAGATGAGGCAGGGGATCGTCCCATTGTCCCCGTCGAGCCCTCTTGTTGCCGCCCGCCAGAACCAGTTGCCGTCGCAATCGTGGCGAATGTCGCGCGTGCGATGTGCATCCAGACTTGCGTGAGATGTGTCCAGCCGCAACCGGTCTCTCGCGTGCGACGTGGTCCGGTCGAGCCAGTTAGCGAGAGGAGGGTCGGTCTGCACAACTAGACCTTTTTGGGGCTTACATGCAAAATGCCGTGTTAAAGATAACTCAGCTCGCGATGGAAACATTTAAATCCGGTAAAATTCGTTTGAATTCTTTTGAAATGGACTAGATTGCACCCGGGGTGCAAGTTGTGGGACTAGAATCGTCCACTTTACAAGAAGTGGGACTATTTTGCACCCCCCCGGTGCAAATTGTGGGACTAAAACTGTAATCAGCTCTAATTTCAGAGTGTATGCTATTTGCATTGTAACAATCTGGTTCCAATTGTTCATTTCAATAAATGGTACAAATTCAATTTTATTATCACTCTCTCGTTATGTATTAAAAACTATCATACACATTGTGTTATCACTTATTTATATCACATACGGGTAATTTAGAGCATTATAGATATTTCACAACTCAACGCGTTAAACAAGTCAAATGTCCATAAGCCAAAAACGAATGAAAGGATCCAGATTATGTGAAATTCTTCCCATCATAGTTGTTGTTGCTCGTCAGACAGCCAGCAAGTGGCTGTTGCTCAGCGAGTGGCGATTGCTGGCGCGGCGTGGGCGGCTGCTGCTCGGCGGACTACATACATTTTTGACTTGGATTTGTGTATACAACTGAATATTTACGAATTGAACAACATTTATACTCCATCTATAACCGACTTGGATTTGTATAATTTATACATATCTAGACGTATTTCAGTGTCTAGATTCATCAAAATATAGACAAATCCAAATCAGTTATTTTAGACAAAGCGAGTACATTTTATTATTCTCCGTCGCAGATGCCCTGAATTTCCATGGGTACGTCTCCGAATGCATGCCCTGAATTTCCATGGGTACGTCTACGAATGCTGCCACACACTGGTGCAATCATGTCTTCTTGGCACTTTAGGATGCGCACAGAGTCAAACAACACAGAATGCCTGCCATGCCACCAGAGATGAATATACACAAACAAATCCAGTAAACAGTGCTACTACAACACCACCACCAACAACAACAAAAGTGGCTGGCTCTAACAACAACAACAACAGCAGCAGCAGCAGCAAAAGAAAGTTACTAGCTCTTCCCTTCCGTCCATATATATACTTGCAAGATTCATGACAATGCAACTCGTATATGGTGTTTCTAAAGTCGGGTCGGTGGGTCGGTGGGTTCGGCGGCCCAGATGAATCAAAATACTACTACTACGTACGTACGTACTACTGACTACTGTACAGCTAGCGTGGCTGCTTTCCTCCTATTTCAGTCCCTGACCTCTGTGCCGAACACCTGATACCGTCTGCTGCCCCAGGGGTCCTCCTTCTCTAGGCGGTACGACTTCAGGCAACACCATATCCAGGGAGGGTTCCTGGCCACAGGGGTGCCTTCCTCTGCTGCCTGCTCTGGGACACCCAGCAGCCTCTTCATCTTTCTCGTCAGCGCGGCCGCCGTGAGAGAACCGCCGAAAAATCTCACCTGATATGGATAACATGAACACAGAGTAGTGCACGTTTTCATTACTTGTGGGAATGAACATTGGAGGAGGCGGATCCATAAACCGTGAGGCTGAGTAGTACTTAACATCTTACCAAACCATCTTTGCAGACATATGCATGAATTCTTGCTGTAGGATCCTCAAGAGTCAACCAAAGGCAATGCTTATTACTGCTCAATAATGAATGGAGGTCACTGCCTTGCCAAGGAAATGCTGACACCACACGCACCAGGGTTTTCAATTTGTGCGTCACCTAGTAGCACAAAACATACAGCTCAGTATTGATGCTGGCTTTAGTTAGTTTTCACAAGACACTTCAGGTCAGTACTGGTTAGGAAGAGACGACATCACGGCGATACAATTGAGGTGAACATTTCTTTCATGTGGATTGAAGGCAATAGAGTCTAACTCTTGAAAACTTAAGGGGTAAGTAAACTAGTGGCCACAAATGTGAGTATACCCGTTCATAGGTGAGCGACTCCATTAATGTCGCGTAACCTGCTCTCTTCAACTCCACATCTGATAGAATTGACAAATGTCACATGTCAGGCCTTAGCAAACAACACATCATGTATGTATGTATGCATCTGGTTATGATCCATACCAGTAAAATCAAAGGCCTTGTGGAGGCTAGCCATTGGCCGTCGACCAACTTTGGTGGAAAGGCGACTCTCATACATCCTGGAGTTATTAATGCAGTTGGCAAATACTTTCATACTGGAATTTCAAGATGCAAGTAATAATATTCAAGAGAAAAGAGAAGGTTTACTTCAAACGTTCAACAACACTGCCATCTTCATTAGATAAAAGACGAACTCTGCTAGAAGGAGGCAAAGTGCCTTTCCAAATGCCAAACTCCTGCTTGCAAGTGATATTGCAGAACCGGGCCCAGTAAATATCCCTTTGCAAGTATGTTATTTCCTTGCAGAACTTGTTTGAGAAAATCCTGAGGATAGTTCCAATACAAGGCAGTGTGCATAAAACCTCCCTGGGTAGAGGCACCTCTTCCAGATGTAGAGGCACTGCTTCAGTGTTCAAACTACAAAATCATCCAGAGAAATAACAAGAGGCATTTAGTTTAAAGAATGAATTGTGAGATTAGCGTATGCTTTATAAGAAATCAAATCTAATTTCTATTTTAATCAGGTTTAACAAGTTATATTAACTTGGAAACAGTCTAGCGAGGGCCCTGGTCATATGTCAAAAGCGCTATCACCATCATAGATTTTATAATGGCTCTATCGTGTGTTGCTGAATTAGAAGTTAAACAAACAATGATGACAGATTCTATAACCCTACCATGTCTGAAGCTCAGTTGTAGGAATATCAGTTCCATCCCAAACATAAAATATCCATTCGCCGCTGGGAGCTTCATAGACATGAAGTACCTACAAAGAAAGCATTAGATATTTCCTCTGTCGAAATAAGTACTACCTCCGGTCCTAAATAAGTGTCGCAGTTTTGAACGATCGGAGGGAGTATCAAATTTGATTTGATTGAATAAAAAACCAACCTTGCATACAAGATCAAAAGTCAAATCAGACTGTACACTCCTTAGCTGCAATTCAAGATCTTTCAGACCTACTCCCTCTGTTCAGAAATATAAGACGTTTTAGCTTTGTGAATCGAATGTATCTAGGCGTCTAGATTCATTCATTTCACAAAGATAAAATGTCTTATATTTCTGAACGGAGGGAGTATGATAGAAAACAGCAATCAGAAACATCAAGCAATATCGTAAGCAATATACGATGAATACATTCAGAGTTAAAAAAAGAGATATTTCATGAATCAATGTACAGACACATAACATAAATCACTAGGTAATGTTGTGCATAGGTAATTGTAGGAGAGAAAGGTATATATCCATTCTGAATAGTGCAAATTCATCAGACATACTGATATAGGAATGACAAGCACTTACAAAGAACAATATCATGGCAGGAAATAGATAAGACAACAGAAAGGGAACCTTTCGTACAAATAAAATTTAAGGGGTGTTTGGTTAGGCTTAATCTTGGCTTTTGCTTATACTCCCTCCGTTTAGAAATATAAGATGTTTTAGGTTTGTGAAGGAGAGGTACCTAGACATCTTTAGTGTATAGGTTCAAATGAATCTAGACACTAAAAGGTGTCTAGATACATCTCATTTAATAACCTAAAACATCTTATATTTCCAAACGGAGGGAGTATAAGCCAAAAAAACACCTATTGGCTTTTGGCTTATATAGTCTAAAAAGCCAAAACTAAGCCTAACCAACACAGATTGGCAGTATACTTGAATGAAATTCATAAAAAGACATCCCTTACCTAAGATGGTAAAGGTGAGAACTCAAATCCTATTGTACCAATAATTATGAAATAGTGTTGCCCTTGCGGACACAGGAGTATAATTAATTAGAAGGACCATCATATAAAGATTGGGCCTAGTCAGTCGTGCATATGACATTAAGTGGAAGGAGCAGAAGTTTGAAAACAGTGATAGCCTTTAAGAGGCAAGAGCACCGTGAAGTCAGATGCACAAAAGTAGACGTTCTGTCTGGAATATAAGCTCATAATCATGTTTGTCGTGTGGACCAAAAAAATGAACAGCAGTGGCGTTTAAACTATGAGTCACCTGGAGGAGGATACACAAGCCACATTCTCATATTGGTTAAAATTTCATCGTCCTGTTTGCTTCCATGATATTTCATAGAAGTCTGGTACGGACTGGATTCTGTAGATGCTTTGCCTTCAAATAGTGCAAATGAAGATGACCTTTTGTCAAAAGTTACAAAGAATTCTCCATGATAGTTTGTTATCTGCAGATAAATGTAGACATGAACTAGTAGCCACAAATACATAGTTAAAAAAAAGAGGGAACAAACATGCACACAAAAGGAACAACGTAAGTGCAAAACTGTAGTTCTCAAAAAAGCTATATGTCATGACAATGTGACAAGTGGAAATCTGAAGTCATGGGCATGACAATGTGACAAGTGGAAATCTGAAGTCATGGGCTATACCTTAACATTATGTAGACTGATGACATCTCCGCTTGACCTAACGCAGGGCAGTAGTGCAGTGTCATTAGCAAAGAAAGTCACAGAGATCCCAGTTGAACGTGATTGATCAAAAATCCTCAATGTACGAGTGAAATCTGCAAAACAACAGCCACGGCAGGTGGCATATCATTGATTTCATCAATAAGGAAAAAAAGGAATAAAGAACAAATGAAATTACTAAGCGACATAAAAAACAAGAATACCACATACACCAACCATCCTGTTTCAAAAAGATGTACATTAAACCTGCTAGCGACTTATATCCATACCTTGAAGGGTATTTTTGCATCATGTCATAAGCTGGAGGATGCTCCACTTGTTTGTTGTTTCAGGGAGAGCAATATTTAGCTTCCAAATTTCCTAGATTTTTTTACCTAACATGCAGTAAGAATGTGAGTGCCACATCTGTTTAATTAAGGACGGGCATAAGGTTTGGAATACTTTTGTATGGAGAGCTGCCCAGAATGAGGGATGTAGCACCAGCTTCAGCAAGTCTGATGTCCACTTAGCTGATGAACAAGATAGACTAGTATCGGAGTTGGGTGCAAAGGGAGAATATTTTGTATCCATAGTATGTAGCTCTTAAAACCAATTTTCTTGCCATCCATTTAAATTTATGTGAAGACTAAAGTTTGCCTTGGATAATTACAGTGTGTTTTTTGACTCCCATAAAAAGAGATTCTTCCGAAGTAACAAAACTGGCCATGCTCAGAACACAGAACCAAATTTATCAAAAAGTTATGACACGGCGTTTTCACGCGTTCATTGCCAGGAACCAGTAAGTTAAACATGGCAACATGTCCAAAAAAACACTCTTAACAATCTCATGGTTTCAGCAAATAGTCATCATTTATGGGAAGTCACCAAAGAGAACTGAGTTAGGGATGATAATTGCGTGAATGCTAAAGCTGGAACATTTTCTTGTGCTAAAGCCACCATCTTTATTGAGCGATAAACATTTTATTGCTCACAAAAGGCATAAACAGGCGGTTCGGTAAAAAAAGAGAAACACTTGTGACGAACTTCCAACTTCACCCCTCCGCATTCCACCGCCACCTTCCACTACAATCTTGAGGGATGTGGCTAAAATAAAATTCATCATACGAAGCAACGGCAGAACACCATCCCGAGTGTCTTAATCTAGCACCAATAGGAGCAAAGCACAGCAAGCAGTGCAATCGATGCAGCGGCCAGATCCCTAGGGCTAGAGGGGACGCGCGCACCGCACGGCGGGTAATTGCAGGTGAGTGGAGAAAGGAAGGGGGTTGGGTAATTGCAGGTGAGTGGAGAAAGGGGAAAGGTTGGGGAGGCTCACCAGTGCCGCGGCTGTGGAACGCGGCGCCGATCTCGGAGACGGCGGCGAAGATGCAGACCCGGACGCCGGCGGCCTTCAGAGCGTCCGCGATAGGCAGGTAAACGTACTGCGCCTCCCCGCCTCCAACCGCCGTCATCGATGGAATTGGAACCGCGACTTCCTCGCGCTGCCGCTTCCGCTCGCGCACCGCCGCCGTCTCCATATTCTCTCCGTTTTTGCAGACAAAGTGGATTAGAGAGGGGAAAATAATGGAAAATGCTACTCGTCGTAGTAGTAGTAGTAGGTCCCTACTATTAATCCCCCGGAGGATCAATCCATCTTCCGGGTCGGTACCACTAGGTACGAACAATCTTTTTGTTACATTGATTATGTGGATTTGCTGTTTTGTCTATGAACAATGTTTATTTTGCTACTCCCTCCAGTCCATATTACTTGTTGTTGAAATAAATGTATCTAGCACTAAAATATGTCTAGATACATCTATTTAGAAGTACAATGATTTTGTGGATTTGCATTTAGGAAAAAAAAATCTGCTACATACCTTTTTTGGATTTGCATTATATTAACAAATTTTTGCTACAGTGATTTTATGGATTTGCATCTACAAAGAAATTTTCTGCTACATATCTTTTGTGGATCTGCATTATATGAACAATGTTTTTGCTATAATGATTATGTGGATTTACTTCTTGGAAGATTTTTTTTGTACAAGCGTTTTGTGAATTTGCATCATAGAAAGTATTTTCTTGCTACAAATCTTCCCCTTTTTTGCACCATATGAATCACTACCTCCCCATGGCAGGTCGCGTCTTCTCCGGAGAGGGCGGTGGCGAGGGCGGCGAGGTGCTTCCAAGGGGAAGGTGATGCTTCCGTGGGAAGGGTGGAGGTGCTTTCAATGGAGTCTCTATCGATGGCGTGATGGGATTCTCCGGCGATGGTGTGACAGGATTCTAGGGTGAGGGTCATGGCTTACAGAGGAGGGGATGCGAGCGTAGACGCCCAAGTGCGGACGTGATGTGCGGAGGAAAGGCAGTTTTTTCTTCGTTAATTGTTGACCAAATCGTCCTTGGGGAGATATTTACTTGTGTGAGTGTTCCCGGGACACATGTCGATAGTTAGACCCAGAGGATTAGAAGCCCCCGATCCTCCGGAGGATTTATCTTGAACCATTAAATGTTTATAATATTTTTCACGAAACTGGCTCTATTGGTGTCTAAACTTTTGAATTACAAGATTTATTTTATCCTCTATAACAAAAGTTTGGAGAACATCCACTTTACTTTCTTTAACAAGCTCCGCTGCTATTTTTTTTCCTCCAATGAACTTTTTAACTTTAGGCATAAGTTTCTGAGGTATATGAAACATATCTTTTCTTGGTTTGATGTCCTCAATGGGATTGTATTATTCACCATTAAAGGATCTTACCTCGAAAGCTTTATGCACTCAGGTAGCGTTAGGTTACTAATAGTTACTCCTATAGATAAAGCAATCATATGTCTCGATTCATCATTAAGCCTACTATAAAAGTATTGAATAATTAAATGCATATACAGAATCATATGTGCATGTCAGTGTTGACTCTTTTTTCTGAATAAGGCCCGGAGACCACACCTTATACATGCATGGATTAAATAATTGTTTGGAATTCAATAGACAAAGGCATATGAAATTATGACCTAAGTGTTAATAGGATTGATAGGATAGTATTATCAACAAGATATAGTGTGACAACTCGGAAGCTCATTCGAAAGGAACGAAGAAGTTAAGCATGCTGAGAATGGGTGACCAAGTGTAAAGTGTGACCACGAGTTGACAATTTGAGAATTTTTTTTTCTATGTGATTAAATGTTCAAACAATTTCAACATTTTGAAATTTTCAGAATTTTTCTCTTTGCCGAGCGTTTCCTCCTGGGTGTTGCTCCTTCACCCCAGCCCTCAAGCGCGCTCCACATGGCCACCTATGCCGATGATAGTACCGTCGGCATTGCTCCTAGGCGCCGTCTTTCCCGTCCCGATAATTTTCTTATCAACAGAATGCCTAGTCGTGTTATTCACAATGATACACTGGCCCATAAACTCTTTCAAACCCCCATTCGTTATGATCTCCTTCACGTGTTCGGGTGCGCTTGTTGGCCTAACTTGTGTCCCTATAACAACCGAAAACTTGATTTTCGGTCACGCCGGTGTGTCTTCCTAGGGTACAGCTCCGATCACCTCGGTTTCCGGTGTCTCGATCGCTCGACGGGGCATATCTATGTGTCACGTGATGTAGTGTTCGACGAACGCGTGTTCCCGTTCGCAGCTAATTCTCCCTAGTATTCCCTCCCTACCGAAGATCTTTTGCTCCTTCCTGAACGAGTTGATTCGCCTTTATGTAGTGATAGGGAACCTCCTACTAATTCTGCCCCAAGTTTGTTGTTGTTTCAGGTACTGACGACGACGTCGATCATGCCCTGCATGCACCCCCTCACGTAGATCTCGGGGGAAGCAGCGGCCCGAGGATTTACCCACCCGAGGCCCATCTCGATGCCCCAGACGCGGAACCATCTCCGCCTTCCTCCCCGGCTACCCCACCTACTGGGCCGGCCCATGACGACCCCGGCCCGTCATCTCCTTCGTCACCGTCCTCTGCTGGCACGCCATCGCCAGGCCCGTCACTGCCTCGGATGCGCACACGTCTTTAGAACAATGTCGTGCGTCCGATCAAACTACCTGCTGACATTCTTCGGTATGACATATCTAAACCAGGTTTTGCAGCTGAGCCGGTCTCTCATGTTGATGCACTTGGAGTCCCGGCATGGAAAGCTGCTATGGACGAAGAGTTTTGAGCTCTTCATCAGAACCGAACCCGGCAGCTTGTCGAACGCCTCGAGGGCATCATGTTGTTGGATGCAAATGGGTTTTCAAACTCAAACAAAAACAAGATGGCACTGTTGATCGGTACAAGTCTAGGCTCGTTGCTAAGGGATTCACTCAGCGTCACGGCATTGACTACACCGACACATTTTCCCCTGTTGTTAAGCCCACCATGGTGCGCTTGATCTTGTCCATCGTCGTGTCTCGCGGCTGGACTCTCCGGAAAGTTGACGTTCAGAACGCTTTCCTCCACGGCGATATCCAGGAGGAGGTGTATATGCATCAGCCACCAGGGTACGTTGATCCTGATCGACCGAATCATGTCTGTCGGCTGCAGAAGTCTCTGTATGGGTTAAAACAGGCGCCCAAGGCTTGGTATTCGAAGCTCAGCGTCAAGTTGCAGTCACTGGGGTTTGTTCCATCACAAGCAGACACGTCTTTGTTCATCTATGCGAATTCTCGAGTCACCATCTACATGTTGATCTATGTGGACGACATCATCATTAAAGGCTCCTGTTCTACAGCTGTTGGAAAGTTACTCGTTCAGCTTCATGACTCATTTGCTATGAAGGATCTGGGGGAACTTTCATATTTCCTTGGTATTGAAGTGACTCGGCAACCTGATGGCATTACACTTACTCAGACCAAATATGTTGTAGATCTTCTTCGGAAAGTAAACATGCATACATGCAAGGTGAGGAGCACACCGATGGAAGCTTCTGATAAACTCAGCGGAACAACTGGAACACCGTTATCAAATGAGGATGCATTCATTTACAGAAGTACAGTTGGGGGACTACAATATCTTTGCATCACTAGGCCAGATATCTCTTTTGCAGTAAACAAGGCCTGTCAATTCTTGGCTCCACAGACAGATGTGCATTGGTCAGCCACCAAGCGAATCTTGAGGTATATCAAAGGTATAGTGGATGTGGGACTGAAGATAACACGCTCAGCGTCGACAGAGCTCAGTGTCTATACCGATGCCGATTGGGCAGGATGTCCAGATGACCGAAGATCGACAAGTGGCTATGCGGTGTTTTACGGGCCCAACTTGATCTCATGGAGTTCAAGGAAGCAGCCAACCATCAGTAGATCAAGCACGGAGGCAGAGTACAAAGCCATTGCAAATGGTACATCAGAAGTTACCTGGTTACAGTCAGTACTTTGAGAACTGAAGATTTTTCAGTCGAAGGCTCCAGTTTTATGGTGTGATAACTTAGGAGTTGCTTTCCTCACAGCTAATCCTATTTTCCATGCGAGAACGAAGCATATCGAAATTGACTTTTATTTTGTGCGAGAGAAAGTGTCAGCAGGGCACTAAAGGTTCAGTTCATCTCAACTCAAGATCAGTTGGCAGATATATTTACCAAGGCGTTTGGTAGAGATTCATTTGATAAATTGAAGTATGGGCTGAATTTGGTTAGCACCCGTTTGGATCGAGAGCCTGTTAAACGGAGTCGGTTAGGACTGCTATCGATCCTAGACTCTGTTGCTAACCAAATGTGATTAGATATCTTTGTAGATAGTTAATCCTTTGTAATCCTAACAACTCTGTAATCTTGTGTTTGTGAAATATAAGGAAAGCAACGCCGGCCCTAGAGGCATACGTCACAAATCAATCTACTCATATTTGCTTATATCTAACACTATATATTATGGCTTTTGGCCCCTTGCAATACAAGTTGCTATTCCTCTAACAAGGGACATAATGATTCTTCATTCAAAGAATAAACAGATTGTGCGAAACATAAATAAAATATTCAATTTTGTCAAGCTCGAGAAGATTTGAATGTCGCCATATAAAGGTCCAGATAGATGCAAGTGTGGTCATTAGAATACCATTTACCCTATTTACCCTTTCTTCAATACAAAAAAATTGAACTAACTTTTTCAAAATGATGATATCATTGAATATTTCTGTTCATTTTGTTACACTAGATAGAGTAGAGGGTACCCTAATCTTAACCCACTTGCATCTATAGGTTCAGATGATTACAATCTGCTCTAGCATAAGCGATGAACTGTTTCTCTTTTTCACTGAAATTATTCTTCCTCGGTTTTTTTTTTAAATTAAGCCATTCTATTAAGCAAACAGCAGGCCGCCTCATTAAAAACCTTCCAACCCCTTTCGGTACCCTGAGAGGAACATGTAGTGGTATAAACAATCCCGCCAATAAGCATAGAAGCATTACAGCCAACACTATTTGTAATAATTTGAATCCAGCATTGTCAGGTAATTCTCCATCCTTGAATTGGTAAGAATGAGATATCACTAGAGCATTGGTGATGATCAAGAAGACAAGTCCTATGAGCAGGCCATTCCTCCAAGTTTTGGGAATGATCAGAGTTGGATCTGAGCAAGAAAACGTCCAATATGGGACGAGAAACAATTCCCCAACAAGTGAGGCGGCCGCCATGTTAACGACATAACTCCGTCTACCCTGAGTTTAATCAATACAATACCGAGAAACATTAGCATATGTGTGGCTTAAGTATTTGGTTGTTCCCTTTGTAAGGGAGTAGGTTGAAGTCAAACTAACAATTCACTGAATGGGCAAAAGTACCTTCATCTTTTTCTCATTTTTGTCCGAAGAAGTTTCATCATCAAAATTGTTTGTTCTCGTTACCTTGGGAGAGACAAAACCGATAAAAAATGTCATAGACCAAAGAGAAAATTTAGGAGAATAAGGAGAGCTAGACAAAACCTCACCAGTTTCTCACCTGTTGTGCAATCCTTTTGATGTATTTGTTTATCTTTGAAATGGTCCTACTTCCCTTTTTCTTCGAAGTAGTCCTACTTCTCGTGTCAGAGTGATTGCCCTGGGTAACTTTAAGTTGATCGTTACTGGTGACATCGCGATGGCTCCCTTGATCTCCCATCAAATTTATTTCACGTTGTCGAACATTAACAAGCCAACAAAACTATAATGTCACCGTTTTCAGGATGGTTGGTGCAGCAAGAAGGTTAAGAAGTAAAGCAAATGGAAACAGAACATACTGTGCCGTGAGACGAAGATGGACACTGCATTTCCTGATTATAGGAAGGAAACAAATAGCTTATGTTAGCATACTAAATAGCATAGGTAGCTAAGAAAAGTTTCCATCTCCTCATCATTATAAGTAGCTCATTGTTAACACACTACTAAAGGGTGCACCCGTGAACAAACAATTAAGCGGGCCATGGCAACAAAACTGAGGTAAAATTCCTGCAAATGGTAGAGAGGCAATGCTGAACAAAGCTTTATGAGTGTTGTGGGACCCAAACCAGTTGCATAATACTGATCTCACACCGGTGAGTTCTATTCAAAACTAGGTAGGAAACGCGGCTTGCAGCTAGCTTGCCCGCTTCGCGCGCAACATGGCATAAACAATCGTTTTGAAAGACAATGAAGCTAAGACATTATACATAGGAAATCTTATTAGACAGTCATTTTGTAATTTTGTAACATAAGGAGAAGATAAAGATGCTTGCGAGATCGAAGAACAAAATCTAAAGGAACCATGCTTCACAAGTGGTATCTAAAAATCGAACACAACAAAAATGCATAAAAAATAGAACACATAGAAAGAGTGAGAATATAGAAATATATTACAATAGTCACGAATAGAAATTTCAAACCTACATCATTCAAATACTAAAAGGAGTAGCATCCAGATACATAGTGGGGACATAGATTTACAGAGGATTACAGTGGTTTCTACACCCAGAACATCAAAGACATTTTATTTCACCTAGGAACCACAGGACAACCTTTCCTAAACACTGCTTCCTGGTCGGTCCAACTACTCAGCAAAGCATGGCAATCCTTCGCAAGTACTAGATGTCCAGGTGATGAGAAAAGCAGAACATGAAGGTAAGGGAGCCCGCAGAAAATAATAATAGTCAAGGGACTATAGATATTAAACTGCAACCTGCTTCTTGTTTGTTTGAAACTGCTATCAACTTAAGGCATGTACAAAGAGGCATCTTAGTCATGCAAACCGTACCCTCGTAAACATCGATATCATGTTATGACAATCACTTGTCCATGGTGGAAATGCTACCATCGCTATCATGGTAGGTAAGCGCAGCTTGCCACGTGCTTCTGCCTACGACGAGCAAGAAGATATGAACAACCCATAAATATAAGCAAGTTGATTTACAATTGGTTTGGAATGGCTAGAAAATAAAATAAACCGTTTTGGCGATGATAGCAGAACATGTAACTATGGCAGGCAAGCATATGAATAAACCTTTTGGAAAATAAACCTAAGATACTATATTCAAAAATGATGGTAACTCATGAGAAGATGCGTTTTGCAAATTACTTAAGTACAAATGTAATGCCTTAAGCCTGAGAATAACATAAACGTATATTTAATGGTACAATAGTCATCGAGTCGAGTCGTGTGCTATAGTATTCTTGGAGTCTAGTATTAGTGATCATCTAGACCAGATGGAGATAACTAAGGTAAGCTGAAGAAGCTATGCTTATGTTTGGTTTTAACGACCATAGTCTGCAAAAGATATTTAAGAAGGGTGTTTAGACGGTAGATACTTTATTTGAGACCTAAGCTTCTTTTCCTTTATTGGGAATAGAACTGCATAGAAACAATTATATGGTTGTATTTCTTATCATTTTAGGAACAACCCTGATAGGAGATTAAAAAAACATAACATCAAAACGGTAAATAATATTCTACAATTTGAAAAATCTCCGGTGGGAGTATAGCTTTCAAAGCACCAGGGTATTTGCATAACTTGGTCTACAATTTGAAAGGTTACATAGGCTCTATAACTTCGCAAGATACAAATCTTACTGAATTTAAGCAATTATTTTGAAGCCAGCGGAACGTTATGCTAGTGGACAAGACCCATTCAATCCAACAGAACATTTTTTTGATGCACATACTTTTCAACATGTGCAGCTAAGGAACCAAAAACATGTTTTCTCTACCAAAGATTGACAGAAAAACTTTATGACAACGCCGTGGAACACACCATGGAGTGACTGCACCGGATAAATGTTTACTCATTGAATTTAAACAAATAGAAAGCCTAGGGATAATTTATATTTCTTCTGATAACGTCAGATGGTAAGACAACTAAACTTCCATTGATCAATGTAAGGATGATAGGTATTAACTAACTACTACAACTAAAGTTATATGGATCACTGTAAGAAAGAATTATACGCATTAACTAAATTCCATGCCTAAAGGAAACTTAGAAAAAGGAAACGAATCTGGACGATGTTTTGGACCTAATGTTGACTACAAAGTGGAGCTAATCTAAGAAGAGATCAAAAGAGCATGCTGCAAGACAACTATGATGTGCTGCATAAGAAAATTTAACCAACCTATGAACAAATGTTACCACATACATGCCTAGATATACCAAGTTATGTGTTATGGACTACACATTTCAAACAAAATTTTGGGAACTGGGTTAATAAACTGGAGTAAATTTAAACGACAACGAACCAGAAACTACCCATGTGCAAACATACGGTTAGAGGAAAGTGCATAGTATACATGCACGTAAAATATGCTATGTGAGTGTGACAGGAGCATAAACACAATGGCTAGAAGTGTGAATTTTCTTCTTAGCTTAAACCATGACAGAACCTGTATTGAGATGATCTAAGACAGAAAATGGGCTACTGCTGATTGCATCTTGCAGTATATAAATTACCATACATGCTTGTTGCTATCAAAAAAGCTTCTGAGTATATTGATAGGTATATCCATAGGTGGGTACAGGGCGGAGAAGATACGATAATAATTGTATTGTCGTGCTTCACATCTTAAAAGTTAACCTAGTTCATGTCTGATCGGAAATATATGTACCATTACACAGACAACAAACTGGTGCAAAAATGACTGATACTATAGATCATGACTAACTTGCATGCTGAACCTTCTTGAAGAAATGCAGTGGAACTTCACAAATGTTCTTTGTTGCTATTAAAGAACCAGCAAGGACATGCTCTTTATTTCCATTAAAATAACCAGGAAGGCTGCTACCAACGACTGTTCAATGACAACAAAGAACATTCATGACCGTAAATAATGAGGCAGCCTCACCTAAAGCAAATCGTGTTGAATACAAATACCATGGGCAGTCGTTGGTGGCGCTTGTCAAATCATTGTCTCGAGCCTCCGAGGTGGTCTAAGGAGAAAGGTCAGCCATACAGGAAAATAGGCTTTGTACCACCAATTGAAGTTCCCTTTCCAATCATAGTTTTTAAGGCATTAAGGCATCATAAGGCGATGTAGGGATTAACTCAATGTGGATAAGATCTCTTGTGCTTTTTTGAACCCTCTCCTATATTTGTTTCTTGATGTTCTTGCTGCTTCCTTCATTGGTTTTTTGAGTTGCGGAGCATGAGTAGACCATGGATGCTGCCACCGGAAAGAAGAGTCGCCTCTATGGATTTTCCTTGTCATGGGTCACCTTCCTCCTCGACTCGCTCTTGTTACTCTCAATAAAAAAACAAACTAAATGTGGGAGTTAGTTGTTTTTTAAGTACACCAGATCGGAAGAACTTATGTGATTATTCATAGTCAAACCAATATCAATGCTCTCAAAATAAGTAACTAACATGGAAGGGGGAAAGACAAGAATATATATTAAATAACCATGAAGGATCAACGTAGGAGAGACAAAATCATAAGAATAATCAAGATATGTAAAGGAAACCAACAATGATGTGATGTGAAGAAAGAGTAGGGAAATACCATATAAGTGGATTCTTCAAAGGTCAAGCAAGAAACCAGATAGATATGTCGACAACTAAGCCAGTCGATGTAACAAATTATCTGGGAGGAAGAATTAATTCACTTGAGAGTGCTCAATCCAGTAGCAGCAGGCAATTAGAGTTAGAAATAAATTTCAATTATAAAATCCAATAGCAGCAGGCAATCAGATCTCTAAAACAGGAACAAAGGCAATGCTTAGTAACTTCACACGAAAGGTAATTTTCAGTAGGTCCATAACATAATCTCAATAACAGTTGGAAAAGGACTTGCATATGATTAAATGGTTAAATTCATATTTTTATAATATTAGCATCAGATGGCTACCCCTTGTCATAAATCGCACTTATATCCAAAGAAAAAAGAACACAAAAATGCACGAACAAAGCGACCACCGTGATAGCATGTGTCAGGTCCCTGATTTTTCCCTTGTGTTAATTCTTCCCTGATGCTGAACCACACATACACCACCACTGACCATCTGACATCCCATGCATCGCCGTCGGACCCAATAGAATAATTGGTATGAGGGGCCAAGCAATAATTTGTAAACAGCAAGGTTAACCATACCAGATCAAGCTACAAGAGTTGTTCTACTGGCCTTAGCCTCCTCATGAAGCCTACAAGAGAAGAGCAGGACAGAAGTTCATCTTTTTGCAAAAGACATGAGTAAGGGTGCAAAGCTGCGCATGAACATACCCTGTCAAAGCCGTCGACAATGCCGGTGCATGCTAAAGAAGACCGGGACCCTTATTGGCCATCGTCTTGGCCAGACTCATTGTCCCATGACCCCCTCCTTACATTACTTGGTGTCATTACTGGTAGGTTAGGCATATATATCTAGACTGAAAACACTTTATGAGAAAATGAAACATTGTAGCAAAGGCAAAATATCTCTCTCATGCAGCAATCAATCCGTTCTCACTCAAGCAGCACAAACATGAACCAATCATGTGATCGAAGGCATGATTTTGTTTATACGGTTTAGAAAAAACCTTAGATCTCTTTTGAATATGTCTCTTCTAAGTGAAATCACTGGCTGTGAAGGAAACTCGATACACAAATCACTGGAAAAAGAATGCTACAAACAGCTCTAGTTACATGTATGAAAAAAGAACTGCTATTTCATTCACAGAAGAGAACGAGCAGACAAGATACAAAGATCATGAACAATTTATCCATAGAAAAAATCTAAGTAGGCAAAGCATATCTGCCTAGCATAATTTCTAGCAATACAGATTTACCCTAGAAAATTCATGTATTGTATTTCAGAAGTTCATTCTTATTCAATTATATCCTCACTTCACATAGAATCTTTTTTTTGGGTGCCTGACTACAAAGTATCAGACCATAAAAAAAATAAAGAGTGACATTCAAGCAATTAAGTAACTGTGGTAAGAGGTAAAATAGACTACATGAGACTACTAAATCATATATCACACAAATTTCTAGATAAAAAGAGAAGAAACTCACCATGTTATCAACAAAATTAGAATGCCTCCCAAAAACATCAGCTGGACTACAATGGCGTTGTCGGTGCAGCCACTGAGACCACTAGTGCTCATGAGTTGATGATTATGCCACGACTGCTCTTTTTATCACTAATAGTATGCCGATGGAATATATATACACAATGTGCACTTAACCAAATCAAGCAGAAAGCCACAAACTAAGGTACAAAAAACATAGAAGAAACATGTTACTTGCAAGCAACATCAATTCTACAGGTGTTGAATAAGAATGATCTACAGATTGGCAATGCTATCGTGCTAGACACCACCACAGGCAGGTTGAAGGTGCCACACCACCAAGGACAAATAGTATTACGGGGTATACTACTGCAAAATTTGCTGATCAACTATCATTTTTTCAGCAACTACATACTGAACAACTATCGGTTTTCAGCAACCATCAAGATAAATAGTTTCATTAAAAAAGAAATTAATAGAACAAGTTACCTGGTAAGTTGATTGGCATAAAAGAAAGATATGGAGTGGATAAATAAACTCTCTTTAAATATGCTCCTTATGGTTGATACAGCTACACCATACCTTAAATAATCAAACATAAAACAGAGGATAATTATGTTAGGAATGTAAAGATATTTGTGGTCAATTTTAACAGGAACATCCTATGCAAAAAAGATGCAAAGCTAGCAGATAACTGGCAGCCTCTAAGATAGCAAGTTCTTATCTTTCAAGAAATCTCATTCTATTATAAAGGTACTTTCTTATGACCTGAGCTTTTTAGGAAAAGTTAATTAGTTCTTTCTAGAAGTAAAATATATCTAGTCTTGGTTGTGTTACACTGCTTCGTATAATAGAACCTCCTTGACAAAACCTGATTCCTCCAACTTATATAAGAACATTTACAAATATATATATGCAAAGAAGAAAGGCAGAGTTTAAAACATCCACAAGTGATGGAAATGCAGAAACCAGGTGATGTTTTAACAAGGGTTTGACCAGAGAGAACCCCACACAAGAATTCAATCCTATTTTTATTATCCAGTAAAATTATTTAGTATTTGTGCAAATTTTGGAAACCATACTTTCCTTGTGAAAATAAACTAATAATATGTTGCAAAAAGAGGCCATAAAAACATAATCCCTCACACAAAAAATGTGAGTACCAAGATCCCCACAGCTGCATGAGACCCATTGATCCCATGGAGGCGAGCCGAAGCAGATTTTGATGGGGCTCGTTAGAGAAAGAATTAACAAATAATAAAGTGCAGGTGCCATGAGAGAATCAACAAATAATAAAGTGCACATAGTTGCATGATAAGAAACTTTCCATAACTTTTGATACATCCGAACCATACTGAATACTAAAGGAATATGCACATGCTTCCAAATTTCACCATACACGTGATACATTGTGCAAATATATGTGGCATCTAAAAAAACCATCAGTAGAAATAATGCTCATGCGTCCAGTGACATATATATGTGTACTTTTGCATCTTAGAACAAATGCATACATTATCAGATATACGTATACTACACTAAGATAGCTAGTTTTCAAGCAAGAGAGAGTAATGTTTTAACTGATTCAGAAATGTTGCCATGAGATAAAAATAATCGGTGCAAGCATAGAGGTAAACTGGTACTAAAATGAGATAAGACTGGAAAAATAGTTGTGTAACAGAGAGAACATTACATATACTTGAAACTCTAATCATAAATAGGTGAACAAAAGAAGACTTTTGCAGAACTGATATTATGTAAAACACATCTTTTGCCAAATTTAAAAGTGCAGTCATGATGGTGGAAAAATACATGTCGGTCAAGCAACACAGCAGGGCAATTAATGTACCATGGATATCGAGCAAGAATTAGTTATGCCCTATGACTATGGATCATATACTAACAGTCTAGCATTATGATATGTTCCTGCAATTTCATGGAACTACATGGTAGATAAAATTACAATACTAAAGCAAGACAATGCGAGATTTTACCTTTCATCGCTTGTATTGCCTAGAGCTGAAAGCCAACACAGGAATTCCAAACACAACTAAACCACTGCAATAATCCATTTCAGCGTGGGAATATACTTGTAGCTGGTTTAGAACAGAACGGACCAGTCAAACTATTGAAACACCGGAGGTTTAACTTCATGATGAGATGACCTTGCCAAACCACGGACGTGTGGCGCTGAAAGCTAACATAGGAAGTCCAAAGGAACTAAATCATTGCACTAATCCAGTTATGTGTGGGAATATAATTGCAACATGTTTAGAGCACAACGAAATAGTCAAACAACAGAAACCCTCCTACATCCTACCTGCGATGCAAATTCTTCTGAATTCCTATTCGTGAAGAAAACCTTTTTCATTTCCCTTGCGGTAAATGACAATAATTTCACTCACGCGGTCTGAGAAGTACCAGTGCATCTCCATTACTGCAAAAACTATAATGAATGTTTTCAACAAAATTAATACATCCACTGCTAACAGTTCCCCTTCTATTTAAATTAATCGAGAGATCCACTATTCAATGGAAGATACATAATTACAAATGTTGGTTTGGTTGTCCAATTCGGAAAGGAGTGTATAGTGGATACCTCCTTGATTTTGTCGTTAGAACAGGAGCAACAATGGATCTCACTTAGATTTTCCTTCAAAAAGAATAACAAGGCAAGTTACAAAAAGATTCAGGTAGTCAATAAATCAAAACAATACTCCATTGAACCTTAAATCTTGGTGCTATAAACCTTAAATCATGGCAGAAAGTTAATGCAAAAATTTGGATGCATAAATTAATCCTTCACCTGCACCGCTCTTGTTCCTCTTCTACTTTTCTCTTGCCAACTCCCAAGCACACAAGAAACACCATAAATCATCAACATCGGAGTTTTTCATCAAACCAGTACCAGTAGAAGCTCACATCTAAGCTGCAACATCTGAGAGAAGTTTAATCTCTAATATATCTAACTCTCAATATCCTGGTACATCTCTCCCTCTCAATCTCAACTCTCTGTCTCTCTCTTTATCACCGAAGCATGAGAAATCAAGACTACATAGAACCCTAGAAACTGTCATGCTGGATACCAGACTCCTAGAAAGAGGAGATGACAACGAAGGTGAGGATATTACCGGCAAAAAATAAGTGTAAGGGACACCAGAGAAGGGTGTTGTTGTCATGGGAGTGCTCGCTTCTTGGTCTCCCAGCCGTTGTTCAGCACCAGGTCGTGCTGAGATGCATCAGCCCCGTGCTTCCCATCAGAGGCAAGAAAATGGCAGCAGCCTGTGCTCGTCCTGCTCCTCCCCTTTCCGCCCTTCCTCGCCAGGCTACGGCTCCGTCGTCACCTCTACCTAGGCGAGAGCCAGCGGGAGGTAGGGGACGCGGCATGAGGCCGCCGCCGCTGATTGCTGCTTGGCTACCCCGTGCAGCTCCACTCCTCCATATCGCCGACACGGCCCCAGGATCTCCGACTGTGATTCTTGCCCGCGACCAATGGCGGCGGCTAGCGTTTCAAGAAGGGGAGCGAGTTCTGGACGAGAGAAGGAGGAGAAAGGGAGAGATTGTGCTCCTTTCTTTTCTCTTCTTTTCTCCCCATGGACAAGGAGGGGTACCCTCCATGGCCGGCGACGCCGGGAGCCCACCGTACCCGGCAACGAGGCCCTGGTCGCCACGCGCGTACAACAACACAAGCCAGAGACAGAATGATACATGAGAAGTCAATTTTGCCCCTGGTACACTAGCAAACCACGGGGCAGCCACCGCGCTCTGCCCTCCCTTCGCCTTCTCACGCGCATGCCACGCTGCCTAGGTCTCCGACGAGCGGGCCGCGCAAGACGCAGGATCCCACCGTTCAGGGACGGTAGCTAGAAGCTGTGGCTGCGAGCGTCGGAACACATGGCTGAAACGGACGATCCTGATCGCTTTGGCAGCCCAATCCGACGGCCAGAAGGGCAGATGGCTCCTATGAGCTCCCTTTGGGGGCTAGAATATTTCTTCCTGATTGAGAAGCAATTTTACTTTTACTTTTTTGAAATTGGAAGATATTTTTACAGTAAATTGCAATTTGAAGCCCCCTAATAAGTATGCAAAATCAAGTGTAGGCCGGCATGATTAAGACTTCAAATTAGATTATTGTTTTAAGGAGAGTCTATTTGGCACTCACTCGATTGTTTTTCAATTTTCCAAATTTTGATTTTTCTTTCAATCCTACGATGACAGCGTGGACATTAAATTGTTCTATGTTTCATCAAAAGTTGAAACATTTCTACTTGTCATTTACAATATGCGTATACATGTAGTTTACATATTATTTACAAAGCATATACATATAATTTACATATATATGTGTGTTTACGTTTCTTGTTTAGCCTGTTTTTTAGTATCTTTTGGGGGATGGCTAGGATACATCCTGAAGTGAGAATATGATCTTCCGTACCCTATAATCGCTTAGCACCGGTAGAGGGCACCTGAAGCAGGCAAGGCTGGTGGACAGGGGAGCGGGGTGGACGGCGCGGAGGACTGTGGAGCACGCGCGGCGCGGGCAGCTGGAAGGTGCAGGCTGGTGCGGAGGTGTGAGGACTGCACGAAGAGGGGGAGGGGGAGGGGGCAGGAGATCATCACGACGATGGCCATGTGGTTGAATGCTAATTAAGCTTTGGTTGCGTGAGATCAGCGTATATATATATAGAGAGAGAGAGGGAACAGCGACCAAATTAGGAGAGGGAACGGGTTCAGCTACATGCACACTATGCGCGCGGTGAGATCGTCGCTGTCCACGTAGCTGAACCCGTTGTATGACCAGCGACTAGCTGAACCCATGTAGGAGCGAGGCAGCAACTAGATGAACCAAAAATACGTCGCAGTCGTCCGTCACCTAGTTGTGGCGTTTCCAAAAATACGTCCAAAACTATGTGCGATCGACTGCGACGAATTGGAGGATGAACCAAAAGCGGCAGCACCACATGACCATCTCTCTCTATATATATATATGTATGGACGCAGATTTTATGCTCGGGGTGGTAGCAGTGCATACCTTAGGGCATGTACTACCAGGGACGCTTCATTGGACGCTTGAGTGAATAAAAATAAAGATCACAAATTTAGATATTAAGCTAAGCACTGCAGCTGACAACGCTCAGCGCTAGTGCGGTCGCTACTGAAATTGGCTAAACGCCCGGCTGGCCAACGCGGGACGTTAGCGATTTAGCTGGCACAAGATTCTATAACGGTGAATCCGGTTGCTAAAATAGCGTCCGGCATCCCTAAATTCACGGAGTTGGAAAAAAAATAGTTTAGCGCCCGGCGACTAAACATGCGGCGACGCTAACCAAAATCCCAAGATCGCTCAGGAATCAGACGAAACGGCCGGAAAAATCACCCTAGCGTCGCATCTAAACACCTACGTTGTACTTGCCCTAGAGCCGTTGGATCCTTCCATCTCAAACTGACAACTAACATCCACTTAACAACAATAGGTCTCGCATGCATCCCTGAGACCCTGACAGAAAAAAGATGGGCCCACGCCATAGTAGGCTTAATCTTATGCGTAGTGCCGATAAAGCAATGAGGTTCAGGCATGCATATTCATCCACAGTGAAAATTCCAGGACACGAGGAACCTAATGTGATTTTGCACTTTAATCATGAAAATTTCTTGAAGCATTTGACTGCCGCCATCTGGTCGAGCAAGCTAATCTTTTTTTTTGAGAACGAGCAAGCCAATCTTAATTTGCGTGCTGTCGCTAGGTCTAAAATATGTTGTCAAAAAGAAATAAAAAATATCAGAAGAAAATACGGTGGGCTGCATCTCGGGCACCCCGGTCGCTGGATGATCCGAGTTTCAGAAGAAATCCACTTGATAAAATCGCTGTCTACAACAAAATTAAAACAAAAAAGGAACTGCAAAAAATAAACCACCCCATGCCTACCCAACCATCCACCATAAAAAATATTACAGCTTAAAATGTAACTGCGTGCCTCTCACGAACTCCATTCGAGTTTTGGTTAGAGAGAATCGAAGTATCAAGAAGATGAACGAGGTACGGGGATGAACCCACCGTGATTAGAATTTCAACAGATCCATGGTCAAAAGCAACAAATCACCCGTGAACAATCAATGGAACAGAACACCTAAATAAACTATAGAAAATTTGCAAGTGGGGAAATGGAATGGATTGGAAAATCCTGTACTCAATTTCTCATAAATGGGATAAAATTGAATCTTACAAATGTTGTAAAAAATTAAAGAAGGGAGAGGGGTGGAGACCCTGGTAATGGATGATGAGGGACGTCCGTCGGTGCTGAAGGGAGGACTGGAGAGCGGCAAATCTTCTCTCTCCGCTCAGCCACAGGTCCCTTGCCCCACGCATGTGGAGTTCGGCGCCAGCCAGAAAGGATATGCCGTGGCGCGGGGCACTGGTCTATGCCCACCGGTTCAGGATACAAGACGCCACCGGTTTGACTTGCAGCGGCGGGGTAGGGTGTTGCTCCGGTCGTGGAGGAGAGGGCCACCGCCTCCAACTTGCGTCGACGGTCAGATTACCTTGTGGCGGCCGACCGATCGCTGGAGACAGAGCTAGTGTGGCAAGTGGGAATCAGCTTGGTGCCAAAGCATCAATTCAGATCGTGGATAAACATTTAATCCTTCTAATTACAAAGAGAGAACGAACAAAATTCAAATCGATGTATCTCAAGACAAACAATTTAATCCACGTGCAGACTAATCCTCTAGACCGAGAAAAGAAAAGGACAAACTCAATGGGGAACAAATCCACGGAAGATGAAACAAATCAAGATCGATAAATGAAGAGGACAAACTCAATGGGGAAACGACACTACAGAATTTGCATCCAACACCGCGCACCAGACCTGCGCGAAGCCGTCGACCATCACGTGCCTAGGATGCAGGTGAAGGACGGGGCGCCGCTTGCTGGGCTGACAGCGGGCACTAGGATTTGGGGTGGGGGCGACGATGGCTGCGGGATTTGGATTTCGGGTAGGGCAGCGTGCAAGGGCTGATGCGCAGAAGATTTGGGATGGGGGCGGCTGCGCAGGGGTCTCCCCAGCCGGCGCAGCGGGGGGAGCTCGCCCGGTGCTGGAACAAGGGGCGACGGGGGAGGTGGGGAGTGGACCACGGGTCTTTTTGTTTTCGATAAAAGGTAGGTCGCGGGCGGCTCCTGGGCATGGAGAAGGCGGTGCGGGGCCTCGACGATGGCCGCCGGCCAAGCCGCAGTTTGGGAACTGAGGGGGAGCACAACTCGACCTCCTCTACCCCCCGATGGTGCGGAGAAGGAGCACGGGGAGGCGCGGGATCCTGGCGGCGGCCGTGAGACATAGATGTGTGTGGGTTCTGCCGGCGTCCAGGGCACGCGAGGCGGGTGAGTCCCCGCTGGCGGCCGGGAGGCGCGCCGAATGGAACCAACGTCCGGGAGGTCGGGAGGGTGGGGATTGGGGAACCGTGGGAGGTGGTCAGGTGCGGGGATGGTTGTGGCTCTCGGTGCGGAGGAGAAAAAACAATGGACGGCCCACTAACGCCGTTACAAGATGTAGGGTGGAAAATGCCCTATAGTCTGCCTAGGGTGCCTAGGGTGGGAGGTGGAAAATGCCTCCCTTAGCTCGCTTAAGGCCGCCAATCAGTGACCGGCAGCTCCGCTCTGTTCGTTTTCGGGTTTAGAGTTTAGGATTAAACCTAAACCCAATGCTGCACGCTACAATATGGGACTCCACGGCCGGACTGCATGGCGTTGGCGACCTCGGACTCCATGGCCGGATCGCGTGGCGTGGGCGACCTCGGAATCCATGGCAGGACCTATGGGGGCGTGGGCGACCTAGGAATCCATGGCAGGACCTATGGGGGCGTCGGCTACCTCGGACTCCATAGCCGCCAGTTATAGGGACGGGAGTTGAGGTGACCCCGTAGAAGCTACATCCACCTTGCACATACTCAAGAAAAGGCTATCTCTCCAACACCACTGCACCGACGGCGGGTTGTAGCGGCTGTATGAATCCTGACTTCATACAGTTTTTGCAAATCCTATCATGAAACTAGTAGTCGATCGTTGACCAAAAATAAATAAGAATGCTGTTTTTTATTTTCAAAATTCAAACGCTGAATGAGATAAATCCTATCTGGAAGAAGAAGAAGAAGAAGAAGGGGGAAAAGAGAAAACGCACACTACTGGATTATTCCCAGAGCTAGCTCCGCCGTGCTGCTCAGGCCGGCTCAATAATCGATCAAACTCACCGCAGCTAGCGCCTCATCGAGAGACCTTCACACAAATAATCCAGCACGGACGGAGAACCCAATATATCCATCCATGTTCGAGGCAGCCCTTTTTGAGCTCCTCCGTGATTGAGGCTACACGTACGTACGTCGTGTACTTCATCCCCACCCTTCTACCGGAGGGCGATCGACCACCTTCTCGATCGAGCTCCAGCGCATGCATCACGGCAACCTTTTGGGACCGACCTTGAACACGCCGGTTGCACTTATTAGTTTGATGGCCTCAATCATCGCCAAGGCGATCGATCGAGGGCATCTTCCCCGTGGCTTTGCCCTCAATGAGCATGAGCAGGCCGATGGAAGTAAATTGTAGATAAGTTACAGGAAGTGGTGGTGGTATCTAGACGTCTGATAGTGTAAGACATTTCTTGAAAATGCATGTATCTAGACGTATTTCTTGTTTAGATTTATTCATTTTAATATGAATCTACAAGTGGACCGAGGGAGTATCAGCTATACCAAAGGATGTAGTAAAAAAAAAGTCAAAACTCTCGAAACAAGCTTTCGTCATGCTTTATAAATAAAGCCAAATCCAGGTTCATACAACATCCAACACAACTCCAACGACGACCGCCAACAACAAAGAGAGAAAGAAAAGTATGACTGCTAGGGCCACAACACAACACGACCCAAAAAAACAAGAGAAAGCAACTCGACCACAGCCACACCCTACAAACCGGACGGAGCGGAAGTCAAGCCGGAGCTGGAGCCGAGAAAGGGGCCACCGCCACTCTCAGGGCTCCAAGGGTGTCGTCGAAGGCCGACCGGTCACGCTGGCGCACCAACGGGGATCACTGCTGGAGAAAGTCAAAACCATACATGTGACAAGTTAATTCCCAAGGTTTATTAAATCCACTCACGAGATGATCATCATTAGAGCTATAACAGTTGTCGGAGATAAGTGAGATCTAACCCTTCTGAGCCGCCCCCGGTGACTCCGGCGGCTTAGGGGTCCTCCTCTCCATCCTCCCCTAAGAACTCCCCCAATCCTCTCCACATCGGTTGTCGCTGTTGCCGGCTTCCGGCGGCAGTGGCAGCACCCTGTCCATCTAAGATGGGGGGCAGGAGAGGGGTCTGTGGTGGCATTCACATGGGGGAGGTGCGGCGCTGGTTGTGGGCTTGGTGCGGCGCGACCGTCTTGGCCGGGGCCTGAGGTTCTCCGGTGGCCGATGAGGGGATGGAGGCTTGCCGCCGTCGCCGGGGGTGAGGCTATGGCCTAGCCACGCCGATCTCCTACGGTTGTTGCCCTCTCCTCCTCAGTTGGTGTTGCTCGGAGACGACGATCGACTTGGGGGCCTGCTCATCTGCTGAATAAAGGAGGCAGTCCAAGCAGGAGTAGGGTTTTCCCTCTAGGGGCCTGAAACTGGATAAACCCCGTGTCCCCGTGTTGCAAATCTGTTAGCCGTTCCGCGATCTCTAGCTTCCCCTCCTTCTCCAAAACCCAAGTCCATAACAATTGGGCATTGACGAGTCGAACCCTCGTCAGACATCATATCATTCGGACCCTAGTTACAAGCATTAAACATAGCAAAAGTACATCAACACGCATACAAGAATACCTTCAAGACAAGCATCTCAAATCTCAACATATATTTATTATTACATGATCAATCTCATCCAATTTCCATCCACATCACATGCTTACAGGGAACTACTTACTCATGGTGATGGAGAGCAAGCACATGATTGATGGGGATGATCTTGGCGATGATGGTTAAGAAGGTGGCGAAATCCCCCTCTTCGACATGGAAATAAAGAACAATCTGATCTACCAAACAAAGGTTGTGGTGGTGGAGACGCTCTATTTCGCTAAAAGCCCTGTCCTGCTAGCCGGGTAGGTTTTTGGGGGGGGGGGTTATATAAGGAGGTACGCTAAAAAAGGACACGAGGCGGCAGACGAAGGCAAAAAGCCCATGGGTGACGCCGTCCCCCCAGACGCGCCACCTATACTATCTGGGGGCCAGGTGCCCCCCAGTGCATTTCTTCGGGTCATGTGACTTCTTTTCCATAAAAACATGTCTTGGAATTTGACAGAATTTATTTACATCGTTTCTGCGTTAGAAGACAAAAAGAATTATTTGTGTTAAAAACATCATCGGTTCTATTTCAACATTGGTTAGATATCGGAGTAAAACAATGAGCAAAGTATTTGGAGAAGTGGATACATTTTTAATGTATTCAACCACCATCTCCATAGGTGTCATGTAGTTTTTCCAAGGTTACTTGTATTTTGTCATTTTTTTTTCTTTTCTTTCTACTTGGACTTGTTGCGGCTGCGTGCGTCCTATTTATGTAGAAGTCGGTTATAACACTTAAATATTTTAAGTAATAAAACACCCATTATTAAGAAAAAAGTGGCCAAGCTCCTTTCTACTCCCTCTATTCCACAATATATATAATCCTTTTTACTAGGAAACATGCCCGTGCGGTTGCAACGGGAGAGAAAGAAAAATTGCCTACATACATTCTTCCCCTAGCATAGTTCGCCGGACACAAGAAGTTGATAAGTGTGGAGTCAGCGGCCACCTTCGAGATGACATTTGGATTGCAATAGCCAGGTCATACTCCATTTGCTACTCTTTGCGCCATCGGCAGCCACCTCTGCGATGACCTTTAGATCGCCATGGCTGTGACCTCGTGGTCTTTAAGTGGCGACAGAGTGACCATGATGAAAAATAAAACTTAATTCGAATTATGTAATTACGTTGAATCATTTTATTTCAAAATATAAGATGTTTTAGCTTTGTGAAGCAAATGTATCTAGATTTGTTTTAGTATATAGGTTCGCTCATGTTTTGAGTGAATCTACACACTAAAACAAGTCTAGATACATTTTCTACACAAACCTAAAACATCTTATATTTTGAAACGGAGGGAGTAGATGTTTTGCTTCCTGTGAAAATGAAAGGAAGCCAAACCTTTCCTTTGGAATTTGAGCTGACGAATCCTCTATACCGAACGGGCACGTTAGAAATATTTCCCGTGGTTTCCGGTTTCTCCACTTTTTCCTTTGTCCCGAACGGACCCTTAAAGCGAGCCTGCCTGCCGCCTATGCCTGGCCCCAGTTTGGCTCGGCGGGGCACATACATGGGATCCTGACCGCGCGGGCACACGATCGAGAGGGGCGCGTCGTCTCTATCTAGTGTGGAGAGTTCCATTCTTATATCGGTACGATTGGTCTATTTCCTTTTTTTCTTATTACTTTGTCAATGCTTCGCCCGGTGTTTCGATCCTGGTTTCTGTCGGACGCGGCAGAGGCCTAGCAGGCTGCCGCGACGGACGAAAACTCCATGCCGACGAAAACTATCTTAACACAAATTATAGTAGAGAAAAACGCCAATTTGGTCTATAAAGTTGCCGCGGACGTGTGTTTTGGTCACAAACTTGCAAATCGTAAATTTCAGATTACGAAGTTGCCACACGCGTGCAATCTGGTCACGGCCATCAGTACAATTTGCAAAAAACACCCTCTCAGATCAGTATACTCTAACCAGAGCAGCCAAGGTAAAAAAAAAACACGCAATTAGAAGGCCACGTACGGAACTGGGCGACTCGAGCTAAATTCAGTCACAAAACATTAGGCTGTAAAAAGATAGCAGTTATGGCCATAAAAATATATGTAAATAGATAGCAAGTTGTACATATATATTTCGGCCATTATATAACCGTATAAATGTATGTAAAAAGATAGCATGTATGATCATATGCAATTCAGTCAAGAAATATAGATAGCACCAGCAGTGTGTAAAATAGAACAAACTAAGACATGTCTAACATAGTTTTAGATGTTGCAATTCACAGAATTGTCATAGGGACACATATTTTTCTCTCAAAAGACCGAGACGTGGACTCCATGTCTCACATAATTTCTCTCCCAAAAGACAGTCATACAAGCATAGAAAATAGACTAAGAATTACAGTACTAATCATAATAGTCTGCAGGTGCTTCATGAGTGTTGTTCATCTCACTTTTTTGATACTCTTCTATATGAGCTGCAGATGTCGATGCATCTCCATCTCCAAATAGAAGCCATCCTGCTCCCCTTTTCTTTCTTCCTATTCTGCCTATGCCTCTTCCTCTTATTGTGCACATCTCTGCAATTGTTCTTCCTGTGTCCCTAGTTCTTCCTCTTCCCCTCCCTCTACCTGTAGGTGTTGCTGTGGCTTCTGTCGCAACTCTTGAATTTCTCCAGTTAGCAAGTGCAGTATTGTTTCTCCCAGTCAATGGAATGGATTCTCTATGCTCAGCAACATATGATGATTCCTCGGGCATCTCTTCTCTAATTATTGTCTTTCTTGTAGCAACCTTTTTAGTGAACAAGAGAAAAATATCAGGTACATAAATATGTGAAATTCATGTGTAGCAATGAGATACTTGAAATTGTACTTACTTCATGTTGTAATTGATAAACAACGGATGATTGCAGCTGAGTTGGATCATGTGATGGCACCACATTCTTGGGGATGATGTGCTAATTAAAAAAAATACTATTATAAGTAACAGTGGTAAATGCAATAAAATACAAGTAGAAATAACACTTACAGTCAGTATTGTAGGGTCATCAATATCCCCATTTTCATCAAACATCACTGCCCTTTTCTTTCTAGACTCATATTCCTTTTGCGCCTCTTGTTGCTCCATCTTCTTTCTATTAGGTTTTCTTTTCCTTTTGCCTGTATTGGAAGCATGATCTGCTCCTGCTTCCTCTTGTTGTGCTGGTACATGATCTGCTCCTTCTGCTTCTTCTTGTGCTGCCACATGATCTGCTCCTGCTTCTTCTTCTTGTGCTGCCACATCCTCATCTCTCGCAGCTCGTTGTTTCTTTGGAAGATCAGCAAATGCAAGACCATTTTCCAGGTCAGATTTGTATGTTGCACAATTTCTTTTAGTATGCTCGGGAGATCTGCAGTAACTACAATGCATTTTCACTCCATGCTTGCTGATCTTTGTGCCTCTCTCCTTTTCTTCTGGATCTTTCCTCCTGCACCTCTTTGGCGTACCAACCTTCTTCTCATAATATGGAGGCAACACATCATGACCATTTGTTTTGGTCCATTCATTTCTATCTCTACAAGGCGCAACTGCCTTTTCATAAGCTTGAAGGTACACATGTTTGCTGTAACAGCTTGAAACTGCATCTTCGGGTTTGATTCTCTCATGCCTCAAACAAGCAATCACATGGTGGCAAGGGATACCGGTTAACTGCCATCTTCTACATGTGCAACTTCTCATGTTCAACTCCACAACATATTTGATTTGTTTTGACATAACAGAGAAAACTCCCTGCTCAGATGGTGTTGCTTCACACAAATTTGAAAGCTCTGTGAAAGTTTTAAGCTTTTTCTGAATTTTAGTACAGATTCTCCCTTTCCATTTCTCATATGCTTGCTTCTTCTTAGTGTAAATCCTATTCTCAATGACAGCTTTTATTTTCTCAAACATAGATAGCACACACACTTCTCTAGCTTCCAAAATCATCCTACAGGAAAATCCACCAAGTATTACTAAATCCACTTGCTTGCTAAAAACTACTAAACTACATGCTGAAAACTAAATACAAATAATGTACTTGCTTGCTGAAAACTTAATATGTACTTACTTGTTGAAAACTTCACATGTATTTGTTGGAATTATGCCCTAGACACTAAGAAAAAGTTTGAAGACAAAAAGTGAACTTCCATTTAAAGATGAAAAATATATTTTTTCTTTTTCTGTACAAATGTGCCCGAAGCTACCCAAGACGGGCCGGGCCGGGCCGGGCCGGTCGAGCTCACGAAGGGCTGGGCTGGAAACAAGCCCCGCCACCGTGCTAGTGCTACTAGCGAGCGAACCCTACTCCGCGCTCTTCCCTTCTCACCTCCCCTCTCTCTCTGGAAACCAGTGACGCCGCCGAGGCCGAGCTCTCCGATCCGGCACCCCGCGCCGCCGCGCTCTCCGCCGCTGCCCCTCCTGCTGCCATGTCGATCCGCATGCTGAACCAGAATGCGGAGGTTCTCAACAAGTCGGCGGCGCTGCACATGAACATCAACGCCGCCAAGGGCCTCCAGGACGTGCTCAGGACCAACCTAGGCCCCAAGGGCACCATCAAGATGTAAGTATGCTCCTCTAGCCCTAGACCCGGATGGATCGTCCTTTGATCGCGGCCGCGAGCTATAATGTCCGCGTGATCTATTCTAGGCGCTGCTCTTTCTATCGCAGTTGGCTGATCTAGCTGCAGACTTGAAATGTGTTTGTTTGGGTGATGTGCGCACGCATTTCCTTCCCAGTGTCTCCATCTTCTTTTGGTGGTTTACCAGTAGACATGTAGGGTAATAGGCATGCCAGGGCAATCTGCTATCAGCAGTGTCCATTAGCCAGTTCCCTGTAATTCTTTTTAGCCGTTGAGTATAGAATTGTATTAATAGATTCCACGCATAGCGACAGTAATGTCTGATGTTTGTCTTTGATTTGTGGTGGTGCGCAGGCTTGTGGGTGGAGCTGGCGACATCAAGCTCACCAAGGACGGGAACACCCTCTTGAAAGAAATGGTACCAACTAAACATGCTCCTTGCAGTCCTTCCAATGCTCTCTCGTCCTCTGGTTCTGAGGTTCTGTGTCTTCGCTATTCACAGCAAATCCAGAACCCGACAGCGATCATGATTGCGAGGACGGCCGTGGCGCAGGACGACACGAGCGGTGACGGCACCACGTCCACCGTGCTCTTCATCGGGGAGCTCATGAAGCAGTCAGAGCGGTGCATCGAAGAAGGTTTGCTTGCTTGAAATTCAATCGTTTGCCGTTTGCATTAGAAATGTTCGCTAGGAGAAACTTGTAAGCACTGTATATGCCATTACTTGCTGTAGGCGTATCGCCTTTTTGGCCAAATATGCAATTGGAATATGCTGTTTGGTGTTAATCTTTCTGAACAGTGATTCTTCTGCTGGGCATCATGTCTTACCTAATGCATCTATTTCGTTGGTTAAGAATGAGAAAGACTTCTTTTACATACTTATGGTTATGGAATGGAAACACAAATGTCTACACATCAAATCAAGATAAATAATCGTCATGTGCCTTGGTTGAGTGTTTATGACCCTGTGATATTTGAATGTAACTTGAGCATAGCTAATTGGCTTGATCAATAGTCAACTGGAGATATAGACTAAAAGTATAATTTTGAGTAATTTAAGCACTACGTTTTAGATAGAGATTTTAATCTTGTAGCACTACATGCACTTTGTGTACATTAATATGCTCTGGACATGCATTACCAGTTGGTTGCTACCCAACAGAGGCAAAGAATTGATCTTAAAAAATATGGGCCTTCTGGCTCTAAGCTTGAACAAAAAATTTCCTATAATTGCAGGTTGTTTCTTAGAGGAAAAACCCTCTGTGTTTATAAGGTAGCTGTGCTATGAGCTCATAGTAACCGATTATAATCTATGTAGGTACTCATCCAAGGTTTTTGGTTGATGGCTTTGAGGTTGCCAAGAGAGCAACTCTTGAATTTCTTGAGACATTCAAGACGCCAGTTGTCATGGGTGATCAACCTGACAGGGAGATCTTGAAAATGGTAGCAAGAACAACTCTGAGGACAAAGGTGGTTGCACTCTCTTTTTCTTTGTAAACTACACAGTGCAATACTCTCAACTACCAAGTCTTATACAAATTTCGCTATTTTGTAGCTGTATGAAGGATTGGCTGATCAGTTGACTGATATTGTTGTAAACGCGGTAATGCTAGCTTTCTTTTATAGTGCTTCCTTTCAAGGCTTTTGTTCTGCAAAATCGCTTAACATGTTTGTATTCTGTGTATGGTCATTGCTATAGGTCCTGTGCATCCGCCAACAAGATGAACCAATTGATCTGTTTATGGTGGAAATAATGCATATGCGCCACAAATTTGACGTGGACACACGTCTGGTATGTATTGCTTTTCTTTTCTTTGCACAATACAAGATCCTTCTGAACTCCGACCTTTGTATAGATTGTTCACATGTATTTTCAGTCACAACCTTGTGAACATGGGTGCCTGTTTATTGTATTTTTCTGCTCTGTGCATATGTTTTCTTTGCCACACAAATCAGTTTTAGTGTAATATCAGAATGCTTACCCCATTAATTTTTCTTAGATTGAGGGTCTGGTCCTTGACCATGGTTCTCGGCACCCTGACATGAAGCGCAGGGCAGAGAATTGTTACATTCTGACAGCTAATGTGTCACTGGAATATGAGAAAAGGTGCATACTTCTGCATATATTGCTTGACTGCATACTCTAGTTTCATTAATCTCCATAGATGCATTTTTATCTGGCTTCACCGAATATACCAAGGTTCATACTTTAATATTGGTCAAAAATATGTGGAAACTGGCCTAGAATTACTCTGACTTAGCCAACACAGGTTCTTTTCTTGTATCTCTTGGAATAACTAGTAGTCAGCAGCAGCAAAAGTTGGCTTTAAACCTACTTAGATTTCCTGTGATACATGCCATCACTGAAAGGAACTGCTTAACTGACACATAAGTTTTGCAGTGAAATAAATGCAGGATTCTTCTACTCAAATGCAGAACAAAGAGAAAAGATGGTTTCAGCAGAGAGACGTCAAGTTGATGAACGTGTCAAGAAGATTATCGAACTTAAAAGCAAGGTATTTTCTTATTGCTCCCCCCTTTCTCTCTCTCGTGTTTGGAACATATTGTTCACGGGTTTCCATGTCATGCAGGTTTGCTCAGGAAGTGACAAGAATTTTGTGGTGATCAACCAAAAGGGCATTGATCCTCCATCCCTTGATCTCCTAGCTAGAGCAGGGGTAACCACTTCTGACTTGTTTTACATGATGGTGCTAGTTCATCTACATTTAACCCTTATCTGTTTGGGGCTCCAGTTTAGTTAATAATGTGTGTGTGTCATTTATGTTAACAACTGAACTTAGAACATAGAACTTGACTGTTATTATACATAATGCTACTCTATAAGCCGCAAAACTATCAGTTAAGTATAAGATAATCACATGTAGGAATGCAAGTTCAGCAACATTCTTTGCTAAGTCATGTATGTTTAGTATCCAACTACAATGAGAAGTACAATAACTAAGCATGGCAATCAATATTTCAAGTGATGACAATATATTAAATCCATTCAGTATGCCCGTTAATTTTTAACTGTAACAAGTTTATGCGTTGGAGCCTTGTTAGTTGTTACATTATTTGCTTAAGAATTCACACGCTGCAGATTATTGCGCTCCGAAGAGCAAAGAGGAGGAACATGGAGAGACTTGTGCTAGCATGTGGCGGTGAAGCCATCAATTCAGTCGATGACTTGACTGAAGACTCTCTTGGCTGGGCTGGGCTTGTCTATGAGCATGTTCTTGGAGAAGAGAAGTACACTTTTGTGGAGAATGTGAAAAATCCCCATTCTTGTACTATATTGATTAAAGGTTAGCTTATTCTTGAGAAACAATAGTGTCATTTTTTATACTACCTGTGAAATTGTGAACTCACTACACATTCAACATTTTCAGGACCAAATGACCATACCATTGCACAAATTAAGGATGCCGTTCGAGATGGTCTAAGGTCTGTCAAGAATACAGTAGAGGATGAAGCTGTTGTGCTGGTATGATTTGCAAAATTTCCCAAGAAAACAAATAAATATGCACATTTGCTTACCATTTAGCAGAGTTTCTGCTAAACATATGTGGGTCTGGATTTTCTAAGGGTTTTGACTATGATTAGGATTTCTTAGTTCTCGCAAGGCACAAGGAACTTCATTATTGACTTGAGCATATTAATTAGTATTATAGATATGCACTTTTAGGTGTTCTCCTGGTATATTCAAGTTATGTTGAGGCATTCTTTGCATTGTTTGTCCGGGTCAGGTATTACATGGTTGATGATGGTTCACTTAGTGGTAATAGTAGTATTGATGCTGATTGAGATTTTCTGTGACACTTAATTTATACTTTCTTATATGCCTAGTTGCTATTTCACTGGTTGCTTATAACATTATTTTTTATTATCGGGGACCGTCATCTCATGTTGCTTGAGGATCTTGCTTATTTGCTTTGGATCTTGCTTCTTGAGTAGACATTTGTCATCTTATATTTTCTATTTCATTTGTCAACTGTAGGGTGCTGGAGCGTTTGAGATGGCTGCGAGGAAGCATCTTATTGACAATGTGAAGAAAACCGTTAAAGGAGTAAGTACACTGGATGCTCCTTTTCTAGTGTAGAAATATCGATATGCTGCTAACTTGAATCAACCTTAACAACAACAGCGAGCCCAACTTGGAGTGACGGCATTTGCGGATGCTCTACTTGTTGTACCCAAGACGCTAGCAGAGAATTCAGGTTTGGATACCCAAGACGTTATTGTCGCTCTTGAGGTATGCTTTTTTTTTTCTATCATCCCTCCCTTGCACACTTTGAGTTTCGGCTGCACACAGTCTTTAACTGTATGCTGTGATGCCTTTCGCAGAACGAGCATGACCGTGGGTTGGTCGTGGGACTGAACCACAACTCTGGGGAGCCAGTTGATCCTGAGATGGAAGGCATCTACGACAATTACTCGGTGAAACGTCAAATCATCAATTCCGGGTATGTGCGATGGAGCTTGAGTTGTCTGATAAGTGATAAGTAAAAGTTCATTGTGTTAACCTGACAAACTTTGCTTGGTGACTGCAGACCCATCATCGCCTCGCAGCTGTTGCTTGTAGACGAGGTGATAAGGGCAGGCCGCAACATGAGGAAACCAACCTAACCTAATATGATGTGTTTTCTCCAGGTGGAGCGAGGCTTTTTGTTTGCTCTGGTGATACCGTTAGTTTGCGCCGAGTAGTTAGGCCGGAATGCACGCTAGCTTTAGCTGAAAGAGATTGTGCCTGTAATACTTGCGTGTGATCATGTTTCTCGCCTCCTCATGTTTGTATGCGGAATGTTGCCATGTTAAATTAAGTTTAGCAGTTTTTTTTGTTTAGCATTTAGAACCTGTTTGCATTAGATGTCACCGTTACCATTTTTTGTGTCCATTTTATGCATTGTTTGGAGGATGTGAATCTCTAGAGAACCAAACCATCGTGCATAGCAGGCTTTGACAACTCGTGAGCTGCGGGCAATTGCAGCTGTGGGTTCAGGTGGGATGAAAGTCCCAAACTAAATCGCCAATGCTACAAGCTGCTCAAAGCATTTGTGGTATGGTTAACTTGTATTTTTCCATGTCTGAATTCTAGGTATAATAACGAAGGATGCCAGTTTGGCAACCTACGGACCACTAGAACATGGTCAAAACCATCTAAAAAATCGAGGCGCATATCTAACGCATGCAATGCAAAGAAGATAAAACTATGAATGCAGGGGTAGATATGATACTGTACAAGTGTCTGTGTATAAAACAAACTATTGTTGCTTCCTGGATCCTCATGCATGCTGCTGTTTGGACCATGGGCAAAATAAGCATGTGGCATTTGGCGGTCATTGCATGCTCCTCCCTTATGAAGCCAGATTGTTCGCCCATAGCTCAACCATTCCAGACCGATGCATTGCCCAAAGCTCAATCATCTTCATTCAGAGGCATCCAGGAAAATGTATCGCAAACCATGCCGAGAGCGCACATTGTAGTGCTGGACCCGGTGACCAGGCAATATATATAAACCACATCTTGTATACATATACTCCCTCCATCCCATATTAGGTTGCGCATAATTTTGCGTGCTAGTCAAACTATTACAAAGTTTGACCAAGATTATACAAAATAATATAAATTTGTATGATATAAAATTTATATTATATAAAAGTATACAC
Source organism: Avena insularis (assembly GCA_023614405.1). NCBI lineage: Eukaryota > Viridiplantae > Streptophyta > Magnoliopsida > Poales > Poaceae > Avena > Avena insularis. The sequence goes on along the minus strand of CM042689.1, from coordinate 27,467,331 downwards.
TAAGCCAATTCTAATAATATTATTTTTGTATTTTATAAATTTATATTTGTATCAAACTATTTGGTCAAACTTTGCAAAGTTTAACTTTGATAAAACCTTATACGCAATGTAAATTGGGACAGAGGGAGTATATTCTCAACAATGAAATTTGAAAGCCCCCTTCACTTCAAGAAAGTAATAAACTGTTACTCAAAAAAAAAGTACTCCCTCCGTCCTAAAATAGATGTCTCAAGTTTTTTAAAATTTAGACGAATCTATATACTAGATAGGGTAGGGCGTCGGGCGTAGCAGAGGTGGGGATCCGAGAAGAGGGTATTGTGGGGGATTAGGAAGAAATATATTCGACACCTCTAAAATGGTATGTTCATTCAATTCAATATTTACTTGCCAAATGAACTCGCCCTACCCACGTACGGTAGTTTATATATACGGGACGGTCCAAGTAATAATATTTGGGGGGTTAAAAAAGGCAAGCTATGCAGGCAAGGCGATCTCTTTCCGTCCCCTCCTCGTATACGTTAGCTTTAAAAAAAGGTACTCCCTCTGTTTGAAAATATAAAATGTTTTAGTTTTATGAAGCAAATGTATTTAGACTATTTTTAGTATATAGATTCACTCAAGTTTAGAATGGATCTACACACTAAAACAAGTCTAGATACATTTTCTTCACAAAACTAAAACGTCTTAAGAGTACTATACTAAATCAAATAATAGACTATATCAAATATCGCTTGGAATAATGGTATAGTTTTTGTTGATTTGTTTCCGGTAATGTAATGTCGGTCGAATAAATGGATTTTACTACTGCATAATAATGTAAACTTACCTGTTTTTAAAGATATATATATCTCGATGATTGATGATATTTGCAGTTCTGCACCAATTGATTGATGGACGCTACCGGCAGAGAGGTAGCATGTATCTAGCGTTCTTGTTGGATCTATGGTGAGACCTTGGCTCATTTGCCTAGGCCAAGATTTCACGTTTGTCACGGTAGTCAGTACTCTTTATTCGGTCCGGTGCTGATGGGATCACACTAAGTTTAGTAATGAACTGCATATACTAATATCACAAGGACATTAATTATATCCAGCCTCTGCAACAACGCATGCCTTAGCGGCTCTACGGATACACACATCTTAGAAAAAAGAAAGAGAAATTATAAAAAAAAAGTCCCGCTACATAGAACTAATCCTCAAAGAAACGATAGTGACACCATCAGAACAACACCAGTATTCCTCCACTCCAATAATAATGCCTTCAAGAAGGAAACAATGCCCAAGTGCCGTCATTCCCCGACCAAAGGCCATAGGTTTTCACCCTGAAGAAAGTCCTTACTCACAAAACAATGTCTTCAACAAGATCATTGTCAGGCACAACCAGCTAAGGCCAGACCTTGGATTTTCACCCTGCAAGATAAGACTGGAAACTCCCTTGTGTTGTCTTTCCGCACCAACAGTCGTTGCAACGAGTCTCAGATCACGCAGCCAGATCTCCGTCACCACAAGAACAAAAATCACCATCGCTACCCTCAAATTTCCGCTTTCCTGACATTCTCCGCATCTGACATCACCATGGCTCAAAGCATGGCACTTGGTGGGAACAAACAACAGAGCTTCGCATCGCTCCCGCTGAAACCAATCGGCCAGAAAAACAAGGTGCGCGTGATCAAATACCTTCCGATCCAGCAATCTCCAGGCATGATACGCCCATGGGAGTTCGCAGGCGGAGCCTTCCAGAACCCGCCTCTCCAGACCAGATCAAGGAGGGCAGACATCAAGCAGATCTTCGTCTTCGTGCGAAAGAAATCAAAGGACCACCACCTTTATTAGATTCGACACAGCGATCCCCACACCGCCGGCCGGTTCCCGGAGGACGGATCGAGCAGGCAAAAGGAAGAGAGCCAAACCAGGAACCACCGCAGCAGCGCCGCCCAGGAAGATCCCAGCGCCACGCTGACCGCTGCCTACCACGGCGCCCCCGCCGAGGGCCGACCTGGCCTAGATGGCCCCAGATCTAGCCCACGCGACGCACCCGCAGACGGTCGTCGTCGCAGCGAGGCCCCTCCCTACACCACCCGTACTGCCTCCGCCGAGCCACCATGCGCCGCCCGCGACCTCCAGAGCATGCCGCGCCGTCGCCCCGACCCGCCATCACGCCTCCACGGCAGCCCCCTCTCCAAACTTCGGCGGTGAGGGCGTCCGCCGCCACCGCGAGAAGGACCTGCGGCAGCGGCGGTGGAGGGGATCACGCCGGGGGAGCCCGCCGGCGGCAGTGGCTAGGGTTGCCCCGAGTCGCCCCGTACGGGAGCGACGCGGGGTCGGGGGCTAAAATAGAGGGAGCATTTCACTTCCCCGGCCTCTGCACCAACTAGGGATGCACACTGCCATTAAGCATGAGTACCAGGATTTTAAAACTTGGTTAAGCACCAAGCCTGGTCCTCAAGATAAATTGCATGAGTACCAGGAGAGCCTGGTCCTCAAGTATAAATAGGAATCTTAATTCGCTTCTCCGTGAGGATTTGAACTTAGGTGTCGGGTTTGTACATCCACTCCCCAAATCAGTTGAGCTAGGCTCACTCCCTAACTAAATAGAGGAAGGATTTCACTTTCCCGGCCTCTGCACCAACTAGGGATGCACACAGCCATTAAACATGAGTATCAGGATTTTTAAACTTGGTTAAGCACCAAGCCTGGTCCTCAAGATAAATTGCATGAGTACCAGGAGAGCCTGGTCCTCAAGTATAAATAGGAACCTTAATTCACTTCCGTGAGGATTTGAACTTAGGTGTCGGGTTTGTACATCCACTCCCCCAACCAGTTGAGCTAGGCTCACTCCCTTGAGATCTGAAGTCATATGGATCCATGACGAAGTCAGCATTAAACCCTTTAGAATTAGCTCTTCCTTGGCCTTCAAATACAAGTAACAAGTCCTTGGTACTTTTCAGACACTTTAAAATATTTTTAACTACGGTCTAGTGACCCATTTTTGGATTAGTTAGGTGTTTGCTGCTAACAGTTAGCGTGAATTATGAAACATCTAGACTTGTACATATCATGGCATGGATAATATACACAACAAGGCGCATGGGACCTCACTCATATTTACTCGCTCAGTCTGAGGGCACCGACTCTTGCTAAGTGTTGCCCCATGAGCGATTTGGGATAAATCCCCTTGTAGCATTTTTCATATTGATCTTCTTCGATCTCTTATCAATGTTCGTACTCCGGCTTAGCCCTAAGGCGTCCGAATCCATCTCTATAGATTTTGATGCTAAAGTATAAGCACTTCGCCTAAGTCTTTTATTAAAAGACTCTTCTTCGGTGAATCCCTTATCGTGTTAGGATTTTTATCATTCACAATCAATAATATATCATCCACGTATAGGACTAGAAAGTCTCTTGCGTTCCCACTGAACTTTTGATTGCACACATGGTTCCTCCCAATTATGGATGAAATCAAACCCTTTGATAACTTCATCAAAGTAGATTCCAACTCCGTGGCACCTGCTTTTGGCCATCAATTGACCTTTGAAGTTTGCATATATTTCTAGCATCTTTTAGACGGACAATTCTTCAGGTGTCATGTACACATCCTCAGTCAGGTTTCCATTAACAAAAGTTGTTTTGACATCATCCATTTTCCATATTTTATAATCGTAATAGGCATCGATTGCCAACAAAATACACACAAACTTAAACAGTGCCACTTGCGAGAAAATATTTTCATGGTCAACTCCTTGCACTTGCCGAAGCCTTTTTGCAGCAAGCCTACCTTTATGGATGGTTACACTACCATCCATGTCTGTCTTTCTTTTGAACACCATTTGCACTCTCACTAGTAGCAAACCCTTATAGTAGTTGATACCTTGGATCTGGATTGCAGATGTAGTATAGCTTGTTTTTTCCTTGTAAGATCTAGGTTTATCGAACCTTGGAAAGAATTCGCTATGGTTTAACATTATGTCGAACAAGACCTTGGAAACTCATAATATATTTGTTTACCAGACCTTTCACATTTACTCTTTGTGGTTTGTATAAATGGATGGAGATAGGCCAGAGCTAAGGATTTACCTGCAGCTGTGCACATATGTTAGGGATAAATATAAGGTTAATAATTTCATTTATGGGTTGTGATTTATATTGATAAAAAATGTCGGGTATGTCCGTAACTGCTATAATTTTTTCCAGCCACATCGACTATAGACTTTTATCCAACCGATGTATCACCGTCGCGTGGGGTTAGACAGTTATTAAGTAAAATAGACCAAAGTTATAATCAATGATGTTACCTTTACTCCCAAATGGATCTCTAAAACAACTACCATACCCCCTTGTTGTCACTTGATTTCACATGTGGAAGTCGATCACTACTTATCTCACCTATTTACCAATGTCGATCCTTGGGGTATTAGGTACCTGACAAGTCCTTAGAATGAGGAAATAAACAAGAATAAAAAGGATAACATTTAATCAAAACACAATATCCTTTGGAGTTAGAAGGTGCACATAACGCTGCAAGGCTTTACCTTATATAGAATTTCTTAAGACAAATAGAAAACACAATAACCTTTGGAGTTAGAAGGTGCACACAATAACCCGTGATGACTACTCACACACGATTAGATCAACAATCATAAACATTATATAGAATTTCTTAAAACAAATAGAAAACAGTCTTACAATGCCGCCAATCGTGATGAGATCAAGATTACAAGTAGAAGGCTACGACTATGGTGTGGAGATGGATTGGAGGGATATCTATAATGATGGTGATGGCAACGTGGTATCCTCTCCCAGATGCAAAATGGCTTCAGATGTGTTCTGCAGAGCTGCGTTAGTGTTTCTGGCCACCCTGATGTGTTTCTCATATAGGGGTCTTCACAAAAGTTGCTTGTGTTGACCATGTGAAGGAAGTGGAATGTCGTACGGTCACACGGTTCAGGCGGGATGTTCCCATACCGATACTTGTTAAAGCGTCCGTGCGACCCCTTTGTGGCCTCTTTGACTTGGGATTGTTGGCAACTCGTGATTCTTCATTAATTGCTCCAGATTTTGCTATAAAACTGTATATTTCTGCAAGGAGAAATATTAAGCAAAGAATTTGCACATCTATGCAATAATTAATCATTAGTGTTAATACTAGTGAGATATTTCATCAAGTATTTGAGAAACATGAGGTTCAAACGCAAAGAAAGATGATTTTAAGACAAGAGGGGTGTTTGAAGATACACAATACAAGCTTCATATTCACAACCTTTTGAAGGTCATGTTCCATGAACAAAATAGTATCATCAATACATTACAAAATAGAAACCCCCATCAGTAAGATGAGGTATTAGGTCTCCAATTTGACCATCCTCATTTTCCCGTGCAATGAGTATGGCCAACATATCAGCGAAAATGTTAAAAAAATCTTCCCTTCTTTGAAAGTAGTGTCCAATGTCATTATTGAATTTTATCTCAACACTAACTCTCGGAACAAATTGCTGAATTAACCTACACCACTCAGGTGCAAAACCTTATACACAAAGCTTGCTGCAAAAAGGACCATTTTACCTTATCATATTCCTTTTCAAAATCAATTTTACAAACCATGCATTTTCTTATGATGAAGATCATGGATAGTCTGATGAAGGATGGCCACACCTTCAAGAATGTGTCTACCCGGCATAAATGCTGACTGAGTGGTTCTAGTTACCTTAGAGGCAATCCTCGCAATGGGATTTTGAAGATTTTGAAGCTTACATCCAGAAGACAAATAGGTTTGTACTATAGTATTTGCACTGCATATCCTTTTTGGGTAGGATAGTAATTACTCCAAAGTTCAATTTAAAGAGAGCAAGTCCTCGTATAACTGAACAAATAGTGCCATTATATCTCCTTTAATAATCTTTTAATTTTTTTGATAAAACTCTGCTGGAAAGACATCCAGACCTAGCGCTTTGTTGTGTTCCATATGAAGTATAGCCTTATGCACCTCTTTTTCAACAAAATGAGCAGTAAGTATCTCATCTTCCTCAGAGGACAACTTTGGGATATCCTGGTTGATATCTTCGGATAACAAAATATTATTTGGTTCCGGCACCCCAAACAATCTTTTGTAGTATTATGTGATATAAACCTTGAGATTTTATTCTCCCACAATTGTTCCTTCCACTTATTCTAGTAGAAAATATTTTTTAAATGTTTTCTATTAGCAATTAAGTAAAAGTATCTTGTATTATTTCCCCCTCTTGCACATGTTTAACTTTGACTCTCTAAGTCCATTTGGTTTCATCATCTCTTCTAAGTTTGGGCATACATTCATTTGCATCCCTCAATGCATCCCGTTGTGTCAAACTTAGAGAACCATTCTCCGCTTCAAATCTATCTCATGAATAATTACTAGCAACCTTTCCTTCACTTTTTTGTAATTACCACTAAGGTTTTTTGCCCATCCCTTAAGATAGCTACGCAAATGGCGTATCTTATTTTTCCAACGCTCCATAGGAGTACGACCATCATTTGTTGCATTCCATTCAGTAGTTATCATATCATAAAAACCCCCTTGATGTAGTCGATACAATTCAAAGGAGAAAAAAAGGCTTATTACACAAATGAGGCTTAACTCTAGAGTCAGTTTGTAGAGGTGTACGGTTGATGAACCACAAGTATAGGGGGTGTATCGTAGTACTTCCGATAAATAGGAGTGTCGATTTCAACGAGGATCAGAAGGTGTTGACTAGTGGTATGGAGCAGGAAATCTCTGTAAATACTTAGCAAACGGATTTTTAAGAGTTTTCTGATAAAGCAAGGAAATAAAGTGCAAGTAGTAAAGACAGCAAACAATTGCAACAAGTGGCCCAATCCTTTCTTAGCAAAGGACAAGCCAGTGGAAATACTAATAAGGACCAAACGTTCTCGAGGACACATGAGAATATTGTCAAGTGCTTTCGCTTCATATAGCTAAGTAGTCTTCTTTGGTTTTATAAGTGTTGTGTGGGTGAACCTGTGCTAATGTATCGACCTTACTTAAACTAGTACATACTTGTGATTAAAACCCTTGCAAGCATCCGCAACTACAAGAAAGCAATTAAGATATAAACCTAACCATAGCCTTAGACTCTGAGATCCTACGCTCCTTTGTGCAATGGTTTCCTAACGGGGGTTTAGGTTTCTGTCACTCTGGCAACCCCACAATTAGTAGCCAAATACACAATGCATTCCCCTAGGCCTATAAATGGTGAAGTATCATATAGTCAACGTTCACATGAAACCACTAGTAGAATAGCACCAAAACTTAAATACTAAACCATTAAATAGTATCTCAACACAACATAACTTCTCGCATGTCCTCAAGAACTAAATGAACTACTCACGAGACATCATACGGATCAAGATCAAAGATGATATAGTGATGAATAACAATCTGAACATAAACAATAGTCCATTGGTTCCACTCACAAGTATCAACTACAATAGTAATCAACACCAGGAAAGTTTCCCCCTAAGAACTATGCAAGTATTCAACACAATTGTTACAGCGGGATGGAGTGGTAATGATGGTTGTGGAGGTGATGGTGTGGATGATGATGATGATTCTGATGAAGTCTAACTTGATGATGGTGTTGATGTCGACGATCTCCCCTCTCCAGGAAGGAATTTCCCTGGCAGAAATCTGTTTACCGGAGAGCTCTTTCTCTCTTGGTGTTTTTCGTCCCACGGAGGCGACAAAATCTTTCTGTGGTCGACCCTGTGTATTAGGGTTTCGAGGAGAAGATATATGCGAGAGGGCGGAGTCAGAGGTGGGCCACACCCCCTGTAGACGCGGCCTAGGGTGGCGCCTGTGGGGGGTGTGGGCCCCTGTGGCCCAACTCCGCCTCCCCTTCTAGCATTCTTCGTCTTCTGGGAAAATAGGATTTTCTGTAGTTTTTCTGGTATTTTTCTGATCTTCGCGAAATTGCATCAAAACACCTCTTTTTCCATCAGAATCCTGACTCCGGCAGTTCATTCTTCAAAAATCATCCAACATGCAAAAACAGATGAAAAGACATAAGTATCACCTCTGAATAAGAAATATATCAATAAATAGAGGCAAACTATGATATAAAATGGTGATGCAAATTGGACATATCAATAGTCCGACCCAACACGAGTAAGTGCCCTCACTGATACTAACGGAAATTTTAAATACACATCGGCTGTGTGATATCGTTGGACTTCGAACGTGTAACACAATTGTTGCACCACTAACCTATACCACAATTATATGCTAAGATTACACATCTAACGTGTAAATAGATTTTTGTAGGCTATTTTTATTTTGGAAAACGTCCAGATCCAATGTGTTACATAATTTTTAAACATGTCAAACCTGTAAGGTAATTATGAATTTTTAGTTAAATCGCGACTACTAATTGTATATCTAATGGTCTAAATAATTTGAATGATGTGGATCAATCATGGTGTCACTGAACAACCACATATATTCCTCCAAGTATATATAAAATACACTATTCCACGCAAACAAAATGATTTTGATTAGACTATGGGGGCACTTGCCCCCTCCCTCAATTTGTTTTTGAACAACAAACTGATCGTGAGGTAAAATCAATTGACAGAAAAGTTACTATGCACCAAATGAAAAACAACCGGCTGTTAATTAGAACAAATGTTGATTTACAACATACAGTAACATCCTTCTTGATGACAACATGAAGACCAATAACATTTTGCTAGATAACAATATGCGAGTGAAGATTGCAAATTTTGTCCTATCGAAGTCAGTGGTTGATATTTTGGTTCAAAAGGGTAATAGACATTCTAAATTTTTGCTGGTTTATTTTCTAATATTTACTAGAACAAGTTAATGAGAACTAGTAAAAGTGTAATACTTCTCTATCTTAAAATAGTTGTCTCAACCTTTTTCTAAATTTGCATATATCTACACTATGAAACATGTCTAAATACATGTGAATTTAGACAAAGTTAAGACAACTAATTTGAGACCAAAGGAATATATTAAAATAAAAATTGTCGATGACTCTCTTTTAGGATTCTACTAATTCATCTACCCTCTGTCCAAAAAAAGATGTCTCAGCAAATTTTATATCAGTATGTATCTACACACTAAAATATATTTATATACATATGTATCTAGACAAAGTTGAGACATCGTTTGAAGATGAGGGAGTACATAAACAAACAATACACACACATGCTGATAGCTCACTACTCTCTCCGTTGTACAATATAAGCCTTTTCATGAATCTGGTTTAACTTGGTAAAATGGTTTATAACGTGGAACACAGGGAGAACTTGTTTGGACGCCGCCGTGAGAAGAATAAATCTAGGGATATAGAAGGAGCAACTTAGGGAAGGAATCAACAAATTGGATCTCCATTAACTCCGACCAAATAGTCAAAATAGTCAAACCGAGAGAGGTACAACATGGCGGCATTGATTTGGTGAAGGGAACAATCATGAGAGAGAAGATGAGGCAAAATAGATCAATGGTCGATGCCTACAGGTGTTGCATGCAGTGAAAGGCCTAATGAATGAATCAACTAATGGGATGGTTTTACCGGTGGGAAAAAAGCCTATAGTCCCGGTTTGTAAGGGCCATTAGTTCCGGTTTTGCATTCGAGACTACGAAATCAAGACTAAAGGCCCCTATTTCTAGTCTCGATTCGCTACAAACCGGGACTAGAGGCCACCACGTGGACACTTTTTGGAGCGGGAGGACGGAGGACTTTTAGTTTCGGGTCGTAATACGATCCGGGACTAGAGACTTTTTAAAAAAAATCGATTTTTTTCAATTTTTTCTGTTTTTTTCTTAAACTTTTGAATTGTTTGACTCGTTTATCCGCTCATTTGGAACATTTTTAACACTAACTATACTTAATCTTAAGTTAAATTACACTTGTGATCAGACTTTCCGGTCGGTCACCCCTCCTAACACTAATCCACCCCTAGGCCAGCACGCTTAACTTCTCTGTTTCATCAGGATGTCCTTGCGCAAAGCCCATTTATACCTTGTTGTCAAGACTACCATATCAATCCTATTAGCTCATATCAATGTCACACGTATTTATTTTTTGAAACTATAAACAACTATTTAAGTAAACAACAATAAATAAGTAATAATAAATATTTTATTACAATGAAAAAACTAAATAAAATAATATTTTATTCATCTTTTGCATTTATTCATTTAATATGGCATAAATAATATATTTAAATCAGTAAATCGAAATTCGACAAATAATATATCCATTATTATTAGAAAAATGTGAGGAATCCAAATATGGCATAAAAATTTTTGCTAAAAAATTTAATTTTTTAATTAACATTTTTCCCTTTTTAAATTTGAAAAATCTAAAAGTATCCAAAACGATCTAAGGCCAAAAAATTTGCACGTTTTGATAGGTTATACGTTTTTTTCCGACATCATACGCATAATGAAAGGATACGGATGTCGCCTAGAAGGGGGGTGAATAGGCGATTAAAACTTTTCCTAGAGTGGCTCAACAAAGGCGGAATAAAACTAGAAACTTTGTAAAGCACAACCTAGAAACAACTACGGTTTAACTATGTGCACCAACAACATATGCTAAGCAATACAAGGAACAAAGTGATAGCAAGATATATAGTACTTCAAGTACGAAGGCTATCACAATGTAAAGTGCATAAGTAAAGAGCTCGGGTATAGAGATAACCGAGGCACACGGGGACACCGATATTTTACCGAGTTTCTCCCAACATGGAGTACGTCTCGTTTGGAGAGGGGGTGGTATCAAACCACCAACGCCATAAAAGGCCTCCCTTATTCTCCTGTGAATCTCACCCCAATGGGATCGATCCCCGCTTCCACTGTCGGTGCACTTGTCGATGGCAACCGGAACCTCTCACAAGGTTGGGACACAACTCCACAACTTAATTGGAGGCTCCCAACAAACGCCAACAAACGGGATTATGACCTGGCTGTGGCCCTAATTTCTGGGAGCCCTGTGCGGGTGCAGCAACTGCTCCTGCTCAGGGCTTGGCCTGGCAACAAGATGGTGTCGTACAACATGTTTCGGGGAATCTGGGTTGCCAGCATGTTGCCAATTTATTATGTATCATCGACCCTCGTTAAAGGAGTCGTATGGAAAAAAAAATATGTATCATCGACCCTCGTTAAAAATGTAATTCGTAAAGTTGGCTGTATATATCAAGTTGAATGGTGCAAATCCGGGTGACAAGAGTACCAAGGAGGACTCCCATACACGTGATGTTTACATATTTTTTATGTTGTACACCACCCCACAATTTGTTTTTCGAAGAACCAAAATACACAACCCCTGGAGCTGGACAAAGGAGTTCCATAGCACAACACACCTTATTATTTTTTCTATAATGTCTTGTATGCTTCGATTGTGCATGCATGATCTCCACCCCACGGGTAGAATCAAACGTGTGAAGGCAAGAAGAACGTATGGAAAATCCTAGAATCTGTCCTAAGAAACCACGAATCATGCAAACTAGACGAACATGCGAGCTTCGCCTCGCCGCTTGCATTGCATTGTCACTCAATGTGACCGTTGTGGTACACTACAAATGTAACACATCTATGTTTTCAGAGTTATTGTCTATGGCAACACTCCATTCCTTCTCGGCGTAGCCTTCTCGACATTGAGGGCGGTCTAGATGGACGACCGGAGGATAAAATATAATTATCGATCTAGTTAAAGTTAACATCGATAACACAAATGACAACTTACATTTAAAGAAGACATATGTTGTTGGGTTCCAAGCTCAGTTTGAAAATCAAGTTCATCTTAAAAAATCTCTATACCAACATGGTAGGTTGTGATAAATGGAGGCATACAACTGTGGAAGTATTTTTACCCTAAGCATTTCCAGGCATATTGAACTCATAAAAATAGTGTTGCCTTTAGGATAAATCTTCACAACCTAAAAGGAGACATCTTAACAAAAGAGTAACGCAACACAGTGGCATAGTTACATATTTCCTGCCAAATGAGTAACATATTTCCTCTCAAATGAGTAACAGATTCCGTGCGGTGCACAGAAGAGCGTAAGAGCCACAAGAGCATCAATGTTTTTCTACCAAAAAATACTTCAAAACACCATCTGTCCATCTCAACAGTGGATTCTTTGTCTGCCTGTAACTGGTACCATCTACCTGGATACATCACAAGAAGGAAAGATGTGTAAATCATGCAAACCTTGGTTTGAAGAAATCAGAGACCTTGAACCTCGTATTGTCGGTGAAACTCTCCTTGGTACACGTATATGTCTCTCTATCCCAGTATATAAGATGATATTATAATCAATATATTGGTAAATTAGGTATAATAACATCTTATACTGTGGGATGAGGGCCTAAAAATTTACCATTTATAACTGATATCCATGTGCATTTAAGCATGCTAGAAACCACCAGTGTTGATTAGTTGCAACCTGTCAACTGTAATTTTGCACCTAATTTTTTCCCTGAAACATATCCAAAGTACATGTATCAAAAAAGCTATGAAACCGAAAATTCAAATGGCTACCAAGGCCTTATGAGGGCTCATAGTGGACAAGTCTGCCTGATTTCCATTGCGCTTGATTCAAATAGGAAGCCTTCCTCACCGGTCTTTTCAATATGGTGCAGAGGCGCGCCACAGATCCTACACTCACTACACAATCATCTCACCAGTCATGTCGCAGATGCTAGGCCAGAGATACAAAAATCATATGGAAATCTACCTCTAACACAAAGCAAAAAAAAATACATGCATTATGTGTTCTAATGCATACTTGAGAACCTAACTGGAAAATATACATAGTAACTTGTAATAAAAGAACCAAAGAAAGAGTTAGCATGGAGTTACTATCTCTAAGGGCAAGAATCCAGTAAAATGAATTACCAACAAAAAGAACACATCATCTTACTTTTGAATGTGCAGCCAAAAATCAGATCAACCACTGTTTCTTTTGCTCCATTTCCATCGTCTTATTGGCATTAAGAGCTTCAACATTCTCGTTCTACAGAAACACGAGTGATTCCTGGAAAGCATAGGATCATGGTTTCGTCAACGTAAGTTAATGTTGTAAGATTAAAATAAAATCATCCGCAACACATTGAAGTCGTAATGATCACATAGGAAAACAATCCAAACCTGTATCTGTGAAATGCAAGGTCCTTTTAGGAGTCATTTGAGATTGAACGACAATCGTCTTGATAGTTGATATAGCTATTACTGTCCGAATAACATCAGCAATTCAGCATAAAAGAGGAATTAGCAAAGAAATAGAGACAATCTTTGAAAATCATACAAAGGCCACAAAAAGCACCTTCAGAGTTCAGATGAGTGTACATACCCGCAAGGCAAGTCTTGTTTGTATATTACTGAGGATATGCTAGAATGACTAAGGTTGCAAGCATCTTGATGCAAATTCTAAGGAACAGAGCTGATCTGTGAGTTTTTTCTCCATCACATAAACCAAGGATCGGTGCAATCAATAGCGTGAAAAAAATCCTGGAAGGTAATAAACATGTCCTTTGACGAAACTGCGCTTAAATCTATCTAACTGTACTCCAACATGCCCCCTTCATAGCGGCACCCGAGGATAGAGAATTTTGAAATTTACCCAAATGCTCCAAAAAAAACGTGTCATCCTCATGTGCAGCGGCCAGCTCTATGTACCGGCAATAAAAACATATATCAAACAATTTTCCATTTGCATTATAACCGAGAAACATCATCCAATTTTGTGCACAATCTACATTAGAGAGGCAAAAGCAAATAAAAATTCACATAACAAACAAAGCATGTACATAAAAATTAATATGAAAAGTTATCCATGGTAGACATAACATCCAAAAATGAGAGAATTTACACAGACATCACAAAACATGCGTCAGCCTATAGTCCAGTCCAAGAAAAGTTGCAGTTGGTCAAACTAAGCGAGAATGCAAAGAAAAAGAAGAAGAGGCACGCATAAATTCCACAAAACTATAAACATAGTTCCTCCAATCTAAATATTAACCCGTGCACCTGCACAGGCTAGCTATTTATAAATTAATCATATATATCAAATTTTAAGAATGTTTTTATGTTTGTTTTCTTAAGAAACTTAACTATTATAGAACTTATAAATAATTTTGAAAGATTACCTTTTATGACATACAATATCTTGATCTGTAATTTCAAAGGGTTGAAACTCATATTTCTACAATTAGTTCTTGAATAGAGCATTTTTCTATTATCTCTTTTGGATGTTCTTTTTACATAATATTAAATTGTGTTACTCACTAACAACTTCTAACTTGAGCATCATTTAGCATTCAATTTTTAATAATTTGAAGTGCAAATTTTAATAAACATGGGTAATAACGATCTTGAAAAGGTTTCATCTGAATTCTTCATGAATTTATCAGAAGCCTTGGAGAACTTTTAGAATTTAAATCCATACACTAAGAAATTTAATGCCAACCAAGCGGGATATAGTCATTATCGTATAGTATGGATTTCTAGTATCAAGCTATTAAGAAAACTAACAACACCCAAACATAAAAACATAAATATTAAGAACTCATTCTAAATTCGATGCAGCATATTGCTTAACTAAGCAAATGGAAGGATAACATCATAGAGATCATAACTACTATTTACTTAAAACCCACAAATAGTAAGCATGCATTTAGTACACTGGATTTTTAATTCAATTAAGATTATTTGTATTTACAAAGCTGTTTTCTTTGGGATATGGAATGAAGGTATTTAGAAGGAAAGACAACAAACCTTTGAGGCAAAGACGTGAAGAGGGAGTAAAGAAAAATAAATATATATATATGGGAAATAGCCAGCTAAACACAAGCATAGCTGCGCATAGCCTATCCACCGTTGATTCTCTCCCCTTTTGATATAGGGAGCACATGTATCCAGACCCAGGATGTTGGCTCAATAGTAACGCCGTTAGTGTTCCTTTGATGCATGCATGAAGCCCTAGCAAAACAAAGCTTATCGAATTTCATTTAGATGAGGCAAACCCTAACGAACAACATGCGGTAAACCCTAACCTAATATACTACACGGTAAACCCTAATATACTACATGCATGAAGCCCTGGCAAAACAAAGCTTATCAAATTTTATTTAGGTGAGGCAAACCCTAACGAACAACATGCGGTAAACCCTAACCTAATATACTACACGGTAAACCCTAATATACTACATGCATGAAGCCCTGGCAAAACAAAGCTTATCAAATTTTATTTAGGTGAGGCAAACCCTAACGAACAACATGCGGTAAACCCTAACCCTGATATACTACATGCATGAAGCCCTAGCAAAACAAAGCTTATCAAATTTCATTTAGGTGAGGCAAACCCTAATATACAACATGCGATAAACCCTAACCCTAATATACAACATGCGGTAAACCCTAACCCTAATAAACAAAACAACCTTTGTTTCGTTTTCTTCACATTCTCATGGATGCATGCGGCCACCAAACACATACCAGAACAACCTTTGTTAGGGCACTCTTTTGCATGGCACATAGTCTAAACCTTCTGCATGCAAAACCTGTTTTAATCCTTGTTCTCAATCCCTTCTCATTTTAGATGCTAAAACTTTTGTAGCCAAAAAGTGTGCTAAATTGGAACCCATGCCAAACCCTAGATTCTTGCATGCATGCATAAAACTAACACCGTTAGCTCATCCATGTTTCACCCCACTTCCATCTAGAGGTTGCATGTATTTGATCCTAAATCCAACGGTGCTCTGCCTATGGCCAGCTACGCCCGTGAGTATATGCGGATTTGCTAGTGGGCTGTCTCCCCCCCCCCCCCCCCCACCTCGTGTCGTCAGTCTATTCCCGCCGGCGAGGTACTCGTTCACGCCACCCCAACACTGCACCCGTCGAGGTACTCTAGGCATGGCCTTGATCCCCACCGCCATCCACATGCTCCAGAGTGCCATCTTGATGCCCCGTCACCGGTGAGGTACTCCCATGGCGCCGCTCGCACCAGACCTCTGCTTCTTGTCGCACTGGATCGCTGCACGTGCAGCTCGCCGACGATGGGCTGCCTGCGCGACACCTCTTCTGCTTTCAAGTGATTCCGTGCGCTACATGTACATCGTTTGATAATTTGGGACAATTTTAATATCGATTGTATCCATAAGCTTATCTGCCCACAACCTGTTTGTTCTTGTGCCTGAAAGATTCAGAATAGCACCCTTTCGTTGTCTTGCTTTTTACATGTGACATAAACATACAGTGCGTGTGCCGTGTGCGCGTGAGGTTTCTAGCCTGCCTAGAGCATTACTCAACGGCATAAACACTCGCCCCTGTCACAGCAGTACGGTTAGGTGTTTCTGCAACGAATTTGTGCGCACGAGAAACACAACGAAGTGGTGAGAGAGATATGCTAGTATACACGTTGTAGATATGCATACTACACCTAATAATTATAAAAAGGCAGTACCACCAAGTACTCTGACATGGCAGTATAGATGGAAAAATGATTCCTATCTTTGCTACGACATCTGTACAGTGAACACAGCTAATTAGAAAGATAGTACCAAGTACTCCAGCAGGGAAGTACGAATGTATGCTAATTGCTCGATTTAGTATTGCTGTGGTGGAAGGACGGGTTCATTTTGATGATTTCTTTTTGATTATGTTCTTTTTTGGGGGGATTTTTTTCTTTTTTTTTTCTGTACCAGAAGATAGCTATGCCTTATTCATTTTGACTAACCGAATGTTTCTTGGACACTCAAACCTACACAGCAAATAGTGGCTGATCCACTATCAGAATGAAGCACAATTCATTTATTTGTTCCGAGATATCCACTTGCGCATACCACTACCAGGAAGATTGCAATGAACTTCTAATAGTGGAAGATTAAATAGCCAAGGAAACATGAATGGTAAGAAATCCGTCGGCGACCTCGCCCATCGTGACTCGCGACCATAGTTTCTAAGGCAGCCGATTCGGTACGATGAGACAAACAGTGAAGTGCCTCGGTCCCAAACGCTCGGTACCATGATGGTTGTCTTGGTATTAGGGTTAGTCAGCTCGGTACCAGGACCGTAGTTTCGCAGGCAAGTGATTCGGTACTAACAAGTACGGTTCGGTGCCTCGGTCCTAAACGCTTGGTACCAGGATGGTCGTCTTGGTATTAGGGTTATCAAAAGCCTACACGATGTTACAGTGGCACTGTGCTATGCTAGTGTGAACAAACCGGGCTCCGGGACACCTCACCGGAGTCTAGGGCGTGGCGGCAACCTCACTCATTGGCGACGACCGCGAGCGTGCTCCATGGCCTCCTTCTACGTCGTGACGTAGGCTTGGTGCTAGTCGCGGTGGAGCCAGGCAGCCTCCTGCGCTCGCCGCTCCTCCTTGCGCCGCTCTGCTTACATCGCCCACTCGCCTAGAAGCGCCCAAAGCAGGTCATCCGCCTCGCGCTTCTCCGCTGCTCGCACCGACCACCGATGCATCTTCTCTAGCGCGCGTTGCTCGGCCTCATCCCGGTGCATCTTCTCTAGCGCCGCTTCCATGTACCAGGATGAGACTAACGATGAGGTGCCTCGGTCCCAAACGCTCGGTACCAGGATGGTCGTCTTGGTATTATGGTTAGCAAGCTCGGTACCAGGACCGTATTTTCTAAGGCACGTGATTCGGTATTAACAAGTACGGATCGGTGCCTTGGTCCCAAACGCTCGGTACCAGGCTGGTCGTCATGCAACTAGGGTTAGCCGTTGGGCGACCTCACCCATCGCGTCTCGTGGCTGTAGTTTCTAAGGAAACTGATTCGGTACAATTAGAAAACGGTTCGGTTCATCGGTCCCAAACGCTCGGTACTAGGATGGCCGTCTTGGTATTAGGGTTAACAACCTCGGTACCAGGACCGTATTTTCTAAGGCAACGATTCGGTACTAACAAGTATGGTTTGGTGCCTCGGTGCCAAACGCTCGGTACCAGGATGATCGTCTTGGTATTAGGGTTAGCCATTTGGCGACCCGCCCCATCTCTTCTCGGGGACGTTAGCTATGCGGTCGCCGATTCCCCTAATACGCCATATCGGTACTAGCATGGTTGTTCAGCGCCTCGCGTTCTCCGTGCTCGGTACCCTGAGACGGAAGATACGCTTGGTCGTCGTCCTATTGGGGATTGTCTCGTGGCTCCGACCCTACCGGCTCGACGCCATGCGTACATCCCCATTGTTCTGATATCTTCCGTCTACACAAACCATTTGATTTAGCACTGCGGCATACCTTGTTCAACACCCTGCACAAACCATTTGATTTAGCACCACGACATATCTTGTTCGGCACCCTATGCAAACCATTTGATTCGGCATTGTGACATACCTTGTTAAGCACCCTATAAAAAAGGCCAGGAACTAGGGCGGCGCGTCGGGGGAGCGGGAGGACTCAGGAGGCTAGGATCGGGGCGCCGTGGCGAGGGGATGGGGATGCATCAGCATCTCAGGTGAGAGAGAGGGGAGCCTCCGGTGGGGGGAAGAGGGGCGACAAACCATTTGATTCGGTACCATTGAGACACGTAAATGTTGGACACGGCTAACCCGTTCGGCACCGAAGGCAATCTCATTTAGCACCATCGAACTAAGAGGTTGGAACGGAGCGTAAAAGCATTCGGCACCTACTCTTGTCATGGGTTTTATGCCCCTTATGGACATGGCTAACCCGTTCGTCACCGAGAATATAAACATTCAGTACCCGAATTCCTTTGGTTTACATGCCCGTTTTGAACACAGCTGACCCATTTGGCAAAGAAGGCAAAGCATCTAGCACCATCAAACTAAAAAGTTGGAGCCTGTAAATGTGGATTCGAAAACCACCAACACAAATCATGAGACACGTCGAGAGCGAAATACCCCGATGTGATTGTCGATCCCGTTCGGCACCGAGCATAAAAACATTTGGCACCTACTCTTGTCATGGGTTTTATGCCCCTTATGGAGTAGGTGCAGCCGTTTGGGCGATCTCGCCCCCGCGTCTTGCAACCGTAATTTCTAAGGCAACCGATTTGGTACAATTAGACAACAGTTCGGTGCCCTCGATTCCAAACGCTCGGCACCAGGATGGCCGTCTTGGTATTAGGGTTAGCAAGCTCGGTACCAGGACCGTATTTTCTAAGGCAAGCGATTCGGTACCAACAAGTATGGTTCGGTGCCTCGGTCCCAAACGCCCGGTACCAGGATGATCGTCTTGGTATTAGGGTTAGCCATTTGGTGACCCGCCCCATCTCTTCTCGGGGACGTTAGCTATGCGGTCGCCGATTCCCCTAATACGCCATATCGGTACTAGCGTGGTTGTTCAGCGCCTCGCGTTCTCCGTGCTCGGTACCCTGAGACGGAAGATACGCTTGGTCGTCGTCCTATTAGGGATTGTCTCGTGGCTCCGACCCTACCGGCTCAGCGCCATGCGTACATCCCCATTGTTCTGATATCTTCCGTCTACACAAACCATTTGATTTAGCACTGCGGCATACCTTGTTCAACACCCTGCACAAACCATTTGATTTAGCACCACAGCATATCTTGTTCGGCACCCTATGCAAACCATTTGATTCGGCACTATGACATACCTTGTTAAGCACCCTATAAAAAAGGCCAGGAACTAGGGCGGCGCGTCGGGGGAGCGGGGGGACTCAGGAGGCTAGGATCGGGGCGCCACGGCGAGGGGATGGGGATGCATCAGCATCTCAGGTGAGAGAGAGGGGAGCCTCCGGTGGGGGGAAGAGGGGCGACAAACCATTTGATTCGGTACCATTGAGTACGAATTTTACATGAAGAAATTTTTGACAGTTCAAAGCAAGGACAAGTCATCCATGACACCAGAACGGTGCAAAGAGGGCATCATGTAGCATAACATCAAACCAATGAGTACGAATCATGTATTCAATACTGTACGAGCGACCATGAGCAACTTCCTCCAGTGCATCAGAATTTTTTTTTGTTTAGAACTAACATGCGGTTGCATTAGCATCAAGCCAAGCACCAGGTACCTCGTGCTCAAAGTTCCTGTAGTAGTTTCTTTTCCTTTCAGAACTAATTCCAGTAATAGGTTAATTACTTAGTAGTTTTTAGGGTAGATCGGAACAAACAAAGGAACATGCTTCAGAGCTAACACGCACTCGCTCATTTATAATCAGGCCACAAATGTGAAGAGGTTGGTATAAAATATTCAGCACATTTACCTCTAAAGATACCAAGTCGTTTTCCGTTAGCAAAAATATTTAGCAACATCACGTACTAATTTAGCATCTATACTGCCAATGAGAGCTAATAAGCTACAAAGTAGATGAATATGACTTCAACTAGATGCAAGAACAACTGGCAGTAAGCCACAAGTGCGGATTCAATTGTTGACTGGTTACTAGGACTGGTCGTCGTTTCAGTAACAGAAGTCCCTTTCTTAACCTGTTGTAGCTCGGCTGTAGAAGAGACTTTGAGGAAGAATAATAAAATGAGTGACAAAGGAGGAAGAATAATAAAACTAGAAAAGAACATTACAGGGAAGAAATAAAATGACATGATATATAACCTGTCGGTTCTTCTCATTACAGGAAAGAAATATTCCCAACCTGTCGGTTATACACAACAGCCAGAGAAAAGATTCACAACACAAGTGCATACCAAATGAACAATTTTGTGACGCCTGAACTAAAATGTACTCATCCCCAACTGCCCAGCCGAAATATCCAACTACAAGACTAATTCCCAATAGGTCGTAGTCGGAATCAACTAAGGACTTGAGAAATGGCATGATTCCAAGATGCCTAACATCTTCTTTTACACCTCATCAATCTGCCCTGGAGTCCTTCATCCATACACCGAAAAAAGTGTAAAATACTTTGAATCAAACAGGCCGTAAACAGTAATGCCCAGCTTATATTTTATTTCATTTCAAAAGTGTCACATGGAGAACCAGCTACAGATAAAAGGGAAAAAATTAGTCAAGCCTCCACAAGTAACTAAGCCAACACACCAAATAAAGATTTACATCACGGGCCCAGCTTGCTACAAGATCTGACAATACATAATCCTAGCACCTGTCTACATACACGTTGATTGGATACCTTCAACTTCCGTCCCAGGATGAATCAAAATAGAAGTGTTGAAGGCACAAAAATTGGTAAACAATAATCAGAGTCAGATAGTGATTAAAATCAGTGAGACTTGAGAAGAATTTTGACATTGCATATCCATTAACATGCATGAGGCATCGCATGACAAAGTCTGCTGGAAGAATAAAAAATGCAGAGACATGCTTCGAGGTAAAATGCAGAGATAGAGGGTGGGGTTGCCTGGAACAGTCTGGAGTGAGCGTAGCTGATGGGAACGACCGCTGAGGCACTGGCCTTGTGCTGCTCGCCGATGTGCAGACGCTGCATGGCAGGCTCGCGCTGTCGGGTTTTGTCATATATATATATATATATATATATATATATATATATATATATATATATATATATATAATGTGTTTTGTCATATATATTGTTTACCAATTTTATATATATAAAGACGTGAAGAGAAAATTATTCTGCACCCGCCCACGCTGTGCACTGCCCGCTCCAGACCCACCGTTCCCGAGCGTGCATGTGCAATTTGTTCGGTCAGCCGACCTAAAAAATATTGCATGCGACGTAAGTTTATCCGTCCGAGCGAGCGTGGGCGCTCACTCATCTCGGATCGTGGCGGTAGCGGCGTAAGAAACATCGCATGCAAAGTAAGATGCTTGGACAGTTTATGTCACGTGAATCTCCAGGCCCATCATTCCGTGACCGAGGCCTTCTCGGCTGCTAACTACCGATGTAGAAAAACCATGCTAGCTTGTTACCCTCAAAATAAATAAACCATGCGTGTAATGAAAGAAATCAGTTCTGACGTAAGAAGAAAACTGGACACACGGCCAGCCCCATGACACTTTTTTTTCTTGACAGTGAACGCAGCCCCACGACTCATTCTGCCAAGCAACAAAAAAAACCTGCATGTGATGTAGGCAGGATACCCTATCTGAACGAAAGAAACTTTAATGCCAATCAAAATTTAATGCAATAGTTGATGCACGACGAATCTAATCGAAAGACACTGAAAAGGAAATTCCAGTTGTGCAAATTGTTGCCAACGTGATGAGCTACAAGCTAATCGTAAGACCTGTGCACACTGTACTAATAAAATCATACACGTAAAGAAAATCGATATGCTCTGGTAGTCACAACTCAGTTTAAAGATGAATGAAAAATGGGTACAAAAATGATTTATTAAATAACATGATCTTACAATTAGGTTCCTTAAACAGATGTGAAACTTTGCAAGTCGTATAGGCTGCAATGATATAAAATACATTGTAAAAAGAAGAATAAGATCACCCGTAGACAATGACAAGTTGGTAAACTTTTTAAGAGTTACAGCATGCTGAACCAGTGAACCGAGCTGGCGCATCAATCAAAACGCCATGGTCTTAGAAACATGCCTTCCTTTTGAAAGTTCGTATACACTTGTTACGAGCATCTTGTTAAATCAATATAATACTGCTCAAAGATGCTTCACAATCTCGAGAGTGCAGCTTTTTAATCAATCTGCAAGAAGATAAACATGCTTAGCTTACTACTTAAATTATAATTTATAGGCAACAGGAGATGAATGTGCAAGAAACAAATTTTGTCACTTTTGTTTGACATGGCATAGAATGCTTTGACCATGACATCTTCCATGGTCAAGGCCCGCTATCAAAGAGATGAATCAGTATGCATTTTATATAATACCAATTCATAATTCAGTTTGCTACTACAACAAAGAACCTAGCATGCCCACTAGCACTACGTTGGAGATACCATTGCAGCCAACAACTAAGAAATGATGCAGAAATACTTATCTCAAGCTTCATTTTTTACAGCAACAAAAATTATGGCGAGTAAAACTGAACAATTGCGAACCAAAATGATGCACAATGGGAGAGAAAGACCTACACTTATCCACATTGGTAGCAATGGAACGGTAAATAAAGAAACAACCCGCACAAATCATGGATTGCATAACACCGAAATCAGCAAAGAAGCACGCCGAAGCAGCTAAATGATAAAAAATGGAAATTACATCACAAAGCAGCCTCTCGCCACTGTTGGGCTGATTTAAATCACCAACAATAATCATGGCGCAGTCCTGATGCCACACAGTAACTAAATATCCACAAAAATGTGTATATCTCTGACTAAAAAAACCATTAGTAATTGATGAGCTACTCATAGGCACAAATTGCAAAAATATTACATAAAAGATGGATCAATAGAAAAGTATATCATCTCAAATCACATTCAAACACTAGTTTGACCAACAAGTACATGATTCAGAATGCAACTATGACATAAATTTCAGTATTCATTTTGATTAAACCTGTTCGAAACTTTGACACCGAGACACTGTCAACCAGCAGCATGAAAATGAGCTTCTTAGGTTGTTATGAAACAAATTGTAAATGTAACAGGATAACACATCACCTACTACATGCAAACTTAGATACAATTTGACTCGTACGAAAGAGCATCAATCACGCACTAAACATACTAATTTCAGAATTTGACTCATATGAAAAGGCAGCAAGCACCAAGTATACCAATTTCAGACAAAAAATAACTTAAAGATAGTGCTCACTTCCGCACACCTATGGACAAAACTAAAAATGACCCCTTTTAATTAGATGCCACTTTCGTAGGTTTTACATGAAAGAGTGACGTAATAGATAATCGAGGGATTTTACATGGCAGATTAATCTGTGTAGCAAAACAAGATAATATAAGCTTGCCAAAATCAGAAGGAGCGCACCCCACATCTCAAGCTTAGAGAAGCATTCCCTACAAAAAAAAGGTTGGGAAGCATGACAATCAAGTATATACATGACAAAGAATTTCTAAGCAAGAGAAAATAAAGAGCACTCAGTCATTCATCAAAACAAGGCCTAGTTGAATCAGAGGATAGGGATGGATACCTCATTTAGATCATGAGATTTTCTTAATTGCGCACATGACTATTTGTTAGTATTACTACTGCATTTTGGAACTAAACATTGTCAGCTAAATTTGAGTGCACAATTATGCATCCATAGATGGTGCGGGTCTTGAGTAATGTCATAGAAACCAGGAGGGACACTGCGCAGACCGCAAGCCAAGGTATGCATATAGGGAGAAACATCTTACAATCTTCTCGGCTCCAGTATAGGCAATGAGGCATCAAAATGATTATTTCATTATGAATAATTATGTTATTACCACATATCAGTATTTTGCATCTAGCACATTGGGAAGGGTAAACTCCACTTACAGTGATGCTACAAATCAAGCATGCGGTGAAATTGTAGGTCATCGTGCACACAACACATAGCTTATGAAGGAACAGGAGGAGCCCCATGGTAGCTTCAGGGGAGGAACAACATATGATGTAAACTAAATATGACTGAATGGTTCCAACGGGTAGAAGAAACATGACATTTAATCAAGACTAAGCTATGCACAATATCTAATATACTTGCAAGCTGGAGGTTTTTTTTCATGCAAATTGGAGATTGATCCATCATCAAAGCATAAGTTAGTTGCAATCTGTTTCTATAAAATAGTACCGGATCACAGATCCATTGCACCACGGCTCAAGATAATTATTGAGTGGAACATAAAACACAGATAAGAACAAAACTACTACTGTAGGCCACCATAAGCTCACCTTGTTCCAGGGGAGGAATATGTTCGACGAGTTAAGAAGAGGAATCGATCGTGCGCCGGCAGCGTGTCCCGTGGATTCCTGATGTACTGCAGCTCCCCATTAGCAAGTGTTAGATAAGTAGCTCGCCGGATGCCGGCGACGGGGAAGATGGTGGGGGCGGCCGACGATAGATGTAGGACAAGCGCCCCGAGCACTGATGGTGGCGAGGTGCGCTGGATGCGCCGCAGACGGCGTTGGGCTGCTCGGGCGAGCGGCGCCCGAGATCGTTCCTCCGGTGGCCAAGCAGGATCGGAGGCTGTACGCCCGCGTGGTACAGGACTGAAGCCGAATCGACCGGTCGGCCAGGACAGCGCCGGCGCTGGCGTCGCCGAGGACATCTGCCGCTCACCGCAACCCCCAGATGCAGCCCTAGCCGACCATCGGGATTTCACTTGCAGCCGCTCGCCGACCGCCCGAATTTCACTTGCAGCCGCTCGCCGACCGCCGGAATTTCACTTGCAGCCGCTCGCCGCCGGCCGCAATGTCCAACTGCAATCGCTCGCTGGCCGCACGCATGATTTGACAAAAGGTGGGCTTAGCTCCGCAGTACCCCACGAGGACACGACCAAATAAGAGAAACCGTTCGATGTAAATAAAATAAAATTATGTCGATGATGGTGTTGGGAAACTGGGCCGGTAGAGGCCACCTGGTGTACTCTACCGCTAGGGCCAACCCACGCGATATCGTATCCCAGATACATAAATAGAGGAATAATCATCAGACGGAGCTTACCGACAGATCAATAAAGCTTCTCCCTGTTCCTGTGTCATTTCTTGTAATCTTGTGTGCCTTCGACTCTAGTCTTCTTCCCGGGTGTGGGCGACCTCGACGGCCAGTGGCGGGGTTGTTCAACACGTTATCACCGATGTCGCCGCCCGCCATGCCCTGCTGTAACGATGACGCCCCGCCATGCGCCCCCCTGGCGTGACAGCCGCGGCCCGAAACATGCGTCTGACGAGAGAAAAAAATCGCTCCGCCGCTACTAAAGGCATAAGGCCATTTCCCCGCTAGTGGGCGGAAGGAGCTGAGGTGGGCCGTTACGCATACAGCAGCCCAGTTCGGGAGATTAATTAGCCTCGGATTTATTTATTTTTGGACCGTTTTTCTTGTTTAGAATACGTCCATTATACCATTTATTTGTACATGTTTTTGCACTATGTTTTCTGCAGTAATTAAATGTCTTTATACTTTTAATTCTTCAAATTACATAGTTAGCATGTACCTTCTTAATTTAAATTTTGGAACGCCGTCATATTTGAATTATTCTATCAGTTATCGCATTTATGCAACCGATTACCTGTTGTAATCTTACCTACTTTGCATAAATTGCAAATGACCGGAATCGTCAGCCGCGAGTTCCCGGAGTTGACCCAGGATGGGCTTAACTACCTGACTTGGGCCTCGAACGTTGAGATCGTCCTCGAGGGCCGATGCATCAAGGATGCGTTGATTGCGGGGACCCCGACGGCCCCCAGCACCACCATCCCGGCGGACAACGCCAAAACCCTGCATTTCCTCCGCCATCACATGTGTGAGACTCTCAAGAACAAGTACATGGCAGAACGGAGTGCTTCTACCCTTTGGACCGCCCTTAACAAGCGGTTCTCTAGGCTTAAGTACACCATTCAGCCACAGGCGGAGGCCGATTGGATTCGTCTGAGGTTTGCGGACTTCAAGACGGTGGGAGAGTACAACTCCAGGTTACACCGGATTTGTACCATTCTTTAGCTGTGTGGGACCAGTACCACAGATCAGTAGAAGATAGACAAAACTCTCTCCACATTCCACCCGGACAACATCCAGTCCTCGCGAAACTTTCGCCAGGAAGGATTCACGGAATATGCAGCGCTTATTGATGCTCTCCAGGTGGCCGAGGCGCAGGATAATGTTCTGAAAAAGAACTTCTCCGCCCAACCCTTTGCGGGGGGCCCAAGTCATGAGACCAATGCCGGCGCCTACAAGGTGCGCAAGCCCATCCATAAGAAGCGAGGCAAGAAGGGCAAGAAGGGCCCCAACTCCTCCAACCCGGCCAAGCAACGCAAGGCAGACAAGGGGGAGCAAGGCCCCAGGACTGCTTCCGCTGTGGCTCCAAGACTCACTTCTCCGGGCAGTGTTTGGCCCTAAGCACGTCGTGGACGCGTTCAAGGCCAACAAGAAGGCGCGCGAGGCGCACCTCGTCCAGGTTGAGGCACCACTGGCGCCCGGAGCGGCGCCCGTGCAAAACGTCACGCCCGTAGTGGCGCAGGACGTAGCACAAGTGGCAGCACCTTCGGCGGTTCCCACGAACGCCGCTGTGCTGCCCATGGAGGTTGAGCACGTTGTGCCCCCCTGCCCCAGCTAGACATCTCTGTTGCCTCGATGATGATAGCCAACGAAGAGAAGCTCAACGATCTTGAGATACAGGCTGAGATTGATGGTTTCTTTGCAGAATCCACCTGAGCTTCTTTTTGTTGTGATGATTTCTTTTCCGCAAATAATCAGATACAATTTTTCGATATGGTTGTAAGCTCTATGAGAGCATAACATTTATTTGTTTTCGGCGATTGGATGATATTTATTTCATTCATTTATTCCATTATTTGGTTGTGTGATGTTCTGAAATGTTTATGTGTTTTACTTACTTGATGTAGCATCTTCCTCGCTCCATTATATTAATTAGGCACTATATTTTAGAACGCGTGTGGCACCCAAATGGAGGAAACGTGTCTTGCTGATAGCGGCACCACAAATACCATCTTGAGAGAAACAAAGTATTTTGAGTCCATTACCAAAAACCTTGGTAACATAATGACGATCGCCGGCTGCGGTCCGAATGTAGTTGGCTCCGGAAGAGCAACTATCATACTCCCAAATGGAACAACTCTGATCATTGAAGAGGCATTGTTGTATCCGGAGTCGACTCGTACTCTCTTGAGTTTTAGAGACATCCGCGTAAATGGTTTCCATGTCGAAACCGATGATGATGAGAATGGAAAGGAGTTCCTACTCATTACCAAGCGCGACGAAAACGGTAAACATATTGTCGAAAGACTCCCTTCATTAGCTACTGGGTTGTACTACACTAAGATAGTAGCACCACCTATTTACACTATCCTTAAGACTGTCTTTAGAAGCTCCGAACTATTCTGCCTTTGGCATGATAGGTTAGGCCACCCCGGTCTTAGGATGATGAGAAATATAATTAACAACTCGAATGGTCATAATGTAAATGTGAAAAATTTCCCGAATCCCGATGATTTCGTGTGCTCCGCATGCGCTACGGGGAAATTGATCATTAGACCGTCCCCCCTAAAGGTGAAGGATGAACTCCCCGCGTTCCTGGAACGCATTCAAGAGGATATATGTGGTCCAATTCAGCCCCTCTCAAGGCCGTTTCGGTACTTCATGGTGCTCATCGATGCTTCCTCTAAATGGTCCAATGTTTGCCTGCTGTCAACAAGGAACCATGCTTTTGCAAAGTTGATCTCTCAGATCATACAAGGGTTGTAATTTACCAACTACATGTTTGGGACACGCGGTGTTACACGTAGCTAATCTCATCAACTTTCGACCATCGGCCTACAACATCCACTCTCCTATCCAACTTGCGCAAGGGTCGGCACCGAAAATTTCCCACCTTCGTAGGTTCGGCTGCCAGGTATATGTACCTATACCACCACCCCAGCGATCAGCAATGGGACCGCTCCGTAAGTCAGGGATATACGTTGGTTATGAGACTGTGTCCATAATCAGGTTCTTGGACCCCTTGACAGGTGACTGTCACACGGCCCGTTTTGCTGACTGCATTTTTGACGAGGATCTTTTTCCGACTTTGGGGCGAGGTAATCAACCCCTGGATGACAAAAGTCGAGAAATCACGTGGAAAGCCACGGGGATCCACGCTCATGACCCGCGCACTGTTGAGACTAATAGATAAGTCCAAAAGATACTAGATTTGCACTCCCTAGCGAATCAACTGCCTGATCATTTTAGTGATTTAAAGACTGTGACAAAGTCGCATGTGCACGCACGCAATGCACCGGAAAGGGTTGAAATACCAAAGAAAAATGATGGTATACCCGCTCCTGCTCCAAGGCCTAAGAGGACACGGATTCCGGTTTCTCAAATCCCAAGTACCCGGGGACGTCCGAAGAAAAAGGATAAGAGAGATTTATTACAGTCTGCCCCTATTGAGGGGAGCCAGTTGAGACCTGGCACAAGTACGGATATTTCAATGCATGAAATTCCGGACTTGAACTTTCCTATATCGGAAATACCCAGCGAAGTTGTGTGCGCACACATCGGAGCGGGAAAGCTAAAGGACCTAGCTCCTGGATTGGGAAATCCGGTGGAGCAAGAGGATGTGCCTGATGCACTCCATGACGAAATGGCCATTAACTATGTTAATTCGGGCGAGTCATACAACCGAGCCATGGCAAATGTCGATGTTAATTTTGCCAAGAAAATTGCCTCAATCATAGATCTTGACCCTGAGCCTAACACGCTCGCTGATTGCAAGAAAAGGTCGGATTGGAAAGATTGGCAGAAGGCAATTACTGCTGAACTATTATCGTTAAACAAAAGAGAGGTATTTGGACCTGTTTGTCTAACTCCTCCCCACATTCGCCCGTTGGCCATAAGTGGGTTTTTCGTTGAGAGAAACGAGAATAATGAAGTAGTAAGATACAAAGCAAGGCTCGTTGCTCAAGGTTTCACTCAGCGACCAGGTGTCGACTTTGAGGAAACTTACTCCCCAGTCATGGATGGAATTACCTTTAGATACTTGATCTCAATGGCAGTAAACATGGGCTTAAAAATGAAACTAATGGATGTTTTCACCGCTTACCTATATGGTAACTTGGATTCAGACATATACATGAAAGTACCAGAAGGTATCCCTGTCCCGAACCAGGATAGAGCAAACAAGAGCTTATACAGTGTTCAGCTTAAGAAGTCATTGTATGGACTAAAACAGTCGAGTAGGATGTGGTATAATCGTTTAAGCGATTTCCTTCATCAGAAGGGCTACACGAGCAATGAAGATTGCCCATGTGTTTTTATACGGACATCCTAGGATGGTTTCTGTATTATCTCGGTGTACGTGGACGATTTGAATATAATCGGTACACCTGACGATATTGAGAAAGCGAGTTCCTACCTGATGTCAGAATTCGAGATGAAAGACTTAGGCAAAACCAAGTTACGCCTGGTCGCAACGAGCATTCCCTGCTGGGATTCTAGTTCACCGACCTACACCCAGAAGGTGTTGGAACGATTTGGGTTTGAAAAGGCATATCCTTCTAAGACCCCGATGGTCGGAAGATCTTTGCAGCAAGACAAGGACCCGTTCAGGCCTAAAGAAGAGGGGGAGGAAATACTGGGACCAGAATTCCCCTACTTAAGTGTAGTCGGCGCACTTATGTACCTCGCAAATTGTACACGGCTGGATATTGCATTCGCCATCAATTTGCTTGCAAGGTACAGTTATGAGCCTACCAAGAGGCGTTGGAAAGGCGTTAAGGACATCTTTAGGTACATACAAGGGACAAAGGACATTGGCTTGTTTTACCAAAAGAACCAAGACCTATCTGTTGTAGGCTATGCAGATGCTGGGTACCTTTCGGACCCGCACACATCCAAGTCGCAGACTGGATATGTTTTCCTTTGTGGTGGAACAGCTATTTCCTGAAAATCGTCTAAGCAAACTCTTGTGTCAACTTCGACGAACCACTCGGAAATCATAGCATTATATGAAGCATCACGAGAATGTGTATGGCTTCGACGAGTAGTCAGCCACATCCAGATGTCATGTGGACTAAACACCATACAAACCCCAACAATTATCTATGAAGATAATGCCGCTTGTGTTGCACAAGTCCAGACGGGTTACGTGAAGAGCAATCTCACAAAGCATATAAACTCCAAGTTCTTCTATGCACATGAGTTGCAAAAGATGAACGAAGTGAAAGTCTTGCATACTAAGTCGTGTGAAAATCTCGCTGATTTGTTCACTAAATCATTGCCAGCATCTTCTTTCGAGAGATGTGTCCGTGGGATCGGCACGATGAGACTTAGGGAGATGTAAGGTTCAGGGGGAGAATCTTCACAAACTTATCGCTGAAATCTTGATCCCGATGATCGAGTGCTTAACTTTATAGTTAAGTGAATTGTACTCTTTTTTCCTTTGTGAGTTTTTATGAAGTTTCTCACATGAGGTTTTTAATGAGGCAATTCGTGCAACATAGCAACAAGTATACCGTGTGCATTTCTCCATATTTTTCCCACTGGGTTTTTCGGAGTTTTAAGCCATGGTTATACAGATAAGATACCCAGGGGAGTGTTGGGAAACTGGGCCGATAATATACCCCTTAGGGGGATACGATACCCACATGGGCCAACCCTAGCCTGGTAGAGGCCACACCGAGTGGGCCTCTACCGGCCCAGTCGGTTGTAAGCTCTATGAGAGCATAACATTTATTTGTTTTCGGCAATTGGATGACATTTATTTCATTCATTTATTCCATTATTTGGTTGTGTGATGTTCTGAAATGTTTATGTGTTTTACTTACTTGATGTAGCATCTTCCTCGCTCCATTATATTAATTAGACACTATATTTTAGAACGCGTGTGGCACCCAAATGGAGGAAACGTGCCTTGCTGATAGCGGCACCACAAATACCATCTTGAGAGAAAAAAAGTATTTTGAGTCCATTACCAAAAACCCTGGTAACATAATGACGATCGGCCATGTCCGAATGTAGTTGGCTCCGGAAGAGCAACTATCATACTCCCAAATGGAACAACTCTGATCATTGAAGAGGCATTGTTGTATCCAGAGTCGACTCGTACTCTCTTGAGTTTTAGAGACATCCGCGCAAATGGTTTCCATGTCGAAACCGATGATGATGAGAATGGAAAGGAGTTCCATTCTCATTACCAAGCGTGACGAAAACGGTAAACATGTTGTCGAAAGACTCCCTTCATTAGCTATCGGGTTGTACTACACTAAGATAGTAGCACCACCTATTTACACTACCCTTAAGACTGTCTTTAGAAGCTCCGAACTATTCTGATTTGGCATGATAGGTTAGGCCACCCCGGTCTTAGGATGATGATAAATATAATTAACAACTCGAATGGTCATAATGTTAATGTGAAAAATTTCCCGAATCCCGATGATTTCAGTGCTCGCATGCGCTTACGGGAAATTGATCATTAGACCGTCCCCCCTAAAGGTGAAGGATGAACTCCCCGTGTTCTTGGAACGCATTCAAGGGGATATATGTGGTCCAATTCAGCCCCTCTCAGGGCCGTTTCGGTACTTCATGGTGCTCATCGATGCTTCCTCTAAATGGTCCAATGTTTGCCTGCTGTCAACAAGGAACCATGCTTTTGCAAAGTTGATCTCTCAGATCATACAAATAAGGAATAAATTCCCTGATTATCGTTTAAAGTCTATTCGAATGGACAATGCCGGAGAATTCACTTCAAAGGCATTCGATGATTATTGCATGGCAACTGGAATAAAATTTGAGCACTCTATACCGCATGTCCACACTCAAAATGGACTTGCGGAGGCATTGATTAAAAGGATTAAATTCATTGCCAGACCACTCCTCCAGGGTTGTAATTTACCAACTACATGTTGGGGACACGCGGTGTTACACGTCGCTAATCTCATCAACTTTCGACCATCGGCCTACAACATCCACTCTCCTATCCAACTTGCGCAAGGGTCGGCACCGAAAATTTCCCACCTTCGTAGGTTCGGCTGCCAGGTATATGTACCTATACAACCACCCCAGCGATCAGCAATGGGACCGCTCCGTAAG
Source organism: Avena insularis (assembly GCA_023614405.1). Taxonomy (NCBI): domain Eukaryota; kingdom Viridiplantae; phylum Streptophyta; class Magnoliopsida; order Poales; family Poaceae; genus Avena; species Avena insularis. The sequence goes on along the minus strand of CM042689.1, from coordinate 27,434,756 downwards.
TCGGGGATATACGTTGGTTATGAGACTGTGTCACATCGGAGCGGGAAAGCTAAAGGACCTAGCTCCTGGATTGGGAAATCCGGTGGAGCAAGAGGATGTGCCTGATGCACTCCATGACGAAATGGCCATTAACTATGTTAATTCGGGCGAGTCATACAACCGAGCCATGGCAAATGTCGATGTTAATTTTGCCAAGAAAATTGCCTCAATCATAGATCTTGACCCTGAGCCTAACACGCTCGCTGATTGCAAGAAAAGGTCGGATTGGAAAGATTGGCAGAAGGCAATTACTGCTGAACTATTATCGTTAAACAAAAGAGAGGTATTTGGACCTGTTTGTCTAACTCCTCCCCACATTCGCCCGTTGGCCATAAGTGGGTTTTCGTTCGAAAGAGAAACGAGAATAATGAAGTAGTAAGATACAAAGCAAGGCTCGTTGCTCAAGGTTTCACTCAGCGACCAGGTGTCGACTTTGAGGAAACTTACTCCCCAGTCATGGATGGAATTACCTTTAGATACTTGATCTCAATGGCAGTAAACATGGGCTTAAAAATGAAACTAATGGATGTTTTCACCGCTTACCTATATGGTAACTTGGATTCAGACATATACATGAAAGTACCAGAAGGTATCCCTGTCCCGAACCAGGATAGAGCAAACAAGAGCTTATACAGTGTTCAGCTTAAGAAGTCATTGTATGGACTAAAACAGTCGAGTAGGATGTGGTATAATCGTTTAAGCGATTTCCTTCATCAGAAGGGCTACGCGAGCAATGAAGATTGCCCATGTGTTTTTATACGGACATCCTAGGATGGTTTCTGTATTATCTCGGTGTACGTGGACGATTTGAATATAATCGGTACACCTGACGATATTGAGGAAGCGAGTTCCTACCTGATGTCGGAATTCGAGATGAAAGACTTAGGCAAAACCAAGTTCTCACTGGTGCGCAACGAGCATTCCCCCGCTGGGATTCTAGTTCACCAATGGCCTACACCGTAAGGTGTTGGAACGATTTGGGTTTGAAAAGGCATATCCTTCTAAGACCCCGATGGTCGGAAGATCTTTGCGGCAAGACAAGGACCCGTTCAGGCCTAAAGAAGAGGGGGAGGAAATTTTGGGACCAGAATTCCCCTACTTAAGTGCAGTTGGCGCACTTATGTACCTCGCAAATTGTACACGGCCGGATATTGCATTCGCCGTCAATGTGCTTGCAAGGTACAGTTTTGAGCCTACCAAGAGGCATTGGAAAGGCGTTAAGGACATCTTTAGGTACATACAAGGGACAAAGGACCTTGGCTTGTTTTACCAAAAGAACCAAGACCTATCTGTTGTAGGCTATGCAGATGCTGGGTACCTTTCGGACCCCACACATCCAAGTCGCAGACTGGATATGTTTTCCTTTGTGGTGGAACAGCTATTTCCTGAAAATCGTCTAAGCAAACTCTTGTGTCAACTTCGACGAACCACTCGGAAATCATAGCATTATATGAAGCGTCACGAGAATGTGTATGGCTTCGACGAGTAGTCAGCCACATCCAGATGTCATGTGGACTGAACACCGTACAAACCCCAACAATTATCTATGAAGATAATGCCGCTTGTGTTGCACAAGTCCAGACGGGTTACGTGAAGAGCAATCTCACAAAGCATATAAACCCCAAGTTCTTCTATGCACATGAGTTGCAAAAGATGAACAAAGTGAAAGTCTTGCATACTAAGTCGTGTGAAAATCTCGCTGATTTGTTCACTAAATCATTGCCAGCATCTTCTTTCGAGAGATGTGTCCGTGGGATCGGCATGATGAGACTTAGGGAGATGCAAGGTTCAGGGGGAGAATCTTCACGAACTCATCGCTGAAATCTTGATCCTGATGACCGAGTGCTTAACTTTATAGTTAAGTGAATTGTACATAAAAAATAACACATCTTGCTCAGTAAACAACAACTCGAAGAAGTACTACCCATGGGATGATATCATGTATTAATTCAGCAAATCAGAGAAAGAAAGTCTCGGAAGAAATTGAGACTGAGGAGAAAACCTTGGGCTGGGGCTTAGTTAAGGAAGTCATGGGCATCAATCGAGCCAATTTGATGTTTCCACGGCTGTTTCTCGATGATGACGATCGTGTGGATTAGTCGGTCACTTTGTTGTGGGGCAGAGTTGCAGGTAGGTCCCACTTGCGCCACAGGATAAGCCCAGCTTGTGGTAAGAAAAAAACTCAGTTCAATGGCCCGAATAGACGACGCAGATGATTTTTATCTGAGATCCAGCGGCTTGGATGCCTCCTGTCGGGAGTGTCTCATTGAGCGGGTACACAACCAGGCTTAAGCCTTAGTTTAATGTTTAACTATCTCTTTGAGTATCATCTGTCATCAGTCCAGCCCAATTCATTGCGGCAGAAAATACAGCGACGAACAACGAGTCATTCAGTTGGCCAGCTGCTTGCTACACACCCGTATATTGAAGTATGATCCAACTTCATTAAGAGGGCTAACTTCTGACAAGTGGAGCAAGAACCGTCGTCAGAGGCTTACTGTAAAATCTCCGGCAATGTATGGATCATTAAAGACCTAGGTTTTTACCACTATATATACCTCTTGTAAGCCGTCGGTTAGGATAAGTTGCATCTATAAAATCCCCGCCGTTGTGATATAGTGAAGTTTCACTGGCTGATGTCCGTGATTTTTTTTCTCTCTTTGTTCGAAAAAAAATTCCATGTTAAATCTATGTTTCCTTACCGTGTTTTCGTTTTTATTATTCTTTATCTTCTTGTCATGTTTATAAAACCATCGAACTCACCACCAACATATTTGTCAATGTACGCAATGTACAGCATACATATTGCTAATCAGGTTTATATCCTTTTGTTTTATTTCACATGTACCTTATTAATTAACAAATGAAGAGAAACAAAAAGAATACAACAGACTACCTTTTTTTAGCCAGTTCATCAATCTTAGATGTGGCATAGCACCAAATTTTGACCAAAGTTGGTAATACCAGAGCTTTGTTCAAACCTAGAAAAAAGTAGGTTCCTGAAATGATTTAAATTAATGCAAGAAAAAAATGATAATATATTTAATTTATAGTCTATCTCTATATATACATACATACTTCAAGGTTCAAGGGCGTAATTCTGCTTCACGCCCCCCTTCCCTGTGTCTAAATCCTGGCTCCGCTTTATAATTTGGCAAAGAACCAAATTATAATGTAGAATCAAACGCTGTATTGCCTTTATGGATCAAACGATAGAGAGACCGTAGCAAACCATGTAACTGTAACGATTTATCTTGGCACAATTAAAGTTAAAAATCCATTAATTAATTTCCATGATATGAAAGATAATTTCAAAATGATGCTAATCTGGGAGAGAGAGACCATAAAAATAGCACGCCCTGAATCACACTCGCAGATAGCAAGCGAAACGCATGCACCTTGAGCCAGGTCGATCTAACTAGAAGATCGAAGAGAAAGAGACCATGGCTCATACCGCTGCCATGGTGTCTCTTCTTGTCCTAGCTTCGATCGTGGCCTCCTCCACGAGTAAGTTTGTGCAACTTATTAGCTTTTTGCTCATGCCTCGCTGCCTCGGTTTTCCAATAAATAATAATTCCCAATTTTGGTGTCGGCGTGGGGGAAGCCAGAGTGCTTCCGTGGCTACCACATGTTAGCAATATACGCGATTAGATCATTGCAGAAAGTAGATGGAGAAGACGACGTTTTGTAACGCAGTTCGGCAAAGCCTACATATGAGGGGCATGCTTTATGGACGCTCCTCCCCTGGTACTATAATCAGAGTACCGTCGACGACAAGCCTGTCACGGTGTAGAGACACATCAGATCTACAATACGCCACGTTGGTCCGGCGCCCCTGCCACGAGCATCGGACCGTCCCCGAAACTCGATCTTATGTCTAACCTGTCTTGTGTCTAGTCTATTTTGGCTACTTCCGGTGCCTTTATATAATAGGCCAGGTTACAAGTGTCCGACTCAAACACCTGACCCTACCGCATAGTCCAAGTCCAATTGTAGCATATACACATATTCGACACTATTACAACAATCTCCACCTTGGCGAATATGTCGCCAATGGAACCGCCGTCTTCGCGCGAACACCTCAGTGTATGTTGAACTTGGTTTTCTTGTTGCTCACTTGCATGAGCCGTCGTCCAAGCCCTCATCGGACCCGATCCCCCCAGCTGATCATGCCGCCTCATCGTGCTTCTCTTCAGCTCCACCTGGAACGATGCTCACACACACCTTGTACAGGTTATTCCTAGTCCTTCTGCCCTTCAGCACCAGCTTCTTGTTCTTCTTGACCCGCATAGACAACTTGTCCCCGTCAACACGATAGGTATAACCATTGTCATGGAGTTCTTCCAGTGAGATTAGATTCTTGCAAGCCCTCGGCACATATCTAACATCTTGGAGCACAATTTCACCACCATCTTTAGACTTGATCTTGATATCTCCTATGCCCATGATGCGCTGAGACGCACCATCGAATTGATAGACAACTTCAAAATCACCAGGCTTGTACGTAGAGAACCACTCCTTGTTAGACGTCATATGATAAGAGCTCCCTGAATATACACCTCATCGAACAATTCGCTTACCAAAGCCAGAACTTCATTATCAGAATCAGCTGCAGATTTAGCAGCAATATTTGCAACTCCATCAGCCTTATACGTTGGACAAAACCTCCTGATATGACCCCACTCCTTACAATGATGACACTGTGGCTTTCCCTTCTTTTTCTTGCCCTTCCCACCATAATTGCCCTTGACCACCAGCCCTTGTCCATCACTAGCACCAGCGGAAGTACTTTCTTCGGAAGTCTTTTTTTCACGTTGATCATATGATAACAGCGCAGTTTGTACCTCGCTTAAAGTGATGCTTGACTTGCCGTATGTCAGGGTAACCATCAAACTCTTGTAGGATTTTGGCAATGAAACAAGCATGAGCAAAGCCTTGTCCTCGTCCTCCACCTTGGACCTAATCCTCTCCAGATCCGAGACCACACGGTTGAAGGTATTGATGTGTTCAGTAAGGTTCTCCCCTTGCATCCTCATCCCGTACAGTTCCTGCTTCAGATACAACTTATTGGGCGCAATCTTGTCCAGGAACTGATCCTCCAACGTCTTCCAGATTACACTCGGCGACTCCTCGTTCATCACATGGTATAGGACCTGATCAGCTAGGCTCAGCCGTATAGTACTGGCCGCCCTAATTTGCATCTCAGCCCAGTCATCAGCGTCCAACTTTGAAGGCTTCACCGCATCAGTCTTGATTGTCCTCAGGAGTCCCTACTGCCCCAGCAAATCCTTGACCCTCGACTGCCAAAGCGGGAAGTTGCCCGTACCATCGAACTTCGTCACCTCGAACCTGGTGGAAGACATCGCGTCCTCCCGCTGCTCTCCCACGAACAACCACCGATCAGATCGTTTAGGTCAGGACGATCCAACCGACCAGAGCCTCTCCTTCGGTTCAGCAAAGTCTTCTCGCGTGCACCGCCTCGCCTCCGAAATTCCGTGCTCGAACTTAGGTCAAAGCAACTTGTGAGCTCTCCGTTGCCTCCTCAGCCCTCCTTTTATTGACCTCGAGATAGTTCGGATCTATCTCCACCTTCAAACTGAACCGTACGTGACTCTCTTTCCTAAGCTCCAAGCCATGCCTTGCGTCATCCAACTCGGCCTTCCTTGTTCCGTGTGTACACCATAATAGAGTCGGTCCACGCCGTGTCGAATTGAAACCGTGTTGGACTCCATCAGATATTCTGAATCTTAGAGTCTACACCCGCACGTCTGTTTACGTGCCTGAGAGACCATAATCGTCACGACATCAGAACACGTCGGGTCCTTGCCGTATTGCACCTGGTCTCCTTTCGTCAAACCGGCCTCTCCGGTTGAACCAGCCAGTCTGACCGCTCGAACCATGTTGCGCCGCCTCAGTCGGTACGATATCCCCCAACTTGCGTGCCAAGCTATCCAACCGACGGTGCCTGCCAATCAGATCTGCTTCGACGACATGGCCACCTCGCGTCGTCACGCCCGCGATCAATGTCGTCCTTTGTTGATGGTGTTCCGCCGTCATCAACAATGCGTACCGTAGCATAGGAACCATGCTCCGCGTAAGGAACCTCGCTTCGCTCCGTCCTCCGCTCGACAGAAGCCCGCCACCCACCAGAACCTCCATCGACTCGCCTTCCTCTACGATCATCCGCACCATGAATCCGATCTTGTAACCTGATGGCTCTGATACCACTTGTTAGCAATATACGCGATTAGATCATTGTAGAAAGTAGACGGAGAAGACGACGTTTCGTAACGCAGTTCGGCAAAGCCTACATCTGCGGGGCATACTTTACGGGCGCTCCTCCCCGGTACTATAATCAAAGTACCGTCGACGACAAGCCCGTCACGGTGTACAGACACATCAGATCTACAATAAGCCACGCCGGTCCGGCGTCCCTGCCACGAGCACCGGACCGTCCCCCAAACTCGATCTTGTGTCTAACCTATATTGCGTCTAGTCTATTTTGGCTACTTCCGGTGCCTTTATATAATAGGCCAGGTTACAATTGTCCGACTCAAACACCTAACCCTACCACACAGTCCAAGTCTAACTATAGCCTATACACATATTCAACACTATTACAACACCACAAGTTGGGCAATGCGTTGGATAATAACACCACGGTGTGCCCGCAGAGCGACAAGGACACCGCAAGTCTGCAACGAGTGGTGCAAGCAGGACGGCCCCAACAAGAACTGCTTCTGCAAGAAGATCGGCAAGCTGCACTACTGCCACTGCAAGTGCTGATCCCGCCGGGTGTGTGCTCCTAGCTAGCTGCTCATCCTTAAATAAACAAATCAATTTTGCACACTTTGACATGGCCATGGTGTCCGAGCTCTCCTTTAGCTTCCGGGTGATCGATAATGATCTTGTAGTTTATGATGGGATGGCTGGAAGGAGAGGATGAGACGAGCAAATAGGGTGGCCTCAAATTTATTAATTTCCATATTGGAATTAGCCCAACTAAAACAAGGACCTGTTTGGTGACTGCATGCCATGAGCCGATATGTCTCACCGTTTATTTAGGGACTAGGAAACATGCTCAAAAAATAGCAAAAATGACTCGAATGGTATAAAATTATTTGATACATTCTTATATGTCTAATAAATTAATATAAATATAATATGAGTCCTTCTATACATTAGAGGTTGGTGCACTAAGTTCCTTTTTTGTTGCAATATATGCAGGGTTCACCGTAGCAATTGACTTTTTGCATAGTGTGTTGCGTCCAAACTCACGATTAGCTATATATTTTTCTAATCTAACTTCCTCTTTTGTTGTTGGGATATATGCAGGGTTCACCATGGCATTTGATTCTTTGCATGGTGTGCTGCGCCTAATCACACGGTTGATTCTAATTTGTTCTAATCTAGCTTCATATTGTTCCGGCTTCAGATTAGCATATTTCTTTCTAATTTGTTCTAATCTAGCTTCCTTTTGTTCGGGCTTCAGATTAGCATATTTCTTTCTTTTCAGTGTGCATTGTTTTATCCTTTGTTCTGGCTTTAAATCTGCATATTTTTTGTCTCTTTTTTTCTGCTTTGTTGTTTTTATAAGCTTCACGACTTTTTTTCAGTCTTGCATGCTTCTCTTCATCGGTCATCTGTGCATACTGCTCTCGATCACTCTTCCTTCTTTCTTCTTTAACATCCATGATTTGAGATTGCAACTGAAATTGTGTGCCTGTATGATAGAATTCATACAAATAATATAAATGATACACGAAAGAAAAAAATTGTCTGTAAGACAACAAGTGAAATGAATAATCAATGAGCCAGAACAGGCTAGAAATACATATAGATAAGGTGTTTCATTCAGTCAACATCCCCATCAGTCTTGTCGAAACCTTCAGGGAAATAGGAATTTCCTAACACAAGCAGCCTTGATTCATTCAATTGGCCTAGTATTTCGGTGGTTATTTGTCAAAAATTTGCCCGTATATTGGCGGTGTTTTGTCAAAAATCTGAACAAGTGGTGATTTTTGTCGGAAAACGGTGTGAATCAGTTTTTTCTACGACAACCTACATCAACTGTGGTGGTTTTTTGTGAAAAAATTGAATCCTGATGGTTTTTGGCTACACCTGCCCGAAATGTGGTGGTCTTTTGCAAATTTCTTGAGAGTAACTATCTTGGCTCCAGCACGTCCTTAACACTAGAATAAGGTAAGTTACTACTGTGCTTACCGTGTGGATCGATGGGAGTCGGAGGTCGGAGATCTTCTAGCCTCTGTTATGTTGAGAAAATTGTTGTTGACAGGTTGATGGCGCGCGTCGACGAAGAACAGATCGCTGAGAGGCATTGCGACAGCGGTCGGGATTGCATGGAAGTTTTATTAGTCTCGTATGAATCGATGCCCAACTCGTGTAGGATTCTGACTCTAACTCGGTCAGGTTGACTCGGTAATGTGCGCGACGAAGAAAACATATAGAAGACGCCTAGAGGATCCTGGCTAGCAACTCCAATAGCTTATCCATATATAGGTGAGAAAACTTTTATGGGTAAGATGACTAAAAAAATCAGCTACGATAGCTTACCTATAAGTGGTCCCCACTAATTATTTTGGGTGATCATCTTTTTTGGCACCTCTTACCCATATATGGGTTGATGGACATAAATTTTTGGTAAGAGCCAACTCTTACCCATGTGTTGCCACGTTAGCGAAAACAGATGCGAGAGGCTACCAACCGCTTGCGCGGAAAATTCTTCCCGACCCACGCGACGATGGCGTCGCTCGTCGCCATCCCTTTGGCCACCGGAGACAGCCTCGTGCCCCGCCACTCTGTGTCCCTCCACCTGCAAGCCACCCGTCGGCCTCCTCCACCCCCACACGCCCCTTCTACCAGCCGGAATCGAGTCACAGCAGCCGCCCCGATTAGCGCACCGCCGGATCCGATTAGTCATAGAGGAGGGCGTTCCAGGCCCGCGCGTAGCTCCGTCACCACCCCACCCGCGAGCTCCACCACCCATCCCCACTAGCGAGCACCACGACGCCTCCCGCGCACCCAACATACAAGCTCTCGAGCCACCATGACCTCATTCTTCGATGGCCACTAGCGTCGATTCGGCCGAGCACGTGCTCCGCGCACCTTGCCAGCTCCGGGCGCTACAAGAAGATGGGCGGCGGGGCAGAGGCGCCTGGGCGACGAGGACAGGTGTGCTGGGAAGAAAATGAGAAAAGAAAGAGAAAAAATGAAATAAGAAAAAAAATTAGACTCACTAACAAGTGGGTCCCATGTGCAAACCAATTTTGGGTAACCACATTATGGGTAAGCTAGAAAAGAAGAGATTAGCCTAGTTACCTAAACCTTCTCTCCTTTTATCCAAATGATTTTTACTTACCCATATAAGCTATTGGAGTTGTTGTGTGCCAAGATCACGTGATCAGCTTTTTTTTAGCAAACCCGTGATCAGCGACACGGTCACATCGCACTTCCTGCCAAGGCCAAATAGCTACAATCCGATCCGACCACGTTCGTGCGGCCTGAAAAAGGAAGAAGGAAGCACCGGGCTTATTAGTACCGCCTCGGCTAGTAATTTCCAATTGCCCGCATTAAGCCGTGGTGCAACGCCGGAGAAAGTGTCCAGACATACCGACGGTAGTGTGTGCTAATTCTTTTTCATTCTCTTGGTAAATATTCAGATTTTGAGAAAAATAAAAATAAGGAGCCTCGTGTGTTTGAAATCCTTGACAAGTAGTCCGCATGAGGTTTTTTTTGGGGGGGGTTCTTGGTTTTGGATATGTCCCTCAACATATCTTTTCTAGATTTTTTTCATCTAATATTAATAGGCAGAGCACCTGCTGGGTTCACCCCCAAGAAAATACCTATTATTTATTCTGAGGTTACAGTATAAAAGGTATCACGTGAGCTGTTAATTTTTACAGTATAGTATTTTTAAGTACATAGCAGAAGGATGCACATAAATTATGCAAACATACAGACTCAAAATCTGAAATCAACTTCTTTAACGAACTCACTAAAAGGTCTATTAGTTACATGTTGAGAATGTTTAGAGTGATAAAGAAGTACTACAGGTATGTATATGTATAAGTGATATATAATTGAGTCATTGATAGTACACATTCACTTCAAGGAGTACACCACCATTTTCCTATACATTTCACCATGTTTTGGGGACCGACAGACCCACCTAGTGATCACTTGAATGATGCATGAGCGGATCTCATATAGTAAAGGAAATGTATCAACAATTATACATGTTTCCTAACATTTCCTTCTCAATTGATCTATGTATATCGATCGTCGATGTAAAGGAACTCAATTCAAGGTTGCAGGAGATGGCCATATGTGTCCCACATGTAGTCGACGATGATCTTGTACGCTCTTTCTGTGGGGTGGAAGCTATCAAAGAAGACATGCTTGGACACGTCGTCACATACCCCCATGAACCTTGTGTCGCACAACTGTGTCACCTCGATGAGCCCGGTCCCACAGCACCCAAGGGTCGTCTCCGTGAACCCCCACTTCTCCCCGTTCTCTGTGAGCTCGAGTATGATGTCATAGATGCCTAGGTAGACAACACGGGTGTGGAACCCTGGCTCCGAGGTCATCCCAACGATGAGCTCCTGCACCTTCGAGTTGTAGAGTTGTGCCGCGTAGTTACGCTTGGGTTCGCAGCGGCGGTGGAGCCCGCCGCCCACCGTCCGCTGCGATGGCACACATCCGATGGGTGGCAAGCCTACAAAGCCGATCAACTTGGCGCCTCGTTTGTTGAGGCTGCGGAGGAACTTGTCGACGCCGACGAGGAGGAGGTCCACGTAGGACGGGATGTCGTACTCTATTCTCCGGAACGGCGTGGTGAAGTAGGTGTTGGCAACGTCGTCCGTGCCAGCGCACACGAAGAAGAAGGCACCATCAATGATCCTTTGTGTTTCCTCCTCCCCAGCGATGGCCACCAGCTTGCCGCGGTACTCGTCGAAGTACTCCAGTTGCTGCTCCAGTGTGATCACGCTCTGCATTAAGAAATCCATGTACCAAGTTGGTTAATTCACTAGAGTGTGACCATGCAATCAACAACTTTCTATTTAGTACTAGTAAAAACAAGCACAACTTTTTATTTTGACCTTGTATTTACATCGACAGAAATCGGTGTAAATTAAGTGCAAAATAAACTAAATGACAACTTACCACAATTTTAGGAGTGAGAGGATCGTATCCGGTGGCGCCGGAGGCGAAGCTGACGCCGGTGAGGAGGTCCTCCGGGCTGTGCTCCACGTTCAGCCACGAAGCCACTAGCGTCTTCACGTGAAGCTTCTGGGCTGAGACATGGTCCATCAATCAGAAATTTATTGACATACCCAAGTTAAATGAACAGGCCGTAAACTGAAATATGAGCCGGCATGACTGCAGTTGACTACTTCCTCCGTCCAAATCTGGATTTGACCAAATTTCGTATATATCTACTTACTAAAATATGTCTGCTAGGTGCATTCAAATCTAGCCAATTTAAATCAGTTATTTTGGGACAGAGGGAGTAGTTGATTAAGAATATGACAATGTGCTATTGTCATATTAAATTGATTATTGGGCCCAAACTGGAATTTAATAAATAAATATTTTTTTTATCAAAAATGAAAATTTCTTTGGTACCTATGATCACATATTGCTAACTAATACATCAATTAGGTAGGATAGATAAAAACATGTATATCCTCAAAAAGAAATAAAATATATTTTGCTCCACATATTTTTCATTAAGAAATCTATTCTGATATTATAGTTCCACTTATTCGATTATTGTGTTAGTCGATAAAAGTTAAACTTGAATGCAAGTGCTCTTGTCGGCTAGGCGCAATTAGACTATAAACTTACTTGCGGAATCATACAAAGGCTGTGGAGATTCTTACACAAGATACTCTAGGACGCAGGTGATTGAAAACTGCCATTTTTATACCCCTCCATTAAAGTATAATTGCATAATTAAAGAAGTGCAATTATACAAAAAAAACTAAAATTGCAATTACACACAAATAAAAAATAAGAACACAAATGCAACACTAAAACAATAGACAAAGCAATACCAAAGAGTTGTTGAAACTTTACAAAAGTGTATGTAAACTTCTCAAGAGTATATGGAACACCGTAAACTTCTGTCAAATTCAGACGCCTGTTTGTCAATTCTGCTAAAGAACAAGTCCCCCCGTTCCGTAATTATTGTTGTGGTTATATTTCAAATTTTTAACTAAAACAACAACATAGTACTTAGGCTCCGTTTGGTACGTAGCTCATTAGTTTCAAAACCAAAATATTTCCATACCAAAGTATTCCAATGCCAGGCAAGGAAATACTTTAGTTTTCCACCTTTCTTGGTTTTATCAAAAAAGTGGGTTGGGCCTCTTTCTCCAAATACTCCCAAAAAGATACGGTTTTAGAGATACTCTCGTTTTAAAAATGCAATATTTGTTGGAAACCAACACCTCAAAGTATTTCAAACCGTGGTATTTTAGAAACCACAGTGTCATAAGAAAACTTCAAAAATACTAGGTTGCCAAACGCACCCTTAAGTTAGCTAGTTACAGAGCAAACCCCCGGTGTGTTTCCCACCACTATTTAACTTGTTTAACTTGGACTAGAAAATCTGCCGACACCGAAAAAATTAATACTCTAAGAACTTGTATAGATGATGAAAAAAATAATGGCGTACGTACCAACAAAGTCGGATGGCACGAGGCCGTTGGAGAATCGTCCGGTGGCGACGTGGTTGATGAAGTCCTTGCCGTAGGGCGCATGGTTGGCCTTGATCTGGGTGTGGAGGTTGTTGTTGTTGCCAGGGTCCACGATGGAGTCGCCGAACACCAGCACCGCCGTCGTCCTCGACCTCTGCCACTCCTCCTCCGCCATTAGCGCCGCCGTCCCGTTGGTCTGCTCCCGGCACATCGCCGGCCGCACCACGGCCATCATTGCCGCCAGCAGAAGGGCGAGCTCCTGCAGCCGCATCGATCTCTGTATGTAGCAGGTGGCTGGCTATTAGCTAGCTAAGGTAGTTGGCTGTAGTGTGTGGTTGGCCCCAACCAAATGTAGCTGCAATGGAGGATGTGTACCGTGTATGCTTGGCCTCTATATTTATATACAAATCCCATAGAGCCAGCTAGCTACTGGGAGATGGAAGTACGGTTGGAGTGGCCAATGGCGTCTATGGCCATGTCGATTAAACGCTAAATTCGGTTAGACGCTATAATAGGGCACGACGGCGATGGCCTTAAATTGATGGTCCTGTCAAATTGTATTAATTGGCCAAATTTAGCTACTAGTAAGCTGAGATATGCATGTATAAGAGCATGATTCACTAGTTAAGTACCGGTAGTACAAGCTCATAAACGCGAATTAATGGAGCAAGGATATGCATGATGCGGACCGACACTCTCCGTCTGAATGGCTATATAGTAGTATATACACCTAACTACACATGTAGTGTTTGCATGCAATTAGGTCAGATAGTGATTAGCACGTACTAGTAGTACTACTTGTCAATTGCAGAACCAGCACGTACAAGATCAGACAAGAATTGAACATATCGAACTGTGAATCTGCGATGCAACAAATTTGTATCCTACCTTTTAGGCCATGTACGCCTATGGCTCCCGACCCCTCCTCCTCCCGCACCCGCGCGGCGGCGCCGCGCCGGGCGGCCTCCCCTTCCCGTCGAGTCCTCCCTCCCTTGGTCTCTCCTTCCCCCCGCCGTCGTCCGGATCGTCGCTAGGCAAAGACCTAGGGGTGTGGTGGCGGCGACCCTAATCGCGATCTGGCGGGAAGGCGGCGGCGTCCGTCCCGACTGGTTTGGCGGTGGTGTTGTGGCGAGCGGCGGCCGGTGATCCTCGGCCCAGATGGCGACAAGCGGCAGCGGGGATCTAGGCCTAGCCGTGATCTGTCCCGTACGTTGGCCTCGACGCCGGCGCCCAAGCGAGCCGGACCTTGTCCGTGACACTAGGACGCTTGGGGCATCTGCCCCCGGCATGGTGGTGGTGGCATCCTCCGTCGGAATGGTCGGTCGGGTGGTCTTGCCGTCTTACAGCGGATCCTACTAGTTTCCGGCGGGTGGCGTGGGGGCTGCTGGCTCGGTTTCAATAAAAGAAGTGGTCCTGGATCCCTCTCAAGCTAAGACGATGATCTGCCGGATGTTGGTCTCCATTGATCTGGTTTCTGTGTCGTGTTTCAGAAGGCTCCGCTAGGGAACTCCATAAGTGCTATCATGCTGTGAGTTTGCTAGAAGGATTTAATTCGGTCGTACGCACCCATGTTTTACCCTGATCATTTGGTTTCGGAGGGTGTGCTTCGAAGCTTTGTTGGCTGTTATTATCATGGGGCATGTTCTCGTTCCATGGTGCTGACGAAGAAAGTCATGGAGACCGAGATCTGAGGACAGACAATGGTGGTTCGAGTCCGGGTAGTGATGAGGAATTGACTAGGTGACTTGTGAATTGGAGCAGTGGCATGCAAGTGGGGGCGACTGCACAGAAGAGGTTCATGGTCCTACCTCTCAGGGTGAAACCCAGGTCTGGCCTTAATTGGTTGTGCCTGGCAATAGCCTTGTTGAAGATATTGTTTTGAGAGCGCGGACTTTCTTCAGGGTGAAAACCTAAATCTTTGATCGAGCGATGACGGTGTTTGTGCACTGTTCTCTTCTTGGAGGCGTCGTTTTTGGAGAAACTGGACTTCTAGTGCTGTCTTGGTGATGACAGTAGTATTGTTTCAATGAATGAGTCGCTGTAGCGGGACTTTTCTTTTTTGTAATTCTTTTTTTTAGCTATGTGCATCCGTGTGGCCGTTAGGGCAATGCGTTGTTGCAGATGCTGGGTGTAATTTGTATCATCTGATATTAATATATGCTTCTTTTGAAAAAAAAAACTTTTAGGGATCGATCGATTGAACCTCGACAGAGCGAACCGATGTTTTACACATGATCCATCAGAGGCATTTTTTGTGCAGATTCTGCTTCGATCGATGACATCGATAAAAAAAGAGGAGGCAGGCAGGCATGCATCACACATTGATGCGCGTCGGTTAGTAGTCTACCTATCGAGATCCATCTGTCGAGCTGCCTGTGACCTTTACTTGCAACCGCTCGATCGCCGTTGCTTTCACTTCAATTGGGCCCAAATAAATGTATATATGAATGTGTACACGATGAATCCCATGCAAGCACCGATCATCCGTCCACTTGAAGAAATTGAAACAGGGCCATCTATGTACACTATCCCTGTGTAGTGTAGTAGTGTGTTCTCCCATCCGTCCCAACCGAAAATGCATCATTCTGTAATGGCCATTATTACGTGCTTGCCCTTGTGGTTAGCAGCATTTCTGTAGGCAGCTAGGAACATAAAAAAGGACCAAACTTTTTACCTGAATTACTAACTTATTATTAGGATACGAACGGAAAAGCGGTATTGACAATATGAAAACTTTTGTGGACAAGGATTTCAAATTCACAGTCCTTTTTCACACGACAGAACAGTAAAACATCTTTCGTCGGCAAACTCCATAGTCCCAATTAAAGACCAGAGAACATAACTGAACAGCTTCAACTATATATGACATTTTTGGTATCTAAAACAGTCCTCTGGCAAATTAAGAAGAGAGTTGTCACTAGGAAGGTAGTGTGTCACAAATGTTGGGACCGCTCATAGGACGTTTAGTTTGCCTAATAGTTTTGGAATGAGACTAATGATAAACACATTCTGGCCTCGCAACCTTCGTACTCATGAGAGCATCTCCAACAAAACTGCAAAAGTGGTGTCCTATCTCAGTTGACGTTTGCGGTGCCCCCCCCCTCCATCTCTACACTTACGGAACTAAAAACACAAAGACAACCAGGATTGGCTGATACCCCTTCAGATTGGAGGGAATAAAGGGGTATCGGCCAATCTTGACCGTCCATGTGTTTTTAGTTTCATAGGTTTGAAAGAGGGGGGCACTGAAACACACCTCATCTCAGTTTTCATGTCTCTAAAATAGATCCTCCGTTTTAGATGATGTAAAATAGGGCACTAGCGAAATTCCGAATGACCTAAAATAGGGTACATCACACATAGCAAAAATCCCGTACTTTGCATAAAGAATTGATATTACAAAATATGAATTGAAATCTTTGCAAAATATGAATACAACCATAGAATAGGAAATTAAATCTTTGCAAACTTGACAAGCATATTTTTAGATCTTTATTACACATAAAGTTCAAACTTAGATAGTTCGATACTTCAGGAAAATAGCTAAGATCGAGGGAATTAAATCTAAATACTACTCCTTGTCATCGATGTTATTGGTGTAGAAGAGATCCAACCCCCTGTTGGAGTTGGGTCGATTGTCAAGGGACCAGCTAGCTCCCATCCTCTGCGCGTCCCTAGCAGCGAAGAACTCCAACTATGTTTGAACATCTTTGGGATGTTCCTCGGTGTGCTTATTCATGGTGGCCTCATCAGCCTTAGTGATGGCAATCCTCCGCACCACCCGCTCATGCTTCTTCTGCTTCGTGTGCATTGCAATCCCTGTACTCGTGAGATGTGACCTTCGGGAACTTGAGGTTAGCCCTCGAACGGCTGAACCTCCACGCGGCGGTGTCGAGGGTGTGGGTGGCCTCGTGCGCCGACTCGTACATGTCGAGCCATTGCCATTGGCCACTGGCGGTGATTTCGGCTGTGAAGTGTCTGGTCGGGCACTCGAGGACACCGGCGAACCTATTCGATCCATAGGAGGGAGGGGCGGAACGGTGGCATACTAACGGTGGCGGCTAGGGTAAGTCGAAATCGGCAGGAAATCAGACAGATCTATGACGAGGGTGGCGTGCGTGGTTGCTCGTGGCGGGAGAGACGCGGTACGGACGCGGCTACCCTATCTCATGATGCAATTATACATCACCGAGGGGTTCTTTTTGGGCATGCATTTTTGGACACAGGTTAGGGATAGGACATCTGATGGAGTGTTGTTTTGGCACGTGGGTACCCTAGAAAGCTGTTTTTTAGGCATGCCCTAAAGTACATCATTCGTTGGAAATGCTCTAATGTACGATAAGAGAACTGTTTAGGAAAACTGTACATAATTTGCTACCGCATTTTCGCTATATAGACAATCTTCTAGCTAGTTGAGAAGAAGATAGTGACCATTGGAAAGGTAAGGTGTCACAAATATCGGGACTATTGAGAGGATGATTTTAGCTTGGTCGCCTTCGGCTCGTGCTAGTGTATGTAGTCATCGCTATATGGTCCAATGATCTATTTGTAATTTTTAATACTTTTGAAACTTACTTTGGGAGTGTGAAGAGGTTCCAAACTTAAATTTGATCGAAAGCGGCCAAAATCCAGTTGTATAGTATTTTCCAAAAGAGTTGCAGAGGTTGGGTGTGCATGTGACAGTTAAAGTATTTTTGAACGGTAAGAGGGTCTAGAAAGACCCCGATGGTACATTAAACTGTTGGTGGAGTACAAGTTATAGAAAAGGCCATAAAGAGAAAATAAAATACACCCAAGCCCTTAGATTTTGCATCTAAGCCCCTAAACAGAAAACTAGAAAAGCAATTGGATCCAGGGCATCTTGTCCCTCCAACTCCACTTCGTCGACAAAGCAACCAAGAACGGCCGACGGTGCCGGGAACTACGTCACTTGGGGTGGAGCATCGGGAGCTCCAAATGTTGGGACCGCTCATAGGACATTTTGATTGCCTAATAGTTTTGGAATGACACACTAATGATAAAATATTCCGACCTCGCAACCTTCGTAGTACTAATAATGTACGATCAGACACCTGTTTAGGAAAACTGAACAAGGTACGCTAGCACATTTTCAGTTAATAAACAATCTTCTGGCTAGTTAAGCAGATAGTGACCGTAGGGAAGGCAAGGTGTCACAAGTATCGGGACCGCTGAGAGGACTATTTAGCTTGGTTAATTAGCAGTTTTGGAATGGCACTTTGAGAGTGGCAAGAGGTTCCAAACTTTGTTTTGATTGAAAGCGGCCAAAATACGGTTGTACAATATTTCCCAAAAGTGCTGTAGAGGCTGGGTGACATCGATGGTGCATCTGGTAGTTAGGGTTCTGGATGTCGACATTAACATTTCTAGAAGGGGTGACACTAAATTCCGTGAATAAACATCATATGGTTAAAATTCAGCTAATTTTGCCAAATTCGCACAAAGTTCTCCAGAAATACGAGCGAATTACTCTATGTTTTTAAGGGGCAAGTGACTTTATTACGCAAATAGGATGGTTGGGGTACAGAGTTGGAGGCTTTAAGAAGCCAAAAATAGAGCCCCGCGGTATATCTAGCACACAAATGTGCTTTTTGTCGTCTATTTTCGTGACAAAATTATACCTCCAACACTGTCGCTTTTATGCCTGAATTTATTTGATGGTAGCATGTCACAATGAGAATATTGTTGGTTTACAATTGGGGGATGAACTCGAGGCAATCTGAGGTTAGCTTCTTTTTTTTTAGCAAGGCGATCTAAGGCTAGCTAGTTGTATGTGCTGAATGTGAAATTCGTGTCCAATCGGAAGCCCTTTGACACATGACTTGGCGTCCAGGCAAGGAAGATCGTCGATTCCCTTGATAACTCAAATCATGTTCTGTGGTAAAATAAAGCTCACAACAAAGTTCACATTGAAATAACCAATTACTAGAAGCCTCATGGGACTTGATTGGAAAATCTTAGGTTTAGTCCATGCTGGTAACTAGGCGGGAATTGAATTTTTCTCTAGAATAACATTGTCCGACAATGCATTCTGTTTACTCGACCAGCAAGGGGAGAGTTCCGTGACATGAGAGCAGCGAAATAGCTCACATATAGGAGAAGTTGCTTCCCGAATAATAGTTTAAAAATGCTTCGATAAAAGGTCAAAAAATTGCATTTTTTGTAAACTTTGATGAAAAACAAGCTTGCATATGAAAGAAAAATAAAAAATTATGTTCTTAAGAAGCAATATTTCAAATCTCGCCATTTATCCTTTTTAGGCAAAAACATCCCAACCGAAAATAGTTCATGGTGTGCATTCAAATAAATATTTGCTAGATGAAACTTTAATGTCCCATTCTAATACATTACTAATGAAGAGACATCTTTCATTTTTATACTACTAATAAAGAATTTAAAGACACATGTTTGGGCCTCACAAATCAGCAGGTGCTAATAAAGATCAAAAAACTGTTCAGAGAAACTGATCAAGCTACGCTATCACAACTTCATATGTAAACAGTCTTTCTAGCTACGAAGACACTGACCGCCAATGTAATGAAGAATGCCGAGAATATTCAGCTGCACAAAGTAGCTTTGGTTAACAATTTTGGAATGTCACCACGGAAGAGTGGGAAGGATTTCACACTTAAATTTAGTTGTAAAATGTGTAAGTCAAGTGTAAAGTTTTCCCTGCAAGTGATGCGGGGGGTTTTGTAAAGAATTTTCCTCAATTGGGTGACACGTCTCTGCATGTGCATGGGCACAACGGCCATGAGCATGACATTGTGAGGTAAGGCTTTGTCAAGCCCGACCAAAAACATACCCTTGCCTAGGAATACCTTTTTTTTGCACGGTAAAAAGCCATTAAGGACTGAAGAGCTTCATTAACCGGTGGGAGAAAAATTACAAAGAGGCCCTTTACAAGTCTTGTACAAAGAAACCAAGAATTTGAGGATAAAGCCTCCACCTTTGCAAAAATGACCATAGAGCTAAAACTAAAAAAAAATTGAGGCCTAGGGTTCCTCCTCCGCCTAACGCCGGTGACCTCAAGTCACGGCCATCGTTGCCTCCACCAGGGATGAAGCCACTTGGAGAGGCAGAGGCGGGCCACGCCGCGACGAGGTCGAAGAAGATCCTCCACCGAAGAAGGAAGCATGAGCTCTGGCCATGCAAACCGAGGGCAGCACGATCACTCCTATGGCCACAGTGGTGGCGCACCTTCGCCATCACTCGGGAGTTGCTGCAAAGGGGGTAAGCTCCAGAAAACCCCAACATCACCAAACGAGGCGTCACCAAGGACCCACAATAGAAAGCCTATTCCCGATCTCTTCCTCGCCACCACGGTCGGCCGAGAGAGATGGGCAGCACAGAAGCCACCAGAAGGATGACATGGACGCTTTATCGAAGAGGGGCCCTTGCTGGATAGGAGCATCACCACCTCCCACCTCGAGAGCTTAGTTAAGCTCAAAGAAGGAAGCCGCCCGGTGACTCACCAATTCGCCACCACGGAACAACACCCTCGCCACCTCGTAGATCTGTCGGCCACATCGTCGTTTCTCTCCCCCTCACCACCACGGCTGACCAGGAGAAGAGGCAGTAGCATAGCAACATTGATCAACAAGGAGGTGCAGGCCCCTAATTTATTGGAGGAGACGGTGCCTCTCCTCGCTTCACCCTGCTTTGACCATCGACATAGAGGAAAACAAAGGGGAAACCCTAACCCTAAGCTCCAAGTCCGGCCAGCACCACCCCGAGCTCTGCCTGCACTACCGGGCAAGAAGCGCACTACCAGCATAGAGCCACAACACCTAGCTAATCTACCGGCGCCGGCGCCGCCCTCCACCATCTCTCACTAGCAACACTGGCGAGAGAGGCATTGTTTTAGCCTGGGCCTCTCGAACTCTATTTTGGTACTATAGCAAGGGAAAGGGAAGAGGAGGCAAGTTGACACAGGAGCTGAGTACTAGTAGGAATACCCTATGGAGACCGACGTGATTTTCTTTAGGAGGAGCGGGACACCCATTATACTATCGCTACCAAGAAAATCAAAAAGAAATCGCCACCAGCAACTTCCACAATTTCCACAAAGTTTGCAAAAAATCCATATGTCTGGTAACTAGGACGAACATATAAAAAAAAGCATTGTTGATTATAGATTCAACTTTACTCCTATATGCAAAGAGTATCGCATATATCGTGAGAGTAGACTTCATGATCCAGATTAATTGACTTGAGTTTGTCTAGATCCAGAGGGAGTAAAAAATATGTACGTGATGAATCCCATGCATCGATTTCATTTGACAAATTAATGTTCGCAGGCTAGCAATCTTGTGTGTTTTCCATCCGTGTCAACCAAAAATACGTCCTTGTAGGCATTGATGACCAGTATGTGCTTGTACTTGCAGCAACAGTACTTTATAGAAGAACTATCAACATCTATGCAAAAGAAGAACTATCAACATCTACCATATACAAAATAAATTAAACATGGAAATAGATTCTTAATGATATTGAGTGTGTCTATAGTATTCTGTAAAAAACATTATAAAAACAAACAAAGTTTGACTTCTCAAAGAATATACACCTTAAATAAATAAAACAGACGGAGCATATATTTTTTGTGTATGGATGGTAAGTTGGTAACACATGAAAATTGATGGCAATGGTAAAAACATAAGATCAATTTATGGAAGAGAAAATATTTTCGTAATTAGAACAGCGTTATAGCATTGTCATAATTTTAGCTATACCTATGCAAACACTGGGCTGGGCCCAAAAGCCCGGCCCAAGCCGAGAGAATTTGTAGCGGCACACCATTTCTCAAATCCACATTATTATAGCTAATTAATAGACGGAAGTAGTATCATTGTGTTCCACAGAAGGTACAATAGCATCTCGGATAGTACACCACAAGTCCATAACCAAATTACTAACAAGAACAAATAAATGGATTGATCAGAGATGCATGAGTGGCACGTAGTACTTGAAGATGTGGTCGACTATGACCTCATACGCCCTCTGTGTGGGGTGGTAGCTGTCGAAGAACACATGCTTGTCCACGTCATCGCACACCCCCATGTACTGGGTGTTGCACAGCTGTGTCACCTCGATGAGCCCGGACCCGCAGCACCCGCGCGTCATCTCCGTGAACCCCCAGCGTTCCCCATGCATGGCGAGCTCCTCAATGATGTCGTAGATGTTGAAGTAGACAACATGGGTGTGGAATCCGGGGTCGGCGTTTAGCCGGCCGATGAGCTCCTGTAGGGCCTTGTTGTACATGAGCGAGGCGTAGTTGCGGCGGGCCTCGCAGCGGCGTTGGGGCCCACCGATGGTGCGCTGCGAGGGCACGCAGCCGATGGGGGGCATCCCCGTGAACCCCATCTTCTTGGCGCCACGTGCGCTGGTGTTGCGGAGGAAGGCCTCGGCGCCGACGAGGAGGAAGTCCACGTAGGTCGGTATGTCGTAGTCGAAGGCACGATAAGGGGTCATGAAGTAGGTGTTGGCGATGTCGTCGGTGCCGGTGCACACAAAGAAGAAGGCGTGGTCGATGATGCGGCGGGTCTCGGCCTCGCCGACGAGGCCGACGAGTTTTTGACGATATGTGTCAAAGAACTCCAACTCCTGGTCCATGGTGAACACGTTCACCAGTTGTGGGGTCAATGGGTCGAACCCCGTGGCGCCAGAGGCGAAGCTAACGCCGGTGAGGAGGTCCTCCGGGGTATGCTCCACGTTCAGCCATGGTGGGAGGAGCTCCTTTAGGTTAAGCCTCTGGGCTGAAATCCATCAGAAATTGTAATCAAATCAGATCGATCATTGCTGGGTCAAATTATGAACTACTATTGCTTCAAGGAAATACATCAGGAACTTTTTAATTGAGTAACTAATGGGGAGGACCTTGCTGGTTCAGATCACAAACTACTAGTAGTACTACATATATATACTTCAAGTTAGTGAAATGCGTCACTGGCAAAAAAAAGGTAGGTGAAGTGCGTCGCAGAAAAAAATAGAGAGTAAAGTGAACAGTGAAGTTGCTGGGTGATGAAGAAGCACAAGGTACAAAATTGATTGAACGGATCTGTCCCAGGACCTAATTTGCTGGGCCAGGAGGCAGGAAGCATATATCCTCCGTACTGCACTGCTCATGCTTAATTACACTCTCTCTGCTTTCATCAACCGTTCCATGACCTAATTTCTACGCTCAACTGGATCGTATATCAAGGCCCAAGAATCCGATACAGTCCTTTAGCACTCAAGAAAACACAGATCGTAGATCGGCATTTAAGAATAAGTTGTTCCACTAACTATTAAATATAGCTAGGTGTATGCCTGTTTCGAGGAAGGATACAAAAAAAAGTGTGGGTGTGCACATGTAATGTAATGGCACTCACTCACAACTTTTTCGGGAATGGACATAAATGTAGTAAGGTGTGCCAATCCAATATGATCCGTGGTCCAAACCCTATTTTAGAGGTAAATCAAGCCACCCAGCGATTGTGCATTTTGGTGGTGCACAAAACCTTCAAAAAGGTACATTCATCGAAACAAGTGTGAGACCAAAAAGATTTGGGTTGCTGGCGATTGCTCCCCGGATCCAATGAATCTTGAAAAGAAAGAGTCGAAACTAAATTATTGACATAAATTTTGTTTAATCGGATCCAAATGGTGAAAAGAGAAGTGCCTGTGCTTGAAGATGGAAGCTGGGTCTACACCATTTGAGGTATATATAAAGTCTAGCCGTGACTTTTTTGTTAAGTCTAGTCGAAACTAATATGGAGGCTTGGCGGAGGTGGTGATAGGGGATGGCTAAGAAATAGTAACTATTTCTCATCCGATGGCTCGCAATTAACTACAACAAGGAGTTTCTTCTGTTGATCCCTTTGTTTTCTAGAGTTTTGCTAATTTTCGGTCGAATGGGAATCAGCTTAGAGCTCGGTTGCTTAGTCGCCAGATGTTGACCTGGAGATTCGTGCTGGTCAGTTACACCGTTGTTGCAATTGAAGTTTTCATTCGAACACTAGAATGAAAGATAATTCTCATGTGGGCCCTTTTTTGTCTTAAGCCTTCATTTTCAAAAAAAAAATAGTGATGCTACGTATATGTATGGAGTGAGTGAGGCAGCAGGGAGACAGCATGCATATTACCGATGAGGTCTGGTGGCAGGAGCGCGTTGGAGTATCGGCCAGTGGCGACGTGGCCGGGGAAGTCCTTGCCGTAGGGCGCGTGGTTGGCCTTCATCCTCGTCTGCAGGTTGTTGTTGTTCCCAGGGTCCACGATGGAGTCGCCGAACACGATCAGCGCCGTCGCCATCGGCTTCCCACCTCGCCTCTGCCACCCCTGCGCCGCCATGGTCTGGTTCTGCAGATCCCTCCCGCACACCGCCGGCGCCAATGCCATTGCCACCATTATTGCCACCGCTACGAGCAGCCCAGGCAGTCGCCACTGTGGTGCGATCATCTTGATCCCCATTGCTTGCTCCTCAGTGCAGGGTGGCCGCATGTCTAGCTCGATCATCTGTATTTATATAGGATCGACTACGAAGATGCATGTGGCGTGCAGATCGGGAGCAGGAGAGCGATAATTGAGATCGAGAACACGTACAGTGCCGCCAGTGAACTGTTGCTGCATGTTGGGTGTCCATGGTTTTACAGCCTAGCAGCAGCAAGAACAAGATGGATTTATGATCACAGATGCATTTATAAAAAAGTCCATCGTCTTATTATTCCAGCACAAGACAGATAGATCGTCACCCAACTTTTGTGGCCATTCAATTCTGCTTGGACATTGATTGTATCCATGTGTGTGAGAGTACCTGATAAATATGTACTACTAGTACCTCCATTGCATAAAAGAAAGCGTCTTTCGAGTCAATAACGATTTAAAGCAGTTTGCCCGAACTTTGTAAAAAATCTATCGACAAATATGATATTACATATATAGGTTTAGTATGCAAATATATGTCATGGTGTACCTAATTGCACTTGGCATCATAGATGTTGGTAAAAAAATTCTAAAATCTTGGTAAAAGTTTGCACTGTTTGACTTGTGTCTTCCTTTATGAAATGGAAGTACTCATTCCGTCCAGAATTAAGTGACTTGTATTTCTCTACATTCTCATGTATCTAGATGTTTTAGTATAACATGTGAATCTAGAGAAATTTAAGTCACTACTCCCTCCGATCCATATTACTTGTCACTAAAATGGATGTATCTAGACATGTTTTAGTGCTAAATACATCCATTTCAATGACAAGTAATATGGATCAGAGGGAGTAGCTTATTTCTAAACAGGGGAGTACTAGTACTAGTACGTGTGGACACTGTAGGTACGCTTGTTTGCCTTCGATGTCATCTTCTTTGGCGAACCATTGCGCATGTGAAATGGCCGATCTTGCTTAGATGCCACACAATACTACACTGCACTCATGTTCATGTTCAGCTAGATATATATAACATTTCATGAATGTGAAGTCACTCTTAAACACCTGGTGAAAAATCGTGAAGTTTTAAAACTTATGTTAAGACCGTCAGAATAGAGAGTGGATATAGATATATGTGTTTCTAAATTTCAAAACTTCCATATGGTCATTTTTTTAAGGAAATAATAGTTGATTGTGTTGATATATTGATATTGTGTATTGTGAGTACAAGACTTGGAAGCCAAGAAGCCTAGTAGATAACTACCAAATATAACAACTGTGACCTACTCTAATGATATACTCTAACATCCCACCCTCCCACCACCGCGTGCAGTCAGATCGGTAGTGACATGAACAGAAGGAGCATCGCGGACGGTCCGACTAAAGCATAAGCCAAATACGCCGATTGGAAAGGATGCCGGTGGATGATAGCCCTTGTTGTCGATGCCAATGTAGCCAAGAGTGAGGATGTCGTAGTCATATTAGATGGTGTTGTTGGCGAGTCGGTGATTTAGTCGCCGTTAATGAAGTCGTTGAGGTTGATGTAGTTGTGGTCCGTGTCGTCGTTGAGCCAGGGGGAATTCGCCAGAGTAATAAAATAGTAAAAGTCCATTGCAGCGGTAGTCAACTCCATATGAGATTGGTGAATGGCGTGTTTTGTGGAATGCTAAGCCTATATACATGTGTACTTATGCGGACCTCGTTTGCTAGGCGCACACAAGTCTTGATACTACTTAGAAACTTTTACTAGCATCAATTTGGACAATTGTATACGAGTTTTAAGGCTTAACTTGTACAATCAATTTGGATTTTGGACAAATACAGACAAGTAGTATATTTTACTTGGTCTCGGCAGACCCATGCCCTGATCCTGTTATATCAAAAGGTTAAATTCTAAGGTGAAAATCGAAAATTTTGAAGGTATAAAAGTGCTAGTCTGAATGAATCCATTACCTAGCCTTGGATGTAGCTTGATCCTCTGTGTTGCCCCTAGTCAGAGTTAAACCCTGAAATAACATGAAACTTAATAAAGACTGTGCAAAGTCACCACAAGACATTCGTTGTTGCATGGTTAATGGAAGCGCATGTGCAATTATTGGATCCAAATACAGTGGCCCAACATACTTGTCAATCTTTTTCCTCCATCAATACTGTGTTGTAGTACTATTCTGAAATGCAGAGCAGAGCAGTTGTACCTCCCGAACACAAGGCACTGTCAAACCTATCAGCTCCCTTGTATTATTTGCTCGCCCTGTAGCTAGATGCTGACACTATACAATTAACTGGCTGCTCCAGCTTGTCACTACTCTTTGCTCCTAATTGCTGGAATCGCATTCGCATCCGTCTGCTGCCGGGCAACTGCCAAACCTTGTTTGCAGCACACTGAAAATAGCGTGCGTCAACTTGAGAGAGTCTATTTATTTCTAGGAACCATTATACAAAATTCGTGCATAATGGTTCATCCATAATTAAAACACTATTTAGTATAATGGTTCCATTTTGGAACCATTTGACAAAATTTTGACAAATGTGTTGGATTAACCATTATACGACTTTCTTGCACAATACAGGAATCCCTAGTTATTCACCTCAACTGTATTTTGTTCGGAGTTGAACTTAGGTTGAGTTCCACATTAATGTGCATGCTACAAACAATCCAGATGGAGTTTGCATGTCTCCTGGCCAATTATAAACTAGCATGTCACATAGGGATGATTTACCACAAATGAATAAGAAACAAGTAATGATAACTAGTGATAGCAAGAGGTAGAATTTTGAGAACATACCACTAGTGCACACTTCATACACTCAAATTTTCTATTGGTTACAACTAAGAGCAACTCTAACCTATCCCCTTTCGGCCTTAGAGGACTTTTTTCGGCTGCTAACGCCCGGAAACGCACCGAACCGATCCCTAAACGGCCATTAGCGGAGAATAATTTTAGTCCAGCCCCTCCGCGGCCCCTAAATATGGCCGACCGCGGGCGCATGACTATATTTTTACTCCTCCACTTCGGCATCCACCTCTCACCCCGCGTCGTCGCAAATCCACCGCCGACTAGCTCTCGACGAGTCCGGCGACTGGATCCGGCCACCCCCGACCCGTAGTAGGCTCCCCCTCCCTCCCACGTTCTTCCCCGACCCGACGGCTCCCTATTTCGTGGAATTGGGCAGCGCAATCACCGTCGCAAATCCGTCGTCGGGCTTCGGTGGAGACGAGTCCCAGCGCCCGGGATTCGGCGAGTTTCCGCGGAATCGCGTGGCCTGGCCAGAACTCCGGCATGGCTTCTTCGTCCATGCGCCGGATCAACTCGCCAGATTCGCTTGAGGACCTCGCCGGATCCCCGGCACCTCCGGCATGGGTGGAGCAACTCGTGTGGGCAACCACACCTCCTCTGGCGGTGCCAGCAGTACCTGCACCGGCACCTCCTTGGCACCTCCACCGGCACCACCAGATCCGACACCGCCAAGGTGTGTTCATCTTCTTTTTTGTTTGCTTTTAGTGAAAGCTTCACCATTTCTTCCGATGAAGCAAGTGCATGTATTTGATTTCGTAAGATTCGGCTGCCATGGGATGATTTCGTAGGATTTGGCGGTCGGGTTTATGATGCTTGTAATCATTTATATGACATAATATGCATTATAAATCTACTTATTCTATATGTTGTTATGCATTCATGTGGTCAAATTTGCAAATTTGATATAAAAAATAGTTCTCTAAGTTATTGGGGATCGGTTCCGGCGCACAAAATTTAGAGGACTAAATATAAGAAGTTAAGAGAAAGGGAGCCTTTTTCTCCTCTAAATTATTGGGGATCGGTTAGAGTTGCTCCAAGCTAGAGAAAATAATCTACGAAAAAATATACTAATGATCTTTGCTAAATCCCTATATTGGGTAGAACAATCTATGAAGATATGCACATATACTAAAAAGACTACATCATTGCATACGTAGTAACACAAATTATTATGTAAATGAATATGAATTCGACATCATTTTGCTTTTCTTGCATGCAGATGGAATTCATTTCATCGAAATGTTATAATCTATTTTCCTTAAGCAACTTATTTTCTAAAATATAAGTTCTATTTTCCACCAGCGTATTCTTCATAATAGATATGTGAATTGTATATATTGGATTCTCAAAGGTGTTATGTGGTTTTGTATTAATTAAATACGATGAATATGTTAAAAAACTTGATAAAATTGGAATGAGAAAAATTAAGATGCAGTGGCATAGTTAACTTGAAGAAGTACAAAAGTTTAGTATAAATAGTTTACACCTTTACAAAGCAAGCAGAAGATTTAACCCGGTTTTTATTAGTTTTGGTTTTTTAATTTCATTAGTAAAAAATGTTAGAATTGAACTAGAGTTATGAATCATTATTTGTTTCCATTTTTGTTTGTTTTTACGTATGCCAAACACGTGTTAATCTTGGCTGTTATTTTTAGGATAATAAACTTATTGTACATGACGAAAAACTAAAGCAAAAAATTAGTACAACTTGGTCTGAACATTTTCTTCGACCTTTATCCAAATATATTGAAGTTACTTTCACCAATGCAAATAACAGGTATTGTTAACCAAGAAAAATAACTCATGATAAAGTGATAAAGATAGCATACGTTTTAGAAGAAAACCATGTGCTCGATTATTTCGAGCATATGCTTCTTCGCTAAAGAGGAATCATACCATTGACGAATCTATGGGAGGGGCAGCTCCTCTTATCTATGTAAGACGGGCTCGCTAGGGTGGAAATTACTAAAAAAAATCATATCTAACCCAGGATTATACATAGTGTTTAAGCTAAAAGGTTTAGGCCCTAAATAAGATAGAACACAGCTGCTGCAGTGAAGCAGGGGATAAGAATGAAGATTTTGTAATGTATCAGTACGATAGAGCCATACCATGGGTGTTTTTAGGCCCTAAATAAACTTGGACACTTAAAAGATATGTTGCGTAGGCGGATTCACATCTTTTACAACCCACACAATCATTGGTTCTCGATGGAGAAGCAATTTCCTTTGCTTTACATCCATCTCAAGGTTTCATTTCTAATACATTGTTGCATAAGCTTGTACAGAATGGGTGCATTTTATACATGTATTGTAAAAAAATTACGGAATGTGACATTGGTCTATAAATTTTCCTGTTCAACATAGAAAAAATGTGAAAAACATAATTTTTTGATCTGGTTAAAAATGAAATTAGTACTATCATATGTCTCTTATATCCATTCGCAAAAACGTCACTTACATCCATTTAGAGCAAATTGAATTTGCATAACATTATATCATTTTTGAGTCGTGTTTGCATAGGTCACCTCCTTCCTTCCGTTGTACCACTGAATTTGGAAAAACTCTTCTCGCTGGTTTGTGGGTCCGAAGATCTTCATACATTGTAACACGAAATCAACCGATCATCTACCGTCTTGTCTGTGGCCCCATAGATTCTTGCTACTACTCCAGTTTGGAGTAGTAGATGTGGTAACTCCACGTTGTTGTGTAGATAGGAGTGTTTCTTGGAGTAGTAAATGTGTTTCAGCTCCGGCTGTAGTTAGGGTTAGCCTAGTGCTTCCTTGGGACGCTGCTCCCATGGAGGAGACTGCGTCGTGTCAGAATAATTTGTCCCTGCTCTACACTCCTGGCGTCGAAATGGAGAAAACACAGCAGGGTGGAAGGGAACCGCATCTAGCTACGACTCCAAGAAACACTCCTACCTACACAACAACGTGGAGTTCTTAGCGAGGTTGCACATGGGTAGTTGCACCATGCATTGTTGCGAAAGCGGAGGCAAGCATTAGTTAGAAAGGGTTTCATCATGAAGTTATCATTACCGCAAGGATCAGGTTGACGCTGATGGTTGTAATAGTTGCATGTGGCTCTAGCCTCCCCGACTTCTAGTTCAAATACCACACATTTTTGTATTGTTATTTTAGGAGAATGACTCGATAATAGCGTACAAATAATAACAGAATCATGCTATGCCGCATTGACATGCCACCTTGTTGTGAGAAAGGGAAGACTGCTTCGACAACATCGTTGTATCTTTCTCTACACCTCCCAAAACACCGATTCTGGATTTACAACAATCATTTGAATCGATAGATGTTAGTGGCGAAGCACAAGAAAGCGATGAATCTTGACTCTGATACCAGATCAATTATCGACTTGCTTTAGGTGGCATTGTTGCAATTGAGGCCTCGCTATGGTTCATACTATAGAGGTTCTGGGGATCGGATGAAGGAAGAAGATAGGGGTGGAAAGTGCTAGCTTTTACTTCATCTATCCGCCACAAACACAAGTACGCATGTCTCGCTCTCACTCCACATATCCAGCCCATAATGCAGCAACTCCATCGCCGATGCGAGTTAAAAAAACACTGATGTTCACTAAAAGAATACATTCAGACCTTCAATGAACCTGGTGCACTCTCAGGTGTTGCATAATGACATTACCAGCTCACATGCGCGTCGATGGTGCTCCTCCTCAATCTCACGAAGGCAGCAACATATGCTTCTTCTTCTGATGGTGGCGACCAGGGATGATGGTAACTAGCTTGCTGCGCTTGGTGGCGGCTAGAGAAGACACTAAATCACGAGTCTTTGTTTTGAGCAAGTGATTATCCATTTCCCACGTTTTTGTTTCTCTTTGTTCGCCCACACCTAACAACAAACAATAAATACCAGATCTGCCACCAACAGCATATACTCCCATAGACTATATATATGTGAATAATACAATTTCCATTAGTGGATTACACCATCCCGCATACAAAATTATTTGGGTATCTAGTCAGACTTGCCGTATGTAAAGCGACTAAGGATGGCAATTTTACCCATGGGTACGGGTATCCGCGGGTACCGTACCCGCATGGGTAGGGTATGGGCACACTTTTATACCCATGGGTAATACCCAAACCGTACTCGTTAAGTCACGGGTATGGGCACGGGTATATACTTGTACCCATGGGTATACCCATACCCTCTCCGTTTAAACTGACATGTCAAACTTACCTATAGAGTTTGAACCTATATGACCAAAAAGCCTAGGGACGAGTATGAGATTGCGACTTCTAAACTTTAATTTGATACTTTTATGTACTTGTATACTATTAGTAAGTAGAGATTATTGTCTTTTTTCAAATATGCTATTGATGAAAGTAAATTTTGAATAACTTGTATACTATTGGATATACCCGCCGGGTACCCAATGGGTATGGGTACC
The DNA here is from genome assembly GCA_023614405.1 of Avena insularis. NCBI lineage: Eukaryota > Viridiplantae > Streptophyta > Magnoliopsida > Poales > Poaceae > Avena > Avena insularis. Next base: position 27,403,347 of record CM042689.1, on the reverse strand, counting down.
CGCCGGGTATGGGTATGAGTAAACTTTTATACCCGCGGGTATGGGTATGGGTAAGCTTTGGTACCCATTGGCTACATGGGTATGGGTATGGTATTGATCTACCCTGCCCATACCCTGCCCATTGCCATCCTTAAAAGCGACCAAATTGAGAAGGGAAAATGTGTAAGGTTGGGTTCCACATTATTCTACATATTTCAAACAATTTTGCTAGCTAGAGTTCGCTCGTGTCTCCTGGCCAATTATAGACTACGTATGGTAGATAGGGAAGAATTCACGACAAAAGAACAAATAACGAGTAAAGTTAACGAGTGATAGCGAGAGGTGGAATTTCAAGATAAATGACCACTAGTTGACACCTCATGCACTCTCAATTTTCTATTAGTTACAAGAAATCTAGAGAAAGATAATCTACAAAAAAAAGATGGTTATGATATTTGCTAGATGTTTATATTTTAAAATCATCTATCATAATATATATAAATACTAAAAAGACATAAACAGACTATATGATGGTAGACGTAGTAACAAAAATATTCCGTAGAACGAATATGAGATTTTCATATTTATTTATTTTTGCTTTGCTTATCTATAGATGGAATTCATTTCATCGAAATGTTCCAATATATTTATTTATAAATAACTTAACTTGAAAACTGAAATTCTATTTACCACCGATGTATTCTCCATAATAGAGTTCTGAATTGTATATGTTGGACTTTCAACTATGTTAGGTGGTTTGTGAAATTAAATACAATAAAATTGATACGTTAAAATTGCTTGATAAATTTGGAATGAAAAATATTAAGATCTAAAGATGCAATGAATTTGAAGAAAAGTATAAAAGTTCAGTATAAATAGTTTACACATACCAAGTAAGAAATTTAATTAATTACTGCATTACCTATACAATGGATTTCTGAGAGGGGAAATAAGTGTTTGATGCATCGGGGTTATTCTATGGTGATAGAAATATAAAAATAATGTAATATATGAATATGTTAGGCTATTTATTTGTTATTGAACACAAACGTAACTATTAGTTGCATTGTTTAATCATAAAATCATTCAAACTATTAAAGAGAACACGCTATAATAAAGTTTTTTTCCGTTTATATATCTTGTTAGTACACAAATAAAAGTTTGATGTATCCTCATTTGTTTCAATTTTTGTTTTTGAACATGATTTTGAATTATACAAGACACATGTTAATTAGAGATGTTTTGATGTTATGATACCTAGTACCGCTGGGATGAGAAACTAATTCTAGGTGTGAAAACACTTGTACAAAAATTTAGTGCAATCTGTTTGCTCCGACCTCAAAGCAGCATATGGTCGAATCGCTGGGAATCAACCGATCGATTACTATCATATTTGTGGGCCCGGAGATTCTTGTTACAACGTAAATAATCAGCCAATCAAGTACTTTTCTTGCAGTGACGACAACTCCACGGACGGCGCTGGTTAAAACACTGCACTCCACTTAAAGAACTGCTACAGAGCGTAACTGAACCTGATGCACTCGCAGTTATTAGAAGCTCGCATGCGTTTCTACAGACCTCAATCTCACGAGGGAAGCAACCATATGCTTCTCTTCCTGACGATGGCAACGCATAATGGTGCTGGAGCAGACAACTGTCAGATTATCCATTTTCCATGTTTCTGTTTCCCTCAAAAAAAAATCGCTCAAACCTAACAACTCTTAGCCTGGCTTTTCCTATATGTAACGTTTGTGTGCTGAAGACAGGCCCACCTATTGCTCATACTCCTTTGCATCTAAGTATCATACTGCTCGCCCAGACAGACCCCCTAACATTTTGTATTGCACACATTCACCAAGCTTATTAACCCAAAATAACCACGTTTTCGGAAAACATGATTGCAAAAAAAAGGGGAGGTATAGATGACAAGTCTCTTTCAGTCGTCCCCTGAAGATGTATTCACAAGGCGGTAGCGGCAGCAACATTCGGTGGAACAACATCTGTCCTGCCCATGTGTCTATTTGTGTTCACTGCTCAACACCATCAAACACTCTAAAATTGCATTATTGCTTGCCTATGGATAGATGCTGACACTAGACAGTAAAGTAGCAGCTCAAGCTACCACCCCTGTGCGATCTCCTAATTGCCGGCACTCCTTTGCATCTATCCTACTGGCCCTCCGTTTCAAAATATAAGATGTTCTAGCTTTGTGTATCTAGACTGGTTTTAGTATATAGGTTCGCTCATGTTTTGAGTGAATCTACACACTAAAACAAGTCTAGATACATTTTCTTCACAAACCTAAAACATCTTATATTTTGAAACGGAGGGAGTACTCACCATACCATGATCACTCCCAGACTATTTGCAGATCACACATACAACGTGTAGGATCTCTGCAGTGACATTGTTTGAAAACCATATGTAATAAATTGGAAAAGACTACAAAAGATAGCCAAAAGATGACTACTACAGAAAGAACAAAATGCTTTGACAGGGAATCAAACACCACTATTTCCACTCAACACTACCCATCACAATTTCCAAAACCAGTAACATCACCATCACAGGAGCATTCAACACAGCAAGAGATGCGCAAATATCAGTAAAATAGTACACCCAAAGAAGTTGTACAACATCCTCGGTGCATAGCAGGACCCTCCAAGCGAGAAAGTTGACATCCTCCTCCGTCAAAAAATGGAGGTTTTTACATCCAAAAGGGGAAGAAAACCGACACGGTACAGACTTCAGACAAACATAGCCCAAAAATATTCAACGACAGCAAGGAATTGCATACTAAGCACTAACCCTCGGTGCTCTCGTCTTTCATTCAGTGTTCAGCTTCTCCCCCTCCATGTCTCTACACGATACACCTTTCAGTTTGGCTACCTTTTTTTTCAAACTTAACCAATTTTCACCAACCACCAGAATGGCACACTACCCCTGATAACAGGGTAAATGACCACCACAAAATGAAACCCACTTGTCAGTCTAATGCAACCCCAAAGCATACCATACCCCATACCACCTTCAAAAAATTGCAAAATATCATCATCCATTCTTCTACTAATCTTTGTCACTCGCGCTCGGACAAAACCTTGCAGTCATAGTGTGAATCCGAGATGGTGTGCACTACTACCACGGCTAGCGGTGGCCAACGCTTTCTTCAGCTAACACTTTCTTCAGCTATCGGTGCTTGCTTATTGCTGGAAGTCGATCCATTCTGGAGCACCTCATGATGGTTCTGGTCCACAGTGCTACTAGGGCCAGCTAGTTCATGCAGGCCCAGGCCTCCAAGGTGTGCTGTCAGATTGTTGACAGTGGAGCTTGGCGCAGGTGCAGAGCTTGACGGAGTAGCAGGGTTGCTCTCTCGAGGAAACACCCATGTGTGCCAATCATTTTGCCTCCTAACTTTGTCACCCTGCATTAACAAAGAAACAAAGGCCCTACATTAGTGGGCAGAAACAATCTTGTCCTAAAGATCATGTCTCAAAAGCTTGAACTATTTCAGTCACTAGACAAGGGACAGGATCTGAAATTCTAATCCAGAATCTTTAAATGTCAAAACTATTCTAGTCAAGTGTTTATGGATGTAAAAAATTATTCTAGTCTAGTGCTTACGAATGCCAAATCCAATCTAATCCAGTGTTTATGGAAGTTAAATGTTTAGTCCAGTGTTTATGAACGTTAACAGCTTATTTGTTGGCATTGACAGAACCGCATATCATACAGATGGTAATAGCTGAAACAGGGTTGAAAAAACAGTATGTACCTGCACTTCTAGCATAGATGAGGACTGGATTGCTTCTATTATATACTGCAAACTGGCAGACTGCAGATCTTCAGTGATTTCTCGGACCTGCAAACAACAGTATTTCAGCACAACTGAGAATGCTTAATATTCAGCTGCAACCTCCTTTTAAAATCAAAAAACAATAAACAGAGGGACTAAGTTTCATTTTACTGTCCATGGTGGTTAAAATAGTACTCCATTCCCAAATATAAGATGTTTTGGTAGTTCAACGTCTTATATTAAGGAACATAGGTAGCAGTTAAAGTTTATAAAACACAAGCAAAACCTTATGGTCAAATTATTTCATGTGGTACTACAACAGAGTGACATTGCTTCCACAAACAAAGGATGTGAACAAAATAAAATCTTGGATTCCAACACACACAATCATCCCCTCAAGAGATGGGTACTCATTATCAATCCAATGATAGCATGGCCATGCACTCTTATCATAAATATTTAGGATGAATCAAAACATAGCTTCCTACTCACTAAGGAAAATCTACTATGGGTAATAGTATCATGCATGTCGTAGCCCATAGATTCCCACCTAAACCTGATGTTGATTCAAAAATTTCATAGAAGAAATTAAAGCAATGAGCATCCTAACAACCAAAATGGTTCCCAGCTTGTTGCACATCAATCTGATGCTTCACTATCTCCGTCTCATATCTTCCAGTAACATACTGGACCTGCTACTAAGCACCTTAACAAGCAACTAGTGAAGGCATGGTAAACTGACTGTTAGCATGCAGACACACCAGGCAGCCACCACCCACACCAGCTCCCAGAAAAGGATACAAGGACGGTAGACCTAGAAATATTTCAATGGTCGGTCAAGGAACACTAAAGCAATTTTCTATGCAACAACGGAGACCACCTCCCAACACAAAAACAACCTGATGCCGCAGAAAGCAACACATGACATCTGGATGAGCAGATAATATTCCATCATTTTAGAACCATGTGCAAATATCAACACAGAAGAAAACAACTACGTCAGCATGAAACCATACAAATTATTTTGAATATAATAAGCAGCTCAATGGTGTTCAGCATTCAGTGCATAAGAGAAAACCACACAATAATCCAGGAGCCAATAGCTACTATGATCTCGCTTGACCTAGCCAGAACACAATGCATGATACAAATAGAAGTCAATCTTCAAGCACAAATAAGATCAAGAGATGCAGAGGCCAAGAAAATAATCAATAGGAATATAACAGTCTTAATAGAAGTAACTCGATGGTATATGAAAACAAAATATCCCAACTTTGGTTGTTAAGATGTGAAGACTTAGCACAGGACTTCTGACGAGGTTTTGTTGATTCAGGTTTAAGAGGGATTTGAGGGTCATATGGAAGGATCCTACTGCTTCAAGTCCCTCTAAATCTGAAGCATCCAGATCATCCCCATCAACCAGTGTTAGTGTTTATATCTCAATACAAAAAATGGGCATTGCCACTGAATTTTGATTAACTAATATTTACAGCTGTATTAGTAAGTGGAAGTAGAATAGACAATTACGTGCAAGAGCAATGTTTTTTTCTGTGGCATACACTCAAGTCATGGCAATGCTTATATATAGTGAAACTGTTAGATGAAGAGTATGAAACAGGTATGTATGGCACGCAATGCACTTATATTCTTACTAGAAAGGAGAGGGGTTTGTGTACATATAATGCCCGCGTACTTATGTTCAGAAGTTATTATCTCACGAGTGAGAAAAATATGCAAAAGTAGTTACACCTCACAGGAACTTGATCAACATCATAAATTCAGAACAGTAAAAAGGAACATATGATCATGCAAGGAATGGTTTTTAGTTACAGGTGTGGTTATTTCAAATGCAGTAAGTGAGAACTCGGCAACTCGCTAGTTAAAACTGAATACCAATGTGTAACTCAAAAGACTTGGTGACTGGAGACATACATGCACAGCTTGCTTGCTGACAAATATGCAAAGATAGGTCGACTGACTAACTTGATCAACATCAGAATAGCAAGAAATAACACAAAGCCTATCATGCAAGGAATGATTTCCAGTTACAGGTGTGATTATTTCAAATGCAGCAACTAGGAACTCGCTAGTTAAAATGAATACCCAATGAATAACACAAAGCCTTAGTGCCTGAAATCGTGCATGCACAGCTTGCTTTCTGATAGAGAATCTAGGAAGGAAAGCTAAGGAAAACGAGTGAAGATGGTCACCTTCTTGAAGGTTGCTATAAGAGAGATATCAACCCAGCCCTCCTGATCCATACGTTGCCGCAACCAAACATCAGCGCATAAGTTGTCCTTGCTGCGGGTCAAAGAGCAGGGCATCACCAACAGATGTAAACTCGCAGGCCAATAATTGAAAGAAAAAATGATGAATAAAATGAATGTAGCCACCTGAAGTAAAACTCTATCTGTTTCAGCAGCTTCGCCTGGCCTGTAAGCTCAGGCTCAGGCTCAGGTTCAGGTTCAACCTCTGGCTCAGGTTCAAGCTCTGGTTCAGGCTCAGGCTCAGGCACGTGCTGGAAGTAGGGATAAGCAGGTGGCCCGACCATAGGAGGCACGAAGCCCATTCCCCTAAGAGCCTCCGGAGGCGGAGGCGGCCCACCAACATAGTACATTGGAGAAAGAGGAGCCCCGTGTGGCGGCATGTCTGTACATATCAAACCATAGAGGCAACTGATCAATACCAGAAGATGAATATACACGACTACAGCAGCAGCAGCAGCAGCAGCAACACTGCAGCAGAAGCAATGTGATATCTGCAGAGAAAACCTTACCATGGAACGCCATCATCGGTCCAGCAAAAGCCCGCATGTGGGAACCAGGCGGTGGAGGAGGGGCCATGAAAGGTGGCACGACTGCCAGCGGCGGGGGCGGTGGAGGCGCGCCCCGCATGTACGGCCCAATGCCCATAGAGGGGCCGCGGTAGAAGCCATCGAAACCGCCTCTGCGGCGGCCACCGAACCCGCCTCCACCATGGTGCGGGACTCCGCCGCTGCTGCCGCCACCACCTGGGCCACTGCTGCCACCACCCCTCCTGCCACCGTTGTTGTGGTTCCTCTGACCACCCCTTCCTCCGCCGCCGCTGGTGCCATGGTCCCAGCGGTCAGTTCCCCGCTGCTCGTGATGGTCCCGCTGCTGGTCCCGTGGGGAGTGGTCTCCGCCACCGCTGCTGCTACCGGCGCCTCCTCCGCGCCTAGAGGTCTTCTGGCGGCCGTGGTGGGTCCCCGAACCGTGCCTGGGCGAGTTGGACGGATTCGCCATAGCCTAATAAGAATCAAAAGCCAGAGCTTAACCAATCAACCGCGCAAACGAAGAGCAGGGTAATCATAAGGAATCATAGATGTGTAAAAATAAACACGAGAGATCTGACCGATGAGGCGGCGTGAGAGGAGGAGGAGGAGGAAGAAGAGGAGTCCAGTGGGGGAGGCGGCGGCTTGGGGGAGTCGGCGATGGGGACGACCGGGGCCTTGGCCTTGGCGGCGTCGGCGAGAGCGGGCCAGTGGTCGGCGTCCATGACGGCTGGCGGCGGTGGCGGCGCGTCGGCGGGGGCGGAGCCGTTGGAGGCGGCGGGCTGCTTCCAAGCGGATCTCTTGGCCGGCGAGGCGGGCGGGGCCGGGGCCGGGGCCGGCGCCGGATCGGGAGACGGCTCCATGGCGCGAGAGACGCTGGGCTTCTCGCGGAGACAGTGGCGGCGGCGGCAGCGGGAGGGAGAGGGGTTGGTGATCTCTTCTCCCAGGGCAGGGCAGGGATGGGGATGGGGCGGATTCGGCGATTAGGGCTGCATCCCTATGACTGACCGGCCCCACCCCTCTTCTCCCCTCCATTCCTTCCTTCCCCTATGTTGTGTTCTGGGCTGGGCCGAGCCCACGGGCAGGGTTTGGTTGCATACTTCTGCAGCAACTATTATACAACAACATATATGTTCCTAAAAAAACTATTATACAACATAATATTCCATATTTATACTTTTATTAAGGAAAAAGTATAGTTTTTCACCCTCAAATCTCAGTGATCGGAGCTAAATCCTCCTGAACTAATTTTTGGTCTGACTTTGGACCCTGAGATCTTGCAAACTAGACAAACGTTCACCTAGGGCTGTTTTGGGTGGATTTTGAGCGGTTTGACTTGATTTTGAGTGGTTTTGGTATATTGGGTGGTGATCCCGTGGCGCTGACGTGACCTCTTTCGGTTGGGTTGGGATATTACATAACCGTTCTAACCTTAGTGTCTTGTTGGTTCGGACCAAAATCTCCTTGTCGATCGAACCTTCTCCCATGTCTCCTCGTCTCCCTCCACCCCGAGCACTTTCCCATGGACATTAGTGGCCGGAGATGGCACGTGCAGTGACGCAAGTCCTACCGCCAGCGTGCTCGTCTTCTCCCTCCCCAATTCCTCATAATTCGTCGCCTGCTCGCCGTCTCCCACCCTAGCTCGCCTTCCCTAGCCCGACAGTCAAGGGCCCAAGCACGCATCATTCGCCGGACGTGTGTGGTTGATTTCCACATTGTGTTGCCCGCCATAGAAGTTCCATTGGCCGCCAGCATCGTCGCCTCTTTGCTCGGATATTTTCCACCCCAGCTCGCCACTGAAGTTGCAGGCCAAGCTCCAGTGTGTTGATCACCGATTCGCACCACCACCTGCGTGTGTGTTGGTATTCGCCTTCGTCTTTGGCATGTAGACGGCTACGAGTAATGAAGGTGTGTTGACAATGAGTGTTGGTTTTCTTCTGTTAAAGGCAGGGTTTTTGGGTGGTTTTTCTTTAGCTATGGGTGCAAATGTTACCTTTTATGATGAAAGGAAAGGGTTTTTCGACTAATAGTTGTATGTTAGCTATTTTAGGTTTATGTGTGCTGAGCTTGACCATAAAGTCTCATATTGTTGCTATTTAGGTTCTTCTTTGGATCCACTTGAGTATTCTACTGTCAGATTCCATATTGTGGGTCAGTTTATCTAGGATAATGGCAATCTTGAATATTTGGGTGAGATGGAGAAAAAAGTGTCTATCCACATGGATCATCTGTGTTTCAAGAAAGTGTATGAATATGCACATGATATGTATATGTATGATATTGAAAGGCAGAAATGCTCCCCCAGGTTGAATATAAAGCTTCACTCGTTTGTTCTAGGGACCACATTTAGGGACAGACTAATATCTCTATATGGTAATGCTTCCATAAAGGAGGTAGTCGACAGCATTCCATATGGTGATATAGATGACATATTTGTAGAAGAAAAGAGAAGTTGATGATTGTGAAGAAGAATCAAATGCAGAGGAAGCAGAGGAGGAAGAAGTGCAGAGAACAATGACTGAAACAAATGAAGAAAATGCAGATGAACCTAGACATTAGCTATATAAATACCAATTATTAAACATATTCAAGGCACAATGATGGTAGTCCAATGATAGAGGTGCAGCCAGTTCAGAGTGATGTATTTAAATCTCTGTTGAAAGAAGGTTGTTTACTTCAAAAACCAAAAAAGTGTGAAGTTAGGAGGAAAGTGCAACAGCATGTTGTTTACAGTCAAGAAGTAGTCTGATAGTGACCAGAAAAGATACACCACCTATCCAATTGTCAGAGTCTGATAGTGACTACGAGCCTATTCATGATGACATTTCAGATGATTTAGAGGCAGATAAACTAAGGAAGCTAGCTCTAGAGATAAGGAGGAATGTGAGGAACAAGAAGCTTGGTAAAGGCAATTGATGACCCACAAGTATAGGGGGTCGCAACAGTCTTCGCGGGTAGTATTACCCAATTTATTGATTCGACAACAAGGGGAGCCAAAGAATACTTGCAAGCCTTAACAACTGAGTTGTCAATTCAGCTGCACCTGGAAATAGTTCTTGCTCACAGAAGTTTATCAGTAACAACAGTTTGTAGTAGCAACAGCAAAGCAACAGTAGCAGCAAAACAGGAGCAATAGTAATAGTAGCAACAAATAGTAGGATATGAGTGCGGTAGGCATAGGGATGGATGGACGGGCGTTGCATGGACGAGTCTAAACATGTAACTTCAAGATCTAGGGCATTGCAGATAAATAATAACAAGCATCCAAGTACTAAACAATCCTAGACATGTACTCCATATATAGTCATGCGTGCTCGCCATGAGAACTTGCGAAACATCTTCTGTCCAGCCAGCCCGTGGCAGCGGGGCCTCTAGGGAACTACTGGCAATTAAGGTGCTCCTTTTAATAGAGTACCGGAGCAAAGCATTAACACTCTGTGAACACATGTGATCCTCACACCACAGCCATCCCCTCCGGTTGTCCCAATTTTTGTCACTTCGGGGCCTTTGGATCCGGACAATGATATGTGTACACAACTTGCAGATAAGATCATAAACAATACTATCATAATGATTCAATAATAAGTTCAGATCTGAGATCATGGCACTCGGGCCCTAGTGACAAGAATTAAGCACAACAAGTTGCAACAAAGTCAAATAGCACTAATAGAGATACTAGGCACTATGCCCTAACAATCTTATTCGATTACATGATAGAACTCATCCAATCCCTACCATCCCCATAGACTACAGCGGGGGATTACTCACTCATGGATGAGGGAAACATCGATGGTTGATGGAGAGGCGTTGGTGATGACGATGGTGATGATCCTCTCCAAATTCCCCGTCCCGGCAGGGTGCCAGAACGGAGTTTCTGGATCCGAATCTTGGTTTCTAATGGTGGCGGCGGAGCGGAACTCTTTCTGGAAAAACGTCGAACCCCCTCGGTTTTAGGTCAAGGGGTATCTTATAGGCGCAGAGGGGGCCCGAGGGGGTGCCTAGGGTGGTCGCACCCCCTAGGCGCGGGCAGGGCCCACCTGCGTCTGGCAGGGGTGTGGGCTCCCCAGGCCTCCACTCTGTTTCGTCTTCTAGCTCTGTGGATCTTCTGGCGAAATATAATTTTTGGCATATTTTCTGGAATTTTTCCTGATAGTTAATTTTCTGCACAAAAACTAGATACCAAGGTAATTCTGCTGAAAACAGAGTCAGTCCGTGTTAGTTGTATCCAAATCACACAAGTTTAGAGGAGAAACAATAGCAAAAGTGTTCGAGAAAGTAGATACATTTTGGACGTATCAACTCCCCCCAAGCTTAGCTTATTGCTTGTCCTCAAGCAATTCAGTTGAAAACTGAGTGCGATAAAAGAACTTTCACGAACACAATTGCTTCATATGATGTATATATTCTCAGCATAGGAGTAGATACCTAAACCATTCATAATAAGAAGCATGCATCCAAGTCTACTCAATAGTCATTGCAAGCTATGAAGAGAAACCAACTCAATAATAATAAGTAGCATGGAACATAAACATAAACAAAATTGCAATGCTCATAGTAAGGTATGATAGAGTGGTATCTCGTTTGCCTTCGTTTGTAGAGCACAATATAAATGCCAAGGCACCTCTGAAGTTCAAGTGAAGACTATAAGTAAAGATATCAGAGATACAAGCATCAAAGTCAAGACAGAATTAACCAAGTTTTGAGACAAACACAAGAGTGACAACTATGCTCTCAAGAGGGTTCTCATAGAATAAGTGGTGACTCAACAGGGGAGTGAAAATAGTTTTGAAAAGTTTGAAAGGCTTCCTAATTGAAAGTACAAAGGAAGTCGCCTAGAGGGGGGTGAATAGGCTTTTAAAATTATTACGGTTTAGGCTTAAATAAATGCGGAATAAAACTAATGTTTAATTTATTGAGCACAAAACCTAGCCACTAAGTTCACCTAGGTGCACCAACAACCTATGCTAAGCAATACAAGCAACAAGGTGATAGCAAGGTATAAATACTTCAAGCACGATGGCTATCACAATGTAAAGTGCATAAGTAAAGGGTTCGGTTGAGAGATAACCGATGGACGCGGAGACGAAGATTTGTTTCCCGAAGTTCACTTCCAAAGAAGCTACGTCTCCGTTGGAGAGGTGCGATGGCGCAATGCTCTCCGAACGCCACAAATGGCTCACCTCGAGGTGTGGTGGCTCGATGCTCACCCAACGCCACACAAGGCTTCACCCCGGATGCGGAAGCACGTAACTCACCGACGCCACAAAAGGCTCACCCTATTCTCCCTAGTGCGCACCACAAAAGGCGGGCACTTGCTCCACTATGGGACGCTTGAGGGCGGTCACCGAACCTGTACAAGATTGGGGCTAACTCCACAACTCAATTGGAGGCTCCCAACAACAAAGCCACAAAAGGCCAACAATGCCACAAAAGGCCAACAATGCCACAAAAGGCTACAAGACCACAAAAGGTCAACAATCCAACCACTGGCAATCTAGGGTTCCAAGGAACCCAAGAGAAACAAGCTCACAAGCTTGAACTCGCCGAATCTCTGAGGAGAACTCAAACCTATGCACCAAATGCAAGGGCAAGTCCTTCTCTCCCAAATTCCAACAAAGCTACAAAAGCTATTGGGGGAATAAGGGAGGAAGAACACAAGAGGAGAACACAAAACTCTCCAAGGTCTAGATCCCAATGATTCCTTCACAAAGAAGGGATTTGACTTGGGGGGTTGTAGATCTAGATCTCCTCTCTCAAATCCCTCAAAAAGATGCAAGAATCATAGGAGGGGAAAGGGAGAGGGAAAGCTTCTTCAAGGTTGACAATGGAGGAGAGAGAGAAAGCCAAGAACCAAGAAGAAAAGCTATCTCCCACGAAGGGGAAGAGGAGCCCCTTTTAAAGGGCTCCCAGATCTGCCTGTTATGGGCATTCAGACACTGGCCGGAACTTCCGGTGGAGGTCGGAAGTTCCGTGGCACCAACGGTCGAAAACTGCGGAGCGAGAAACTGAAAAAACGAATCATGGCCGGAACTTCTGCCGGTTCACCGGAACTTCCGGTGGGAGCAAAACTTCCGGTGAAAGTTCCGACAAAAGTTCCGTCAAATAGACACAACGAAAACAGAAGGTTACTGAACGTGAGCGGAACAAGAGCCGGAAATTCAACCAGAACTTTTGGCTTGGGCGGAACTTCCGATCACTGGCCGGAACTTCTGGTGAGAGCGAAACTTCCGGTGGAAATTCCGACTGAAGTTCCGTCAAATAGCACATCCAAAACAGAAGGTTACTGAGCATGAGCGGAATAAGACCCGGAACTTCCACCGGAACTTTCGGCGGCAAAAATGCCCTAGCGGAACTTCCGATGGCAAGCCGGAACTTCCGGTCAGGGAAATTCCAGAAACCAGAAAACCAGAAACGCAATAACTCTTGCATCCGAACTCCAAACGGGATGAAACCAATTTTGTTGGAAAGATAACGACGAAATATTGGGTATCACCTTGGGAGAAAATACTATGAATATATATATGTGAAGTATCCCCCAAGGTGTGGAGCCGAAAAACTCGCAAGATCAAAAACCGCAATAAGATATGCAAGTGAAATCCTTAGATGATGAACTAGAGCTTGTTATGATGATGACCACAAGCTCTAGATCCTCTCATGGATAAGAACCAAATAATAACCAAGAAAGATGATGCTATGAATGCAAAGGTTTGAGCTCTCTTCGAACGATGCAAATGAGACACCCGCTTGAGAGCCCCTCTTGATAGTACGGCTATCTATCCTAAACCCGGTCTCCCAACTAACAACACGAGACCGACAAAAGAGAAGCCCTATCAAGAACATACCTTTGCCTTGAGCAACCCACTTGAACTTGATGTACACCGTCTTGTTCTTCTATAGTGGGAACACCTTTCTTGGATGCTCTTGCTTGATGAAGATGAAGACTTGCAAATTGCTCCCCCATACTCCATGGGGAAACCTCTTCTTTGAACTTGTCTTCATCATTCCATGAGCACGAGGATGGCAAGCTTCAAGCATGAGATCTTCTAGAGATGGCGCATCTTGAGCTCGCTCTTCTTCATCCCTACTTGAGGTTGATCCATCTTGATGCAACTCTTTGCACATGTCTGGATCGACCTTCAAGCTCTTTCTTTCTTCATGATTCCAATGGGCACAAAGCCCTTGGACATTTCTTCATCTTCCAACCTTGAGACCAACACATGGCCCAAGCGATGCCAATGGACAAACCTACAAGTGAAACTCAATTTACACATTAGTCCATAGAGATTGTCATTAATTACCAAAACCACACATGGGGGCATACATGCCCTTTCACTAATGCCGAAAGGAAAATACTCATTAGCTTTGAGCTCTTGTTGCCCCTATCAAAGGCAGCTTCATATGGTTAAGGTGAAAATGAGGTCCAATATGAGTTATATGCTTGATAAACCATAAACTGGAAATCCCATGTCCCTTGAGTACGAGGGCCGCTCTGCATGCTACTCAACTTTGGTTACCTGCAAGTTCTTGTCATTGTACATACATGCATATCATAGAGAACTGCCACCGGGGCACCCCTTGCACATGATACAGGAGCTATCCCGTGATCAAAATGACAAGGCAAGCAGACAATAAGCATCTCAGCAATCTTTTTATTTACTATGTACATAGCTTTTTTATTGAGGATGCTTCATAGAATGCTCATTATGGTGATGCTGCAAGTTTCCACCATGATTAGGCATGGCTTAGGCTAGCGGCCCAGGCGTTTCTCTAACAAATATATATACTCCATGAACTCACAAGCTCCCCTTTTATTTCACACCGTTTATGATATGTCGGAAACCTATCTATAATTTTTGATGCTCCATGCTTGTTTTGTATCTACTTTGCTTTGCTTTGTCTATACTTTGAGGTGTTTTTATTTCTTTTCTGAAACTAACCTATAAACAAGTTGCTACAGTGCCAGTTGCATGTTTTCTTCTGTTTTTGGTTCCAGAAAGGCAGAAAAACAATATTCTCGGAATTGGACGGGACAAAAGCCAAAGTCATTATTTTTCCCGAAGCAACACGGAACCACGAAGCAGAGCCGGAGGGGGGCCACAGGGTGGCCGCACCCCCTACGCGCGAGCAAGACCTGGAGGCTCCCTTAGGGGGTGTGGGCCCCCTGGACCCCCACTGACCTTGATTCCTTCGCCTATAAGAAGCCTCCGACCCAAAAACCCTAGGGCATCCAGAAGAAATCCACAAAAACCTTCGTAGCGCCGCCGCCACCGAAAGGGAGATTTGGGGGACAGAAAGTCTCTGTTCCGGCACCCTACCGAGACGGGTAAGTGCCCCGGGAGCCATCTCCATCGGTCTCCACCACCATCTTCATCACCGTTGCCGATTCCCATGATGAGGAGGGAGTAGTGTTGGAGATATGCCCTAGAGGCAATAATAAAAGTGGTTATTATTATATATTTGTGTTTATGATAAATATTTACATTCATGCTATAATAGTATTATCTGGAAACATTAATACTTGTGTGATTTGTAAACTAAATTAGAGTCCCTAGTAAAGCCTCTTTGTAATACTAGCTTGTTGGTTAATAGATGATCGTGGTTTCTCGATCATGAACATTGAGATGTTATTAACAACGAGATCATATCATTAGGAGAATGGTGTGATGGACATACTCCTATAGATAAGCGTAGCATAAAGATCAAGTCATTTCAATAGTTCGTTTGCTATAAGCTTTCTGATACATAGTAACCTAATTCCTTTGACCATGAGATCATGCTAATCACCATCACCGGAAGGATGCTTTGATGACATCAAACACCACACTGTAACTGGGTGGCTATAAAGGTGACATTGAGTGTTCGGAAAGTATGGGTTGAGGCACATGGATCAAGAGTGGGATTTGTCCATCCATATGACGGATAGATATACTCTTGGCCCTCTCAGTGGAATGTCATCCAATTAGCTTGCAAGCATGTGACTGGCTCACAAGGGATCACATATCACGGGAACGAGAAAAGAGTACTTATCGGTAACGAGGTTGAACTAGGTATGCAGAGATACCGATGATCAAAACCTCGGATAAGTAAATTATCGTGAGACAAAGGGAAATTGGTATCGTATGTAATTGGTTCATTCGATCGCAAAGTAATCGTAGAAATATGTGGGAGCCATATGAATTTCCATATTCCTCTATTGGTTATTGATCGGAGAAGTGTCTCGGTCATGTCCGCATAATTCACGAACCGTAGGGAGACACACTTAAAGATTCGATGTTGTTTAGTAGATATGGAAAGTTAGTAGGGATACCGAATGTTGTTCGGAGTCTCGGATGGGATCCTGGATATCACGAGGAGATATGGAATGGTCCGGAGAATAAGATTCATATAAGGAAAGTCCGATTCCGGAGTTCGGAAAAGATTCTGATGTTTTCATCGGAGAGGTTCTAGAAGGTTCACCGATCCGGAAGGAGAATGGTCCATGAATGTGTCACGGGTAAGTGCAATGATTGGATCATATCCTAGGTCACTTGGTGTGGGCATTTGCAAGAGAGAATTAAATCTCTAAATTGAAAGTCAAACGGGAAGTTTGAAAAGTTAAACTAGAACAATGGTTTCCTAGTGGCAGAAGAAACATGTCCTTTTCTCAATCCAACTTGGGTTTGGGTTTGGATGAAGGGAATATGCCCGAGAGGCAATAATAAAGTGGTTATTATCGTATTCCTTGTTTATGATAAATGTTTATTTTACATGCTATAATTGTATTAATACGGAAACGTTAATACATGTATGCTTAATAAACAAAAGGAAGTTCCTAGTTATGCCTTTCTTATAAACTAGCTCGTTGATTAACAAGATGATCATAGGTTTCCTGATCATGGATATTGGATGTTGTTAATAACGAGGTCACAACATTACTGTAATGGTGTGATGAACAATCATCCGAAGTATAGCATTACGATCAAAGTCATTGAGTTTATATTGCTATAACAACTTACAAAGTGATCCTAATCCTTAGACCATGAGATCATGTCAATCACTAACACCGGAAGAGTTTCTTGATAACATCAAACGTCACACCATAACTGGGTGATTATAAAGATGGATTCAGAACTAATAAA
Source organism: Avena insularis (assembly GCA_023614405.1). Lineage (NCBI taxonomy): Eukaryota > Viridiplantae > Streptophyta > Magnoliopsida > Poales > Poaceae > Avena > Avena insularis. The sequence continues at coordinate 27,386,666 of CM042689.1, read as the reverse complement.
GTGTTATGTTGAGGCCCATGGATCGAGAGTGGAATTTGTTTATCCCGATGACGGATAGATATGCTCTGGGCCCTCTCGGTGATATCATATTGATTAGCTTGCAAGCAAGTGATTTGATCACTAGAATGTTATATCACGGGAACAAGAAAAGAGTGCATGTCAGTAATGAGATCAAACTAGGTATGGAGATACCGATGATCGAATCTCGGACATGTAATATATCGTGAAACAAAGGGATTAAGATACTGACATAAAAGGTTCACACGATCACAGAAGTCATCGTTGAATGTGTGGGAGTCAGTACGGATCTCCAGGTCCCGTTGCTGATTATTGATCATAGAGGGGTCTCGATCATGTATGCATTATTTGCAAACCGTAGGGTGACACACTTAAGGGATACCGACACCATTCGGAGCAAATGGTATGTCAGAAAAAGAAAAGGAAAGCGCAGGAATTTATTTCACTAGACACCGGAACTGTTTCGGTTGAAATTGCCGAAAATGGTTCTGCATGTGAAAAGGAATACTTGGAAGGGGTTTTATGTGAATGTTTGTTAATTAAAGTAATTAACAAAATTCTGAATAAATAAATAAAAGAGTTTTATTTAAATGAGAGCTTGCATTAAATTTGGTGGAATTTAATGCATGTGAGTGGATTTTTGAGTGGAGGCTTTTTAATGGGAGTGGAGGCTTTTTATTTTGAGTGGGAGCTCCACCCACATGAATGTGGAAGAGGTGGGGGCAGCCCCCATGGCTGGGAGCCATGCCCCTTGGGTGCCCCCTCTCCCCTATAAAAGGCCCCCCTCTCCTCCTCTCAAAGCACACCTCCTCGCGAAGGATCTCTCTCCCCCCTTTAGAATTTCCCCATGGTCTCGGATCAGCGAGATACATGTTCCTGGTGGCTTTTTCTGGAAGGATTTGTTGCTTCCGCTGCTTCGCTGGAGCGAGGGCGCGGAGGTTGTCGGGGTACCCGTACGTGTGTGTGATCACGGATGCACCACTGCTTTGAGGTGCTGGACTTGATCGTCTTTGGACCAATTGGACCAGACGGACTTCATCACGATCTTGAGATCGGCAAGCGTTCGTCTACATCATCCACGAGTAAAACCTCGTTAACGCTATTCGGTCTTCGAGGGTATGTATTCTATGGATGTATATCCACCCATTGCTTGTATCTAGTAGATAGATCTTGGTACTTAGATGTTCCCATCATAGGAAAATTTTTGTTTTCTATGCTGCGAACCCTACAGTGGTATCAGAGCCGGATCTATGCGTAGATGATTTGCACGGGTAGTACACATATGAGTATGTGGGCGATGATGATCATTTTATTGCTTCTTAGTTGTACTTTGGGTATTGGTGGCATAGTGGGATGAAGTGGCCCGGACAAACTTTACATGTCCTCGCACATGAGACCTGTTCCACGCTTGACATGCAACTAGTTTTGCATAGGTGGCTAGCGGGTATCTGTCTCTCCTACTATAGTCAATATCTAATTTGCAACGAGTTGTCAACAATTTGGTTATCCTCGTTGTGGTTCATGTTCGTAGGTAAAACAGTTCTATCTTCGAAAGCCTTAAGCCACGTAAAACTTGCAATGGATAAATTAGAGGCGTCTAGTTTAGATTGTTGCTGGGCTAGTGTTATGATATGGTGATGTTGTAAGTAGAAGTATAAGATGATACTCTTACAGCAGACATAGCGTGTAAGTTCCATAGACCTTGGCCTTACACATAAAGGTATGATAGAGATCATACCACGATGCACATGATGGAGATCATATGCGGGAACCATATCATTTCACTTATAAACATGTGATGTTTTGATTGCATCTTTTATTGCTTGTTTGGCGTTTTATTAGCATAATAAGATGATCCCTCATTTAGATATCAAGATAAAAATGTGTTCTTCCTTAAGTATGCACCGACAATGATTCGTCACTTCAAGACATCACGTGATGATCGGGTGTACTTAAATCCACGAGCATATCTCGGGTGTAAGACAGTTACACACGCGAATACTAAGGTTCTTACTTGGCGAGCCTAGCATGTATAGACATGGTCTCGGAACACGGACCGAAAGGTTAAGCATGAGTCATATGTTTTGATATGATGACCATATGGATGCTCGCCTTTGAAGCTCACGTGATGATCGGACTTGGTGTAGTGGATTTGGTTCATGTAATCACCAAAAAGACACGAGGGATGTCGTTTTTGAGTGGGAGTTCATTTCTAATTTGGATTAGTAAAACTCAATTTATCATAAATTAAATCAAAGTGAATTTGCATAATTTGTTGTAGTCATTGGCATTCGTTCACCACCTTATGCATAGTTGTAATTGAGATAATAGAACTATAGAATTCTGGATATATACTTTACGAACTGGTATCGTATTGTGTTGAGTTTCAATCTAAAGTTTAAAGTCCTATTGCAAACTTTCAGCAAACTCTATTTACTCCGTGAAATTTAATAGTTGGTATTAAATCGAGAGTAACAATTTCAGTGTTAGTATCTTAAGTATCATGTTTGCCTCCATGATTCTTGATTGTTTTAATATCAAGTTTATCTAGGAGCTGAAAGAATTGTTTCAGAAACCATCATGTGTGGCAGATATAACGATATCTGAAACAATGTTTTGGTTGCAATATGATAGAGTATAATATATGTTCTCATATTGGATGAGAATTTACGAAGGTTGGAGATGCTAGACATCCTAATCATCCAAAAAGGGTTTTGGAAAGTAATGTTATACTCACGATTCACCTTTATAAGCTACAATAGCTTGATCATGAAAGTCGTCATGATAAGGATGAATATAAGATGTATGTAAAGTGTTTACTACACTAAAAGATTACTAAAGAATGGATTTTGAAAGAATACCGATCATTTTGATGATGGTGATCTACTTCAAAGTGCAAGTCCAAAGGTATTATTATTTGAATATACACGCTTTGGACTATGTGTCATGTATATGGTGCCACTTTTGATGTTGATAGATTCTTTTAAAAAGGAAAAGGAAATGCTGAAAGAGAATCTATAAAATATATTTGGCAGAAAAGAAAAGATTGGAAATATCCAGTTTAGGTATATGGATGATATACATGTTATGGTTGTATTCTTTGCTTGTTAAACAATGTGGTTTTTGAGTATTGGATACCGAATTGGTTGGTATGAAATTTCATACGGAACGATGCAATTCATAAACCACAATGGCCTAAGTAACTAGCAAGAGAATATGTGATGATGTTCATCGAAAACAAACAAACCGTTGTTTGTATTTCTCGTTGACATCAAGGCTTGACTTCAAGATTTGTTTTAATAATTGTTATTTGAATCAGGTATTATGAGAACAAAGGTTGTTCAAATAATTACCGTATTCCATATAAGATGGATGATTTACAAATCTAGTTGGAGAAATCACATCCATAAAACCTAATGCTAAAATGTCGCAAGACAAATGATTGAAAGATCACTTACGAAGTGACATCGCTGTTTAAATTATATTGGAAAGAAAACATGAAGAATCTCCATTTTCATGGATTTTTGGAGTCTTTGATTTGATCAAGTGACGCTTGTGAGACTTTCCTCGGGATAATTAAAACTTCGTTCAAAGGCCAAAGAAGAACGAACGACTAAAATATTGGAATTTATACATATCGATGTATGTAGTCCATTATGTGTAGTCGTAAGCGATGGGTTTCAACTTCATATACTTTCTCCGGAAATTTGAGTGAATATTCACTTAATGAGAAAGAAGTGTGAAATATTTGAAAATGTTCAAAGACTTTCAAGATGAAGTGAAAATCATTGTGACAAGAAAATAAATGGTTTATGATTTTATCATAAGGGAATTATTTGAGTTACAAGTGTAACAAGAAAAATAAATGAATTATGATTTATCATAAAGGGATTTATTTGAGTTGCAAGTTTAGCAAAACACCTAGATTTACATTTCCCGAAACACCATGGGAGTATGGAGTGTTTGAGATTTATAATGAAACCTTGTTTGACATGGTTGGATCAAAGGTGTTATTCATAAAACTGCCATTATGTTTTAAAAGATTAAAGCTTTAGAGACTACCACTTTTACACTGAAAAGAGGTCTATCTTGATCCTTTGAAATGACACCATGGAAGTTATGGTTTGGGGTAAAACCCAAGTTGTCATTTCTTAAATTTTGGTATGCTAAACATAAGTAAGATGTTTACAACCAAAATCGGATGAGCATGTATTTGTAGGTTATTTCGAATAACAATTGGTTATTCCTCCATAACACCAAGGACAAAAGGGTTTGTCGCTTGAAACATGAAGTTTCTTGAAGAAGGAATTTTTCATAAATGTTAAGTGGGAGGACAATAGAACTTTGATAAGGTTAACGAACATTAGCTATATGTGCTGAGTTAAAGACCGGAAAATGTTCCGGAGGCAGCCAGAATGCTCATGGATTACGTGCCTCAAAGGTTGCGGTCACGGAGGTCTAAAGTTCCTATTGAACCAAGAAGGTCGGATAAACAATCAAATGATTAAGATTTGAGAGTAAATCATTATTCTTTGACAATGATGAACCGACTATATGCAAAGAAGCGATGATGGGCCCTGACTCCGTCAAATGGCTTAAATCCATAAAATCCGTGATAGTTCCATACACGACAAATCAAGTTTTTAACTTGGAAGACCCTCCGGAAAGGTGTAAAAACCTATTGGTCGTATTTGGATCTATAAATAAATAGACATGGATGTTTCACATCTATGAAATAGTCGACATGTCGGTAAAGTATTTTACGACAATGTTCAAGGAATTGACTATGACAAGATTTGATCTTTCATAGCGATATTTAGTCTGGACGAATTAAAGTAGCAACCACTACATATAATTTATTATACGGTAAATGAATAAACAAAACAAAGTTCTTTTAATAGAATGGTTACCTAGGACGTGTACATGACACGATCCAAAGGGTTTTGTTAATTCAAAGGATGCTAAAAGGGGCATGCAAACTTCAATTGTTGAAGTAAGCATCGCGGAGTTGGAATCTTCACCGTGATGAAAAAGAGTTTTCATTAGGAGACGATGAAGATGCTTGCATTTGCAAGAAATTAAGTGGGAGCGCTGAGACATATTTCTAATACATTATGTGGAGGACATCTTGTTGATTAGAAACGATGTATCTTTTATTGACAAAGGTTAAGAATTTCATTTTGATGAAAGACTTAGGCAAAACCCGAATATTTAGCATGAATGTCTATAGTGGATAGACTGTGATGCTAATATGGTTGTGCCAAACGTACATATATGAGATATTGAAGGAGTTCAATATAGAAACAACAAGAAACGGTTCTTGTCGCATGGAAAGGAATTGAATCAAGATTCAAGTGTATCGACACTTGATAAGTGAAACAAGATTCAAGTGCTTTGACACTTGATGAGTGAAATCACGAGAATGTTTTGATCAATCATACCATGATATGTACACATCCAGATATGTCCTATGCTCTAAGTGTTATGAGCATATACCAAAATGAATCATAAAACGATCATTGGACGATAGTAAGGATATTCTTATGATCTTTTGGAAGAAGTAAGAATATATTTGTATAGAGGTGACAAACAATTACAAATAGTTCATTGTAAAGCGTTACATTGATACTAGTTCTGTCACAAGATATAAATTAAGTTTATCTCAATTTAAACTATGAGTGGCACAATGAAATGGAAAGGAGTTTTTCATGATGGATTTGTATGTATTCCAAAGTTAATACATTGTGACGAATACTACAACAAAAGGCTAAGTATATGACTGCTATAGTAGCAGCAAAGGAGGCAATTTGTGTCAAGTAGTTTGTTATCAAACTAAGGTGTGGTTCCCAACGGGCTAACACTAAAGATATATTGTATGACAATAGTATCGACATGATTTAACCCCAAGGAACTAAAGGTCTCACCGAAAGACCAAATTTATACAATGCCATCTCATTGGAGAATGAGTGATGCGTGAAGACGCAAAGACTTGCAAATACACACGGACCTGAAAGCGTCAGATCCGTAGATTATGTTAACCACTTGCAATTGCGTATATGGAACACCAGAAAGCCATAGGTGTTCAATACGCAAAGTTTTCAAACTAGATTATTGTCTCTAGTGCAAGTGGGAGACTGGAGGGAATATGCCCGAGAGGCAATAATAAAGTGGTTATTATTGTATTCCTTGTTTATGATAAATGTTTATTTTACATGCTATAATTGTATTAATACGGAAATGTTAATACATGTGTGTTTAATAAATAAAAGGAAGTTCCTAGTTATGTCTCTCTTATAAACTAGCTCGTTGATTAACAAGATGATCATAGGTTTCCTGATCATGGACATTGGATGTTGTTAATAACGAGGTCACAACATTACTGTAATGGTGTGATGAACATTCATCCGAAGTATAGCATTACGATCAAAGTCATTGAGTTTATATTGCTATAACAACTTACGAAGTGATCCTAATCCTTAGACCATGAGATCATGTCAATCACTAACGCCGGAAGAGTTTCTTGATAACATCAAACGTCACACCGTAACTGGGTAATTATAAAGATGGATTCAGAACTAATAAAGTGTTATGTTGAGGCCCATGGATCGAGAGTGGAATTTGTTTATCCCGATGACGGATAGATATGCTCTGGGCCCTCTCGGTGATATCACATTGATTAGCTTGCAAGCAAGTGATTTGATCACTAGAATGTTATATCATGGAAACGAGAAAAGAGTGAATGTCAGTAACGAGATCAAACTAGGTATGGAGATACCGATAATCGAATCTCGGACATGTAATATATCGTGAAACAAAGGGATTAAGATACTAGCGTAAAAGGTTCACACGATCACAGAAGTCATCGTTGAATGTGTGGGAGTCAATACGGATCTCCAGGCCCCGCTGCTGATTATTGATCAGAGTGGGGTCTCGATCATGTCTGCATTATTCGCAAACCATAGGGTGACACACTTAAGGGATACCGACACCATTCGGAGCAAATGATATGTCAGAAAAAGAAAAGGAAAGCGCAGGAATTTATTTCACTAGACACCGGAACTGTTTCGGTTGAAATTGCTGAAACTGGTTCTGCATGTGAAAAGGAATACTTGGAAGGGTTTTATGTGAATGTTTGTTAATTAAAGTAATTAACAAAATTCTGAATAAATAAATAAAAGAGTTTTATTTAAATGAGAGCTTGCATTAAATTTGGTGGAAATTTAATGCATGTGAGTGGATTTTTGAGTGGAGGCTTTTTAATGGGAGTGGAGGCTTTTCATTTTGAGTGGGAGCTCCACCCACATGAATGTGGAAGAGGTGGGGGCAGCCCCCATGGCTGGGCGCCATGCCTCTTGGGTGCCCCCTCTCCCCTATAAAAGGCCCCCCTCTCCTCCTCTCAAAGCACACCTCCTCGCGAAGGATCTCTCTCCCCCCTTTAGAATTTTCCCATGGTCTCGGATTAGCGAGATACATGTTCCCGGTGGATTTTTCTGGAAGGACTTGTTGCTTCCGCTGCTTCGCTGGAGCGAGGGCGCAGAGGTTGTCGGGGTACCCGTACGTGTGTGCGATCACGGATGCACCACTGCTTTGAGGTATTGGACTTGATCGTGCTGGACCGGCTGGACCAGACGGACTTCATCACGATCTTGAGATCGGCAAGCGTTCGTCTACATCATCCACGAGTAAAACCTCGTTAACGCTATTCGGTCTTCGAGGGTATGCATTCTATGGATGTATATCCACCCGTTGCTTGTATCTAGTAGATAGATCTTGGTACTTAGATGTTCCCATCGTAGGAAAGTTTTTGTTTTCTATGCTGTGAACCCTACATTGGATTCAAATCTACCACTCCTAAGGCTGCCCCCTCTCATAAATAGAGGGGGAGGGCTGCCCCAACACCACAAGCCCTAGCCCCTCTCCACCCGAGCCTTGCGCCAGCCGACCATTGGCCGCTAGTCATGCCGTTGCATGCCGCTGTCCGGTCATCGACGTCGCCCTAGCCGCCGCCGCTGACACCTCCTCCTCCTCCCGGTCTTCTAAACCCTAGATCACCAAGAAACCCCAATTCCACCATAACTCGCACCGGCTTAGGCGAAGCCCTGCGGGATCTTCCCTCTACTTCCGACACCACACCATCGTGCTGCCGAAATCGCGAGGGGAGAACTACAACCTCCGCTGCCTGCTGGAACAAGGGAGAGGAAGGTCTTCATCGAGTATCGAACGTGTGACCGATTGCAGAAGCGCTGCCGGAATGCAGCGTCGGAAGGATCGTCTATGCGATCTTGAGAACGACAAGTGTACGACTACATCACCCACGAGAATCTGCTCTCATTAACCGCTTTGGAATCTTCGAGGGTGAGTGCTTCTATCGACTCGTTGCTACAATCTAGTAGATAGATCTTGACTTGTTTGTGTGCATGTGGTAGAATTTTTTTGTTTTCCATGCTACGAACCCCTACAGTGGTATCAGAGCCGTGTCTATATGTAGATCTGTTGCACGAGTAGAACACAATGGTCATTGTGGGCGGTGGTGCTTTTATTATCAATTGCTTTTTGTGTACTTTGCATCTTGCGGTTTGATGGGATGAAGCGGCCCGGGCTAACCTTACATGACATCGTTAATGAGACTTGCTCCACGCTTAACATGCAACTTGTATTGCATAAGTGGCTTTGCGGGTGTCTGTCTCTTCTATCATAGTATAAATTCAATTTACAACGGGCACTTGATAGTTCAAACATCAACGTTATGGTTCTTGTTCGTAAGTTAGAACGACACTTATTGAAATCCCCAAACCATGTAAAATATGCAAAGAAAATTAGAGGCGTCTAACTTTGTTTTGCAAGGGTGTGCTGTGATGTGATATGACCATGATTATGATTATATATGATATATGCAATGATCCTTATTGTAAGTTGGCAACCGGCATGAGCTATATGGTTGTCTTTTAAATTCCGTTAAGACCTGCGTGTATATTCAAAATAGTTGTAATAGTTGATGCTGGTGGACGACAACCATAAAGCCACGCCTTGCGCTGGATGTTAGAGTCGACAGTTGTGTCGAGTATGAAACATTTTACCCTCGATTTAATCAGGTCAATCGGATTTGTAGCCATTCATAGGGATGCTGGTAAACATGCCTGGTGCGCTCGACGGATAGGGGCCAGTTAACTGCTCTAGGAAAAAAACAACATCACCTACTCAAACTCGAGTCCCGAGACTCGAATTTGGAAATTGTTGTTGTATCTCGACTCATGTCGCGGGGGCCTTACTGAGCCGAACTCCAGTTAATAAGTATATACCCAACGCGTCTGTCATGATTTTTTTCATGTCGTAGACACGGTATTAAACTGGTAGAGCGCATCGTATGCGGTTGCCAGACCATCAGATGTATCTATAGGTCTTATCTTTATGTCATAGACACAACATCCGAAGGTTTATCACCGCAGAGGTGTTTTGGGTTTCCAGATTGTTAACTACAACTAGAAGAACTCGATCGAGAGGAATTGAGTACCTGGGTATTCAAGTTTGTAAATTTATTTCTTTTTTAAAAGGTTTGGTCGCCTTTTATTTCTCAAAGTTCAACACATTACACATGCCATCAGGTGGCGACACTAGCCAGACATGGCGACCGTGTTCTTCGAGCACACAACTTCTAGCAAGCAGGCCCGGCTCTGGCCCATCGCGACCTTGGTGACGACCAAGGGCCCGTGCCAGTGAAGGGGCCCAAAACTGTATATATCTGCCTGAGTTTTTTTGCAATGAAAGGCCCAGAACAGCCACCCCAGTAAGCCCACTGGGAGAGACCCACCTCATCGACAGGCAGGGCCCAGCGATCGATCGACTTTGACAGCTGCAGCCGCTGCTCTGTGTGCTCTAACGAAAATTGGCCATGAGTCCCTCACCGGCTGCTGCTTGGAAATTAAATCAACTGGCCTTTTTCGCATGTGCCCACCGCTGCCCCCGGTATATTATTCAATCTTCCTGATTTGGTGGCAATCAATGGTTGTTTCTTGATTTGATAATGCATATATTTCACTAATTGCATATGCTGTAAACGATGAGCTAATTGTGGAGAGTATTAGGGTTCTATTGATATTGAGATTGTACTCAATCATTTTTCATCTAGAAATGTTCGAAGAAGCTTTAAAAAATGAAGTATCATTCTAAGTGGAATCACTGGAATTATTTCTTATTTAAGATAATCAAACTAGCAAGAAGTACTACTTATATTTTGAGACTAAAAATATGTTGTTGGATGTCAACACTTAATATTTATAAATGAAAGTGGATACATATTATATGTCTATATTTCTAGATATGGCTAAATATACATTAGCCTTAGGGGCACATGGCGTCGACTTCGCCTAGGACCCTGCAAAACATAGAGCCGGCCCTGCTAGCAAGCCTATGAGCGTCCTTGTTCGATCTCATTCTCTCATGGACGAAGGTTATCTCCTCAAAGTCTTTCTTTAACTTGTTTATTATCTCCTGGACGACGTGCAGGGTGCCCTGCTCTAAACTTTTGACCACGTTCACACAGTCACTCGCCAACCCGTACCTTCTTGGCAAAATCAGCTGCGGCGTCTTGGGTTGGGCCTTTTGTTCGGCTTGTATTTACTTGTGTTGCTAACAATTGCCCACAGAGAGCCCAACAGGAGCATCAGCCTCCAAAGTGCGGGAGCCTCCACGCGAATCGGATATCTCCTCCACGTTTTGGATTGATCTGACGCGTAACTAAGGTGGACGGGCCTCCTACCTTTCTTCTACAACCTCTATTAGACGATACTCCCTCCGGTTCGAATTAATGTACAATCATAATTTTATAAACAAACCTATTTATTTTCAAAACGTTACAAATTGACTCTATTCAAAATCTAAATTTCAAAATCCTGGAGTCTGCCCGCGATCTCCGGCGGCCGCGCGATCTCCAGCGGCCGCGATCTCCCTGGCCGCGCGGGATCCCGCAATCTCCGTCGGGAGGCCCAGCGCCCCCAGCGCCCGCAATCTCCGTCGGGAGGCGGCCGCGCGATCCTGGGCAGGCATCCCAGCGGCCTCGATCCCTGGCAGGCATCCCCGGCGGGAGGCGGCCGCGATCTCCGCGCGCGATCGATCTCCGTGGCGGCGGCGATCCCAGCGCCACGATCCCCGGTCATCCCCAATGATCCTCCTGGGAGGAGGAGGTCGGTCGAGCTCCGGCTCCCCATCGTCGTGCTTGGGGAAGGCAGAGGCCGGTCCAGCTCCAGTGTCCTTCCCAGTCGTCATCCTCCTCCGCCTCGAGCTCTCTCGTCGGCCTCCCCGTCGGCAGCTCCTCGAGCTCCCTTCACCACTCCACCGGCCGACCTACTCTGTGGTCGTTCCAGGCCTAATCACCAGCCTCTCGACAGTAAAGATCACCAGCCTCTCGACAGTAAAGATCTCCATTCATACTTAAGTTGCCCCCTCAAATTCCATGCACGTATCTACAAAGCGACCATACAGATGTGAATCTTCTTGTAATAACAGTAGATTCAGAAAAACTTACTTGCATAACCTTTTCGGTGAGAATGTTACGGAACACACAAAAAAAAGGATGAAATCACATGTAAATTCCAAAGATGATTTACATGACTAGAACAAACAATTAGAGTAATGCTACAGATTAAATTGAGAAGAATTTGCGGATACCAGTTCCATGAACCAGTCTTGAGTCAACATCAATTACCAAGTTCCATGAACCAGTCTTGAGTCAACATGAATTACCTGATCAGTACCAAGTTCCATGAACCAGTCTTGAGTCATCATCACCGCAGGACACAGTCCGTCGCACTAATCCTGACAACAAACATCTAACATAAGTAGCAGCAACAATCAAAATCAGCAAGATGTTGCAAGTCCATTGAGCAAAGATCCAATAGCAGTTTTAAACAAAAAAATGGACTTTGAAGACTGATAAGCTAAAAAGCAATGGATCCCAGTACCTGATCAGTAGCACTACCATTACCTGAATGTTACAATGTTGACTGCATTTGATTGTACTGCATTTGACTGTACTCGAATAATTGTTTGTCATCAACATGGGATATATACAAATGTCATACTTATTTCAGTTCAGAGTTACATCATCATTTGACTACATTTGATTGCTCTGTAGGTACATATAGAGGGGGAATGGACTTGGATCTAAACATGAGGCTAGAGGAGGAGTATAGATGGATGGACCTGGATGTTGACGTCAGACTACAAGAGGAGGAGGTGAAGGAAGGATGGATCTAGATCTCAACGTTAGATTAGAAGAAGAACAAGAAGAATATGTTGCTCAACCAGATCATATATCCAAAGAAGAACATATTGCTCAGACAGATCATATATCCGAAGAAGAACATGTTGCTCAGCCAGATCATTTATCCGGAGAAGAACATATTGCACAGCCAGATCATATATCCGAAGAAGAAGAAGAAGAACATATTGCTCAGCGGCACCATAGAGATCTGCCAGAGAGTCACAAATTCGCAGCATATATTGCACTAAAAGCACTCAGCAAAGGTAGACCAATTGAGAAGGCTGATAAAGACTTGTGGCTCAACTTCTGAAAACAAGTCTTAGAACTGTTGAAAAGACCTGGAAGAAGGCAATAGAACAAGAAACACACGACGAAGAAGTTATTTTTTCTAATTTTTCAAATAAAAGAAAGGGTAGAGGTGGTCGAAAGAGGAGACAACTTAATCTCTCTGAAAGGGTGCGTCAGGTTGCATTAAACAAAAGGGGTACATCGAGAGCACTAGCAAGATCTCTTGGTGTCCCTTATAGTACATTACAGAGAAGGTTCACATGGGGTGAATTAAGGCGCCACACAAGCAGCCTGAAACCATTTCAGTCTCTAGAAAACAAGATCAAACGGCTAAAGTTTTGCATTTCAATGGTTGATCAAACAACGATATCAAAAGCAATGCCTTCCTTTAATAATATGGAGAATATAATTCACATTGATGAAAAATGGTTTGATATGACCAAGAGAAACAGAACATATTACCTTCTTCCAGAGGAAGAAGATCCTTTGCGCACTGTTCACAACAAGAACAGTATCGGCAAGGTCATGTTCTTAACTGCAATTGCGAAACCCAGACATGATGCACAAAGGAATGTGACCTTTGATGGAAAGGTAGGCATATGGGAATTTGTCACGGATAGTGCAACTAAATATAACTCCAAGAATAGGACAAAAGGCACTATGGAACTAAAGACAATGATTGTTACTAGAGACGTCATGAGAGAATACCTATGTGAAAAAGTAATTCCAGCAATAGTAGAAGCGTGGCCTGACGATGGGCACGAGGGAACAATATTTATCCAGCAGGACAATGCTAGAACGCATGTCCTGCCAGATGATCCTGCTTTTATAGCCGCTGTGAAGCTTCGGGTTTGGATATCAGGTTGACTTACCAACCTCCAAATTCACCTGATATGAATGTCCTAGATCTTTGCTTTTTCAGAGCAATCGAGTCCCTTGCATTTGAGAGTGCACCTAACACACTCAAAGAGCTGATAGAATCTGTTGAACAAGCTTACGATTCCTATGACACAGAGAAGCTTGCGAAAGTGTTTATAACCCTACAATCTGTCTTGCTGGAGGTTATGAAGGAAGAAGGAGGAAACAAAAACCAGACACCCCACATGGGAAAGGACAAACTCCAAAGGGAGGGAATGCTACCGGACACGCTAAAAGTTGATGGGGAACTCTACCAAAAAACCTTGGAGCTGATAGCTTCCTATGAGCAACAAGTCATAGCACCAGCTCAAACAACATCTCGAAAAGCACGCAGGACAGGCCCCCGAGTAATTTTGGATGATGAGACAATGATCCCGGAAAATACATATCTAACATGGCTGAATGACCCATCAAGCCTTATTCGTAGAAGGCGCCGAGTCAGCAATGTATGTCAAGATAGGCAAATTAACCTCAAGCTGGTCACTAAAGAAGAAGCTCAAGCTAGTCAAAAGGAGAAACTCATCTAGTCACTAAAGAAGAACGTCAAGTCAATTGTTTTGTAATTGTGTATACTATCTGTCATGTGTGTACATTCATGTGTACTATCTGTCACAATATATTATCCCATATATTACAGTACATACTTCATATTGGCAGTACACATTTATCATAAATTAATTACTCCATAGTCAAGTGATACATGAACACAAACAGAAACAGGTCAAGTGATGAACACAAACAGGTTGATGCATACATTTATCTTTTGATGAACACAAACAGAAATTAATTACTTCATATTGGCAGTATACATTTGAGATTAGTGTAACCTACCCTTGCTTCCAACGGGGGACAAAGCATTGATATAATATCATTTACTCCTTCAGAGATTGATTGCCACTGAATAATATCTTCGAGTTCACCCACACAAGCAAGCATGGTATATTGGTCTATATAGTCATGAATAAGAATAAGAGGATTTTTTTTAAAGTGAACTCTAAATCTAGAACCAAAGTGAACTCTAAATCATGTGTATGCACAATGGTACAGTAGGAACATCATGTGTACATCAGGAAACATCTAGATTCAGTAAACTGTCAGTTCTTTTTCAGTAAACATCGTTTTGTGCTCGCATACCTACTCGATCGTGTAATTTCAGACCAGAAATAATAAAAAGTAGCACTTTAAAGTAGAAATATAAACATTTGAGATAACAATGAATCTACGGTACCTTGTCCAGCATTTGTGATATACAGGAGCTGCTCTAACAACCAATAACCCTTAATGGAGATTATCATGTTACCTTCAAAATAAAAGAGTGCGACGGTTCAGTGGGAGCTGCAGCATAGCTGTGATGCATCAAACTCGGTTTGAAATTCAGAACTAGATACCACAAGCAACAGAGCAAATAAAGAAGAAACGACAAGCAACTTAGATCAAAATAATCTTTTATCTGTCATATGCATCAAGCAACTTAGAGCATAAGTTACTCCTTGTCCTCATGCTCGAAATAATAAAGAGGGAAAATGGCTTATAGAAAAAAACAATCTGGTTTCAAGAGAGTAAAGAAAAAGACAGTATATTAGAATGAATGATTTACATTCCTTGATTATATCCTCAGGACAGAGTACGGCTAGTACCATTTACAGTCACATACATACAGTTGTTGCAAACTTCAGAAGAAACTTCAGTCCTACATATTCTCTTGCTTTGATCTTACGGTAAGTTCCAGGAAATTCTAGTCCAAGACAATTGAACACTTGTAGTAGTCAAACTCCATGTCCCATCATTTTTAGAAATGAAAAACACTTTGTGCTACTACTCGGAAAAGCACGTGTGAAGTGTTTTTCTAGATAGTACTGGCAGTCAACCGAGACGAGAAAAAGGTCTAAAATAACTGAAAGGAGATGCAATTTCAGACCAAAGCTGACTAGAACACATGATGGATCAAGCGTGTCATAATTTTCCTCTTGTTTTCGATGAAATGGGAGTCTGAAAATATCAGCATTCCATCCCAGTGCCGCTGTCGGCTCTCACAAAATCAAATTCACTTCCTACTCTTCAAGCTTTTTATGTTTCACACGACTCAAAAACATGGAGAGGGATGGGTGTATGGATTACTGTGGTGATTGGAGAACAAGTCGACAGGGTTGAGGGGATCCGGCTGCGGCTTCCGGCGGTGCCGGTTGTGGCCTTCGAGCCACTTCCTGTAGCTCATCTTCACCTCGTCGAACTCCACAAGCAGATGGAACCTGCAAAAGAGCAGTTCCCTCATGTTAGAAAGATTTTCCCATGATACACAAATCCTGAATCTGAATTTCACCAAAATTCAGATTACTGAAATCCTTAGACTGCTATTATTCAGTTTTGAGTATTTCGAGCTCAACTCAGATTCATACCAGAGAAATTTCGAGCTTGCCACGGATGAGGTTGCTGGCGGCGATGTGGAGAAGATCCTGGAGCTGCATCTGACCGCGATGGGGGCCGGCGTGCAGCAGAGAGCACTCCCCTGGTCTGCCATCTCCTCTCTGTGCTTTGGTGGCGTCGGTGAGAACGAGATGGTGACTTGGAGCTTCGCCTCGCCGTCATAGAGCACATCGAGTATCTCTACTCGCAGATCAAGCAAGGAGGCATGGAGAATCAAGGCGGCGGCGGTGTATTGGACAGAAAAAGTTCAATCTTGGCGGTGGTGCGGTGCCTTCGCAATAGGCAGCAGTGGAGGATCTAGGCGGCGGCGGTGCATCATGGGAGAAGCGGCGGTGTGGGGAGGGAGGGTGTAGCGGCGTGTGGCGGGGGGAGAGGGGGGAGGGAGGGTGTAGCGGCGTGTCGCGGGGGGAGAGGGGGGAGGGAGGGGGTGCAGCAGCATGGGGCGGGGTGACGGCGACGAACCATCGAAGCGGAGCAAGCGATGAATGAGGAAGACGGATCGTGCGGACTGTGAGGTTTGTCGGAGATTGTACAAGAACGTTTTTGCAAAATGGCCCGCGCGTCAGTTAATTCGGACCGGAGGGAGTATAATAATTGTCTGAGAGGCCATAAATTTTAGACGCACTCATCAAGACAAGATACCTAAGAGAACTGAAAGGTTTAACGAGGCGTCTCCCTCTTCCT
The DNA here is from genome assembly GCA_023614405.1 of Avena insularis. Lineage (NCBI taxonomy): Eukaryota > Viridiplantae > Streptophyta > Magnoliopsida > Poales > Poaceae > Avena > Avena insularis. Next base: position 27,370,075 of record CM042689.1, on the reverse strand, counting down.
CCTCGTTTCCGTCCTGGCATCGTCGTCTCCCGCTTGCCTAGCCGCCGGCGATGATATCCTGATCCCCCCGCCGCCTCCGGCAGCCGCGGTGCTCACCTTCTCGGAGGGCTACACCCAATTTCTCGGGGACTCCAACCTAAAGCTCCACGGCGACGGGAAGCAAGTGCACATCTCACTCAACGAGAGGACAGGTTCAGGGTTGGTGTCGCGAGGTCCGTACCTCCACGGATTGTTTAGCGCCAGCATCAAGCTGCCATCCGCCGACTACACCGTCGGCGTCAGCGTCGCCTTCTATGTAAGTTCATACTATTATGATTCGACATCGGCGACAGAATAATAGTACATTGCTCTGATTTTACGTACATCCATTTTAATGACAAGTAATATGAATCAGAGGGAGTACCTAGATGTCGAACGGGCGGCGACGCACGACGAGCTGGACTTGGAGTTTCTTGGGAACGTACGTCAAGGGGAAGGGCTCGAGGCTGCAGACCAACGTCTACGGCAATGGCAGCACAGCGGTCGGGTCGGCCGGGAGGAGAGCGAGGTACGTCCGTCTCTGGTTCGACCCCACCAAGGACTTCCACCGCTACGTACGCCATCCTCTGGACCAATAATAGCACCATCGTGTAAGAAATTCACATCATAAATTCAGATGCTGATTGATGTCAGAGTTCAGATTGTTCCTGTATAAATTTCACTCGTCTACTTGTTTGGTCGTGTGGACGGTGGCAAATGATCGACATCGTTTGCTCCATAGGGTATTAAACACCCCCTTAAGAGATTCATAGATAGAACCACCTACTTTTTGGAAATTGTTTGTTAACCCAAAACTAGCACGACCCGGACATCCCGACCATGACCCGGACCCAGACATCCCGGACGTCCCGACCACGCCCCCTTTCTTCAAAGCCCCGCCCCACGATCGGAGACCTGCGCCGGCGCCGACGAGCGAGCGGCGGCGAAGGCCGACGCGAGGGAGTAGGCGCCGGAGTTTCCCGCTTTTTCCCGAGCTAAAGACCTTCTTCTGGGCTGCGCCGACGCCGACGAGCGAGCGGCGGCGGAGGCCGACGCGAGGGAGGAGGCGCCGGAGTTTCCATCTTGTTCCCGACATAACGACCTTCTTCCAAGGTGCGCCAAGCGAAGCGAGCTGCGATGTGCGACGCGAGGAGGAGGTGCCGGATTCCCCGGCGAGGGCACCAACCATCCGCCGCATCGGTGCAGGCGAGATACCGCCGGTATTCATGGCACCTATCAGGCGGAAAGGGGTGTCCCTGCAAAAATCCGAGGTGTGTGCCTAAAATCCTGCTAGTTAACTGCCACAAATCTTGCTAGTTAACTACCGTGAATTCTGCTAGTTAACTGCTAGAATATTATGGTGAGCTAAGAGGAACTTGCAAATCACTGGTGTGTCTGGTTTCGTGTTTTTTTGGAAGTTAGTTGAAACAATCCATGGTAGTTAGCACATGATGGGGATTAGCACCTTGCAAACTTCTTCTAGTTAACTGCTTAAATTTGTCTTGTGAAATTAATGAAACCTTGTAAAAAATAACTGATGTGTTTGTTTTGTTGTGGTTTTTTGGAAGTTAACTGAACGTGTCAAATGTAGTTTCAGAAAAAACATTACTGGGTCAGGTCAGGATTTTTTGGGAGTTACCATGTTATAGTATGAGAAGTTAACTATGGTTACTTGTGTTTTAAAGTTGATTATCACTATTGTGTGGGTTCACTTAGACTTCTGAAAAAACAGAAAGTTAACTATTAGTATTTGGTATTGCAACTGTGTTACTCCTAAAAAAATTGTGGGAGTTAAGATGTTAAATTGATAGAAGTTAATTATGGTTACATGTGACTGGGGTGTTTAATACTGAAGTTGAAATAGTGACTAATTGTGTAATTGAGAAAGTAGAAACAGATGTTGAAAAAGAAATATCAAGCTTCTCTGACCAAAGATTTCAGGTATAAAAAAATAGAGTAAATCTTTTAATGTAAACTCCACTAATTATGTTTGTATGGGAGTTAACTATGTTCAACTAGGGTGATTTTGGTTGTTGTGAAAATATGAAATGTGTTGCACCACCAAAAAATCTTTGAAACAAAACTGTTCATATATGGTAGTTAGCAATGGTAAACTGTGGAGGTTGGAATGTTGAAAAACAACATGTGCTTGATTAGGGATGACAAAAAAAATGATGCTAACTAATTTCATGTATGGAAGTTAGCTACTAGGGAATGTGGAAGTTAGGTGTTCAATAAAATTAACACATGCTGTGTCTTTTTCTCCGCAGATTTTTAAAACAGATACACATCTAAAAATGGCCCATGGAAACAATGATATGGTTGAAAAGATGGTACATGGAGGTGAAGAAATATACTGCTGGTCTAGCCCACCAAAACGTAAACGTTCTCCTATGATATGTGATGAGCCTATAGGTCGTTTTGAACCTATGATGCGTCTTCCAAGACGACAAGCTGGTAGCAGAGCATGCCCCAATCCCATTGCCAAGTCTACATCAGTGCAAAACAGTGTGGATGTGAATCTGTCAAGTGGTGTTTCAAGCAATCCAAATGTTGTAGCTAGGAATCATATGCAACACAAGAGGCAGAAAGCAGTAGATGCAGACAATGTTGACAGTAGGAATCATATGCAACTCACGAATCAGCACTGGGCAGTTAAGTCTCCATCAAGAAGCAGTTAGGTCAATTCCAGACTCATCGGATAGCCACTCCAATGACGATGAGATCATGATGTGCTCTGGTCAAAAAAAAACCACGCTCACCTGTACGCTGCAATGAGCCAATTGTTGTTACAGATCCAGTTTTTCGTCTTTCACGAAGGGCAATGCAAAGTAACAGTGGGGAGTCAAGATGTGCACATAATGAAGTTGAGAAGAAAACATCAGATGTACAGATCAAATCAAAGCTGCCAGTAAGATCATCAAAGGATATGAGGCCAGATGGTAAATCTAAGAATGATGCAATGCATAAAAATGGGACTTCATCAGATCATATGCCTCCGAAAGATCCTTTGCTTCATGTACCTGTTGTCACGCCACCTTGCCCCATCAAACATGGGCATGAAGAAACACCAACTCCTCTACAATCGTACACACATGTGAGTGCCTGTAAAAAATAATTGTTTCAATTAATTATGAAATAACAAAAAAAAAATAGCATTCTAGATATGGTGAAAAATGAAAAATGTTATTTATTTTATCTTCGTTACTTAGAGAAGATAATAAAACTAATAATGACTAACATATTATGCCTGGGAAACATATGCAGGCACCTGAGCTCCCAGAGAGTTTCATACCTATAGTTGTCCAGGAATTCGAAACATTTGATGAGGCTTTTCAGTTTTACAACACATATGATAAGCACACTGGGTTTGGCATTAAGAAAGCCCAACGTGACAAGAGACGGCGGTATCTGCGATGTGTCTGCGAGGGAACACACAACACAAGTTTCGATGAATCTGACAGACAACGGGATAAAGTGAGCAAAAAAACTGACTACAAAGCATTTATGAGATTAAAAGAGAGAGATGATGGTAGATGTGTTGTGATGGAAAAATGACAAAGTTAGGTAGCTATATTTATGAAAATCCAACTTCTTTGCCTATTGGGAGTTAGGTAGCTATTTTAATATGAAAAAATCTCTGGCTTCCTGAGTATCTGGAAGTTAACTATATGTTGTCATAAAAGTCCACTTGCTATTTTTAGAGAAGTTAACTACATGTTGATATGGATAACTTAGCTATTATATATTGATATGAATTTTAATATAATATTGATTGTGAAAAAATTGACAAAGTGTTACTGTTGTTGGATACAGATCAGTGTCCCTCTATGGCGCAGGCTATACCGGCGATTTTCCTACGGTCTCTCCATAAGCTGTGCAGATGGCACATAATGAGAAAACATAAAGTTCTGCTGAGAAAGCTTTACCAACTTTTTCCTGACCTGAAAGAGCAGCTAGCTGGAATTTTGAACCATCCGCTAATGCCGTCGGAATTTGAAGCAGCATGGCATGAACTGATTGATAAGTACGGGCTGCATGATATCAATGTGATGATCAACCTGTGGAACGAGAGTACTACATGGATCTCGGCATATTGGAAGGATGTTTTCTGCGCCAGAATGACATCGACACAGAGAAGTGAGAGCATGAACCATGTGCTGAACAAAGGATTCGTGAAGGAACAAGATAATCTCCATATATTTGCGAAATAAGTAAATAGCTGTATACAAACAAGGCGAGAAGCAGAAAACGCAGAAACACTTGCATCGATGGTACAAATCGCAAACATGCTTCTTTATTTTTTAAGTAAAGGATACATATTTAAGTTATGTTTGAACAACATGGAAATTATCTTACAATAAATATTGAAGTTAAGTATGTCACACTACTGAAGTTACCTTATAAAAAAATTGAAGTATACATAAGAAAAAATTGTAGAGGTTGGGTTTGTAATAGATGTTTTAAGTAAAGGATAAAATATGTAAAACAATACTTCATAGTGCATTGACTGATATGTTAGTTTTTACATATGCAGGGTGCAAGGAAATCTTTGACCATATATGGATTTGAGGAACAAGCACTAAAGGAGTACACTAGGGCAGTTTACTCGGTGTTTAAAGAACGCCAATATCATAACACAGCTTTCAGAATTAAAACATCTTCGGAAAACCCAACACACTTCCTTGTGCATCACTACAACCAAAGTAGGGTATTTGCTTGGTCGAGGCATGAGTTCCATGTGCTAGCGGATGAAACAGAAGGCAGATTTGAGTGCGAGTGCAAACTATAAGAGCATACATGTAAATTATCTGAGTAACATTACTGAGCATATGTTGCCGCGAACAAAGTATTGATTTGCTTTTTTTATTGAAATTACATGAATGCTTTTCTAGCAATTTTTTTTACAAAAACAATAAAGGGAATTAAATATCAGGAATACATTAAAAATAGTTAGCATTCATGGAGAAAAAATATGCCAAGTAAATAAATGAATTTAATAAAAAGATATAGAAGTTAAGTTTGTAGAACAACGGAGGTTAACTGTATTGAAGTTGACTTCACTGAAGTTATTTTACTTACTAAACTGTGGAAGTTAAGTTTCCATTCATATTGAAGTTGATCTCAATCAATGTACTTTTAAAAATGTGCTACATCCTCTATTTTTAATTTACGCAAAAGTTAAAACTATTTTTACAGGGTTATTTTGCCATTATGTCCTAACTGTTTTTGAGCACGTAAGACTGGAAAAGATTCCAAAAAAGTATATACTGCAAAGGTATACAAAAAATGCAGTCACGGATCCAAATTTCAACCGCAAAGATTACAAAACATCAGAGACAGGAGGAACATCACTTGAATACAGACGAACTATACTATACAATGAGACAATGAAGACTGTGAATAGAGGATGCTACTCAGACGAAAATTTCGAGATGGTTCTGGCGGCTTTTCGAGAAGTTAATGCACGAATGGAAACCAGTGAATTAGATGTTGACAGTAACAATCGGACATCAGCGAATGGAGAAGTTTCGCAAGGGTCTAGTCCGTCTGACAATGTCCCTGTTACTGAAGATGGTGACCAGTTCGCAGATTTACAGCCACCACCAGTAGCAAGAACAAAAGGGAATCGGAATAAAGAACAAAAGGGAAAGAATTCTGCCCCTGCACGTCCACAGCCAGAGCTCGACAACCATGGCGTTCCCAAAGGTCAGAGACTCTGCAGCATATGCAAAAAAATCATAGGGCACAATGCAAGAACATGCAAGAAGAGGCAGCTCGCGGCAAAACTACCTGATACACATCAGAAAGTGGACGACACTTCTAGCCCTACAGAGAAAGTAAAAAAATGCATCCAGAGTTTGCTAGCAACTCAGGAAATCACAGACGGTGATGAAGCTGTTCTGGATACAAATGAGGATGAAGATTATGAAGACAATAGCAACGGATCTGAAGATGATGATGAAGCTCATACAGAAACAGAAAGTGAACTTGATGCAAGTCCTAATGTAGATGCTCAACAAGGACGCAACAATTGCAAAAAGAGAGCTCCACAGAAAACAACAGCTACACAGATGAAGCCACAAGGAATACGTACTTGTGGCGAGTGTGGTAAAATTAGAGGACACAACGCAAGGACGTGCAAGAGATTGCAACTAGAGGAACAACTGCGGAAACAACAGCTAGAATTGAATACAGAACAGAAATCTGCAAATGGCACACCAAAACAACACAAGAAAGGAACAAAGGAAAAAGATGACACACAACCGGAGAATCAAATAAGAAGGAGCAGCAGATTTAAGAAAAGTTGAAGAGATCATGTATGTGTCCAAAAAAATAGAGCCAAAAAACCAGATAGTGTTGTACAGATAAAACTTATATAGATGTTCTCTTATTGCTTGTTTAAAACGTTGGACTTTCGGAGTGATTATATATCCTTGCAGAATTCTCCTAATTTATTTGGTTGCAAATTTTTATTGGTTTTGTTATTGAGATGACTCTTTCCAGTGGACACATTGTAAGTTAATTAGCTAAAAAGTATTGTTTAATAGTGGCACATTTACATGTGTGTGAATGTATGGATATATGAAAAACTGGAAGTTATTTTTGAACAACATGGAAGTTAGCACAGTGCACTGCGACCGAAGGCAGTGCAACGCAGTACAACAAGGCAGTGCATGGACGGTGCACTGCCTGGACAGCGCGCAGTGCACGTGCAGTTCACTGCGACCTAAGGCAGTGCAATGCAGAACAACTAGGCAGTGCAAAGAAAGTTAACTTGCATAGAAAGTGGTAGTTAACTTGTAGATACAAGTTAAACATTAAGCAATGCAACATAGTACAACAAAGGCAGTGCATGGACTGTGCACTGGCTGGACAGCACGCAGTGCACTGCCTGGATACCGCGCAGTGCACTGTGAGCTTAGGCAGTGCAACATAGTACAACAAGGCAGTGCATGGACGGTGCACTGCCAGGACACCGTGCAATGCACTGCGACCGAAGGCAGTGCATCGCAGAACAACAAGGCAGGACAAGGAAGTTAACTTGCATAGAAAGTGGTAGTTAACTTGTACACACAAGTTAAACATTAGGCAGTGGAACGCAGCACAACAAGGCAGTGCATGGACGGTGCACTACCTGGACAGCGCGCAGTGCACTGCCAGAAAACCGTGCAGTGCACTGCAACCGAAGGCAGTACATCGCAGTACAACTAGGCAGTGCAAAGGAAGTTAACTTGCATAGAAAGTGGTAGTTAACTTGTACACACAAGTTAAACATTAGGCAGTGCAACGCAGTACAACCAGGCAGTGCATGGACGGTGCACTTCCTGGACAGCGCGTAGTGCACTATGAACTAAGGCAGTGCAACATAGAACAACAAGGCAGTGCGTCAGTGGTGCTACAAGGGGCGAGCTGATGACCATTCTTTGCTACCTGCAGCGGTTAAATTTGCTACATACGGCCGTCGGCTACCTGCGGCTTAGCTTATAATAAAGCAGGTTAGAATTAGACTACATGACGTTAGCTTAAAAAGAAAACATAGATTTTTTTTTGGAATAGTAGATGTAAGCTTATCGAAAATGAAGTGGACAAGAATTAAAAATTTAAAAATTTACCTTTAAAAAATTTAAAGGTTAAAATTACAGATAATGGAGGTTAACTATACAATAATGTGGGCTTCAGCTTGCTTTAAACTCTTTGTTGTGAAAAATAGATTACTTTTATAGAAATAGATTGGAAGTTAAGTTCATGTAAACCTGGAATTTAAGTTCCAGAAACCTTGGAAGTTAACTTTCATAAAACAAACATGTTTTAGCTGCTAACAACAAATACTAGACAAACAACAAATATAGTTCACAAATCTGGTACTTTCACAAAAATACCAATAATATATGGTAATACATCGAAACAATAGAAAAGTTAGTAATACAAATCATATTTAATGTACAACATGTTTTCACAAAACTACAATGCATCTTGCTATCACCCGAACAAATTGATTGACAGTTGCTAGTGGATGGTTCAAAGAAGTGCCTATTCAGCAACAAGTTTCTGTAAAACACTTGGCCAATCTGATGGACCTAGTTCATTGTTCATGTGGAACAAGAGCTAGAACATGAATTCAGCCTTCCAGTCTTCAACACGTACCTGATTTCAAAAAAATAAAGCCAAAAAATATAAGTAAGTTGATAAAAATGGAGTGGAGTTCAAGCAATATCAGAAACAGAAAAAAGTGGCAGTGTTTCAGGAAAAAAATGTAGAAACTAACATCCTTGTTTTTGATCTGCTCTGTAATCTTAATGCCATCATAGACAAGAGCCATCTTCATCATGTAAAATGCGCACTCGTTGACACCCTGCTCTGGGGTCAGCACATATCTGCACCTGTCTGCAGCTACATCCCACTGGACTGTGTCTTTCTTGTTGAAAGCAGAAACCCCATAAACCTCCTTCATAACCGTAACCATTCTTTTGATCTGTTTGGTTGTGTTCAAGAACAAAACACAAGGGTAATAAAATACATAAAACATTAGAGTTTACAAAAACACATAGATATTGCAGATTTTAAAATTCAAAACCGAAGAGAAAAACAAAAGCATACAATTTCGACACGGTCGGCGTGGAATTCACTCCTAGATAAGTTCTGAAGATTAGAGTATGACGATGTTTAATCTCGTCAATGCCCATTGTTATGGACTTGAGTTTTGGAGAAGATGGAGATGCTGGAGATCGTGGCACGGTTAACAGACAAGCAACCAAGGGACACGAGATTTACCCAGGTTCAGGCCCCCGGAGGGAAAACCCTACTCCTGCTTGTCTGCTCTTTGATTACGGCGGAACCGAAGGTTACAAGGCGCGCAGATTCGATCTGGCGTGGATGCGTGTGCGAAAGTATGAGTCGAGTTGCCCTAGGACGTGCCCTCCTGGCCTTTATATAGACTTAGGCAGGTCTCGGGCGTAGTCCTAGTCGGTTACAAGTTCTAGGGTTTTACCCCTTTGAATTTCCTATCTCCTCTAGTCTTGCTCTCCAAGGATCCGAAGACGTCATGGGCCTTGGCCACCCGAAAATCTTTATGGGCCAGCGTATGTCTGCCGTGGGCCTTCCTTGGGCTGGACTAGGTATGCTGAAGTTACGTACCCGTAGGGTATAACCATGTCAGTAGCCCCCGAGTGATCAGTCGAATGATAGATTCGGCTGAGGACTCTTCGACCCTTCGGGTGCAGCTACCTCTGTTTGTCTAGAGAATGATTTGAGTGTGTAGGGATTGTTGATGCGTGTGCCTGACTCTCCCGACAGATCAGGGTCAGTTAACTGTCTTAGGACAAAACAACACGATCTTCGTCAGATTCGAGTCCCTCGACTCGAACCCGGAACATATGCTGGCGTAATTCGACTCAGGCCGCGGAGGACTTACAGGAGTGGAATTCCAGTGATTTTAATTGGTGTACCCAACGCGTCTGTCGGGATTTTTCATCGTACCTGCTGGTACGGATTCATACTAGCAGAGCGCAGTCAGGTGCGTTGCCAGGCCATCAGATGATATCTGTAGGTCTTATCTTTGCGTCGCAGACGCAACATCCGAATGTTTATCACCGCGGAGGTGTTTCGGGTGGCCAAGGAGAATGTTACTCACTTAGCATTAATTGGGGCAGAGTTGCCGAAAAGTTTTGCATGCTGATCCGAAAGATCGCAGTCGAAGATTTCATAGGGTGCGTGACCAGCGCTCCCTATGGGAGTAGCCCCCAAGTGTCTGTTCGAGTCGTAGACTCGAACGGAGACTTTTAGTTCAAGCATTGTTTCAATCATTAGGTCCGCAGGACTCGAAAATTTTCGGATGCTTAAATCCATCCTCCCTATGGGAGTAGCCCCCGAGTCCGTAGTGGAGTCGTAAACTCGACGTAGGACTCAGAGAAATAATTTTGTCCTTATTTGTGCAGTCGTGCGCGCCGCGCCTCCTGATAGGAGTAGCCCCCAAGTATTTAGTCGAATCGTAGATTCGAGTGAGTACTTTTAGCTGTGGAGCCGAAGTGGTGCTAGTATAGCTTTTGATGACGTCAGTGCTTACGATCGATGACCTCAAGCGTCTGCTACGCCAGAGATGACTTGACTGGACGAAGCGTGGGTCCCACTTGCTGACTTTGAATTGACCAGTCACGCGCGGCGTGGAGATGATTACGGCGTCTCCTCGATTTCCGCACGTAGTGGACGGCGTGGTAACGACGGTTCGTTTTGGTGCTGACACGTGTACGGCCAGATCTACCGTTGGCGTTAGGTCTTCTCGATGGACGGCCAGCGTGCGTCGTCTTCGCTGTTATAATCCCTGGTGAAATCGTGGTTTGTTTTTCACCGCAGCAGTTCATCTATTCACTGCCCCCTCGTTCTTGAGCTATTCTTGCTGCGCGCTGAGAGTTTCCTCCACATTTCCTTTGTCTTTCTTCGTTGGCAACGCCACCACCGCCGTAGCGCCATGGGGAAACCGAAGAGGTCCTCATCTGCAGTTGGGACCAGCGTCGCCGGAGGCAAGAAGGGCACCGCCACTGCTCGCGTCACCGATGGTGGCTGGCGGCGATCATAAATGCGGGAAAGCGATCTCCGCAAACTGCGCGAGCGGAGCCTGATCCCGCAAGACACGACGGCCGTGAGACTCCCCGGCAATGAGGTAATCCCCCGTCCCCCATCTGGGTATCGGGTTATGTTTGTTGCCTTCATGATTCGCGGGTTTTCTTTTCCGGTCCATGACTTCCTTCGTGGACTGCTCTTTTTCTATGGGGTTCAACTCCATCATCTGTCTCCCAACTCCCTTCTCCACATTGCGTGTTTTATCACGCTTTGCGAGTGTTGGCTTGGCATTGAGACGCACTTTGGCCTCTTCCGGAAGCTTTATTCCGTGAAGAGGCAGTCTGGTTCGGATGGTGTGTATCCCATTGGGGGTTTCATCATCTCCCTTAGTCCCAATGTGCAATTCTTTTCCTTTTCCATGTCCGAATCTATCCAGTACTGGCGGAGGAAATGGTTTTACATCCGTGACGCCGTACTGCCTGGGCAAGATTTTGGTCTCGTTCCTTTTGACCCCTCCCAATTGATTGAGAAGAAAAGATCCTGGAAAAACCAAATCTTAGACGGTGAAGTGGCGGAGATAGAGGCCCTGTATCGTCGGGTAGGGGATCTCCAATTGATTCCTGAGAAGGAGGTGAACGGTGTCGACATCATCCGGACGTTTCTTGAGCGTCGGGTGCAGCCTCTCCAAGCGAGGGCACATCCGATGTTTCTTTACTCTGGTCGCCGTGATCCGACGAGGGTTTCGAGTGAGAAAATCTCCGAGGTGGAACTTGACAAGGCTCTTCGCGCGCTGTTGAAGTTCAAGGCTGACGAGGGACTCCCGGAGAAGTCGCTGACTCCTCCCTTTTCTTCGACGTTGGCCGTGCCAAAGGTGTAGATTTATGCACGTAGTGCTCCCCTTTTTTGTTGGGTGTTTATTTGTGTCCTTTGTTTGCTAACAAAGTTTCTTCTCATCTTGTAGAGCTTCAAAGTGCCGGGCATGGCACCACCATTGCCCGAAAGGTATCCGAATGCCCCGGATAATGAAGTGGTGGATTCCGTGTCCGAGCTACCGTCAGCGCGATCCCCAGCGGAGGATGCCGACGAATCGAGTGAAGACCATTCGCGCAAGCGATCACGGAGCTCGAGCGAGTCTTCGGATGCCTCGACTCCTCCGACTCCTAGAAATCCTCTGGGCCTTGAGCGTCATGATGATGTTCATGGGGGTTCTTCCTCTCCCCTTCCTGCCATTCCTGTGCGGGCTGTTGCTCCGCACCCGCCAGCAAAGCGGAAGAAGGAAGAGAAGGAGGAGAAGAAGGAAGAAAAGAAGGAGGAGAAGAGGGCCCGAAGGGCTTCTCCTATCTTCGACCTGAGCGCGTTGGGCTCGTAAGTTTTCTTGTTGCCACTGTTGTCCTTTTCTTTTTATGATGTTTGCACCTGTCCGATTGGCCGTGTCGAGGCAATCCTCCGACGGCTCCAGTGATGGTGCGGGGGAGATGATGGGGGAGTCGAACATTGCGTTGCCTCCTCCTCAGACGGTGGCGACTTCGGGTGACGCTGCGCCAGTTCCTCCTGTGCAGGAGAGGCTGGTGGTTGCACCTCAGAATTTCGCAGGCGGGCCTGCAGGTTCGCCTTCGGAGCACGTAAGTTTTTCTGCTTGATGTTACGGGGGGAGCCCCCGAGTGTCTTCGTATGCTGATGTTGTTTATGCTTCTTTGTGTTGGGCGTAGCCCCCAAGTCCTGCTCTTACTACTATTGCCTGTTGCTGCAGCCTTTTGTCCAAAGGCCAAGCGGCTGGTGGAGGAACGCCTGACGCTGGAGGCGAAACTGCGGCAGCTTCAAGGTATTCGTCTACCTTGTAGTACTTTTCTTGCTTATCCTGGTCCTGTTCTTTGACGCTTGCTTGTTGTAAATGCATAGGAGCATAACGACTCTCTCCGTGATGTCGATGCTCTGAAGAAGAGCCTTGGCCAATCGGAGCAGAAGGCTGAAGCTGACGCTGGGGCGAGAGAACGCCTTGAGCTGGAGTCGAAGGCGTACCGAAGAGCGTCTGCAGCAGGAGGCCGCAGATCGTGAGGAGCAGCTGGCCACCGTTGCGGCTGCTCGCGAAAAAGGGGTGGCGGAGAAGCTCATGGCTGCTGCCAAGGCTATTTTGGGTGAGCGCTAGCTTTTGTACTTGCTTCTTTTTCTACGGATCTTCTTCTATGTTGCCTTTCTTCATGTTTTCTTCTTTTTTTTGTCTCAGATGCCACAGGCATCGAGTTTGACCGCGGTGCTCTGAAGCACGGGAGTGCTCTAGATGATGCCACTGTAGCGGTCGAAGACCGCTGTAGCACCGTTGTCAACTCCCTTGCCAAGGCGAAAGAGGTCCTTGGTCGCTTCTACCAGGAGCTCTTCCCGAAGGGAGCATCCCTTGAAGACGTGGGTGCCCTGGCAGAGGCTCTGTCAGCCGAAGCGCCTGCAGCGTACAAGCGCAAGCAGAAGGGCATCGGCGCGTCCGTCGGGCTGGCGATGGCCATGGCGGTGCGGAGCTGGACCTGCCCAGTTACTTCTCGGATGCCTACTGCGGATGGATCCGAGGTAGCCTTCGCCGCTTACTTCGCTATTGCAGACGATATGGGCCCAAGCTCATTGACTTGTTTGTCGAGTACGCATTATGCGCAGGGCGAGGCCAAAGCTAGGCAGTCTGGTTCTGAGGCTACTCAGTGCCCTCCGCCTGAGGCGTAGTAGATGTAGGGTAGCTTTTAGTCTATTTTTGTTGTGAATATCTTTTGTAGTACCATCCTTGTGCCACGTAGTGGCCTTATAATGAATTCCTCCGAGTTGTGCTCTATCCTTGGCTGAATGTCTGTGTGCCTTCTTTTTTCTGCTGCTATAGGTTCCTTCGGGTGCTGACCCAGTTGACACTTCATTCGAAAGGCCCTTGCGAGCATCATTGGATGATTCCTCGTAGCTCGCTTTTCTTCGAGATCGCGTGCGCAGCTTGGAGAGAGATTTGCTTGGGTTACGCGGTCGCGCTGACGTTTGGAAGTCCAAAGCAGACCGTGGTGCAGCCAGAGAGGAGTATTTGATGGCGGAGATGGGTCGGCTGTCCGAGCAGCTGCAATGTAAGTTGATCCTTCTTTTGGGCTGTAGCTCAGTTCTTCGGGTGAGCCTGCTGGCCTTACTCTTGTTTTGTGTGATTGTCGCAGGTGCGAATCTTGCTCCGAGGGAAGAAAATGAGCGTATTGCTGTTCGAGTCAATTGCTTGACTCAACAGGACATGGAGGCTGGCGGCTTCTTCTGGATGGATCGTGATCGCGCCATAGTTCTGGCGACGGTGCAGGATCGTGTCTACCAGGTTTCGCGGGTGCTCCGCCAGTGCGTATATCGCTTTCCTCGGTGCTGCATGTCATGTTTCCGTTGGATGCCGTGCCAACGACCCTTGCAGGTCTTCTGACGAAGTTTCGGAGTGCCGGCAATGTCAAGGAGCTGGTGCGGCAGCAGCTCATCGCAGGGGTGAAGGCTACCTTGTCTCTTGTGAGGGTGCACCGCCCTGACCTAGATTTGGCTGCTATGGCGACTGGGCCACCTCCTCGACCAGATGGTGGTGAGTGGAATATGCGTCCGCATTACGCGGCTGTAAGGCAGTATGCCGAACAGATTGTAGATTTGTTTGAGCAGCGTGCTCAGGTTATTCTTCAGAATAGGTAGGACCTGAAAATAAACAGATAGATGTAAAATTTGTATATTGCGGCTGGGCGTGTATGTGCCCTTTGTTGTAAAGGTTTGCCTGTTGGCGAAACGCGATGCTTTGATTTAATCGTGCCCTTTTCGTTTGCTCGGCGTGGTCACTACTCAGTACGCTTTGTCCTCAGTCGATGAAACGTGAGGTGGGGGAGCCCCCGAGTGCGTTTGTAGCATGTAATAAAGTTGCAGAGAAATAGTCAACCGAAGGTTGGGGGCGAGACACTTAGCTTTATTTGTAGCGTAGTGGAGGAGGTACATGGTTCGGCTGAGTAGCCTTGGCTGTAAGCCTTATCGAAAGTAAAAAGGGGGTACATTGCTATGGGTAGAATCGTCAGTGCGAGATGTTCCATGGGTTGGAGTATGCGACTCCGGACTCCGTGCTTGAGGCGATAGGCGCCACCTGGGATGACCTCGGTGATGGCATAGGGTCCTTCCCATGGTGACTCGAGTTTATTCGGTCGCTTTTGCTTAAGTCGCAAGACGAGGTCTCCTTCGACGAAGGACCTTAGGCGCAGCCGGCGGCTGTGGTAGTTGCGGAGACTTTGCTGGTACACCGCTGATCTAGCTGCTATATCCCGTGCTTCGTCGAGTGTGTCGACGACATCTTCGAGTGCAGCCGTGGATTCGGCTTCGCTGTAAGTGACGACTCGTGGAGCTTGGTGGCGTACTTCGGCTGGTAGCACGGCCTCAGCTCCGTGCACCATGAAGAACGGTGTGTAGCCGGTGGAGCTGTTTGGCGTAGTACGTAAGCTCCACAGGACAGACGGTAGCTCTTTCGTCCAGTTTCCAGCTTTGTGCTCGAGTGAGCTCATGAGGCGCTTCTTGATGCCAGCGCCGATTAGGCCGTTGGCCTTTTCCACTTGCCCGTTTGTTTGCGGGTGTGCCACTGAGGCATACGTGATATTGATCCCGAGGCCTTCGCAGAAGTCCTGGAATTCTTCGGAGATGAAGTTCGATCCGTTGTCGGTGATGATGCTGTGTGATACACCAAACCTGTAGACAATGGATTCGAAGAATTTGACGGCGGTTTTGCCCTTCTGGTTGGTGACTAGCATGGCTTCGATCCACTTGGTGAATTTGTCGACTGCGACCAGGAGGAAGACGTGTCCTCCCTTCGAGGATTTTGGCAGTTTGCCGATCATGTCAAGGCCCCATTGGGCAAAAGGCCAGGCTATGGGTATGGGTCGAAGTTCGGACCCAGGTGCGTGCGGTTTGTCGGCGAACCGTTGGCACCCATTGCATCTTCGGACGATGTCCTTCGCGTCGCTCATGGCCGTTGGCCAGTAGAATCCTGCTCGCAGAGCTTTGGCGACGAGGGCGGCTACTGCGTGGTGGTCGCGGATGCCCTCGTGGATATCTTGGAGTATGGCCTTGCTGTCATTGATGGTGACGCACCGTTGTAGTACGCCCGTAATGTTGCGTTTGTATAGCTCGCCGTTGATGATGGTGAAGGCTTTTGACCGACGAGATCTGCGTCGGGCATGTGTCGGGCTGTCTGGCACTTCTCCGTTTATCGAGGCGGAGGTATGGGCGTGTCCAAGTTTCTTCGACCGCCATGACCTGCATCAGGTTGACCGTGGCAACCGGTATCCAACTTTTCAGGTCCTTCATGACCTTGGTAGCGTAGCCCCGAGTGTTACGCTTCTTCGGGTGATCCCTTGGGGAATTTCGCTGATGGATGGCACGCAGATCTGTTCGAGAACACACGGTGGTACCTTTGCACAAGTGGAGCCGATGTTGGCGAGTTTATCGGCCTCCTCGTTGCTCTCTCTTCCACCGTGCCGAAGTTCGCAGCCGTCGAATTCTCCTTCGAGTGCGTTGTATAGCAGCGCGATGCGATCATGTTTCGGCGTGCGTCGCACTCATTCATCGTCTGGCTGCGACAAGGTTTCACCAGATGACCAGGCGCGTTGCGCCGCATATTTTTGCCATCTTCATGCCATGGATGAGGGCTTCGTATTCGGCCTCGTTGTTGGAGGCTCTGAATTTCATCCGAAGGACGTACTTCATCTTGTCACCTTGTGGGGAGGTTAGTATGACTCCTGCCCCTGCTCCGGCTTCGCGTTTGGAGCCGTCAAAATGCATTGTCCAGGATTGCGACATGTCTGTGGTGTCCGGCAGCTGCAGCTCCGTGGAAGTCCGGAAGGACTTGAGATTTGATTGCGTGTCGCTTCTCGTAGATGATGTCCGGGGTGATAGTTCAATGCCCCACAGGGCCCAGCATACTGTGGCCTCTGGGTTATTCAGGATGCTGTTTAGGGGTGCCTCGTTGACGACCATCACCTGATGCTCCTGGAAGTAGTGGCTCAGTCGTCGAGCCGTCATGAACACGCCGTAGGCCAGCTTCTGGTAGTGCGGGTACCGTTGTTTTGTTGGAGTGAGAACCTCGCTGAGGTAGTAAATTGGGTGTTGTACCCCGTGGGTCTTGCCTTGTTCGGGTCGTTCGACCACGAGTCTTATCTTGACCACCGGTGTGTGGCTGCTATGTAAGCGAGGGCTCGCGCTCTTTTAGGCGTGACCAAAACTGGCGAGGTGGAGAGGAGCAGAGGCTTTCGAATCGTCGTTGGCTTCGTGTCCACTCGAACTTGTCGCCTTGCGCGTAAATGGTAAAATGGTAGGGCCTTCTCGCCCATGCGGTGATGAACACCTTAGTGCCGCTACTGCTACTGAGCTGCTGAACGCCTTGAGGTTTTTCGCTTCCATTGTCATGATAGCTTTGATTTTCTTCGGTTCGCTTCGATCCTCGTTGAGAGATGAAGTACCGAGCAGGTGACCGAGGGACGCCAAGGCGCTTTTCTGATTGAGCTTGATCTTGTAGCGATCAAGGTTGTCGAGCGTCTCGCGGAGATCGTCGATAAGTGTTCTTGCCTCCTTGGTTTTATGACTATGTCGTCGACATAGACTTGGGACGTTCGACCGATCTGGTCTTTGAGGCAGGCTGCATGCATCGGTACATGGCACCCGCGTTCTTTAGCCCGAAGGGCATTGTGTTGTAGCGATATACTCGAGCGGTGTGATGAACGCCGTTTTCTCTTGATCTTCGACCTTGAGTCGAATCTGGTTATAGCCTGAGTAGGCGTCGAGGAAGGAGAGTTTCTCACAACCTGCAGTCGAGTCGATGATCTGGTCGATCCGAGGAAGAGGGAAGTGGTCCTTAGGGCAATGTTTATTTAGTGACGTGAAGTCCACGCACATCCGCAGGATGTCCGTGTCCTTCTTCGGGACCATCACCGTGTTTGCCAGCCACTCGCTTTCCTTGACTTCCCGGATGAAGTCTGCTGCGAGTAATCTGTTGATCTCCTTGCCGATAGCTTCGGCTCGTGGCTCCGACAGTCTTCGGATGGACTGCTTGACTGGCTTGGTGTCTGGGAAGACATTGAGTGCGTGCTCGGCAAATTCCCTGGGAACTCCTGGCATGTCCGCAGGACACCAGGCGAAGATTTCCCAGTGCTCACAGAGGAATTCGACGAGCGCGCCTTCCTATGCAGTGCTGAGGTTGTTGGCGATCAGCGCCGTCTTGGAGGCATCCGTTGGATGGACCTGTACTTTCTTGGTGTTGATGGTGGAGTCGAAAGACATGTCAGGTGCGTTCTGCTTGGTGACTGGGGGTAGCCCATTGTCCGTCACCTCGCGGAGCCTTACAAGCTCTTCTTGCATGCCGAAAGACTGGGAGATTCTGTTGAAATCCCTGTCGCATTGGTCCGATCGGGTGAAGCTCCCGTGGACTGTGATGACGCCCCTTGGTCCTGGCATCTTGAGTAGTAGGTATGCATAGTGTGGGACGGCCAGGAACCTTGCGAATTCTACACGTCCCAGGATGGCATGGTATTGCGACGGCCAGTCCACCACTTCGAATTCTAGGCGCTCCTGCCGAAAGTTGTCCGGCTTCCCGAAGATGACGTCGAGCCCTATTTTGCCCAGGGGGGAGATGCCCTTCCCTGGGACAATGCCGTGGAACGTTGTGTCTGATTGTTCCAGGCTGCATTGTGGGATCCGCATAGCTGCTAGAGTGCTTGCGAACATTAGGTTGATGCCGCTGCCGTCCATGAAGACGCGACTCATCTCGAAGCCTCGATCTGCGCCTCCAGCACCGAGGCGGCATGACTGGCGAGGATCTGGCAAGGGTGATCCGCGAGTGAATGTGATGCAGGACTCCGATCCCGAGGGACTCCGGGATTGCAGGCGGAGTTGCCACGGCCAAGTTGATTTGTCGGGTGATTTTCTTCTGCACCCTGTTGGTGGGGCGTCCCTTCTGGATCATATTTAGCGCTCCCTTTGGTGGGGGTATGCGACCCCGGCGTTGTTTTGCGCTGGTGCGATTGGTTGATTTGGGCCTCAATAGGCGGTGGAGGAGCTCCGTGTGCTATTTCACTGCGCAGTGCGTTTCGAACGCAGGAATTGGAGCTTGTTGCCTCATCGCATCATGCCTTCGCTGAGTTTACGGAACTTCGGCGATCTTTGAGCATGTGGCTAGCTTTCTTTTTGCCATCTTGTTTGTCGATGTAGAAGTGGATGGTGCATGGACCCGAAAGTTTGTCGAATGCCGAGGGTCCGTTGTTGCGGTCGCGGCGTTGCCACGACTGCGTTGGTCGTCCGTTGTCGCAGAAGTTTCCGCTACGGTATCCTCCGCTGTTGCGGCTGTTGTCATTACGGCGGTCGGCGTAGCCGGCTGCGACCATGTCGGGTCCGTCGCGGTCCTCGTGAGCGCGGTCTCCTCTTCTTCGGCGTTCGCGTCTTCGCCGTAGTCATCCTCTTCATCTGATTCGCCCGCTGGATGCAATCTTCGCCGTCTGCCTGTTGGCGATTTCCATGAGGTGGTCGAGTGTCTTGGGCTTTACACGCCAAGTTCCTCCTGAAGTCTGGCGCTTGCGCCGTCCAAGGCGTCGATGGCCCTTTCTTCGGAGATGTGTGCTGCGGAGTTCTTGGTTGTAGACCAGCGTGTAGTATGTCTGGCGAATAGATTCACCCGTTCTCGAGTGCGTGCTCGCAACTCTTCGATTGAGGCGGGCCTCTTGCTGGTGCCTTTGAAATTTCGGATGAAGCTATAGCGAGCTCCTCCCAACGGATGGATCGATGATAGGTCGCTAAGCGGACCAGCGCGCTTTGTCACCGCGGTGAAGGCATTGCATGGCGGTTTCTTTGTTGCCTCCATGAAGCTTGACGGATGACAGATGGTCACTGAGCCAGGACTTTGGATCTTGCGTGCTGTTGAACTTCGGAGTATCCGAAGGAAGCTTGAAGTTGCGTAGCATCTGTGTTCGCCGGACGGATCTGCTGAAGCATCGAGCCCCACAGAGTTCTCCTTCGTCTTCATCCATCTCAGATTCAGACGAGCATGCGCGTTTGGCGCGTGCTTTGTCGATCTTGCGCTGTGTAAGCTTGTCTCTGGCGTCGTAGTCGCGTTTATGGCGGTGCGAGCTCTTCTTCCTTCGAGGAAGATCGTGTTCCTCTTCAGCTTCGGATGAGGGAGTGGGGCTTTGGTCGCGCCTGGCCGGAGCTTTCTTCTTCGGCTCCGTAGGAGCGTCTTCGTGGAGCGCAGCTCCGATTAGTCCTAGTCCGGTGAGTGCGGACCTATGCATGGCCCTTTTCAGGTCCCCCTCCGGAGGTGGATGAGCCGCGAGATACGCAGTGGCTGCCATGATCGCAGCTTGTGGCGTCTTCGGGATGATGTTGCCGTCGGCGTCCATATCCATGAACGATGTATGGAGAGTTCGGGTCACGTCACGCCGCTCCTTCGGGTCCATGTTTTCCACCCGAGAGTGGTGCTTGTTTCCCTGGTTTCCGTTTGTGCTAGAGCCGGGTCCTTTGGCGGAGAGCACAGCTCGTCGCAAGACCGGACTCGGAGGCTGCTTGCGTTTGTCGAGCGTCTCCTGCATCTTGACTTGCTTCTTGTGCTCCTCGATGAGAAGGTAGTGGTATGCCATCAGTAGGTCACGTGAGGAGTCCAGAGGTAGGACTATTTCGCTATGGCGCGGCGTGCTTCGACCCATCCTTCTTTGCTAAGTTGGATGAGGTAGCCCCTGTTTTCCCCGTTTTTGCCGTTTCCACCGTTTTCGCCGTTTCCGTCCTGCGGGTTGGGGTTGGGCGGCGGATTAGGCGTTTCCTCATCGGTTTGGATGACTGCGGCGCACAGATAGCGCCTGCAGATTGGTTGGCTGCTGCCGCAGCTTTCGGATCCGGAACCGTAGGTCCCTTCATCCGAAGGTGGATCGCACAGATCAGAGTTGCTCTGCCGCTGTAGAACTCATCTGTTGATGGTGACGTCGTATACGGGTGTGGATCCCACGGCAGGCCTGATTGACGCACGGGCACCCGCCGTGGAGGCGGAGGGTGCCGCTTGTCCCACCAGGCGAAGCTCGAACAGAATTTCGAGTCCGTCGCCTACGGGCTCGAAATCCTTCATGGTATCCGAGTGGGCGGTGAAAGCGCCCGAAGAGGAGGTGATTCTCCGTCGCCGCGGAGTTGTAGATCGATCGGGTCGGAACCGTCACGACCGCACAATCAGCAGCCCCAGTTCCCACAGACGGCGCCAATTGACGAGGTTTAATCTCGTCAATGCCCATTGTTATGGACTTGGGTTTTGGAGAAGATGGGGATGCTGGAGATCGTGGCACGGTTAACAGACAAGCAACCAGGGGATACGAGATTTACCCAGGTTCAGGCCCCCGGAGGGAAAACCCTACTCCTGCTTGTCTGCTCTTTGATTACGGCGGAACCGAAGGTTACAAGGCGCGCAGATTCGATCTGGCGTGGATGCATGTGCGAAAGTATGAGTCGAGTTGCCCTAGGACGTGCCCTCCTGGCCTTTATATAGACTTAGGCAGGTCTCGGGCGTAGTCCTAGTCGGTTACAAGTTCTAGGGTTTTACCCCTTTGAATTTCCTATCTCCTCTAGTCTTGCTCTCCAAGGATCCGAAGACGTCATGGGCCTTGACCACCCGAAAATCTTCATGGGCCAGCGTATGTCTGCCGTGGGCCTTCCTTGGGCTGGACTAGGTATGCTGAAGT
This sequence comes from Avena insularis, assembly GCA_023614405.1. Lineage (NCBI taxonomy): Eukaryota > Viridiplantae > Streptophyta > Magnoliopsida > Poales > Poaceae > Avena > Avena insularis. The sequence continues at coordinate 27,348,782 of CM042689.1, read as the reverse complement.
TACGTACCCGTAGGGTATAACCATGTCAGAGTACCTCCTTGAATCAAAAATATCAAGCGTTTGAGTGTACCGATTCATCACGTAAAGATTGTGATGATCTCTGTTGAAGTAAGGGATAAGAATCTGTGTAGCAAACAAATATGGAAGTTAAGTGATGCATATGTACCAAAAATAACTTTTTGTAACAGACAACTATGGAAGTTAAGTGATGCATATGTAGAAGGTTAACTTCAGTACCACCAATGCAAAAACAATTTACACACAAAAGTCAAAATGGACAATTTTTTTTACCAAATTTGCATCCAACAGGTTTTCTCCTTCCCTCACAAAACATGAGAATTGTTTAGCCGCTCTCTTAACATCAAAAGCTTTCCTCGAAATGTCATTTGCACCAGCATCTTTTGGCAACCATGGTGAGAAGTCAAGAAGGTACTGCAAAACAAATTGAACACAAAAAGAAGCCAATAAAAAACAAAAATGACAAATGAGAAAAATACTAGCAAAAGGAACATAAGTTTGCGGAATTTATAGGGACAGTATAAGGCGGAAGTAAAACACGCTCCCCAGACTCAAACATTTTCTTTATAGTGGGATCATCCTTCCAGAAAGAGAATATATAATCCATAATCTCAGATTCCATCTGTTGACCACGGCCAAAAAGTCTGAACATGTAATTTCCATCGATAGATACAGGATCACCGCAAGTGTTTGTGAACATAACCAAATCCGACCTGCAAAAAAGACAAAAAAATGATGAAAAAGCATAAGTTCAGATTCGGGAAACACACTAGCTAGCAAAAAACAAATTAACATATAAAACACGCATAAAACAATAGAAAAAGGGCGAAAAAGATAGCAATGGTACTTACTCCCCGTGTTCCTTCAGGTAATCCGGGCTTAAAATTAAATCTCTGAATTGTTTGGCCTTGACTAAGCATGGGAATTTGTAAGGAACAAACTCGGGGACATCTTTCATGAGATTCTTAGAGACTTTGGTCGGCCTCTTGTTAGAAAGTACAAGAGCTTGGGCAGGTGGTTGATACTTTCGGAACTGAGTTTCAAAGTCATCACTGCTGGTAGCTGAGTAGATAACTGTATCTTTCTGAACAGATTTTACAACAGTCCTCGGGGGTGGCGGAGAGACAAAATCATCATCGTCATCATCCACATTTACTAATACCTTCTCCTTCTCCTTCACATCTACTAATGCCTTAGTGGTATTTGGTTTCTTCACTGGATAGCCATGCAGTCTCGCGATAGCCTTCTTCGCCTTGCTAACACCTTGCAACTGAATTTTTTCTTTTCGTAAAGCTATAACTTATGGTGTGAAGAACTGAGTTTCAAATAATGCGAAGTTATCTTCCTCTATGGCAAGAGGAATTCCTGGAACACGTATGAAAAGTTAACAACACTGTAAAAAAATAACAGTTCAGTGTATCATGGGCAATTAGCATCATATTATAGTAGAAGTTAACTTCAAACAGCTGAAGAGTTAAGATAAAATGAGGGGGTTAACACCCTTCTATAACAGAAGTTATGTTAAAAACAAAAAAACATAGAGGCACATTTCTTTCTGTATACTAATAGTATCTAGTCAAACATAATATATTACATAAAAAATTAAAAATTAATATTAAAACTATAGTTAGCATCATTTTACAGTACTAGTTATTATCAGGCAAAAAATAACAGTTCAAAAAAATGGGAAAAAGTAGGAGTTAACATCATATACACTGGAAGTTAGGTATAAAAACAAACAATAGGTGCACATATATATATTTTAAATAAAGGCAAAAAATAGACAGCATACCTGGATCAATACCAAACATTTCTGTTAAATCAATTTTAAAATCAGGTGCAGTCAACCAACTGTACAATGTGGTCATCCTTATATTTAAGATATCTTTCTGGTCAAAAGACACCAAACCATCTTCATCAAAAATTAACAAGAATTGGAGCATGAAAAACCCACAACAATGACTGAATCAAAAAACCAAGAAGATCAATATTAAAAAATGCAAAAAATTAATATAAAAAAGAGCAAAAATTCTAAAAAATACACAAGACATATAATGGAAAGCACAGAGAAAGTTAGCATGAAAACTATAAAAATTGAAAATAAAACTTACGGAGTTGACTGTTTCGGCACTCTGACGTAGTCAATCCCCCAACTATCAATATTTGGTGGATCAAACTTTTCACCTTTGGAATTGGCAGTTTCCCTCCATAACTTCCTGATGTTTTAAACCATCGTGTGTATTACCCTCTGAGCATCTGGATCATCGGCGCCACGCATAGAATCAAGGAACTGAAAACGCTTCTTGCGCATGTTGATACCAACAACACAAAAGTGGCCCACCACACCAGGGACTGGAGGGTCAGGAGGATCGAAAGTAGCAAAAATAATCTACAAAAGAAATAAAAAAGGATCAAGAGTTAACTGAAATAGATGAAACAAACTGAAAAATGAACCTAAAACAAAAATACAGAGAGAAACAATATGTTAAACAAAAATCTTCACACTTACAATATCTTTCTGGTCCAAACGGTCTTTCGAATCTACACTGAAAAGTTTCTGCACACGCCTGCTATGCGGGTTTCTTTCGAAAATATGCCTCTGATTAAAACCATCATAGCCCATGTAAAGAAAAAATATAAAATCATAAAAGGGACTAGGAAGATAAGTTAATGAAAAACTGAAAGTTAACAATCGTGGAAGCCGTGCATGAAGAAAAAAGGTAATTACTGTTTTTTACTAAGAAGTTAAGTTATATGATAATAACAGTTAACTTCCATTGACACAGCAGATAAACCTAAAAGACATCCAATAAACTAGCTTTCTTGGGAGTTAACTATCTAAAAACAATAGAATATACAAAAATATTATGGATCCATCAATACCAAAAACAAAAAAAAGTAGTGAAGACAAAAATACAAGGAATTAATTTACACAACAAATATACGGTACAATTAACTTCTCTGATCCCTTGTATTTTTTTCCAAGCAGATAAGTTCCGACAGATACTGTGTATGAGCAAAGAAACCCAGTTGGCTGGAAAGCCCTCGCAATTTGCCCTATTGTGCAATCACAATCGTCATTCCTGAAGAGTGTGATGCCCCTGAAAAAAATAAAAATATCACAGACATCAAAATAAATCAAGAAAAATCGCACTGGAAAACAAATATGGTGATGGATAGAAACAAAAATAACAAAAAAGAAATGTGAAGAGAAGTACTCTTTCTTCTTCTCATTCCTCAGCCTGCACACTGCATGATAAACCTCTCTGATCTTCTCCAAAGCTGGAGCAGTGGACGGGGTAGAGAACACAGAGGATGCTGTTAAAAAAAGGAAAAAGAATGGAAGTTCACATGCCGGTAAACGCGTAGTTGATTCAGACTACGCATGGACAAAAACAAAAGAAATGATACACATCATATGCAAAAACATAAAATAAGAATAAACTGTACAATATATGTATCATTTTGAAAGTCTTATTACATTACAACATTAAAAAAGTTTTACTCACTACCACCCGCCTCCCCCCACCTAGTGCTTACCTAGAATAAAGTAAAAGTAGATATCAGGGTAATAATACATAACAACAGAGATACGAGGAGTAAAAACAAAAAAAACACAAAAGCACTAATGAGGGAGAATACGAGGGTATGTGGCAGGGGCGTAGGAACATTAGAAAAATATACTCTGGGAATCATTGCATGTATCTTTCTCCTGCGTCTTCTTATCTCCAGCTTGCTCCTGCGTATGGTTATCTATAGAATGTTCAAATACAACCACAATAGGCGACTCAGCTGATAGTGCACATTTATCTGCCTCAGAATCTGCTAAAGATAAAAACATCAGTACAAACAAAAATAACGTTCTGAAGTGACAGCAAACATATATCACGGGCAAAAAAAGCACCCACCATCATCAGCAACATGACATCATCTGCATTGTTGACATCAACATCTTCTAGAGAAACCACATCAGGGGGAGCGTCATTTTTCTCTTCAAAACTATCAAGACCATCATCATCTTCATTACTGTAGGCCTGCGGCGGTGACACAGAAACTGGCGCACGGTTAACACGAGGACTAGATTCCTCAAAATGCATTCATCCAGTCCTCCACCGAATTCTTCAATATCTTGCGAAGCATTCTCCTCAGCTACTCTAGCTTCTTCTTGTGAGAAGTTAAGATGTCCAGAAAATAAAACTAACAACTGGGAGTTAACAAAACCACGAAAAATAAACATGATGCAAATCTGTTTAAAAAAATAAGATGTCTAGTAAATAAAACAATGCCAGTCAAAAAAGTACAACAGTGAAGTTAAAAACATCATATAGCCCTGGTAGTTAACTTCTTACAGTAACAGGAGTTTACAATTAACAAAAGAATAAAATACAAAATTATGTACTTTCAGAAATTACAAAAAAGAAGTTAAGTTACAGAGATCCTAGAAGTTAAGTTACATAAATCCTAGAAGTTATCAAACAAGATACAAAAAAAATTTCAAGTGTTTTAAATAATAAAAACAGAAAAGGCAATGAAAAAAACCTCTAAGCAAAAAGAATGGGAAAAGAGAGAAAACATTATACCTGAGCCTCAGCAGCTGATTGCCCTAGAACTGTAGTGAAGGTGGATTTGTCAACGCCACCACGAGCAGGAACATCATCATTCAAATCCATCTGTCTTGCTATAGTATCAGCTTATCTTTCGTAGGGTGTGCATATCAAATCTTGCTTACGACCAAAATTAGCTAAACCTTTGCGCAAAAACTTTACAGCAGACACCATGTCGCCAAGGAAACTAACTTCAAGATCAGAAGCCTCTTTCATAACTTCTTCGGTAGGCCCATGCCCAGCAGGAAAAATGCCAGCTATACTGCCAAGACGATCAACTGTAGTCGGAACAACTTTAACAGTATCACTAACTTTCTTGAGCAGCTGATCAATATCTTTTATGGCCGTAGAGGACGTAGACTTTCCACTTTTAGAAAACAGTGATGCATCATCAAACCTCTCACCAGCCACTGGAGCCTGTTTACTCACCAAATCGGGCTGAGACCTCTCGATATGCTCATCAGGGTGCTCAGACCTCTCAATAGGCTCATCGCGATGCTCAGACCTCTCAATATGCTCATGAGGATGCTGAGATATTCCCAAAGGATCATGGGACCGAATGTCATCGATGTACATATCTTCGACGTGGATGGAGTATGAATAAACAATGTCATTCCGACCCTTCCACTGCATATCAATAAAAAAGGGGATAGACAAAATAAATGAATCAGAATTCACATTAGGACCAGACAGAAAAAAGGTGGAAGTTAACTTTTCATAAAAATGGTAATTAACTTTCATAAACGATGGAGGTTACCACCATGTAAACAAAAAAATCATACATAAAAAACAAAAACTTAAAACTTTCAGAAACTAGGAGGCTAACTTTTACTATGGTCAAAGTAAAAACCCTTATAAAAAAGCCATGTATCCTAAATTTCTTATGTAGTGCACATCGAATTCTATTCTCAAAATAGGAATAAAACTTACAATAAGTTAACTGAAACAAAAAAAACTGAAAATAAAAGGAAGTTAACTGTATAAAACCAAGAAGTTAATTATATAAAACAAAGAAGTTAACAGTGGAATAAATGGAGGTTAAACATTCTTCAAATAATTATCGTTAACTGTAACAGTAAGAATGAACATATAGGGGAATTAAATAACAAATAAGGAACACGAGTTCACTCATTGTATATACAACATAAAAAGCATGGGGGGTGGTTTACTGACCGGAAGCTTCCCAAAAACATACTTGGACAAATCACTTTTGCCATTCTTGATAATGTCTTCAGAATAAATGACTTTCAATGGTTTCTCGTGCAAGAAGTTAGCACGAGGGGTCCTGAGATGCATATCCAAATACATAACTACAGGGACAATACCACACCCTTCGGGACCGGCCTGTGCTATATTGGGATCCTGATATTTCTCCGCTGCTTGCTTCATCAACAACTAATTGGCAGAAATCACTTGAAGCCATCTTATTATAATCCATGTTTACAAGCATTGCCGCCTCTCTACCAAGACGAACGGCAGATCCAGGGCATACAAGCTTCGTGAAAATGATAGCAAAGAACACCTTAACAGCTGTGTCAACTTTTGATTCATCCTTGACAAGCTCAGCAAGCAGTTTACGAAGATCCTTGGTATCAATAGCAGCATTACTCTCAAAACCAAGCTCTGTCTTAAGACTCGCCGTTGAGGAATCATGGCCACTCCCTGCGGGCCTTGGGACTGTTTCACCTCCCATTGGGAACCCAAAAATGTGATGCACCGCTTCCCTGTTAACACACAGGATCCTTCCAGCGCCGCAATCTATTTTCATAGTTGTTGTGTCAATCTTCTTGAGCAGGAAACACATGAGAACACGCGACACATTGCCCTCTAACACCCAATCAAACACACATCCGAAACCTGCTTCTATGACTTTTTTTGTGAGCATCCTCCAGCAACTTCACAGCCTCCAGAACTTCTCCCAACGAACAACGAACAGTCTGTTGGAAGCGATCTCGAGCATTGTCGTCATTTCCAGCTTTTTTTTGATGCCACGCGGCTTCCTCGTCACAACAACTTTAATCTTTTTACCAACATTTTTAGGAGATGTGTCCACAACAACTGTACCCCTCTTATTCTTTGTAGGCTGATAAAAAAATTGAAAAACATAGAAAAAATATATCAAATATAATGAAAGTTAACATTGATGATACAAGAAGTTAGCACAAAAAAAAGTGGCAGCAAAGATGAATGGTAACCTTTTCGGGACAAGCTGCAGCGGCATCCTCCCCACCAGAATCGTCATCTGCGTCTGGCACATATGTTTCATCCATGGTACGGCGATGCTTAGAAGATGAACCTTTCACAGGTGATGCTTGCTGAGCAGAAATCATATCATTCCTCATCACAGCAACACGAGGACTACGGCGAGTAGGAGTCATAGCAGACAACGGCCTCTTAGCAACAACAACCCTATTCTTCTGGGTTGATTCTGCTGGAGGATCATTTTGCATGACTAACACACCGGCATTTTGTTGCTTTGACTTCGACGAGCGCTTCCTACAGAACATCTTAACCTTCTCATTGTAAGCAGCAAGCCTAGAACTGTGTTGCTTGGCATACAATTCAAGCTGCGCTTTCACATTATGTTCCTGTGTAACCTCCTCTGTACCATCTACAGATTGAGACGGCGTGTCCTGCCATACAGGGAAACCATCATCCTGCTCTTGCACACCAGGTGTGCTATCAAAAATAGGTCCAACTGTCCTATCACCAGAACCCTCTACATCAGCTCCACGAACAGGTGTATGCTCATTATACGAGGCTGGCCCTCTTACACCATCGGGCCCCAAAGCCTTTGAGCACGATGTCGTATGCAGCAACTTCTTCAGGTTGGTCTGGATCAACATAATCAGCATTCAACATATCCAAGGTTTACTTAATAGTTTCATCAGCTGGTATAACAAAAACAAATGCATTAGTGATAAAAAATGAATGCAGTTACTATAGGAATGCAAGTTACCTTCAAAAACTGGTTAAGATGTTATTACAGAATTGGCATTATGTTCCAAAAAACTAAACACAAAGCTATAAATATCAGATATAATGCACATAATCTAGGAAGTTAAGATAAAATATATGATAGAAGTTATAATTAGAAGTTATCAAAGTTAAGCTAAAGAAGACAAGGTGCACTAGTAGTATAAATTTAAAATATGAAAGTTAGATGCAAAGATTTAAATAGTTAAGATACAAACAAGTTGGGAGTTACACTAAATTATAAAAATCAAAGATGTAAAGTTCACATATAAATGCACATAAAATCTAGGAAGTTAAAATAAATGAATGGTAGAAGTTATAATTAGAGGTAGACAATGTGTACTAGTAGTCTCAATTTTAAATAGGACAGTTAAAACACATATCTAACAGGAAAAAAAATATAACAGGTGTTTCATTTTACAAATAAACTAGGTCGCAGCACATAAACAAAAATAAGATAAAGAGTTAACAGAAGTAGTGAAAGTATTAGAGAAGAAACCTCCATCAGCAGTAGATAAATCTTCCAAATTAGAATTATTTGCCACAGATATAACTGCCAAATCAACATAATAAAACTAGGAGTTAATTATATGAGTAAAAAAGGAGGAAATTAAACATAAAAAAAATACAAGTTAAACAAAGAAAAAGAATGAAAAAAGAATAAAACCATACCAGGTGGAGATACGGGTTTTCGACAGGATCAACCCCATGGTGATCGTCCTTGGCCATATCCCGCGTCTGCGCGATATATTCAGAAACTAGAGAAGCATGACTAAGCAGTAAAGGAATGCCAGCAGCTAAACTCAATTTTCCATTACGGACAACTAATTTCGCTTTTTTCATAACCATAACAGGGTTTGAACTCTCAGAAGCATCACCAGATCCTGGGAAAACACACACACAATTAACAGAAATCATTACAAAAATGCAACATAAAAAAGAACATACTGTAACAGACAAGAATTAACTAATACAAATGTGAAGTTCACATAATGAGCTTGAAAAGTTAACTTGTCAGTAATCTGCCTAAGATGTTATTACAGAATTTGCATTGTGTTGCAAAAAAACTAAAAATAAAAGATTGAAAGTTCAGATACACTAAAAATATAACTTCAAAAAGGAAAGCTAGCTGCAAAAAAATGAAAAAGTTAAGATACAAAAAAGTTGGGAGTTACACTGAACTATAAAAATTCAAAATATAGGAAGTTAAGATAAATATATGACAGAAGTTATAATTAGAAGTTATAAAAGTTAAAATAAAGTAGTCAATATAATGTGCAATAATAGTATAAATTTAAAATATGAAAGTTAGAAGTTAATATAACAGGAACTATAAAAGTTGAAAGCTACAAAGTTGAGATATAATACACATAATTCATAAAAATAAGAAACTAACAGGAAAAAACATATCACAAGTGTTTTATTTTACAAAATTAAACTCACAAAACATATATCAAATTGGAAAAATAATAAATATACGACAATGAACCCTATAATTTATTATAGTATCATAATGTACTAGAAGTTAACTTCAAATAACTGGAAAAGTTCGGACAAAACAGGGGAGTTAACACCCTCTTATAACAGAAGTTAGGTTCAACTAACATCATACAACTAGCATAAATCAACTAACATCAACTAGCAGGATATTTTTAGGCTGAAGTTAGCATCATTTTAACATCAGCAGAAACAAAAAAATAATCGAAAAACAGCAGGAGATATACGACAATGAACCCTATAATTTATTATAGCATCATAATATACTAGAAGTTAACTTCAAACAACTGGAAAAGTTCAGACAAAACAGGGGAGCTAACACCCTCTTATAACAGAAGTTAGGTTCAACTAACATCATACAACTAGCATAAATCAACTAACATCAACTAGCAGGATATTTTTAGGCTGTAGTTAGCATCATTTTAACATCAGCAGAAACAAAAATAATGGAAAAACAGCAGGAGTTAACATCATACACAGACGAAATTAACTACAAAATCGAAAGAAACTTAGTAATGAAATTAAACAAACCTCTTTGTCCTGGATAACGAGAATCATCCATAGAAATCAACTAAACACACAACTAGCAGGAGATTCCTCCCTACACAGACATCGAATTTGGGGATCTCAGTAAAGCATCTGCGACCCAAAAAAACAAATCATGATAGAGCGGATATGGAGTAGGTTTCGGTGAACTAACCAGCCTCCAGATAAGAGCAAGAGAATACGCAGCACGTCGGTCCTCCACCGAGAAACACAAGCCGTCAATGGCGCCGGTGGATGAAACGCCGGCAACTGCTCCGCCTCCGCCCAAAAACCCTAGACACCTGGAAAAATCCGAGCACCGGAAGCGCCTGCGAGTACGGGGAGGAGCGCGAGGGGTACCACGCGCGTGAGGCAATGATGGAGCGAGGGGAGATAGTGGCCGATTTCTACGGGGCGACGACGGCTGCCGGAAATCGTGGATCCGAGCGGTTAGTGCGGGATGGGAAGAGAAGATGTCGAAAAGGGGAGTTATGGTACCCACCCAGACCAGGTTAAAACAACCACCCGGACACGGCCCCGCACGATACGACCAAACGGCCCGTTAAAAATACGCACTAACCAACATTTTACATGAAAAATAACATCTGCAGTGATCCAGAACAGAAGTTAACATATGCAACATACGAAAGTTAACACCTGTTTTCCGGGAAGTTAGGAAGTGGTTCTTGAATAACAGAGCTATATATATATATAGCTCTGCTATTCAAGAAGCAGTTTCTGAATAACTATTCAGGAACCCCCTGTTACTATTCACGTGAACACCAGGAACCCTATGTTAACTTCCAGGCGAGCACGAGTTAACTTTTTTTTTCTAAGTTAACTTCCAAAATGTAACAGTAATAGTAAATGTTTACTTTCACTGTGTAAGTTAACTTTCGCGACCATTCTTAACTACCTCATGTGCGCAAGTTAACTACCTCTTCTATGCTAGTTAACTTCCTGACGGAGCATCGATATTTCGTGTTTTCGTGGACTGTATATTAACTTCCGCGACCATCCTTAACTACCTCATGTGCGCAAGTTAACTACCTCTTCTATGCTAGTTAACTTCCTGACGGAGCATCGATATTTCGTGTTTTCGTAGACTGTATATTGATCGCAGTTTTTGAACCACTTATCGGAATGATGCATGCGATTTACCGTTGAAAAGGTATGGAAATTTTGCATCTTTTTCATAAATAAAGTTTTTCCAAATTCGGTATATTTTTAAAATACTATCAAATATACTAAACAGTTTTTTTTCGCGAATTTCTTTGTTACTGTACTGTTTTTTGGGATTTATTTTCAAACCGATTGTCGGAATGATGCATGTGATATACCGTTGAAACGGTATAAAAATTTCGCAACTTTTTTGTAAATAATTTTTTTCCAAATTCCTTACAATTTTAAATTAATTTTAAATATATCAAACTTCATTTTTGCATGATATTTTCAATTTCATACAGTATCTTGTGCAACTTAACTTCGACGCCCCCTATTAACTTTTCCGCGAACACGAGTTAACTTCCGTTTCTTTTTCATGTTAACTTCCGCTCGGGGAAGAGGGTGGTGGGATTTCTCTGATTGTTAACTTCTATTTTTTCACACGAACACTATAAACCCCTTGTTAATTTCCACGTGTGTACAAGTTAACCCCCTAGAAGAAGTTTGCAAGGTGCTAACCCCCATCATGTGCTAACTACCATGGATTGTTTCAATTAACTTCCAAAAAAACACGAAACCATACACGCTAGTGATTTGCAAGTTCCTCTTAGCTCACCATAATATTCTAGCAGTTAACTAGCAGAATTTACGGCAGTTAACTAGCAAGATTTGTGGCAGTTAACTAGCAGGATTTTAGGCACACACCTCAGATTTTTGCAGGGACACCCCTTTCCGCCTGATAGGTGCCATGAATACCGGCGGTATCTCGCCTGCACCGATGCGGCGGATGGTTGGTGCCCTCGCCGGGGAATCCGGCACCTCCTCCTCGCGTCTGCCGCTACTGCAGCTCGCTCGCCTGCGCCGGCGCACCCTGGAAGAAGGTCGTTATGTCGGGAACAAGATGGAAACTCCGGCGCCTCCTCCCTCGCGTCGGCCTCCGCCGCCGCTCGCTCGTCGGCGTCGGCGCAGCCCAGAAGAAGGTCTTTAGCTCGGGAAAAAGCGGGGAACTCCGGCGCCTACTCCCTCGCGTCGGCCTCCGCCGCCGCTAGCAACTCCGGCGCCTCCTCCCTCGCGTCGGCCTCCGCCGCCGCTCGCTCGTCGGCGCCGGCGCAGGTCTCCGATCGTGGGGCTTTGAAGGAAGGGGGCGTGGTCGGGGCGTCCGGGTCGGAGACGTCCGGGATGTCCGGGTCGTGCTAGTTTTGGGTTAACAAACACTTTCCAAAAAGTAGGTGGTTCCTAGATAGTTATCTAGAAACCTCTTAAGGGGATGTTTCTGAATAGTCCTATCGTGTATATATATATATATATATATATATCTATATATATATATATATATATATATATATATATATATATATACAGATATATACAGATAGATAGATATTTATATAGTTCGTTTTCTCCCGATCTGCACTGGACTTTCCGACGGCATGAGATGGAAGCACGTACGGGAACGACACGGTTATTAACAACACTTGCAGCTGCTTCTGTTCGCTTTGCAGTTCATTTGGTTTGTCCGTCGAGGAGATATATTCAGTAATTCGGATAGCCTCGTCTCGGAGGCTTTCAGTTTTCCTATTTTGCTGCAACGTTCAGTTGTCCTCTCCCCCTTTTTTTTTTGAAATGCCTCTCCCCTGTTGTTGTTTTTGCGAAATTTCACCGATTTATTAATAATCATCAACAACAGTATTAAAAAAATCTAAAAATAATAAATACAAATAAGTCCACAGACCGCCTAGACGACTACAAACACTAGCACGAGTCGAAGACACGCCGCCGTTAAGGCTGGACACGAGCCGGCGAGCTTTTGACTCAAGCCCAAAAAGTGGGACCGTAGCGAGCCAAAAGCTCGCACGGGTCAGCTCGGTCTAGCCTACCCTCAAGAAAAAAAGCTCGGTCCGCAGCCCGCTGTAGCTCGAGGGGAGAGGAGGGGGAGGGGGCATAGGGCAAGCTCGCAGCGCTCGACCCCTCCCGTCCGCGTAAGTTCCCAGCCCGACTTCCGCCGCGGTCGCTCCCTGATATGGCCACCGTCGGCGCCTGATGTCGCCACCGCCGCCTCCTTAAGCTGCTCTGCCCCCTTCGCCTCCCCCAACTCTTCCGCCCGCTCGCACGCCCCCAAGCTCGTTGCCAGGTGCTGCAGCCACGGTTACTTTAAGTGAATACAGTGGTGACATTTGGAGGTTCTTAATCGTTGACATGGCGGTCAATTAGCTTTGGGCAGTAGGTGTCTCTTTCATCAATTGTTGAACACAGAGACGTCAATTTTGGAGGGACACATGGAGTTTATCTTACCAAAAGATTTGAAATTCTAATTCAAATGGCACATTCATTATTGACCGTGCAGCTTCTTAGATCCAGTACAACCCCTCTATCCTAAACTCGTATAAAACTCAGTCAAACACAACACAAGAACGGCTCAGATTGTCCGATACCCTTTCGTTATTATACTAAACAAAATACGCAGCCTGTACAAAACCCCAATTATATTATACGTCTAGTACGTATTAGTTCACCGGCTCTTCATCAGATCATCACCGATGACAATCATACCGGCTCATCGCCAGTGATGGTCATGGCCGGTGGATGTGGTGATGTGGTGGGGCACTATACACAATCGCACACGTCTTGTTATAGCCTTGTAGACATGTGCATGCAGGGATCGCGACGCCCGCATCACGCAGGATTGGCGGCGTCTGGCGGTTGCACGACGCACAGGTTCATCTACAACGTCGTGCAGGGTAGTTCATGGTGGCGGCAGCGTGTTGACACGCGCCGGACCATCCGACAGCCTGCCAGACGGGCCGGCTTTTGCACCGCTGGATAGTCTGGTAAAGACGGACATGTCCACACGCAGTTTGGCCCTGCCGGACAGGCTGGTGACGCAAGATCTATAGCGATTGTGCGGATCGGAGAAGAGGAGGGAGCGGGCGACGAACAAGAGATCAACGCACCCGACGACAGGGTGACCGGCGGTGGCTGCTATGATGTACGGTCTGTGCTGGATGAGAATAGATACCGTAAATATACTGTTAGATGTATATTTGTATATTGTAGTTTTTTCGTATGTTAGGGGGCTTCCTGCATATTTGCACCTGTACCTGTAATATATATTGTGGTCTTTGGCTCCCAGAGGAATACATGTTGCATATTCCTGACATGGTATCAGAGCTAGGTTAGACCATTTTTTTGCAACATCGTCACAGCCGCCACCGTCCCTGTCGTCGTCGTTTTTCCGACGTCCCGTCTTTGGGGTGTGCTCTCCGGCGAGGTCTCCTGTCCGCCGTGCCCCCTGCTCCTATGGATCCTCTTCCGCCGACGCCGATTGTTCTCGGTGCTAATGCTTCTCAGGAGGCCAAGGATGTTGCTTAGAGTGCCGATAATAGTGCTGTTGCTGCTTATGAGCTGAAGTTCAAACAATACTCTGCTGATCTCGAGACCTATCGCCACGCTCTGACTGCCTACACTCAGTGGGTCGATGAGGATGCTCGTGTTGCTGCTGTTCTCACCTCCAGTGTTCTGCCCCAGTATGCTGCTGAGTTCATGAGTCTCCCTACTGTTGCCGCTCAGTGGGCACATCTTCGTCAGCGCTATCAGCCGTCTGGGGATGCTCTTTACCTGTCCGTAGTTCGCCAGGAGCATGCTCTTCAGCAGGGTGATTCCACTATTGATGAGTTCTATACTCAGAGTGCTGCTATCTGGCGCCAGCTTGATTCTCTCCGTACTGCTGTTCGTGGCACATGCTCGTGCTGCCAGATTGTGCGCTCGGACTTGGAGTTTCACTGCATCTATGTGTTTCTATCTCGGCTCCGCTAGGAGTTTGAGCCCCGGCGTGCTCAGCTGAATGCTCGTGGTCGTGTTCCGCTCTCTGAGGTGTTGTCCGAGCTTCGGGCTGAGGAGACCCGTCTCCGTGGTGCTGGTCTTCTTGCGGTTCCATCTGTGCTTGCTACTCGTGGTCCTCCTATGCCGTCTGCTTCCTCGACTCAGCCGCAGTCCTCTGTGCCGCCACCGATACTACCCACTCCTCCAGGTCAGGGTCAGAGTCAGCACCAGCAGGCTCGCGGTCAGGGTCGCCGTGGTTCTCTTTGTCACTGCTCTTACTGTAATAAGGATGGCCACACTTGGGCCACTTGTTATACACGGGATCCTAGTTTACGTCAGCAACACCAGATGGCTTGTGGGCAGTCGGCTCCTTCCGGATCTTCAGCAGTTGCTCTCTCTGATCAGGACATTATCAGGAGTCTTCGCGGTCTTCTTGCTGCTACAGGCTCTTCTTCGACATGCATTGCTGGTTCTGTGACTGATTATTTAGGCACTGCACGACCACCACCTTCTACATAGTCAGGTATGTCCCCGTGGTATCTGGATTCTGGAGCTTCCTTTCATATGACCCCCGAGTCTTCTTTTCTGTCCGCTCTTCGTTCTCTCCCTTCTCCTGTCTGTGTCTTCACGACTGATGGTACCTCTCTTCCTGTTTCTAGTCGAGGCACCCTTTCTACTTCTCCTTTTTCAGTTCCTGATATTTCTCATGTCCCTCTCCTTAAGATGAATCTGTTCTCTGCTAGCCAGCTTACTGACTATGGTTGTCACGTCATTCTTGATGCTGATTCTTGTGTTGTCTAGGACCGTCGCACATAGACCCTGGTTGGAGCTGGCCCTCGCAGCCGTGACTCTTCGGGAGTTCGGGAGTTAGACTGGCTTCGTGTTCCTTCCGCTGCCACTTCATCTGTCAGTTCTTCTCCGGTCGTCGCTGCTGCTACCAGCTCCTTTCAGCAGTGGCATCATCGTCTTGGTCACCTTTGTGACTCTCGCCTGTCGTCCTTAGTTCATCGTGGTCTTCTAGGGTCTGTCTCAAGAGATGGGTCTTTACATTGTCAGGGCTGTAGGTTGGGTAAACAGATTCAGCTTCCCTATCCTACTAGCGCGTCTGTATCTCAGCGACCTTTTGATTTAGTTCATTCCGATGTTTGGGGTCCGGCTCCTTTAAGCGAAGGGGCCATCGCTACTATATTTTATTCATCGATGATTTTTCTCGGTACACTTGGTTGTATTTTATGCGCTCTCGTAGTGAAGTGCTCTCCATCTATCAGCGTTTTGCGGCCATGGTCCGTACTCAATATTCTACACCTATTCGTGTGTTTCGTGCTGATTCTGCTGGTGAGTATATCTCTCAGATGTTGTGCGGTGTTCTTGCTGAGCAGGGCACCCTTGCTCAGTTCTCCTGTCCCGGCGCACATGTCCAGAATGGCGTTGCTAAGGGGAAGCATCGCCATCTTCTTGAGACCACTCGTGCCATGATGATTGCATCTTCTCTTCCACCGCATTTCTAGGCTGAGTCTGTCGCTACGTCGGCTTACCTCATCAATATTTAGCCTTCTGCCGCTCTGCAGGGTGGTATCCCTCTTGAGCGCCTATCTGGACAGTCTCTAGACTACTCCATGCTTCGCTTGTTTGGTTGTGTTTGCTATGTTCTCCTTGCTCCTCGCGAACGCACCAAACTGACCGCTCAGTCTGTTGAGTGTGTCTTCCTTGGATACAGTGATGAGCATAAGGGCTATCGCTGTTGGGACCCTGTTGGTCGTCGGATGCGTATCTCTCATGATGTTACTTTTGATGAGACGCGTCCTTTCTATCCTCGTCCCACCGCTGGTACCTATCCGGTGGAAGATATCTCTTTTCTTCTCTTTCCTAACACACCTCCTTCTACTCCTATTGTGTCTTCTTCAGGATATTCCCCCCTAATGTCTCTTCTTCGACACCGTCCTCTGCTCCGTCTAGTTCTCCTAGTTCTCCTCGTTCTCCGGAGTCGTCTTCCTCTGCTATTTCTTCTTCTTCATCGTCGTCTCCTGCGTCGTCTTCCTCTGATGAGCTTCCCTCTACTCGTCCTGTTCGTAAGCGTCGTGCCCCCTACCGTTACTCTCCTAGTCAGTATGGTCTTTCTGTTGCCTCCGAGCCGACTTCTTATCGGGATGCTGAGCATCATCCTGAATGGCAGCTGGCCATGGCTGAGCAGCAATATGGTCGCCAACATTGGGGAGCAGGCCGTATTGACAATGCAACTTCAAAAACTCAAAACTCAATTCAACTGCACTCTTAAAACAATTGCATGTTTACATACAACTTTGGTCAAATTTAAGAAGAGGATTGCTCCAGGACTTGACGAATGTGCTGCCAAGTGGTGAATACAGTGTATTTTCGACCTTGTTTTCCTCAGGGGCTGGACATGTAACAGATATTTACCTTAGAATCTAGTATTTGATATGTGCTTCTTGTTTGGATGTAAATTTCTCCCGTGATTTTTGTGGGGCTATTTCGCCTACAAGAAGAAAGGGGATCAACACGTGCAGGGGTTGCGTAGGGTTTCTGGAGCATGCAGAAGAAGGATGTCCCGTGCTGGTTGTAAGGTTGATATCCACACGATCGAGCCCAACGGCTCGACCGAACCTTTGACCACGTCCTGATCGGGGACGTCCAACCTCTCTGGTTGGTGGGCCCCTGTCACCTGCGCGTATATAAAGAAGTGGGGGCCGGTGGCACAACTAACGAGGTTCTCTGTGCGCCACTCCCCACGCCCTTCCGATCGAGGGCTCGCGTAGAGTGACGGGAAGCACCACCGACGCCGCCACCACTGCCCACGCTCACGCCGTCGCCCTCCCCATGGAAACCGGATCGGGCTCCTCGAGCTCCACCGGATCAGGTACTCGTCTCCGATCTCTCCCCGATCCCTCTCTCACTCGTCAAATTGATACCTAAAGATATCCACCGAATTGATCTAGCCTAGATGATCCTAAGGAAGATTTTAACATTGGTAACAAAGCCTGCTAGTTCTAGATCATTTTCGGTAGAAAAGAATCAAAAGAAACCCTAGTTCATCCCCTGCAAACCCTGAAAAGAAAATCGAAAAAGAAAAATCCCAAAAGAAAATCCCCAAATACGGAACCCTAACCCTAACAGAGACAAAGGGGAAAAGGGAAAAGACTTACCTAGCAGCCTCGGGTTCGGCGGCAAAGTGCGCCGCCATCCCGGCCACGCCGTTCCTCTCCAACGCGGGCATCGGCAAGCCGAGCCGTCGGAGGAAGAACATGGGCAGTGGAAGCAGGCACCGTCTCCGCCACGGCCGAAAGGAAGAGCTCCCTTCGAGGGCAAAGACAGCACTGCCACCGCCATGTCATCTGCCGGCGAGATTCAGCGTCGTCGCCGGCGCAGTGGGGAAGCAGGGACCATTGGGTCCTGCTCCCTCTCGAGCCAGCAGGTGGTGTTGGTGGATGGGGAAAGCACAGAGAGAGGTGGAGGGGAAGGAGCACCGCCGTGAGGTGCTGCGGTCGCCGGCGGGACGCCGGCCACCGGTGCTTCTCCTCCCAGAGGCCGCCGCCATCGTGCGGGTGAGAGAAATGCGGGGGGAGAACAGAATGAGCTAGGGTTTGACCCCAGAGTCGGGTGGACTCGGCTTTGATCTCGCGAAAACGGCGCGGGTTGCCGGATCTTCATCAGCGGCCAACAAAAGCGGACAGAGGCTGGTGGGTTGTGGGCCACCGCGAGATGGGCGCTGCCCGCTCTGAGAGGCGCGCTGCTGCAGGCCGTGGGCCGTTGTCTGCAGCGCAGAGCGATGTGCGTGCAGCAGGTCGTGGGCCGGGCCGCGTGACAGCACAGAAAAAGAACAGTTTTTTCTGTTTATTTTTTACAGAACACAGTTTTATTGTTTTTTGTTCAGTTTGTTGAGCAAAATTTGTACAGTTTTGTCTATTCATATTTATCCAACGAAAATTTGTTTAGAGAACACAAAAGTGACAGAAATTTATTTCTGTAAAGTATAAAAGTTCATGAATTTTCATTCATATTCCGCTGCAAATAGTTAAAGGCAATTGCTTAAATGCAATAAAGTGATAATTGAATTTTTAAAAGATGTGATAAAGTAATATTGAAAGGTGATTATGATCCCGTTATTATATAACCAACATTATTAATAGCATGATCATGATTTGTTATTATGTGTTTAAAGGTACATTTATCTCTACAAATAGTTAAAGTGTTTATTAAAGGTTTAAAGTAAGAATTAAACTTTAAAAGTATGTTAAAGTGATTATTGAAACAATTATGGTCATGTTATTTTATGACCAACGTTATTAATAACATGATCATGTTTTGTTGCAATAATATGTGCATTTATCTCTATTATCTGCCCAACGGTGATATAGATTTAATTGCATAAACAGTTGTATGTTTTCATTTATACTAACGTTGGATTAATGCATGTAATTATTGTTATGGTCACACAGAATTGTGGTTTTAAGAAGAAAAAGATGATGATGCTGCATGGCAGAAAAGAAAAGGGACCATGCTCTATTGGAGATGGCATATACCCTAGAGAACCAAAAGTGCGTTAATATCAACAAAAGGTGCATGTTTTTGTAAAGAACACAATTAAGAACGCTATTGCAGGCTCAATTGCAGAGTATGTCGCATGGGAGTTTGATCCAGTTCACTGGTTCTTTAAAAGACATATGTCCCAGCTGCAGGAACAGCTGGTGACAGAAAGGTACAATGGAGGTGCACATGGCATAACGGACTCTGGATGAGCAACATGGCAGCTTAGCTTAAGCCCATGGATGCTGATTTCGAGTTGAAGGTTGCACTCCTTGTTCACTTGGTGATGGCTTCACTGCCTCAACAATTTGACACGTTTGTTGTCAATTACAACATGTCCCTAGAAAAAAATGGGACATAGAAAAGATATAGCCATGTGTGTGCAAGAAGAGGAAAGACTAAAAGCCTTCATTACACAGAAACTTGATAAGTGTATCCCGTGTGAACAAAGATAACTATGAGTGTTAGTTTGGACATGGCAAGTGTGTCATATGGTTTAATAATGCTTATGTGGGTGTCGTTTCTCTTCACAGTGAGCCTTATTTGTTATCACTATGTGAAAAAGAGTTTGCTGTGTGAACAAAAGAAAATAAAGCGAACTCATGACTCGTCGAAGTTTTGGTACTGTAGACTAGACCATATTTCGAGGGTAAGAATAGAAAGCCTCGTTAAAAATGACATTCTTCCTCCGTTAGAGTTCTCAGACATCGAGCAATGCATAGATTGCATCAAAGGAAAGTATGTAAAGCAAATTAAAAAGGGTGCAAACCGAAGTATAGGTACACTAGAAATAATTCACACTGATATTTGTGGACCGTTTCCTGTGAAAAGTGTGGATGGTTATGATTCATTCATAACATTCACGGATGATTACTCCCGGTATGATTACATTTATCCAATTAAAGAAAGATCTGAAGCATTGGATAAATTTAAAATTTTCAAAGCTGAAGTAGAAAATCAGCATGATAAAAGAATTAAGATAGTCTGGTCTGACCGTGGAGGGAGTACTACGGTCGGCATACTCCATATGGTCAAGTTCCAGGACCTTTTGCAAGGTTCCTACAGGAAAATGGAATAGTCGCCCAGTATTCTATGCCAAGTAACCTCAAAGAAATGGAGTAGCTGAAAGGCGTAACCGTACCCTTATGGTTATGGTGCGCAACATGATGAGCTATTCCACCCTCCCATTGGGATTGTGGATGGAGGCGCTTAAAACCGCCATTCACATTCTCAACAGAGTACCAAGTAAGTCGGTGTCCAAAACACCGTATGAATTGTGGGCAGGCAGAGTCCCCTCTCTGCACCACTTGAGGGTCTGGGGGAGCCCAACTGAGGCAAAAGTTTTCAATCCAAACATTGCAAAGTTAGACCCCAAAACAGTATCTTGCCACTTCATTGGCTATCCAGATAAATCAAAAGGCTATCGTTTCTACTGTCCTGACAGATACACAAAGTTTGTAGAAACAAGACATGCAGTCTTCTTGGAGGACGAATTGATGAGGAGGAGCACGGTAGCTCGGGAAATTGATCTTGAGGAGAAGAGGTTGCATGCACCTAATCCGATGACTCAATAGCCATTTTTCTCGTTACCTGTTGTGCCACCATCTACAGCCCCTGAGGTTGTGGTGCCGGCACCTGTTGTGACTCCACACGTGACAACAATGGGAGAAGGTTCGGAACCTGTCCATAAGGAGCTACCTGAACCCATTGTTGAGCATGAAAGGGAGCCAGAACAGCCACATACTGAAAATGTGCCAGAACCTGAGGCACGAAATGAGCAAGAGTCTGATGAACTCAGAAGGTCTAAAAGAGAATGAAGACCAACCATTTCCAAAGAAATTTACAAAGTCTACAACACAAAAACAGTTCATATGGAGGGCGATCCTACCTCATATGAAGAAGCCATGAGAAGCCCTCACTCAGCCAAGTGGGTGGAGGCAATGGAAGATGAAATGAAATCGATGAGTTCCAACAATGTTTAGGACTTAGAGGAAATTCCTAAAGGAGCCAAAACAGTAGGATGCAAATGGGTCTACAAAACAAAGTATGACTCCAATGGGAATGTAGAAAAGTACAAAGTTAGACTTGTGGCAAAAGGTTTTACGCAAAGAGAAGGGGTAGATTACAATGTGACTTTTTCTCCGGTCTCATTTAAGGACTCCTTCAGAATCATCATGGCACTAGTTGCACATTTTGATTTAGAGTAACATCAAATGGATGTTAAGACGACATTTCTAAATGGAGATTTAGAAGAAAATATTTACATGAAACAACCCAAGGGTTTTCTCATGGAAGGGAAGGAACATATGGGATGCCGCCTAAAGAAATCCATTTATGGTTTAAAGCAAGCCTCTAGGCAGTGGTATTTAAAGTTCAATGATACAATTAAAAGATTTGGATTCAAAGAGAATGTTGAGGACAATTGCATTTATGCAAAGTTTCAAAGTGGGAAATATATTTTCCTAATTTTGTATGTGGATGACATCTTACTTGCTAGCAGTGATGTCAGTCTACTACTAGAAACAAAGAAGTTCTTGTCTTCAAATTTCTACATGAAAGACCTTGGTGAAGCTTCTTATATTTTGGGCATAGAAATTCACTAAGATAGAAAGAATGGAGTGTTAGGACTATCGATGAAAGCATATTGTGAAAAGATTCTAAAGAAATACAATATGCATACGAGCAATGCAACACCTTCTCCCATAGTCAAGGGCGATAGTTTTGGAAAATCCCAATGCCCAAAGAACCAATATGAGATCGATCAAATGAAATCAGTACCATATGCTTCGGCTGTTGGAAGCTTACTGTTGGAGATATGCCCAAGAGGCAATAATAAAGTAGGTTATTATCATATCTTCATACTTATGATAAATGTTTACATTCATGCTATAATAGTATTAACAAGGAAACCATTAATACTTGTGTGATTTGTAAACTTAATTTGAAGTCCCTAGTATAGCCTCTATACTTCACTAGCTTGTTGGTTGATTGATGATTGTGGTTTCCATATCATGAACATTGAGATGTTATCAACAACAAGATCATATCGTTAGGAGAATGATATGGTGGACATACTCCTATAGATAAGCGTAGCATAAAGATCAAAGTCATTTCAATAGTTCAATTGCTATATGCTTTCTGATACATAGTAACCTAATTCCTTCGACCATGAGATCATGCATATTGTCTTTACTGGATGGATGCTTTGATGTCATCAAACACCACACCGTAACAGGGTGGCTATAAAGGTGGCATTGAGTGTTCGGAAAGTATTGGTTGAAACACATGGATCAAGAGTGGATTTGTCCATCCACATGACGGATAGATATTCTGGGCCCTCTCGGTGAAATGTCATCCAATTAGCTTGCAAGCATGTGACTTGGTCACAAGGGATCACATATCACGGAACGAGAAAAGTACTTATCAAGAACGAGGTTGAACTAGGTATGCAGAGATACCGACGATCATAACCTCGGATAAGTAACATATCGTGAGACAAAGGGAAATTGGTATCGTATGTAAGTGGTTCATTCGATCGCAAAGTAATCGTAGAAATATGTGGGAGCCATATGAATTTCCAGATTCCTCTATTGGTTATTGTTCGGAGAAGTGTCTCGATCATGTCCGCATAATTCACGAACCGTAGGGAGACACACTTAAGGATTCGACGTTGTTTGAGTAGTTATGGTATTATGAGAAAGAGACCGAATGTTGTTCGGAGTCTCGGATGGGATCCGGGATATCACGAGGTGATCCGGAATGGTCCGGAGAATAAGATTCATATAAGGAAAGTCCCATTTCGGAGTTGGGGAATGGTTCCGGTGTTTTCATCGGGAACATTCTAGAAGGTCCCGGAATGTCCGGCACTCCGGAGGGGAAGGGTACATGAATGTGTCATTACATATTGGAATGATTGCATCATGTACTAGGTGTTCTTGCTGTCCAAAATAAAGGGTTTATTTAAATCCTAAATTGAAAAGTCAAACGGCTAGTTTGAAAGTCAAACGGCAATTTTGGGAAGTGGGAAAAGAGGAGGAGGTGAAGCCGAGTTGGAGAGGGAGTCCTCCCCAAGCCGGCGCCCCACCCAAGCCGAGTTGGGGAGGGACTCCACTCCCTCCCCTTGGCCGGCCAGCCCCTCCCACCTATATAAGGAGGGGCAGGGCTCCCTCCTAGCACACACAAGTTCCTATCCTCTAATCTAAACCCTAGATCTAGACCCCGGTTTAGAGCTATTCGGTTTAGAGCCTTCTAATTGGTTTAGAGCCTTCTAATTGGTGTGTCTAATTACTAGACCACTAATAGCCTCTCTCATAAGCTCCACCATACTCGCACCGGCTTAAGGCGAAGCCCTGCGGGATCTCCCCTCTACTTCCGGTACCACGCCGTTGTGCTGCCGGAATCGCGAGGAGAGTGCTACAACCTCCGCTGCCTGCTGGAACAAGGGAGAGGAAGGTCTTCGTCGAGTACCGAACGTGTGACCGATCATGGAGCGCTGCTGGAACGTGGCGCCGAAGGATCGTCTCGCGATCTTGAGATCGGAAAGAGTACGACTACATCACCCACGAGAATCTGCTCGTTAACCGCTTTGGAATCTTCGAGGGTGAGTTCCACTATCGACTCGTTGCTACAATCTAGTAGATAGATCTTGGCTTGTTTGTTTGTATGCGATAGAAAATTTTTGTTTTCCATGCTACGAACCCCTACAAAGGGTATCGAGCCGTGTCTATATGTAGATCTGCAGACGAGTAGAACACAATGGTCATTGTGGGCGTTGATGCTTTATTGTAGATTGCTTTTGTGTACTTTGCATCTTGCGGTATGTTGGGATGAAGCGGCCCGCTAACCTTACATGACATCGTTCATGAGACTTGCTCCACGCTTGACATGCAACTTGTATTGCATAAGTGGCTTTGCGGGTGCCTGTTTCTCCTAGCATAGTAAAGATCCAATTTACAACGGGTGATCAACAATGCTAGTATCAATGTTGTGGTTCTTGTTCGTAAGTTAGAACGACACTTATTGAAAGCCCCAAACCACGTAAAATATGCAAAGAAAGTAGAGGCGTCTAACTTTGTTTTGCAGGGGTGTCTTGATGATGTGATATGGCCATGATTGTGATTATATTTGATGTATGCAATGTTCCTTATTGTAAGTTGGCAACCGGCGAGCCATATGGTTGTCTTTAATTTCATTAAGACCTGCGTGTCTATTCAAAATAGTTGTAATAGTTGAAGCTGGGCGACAACCATGAAGAAGCGTCATTGACCTTGATGCTATGCGGTGATGATGGAGATCATGTTCGTGCTTGAAAATGGAGATCGGAAGCACAAAGAAGAAAGGCCATATCATATCACATATTATGAATTGCATGTGATGTTAATCCTTTATGCATCTTGTATTGCTTAGTAGACGACGGTAGCATTATAAGATGATCCCTCATGCACATAAATTTCAAGTTCTAAAGTGTTCACCCTTAGTATGCACCGTTGCCAAAGCTTGCTTCAAGCACCACGTGATGATCGGGTGTCTTTGATTCCGCGGTGAATACAACGTAAGCAAGCCAGATTTGCTTATGCGAAGCTAAGGTTGATCTTGACGAGCCTAGCATGTAGACATGGCCTCAGAACACGGATCGCCGAAAGGCAAAGCATGAATCATATAGTAGATATGATGAACATGATGATTGTTCGCCATTAAAACTATATCAGCTCGTGATGATCGGTGTTGATGTAGTGGATTTGGTTCGTGTGATCACTAAAACAATGTGAGGGATATTGTTTTGAGGGAGTTCACCTAGATTAATTTAATTATTAATTAGAACTCAATTTATCATAAACTAAATCAAAGTGAATTTGCATAGTTGTTGTAGTCATTGGCATCCGTTTACCACCTTGCGCTTAGTTTTAATTGAGATGATAGAACTATAGAATTCTGGTTAGTTACTTTACGAACTGGTATCGTATTGTTTTGAAGTGTTAATCTAAAGTTTAAAGTCCTATTGCAAACTTTCAAGAAGTTCCTTACTCCATGAAGTTTAATAATTGGTATTAAAACAAGAGTGACAATTCCAAAGTGTTAGTATATGAGTATCATGTTTGTCTCCATGACTCTTGATATTCAAAAGATTATCTTAATATCAGGGTTATCTAGGATCTGAAAGAGTTGTTTCAGAAACCATGATGTGTGGAAGATATTGTGATATCTGAAACGAAGTTTTGGTTACAACATGATAGAGTATAATATGGCAAAGTTCATGTTCTCATATTTTGATGAGAATTTGCAAAAGGTTGGAGACACTAGTTGTCCTAATCTTCCAAAAGGTTTTGGAGAGCAACATTATACTCGCGATTCACCGTTACAAGCTAAAAGTAGCTAGATCATGGATAAGTCCATGATGAGGGTGAATATTTGATGTAGGTAAAATGTTTACTACACCAAGAGATTACTAAAGAAAGGAATTTGAAAGAACACCAAATATTTGATAATGGTGATCTACTTCAAAGTGCAAGTTCAAAGACATTGGTATTTAACTATACACGCTTTGGACTATGTGTCATAAGTATGACTCCACTATTGATGTTGATAGATTCTTTCAAACAGAAAAGGAAATACTGAAAGAGAATCTCATAAGTATATGGCAGAAAAGAAAAGACTAGAATTGTTCAGTTTAAAGTATATAGATGATATACATGTTATGGCTATATTCTTTGCTTATTAAACAATGTGGTTCTTAAGTATTTGATACTGAATTTGTTGGTATGAATCGTCATACGAAACAACACAATTCATGAACTACAATGGCCTAAGTAACTAGCAAAGAATATGTGATGATGTTCATCGAAAACAAATAAAGGGTTATTGTGTTACTCGTTAAACATCAAAGCTTGCCTTCAGGATTTGTTTTATCAGGTATTATGAGAACAAAAGGGTTGTTCAAATAATTGCCGTAATCCATAAAAGATGGATGATTCACAAATCTCGTTGGAGAAATCACATCCATAAAACTAGTGCTAAAATTGTCGAAAGACAAATTGATTGAAAGATCACTTAGGAAGTGACATCGCTTAAATTATATTGAAAGAAAACATGAAGAAACTCCATGTGGATGGAATTTTGGAGTCTATTTGATTTTGATCAAATGACGTTTGTGAAACTTTCCTAGAGATAATTAAAACTTCGTTCATAGGCCAAAAGGGAACGAAAGACTAGCTTATTGGAACTTGTGCATATTGTTGTACGAACTCCGTTATGTGTAGTCAAGAGCGATGGATTTCAACTTCATATGCTTTCTCCGAAAATTTGAGTGAATATATGAATATTTACTTAATAAGGATGAAGTGTGAAATATTTGAAAAGTTCAAAGAATTTTAAGATGAAGTGCAAAATCATTGTAACAAGAATATAAATAGTTTATGATAAGATCATAAAGGAAGATATTTGAGTTACAAGTTTAGCATAATACCTAAGATTTAAGGAATCGTTCCGTGGATTTGCATTTCCCGAAACACCATAAGAGTATGGAGCATTCGAGATATGTAATTAAACCTTGTTTGACATGGTAAGATCGAAGGTATAATTCATAAAACTGCTATTATATTTTAAAGATTAAAAGCTTTAGAGATTACCGATTTCCACTGAAAAGAGCTTCATCATAATCCGCTGAAATGACACCATATAAAGTTATGGTTTGGGATAAAACCCAAGTAGTCCTTTCTTAAACATTGGTATGCTATGCATAAGAAAGATGTTTGCAACCAAAGTCGGATAAACCTGTCTTTGTATTACTGTTAAGTATTCCTCCATAAACACCGGAGACAAAAGTGTTTATCGATAGAACGTCAAGTTTCTTTGAGAAGGAATTTTTCGTGAAAAGATAAGTGGGAGGACAATAGAACTTTGATAAGGTTAAAGGAACCTTAGCTATATGTGCAGAGTTGCGCAGCGCCGAAAAGTGTTCCGGAGGCAGCAATAATGCTCATGGCTCACGTGCCTCAAAGGTTGTGGTCACGGAGGTCTAAGTTTCTATTGAAACAAGTAGGTCGGATGAACAATCAAATACCAAGATTTGAGGGTTGAATCATTATTTGAGAATAATGAACCTACTACATGCAAAGAAGCGATGATGGGCCCTGACTCCGTCAAATGGCTTGAAGCCATATAATCCGTGATAGTTCCATACACGAAATCAAGTTTTGAACTTGAAGGACCCTCGAAAAGGTG
This sequence comes from Avena insularis, assembly GCA_023614405.1. Taxonomy (NCBI): domain Eukaryota; kingdom Viridiplantae; phylum Streptophyta; class Magnoliopsida; order Poales; family Poaceae; genus Avena; species Avena insularis. The sequence goes on along the minus strand of CM042689.1, from coordinate 27,321,417 downwards.
TAAGACCTTGCGGTTGTGTTTGGATCTATAAAGAAGTAGACATGGATGTTTCACATCTATGAAATAGTCGACATGTTGGGAAAGAGTTCACAACAATGTTCAAAGGTTGTATATGACAAGATTTGATCTTTCATAGCGATTTTTAGTCTAGACGGATTAATGTAGCAACCACTACATATAATTTGTTATGTGGTAGTAGAATAAACAAAACAAGTTCTTCTAATAGAATGGTTACCTAGGACGTGTGCATGACACGGTCCAAAGGGTTTTGTTAATTCAAAGGATGCTAAAAGCATATGCAAACTTCAATGGTTGAAGTAAGCATAGCGGAGTTGGAATCTTCACTATGATGAAACTGTTAAAAGAGTTTAATTTCATCGGAGACAATGAAGATGCTTGCATTTGCGAGAAATTAAGTGGGAGCGCTAAGACATGTTTCTAATACATTGTGTGGAAGACATATTGTTGATTGGAAATAATGTATCTTTTATTAACACATATTAAGAATTTCATCCCGATGAAAGACTTAGGCAAAACCCAAATATTTGGCATCAATAGACGCTAATATGGTTGTGCGGAAGTACATACGAGATATTGAATGAGTTCAATATAGAAACTACAAGAAAGGTTCTTGTCGCACAGAAAGGATTGAATAAATTCAATATTGATGATATATTCAAGTGTATTGACATTTGGTAAGTGAAACAAAGATTCAAGTATAGATTGATACTTGATGTATGAAATCACAAAGAGTATTTATATCAATCATCTTTGTGATATGTACAAATCAGATATGTCCTATGCTCTAAATGTTGTGAGCATATACCAGAATGATTTGTAAAATGATCATTGGACAATAGTAAGGATATTCTTATGATCTTTTGGAAGAACTAAGAGTATATTATTTGTAGAAGTGACAAATAGATGGTTAGTTCATTGTAAAAGTACTACATTGATACTAGCTTTGTCACAAAGTACAAATTTAGTTTATCTCAATCTAAACTAAGGGTGGCACAATATAATGGAAAGTGAGTTCCATAATGGATTTGGATGAGTTCCAAAGTTAAGACATTGTGACAGATACTACAACAAAAGGCTAAATATATGACAGCTATTATAGCAAAAGAGGGCATTTGTGTCAAGTAGTTTGTTATCAAACTAGGTGTAGTTCACAATGGATAATACTATGAAGATATATTGTGCGACAATATTATCAACATGTTTTAACCCCAAAGAACTAAAGGTCACACCGAAAGACCAAATCATACAAAGCCATCTCATTAGAGAATGAGTGATGCGTAGAGACGCAAAGACATGCAATTACACACGGACCTGGAAGTGTCAGATCCGGAGATCAGTTGACCACTAGCAATCGTGTACATACAAACACCGGAAAGCCATAGGTGTTGAATACACAAAGGTTTGAAACTAGATTATTGACTCTAGTGCAAGTGGGAGACTGTTGGAGATATGCCCAAGAGGCAATAATAAAGTAGGTTATTATCATATCTTCATACTTATGATAAATGTTTACATTCATGCTATAATAGTATTAACAAGGAAACCATTAATACTTGTGTGATTTGTAAACTTAATTTGAAGTCCCTAGTATAGCCTCTATACTTCACTAGCTTGTTGGTTGATTGATGATTGTGGTTTCCATATCATGAACATTGAGATGTTATCAACAACAAGATCATATCGTTAGGAGAATGATATGGTGGACATACTCCTATAGATAAGCGTAGCATAAAGATCAAAGTCATTTCAATAGTTCAATTGCTATATGCTTTCTGATACATAGTAACCTAATTCCTTCGACCATGAGATCATGCATATTGTCTTTACTGGATGGATGCTTTGATGTCATCAAACACCACACCGTAACAGGGTGGCTATAAAGGTGGCATTGAGTGTTCGGAAAGTATTGGTTGAAACACATGGATCAAGAGTGGGATTTGTCCATCCACATGACGGATAGATATTCTCTGGGCCCTCTCGGTGAAATGTCATCCAATTAGCTTGCAAGCATGTGACTTGGTCACAAGGGATCACATATCACGGGAACGAGAAAAGAGTACTTATCGGTAACGAGGTTGAACTAGGTATGCAGAGATACCGACGATCATAACCTCGGATAAGTAACATATCGTGAGACAAAGGGAAATTGGTATCGTATGTAAGTGGTTCATTCGATCGCAAAGTAATCGTAGAAATATGTGGGAGCCATATGAATTTCCAGATTCCTCTATTGGTTATTGTTCGGAGAAGTGTCTCGATCATGTCCGCATAATTCACGAACCGTAGGGAGACACACTTAAGGATTCGACGTTGTTTGAGTAGTTATGGTATTATGAGAAAGAGACCGAATGTTGTTCGGAGTCTCGGATGGGATCCGGGATATCACGAGGTGATCCGGAATGGTCCGGAGAATAAGATTCATATAAGGAAAGTCCCGTTTCGGAGTTGGGGAATGGTTCCGGTGTTTTCATCGGGAACATTCTAGAAGGTCCCGAAATGTCCGGCACTCCGGAGGGGGAAGGGTACATGAATGTGTCATTACATATTGGAATGATTGCATCATGTACTAGGTGTTCTTGCTGTCCAAAATAAAGGGTTTATTTAAATCCTAAATTGAAAAGTCAAACGGCTAGTTTGAAAGTCAAACGGCAATTTTGGGAAGTGGGAAAAGAGGAGGAGGTGAAGCCGAGTTGGAGAGGGAGTCCTCCCCAAGCCGGCGCCCCACCCAAGCCGAGTTGGGGAGGGACTCCTCTCCCTCCCCTTGGCCGGCCAGCCCCTCCCACCTATATAAGGAGGCAGGGCTCCTCCTAGCACACACAAGTTCCTATCCTCTAATCTAAACCCTAGATCTAGACCCCGGTTTAGAGCTATTCGGTTTAGAGCCTTCTAATTGGTTTAGAGCCTTCTAATTGGTGTGTCTAATTACTAGACCACTAATAGCCTCTCTCATAAGCTCCACCATACTCGCACCGGCTTAAGGCGAAGCCCTGCGGGATCTCCCCTCTACTTCCGGTACCACGCCGTTGTGCTGCCGGAATCGCGAGGAGAGTGCTACAACCTCCGCTGCCTGGAACAAGGGAGAGGAAGGTCTTCGTCGAAAATCCGAACGTGTGACCGACTGCGGGAGCGCTGCTGGAACGTGGCGCCGGAAGGATCGTCTACGCGATCTTGAGATCGGAAAGAGTACGACTACATCACCCACGAGAATCTGCTCTCGTTAACCGCTTTGGAATCTTCGAGGGTGAGTTCCACTATCGACTCGTTGCTACAATCTAGTAGATAGATCTTGGCTTGTTTGTTTGTATGCGATAGAAAATTTTTGTTTTCCATGCTACGAACCCCTACACTTACAGTATGCACAAGTGTGCACTCGCCCTGACTTAGCTTTTATCACCGGGGTACTCGGTAGATATCAAGAGAATCTAGACATAGAGCACTGGAAGATGGTAAAGAAAGCTTTGCGTTATGTGCAAGTCACAAAAGGCCTCATGCTAACATATAAAAGATCTGATTCCCTAGAAATAAGAGGGTATTCAGATGCGTATTTTGCGGGAGATAAAGACGACAGAAAGTCTACGACAGGATATGTCTTTACTCTCGCAGGAGGTGCTATTTCGTGGAGAAGCGCCAAACATTCGATAGTTGCATCATCTACGATGTATGCAGAATTTATAGCATGTTATGAGGCCATGGGACATGCGTTATGGTTAAAAAAATTTTTACCCGACTTGAAAGTGGTAGACTGCATCAGCAGGCCACTAAAGATGTACTGTGACAACGAGCCCGCAGTATTCTATGCTTACAACAACAAGTTGAGTAATGCTACAAAGTCAATAGATATAAAGTATTATGTTGTGAAGGACAAAGTTCAGAATTAAACTATAAGTCTCGAGCATATAAGGACAAAAGATATGCTTGCGGATCCGCTAACGAAAGGCTTACCACCCAATGTGTTCAAGGAACACATAGCCGACATGGATTTAATGGAAAGCCTATGATTCCTGGACTACAAATGCCCAAAAGTACCAGGATTTGTTTCAAAACAGAAAAGTATATAGTGGCTGTCTGATTCTATCGGCAATTGAGCTGTGACGATGAAACATGCTCTATGTACTAATCCGTGATGAAACGAGTAAAGTATAAAGTTAAGAGTAAAGTTGAGATCAAGGGGGAGAATGTAAGGTTGATCTCCACACGATCGAGCCCAACGGCTCGACCGAACCTTTGACCACGTCCTGATCAGGGACGTCCAACCTCTCTGGTTGGTGGGCCCCTGTGACCTGCGCGTATATAAAAAAGTGGGGGCTGGTGGCACAACTAACGAGGTTCGCCGTGCGCCACTTCCCACGCCCTTCCGATCGAGGGCTCGCGCAGAGTGATGGGAAGCACCACCGACGCCGCCACCACTGCCCACGCTCACGCCGTCGCCCTCCCTATGGAAACCGGATCAGGCTCCTCGAGCTCCACCGGATCAGGTACTCGTCTCTGATCTCTCCCTGATCCCTCTCTCACTCGTCAAAATTGATACCTAAAGATATCTACCGAATTGATCTAGCCTAGATGATCCTAAGGAAGATTTTAACACTGGTAACGTTGTGCATGTTCGGCGGGAGGATTCCCACATCTAGGCGTGTATATTTTTTTAGAAAGGAGCATACATGAATATCGTGATGATACCAATTACATCCAGCCACTACAACAACGCATTGCCCTATTGGCATTACGGACGCACACAGCCAAAAAAATAAGAAAAACTACAAAAAAAAGTCCCGCAACAACGATAAAATCCTTAGTAGCAGCGACACTGACCCCACCAGAACAACACTAGAAGTCCAACATCTCCAATAGCGACGCCTTCAAGAAGGAAACATAGCACAAACACCATCGTCGCCTGAGATCATAGGTTTTCACCCTAGAGAAAGTCCCCGCTCACAAAACAATGCCTTCAACAAGGTCATTGTCAGGCACAACCAATTAAGGCCAGACCTTGAATTTTCACCCTGCAAGATAAGACTGTGAACTCCTCCTGTGCTGCCGCCCCCACCTTCCGATGCCGCTGCTACAATTCACGAATCACCAGGCCAATTCCTCATCGCCACCAGGACTTGACACACCATAGCTATTCCACAAATCTTGGCTTCCATGACATTCCCCGCACACTGACTTCACCATGAAACTAAATACATGTTCCACGATGGCAACAGACTGTAGAGCTTCGCCTCGCTCCCTCTGAAACCAAACGGTCAGAAAAATACCGGTTGCGCGCGACCGAATTCCATCCGTTTCAGCAATCTTCAGGCATGAATCGCCCATGGGAGTTCACCGGTGGAGCCTTTCGGAACACGATACTGCCGCCAGATCAATGAAAACAGGCTGAAGGTAGATCTTCGTCTTGGCGTGAGAGAAACCTTAGGACTGCGGACCTGACAGCAGATGGGACCGGTGCTGCCATCCGCCGAGGAAGAACCTCCATCAAAGCCCGAGGCCGCCACCCCGACTTCCAGACCCCGCTGCCATCAGATCGCCGTCGGGGCGACAAACTTCGAGCGTCCAAGGGGTTCCCTACGAGGGAGAGGCCACCACGCGAGGAAGCAACCCTGCTGCCACCATCGACCGGCCGGACTTTGCCCGCCGGCGTCCTCCGGTGGCAGCGGGGAGAGATGGGAGGAGAAGTCGAGGGCGGCGGCGATGGCTTGGGGTTCCGCCCGTGCCGCCTCCTCCAAGAGGCAGCGCGTGCGGCGTACGTACCTCTTCATGTGCGGCCCCAAGACTGGAGTGGCTTTTGAGCCTCTAGGCGTGTAGATATTTGCAAGAAAGTTATGATTCTAAAAAATGGATGGGTGTTTCTTGTTTGGATGTAAATTTCTCCTGTGTTTTTTTTGGGCTACTTCTCCTGCGAGAAGAGTGGGGGGCTGCGTAGATTTTCTGTAGCATGCGGAAGAAGGATGTCCCATGCTTGTAATGTTGTGCATGTTCAGCAGGAGGGTTTCCACATCTAGGCGTGTGTTGATATTTTCAAGAAAATTATGATTCAAAAAATGGACAGATTCAGTCATGTTGGGATTGGTAGATAAAAGTCGACCTCGGTGTCGACACACCCATATCATGTATCCGAATTCAAATAAAGAGGTACTATATCTCTATTTTGCGCTAGATCGATGTCGACCTATGTGTAGCCACACTCATCATGCATCCTAGTTTGAATAAACAAAGTACCACTCCTCTATTTTTTTTTGCTTATATAGATATGTGGAAAAACCATGCATGTCGCCTCCTCCGTTGTAAAATATATAGAACTAATAATAAAGCAAGAAAAACAAACACACGCGCTACTCCCAAGTACTACTAGACTAGGTCGGATGCATCTTTAGATTTTGCATCCTGACGTCGTCCCATGTGGAGGAGGTTGAGCAGGATTGCCAACACGACGCATAAGAATGCGAAGACTCCGATGTTGCCCAAGCTAAGTCACGAGGATCAGGCTGGAAGAAGAGGATCACTGTAGACACGGACATGAACGTAATCCAGGTCGCAGGAAACATCACCAGCCACATCACCTGCACCCAAAATAGGAACAATAATTAGGTTATGGCACCTCAATCCGGATGGCGGCGCTGCCTGTGGAGCTCAAGGTGGATCATGGCCGTGTAGTACGTACACCAAGACGACGGCGCTGATGGCGAAACCCCCGGCTGACCTGCAGAAATACCTGGCCAACGCCAACAAGAAGAGGAATATCGAGCTAGTCACCAACACGTGTTCCGCGCAGTTCATGGATGTTCTCGGCGACGGCGAGCTTGTCGGAGGGGAAGAGGAAATTGCAGGCTCCATGATGCTGGCCCGTTGTGTGTTTCTGATTTAACCTGGACGATCGATCTTTTTTTTTTGCTTTTGATACCTGGACGTAGGATTTCATTGTTATTTATTGGCGAGGGCAGGACGCGCGTACTTGGCTTTCCTTTTCTGATATGGTATAATTCAGCTTGCGAATCGTCACTTACCATTTTTTTTTCTATCAGCTAGCTCGTCGGTGACTCTGCATCCGCCTTAAATTGACTGCATATCTTTTAGGTATAATTCTTAATTGGGTATTCTATGAAATAAATAAGGATAGTTACCTTCACTTTTTAGGGATCACGTACGTGTCTTCCAGGCAAAATAATATAATCTGAAAATAACTGAGTTTGTATATGTATCTATGTATTAAAACGCGTCAACAAGTACATGCCTGTTAAGGCCCCCTGTCGCACACTTAAAGCCCTTCTCGTTCTCGTGTGTGACGCAGAAGATGGCTGACGCAGTAAAAATTCAACCTTCTAACCACGGTGCGGCCTAGGTGGCAGCAGGTCACTTCGCGGGCGGGTTTGGCAACAACCCCGACGTTGCGTATCGTGTGCATGCTAATTGCTAAGTTTTCTGAAGTTTTTACTGCTTCCTTTTGGTGCCCTTTGGCACATGGTGAGTCATAAATCATAGCGTGCTACCTTCATCGGCGCTGTCTACACTAGACCCCCTGCCGCCGCCGGCGAGCCCGATTCCCTCTTTTCTTCCCCGAATGTCCTCCCATGGAGAAATCCTACCTTGCAGGTACCATTTCACCCTGTCGCTACGCGCCTATCCTAGGCCATCTGAACACACCACCGTGACCGCCTTTCTCTCCTCGTTCTCCTCATTAAAGCGCTCAAGCCAGAGTGGCCCCAAGTGCCCCAATTGTCACCTCCGTCCCTGATGTTGGTCGCGCCCTCGTCATCGATTCCGGCGTCCCCTGATCTCGGTGACCCCTCCTTGAACATCTTGGTGAGCTCCATGTCCTCCTAAACCCCTCCAATCCCATCCTCTCACTCTTGTTCGTGCTCACGCCAATCACCACTGTGCACCGTCGCAGAACCTCGTGGATCATGGCCGTGTAGTACACCAAGACGGCGGCGCTGATGGCGAAACCCCCGGCTGACCTGCAGAAATACCTGGCCAAGGCCAACAAGAAGAGGAATATGGAGCTAGTCACCAACACGTGTTCCGCGCGGTTCATGGATGTTCTCGGCGACGGCGAGCTTGTCGGAGGGGAAGACGAAATTGCAGGCTCCATGCTACTACTAGGGTCGATCGATCTTTTTTGCTTTTGATACCTGGACGTAGGATTTCCTTGTTATTTATTGGCGAGGGCGGGACGCTTTCCTTTTCAGATATGGTATAGCCCCCGTCCGTTAATTCAGCTTGCGAACCGTCACTTACCATTTTTCTCTCTATATCACCTCGTCGGTGACTTGGTCACCTTTTCAAATGCCTTTTTGCCTGGCCCCACCTGAAACGGCCGAGTCAAGGATGTTGACCTTGTTAGATGTATATATTTGTATATTATATTTTCCCCATATGTTAGGGGGCTTTCTGCATATTTGCACCTGTACCTGTACTATATATTGTGGCCTTTGGCCCCAGAGGAATACAAGTTGCTATTCCTAACATGGTATCAGAGCTACGTTAGCCCCGTCCTCTTCCTTGCAACTTCGTCGCCTCGCCGCAGCCGCCACCGTCCCTGTCGCCGCAGGTCTTTTTTGCCGTCGTCGCCGCCGCCGGTCGCCGCCTTTTTTTGATTCGAGCTTGATTCAGATCGATCCAGATCTGGCCGAGTCTAGCTCGATCCAGATCGGTTTCCCTCGCCGGTCTGCCTCAAGATCGAGTTTGATCCAGATCGATCGATCTGCCTCCAGCGTCTGCCTCACCTCCACCCGCGTGTCCTCCACCGCGCGCCAGCGTCTGCCTCCTGTGCGTCTGTATCTGCCTCATCCCGAGCGTCTGCGTCCCGCGCGTGTGCCTCGTCCAGCGTCTGCCTCTGCCTCCCGCGCGTCTGCCTCGTCTCGAGCGCACGCGGGCCAGAGCCCGACTCTGCCTCCATCCGCCCCAAATCCGATCAACGCACGCGGGCTAGAGCCTCTCCTCCCGACGCCTGCCTCCCCACGACGGACCTCTCCGCGAGCTTCTTCTCCCGCACATCTTCCCGTCGTCGTCACCGGACCTCCTCCGCCGGCCGTTGTCACCGCCGGGAATCGATCCCTGGCGGCTTGAATTGGCCGTCCCTGGCCTTTAGACGCCGCCTCTTGCTCCGGCTGGCCAGAATTTTGCCGGCCTCTGTCTGCAGGTGCGGATTGCCAGATCTGTAAAAAAAATTGAGATAGATGTCTACTGCATCGGGCTATGTTGCGATCTCTCGCTGCCCGGTGATCTTCGATGGCGCGAATTATCCTGATTTCGCTGCCTTTATGCGAGTTCACATGCGCGGTCTCCGTCTTTGGGGCGTGCTCTCCGGCGAGATCCCCTGTCCGCCGTGCCCCTGCTCCTGTGGCTCCTCTTCCGCCGACGCCGATTGTTCTTGGCGCTAATGCTTCTCAAGAGGCCAAGGATGCTGCTCAGAGTGCTGATGATAGTGTTGTTGCTGCTTATGATCTGAAGTTCAAGCAGTACTGATCTCGAGTCCTATCGCCACGCTCTGACTGCCTACACTCAGTGGGTCGATGAGGATGCCCGTGCTGCTGCTGTTCTCACCTCCAGTGTTCTGCCCCAGTATGCTGCTGAGTTTATGAGTCTCCCTACTATTGCCGTTCAGTGGGCACATATTCGTCAGCGCTATCAGCTGTCTGGGGATGCTCTTTACCTATATGTGGTTCGCCAGGAGCATGCTCTTCAGCAGGGTGATTCCACTATTGATGAGTTCTATACTCAGAGTGCTCCTATCTGGCGTCAGCTTGATTCTCTCTGTACTACTGTTTGTGGCACATGCTCGTGCTGCCAGATTGTGCGTTCGAATTTGGAGTTTCACCGCATCTATGAGTTTCTGTCTCGGCTCCGCCAGGAGTTTGAGCCCCGGCGTGCTCAGCTGAATGCTCGTGGTTGTGTTCCGCTCTCTGAGGTGTCATCTGAGCTTCGGGCTGAGGAGACCCGTCTCCGTGGTGCTGGTCTTCTTGCGGTTCCATCTGTGCTTGCTACTCGTGGTCCTCCTATGTCGTCTGCTCCCTCGACTCAGCCCGGTTCTCTGTGCCGCCGCCGATACTACCCACTCGTTCAGGTCAGGGTCAGAGTCAACACCAGCAGTCTTAGGGTCAGAGTCAGCACCAGCAGGCTCGTGGTCAGGGTCCCCGTGATTCTCTTCGTCACTGCTCTTACTGTAGCAAGGATGGCCACACTTGGGCCACCTGTTATACACGGGATCCCAGTTTACGTCAGCAGCACCAGGCTCGTGGGCAGTCGGCTCCTTCCGGATCTTCAGCAGTTGCTCTCTCCGATCAGGACATTATCAGGAGTCTTTGCAGTCTGCTTGCTCTGAGCTCTTCTTCGACAGAATCGCTAGTTACGTGACTGAATCTTCAGGCACTGCGTGACCAACACCTTCTACACAGTCAGGTACGTCCCCGTGGTATCTGGATTCTGGAGCTTCCTTTCATATGACCTCTGAGTCTTCTTTTCTGTCCGCTCTTCGTTCTCTCCCTTCTTATGTCCGTGTTTTCACGGCTGATGGTACCTCTCTTCCTGTTTCTAGTCGGGGCACCCTTTCTACTTCTTCTTTTTCTGTTCCTGATATTTCTCATGTCCCTCATCTTAAGATGAATCCATTCTCTGCTAGCCAGCTTACTGACTCTGGTTGTCGCATTATTCTTGATGCTGATTCTTGTGTTGTCCAGGACCGTCGCACATAGACCCTGGTTGGAGCTGGCCCTCGCAGCCGTGACTCTTCGGGAGTTTGGGAGTTAGACTGGCTTCGTGTTCCTTCCGCTGCCACTTCATCTGCCAGTTCTTCTCCGGTCGTCGCTGCTGCTACCAGCTCCTTTCAGCAGTGGCATCATCGTCTTGCTCACCTTTGTGACTCTCGCCTGTCGTCCTTAGTTCATCGTGGTCTTCTGGGGTCTGTCTCAAGAGATGGGTCTTTATATTGTCAGGGCTGTAGGTTGGGTAAACAGATTCAGCTTCCCTATCCTACTAGCGCGTCTGTATCTCAACGACCTTTTGATTTAGTTCATTCCGATGTTTGGGGTCCGGCTCCTTTCGCTTCGAAAGGGGGCCATCGCTACTATATTTTATTCATCGATGATTTTTCTCGGTACACTTGGTTGTATTTTATGCGCTCTCGTAGTGAAGTGCTCTCCATCTATCAGCGTTTTGCGGCCATGGTCCGTACTCAATATTCTACACCTATTCGTGTGTTTCGTGCTGATTCTGCTGGTGAGTATATCTCTCAGATGTTGCGCGGTGTTCTTGCTGAGCAGGGCACCCTTGCTCAGTTCTTCTGTCCTGGCGCACATGTCCAGAATGGCGTTGCTGAGCGGAAGCATCGCCATCTTCTTGAGACCACTCGTGCCATGATGATTGCTTCTTCTCTTCCGCCGCATTTCTAGGCTGAGTCTGTCGCTACGTCGGCTTACCTCATCAATATTCAGCCTTCTGCCGCTCTGCAGGGTGGTATCCCTCTTGAGCGCCTATCTGGACAGTCTCTAGACTACTCCATGCTTCGCTTGTTTGGTTGTGTTTGCTATGTTCTCCTTGCTCCTCGCGAACGCACCAAACTGACCGCTCAGTCTGTTGAGTGTGTCTTCCTTGGATACAGTGATGAGCATAAGGGCTATCGCTGTTGGGACCCTGTTGGTCGTCGGATGCGTATCTCTCGTGATGTTACTTTTGATGAGACGCGTCCTTTCTATCCTCGTCCCACCGCTGGTACCTATCCGGTGGAAGATATCTCTTTTCTTCTCTTTCCTAACACACCTCCTTCTACTCCTATTGTGTCTTCTTCAGGATATTTCCCCCTAATGTCTCTTCTTCGACACCGTCCTCCTATGCTCCGTCTAGTTCTCCTAGTTTTCCTCGTTCTCCGGAGTCTTCCTCTGCTATTCCTTCTTCTTCATCGTCGTCTCCTGAGTCGTCTTCCTCTGATGAGCTTCCCTCTACTCGTCCTGTTCGTCAGCGTCGTGCCCCCAACCGTTACTCTCCTAGTCAGTATGGTCTTTCTGTTGCCTCCGAGCCGACTTCTTATCGGGATGCTGAGCATCATTCTGAATGGCAGCTGGCCATGACTGAGGAGATTGCTGCGCTTGAGAATAGGGGCAAAACTGAGCACCATTCCGGTCTAGTGGCAAAACTGAGTTCAACATGACCTCTAGTGGTAAAGGAATAATTATCCCTAAAATGTTTCGAAAAAATAAGCTCTACACCTTAAAAGTATAATCGTGCGTCTTTCAACTCTTTTCGGTGTTTATCCTTGCCGGCTTGCCGATCTAAGGCTTGGCAGCGTATAGTCAAAATTGACATGGTCCACGGATACCCCGCACGCCTGTCACCACAGACTACCTGATCTCCTTTAAGAGTTCTACCTCTAACTCTACTCAGTTGCCGAGGGACACTCCTTACGCAATCTCCCAAGGACATGACAAAAACAAATGATTGATGATGTCATTGCAAAATATAAATAATTCACTTGCAAGATGATTGTGATAAAATTGAATCCAGCATTTCCATGTGGTTTGATTTTTCGTACGCCATGCTTTTATGGATGGATGAGTAAAAGATTTAGATATGTTCATTACAAATAGACCAACATATGGCACTCACTCCCATATATCTGTGTGCTTTACCTCCATTCTAACCACTCTCAATCAGTACCAACCACATTATATTTGCAAATTGGAATACTAGGTGGTGTAGTAAAATTGATGGCAACCTACAACATTTTTCATAATAAAGTCCCCAAAGAACATTACAAAAAACAAACGATTGATGTGATTGCAAAACATAAATACTAATTCCCTTGCAAGACGATGAGTATGATAAACTTGAATCAAGCATTCCATGTGGTTTGATATTTCAGTAAACACGGAGTTCTTCTTATTCAGAGATCTTCCTTGTTTTTACTCCGGTCAAACTTATTCCGTTCTACACAATTGTAGTGACTGTGTTGACCAGCTGCCTTTGCTCTGGATGGATTCTCTCGGAGATTTTTGACAAAGAACAAGTCAAGCGTGTCTCATCTTCTCGCCGCCGCCTGATTTCTATTGTTTTCAGCTTCTCACACCAAAAATCATACGTTGTTGAGGTTCGGCTTTTTGAAGGTTGCTGGCCCCTCCTTTTCGGATCTGAAAACTGTGTTTGATGCACAAGGTTAGGTGCATATATTAGTTAATTAGAGCAAAGCCAAATATGAATCAGCAAGCTAGCTGTTAATATATCAACGAAATATATATGGTAGTTACCATGCAGTGGTGCAATCCAAGTTTCTCCAGAGCAGGTGTGTTTTGGAGGATGCCAGTCAGCGCCTGAAACTTGTTGTCTCCAAGATCACATCCTTGTAAGGTCAAGATCTTCAAGCTATTGAGCAGTGGGAATTCCTGGGATTCCTCCTCTCCTAGCAGCAATGCCTAAAACATGGATTCATGGCACATTATTGATAATTTCATATACTGTACTACTACAAAAGAGAGAGTAAAATAAATATTATGGATAATGGCGGCCGGTGTGTACGTACAGTCATCTTGAATCCAGTGAGATGTAGTTTGACGACGCTGGGGAGCAGCGCTAGGAAGCCGTGCATGGAGTTGATGAAGTCGAGCTTGCCCTTCTTCCGCGCCCGCACGTTCGGATGGCCGTGGTAGGCTGTGTCCGTCAGCCGAATCGACGCCTCCGCGACGGCGAGCGGGGGCGACAGCTCCGCCGCCCCGGTGGCCAATCCGGCGGCAACACATTGGCAGCCCCGCCCGTCGTAGGCGAGGTCGAGATGGAGGCGGTGGAGGCAGGGAGCGGCGATCCTGAGGTGGGTGCAGGCGAGGGGGTGCTGGGGTTCGATGAAGACGAAGCTCCGGAGCGTGGGCGAAACGATGAGGCGGAGTCTATCCATCCCGCATCTCTCTACGTGGAGGTCCTCCAGCACCGGGCAGTACCGGCCGAGGTCCTCCAGGAAGCTACCCGACAGGCATATCCCGACCAGGCATAGCGTGGTCATGCGGCCGGTGAAACCGGCGGCGCACAAGCCCGCGGCCGACATGTCCGGCTTCGGTCCGGCGGGGGGCGCGAAGTAGGAGGAGTGCGGCTTCCAGCAGACGGTGTTGCCGTGGACGGTTGCGGATGTCGACGGCGGCTGGGCCGCGGCGGATCCACCTGTCGGAGATGTCGAACGCGGGGCTGTAGGTTCCCTTAGCGCTGGAGCTGACCAGGTTGAGCCAGAAGACGTCGAGGTTCTTCTCCGGTGGGATCGACAACAATGCGTGGTCGGCGAAGTCCTCGAAGCGTTCCCACTCGCCGGAGAACTCCCGCTCGTCGAGGATGACGATGGCCCCGAGAACGTCACGCCAGATGTGCCTCCATCGCCGTGACAAGACGCTGGTCTGCACGACCTGCGGGGGCCTGAGCCGGGAGAGCACGTCGTGGAGTAGGCTGTCAGGCAGGTCGCCCAGCCGGTCGGCGGCATCGTCGTCGACCTCCTCTACGCGGCGGCGCTTGGTGGAGTCCATGATCGGATCGCGATCGCGTCACGGCTGCTTGCTGGCGCTTCATATATATATAGGAGGAATGGGGTGATTAATTGATACGGACCCATAATTATTCCGTATTTCCGTGCGCGCAGGTTTTGATCGGATCGCGTCAGGGCTGCTGGTTTCCATGGCACGGATTCATTGCTTTGTAGGAATCTTTATAGTATATGGGATACTCCTTTTACTATATTTCATAACACTTTTCCTCCCAAGGGTAACTATGAAGAGCCGAATATTTTAATGAGGCGGCTTGCTAGCTTAATATATTATGTTTTGTTAAAAAAAATATATTTAAGAACACTTTTGGTTACCTATTTTTAATTTGACACCTTAAAACTTGACAGGACAGAGTTTATATGACACTTCATATCATTCTTGTGAATGTGTTTATGTAGGAGACCAAGGTTGAGTTTAACTTTTTTCGGGATGGTCAGACCACTAAGGCCTTGTTTGGTACTAGAGTATGTGTGAGGATTAGAGGGAATAATCCCCACCAAACTGTAAGTCCCCACTTACTCAAATAGTATATTTGGTTCTATAGTATTTGACCGATTCAATCCCACTTTTTCCTAAGTTCTAGTTTATTTTTTTCATATCCAATACACTATTCCTACCTAGTGGATTGGGGTTTTGTGAGAATTAGAGGGGTTTGGGTGTACATGTGGGTTTTACCCGACCCCCTTGTTGATTATTCCTTCTAATCCCAACTAAAACAATAGTACCAAACAAGGCCTCAAGGTTTTGCTACTTGCAAAACACATTACATGAAATTAGGATTTTGCCTTGTGCTTGACGATTTTCCACACAAAAATTTACGCAATTGCAAATTCAGGTAGACGATATTTTTTTATTGACATATAAATCAGCTAGCTATCGGGAACCGGTACTTCAGGTTCTGGGCAAAAGCTTTGTCATATGGGCGTTATAATGTTCTTAGCATAGGTTTTAGTTAAGCTTTAATTTTTATGAAAACTTTGGATTCAATTTTCTTCGAAATTCAGACATTTTTTTTAAAATTTACACCAATCTATTAAAAATAAACAATATCAATACAAAGAGGACTAGAAGTAATAATAATTATAAATATGTCTATGGACCACCTAGCGACGGCTAAAAACACTAGCACGAGCCGAAAACACGTCGCCGTCTACGTCCCTCCATCACGGGAGCTGGACATGTCATAGAAGAGCTTGTTGTAGTAAAGAGATGGAAAGTCGTCGTGTAGTACAGATCGTTCACTGGTACTTTTGGTTCTATGCGAAAGCTTTGCCATAGGGGTGTTATATGATCTTTTTTGGGTAGGTTTTAATTAATCTTTGTATGAAAACTTTGGTTTCAGTTTTCTTCGAAACTCGGTTAAATACAAAGATTTCCATTCTTAACTGGATTTTCTAGAGCCCTCCGGTAAACTCTGGGCTTATATATTTTTTATTATGGATTAGTAACTGCAGCTCTCAAAAGAATATATGGAATTATATCATAATTCACTATAGAATATATTTTTCTAAACATAATGTCGTTTTTTTAGAGAACACATAATGTCGTTATTGGTACTACGAACCGTGAATTATGAAAATGTCCGTCGTATGCAACTAGGTGGTATCACTTAACATGAGCTTCGAGCTATATAGAACAAATAAAACAAGAAAAACAAGCACACACTACTCCCAAGTACCAGGGTTGTTGCATCCTCGGATGCATCTAGATTAGACAAAGAAAACAAGCCCACACAATACTAGATTAGACTAAACTAGGCCCGACTCATCTTTATATTTTGCATCCTCACTTCCCATGAGGTGGTTTTCAATGAGGATTGTCAACACGGCGAATAAGATGGAGAAGACGACGATGTTGCCCAAGTCACGCCGATGAGGCTGGAAGACGAAGGCCGCCACAGACACGGAGATGAACGTAATCCCGGTCGCAACCATCATCAGGGGCCTGATCACCTGCAACCGAAAGAGTAATGAATTTAAGGCACCTCTGGGTTCGATGGATCTTGTGATTCGCTTCTTCTTCATGAATTGTGAATACTCGTACGTACCTGGTCGAGGTTGCCCTGGCGGCGCTGGCTGAGGAGCTCAAGGTGGATCATGGCGGTGAAGTAGACCAGGACGGCGGCGCTGATGGCTAAACCCACGGATGACCTGCAGAAATACCTGGCCAAGGCCAACATGAAAAGGAACATCGAGCTAGTCAGCAACACCTGCTGCACGCCGTTCATGTTCCGGTCGGATGTTCTCGGCGGCGAGCTCGTCGGAGGGGAAAAAATTTCAGTCTCCATGGCTGATTAGGGTCGATCTTTTTGTGTTTG
The DNA here is from genome assembly GCA_023614405.1 of Avena insularis. Taxonomy (NCBI): domain Eukaryota; kingdom Viridiplantae; phylum Streptophyta; class Magnoliopsida; order Poales; family Poaceae; genus Avena; species Avena insularis. The sequence goes on along the minus strand of CM042689.1, from coordinate 27,304,575 downwards.
ATTGATACCTGGACGTAGGGATTGGTTGTTATTTATGGACGAGGGATGCACTTGGCTTTTCAGATATGGTATAGTCCCCGCGTTAATTCAGCTTTCCTATCATCACTTACCTTTTTTTCTCTCCCACATCAAGTCGGTTGACGGCATCGCCTTAATTGACTAAATATCTTTTATGTATTTTCTTAATTGGGTATAGTATGAAATAAGAATAATTACCTGCAACTTTTTTGACCATGTAATTAAGTATTCCACGCAAAATAAGTACCCCTTCGTCCCAGTTTAAAGGACATAATTTGCATTCTTTGGGCCTATAGGTGTTATCTAATTGGTCCATTTTATAGTATAGAGAAGAACATGCGTGAGGAGAAGAAGAGACAACAAAATCGTTTCACGTCCCATGCAAAGCGTTCATATTTATTCACATATGTATGAAAGCATTTTGTTCTTTTCAAATCGGACTAATTACAGAGATTAAATACTTATGTTTAAATATTTTAAAATTGCATGGTTTGCAAATTTTGTCCTTTAAACCGGGACGGAGGGAGTACACATTTTTTTATCGGTTATGTTCTTATTTTGACCACAACTAGCCATTTAGTCACTATTATTTCTGGTTATGGTTTCAACTTATTTCTACAAAGAAATAAAATCCTTAAGAAAGAGTTTACCGTTTGAAATTAACCATATATTTTGAATCACAATTTACAGTTAACCATCACGCCTATTTGCATCTTATAAGGACGTCCCACTCCCTCCCCCCATAGACGACTGTACACTCGCCCCCAAATTGTATCTGTTTGGGGGTGTCTGAACACCTTATCCGGACAGGAGTTGCTGAAACAAAGCATACATCATTGAAGGCCTAATTAAAAGCATAGATTCTATATGAGGTATGCATACTAGTTTGAGTCGAATATCTGAAATTGACCATATAATTTTGCATGGAAAATAGGCGTTTGACACATCGTGTACCCCGCATGGAGCACTGCATCCTTGCCCATGGCGAAAGAATAACAAGTATATGGTCAGGGCCATATTAGTTACTTTTTTTACTTTCACCACAAATAACCATATTAGTCACTATTTTTCTGAGTATATTATAATCTGATTTCTTTCAAAAAAAAAAATCCTTGAGATAAACACATTTTTCTCTGGCTCTGGCCCATACAGTATACCGCAATGAACTAAGTGGTGATCCTTTTGACAAGTGAGAAACACATTTTTCTCATCATCAGTAGCATCTTCAGCAGGAGGGGATCCTAGAGGTGCATCTAGCACATAGCTCCTTTGAGCAGCCGAGAGGAGAATCCTCAGATTAAGGGCCTAGTCGGTAAAGTTGCTACCATTGGTGCTAAGTTTCTCTTTCTTCATAAATATATTGAAATTAAAAGAAGGTGGTGGCATGATCTACAACATATTTATAAAGACTATTTAGGCTAAGTTTATGCAAGATTGAGTTCAAAATAATTCGAAATTACTACTAGAACTCCCACTCAAAAACAACATCCCTCTAATTGTTTTTATGATTACACGAATCAAATTCACTACACTCGATGATGTAGCTTTAAAGACGAACATAGAGATGTTCATCATATCATTCATATGACCCATGCTTCTCCTCCTGCTTTATGTTTCAAGGCCATGTATGTACATGCTAGCCTCGCCAAGTAGAACCTTAATAATCACGTGTGTAAATCTATCTTACAAGCGTTGTATGCGAACATAGATTATCACACCCGGTCATCGTGTGGTGCTTCAAAATGACAAACTTTCTTAATAATCCATACAAAAGGAAGAACACATGTTTATCTTGATATTTTAGTGATAGGAATCATCTTATAATGCTACCGCCAAGTTCTAAGCTAGATGAGCATAAATAAGATGCATAAAAGGGATAAACATCATATGCATAAATAATGTATATGATATGGTCCTTTCTATCACTCTGATCTCCATCTTGATGTCACCATCTTGGTTGTTCTCTACTAATTCAAATTATATAGAATTTCCATTTCTGGTACACAGGCCTTTAAAAGAATAAAACAACCATATGGCTTCAGTCGGTTGTCATAACTTACAAATAATATCATTGCATACATAAAGTTTGTAACATATGCCACCCATGGGATTTTTTTCCTTAGAGCGTCGCCGCGTGCCTTCTTTTGGCGTACCTCCTTATATACCCCCAAAAACCTACCCTGTCAGGAGGAGAGAGCTTTCCGCTAAGCAGAGCGTCGCCACCACCACAGTCTTCTTTTCAGGGATTAGATTGGTCCCGCTCTCCATGTCAAAGAGAGGGATTTCGATGCCTTCTTCGCCACCATCATCGCCAAGATCATCTCCATCAACCATAAGCTATTTGATTATGTTCTGGGCATCTTATGTCGATTTGTATCTTAATCACTCAGATAAACTATTTGCTTCCACATGATGATCGATGAATTATGGACATGAGTCCTTTGATATAATTATGTATTTTAGATCTTGCCTATCGATTTTACAATATATTTCTATTTCTTTTAGATGATGCTCTGATGTACTATTGTATGGTCGCACGCCATACATGCTCACTTTGTATGGTGGGTACTTACCTTCGGGGCATGTTCTCATACTTGAAGCTATAACCTTGTGGTGTGTTCGTATCCACCATGAGGTTATACTATCTTGTGATTTAGAACATGTCGGCTCTGTTGTTTGCTCCTTTTATTCGAAATATAAAATCTACACCGCAATTCCCCTAAGGTAAATGCGTCAAAACAAATGTGTCGGCTGGTGTTAACAGTCTGTCTCTGTTCTTGTGTTCATGCTTCTTAGTCAGGGTATTTGCCGTTAACGATGGCTACACATGAAGGAGATATGTAGTTTGGCTTGACGTAGGAGAAGAAGTGTAGAGAATGTTAACTTGCTAGGGGACCCAATAAATAGCAGGCTCGGTGTTTTGTCTCTAATTAAGCCCACCTTATGTTTTTCAGGCGCGCGAACGACACTCAAGTTTTTATCGGGCAGAGCTGGTTCATGGGTAGATAAAAAAACGTGAAAACCATATATACCGATTAATAATGTCCCTTTTTTATTTATGAATTGATAAAAATAAGGGAATGAGTACAATGATTATTGACCAAATTAAATGTAGGCCGTTTGAAAACATGAATTGATGAGCTCGTAGCTATACTTCATTATTCCAGGAATAATAATAAAGAACATATATAGTTCTCAATTCTGTGCTTGTCCAAATATGTGGAAAATAAAAAAATGTCACCTCCGTTCCAAAATATATAGAGAAGAAAAACAAAAGCACACAGAACTCAGAAGTACTACCAGGGTTTTTACTAGACTAGATTAGACTAAATTAACTTTTGCATCCTCAGCTCCTATGTTCGATGCGGTTTTGAAGCCGGACAGCTGCCAACGCGGCGCATATGAAGACGAAGACGACAGTGTAGAGCAAGTCATGGCGATGAGGCTGGAAGACGAAGGCTGGAAGACAAAGACGACAGTGTAGAGCGTTAGGACAGGCTCTGACATCCCCCACTCAACGGAAACCAAGACCAAATAAAGAGTGGACACATGCATGCATGCCACCAGGACTGGGAGCGGATGAACAACCGACCTGAACAGGATGGCACCCGACAGGTTCTGTCTGGTCCAGACATCATAGGGCCTCCCCGGTCAAATCTGTCGAGGGCCGAGGACCAAAAATAAGAAGCACATCCGCCATCCACTTCGATCGCCAGGGATGGATGCCGCCTCATGCGATGGCTGGAGTAGGAGGCCTGCTCGAGAGGAGTAACACAGTGCCATGAAAAGTAGTATATGTAATGATACCAAAATGATTGTATATCAATTTCTGAACCCTAATGACCTACGTGCTCTTTGAACTAGCCTTTCGTCCCGCTTTATAAATAAAGCCACGTCGGCTGAACAGATATAAGGTGGAGAGGAGACCCTTTTTACAAAGCAGATCCAAATAAATAAGAAAACACACGAAAAAACCTAAACTTGTCCCGAAGACAAAGAACCGATACCGGGCTAACCTAGTGCTCCACGACGACGCCACCAAGAGGGTAACGACACACCCATGGCTTGTAGGAACCGAGGCACCTGGCGGCTTGGAGGAGGGGAAATTCCCTCCATCACCCATGGTGAGAGCCATCCGGACGCATCAGTAGTGCCAAATAGGGCTGGAACAGGCCCAGATCAGTCCCGGCCCACCGGCCAGGCCCAGATTAGGCCCCATCCGCTACGCCAGGCTACTGCAACCATGTCGCCGCCGTCGTCGGACACATGCGCCCCGAGCAGCCCCGGACCCCGCCGCCGCTATGCTAGCAGATCGCCATGGCCGCCGCCAGAGCTCGGGCCGAGCTCGCCTAGAGCCCGTGCCACCTAAGCCGCCCCGTAGCCGAGAGGGGAGGAGGCGCTGCCGCGATGCACGCCCGCTCGTCATGGCCAGGACAGGTCCCCGCCCTAGCGAGGAGAGCAGGTACATGCACTAGAGAGGAGAAGGCAAGCGAGAAGGACGCCCCTCTGCCGCCGATGCTGCACGGGCTTATTTGCCCGATGACACCCTCCACCGATGGCAGGAGGAGGCGAGGTGGGTCGCGGCTAGCACGATCGCCTAGGGTTCCGCCCGGGCTGCTCGAGAGGAGCAGCACGGTGCCGTGAAAAGTATATGGAATGGTACCAAATGATTGTGTACCAATTTTTGAACCCTAATGACGTGCTTGGGTACAACGAACCGTGAACTATGAAAATATCCATCTGCATCTAGGTGTTATCGCTGAACATGAACTCAGCTCATAGCTCAATTTTGTGGGAAAAAAAAGATGTCGCCTCCATTCCAAAATATAGAACAAAAACACAAACACACACAACTCACAAGTACCAGGGTTTTTACCAATACGGAGTACTAGATTAGACTAAACTAGGTCCGATGCATCTTTATATTTTGCATCCTCAGGTCCCATGACGCGGTTTTCAAGCCGGATTGCCAACGCGGCGCATAAGAAGACGAAGACGGCAATGTAGAGCAAGTCCTGCCGATCAGGCTTATAGACAAGGGCCGCCGTAGACACGGAGACGTACGTAATCCCAGTCGCAAGCATCAGCAGCAGCCGCATCGCCTGCACCCAAAAGAAAAAGAGGAATTGATGGATCTAAGGCACCTCCGAATCGATGGATCATGTGATTCGCTTCTGATTCATGAATGGGAATACTCGTACGTACCTGATCGAGGTTTCCCCGGCGGCGCTGCCTGAGGAGCTCAAGGTGGATCATGGCGGTGAAGTGGACCAGGACGACGGCGCTGATGGCGAAACCCGCGGATGACCTGCAGAAATACCTGGCCAAGGCCAACATGAAGAGGAACATCGAGCTAGTCAGCAGCACGTGCTGCACGCAGTTCATGTGGTGCGGCGGCGCTCTCGGCGGCGAGCTCGTCGGATGCGAAGAAATTTCAGGTTCCATGCCTGATAGATTATGTGTTTCTGATTCAGGGGCGATCTTTCGGTGTTTGATTGATTGATACCTGGGCGTAGGGATTCGTTGTTATTTATGGGCGAGGGAGGGAGGGGAGGCTTTCCTTTCGAGATAGTATATGGTATGGTATAGCCTCCCGTTGATTCAGCTTTCCACATTGTGTCACTTATACCTTGTTTCTCTCTCTCCATGATCACGCGGTTGACTGCATCGCCTTAATTGACTGAATATCGTTTTCTTAACTGGGTATACTATGGGAAACGGAAAAAAAAAACCACTGCTCAGCCCCCTCCCTCCCCCGGCGGGCGACCAAGGGCAACCCTAATCTCGCCGGGCCCATCCTCCCATCCCCGTCCCCTCTGCCGCCGCCGCCGGCCGAGTAAGGTTTTGTACCAGATCCCAGGCGGGCTTGGGAGTAAGAAGGTTCGGCACCGGCTGTCCCTGCAGGAGGTGGAGGCCAGGAGGGGCTCCCCCGACCGTGGCGCTATGGGTGATTTGGACCAGGCAGGCCCGAATCCGGCGACGGCCTGGTACTCCTATCAGGGATCTGTTGGTCGCGGTTGACGTGAGTCATGGAGGCGCCGTGGTCGTGGTCATTCACCCTGGATACCCGCGGGCGCTTGGATCCCCCGCTAACCCTCCCTCCCCTTCGTTACATGGGGCGTTGTAGTTGCGTTTTGATGCCTCGCGGGGATCTTGGATTCCTAGACTGGCATCGGTCCGGTAGCTCCGGGTGAGCACGGGGGCGTCGGCGCTGCTGCTTGGCGGGGGGATCTACATGGATCCACTGGTGGACGAATGTGTAGGTTCTAGTGCTTGGGTTGGTGGTGATGGTGGCACCCTAGCTGCAGTGTTGTAGCGGGGCTTCACGTGCCCACTTGGGCTCGGCTGGGGCAGGAGGGCCTGGTTTGCCCTGTTAGAGATAGTTTAGAATCCTAGATGTTTACAACTTGTATCTATCTCTATCTCTCAAATATTCACATGTAACCGTTCGGCACACAGTGTCCATATATTAACATGCAATCTGGGGATCGGGATGTATCTGAGTAGACACCCTTCGATATCGTCAATTTTGACATGGTATCGAGAGCCGGCCTCTCCGCCGCATCTACCTGATCGCTACACCAAAGAAAATAAAAACCTTCCCACCCAAACAGAGAAGGTGCTTGCCCTAGAGCTATGGCTACCTCGAGCAGCCAGATCAATCTAGGCACTCCGCTGTCGAAAAAACTGACGCGTGAGAACTATCTAATCTGGAGGTCCCTGGTCCTCCCCACGATCCGTGGTGCCCAACTCGTCAGCCTCCTTGATGGTACCGGCGCTGCCCTGGCGAAGACGTTGGTCGTCACACTAGCGCATATGGCTTCATCCACGCCTGCCAAGACGACGCCGAACCTGGAGTACGTTGCCTAGATAGACCGGTACCAAGTTGTTCTTGGCTATGTGCTTTCGTCGCTCTCGCGGGAAATTCTCCCGCACGTCCATCGGCTTCAGCACTCCCATGACGTCTGGCAAGCCATCGAAGAGATGTTCGCCTCCCAATGCGAGGCCAAGGTCACTAATCTACTAATGGCCCTCGCCAACACCAAAAGAATTCAGTTCAACTCCACACCGGCCTACGTCACGAAGATGCAAGGCAACGCCGACGAGCTTGTCACCGTGGGACGCCCTCTCTCCGTCAAGGAAATCATCTCGTACATCCTTGCTGGCCATGGTTCTGCTACGATCCACTCGTGGCTGCTCTTGGTGTGATAACCACACCGATCTCCCTCAGCATGCTCTACGCCCAGCTCCATGCCTATGATCAGCGTCAAGAGATGCACCATGGTTTTCCCACTAGTGACTTCGAGACCTCGGCAAACACAGCTCGTCAACTTTCTCGCTTCAACAACAACAGCTACTCCAACTCCGGCAAACCACGTGGTGATCGTGGTGATCGCCGGGATGATCGTCGCACAGATCGTCGCGACACTCGCCGTGATGATCGCCCCCAACAGCAAGGTCGTGGGGGTGGCCGCGCGTCTCTAGGAGGGGGCGTGGACGTCGACTCACAACTCCATGGGCCATCATGTGCCAAATCTGCAACAAAGAAGGGCATGCCACCAAGGACTGTTGGTGGCGCTTTGAAGAGGAGGATGATGACTATGGTGACAAAGAGGTCAATGCAGCCTCATACGGTGTTGACACCAACTGATATCATGACACCGGTGCTACCCATCATGTCACTGGCGAACTCAACAACCTGACGGTTCCAAACAACTACAGGGGCTATGACAACGTCAACACGGCCAACGGGCAAGGTATGAGTATTTCCCATATTGGTCATTCAATAGTTCGTAACCCCACTCACAATTTCCACCTTCATAATATTTTGCATGTTCCCACCGCATCCAAAAATTTGCTATCTATACATAAATTCACATCTCATAACCATGTGTTCATCGAGTTCCATCCTTCCTTCTTTCTGATCAAGGACCAGGTTACACGGAAAATAGTCCATAGAGGGAGATGCATTAGCGGCCTCTACCCTCTCATCTCATCCGTGGATTCCTCCCAGTCCTTGAAGCATGCCTTTGTTAACGCCAAGCCTTCCCATACTCGATGGCATAGTCGTCTTGGTCATCCTTCTTCAGTTATTGTTAGGCAAATTATTAGTAAGAATAAACTCCCCCATGTTAAAGATTCCACTATTCAGTCAATCTGTGACTCCTGTCAGCGTGCTAAGAGTCATCAGCTTCCCTATCCCATCTTCACTAGTGTATCTACAGTTCCCCTTCAGTTAGTATTTTCTAATATTTGGGGTCCTTCACCTACGTCTATTGATCGTCATGATTACTATGTAAGCTTTATTACGATTATAATAAGTTTACTTGGATATACTTGCTTAAGAAAAAGTCTGATGCTCTTGCTGCTTTTGTGAATTTTTTCAAAAAAATTGTTGAACGAAAGTTTGATCGCAAAATCCTTACGGTCCAATGTGATTGGGGAGGATAATATGTTAAACATAATTCTCTTTGCAAGCCCAAGGAATTTCACATCGTGTTCCGTGCCCTCGTGCTCATCAACAGAATGGTTCCGCTGAGCAAAAACATCGTCATATTGTTGAAGTTGGGCTTGCTCTTCTTGCTAATGCATCCATGCCACTAAAATTTTGGGACGAAGCTTTCCTTACTACCACATACCTTATCAACATGCTCCCTAGTAAAGTCATTAATAATGATACACCCGTTCACCGTCTTCTTGGAACACTTCAATACTACTCCTCTCTCCGCGTTTTTGGTTGTGCTTGCTAGCCCAACCTCCTCCCATACAACAAATGCAAACTTGCATTTCGCTCCACATAATGTATTTTCCTAGGCTATAGTCCTCGCCATTAAGGAGTCAAGTGTCTCGAAGTCTCTACTGGTCGTGTGTATATTTCCTGCGATGTTGTTTTTGACGAGGCTATTTTCCCTTCAAAAATATGCATCCTAATGTGGGAGCTCTTCTTCGAAAAGAAATTCTCCTTCTTGATCCCTCACTCCATAATTTTCACCAAGGGGACAATACTATTAATGACTCTAATATGGATAATACTCATACTACTAATACTGTTGCTAGTCATGGTTGTACTACTGTGCAGGAAGCAGGTCATCAAAACACGGCACCTGGTGAAAATTCCAGTCAAAATGGTGCATCTATGAGCTTAAATGGCTCACATGAAATTTCTACAGAAGAAGACAAAAGCACAGGACACAAGGCTGATTCCCTGGGCAGATGCACCTCGGGATCGTCGCGATCAACCTCGGACTCGTCGCGCAGCTCCACTGGCCTCTGGTCCCTGCTCTGCGGTATCCCGCCTCTGATGCCCACATGCAACAATGGACAGCGCATTCCCCTGCCTCCGGATCTTCTATGCCCTCTCCTGTGAACACGTCACCGCCTGCCTCTCCTTCACCCGCACAGACGGCCATAGGACCTCGCTAGTGATAGGCGCGACGGGAGCGGCTGACAGCCGCAGTTCCTCTCCAGGCGGATCTTCTACATCTGCCCCAGCTGTGCACCAACCTGTGGCCAGTCCAGAAAACCTGCCACACGTGCATCACAAGTTATTTCTAAACCAAAACAACATACTGATGACACTATCCCATGGTGTCTCTCTATCACTAGTGATGAACCTGCAAATCTGCAATCTGCCTTGGAGGATCAGAATTGGAAAGGGGCAATGAATGAGGAATTTGATGCTCTCACAAAAAATAAAACATGGAGGTTAGTTCCACCACATCAAGGTCAAAATATTATTGATTGTCGATGGATATATAAAATAAGTGTAAGGCAGATGGTTCTATTGACAGATATAAAGCTAGATTGGTAGCTAAAGGATTTAAGCAACAATATGGAATTGACTATGAGCATACCTTTAGTCCTGTTGTTAAATTGCAACTGTTCGTCTTGTCTTGGCAATTTTTGTTTCCAGGGGATGGAGTTTTCGACAGTTAGATGTCAAGAACGTGTTCTTCATGGTGTTCTGGATGATGAGGTGTATACGAGACAACCACCAGGGTATGAAGATAGTAAGAAACCCAATTACATATGCAAGCTTGACAAGGCGTTATATGGGCTGAAACAAGCACCCGGGACATGGTACTCTCGGTTGAGCTCACAGTTAATTGAGTTTGGCTTTGTTGCCTCAAAGTCTGATACATCATTATAAATATATCATAAATCCAATGTCACCATTTTTATGCTTATCTATGTGGATGATATTATAGTTGCTAGCTCCTCTCAAGCTGCAACTAATGCTCTTCCGAAGGATTTAAGTGAAGAGTTTGCACTCAAGGATCTTGGTGATCCTCACAATTTTCTGGGAACTGAAGTGAAGAAAGTAAATGATGGTCTAGTTTTGAATCAGACGAAATATGCTCATGATGTGCTTGCATGAGTTAATATGACACGCTGCACAGGTACTTCTACACCTTTGTCATCCTCAGAAAAGATCACTGCTCGAGAAGGAGTCTTGCTAGGCCCTGAAGATAGCACAAAATGCAGGAGTATGGTAGGTGCACTACACTATCTGACACTCACAAGACCTGATATTTCCTATGCAGTAAATAAATTGTGCCAGTATTTACATGCTCCCACTACAGTACATTGGACTGCAGCCAAACGTATTCTTGTAGGGATTCGTAGCATGGAAAACAAAAAAAAATCTACCGTATGCACACAAACAAGCCAAGATCTATCTACTAGATTGTAGCAACGAGTCGATAGAAGCACTCACCCTCGAAGATTCCAAAGCGGTTAGCGAGAGCAGATTCTCGTGGGTGATGTAGTCGTACACTTGCCGATCTCAAGCTCGCATAGACGATCCTTCCGGCGCTGCGTTCCGGCAGCGCTTTCGCAGTCGGTCACACGTTCGGTACTCGATGAAGACCTTCCTCTCCCTTGTTCCAGCAGGCAGCGGAGGTTGTAGTTCTCCCCTCGCGATTCCGGCAGCACGACGACATGGTGTCGGAAGTAGAGGGAAGATCCCGCAGGGCTTTGCCTAAGCCGATGAGAGTTATGGTGGATTAGGGTTTCCCGGAGATCTAGGGATTAGATGACCGGGAGGAGGAGGAGGTGTTGGCGGCGGCTAGGGCGACGACGCGAGGCGGCGGCGTGGCGGCGGGGCTACGGCGGCGGCTCGTGTGCGGGGAGAGGGGCTAGGGCTTGTGTGCTTTGGGGCAGCCCTCCCCCTCTATTTATGAGAGGGGGGCAGCCTTGGGAGGGGTGGGTTTGAATCCAAACCCAAACCCAAGTTGGATTGAGAGAAGGACTTGTTTCCTCTCCCAATAGGAAACATTGTTCCAGTTTGACTTTTCAAACTCCCGTTTGACTTTCAATTTAGAGCTTTAATTCTCTCTTACAAATGCACACACCATGTGACCTAGGATATGATCCAATCATTCCACTTACCCATGACACTTTCATGGACCATTCTCCTTTCGGACCGGTGAACCTTCTAGACGCTTCTAGAACCTCTCCGATGAAAACATCGGAAACTTTCCCGAACTCCGAAATAGGACTTTCCTTATATGAATCTTATTCTCCGGACCATTCCGGATCTCCTCGTGATATCCCGGATCCCATACGAGACTCCGAACAACATTCGGTATCCCTACTAACATTCCATATCTACTAAACAACATCGAATCCTTAAGTGTGTCTCCCTACGGTTCGTGAATTATGCGGACATGACCAAGACACTTCTCCGATCAATAACCAATATAGGAATCTGGAAATTCATATGGCTCCCACATATTTCTACGATTACTTTGCGATCGAATGAACCACTTACATACGATACCAATTTCCCTTTGTCTCACGATAGTTTACTTATCCGAGGTTTTGATCGTCGGTATCTCTGCATACCTAGTTCAACCTCGTTACCGATAAATACTCTTTTCTCGTTCCCGTGATGTGTGATCCCTTGTGAGCCAGTCACATGCTTGCAAGCTAATTGGATGACATTACCGAGAGGGCCCAGAGTATTATCTATCTGTCATATGGATGGACAAATCCCACTCTTGATCCATGTGCCTGAACCCATACTTTCCTAACACTCAATGCCACCTTTATAGCCACCCAGTAACGGTGTGGTGTTTGATGTCATCAAAGCATCCTTCCGGTGATGGTGATTAACATGATCTCATGGTCGAAGGAATTAGGTTACTATGTATCAGAAAGCTTATAGCAAACGAACTATTGAAATGACTTGATCTTAATGCTACTCTTATCTATAGGAGCATGTCCATCATACCATTCTCCTAATGATATGATCTTGTTATTAATAACATCTCAATGTTCATGATCGAGAAACCACGATCATCTATTAATCAACAAGCTAGTATTATAAAGAGGCTTTACCAGGGACTCTAATTTAGTTTACAAATCACACAAGTATTAATGTTTCCGGTTAATACCATTATAAAAATGAATGTAAACATTTATCATAAACACAAAGATATAATAATAACCACTTTTATTATTGCCTCTAGGGCATATCTCCAAAAGTCTCCCACTTGCACTAGAGTCAACTAATCTAGATTACATGGTAATATACCGAACACCCATGGCGGTTTGGTGGTGGTCATGTTTTGCCCTCGGGAGAGGTTTAGTCAACGGATCCGCCACATCCAGATCTATGTGTACTTTGCAAATCTTTATGTCACCATCTTGGACATGCTCTCGAATAGCGTGAAAACGTAGCTTGATGTGCTTCAGCTTCTTGTGTGACCTTGGTTCTTGCGCATTGGCTATGGCGCCCATGTTATCACAATAGATAGACATTGGGTCCAGCGCACTTGGAACCACACCGAGATCTGTAATGAACTCCTTCATCCATATCGCCTCTTCTGAAGCCTCCGAATCAACTATGAATTCCGATTCAGTTGAAGATCTCGCCATAACGCTTTGCTTTGCACTCCTCCAGCTAAGTGCTGCACCATTCAAAGTAAATACGTATCCAGATTGAGATTTAGAATCATCCGGATCGGTGTTCCAACTAGCATTGGTGTAACCATTTACAACGAGTTGTTCATCACCTCCATAAGAAAGAACCATATCCTTAGTTCTTCTCAAGTACTTAAGGATGTTTTTGACCGCTGTCCAATGATCCACTCCTGGATCACTTTGATATCTGCTAGTCAAACTAACAGCATATGCAATGTCGGGTCTAGTACATAGCATGACATACATAAGAGATCCGATGGCTGAGGCATATGGAGTCTTACTCATCCTTTCTCTATCTTCTGCCGTTGCAGGACTTTGAGTTTTACTCAAGGTCGTATTGGGCAACATGGGCAAGAACCCTTTCTTGCTATCTTCCATTCCAAACCTCTTTAGAACTTTGTCCAAATATGTACTTTGTGACAATGATATTAGGGGTCTCGATCTATCTCTATAAATATTTATACCTAATATGTAAGCTACTTCGCCAAGATCTTTCATTGAAAAACTACTATTCAAATAATCCTTGACACTATTAAGAAGGTCTACATCATTCCCAATCAACAATATGTCATCTACATATAGTATTAAGAATGCTACAGAGCTCCCACTCACTTTCTTGTAAATACAAGCTTCTCCATAAGTTTGTATAAAACCAAAACTTTTGATTACCTTATCAAAACGTTGATTCCAACTTCGGGATGCTTGCTTCAATCCATATATGGACCATTGAAGTTTGCATACCTTGCTTCAATTCATCAATGTCTCCATTGAGGAACGCCGTTTTGACATCCATCTGCCATATCTCATAATCATAATATGCAGCGATTGCTAACATAATCCTCACAGATTTTAGCTTCGCTACTGGTGAGAAAGTCTCATCGTAGTCAACTCCTTGAATTTGTCGAAACCCTTTTGCGACAAGTCGATCCTTATAGACAGTAACATTACCATCAGCATCTGTTTTCTTCTTGACAATCCATTTGTTCTCGACAGCCTTCCGGCCATCTGGTAAGTCCACCAAAGTCCATACTTGGTTTTCGTACATGGATCCAATCTCGGATTTCATGGCTTATTGCCATTTATTGGAATCTGGGCTCATCATCGCTTCCTCATATGACACTCATAACGGGATCATACCAATCAGGAGTGGTACGAGTTCTCGTTAACCTGCGAGGTTCTGTAGTAACTTCAACCAAAGTTTCATGATCAACATCATTAGCTTCCTCTCTTATTGGTGTAGGCGCCACAGGAACTACTTCCGGTGCTGCGCTACTTGCAAGTTCGAGAGAAGGTTCAACAACCTCGTCGAGTTCTACTTTCCTTCAAGTCACTTCTTTCGTGAGAAACTCCTTCTCTAAAAAGGATCCATTCTTGGCAACGAAGATTTTGCCCTCGGATCTATGATAGAAGGTATACCCAATAGTTTCCTTCGGGTATCCTATTAAGACGCATTTTTCCGCTTTGGGTTCAAGCTTGTATGGCTGTAACTTCTTTACATAAGCTTCGTAACCCCAAACTTTAAGGAACGACAATTTAGGTTTCTTCCCAAACCACAATTCATACGGTGTCATTTCAATGGATTTAGATGGTGCCCTATTTAAAGTGAATGCGGCTGTTTCTAATGCATAACCCCAAAACGATAGCGATAAATCTGTAAGTGACATCATAGAACGAACCATATCTAAGAGAGTTTGATTACGACGTTCGTACACCATTACGTTGTGGTGTTCCCGGCGGTGTCAATTGTGAAAGTATTCCGCATTTCTTTAAATGCTCGCCAAACTCGTAACTTAGATATTCACCTCCACGATCAGATCGTAGAAATTTAATCTTCTTGTTACGTTGATTCTCTACCTCACTTTGAAATTCCTTAAACTTCTCGAAAGTTTCGGACTTATATTTCATGAAATAGATATACCCATATCTACTCAAGTCATACGTGAAGGTAAGAACATAACGATAACCACCGCGCGATGCTACACTCATTGAGTCACACACATCGGTATGTATGATTTCCAATAAGTCCATAGCTCGCTCCATCATACTAGAAAATGGAGTCTTAGTCATTTTACCCATCACTCATGCTTCGCATCTTTCAAGTGATTCGAAATCAAGTGATTCAAGAAGTCCATCGGAATGGAGTTTCTTCATACGCTTCACTCCAATATGACCAAGACGACAGTGCCACATACAGGTCGAGTTATCGCTCAATTTCAAACGTTTAGCTTCAATGTTATTAATGTGTGTATTTCCACAATCGAGATTCAATAAGAATAGACCATCTATCAAAGGTGCATGTGCATAAAACATATTACTCATATAAATCGAACAACCATTATTCTCGGACATAAACAAGTAACCGTCTCGCAATAAACATGATCCAGATATAATGTGCATGCTCAACGCAGGCACCAAATAACAATTATTTAAGTATAAAACTAATCCCGATGGTAGATGAAGAGGTAGCGTGCCGACCACGATCACATCAACCTTTGATCCATTTCCAACCCGCATCGTCACCTCGTTCTTTGCTAGCTTCCGTTTATTCTACGATTGCTTTGAGTTACAAATATGAGCAACCGAACCAGTATCAAATACCCAGGCACTACTACGAGTACTAGTGAGATACACATCAATAACATGTATATCGGATATACCTTTCTTCTTGATGTTGCCGTTCTTCAAATCTGCCAAGTACTTTGGGCAATTCCGCTTCCAATGACCTTCTCCCTTGCAGTAAAAGCACTCAGTATCAGGCTTAGGCCCAGCCTTGGTCTTCTTCGCCGGCGCGGTAACTTTCTTACCGCCTGAAGTTTCTCTTTTTCTTAGACCTGTCTTGCTTCTTGAATTTGGTGGTCTTATTGACCAACAACACTTGGTGCTCTTTCTTGATCTCCACTTCTGCAGATTTCAACATGGATAAGAGTTCTGGCAACGACTTATCCATGTTTTGCATATTGTAGTTCATCACAAAGTTCTTGTAACTTGGTGGTAGTGATTGGAGGACACGGTGAATCCTCAAAGCATTAGGAATCACTATTCCCAAGCTTTGAAGCTTGCTTGCGTGCCCAGACATCTTAAGCACGTGCTCAGCTTGTGAGTGACCTCTTCCATCTTGCAGTTAAAGAACTTTTCAGAAGCCTCATAACTCTCAACTTCCGCGTGAGCCTCAAATATCATTTTGAGTTCACGGACAATATCATGTGGGTTATGGTTCTCAAACCTTTTCTGAAGCTCCAATTCCAAACCATACAAGATAGCACACTGAACTATGGAGTACTGATTCTTCCGAGCGAGGAAAACATTCTTTACCTCATCGGTAGCATTAGCTGCAGGCGGGTCACCCAGCGGTGCATCCAGCACATAGGTCAAATTACCAGCATTGAGGACAACCCTCAAATTGCGGAACCAATCCGCGAAGTTTCTTCCATTGTTTTTCAACTTTTCTTTCTCTAGGAAAGCATTAAAATTGACGGTAGGGGCCGCCATTGATCTACAACATACTTGCAATAGTTTAGACTAAGTTTATGACAAATTGAGTTCTAATTAATAGTTAAATTAATCTAGGTGAACTCCCACTAGTGCAAACATGGCCATGTGTCCCGGTTGGTAAGTGGCTTTAGTCCCGGTTGCCCAACCGGGACGGGACAATCGGGACTAAAGCCTCCATCTCACAAACCGGGACTAAAGGGCAGCGTCTAGCGCACAGGACCTTTAGTCCCGGTTTGTAATACGAATCCGGACTAAAGATTTTTTTTTGAATTTTTTTTTGTTTTTTTTCAGTTTTTTCTTAAACTTTTGAATTGTTTGACTCACTAATCTCCCACATCTCTCATTTTTAACACTAATTATATTTAATCTTAGTTCAAAAGATACTTACAGTCAAACTTTCCGGCCGATCACCCATCCTAGCACTACTCCACCCCCAGCACGCTTAACTTCTTCATTCCATCTCTCCCACCCTGCACGAAGGACACTGATAACTTGTTGTCAAGACTAGTATATCAATCATATTAACTCATATCAATATGTGACACGTTTTTATTTTTTTGAAATTAAGAGCAACTATTTTTTAGTAAACAACAATAAATAAGTAATAATAATATTTTATTCTAATGAAAGTAAAAACTAATTAAATTAATATTTTATTCATTTTTTGCCATTTATTCATTTAATATGACATAAATAATATCTTCAAATCTGTAAATCGAAATTCGATAAATAATATATCCATACTTATCAAAAAAATGCGAGAAATTCAAATATGACATAAAAATAATAAAATAATTTAATTTCTGAAATAATTTTTTTTCTTTTCGAATTTTAAGAATCCAAAATGGCCTAAGGATGTTGAAATCAAAGAGCTAATTTTTTTATGCATGTTTTGATAGGTTGTACTTTTTTTACATCGTATGCAAAAGTTATGGCCATTTGAATTTTTCATAACATTTTTTTGTAAATTATGTCGAAATTTATATTTGTTAATTTTTGTAACAACCAAATCACTTAATATAACTACAGTTTGAAGGATTTTATTTTTAGAATTTTTTATAATTTTTTGGCATGATTTTGAATCTAGAAAAGACGATTTTCTGACGGATTTTTGCCCACTTTCTTTAGTCCGGGTTGGTAATACGAACCGGGACACCTTTAGTCCCGGTTGATGATTCGAACCAGAACTAAAGGTCCCATTTGACCCGGGACTAAAGATTGCTGGCGTTCTAGCCGTTGGAACCGGGACTAATGCTGACATTAGTCCCGGGTCCAACCATAGCCGGGAGTAATGCTCCAAACTGGGATGGACGTATGGCTCTTTTTCTACTAGTGTCCCACTCAAAACAATATCCCTCAAATTGTTTTAGTGATTACACGAACCAAATCCACCACATTAAAACCGATCATCACGAGAGTTAATGTAGCTTCAATGGCGAACAATCAACATGTTCATCATATCTACTATATGATTCATGCTTTACCTTTCGGTGATCCGTGTTCCGAGACCATGTCTGTACATGCTAGACTCGTCAAGGTCAAACCTTAGCTTCCGCATGAGAAAATCTGGCTTGCTCACGTTGTATACACTCGCAGAATCTAACACACCCGATCATCACGTGGTGCTTCGAAACAACGAGCTTTAGCAACGGTGCTTACTAAGGATGAACACTTTAAAACTTGAATTTTTTTGTGCTTGAGGGATCATCTTATAATGCTACCATTGTGAACTAAGCAATACAAGATGCATAAAAGGATTAACATCACATGCAATTCATAATATGTGATATGATATGGCCTTTCTTCTTGTGCTTCTGATCTCCATCTTCAAGCATGAACATGATCTCCATCATCACCGCTATGGCGTCAAGGTCAATGGCGTCGTTTCATGGTTGTCGTCCACCAGCTTCAACTATTACAACTACTTTGAATAGACACGCAGGTCTTAACGGAATTTAAAAGACAATCATATGGCTCCTGCCGGTTGCCAACTTACAATAAGGAACATTGCATACATCATATATAATCACAATAATAGCCATATCACATCACAACACACCCCTACAAAACAAAGTTAGACGCTTCTAATTTTCTTTGCATATTTTACGTGGTTTGGGGCTTTCAATAAGTGTCGTTCTAAATTACGAACAAGAACCACAACGTTGATGCTTGAAATATCAAGTGCCCATTGTAAATTGAATCTATACTATGATGGGAGAGACAGACACCCGCAAAGCCACTTATGCAATACAAGTTGCATGTTGAGTCGCATGAACGATGTCATGTAAGGTTATCCCGGGCCGCTTCATCTCATCATACCACAAGATGCAAAGTACACAAAAAAGAAATTGATAATAAAAGCACCACCGCCCACAATGACCATTGTGTTCTACTCATGCAACAGATCTACATATAGACACGGCTCCGATACCACTGTAGGGATTCGTAGCATGGAAAACAAAAAAATTATACCGCATGCACACAAACAAGCCAAGATCTATCTACTAGATTGTAGCAACGAGTCGATAGAAGCACTCACCCTCGAAGATTCCAAAGCGGTTAACGAGAGCAGATTCTCGTGGGTGATGTAGTCGTACACTTGCCGATCTCAGAACGCGTAGACGATCCTTCCGGCGCTGCGTTCGTGGCCTTCCATGATCGGTCACACGTTCGGTACTCGATGAAGACCTTCATCTCCCTTGTTCCAGCAGGCAGCGGAGGTTGTAGTTCTCCCCTCGCAATTCCGGCAGCATGACAGCGTGGTGCCGAAAGTAGAGGGAAGATCCCGCAGGGCTTCGCCTAAGCCGGTGCGAGTTATGGTGGATTAGGGTTTCCCGAAGATCTAGGGATTAGATGACCGGGAGGAGGAGGTGTCGGCGGCAAGCGTGGCGGCCTTGGCATGGCGGCAAGCATGGCTGGGCGGGCGGTGACGACTGTCGTGTCTTGGAGAGGCGCTAGGGCTTGTGTGCTTTGGGGCATCCCTCCCCCTCTATTTATGAGAGAGGGGCAGCCTTGGGAGGGGTGGGTTTGAACCCAAACCCAAACCCAAGTTGGATTGAGAGAAGGACTTGTTTCCTCTCCCACTAGGAAACCTTTGTTTCAGTTTGACTTTTCAAACTCCCGTTTGACTTTCAATTTAGAGCTTTAGTTCTCTCTTATAAATGCACACACCATGTGACCTAGGATATGATACAATCATTCCACTTACCCATGACACTTTCATGGACCATTCTCCTTTCGGACCGGTGAACCTTCTAGACCCTTCTAGAACCTCTCCGATGAAAACATCGGAAACTTTCCCGAACTCCGAAATAAGACTTTCCTTATATGAATCTTATTCTCCGGACCATTCCGGATCTCCTCGTGATATCCCGGATCCCATTCGAGACTCCGAACAACATTCGGTATCCCTACTAATATTCCATATCTACTAAACAACATTGAATTCTTAAGTATGTCTCTCTACGGTTCATGAATTATGCGGACATGACCAAGACACTTCTCCGATCAATAACCAATAGAGGAATCTGAAAATTCATATGTCTCCCACATATTTCTACGATTACTTTGCGATCGAATGAACCACTTACATGCGATACCAATTTCCCTTTGTCTCACGATAGTTTACTTATCCAAGGTTTTGATCGTCGGTATCTCTGCATACCTAGTTCAACCTCGTTACCGATAAGTACTCTTTTCTTCTTCTCGTGATGTGTGATCCCTTGTGAGCCAGTCACATGCTTGCAAGCTAATTGGATGACATTACC
Source organism: Avena insularis (assembly GCA_023614405.1). Taxonomy (NCBI): domain Eukaryota; kingdom Viridiplantae; phylum Streptophyta; class Magnoliopsida; order Poales; family Poaceae; genus Avena; species Avena insularis. The sequence goes on along the minus strand of CM042689.1, from coordinate 27,284,371 downwards.
GAGAGGGCCCAGATTATTATCTATCTGTCATATGGATGGACAAATCCCACTCTTGATCCATGTGCCTCAACCCATACTTTCCGAACACTCAATGCCACCTTTATAGCCACCCAGTAACGGTGTGGTGTTTGATGTCATCAAAGCATCCTTTCGGTGATGGTGATTAACATGATCTCATGGTCGAAGGAATTAGGTTACTATATATCAGAAAGCTTATAGCAAACGAACTATTGAAATGACTTGATCTTAATGCTACGCTTATCTATAGGAGTATGTCCATCATACCATTCTCCTAATGATATGATCTTGTTATTAATAACATCTCAATGTTCATGATCGAGAAACCACAATCATCTATTAATCAACAAGCTAGTATTATAAAGAGGCTTTACCAGGGACTCTAATTTAGTTTACAAATCACACAATTATTAATATTTCCGGTTAATACCATTATATCATGAATGTAAACATTTATCATAAACACAAAGATATAATAATAACCACTTTTATTATTGCCTCTAGGGCATATCTCCAACAATTCTGGGGTATGTAAAAAGTACAATAACTGTTGGGCTAACATTCACAAAGTCTTCCTCTACACTAGTCAATGGTTTTTTCAGATGGAGACTGGGCCGGTTGTGCTGATGATCGCAGATCGACTAGAGGATTTGATGTTTTCTTCGGCCCTAACTTAATATCTTGGAGTGCTAAAAAGCAAGTCGCGGTTTCAAGGTCTAGCACTGAGGCAAAGTATAAACTAGTAGCAAATGCCACAACTGAGATGATATGGGTGCAATCTCTACTTGAAGAAATGAATGTACCACAGACTCAAACACCCTGCTTATGGTGGAGCAAAATATTTATCAGCCAATCATGTGTTTCATACGCGATCTAAGCACATAGAGATAGATTTTCACTTCGTGGGAGAACAAGTGTTGAGCAAACAATTAGAAATTCGTTTTATCTCTTCCAAAGATCAAGTTGCTGATGGATTTACAAAACCACTGCCATATCGAGTTTTTGAAGCTTTCAAGTATAATCTCAACTTGACTAAGTTGTGATCATGGGAGGGTGTTAGAGATAGTTTGACATGCCCTACTGCTACCTACATCCGGTCGGCTACCGTGCTCCAGTGGTGGAGGTTGTTCCCTCCTGCGTGTTGTTATACCATCAACCCTCGTCGAAGGTCCTTCCTTTCGGTCTTACCGGCCTCGCACCGTGGGTCATGGTGAGACGACAGTGGTGACTACAAGACCACGGTGGGATGTGTTGGTGGGCGACGAGTCTGGTGGAGCAATACGAAGCGTCTGAGAGATTGGTTTTTTTAGGGGTCGAGAGAAATCCTTGTTGTCTAGACACCGATGCGGTGACGCCTACGGGTGTCGCCGGCCTCCTGAAGGGCGTCGGGTCTACCTCTTTCCCACCTCCTTTAGCGTACCGGAGAAAATCCTAGGACCACTCCGAGCAACAGCGTTTTCGTCGCTTTCCTTTTTGGAGGTGCTGCTTGGTGCACGATGCTTTAGAGCGCTAAGAATGTGGTGGACATTCTCCGGAGTACACAACAATTGTGAGTCATTGTCATTTTCGTAGAGCCACCGTTGTTGGTTTTGTTTTCTCTTTTTTTTTCTTGGTTTTTTTGGGCTTGATTTGTGTTGTGTGCCTAGAAGTGGTCCCAATCGTGTATCGGTGGTTGGTATATTAATATAGCAGGGCATAAAGCCTATTTCAAGGAGGTATACTATGAAATAAGAATAATCACCTGCAACCTTTTTTACCTGGTAAGTTTTCAGTGCAAAATAAGTATAAGTTATGGTTTTATTTTGACCACAACTAGCCATATTCGTCACACTTTTTTTCTGGTTATAGTTTCATTAGATTTATTTTAGAACAAAATATAACTCCTTAAGAACGAGTTTTCCTTTTGAAATTAACCATATCTTTTGAATTAGAATTTGCAGCCCACCCATTTCTCTGTCCCAAGGGCATCTTAAGAACGCCACCGATAGACTGTCTAGTTGTCCCAAATTTGTATCAGTTTAGGGGTGTTTGAACATGTGTCCGGACCAAGGGAGGGGTTGAAACACAACATTCAAGGTTAAAGCCTAATTAAACACATAGATTCTACATGAGGTAGGCATATTAGTATTCTATTACCATGAAACCTAGGGAAAACCCCTAGGTAATTTATTAAAAACCAGCAACTAAGAACAAATATTTACAACAAACAAAAAAAGCAAATGAAAACACTAAACTATTACAATTACACTAGATTGTCAATCCATTTTGACAAAAGGTTCACATGCTACTTCTTGAACTGATATCATGGTGATATCATGGACAAAAGGACCCTCCAAGATTTGAATGTTGGCTTAATCTTCTAAAAAATAGTTGCATTCCTCTATTTCTAAATGTGCCATTAAGCAGTGATGATGACCTAAAATAGGAAAGGCTTATTGAAGTCCAGTCTACCTGCATCCACAATATGTTCTGTAGTATCACCTTGACCCGAGTTAATATGCAAGTATGACCAAACTCTAGAACTGAAATTACAATGAAAGAAAAGATGTTGCCAATCTTCAACATCTTGAGTACGACACAATTCACATGAAAAATGTGTGTGACATTGCAATTTCTACATATGAAATTTCTCTGGTATTCAACCTGTCACAGAGTAACCAAGCAAACATTTTAATCCTCATGGTACATTTACTCTACCATGTTCGAGGAAAAATTGCTAGCAAACTATGATCTGAAAGAGTAGTGGTAGAATAAACTAGATGTGTATACACCATAGTTTGCCAACGGTCTTTTCAGATAGTTTATGTGTACTCGGTCGAACTGGGTATAATCCACGTTCCGGTCGTCTGTTCCCACCTCTCATTATCGTGATCTACATCTTTGCATGTCATATTCTAATTTTTTTTATTACTGTTATATAACTTTCGATTTTCACCTTACGCAGACATATGAGTATACATATACGGTGACCATACATCTAAGAGGATCGTATGAACTTTAGATGGGTTCACACGGTCCTCTAAACAATCGATATCGAGTTTTTGTTTGTCAAAGTTTGAAAGAAGGGGGAGGGACAGAAGCAAAGCACTACTAGCACGTATATTTCTGATTGAAGAATAACAACTTGGCAGCCACGGCACCAGAAGAATTCACGTACGCGTCCTTATTGTTGACGGCACGATTGAGAAGAATTTCAGATTAATTTTAAGACGAGATTCTTTTTACCTTCAACACTGCTCTCCTATTTGATCAAAATAATCTAGTGCCTCTAAACCTTTATATGGTGATAATAACAACTAGTGGTCTCATCAACATTAATTCTGCTCCATGTTCTAATCGATGAAAAAAAAGTAGATTATTTTGTATTTGGTGCCATCGTAATTAACTTTTGACTTACTCCTTTCACAGTGCAATTGTATTTTAGCATGTTATCTAGGAGATATAATAAGACTTCAGAGATTACTATCTCTGGTTTCATTCGTCTTAGTTTTCTAGGTTTAGTCAAAGTTAAACTTCATAAAATTCGGCCAAACATCTAGACAAAAATATCAGCATCTACATATAAAATCTAATCAAAGTTAAACTTCATAAAGTTCGGCCAAACATCTAGGGAATAATATCAGCATGTACATATAAAATCTAATCAAAGTTAAACTTCTTAAAGTTCGGCCAAACATCTAGGGAATAATATCAGCATGTACATATAAAATCTAATCAAAGTTAAACTTCTTAAAGTTCGGCCAAATCTTTGTCAAACTTTTAGAAGTTTGACTTTGACTAAACATAGAACACGAAGTAAATAAAAACAGAGGGAGTATGACCCTACTGTATTGTCTCTTAAAAGGTTGTACTCCCTCCGTCCTAAAATATAGTCAAAAGTCAAATCTTACAAACTTTGACCAAATATTTTAAAAAAAATATCTACATCTAATTAGTAAAACATACTTTACGGCGAATCTATTGATATTGATTACTTTTGTGTATAAACTTGATCAAACTTAGAAAAATGTTGACTTTTGACTAATCCTTAGACGTTTTATATTTTGGGACATAGGAACGGCCTTGCATATTGAATATATTTGGGTCCATGCATGTATACTTCTCATTCATTATGCAGGCTATGCATATGTATTCATAATAATAATAATTTTAAATTATTTCTTGGCATTGTAACAAGTCCATTAACTAGTTCGGAATTTGGATTTTCCTTTCCTGTCATGGCCCCGCATGTGTTCCTTCTGTTGAGAATGAATGTTACGTTTCCTATCTATATGGTGTTTTAATTTATCCCCACTTCTGCTCCTTATGCAGCTCTCTAGAGTATAGACAGATCCTATCATAAGCATTTTAATTCCTAATTTTTTTTGATGAGTTTTAATTCCTGACTTTGGTTGTTCTGACCTTATAGGTGACCACAACCAAGATGGCAGACGAGCATGACATGGACTACAACATTGAGATGTTGAAAGTTAAGAAGCTGATCAAATGACTAGATGCAGCCCGTGGCAATGGGACAAGCATCATCTCGCTCATCATACCGCCTGGTGATCAGCTCTGTCGAGTCACCAAGATGTTGGGTGCTGAATATGGAACCGCCTCCAACATCAAGAGCAGGGCCAACAGGCAGTCTGTCCTGGCCGCAATCACCTCTGCTCAGCAGAAGCTGAAGCTTTACGGTCGAGTCCCCCGCAACGGACTGGTGCTCTACACCGGAACCATCGTCGCCGACGAGGGCAAAGAAAAGATGGTCACCCTTGACTTTGAGCCATTCAGGCCGATTAACGCCTCCCTTTATCTCTGCGACAACAGGTTCCACACAGAGGCGCTGAGTGAGCTGCTTGAGTCCAATGATAAGTTTGGGTTCATCGTCATGGACGGCAATGGAACACTGTTTGGAACTCTGATTGGCAATACCAGAGAGGTTCTTCACAAGTTCTCTGTCGACCTGCCGAAGAAGCATGGAAGAGGAGGGCAGTCGGCGCCTCGCTTCGGCCGGCTGCGCGACGAGAAGCGCCACAACTACGTGCGCAGGGCAGCCGAGCTCGCTACGCAGTTCTTCATTGACCCTGCCACTAACCGGCCAAATGTTTCTGGACTCATCCTAGCTGGATCCGCTGACTTCAAGACTGAATTAGGTCAATCTGGCATGTTTGATCAGCGCTTGGCAGCCAAGGTACTGAATGTGGTGGATGTCTCTTGTGGTGGAGAGAACGGATTCAACCAGGCCATCGACATGTCTGCTGAAGTGATTTCCGGTGTCAAGCTCGTCAAAGAAAAGAAGCTGACCGGGAGGTTCTTTGAGGAGGTACGCCGAGACACAGGGAAGTATGTTTTCGGCGTGGATGACACCATGGCTGCCCTTGAAATGGGTGCAGTTGAGACGCTGATCGTGTGGGAAAATCTGGATATCAATCGGTATATCCTGAAGAATTCTGCCACTGGGGAAACTATGGTGAAGCACTTCAACAAGGTACAGGAGGCAGATCGGGACAACTTTGTAGACAAGGCAACATCTGCAGAGCTGGAGGTGGTTGACAAGACCTTGCTAGTGGAGTCGTTTGCCGAAAACTATCGGCAGTTTGGTTGCAGGCTGGAGTTTATCACGGACAAGTCGGAGGAAGGATCTCAGTTCTGCGGGGCCTTTGGTGGGATAGGAGGGATCCTTCGCTACCGGGTTGGTGCTTACGATGACGCGTCTGGTGATGAGAATGATGAAGACTTTGAGTAGCAATCAACTGAAACCCCAGTGAATCCGGTCAAGCACATCAAGGAAAGATTAAGGTTTGTACTGAATACTGCTAGCTACTCTCATAAGCAAAGTTAGCAAACTGACGCTGTTGTTTGAATCTTTTCTCACATTTGAATATCGGTTGTCTTGCTTTAGACGAGGCATGCTGCTAGTTAAGTGAAGTCTTCTCGGCGTGACTTGGAGGAAGTCTGCATTTTCTGATCTCCATCAGAGGAACATCCTATTTATAATACTGTAATAAATATCAATAGCTACTATCAAGCGTCTCATCTGTATGAGGCCGTTAAGTTAGTGGGTCAGTGTTGCTGCAGCTGCAGCTACAGCTACCTTTTTTTTCTGAACCAAAGTTGGGCTATATTATTTGAATGTGATAGTTATACTCGGTATCTGAACCAGAGTTGTGACTACATTTGAAATAAATCTGGTATTACCGGCTATCTGAATGTATGTTACTCTGACATAGCAATATTCTTGCATGCCCAGTCGGCTTTGTATTTTCTTTCCCAACGCATATGCTATTTTGAATAGCAATGCATTGTTAGAGCATGTCTAGCAGACCCCTTAAATTTTTGTCCCGTAAAACGCGAGTAGAGGGCCCTGTATTCGATTTTCATCGGCCAAAAACCCGTGCGAGCTAGCAGACCCCGTATCCCCACCCCGTAAAACAGAATCTCTCGCGCGCGAGATTCTGTTTTACGGGGTGGGGATACGGGTCTGCTAGCTCGCACGGGTTTTCGGCCCCTCAATCTCGGTGTAGTTGCTGGTGCGCTTCATCGGCGCCACCTCGACCACCTCGTCGTCGTCGACCTCTTCCTCCACCTCCACATCATCCTCCACATCGAACGCATCGATGCCGGCGTCCAAGTTCACCGCGGATTCGGTGAGCATGTCCATGTACGATGTGGTGGACTCAACGTCGAACACCTTGTCTGCGTCGATGTCTGGTGGCGACAGCGAGGGCGTCGACGCGGCCGGAACGGAGGAAGGAGGGTCCACAGCCTTGGATGGCCGTGGCGGCGCGAGGCCGACGCGGCTGAGTGCCTTTGTCTTCTGGGCCGGCGGGACACCCCTCTTGGCGGCCTTCGTCTTCAACCTGGCCCCGCCCCCCTTCTTGGCAGCTGCAGCCGGCGGAGCAGCGGCCGGTGGAGCTGCGGCCGGTGCGCCGGCTTCGAAGATCTGCTTCGGGATCCTCTTCCTCTTCATCGGGATGGTGGCGGAGATCATGGCCGACACGTCGGCGTTTGGCTCGACATCAGCCACCGCGGTCGCCGGTGGTGCACCGCCGGCGGTCAGCGGGCCTTCCTGACTACCCATGGCAGCGAGATCCGGCCGAGTTTTGGCCGGGGAGGGCGAGTCGGAGGAGATCGGGCGGTGGCGGCGGCGGTTGGGCTTCGCTGAAATTGTTCGCGCGCAGGGGAAGGAAGAATGCGGGGTTCGCCCTGTATTCCCCTCCCCACCCCGTAGAGATAGTGGGCGGAGGGCCGCCCCGTATCCAAAACCGGAAAAAATCGATGCGGGGGCCGTTTTTACGGGGCGTGCTAGACGGCCGGGTAGCGCCCAACCCCGTATTTCGGCGGTTATTTGACAGGATTGGGTCTTTTACGGGGTCTGCTAACATGCTCTTAGCCTGTATCCACGTCGAGCGTTTGGCTGAAGTCAGCAGGCCGTGGGCCCGTGGCACCGGTTGTCTTGCAGGCTCAGGAAATTCCAGTGTGTGCCTTCCTCGATATCTGTCAGACTTCAGACACTTCCTGAGTTGCTCCATGCATGAGTTGCACGTTTATGCTTTCCTTTTTCGCTCCATCAAACTGGTTAATATGATCAACAGGACTTAATACATAATACTCCTGATGTGCTGGAGCAGCTCACGCCGAGGTCAAATAGTTTTTAAAATGTGAAGACTAAGCTAGTGTGCAGATGCATTCCAAGCACATTAAACAACAGTACACATAGCTGATGCTGCAATAAACTATAGGTTCAGATAATCCATTAAGTGCGACAACACGGGGACATTATCTCTATATAAGTAAGCGTTCTAAAATTTACTGTCAGTGCACTCTAGAAACATCTATCAATATATGTGTTCAACTATAAATTCCATGCCAAGATATTTAAGAACACCTCAAATCGACGTGATACCTACAATTCATCTGAACGGGATAGATTAATCCATGGAGACATGTGATTTTCTATTAACGCTTGTATTTTTTCAATGTAGGAGATTTTCGTTCCAAACAATTATAAATTGTTATGGCTCTAATACAAAACAACTAAACCAGTTTCTACGTGTACCTTTTGCATTTTTAGTGCAACTGCATTTGAAGGGATTCTCACTAAAATTGTATAATAAAAAATCTTTACCTTATGATTAAGTAGCGATGATCATTGATTGTGCTCATAATCCTAATAAAAACATGATATCTAATCTTATATGTTGAATAAAAAAGTTATAAATAATTAAAAAATGCTGAGAATATCAACTATGATCTTGGCCATGCCCACGAGAGTAAAAATAATTTAGATCCAAATTTGGTGAAAGATGAGGAAGGCATTTCCTAGATAGATATATGATGAACCACCTAATTAAATGTTCAGAAGGTTTAAAAAATGCTCATAGAATACAAAATAGGTTTAAAAAATTGAAAACAACTTATGATGTGAGTTAATTAAATTGTTAACGTATTCGAAATATAGGATGATAAGTTCAAAAATTATTCACGAGCTGAAAAAAGTTCACGGTTTCAAATAATTATTTTGTATCTTTGAAAGTTTTCCATGTTGTTTGAGAATTATTATATATTGCAAAAATGTTCAAGGTTTTGTAAAAAAAATCTTGGTTTTGAATACGCTTGCGGATTCGAATAAAAAGTTCACTATCTGGGATAAGTTTCACAAGTTGGGAGTATAGTACATTCACGGATTAGATTAATCACTAGTTTGATAAATTATTCTTGGGACTTCAAAAAATGCTCATAGTTTGCCCCCAAGCCCCACAACACATCCCACTAATCTCTCGCTGCCTCCACGCAGAGTCGTGCAATTCCTGTGGCCTACAGGGTAGAGAGGAGCCAACATCTAGCCCTCGTGGCCTACCGTCACCTCTACTTTTCTGTTCCGTGGACGGTCCTAGCACCGTCAGCTCTGGCCTAGCTTCTGCCCAGCCCCCTTGTTTATTCACCATGGTAAGCTCCAACCCCACAGACTTCTAGCATTCGGTCTCTTCATCACATAGATGATCGGCGCCGATCGGGCATATTAGCAATCAGTAGGCCCCATGCATTTGTGCACACTCACATCAACTAATCGATCGATTAAGGTAATTCTCATCATTGATAAATTTGGTGTTGTTGTGGAGTTAGGAAAAAAATACCATCCAACATCCCCCTCCCCTCCCTGTCTTTATCATCCTTTTGTGCCGATCCTCCTTGAAACATGCTTGCTCCCTGCAATATCAATATAGAAACCACACGGTACAATCAACATGATGGGGCCGCAGCACAATCAAGTCTTCGGATTAGTTAGGCAATAATAATAATGATTATTATATAATTCACTATTCAATGTATATGTTCGTCAAAATATGGTATAGCTGCTAGGAATCTTGATTGTGAGAATCAAAGAAAATTCCAAATGCATGTGTAGTAAAGATGAACTAATCAATATGTTTCTCGCCTAACCTTTAGGACTAGCCTATGTGTTGTGTGATGATCAAGTTTCCTGATCATGGTATGAAAGTTATTGTATCTAAGGATTGATACATCAAAAATGTATCTACTTTTTCAAGTACTTTTCTCAATGTTTTGCACCAGAATTTCATCAAACTTGAAGTAAAACTGTCGAATCTGATGTTTTTTTTAGCAAAATTCTTCTTTCTGTCTCTTTACTCGGGAAAATAATTCGGAGAAAAACACTGATACGTCCAAAACGTATCTACTTTCCCGAACACTTTTGCTATTGTTTCTCCTCTAAACTTGTGTGATTTGGATACAATGAACACAGACTGACGTTGTTTTCAGCAGAATTACCTTGGTGTCTTGTTTTTGTGCAGAAAATCAACTATCATAAAAAATCCCGGAAAATATGCCAAAAATTATATTTCACCAGAAGACCCAGGGAGCCAGAAGACGAGACGGAGAAGGGGCCTGCGGGCCCACACCCCTGCCAGGCGCGGGCCCACCTCTGGCCGCGTCTAGGGGGGTGCAGGCACCCCCTCGGCCTCCCTCTGCGCCTATAAGTTGCCTCTCGACCTAGAAACCGAGGGGGATTCAATAGTTTTCCAAAAAGAGTTCCGCTCCGCCGCCGCCACCAGAAACCAAGGTTCGGATCCAGAAACTCCGTTCCGGCACCCTGCTGGAACAAGGAATTTGGAGAGGATCATCGTCATCGTCATCACCAACGCCTCTGCATCAACCATCGATGTTTCCCTCATCCATGAGTGAGTAATCCCCCGCTGTAGGCTTGGGGATGTAGGGATTGGATGAGTTCTATCATGTAATTGAATAAGATCTGTTAGGGCATAGTGCCTAGTATCTCTATTAGTGCTATTTGACTTTGTTGCAATTTGTTGTGCTTAATGCTTGTCACTAGGGCCCGAGTGCCATGATCTCAGATCTGAACTTATTATTGAATCATTATGATAGTATTGTTTGTGATCTTATCTGCAAGTTGTGTACACATATCATTGTCTGGATCCAAAGGCCCCAAAGTGACAATAATTGGGACAACCGGAGGGGATGGTTGTGGTGTGAGGATCACATGTGTTCACGGAGTGTTAATGCTTTACTCCGGTGCTCTATTAAAAGGAGCACCTTAATTGCCAGTAGTTCCCTAGAGGCCACGGGCTGGCTGGACAGAAGATGTTGTGCAAGTTCTCATTGCGAGCACGTATGACTATATTTGGAGCACATGCCTAGGATTGTTTAGTACTTGGATGCTTGTTATTATTTATCTGTAATGCCCTAGATCTTGAAGTTACATGTTTAGACTCGTGCATGCAACGCCCGTCCATCCATCCCTATGCCTACCGTTTCGAATCCCACTTTATTATCAAGTATCTTTGTTGCTCATGTTTTACTGCTGTTGTTGCTTTATTGTTGCTACTACAAAACTGTTGCTACTGATAAACTTCTGTGAGCAAGAACTATTTCCAGGTGCAGCTGAATTGACAACTCAGCTGTTAAGGCTTGCAAGTATTCTTTGGCTCCCTTGTATCGAATCAATAAATTGGGTAATACTACCCGCGAACACTGTTGTGATCCCCTACACTTGTGGATCATCAAGACTATTTTATGGCGCCATTGTCGGGGAGCATAGCTTTATTTGTAAGTTCACTTGGATCTATTATTGTTCACTGCTACTCCTTTCATCATGGGTAAGTCTCGTGATGGAAAGTTTCCTATTTACCATCCACTACAAGAAGAGGTACGGTCCTGAACACCTCTGTTGCTCTTGATTCACCGTCTGTTATAAGTAAGCTTGTTACACCACCACTACATACTCATGCTACACACACTGCTACTACTGCTGAATCTGAAACTGCTTTTGATGCTCATGATGTTACTTCTACTGTGCTTGATGCGAGTGGTTCATTAGGTCTTTTCCTAGATGCTACTATGGCCGGTTTAGGAAATACCAAAACTCTAGTGAAGACACTGTTACACCTGTTATCTCACCTGAGTCTAGTGAGAGTTATGATATTAATGATGGTTACATTGAGTTCACTGATGAATTTGTTGAAGAGTACCGAAACACACATGGTACTAGTGCTATTAAGAGTCTCCTTGCTAGACGCACCATTATTGCTAAGTTGTCCTCTGATCCTAAGTTTGCCACCTCTCCCATAGATATTAAAGATAAAGATTATGATTTCTCTATTGATTTATCCTATTTAGATATTGTTGAAAAAGAACCTTTCTGTGGGACTGAAAGTGGGAGTGTTGTGGCTCATATGAATGAGCTTTCTACTATGAGTGCTTTATCTCTGATGATTTTAAGATGCGCAAGTACTTTGTTACTAAGATCTTCCCTTTTTCACTAAAAGGAGAAGCTAGGGCTTGGTTTAATAGATTACCTCCTGGTTCCATTGATAGCCCTGATTGCTTGACTGCTTCTTTCTTCCAGAAATATTTTCCTCCCAGTGCTATACATGCTGCTTTGCAGAGACTTTTTGATTTTAAACAAGGAGAAGAAGAGAAATTGCCTGAGTCATGGACAAGGTTTTGTGCCTTGATTCATGCATATCCTGGATGTCCATTACCTAATAATGAGCTTCTTGATATTTATTATAGTGGACTAAGTGATGATTCTAGGACATACCTAGATAGTTTTGCTGATTGTGTTTTCCGGAAAAGAACTCCTATAGATGCTGAAGAATTAATGGCTAAGATAAGTAAGAATTATGATGATTGGACTTCAACTGAGCTAAATAATTCTGAGACTATTATCCCTGAACCAGATATTCCTGAACCAGTTCCAACACCAACACCAACACCAAAGAAGAGGGGAGTTATTGCATTAAATGATGAAGTGATGAAGGAAGCTAAGAAGTGTCTAAAGGAGAAAGGATTAGAGTTGAAGATGTGAAGAATCTACCTCCTATAGAAGAATTATGTAAGCCAATTCCCCACTCATCTATTATTGAGGTACACTCTCTCCACTTTAATGAAGGTGATATTCCCTATGGTAAGCCTCCTGATCAATGCTTAGAGGAACTTGACACATTTATTGTTAAGCAAGGTAATTTTAATAAACAAGTTCAGAATCATTTATTGGAAAACTCTAGAGCTATCCATGAGTTGAAAGATATTATGGAAAGAACTTCTAATGATACTAAAATGCTTTGTAAACACTTTCAAATGGTTCAAAACCAACTTGATCAACTTTCTAAGGTACAAAAGGATATGCTAGTTAATGCCTCAGGAGATAAACATGCTTATGGAATTAGAACCAGGAGTGGTATAGCTACTCAAGATCCTTTATATCCTGAAGGACACCCTAAAAGAATTGAGCAGGATTCTCAACAAGGTGAGAATAGTGGTAGTCCTCGTAAGAGAAAGAAAAAGAAACATAAAATAGTTGAGGAACCCCTTGAACCTGTTGTAGATCCTAATAGTATATCTGTCTTTGATGTTGAAACTGAGAGTGGTAGTGGTAATAATGATGCTCCTGATAAGGAGGAAGGTGAGGAAGAACCTGAGAAGCACACTAAGAACACTAGGTACACTAAGGAAGATTTTATTGCTAATAAACATGGTAAAGAGAAAGAACCTTGGGTGCAGAAACCTATGCCTTTTCCAGGTAAGAAACACAAGTCAAAGGAGGAAGAACACTACAACAAGTTGTGTGAGTGGATGAAACCTTTATTTTTGCAAATTCCTTTGACTGATGCTATTAAATTGCCTCCTTATTCAAAGTATATGAAGGATATTGTCTCTAATAAAAGGAAGATTCCTAACGAGGAGATTTCCACTTTGCTTGCTAATTACTCCTTCAATGTTAAGGTTCCAAAGAAACTTGGTGATCCAGGTATACCAACTATTCTTTGCTCTATTAAGAATAATTATGTTAGAACTGCTTTATATGATTTGGGAGCTGGAGTTAGTGTTATGCTTTTTTTCTCTCTACAAGAGACTCCAGCTAGAAAAGTTGATACTAACTGATATATCTTTGCAAATGGCTGATAAGTCAACTACTATTCATGTTGGTATATGTGAGGATGTTCCTGTTCAAGTGGCTCAAATTGCTTGGTTTTGACTGATTTTGTTGTGCTTGAAATGCCTGAATATGATAATATGTCTATTATTCTTAGGAGACCTTTTCTTAATACTGCAGGTGCTATCATCAATTGCAATCAAGGAAAAGTAACATTCAATATTAATGACAAAGAGTATATTGTTTATTTCCCAAGAAGGTTGTTAAGAGCTATTGCCTGAATTCCATTGAAAATATTGAGAGCATCAAGGTTGGATAAATATATTGTCCCATTCCACAAGAAAATTTTGAAACTATTATGATTGGGACCATTGCTATCAAGTATGAGGTAACATAATCACCTTCTGGAATGCAAAGTTTTGTTTCATATAAGATTGTTTTGGTAACAAGACTTGATCAACCTTGTTAACAAAAGGATTTTAATGAACAAAACAATGTTTTCACAGTGGTTATACTTGCTCACTTGTATTTTTCTCCTTTCCAATCTTTGATCTTCGTCGTGCCTAACTTAAAGGCGTTAAAGAAAAGTACTTATTGGGATATAACCCAAGAGTTTCCTTGAGTCTTGGAAGTTATTACTTCAGTAATGACCTCTCCTTATCCTTTTTGTTTGCTTTTTGTGCCAAGAATGACCTCTAATGAGAGGGATGTAAGATTTGGGGAGTTGCTATCCCGAAACAGCTTTCTGTCCTCCACCATAAACATTCGTGAGGAGTCTCTGTAAGTCAAATTGAGCTGAAAATTTACGAATCAATCCCCCAGTATGTTAGCTAACTTTCGTTAGTTCAACACTTTTTTATTTGAGCAACAAAAGGTTTTCTAAAATATCGATTTCTACCCGCTGGTCTGTTTTGACATATTTCTGTCATTATTTGCATTTGCTTTTTATTGATTCCTTTTGGGTTCTTTTGGAAAAATGAGACTTTTGAGGGATTGCTACAATAGCTTGTATTTTTAGTGAAAGTTTTCCAGTTCTAAAACTAAAACCCAAGGGTCTATTATCTTTTGAATACACTAATGTTGCTAATGAAGATTGTGTGAAGTTTTGTATGAAGGAAAAAAATCAGGTGTAGAGAGAGGATGATGTAATGAGACAAAGAATGGACAAAAGCTCAAGCTTGGGGGGAGCCACCCCATGTCACCCCAAGAAATATTCAAGAGGTACAAGCGTCAAATCTTGGGGTGCCCAGGGTATCCCCTTCTTCATCAATAAAAATCTTAGGTCTTTTTAGACACTTCGTTTTTATTGTTTCATGCACAGTTGTGTTGTTCTTGGAGCGTCTTAGTTTTGTTTTTGGTTTTATTTTGCTTTGCTTGTTTTTGCTTTGTTGGCTTGTTTGAAAAAAACCAAAAACACCAAAAATATTTGTTGTTCTTCTTTGGTTTTGTGAGTTCTTTGCAGGGTTCAGCCGTCCTCAGTGGATTTTGGTTTCATGTTATTATTCAAGCCACACAAGTGAAGGGCAATAATGAAGATTAAGACAACTTGAGGTGTGATAAGAGGCTGGTAATGAACTCTATTTGTTTCATTTTTGTACATATACTCATCATGTGAGCATGCTTAGCCTATTTGTGTAAGGTGTATGTCATTATGGATGCTTAGTAGTTCTTGCTTGTCTATGATTAGCTTCAGCTTGCCAATAGTTTGTAGCATGTCATATGAATGTTTGCTTGCATTGTTTTATTCATATTTTGGTATGATATTCTGGTATCCTCCTCTGACTGTTCATGTGAATCGACTAGGCACATGCTCACGCATGCATATGACTAATCAATATTCAGTAGGCCTCGATGATTTATTTTGCCTCAGAGTTCTTGTATCACTTTCATGCCATAATTAGTCTTGTTTTGTTGCAAGCATGATTATAACAATTATTGCTCTCTCGTTTGTCGCTCCCTCTCTATTGCTAGCCTTCACTTGCACTGAGTATGAGCTCTATCTGTGCTTCCAACTCCCCAAAACCAATATTGCCAACTGTGTCCACCATACCTACCTATTAGCATAGTTTGCTATTTCAGTGCATATTCAATATGCCTTGTTTTCTTCCAAATAAAATGTTTGTCTGTTTTGAGAAAGTTAGTTAGTAAAGCTCTCACGAACTTGATGGCATACTTTATTCATTGCACTTAATAATCTTAAACCATTGTGATTTGTCCATGAAAGTTATATGCTTGCAAATTATATGCTGGGAGTCAGCAGAGCCGTGCTGTCACGGGGAACGCTTTCAACACTTTTTGGACATCCTATCCAGTTGATACTTTGCTCTTTTGTTTACGGATGTCGACGATGTGAAATAAAAGGGGAGCTTGTGAGTTCATGGAGTCTATACATTGTGTTAGAGAAACTCCTGGGCCGCTAGCCTAAGCCATGCCTAATCATGGTGGAAACTTGTAGCATAACCATAATGAGTATTCTATGAAGCATCCTCAATAAAAAGCTATGCACATAGTAAATAAAAAGATCGCTGAGATGCTCATTGTCTGCTTGCCTTGTAATTTTGATCACGGGATAGCTCCTGTACCATGTGCAAGGGGTACCCCGTTGGCGGTTCTCTATGATATGCATGTATTTACAATGACAAGAACTTACAGGGAACCAAAGTTGAGTAGCATGCGGTGCGGCCCTCGTACTCAAGGGGATTGGGATTTCCGGTTTATGGTCTGTCAAGCATATAACTCATACTGGACCTCTCTTTCACCTTAACCACATGAAGATGTTGGAGATATGCCCAAGAGGCAATAATAAAGTGGTTATTATCATATCTTCATACTTATGATAAATGTTTACATATCATGCTATAATTGTATTAACAGGAAACATTAATACTTGTGTGATTTGTAAACATGAAAGAGTCCCTAGTAAAGCCTCTTGTTAAACTAGCTTGTTGGTTAATATATGATCATGGTTTCCTGATCATGAACATAGAAATGTTATTAACAACAGGGTCATATCATTAGGAGAATGATGTGATGGACATACTCCTATAGTTAAGCATAGCATAAAGATCAAGTCATTTAATATAGTTCATTTGCTATAAGCTTTCTGATACATAGTAACCTAATTCCTTCGACCATGAGATCATGTTAATCACCATCACCGGAAGGATGCTTTGATGACATCAAACACCACACCGTAACAGGGTGGCTATAAAGGTGGCATTGAGTATTCGAAAAGTATGGGTTGAGGCACATGGATCAAGAGTGGGATTTGTCCCTACATATGACGGATAGATATACTATGGGCCCTCTCGGTGGAATGTCATCCAATTAGCTTGCAAGCATGTGACTGGCTCACAAGGGATCACATATCACGGGAACGAGAAAAGAGTACTTGTCATTAACGAGGTTGAACTAGGTATGCAGAGATACCGACGATCATAACCTCGGATAAGTAAACTATCATGAGACAAAGGGAAATTGGTATCGTATGTAAGTGGTTCATTCGATCGCAAAGTAATCGTAGAAATATGTGGGAGCCATATGAATTTACAGATTCCTCTATTGGTTATTGTTCGGAGAAGTGTCTCGATCATGTCCGCATAATTCACGAACCGTAGGGAGACACACTTAAGGATTCGATGTTGTTGAGTAGTTATGGAATGATGAGTAAGAGACCAAATGTTGTTCGGAGTCTCGGATGGGATCCGGGATATCACGAGGAGATCCAGAATGGTCCGGAGAATAAGATTCATATAAGGAATGTTCTAGAAGGGTCCGGAAGGTCCGACACTCCGGAGGGGAAGGGTACATGAATGTGTCATGACAATATGGAATGATTGCATCATGTACTAGGTATCATGGCTGGAAAAAATAAAGGAAGAATTCAAATCCTAGTTTGAAAGTCAAACGCCAATTTGAAAAGTCAAACGGCAAGTTTGCTTGGTGGAGGGAGAGTAGGAAACCTACTTAGGGAGGAAGTCCTACTCCCTCCACCCGCCGGCCAAGGAGGAGGAGTTGGAGGAGGACTCCCTCCTCCCAACCGCGCCTCCCTCCCACCTATAAAAGAAGGGGCAGGGGTGCCCCCTCTTCTCTACACCCAACACCTCCAAACCCTAGCCCCAGGCGCCACCACCTGCTGCTGCCGCCGCCTAGGGCCTCCTCCCAAGTCGTCGACTAGGGTTTCCCCAAACCCTAGCCGCCGGCTACACCTCTCCCATTGGTGCTTCTAAACCCTAGATCGCCAAGGCACCTCTCTTTCTCCACCATACTCGCTCCGGCTTAAGGCGAAGCTCTGCGAGATCTTCCCTCTACTTCCAACACCACGCCGTCGTGCTGCCGGAATCACGAGGAGAGTGCTACAACCTCCACTGCCTGCTGGAACAAGGGAGAGAAAGGTCTTCATCGAATGTGACCAACTCTGAGCGCTGCGGGCAACGCGGAAGGATTATCTACGCGATCTTGAGATCGGCAAGAGTACGACTACATCACCCATGAAAATCTGCTCTCGTCAAACACTTTGGATCTTCGAGGGTTAGTATTCTATCGACTCATTGCTACAATCTAGTAGATAGATCTTGGCTTAATCATAGATTAGATCTTGATTGTGTGTTCATGTGGTAGAAATTTTTTGTTTTCCATGCTACGAACCCCTACAGTGGTATCAGAGCCGTGTCTATATGTAGATCTATTGCATGAGTAGAACACAATGGTCATTGTGGGCGTTGATGCTTTTGTTGTCGATTGCTTCTTGTGTACTTTGCATCTTGCGGGATGGTGGGATGAAGCGGCCCAGGCTAACCTTATATGACATCGTTCATGAGACTTGCTCCACGCTTGACATGCAACTTGTATTGCATAAGTGGGTTTGCGGGTGCCTGTTTCTCCCAACATAGTTAAGATTCAATTTACAACGGGTGATTGACAATACTAGTATCAATGTTGTGGTTCTTGTTCGTTAGTTAGAACGGCACTTTTTGAAAGCCCCAAACCACGTAAAATATGCAAAGAAAATTAGAGGCGTCTAACTTTGTTTTGCAGGGGTGTGCTGTGATGTGATATGGCCATGATTGTGATTATATATGATATATGCAATGTTCCTTATTGTAAGTCGACAACCGGCAGGAGCCATATGGTTGTCTTTAAATTCTGTTAAGACCCGCGTGTCTATTCAAAGTAGTTGTAATAGTTGAAGCTGGTGGACAACAACCATGGAGCAGCGTCATTGACCTTGATGCAATGCCGGTAATGATGGAGATCATGTTCGTGCTTGAAGATGGAGATCGGAAGCACAAAGAAGAAAGGCCATATCATATCACATATTATGAATTGCATGTGATGTTAATCCTTTATGCATCTTGTATTGATTAGTTAACGACGGTAGCATTATAAGATGATCCCTCAAGCACACAAATTTCAAGTTTTAAAGTGTTCATCTTTAGTAAGCACTGTTGCTAAAGCTTGTTGTTTCGAAGCACCACGTGATGATCGGGTGTGTTAGATTCTGCGAGTGTATACAACGTGAGCAAGCCAGATTTGCTCATGCGGAAGCTAAGGGTTGATCTTGACGAGCCTAGCATGTACAGACATGGTCTCGGAACACGGATCACCGAAAGGTAAAGCATGAGTCATATAGTAGATATGATGAACATGTTGATTGTTCGCCATTGAAGCTACATCAACTCTCGTGATGATCGGTTTTGATGTGGTGGATTTGGTTCATGTGATCACTCTGTGAGGGATATTGTTTTGAGTGGGAGTTCAACAGCAATATAATTAAAAGTTGAACACTATTTATCATAAATTAAATCAAAGTGAATTTGCATAGTTGTTGTAGTCATTGGCATCCGTTTACCACCTTGCGCTTAGTTATAATTGAGATAATAGAACTATAGAATTCTGGTTAGCTACTTTACGAACTGGTATCGTATTGTTTTGAAGTGTTAATCTAAAGTTTAAAAAATCCTATTGCAAACTTTTAGTAAGTTCTGATTACACCATGAAGTTTAATAGTTGGTATTAAATCAAGAGTGACAATTTTAGTGTTAGTATATAAGTATCATGTTTGTCTCAATGATTCTTGATATTCAAAGGATTGTCTTAATATCAAGGTTATCTAGGATCTAAAAGAGTTGTTTCAGAAACCATGATGTGTGGAAGATATTGTGATATCTAAAACGAAGTTTTGGTTGCAACATGATAGAGTATAATATGGCAAAAGTCATGTTCTCATATTTGATGAGAATTTGCAAAAGGTTGGAGACACTAGTTGTCCTAATCCTCCAAAAGGTTTTAGAGAGCAACATTATACTCGCGATTCATCGTTATAAGCTAAAAGTAGCTTGATCATGGATAATTCCATGATAAAGGTGAATATCTGATGTAGGTAAAATGTTTACTACACCAAGAGATTACTAAAGAAAGGAATTTGAAAGAACACCAAACATTTGATGATGGTGATCTACTTCAAAGTGCAAGTCCAAAGACATTGGTATTTTACTATACATGCTTTGGACTATGTGTCATGTATATGGCTCCACTATTGATATTGATAGATTTTTTCAAACAGAAAAGAAATACTGAAAGAGAATCTCATAAATATATGGCAAAAAAGAAAAGACTAGAATTGTTCAGTTTGGGTATATAGAGGATATACGTGTTATGGCTGTATTCTTTTTGCTTGTTAATTTATGTGGTTCTTAAGTATTGGATACTGAATTTGTTAGTATGAATCGTCATACAAAACAACAGAATTCATGAACTACAATGTCCTAAGTAACTAGCAAAAGAATATGTGATAATGTTTATTGAGAACAAATAAAGGGTTATTGTGTTGCTCGTTAAACATCAAAGCTTGCCTTCAAGATTTGTTTTATCAGGTATTATGAGAACAAAAGGGTTGTTCAAATAATTGCCATAATCCATAAAAGATGGATGATTTACAAATCTAGTTAGATAAATCATATCCATAAAATAAGTGCTAAAAATGTCGAAAGACGATTGTTTGAAAGATCACTTAGGAAGTGACGTCGCCGTTTAAATTATATTGGAAAGAAAACATGAAGAAACTCCATGTGGATGGAATTTTGGAGTCTTTTGATTTTTTATCAAATGAAACTTGTGAAACTTTCCTAGAGATAATAAAAACTCCGTTCATAGGCCAAAGGGAACGGATGACTAGCTTATTGAAACTTGTACATAATGTTGTATGGAGTCCATTATGTATAGTCAAGAGCGATGGATTTCAACTTCATATGCTTTCTCCGAAAATTTGAGTGAATATATGAATATTTACTTAAATAAGGATGAAGTATGAAACATTTGAAAAGTTCAAAGATTTTCAAGATGAAGTGCAAACTCATTGTAACAAGAATATAAATAGTTTATGATAAGATCATAAAGGAAGATATTTGAGTTACAAGTTTAGCATAACACCTAAGATTTAGGAATCGTTCCGTGGATTTGCATTTCCCGAAACACCATAAGAGTATGGAGCGTTCAAGATATGTAATTAAACCTTGTTTGACATGGTAAGATCAAAGGTGTAATTCATAAAACTGTCATTATATTTTAAAGATTAAAAGCTTTAGAGACTACCGTTTTTCCACTGAAAAGAGCTCCATCATAATCCGTTGAATTGACACCATATAAAGTTATGGTTTGGGATAAAACCCAAGTTGTCCTTTCTTAAACATTGGCATGCTATGCATAAGAAAGATGTTTGCAACCAAAGTCGGATCAACCTGTCTTTGTATGTTATTTCGAATAACTGTTCCTCCATAACATCGGAGACAAAAGTGTTTGTCGCTTAGAACATCAAGTTTCTTTGAGAAGGAATTTTCCATGAAAAGTTAAGTGGGAGGACAATAGAACTTTGATAAGGTTAAAGGAACCTTAACTATATGTGCAAAGTTGCGCAGCACCGAAAAGTGTTCCGGAGGCAGCAACAATGCTCATGGCTCACGTGCCTGAAAGGTTGTGGTCACGGAGATCTAAGTACCTATTGAAACAAGTAGGTCGGCTAAACAATCAAATACCAAGATTTGAGAGTTAAATCATTATTTGATAATAATGATCCGACTACATGCAAAGAAGCGATGATGGGCCCTGACTCCGTCAAATGGCTTAAAGCCATAAAATTCGTGATAGTTCCATATACGAGAGATCGAGATTTGAACTTGAAAGACCCTCTAGAAAGGTACAAGACCTTACAGTCGTATTTGGATCTATAAAGAAATAGACATGGATGTTTCACATCTATGAAATAGTTGACATGTTGGGAAAGAGTTCACAACAATGTTCAAAGGTTGTATATGACAAAATTTGATCTTTCATAGCGACATTTAGTCTAGACGGATTAATGTAGCAACCACTACATATAATTTTGTTATATGGTAGTTGAATAAACAAAACAAGTTCTTCTAATAGAATTGTTACCTAGGACGTGTGCATAACACGGTCCAAAGGGTTTTGTTAATTCAATGGATGCTTAAAAACATATGCAAACTTCAATGGTTGAAGTGAGCATCGCGGAGTTGGAATCTTCACCATGATGAAATTGTTAAAAGAGTTTAAATTCATCAGAGACGAAAAAGATGCTTGCATTTGCAAGAAATTAAGTGGGAGCGCTAAGACATATTTCTAATACATTATGTGGAAGACATATTGTCGATTGGAAATGATGTATCTTTTGTTAACACATATTAAGAATTTCATCCCGATGAAAGACTTAGGCAAAACCCAAATATTTGGCATCAAAAGACGCTAATATGGTTGTGCCGAAAGTACATAGATGATATATTGAATGAGTTCAATATAAAAACTACAAGAAAGGTTCTTGTCGCACAGAAAGGATTGAATGAGTTCAATATTGATGATATATTCAAGTGTATTGACACTTGGTAAGTGAAACAAAGATTCAAGTATAGATTGATACTTGATATATGAAATCACAAAGAGTATTTATATCAATCATACTGTGATATGTACAAATCCAGATATGTCCTATGCTCTAAATGATGTGAGCATATACCAGAATGATTCATAAGATGATCATTGGACGATTGTAAGGATATTCTTATGATCTTTTGGAAGAACTAAGAATATATTGTTTTGTAGAAGTGACAAATAGATGGTTAGTTCATTGTAAAAGTACTACATTGATACTAGTTTTGTCACAAAGTACAAATTAAATTTATCTCAATCTAAACTAAGGGTGGCACAGTGTGATGGGAAGAAAGTTCCATAATGGATTTGGATGAGTTCCAAAGTTAAGACATTGTGACAGATACTACAACAAAAGGCTAAGTATATAACTGCTATTATAACAGCAAAAGAGGGCATTTGTGTCAACAAGTTTGTTATCAAACTAGGTGTAGTTCACAGCATGGATAATACTATGAAGATATATTGTACGACAATATTATCAACATGTTTTAACCCCAAAAAACTAAAGGTCACACCAAAGGACCAAATTTGTACAAAGCCATCTCATTAGAGAATGAGTGATGCGTAGAGACGCAAAGACATGCAATTACACACGGACCTGGAAGTGTCAGATCTGGAGATCAGTTGACCACTAGCAATCGTGTACATACAACACCAGAAAGCCATAGGTGTTGAATATACAAAGGTTTGAAACTAGATTATTGACTCTAGTGCAAGTGGGAGACTGTTGGAGATATGCCCAAGAGGCAATAATAAAGTGGTTATTATCATATCTTCATACTTATGATAAATGTTTACATACCATGCTATAATTGTATTAACAGGAAACATTAATACTTGTGTGATTTGTAAACATGAAAGAGTCCCTAGTAAAGCCTCTTGTTAAACTAGCTTGTTGGTTAATATATGATCATGGTTTCCTAATCATGAACATAGAGATGTTATTAACAACAGGGTCATATCATTAGGAGAATGATGTGATGGACATACTCCTATAGTTAAGCATAGCATAAAGATCAAGTCATTTAATATAGTTCATTTGCTATAAGCTTTCTGATACATAGTAACCTAATTCCTTCGACCATGAGATCATGTTAATCACCATCACCGGAAGGATGCTTTGATGACATCAAACACCACACCGTAACAGGGTGGCTATAAAGGTGGCATTGAGTATTCGAAAAGTATGGGTTGAGGCACATGGATCAAGAGTGGGATTTCTCCATCCATATGACGGATAGATATACTCTGGGCCCTCTCGGTGGAATGTCATCCAATTAGCTTGCAAGCATGTGACTGGCTCACAAGGGATCACATATCACGGGAACGAGAAAAGAGTACTTATCGGTAACGAGGTTGAACTAGGTATGCAGAGATACCGACAATCAAAACCTCGGATAAGTAAACTATCGTGAGACAAAGGGAAATTG
The DNA here is from genome assembly GCA_023614405.1 of Avena insularis. Taxonomy (NCBI): domain Eukaryota; kingdom Viridiplantae; phylum Streptophyta; class Magnoliopsida; order Poales; family Poaceae; genus Avena; species Avena insularis. Next base: position 27,260,581 of record CM042689.1, on the reverse strand, counting down.
GTATCGTATGTAAGTGGTTCATTTGATCGCAAAGTAATCGTAGAAATATGTGGGAGCCATATTGAAAGGGCATGTATGCCCCCATATGTGGTTTTGGTAATTAATGACAATCTCTATAGACTAATGTGTAAATTGAGTTTCACTTGTAGGTTTGTCCATTGGCATCGCTTGGGCCATGTGTTGGTCTCAAGGTTGGAAGATGAATAAATGTCCAAGGGCTTTGTGCCCATTGGAATCATGAAGAAAGAAGGAGCTTGAAGGTCGATCAAGGCATGTGCAAAGAGTTGCATCAAGATAGATCAACCTCAAGTAGGGATGAAGAAGGGCGAGCTCAAGATGCGCCATCTCTAGAAGATCTCATGCTTGAAGCTTGCCATCCTCGTGCTCATGGAATGATGAATACAAGTTCAAAGAAGAGGTTTCCCCATGGAGTATGGGGGAGCAATTTGCAAGCCTTCATCTTCATCAAGCAAGAGCATCCAAGAAAGGTGTTCCCACTATAGAAGAACAAGACGGTCTACATCAAGTTCAAGTGGGATGCTCAAGGCAAAGGTATGTTCTTTATAGGGCTTTTCTTTTGCCGGTCTCGTATTGTTAGTTGGGAGACCGGGTTTAGGATAGATAGCCGTGCTATCAAGAGGGGCTCTCAAGCGGGTGTCTCGTCTGCATCGTTCGGAGAGAGCTCAAACCTTTGCATTCATAGCATCATCTTTCTTGGTTGTTATTTGGTTCTTGTCCATGAGAGGATCTAGAGCTTGTGGTCACCATCATAACAAGCTCTAGTTCATCATCTAAGGATTTCACTTGCATATCTTATTGTGGTTTTTGATCTTGCGAGTTTTCCGGCTCCACACCTTGGGGGATACTTCACATATATATTCATGATATTTTCTCCCAAGGGGATTCTATTCGTTGTTATCTTTCCAACAAATTTGGTTTCATCTCGTTTGGAGTTCGGATGCAAAAGTTATTGCGTTTCTGGTTTTCTGGATTCTGAAATTTCCCTGACCGGAAGTTCCGGCTTCCACCGGAAGTTCCGCTAGGGCATCTTTGCCGCCGAAAGTTCCGGTGGAAGTTCCGGGTCTTGTTCCGCTCACATTCAGTAACCTTCTGTTTTGAATATGTCTATTTTGACGGAACTTTTGCTCCCACCGGAAGTTCCAGTGAACGGCGGAAGTTCCGGCCATGATTCGTTTTTTCAGTTTCTCGCTCCGTAGTTTTCGACCGTTGGCTGTGTTCCACCGGAACTTCCGGCCTCCCACCGGAAGTTCCGGCCAGGTGTCGCGAATGCCCATAACGGGCAGATCTAGGAGCCCTTTAAAAGGGGCTCCTCTTCCCCTTCGTGGGAGATAGCTTTTCTTCTTGGTTCTTGGCTTTCTCTCTCTCCTCCATTGTCAACCTTGAAGAAGCTTTCCCTCTCCCTTTCCCCTCCTATGATTCTTGCATCTTTTTGAGGGATTTGAGAGAGGAGATCTAGATCTACAATCCCCCCAAGCCAAATCCCTTCTTTGTGAAGGAATCATTGGGATCTAGATCTTGGAGAGTTTTGTGTTCTCCTCTTGTGTTCTTCCTCCCTTATTCCCCAATAGCTTTTGTAGCTTTGTTGGAATTTGGGAGAGAAGGACTGCCCTTACATTTGGTGCATAGGTTTGAGTTCTACTCTTGTGTTCTTCCTCCCTTATTCCCCAATAGCTTTTTAGCTTTGTTGGAATTTGGGAGAGAAGGACTTCTTGCATTTGGTGCATAGGTTTGAGTTCTACTCTTGTGTTCTTCCTCCTTATTCCCCAATAGCTTTTGTAGCTTTGTTGGAATTTGGGAGAGAAGGACTGCCCTTGCATTTGGTGCATAGGTTTGAGTTCTCCTCGGAGATTCGGCAGTTCAAGCTTGTGAGCTTGTTTCTCTTGGGTTCCTTGGAACCCTAGGCAGTTAATAATGGTTGGATTGTTGACCTTTTGTGGTCTTGTTGAACTTTTGTGGTCTTGTAGCCTTTTGTGGCGTTGTTGGCCTTTTGTGGCATTGTTGGCCTTTTGTGGCTTTGTTGTTGGGAGCCTCCAATTGAGTTGTGGAGTTAGCCCCAATCTTGTACTGGTTCGGTGACCGCCCTCAAGCGTCCCATAGTGGAGCAAGTGCCCGCCTTTTGTGGTGCGCACTTGGGAGAATAGGGTGAGCCTTTTGTGGCGTTGGTGAGTTGCGTGCTTCCGCATCCGGGGTGAGGCCTTGTGTGGCGTTGGGTGAGCATCGAGCCACCACACCTCGAGGTGAGCCATTTGTGGCGTTCGGAGAGCATTGCGCCATCGCACCTCTCCAACGGAGACGTAGCTTCTTTGGAAGTGAACTTCAGAAAACAAATCTTCGTCTCCGCGTCCATCGGTTATCTCTCAACCGAACCCTTTACTTATGCACTTTACATTGTGATAGCCTTCGTGCTTGAAGTATTTATACCTTGCTATCACCTTGTTGCTTGTATTGCTTAGCATAGGTTGTTGGTGCACCTAGGTGAACTTAGTGGCTAGGTTTTGTGCTCAATAAATTAAACGTTAGTTTTATTCCGCATTTACTTGAGCCTAAACCGTAATATTTTTAAAAGCCTATTCACCCCCCTCTAGGCGACTTCCTTTGTACTTTCACATATGAATTTCCAGATTCCTCTATTGGTTATTGATCGGAGAAGTGTCTCGGTCATGTCCGCATAATTCACGAACCGTAGGGAGACACACTTAAGGATTCGATGTTGTTGAGTAGTTATGGAATGATGAGTAAGAGACCGAATGTTGTTCAGAGTCTCGGATGGGATCCGGGGTATCACGAGGAGATCTGGAATGGTCCGGAGAATAAGATTCATATAAGGAATGTTCTAGAAGGGTCCGGAAGGTCCGGCACTCCGGAGGGGAAGGGTACATGAATGTGTCAGGACAATATGGAATGATTGCATCATGTACTAGGTATCATGGCTGGGCAAAATAAAGGAAGAATTCAAATCCTAGTTTGAAAGTCAAACGCCAATTTGAAAAGTCAAACGGCAAGTTTGCTTGGTGGAGGGAGAGTAGGAAACCTACTTAGGGAGGAAGTCCTACTCCCTCCACCCGCCGGCCAAGGAGGAGGAGTTGGAGGAGGACTCCCTCCTCCCAACCGCGCCTCCCTCCCACCTATAAAAGAAGGGGCAGGGGTGCCCCCTCTTCTCTACACCCAACACCTCCAAACCCTAGCCCCAGTCGCCACCACCTGCTGCTGCTGCCGCCGCCTAGGGCCTCCTCCCAAGTCGCCGACTAGGGTTCCCCAAACCCTAGCCACCGGCTACACCTCTCCCCTTGGTGCTTCTAAACCATAGATCGCCAAGGCACCTCTCTTGCTCCACCATACTCGCTCCGGCTTAAGGCGAAGCCTCATGAGATCTTCCTCTACTTCGACACCACGCCGTCGTCTTTGGGAAGCACGAGAGAGTGCTACAACCTCCATTTTCTTTGGAACAAGGAGAGGAAGGTCTTCATCGAAAATTTAACGTGTGACCGATCATTGGAAGCGCTGCCGAAACGCAGCGCCGAAAGGATCGTCTACGCGATCTTGAGATCGGCAAGAGTACGACTACATCACCCACGAGAATCTGCTCTCGTCAACCGCTTTGGATCTTTGAGGGTTAGTATTCTATCGACTCATTGCTACAATATAGTAGATAGATCTTGGCTTAATCATAGATTAGATCTTGATTGTGTGTTCATGCGGTAGAATTTTTTTGTTTTCCATGCTACGAACCCCTATAGAAGATGCCTATGATAGGGGCAATTGTAGGGCCACGCAGAGATAAAACAAAACTTTTTCCTCTAACGTGGTGATCCCAAGATCTAGCTGAGGTAGAAGGCCACGAGGTTCATCTGGAAGTGGGTTGTCTAGGACATGGTCCTTCTTTTCTTGTTTGAGAACAATTCTCAGATTTCGATACCAGTTGGTAAAATTAGTGTCGTTCAGTTTATCTTTCTCAAGAATGGTTCTCAACGCAAAACCAGATATCTGAGAGTGACTGCTACTTGGTGCCATGATCTACAACAGAAAATATGCAAAACACTTAAGACATGTATTCATAAAAGAGCAAGCATATTAAACATTTTAATATTTTATGCTCCCACTAGAACCAACACCCCTCCGATGGTTACTTAGTGATTCAGGATCCTAAATAAGCAAGTCGGCTAGTGAGCTTTAGCATCACCACTAGCCTCCAAGTGATCTAGGTAGACAACTCCTTGTCAATCGTATCTCATACGACTCCTGTTGGACGGGTGGCATCACATGTCCCAGCTCCCATCCGACTTTTCCCCGAGCCCCACAACCGTTGTGATAGACCCTTCTAGCTTACCGAGTGTTTTCGCAGTAAGAGTCCGACTCGAACCCACCTAGTCGGAAAGAATTGGCAGCACCTCAATTTTATGAGCCCACTACCAAAAATATCCGACTTGTGATAGTGCAAACACTGGCGGGAAAACCGACTAGACCTTCTTTGAGGGATTGTATTTTACCGACTATCTAATAGAGGTAAAACAGAGACATAACAATAACACAAAAATAAAGAAATTATAATGTGAAATGGTATGTCTCCCTTCATGGCGATCTCCATCTCCACAAAGCCTGTAATCCGACTCATGCCAACTCTTGTCACTTGCCGTCTTACTCCATGTCGCCGACATGTACATCGCCTTGCATGCCTTCCGGGTTCTCCAAACAGCTACACTAGCTTAGTAAAGTAAATTACAAGGAGAATCCAACACGCAGGTTGTTATACAATAAAATGACAACACCTAGGCTCCAGCCGGCTGACAAAAAACATGATTCGCAGATCACGTATGGATTACACACATACATCACATGCACATGAACCATACCATTCACAACTTCCTGCAAAAACAAGTTATGCATAGATACAATATCTACCGGCGTTGTGAAACTCGCAACGACATCTAAGGCGCTACGACAGGGCGAAGCCGGCGGTCCGCTAGCCGGATAGCGGGCGGGGATCGAAGGGGCAGCGCCCGATGATTTTTCCGAAAATGTAGATCTCATCTACGATCCGAACATGGATTTTGACCATCATTCCGATTCGATCAAACTCTTTGATCTTCGATCACCGCTTCTGGATTTACGTGTCACAGTCTACCCCGATGGCGGAAGCCGACCGGTAGGGGTATGTCGTTCCACGACCTCAGCAGTATGATCACGGAAATCAGATCTACCATTCCCCAAGTACAGTTGATCCAATCAACTTCATACAAAACCGATCTATCTCGTAGATCGACCACCAAACAGCACATAGATCTCATCTACAGCCAACCGCATATCACATATGCGATATCTCGAGCCTAAAACCAGAATCTATCGCTCTGATACCACTATAGGGCCACGCAGAGATAAAACAAAACTTTTTCCTCTAACGTGGTGATCCCAAGATCTAGCTGAGGTAGAAGGCCACGAGGTTGCGGATTACTGATGAAGCGCGTCAGTTGATGCAGTGCAGTCCTCACGGTCCGATCGTCCTGGTGCTGATCGCACAACACCTCTGCTGGTATCCACACGTACAAGGAGGAGCACCGGCGGCGAACTGCTAGGTTCGTTACGGCGGCAGGACTACTGTGGAGCTAGGGTTTCCAACACATGGAATGACCTAACCGAATAACGGTTAACCTTTCTGGGTTACGGTGCTCCACTATATATAGGGAGTGAACGTGGGCTCTGCTCGCGCGACCCATTCACTAAAGCCCATATAACACTAGTCACCGTGAGTCCAACTCACTAACTCAGTCCTAATCCGGTTTAGGTCCAACCCAACCAGATTACATGTTCAGATCCAATCCGAACTTGCTCCCGCTCTTAAGTGTGTGACCCCACAGGCTCATGGCTACTTGGACACGATTGGACTCCGACTCTCAATCGATCAGTTGGTAGCGGCTCCTAGCGAGCGTCTGAGCTCCCAAGTACCAAAGAGTCATGACGACTTGCCTTTCCAATGTGACTTACGTCCGAGTCCCTTTTGCCTCACGATATACCTTGTCAGACTATAGGCGAATATATGACATCCCTTAAATAGTCCGACTCTCTTCTCGATCCGAGATAAGTGATTCACCCGACTAACTCTTAGTCGATCGCCTCGGTTAACACTTAACCGAGTCATGCATGGCCATGCTTTCCGAATCATATCTCATGAGAGGGCCTAGAGAATATCTCTCCAAGTGGAGGGGCAAAATCCCATCTTGGTTATTCACATCACGCAGCTTGATTCTCAGTCGACCCGAACTCTACCTTTATAACTGCCCAGTTACGGATCAGCGTTTGACATAACCTAAGTCGGTGATCCTCAACTCGGACTATGCAACAACCTCAGGTCTAAGGATTACATTGATTGAGATATACAAATGACAACTTGTTCGTTGTACCTCAATATGGGTCAATCTGACTCGCTAAACTCTTTAGCGAGTGCGTATGGAATAGCATCTCCATGCCCATGACAAGTGGAACCGAGTCATCAAGCCAACTTTCACATTGGTCTAAGTTGTGTGTCCAACACAACCTCAACGACCAAGGATATTTACTACAAACAACATGAATGTATAGTTCCACAACCGAATCACATATTCAATGATACACATCAGATGTTTATACAAGGACAACTTCATATCTTTATGAATACAATGGGAAATCTCATCATACATGATTGCCTCTAGGGCATATTCCCAACAACAATGAGATCTCAAAGGTAATGAGTACCTTCCTTTCAGCATTGGGAAGCCTTTCAAACTTTTTAAAACCATTTTCACTCCCTTGTTGAGTCACCATTTATTCTATGAGCACCTTCTTGAGAGCATAGTTGTCATTCTTGTGTTTGTTCCAAAACTTGGTTAATTATGTCATGACTTTGATGCTTGTATCTCTGATATCTTTACTTCTAGTCTTCACTTGAACTTCAAAGGTGCCTTGGCATTTATATTGTGCTCTACAAACAAAGACAAGCGAGATACCACTCTATCATACCTTACTATGAGCATTGCAATGTTGCTTATGTTTATGTTTCATGCTACTTATTATTATTGAGTTGGTTTCTCTTCATAGCTTGCAATGACTATTGAGTAGACTTAGTTGCATACTTCTTATTATGAATGGTTTAAGCATCTACTCCTGTGCTGGGAATATATACATCATATAAAGAAAATGTGTTCATGAAAGTTCTTTTATCGCACTCAGTTTTCAACTGAATTGCTTGAGGACAAGCAATAAGCTAAGCTTGGGGGGAGTTGATACGTCCAAAACGTATCTACTTTCCCAAACACTTTTTCTATTGTTTCTCCTCTAAACTTGTGTGATTTGGATACAACTAACACGGACTAGCGCTTTTTTAGCAGAATTACCTTGGTGTCTTGTTTTTGTGCAGAAAATCAACTATCAGGAAAAATTCCGGAAAATATGCCAAAAATTATATTTCACCAGAAGACCCACGGAGCCAGAAGACGAGACGGAGAAGGGGCCTGGGGGGCCCACACCCCTGATAGGCACGGGCCCACCTCTGGCCGCGCCTAGGGGGTGCAGCCACCCCAGGCACCCCCTCGGCCTCCCTCTGCGCCTATAAGTTGCCTCTCGGCCTAAAAACCGAGGGGGATTCAATAGTTTTCCAAAAAGAGTTCCGCTCCGCCGCCGCCACCAGAAACCAATATTCGGATCCAGAAACTCCGTTCTGGCACCTGCCGGGACGGGGAATTTGGAGAGGATCATCGCCATCGTCATCACCAACGCCTCTCCATCAACCATCGATGTTTCCCTCATCCATGAGTAAGTAATCCCCCGTTGTAGGCTTGGGGATGGTAGGAATTGGATGAGTTCTATCATGTAATCGAATAAGATCTGTTAGGGCATAGTGCCTAGTATCTCTATTAGTGATATTTGACTTTGTTGCAACTTGTTGTGCTTAATGCTTGTCACTAGGGCCCAAGTGCCATGATCTCAGATCTGAACTTATTATTGAATCATTATGATAGTATTTTTTGTGATCTTACTGCAAGTTGCGTACACATATCATTGTCCGAATCCAAAGGCCCCAAAGTGACAATAATTGGGACAACCGGAGGGGATGGTTGTGGTGTGAGGATCACATGTGTTCACGGAGTGTTAATGCTTTGCTCCGGTGCTCTATTAAAAGGAGCACCTTAATTGTCAGTAGTTCCCTAGAGGCCCCGCTGCCACGGGCTGGCTGGACAGAAGATGTTGTGCAAGTCAATGCCCTAGATCTTGAAGTTACATGTTTAGACTCATCCATGCAATGCCCGTCCATCCATCCCTATGCCTACCGCACTCGAATCCCACTGTTACCGTTACTGTTACTATTGCTCATGTTTTACTGCTGCTGTTGCTTTGTTGTTGCTACTACCAAACTATTGCTACTGATAAACTTCTGTGAGCAAGAACTATTTCCAGGTGCAGCTGAATTGATAACTCAGTTGTTAAGGCTTGCAAGTATTCTTTGGCTCCCCTTGTGTCGAATCAATAAATTAGGTAATACTACCCACGAAGACTGTTGCGATCCCCTACACTTGTGGGTCATCAAACACCATGGAATTTTTTCACCAAACCAAGACCCTGGGCACTGAAAACTTATGAGGGGAGCCACGAGGGACAAAAAAGGGTAGGTGGTGCGGCCCAGGTTGGGGATCGTGCCACCTAGGCCTTTTTGGCCCTCACGCATTAATATCTTTAATCTGGATTACGGATGTAGTATAGTAGTATTTTCCTTGCAGATGGTTAAGGAACGTCTACAAGACTTGCTAGTTCGTTTTACTTTATGTTACCGGACTTTTCTAGTTTACTTTGTATCTAGGATTGTGTTGATGAATGGAGATAGATCAAAGTTGAAGATTCACCTGCAGCTATGCAGAATAAGGAAACTACTATTGCTACTAGTTCTAGATCAACACCTTCTCAAGAAGATATTTCTTTCGCTGGGGCTTTTATGAATATTGATCTATATGATAGATGGTTTTAAATGCTCTAGGATATTTATTTCCTATTGTTTGTAGATCTTATGAACCTGCAATTTTCATCAAAGATGATGATTATGAATTCAATGTTGATCATGATATTTAAATTGGTAGAGGCTATTAAATTTTATGGGAAAGATGAGAGTTTCCTTCGGAACACTTACCAAACTTTATGAACTAGCCTCTTTATTGGTAGAGATGAAATTCAACAACACTATTACTTCTTGAAGTTGTTTCCCTTCTCTTTAGGAGGAGAGTCTAGGGCTTGATACAACTCTTTCGCTCCCAAATCTATTACTAGAAAATATGAATGTTTTTATGTGTTTTATAGCAAGTATTTTCCTGCTAAAAGGATACATGCTATGGCTAATGACATTTGCAGCTTTTCCCAAAACAAGAAACAAAATTTACCCCAAGTTTGGGGGAGGTATTGTGGAATGAGAAGGAAATGCCCCGCCCATGGTTTAGAAGAAAATAAATTACTTGATATATTTTCTAATGGCTTAACTAATGAATCTAGATCCTATATAGATAGTTTTGCAAATAATGTTTTTAGTCATAGGATGATTTTTGAAGCCAAGTAATTACTAAATACTCATTCTTAGAATTATAATGTTTGGCATATTGAGGAAGAGGATAATATTGATATTACAACTAAGAGAGGTATTGTTAAATTATCTAATAAAGTTATGAAAGAATCCTCAAGGTCAATCAAGGAGAAGGGAATTAGAACTTCCAATATTAGGGAACCATGTTTTCCTATTCAAGTACATGTTATATCTCCTTCTGAGGGTAATGAAAATGTATCACCTCCTATCCAACTTCATATATTGATCATTCTAATGAATTTGCTTATCACCAAAAGGCTTTTGACTATGAAATTAAGATGGATCTTATGGACAACTCTCATAACATTAAATTTATCCGTGAAAGTGTAATACAACGCATGGACGCAACGTGCACCTAGTAATCGTCACCACTTGTCTGGCCGGCCCAAGTATAGCTCCGGCAGGTTGGATTTTTTTGTTTTCTATTTCACTGGTTATTCTTTTTTCTTCATTTTTTCCTTTTTTTTGTTTTTACTGTTTGTTTCCTTTATTTTATTTTCTAATAATATGAATAGTTTAAAATTTGATCATTTCCAAATTTCAATAATTTTAAATTTGAACATTTTTTTATTTTGAACAGTTTTCGAATTTGAACAATTTTGAAAATTGAACTTTTTTGAGGTTTGAACAATTGTCACATTTGAATATTTTTGGCATATTGAGGAAGAGGATAACATTGATATTACAACTAAGAAGAGATGTATTGTTAAATCATCTAATAAAGTTGTGAAAGAAGCCTCAAGGTCAATCAAGGAGAAGGGAATTAGAACTTCCGACCTTATATAATTATATATGAAAAAGGTATTAAACTTCCTATTGATGAACCATGTTTTCCTTCAAGTACATGTTATATCTCCTTCCGAGGGTAATGAAAATGTATCACCTCCTACTGAAGCTTCATATATTGATCATTCTAATGAATTTGCTTATCATCAAAAGGCTTTTGACTATGAAATTAAGACGAATCTTATGGACAACTCTCATAACATTAAATTTATTCGTGAAAGCTTAATACGACGCGTGGACGCAATGTGCATCTACCAATCGCTAGTGCTAGTCCGTCCGACCCAAGTATAGCTCCGATAGGTTGGTTTTTTCCGTTTTACGTTTCTCTGGTTATTCTTTTTTCTTCCTTTTTCCTTTTTTGTTTTTAATGTTTGTTCCCTTTATTTTCTAATAATCTGAACTGTTTAAAATTTGATCATTTTCAAATTTCAATAATTTTAAATTGAACATTTTTTATGTAGAACAATTTTTGAATTTGGACTTTTTTGAGGTCTGAACAATTGTCATATTTGAATATTATTTTTTCAAATCTGAATGTTTTCCAAATTTGATTTTTTTTCAAATTTTAACACTTTCAAGTCTGAACACATTACATTTTTTTTAGAACTTTCTGAACATATTACATAGAAAAATATTTAAAAAAGGAAAAAAAAGACAGAAAAACAAACTACAGGAAGAAGACGTTTACCTGGGCCGGGCCAGCAGGAACGTGCGCGCGGGCGTGGACGCCGTGATTGACGAAAGGCGACGACCGCGTCGTATAGGGGTCCCCCTCGGAGTGATAAAAAGTCAACCGGTCAGGGTCCGACTCCGGCCCCTCTCAAGATACATATCGCTTTCGCTTCCTTCTTCGTGACTCCCAAGACCGCCGCCGGCGTGGTCGCGTCGCGTCGCGTCGCGGCAGCCGACGATGGGAGCGCTCACCTCGGAAGAGCTCAACTTCCTCGTCTTCCGATACCTCCAGGAGTCAGGTTAGCACATACCTCCATCCCGTCCCTCTCTCAATTGCTTAATTAGGCCGAGAGAATCTGCAATGCTTTGCACGGATTTAGGGTTTAGGTGCTCTTCTTCGTGCTGCATACGGCGAGATCTGGTGGATCGGGATCTTGTAGGTAGGTAATGCAGAAATCTCTTGGCATATGGTGCGTCTAGCCGCCGCCGCCACCATCTCCGGCGACGGTTCTCCCCTCCAGACCTCCGCCGGCGCCCCCTCTCCTCAGCCGCCACCATCTCGGCGGTTCTCGTCCTCCCGCACCTCCTATCTGGATGCACGGGGAGGGAATTACGTCTTCTTTCTTGACCCCAAGGTGCATCAGCAGCTTCTACCCGTTTTTCGTCAGAGTTCAGGCTGCATCAAGTACTGGGTAATTGACTCGGTGAAATATGGTTCCCGTTCAAGCCTGTACTAGTGCGTGTTCACACGTTCCAGCAGACCAGTTGTCACTAACCAATCAATCCATTGACACGTGATGAACAATTAGTACTCGATGATGTTTGAAAAGAAAACTGAAAATGATACTACACATGATGTTTGATTTCATCAATTCTCGTACAAGCACCAGTTACTAACTTTTTTGGATATACATAGCTGATGATTATATCCTGTAAGCAATCTGGAACGGATGAATCCCATCTTTTGAAATAGAGAACAGAAAATACTAGTACTTATAGAAGCGTAAAGAGCAATCACATGTAGAGTAAAAATAAAAACAGGGTTAACAAGACACTTTACATAGCCTTGGAGTTTAGCAGGTGAAGCCGGAGTCTAGAGGCGGAGTGGAGCTCTCCCAATACACCGTTAGATTCGGAGTTTGATTCTAGGTTAGCAGTGTCGTTTCTCTAACAGACTTCTTTTTACTTGCTTTTTTTTATAACTTTGTTCATGGTGGAAGTTGACCCTCTTAGTTTCGTCCACCTCTGTCCCTTTACATACTAGCGTTTCCTTCCTGGAGCTGAACCGCCCCTAGAGGCGTCTGGCAATGGCAGTGACGCTGCCCTGTTGCTCCAAGTCTCGATGCATTGCCATTCTTGGCTGGAGGAAAGGCTAGGCGAGGCCTAATGTCGTAGCGGTCTGTAGTCGAGGGCATCTCCTTGCCAAGTTGCAGTCGCTTGGTGAGGATGGTTCTTATCTTGTTTTGTCCCCATGGTTTTCCATTTATTTGTTGCACTGTTCATGAATTTCGTTTGGTTGATGTTGGTGTTGGATGGATCTAGACGCATGGGGAATTACGTCTTCTTTCCTGAGCTCATGCTACACATTTTTCTTCGGGGTTCAGGTTGCATCGATCAAGTATAACTATGGGTAATTGATTCAGAGAGATTTGGTTCGCGTTCAAGCCCATACTAGCGTGTGTTCACAAATCCCAGCAGACCAGTATTCGATGCCAAATCAATCTCCCAAACACACACTTATTAGATTCGGCGTTTGGTTCTAGGTTATGCAGTGTTGTTTCTCTTACAAAATGTCTTCTTCATTAGTGTTTTGGGTAACTTTGGTCATGGTGGAACTTCACCCTTTTAGTTTCGTCCACCTCTGCCCTGCCCTGGTATTGGTATTGCTGACCTCAATTGTAGCAATCCATGCACCTCATAAGTCAAAACAATCAGGTGCTATTGGTGGTTTTTTATTTGGGTAATTGACTCGGTGAAATTTGGTTCGTGTTCACCTCGTGCAAGCCCATACTAGTGCGTGTTCACAAGTCCCAGCAGACCAGTGGTCAGTAACCTACAATTAATACTTGATGCTTGAAAAGAAAACTGAAAACGATGTACATGGTCTTTGATTTTGGTTGATTTCATCAATTCTCGTAGCAGTTACTAACTTCTGGACACTACGTAACTCATGATTATATCCTGTAAGCAATCTGGAACCGATAAATGCACCAAGTGTTATTTTTTGTTTTTTATTTTGTTCACAAGTTCCAAAAGACCAGTGGTCAGTAACCTACAATTAATACTTGATGCTTGAAAAAAAAACTGAAAGCGATATTCAAGGTCTTTGATTTTGGTTGATTTCATCAATTCTTGTAGCAGTTACTAACTTCTGGACATTACATAACTCATGATTATATCCTGTAAGCAATCTGGAACCGATGAATGAACCTCATAAGTCAAAACCATCAAGTGTTATTTGTTGTTTTTATTTGGTTTCTGTTGTTTTTCTGTAACCACTTGTTACTACTCGGTGCATTGAGGGAAGGGTGTTTTTTCAGGATCTCTCAACTATCGTCCCATTCCTTTCATGCTCTACCGTGCAGCTCTTTGGTTATTATGTTTTCTGCATTTCCATTGCACGCTTCTAGAATTGCTACCTGTTGTTATGTTTGATAGCATGGTTTCCAGTTTTCGCTGATAACAGTGTCTCTTCCAACCAACATTTCCAGGTTTTGTTCATGCTGCATTTACTTTAGGCTATGAAGCAGGGATACATAAAGGTGGGATAGATGGAAATGTTGTCCCCCCTGGTGCTCTTATCACTGTCGTGCAGAAAGGCCTCCAGTACATAGAATTAGAAGCAAATACTGATGGAAATGATGAAGAAGTTGACAAGGATTTTGCCCTTCTGGATCCTCTTGAAATCATCACAAAAGATGTTGAAGAGTTGCAGCGGATCGTGAAGAAGACAAAAAGAGAGAGGCTTGAAATTGACTGTGACAAGGACAAGGTAAAGGAGAAAGAATGCATCAGCAAGGAACATGAACATCGTCTTGCAGGTGAACGGGAGAGAGACCGCCATGATAAAGAAAAAGACCAAGAGAGGCGAAAAAACAGAGCCGGAAGAGACAAGGTGAAAGAGAAAGACAAGGAAAGGGAAAAACAGCACACAGAGTGTATTGATAAGTTTAAGCATGAAGACGATTCCCTTGCCAGTGGAGGCCCTACACCAATGGATGTAAGTTCAACTCATGAAATTTCTAGTGCAGATGTAACTGTTTTGGAAGGGCACATTTCGGAGGTGTTTGCTTGTGCATGGAGCCCAGCCGGCTCTCTTCTAGCTTCTGGGTCGGGAGACTCAACTGCTAGAATTTGGACAATTCCTGATGGTCCATGTGGTTCCGTTCAACCATCTCCTCCAAGTTTTCATGTTTTAAAAAATTTTAAGGGTAAGACTAACGAGAAGAGTAAGGATGTCACCACACTTGACTGGAATGGGGAAGGATCACTATTAGCCACGGGCTCCTATGATTGCCAGGCGAGAATATGGAGTAGAGATGGGGAGTTGAAGCAGACTTTGTTCAAACACAAGGGACCTATATTTTCTTTGAAATGGAATAGGAAAGGTGATTTTATTGTAAGTGGCAGTGTAGACAAAACTGCTGTTGTGTGGGATACAAAGACATGGGAGTGTAAGCAGCAATTTGAATTTCATTCAGCTCCAACACTAGATGTCGATTGGCGAAACAACAACTCTTTTGCAACATGCTCAAATGACAAGATGATCTATGTTTGCAAGATTGGGGATCCACGCCCAGTTAAAGCATTCAGCGGCCATGAGAGCGAAGTTAATTGTATCAAGTGGGATCCAAGTGGTTCTTTGTTGGCGTCTTGTTCTGATGATTGGACTGCAAAGATATGGAGTTTGAAGCAGGACAAATGTGTATATGATTTTAAAGAGCATACTAAGGAAATATACACTATTAAATGGAGCCCAACAGGTCCAGGAACAAATAATCCTAATCAGCAGCTGCTTTTGGCGAGCGCATCGTTTGATTCATCTATCAAACTATGGGAAGTTGAGCAAGGGCACCTTCTGTACAGCTTGGCTGGCCACAGTGACGCAATTTATTCTGTGGCATTTAGCCCTAATGGCGAGTACCTGGCTAGTGGGTCCCAAGATCAAAGCCTACATATATGGTCCGTCAAAGAAGGAAAGATCGTGAAGACGTTTAGAGGGAGGGGTGGCATTTTTGAAGTGTGCTGGAACAAAGAAGGCACCAAGATAGCAGCCTGCTTCTCCAACAACACTCTCTGTGTCGTGGATTTCAGGATGTAGTTTGACTAGGAGATAAAGTATTAAAGGAATGATAAACGTTGATTTAAGGATGTAGTTTCACTAGAATGTTCAAGCTGCAAAGCTAGAATATCTGTTATTTCTGTTAGTGGGGAATTGATAGTGTACTCATGGTTTCTGATGACTTTATCTCTCCAGTTGATGTACTGTAGAAACTAACCATAGTACTCCCTCTGTTTCATATTGCCCTGCACGTAAGATTTAGTCAAAGTCAAATGTGGCAAAGTTACCAACATTTACAATATCAAATTGATATGGTTAGAACAGTAGAATATCTGTTATTTCTGTTAGTGGGGAATTGATAGTGTACTCATGGTTTCAGATGACTTTACCTCTGCAGTTAATGTACTGTAGAAACTGAGCATAGTACTCCCTCTGTTTCATATTACCCTGCACGTAAGATTTAGTCAAAGTCAAATGTGGCAAAGTTATCAACATTTACAATATCAAATTGATATGGTTAGAACAGTAAAATAATATACTTTCATATCATATACAATTGATATTGTATAAGTTTGTATTTTATCATATATACTCGGTTCAATATTTGGAAACTTGACTTTGATCAAACCTATATGCATTATATGAAAGGGAGGGAGAGAACAGTAATGAAGTTAGAGGTTCTTGATCTGAACCAGTTATTTGAGTACTCAATATATTTTGCTTGCATACAATATTGATAGTGTAGGTATATTTTCCTTGTTCATGGGTTTTCTGTCATTATTGTCTGAGCTTAATGCACTCTTGCTATGCATTATTATTTGAGTATTTTTTTCTGTCATTATGGTCTGAATCTTTAATCTTGCACTGCTATTATGGTTTGCACTTTTTTTGATGTTTTATTTTTTCATAGTTTTACATTCTATTTAATCCTGTTATTGCCCTAGAGTTTAATACCTTCATTTTTTTTGTAATGACTTTCTGCCACCATTTCATGCCCTCCAGAATGTGGAAAATTTATGTTGAAACCAGCAAATGTCAAAATTTAATTATAACATGATACCTGTGAGGAAACCAGTAAGGAGACCATAGCTATGATAGAAGAATCTCTACCTGATACTGGACAAGATGGTCAGCGCAATTGGACATCTGTCAAGAATTATGTTGTCCAAATATTTGGGAGTCAGGTTTTGAAATACACACGAAATTCTCTGCGGCCATGCCAAATTTGACATGATTTTTTTTGGAAATTTCTCTAGTGTTAGCAATCATTGGTACTGATCCTCTGTGCTTTTGGAGTTAGTTGCTGGCACAATGTATCAGAGGGATTTGAGCAACTTGTTTCAATTTTATTGAATCTGAGTGCTTTTGGAGTTGGTACTAGTGAACCTTTCTTTGCTCTACTGCGAAATATATGCGGTAATCATTTTAAATGCCTCACTTTACTCCTGATTAATTAAGGTTTCTAGGGGCTTTATTATTTGATCCTTGCAACTCCACCTAAGTTTGGAACAATTGGGGTTACTTCTGTGAGATATAATTCTAATATAATTATGAGTGATTCTCTCTTCTCTGCAATCGATATCCTTGTGGATAAACGAACTTAGATTTTGAAGCAGCCAAAATTTCTGATGTTTGTGCACATCTGATAACTGGTACCTCGTATTGCTACGATGCATTATGCTCCTCAATTAGTTGTGTCCCACTGCTCCTGAAGTGTCGTTCCTTGTCTACATAAAGCATGTGAATATTGTGACTCAAAGTTTCTTATGACATGATGCTGCTATCCACCATTTTGTTCCTTTATAGTAGTATAGTACTATTTTGCCATTTGTATCAGGTGAGGATGGAGAAAGCACTGACTCATCATTGAATATGGACTGTAATCAGGTTTTGAGAGTGAGGTCTATTTATATCGGCTCTGCAATTCTGGCTGCAAAACGTCCTTTCTTTTACAAGGTAATTCCAGTTCATGCATGAAATGAGCTCACTGCACACTTCAGTGTATTGCATGAAATGAGCTCACTGCACACTTCAGTGTATTGCATCAAGCTTCCAATGTCATAGCATTCACCTTGTTAGCTTTTCTCAAATGGCATGAACGAATCTGATCAGAGGCATGCAGCTCTTCGAATAACTGCTTCAGGTAACGTGGGAGCTCTAGTATACTGCACGCTCGGCATTTTAATTTTAAATATTCTGTCTTACCTCCTCTACAGTTTTCCTTAATATTTGAATCGTTGATTTTGTAGAACTGATATGATCAGTCTCAATAACCGCTGAACTTTTTTATTTGTGCTGCTAAGTTGATTGTCTATGCCCCACCATTTTGCATGTGTCATCTCCATTAATAAGGATAATATGCCTCGGTTGTTTTCAAATAATAACATAGTTTTTTTTTCTGTTTTGCTTTCCAGTTAGCAGTTGCCTTATAATCCCTAGCATGGTTGGAGTTACGACGGGACGACAGGGCAGTGGTATCAAGTTGCTGCTGTCAGTGCTGAAGGTGTTATTGCTGATAATGGTTGCCGTGAGCGAAAATCACAACCAGGGAAAAATATATCTTCTCACTAAACACCAAGGCATCCTCCATTTTTACACGTACGTACTGGCAACAAAAACATTACAATATATATTCCTCTCAATCCACATGAACCAATGCAGGAGTAACACCAATTAAATCACAGATCCAAACTCCACGGTCACGGTGTGCGCAGATCAGAGGTAGCATATTCCCCCAAGTCCACAAGAACCAATACAGGAATAACACCAATTAAACCACAGATTCAAACTCCAGTTAGTTAGCTTAGCTGTAAAAAAATGGTAAGTTAACTTTAAAGCAAATAATATAATATGGAGTACTACCAGAAATTAAACCAGGCATAGCTCAAAGCCTAGCCTGACACTGGAAACTCATGGATAGACTAAACCAATTGAGAAGAGCAAACAGCATAGCAAAGGAAAATGGAAACCATCATCGCTTAAAACTCCACGCTCATAAAGCAAATATAGCAATGAGCATCATTCTGGAAGAAACAAAAAGAATAACAACAAACAATGAGATATCTATGCATACACTGGAATAATTTAATGGTGCATCTGAGAATAAAATTACAAGTACGTACTAGACTGGCTCTAAGACAGATGGGAAAACACATATGTATGTGAGACAGAAGAACCTTTATTCATGCAAGGATTTTTCATCTTCACACACAGGCCGGCCAGGGACATGCATGATGTTTGTTTCTACTGAAAGCAGTAAAGATTAGTTACGACCAAATTTTTATACAGGGTAGAATCCCAGGTTTACACTGAAGCTTTAGGGGCCGAAAAGCCAGCAGCACCCACACGACCCAGATTACAACCAGAGCAGCTATACGAAGAGCAAACCACATAAAAGCCTGGAGGGATCCCGCGGCATATTTCTTGATGTAGAATCACTTGAGAATGGGTAGGCTCTTGAGCATCATCCAGAAACAGGGCGTCATGACAAGGATCTCCAGCACCGCATAAAGCGGTGGGTAAAACTTGAGGGCCCCCCAAAAGAGGAAGATGTAGCCAGCAAGGGTCACCAGGTAGAACAAGTTCTGCATTATTAGAATCCAAGAACGAATTGGTGAATAATCAACATGTGAAACGAAATGATCGATACAGCAGGGGATAGACCAGAGATGCATGGTTCCCGAATTTCTAGGTTCATGACTAGACTAACTGGACACGGCAACCAGATTAGGGTTAGTCCCAAATTGTTATCCTTGGGCTTGAATTCAAGGTTAGGGTTTATTCACTAGCTGATATGGGTGGTTTCAGCCAGCATAAGCCTGAATAGTCTGATCAATAATCAACCTTCCGCCACACTAACGCCGAATTTCGATGGCTAGGTTTTCATGAATTGGAACGAGCAGGCTGGGAAAAGCATGGAGGAGAATGGACTTACGAAGGTATGCTTGATGATAGCTGCCACGAGGTAGTTCCTGATGATGATCCGCACCTCCTCCGCCGCCTTTCTCCAAGTCCGCCATGGAGATCGTCTTCTTCGACTGCTCCTCGGCCGTGCTCGCCGGTTTCACCTCCATCGTTCGACTGCCGCCGCCGCCTGTGCTAGCACGTGCTATGACTGCTGGGCTGCCGAGAGAGCCTACCAAGCCCATATTATGGTTGACTTAGATTCATCTAGATATAAATGTATCTAGTCAAATATTCGTATCTAGACAAATTTAAACAAATTTGAGTTAACTAATATATGTCAGACAGGGTGGGAGTATTATTTCTTGTTAGCCCACGACAGAGTAGTATTTCGCGTTCCTTAAGATAGTTTCAGGCCCACCCGGTTATCTTAGTCGCTAATGTGGCAACGTACATAGTGCGGTTGTTCTCTTTGGTTCTTCAATGTAATCTATCTATCTATCTATCTATCTAATTTTTCTTGAGGTAGGTTAGTCCAATACGTTTCGGTTCACCAAAAATACGTTTTCCACCTCTCGTAGGTCGTCCGGGCTACTCTCGTTAGCTAGCGATCCTCCCGTGTTCGTGAAGGAAAGGAAAAAACAGTCCCGTTCCTATAATTAAAAACTCTGATCTCTATCACTCTATGGGCCTGGTCTCGCCAATACGGCCAGAGGAAAACCTACTTTACCCCGAACCAGAAGGGGCCATGGCCGGAGAAGCTCGACTGTGTGTCGCCTCGGTCATCGACCTGGAGCGAGGTCGGAATTGATCCGCCTCGTCGTCCTCTACATCCCCGCCGAAGCATCGGAGAAGCTCGACCATGTGTCACCTCGGTCATCGCCAAGGGCCACTTGGAGGGTCGGAATAATTGATCCGCCTCGTCGCAACATCGAGCTCGACGGCAGGGGTTCTGCCATCCAGACCAGATAAAAGGGGAAGCTCGCTCATCTAGACGCGAAATCATCGAGCTACGTGGGTTGGGATCTGATCTCTGCGCGGGGATTGCCGAGCTGCCAAAAGAGCTTCTTAGGCAGGAACGACAGATCAAGTGAGGTTCCTCTTGCGGATCAGGGCTGTGTTGGCCAAGTTCAAAAGGGAGGTCATGGCTGTGTACGCTGGAGGTCGAGCGGAATCAAAACCGACTCTGGCTGCTCTGGAGCGGCCGTACATGAAGTTCAGAAGGCAACAATTTTACTTTTCTCTTCGATTTTCTGAATTTGGAGGTCCATCTCGCATGCACCAGCGGCAACATGCATTGAATTTGGAGAAACATCTGCATGCATGTATTATTGGATAGATGGGCGTGCTTAAAGGCCCAACGTGTAATTTTGTTCTTGGGCGTGAATACAAGTTGTAGCACCGAAGCACCAAGGTTTTGGATTTTCAAAATCTAGGTTGACTGTTATCGACATCTCTCGCATGACAACTTCTTTGACTAATTGTCCTGGTGGTGTGGCAATCGATGAAGGAAAGTGTCGCTACACTTGCATTGTGTCATGATTGTAGTTCCATAGGTTGGTATTCTCAAAGCGACTGTGAGTGTTGATTAGCGGGGCTCTTCTCGGCAGAACCCCACACTGGGGTCGCGTTGGCGGATGACTTCTGGCCGCTTGGGGCTAGAGTCACAGACGACGAGAATGTGGAGCTCACCCTCCCATTCCTGCCGGATGAGGTTGAGCGTGCGGTGAAGGCCATGAAGGCCAACTCCGCCCCGGGCCCCGATGGCCTTCCGGTAGCCTTCTTCCAGACCTTCTGGAGGGACCTTCAACCGGTCATCATGCCCATGTTCCAGGAGTTCTTCACCGGGACCCTCTTGATGGGCCGGCTGAACCTTGGTGTTATCACCTTGATTCCTAAAGTGATAGGGGCCTCGGATATTCGGCAATTCAGGCCCATTACGGTCCTCAATGTCATTCAACGGCTGTTTATGGTTGTTTGTGCGCCTCGCCGGTCATGGAGCGCCTCACCAGTACCAATTTGCCTTCCTTAAGGGCAGATTTATACATGATGGGATCCTCGCGCTCCACGAGGTCATCCACGAGATCAAGTCCGAAAATCGAAGGCATCTTCTTGAAGCTAGACTTCCGAAGGCCTCGACCGTCTTGATGGCGCTTCCTTCACGAGTCCTCATTAGACGAGGATTTGATGAACGCCTGATCTCTTGGTTGATGCAATTCGTCATGACCGGGAGCACCGCGATCAACATCAATGGCGAGATTGGCCCTTACTTTCGCCCCTCCTGCGGAGTGAGACAGGGGGACCCCTTTCCCCTCTCCAACATCAATGGCGAGATTGGTTTGCACTTTTTTTGATGTTTTATTTTTTCATAGTTTTACATTCTATTTAATCCTGTTATTGCCCTAGAGTTTAATACCTTCATTTTTTTTGTAATGACTTTCTGCCACCATTTCATGCCCTCCAGAATGTGGAAAATTTATGTTGAAACCAGCAAATGTCAAAATTTAATTATAACATGATACCTGTGAGGAAACCAGTAAGGAGACCATAGCTATGATAGAAGAATCTCTACCGATCTTTGGACAAGATGGTCAGCGCAATTGGACATCTGTCAAGAATTATGTTGTCCAAATATTTGGGAGTCAGGTTTTGAAATACACACGAAATTCTCTGCGGCCATGCCAAATTTGACATGATTTTTTTTGGAAATTTCTCTAGTGTTAGCAATCATTGGTACTGATCCTCTGTGCTTTTGGAGTTAGTTGGTGGCACAATGTATCAGAGGGATTTGAGCAACTTGTTTCAATTTTATTGAATCTGAGTGCTTTTGGAGTTGGTACTAGTGAACCTTTCTTTGCTCTACTGCGAAATATATGCGGTAATCATTTTAAATGCCTCACTTTACTCCTGAT
This sequence comes from Avena insularis, assembly GCA_023614405.1. Classification (NCBI taxonomy): domain Eukaryota; kingdom Viridiplantae; phylum Streptophyta; class Magnoliopsida; order Poales; family Poaceae; genus Avena; species Avena insularis. Next base: position 27,238,413 of record CM042689.1, on the reverse strand, counting down.
TAATTAAGGTTTCTAGGGCTTTATTATTTGATCCTTGCAACTCCACCTAAGTTTGGAACAATTGGGGTTACTTCAGAGATATAATTCTAATATAATTATGAGTGATTCTCTCTTCTCTAATCGATATCCTTGTGGATAAACGAACTTAGATTTTGAAGCAGCCAAAATTTCTGATGTTTGTGCACATCGATAACTGGTACCTCGTATTGCTACGATGCATTATGCTCCTCAATTAGTTGTGTCCCACTGCTCCTGAAGTGTCGTTCCTTGTCTACATAAAGCATGTGAATATGGTGACTCAAAGTTTCTTATGACATGATGCTGCTATCCACCATTTTGTTCCTTTATAGTAGTATAGTACTATTTTGCCATTTGTATCAGGTGAGGATGGAGAAAGCACTGACTCATCATTGAATATGGACTGTAATCAGGTTTTGAGTGAGGTCTATTTATATCGGCTCTGCAATTCTGGCTGCAAAAGCGTCCTTTCTTTTACAAGGTAATTCCAGTTCATGCATGAAATGAGCTCACTGCACACTTGATGTATTGCATCAAGCTTCCAATGTCATAGCATTCACCTTGTTAGCTTTTCTCAAATGGCATGAACGAATCTGATCAGAGGCATGCAGCTCTTGAATAACCGCTTGTGTAACGTGGGAGCTCTAGTATACTGCACGCTCGGCATTTTAATTTTAAATATTCTGTCTTACCTCCTCTACAGTTTTCCTTAATATTTGAATCGTTGATTTTGTAGAACTGATATGATCAGTCTCAATAACCGCTGAACTTTTTTATTTGTGCTGCTAAGTTGATTGTCTATGCCCCACCATTTTGCATGTGTCATCTCCATTAATAAGGATAATATGCCTCGGTTGTTTTCAAATAATAACATAGTTTTTTTCTGTTTTGCTTTCCAGTTAGCAGTTGCCTTATAATCCCTAGCATGGTTGGAGTTACGACGGACTGACAGGCGATGGTATCAAGTTGCTGCTGTCTTGAGGTGTTATTGTGCTGATAATGGTTGCCGTGAGCGACAATGTTCAGCAGCAAAGCAACAGCTTGGTGTTTTGTACCTGCAGAACTCTTAGCACCAGTCCGTGAGCTTGGCAGGGCAGCAGCAATGGCAACCAATTCGTTGGTTAACAAATTATCACACCAGTATCAACATATTTGTTTTGTGCCTAGATTGCGGATTTTGTTTGTTTAGGGAAGTGTGACACCACACCAACGAAACAACTTTGTATTCATTTTATTATGAATAAAAGATCATTTTGTGAGATTTTCATGGCCTCGTCGCTTTGGAGCATATCTTGTTGCACAATTCAGTCTTGATGATATTGTTCACCGAAAAATCCTTTTGACGTTCTTGTCGCTGCCGACAATGAGGCAATAAAATCTCAGGAAAGATGGGAAAACATGACATTGACTGAAGTACATTTTAGATCAAGTGGTGAAAATTTGACCGCTGCATTTAGGACAAGAAGTGAAAATACGAATGGAGCCTTTAAGAAAAGGGTAAAAGAAATGGAAAGGCCCATCTGGAAGAGTGAATGAGAAAAGGCATAAGTAAACCGGACGAGCTACTTGGTTGATGGAGAAGCCGAATGATGCACCATCTCGATCAGGCCTTTGGCTTATTGGATAGTTCAGTTCTAGAAAAAGAGACATATGAAAATAAGGAACAAAAAGAAAGATGGGAGAAGTGTTTTGTTTTCCATTTCCAGCATGAATATGTTAAATGTTGACCGATTCAGGCTTCACCTAGTTGTTGACCGCCCTTGAAGAAAAATGACCGACTTCACTAACACAAGAGCGGAAGGCACTAAGTTACGCTCACAATCACAGCAGCTCACATAAAAGGGCCGGGATTCACATTAAAAAGAGCTGTGGATCCTACTGAAAAAAATAGGATACGAAAAGCAGGCACACCAATTAAATCACAGATCCAAACTCCACGGTCACGGTGTGCGCAGATCAGAGGTAGCATATTCCCCCAAGTCCACAAGAACCAATACAGGAATAACACCAATTAAACCACAGATTCAAACTCCAGTTAGTTAGCTTAGCTGTAAAAAATGGTAAGTTAACTTTAAAGCAAATAATATAATATGGAGTACTACCAGAAATTAAACCAGGCATAGCTCAAAGCCTAGCGACCTTGGAAACTCATGGATAGACTAAACCAATTGAGAAGAGCAAACAGCATAGCAAAGGAAAATGGAAACCATCATCGCTTAAAACTCCACGCTCATAAAGCAAATATAGCAATGAGCATCATTCTGGAAGAAACAAAAAGAATAACAACAAACAATGAGATATCTATGCATACACTGGAATAATTTAATGGTGCATCTGAGAATAAAATTACAAGAACGTACTAGACTGGCTCTAAGACAGATGGGAAAACACATATGTATGTGAGAGAAGAACCTTTATTCATGCAAGGATTTTTCATCTTCACACACAGGCCGGCCAGGGACATGCATGATGTTTGTTTCTACTGAAAGCAGCAAAGATTAGTTACGACCAAATTTTTATACAGGGTAGAATCCCAGGTTTACACTGAAGCTTTAGGGGCCGAAAAGCCAGCAGCACCCACACGACCAGTTACAACCAGAGCAGCTATACGAAGAGCAAACCACATAAAAGCCTGGAGGGATCCCGCAGCATATTTCTTGATGTAGAATCTCTTGAGAATGGGTAGGCTCTTGAGCATCATCCAGAAACAGGGCGTCATGACAAGGATCTCCAGCACCGCATAAAGCGGTGGGTAAAACTTGAGGGCCCCCCAAAAGAGGAAGATGTAGCCAGCAAGGGTCACCAGGTAGAACAAGTTCTGCATTATTAGAATCCAAGAACGAATTGGTGAATAATCAACATGTGAAACGAAACGATCGATACAGCGGGATAGACCAGGAGATGCATGGTTCCCGAATTTCTAGGTTCATGACTAGACTAACTGGACACGGCAACCAGATTAGGGTTAGTCCCAAATTGTTCTCCTTGGGCTTGAATTCAAGGTTAGGGTTTATTCACTAGCTGATATGGGTGGTTTCAGCCAGCATAAGCCTGAATAGTCTGATCAATAATCAACCTTCCGCCACACTAACGCCGAATTTCGATGGCTAGGTTTTCATGAATTGGAACGAGCAGGCTGGGAAAAGCATGGAGGAGAATGGACTTACGAAGGTATGCTTGATGATAGCTGCCACGAGGTAGTTCCTGATGATGATCCGCACCTCCTCCGCCGCCAGGCCTTTCTCCAAGTCCGCCATGGAGATCGTCTTCTTCGATTGCTCCTCGGCCGTGCTCGCCGGTTTCACCTCCATCGTTCGACTGCCGCCGCCGCCTGTGCTAGCACGTGCTATGACTGCTGGGCTGCCGAGAGAGCCTACCAAGCCCATATTATGGTTAACTTAGATTCATCTAGATATAAATGTATCTAGTCAAATATTCGTATCTAGACAAATTTAAACAAATTTGAGTTAACTAATATATGTCAGACAGGGTGGGAGTATTATTTCTTGTTAGCCCACGACAGAGTAGTATTTCGCGTTCCTTAAGATAGTTTCAGGCCCACCCGGTTATCTTAGTCGCTAATGTGGCAACGTACATAGTGCGGTTGTTCTCTTTGGTTCTTCAATGTAATCTATCTATCTATCTAATTTTTCTTAAGGTAGGTTAGTCCAATACGTTTCGGTTCACCAAAATCGTTTCCACCTCGTAGGTCGTCCTCTACTCGTTAGCTAGCGATCCTCCCGTGTTCGTGAAGGAAAGGAAAAAACAGTCCCGTTCCTATAATTAAAAACTCTGATCTCTATCACTCTATGGGCCTGGTCTCGCCAATACGGCCAGAGGAAAACCTACTTTACCCCGAACCAGAAGGGGCCATGGCCGGAGAAGCTCGACTGTGTGTTGCCTCGGTCATCGACCTGGAGCGAGGTCGGAATTGATCCGCCTCGTCGTCCTCTACATCCCCGCCGAAGCATCGGAGAAGCTCGACCATGTGTCACCTCGGTCATCGCCAAGGGCCACTTGGAGGGTCGGAATAATTGATCCGCCTCGTCGCAACATCGAGCTCGACGGCGGGGTTCTGCCATCCAGACCAGATAAAAGGGGAAGCTCGCTCATCTAGACGCGGAAATCACTGAGCTACGTGGGTTGGGATCTGATCTCTGCGCGGGGATTGCCGAGCTGCCAAAAGAGCTTCTTAGGCAGGAACGACAGATCAAGTGAGGTTCCTCTTGCGGATCAGGGCTGTGTTGGCCAAGTTCAAAAGGGAGGTCATGGCTGTGTACGCTGGAGGTCGAGCGGAATCAAAACCGACTCTGGCTGCTCTGGAGCGGCCGTACATGAAGTTTAGAAGGCAACAATTTTACTTTTCTCTTCGATTTTCTGAATTTGGAGGTCCATCTCGCATGCACCAGCGGCAACATGCATTGAATTTGGAGAAACATCTGCATGCATGTATTATTGGATAGATGGGCGTGCTTAAAGGCCCAACGTGTAATTTTGTTCTTGGGCGTGAATACAAGATGTAGCAATCAAGCACCAAGGTTTTGGATTTTCAAAATCTAGGTTGGTATTATCGACATCTCGCATGACAACTTCTTTGACTAATTGTCCTGGTGGTGTGGCAATCGATGAAGGAAAGTGTCGCTACACTTGCATTGTGTCATGATTGTAGTTCCATAGGTTGGTATTCTCAAAGCGACTGTGAGTGTTGATTAGCGGGGCTCTTCTCGGCAGAACCCCACACTGGGGTCGCGTTGGCGGATGACTTCGGCGCTTGGGGCTAGAGTCACAGACGACGAGAATGTGGAGCTCACCCTCCCATTCCTGCCGGATGAGGTTGAGCGTGCGGTGAAGGCCATGAAGGCCAACTCCGCCCCGGGCCCCGATGGCCTTCCGGTAGCCTTCTTCCAGACCTTCTGGAGGGACCTTCAACCGGTCATCATGCCCATGTTCCAGGAGTTCTTCACCGGGACCCTCTTGATGGGCCGGCTGAACCTTGGTGTTATCACCTTGATTCCTAAAGTGATAGGGGCCTCGGATATTGACAATTCAGGCCCATTACGGTCCTCAATGTCATTCAACGGCTGTTTGCGAAGGTTTGTGCGTCTACGCTCAAGACCGGTCATGGGCGCCTCACCCACCGGTACCAATGTGCCGTCCTTAAGGGCAGATTTATACATGATGGGATCCTCGCGCTCCACGAGGTCATCCACGAGATCAAGTCCAGAAAATCGAAAGGCATCTTCTTGAAGCTAGACTTCCAGAAGGCCTACGACCGTCTTGACTGGCGCTTCCTTCGTCAGGTCCTCATTAGACGAGGATTTGATGAACGCCTGATCTCTTGGTTGATGCAATTCGTCATGACCGGGAGCACCGCGATCAACATCAATGGCGAGATTGGCCCTTACTTTCGCCCCTCCTGCGGAGTGAGACAGGGGGACCCCTTTCCCCTCTCCAACATCAATGGCGAGATTGGTTTGCACTTTTTTTGATGTTTTATTTTTTCATAGTTTTACATTCTATTTAATCCTGTTATTGCCCTAGAGTTTAATACCTTCATTTTTTTTGTAATGACTTTCTGCCACCATTTCATGCCCTCCAGAATGTGGAAAATTTATGTTGAAACCAGCAAATGTCAAAATTTAATTATAACATGATACCTGTGAGGAAACCAGTAAGGAGACCATAGCTATGATAGAAGAATCTCTACCTGATACTGGACAAGATGGTCAGCGCAATTGGACATCTGTCAAGAATTATGTTGTCCAAATATTTGGGAGTCAGGTTTTGAAATACACACGAAATTCTCTGCGGCCATGCCAAATTTGACATGATTTTTTTTGGAAATTTCTCTAGTGTTAGCAATCATTGGTACTGATCCTCTGTGCTTTTGGAGTTAGTTGCTGGCACAATGTATCAGAGGGATTTGAGCAACTTGTTTCAATTTTATTGAATCTGAGTGCTTTTGGAGTTGGTACTAGTGAACCTTTCTTTGCTCTACTGCGAAATATATGCGGTAATCATTTTAAATGCCTCACTTTACTCCTGATTAATTAAGGTTTCTAGGGGCTTTATTATTTGATCCTTGCAACTCCACCTAAGTTTGGAACAATTGGGGTTACTTCTGTGAGATATAATTCTAATATAATTATGAGTGATTCTCTCTTCTCTGCAATCGATATCCTTGTGGATAAACGAACTTAGATTTTGAAGCAGCCAAAATTTCTGATGTTTGTGCACATCTGATAACTGGTACCTCGTATTGCTACGATGCATTATGCTCCTCAATTAGTTGTGTCCCACTGCTCCTGAAGTGTCGTTCCTTGTCTACATAAAGCATGTGAATATGGTGACTCAAAGTTTCTTATGACATGATGCTGCTATCCACCATTTTGTTCCTTTATAGTAGTATAGTACTATTTTGCCATTTGTATCAGGTGAGGATGGAGAAAGCCGACTCATCATTGAATATGGACTGTAATCAGGTTTTGAGAGTGAGGTCTATTTATATCGGCTCTGCAATTCTGGCTGCAAAACGTCCTTTCTTTTACAAGGTAATTCCAGTTCATGCATGAAATGAGCTCACTGCACACTTCAGTGTATTGCATCAAGCTTCCAATGTCATAGCATTCACCTTGTTAGCTTTTCTCAAATGGCATGAACGAATCTGATCAGAGGCATGCAGCTCTTCGAATAACTGCTTCAGGTAACGTGGGAGCTCTAGTATACTGCACGCTCGGCATTTTAATTTTAAATATTCTGTCTTACCTCCTCTACAGTTTTCCTTAATATTTGAATCGTTGATTTTGTAGAACTGATATGATCAGTCTCAATAACCGCTGAACTTTTTTATTTGTGCTGCTAAGTTGATTGTCTATGCCCCACCATTTTGCATGTGTCATCTCCATTAATAAGGATAATATGCCTCGGTTGTTTTCAAATAATAACATAGTTTTTTTTTCTGTTTTGCTTTCCAGTTAGCAGTTGCCTTATAATCCCTAGCATGGTTGGAGTTACGACGGGACGACAGGGCAGTGGTATCAAGTTGCTGCTGTCAGTGCTGAAGGTGTTATTGCTGATAATGGTTGCCGTGAGCGACAATGTTCAGCAGCAGCAGCAGCTTGGTGTTTTGTACCTGCAGAACTCTTAGCACCAGTCCCGTGAGCTTGGGCAGGGCAGCAGCAATGGCAGCACGAATTCGTTGGTTAACAAATTATCACACCAGTATCAACATATTTGTTTTGTGCCTTGATTGCGGATTTTGTTTGTTTAGGGAAGTGTGACACCACACCAACGAAACAACTTTGTATTCATTTTATTATGAATAAAAGATCATTTTATGAGATTTTTCATGGCCTCGGGGTCGCCTGGAGCATATCTTGTTGCACAATTCAGTCTTGATGATATTGTTCACCGAAAAATCCCTTTTGACTGTTCTTGTCGCTGCCAGCTTAATGAGGCAATAAAATCTCAGGAAAGATGGGAAAACATGACATTGACTGAAGTACATTTTAGATCAAGTGGTGAAAAATGTGACCTTTGCATTTAGGACAAGAAGTGAAAATACGAATGGAGCCTTTAAGAAAAGGGTAAAAAGAAATGGAAAGGCCCATCTGGAAGAGTGAATGAGAAAAGGCATAAGTAAACCGGACGAGCTACTTGGTTGATGGAGAAGCCGAATGATGCACCATCTCGATCAGGCCTTTGGCTTATTGGATAGTTCAGTTCTAGAAAAAGAGACATATGAAAATAAGGAACAAAAAGAAAGATGGGAGAAGTGTTTTGTTTTCCATTTCCAGCATGAATATGTTCGTCGTTGACCGATTCAGGCTTCACCTAGTTGTTGACCGCGAAAGAAAAATGACCGACTTCACTAACACAAGACGAACGGAAGGCACTAAGTTACGCTCACAATCACAGCAGCTCACATAAAAGGGCCGGGATTCACATTAAAAAGAGCTGTGGATCCTACTGAAAAAAATAGGATACGAAAAGCAGGCACACCAATTAAATCACAGATCCAAACTCCACGGTCACGGTGTGCGCAGATCAGAGGTAGCATATTCCCCCAAGTCCACAAGAACCAATACAGGAATAACACCAATTAAACCACAGATTCAAACTCCAGTTAGTTAGCTTAGCTGTAAAAAAATGGTAAGTTAACTTTAAAGCAAATAATATAATATGGAGTACTACCAGAAATTAAACCAGGCATAGCTCAAAGCCTAGCGACACTTTGAAACTCATGGATAGACTAAACCAATTGAGAAGAGCAAACAGCATAGCAAAGGAAAATGGAAACCATCATCGCTTAAAACTCCACGCTCATAAAGCAAATATAGCAATGAGCATCATTCTGGAAGAAACAAAAAGAATAACAACAAACAATGAGATATCTATGCATACACTGGAATAATTTAATGGTGCATCTGAGAATAAAATTACAAGTACGTACTAGACTGGCTCTAAGACAGATGGGAAAACACATATGTATGAGACGAAGAACCTTTATTCATGCAAGGATTTTTCATCTTCACACACCGGCCGGCCAGGGACATGCATGATGTTTGTTTCTACTGAAAGCAGCAAAGATTAGTTACGACCAAATTTTTATACAGGGTAGAATCCCAGGTTTACACTGAAGCTTTAGGGGCCGAAAAGCCAGCAGCACCCACACGACCCAGATTACAACCAGAGCAGCTATACGAAGAGCAAACCACATAAAAGCCTGGAGGGATCCCGCGGCATATTTCTTGATGTAGAATCTCTTGAGAATGGGTAGGCTCTTGAGCATCATCCAGAAACAGGGCGTCATGACAAGGATCTCGACCGCATAAAGCGGTGGGTAAAACTTGAGGGCCCCCCAAAAGAGGAAGATGTAGCCAGCAAGGGTCACCAGGTAGAACAAGTTCTGCATTATTAGAATCCAAGAACGAATTGGTGAATAATCAACATGTGAAACGAAACGATCGATACAGGGGATAGACCAGAGATGCATGGTTCCCGAATTTCTAGGTTCATGACTAGACTAACTGGACACGGCAACCAGATTAGGGTTAGTCCCAAATTGTTCTCCTTGGGCTTGAATTCAAGGTTAGGGTTTATTCACTAGCTGATATGGGTGGTTTCAGCCAGCATAAGCCTGAATAGTCTGATCAATAATCAACCTTCCGCCACACTAACGCCGAATTTCGATGGCTAGGTTTTCATGAATTGGAACGAGCAGGCTGGGAAAAGCATGGAGGAGAATGGACTTACGAAGGTATGCTTGATGATAGCTGCCACGAGGTAGTTCCTGATGATGATCCGCACCTCCTCCGCCGCCAGGCCTTTCTCCAAGTCCGCCATGGAGATCGTCTTCTTCGACTGCTCCTCGGCCGTGCTCGCCGGTTTCACCTCCATCGCTCATTGCCGCCCTTGCTGTGCTAGCACGCTATGACTGCTGGCTGCCGAGAGCCTACCAAGCCCATATTATGGTTAACTTAGATTCATCTAGATATAAATGTATCTAGTCAAATATTCGTATCTAGACAAATTTAAACAAATTTGAGTTAACTAATATATGTCAGACAGGGTGGGAGTATTATTTCTTGTTAGCCCATGACAGAGTAGTATTTCGCGTTCCTTAAGATAGTTTCAGGCCCACCCGGTTATCTTAGTCGCTAATGTGGCAACGTACATAGTGCGGTTGTTCTCTTTGGTTCTTCAATGTAATCTATCTATCTATCTATCTATCTAATTTTTCTTGAGGTAGGTTAGTCCAATACGTTTCGGTTCACCAAAAATACGTTTTCCACCTCTCGTAGGTCGTCCGGGCTACTCTCGTTAGCTAGCGATCCTCCCGTGTTCGTGAAGGAAAGGAAAAAACAGTCCCGTTCCTATAATTAAAAACTCTGATCTCTATCACTCTATGGGCCTGGTCTCGCCAATACGGCCAGAGGAAAACCTACTTTACCCCGAACCAGAAGGGGCCATGGCCGGAGAAGCTCGACTGTGTGTCGCCTCGGTCATCGACCTGGAGCGAGGTCGGAATTGATCCGCCTCGTCGTCCTCTACATCCCCGCCGAAGCATCGGAGAAGCTCGACCATGTGTCACCTCGGTCATCGCCAAGGGCCACTTGGAGGGTCGGAATAATTGATCCGCCTCGTCGCAACATCGAGCTCGACGGCAGGGGTTCTGCCATCCAGACCAGATAAAAGGGGAAGCTCGCTCATCTAGACGCGGAAATCACTGAGCTACGTGGGTTGGGATCTGATCTCTGCGCGGGGATTGCCGAGCTGCCAAAAGAGCTTCTTAGGCAGGAACGACAGATCAAGTGAGGTTCCTCTTGCGGATCAGGGCTGTGTTGGCCAAGTTCAAAAGGGAGGTCATGGCTGTGTACGCTGGAGGTCGAGCGGAATCAAAACCGACTCTGGCTGCTCTGGAGCGGCCGTACATGAAGTTCAGAAGGCAACAATTTTACTTTTCTCTTCGATTTTCTGAATTTGGAGGTCCATCTCGCATGCACCAGCGGCAACATGCATTGAATTTGGAGAAACATCTGCATGCATGTATTATTGGATAGATGGGCGTGCTTAAAGGCCCAACGTGTAATTTTGTTCTTGGGCGTGAATACAAGTTGTAGCACCGAAGCACCAAGGTTTTGGATTTTCAAAATCTAGGTTGACTGTTATCGACATCTCTCGCATGACAACTTCTTTGACTAATTGTCCTGGTGGTGTGGCAATCGATGAAGGAAAGTGTCGCTACACTTGCATTGTGTCATGATTGTAGTTCCATAGGTTGGTATTCTCAAAGCGACTGTGAGTGTTGATTAGCGGGGCTCTTCTCGGCAGAACCCCACACTGGGGTCGCGTTGGCGGATGACTTCTGGCCGCTTGGGGCTAGAGTCACAGACGACGAGAATGTGGAGCTCACCCTCCCATTCCTGCCGGATGAGGTTGAGCGTGCGGTGAAGGCCATGAAGGCCAACTCCGCCCCGGGCCCCGATGGCCTTCCGGTAGCCTTCTTCCAGACCTTCTGGAGGGACCTTCAACCGGTCATCATGCCCATGTTCCAGGAGTTCTTCACCGGGACCCTCTTGATGGGCCGGCTGAACCTTGGTGTTATCACCTTGATTCCTAAAGTGATAGGGGCCTCGGATATTCGGCAATTCAGGCCCATTACGGTCCTCAATGTCATTCAACGGCTGTTTGCGAAGGTTTGTGCGTCTCGCCTCGCACCGGTCATGGAGCGCCTCACCCACCAGTACCAATTTGCCTTCCTTAAGGGCAGATTTATACATGATGGGATCCTCGCGCTCCACGAGGTCATCCACGAGATCAAGTCCAGAAAATCGAAAGGCATCTTCTTGAAGCTAGACTTCCAGAAGGCCTACGACCGTCTTGACTGGCGCTTCCTTCGTCAGGTCCTCATTAGACGAGGATTTGATGAACGCCTGATCTCCTGGTTGATGCAATTCGTCATGACCGGGAGCACCGCGATCAACATCAATGGCGAGATTGGCCCTTACTTTCGCCCCTCCTGCGGAGTGAGACAGGGGGACCCCTTTCCCCTCTCCAACATCAATGGCGAGATTGGTTTGCACTTTTTTTGATGTTTTATTTTTTCATAGTTTTACATTCTATTTAATCCTGTTATTGCCCTAGAGTTTAATACCTTCATTTTTTTTGTAATGACTTTCTGCCACCATTTCATGCCCTCCAGAATGTGGAAAATTTATGTTGAAACCAGCAAATGTCAAAATTTAATTATAACATGATACCTGTGAGGAAACCAGTAAGGAGACCATAGCTATGATAGAAGAATCTCTACGATCTTTGGACAAGATGGTCAGTATAATTGGACATCCTGTCAAGAATTATGTTGTCCAAATATTTGGGAGTCAGGTTTTGAAATACACACGAAATTCTCTGGCCATGCCAAATTTGACATGATTTTTTGGAAATTTCTCTAGTGTTAGCAATCATTGGTACGATCCTCTGTGCTTTTGGAGTTAGTTGGTGGCACAATGTATCAGAGGGATTTGAGCAACTTGTTTCAATTTTATTGAATCTGAGTGCTTTTGGAGTTGGTACTAGTGAACCTTTCTTTGCTCTACTGCGAAATATATGCGGTAATCATTTTAAATGCCTCACTTTACTCCTGATTAATTAAGGTTTCTAGGGGCTTTATTATTTGATCCTTGCAACTCCACCTAAGTTTGGAACAATTGGGGTTATACTGAGATATAATTCTAATATAATTATGAGTGATTCTCTCTTCTCTGCAATCGATATCCTTGTGGATAAACGAACTTAGATTTTGAAGCAGCCAAAATTTCTGATGTTTGTGCACATCTGATAACTGGTACCTCGTATTGCTACGATGCATTATGCTCCTCAATTAGTTGTGTCCCACTGCTCCTGAAGTGTCGTTCCTTGTCTACATAAAGCATGTGAATATTGTGACTCAAAGTTTCTTATGACATGATGCTGCTATCCACCATTTTGTTCCTTTATAGTAGTATAGTACTATTTTGCCATTTGTATCAGGTGAGGATGGAGAAAGCACTGACTCATCATTGAATATGGACTGTAATCAGGTTTTGAGAGTGAGGTCTATTTATATCGGCTCTGCAATTCTGGCTGCAAAACGTCCTTTCTTTTACAAGGTAATTCCAGTTCATGCATGAAATGAGCTCACTGCACACTTCAGTGTATTGCATCAAGCTTCCAATGTCATAGCATTCACCTTGTTAGCTTTTCTCAAATGGCATGAACGAATCTGATCAGAGGCATGCAGCTCTTCGAATAACTGCTTCAGTAACGTGGGAGCTCTAGTATACTGCACGCTCGGCATTTTAATTTTAAATATTCTGTCTTACCTCCTCTACAGTTTTCCTTAATATTTGAATCGTTGATTTTGTAGAACTGATATGATCAGTCTCAATAACCGCTGAACTTTTTTATTTGTGCTGCTAAGTTGATTGTCTATGCCCCACCATTTTGCATGTGTCATCTCCATTAATAAGGATAATATGCCTCGGTTGTTTTCAAATAATAACATAGTTTTTTTTTCTGTTTTGCTTTCCAGTTAGCAGTTGCCTTATAATCCCTAGCATGGTTGGAGTTACGACGGGACGACAGGGCAGTGGTATCAAGTTGCTGCTGTCAGTGCTGAAGGTGTTATTGCTGATAATGGTTGCCGTGAGCGACAATGTTCAGCAGCAGCAGCTTGGTGTTTTGTACCTGCAGAACTCTTAGCACCAGTCCCGTGAGCTTGGGCAGGGCAGCAGCAATGGCAGCACGAATTCGTTGGTTAACAAATTATCACACCAGTATCAACATATTTGTTTTGTGCCTTGATTATGATTTTGTTTGTTTAGGAAGTGTGACACCACACCAACGAAACAACTTTGTATTCATTTTATTATGAATAAAAGATCATTTTATGAGATTTTTCATGGCCTCGGGGTCGCCTGGAGCATATCTTGTTGCACAATTCAGTCTTGATGATATTGTTCACCGAAAAATCCCTTTTGACTGTTCTTGTCGCTGCCAGCTTAATGAGGCAATAAAATCTCAGGAAAGATGGGAAAACATGACATTGACTGAAGTACATTTTAGATCAAGTGGTGAAAAATGTGACCGCCTGCATTTAGGACAAGAAGTGAAAAAAATCTGAATGGAGCCTTTAAGAAAAGGGTAAAAAGAAATGGAAAGGCCCATCTGAAGAGTGAATGAGAAAATGAATAAGTAAACCGGACGAGCTACTTGGTTGATGGAGAAGCCGAATGATGCACCATCTCGATCAGGCCTTTGGCTTATTGGATAGTTCAGTTCTAGAAAAAGAGACATATGAAAATAAGGAACAAAAAGAAAGATGGGAGAAGTGTTTTGTTTTCCATTTCCAGCATGAATATGTTCGTCGTTGACCGATTCAGGCTTCACCTAGTTGTTGACCGCGAAAGAAAAATGACCGACTTCACTAACACAAGACGAACGGAAGGCACTAAGTTACGCTCACAATCACAGCAGCTCACATAAAAGGGCCGATTCACATTAAAAGAGCTGTGGATCCTACTGAAAAAATAGGATACGAAAGCAGGCACACCAATTAAATCACAGATCCAAACTCCACGGTCACGGTGTGCGCAGATCAGAGGTAGCATATTCCCCCAAGTCCACAAGAACCAATACAGGAATAACACCAATTAAACCACAGATTCAAACTCCAGTTAGTTAGCTTAGCTGTAAAAAATGGTAAGTTAACTTTAAAGCAAATAATATAATATGGAGTACTACCAGAAATTAAACCAGGCATAGCTCAAAGCCTAGCGACACTGAAACTCATGGATAGACTAAACCAATTGAGAAGAGCAAACAGCATAGCAAAGGAAAATGGAAACCATCATCGCTTAAAACTCCACGCTCATAAAGCAAATATAGCAATGAGCATCATTCGAAGAAACAAAAGAATAACAACAAACAATGAGATATCTATGCATACACTGGAATAATTTAATGGTGCATCTGAGAATAAAATTACAAGTACGTACTAGACTGGCTCTAAGACAGATGGGAAAACACATATGTATGTGAGACAGAAGAACCTTTATTCATGCAAGGATTTTTCATCTTCACACAGGCCGGCCAGGGACATGCATGATGTTTGTTTCTCTGAAAGCAAGAAAGATTAGTTACGACCAAATTTTTTATACAGGTAGAATCCCAGGTTTACATGAAGCTTTAGGGGCCGAAAAGCCAGCAGCACCCACACGACCCAGATTACAACCAGAGCAGCTATACGAAGAGCAAACCACATAAAAGCCTGGAGGGATCCCGCGGCATATTTCTTGATGTAGAATCACTTGAGAATGGGTAGGCTCTTGAGCATCATCCAGAAACAGGGCGTCATGACAAGGATCTCCAGCACCGCATAAAGCGGTGGGTAAAACTTGAGGGCCCCCCAAAAGAGGAAGATGTAGCCAGCAAGGGTCACCAGGTAGAACAAGTTCTGCATTATTAGAATCCAAGAACGAATTGGTGAATAATCAACATGTGAAACGAAATGATCGATACAGCAGGGGATAGACCAGAGATGCATGGTTCCCGAATTTCTAGGTTCATGACTAGACTAACTGGACACGGCAACCAGATTAGGGTTAGTCCCAAATTGTTATCCTTGGGCTTGAATTCAAGGTTAGGGTTTATTCACTAGCTGATATGGGTGGTTTCAGCCAGCATAAGCCTGAATAGTCTGATCAATAATCAACCTTCCGCCACACTAACGCCGAATTTCGATGGCTAGGTTTTCATGAATTGGAACGAGCAGGCTGGGAAAAGCATGGAGGAGAATGGACTTACGAAGGTATGCTTGATGATAGCTGCCACGAGGTAGTTCCTGATGATGATCCGCACCTCCTCCGCCGCCAGGCCTTTCTCCAAGTCCGCCATGGAGATCGTCTTCTTCGACTGCTCCTCGGCCGTGCTCGCCGGTTTCACCTCCATCGTTCATTGCCGCCCCATGCTATACGTGCTATGGCTATTTGGTGAGAGCCTACCAAGCCCATATTATGGTTGACTTAGATTCATCTAGATATAAATTTGAGTTAACTAATATATGTCAGACAGGGTGGGAGTATTATTTCTTGTTAGCCCACGACAGAGTAGTATTTCGCGTTCCTTAAGATAGTTTCAGGCCCACCCGGTTATCTTAGTCGCTAATGTGGCAACGCATATAGTCGGTTGTTCTCTTTGGTTCTTCAATGTAATCTATCTATCTATCTATCTATCTAATTTTTCTTGAGGTAGGTTAGTCCAATACGTTTCGGTTCACCAAAAATACGTTTTCCACCTCTCGTAGGTCGTCCGGGCTACTCTCGTTAGCTAGCGATCCTCCCGTGTTCGTGAAGGAAAGGAAAAAACAGTCCCGTTCCTATAATTAAAAACTCTGATCTCTATCACTCTATGGGCCTGGTCTCGCCAATACGGCCAGAGGAAAACCTACTTTACCCCGAACCAGAAGGGGCCATGGCCGGAGAAGCTCGACTGTGTGTCGCCTCGGTCATCGACCTGGAGCGAGGTCGGAATTGATCCGCCTCGTCGTCCTCTACATCCCCGCCGAAGCATCGGAGAAGCTCGACCATGTGTCACCTCGGTCATCGCCAAGGGCCACTTGGAGGTCGGAATAATTGATCCGCCGCAACATCGAGCTCGACGGCAGGGGTTCTGCCATCCGCACCAGATAAAAGGGAAGCTCGCTCATCTAGACGCGAAATCACCGAGCTCGTGGGTTGGGATCTGATCTCTGCTGGATTGCCGAGCTGCCAAAAGAGCTTCTTAGGCAGGAACGACAGATCAAGTGAGGTTCCTCTTGCGGATCAGGGCTGTGTTGGCCAAGTTCAAAAGGGAGGTCATGGCTGTGTACGCTGGAGGTCGAGCGGAATCAAAACCGACTGGCTGCTCTGAGCGGCCGTATGAAGTTCGAGGCAACAATTTTACTTTTCTCTTCGATTTTCTGAATTTGGAGGTCCATCTCGCATGCACCAGCGGCAACATGCATTGAATTTGGAGAAACATCTGCATGCATGTATTATTGGATAGATGGGCGTGCTTAAAGGCCCAACGTGTAATTTTGTTCTTGGGCGTGAATACAAGTTGTAGCACCGAAGCACCAAGGTTTTGGATTTTCAAAATCTAGGTTGACTGTTATCGACATCTCTCGCATGACAACTTCTTTGACTAATTGTCCTGGTGGTGTGGCAATCGATGAAGGAAAGTGTCGCTACACTTGCATTGTGTCATGATTGTAGTTCCATAGGTTGGTATTCTCAAAGCGACTGTGAGTGTTGATTAGCGGGGCTCTTCTCGGCAGAACCCCACACTGGGGTCGCGTTGGCGGATGACTTCTGGCCGCTTGGGGCTAGAGTCACAGACGACGAGAATGTGGAGCTCACCCTCCCATTCCTGCCGGATGAGGTTGAGCGTGCGGTGAAGGCCATGAAGGCCAACTCCGCCCCGGGCCCCGATGGCCTTCCGGTAGCCTTCTTCCAGACCTTCTGGAGGGACCTTCAACCGGTCATCATGCCCATGTTCCAGGAGTTCTTCACCGGGACCCTCTTGATGGGCCGGCTGAACCTTGGTGTTATCACCTTGATTCCTAAAGTGATAGGGGCCTCGGATATTCGGCAATTCAGGCCCATTACGGTCCTCAATGTCATTCAACGGCTGTTTGCGAAGGTTTGTGCGTCTCGCCTCGCACCGGTCATGGAGCGCCTCACCCACCAGTACCAATTTGCCTTCCTTAAGGGCAGATTTATACATGATGGGATCCTCGCGCTCCACGAGGTCATCCACGAGATCAAGTCCAGAAAATCGAAAGGCATCTTCTTGAAGCTAGACTTCCAGAAGGCCTACGACCGTCTTGACTGGCGCTTCCTTCGTCAGGTCCTCATTAGACGAGGATTTGATGAACGCCTGATCTCTTGGTTGATGCAATTCGTCATGACCGGGAGCACCGCGATCAACATCAATGGCGAGATTGGCCCTTACTTTCGCCCCTCCTGCGGAGTGAGACAGGGGGACCCCTTTCCCCTCTCCAACATCAATGGCGAGATTGGTTTGCACTTTTTTTGATGTTTTATTTTTTCATAGTTTTACATTCTATTTAATCCTGTTATTGCCCTAGAGTTTAATACCTTCATTTTTTTTGTAATGACTTTCTGCCACCATTTCATGCCCTCCAGAATGTGGAAAATTTATGTTGAAACCAGCAAATGTCAAAATAATTTAATTATAACATGATACCTGTGAGGAAACCAGTAAGGAGACCATAGCTATGATAGAAGAATCTCTACCTGATACTGGACAAGATGGTCAGTAATTGGACATCCACAAGAATTATGTTGTCCAAATATTTGGGAGTCAGGTTTTGAAATACACACGAAATTCTCTGCGGCCATGCCAAATTTGACATGATTTTTTTTGGAAATTTCTCTAGTGTTAGCAATCATTGGTACTGATCCTCTGTGCTTTTGGAGTTAGTTGGTGGCACAATGTATCAGAGGGATTTGAGCAACTTGTTTCAATTTTATTGAATCTGAGTGCTTTTGGAGTTGGTACTAGTGAACCTTTCTTTGCTCTACTGCGAAATATGTCATGGTAATCATTTTAAATGCCTCACTTTACTCCTGATTAATTAAGGTTTCTAGGGGCTTTATTATTTGATCCTTGCAACTCCACCTAAGTTTGGAACAATTGGGGTTACTTCTGTGAGATATAATTCTAATATAATTATGAGTGATTCTCTCTTCTCTGCAATCGATATCCTTGTGGATAAACGAACTTAGATTTTGAAGCAGCCAAAATTTCTGATGTTTGTGCACATCTGATAACTGGTACCTCGTGTTATTGCTACGATGCATTATGCTCCTCAATTAGTTGTGTCCCACTGCTCCTGAAGTGTCGTTCCTTGTCTACATAAAGCATGTGAATATTGTGACTCAAAGTTTCTTATGACATGATGCTGCTATCCACCATTTTGTTCCTTTATAGTAGTATAGTACTATTTTGCCATTTGTATCAGGTGAGGATGGAGAAAGCACTGACTCATCATTGAATATGGACTGTAATCAGGTTTTGAGAGTGAGGTCTATTTATATCGGCTCTGCAATTCTGGCTGCAAAACGTCCTTTCTTTTACAAGGTAATTCCAGTTCATGCATGAAATGAGCTCACTGCACACTTCAGTGTATTGCATCAAGCTTCCAATGTCATAGCATTCACCTTGTTAGCTTTTCTCAAATGGCATGAACGAATCTGATCAGAGGCATGCAGCTCTTCGAATAACTGCTTCAGGTAACGTGGGAGCTCTAGTATACTGCACGCTCGGCATTTTAATTTTAAATATTCTGTCTTACCTCCTCTACAGTTTTCCTTAATATTTGAATCGTTGATTTTGTAGAACTGATATGATCAGTCTCAATAACCGCTGAACTTTTTTATTTGTGCTGCTAAGTTGATTGTCTATGCCCCACCATTTTGCATGTGTCATCTCCATTAATAAGGATAATATGCCTCGGTTGTTTTCAAATAATAACATAGTTTTTTTTTCTGTTTTGCTTTCCAGTTAGCAGTTGCCTTATAATCCCTAGCATGGTTGGAGTTACGACGGGACGACAGGGCAGTGGTATCAAGTTGCTGCTGTCAGTGCTGAAGGTGTTATTGCTGATAATGGTTGCCGTGAGCGACAATGTTCAGCAGCAGCAGCTTGGTGTTTTGTACCTGCAGAACTCTTAGCACCAGTCCCGTGAGCTTGGGCAGGGCAGCAGCAATGGCAGCACGAATTCGTTGGTTAACAAATTATCACACCAGTATCAACATATTTGTTTTGTGCCTTGATTGCGGATTTTGTTTGTTTAGGGAAGTGTGACACCACACCAACGAAACAACTTTGTATTCATTTTATTATGAATAAAAGATCATTTTATGAGATTTTTCATGGCCTCGGGGTCGCCTGGAGCATATCTTGTTGCACAATTCAGTCTTGATGATATTGTTCACCGAAAAATCCCTTTTGACTGTTCTTGTCGCTGCCAGCTTAATGAGGCAATAAAATCTCAGGAAAGATGGGAAAACATGACATTGACTGAAGTACATTTTAGATCAAGTGGTGAAAAATGTGACCGCCTGCATTTAGGACAAGAAGTGAAAAATACGAATGGAGCCTTTAAGAAAAGGGGTAAAAAAGAAATGGAAAGGCCCATCTGGAAGAGTGAATGAGAAAAGGCATAAGTAAACCGGACGAGCTACTTGGTTGATGGAGAAGCCGAATGATGCACCATCTCGATCAGGCCTTTGGCTTATTGGATAGTTCAGTTCTAGAAAAAGAGACATATGAAAATAAGGAACAAAAAGAAAGATGGGAGAAGTGTTTTGTTTTCCATTTCCAGCATGAATATGTTCGTCGTTGACCGATTCAGGCTTCACCTAGTTGTTGACCGCGAAAGAAAAATGACCGACTTCACTAACACAAGACGAACGGAAGGCACTAAGTTACGCTCACAATCACAGCAGCTCACATAAAAGGGCCGGGATTCACATTAAAAAGAGCTGTGGATCCTACTGAAAAAAATAGGATACGAAAAGCAGGCACACCAATTAAATCACAGATCCAAACTCCACGGTCACGGTGTGCGCAGATCAGAGGTAGCATATTCCCCCAAGTCCACAAGAACCAATACAGGAATAACACCAATTAAACCACAGATTCAAACTCCAGTTAGTTAGCTTAGCTGTAAAAAAATGGTAAGTTAACTTTAAAGCAAATAATATAATATGGAGTACTACCAGAAATTAAACCAGGCATAGCTCAAAGCCTAGCCTGACACTGGAAACTCATGGATAGACTAAACCAATTGAGAAGAGCAAACAGCATAGCAAAGGAAAATGGAAACCATCATCGCTTAAAACTCCACGCTCATAAAGCAAATATAGCAATGAGCATCATTCTGGAAGAAACAAAAAGAATAACAACAAACAATGAGATATCTATGCATACACTGGAATAATTTAATGGTGCATCTGAGAATAAAATTACAAGTACGTACTAGACTGGCTCTAAGACAGATGGGAAAACACATATGTATGTGAGACAGAAGAACCTTTATTCATGCAAGGATTTTTCATCTTCACACACAGGCCGGCCAGGGACATGCATGATGTTTGTTTCTACTGAAAGCAGCAAAGATTAGTTACGACCAAATTTTTATACAGGGTAGAATCCCAGGTTTACACTGAAGCTTTAGGGGCCGAAAAGCCAGCAGCACCCACACGACCCAGATTACAACCAGAGCAGCTATACGAAGAGCAAACCACATAAAAGCCTGGAGGGATCCCGCGGCATATTTCTTGATGTAGAATCTCTTGAGAATGGGTAGGCTCTTGAGCATCATCCAGAAACAGGGCGTCATGACAAGGATCTCCAGCACCGCATAAAGCGGTGGGTAAAACTTGAGGGCCCCCCAAAAGAGGAAGATGTAGCCAGCAAGGGTCACCAGGTAGAACAAGTTCTGCATTATTAGAATCCAAGAACGAATTGGTGAATAATCAACATGTGAAACGAAACGATCGATACAGCAGGGGATAGACCAGAGATGCATGGTTCCCGAATTTCTAGGTTCATGACTAGACTAACTGGACACGGCAACCAGATTAGGGTTAGTCCCAAATTGTTCTCCTTGGGCTTGAATTCAAGGTTAGGGTTTATTCACTAGCTGATATGGGTGGTTTCAGCCAGCATAAGCCTGAATAGTCTGATCAATAATCAACCTTCCGCCACACTAACGCCGAATTTCGATGGCTAGGTTTTCATGAATTGGAACGAGCAGGCTGGGAAAAGCATGGAGGAGAATGGACTTACGAAGGTATGCTTGATGATAGCTGCCACGAGGTAGTTCCTGATGATGATCCGCACCTCCTCCGCCGCCAGGCCTTTCTCCAAGTCCGCCATGGAGATCGTCTTCTTCGACTGCTCCTCGGCCGTGCTCGCCGGTTTCACCTCCATCGTTCGACTGCCGCCGCCGCCTGTGCTAGCACGTGCTATGACTGCTGGGCTGCCGAGAGAGCCTACCAAGCCCATATTATGGTTGACTTAGATTCATCTAGATATAAATGTATCTAGTCAAATATTCGTATCTAGACAAATTTAAACAAATTTGAGTTAACTAATATATGTCAGACAGGGTGGGAGTATTATTTCTTGTTAGCCCACGACAGAGTAGTATTTCGCGTTCCTTAAGATAGTTTCAGGCCCACCCGGTTATCTTAGTCGCTAATGTGGCAACGTACATAGTGCGGTTGTTCTCTTTGGTTCTTCAATGTAATCTATCTATCTATCTATCTAATTTTTCTTGAGGTAGGTTAGTCCAATACGTTTCGGTTCACCAAAAATACGTTTTCCACCTCTCGTAGGTCGTCCGGGCTACTCTCGTTAGCTAGCGATCCTCCCGTGTTCGTGAAGGAAAGGAAAAAACAGTCCCGTTCCTATAATTAAAAACTCTGATCTCTATCACTCTATGGGCCTGGTCTCGCCAATACGGCCAGAGGAAAACCTACTTTACCCCGAACCAGAAGGGGCCATGGCCGGAGAAGCTCGACTGTGTGTCGCCTCGGTCATCGACCTGGAGCGAGGTCGGAATTGATCCGCCTCGTCGTCCTCTACATCCCCGCCGAAGCATCGGAGAAGCTCGACCATGTGTCACCTCGGTCATCGCCAAGGGCCACTTGGAGGGTCGGAATAATTGATCCGCCTCGTCGCAACATCGAGCTCGACGGCGGGGTTCTGCCATCCGCATCAGATAAAAGTGGAAGCTCGCTCATCTAGACGCGGAAATCACTGAGCTACGTGGGTTGGGATCTGATCTCTGCGCGGGGATTGCCGAGCTGCCAAAAGAGCTTCTTAGGCAGGAACGACAGATCAAGTGAGGTTCCTCTTGCGGATCAGGGCTGTGTTGGCCAAGTTCAAAAGGGAGGTCATGGCTGTGTACCGGAGGTCGAGCGGAATCAAAACCGACTGGCTGCTCCGAGCGGCCGTATGAAGTTCAAGGCAACAATTTTACTTTTCTTCGATTTTCTGAATTTGGAGGTCCATCTCGCATGCACCAGCGCAACATGCATTGAATTTGGAGAAACATCATGCATGTATTATTGGATAGATGGGCGCTTAAAGGCCCAACGGTAATTTTGTTCTTGGGCGTGAATACAAGTTGTAGCAATCAAGCACCAAGGTTTTGGATTTTCAAAATCTAGGTTGATTATCGACATCTCTCGCATGACAACTTCTTTGACTAATTGTCCTGGTGGTGGCAATCGATGAAGGAAAGTGTCGCTACACTTGCATTGTGTCATGATTGTAGTTCCATAGGTTGGTATTCTCAAAGCGACTGTGAGTGTTGATTAGCGGGGCTCTTCTCGGCAGAACCCCACACTGGGGTCGCGTTGGCGGATGACTTCTGGCCGCTTGGGGCTAGAGTCACAGACGACGAGAATGTGGAGCTCACCCTCCCATTCCTGCCGGATGAGGTTGAGCGTGCGGTGAAGGCCATGAAGGCCAACTCCGCCCCGGGCCCCGATGGCCTTCCGGTAGCCTTCTTCCAGACCTTCTGGAGGGACCTTCAACCGGTCATCATGCCCATGTTCCAGGAGTTCTTCACCGGGACCCTCTTGATGGGCCGGCTGAACCTTGGTGTTATCACCTTGATTCCTAAAGTGATAGGGGCCTCGGATATTCGGCAATTCAGGCCCATTACGGTCCTCAATGTCATTCAACGGCTGTTTGCGAAGGTTTGTGCGTCTCTCAAGACCGGTAATGGAGCGCCTCACCCACCAGTACCAATTTGCCTTCCTTAAGGGCAGATTTATACATGATGGGATCCTCGCGCTCCACGAGGTCATCCACGAGATCAAGTCCAGAAAATCGAAAGGCATCTTCTTGAAGCTAGACTTCCAGAAGGCCTACGACCGTCTTGACTGGCGCTTCCTTCGTCAGGTCCTTATTAGACGAGGATTTGATGAACGCCTGATCTCCTGGTTGATGCAATTCGTCATGACCGGGAGCACTGCGATCAACATCAATGGCGAGATTGGCCCTTACTTTCGCCCCTCCTGCGGAGTGAGACAGAGGGACCCCCTTTCCCCTCTCCTCTTCAACGCGGCGGTGGATGCCCTCGCGGAAATGCTTGAGAAAGCCAAGGAGGCCGGCCACATTTCCGGTGTGGTCGGCCACCTGATTCCCGGGGGGGCCTCACTCAGCTCCACTACGCGGACGATACCCTGATTATGATTGAGGGCTCTGACTTGGATATTGCGAACCTCAAGTTCCTCCTGCTATGCTTCCAGGAAATGTCAGGACTGCGGATTAACTTCGACAAAAGCGAGATCATTGCCTGGGTTCCTGTGAGGATGACCAGCAGAGGATAGCGGACAACTTCAACTGTCGGCTATCCTCCTTCCCCATCACTTATCTGGGAATGCCGGTCCGCGACACCAGGATCCTCATTAGGGACCTGGATCCGCTCGTGGACAGGGTGCGGTCGAGATCCGAACCCTGGTGTGGGAGGTTCACCTCTAAAGGTAGCAAGACTGTCCTGATTGACTCCTGCCTGTCTAGCTTGCCCATGTACATGATGTCGCTCTACCTCCTCCCCGAGGGGGTCCACGGCTCGTTCGACAAAGAGTTGTCCGCTTTTCCGCAGGACCCTTGGGTCGCCTGGTATCACATGGTCAAGTGGGCAGACATCTGCGCCCCCAAGGAGTTTGGGGGCATAGGTATCCTCTCTTCGCGCCTCTTTAATAAGGCCCTGCTGCTGCGCTGGGTTTGGCGGATACTTCGTGAGGATGGGGGCCTATGGCTCGAGCTCATCAAGGCCAAGTATCTTCGGGGCCGGCCTCTCTTGGACTGCGATCGCCGTGACGGTTCCCAGTTTTGGCACTCTATCCAGGAGATCAAGAACGAAATCCGGCTTGGGGCCACCTTCGCTGTTGGGAACGGGGAGGGAACCATGTTCTGGCTAGATTCCTGGCTCAAGGAACGCCCCCTACGGGTGGTGTACCCGCGCCTCTTCGCCATTTGTTCCGATCCATCGCTGCGAGTCTCCGACGCGGTACTAGAGGGAACATGGAACATCTCGTTCCGTCGCACCTTTGGCTCGGAGGAAACTGAAGCATGGAGAGAACTTAGGGCGGAACTCCCGGTTTCCCTGGCAGCCGCCCCGGATGTGGTGTCCTGGAGCCTTTCTCAGTCCGGCGCCTTTTCGGTTGGATCGGCCTACCAGGCCCTCTTTGGTCGTGTAGCCCTTCCCTGGACTAAGGCCCTCTGGAAGGCCCCCCTTCCGCTGAAGACTAAGATTTTTGTTTGGCAGTTACTTCGCGATAGGCTACCCTCAGGGGTAGAGGTGTCCAAGCGACATGGGCCGGGGGACGGTTTGTGCCCATTATGTGGGACTCCCAAAACGGGCGCCCACATAATGTTCGCCTGTCCCACGGCCCGGTTTCTGTGGAATTTCACTCGAGAGACATTGGGCCCAGACTGTCAAGCCCATGATCTCGGTGAATTCCTAGAAGCCCAAGCGAACCGGGCCGGAAAAGGCCGCCGCCTGTTCTGGCTAGTGTTTGCAGCGATGTCCTGGTCACTTTGGAACATCAGGAATAAGATGGTGATCGAGAAGATTCTCCCTAGGCGTGCATCTGACTCGGTTTTTCGCTTTCTGGCCTCTCTGCAGCTCTGGTACCCGTTGTGTAGGCAGCGGGACAAGGCGAGGCTGGACACTACTCTTCAGCGACTCTTGGAGGCGGCTCGGCGGCTCCCCCCCCCTAGTCCAGCTTTGCAGGCTTTTTTTTTCCGGTGTTGCTCTCGCTTGGCGAGTTGGTCGTTTCTGTTTGGGCTATCTTGTGCTGTGGCCCCAACTTATTTGATGTTTGGGATTTCGTACTATGTTACTTGTGTGGACGGTTGCTTTATTTATAAAGCGGGGCGAAAGCCTATTTCGAGTGTTGATTAGCGTACCTGTGTTTCTGAAAAATTCTATACATATACGTGTTCTGAATGTGATACATCAGGTTTTCTGAATATTACTATGATATATCCTGCAATATATCCTGGCAAGCTCTGTACAAAATTCCAAATCTAGCAAGTATGTATTAAAAAAATGTTGATCCCAGAAAACGATCCTTCGCAGTCTATGTTGTTCGGTAAACGCGAACTCAAAGACGGATTATATACTACTCCCTCCGATCCATATTAATTGACTTTGATTTTGATTTGTTAAAATTTGGATGAATCTATATACTAAATAGTGTCTAGATTCATTCAAATCTAGACAAATTTGAGTCAATTAATACGGGCCGGAGGGAGTACTCTTTTATTACCCACAATCGATCCCTACCAATCATTTGTATGCATTCAAATAACAATGTTCGATTTACATCATAGCTACTAAGTGTGGCCATTATTTTGTACAATAGTGAAATATCAACTCCCTCCCTCGTTATTGTGTCATCAATGTTTTTCGTACAAAAGTTAGTTCTTTCTATATATCCCGATGACCCGTAGCAACGCACGGGTATTGACCTAGTTCATGTAAAAATCTTAGTTTCTTAGAATGCAATGATTTCGGGCTTTAATGGAAATAAATGTTGTTAGCGTATATATATATTGTATATCTCTAGGACTGTACTGGAATTGTACCAAAACCCTAACCGGCCTAGTGCCTAATATAAATACCAGAACTCTCTGTGGCCTTTACCACGTGTGGCTTCCCCTCAAACCTGTTTACATGGTATCAGCCTCCCTCCAATCCTAAACCCTAGCCATCGCCTAACCCTATGCCGCTGCCTCTCATCTCTTGTTGTCGCAGCACCTAGCCGCCGCCGCACCCTCCTTCTGCTGCTCCGATGGCGACGCAAACTGCCTTCGCATGTGGCATGTCCAGCGCGATCGTCCCCATCGCCGTGCCCATCGGTGGCGCCCCTATATCGTTCGATCCGATCATACTCTCCTTCAAAAACGACAAGTACACCAAGTGTCAGTCCATGATCGAGAAACCTTGATCATCGGCTGCCCAACGAATTAGTACTAGAAAATACTAGGGATCTGCATGTTTATATACCACACATGTATTAATTTTCCCGCTTAATCAATTATACCATAATAGAAAATACAATAAACTACTTTATTATTGGCCTCTAGGGCATATCTCCTTCATGAAGACCATGCTCTCCTTGCAACTATGAGATCAATGGCTACTCATAAATCAAAGGGTACTACCTAGACGATGATATCTATCCAAGGTGGTCGACATTTGTGTAGACATTCCCCGTTCCTATAGGTCTGGCAAAATCTCACTTTTATTAGTGCCACGAGAGTTGTAGGAAGGATGTCGAGCGTGCAATTTGGTGTTCTCCAATATCGATTTACCAGGTACCATGATCCTGCTTGGCCTCAAGTTCAGATAAGGGAGGTGATGAATACTTGTGTGATCACGCACAACATGATCATCGAGAATGAGCAAGCATCGAATGATGCTGGACTGTATCACATCATGGTCCTCTTACCATTGTTGAACACCAGGTGTCCACAGAGTTTGCAGACTTCCTCGCCCTACATACAGAAATTTGTTACCTAGATAGTCATTAGTAGCTGAAAATAATCTCTATTGTTACCCATTTTGGGCCAGTTTTGAACAAAGATGGTGAAGGTCTGTTTTCAGGGATAAGCTTAGCGGACGCGTTTCAGCCTTGAAGCCGGATCAAGATAGAGTCAAGGAACAAGTCAACCAGGAGCAAGGGAAGGAGCCATGAGATGTTACAGGAAACTTGAAAGGAATATGCCCGAGAGGCAATGATAAATGGTATTATGTTATTCCATGCTTATAATAGATGTTTATTTATCATGCTATAATTGTATTAATTGAAAAAATTAATACATGTGTGATTTATAAACAAAATAAAAGGTTCCTAATAATGCCTCTCATCATACTAGCTTATTGATTAATTGATGATCAAGGTTTCTTGATCATGAACATTGGATGTTGTCAATAACAAGGTCATGTCATTGAAGAATGATATCATGAACATTTACCCGTAGTAGATTTATCAATACGATCATGTCCTCAAGTTTATATTGCTATCTTATTCAAAGTAACTCAACTCCTTAGACCATGAGATCATGTCAATCACTACCACCGGAAAAGTACTTTGGTTCCATCAAACGTCACACCGTAATAGGATGATTATAAAGGTGTCGTCGGGTACTTAGAAAGTGTTAGTTGAGGCTCATGGATAAAGAGTGGGATTTTCCATTTAGATGACGTAGAGATATACTCAGGGCCCTCTCGGTGATATCACATTAACATAGCTTGCAAGAAAGTAATAAGATCACTAGAATGTTATATCACGTAAACGAGAAACGAGTACTTGTAGGTAACGAGATTGAACTAGGTATGAATGATACCAAATTATTAGATGCCGGACAAGTAAAATATCACGAGACAAAAGGAATTGGTTACTACGAAAAAGGTTCAGACGATCACTGGATTATCATTGAGCTATTGGGAGTCATTATGGATTTCCAGGTCCCACTAATGATTATTGATCGGAGAAAGTCTCGATCATATACATATAGTTCTCAAACCCGTAGGGAGACACACTTAAGAGTAGTCGACGCATTTGAGTGGATAGGGAATGCAGGAGAAGATACTAGACATCACAGAAATTGTTCTATCGAATCTGCCGAAATAGTTTCAGCATATCAAAATATTGCAAGGAAATGAAATGTGATGTGTTCATTAAATTAAGTGTTCATTAAATGAAATGTTCATTGAATTGAATTGCATTAACAAGGAGAATTAAAGTAATTTAATGGAAAGGCCTTTGGTTTTTGAATGGAGAATCAATGGGAGAAAGTGGACATGAATTTGTGTGAGTAGAGAGTCCACTCACATGAATGAGGGAAGAGGTGGAGGAACCACCTTGGCCACCGGCCATAGGGGTGGGTGACGAGGGTTAGACTCATCAATGCCCATTGTTATGGGCTTGGGTTTTGGAGAAGGAGGGGACGCTGGAGATTACAGAATGGCTAACAGACAAGAAACACGGGGACACGATGTTTATTCAGGTTCAGGCCCCTGGAGGAAAACCCTACTCCTACTTGTCTTCTCTTTGTTAATGGCGATGCCGAGGGTTACAGGGGTGTGCATATTGGATCTGACGAGATGTGTACTAGGTTATGAGGTAGGTCGGCCTCGCCATGCCCTTCTGGCCCTTATATAGATAGCCAGGTCTCGGGGATAGGCCGAGTCGGTTACAAGCTTAGGGGTTTCCTTTCAAGTTTCTATCTGAAGAAAGCGTGTCCTCCAAGGAGTCGAATCCTTCTTGGGCTTGGGCCACCCGAAATCATCCCGGGCTTCGTAATTGAGATACACCTTCTTCATGGGATTCTGCCGGGCCGGACTAGGTAGGCTAACGTCGGGCACCTGTAGGGCATACCCATGTTAGTAGCCCCCGAGTGTTCAGTCGAATCATAGATTCAACTAAAGACTTGATATGCCGTATACGTATCTATAATTTTTTATGCTCCATGCTTGTTTTGTATTAACTTTCTTATGTTTTGTCTACACTTTGAGGTATTTTTATACATTTTATGGAACTAACCTATTGACAAGATGCCGGAGTGCCAGTTGCCTGTTTTCTGCTGTTTTTGGTTTCAAAAAATCTAGTAAGGAAATATTCTCAGAATTGGACGGGACAAAAGCCAAAGTCAATATTTTACCAGAAGGAACACGGAGTCTGAAAGGGCAGCCAAAGTGGGGCCACGAGGCGGCCATACCCTGTGGCGGAGTGGCCAAGGGGGGGAGGGGGCGCCAGCCCTAGGTGTGGGCCCCTCGGGCGCCCACCGACCTTGCCCCTTCGCCTATAAAAGCACCCCGATGTAGAAACCCTAAACACCCAATCAAATCTCCACGAAACAGTCCGTAGCCGCCGCCATCTCCATCCCTAGATCGGGGGGATCCGGAACTATTCCTGGCACCCTGCCAGAGGGGAGAGATCATCCCGGAGGCCTTCTTCATCACCATGACAGCCTCTGGAGTGATGTGTGAGTAGTTCACCCTTGGACTATGGGTCCATACAGTAGCTAGATGGTCGGTTCTCCTCCTTTGTGCTATCATGTTTAGATCTTGTGAGCTTCGTTCATGATCAAGATGATCTATTTTGTAATCCTACATGTTGTGTTTGTTGGGATCCGATGGATATTGAGTACTATGTTCAAGATTGATTATTGATTCTATCATGTCTGTGTTATTTGTGATCTTGCATGCTCTCCGTTGTTCGTAGATGCTTTGGCCAAGTAGATGCTTGCAACTCCAAGAGGGAGTATTTATGCTCGATAGTAGGTTCACGCCTCTAGTAATCTGGGGAAGTGACAGAAATCTCTAAGGTTTTAGATGTGTTGTTGATACTAGGGATAAAACAACAATCCTTTGTCCAAGGGCAATTGTATTGTTGACTTTACACACTTTGCTTAATGCAATTATCCGTTGCTTGCAACTTAATACTGGAGGGGGTTCGGATGATAACCTGAAGGTGGATTATTAGTCATAGATGCAGTTGGATTATGGTCTATGTATTATGTTGTAATGCCCAAACTAATCTCATAGAAATCATCATGACTTGTACATGCATATTTATGCATTTTCAATCTGTCAATTGTCCAACTGTAATTTGTTCACCCAACATGTTATTTATCTTAAGGAGAAACACCTCTAGTGAACTGTGGACCCCGGTCCATTACTTTACCATTGATATACCATCTACCATTTACTGTTTACTTTCTGTAAGTAATTACTATCTTCCACACTATACATTTAATCCTTTGTTTTCAACAAACCGGTGAGATTGACAACCTCACTATAAGTTGGGGCAAAGTTTCGTGGTTGTGTTGTGCAGGTTCCAAGTTGCTGGCAACACCTTGGAGTTGTTTCCTTACTCCTACTGGTTCGATAACCTTGGTTTCATAACTGAGGGAAACTTGCTGTTGTGCTCATCATACCTTCCTCTCGGGGTTCCCAACGAGCTCTACATATCTGAGCCATCAAGCATGTTTCTAGCGCTGTTGCCAGGAGAAAGAAGATTCTTGCAAGGGGAGTCTCTCACAACCAATCTCCTTATTTTGTTTTTGTGTTGCTTAGTTTATTTTGCTTTGTTTTGCTTGTTTCTTTTTATCAAAAATACAAAAAATAGTTGTACTAGTTTGCTTTTTTCTTATAAAAAACACACAGAAATTAGTTCCTACTTTAGTTACTATTTCTGTTGGCTTGCTTTACTCTTGCAAAAATGAATACTCCTAAAAACACTAAGTTGTGTGACTGCACTAGCACAAACAACAATGATTTCATGTGCACACCTATTGCTCCACCTGTTTCTAAAGCTACTTTCTTTAAGATTAAACCTACTTTGCTGAATCTTGTTATGAAAGAACAATTTTTTGGTGCTAGTTCTGATGATGCTGCTGCTCACCTTAATAATTTTGTTAAGATTATATCTATGAGAAGTGAAATAATGAAATTTAAACAATTTGATAATGAACATGTTGCTCAAGCTTGGGAAAGAATGAAATCTTTGGTAAAGAATTGTCCCACTCATGGACTGACTGCTTGGATGATTATCCAAACCTTTTATGCTGGACTAAATTTTTCTTCAAGAAATCTGTTGGATTCTGCTGCTGGAGGTACCTTTATGACCATTACTTTGGGTGCTGCACTAAAGCTCCTTGATAATATGATGGTCAACTATTCTGAATGGCACACTGAGAGAGATCCACAAGGTAAGAAGGTAAATTCTGTTGAATAAACCTCCTCCTTAAGTGATAAAATTGATGTTATTATGTCTATGCTTGTTAATGGAAAAGCTCATATTGATCCAAATAATGTTCCTTTATCCTCTTTGGTTTCTCAAGAATAGCAAGCTGATGTGAACTTCATTAGAAATAACAATTTTAGCAACAATGCCTATAGGAATAATTTTGATAATAATAATTATAGTCCATATCCTCCCAATAATGGTAATGTTTATGGGAATTCCTTCAACAACAATAGAAGTGCTCCCTCTAAACTTGAAGTCATGCTTAAAGATTTTTTTAGTAAACAAACTACTTTCAACAAAACTGTGGAGGAAAAGCTTTTGAATGTCAAAAAAAATATTTCATATTTGTCTGAAGCACAATCCTCTTTGATTAATAAAATGGCTGCTAAACTTGAAACCATGAAAAATCACTTTGCTGCTGCTAATGCCATACATGTTAGAATTGATGAAAATGTTAGACTGTTAGCTAAATTGCATGCTAAGTGGGAAAGAGAAGATGAAATTGCTAAAAATAGTAGTATTTGTACTATTACCACCACTAATGTTGATGCTAGCAAGCCACCTAAAGTCCCCACTCCTTTCTCCAATAAGAATACTAAAATTCTTCGAAATATGGGAAACAATAGTTCTACTACCTTGGATGCTAATTTTGATTTTGATCTTGATGGTTGCAATATTTATGAAGTAATTATGTTCCTACAAAAGCTTGCTAGAAGTCCTAATGCTAGTGCTATGAATATGGCTTTTACAAAACACATTACATATGCCCTCATTAAAATTAAAGAAGAAAAATTGAAACATAAAGCTTCTATTCCTAGTTAATTATAAGATGGTTGGGAACCCATCATTAATATGAAAGTGAATGATTTTGATCTCAAAGCTTTATGTGACCTTGGTTCTAGTGTCTCTATTATGCCTAGAAAAATTTATGAAATGCTTGATTTGCCACCATTGGAAGATTGTTATTTGGATGTCTATCTTGATGATAATGCTAAAAAGAAACTTATGAGGAGCATTAATGATGTTCTTATAATGGTTAACAATGCCTTTGTCCCTGTTGATTTGTTTTGGATGTTTAATACAATGCTTCTTGCCCTATTACTTTGGGAAGACCTTTTCTTAGAACTATTGGTGCCATTATTGATATGAAGGAAGGCACTAAATATCAATTCCCACTCAAGAAAGGTATAGAACACTTTCCTAGAAAGAGATAGAAGATACTACCTCCTTCATGGTTTGGAGGGCGTTTTAGAGAGATTGTTGGAACCTAGGTGGACGCTGATTGGCGCTAGATTTGTGGTAAAAACATGCACCCATTAATTATTCGGCGCCCTATTAAACGTAATTACTCAATGAAAACACGAAGTTTAGGCGCATGCATTGGTGAAGTTGCATGCAATAATTAATTCATTGGTTACATGGAGTAGAAAGTGGGGAGAAAAAATGGGGCATTAATTCTGTAATTAAGTCTAACACGCCTAGGAGGAATGGAGTTTTGGAAACGCATGACTTTTGTAAGACGCCCTCCAAACCGTGACGGAGGTAGTACCTTTTGCTCCTCCTATTAAAACAAAAGTTGATGCTAATGCTTCTTCATTCGAAAATACTTGATTCTTGCTTTCGATGCCTAACTTAAAGGCGTTAAAGAAAAGTACTAATGGGAGATAACCCAAATTATTTTTATTTCAGTAAGTTTTTCTTTTGTTGAGTCTTGGAAGTTATTATTTTGTAATAAAATATCCTTATCATTTTTGTGTGGTTTTTGTGCCAAGAATAACTGCTAATGAAAGAGAAGTAAGATTTGGGGAAGTTGCTGTCCCGAATCAGATTTTTGTGCTTCACTGTAAAAAATCGTGAATTATCCCAGTATGTCGGATTGAGCTGTAATTTTCTGTACATATGCCCCAAGTTATTATCTAACTTTAGTTAGTTTAATACTTTTTGATTTGAGAAACAGAAGGTCTTCGAAAAAATCGGTTTTTACCTGCTGGTCTGTTTTGACAGATTTCTGCCATTATTTGCATTTGCCTCTTATGGGTTTCTTTTTGAGTTCTCTTTGATCACTTGAGCTTTTAAAAGGAGTTGCTACAGTATCTTGTGTTTTAATGTAAGTTTTAGTTGTTTTGAAACTAAACCCAAAGGCTTATTATCTTAAATACACTAATGTTGCCAATGAAGAATTGTGTGAAGTTTTGTATGAAGGAAATTTTCAAGTGTAGGGGAAGAATGATGTGATGAGATGAAGTATGGACAAAAGCTCAAGATTGGGGATGCCACCCTTGTCACCCCAAGAAATATTCAAGAGGTACAAGCGTCAAAGCTTGGGGATGCCCAAGGCATCCCCTTCTTCATCAATAAAAATCTCAGGTCTCTTTCTAGACACTTCATTTGTATTGCTTCATGCACTATTGTGTTGTTCTTGGAGCGTCTTTGTTTTTGTTTTTAGTTTTATTTTTGTTTGTTTGCTAGAATAAATTGTTCGGACCCCAAAACTCCAATTTTGGAGAGGTCATACTTAGTTCTTCATTGTCTAGAACTCTGTAGTTTTCACTCTTATTGTTTTGTGAGTGTTCTCTTTTGCTAGCACCGTGTTTAACTTTAGTTTTCTTCTGCTTTTTGCTTAGAACTTATTAGTTCTTCTTTGTAGATGTGTGAGACATGCTCACTGATCTTTATTGAGTATTATCTTTGTGATTTGTTTCTAATAAGTAGATTGGTGTTGGAAAAGAGTAGGAAGCTTCATGCTTAAGTGGTACAAAAGGGAGCTTGTTTTGACTGTGGCTTAGACTTTATCATGTCATTTTAGGTGTTGCTTTACTTAGTGATTATTGCTGTAGCATGACTTGTTCCAAAAAATTGAGATTTCTTAATGTGCCTTGAAAGAATCATGCGTTGTTTTAGCATACAAAAGCATAATATTGTGGTATTCTCTTTTGATGCTTTATTTGGGTTGACTTGGCACATGCTTACACCATGTTAAGACTATGAACCAGTCACACTAGCATCTATGATCATTTAGTTTTTGACTTGTGATAACACTTTATGCTTTAATTAATAATGTGTTGTCGCTTTGCATGATTATGGCCATTATTGCTCTCTT
Source organism: Avena insularis (assembly GCA_023614405.1). NCBI lineage: Eukaryota > Viridiplantae > Streptophyta > Magnoliopsida > Poales > Poaceae > Avena > Avena insularis. The sequence goes on along the minus strand of CM042689.1, from coordinate 27,203,901 downwards.
TGTTGGTCGCTCCCAGTCTTTTGCTAGCCTCCACTTGTACTAAGTATGAGCTCTACTCGTGCATACAACTCCCAAGAAACTAAGTTATTCCAAAGAGTCCACTATAAATTCCTATACATGGTGTGTTACACCATTCCAAGTATATTCATGTTTTTATCTATCCTCCAAATTAAACTTTTGTTATGTGAAAATTAGTGATTAAAGCTCTCACAAACTTGATGGAACACTTTACTTTCTTGCACTTAATAAACTTGAACCATTGTGTCATCTATTTTGCTTATATGCTTGCAAATTATAAGTTGGGAGTTAGCAGAACCATGTTATCATGGGGAACGCTTTCAACACCTGTACATATTATCCAGTTGATATCATGATATTTTGTTTATGGATGTCGGTGGTGTGAAATAAAAGGGGAGGTTGTAAGTCCATGGAGTATTGTATATGTGTTAGAGAAACGCCTGGGCGGCTAGCCTAAGCCATGCCTAATCATGGTGGAAACTTGCAGCATAACCATAATGAGCAATCTATGAAGCATCTTCAGAAAAAATATAGAAGAAAAGCACCATACTCATGGTAAATAAAAAGATCGCTGAGATGCTCATTGTCTGTTGCCTTGTCATTTTTATATGGGATAGCTCCTGTGTCATGGGCAAGGGGTACCCCGTTGGCGGTTCTCTATGATACACATATACTTACAATGACAAGAACTTGCTTGTGACTAAAGTTGAGTAGCATGAGGAACGACCCTCGTACTCAAGGGACATGAGATTTCCAACTTATGATCTGTCAAGCATATACTTCATATTTGTTTCACTTTAACCTTAATCACTTTAAGATGCCAATGATAGGATCAATGAGAGCTGAAAGCTAAAAAGTACCATAATTTTTGGAAGCTCTTTATGAAACTTGAAATCCGTACTTCCCTCTATGAATGGCCTTTCTTTTTTACCTTTATGTTGAGTCTCCATCTTCTATCTTTAGGCACCAATTAAGAGAGCATAGTTGTCATTCTTAGTTTAATGTGCATTGTCCAAAAACTTATTGGTTGATTCATAATGTTGATATTGCTTGTTCTTAAATTATTTGTATCTAGTCACCCTTATGAACTTTGAAGGTGTCCTATGCTTTTATGTTTTTCTATACCATGAAGGACAAGCTGAATACCACTCTTGCTATGTTTTCTATATGTGACACAAACAAACGTCTTTCAATGCATTATTATTCATGATCTTTTGTTTGTGTTACCTTTCATGTTACAACATAGTTGCTATGTCTTATTGTTATAACTACATCTTTCACGCTCATGTTTAGAGTACTTTGATATCTGCTATCAATGCTTTACAAATATTTTGATCAAAATTGTGATAGAATGTCACCTAAAAAAATTATTCTTTTTATCACTTACCTACTCGAGGATGAGCAGGAGTTAAGCTTGGGGATGCTTGATACGTTGTAAATGTATCTATAATTTTTGATGCTCCATGCTTGTTTTGTATTAACTTTCTTATGTTTTATCTACACATTGAGGTATTTTTATACATTTTCTGGAACTAACCTATTGACAAGATGCCGCAGTGCCAGTTGCCTGTTTTCTGCTGTTTTTGGTTTCGGAAAAGCTAGTAAGGAAATATTCTCGGAATTGGACGAGACAAAAGCCAAAGTCAATATTTTGCTAGAAGGAACACGGAGTTGATGGTGACTCCTTGATAGCTTGTGGAGTCTGTTGGAAACCCCAAGAGCAAGGTGTGAAGCAGCACAGGCAAGTTTCCCCTCAGTAAGAAACCGAGGTTATCGAACCAATAGGAGGAAGGAAACGTCACACAGGTGTTGCAAGCAACACGGAGACCTGCACAACACAAACTCAAGACTTTGCCCCAACGAATCAGTGAGGTTGTCAAGCTCACCAGTTTGCTGTAACAAAGGATTAAACGTATGGTGTGGAAGGTAATGGTTTGCAGCAAATAAACAAGTAACAGTGGAAAATGTATCAACGGTAAAGATTGGACCGGGGTCCATAGTTCACTAGAGGTGCTCTCTTTAGATAAACAACATGGCATGAAGGGTAAATAAATTATAGCATGGCAATTGACAGGAACTGAGCAAGGCATAACAATACAATACTAGTCAAAAAGATCATATGAGATTCGATTGGGCAATACAACAATATACATAGACCGCCATCCAACTACATCTATGACTAGAATTCCACCTTCAGGTTATCATCCGAACCCCCTCCAGTATTAAGTTGCAAGCAACGGACAACTTCTTTAAGCAAAGTGTGTAAGGTAAACAATCCACATGTTCCAAGAGGGAGCCAAGAAAGTAGCATGCAAAAAGTGCTAGAGGGAGCCAAGAAAGTAGCAGCAGCTCAGCAGTCCCTAAACATCACCCTGCCTGAGTATGCTAGAGCCAACAAGCTTAACACTAGCCCAACTTGAACGGATGGTGTAAGGATTCGTGGAAAAAACCTTCTTAGTGATATAGATAAATAATATGTGCCAAGGCCAGGGGATTCGGCTAACCCAGGATTGCCAAGGTACATCACAATAGCAAAGAACCTCAGAGCTACAGATGCAGGAGCTGCCGAGTTATCAACTTTATCCGACGAAGACCCGCAAAGGACGCAAGAAAGAGTCAATGAGCTGGTGTGCATAGCGAACCAGTGATGACTCCTTGATGGCGCCAGAAAAGTTAGTGGTTGATGTGGAGTCTTGTTGGGAACCCCAAGAGCAAGGTGTGAAGAGTACAACAGCAAGTCTTCCCTCAGTTGAGACCGAGGTTATCGAACCAGTAGGAGGAAGGAAACGTCACACAGGTGTTGCAAGCAACATGGAGACCTGCACAACACAAACTCAAGACTTTGCCCCAACAAATTAGTGAGGTTGTAAAGCTCACCGGTTTGCTGTAACAAAGGATTAAATGCATCGTGTGGAAGGTAATGGTTTGCAGCAAGTAAACAAGTAACAGTGGAAGATGTATCAATGGTAAAGATTGGACCGGGGTCCATAGTTCACTAGAGGTGCTCTCCTTAAATAAACAACATGGCATGAAGGGTAAAAAAATTACAGCGGGGCAATTGACAGGAACTGAGCAAGGCATAACAATGCAATTACTAGCCAGAAAGATCCTATGAAGTTGATTGGGCAATACAACAATATACATAGACCGTAATCCAACTGCATCTATGACTAAAATTCCACCTTCAGATTATCATCCGAACCCCCTCCAGTATTAAGTTGCAAGCAACAGACAACTGCTTTAAGCAAAGTGAGTAAGGTAAACAATCCACTTGTTCCATGAACAAGAGACCGTTGTTTTCTCCCTAGTAGCAACAACACATCTACAATCGAAGAGATTTCTATCACTTTCCTTGGAAACTAGAGGCATGAACCCACTATCGAGCATAAATACCCCCTCTTGGAGTCACTAGCAACTACTCGGCCAAGATAGCTACTAACAACGGAGAGCATGCAAGATCACAAACAACACAGACATGATAGAATCATAAAGACAAAACCATTAATCAATCTGACATAATAATCTCAATATCCATCGGATGCCCGCAAACACAACATGCATGATTACAAAAAAATTAGATCTTGATTATGAACGGAGCTCACAAGATCTATACATGAAAGCACAAAGGAGGAGATACAACCATCTAGCTACTACATGGACCCATAGTCCAAAGTGGAACTACTCACGCTTCATACCGGAGAGAAGGCCTCCGGAATACCAGAAGAAAATCACTATCTCGATACTGCAGCATACTAGATAAAAATAAATAGAAAAAACAAAAAATTCAATGCACTAAAAAATCTGGAACATTTCAGTGCGCAGGAGCAGTCAACTTGTAATGCCGCAATGTTACAATAGGCATGGAAGCCATCCTTTTTTTCACTAAAGCAAGTTAATATATCAGCTTACAATACAGGACCAAACAACAAATAAACAACTAAACATAACATATTTAAACTAGCATTCAAGGGCAAGAACAGAAAATTAACTACCAACGAACCCCTTCAAGCGGCAAGCGGTATAATCCTGATTAGGCCAAAACATATTCGACCACTGAATGAAGTAGATCGTTTCTTAGAGCACCAGAACTCATAAGGCTAGGAAAATATTAGGCTACAAACAAAAGCAGTGTCATCAAAGTAGAAATGATTTCTTCCTCATTAGCTACGTACACTTTGAGCATGCGCTGGAGGACACGTCAAAAGGACTAGTCATTGATAAATCATGGTTATCACTGTTGCGTGCGACGTGAACACTAGTACCACATTTTAGTTCAATTTGACCATCTCAAGAAGCTCTGTTTTTGATTTGTAGCAGGCTACGTTACTTAGCAAACCATTTGTGTTGTTGTTTGACTTCACCTGCAAAAAGATTTTGGAGACGACAAGCTCCCCGTGTTTTTCATCTTTCTCTACCCCAAGGTGACACTGATGCATTATCCACTTTGTTTTACGTCTCTTTCACATGTCACATTTATGAACTATTATTTTCTTCCATCCTTTTACGACACCATTATGTGAGATAAGTTTAGATTTTACGATCACCTACCATCTAATCAGCTCTTCAGAATAAGTGTTATTCTGTTTACTGAACTTGCGATGCTTGCGCTGGCCAAATTCATAACCATTTGATATTCTGTGGAATAAATGACTGCTGCTCCCTTCCGATTTGATACCTGTAGGGACATGTGAAAATTAAATAACCAATTCTTTCTTAGGCCAAAACATATTCGACCACAAATGAACTAGATCGTTTCTGAGAGCACCAGAACTTATAAGGCTAGGAAAACATTAGGCTACAAACAAAAGCAGTGTCATCAAAGTAGAAGTGATTTCTTCCTCATTAGCTACATACACTTTGAGCATTCGCTAGGGGGCATGTCAAAAGGATCAGCCATTGACAAATCATGGGTATCACTGCTGCGTGCGACATGAACACTAGTGCCACATTTCAGTTCAATTTGACCATCTCGAGAAGCTCTGTTTTTTTATTTGTAGTAGGCTACGTTGCTTGGCAAACCATTTGTGTTGTTGTTTGACTTCACCTGCAAAAAGATTTTGGAGACGACAAGCTCCCAGTCCATTTCATCTTTCTCTACCCCTAGGTGACACTGATGCATTATCCACTTTGTTTTACGTCTCTTTCACATGTCACATTTATGAACCAGCATTTTCTTCCATCCTTTTACTACACCATTATGTGAGATGAGTTTAGATTTTCTGATCACCTACCATCTGATCAGCTCTTCAGAATAAGTGTTGTTCTGTTTACTGACCTTGTGACGCTTGCGCTTGCCAAATTCATAAGCATTTGATATTCTGTGGAATAAATGACTGCTGCTCCCATGCGATTTGATACCTACATGGACATGTAAAAATTAAATAACCAATGCTTTCTTATGCAATTTCATTCAGAAGAGGCCCTAAACTCATAAGGCTAGGAAAACATTAGGCTACAAACAAAAGTAGTGTCATCAAAGTAGAAGTGATTTCTTCCTCATTAGCTGCATACACTTTGAGCATGCGCTGGGGGCACGTCAAAAGGGTCAGCCATTGACAAATCATGAGTATTACTGCTGTGTGCGACGTGTACACTAGTGTCACATTTCAGTTCAATTTTATCATCTCGAGAAGCTCTATTTTTTATTTGTAGCAGGCTATGTTGCTTAGCAAACCATTTGTGTTGTTGTTTGACTTAACCTGCAAAACGATTTTGGAGACGACAAGCTCCCCGTGCTTTTCATCTCTCTACCCCAAGGTGATACTGATGCATTATCCACTTTGTTTTACGTCTCTTTCACATGTCACATTTAAGAACCAGTATTTTCTTCCATCCTTTTACGACACCATTATGTGAGATGAGTTTAGATTTTCCGATCACCTGCCATCTGATCAGCTCTTCAGAATAAGTGTTGTTCTGTTTACTGACGTTGTGACGCTTGCGCTGGCCAAATTCATAAGCATTTGATATTCTGTGAAATAAATAACTGCTGCTCCCATCCGATTTGATACCTATAGGGACATATGAAAATTAAATAACCAATGATTTCTTCAGCCAAAACATATTGGACCACTGAATGAAGTAGATCGTTTCTTAGAGCACAAGAACTCATAAGGCTAGGAAAACATTAGGATACAAACAAAAGCAGTGTCATCAAAGTAGAAATGATTTCTTCCTTATTAGCTACGTACACTTTGAGCATGCGCTGGAGGGCATGTCAAAAGGATCAGTCATTGACAAATCATAGGTATCACTGCTGCGTGCGACGTGAACACTAGTACCACATTTCAGTTCAATTTGACCATCTCAAAAAGTTCTGTTTTTGATTTGTAGCACGCTATATTGCTTAGCAAACCATTTGTGCTGTTGTTTGACTTCACCAAGGCTAGGAAAACAGTAGGCTACAAACAAAAGCAGTGTCATCAAGGTAGAAGTGATTTCTTCCTCATTAGCTATGTACAATTTGAGCATGCGCTGGGGGGACATCAAAAGGATCAGCCATTGACAAATCATGGGTATCACTGCTGCGTGCGACATGAATACTAGTGCCACATTTCAATTCAATTTGACCATCTCGAGAAGCTATGTTTTGATTTGCAGCAGGCTATGTTGCTTAGCAAACCATTTGTGTTGTTGTTTGACTTCACTTGCAAACATATTTTGGAGACGACAAGCTCCCTGTGCTTTTCATCTTTTTCTACCCCAAGGTGACACTGATGCATTATCCAATTTGTTTTACGTCTCTTTCACATGTCACATTTAAGAACCAGTATTTTCTTCCATCCTTTTATGACAACATTATGTGATATGAGTTTAGATTTTCCGATGACCTGCCATCTGATCAGCTCCTCAGAATAAGTGTTGTTCTGTTTACTGACCTTGTGACGCTTGCGCTTGCCAAATTCATAAGCATATGATATTCTGTGGAATAAATGACTACTGCTCCCATCCGATTTGATACTTATAGGGACATGGGAAAATTAAATAACAATGCTTTCTTATGCAAGTTCATTCAGAAGAGGCCCTAAATCCTGATATCGAGTGCAAAATAAGAACCACGTACCTAGGTGATTTTTGGGGTGGGTATAGCAGATTCCAAAAATGAAATCAAATCAGCAGCAGGACGGGTGTGGCAAACCTGACAAACATTAAGCAGGTATTAATTGCTGATTAATACCAGAAGAAAATCAAAAAATATGCTTATCTCAGTACTGCAGCATACTAGATAAAAATAAAGAGAAAAAACAAAAAATTCAATGAACTAAAAAATCTGGAATGTACTTACAGTATGAAGAAGCAGTCAACTTGTAATGCCGCAATATTACAATATGCATGGAAGCCATCTTTTTTTCACTAAAGCACGTTCATATATCAGCTTACAATACAGGACCAAACAACAAATAAACAACTAAACATAACATATTTATACTAGCATTCAAGGGCAAGAACAGAAAATTAACTACTGACGAACCCCTTCAAGCGGCAAGCGGTATAATCTTGATTAGGCCAAAACATATTCGACCACTGAATGAAATAGATTGTTTCTTAAAGCACCAGAACTCATAAGGCCAGGAAAACATTAGGCTACAAACAAAAGCAATGTCATCAAAGTAGAAATGATTTCTTTTTCATTAGCTACGTACACTTTGAGCATGCGCTGGAGGACACGTCAAAAGGATAAGTCATTCACAAATTATGGGTATCACTGTTGCGTGCGACGTGAACACTAGTACCACATTTCAGTTCAATTTGACCATCTCAAGAAGCTCAGTTTTTAATTTGTAGCAGACTACGTTGCTTAGCAAATCATTTGTGCTGTTGTTTGACTTCACCTGCAAAAATATTTTTTAGACGACAAGCTCCCAGTGCTTTTCATCTTTCGACAAGCTCCCCGTGCTTTTCATCTTTCTCTACGCCAAGGTGACACTGATGCATTATCCACTTTGTTTTACGTCTCTTTCACATGTCACATTTAAAAACCAGTATTTTCTTCCATCCTTTTACGACACCATTATGTGAGATGAGTTTAGATTTTCCGATCACCTGCCATCTGATCATCTCTTCAGAATAGGTGTTGTTATGTTTACTGACCTTGTGATGCTTGTGCTGGCCAAATTCATAAGCATTTGATATTCTGTGGAATAAATGACTGCTGCTCCCATCCGATTTGATACCTATGGGGACATGTGAAAATTAAATAACCAAGGATTTCTTATGCAAGTTCATTCAGAAGAGGCCCTAAATCCTGATATCGAGTGCAAAATGAGAACCATGTACCTGGGAGATTTTCCGGGTGGGTATAACAAATTCCAAAAATGAAATCAAATCAGCAGCGGAAAGAGTGAGTAACGGGTGTGGCAAACCTAACAAACATTAAGCGAGTATTAATTGCTGATTAATACCAGAAGAAAATCAAAAAATATGCTTATCTCGGTACTGCAGCATACTTGATAAAAATGAAGAGAAAAAACAAAAAATTCAATCAAATAAAAAATCTAGAACGTACTTTCAGTGTGTAGAAGTAGTCAAATTGTAATGCCGCAATGTTACAATAGGCATGGAAGCCATCCTTTTTTTTTCACTAAAGCAAGTTTATATATGAGCTTACAATACATGACCAAACAACAAATAAACAACTAAACATAACAAATTTAAACTAGCATTCAAGGGCAAGAACAGAAAATTAACTACTAACGAAACCCTTCAAGCGGCAAGCTGTATAATCCTGATTAGGCCAAAACATATTCGACCACTGAATGAAGTAGATCGTTTCTTAGAGCACCAGAACTCATAAGGCTAGGAAAACATTAGGCTACAAATAAAAGCAGAGTCATCAAAGTAGAAATGATTTTTTCCTCATTATCTACGTACACTTTGAGCATGCGCCGGAGGGCACGTCAAAAGGATCAGTCATTGACAAATCATGGGTATCACTGCTGCGTGCGACGTGAACACTAGTACCACATTTCAGTTCAATTTGACCATCTCAAGAAGCTCTGCTTTTGATTTGTAGCAGGCTACGTTGCTTAGCAAACCATTTGTGATGTTGTTTGACTTCACCTGTAAAAAGATTTTGGAGACGACAAGCTCACCATGCTTTTCATCTTTCTCTACCCCAAGGTGACACTGATGCATTATCCACTTTGTTTTACGTCTCTTTCACATGTCACATTTAAGAACCAGTATTTTCTTCCATCCTTTTACGACACCATTATGTGAGATGAGTTTAAATTTTCTAATCACCTGCCATCTGATCATCTCTTTAGAATAAGTGTTGTATTGTTTACTGACCTTGCGACGCTTGCGCTGGCCAAATTCATAAGCATTTGATATTCTATGAAATAAATGACTGTTGCTCCCATCTGATTTGATACCTATAGGTACATGTGAAAATTAAATAACCAATGCTTTGTTAGGCCAAAACATATTCGACCACTGAATGAAGTAGATCGTGTATTAGAGCAGCATAACTCATAAGGCTAGGAAAACTTAGGCTACAAACAAAAGCAGTGTCATCAAAGTAGAAGTGATTTCTTCCTCATTAGCTACGTATACTCTGAGCATGCGCTGCGGGGCACGTCAAAAGGATTAGCCATTGACAAATCATGGGTATCACTGCTGCGTGCGACGTGAACACTAGTGCCACATTTCAGTTCAATTTGACCATCTCGAGAAGCTCTGTTTTTGATTTGTAGCAGGCTACGTTGCTTAGCAAACCATTTGTGTTGTTGTTTGACTTCACCTGCAAAAAGATTTTGGAGATGACAAACTCCCCGTGCTTTTCATCTTTCTCTACCACAAGGTGACATTGATGCATTATCCACTTTGTTTTACGTCTCTTTCACATATCACATTTAAGAACCAGTATTTTCTTCCATCCTTTTACGACACCATTATGTGAGATGAGTTTAGATTTTCCTATCACCTGCCATCTGATCAGCTCTTTAGAATAAGTGTTGTTCTGTTTCTTGACCTTGTGACGCTTGCACTGGCCAAATTCATAAGCATTTGATATTCTGTGAAATAAATGACTGCTGCTCCCATCCGATTTGATACCTATAGGGACATGTGAAAATTAAATAACCAATGCTTTCTTATGCAAGTTCATTCAGAAGAGGCCCTAAATCCTGATATCGAGTGCAAAATGAGAACCATGTACCTGGGAGATTTTCAGGGTGGGTATCGCAGATTCCAAAAATAAAATAAAATCAGCAGCGGAAAGAGTGAGTAACGGGTGTGGCAAACCTGACAAACATTAAGCGGGTATTAAGCATTTGATATTCTGTGGAAGAAATGACTGCTGCTCCCATCCGATTTGATAGCTACATGGATATGTGAAAATTAAATAACCAATGAATTCTTATGCAAGTTTATTCAGAAGAGGCCTTGAATCCTGATATCAAGTGCAAAATAAGAACCATGTACCTGGGAGATTTTCGGGGTGGGTATAGCAGATTCCAAAAATAAAATAAAATCAGCGGCGGGAAGAGTGAGTAACGAGTGTGGCAAACCTGACAAACATTAAGCGGGTATTAATTGCTGATTAATACTAGAAAAAAATCACAAAATATGCTTGTCTCGGTACTGCAGCATACTAGATAGGAATGAATTCTGTGGAAGAAATGACTGCTGCTCCCATCCGATTTGATAACTACGAGGACATGTGAAAATTAAATAACTAATGATTTCTTATGCAAGTTCATTCAGAAGAGGCCTTGAATCCTGATATCGAGTGCAAAATAAGTACCATGTACCTAGGAGATTTTCGGGGTGGGTATAGCAGATTCCAAAAATGAAATCAAATCAGCAGCGGGAAGAGTGAGTAACGGGTGTGGCAAACCTGACAAATATTAAGCGGGTATTAATTGCTGATTAATACCAGAAGAAAATCAGAAAATATGTTTGTCTCGGTAATGCAGCATACTAGATAGGAATGAATAGAAAAAACAAAAAATTCAATGAACTAAAAAATTCATAAGAATTTGATATTCTGTGGAATAAATGACTGCTTCTCCCATCCGATTTGATACCTATAGGGACATGTGAAAATTAAATAAGCAATGCTTTCTTATGCAAGTTTATTCAGAAGAGGCCCTAAATCCCGATATCGAGTCTACCTCATCCACTCCTTCCATCTCCTCCTCCTACTTGTTGGGCTTCAATCTTCATTGGGCTCTCCGAAAACTAACATGCTCCCTGAAAACTAACATGATATCCGCAAACTAACCTACTCTCCGAAAACTAACCTGCTCACTTAAAAACTAAATCTACTGGCCGAAAACTAAAATGTTGTCCGAAAACTAACCTTACCCTCCCCGAAAACTAACCTGCTCTCTGAAAACTAACCTGCTCGCTGAAAAACTAAATCTACTGGCCGAAAACTAACCTTCACAACAAAATCTACCCTGCTCGCCGAAAACTAAAATGCTGTCCGAAAACTAACCTTCACACCAAAATCTACCCTGCTCGACGAAAACTAACATGCTCCCGGAAATCTAACATGATCACCAAAAACTAATGGCAACTATGATTAACCAAGAGGCAACCAGGTATCTAATGACAACTAGGTCTCATCCAGAGGCAACCAGGTACCTAATGACAACTAGGTCCAATCACGAGGAGGTCTTCTGGTCCAACCGTCGTTCTACTTATGAGGCGCCTCACTCTTCCTTGGCTCTCGGAAAACTAACATGCTCTCCGAAAACTAACATGATCACCAAAAACTATCCTGCTCTCCGATAACTAACATGGTATTTGAAAACTAACCTGCTATCGGAAAACTATCCTGCTCAATAAAACTAACCTGCTCCCTGAAAACTAACATGATCACCGAAAACTAATGACAAATATGATCAACCAAGAGGCAACCAGGAACCTAATGACAACTAGGTCCAATCCAGAGACAACCAGGTACCTAATGACAACTAGGTCCAACCTGCTCCCCAAAAACTAACATGATCTCGGAAAACTAACGTACTGCCCGAAAGCTAACGTGCTGACCGATCACCTGCCATCTGATCAGCTCTTTGGAATAAGTGTTGTTCTGTTTACTGACCTTGCGACGCTTGCGCTGGACAAATTCATAAGCATTTGATATTCTGTGGAATAAACGACTGCTGCTCCCGTCTGATTTGATACCTATAGGGACATGTGAAAATTAAATAACCAATGCTTTTTGTTAATAACATCTCAATGTTCATGATCAGGAAACCATGATCATATATTAACCAACAAGCTAGTTTAACAACAGGCTTTACTAGGGACTCTTTTATGTTTACAAACCACACAAGTATTAATGTTTCCTTTTAATACAATTATAGCATGGTATGTAAACATTTATCATAAGTACGAAGATATGATAATAACCACTTTATTATTGCCTCTTGGGCATATCTCCAACATGATCCAATCTATGATAAATAACATGCACAAAGCTACATGGCTAGGTCGAAGCCCTTAGGCCAAGGAGAATTACTCACACATAGAGATGAAATCAACAATCATAAACATTATAACGGAAATCATGAGATTGATAGTAATAGTCTTACAATGTGGCCAATTGGAGATGAGATCTACTATTACAAGTGGTGGAATATGGCTACGGTGGAGGAGAATGGTTTGGAGATTAGATCTAGATCTATTCCTCCGGCGGCTCTTCGGTATTGTGTTCTGTGGGGTGCAGGGGGCTTTTCTCGTCACCCGAGGCCTATTTATATAGGGGTACCTTCACAAAAGTTTTTCTGTTTGACCTAGCAGTATCGGTGGAAACTATACGGCCGGAACTATACGGTCAGAATTTTATTCCCACCGTATAGTTGGTCGTTAAAGCTTCCGCCTCCTCTTCACGATCCCTAGTTTCTTTTGGTTGTTGGAAATCTCGTATATTTGACTTTAATGTTGTCATTCCCATCATCAAACATTATTATCTGCGCAGGGAAAGATAGAAAGAAAGGATTGCATACCCTTTGATCATTAGGCATTAGTGGCAGGGTTTAGAGCGATATTTCATCAAAAATATGAATAATATCTAGTTTAAATATGGACGTGGATGGCTATATTTCACAGACATCAATTATTCTCCTTCACGAGGAGCCAGTGGTAGCCCATCACCATGTGACGTGAAGCGTCCAGCGGTAGGGGTTGCCGCACACGGCATCGCAGACTCTTTCTCACTTGATCTTGTTGAGGCAAATTTCCTGCAGGGTCACCTCGTCATCGTTGGTGGCATTTGGTTGCGGGGGCAGTCCCATCTGGGTTCAGGTGAGCGCTGTCGTTGGCGTTAAGAGGGTGCGGACCTCCATTCGCAGCGGTAGGGGATCCGGTGGATTGACTCTGTTGTCAACGTGAGCGTCGACAACGACCGTGCACATGTAGCGGTGGGAGAGATCGTTACTAATGCAGCTCTCAGATCCAGAACCATAGGTTCCTTCCTCCGTAGGAGGGTCGCAGAGATCAGAGTTGCAGTCGCTTCTGTCATCCGAACCATACGTGAGCGAGGGTGCATTTAGGACACTGATTGGAGGCATCCACGAGGCAGGTATAATTGCGAAAGGTGCCACCCAGGAGAAGAATGTCGACTTGACCCACTGATACGTCGTAAATGTATCTATAATTTTTGATGTTCCATGCTTGTTTAGTATCCACTTTGCTATGTTTTGTCTACACTTTGAGGTATTTTTATACACTTTATGGAACTAACCTATTGACAAGATGCCACAGTGCTAGTTGCCTGTTTTCTGCTGCTTTTGGTTTTAGAAAGCTAAAAAATGAATATTCTCGGAATTGGACGGGACAAAAGCCAAAGTTCATGTTTTTCCCTAAACGATATGGAAAATCGAAGACGAGATGGAGGAGGACACCAGGGTGGCCACACCCTAGGTGGGCGCGGGCCAGCCCTGGTGGCGCCCATAGGGGGTGTAGGCCCCCTGGCCCACCACTGACCTTGCCTCCTTCGCCTATAAGAATCCCCCAACTCAGAAACCCTAAACCATCGACCAGAAAGCCATGAAAAGTAGATGCTGCAAGTTTCCCCTAATAAACTTGAACCATGGAGGCAAATTTGTTGTATATGCTTGCACTTATAAGTTGGGATTAGCAGAACCGTGCTGTCACGGGGAACATTTTCAACATTGCACGTGTACCTTGTTGTACGCAGTTGATATCATGTTCTTTTGTCTATGGATGTCACCGGTGTAAAATAAAGAGAGAACTTGTAAGTCCATGGAGTTTGTATCCTGTGTTAGAGAAACGCCTAATCATGGTGGAAACTTGCAACATCACCATAGTGACATCTATAAAGCATTCTTCTTAATAAAAGAGACACATTGAGAAAAGAGGAAAGAGAGAAAAAGGCACCATATTTCCATGGTACATAAGAAGAATTGCTGAGATGCTCATTGTCTACTTGCCTTGTCATTTTGGTTATGGGAAAGCTCATGTACCATGTGCAAGGGGTACCCTGTTGGCGGTTCTCAATGATATGCAAATACTTACAGTGACAAGAACTTACCTGGACCCAAAGTTGAGTATGCCTGAGGTGTGGCCCTCGTATTCAAGGGGCATGAGATTTCCAACTTATACTTTTTCAAGCATATAATCCAGCTTTGCCACTTTAACCTTAACCACTTCAAGATGCTTATGATAGGGGCAATGAGGGCTGAAAGCTAATAAGTACCATAATTTTTGGAAGCTCTTTTGAAACTTGTAATCACTGCTTCCTTTACAAAAAGGCCTTTCTTCCACCATTATTTGAGTCTCCACCTTCTACCCTTAGGCACCATTAAGAGAGCATAGTTGTCATTCTGTGTGCAATGTTCCAAAGCTTATTAATTGATGCATATTGTGTTATTACTTGTTCATGTGCTATCTGTTTCTAGTCACCCTTGTGAACTTTGCAGGTGTCCTATGCATTATATTGCTACTCTATGAGGGACAAGCTGATTGCCACTATGCTATGTTTTCTGGATGTGAAACAAACAAACGTTTTTCAATGCATATTATTCATGATCTTTGTTTGTAGCTTTCCATGTTGCATGCATAGTTACTATGTCTTATTGTTAGAACTCCATCTTTCATGCACATGTTTAGAGTTCTTTGATCCCAGTTTTCAATGTTTGCAAATGGTTGGATCTTTAATGTGAGGGTGCATGTCACCTCAAAAATTATTCTTTTTATCACTTACCTACTCGAGGACGAGCAGGAGTTAAGCTTGGGGATGCTGATACGTTGGAAACGTATCTATAATTTTTTATGCTCCATGCTTGTTTAGTATCTACTTTGCTTTACTTGTCTACACTTTGAGGTGCTTTTTACATGTTTTCTGGTACTAACCTATTAACAAGTTGCAATAGTGCCAGATGCCTATTTTCTGCTGTTTTTGGTTTCAAAAAAGTTAGTAAAGAAATATTCTCAGAATTGGACGGGACAAATGCCAAAGTTAATAACTTTCTGTGGGGAACAAGAAGTCCAGAGGAGAGCCGGAGGGGCTGGCCAGGGGGGCCAGACCCACCTCAAGCGCGGGGTCAGGTGGACCCGTGCCTGGGTAGGGTTTGGCGACCCTGGTCGCCTCCCGGACTCGCCCCTTCGCCTATAAGAAGCCCCCGATGCAGAAACTCTCAGTACCCAATCAGAAATCCACGAAACCGTATGTAGCCACCGCCACCATCGTCCCTAGATCGGGGGATCTGAAGCTCTTCCCGGCACCCTGCCGGAGGGGAGATCATCCCGGAGTCCTTCTCTCCGGTATGATTTGTGAGTAGTTCCACCTTGGACTATGGGTCCATGTAGTAGCTAGATGGTTGTATCTCCTCCTTTGTGCTTTCATGTATAAATCTTGTGAGCTCCGTTCATGATCAAGATCTAATCTATTTGTAATTATGCATGTTGTGTTTGTGGGGATCTGATGAATATTGAGATTATTATGTTGGTTTGATTAATGGTTCTATATTTATGATTCTATAATGTCTGTGTTGTTTGTGATCTTGCATGCTCTCCGTTGCTAGTGGTTATCTTGGCCAAGTAGTTGCTAGTGACTCCAAGAGGGAGTATGTATGCTCGATAGTGGTTTCATGCCTCTAGTTTCCAAGGGAAGTGACAGAAATCTCTTCGGTTGTAGATGTACTGTTGCTACTAGGGAGAAAACAACGGTCCCTTGTGAAGGGAATATGCCCGAGAGGCAATAATAAAGTGGTTATTATCGTATTCCTTGTTTATGATAAATGTTATTTTACATGCTATAATTGTATTAATACGGAAACGTTAATACATGTGTGTTTAATAAACAAAAGGAAGTTCCTAGTTATGCCTCTCTTATAAACTAGCTTGTTGATTAACAAGATGATCAAAGGTTTCCTGATCATGGACATTGGATGTTGTTAATAACGAGGTCACAACATTAGTGTAATGATGTGATGAACATTCATCTGAAGTATAGAATTACAATCAAAGTCATTGAGTTTATGTTGCTATAATAACTTACGAAGTGATCCTACTCCTTAGACCATGAGATCATGCCAATCACTAACACCGGAAGAGTTTCTTGATAACATCAAACGTCACACCGTAACAGGGTGATTATAAAGATGGGTTCAGAACTTCTAAAGTGTTATGTTGAGGCCCATAGATCGAGAGTGGAATTTGTTCATCCTGATGACGGATAGATATGCTCTGGGCCCTCTCTATGATATCACATTGATTAGCTTGCAAGCAAGTGATTTGATCACTAGAATGTTATATCACGGGAACGAGAAAAGAGTGCATGTCAGTAACGAGATCAAACTAGGTATGGAGATACCGATGATCGAATCTCGGACATATAATATATCATGAAACAAAAGGATTAAGATACTAGCATAAAAGGTTCCGACGATCACAAGAAAGTCATCGTTGAATGTGTGGGAGTCAGTATGGGTCTCCAGATCCCGCTTCTGATTATTGATTCGAGAGGGGTCTCGATCATGTCTGCATTATTCACGAATCGTAGGGTGACACACTTAAGAGACACCGACATCCATTTGGAGCAAAAGTTTCATGCCGAAAAGAATTACAAGCGCAGGAATTTATTTCACTAGATACCGAAACGGGTTTTCGGGTGAAATTGCAGAAAGTGTTTCTGCATGTGAAATGAAATACTAGCAAGGGGTTATATGTGAATGTTTGTCATTAAAGTAATTGACAAAATTCTGAATAAATAAAAGGAGTTTTATTAAATGAGAGTTTGCATTAAATTTGTTGGAAATTTAATGGGAATTTGAGTGGGTTTTTAGTGGAGGGAATTGAAAGGCATTTGAGTGAGTGGAGTGTCCACCCACATGAATGTGGAAGAGGTGGGGGCAGCCCCATGGCTGGGCGCATGGCCCCTTGGGTGCCCCCCTCCCTATAAAAGGATCCCCCTCCCTCTCTCTCACTCACACCTCCTCGTGAAGAATCTCTCTCCCCCTCTAGTATTTATCCCCATGGTCTCGGACTAGCGAGATACATGTTCCCGGTGGCTATTCGGCAAGAAAGAGTCGTGCTTCCGCTGCATCGCTGGAGCGAGGAGGTGGAGGTTGCTCGGTGCCTCGGACGTGTGTGCAAGCACGGATGCGCTGCTGGTTTGCGGTGCTAGGACTTCCTCTCGATCTTGAGATCGGCAAGAGATCATCTACATCAACCACGGGTTTGGACTCATTAAGCTTTGTCGGTCTTCAAGGGTATGTTCTCTACGGATATACATCCCCCCGTTGTTTGTATCTAGTAGATAGATCTTGGTACATAGTTGTTCCAATCGTAGGAAATTTTTTGTTTTCTATGCTGCAAACCCTACACCTTGTTCATGGAACATGTGGATTGTTTACCTTACACACTTTGCTTAAAGAAGTTGTCTGTTGCTTGCAAATTAATACTGGAGGGGGTTCAGATGATAACCTGAAGGTGGACTTTTAGTCATAGATGCAGTTGGATTACGGTCTATGTATATTGTTGTATTGCCCAATCAACTTCATAGGATCTTTCTGGCTAGTAATTGCATTGTTATGCCTTGCTCAGTTCCTGTCAATTGCCCTGCTGTAATTTGTTTACCCTTCATGCCATGTTTTTTATTTAAGGAGAGCACCTCTAGTGAACTATGGACCCCGGTCCAATCTTTACCATTGATACATCTTCCACTGTTACTTGTTTACTTGCTGCAAACCATTACCTTCCACACCATACATTTAATCCTTTGTTACAGCAAACCGGTGAGCTTGACAACCTTACTAATTTGCTAGGGCAAAGTCTTGAGTTTGTGTTGTGCAGGTCTCCGTGTTGCTTTCAACACCTGTGTGACATTTCCTTCCTCCTACTGGTTCGATAACCTCGGTCTCAACTGAGGGAAGACTTGCTGCTGTACTCTTCACACCTTGCTCTTGGGGTTCCCAACAAGACTCCACATCAGCCACTAAGTTTTCTGGCGCCATCAAGGAGTCATCACTGGTTCGCTATGCGCACCAGCTCATTGACTCTTTCTTGCGTCCTTTGCGGGGCTTCGCCGGATAAAGCTGATAACTCGGCAGCTGCTGCATCTGTAGCTCTGAGGTTCTTTGCTATTGTGATGTACCTTGGCAAGCCTGGGTTAGCCGAATCCCCTGGCCTTGGCACATATTATTTATCTATATCACTTAGAAGGTTTTTTCCTCGAATCCTTACACCATCCGTTCAAGTTGGGCTAGTGTTAAGCTTGTTGGCTCTAGCATACTCAGGCAGGGTGATGTTTAGGGACTGCTGAGCTGCTGCTAGTTTCTTGGCTCCCTCTAGCAGTTTTTGCATGGTCTCCTCCAGCTCGGTAGTTAATTTTTTTGCATGAGCCGGATTTATGATGGGAGCTATAGGAGTAGTTGAACTCTCTATGGATTCCTGCAGTATGTTCTGGCTTCTCCAGCGAAGGAAACCTTGAACGAGCAGCTTTGGGGGTAGTATTCTCTTCTTCTACTGGTTTTGCCGCCACCGGGTCTCTGCTGGTTCCCACGCCTGGCGTAGTCATCATCACCTCGATGCTACCTGCGGGGCGAGTGATACGCGGGCTGCGAGCAGCACAGAGGGGAGGTTCTCTCGCGATAATGACTTGCTGTGGGTAAACGTAGGAGACGTCGATGCCAATGTAGAATTTATGCGCGCCAAAGTTGAGAAAGACGTTGTTGCACGGTGGAGGGCGCTTCCCGAAGTTGTGCACATTGTCGTTGACGTAGTACCGCGAGTTGAATCGCTGCACCAGGACAGAGATGATGCACTTTCCAGTTGCGATGAAGTTTCCCATTTGGATCTTGACTCTAGCTAGCGCCGCTACTGGCCCCATGGTGGGCGCCAACAGTCGTGGTGGTGGCACGACAAATTCCATGGGTAGGATAAATATGGGGCCAATGTGCACTAGTTGGATCCAGGGAGGGATAGCGTAGTGGATCTACACACGATGAGTACTCTCAAGATCTTATTGTAGGGTTTGCAGCATAGAAAACAAAAAAATTTCCTACGATGGGAACAACTAAGTACCAAGATTTATCTACTAGATACAAGCAACGGGTGGATATACATCCATAGAATACATACCCTCAAAGACTGAATAGCGTTAACGAGGTTGTACTTGTGGATGATGTAGACGAACGCTTGCCGATCTCAAGATCGTGATGAAGTCCATCTGGTTTAGCCGGTCCAGCACCATCAAGTCCAGCACCACAAAGCAGTGGTGCAAACGTGATTGCACACACGTCCGGGTACCCCGACAACCTCCGCGCCCTCACTCCAACGAAGCAGCGGAAGCAACAAATCCTTCCAGAAAAATCCACCAGGAACATGTATCTCGTTGATCCGTGACCATGGGGAAATTCTAAAGGGGGAGAGAGATCCTTCACGAGGAGGTGTGCTTTGAGAGGAGGAGAGGGGGGCCTTTTATAGGGAGAGAGCGGGCACCCCAAGGGGCATGGCGCCCAGCCAGGGTGGCTGCCCCCACCTCTTCCACATTCATGTGGGTGGAGCTCCCACTCAAAATGAAAAGCATCCACTCCCATAAAAGAGCCTCCACTCAAAAATCCACTCACATGCATTAAATTTCCACCAAATTTAATGCAAGCTCTAATTTAAATAAAACTCTTTTATTTATTTATTAAGAATTTTGTTAATTACTCTAATTAACAAACATTCACATAAAACCCCTTATAACATTTCAATTTCACATACAGAACCAGTTTCAGCAATTTCAACCGAAACAGTTCCGGTGTCTAGTGAAATAAATTCCTGTGCTTTCCTTTTTCATTCTCTGGCATATTATTTGCTCCAAATGGTGTCGGTATCCCTTAAGTGTGTCACCCTACGGTTCGCGAATAATGTAGACATGATCGAGACCCCTCTCCGATCAATAATCAGTAGCAGGACCTGGAGATCTGTACTGACTCCCACATATTCAACGATGACTTCTGTGATTGTGTGAACCTTATACGCATGTAACTCAATCCCTTTGTTTCGCGATATATTAAATGTCCGAGATTCGATCATCGGTATCTCCATACCTAGTCTAATCTCATTACCGACATGTACTCTTTTCTCGTTCTCGTGATATAACATTCTAGTGATCAAATCACTTGCTTGCAAGCTAACAAATGTGATATCACCGAGAGAGCCCAAAGTATATCTCTCCGTCATCGGGATGGACAAATTCCACTCTTGATCTAGGAGCCTCAACATAACACCTTCGTAGCACTGAACCCATCTTTATAGTCACCCTGTTACGGTGTGACATTTGATGTTATCAATATACTCTTCCGGTGTTAGTGATTGACATGATCTCATGGTCTAAGGACTAAGATTACTTCGTATGATGTTATAGAAATATAAACACAATGACCTAGATCATAATGCTATACTTCGGATGAATGTTCATCACATCATTCCAACAATGTTGTGACCTTGTTATTAACAACATCCAATGTCCATGATCAGGTAACCTTTGATCATCTTGTTAATCAACGAGCTAGTTTATGAGAGAGGCATAACTAGGAACTTTCTATTTGTTTATTAAACACACATGTATTAACGTTTCCGTATTAATACAATTATAGCATGCAAAATAAATATTTATCATAAATAAGGAATACGATAATAACCACTTTATTATTGCCTCTCGGGCATATTCCCTTCAGTCTCCCACTTGCACTAGAGACAATAATCTAGTTTAGAAACTTTGCGTATTGAACACCTATGGCTTTTAGTGTTTCATATACGCGATTGCAAGTGGTTAACATAATCTCCGGATCTGACGCTTTCAGGTCCGTGTGTATTTGCATGTCTTTGTGTCTTCACGCATCACTCATTCTCCAATGAGATGGCATTGTATATATTTGGTCTTTTGGTGAGACCTTTAGTTCCTTGGGGTTAAATCATGGCGATACTATTGGCGTACAATATATCTTTAGTGTTAGCCCGTTGCGAACCACACCTTAGTTTGATAACAAACTACTTGACACAAATGCCCTCCTTTGCTGCTACTATAGCAGTCATATACTTAGCCTTTTTGTTGTAGTATCTGTCACAATGTCTTAACTTTGGAATTCATCCAAATCTGTCATGGAAACTCCTTTCCATTTCATTGTGCCATCCATAGTTTAAATTCATATAATCTTAATTTGTGTCTTGTGACAAAACTAGTATCAATGTAACGCTTTACACTGAACTATTTGTAATTGTTTGTCACCTCTACACAAATATCATAAGAATATTTCCTTACTATCGTCCAATGATCATTTTATGATTCATCCTGGTATATGCTCATAATACTTAGAGCATAGGACATATCTGGATGTGTACATATCATGGTATGATTGATTAAAACATTCTTGTGATTTCACTCATCAAGTGTCAAAGCACTTGAATCTTGTTTCACTTATCAAGTGTCGATACACTTGAATCTTGATTCAATTCTTTTCCATGCAACACGATACTTTTCTCGTTGTTTCTATATTGAACCCCTTCAATATCTCATATATGTACGTTTGGCACGACCATATTAGCATCACTGTCTATCCATATAGACATTCATGCTAAATATTCGGGTTTTGCCTAAGTCTTTCATCAAAATAAAATCCTTAACCTTTGTCAATAAAAGATACATCATTTCTAATCAACAAGATGTCCTCCACATATTGTATTAGAAATATGTCTCAGCGCCCCCACTTAATTTCTTGCAAATGCAAGCATCTTCATTGTCTCCTGATGAAAACTCCTTTTCATCTCCTGGTGAAAACTCCTTTTCATCACGGTGAAGATTCCAACTCCGCGATGCTTACTTCAACCATTGAAGTTTGCATGCCCTTTTTAGCAGCCTTTGAATTAACAAAACCCTTTGGATCGTGTCATGCACACGTCCTAGATAACCATTCTATTAGAAGAACTTTGTTTTTGTATTCATCTACCATATACCAAATTATATGTAGTGGTTGCTACATTAATCCGTACAGACTAAATATCGCTATGAAAGATCAAATCTTGTCATAGTGAACTCCTTGAACATTGTCGTAAAATAATGTATGGCATGTCGACTATTTCATAGATGTGAAACATCCATGTCTGTTTCTTTATAGATCCAAATACGACCGATAGGTTTTTACACCTTTCCGGAGGGTCTTCCAAGTTCAAAACTTGATTTCTCGTATATGGAACTATCACAGATTATATGGCTTCAAGCCATTTGACGGATTCAGGGCCCATCATCGCTTCTTTGCATGTAGTCGGTTAATCATTGTCAAACAACAATGATTTACTCTCAAATTTTTGCATTTGATTATTTATCCGACCTACTTGGTTCAATAGGAACTTAGACCTCCGTGACCATAACCTTTGAGGCACGTGAGCCATGAGCATTGTGGCTGCCTCCGGAACATTTTCTGGCGCTGCGCAACTCAGCACATATAGCTAAGGTCCGTTAACCTTATCAAAGTTCTATTGTCCTCCCACTTAACTTTTGCGAAAAAATCCTTTTCAAGGAACTTCACGTTTCAAGCGACAAACCCTTTTGTCCTCGGTGTTATGGAGGAATACCCAATGGTTATTCGAAATAACCTATAAATACATGCTCATCCGACTTTGGTTGTAAACATCTTACTTATGCTTAGTATACCAAAATTTAAGAAAGGACAACTTGGGTTTTACCCCAAACCATAACTTAGATGGTGTCATTTCAACGGATCAAGATGGAGCTCTTTTCAGTGTAAAAGCGGTAGTCTCTAAAGCTTTTAATCTTTTAAAACATAATGGCAGTTTTATAAATAACACCTTTGATCCAACCAAGTAAAACAAGGTTTTATTACAAATCCCAAACACTCCATATTCCTATGGTGTTTCGGGAGATGTAAATCTAGGTGATTTGATAAACTTGCAACTCAAATAAATCCCTTTATGATGAAATCATAAATCATTTATTTTCTTGTTACACTTGCAACTCAAATAAATCCCTTTATGATAAAATCATAAATCATTTATTTTCTTGTTACAATGATTTTCCACTTCATCTTGAAAGTCCTTGAACGTTTTCAAATATTTCATACTTCTTTCTCATTAAGTGAATATTCACTGAAATTTTCAGAGAAAGCATATGAAGTTGAAATCCATCGCTTACGACTACACATAATGGATTACATACATCGATATGTATAAATTCCAATATTTTAGTCATTCGTTCTTCTTTGGCCTTTGGACGAAGTTTTAATTATCCCGAGGAAAGTCTCACAAGAGTCACTTGATCAAATCAAAGACTCCAAAAATCCATGAATATGGAGATTCTTCATGTTTTCTTTCCAATATAATTTAAATGGTGATGTCACTTTGTAAGTGATCTTTCAATCATTTGTCTTGCGACATTTTAGCATCAGTTTTTATGGATGTGATTTCTCCAACTAGATTTGTAAATCATCCATCTTATATGGAATACGGTAATTATTTGAAAAATCTTTGTTCTCATAGTACCTGATTTAAATAACGATTATTGAAACAAATCTTGAAGGCAAGATTTAATGTCAACGAGAAATACAAACAACGGCTTGTTTGTTTTCGATGATCATCATCACATATTCTCTTGCTAGTTACTTAGACCATTGTGGTTCATGAATCACGTCGTTCAGTATGAAATTTCATACCAACCAATTCGATATCCAATAACCAAGAACCACATTGTTTAACAAGCAAAGAATACAACCATAACATGTATATCATCTATATACCTAAACTGGATATTTCCAGTCTTTTCTTTTCTGCCAAATATATTTTATAGATTTTCTTTCAGCATTTTCTTTTCCTTTTTAAAAGAATGTATCAACATCAACAGTGGTGCCATATACATGACACATAGTCCAAAGCGTGTATATTCAAATAATAATACCTTTGGACTTGCACTATGAAGTAGATCACCATCATCAAATGATCGGCATTCGTTCAAAATCCATTTTTTAGTAATATTTTAGTGTAGTAAACACTTTACATACATCTTCTATTCATCCTTATCATGACGACTTTCATGATCAAGCTAATGTAGCTTATAAAAATGAATCGTAAGTATAAAGTTACTTTCCAAAACCCCTTTTGGATGGTTAGGATGTCTAGCATCTCCAACCTCTGCAAATTCTCATCCAATATGAGAACATACATTATACTCTATCATATTGCAACCAAAACATTATTCTAAATATCGTTATATCTGCCACACATGATGGTTTCTAAAACAATTCTTTCAGCTCCTAGATAAACTTGATATTAAAAACAATCAAGAATCATGGAGGCAAACATGATACTTAAGATACTAACACTGGAATTGTTACTCTCGATTTAATACCAATTATTAAATTTTACGGAGTAAACAGAGTTTGCTGAAAGTTTGCAATAGGACTTTAAACTTTAGATTGACACTCAACACAATACGATACCAGTTCGTAAAATAAATATTCAGAATTCTATAGTTCTATTATCTCAATTACAACTAAGCATAAAGTGGTGAACGAATGACAATGACTACAACAAATTATGAAAATTCACTTTGATTTAATTTATGATAAATTGAGTTCTACTAATCCAAATTAGAAATGAACTCTCACTCAAAAACAACATCCCTCGTGTCTTTTTGGTGATTACATGAACCAAATCCACTACACCAAGTCCGATCATCACGTGAGTCGGTGTAGCTTCAAAGGCGAGCATCAAATGGGCATCATATCTTCCATATAACTCATGTTAAACCTTTCGGTCCGTATTCCGAGGCCATGTCTGTACATGCTAGGCTCGCTAAGTAAGAACCTTAGTATTTGTGTGTGTAACTGTCTTACACCTGAACTATGATCGTGGATCCAAGAACACCCGATCATCACGTGATGTCTTGGAGCGACGAAACATAATCGGTGCATACTTAAGGGAGAACACATTTTTATCTTGATATCTAAATGAGGGATCATCTTATTATGCTAATAAAACCCTAAACTAGCAATATAAGATGCAATCAAACATCACATGTGAATAAGTGAAATGATATGGTTCTTGCAGTTGATCTCCATCATGTGCATCATGGTATGATCATTATCATTCCTATATGTGTAAGTCCAAGGTCTATGGAACTTAGACGTTATGTGTGTTGTAAGAGTATCGATTTATACTTCTACTTACAACATCACCATATCATGACACTAGCCAGCAACAATCTAAACTAGACGCCTCTAATTTATCCATTACAAGTTTTACGTGGCTTAGGGCTTTCGAAGATACAACTGTTCATACCTACGAACATGAACCCCAACTAGGATAACCAAATTGTTGACAACTCGTTGCAAATTAGATATTTACTATAGTAGGAGAGACAGACACCCGCTAGCCACTTATGCAAAACTAGTTGCATGTCATTCGTGGAACAGGTCTCATGTGCGAGGACATGTAAAGTTTGTCCGGGCCGCTTCATCCCACTATGCCACCAATATCCAAAGTACAACTAAAAAGTAATAAAATGATAATCATCGTCCACATACTCATATGTGTACTACCCGTGCAAAGCATCTACGCATAGATCCGGCTCTGATACCACTGTAGGATTAGCAGCATAGAAAACAAAAAAATTCCTACGATGGGAACAACTAAGTACCAAGATCTATCTACTAGATACAAGCAACGGGTGAATATACATCCATAGAATACATACCCTCGAAGACTGAATAGCGTTAACGAGGTTGTACTTGTGGATGATGTACACGAACGCTTGCCGATCTCAAGATCGTGATGAAGTCCATCTGGTTCAGCCGGTCTAGCACCATCAAGTCCAGCACCACAAAGCAGTGGTGCATCCGTGATTGCACACACGTCCGGGTACCCCGACAACCTCCACGCCCTTGCTCCAACGAAGCAGCGGAAGCAACAAATCCTTCCAGAAAAAGCCACCAGGAACATGTATCTCGTTGATCCGAGACCATGGGGAAATTCTAAAGGAGGAGAGAGATCCTTCAAGAGGAGGTGTGCTTTGAGAGGAGGAGAGGGGGACTTTTATAGGGAGAGGGGGAGGGCACCCCAAGGGGCATGGCGCCCATCCATGGTGGCTGCCCCCACCTCTTCCACATTCATGTGGGTGGAGCTCCCACTCAAAATGAAAAGCCTCCACTCCCATAAAAGAGCCTCCACTCAAAAATCCACTCACATGCATTAAATTTCCACCAAATTTAATGCAAGCTATCATTTAAATAAAACTCTTTTATTTATTTATTCAGAATTTTGTTAGTTACTCTAATTAACCAACATTCACATAAAACCCCTTATAACATTTCAATTTCACATACAGAACCAGTTTCAGCAATTTCAACCGAAACAGTTTCGGTGTCTAGTGAGATAAATTCATGCGCTTTCCTTTTTATTTCTCTGGCATATTATTTGCTCCAAATGGTGTTGGTATCCCTTAAGTGTGTCACCCTACGGTTCGCGAATAATGTAGACATGATCGAGACCCCTCTTCGATCAATAATCAGCAGCGGGGCCTGCAGATCCGTACCGACTCCCACATATTCAATGATGACTTCTGTGATTGTGTGAACCTTATACGCATGTAACTCAATCCCTTTGTCTCGCGATATATTACATGTACGAGATTCGATCATCGGTATCTCCATACCTAGTTTGATCTCGTTACCGACATGTACTCTTTTCTTGTTCCCGTGATATAGCATTCTAGTGATCAAATCACTTGCTTGCAAGCTAACTAATGTGATATCACCGAGAGGGCCCAGAGTATATATCTCCGTCATCGGGATGGACAAATTCCACTCTTGATCCATGAGCCTCAACATAACATCTTCGTAGCACTGAACCCATCTTTATAGTCACCCTGTTAGGGTGTGACGTGTGATGTTATCAAGATACTCTTCCGGTGTTAGTGATTGACATGATCTCATGGTATACTCATTGAGATGGACTAAGATTACTTTGTATGATGTTATAGCAATATAAACACAATGACCTTGATCATAATGCTATACTTTGGATGAATGTTTATCACATCATTCCAACAATGTTGTGACCTCGTTATTAACAACATCCAATGTCCATGATCAAGAAACCTTTGATCATCTTGTTAATCAACGAGCTAGTTTATGAGAGAGGCATAACTAGGAACTTTATATTTGTTTATTAAACACACATGTATTAACGTTTCCGTATTAATACAATTATAGCATGTAAAATAAACATTTATCATAAATAAGGAATACGATAATAACCACTTTATTATTGCCTCTCGGGCATATTCCCTTCACTTATATTTAGATCAACAATGGTGTACAACTTGCTCCTTGAGCTGTATCGGAGAGAGGAAGAAGAAGAACTGATGTGCTCTCTCCTTCCCTTAGGGTTTTTCCCTCTATAGAATGAATCACCCCTTGCCCCAGAGGCCCTGGCTCACCTTATAAGGGGGTGGCCAGGTTACAATTAGGGCTTACGTGGACGGCATATTCGATGGATATGCTCTTCCCAAAATATTAATTTGGCTCCCTCCTTTCCCCTGTCGCCCTCCTCTGCACGAGAAAGGCACAGAGTCCATGACATGTGACCTTTCGGGTCAGGGACTGTCATCTCGTGACCCTCTGCTATGTCTCTGTCCCTCTGGCTCTTGTCCTTAGAGCTTGTATCTCCTTGGATTCCAGAGAGAGGGACAGAGGAAAGTGTTGACTTTGGGGCTTGTTCTCTCCTTGATCATGCCATCTCGTGACTAGGCCTCGTCCCTATTGACTCAGCCAAGACGGTACCTGCAAATATCAAACACCCTTGACCCCGTGCCGACATACTTTATATGTCACCTGAGTCCTCCTGGTGCTATCCATCTTAGGTTAACCCAGCCCTTATTCGGCCAACCCTTATATATCTCAGCCAGATCATGCCTTGGCCCGATTAATTCCTCGGTGAGCTTTACTCTTTACCATAACTTGACCCTACCCGGGGTCATCCCCCCAACAACTATCACTATCTAATTAACATATGCATCTACAATGTCTAAAACGCATTAAAACTGGGATTAGAGGCGTGGCGAGGGGCTCACCGAGGTCGCGGACGGGGAAGCTATGGCGAGCGGCTCGGCGATGGGGCAATGAAGTTGCAGCGACCATCAGGGATGATGGCAGTGGTCGTTGGTGGAGGCGCGACTTAGAGAGGCGCGGCGGGGCGGGGCGGGGCGGGGCGGGCGGGGTGGCGCGAGGTCGGGGCGGCGCGACGCGAGGTCAGGTCGGGGCGGCACGGGCAGGGTAGGGGCTGGGCGGGTAGGGGCTGGGCGGGTAGGGGCGGCGCGAGGTCGGGGCGGCGCGGGCACGAATATTTGTAGGAGCGGGAGAGTTTGGAATGAGAGAGAGGGAAGGGCGCATGCGACCCCTGTTAAGTTACTAGCAAATTTTTGGATATAATATTGGTGGCGTTTACAACTCTTCAGACGCCACCACTATAACATAGTTGCGGGGTTCAAATTTTCCAAATGTATGGGCTACATTGGTCCAGGCTCGTATCATGGTCCCCACTTAGTGCCGATGTTCACTATTACACGAATGCCAGGACTAAGTTATAATGGCGGTGTTCGCCTTTTTTTGAACGCCGCGACTATTTTGCCTCGCAGTAGTGGCGCCTATTTTGTCCTGGACGCCACTAGAAAAAATGACTGTTATAAGCATTTTCCTACTAGTGCACCAGTCTATTAATAATCATCAACGGTAGTACAAATAGATATAAAGGTAATAAAAATTACAAATAGGTCATTAAACCACCTAGCGACTACTACAAACACTAGTGCGAACCGAAGTCGCACCGCTGTCCTTGCCCCTCCATCACCGGAGCTGGACAAAGCTTGTCGTATTAGAGCTTGTTATAGTAGACAGACGACGTCGTCGTGCTAAGACCATAGAAGACCAGGGCACTAGAGCAGCAATCATCATCAATGATGACATCCGTAGATCGGAGGAGACTTAGCTGAAAATAAACCGACAAACATGAAAACATATAGAATCCCAGTAGATCTACCAGACAAACGACTCCACGCACCCTTTGTTGGCGTTAGATGCACCACTGAAGCGGGGATAGAATGATAAGAAACTTATTTTAACTTTAAGACGTAGTCGTCGTCTTAACATCCCGAAAAAAGACACATGAAAACAGACGATACAAAGAACTGAAAAAACTCCTGCCGACAAAAGAGCGTGGTCCGCCACACCTCCAAGACTCTAAGGCCAACAGAGATGAAGATAGTTTACTCCAACAAGTTGACAAGGATCATACTTGTACGATAACTAGGCAAACAAGTTCATATCTGGTACAGATCACCACATGAGCAAGCTAAATTAGTGAACAACATGATATTTGCTGGCGACCTTTTAGGGGTGAAAAAAAATGTGTGATACACTTTTTAGCATATACCCTCTAGAAGGGAATAAAAAATAAATTTGTACTTTTCTCTCTAAATTTAATATTTTGATATGAAAAAACATTTTAAGAACATCTCTAACAGATGTGACGAATGGTTTCCTTGTATCTTTAGGATAAGTTTTTTTTAGCCTCATATTTTTTAGGACAAGTGGAGAGCCAACTAACGGAATGAGGCTGAAATTATAGTAAGGAACGCAAGCTACTCCGTCGTGGCCCAACAAGAAATAAATCTGTCTGGACTTGGTAGGCTCTATTGGCAGCCCAGCAGTCATCACACCTGCCTGGAAAGCGGCGGCGGCGGCCCCGTGCATCGATCGATGGAGGCGAAACCGGCGAGCACTGGCGAGCAGAAAGGCCTGGCGGCGGAGGAGGTGCGGATCATCATCAGGAAGTACTACCTCGATCAAGCATACCTTATTCGTAAGTCCATTCTCCTCCCCGCGTTTAAGAATTTGTAGCACCCAGTATTTTCGACAGATGCTCGAGCGCATCCCCAGCCTCGTTCCAATTCATGAAAACATATAGCCATGACTGGTTTCTCTCGGGTTCGTTCTAGCATTCTCTACTCGTTAGTTGTTTGTTTAATTTGGTGTTAGATACACGCGGTCGTTTAGAGTGTGCGCTAGCTAGTCAAAATTTCGTTCCTATATCGGTCGATTTTGGATCGATCCAGACTTCCTTTAAAGCGTCGACGTAAAGTTGAGCGGCGGTTGCTTATCTCTTTTTTCCCGCACAATGGCGGGCGCTAGCCAAAGGTGCTTGGAAAAATACAATTAAAGAGCCGTGTATGACTCTTTCCTCAACGGTTCAATCGGATCAAGCTCAATGCCATAGATTAACATAACAAAATCAATAAACATATTCTATCTAAAAAAACTTATCTGATTTTTTTACCGTGACTAGAATAACGAAATAGATGGCACGTAAAAATAATGAAATCAGTCACAAAATCACGAATAGATGCAATAAAAAACAGATTTGCTATAATAAAAACTTGTATACATAACTAATCTAGAAAAGGTAAAAACATGCATAAATATGCTTGTTCAACTGGCACCGAGAGATCTCGGATGACTGGACTTCTACTGTTGTAGGTCTGAAACCATGCATCGAGTGAGTTAAAAAATATAGAGAAATTGTGAAATTCTCACAACCATTCGTTCAGTTGCAAGTTTGTTGTTGCTAACTAAATCTTGCATGCATTCAAACCATATATATTCATATTCGTAGCTTATATTCCCTACAACTATACCAACTAGCTGAATACACGTGCGTTGCTACGAGAATATATCATACTAATGTGTAGGTAAGTGAGTGTCGCATGCTTGTGACAAGATTGTCGGAATGAATTCACGAGCGTTGAGTATCATATGGACCGGTGACGTTCTGACAAATATTATTTCTCAACATGAGATTATCATGCTTTAGGATGCCTTGCAATTATCTCATGGTTGGCTTGCAATTCCAATTTATCTTTGATTTGTACCGCGACAGTTTGGGTTGGTATTTAAGGTCTAGCTTCACCAAGCAAAGGAATAATTTTCCATGTTATACTTAGTGCAACCATAGTAAAAAAACAACTACATAAAGATCTCCTGGTTCGATACCAAATCTGATTGTTATCACGTGTAAATGTTTGCCATTATTCCATCTAAACAGGAGACTTTCCTGTTTTTGCTAGAGTTCCCAATGCGTGTCATCCATATTGGTACTTTTCTTCTGTTTTCCTTGCCGCATGTGCCTTCCTTTAATTTGTGTTGCTTTTGTATAAGTCCTGGCCGGAGTTATGTTGTGTCAGGCGTGAAGATCTAGCATTACCCATATTAACGTTCACGCTGTCTCTATTTATTATTGTGGGTGTCAAGCGTTCAGAAAGTTGAGTCCTAATTCACCGTGATTGCTTTCCAGGTTAGTTTGTTAAGAAAAGAATGAGCCGGTCATTTGTTTTCCATTTTTTACTTCCGTAATTGTAGACCTTGATTGTTGGACATACTAAACTTCCCTAATTATTGTTTACCAAAAATTTGGATGCGCAGATGGTGGACGACAGTGGATGATCCAAGGGCTATGATCCTCTCAATGTTTGATCCCGAAGTGAACCACCAACTCCCATTTAATAGTAAAGAAATCTTCTACTTTTACACATATCCCAAAAGTTTTTTTTTCACTACACACCACTTTCTTCATAGATGAATCCTTTCAATGATGGATGGTACACTTCTCAGGATTCACAATACAACTCGGAGATGTATCCAACTCGAGATTATCCAATAAATTTTTTCTTCTCAATCATTTGATTCTACTACTTACGGTGACTCGTCGAGCATGCAACACAATACTATCCATGGTCAATGCAAGAAAGATGGCGACAACAAGATTGAAGAGAAAAATCGAGGTCGTCGGTTTCCTTGGACCGAAGAAGACAATATTCGACTCGTGAGTAGCATTACAAATAATTTTAATTTATTTCATGCTTTCTTTATGAAACTAGTAAGAATATAATATTTTTTATCACATATTAGCGCGTGGTTAGTAACTCCATCGATGAAAACAAAAAAAAGAGTTCTACTAGAAGGACGTCGCGGCGGACTACAATAACAATAGTCCGTTTGGCTGAAGGAGGAGCAGCAAAAACTGCAAAGACCATTGGGAATAATGAACCAAAAAATTGTTGCCTTTCATGGAGTTTATTGCAGGCTCAAAGATGCATATGCGAGTGGACAATGCGATCTGCGGTTCATCTAGAATGCTCTCGCCATGTACAAGTAGAAGACAAAAAAACTTCACACTTCTGTATTGGCGAGATAAAGTTAAAGTTCATCACAATGGAGTAAATAAGTAGAATAGGAAAAGGGCAAAAAGGATGAAATCGCACAAGATCATATGGCTAAAGAAAAATGTCTTGATGGGACAAAAAACTGCAAAGGCCAAAATAAAGGTAAAGCCGATGATGACTATCCAACACATTCTCACAATGATATCCAATTATACACCATGATACACAAGCAATGGAACCATCATCTTAAGAAAAGATGGCCGAGTTCCAACTCCGACTCTCGAAAGAGAAGCTTGAGGTCGGAAAAAGAAAAAGAGAATGAAAATGTCCAACATGTATAAGGAGCTATTTATGGTGGACACTTCTTGCATGGATGACTTGAAAAATATGGAACACCGTAGAGCACTAAAATATCTTAGTGACCAAATTTTTGGAGAAAACAACAATAGCGAATAACATGTATTTTTACCATTAATATGTATATTTTTAAGACAACATTTTCATAGTGTTTTAAAAAAATCTTGTTATGCATAGCTGATTTTTGTATTTTGTACAATAAATGGTATTATAATACCTATATAGTAATTTAGAATAAATATTATAATACCTTTTTCATAGTATTTCTATGCTAAGCTGCAAAGTTTTAGACCAACTGAGCTCTATGGTGTTGTGCCCTGATATGACTTGTACTTGCTTGTGTCCTATGTCAACAATAATACATGTATTGTGTTCAGATAGAACTGTACTTGTACGTGTCCTATGTCAATAATAATATAAGTTCACCTATGTTTACATTTACATGGGTTGTTAGATTAGTTTTCCTATGTCAACAATAATATAAGTTCACAACTTTTTATATGGGTTGTTAGATTAAAATCTACACCTAGCTATGTTCGATTTGTTTTACGGGGAGGCTAGCTTGTAGATCATGTTCCTCTATTGATCTACGTGATGTCCCAGTCTTCTGGCTCCGGATCTTCTAGTTCCTCATCCACAACTCAAGCAACGACACCGGTATCATCTTCTCAGACAAATAAGAGTTTGATCAGCGTTTTACCACCGCAATGGATTCTCAAATCAAAGATCAAATGTATGCTACTGGATGTTGTTGTCGGAGCAGCCCGCTGCCAATGGAGCAGTGGAAAGACGGCATAGATTGATATAAATAGTGAGGCAGAGAATGAACTTCTCGTGAGAGATTACTTTTTTAGTAACCTGACATACACCAACGCGGGCATATCTTCTTTGTAGAAAACATACATGCCATTGTTCAAGAGCTTCGACGATACGCCTAAATACATGTCTGCACAACCGAAATCGGCGACGGAACTGGGCGGCGGTGTATGTCAGGTTGCTGGAAAAGTAGCCTCTCATGAGAAGTTCACGATTTCTATCGATGTATGCCCTCTTTACATTGCAGCTTCGGCGCGAGTGGCTCCAACAGCAATGGCCAGTACCACACATTTGATATTTTTATGAAAAAGGTATTATAATATTTATTCTAAACTGCTATATAGGTATTATAATACCATTTATTGTACAAAAAGGAACTATGCATAATAAGATACTTTGAAAATACTATTAAAATGCTATCTTAAAAATATACATATTAAATATACAAATATATATATTATTCTCTACTGTTGCTTTCTCCAAAAAGTTGGTCACTAAAATATTTTAGTGCTCTACGGTGTTCCATCGTTTGGAAGTCGTCCATGCGAGAGGTGTCCGCCATAAGTAGCTCGTTGTACATGTTTGACATTTTCATTCTCCTTTTTATTTTCCCGATCTCAAGCTTCTCTTTCGAGAGTTAGAGTTGGACCTCGGCCATCTTTTCTTGAGATGACGCTTTCAGTGCTTGTGTATCATGGTATAATTGGATATCATCGTGAGAAAGTGTTGGATAGTCATCATCGATTTTACCTTTCCTTTTGGTCATTTGCATTTTTTTGTCACATCAGATTTTTTTTTAGCCATATGATCTTGTGTGGTTCCATCCTCTTTGCCCTTTTCTTCTCACTACAGGAAGCGCGCGGTACGCCGAGGGCTAAAAGCCATCGGCGTAGCCAGGAAAACCCTCGGCGTACGCTACGCCGACGGCTGCCCTCGGCGGAGCAGCTGCGGCCGTCTGCGTAGTGGATCACCGTCGGCATAGGTCAATCTCGACGGCCAGATGGCGCCCGTCGGCGAACGTCGTCACCGCCATCACACGGTCGGCTAACGGCGTAGCTGCTACGCCGATGGCCTCACCCTCGGCGTATCCTGGCACCTACACCGACGGTCTCACCCTCGGCGTATCCTGGCACCTACACCGACAGCTTCCCCCTTGGTGTATGTTCGCCACGTGGAAAGAGCGGAGCAGCCTGGATCGCCCCTACGCGGACGGCTTCCCCCTCGGTGTTTCCCCCTCGCAACGTCCTGGCTCGGCCCTACGCCGACAGCTTCCCCCTCGGCGTTTCCCCCTGGTAGCGGCCTAGCTCGGCCCTACGCCGACGGCTTCCCCCTCGTAGCGGCCTGGCTCGGCCCTACGCCGACGGCCTCACCCTCGGCGTAGCACTGACCATTTGGTCACGTACACCCTCTAGCCGACGGCTAGGCCGTCAGCATAGGCCCAGCCCAGCTTTTTTTTGTTTTGCAACAGTATTATTTTCACACACATGTGATAATAACACTTACAAACATGCAAATTTCTCGGGTTGTGAGAAGATTAGACATTTCATGTGGGCGTGGAGACTATTATTCGGAGGATACGAATCCGTCCAATTAATAAAATAGAACCTAAATAATTGATACTAATAAATAAATAAATACAAATATAAAATAAGTTTATAATTTGGTGGGAAAAAATAAAAAATATAAGGTAGTACGCCGAGGGTGGCCGTCGGTGTAGCTTGGTTGTACACCGAGGGTGGCCATCGGCGGCTCTCGACATATGCACGCCCTCCGTTAGGGCTCCATCATGGCCTGGCCGGCAAGTGCCATGCGGCCACCCCATACGCCGACGGCCTGGATACGCCGAGGGTTGCTGTCGGCGTATTGACTCCTACGCTGACGGCGAGGCTACGCCGAGGGCGGGAAAGCGGGGCTGGCCTGGCCCGGTCCTACGCCGACGACCCCGACCTTTGGCCGTCGGCGTAGCGTCCGGCCGTCGGTGCACGGCGCCATTCCTGTAGTATGTTCTATTTGTCTACTCCATTTGTGATGAACTTTAACTTTATCCCACCAATACAGAACTGTGAAATTTTCCTTTGTCTCCTGCTTGTACACCACGAGGGCTTTTCTAGACGAGCTGCAAGTCGCACTGTCCACTAACATATGCATCTCCGAGACTACAATAAACTCCATGAAAGGCAACAACTTTTCGTTTTATTATTCCCCAATGGTCTTTGCAGTTTTTGCTGCTCCTCCTTTGGTCGGACGGACTATTGTTATTGTAGTCTGCCACGACGTACTTCCAATAGAACTCTCCTTTTTTGTTGTTTCCGTCGATGGAGTTATTCAACCACACACTTATCTGTGATGAAAAATTATTATATTCCTACGTTTCATAAAAAAACATGAAATATATTAAAAAATTATCTGTAATTCTACTCACGAGTCGAATATTATCTTCTTCGGTCCAAGGAAAACGACGACATCGGTTTTGCTCTTCAATCTCGTTGTCGCCATGTTCCTCGCCTTGGCCATCAATAGCATTGTGTTGCATGCTCGACGAGTCACCATAAGTAGTAGAATCAAATGGCAGGGAAGACATTTTATGGGATAATCTGGAGGTGGATACATCTCCAGGTTGTATTGTGAATCCTGGGAAGTGTACCATCTATGGTTTAAAGGATTCATCTAGGATGAAAGTGGTGTGCAGTGAAGGAAATTTTTTGAGATATGTGTAGAAGTAGAAGATTTTGGTAGAGTTGTAGGGAATAGAAGCTATGAGTACGAATATATATGGCTTGATGCATGCAAGATTTAGTCAGCAACAACAAACCTGTGACTGAACGAATTGATGTGACAATTTCAAAATTTCTCTATATTTTTAACTCACTTGATGCATGGTTTCAGGTCTGCAACAGGAAAAGTCAAGTTATCCAAGATCTCTCGGTGTCGGTTGAACACGCATATTTATGCATGTTTTTACCTTTTCTGGATTAGTTCTGTATATAAGTTTTTATTATAGCAAATCTTTTTTTATTGCATCTATTCATGATTTTGTGGCTGACTTTTTTACTTTTTACATGCCAACTATTTTGAATGTGCGCGTGACTCGTGCGTAATTCGAGTTACGGTAGAAAAATCTGATAAGTTTTTTTAGATAGAATATGTTTATTGATTTTGTTGTGGAAATCTATGGGATTGAGCTGGATTCGGTTGAACCGTTGATAAAACAGTCGTACGGCTCTCCAACTGTTTTTTCCAAGCGTCTTTGGCTAGCACCCGCGGCTCGTTGTTCCCAGATCATGACGCCCTATTTCTGGTTGATGCTCACCATTCTCAAGAGATTCTACATCCAAAATATGCTACAGGATCCGTCGCGGCTTTTATGTGGTTTGCTCAATTCGTGTAGCTCGTTTGGTTGTAATCTGGGTCATGTTGGTGCTGCTTCCTTTTTTGTCTCTAAAGCTTCATTGTAAAACTGG
Organism: Avena insularis; assembly: GCA_023614405.1. Classification (NCBI taxonomy): domain Eukaryota; kingdom Viridiplantae; phylum Streptophyta; class Magnoliopsida; order Poales; family Poaceae; genus Avena; species Avena insularis. Next base: position 27,166,557 of record CM042689.1, on the reverse strand, counting down.
ATTTCTCCCTAGTATAAAAATTGTGTCGTAACTAATCTTTGCTTTCACTATAAAGCAGGGCCTTGAGCCTTTCATGGTAAAAAATAATCTGTCGATGCTCATGATGTCCCCTATGACATGCCACAAGATGGAAAGCCTTTGCATGAATTTCCATCTGTCTTAGAGCCAGTCTAGTACTTTTAGTTATTAATAACTTGTAGTTCTATTCTCGGATGTTTTGCTGGACCATTAATCCCGTGTATGTATAGATATCTATGTGCATGTGTGCGTCCCTGAGCTTGTTATTCTTTTTGTTTCAGAATAATGCTCATTGTTATATAATACTTAGAGGAAAACAAAGCCTTTACATTTCCTTTGTGGACGTAAAGTTTTAAGCGATGATGTTTTCCATTTTCCTTTGCTATGCTGTCTGCATATGCTGTTCACTCTTCTCAGTTGGTTTAGTCTATTTTTCTTTCCGTGTTACCTGAACTGTAGCGAGTCCCTAAAGATGCCACATATTCTATCGACAGTTCCATACTACTGATGTAACTGGGATGCCAGGTTGCTGCAGGTCATTGCTGTGTGATTATGCAGGTCATTAACTTTGTTATTGTGTTTTGGAGCAGCAGTTCTTTGTAGAGCTCTTGATTAATCTTCTCATGTGGATTTCCGTTAATTTTCCACTCGTGTCCATTTAACGTATGATTTGTGGGCAGATAAAATAACTTAAATTTTAAACTAATTGTTGGAATTCAGATTCACTTAATTTTGTTATGTTGCATCATCGTCCGTGCCATGCCATGCATACATGGACATGCCGGTTATTTTCCCTAGTAATAAGTGATGCTTCCTCTGTGTCTTTTTAGTGCTTTGCTTCTTCATAGATATGATATTGAGTTGATGCGAGCTATGACAAGTTCTCCGATGTACAATGTATTATAGGTGAGCATTCATTTCTGCTACCTATTTAGTTCTGCCGTCTTTTCCTCTCTATGTTGTAACATATGTTACGGTGCTTCAGTTACTCGTACCACTACTTGTTTACCTATTTGCCCTGCATTCATTATATGCCTCTTGCTGTATTCTATTATACATTGCTTGAGTAGTTTGCTGGACTTCAAACAATGATATGAGTGGAATATAATTGAGGTGGTTGGCCATGGTCTATGGGCAAATTCATAATTAGGACGGAATAAACCTGATATTGTTGATCATTCCGTTGGGGCTTTCAGGGACCGGAGCCTTGAATCTGGCGGCTATCTCCCTCTCTTTTCATGCCCACCTCAGTTTAATCGTGTGAACAATTAACTACTCATTAGTGAATGTCATTTGGATCATCTGATGTCCAAAAGTTACCAGCTACAAACTTAAGAATATCCGAAAGCTCCAAGATAAATAAACAATGTAACTTCGGAAGTGCCAAGAATGTAACTAACCACATATTTATTCAGCTTCTTCTATTGTTGTCCATTTAAAGGTCTCGCCTCCTTTAATTATGCATAAAAGATTCCCTTTTGTTCATCATTGCAGCAACTTCCACAGTTCAGTTGACCAATCTAGCAAAAGAAGATATGGCTCGTCGTCTGACCTCTTTTTGCTGGATCTCGTTCTTCATGGTACAATACAGAAATGTGCTTTAAGCATAAGAAAGGCTCATTGGACAAGCAAACAAAGTTCTAACGTTCCCATTTTGTACAGTTTGTTCAGCTGATACACAATACTCCATAATAAGTGTACTAAATCACCGACACTTATTATGGGTCGGAGGGAGTACAAAAAGTGGGTGTGCCTACGTGGAAACATTGCAAACAGATGGTGCTCCGAGAGCATGATCAAGGAGTTTATGTCCACCTAAAAGCCGCTGGGAGTCGCGCCGCGTGGTTACTCTTCAAATCAATCTTGCTTGGCCATCCACCCACTTGGCGGACAATGGCCACGACGAACAATCCAATCAGGCGACTGATTAAGAAATTGGAGCTGCAAACATGGTTAGTGTCCCTCGCAGTTCAGGGGTATGTTTGGAACTTCACAGTGGATAATTCAATCTACTCTCAGGTTTCAGGAAATATTTCCACGGTTCAATTGGGCTCTAACAAGGTACTGATCAAGTAGCCGAAAAAAAAAGACTAAAAATGAATGAACATAGGGTACACGTCTGGTGGACCATGCATGGTGATCTAACTTAATTCGTCCTAACAGGATTCTTGCAGAGGCTTTATGGGACATGGAGGTAGCAATAACAGGGAGGATGATCATGACGACGACGGCTGCTTAGTGCTAATTCGACCTGGATTTCCAACATCTTCGAATTTGAAATCCTAACATGCAAGCTGCACTGCCGAAGAAGAAAATGCGCCTCGACACTGACGACGACAGCCGACAGGTGCATGATTTCCTGGAGAGATTTTTTAGCATCTCAATACAAGATTCCAAAATCTGCGGATGAGATGATTTGCGGAAAGTCACATTGCTGCAACGGCAACGGCCCACGCAAACCACCCTTGTATATAAATCACATCTGCCCTTGAGAGACAGACAGAGAAGCACATACGCTGTACAAGCTCCAGCTCTCGAGTGAGTTCAGTTCTTCATTGGGTGGTATTGCGCAGATGGAGATCGAGTCGGCCAAGTGCGAGTGCTGCGACCTGAGGGAGGACTGCACGGCGGACTACATATCGCCGGCGTGAAGGCCGGCTTCGGCGGGCTGTGCTCGGAGTCGGTGAGGGACGAGGAGGCCAAGAAAGGCAGATCAGGCGCCTGCGGGAGCGGCAGTGCGCTGGAGGAGTCCGTCAGGGAACACATGTCCTTGTGCGGCAAGTTCAGCCGGAGGAACCCGGCGTTCCGCGTGCCGACGGCATGCGGCAGATGCTGCTGCGCCGGCGGTCCAGCGACATACACACCTCCTCCGGGTCCGGGGCCTGCTAGCAAGCAAGCAACCCGTCCAGGGGGAAGATGTGTCATGGTCCCAGCAGCTCCCATGGAGGAGGAAGAATTAATATGCAAGTCACCTTCTTTGGCCTAGAAGATCAGATGGCTTCTTGATCCTTCAAGTTTTGGTTTGTAACGCTGAAACCAGCAGCACGGGTGCATTTCATAGTTGGGACAAGGAGATTAGTAAACCTTAGCGCTAAGCTTCTCTCCTCGTGCGCCGCTCGGCCCCCATCGCCTGCCAGACCTCGATGATCCCCTTTGCCCCCGCTCATCTCCACCTTGCCCGTCTCAGCACCGCAAGCCGTCCATGTTCGAGGCGCCGGCCTGGTACGCCTACACATATTGTCGCTCGTCTGCGACCCGCTGGCTGCTCCTTGCACCCAGTTCATGGTTTTTCAAATTTTGGTTTATGGTTTTTCAAATTTTGGTTTGTGAATTTTGAAATTTGGTTTATAACCTATGAAATTTGGTTCATAATTTTGAAATTTTGCTTATGTTTTTTAAAAATTTGTTCAGAAATATTAAAAAATTTCACTTCGATAAAAGGAAAGAGCATACCTAAGTTTAATAGCTTTACGCCCGCTATCCCGATCATGATTTTCCTACCCTTAGGGGGGAAAGTAAAGGCCCTTCCCCCTTTGGAAGGCTGTGGGCGAGGAGGGATTCGAACCCCCGACACCGTGGTTCGTAGCCACGTGCTCTAATCCTCTGAGCTATAGGCCCACCCGTCTCCACTGGATCTCTTCCCGGGGGTACCCCTTCATTTCGGGTTAAGAAGATGGGAAAGCGCCTTTCTCTCTATAAGAGCAGCGCGTTCCGAGGTGTGAAGTAGGAGAGAGGGGATGTGATGATTGAGGTTTTGAATAAGACGACCTTTGCATTTTAGATTTGGATCTTTTTCGTATTTTAAAATAGTGAAAAAGTCAAATAAGAGGTGTTAAGCTTTTTATCATTCTGGCATCGAGCTATTTTGCCGCAGGACCTCCCCTACAGTATCGTCACCGCAATAGAGTTTAACCACCAAATTCGGGATGGATTGGTGTGGTTCCTCTACACCTAGGACACCAGAATATCGAACCATGAATGACGAAAGGCATGAGATAAATATTGGCTAGTAATTGCGAAGCCCCAATTCTTGACTGAAAGGGACACCAAAGGCCTCTGCCCTCCCTCTCCATTGATCCAAGAGATGGAAGGGCAGAGCTTTTTTTTGGCTTTTTTCATCTTTTCATCAAAGAGTTGAACAATGAAGATAGATGGCAAGTGCCTGATCGATTTGATCAGGCCGTGTAGGAACAAGGTTCAAATCGTTCGTTCGTTAGGATGCCTCAGCTGCATACATCACTGCACTTCCACTTGACACCTATTTAAACGGCTCGTCTACCGCTACCTTATCCTATTTCCATACTGCCGCTCCATCCTCAGATGGGCGGAGAACCCGTCATTGTCTCGCTGTGATACCGTAGGCTCTAGGGAAGTCAAGGAGAGAGCACTCATCTTGGGGTGGGCTTACTACTTATATGCTTTCAGCATTATCCTCTCCGCACTTGGCTACCCAGCGTTTACAGAAACACGATAACTGGTACACCGAGGTGCATCCTTCCCGGTCCTCTCGTACTAGGGAAAGGTCCTCGCAATGCTCTAACGCCCACACGGATATGGACCGAACTGTCTCACGGCGTTCTCAACCCAGCTCACGTATCGCATTAATGGGCGAACAGCCCAACCCTTGGAACCACCTACAGCTCCGGTGGCGAAGAGCCGATATCGAGGTGCCAAACCTTCCCGTCGATGTGGACTCTTGGGAAGATCAGCCTGTTATCCCTAGAGTAACTTTTATCCGTTGAGCGACGGCCCTTCCACTCGGCACCGTCGGATCACTAAGGCCGACTTTTCGTCTACGCTCTACGGGTGAGTCTTGCAGTCAAGCTCCTTCGCCTTTGCACTCGAGGACCAATGTCCGTCTGCCCGAGAAACCTTTGCGCCTCCATTACCTTTTGGGAGGCCTACGTCCCATAGAAACTGTCTACTCGAGACTATCCCTTGGCCCGCTGGTCTGACACAAGGTTAGAATCCGAGCTCTTCCGAGTGGTATCTCATCGATGGCTCGCCCCGGAAGGGCCTTCGCCTTCCACCTAAGCTGCCAGAAAGGCCCAAAGCCAATCCTAGGGAACAAGAAGCTTCATAGGGTCTTTACATCCTGTGCGGTGTAGTCCGCATCTTCACAGACATGTCTATTTCACCGAGCCTCTCTCCGAGACAAGGCCCAGATCGTTCGCCTTTAAGTGCGGTCGGAACTTACCCGACAAGGAATTTCGCTACCTTAGGACCGTTATAATTCGGCCGCCGTTCACCGGGCTTGATCGCCGGCTTCTGTCATCAGTTCACCAACTTCCTTGACCTTCCGCTGGGCAAGCGTCAGCCCCATACATGGTCTTACGACTTTGCGGAGACCTGTGTTTTTGTAACAATCGCCCGGGCCTGGTCACTGCGACCCCTTTGTGAGGGCACCCTTCTCCCGGGTTACGGGGCTATTTTGCCGAGTTCCTTAGAGAGTTGTCTTGCGCCCCTATGTATTCTCTACCTACCCACTGTGTTGGTTTCTGCACAAGTACCCTTTTGTTGAAGGTCGTTCGAGCTTTTCCGGGAGTATGGCATCGGTTACATACTTCAGCGTCAGTGGCGCTGGTATGAGCCTCGTGGAGAAGCAGCTAGTCCATGGGGCTCATACTTGATCTTCTGGCGCTTGGTACTGGACCTCGGCTCGAGGCATTTCTCTACCCCTTCTTACCTGAAAAGCAGGGTCACCTTGTGTCCTTAAACCTATAACCATCTTTCGCTAACCTAGCCTCCTCCGTCCCTCCGTACCAACAAGGGGTAGTACAGGAATATTGACTGTTGTCCATCGACTCGCCTTTCGGCTGATATTAGGCCCGACTCACCTTCGTGGATGAACCTTGCGGAGGAAACCTTGGGTTTTCGGGCATTGGATTCTCACCAATGTTTTCGTTACTCAAGCGACATTCTCGCTTCCGTTGACCCCGCTTTGGGTTGCTTCCCTCTGGCGGAACGCTCCCCTACCGATGCATTTTGACATCCCACAGCTTCGGCAGATCGCTTAGCCCCGTTCATCTTCAGCGCAAGGGCTCTCGATCAGTGAGCCATTACGCACTCTTTAAAGGGTGGCTGCTTCTAGGCAAACCTCCTGGCTGTCTTTGCTGTTGGAGATATGCCCTAGAGGCAATAATAAATATAGTTATTATTATATCTTTGTGTTTATGATAAATGTTTACATTCATGCTATAATAGTATTAACAAGGAAACATTAATACTTGTGTGATTTGTAAACTAAAATAGAGTCCCTAGTAAAGCCTCTTTATAATACTAGCTTGTTGGTTAATAAATGATTGTGGTTTCCCTATCATGAACATTGAGATGTTATTAACAACAAGATCATATCGTTAGGAGAATGATATGGTGGACATACTCCTATAGATAAGCGTAGCATAAAGATCAAGTCATTTTAATAGTTCAATTGCTATATGCTTTCTGATACATAGTAACCTAATTCCTTCGACCATGAGATCATGCATATCACCTTTACCGGAAGGATGCTTTAATGACATCAAACACCACACCATAACTGGGTGGCTATAAAGGTGGCATTGAGTGTTCGGAAAGTATTGGTTGAGACACATGGATCAAGAGTGGGATTTGTCCATCCATATGACGGATAGATATACTCTGGGCCCTCTCGGTAGAATGTCATCCAATTAGCTTGCAAGCATGTGACTGGCTCACAAGGGATCGCATATCACGGAACGAGAAAAGAGTACTTGTCGAACGAGGTTGAACTAGGTATGCGAGATACCGATCATAACCTCGGATAAGTAAACTATCGTGAGACAAAGGGAAATTGGTATCGTATGTAAGTGGTTCATTCGATCAAAGTAATCGTAGAAATATGTGGAGCCATATGAATTTACAGATTCCTCTATTGGTTATTGTTCGAGAAGTGTCTCGATCATGTCGCATAATTCACGAACCGTAGGGAGACACATAAGGATTGACGTTGTTTGAGTAGTTATGGAATGATGAGTAAGAGACCGAATGTTGTTGAGTCTCGGATGGGATCCGGGATATCACGAGGAGATCAGGAATGGTCCGGAGAATAAGATTCATATAAGGAAAGTCCTGTTTCGGGGTTGGAGAATGGTTCCGGTGTTTTCATCGGGAATGTTCTAGAAGGTTCCGGAATGTCCGGCACTCCGGAGGGGAAGGGTACATGAATGTGTCATAACAAGTGGGAATGATTGCATCATGTACTAGGTGTCATCGCTGAACAAAATAAAGGGTTAAATCAAATCCTAGTTTGAAAAGTCAAACGCCAATTTGAAAAGTCAAACGGCTATTTTGTGAGGTGGAGAGAGAGTAGGAAACCTACTTGGGGAGGAGTTCCCTCCTTCCACCGCCGGCCCACTTGGAGACCGAGTTGGGGAGGGACTCCCCTCCCCTTGGCGCGCCCTCTCCACCTATATAAGGAGGGGCAGGGCTGCCCCTCCAAGTACACAACACCACGCCCCGCAAACCCTAATCCTAGTCGCCGGTGCCGCCACCTCCTGCTGCCACCGCTGCCGCCTAGGGCAAGCCGCCGGCCTTGCTCCTCCTTGGTGCGTCTAAACCCTAGATCGCCGAGGCTCTCTCTCATAGTCCACCATACTCGCTCCGGCTTAAGGCGAAGCCCTGCGAGATCTCCCCTCTACTTCCGGTACCACGCCGTTGTGCTGCCGGAATCGCGAGGAGAGTGCTACAACCTCTGCTGCCTGCTGGAACAAGGGAGAGGAAGGTCTTCATCGAGTACCGAACGTGTGACCGACTGCGGGAGCGCTGCCGGAACGCGGCGCCGGAAGGATCGTCTACGCGATCTTGAGATCGGCAAGTGTACGACTACATCACCCACGAGAATCTGCTCTCGTTAACCGCTTTGGATCTTCGAGGGTTAGTATTCCATCGACTCGTTGCTACAATCTAGTAGATAGATCTTGGCTTGATCATAGATTAGATCTTGATTGTGTGTTCATGCGGTAGAAATTTTTTGTTTTCCATGCTACGAACCCCTACAGTGGTATCAGAGCCAGGTTTATATGTAGATCTGTTGCACGAGTAGAACACAATGGTCATTGTGGGCGTTGATGCTTTTGTTGTCGATTGCTTCTTGTGTACCTTGCATCTTGCGGGATGGTGGGATGAAGTGGCCCGGGCTAACCTTACATGACATCGTTCATGAGACTTTCTCCACGCTTGACATGCAACTTGTATTGCATAAGTGGCTTTGCGGGTGCCTGTTTCTCCCAACATAGTTAAGATTCAATTTACGACGGGTGATTGACAATACTAGTATCAATGTTGTGGTTCTTGTTCGTAAGTTAGAACGACACTTATTGAAATCCCCAAACCACGTAAAACATGCAAAGAAAGTAGAGGCGTCTAACTTTGTTTTGCAGGGGTGTGCTGTGATGTGATATGGCCATGATTGTGATTATATTTGATGTATGCAATATTCCTTATTATAAGTAGGCAACCGGCAAGAGCCATATGGTTGTCTTTAATTTCTGTTAAGACCCACGTGTCTATTCAAAGTAGTTGTAATAGTTGAAGCTGGTGGACGAGAACCATGGAGCGGCATCATTGACCTTGATGCAATGCCGGTGATGATGGAGATCATGTTCGTGCTTGAAGATGGAGATCGGAAGCACAAATAAGAAAAGCCATATCATATCACATATTATGAATTGCATGTGATGTTAATCCTTTATGCATCTTGTATTGCTTAGTTAACGACGGTAGCATTATAAGATGATCCCTCATGCACATGAATTTCAAGTCCTAAAGTGTTCACCCTTAGTAAGCACCGTTGCTAAAGCATGTTGTTTCGAAGCACCACGTGATGATCGGGTGTGTTAGATTCCGCAAGTGTATACAACGTGAGCAAGCCAGATTTGCTCATGCGGAAGCTAAGGTTTGATCTTGACGAGCCTAGCATGTACAGACATGGTCTCGGAACACGGATCACCGAAAGGTGAAGCATGAATCATATACTAGATATGATGAACATGTCGATTGTTCGCCATTGAAGCTACATCAACTCTCGTGATGATCGGTGTTGATGTGGTGAATTTGGTTCGTGTGATCACTAAAACAATGTGAGGGATATTGTTTTGAGTGGGAGTTCTCCTAGATTAATTTAACAATTAATTAGAACTCAATTTGTCATAAACTTAGTCTAAACTATTGCAAATATGTTGTAGATCAATGGCGGCCCCTACCATCAATTTTAATGCGTTCCTAGAGAAAGAAAAGTTGAAAAACAATGGAAGCAACTTCACGGATTGGTTCCGCAATTTGAGGATTGTCCTCACTGCTGGTAATTTGACCTATGTGCTGGATGCACCGCTGGGTGACCCACCTGCAGCTACTGCTACCGATGAAGTAAAGAATGTTTACCTCGCTCGGAAGACTCAGTACTCCAAAGTTCAGTGTGCTATCTTGTATGGTTTAGAATCGGAGCTTCAGAAAAGGTTTGAGAATTCAGACCCACATGATATTGTCCGTGATCTCAAATTGATCTTTGAGACTCATGCGGCAATTGAGAGCTATAAGGCTTCTGAAAAGTTCTTTAACTGCAAGATGGAAGAGGGCAGCTCCGTCAGTGAGCATGTGCTTAAGATGTCTGGGCACGCAAACAAACTTCAAAGCTTGGGTATAGTGATTCCTAATGCTTTGGGGATTTATCGTGTCCTCCAATCACTACCACCAAGTTACAAGAACTTTGTGATGAACTACAATATGCAAAACATGAACAAGCAGTTGCCAGAACTCTTCGCCATGTTAAAATCTGCAGAAGTGGTGATCAAGAAAGAGCACCAAGTGTTGATGGTCAATAAGACCACCAAATTCAAGAAAGGCAAGTCTAAGCAAAAAGGACACTTCAAGAAGGGTGGTAAGAAAGTTACCGCGCCGACGAAGAAGACCAAGGCTGGACCTAAGCACGATCTTGAGTGTTTTACTACAAGGGAGAAGGTCCTTTGGGCGGAATTGCCCAAAGTACTTGGCAGATTTGAAGAACGGCAACATCAAGAAGAAAGGTATATCCGATATACATGTTATTGATGTGTATATCACTAGTACTCGTAGTAGTGCCTGGGTATTTGATACTATTTCGGTTGCTCATATTTGTAACTCAAAACAGGTGCTGCAGAATAAACGGAAGCTAGCGAAGAACGAGGTGACGATGCGCGTGGGAAATGGATCAAAGGTTGATGTGATCGCGGTCGGCACACTACCTCTTCATCTACCATCGGGATTAGTTTTATACTTAAATAATTGTTATTTGGTGCCTGCGTTAAGCATGAACATTATATCGGGATCTTGTTTATTGCGAGACGGTTACTTGTTTAAGTCCGAGCATAATGGTTCTCCGATTTATATGAGTAATATGTTTTATGCACATGCACCTTTGATAGATGGTCTATTCTTATTGAATCTCGATAGTGGAAATACACATATTAATAACATTGAGGCTAAACGTTTGAAATCGAGCGATAACTCGACCTATATGTGGCACTATCGTCTTGGTCACATTGGAGTGAAGCATATGAAGAAACTCCATTCCGATGGACTTCTTGAATCACTTGATTTCAAATCACTTGAAAGATGCGAAGCATGTCTGATGGGTAAAATGACTACGACTCCATTTTCTGGTACGATGGAGCGAGCTATGGACTTATTGGAAATCATACATACCGATGTGTGTGGTCAAATGAGTGTAGCATCGCGTGGTGGTTATCGTTATGTTCTTACCTTCACGGATGACTTGAGTAGATATGGGTATATCTATTTCATGAAACATAAGTCCAAAACTTTCGAGAAGTTTAAGGAATTTCAAAGTAAGGTAGAGAATCAACGTAACAAGAAGATTAAATTTCTACGTTCTGATCGTGGAGGTGAATATCTAAGTTACGAGTTTGGCGAGCATTTGAAGAAATGCGGAATACTTTCACAATTGACACCGCCGGGAACACCACAGCGTAATGGTGTGTCCGAACGTCGTAATCGAACTCTCTTAGATATGGTTCATTCTATGATGTCACTTACAGATTTACCGCTATCATTTTGGGGTTATGCATTAGAAACAGCCGCATTCACTTTAAATAGGGCACCATCTAAATCCGTTGAAATGACACCGTATGAATTATGGTTTGGGAAGAAACCTAAATTGTCGTTCCTTAAAGTTTGGGGTTGTGAAGCCTATGTAAAGAAGTTACAGCCGGACAAGCTTGAACCCAAAGCGGAAAAATGCGTCTTCATAGGATACCCAAAGGAAACTATTGGGTATACCTTCTATCATAGATCCGAAGGCAAAATCTTTGATGCCAAGAATGGATCCTTTCTAGAGAAGGAATTTCTCTCGAAAGAAGTGACTAGAAGGAAAGTAGAACTCGACGAGGTTGTCGAACCTTCTCTCGAACTTGCGAGTAGCGCAGCACCGGAAGAAGTTCCTGTGGTGCCTGCACCAATAAGAGAGGAAGCTAGTGATGATGATCATGAAACTTCGGTTGTAGTTGCTACAGAGCCCCGCAGGTCAACGAGAACTCGTACCACTCCTGATTGGTATGATCCCGTTATGAATGTCATGTTGGTGGACAACACCGATGACCCTGCGACATATGAGGAAGCAATGATGAGCCGGAAGGCTGTCGAGAACAAATGGATTTTCAAGAAGAAAACAGATGCTGATGGTAATGTTACTATCTATAAAGCTCGACTTGTCGCAAAAGGTTTCGACAAATTCAAGGAGTTGACTACGATGAGACTTTCTCACCAGTAGCGAAGCTAAAGTCCGTGAGGATTATGTTAGCAATCGCTGCATATTATGATTATGAGATATGGCAGATGGATGTCAAAACAGCGTTCCTCAATGGAGACATTGATGAAGAGTTGTATATGATGCAACCCAAAGGTTTTGTCGATCCTAAAGATGCTAACAAGGTATGCAAACTTCAACGGTCCATCTATGGATTGAAGCAAGCATCCCGAAGTTGGAATCAACGTTTTGATAAGGTAATCAAAAGCTTTGGTTTTATACAAACTTATGGAGAAGCTTGTATTTACAAGAAAGTGAGTGGGAGCTCTGTAGCATTCTTAATACTATATGTAGATGACATATTGTTGATTGGGAATGATGTAGACCTTCTTAATCGTGTCAAGGAATATTTGAATAATAGTTTTTCAATGAAGGATCTTGGCGAAGCAGCTTACATATTAGGCATAAAGATTTTTAGAGATAGATCGAGACGCCTAATATCATTGTCACAAAGTACATATTTGGACAAAGTTCTAAAGAGGTTTGGAATGGAAGATAGCAAGAAAGGGTTCTTGCCCATGTTGCTGTACTGACGTTGAGTAAAACTCAAAGTACGACAACGGCAGAAGATAGAGAAAGGATGAGTAAAACTCCCTATGCCTCAGCCATAGGATCTCTAATGTATGCCATGCTATGTACTAGACCCGATATTGCATATGCTGTTAGTTTGACTAGCAGATATCAAAGTGATCCAGGAGTGGATCATTGGACAGCGGTTAAAAACATCCTTAAGTACTTGAGAAGAACAAAGGATATGGTTCTTTCTATTGGAATTATGCCCTAGAGGCAATAATAAAGATGTTATTATTATAATTCTTGTTCATGATAAAGTTTATATTCCATGCTAGAATTGTATTAAGCGGAAACTTTAATACTTGTGTGGTTTGTGAACAACACCGTGTCCCTAGTATGCCTCTATGGACTAGCTCATTGATCAATGATGGTTAAGGTTTGCTAACCATAGACATGAGTTGTCAATTGATAATGAGATCATATCATTGGGAGAATGATATGGTGGACAGACCCAAACTAAGCGAAGCAATTAGATCGTGTCATTGTGTTCATCTTTGCGAAGCTTTTCTTATGTCAAATATTGTATTCCTTAGACCATGAGATAATACAACTCCCTGGTATCGGAAGAAAGCTTTGAGGTCATCAAACGTCATCCTATGAGAGGGTGATCATAAAGGTGTCTCTCAGGTGATCGGAAAGTATCTGTTGGGTTGTATGTATCGAGATGGGATTTGTCCCTCCCAAGTCGGAGAGATATACTTCGGGCCCACTCGTGTCGATATCAACACGCTTGCAAGCATGTGGTTAAGGAGTTAATCACAAAGTGATATCGGATTACGGAGCAGTAAAGTACTTTTGTGAGCGAGATTGAACTAGGTATGACGATACCGGCGATCGAATCTCGGGCAAGTAAAATATCGCGAGAGAATGGGAATATTTTTATGGGTTTGATTGTATCCTGGAATCGTGGTTCATCCGATATGATCATTGATGAATGTGTGGAGTCAATATGGGTGCCTGCACCCGGTTGATTATTGATAGAAGATCATGTCTGCATATTCTCGAACCCGCAGGGTCACACACTTAACGTGTCTCGACGCTAGGATAGATTGGATAATTGGTTTATGAATTTTTGTTCGGAGTCTCGGATGGGATCCGGGATATCACGAGAGGTTCCGGAATGGTCCGGAGAATAAGATTCATATAAGGCAGTGCAGTTTTTGGAGTTCGAATTGTTAGGATTAATCGGTATTATGGAAGCTTCTAGAACCTTCCGGAAGGGGGCCAACGTGGTCCCACCTTCCGGGAGGGGGAATGGGCCTATGAGGGAGTGTCCTGGCCGCATTGGGCCAGGGGCACAAGGCCCCATAGGGCCCAGCCGATTCTAGATAAGTTTAAACTCGTTTAAACTAGAGATAGAATTTCTAGATAAGGGAGAGTTTAAATCGTTTAAACTAGAGATAGGCTTGGAGGAGAGGCAAGGGCTGGCCGCACCCCCCCTCTATATATAGAGGGCTGGTGCGCCCCCTCCCCCCACACACCTTCCTCCAAGCCCTAGTAGCCCTGCTGCCCTTCCTCTCTTCCTCCCGACTGTTTGTAGGCGAAGCCCTGCGGCAGAAATTCTCCACCATATACACCACGCCGTCGTGCTGTAGATCCAATCTATCTCTCCACCATACTTGCTGGTCCGAGGAAGGAGGAGACGTCGAGGTGCTGCACGTGTGCATATCACGGAGGCACCGCCACTTGTGGTGCTGGATCGGATCGGATCGCGAGGAGGAGAAGCGAGTACGACTACATCACCCACGTTAAACGAGCGTTCATTGTCACGAATCTTCAAGGGTATGAAGATCCAATCTAATCTCTCTCGTTGTTTGCATCTCCTAGATTAGATCTTGGCTTTCCCTCTGTTCGCTTCCGTAGAAAATTTTGATTTACTATGCTGCGAAACCCTTCAGTGATATCAGAGCTAGATCTATGCGTAGATGTGATTCACGAGTAGCACGCAACATGGTTGTTGCGGGCGTTGATGTTTTCTGTTGCAAGCCTCTTGTTCGTGTTCTTCTTATGACGCGGGATAGTGAGATTGAAGCGGTCCAGGCCAACCTTACGCGACGTCGTTCGCGAGACCGGCTCCGCACTTGACGTGTGGCTTGTACCACACATGCGGCTGGTGGATGTCAGTTTCTCTCACTATAGTTGTCATGGGATTAACACCGGAGTTTGGCAACCATAATATCACCGTTGTGGCTTTCCGTAGGTAAGAATCGTTCTTAGCATCTACTCCCATGAGCCACGTAAAACATGCAACAACAAAGTAGAGGCGTCTAACTTGTTTTTGCAGGAGTGTTTTTTGTGATATGGTATGGCCCAAGATGTGATGTGTATATTGTATGCGATGATCATGTTTTGTAATGTTTCACGACTTGCATGTCGATGAGTACACAACCGGCAGGAGCCATATGGTTGTCTTTATAATTGTGTATGACCTGCGAGTCAACTTCTTATACGCCATGTAATAGCTTTACTTTATCGCTAAGTAGTTAGCAATAGTTGTAGTTGCTATTCGTGGTGGAGGCAATCATGGTGGGGTGATGGAGATCATGCCGGAACGCACAAGATGGAGATCATTGCGCGAAGATTGGCTATACCATGTCACATAAAGTTATATGCATGTGATGTTTATCCTTTTATGTATCTTATTATGCTTAGATCGCGACGGTAGCATTATAAGATGATTCCTCACTTAAAGATCAAGATAAAACTGTGTTCTCCCCATGTATGCACCGTTGCGAAAGTTCGTCGTGTCCAAGCATCACGTGATGATCAGGTGCTATAGACTCTACGCTCACATACAACGGGTGCAAGCCAGTTTTGCACACGCGAAAATACTTGGGTTTGACTTGACGAGCCTAGCATGTACAGACATGGCCTCGGAACACATGAACCGAAAGGTTAAGCATGAGTCATATGAATGATATGATCGACACTTTGTTGTCCACCATTGAAACCACATCTCTTCTCATGATGATCGGATTAGGTGTGGTGAATTTGGATCGTGTTCACTAAACAACTTGAGGGATGTTGAATTTAGTGGGAGTTCATCTAGTAATTTGATTAAGTTGAACTATTTATCATGAACATAGTCTAAATTGTACTTGCAAATATCAGATCACATGGCCAAGTCCAACTTCAACTTCAACGTTTTTGCTGAGAAAGAAAAGCTTAGAAACAATGGGTCTAACTTCACCAACTGGTTCCGCAATCTAAGAATCATTCTGTCTGGCGGACAAAAGGACTATGTCCTTGGGAAAGCGTTAGGTGACCCCTCAGCAAATCGCGCTGATGAGAAAGCTGTCTATCAGTCGCGCAAAGATGATTATGGTGTGATTAAGAGCACCATGTTGTTTGCTATGGAACCGGAACTTCAAAATTGTTTTGAAAACTATCCCGGGCCCTTTGAGATTCTCGAGGAGCTGAAAACCATGTTTCAAACTCAGGCCCGTTCTGAGAGATATGAGATCTCCGAGAAGTTCTTTAACTGCAAGATGGAGGAAGGGAGTTACAGTGAGCACGCCATTAAGATGTCGGGCTACACTCAACGCCTTGAGCAACTGGATGCAAGATTCCGGAGGAGCTCAAGATTGATGTGGTTCGCAATCACTCCTCCCGGCTACAAAAGTTTTGTAGTGACTCATAATCAGATTGGTTCCATCGATACGATCACCGAGCTCTTCGCAAAGTGAAGGCTGCGGAGGTGGACATCAAGAATGATAATCATGTGTTGATGGTCAACAAGCCCTCCTTTAAGAAAGGTAAAGGTGCAAAGAAGCCCTTCAAGAAAAGCGGCTAAGCGCGTTGCCTCGCCGAGAAGAAGCTCAAGTCTGGTCCTAAGCCGGACATCGAGTGCTTCTATTGCAAGGACAAGGGTCACGAAGCGCAATCGTCCGAAGTACTTAGCGGACAAGAAGGCGCACCATCAAAGGTATATTTGATATACATGTTATTGATGTTTTCCTTACTAGCCCTCGTTGTAGTGCTGGGTATTTGATAATCTTGGTTCGTTGCTAATATTTGTAACTCAAACAGAGCTACGAATCGACGACGGCTGCGAGGATGAGGTGACGATGCGCGTTGGCAACGGATCAAGAGTTGATGTGATGGATGGCCGACGCTCTCCTTAGTTTTACCTTCGTATTAGTTTTAAACCTTAATAAATGTTATTATGTGCCTGCGTTGAGCATGAACATTATTTCTGGATCGTGTTTATTGCAAGACGGTTATTCATTTAAATCGGAGAATAATGGTTGTTCTATTTATATGAGTAACATCTTTTATGGTCATGCACCCTTGTGAATGGTTTATTTCTTCTAAATCTCGAAGGGATGAAACACACATCCATAACATTGAGGCTAAGAGATGCAAAGTAGATAGTGATAATACTACTTATTTGTGGCAATGCTGCGTAGGTCATCTTGGTGTAAAGCTCATGAAGAAACTCCATTCTGATGGACTTTTGGAGTCTCTTGATTTTGAATCATTTGACTCATGCGAACCATGCCTCATGGGCAAGATGATCAAAACCCCGTTCTCCGTTATGATGGAGCGAGCAACGGACTTGTTGGAAATCATACATACCGATGTATGCGGACCGATGAGTGTTTCGACGCGCGGTGGATATCGCTATTTTCTCACTTTTACCGATGACTTAAGTAGATATGGGTATATCTATTTAATGAAACATAAATCTGAAACGTTTGAAAAGTTCAAAGAATTTCAGAATGAAGTGGAGAACCATCGTAATGTAAAGATTAAGTTTCTACGATCCGATCGTGGGGCGAATATTTGAGTTATGATTTTCTCACGCATCTCAAGGCAAGTGGAATCGTTTCACAACTCCACCCGGAACACCACAGCACAATGGTGTGTCTGAACGCCGGAATCGAACCCTATTAGATATGGTCCGATCGATGATGTCTCTTACTGATTTGCCGTTATCGTTTTGGGGTTATGCATTAGAAACCGCTGCATTCACTTTAAATAGGGCTCCATCTAAATCCATTGAGACGACCTTTGTATGAACTGTGGTTTGGTGCTAAACCTAAGTTGTCGTTTCTTAAAGTTTGGGGATGCGAAGCTTACGCCAAGAAGTTGATGCCGACAAGCTCGAACCCAAAGCGGAGAAATGCGTCTTCATAGGATACCCTAAGGAAACTATTGGGTATACCTTCTATCACGGAACCGAAGGCAAAGTGTTTGTCGCAAAGAACGGTTCCTTTCTTGAGAAGGAGTTTCTCTCGAAACAAGTGAGTGGGAGGAAAGTAGAGCTAAACGAGGTTGTTGAACCTTCTCTTGAATTGGAGAGTAGCGCAGCACCTGAAATTGTTCGGTCACCGCACCAACAATAGAGGAAGCTAATGACAAGGATCATGAAGCTTGGACGATCTGCTCTTGAACGTCGCAGGTCGACAAGGTCGCGTGCCCCTCCCGAGTGGTACGGCAACCTGTCTTGTTGTCTTGTTAGTAGAAGACAGCGAACCTCGAACTATGAGGAAGCGATGATGAGCCCAGACTCGAGAAATGGCTAGAAGCCATGAAATCCAATTGGGATCCATGGCGAAAACCAAGTATGGACTTTGGTGGACCCTCCTAGCGAGAAAGGCCGTTGAGTGCAAATGGATCTTCAAGAAGAAAACGGACGGATGGTAATGTTACCGCCTATAAAGCACGGCTTGTTGCGAAAGGTTTTCAACAAGTTCAAGGTGTTGACTACGATGAGACTTTCTCTCCGTAGCGATGTTTAAGTCCATTCGATTTTATTAGCAATTGCTGCGTTTCATGATTATGAAATATGGCAAATGGATGTCAAGATCGCTTTCCTCAATGGCAACATTGATGAAGAGTTGTATATGATGCAACCCAAGGTTTTGTCGATCCTAAGGATCTTGATAAAGTATTCAAACTTCAGCGTTCCATTTATGGATCAAGCAAGCATCTCGGAGTTGGAACCTTCGTTTTGATCAAGTGATCAAGAGCTTTGGATTTGTTCCAAATTGCTAAGCTTGCATCTACAAGAAAGTGAGTGGGAGCTCGGTGGCGTTTCGGTACTATATGTGGATGACATATTGATTATTGGAAATGACATCAACATGCTTAACGATGTGAAGAGTTATTTGAACAAGTGTTTTTCAATGAAAGACCTAGGTGAAGCTGCTTATATATTGGGCATCAAAATCTATAGAGATAGACAAAGACGCCTGATAGCTTTAAGCGGCGGTACATATCTAGACAAAGTTCTGAAAAGGTTCGAATGGATAAGGCATTGAAAGGTTCATTGCCTATGTTGTCGAGTAAGATATTGAGCAAGGCTCTGTCCAGCTGATGAAATGATAGGGAAGCTATGAGCAACTTGCCTTATGCCTCTGCCAAAGTTTCCATCATGTATGCCATGCAGTGTACTAGACCGGATGTGTCCAAAGCTCTTAGTTTTACGAGCAGATATCAAAGTGATCCAGAGTGGAACCTTTGGACAGCCGTGAAGAACATCCTAAGGTACGAATAGGACTAAAGAAATGTTCTTAGTCTATGGGGGTGATGAACAAATGTCAGTAAAGGTTACGTCGATGCTAGTTTCGACACCGACAAGGATGATTCTAAATCTCAGACAGGATACGTGTATATTTTGAATGGAGGAGCTGTGAGCTGGAGAAGCTGCAAGCAAAGCGTGGTCGCGGGATCTACAGTAGAAGCGGAATACATGGCTGCTGCAGAAGCGTCAAGTGAAGGAGTTTGGATCAGAAACTTCATCACTGAGCTTGGCGTGGTTCCAAGTGCGTTGGACCCACTGGAGATATTGTGTGACAACACTGGCGCCATAGCACTCGCTAAGGAACCAAGATATCATCCAAAGACCAAGCATATCAACCGCAAGTTTCATATAATCCGAGATTATATAGCAGAAGAAGATCAGCAAAGTACATACAGATCTGAATGTCGCAGATCCATTGACTAAACCTCTTCCACGTAAACATGATCAGCACCTCGATTGCCATGGGTGTGAGATTGTTGCCAAATGTAAACTAGATTATTGACTCTAGTGCAAGTGGGAGACTGTTGGAATTATGCCCTAGAGGCAATAATAAAGATGTTATTATTATAATTCTTGTTCATGATAAAGTTTATATTCCATGCTAGAATTGTATTAAGCGGAAACTTTAATACTTGTGTGGTTTGTGAACAACACCGTGTCCCTAGTACGCCTCTATGGACTAGCTCATTGATCAATGATGGTTAAGGTTTCCTAACCATAGACATGAGTTGTCAATTGATAATGAGATCATATCATTGGGAGAATGATATGGTGGATGTAATTCCAAACTAAGCGAAGCAATTAGATCGTGTCATTGTGTTCATCTTTGCAAGCTTTTCTTATGTCAAATATTGTATTTCTTAGACCATGAGATAATACAACTCCTGGTATCGGAAGAAAGCTTTGAGGTCATCAAACGTCATCCTATGAGAGGGTGATCATAAAGGTGTCTCTCGGTGATCGGAAAGTATCTTGGGTTGTATGTATCGAGATGGGATTTGTCCCTCCCAAGTCGGAGAGATATACTTCGGGCCCACTCGGTAATCAATATCAACACCGCTTGCAAGCATGTGGTTAAGGAGTTAATCACAAAGTGATATGGGATTATGGAACGAGTAAAGTACTTTGCCGTGAGCGAGATTGAACTAGGTATGACGATACCGACGATCGAATCTCGGGCAAGTAAAATATCGCGAGACGAAGGAATATATATATGGGATTGATTGAATCTCGCATCGTGGTTCATCCGATATGATCATTGATGAATGTGTGGAGTCAATATGGGTGCCTGCACCCGCTGTTGATTATTGATAGAAGATCATGTCTGCATATTCTCGAACCCGCAGGGTCACACACTTAACGTGTCTCGACGCTAGGATAGATTGGATAATTGGTTTATGAATTTTTGTTCGGAGTCTCGGATGGGATCCGGGATATCACGAGAGGTTCCGGAATGGTCCGGAGAATAAGATTCATATAAGGCAGTGTAGATTTGGAGTTCGGAATTGTTCCGGATTAATCGGTATTGTACCGGAAGCTTCTAGAACCTTCCGGAAGGGGCCAACGTGGTCCCACCTTCCGGAAGGGGGCATGGGCCTATGAGGGAGTGTCCTGGCCGCATTGGGCCAGGGGCACAAGGCCCCATAGGGCCCAGCCGATTCTAGATAAGTTTAAACTCGTTTAAACTAGAGATAGAATTTCTAGATAAGGGAGAGTTTAAATCGTTTAAACTAGAGATAGGCTTGGAGGAGAGGCTGGCTGGCACCCCCGCTATATATAGAGGGATGGTGCGCCCCCTCCCCCCCCACACACCTTCCTCCAAACCCTAGTTGCCCTGCTGCCCTTCCTCTCTCCCTCCCGACTGTTTGTAGGCGAAGCCCTACGGCAGAAATTCTCCACCATATACACCACGCCGTCGTGCTGTAGATCCAATCTATCTCTCCACCATACTTGCTGGTCCGAGGAAGGAGGAGACGTCGAGGTGCTGCATGTGTGCATCTCACGGAGGCACCGCCACTTGTGGTGCTGGATCGGATCGGATCGCGAGGAGGAGAAGCGAGTACGACTACATCACCCACGCCGTTAACGCGTTCATTTGTCTTGAATCTTCAAGGGTATGAAGATCCAATCTAATCTCTCTCGTTGTTTGCATCTCCTAGATTAGATCTTGGCTTTCCCTCTGTTCGCTTCCGTAGAAAATTTTGATTTACTATGCTGCGAAACCCTTCACTTTCTTATGGAGGTGATGAACAGCTCGTTGTTAATGGTTACACCGATGCTAGTTGGAACACCGATCCGGATGATTCTAAATCACAATCTGGATACGTATTTACTTTGAATGGTGCAGCAGTTAGCTGGAGGAGTGCAAAGCAAAGCGTTGTGGCGAGATCTTCAACTGAATCAGAATACATGGCTGCTTCGGAGGCTTCACAAGAAGCGATATGGATAAAAGAGTTCATTACAGAGCTCGGTATGGTTCCTAGTGCGCTGGACCCAATGTCAATCTACTGTGATAACATGGGCGCCATAGCCAATGCGCAAGAACCAAGGTCACACAAGAAGCTGAAGCACATCAAGCTACGTTTTCACGCTATTCGAGAACATGTCCAAGATGGGGACATAAAGATTTGCAAAGTACACACAGATCTGAATGTGGCGGATCCGTTGACTAAACCTCTCCCGAGGGCAAAACATGACCAACACCAAACTGCCATGGGTGTTCGGTATATTACCATGTAATCTAGATTAGATGACTCTAGTGCAAGTGGGAAACTGTTGGAGATATGCCCTAGAGGCAATAATAAATATAGTTATTATTATATCTTTGTGTTTATGATAAATGTTTACATTCATGCTATAATAGTATTAACAAGGAAACATTAATACTTGTGTGATTTGTAAACTAAAATAGAGTCCCTAGTAAAGCCTCTTTATAATACTAGCTTGTTGGTTAATAAATGATTGTGGTTTCCCTATCATGAACATTGAGATGTTATTAACAACAAGATCATATCGTTAGGAGAATGATATGGTGGACATACTCCTATAGATAAGCGTAGCATAAAGATCAAGTCATTTTAATAGTTCAATTGCTATATGCTTTCTGATACATAGTAACCTAATTCCTTCGACCATGAGATCATGCATATCACCTTTACCGGAAGGATGCTTTGATGACATCAAACACCACACCGTAACTGGGTGGCTATAAAGGTGGCATTGAGTGTTCGGAAAGTATTGGTTGAGACACATGGATCAAGAGTGGGATTTGTCCATCCATATGACGGATAGATATACTCTGGGCCCTCTCGGTAGAATGTCATCCAATTAGCTTGCAAGCATGTGACTGGCTCACAAGGGATCACATATCACGGGAACGAGAAAAGAGTACTTGTCAGTAACGAGGTTGAACTAGGTATGCAGAGATACCGACGATCATAACCTCGGATAAGTAAACTATCGTGAGACAAAGGGAAATTGGTATCGTATGTAAGTGGTTCATTCGATCGCAAAGTAATCGTAGAAATATGTGGGAGCCATATGAATTTACAGATTCCTCTATTGGTTATTGTTCGGAGAAGTGTCTCGATCATGTCCGCATAATTCACGAACCGTAGGGAGACACACTTAAGGATTCGACGTTGTTTGAGTAGTTATGGAATGATGAGTAAGAGACCGAATGTTGTTCGGAGTCTCGGATGGGATCCGGGATATCACGAGGAGATCAGGAATGGTCCGGAGAATAAGATTCATATAAGGAAAGTCCTGTTTCGGGGTTGGAGAATGGTTCCGGTGTTTTCATCGGGAATGTTCTAGAAGGTTCCGGAATGTCCGGCACTCCGGAGGGGAAGGGTACATGAATGTGTCATAACAAGTGGGGATGATTGCATCATGTACTAGGTATCATCGCTGAACAAAATAAAGGGTTAAATCAAATCCTAGTTTGAAAAGTCAAACGCCAATTTGAAAAGTCAAACGGCTATTTTGTGAGGTGGAGAGAGAGTAGGAAACCTACTTGGGGAGGAGTTCCCTCCTTCCACCGCCGGCCCACTTGGAGACCGAGTTGGGGAGGGACTCCCCTCCCCTTGGCGCGCCCTCTCCACCTATATAAGGAGGGGCAGGGCTGCCCCTCCAAGTACACAACACCACGCCCCGCAAACCCTAATCCTAGTCGTCGGTGCCGCCACCTCCTGCTGCCACCGCTGCCGCCTAGGGCAAGCCGCCGGCCTTGCTCCTCCTTGGTGCGTCTAAACCCTAGATCGCCGAGGCTCTCTCTCATAGTCCACCATACTCGCTCCGGCTTAAGGCGAAGCCTGAGATCTCCTCTACTTCCTAGGTACCACGCCAGTTGTCTTTGGGAATCACGAGGAGGGTGCTACAACCTCCGCTGCCTGCTGGAACATGGGAGAGGAAGGTCTTCGTCGAGTACCGAACGTGTGACCGATTGCGGAAGCGCTGCCGGAACGCAGCGCCGGAAGGATCGTCTACGCGATCTTGAGATCGGCAAGAGTACGACTACATCACCCATGAGAATCCGCTCTCGTTAAACACTTTGGAATCTTGTGAGTTATTCCATCGACTCGTTGCTACAATCTAGTAGATAGATCTTGGCTTGTTTGTTTGTATGCGGTAGAATTTTTTTGTTTTCCATGCTACGAACCCCTACATTTGCACCCCCACCTCCTTTATCACTGAGCGGTCATTTAGGGGCCTTAGCTGGTGATCCGGGCTGTTTCCCTCTCGACGATGAAGCTTATCCCCCATCGTCTCACTGGTCGACCTTGACCCCCGTTATTTTGGGGTCATATCTAGTATTCAGAGTTTGCCTCGATTTGGTACCGCTCGCGACCCGAAACAGTGATTTACCCCTAGATGTCCAGTCAATTGCTGCGCCTCAACGCATTTCGAGGAGAACCAGCTAGCTCTGGGTTCGAGTGGCATTTCACCCCTAACCACAACTCATCCACTGATTCTTCAACATCAGTCGGTTCGGACCTCTGCTTAGTTTCATCCAAGCTTCATCCTGGTCATGGATAGATCACCCAGGTTCGGGTCCATAAGCAGTGACAATCGCCCTATGAAGACTCGCTTTTGCTACGGCTCCGGTGGGTTCCGTTCCCTTAACCAAGCCACTGCCTATGAGTCGTCGGCTCATTCTTCAACAGGCACGCGGTCAGAGATCACTTTCCCCTCCCACTGCTTGGGATCTCAGCACGGTTTCACGTTCTATTTCACTACCCATTGGGGGTTCTTTTCACCTTTCCCTCACGGTACTACTCCGCTATCGGTCACCCAGGAGTATTTAGCCTTGCAAGGTGGTCCTTGCCGATTCACACGGGATTCCACGTGCCCCATGCTACTCGGGTTAGAGCGTAAGCTAGTGATGCTTTCGGCTACTAGACTTTAGCCATCTAGGGTGCGGCACTCAACCGCTTCGTCTAGCAGCACAACGCTTGTATTGCTCTCCCACAACCCCATTTTCACGGTTTAGGCTGCTCCCATTTCGCTCGCCGCTACTACGGGAATCGTTTTTGCTTTCTTTTCCTCTGGCTACTAAGATGTTTCAGTTCGCCAGGTTGTCTCTTGCCTGCTTATGGATTCAGCGGGCAGTTTAAAAGGTTGACCTATTTGGGAATCTCCGGATCTATGCTTATTTTCAACTCCCCGAAGCATTTCATCGCTTGCTACGCCCTTCCACGTCTCTGGGTGCCTAGGTATCCACCACAAGCCTTTCCTCTTTTGAACCTCGCCATTAACGTTAAGGCTATGCCATCCTAAGGTGCTACTAAATGGAAGGATCTTATCAACGTCCATGAATGCGAATTGGCAAAATTCGGTGCTATCATAGTATCCGCTAAGTTCACGGGCTGGAGATAAGCGGACTCGAACCGCTGACATCCGCCACAGGGTAAACCACCGCCTCTCAGGCCTCCCCGACGGGTTCTACCATAGAGGCCAACGATAGACAATAACTCCCCTCCCCCCCCCCCCCCCCGAACATAGTTACAACTTTTATCGTACTGTGCTCTCCAAAGAGCAACTCTTCTCAAAATATCAAAACAAAAGGTGATGAGTTGGAATCCCATTCTAAGGATTCTTGTGGTTCAGGGGAATCCAGCTACAGGAGAACCAGGAACGGGGAGCTCCCCCTTTTTCCGCCCGAGTCTTTGATCTTAAACTTAAGAATGCTGGTTTTAAGAATGAGTGATTGCCCTTCTCCGACCCTTCCTGCCCAACCGGAGAGCGGACGGCTAATGTGTTCCACTTATTGAACAGGGTCTATGGTCGGTCCGTGACCCCTGGACGTCGAAGGCGCCCTTGGGGTGATCTCGTAGTTCCTACGGGGTGGAGACAATGGGGTCGGTCCATGGATTTTCCTTCCTTTTGCTACATTTCGCTCAAAGGGTTGAAGGGAGATATAGAAAAAAATATGGATTTTCCTTCCTTTTGTAAATCATCATTATAAAAAAAATGGATTTTAAAATAAGATATAGAAAAAACGAAAAATAGGAAAAAAAATACGCCGTGCTTAACTGAGCCGGTCCAAATGTTGCACTCTTCAGGCGGCACGCGTGGCCATTTATCTTTTAAAACCGCAGGTCTATCACGTTGATTAGGCTGGGAAAGAATTAGGCCCATCGTAGTCCACCCCAGGCTGATTTATCGGAAACAACAACTAGGGTGCGTGTCCAGGAGGCTTTGTTTGGCACAAACTCGCGAGAGATGTTTTTTTATTTTTTTGACACAAACTGGCGAGAGATGTTGACGCAAGATGATTGAGAGTGGCCTCTGATTGCCATGCCGGAATGTATCTATGCAAGCATCGTTACAGAGATCTCGGATGTTTTTTTTAGAGAGCTCGGCCATGCTGATATCTAAAACGGACCTGTCACGGGGTAGCAAATCATGCCATACCCATCTCGTCTACTCTCTCCAACTACATACACCTGGTTTCCCTCTGTACACGTATGTTCCTTACCTCCATTAGATACAATCTAGTAGAATTTGTTGATACACTCTAGGAGTATCCATTAGTTATAATAACTAAGCTAGATCTTAATCTACAAATCAAGATATTGTTAGTTTCCTAGGTCGCGGTACCATATATCATGGTACATTGGTACAAATTGTTATGTACATGAACTTTTTTTTGCAAGGAGTTATGTACAAGAGTGTTATTTCTTCTTATTATCACCCTTGCTACGAATTCATTATTTTCAAATAATAAACCAAATAACAAATTTAAGAAAACATGTGAATTCAAATTAATTTTCTAATTTAGAACTGTTGTACTATAATGCTATACATTTCCAGTGTATATACATCGATGTTATCAACCCAACTCGGAATGACCCCGAAAACACAATTTCATGTTTTGATGAATGTTATGTAAAGAATGAGATTTAGCGGCATGATAAGACATAAAAAGTAAAAGTATTTAGTATAAGTGCTGGTTGTTTTCTTGTTTTTAGAAAACAATAGTCATGCCGTGTTTAATAAAAATAAGTTTGAATATTTATTAAACAATGTGTGATTGACATGTAGAAGTGCTTTTGAACTGCGTGTAAAATATTTATGATACAAAGCTAAAAACTAATGTTGACCTCAGTGATGAGCACTTATAATTTTTCAAAAACTTCTATTCAATTGCCTAAATTGTTCATCGCAAAGTAGAAAGGTTGTCTACATTGTTATTTTTTGTGCCAACTCTGTTAACTTTACCTACAATGGTATATAACTTGTGTAACAATATAATGAAAAACCAATGCTATAACGGGTTTTTAAAACCCAAAAATTCATCTTTCCATATCTCCCACATGATGACAACGAGAGTCATAATGGCTATGAGTAATTCGAGAAAGGTGTAGAGATCCACAAGTTTGTTAAGGAGAGAAGCGAGCAATCCCAAAGAACAGGTTAGTTAAATCCTTGATGGTGTTGCATCGCTCATAATACCGGGGCGTGTTTAGTGGGAGTACTAGAGAGGAAATACTAATCTGCATTTTATTCTTTTTATGATGGGCTAATTTAGGTTAGCTCCACCAAATTAGAACAATAGCCTAAGCTGGGCTGAGCCGAATTCGGCTACACGTGGGTCAGGCCGAATAATCCACCGAGAACAGGCAAATAAGTAGAGTACTTCCGAGAGAATTTTCCCATGTATAATATCACAAGCAAAATAGAAAATAGCAGTTAAAAATAATTGTAAAAAATAAAAATATGTTTTGTATATTATTTGTATAAACTTGTCGAAAGAAGCTACTAGCGAAAACTAAATCTTTATGGTTGCCTTGATTTTTTTGAGAGAATTCACCATGTACAAACCAAGTTGCAGGGCGTAAAATGACCTTATTGTTTTTAGTTTTGTTGCTGATGGGCTTAGATGAGATAGTTCAAACCGTACCTCTCATGTGCTGGCCTACACCTAGTACCAAGAGGATGTTGTCATGCCTATTACCCAGATAAGATAAATGCATCCAACAGTCCAAGCATGTCAGGAAGTATCCAAAAAAAAATTGAACCGTAAAGGTGTCGAAGACCCCAGAAGCTGCTCATTTATCCAAGCGGTGGGTACATTTTACAGAAAAGCACCTAGAGAAGGCGCAAGGTAAAAGTAGTACTTGCAACATTGCCAAGAAACCCCTGAAACTAGAAGTAAAAAAGCAATCGGGTCCCCGGGTTTCTTCTCCACCGCAACCGACGACGAGCTCCTTCCGTCGGACTCCATGACGCCACCGGGGACGAACCACTTGGCAACACCTAGGAGGGAAACCCGACGAGAAGCTCCACACAGAGCCTCCGTCTTGGAGGTTGGAGATTGCGCAGACATGGCGCAAAACGGTCGCCCTTTGACCATAGCAGGCAACAGCTCCATAGCTGAGCCACTGCAATTTTGCCTCAGAGGGAGCAGCTTTAGGAGAAGCAGAAGAAAGTTGATGAAGGCTCGCCGTCCACTGGAGGCCACCACCTCGATGACTCCAAGCAGATAGATCGCCCGCCATCCACTAGCACCACTTCTCCAGGACGACGATCTTCCCAGCAGGAGAGATCACAATCCATCGGTGAGGAGGAAGAACAGAAGGGCCTTGGATGCCAGACCTACCCTCGCCGCCACGGCCGGCCATAAGGAGCGCATCCACCGCCTTCCTGGCACCGCTCCGCTCCTCCTCGCCACCTCGGCCGGCCAGGAGCGCCACCGCACCATAACTGCCTCCACACCGATGGAACAAAGCGGCTTTATTGACAGAGAGGACCTCACCCACGTCCATCACAGCATCCACCTCCGACCGCCGAAGCACCACCGCGAGGAACAGGGGGAGGAGAAATATCCAGATCCAGCCGAAGAAATTTGGAGACTTCCTCCCTCGGGCACATCGCCCAAACACGGCATAACGCCAAACCCTACACCTACGACCTCTACAAGGACCTACATCTACACCGGCGCCATCCTCTCGCCGCCACTCACCAGCTAATCCGGTGAGGGAGGCATGAGAGGGGCCCGGGGAGGAGAAGGGGACTCTCAAGGGGAAACTTGTCTCTCGTTTCGTGCGAGGAGGAAAAGGAAAACCGACAAAAGGGTGATCCAGGAAGTATCCAAATTGGTCGGAGATAAATTTACATGCATGAACTTTTCCTTCCACCATGGAGTCTCCAAGCTATTATTCGTCTTGGATACAAAAAAAGCATATTCGTAAGAAAAAAAGGGTGTATTTTTGTCAGACAGGTGCAGATTTAGCCACGTGAGAGCATGTGCATAAGGATGACAATTTTATTCATGGATCCGGATATCCATGGATATCCAGCCCGGTGGGTAAGGATATGGAGGGCTACTTATGCCCATGGATTTCATGGGACGGATATCCACTAACTCATGCAGCGGGCATGGACAGAGGTTTCGCGATATCCGTTTGACACGCGGGACCCATAAGTACGAGATAATGTTTTCTAACCAATAACTATTACCTATGCATACTCATTAAAGGGCCCAAGATCCCACTTCCAAGACCGAGCCACCCAAAGGCCCGCCTGCCCTTGGCTGCTACGCACACACTAAACAGGCAACCATTAATGCCTCCTTCCTCGGATACTTGTAGGCAGAAACCCAGCAACATCACCGGTGCGGCACTGCTGCTATCCCTACCACTCCTCTTACTCGAATCCTCCTGCCACGTGGCGACCCAATGGTGGCCATCCATATAATAATTGCTGAAGCATTGTCAAATTATTGTCGAAATACTGCTGAAATATTGTTGTAGTGTCGTTGTTATGTTGCTATGTTTATGTATATAGCATATAACCAATGGATATCCATGGATACCCGGATATCCGACGGGTTTGAATTTGGGGCGACATCCATGTCCATGGATATCTTCATGGGCGGGCTAGAGTGAGTTTATGGATTTGGATCTGGATTTGGTTTTGGTATATCCGTCCAAACCCGCTCTATTGCCATCCTTACGATGTGCAGCTTGCAAAAACATGGGGGGCTAAGAGTGTCTTTTCCTTACTAGAACTAGGTCTAAATATTGAAAAAGTGAGTCTAGCTGAGTTTTTATGAACTCTGAGTCTAATAGAAGACCCATGTCTAAGAGAATTAAATGGCAGACTGAGGACCTGCAGTGTCTAGCAGACTTTTTTATTTTTTTTATATTCTGGTTAGTGGGACCCTTATCTGATCTAAACAGTGAAGAAGATTTTATTCCGTAAGACATGAATCTAGTAAATTTCTTAATCAATAATGCCTAGCAATCGCTCACGCTGCACGGGCCATAACCTCTAAACCAGGTTTTCCATACATTCAACTCATAACAACATGTTTATTCATTTTTTTGGAGTTTTTTAACCTTCAAATTTTTATTTTTGAAAATTACTTTCAATAATGTAATACGATAGTCATTCTGTTCGAAAATATAAGATGGTTTAGCAAGCTAAAACAATTTGCAAAATATTATATACTTTGGAATCAGAGGGAGTCCTCTGACAAATGTAGGTGTATTGGGTTAGAGAGATATTAAAACCAACTATGCACTTAGCCAGTGGCTTTTGATAGTGTAAATTTTGCTAACAGGGAAAAGTTATAAATGTGCATTTTGTTTTCTAAATTTGATGTATAGATAGAATGATCAGGCCCAAGTGCCCAACATCCTCAGCCTGGTCTTCCACTCTCCAGACTGGGCTGGGCTGATTTCTATTACATGTGGCCAGGCCGAATAATCCACCGAGACCTGCGGTTCTTCCTGTTTCCCGTCCCACGCCCATCCCCCCACCACGGTGGCCGGAGCGAGTTCCTCTATGCTCACCGGACCAAGGATGAACTCGTCCGCGGTGGTCACCTGCTGCTGCCTCCCACCGGCACCGGCACCGGCACCGGCACCAGCCTCCGCCGCCGGCAGCAAGGCATCAATCCCGTACCTGAACAAGAGCAGCACAAGAATCGGACGAAGGTACCACTCCAACCCATCCCCATCTCTCTCCAACTACCTACGCATCTGATGCTTCTGCTAATGGTTGCCGCCTGTATATGTTCCCGTGAGGAAGAGACCTGGTGCTTCGGAGCAGCGAGCTCGCCACCCTCGCAGCCATCTTCCACTTCAGGTAGTACTGAATTTAGCTTTTCTCTCTTCATTTGGCACTGTAATTTCACTAGTAGAAAAATGCTACTCCTAAGCTGCGTAACTCCAAGAAAATCACAAAACCACTTCACCAGTTCACCGTCACTAGGTGTAGCTATTGCACTATACTGTTTTGTTGGGACCGAAAATCACAGTCTGAACGGAAGATGGGAATTTTTGTGGCTAACTGAATCTGTTGTTCTCTTATCTGACAAGTGTATTCGTCTCGCTGTTCCAGTGGCACCAAGCCCACCTACCTCGGCGTGCAGAAGAGCCCTCCCTCCCTCGCCAAGTGCCCTGCGACAAACAACTGCGTGTCCACGTCCGAGAGGATAAGCGATTCCAATCACTATGCTCCCCCATGGTAACCATATCTTCTTTCTTTCTTTCTTGCACAATGTCCTGCCTGCATGCATATGCAGTTTCAGTGTATGTGGAATTGCGGACAAATAATGTGCCTTGTTTTTTGTGAAATTACTCTGTTTCTCCTTTTTCGATATTAACTTAACCCTCAGCGATTCAAACCTGGAAGCGCATCATAATTTTTTTGGTTCACTACTAGCTCTGCTTCCTCCATCCTTTCTACAGCATGTGCATTATGAAATGACTAACTGGGTTTATCCTGTACTAATGTTTTCTATGAACCAAAGTGTCAAGTTCAGTAAGTACAATGATACGAGATCGCCGTTATCTGCATTTTACTGATATTATTGAAGTATTCCTGCTTCTCAAAAATAAACTATCACCATCCATAAAAAACATGACCCTGTTATGCTACTAGACCAAGAATGAATCTGTCAACTCAAACCTTTAGCAGCAACTCTTCCCCCTACTATGAAAATCATCTGCACTGGGGCTCTTTTCACCGCCTGCTTTGCAAAATGAAATTTTTGTTTAGTGGTCCTTCAAGGTCTGTTTGATATGTCTGATTATGTGACAATTTATATAATGTATGAATGCTTAGACATGGCTGTGTTCTAGGAATTACAACCCCAAGGATGGCCCCAGGGGTAAACCCATAAGCAAAGATGAGGCCATGAAAGAGCTCATTGAAGTTGTAAGTATGAACACAGACATCATGTCGCAAAGAAATATCACGCACTTGTTACTCTCCTTGTCAATTGGAGGGCAAACTGTAGTAAGTCATATCAGCATGCTGTACTTAGTTGGGAGTTCTGAACTGCAACGGCTGTTGGCAGGTCACAAAGACAAAGCCGGACAACTTCAGTCCACCTGTTGTGGAGAAAGGAGACGACTACGTTCGAGTTGAATACGAGAGTCCTATATTCGGGGTAGCGCCTCGTTACTGTTGTAATCTACATATCATCGTGGATGTTTGAACTGCCCTGTTATTCAATGACGATTGCCCATTGCTCTTTGCAGTTTGTAGACGATGTCGAGTTCTGGTTCCCTCCTGGCAAGAAATCCATTGTTCAGTATCGATCGGCGTCTCGGTCAGGATTCATCGACTTCGATGCCAACAAGAAGAGAGTAAAGGCAAGCGCGCGCACACACACACACCTATCGTTTCTGTCATTCAGTCTGCTGTATATTCATGGTATGATGTGCCATTCTTGTTCTATGGCAGGCACTGAGATTGGCATTGGAAAAGAAGGGCTGGGCTTCAGAAAGCAGCTTCTGAATTTGAACTAGCACACCTGTAAATTCATCAAATTTCTATACCTCTGTACGTTCCTCATGATCTAACACCCTACAGAACGCCTCTACCGGATAAATAGTGAACTTTTGTTACATGACAAAGTTAGTATAATGTCAGAAAGAGGTGTGGCTAGAGGATGCTTCACAGAGCTCATCCTAATCAGTGGCAGAACTAGCCCACATTTGGTGTCATGATGCAATATGGCAATGCATCTTTGTGATGCATATACATGGATGGAATGGCAGCTCCTCCATTGAGTTTGGAGGCACCCATCCATCTAAAAGGCGTCTGACTTTGGGTACTGGCCACGCAAAGTGGGGGTTGGAGAAGTCAATTGTTCTATCATCTACCAAGCCTACTTTTTAATTTTCTTGTCTCGAAACATCTCCCGATTCTCTTTGGTCAGCGCTGCCGCTGAGCGTCGGCTTTGGTAGCGCAGCTCTGACCCTTGAGCACAACATCTAAAGCCCCTAGACTGTAGTCAAAGCGACTAAAAGCACCATCAAACATGGCACCATGATGGCTGGTTGGACAAAAACCAAAATGTTATGGCACACATACATATATGTATATGTGATGCAACAACAGGCATTTCGGTTTGCATATATATTCAGCATTGCGCCGGTGGAATGTGCCTGTCAGTATCATGACCCATGACTACTTTTTCAGGATGACCAGCTAAGCAAGGCGCACTCACTATCCAAGAATGAAAATGGAGTCAAAAGGAACCATGGATGCATGGGCGCCATTGGGGAGTCAAACCCAACAAAGTCTAGTGTACTGCTACTTAATTGACTTGTGCATTCTGCCCATGGTTAGTGGCTAGCTAGCTTTCGTCGATCTGTCGATCAGGCTCTCGCGGCGATAAAAGAGAAGAACTCACTAATATAATTTTTTCCCATTCCAAGTGTGAAAACCAGTGCAACTGCCAACTAGGATGCCATGTCACCGAGTTGGTTTCACACTTCCATTTGCAGCTGTGCTGATACATATCTGGGTGCTTAACTTGAAGTTGAGGATGGAAATTGTACTACTTCATATATAAGAGCCAGACAGATCACTAAAAGCAGTCTCTTCTTTTCATCTTCTTTTAGGCAATGCACATGCAATGGTTGACAAACTGAAAAGGCTGGCTTCTTTTGCATAGCGTGGACCAAATGCCATGATATAGAACACGGTGGGTACTGCAGAAGATGCAGTTAGCTTACCTCACCTCAACTCCCTCAAGGCTAGCTAGCTTGTTAATATGCATGATTGCCTCTCCCCTAGCTACTACTAACGACTTTCCTAACAATAGTCGTACCTTATCATAGATCTGAAGCACAGCCCCTTCTTGACCAATATTCTAACCTGACTATTTTCAGTGTAACATCAAATCTCCGACCCGAACGTAATCCGAGTTTGATGGTGACTCTGATCAGATAGATTTATATGTTGATTCTCGTGTCTCCAGAAATATCTATCGAGTGTGATGGTTGGAATCCTTTTCGAAAAAGAAAAAAAGTTAAGTGGACTCTCTCTCTCTCACACACACACACGCTAGCTTTGCACCTGAGCAGTGGTCAGATATGCTCCATCCACACAATGTGTTAGCAAGCAGGTGGATCTAGCTAGGTAGAAAGATTAGCTAGGAGGAATCCATGGATGGCCATGTCCATGTGGTTTGGGCTGAGGTCAATTCAAAGAGATGGATGGATGGGGATGGATATGATGCAGCACCACTCCACCACCTTCACTTGTCTAGCTTGTGGTTTACCCCCCTCACGCGCCAGAATCTAATCCACCACCTAATGTCCAAATTAAAGTCCTTGCAAATCCCCCATGAGAAAACTCGTGTGATAAAGATTCCTTTGTCGAAAAATTGTGGTTGGAAATATATTTCCCCCCTTTTTCCGGGGATCGGAGAATTCTTTCGAACATCATGTGGTTGGGACTTTGACTCTTCGGATGTGTGCACGGACAAAGATCTGACTAATTGTTTTCAGCGGTTATCTGAACTTGAGCTCGCATGATCAACCCTCCTAGGGTTTCTTTGTAATGCCGGTTTCTCGGTGGAATGGTATACACGATAGTCAAGCCATGTCATTGTCCTCACAAACAGAGGTTGACACTTGACACAACCCATGTCCCCACTATCTACAACTCATCCTTAATCGATGCGGTTTTCATCCATGTTTCGCTATCACCACTGACCTTTCACAGATCGCGATTCCGAGCTCTAGATCTTACTACAACATACCAAACATTCCAAATAAGCAAGTTTCAATCATAATTTTACATATTATTAGTGTGCAAATAAGGTTCAAAAGATAGCCATTATGGCCTTCACTTAAAAGAAAAAAAGAATATTGTGTTCATATTCACATTTGGGATGTCTTGAAATTTGTTCTCATCAAGCTTTGACACGTGCAAAATTTTGCGCTCTAGATCTTCCTATGGCATATATAGAACATTTTCCAAATAAAGTTTGAACCATCTTGTACATATTTCAAAATAGTAGAGATTTGGTTTCCTTGCCCAAAAATAGTGTTGTACAGTACTAGGAAACTTTTGAAACATTTTGACCTTGAACACCTTCCATTCCTTGTACTACTATTCTCCTATATATATGTGGCCAAGTGGTTGGGTCTTGCTTTCTTCTTGGTGGTAGCATAGCTAGCTCGCCCACTTGCTTCCAGTTCCACGACAGATCGATCTCGACGCCCATGGCGCGCGAGTCATGGCTCGCCAAGGTCCGGTCGGCCATGTCCTCCTCCACCACCACAAAGTCTTCTTCTTCCGGAACGCCGCCGCCGCCGGGCGCCGCCAGCAAGAAGGGCAACGTCGGTATCCTGGCCTTCGAGGTGTCCAGCCTCGTCTCCAAGTTCCTCCACCTATGGCGCGCGGTGGGTGATGCCGCGGTGGCAAGGCTCCGCCACGAGACCCTCCACCTCGACGGCGTCCGCAAGGTGGTCTCCGACGACGACGCCTTCCTGCTCGGCCTCGCGCGCGCGGAACTCGTGGACGCGCTCCGCGCCGCGGCCGACGCCGTTGCGGCGCTCGCCGTGCGCTGCGCCGACCCCTGTCTCCGCGAGTTCAGGGACGCGCTCCTGGAGTTCGCCGAGACCGGACGTGACCGGCACCGGTGGGCGGCGGCCACGTGGAAGGACATGGACGCGCGGGCGCGCAAGATGGAGAAGCAGGTGGCCAGCACCGCGGTGCTGCGTAGAGCCATGGAGGAGCTGGTGGAGGCCGAGCACGGACTCCGGAAGTTTCTACGGTGCGACGTTGGTGGAGGCGGGGTCGGGGCTGGTGGGCACCGGCGCAGCATGTCGGCGAGCAAGATCTCGGTGGCGTCGGAGCAGCAGCAGCTGATCTTCTCCAAGAAGCAGGACGTGAAGAACCTCAAGCAGACGTCTCTGTGGGGGTGCACCTTCGACGCCGTCGTCGCGTCGCTGGCGCGCGCGGCGTTCACCGTCCTCGCGCGCATCAAGCTCGTCTTCGGCGACGGCGGATTTGGCCGGGACCAGCGGCACGCGCCGCTCCACCGCAGCCTCACCCTCTCCTCGGCCGTCCACCCGTCCGCCGACGCCCCGCCGCCGACGCCGTCGCGCAAGTCCATGTCGATGGAGGCCGTGCCGTTCGATGTGCTCGCTGTCCAACCCCAGAGCAGCGCGACGAGCAAACGAGGGCGGCGCGGGTTCTTCGAGCACAGCTCGGCAACGCTGGTTCCGCCGACGGGGACGCTGGGCGCGGCGGCCCTGGCGCCGCGTTACGCCGGGCTGGTGATCTCGATCGAGCGGATGGCGCGGTCGCCGCAGCGGCTGGTGGGGCCGGACGAGCGGGACGAGCTTTACGGCATGCTGACGGCGAGCGTGCGCGCGCAGCTCCGGGCGCGGCTTCGCGGGGCCGTGGCCGAGGCCGACGCGGGGCTGGCCGCCGAGTGGCGCGCGGCGCTGGGCGGCATCCTGGAGTGGCTGGCGCCCATGGCGCACGCCACGGTGCGGTGGCAGGCGGAGGGCAGCTTCGAGCAGAGGAAGACGACGACAACGACGGCAGCGGGGGCGGACATAGCCCGGCTGCCGCCTCGGGGCGGCGGTGGCGGCAACACGTTCTTGCTGCAGACGCTGCAGTTCGCTGACAGGGAAAAGGTGGAGGCTGCCGTGGCGGAGCTGCTCGTCGGGCTGAACTACGTGTGGCGGTTCGAGAAGGAGATGAGCTGCCGCGCGCTATTCGCCGTCCACCGCCAGCTCCTCGAGCGCGGCGGCGGCAACTTCGACGGCCCCGCCGCCGCCGTGGAGGACAATTGCCGAGGAGGAGGAGGCAGTGCCGTCGACGACAGGACCGGCAATGGAACAGTAAGCCCGTGCGCCTAGAACCGTCCGATCGCAACCCAACGGCGTCGAGTCGATCGCATTCGTGTGTTTAAATTGTTCTTATTCTCGGCCCCAAGTCAAAAGATTTTTGTGGTAATTGGGGCCAGATGGGATCTTGCTGTGAGTGATTAATTAGCAGTGCCATGTACTAATAGTACATAGAAATGAAATATTCCCATATATACTTTGATAAATAGTTCATTTTCCATCTGTGGCTGAGATGAGATGAGAGCAACATGCATGCATCTGTCTCTGTGTCTGAAGATCAAGACAGACAGCAACCCTACAACACAGTGCTGCATGCAACCTTGACCTGTGGCAATGGCAATGGCAGGCAGCAGCTACAGTTGAACAAGATGATGATGTGTGTGTCCACTCCAGGGGAGGCAATGGTGGCAACAGTAAATCCAAAGCAGTAGGTTTTGCTCCTCAATTAGCAGCCACATATCTATGCATCATCCACTCAAGCATTCACCCTTTCTATATCCTCAGCAACTTGTTTGCTCCCTGCAAATTGTCCAATTAATTAATTAATTAATCTGCATGTGGTGCCACTGACTGGAATTTGGGAACACATGGGCAGGGAGTCAATCATGATGGAGGGAGGGAGGATTCCATGTTTCCATCCAGCCATGCATCACATGCTAATCTAAGCTGCCCCTGAATGAATCACAGAGCTGCCCTGCTCTGTAGTATTATTGTAATGCTCATGTTCAGCTAAAGCTACTGGATGCTGCATGGTCAGAGGTCAGAGTGACCAACCATGCATGCACCTACCTTGTTGTTCATACAATGGAAGATCTCAAATCTCATTTGTTTACAGCCCCAGCCAGCTGGTCAATTAGGTGCTTCTTCAACCCCTAGCTATTTGTCCTTGTATGCTACTATATCACAGCTTCTTCATTTCTGAAATCGTTACAACTCATGTAATACTAAAATAATAGGAAATTTAAGTCAAATTATGCTCTGTCAAGTACTAATCACATTTTTGAGGTGGTACTGGATCACCCATATCTTGCACATAGGAGGGGTGATATGAAAGCTCCTGCACATAGATCAGAGAATCATGTCACATGTAGTGCTGTGTCTCTGAAAGCACCCTGTGGCTTAAGGAATCTGCACGGACACTTCCTTTTGATGCCATGTCATTGTTAATGTGGTGGAAGACACTACCCTATCTTGCTCAAAAGTCCACCCAGGCAGACATAAGTAAAAAAAAAAAGTGATCTTTTCCTGAAAGAAAATGCTTTGTGCAACTAATGGGAAATGAAGAACAGCTGCTTTAATCATGGCACAGCGGCTGGTGGTTACCTGAAGCTTTAATTCATCCAATACTATATACCAGTAGTTAGTAGTAGCTGCTCCCTACTCTAATCTCAACTCCTGTAGTTAGTAGTAGTATATATACTCCAAAAGCATAGAGGGAGATAGACACTTGATCCATACACTTACCTACCATTTTCAAGGGGAAACATGGTAGTATATAAAGTATGATTTTGGAGCTTTTTCTAACAACAGAAAATAAATAGTCCTGTAGCACCGAAAGAATATGGGTGTGCATGATTGGTTATGTGCAAACAGATCTTGGCCAGGATTTCATTGGGACAGAAAGCAGATAAATACATATGAATCCATAATCTGGGTTGCTTGTATATATATAGCCACGCGTTGTTGCTTTAAACTCCACGCGTTATCTTAATTATTATTCAGAATTGTGCAGTGCGGATTGCAAGAAGAATGTGCTAACAATTAATAGAGGATGGAACCAAAATCAAACACTGTGGGATACTAATTGCTTCACCTTTCTCCTGATCTCACTAAGCAAGCAAGCTTTCTCAAGTTGTGTGTATATTAATAGTAGTTGTTCTACCTTTGTAGGCAGAATTACATAAACAAAAGGCACAACTTATAGCAATAGAACACCAAACAATCAATTGAAGATGAAAATAAATCAAACCCTGCGGGATATTTAGCTGCTAATTGCTTCTACTTTCTTCCCTATCCCACGAAGCAAGCTTTCTCAAGTTGTGTATATTAATAGTAGTTGTTCTACCTTTGTAGGTAAAATTAAATAAAGGCCCAACTTGTAGCAATAGATTACAAACAAATCAAATTTAGTCACTCATGATTGGTCAGCTGGACCTTTGACTCGAAAACACTCGACTGGCTAGCTCGAGTGCGAAGGTGGAAGTGGAGTGAGGGGCCAACAAATTCCAAAAGAAAAGCAACGGATTTTGTTTCTCAAGAAGAAAGCACAGAGCATGGAATTTTTTAATTCTCTTTTTAGAAAGAAGAAAAGGAGGGAAATAAAGTCAAGAATTGTGCTCTAAATTCTCCAATCCAATGAAGTCTTAGGCTATGGTGGATCCCTAAAAGCAAAGATGCTCGATCGTGTGCGTATACTTAAAATCAGAGCACGGCCAGATGCATGATGGTCTCCATGGCTGGTGCTTTCTGATGGTAATTAAGCAGCACTAACTATCATTTGCAGGGAAACAACTATAGATAATACTGCAGGAGACAGAAAACTACTGGACAGATAACACCATGTTGACTGCTTACACAAGAGTTATTGTGGATTCCAAATGTCCCTACCCAGGTGGTAATACAGACACAAAGTTAGGATCAGATTAGTTTCTGAATTACGTACTGTCGATGAAATCAACAAGAGAGAAGTTGACTGATCTTGTACTTTTCTTACTTACTTAGTGTCCATTTCCCTGCGGCAAATAATCAGGGCCAATTAGGGTATAGATGCATAGAATCTGCTGATAGTCTAGTTAATTTCGACAAACGCCAAGCAAACAAAGAAAAGAATCAATACGAAGTACTCCATGAGTATCTGTGCTTATTGCTCATACTAGTAAATTACATTGTGGGGGGAACGTACGGCTCAAAGGTTGGTGTGTAAGCTTTATTCAACATTCTCAAAACATTCCATCTCCCATTGCTTTGTTTATAATGAAGTATTTTTCTTCGACCAAGGATTTCAATGCCTTTTCAGTCGATCGACCGTTGTTTATAGTGTAAACTTTCAGCCTCTGCCTTGCGGTAAAACAATTCAATGGCATCGCATAGAAGAGGAGGGGATGCCATATCCCATATGTATATTTGACTGAAGGCCTAAAGGAAGCACAAATATTCTTGTGAGCATTGCGAGAACTTCGCTTGTTTTAAGAGAGGTGTAAATTTCTCAAGAAAGCATGGCATTTATTTGGATCTCAGAGCATAGTTTTCGTTGTTGGTCTTTTTCAAAAGAAGAAACAAAGGGAAATGAAGTCCAGAATTGTGCTCTGAATTCTCTTATGCAATGAAGAGGTAGGCTATGGTGGAACCCAAAAGCAAAGATGCTCGATCATGTGTGCATAATTGAAAAAAAAATCAGGAAATGGGCAGATGCATGATGATCTCCATGGCTGGTGCTTTCTTGGTAATTAAGCAGCACTAACTATCATTTGCAGGGAAAAGACTAGATAATCAGGTAGGAGACAGATGACTACTGAACATATCACACCATGAAGACTAATTGCACAAGAATTATTGTGGATTCCAAATGTTCCTACCCAGGTGGTAATATGGGCGTAAAGTCGGGATCTGATCTGTTTTCCGAACAAGTGTCGATTTCAGACATCAGAGAAGCTGACTGATATTTACTTACTGAATTATATAGCTTCCTACTCACGGTACTTCTTTCCTTGTGGCAAATAATTGGAGCAAATTAAGGTACAGATGCATAGAATCTGCTGGTATTCTAGTTAAGCCAAGCAAATAAAGAAAAGAATCAACAGGAAGTGCCTCCACGAGTATCAGTGCTTATTGCTCATACTCTAATAAAGTACATAGTGAGGGGAACGTACGGCTCAAAGGTTGGTGTGTAAGCTAAGCTTTATTCGACATTCTCAAAATATTTGATCTCCCGGTGCTTTGTTTATCATGAAATGTTTTCTTTGACAAAGGATTACAAGAACTTTTTGGTTGATTAACCGTTGTTTACAATGTAAAATTTACAGCCTCAGACTGTGGTGTGTGTCACGGTCAAATGATTCGACAGTATCACATACACTGCTAGGAGCCTACAAAACGAAGGGAGGCCCTAGGCCATATCCCAGATGTATATTTTGACTGGAGGCTCAAAGGAAGCACAGTCAATATATGGTACTACCTCCGATCCTAAATAAGTGTCGCCATTTTGAACTAGAGTTAGTTCAAAACCGTGACACTTATTTAGGATCGGAGGGAGTAGTATCTTTATATTTCTAAATGCATCTCCTCTTTTCCCCACAAGCTCTCTCGATGATTTAGCAACGTAGTCCAACAGAATGTCAAAACAAACCCATACAGCAAGAAATTCCAAAGTACTATGGCATACACACAAGAAACTATGGAACTTTAGCACAACATAGCCAGACGAATTACTGTGGCTAGAGAACAGCTTCTAGTCAGAAGAACCACTCCAGAAAAACTTTTAGTTATATCCAAAAGGCAGCAGATTCGATGGAGAAACTATTGTACAATGTGAGATGCATGGCTACACAAGCACATTCTATCTCTTTTTTCTGTAACAGTCTCCATGTTTGACAACTATCGCCGGCCCGGACTAAAGACTACCCTCAAACTCGGAGATATGGAACTGCGGTTCGCTCGTTTTTTTTAAAAAAAAATTGGATCTCTCTCTGTTTCTGTTTGTTCCCTTGGGGAAGTTGTCTTGTAGAGGATGGCCATGACATGATCTGAGTCTCTCATGCTGAATTAACCTCTGGTGCTAACCACAGTTTCACCTTTTTGTCTTCACCACAAGTCGCCAAGACGAAGGCAGGAACGCCACCTGATGAAATCAACAAACGATTTAATTCAGACATCATTTGCTCATGTCCAGGATGGAAATATTACAGCACGAAACTACATAAAATGATTTACTGATGGTGACAAGGACGAGCGAGCGTGGGACATGAAGTGCATCAGCTATCAGATCATATATTACTGCTCTCAAATGCATTGTGACAGGGGCTGACATACTAAAGCAGATCCAGTACATATTTGCACTACTACCCTAAGCAGGTTTCCAATAGCTAAGTGCAAGATCTAGCAAACAACAAAGATGCAGATCACAAAGCAATGTAATTAAAACATTACCATTTGGAATAGTGCATGGAGCCCAAGCAATGCCACATATATCACCTGAGTATATAACAGAGAACATGTCACCCCATACATTTTTTAGAGCAGAAGAACCTAAAGAGGATTCACCCTGGTAAATATGAAAATTACGCACTTTCATGAGCTTTCTCAGCTGTATCCAAAACTGCACCAGTTTCTGCACATAACCATTGCAACGTCGATCCACTTGTTACAGCCAGAACTTTACCATCTGGGGAGATGCCCATGTGATTGTACAGGCAAGCAGAACCTTTTGAATCGTGCAGCGGGATTGCGAAAACTTTCAAGGTTTTTGGATCCTCATCAAGGTGATACCTTACTGCAAAAGTAACATAACTCAGTAACTCATGAGAAGAGAATAGAGAAGCGCTATATAAAAGGACAGTGTGACAAAAGGACAAAGATTTGTATATTTCAGTATCTGCTAAACTTCTATTTTCATCAGGACCCCATACATGACTGCATATTCAGTGTCAATGACCAAATGACAGAGCAACCAAGTAAAAGTGGACAAGTACCATGACCTCAAAAGAGACTACATACTACTACTACATCTCAATAGCCTAAAAATGGGTTGTTCCTACTGGAATATTTGACAAATTGATTAACGTTTTCTCTAATGAAGGATCTTTCTACCTTTGCGAAGAAAGGCAAAAAAAAATGTTATGCTTGGATGAAAATCGAACAATCCCAAAGTGGATGATAAAATATTTGATATATACCAAAATACAAAAGAAGCTTCCATGGACTAATTGCAACTTCCAGTAAACAGGGTTTAAAAAATGCTAGATATTATGAATTCAAAAGCAACATGCACTTCAAGGCATTAAGGACACGGAAGTTGGTAGATATAGAACTTACCGTTGATATTCCATACTCGAATGGTACCATCTTTCGATGCAGTAATAATCTTCTCAGAATCCGGAGTGAAACACAAACTAGTAACAGCACTCTGAATATAGAACTTGTCAGTATATAGTTTGAAACTTGGCTACCGAATGTACACAGGAGAAATTTGACCTTGTGACCCTTGAGTTGCATCACTCTATTAACCTCCTTCACTGAACTATCCTTCGAGTAAACAATCTCCCACACCTAACGAATATGTAAACATTATCATAACTAGGAAAGCAGTCAACGAGTAAAATAGTAAGCTTCATTACACATAAACAATACCAACCTTGACATCAGCTGTGAAAGCTGCAGCAGCTATGAAGCGACCATTTGGGGATATGTCAGCCATATTGTTTTTTAACTGATTAGTGTCAACTGTTCCGAACTCCTTTCCACTCTTTCCATGCCAAATTTTTATATCAGTTGCTGCAAATAATTTTTAAAAATAAATGTTAATAC
The DNA here is from genome assembly GCA_023614405.1 of Avena insularis. Lineage (NCBI taxonomy): Eukaryota > Viridiplantae > Streptophyta > Magnoliopsida > Poales > Poaceae > Avena > Avena insularis. Next base: position 27,123,482 of record CM042689.1, on the reverse strand, counting down.
AAAATAGAACTTTCCTGGAATGAAGTCCTTAATTACCTCCTTTAATACGACTGTCAGGAAACAGCACACTGCTAATTCACATGGGTTGCATAAAAAACAGATGCATCTTCACTAAGCTATTTTTTTGGTAAAGCCATCAAGCTAATTTAATACTACCTCCATTCCGATTTAGGTGGCGTATTTGCAATTTCTATACATCAAGGAAGTCCTGCGCTGAGTACATTAGCTCACTTTTGGACGTTTCTGCTATTTTTCGGGTACGGCCCCAATACTGCCCCAGATATAAATTCTCCTCCCCAATTATCTCAAGCCACATGATTTTCTCACTAAACCCACACTTACTCCTCATTCTGCTCCCTTCTGGAAAAAGCCTTGTTCAATTAAAGTTGTCATTTGGAAAAGGAAGGAGAAAAGAAGAAGAGATAGGAAGAGGATGTGTATAACGGATGCAGTAGTTTCATGCACTGTAATTTGTGGAGAATGAGGTATTGCCACTGTTTTAGAGAGATTAATGAGGGCTGGGGTAAAAAATGAAGCTGCTCTTATGATTTGGAAACATGCCACCTAAATCAGAATTAATTGCTCCTAAAAGTTTATGCAACCTAACAGGACCACTAGTTCTTAAAACCAGACCGCACCAGCGACTTAACCAGGAGAAGACAATGCAGCATGTGGTCTGGTCGAGTTTGTTTAATAAACCGCTTTTTAGAGGAAACAAAGGAGAAACATAGAAAATCCCGCACTGGGCTAAACTCAGAACATCAACCTACAGCATGACGTGTGCGCAGAAGACCCAATACCAAGTGGACTACGATTCCTTCCGGAGGTATTGCAAGCAAGTAGTGACATATTATGTCTTTTATGAAGCATGTAAATATAAATTTACAAGAAATTGATGCAAAATTAATGAAATATAATATGCTGTGACATAGTCGGACAGGTTGATTTGGATCGCCAAACTGTGACGCAGACACTTGACCTGTTCCCTCACTGGTCCAATTTTATAAGCTATGAAAACTTTCCATTTCCATCCTCTACCTCGAACCACATCCAGACATCCATAACTGTCCTAAAAAAATCCTCCTCGCAACCTTGACTTCCCTCAATCGCACTACATGTACCTCAAATATCCAGGCCAATCAAAGATGGATGAGGTAACCATGCAACCCTTTGTCAGCACTTAACAATGAAGAGCATATATTACTGCAATATATAACTGAAACATGTTGCCACGTTCCTAATTCAAGTTTACTACTTTACTAAATATTATTATAGGTAAAAGGCTGTGGCTGCATATATGGGTATACGGATCATTGTTAAATAATGAATGCTAAAATTAAGATCTAAATGTAAGAAAAGAAGAGTTTCAACACATGCTTAATGACAGAGTAACTGCACATGTTCGCTGCTACAACTGTACGATAGTAAAGCCTACTATATTTAGAAGGCATCGGTTCATGAGTAACTATTTAAAACGGAAACAATACAAAGAAAAGTACCGACCATACCTTCAGAGCAAGAAATCACTATTGTGCTCCCATCACCAGTACCATGAGTCGCACGAGCTGCTGCAAGGTTCAGCACGGATTCCTTGCCGTGAATCTTTTTGTGATCCCACTTGATCTCAGGTGGCGAAAGCTTGCCCTGCTGTTTGTTTCCCCCAGTTGGAGGAGCACTAACATCCGCATACATATAGAGAGACGAGCCTAACAGGGCCTGTGCTGCCACAACAACAGATGATGCCCCTTCTGAGAAGGCGATGGCAGTAGGATGCACCCCAGCAGGCAAGTTTATCTTCAGAATCCTGCAAAAACCCTGCAGCGTTAGTAAATTGTACGTAACAAAGAACTCATAGGGGCTGAATTAAAACTTACTTAAAGCTCTTGCTTGAGGCATCATCGATCCTGAATACTCTCACAGCTCCATCCGCACATACTGCCACAAGAAGCAGCAACAATACATAAATTCCGAAATCCGAATAAGCGGCGATGATTGGTCGACCAAATGCAATTTCTGTAAAACTGGATGAGTGGGTAGAAACCCTTTAATTTGTCACTAAGGCATGCCATATCAGGCAGACAAATAAATGATTCATACAGAAATTTAAAAACGTTCTCGCAGGAAACACAATAGATCCTGGTTAAAATAGGAATCCTTTAAATTATTACTAAGGCATGCCATATCTGCCAGAGAAATAAATGATTCATACAGAAGTTTTTTAGAAGTTTTCACGCAAAACAAGATAAATCCTGATCAAATATAGAAATCCTCTAATCTGTTTACCACCAAGGCATACCGTAACAGCCATACAAAGAGATGATTCTCGTGAGGAATTGTTTTAGAAGTTTACGCGCGAAACAAGATAAATCCTGATAAAATGTAGAAATCCACTAATCTGTTTATCACCAAGCGCCATATCAGCCAGGCAAATAATAAATGGTCCATACTAGTAGAATTTAAAAAAAAAAACGAACGCGCGAAACATGATAGCTCCTGATCAGACGTTTGGGAAAAGGATATGCTCACCGGTGGCCAGGTTGCAGGCGTCATCGGAGAAGGCGAGCGCGGTGACCCCGTCGGTATGGCCCCTCAGAGTATTGAGGTCCAGGTGGTGGTGCTTCTTCGCGGCGTCCTAGTAGAAGAAGGAAAACACAGCACGGTTGGGATCAGATTCACTGCACATTCCAGCATCCGTATTGAACTATTATATAATTCTCTTTTAGCTGTGAACTATTATGTACTTATTATACATGCAGAAATGCGCTGAGAAGACTGTCTGTCCCCTACGGTACGGTATGTTCCTACTGCAATCGGCAAGAGATACGGGTGCTTGGGGGTCAGTCGGTGAGCGCTCTCTGTGACCGAAGACGCCACGGATCCCTGTCCGTGGCTAGGATATACTGGTATGTGTTTGAGCAAGGGATAAAGGGGGAGATGGATAACCTTGTCGGCGGCGGCGGCGTGGTGGTGGGGCCGGGAGCCCTTCCTGTGCTGGTTGGCGGGGCGGACCTGCTTGGGCAGGTCCGGGGCGGCGGCGGTGGCGGAAGGGGGGATGTGCGCGATGTCGGCGCGTTTGCGGCGGAGGTAGCCGGCGAGGAAGACGAGGGCGATGGCGCCGCCGAGGATCGCTGAGAGGAGGGGCACGGAGAGCGCGGTCGCCACCTGCGCTGCCGGCGCCGCCATCTGCTTCGTCGCTGCTGCTGGCCGGAGATGGAGAGGAGGAGAGGGTGTGTGGAAGAATTGGATCGGCGGCTTTGCTTCCTTGCGTGCTCCAGTCCAGACTCGTCTGCTTCTTCTTCTTCTCCACAACAGAAAGAGTGTATTGGGCTGGGATGGAATGGGCTGCGTGGCCGACCAGCCCGATGCTGAGGTCTAAAAATCGTGGCCCATGTAAATGGTACGGATAATTTTCGTTTCGAATATGCATTTTTTTTTTGTTTTTTAGAATATGGTATCTATTTTTTAATATCCGAACCGATAAGGATAGTTTGGTATTTTATGCGAATTATTTGAGATACTCAAATAGAATAATCCAATAAATTTAGCATAATCCTAATATCTAAACAATCTAATTAGTGTATCGGCTAGCTATGCATGCCAAGTATACATGTTATACTATGCTATTATCAATCTTGCACTTTTATACTACTCAATCTTGCACTTTTATACTATTTCTATCTAGTGTTGCACGCTTTCTTGTCATTTCTTTTGCATAAACTAAATAAATTGTGTATTTGTTCGATTATCCTCTTCTGATCTGAGTTCGCTCTGAATCGCTCCATATCCGCATTTCGATATAATCCACATTCAAATCCGTATCCGGCTATTATCCGCTTCGCTCCGAATCTGCCAAAAAAATATGGTAAAGGATATAGTAATAAAAATATTCGATCCGATCCGATCCGTTTACATCCGTCTTTCTCTCCACAGACCACAGAGGCCATCTTAGAAATTTGTATATGCCGACCAGGTCGACGCTTACCGCGGGCCCCAGAGACACACACGCGGTACCGACCGGCCCAATTTTCTTATAAGCTCCTCCAATTTTCTATTTTTCTTTTTATGTTTATTTTGTTATTTTAGTTTTGTTTTTCTATTTCTTTCTTGTTCAGATTCAAAAATGTTCATTTTAAAAAAAAATGAATAACTGAAAACAAGATAGAAATCCAAAAAAGCACACGTGAAAAAACAAACCGAAGAACCAAAAGATCATACTAGGGTGTTGAAAGTCGGAACTGCGATATTGGTCTAGCCAAAAAGCCATACCGGGCTGTGCGGCGAGCCGGTATACACTGGTCGGTGTATAGGAGCTCTCGACCATCTCATTTTGCTCTCCATTCAAAGAAACTAAGATTGTTCTTTCCATACCAACCATCACTCTATTTATCTACCCTTTATCATTTGAAAATAAAACACTTTGTTTTTCCAGAAACAAAACTTGTATGCGTGTCTCATGTTTGCGGCAATAACAAGTTACAATTAAAAGGGGGAAAAATATCGTCATCACTTCCTAAGTACTCCCTCCGATTCATATTAATTGACTTAAATTTATCAAAATTTAGATAAACCTATTATGTACTAACATCCATTGGGATACCCGTTATTCTTCTATATTTATAGTGCATTCTACCATGTTCTTCACCTAAGTGGTACAAATTATTATGTAAACAAATATGATTCATTAATATTTGGATTTAGTTTAAATATGTTTTCTATAGAATTTGAAGGAACATGAATATATAAATTAGAGTTCTTCGTTAAGAATATTGTATTTGTATCGCTAGATTTTTAAACCATATATATTGTGATACTACCAACAATTATGTCGCTGATATTGTTAAATACTTTAAGAAAATGCCAATTAAGATTCTTAGTAAACAATGTGTGATATACAACAAAAGGATAAAATGTTAACAAGTATAAACATTCAGTACAAATAGTGGTTGTTCGACTTTCGAATAGTATATCAATTAAAGTTTAGTTTTAAATGAAAGAATTCATTGCTGTTAGTTTATGTACGAGCAATACATCAAATTAAACTCTTGTTTTCACTATGCAATTCAAAGCAACATTGCTAGTCATCTAACTTTATGCATATATTATCACAATTAGTTGGTGCTCAATAGTATCATAGGGCCAGAGTACCCGCGGGGAAACTCATCGATGACGGTTAGCGTGTCGATGGGAGGGGAAATCCGAGCGCAACAGTTAATCTTCAGTATCCTTTGGAGTTGGCTCACTCACCTCTTAGAAGGGAAAATCGTTAAAAATGACATACTTTTGAGCAGATATTCTCAAATTGTCTCCGCATGTTTATCGCATTTTGACAAGTTACACCCTAAAATAATGAATGTGTAAGTGTTCTGAAAATGTCTACTATATTTTAACCTTTTGAGACATTTTTTTCAAATTGCCTTTGATGCTCTAAACTTTTGAGGAATTTCTTTGAAGTACATTTGATGTTGTTTTTATTCGTTGAGCAATTCTATCAAATATGACTTCATATCATTATTATTAGGTGTTCTATTAAGAATGCCTTCCATTGTATCTAATTGAGGCCAATTTTGGATCTTGAAAAACAATTGAGGCAAATTGAGAAATTGCCTCTACCAAAATGCCACCAAATAAAGGACGTGCTATAGTGTCGTGTCTAGCTCGAAAATCACAATGAGGGAACAAAAAACAGGGCACATGCCAATCCTAGTCATATTCAATTCAACATGATTGGTAACGAGGATTGTGGAATCGCCTCCATTGCTAATCCTCGAGGAGGCGTTCCTAGGTATGTATGGTAGTCGTAGGTTGGAGTTGCGTGCTCATGGGTGAGTGTGCATTATTGATGGTTGGATATCCCGTGAAGGTGGTCAGTAGTATTTGTGGAATTCTTAGCCCGATCGATGGATGCACCTTTCTCTCTCTCTTTCTTTCAATAACCAAAATTAAAATTGGCAATGGTCACAATAGAAACATTCTTAACCTCTTTCCCCAAGCCCCAACCACCTATTTTTGCTTGCGTTTTACCCACGGTCATTCAGTGTGAAAACACATCAAATATGCGGTGAATGTTTGCTAAATTCTTTTGAATTTCATCACACATTAAAAAACGAAAATAACAATTTGAACTGTTGCAACGTTATGCAAAAGAATGTGTAGTCCGAAATGTCCTAAGTAAGTATAATTGAACTGTGGCAACATAAGGTTTCAACGTTGATGAAGGACCGAGAGAACATATGCTATGGCGACACACAAGATTGAGGAGGCCGAATTCGCTGTTTTGACAGAGAAGGAACACCACCAGTGTACTCTTGATGATATAGGGAACTATGGGGCACAGTTCCTGTCATTTTTTCAGGAGTGTCAGGTTGCATTATCTGGCCTGACACGGCTATACATGGAGAATTTAAAATTTGCTGAATCTGACATGGTGTCCAACATCCTCGTTACTTGTAAGCAGTTAAAATATTTAGGTTTTCTCAGCTGCGAGACAGATAATTGGATGACACTCCAAGAGAAGCACGGTCATTGACGCTCAACTCAGTGTGCTCAGTTTTAAGGATTGCCGCTTTGGCAAAGTCGAACTCAAGTGGCTCCCGCGACTCACTCGAACAAACTTTGCGTTTTGGATTAACTAGCTGAATGCCCGTGCTTTGATACGGAATAAAAAATAAAACAATTATTCTAAAGTCAAAAAAATGTCACACGACATGTGACCTCTATTTATAGATCGATAAAGACCAATTCTCTCTCCAGCCTCTTTTATCCTTAGCATTATTTTTATACTTTAGCATACCTATATGAAAGTGGTAAGGAAATCTCGTCACTTACCGCTGTAAGCTAGCTGTTAAGAAGAGATGACAAGTTGAAATAATAGTGATCATCGAAAAAATGTTTATGAATGTGCATTGATGTCAGTTTATTTTTACCGGATATTTTGAAGAATTTTACTTCCGAAGGGACGATAATATAGACACTCGTTTGAATACCTCAAGTGTGAATGTTATTATTACTATTCCTTAACATTTGTCAATATTTAGCATATGTGTGTTTGTCCATTGATACAATTTCATATTTATCTTAACTTTTGTGCTAACGAATAACACAATCCATAGTACAATACATCCAAATTAAACGATACACGGCTCGACGTGGAGCACGCCGTCTTCATAACAAGACAGAGCATTGGGAGATGAAAGTTACTATTGAGTACATAAGGTTCATACCAAATCCTTTCCTACATCATCAGGATAATTTTCATGCATATAAATCAACATATCCATACCGTCTGTCCCCTCCCCTACCTGAATTCTAGTCTGATGTGCATGCCTGAAATTTAAATTTTCAACATCTTGTATACATGCATGTTAACTGAAATTCAGTCCACTGTTTCATGTAAAAATGTAAAACTGAATTATGAGTGCATTTGTGTTGTGTTTCTCTTACTATCCATTGATTTTGTAAATTGAATTTGTGTCTGACTATGTTTTTAGCTGTACTGAATTTGTGTTTGTTGTAAACTGAAGTTCAAAATTGTTCAGAAGTTCAAAATACCTGGCCTAATTCTGTACTATACAAAGTCAACTTTCGTACACAAGCAATCAGCTATAGGAAAGAACCATTCACCGCTAGCAATAAACAAATCAGATCCATGAATTGGATGGTGTGCATGTGTTGCTTCAGATTTGTGGGTGGCAAACTGGCAACTACCATTGCGTGTACATGTACATCGGAATGAAGGATTTGCTGCCATTGCATGTACATCCTAATGAAGGATTTTCCCGGAGTCTTGTGGATCGGAGATGGGAACGCACGTGAGTCTAGACCGGTGGTGCGAGGTCAACCTCACGTGTACTTGAACTCGGGGCCGTTCTTGGCGACGAAGGTGGCCGTCTTCTCAATTTATTTCTGTTAGTTGTTGAGACAAACATGGTTGTTTGTTGTAGGTGACCTAGATATGCACGTGATAAAAGAGAGACAAGGGTAGGAGGGATGTGGAGTGGCATTTTATTTGTAATTTTTATATGTGTGACACCAGGCATTCACCACGCTTTTAAAATTAAATTGGATTAATTACAAATACCCACTGTCATTTGGTCATGTCCCATTGCTTAAGGCTGTGACCCTTATAAATCGTACTCTCAGTTGGCATGAAATGGTCGAGTTAAAGCACGTTACTTTTTGAGACCTCTATACGAGAGTTGCACTTGGGGTTTAGATACAAAAGGTAACTCAGGATGATTGCTTTGTTCTTGGTTCTCTACTCATCATCCTATAATTTGTTTATTATTGATTGATTGAGGTGAAGGGAATATGCCCGAGAGGCAATAATAAAGTGGTTATTATCGTATTCCTTGTTTATGATAAATGTTTATTTTACATGATATAATTGTATTAATACGGAAACGTTAATACATATGTGTTTAATAAACAAAAGGAAGTTCCTAGTTATGCCTCTCTTATAAACTAGCTCGTTGATTAACAAGATGATCAAGGTTTCCTGATCATGGACATTGGATGTTGTTAATAACAAGGTCACAACATTAGTGTAATAGTGTGATGAACATTCATCCGAAGTATAGCATTATGATCAAAGTCACTGAGTTTATATTGCTATAACAACTTACGAAGTGATCCTAATCCTTAGACCATGAGATCATGTCAATCACTAACACCGAAAGAGTTTCTTGATAACATCAAACGTCACACCGTAACAGGGTGATTATAAAGATGGGTTCAAAACTACTAAAGTGTTATGTTGAGGCCCATGGATCGAGAGTGGAATTTGTTCATCCCGATGACGGATAGATATGCTCTGGGCCCTCTCGGTGATATCACATTGATTAGCTTGCAAGCAAGTGATTTGATCACTAGAATGTTATATCACAGGAACGAGAAAAGAGTGCATGTCAGTAACAAGATCAAACTAGGTATGGATATACCGATGATCGAATCTCGGACATGTAATATATCGCGAAATAAAGGGATTAAGATACTAGCGTAAAAGGTTCCGACGATCACAAGAAAGTCATCGTTGAATGTGTGGGAGTCGATGGGTCTCGATCCGCTTCTGATTATTGATCCGAGAGGGGTCTCGATCATGTCCGCATTATTCACGAACCGTAGGGTGACACACTTAAGAGACACCGACATCCATTTGGAGCAAAAGTTTCATGCCAAAAAGAATAACAAGCGCAAGAATTTATTTCACTAGATACCAAAACGGGTTTTCGGGTGAAATTGCAGAAAGTGTTTCTGCATGTAAAATGAAATACTAGCAAGGGGTTATATGTGAATGTCTGTCATTAAAGTAATTGACAAAATTCTGAATAAATAAAAGGAGTTTTATTTAATGAGAGTTTGCATTAAATTTGGTGGAAATTTAATGGGAATTTGAGTGGATTTTTGAGTGGAGGGAATTGAAAGGCATTTGAGTGAGTGGAGTGTCCACCCACATGAATGTGGAAGAGGTGGGGGCAGCCCCATGGCTGGGCGCATGGCCCCTTGGGTGCCCCCCTCTCCCTATAAAAGGAGCCCCCCTCCCTCTCTCTCACTCACACCTCCTCGTGAAGGATCTCTGTCCCCCTCTAGAATTTATTCCCCATGGTCTCGGACTAGCGAGATACATGTTCCCGGTGGCTTTTCGGCAAGAAAGAGTTGTGCTTTCGCTGCATCGCTGGAGCGAGGAGGCGGAGGTTGCTCGGTGCCTCGGACGTGTGTGCGAGCACGGATGCGCTGCTGTTTTGCGGCGCTAGGACTTCCTCTCGATCTTGAGATCGGCAAGAAATCGTCTACATCAACCACGAGTTTGGACTCGTTAAGCTTTGTCAGTCTTCAAGGGTATGTTCTCTACAGATGTACATCCGCCCGTTGTTTGTATCTAGTAGATAGATCTTGGTACATAGTTGTTACCATCGTAGGAATTTTTTTGTTTTCTATGCTGCGAACCCTACATGATGCAGATTTGGGTTCAACCAGAGTGTCTAACCAAAAGGCTGGCGTATGCATTCCGTCAACTAAGGATTGTCAACATTGATAGCATTCCTGAAGGGTACGATCTCACGTGGACAATGTTCATTCTGGAAGCTGCACCATCGCTGGAGGAGTTGTGCATGACGGTATGCTCCCACCACCTAAAGTTTGTTTTGTGTTTGACGCATGTGCTTTCATTCACTTGGAGTACAATAAGTTCCATTTTGCTCAGTCCTATGGGTGGAATGCAGGTAATGGATCACCCATGTGAAATGGAAATGGGTAAGAAGAAAAGGAGGCAATACTGAGTATAGCCAAACAAAGGGCATGAAGTGGGAACCACCTACGTCGAATTTCAAGCACCACCATATTACCAATCGCTGGAAGCTGCACCTACATCGAATTTCATTCTGGAAGCTGCACCATCGCTGGAGGATTTGTGCATGACGGTATGCTCCCACCTAAAGTTTGTTTTGTGTTTGACGCATGTGCTTTTTTTAAACTTGGAGTACAATAGGTTCCATTTTGCTCGGTCCTATCGGTGGAATGCAGGTAATGGATCACCCATGTGAAATGCAAATGGATAAGAAGAAAAGGAGGCAATACTCGTAAAGAGAAAAGAAGGGCGTGGTGGAGTGAGAACCACCTACACCGAATTTCAAGCACCACCATCTTACCAATCTCATCATCTTCTGCTTTGAGTCTTTCATGGTGAGCCATGTGAGGCGTGTGATGAAAGCAACAGCGAATCGAAAGGATGTGTACCTATACGATAGACTATATGATAGAGACATGTGACGAGTGCGAACACCTGGAACCTCTGAAGCCGACTATGTTTCCGAAGTCAAAGAAGCATAGGTGTTGGATGAGGAAGCTGATGACCCAGGACATGAAGTCGCGTGCCAGGATTCACTTCCTTAGCATTTCTGAGATTCATGATGACCATTGTGCAATGATACTGAATTAGTGTTTTGTTTTCACTAAAAAGACTATGTGTGTCTGAGAAGATGGTGAAGGCTTCTCGGGAAGTTTGTCTAATAAAATGGTCAGCTAGCATATAACGTTTGTACTCTGTGATTTGTAATCAAAAGTTGTAGTAGTGTTGTTAATTTAGAAATTGTGTCTCTATTGCATGAATTGGAGAATGATTTTGTGCAATGATACTGATTTAGTGTTTTCGTTCACTAAAAAGACTCTGTGTGCCTGAGAAGATAGTTATAGTAGTGTCAATCGTGAGCATGGAGGTGCTTTCATCACTCACACTCCCCCCAGTCCTAGCCTAGCTAGCCCCTTCATCAAAGACGATGCCGCGAGACACGTGGAGACGCTTGTTGATAGGCTCATAGAGGGGATAGGCTTTGCTCCCTTTCTCATAGCCGATCATCACCATCGGGTGGCTACGATCGTCAAGTTTCTTCAAACCTGGCTTCGTCTCCTTGGTGTACGCCCTGCAGCGAAACACAAGGAGGAAATGCACATTCAGTTTGGCGCCATACCATCCCTCGTACGTTGTCTTGCCTTCCAGGCTCCTAGCTAGTCAGTGACCTGTTCAGAACAAAGACTGATGTCGATGTTGATGCCGCTTCGCCCTAGAATTTTCCACCGGCACGCTCATTTCCTTGAGCATGCTTCTGGTTGATGGTCGGATTGCGCCTCTCTACTACCCCATTATGCTGCAGGGAACAAGGGGAAGCGGGATGATATTGATTGACGCCACGATCTCTGCACACCAATCCGCGAATTCGATCGACATGAACTCACCAGCTTTGTCGTGCAGTGGCTGATGTGACTCCTTTGTTGCTTCAGCCTGGAAACGGCGAATTGCAGCTGCTGCTTCATCCTTGGCCCCGACAAGGACTAGCAACATTAAGCGATTGTGGCTGTCGACGAGCAGTAGAAAGTACCTTTTTACGCTATGTGTCGCTGGCGAGATTGGGCCACAGAGGTCGTCGTGCACGAGCTCGAGGGGTGTCATTGTGTGGTACTTGGCTGCTGTAGGGAACAGGGCATGTCAGTGCAAGCCTCACAGAGTTGCTCGACGTGGCTAATGACGGATTGACGGGGAGGCCACGCATCATGCCTCTGCGCGACATCTTCTCCAGGCTGTCGAAGCTCTAGTGGATGAAGTGTGAGTGCCAGTGCCACGCCTCCTTGTTGATGACGTGCGCTGACGAGCACACCGGTTGCGAATTCATAGGTGAACAATGTACCGGCAATTTTTGGTGCTAGGTACCTTAGTGATCAGGGTCTTCTCCTAATCACGCATTGTCATGAACCCCTGCTCGACGTCAGTGAGGAAGCCAATCTCGTCCATCTGGCCTATGCTGACGATGCTGGACTTGAGCTGCGGGATCCAGTACACACTATAGAGCTCGCGGTAACGCTTGTTGTCGATGGCGAAGATGACGGTGCTGCGACCACAGATATTAACGACCGATATGTCCCCAAATTGCACCTTGCCGAAGACACCCCTGTATAGCTCCACAAACATAACATCATCATCGGTCATGTGGTTCGAGGCTCTAATATCGAGGTACCAGGCCGCGTCCATGTTGTGTGGCGTGTGCAGGAGTTCGACCCGTGCGTGTTCCTTGTTCAGGAACACCTACTGCCTCGTCAGCAGTGTGGCCGTGTATCCCGGGACAAGGAGCATGTTTCTGAGGGATGTGCATCCTCCAACTCGACGACAGTGGCCATCGTCAGGCATGTCTCTTCATCGTCCTCCTTCTGCATGACGTTGGTGATGGCTCAGATATGTAGAGCTCGTTGGGAACCCCAAGAGGAAGGTATGATGAGCACAACAACAAGTTTCCCTCAGTTATAAAACCAAGGTTATCGAACCAGTAGGAGTAAGGAAACAACTCCAAAGTGTTGCTAGAAACTTGAAACCTGCACAACACAACCACAGTACTTTGCCCCAACTAATAGTGAGGTTGTCAATCTCACCGGTTTGCTGAAAATAAAGGATTAAACATATAGTGTGGAAGATAGTGATTGCTTGTAGAAAGTAAACAGTAAACGGTAAACAATAGATGGTATATCAATAGTAAGGAATGGACCGGGGTCCACAGTTCACTAGAGGTATTCTCCATAAGATAAATAACATGTCGGGTGAACAAATTACAGAGGGACAATTGACAGATTGAAAATGCATAACAATGTATATACTAGACATCTTGATTCCCACAAGATTTGTTTGGGCATTACAACATTATACATAGACTGTAATCTAACTGCATCTATGACTAGTAATCCACCTTCAGGTTATCATCTGAACCCCTTCAAGTATTAAGTTGCAAGCAACAGATAATTGCATTAAACAAAGTGTGTAAAGTAAACAATACAATTGCCCTTGGATAAAGGATTGTTGTTTTCTCCCTAGTAGCAACAACACATCTACAACCTTAGAGATTTCTGTCACTTCCCCAGATTACTAGAGGCATGAACCTACTATCGAGTATAAATACTCTCCCTTGGAGTTACAAGCATCTACTTGGCCAAAGTATCTACTAGCAACGGAGAGCATGCAAGATCACAAATAACATAGACATGATAGAATCAATAATCAATATGCATAGTACTCAATATCCATCGGATCCCCGCAAACATAACATGTAGCATTACAAATAGATGATCTTGATCATGAACGGATCTCACAAGATCCAAACATGATAGCACAAAAGAGGAGAAACAACCATCTAGCTATTGTATGGACCCATATTCCAAGGGTGAACTACTCACGCTTCACTCTAGAGGCTGGCATGGTGATGAAGAAGGCCTCCGGGATGATCTCTCGCCTCCGGCAGGGTGCCAGGAAGAGCTTCAGATCCCCCCGATCTAGGGAAGATGGTGGCGGCGGCTACGAACTCTTTCGTGGATTTCCGATCAGGTCTTTAGGGTTTCTGCATCGGGGTTTATATAGGAGAAGGGGCGAGGTCGGTGGACACCCGAGGGTCCCACACCATGGGCTGGCGTGGCCTAGGGTGGGCCCGCACCACCCTATGGTACGGCCGCCTCGTGGCTCCTCTTCGTCTCCCCTTTTGACTCTGTCTTCTCTCCGGTAAAATATTGACTTTGACTTTTGTTCCGTTCAATTCTAAGAATATTTTCTTACTAGATTTTCTGAAACAAAAAACAGCAGACTACGACATCTTGTCGATAGGTTAGTTCTGGAAAATGTATAAAAATACCTCAAAGTGTAGACAAAACATAAGAAAGTTGATACAAAATAAGCATGGAGCATAAAAAAAATTATAGATACGTTTACAACGTATCAAGCATCCCCAAGCTTAACTCTTGCTCGTCCTCGAGTAGGTAAGTGATAAAAAGAATAATTTTTTAGGTGACATGCACCATCACAATCTTGATCAAAATATTGTAAAGCATTGATAGCTGGGATCGAAGTACTCTAAACATGAGCATGAAAGATATAATTCTAACAATAATACAAAGCAATTAAGTTGTAACATGAAAAGGTATAAACAAAAGATCATGAATAACAATGCATTGAAAGAAATTTGTTTGTTTCACATATAGAAAACATAGCATGTGTGGTATTCAGCTTGTCCCTCATGGAATAACAAAACATAAATGCATAGGACACATTCAAAGTTCATAAGTGTGACTAGATACAAAAAAATTAAGAACAAGCAATACCATGATTATGAATCAATCAAGAAGTTTTGAGAAAATGCACATTGAACTAAGAATGACAACTATGCTCTCTTAATTGGTGCATAAAGATAGAAGATGGAGACTCAACATAAAAGTAAAAAAGAAAGGCCCTACACAGAGGGAAGCAGGGATTTCAAGTTTCATAAAGAGCTTCCAAAAATTATGGTATTTATTAGCTTTCAGCTCTCATTGCCCCTATCATAAGCATCTTGAGGTGATAAAGGTTAAAGTGAGATAAATATGATGTATATGCTTGACAAATCATAAGTTGAAAATCTCATGTCCCTTGAGTACGAGGGTCATTCCTCATGCTACTCAACTTTAGTCACAAGCAAGTTCTTCTCATTGTAAGTACTCCCTCCGTTTCAAAATATAAGATGTTTTAGGTTTGTGAAGAAAAGGAATCTAGACTTGTTTTAGTATATACATTCACTCAACTTTGGGATGAATCTACACACTAAAACAAGTCTAGATTCATTTACATCACAAACCTAAAGCATCTTATATTTTGAAACGGAGGGAGTATATGTGTATCATAGAGAACCACCAACGGGGTACCCCTTGCCCCATGACACATGAGCTATCCCATATCAAAATGACAAGGAAACAGACAATGAGCATCTCAACAATCTTTTTATTTATCATGAGCATGGTGCCTTTTTTCTCTTTTTTTCTTTGCCCCTTTTTCTATATTTTTTCTGAAGATGCTTCATAGATTGCTCACTATGGTTATGCTGCAAGTTTCACCATGATTAGGCTAGCCGCCCAGGTGTTTCTCTAACACATATATAATACTCCATGGACTTACTAGATCTCCTTTTATTTCACACCGCCGACATCCATAAACAAAAGATCATGATATCAACTAGATAATATGTACAAGTGTTGAAAGCGTTTGACATGACATCATGGTTTTGCTAACTCCCAACTTATAATTTGCAAGCATATAAGCAACATAGATGATACAATGGTTCAAGTTTATTAAGTGCAATAAAGTAAAGTGTGACATCAAGTTTGTGAGAGCTTTAATCACTAATTTTCACATAACAAGTGTAATTTGGAAGATAGATAAACACATGAATATACTTGGAATCATGTAACACACCATGCATAGGAATTTATAGTGGACTCTTTGGAATAACTTGGTTTTTTGGGAGTTGGATGCATGAGTAGATCCCATACTCAGTACAAGTGGAGGCTAGCAAAAGACTGGAAGTGACCAACTGAGAGAGCAATAATAGCCATAATCATGCAAAGCGACAAAACATTATTAATTAAAGCATAAAGTGATATCACGAGTCAAAAACTAAATGATTATAGAGGCTAAGGTGACTGGTTCATAATATTAACATGGTGTAAGCATGTGCCAAGTAAACCCAAATAAAGTATCAAAGGAGAATACCAGAATATAATGCTTTTGTATGCTAAAACAACGCATGATTCTTTCAAGAAATATTAAGTAATCTCAATTGTTTGGAACAAGTCATGCTACAGCAATAATCACTAAGCATATGGGCAAAGCAACATCTAACATGACATGATAAAGTCTAAGCCGCAGTCAAAACAAGCTTCCTTTTGTACCACTATAAGCATTAAACTTTCTACTCTTTTCCAACAACAATCAACTTAGTTGAAACAACATAAGAATGCCGGGGTTCAACTAATTTATTGCAGCAAACCAAACAAAATAAAAAGAAAAACAAAAACAAAGACGCTCCAAGAACAACACAATAGTGCATGAAGCAATAAAAATAAAGTGTCTAGAAAGAAAACCTGAGATTTTTATTGATGAAGAAGGGGATGCCTTAGGCATCCTCAAGCTTTTACGCTTGTACCTCTTGAATATTTCTTGGGGTGACATGGGTGGCATCCCCAAACTTGAGATTTTGTCCATACTTCATCTCATCACATTATTATTCCCCTACACTTGAAAATTTCTTTCATACAAAACTTCACACAATCTTCATTAGCAACATTAGTGTATTTAAGATAATAATCTCTTGGGTTTAGTTTAAATACAAGTAAAACTTTTATTAAAACACAATATACTGTAGCAATTCCTTTTAAAAGCTCAAGTGATCAAAGATAACTCAAAAGAAACCGATTAAGAGGCAAATACAAATAATGACAGAAATCTGTCAAAACACACCAGCAGGTAAAGACCAATTTTTTCGAAGACCTTATGTTGCTCAAATCAAAAAGTGCTAAACTAACGAAAGTTAGATAATAGCCTAGGGCATAAGCATATAAAATTACAACTCAATCCGTCGTACTGGAATTTTTCATGATTTTTTATAGTGAAGCACAAAAATCTGTTTCAGAACAGCAACTTCCTCAAATCTTACTTCTCTCTCATTAGAGGTTATTCTTGGCACAAAAACCACACAAAAAGGATAAGAATAGGTTAGTATAGAGGTAATAACTTCCAAGACTCAACAAAAGAAAAACTTACTAAAAATAAAAATAATTGGGGTTATCTCCCAATAGTATTTTTCTTTAACGCCTTTCAGCTAGGCATAGAAAGCAAGAATCAAATATTTTTGAATGAAGAAGCTTAAAAATCAAGTTTCTTGCCCCTACTTTTACTACCCTTACTCTTATCTTTAGGGAACGTATGATTGCTTGGTGGAGAAGCAAAATGCATGATGCCTTTTTCCACATCTATTATTGCTCCAAGGAGTTTTAGCAGGGATCTTTCAAGTGTAATTTGTCTTTTTCCTACACATTCAATAACAAGATAATCAATAGACACCAATTTCCCTAGGATCTTAGTAAACACTCCTTCAATTATTCCAATGGGTAATACAATGTCATTATTGGTAAGAGATATTTTTTCTCCACCCTCAGAAAGTCCCCAAAGATTCAAAGATTCATAAATATCCTTAGGCATAAGACAAAATTCAGACATAATATCAGAACGAGCATAAAAAGTTGCATTATTTATAACAAGTTTTACTATAGGAAGCCATTTTGAAGATTCAGAATTTATTGGAACATATTCATGATGCTCTGTAAGCATATTATAGCATTCCTTTAAACTAGTTGTATTGGTCTCAATAGTGTTTAATCTAGCACAAATGTCTGTAAAGAATGAATCAGATTTGCTAGGCAAGTTATATGTTGCAATCAACTTTTTTATGGCATTAAAGGCTTCATCCTCACAACACTGGAGGAAATCTCCTCCTACTATAGCATCCAAAGCATATCTATAACAAAGAGCAAGACCAAAGTAGAAACTGCTAAGAAACAAGCCTAGAGTCATCTTAGGTTCGGTTCCTTCATGTAAATCGGAAATTCTATACCAAGCTTCTTTGAAACTCTCTTCACTTCCTTGTTTGAAAGTGAAGATCATTTCCTCAGGTGACATAGTGATTGGATCAACACTAGACATAAAAGCAACTTGAAGTAGGAACTATTTTTTTGTATTTTTGATAAAAAAGAAACAAAGCAACACAACTATTTTTTCGTATTTTCGATAAAAAGAAACAAGCAAAATAAACTAAGCAAAACAAAACAAAGTAAAGAGATTGGTTGTAAGAGACTCCCCTTGCAAGAATCTTCTTTCTCCCTGAAAAGTGATTGACGAGGAGGAAGAGATTGAAGCTGTCCTTATCTCGCCGGCAACGACGCAAGAAAAGAGCTTGATGGCTCAGATATGTAGAGCTCATTGGGAACCCCAAGAGGAAGGTATGATGAGCATAGCAGCAAGTTTCCCTCAGTTATGAAACCAAGGTTATCGAACCAGTAGGAGTAAGGAAACAACTCCAAGGTGTTGCTAGAAACTTGAAACCTGCACAACACAACCACAGTACTTTGCTCCAACTTACAGTGAGGTTGTCAATCTCACCGGTTTGCTGAAAACAAAGGATTAATGTATAGTGTGGAAGATAGTGATTGCTTGTAGAAAGTAAACAGTAAACGGTAAACAGTAGATGGTATATCAATGGTAAGGAATGGACCGGGGTCCACAGTTCACTAGAGGTGTTCTCCATAAGATAAATAACCTGCCGGGTGAACAAATGACAGATTGAAAATGCATAACAATGTATATACTAGACATCTTGATTCCTACGAGATTTGTTTGGACATTATAACATGATACATAGACCGTAAACTAAATGCATCTATAACTAGTAATCCACCTTCAGGTTATCATCCGAACCCCTTCCAGTATTGTGGCATCCCGCAAAAAAAAAACCACTACTAGAAAATCGCGATGTTTTTGTGCATTGCATCATCATGACCGCATGCTCATGTCATCATGCCACATTGCATTTGAGCATCGTCATCATCTTGCATTTGCTTGCATAAAACTATTTTCGGAAAACCTAATTTGTTTTCTAAACGCCCCGTCTTTATTCAAACGCAAAACCCGGGTCGCCGGGATATTTTGTTTTGTCTGCTATCGGTTTGCAAAAGCCCGATTTGAATTAAATAAAATAGTTAATTATTTTAGTGGGGCAGTCGAACGGGCCGATTGACCCGAACGACCACCCCAGAATTAAAATCGGTCCAGCCTAGACCCCACCCCAAAACTTTTCCTACCAGTCCTATTCTACCCACCCCTCCTCCACCTCACCCCACCCAATCCCTGGCTGCCACCTCACCTCCCCTCTTCCCCTATCCTATCCGGTGCCGCCACCTCATCCATCCCACACACCAATCAAACCCACCCCACACCCCTGCCTGGACGCAGCCCACACCCCACCCACACACGCACGCAACACACACAAGCCACACCGCCTGCGCCCCCGGCCCCGCCCGACACGCCCCCACGCGTCCCTCCTCCTCCTCCTCCCTCCTGTCCCGATAGCACCCCGCCGGCCGCCGCCGGTCTCCCTCAAGCCACCGCCCTCCGCCTCTCCTGGCGCCGAGCGCCTCCCACCGGTCCCGACGCGCTCTCCCTCCCTCCTCCGGCCTCGCCCCCATCCCCTCCGGCCGCCGCCCCTCCCGAGCACGACCCCCTCCCGAGTCAGCGTCAACCGCCGCGTCGGCCTCGCCCCTGAACCGCCTCCTCCTCGCTCAAGCGCTGCCCGCTCCCCGCCTCCAACCTCGAGCCCCGCGCCACCGTCGCTCGCGCCTCCCCGTGGCCGCCACCGTCCGTCGAGCCCGCCTGCGTCGCTTCCCTCGGCAACCGGGCGCCACCGTGGACCCCACCCGGTGGGCCTGCTCTGACCTAGCTCGTCCCCACCGCTGGCCCATTTTGGCAGTTTCGGATCGCCCATAGGGTGTTTGTGGTGCTGTCCATATGGGACATGCCCCGTGCAGAGTTCCGGTGTTGGTCCCTTTGCAGATGGCCACCCGCGAGCGCTGCGTGGAGGTGTCGATGCAACTCAAGCCCCACGCTCAAGATCGACCCGACCAAACCCGATGAACGTCGCCGTTGAACCTGACTCCGACGACCGTGGCCTCGAAGGCATCTCATTCACAAGAACCGCAAGACCTTCACGGTACGCCAAGTTCGCCAACGTGGCAAGTCCGAACCCGGAGGACTCCATCACGGATGCCATGATCTTCGTCCGCACGACGCCGAGACCCCGGACCCGAAGACCACACGTGCGACAAGTACTCCTTCCCGGATGCGATGCTCGAGAACACGGACGGGAAGGACACCAACCCAGAACGCCAAGTCCTTCATCCCGGACGCCAAGACCGACTCGATGGCGCGGACCCGACAAAACCCATAGCGACAAGCACGACACCGACCGGCGAGTCCGATGCCCGACGCCAGACCAAGTGCTTCCTCCCGGGACGCCAAGATCTACTCCGCTATCCGAGAACATTTTCCGTCGAACCCTGAACCCCCGAGACCCGACCCCGAACCCTGGAACCCCAAGTTCGAACCCTAATGTGTGAACCTTTTCCCGAGCCCTATTTTATAAATGCTAAATAACAACTTGTTGCATATTAATTGTTCATGCATGCATACTTGTCTGTGGTTTGGGGGCCTTATGCCGTTCACCTCATAATTAAATATGGGGCCCATATGCGGAAAAATCTAATCTCATATTGGCCTCATTTAAATTTGTGCATCGAATCGTTGTCATATCTTGCCTTGTTATTACAACATTTAATTGCGGGGTAGCTAAACAACTATAACCATATACTTAATTGTCGGGACCTCGGTTCCGCTAAATATGATCTGATTGCATCGCAGCCTTGCCATGTCATACATCATACATGCATCATGCCGATCTTTTGCCGTAGTATTAAATAGTGCATCCGGTGTTTATTCTAGTGTTTTGCTTCTTCGCGGATAAGGCCGTTGAGTTGATGCGAGTGTCGACCCGATCTTCGGATGAACCTTCGGCAATGTTTTCAGGCGAGCATCTCCCTCTTTCTACCTATCTTACTTTTATAGTATTTATTCCCTCCTGTTGATCTATTGCTATCTGTGTTGCGATGCTCTAGTTTTCGTACCCGTGATATCCCCTGCAGCCTTGTATTGCCTTGGACACATCCTATTACCTGTTGATTGGTAGGTAGTTGGACTTGCGTGTCGTAGTCGCTCGCTCAAGTGCTGTTGCGTGTCGTCAAGTACCACAGTTGTTGGAGTATTGCCGCAAGTTAATTGTTGGAGATGATCATGGTTTTACTTATCGTTCACTTTAATTCCTGTTTAACAACTAAAATTGAAGTAAGTAAGCTGAGGCATCGGTGGGTGATAGATAATATTTGGTTTCCGACCGCCCACTTGTGTCCCGTAGGACCCCGAGTACTTGATACCTGTTCCTTGATTTATCGCGCTATCCACATCCGGGAGGATTATGGGACCCCCCTGAGCCAGAGCTTGATTCATTCTTATTTCTTAGGGCCACAAACTAGTTTGAGGTTTTATTTACGATCCTGTACCTATGCCATGCTTTACTGCTTTATTTAAGATTGTGCGAGTCGCACCTTTATCTTTATTTAGGATCGTGGCCCGATTTGTTGTGTCGACAAGCCCAGCCACACTTTCGGGTTCCCGATCGTTCTGACCGCCTCCACAACCTTAAGCCCGTTTCGAGCCGGGCCGTTATGGATCTACTTAAAGGGGTGGCCCCCTGCAATATTTCTGAATCCTGCAATTGCTTTGTCGTGACTGTCTCGTTGGATTTTGATTTGGTTTTTCCGAGGCATATCGAGTGTGTGTTGCTATTTGTGCACCCCTGCAGGGTAAAACTTTCTGAAAGCCGTGTCCGCGGTTATGGACGACTTGGAGCACAGTATCTCGATCATAGACAAGCATAACTAAAGTAGTGCTATAAATTTGACTTTATAATGGCTAGTAATCAGCTTCACTATAATGGAATGGCTAAATAAAACTTCCCACAATTGCTTGATTGGGTTGTCGCTTGCGATCATTGTATCTGACTAGTAAGTATTGCAACTACAACGGAATGGCTAAATAAAAGTACCAACAACTGCTGGGTTTTGGGATATCTCATGCTAATTGTATCTGACTAGTAAGTGTCGCAACTACAACGGAATGGTAACTAAAAGTGCCCACTGCTTAATTTATCAGGATGACTATCTATATTTGACTAGTAATTGCTGCAACGATAACTGAATAAATAAAACTGCCAACGGTGTGAGTTCCTCGGTTGACTTTCTCGGTTGGTATCGAGGGGGAATACCAGGATGGGTTTGTTTGGTGCTAGATTCAGGTTGGTTCCGGATAGGCCTTTCTTATCCCTCTCCGATAGCCGACAGTTATCTCGAGTCTCTATAGGTTGATTAGTGCATGCTGCGCTGCCGCTTCAGTCCACCATACCTATGTAGGCGAGGACCGCCGAATTCTAGCCTCGCCGTGTACTGGCCTCGATCGACGCCTCCTCTTTTCCGTTGCCCTTTGTCGGCACCCTTTTGTTTTAGCAGGTTTTGAGATCGGCGTCGTTAGCGAGGTTACCCTTCCGGCTTGGGCAGGTTATGGACGCCATTGGTTATTCTTGGGCTCTTAGCCCATTTGCATCTTGTCCGTAGTCGGACGCTCTGTCATTTTCAAGGTGTTTTAGATCTTTGTATTTTATATCTGTATTCTTGACTCTTTGAGTCGTTGGTGTAGATAACTTGTCTGTGGGTCCCATCGAGGACTGTTGTGTAATGTTATTACTTCGTTTTCCACCCGCACGAAAGTGCCTGGTGGGCACCTTTGAATCGTTTCTATGCGGGTTTGGCGGGATTCGCTAAAACTTGCATAGGGCCGATTCTGAGGGTGTTACAAGTATTAAGTTGAAAGCAATAGATAATTGCATTAAAAAAGTGTGTAAAATAAACAATACAATTGCCCTTGGACAATTGTTGTTTTCTCCCTAGTAGCAACAACATATCTACAATCTTAGAGATTTCTGTCACTTCCCCAGATTACTATAGGCATGAACCTACTGTCGAGTATAAATACCCCCTCTTGGAGTTACAAGCATCTACTTGGACAAAGTATCTATTAGCAACGGAGAGCATGCAAGATCACAAATAACATAGACATGATAGAATCAATAATCAATCTGACATAGTACTCAATATCCATCGGATTCCCGCAAACACAACATGTAGTATTACAAATAGATGATCTTGATCATGAACGGAGCTCACAAGATCTAAACATGATAGCACAAAAGAGGAGAAACAACCATCTAGCTACTGTATGAAACCATAATCCAAGTGTGAACTACTCATGTATCAGTACGGAGGCTGGTATGGTGATGAAGGCCCAGTTATTTTGGCGGCTTCTCCGAGAAGCCGCCCTACCCCCAGCTTCCTGGGGAAGCCGGTTTCAAAAAAATTCGAGGCTTCCAAATTAGTTTAGCCTTAACCACTTTAGAAGCCTCGTATTTTTTTTGAACCGGCTTCCCAGAAAGCTGGGGGTAGGGCAGCTTCTCGGAGAAGCCATCAAAAGAAATGGGCCGAAGAAGGCCTCCGGGATGATCTCTCGGCTCCGGCAGGGTACCGGGAAGAGATTCAGATCCCCCCGGTCTAGGGACGATGGTGGCGGCCGCTATAGACTCTTTTGTGGATTTCTGATCGGGTCTTTAGGGTTTCTGCATCGGGGTGTTTATATAGGCGAAGTGGTGAGGTCGGTGGACCCTCGAGGGGACCACACCATGGGCTGGCGCAGCCTAGGGTAGGCCCGTGACACTCTATGGTGCGGCGCCTCGTGGCTCCTCTTCGTCGCCCCTTTTGACTCCGTCTTCGCTCCGATAAAATATTGACTTTGACTTTTGTTCCGTCCAATTTCAAGAATATTTCCTTACTAGCTTATCTAAAACAACCAACAGCAGAAAATAGGCAACTGGCACTGCGGCATCTTGTCAATAGGTTAGTTCCGGAAAATATATAAAATACCTCAAAGCGTAGTCAAAATATAAGAAAGTTGATACAAAACAAGTTTGGAGCATAAAAAAAATTATAGATACGTTTACGACGTATCAGTTGGCCATCGCCGCAACCTCATCGCGTTGTTTCTTGTGGCACTCGCGATCCCAGTGCCCTTTCTTGCCACAACTGCAGCACTTCTCGCGGTCGATCTCGCTAGCACCAGCCACCGTCGTGGCTTTTTGTTGGGTGTGGACACCCTTGCGCCCGCCTCTGCCACTGCCACAGTCACAGTTTCTATCGCTTGTGACAGTGCTTCCATTGGAGTTCCGCTTCTTCCTTTCCTCCCACTGCTTCTCAGCAAGCAGCAAGTGGCCACCAAAGCTTGAGCCGCCCTGCTCGTTGTACAGGCGTTCCTCAACAATGTGGAGGTGGCCCAGAACCTCCTCGACCATCCGTGTGACCGGATTCATCATCATTTCCATAGAGAAAACAATATGCAAAAATCGATCGGGGACAACATAGAGGAATTTTCTCATGATTTTCTCGTTATCGCAGGGAAAATGTGAGATTCGAGATTCGCATCCCGAACTCATTGATCCACTCGTCATCCTTGAAGAAGATGGTCTCAAATTCAGTTCGAATACGATGCACGCGTGTGTCACGCACGCGATCGGTGCCCTTGTGATGCACCTTGATCGCCTCCCATGTGTCTTGGTGCTCCCCTCCTAATGAGCATGTAGTACATCTTAGTAGGGGTAGAGCGCAACAGCACCGCTAGGTACTGCTTGTCCTCATGCTAGGGCACCTTGTCGTCCTCGACCACGTCCCAGATTGGTGTATTCCGTCGCTTCAGCATCAAGAAGGAGACCACGAAAATTCAGAGTTTGAGAGAGAGAGAGAGACAGTATTTGTGAGGCACAGGACTTGCGAATTTTGTGTTATCATTCACCGCTATTTATTCGAGCTACAGGTAAAGGTAAGAGACAACGATCCACAATGATCGTGCCATCCCACGACCGGATCATGCCAAGCGCAAGATTTCGCTCCAAGTTGTTAGAAACTTGAAGCTGAAAAACTCTGACAACAACGCTAACTGAAATTGCTAACTGAACTAAACGAAACTGTCTAAACAGTTCAGATTAACATCTACCTAAAACCTTAGTGTTGTATTGGTTTATTAAAAACATCAGTCACACTTGGTTTTAGAGATGGTCAAACTTGGTTCTATTCGGCAGGACGTGACTATTTTTTCTAAAAACAAGAAAAACAACCACCACGTATACTAAATACTTTTACTTTATACATCTTATCGTGTCGTTAAAATTCATTCTTTTATAACATTTATGAAAACATGATATATGGTACTGTGAACTACGAAACTAACAATATCTTAATATTGACTTGTAGATTAAGATATTCTAGCTTAGTTATAACTAATGGATACTCCTAGAGTGTATCAACAGATTCTAGATTGTATTTAATGGAGATCTGTTCCTCCATTGAACATACGTGTATGTAGCCGGAGAGAGTAGATGAGATGGGGACGACATGGTTTGCTACCTCCGGACAGGTTTTAGATATCAGCATCATGTTTGGATTATTCGGCCTAAGTCACATTTAGCCGAGTTCGGCCCAACCCAACGTAGCTTAGGCCGGTGTTCTAATTTGGAAGAGGTAGCCCACGCTAGTACAGAGCGACGCGAAAGACACCCATCGAAAACGGCAACTCGATGAGGCCTGCTCCATACACGTCGCGCGTTGTAGGCCACGGACATTTTTTTGACTCCATCACCATTATATTGCCAAGGATTATCATTACGAAACCGTTATCTAAATGAGCTCTATGCCAATGATTGTACAAAATGGCCCATTGTCGATGTGATAAGACCCCTCTATATAGGGTCCTGACGTATTCCTCAGGAAACCCTACCTCTCACTCCTTCTCCCAGCATCTCGTTACAACAGGCTTAAGAAGGCATCTTTTCTATTCCCTCCGATTCAAATTATTTAACTTGAGTTTACCTAGATTTGGATGTACCTCATACTAAAATATGACATGCATTTAAATCTAGACAAATTTAAATCAATTAATTTGGACCAGAGGAAGTAGAAAAAAGAAGACCTCCACCTAACACCCATCGATGGAGATACCCTCCCCAGGAGCCAATAAGATTCAGATTTAAAAATGGCGCTAGCACGAAGATGACTACTTACTAAGCGGAGCAACCGAACGGATCAAGGACCCTGTCAAGGACAAGGATCGATCGCCGACGTGGCAAAGCTCGCTCAAGTTTGCCATTATTGACTTGCATATTCTTCCTCCTCAATCGGAGTTCGGGCCATCACACATCTTCTCCTGGACTAGCCGAATTGCTTGTTAAGAGCAATTATCCGATTTGAAAATAAACCATAAAAGTGTATTGTTTTGCTTTGGAGAGGCTCAAGATGTGGCCAATATTTATACCGACCTTTTTGGTTGCGAGCATGAACGGTTTCCAATCAACTATTTGGAAATACGGATACACCATCAGAGACTCAAAAATGCTGAATGGAAATTAGCCTAGGAGCGACTATAGAAAAGGATCAGCAGTTGGAAAGGCAAATTGCTAAAAAGACTGGTTTTCATAAATTCACTACTCACCAATATGGCACTGTATATAATCTCTTCTTCTCGCTACCCAAAGGAGTCTTGTAAAAGTTGGATTACTTTTGATCTAAATTCTTTTTGCAAGGAGATAGTGAGAAAAAAATAATGACAGGTACAATGGAGTATGGTTTGTCGCCCAAAAGATCAAGGTGGACTTGGTATTCATGACCAGGAGGTCAAAAATATCGCTCTACTAGATAAATGACTGTTTAAGCTACTTAGTGTAGATGGTGTATGGAAAACCCTCATGTGGAGGAAATATTTTGGTTCGAAAGCATTATCTCAAGTGCTTTCGAAGCCAGGAGATTTGCACTTTTGGGCTGATTTAATGAGTATGAAGATTTTTTTTTCAGATTCAGCACCTTCTCCGTTAAGGATGGATTGGAGAAAAGGTTATGGGAGGATAAGTGACAAGGAAATGCCACCCTCAGGAAACAATACGTGGCTCTGTGCAATATTGTTTGACATAACGGGGACACCATTGCTTCTGTGCTGGAATCCTCCCCTCTTAATGTGTCATTTAGGGGAGCCTTATTCGGACCTAGACTTGCATCGTACAACACTCTATTACAATGTTTAACTGCAGTACTTCTCTCCGATCACTCTCATGCGTTCACATGGAATCTACTTCTGAATGGAAAGTTCTCCGTGTAATGAGCTTTGAGCATGCACTCGGTGCAAGTTCATAATAATAAAAAATCTGGAAGATCAAAATAGCACTAAAGGCAGAAATATTCACATGGTATCTTTGTCGGGGAGTCATCCTAACAAAGGATAACCTTGTTAGAAGGAATTAGCAAAGAAGTAAACAATGTGTTTTTTGTCATCAAGACGAGACAATTAAACATTTTTCTTTCAATATAAATTTGCTAGATCTATATGGTCAATCATCCAATTAGCTTCTGAACTAAGTCTTCCACGTAGAGTTGCAAACATATTTTGCAACTACTACATGGGATACATTACAAGTACATAATTCTTATTAAGGTGGGAGCGTTTGCCATTATCTGGTCCCTATGGATGTGTAAAAACGACAAGGTTTTTAATGATTAAATATCTTCTCTTATGCAGGTTATCTACCGGTGCACGGCTATACTCCATTTTTGATCTACTCTACATCGTGAGGAGTATCGTGACCTATTTACGGAGGTTTGTACATGCTTGGAGGATATGATGAGGGTTTTTTTCTGACATGGATGACAACATGATTTCTCATTGGTCCGCCATAGTTTTAGGCGTTTTGTTGTTTCTTGAGCTCCATGTAATTCTTCTAGTGTTATTTTTGGTTTTCTAGACTTGTGTCCGCTGTGTGCATCCTAGTTATAAAGAGACATGATAAAATTCTTAAATGTTTTTTAAGTAATAGTATGTCACCCGTTTCCAAAAAGCACTATATATGATTTAGAGCATCTCCACTCGTACCCCCTTACGAGTAATAGTTATTCACCTATTACTTATAGAGTTATCCAACCAAGTGTTACAACGTAGTTATCGTCACCAATTCGATATAGTTTCTATACCCTATAGTTAAAAGTTATCCACCAACTTCTTATAGAATTATCCAACTGATCAGCTTATAGTTATCAATTGATTTCATGTGAAGTTATCTAGGTGTTTAGGGTAAAGTTACCCATATATATACCATATAGATATCGTCATCAGATCGATGTATTTAACATGCTCTCTAGGTAGTTATTCAGGTGTTTACAATATAGCTATCATCACCAATTAGCTTGTATCACAACATGGCTATCATCATCGATTCAATGTAGTTACCCATCAGGTTATAGTTATCAAATGATTTCAAATGAAGTTATCCATATGTTCAGGGTACAGTTACCCATGTATTCACCATATAGCTATCGTTATCAGATCGTTATACTCATCATGCTCTCTACGTAATAGTTATCCACCTATTATTTATAAATTTGTTCGGCCAGATGTTAAAACATAGCTATCATCACCAATTTGATGTAGTTACCATAACCTTTTAGGTAAAAGTTATCCACCCATTTCTTTTAGAGTTACCCACCTAATCAGCTTATAGTTATCACCTAATTTCATATGGAGTTATCTAGATGTTTAGGATAGAGTTATCCATATGCCTACTGTATAGCTACCATCTTCATATTGATGTATTTACCATACTCTTTAGGTAGTTATCTATGTGTTTACAATATAGCTATCATCACCAATTACATATATAGTTGTCCTACATTCTAGACAAAGTTATCCACCAATTCTTATGGAGTATTTCTTATGGAGTTACACACCTGACTAGGGTATAGACACCAATCGATCAAATTTGTCTATCTATTTCTTATGAATATAACTCACATACATGCGGGTAACTTTTAGGTTTAAAAAATTATTGTAATGTATCAATACATGATTTAGTTTCGAAGATCTCGTCCAAACTAGTCCAACAGTGAAAATAGATCCTAAATCGGAAATCGTGTGAGCTATAAAAGAGATTTCACACGGTCCTTTCATAGGATGGGTAATTTATATAATATAGTCCGGATAGCTCACGTCTTATGGGTGGGTAAATTTTTGACCCAAATTTTTTTATCGAAACATATCAATATAGGATCTAATTTTGAGGACCTCGTCGCTACTACCCAAGGGTGAAAAGGAATCGTAAATCGGATAAACAGTTTGAGCAAAAAACATTATGAATTTCAGAATTTTTCATTTATGATGATGATGTAATCAGTTTGACTTCTTTGTATCTCAATTGCAATCGTACTCTCATTTGCTAGCCAATCTCTCGCGTTTAGCAACACGATTTTGCCAGAATGCATGAGTTTGAATTGTCATACGTGCGGTAGCGCTCGCTCTACCGGAACGCCGACATGTGCACAGCATGTCGGAACGCCCGCTATGGATTGCCATTCGTAGTAGCGCGGGGATTCTCGTGTCTCGTTGACGTTCTAAAGACGGGTACATGTCGACACAATGTTGTCTAAGCGCCTGTAGGTTTTGCCATCTGTAACTGTGTAACTCCGTGATGATAGCTATACCATAATCATGTGGGTAACTCCGTGGGTGATGGATCCGTCAGGAATTGAAATCGATAGATAGTCGTGTCCAAATTTTAGAGTTTTGCATTAATACGAATGATATCAATAATTTTGGTCTTTTATGGATGCATCTGAAAGAGTCTCAATACAATATACAAACAGTTATAGGCCGGTATAACTTTTAGGTCCAAAAAAGTTCTCAAAACATATCAACATGACATCTAGTTTAAAGATCTTTTGTTGCGACTAGGCTAACGGTGAAAACGAATCCTAAATCGAAAGAACTGTTTGATCCATAAAACATTTTGAATTTTCACATTTAAATTTAGCTGGCTAATCAACTTTTTGTTGTTTAGCTGGGTAATCTATCGGAATGAACGGTTTGATCTATAAAACATTTCAAATTTTTATATTTGAATTCAGTTGACTAATCAACTTTTTTGTTGTTTAGCTAGGTATAATCTGTTCGGTGCTGTCTTGTTTTGTGGTAGTCTGGCTATCGAAAACGCACACTCGGTGCGTTTTTCTGACAGACGCATGCTGCAGTGTAGGCGCATCCATTATTGTTTGCAGAAGACATACAATTATATACAAATCCATATACTTTTGGAATTTGTTTGCACAAGTGATTATCATTCATAGCATTCGTAGCATACATGATTGTTTCACGTCTTTTAAAAACTAAAAAATAAATTATATATATGGGTCTTTTTAAACGACATACATTAGACCGTTTGCGCGAAAATGACATACAATAGACCGGATGGGTTTAACATGCGTTGCCTAGCAAGTGAAGCAGCAGAGCACGAAGTATAGAACTAGTTAATTAACATACCGTGCGATTAAAAAAGTTACTATAAATTTCGAGGAAGCTAACATTTAGGAAATTAATTTGTCTACCGACTTAATTATAGCTACTCTCCCGATTTATATTACTTGTTACTAAAATAGATATATCTAGACATATTTTAGTACTAGATACATTCATTTCAACGACAAGTAGTAATATGCATATGGAAGAATAATCAAGGAGAGACGAATAGGAAATAAAGGATTTGATGCCTTGTTGTGGTGGTTGATTGATTACGATTGAGGTTAATTATTCTAGCGAGGAAGCTTGCCATCGATCCCCAAAGGGTACATGCACGCAGAGTAGAGAATTTCTTCTGTCTCGAGAAACAAAATTGTGAAAGCACGATCGATTGAGAACATGATGACCAGACAAAGAAAAGCACGACCAGACCATGGATCAGCAACAATCTCTTCTGCCTCCTCTCTGGTTTCTTCTTACAAACGGAAGACATGAAGGAACCAACCAACTATGAGTAATAAAAAGTCCAAAATTCGGTTTTGAGGGAATCTGATGATGAATAGACTCTCAACTGGACAATGACATCAGTAGCTACCAAGTAGGTGGACGGCGCCGGAGAATAATGCCACGCAGAGCACGGTCAGCGCTATCGCCGCGATCTTCCCGGCGAGGAGGCCTGCCAGGATCACCATGACCAATGCCAACAGGGGGAACCTGACGGGCCTTCGTTCTTCCACCGCAACCACCACGGATTCGGCCCGAGACGACGAAGATGACAACCCTCCTATGCTTGGTTCTGGCGGCGTCTGCTCGGTGGAAAATATCTCGATTTTTTTCGCTGCTTTGTCAGCGACGTCACCCGGGACGGCGTCCGGCCGCTCGAACGAATCCTTGCTGTCCAGCTTATTCTTGGAGACGAGTTTCTTCAGCGACCTCTTCCACTTCCACTTCCGGTCGGCAGTAGGATCGTCGCCGCCGCTGCCGCCGGCCAAGAGCTCCCGAGTCTGAGGGGAGGGGGCCTCGCTTCCGGCGGTGATCCGGGCCTGCGACAGCGGCGGTGTCAGCTCGTTGGGGACTTCCACCGTGGGCGACACTGGTACGTCGCTGGATCGCGGGGGTTTCGTGAGGCGGCCATTGTTCTTGACGACGAGGTCTGCAATGGAGGTGGGGAAGCCGGTCTGCACCGGGAAGGACGACGACGGAGAGTCCCGCTTCGGGCGGAGGGAGGCGAACAGGCGGCCGAGCGAGAAGCGCTTCAGCTTCAGCGTGGTGGGCATCTTCGGTCGGCGGCGAGAATACGGTGAGGCGGTTGTTCTTTGGGGAGGTTTTGCTGCAGGCTGGGTTTTATTATGGGAAGGGGAGGGGTGTAGGGGTTCTTCTTCCGCCTGAGAGTTAATTACGCCAAGTTATACTAGTATGATTTGGAAAATCTACTCCTTAATTAGCATGCATGAGGAGGAGGCAGAGCGACAGACAAAAATGGAATGATTTTTGACATATTCAGCAGTCGTCAACCGACTTAAATAAATACTAGGAATATTCCTATGGAAAATTTATCAAGGTGAGATTAGGAAATACGAGTAATGGATTTGTGGTAGTTGATTGATTTAGTACGATTTTGAGGTTAATTCTAGCGGATTTGCTAAAACACAGCTAGCTGTGACATAGCTTATGTCACGGCTAGGTCTGTGGTCTGTGGTTGTTGGATTTTTCCCCGCGTCAAGATTTGTGCCAAAGTGCGTGCAGACCGGTTCGCTCGCTTCGTGACGAGCATTGATGCGACTTGCTCATTTCGTCCACGCAAATCGGCCGGTTGTCGCAAGTGTCCCAGGCCGTGTTTGACCCGTGGGCTATTTTTGAGCTGTTGACCCGTTATGCCTCGCGTTTGCTGGGACGTACTGTCCCCAGCGTGGGTTTGTTTTTCTTTGATCTAGTTGTGTGTTGTTGTTAGTTTTGATTTCTCTAGTTAGCTGGGTTCGATGGTGGGGTTAACAGAAAGAGCTACTGTCTCGTACAAATTAGTTGATTGAGCGGCAAGCAACCACTGGTATAGGCTGTCTAAAAATAATGTGTGATGTGTTTTTTTTTAGAAAATGTAGCATCAATTTTTTTCACAGTTAACATTTCTCTGTCATTATTTTTGCATGTTGTTCCTATGAAGACGTGCTCGGTCATAATCTTTTTCACACAATACATGTTTGCATTTTTAGAGTAAGATAGAGAAGGGTTAGGGATGTTGCTTATGTATATTTTAGATGCGACAGGGGCGGCTATACTGATAGAGGAGGGGTTTTCAGGTTATATTTTACTGAGGAAAGGGGGCAGAGAGTTTGCGTACCAAGAGATATTTTGGGAATTGCTAATTCTCAGTAAATTAGCTTAGAGCATAGTCAGGTTGTAGGCCATTGGATTTGCCGAGCGCATCAAGATTGGTGATCTTGCATGCAGTCCGTACTTGGCCCTTGTTGTTCGACACGTTGTTATTTGTCTAACACGTTGTTCTGTCAACATGACCCATAAAGTTTTGACATGCTTTCTAGCTGTTGGTTGGATCGTGTATTGGGTCGGGCCAGATTCCCTATGTTGTTTTCTTTCTTTCGTGTTTTTGTTGTTTGTTTCTTTTACTTGGGTTTTGATCGGGCCGGTACAATTAGCTTTTTTTATCGGTAAAACTGAATTTTCTATAGATGGTTAGTTTGGTGTTTTTTAAAATTGTTTTTTCTTTTGGTGTTTAGAGTGGCTAAATAAAGGAATCCCTAGAATCATGTAAACCATGCAATGACCTCTTCCTAACCATATGTTGCTTTGTACACTGAGAGATACATGTAATGAGAGTGCCTAAAAACTATGAAGCTATACTGGTGATTTTATTCATCTCCTTAATTTTGATCTTTCTCATTTATTTTTACTTTTTCTAGTTGTTTTGATCCAATAGGAGGTTGTCCAGTAGCGTATAGACTTTTTGATTTGATTTGTGTTTATAGAGGTCTTCAAACTAACAAAAAATGAGCAATGCAAACCCACCGTGCCCTATGTGTCATCGGCCATCACGAATTTGTCAAACAGTTACACGTGGTCTTTTCGTTTTTTCCATGAAAATGGTTTTTAGAGTTGCATATGGACTTTGCAATTAGCTTTCTCGGGGAGTTGCAAATGAGGTTGCAATTGAGGATTTTTTTGTGGTTCCTTTTGATTATTATTTGCAACTAGACCTGTAATTATTTTTTATCGTAGAGTTGCAACCGGGGTTGTAATTGAGGATTGTTTCATGGTCCCTTTTTACTACAAGTTGAATCTTGACTTGCAACTGACTTTCTAGAGAGTTGCAACTGAGGATTG
This sequence comes from Avena insularis, assembly GCA_023614405.1. NCBI lineage: Eukaryota > Viridiplantae > Streptophyta > Magnoliopsida > Poales > Poaceae > Avena > Avena insularis. The sequence goes on along the minus strand of CM042689.1, from coordinate 27,089,728 downwards.
TTAATATTAGACTTGCAACTAGATTTTCTCGAAGATTTGCAACTCAAATTATAATTGAGGATAGTTCTGCGATCTCTTCTTACTATGAGTTGCAACCGGACTTGCAATTGGCTTTTCTTAGGAGTTGCAATTGCGGTTGCAACTAAGTATTGAAATGTAATTTTTATATTATGTTGCCCCTTCTTATTTTGTTGTCCCTTCTTATTATTAGTTTCAACTAGATTTGCAATTGGCTTTCTCGAGGACTCGTGGAGTTACAACTCGGGTTGCAACTGAGGATTATTTCGCGGTCTCTTCTTACTATGAGTTGTAACCGCACCTGCAACTGAATTTTTTGGGAGTTGCAACTATGGTTGCAAGTGAGTATTGAAATATCATTTTCTTATTTCATACTCTCTTCTTATTATGAGTTGCAAGTGACTTTATCGTGGGAGTTACAATTGAGGTTTGTCTAGATTCGGGTGTGTCACTAAAACACTTTTAGATACATGTGAATTGTTTTCATGGTTCCTTCTTAGTATGAGTTTGCATCTAGACTTGCAACTGACTTTCTCGAGGAGTTGTAACTCGGTTTGAACTAGCAATTGTTTTCAACAAGTTGCAACTGAGGATTGTTTCGTGATCCCTTCTTATTATGAGTTGCATCTCGACTTGCAACTAGATTTGTCGCGGAGTTGTAATTGGGGTTCCAGCTGAAGATTGTTTTGTGGTCCCTTCTTACTATGAGTTGCATCCGGAATTACAGTTGGCTTTCTAGCAGACTTGCAACTGGGATTGCAACTAAGGATTGTTGCAACTAAATGTGCAACTGGCTTTTCTTGGGGAGATGCAGCTATGGATTGTTTCGCGGTCCCTTTTTACTATGGGTTGCAATCAGAATTGCAACTGGATTTTCTCGGGAGTTGCAAATGCGGTTGCTACTGAGTATTGAAATGTTATATTCTTATTTTGTGGTCCCTTCTTATTATGAGTTGTAACTGGACTTGCAACTAGCTTTTTTGTGAAGTTACAAATGAGGATTGTTTCATGGTCATTTTTTACTATGAGTTCAAACTGGACCTTCTACTAGCTTTTCTTAGGGAGTTGCAACTCGGGTTGCAACTGAGGATTGTTTCGCATTAACTTATTTATGACTGACAACTGGATTTTCTCAAGAGATGCATGTGTGGTCCCAACTTAGGATTGAAATGCTATTCTATTGTTTCGTGGTTCTTTCTTATTATGAGTTGCAACTAGCTTTCTCTAAGAGTTACAAATAAGGATTGTTTCTGTGGTTCCTTCTTACTATCAGTTGCAACTGGATTTGTAACTCCAGTTGTAAGTGAGGATTGTTCTGTGGTCCCTTCTTGCTATGAGTTGCATCGGACTTGCAGCTAGCTTTTATCGGCAACTACAACTGCGGTTGCAACTGAGGAATGTTAATACTAGACTTGCAACTGTATTTTCTCGAAGATTTGCAACTCGAGTTACAACTGAGGATTGTTTCGCGGTTTCTTCTTACTATGAGTTGCAACCTGACTTGCAACTGGCTTTTCTTAGGAGTTGCAACTGTGGTTGCAACTAAGTATTGAAATGTCATTTTTGTATTATGTTGCCCCTTCTTATTTTGTTGTCCCTTCTTACTATTAGTTTCAACTGAACTTGCAATTGGCTTTCTTCAGGACTCGGAGAGTTGCAACTCGTGTTGCAACTGAGGATTACTTCGCGGTCTCTTCTTACTATGAGTTGCAATCGCACCTGCAACTGAATTTTTTGGGAGTTGCAACTGTGATTGCAAGTGAGTATTGAAATATCATTTTCTTATTTCATAGTCTCTTCTTATTATGAGTTGCAATTGACTTTATCGTGAGAGTTACAATTGAGGTTTGTCTAGATTCGCGTATGTCACTAAAACACTTTTAGATACATGTGAATCTAGACAAATCTATATCCCAAACCGGTACAAGAGAGAGAGAGAGAGAGAGAGAGAGGTGCTCTAGGAGGCGGTGGCTAAAACCCATCTAGGGTTTCTTCCCTCCGCCGGAGGACTTAGGGCCTTGGAGGCGTTACAGACCATGGTCTCTCGCTGGTTGGGCGGTCTCAGTTTTTTGTTTAGACTATTTTCAGTGTCTTGTTCAGGATGTCAACATAGGGCGCGTGGAGTCGTGTGTCCGACGGATCCCTTGGGATCCAGTCATTTTTCATATTTGTTGGTGTGGTTTGAGGCCTGTCTCTTTTAATCTATGCTTGTCATCTGTGGCGATGGTTGCTGCTCTGGCGCACTGGCCCTTTGGGGCCTTAGCACGACGACTTTCTATCCTTTTATTACAACAAGATCTACTATGACATGTTTTCCTGGCTCCGATGATGGAGGGATGAGGAAGGCGGCGTGCCTTCGGCTCATGCTAGAGTTTGTAGTCGTCGCTAGGTGGTCTAATGACCTATTTGTACTTTTATTACTTTTAAGATTCTTTGTACTTCTGTTAATGATTATTGATTGGTGGAATTTTGCAAGAAAAAGAATGTAGACAAATCTACGATGATTAAACGAGGGACAAAGGGCAAATTTTTAATCATATTTTGATGGTGTGTACCATTTTATCCGTTACATAAAATACATGAAACTAGAAACAATCGGTGCAAAAAAAAAGCCTATAAGCAGCTGGAAATCGCTACGTGATTATAGAAACCTTTATATGAATTAGACAAATAGAAACCAACTGCATTAAATATGATGACAAGAGCTCCTCACGTTATATGCACATAAACGTCCTGATCCCAAGAAGACGTACCTGACAAACCGATCAATGAAAAATTCATTTTTCACGGCTTAACAATAATAGTTATCTTTTTTTTTAATGAAACAACAATATTGAAAAGAGCCCACGGCTTAACAATAAAATTTAAAGAGCCTAGTTATAAAGTCAGTAACAAAGGACAACGACCCAACAATAAAAGATAACAGCCTAGTAACACAAGGCAAAGCCCAGCAAAAAGAAACATGGAAACTAATAGTTAAATGGGCTGCTAGCAACCACGATGATGTCACTTGACTGTGTCTTACTCCCTCTGTTCGGGATTATAGGTCCTACGCGCATACCTAGTTTGTTAATTTGACCAACAAAATATAACTTATATATCACAAAAATTATACCATTAGAAAATATAATCTCTAAAGTTTCTAATGGTATAATTTTTATGCTATATTATTTATATTTTATTGTTCAAATTGCCAACCTAGTTATCCGCGCGGGACTTATAATCCCAAACGGAGGGAGTACCTTACGTCACAGTCGACTGTGACTTAGACACACCCTAATTCTAGCTAGCGAGGAAGCTTTGCCTGCACGAATACTAGTACGTATACTCGTCCGTTTCCTAGTCAGGTTAGGTTGTTTCCGGAAATTCACTTTTGATCCCAGGTCATATATATGCTCTCTTTATAAAAACTAATACTTCAAATAGTTCAAAAAAAAAGATTTGAAAAATATATTCGCAGGTGCAATCTCTACATTCTATGTAATATATTCGCAGGTGGAACACAACTAGTTCGAGATGTAGGTGGAGTTGCAAGGATCAAGTAATTAAGCCCTTATAAACCTCAATTAATCAGTAGTAAAGTGATGCATTTAAAATGATTACCGCATGTCTACCAAATATTGTACTCCTAATTGTCATTGCACTAGTTCAAAGAAAGGTTCACCAGTACCACCATGTCCCCTTAGTTTCAATACAATAGAAATAAGTTACTCAAATCCCTCTGATACATTGTGCAAGCAACTAACTCTAAAAGCACATATGATCAATATACCAATAATTGCTAACACTGAAGAAATCTCCAAAAAATGATGTTAAAATACTGGCTTGTGCCCAGAGAATTTTGATTGTATTTCTGTTTAAATTTCTAAACCTGACTCCCAAATATTTGGACAACATAATTCTTGACAGGTGTCCAATTGCACTGACCATCTTGTTCAATATCAGGTAGAGATTCTTCTATCATAGCTACAGGCCCCTCACTGGTTTCCTCATAGGTATCACGTTCTTCTGTTCAAATTTTGACCTTTTGCTGGTTTCAACATAAATTTTCCAATTCTGGAGGCATGAAATGGTGGCAGAAAGCCATTAGAAAAAAAAAAGCTATTACACTCTAAGGCAAGAACAGGATTGAAGAGAATGTAAACTATGACAATAAAACTGCAAAAAGTGCAAATAGTAGAAGTGCAATATTTAAGCTTCAGACCATAATTATCAGAAAAAATATACTCAAGTGCAAATAGTAGAAGTGCATACCAAGAGTGCGTTATCTCAGACCATAATGACAGAGAAACCCATGAACATGCAAAATATACTATAGCCAGTTCCTACTGTACATCAACTGGAAACATAAAGTCATTTTGAAACATAGAGTACGCTAACAATTCCACACTAATGGAAAGAACAGACATTCTAGCTTTGCAGCCTGATACATTAGAGTGAAGCTACATCCTGAAATCAATGCTTATCATTAATTTCCTACTTTATCTCCCAGTGAAACTACATCCTGAAATCCATGACACAGACAGTGTTGTTGGAGAAACAGGCTGCTATCTTGGTGCCTTCTTTGTTCCAGCACACTTCAAAAATGCCACCGCTCCCTCTAAAAGTCTTCAAGATCTTTCCTTCTTTGACGGACCATATATGTAGGCTTTGATCGAGGGACCCACTAGCCAGGTACTCACCATTAGGGCTAAATGCCACAGAATAAACTGCCTGACTGTGGCCAGCCAAGCTGTACAGAAGGTGTCCTTGCTCAACTTCCCATAGCTTGATAGATGAATCAAACGATGCGCTCGCCAAAAGCAGCTGCTGATTGGGATTGTTTGTTCCTGGACCTGTTGGGCTCCATTTAATAGTGTATATTTCTTTAGTATGCTCTTTAAAATCGTATACACATTTTTCCTGCTTCACACTCCACACCTTTGCAGTCCAATCATCAGAACAAGACGCCAACAAAGAACCAGTTGGATCCCACTTGATAGCATTAACTTCGCTCTGATGGCCGCTGAATGTTTTAACTGGGCGTGGATCCCCAATCTTGCAAACATAGATCATCTTGTCGGTTGAGCATGTCGCAAAAGAGCTGTTGTTTCGCCAATCAACATCTAGTGTTGGAGCTGAATGAAATTCAAATTGCTGCTTACACTCCCATGTCTTTGTATCCCACACAATAGCAGTTTTGTCTACACTGCCACTTAGGAGAAAATCACCTTTCCTATTCCATTTCAAAGAAAATATAGGTCCCTTGTGTTTGAACAAGGTCTGCTTCAACTCCCCATCTCCACTCCATATTCTCGCCTGGCCATCATAGGAGCCCGTGGCTAATAACGATCCTTCGCCATTCCAGTCAAGTGTGGTGACATCCTTACTCTTCTCGTTGGTCCTACCCTTAAAATGTTTTAAAACATGAACACTTGCAGGAGATGGTTGAATGGAACCACATGGACCATCAGGAATTGTCCAAATTCTAGCAGTTGAGTCTCCCGACCCAGAAGCAAGAAGAGAGCCGGCTGGGCTCCATGCACAAGCAAACACCTCCGAAATGTGTCCTTCCAAAACGGTTACATCTGCGCTAGAAATTTCATGAGGGGTTGTACTTACATCCATTGGTGTAGGACCTCCACTGGCAAGGGAATCCTCTTCATGCTTAAACTTATCAATACACTCTGTGTGTTGTTTTTCCCTTTCCTTCTCTTTCTCCTTCACCTTGTCTCTTTCAGCTCTGTCTTTTTCCCTCTCTTGGTCTTTTTCCTTATCGTGGCGCTCTCTCTCCCGTTCACCTGCAAGACGATGTTCATGTTCCTTGATGATGCATTCTTTCTCCTTTCCCTTGTCCTTGTCACGGTCAATTTGAAGCCTCTCTCTTTTCGCCTTCTTCACGATCCGCTGCAACTCTTCAACATCTTTTGTGATGATTTCAAGAGGATTTAGAAGGGCAAAATCCTTGTCAACTTCTTCATCATTTTCATCAGTATTTGCTTCCAGTTCTATGTACTGGAGGCCTTTCTGCACGACAGTTATAAGAGCACCAGGGGGAACAACATTTCCATCTATCCCACCTTTATGTATCCCTGCTTCATACCCTAAAGTAAACGCGGCATGGACAAAACCTGGAAATGTTGGTTGGAAGAGACACTGTTATCAGTGAGAACTGAAAACCATGCTTTCAAACATAACTACAGGTAGCAATTCTAGAAGCGTGCAATGGAAATGCAGATGGCACAGAGAATATCCCCAACAATAATAACAAAGAGCTGCACGGTAGAGCATGACAAGAATGGGACAAAAGTTGAGAGATCCTGAAAAAACACCCTTCCCTCAAGGAGTAACAAGTGGTTACACTCAAATAAAAAACAACCAATAGCAATTGATGGTTTTGACTTATGAGGTGCATGAATTTGTACATTTGGGGCCAGTAAAACCAAAACCGGGGAAGAGGTGGAGGAAACTAAGAGGGGTCAAGTTTCACCATGAGCAAAGTTATCCAAAACGCTAGTATGTAAAAAGGGAAGGAAACGCTAAAAAGTAGTTAGTAAGAGAAACAACACTGCACAACCTAGAACCACATAAGATAACCCGTCTTTTTTATTTTACTCTACATGTGATTGTTACTCTACATGTGATTGCTCGTTACGCTTGTAGCAGTACTCTATTTTCTGTTCTCTGTTTCAAAGATGTATTCATCCGTTCCAGATGCTTACAGGATATATTCACTAGTTATGTATATCCCAAAAATAAGTAATCCGTCATAACTGTCACAAGAATTGATGAAATCAACCGATGTGTCAATGTATTGGTTTGGTGTTGACCACTGGTCTGCTGGAACTTGTGAACACGCACTACTAGTATGGTCTTGAACAGTAAATAATTTCTCTAAAACAATTCCCCACATTTTATTCTTTCTAGAATACACCCTGGAAGGTCTATCACATAGCATAGAAGAGGAAGAGGCAAAGTTTACAATTTCCCACATTCATCCAGATCCATCCAACAGCAACATCAACCAAACGAGCAGAGGGGCAACCGCGGGAAGGGATGAGGCCGAAGGGGCGGACGGTGGCCTGGGTTGGTCGGGGGCGCCGGCGGAGGTCTAGAGGGGAGGACCGTCGGCGGAGATTTCTGGCTCCCAGAGGGCCTATCCACCAGATCTCAGCACGAGGAAGCGTAAACCCTAATAAATCCTTGCGACGACCTAATAAAGAGGGGGACGGGACGGGATGGATGTAGGTATGTGCGGACCTGACTCCTGTAGGTAGCGGAAGACAAGGAAGTTGAGCTCCGCCGAGGTGAGCGGCGCCATCGTCGGCGGAGGGGAGCTCGGGAATGAGGAACAAGGAAGCGATATGCCCGACCGGTTGACGTTTTCTTTGAGCAAACTTGGGCTGGCTGTCTAACATGGGCCCGACTACGCAACTGGGTAAATTAATATTGTGGGCCACTAATGGGCCATACGTGCTTGCACGTAGCCCCCTGTTAATTTGCACATAGGGTGGCCACTGTTATTTTAAAGATACATTCCCCTAAAACTATGTCATTACATATGCTAGTTTGTGAAAGTGAACATTTATACTTCTGTACATCAGTATAATCGGTTTAATCTGCACTTATAATAAACAAAGTATACAAAGCACAAACACCCTAGCCCTCATTTATGAACAGTATATGTTGTCACCCATTTTTGAACACATAGACTCTGCGTTGGAGACAACATAGACACTTGGGTCTGAATCAGTACAATGCTGGTGGCGGTAGTTACCTAGTTTAGAGGGAGCTAAAAAGAGGGTTATATTCCGACTTGTAGACGTGTAAGAAAACCCTAGCTTGTACATGGATTATGCATGAAGACCAACTACCTCATATATATGAAAGGTCATGGCCGATCGAACTAGAAGCATACGGTCGACAAACATCAAGTACATCTACCTTTTATACCTCCCGGCAGTGTCCATGCTCCTGTTGCTTACACAACTTTGCATGCATTTCGTCCATTAAATCAACAACCGAGCTAAGAGTGGCCAAGCCGTCTTAGTTCAACTCATAGTTGTCGGAACCTCCTGTGGGGTCTGTCTCGAGGAAATAGGGCTTCGGGCCTCAAAGATGCCTACTAGAATCATAAAATGCAAAATATGACCATTAACAAAAATTGAACATTTTTTTATTAATAAGACTCTTAAATATTCATAAGCATAAAATGCAAAATATGACCATTAACAAAATTGACCAGTTTTTTAATGATCCCCTTAAATATTAATAAGTGCACCTAAACATGGTAGAACAACACAATATGATAGAGAAAGAGACATGCAGAAAAGGAAGTCAACATAAAAATCAAAATATGATAGAGAAAATAGACATGCCAAAAGTTGTTAGAGAAGCATAACACTGGTTTAAATATCTAGAGGACCCTCATTCTATTAGTAGATAACAAATAATTGATGCAGATAACTTATATGAAAATAAATCAAAACAAAATATTATCATAACTTTGTATGAGAAAATGTAACACCCTCAAATTAGCCCTATGCAGATTTCAGCGATTTCCGCCAAACCTGCATAGAAATGATTTGATGATGCCCACTAGAAACTTGCATTCAGGTGGAAAACGAAGTAATATCATTACAAATATATACGATGATGGAACCCACAAAACATATATACAACAACAATTTAATGAGTCCAGAATACAGATATATAGTACAAAGATCCAAATCACCTTGAAAACGACACACTTCTGAGTACGGATAAGATGCAAATTGGGCTAAGAGTCCTGAAGAATAACCAATGACGTCCATAACCCTGCTTAGGCCAAGCCGAAAGAGTAACCTTGCTAACGTCATCAAACTCATACATGTCAAAACAAAAGGGATGCAGACAAAGGCCAAAGAAAAAAAGAAGCGGTCAGTACCGAGGCCAGTACACGGCGAGTCTTAGAATTCGGCGGCTCTCGCCTACATAGATATGGTAGACTAAAGCGATAGCAAAGCATGTACTAAACAACCTATAGAGACTCGGTACAATTGTCGGATATCAGAGAGGGATAAGAGAGATCTATTTGAAACCAAGCTGATACTAATTTTAAACATATCCATCCTGCTATTTTCCCCTCGAGACCAAACGAGGAATTCCTTCTGAGAAAACTCACATAGTTTACAGTTTTATTCATTCATTCCATGGTGGTTATCCAACTTACTAGTCATGTCAGATCCAAGTCAAATTATAACAGTAATTCTTTAGTGTATGTTGTCTATGATCGATAAACTGTGCTCCAAGTCTTCCATAAACGCGGACACGGCTTTTTAAAAAGATTTATCCCGCGGGGTTGCACAAATAGCAACACACGCACGATCAACCTCGAAAGAAGCAAACAAATAAAAAACAACGAGGCCATCCGAACATTATACTATTAATTATTCCTATAAATTAAGTATGATTAATGATGTTTTCTACACATTTGATATTTAAATGAATGGTTTGTTATAAATTATATGTTTTCTGTCCCATAGGATGAGTGTCCATGAATCTATAAATGACCTCCTATAAAAAATTAAAGGCCATGCCCTCGCATTTGTGAGGACCACCATGCTAGTTTGTATAAAGACAGAACCATATGCAACACGATGATCCCTAGACCATAAATCCTTGCAAAGAATGGCATATTTTCTCATCCTAAGCAACTAACAAAGAAATGATGGCAACCACCCGACTCCATCGTCCACCTCCATAATCCCCTCTCCTCCTTCCCCAAATCAGGCGGTCAGGCCGGCCAGGAGGATGCCGTTCTCCAAGACTGGCACGACGAGGAAGCAGACAGCTAGGGGGAGGCCGACGACGAGGAGGAGCATCGCGCGCGCGATGGCAGCGGTCGCAACTGGGGCATTTTTCTCACAATTCAATCCGAGAACTAAGGTGACGACAATGCCATCGGCATACCTTCTACTCGCTATCATCTGGGTGGCCGTTAGCTGCGCACTGCCAGCCATGCTACGCTGACAACCACGGGAAACTGTCTGCCTAGCTTGAGACGTCGTGACGAGGACCTAGCCTGATGGAGAGATGCCTACGGTGGCCGTTGGCGTACGGGTAGGCCGTCGGCCTAGCCTGTAAAATCGTGTAGTTAGTGGAGGCTTACACATATATTCGCATATATACATATATATATATATTATATATAGGAATATGTGGGAAAATAATATCACACGAGATTGTATAGTATATTAAGAGAGAACGACATATCGACGATAGAGCGGCGTCCATGGATCCCGGATGACCGACACCCTGATAGGGTGACATATTGACAGACAATTACAATTAATTGATTACATAGGATTCGATTACTAGATGAGAATGAATATTCGGAATGTTGATGCATATTTGGAACTGAATGGTACGTACGTACGTTTCTACTAGGGGCCGGGCCAGCAATCGAATCCATGCATTGAAGTCCGGAAATCATGGGATTAGACGTGATTCCCGCCCGTGTAGTGTAGGGATTTATTCGGAAGCAAATCAAGCAAAGTAAAACACCACCAGGACCAGCCTGGTTGTTGTGTGGAATTAATCGGAAGCTCTAAAATAGGAAGCATATATTCTGGGAGACGTTAAATAGACCGCCGTGGAGGCAGCTGCAGCGGCGGTGCTTCTCTAGTCTAGTTGGGAACTTGGGATAGGATAGCTGCCGTGCCGGCGGAACCGATCCGGCAATGGGGAATGCGAGCGGCAGGGAGGTGGGGAACGGCCACGCAGCGGCGTCGCCGGAGCAGATGGCCCCCGGTGGCAGAGGGAGCTCGGCTCCGGGGGATGTCGTGATGTGGGAGCCGCCTCCTCCTCCTACTCCGGCTCCCTACGTCTTCGCGCCGCAGGTGACGATTTCTTGCCTGTTAACGAATTGTCCTCTCTTCTTCTTGATTACTGGTTTAGCATCGGTTTGCTAGTCCACGCCTTCAACTTTATTTGGGTTTATTAAGCCACTGCAGATAACTTTGAGATCCGTGGCTGAATTGCAGCTTTCAGATCCTCTAAAATACTGTGACATAATTGCATGTTCTCATGGTTACTGATCGAGAGTCTATCTTAAATTGCCATATCCTTTATCATCAGATGTTGCTAGATTGGTTATAATGACATCTTATATCATGGGACTGAGGGAGCATTTGCTTGGGTCGAGAAAAATGTCTAAACATTATTGCTGCTCTCCTCATACACTGACAGTTAAGTGCACGTGTTGCAGGTTCCGGTAGCTCCTCCACCGCAGATACCGACTGGATTTTTCCCTGTTCCGGTTAATGGCTCAGATCGATCCACCAATAACAATAACCCCCGAGAGAAGGGAATTCCATCTTCGATTACATGGAGGCATGGAGGAAATAAGGTGTTTGTGGAAGGATCATGGGATAACTGGACTTCAAGGTTTAATTACCTTTAGCCCTGATCTATATATCGCGTTCCGATTAATGTTCTATCCAGCAATTTTGTTCATGATCTGCGCTAAAATACCAAAAATCTGTTTATTTTCAGGAAGCTGTTACGGAGGTCCGGGCATGTTCGCGCTATACTGTTGGTTCTGCCATCTGGAATATATCATTACAGGATCATCGTCGACGGGGTGCCAACATTTGACTTTGAACTACCATATGTGACTGACGAGATAGGGCAGGTGGCCAACATCCTCGATGTCAATGTCAGTAAGGATGTACACACACACATATATATATATATATATATATATATATATATATATATATATATATATATATATGTCTACTTCCGCAATAAAACCCTAATAACTCGGCCTAAATGGCAAAAGGCAGAAAAAAAAGAATATAATGTGCGTGGCATTTTGCTCTGGATCTTCTCTAAACGACGTTCCTGCAGAGTTCAGTACCTTGATTTTGTGTCTGTTTTGAATATATAGGACAATGACCTGGACAATCTTGACAGCCTTGCGGAATTCGACGCGCCTCCATCGCCTGAACACAGCTATGGCCAGCATTTCCCCGCCGACGACGAGTTTTACAAGGAGCCACCCGCCCTCCCGCTTCAGCTTCCCATGTCCATCCCTGCTGGCGACGAACACGCTCTGATGCTAAAGCCTAAGCATGTCGTCATTGACCATATGTTCATGGAGGAAGGATGGAAGTCACAGTCCGTGTGCGCCCTCGCGGTCACCCACCGGTTCGGACCAGGGCCGGTCCATACATATTGAAGGCCCTGGGGCAAGACAACAAAAAGGGGCCTTGTTCATAAACTCATATTTAAAATGCATTACATTTCGAAAGCAATACAGCTTTGAACTACAAAACTTGCACTAAAATTACTTATTTGTAACTATACATAGACTGATGGCTTTACATCATACTAGTAAAAAATAATATCAGCAAAAAACCGATCTTCTAAGTGGCTCTTAAGTGGCATTGTGATAAAATTCATCTGCAAAATAAATAAGCTTGTCGGAACTGATTGCTACGTAAAGTTTTTGTCCTACCATAAGATATACAATTAGTACATCAAACTTAGCACTGCTATTTATACAATGATGATCAGATCTTAGAGAACTTACATTAGTTCATGTCTCTACCCGAATAAAACTTCTCCAAAGTTTTCTGGATAAGACACAACAAAGAAATCTTAGCACTTCATCATCTTGTTGTTCCTTGTAACACTTCTAGAAGCAAAGTCCTTGTAACATTGAGGATGGAAAGAGAGAATACTGGGGAGAAAAATAGCGCAGTAGCTCTCCATTAATGGCTACGGCAATCTCGGAATTGGAAAAGCACGAGAAACGGCGGCGCTGTTCTTTGGGAGTGGAGAATTTGGGGGGAGAAGACGAGCCGGCGACTAAAGACAGAGGAGAAAGATGTGCATGTTGGGTCGCAGGCTCACAGAGATCGATAGATTTTAATTCCACTTCACATCACCGATCGATCCATGGTGTGTTGGTCTGTGATCGATTTTAATTCCTCTTTGCATCACCGATCGATCCATGGTGTGTTGGTCTGTGACTTGTACATACGTGGTGGGCTTGGACTATTTTTTCTTTTTTTTTCTTGGACCTAATGCAGAAATATAATTATTAATATACTGGACAGCTACATGGGTCGGGCCCCCTGCCTCCTAAGGGCCCTGGGCGGGCGCCCCGTTGCCCCCCTTCATGGGCCGGCCCTGGTTCGGACCAAAGTACGTCAACTTCACGCTCTACAAGCCGCGGCAGCGCAGAGGTGATCGACGACATGGGTGCTGGAAGCAGTGGCGGCTGAGTTAGAACTGCATGGGACTGAATAAGTCAGCTAGTGTTAGCTCGCAGTGTACATATATACAGGAGCCCTTCTTCTTTGATCGATGCTGCTCATGCACCTCTAGCTTGTGTCTTTCCTTTTTGTCATTTTTCAGTAAATAAAATGTTCTTGTAGGATATGAGATTTCTATGCCTGAACTTTGAGGATATATATGAAACAATTAAGAGAGTTGGTGAAATTAATGCCTGTTCTTGTCTTGTGAGCAGTCACCTGATGATATTCCAATTGTTTCATATGTGTTGGAATATACTATCCGTCTTGCCTTTTCATCTTACTTTTTGTTTAGTGAAGTGGTTAGGTACGTGCATTTTGCAATTAAACGGGATGAGTAAAGTTGAGACCTCAATATGTGAGACTTTGGTAAATAAGCCACCATGGGAGGCGAGTTATTATAGCCTTTGTCAAAACTGCCATAACTTTAATTCTGGATGATATTCTGAAACCAAGACAGAGATGACGAATAGAAATCTGCCAAACTGATAAGATCATCAGTGTTACCGAGATTTTACCGAGTACATGATGTGCATTGGTCATGCGTGAAAGCAGGAGAATTGACATGTAAAACCAACATGAGTGAAAGCAGGAGAATCGACATGTAAAACTCATCCCTATTTGCCAACAAAATTAATTTTGCGCTCATCTTTGATCGGTAAATACATCTATATATTTTAGCATATCATCCACAAGATATTTATATATTTTAGCAATATCTTAAGCAGGGTTTTAGATTTCGGTTTGAGAAAGATTTTAAACTCCAACAAAATTTCAAAATTTCGTCTACATTTCGTGACATGAAAATTAAATTTGATCAATTTGAATTTCAAAATTGATATTTTTCTATAATACTACTTATTCATATGGTTTTGTGCATTTATTCATTAAATTAAATGTTGTAATTTACGGTCCCTGTTTCCGTGGGGTTATCGATCCATTAATGCAACTTCAATATACATTTTACTCTGCAATATGCCCATTGATGATTAAGAAAGTTTTTAACAAAGAAATTATCTATCGGCCTGCCGACTTGTTCACGGGCTCTATTTTTAACACAATGAAATATCTACCGTTGCTCAGCTGGCTAGGCATCAGTTGAGTTAGGGTTAAAAACGGAACGAAAACGGACAAAAACATGCGTTATCGTAACGTTTCCTCTTCTGTCGCCGGAATCGAAAACAACACGGAAAACTCTAGAAACGAACACGGAATCAGAAATCATCGGAGACGGGTTTGAAAGGATACAAAACGGATATGATACAAAAACAAAAATTTGTTGGAATATAATAGTGGCATAATATCATGTTCTCTACACTAAAAGAAATATATAATAGATACAGAATAGCTCACAACTTTGACAGACAACAATTGAACATAAATTAACACACATAATTCACGCTTCGTTAAGCACATAAGTTCACATAAATAATTTCACATAAACGCTAAGACACTCACTTAATTAATAAACGCTAAGACACTCACTTAATTTCACATAAACGCAGACCTTGTATATATTCTATGGCCCGACAAGATCAAGGGAAATAACTGATGCAAAATACTATTTCACATAGATGGTTATATTTCTGGAAAGTTTTCGTATTTTGTTATCCGGAATTTTCTTACCATTTTCGTTTTCGTCGGAAATGGCTCCCTCATTTTCTATTCCGTTTCCGTTTAAAATAACCATTTCTTTTCCACAAAATATCGTTTCCATTTTCTTTTTAGCTTTCCGTTTCCTTTTTCTCCGAAAACAAACAGAAAATTTCCTTACCGTTTTCGACCCTAAGCTGAGGCATGAGCGGCTGGGCGATCCTAGTGGAAACAATGTCGTTGTGTCCTATTTAGCGGATATCACTATATATCCAGTGTGCGGCCATATACGAGTCGAATCAAGAACCATTCGGCAGGAAGGCCACCATGCTCTATCCATCGTGCTATCCTTTCTACCTGGCAAATCAGCCTTTCCCTAGTCGACATGAAATTGTCACATGCTATCATTTCCACATGGTTCGGGAATATGTTTTCGACCGATAGAGGATCATAATAGGAATCCAGGCACGGATACAGATAGGAGTTTGGTTAGAGATGCTCTTATAATGTTCAGGGTTGAGCTGGCAAAATCCGAGGGCATGTGCGAAACTCTAAAATGGGGACCTTTATTATTAGAAATTTTAAACTATTTAACAACTGTAATGTATATATATATATATCATAATATCTTACATTATAATTGGATATATTAAGTATCATACCTAGAAATTTTCCAGGTGCATAATGTTTATTTGAACAACATCACTCTTTTAGGGTTCTTCAAAAATACATACAAGAGATTGGTAACATTTGAAAATCAGCCCAGCCCTAGTCTGTAAAGCTGCCGATCACAATGAGGGTACAATTAGTGATCAAGTGATCAGCTAGAAACAAAAAACAAATTCGGAACACACCTAGCGACCGACAACCTGCGTTGGGCTTGAGTCCTAGATCGGTGTATCCGTGTATGGCTCGACTCCTACGTCGGCATATCCGCGTATATCTCACATGGTCGCGATGTCGCGTGGAGGCGACGATGCATTCTTATGTAGGTTTTGAAGATGTTATACTTGTGAATGTGGGATTTTTTAGCCACTTTGCAGATTTCTATTGCTCTCATCATACATGATCCAGAGTCTTGCTAGTGCATATTTTTAGTGTCCTGGCCAGTCTTCATCATACCATGACACAAATCCACAATTTGTAATTTCCTACAAAACAAAATTGAATAAAAAATTCCATCGCAAGTATAACACAATTCATACATCATACGTGATGCTGTCAGAATCTCTAGAAGCAGTAACAACCAATAATTAACTGAATTTATATCTCTAGAAGCACTACGATCCACTTAACTAACTGAAGTTAAATATTTGGAAGCACTACAAGCCACTATGAATTTATTTGAACCATATACTACACTGAACTACAGACTTCAACACTCCACTAAACCAAATCGAGGAGAACTCCAAATACAAAAATAAACTTATATTTTGAACTGAGCACATGTAGAATCTGCACCCAGTGTTCCTTCCCTCAAAAGCCACACATCTATTAGACTCTATCTAGTGGAGACAGCAAACCACTCCATAGTCCATAGCTAACCCCACAAATATGAGGTCTTTTGTGGTATCTGAGGCATAATCCATGTCGGTGAGGTCCTAGTTGACCAAACACTGAACGGAAATCTACTTAAATCGAGCTAAATCAAAGAAATAGAAAAGATTTTGTAAATTCCCAAATAGGAAACCCCAAATCAAGCAGCTCGCCCTAGCAGAGACTGGGTCGATGAAGATCCCTCATTCAAGTTGGGCATGACGTGATAAAAAGCGGTGGCTCTCACCGACGACGACAATGGCGGTGGAGGCGCACCACCGGGGGCAACGACGAATACGATTGTGGGAGTAGCTGGGTGCACCGACGCAGCGCGGGGGAAAGGGACAGGACACAGGGTGCATCCACGGTGGGGGTCACACACCATTGACGGCTGTCCGAGTCGAACGTCTCTCACTTGCCACATCACGCTGACTGTGTTAGAGATACGTATAATGGGTATCACACGGGCATTTTTTACAGCCAGGCTGGGTGGTGGCAATGCTAGAAGGCTAGATGTTGTTGCTTAACCAAACTTTGTTTTGTTGGTTTCGGTGGCTCATTTTTGTATTCACTTTGAGTGATCTATGATTGTAATAATTAACTACGTCGGTATTTTGTGTGAGACTTTACAACTATGCAATCAAATAGATTGTGTGATGCGGAGGCCGGGCTTTACACCCCATTTTCGAAAAGAAAAAGAAAATCGGCTAGACAGATAACATTGTGTAAGACCTTTCATAAATGTATCTTAGCTCTATATTCTAGGCAATTTACTTATGTGGCACCATAGTTAATGAAGAAAAAGAGTGATGTTGTATCTTAGCTAAGCTACACCTCCTGCACGCAACCATAGGCAAAAAACTTAGCTAGTCTAATCACACACATGCACCGGGCATGAAATCATTAAATACAACATCTCTAAAAAAAAACCATCTAGGATACACCCTATTGTGATGATTATTTTTTAAGTTTTAGTATCTTTTATAAAAACATGCTAAGATATACCCCACTAGAAAAAGGCCTAAGAAGATAACATATCCGAGAGTATAATTTCAAATAAAATATTTTGGGCCCATTCTTCGCACGTGCTGTGAGCAACTAAACCGTGGGCGCCCATTCGTCCAAACCGCTGCCAAACGCTTGTTTGCTGCTTCTCTGTGCTCAAAATCTGGCCGCCGTGCTTGACCGCAGTCGTCAACTCTGTTTTTCTTTAAAGTTCCTCCGAGACCTGAGCGCAGAAAGAGAGAGAGAGAGAGAGCGGTGGAGAGAGAGGTTTTCTCCGGCAGCTCGGCGCCGGCCGGCGACACGACGCCGCCTTCTTGTTCAGCTCTGCCCTTCTACTTCTAGGTACATTCCGCCTCCCCTATCCTATTTAGTAGTCTACCTGCAGCGCATTCTTGTTATTATAGTGGAGTACCTTAGATCTGTTTAAAGTCCGGTCCTCGTTGCGTGAATCAAATACTCTCACTGGCCCTGACACAGACATCCCTCCTTCGTAGTTCCCCTGATCTGATCCAGTAGGGATTTTTTGTTTTGGCACTTGCAGATTCAAAACTGCACGAATCCCTTAACAGGTCTGAAACCCAAGTAGTACTTCTTTTTTGTGTTGTTTCAATTGTTTTGGCTACCTATGGAATCAGAGCCACCTCGCCAAATTAATTTTTGAAACTTTGATTATGGTTGATTTTTTTTTGTTTTGTACTCTCGTATTGACTGCAACTTTTCTTAGGGCTTGTACTCCAGAAAGCAAGGGGGGACTAAAAGAGGGTGAACATGCACTTCGCCACTGGGGCGATAAGCACCCTCCTCCCCAAGTTGGGGGCGCTGCTACTGGAGGAGTATCGCCTGAACAAGGTTGTGAAGCAGGGCATCAGGGATCTCGGCGACGAGCTCACGAGCATGCAAGCTGCTCTTGTGAAGTTGTCCGATGTGCCGCTCAACCAGCTTGATCCGCAGGTCAAGATCTGGGCTGATGATGTTAGAGAGCTGTCCTATGCTATAGAGGACAGCCTTGACTACTACATGGTGCGTCTCGAACCGATGACGACGGCCGAGCAGGATGACACCTTTATGGCCTTCATCAAGAAGACAGGCAGCTGGTTCAGCAAGCTCAAGACTCGCCACAAAATTTCCAGTAATATAAAAGACATCGAGAATCAAGTGAGAAAGGTGAAGGAGAGGTATGATAGGTACAAGGCCGAGGATGTCGTTTCTAATATTGCCACCACAACAACAGTAGTGGACCCTCGTCTCTTGGCTTTGTACAGCAACGTATCTGACCTTGTTGGCATCGACAAATCAATTGAAGAGCTCATCAAGAGACTGTACGATGGTGATGATGTAACCGGGAAGAAGCTCAACACCGTCTCTGTTGTTGGACTTGGAGGACTGGGAAAGACAACGCTAGCTAAAGCAGTGTATGGTGAGCTTAAGAATAAGTTCGATTGTGCAAGTTTTGTTCAAGTGGGTCAGAAACCAAGCATGGAGAAAGTTCTCAAGGACATCTTATATGAGTTTGACATGCAAAAGTATATGAACATATCGGTGTCAAAACTGGATGTAAGGCAGCTCATCGACAAGGTACGAGCTTTTCTTGCAAACAAGAGGTATGCATTACCCCATTTGCTATATATATATATATATGTTAGTCAATACATTTATGAGTAACATTACAAAAGTATTTTATATATTTTTATTTTTATTTTTACTAATATGGGAGAAATATTCTGTGTCTGAAGTAGATGTCAAACTAAACGGATATGTTAATTAAGATGATGGTCTAACAAAATACAACATACATAATATTGTTCTGAAATGGTATTTTGTCCTGTGTTAAACTAGTTTTTAAAGTGTATCACATAAACAAACGGCTTTGTCTCCCTTTCTATTCTTTTGAAAATAATAGTTTTAGCGTCAGAGATTTCGTGTTATAACATCCAAAGCCTGGGATCACTTTCGTATAATTAGGTGTTCAGTTTTTCTAGCAAGCTTTCCTCCCTACATTTCTTTCTTGGCATCTAAGGGTTCCTTGGAGCATTTTTTCAAAAGATTTTTAACTTAACTTTTTTTGGATTTTGAGGATCTGCAAGATTATTCTCTTAATGGAAACTACTCCACATAGTTTTTACTAATTCAATGATCCTTCCTTCTCATGCAAATAGGTACTTAATAGTTATCGATGATATATGGGATATACAAACATGGGAAATAATTAAATGTGCTTTGGTCGATAGTAACACTGGAACCAGAATAATCACAACTACACGCATCTGTGAAGTTGCCAAAAGAGTTGGTGGTGTTTATAACATGAAGCCGCTTTCCGAGGAGAACTCCAGAAAGCTTTTCAATGCCAGAATATTTGGTGGTGCAAGCATATCTACTGATAATCAACCTGCTGAAGCATCTGTTAAAATTTTAAGAAAATGTGGTGGTGTGCCATTAGCTATCATTACAATAGCTAGTTTGCTTGTTAATAAAAGAAAGGATGAGTGGTCTAAAGTGTATGACTCTATTGGATTTGGGGATGAAGACAATGAAGCAGTTCAGAACACAAGAAAAATTATATCTTATAGCTATTATGATTTGCCTTCTTATTTAAAAAGTTTGATATTGTATATAAGCATATATCAAGAGAATGGCTTGATCCCTAAAGAACAATTGATATGGATGTGGGTAGCAGAAGGTTTTATCCCAGAGAAACAAGGAATAGGGTTATTTGAGCTTGGAGAGAGCTACTTGAACGATCTAATCAATAGGAGTATGATCCAGTTGGCAGAGCCCTTTTCTGGATTAAACTTCTGTAGTGTTCATGATATGGTTCTTGATCTCATACACACCTTATCAAGAGAGTTGAACTTTGTAACGGTACATGATGGCGAGCAGCAGAACACATGCTCAACAAACAGAAGCAATACCTTCCATAGATTATCCATCTACAAAGGATGTGCGGAGCACAATCCTATCATGGAAATGGGGCATGTTAGGTCATTCATTGCTATACAATGCCATGATATTAGGATGCCCCCGCTTCAGAGTTTCAAGGCATTACGTGTGCTAGTTCTGGAAAACTGTAATTTTTCCTTAGGAGTTTTTAATCTGGAGAGTCTCAGTAAGTTGCTTCAATTAAGGTATCTTGGACTGGCCGCTACACCTCTTGCCGAGCTCCCAAGAAAAATAGGACATCTCAAACTCCTGCGGTTTCTGAACATAGCTGACAGTGCCATAAAAGAATTACCGTCATCTGTTAAGAGGGGTGAGGTAGGGAAGCTCAAGTCCCTAGAAGAGCTGTGTCTAGGCTCGGTGGATAAGTCTCCTAACTTTGTCAGAGATCTAGGTGAGCTGACAGAGATGAGGGCTCTGAGAATCGGTTTTACTGAAATGGACGAGAGCATACAGAAGTCTTTGGTGGAGTCTCTACAAAAGTTGCGAAGAATCCAGATTCTGAATATCGGCTTAGAAGCAGAGGACATGGAGATCCATTGCTTTCATGGCTTCGAAGAATGGGCGGCCCCTTCAGAGCTCCGCCAGCTGTGGCTAGTTGGCATGTATTTATCCAGGCGTCCATCATGGATGGATTTCTCATTTGTTCCCCATCTGTCCTCCCTGAAGTTAACAGTGCAGGACCTGGAAGAGCAGGATATGCAAATCCTGGGAAAGTTGCCGTCACTCCGCTTTCTCAATCTCTACATTTTGGAGGCCACGTACCACCAATCGTACTCTGTTGCTAGCCACGAGTACAAGAAACTGGGTCTTCTTCTGATCAATATGGAGATCATATGTGAAGAAGGAGCGCTGCCAATGCTTTATTCCTTGAACTGCTACGCCGGCGTGAGGAAAGACACTGGCTTGGTAGGGAACATGCCATTGCTCGAGGATGTCACCTATTGGCTGCACTGCAAGGGTTGTATTCGTGAGGAGGTGGAGCACTAAGGCAAGCTGCAGAAACCCACCCCAGCAACCAAAAACTTACAATTCAAAGACTGAAGCACAAGGTCTGTACATACTATGAGCGAGTATTACATTTATCTGAAGATCCTTCTGACGAAGATGGAGTACTCAAGTTAGTTACGGACCTAAAGGCTGCATTACGTGCACCCGAGGAAGTTTGGGCTACGGACCAATATGTACGAGCTTTTTCTATACACCTCAAGGATAAGTTGCATTTGTCCAGGAATGTTCTGGCTACCGACGAAGAGGTATGGCTGGATTTTATGTAATGTTTTAATTGACTAGCTAGTACTCCCTCCGTTTCAAAATATAAGATGTTTTAGCTTCGTGAAGCAAATGTATCTAGACTACTTTTAGTACATAGGTTCACTTATGTTTGGAGTGAATCTATACAATAAAAAGTCTAGATACACTTTCTTCACAAACCTAAAACATCTTATATTTTGAAACAGAGGGAGTAGTTCGCAATTCTCATGCATGTATTTCATTCCCAGTAACCGGCGAGTAACTTTTCTGATTCTTAATTCCTACTTATTTTCTCAATTTGTTTCTGAAGGTAATGATGTCTATGTGTACACAAGTGTTATGCAAGTATTCCTCTGATCCCTTCCCTGCTTTCTCAATTTCTGTTCGCACTCCAGGAGGTTTCCCTTGCTGATGTGCGCATGGTAGCGGCTTACCTAAAGGATGTGTTACATGTGTCAGGAGGAGGTTCCAGCTACAGAGGACGAGGTGCTAACGGTGGAATATGCCAGGCAGATCTTACGTATTTCCAAAGAAAATTCCGATGAAGAGGTACTCAAGGCAGCTCAGCACCTGAAGGATGTGTTACATGCACCCGAGGAAGTTTGGGCAAACGACAAGCTGTTACGCAGCGCAGCTACATACTTTATGGATAATAATTTGCCTATCTCTACCGACAAAGAGGTATGGCTGCTCTTTCTTTTTCTTTTTTTTAGTTTTAGCCTAAGTCAATTTTTGAAAAAAAAATGTAGGAAGGCGTACAACATCTATAACACCACGTTAGTTTCATTGGATCCACTCTGAACTATATTTTCACATTATACTTGATGTAGTAGAAGTTGATACATTTTTCTGTGAACTTTGTCAAATTTAATGAAGTTTGACTCAGGACACAGTTAACACCTTCTGCATTTTAGAATGGACAAAATTCCTTGCTCTCTCAACTTGTGCTTGAACCGCAGGAGATTTCTCTTGCTGATGTGCACGCTGCAGCTACGTACCTCAAGGATGTCTTGCACATATTGGAGGAGGGTAGTTCTGCTACTGGCGAAGAGATGCCCACGGTAGCATATCTGAGGCATGTCTTGTTTGTATCTGAAGAAAATTCCGACCAGCAAGTGCTCGCAATAGCTACGCACTTCAGGAATGTTTTACATGCATCTGAGGATGTTTGGGCTAGCGACCAGCTCTTACGCAGCGCGGCACCATTATATAAGGATAAGTTGCCTGTCTCCGAGGAAGATTCGGACACGGACGAAGAGGTAATTTTACATATTACTTGTAAGGATTAATGCTAGTAGTTCGTGTTTTTGTCATGTACATATTTCATTCATAGTGATCCAACATCTATAACACCAATTTTGTAAGAATGTGCGCCAACATCTACAATTCCAAGTTACTCTCATTGGATCCACTTTTGTTCTTATTTGATGTTGTAGAAGTCGATACACTTTTCTATGGACTTTGTCAAATTTGAATAAGTTTCATTTACGACAGAGTTAAAACATTTTATATTTTAGAACGGAGGACATTCCTTGCTCTCTCAACTTGTGTATGGACTGCAGGAGATTTCGCTTGCTGATGTGCGCGCGGCAGCTACATACCTCAAGGATGTCTTGCATGTATCGGAGGGGCCGGTTTCAGCTACTGACGATGAGATGCCAACAGTAGCATACCTCAGGGATGTCTTAGGTCTGTCTGAAGAACATTCCGACGAAAGGATGCTCAAGATAGCGACGTACTTCAAGCATTTGTTATGTGCACCCGAGGATGGCACCATTTTATAAGGAGGACAAGTTGCCTGTTTCTGGGGAAGTTTCAGACACCAATGAAGAGGTAATCTTACATACTACCTCGGTTCCATAATGTAAGCCTTTCTATCAGTTCAAATTAAACTGCTAAAAAGGCTTAGATTTTGGAACGGAGGAAGTATTTTTTTAAGAGTTTCTGTTTCTCATGCATGTGTTTCATTCCAAGTAATCCTGCGCTGCGCGTATTTCTCTGATTATTAATTCCTGCTGGATTCCAGTCTGATGTCTGTATGTTGATAAATAGTATTGTGCTGAGTCGTTATCTTTCTCTTCTTCAGCAGAGCGACAAAGTTGACAAATAGTATACTAGTATTGTGCATCTTCTGTTGTGAAGACGGAGGAGGCGGCACTGCCTCAAGAACTTGACGCCGATCTCAACCACCTCGCCCTTGATAACACGCCAGATCACCATTGAGTTATGAATAAATATGACATTCTAGATAATAGCGCTGTTGTAATTTATGAATAAATATTTTTTTGTAGATGGAATACATCATATATATTTTTTATACGTGTCAATATACGGACATGCATGTTTCTATGGATATGGTTGGGCTTCTCCGCTAGGTATCTATCATAGTATACCAAAAGCAATATACAAATGTAAAACGCGCCACTACTTCGCCCACATAGGTAAAATAATCTACTCTGTTTATTTATTACTCCCTCCGATCCATATTACTTGTCACTGAAATTGATATATCTAGACATATTTTAGTGTTAGATATATCCATTTTAACGACAAGTAATATGGATCGGAGGGAGTACTGGATTCTAATTATAACGGACAAGATTTAATTTCATCCGGGCACGTGTCAGTGTGAAAGACACAAAAGTGTGTGCATCGGTTTGAAATGGACATGGAGTCCGCACTGTATAGATGCAATGCTGTCACCGGTGAGCAAAACAAGGATTATATATCCGATCAGAACACATCTCTCATTTCCCTTGGTCTTCTCCCCCTTCTTTTCCTTGAGAGTGACGCCGCCTGTCCTTGTCTCCTCTCTCCCTCATCTCCGCGGCCTAGCTGTTCGGAGGCGGCGGGGAGAGGAAGCCGACACTATATATATAGTAGCTGTAGTCTAGGTGTGTTTTTCCAAGTGGACTCTGGCATTATACCATACCCGAGCTTACTCTCGGTATCCGTGAGTGGCGCCGGAAGGCGGCTAGATACCTTGTGTCGGCGTCCATGAAGGGTGGTGACTAGGTATAGATATGGCTAGAGCTTCTCAAATAAGCTCGTGCGTCTCTATGGATCCTGAATCCATGGTTGGGGTTTGGATATCTCCTACGCTCATCAAGGAGACGCAGCCGAAAGAAATCTCCTTATTTCAACTAGTGGGATCCTAGATCTACACCGCGAGTGCATCCACGACTCCTCTTTGTTGGCTGCCTTCCAAGATGGTCGAAGGGCGACCACTCTCACCCTCTTCGTCGGCTTCGGTTCTTTTCCACTGGCGGCTGAAGGTGAAGATCAACCTCTAGGCTGTTATGCCAGAATGCTAAATAGAGTGAGTTCACCAGTCAAAATTATTGAATGCGAACATTGCAAATCACTTATCACAAATTGCATCGATCCTCATCACCTTTCACCTTCCCGCGCATTTAGCAGATAAAAGAGCATGCGTTCAAGCTTTTTATCCTTCATAGCATCTCTTTTTTCATCAAGATTTTCTTTTCCTCCTTCATAGGCTCCCTTTCATCATCCCATGTCTTCTGCCTAGCCTTTATTACATCTTCTTGAGATATTTGCACATGCTTCAGCATTGCCATTTCATCCATCGACTTATTCCTCTGTTTCTTCATTTCATGAACCAATCCTTAAGTATGCCCCCTTTTGCTCTATTGTTTGGCACGGGAAAGGCCTCGAAAGGCCTAGAAGCTGTATTAAATAAAGGGTGGGTACAAATTACAAAGAGGCCCCTAACAACACTTCCACTAATAAACCAAGAATTTGGAGATAAGGCCTCAAATCTTACAAGAAGGACACTAGATTTTTTTTGAAAAGCAACCAGGTCCTTGGTCCTCTCCACCGCATCGGAGAGACCACCAACACTAGGCACCACCGTCGCCATCGAGGAACTTACCAATTGGGGCGTCGGTAGTGATGCATCCCAAAGTAAGGTCGAAGGAAGACTTCCTACTAGGCCCTTGCGAGCATGACTGCATAGGCTTGGCCATTAGGAAGACAAAGGTCGGCCATTGTCGAACAAGGAGTGGCCTCTCTGGCCCAGAATTGTGTGGGAGACATCGCCGGAGCTTGGGAGCTCAACAGATCACAACTTACAAAGCCAAGCTTCTCTAATCTTTCCAGATCAAGTCCCCTCTGCTCAGCCTCCCCTCGCCACCCCGGTCGACAAACCAACTTTTGCTTGGTGCCAGAGTAGGCA
Source organism: Avena insularis (assembly GCA_023614405.1). Taxonomy (NCBI): domain Eukaryota; kingdom Viridiplantae; phylum Streptophyta; class Magnoliopsida; order Poales; family Poaceae; genus Avena; species Avena insularis. Next base: position 27,063,907 of record CM042689.1, on the reverse strand, counting down.
CTCCGCTTTGCACCACCCCCTCGCCTCCACTGCCGACCTAGAGAAGCAGAACAACATAGGACCCTAAGACACAACTCCCCTCCTCGCGCCTCCTCAGCTAGCCAGGAAGGGCACTACGTCGTAGCACTAGAGCACTACCAGAAGGACGACAACCCCTACCTTATTTGCGGAGACAACGACCACTCCCTCGATGTCATGTTGTGAATGATGGAGAAACCTCAGCAAGATGAGTTGTCTTACACCCAAGATTTGATCTCGTATATCCAAGGACCAGCTCCAAAACGCCACTAAGGGACAAAACCTAAACCTAGAAGACCTACTACTATGGCCGGTGCCTCACCTCAGCCATCCCTCGACGGAGGCTTTGGCTTGGCCCGAAGAAGACGATAAATCTCTCAAGGAACTGTAGCGAGGAGCTAGAGACACTCGGTGGGTGTTGTGCATCTTGCCCCCCTTTTCCTTACTATCTTCCTTCATCTTGGCCAAGATTTTCTCCATCGTTGTCTTATGAACTTCATTGATGTATTTCTTCACACCATTAAGCACACTCGAGTATTTCTTCTGCAGCTTGTTCTTCTCTTCAACTAACTTCTGCACCAGCTTAGGATTCTAGATTCTCTCATCTATTTGTATTCTATTGCTCTCATCATACATAACCCAGAGTCTTGCCGGTGCATTTTTTAGTGTTCTGGCCAGTCTTCATCATATACCAGGACACAAATCCAGAATTTGTAACTTTCTACAAAATAGAATTTAAAACAAAATGCTGTCATAATTATAACACAATTCACACATCATACATGATGCTGTCAGAATCTCTAGAAGCACTACCAGCAAATTAACTGATTTTATATCTCTAGAAGCACTACGATCCACTTAACTAACTGCACTTAAATATTTACAAGCACTACAAGACACTATGAATTTACCTAACCTATATACTACACTAAACTAAATAATTCAACACTCCACTTAATCAAATAGAGGAGAACTCCAAATACAAAAATGAACTTACGTTTTGAACTAAGCACATGTAGAATCTGCATCTAGTGTTCCTTCCCTAAAAAGCCACACATCTGTCAGGCTCTAGCTAGTGGAGACAGCAAACCAATCCATAGTTCATAGCTAACCGCACAAATATGAGGTCTTTCATGGTATCCGGGGGATAATCCATGTCGGCAAGGTCCTAGTCGACCAAACACTGAAAGAAAATCTACGTAAATCGAGCTAAATCCAAGAAATAGAAAATATTTTGTGAATTCCCAAATAGGAAACCCTAAATCAAGCAGCTTACCCCTAGCAGAGAATAGCTCGATGAAGACCCCTCATTCAAGTTGGGCATGGCACGATAAAAAGCAGTGGCTCGCACCGACGGTGGCAATGGCGGTGGCAACGCACCACTAGGGGCAACGACGAAGACGAGTGCGGGAGTAGCTGGGTGCAACGACACGGGGCAAGGGAAAGGGTTAGGACACGGGGCCATTTATAGTGGGGCCCACGTTAACGACTGTACGAGTCGACCGTCTCCCACTTACCACCTCACACTGACTATGGGACCCCTTTGTCAGAATCATTGTTAGCGCGGTCAAATCTTTGCATCAGCGAACATTGCGAGCGTCCAGTGTAATCTTGGTGGATTTTTGCAAATTTATGAACAACTGGTGGTTTTTAAAACTACTCGCACAGTTATGGGGTTGATGAAGATGCCATTACTTCCTGGTTGGTGCAGGCTTGATCGATTGCTGAAGTAGAGGATCTGCCGAAGGTACAGATACCCTTCGGCCTCCAGCGGCACTGTCCTGGCTGGCATTCACGTCGCTGTTGTGTCTTCCTATATCGGTAGGGTTTTTGGGGATGTAGGGGAGCAGGTGAAGCAGATTATGAACTCGCTAGATCATATTTCTGCCGGACCGTCCCCTTTATACAGACGACAGGGGATCAAACCATCGAGTTGGTTTTGGTGCCCCTAGGACACGTTAGTTACGTACGAGGTGGCTGAAAACGTTGGTTTTGTGGGGCCCCCTTTCACTTAACGTTAATTTATTCTTATCCTTCTATTGGCCCCTGTCTTTTGTCTGTTAAACGTGATAGATCAACAACCAACGGTTCCTCCCGCACAACACCGGGGAAAGGGGCCTAGGGCTACGCGAGGCACAACACCGTGCCGACATACTCCATACTATGATCAGCCGGTTAGATCGAGTAGTTTTCTAGGGGATTACTTGATTGCATCGATGAAGATGTGTAGAGCGTGGAAGTGTATACAATACAACACGCATAACTCTTGTGATATTCAGATGTACTCCCTCCGTTTTAAAATATAAAATGTTTTAGATTTATGAAAAAAAATTATCTAGACTTCTTTTAATGTCTAGATTACTTCAAACCTGAGTGAACCTACATACTAAAAATAGTCTAGATACATGTGCTTTATAAAGCTAAAACATCTTATATTTTAAACGGTGGGAGTACAATTCAACTTCATCATATGTTCAAACTTTATAAATCATGCAAACGAAGTAGTTACACTATTACAGGTTGTGGCCTGTAGTAGTGCGAAAGATGATCCGCATCCATCAAAGCAGCCGGAGGCGATCGAGCAGCAATGCATAGCCGGTCATCACAGCCTGAAAAATCGTCAAATGCAATACTATAACCTTGCATATTACTAGTACAACAATAATCCAATATATTATATACGGCAAAAATAATATTCTTTCTAAACACACAATGTTCATTTTTATTACTTCCTTCGTTTTAAAATATAAGATATTTTAGCTTTGTGAAGCAAATATCTAGACTATTTTTAGTATATAGATTTACTCACTTTTAGAGTGAATCTACACACTAGAAAAAATCTAGATATATTTTCTTTATAAATATAAAACATCATATATTTTCAAACGGAGAGAGTACAACCAATGGACACACACAATCAATTCGAGACCAAACACCCCTAACAGTTGAAGACATGCACGTAGTAGCAAGATCATCACGACCCGATTTCACGACTGATGAGTGACCAGTACGTAGCTAGTCAACACATGGAACAAATTACTAGTCCTGAGACACGGCGATCCACGCCGAGAAACCGTGCACGACGCCGACCAGACACGTCAGCACGATTCCTACGGCCGAGCCCGCGCCGAACCCGCCGTCGCCGCACCCGGTCCCGGTCCGGTAGAGGAAGCCGTCCTCGAAGGCCAAGACGGCGAGGATGGATGCTGCGACGGATAGGACGACGGCGAGGAGGAGCGTCGCGCGAAGGGACGCACAGGGCCGCTTCACCGCGCCGACGGCGGCCTCCTTGGCGGCGGTGTTGGCCACGACGACTAGCACCGCCAGGAGGAGCGTGGCGGCGGCCAGGACGGTGACGACGAGGAAGTAGTTGGTGGCGACAAGGCGGGCGTAGAGGCTGCGCCGGCATGCGTCGGCCGGGTCGGCGGCGGGGAGCACGCGGAAGGAGTTGCCGAGCAGGAAGACGGCGACCAGCAGCTTTAGCTGCTCCGTCGCTATTATCTTGAACATCGGCGCCATGGGCATGGGAATGGCTGGATGTGGCTCTGGATGAGGAGCAGGACACTGATGAGGAGACGGAGCTAAGTCTGGGAGAAGCAGAGGCGAGACCACCGCCGAAGATTTCGGCACGTCTTAATAGTGAGTAGTAGCGATTAATTCAAAGCTAATTTCTCCATTCCAGCGTTAATTTCGCCCGCACCCACCTCATCTCGTCGTATGTCACTCACTCACGTAAAGCCTGCCCCCCTTGTAAGCCCATCTGAAGCAGATTGGTATTAGCCCATTCAGAAACACGCTTCTTCTTCTTCTTTTTTTTTAAAAAAAGACAACACGCATGCCCTGGTTGGAGATGAGGCCAAGACCTCGCTAGAGACGGGGACGACGCGACATGCCGCGGTATCGCCAGCGAAGACAAGGAAGAGATCTTAGGGTTGGGGGTTTGGGGTGCTCGCCAGACTTAGGGCTAGGGTTGTAGGTCGCGGGGGAGGGGGGTGGTTAGAGGGATGGCCGGCTGACCGGGTCCTCGCCGAAGATGGGGACGACATGACTGGCCGCGGCATTGCCGGTGGGGGTGAGGAAGAAACTTAACTGGCGGGTGGCAAGCTCGTCGATGACTTAGGGTCCAGCCACGGCGTCACCGACGGAGGCGAGGAAGGGACCGGTTTGGGGAAGGTCTGGTCGGGGAGAGAAGGTTGGGGGAGCTCTGGTCGGAGGAATAAGTGCTCTCATCTAAGAAGTTCGTGATTTTCTTTTTTTTTCTATTTTCTTTTCAGTCTCTTTACAACATTTTTATGATTTTGAATTTTGTTCATATTATAAAACTTATTCACAATTTTTAATTTAAAAATGTTCATATTTCAAAATGGTCCGGATTTGAAATTTGTTCAAAATTTGAACGGATAAAACTGAAAATTATTCAAATTTTAAACCTGTTCAAAATTTAAATAATATTAGAAAGCTTCTATCCAATTTACAAAAAAATGAATTAGAAAAAAGCAAAAGAAAAGATAGAAAAATAAAAACTCTAATGGGCCACGGCCGACAGACCACCACCGCACACGGCGAGCGAGTGTGCGGGGCCTATATGGACAAAATAGGTAGACTAGCCGGGTCGGGGAAGAAAGGGTGCTATACCTCCGTCATGGCACGGCCGAGGAGGAAAAAGAAGAGCCCGTCGCGTTGATGGAGACATCGTCATGGATCCCTTGTCAGAGATGAAGGAGACGTGCTTGTGCAATAAAGGAGGAGGACGGTCCCGTGCTAGAGTGGATGGAATCGGCCGATAGATTTGCGTCTCCCATGCCGCCTGCCGGTATTGAAAGCAAAAAAAGAATTCCTAGTGGACTTGGCCCAGAGTTGTGTGTGCCGCACGTTGCTCAGGCATCCAATTATCCGATTTTTTCAGCCTGTGGACCTGTTTCACGGGGACCAAACGCGCCCCTTATGATATCATCATTCTTATTATACTGATATCAATCTATAAACAATGTAGTATACTTTTTAAGACGATAATAAATAATTAATTTCTATTGGTACCATTCATGTACATCTAAATTTATTTGGAGAGGCAGATTCTGTGGAGATGGGAGATCAGAGATCGTGAAGGTTGTGGTTTTTTTATGAATCAGAGAGCGAGAGTACTACTTGATTTGCTACTCCTACATAAACTGAACCTTGGTTGACGCTGTAGCGCCTGCCATCTGTCTCACCTGATCAGTGGATGTTCTTTTCATCATTCAACTTTGGTGTGTTTACAAAGGTAGAGGAAAACCTTAAGACGCTGTAACATCATGTTCTGACTGAACAACTCCTTCCGTGATTTCGGTAGGACCTGGAAATTTTCTGAAACTGAAATTCAAAACCATGAGTGAGATATGATGGATGTATTCGAGACCGTTTTTTGTTCTGGCACGCTGTCCTTGGTATTTAACTTGCTCCGGTAGGCTAACCAAAGGAAAATATTGTGTCTGTCCGGTAGGCTACCCAAAGGTATTTAACCTGCTTCGGTAGGCTAATCTGCATTGTTGCACTTCACAAAAGCATGTTCAGAGTTCATCCGATGAAAAAGTGGTTGTAACGGCGTGTGGAAAGGAAGTGCAAACTTGTTGATTGTAAAGGATTTATGCACTAGCCTATTATCTCAAAAGACCGATCTGATGGAAAAGACTAGGCAGTATATTTATATTCAACACTTCCCCTCACGTCTAGCCTATTTTAGTCCTTAGCGTGGGATAGGAATAGGCCACATAATCTTTTTTTTTCTTTTTTTTAATTCTGCGTGAGCAGGTTCTTGAACTCAAGACCTCTTCTCTCTGATACCATAAAGGATTTATGCACTAGCCAATTATCCCAAAAGACAGATCTGATAGAAAGGGCTAGGCAGTATATTTATATTCAACAGATTGTACACATCGATATAAGTAACTGAACCATAATGGTGTTATGCTTAAGAGATTACTTCCAGTAAAAATAAGCAAAAAGAATTGCATCCCCGTAGTTAGGTTATGTGTGTGGTGGCTTAGAAACTCAAAGTTAAGCTGGATGATTCATTTTGCTTGGCGCACAAACAATTTTACGACGCACAGCCATGCGATTCAAATTTGTCCCTCGAAATAAACGGGGTTCAGACTTCACTCGCACTAATTTTGCCACATCCCTTTCTCAGCTCTGAATCCAATCTTTGGACTCTGCTCTCGATTCGCCTTCATCACTATGGTCAAGCTCCGTTCTTGGAAGTGTGGCGAGATGCTGTCCAACGCGTATACCTAGCCACGCTCTAACCAATTTCGAGTGTGCAAATACTAGGAATCAACCTGCATCGTTTAGTTTGTTAGTACCCTATATCTCTCATTAATTCCATGGAGAGGAACTCTGGATGCTCTGACATGGTGAGCATCAGGGGTAGTAAGTTAAGTTATTCCTCTGAATTAAGTTATGCTCTGACATGATCCCTGTTTCTTTTTTATATGCGCACTTTGTTTATAATGAATGTCCAGACCCATTATGCTAGTTGTGAGTTTTCCGGTAAAAAAAAATAGAGCTGTCAGTTCTTTATTTCTACGGGTAAGAGCTGTCAGATTCGGTGTGTTGCTATAACCTGTCCATCTCTTTACTTGATGTCAACGCTAGCTAGAACTGCCGGTAGTATTCTGGTTTATTTAACTACGTAATTGCTGTCAGTCCTAGTAGATCGAGAGCGACATTTATCAACTTCCTTTGACGGATTATTAAAGAGAGCCCCTTCCTAATAAAAATAACAACTGACGTACCATAGGCCTTTCCTCTAACTCGTGTATTTATGCTTGACCTTCCATGGTCATAACATCCCATGAGCGTTCCATTTGCCATTTAGACTCTCTCAAATTGTCCGTCCCGAACGACATCCGTGCAGTGATCTCTGCAGCTAGCTCAGGTAATGACAGTTATTTATGTATGTATGTACTTCCAATTTTCATTTGCTTTATATTTCTACATATATACATACATATATCCATGCATAAGGACCAGCACCTCCGGCGAGCTCCACCACCTAAGGACCTTCTACCTTTGCCGGCGGAAGTCCTGCATGCCGCTTAGGCTGTTCCACCGCCGGCTCCCCTATCCCAAGCCATCGCGGCATGGGAACGGCTTGTGGAGCCCCCGGTAATAGCATCCCCTCCGTCGGCTCTCATTAGCGTAACTTGTTGCCGGCCCATATCACTGGTGTCTTGCTCCTATGGCTGGCTGAGGGGAGCACGGGACCCTTTGCCTGCTCTCTGTGTTCAACCCTAGTTGCGCTCGTTTCCGTGCATCTTGAGCTGCCCTGCACGGACTAAAGAATTGGTGGCATCCTGATGCCGGCCTCCTGCCGTTGTTTTTTTATGTTATTGTTGGCATCCTGATATATTATGTTATTGTTTCCTATATTTCATTCTGATCTTATTTTGTAAGCTATAGTCCCAAAATATATGTACTTCGTGGCGATTTTTTTTCAAACAATATCTCATTTGAAAAGTTTGTTCTTCTTAAAGGTATACTTTCCTTCGGTGTTTGTTTTCCTTAGTTTATACTTCTCCATTTTTCACAGCCGTAATTACCTATATTCACTGTGGTTTGGACTACTATTTGAGTATGTTCAATATCTTGCGTTGCATATCACAACCAACTATAATTATTCCATCTACTGCAAATGCTTGTTCGAGTAGTTTGTTCAGACCTCTGCACCATGGTTTCAACAAATGATTCACTATCGGAGGGTTGCCTACCGATAAACGTTTTGTGCAATGAAGAGACCTTAAAGGATTAACACATGGGTGCCAAATTATGAATGATTGGACCACACCGAAACATGTACTAGTTGATATTTTGTTTCCCTTATAGATTAATGGGGCTTTATATCCATTGTGGTTTGGTATACTATTTGAATATGTTCAATATCTTGCGTTTCATATAAAACCCAACTATAATTATTCCATCTACTGCAAATGATTGTTCGAGTATTTTGTTCAGACCTCTGGACCATGGCTTCAACAAATGATTCACTATCGGAGGGTTGCCTACCGATACACGTTTTGTGCAATGAAGAAACCTTAAAGGATTAACACATCGGTGCCAAATTATGAATGATTGGACCACACCGAAACATGTACTAGTAGATATTTTCTTTCCCTTATAGATTAATGGGGCTTTATATTCATTGTGGTTTGGCATACTATTTGAGTATGTTCAATATCTTGCGTTGCATATCAGACCCAACTATAATTATTCCATCTAATGCAAATGCTTGTTCGAGTAGTTTGTTCAGACCTCTGCACCATGGTTTCAACAAATGATTCACTATCGGAGGGTTGCCTACCGATAAACGTTTTGTGCAATGAAGAGACCTTAAAGGATTAACACATCGGTGCCAAATTATGAATGATTGGACCACACCGAAACATGTACTAGTAGATATTTTCTTTCCCTTATAGATTAATGGGGCTTTATATTCATTGTGGTTTGGCATACTATTTGAGTATGTTCAATATCTTGCGTTGCATATCAGACCCAACTATAATTATTCCATCTAATGCAAATGCTTGTTCGAGTAGTTTGTTCAGACCTGCACCATGGCTTCAACAAATGATTCAAGATTTGAGGGTTGCCTACCGATACGTGTTTCGTGCTAAATGAAGAGACCTTAAAGGATTAACACATTGGTGCCAAATTATGAATGATTGGACCACACCGAAACATGTACTAGTAGATATTTTCTTTCCCTTATAGATTAATGGGGCTTTATATTCATTGTGGTTTGGCATACTATTTGAGTATGTTCAATATCTTGCGTTGCATATCAGACCCAACTATAATTATTCCATCTAATGCAAATGCTTGTTCGAGTAGTTTGTTCAGACCTCTGCACCATGGCTTCAACAAATGATTCAGTATCGGAGGGTTGCCTACCGATACGTGTTTCGTGCTAAATGAAGAAACCTTAAAGGATTAACACATCGGTGCCAAATTATGAATGATTGGACCACACCGAAACATGTACTAGTAGATATTTTCTTTCCCTTATAGATTAATGGGGCTTTATATTCATTGTGGTTTGGCATACTATTTGAGTATGTTCAATATCTTGCGTTGCATATCAGACCCAACTATAATTATTCCATCTAATGCAAATGCTTGTTCGAGTAGTTTGTTCAGACCTCTGCACCATGGCTTCAACAAATGATTCAGTATCGGAGGGTTGCCTACCGATACGTGTTTCGTGCTAAATGAAGAGACCTTAAAGGATTAACACATTGGTGCCAAATTATGAATGATTGGACCACACCGAAACATGTACTAGTAGATATTTTCTTTCCCTTATAGATTAATGGGGCTTTATATTCATTGTGGTTTGGCATACTATTTGAGTATGTTCAATATCTTGCTGTATATCAGACCCAACTATAATTATTCCATCTAATACAAATGCTTGTTCGAGTAGTTTGTTCAGACCTCGCACCATGGTTTCAACAAATGATTCAGTATCGGAGGGTTGCCTACCGATACACGTTTCGTGATAAATGAAGAGACCTTAAAGGATTAACACATGGGTGCCAAATTACGAATGATTGGACCACACATAAACATGTACTAGTAGATATTTTGTTTCCCTTATAGATTAATGGGGCTTTATATCCATTGTGGTTTGGCATACTATTTGAGTATGTTCAATATCTTATGCTATATCAGACCCAACTATAATTATTCCATCTACTACAAATGCTTGTTCGAGTAGTTTGTTCAGACCTCTGCACCATGGTTTCAACAAATGATTCAGTATCGGAGGGTTGCCTACCGATACACGTTTCGTGATAAATGAAGAGACCTTAAAGGATTAACACATGGGTGCCAAATTACGAATGATTGGACCACACATAAACATGTACTAGTAGATATTTTGTTTCCCTTATAGATTAATGGGGCTTTATATCCATTGTGGTTTGGCATACTATTTGAGTATGTTCAATATCTTGCGTTGCATATCAGACCCAACTATAATTATTCCATCTACTGCAAATGCTTGTTCGAGTAGTTTGTTCAGACCTCTGCACCATGGCTTCAACAAATGATTCACTATCGGAGGGTTGCCTACCGATACACGTTTTGTGCAATGAAGAGACCTTAAAGGATTAACACATCGGTGCCAAATTATGAATGATTGGACCACACCGAAACATGTACTAGTTGATATTTTGTTTCCCTTATAGATTAATGGGGCTTTATATTCATTGTGGTTTGGTATACTATTTGAGTATGTTCAATATCTTGCATTTCATATAAAACCCAACTATAATTATTCCATCTACTGCAAATGCTTGTTCGAGTAGTTTGTTCAGACCTCTGCACCATGGTTCCAACAAATGATTCAGTATCGGAGGGTTGCCTACCGATACACGTTTCGTGATAAATGAAGAGACCTTAAAGGATTAACACATGGGTGACAAATTACGAATGATTGGACCACACATAAACATGTACTAGTAGATATTTTGTTTCCCTTATAGATTAATGGGGCTTTATATCCATTGTGGTTTGGCATACTATTTGAGTATGTTCAATATCTTGCGTTGCATATCAGACCCAACTATAATTATTCCATCTACTGCAAATGCTTGTTCGAGTAGTTTGTTCAGACCTCTGCACCATGGTTTCAACAAATGATTCAGTATCGGAGGGTTGCCTACCGATACACTTTCGTGCTAAATGAAGAGACCTTAAAGGATTAACACATGGGTGACAAATTACGAATGATTGGACCACACATAAACATGTACTAGTAGATATGTTTTCAACCCATGTAGAATTACTTCTATTGTCTTCGAAAGTAGATAATGAATTGAATTTATCACTATAGTGTCATTCTCATGTAACATATCCATCAAGATTGTCAGAGTTAGTCGTGTATACCACCATGCTAACCCAGTTAGTTAGTATGTAATCCCATTAATTTAGGATAGATTGATTATGTCCTAGCATTTATTTGATCTCTTGTACATTATAAACCTTAGACACTAGACGTCAATATAAACACAGTGCCACACCCTTTGGTGTTGTTAGTCGCCCGCTACAATCTCATATATACTAATCGTACAAAGATAATCAGATATTGACGGAATGCAAGTCATGCAGGATGGCGCCTGAAACCGTGAACATGGACTTGGACCTAGATGGGGATGGTGAATATTACGGAAGATTTATCATCGAGCTTCGTAAGAAGCTCGCCCACCATCCTCAAGGCCGGTACATTGACAAACATCCATGGCTGGAGGGTCATCCTTTGCTCCCCGTTCAAAAACATTCGAGACAGCCTTCTAGGTGGGTGCACATTAATGTTGTGGCACCACATGACAAAGAAACCAGTAAAGCTATGCGGACAACATTAGCTGTCCGCGATGACAACGTGTACCTTATTGGCTTCAAGAACGGCGAGGGAAAGTGGTACGAGTTTGGCTTGGAGAACCAAAGCATGAGGTTTATTGAAGGATCCACCTTTCTAGGGTGGGACATGGGCTATGGAGATTTGGCGAATTTGCATCATGTGGGAAAGTACCCCGCGATAGACGCGGTGCGTAGGCTCTCTGGATACGGATACGGAGGAGTGGGTGCTGCTGCTGGTACGGCGGACACAATAAGACGGGATTTAGCACTCATGTGTGTCATGATCTGCGAGTCTGCCCGGATGATTAACACGGTGACACAAGGTTGGGACCAGCAGGACGGAACAGAACTCGGGGCGCGACACGTGAAGTACATCAAGACCTGGAGGAGTATGTCACGCAGATTGCTGAGTATGCAGGACCCAAGCCCGGAGAGAAACCATTTACACACAGGTATGAACATGATCGATATATATATATATATATATATATATATATATATATATATATATATATATATATATATATATATATGTGCGCATGCACTGCTTGGTCGTCGTTCTATAGATTCAAATGGTTTGTTTTAATGTTTTTCCTCCGATCTGTGCTTCCAGGGAACAACTTCAGGGAGGAGATCTTGTAAATGTTTGCCACTCACCGGACCATACAGACCCATCTCAGCTGAGGGGAGCGTCATCATTCAATTCAATGGAATCATCTCCGCCGGGACAGAATCTAGGGACGTCATTGCTGAAATAATGCTCTGGAATTGCTACGCCGACCGGCGTTGACGAGGTATTGGATCATAACATTAGCAGAACCACAGACAACGGCACGCGCCTCCCCCTCGCCAAAGTGAAGTACGCGGTGTGGAGTGACGCGGTGGAGGCCACCATGGAGGTCAGCCTTCTCCTCCCTGCTATCACCAGTGTCCACGGTACGGTCACTGCATTCTGCGGATCCACAAGCGCGAATGAAGTAGTTCTCTTCAGCCGGGAACAGGGTGACAAAGTCGAGCTTGTACCTTCCGTCGCTGACTCCATGGTTCCACTTGAACTAGGGAGGTCCGTGGTTGTGGTGCCATTGCGAAATCGCTATCAGCGTCTGCGGATTTGTGTGACACTGCGAGCTCAGACTCCCAACAATGGGACTGGGAGTGACGTCCGTCACCTGCAGGGCAACTACTACTTCCACCTTCACGAGAGTACTGGGGAAATACATTTTTACTATGAAAGTGACTTTTTCGTGCTCTCTTCCCACGACGTCTCCGCTTCGGCCAGTCGCCAAACAGCAACTCGTCAATCCGGCAAGCAGCAGATCAAGGTCCAAGTGAAGATCACGTTGCCGGGTTTCCATGTATCTCATCCCAAACTCGATTTACGACGGCACATGAACATGTACCACTGAAAAGCATTTATGTGCTCACTACTATAAAGATTAAGATGCAATTCGTTTTCCCATGTATAGTATGTATGTATGTATGTATGTATGTATGTATGTATGTATGTATGTATGTATCACTAGTACCCGATGCATGTAAAATGCATATATGAACTTTACAGTTTATTGACACATATTCTCATATTTCTACAAAATTTATAATGTAATAACTATGTTTTATATTAATTTTTGGAGATTTACCAGTGATTCCTTTTATTTTGTTTATAAGTCTGTAGGAAAGACAAATCATGTTTTGTATATTTTGATCTTTCAAGGATCTAAACAAAATTCAATGGAGCTAAGATTCTGCGAAAGCCAATATTTTTAGATGACACTGCTCTGAAGTGCTTGGACCTCACGAGGGAGGCCCGAAAGAGTGTGGGTAGCGCGGCATGTCCTGGTGCACGCGCCACCACACCTCTTACGGTCCTCGGCCGTCCAATTCTCTTTAATATTTCGCCCACCAACTTGGTTTAACCTAAAAACTGCTATAAAAAGGGTCCCCCGAGGCATCCTTGAGGAGAGCGCCGCAGAAACACAGAAATACCAAAAGGGAGTAAGAACCAGCGAAGATTGAAGGGGAAACTCCACCGGATATATATGCCACCGTAGGGATCTCTACCTTCTCCAACATCTCCAACTTCATCACCATGATGAAAAGGGATTAGTCCACCTACTATGGGTTTGTGGCAATAGCTTGATATCTTTCTATCTCTTGTTTTTAATAGAGCTAGTACCATATGAGCTGCCCAACATAATTATGGTCATATATGTAATTCCTATGTGGTGAATCTTTATTCCATGATTTGATATATGAGATTGGAACCTATCTATTGATAAATCCATATGATGTATCACGTTCTTAATTACTTATTTTGATCCAACTTGTATGTAAGAGCGTGTGTGGGAGAAAGTGTGTATAATATGAAGTAACTACATGGTGGTGGTTATTGAATAGTGAAAACAAATTAAGATCTACTATGACTTTTACCTTTATTTTGTTATATTACTAGAGATTAAATGAATTCATGTGCTATAATTATCTTGTGACAGCTTGATAATCTTGTTTAGTCAAGGTAGCATATTTATTATTCAAACGCTCAGACTATCGCTTTCTAGGTCTCCTTATTATTGTTGCTGCGGCTAGCCAGAGAGCAGCTCCCCCGGCCATGTGCTACACAAGATATATATAATACTCCCTCCAACCCATATTGATTCCAACCCATATTGATTGACTCAAATTTGTTTAGATTTAGATGAATCTAAACACTAATTAGTATACATGTTCATCTAAATTTTGATAAATCCAAGTCAATTAATATGGATCGGAGGGAGTAATAATAAACCTATGGAGAATATTTTGGCGCCTCAGAATAACAAACCCAATCAGTATTTAACCTGAGGCAGCAGAGCCCAAGCAACTCTCCAACAGCCCAGATAACTATACACCCAAAATAACAGACTCATCAACTACTACGATTAGATTGTTATAACATAGCATGTCACACATATACCACTCCACCGGCTAGTGCTACTCAACTTCTAGCTAGTGCTACCATGAAAACATCCCCAGAATGGACATCACAACAATACAAGTAGAGTAGTAAGAATAACAACAAGTTGGCATATCCCTCTCTCTTTAAGGAAGGGCCTGCTGCTTCTCCATCAAATGGGATCTTGTCAGTGGTCTTCAGTCTTTGCTTTCTTCTTCATGCGTCAAGACTAGTTCTCCATCAGGCCAGATCTTTTCTCCGCTTGCTCTAGCCGCTTCCTCTCTCCCCTTGGCTCTCATCCAAACGCTCAGACTATCGCTTTCTCTCTGACTTGGAGAAGGCCATTTCTGAAAACCTCCGTCAGTGCCAGTAGCGACCTCAATCATAGGAGGCCCAGCCATACCCATGGCCAGTAAAGGTCGAGGAGGAACGGGATTTGCCGCAGCCGTACCCGAAGCCACACGAACCAAAGGAGGGGAAGGTGCGGAGGTCATACTCGGCGTGGCGGCTGTCATCATAGAGGACGTGGTAGGCGTCATACCCTCGCCCACCTCCGGATGATCGAACGGCCGTTTCCTCACTCCAAGATCGAGACGAAGGTTTTTTGATGATTTCAGGTCAAGAGCGCCGGCCTGACTATCGATCCTGTCTCATGGCGGCGCGCGGAAGAAGCGAGCAAGGACGCGCTCTCGTCGACGAGGTACACCGGAACGCTGCGGCGACATGACGTAGGTGGGCTCCATCGGGAGCAGTATTGGGAGAGCTCGCTCGATTTAGGGTTAGAATGTTTTTTTTGCAACGATAGCACGGTCAAAACCAGTTAGACTGCCTTGGGCCGCGGGGAGTGCTTTTGGGCTGGGGCCATTCTACGCAATTTTTTTGGTGCGGTGCTAATATTTCTCAGCAGTATGAATCATACCGCTCTACTTTTTGACAGCAGTATGAAATGTTATGGATCATTAGATGCACAAAAATGAACGGCTGTTATTTATTTAAGGGTACCGTAAAACAGCTCTCTTCTAAATATGCTTATACAAAGTTGGAAATAAAGAAGACGATTTTCTAAATGGAACATAATATGGCTCCGCGGGGCCGTGATGGTTTACTAGCAGAGTTTTATCAAAACTTTGGGAAAGTTATCAAGACGAAAATGTTGGAATTTTTTTATTGCCTTCAGATTGGTCACCTAGACCTTTTCCGCTTAAACTTTGGTGAAATAATTCTATCAGCGGTACGGATTCAACAATATCGACTGATCTGTCTTCCTTAATGTCAGTCTTAAAATAACAAAAATGGCAACTATTCGTCTTAATTCTTTCGCGGATCACGTAGTCCGTCTTTCGCAATCTGCATTTATGCAAGGAAGAAACATTTTAGACGGCGTAGTAATCCTACACGAGACGGTGCATGAACTGCACATGAAAAACCGAATAGTGTGCCGGTAAAAATTGATTTTAAGAAGGCCTACGACAAGGTCAAGTGGTCTTTTCTCCAGCAAACTCTCCAAATGAAAGGTTTTTCGAATGAGTGACGGGCTCTCATACATATCTTAGTATCCCGAGGTAGTGTTACCATTAAAATCAATGACGACATTGGAAAATATTTCCAGACACGAAAAGGTTTGAGACAAGGTGATCCTCTATCGCCCATGCTATTTAATATAGTGGCAGATGTGTTGCCAATCTTGATAGCATGTGCTAAGTCCAATGGCTAGGTTGAAGATATAGTTTCCCATCTTATTAATGGCAGCTTAACTATTCTTCAGTATGCAGGCGATATAATCCTTTTTATAGAACATGATCTGGAGAAAGCAAAGAATTTGAAACTCATATTATCAGCATTCGAGCAATTATCCGGTCTCAAAATCAACTTCTATAAAAATGAATTGTTTTGCTCTGGAGAAGAACAAAATGAGGCCCGCTATTATGCTGAGATTTTTGGCTATGAGCTCGAACAATTTCCAGTCAACTATTTGGGAATACCGATAAACCAACGGAGACTCACAAATGTTGAATGGAAATTGGTGGAGGAGAGGCTATGGAAAAGGCTTAGTAGTTGGAAAGGCAAATTACTTTCTCTAGGCGAAAAAATGGTGCTCATCGATTCAGTACTCACCAACATGTTATTATATATGATTTACTTTTTTCGCTTTCCAAACAAATCTTGAAAAAACTGGATTATTTTCAATCTAGATTCTTTTGGCACGGAAATAGTGAGAAAAATAAATATCGATTGGTAAAATGGAGTGTGGTTTGCCGGCCAAAGGACCAAGGTGGACTCCGTATTCATGACTTAGAAGTCAAAATTACCGCTCTACTAGGTAAGTGTCTTTTCAAGCTACTTACTAAAGATGGTATATGGAAAACCCTCCTTTGGAGGAAATACGTTGGTTCAGAGGAATTATCTCAAGTGCTATGGAAGCCAAGGGACTCGCACTTTTGGTTTTGGGCTGATGAGCACGAAGAAATATTTCTTCCGATTTGGTACTTTCACCATTAAGGATGGGTCAGAAGTAAGGTTCTAAGAGGATAAGTGGCTAGGTAATGCTACACTTCGAGAATACCCGGTTATATACAACATTGTTCGGCAAATTTCCGGGTCCGCAACACACGAGTTAGCTGTATAAGCTATGTATGCATGCAGCCAGCAGCGATCGATCGCAGCCAGAGGCGTTGAAGCGGCGGTGCCAGCGATGTAGTGGTGCATGGGTGCAACGTAAGAGGGCGGCTTGGCGCCTCGTCTGTCCTAGATCTGGGCCCTATGGGCCTAATCTAGGCTACATCGGGCTGTCATGCCCGCGACAACGATGGTGCCTCCTGATATGGCAGCGATGTGAGCTCGAAGAGGTGAGGGTGGCGACGGCGTCCGGTCTGTTGCATGGTGGCGAGCTTTACGGGGCCGATCTAGGCTCAGCCGAACCCTCTTTGGACTGGTGTGTCTCCATGGAGGCTTTACAGGCCCGATCTAGGCTCGGCCGGACTTCTTTGGACGAGTGTGACTCCGTGGAGGCTTTATGGGTCCGCCTAGCCCGGCAGGACCCTTCTAGGACTAGTGTGCCTTGCTGCCATGTCCGTTCGACTCCCCCTCAGGGATGGAGGTTGTTCCCTCCCACCGGGACGCAGTATTGTTGGCCCAGATTCGAATTACCTTCGCCTCCGTTGTGTAGGCCTTGTGAAGATTGGTTCGAGTAGACGATGATGGTGACTTCATGACCGTAGTGGCGCACGCTGGCGGGCGGATAGTTTGGTGGTGTCGAGGCTTCAACGTTGCGGGGTCACTATGCACCGGGTCGGGGTATCCGGGGGTTGTGGATGGGTTTTTTCGGGATAAATCCTTGTCTACTCTACCGACACCGACGCGGTGCTGCCGTCGGGTGGCACCATTCCTTCTTGGAAAACGTTGTGGCTACCCATGGACCACTTTCCCCTGTGTGCCAGGGGAAACCCTAGGATCATTGGTCCGGGCAACAGGCGTATCGCTTTCCTTCTTAAAGGTGTTGCTTGGCACTTGATACCTTGATGCTAGGAGCATGGTGGAACATCTTCGGAGGGCGCAGCGGTTGCGGGTCATCGTCGCTTAGTCGATTCGCGTTTATCTCCATTTTGTTTCCTTTTCTTTTGGGCATGTTTTCTTGATGCCGCAATATTTATCTTTATCTTGCAACTTTCGTTTGTTGTATGGTGTGGTTGTTATATTAATATAGTAGGACGAAAGAAGTATGCTCATTTTGCAACTATAATTTGTCTCGATATGTTGTAACTTGCAGCAAGACGGAGTACAATAATCCGTTGTCCACGGAAACCATGATCTACGAGTCCAGGAGAGAAGATAGGTTGCATAAAAAGAAGGATCGGGAAGAAGCAAAAAAAAAAAAGCTAAAGCTATCGGACATGTGGGTAAATGGCTGACCCCACACGTCAGCGGGACACTAGGGGGCCCAACGCAGAAGATGGAGTCAAATGTGTCGTATCCCTGCACCAAGTCCATGGGCCGGCTCAGGCCGCTTTGGGGCCCACTCACTATTCTAGCCCCGCTACTGCTAGTCCATGATAGTACTTGTTCATGCATGTTGCCGTCGGCTCATCGTACTGCAATGCAAGTCTGCAATATTCGGACTCATACACAAGTGGTACGGTGCCCAAGTGTGACACCTTTAATTTCTTCTCGTGAGATCGATGGAGAAAACCACAGCAACTAGGAAGTCCAAGAAAAAACTAGCTACCGTATGTATTCCCTCCAAAGTCCAAACATGCATGGTGCTCGATCGAGTTTGTTTTTACTAAGATGCTCGATCGACTTTTGTACACAAGAAAGTGCATCATGATGTTGTAGTAGTAGTAGCTAGAGAAGGCGTGTGCAACGTGCCGGGGACTCGTGATCCAGTGACCAACAACAAACCAACATATATATAGTAGTACTACGTACCAAGGCGGAGTACTACTATATATTACTAACTTACTACATCGATCTTACACACCAGTTTATTAGGCCAATAATGCGCATAAGCTAGCTATAGTAGCTAACTAATTGGCCACCCATGATGCATGCTGGCAGGCATCATCTCGCATCCTCACACTACATAGCATAACACAGTCGGTCACACAACACTGCTGCTACTGCTACAAGACAGAGTGGATGTGTAGATACGGGACCAATCGTATCTACACATCCGCAGCAGCAGCAGCTAAACCGATCGACGCAAGGGATGATGCAGCAGCTATAGCTAGCACCAATAATCACTCGGCCGGCCGGGGATCGTACTCAACTACAGTCCGCACTTATACGGGACGCCCGTCTAAGGGATCCAATCATCTCCATTGATAAAGCGATGCGGCGTGAACTTCTCGGCCTGCTCGCGGCTGATTTCAGTGAAGCCCTTCCAATGGACAGCGGTCTTGTTGGCACTGCCACGTACGTGGTTGCCGTACTCCCAATAGTAGATGTGTCCCTTGTGGCCGGCCGGCGGATTTCCGCCGCCGGACTCCCTGTCCTTGCTCCACGAAACCCAGCCATCTGCATGGACAAACGTGTCGATGGAGCAACCGATGAATACGACCAACGCGTGGTGTTTCCACGGTCGCCCCAGGTAGGTCTGCACACCAGTGGTGAGGCCTTCCCCTGGCAGAGCGGAAGGAGCTACGGTGCAAGACTGGAATACAAAGCCCGATGGGCCATCGTGGACCTCTCGGCCCTGCGCCGTGATTACGTCGTGTTGCCGGGGGTCGGCCGGCCGGTGAGCGTAGAGCTCGCAATCCTGGAACACCGCGGCGGCGTCCCCGAAGACGAAATCGACTGTCCCCCATATGCGGCATCCACGATAATATTGTAGCTTGGTGTTGGCTAGAAGTGTGTCCTGGAAACCCTGGATATCACACTGGTAGAATATCGAGCGATCCGAGTCGCAGAAGAGGGCAACGGCCTGTTTGTCCTCTGGGCCGCCTGCCGTGTTGCGAATGCACAAGTCGCGCGCCATGAAGCCATCCCCTTTTACAGCTGCATGCATGGAAACGGCGCGAAAATTGATTAGCAGAATGGCGTTGAGATTAGCAAGTAGTAGTAGTAGCAGCATGCGCGCGCGAGAGAGAGAGAGAGAGAGTAGCATGCGCGCGCGCAGATCGAGATCGAGATGTAGATAGATCAAGAGAAACGAGATCAAGAGAAAAAGAGAGAGATCAAGAGAGATCAAGAGAGAGAGAGATCAAGAGAGAGAGATGCGTACTTAGCGTGGCTGATTGCTGCACATCGTGCCCCGTGCGGTTTGACAAACTACCCGTGATGATAGTTTTCTCCCTGCCGTCGCCGACCAAGACCACATTCTTGGTTTCGATGACAATGTGCTCCTCGTACACCCCCTCCCGGATGTACACGACGAAGTAGCCCGATGCTGGGTATGACGACCCATTGAAACGCATCAGTGCGGCAGTTATGGTCATCATGTCGCCGCGGCCGCCACGCCCTCCCGGCTTGGCGACGACCACGTCTCCAGCCGGTGCCGCCGGCAGACGCCGACGCTGCCGCCAAGGATGCCTCCGCAGTTCGCGCCGGCCATGGCGGCTGGCGCCAGCAACAACAGTGGCGACCACGACGGCGAGCGCCAGCAGCAGCACGCAGCTGGTCCGAGGCATCGAGTGCCGAGTGGTGGTGAACCGCTCAAAAAACTGTGTGTTTGTGCGTGTGTGGAGGGAGCAGGCCGGCTGCTGGAGCTGTGAGGAGGGTTGGGTTTGGGTTCTCTCACCGGTCCTTTATGTAGGGCGGAGGCGGAGCAGTATAATACGTGCGTGGATGGACAAGGCAACTGGGGACGGACTGAGCCGCTTCATGATTCGATCCCACGAGATACTAGCTAGTACTACTGGCTAGCTAGCTAGCTAGTCCTTAGCTTGATGTCTTGGACGACGAGAAAGTGGACGGAGCGTACGTCCAGTCTTGCTGCAGCCGGTCAATTTTGAAGCACGTGATTTTCTCCAACACAAGTCATGCGGTCATTTTGGCTAGAGCATCCCTCACCAAGTTTTGCTCTCTCCTAATACGTACCAACCACCTTAATTAGACTCTAATCTCTCACGCAGGAGACGACGGCGAATCTCCCTCACCATAAAGGTTTGCTCTCATCTCTCATCTACATCATTGTTAATCATCCTCACAGCATCAGAACAATCTAGTTCAACAATATAATGAACGGGGTAGTACTCCATTCCAAAGCAAGAGTGCAACCCTCCAAGCATGCCACTAGTTCCACCTCCAGCGGAGAAGAGCAGGAAGGAATATATCATCGGCAAGAGGAGAAAACGATGCTCCCCGGCCGCTTCATCACGCAGAATCATACCTGATCCACCCTCCTTCGTCGCCTCCACATAAGAGCCGTACGTCAGCGTTGAGCTTCCCCCATCCCATTGGGGGCCGTGTCCATCTCTCCTTGGCAGCAGAAGGACCTGCCGCCACATGATTCCGCACCCCCTTCAATATTGCATGTTGATCAGCAGGTGCCTTCCCCTTTACCCCATCGTCGTGTGGGTAATACTTGATCGTGATCAGCGAGTCGACGTAGCTGCATAGGAACCGCCTCGAGGCCTCGGCGGGCGGCGCTGGCCTGTGATGAACCACCTCATTCCGCACGTGCCAGATTCTCCACAGCAACATCATGATCTGTAAGCGCTCTAGCTCCGTCTTCCCATGGAGAAGGTGCAACACCCACTCGGACCCCACATTTGGGATCATCAAAGGGTCTGGCAGCTCCCACACCTCTGACATTACATGCCAAAGGTTTACCGCCAGCGGGCATCTGCAGAAGGCGTGGTAGTTGTCCTCGCATTCAACACCACAAAGTACACAAATGTTAGATGTTTCCATATTGTGTTTATGTTTGTTATCCCAAGTAGCTAGGGCATTTGTAGCAAGTTTCCACGCAAAAATGAGTACCTTTTGGGGGGGCAGGGCACCCCCATAATGCCTTCCAGATGGCACGATGGCCATCCGGTGCCCTACTCGTGGCGCCTATAAAAGGCCGTTGGCGTTCCTCGATCGCCAACCAGTACACAGTTTTGACAGTAAATACTCCATTCTTCATAGGAGACCATGCAAGAATGTCATCCAAAAGCCTTGGAGAGGGCTTGATCTTGACAATATACTGAATATCCGCCTGCATAAAATGACTGCGAGCAGAACTTCTTGTAGTGGAGGGTGGCGCGCTTGCGTGCCCCGTCCGAGCGCACGCACCGGCGGCGCTCCTCCTCCTCCGTGGGCGTCAGGCGACGGAAGCGCGGCGTGGAAGCTTCCAGACGGTCCATCGCATACTAGATTGGCCGGATCTGCTACGGCCGGCGATAAATTGCTCGCCGGTGCTCGATAATTTGAGCAGTGGTGCGCGGCGGAGACGTGGAGGGGACGATGGCGGAGAAATGGATCGTGACCTGTGAAACAAGCTCGGAACCGATTCCCAGGCGCCCGATTTTTTTTCAGATCGGGCCATGTTTACAGTGTTTGTTCGGGCCAGATTTTACGACCCGGCCCGAAAAACCGTCGAAATTTTCTGGATCCAACTCGTTTTTCGTTGTCTGTTGCTTGGTAGGAGCCTGGCTTTCGACCAAGTGTGAATCATACATCCTCCCAGAGTCCCAGTCCTAAAAAGGAGAAAAAAAGGTTTTAATAACAATACACGGCTGGGCTGGGCTGGGCTCGCGAGAGAGCACCGAGGAGAGCTCGCGAGAGGGCTGGGCTGGGCTCGTCTAGAGAAACCACACCCCGCACCTTCCGACTCCTCCAGAGACCGAAAGCACTCACTCCACTCCCCCCTTCCTCTCCAGAACTTCAGACTCCAGAGGCGGGAAAGGCTGGTAAGCGAAGAACCCTAACCCGAGAAAGGAGTCCGGAGGCGGAAGGCAGGCGAGCGAGCGAGCGAGCGAGGAACCCTAACGCTAAAGGAGGAGGAAGAGTCCCGGAACCGCAAGGTAGGCACTAAAATCCCTACCGAAATTTCTCGCCTTTCCAACGTATCCCAACCCAATCGACTAGATAGGGGAGGAGGAGCGGTGAGCGGAGGGGACGGCCGGCGGCGATTCGTGCCTCCTAATCCCTACCCTATTTGCAGGCAGCGACGATGGCAGCGCTTCTTCGACAGGGGGCGAGGAGGGTCGGTGGCTCCGTGCTCCAGCGAACCCAGGCGGCGGTCACATCACCGACGGCTGCGGAGGAGCGACGCCGGCTCCTCGTGCCAAGGCGCATGTACACCACCCAAAAGGTATCTTAACCAAAGCTCACATCTTTTCCCCCGCGTGATTTCCGGCCTGTTGTTTTGATGTGCGAATACCTCACGCGAACAAGGATCAAGTGAACGAGATCATCGAATTCTTCACAGCTAACATGTGTGACTTCTTAATTTGGTCTTTCTGCTTATTAGAAACAAGAGCAGGATTAACCTACCCGAAGTAGCATTTGATAGAGGAAGCAGCCTTATTTCCTGTTTGATCATCATGTTGTCACCTTTACTCACTCCTTTAGCAAATTGCAACACATAAGATGTCTAATCTGTTGCTCTGCTGTTCCGATGTCTTGAACAATCTCCTCTTCTGCCTGTTGCAATTCATAACACTAGTCAATGATTGATTTCCTAAGCACCCTGGTATCTGAACTCAGCGTGATTCTTTCTAGTTGTTTTGCTGCGCAAATACCTCACATGATCATGCATCTAGCAACCAATAATCGGATTCTTAACAGCTAACATGTGTGACCTTTTAATTGGCCCACAATCTTTGCCTCCTCCGTATAGTACAGGACTAGTAGCTAAGTAGCCAGCAGCTACACTTCTCTAAGTTTGAGTATGTATAGGAGCGAGTAAAAGCTAACAAGTGTGACTTCTTAATTCTGTCTTTCTACTATTAGAAACAAGAGCAAAATTACCTGCACAAAGTAGCATTTTTTGAAGAAGCAGCCTTATTACCTGGTTGATCATCTTAAAGTTGTCACTTTTACTCATCCCTATAGCTGATTGCAACATATAAGATGTCTAATTTTTTGCTCTGCTCTTTTGATGTCTTGACCAACTCCTCTTCTGCCTCCTTCAATTCATAACGCTAGTCAATGATTGATTCCCGAAGCACCCTGGTATCTTAACTCGCATGATTTCCGGCAAGTTGTTTTGCTGCGCAAATACCTCAACACAATCATGGATCTAGTG
Source organism: Avena insularis (assembly GCA_023614405.1). Classification (NCBI taxonomy): domain Eukaryota; kingdom Viridiplantae; phylum Streptophyta; class Magnoliopsida; order Poales; family Poaceae; genus Avena; species Avena insularis. Next base: position 27,039,890 of record CM042689.1, on the reverse strand, counting down.
AGCGATAATCGAATTCTTCACAGCTAACATTTGAACACAGCCAAACACTTCTGAAATCTTTCCTGTGTAAATTGATCGAAGCTACTTCAAGTCAGGGGCGGAGCTGGATGGAGCCCAAGCCTGGTGCTAAACACCTCAGTTTTTTTATTCCTCTATTTTATAAGCCTATATAAGTTCACACTTTAATACTGCATCCGATTCCTGTAGGTCCAGCGAACGCATGCGGCATCCACCACACCGGCGGCTGCGGGGGGCCGACGCCTTCTCACCACGAAGGTAACTAAACCAAAGCTCGCATCTTTATCTTTATCAGGGATCTATCGAGCTATGCTCGAATTCTTGTCTAAACAGCATCTTGCGTTGGAATCCTTCGATCTCTCTTCTGTAGGAAGCAGGAGCAAGATAAAGTAGCTGTATTCAACCCGTCTTTCCTGGTTAAGTTGCTAACATATCTTTAGGGGCCTGTTTGGAACGAAGGAATTGTACAGGTTCCTTTTCATATCATTAATACGCATTCCTGGGGATGATTTGCAGAGTCGTGCTTGAGTGCAAATAAAATATTGCTAGACATTGCTCCATTAGTGCATCTAGTCTGGAACCGAACGAAACGTTTCTTTTGCTCTGAACACCTCAATTTTTGTTCATTCCTCTACTTTGGACTCATGTAGGTTCACACTTTAACTCTGCATCCGATTCCTGTAGGTCGAGGGAATGCATGCGGCGTTCACCACACCGGCGGCTGCGGGTGGGCGACGCCTTCTCTCCACAGAGGTGACTTAATCAAAGCTCACATATTTATCTTCTTCGCATGATTTCCGGCTAAGTAGAACCAGGGATCTCGCGAGCTATGTTTGTATTCTTCTGAAACAACAACATGCGTTGGAATTCTTAGGTCTCTTCTGTAGGAAACAGGAGCAAGTTAAAGTAGCTGTATTATTTCACACGAATTTGAACACCCCCAAGCAAGATGCTCTGTTCACTGACAAATATCCAATTTAAAAAGCTTCTATGTGTGATTGTTGACCTTGTGATGAGATTATCTGAGTCGTGCTTGAGTCCAAATCAAATATTGCTAAACATTGCTCCAGTATACAACCGAACCAAACATTTCCTTTGCTACGAACACCTTAATTTTTTTCATTCCTCTTCTGTAGGTTCACACTTTAACACTCTGTTTTGGATTCCCACGTTCTGAACAGGGTAATTTTGTCGCAGGCTAGCATATAGCATATCAATACTTTTAGCAAAAACCGACAACGTTAGATGTTTACTTTGTGTCTGATACCTATACCGACAAATTTTTCCTGCCAGTCACACGGTCTCACTGGACCTATTCCTTGAAATGTCTTACACATCACTTATTTTATTAGTGTCTCTACTAATCATACAAAATTGTTCATCTTGTATGTGTATATATCTAGCAGCCCCCGCGCTACAAAAGTCATTTGGTTGAACAAGAGGCCCTAAAGAAGCGTGCTCTAAAAAATATACGGGTATTCATCTCCCTTTTTCCTTTGGTTATTAATGGTTGTACGCTGTTACATCATGTAACTAGTTTCTGTTCTGTTAGAAATGAAAAATATCGGAAAGGACTGGTTAACCTGTGCTTGCTTCTTTTTTGCTAGAATATGGAGATAAGAGACTCACGAGGATTAGATTGTTGTTAAGGGGTGAAGTGCCGCCTGCTGAACCTTCAACAGCAGTAAAGCTGGAGATAGCTGCTGCTCGGCGACGTCATTTCGCATACGGTGTAGCGCATATGCTATCGTATTTGTGTGCGTCATCTGTCCCATTGGGCTGATTAAGTTGGCAAAAAACCGGAGCAAGGCGTGAATAGAGAAGGGGATTTGTGGCACATGAGTGTCAGTGATCTTGGTATCCTGACCATGTGTTCTTCTAGATCCAGGAGCGTTTGTTTCTTGTTTGTCTGATACGTTCATCTACTTGGCTTGTTTGAACGGTGAATTATAGAGGCGAGGCCTTTTTTTATTTGACTTTGTGATGAGATTTGGGCACAATATAAATTTGTTCTTTATCCGAATGATATATGTTCACTCGTTTCCTAATGTAGTACTGTGGATATAATTGTGTTTTTTTTCATCATCTGCGAAAATCTTTGGATCTTTATTTTCGAGTTCACATGTGCGTTGAAGCTTATGTGTGTGAGCGTTGCTACGGGTATCAAATTACAGTAACTCAAGTATATAATAATAATAATAGTAATAATAATAATAATCATAATAATAATCGGTCCTCCCATCCGTATTACTTGTCACTAAAATAGATGTATCGGTCGGAGTTCTCTTGATAAGTATATATCCAGCGCAACATCATACTCATAGAAAATTTGATCAACCTGCTTAATTATTCTTATTAATTCCACGCGCGCGCAACCACCAGCAGTCAGGCCGGAGTTTGCTTCACCGGGCCTTAACTTAAGAGAGGATCAGTGTCACACTTTTGACCCAGTACGTGGTCGTATAGTACTGTGCTCCTTCTCTCGACCGGTATCCAGTTATATACTATCAATTTGCTCACCATTATTTCCAATTAATTCTCCAAATGACATACTCCCTCCGTCTCGGTTTATAAGACCTACACGTATTTTTAGAACGATAAATTAACCAACTTAGTATGAGATACATAAGATAAAAACTATACTATTAGAAACTTCAAATGTTATATTTTCTAATGATATAATTTTTAATTATATAATTTATATTATATAGCTCATGCGGACGATCTAGGTATACACGTAAGTCTTATAAACTGGGATAGAGGTAGTAGCTAGTAGTAATTAAAACCTGACCAGCTAGCAGGTCTCGCCCCGGGATATATATATGCATGCTTCTCCACATATACCACGTATAAGGCTGGTCATAGTGAGGGTAACTTCACTAGTAACTAAAAGTCCAAGTTAGTATTTTTGTTTATGTGGCAATGATTTAATGAAGGGAGAGAGAGATGAATTGAGTAACTAGCTATGTTACTGTAACATCACATATACCAAGGCAAAGTGTGTCTATAACCTAATTAATGTGGCATTGCATGTTATCACACCTAAGTTATTTTCCACAATGAAGGTAGTAACTTAGACTAGTAACATGTGCATGTTACTACTCTAAGTTACTCTCCACTATGATCAGACTAAAAGATCCCCCGGCTAGCTAGCCGTGATCAATGTCGATCGTGAGCACTCTTGCACAGAGCCGATCGATAGATGTAGTAGGTGCAGTTAGCTAGGATCCTCCACGCCTAGTTAATTATTATTATTAATTGGCCAACAAAGAGCTTGGTTCAACGCAAGGCCGGAAATAAATCCCTCAAGCCCAACCCTCCGATCCATTATTCCTCTTGGAATCTTCTCCCACGACATCCAATGCACCTTAGTACGTACTACTTAACAGAAATCAGCACGAACTGCATGCAATGCATGCATGAGAGAGAGCTAGCTAACACAAAAACTCCCAGCAGTGGGGTAACACACGGATCACATGCATGCAATGCATGCACGAGAGAACTGGTATATACTACTGTACGTAGTAATGAGTAGCACTCACTCGTCGATCACCCATGCATGCATGCATGAAATGAAAGCAGCAGGAGGAAGTGCGCACATGCATGCATGAAATGAAAGCTAGCTGCTGTTGCGAGTCCGGCCGGCCGCTGGCACACATGCATGGTCAGTCAACAATTGGAGGACCATGGGCGTACGGTTTGCCAACCGATCGATGAATCTCTAGGCTAGCTAGGTAGCCACACCCCACACTACGTACTGATGGTGTGTCGTCGATCGTACTCCGTGGACAGTGCTGCCGATCGATCTACTATAGCTAGCTAGATGCATGTTGTTTTGGAGCCAACAAAAGAGCGTTGTTAATTGAGACTATATATATATATGGAAACTATATTTTTATATGCATTGATTTATTGATACATGCATGGTTGCTTTGCTCTATTAATTGTGCATGTTACTAAATAAAGCTAACGCTGCTTACAACTTCTTTTCACATGCATGTAGCTGATCTGTAGTATACATCTTATATTAAATTTAGACAAATATCTTCCCGCGAGCACAAATAACTCCACATGTGCAAGGCACTTAAACAAACTCTAAGGCGCACACCGTTTTCCCCGCCTGCCAAAATCTATGGTAACTAATCTTCCAGTTGCAAAAACAAACTAATCTATGGTAACTAATCTATACATTAGAGAAATGGTATATACTACTGTACGTAGTAATAAGTAGCACTCAATCGTCGATCACCCATGCATGCATGCATGCATGAAATGAAAGCAGCAGGAGGAAGTGCGCTAGCTAGCTGCTGTTGCGAGTCCGGCCGGCCGCTGGCACACATGCATGGTCAGTCAACAACTGGAGGACCATGGGCGTACGATTTGCCAACCGATCGATGAATCTCTAGGCTAGCTAGGTAGCCACACCCCACACTACGTACTGATGGTGTGTCGTCGATCGTACTCCGTGGACAGTGCTGCCGATCGATCTACTATAGCTAGCTAGATGCATGTTGTTTTGGAGCCAACAAGAGAGCGTTGTTAATTGAGACTATATATATATGGAAACTATATTTTTATATGCATTGATTTGTTGATACATGCATGGTTGCTTTGCTCTATTAATTGTGCATGTTACTAAATAAAGCTAACGCTGCTTACAACTTCTTTTCACATGCATGTAGCTGATCTGTAGTATACATCTTATATCAAATTTAGACAAATATCTTCCCGCGAGCACAAATAACTCCACATGTGCAAGGCACTTAAACAAACTCTAAGGCGCACACCGTTTTCCCCGCCTGCCAAAATCTATGGTAACTAATCTTCCAGTTGCAAAAACAAACTAATCTATGGTAACTAATCTATGCATGAGAGAAATGGTATATACTACTGTACGTAGTAATGAGTAGCACTCACTCGTCGATCACCCATGCATGCATGCATGAAATGAAAGCAGCAGGAGGAAGTGCGCTAGCTAGCTGCTGTTGCGAGTCCGGCCGGCCGCTGGCACACATGCATGGTCAGTCAACAACTGAAGGACCATGGGCGTACGATTTGCCAACCGATCGATGAATCTCTAGGCTAGCTAGGTAGCCACACCCCACACTACGTACTGATGGTGTGTCGTCGATCGTACTCCGTGGACAGTGCTGCCGATCGATCTACTATAGCTAGCTAGATGCATGTTGTTTTGAAGCCAACAAGAGAGCGTTGTTAATTGAGACTATATATATGGAAACTATATTTTTATATGCATTGATTTGTTGATACATGCATGGTTGCTTTGCTCTATTAATTGTGCATGTTACTAAATAAAGCTAACGCTGCTTACAACTTCTTTTCACATGCATGTAGCTGATCTGTAGTATACATCTTATATCAAATTTAGACAAATATCTTCCCGCGAGCACAAATAACTCCACATGTGCAAGGCACTTAAACAAACTCTAAGGCGCACACCGTTTTCCCCGCCTGCCAAAATCTATGGTAAGTAATCTTCCAGTTGCAAAAACAAACTAATCTATGGTAACTAATTTATGCATGAGAGAAATGGTATATACTACTGTACGTAGTAATGAGTAGCACTCACTCGTCGATCACCCATGCATGCATGCATGAAATGAAAGTAGCAGGAGGAAGTGCGCTAGCTAGCTGCTGTTGCGAGTCCGGCCGGCCGCTGGCACACATGCATGGTCAGTCAACAACTGGAGGACCATGGACGTACGATTTGCCAACCGATCGATGAATCTCTAGGCTAGCTAGGTAGCCACACCCCACACTACGTACTGATGGTGTGTCGTCGATCGTACTCCGTGGACAGTGCTGCCGATCGATCTACTATAGCTAGCTAGATGCATGTTGTTTTGGAGCCAACAAGAGAGCGTTGTTAATTGAGACTATATATATATATATTGAAACTATATTTTTATATGCATTGATTTGTTGATACATGCATGGTTGCTTTGCTCTATTAATTGTGCATGTTACTAAATAAAGCTAACGCTGCTTACAACTTCTTTTCACATGCATGTAGCTAATCTGTAGTATACATCTTATATCAAATTTAGACAAATATCTTCCCGCGAGCACAAATAACTCCACATGTGCAAGGCACTTAAACAAACTCTAAGGCGCACACCGTTTTCTCCGCCTGCCAAAATTTATGGTAACTAATCTTCCAGTTGCAAAAACAAACTAATCTATGCATGAGAGAAATGGTATATACTACTGTACGTAGTAATGAGTAGCACTCACTCGTCGATCACCCATGCATGCATGCATGAAATGCAAGCAGCAGGAGGAAGTGCGCTAGCTAAGTCCGGCCGGCCGCTGGCACACATGCATGGTCAGTCAACAACTGGAGGACCATGGGCGTACGATTTGCCGACCGATCGATGAATCTCTAGGCTAGCTAGGTAGCCACACCCCACACTACGTACTGATGGTGTGTCGTCGATCGTACTCCGTGGACAGTGCTGCCGATCGATCTACTATAGCTAGCTAGATGCATGTTGTTTTGGAGCCAACAAGAGAGCGTTGTTAATTGAGACTATATATGTATATGGAAACTATATTTTTATATGCATTGATTTGTTGATACATGCATGGTTGCTTTGCTCTATTAATTGTGCATGTTACTAAATAAAGCTAACGCTGCTTACAACTTCTTTTCACATGCATGTAGCTGATCTGTAGTATACATCTTATATCAAATTTAGACAAATATCTTTCCGCGAGCACAAATAACTCCACATGTACAAGGCACTTAAACAAACTCTAAGGCGCACACCGTTTTCCCCTCCTGCCAAAATTTATGGTAACTAATCTTCCAGTTGCAAAAACAAACTAATCTATGATAACTAATCTATGCATGAGAGAAATGGTATATACTACTGTACGTAGTAATGAGTAGCACTCACTCGTCGATCACCCATGCATGCATGCATGAAATGAAAGCAGTAGGAGGAAGTGCGCTAGCTAGCTGCTGTTGCGAGTCCGGCCGCCCGCTGGCACACATGCATGGTCAGTCAACAACTGGAGGACCATGGGCGTACGGTTTGCCAACCGATCGATGAATCTCTAGGCTAGCTAGGTAGCCACACCCCACACTACGTATTGATGGTGTGTCGTCGATCGTACTCCGTGGACAGTGCTGCCGATCGATCTACTATAGCTAGCTAGATGCATGTTATTTTGGAGCCAACAAGAGAACGTTGTTAATTGAGACTATATATATATGGAAACTATATTTTTATATGCATTGATTTGTTGATACATGCATGGTTGCTTTGCTCTATTAATTGTGCATGTTACTAAATAAAGCTAACGCTGCTTACAACTTCTTTTCACATGCATGTAGCTGATCTGTAGTATACATCTTATATCAAATTTAGACAAATATCTTCCCGCGAGCACAAATAACTCCACATGTGCAAGGCACTTAAACAAACTCTAAGGCGCACACCGTTTTCCCCGCCTGCCAAAATCTATGGTAACTAATCTTCCAGTTGCAAAAACAAACTAATCTATGGTAACTAATCTATGCATGAGAGAAATGGTATATACTACTTTACGTAGTAATGAGTAGCACTCACTCGTCGATCACCCATGCATGCATGCATGAAATGAAAGCAGCAGGAGGAAGTGCGCTAGCTAGCTGCTGTTGCGAGTCCGGCCGGCCGCTGGCACACATGCATGGTCAGTCAACAACTGGAGGACCATGGACGTACGATTTGCCAACCGATCGATGAATCTCTAGGCTAGCTAGGTAGCCACACCCCACACTACGTACTGATGGTGTGTCGTCGATCGTACTCCGTGGACAGTGCTGCCGATCGATCTACTATAGCTAGCTAGATGCATGTTGTTTTGGAGCCAACAAGAGAGCGTTGTTAATTGAGACTATATATATATATATATATATATATATATATATATATATATATATATATGGAAACTATATTTTTATATGCATTGATTTGTTGATACATGCATGGTTGCTTTGCTCTATTAATTGTGCATGTTACTAAATAAAGCTAACGCTGCTTACAACTTCTTTTCACATGCATGTAGCTGATCTGTACTATATATCTTATATCAAATTTAGACAAATATCTTCCCGCGAGCACAAATAACTCCACATGTGCAAGGCACTTAAACAAACTCTAAGGCGCACACCGTTTTCCCCGCCTGCCAAAATCTATGGTAACTAATCTTCCAGTTGCAAAAACAAACTAATCTATGATAACTAATCTATGCATGAGAGAAATGGTATATACTACTGTACGTAGTAATGAGTAGCACTCACTCGTCGATCACCCATGCATGCATGCATGAAATGAAAGCAGCAGGAGGAAGTGCGCTAGCTAAGTCCGGCCGGCCGCTGGCACACATGCATGGTCAGTCAACAACTGGAGGACCATAGGCGTACGATTTGCCAACCGATCGATGAATCTCTAGGCTAGCTAGGTAGCCACACCCCACACTACGTACTGATGGTGTGTCGTCGATCGTACTCCGTGGACAGTGCTGCCGATTGATCTACTATAGCTAGCTAGATGCATGTTGTTTTGGAGCCAACAAGAGAGAGTTGTTAATTGAGACTATATATATATATGGAAACTATATTTTTATATGCATTGATTTGTTGATACATGCATAGTTGCTTTGCTCTATTAATTGTGCATGTTACTAAATAAAGCTAACGCTGCTTACAACTTCTTTTCACATGCATGTAGCTGATCTGTAGTATACATCTTATATCAAATTTAGACAAATATCTTCCCGCGAGCACAAATAACTCCACATGTACAAGGCACTTAAACAAACTCTAAGGCGCACACCGTTTTCCCCTCCTGCCAAAATCTATGGTAACTAATCTTCCAGTTGCAAAAACAAACTAATCTATGGTAACTAATCTATGCATGAGAGAAATGGTATATACTACTTTACGTAGTAATGAGTAGCACTCACTCGTCGATCACCCATGCATGCATGCATGAAATGAAAGCAGCAGGAGGAAGTGCGCTAGCTAGCTGCTGTTGCGAGTCCGGCCGGCCGCTGGCACACATGCATGGTCAGTCAACAACTGGAGGACCATGGACGTACGATTTGCCAACCGATCGATGAATCTCTAGGCTAGCTAGGTAGCCACACCCCACACTACGTACTGATGGTGTGTCGTCGATCGTACTCCGTGGACAGTGCTGCCGATCGATCTACTATAGCTAGCTAGATGCATGTTGTTTTGGAGCCAACAAGAGAGCGTTGTTAATTGAGACTATATATATATGAAAACTATATTTTTATATGCATTGATTTGTTGATACATGCATGGTTGCTTTGCTCTATTAATTGTGCATGTTACTAAATAAAGCTAACGCTGCTTACAACTTCTTTTCACATGCATGTAGCTGATCTGTAGTATACATCTTATATCAAATTTAGACAAATATCTTCCCGCGAGCACAAATAACTCCACATGTGCAAGTCACTTAAACAAACTCTAAGGCGCACAATGTTTTCCCCGCCTGCCAAAATCTATGGTAACTAATCTTCCAGTTGCAAAAACAAACTAATCTATGGTAACTAATCTATGCATGAGAGAAATGGTATATACTACTGTACGTAGTAATGAGTAGCACTCACTCGTCGATCACCCATGCATGCATGGATGAAATGAAAGCAGCAGGAGGAAGTGCGCTAGCTAGCTGCTGTTGCGAGTCTGGCCGGCCGCTGGCACACATGCATTGTCGACAACTCAAATCTAGGGATTAGTTCCGACACGAATCACCGCCGGCTGCCGATGATCCACCTCCTTCTCCCAAATCGGGTTGAGGAACTTCGAACCTTGCAGATCTGGGCTCCTTAGGGTTAGGGTTCCGCTCGACTTCCTTTCGCCTCCAACCAAAAGCAGCAAGAGCAAAGGGTGCTTCCCTCCCGCCCGCAGTTCTTTTGTGGTTTTTTATTTTTTGGGTCCGATTTTCTTAGACTTTTCAGGTTTTTTTTTGTTTCTGCTTTTTGACTGCCCTTTTTTTTTCTGTTTTTCCAAATTCGAACACTTTTCAATTTTGAACTTTTTTAAATACGAATATTTTTCAATTTCAAACATTTTTATTTTTCAAATTTGGGCATTTTTTAATTTCCAAACATTTTTAAGTTTTGAACATTTTCCAGTTTCAAACATTTTAAAAATTTGAAAAACATGTCGTTGGATTGGATATATCTAGCACTAAAACATGTCTAGATACGTCTATTTTAGTGACAAGTAATATGGATCGGAGGGAGTAGCTAGCTAGGGTTAGCCGCGGAATAGAGAGGCTATATATGGTCACTACTGGGTGGCCATGATGGCAAGAGAGGAAGGAGATGGGGGGACGAAGTAGGCGGCTTCTGTCCGACGGAGACGGTAAAAGAGAGGAAGCTAGCGCGGGAGGCAGGGGAGAGACGAGCAAGGAGATGGCATTGGTGGGTGAGGATGAAAAAAAAACGGTAGAGCGAAGGGATGTGGTGGGTGAGGATGCAAAAAAATCAGATATATACTGTGTAATAATAATAACTAGTTGAATGTTCATGCGTTGCTACGAGATAGCGATACATGTCATTTTAAAAATATTACCTAGATTTTTGAACTATACATGTTCCGGCAAAGATGTATGAGATTGGATTGTATTTGCCAACGACTGTCCGACCTGACTAAATTTTCATTGGTATATAAAATAGAAGGTATTGATTGAATTGTTGATACATGCATGGTTGCTTTGCTCTATTAATTGTCCATGTTACTAAATAAAGCTAACGCTGCTTACAACTTCTTCTCACATGCATGTAGCTGATCTGTAGTATACACCTTATATCAAATTTAGACAAATATCTTCCCGCGAGTACAAATAACTCCACATGTGCAAGGCACTTAAACAAACTCTAAGGTGCACACAGTTTTCCCCGCCTGCCAAACAAACTCCACATGGTGAACAACAATTATCCGATCGAAGCCAGCGAATAAATGAATTTAAGTTGAGCAAACAAATAGAGACTTTGATTCTGCTAGTAGAAATATAGACTTTGATTGTATCCATTATGAGATAGTACCAAACAATAACTATTCAACACGTGGAGTGCAGCTAGCACCTATTAGTAACAAGATCATGCATCCTATATATCAACATGATCTCACTGATCAACAAAAATCTCTACATAAGCATGAACAAGTCGTGCAATGGAAAGTCTGACCTTGAGGGATCGGAGCTAGCACCCCTGGCTGGATGGAAGTGTAGCACGATCGACCTGGAGGACAGTAGATAATCTCCAACGTAAGTCAGTAACCCCTCTCTCTCGAAATAGGCTTTCGCTCCGCTTTATAAATAAAGCACACAGGTGAGATCGCTGCTGGGCCAGACAGCACAACACCCAAAGGACAACCACGAGACCAACGCTAGAGCAAACAGCACAACAAAGCCCAAAAGGAAAGAAAAACAAGAGAAAGAAGAAAAGAAAACAATGCCGACACCGCCGGCGCGACGAAAACGACGATGTCGCGCAGCCGCTACACCCACCGGAGGATGACCACCACACTCCTCGTACTCCGACACGCCCCCCACCGACACAGCCGCCTGAGAAAAGGAGTCTGAAAGAAACTGCATGTTGTTCCTCTGCATGCAACGAAGCCTGCATACATGTTTAGAGTTCAGGTTGTTCCCACGATTGAGAGTTGCCATCGCATGATCCCTCGCTCTGTTTGTCAGCAGAATAGCACGCTGAGTTCTGTTCTTGGGGTGGACGACAACGAACGCTTCTTGCACCAGACGGATGTATGGAAAAAATTACAAATTATATACTCCCTCCGTCCATCAAAAGATGTCGCAAGTTCTCTTCCACTCTGTTCAATTTTAATTTTGCAAAAAACTCCCTAATTTTGCAAAATCGTTTCAAATTCGACCGATTCAAACTCAAATCTTGTCGTTGCACCCCGTAGTCCCCGGCGTCCGCTGCTCCGGTCGCCGTCCCAGGGATCCAGCAGAGGTCGCCATGCTCTCTGACCCTGCTCGCCATCCAAGGGATCCTGCATTCCAGGAGCAGCAACGCACTGGTTCTTATTTAGTGACTCTTCTGTTACTAGAAAAACTGCAATAGCATCTGTTTTATGTCAATGCACTCCTATTTTTTGTTCTAGTTTGGCGTTACTTTTGTTGTAGAATTATCAAAAATAAAGAGAAAATTTGGTGACCTTTTGTTCCTTTTTCACTATTCTTTTCGGTTAGATTGTGTATTATATGTGGTGCAAAAAATGAATTCAGCCAAGTTATCTCCTTGGGAGCTAAGTGTTTTGATTTCTCCAGCATACACTAAATCAACACCTCTGAATCTACCATCTCAGAGGCTTGCAGATCGATCTGGGCAGATGAATCTGAGGATTTCTGTCATCTGTCTATGCATTTTTTGCCGGTGTGAAACTTTTGATCTTTCTTGCTGCGTAGTGTATTCTGCTAGCTTGGTGGTTCTCTTAAGGGTAAGCATCTCGTTATGATTCCCTTTCTTTGAATTTGTTTTTCAGCTTTTGGATGTGTTGTTTTGCACTGCAATAGCCACTTAAGAAATTTCCAGATGAAGTTTACAATACTAGAAACAGTTCAATGTTCTCGGTTGCTATTTATAGCATGGGCAGAACTGATAAGAATGCTAGAGGCCAAACTACTGTTACTAAAATAGTGCACTAGTTCTAGAATTTATGTCATCTATTGTGCTGGCTGTAAATTCAGAGACAAACTAATCACAAATATGCTGGATATCCACAATTTGAGAACTTGAGATTTTTTCGAGAGGACCACCTTGTTTATTTATTTAGACAACAACATTCTAAATAGTTACAGGCTGTTAAAACATCTACCCTATTACAATAGAAACCACAACTATCTATTACATGAAAAACAGAGGAAAACATTTCCTCCAAGGCTACCTCAACACTAGCTATCTTATTGACAGTGGTTGCCTGCTCCTTGACTTTGCTTTGTGATTTTGTATCGCCTTTTGCATCTTCACCAAAAAATTAATATTGCACACAAGACAGAGTGATACAACTGATGGATCATGGCACACTACTCCAAACAGCATCTCTTGCTTGGTATTTGTTGCTCCTGCTGCCGACAAAATGAAAAAGGGTAACTTCATTCAGTATAAAATGGAAAGGGGTAATCATTGGTTGCACATTAGTACTAGAATGATGATATTCAGATATAATAAAATCAACATGATTAAAGTCAAATGAAGTTAGAGCTTAATTTGACAGCTTGACTGACTAACATAAGCAAAGAACAATGCTTAAATTTCAAAGGAAAAAAACTGGTCGTTTCAGTTAACTAAAAGCAAGTGAATCATCTGCTCATGTCTAGTGTAATACCAGATAGAGTCGTTTCAGTTAACAACAAGTACAGCTGAGCTCTAGAAACTAGTTCTCACTAAACACTAGTCCACTGTTCAAAATAACCTCACAAATAACTGCAGATTTTCCCAAAAATATCAGTGCACTGTCCCAACTCCTTTTTGTTTCAAAATATCAGTTGAGCTCTAGAAACTAGTGCTCAATAATCTCTTTTTAACTAGGCAACAAACTAGGAGATCATCAACATAAAACTAAGTTCTGCATAATTATATGCTTAGTACATTCTCTCTCACCGGCGGAGCTAAGTGGAGTCAAAACCGGGCCATGGCCCGTCCAATATTTTGCGGAAAAAACCTATATGTATGCATTGATACTAGCAGAATAGCAGACAAGCAACCGAAGACCGTTCCAGTAGCACTGCATCTACAAGACTATGTCGGTCATAGGCCATTCCCCTCTATAATCTATTGTTCTTCTTCCGTTAAGAAAAATCTACTCCGTCCGTTCTCGAAATAGATGTCATAATTTTATTAAAATTTGGATGAATCTATATACTTCCTACGATCCAAATTAGTTGACTTAAATTTAACAAGATACGAATAGATCTAATATTAAACCATGTCTAGATACAATCGAATTTAGACAAATTTAAGCCAACTAATTTCGGTCGGATGGAGTACTAAATAATATTTAGATTTATTTAAATTTTGACAAATCTAAAACATCTATTTTAAGACGGAGAGAGTATCATTGTTCTTCCGCTAAATGATATCTACTCCCTCTTTCCAGAAATAATTGACTTGGATTTTTTTTAAATCAAATGCATCTATACACTTAACTACGTCTAGATACATTTGAATCTGAAAAAATCTATGCCAGTTTTTTCTGGACAGAGAGAATATCATTCTTGTCCGTCAACCACCGACTAAGAAAAACGGGAATTCAGTGATCTCACATCCTACTTCCAAGAGACATACGAGCACTGGCAGCAGCACAGGAGTTGCAACGGCGAGCCACTGGATCCAACACCGCCGCCCGCCATGGAAGACAAAGAATTGTACAACACGGTTCTGTGAAACACATTCATACTGTATTTCAACCTGTCGTGTAGATCATGCTGCCCTCCATTACAGAGAGACATACAACATATGTTGTCTGTGGACTGTGGGTGAGAGCTCAATCATGCATGTTCACAAGTTCACACAAGAACACCCAAGTTGCTGTCGAAATAGCCACCACTGTGACAAACTTGTACTACTACTAAAGTACTACTAGTCACCATATCCTAAACATGCTCAGAATTACGTCAAGCCAGCAAACACAGTGACAAACTTGTACTCAACTTCTACTAGTAACACATCATAAAACATCCCCATAATAATTATTATGTGCTGGAAAACTCGTCCATCATCTTTGCTTCGCGGTCTGGGCCTCCTTTCCTCTAGCCATCCAATACCAAACCTCAAACCCTAGCATGCATGTTGAAACAAAGATTGTTGTTTCTATCACATCATTGATTATTCTTGATGACCGCATCTCCCGCCTACATGTAGGTGCTCAAATGAACGAGATTGCAAGGATGAACTCAAAAAGGAGATTGTTGTTTATATCAGCGTATGTATGTTTGATATTCTATACTTACCACTGGAACTCATCTGGTCTTGGCTTTACTTGCGCAGAAAGAAACTTGAACAGCTGTCGGTTTTGGTAATTCATAGGCAAGGAAGACAACTCCATAACAGATAAGAGATTATAGAGATCCTCTTTCAGCACCTCGATTTCACACGACACAGCTCGCAGGTCTTTATGAGATCGTGGTCTTGCATGCTGGATACAGATAAATGATAGTCAAGTTTATATACCTAGTAAGCAATAATAATAATAATAATAATAAGAGAAGACTAGTGCCATCTGAGTTTGGACACATGGGTCATGTACAGAAAATTCTAACAGAAAAAAAATCCAAAGGAGTAGGAAAAACTTGTTGGTATACATTATCAGAAACAAGGTAAACATCTAATGCTGTTGCTTTTTGCTAAAAGGGTGTAGGAAACTGTACAGGGTTCGGATACAGTGTTGAAGTGTCAACCTACAGGTTTCCAAAACAGAGGAATGAAAAAAAATCAAGGTGTTCTGAGCAAAAGAAACGTTTCGTTCGGTTGCAGACTGGATGCTCTAATTGGAGCAATGTGTAGCAATATTCTATTTGGACTCAAGCACGACTCTGCAAATCATCCTCAGGAATGTGTACAGCGTACTAATGATATGAAAAGGAACCTGTACAATTTCTTCATTCCAAACAGGCCCCTAAAGATATGCTAGCAACTTAACCGGGAAAAACAGGTTGAATACACCTACTTTATCTTGCCCCTGCTTCCTACAGAAGAGAGATCTAAGGATTCCGACGCAAGATGCTGTTTCGAGAAGAATTCGAACATAGCTCAACAGATCCCTGATAAAGATAAAGACGTGAGCTTTGGTTAAGTTACCTCTGTAGGAAGGCGTCGCTCCCCGCCAGCCGCCGGTGTGGTGGATGCCGCCTGCGTTCGCTGGACCTACAGGAATCAGAAGCAGTGTTATAGTGTGAACTTACAGGCTTATAAAACAGAGGAATGAGAAAAAAAAACTGAGGTGTTTGGAGTAAAGGAAACGTTTGGTTCGGTTGTAGACTGGGTGCACTACTGGAGCAATGTTTAGCAATATTTGATTTGGACTCAAGAACGAATCATGACATGGTAAATCACAAATAGCAGTTATTTAAATGGGCTATTTGTCAGTGAACAGAGCATCTCGCCTCGGGCATATGCGAAACCAAGAACTCCAGGGAAATGTTTGAATTCGTGTGAAATATCCTGCAAAGCCTAGGAAAGGAAGCCTATCCTCAGGAATGTGTACTATCTATATGCGAAAGAAAGAGTTCCCTATGAAAATGAACATGTACAATTCGTTTGCAAATTCATTCGTTCCTAACAGGGACACTAATGCAGGTAAAAAAAAAGGCCCCTAATGAGAGACCTAAGAATTCCATCTTGCTCCTACTTCATCGTTTGCAAATTCATTTGTTCCGTATTTAAATTGGATACAACTTGTTCCTCCTAATTCATCTTGTTCCTGCTTCCTACAGAAGAGAGACCTAAGAATTCCAAGGCATGTTGCTGTCTCGAGAAGAATTCGAACATAGCTCGCTAGATCCCTGATTCTCCATAGCCGGAAATCGTGCGAAGAAGGTAAAGATGTGAGCTTTGGTTAAGTTACCTCCGTGGTGAGAAGGCGTCGCTCCCCCGCAGCCGCCGGTGTGGTGAACGCCGCCTGCGTTCGCTGGACCACAGAGCCACCGACCCTCCTCGCCGCGTGTCGAAGAAGCGCCGCCATCGTCGCCGGCCTGCGCAAAACTAGGGATTAGTTCCGACACGAATCACCGCCGGCTGCCGATGATCCACCTCCTTCTCCCAAATCGGGTTGAGGAACTTCGAACCTTGCAGATCTGGGCTCCTTAGGGTTAGGGTTCCGCTCGCCTTCCTTTAGCCTCCAACCAAACGCAGCAAGAGCAAAGGGTGCTTTGTGCGGTGTGGCGAACCTCTCCGCTTTAGGGCTTCCCTCCCGTCCGCAGTTCTTTTGTGGTTTTTTATTATTTTTTGGGTCCGATTTTCTTAGACTTTTCAGGTTTTTTTTTGTTTCTGCTTTTTGACTGCCCTTTTTTTTTCTGTTTTTCCAAATTCGAACACTTTTCAATTTCGAACTTTTTTTAAATACGAATATTTTTCAATTTCAAACATTTTTATTTTTCAAATTTGGGCATTTTTAATTTCCAAACATTTCTAAGTTTTGAACATTTTCCAGTTTCAAACATTTTAAAAATTTGATTTTTTTTATTTCTATACTTTTATTATACCTAGAAAAAGAAAAAATAATGTAAAAAAAGATAGTACCTTTTATTGGGCAGCACCGCAGCAGCCCATGAAGAAAAATCGTGCAGGCGGGAGGGGCAACTAGGACCCACTTCTTTTCAGCTTCTTGGCCAGCTTCTTCCAGAAGCTCTCCTCGACCAGCTTCTCCCAGAATCTCATCTGCCAAAATCGTTTATACTTCTAAATTGACATTGAAACTACTAGTTAAAAAGTTTGAACGAATTTTGAAAATCAGATTCTGGGAGAAGCTGGTCGAGGGTAGCTTCTGGGAGAAGCTGGCCAAGAAGCTAAAAAGAAAGGGACCTAGGACCTCCCACTAAGAGCATCCTTACTCACTGGACGATCTCAGGTCGAAATCCAGACCAAATTTGCGCCGAACGAAACTTGTTTTCGACATGGAAACGCCGAGTTTTCCACTCGTGTTTCCAGACCGAGTTCCCACATTCGGCTAAATTCAGTTAAGCACGGCGAAAAATTTGGGTAAATATAGATGTATTTCATTAATTAGTAGGGATAGGACGCATATATTACATTGAATTTAAACTAGGAAAATGCCGCAGTCGTGGTCGACGTTGAACTTCTACATGCCGAGGCGGGGATGGTTGCCGGCCTGGATGTGATCCAGCACGACGGCGAGCGTTTGCCCAGGAACGCTCCACCAGCGGCGGCGAAACACCGCATTGTGACGCATCGGCGGTGAGCCCGGCGGTCCTTCATGTCGGACGAGCTCCTAGAAGCGCCTGTCATCGAAGAACTGCTCCTAAAAGACCAGGTTGCCAGGATTCTCGGCGAGATCCGGGTCTTCCATGGTGGTGATATCCGCCTGGATCTCGTCGGCCATGTCCTCGTCGCTCGGCACCGGCGGAATAGGGACCCCGTCGACGCTGAGATTCCAGCCGACTGGGAGAGGAAAGTTCGACGGCGTCGTATAGCCCGCATCGTGGAGCAGCCGGGCCTCCCACGTCTGCAGCGTGCGGCGGCCATTCGCCACCGCAATGTCGCCGGGGAACCTGTCAGTCATGGCTTTTCGACAGAGTTATGGAGGTGGAAAGGTGCGAGCGCCTGGAGTTCGTCGGAGTTGGGAACAGTGTAAGAGAGTGTGAAGGGAGAGGGCGAGATCTACGGATTTTATAGACCGAGGCCGGCGGAGAGGGCGGGAGGGGTGTGGCGGCGAGGACGGGAAAATGGGAAACGACGGGAAGGACGGCGATGACTCAACTTTGGTCGCTGACAGGACTGGTCCACTCGGCGAATTCGCTTCGTCCGGCGTTCCCAAGGCGTTCCCGGGATCCTAGGAATGGCCTGGAAAATCCGAATGAAAGTTGGCCCAAATCCGGACGAAAGGAGATTCCTGGGAACACGACTAGGACATTTTTCGGTGTCCGGACCTAATTTTCGCCCTGGGTTCGGCGTCCTAGGTAGCCGAGTGGAGATGCTCTAACATCTTCACCACAAACAACCCAGTGACGTTAAAAAAAGTGAGACGGGAAGCCATCTGTCCCTGGCGCCTTTGTCAGAAATATTTGGAAAAGGGCTTTCTTAACCTCCACGTTAGTATAAGGCGTTGTAAGAAACTCATTTATAGACGAGGTCACTTTTACGGGTACATGATCAAGCACACGATCCATGTCATGTACCCCTTCCAAAGTATAGATTTCTCGATAGAAATCCAAATCTAAGCCCTGCATTTCAGCTTTATCCTCTGTAATTTGTTTGTCAGTGTGTTGTAGTACTTTTATTAATTTTTCTCTTCCTCATGCTTGCCCTTTGACAACACTCCAATGTTCCTTCACTTTCCAAGAAGCCTATAAAGCTTACAACAAAAGCGAAGCAACACTCAAAGAGTCGCCAATTTATGAAAATTATAGCATGAGTACTCAAGTAGAAGGAAGTCACCTGAAGGTGTTGAGATAGCTCGTAGAAGCTCATTCATAGGTAACTCTCTACATTTCGTCTTGTCAACTCATGTTCGGTAGAGGCTGACGTGTATGCATGTGTACCTTCACACAACAAAGATCAAGCAAAAAAATCCGTGCATGATCAAGGAGCATATCATTCGTGGCATGTCCATTCTTGTTCACAACACCATGAACACAACTCAAGGATAGCAAAATGAACGTATATGCAAGGTCAATATGAATTTATTCATTTGAACATCATTGAAATGTGGAAACTCAAAAACTTCATATAACATCTTAGTGTGGCACTTAAAGCAATGGCTTAAAATTTTGATCAATATCTTTGATGCAAGAACAGGAGATTTCGGCAAAAACACATGAGGAAGGGTATCCAAAACAACATAATCCATGCAAACAAACCATTCTAAAGAACAAGTGTCCCTTATGTTTGTTGCAACAACAATACGAGATACTTGAAAGCTCTCATGACAATTCATGCTCACAATGGTATTATGGTTGCATATAAAACATTGGAAACAAAAAATGTTCAACATTTTTGTTGCAACACACAAAGCATCAAAATCAAATATCATGGTAAAATAAGTATCACAAGCTGAAGCAAAAAACAACATGCTTGCAAACAAACCATAGGAAAAGCAATTGTTCAACATGATTGATACAAAGCATGGTAGAGGTGTTAGAGCTGGGTTCGATCTAGAACTTACTTGGGGGATGCTCTCAAGATCTCTTTTTTGTCAACTCGTGCTCAATTGAGATTGACATTCTAGTATGGGTGCCTATACACAACATATATAAAAGGAGGAACGTGTGTGCATGGTAGAGAAACATATCATTTATCATGACGTATCTTTTATTTTGCACATCACCATTAGTGTCAATTAAGTTGAAATTAGGTGCATGTTGAATATGCAAGTGAGGAACATGCTTATCATGGCAAGCATCAAAATCTCCAAAAGTTGAGAATGCTATTGGGGCAATGTCAACACCTAGATTTTTAATCCCAGATGCCTATTATGTCATACATTGCAATCCCAGAATTACCATTTTTGCGAGACATAACAGAATTGGTAGCACAGTACATCATCCATTATAAACCGTAATAGTCTTACAAATAGTTGATCTCATGATCAAGTCTGATTACAACTCAACGCAGCAGAATAATAGTAGTGTAGTAGTGGCTCCATCTTCAGATCACAGACAATATTGACGATGAGAGATGATCCTAGTTATCATAGGAGTCCTGCTGTCCATCCTTCTCGTACTCTACTTTGTAGTCTGGCCATGGGAATAGCCAGGAATAAAGCCATGAGTACTTTTAAGTACTCGCAAACTATCACTAACACAGTAAGACCATTCTAATAGGAATCCTAAGCTCTAGGTTTGTTTGCAATAAGCCAAATTTATTTCACAAGTATTTGGTAGTAATACCTAACTTTCCCCTCACTCCCCGCCCCCCAAATCCATGTAGATCGGGTCACCCAAGTTTTAATCCCCAAGAATCCGCAACATCATCTCCAGCATCAAGTCATGCATGCTTGCGATTCGGGATTGGAGGGAGCATGATGGGGAGTATCAGGTGCGGGGTCATGGGTAAGAGAGGAGCTGCGGCGACGCGTGGTTAGAGAGGACTGGCACTATGGCACCACGGTGGTGCCGTGCTTGGTGCTTATGAGAAGTGCTTTGCAAATTTTAGGTGTTTGTTTGGGCTTGTTCTTTTAGACCCTAAAAGCAGAAGTCCAAAGAAACATAGCCTCACTTGCCCACCAGCTGTCAAATGAATGAAGGGGCACTAGGTTTTTTCCCTCTAGTTAGGGTTTCCTGTTCTCTCGCCGGCGACGCTCGTGTTGAGGCTTTTTTTTCTCCGACCCTACCGCCGACGGCCGCCGGTCTCTCGGGCTGATCAAGGGGGGGGGGGGCTAGTACCCCTGCTCGGCCTTGGAGTTTTCCCGTCTGACCTACATGCTAGGGTGTGGGGAGTTAGTGTTTCTGAATCCGATCTAGGGTTCCTTGAGGTTTTTTCTCTAATGGCGCAGAATCATGAAGCTTCGGCTTCTGGGGCTACGGACGATGTTGAGGCCATGATGGCGAAGCTAGGTCTAAAGGAAGACAATATGGATGATGCCGTTTTTGAAGAAGTGGCAGCTCTGTCGGAAGACGAGACGAGGTGGCTTGCCATAGCCAAAGTTCATACGGAGACTGAGTTCAGTCACTTTTGTTTTTTCAAGAATATACGTTCTGCATGGGATCTAGCTAAGGATGTTAAGATAAAGGTGATTGAGAACAATCTCTTCATCATGAAATTTGCTTGCCTTGGTGATTGGGATAAGGTGATGAACGGAGGCCCGTGGGTTTTCCGAGGGAAGACTGTTTTGATGGCTCCGATGGCTTCACGAAGCCCTCGGCTATCAAGCTTAGTACTATCCCAATTTGGATTCAGATCCATGATTTACCTGCTGGTTTCAGGGGCATGGTTAAAACCCTTGCGGGTAAGGTTGGAGAATTTATTGTTGTTGAGCCACCCTCGATGGATTTTGTGGGTAATTTCTACCGAGCACGTGTGAGAATTGATGTAAGCAAACCTTTAAAGCCAGTAGTTTCAATTATACGTGAATCAAAGAGACAACTTGTTTTGGTGAAATACGAGAAGCTTCCTGATTGGTGCTCAGTTTGTTCCATGCTTGGGCACACGGACAAGGAACATGGCAATGGTGTCCATGATGAATCTGATCAAAACTTCAAAGACCTACGAGCTGATAATTTCTGGCGTCAAGGTGGACGTCCTGCTGCTCGTGGAAGAGGTCGTGGATCAGGCCGAGGAGGTAGAAGTGGAGGTCGGGGTGATGCTTTTGGATGTTTTTCTGAAGACAATGATTTAATGAGCGAGGACGACCCTCTTGCAGATGACCCATCAAGGAAGAGGCCGGCTCTTCCAGGCCCAACACCTCCTGGAGATGGACAAGGGAAGGACCAGGTGTCTGCTGGTAACAATGGAGATATGGCTTTAGCTGAGCAACTGAACAAAGTGGGGGCTATGGTGTCTCATTTTGAGCCAAATGCTCCACCAAGCCCCGTTCAGGTTAGGGACCCGAAAAGGGTGAAGACAGGAGAGGAATCGTCTTCCTCTGGAAACAAAATTAATGGCGCTTTGGCGGGCTCCTCCGAGGAGTACCGCCAATCCCAATGAGTATCTTCAGCTTAAACTGTCGAGGATCGGGCAATGCCTCGACAGTTAGAGAGCTTCGTGACTTTGTCACAAAGTTTGCCCCAGATATTTTTTGCATACTTGAAACACAAATCAGTAAATCCCGTGTTGAGTCACTAGCTGGTACCTTGGGATATGATAAGGCATTTGCGGTTGTAAGCAAACCTTTAAAGCCAGTAGTTTCAATTATACGTGAATCAAAGAGACAACTTGTTTTGGTGAAATACGAGAAGCTTCCTGATTGGTGCTCAGTTTGTTCCATGCTTGGGCACACGGACAAGGAACATGGCAATGGTGTCCATGATGAATCTGATCAAAACTTCAAAGACCTACGAGCTGATAATTTCTGGCGCCAAGGTGGACGTCCTGCTGCTCGTGGAAGAGGTCGTGGATCAGGCCGAGGAGGTAGAAGTGGAGGTCGGGGTGATGCTTTTGGATGTTTTTCTGAAGACAATGATTTAATGAGCGAGGACGACCCTCTTGCAGATGACCCATCCTGGAAGAGGCCGGCTCTTCCAGGCCCAACACCTCCTGGAGATGGACAAGGGAAGGACCAGGTATCTGCTGGTAACAATGGAGATATGGCTTTAGCTGAGCAACTGAACAAAGTGGGGGCTATGGTGTCTCATTTTGAGCCAAATGCTCCACCAAGCCCCGTTCAGGTTAGGGACCCGAAAAGGGTGAAGACAGGAGAGGAATCGTCTTCCTCTGGAAACAAAATTAATGGCGCTTTGGCGGGCTCCTCCGAGGAGTACCGCCAATCCCAATGAGTATCTTCAGCTTAAACTGTCGAGGATCGGGCAATGCCTCGACAGTTAGAGAGCTTCGTGACTTTGTCACAAAGTTTGCCCCAGATATTTTTTGCATACTTGAAACACAAATCAGTAAATCCCGTGTTGAGTCACTAGCTGGTACCTTGGGATATGATAAGGCATTTGCGGTTGGTAGTGATGGAAGGAGTGGAGGTCTTGGAATATTTTGGAACAACGATCTGACATTGACTGTGTTAGGACACTCAAAGTACCACATTGATGTTTCTGCTGCTGGTTTGGGGGACACCCCGTGGAGACTGACTATTGTCTATGGCGATGCTAGAACTAGCGAACGATACAAAACCTGGGACATGTTGAAGGATATCAGCAGCGACGGCGCACTGCCATGGCTTTGCATCGGCGATTTTAATGAGGTTCTTCACTCTGATGAACATGTGGGTGTGGGACTACGCAGCTATTCCCAGATCCAAAGCTTTCACGATGTTGTTGACGTGTGCAACCTTATTGACCTGGGCTACCCGGGCCATTTTTGGACATGGGAGAAAAAAAGTTGCCGGAGGCACATACACTAGAGTGAGACTTGATAGAGCTCTGGGATCAACTGAATGGGCGGCTCAGTTCCCATTAGCGCCCATGTTAGTCACATTGACGCTGCTACCTCTGATCACAGTGCAATCCACCTTAGGTTGCAAGGAGATACAGTGGCACATGATATCCGTAAGTAGTTTCGCTATGAAACAATGTGGGAACGACATCCTGAGCTAAAGGAGAAGGTCTTCTCTGGTTGGAAGGACACCGGAGTTGATTCCAGTATAGCTGCTGTGAGGGGCAAGTTGAATACTTTGGCGTCTGATCTAGGCAGTTGGGGATCAGAAACTTTTGGCAGTGTACGTAAAGAAATTAAAAAACTAAAGCAGGAACTCGGTCGTCTGAGAGACTCGCCTTCTCGGGTTGGGCCGAGCCACAGAGAACTCAAGATCAATGACCGTCTGGTTGAACTCTATCACAGAGAAGAGATCATGCGGAGGCAACGCTCGCATGTTGAGTGGCTAGCGGAGGGAGATAATAACTCCAAGTTCTTTCATCAACGAGCAAGTATGAGGAGACGGAAAAATATGATCAAATGTCTCACACGTCCATACGGTCAACTTATTGAGGATAAGTCGGAGATGGCTTCTTTAACAGCTGATTTTTATAAAACCCTATACACATATGAAGGTGTATTCTGCAGAAATGTACCGGTGAAAGTAACGGCTGCTATGAATGCATCCCTGACTGTAGCGTATAAACCCGAGGAAGTGAAGCATGCACTGTTTCAAATGTTTCCGACGAAGGCGCCATGCCCTGATGGCTTTCCGGCCCACTTTTTCCAGCGGCATTGGGATGTATGTGCTATGGACGTCACCAGGGCAGTACTGAACATTGTGCAAGGAACTAAATCAGCTGAGGTCATCAATGATACAATTCTAGTGTTGATACCAAAAGTGAAAAACCCAAATCTCTTGTCACAGTTTAGGCCGATAAGTTTATGCAATATTTTTTAGAAAATAGCATCCAAGGTAATCACAAATCGTCTGAAACTAATATTACCTGATATTATTTCAGAGGAGCAGTCAGCCTTTGTCTCCGGGAGATTAATTTCTGATAACATTATATCTGCATATGAGTGTTTACACTTCATGAAGAGAAGCAAGTCGAAGAGGAATAGTTTTTGTGCTTTAAAGCTAGATATGATGAAGGCTTATAATAGAGTCGAGTGGGACTACTTGGAGGCTATCATGACAAAGTTGGGATTTGCCCAACAGTGGATTGGGATTGTTATGGGGATGGTAAGATCGGTCTCCTTTTCTGTCCTATTCAATGGTGAAAAGTTGGAGGGTTTCAAACCTTCGAGAGGAATCAGGCAAGGTGATCCTATCTCACCCTACCTCTTCTTGTTAGCAGCAGAGGGCCTTTCGTGCCTTTTAAAAGTTAATGATCAGTCATCGCACCTCGGCGGTATCAAGGTGGCCCCATCGGCTCCGATGGTGAACCACCTGTTATTTGCGGATGACAACCTGCTGTTTTTCAAAGGAAGTAGAGAGGGGGCGGAAGAGTTGTCTAATCTTCTGGAAGTGTATTGTGAAGCCTCTGGACAGAGAATTAACAGGGAGAAATCCTCAATATTTTTTCACAAAGGGTTGCCCTCAAGATGTTAGAGATTTGGTGAAGGGCATATTGCATGTGAACACTGAAGCTCTTAATGATCGGTACCTTGGGTTGCCAACTGATGTGGGGAACTCAAAAAATGGTACTTTTAAATTCCTCAAAGATCGTGTTTGGAGCAAAGTTAAGGGGTGTCTGGAAAAAAATTGTCTGCAAGGGGCAAGGATGTGCTGATAAAGTCAGTAGCACAAGCTATCCCGGTCTATTCGATGGCCTGCTTTAGACTCCCCAAAGGATTATGTGAACACATCAATACTATGATCAGACAGTTTTGGTGGGGAAGTAAGCAAGGCAAGAGGAAACCATGCTGGGTTTCGCGGGATGTGATGACCAGACCCAAGTTCATGGGTGGCCTTGGCTTCAGGGATTTAGAGATTTTCAATCTCTGTCTACTTGCTCGCCAATCCTAGAGAATTTTGAAGGAGTTGAACTCTCTCAGTGCAAGGATCCTCAAGGCAGTGTACTTCCCTGATACTTCGATCTTGGAAGCCGAGCTGGGGCCTCATCCTTCTCAAATCTGGCACTCAACCCTTGATGGTAGGGAGTTCCTCAAGAAAGGGATTATCCGGCGTATTGGTGATGGCAGCACAACGAATATCTGGGCGGACAACCGGCTCCCTCGTGATTGTATGCTTAAGCCGATTGTATGTCTAAAAAGTGACTCTCCCCCACAAAAGGTCAGTGATCTAATTGATTCAACCTTAGCCAAATGGAAGGTAGGTCTGATTGATGAGTGCTTTCTGTCTATGGATGCTTCGGTGATCAAGAACATTCCCCTATGTACTCGGAGACAGGATGATTTTTGGGCCTAGAATTTTGATCCAAAGGGTATGTTCTCTGTCCGCTCCTCATATCGCATGATGATCAACACAAAAGTCACCAGGGAGAGCTATTTTGACGACATTGCTGGATCGTAAAACTCACAGGAGGAAGGGAAAGGTTGGTCGACTCTCTGGAAAACTCCTATACCCTCAAAAGTAAGGGTTTTCTTATGGAGGCTAGCACAACAATCCCTACCGACTGCTGATCTGCTTGAGCATAGGCATATGTCCTCTTCTAGCCGATGTACACTTTGCGGTGCGATGGATTCTTGGAGACACTCTCTGTTGGATTGCAACATGTCTAGGATTGTGTGGGCTTTGGATGATGAAACCTTAGTGGAGCACATTACCTCCAATGAAGAACCCAAAGCTAAATAGTGGCTGTTTGAGATGATCGAGTCACTGCCGCATGCTCAGTTTACTCGTCTGTCGATTTCTTTGTGGGCTATTTGGACAGCTAGGAGGAAGGCCATCCACGAAGAAATTTTTCAGAGCCCGATGTCCACCCACGGATTTATCAATTCATACATCAAGGAGTTACAAAGTGCTTTTGCGCCTCACCCTAGATCAAGCACAATACCAGCTAGCAGGGCTCCAAGAGTATGGATTCCCTCTCCAGATGGAGTCGTCAAAATAAATGTTGATGCGGGGGTCTCAAGATCAGGCAACCAAGGCTCTGCTGCAGCTATTTGCCGCGACTGCCATGGAAACTATCTGGGTGCATCAGCGCTAGTTTTTCAGGGCCTTACTGATCCGGCTACTTTGGAGACGCTTGCATGCCGTGAGGCGTTGGCTTTAGCAGAGGATCTTGATCTTACCAGCATACAAGTGACCTCTGACTGCAAGCAGGTGGTGGGTGAGATATCCGAAGGATCCTTAGGGAAGAATAGTGCAATACTACAAGAGATCAAAGTCCGTTCATCACATCTCAACAAATGCACCTTTGTGTTTGAGGGCAGGGCTTTAAACTTTGAAGCCCACAACTTGGCCAAGCATGTTTTATCTAGTTTAGCAGGTCGATACATTTGGCTTTCTATTCCTTACGATGTAACAGTTCCTGCAAACATTATCAATGATCAATAAAGCTTGGCAGCCCTTCTAAAAAAAAATTGCCCACCAGCTCCGCGGTGCTTCTGTACTTGTTGATGTGCTGGACGCAATAGCCTATATTTATGTAATGCTCCTACCGTGCTGATTTTTGGTTGAATGAATTGTTAGTACAATAGTAACATCTTTTGATGCTGTAAGTAATGTTCCATAGATTTTACGACCCGGGCCGAAAAACCGTCGAAATTTTCTAGATCCAACTCGTTTTTCGTTGTCTGCTAGACATGGTCTAAGCGGCTTCAACTTGTTTTGCTTGGTAGGAGCCTGGCTTTCGACCAAGTGTGAATCATACATCCTCCCAGAGTCCCAGTCCTAAAAAGGAGAAAAAAAAAGGTTTTAATAACAATACACGGCTGCGCTGGGCTCGCGAGAGAGCATCGAGGAGAGCTCGCGAGAGGGCTGGGCTGGGCTCGTCTAGAGAAACCACACCCCGCACCTTCCGACTCCTCCAGAGACCGAAAGCACTCACTCCACTCCCCCCTTCCTCTCCCGAACTTCAGACTCCAGAGGCGGGAAAGGCTGGTAAGCGAAGAACCCTAACCCGAGAAAGGAGTCCGGAGGCGGAAGGCAGGCGAGCGAGGAACCCTAACGCTAAAGGAGGAGGAAGAGTCCCGGATCCGCAAGGTAGGCACTAAAATCCCTACCGAAATTTCTCGCCTTTCCAACGTATCCCAACCCAATCGACTAGATAGGAGAGGAGGAGCGGTGAGCGGAGGGGACGGCCGACGGCGATTCGTGCCTCCTAATCCCTACCCTATTTGCAGGCAGCGACGATGGCGGCGCTTCTTCGACAGGGGGCGAGGAGGGTCGGTGGCTCCGTGCTCCACCGAACCCAGGCGGCGGTCACATCACCGGCGGTTGCGGAGGAGCGACGCCGGATCCTCGTGCCAAGGCGCATGTACTTCACCCAAAAGGTATCTTAACCAAAGCTCACATCTTTTTCCCCGCGTGATTTCCGGCCTGTTGTTTTGATGTGCGAATACCTCACGCGAACAAGGATCAAGTGAGCGAGATCATCGAATTCTTCACAGCTAACATGTGTGACTTCTTAATTTGGTCTCTCTGCTTATTAGAAACAAGAGCAGGATTAACCTACCCGAAGTAGCATTTGATAGAGGAAGCAGCCTTATTTCCTGTTGATCATCTTAAAGTTGTTGACTTTTACCAATTGCAACATATAAGATGTCTAATTTGTTGACTTTTACCACTTTAGACAATTGCACCATATAAGATGTCTAATTTGTTGCTCTGCTGTTTTAGTGTCTTGACCAATCTCCCCTTTTGCCTCTGCAATTCATAACACTAGTCAATGATTAATGATTTCCTAGTTATTCAACTGAGGGAAGCTATTTCAATCAATCCATTCAACAGGGCCCCTAATTAGCAACTAAACATTTACACGATATTGGCCCCTTAGTAGTTGCTTCACATCATGCGATCTGTATCAAAAGCTCAATTGATATTCTTCTTATCAGCACTCAATTAATGATCTAGAGAGCTATCATCGAACTCTTCACACCTAACATGTGTGACTTCTGAATTTGGTCTCTTTGCCATTAGAAATAAGAGAAATATTGAAGTCAACACTTTTACTCATCCTTAGGAAGCAGCCTTATTTCCAGTTTGATCATCTCAAAGTTGTCACTTTTCACCCCTATAGCAAATTGCAACATGTAAGATGTTTAATCTGTTGCTCGTTTTGATGTGTTGAAAATTTTCATCTCACCTGCTGCAGTTCATTATACTAGTGAATGAATGATTTCCTAAGCACCGGAGGAGGCATCTTAGCAAAATCGACATATTTTACCCGGCATGATTTCTGGCTAGTTGTTTTGTCGCACAAATACCTCACACCATCATGGATCTAGCGAGCGATAATCGAATTCTTCGCAGCTAACACGTGCGACTTCTTATTTTGGTCGCTTGGCTATTAGAAACAAGAGCAAGATCAACCTACACAAAAACAACATTTTTTGAGAAAGCAGCCTTATTTCCTGGTTGATCATACTGAAGTTGTGACTTTTTACTCACCCCTTTAGCAAATTGCAACATCTAAGATGTCTAATTTGTTGCTCTACTGTTTTGATATCTTTAACAATCTCCTCTTCTGCCTGCTGCAATTCATAACATTACTCAATGATTGATTTCCTAAGCATCCTAATATTTTAACTCGCATGATTTCCGGCTAGTGGTTTTGCTGCCCAAATACTTCACATGATCATGGATCTAGCGTTTATAATCAATTCTCACAGCTAACATGTGTGACTTTTTGGTCTCTCTGCTATTACAAACAAGAGAAGATCAACCTACCCAAAGCAGCATTTTTTTAGAGGAAGCAACCTTATTACCTGGCTGATCATCTAAAGGTGGTGACCTTTACTCACACCCTTAGCAAATTGCAACATATAAGATGTTTGATTTGTTGCTGATGTGTGTCTTGAACATTCTCTTTTGTCTGCTACATTTCATAGCACTAGCCAATGATTGATTTCCTAAGCACCCTTGTATTTTAACTCGCATTATTTTCGGCTAATTGTGTGACTTCTTAATTTGGTAACATGTGCCACTTCTTAATTTGGTCCCTTGGGTCTTGCTAGCGACAGTCGAATTCTTCACATCTAACATGTGTGACTTCTTAATTTGGTCTCTGCTATTAGGAACAAGAACAATATTACCTGCACAAAGTAGCATTTTTTGAGGAAGCAGCTTTATTTCCTGGTTTATCATCTAAAAGTGGTGACTTTTACTCACCCCTTTAGAAAATTGCAACATATAAGATGTCTAATTTGGTTGCTGCTGTGCGTCTTGGACAATCTCTTTTGTCTGCTGCATTTGATAACACTAGTCAACGATTGATTTCCTAGTTGTCCCAACTGAGGGAAGCAATTTCAAGCAATCCATTCAACAGGGCTGCTAAAACATTTACGACGATACTGACTCTGTTAGTAGTTGCTTGGCATTATTCGTTCCATAACGAATGTTCAATTGACATTATACTTCTTATTATCAGCACACAAATTACTGATCATTATCTATGTGTATCCAGCAAGCTGTTCGGGAACTTAATCGCCAGATCCAGAAGAAGAAAGAGGAGCTCTATGATGTGCTGTGCAAGGCAGAGCAGAACTTTTGGACTTCTAGCTTGCGTAACAAGCTGATGCTCCAGCATCTTTCCCTGCAGGTGAAGCCAAGACCAGCGGACACCAAGTGGTATGATGTCAGAAGATATGCAGTTTGTCTATTCCTTGTTCCTTTGGTGTGTGACAGGAGTTGACATGATCTCATTTGACCTACCCTTGCAGGCAGATTTTGCGTTTTGCAAAAATGGCTGTCAATGTGGTGGATGCAGCGGGGCTCATTGCGTTGACCGGTGTGGTGGGTTCTTTTGTGCTTGATGTTGGAAAATTCATTCTAGAAAGGAGGGCATACCAGGCCATGGTGAGAGAGGAAGCGGCTAGAGCAAAGAGAAGCGGAGAAAAGATCTGGCCTGATGGAGAACTAGTCTTGACGCATGAAGAAGAAAGCAAAGACTGAAGACCACTGACAAGATCCCATTTGATGGAGAAGCAGCAGGCCCTTCCTTAAAGAGTTAGAGGGATATGCCAACTTGTTGTTATTCTTACTACTCTACTTGTATTGTTGTGATGTCCATTCTGGGGATGTTTTCATGGTAGCACTAGCTAGAAGTTGAGTAGCACTAGCCGGTGGAGTGGTATATGTGTGACATGCTATGTTATAACAATCTAATCGTAGTAGTTGATGAGTCTGTTATTTTGGGTGTATAGTTATCTGGGCTGTTGGAGAGTTGCTTGGGCTCTGCTGCCTCAGGTTAAATACTGATTGGGTTTGTTATTCCGAGGCGCCAAAATATTCTCCATAGGTTTATTATTACTCCCTCCGATCCATATTAATTGACTTGAATTTATCAAAATTTAGATGAACATGTATACTAATTAGTGTTTAGATTCATCTAAATCTAAACAAATTTGAGTCAATCAATATGGGTTGGAATCAATATGGGTTGGAGGGAGTATTATATATATCTTGTGTAGCACATGGCCGGGGGAGCTGCTCTCTGGCTAGCCGCAGCAGCAATAATAAGGAGACCTAGAGGCCGCTAAACAAGGAGGTACGCCGAGGGGGCTACGCCGACGGCCACCGTCGGCACAGCCTGTGCTGACGGCAATTTGTAGCTGTGCCGACGGCAGCCGGCCGTCGGCGTCGTAAATTTTTCCTGTAGTGAATTATGGGAGTACAGATTCATATGCATGCGCAAAAAATAAGTAAAAAAATAGACATATTAGACACAGATTATGGGGGTAACAGATTCATATGAATTCCTCGCGTGTTGCTGCGGGAATTTAGAAGAATGTCCTGAAAATGCCTTTTAAATGAGTTTTTCTTTGCAAATCACGCAACACATACAAAATGCAATATATGATTGCACACAAATAGATGTCATGAATGGCTAATTAGAAAAATTAGAAACGCATGTAAAATTGCATTTTGTATGTGTTGCGTGATTATACAGAAAATTAGAAAAAATATGGTGGACAAAATTGCTGGACAAACGTGTATCATCAGCAGGAAAATTAGAAAAATATGGTGGTTAGACCGAAGGTATTTGTGTAAATACGAAAGTAACTACAATAAGCTATTTATGCCACCATTTAAACGCATGTAAACCTACATTTGAATAGTGATATGTGTTACTTCTAAAATATACTTATTGTGATAAAAATGATTGGTGGAAAGGAGTCCTGCATGGGACGATCAGGTATCAAATATCAACGGATGCTTCTACTCGCGAAATAGTTATCTAGTACATCATGTAAAGAAAAGTTATTTAGCATATTCTGTTAACACACGCACTGCAATAATTATATCGGATTATCCACGACAGAAGTTTCACCTATTATAATAAAAATATTTGGAGGCCTAAACCTGCATACAATATGAATTATTGATAAGAAACAACATCTCAAGTATACCCACTTTGTATGTATAAGCTTAAAGTAGCAAAAAATATGTGGAAAGGAGAACAAATAAAAAGGGAAATGTGGATACGTATGGATGCATCAGGCAATAGCCGGTCACGGACTGTTGGAATTTCTTCTTCAATTTGCATTTGTGGTCGAGCACTGCAACGAATCAGGCAACAGCCGCAGGGGAGAGAAACATGGAATATGGAAATACGAATCAGCGGACGTTGTGGATTTGATTTCAAGAGTAAAGTAGTACTCGCTTCGTCTAAAAATAAATGAACTTAGTTTTGTCTAAATTTGAATATAGACAGAACGAGTAGTAAAACCGGCGGCGACATGGGAGACCAGAGGGCATCCATCAGTTCGTGGTGAGGGCGAAGAAAGCGTCCGTCAAAGATTTGAAGCGGCAGCATGGTGCTACTGATCGCATTGATTTTTTTAGACAAATCGCGAGTATTTATTTAATTTCCTTGAGCTTGAGAAGAAATAAAGATGGGCTGGATGGATTGCAGCATGTGAAAAGTAAGCAGAGTTGGGCCGGCCTAAAATGGAAGGCTGGAAAGAGTGTTCTGTGGGCTAGACTGGATATCAATTCGCGAAGCGAATGATGAAGCGCTACGGATGAAAGCCAGACCACCCGTTCAAAAAAAGAAGAAAGCCAGCCCAGGGAACGCAAGACGGAAGGAGTATGCCGACGTGGACACAGTGCATGTGCAGCTCGCAAACATCATAGCGTCTCCACACGCTTGAGGTTCCCTGCCAGAATTCCGGTACTATTTAGCGTCGGATGAATATAACTCTCGGTCTAATAACGAATTCATTTTTCAATTGCGTGGTTTTTAAGCAGACGTTTTTGATTAAGAATATTTCGCTCGAATTCAGCTCAAATTCATACAGTTAGGCATAAATATAAATACAGAGCAATGTTCAGCATAAAATTAAAGACAATAAAGTTCAACATAATTCTCCATAGAATGAAACACAACATAGTTTGACCTAGTTCGTCCAGATCATGTTCGGCATGGCTGCTATGTGTTTTCCTTGCATATTCATATGTGCTCCACCAGATCATCCTGCAGTTGTTGATGCTCTATCGGATCTCGGATTTTCTGACGCATGACAATAAAGGTAGTCCACAATGCCTGTACCTAGTGATCAGGCTCTACAAGAGGCCCTTGTCTGTAATATGGCTCCTCCTACTCGAGCAAATCCACTAGATGCTTCCGCTCGTCCTCAATAATCATGTTCTACAAGGTCACACGACAATTCATCATTTTACACATCTGATCTTTCGACCAGTTCATAGCAGGAAACTGGACAATTGCAAACCTTTGTTGGAGCACAATAAATTCCCGCTCCACGTCCTTCCTGCAAGCTTCCTGCTCCTTGGCAAACTGAGCATGCTTAGGAAACATGGGGCTTGAGATAGTCTTCACAAATATTGACCATCTTGGATATATGCCGTCTACAAGATAGTATCCCTTGTTATAGTGGTGCCCGTTGATCTCAAAATCCACCGAGGGATCATGACCCTCAACAATCTTGGCGAAAACATTTGAGGACTGGAGAACGTCGATGTCGTTGTTCGATCCTGCCATGCCAAAGAAGGAGTGTCAAATCCAAAGATCATGTATAGAAACTACCTCGAGTATCACAATGCAACCTCCTTTGTGGCCTTTGTACATTCCCCACCAAGCAAATTGATAGTTCTTCCAGTGCCAATGCATACAGTCGATGCTTCCAAGCATACGAAGAAATCCTCTACTTTTATTTACTGCGACGATCCAAGCAGTGTCTTTAGCAGTGAGTGTTCTCAAGTATTGTGGCCCAAACACTGCAATCACTACCCTACAAAACATGTCCAAGCAATCCATGGCGGTGGAATCGACCATGCGGAGATAGTCATCGGTACTATCACTCGGAGCTTCGTATGCAAGGAACCTCATCGCCACCGTGTACTTCTGCAGTGAGGAAAACCCTAACATGTCGATGTAGTCCTTCTTGCATATGAAGTAGGGGTCATACTCCCGGAAGGTATGCACGATCTCGAGCAAGAGTTTCCGGCTCATCCTGAAACGGTGCCGAAACACGGCCTCTTCATGCAGCGGGTTGTCGGCGTACATCATGTAGTAGCGCTCCTTCCGCTGCCTTGCTTTGTACTTTCGACGACCCTTCACCAAGCCACCACGCTTTGGCACTGTAGTGTGCATGTACATCCTGGCCAGGGATCCGAGGATCCGCATGTGCTTTCCATATTTAGCGGCTACGGCGGTCTCTTCCTCCAGCAGTAGGGCGAACATCTCCTTGTCGTTGGAATCCATGGCCGAACAGGCAAAACACCGAACACTTCGCGGGCGAGGTGGGCGGGAGAAGGCAAAACAATGGCTATGGCAAGGGGAAAGAATGCGGCGGCGGCAGACCTTTCTATAGGCGTGGATTTGGCAAGGCAGGGCGGGCATCGCCGGTGGCGACATAGCGGCAAGGGGTAGCTGGACAAGGCTCTATGCCGTGGGAGAGTTGAATCACGGTGCGGAATGGGTTGTCTCACCGACAAGGTTGGCCCACCCTTTTTTATTTTATCCGGCGTTCCCAGACGACTCTCAATGCCCTGGGTTCGGCCTTGGAACCCCGGATGTAATTTAGACCAAATCCGACGAAAAATGGATGTCTGAAAACACGACTGGACAAATTTTCACCGTCCAGATGTAAAAGACGGCCTAGGGAGGCCCTCCTGGGAATGCTAGTGGAGATGCTCTTAAATGAAGATAGTGAGAATTAACTTTATGCTAGATATTATAGATAAGAGGATGAAATGGTCTCTAAAACATGTATGACAGGGATAAATATAACTATTTTTGTAATCCAAGGAGAGTTGCTAGTGATTTTTTTTCAAAGCAGAGATGTTTGCGAAAATATATATCCCTACATCTCCACTAGCATTCTACTAATAAACGCACGCGAGAATTTTTATTATTTTGCACATTTTTAGAGGCTAGAGAAATCGTAGCATCAAGAAAAAAGAATTCGGAAATGCTGAAGTATTTGCTCGGGATGTTGATGTTGTTCCCCACGATCAAAATTGAACAATGTATCTTTGTGGGTTTAAAAAATGGAACGGTCGCGTGCCCTCTTTTTTATCCAAATTCTGAAGTATTTTCTTAGGAAAGAGAAGTCGGAGTAGAAATATGATAGATTATGAACTTAGGGCATCTCTACCGGGGAGACCCAAACGATCCGACCATGTGTGTTTTTGTTGACGTGGACAACCATACCTAAGGCCAACTTCAACGCCCCCTCCCCCCCCCCCACGCAAATGGTCTGCACGGGTCCGAACTGGTCCGGTAGAACACAACCCATGGTCCAAAGACAACCTGCAAATGGAGAGGACACCCCGGAGCGGTCCGTTTCGGAGCAAACCGGTCCCAAATATGGGGTTGGAATGCGGTGGGACGGACGGCTGTCGCATTCGGCTATGTCCTCCCGAGGCTTTGACGGGGCCCACCTAGCGGTGTCCCAGCAAGAGGACCGCGCCGTCCCCATCCACACCACACTCTACTCCCCAGTCCACTTGGGTCAAATCCCAAAACCCTAGCTCTCTCCCCACCGACAAGCCCCTCTGTCGCCGGCCACGATGATGAAAGGGGGGCCGGCCAAAATGACCACGCGGCCTGCTCCTCCGCCGATGGCAGCCGACACCTCCATCGCCACTCCGTGTCGACGTCTCTACAATTGCGCGACTACTCCATCCACAGCGGCCCAGCAGCGCTGCCGCGTCCGCGCTCCGAGTGGCGCGTCTATGTCAGCCTTGAGGCCACGTGCCCCTGCCTAGACGTGCACCTACCGGCGGGGTAGCACCTTAACCCCGCTCGCGTGCCTATGCTGGCCATCCCTGTGTCGGCCCTGCTCACCGCCACGTGATCTGCCACCGACAGGCCTTCCTGCTGCCAGATCTGCGGCCAGACCCGACCTACTCCATCCACTTTGACTTCTGGGACCAGTGGTTCAAGGTGGAGCACACGACGTAGTGCGAGGCCATCGAGGTCCACCTCGAGAACCTCGACGACGCCGACAATGATTACTAGGAGGAGTCTGACGAGGACTCCGGCATGGAGGATGAGGCCAAGGACAACCACATCGACGACCTCGACTACTTCGGACCGCCGCAGCCTGGCCTCCCGGACTGGTCGCGCTACAGGGGCGCCGTCACCGTTGAGTACGAGGTGTGGCAGCAGTAGTCGGGCCAGGTGGTCGTCAATGTGGAGGAGCCAGAGCCACCGAAGCCCTGGCCGATGACGGAGGATGAGGAGATCAAGGCTGGAATCCTTGCCTCATAGCTAGAGGAGGATAGGAAGTGGGATGGCATGGGATAGGCCGGCACTACTCCTGGGTGGCGGCACAGGCCCAGATGCCCCTAGCACCGCCCGCGCTCCCGGCGCCTTGTCCTGATCCGGCCCGAGCGGCGCGTGGACACCGCCCCAGGTCTTCATCTCATCGATGACGACGAGTAGGCGGCACACAGCAGCAAGACCGGCGTCAGCCAGCCAACAACAACGTCGGTTCCCCTCCATGCTACGGCCACCCATAATATTGGGTGTTTTTGTGTGTGTGTGTGGATATTCTAACTATCCTGGGACCTTAATTATAATTTGTATCATTATTTTTCGCCTTGTCCTTTTTTTGTGCAATTGTTTTTGCGGGTGAATGCCCGTTGGGGACACATGCCATTGCAAACAGGCTCAGCGTGGACGACCTGTCCACCAAACCCGCAAACGGACCAAATCGGGTCCATTCGATGTATGAAATGGGGAAGCTTGTTGTAGATGGCCTAAAAAGGCTCCAAACAGACCCTATCCTTTGTGAACGGATCCCGTCTACCAAATTTGGATTAGGGCATCTCCACCTGCACGAGCCAAATAGTTTGATTCTGTCTGTTTCCGTCAGCCGCTAACAATTTTTGATCGGGGTCCAGCATGTCTGGCCAGCCGCGCGACCTATTTGTCTACACTGTCGAGTGCATGCCAGAATTATCATCTCTTTGCACATTGTAGCACAAAGTACATAGACAAATGTACAATTTGGCAAGCAAATAAACTAGATTAGGTCATCAAATTAAAATAGTGCTTACATATGAAAGATTGGTGGAATGGTAGTTTCTAGCTTGCTTCACCTTGATGAAAAATTGGAAAGATTGTTCTCACCTAGAGCAAAGAGGATACACAAGACACACACACAAACGGCCTATAGTGTAAGGTTAGAAGGGTGGATAGGAAATGGAACAATCAAACTAAAAGATTGTTGTCAAAAGTAGGTAAAATCCAACAATAAAGCAATCTCAAAGAAAAGGGTTAAAAAGGGTGACAAGAACATGTGATTATGCACACGCAGTGGAGGTAGTTGTGGCTAGCACGACTATGGAAATTGAGCAACAGATGAAAATGGTCCTAGCAAAGACTAATGCTCGGTGTCGTGTCACCAAGAGGAGAGACTGTAGCTCATGAAAAGTTTTAGAAGCAATGGATTTGTACACTTGCCTTGCTCTAACTCACGCTCTTTCTTACAAACTTAGGACTCTATTTGTATTGGTATACTTTCTTTTTCTTTTGCTTTTTTATATTTTCCTTTATTTCTATGCCATGGAGTCAACTATTTCTATTTCCGATGGACTATCACTATGCAAGAGCAAGTGTATAATGCCTCCATGAACACAAAATAACCTACACTCGATAGGTTAGGTAACGCACAAAGGAAGAAGGGTTAACAAATGTGGTGCAAGTTATACCTTATGTTGATGTGGAACTTGCAACTATTGGTATAGGGAATTACATGAGTTCTGTGGTATCGATGTTGAGAGCGATGAGTGGTTGCAGACGCAATATTAGATGACAGACACGCACCCGAAACACAAGCAACAAAATGATTGGTCAAAAGGACAATAGGAGAAAATAAAAAAATAGGAAGTAGGGGCCGGTAGTACGGGCCGGTAGTACCGCGTGTTCCCACCAATAGTATCGCTCGCGTCCCGTAGTACTCCCTCCGTCCCAAAATGTAAGACGCCTAAACTTTAATCAAAAGTAAACATATTTTAAGTTTGACCAAATTTATATGTAAAAATATAAACATCCACAATATCAAATCAATATCAATAGATTCACCATAAAGTATAGTTTCTCAATATGTCTATCTGATATCGCAGATATTCGTATTTTGTATAAACTTAGTCAAACTTAGGAGATGTTGACTTTTGACTAAAGCTTAGGCGCCTTACATTTTGGGACGGAGGGAGTACCGTTTGTCGGGCTAGTAGTACCGGTTGCGTGGAATGATGTTCGTGCCTATATGGAACAGGAGCAGAAATTGGCCCAATTTTTTTCTCAAATCCGAGCGATTTTGACCAAATTAGAGAGGGTAAACACAAGCAAAAGGTAGACCAAAGAAAAGTTTCTTATGGACCAAAACCACGACCAACTCACCAAAATGAGAGATCGATCCAAAATCCATTTAGGGCTATTTTTTGGATATTTTCAAATTTATGGTGGAAATCAATGACGAAGTCAAATCCGTGTCACCAAAAGCTACTGATACTATTTATTTGCGAGTTCCTTAGGGGTTGAGCCTTGGGTGGCCCGGTCTTAACGGATTTGGGGTCGAGGTGAGGGGGAAACACGACGAATGCGATGAACTCAACTCGAATGCAAGGTAAAGATATAAACACATGCAAATACACACACAATCTGATTTTCTCCTATTTGTTTGAACAACCAATCCAATAGAATCCGTAGGCGAGGGACCTTGTGGTAGAATCACCCGAGGAGAGGTTGTCAAGCAAAATGGTAGAATCCCAACCAAGGAGAGAGTAGCAGCAACCAAGTAAAATCCTAAAGGGAAAGACCAAGCACTACTAGAATCCTTAACTAAGAGAGACCAAGTACTTGAGGAGGGCCTTGATACAACTCATAGATTCAATCTTGATAGGTTCCCTAATTCTAGGGTTCTCGGGCTCATGGTAAGAGTATCGACTCAATTCATATCATATCTAGGGTTTCTAGGAAGAGGTGGGGGGCATATTTATAGGCCATCCACTTAAACATGGGTAGTTCATGCATAAAGGGAAGTTTGGAGGCGTTACATGGGTTGAGGCCCAACTGTAGTGCGCACATGCACATACTTGATCGGTAGTACCGATCATCCGGTCCGGTAGTACCACTGGCAGTGTTCAGATCGGTAGTGCCAGGCTTTGGTAGGTGTGCGAGCTCCAGGTCCGATAGTACCGGAGTAAGGGCGATAGTACCGGCTACAAGTGGTGGTGCCAGTCTTGGGTAGCGGGAAGATCTGGCGATTTTGCACAACTCGACCGTGTGGGTTGATAGTACCGGTTGACGGGGCGGTATTACCGGTGGTAACTGGCGTCTTGGTGAAGCTCGTCGAGTCGGTGTGGTAGTACCGGTCCGACCCAACGGTAGTACCGGTGGCGCATGTCTCTTGCATGTCCTCTTCCATGCTTCTTTCTTAGGGGTCTTGGTTGCTGAGACATCCTTCTCTCCTCCTCTTGGCATGATGGTCATGGGCCTAGTCATATAATAGGAACTTGGCTCAAATAGGATCCATTTCAAGTGATGATCAAAGAAAGAAAAGAGATGGAAGGAATTCACTTTTGTAGGAATGGTTTGCATAACATGATGTGGACCAATGATGATTGGCATGTGTTCCGCTACAACACAAGTATGCCATGTTGCCCGAACCATCTGGAAACAAACAAAAAAATAAAAGCAGGAAACCCTCATGGCGACAAACCAACAACCCTTGGGGCACTAACTCAGACTGCTTCCCAAGGTCGTTACCTCAGCATACCACCACCATCAGGGCCGCCGCCCCGGATTGTTCCATGATCGCCAGCAAGGTAGCCCTACATAAGGTGCAATACTCACCCACCCGACGTAGGTTTGGGCCTGTAGGGTCCGCAGCATAGAAAACAAAAAATTTCCTACGATGGGAACAACTATGTACCAAGATCTATCTACTAGATACAAGCAACAGGTGGATATATATCCATAGAATACATACCCTCGAAGACCGAATAGCTTTAACGAGGTTGTACTCATGGATGATGTAGTCGAACACTTGCCGATCTCAAGATCGTGAAGAAGTCCATCTGGTCCAGCCGGTTCAGCACCATCAAGTCCAGCAACGCAAAAGAGTGGTGCATCCGTGATTGCACACTTGTTCGGGTACCCCAACAACCTCCGCGCCCTCACTCCAGCGAAGCAGCGGAAGCAACAAATCCTTCCAGAAAAAGCCACCGGGAACATGCATCTCGCCGATCTGAGACCATGGAGAAATTCTAAAAGGGGGAGAGAGATCCTTCACGAGGAGGTGTACTTTGAGAGGAGGAGAGGGTGGCCTTTTATAGGGAGCGGGGGGCACCCCAAGGGGCATGACGCCCAGCCATGGTGGCTGCCCCCACCTCTTCCACATTCATGTGGGTGGATCTCCCACTCAAAATGAAAAGCCTCCACTCCCATTAAAAAGTCTCCACTCAAAAATCCACTCACATGCATTAAATTTCCACCAAATTTAATGCAAGCTCTCATTTAAATAAAACTCATTTATTTATTCAGAATTTTGTTAATTACTCTAATTAACTAACATTCACATAAAACCCCTTATAACATTTCATTTCACATGCAGAACCAGTTTCAGCAATTTCAACCGAAATAGTTCCGGTGTCTAGTGAAATAAATTCCTGTGCTTTCCTTTTTATTTCTCTGGCATATTATTTGCACCAAATGGTGTCAGTATTCCTTAACTGTGTCACCCTACGGTTCGCTAATAATGTATACATGATCGAGACCCCTCTCTGATCAATAATCAGCAGCGGGACCTGGAGATTCGTACTGACTCCCACATACTCAACGATGACTTCTGTGATCGTGTGAACCTTATACGCATGTAACTCAATCCCTTTGTCTCGCGATATATTACATGTCCGAGATTCGATCATCGCTATTGCAGGGAATATGCCCAAGAGGCAATAATAAAGTGGTTATTATCGTATTCCTTATTTACGATAAATGTTTATTTTGCATGCTATAATTGTATTAATACGGAAACGTTAACACATGTGTGTTTAATAAACAAAAAAAGTTCATAGTTATGCCTCTCTTATAAACTAGCTCGTTGATTAACAAGATGATCAAAGGTTTCCTGATCATGGACATTGGATGTTGTTAATAACGAGGTCACAACATTCGGGTAATGGTGATGAACATTCATCCGAAGTATAGCATTATGATCAAGGTCATTGTGTTTATATTTCTATAACATCATACAAAGTAATATTAGTCCTTAGACCATGAGATCATGTCAATCACTAACACCGGAAGAGTATCTTGATAACATCAAACATCACCCCGTAATAGGGTGATTATAAAGATGGGTTCAGTGCTACGAAGGTGTTATGTTGAGGCTCATGGATCAAGAGTGGAATTTGTCCATCCCGATGACGGAGAGATATACTCTGGTCCCTCTCGGTGATATCACATTGGTTAGCTTGCAAGCAAGTGATTTGATCACTAGAATATTATATCACGGGAACGAGAAAAGAGTACATGTCGGTAACAAGATCAAATTAGGTATGAGGATACCGATGATCGAATCTCGGGCATGTAATATATCGCGAGACAAAGGGATTGAGTTACATGCGTATAAGGTTCACACGATCACAGAAGTCATCGTTGAATATGTGGGAGTCAGTATGGATCTCCAGGTACCGCTGCTGATTATTGATTGGAGAGGGGTATAGATCATGTCTACATTATTCGTAAACCGTAGGGTGACACACTTAAGGGATACCGACACCATTTGGAGCAAATAATATGCCAGAGAAAAAAAAAGGAAAGCGCGGGAATTTATTTCACTAGACACCAAAACTGTTTCGGTTGAAATTGCTGAAACTGGTTCTGCATGTGAAATTGAAATGTTGTAAGGGGTTTTATGTGAATGTTTGTTAATTAAAGTAATTAACAAAATTCTAAATAAATAAAAAAAAGAGTTTTATTTAAATGAGAGCTTGCATTAAATTTGGTGGAAATTTAATGCATGTGAGTGGATTTTTGAGTGGAGGCTTTTTAATGGGAGTGGAGGCTTTTCATTTTGAGTGGGAGCTCCACCCACATGAATGTGGGTGCCCCCTCTCCCTATAAAAGGCCCCCCTCTCATCCTCTCAAAGCACACCTCCTCGCGAAGGATCTCTCTCCCCCCTTTAGAATTTCCTCATGGTCTCGGATAAGCGAGATACATGTTCCCGGTGGCTTCTTCTGGAAGGATTTGTTGCTTCCGCTGCTTCGCTGGAGCGAGAGCGCGGAGGTTTTCGGGGTACCCGGACGTGTGTGCGATCACGTATGCACCTCTGCTTTGCGGTGCTGGACGTGATGGTGCTGGACCGGATGGACCAAATGGACTTCATCACGATCTTGAGATCGCCAAGCGTTCGACTGCATCATCCACGAGTACAACCTCGTTAACGCTATACGGTCTTCGAGGGTATGTATTCTATGTATGTATATCCATCCGTTGCTTGTATCTAATAGATAGATCTTGGTACATAGTTGTTCCCATCGTAGGAATTTTTTTGTTTTCTATGCTGCGAACCCTATAGTGGTATTAGAGCCGGATCTATGCGTAGATGCTTTGCACGGGTAGTAAACATATGAGTATGTGGGCGATGATGATCATTTTATTGCTTCTTAGTTGTACTTTGGATATTGGTGGCATAGTGGGATGAAGCGGCCCGGACAAACTTTACACGTCCTCGCACATGAGACGTGTTCCACGTTTGACATGCAACTAGTTTTGCATAAGTGGCTAGCGGGTGTCTGTCTCTCCCACTATGGTCAATATCTAATTTGCAACGAGTTGTCAACAATTTGATTATCCTTGTTGTGGTTCATATTCGTAGGTAAGAACGGTTCTATATTCGAAAGCCCTAAGCCACGTAAAACTTGCAATTGATAAATTAGAGGCGTCTAGTTTAGATTATTGCTGGGCTAGTGTTATGATATGGTGATGTTGTAAGTAGAAGTATGAGATGATACTCTTACAACACACATAGCGTGTAAGTTCCATAGACCTTGGCCTTACACATAAAAGTATGATAGAGATTATACCACGGTGCACATGATGGAGATCATATGCGGGAACCATATCATTTCACTTATAAACATGTGATGTTTGATTGCATCTTATATTGCTAGTTTGGCATTTTATTAGCATAATAAGATGATCCCTCATTTAGATATCAAGATAAAAATGTGTTCTTCCTTAAG
This sequence comes from Avena insularis, assembly GCA_023614405.1. Classification (NCBI taxonomy): domain Eukaryota; kingdom Viridiplantae; phylum Streptophyta; class Magnoliopsida; order Poales; family Poaceae; genus Avena; species Avena insularis. Next base: position 26,996,253 of record CM042689.1, on the reverse strand, counting down.
TATGCACCGACAATGTTTCATCACTTCAAGACATCACGTGATGATCGGGTGTACTTGAATCCACGAGCATATCTCGGGTGTAAGACATTTACACACGCGAATACTAAGGTTCTTACTTGGAGATCCTAGCATGTACAGACATGGCCTCGGAACACGGACCGAAAGGTTAAGCATGAGTCATATGTTTTGATATGATGACCATATGGATGCTCGCCTTTGAAGCTACACCGACTCACGTGATGATCAGACTTGGTGTAGTGGATTTGGTTCATGTAATCACCAAAAGGCATGAGGGATGTCGTTTTTGAGTGGGAGTTCATTTCTAATTTGGATTAGTAGAACTCAATTTATCATAAATTAAATCAAAGTGAATTTGCATAATTTGTTGTAGTCATTGGCATTCGTTCACCACCTTATGCTTAGTTGTAATTGAGATAATAGAACTATAGAATTCTGGATATTTACTTTACAAACTGGTATCGTATTATGTTGAGTGTCAATCTAAAGTTTAAAGTACTATTGCAAACTTTCAGCAAACTCTGTTTACTCCGTGCGATTTAATAATTGGTATTAAATCGAGAGTAACAATTCCAGTGTTAGTATCTTAAGTATCATGTTTGCCTCCATGATTCTTGATTGTTTTAATATCAAGTTTATCTAGGAGCTGAAAGAATTTTTTCAGAAACCATCATGTGTGGAAGATATAACGATATCTGAAACAATGTTTTTGGTTGCAATATGATAGAGTATAATGTATGTTCTCATATTGGATGAGAATTTGCGAAGGTTGGAGATGCTAGACATCCTAATCATCCAAAAAGGTTTTGGAAAGTAATGTTATACTCACGATTCGCCTTTATAAGCTACAGTAGCTTGATCATGAAAATCGTCATGATAAAGGTGAATAGAAGATGTATGTAAAAGTGTTTACTACACTAAAAGGATTACTAAAGAATGGATTTTGAAAGAATACCGATCATTTGATGATGGTGATCTACTTCAAAGTGCAAGTCCAAAGGTATTATTATTTGAATATACACGCTTTGGACTACGTGTCATGTATATGGCGCCACTGTTGATGTTGATAGATTCTTTTAAAAAGAAAAAGGAAATGCTGAAAGAGAATCTATTAAAATATATTTGGCAGAAAAGAAAAGATTGGAAATGTCCAATTTAGGTATATGGATGATATACATGTTATGGTTGTATTCTTTGCTTGTTAAACAATGTGGTTCTAGGGTATTGGATACCGAATTGGTTGGTATGAAATTTCATACAGAACGACGCAATTCATGAACCAGAATGGCATAAGTAACTAGAAAGATAATATATTATGATGTTCATGGAAAACAAACAAACCGTTGTTTGTTTTTCTCGTTGACATCAAAGCTTGACTTCAAGATTTGTTTTAATAATAGTTATTCAAATCATGTATTATGAGAACAAAGGTTGTTCAAATAATTACCGTATTCCATATAAGATGGATGATTTACAAATCTAGTTGGAGAAATCACATCCATAAAAACCTAATGCTAAAATATCGCAAGACAAATGATTGAAAGATCACTTACAAAGTGACATCGCCGTTTAAATTATATTGGAAAGAAAACATGAAGAAACACCATTTTCATGGATTTTTGGAGTCTTTGATTTGATCAAGTGACGCTTGTGAGACTTTCGTCGGGATAATTAAAACTTCGTTCAAAGGCCAAAGAAGAACGAACGACTAAATTATTGGAATTTATACATATCAATGTATGTAGTCCATTATGTATAGTCGTAAGCGATGGATTTCAACTTCATATACTTTCTCCGGAAATTTGAGTGAATATTCACTTAATGAGAAAGAAGTATGAAATATTTGAAAATGTTTCAAAGACTTTCAAGATGAAGTGAAAAATCATTGTAACAAGAAAAATTAAATGGTTTATGATTTTATCTTAAGGGATTTATTTGAGTTACAAGTGTAACAAGAAAAATAAATGAATCATGATTTATCATAAAGGGATTTATTTGAGTTACAAGTTTAGCAAAACACCTAGATTTACATCTCCCGAAACACCATAGGAGTATGGAGTGTTTGAGATTTGTAATAAAACCTTGTTTGACATGGTTGGATCAAAGGTGTTATTTATAAAACTGCCATTATGTTTTAAAAGATTAATGCTTTAGAGACTACCACTTTTACACTGAAAAGAGCTCCATCTTGATCCGTTGAAATGACACCATATGAGCTATGGTTTGGGGTAAAACCCAAGTTGTCATTTCTTAAATTTTGGTACGCTAAACATAAGTAAGATGTTTATAACCGAAGTCGGATGAACATGTCTTTGTAGGTTATTTCGAATAACAATTGGTTATTCCTCCATAACACCAAGGACAAAAGGGTTTGTCGCTTGAAATGTGAAGTTTCTTGAAGAAGGACATTTTCATAAATGTTAAGTAGGAGGACAATAGAACTTTGATAAGGTTAACGAACCTTAGCTATATGTGCTGAGTTGCGCAGCGACGGAAAATGTTCCGGAGGCAGCCAGAATGCTCATGGCTCACGTGCCTCAAAGGTTGTGGTCACGGAGGTCTAAGTTCTTATTGAACCAAGTCGGTCGAATAAACAATCAAATACTGATATTTGAGAGTAAATCATTATTTGATAATGATAAACCGACTACATGCAAAGAAGCGATGATGGGCCCTGACTCTGTCAAATGGCTTGAAGCCATAAAATCCGTGATAGTTCCATACACGAGAAATCAAGTTTTAAACTTGGAAGACCCTCCGGAAAGGTGTAAAAACCTACCGATCGTATTTGGATCTATAAAGAAACAGACATGGATTTGAAATAGTCGACATGTCGTAAAGTATTTTACGACAATGTTCAAGGAGTTGACTATGACAAGATTTGATCTGTCATAAGCGATATTTAGTCTGGACGGATTAAAGTAGCAACCATTATATATAATTTGGTATATGGTAGATGAATAAACAAAACAAAGTTCTTCTAATAGAATGGTTACCTAGGACGTGTACATGACACGGTCCAAAGGGTTTTGTTAAATTTAAAGGATGCTAAAAGGCATGCAAACTTTAATGGTTGAAGTAAGCATCGCGGAGTTGGAATCTTCACCATCATGAAAAAGGAGTTTTTCATCAGAGACGATGAAGATGCTTGCATTTGCAAGAAATTAAGTGGGAGCACTAAGACATATTTCTAATACATTATGTGGAGGACATCTTGTTGATTGGAAATGATGTATCTTTTATTGACAAAGGTTAAGAATTTCATTTCGATGAAAGACTTAGGCAAAACCCAAATATTTAGCATGAATGTCTATAGTGGATGTGTGGCGCTAATATGGTTGTGCCAGCGACATATATGAGATATTGAAGGAGTTCAATATAGAAACGACAAAAAACGGTTCTTGTCGCATGGAAAGGAATTGAATCAAGATTCAAGTGTATCGACACTTGATAAGTGAAACAAGATTCAAGTGCTTTGACACTTGATGAGTGAAATCATAAGGATGTTTTGATCAATCATACCATGATATTTACACATACAGATATGTCCTATGCTCTAAGTGTTATGAGGATATACCAGAATGAATCATAAAATTATCATTGGACGATAGTAAGGATATTCTTATGATCTTTTGGAAGAACTAAGAATATATTTGTATAGAGGTGACAAACAATTACAAATAGTTCATTATAAAGCGTTACATTGATACTAGTTTTGTCACAAGATACAAGTTAAGTCTATCTCAATTTAAACTATGGGTGGCACAATGAAATGGAAAGAAAGTTTTCATGATGGATTTGGATGAATTCCATAGTTAAGACATTGTAACGAATACTACAACAAAAAGGCTAAGTATATGACTGCTATAGTAGCAGCAAAGGAGGGAATTTGTGTCAAGTAGTTTGTTATCAAATTAAGGTGTGGTTATAGCGGGCTAACACTAAAGATATATTATGCGACAATAGTATCGGCATTGATTTAACCCCAAGGAACTAAAGGTCTCACCAAAGACCAAATTTATACAATGCCATCTCATTAGAGAATGAGTGATGCGTGAGAGCAAAGACATGTAAATACACGGGCTGAAGCGTCGGATCCGTAGATTATGTTAACCATTTGCGATTGCGTATATGGAACACCCGAGACCATAGGTGTTCAAATCATAAAGTTTTCAAACTAGATTATTGTCTCTAGTGCAAGTGGGAGACTAAAGGGAATATGCCCGAGAGGCAATAATAAAGTGGTTATTATCGTATTCCTTATTTATGATAAATGTTTATTTTGCATGCTATAATTGTATTAATATGGAAACATTAATACATGTGTGTTTAATAAACAATAAGGAAGTTCCTAGTTATGCCTCTCTTATAAACTAGCTCGTTGATTAACAAGAGGATCAAAGGTTTCCTGATCATGGACATTGGATGTTGTTAATAACGAGGTCACAACATTAGGGTAATGGTGTGATGAACATTCATCCAAAGTATAGCATTACGATCAAGGTCATTGTGTTTATATTGCTATAACATCATACGAAGTAATCTTAGTCCTTAGACCATGAGATCATGTCAATCACTAACATCGGAAGAGTATCTTGATAACATCAAACGTCACACCGTAACATGGTGATTATAAAGATGGGTTCAGTGCTACGAAGGTGTTATGTTGAGGCTCATGGATCAAGAGTGGAATTTGTCCATCCCGATGACGGATAGATATACTTTGGGCCCTCTCGGTGATATCACATTGGTTAGCTTGCAAGCAAGTGATTTGATCACTAGAATGTTATATCACCGGAACAAGAAAAGAGTACATGTCGGTAACGAGATCAAACTAGGTATGGGGATACCGATGATCAAATCTCGAACATGTAATATATCGCGAGACAAAGGGATTAAGTTACATGCGTATAAGGTTCACACGATCACAGAAGTCATCGTTGAATATGTGGGAGTCAGTACGGATCTCTAGGTCCCGCTGCTGATTATTGATCGGAGAGGGGTCTCGATCATGTCTACATTATTCACGAACCGTAGGGTGACACACTTAAGGGATACCGACACCATTTGGAGCAAATAATATGCCAGAAAAAAAAGGAAAGCACAGGAATTTATTTCACTAGACACCGAAATTGTTTCGGTTGAAATTGCTGAAACTGGTTCTGGATGTGAAATTGAAATGTTGTAAGGGGTTTTATGTGAATGTTTGTTAATTAAAGTAATTAACAAAATTCTGAATAAATAAATAAAAGAATTTTATTTAAATGAGATCTTGCATTAAATTTGGTGGAAATTTAATGCATGTGAGTGGATTTTTGAGTGGAGGCTTTTTAATGGGAGTGGAGGCTTTTCATTTTGAGTGGGAACTCCACCCACATGAATGTGGAAGAGGTGGGGGCATCCACCATGGCTGACGCCATGTCCCTTGGGGTGCCCCCCTCTCCCTATAAAAGCCCCCCTGTCATCCTCTCAAAGCACACCTCCTCGCGAAGGATCTCTCTCCCCCTTTAGAATTTCCCCATGGTCTCGGATCAGTGAGATACATGTTCCCGGTGGATTTTTATAGAAGGATTTGTTGCTTCCACTGCTTCGCTGGAGCAAGGGCGCGGAGGTTGTCGGGGTACCCGGACGTGTGTGCGATCACGGATACACCACTGCTTTGCGGTGCTGGATGTGATCGTGCTGGACCGGCTGGACCAGATGGACTTCATCACGATCTTGAGATCGGCAAGCGTTCGACTACATCATCCACGAGTACAACCTCGTTAACGCTATACGGTCTTCGAGGGTATGTATTCTATGGATGTATATCCACCCGTTGCTTGTATCTAATAGATAGATCTTGGTACATAGTTGTTCCCATCATGGGAAATTTTTTGTTTTCTATGCTGCGAACCCTACAGCTATATCCATACCGAGTTTGATCTCGTTAGCGACTTGTACTCGTTCACGTGATATAACATTCTAGTGATCAAATCACCTTCTTGCAAGCTAACCAATGTGATATCAGGGCCGAGAAGAAGTATATCTCTCAGCTATCCGGATGGATAATTCCACCTTTTGATCATGAAGCCTCAACATACACCTTCATAGTTAATCAACCCATCTTTATAGTCACCTCAGAACGGTGTGATGTTGATGTCAAGATACTCTTCAAGTGTGATTGACATTATGTCTTGACATTGCATGATGTTAATATAACAAAACTTTGATTTGTCATGTTACTGGATGAATATTCACATCATTCAACAATGTTGTGACCTGGTTATATTGTTGTTTCATGAATGGGTCATTGTCATTGTGACCTTTGACTATTTATAACTGCATGTTTCACACATCTTTTGAATTAACAAAACCTTTGGATTCAAGTTTCATGCAGTCAAATTGTTTCTTTAGACGTTCAATGTCATTTCATCTCAAATCTTCATTGATTGTTTTATCTTACCTACTTGGTTCAATAGGAACAGACCTTAACAAAAAATTCTTTTTCAAGAAACTTCACTTTCAGCGACGAACCCTTTTGTCCAATAAACATCTTACTTATGTCTACCAAAATTTAAGAAAGAAAACTTGGTTTTCAAACCATAACCATAACATGGTGTCATTTCAGATGGAATCAAATCGATGTTACAATTTCCATTTGAACATTTTTCTTTTACCAATGAATATTCAAAAAGCATATGAAGTTGAAATCAAATAAACACGACATACACCATATGTATAAATTTCAATATTTTAGTTTTCTTGAACAAGTTAATCGTCGGAAACATATCTATAATTTTTTATATTCCATGCTTGTTATTATCTACTTTGCTTTGCTTTGTCTACACTTTGAGGTGCTTTTTACATGTTTTCTGGTACTAACCTATTAACAAGTTGCCACAATGCCAGTTGCCTGTTTTCTGCTATTTTTGGTTTCAGAAAAGCTAGTTAAGAAATATTCTCGAAATTGGACGGGACAAACGTCAAAGTCAAAAACTTTCCGTGGGGAACAAGAAGTCCAGAGGGGAGACGGAGAAGCGTGCCAGGGCGGCCAAACCCCCCCTAGGCGCGGCCAGAGGTGGGCCTGCGCCTGGGTAGGGTTTGGCACCCCTGGTCGCCTCCTCGGCCTTCCCTTTGCTTATAAGAAGCCCCCGATTAAGAAACCCTAAGCACCCGATCAAATCTCCATGAAACCGTCTGTATACACCGCCACCATCGTCCCTAGATCGGGGGGATCTACAGTTCTTCCCGGCACCCTGCCGGAGGGGAGATCATCCTGGAGGCCTTCTCTCCGGTATGATGCGTGAGTAGTTCCACCTTGGACTATGGGTCCATGTAGTAGCTAAATGGTTGTATCTCCTCCTTTGTGCTTTCATGTATAGATCTTGTGAGCTCCATTCATGATCAAGATCTAATCTATTTGTAATCATGCATGTTGTTATTGCGGGGATTCGATGGATATTGAGATTATTATGTTGGTTTGATTAATGGTTTTGCCTTTATGATTCTATCATGTCTGTGTTGTTTGTGATCTTGCATGCTCTCCGTTGTTAGTAGCTATCTTGGCCAAGTAGTTGCTAGTGACTCCAAGAGGGGGTATTTATGCTCGATAGTGGGTTCATGCCTCTAGTTTCCAAGGGAACTGACAATAATCTCTTTAGTTGTAGAATGTGCTGTTACCACTAGGGAGAAAACAACGGTCTCTTGTTCATGGAACATGTGGACTGTTTACCTTACACACTTTGCTTAAAGTAGTTGTCTTTTGCTTGCAACTTAATACTGGAGGGGGTTCGGATGATAACCTGAAGGTGGACTTCTAGTCATAGATGCAGTTGGATGGCGGTCTATGTATCTTGTTGTATTGCCCAATCGAATCTCATAGGATCTTCTGACTAGTAATTGCATTGTTATGCCTTGCTCAGTTCCTGTCAATTGCTCTGCTATAATTTGTTTACCCTTCATGCCATGTTGTTTATCTAAGGAGAGCACCTCTAGTGAACTATGGACCCCGGTCCAATCTTTACCATTGATACATCTTTCACTGTTACTTGTTTACTTGCTGCAATCCATTACCTTCCACACCATATGTATAGCAGAGCTTGCTCCTAATTATGAGATTGCTGCAGCTTCTTTAGTTCATATGTTGGAGGCTAGGATTATTAGCCTTAACCCCTTCATACAATTCTTGTTCCTAAAACTAAAAAAAGAAAAGAATACTAAAAAGAGGGAATTCATCCTTGAAAGTTTATTAAATGAATTCCATGATGTTGCTAGGGAAGCCAAAAAGGTCTTTGAGCGTTTCAATATGCTAGGCTCAAATGTAGATGTTGTGGGTATTTCTGATAAAACTAAGCCTAAAGAAGAATTTAAGATACCCATACCGTTTAAGCTTGTTGGAATGCATGAAGCCTTTGAAAAGAATTTTGATTGGATTGCCCCTGAAAATCTTTTTGATGAAAGTAGTAGACCGAAGTGGGATGAGAAGGGATCCTCCAAAACCCATTTGCATGAGATACCTTTCATAGTTGAAGATTTTGCAAGTATTGATGTTAATGCTTTCTCATTTGAAAATACTTGATTCTTTTTGCTTCTTGTGCCTAACTTAAAGGCGTTAACGAAAATTACTTGTTGGGAGATAACCCAAGAGTTTCCTTGAGTCTTAGAAGTTATTACTTCAGTAATGACCTCTCCTTATCCCTTTTCTTTGCTTTTTGTGCCAAGAATGACCTCTAATGGGAGGGAAGTAAGATTTGGGGAGTTGCTGTCCTGAAACAGATTTCTGTTCTCCACCAAAATAATTCATGAGGAGTCTCTGTAACTCGGATTGAGCTAAAAACTTATGAATAAATCCCCCAGTATGTTTGTTAACTTTCGTTAGTTCAACACTTTTTGATTTGAGCAACAGAAAATTTTCGAAAAAATCGGTTTCTGCCTGTTGGTCTGTTTTGACAGATTTCTGCCATTATTTGCATTTGCTTCTTATTGATTCCTTTTTGAGTTCTTTTTGGAAAATTGAGCTTTTTAAAGGAGTTACTACAGTAGATTATTGTTTTTACTGAAAATCCTTGTTGTTCCAAATCTTTTCCAGAGGTCTAATATCTTTTGAATACACTAATGTTGCTAATGAAGATTGTGTGAAGTTTTGTATGAAGGACAAATTTTAGGTGTAGAGAGAGAATGATGCAGTGAGATGAAGAATAGAAAAAATCTCAATCTTGGGGGTGCCACCATGGTGTCACCCCAATAAATATCCAAGAGGTATAAGCGTCAAAGCGTGCAGATGCCCAAGACATCCCCTTCTTCGTTAATAAAAAGCTTAGGTCTGTCTAGACACTTCGTTTTTATTATTTCACGCACAGTTGTGTTGTTCTTGGAGCGTCTTAGTTTTCGTTTGCTTTGCTTAGTTTGTTTATTTTTCTTGAATAAAGTAGTTTGGACCCCCGTTATCGCCGTGTTGTTTCAATAAGTCGATTGGTGTTGGAAAGGAGTAGAAAGTTCTTGCTTAGAAGTGCAAGAGGAGCTTGCATTGACTGTGACTTAGACTTTAGCATGACATGCTAGGTGTTGTTTTGACCTTATGCTTAGTGATTATTATTGTAGCATGTCTTGTTCCAAACAATTGGGATTGCTTAGTGTGTCTTGAAGAAATTATGCGTTGTTTTAGCATACAAAAGCATAGTATTGTGGTTTTCTCCTTTGATACTTTGTTTGGGTTGACTTGGCACATGATCACACCATGTTATGACTATGAACAAGTCACCATAGGATCTATGATCATTTAGTCATTGACTTGTAGTACCACTCTATGCTTTGATTAGTAATGTATTGTCGCTCTGCATGATTATGGCCATTATTGCTCTCTTAGTTAGTTGCTCCCAGTCTTTTGCTAGCCTCCACTTGTATGAGTAAGCTCTACTCATGCTTCCAACTCCCAAGAAACCAAGTTATTACAAAGTTTCCACTATAAACTCCTATGCATGGTGTGTTACACCATTCCAAGTATATTCTTGTTTATAGCTATCTTCCAATTAAAAACTATTTTGTTATGTGAAAACTTAGTGATTAAAGCCCTCACAAACTTGATGGCACACTTTATATTCTTTGCCTCTAATAACTTGAACCATTGTGTCGTCTATGTTGTATATGCTTGCACTTATACGTTGGAATTAGCAGAACCATGCTGTCATGGGGAACGTTTTCAACATTGCACTTGTACTTTGTACTCAGTTGATATCATGCTCTTTTGTTTATAAATGTCACCAGTGTGAAATAAAGAGGGAGCTTGTAAGTACATGGAGTTATGTATTCTATGTTATAGAAACGACTGGGCCGCTAGCCTAAGCCATGCCTAATCATGGTGGAAAGTTGCAGCATCATCATAGTGATCTATCTGTGAAGCATCCTCAATAAAAAGCTATGCATATAGTAAATAAAAAGATGCTGAGATGCTCATTGTCGGCTTGCCTTGTCATTTTGGTTATGGGAAAGCTTCTGTACCATGTGCAAGGGGTACCCCGTTGGCGGTTCTCAATGATATGCAAATACTTACAATGACAAGAACTTACCAGGGCCTGAAGTTGAGTAGGATGAGGTGTGGCCCTCATATTCAAGGGACGTGAGATTGCCACCTTATACTTTGTCAAGCATATACTCCCTAGTTTGTTCACTTTAACCTTAATCACTTCAAGATGCTTATGATAGGGGCAATGAGGGCTCAAACTTGAAATCTCTGCTTCCTTTACAAAAGCTAGTAATTTTTTATGTTCCATGCTTGTTAGTATCTACTTTGCTTTGCTTTGTCTATACTTTGAGGTGCTTTTTACATGTTTTCTGGTACTAACCTATTAACAAATTGCCATAGTTCCAGTTGCTTATTTTCTGCTGTTTTTGGTTTCAGAAAAGCTAGTAAAGAAATATTCTCGGAATTGGACGGGACAAACGTCAAAGTCAATAACGGGTAACAAGAGGTCCAGAGGGGAGACGGAGAAGCGTGCTAGGGAGGACAAACCCCCCGTAGGCGCGGCTAGGGGTGGCCCCGTGCCTGGGTAGGGTTTGACCCCCCTGGTCGCCTCCTCGGCCTCCCCCTTCACCTATAAGAAGCCCCCTGATGCACAAACCCTAAGCATCCGATCAAATCTCCACGAAACCGTCTGTAGCCGCCGCCACCATCGTCCCTAGATCAGGGGGGATCTGAAGTTCTTCCCGGCACCCTGCCGGAGGGGAGATCATCCCAAAGGCCTTCACTCCGGTATGATGCGTGAGTAGTTCCACCTTGGAATATGGGTCCATGTAGTAGGTAGATGGTTGTATCTCCTCCTTTGTGCTTTCGTGTATAGATCTTGTGAGCTCCGTTCATGATCAAGATCTAATCTATTTGTAATCATGCATGTTATGTTTGCGGGAATCCGATGGATATTGAGATTATTATGTTGGTTTGATTAATGGTTTTGTCTTTATGATTCTATCATGTTTGTGCTGTTTGTGATCTTGCATGCTCTCCGTTGTTAGTAGCTATCTTGTCCAAGTAGTTGCTAGTGACTCCAAGAGGGGGTATTTTTCTCGATAGTGGGTTCATGCCTCTAGTTTCCAAGGGAAGTGACAATAATCTCTTCGGTTGTATAATGTGTTGATGCCACTAGGGAGAAAACAACGGGCTCTTGTTCATGAAACATGTCGAATGTTTACCTTACACACTTTTTTAAAGTAGTTGTTTGTTGCTTGCAACTTAATACTGGAAGGGGTTCGGATGATAACCTAAAGGTGGACTTCTAGTCATAGATGCAGTTAGATGGCGGTCTATGTATCTTGTTGTATTGCCCAATCAAATCTCATATGATCTTTCTGACTAGTAATTGCATTGTTATGCCTTGCTCAGTTCTTGTCAATTGCCATGCTATAATTTGTTTACCCTTCATGCCATGTTGTTTATCTAAGGAGAGCACCTCTAGTGAACTATGGACCCCGGTCCAATCTTTACAATTGATACATCTTCCACTGTTACTTGTTTACTTGTTGCAAACCATTACCTTCCACACCATACATTTATTCCTTTGTTACGGCAAATCGGTGATCTTGACAACCTCACTTATTCGTTGGGGCAAAGCCTTGAGTTTGTGTTGTGCAGGTCTCCACGTTGTTTGCAATACCTGTGTGACGTTTCCTTCCTCCTTCTGGTTCGATAACGTCGGTCTCAACTGACGGAAAACTTGCTGCTTGCTCTTCACACCCTGCGCTTGTGGTTACCAACGAAGTGCCACGTCGAGCACCATCAAGATTCTTTATGTTTTCTTTCCAATATAGTTTAAATGGCGATGTTACTTTGTAAGTGATCTTCCAATCATTTGTCTTGCGACATTTTAGCATTAGTTTTATGTATGTGATTTCTCCAACTAGATTTGAAAATCATCCATCTTATATGGAATACAGTAATTATTTGAACAATCTTTGTTCGCATAATACCTAATTTTTAAATAACTATTATTAAAACAAATTTTGAAGGCAAGTTTTGATGTCAACGAGAAATACAAACAACGGCTTGTTTGTTTTTGATGATCATCATCACGTATTCTCTTGCTAGTTACTTAGGCCATTGTGGTTCATGAATTGCATTGTTCTGTATGAAATTTCATACCAAACAATTCGGTATCCAATACCCAAGAACCACATTGTTTAACAAGCACAGAATACAACCATAACATGTATATCATCTATATACCTAAACTGGATATTTCTAGGCTTTTCGTTTCTGCTAAATATAATTTATAGATTCTCTTTCAGCATTTTATTTTCCTTTTTAAAAGAATCTATCAACATCAACAGTGGCGCCATATACATGACACATAGTCCAAATCATGTATATTCAAATAATAATACCTTTAGACTTGCACTTTAAAGTACATAACCATCATCAAATGATCGGCATTCTTTCAAAATCCATTCTTTAGCAATCTTTTAGTGTAGTAAACACTTTACATACATCTTCTATTCATCCTTATTATGACGACTTTCATGATCAAGCTTAGCTTATGAAGGCGAATCGTGAGTATAATGTTACTTTCCAAAACCCTTTTTGGATGATTAGGATGTCTAGCATCTCTAACCTTTGCAAATTATCATCCAATATGAGAACATATGTTATACTCTATCATATTGCAACCAAAACATTATTTCAGATATCGTTATATCTGCCACACATGATGGTTTCTAAAACAATTTTTTCAGCTCCTAGATAAACTTAATATTAAAACAATCAAGAATCATGGAGGCAAACATGATACTTAAGATACTAACACTGGAATTGTTACTCTTGATTTAATACCAATTATTAAATTTCACAGAGTAAACAGAGTTTGCTGGAAGTTTGCAATAGGACTTTAAACTTTAGGTTGACACTTAACACAATACGATACCAGTTCGTAAAGTAAATATCCAGAATTCTATAGTTCTATTATCTCAATTACAACTAAGCATAAGGTGGTGAACGAATGCCAATGACTACAACAAATTATGCAAATTCACTTTGATTTAATTTATGATAAATTTGAGTTCTACTAATCCAAATTAGAAATGAACTCCCACTCAAAAACGACACCCCTCGTGTCTTTTTGGTGATTACATGAACCAAATCCACTACACCAAGTCCGATCATCACGTGAGTCGGTGTAGCTTCAAAGGCGAGCATCCATATGGTCATCATATCAAAACATATGACTCATGCTTAACCTTCCGATCCGTGTTCCGAGGCCATGTTTGCACATGCTAGGCGTGCCAAGTAAGAACCTTAGTATTCGTGTGTGTAAAATTGTCTTACATCCGAGATATGCTCGTGGATTCAAGTACACCCGATCATCACGTGATGTCTTAAAGCGGCAAAACATTGTCGATGCATACTTAAGGAAGAACATATTTTTATCTTGATATCTAAATGAGGGATCATCTTATTATGCTAATAAAACGCCAAACTAGCAATATAAGATGCAACAAACATCACATGTGAAAAAGTGAAATGATATGGTTCTTGCACTTGATCTCCATCATGTGCATCATGGTATGATCCTCATCATAGCTTTATGTGTAAGACCAAGGTCTATGGAACTTACACGTTATGTGTGTTATAAGAGTATCGACTTATACTTCTACTTACAACATCACCATATTATGACACTATCCCAACAACAATCTAAACTAGACGCCTCTAATTTATCCATTGCAAGTTTTACGTGGCTTAGGGCTTTCGAAGATAGAACCGTTCCAATCTACGAACATGAACCACGACGAGGATAACCAAATTATTGACAAGTCGTTGCAAATTAGATATTGACTATAGTAGAGACAGACACCCGCTAGCCACATATGCAAAACTAGTTGCATGTCAAGCGTCGAACATGTCTCATGTGCGAGGACATGTAAAGTTTATCTAGGCCGCTTCATCCCACTATGCCACCAATATCCAAAGTACAACTAAGAAGCAATAAAATGATCATCATCGCCCACATACTCATATGTGTACTACCCATGCAAAGCATCTACGCATAGATCCGGCTCTGATACCACTGTAGGGTTCGTAGCATAGAAAACAAAAAAATTCCTACGATGGGAACAACTATGTACCAAGATCTATCTACTAGATACAAGCAACGGGTGGATATACATCCATAGAATACATACCCTCGAAGACCGAATAGCGCTAACGAGGTTGTACTCGTGGATGATGTAGTCGAATGCTTGCCGATCCCAAGATCGTGATGAAGTCCATCTGGTCCAACCGGTCCAGCACCGCAAAGCAGTGGTGCATCCGTGATCGCACACACGTCCGGGTACCCTGACAACCCCGCGCCCTCACTCCAGCGAAGCAGCGGAAGCAACAAATCCTTCCAGAAAAAGCCACCAGAAACATGTATCTCGTTGATCCGAGACCATGGGGAAATTCTAAAAGGGGGGGAGAGAGATCCTTCACGAGGAGGTGTACTTTGAGAGGAGGAGAGGGGGGCCTTTTATAGGGAGAGGGGGGGAACCCCAAGGGGCATGGCGCCCAGCCATGGTGGATGCCCCCACCTCTTCCACATTCATGTGGGTGGAGCTCCCACTCAAAATGAAAAGCCTGCACTCCCATTAAAAAGCCTCCACTCAAAAATCCACTCTCATGCATTAAATTTCCGCCAAATTTAATGCAAGCTCTTATTTAAATAAAACTATTTTATTTATTTATTTATTCAGAATTTTTTAATTACTCTAATTAATAAACATTCACTTAAAACCCCTTATAACATTTCAATTTCACATGTAGAACCAGTTTCAGCAATTTCAACCGAAACAGTTCCGGTGTCTAGTGAAATAAATTCCTGTGCTTTCCTTTTTCTTTCTCTGACATATTATTTGCACCAAATGGTGTCGGTATTCCTTAAGTGTGTCACCCTACAGTTCGCGAATAATATAGACATGATCAAGACCCCTCTCCGATCAATAATCAACAGTAGGATCCGGAGATCCGTACTGACTCCCACATATTCAATGATGACTTCTGTGATCGTGTGAACCTTATACGCATGTAACTCAATCCCTTTCTCTCGCGATATATTACATGTCCGAGATTCGATCATCGGTATCTCCATACCTAGTTTTATCTCGTTAGCGACATGTACTCTTTTCTTGTTCCCGTGATATAACATTTTAGTGATCAAATCACTTGCTTGCAAGCTAACTAATGTGATATCACCGAGAGGGTCTAGAGTATATCTCTCCGTCATCGGGATGGACAAATTCCACTCTTAATCCATGAGCCTCAACATAATACCTTCGTAGCACCGAACCCATCTTTATAGTCGCCCTGTTATGGTGTGACGTTTGATGTTATCAAGATACTCTTCCGGTGTTAGTGATTGACATGATCTCATGGTCTAAGGAATAAGATTACTTCATATGATGTTATAGCAATATAAACACAATGACCTTGATCGTAATGCTATACTTCGGATGAATGTTCATCACATCATTCCAATAATGTTGTGACCTCGTTATTAACAACATCCAATGTCCATGATCAGGAAACCTTTGATCATCTTGTTAATCAACGAGCTAGTTTATAAGAGAGGCATAACTAGAAACTTTTTGTTTGTTTATTAAACACACATGTATTAATGTTTCCGTATTAATACAATTATAGCATGCAAAATAAACATTTATCATAAATAATAAATACGATAATAACCATTTTATTATTGCCTCTCGGGCATATTTCCTTCAGGGCCTCCAAAGGAGATGCCCCCAAAGGGGAGTGATGGAGAACTTAAGAGATCCGACCAAGTAAGGGTTGAATCTATATGCTTTACATTGCTAGTCCCTAAATCGACTGGCTAGCACACACAACTCAACATGTAATACCACGAAACAAAGGTCTGATTCTATTACATCGAATGATCTAGAAATTTAACATAGTCTCATACAACTTGCATAGCCAAAGGGCTAGCACAACACAAGTAAAGTTCTGGCGTGGAAAAAAAGTAACATGAGGAGTCATATTCAGTGCCACATGAGAAACATACCAACTGCAGACTCACGGTCCTATCATCATATCTTACTTGTCATCAGAGTATAACCTACACCATGAAATATTACAGCCACGGATGGTCAATACACTGATTGTATTGGCAAGTTTCAATAGAAAAGTATAACAAATGTATATGCAAGGGAATGTCACAGGAAGATTGAGGGTTTCTTTTGCATAAAGCTAATTTAATTCATACCTTGGTAGTTTGGAAACCATTAATCGTTAACATAGTCTATCATTTCAATTCAAATATTGGATAAGCTGAAACACCAGGTAGCAACACCGTGTGCTCAGTCCCATACCATACAACCCATAATAACATAGGGTGACACACTTAGGTAGAAACAATGAGTGCTTAGTCCTATACTAGGAAAACAATTTTGGTTTTTAAAACAAAAAAGGTAGGATATACTTCTTCACTTCAAGTATTCTCTCTGCATAGGCGCATTCGCAAAGTATACAAGGCTCTCGTCGGACATAATCCCTGGACGTGCAAGTCCCTAAGAAAATGCTAACTCCGGCCATGCGCATTCACAAAATGTGCAAGAACCCCATTGGGCACAATCACTAGGTGCACAAATCCTCAACAAAACATATGCTAATCCCCAATAGAGTACAATCGCTTAGTGTACAAGATCTCTACTAACCCCTAATAGGTGCAATCAATGAGCATGTAAGTCCTCCAACCGGTGCAATACATTTCCATCAACTTTGGTACGTGCTAGGTGCAATCCTCTTTCAGGCGCAATCACCAAGCGTGTAGGTCTCTAGACCGTCCAGAAAAAAACATTTTAAGATAAGATTTGTTTTTGAAACATTTTCATGACCTTGTTCAAAAAGGGTGCATGTCAAATTTACTAAAAATATTATCATTTGAATACACAATTTCCCACGTCTACCGAAGCAACGGTTAAACACTCGTTTTAAATCCGCACGGGCAACAAAGGTCAAGAATTGATATGGCTAACCTACATAGTTTTCATACCGTAACTTAAAATACAATAAACAAGCCTACACATGCATACTATGAAAACATCTAAATACTTAGGAAACCATTGGGGCCG
The DNA here is from genome assembly GCA_023614405.1 of Avena insularis. Lineage (NCBI taxonomy): Eukaryota > Viridiplantae > Streptophyta > Magnoliopsida > Poales > Poaceae > Avena > Avena insularis. Next base: position 26,978,643 of record CM042689.1, on the reverse strand, counting down.
TGATGGAAGTAAACTATCCTTGGTTGAAGTTGTTTGGTTCACGCTCCTCCTCGAACCATCCTTTCACCCCGCTTTATAAATAAAGCAACACCCAGATCCATACAAGCATCCACACACAACAACTGGTCGAGGCCAAAAGATAAGAGAAAATAGGTACACGTCTGCTGGAGCCACAACACAGCAAAGCCCAAAGCTAAAACAAAAAGGTCGAGACACCAACAACACTCCAGCCGTCGTAAGGGGTAGCTACCATCACGAGCGATCCGGGGCCGAGAAGGGAAGCGCCGCCGTCTTCAAGGCCCGAAGAGTGATGTCGAGAGCCTCCCGATCACGCTGTCTCACCAACGGGGACCACTGCTGTAAGAAGGCGAGCAGAGAAAAAAATAGTCAGAGACACGAGCGGGGTACATATGCTCAATCACCATCTTATTCCTAACGTTCCACAGGGTCCAAGCTAGGGCCGCGAACACTAGCCACAAGAGGCGACGCCTCCTTCTGGCCCGGTTTGCCTCGGTCTGCAGGAACTCCCGAGTTCCTGGGCCTGCCAAGATGGCCTCAATACCTCCTGAACAAAGCTCTAAAGAAAATGGGTCGCCGTGCAAGAGAACATAATATGGGCACATGTCTCCGGGATTCCACATAGGGGATACATGCCATTGCCCGGGCCATTGCGCTTCGCCACCTCCACCCCTTATGGCAAGCAATCACAGATAAGCTACCAGAAAAATGCGAATACTAAGGGGCAGAGGGGCCTTCCACAAGGGCGAGGTCCACCGTAGCTTTGGGCCCTGGAAGAAGGCCCTATAAGCCAATCTCACCGAGAAATCCCCTGACGGGGCCAGTGTTCCAGGAGGCTGAGTCCTGCTCCTCGGATAGGGACCCAGGAAGTGCATCCGTTAAGCACCGATACTCCTCCACCTTGACCATGCTAAAGGTCCATCGGAAAAGATGTTCCAGCGACCCTCTAGAAAGGCCTCGGCTACGAGGATCGTCGGGGCCTCGGTGATGGCATAAAACGCAAGGAAATGCTTATATAGCGGGGTATATAGGAGCCAGGGGCCCTGATTGCAATATTCTTGTAACGTGTAGATTGCCTAAAATGTAACCACTGTTGTTGCGAGGAGCGTGAAATGTAACCACAGTCGTGCATTTCAGGCAATCTACATGTTACTAGAATATTGCAATCACTAAATAATCAAATCAAACAAGTGCAATGCTTGGGGTGGGGCATTATAGATTAAACATCGGGCCTTTAGCTTTTTATCTATAAAAACTAGGTTTATCATGCCTGAGCTGCAAGATGGTATCCCATGAATTGGTAACTTGGACCTTCGGCCAGGCCACACTGACGTCCAGTCCATCAACACGGAAGGACTTGGCCAGCCCAGGGTATCTCCGCATCTCTACTACAACTATAGAAGTCGTTACACTTTCTATCGACATAATACAGAACTGGGGCTCTTTAACAGAACCAAGATGACACAAAACTAATCCATTTCCAAAGTACACCTGTACACGTGCAGCGCAACCACCAAAGATGGCATCTAATGTCTGCCATCGTGGATCCTAAAATTTTCAATAGTAGTACCTCCCAAACAACTTGTCACCCGCTAAGTACCATGTCACCTGCCATCAATGGGTCGGATGGTTCTGCCTCTAGGCTAATATAAGTATCTCATACTAGTATGAATTTTGTTGTGAACTAAAGACAAAATGGGGATGCTAGCGAGCCAAAGCTTCAACAAAACAAGTTCCCTCCATATGAAATAAACCTCCCGGCTACACTTTTGAATATCTTAACTACATGGACTTGATGTCTTCGTTTCTCAAGCTGGAAATATTAATCTACATCCGGTGAGATAGCTGTCCAAAGAATTAATCTGTTCACCATGATAGTTTTATTGGCAATTGTCAGGTTCAAGTTGAATTAATCTATATCTATACTACTATTAAAAGAACAAACATTTTCTTTTAAGTGCACCCACTAAACCTACACAGCCGAACTAGCACCGTCAGATCAGCCCACTTTATCAGATCTAACCGCCTAGATTGGTCTATCCTTGTCTGGAGTGCGCTTAGCAATTTGCGCGGACCGAACGCATTCCACCGGCAGAGGAAAGATTCAGTATCCACTCATCTTAAAAAACTAAAGAAAAAATTCACACGCCGTCGCCGTCGTACTATCGTGTCCACGCAGCCCTACCCTGCCCTTCGACCGCACCTCTCAGGACCGGCGAGCTACACCGCCACGGAACGGGCCGCATCATCGCGGGTGCCAGCGCCTCCCATCCCCACACCATCGCGGCCCTGCACAGGGTCGCTGCCTCGGCACACGTCGGCTTGGGCTTACCTAAGATCTACGAGGCGTCAACCTCCTCTTCCTCTCTGACCATGCCCCCCGCGAGCTCCTCTCCACCAAGTACCAAGTGCATCCTCGCTGATCTTATGTGCCTCGACAAGTACCATACCATGAAACCACCCATCTCCTCGCTACTGCTAGGTTCCCCTAATCCCCTTCGTGCAGTCTTCAAAGCTCCACGCATGCACTGGTCATTCATTTTCAGATATGGAGCACTTAGATCTGCCATGTTCGTTACCTTATCTAATTAGAGACATTTTGAGTTTGATACTTTAGACTATTTGAAACCTAGATATATCATGGATTGATAATTATTAATCGAGATCTTCCTACTTCCTCCGACTCATATTAATTGACTTGGATTTGTCTAGATTTGGATATATCTAGACATGTTTTAGCGCTAGATACATCTAAATTTAGACAAATTTGAGTCAAGTAATATAGGTCAGAGGGAATACTTACTTTTATCCTGTAATCTGTCATTGTTTAGTTCGGGCCCCCTTAACTAATTACAATATGAGCCTTTGTTGCGAAAACTGCTTGTAGCACCCCGAGCATAGTGATATCGCTATGTCTGCCGTCCAGGTTCCCTGCAAGCCAATCGATTTCTGCGTATCCAACATGCTTCTCTATAGTATTCATTTGAGTATTAGTGTATTCAGGGCAGTAATTCTTGATCGGGACCATGCTCAGATCTGTCAGTGTGTTTGAAAGTGGGCCCAAGTACCACCAGGTTGTTACCTAAGCACTGCAAATGTGCTCTACAGTCAGCAAGCAAGGTTCTCCAACTCCAACTCTGGCACCAAGCCATGCAACGATCGTTGCACCGTTATACAGTCACTCCTGCTACCTTGGGAAGGTCCGCAGGTGGATGGTCCGGTCGACCATGTCTGGCCATGGATTAATTAAGCTTGGTGATGGCAACGGGAGCTTGAGTCTCTTTTTGCAGATGAGAAGATGAGACTTGGCAAGACACCAGGTTTAGGGGTGGGGCCAAGTCACCAAGCCAGATCGATGGCCCCATCAGGTTTATAGACGATGTTTTTCAACAAGGGAACTCCAAAGTTAAACCACAATTATTTTGCAAATACGGAGTATGTGTAAACATATCTTCTTAGTACTCCCTCTGATCTAAATTAGTCGACTCACATTAGTCTAGATTCGGATGTATCTAATACTAAAACATGTCTAGATACATTCAAATTTAGACAAATCTTAGTCAAGTAATTTGGATCGGAGGGAGTAATTTATTCATGTCATTGTTGCCAAGTTAAATAGATTAGATATATTCTTCAAACAATTGGTTAGCAAAAGAAAAAGGTTATCCAAATGAGTTTTTTCGCATGCAAAATTCATTTTTGTTTATACAAATGCGTCCACAACCAGGTGTCTCCCCCATTTTTTACCCATGGACATTTTTTTACGAAACACCGTGAACATATTTTTGAACATCATGAATAATTTTTTGAGACAACTTTAAGATATTTTAACACATGTGAATTTTAATACATAAACATACTTTGTAAACTACTAAACGTTTAACGCACTAGCCAGAGCATACTTCTTACCCTTATGAACACAACTTTTTGTCCAGTTAGAATTTTTACCATGTGAACTTTTTTCAAAACGTGAAATTTTATTCTATGAAATTAATTTTCTAAACTTAAAACATATTTTAGAGCATGATATTTTCACCCTAAAAACATTTTGTAGAGCCTGGTGAACATTTTTTTTGAACATCGTGAACAGTTTTGGACTATGAACAACTTTTCTGAAAGTCATGAACTTTTTTATTTTAAATATAAAAATGAAAATAAAAAAAATATAATATATAGAAAATATAAAGAAGAAATGTAGAAGCAAAAAAAGGAAATATATAAGAAAAGAAAAATGAGAAAACCGCTTAGATGGTCCGGCCCATTAGTGGAACTAATTAAGGGCTTGGTGGAATGCGGCGCCGGGAGTTTCTGCTGTAAATTATGTCTTATAGTATTTCCACTCTTCATCAAAAAATTAATCCCTCTGTCCGTAAATCCAGCCACATCTTGTCAGAACATGTGGAACTAGCATTTATTTCGTGCAGACCACTTGGCACATCAACGCACGTTTCATATTATTTATGAACAACATGTATTGCTGCTTTTTCCAACACAAGTATTCACACCAAACTCATTATGGCACAGATCATGATACAACAACACAGTGGTGATATCGGTAACACTGCTGCTCGGGTGCCACAAATCCCTGACCCCTTTGTTGCCAATTTTGAAATCACATATTAGATTTAGAGATCGCTGGTTTTAACATTGTCAGTTTGATTGTGTGCAGTGCAGCACTACTGCTACTTACATTCAGTCTGGACAATTTCAACATTTTATAACTTGATGGCGAGTTCGAGGAGGACACTGGTTATTCGTTCTATGGACTTGTTTGATAAGCTTCACTTGCTAGCATGACAAAGTGGTAAGTGTAGTGAGTTGCATTTTGTTAGTGGTAGGTGAGAAGCATTTGGAGAACTAATTTGTCGTCACACATGATTCTGATATCCACGATTAATTGTGTGAGGTACGAACCGATTTGTATTTTATGTGCTTCTGTATTATGTTTGGTTTAGTTCAGATCAGATCATTGAAGATGGATAGTTCCATTCTATAATTTGTGGTAATTTTTATTACAAGTCATCTCCTATGGAATTGGTGTGGCATGGACATAGATTGGAAACGATTGTGCTCATGATTGGATCTATTGTTTGGTTAATTTTGTGTTAACTCTCATGCATAGGATCGAGATGAGAGACTTGGAATTTATGATGTTGAAGTCATAAGGAAAAGTAAAATTACAGCCCTGCCAATTCGGAATAAATCAAAATAGTTGGTATTTTTGAGCCATGTAGATGGCTACATGTCTGTTCTTATATGGTCATTACTTTGTTTCAGTAAAATTAATTATTTGTTTCTTACATTGTTTCAGTAACCTTAATGTATAGATATTATATTCCTATATGTGCAGAGAAATTATAGATGCATCTGATCGTGCTTTCACGGAAATCCTCTTCAACCTCTCATGTCACTTTGCAGGTTAATGGTCTCTTTTAGATAATTTTATTTGCCATCTTGATGAACTATTCAGTTAATGTCAAAGCAAGCTGAATGTGAGAATAACTTATGCTATCTCTATGCTTCAGCGATTCAGTCTACGGGTTACATCTAGGAGTTTGCATTTTGCAGTGCTGCAACTGGAAGGTATCTCACAATTAAGCTAAATCTTATGCTCCTTTTTGTTAACAGGAGATGCACATTGTTTATTTTTTTCTAGAATTACTCTCGTACATTGTTTTTTATCAAAAGTAGATGTAAATCAAGCTTGTTTTGTGCTATGGATGTACCAGATTTGCTAATTCAGATTGTACCATGCCAAGAAGAAATCGGCATCACCAGACTTCAAGGTTGATGGAGGCCAGATGATTGTTAGCTGGGCTGAACCTAAAGGATCCATATCATCATTAGATTCTTCTTCTGCTGCTGCTGCTCAGGTGAACAACATGCATGGAAAATTAAGCTCCTACGCTCACCATTTGTACTTGAAATATGTACGGTATAGTACTTTAGTTTACAGAAGATGGACCTATTTAGTAATTCTGTATTGATAGTTATATTGGCAAATTTCCTGGTAGAAGAAACACTATGTTGCTCCTTTATGCCACAATCTACTAGAAAGAAATAGCAGCCTCTTGCAAAGGAAACAAATTATGATTTATTTGAAAATTAATGCTAACTTGCTTATTAGTCATATCTCTTCCGCTAGGAACAATTAATGCTAACTTGAAAATTAATGCTAACTTGCTTATTAATGCCACAATCTCTTGCTTATTTGAAAATTAATGCTAACTTGCTTATTAATGCTAGATGGGAATTGGGTAGATGGGCAATGCTGAAGATACTGAACTTAGGAACAATGTGAGAAAAGAGATAATATTACCGCCATAGAAAGGTCAATCTGTGTAATGCCTTTTCATATGTGACCGTTTTAAACTATCAGCTCATTTCCGTGCAAATTTGACAAGCCATTAATATGGCTGAGAGGATTAGGGCTCGCGGAGCTGTTGGCCAGGGTTTATATTCAAATGCTTTCCAACCTTCGCGAGTAGTAGCGATCGCTGCTGGATACCATCAAGAAGCACCCTCCAGCCTACCCAATTGACGTCCATGTGTTGTCATAGTGACCACCAGCCGTATAAGTTTCATATGTCTGATGCAAGTGCAGACTAGGAAGTTTGGGAGCAGGTGAGTACGTGATCTCACTTTGTTGATTACCTCTTTCTCTTTTATTTCGTCCACTATAAAATTCTTATATAGTTTTGTTGTCAAGTGAGATCCATAATTTCTGATGAGGTTCATGTTGCAACTTGATGCGGAAACAAAATCAACAGACGGACAAAAGGGAACCTACAGCATGTATATTTTTGTTTTCGCTGGTACTTGTACGGTTGTACAATAGATAGCCACCATAACATACTAGAACTTGCAGGCTGAGAAAAGACAGATCCATGAACACATCGTGCCCACGAGAAAGAGAGTGTTCATTCCAAGAGTTATATGTTTTCATGGCAGATTCTATCCAAGGCCATCATGGCATATCACACATCGGGCACAAGACTGCAACATTTTCTTGTGCGAGAAAATACAAAGCCTGTAATGTAAAATGCACGGATGACGTTGCTCCATGTGAGGACATGGTGCCACCTCTGTTTTCTGCTATGCTTGTGTCAATATGAAGCAAATCTTATTTCTTTTGTTTAGTATTTATAATATGATAGAATCATTTTGTTTAGTATGAGATGCATATCCTGTTTCGACTTGGTAGAGCCAACATGTTCTGTAATGCAGTAATATTTTACTGGATATACTCCCAGACCCTTTCCCCGCGTTGTTTTTTATGCTTCCATTGAGACAAGTTTTTCCTAATGTTTCATAGCATTAGGTGCATTTCTCATGTCAAGTAATAACTTATCTGGTGCAAGAGATAACTATTTTGCTACAACGCTATGTTGTGATGAAGCTGAATTGATCCAAGGGAATGCATAAAGTTTCTTAGGTGAACACGATTTGGATGAGCCAAAGCGTACTAATTCTAGCTACAAAAGAAATCTGGATCCTTTTCTCTGTATAGATGAAGTCATTTCATGTAATTGTAATTTGTAGTAGCTAAGCAACATTTTTAAGGTTGTGGGTGTGCGATGTGTGCTGATGTTGTGAAGTATAGCATTTCTTTGCTCTATATAGAAGATTGTAGCCTCATTTTTATCATGATTTCCATTCATTCTATGCTCAAGATAGGTGTTTTGCAGAAAAAACAAATGTGTGGTACAAATAGTAAAAAGAGAAACACGTGCGTGCACGTGCACAATTACTAGTGAGGAGTAAATGCTGAAGCATATCATCATCCATGTCCATATCTGATATATGCTTTGTTCATGCATATGTGATATATGCTTTGTTTATGCATATATATATATATATATATATATATATATGCATCGTACACAATACACGTATGTTTTGCTTTGAACCACACGTACATGAGGGTATACGTATCGTAGTTACACATACCTAGGTATCATATACCTAAGTTATATATATCTATGTATCACATACCTAAGATGTTGCATACCTAAGGTGTACGTATTAAGGATACGTGTTTATATATGCAACTTAGATATATATAACTTAGATAAGTATATTTCAGATATTAAACCTAAACCAAATTTAGGTGTATACATATCGGGTAGGTACGAAATGCAATGAAAATAGAAAAAGGGGAAATTTGGGTGTGCCCCTCAACTAGTCCTCAGACTCAGTCAGATTAGGCGTCGGCGGCGGAAGGAACCCTAGCCACCATGACCTCGCCGGCGGCCGGTAGACGTGGCCGACCCCGTGTCCGTGGCCGTGGCCGTGGACGCGGACGCGGGCGCGGGCGCGGCCGTTCGTCCAAGACCCCTCCTCCCGCAGAAGACGCGCCGCCGTCCCCAGGTCCGCTCACCCCCGACCTCACTCCTCCCTTGTACCTTCCTCTCTAACTCTCTTGGCTTCGTCCCGCAGAAGCCGCGCCGCACGACACACACGACGTTTCTCTTTCGCCAGATGCCGCCGCCTCTGCCTCTGCCTCTGCTGTGCCGGAGACAGCCCAGCCCTTGGCCGCGCCGGATGGGGCTCAAGGTATTAATTATGACTGACTTGACCACTTTCTGTCTCTGCTCTGCTGCTAGAGTTTAAGATGCTCCTGGTGGATGGATTTCGTGATTTACTTTCATCTACTCCCAGTCCCAGGAGCTTAACCGTTTGATGGAATGTCATGTCATGTCATGTCAGGCTCCACGATTCTAGGGAAGGAATCAGGACAGCTGAGAGACACCATCGTACTCTCTGATGATGATGACCTAGCGGAGCAGCCGGAGGTGGAGGGTCATGGTATGGCCGCCGAGGACGCAGCGCCTGCGCAACAAGCTCAAGGACATGACCAGGAGCTGGCAGTGGCCGACTCAAAGAACGACCAACCAGCAGAGGCGAAAGAGCAGGAGGTGCAGGTTGGCAATGTCGAGGATCATGTTGCTGCACTGAATGCAACTCATAATGCAGCAAATAAGAACCACAATGAAGCTCACACACTCGACCAACAAACAATGGATGCTGTGGAAGAAGAGGAAGAGGAGGAGGATCCTGAAGAGGTCATTTTCGAGGATCATGTGGGTGAAGGGGAGGCTGCAGCTGAGGCCCAAGGAGAAGAGGATCCTGAAGAGGTGCTTTTCGAGGACCCCGTCAGTGAAGGGCAGGCCGCGGACGAGGTCAAAGGAGAAGAAGACCGTGCCAGGGTGGAGGACGACGAGCGGACAGTTATGTCGGACATGGCCAAGAACAGGCAGCTCAAGAAGGAGCTCGAAATCTTTGTGGGTGGACTGAACCGCGACGCTGTCGAGGAGGATATTAGGAAGGTGTTTGGGCAGGTCGGTCATGTTGTGGAGGTCCGTCTCCACAAGGATTTCTCAACCAATAGGAATAAGGGGTTTGCGCTTGTCAAGTTTGCGACCAAAGACCAAGTTGCTCGGGCTCTTGCTGAGATGAAGAATCCTATGGTAATAATACCAGCACATCTCCTCATATTAATAGTAGAAAAATGCTATGATGCAGTGTTCTTTACCATTTGTTTGTTTGTTTGTTTGTTTGTGTGATCTGTCTGATATGTGTGTGAAAATTCCATTGACTGCAGATACATGGAAAACGCTGTGGCGTCACTGCTAGTGAGGACAACGATACATTATTCTTGGGCAATATCTGCAATACGTGGACAAAGGAAGCTGTATGTTGTTTTCCTCATATATTATGCAATCACGAGCCCTATACATAAGTAAGTAACCTGATTATAAGTTTGTACCTTTTTTTTTTCAGATTAAGAGAAGGCTCACTGCCTATGGGGTTCAAGGAGTTGAAAGCCTAACTCTTGTTCCTGATACTCAAAATGAGGGAAAGAGTCGGGGTTTTGCATTCCTTGAGTTTTCTTGCCACGCAGATGCCATGCTTGCATTTAAAAGGCTGCAGCAACCAGATGCTCTGTTTGGTCATCCTGAGAGAACTGCAAAAGTTGCTTTCGCAGAGCCAATAAAAGAACCAGATGCACAAGTTATGGCCCAGGTAGGTGCTTCAACTGCTATTACCATCCTCCTCTATCTCTATGAAGAATTGCTGCCTTCAAGAAGTGACTGAGTGTAGAAAGATTCGTTTGGACCTTCAGCAATGGTTTTAATACTTATATTTAGAATTTGAATTTTAGATCAGACATCTTATGTGGTGCATATAGTATGTTTTCTTTGATCCAACATCCAACATGTCTCTGTACAGAATAAGTTAATGTCTGTTGACCAAATGATTACCGCATTATTTCCATCTTACACTCCTTTCGTAATGTCCTTTCTTACATTCTAGTGGTTTGGAGGGAAAGATCCCAAAGTCTCCTTTATTATCTATTCTACATTTGGATTGTTCTCAATTGTTTGTTATTCATAGTTCATATCAAGCAATTACGAGCTTCACGGTTTGTCATCCCATGGAATACCTTTTACACATTGCAGGTTAAGTCAGTTTTTATTGACGGTCTTCCACCATACTGGGATGAAGATCGTGTTAAGGAAAGATTCAAAGATTATGGTTTGATAGAACGAGTGGTGCTTGCTCGCAATATGTCAAGTGCCAAAAGAAACGATTTTGGGTTTGTAAACTTCTCAACCCACGAGGCTGCTCTTGCTTGTATTGAAGCCACCAACAACACTGAATTGGGTGATGATGGAAAATCAAAGGTATTTTCTGATTTGGATTAATGTCGTCTTTATTTTTGCGTAATAACTCCTTACACCAAACATCATGCTGACATATCCTTGTGTTAATGCTTAAGTGATAATTCTGGTGTTCTTGACTCAGCTAAAAGTAAGGGTTAGACTTTCCAACCCTCTACCTAAAAGTCAGGCTGTGAAAGGTGGAATGAGTGGAGGGTTTCGAATTGGATATTCTGGATCTGGGTTTAACAAGCCCGGTCAGTAATTGTATTCTCTCCTCAAATTTGGCTATTGCTTGTGCTATATGTGGATTTGTTGGTTAACTTTTATGATTGCACAGGTAGAGGTTTTATTAGGGGAAGATCTGCCCCACGCCGGGCAGGTTTCCATGGTGGTAGAGGTTTCAATAATCATTCCCTTGGTCGTGGTGGGAGATTTAATTCTGCAGTGAATAACAGTTTCGAAGCTTCACCCTCTGATTTCCGAGCCAGGCAGGCTCCTCCCATGTTTCGAGGTGGGCTGCCTACCGCGATTCAAAGTACTACTTTACTGTTGAACGCATTTTTTACACTGCTGACTATTATTGGCAGAGGATAGATGGGAACCTTCATCAGGAAGGCATGGTTCATTTGACAGAGGGCGGGGGGAGGATATCCTCTGCCTAGAAGGCCGGCATTTGAGCCTGAGGCTGATTTTGGGGGACCCTTTGGTGAAAATCCATACTTGTACGCAGATGCTCGGCCTAGTGTTAAGAGGCCATACTCGCATATGGTTTGTTACAACATTTGTTACTATGTTAACTGCTAAGTAATCTCTGTTATTCTCTCCAGTGAACTTACTTTTTGTCTGATAGGAACCTGATCCTGGATACTTTGAGCCTGGTCCTCCCCGTGTGCGCCCTCGCTTTGACCATTATGACCAGCAATTTTCTGGAGGGGACCGCTACAGAGGTTGTAATCCTACCTTGGATGGAGCAAGGGCATGTTTTGTGATGCCTCTTTGATACTTCCTTGTGATAGCTACTCATTGTATGTTGCCATTGCAGAACCTTTTGAGATGGGGAGTGCTTATTCACGTGATTACTATGGCCCTCGTCCTGGTCGTGGTCCTGCCCCAGATGTAAGTATATGTCTTGTGTCTTTTGGTCATCCCTCCTTTTTGTCTAATTTTCTGGCTTGTACTTCTCTCCCATGTCATGCAGCAATATGGTAGAGGCACATTCCGACCACATTTTAGAGGCGGGCATTCTGGATTTAGAGGCAGACATTCTGGAGGCCGTGGGCATTACTACTAGGTGGTAGCACTACATGTCTTTTGTCATCTGGTGTGACTTTCTGTTACTGGTCCCCTTTGATATTTGCATTGTGCAGCACTAGCATCCATTTATATATGCAGCAGACTTGAGGTGTTGGTGGTGGTTCAGGACAGTAGTGTTTGGTAGTCAGAAACACCATGCCCCTGCTTGTTAGGTACTCGAGTCAGCTGGCTGTTACTGTTAGTTATTTTGATAATTACCGTTGCTGCAGGCCTTTGTGGAAAATAACTGTCCTTGTTAAAGGACATGTTTAGGGCGATGAATCTCATGTGAGGATATTGGTGGATGCTTTGGTTAGATGATTTCATGGATTGTGGATGTGGGAAGTGAATTTTGGACAATTAACATGATTTGGTTAAAGTTTCCTGATATTCCTGATCTTGGTGTGTCATGGTGATATGGAACTGATTCGGGGCTGTCCTTAGTATGATTTTCAATGATCATTGTGGGTTTAATATCTTGATTATTTAGTGGATCAAGTTATTTGGTGTTAATATCTTGATATCCAATTCTCTTTGTGGCAGTAACTATCATTAATCACAATATGGGGGGTGTGAGCATGATACTGCAGTTTATCGGAGTTGGTCAGTTAGACTTGTCTGAAGGTTCATTGGTTAGTTTGTTACTGTACATGAGTTGGGCCAAATCATGGCACTCTTAGGTAATGCTTGTTTGGAGACATGAGCTTGTCTGAAGGTGCATGATGACAGGATCTCAGCATGGATGAAGTAGAAGATGAATCGTGTTGGGTCCATGTTATACTCGGTGTGTTGGGGAGAGTTGGATTTTGTGCATCTTTTTGCATCTAGAAGTGGTGAGAGGGACTAGAAGAAAGTTTGTGATGGAATTCGATTGTAGTTGAAATCTTTTTGTGGTATATACTTGTACGTAAGACAGAGTGGAGTGATTACATGGTACTCAAACATGGTTCCTTTTGTTGCCACCTTGTCCAAAAGCTTGAGTATCCTTGTCCATCCAGGAATGTTCATTGAGTTCTTGTTTTATTATATAAAACATAAGTCTTTTCAAATCTTCATAATATCATGTCATGTATCCTATCCCATTATATAGCAGGGTTAAGCATACTACAACTATATTGTTTCCACTAAGAAATATATAAGGGTATCCTATTAGGATTTAGCATAGCATAAAATATAGAAATCCTTTTCATGCATGTTAGAAAAATTCACTAAGTGTAATGAAAATAGTAGGACTTGGATGATAGTGTCACTTGCCTTTTTAGTAGAGAATGTTGGTTCACTTCTTGATCTTGCAAATATCACACTCTTCTAACTTCACTACAAATCAATCAAGCAAACATAGATTCAACTAGCATTCCAACCAATATTCAAACAATTTAACACACATAAATTAATAGAAACAAAGTCATGCATGCAAGCATGTAGTTTTATTTGCAAAGGTGGTTTTTACTAGGCTCTAAACATTGTAAGATTCAAAGTGGTCATTTTCTAAAGTGGTAAAATCATTTGCAAAAGGTTTTATCTATAAACCATTTTTAAATCAAATCATTATTTTATGTGGTTAAAAATGCTTTTAGCAAAGCAATATTCTTTTAAAGGGTTCACCAAATGTATTTTAATTCTCAAAACTTGGTGTTTAGGGTCAGAAGGTTTGAATCAAAACATCTCCCAAAGGTTTTACTCAAAAATCATTTCCATATCAAAATCAATATTTTTATTTGACTAGAAATGAGCTAATTCAAGTATTTATTCCTAAACTTCATAAAATTCATTTTTAAATCCATGATTTGGTTCCTAAGGTCAGTAGGTTCACAACAAACCAATTTGCAAAGATTTCACATTAAAATTATATCTAGAATAATTTTTATAATCAAAATAAGTCTATACATGTTTCTGCAAATTCAACCAATTTACCAGAAGCAAATCATTAAACAAATTGTATGGTTGCAAAGTACTTGTTCTACTGATTCCATTGATATAAAATTTGCAAAATTTGGACGTGTAGATTTAAAGTTATGATTTTTACAAGTTTGCAACTTAATCAGATTCAAAATTCTGTTTTAAACAGAACCAGTGCCACGCGGCGTGATCTAATTGGCCGGTACCGCTTCGTGCGGATCGGCCTCTGTGGATCGTTGGATCTAACTTAAAACGAATGGATCAGATGGGCGCGTACCCCTTCGTCTAGTTCTAATCTCATCCACTGGATTAACATCTAACGGCGTACAACGAGTTGACCTAACTCGAGCGGCGCTGGCGGCGGTGCTCTGGCGGCAGCGCTCTGGCGTGGTCGTCGCCGACGATGTACGGCGCGAGAAGGCATGGGAGAGGGCTCACCGTGCTCGCAGGAAGGTGCTGAAGCTCAAGGTGGCGTTGGTTTGGCGAGGGGCGCTCGGAGCTGCTGGCAATTCCTCGCCGGAGTCGATGGCGGCGTCGAGCACGCTCAGGTGTCTTCGGGGATGGGGCTGTAGATCGTTCCGAAGCAAAATAAGCGCACGGTTAGATGCGGGCTGGTCTGGGAAGGATGTGAGCATCAACTGGAGGTGCTGGAGCGGCCGAGGCTTACCAGGGGAAGGTCGCCGGAGACGAGTCAGACGCGGCGGCGAGTTGTGGTCGACGAAGCCGAGCTTACAGAGCGTGCGGGAGCGAATGGAGCAGACGGGGAGATGCGCCAGGAGGTGGGGAGCAAGCTCGCGTGCAGAGGGAGGAGAGGGGTGGCTAGACGGCGCCGGAATCGGCCAGGAACCTCGTCGGAGACAGTGGCGGTTCAGCTCAAAATCGGAGCAGCCTAGGGGCAGAGAGGGAGAGGCGAGTGAGGGGAAAGAGAGGGAAGGCACGAGCGATTAAATTGGCGTGGTTACTGGGAGGAATCAAGGCCGCCATCAACGCGTATTCATCGCCGGAGTTAACTCGACTGCAACGGCAGGGAACATGGTCGCGGTTGAAGACGACAGACATGCTGGCGTGGGGCCGTGCTGTCAGTGAGGTGGGAAAGGAGGGAGTGGGGTCCTGCTGTCTGTGACTCTGCGGGTGTGAGTTCGAGTGGAAAACGATTTGCAGTGGGGTGAGTTGGTGGGCTGCGTTGCTGGGCTTAGTGGGCTGGCCAGTTGGGCTGCGTCCGTTTCTATTTTTGTCTTTCTGATTGCTTTTTCTTTTTCTATTTTGATTTTCTGTTTTGATTTTCAAACTAACAATTCAAACAATAAATGAATTCAAATCTTTGCCAATCTTTGTATAATTTTTAGTTCTGTTTAACAACACAAACCAAAGTCCAAAATAAAATAATTTTTTATTCTTTTAGGATCTATTTAATAATTAAATAAAATAGTCCTTAGTTATTAATTCAAATAGGATTTGATTTATTAAAATCTCCATTTAAAATCTAAATAATACCAAAATCAATTCAGTAGGTTTTATTTGAAAATATAAAACACTTGGAAATCTTGTTTAAAATAATTTAACAAGTTTTAGTGTTTAATTAAAATGGAAAGCCTTTACTTAAATAAAATTTGGATATTAATAAATCCTCATTATTTTATTTAAGTAGACCTTTATTCTTTTTATCAAATAGAAATATTTTATTTCAAAAGCTTGGCCAAGTTTTAATTTGGCTTTATAAAATAATCCTTATTTATAATTCTACCTTTTCTTTTGAAAACCAAATCTTTTTATTAAAAGATCCAAAATAGTAATTCCAACTATCAATACTTTATTTATTAATTGTTTATCTTTTTAAATCCCTTTAGGATTTATTTGATCAAATAGATTTGGATGTTTCCAAATGGAATCAAAAAGTTTCTTCTCACCCTGAATTTCAACAAAGTTTTATTTTGTTTATTTAATTTCTCATATTTCAAAATTTGGAAATTTTTGGGATGTGACAGTTTTTGATATTAAAATTAACCTTTGAAAAAATATTTACGAAAACTGCATAGTGCCAAGGATTGATAGTCCGAGGTGGTAGATAGAGCATCAAACTTCCCACCTTGCATATAATGAACTTGCTGGGTAAAATTGTTACTCACTCTTTCCTTTGATCCCCTGCTTAGACTCCGAGGAGCCAGAAGACACCCCAATGTACACTGCTGAAGGACAGGAGGATGTCTACTATGAGGAACCAGACCTGTCCGGAGGAGTGGAAGGGGTGGACTACAAGATACCCTACGGATTGGAGGGCAACAAGTTTGAGTAGTTTCCTTAATTAAATAGTAAACCATATAAGCCGAGCAACACAAACTTTATACAATAAGTTGTTGACCTTAATTCTGGTTATGAGTTTGAAACTTGAATCTTCTACTGAAACTACTTAAGTTTGGTTTGTAAGTTCTAATAACTTGAAGTGTTGATCTTTTGGTCTTGTAATATGTGTATGTTTGTAATATGGATCCGCAATGTTTCTGTTGTACCACTCTGAGGGATGTGATATTTGCAGAACGATGTTCTATGAGTGTCATATCAACGACCATAGTGTACTACACATGCAGTGGTATGCTGGGTAACCGTACATTCTGCGCTCCATGCCAATAGATATGGTGTAGGTGCTCTCCGCAAAGGACAACGCAAAGGAAACGTTGGACACGAAGAAGATAACGCGTGTGGCATCGACCAAGTCTGGGAGTCTCTCCGTCCAAAGCTAAGCAAAGACTTCGACCACTTGCCATTCAAGAGCGAGGAGACGGTGGAGGACTTCTCCCTACACGTCTCCGCCACCGACACCAATCTCTAGACCCTTGGCAACACAAAGATAGCGATCGATGTCGTGCAGAAGATCGTGCCTCCTAGGTATTCACATATGTCATGCTCTATTGAAACACTTCTCGACTTGAAAGATCTCTGGATCGATGAGTTCACTACTAGGGAAAACAGTACCTGAGGCCCACCTATTTTCGTTACCCGTGGCGCACTACTGGTGCGCCACTAAGCTTGCGCCACAGGTAAAAGTTAGCCATGGTGCACTAGGTGGTGCGCCACGGGTAGCCATGGTGCATAACCTAGTTCACCACGGGAAGGTATTTGCGGTGCGTCATGGGTATGAATTTCAAATTTGAAAAAAGCAGGATCTAGATCACGCCATAGCATACCACCGCAAAGAGGTGTGGGACTCCGTGCACACAACCTAGCACGAAGGTGGGCGAAGAAGGTCATATTCGGAGGTGGGTACAGGAGATCGCGGTCAGAGGTGGGCATAGCCGGAGAGAGAATGAGAAGGGAAGAAGGAAAAGAGGAGGAGAAGGAGAAAGAGAAGGGAAGGAGAAGTAGAGGAGGAGGATAAGGATAAGAGGACGATAAGGAGAAGGGGAGGAGAAGTTTTCCTCCAGGAGGAGAAGGTGAGGAGAAGAAGGGAGGAGAAAAGGAAGAAGACGGAAGTATAAGGGGGGAGTAGAGCAAGGACTATCGGAGCAACGGTGGCGGCAAAGATGGATCTGAGACACGTTTCTAGAAAGATAAGTGGCTAGATAATGCTACACTCATGGAATAGTATCTAACACTGTACAATATTGTTCGTCATAAGGATGATATAATCACCAAAGTGATGGAGTCCTCTCCCGCGAATGTGACTTTCAGAAAAGATTTAATTGGACTCAGACTTATTTCTTGGAATGCCTTGCTTCAACACTTGAGACTTGTCCATTTAGTGCATCATACATACCTTGCTTCAACACTTGAGACTTGTCCATTTAGTGCCTAGGATCGGAATACAATAACCCTAGGCATTTTTACAGTTTCTCGTGATAATATGTAATTCGCCTTATGGATGTGTGCACACTAATTACACAGAGGTGGGTGTAAGGCTTAAACTATTTTAGTAAAAAAATCAACCTTCATTGAAAACTTCTTCATACTAGGGAAAAGATAAGATCACAGAGGCAAGTGGTTATTTTGTAAGTGTCCTTATGCTGAAACTTATGCAAGTTGTAATGACAATCCTATGCTCATTTCACATCCAAAGGTAGTTCTCCGCCTCTTGAACAGAACCACCATACCACGAGCGCCTGTGCACGGCTCCGTGGGGTGATCCAAGGTGCTTCCCCGGGTTTTGTGAATCAGGGTGTGCCGTTAGCTAGGGGTCCTTCAATCAACTAGTTGGTAGGGCGGATGCTCTACCGCAGTTCTCTATGGGTGTGGATGCGGCTATAGCCGTGCCTCCTAATAAGTTGTTGTCTCAGTCTCAGGCGAATTAGGGTCCAATGATACAGCCGGGCATGCAACAGTACATGTACCCGCAGATGCATGCTCCTGGTTTGTATGTCTCACCGTACCCGACACCGGTGCATGGAGCTTAGTATCCGACCCCCTACTAGGATCCAGGCACATCAGATCCATCCTCAGTAGTTTCACCAGGGACATCAGAGTACTCCCCTTACGCCTCCTGTTGTCACTTCGCATGTAACAAATGCTGCACCTACGACCGATGCTGGTGGAAAGAAGAATCAAAAGTTTGTTCGTTGTTGGAAGTGTGCGGTTAATTGATGGTTGTGAAATATAGTCATCCACGTCCACATTTAAACTAGATAGTATTTATATATTTGATGAAATATCTCTCTAAACCCTTCCACTAATGCCTAATGATCAAATGGGTATGCAATCCTTTCTTGCTATTTTTCTATGCACAGACAGTGACTTATGATGCTACATAAATGCCAAAGATACGAGATTTCCAACACGTCAAAGAAACCAGGAGCCATGAATTGGATCAGGACGACTTAACGACCAACTATACGGCGGGAAATTTATTCCGACCGTATAGTTGGCATCAAATCCATTAGGTTAAATAGAACAACTTTCATGAAGGAACCCCTATATAAAGAGGCTTCAGGCGATGGGAAAATCGCTTATTTTTTACCTCAACTCTCCCTACCACCAGAAGTCGCCACGCCAGAGGAATAGATCTAGATCTAAATCTCCAAACCCTTCTCCACCACCATAGCCATCTTAGATATCTTCTCTAATTGGAGAAATTTTAAGAATATTTGATATCAACCTTATGATCTCTATTACAATGTTTATGATTGTTGATTTCATATCTATGTGTGAGTAATTCTCTTTCGGCTAAGGGCTTCGGCCTAGCCATGGAGCTTTTTGTGCATGTTATTTATCAGAGATGGGATCATGTATTAGTTTGCATGACATGATGATTGTAGTACCCTCTCTTGCCTCGATCTAAGGACTTGTCACGTACCCAAGACCCTGAGGATTGTTTCAGGTATAGGGAGTGTGAGTAATGACTAATCTGCAGGTTGGGAACTCCAGTGACAGAAGGCGTAGTACAGCTGTATGTGAGGGATTTACTTGGGATTAACGGTGACATAACTATGCATATCATTAATTCTCTTTCTTCTATGGATGAGACTAGTAGGTTATTGCTATAAGCGGTTGCAGAGGCGATAACAATTATGGATGCACCGCCCATATATAATTATCTTGCTCTAACGATTACATGCATACTTTATTATTATCTATTATTCCATCGGATGTTTTGCACAACTACTGGTGAAAACCGAAGACCCTAGGCCCTCTCTCTATCCATCATCAACAACAACAAAACGATCGCAAACTCTTAGTCCGGTGAAAACACAAAAGGAATTCTAAAACTCTCGAAGGTCCGTTTAAGTAATCTCACTTTGCTTTCTGCTTCCTAAGGATTCGATAAACCTAGGTCTACTAGGGAAAAAGAGCTATACTACATCCGTAATCCGGATCGAAGGTATCATTAATACACATGCGTCTAATGACTGTAAGGTAGTTCACTATTTATACATCTATGATAACTCTGCCCATCCCATCTTGAGATGCCCTATGCTTAAGCAACCACGCCTCACTCCATATATGGTTGGTATTGGTGTAACACCCTCGGATCGGTCCTATGCAAGTCTTAGCGATTCCCGCCAAACCCGCATAGAAACGATTCAAAGGCACCCACCAGGCACTTTCGTGCGGGTGGAAAACGAAGTAATATCATTACACAATAGTCCACGATGGAACCCACAGAACAAAAATATACAACAATTCAAGAATCCAAATATACAGGACAAAGATCCAAATCACCTTGAAATCAATACAGCGTCCGAGTACGGACAAGATGCAAATTGAGCTAAGAGCCCTGAAGAATAACCAATGGCGTCCATAACCCTGCCCAGGCCAAGCCGGAAGGATAACCCTGCTAACGACGTCGATCTCAAACCTGCTTAAACAAAAGGGGTGCCGACAAAGGGCAAAGGAAAAAGAGAGCGGTCGATCGAGGCCAAGACAGCGAGACTAGAATTCGGCGGTCCTCGCCTACATAGGTATGGTGGACTGAAGCGGCAGCGGAGCATGCGCTAAACAACCTATAGAGACTCAATACATCTGTCGGCTATCAGAGAGAGATGAGAAAGACCTATCCGGAACAAACCTGATACTACCACCAATCATATCCATCCTGGTATTTCCCCCTCGAGACCAAACGAGGAAGTCATGCCGAGGAAAACTCACACGGTTGGAAATTTTATTCATTCTTTCCACAATGGTTATCCAACTTACTAGTCATATCAGATACAAGTCAAATTTATAACAGTAAGCTTTAGTTATAGTTGTCTATGATCGAGAACTATGCTCCAAGTCGTTCATAACTGCGGACACGGCTTTTCGAAAAGATTTAACCCTACAGGGGTGCACCAAAGTTTCCACACGCACTTCGACCCTTGTTGCCAGATCAATTAACATACTTCCATAGGTATGTCGGCGGGGCCTAGGACACGCCGCTTTCCCAAACCCAAAGCAAGTACATGGGGGCCACCCGAAAGAGCTACCCGTACGAGGTATAGCTAATCCTCCTCGTATGGACTCGAGGGTTGTGTACACTTGCACGGGAGCAGAGGTCATGGAAAATATATTCCTGTGACAGAGTGCCGCACCTACGCAACAGTAATAAACGCTCATCGAGCAACAGGTAATAAACATGGCATAACATGACATACATGGCATAACGTGGCATGAAAACTTCAAACTAGTTTGTGGCCCCCAGTATAGTACTTTGAAATCAGGTACTAAGCCGATAGGGGTTCCCACACACCCCACATGTGGTTAGCGCGCTCAGTCTCAGAACAGGTGTCAAGAACTCGGGTCCTAGGTGGACACAAGTGAGCGGTTAACAACCAAATCTCAACTATTACCCATCGGTGCCTCTTCATTAATTATATCAATTTTAATATTTAAGTAACCAGCTGTAATTAAACCCACGATCATCTCCACCTTTATGAATATGCCAACCCCCAACATTAGTGTAACATCAACAACGCGAAACAACACCTGAGCAAGCGACTACGACTCGCAAGGCCAACTGTCTATCCAAGCAACAGACAATAGGATGTGTCTAAGACAATATAAAGGATGCAAGGATATATAAAAGGGTACGAAATCTAAAGCAATGCAATACGGATAGCAATAGATCAACAGGAGGAAGTAAATACTATAAATATAAAATAGGTAGAAAGAGGATGAATGCTCGCCTGAGAAACATTGCCGAAGATATATCAAAAGAACTTGTCAAAGCTCACAACATCTCATCGTCCTATCCGGGAAGAAGCAAATCACTAAAAGGAACAAGCGATGCAATAATTACAACTAATGCAAAAGATCCGGCATGATTATGATATGTATGCATGACAAGATAATATAACGCAACATGCTTCTATAACACCACTGGATTTAAGTGGCCAACAAACAAAACCTTGCAATATTAAATTAAAATAGCCACATTTACTTCATGTTTGCTTGCGTACCACTTTAGTACGTAGAAGATACTTGATGCGAAAGGCGTGCATGAAGGCAGATATTGATTCCTTGTATTTTTCTAAGCAAAAAGGAGTTACTTGCATAAATCATTCTTATAATTGGCAAAACTTTGTAATGTCCAAAAGGCGAAATTCCCACATATTTTATAAGAACGGTGTACGTTTTCTAAAGACAGGTTACAGGAGACAGGAACAAAGTTCAGAGTGGAACGATTCATTCAGGGTGTACATAGCTGAATCAACATATTTTATACCAGCACTAGCAGCTCAATCAAAACGCAAAACCAGCTAGCTGCAAATAGGGTCGATCGTGTTGTGCATACTCAGTTAACTAAATAAGAAAAACGAAACCAAAAGACTTCCTGTGCATCCTGGAACACACGCAAGGGAGCAACCAAATACCCGGCTCTGATTCTTAAGAAAAAGAAGGGGTATGCTGCTCTAAAAGGGGGCACTCGAAATGGTTCTTGTCAGCTATGATGCAACAACATGAAACGGCGACGACCCAAACCAGGAGCCGTGGCCATGATCTGGCTAATAAGAGAATAAAGAGGCGCGTTGGTTCCAACCAGTGAGACTGCTATGGTTGTTGATTAGCATTCGGCCGGTGCAAACTAATTTAAATAGAGCGACATAACTAGCATAGTCTGCTGAATCAAAACACGCGACGCAAAAACCAGCCAGACGAATTTGTTCGAGGAGGTGCGGTGCAGCGCGCGCAGACAAACATTGTGCAACTGAGGCGAGCTTGCTCCCCAGCCTGAGTGCGTGTGCGCCTATAAGGACAACAACCAGGACCGAAGCTCGCGCTTGACCATGGAGACATGCTGCAGGTGGAGCACGACAGGAATGATGGCGTCGGCGTGCACATGAGGTGCTCGACTAAACGTCGCGTTGGCATAGACATATGAACGAGACGGGAAACAGGGCAGGGAGAAGCGGCTGCTCACCCAGAGTTCACTGGCAAGACGACCTGGCTCGATGTGGACGATGACGGCAGCTAAGATGAAGCTCTTGACGCGGACGAGATGAAGCAATGCAAGATGCAAACGAACAGAGTAAATGCAATGCAATAATTTTCAATGATCCATACAAGGTGGCATGATAATCATGATGATCATGTCATGATGATGCAATAAAGTAAAAGAAAAAGGAAATTATAATTGGATAATTCCCGGGGTGCTACAATTGGCAACGAGCGGACTTTGTTTACATAGTTTCCCTGATGTTGTGGTTCATGATCACTTGGCGCCTAGCCAGACTCCTATTGCTCTTGTGCAAGTTTTTGGACAGCTGCGGATGTTGTTCACTGATAGATTGCTAGGAGATGCTCTGTTCGTGATCCATGAAAGTGGGAGGCTTAGACGTATGGACAGACTGCTTTCTTATTGAGGTTCCCGTCTTTTAAGGACCTCGACAGAGTTGACGGGATTCAGATGTCGGTACCTCTCAGTACCTCCACTACTGGAAAAAGGGTCTTCGGTTCGATGTGAACAATGCCAGTAGTCCCGGCCTGTCACAGCCCGTGACTAGTGCTAGCACTAGTCCCGGTCCGTGAGGCCTCTAACGGCTAGAAATGGCCGTAGACACTAGTCCCGGGCCGGACCAGATCTCTAGTCCCGATCCGTAATACGACCCGGGACTAATAACCTGGAGCAGGCCAGCTGGTCTTTTCGTGGACTATTAGTCCCGGGTCGTATCACGGTCCGGGACTAGTTGTCCACCACTATATATTCTGCTTCCTATCCAGCTGCCCTAAAGCATATGGTGGCCATTTTTCTTAAAGAAACAAGCGAGTTCATGCCATTTTTTTCTCAAGATTTGTCAAGATTTAGTTTTTAACCCCTAAATCCAAAGCTTTAAAAGGTTAGAACTTCATTCTTTCATCTCTTATTGCTACTTTAGCTCTATAATGCTCTAGAAGTATAGAGATATGGATCAATGCATGCATGCTCTAGAAGTAGAAGAATTTTGATATATATGTGTAACAAATTTTGATTAGGCACATAGTTACTGAAAATTGAAATGTGTAATTTTAGAGTTTCAGAGCTTAGAATGGAATGAGGTTTTCACTGATAGAACAATAATAAAAAACTCCACATTTATCATGTTAATTGTTTTCTCCAATTCATAAATTGATGCATGTAAGTTTTTCAAAATTCAAAATTGATGCTCTAGAAGCTCTCAATATAACTTGTAATAATTTTATCATGTTGTGTAATGGTTTTTGATATACTTTTACTATAATGCAGATGGTCCGGGAATGGATGTACGGTACTGACCGATGCTCTGGCGAGTTCATTAATGGCGTGCATGAATTCATCCGTGTTGCTGATGCAAACAAGCGCAATGGTTTTGTATTCTGTCCATATAGTGGATGTAGGAATCATAATGATTACTCTGACTCAAAAACCCTTCACAGCCACCTGTTGAAGTCCGGCTTCATGCATAGTTATAATTGTTGGACCAAGCACGGAGAGCGAGAGGGGTTATAATAGAAGACAATGAAGAAGAGGAGGATGACAACTATCATGGTTTCCCTGAGTACGGAGATACTTCCATGGGGGATGCTGAAGGGGAGGATGAAGAAGAGACACATGATGAACCCGCTGATGATCTTGGTCGGACCATTGCCAATGCACGAAGAGACTATGAAACTGAAAAGGAGAGGGAGAAGTTCAATCACATGTTAGAGGATCACAAAAAGTTGTTGTACCCAAATTGCGAAAATGGTCTGAAAAAGCTGGGCAGCACACTGGAATTCCTGCGATGGAAGACTGAGTGTGCTATACCTGACTCCTCATTTGAAAAGTTGCTGAAAATGATGAAGAATATGCTTCCAAAAGATAACGTATTGCCCGCCAGTACGTACAAAGCAAAGAAGGTTGTCTGCCCTCTAGGTTTAGAGGTTCAGAAGATACATGCATGCCCTAATGACTGTATCCTCTACCGCGGTGAGGAGTACGAGAATTTGGATGCATGCCCGGTATGCACTTCACTTCGGTATAAGATCAGACGAGATGACCCTGGTGACGTTGAGGGCGAGCCCCCCGGAAGAGGGTTCTTGCCAAGGTGATGTGGTATGCTCCTATAATACCACGGTTGAAACGCTTATTCAGAAACAAAGAGCATGCCAAGTTGTTGCGATGGCATAAAGAGGAACGTAAGTCAGACAGGATATTGAGACACCCCGCTGATGGGTCGCAATGGAGAAAAAACGATAGAAAGTACCCGGACTTTGCAGATGACGAAAGGAGTTTAAGGTTTGGTCTAAGTACAGATGGCATAAATCCCTTTGGGGAGCAGAGCTCCAGTCACAACACCTGGCCCGTGACTTTATGCATCTATAAACTTCCTCCTTGGTTGTGCATGAAGCGGAAGTTCATTATGATGCCAGTGTTGATCCAAGGTCCGAAGCAACCCGGAAACGACATTGATGTGTACCTAAGGCCATTAGTTGAAGAACTTTTACAGTTGTGGCACGAACCCGGCATACGCGTGTGGGATGAGCACAAGCAGGAAGAATTTGACCTCCAAGCATTGCTTTTCGTAACAATCAATGATTGGCCTGCTCTTAGTAACCTTTCAGGACAGTCCAACAAGGGATACAATGCATGCACACACTATTTAGATGAGACTGAAAGTATATATTTGGAACATTGTAAGAAGAATGTGTACAATGAGAATCATCAATTTCTTTTGGCCAATCATCCCTTAAGGAAGAAAGGCAAGCATTTCAACGGTCTGGCATGTCACCAGACGAAGCCTAAGGAGCGTACCGGTGCTGATATATTTGATATGGTCAAAGATTTGGATAAAATAGTAACCTTTGGAAAGGGTCCTGGCGGAAAATCTGTTCCGAAGGACGCTGAAGGACACGTACCCATGTGGAAGAAGAAATCTATATTTTGGGAGCTACCATATTGGAAATTCTTAGATGTCCTCTCTGCAATCGATGTGATGCATGTGACGAAGAATCTTTGCGTGAACTTGCTAGGCTTCTTGGGCGTGTATGGGAAGACAAAAGATACACCGGAAGAACAAAAGGACCATAAATGTATGAAAGACCCATATGGCCTGCATCCAGAATGGTTAAGGTCATGCCAGCTATGCTCTTACCAAACAAGAGAAGGAAATATTTTTTGAATGCCTGAGCAGTATTAAGGTCCCGTCTGGCTTCTCGTCGAATATAAAGGGAATAATAAATATGGCAGAAAAAAGTTCCAAAACCTAAAGTCTCATGACTGCCACGTGATTATGACGCAAATGTTTCCGATTGCATTGAGGGGGCTTCTACCTGATAATGTTCGAGTACCCATTGTGAAGCTATGTGCATTCCTCAATGCAATCTCTTAGAAGATAATCAATCCTGAAGATCTACCACGGTTACAGAATGATGTGGTCCAATGTCTTGTTAGTTTTGAGTTGGTGTTCCCACCATCCTTCTTCAATATTATGACGCACCTGCTGGTTCACCTAGTCGAAGAGATTTCCATTCTCGGTCCTGTATTTCTACACAATATGTTTCCCTATGAGAGGTTCATGGGAATCTTAAAGAAATATGTTCGTAACCGTGATATGCCAAAAGGAAGCATCTCCAAGGGCTATGGAATAGAGAAGGTCATTGAATTTTGTGTTGACTTTGTTCCTGACCTTAGGCTGATTGGTCTTCCTCAATCGCGGTATGAGGGGAGACTGAGTGAAAAGGGTACTCTAGGAAGGAAATCAATAATATGTAGGGACATACATTCTTACACCGAAGCACATTACACAGTTCTACAAAATTCTATCTTGGCAGCCCCATATATCGAGGAACACAAGAAAATCTTACGCTCCAACAACCCTGGAAAGCATGACTCTTAGATTAGAGATGAACACATGAAGAGTTTCAGCGGTTGGTTGCAACATCTGATAAAAAACAACACTCTTGGAGATCAGCTATACTTGTTGTCTAGGTCACCATCTTCGACTATATCGACTTTCCAAGGGTACGCGATAAATGGGTATACATTTTACACGATCGCCCAAGATAAAAGAGCACCAACCAAAACAGTGGTGTCCGCTTTGATGCAACAGACAACAATGGGTCAAAGACCACATATTCTGGTTACATAGAGGAGATATGGGAACTTGACTATGGACCTACTTTTAAGGTCCCCTTGTTTCGGTGCAAATGGGTCAAGCTGACAGGAGGAGGGGTTGAGGTAGACAAGAAATATGGATTGACATCATTGGATCTCAACAATCTTGGGTACTTAAACGAACCATTCGTCCTAGACAATGATGTGGCTCAGGTTTTCTATGTGAAGGACATGTCTACCAAACCTAGAAAAAGAAAAAATAAGAAAAAGAACACAACAGATGATGAGCCAAAGCGCCACATAGTTCTTTCAGGTAAAAGAAACATTGTGGGAGTGGAGGACAAGACAGACATGTCAGAAGATTGTAATAAGTTTCATGAAATTCCGCCCTTCGCAGTGAAGGATGACCCAAGCATGATGTTAATGAATGAAGATGCTCCATGGATACGTCGGGATCAGAAAGGAACACACGCGAAGAAATGATGTGTAATAATTGTAACATTTTATGAGTGAAGATGCTCCATGTGTTCATTTTTATGGTGTTGTCTGCAAACCATCTTGAGTGTGTTAGTCCTGTTTTGTGGCTGGACCGGGACTAAAGGGGGGCCTTTAGTCCCGATTCGTACTTACCATTAAGATCTGATCTCCAAACGCGTGTGGTCACATATTAGGGAGTGCCTCTATGACCAGTTTCTTGGAGATGCCGGAGGACTGGGCTCTGGCGGCATCTTCCTGAAACTAGCCGTAGTGGTGTCCCTGCTCTCGAAAACCATCTTGCAGCTTGTAACTTCTTTAACTAGATCAATACGCCTGGGAGCTAACTAATTTCACATATTAGGGAGTGCCTCTATGACCAGTTTGTTGGAGATGCCGGAGGACTGGGCTCCTCCGGCATCTCCCTCAAACTGGCCATAGTGGTGTCCCTGCTCTCGAAAACCATCTTGGAGATGCCTCAAACTGGCTAGAGGACTGGACTCACAAGGATGCCTATTTATAGTACAAGCAGCTCGACATAGTGTCGACACTCACGACATAATGTCGACACTCACCCCCTATTATTAGTGCTGACTCATGTTTGGTCCCGGTTGGTGTCTCCAACCGGGACTAAAGGTTCATCTTTAGTCCCGGTTGATGACACCATCTGGGACAAGGTACAAGCCACACGACATAATGTCGACACTCACCCCTATTATTAGTGCAGCCTGGCCCAGTCTGCTGCAATCCCTTCAGTCGCGGTTGGTTTCTCCAACCGGGACCAAAGATGAACCCTCACTTTATAGACATTTCCCTCTATTTATAGGCCTTTCCCTCTATTTATAGGCTGCTCGATCCAGCCTGCCCGCCCTTTCCTCTATTTATAGGTTGCTATATTTATAGGACTTTTCCTCTATTTATGGGGAGACCGTCATGGCCACCCACACATACACACATTCTTGGTTTATTAGTTTCAATACATTTATTGGTTTCAATACTACGACATTTTGATTGTTGTAGGCAGGTAGAAAAAACAGTATTTGATCACCTGAGCGAACTCACAAGAATACAACAACATCTTCATATTTAGTCCCGGGACTAGGTAACACTCAAGACATTTATTAATATTAAAAACCGGGACAAACCGGGACTAGCTAACACTTAGGACTAAAGCCGCCCCTTTAGTCATAATCATGCCTAGTCCTATAGTACGGAGCTTCAGGGTCTTCTTCGTCATCGTCATCATCATCGTCATCGTCATCGTCATCGTCACCTGCCACTTCGGGGATCCTCAGCCCAGCCATGGCATATACCGGGGGCACCTGCCACTCCGGCCTCGGATTCATGGCGGGCGGGAGAGGGGTCTCCTAGAAGACGATGCCGCTACCGCCATGCAGGGGAGGGGCCTTCTTGTGGCTCTATGGTGGGTGGACTTGTGGGCACCGCAGGCGAGGATGGTCTCCCCCGGCGATGTAGCGCATCACTCCGATGATAGTACGGTTCGTCCACCATAGATGACGACCGGCTTCGTTGTGGTTCACCGGGGGCGGGCCATCACCCTCGTACCTGGCGAGCTCCCTTTCCCGCCGGTTAGCGAAGAAGGCATTCCAGGTGTCGTAGTTGTCGGGATCCCACTGGGGATCCATCCGT
The DNA here is from genome assembly GCA_023614405.1 of Avena insularis. Lineage (NCBI taxonomy): Eukaryota > Viridiplantae > Streptophyta > Magnoliopsida > Poales > Poaceae > Avena > Avena insularis. The sequence goes on along the minus strand of CM042689.1, from coordinate 26,949,687 downwards.
TGCTCCGGCGTGAGCTCGTGGTAGAAGTGGTTCATGATGGCCGCCCGGCATGCGGAACCTTGAGGGACAGGAGGGACATGAACCCCTCTAGTGCTCAGCATCCAGCCAGCGGGCGGCCGGTAGCCCAGAGGACAAGGGTAGCTGGAGGCGCATAGCACCTCGGTCTCCTCGAGGGTCAGAATGGCCCAATAGGCGCTGTCCATTGTTCTAAGAGAGGAAGGTGTGGATGTGTGGATAGCCATGGCGCGATCACCCTAGATATAGAGGGAAAGGGTGGGAAAACTTGGCGGGAAGCTTTGAGAAATGGCGGGAAATATCTTTAGTCCCGGTTAGTGACTACAACCGGGACTAAAAGCTCTGGTAAAAAGGAAAGGGCGGTTAAACTTGGCGGAAAACGGTGGGAAATGGCGGGAAATATCTTTAGTCCCGGTTAGTGACTACAACCCAGACTAAATGGATATTATATTAAGATTCTATATATTTTCTAATAATAATAGACATATTATTTGGATTTTTACAATAGGAGATATGATTTTCCAAAGTTTTATATTTGATTTGAATTAAAAAATAAAATTTACAAATGAAATAATTTATAAATGATGCAAACAGATGTATGGATATTACATTAAGATTTTTTATATTTTTTTGATAATAATAGACATATTATTTGTTTTATTTGGATTTTTACAATAGAAGATATGATTTTCCAAAGTTTTATATTTGATTTGAATTAAAAAAAGAAAATTTACAAATGAAATAATTTATAAATGATGCAAACAGATGTATGGATATAATATTAAGATTCTTTATATTTTTCTGATAATAATAGACATATTATTTGTTTTATTTGGATTTTTACATTAGAAGATATGATTTTCCCAAGTTTTATATTTGATTTGAATTAAAAAAAGAAAATTTACAAATGAAATAATTTATAAATGATGCAAACATATGTATGGATATTATATTAAGATTTGTTTTTTTTCTAATAATAATAGACATATTATTTGTTTTATTTGGATTTTTACAATAGAAGATATGATTTTCCAAAGTTTTATATTTGATTTGAAATAAAAAAGAAAATTTACAAATGAAATAATTTATAAATGATGCAAAGAGATGTATGGATATTATATTAAAATTCTTTATATTTTTCTGATAATAATAGACATATTATTTGTTTTATTTGGATTTTTACAATCCAAGATATGATTTTCCAAAGTTTTATATTTGATTTGAATTAAAAAAGAAAATTTACAAAAAACAAACTAGTCGCGGGTCGTGGCTCGACCCGGGACTAGAGGGTTCCTACGCACGCAAAAACGAAACGTCCGAAAAACACACTAGTCCCGGGCCGTGACTTAACCCGCGACTAAAGGGGGGGGGGTCTTTAGTCGCGGGTTAAGCCACGACTCGAGACTAGTGACCCTCTAGTCCCGAGCGGTGGCTGGACCCGGGACTAAAGGGGGGTCCCTATATATTCCGCGCACCACCGCCCACGCCCAGCACTTGGCATTCTCGACGAAGAAGAAGCACTCACAGACGAAGACAAAGCACGCAGGGGAGGTCCTGTTCGATTCCACCGCCGCTCCGCCGTGCATGCTCCGTCGTGTTGCCGCTCCCCCGTGCTCTGCTCAGTTTCATGCTACTGTGCGCCGCCTCGCCGCCTAGCCGATCTGTCGTGCTCTCCGCCTTGTCGTCTGCCATTGTCTTGCCTTAGCCAGTTGCCGTCAGCCTCGCCGTCGTGTCGCCCGCCTCACCACGTGCTTGCCACACGTCTTGCCTATGGCGTCGGTGAGAGCTCGAGGGAGGGGTGTGGGTTTTTTGTTGTAATTATTAGCTAGGGTTATTAATTAGCTAGGGTTATTAATTATAATTAGAATTATTGTTTTAGTTATTAGGATTAGGATTTTAGGATTATTGTTTAAGTTATTTTTTTGTTTTAGTTATTAGGATTATATTGTTTTACCACAAATAATATTAGGATTATTATAATTAGGATTATTGTTTTACCACAAATAATATTAGGGTTGTTGTTTTTTTGTTTAACTTATTAGGATTATTGTTTTACCAAAAATAATATTAGGGTTATTGTTTTTTTGTTTTAGTTATTAAGATTATTGTTTTACCACAAATAATATTAGGGTTATTGTTTTTTTATTAGTTATTAGGATTATTGTTTTACTGCAAATAATATTAAGGTTATTAATTAGTGTTATTAGGGTTATTGTTTTTTTTAGTTATTAGGGTTATTGTTTTTTCTAACCTGTTTAACTCTCTTTCTGTTATAGTTAATTAAGTCATGGATCCATCCGAAGATCCTGGTCGCATTAGTGAAGGTTTTCTTCAGGGCATGATAAGAGGTGAAATTCCTCTTAATATTACTACCGGCGAAGATATTTTGCTCGAGGAAGAGATATCCTCATATCTGAATCCATCTGGTGATGGACTAGAGGAAAACCTAGTGTACCAAGGGGAAGAACAGATGGACGAAGGGAAAACAAATAACAACAATAATGATGGCCCCTCGACAGGATCCGACGAGGTACATATATATATAAAGCCTCGTGTTACCTCTATTCATTAACTGATCTAGATATATCAATATATATATTAATCACTCTCTCTTCTTATTTTAGCCCACCAGATCGAAGCAATCGACAGCTCGAACGAAACGAGGGCCGAACAAAAAGTTGGATGGTAATCAGAGGTTCACCATCAAAGAAATAGATGATGATGGTGAACCGATTGCTTCAGATAAGCACCGGAGGATGTTTACAAATCAATGTGGGGTGCTTGTTAGGGACAACCTGCCGATCACCATCCAAGAATGGAATAAGTCAAAGAAACCCGGTGAAGAATCCAACAGCTATGTCACCAATGATGTCAAAGATGACCTTTGGTAGAAGCTCATAGCGCATTTCATACTACCTCCAGAGTATGAAGAATTTGAGGCAGATGGTATTACCCCAAGGCTGGGTGGGCTTGAAAATAGAGCGAAAGTCAAGGAGTAGGCTCTGAGCAAGGTGGCTGAACTGTACCGGAACCACAAGAAAAGTTTATACGCGAAATATGTCACGAAAAAAATACTCTAGACTTCAAAGGAGCAAGCGAGAAGTTGAGAGAACAGTGGCCCAATTTTGTACAGTACAAGCAATCTGATAAAGCAAAGGCAAATTCGGCAAAGGACGCGTTAAATGCTGCCCAAAAGAAATACCATCATAAAATGGGGACATGTGGCTACAAGAGTGCCGTCCCTAGGTGGGAAACTATGGAGAATGAAATGAGGGCTAGAGGCGTCACTCCTGGTACAGATGTATGGCCAGAGAGGTCAAAGCATTGGTGGTACGGGCACGGGGGATCGTTGGACCCATAAATAGGGAAGACATTATTTCATGAAAAAATTCTAAAACCCTCTGAAGACCTTGTTCAAGCAATGAACGATGCTCAATTGGGATTGTTCCGTCCCGAGAGAGAGAAAGACGAGCTGACACGCGCCCTAGGGAATCCTGAAAATGGAGGACGAACACGAGGCAAAGGCGCCCGTGTCTCATGGAATAAAGGGTTTCCTCAGTACGATGCCAGTTACAGAAGCCATCAGAGAAAGAAGGACCGGGAGGCAGACCAGATCTCCAGGGTAGAGTAGGACCTAGCTGATCTGAAGAACCTCATGTAAGAAATTAGACAAAGGCCGCCGTCATCAACTCACCTACAGGCTGATGATCCTACAATTGATCTTAGCCAGCGGAGAAGCAGTGTGGCTTCCACGGAGGTCCGGCTGATGATCAAGTAGTGCTGGATGATGCACCGACTCCTCGCTACCCCGTGGATGATGTCAGAGAGATGGCACAATGTGAGCTACATCAGCCAATGAACAACCTATCCTTCAAGGTGGCGATCATCACTGCTTTACCTTGTCTACCTGGAGCACTCCATCATTCACTTCCGATTCCACCTGGCTATGCTCATGTCACGGTGGATGACATAGTGGAGGATTTTGTGGACCTAGAGATTGATATCGCTACGCCTGAAGGCCTTACAAAACTAGGAGATGTCAAGCGCAACATCATTCTATGGAAGAATAAGTACATCATGTTTCCAGGCTCGGCACCAAGGCCACCGACTCCGAGGAATCCAAGTCCACCCCGCATTGAATATCGTCAACCTCCAAGTCCACCCCAACCCGATTATCGTCAACCTCCAAGTCCACCCCCCCCGCTGACGATCGCCGCAGCAGGAGTACATCAACTCGATCTCCACCTCTGTGCAATACTCGATCTCCACCTCCGCCTTTGTGCAGTACAACTACCTCGTCGAAGAAATGGAAGGTCGACGCTCCCCCGTGCCCCACATCGAAGAAAGGTCAAACAACGAAGATAGTCGACATCCCGCCGACTCTTCCAAAGAGACCTTATGACAAGACCGATGAGGAAACTAACGCAGATGTGGCTGCCCAAGTTAAGGCGCATTTTGCACCTAAAAAGCGTGAGCCAAAGATAGTATATGATGAAAAAACCAAAAAGTGGGCTCAGTCCTTTCTTGAGCAACCATCCCAGATATCGATGAATCTGGAATCAGACTATGACCGGTAGATTATTAAGCAAGCACAGAAGAAAAAAATCACAAGTGCAAAAAGCGGGAAGCAAGTTGCATAGATCGGAGCATAGAAGAATCAATCGGTCGCCCCGCTCAAAGTCATTTCAGACCTTGACAAGGCCTTCAGAGCTGAAATAGATATGGACATGCAAAAAATGGACCCCAGAGCTCATACTAATGCTGCACTAATGGGCATCACTGTATCGCAGGCCAAAACACTTGCTACCGAAGCAAATATGTCTCTTGGTCAATATTTAGGCTATGAAGATACGCCAGTGGGTCAGATAGTATGGAAGTATGTCCAAGGGGAGCCTCTAGTCAGTAATGAGGAGCTCGCGTGTCTATCCACACATATGCGAAATCTTCACGAATGGTACATGTCGCAAGCAGAAAAAAAGCATCAGAAAGATTGGTTTCCGGTGGACGTTAGAAAGGAGCATCACTTCAAACCATGCTCGATACAGGTTAAAATGACCGAACTATTTCAGTTATACAACCAGCGCGCCCTCGACAAATCTATCATTGGTTGCTACTGTTTGTAAGTGAATTATTTCTATAATTAAGTTTGTAGCTCAGCTCGTTCATTGCATTTAATATATTATCCTAACTATATTCCTTTTGTATGATATTATATTCTGCATAATGAAGATGCTTGAATGCAAAAGAGCTAGAAGATATGACGTTGGGTTCATTGACCCATATATCGTTAATGAATATACGTTAAAGAATCACCCCAAGGACGTGGAGGAAGACCTGTGCAGGTTCTTAACCGAGAATAATTTTGTTAAGGAAATACTATTTTCTTACAACTACAAGTGAGTGTTTCTATCTTGTACACATTTTATTTTTGCTTACTAGATGAGCTATGCATGTATGCTTATGTAAACGTCCGCAGATTCCACTGGATCTTGTTGACAAGTCCCTAGTTGAAGTCCACGACTCATTAAGTTGGGACCAAGAGCAGTGGAGCGACATGAAAGCAATGCTCCATAAGTAATTTCAATCATTATCGCATTATATTGGCCTCTTTTTTTCATTTCCTGATATCAAGTAAGTAATAACTCCTTTTTTCATTTTCTTTGCCGAGCAGGTGTTGGACATGGTTCAGACAGAAAATACCAGGTCCATTCAAAGAGGAGCTAACTTATAAAATGGTGAAGAGTTTACAGCAGCCACTGGGAACTCATTTATGTGGATACTACGTCTGTAAGTACATCCGCGAGTTGACCAGTGAGCGGGAAGTCGACTCACATTATATTTATGGTTTGCGGGAGAAACTAGATCCAGACCAACGCATAAGAGCAATTCAAGAGAAGCTGGCGGGATTTATGATGAAGGAGGTCCTTGATGTACATGGAGAGCATTATGCTGACGATGTGGAACTCGATTTGCCTTAGTGATGTCCTAGTTGATATGATATATATTCACCAATGACCATGTAATTTCAAAACATTTCTTCCTTTTGATATATATCATCAATGTATGCTTGCAAGGGATCGATTAATTATATAGATGCATCAGCGTGTACTGTGTATGTACTAGCGTAGAATATGTGTACTGAAATATATGTTTGAAATTATAGTGAAACACAAAACTAAATGAAAAAAAAGGAAATACACAATCTCTGCCGCGACAGAGAAACACACAATTCTCTGCCGCAGCAGGAAACCTTATAGTCCCGGGTGGTGTTACGGCCCGATACTCGAGGGTTTCCGTCCCCCGCGGCGCTGAAACAACCACGTGGCTGTTATCAGTCGCGGGCCGTAGCAAGCCGGGACTAGAGGGGGGCTCTAGTCCCGTTTTGGCAGTCCCGGGCCCAAAACTGGGACTAGAGCCAGTTGCGACCCGGGACTGGAGGCCCTTTTTCCACCAGTGCTGCCAGCTGACTTTTTCTGCATATAGGACGTAGGAAGTTTCACATAAATGTGAATTCAGGCAGGTTTAGCTACATGTTGAAGGGGTTCCTCACACTTTGCGCTCTTTTTTTGGGTTTTTGGGCTGTTGAAGGTCTCATGTGGACTACTCTGGATGTTGAGTTGTTTAGTCTAAGGAAGCGTGGGGTCGTCAGAATACTTGTTGCTATCTTGTCGTTGTATGACACTAATGTTTTCTTGAAGTTGTATGACACTTTGGGCTTTTACATCTTGTGGGATGTCATGGTTAAGCTTAAGGCCTATGAGTTTCTCTTCTGGTTAGAACCCAAGGGTTATATTCCAAAACTTGAGTTTGTTCCTTTCTTTTGGAGGTAAGGGGATGACGATGCAGATGATTATGCCAATGGGAGGCCCTCGGATGATGTTATGGATACTTCTGATTCTATCAGTGCTACAAATGAGGCGGGGTCTGGCTCTTTTTTGGCCTTTCCTGGGAAGGGGAGTTTGGCGCCAACCTCTTCTCGGCAAGGGATGCACGTGGTGTTTGTTATCACTCCGTTTAATACTAATCTATCTACCCCTTGAGGAACGGAACTGGTGGCAGCGTAACCCGTGGATTCTCCCCTAAATGGATGGGGTACTTTGTCTTGACCACGTGTCTCTTAGGCTCATTTACGAGAGGCTATCCAGTCCTCTTCCATGGTTGTTCAGAGGGCTAGATCTGCTTCTCCGGCAAGGTCTAGGAAACATGTTATGGGTAGGTATATTCCTCATGACATCCCAAGGCCAGTGATCGAGGAGGTTGTCCCTATGGAGCGCTAGCAGAAGCTGACCCAGGAGGGGTCGGCTGCCCATGATGTTGGAGACGGGCGCGTGGATGCTAACATTGTGGGGCTGGTCCGGGAGGGGTTGGTTGCCCGCGATGTTGGTGTCGGGTGCATGGATGGGGTCAGGGAGGACCATGAGCGGCATACGGACGAGCGGCCTCCCTCGGGGGCTCATGCGGCCTAGGTGGGGCCGTTGGTGGACGGGGTGGCCAGACCTAGGAGGGGTTAGAGCTACCCCTATCTCCTTTGTGTGTTTCTTCTCCTACGGTTGCTACACCGACCACTATAGGGGTTCGTAGCATGGAAAACAAAAAAATTCTACCGCATGAACACACAGTCAAGATCTAATCTATGATCAAGCCAAGATCTATCTACTAGATTGTAGCAACGAGTCAATAGAGTACTAACCCTCGAAGATCCAAAGCGGTTAACGAGAGCAAATTCTCGTGGATGATGTAGTCGTACACTCCCGATCTCAAGATCGCGCAGACGATCCTTCAGGCGCTGCGTTCCGGCAGCGATTCCGCAGTCGGTCACACGTTCGGTACTCGATGAAGACCTTCCTCTCCCTTGTTCCAGCAGGCAGCGGAGGTTGTAGCACTCTCCTCGCAATTCCGGCAGCACGACGACGTGGTACCGAAAGTAGAGGGGAGATCTCGCAGGGCTTCGCCTTAAGCCGGAGCGAGTATGGTGGACTATGAGAGAGCCTTGGTGATCTAGGGTTTAGACACACCAATTAGAAGGGGCTAAACCAGCGTCTAGGGAAATTAGAAGCTCTAACTCGGCGGCTTGGGAGAAATCCCTAGGCTATGGCTAGGGTTTAGGTTTAGAGGGAGGCAACTTGTGTGTCTAGGAGGGAGCCTGCCCTCCTTATATAGGTGGAGGGAGCGCCGCCAAGGGAGGAGTCCCTCCCAACTCGGATCCCTAGTGGGCGGCGGTGGAGGAGGAACTCCCCCAACTCGTTTCCACTTCTTCTCCACTCTCCAACAGAGCCGTTTGACTTTTCAAATTGGCGTTTGACTTTTCAAACTAGGATTTGATTAAACCCTTTATTTTGTACAGCGATGACACCTAGTACATGATGCAATCATTCCAACTTGCAATGACACATTCATGTACCCTTCCCCTCTGGAGTGCCGGACATTCCGGAACCTTCTAGAACATTCCCGATGAAAACACCGGAATTATTCCCCAACTCCGAAACAGGACTTTCCTTATATGAATCTTATTCTCCGGACCATTCCGGATCTCCTCGTGATATCCCGGATCCCATCCGAGACTCCGAACAATATTCAGTCTCTTACTCATCATTCCATAACTACTCAACAACATCGAATCCTTAAGTGTGTCTCCCTACGGTTCGTGAATTATGCGGACATGATCGAGACACTTCTCCGATCAATAACCAATAGAGGAATCTGGAAATTCATATGGCTCCCACATATTTCTACGATTACTTTGCAATCGAATGAACCACTTACATACGATACCAATTTCCCTTTGTCTCACGATAGTTTACTTATCCGAGGTTTTGATCCGGTATCTCTCGCATACCTAGTTCAACCTCGTTCTGATAAGTACTCTTTTCTCGCTCCTCGTGATATGTGATCCCTTGTGAGCCAGTCACATGCTTGCAAGCTAATTGGATGACATTCCACCGAGAGGGCCCACAGTATATCTATCCGTCATATGGATGGACAAATCCCACTCTTGATCCATGTGCCTCAACCCATACTTTCCAAACACTCAATGCCACCTTTATAGCCACCCAGTTACGGTGTGGTGTTTGATGTCATCAAAGCATCCTTCCGGTGATGGTGATTAACATGATCTCATGGTCGAAGGAATTAGGTTACTATGTATCAGAAAGCTTATAGCAAATGAACTATATTAAATGACTTGATCTTTATGCTATGCTTACTATAGGAGTATGTCCATCACATCATTCTCCTAATGATATGACCCTGCTGTTAATAACATCTCTATGTTCATGATCAGGAAACCATGATCATATATTAACCAACAAGCTAGTTTAACAAGAGGCTTTACTAGGGACTCTTTTATGTTTACAAATCACACAAGTATTAATGTTTCCTGTTAATACAATTATAGCATGGTATGTAAACATTTATCATAAGTATGAAGATATGATAATAACCACTTTATTATTGCCTTTTGGGCATATCTCCAACAGTCTCCCACTTGCACTAGAGTCAATAATCTAGTTTCAAACGTTTGTGTATTCAGCACCAATGGCTTTCTGGTGTCGTATGTACACGATTGCTAGTGGTCAACTGATCTCTGGATCTGACACTTCCAGGTCCGTGTGTAATTGCATGTCTTTGCGTCTCTACGCATCACTCATTCTCTAATGAGATGGCTTCGTACAAATTTGGTCCTTTGGTGTGACCTTTAGTTCTTTGGGGTTAAAACATGTTGATAATATTGTCGTACAATATATCTTCATAGTATTATCCCTCTGTGAACTACACCTAGTTTGATAACAAACTACTTGACACAAATTCCCTCTTTAGCTGCTATTATAGTAGTCATATACTTAGCCTTTTGTTGTAGTATATGTCACAATGTCTTAACTTTGGAACTCATCCAAATCCATTATGGAACTTACTTTCCATCATATTGTGCCACCCTTAGTTTAGATTGAGATAAACTTAATTTGTACTTTGTGACAAAACTAGTATCAATGTAATTCATTTACAATGAACTAACCATCTATTTGTCACTTCTACAAATAATATACTCTTAGTTCTTCCAAAAGATCATAAGAATATCCTTACTATTGTCCAATGATCAACTTATGAATCATTCTGGTATATGCTCATAACATTTAGAGTATAGGACATATCTGGATTTGTACATATCACAGTATGATTGATATAAATACTCTTTGTGATTTCATACATCAAGTATCAATCTATACTTGAATCTTTGTTTCACTTACCCTGTGTCAATACACTTGAATATATCATCAATATTGAACTCATTCAATCCTTTTTCTGTGATAAGAACCTTTCTTGTAGTTTCTATATTGAACTCATTCAATACATCATCTATGTACTTTCAGCACAACCATATTAGCGTCTATTGATGCCAAATATTTGGGTTTTGCCTAAGTCTTTCATCAGGATGAAATTCTTAATATGTGTTAATAAAATATACATCTTCTCCAATCAACAATATGTCCTCCACATAATGTATTAGAAATATGTCTTAGCGCTCCCACTTAATTTCTTGCAAATGCAAGCATCTTCATTGTCTCTGATGAAATTAAACTCTTTTAACAGTTTCATCATAGTGAAGATTCCAACTCCGCTATGCTTACTTCAACCATTGAAGTTTGCATATGCTTTTAGCATCCTTTGAATTAACAAAAACCCTATGGACCGTGTTATGCACATGTCCTAGGTAACAATTCTATTAGAAGAACTTGTTTTGTTTATTCGACTACCACATAACAAAATTATATGTAGTGGTTGCTATATTAATCCGTCTAGACTAAATATCGCTATGAAAGATCAGATCTTGTCATAGTCAACCTTTGAACATTGTTGTGAACTCTTTCCCAACATGTCGACTATTTCATAGATGTGCAACATACATGTCTATTTATTTATAGATCAAAACACAACTATAAGGTCTTACACCTTTCTTGTAGGGTCCTTCAAGTTCAAAACTTGATTTTTCGTGTATGGAACTATCACGGATTTTAGGGCTTCAAGCCATTAGACGGAGTCAGGGCCCATCATCGCTTCTTTGCATGTAGTCGGATCATTATTGTCAAATAATGATTTAACTCTCAAATCTTGGTATTTGATTGTTTACCCGACCTACTTGTTTCAATAGGAACTTAGATCTCCGTGACCACAACCTTTGAGGCACGTGAGCCATGAGCATTATCGCTGCCTCCGTAACACTTTTCAGCGCTGCGCAACTCTGCACATATAGCTAAGGTTCTTTTAACCTTATCAGAGTTCTTTTGTCCTCCCACTTAACTTTTCACGAAAAATTCCTTCTCTAAGAAACTTGACGTTCTAAGCGACAAACATTTTTGTCTCCGATGTTATGGAGGAACAGTTATTCGAAATAACATACAAAGACAGGTTCATCCGACTTTGGTTGCAAACATCTTTCTTATGCATAGCATACCAATGTTTAAGAAAGGACAACTTGGGTTTTATCCCAAACCATAACTTTATATGGTGTCATTTCAACGGATTATGGTGGAGCTCTTTTCAGTGGAAAAACGGTAGTCTCTAAAGCTTTTAATCTTTAAAATATAATGGCAGTTTTATGAATTATACCTTTGATCTTACCATGTCAAACAAGGTTTAATTACATATCTCGAACGCTCCATACTCTTATGGTGTTTTGGAAAAATGCAAATCCACGGAACGATTCCTTAAATCTTAGGTATTATGCTAAACTTGTAACTCAAATATCTTCCTTTATGATCTTATCATAAACTATTTATATTCTTGTTACAATGATTTTGCACTTCATCTTGAAAGTCTTTGAACTTTTCAAATATTTCATACTTCATCCTTATTAAGTAAATATTCATATATTCACTCAAATTTTCGGAGAAAGCATATGAAGTTGAAATCCATCGCTCTTGACTACACATAATGGACTTCGTACAACAATATGTACAAGTTCCAATAAGCTAGTCATTCGTTCCCTTTTGTCCTACGAACGAAGTTTTAATTATCTCTGGGAAAGTTTCACAAGCGTCATGTGATCAAAAATCAAAAGACTCCAAAATTCCATCCACATGGAGTTTCTTCATGTTTTCTTTCCAATATAATTTAAACGGCGATGTCACTTCCTAAGTGATCTTTCAATCAATTTGTCTTTCGACATTTTTAGCACTAGTTTTATGGATGTGATTTCTCCAACGATATTTGTGAATCATCCATCTTTTATGGATTACGACAATTATTTGAACAACCCTTTTGTTCTCACAATACCTGATAAAACAAATATTGAAGGCAAGCTTTGACGTTTAACGAGCAACACAATAACCTTTTATTTGTTCTCGATGAACATCATCACATATTCTTTTGCTAGTTACTTAGGCCATTGTAGTTCATGAATTGTGTTGTTTCGTGTGACGATTCACACCAACAAATTCAGTATCAAATACTTAAGAACCACATTGTTTAATAAGAAAAGAATATAGCCATAACATGATGAGGCATGCTTTTTGAGTTTGGTCTTTTTGATTTAGGAGTACTTTCTATAAGTGTATCTTCATATGCGACTTTAATTATATATGTTTTTTTCTCAATCACCGGTTAATTATTATTGTCAACTTATAGATGACGTGGTACGTCGTGTACAAGGGACGGGTTCCTGGAGTCTACAATGATTGGGAAGACTGCCGGAGACAGGTGCACCGTTTCAGCGGCAATAGCGACAAAGGGTACAACACTATGGCGGAGGCGGAAGCTAGATACACACGCTATCTAGCGGGAGTTAGGACAAGGAACCGGATGAAGACCTACACCTTCGTCGCGACGGTGATCATGCTTATCTTCTTTGGTTATTTATCCCGCGTTTGTGTCTAGCTAGTTTAGATGTCTAGGCGAGCTTCCGAGCTCTAACTTGTTCGATCGACACATGTATTCGCATGTCACCAACTACTACTTTGTAACATGATCGAAACAATGTAACTTAGACTATGTATTCATGTATGAGACTTATCTATATGTATTTGTTTCAATCTTGTTTTTCATACTGAGTATTTATATATATAATTGTATATCTTGTATCTGTGTGTGTATATCTGCTGTAATATTGTATATAATCTGTATTGTATATAATCTGGCTCGGAAACTAAAAAAAACAAAAAATACATCTGTGGCACACATGGTGTACCTTTTGTGGCGCACTACACCTAAAGCGCACTATGGAAGCTTAGTGGCGCACTAGGTAGTGCGCCACAGAAGATCCCAGGGGTAGCGCACCTGCCCAAACATCTGTGGCGCACTAGCAGGTGCGCTACGCTGTTCTCTGGCAAGTGGCGCACTAGGCAGTGCGCCACGGATGAGAGATAGCCGTAGCGCAAGGCCCGTGGTGCACTGCTAGTGCGTCACGGATGATGTTTCCAGGTGCGCCACTAAAGGCCATTTTCCTAGTAGTGCGGCGATGGCTGCGCCGGAGATTGGTGAGGCGACGGAGCCGGGTGAGGCGACAAAGACGGCTGCCGCGGCGGCGACGACCTCGCTGGTGACGGGTGAGGCGGCGGCGAAGATGGCCTTGGCGTGTGATTTCGAAGCACGATACATTCCTTCGGCCATAGAATGCTGACGTTTTTTGTGTCTCCCAGTACAGTCACATCCCCTTCACCTGCAGGGTAGTGAAGATCCAAAACTTCAAAGGTGGGCATGATTTCATCCACCCCGACAACAGCGTAGCCCTCTGGAACCGACGGACGGCGGTGGTAAGTTGGTGTGGGTCCAATTGGTAAGGCATAGCCGCCACCTTCATTGATATGTTCACAACTTTGACATGTAGCTCGCATGTGTCATCTCGTGATATCATCCTTTGGGTAGCCAACAGAGCCATCGCTGGTGCACCATCGTCATCGCCATTGTCATCACCCGGGACCTCGGTGGAAGCCACTGCGCTTTTTCGATTATTCGATAGGCTGGTAGCATCGAATGCGGTGTCTGCTGAGATGGGCAGTAGTACTTGCTCTTTAAGTGCGTTAATTTCATCTTGTTGTTGCTTTAATCGTTCTTCAATTAAACGCATTCGCTCTTTCTGACTATTTGCTTCAACTTCCACCCTGTCGTTTCTCCTCTGACGGCTTCTATCAGGATATTTCTTCCTCTCTTCGGGAAACCCAGTCCTCCATGGTTGGGAGCCTCTTGTGCCTCGTGTTCGTCCATCATGTTCCTTATTTCCAAGGGCGAGTGTGAGCTCATCATTCTCTCTATCGGAATGAAGTCCCCATCTTTAACAGCCTTTGCTTTTCTCATCCTCTCAATTGGCAAGGGTCTTCTTTATGTCGTATGTTATATATACACCTCCTTCCGAGTCCAACGTGCCCCATGCCCGTAAAACCAATTCCTTGCATGTTCTACCCAATCGTCTGCAGGGTGATCTTTTTATGCAGTTCATTCTCAAGTTTCTCCCACTTAGGAATGCCAACCCTGTAGCCACCTTGCCCCATAGTATGGTGATACTTCTTGTTAGCAGCATTCAGCTTATTCGTTTCAGACATTTTCTTAGCTTTTTCTGATTTCTTGTATTCCACAAACTCAGCCCAGAATGGTTTTATCTTCTCAAACTGAATATTCTTGAAATCGGAAGTCTTCTTTTTCACGACATAGTCAAGGTGCAATCTTTTCTTCCAGTTGGTGAAACACTGGGCCATCTTCTTCAAAGCCCACTCCCTGACCTTAGCCTCCATGGCTCTCCCATGTTGTAAGGCATCCTCAACTGGATCCTCCGCATTTGGATCCAGCTCTATCTTCTGTAGTTTGAAATTAACCATGAGCCTCTTCCACAGTAAATCTTTGGCGTGGTTAGGGACAAATAAACATGTTCCCTCTTCATCCGCATTAGCAGGCCTATTCCAATTTCTAATGGTGATCGGGATTAAGTCCCTAACGATTATTCCGCATTGTGCCACAAATTTGGTTGCGACAACTTCAGGAGCCGTCGGTTTGCCGTCTTTAGCGACATCTTCGATCCTGAACCTCTCATGGTCTTGCAACTTTTTGGTTGGGCCTCGTCTGCTCTTTTCAATAGATTCCTTCGATCCGGAGGGCTAAAAGAAGAAAGATCGTCGTTACTATTTCTATATAGATAGCAGATGATTAATTAATGAATTGATTATATTACATGCACCTCGCCGGAGCGGTCGTCTTCTCGATTACACAAGGCATCGCCTTCTCCCTCGCGGAAGGCAACACCTTCAACCTCAAACAAGTCGTCTATTCTGGTAAAAAGAGGATCACCCTCACCGGAGTTGTTCAGAAACGTTGATACGTCTAAATTTTCTTCCCCACGGATCACACCTTGGACCAACTCTTCCTTTTCTTCGTCTCTGACGTGTGGGTCCATATTTTCTGATAGGTGGAAAAACGAATAAGTCAAAGCGGCTAAAAAAGAAAGTTAGGTACGGTGTTGAGAGATATAAACCCTAATTCAGAGAAATCCTAATATATACATACACAATAATAAAAATGAAGAGAAACCCTAAACCCTAAACCTAGCTACAAAAAGGAAACCGTGTAGTAGATAGGTAACTCTATCTAAAATCAACTAAAATCAATATTCCGGAGTTCCGAGGGGTGTAAAACCTAGTTCGGAGAAACCTCGGATGCATATGAGAGGGGAACATGAGTATAAGGCTACAAAAGGGAAACTATCCAGTAGATAGGTAACACTAGATACTAACAAAATACCATATTGGAATCGATTTAAGAGGGTTCGGAATGCCTGAAGGCACATCGTCGAACCCACATGCACCTAAGGGCATGCAATTTCATGGGAAGATTCACACGCCAAGAGCCAGACCGAGCTTTCCTACGTCGAACACAATGGTTTTGACCGCGCGACCCCTTCGCCCATGTCTCGCCCACGCGTGAGCAAACAGGGGAACTCCCATCGGCGCCGTCTCCTCCCCCCTCTCCTCACCTTCCCCTCGTCGCTGCGCTGTCAGGGCGGGCCACCGGGCCTTGCTTGTGCGTTGCCGGCACCGGCGGTGGCGGCTTGATACTGTAGATGTGGTGCATATCTACAGTAAATGTTGGCCCTTTTTCCAAGACAATTCGGTGTCTTACCCTTTCACGATTCCACCGTCAATCCGATGTTTCTCGGTGCTTTCTCGGCGCCGCTAACCGAATCCCGAGCAAACAGAGCTTCTGCCTCTCTCTTGACACAATACACCCGCCCCACGCGTCCCTACACGCCTCCCATGTCCTGCGGAACCGGCCACCGACATCCCCTTTTCCCGAGCCTTACAAACCCGACATGAGGGAGTATAAATCTATCATTGAGTAAATGTGATACTCCTATAGCAAACGAGGATAGTCCGATGATAAGGATGCGATTAGGGATGGCAATGGGGCCCCGAAACCCACAAACCCGATGGATACCCGCCTTAAATGGGGAGGGTTTGGTAAAAAGTTAGACCCTCCAAGTTTAATGGGGCGGGTATGGGGGTGGCAAACCCATACCCGCAGACCCGCTCTAAGCCTTAATCCTATCCCTAATAATCATATGACTAACCACATGTCCACGCGGGCCATGCACGCAGACAACGCACATCACATGCACACGCTGGAATATGGAGTCCTGAAGACAGCACACGCACGCAAGCGTCCATTTCCACCAAACCCATCCTACTATCCCATCGTTTTCTTCCCACATGCGTCAACGTCGCTCCCGTCTCATGCGCTGGTGGGTACCCGCCGGGGCCCCGAACCCGGCCGGGTCACGGGTATGGTAAGAAATGAAACCCGACAACTTAAATGGGGCGGGTATGGGGGGACTAGACCCGGCCCCAAACCCGGCGGGTGCCATCCCTAGATGCGATGATGCACAACCTTTTTTTTCAAACAGGGGCAAAAGCTTTCCCTGGGCCGAGGCCCATCTCCTCTCTTCCCTGCCTGCACGCACGCATCACCTAGCAGCAGCCGCCGCCCACCACCCGAAGCCCACCAGCAGCACCTAGCAGCAGCCACCGCCGCCCACCAGCAGCAGCAGAGGAAGGGGAAGGACAGAGGCAGGGAGGGCGTACCTCTTCTGGAGGCGATGACACGTGGCGGTGGGGGAAGGGCGCGGGCGGCGCGGTCGTCGGGGAAGGGCGCGGGCGGCGCTTGATCGTCGAGGAAGACGGGCGGCTTGATCGTCAGGAAGGAGACAGGCGGTGGCGGCCGGAGCGCGCGTCGGTGGCGGCCGGAGGCGGAGGCAGGGCGGCGCGGTCATCGAGGAAGGGCGCGGGCAGCCTGGGCGTCATCGATGAAACAGAGAAGTAGAGAAGAGTGAGATGGAGAAGAAGAGAAGTTATAAAGGGGAGGGAGTATACGTCCCGGTTGGTGGCTCCAACCGGGACTAAAGATCGTCCGGTTGGAGCCACCAACCGGGACCTATACTCCAATTTTCAGCAGATGAAGGGGCGCGCGCGCAGGGGATCTTTAGTCCCGGTTGGTGGCTCCAACCGGGACATATTCCCTGGTTTTCAAATTTTTTCAGGTATTTTCTCTCTGTTCCCGCCTTATTTTTTATTTTGGGGTTTAAATTTGTATTGTTTTTTAAATGATAATTAATTTGGAATTTAGAAAAACTTTAAACATAAAAAGTGTTTGGATTTGAATAAAAAATTCCAAACCATTTTTTGTTTTAAAAAATAATTAATGTAACCATTTAAAATATGAACCATTTAAAATTAAAAATGAATTAACTTATATTTTTTTAATATCAATTTGGAATTTAGAAAAACTTTAAACATAAAAAGTGTATGGATTTGAATAAATAATCCAAAACCATTTTCTATTTTTAAAAAATAATTAATGTAACCATTTAAAATTAAAAATGAATTAACTTATATTTTTTGAATATTAATTTGGAATTTAGAAAAACTTTAAACATAAAAAGTGTTTGGATTTGAATAAATAATTCAAAACCATTTTCTATTTTAAAAAATAATTAATGTAACCATTTAAAATATGAACCATTTAAAATTAAAAATGAATTAACTTATATTTTTTAATATCAATTTGGAATTTAGAAAAACTTCAAACATAAAAAGTGTTTGGATTTGAATAAGTAATTAATAATGGGCGGAAAGAAAATTTGATTAGGATAGAACTGGAATTAAAGTACATAACACAACTAACACAAAGTTACATAGAAGAACTAAAAATTAAGATACATGGCCAGATTAAGCCACAATCGGCCGAACTTGTTTTGCAATGTTGTAATAATTTGTTGGAGATATGCCCTAGAGGCAATAATAAATGTAGTTATCATTATATCTTTGTATTTATGATAAATGTTTACATTGATGCTATAATAGTATTAACAAGGAAACATTAATACTTGTGTGATTTGTAAACTAAAATAAGAGTCTCTAGTAAAGCCTCTTTATAATACTAGCTTGTTGGTTAATAAATGATTGTGGTTTCCCTATCATGAACATTGAGATGTTATTAACAACAAGATCATATCATTAGGAGAATGATATGGTGGACATACTCCTATAGATAAGCGTAGCATAAAGATCAAGTCATTTTAATAGTTTAATTGCTATATGCTTTCTGATACATAGTAACCTGATTCCTTCGACCATGAGATCATGCATATCACCTTCACCGGAAGGATGCTTTGATGACATCAAACACCACACCGTAACTGGGTGGCTATAAAGGTTGCATTGAGTGTTCGGAAAGTATTGGTTGAGACACATGGATCAAGAGTGGGATTTGTCCATCCATATGACGGATAGATATACTCTGGGCCCTCTCGGTGAAATGTCATCCAATTAGCTTGCAAGCATGTGACTGGCTCACAAGGGATCACATATCACGGGAACGAGAAAAGAGTACTTATCAGTAACGAGGTTGAACTAGGTATGCAGAGATACCGATGATCATAACCTCGGATAAGTAAACTATCGTGAGACAAAGGGAAATTGGTATCGTATGTAAGTGGTTCATTCGATCGCAAAGTAATCGTAGAAATATGTGGGAGACATATGAATTTACAGATTCCTCTATTGGTTATTGATCGGAGAAGTGTCTCGATCATGTCCGCATAATTCACGAACCGTAGGGAGACACACTTAAGGATTCGACGTTGTTTGAGTAGTTATGGAATGATGAGTAAGAGACAGAATGTTGTTCGGAGTCTCGGATGGGATCCGGGATATCACGAGGAGATCCGGAATGGTCCGTAGAATAAGATTCATATAAGGAAAGTCCTGTTTCGGGGTTGGAGAATGGTTCCGGTGTTTTCATCGGGAATGTTCTAGAAGGTTCCAGAATGTCCGGCACTCCGGAGGGGAAGGGTACATGAATGTGTTATATCAAGTTGGTATGATTGCATCATGTACTTAGTGTTATCGCTGAACAAAATAAAGGGTTTAATCAAATCCTAGTTTGAAAAAGTCAAACGCCAACTTGAAAGTCAAACGGCTATTTTGGGAAGTGGAGGGGAGGTGGAATCCGAGTTGGGGAGGAGTTCCTCCCCTCCATCGCCGGCCCACCTCCAAGCCGAGTTGGGGAGGGACTCCCCTCCCCTGGCGCGCCTCCCTCCACCTATATAAGGAGGGGCAGGGCTCCCCTCCTAGACACACAAGTTCCCGACCTCTAAACCTAAACCCTACCCGCCGCCACCCTCCATAGCCGCCGCCGGCCCTAGGGCAACTCGCCGCCGCCGCCTAGCTAAACCCTAGCCGCCGGCCTTGCCCCCTCCTCAGCGTGTCTAAACCCTAGATCATCGAGGGTCTCCCTTATACTCCACCATACTCGCTCCGGCTTAAGGCGAAGCCCTGCGAGATCTCCCCTCTACTTCCGGTACCACGCCGTTGTGCTGCCAGAATCGCGAGGAGAGTGCTACAACCTCTGCTGCCTGCTGGAACAAGGGAGAGGAAGGTCTTCATCGAAAATCTGCGAGCGATCAAGGGAGCGCTGCCGGAACGCAGCGCCGGAAGGATCGTCTACGCGATCTTGAGATCGGGAAGAGTACGACTACATCACCCACGAGAATCCGCTCTCGTTAAACACTTTAGAATCTTTGAGGGTGAGTTATTCCATCGACTCTTTGCTACAATCTAGTAGATAGATCTTGGCTTGTTTGTTTGTATGCGATAGAAATTTTTTGTTTTCCATGCTACGAAACCCTTCAGTGGTATCAGAGCCGTGTCTATATGTAGATCTATTGCACGAGTAGAACACAATGGTCATTGTGGGCGTTGATGCTTTTATTGTCGATTGCTTCTTGTGTACTTTGCATCTTGCGGGATGTTGGGATGAAGCGGCCCGGGCTAACCTTACATGACATCATTCATGAGACTTGCTCCACGCTTGACATGCAACTTGTATTGCATAAGTGGCTTTGCGGGTGCCTGTTTCTCCTAGCATAGTTAAGATTCAATTTACAACGGGTGGTTGTCAATACTAGTATAAATGTTGTGGTTCTTGTTCGTAAGTTAGAACGACACTTATTGAAAGCCCCAAACCACGTAAAACATGCAAAGAAAGTAGAGGCGTCTAACTTTGTTTTGCAGGGGTGTGTTGTGATGTGATATGGCCATGATTGTGATTATATTTGATGTATGCAATGTTCCTTATTGTAAGTTGGCAACCGGCAGGAGCCATATGGTTGTCTTTAAATTCTGTTAAGACCCGCGTGTCTATTCAAAGTAGTTGTAATAGTTGAAGCCGGTGGACGACAACCATGGAGCAGCGTCATGGACCTTGATGCAATTTCGGTGATGATGGAGATCATATTCGTGCTTGAAGATGGAGATCGGAAGCACAAAGAAGAAAGGCCATATCATATCACATATTATGAATTGCATGTGATGTTAATCCTTTATGCATCTTGTATTGCTTAGATAACGACGGTAGCATTATAAGATGATCCCTCAGGCACATAAATTTCAAGTCATAAAGTGTTCATCCTTAGTTAGCACCGTTGCTAAAGCTTGTTGTTTCGAAGCACCACGTGATGATCGGGTGTGTTAGATTCCGCAAGTGTATACAACGTGAGCAAGCCAGATTTGCTCATGCGGAAGCTAAGGTTTGATCTTGACGAGCCTAGCATGTACAGACATGGTCTCGGAACACGGATCACCGAAAGGTAAAGCATGAGTAATATAGTAGATATGATGAACATATCGATTGTTCGCCATTGAAGCTACATCAACTCTCATGATGATCAGTTTTGATGTGGTGGATTTGGTTCGTGTGATCACTAAAACAATGTGAGGGATATTGTTTTGAGTGGGAGTTCACCTAGATTAATTTTACTATTAATTAGAACTCAATTTGTCATAAACTTAGTCTAAACTATTGCAAATATGTTGTAGATCAATGGCAGCCCCTACCATCAATTTTAATGCGTTCCTAGAGAAAGAAAAGTTGAAAAACAATGGAAGCAACTTCGCGGATTGGTTCTGCAATTTGAGGATTGTCCTCACAGCTGGTAATTTGACCTATGTGCTGGATGCACCGCTGGGTGACCCACCTGCAGCTACTGCTACCGATGAAGTAAAGAATGTTTACCTCACTCGGAAGACTCAGTACTCCACAGTTCAGTGTGCTATCTTGTATGGTTTAGAATCGGAGCTTCAGAAAAGGTTTGAGAATTCAGACCCACATGATATTGACCGTGATCTCAAATTGATCTTTGAGACTCATGCGGCAATTGAGAGCTATGAGGCTTCTGAAAAGTTCTTTAACTGCAAGATGGAAGAGGGCAGCTCCGTCAGTGAGCATGTGCTTAAGATGTCTGGGCATGCAAACACACTTCAAAGCTTGGGTATAGTGATTCCTAATGCTTTGGGGATTTACCGTGTCCTCCAATCACTACCACCAAGTTACAAGAAGTTCGTGATGAACTACAACATGCAGAACATGAACAAGATGTTGCCAAAACTCTTCGCCATGTTAAAATCTGCAGAAGTGGAGATCAAGAAAGAGCACCAAGTGTTGTTGGTCAATAAGACCACCAAATTGAAGAAAGGCAAGTCTAAGCAAAAGGGACACTTCAAGAAGGGTGGTAAGAAAGTTACCGCGCCGACGAAGAAGACCAAGGCTGGACCCAAGCCTGATACTGAGTGCTTTTACTGCAAGGGAGAAGGTCACTGGAAGCGGAATTGCCCAAAGTACTTGGCGGATTTGAAGAACGGCAACATCAAGAAGAAAGGTATATCTGATATACATGTTATTGATGTGTATCTCACTAGTACTCGTAGTAGTGCCTGGGTATTTGATGCTGGTTCGGTTGCTCATATTTGTAACTCGAAACAGGTGCTGCAGAATAAACGGAAGCTAGCGAAGAACGAGGTGACGATGCGCGTTGGAAATGGATCAAAGGTTGATGTGATCGCGGTCGGCACGCTACCCCTTCATCTACAATCGGGATTAGTTTTATACTTAAATAATTGTTATTTAGTGCCTGCATTGAGCATGAACATTATATCGGGATCTTGTTTATTGCGAGACGGTTACTTGTTTAAGTCCGAGAATAAGGGTTGTTCGATTTATATGAGTAATATGTTTTATGCACATGCACCTTTGATAGATGGTCTATTCTTATTGAATCTCGATAGTGGAAATACACATATTAATAACATTGAAGCTAAACGTTTGAAATCGAGCGATAACTCGACCTATATGTGGCAATCGCTGCCTTGGTCACATTGGAGTGAAGCGTATGAAGAAACTCCATTCCGATGGACTTCTTGAATCACTTGATTTCGAATCACTTGAAAGATGCGAAGCATGTCTGATGGGTAAAATGACTAAGACTCCATTTTCTGGTATGATGGAGCGAGCTACGGACTTGTTGGAAATCATACATACCGATGTGTGTGGTCCAATAAGTGTAGCATCGCGCGGTGGTTATCGTTATGTTCTTACCTTCACGGATGACTTGAGTAGATATGGGTATATCTATTTCATGAAACATAAGTCCGAAACTTTCGAGAAGTTTAAGGAGTTTCAAAGTGAGGTAGAGAATCAACGTAACAAGAAGATTAAATTTCTACGTTTTGATCATGGAGGTGAATATCTAAGTTACGAGTTTGGCGAGCATTTGAAGAAATGCGGAATACTTTCACAATTGACACCACCGGGAACACCACAGCGTAATGGTGTGTCCGAACGTCGTAATCGAACTCTCTTAGATATGGTTCATTCTATGATGTCACTTACAGATTTACCGCTATCATTTTGGGGTTATGCATTAGAAACAACATTCACTTTAAATAGGGCACCATCTAAATCCGTTGAAACGACACGTATGAATTAGGGTTTGGGAAGAAACCTAAATTGTCGTTCCTTAAAATTTGGGGTCATGGCCTATGTAAAGAAGTTACACGGACAAGCTTGAACCCAAAGCGGAAAAATGCGTCTTCATAGGATACCCGAAGGAAACTATTGGGTATACCTTCTATCATAGATCCGAAGGCAAAATCTTCGTTGCCAAGAATGGATCCTTTCTAGAGAAGGAATTTCTCTCGAAAGAAGTGGTTGGAAGGAAAGTAGAACTCGACGAGGTTGTCGAACCTTCTCTCGAACTTGCGAGTAGCGCAGCACCGGAAGTAGTTCCTGTGGCCTTTGCACGAAGAGAGGAAGCTAATGATGATGATGATGAAACTTCGGTTGTAGTTGCTACAGAGCCTCGCAGGTCAACGAGAACTCGTACCACTCCTGATTGGTATGATCCCGTTATGAATGTCATGTTGGTGGATAACATCGATGACCCTGAGACATATGAGGAAGCGATGATGAGCCCAGATTCCAATAAAAGGCAAGAAGCCATGAAATCCGAGATTGGATCCATGTACGAAAACCAAGTATGGACTTTGGTGGACTTACCGGATGGCCGGAAGGCCGTCGAGAACAAATGGATTTTCAAGAAGAAAACATATGCTGATGGTAATGTTACTGTCTATAAAGCTTGACTTGTCGCAAAAGGGTTTCGTCAAATTCAAGGAGTTGACTACGATGAGACTTTCTCACCGGTAGCGAAGCTAAAGTCTGTCAGGATTATGTTAGCAATCGCTGCATATTACGATTATGAAATATGGCAGATGGATGTCAAAACAGCGTTCCTCAATGTAGACATTGATGAAGAGTTGTATATGATGCAACCCAAAGGTTTTGTCGATCCTAAAGATGCTAACAAGGTATGCAAACTTCAACGACCCATCTATGGATTCATCCCGAAGATGGAATCAACGTTTTGATAAGGTAATCAAAAGTTTTGGTTTTATACAAACTTATGGAGAAGCTTGTATTTACAAGAAAGTGAGTGGGAGCTCTGTAGAATTCTTAATACTATATGTAGATGACATATTGTTGATTGGGAATGATGTAGACCTTCTTAATAGTGTCAAAGAATATTTGAATGATAGTTTTTCAATGAAAGATCTTGGTGAAGCAGCTTACATATTAGGCATAAAGATTTATAGAGATAGATCAAGACGCCTAATATCATTGTCACAAAGTACATATTTGGACAAAGTTCTAAAGAGGTTTGGAATGGAAGATAGCAAGAAAGGGTTCTTGCCCATGTTGCCCAATACGACATTGAGTAAAACTCAAAGTCCGACAACGGCAGAAGATAGAGAAAGGATGAGTAAGACTCCCTATGCCTCATGCTATGTACTAGACCCGACATTGCATATGCTGTTAGTTTAACTAGCAGATATCAAAGTGATCCAGGAGTGGATCATTGGACAGCGGTCAAAAACATCCTTAAGTACTTGAGAAGGACTAAGGATATGGTTCTTTCTTATGGAGGTGATGAACAGCTCGTTGTAAATGGTTACACCAATGATAGTTGGAACACCGATCCGGATGATTCTAAATCACAATCTGGATACGTATTTATTTTGAATGGTGCAGCAATTAGCTGGAGGAGTGCAAAGCAAAGCGTTGTGGCGAGATCTTCAACTAAATCGGAATACATGGCTGCTTCGGAGGCTTCACAAGAAGCGATATGGATGAAAGAGTTCATTACAGAGCTGGGTGTGGTTCCTAGTGCGCTGGACCCAATGTCTATCTACTGTGATAACATGGGCGCCATAGCCAATGCGCAAGAACCAAGGTCACACAAGAAGCTAAAGCACATCAAGCTACGTTTTCACGCTATTCAAGAACATGTCCAAGATGGGGACATAAAGATTTGCAAAGTACACACAGATCTGAATGTGGCGGATCCGTTGACTAAACCTCTCCCGAGGGCAAAACATGACCAACACCAAACTGCCATGGGTGTTCAGTATATTACCATGTAATCTAGATTAGATGACTCTAGTGCAAGTGGGAGACTGTTGGAGATATGCCCTAGAGGCAATAATAAATGTAGTTATTATTATATCTTTGTGTTTATGATAAATGTTTACATTCATGCTATAATAGTATTAACAAGGAAACATTAATACTTGTGTGAATTTGTAAACTAAAATAGAGTCCCTAGTAAAGCCTCTTTACAATACTAGCTTGTTGGTTAATAAATGATTGTGGTTTCCCTATCATGAACATTGAGATGTTATTAACAACAAGATAATATCGTTAGGAGAATGATATGGTGGACATACTCCTATAGATAAGCGTAGCATAAAGATCAAGTCATTTTAATAGTTTAATTGCTATATGCTTTCTGATACATAGTAACCTGATTCCTTCGACCATGAGGTCATGCATATCACCTTCACCGGAAGGATGCTTTGATGACATCAAACACCACACCGTAACTGGGTGGCTATAAAGGTGGCATTGAGTGTTCGGAAAGTATTGGTTGAGACACATGGATCAAGAGTGGGATTTGTCCATCCATATGACGGATAGATATACTCTGGGCCCTCTCAGTGGAATGTCATCCAATTAGCTTGCAAGCATGTGACTGGCTCACAAGGGATCACATATCACGGGAACGAGAAAAGAGTACTTATCAGTAACGAGGTTAAACTAGGTATGCAGAGATACCACCAATCATAACTTCGGATAAGTAAACTATCGTGAGACAAAGAGAAATTGGTATCGTATGTAAGTGTTTCATTCGATCGCAAAGTAATCGTAGAAATATGTGGGAGCCATATGAATTTCCAGATTCCTCTATTGGTTATTGATCGGAGAAGTGTCTCGATCATGTCCGCATAATTCACGAACCGTAGGGAGACACACTTAAGGATTCGACGTTGTTTGAGTAGTTATGGAATGATGAGTAAGAGACAGGATGTTGTTTGGAGTCTTGGATGGGATCTGGGATATCACGAGGAGATCCGGAATGGTCCGGAGAATAAGATTCATATAAGGAAAGTCCTGTTTCGGGGTTGGAGAATGGTTCCGGTGATTTCATCGGGAATGTTCTAGAAGGTTCCGGAATGTCCGGCACTCCGGAGGGGAAGGGTACATGAATGTGTTATATCAAGTTGATATGATTGCATCATGTACTAAGTGTCATCGCTGAACAAAATAAAGGGTTTAATCAAATCCTAGGTTGAAAAAGTCAAACGCCAATTTGAAAGTCAAACGGCTATTTTGGGAAGTGGAGAGGGAGGTGGAAACCGAGTTGGGGGAGGAGTTCCTCCCCCCACCGCCGGCCCACCTTGAAGCCGACTTGGGAGGACTCCTCCCTTGGCCGCGCCTCCCACCTATAAAGGGAGGGGCAGGGCTGCCCCTCCTAGCACACAAGTTCCCTACCCCTCTAAACCCTAACCTAGCCGCCGCCACCTAGGGTTTCTCCCCTAGCCGCCGACTTGGGCAGCCCCAAGGCCGAGCCGCCGTCCCTAGCACCCCTCCTCGGCGTGTCTAAACCCTAGATCGTCGAGAGACTCTCTCATACTCCACCATACTCACTCTGGCTTAAGGCGAAGCCCTGCGAGATCTCCCCTCTACTTCCGGCACCACGCCGTTGTGCTGCCGGAATCGCGAGGAGAGTGCTACAACCTCCGCTGCCTGCTGGAACAAGGGAGAGGAAGGTATTCACGATCGAGAACGTGTGACCGATCAAGGGAGCGCTCAGGAACGCAGCTGGAAGGATCGTCTACGCGATCTTGAGATCGGGAAGAGTACGACTACATCACCCACGAGAACCGCTCTCGTTAAACACTTTGGAATCTTTGAGGGTGAGTTATTCCATCGACTCGTTGCTACAATCTAGTAGATAGATCTTGGCTTGTTTGTTTGTATGCGATAGAATTTTTTTGTTTTCCATGCTACGAAACCCTACACCCGTCTCAGATTTTTTGCTGGAAATCTACTCTCAAAATGGGAAGGACCTTTTATTACCAAGGAAGTATACCGCTCAGGTGCCATAAAAATCTCTTCTCTAAAGGATGACACAACACATGTGGTTAATGGGCAAAGACTAAAACACTATATTTCTGGAGATTCCTATAATGAAGATGTGGATGTTATTCGAATGGCGACTCCAGAAGAATTTATAAGGAGCCAAAACACCAGAGTCTGCAGAATTCATATTTGAATAGGTAAAAGTGGTGATTACAGAAGGTTCGTGAAACTCCAATCTTTTTATATTTTTGATGTTTTCAATACATAAGGGAAGTTACGAGACGAAACTGAAGAGGAAACGGAGCCCAGGGTGGACAAACCCACCCCAGGCGTGGGCCCTAGCCTGGCCGCGCCTGAGGGGGTGTCCCCTCCCCGAGCTCCGTATCCGCCTTTTTTCTGTGTCAAAATCTTCCTTATGCCTTGAAACTTCATAATATATAATCCCCGGTTTTCTCGAGGTTCTTGCATCGAGTTCTCGTCGTGTTTTTGTTTTGATTTTTTTCTGGCAAGCAAATTTCTCAGTTTTGGAGCTACAATGTCTTCCTCTGGATCACCCATGGAGGATTCTTCTGCGGATGCCCTCAACCCATACATGTATGAGTTGAAGATCCATCCCAAGGAGCTGATTCTCAAAGATGGGAAGGTATAGATGAAAGAAGTTGAAGGCCCCAAGGGAGAAGGAAGTCTGGAAGACTGGATGGAAGCATTGGAGCGGGAGGTTTTCAGGTACAAGAATATGGCAGAGCGCGAAGTGGATGTTATTCACAAGATTAGTTCAGAACTCATCACCAAGCACGAGGGAGAGGTTCCTGAGCTCCGAGAAGAAATCTTCTCACTTCGTCAGACTACCAACCAATTGCAAGCACAGCTCTATGACATACAAAATCAAAATTGTGAGTATGAGGCTAGATTTGATCGCATAAACTCTGCTGCTAGTTTCAGGATTGCAGAGACTAGGACATCCTTTTTGGATGGGGATTCTTTGCCATGGAAGCTTTATGATGATAAGAGAACACCACCACCACCAAAGGAGTAATTCTTCATCAGGTTTGGCATCCCCTTGGCTTGTTCCAAGCTTGGGGGAGTGCCGCGGTATCACCATCATTATCTTTATATTTTACCTTTTTAGTGGATTCATATTTGTGGTAGAGAAGTTATCTTATAGTTTGTTTTGCATGTGGAAGTATCTCTCCTTTAGTTTATTATATATGTATCCCTTGGTGTGAGTGCCTTTATTGAATATTAATGAGAAGTGTCATCTTTTACTTTTTGCACTTCTTATTTTAGTTTGCAATCTCTATTATATGATGGATCTTTTTGATCAGTATTGGCACCACTTTGGGAGCATCAAGTGGATCTAAATTGGTTTTGGCAAACCGAGTTCTGGTCAGTAGCAACAATTTTTGAGGTTTGAAAGAAAAAGAGAAAGAAAAAGCTTACATGTATTTGGTATCATTTGTTTTCTTTCTTGTTGGCTCATAAGCTTAGTATTCTTTATTTAAGATCTTTTGTGTTTTCAAGGAAGATTGCATGTTTGGCTTTATTACTTGTATGTTTGCTTGTTTCTTTCAACTCTCTTGCTTGCTACCCAGCCATGCTAGCCAAAAACCTGTTTTGAGAAGGCATACTTATCATGTTTCCAAATCCCTTTGAACCAAACCTTTGCCACTTGTGTCCACCATATCTTCCTAGTAGCACTTTTGCAATTCCAAGCAAATTTTAAAGCTTCATCTACCTTTCAAATTAAAAAGTATTTTGTTATGTGAAAACTAGTTAATAAAACTCTCACAAACTTGATGGCACACTTTATTTTCCTGCCCATAATAAACTTGAACCATTGTGGACATCGAAGTTGTATATGCTTGCATCTATACGTTGGGATTAGAAGAACCGCGTTGTCATGGGTAATGTTTTCAACATAGCACTTGTACTCTGTACATTGTTGATATCGTGCTCTTTTGTCTATGGATGTCAACAGTGTGAAATGAGAGGGGAACTTGTGAGTCCATGGAGTTTGTACTTTGTGTTAGAGAAACGCCTGAGCCGCTAGACTAAGCCATGCCTAATCATGGTGTTAACTTGCAGCACCACCATAATGATCATTCTGTGAAGCATCCTCAATAAAAAACTATACACATAGTAAATAAAAAGATCGCTAAGATGCTTACTGTCTGCTTGCCTTGTCATTTTGGTTATGGGAAAGCTCCTGTACCATGTGCAAGGGGTACCCCGTTGGCGGTTCTCAATGATATGCAAGTACTTACAATGACAAGAACTTGCCTTGGCCCAAAATTTGAGTAGCATGAGGAGTGGCCCTCATATTCAAGGGACATGAGATTGCCAACTTATATTTCATCAAGCATATACTCCATCTTTGTTCACTTTAACCTTAACCATCTCAAGATGCTTATGATAGGGGCAATGAGGGCTCAAAGCTAGTAAGTACCATAATCTTTTGGAAGCTCTTTATGACTTGTAATCCCTGCTTCCCTCTATGAAGGGACCTTTCTTCCACTTCCAAGTTGAGTCAGTAAACCTATTTTCTCTCTATCTCAAGCAAGCATTTGAGTTGTTGTGTTTCAAGCATTCATATGGTGATTTATTCAATCATGTTATTTATCTTCCTTGTTTGCACAAAACTCTTAACTATTGAGTATTACTTTGAAAGCCTTCACTTGTGAAAAACCTTTTTTTTGAGAAAAGAGTGCTCCTGTTTTGAAACTCCTACAAAAAGCTTGTTGTGAAACTGTTTGCCAGGTGTTCTTTGACCAAGAACAAGTTTGCCAATTCCAATTATGATTTATCTTTATGCATCTCTATTGTGACTGCTGTGCTTGGTTGCAAGCTAAGTTATATAATGGTGAGTTGCTTTCTTCTATGAGTTGTGCAATGGTAAGTGTGATGCTTCTTGTTCGTATTATTTTATCGACACTTCACTCCATAAACCTGTGGACCTGTTTACTGAGATCAGTATTCGCTTGGGGACAAGCAAAGTCTAAGCTTGGGGGAGTTGATACGCCCAATTTGCATCACCAGTCTATATCATAATTTACCTCTATTCATTGATATTTGTCTTATTATGAGGTATTACTTATGGCTTTTCATCTGTCTATGCATGTTGGATGATTCTTGGAGGATGGACTGCCAGAGTCTGGATTCTGATGGAAAAGAAGGTGTTTCGGTGCAATTTCGTGAAGATCAAAAAAATACCAGAAAAATATGGAACATATTATTTTACCTGAGGACGAAGGAAGCCAGAAGGATGAGCGAAGGGGCCCGCAGGGGGCCCACACCCCCTAGGCGCGGGCCCACCTGAGGCCACGCCTAGGGCAGGTGTGGCCCACCTGCCCAGTCTCCGACTCCCCCCCCTCGTCGCCTATATCTTCCCTTCGGAACCCTAAGCCTCAGGGAGCGACCACAGATAGATTTTTGCCGCCTCTAGGGCGGAAAACACCGAGAGAGAAAGATCTCTCCGGCAGACAGATTTCTGTCAGGGGAATTCCTTCCCGGAGAGGGGAGAGCATTGCCATCAACACCATCATCAAGCTAGGCTTCATCGGGATCAACATCATCATCATCCACACCATCATCTCCACCAACACCATCATCACCACTCCGTCCCGCTGTAACAATTGTGTTGGATATTACTTTAGTTCTTAGGGGAAACTTTCCCAGTGTTAATTACTATTGTAGTTGATGCTTGTGAGTGGAAACATTGGATTATTGTTTATGTTCAGATTGTTATCCATTATCATATCATCTTTGATCTTGATCCATATGATGTCTTGTGAGTAGTTCATTGTGTTCTTGAGGACATGGTAGAAGTCATGTTGTTAGTAGTGAATCTGTGATGAGTTATTATTCAATGGTTTAGTATTTAAGTTGTGGTGCTATTCTTCTAGTGGTGTCATGTGAACGTCGACTACATGACACTTCACCATTTATGGGCCTAGGGGGATGCATTGTGTATTTGGCTACTAATCGCGGGGTTGCCGGAGTGACAGAAACCTGAACCCCCGTTAGGACACCTTTGCACAAGGGAGTGTAGGATCTCAGAGTTTAAGGCCGTGGTTAGATTTATATCTTAATTACATTCCTGTAGTTACGAATGTTTGTAGGGGGTTTAATCACATGTATGTATTAGTCCTAGGAAGGGCGGTATGTTAGCACAGCTTCACCCACACAACACTTACGAACACCAAAGAAGAGTACTCAGCTATTTGAAGCAAAAGCATTGACAGAGTTCCCATGTGTCCTCGAGAACGTTTGGTCCTTATAAGTATTTCCACTGGCTTGTCCTTTGCTAATAAAGGATTGGGACACTTGCTCCGTTTGTTCGTTACTTCTGTTACTTGCTCTTTGTTTTGTTGCCTTATCAGAAAACCACAAAATCCGTTTCCTAAGTATTCACAGGGATTTCCTGCTCCATACACTGTTCAGCACCTTCTGCTCCTCGTTGGGATCGACACTCCTATTTATCGAAAATACTACGATACACCCCCTATACTTGTGGGTCATCAATAACCCAAGAGTTTTCTGGAAGTTATTACTTCAGTAATGACCTCTCCTTATCTTTTTTGTTTGCTTAGATTGACCTATAATGAGAGGGAAGTAAGATTTGGGGAGTTGCTGTCCCGAAACAGATTTCTGTCCTCCACCATAAAACATCATGAGGAGTCTCTATAACGCGGATTGAGATGAACATTTACGAATAAATCCCCCAGTATGTTAGCTAACTTTCATTATTTCAAAACTTTTTGATTTTATCAACAGAAGGTCTTCGAAAAAATCGGTTTCTACTTGCTGGTCTGTTTTGACAGATTTCTTCCATTATTTGCATTTGCTTCTTATCAATTTCTTTTTGAGTTCTCTTTTGTGGAATTGAGAGTTTTAAAGGAAGTTTCTTCAGTAGCTTGTGTTTTTAGTGAAAGTTTTTCTGTTATAAAGCTAAACCCAAGGGTCTATTATCTTTTGAATACACTAATGTTCCTAATGAAGATTGTGTGAAGTTTTGTATGAAGGAAAAAAATTAGGTGTAGAGAGAGAATGATGTAATGAGATGAAGAATGGACAAAAGCTCAAGCTTGGGGATGCCACCGCGGTGTCACCCCAAGAAATATACAAGAGGTACAAGCGTTAAAACTTGGGGATGCCCAAGGCATGGGCATCCCCTTCTTCATCAATATAAAGCTTAGGTCTTTCTAGACACTTCATTTTTATTGTTTCATGCACTGTTGTGTTGTTCTTGGAGCGTCTTAGTTTTTGTTTGCTTTGCTTAGTTGTTTAGTTTGCTTGAATAAAGTAGTTTGAACCCCCGTTTTTGCTGTGTTGTTTCAAATAAGTTAATTGGTGTTGTAAAGGAGTAGAAAGTTCTTGCTTGAAAGTGCAAGAGGAGCTTACATTGACTGTGACTTAGACTTTATCATGCCATGCTAGGTGTTGTTTTGACTTTATGCTTAGTGATTATTGTTGTAGCATTACTTGCTCCAAGTCATTTAGATTGCTTAGCGTGCCTTGAAACAATCATATGTTGTTTTAGCATACAAAAGCATAGTATTGTGATATTCTCCTTTGATGCTTTGTTTGGGTTGACTTGGCACATGCTCACGCCATGTTATGACTATGAACAAGTCACCATAGCCTTTATGATCCTTTAGTCCTTGACTTGTAGTACCACTCTATGCTTTGATTAGTAATGTTTTGTCGCTCTGCATGATTATGGCCATTATTGCTCTCTTAGTTGGTTGCTCCCAGTCTTTTGCTAGCCTCCACTTGTATGAGTAAGTTATACTCATGCTTCCAACTTCCAAGAAACCAAGTTATTCAAAAGTGTCCACTATAAATTCCTTTGCATGGTGTGTTACACCATTCCAAGTATATTCTTGTTTTCAGCTATCTTCCAATTAAAAAGTATTTTTATGTGAAAACTTAGTGATTAAAGCTCTCACGAACTTGATGGCACACTTTATATTCCTTGCCCCTAATAAACTTGAACCATTGTGTCATCTATGTTGTATATGCTTGCACTTATACGTTGGAATTAGCAGAACCATGCTGTCATGGGGAACGTTTTCAACATTGCACATGTACTTTGTACACGGTTGATATCATGCGGTTTTGTCTATGGATGTCACCGGTGTGAAATAAAGAGGGAGCTTGTAAGTCCATGGAGTTATGTATTTTGTGTTAGAGAAATGCCTAGACCGCTAGCCTAAGCCATGCCTAATCAAGGTGGAAACTTACAGCATCACCATAATGAGAAATCTATGAAGCATCCTCAATAAAAATCTATGCAAATAGTAAATAAAAAGATCGCTGAGATGCTCATTGTCTGCTTATATTGTCATTTTTGGTTATGGGATAGCTCCTGTACCATGTGAAAGGGGTACCCCGTTGGCGGTTCTCTATGATACGCATGTACTTACTATGACAAGAAATTACAGGTGACTAAAGTTGAGTAGCATGAGGTGTGGCCCTCATATTCAAGGAACATGAGATTGCCAACTTATACAAGCATATACTCCATAGTTTGTTCACTTTAACCTTAATCACTTCAAGATTCTTATGATAGGGGCAATGAGGGATGAAAGTTAACAAGTACCATAATTTTTGGAAGCTCTTTTTGAAACTTGAAATCCCTGCTTCCCTTTATGAAGGGCCTTTCTTCCACTATTATATTGAGTCTCCACTGATACGTCCAAAACGTATCTACTTCCCCGAACACTTTTGCTATTGTTTCTCCTCTAAACTTCTGTGATTTGGATATAACTAACACGGATTGACGCTGTTTTTAGCAGAATTACCTTGGTTTCTAGTTTTTGTGCAGAAAATCAACTATAAGGAAAAATCTGGGAAAATATGCCAAAAATCCTATTTCACCAAAAGATCCACGAAGCCATAAGACGAGACGGAGAAGGGGCCTAGGGGGCCCACACCCCTGCCAGCCGCGGGACCACCTTTGGCCGCGCCTAGGGGGTGCAGACACCCTAGGCACCCCCTCAGCCTCCCCTCTACGCCTATAAGTTGCCTCTCGACCTAAAAACCGAGGGGGGGTCGATAGTTTTCCAGAAAGAGTTTCGCTACACCGCCGCCGCCAGAAACCAAGATTCGGATCCAGAAACTCTGTTCTGGCACCCTGCCGAGACGGGGAATTTGGAGAGGATCATCGCCATCGTCATCACCAAGGCATCTCCATCAACCATCCATGTTTCTCTCATCCATGAGTGAGTAATCCCCTGTTGTAGGCTTGGGGATGGTAGGGATTGGATGAGTTCTATCATGTAATTGAATAAGATTGTTAGGGCATAGTGCCTAGTATCTCTATTAGTGCTATTTGACTTTGTTGCAACTTGTTGTGCTTAATGCTTGTCACTAGGGCCCGAGTGCCATGATATTAGATATGAACTTATTATTGAATCATTATGATAGTATTGTTTGTGGTCTTATCTGCACTTGGGCCCGAGGGAGGCCAAGGGGGTGCTTGGGGTGGCTGCACCCCCTAGGCGTGGCCAGATGTGGGCCCACGCCTGGCAGGGGTGTTGTAAAGGTCCCAACCTTTAATAAGGTAGAGATCCCTGTGTTTACAATGCTAGTACCTGGATCAATAGCTAGCATCCACAATTAAGATGTAATATCAAGAAACAAAGGTCATAATACAACTTTATAACCAGGAATAAAATAATTCATTACATCTTACATAGCTCTTTTGGCTATCTTATTACAATGCAGCAGAAATAACTATAGCATGGAGTCCTTCATCTTCAAAGTGCCACAGGCAATCATGTTGGTTGTAGACTTGTAATCCTAATCAACACACTTCACTAACATCAAACAAACCTGCAACATAATAAGTTATAGCCACAAGGGTCAATACATTTTGAATTGTATTGGCAAGTGATACTATGGTAGTATAGTGGAGTCTATCATCTATATGCTTTTGGCTAGGTGGATCTTAGGCTTGCTTTGCTCAAAATAGATTTTCCTTATCATTTGAAAACACTAAGTTTTTGCTTGTCAAAAATTACCCAAGGCATCTCCCAATAGAAATTGGTGATCCTTCAACCCTTGTTCAACCACAAGTTTTTAATTTAGAAATTGGGATGAGGAGATTCTTGATAGCTTCCATGTCTTGATGCTCAAATTGTCCATTGCCAGGGACATGGCTAAGTACTTAGATTTTTCACTCTGCAGAGGTGGTGCACTTTCCCCACAAGACTTGATTTTCACCAAGATAGGACCTTTCAGAAACCTTCCCTTAGACCAGAATGGACGCGTTCCAACCTATCATCCCCTACCACCAACTGTCCATTTGGCTAAGTTATTGCAACCTATATGATCCAGGCAGAGCCCATAATGCCAAGTGGATGCACTTGAAGCTTCTCAACATTTGACATCTCAAATCTCTGTTCCTGGGTGGCATTCCACAAGTAAGATACACAAGGTAAACCATAGAAATGGGCCTTGTGTAACCACTCAACAAAAATCCTTCCAAGCAATACCATTCCACCAAGGTGATTCATTCACTTAGTTATTTTATTAAACAGAACACAAGTCCTTGACTTAGAAATATTCCATAGCATGAATATAATCCACCCTTGTTTTCTACTAGCTAAGCTAAGCATGATAGTAGTAGGAATCTTAACTTAGGAAAATTCTACTAAGGTTCCATCTACTAGGATTTCCCATGGCCTAGTTTATACTTAGCAAAAATTCCATGCAAGTCCTACTTAGAAATATCACTAATGCATAGTGAAAATAATGGGACAAAAGTATGTAGCACCACTTTCCTTTTTGGTAGATAATATAAGTTCACTCCTTGATCTTGCAATAGTCACACTCTTCAAATTCCACTACAATTCAATCAATCAAGCAAATATTCAATCTACCATTCAAGCAATCATCACACAGAATACTAAAAACAAAGCAATGCATGCAAACATGCCAAAGATTGTTTTATTTGGAAAAGTGGTTTCTAATAGGTTGTAACATTTGAAAACACCTATTGGTCATTTATAAAAGTGGTAAACCATTTGATATTAAGTTAGTGAAAAATGGCCATTTAAATCATTTTTGTTTTGCTAGAATTGGTTTAAATAAGAGTAATGATTTCTAGTGTTTGAAAAATATATTTTTAAACACAAATGTTAGTGTTTTAAGGTCAAGTGTTTAATATTAAAACCATTTGAAAAAGGTTTTACTTATAAACCATTTTTAAATCAAAGCATTATTTTATTTTGTTGGAAATGCATTTAAACAAGGTAATAATTTTATAGAGTTCACCAAATATATTTTTAATTCTCAAAACTTGGTGTTTAGGGTCAGAGAGTTTAAATCAAACCATTTCTCAAAGGTTTTACTCAAAAAGCATTTTTAACACATAAACAATATTTTTATTTAACTAGAAATGCTTTAATTCAAAGATTTATTCTTTAGTTTCACAAAATACACTTTTAAATCCATAAGTTGGTTTCTTTGGTTAGTAGGTTCAAAACAATCCATTTACCCAAGATTTTTCCCTAAAAATATTTTTAGAATAATTTTTATGTTCAAATTATGCCTACACAAGTTTCTGTAAAAACAACTAATTTAACAGAAGCAATTTACTAAACAAAGTACATGGTTGGAAAGTATTTGGTTTGCTGATTCCATTGATATAAAATTTGAAAAATTTGGACGTGTGGATCAAAAGTTATGCAATTTACAAATTTGAACATCTAATAGAACAAATTCTGTTTTTAAAACTAGAGTCTGGCCACGTGGAATGTTTTCATTGGCTCGTACCGTTTTGTTCGGATCAGGCAACATGGACCGCAGGATGTACTTAACATCGCACATCACAGATCTGTCTATACACCTTCGTGTTAGTTTCTATCGCATCCGTTCGATTTAAATCACATGGCCCTAATCTATTCGACCACAAAGTGGCGGCGCTAGCGGCGGCGAGTGACGGCGGCGCGGTCAGACGGTGGTGTTCCCGGCGATTCAGGAAGCAAAAGAGGGAGAGAGGGGGCTCACCGAGGTCGCCGTGGCATGGGGATGTTTGACGTATGCTTGGTTGTCGAAGGGGCGCTCGGGGTTGACGTGAATCGCTCGCCGGAGTTCGCAAAGGTGTCGGGTGCTCTCAGTTGAAGACGATGGTGAGGCTACGGTGCACGCTAGAGGAAAAGGGAGGTACGGTTAGATGCGCAATGACATGGCGAGTACAGGAGCATCAATGAGAAGGGGAGGCGCGGTCGGATGTTACTAGTAGAACTCGCCGTTGGAGCATTTACGACGCTGCCGTGACATAGTCGTTATAGAGCCTATGGGAAAGGCGTACGGAGAGGTGCCGCGCCACACGGTGATGGAGAGCAAGATCGTGGGGACTGGGAGGCAAGGGGCGGTGAGGAGCGGCCGGAATCGCTTGCGAAGCTCGTCGGAGTAGAGAGAGGTCTTGGGCGAAATCGGAGCGGCCTAGTGGCGGAGAGGGTGGGGTGAGCGAGGGGAAAGAGAGAGGAGAGGCATGCGCTCAATATGGCATGGTCACGGGGCTGATTTACTGGGTCATTAACGCGTATTGATCCGAGGATTAAACGGGCAGAAACCGCAGGCGAGGTCAGCGCGCGGGTGAAGACGACGACTGTCGGGTGGGGTCTGTTTAACAGCGAGTGAGAGAGAGAGAGACGATGGGGTCCAGCGGTCGTGACAGTCTTGGTGTGGTTTCTCGTGGAAATGCCATGAGAGGGGAAATAAAATGGCTTGCTGGGCCTGGACTGGGCTAGGTTAGCTGGGCTGGGTCCTTTCCATTTTTTTGTTCTGATTCATTTTTCTTTTTCTGTTTTGATTTTGTCCAAATGATTTCAAACCTTGTTTGAATTCAAACCCTTTTCAAATGTTCAGTATATTTCTATCTTGTTTTATATAGTTATTTTAAGTCTATTTTAGAATAATTCCTTTATTCCTTTACGGTTTATATTTTATTTAAAATGGGCTCTTGCCCTTATTCAAATAAGATTTTAAATATAATTTCCATTCTTATTTAAATTCAAATTTTTATCAAAACCTTTTCCAGTAGGTTTTATTTATTCAAAAGGGTGTTGAATAATTCATTTTGATTTATTTGAAATATTTTCATATGATCTATTAATCATTTAAATTGGATAAATGTCTTTATTCCAATGGAATCAAATATGGTTTTAATTCCATGAAATTTATTTAGATGATTTCTTTGATTCCATTTATATTAATTAACTTTTATTCCACTTGGATAAATTCCAATTATTATTTTTCCATGATTTAATTAATCATTTCTATTAGGGATTTTGTATTTATTCAAAGGGAATATAATTTGGTTAATGCCATATAATTTTTATTTGAATATTATTTATCCATTTATTTTATTTGGATTTGGATTATATTTATTCCATTTGCTTATGGACTTGGCCAAGTTTTATTTTGGCTTTGAATATTCCTTATTTATTATTATTTCTTTCTTTCTTTATCTTATAAAATCCATATCTTTTTATTTAAAGATCCAAACTTGGTGATTCCAATTTGAAAATCTTATTTAATATTTGTTTATGCTTTTATATCTCTTTAGGATTAATTTGATCACAATTTGGTATGGATTTCAGATAGGAGCTTTATTAGCTTTGGAAATTAATTCCTTTTATCTTAATCAATTCATAAGTTTTTATCTATGGATCCAAATTGAATGAAATCAATTTCTATGGTTTCATAATACTTTTATTTATCAATATTGATCACTTATAAATGTTTGTTGATAAATTTTTATATGGATCAAATCCTTAGTCTTTGAGATAACTTGGAAATGTTTTTCTTCCATTAGGGTCTTAGGGATTTGGTTTATTTTCCAAGTGTTTAAATTTCAAGATGCATTTATGAAGAATGCATTTCACTTGATTTGAATTTAGTTGGATTCAATTTCACTCAAAGCATGTTCAAGATGGGTTTTTAAGTTTCCATTTCGAAACCAAAGTTTCTTTTCACCCTAAATTTTGAACAATTATTTATTTATTTTTTTTACATTTCAAAATTTGGAAAATTTTGTGATGTGACAGGTGTGGGCCCCCAGGCCCCTTCTTCGTCTCGTCTTCTGGCTCCGTGGATCTTCTGGTGAAATAGGATTTTTGGCATATTTTCCTGGATTTTTCCTGATAGTTGATTTTCTGCACAAAAACTAGACACCAAGGTAATTCTGAAAATAAATACCAAATTGTTAGTTGTATCCAAATCACACAAGTTTAGAGGAGAAACAATAGCAAAAGTGTTCGGGAAAGTAGATACGTTTTGGACGTATCAACTCCCCCCAATCTTAGCTTATTGCTTGTCCTCAAGCAATTCAGTTGAAAACTGAGTGCGATAAAAGAACTTTCACGAACACATTTGTTTCATATGATGTATATATTCTCAGCACAGGATTAGATGCTTAAACCATTCATAATAAGAAGCATGCAACTAAGTCTACTCAATAGTCAATGCAAGCTATGAAGAGAAACCAACTCAATAATAATAAGTAGCAAGAAACATAAACATAAGCAATCATTGCAATGCTCATAATAAGGTATGACATAGTGGTATCTCGCTTGCCTTTGTTTGTAGAGCACAATATAAATTCCAAGGCACCTCTGAAGTTCAAGTGAAGACTAGAGATAAAGATATCAGAGATACAAGCATCAAAGTCATGACATAATTAACCACGTTTTGGAACAAACACAAGAATGACAACTATGCTCTCAAGAAAGTGCTCATAGAATAAGTGGTGACTCAACAAGGTTGTGAAAAGGTTTTGAAAAGTTTGAAAGGCTTCCAAATGCTGAAAGTAAGGTACTTGTTAGCTTTGATCTCTCATTGCCCCTATCATAGGCATCTTTATATGGTTAAGGTGAAAGTGAGGTCCACTCTGAATCATATGCTTGACAGACCATAAACTGGAAATCCCATGTCCCTTGAGTACGAGGGTCGCTCCGCATGCTACTCAACTTTGGTTACCTGTAAGTTCTTGTAATTGTAAATACATGCATATAATAGAGAACCGCCAACGGGGTACTCCTTGCACATGATACATGAGCTATCCCGTGATCAAAATGACAAGGCAAGCAGACAATGAGCATCTCAGCGATCTTTTTATTTACTATGTGCATAGATTTTTATTGAGGATGCTTCATAAATGCTCATTATGGTGATGCTGCAAGTTTCCACCATGATTAGGCATGGCTTAGGCTAGCGGCCCAGGCGTTTATCTAACACAATATGTAGACTCCATGAACTCACAAGTCCCCTTTTTATTTCACATCGACGACATCCGCAAACAAAAGAGCAAGGTATCAACTGGATATAAATATCCAAAAAGTGTTGAAAGCATTCCCTGTGACAGCACGGTTCTGCTGACTCCCAGCATATAATTTGCAAGCATATAACTTTCAGGACAGGTCACAATGGTTCAAGATTATTGAGTGCAAGGAATAAAGTGTGCCATCAAGTTCGTGAGAGCTTTAATAACTAACTTTCTCAAAACAGACAAACATTTTATTTGGAAGAAAACAAGGCATATTGAATATGCACTGAAGTAGCAAATGATGCTAATAGGTAGCTATGGTGGACACTGTTGGCAATATTGGTTTTGGGGAGTTAGATGCACAAGTAGAGCTCATACTCAGTGCAAGTGAAGGCTAGCAATAGAGAGGGAGCGACAAACGAGAGAGCAATAACTGTCATAATCATGCTTGCAACAAAACAAGACTAACTATGGCATGAAAGTGATATAAGAACTCTGAGGCAAAATAAATCATCGAGGCTTACTAACTATTGTTTAGTCATATGAATGCGTGAGCTTGTGCCAAGTCGATTCACATGAAACTTCCAGAGGAGGATACCACAATATCATACCAAAGTATGAATAAAACAATGCAAGCAAACATTCACATGACATGCTACAAACTATTAGCAAGCTGGAGTTAATCACAAGCAAGCAAGAACTACTAAGCATCCATAATGACATACACCTTACACAAACAGGCTAAGCGTGCTCACAATGATGAGTATATGTACAAAAATGAAAACAAATAGAGTTTGTTATTAGCCTCTTACCACACCTCAAGTTGTCTTAATCTTCATTATTGCCCTTCACTTGTGACTTGAATAATAACATGAAACCAAACTTCAATGAGGACGGCTGAACCTTGCAAAGAACTCACAAAACCAAAGAAGAACAACAAATAATTTTGGTGTTTTTGATTTTTTAGAAACAAGCAAACAAAGAAAAACCAAACAAGAAGCAAACAAAGCAAAACAAAGTAAAATATTTTTGTATTTTTATTTTAAGGCAAACCAAAACCAAAAAGCAAAGAAATAAACCAAGAGAAACAATGAAAATATTTTTTGGTATTTTTGTGTTTTTTAGAAAGCAGCAATAAGAACCCGAAACAAAACAAAACAATGGATACACAAAGAACCGACCGAACATGATATGTATATGAGTGTGATGCTTGTATACCTCCTCCCAAGATTAGGCTTTTGGCCTAAGTGGGGCTCAATCCCATGGTGCCCAAGAAGATGTACCTCCGTAGTACATCGAGGAGGCTCCCTCGTCCTGGTATGAGCTCGAGGCCTCCCCTATGTAGTACACAACGGGGTCATATGAGGGTTCTTCCTCCCGATAGTGTCCATGGAAGCTAAGAGAGCGCAACTTCTCATCCATCTCCTCCTTGGAGCGTGACAAGGTTCCCTGAGAAATACTGAACAAAGTGGTTTGGGGTAGAGGGATCTCTCTCTTCCCCGTCAATAAACAACATTTTGTAAACCAAGTTCTCAAGGGTAGAGACATTAGTGACAAAGTGGTGCGCCTTCATGGCAGCAAGATCAAGCCTCCGAGGAGCCAAAACTATATCATTTGGATCAACGGCAATGTCCAAGGCAGTAGCAACACGCGTAGCAATAATTCCCCCATAAATGGGCCCTTAGCAGTTAAACAACGAGCAACGAGAGAACAAAGATTATACTTAGTTTCATTGCTGAGCGCAGCAGCTAAGAAAGTCAAATGATAGCTGGAAATATTACTAGTGTTCTCTCTACCAAGAACACTAGTGGCAAGATAGTAAGTGAAGTACCTGATGGCTGGAAGCTGAATATTTCTTATCTTTACCTGTTGAGCTCTCCGGTTATCACCATTGGTTATCCCGCGGTAAAGCTCCAACAAATCAATGGTTGAGCTGGAATCTTCTTTGCCGACCCATCTGTACCAAGTCCCAAAGCCTCACAATTTTTTCAATGTCATATGGTAAGACCTACCATAAATTTTGAAAGAAACATCTGGGTTGAACATGATGTTGGTAAAGGATAAGCTCTCCACAAATGTTTTAGTGAGCGTAGAATATTGCACACTCTCATCCTGCATAAGGCTTGTTAGTCCAGCCCTCCGAACCAAGGTCATAAAATCATCAAGAATCCCAGCAACCCGCAAGAAGGTTTGGCAAGGAAAGGTGGAGGGGTGCGCATCCCCCTCATCTCCCTCGTCGCCAAATCACGGAGTAATGAGATCCTCATTGTATGAGGGCCTAGCACGGGAGGATGATCTTGAAGGCCTTGCCCTTCTAGGTGCATCACTCTCAAATAATTCACCAAAGGTGTGGTTGTCCATGACCTCTCTTTATTTTTGAAATTTTTAGACAAACATCAAACCAAGTGATTTCCAAGTTGATAAATGATGAGAAACTACTATAGGAACTTGCTAGAGGGCTACACATGCATCAAAATGAAATTTCTAAGCATAGAACAAGCATGCAAGCTCAAACAACCAGACACCTATAGCAGCAAAATACTCAATATACAATCTACCAATCACAAATCTAATTGGACAAGTGGAGGAGGCAGATACCAAGGAGCAATCCCTCCAAAAATCAGCACTAGAGATGCGCTGAACAATGAGATGGAAAATCGCGAGCAAGAACAGCAAGAACTCAAGCTTGATAAAGTTTTCCGGTGTTTTTCAGGAGAGAGAAAGAAGGTGGCTTTGAGGAGGCACCTGGGACGGGCCCAGGTGGGCCCCACCCCCCTAGGCGCCACCCACAGGCAGGCCGTGCCTACCATGGGTGTGGTGGCCTGGGGTGGCCCCTGGGTCACTCCAGGTGTCCCTCTGCCCCTTTTTCGAGGAAAAAATTATTTTGAATTTTCTGGATTTTTTTGGGAAACTTTATTTTTGGCTAATTTTTAGGGTATGAAAATTGATTTTCTCGCAGAAACAGTTTTTTCAGAAGAAGCAAAAGCAAACAAAAACCAAACTACAGAAGTTCTAAGACACTCTAACAAGCAAACAACTAGCTAACAAGAGCAAAAAGCAAAGACTAGGAAAGAGAAAAGTAAAAGGAAGAAAGCATAACCACAGTGAAAACATTATTTTGTTCATTAAAATCCTTTTGTTAACAAGGTTGATCAAGTATTGTTACCAAAACAATCTTATATGAGACAAAACTTTGTATTCCACCCAGTGATTATGTTACCTCAAGCTTGATAGCAATGGTCCCAATCATAATAGTTTCAAAATTTTCTTGTGGAATGGGACAATATATTTCTCGAACCTTGATGCTCTCAATATTTTCAATGGAGTTCAGGCAATAGCTTTTAGCAACCTTCTTGGGGAAATAGAAAATATGCTCTTTGTCATTAATATTGAAAGTTACTTTCCCTTGATTACAATTAATGACAGCACCTGCAGTATTAAGAAAAGGTCTCCCAAGAATAATAGACATATTATCATCTTCAGGCATTTCAAGCACAAAAAAATCAGTTAGAACCAAGCAATTATGAGCAACTTGAACATGAACATCCTCACATATACCAACAGGAATAGTAGTTGACTTATCAACCATTTGCAAAGATATATCAGTTGGTATCAACTTTTCTAGTTAGAGTCTCTTATAGAGGGAAAAAGGCATAACACTAACTCCAGCTTCCAAATCACATAAAGCAGTTCTAACATAATTATTTTTAATAGAGCAAGGAATAGTTGGTATACCTGGATCACCTAGTTTCTTTGGAACCTTACCATTGAAGGAGTAATTATCAAGCAAAGTAGAAATCTCCTCATTAGGAATCTTCCTTTTATTAGAGACAATATCCTTCATATACTTTGAATAAGGAGGCAACTTAATAGCATCAGTTAAAGGAATTTGCAAAAATAAAGGTTTCATCCACTCACAAAACTTGTTCTAGTGTTCTTCCTCCTTTGACTTGTGTTTCTTACCTGGAAAAGGCATAGGTTTCTGCACCCAAGGTTCTCTCTCTTTACCATGTTTATTAGCAATAAAATCTTCCTTAGTGTACCTAGTGTTCTTAGTGTGCTTCTCAGGTTCTTCCTCAACTTCTCCCTCAGGAGCATCATTTTTATCATTAGCACTCTCAGTTTCAGCATTAGAGATAGATATACTATTAGGATCCATAGCAGGTTCAAGTGGTTCCTCAACTATTCTATGTTTATTTTTCTTTCTCTTATGAGGACTACCACTATCTTCACCTTGTTGGAAATCCTGCTCTATTCTTTTAGGGTGTCCTTTAGGATATAAAGGATC
Organism: Avena insularis; assembly: GCA_023614405.1. NCBI lineage: Eukaryota > Viridiplantae > Streptophyta > Magnoliopsida > Poales > Poaceae > Avena > Avena insularis. The sequence goes on along the minus strand of CM042689.1, from coordinate 26,904,820 downwards.
TTGAGTAGTCATATCACTCCTAGTTCTAATTCCATAAGCATGTTTATCTCATGAGGCATTAACTAGCATATGCTTTTGTACTTTAGAAAGTTGATCAATTTGAGTTTGAACCATTCAAAAGTGTTTACAAAGCATTTTAATATCATTAGAAGTTCTTTCCACAATATCTTTCAACTCTTTAATTGCTCTAGAGTTTTCCAATAAATGATTCTGAATTTGTTTATTAAAATTACCTTGCTTAAGAATAAATGTGTCAAGTTCCTCTAAGCATTGATCAGGAGGCTTACTATAGGGAATATCACCTTCATCAAAATGGAGAGAGTGTACCTCAATAGTGGATGAGTGGGGAATTGGCTTACATAATTCTTCTATAGGAGGTAGATTTTTCACATCTTCATCTCTAATACCTTTCTCCTTTAGACACTTCTTAGCTTCCTTCATCACTTCATCATTTAATGCAATAACTCCTCTTTTCTTTGGTGTTGTTACTGGAACTGGTTCAGGCACAACTGGTTCAGGAGTAATAGGCTTAGGTGTATTCAGCTAAGTTGAAGTCCAATCATCATAATTCTTGCTTATCTTAGCCATTAATTCTTTAGCATCTATAGGAGTTCTTTTCCTGAAAACACAATCAACAAAGCTATCTAGGTATGTCCTAGAATCATCAGTTAGTCCATTATAATAAATATCAAGCAGCTCATTCTTAAGTAAGTTACATCCAAGATGAGCATGAATCAAGGCACAGAACCTTGTCCATGACTCAGGCAATTTCTCTTCTTCTCCCTGTTTAAAGTAAAAAAGTCTCTGCAAAGCAGCATGTCTAGCACTAGGAGGAAAATATTTATGGAAGAAAGAAGCAATCAAAAAATCAGGACTATCAGGAGAACCAGGAGGTAATCTATTAAACCAAGCCCTAGCTTCTCCTTTTAGTGAAAAAGGAAAGATCTTAGTAACAAAGTACTTACGCATCTTAAAATCATCAGAGAATAAAGCACTCATGGTTGAAAGCTCATTCATATGAGCTACAACACTCTCATTTTCAGTCCCACAAAAAGGTTCTTTCTCAACAATGTACAAATAGGATAAATCAAGAGAAAAATCATAATCTTTATCTTTAATATCTATGGGAGAAGTGGCAAACTTAGGATCAGAGGACAACTTAGGAATAATGGTGCGTCTTGCAAGGAGACTCTTAATAGCACTAGTACCATGTGTGTTTCGGCACTCTTCAAAAAATTCATCAGTGAACTCAATGTAATCATGATGACCCACAAGTATAGGGGGTGTATCGCAGTACTTTTGATAAATATGAGTGTCGATCCCAACGAGGAGCAGAAGGTGCTCAACAGTGGTATGGAGCAGGAAATCCCTGTGAATACTTAGAAAATGGAGTTTTAGTGGTTTTCTGATAAGGCAACAAAACAAAGAGCAAGTAACAAAGGTGCCCAATCCTTTCTTAGCAAAGGACAAGCCGGTGGAAATACTTATAAGGACCAAACGTTCTCGAGGACACATGGGAATTCTGTCAAGTGCTTTCGCTTCAAATAGTTGAGTACTGTTCTCTGGTGTTGTAAGTGTTGTGTGGGTGAACCTGTGCTAACATACCGACCCTTACTTGGACTAATACATACTTGTGATTAAACCCCCTACAAACATCCGTAACTATAGGAAAGTAATTAAGATATAAATCTAACCATAACCTTAAACTCTGAGATCCTACACTCCCTTGTGCAAAGGTGTCCTAATGGGGGTTCAGGTTTCTGTCACTCCAGCAACCCCACAATTAGTAGCCAAATACACAATGCATTCCCCTAGGCCCATAAATGGTGAAGTATCATGTAGTCGACGTTCACATGACACCACTAGAAGAATAGCACCACAACTTAAATACTAAAGCATTGAACAATAACTCAACACATATTCACTACTAACAACATGACTTCTCCCATGTCCTCAAGAACACAACGAACTACTCACAAGACATCATATGGATCAAGATAAAAGATGATATGGTAATGGATAACAATCTGAACATAAACAATAATCCAATGGTTCCACTCACAAGCATCAACTACAATAGTAATTAACACCGGGAAGGTTTCCCTAATGAACTAAAGCAATATCCAACACAATTGTTACAACGGGATGGAGTGGTGATGATGGTGCTGGTGGAGATGATGGTGTGGATGATGATGATGATCCCGATGAAGCCTAGCTTGATGATGGTGTTGATGGCGATGGTCTCCCCTCTTTGGGAAGGAATTTCCCCGGTAGAAATCTGTCTGCCGGAGAGATCTTTCTCTCTCGGTGTTTTCTGCCCCTAGAGGCGGCAGAAATCTATCTGTGGTCACCCCCTAGCCTTAGGGTTCCATAGGTAAGATATAGGCGAAGAGGCGAGGTCGGGAGCCAAGCAGGTGGGCCACACCTGCCCTAGGCGTGGCCCAGGGGGACCCGTACCTAGGGGGTGGGCCCATGGCGGCCCCTCTTCGCTCCTCCTTCTGGCTTCTTCAATCTTCTGGAAAAATATTTTTTCCCCATATATTTCTGGTATTTTTCCGATCTTCACAAAATTGCACCAAAATGCCTTCTTTTCCATCAGAATCCAGACTCCGGTAGTTCATCCTCCAAGAATCATCCAACATGCATAAACAGATAAAAAGCCATAAGTAATACCTCATAATAAGACATATATCAATGAATAGAGGTAAATTATGATATAGAAAGGTGATGCAAATTGGGCGTATCAACTCCCCCAAGCTTAGACCTTCGCTTGTCCCTAAGCGAAAATTGAGCTAAGTAAACATGTCCACAAGTTTATGGAGTGAAGTGTCGATAAAAGAATACAAACAAGAAGCATCACACTTCCCATTGCATAACTCATAGAAGAAAGCAACTCACCATTATATAATTTAGCTTGCAACCAAGTATGGCAGTCACAATAGAGATGCATAAAGATAAATCATAATTGGAATTGGCAAACTTTGTTCTTGGTAAGAGAACACCTGGCAAACAGTTTCACAAAAACCTTTTGTAGAAGTTTCAAAACATGAGCACTCTTTGCTCAAAAAGGTCTTTCACAAGTGAAGGCTTTCAAAGTAATACTCAATAGATAAGAGTTTTGTGCAAACAAGGAAGATAAAGAACATGATTGAATAAATCACCATATGAATGCTTGAAACACAACAACTCAAATACTTGCTGGAGATAGAGAGGGAGTAGGTTTACTGACTCAACTTGAAAGTGGGAGAAAGGTCCCTTCTTAGAGGAAAGCAGGGATTAGAAGTCATAAAGAGCTTTCAAGAGATTATGGTACTTACTAGCTTTGAGCCTTCATTGTCCCTATCATCAGCATATTGAGATGATTAAGGTTAAAGTGAACAAGGATGGAGCATATGCTTGATGAAATATAAGTTGGCAATCTAATGTCCCTTGAATTTGAGGGTCACTCCTCATGCTACTCAACTTCAGTCACCGGTAAGTTCTTGTGATTGTAAGTACTTGCATATCATTGAGAACTGCCAACGGGGTACCCCTTGCACATGGTACAGGAGCTTTCCCATAACCAAAATGACAAGGCAAGCAGACAGTGAGCATCTCAGTGATCTTTTTATTTACTATGTGCATAGCTTTTTATTGAGGATGCTTCATAGATTGCTCACTATGGTGATGCTGCAAGTTTACACCATGATTAGGCATGGCTTAGGCTAGCGACCTAGGCTTTTCTCTAACAGAAAATACAAACTCCATGGACTTACAAGCTCCCTTTTTATTTCACACCGGTGACATCCACAGACAAAAGAGCATGATATCAACGGTGTACATAGTACAAGTGCAATGTTGAAAACATTCCTCGTGACAGCACGGTTCTGCTAATTCCAACGTATAGGTGCAAGCATATACAACTTCGATGTTCACAATGGTTCAATTCTATTAGGGGCAAGAAAATAAGGTGTGCCATCAAGTTCGTGAGAGCTTTACAAACTAGTTCTCACATAACAAAATACTTTTAAATTTGAAAGATAAATGAAGCTTGAGAATTTGCTTGGAATAGCAATAATGCTACTAGGTAGATATGGTGGGAAAAAATGGCATAGGTTTGGTTCAAAGGGATTGGAAACATGAGAAGCATGTCTTCTCAAAACAGGTTTTTGGCTAGCAAGGCTGGGTAGCAAGCAAGAGAGTTGAAAGAAACAAGCAAACATACAAGTAATAAATCCAAACATGCAATCTTCCTTGAAGACACAAAAGATCTTAAATAAAGAATACTAAGCTTATGAGCCAACAAGAAAGAAAATAGATGATACCAAATACCTGTAAGCTTTTTTTCCCTTCTCTTTTTCTTTCAAACCTCAAAAAGTGTCGCTAGTGACTAGAGCTCGGTTTTCCAAAACCAATTTAGATCTACTTGATGCTCCCAAAGTGATGCCAATACCGATCAACAAGATCCATCATATAATAGAGATTGCAAACTAAAATAAGAAGTGCAAAAAGTAAAAGATGAGACTTCTCATTAATATTCAATAAAGGCACTCACACCAAGGGATACATAGATAATCAACTAAAGGAGAGATACTTCCAAATGCAAACCAACCTATAAGATAACTTCTCTGCCAAAGATATGAATCCATTGAAAAGGAAAAAGATGGAAGATAATGATGGTGATATCGCGGCACTCCCCCAAGCTTGGAACAAGCCAAGGGGATGCCAAACCTGATGGTGAATTACTCCTTCGGTGGTGGCGGTGTTCTTTTGTCATCAGTAAGAAATTCCTCCAGCATCTTACGGAGTCTGTTATTCTCCTATTGAAGCATCTCCACCTTCACCCTCAAAGCTCGGTACTTATCACAAAACTCGTCAGTGGTTCGAAGGGCTTCCGCTGCCTCGGGGCAGTATCCAAAGTCTGGACCAAAGGCTATGATTCCCTGCATGTTACGAGAAAAATCATCCCCAGTGTTAATTGCTCCTACAAAAGTAGGTTTCCTTGCCCTTGTCCCTGCGGCGGCTTGTTCTTCCGACTTTATCTCCTCCACGGGCTTCTTGCCTTTATCGTTGGCGGAGACCATGGTGCTCTAAACTTGAGAAGATTTCCTAACATAAATAGATCAAAATGAAAACACGACGAGAACATGATGCACGAACCTCAGGGGATCCGGGGGGTTATATATTATGAAGTTTCAATGCATAAGGAAGGTACTGACACGGAAACGAGGCAGAGACGGAGTTCGAGGGTGGCACACCACCTCCAGACGCGGCCAGGCTAGGCCCGTGCCTAGGGTGGGTTTGTCCACCCCGGACTCCGGTTCTTCCTCTGTTCTGTCTCGTAGTCTTCCTTATGTATTAAAAACATCAAAAAAAAGATTGGAGTTTCACGAACCTTCTGTTTTCACCACTTTTACCTATTCAACGACGAACTCTGTAGTTTCCTTTTCTCCTTCTACTGAAAACTTCCTTCTTTCAAAAGCCTTGCACAAACTCAATGACAACATTAGTGTAAGCAAAAAAATAACCTTTAGGTACACACTTCAACTAAAAACCCATCAACACAAAAGCTTCTTTAAGAGGCAAAATGCAAATGATGGCAGAAATCTGTCAAAACAGACCAATAGGCAAAGATTGATTTTTTAGAAAACCTTATGTTACTCAAATTAAAAAGTGCAGAACTATTGAAATTTGGGTAACAACCTGGAGAACAATCTCAGAAAAATACAGCTCCATCCGACGTACTGAGCTCCTTCACGAATTTTGACAATGCAGCACACAAATCTGTCCTAGGTCAGCCACTTTTCACAACTCCTCTACTTCACAAAAGTAGTTGAACTTGACACAAAAACCAAAACAGAAAGGATAAGGAGCGGTTATTACTAAGGTAATAACTTCCAAGACTCGACAAAACTCTTGGGTTATCTCCCAACAAGTACTTTTCTTTAATGCCTTTAAGTTAGGCTTGAAACTTTCAAAGATGCTCACAAAGGAGATAAATATTTGAAGTGATAGAGAGCATCAAGAAGCAAATAACCAACACATTTGAGTCTAACCCACTTCCTATGCATGGGAGTATCATGGGAAAAAAATTTGTTGAAACAAAAAGCCACAAGCATAGGAAGACAAAACAAATGCAACTTCAAAGCTTTCAACATAAAACGGGGAAACTTAACATCATTGAGATGCATAAAACCATGTTTCCCTCTCTCAAAATAACTTTCAGTAGCACTTTGAATAAAGTTGAAAATATAACTGTCACTGGAAACAACTTTATCATCAGAATAAGCATACTTACAGTCATCAAAAAGAGGTCCAAGGTCATAGACTGGATCAATAGAAGCAAGTTGTTCCATCCTGAAATCTTTATTAGGCAAGCTATTTTCACAAGGAGCTTTAGCAAATTTGGAAAATTTAAACTCATAAGAATCTCCATCAAACTTAGTTAAACTTTTTCCTTCTTACAATCAATAATAGCTCCACAAGTGTTCAAGAAAGGTCTACAAAAAATGATAGGACAAGTTTTTCTAGCTGCTGAATTAAGCACTAGAAAATCAGCAGGATACTTAATCTTACCACGGAGAACCTCCACATCTCTTACAATGCCAATGGGGCAAATGGTTTCCTTATTAGCAAGGTGAATAACCACATCAATGTCCTCAAGCTCACAAGGACCAATCTCATGCATAATTTCCCTGTAGAGCTCATAAGTAATAGCACTAGAACTAGCACCAATATCACACAAACCATAATAGCAATGGTCACCAATTTTAACAGAAAGCACAGGAACACTAGCTTTTCTAGCTTTACTAGGATGAGAGATAATATTAGAAGCATCTTCATAGAATACAATGTGCTCATCCTCTATATTTCTAGTGACAGTGTATTTCACAATAGCTACCACAGGTTCATCATTAATTTGCTCACCAGGCTCCACGGTTTTTACTGTACCTTTATTATTTGCACTAATAATCATAGAATACTCCTTTACCTTAGCTGGGAAAGGTAATTTCTCAACATGAGGTTCAGGCATAATATGATTAATAGTATAAACTTCAGTACTTCTAACGGGAGCATGACTAACAACATATTTATACGGAGCATGGTACTTATTCCACTTCTTCTTGGGAATCTCTATGTAAGAGGAAAAGGCCTTAAAACAGCTAGCAATACTTTGGAATCAAGACCAAACTCATTACTAATATCACGGAAGCCATCAGTTTCCATAAAAGATTTAATGCATTCATAATCATAGTTTATACCTAACTTTCTTCCTTTGTCATTCTCCCAAGCTTGAGCGTTCTCTTGAATACGGTCTAGTAAATCCCATTTAGCTTCTTCCTTCATGCGTGTGAATGATCCAGCACAAGAAGCATCTAGTAAATCTTTATCATGAAGAGAAAGCCTAGCATAAAAGTTATTGAGAATAATATTGTTAGGGAGTTCATGAATAGGACATTTAAGCATTAGTAACTTCAATCTCCCCCAAGCTTGAGCTGTACTCTCTCCATCAAGAGGCCAAAAGTTATATATAAGTTTTCTATCCTTATGAATTTCACTAGGAGGATAAAATTTAGAGTAAAAGAGAGATGCCATCTCCTCCCATTCCATGGATTGTCCATTCTTCAGTAGCTTATACCATTCTCCAGCTCTCCCTTTCAAGGATATGGAGAGTAACTTCTTCACCTGTTCAGTTGTGATACCTGCACACTTAAACAACCCGCATAATTCATGGATAAATAGCAAATGATCACCAGCATGGCTAGTTCCATCCCCTTATCCATAACACGATCAACAATACTTGTAGGTATCTTAAAAGGATCTATCTCAATAGGTGGTGATTCCTCTACTACCCTTTCAATGGTAGTAGTTCTCCCAAAAAGAAAACCAAGAGGGTTATCCATATTCGAAACAAAATAACAAACATAAACAAAAACAATACTCACAATAGAAGCTTCCTTTACCAGTTCCACTCTTCAATAGAGCTTCACTCCCTGACAACGGCGCCAGAAAATAGTCTTGATGACCCACAAGTATAGGGGGTGTATCGCAGTACTTTCGATAAATAGGAGTGTCGATCCCAATGAGGAGCAGAAGGTGTTGAACAGTGGTATGGAGCAAAAAATCCCTGTGAATACTTAGCAAACGGAATTTTAGTGATTTTCTGATAAGGCAACAAAACAAAGAGCAAGTACCCAAGGTGATGAACAAACAGATCAAGTGGCCCAATCCTTTCTAAGCAAAGGACAAGCCAGTGGAAATACTTATAAGGACCAACAGTTTTCGAGGACACAATTGCTCTGGGCCATAAATGTTCGAATTGCTCTAATCTGCGCAGCCCATGGTGTGTTAAATGTTTAATTTCTAGTCACCTGGCGAGTAAATGCATTTTGGGCTAGAGCTGTCGGAATTTTCATTTATTGGGCCACTGGTCCAGGAATTGCCCAAAGAGGATATGAAGGGTTTGGCAAAAAAAGAAATCAGCTTTAAACAATCAGGCTGATATTTTTGGTCGGAATATCTAGGTAGTTAAGAAGCAGCGAGTTTTTTCACCTGGAGTTTCACCCCCTCCCTCTCCTGCCGCTTCATCTCCTTCTCCGCCGACTGACGAAGTTTCTCTCTCCACCACAACAATGGCCAACTTTCCTGTGAACCCCTTAGCTTTTCTCCCCAATGGCTTGACTATTGATCTAGGGCCAGTTGATCGCTTGGTGAGGTCTTATATGGTGGTACCAGCCGAAGCTCCCCTGCAGCATGACCGAAAGGTAATTGCTGAGACCAACAGATTTATTCCGACTCAGCTTAGAGAAGACTATAGGGTTCAGGTGATGAATCTTCTCAATGAGTCTCAGCTGTTTGTCAGTCGCTTTGATGATCATCCTTTAGGGCTTGACATTTTTACTATGACTGAAACCCTGATTGCGGATTCTACAGTAGGAACAACCTTTGAGATTGATGAAATTACCACTGTCACCTTTGTGAAACACAATGAAGCCAGAAATATGCGTCTTACTGCTTTTGGCAGGGAAACCTAGATACAATTTTTAGCTTTTCCCCTTGATTATCAGACTAGCCAATATATTCGTAGTGTTGTTCAGGAGTTTGGTCTGTTGTCTATGTGGCATAACCCAAGAGGGGATGATAAATCTGTATTGGTCAAGGTGTGGATTGTTCATCCTTAGTTTGTGCCCGAAAGCTTGGTTATTCATCAGCTTGGGGGGGCCAGGCACTCCTAGACTGTTCCTGTTATCTTACTCAGATGTGCAGACTGGAATGCTCATTTTCCTAAAATCCTGCCCCCTCCTGAAGATCCTGAACCTGATGATGGCAATCCCCATCCCATGCATGGTGAAGGCTTATCTGCTGAATAGCTCTACCAACAGCAGCTTGACAATTGGAATCAGCAGAACCAGATGCCTGGAGGTGGAGATGCTCAAGGTGGGAATGTTGGAGGTATGAACAATGCTGCTCTGTTTCATCAACATGGACAATTTGTCCATGCTCAAGTGATTGTTGCACTTTTTGATAATAATGTTGCACAAGATGAAAATATTGTTGCACCAATGGTAGAGGATGCTGCAGTAGTTCCCAACCCTCCTTTGATCAACTTTCAGCAGATCCTAGCTGCACAGGGGGTTTATTTTCAGGATGGTGTGCCACCCCCAATCACCAATGTTCAGGACAGTCCTATGCAATCTTGGCATGACAATATATCTGATGTATCTGATGGAAATTCTTCTGGTTCAGATTTGATGCAAGTTGACACCACCTTATCCATCAACTATGCTCTGGTTAATGACAATCTTTTGGATGTCAGTTCTGAAATTTGGATGACAAGGAACTTTGCTAAATCTGCATTCAAGGAGTTTTGCTTCCCCAACTTTGCTCTGGATAATGCCAAGCTTCTTCCTATCACTCTCTCTGCCAAAGTTTATACAGTTTGAATTGGTTGATGAATGGGAGTTATTGCTCCATTCAAGGAAGGGGCAGGTAATGAAATCTGATAGAATTTTGGTGTCTTCTGATATGTTACCTTTTACTCAAGCTGGCACCAAAAGAAAGATTCCTGAGCTTGATGACACAGAAGTGGTTTCCTTTGGGACACCTATCTCTACTAACCAAGTCAGAAGAAGCTCAAGGTCTACAAGATACAGGGGCTTTAAGCCAAAAATTATTTGTGACTCCAAGCACACTAAATCTAAAGTGAAACCAAGGAAGATTCCAGAAGTTCAGGCTATTGAAGTCACAGAAGAGACTTATATGACCAAGATAAATTCTGTCCATGTTGACATGATCTCTGACAGGACTCTTCTTGCAACTCCAATCCCAGTGCTCCAGTCTATTGGAATATCTCTTTGTGGTGTTCCTCAGGAAGATCTCATTCCTTTGAAGCTTATGGAAAGATGGCAGGAGAAGGAGAATGTTGACAGTGCCTAGTGCTTGTCTATTTCTACTTTGATTTCTTTACTTTTGAGTTGTAATAATGTCACTACTTAAACAATGGGTTATTTTGTGCTGGAACATCAGAGGGATTAATGCTAGAGAGAAACAATTAGCCTTAATGAAATGCTATTAATGTAAGTGGATGTTCAGTTATTTGCCTTCAAGAAACAAAAAAGGAGGATTTTGATCTGCAATTTATTAAAGCTTGCTGTCCAACAAGATTTGATGAGTTTGTCTTTGTGCCTTCTGTGGGGGCTTCTGGTGGCCTCATTATTATATGGAATAGTTCAATTTTTTCTGGAATGGTCATGCATTGTGAAAAATTTGCTCTCTCTGTTCATTTCACTTCAACCCATTCTGGACAGTCTTGGACTTTAATTAACATCTATGGCCCTTGTAATGGTGAATTGAGGGAGAAATTTATTGAATGGATGTTTGAGGTGAATATTCCTGATGATGAAGACTGGATCTTAATGGGGGACTTTAATTTTATTAGGTCCCCTGCAAATAGGAATAAACTTGGGGGGAATGTTAATGACATGCTTATCTTCAATGACTTCATTAGAGAACAACATCTCACTGAATTGCCAATTAAAGGAAGAAAATACACCTGGAGTAACATGCAACATGATCCTCTGTTGGAGCAACTTGATTGGTTTTTTACTTCCATACACTGGACAACTAGTTTTCCCAACATAGTTGTTTCAACACAAGGCATACCAACCTCTGATCACACTCCCTGTGTTGTCTCCATTCAGACTAAGATCCCTGGCAGTAGGATTTTTAGATTTGAAAACTTTTGGGTAGCTCATCCTGGATTTCTAGAAGTTGTAGCAGCATGTTGGAGTAAACCAACTCATAAATCTAACAGTGCTGCAAATCTTAATGCAAAGCTTAAAAATCTGAGATATGATTTGAAATTTTGGAGCAAATCAATTTCAAAGTTGTCCACTTGTATTGAAAATACCAATAGAGTTCTCTCTGAACTTGATAATCTGGAGGACAGAAGACCTTTGTTCTGTCAAGAAGCAAATTTCAGGAGAATTCTAAAAGCTCACCTAGCAAAACTATTACAGTACCAAAATGCTTATTGGAAGAAGAGATGCACAGTTAGATGGACAAAGTTTGGAGATGAGAACACAAAATTCTTTCATAATTTTGCTACTGAAAGATATAGAAAGAACAATGTTGCCTCCCTCAAACTTTCAGATGGTTCTTTTGCCACTGAGCATGCTGACAAAGAAAAAGCTATTTATCAAGTCTATAAAGAAAGATTGGGCACTTCTACTCAGCCTGAGATGCTTTTTGATCTTCAACATCTGATTACTCCAACTGAGAGCCTTGAAGTTTTATCAATACCATTTACCAGGGAGGAAATTGACAAGGTGGTGACAGAGATGCCAAGTGATAAAGCCCCAGGCCCAGATGGTTTTAATGGTCTCTTCCTAAAAAGTTGTTGGCACATCATCAAGGAAGACATCTATTCCTTATGCTTTCAATTCTATGAAGGAGATCTAAATCTAGAAAGTATAAATATGGGTCATATTACACTCATTCCAAAGATAGGTTCACCTGAATATATCAATGATTTCAGACCAATAACTCTACTAAATTGTGTTCTGAAGCTGATAACCAAAAAATCTTGGCTAATAGGCTACAGAAGGTAATATTGAAGATTATTCATAAAAATCAATATGGTTTTTTAAAAGGCAGAAACATTCAGGATTGTCTTGCTTGGGCATTTGAATTTCTTTATCAATGTGAAGCTTCTAAGAAAGAGATCATTTTACTTAAGTTGGATTTTTCCAAAGCCTTTGATATCATTGATCATATGGCTATGATGAAAATTATGAAACAGATGGGTTTTGATGATAAATGGCTAAAATGGATTGAAATTATTTTTGGCACTGGAAAGTCTGCTGTCTTGCTCAATGGAGTACCTGGGAGACAATTTCACTGCAAAAGAGGTGTTATACAAGGAGACCCTTTGTCACCCCTAATTTTTGTGCTTGCTGCTGATTTACTACAATCTGCAATCAATAAGGCATTCAGAGAAAACATACTCAGGGCCCCTTTCTCCCCTGATTTTGGATAGGATTTTCCAGTTGTTCAATATGCAGATGACACTTTGATTATAATGCAAGCAAACAAAGATCGAATTCAGATAATGAAAGGGATTCTTCAGAATTATGCTATTTCTACTGGTTTACAAATCAATTTTCATAAGTCTCACCTAATACCAATAAATCTGGCTGACAACATCTCTAAGGAAATTGCAGATATATTGGGTTGTGCAATTGCCAAAATGCCTTTCACTTATTTGGGGCTTCCTCTTGGCACCACTAAACCCACAGTTTATGATCTTATGCCACTGATTGATAGAGTTGAGAGAAAGGTGTCTGCTTCATTCATGATGATGTCTTATAGTGGGAGAGTAACTGTGATTAATTCCTTACTGGCCTCAATTGCAACTTTCACAATGTGTGCAATCAAATTGCCAGATAAGATTGTGGGGCACATATAAAAAATTCAGAGACACTGTTTGTGGAACAAGAAAACTGAAGAGGGTGAAAAATGCAATTCCCTGGATGCTTGGGATATGATCTGCAGGCCAAAAAGTAAAGGAGGTGTTGGCATCCTCAACCTTAGAATCCAGAATGAAGGCCCGTTGCTTAAATTCCTGCATAAGTTTTATAATAAGGATGACACACCATGGGTCTCCCTAGTCTGGAATGCATATTATAGTAACAATATTCCTCATGCTTCTGGGCCTTGTGGCTCTTTCTGGTGGAGAGATGTTTCTAGACTTTCACATTTTTTCAGAGGGATAGCTAAAAGCTCTATTGGTAATGGGGCTACTACACTGTTTTGGAAGGATCAGTGGTTTGCAACTATCTTAGAAGAGAGTCACCCGATCATTTACTCCTATGTAAGGAATGAAGATATCTCTGCACAAGAGTTTCTTACAGCAGATAGTTTGACACAACTTTTCTATCTTCCTTTGTCACCTGAAGCACTAGCTGAATTGAGAGAAATTCAAAATAGTTGTAGAGAAATACAACTAAGAGAGCATTCACATGACACTTGAAGCTATGTTTGGGGGGCTAAAGATTACACTTCCAACAAATATTATCAATATAATTTCAGAAATCTAAGCCCACACATATCCTTTAAATGGCTGTGGAAATCGAAGTGCACTGCAAAAGTAAAGTTCTTTGGGTGGTTCTGGTTACATGATTGAATACAAGAAACATGCTCAGAAGAAGACATTATGCACTGGGTACTGGATATGACTGTTTTATGTGTAATCACAATACTAAAGAAACAATTGAACACTTGCTTTTTCACTGCCCCTTCAGTCAAGCTTGCTGGGCTTCAATTAACATCTATTGGTCTATGGCTAACTCTAGACTTCAGATCATTGAGCAAGGAAAAAAGAGCTGAAATAAAAATCTATTTATGGAAATTACCTTGCTTGGCTCTTGGAACATCTGGAAAGAGAGAAACAACCTCTGGTTTAATAACATACAACCCTCAGTTCAGGCTTGGAAGTCAAGATTGGCTGCTGATCTGTCACTGCTGATTCGTAGGACAAAAGAGGATTTACACCCACTTATCAAGAGCATTATTCATAGTTTGTAAATATTTTGAGATCCTAAACCTTTCTAACCTGTCTTTTGGAGACCTTTCCTCCCCCTCTGTCTCTATGTAAATATGTAACTTTACAGACTCTGATCTTTTATTAATGAAAATGAGGCAGTAGGAACCTTTCCTACTGTTATTACCCTCAAAAAAATTCCCCTGGCAGAAATCTGTCTGCCGGAGAGATCTTTCTCTCTCGGTGTTTTACGCCCCCAGAGGCGGGGGAAATCTATGTGTGGTCACCCCCTAGCCTTAGGGTTCCATAGGGAAGATATAGGCGAAGGGGCGGAGTCAGGAGTCGGGCAGGTGGGCCACACCTGCCCTAGGCGCAGCCCATGGGGGACCTGCGCCTAGGGGGTGTGGGCCCCCTGTGGCCCCTCTTCGCTCCTCCTTCTAGCTTCCTCAATCTTCTGGAAAAATAATATTTTCCCATATTTTTCTGATCTTCACGAAATTGCACCGAAACGCCTTCTTTTCCATCAGAATCCAGACTCCGGCAGTTCATCCTCCAAGAATCATCCAACATGCATAAATAGATGAAAAGCCATAAGTAATACCTCATAATAAGACATATATCAATGAATAGAGGTAAATTATGATATAGAAAGGTGATGCAAATTGGGCGTATCAAACCATCATTAATATCATAACTTTCTCTAGACTCATGTGAGATAACAGGTGTAACAGTGTCTTCACTAGGAGTTTTGGTCTTTCCTAAACTAGCCATAGTAGCATCTAGGAAAGGACCTAATGAAACACTCGCATCAAGCACAGTAGAAGTAACATCATGAGTATCAAAAACAGTTTCAAACTCAGCAGTAGTAGCAGTGTGTGTAGCATGAGTATGTGGTGGTGGTGTAATAAGCTTACTTATAACAGACGGTGAATCAAGAGCAGCAGAGGTGTTTAGGACTGTACCTCTTCTTGTAGTGGATGGTAAAATAGGGAACTTTCCATCACGAGACTTGCCCATGATGAAAGGAGAAATAGTGAATCAATAATAGATCCAAGTGAACTTACAAATAAACCAATGCTCCCCGAAAACGGCGCCAGAAAATAGTCTTGATGACCCACAAGTGTAGGGGATCGCAATAGTCTTCACGGGTAGTATTACCCAATTTATTGATTCGACACAAGGGGAGCCAAAGAATACTTGCAAGCCTTAACAACTAAGTTGTCAGTTCAGCTGCACCTGGAAATAGTTCTTGCTCACAGAAGTTTATCAGTAGCAATAGCAAAGCAATAGCAACAGTAGAACAAGAGCAATAGTAACAGTAACGGTAAACAGTGGGATTCGAGTGCGGTAGGCATAGGGATGGATGGACGGGCGTTGCATGAATGAGTCTAAACATGTAACTTCAAGATCTAGGGCATTGCAGATAAATAATAACAAGCATTCAAGTACTAAACAATCCTAGGGAACTACTGGAAATCAAGGTGCTCCTTTTAATAGAGCGCCGGAGCAAAGCATTAACACTCCGTGAACACATGTGATCCTCACACCATAGCCATCCCCTCCGGTTGTCCCAATTATTGTCACTTTGGGGCCTTTGGATCCGGATAATGATATGTGTACACAACTTGCAGATAAGATCACAAACAATACTATCATAATGATTTAATAATAAGTTTGGATCTGAGATCATGGCACTCGGGCCCTAGTGACAAGCATTAAGCACAAAAAGTTGCAACAAAGTCAAATAGCACTAATAGAGATACTAGGCACTATGCCCTAACAATCTTATTTGATTACATGATAGAACTCATCCAATCCCTACCATCCCCAAGCCTACAGCGGGGGATTACTCACTCATGGATGTGGGAAGCATGGATGGTTGATGGATATGCGTTGGCGATGATGATGGCGATGATCCTCTCCAAATTCCCCGTCCCGGCAGGGTGCCAGAACGGAGTTTCTAGATCTGAATCTTGGTTTCTGGTGGCGGCATAGCGGAACTCTTTATGGAAAACTATCAAACCCCCCTCGGTTTTTAGGTCGAGAGGCAACTTATAAGCGTAGAGGGAGGCCGAGGGGTGCCTAGGGTGGCTGCACCCCCTAGGCGCGGCCAGAGGTGGGCCCGCGCCTGGCAGGGGTGTGGCCCCCCCCAGGCCCCTTCTCCGTCTCGTCTTCTGGCTCCGTGGATCTTCTAGTAAAATAGGATTTTTGGCATGTTTTCCCGGATTTTTCCTGACAGTTGATTTTCTACACAAAAACTAGACACCAAGGTAATTCTGCTGAAAACAGCGTTAGTCCGTGTTAGTTGTATCCAAATCACACAAGATTAGAGGAGAAACAATAGCAAAAGTGTTCGGGAAAGTAGATACGTTTTGGAAATGGTTTGATCTTTATTGTGAAGGGGCATGTCACCTAAAAAATCATTCTTTTATCACTTACCTACTCGAGGACGAGCAGGAGTTAAGCTTGGGGATGCTTGATACGTCGGAAACTTATCTATAAATTTTTATGTTCCATGCTTGTTTAGTATCTACTTTGCTTTGCTTTGTCTGCACTTTGAGGTGTTTTTATATGTTTTATGGAACTAACCTATTAACAAGTTGCCATAGTGCCAGTTTCCTGTTTTCTTTTATTTTTGGTTCCAGAAAGGCAGAAAATCAATATTCTCGGAATTGGACGGGACAAAAGCCAAAGTCAATATTTTACCGTGGGCAACACGAAGCCAGAATACGAGACAGAGGAGGATCACCAGGGGGCCACACCCCCTGGCGGCGCGGACTAGGGTTGGGCGCGCCTGGGGGGTGCAGCCACCCTGGTGGCCCCCCTGCCTCGCCTCTTCGCCTATAAAGTCTCCCGACGCCAAAACCCTAAACACCTGATCAATATTCCATGAAACTGTCTGTAGCCGCCACCATCATCGTCCCTAGATCGGGGGGTCTGAAGTTCTTCCCGGCACCCTGGCGGAGGGGAGATCATCCGGGAGGCCTTCTTCTCCGGTATGAAGTGTGAGTAGTTCCACCTTGGACTACGGGTCCATGTAGTAGCTAGATGGTTATATCTCCTCATTTGTGCTTTCATGTATAGATCTTGTGATCTACTTCATGATCAAGATATCATCTATTTGTAATCATGCATATTGTGTTTGCGGGGATCTGATGGATATTGAGGTTACTATGTCAGATTGATTAATGGTTTTGTCTATTTGATTCTATCATGTCTGTGTTGTTTGTGATCTTGCATGCTCTCCGTTGTTAGTAGCTATCTTGGCCAAGTAGTTGCTAGTGACTCCAAGAGGGAGTATTTATGCTCGATAGTGGGTTCATCACTCTACTTATCAAGGGAAGTGACAGAAATCTCTACGGTAGTAGATGTGCTGTTGCCACTAGGGAGAAAACAACGATCTCTTGTTCATGGAACAAGTGGATTGTTTACCTTACACACTTTGCTTAAAGCAGTTGTCTGTTGCTTGCAACTTAATACTGGAGGGGTTCGGATGATAACCTGAAGGTGGACTTCTAGTCATAGATGCAGTTGGATGGCGGTCTATGTATATTGTCGTATTGCCCAATCGAATCTCATAGGATCTTTGTGTCTGGTAATTGCATTGTTATGCCTTGCTTATTTCCTGTCAATTGTCCTGCTGTAATTTGTTTACCCTTCATGCCATGTTTGTTTATCTAAGGAGAGAACCTCTAGTGAACTATGGACCCTGGTCCAATCTCTACCATTGATACATCTTCCATTGTTACTATTTACTTGCTGCAAACCATCATTACCTTCCACACCATACAGTTAATCCTTTGTTACAGCAAACCGGTGAGCTTGACAACCTCACTGATTCATTGGGGCAAAGTCTTGAGTTTGTGTTGTGCAGGTTTTCATGTTGCTTGCAACACCTTTGGGATGTTTCCTTCCTCCTTCTGGTTCGATAACCTCGGTCTCTACTGAGGGAAAACTTGTTGTTGTGCTCCTCATACCTTGCTCTTGGGGTTTCCAACGAAGTGCTCCCAAGTCAACACCGGATGCATGCATCACTAGTATCTGCAAAGAAAGCACCGTCAACGTTGATTTTGAGACGATCTCCTGTTGGCCCGCCATTCAGCTGCAACTGCTACAGGTTTTTCTGTCCTCACATTTTTTGAAGTAGTTAGAAGATTCACCTGCCTAAAACAAGACTTGGCTCTTGAGAGTCTTGGGGCTCCCAGTCTTGTCCTTTGCATTTGCTTTATTTACATAATTCCACCAACGCCATAATAGGCAAACAATCACCACGCTCTTTTCTTCTCCCATTTTCAGAACCTGATGTACCACTTCTTTCGCATCCTTGCACTCACGGAGGCTTACACGTTCTTCCTCCAGATTTATATCTTTCCATAAATTCTTCACTTATTTGCATCTTAGACTCCCGGAACCTTGCCTTTGAATATCACGTACCACTTCTTCGCCATCTCTATACACAATACATATAATATTAGGCAATGGAAAGTAAAAGTTCACACGTTCACAATAATAATTAAATGATGGATGCAGAAACGTGTAAAATCTCATATAAATACGCACCTATCAAATATGGCCAACTCAAAAAGCATGTCTCATATATACTTAGATTGGACACAGAAATAATCCGTACACTTATCGAAGGACGACGTCGTGGTTGCCAGTAGTCGCGCTTAGAGAGCTTCCCAAAAATTCCTTGTTGATACCCATAGGGCCATATAGCATATATAGCAAGTCATGTCACGCTGACACAACAACACTGCACACAACCCGTGTTGTAGGGTAGGTTTTGCAACGACAAAAACACAGCAAGATGACTGTAGTAGCTAGGGGGAGAAGGCTTTGCATGCATGTGGCAACCAAGGATCCGGAGGCAGGTAGTATACGATAAGTTCATGAAATATATGGCTAATGAGTGTAGTATTCGAGGTTTCCTGGCTTTCAGGTCAAATGACCAATGTTATGGCTAGAATTAAGGCATAGTTGATGATAATGTGTTCATATTGTACATACATGTGCATAATAGGATGGCGAACAATGTTGCAGGAGTAAGTTTTCTTTTTCGTCGCGCCAAAAAGCCGTTTTCCATTTTTCAAGTGCAAAAAATAGGTGGTTTGTGAAGCAACCACCAAATGGCTAATTCAAAATGCTACCACCACATTTTTTAAAAATACTATACCACCTTACATGGACAATACTAATAGGAGGACCTCAAACCTTTCCGTCTATCCCTGGTAAAAAAGACAAATTCCTGCCGAATCGGTAGGAAGTGGGTGAGATATGAACTATAGGTACATGATATAATGTTCATGATTTTTTACAAAAATCATTTTTCTATTAAAAATATGCTATTTCATCAGAGATACACTTCAATTTTATCAAGTCTCAGCCCTAAGCTAAGAATCTTCATGCCCGCCGTTCGACAAAGTTTAACGATAGTTTAAAACAGGCATAAGAAATTCAAAAACGATCCAAACAATGTGAAACCTTCGTGTGGTGTCATATTATGTGACATAGTTAGAAGGAAAAATATCAAACTTGGTATATTGATTATGTCTCAAATAAACCTTCACAAAATGGCCTATCTCATTCGAGGTTTCCTAGCTTTCTGGTCAAATGACCAATGTTATGGCTAGAATCAAGGCATAGTTTGTGATAATGTGTTTATATTGTGCATACATATGTATCATAGGATGACGAACAATGTTCCAGGAGAAAGTTTTCCTTTTTGTCGCGCCAAAAAGCCGTTTTCCATTTTTCAAGTGCAAAAATAGGCGGTTTGTGAAGCATCCATCAAATGGCTAATTCAAAATGCTATCACCATATTTAAAAAAAATACTAGACCACCATACATGGACAATATCCTAACAGCGGTATCTCAAACCTTTCCGTCTATCCTTGGTAAAAAATACAAATTCCCGCCGAATCTGTAGGAAGTGGGTCAGATATAAACTATAGGTACATGATCTGATGCTCATGATTTTTTACAAAAATTAATTTAGATTCAAAATATGCTATTTCATTAGAGATCCACTTTAAGTTTATCGAAGCTCAGCCCCGAGCTAACAATCTTCATGCCCACCGTTTGACAAAGTTTGACGATAATTTAAAACGGGCATAAGAAATTCAAAAAGATCCAAAGAATGTGAAACCTTCGCGTGGTGTCATATTATGTCACATAGTTAGAAGGAAAATATCAAACTTTGTATATTGATTATGTCTCATTCAAAGTTTCCAAAAAGCCAATTTCCATTTTTTAATGGGCAAATAAAATTATGGCTAGAACCATGGTATATTTTGTGATAAGTTGATATTGATATCATATTTGGCTTACTCTCATTTTTCTGATCAATTTAGACATATTATTTGTGTAATTCCAATTTACAGATTTAAAAATATTAAGTATTCCACATTAAATAAAAAATAAAATCATTATATTTTTATTTGAATTCCATAATATTTTATTTATTTATTATTGTTTACTTAAATAATTGTTTGTAATTTGAAAAAATACAAATATGTAACATGATGATATAAGAGTTAATATGATTGATATCATACTATTTACAACAATGTATAAATTGCTTTGAGGAAATATATTCTGAAGAAACAAGAAAATTAAGCATGCTGGTACTGGAGTAGTGAGGATGGGTGACCGACCGGGATGTTTGACCAAAACTGTAATTTGATTAAAGATTAAGTGTAATTAGTGTTGAAAATATTTAAAGTGAGAGATTAACGAGTCAAAGATTAAAAAAAATGAAAAAAAATATAAAAAGTATTTAAAAAAGATATTTTTGTAACTTGTCGGTAGGATATGCCGACGGCCGCTATGCTGAGGGCAGCCGTCGGCATAGCGTACGCCGACGACCTTCGTGTGCCCCGTTGAGGGAGATCTTTGGCCTACGCCGGCGGCCGTCGGCATAGCGTACGCCGACGACCTTCGTGTGCCCCGTTGAGGGAGATCTTTGGCCTACGCCGAAGGCAAGCGTACGCCGACGGTTTTTTGGTCTACACCAACGGCTTTTAGCCCTCGATGTATCGCGCATCCTATAGTGGTGGAGAAACGATCATGTGCTAAGCCAAGAAAACTACACATCATTTTCATACAATAATTCACCGCGGAATCTAACAAACTTGTGGATTCTTTTCCGTTTGCTACCAACAGATTCTCACAATAGTTGATTCAATGATACACATCTTTTGACATTTTTGGCTATCCCTCCTTTGTTACTTTCCACGAACCTAACCACAAGCGCGCATATATTATATAGTGTATGTAAGATCGTTGTTAATTACCTCTACTTTTGATCTCCACTATTAAAATTCTATAATTTTTAATTTGGCTATCCCTCCTTGGTTACTTCCGACGAACCTAACCACAAGCGCGCATATATTATATGGTTTATTTCGAAATGGGGAGCGAAGCCCCGGTCTATGCATCAAACGATGCACACAACCTTTATTTATTATTAGAACCATATTGTTTGGCAAAGGTCATTACAAAGATCATACACACCGGAACCGCCAAAGCAAAACACTGAGCAAAAACGATAACCGTATCGCCAGCTCCCCAATGAGATCTATCAAACCCCTATCTACCTGTTTCGATCCCGCCCCATGGTCACCCACACTGTTGCCACTCGCCAAGAGAAGCTGGAGTGCCTTGGAGCGGCGGCACGAACTCAAGCAAAAGGAGCCCTAGAACCGCATAGCATATCCACATAGTTGCACCCACAACCATGCTCTGGATGCCGCCGCCTTCATAATCTTCCGCCAACCCGTCGTCAGCATGTAGATCGATACGCAGACTATCGCCACACCAGCCATCGACACCACCTCGGTGCCAAGCAGCACCACCCCCCGCGCGCTAGCTGCTCCACCCCTCTTGCCGCTTCCATCCAACGCTGCTCCACAGGCGATGCTCCCAGGAGAGAACGCGATACTGACACTGCGGCACTGTCATCGCCTAACCCGAAGATCTTAGAGTTTCCCCCGGAGTAGCACGAGTGAGGTCAACACAAGGTGCACGGCGATGCCTTCATCAAGGTAACGTCGCATATATTATATGGTGTATGCAAGATCATTGTTAATTACTTCTACTTCTGATCTCCACTATTAAAATTCTACAATTTGGGAACTCATATAGTAACTATAGGAAAGATGACCATGCATTGCTATGGTTTCACTTTTAGTAAGACAGCTATTCGAAAACCCTAGTCCGGAAACCCAACCCACCCGAAGAAACCCTCGGGGAACACCGTGAATGAAAGATTGCGGAATTATAGATTATATTGATATTGCAAAAGGTAATTACAACGTGAGGCCTTGGACTGTTTATATAGTACTAAAAGACTTGGGAGGCAAGAAGACTATTAGAGATAGAATTAGATTACAAACTTAAACTACCAAATATAACGTAACCGTAATATACTCTAACAGTGAAGATGGAAGAAAATACACAAATGTTCCATCACCAATTAGCATTATAGCCCACGTTGATAAAGACATCTTTTGTTGTCAGTCAAACAAGTATGTAACCTATTTCTAACTACCACACACATGAAAAAATCACATAAAACCAGCATGTGTATTCCTTTTGTTACGCTCGTGCACTTGCCACAGGAGCCACCACGACGTCCCCTTGTTATATGATTCACGCTCCAACGTCGACCGAGATGCTCGCTGTGCTCCCTATCTTTCTGCGCCTCATACCCTATATACTATATGGCTACATCAGATGAGGTTGTCATGGCGCCCCGCGATGGCCTCCTTTTATTATTATTATTATTATTATTATTATTATTATTATTATTATTATTATTATTATTATTATTATATGATTCACGCTCCAACGTCGACCGAGATGCTCGCTGTGCTCCCTATCTTTCTGCGCCCCATACCCTATATATACTATATGGCTACATCAGATGAGGCTGTCATGGCGCCCGCGATGGCCTCCTTTTATTATTATTATTATTATTATTATTATTAGGTAAATAGATATGATTTTTTATGTGTTTGCATTGTTGTGTTATATCAATTTTATATTTACAAAAATTAATAATATATATTGGAGAAGAAAATAAATACTCTAGGAAAAGAGACAAAAAGAACTAGCGTTATGGTGATTTCTAAATTGATGCAAAAAAAATTAGGTTGCACATGTATTCCCTTGGATTCATTATAAGTGTCCTGATTTAATACTTTGGATTGGATAGGAGGGAGTAGTAAATTTTGGGGCTTTGACGTTAAATCGAAATATTGAATTGTTCATCGTGTGTCGCCCAAGACGGGCTTCAGGCTTGATTGGCGTTGGACAAAATTTAGATCGTATCAGACATTTATATCATCTAAAAGTTAATCTCTTTCGTTGCAAGGCACGTGTATTTGTGCATGGTAGTTCAATCATCATCAAAAATTAAAAGCATACTAGTAGTACTAAGTTTGATCAAGTCGTGGACATGATAGATCCAACAAACAGCAGCTTATTCGATCTGAGGAAAAGTGGGCAAAATTAAGCTGAAAGGGGGCCGGGGTTGCTAATGATGGCGTAGGCCGGCCAAAAAAGCAACGAGATGAGCACGAGGGTCTTGATAGGGGCGTCCGGCGACGGTGACGACAGTGGCGGGCATGTTGGTGGCACACAACAGCCGCCACCGGAGCTCCTCCACGTCCATGTCGGCGGCACGGCCGAAGACAAACACCATGCCCGTGGTGGACGACACAGCCACATCTTTCACGCCTGCAATGCAACACAGCATCATGAGATCTGATCTGATCAATTCGATGGAGGATATATATATATATATATATATATATATATATATATATATAGATAGATAGATAGATAGATGCAAAACATGAGATAGATCTCACGACGGATATATGCATGGTGTAGTGTAGGTACCGGGGTGCTTCCTGAGTGCCCTTCGAATCTTCTCGGGGCAGTCGTGGTAGTGCAAGAACATCTGCAGAACAACAACGTCCGCCGTCGCCATTACTTACTACTAGCTAGGTAGGTACGCTGCTGCTGCTGCTGCTAATTGATGAGATGAGTTTTTGGGCCGTTTCTTCCTTCCCTTGGGATCGATGGATGGTGGAACGGAACCCCCTATTTTATAGATTTATTAGGGAGCTAGCAACAAGAAATAATGGAAACAACGATCACAGCAATTAATATCACACGGCAGATCAATCACTTCCTATTCTGTTGAGGCTCAATCTCGGTTTTATACCATATAAATAAATAAATATGCATGCAAGCCGGGAATATATAGGGAACACAATATCAATCTCAAAATATGCACGGGATGATAATTGGGAGAAAATAAATGAAAATCCATTAGTATTTAACAGAGAACCCAAAACTTTTTTGTCCTGTACAACATGGTCTCCATTTGAGACGTACATGTAGTCATCAACCATGTCTTTCTCATCTTCGATGAACATGTTATACAAAATGATGCAACATATCATTATCTGCCAGAGGACCCGTGGCTTTCAATACTTGTCAGGTCCACGAATAATGCCAAAGCGCTTCTGAAGCACACCGAAAGCTCTCTCCATATCTTTCATTGATGCCTCTTGATCTGTTGCAAAGTGTGATTTCTTTGGGTTATTGCAAAGATGTCGGGATTGTCTTCACAAATATGGACCATGGAGTGTAGATCTCATCAGCAAGATAATAACCTTTTGTGTACTCATGGCCTTCGATCACATAGTTGCAGAGTTAATAGCATAGAACTACCAATTTCTGGGCAAAAATCCGGAAATCTACCAGTTTACAATTTTGCAGCAAAAATCTGCCATATTTGTCGTCCGTTTTCTCAAATAGCACTAAACGCCCGCTGAACGCGAATTGACACCAGATCTGACAGGGATGGCCCACCGTAATCGATGACGTGGCAGGTCTAGACGGCGAGCGACACGACCGTTAACGCCCGTTACTTGGCGTTGTCCTAAGGCGGTAGGTTTCAGTTACTAGCTCGTGTCCGAAGCGTGCGTCTGACCTTGGGCGATGGCGACGACTCCCAGCAGCGCCGCCGGCGGCGGAAGAACAAGCTACGACGATGGAAGTGCTGGTTCGTTCGCGGGCGGCGCCAAATCTATCCGCGGTGGCGTGGGCTCTGTCCGCGGTGGTGTGGGATCAATTGATTCGCCGCCGCCGGTGCTGAACCAGGAGGCAAGGTCAGCGGCTGCACTAGCGCGGGCGGTGATCTCGTCTCCATCGAAAAGCAGCCATCGATGGGCTTCCCCACTCGGTGGAGTCGAGTAAGTCATTTTTTCACTTATTCTCTCCCCATTCTTCCCCTCTGTCTAGTTATGATCTGTTAATTCGCCACTCGATGGGCTTCCATGGTATTAAATCTGTTGAATGTGGCTGTCACCCTCTCCAATTGTGTTCAACGTGGCTGTCATCATCTAGTACTAATCTCTTCAATGTGGCTATCATCATCTGTTACTGAATATGCCATCTGGTTTTGTTTGTAATTTTTGTAGCCTAGATGATGACATTTGGGAGATCAGGTTTCATTTTCATGGGGAAGACAATCTGGAGAGGACACTTAGTAGATCTGACATAACAGTGTCGAATCTGGCAGCTTTAGTAGAGTGTCATGGGTATGGACATAGGGACAGCATGTATTTTGTGAGGGAAAAGGGGAAAGGACAGGATGGGATGATGGCAATTGAAAGCATGGCCAATGTAAGGGAGATGCTGGCCATTTATGAAGCTGACAGTGTTTTGAATATCACTGTTCTCAGGAAAAATGTAGAATGGCCAGCTGACCTTAACATTGGAGAAGAAGAACCAGAGATGATACAAGAACCAGTGAAACTATCAGTTGATTCAGATGGTGTGAGCTACAACTTAATATCAGATGATGATGAGCAAGAAATTGTGCCAGTGGCAATTGATTTTTCTGATGTGTTGTTCATGGGCACTCAAGAAAGCTGTAATTTTTCTAAACCAGAGATGATACATAATGAAAAACAGAGTGTTGCTGTACAAGTTATCCATGAAGATTCAGAGAATGGTGATTTAGAGTATGCTGATTCAGAGAATGGTGATTCAGAGAATGCTGATTCAGAGAATGAGGAGTGGATGTATCCTGGCCAGGTTAACTTTGAAGAGCACAAGAGAGAGCACAACAGACAGGTTGCTGCTGAGTTAGAACTAATTAAGAAATTAAGGAGTGAGAAAAGGGAGAAAGCCATGGACCATGAAGCTGTTGCAATAATGGAGAAGATGGAACAAATGAAGAAGCAGAGAGAGGACCCTTGTCTGCATTTTGAAGGGGACACAGATGTGGAGGAGTTCTTTGATGATGTAGAAACTGAAAATGACATAGAAACAAATGAGGAGGCTGTTGAGGATGACTATTTTGCCAAGAAAAAGGTAGCTAGGCCAGGGCCAACAAGCAACTGTCACCATGAGGCAGAGGAATCACCATTCCCTTCTTTCATTCCTTCCAGTGATGAGGACCTCAGTCCAGAAGATATAGGGGATAGTGATGATGATGGGGCAGTTCAGAAGTACACACTAGCAAGTGGCAAGAAGAGAAAGTTAAAGAAGCTGAAGAAGAGGATGTGGTATGATCCCAACAGAGTAGACCCACACTTACAATTCTGCATCAAGCTTTGCTTCCAAGATGTTTACCAGTTCAGAGTAGCTCTCAGAAACTACCACATAGCCCAGCTCAGGAACTTCCACTTTCACAGGAACACTCCTTCCAGGATCATTGTGTGGTGCACTGATGAAGGCAAGAAACAGGGGTGTGAGTTCTACTTGACAGCCTCCAAGATTGCAAATGAGCAAACTTTTTGCATTAGGAAATTCAAGTCTGAGCACACTTGCATAGCTCATGGTGAGAACACAAGAGTCACCATTGATTGGCTAGCATCTCAATATGTGCAGGCAATAAGGACAGACCCAAATACTTCTGTTGACACTTTGATAGACAATGCTAAGTTGAAGTATGGAGTTGAAGTGCCAAAGAGCAAAGCCTACAGAGCAAGAATGAAGGCATTTGCTTCTGTCATTGGAGATCAGAAGAAACAATATACTAGGCTGAGGGATTATTTGAATGCTATACTAGAGACCAACCCAGGAAGCAGGTGTATAGTGATAACTAAGGAGCTTGTGGAACATCCTAGCCCTAACCCAAGATTCCATGGGTTATTCATATGCTTCAATGCTTCACTCCAAGGTTTTCTCAATGGATGCAGACCATTCATAGGAGTAGATGGGTGTTTCATCAAATTGAACACTGGGCAGCAAATTTTAGCTGCAACTGGGAGAGATGGAAACAACAACATCTTTCCAATTGCTTTTGGTGTAGTTGACAAGGAAGATCAAGCTAGCTGGCTTTGGTTCCTAACTCAACTTAGGTACTGTATTGGAGAATCTGGCAAATTTTGGTAACTACACCATTATCTCTGACAGGTAGAAGGGACTGTTAAAAGCAATTTCACAAGTTTTTCCAAATTCTCCACAGAGATTTTGTCTCAGGCATATTTATGCCAACTTCCAGGCAGCAGGTTTTAGGGGCCCAGAACTAAAAAAATATATGGATGCAGCTAGCTACTCTTACACAAAGAATGGGTTTGATTTGGCAATGGAATCAATGAAGAGGGACTGTGTAGAGGCATATGAGTGGCTAGTGAAAATTCCAGCTGAGACATGGGCAAGACACCTGTTTGACACTAACTGTAAGACAGACCTAGTTGTGAACAATATTAGTGAAGTATTCAATAGGATGATCCTGAGTGTGAGAAACAAACCAATTAGGACAATGCTTGAAGGAATAAGAAACAAACTCATGGTGAAGTACAGTGGCACTAGGGTGAAAGCAGCAGCATCAAGGTGGGATATAACTCCATTCTACACAGAGAAACTTGCAGAGGCCAAGAGGTGGTCCAGGGATTGCAATGCTCAAAACTGTGAGATTGGTCTATGGCAAGTTACAAGTTCAAGTGGTAGAGTTGTTGCTGTAAATTTGATTAACAAGACATGTGGCTGTAGGAAATGGGATCTTACAGGGATTCCTTGCAATCATGCAGTTGCAGCTATCATGAAAGTACAGCAACATCCAGAGGATTATGTAAATGATTTCTTCAAAAAGCCCATGTACATTGAGTCATTCAGGCATACAATCTACCATGTTCTTGGCCCTGAAGATTGGACAAGGACCAACACACCAGACATAGATCCACCTGTATTCAGGGAGAAACCTGGTAGGAAATAGTACAAGAGAAGGAAAGGAAAATTTGAGGTACCTGCCCCTAGGGATACATCTAGAATGGGATCTATCACTTGCAGTAACTGCAAACTAGTAGGTCATAGGTATACTAGCTGTCAGGTAGCTTTGAGGCCAAGCCTGCAAGTAAGAAAAAATGATCACCAGGTTAGTAGCTAGTACTTGTTCTTGTTTATTTGGTAACTAGTAATTATATACTAATTGTTAGTGCAATTGTATCAGGCTAGCAGGCAGGACTATACTGAATCATCTGGTTCAGCAAGAAGGCCTCCAAGAGAAGGTCCAAGTGCTCCTAGTGCTTCATCAAGCAGGCATCCAATTCCAACTCATAGTGCTCCAGCACCTACTGCTTCATCTACTCCAGTTCCTAGTGCTCCAGCAAGAAGTGCACCAAGGCCAGTTTCTGCTAATAGTGCACCAAGTACCAGGGCTTTCACAGCACCAAGACCAGTTTCTGCAACAACAAATGCTACCAGCACCAGGGTATCTTCCAGGGCATTCAAGCCTACACATAAGATGCAAGGTTACCTTACTGCTGGTAAATATGGCAGCTACAGGAAGAAGGGTCAGAAGCCTGTTGCTGGCAGTTCAAATGCTGGAAAATAATTCATGTTTCTTAGTTAATTTGATGGACCTATGTATTTGTGCTGCTAAATGTGTGTTGGACCTATCTATTTGTGCTGAACCTATCTACCTATGTTGCAAAACAATGTAAGACATATCCAGTTGATATGCAAAACTATTTGTGCTCAACTATGGAGATTTTGTTGATCATTGTGTACTTTATTTCATATGTAGTTTGCATCATGCACTGGTATTTTTCATCTTAGCTTGAACCCTTTGAAAATGGTGCACTTTATTTGAAATCCAAGGCACATGCAGCTGAACAAAAAGAAAAAAAGGGACTTTATTTCAAATCCAAGACACACACAGCTGAACCAAGAGATTCAAGGTGCCAGTACATAGCTAAGATTAC
This sequence comes from Avena insularis, assembly GCA_023614405.1. Classification (NCBI taxonomy): domain Eukaryota; kingdom Viridiplantae; phylum Streptophyta; class Magnoliopsida; order Poales; family Poaceae; genus Avena; species Avena insularis. The sequence continues at coordinate 26,875,566 of CM042689.1, read as the reverse complement.
ATAGATAGTTCCATAACAGATAATAAAAGGATCACATAGATAGTTCCATTACATAGCTAAGATTACATAGATAGTTCCATAATAAAAGGATTACATAGATAGTTCCACAACAAACATTACAGTAATAGAAGGATCACTCATCACAGATAGCTTTGATTTTCTTCAGCTTTACTTTATTCTCATGACTTGCCTGGAACATTTCATAGATGGTATACTCCAGCTTCTTCTTCTCTTCCTTCAGGACAGCTCTTTCTGCCTCCCACTTCTTCTTCTCTTCTAGCAGAACAGCTCTTTCTGCCTCCCACTTCTTCTTCTCTTCCAGCAGGGCATCTCTTCCAGCCTCTACCTTGTTTTGTTTGACCCTAAACACATTAGCCTGGGATTTTAACACATTCTTCAGTTCTTCTTTTGCATTTTTCAGCACCTCAACCTCATTCTTCAAAGCTTCTATGTGCTTCTACTCCTGAAGCTCCCTGCTCCTTCTCTCAACTCTCTCAAACATCATAGTGCTACTGCAGTCATCATACATTGACCACAACTTGCTTAGTGCATTATTGAGAGTGTCAGGCCACTCTTTATCTATCCAAGACTGGAAACCACAGTTGATTGCTTGCTGCAAATTAAACATAGCATGGTTATAAGCATTTCATTCAAATTAAACATAGCATGGGCATGCTTAAGCTTGAGTAAACTAAACTATGTTAGTGGCAGTAACTAAACTATGTCAGTAGTTTAAGTTTGAGTAAACTATGTCAGTAACTAAACTATGGCAGTGGTTTAAGCTTGAGTAAACTATGTCAGTGGCAGTAATCAAAAACTAACAGAGGCAGTAAACAAAAACTAAGCTTGGCAGTAACAGATTGAGAATGCTCAACAAGGATGAAGTAAATAACTTACATTTTGAATCTGGCACATGTAGAATCTCCTCCCTGTGTCTATCCCATCAAAGGCTACGCATCTGCGCGGCTCCAGCTTGTGCATGTCACACCGCTCGGCGCCCACGGCTATCCCGCAAAATAGCGGGTCATCAATCACATTAGGAGCATAGTCCAGGCATGAGAGGTCCTAATCAAAGAAGAAATCGACTTTAATCGACCTAATTTGACGACAAATCAACAAATTCCAATTTCAGAAGAACCCTAATTTAAAAATGGGGGGAGGGAGATGGACTGGAGCTTACCCCTACATAGGAGTTGCTCGACTCAGAACCGTCGTGCCAGCTAGGCATGGCGAGGGCTGCGCTCGACTGGGACGGCGGCGGCAATGGCGGGGTGGTCGGCGGTGGCGCTCTGTCGCAGGAGCGTGGGCGGCGGGGAAGAAAACGGTCGGGAGGAAGACCCAGCGCGTTAGGACAGCGCCAAGTAGTGGGCCCCACTCTTGTCGTGAACGGGCGTTAACGGCCGTGTCGCTCGCCGTCCAGACCTGCCACGTCATCGACACGGGCCATCCTCGCCGATCTGGTGTCAATTCGCGTTCAGCGGGCGTTTAGTGCTATTTGAGAAAACGGACGACAAATGTGGCAGATTTTTGCTGCGAAATCGTAAACTGGTAGATTTCCGAAATTTTGCCCAGAAACTGGTAGTTCTATGCTATTAACTCCATAGTTGCAAGGAGGAGCTTCATCCTTGACAAGCCTTAAGAAGAGTGGTGTCAGACATGTGTAGGAAGAAGATGAGGATGACCTCCTCCCATATTGGGTCCCGCTTGACAGACGGAAATAGACCCCGGGTTTTTTCCTGAAAAAAATAATGACTTTATTGGTTGTTAGCGGGTTAACCTAAAAGTAAGTTCTAGCATGCAGTAAAAGTGTAAACGGATTAAATAGAAGAAAACAGGACAAAACTGACATCAACTTTATTACCACGCCCAGGGGCATAGACATAACATTTTTTTTTGTCTTACTCCATGATAGTAAATTTGCTGAGTCGTAGTAGCACAGTCACCATTTCAGCAAACACTAAGAACACGTTCATAAAAACCCTGTATTTTATTAATCGTATTTTGAGTAATAATATGATTATTATATTAATCAGATTATTTTGAGTAACATATACTAAAAAACTTGTAATATTATTTTGCGTGTAAGGCATAAATAAATGGTAAGTAGCAATTTTTTCACAAGTAATTATTGTTATTTAATTTGCAGGTATGTCCTTATTATTTAAGAGTAGTAGACCCAATTAATTAAGAAGATAATGTTCCGTGAATTAAGCGATGGAGAGAGAGTAAAAGGTAGTAGTAATAAAGTGAGCAGGCTGAATTAACGGAGCTCCCCCATATACTACTATATATTCTGAATGCTTGGGGCGATCGATCCTATATAATCCTCCTAGTCCTAGGGTTTAGGAATAATACACGCACGAGACCATGGAGCCGCCGCCGGCGCCGCCGCCGCCGGCGACGGGAACAACAGCAGCGCCGGCGCCGTGGTGGCACCTCGACAACGATAACCAGGAGATCAGTCCGTGCGCGCAGCACGTGCTGGTGACCAGCGTCATGGTCCTTTTCTTTTTCGTGTCGGCCTACGATTTGTGGTCAGCCGCCGATGGTGTTTTCACCATGAACGCCATCGTCTTCGGCCCAGTTCTTTTGGCGGCTTCTCCCAGAAGCTGCCCTACCCCCAGCTTCCTGGGGAAGCCGGTTCAAAAAATTTGCGAGGCTTCCAAATTTGTTTAGACTTAACTATTTTAGCAATAATCAACCTCGAGCTCCTCAGACAGCGCAGCCAGATCAGCAAACTGCTCCTCCATGAGGTAATTACTAATTAGCAATAATCTCACATATATACTAAGTATGATTCTTTCACATCCGGCCGCCTTTATTGATTGAAATAAAAATGCATGGCATGGCAGGTGATGTTGGTGGCTAGTGGGCTTATGATCATCTCCTCAGTTACGGCGGTGGTCGTCTTCCATCCTCGCTGCTGCCGCGAATTGTCCAACATTGCCATCTTTGCCTTCTTGTCGGCGGCCTTGGTGCTTCTGCTTGTCAAACTTGACCACATGGGAAGACAGGATGATGAAATCAAATCCCCAGCATCAAGTCTCTAGTCTAGTCTATATCTAGAGGTGGTTTTCGTCGCTGCAGAATTTTCGTCCGTCGCACTTTTTACCGAAATACCCTCCCACAAAATTGCATATTACTGAAAATTGCCATTGTACCGATTCGTTTTCTTTTTCTTTTTTCTAAGAAAAACTTCTCCTCGACAAGTTCTTCCCAAATCCCCCACACCACCCTTCGATCTCCGGAGACCGGCGCCATCTACCTCATCCGGTGGGAGGAACGAAACCACCCGTCGCGGTTCTCCGCCTCCGAGCTCCGTGCTTCCCACCATCTCTCACGCCTCGCGATTTTGCCGCCACCACCCTCCGCATTTACCGCCGTATGTTCGTCACCGCCCCAATCTACTGCCATAAAATCCAACACGAGAGCCGATTGTCGATGCCACCAGAAACTCTTGCCCTACTCTGCCCCTCTACGCCGGCTGAGAGATACTACCCCTGAGAACCTACTCTCTGCCTGCCTTCACCGCACATCCCCGTGCTCATCTAGACTGAAGACCGGTATGATTGACCTGGTGGACTCCTCCGTAGCATACTCCTTCAATTTCACGCAGGCGAGGATGACAGTTGATGGAATCCCATCCTCTACCTCCTCCCAAAGCCTATGCTTTTTTAGTCCACTACTAATTTGACTGATTTATGTTGGTTAAATCAGCTGCAACCAGCAAGGTGTCCAATAGCCGGATACTCGACGGCATGATTCCGCTGCAATTCTTAGCACAGGAGGTAATATCTTGTATGCAACGACAACTACGATTCAGCTTGATTTGATCTGTTTGATGCCTACAAGACTTCTGTCGTTTCATGTCTGTAAAACTTCTGTGGTAAATATTAATTTTGTTCTTTCTTCAATTGCAAGCATTAATTTGACTTCACGTGGCAAAAATTGAGTGAATTGCAATCGCTTAATTAAGTTCAAGAGAAATGTTTGCTTTCCAAAAATCTGCCCAATATGCCCGTGTGTCGACGACCTATGCCGAGGGGTACACGACAAAGGAGAGGAGAAGGAGGATCCAGCTAAGATGTGGTGGCTGCCGATGGAGGCGATCGACTGGATCCCATCCCAGGCGAACGAGCGCGTCTACATCGAGTTCCAGAATCTCAAGCACACCAATATGTTGCTTCTGCCTTCGCGTGTGGTGGCGAAGGATGCGTCCCTGGGGCTGCTCTACGCGTGCGCCCACGCGCCTATGAGAACGGGGATAGGTTTGCCGTGTTCCATACTTGGGTCAGCAGGAAAACAGCGAGTACACCCCCAAGGCAGCGATAGGACAGAGGCGACACATCTGAGGAAGGTGGTGTTCAGAAACAAGAATCTCTCTTCGGACAGCGAGGATGACGACGAGTGGAGGATATTTGATTATCTGACTAAAAGTCTGAAACCCATATCTACTACTCCATCCGTCCAGAAATAAGTGACGTTTTAGTGCTTAGCTACATGTAAATATAGAAAAACCAAAATCCTTTTGGTTCGACTTGTGGTTTCTCGATTCAACAATTCACGAGGGAATGCATGAATGTTCTGCTGATCTGCTGCCATTCTTGAGTATGTTCCCAGTGCCAGAAGATCTACCAAATTATTTTAAAGGCTAGAATGCAGCTTCTTTTGGTGGCACCAAGCACGTGAAGCACGCGAAGCCGTGGCAGGCAAAAAAATCTTACCTGTGGATGCCTCGCGGGACCTGCTGATGGCATACCACCTCCTCCTGATCGATGAGCACAATCGGTAGGTGAAGCTGATGGTGGAGCTCGAAAAGCGTCAGAAGACAGCTGCAGAATCCAGCGCGTGGCGAGCTGCGCTCTCTGCTGCTGACGGCTCCACTTCACATGCCAACAACGCCAACAAGTACCGCTCCCGCATGGAGCGCATGGACCCCGCCGCACGACGCGAGGTCACCAGGGCCCTCAGCACATCCTTCATGACGATGGACTCACACGGTAACGTCATGCCGAAAACGTCGCAGGCTGCGATCATGGCGACCACCACCTACCTCGCTTCCAACCCGCCTCCGGCGGGTGACCCGAAGAACGCAATGCATAAGTCTGCACTAGCAGGCCTTAGACTCATCGGAGCTGCGCTCCATGACGAAACTCCTGCGGAGCCGAAGAAAAAAGCTGCGGTCAAATTCAGTCGAAACCGCACACCCTCATCTGAAGAAGACGAGGAGCACGACCTGCCCCGGCGGCGCCGGAGCCCACGGCGTCACAGCAGCAACTACGACGCTCATAATGAGATCACCCAATGCAAGATCGACAAATCACGTGCCAAGCGCGCGTGTTCAACCGAGTCCGAAGAAGAGGACGACGGAGAGCTATGCGGAGCCAGATGCTTCATCAGATCCGTTCGGCAATCGCGGATGCCGAAAAATTTCAAGCTCCCTTCGGATAACCTGAAGTCCGACGGCACACAAGAGCCAAAGGCCCGGCTTGACGATCACCCGTCGTCCGTCAAGCTCCACGGCGGGAACAAGAACATCTCTCTGCAATGCCTTCAGCTGCAACTGATAGGCATGGCCAGGGTCTGGCTCAGCAGCCTATCCTCCGGAGCCATCCGTGTAGGGGTTCGTAGCATGGAAAACAAAAAATTTCTACCGCATGCACACAAACAAGCCAAGATCTATCTATTAGATTGTAGCAACGAGTCGATAGAAGCACTCACCCTCGAAGATTCCAAAGCGGTTAACGAGAGCAAATTCTCGTGGGTGATGTAGTCGTACACTTGCCGATCTCAAGATCGCGTAGACGATCCTTCCGGCGCTGCGTTCCGGGAGCGCTTCCGTAGTCGGTCACACGTTCGGTACTCGATGAAGACCTTCCTCTCTCCGATGAAAACATCGGAATCTTTCCTGAACTCCGGAATCGGACTTTCCTTATATGAATTTATTCTCTGGACCATTGCGGATCTCCTCGTGATATCCCGGATCCCATCCGAGACTCCGAACAACATTCAGTATCCCTACTAACATTCCATATCTACTATACAACATCGAATCCTTAAGTGTGTCTCCCTACGGTTCGTGAATTATGCGGACATGATCGAGACACTTCTCCAATCAATAACCAATAGAAGAATCTGGAAATTCATATGGCTCCCACATATTTCTAAGATTTCTTTGCGATCGAATGAACCGCTTACATACGATACCAATTTCCCTTTGTCTCGTGATAGTTTACTTATCAGAGGTTTTGATCGTCGGTATCTCTGCATACCTAGTTTAACCTCGTTACCGATAAGTACTCTTTTCTCGTTCCCGTGATATGTGATCCCTTGTGAGCCAGTCACATGCTTGCAAGCTAATTGGATGACATTCTACCGAGAGGGCCCAGAGTATATCTATATGTCATATGGATGGACAAATCCCACTCTTGATCCATGTGCCTCAACCCATACTTTCCGAACACTCAATGCCACCTTTATAGCCACCCAGTTATGGTGTGGTGTTTGATGTCATCAAAGCATCCTTCCGGTGATGGTGATTAGCATGATCTCATGGTCGAAGGAATTAGGTTACTATGTATCAGAAAGCTTATAGCAAACGAACTATTGAAATGACTTGATCTTAATGCTACGCTTATCTATAGGAGTATGTCCATCATATCATTCTCCTAATGATATGATCCTGTTGTTAACAACATCTCAATGCTCATGATCGGGAAACCACGATCATCTTTTAACCAACAAGCTAGTATTACAAAGAGGCTTTACTAGGGACTCTAATTTAGTTTACAAATCACACAAGTATTAATGTTTCCAGTTTAATACTGTTATAGCATGAATGTAAACATTTATCATGAACACAAAGATATAAGAATAACCACTTTTATTTTTGCCTCTAGGGCATATCTCCAACAGTCTCCCACTTGCACTAGAGTCAACTAATCTAGATTACATGGTAATATACCTGTAACACCCTCGGATCGGCCCTATGCAAGTTTTAGCGCTTCCCGCCAAACCCGCATAGAAATGATTCAAAGGTGCCCACCAGGCACTTGCGTGCGGGTGGAAAACGAAGTAATATCATTACACAATAGTCCTCGATGGAACCCACAAAACATATATACAATAGCAACTCAATGGGTCAAGAATACAGATATATAGTACAAAGATTCAAATCACCTTGAAAACGATACAGCATCCGAGTATGGACAAGTTGCAAATTGAGCTAAGAGCCCTAAAGAATAACCAATGGCATCTATAACCCTGCCCAGGCCAAGCCGAAAGGGTAACCCTGCTAACGACGTCGATCTCAAAACCCGCAAAAAACAAAAGGGGTGCCGACAAAGGGCAAAGGAAAAAGAGAGCCAAGATCTTGAGGCCAAGACAGGGGATACTAGAATTCGGCGGTCCTTGCCTACATAGGTATGGTGGACTGAAGTGGCAGCGCAGCATGCACTAAACAACCTATAGAGACTCGATATAACTGTCGGCTATCAGAGAGGGATAAGAAAGACCTATTCGGAACCAACCTGATACTACCACCAAATATACCCATCCTGGTATTTCTCCCTCGAGACCAAACGAGGAAGTCAACCGAGGAACTCACACAGTTGGCAGTTTTATTTATTCAGTTACCGTTGCAGCAATTACTAGTCAGGTATAGATAGTCATCCTGATATAATAAGCAGTGGGCACTTTTAGTTAACCATTCCGTTGTAGTTGCAACACTTACTAGTCAGATACAGTTAGCATGGGATATCCCAAACCCAGCAGTTGTTGGTACTTTTATTTAGCCATTCCGTTATAGTGAAGCTGATTACTAGTCATATCGGATACAAGTCAAATCAGGTAGGTACAAGATCAAAAAACATACACCCAACGGTATGTCGACGGGGTTTCGGACACGACGTTTCCCAGACCCAAAGCAAGCACATGGGGGCCACCCCACTAAGCTATCCGTAACGAAGTCGGCCGGTCTCCGAGACGGACCCAGAGGTTTATGACAATGGTTGTAAACGACTGAGAACCCGAAAGTGTGACTGGGCTTGTCGATACCGCGAAAACATTCCACATTTGTTCCAAAATAGTACAAGCGCTCCACGCGCAATCGTAAATAAAGCAGTAAAGCATGGCATACGTACAGGATAGTAATAAAGCCTCAAACTACTTTGTGGCCCCCGGTACAGTACTTTGAAATCAGGTACTAATCGATGTGGGTGCCCACACACCCCACCTGTGGTTAGCGCGCTCGATCTCGGAACAGGTGTCAAGAACTCGGGGTCCTACGGGACACTAGTGAGCGGTTAAAAACCAAATATTATCTATTACCCACCGGTGCCTCTGCATTTACCTACTTTCAATTTTAGTTATTAAACAGTAATTAAATCCATGATCATATCCACCATTAAGCATGTGCCAACCACCCAACAACGGTGAAACATCGACTACGCGAAGTAGCACCTAAGCAAGCAACTATGACTCACAAGGCCGACTATCTACCAAACAACAGGTAATAGGAGGTGTCCATGGCAATATCGGGGCTGTAGGGAATTATAAAGGGGCACGGAATCTATAGCATCGCAATACAGGTAGCAATAGACCAAAAGGAGGAAGTAAAGACTAGAAATGTAAAATAGGTAGAAAGGGGAAGAATTCTCGCCTGAAAACATTGCCGAAGGCTCATCCGAAGATCGGGTCGACTCTCGCATCAACTCATCGGCCTAATCCGTGAAGAAGAAAAACACTAGAAGAAAACACCGAATGCACTATTTAATACTACGGCAAAAGATCGGGCATGATGCATATATGATGTATGACATGGCAAAGGTGCAATGCAACTGGCAATATTAAGCGGAACCGAGGTCCCGACAATTAAGTATATGGTTATAGTTGTTTTAGATACCCCGCAATTTAAATGTTGTTTTAACAAGGCAAAATATGTTATCGGTTCGATACACAAATTTAAATGGGGCTAATATTAGACTAGATTCGCCCGCATATGGTCTCCATATTAATTATTAGGTGAATCGGCAGAAGCCCCCAAACCACATGATATAACTGCAAGCATAGATGATTTAATATGCACAATATGGATATCATATATTATAAAAATATGGGGCTTGAAAAAGGGGTCACACATGAAGGCAAAGGTATTGGTTCGGAGGGGTTCGAGGGATTGGTCCTTGGACTCCGGAAAGGAGAGCATGATGCCATCGGATCTGTGAGGAAGGACTTGGGTCACCGATTCCGTGAAGGAGATCTTGTCGTTGATGGCGAACTTGAGTGGATCGGGTACCGATGGTCTTTGGGTCCTCGTGTTCGGTTGTCGGTCTTGGTCTTACGGAAGGGCGGCGACGGGTATCTTGTCGGTGGTTGTCGAGGCGTGCCACACCTCCGGTCACATAGCCTTTCAACGAAACCTTGGCAGAGATCTTGGTCTTGCAGCAGTTGCAGCGACACAAGTCCTTTACCTGCGACTTGTCTTGAAGAGTACTCGGCAGCAGGAGCAACGAACTCGATGGCACTAGGACCAACAACTGTTCGGGATCGTGCCCCCATCAGAGGACGTGCTGGCCGGGTGTCACGGCGCGCTGTAGGGACGGGTTGAGCAGAGGGCCTTGGGGTGAGCTGCTGCCAGGGTTTGGGCTTGCGGGCCAGAGATAGTGGACAGCGCAGGCGAGGCTCTAGCGGCAGCGGACAACAGGCCGAGGAGGAGGGGACACCGGGGGGTCGATGGCGGTGCAGAGGGGCTCGCCGGACGACGGCGCCATGGTGACCAAGGACTAGGACGACGCCGGGCTCGGCGAGAAGGCGACCAGGTGATGGGGCACCATGGACGGAGGAGGCCCTGGCGACGCATCTCGACGGCAACGGAGGGCCATGGCGAGGCGGAGATGGAGAAGGCGACCGGCAGCGCTTGGCGACGCGCGTCAGCGGGCGTGCCTGTGGCGGGGAGACGAGCTCACTGGCAAGCTTGGGCCGGAGAAGAGGGAGGATGGCACGCGGCCGGAATGGGAGCGGCGGGGCCGAGCCTGCTGGCAAGCGGCGAAGGAGGGGCTAGCAGCGCAGAAGGGAAGGAGAAACACGGCGGCGGTGGCGGTGATTCTGTGGGGAAGGAGGCGCGCAAGGGAAGGGGGGCTCGCGAGGCAGGGGAAAACGAGACGATGGGAGGGAGCGGGGAGAGAGGGGTGTCGGTCGGGGGTGGGTGTGCGCGAGGGACGCGTGTGTGGGTGGCGGCGGCAGGGTGGGGATGTGGGATTAGGGTTAGATGGGGTAGTTTTTAGGGTTTGGTGGCTATGGGCTGGGTGGCCTCCGATTGGGCCTTCGGGCCTGGCCGTTGGCTGCCTGGCCCCCCACAAAAATAGTTTTGGTTTTAATTATATTGTTTTAAAAGATTTTGTAAATAGTTTAAGAAAAATACAAGATCCGAAAGGACCGAGAGATTTGATTTGAAAATGAAGGAGGGCTAATTTATAAAACAACATAGGCTTTTGAAAAATAGTTTTAGACAAACATATGCATGATGATGTCATGATGATGCACATACTAAAAACAACAGGGATTTTCTAGAAGTGGTTTTACCCAGGGTGCTACAATACCGAATACCCATGGCGGTTTGGTGATGGTCATGTTTTGCCCTTAGTAGAGGTTTAGTCAACGGATCCGCCACATTCAGATCTGTGTGTACTTTGCAAATCTTTATGTCACCATCTTGGACATGCTCTCGAATAGCATGAAAACGTAGCTTGATGTGCTTCAGCTTCTTGTGTGACCTTGGTTCTTGCGCATTGGCTATGGCGCCCATGTTATCACAGTAGATAGACATTGGGTCCAGCGCACTTGGAACCACACCGAGCTCTGTAATGAACTCCTTCATCCCTATCGCCTCTTGTGAAGCCTCCGAAGCAGCTATGTATTCTGATTCAGTTGAAGATCTCGCCACAACGCTTTGCTTTGCACTCCTCCAGCTAACTGCTGCACCATTCAAAGTAAATATGTATCCAGATTGAGATTTAAAATCATCCGGATCGGTGTTCCAACTAGCATCGGTGTAACCATTAACAACGAGTTGTTCATCACCTCCATAAGAAAGAACCATATACTTAGTTCTTCTCAAGTACTTAAGGATGTTTTTGACCGCTGTCCAATGATCCACTCCTGGATCACTTTGATATCTGCTAGTCAAACTAACAGCATATGCAATGTTGGGTCTAGTACATAGCATGGAATACATAAGAGATCCTATGGCTGAGGCATAGGGAGTCTTACTCATCCTTTCTCTATCTTCTACCGTTGGAGGACTTTGAGTTTTACTCAAGGTCGTATTGGGCAACATGGGCAAGAACCCTTTCTTGCTATCTTCCATTCCAAACCTCTTTAGAACTTTGTCCAAATATGTACTTTGTGACAATGATATTAGGCGTCTTGTTCTATCTCTATAAATCTTTATGCCTAATATGTAAGCTGCTTTGCCAAGGTCTTTCATTGAAAAACTATTATTCAAATAATCCTTGACACTATTAAGAAGGTCTACATCATTCCCAATCAACAATATGTCATCTACATATAGTATTAAGAATGCTACAGAGCTCACACTTACTTTCTTGTAAATACAAGCTTCTCCATTAGTTTGTATAAAACCAAAACTTTTGATTACCTTATCAACACGTTGATTCCAACTTTGGGATGCTTGCTTCAACCCATATATGGACCGTTGAAGTTTGCATACCTTGTTAGCATCTTTAGGATCGACAAAACCTTTGGGTTGCATCATATACAACTCTTCATCAATGTCTCCATTGAGGAACGCCGTTTTGACATCCATCTGCCATATCTCATAATCATAATATGCAGCGATTGCTAACATAATCCTCACAGACTTTAGCTTCGCTACTGGTGAGAAAGTCTCATCGTAGTCAACTCCTTGAATTTGTCGAAACCCTTTTGCGACAAGTCGAGCTTTATAGACAGTAACATTACCATCAACATCTGTTTTCTTCTTAAAAATCCATTTGTTCTCAACAGCCTTCCGGCCATCCGGTAAGTCCACCAAAGTCCATACTTGGTTTTTGTACATGGATCCAATCTCGGATTTCATGGCTTCTTGCCATTTATTGGAATCTGGGCTCATCATCGCTTCCTCATATGTTGCAGGGTCATCGGTGTTGTCCACCAACATGACACTCATAACGGGATCATACCAATCAGGAGTGGTAAGAGTTCTCGTTGACCTGCGAGGTTCCGTAGTAACTTCAACCGAAGTTTCATGATCAGCATCATTAGCTTCCTATCTTATTGGTGCAGGCGCCACAGGAACTACTTCCGGTGCTGCGCTACTCAAAAGTTCAAGAGAAGGTTCAACAACCTCGTCAAGTTCTACTTTCCTTCCAGTCACTTCTTTCGAGAGAAACTCCTTCTCTAGAAAGGATCCATTCTTGGCAACAAAGATCTTGCCCTCGGATCTATGATAGAAGGTATACCCAATAGTTTCCTTTGGGTATCCTGTGAAGACGCATTTTTCCGCTTTGGGTTCAAGCTTGTCTGGCTGTAACTTCTTTACATAAGCTTCACAACCCCAAACTTTAAGGAACGACAATTTAGGTTTCTTCCTAAACCACAATTCATACGGTGTCGTTTCAATGGATTTAGATGGTTCCCTATTTAAAGTGAATGCGACTGTTTCTAATGCATAACCCCAAAACGATAGCGGTAAATCTGTAAGTGACATCATAGTATGAACCATATCTAAGAGAGTTTGATTACGATGTTTGGACACACCATTACGCTGTGGTGTTCCCGGCGGTGTCAATTGTGAAAGTATTCCGCATTTCTTCAAATGCTCGCCAAACTCGTAACTTAGATATTCACCTCCAATTTAATCTTCTTGTTACGTTGATTATCTACCTCACTTTGCAATTCCTTAAACTTCTCGAAAGTTTCGGACTTATGTTTCATGAAATAGATATACCCATATCTACTCAAGTCATCCGTGAAGGTAAGAACATAACGATAACCACCGCGCGATGCTACACTCATTGGGCCACACACATCGGTATGTATGATTTCCAATAAATCCGTAGCTTGCTCCATTATACCAGAAAATGGAGTCTTACTCATTTTACCCATCAGACATGCTTCGCATCTTTCAAGTGATTCGAAATCAAGTGATTCAAGAAGTCTGTCGGAATGGAGTTTCTTCATACGCTTCACTCTAATATGACCAAGACGACAGTGCCACATATAGGTCGAGTTATCTCTCAATTTCAAACGTTCAGCTTCAATGTTATTAATGTGTGTATTTCCACAATCGAGATTCAATAAGAATAGACCATATATCAAAGGTGCATGTGCATAAAACATATTACTCATATAAATCGAACAACCATTATTCTTGGACTTAAACAAGTAACCGTCTTGCAATAAACATGATCGGGATATAATATTCATGCTCAACGCGCATTGTCACCTCGTTCTTCGCTAGCTTCCGTTTATTCTGCAGTACCTGTTTCGAGTTACAAATATGAGCAACCGAACTAGTATCAAATACCCAGGCACTACTACTAGTACTAGTCAGATACACATCAATAACATGTATATTGGATATACCTCTCTTCTTGATGTTGTCGTTCTTCAAATCCGCCAAGTACTTTGGGAAATTCCGCTTCGAGTGACCTTCTCCCTTGCAGTAAAAGCACTCAGTATCAGGCTTAGGCCCAGCCTTGGTCTTCTTCGTCGACGCGGTAACTTTCTTACCACCCTTCTTGAAGTTTCCCTTTTTCTTAGACTTGCCTTGCTTCTTGAATTTGGTGGTCTTATTGACCAACAACACTTGGTTCTCTTTCTTGATCTCCACTTCTGCAGATTTCAACATGGAGAAGAGTTCTGGTAACGACTTGTCCATGTTTTGCATATTGTAGTTCATCACAAATTTCTTGTAACTTTGTGGTAGTGATTGGAGGACACGGTGAATCCCCAAAGCATTAGGAATCACTATTCCCAAGTTTTGAAGCTTGCTTGCGTGCCTAGACATCTTAAGCACGTGCTCACTAACGGAGCTGCCCTCTTCCATCTTGTAGTTAAAGAACTTTTCAGAAGCCTCATAACTCTCAACTGCCGCGTGAGCCTCAAATATCATTTTGAGTTCACGGACAATATCATGTGGGTAATGATTCTCAAACCTTTTCTGAAGCTCTGATTCCAAACCATACAATATAGCACACTGAACTATGGGGTACTGATTCTTCTGAGCGAGGAAAACATTCTTTACCTCATCGGTAGCATTAGCTGCAGGCGGGTCACCCAGCGGTGCATCTAGCACATAGGTCAAATTACCAGCATTGAGGATAATCCAAAAATTGCGGAACCAATCCGCTAAGTTGCTTCAATTGTTTTTCAACTTTTCTTTCTCTAGGAACGCATTAAAATTGATGGTAGGGGCTGCCATTGATCTACAACATATTTGCAATAGTTTAGACTAAGTTTATGACAAATTGAGTTCTAATTAATAGTTAAATTAATCTAGGTGAACTCCCACTCAAAACAATATCCCTCAAATTGTTTTAGTGATCAGACGAACTAAATCCACTACATCAAAACCGATCATCACGAGAGTTAATGTAGCTTCAATGGCGAACAATCAACATGTTCATCATATCTACTATATGACTCATCTTTACCTTTCGGTGATCCGTGTTCCGAGACCAAGTCTGTACATGCTAGGCTCGTCAAGATCAAACCTTAGCTTCCTCATGAGCAAATCTGGCTTGCTCACGTTGTATACACTCGCAGAATCTAACACACCCGATCATCACGCGGTGCTTCGAAACAACGAGCTTTAGCAACGGTGCTTACTAAGGATGAACACTTTAAAACTTGAAATTTTGTGCTTGAGGGATCATCTTATAATGCTACCGTCGCAAACTAATCAATACAAGATGCATAAAGGATTAACATCACATGTAATTCATAATATGTGATATGATATGGCCTTTCTTCTTGTGCTTCTGATCTCCATCTTCAAGCACGAACATGATCTCCATCATCACCGGTATGGCGTCAAGGTCAATGGCGTCGTTTCATGGTTGTTGTCCACCAGCTTCAACTATTACAACTACTTTGAATAGACACGCAGGTCTTAACGGAATTTAAAAGACAACCATATGGCTCCTGCCGGTTGCCAACTTACAATAAGGAACATTGCATACATCATATATAATCACGATCATGGCCATTTCACATCACAGCACACCCCTGCAAAACAAAGTTAGACGCCTCTAATTTTCTTTGCATATTTTACGTGGTTTGGGGATTTCAATAAGTGTCGTTCTAACTTACGAACAAGAACCACAACGTTGATGTTTGAACTATCAAGTGCCCGTTGTAAATTGAATCTATACTATGATGGGAGAGACAGACACCCGCAAAATCACTTATGCAATACAAGTTGCATGTTGAGCGTGGAGCAAGTCTCATGAACGATGTCATGTAAGGTTAGCCCAGGCCGCTTCATCCCATCATACCGCAAGATGCAAAGTACACAAAAAGCAATTGATAATAAAAGCACCACCGCCCACAATGACCATTGTGTTCTACTCGTGCAACAGATCTACATATAGACACGGCTCTGATACCACTATAGGGGTTCGTAGCATGGAAAACAAAAAAATTCTATCGCATGCACACAAACAAGCCAAGATCTATCTACTAGATTGTAGCAACGAGTCGATAGAAGCACTCACCCTCAAAGATTCCAAAGCGGTTAATGAGAGCAGATTCTCGTGGGTGATGTAGTCGTACACTTGCCGATCTCAAGAACGCGTAGACGATCCTTCCGGCGCTATGTTCCGGCAGCGCTTCCGAAGTAGGTCACACGTTCGGTACTCGATGAAGACCTTCCTCTCCCTTGTTCCAGCAGGCAGCGGAGGTTGTAGTTCTCCCCTCGCGATTCCGGCAGCACGAGGGCGTGTTTTCGGAAGTAGAGGGAAGACCCGCAGGGCTTTGCCTAAGCCGGTGCGAGTTATGGTGGATTAGGGTTTCCCGGAGATCTAGGGTTTAGAAGTCCGGAGGAGGAGGAGGTGTCGCTGATGGCTAGACGGCGGTGACACGGCCACAAGGCAAGCTGAAGCGGTGTAGAGGGGCTAGGGCTTGTGGTGTTGGGGAAGCCCTCCCCCTCTATTTATGAGAGGGAGGGGCAGCCTTGGGAGGGGTGGGTTTGAATCCAAACCCAAACCCAAGTTGGATTGAGAGAAGGACTTGTTTCTTCTTCCACTAGGAACCATTGTTCCAGTTTGACTTTTCAAACTTCCCGTTTGACTTTCAATTTAGAGCTTTATTTCTCTCCTGTAAATGCCAACACCAAGTGACCTAGGATATGATCCAATCATTCCACATATCCATGACACATTCATGGACAATTCCCCTTCCGGTCCGGTGAACCTTCTAGACCCTTCTAGAATCTCTCCGATGAAAACATCGGAATCTTTCCTGAACTACGGAATCAGACTTTTCTTATATGAATTTTATTCTCCGGACCATTCCAGATCTCCTCGTGATATCCCGGATCCCATCCGAGACTCCGAACAACATTTGAAATCCCTACTAACATTACATATCTACTATACAACATCGAATCCTTAAGTGTGTCTCCCTACGGTTCGTGAATTATGCGGACATGATCGAGACACTTCTCCAATCAATAACCAATAGAGGAATCTGGAAATTCATATGGCTCCCACATATTTCTACCATTACTTTGCGATCGAATGAACCACTTACATATGGTACCAATTTCCCTTTGTCTCGTGATAGTTTACTTATCCGAGGTTTTGATCGTCGGTATCTCTGCATACCTAGTTTAACCTCGTTACCGATAAGTACTCTTTTATCGTTCCCGTGATATGTGATCCCTTGTGAGCCAGTCACATGCTTGCAAGCTAATTGGAAGACATTCCACCGAGAGGGCCCAGAGTATATCTATCTATCATATGGATGGACAAATCCCACTCTTGATCCATATGCCTCAACCCATACTTTCCGAACACTAAATGCCACCTTTATAGCCACCCAGTTACGGTGTGGTGTTTGAATTTCATCAAAGCATCCTTCCGGTGATGGTGATGAGCATGATCTCATGGTCGAAGGAATTAGGTTACTATGTATCAGAAAGCTTATAGCAAACAAACTATTGAAATGACTTGATCTTAATGCTACGCTTATCTATAGGAGTATGTCCATCATATCATTCTCCTAATGATATGATCATGTTGTTAACAACATCTCAATGCTCATGATCGGGAAACCACGATCATCTATTAACGAACAAGCTAGTATTACAAAGAGGCTTTACTAGGGACTCTAATTTAGTTTACAAATCACACAAGTATTAATGTTTCCAGTTTAATATTGTTATAGCATGAATGTAAACATTTATCATAAACACAAAGATATATTAATAACCACTTTTATTATTGCCTCTAGGGCATATCTCCAACAATCCGAAGCTAGGAAGAGTTGGCGTATAGCTTCTTCCGAAACTTCAAGGGTACCAGCAAGAGGCCAGCCTCAATCGAAGAGTCGCATGCCTGCACCCAGCGGGTCAACGAGTCCATCCGCTCGTACATACTACGCTGGTCCCACATCAAGAACACTGCCATGCACATCTCTGAAGAAAGAGCAATAGACGCCTTCAAGGACGGTGCCAGGCGCCCAGATTTGAAGGAGGAGCTTGGGTGCGTCAAGCCCAAAACCCTCGACCACCTCATGGACATCGCCAACTGCTGAGCGGATGGCAAGGAGTCCATCAACCGAATGCATTCGGATGATGACAACGACTTCAGCCGTAGACGCGAGCGCCGTGGCAAGAGGAGATCGCGCGTCTACGACGATCACGACGGAGTCGACATGATTGCGGCTGAATATGCTGATCGTCGCGATGACGGCAACTGCAACAGCGGATACCGCAGCAGCAACTACCGCGATGGCGGACAACCCACACAAACATGGCAACGTTGCAACCGTGATGACGAGCCTTCGGCATACGACAAGTTGTCTGGCCCTTGCACCATCCACTTCTACATCGACAAACAAGACGGTAAGAGGAAGGCCAGCCACATGCTCAAGGACTGTTGATAATTCTAGAAGCTCAGCGAGGGTTTCACCCAAATGTGACGCGAGACGATAAACCCTGAATTCGCACCTGCTCCAGGTGCCATCGCCCATGGAGCTTCTCCACCACCACCACTTGGTGGACCGTCGCAGCCGCCGATCTCACCAGCACCAAACAACGGTGCAGATGGATACCCCCCACCGAAAGGATCCCTGATGATCCAAAAGGTCGTCCAGCCAACAAGGTGCAGAAGAAGATCACCCGCCAAGTCAACCTGGTCGTGACCTCTCCGCCAGCCATACCTGAGTACCTTAGTGGCTCGGAGTCCTGCATCACATTCGACCATTCGGATCACCCACGCCGGATCCCTCGCCCAGGTCATGCTGCCCTGGTGCTCGAGGCCCAGATCGGGGATTTGAAATGAGCTGCGTCTTCATGGACAGTAGCAGCATCAACCTGATGTTCGCTAGCACACTCGCAGCAATGTGGATCCCGCTGTGCATCCTGGAACAGTCAGACATGATGTTCCACGGCATAGTTCCAGGGAAAGGCATATACCCCCTGGGCAAGATATGGCTTGACGTCATCTTCGGTGAGCCCGAAAACTTCAGGCGAGAATATCTAGAATTCGAAGTGGTGGACTGGCCATCACAGTACCACGCCATCCTCGGACGCGTGGAATTCGCAAGATTCCTGGCAGTGCCGCATTATGCGTACCTGCTACTAAAGATGCTAGGATCCAAGGGCATCATCATCGTCCAAGGAAGCTTCACCAGGTCCGACAGCTGCGACAGAGACTTCAACAGAATCTCTAAGTCGTTCGGCATGCAAGAGGAGCTAGACTACGGGAGATCACAGACAATGGGGCACCCCGAGTCACCAGGCAAAACGCACCTGATATGTCGTTCGACTCCGCAGTCAACACAAAGAAGGTGCAGGTTCACCCGAACGACGCCACCAAGACGACGTTGATCGCCAACGACCTGAGCTCAGCATAGGAAAGTGCGCTCGCCGAATTCCTCCGTGAGCGCTGGGAAATCTTCGCTTGGTGTCATGTGTACATGCCAGGAGTTCCCAGGGAATTCTCCGAGCATGCACTCAATGTGTTTCCGAACGCGAAGCCAGTCAAGCAGTCGATGCGTCGACTGTCCGAGCCAAGAGCTGAAGCCATTGGAATCAAAGTCAACAGACTGCTCGATGCCAACTTCATCAGAGAAATCAAAGAAAGTGAATGGCTTGTCAACACCATGTTGGTCCCCAAGAAGGACATGGACATCTTGTGAATGTGCATGGATTTCACATCGCTCAACAAGCACTGTCCCAAGGACCACTTCCTGCTACCGTGGATCGACCAAATCATCGACTCTACTACAGTATGTGAGAAACTCTCCTTCCTCGACGCCTACTTAGGCTACAACCAAATTCAGATGAAGGTCAAGGACCAGGAGAAAACAACATTCATCACGCCGTTCGGGGTATTCTGCTACAACACCATGCCGTTTGGGCTGAAGAATGTAGGCTCTACATACCAGAGGTGCATGCAAGCATGCCTGAATAATCAAATTAGCTGCAACATCCAGGTCTATGTCGACAACATAGTCATCAAGACCAAGGAGGCCAAGACGCTAATCGATGATCTCTGCGAGACGTTTGATAACCTTGATCGCTATAAGATCAAGATGAACCCAGATAAGTGCGCCTTCGGTGTCCCGTGTGGTCAATTACTCGGGTACTTCATCTCCCAACGAGGCATCGAGGCAAACCCGAAGAAAATCAGGTCCATACTGGCCATGGAGAAGCCAAAGAACCTCAAGGGAGTCCAGCAGCTAGCTGGGCGAATCACGACACTCAGCAGGTTCATCAGCCGAATGGGCGAGAAGGCCCTCCTCTTTTATCAACTGTTACGCAAGTCAGACAAAGTCGATTGGACACCTGAAGCGGATGATGCGTTGGAGGACCTCAAATGGCTACTCTCCACATCACCCGTCCTGGTCACGTCAAAGGAAAGGGAGCCAATGCTGCTATACATCGCAGCCACACATCAGGTGGTCAGCACCGCACTCGTGATGGAGCGACCAAAAGACGGCAAGACTCATGGGTCCAATGCCCAATTTACTACCTTAGCGAGGTACTGACCCCGATAAAGCAGAGGTACCCTCACTACCAGAAGCTTGCCTACGGCGTATTCATGACGGCCACCGGCTGAGCCACTACTTCCAAGAGCACCAGATCGTGGTCATCAACGACGCCCCGCTGTCGAACATCCTGAAAAATCCCGAGGCCACGGGACGCATGGCCTTATGGGGCATCGAGTTGTCTCCTCGAGACATAATTTACGAGCGGCGCACCGCCATCAAGTCCCAGGTCCTCCCTGATTTCTTCGTCCACTGTATGGAGCTCTAGCTACCGGATACTCCGGACATGTCGCAGTACTGGACGATGCACTTCGATGGCTCCAAGCGCGAGGCTGGAGTAGGGGTTGGCATCATACTGACGTCCCCTCAAGGCGATAATATGAAATACGTCTTTCAGATGAAATTCCGCACCTCCAATAACGAGGCCGAATACGAAGCCCTCATCCACGACATGAGGATGGCCAAGGTGTGCGGTGCAACAGGCCTCGTCATTTACGGTGACTCAAACCTTGTCGTGCGGCATACGATGAACGAGTGCGATGCCCACAATGCCAACTGTAGGGTTTCGTAGCATGGAAAACAAAAAATTTCTACCGCATACAAACAAACAAGCCAAGATCTATCTACTAGATTGTAGCAACGAGTCGATAGAATAACTCACCCTCGAAGATTCCAAAGTGTTTAACGAGAGCGGATTCTCGTGGGTGATGTAGTCGCATTCTTCCGATCTCAAGATCGCGTGAGACGATCCTTCCGGCGCCATGCTCCGGCAGCGCTCCCGCAGTCGGTCACACGTTCGGTACTCGACGAAGACCTTCCTCTCCCTTGTTCCAGCAGGCAGCGGAGGTTGTAGCACTCTCCTCGCGATTCCGGCAGCACAACGGCGTGGTACCGGAAGTAGAGGGGAGATCTCGCAGGGCTTCGCCTTAAGCCAGAGCGAGTATGGTGGAGTATGAGAGATTACCTCGGTGTTCTAGGGTTTAGACACGCCGAGGAGGAAGCTTGGCCGGCGGCTAGGGTTGCTAGGCGGCGGCGGCGGCTTGACCTAGGTCAGCGGCGGCGGCAGTGGAGGTGGCGGCGCCGGCGGCTAGGGTTTGGAGGAGAGGATCTTGTGTATCAAGGAGGGGAGCCCTGCCCCTCCTTATATAGGTGGAGGGGGCTGGCCAAGGGAGGAGAGGAGTCCTCCCCAACTCGGCTTGGGTGGCGCCCGGTGGAGGAGGGAACTCCTCCCCAACTCGGTTTCCCCCTTCCTCCTCTTTTCCTCTTTCCAAATTTAGCCGTTTGACTTTTCAAACTAGCTATTTGACTCTTCAAACTAGGATTTGAATTAATCCTTTATTTGGTTCAGCGACGACACTTAGTACATGATGCAATCATACCAACTTGATACAACACATTCATGTACCCTTCCCCTCCGGAGTGCCGGACATTCCGGAACATTCTAGAACATTCCCGATGAAAACACCGGAACCATTCCCCAACTCCGAAACGGGACTTTCCTTATATGAATCTTATTCTCCGGACCATTCCGAATCTCCTCATGATATCCCGGATCCCATTCGGGACTCCGAACAACATTCGGTCTCTTTCTCATCATTCCATAACTACTCAAAACAACGTCGAATCCTTAAGTGTGTCTCCCTACGGTTCGTGAATTATGCAGACATGATCGAGACACTTCTCCGGACAATAACCAATAGAGGAATATGGAAATTCATATGGCTCCCACATATTTCAACGATTACTTTGCGATCGAATGAACCATTTACATACGATATCAATTTCCCTTTGCCTCACGATAGTTTACTTATCCGAGGTTATGATCGTCGGTATCTCTGCATACCTAGTTCAACCTCGTTACCGATAAGTACTCTTTTCTCGTTCCCGTGATATGTGATCCCTTGTGAGCCAGTCACATGCTTGCAAGCTAATTGGATGACATTTCACCGAGAGGGCCCAGAGTATATCTATCCGTCATATGGATGGACAAATCCCACTCTTGATCCATATGTTTCAACCAATACTTTCCGAACACTCAATGCCACCTTTATAGCCACCCGATTCACGGTGTGGTGTTTGATGTCATCAAAGCATCCATCCGGTAAAGGTGATATGCATGATCTCATGGTCGAAGGAATTAGATTACTATGTATCAGAAAGCATATAGCAATTGAACTATTAAAATGACTTGATCTTTATGCTACGCTTATCTATAGGAGTATGTCCATCATATCATTCTCCTAACGATATGATCTTGTTGTTAATAACATCTCAATGTTCATGATAGGGAAACCACAATCATCTATTAACCAACAAGCTAGTATTATATAGAGGCTTTACTAGGGACTTCAAATTAAGTTTACAAATCACACAAGTATTAATGTTTCCTTGTTAATACTATTATAGCATGAATGTAAACATTTATCATAAACACAAAGATATAATAATAACTGTATTTATTATTGCCTCTAGGGCATATCTCCAACAGTCTCCCACTTGCACTAGAGTCATCTAATCTAGATTACATGGTAATATACCGAACACCCATGGCAGTTTGGTGCTGGTCATGTTTTGCCCTCGGGAGAGGTTTAGTCAACGGATCCGCCACATTTAGATCTGTGTGTACTTTGCAAATCTTTATATCCCCATCTTGGATATGTTCTCGAATAGCGTGAAAACGTAGCTTGATATGCTTCAGCTTCTTGTGTGACCTTGGTTCTTGCGCATTGGCTATGGCGCCCATGTTATCACAGTAGATAGACATTGGGTCCAGCGCACTAGGAACCACACCTAGCTCTGTAATGAACTCTTTCATCCATATTGCTTCTTGTGAAGCCTCCGAAGCAGCCATGTATTCCGATTCATTTGAAGATCTCGCCACAACGCTTTGCTTTGCACTCCTCCAGCTAACTGCTGCACCATTAAAAAATAAATACGTATCCAGATTGTGATTTAGAATCATCCGGATCGGTGTTCCAACTAGCATCGGTGTAACCATTAACAACGAGCTGTTCATCACCTCCATAAGAAAGAACCATATCCTTAGTTCTTCTCAAGTACTTAAGGATGTTTTGATCATTGTCAATGATCCACTCCTGGATCACTTTGATATCTGCTAGTTAAACTAACAGCATATGCAATGTCGGGTCTAGTACATAGCATAGCATACATTAGAGATCCTATGGCTGAGGCATAGGGAGTCTTACTCATCCTTTCTCTATCTTTTGCTGATGTCGGACTTTGAGTTTTACTCAAGGTCGATTGACAACATGGGCAAGAACCCTTTCTTGCTATCTTCCATTCAAACCTCTTTAGAACTTTGTCCAAATATGTACTTTGTGACAATGATATTTGGCGTTCGATCTATCTCCATAAATCTTTATGCCTAATATGTAAGCTGCTTGCCAAGATCCTTCATTGAAAACTATTATTCAAATATTCCTTGACACTATTAAGAAGGTCTACATCATTCCCAATCAACAATATGTCATCTACATATAGTATTAAGAATGCTACAGAGCTCCCACTCACTTTCTTGTAAATACAAGCTTCTCCATAAGTTTGTATAAAACCAAAACTTTGATCACCTTATCAAAGCGTTGATTCCAACTTCTGGATGCTTGCTTCAATCCATAGATGGACCGTTGAAGTTTGCATACCTTGTTAGCATCTTTAGGATCAACAAAACCTTTGGGTTGCATCATATACAACTCTTCATCAATGTCTCCATTGAGGAATGTTGTTTTGACATCCATCTGCCATATCTCATAATCGTAATATGCAGCGATTGCTAACATAATCCTCACAGACTTTGGCTTCGCTACTGGTGACAAAGTCTCATCGTAGTCAACTCCTTGAATTTGTCGAAACCCTTTTGCGACAAGTCGAGCTTTATAGACAGTAACATTACCATCAGCATCTGTTTTCTTCTTGAAGATCCATTTGTTCTCGATGACCTTCCGGCCATCCGGTAAGTCCACCAAAGTCCATACTTGGTTTTCGTACATGGATCCAATCTCGGATTTCATGGCTTCTTGCCATTTATTGGAATCTGGGCTGATCATCGCTTCCTCATATGTCTCAGGGTCATCGGTGTTGTCCACCAACATGACACTCATAACGGGATCATACCAATCTGGAGTGGTACGAGTTCTCGTTGACCTGCGAGGCTCTGTAGCAACTTTAACCGAAGTTTCATGATCATCATCATTAGCTTCCTCTCTTATTGGTGCAGGCACCACAGGAACTTCTTCCGGTCTTTGCTACTCGCAATTTCGAGAGAAGGTTCAACAACCTCGTCAAGTTCTACTTTCCTTCATCACTTCTTTCGAGAGAAATTCCTTCTCTAGAAAGGATCCATTATTGGCAACGAAGATTTTGCCTTGGATCTATGATAGAAGGTATACCCAATAGTTTCCTTGGGTATCCTATGAAGACGCATTTTTCTGCTTTGGGTTCAAGCTTGTCCGGCTGTAACTTCTTTACATAGGCTTCGCACCCCAAACTTTAAGGAACGACAATCTAGGTTTCTTCCCAAACCATAATTCATACGGTGTCGTTTCAACGGATTTAGACGGTGCCCTATTTAAAGTGAATGCGGCTGTTTCTAATGCATAACCCCAAAATGATAGAGGTAAATCTGTAAGTGACATCATAGAACGAACCATATCTAAGAGAGTTCGATTACGACGTTCGGACACACCATTACGTTGTGGTGTTCCCGGCGGTGTCAATTGTGAAAGTATTCCGCATTTCTTCAAATGCTCGCCAAACTCGTAACTTAGATATTCACCTCCACGATCAGAACGTAGAAATTTAATCTTCTTGTTACGTTGATTCTCTACCTCACTTTGAAATTCCTTAAACTTCTCGAAAGTTTCGGACTTATGTTTCATGAAATAGATATAGCCATATCTACTCAAGTCATCCGTGAAGGTAAGAACATAACGATAACCACCACGCGATGCTACACTCATTGGACCACACACATCGGTACGTATGATTTCCAATAAGTCCGTAGCTCGCTCCATCATACCAGAAAACGGAGTCTTAGTCATTTTACCCATCAGACATGCTTCGCATCTATCAAGTGATTCGAATACAAGTGATTCAAGAAGTCCATCGGAATGGAGTTTCTTCATACGCTTCACTCCAATGTGACCAAGACGACAGTGCCACATATAGGTCGAGTTATCGCTCGATTTCAAACGTTTAGCCTCAATGTTATTAATATGTGTATTTCCACTATCGAGATTCAATAAGAATAGACCATCTATCAAAGGTGCATGTGCATAAAACATATTACTCATATAAATCGAACAACCATTATTCTCGGACTTAAATAAGTAAGTCTACTTAATAAACAAGATCCCAATATAATGTTCATGCTTAACGCAGGCACCAAATAACAATTATTTAAGTATAAAACTAATCCCGATGGTAGATGAAGGGGTAGCGTGCCGACCGCGATCACATCAACCTTTGATCCGTTTCCAACGCGCATCGTCACCTCGTTCTTCGCTAGCTTCCGTTTATTCTGTAGCACCTGTTTCGAGTTACAAATATGAGCAACCGAACCAGTATCAAATACCCAGGCACTACTACGAGTACTAGTGAGATACACATCAATAACATGTATATCAGATATACCTTTCTTCTTGATGTTGTCGTTCTTCAAATCCGCCAAGTACTTTGGGCAATTCCGCTTCCAGTGACCTTCTCCCTTGCAGTAAAGCACTCGATGTCGGGCTTAGGTCCAGCCTTGGTCTTCTTCGTCGGCGTGGTAACTTTCTTACCACCCTTCTTGAAGTGTCCCTTCTGCTTAGACTTGCCTTTCTTGAATTTGGTGGTCTTATTGACCAACAACACTTGGTGCTCTTTCTTGATCTCCACTTCTGCAGACTTTAACATGGCAAAGAGTTCTGGCAACGTCTTGTTCATGTTTTGCATGTTGCAGTTCATCACAAAGTTCTTGTAACTTGGTGGTTGTGATTGGAGGACACGGTAAATCACCAAAGCATTAGGAATCACAATACCCAAGCTTTGAAGATTGTTTGCGTGCCCAGACATCTTAAGCACATGCTCACGACCAGCTGCCCTCTTCCATCTTGCGCTTAAAGAACTTTTCAAGCCTCATAGCTTTCAATTGCCGCATGAGTCTCAAAGATCAATTTGAGATCCTCGACAATATCATATGGGTCTGAATTCTCAAACCTTTTTCTCAAGCTCCGATTATAAACCATACAAGATAGCACACTTTGAGCTGTGGAGTCTTCCGAGTGAGGTAAACATTCTTTACTTCATCGGAAGCATCAATCGGTGGGTCACCCGGTGCATCCAGACATAGGTCAAATTACCAGTGAGGACAATCCTCAAGTTTGGAACCAATCCAAGTTGCTTCCATTGTTTTTCAACTTTTCTTTCTCTAGGAACGCATTAAAATTGATGGTAGGGGCTGCCATTGATCTACAACATATTTGCAATAGTTTAGACTAAGTTTATGACAAATTGAGTTCAAATTAATAAAATTAATCTTAGGTGAACTCCCACTCAAAACAATATCCCTCACATTGTTTTAGTGATCACACGAACCAAATCCACCACATCAACACCGATCATCACGAGAGTTGATATAGTTTCAATGGCGAACAATCGACATGTTCATCATATCTACTATATGATTCATGCTTTACCTTTCGGTGATCCGTGTTCCGAGACCATGTCTGTACATGCTAGGCTCGTCAAGATCAAACCTTAGTTTCCGCATGAGCAAATCTGGCTTGCTCACGTTGTATGCACTTGCGGAATCTAACACACCCGATCATCACGTGGTGCTTCGAAACAACAAGCTTTAGCAACAGTGCCAACTAAGGGTGACCACTTTATGACTTGAAATTTATGTGCATGAGGGATCATCTTATAATGCTACCGTCGTCTACTAAGCAATACAATATGCATAAAGGATTAACATCACATGCAATTCAAAATATGTGATATGATATGGCCTTTCTTCTTTGTGCTTCCGATCTCTATCTTCTAGCACGAACATGATCTCCATCATCATCGGCATTGCATCAAGGTCAATGACGCTTCTCCATGGTTGTCGTCCACCGGCTTCAACTATTACAACTACTTTGAATAGACATGCGGGTCTTAACATAAATTTAAGACAACCATATGGCTCCTGCCGGTTGCCAACTTACAATAAGGAACATTGCATACATCAAATATAACCACAATCATGGCCATATCACATCACAGCACACCCCTGCAAAACAAAGTTAGACGCCTCTACTTTCTTTGCATGTTTTACGTGGTTTGGGGCTTTCAATAAGTGTCGTTCTAACTTACGAACATGAACCACAACATTGATACTAATATTGTTAATCACCCGTTGTAAATTGGATCTTAACTATGCTAGAAGAAACAGGCACCCGCAAAGCCACTTATGCAATACAAGTTGCATGTCAAGCGTGGAGCAAGTCTCATGAACGATGTCATGTAAGGTTAGACCGGGCCGCTTCATCCCAACATCCCGCAAGATGCAAAGTACACAAGAAGCAATCGACAATAAAAGCATCAATGCCCACAATGACCATTGTGTTCTACTCGTGCAACAGATCTACATATAGACACGGGTCTGATACCACTGTAGGGTTTCGTAGCATGGAAAACAAAAAATTTCTACCGCATACAAACAAACAAGCCAAGATCTATCTACTAGATTGTAGCAACGAGTCAATAGAATAACTCACCCTCGAAGATTCCAAAGTGTTTAACGAGAGCGAATTCTCGTGGGTGATGTAGTCGTACTCTTCCCGATCTCAAGATCGCGTAGACGATCCTTCCGGCGCTGCATTCCGGCAGCGCTCCATGATCAGTCACACGTTCGGTACTCGACGAAGACCTTCCTCTCCCTTGTTCCAGCAGGCAGCGGAGGTTGTAGCACTCTCCTCGCGATTCCGGCAGCACAACGGCGTGGTACCGGAAGTAGAGGGGAGATCTCGCAGGGCTTCGCCTTAAGCCGGAGCAAGTATGGTGGAGTATGAGAGATTCCCTCGGTGTTCTAGGGTTTAGACACGCCGAGGAGGAAGATTGGCCGGCGGCTAGGGTTGCTAGGCGACGGCGGCTTGACCTAGGTCGGCAGCGGCAGTGGAGGTGGCGGCGCCGGTGGCTAGGGTTTGGAGGAGAGGATCTTGTGTATCAAGGAGGGGAGCCCTGCCCCTCCTTATATAGGTGGAGGGGGCCGGCCGGCCAAGGGGAGGGAGTGGAGTCCCTCCCCAACTCGGCTTGGGTGGGCGCCGCCGGTTGGAGGAGGGAACTCCTCCCCAACTCGGTTTCCCCCTCCTCCTCTTTTCCTCTTTCCAAATTTAGCCGTTTGACTTTTCAAATTAGCTATTTGACTCTTCAAAGTAGGATTTGAATTAATCCTTTATTTGGTTCAGCGACGACACTTAGTACATGATGCAATCATACCAACTTGATACAGCACATTCATGTACCCTTCCCCTCCGGAGTGCCGGACATTCCGGAACATTCTAGAACATTCCCGATGAAAACACCGGAACCATTCCCCAACTCCGAAACGGGACTTTCCTTATATGAATCTTATTCTCCGGACCATTCCGGATCTCCTCGTGATATCCCGGATCCCATTCGGGACTCCGAACAACATTCGGTCTCTTTCTCATCATTCCATAACTACTCAAAACAACGTCGAATCCTTAAGTGTGTCTCCCTACGGTTCTTGAATTATGCAGACATGATCGAGACACTTCTCCGAACAATAACCAATAGAGGAATCTGGAAATTCATATGGCTCCCACATATTTCAACAATTACTTTGTGATCGAATGAACCATTTACATACGATATAATTTCCCTTTGTCTCACGATAGTTTACTTATCCGAGGTTATGATCGTCGGTATCTCTGCATACCTAGTTCAACCTCGTTACCGATAAGTACTCTTTTCTCGTTCCCGTGATATGTGATCCCTTGTGAGCCAGTCACATGCTTGCAAGCTAATTGGATGACATTTCACCGAGAGGGACCAGAGTATATCTATCCGTCATATGGATGGACAAATCCCACTCTTGATCCATGTGTTTCAACCAATACTTTCCGAACACTCAATGCCACCTTTATAGCCACCCGATTCACGGTGTGGTGTTTGATGTCATCAAAGCATCCATCCGTAAAGGTGATATGCATGATCTCATGGTCGAAGAATTAGATTACTATGTATCGTAAAGCATATACCAATTGAACTATTAAAATGACTTGATCTTTATGCTACGCTTATCTATAGGAGTATGTCCATCATATCATTCTCCTAACGATATGATCTTGTTGTTAATAACATCTCAATGTTCATGATAGGGAAACCACAATCATCTATTAACCAACAAGCTAGTATTATATAGAGGCTTTACTAGGGACTTCAAATTAAGTTTACAAATCACACAAGTATTAATGTTTCCTTGTTAATACTATTATAGCATGAATGTAAACATTTATCATAAACACAAAGATATAATAATAACTGTATTTATTATTGCCTCTAGGGCATATCTCCAACACCAACATGATCGCATACCGCACGCTCTACAACTCAATCGAAGGGGACTTTGACAGCTGCGAGCTTTAGCACGTCGGCAGGGAGGGCAACGAAGAGGCTGGCAGCCTCGCCAACATTGGCTCCACCAGCGCATGGGTGCCACTAGGTGTGTTCCTCGAACAAATATGCGTACCCTCTATCAGGAGGATATTCCCAAAAGGCTCAGTCGAAGAAGCAGAGCACTCGGGGGCTGGCTACCCGAAGGACAGGAAGGACCTGAAAATCTCAACACAGAGTCCGAGCTGGTCAGTCTGATGCAGGTAATGGCGGTTGAAGAAACATGGACGCAACCATACCTTCGGTACCTGATAAATAATCAACTGCCCGATGACCCGGTAGATGCCCGGCGCATATCTCACTGGTCAAAAGCCTTCACCATTATCAATGGCGAGCTATACAAGCGAAGTATTTCGGGTGTGCTCCAATGATGCATCACCATAGGTGATGGCAAAAGCATTCTACAAGACATCCATGAGGGTATCTACGGCCATCACGCTGGCAACCGTGATGGAGCCCGGTGTTTTACATGTGAGCGCTTTGTTGGAAACCCTAAGAGCAAGGTGTGAAGCAACACGACATCAAGTCTTCCCTCAGTAGAAACCGAGGTTATTGAAATAGAAGGAGGAAGAAAACGTCACACAGGTGTTGGAAGCAACGTGGAGACCTGCACAACACAAACTCAAGACTTTGTCCCAACGAATCAGTGAGGTTGTCAAGATCACCGGTTTGTTGTAACAAAGGATTAAACGTATGGTGTGGAAGGTAATGGTTTGCAGCAAGTAAACAAGTAACAGTGGAAGATGTATTGATGGTAAAGATTGGACCGGGGTCCATAGTTCACTAGAGGTGCTCTCCTTATATAAACAACATGGCATGAAGGGTTAACAAATTACAGCGGGGCAATTGACAGGAACTGAGCAAGGCATAACAATGCAATTACTAGTTAGAAAGATCCTATAAGATTCCATTGGGCAATACAACAATATACATAGACCACCATCCAACTGCATCTATGACTAGAATTCCACCTTCAGGTTATCATCCGAACCCCCTCCAGTATTAAGTTGCAAGCAACAAACAATTGCTTTAAGCAAAGTGTGTAAGGTAAACAGTCCACATGTTCCATGAACAAGAGACCGTTGTTTTCTCCCTAGTAGCAACAACACATCTACAACCGAAGAAATTTCTGTCACTTCCCTTGGAAACTAGAGGCATGAACCCACTATCGAGCATAAATACTCCCTCTTGTACTACTTGTTTCTAGTCCCGAGAAGAACTTCAGATCCCCCCGATCTAGGGACGATGGTGGCGGCTACAGACGGTTTCATGGAAATTTGATCGGGTGCTTAGGGTTTCTGCATCGGGGGCTTCTTATAGGCGAAGGGGGAGGCCGAGGCGGTGGCGGGAAGAACTTCAGATCCCCCCGATCTAGGGACGATGGTGGTGGCTACAGACGGTTTCATGGAAATTTGATCGGGTGCTTAGGGTTTCTGCATCGGGGGCTTCTTATAGGCGAAGGGGGAGGCCGAGGCGGTGGCCAGAGGGGTGCCGGGAAGAACTTCAGATCCCCCCGATCTAGGGACGATGGTGGCGTCTACAGACGGTTTCATGGAAATTTGATCGGGTGCTTAGGGTTTCTGCATCGGGGGCTTCTTATAGGCGAAGGGGGAGGCCGAGGCGGTGGCCAGAGGGGCCACACCCCTCCCAGGCGCGAGGTAGGTCCCACCCGCTCCTAGGGGGGTCTGTGCACCCTGGCCCGCCTCTTCGGCTCCCCTCTGGACTTCTTGTTCCCCACGGAAAGTAATTGACTTTGACGTTTGTCCCGTCCAAATTCCGAGAATATTTCTTTACTAACTTTTCTGGAACCAAAAACAGCAGAAAATAGGCATCTGGCACTATTGCAACTTGTTAATAGGTTAGTACCAGAAAACATGTAAAAGGCACCTCAAAGTGTAGACAAGTATAGCAAAGTAGATACTAAACAAGCATGGAGCGTCAAAAATTATAGATACGTTTCCGACGTATCAACATCCCCAAGCTTAACTCCTGCTCGTCCTCGAGTAGGTAAGCGATAAACAGAATATTTTTTTAGGTGAACATGCACCCTCACAATAAAGATCCAACCATTTGCAAGCATTGAAAGCTGGGATCATAGAACTCTAAACATGTGCATGAAAGAATGGAGTTCTAACAGTAGGACATAGTAACTATGCATGCAACATGGCAAGATACAAACAAAGATCATGAATAACATACATTGAAAAACATTTGTTTGTTTCACATACATAAAACATAGCATAGTGGCAATCAGCTTGTCCCTCATAGAGTAGCAATATAGATGCATAGGACACCTTCAAAGTTCACAAGGGTGACTAGAAACAAGTAGTACAAGAACAAGTAATATCACAATATGCATCAATTAATAAGCTTTGGAACACTTCACACAGAATGACAACTATGCTCTCTTAATGGTGCCTAAAGGTAGAAGGTGGAGACTCAAATAATTGTGGAAGAAAGGCCTTTTATAAAGGAAGTAGGGATTACAAGTTTCAAAAAGAGCTTCCAAAAATTATGATACTTGTTAGCTTTCAGCCCTCATTGCCCCTATCACAAGCATCTTGAAGTGGTTAAGGTTAAAGTGGCAAAGCTGGAGTATATGCTTGACGAAGTATAAGTTGGCAATCTCAAGTCCCTTGAATTTGAGGGCTACACCTCATGGATACTCAACTTAGGGCCCAGGCAAGTTCTTATCACTGTAAGTATTTGCATATCATTGAGAACCGCCAACGGGGTACCCCTTGCACATGGTACAGGAGCTTTCCCATAACCAAAATGACAAGGCAAGCAGACAATGAGCATCTCAACAACCTTTTTATTTACCATATGCATAGCTTTTTATTGAGGATGCTTCATAGATAGCTCACTATGGTGATGCTGCAAGTTTCCACCATGATTAGGCATGGCTTAGGCTAGCGGCCCAGGCGTTTCTCTAACACAGAATACAAACTCCATGGACTTACAAGTTCCCACTTTATTTCACACCGGTAACATCCATAGACAAAAGAGCATGATATCAACGGAGTACAAAAGTACAAGTGCAATGTTGAAAACGTTTCGCGTGACAGCACAATTCTGCTAATCCCAACTTATAAGTGCAAGAATATATAACAAAGTTGTCTCAATGGTTCAAGTTTATTAGGGGCAAAGAATAAAATGTGCCATCAAGTTTGTGAGGGCTTTAATCACTAAGTTTTCACATAACAAAATAGTTTTTAATTGAAGATAGTTGAAAACAAGAATATACTTGGAATGGTGTAACACACCATGCATAGGAGTTTATAATGGACACTTTGGAATAACTTGGTTTCTTGGGGGTTGGAAGCATGAGTAGAACTTACTCATACAAGTGGAGGCTAGCAAAAGACTGGGAGCAACCAACTAAGAGAGCATAATGGCCATAATCATGCAATGCAACAAAGCATACTAATCAAAGCAAAGAGTGGTACTACAAGTCAAGGACTAAATGATCATAGAGGCTAATGGTGACTTGTCATAGTCATAACATGGTGTAAGCATGTGCCAAGTCAACCCAAGCAAAGCATCAAAGGAGAATACCACAATACTATGCTTTTGCATGCTAAAACAACGCATAATTTCTTCAAGGCACACTAAACAATCCCAATTGTTTGGAACAAGACATGCTACATCAATAATCAGTAAGCATAATGCTAAAAGAACACCTAGCATGTCATGCTAAAGTCTAAGCCATAGTCAATGCAAGCTCCTCTTGCACTTCAAGCAAGAACTTACTACTCCTTTCCAACACCAAGGAAACTTATTTGCAAAACAACACAGCGAGAACGGGGGTCCAAACTTACTTTATTCAAGCAAAATAAACAACCAAAGCAAAGCAAACGAAAACTAAGACGCTCCAAGAACAACACAACGCTGCATGAAACAATAAAAGTGAAGTGTCTAGACAGACCTGAGCTTTTTATTGATGAAGAAGGGGATGCCTTGGGCATCCCCAAGCTTTGACGCTTGTACCTCTTGGATATTTCTTAGGGTGACACCATGGTGGCATCCCCAAGCTTGAGCTTTTGTCCATTCTTCATCTCATTACATCATTCTCTCTCTACACCTGAAATTTTTCCTTCATACGAAACTTCACACAATCTTCATTAGCAACATTAGTGTATTCAAAAGATATTAGACAGCTTGGCAAAGCTTTGGAACAGCAATAATTTTCATTAAAAACACAAGCTACTATAGCAACTCCTTCAAAAAGCTCAATTTACCTGAATAGAACTCAAAAAGGAATCAATAAGAAGCAAATGAAAATAATGGCAGAAATCTGTCAAAAGATACCAGCAGATAGAAACCGATTTTTCGACCATATTATGTTGCTCAAATCAAAAAGTTTTGAACTAACAAAAGTTAGCTAACATACTGGGGGATGTATTATTAAATTTTCAGCTCAATCCGAGTTACAGAGACTCCTGACGAATTTTTTGGTGGAGGACAGAAATCTGTTTCGGGACAGCAACTCCCCAAATCTTACTTCCCTCTCATTAGAGGTCATTTTTGGCACAAAAAACAAACAAAGAGGATAAGAAGAGGTCATTACTGAAGTAATAACTTCCAAGACTCAAGGAAACTCTTGGGTTATCTCCCAACAAGTACTTTTCTTTAACGCATTTAAGTTAGGCACAAGAAGTAAGAAAACTCAAGAATTTTCAAATGAGGAAGCATTAACATCAAATCTTGCTTTCAAAAGGAGGAGCAAAAAGTAACTTATCTCTCCTCATAGGGAAGTGTTCAATACCTTTCTTGAATGGAAATTGATATTTGATGGTGCCTTCTTTCATATCAATGATGACACCAACTATTCTAAGAAAAGGTCTTCCCAAAGTAATAGGACAAGAAGCATTGTATTCAACATCCAAAACATAGAAATCCACAGGGACATAAGCATTATTAACCATAATGAGAACATCATTAATACTCCCCATGAGTTTCTTTTTAGCATTATCATTGAGTGGGACATCCAAATAACAATCTTCTAATGGTGGCAAATCAAGCATTTCATAAATCTTCCTAGGCATAATAGAGATACTAGAACCAAGATCAGATGAAGCTTTGAGATCAAAGTCATTCACTTGCATATTAATAATGGGTTCCCAACTATCTTATACTTTCCTAGGAATAGAAGCTTTATGTTTTAGCTTCTCTTCCTTAATCTTAACAAGAGCATCTGTAATGTGTTTGGTAAAGGCAGCATGCATATCACTATCATCAGGACTTCTAGCAAGCTTTTGTAGGAACATAATCACTTCAGAAATATTGCAACCATTAATATCAAAATCAAGCTTAGCCCACTAGTAGTAGGATCAATAGGCTTAGGCATAGTAGGAGGAGAAGTATGGACTACTGGTGTTTTAGTGGTGATGGTGCACACACTATTGTTTCTATCTATTTCAGCTTCCCTTTTCCACTTAGCATGAAGTTGAGCTAACAGCCTAACATTTTCATCAATAGTAACATGTATGGCATGAACAGTAGAAAAGGTGTTTTCCATAGTTTCAAGTTTAGGAGCCATTTTATTAATCAAGGAATACTGAGCTTCAAACAAAGAGGATATATTTTTCTCGGCACTCAAATTTTTTGATTGTAAACTAGGAATTTCTCTATTAAAATTCTCAAGCTGATGACTAATGTTTTTCAAGATAATAGATTGTTCCTCCATAGTTTTAGTGAAAATCTTATTTTGCTCATATTGCATTTGCATAAAATTCTTAGTGGATCTATCTACTTCTAGAATCCTTTCTTCACTAGGCATTTCAGATCTACCATGATAAACATTTCCACTAGGAGGGTAAGGCCTATAATTGTTGTTGCTACCAAAATTATTCCTACAGGCATTGTTGTTGAAATTGTTGTTTCTAATGAAGTTCACATCAACTTGCTCTTCTTGAGCAACCAAAGAGGCTAAGGGAACACTATTAGGATCTAGAGGAGCTTTCCCATTAACAAACATATACATAATAACATCAATCTTTTCACTCAAAGAGGAAGTTTCCTCAATAGAAATTACCTTCTTACCATGTGGAGCTCTCTCAACATGCCATTCAGAGTAGTTAAGCATCATATTGTTAAGGAGTCTTGTTGCAACACCCAAGGTGAGGCCCATGAAAGTACCTCCAACAGCTGAATCCAGCAGGTTCCTTGAAGAGTAGTTTAAACCTACATAAAAAGTCTGGATAATCATCCAAGCAGTGAGTCCATAAGTGGGACAATTCTTAACCAAAGTTTTCATTCTTTCCCAAGCATGAGCAACATATGTTCATTATCCAGTTGTTTAAATTTCATAATGTCACTTCTCATAGCAATAATCTTAGCAGGAGGATAGTATTTCCAATAAAAGCATCTTTGCACTTAGTCCAAAAATCAATACTATTTTTAGGCAAAGAAAGCAACCATTCTTTAGCTTTTCCTCTCAAGGAGAAAGGAAAAAAGCTTGAGCTTAATAATATCTCCATCTATATCCTTATACTTTTGCATTTCACAGAGTTCAACAAAGCTATAGAGATGGGCAGCACGGTCATCAGAACTAGCACCAGAAAATTGTTCTCTCATCACAAGATTCAACAAAGCAGGCTTAATTTCATAAAAGGTAGCATCAGGAGCAGGTGGAGCAATAGGTGTGCTAAGGAAATCATTGTTGTTGGTGCTAGTGAAGTCACACAACTTAGTGTTCTCAGCAGAATTCATTTTGGCAAAGGTGGGCAAGCCAAAAACGGCAGCAGCAGCTAGAGCAGGAACTAATTTTTATGTGTTTTTTAATAAAGAAAGCAAACCAAACTAGACTAATTTTTGGAGGTTTTTTGGAAAGAGGCAAACAAAACCAAGCAAGAAAAACAAAGCAAACTAAAAACAAAGTAAAGAGAAAGGAAGTGAAGGACTCCCCTTGTGAAGACATCCTTAGCCTCCTCGACAACGGCGCCAGAAAACTTGATGGCGCCCGGTGTTTGACGTGGGAGCGCTTCGTTGGAAACCCCAAGAACAAGGTGTGAAGCAGCACGGCAGCAAGTCTTCCCTCAGTAGAAACCGAGGTTATCGAACCAGAAGGAGGAAGGAAACGTCACACAGGTGTTGGAAGCAACATGGAGACCTGCACAACACAAACTCAAGACTTTGTCCCAACGAATCAGTAAGGTTGTCAAGCTCACCGATTCGATGTAACAAAGGATTAAACATATGGTGTGGAAGGTAATGGTTGCAGCAAGTAAACAAGTAACAGTTGAAGATGTATTGATGGTAAAGATTGGACCGTGGTCCATAGTTCACTAGAGGTGCTCTCCTTATATAAACAACATGGCATGAAGGGTAAACAAATTACAACGGGGCAATTGACAGGAACTGAGCAAGGCATAACAATGCAATTACTAGTCAGAAAGATCCTATGAGATTCGATTGGGCAATACAACAATATACATAGACCGCCATCCAACTGCATCTATGGCTAGAAGTCCACCTTCAGGTTATCATCCGATCCCCCTCCAGTATTAAGTTGCAAGCAACAGACAACTACTTTAAGCAAAGTGTGTAAGGTAAACAGTCCACGTGTTCCATGAACAAGAGACCATTGTTTTCTCCCTAGTAGCAACAGAACATCTACAACCGAAGAGATTTATGTCACTTCCCTTGAAAACTAGAGGCATGAACCCACTATCGAGCATAAATACTCCCTCTTGGAGTCACTAGCAACTACTTGGCCAAGATAACCACTAGCATCGGAGAGCATGCAAGATCACAAACAACACATACATGATAGAATCATAAAGATAAAACCATTAATCAAACCAACATAATAATCTCAATATCCATCGGATCCCCACAAACACAACATGCATGATTACAAATAGATTAGATCTTGATCATGAACGGAGCTCACAAGATCTATACATGAAAGCACAAAGGAGGAGATACAACCATCTAGCTACTGCATGGACCCATAGTCCAAGGTGGAACTACTCACGAAGCATACCGGAGAGAAGGCCTCCGGGATGATCTCCCCTCTAGCAGGGTACCAGGAAGAGCTTTAGATCCCCCGATCTAGGGACGATGGTGGCGGCGGCTACAGACGGTTTCGTGGATTTCTGATCGGGTACGGAAAGTTTCTGCATCGGGGGCTTTTTATAGGCAAAGGGGGAGGCTGGCCAGGGGCACCAAACCATAGCCAGGTGCGGGCCCACCTGTGGCCACGCCTGGGGGGGGAGGGGTTGTCCCCCTCTGGCTCGCCTCCCCGGCTCCCCTCTAGACTCTTGTTCCCCACGGAAAGTAATTTACTTTGACGTTTGTCCCGTCCAATTCCGAGAATATTTCTTTACTAACTTTTCTGAAACCAAAAACAGCGTAAAATGCATCCGCATCATTGCAACTTGTTAATATGTTAGTACCATAAAACATGTAAAAAGCACCTCAAAGTGTAGACAAGTAAAGCAAAGTAGATACTAAATAAGCATGGAGCATCAAAAATTATAGATACGTTTCCGACGTATCAAACCGCGCCCTAGTCACCAAAGCTCTGCGAGCCAGGTTCTGCAAGCATTGAAAGTTGGGATCAAAGAACTCTAAACACGAGCATGAAAGATGGAGTTCTAACAGTAAGACAAAGTAACTATGCATGCAACATGAAAGGTTACAAACAAAGATCATGAATAACATGCATTAAAAAATGTTTGTTCGTTTCACATACAGAAAACATGGCATATTGGCATTCAGCTTGTCCCTCATGGAGTAGAAAATAAATGCATAGGACACCATCAAAGTTCATAAGAGTGACTAGATACAAATAGCACAAGAACAAGTAATATCAACAATATGAATCAATCAATAAGTCTTGGTACAATGCACATAGAACTAAGAATGGCAACTATGCTCTCATAATTGGTGCCTAAGGATAGAATATGGAGACTCAATATAATAGTGGAAGAAAGGCCCTTCGTAAAGGGAAGAAGGGATTTCAAGTTTCAAAAGGAGCTTCCAAAAATTATGGTATTTGTTAGCTTTCAGCTCTCATTGCCCCTATCATAAGCTTCTTGAAGTGATTAAGGTTAAAGTGAACAAAGTATGGAGTATATTTTTGACAAAGTATAAGTTGGCAATCTCATGTCCCTTAAATACGAGGGACGCTGTTCATGCTACTCAACTTTAGTTACTGGTAAGTTCTTGTCATAGTAAGTACATGTGTATCATAAAGAACCGCCAACGGGGTACCCCTTGCACATGATACAGGAGATATCCCATAATCAAAATGACAAGGCAAGAAGATAGTGAGCATCTCAGCGATCTTTTTATTTGCTATTTTCATAGGTTTTTATTGAGGATGCTTCACATATTGCTCACTATGGTTATGCTGCAAGTTTCCACCATGATTAGGCATGGCTTAGACTAACGGTACAGACGTTTCTCTAACACAAAATACATAACTCCATGGACTTACAAGCTCCCCTTTTGACGAGGTTTGATCTCGTCAATGCCCATTGTTATGAGCTTGGGTTTTGGAGAAGATGGGGATGCTGGAGATCGCGGAACGGTTAACAAACAAGCAACACAGGGACACAAAGTTTACCTAGGTTCAGGCCCCCGGAGGGAAAACCCTACTCCTGCTTGTCTGCTCTTGATTACAGCGGGACCGAAAAGTACAGGGGTGTGCAGATGCAATCTGGCGTGAGGTGTGTATGCGGTGAATTCATAGAGAGCTCTCGCCGTGCCCTCCTAGCCTTTATAAAGATAGGCAGGTCCCGGGCATAGGTCAAGTCGATTACAGATTAGAGTTAGCACCCTTCAAAATTCTATCTATTCTAGTCTTGTTCTCCAAAGATCCGAAGTCATCATGGGCTTGGGCCACCCGAAAAATCCATGGGCCGCGTATCTCGTAGTGGGCCTTCCTTGGGATAGAACGTATATGCTAATGTTGTGCACCCGTTGGGTATAACCATGTCAGTATCCCCCCGAGTGCTCAGTCGAATCGTAGATTCGGCCGAGGACTCTTCAATCTTTCGGGTGCTATTGGTCCTGTTCATAAGAGAAAGAAATGATTTTAGTTCGTGGGGATTGTTGATGTGTGTGCCTGACTCTCCTGACGTATCAGGGCCAGTTAATTGTTATAGGACAAAACAAAACAATCTTCTTCAAACTCGAGTCCCCAGACTCGAATCTGGAACGGATGCTGGTGTAATTCGACTCAAGCCGCTGAGGTCTTACACGAGTTGAATCCCAGTAGTTTTCGAGTCATGTACCCAACGCGTCCGTCGGGATTTTCATTGTGTCTGTTGACACAGTATTTTACTGGCAAAGCACAGTCAGGTGCGTTACCAGGTCACCAGATGATATTTGTAGGTCTTATCTTTGTATTGTAAACACATCATCGGAAATGTCATCACTGTGGAGGTGTTTCGGGTGGCCAAGAGGAATATTTATCACTTAGCGTTTATTTGGGCAAAGTTGCCAGAAAGAGTTTGCATCTTGATCCGAAGGATCATAGTCGAAGAATTCATAGGCTGCGCGACCAGCACTCCCTATGGGAGTAGTCCCCGAGTGTCAGTTCGAGTTGTAGACTCGAGCAGAGACTTTAGTTCAGTTAATTGAGCTTCAGGTTCGTAAGACACAAAAATTTTCGGATGCTTGATCAGTACTCCTGTTGGGGGGATCACCCCCAGGTAGGCTAACCGGACAAGATGCAGAGCACCGGCACGATAGCCGGCTGAGGATAGCCGGACACAAAGATCCCAAGACAGATCAGAAGAAGGAACAGAGCGAGACCCGACTGGCAAACCAGCCAGCCGGACAAGAACCATCGGCAAGACCGCCAGCCGGCTGGATCAGGCCAGCTGGCTGGATCAGGCCAGCCGGCTGGAGCAGGACAGATCGAGAGAGCCAACCGGCGGAAGAACCAGCCGGATGAAACAAGCAAAGGCAGAAGAGTAGCCGGATGGATCCAACCATCCGGCCTAGGAAGGCCGACCGGCTAGATCACCCTAGCTGGACACTCAAGACAGGCAAGGTACCAGATGACGCAGGGCACAGTGCACAGTGCACAGTACGCCCAGGACAGCGGACAAGACAGAAAGAAGACTCAGCCACTCGTCCCATGCCGACAACTTTACTGATGATGATGGGGGAATACCAATCGGGGTATACCCACGAAGCGGATTCGCCAGCTGGATCGAGCCGACTGAAGCCAAGCCCAGAGCGGGTCGACTCGCCCAATACGGGCGATCATGATACCGAACTAGGCGAGTGGCGTCGACTGGAGGCCCAAGACGGCGACTTCAATACAAAGCCCACCAAATACTTGTAAACCCTAACTGGCTGCATATATAAAGCCACCAGGGGCACCCCCACGGAGGAGGGCTCTCTCATATTGCATATTCTTCCACGTCATATTAGATCTAGTCTCTCCCACCGCCTCCGGCGGCTCCATTATAAACCAATCTATAATCATATACTGGATTGATAGCAGGACGTAGCGATCCTCTACCGAGGGGACGTGAACCTGGGTACATCGTGTGCCAATATCGCTCCCGGATTCTCCTACGTCGCCTTGCTCCCTCTACGTAAGCTACGCCCAGTAGCATCTGCCGTACAATACCACGACAGTTGGCGCCCACCGTGGGGCAAGCGGTGCTTGGAGGGTGATAATCCGGGCGGGATCCCTCATTGTCAGCGGCCAATTGTATCTCGCGTGCTGTGTGAGAAGTTCTATCCAATGACTCGGGTGTTGGAAGCCCGATTGATCTGGTCCAGCTGCCGCTAACTCGGCCGACGCGGAGCAGTCACATGAGCATCCGTGATCGGTTCCATATGCTGATAAGTTTTTATTATTATTCAATCTCTCTCTGTCAATTGATTATTTATTTGCGTCTAATCTTTACATGTTTATATGCACCGTTTGGATATCTGACGATGACTGCGTTCAAATCAGAGTACTAATTACCGGTACCGTTTATTGGTACAAGCGCATCATCAACAAGGACGATGGCGGTCTTCACTTTCACGA
Source organism: Avena insularis (assembly GCA_023614405.1). NCBI lineage: Eukaryota > Viridiplantae > Streptophyta > Magnoliopsida > Poales > Poaceae > Avena > Avena insularis. Next base: position 26,833,646 of record CM042689.1, on the reverse strand, counting down.
GATTAGCTCCGTCTGCAAAGGCGTTCAATCTCAGCGTCGCCTCTCAGCAGGCACTCCCGTGCCAGCGTCCGAGAAAAGATCGGGACTTCATCTAGATGAATGCAACAAAGGGCCGATCGGTTTCACCATCAATTCCGTTTGATCTACTCTAGCAAAGGGCTAATGGGTTTCCTTTATTAATTCCGTTCGATTTAATCACTTTCTTTTATTGATTATTTTATTTAGACCAATTCACCACACCATGTGTTTTTGCTATATATGCCTCGAGCAATCACTGAATCCAAGATTTAAGTGAAGAACTTGTCAATTAAGCGCGAGCAGACGGATGGTAAAATTCAGGCAACTCGCTGACTCCGTACGTATCAAGGCCAGACAAGTGCAGCGAGGAGATCACCAGATAGATACGCATAAACACTTGGTGATATTTATTCAACTATTTTTCCTATTATAATATATTTACACGAAGATTTTTGTGCTTCCTGATTTGTATATATACACAGGTTATCTAGTTTACGACCATCATGGCGCATCCATCTATCGCGAACTCGTTAGTTGCGGACTCGTCGCCATCGTGCACTAGCCATGCACTGGGACTCGCTCGTCGCAAACTCGCTTGCCGCGAGATCGCCGTCTTGGACTCTCCATGCTACCGGCTAAACGCCGCACGGCTTCACCATCGCGACCTCGCCCTCGCGGCCCCGCCGTCGTCGACATCGCCACAGCGTGACCTCCGTCCGCCTCGTCGACCTCGTGTCCGCCGCGTCGACATCGCCATAGCGCGACCTCTGTCCACCGCGTCGACCCCGTGTCCTCCGCGTCGACTTCGCCATAGTGCGATCACCGTCCACCGCGTCGACTTCGCCATAGTGCGATCACCGTCCGCCGCGTCGACTCCTTGTCCGCCACGTCGACTTTTTTCCGGTTAAACGTCGTGCGACCCCGTCCGCTATGTCGAATGCGTACGTCACGCCTACTAAGGGACCTTCATCGTCCGAGTCGCCAGAGAGGGTCGCATGCCATGCTGCATGGACTCACCACTGGGCTTCTCTTCCCTCCGGGAAAAATCAATTCGCCTTTGTCAACCTTTGAAAGAGCGACTCGCAATGGCCAAGTAGTGCGGACGAGGAGTCGCAAACCGAGCCTCGGATCGTCCACGAAAACCTCTAATCGAGAGCCATCATTGGAGTCGCCTTGCTCGACTGGCCTTCCGGGCCAAGACAAATGGTAGTGCTACACAAATAGCACCATGTCCTTCTCAACCTTAGACAGTGCGACTCGCATGGCCAAGTACTGCGGACGAGGACTCGCAAACCGAGCCTCGGATCGTCCAGGAAGAACGCCAAGTCGAGAGCCATCTTTGGAGTCGTCATGCGACTGGCCCCTCGGGCCAAGACGAGAGACTCACTAACAAAATAGCGCAATCAACATCATCGCGGACTCGCAATCATCGCGGACTCTCCATACTCGGGGACTTTCCCCTCGCGGACTCACAATCATCGCGGACTCGCCACACTCGGGGACTCTCCCCTCGCGGACTCGCAATCATCACGGACTCGCCACACTCAGGGACTTTCCCCTCGCGGACTCGCAATCATCACGGACTCGCCACACTCGGGGACTTTCCCCTCGCGGACTCGCAATCATCACGGACTCGCCACACTCGGGGACTCTCCCCTCGCGGACTCGCAATCGTCACGGACTCGCCACACTCGGGGACTCTCCCCTCGCGGACTCGCAATCATTGCAGACTCGCCATACTCGGGGACTTTCCCCTCGCGGACTCGCAATCATCGCGGACTCGCCACACTCGGGGACTCTCCCCTCGCGGACTCGCAATCATTGCGGACTCGCCACACTCAGGACTCTCCCCTCGCGGACTCGCAATCATCGCGGACTCGCTCGACCTCACGCGCTGACCTCGGGGGCTTGGCGCTCTCCGGTCGCTCGACCTCGCCACTCGCCGCGCTCGGGGACTCCGCGCTCGCCGGTCCTTCGACCTCGCCATTCGCCGCGCTCGGGGACTCCGCGCTCGCCGGTCGTTCGACCTCGCCACTTGCCGCGCTCGGGGACTCGGCGTTCGCCGGTCGCCATGCTCGGCAGCAACCACTACTATTTTCAGATTATGCATCCCTAAAGAGCCTCAAGTCGCCTCTCCAAGCCAACTCGAGCCTTGGGGACTACTCCTAGGCATGTTGCGTGTACGCGTGGTTCCGCGACCGTGGTTCGCCCTTGTCGACTCACCATCGCGAACTCTCCCTCGCGTACTCAACACGCTCGAGGACTCGCCACCACGGACTCGCCCTCACGTACTCAACACGCTCGAGGACTCGCCACCGCGGACTCGCCCTCGCATACTCACGCTCGGGGACTCGCCACCGCGGACTCTCCCTCGTGTACTCACGCTCGGGGACTCGCCACCGCGGACTCTCCCTCACGTACTCAACACGCTCGAGGACTTGCCACCACGGACTCGCCCTCACGTACTCAACACGCTCGGGGACTCGCCAACGCGGACTCGCCCTCGCGTAATCACGCTCGGGGACTCGCCCTCGCGTACTCACGCTCGGGGACTCGCCACCGCGGACTCTCCCTCGCGTACTCAACACGCTCGGGGACTCTCCACCGCGAACTCGCCCTCGCGTACTCAACACGCTCGGGACTCGCCACCGCGGACTCGCCCTCGCGTACTCAACACGCTCGGGGACTCGGCGCGCTACAGACAGCGCCACTCGCCGGTCGCCCAACCTCGCCACTCGGCATGCTCGGGGACTCGGCACTCGCCGGTCGCTCGACCTCGCCACTCGCCACGCTCGGCGACTCGGCACGCTCCATGTTCGGGGACTCGCCGCGACTGACGGCTTCACCAACACCCTGCGTCTTTCACCAACTGGCCATCACCGACTGGCTCACGCCGACCGCCTCCCGCTTCACGGTTCTTTTCTCTGTTCAGGAGCTCGTCGCCGATTCGCTACGACCCATCGTCAAGACTCTCCGCGCCCTGCCTCAAGCCCGTATCGAATCGACGACGCGCTCGGGGACTACTGATAGGGGAATACCAATAGGGGTATACCCACGAAGCGGATTCGCCAGCTGGATCGAGCCGACTGAAGCCAAGCCCAGAGCGGGTCGACTCGCCCAATACGGCGACTGGCACATACTGGACCTAGGCGAGTGGCGCCGACTGGAGGCCCAAGACGGCGACTTCAATACAAAGCCCACCAAATACTTGTAAACCCTAACTGGCTGCATATATAAAGCCACCAGGGGCACCCCCACGGGGGAGGGCTCTCTCATATTGCATCTTCTCCCACGTTATATTAGATCTAGTCTCTCCCACCGCCTCCGGCGGCTCCATTGTAAACCAATCTATGATCATATACTGGATTGATAGCAGGACGTAGCGATCCTCCACCGAGAGGACGTGAACCTGGGTACATCGTGTGCCAATCTCACTTCCGAATTCTCCTACGTCGCCTTGCTCCCTCTACGTAAGCTATCACCAGTAGCATCTGTCGTGCAATACCACGACATATGACGGTTGCAACAGTGGACAATAGGTGGCACTGTGCATAACTACCCGTACGGCGATCACTGTAGATGGCGTGGCGGCATGGGCTTGACTGCAAGTACACGCCCCCCATGCCGGCCACTGTAGATGGCCTAGCCGGCTAGGGCCCACCTGTGGGACCCGCCAGTCGGCCAGGTCGTTGCCCACGCCGCCTCGGCCTATATAAGGGGCGACAGGAGCAACATAGTAAGGGTTGGACCCTCCTCACTTCCTAGCTAGACTAGATACAGCTCGAGGAGCCCTGTAGTCATCTGTGATCCTTCCATATAGTCAGATCGGCAGGAGTAGGGGCTTTACCTCAACCCGAGGTCCCTGAACCTGGGTACTTCTTGTGTCCCTGACGATTGCTGCTTTGCTCCCACACCACTTTCTAACCTGCTCAGACTCTGCCGTTTCCATAACGACGACAGTTGGCGTCCACCGTAAGGCTAGTATGGCCGCGATCGGAGCTTGTTCCGCACGGGACCTCTTCATCACCGTCTTCTCCAACACCGTTTCGAGTTGCCCGGGGGCTCGCTGCCTCCGCCGGGCCATGTTCGCCAACTTCGGCATCGCTTTGCCAAGTTTCTCTGAGGCTCGCCGTCGCCTCCGCATGTCGTTGCCGCGCCAAGGAGCCTTGGGGCTTGCTGTCGCTCGTCTAGCTCGTCCGGCCACGCCATCCTCAGCGGCGTCGCCGTCGACCGCGTCGTCCACAGCACCGTCGAGCCGGCACGTCCGTCTTCAACCTCCTCGGCGGCCGCTGTGACCTCCTGCGACGCGCTCAGCTGCGTCCGCCTCCCAAGCAAGCAAGCTAGCAGCAGCAGCGCTCAGCCATGCGCGAGCAAGCTAGCGCGTGCGCGCGCGAGAGCCAAATAAAAGCAGACCGCAGCTACAATCTCCCCGTATAAATACCACCGCATACGTACACGCGCGCGTCCGGCCGCAAAAACCATGCAGCAGGCTATTGTGTGTACACATAAAATCATGCTACCACAGACTTGCTCATTACCTACGCGCTGCACCGGCTCTGCATGCTGCTACGTCCAACTACTTGCTCGCGCCCCTGCGCATGCTCATCCGGCTGCGGCACCGCTGCATTCTCCCCTACCGGCCGGTTCGCGTCTCTTCCAACCTGCCTCGCGGCCGCACGTTCGGCCCCAGCGCGTCCGCCTGCGTCGCCTCTGGCTGGCCAACTCGCGCCGTCCGGCTCCAGCGTGTCCGCCTGCGTCGCCTCCGGCTGGCCGATGTTAGCTTAATCTTAGGTTTATAGATCTCATGCGACGTCTTTACGTGAAATTGGAAGAAAAGCGACATCGTTGAAAAGAATAGCTCGCATGCGACGATTGTAAGGCAGCTAATATCCCAGGGCCACACCCACACGGGCTTTAAAACGGTCGTAAGGACATATTTAACTTTGTTCCAAGATTAGGGTTAAGCCAAACCGGTTGGTTGGAACAGCCAGCCAAGCCAGTCAAACCAACCGCTTCCGACCGAGAGCGCGCGTCACACTGACTGTAGCTTCCCCGACGGCGGCGGCGGACCTCACCCATCGTTCTCGGCGCCGGCGGCGGCGGCACGGCAATTAATTTAGGCGGCGGCGCTTTCGTTCGACGGCGAAGGTGGTGAGTGTCATTTGAAAGCTAATTCCTCTCTCATTCTTCTCAATTCGAGATCTGAGCGTGCCCATTGATGCTAGATTGTGGAGGCGAGGGTGTGCTGAACGGGGCGAGGAGGAACGATATGGAGCATGGAGAGGGGACTTCTAATCGGTATATCCCGTATCTCTGCACTTAATTTCTCTAAGGTTGAGCTCTTTATTCGCTTCCGCTAGCTCACAGTGCCCGCCAAAAATAGGGGAGACGATGTTGCGCGCCAAACCTTTGAATTTCGCATCAATTTCTTTCCCTCTAGGGCTGTTTTAGTTGATGGCAGCACGCAGATCATTGAGAGAGACACGGTTGTTAAATGGGAGGTGGAATTAGAATATGTTGATCCCTAAGAGCTAATAAACATGGGAGAGGAGGCGGTGAGGAAAATGGTAGAAAAAATTGGGGATAGTGTGGTTTGGGGGCCAGAGAAAGAAGTTTCTTTGTTACGATTTGATAATTATAAATGTTATTATGTTAGGGTTGAGACAGGTGAACATATAGTTGATGAAACCAATAAGCGAAACGGTTGGGCAAGCAAAACTGTTTTGTTTTTAGCACAACTCATTGATCTAGAACCTGATTCGAGGGTTGGATATGTGGCCTCGAAGCTGGCTGCTCAGATGGTCGAGGATGATTGGGCTGCACAAAGGCAAGTAATGCCTATACTTACTGAGTTGGAAGTGTTAACAGTGGAGGATGATGATGCTAATGCACAAGGGGAGGCTGCAGATGGTAATGCACAAAGGATTGTAACTGTTGATTGGAATTCAATTGAGATACATGACCAGACTGATTTGGTCATTTCACCAATAGATGACATTGAAATGGCAAAGCTATTTGGCATTCCTATAGATGAAAGAGACAAGGAGAAGAAGAGGGATGAAGCTACAAATGATGGTGACAACCATTTAAGAGATCAAGAGGCAGATATAGATCTAGAGTTGTTGGAAAATGATGCAGTTCATGTAGATGATGCACATGATGATGAGCTAGTAACAGTTTATGACAAAGAGGACCCAGTTATTGAAGTTGGGAGATTGTTTCCAAGCATGGATGAATTCAGGATGTGTTTCAGGACATATGCAGTCAAACGTGAGTTTGCTACCAAGACTATGTGGACTGATAAAAAGAAGTTCTATGCAAAATGCATAGGTTATGATGGTGCTGCCAAGCCTTGCAAGTGGTATATATCTGCTAGACACCAACCTGATGGAAGGACAATAAGAGTGAATCAAATTCCAAAACCTCATAATTGCATTACAAGTTCTCAAACAGTTACAAAGATGACATCACAATTATGGGTTGTAGAAAAGATCAAGCCCATTTTAGCCACAACACCAAACATTACTGCAAAGAGACTGAAAATAGACTTGGAAAAGCGGTACCCCATTAAGCTGAATTATACTACAGTGTGGAAGGCAAAGCAAAGGGCAATGAAAGAGCTATATGGTGATTGGGCAAATACCTTTCGAATGATTTATAACTTCAAAGCAGAAGTAGAGAAGAGGTCACCTAGCAGTGTTGTGGAGATAGATACTGAGGTAACAGCTGATGGGAAAGTCTTCTTCTCTAAATTCTTCATGGCTTTAAAGCCTTGCATCGATGGCTTCAAAGCAGGGTGCCGTCCATATTTGAGTATAGACTCATCTTTCTTGACTGGAAAGTGGAATGGTCAACTAGCAGCATGCAATGCTTTAGATGGACACAATTGGATGTTCCCTGTAGCTAATGGCATGTTTTAGTCTGAGACAGAGGCATCATGGACATGGTTCATGATGCAGTTGAAAAGATGCATAGGGTCAGTCTCTCCATTGGCAGTGCACACAGATGCATGTAAAGGTTTAGAAAATGCAGTGAAGATTGTTTTCCCTCATGCTGAGCAGAGGGAGTGCTTCGGCCATATGTGGATGAATTTGATCAAAAAATTCAGAGGAGATGATTTTGGATGCATGTGGCTAGCAGTAAGATCTTACACCAGGCAGACACATTCATATCACCTTGAAAAGATTAAGGCGGCATGCTCTGAGGAGGATAGGGTCAAGTTTTGTACATGGTTGGAAACCTACCATTCTCTTTTATGGTACAGGTCTGGTTTTAACACTGCCATCAAATGTGATCATATCAACAATAATTTGGCAGAAAGTTTCAACAACAAAGTGAAGGAGTTAAAAGACTTGCCTGTCCATGACATGGTTGACCAGATCAGGATCATGATCATGAGGTTGTGGGAATTGAGAAGAAGGCTTGGTGATGTTCTTCAAGGAGATAAGCTTCCTGATGTTGTGCAGCAGGTGGTCAACAGGAGCAGAAATCTTGCACATTTGCGTGTTGAGAAATCCTCATTGTGGGGTGCTGAAGTCAGAGATACAAAGACTGGCAGGAGGCATGTTGTTGACACTCAATTGCATGAATGCACATGCCTTGAGTGGCAACACACTAGGAAGCCTTGTGAGCATGCCATACTTTTCTTGGCCTCCAAACACAAGCTAAATATGCACCCATATTTGCATGAGTATTATTCTGTAGCAAAATTCAAGGCTGCATATGGAACACCAATTCCAGCACTTACAGATCAGTCTCAGTGGCCTGAAGTGGACATTCAGTTCTCCTTGTGTCCTCCTTTGATGAAAAGAAAAGGTGCCCAAGCAGAGTAGATTCAAGGCTTGGTTTGAGAAAGGTGGGAGCAGCAAGAAGGGAAAGAAAGATGCCAAGCCAAAAAGGGCCCAAAAAGGTAACAAGAATAGATGCAAACTCTGTGAAGAACTTGGACACCGAGCTGGCTCTACCAAGTGCAGATACACTGCTGAAAAGCCAAAGTATGGTCATCCAAAATCTATCCCATTTCTTGTTGATGATTTCCCCCCAGCTAACTTGCTTGTTTTCAGGAGGAAGCGTGGAGAAAAAGGCCCACCTCTTGTTGTTGACGAATGCTGGCCAGTGAAAAGGGCAAGAATCAATGGCCAAAGAAAGAAGAGAACTAACCAGATCATGTTTGGTGATGCTGAGGTGCAATCTGAACTTGTTTTGGAGGATGATGTGCAAACTGTTGAGGCTTTAGGGCACACCGTTTCTGATTTGGAAGCTCTGGTGCAAAATGAGGGGCAAAATGAGCCTGTTGTTGAGGCTCTAGTGCAAAATGAGCCTGTTGTTGAGACTCTGGTGCAAAATGAGCCTATTGTTGAGGCTCTGGTGCAAAATGAGCCTGTTGTTGAGGCTCTGGTGCAAACTGACCATGTTGTTGAGGCTCTGGTGCAAACTGACCATGTTGATGAGGCTCTGGATCATGATCATGAGGTTGTTGAGGAGGTGCAGGAGGTGAAGGAGACTCTTGGACGTCCGTGGGAGGCGGATGGTAATGGTAAGAAAAAGAAGAGCATAAACCTGTTGTGTGGTGTGAAACTTGTGAAGGAGAAGAAAACGAGGGGTAAGAAGAGCCAAAAGAAACAGACTTTGAATTTGGCACTTGTTGTAAAAATTTGTTATTGTAATAATTTGGCAGTTGTTGTTGTTGTTGTAAACATTTGTTATTATAATAATTTGTCACTCGTTGATAATTTGGACAAAATTCAAATATGATGGTAAATTTGAATTTGAACAAATGTAGCTATGTCACTTTTTTATGTTTGTATGAGCTTCCAACATTTTTCTCATATGTACAATACAACTCATCCTTACCCTGATCCCTTTTGTGAAGTACAACTCACCCTTACCCAAAATGGGGTAGAAATGGGCTCCAAAGCTAGGGTAAACCACCCCATTTCTAAGCAAGTTTTTTTTCGACCATTTTTAAAACCAAGTTTGATATTTTTTCTCAGAACTATGTCACATAACATGACACCATGCGAAGGTTTTGTATTTTTTGATTTTTTTTGAATTAGTTATGCACATTTGAATGTCTGGTCAAACTTGAAGGGTTTTCATAAATATTCTTAGCTAGGGGCTGAGGCTCACAAAACTAGCATTAGATCTCTGATGAAATAGCATGTTGTGAACCTAAAAATGATTTTTACAAAAAATCATCATCATGAAATCATGTACCTATAGTTCATATCTTACCCACTTCCAACCGATTCGGCAGGATTTGTCTTTTTCACCAGGGATGGAATAAAAGGTTTGAGATACTCAAGTTGGGAAATTGTACATGCTAGGTGGTCTAGTATTTTTAAAAAATAGGATGTTACCATTTTGAAACTTCAATTTGGTGGTTGCTTCACAAATCCCCCCCTCTTTCGGCACTCAGAAAATAGAAAATGGATTTTCTGTGCGTCGAAAAGGAAAACTTTGTGCTACAACATTGTTAGTCATCCCATTATAGACATGCATGCCCAATATGGGCACATTATCACAAACTATGCCTTGATTCTAGCCATATCATTGGTCATTTGACCCGAAAGCCAGAAAACCTCGGAGGGGATAGGTCATTTTGTGAAGGGTTTTTTGAAATATGATCAATAGACCAAGTTTGATATTTTTCCTCACAACTATGTCACATAACATGACACCATGCGAAGGTTTTGTATTTTTTTTGATTTTTTTTGAATTAGCTATGCACATTTGAATGTCTGGTCAAACTTGTGAAACCCCGTTGACTGCATCCTAAACCCAGCTAACCCTAAGGCCGAATGAGGAACGTAAATCTAACCCTAGTGCGACACTGTGGCCGTCCGATCGCGTCTTCTAGAAGGATTCCGCGGGTGGCTCTAGGCGATCCGTGAAAGGGTTTGTTCTGCAACCTGATTGGTTGGCGTCTCTTAGAAGGATTTCGCGGCTAGCTCTTGGCGATCCGTGGGATGAATGATTCTGGAATCTGATTGGCTTCATCGTTTTTCCATGAACAGATAAGGTACAGCGTGGCACACTCCATTGACCGTTGGACCGAGCGTGGCATGCGAGGACGCTGGGCGGGGCGGGCTGCACCATGCATGCAGCTGCCCCTAGCGTCGCGGTCTAGCTATTTTGCGTGCAACAGCGCTACAGCGTATTTACTCCCTCCGTCGCATTAAATAAGTGTACATCTAACAACTTTCTTCAGTCAAACTTACTCCCCTCAGGTTCATTGTAATAAATAAGACTTTGCATGATACCACATCTATGTTATTTTGCACTATGGAGTAGTAACTTAGACTATTAACATATGCATTATACCACATCTAAGTTACTCCCACATACTCCCTCCGTCCGCAAATAAATTTAAGAGACCATTTGCTAAATGTTATTGGACTTGATTTCCGTGAAGCAATTTTGTGGGCAGAGGGAGTATGCATGTCACTATGATCAGCCTAAGAAAAAATGGACTGTTGGACCGAGCGTGGCATGCGAGGGCGCTGGGCGGGACGGGCTGCACCATGCATGCATGCTATGCAGCTGCCTCTGGCGTCGCAGTCTAGCTATTTTGCGTGCAACAGCACTGCACCGTATTTACTCCCTCCGTCGCATTAAATAAGTGTACGTCGAACAACTTTCTTCAGTCAAACTTACTCCCATCCGGTTCATGCGCCATACAAAAAGTCAATATTTATAAATCTAAAATATCAAATTTGACTACGTATATAAGAAAAAAATCAAAATCTAAAATATTATAAACTTAGTTTCATACTCCCTCTATTCCCTCCAATTGACATTCCTCTGATTACTCCCACCGATTTTTCTTGCGTGTGTAAAAACGAATGGTTTTGTTGCATGCGGTGTGTAAAAACGAACGAGTACCTTGGTACCAGATTCCTGCATTTATTACCGAGTAAATCAAGGCCAAATTCTATTTTCTCTTTTATTTTTCACTACCAATGAACAACTACCTTGGACGTTTTTTTTTCTCTCTTTCGCATTAATGCATGCATGCATGCGGGGCGGGGGCGACGGTGCAGGGGTCACGTCGTATCCTAGCAATTTTTTTCTCTCTTTTCGCATTGATCACGCATGCAGCGCGCCTTCATGCCCATACGCGGCTGCACCAACGCTGGATTCCCACGCCGCCCTTCACGCTCCGCCCTCAATAAATAGGCAAAACGCCTTTGCCTCCTCATCTCATCTTGCCCCTCTCATCTTCAACCTCTCGAGCCCATCCCTTTACCTCCTCCTAGCCCCCAAAACACTCGACCATGGCGACCTCCCCCCTCTGCTTCCCTTCCGACACCGAAGTGAGCGATGAGGACAACCACCCGGACCACAAGCAGGTCTGGGAGCAGGAGGCGCCCACGCGCCGCCCCAAGCGTGGAAAAAAGGGACGCAAAGCCTCGCCCTGCCCCTGGGCGGAGGGCCCCATCGTCCACAACCCCGTCCCCGGCGGCAGCAACCTCCCCGACGACGGCCCCTCCGAAGCGTACTGGGCTGCGGCGGAGAAGGAGGAGGAGGCGGAGCTGGCTGCTTACGCCAAGTGGGAGGAGAAGCGGGCCAAGCACGCCTTGAAGAAAAGGCGCAGACGGGAGGAGGAGGAATGACAGGAGGCCAATCGCTGGGCCTTCCAGGAGGAGCAGCGGCGGCGGGAGCGGCGGGAGAGGCTGGCGGACTGGAATGCCGCGGTGGCTCGGAGGGCGGCGGCACCGGCACTGCCTCCACCGCCGATGGAGTAGGGTAGCTAGGGTTAGGGTTTAGGGGCTAGCCAGGGTTTAGGCCCCTATATTATTGTACCCTTTTATTTTTATTGTAATGTTATCCCAATGTTATCGATCGGGCTATCTAATGTAAGGAATGTTATCCCAATATTATCTATCCCCTTGTTTTATTGTAATTTGTGTTTTATTGTATTGTCATTTGTCAAAACACCCAAAACAACAAGTGTATAAAACAAAAGACACAAAAACAAGTTCTCATATAATACTCGTGCAATATTTATAAAATGAGTGAAATTAGAAAAGCTCAAAAGGAAGAATAAGTTAACGTAATGATGGTTGATTATTTTCAAACAAGACATTTACATATTTAGATAAGTTAAAGGAGCGCCCAAGTTATGTTAGTTAAATGGATGCCCTTGGACTTCATTTATATATTTACTTTAGTTAAAAAGATTGCGACCTGAGCACGAGTATCTACAGATCCACACGTCCCTATTTAGATTGTAACGTGAGTACCATTTTTTTTGCCCAATCAACATATAGTTACTATTGGGCCTGGATACGACCATTTTGGCCTGGCTAAGTTTTATTTGGGCCTAGCCTTTTTCAACCCTCGTCAATTGTTTTTTTTACTTTTCAACCCCTCCCCCTCCCCTGCACACGGGCGCCCCCTGCACACTGATAAAAGAAACACTAACGAAACTGAAGGAACACTGATTTCAAAAACAGAGCAGCTCAAAATTAGCCCGAATTTGTGTTGCATTTTATTCAAGCCAAATACATAGACCATTACATCCATTACAAAGCATCACTCGAACACTGACTGCGCTGTCTAATGACTAACGATCAGGAGATAAACTAATCCGAGAGAAATTACACAAAAATAAAAAAAACCGGCCATCAGATTGTCCTGCTTCTTTAATTCGATGATTTGCCTTAGCTGCTTGTTCATCTTTTTCAGCTCGGCCTTCACTTCCGCATCCACCATAGTACCAGCGGAAATGGGGTTGCCACATCCCAATTGCTCCACCACGGACGGGTTTTCGAGCTCCCGGGATGCTACCTCCACCCCAATTCGCTCGATGTACTCATCAAGCCACTCAAAATGCCAACATTTTGGTAGTTCCTGGAATCGCTGAGATGAACCCTAAATCCCAAATTCGATGAAATGCATGAAATTTCGAAAGAAAAGCGATAAATTGGCGCTCGGAACACTCAGATCTCACCTTTCCCGGCTCGGGCTTGCTCTCACACTTCACAAATTCCCGGCCAATGTTGTCGTTCTTGTCGGTGGATGTGACAAGCCGCTTTAGGGGCGTGGTACGGGGGCAATCGGGGCACCTCCTCATCGGCACCGCACCATACCGAGGCCATGAGAGGTGGGAGGAAGCAGAGCTCGATATCCCTCGTCGGCGTTGCCACACTTGCTCGCCGGAGAAGAAAACGGAAGGGAATGAGATGCTGGAACGGTGGCGGGAGTGCTCGGGTTCGGGGACGGATCGGGGCCAACGACTCTCTTCAACCACAGGGTGGGTCCCACGATATGAGGTGGACATCAGGTGAGTTCCTCCGTGACGTGGAGAGGCTGTGGGTCCTACTGTGCTCAGCTGATTCGAATTCGTTGACGGTCTCATGGGGTTAAGTAGAAGTGTCGCACGGGAGCTATTTGCCGCTTCAGAAGTGTCGCATGCGAGCTATTCTTTTCAACGATGTCGCTTTCCTTCCAATTCCACGTAAAGACGTCGCATAGGAGCTATAAGCCCCTTAATCTTGGTAAGAGAGTCCGAGTGGTACTAGTCTATGTCCGAGTAGCACTAGGACTATGTGTGTCTGTGGTATGTGTGGTGTGTACGTGTCTTAGTCTAGGGAGGTTTCCTAGTTAGGCAAGTGTATGTGTGAGTCCTAGTACTAGTAGTATCCGTACGTGTGTATGTGATGGTTTAGATTTAGTATTAGTCAGGTCTAGCTTGCATATATAAGCAAGAGTAGACCGTGAGTCTTATAACACACCGAGTGAGTTGAGAAGAAAATAAAGAAAAAGAACGGGCACGACACGTGCCCTTGGCCATAAGATTTTTCGAGCGTGTTTGTTTGTCTAGTTTGATGTAGTCGATCTGTGGGCAAATTCCAACAATTGGTATCAGAGCGAGGTCGAAGATTTGAAGCCACGCTTGCCCCAGGGAGGCGACCCTACTAGCGCCTCGGGGCGGGCGACCGGGTGGAGGCGGCGAACATGCCGTCATTGGTGAGGCGGCGAGCGATCATCGTTCGGAGGAGCGACAAGGAGGAAGACGACGAGCGACGCGTCGTCGGCAAGGTGGTGGATGGGGATGATCGTTGATGAGTGCTGTGGTACCGGGGTGCGGTGCTGGAGAATCTTGTCAAGATCGTCGTCCGAGAGAGTATGAGTCAAAGAGTCATGGTCGTGCGGGTTAGCACATTGAGTCGGCGTCGTGTTTGTGAGTCGCTGTCGTGTCCAAGTGCTTGTCTCTGTGAGGATCCATTGCAGTTGAAGCGAATGAAGGTTGAGGGACTGTTCATCGTTTGGACAAAGACGCAATTTGCGTGCCTTGATCAGGTTGTCTATGTGTCTCGACGAGAGGATCAATTTCAAGTGTGAAGGGGGCGGTAAACCAGTAAAGGTGAGTCTCTTCAATGAGGCCATGTCTCTACATGAGGCCGAAGTGGATGGTCTAGTCCACGCCAGGAGGTCGACATGTATTGTGCTAGGGTGGACGGTGTGTTCCACGGGTGGTGCGATTCCACAGGGTTCGCTAGCGTGGCTGGGTAGTCCGGATCATACTTGAGTTGTTCCGTAAATTTGCCAAGTCGAAATTGGGGAGAGCCAATTAGACTTGTCGTGGTGCGAGACCTAGACAAGACGCAGATTTACAAGGATTCAAGATCAGAGAAGCATGGAAGACGAAGAGTAGTCAATCAAGATTAGAGAGAGATTGTTAGCTTAATCTTGGTAAGAGAGTCCGAGTGGTACTAGTCTATGTCTGAGTAGCACTAGGACTATGTGTGTCTGTAGTATGTGTGGTGTGTACGTGTCTTAGTCTAGGGAGGTTTCCTAGTTAGTCAAGTGTATGTGTGAGTCCTAGTACTAGTAGTATCCGTACGTGTGTACGTGATGGTTTAGGTTTAGTATTAGTCAGGTCTAGCTTGCATATATAAGCAAGAGTAGACCGTGAGTCTTGTAACACACCGAGTGAGTTGAGAAGAAAATAAAGAAAAAGAACGGGCACGACACGTGCCCTTGGCCATAAGATTTTTCGAACGTGTTTGTTTGTCTAGTTTGATGTAGTCGATCTGTGGGCAAATTCCAACAGCCGACTCGCGCCGTCCGGCTCCACCGTGTCTGCCTGTGTCGCCTCCGGCTCGCCCGACTCGCGCCATCCGGCTCCAGCGCGTCCGTCTGCGTCGTCTCCGGCTAGCCGACTCGTTCCGCCGCAAGCTTCCTGCTGCGGCACCGCTGCACTACCTATGCTGCGCCTCAGCTCGCTGCACATGCCGGCCAGCTTCCTGACTGTGCGTATCTGCGTGCTCATCGGCACACGGGGCGGGAGCGACTAATGGATGAGTGGAGGGGGTCGGCCGGTTGGTAGGACCAAAAAGAGAAGAAAGGGAGAGGGACGGTTAGGCCAGTCTGTAGCAAAAAAGTGAGAAAATTGAACAGAAAAAGGAAGGAGAGTGCCGGATGAGGCTAGCCGGCTACAAGAAAAGTTACTACGAAAGAAAGCAAAGGGAAAAGGGAAGTGTGGCAACAGTCGGGGTGGACCTCGTCAGACCGAGTGCTCCGCGTCTCAGGGTCAGCAACCCCCGCGCTTCAAGTGTCGCCAGTCCGGCAGCAGCCAGCCTCGCGGCGAGTAGGGAGCCATGAGCCACCCTCCTTCGGCTGGCCAGAACCCCCCTCCACCCCTCCGCCATCCCGCCTCACTGGCCAGGTGGGAACTCCCAATTCGTTTGAGCCATATGCACGCGCCCGCATCGACCTTCTGATGGAAGCTCGCCTCACCGAGGAGGATGGCGCAATCGGCCCCGTGTGATTCGGGCCACGCATCCGAAAGGATCCCTTTCCCGACAAGTTCTCCATGCCGCGGGACACCCCCAAGTACGACAGCAACATGAAGCCGGAAGACTGGTTGACCGACTACGTCACCGCAGTTGGCATCGCCCACGGCAACAAGCGTGTCGCGATTCGCTACATCCCCCTCATGCTGACTGGCTTGGCAAGAACCTGGCTCAACAGCCTCGTGCCCAACAGCATCAACGCTTGACCAGACTTCGAGAAAGTCTTCATCCGGAACTTCAACGACACATACAAGCGCCCAGACAGGCCCCGTGATCTTTCTTTGTGTGTCCACGGAGACCGCGAGTCGGATCGCGCGTACCTCGTCCGCGGGACCGAGCTACGCAACTCCTGCGAAGGGATGGTGGAGAACCAGAAAATCCGTTTCTTCATCGAAGGGTGCCGCGAAGGCACGATGTGCGCCACCGGCTGCTGTGCGACGAACCTAGACCATGGCAGAGATGATGACCATCGCTGACCAGTACGCCACCGCTGATGCGGCAATGAAGAAGCCCCTCCGGGTAAACGCGGAAGGACGCCCGGTTCCCACTGATCTGGCTAGGGAGAAGCCTGCCGGTCAGAGCGGTGAAGCTGGCTCGTCCAGACGACACGGCAACGATAGCCGCTACCAGGGCAAGCGTCCGGGTGAGCAGCAGAGCCCGCGCTACCACCAGCGGCAAGTTAACACGGTGCAGGGCACGCCGGCCCACAACGACAAGAGGCAGAGGAATGCTTTCAGCTTGGAGTGGAGGCGTTCCAGATGGAGCCTGGGAAGTAGGTCAATGGTGTGAATATTATCCGCACCTTCATCAAACGTCGGGTGCAGCCACTGAAAGGGATACGGGTAGGCTACGTTAGCGCAAATCAAATTTTTCTACTGCGTAAACCAGGATTACTATTGTCATAGATCACGGGATTACCACTAGACGCGCGGTTGCGGAACTTGATGAAGCACGTCGAGGCAGTGTAAATATTCTACGCCTCCTCCTCGTCCTCGTCCCACGAGCAGCTCCCCTTGCGCGGCTCGTTCAAGCGCTACAGATGCAGAGCCTCCGAGGTATCCACACGTACAGGGTGGAAGCGTTAGACGCCGGACTGCTAGGTCCACGCGTGCAACACAGGCGTGAGGAGTGGCGGTTGGGTGGAATGGTCTAACCCTGGTCAGCTCGCCACACCCTCTCTTATATAGACATCCCTAGTGGGCTTTTACATTAGCAGCCCATTAGTAGCCTAAACATGGTCTAATTCGGATTCAATCCTCATTAGGCTTCCGACCCCTTAAGTGTGTGACCCTATATGTTCATATACGTATAGACATGACACGAATACACTTATTCTGTCAGTAGTTGGTAGCGGTCTCTAGCAAGACGTGCCAAGTCCTAAACGCATACAAATATCATATCGGACGAACCATCATAAGGTTTAGTACATGTCTCTCCCTTTGCCTCACGATATTTGGTCTAGCTCCAAGCTGACCTCCCTTTCTCGATACTGTGATTCGAAATCCCTTTAATAGGTTAACTCTTAACCTTATATAGCACGGCCATGCATTTCTGGATCCGATCACTCGAGGGGCCCAGAGATATCTCTCTCAAGTAGAGAGGGGCAAATCTCATCTTGATTGACCATGCCTTGCAGCATGCTTCAGGACAAACTCGAAAGCTACCTTTATAACTACCCAGTTATAAAGTAGTGTTTGATAGCCCAAAGTAGGTCGATCCACATCTCAAGTACATGCGACAGTCTCAGGTGTAAGGACAAAACATACACGATGTGTAAAGAGAGCTGCAACCAATTGCCAGTCTCAAGTTGGGTCGGTCCAACCCCATGTTCATAACATGTGTCCACATCATTGGTTTGACATCTCCATGTACATGACTTGTGAAACATAGTCATCAACCAATCGATGTGCTAGTCTAATATTCATGTGTGTCCTCACATGAACTCCGACTAGGGACAACTCTTAAATAACCATACAAGTAAAGAGTTTCCCAAACAATTCACATAATTGCCAATCAATAGAAGTTGCCTGATATGGATATTCAAGGAACATTACAATAACTCATGGATACATAAGAAATATAATCATCTCTATGATTGCCTCTAGGGCATATTTCCTTCAACCGCTCCAAGCGAGGGCGCATCCGATGTTTCTTTACACTAGCCGCAACGACCCAACGAGGGTCTCAGCCGAGGAGTTATCCTGAGGCGACCTCGACAGAGTTCTTTAGCCGCTGCTGAAGTACAAGTCCGAGAAGGACCTTCCGGGGAAGTCGTTGATGTCCTCCTTCAGTGCCACGAAACCCATTCCGCAGGTGTAGATTTGCGACATGCGCGTTGCGCCTTTTTCGAGTGTTTTTCCTTATTATTGCTTGTACTGATTTTTGATGTCTTCTTTGTGCAGGAGTTCAAGGTGGCTGCCATGGTGCCCCCGCTGCACGAAAGTTTTCCGGTTGCGCCGGACAACGAGGTTGTGGACTCCGAGTCCTTAAATTCTTCCGTCGTAGTCGCCAACTCATGAAGCCCCCGAGGCGAGCGAGGAGCGGACCCGGAAGCGGGTACGCAGTTCGAGCGAGTCTTTGGATGCCTCGACTCCGCCAATGCCAAGGGACCCGTCCTTCCTCATGCGCCACGGTGAGAATGATGGTGCTTCTTCTGCACCGTTCCCGGCTGTGCCCCTGCGGGCAGTGGTGCCGCAGCCGCCGGCTAAGAAGAAGGAGAAGGAGAAGGTGTCGCCCGTCTTCATCTTGAGCGGATTGACTCATAGGTAGTTTTCGGATGCTTTTGTATTTTGCGTGTGCACTTTTCTTCTTGACTTGACGAATATTTTCCTTACAGCCACTCCTCAGAGGGCTCTCTTAGTGAGGGCGCTCAGGAGACCGTAGGGGAGTCAAAGCCGACGGCCCCTCCTTCTCAAACGGTGGCCACCTCTGGGGGCGATGCTCTGAACCCCTCTCTGTAGGAGGCTCGAGTAATCGTCACTCAGAAGACTGCACCTGGACCTTCAAAGTCCCCGTCTGAGCATGTCAGTTATTTTCTTCTTGTCCTGGGGGAAGCCCCCGGGCCTTTTTCGGATCGTGTTGTTTGATGTTTTGCTCGTTTGGGGGCGCAGCCCCCGAGCTTTTCTATGATGCTTTTTGATTGTTTTCCACTGTTTCTTCTTGTAGCCTTTTGTGAACAGCGCGAATCTTCTCATCCGGCAGCATCTAGCGCTGGAAGCCAGCATGCAGCAGTTGCGGGGTACGTGTCTTGATTGCTTTTGTCTTTTTCGTCTGCTTGCTTAAATGTAGCTTGTGTTGCTCATGTGTGTTCTTGATGCTTTGCAGATGAAAATAATGCTGCCCTTCGTCGGCTAGACGCTCTCAAAAAGAGCCTCGATCGCGCGGAGAAGCAAGCTGCTGATATCGTGGAGGCGAAGGAGCGCCTACAGCAGGAGTTGGCCGATGCTGCCGAGGCCAAAGAGCGCCTACAGCGAGAGGCTTCGGATCGCGAGGAGCATCTTGCAACTGTTGCGGCTGCGCGCGAGAAGGAGGTGGCTGAGAAGCTAACGGCTGCGGCCAAGGCCTTCTCCAGTAAGTGTCTTGCATTCAAATTGGTTTTATTGTTTTTCGACTAATCTTTCTTCATGTCCTTATTCGACACCTGCATGTTCTTCTTTTCCACTAGATGCTTCGGGCATTGCGTTTGATCGCAGTGTCTTGGAGCACGGGAGTGCTCTGGAAGATGCCACCGCAGTGGTCGAAGAGTGTTGTGGCACTGCTGCTGGCTCCCTTGCTAAGGCCAAGGAGGTCCTACAACATTTCTACAAGGAGATCGTTCCCAAGGGTGCTTCCCTTGAGGACGTTGATTCTCTGGCGGATGCGCTGTCAGAAGGTGCCCCTGCGGTCTACAAGCACAAGCAGAAGGGAATCGGCGCCTCCCTTGGTCTGGCCATGGCTATGGCATCTGGAGCGGAGCTGGATCTTCCGCACATCACCTCCCAGATGCCAACAGCTCCAGACGGCTCTGAGGTAGCCTTTGCTCTCTTCGCCTCTCGCTGCAAGCGGTATGGTCCAAGGCTTATCGATCTGTTGGCGGACTGTGCGGCGAAGCAGCATGGAGAAGCCAGGAGAAGGCACTCTGGCTCCAAGGCTACCCGCGCATGCGGGCGCCTAAATCTGTTGTAGCTAGGATAGATTTTCTTCTTCTGTCGTTGTTATAGTTTGTCGAACAATTTCCTTGTGCCACACAGTGGCTTTTTTGATGTATATATAAATGATGCTTCGAGCTCTTGTCTGAGAAATGTGTTGTTCATATTCTTACTTGCTTGCCTTTAGGGACCTTCGGGTGACGCTCTCGTGGATGCTTCGACTGTCCCTCAACTGCGGCCATCTTTGGATGATGCCTCGCAGCTTTGTTTCTTCGTGACCGCGTCCGCAGCCTGGAGAAGGAGATCCTTGGCGTTCAAGGCCATGCGGATGTGTGGAAGTCGAAGGCTGAGCGAGCTACCGCCAGGGAGGAGTATCTGATGGGGACCTGCGGCAGTTGAGCGAGCAACTACAATGTGATTTTTCTTGAGCTGCTGCCCGTCTTCGGATGCGCCTTGTTTGTGTATCGCCTTACTCTGAGTTATCGGTAGGTGCCAATTTTGTCCCGAGGGAGCAGAAGGAGCGTGTTGCAGTTTGGATCAACTGTCTCACCCAACATGACTTGGAAGCTGGCGGCTTCTTCTGGATGGACCGTGACCGGGCCACCGTCCTTGCGATGGTGCAGGATCGTGTGCATCAAGTGTCGCGGGTGCTGAAGCAAGCGAAAACATCCTTGGCGTCGATTCTGTACATCATGTCCCCCTCGATGAGGCACCTTCAACTCTTTAGGGTTTTCTGGCAAAGTTTCAAGACATGGGTCACGTGAGGGAGTTGGTGCGGCACCAGCTGGTTGCAGGGGTGAAGGCTGCCCTTTCACTTGTTCGGCTGCATCGCCCTGATGTTGACCTTGCGACGGTGGCGACTGGGCCGCCTCTCCGACCAGATGGTAGCTTATGGGATATGCGACCACACTATGCAGCTGTTAGGCAGTATGCCGAAGAGATCGTGGATCTCTTTGAGCATCGGGCCCGCGTCATGCTTCAGAATAGGTAGACCCTGTAAAATGATAGATATAAAACTTGTATATATTTCGAGTGGGCTTATTATGCCCTTTGTTGTAAAGATTATTTGTGTTAGCACGTGGTGCTTTTGTTGTATGCATATCCTTTTCGTTAGCCTGACGTAGTCAGCTACTCAGGTTTTTCATGCGTTATTCTTAGTCGACGAGGTCGTGAGGTGAGGCGGAGCCCCCGAGTGTGTTGTAGTAGGAAGTAATGCAAAGGTAAAAAAGAATTTTTCAGGCTAGGGACTTAGCTTTTATTCATATCGAAATGAGGAGGTACATTGTTCGGCCGAGTAGCCTTATTGAAAGTAAATAGATAGCTAGGGGTAGAAGTGTCGCAATTGTGCAACGTTCCATGGGTTGGAGTATGCGACTCCTGACTTGACGTCCTTGAAGCGGTAAGCGCCACCTGGGATGACTTCGGTGACGATGTAGGGTCCCTCCCAGGGTGACTCGAGCTTCTTCGGTCGCTCTTGCTTGAGTCGCAGGACGAGGTCTCCTTCGACGAAGGACCTTAGGCGCAGCCGGCAGTTGTGGTAGTTGTGAAGGCTTTGCCGGTAGACCGCTGAGCGGTCTGCAGCAATGTCGTGTGCCTTGTCGAGTGTGTCGACGACGTCTTCAAGTGCGGCCGTTGATTCTGCTTCGCTATAAGAAACGACCCATGGGGCCTTGTGGCGCACTTCTACAGGTAGCACGGCTTCGACTCCGTGCACCATGAAGAATTGCTTGTAGCCAGTTGAGCTGTTTGGCATTGTGTGCAAGCTCCAGAGCACGGAGGGTAGCTCTTCTGCCTAGGCTCCCTCAATTCATTCGAGTGGGCAGAGTAGGCGTTTCTTGATGCCACCGCCTACGAGGCCGTTGGCCTTTTCGACCTGCCCGTTGGTATGCGGATGTGCCACGGAGGCGTATGATATGTTGATGCCAAGAACTTCGCAGAAGTCCTGGAACTCTTTGGAGATGAAGCTTGAGCCATTGTCCGTGATGATGTTGTGCGGCACACCGAACCTGTAGACTATGGACTCGAAGAACTTGACGGCTGTTTTGCCTTTTTTGGTTGGTTACAGGCATGGCCTCGATCCACTTGGTAAACTTGTCGACTGCGACCAGGAGGTAGACGTGGCCTCCTTTCGAAGATTTGGGCAGTTTGTCGATCATGTCGAGGCCCCATTGGGCGAAGGGCTAGGCCAGTGGTATGGGCCTGAGCTCTGATCCTGGTGCGTGTGGTTTGTCCGCAAACCTTTGGAAGCCGTTGCACCTTTGTACGATGTCCTTGGCATCGGTCATGGTCATTGGCCAGTAGAATCCAGCTCGTAAAGCTTTGGCGACAAGGGCGCGGCTGCCCACGTGATGGCCGCAGATGCCCCCGTCGATGTCTTGGAGGATGGTTTTCCAGTCACCGATGGTGACGCACCGTTGGAGTACACCCAAAATGTTGCACTTGTATAGTTCGCCATTGATGATGGTGAAGGCTTTGGACCGGCGAGATATGCGCCGGACATTTGTCGGTTCATCAGGCAGTTCCCTGTTTATCAGGTACCGAAGGTACGGCTGTGTCCATGTTTCTTCGATTGCCATGACCTGCATCAGGCTGACCAACTCGACCTCCGTGTCGAGATTTTCGGGTCCTTCCTGTCCTTCGTGTGGTGCAGCCCCCCGAATGCTTCGCTTCTTCGGGTGATCCCTTGGGGAATTTTCTTTTAATAGAGGGTACACAGATTTGTTCGAGGAACACACCTGGTGGCACCCGTGCGCAAGTGGATCCGATGTTGGCGAGTCTATCGGCTTCTTCGTTGCTTTCCCTTCCAATGTGGCGAAGCTAAAGTCTCCTTCGAGTGAGTTGTAGAGTGTGCGATACGCGATCATGTTGGCGGCATGGGCATCACACTCGTTCATCGTCTGCCGGACGACGAGGTTCGAGTCACCGTAGATGACTAGGCGCGTTGCGCCGCAGATCTTTGCCATCCTCATGCCGTGGATGAGGGCCTCGTATTTGGCCTCGTTGTTAGAGGCGTGAAATTTCATCTGAAGGACATATTTCATCTTCTCGCCTTGCGGGGACGTCAGTATGATGCCAGCTCCTGCTCCATCCTCGCGCTTGGAGACGTCAAAGTGCATCATCCACGATTGTGTCATGTCCGGGGTGTCCGGCAGTTGGATCTCTATCCAGTGGACGAGGAAGTCAGGGAGCACCTGAGATTTGATCGCCTTACACCGCTCGTAGACTATATCTAGAGGGGATAGCTCGATACCCCACAGGGCTACGCGTCCCGTGGCTTCGGGGTTGTTCAGGATGTTGGAGAGTGTCGCCTCGTTGACGACCATTATATGATGCTCCTAGAAGTAGTGGCTCAACCGACGAGCCGTCATGAACACGCCGTAGGCGAGCTTTTGGTAGTGAGGGTACCTCTGTTTTGTTGGTGTCAGTACCTCGTTGAATTAGTAGATTGGGCGTTGGACCCCATGGGTCTTGCCTTCTTCGGGTCGTTCGACCACGAGTACGGTGCTTACCACTTGATGCATGGCTGCTATGTATAGCAGCAGAGGCTCGTGTTCTTTTGGCGTGACCAGGATGGGCGAGGTGGAGAGCAGTCGCTTCAGATCTTCGAATGCGTCATCTGCTTCGGGTGTCCACTCGAATTTGTCAGATTGGCGTAGCAGCTGGTAGAAAGGCAGGGCCTTTTCTCCCATGCGGCTTATGAATTTGCTTAGTGTCGCGATGCGCCCAGCTAGCTGCTGGACACCTTTGATGTTCTTCGGCTTCTCCATGGTCAGTATGGCCCGGATTTTCTTTGGGTTCGCCTCGATCCCTCGCTGGGTGATGAAGTAGCCAAGTAGTTGGCCGGATGGGACGCCGAAGGCGCACTTTTCTAGGCTCAGCTTGATCTTATAGTGATCAAGGTTATCGAACATCTCGCGGAGATTGTCGATTGGTGTACTGGACTCCTTGGTCTTGATGACTATGTCGTTGACATAGACTTGGATGTTGCGACCAATCTGGCTTTTCAGGCATGTCTGCATGCATATCTGCTACGTGGCGCCTGCATTCTTCAGCCCAAAGGGCATGGTGTTGTAGCAGAATACTCTGAACGGCGTGATGAATGCCGTTTTCTCCTGGTCTTCGACCTTCAGTCGAATCTGGTTGTAGCCTGAGTAGGCGTCGAGGAAGGGGATTTTCTCGCAACCTACAGTTCAATCGATGATCTGATCGATACATGGTAGAGGGAAGTGGTCCTTGGGACAATGTTTATTGAGCGATGTGAAGTCCACGCACATCCGCAGGATGTCCGTATCTTTTTAGGGACCAGCATAGTGTTGGCTAGCCACTCGCTCTCCTTGATCTCTCGGATGAAGTCGGTGTCGAGCAGTCTGTTGACTTCGACTCCGACGGCTTCGGCTCGTGGCTCGGACAATCGTCGAATGGACTATTTGACGGGCTTGGCGTCCGGAAACACATAGAGTGCATGCTCGGCGAATTCCCTGGGAACTCCTGGCATGTCTGCAGGACACCAGGCGAAGATTTTCCAGCGCTCGCGGAGGAATTCGACGAGCACGCTTTCCTATGCGGGGCTGAGGTCATTGGCGATCAGCGCAGTCTTGGAGGTGTCTGTTGGGTGAACCTGCACTTTTTTCGTGTTGACAGTGGAGTCGAATGACATGTCAGGTGCGTTTTGCCCCGTTGTCTATCACCTCTCAGAGTCTTGTGAGCTCCTCTTGCATGTCGAATGACTGGGAGATTCTGTTGAAGTCTCTGTATAGTGGTCGGAGCGGGTGAAGCTGCCTTGTACGGTGATGACGCCCCTGGGTCCTGGCATCTTCAGTAGCAGGTACGCATAGTGCGGTACTGCCAGGAATCTTGCAAATGCCACGCGCCCAACGATGGCGTCGTACTGTGATGGCCAGTCTAGCACTTCGAACTCCAGCTGCTCGCACCTGAAGTTTTCGGGCTTACCGAAGATGACGCCGAGCCATATCTTTCCCAGGGGGGTATATGCCCTTCCCTGGGACTATGCCGTGGAACGTTGTGTTGAACTGTTCCAGGCTGCACAGCAGGATCCACATTGCTGCTAGGGTGCTGGCAAACATCAGGTTGATGTCGTTGCCGCCGCCCATGAAAACTCGGCTCATTTCGAACCCTATGATCTACGCTTCAAGCACCAGGGCAGCATGACCTAGGCGAGGGATCTGGCGGGGGTGATTCGAATTATTGAATGTGATGCATAACTCTGAGTCACTGAGGTACTCAGGGATGGCAGGCGGAGCGGTCACAACTAGGCTGACTTGGTGGGTGATCTTCTTTTGCACCCTATTTGTTGGGCGCCCCTTTTGGATCATCAGGGATCCTTTTGGCGCTGGGTACCCATTTATGTCGTTGTTTTGCGTGGGTGTGATTGCTTGATTTGACGGTCCCACGGGTGGTGGTGGAGGAGCTCCGTGGGCGATGTCACCTGGCACAGGTGCGGGTCCGAACCCAGGGTTTACGATCTGGCGTCGCATCTGGGTGAGGCCTTCGCTGAGTTTCTGGAACTCGTGGCAATCCTTCAGCATATGGCTTGCTTTCTTTTTACCATCCTGCTTGTCGATGTAGAAGTGGATTGTGCAAGGGTCCGACAGTTTGTCGTATGCCAAGAGTTTGTCGTCGCGGCTGCAATGTTGCCACGTCTGTGCGGGGCATCCTCCGTCGCGAAAGTTGCCTCCGCGGTATCCTCTGCTGCTGCGGTTGTTGTCGTTGCAACGGTCGGTGTAGCCAGCCGCAACCATGTCGGGACCATCGCGGTCGTCGTAGACGTGCGACCTTCGCTTGCTACGGCGTTCGCGCCTGCGGCCGTATTCATCCTCGTCATTCGGATGTGTTCGGTTGAGGGAGTCCTTGCCATCTGCCCACCTGTTGGCGATGTCCATGAGATGGTCCAGCGTCTTGGGCTTGATGCTCCCAAGTTCCTCCTTGAAGTCTAGACGTTTGACGCCGTCCTTGAAGGCATCGATCGTCCTCTCCTCGGAGATGTGCGCCGCGGAGTTCTTGATGTTGGACCAGTGTAGTATGTATGAGCGAATGGATTCGCCCGTTCGTTGGGTGCAGGCCCATAGCTACTCGATCAAGACTGGCCTCTTGCTGGTGCCCTTGAAGTTTCGGATGAAACTGTATGCCAGCTCCTCCCAGCTTCGGATGGAGCCTGAGGACAGGCTGCTGAGCCAGATTCGAGTTGCGCCTGTCAGCTGTAGCTGAAGGCATTGCAGGGCGGTGTTCCTGTTACCATCGTGCAGCTTGACGGATGATAGGTGGTTGCTGAGCCAGGATTTCGGGTCATGTGTCCCGTCGAACTTCGGAGTCTCCGAAGGGAGCTTGAAATTTTTCGGCATCCGTGTGCATCGAACGGATCTACTGAAGCATCTGGCTCCGCATAGTTCCCCGTTGTCTTCTTCTTCAGATTTGGTTGAGCACGCGCGCTTGGCGCGTGCCTTGTCGACCTTGCGCTGAGGGAGATCACTTCGAGCATCGTAGTCGCTGCTGCAACGCCTTGGGCGTTTTCGACATCGAGGTAGATCGTGCTCGTCTTCGTCGGATGAAGGCGTGGGGCTGCGGTCAAATCTGACCGCAACCTTCTTTTTCGGCTACGCGGGAGCCTCATCGTGGAGCGCGGATCCGATGAGCCCAAGTACGACTAGTGCGGACTTGTGCATGGCCATCTTAGGGTCATTCGCCGGAGGCAAATGAGACGCGATATAAGTCGTGGCTGCCATGATTGCAGCCTGTGGTGTTTTCGGCGTAACGACGCTGTTGGCGTCCATCGCCATGAAGGACGTGTTGAGGGTTCTGGTGACCTCGCGACGTGCGGCGGGGTCCATGTGCTCTGTGCGAGAGCGATGCTTATTGGCGTTGTTGTCGTGCGAGCTGGAGCCGCCGACGACGGAGAGCGCATCTCGCCGCGCACTGGACTCCGTGGCCGCTTGCTTGCGTTTGTCGAGCTCCTCCTGCTGTTTCACCTGCTTGTTGTGCTCGCCGATGAGGAGCAGGTGATATGCCATCAGCAGGTCCCGTGAAGCATTCACAGCAGGGGCGAATCTCCCCTATGGGCAAGGTATGGCAGCTGCCCTACCTTAAATTTTTTCAAAAAATTGTATATATATGCATAGTTCTGATATATATATTTAGTATTGTGTTAGGTACGTACTTTCTGAGAAATAATAAGCTTGCTCAGCTTACAGAGATTTATCACAATGATTTCTCTGATTATGAGCATGATCATATACGAGATGCGCTTGAGCTATTCATTATTCATATGAGGAGAATTGATGATTTAAGAGCTTGTCTTGATATTGCAAGCCTGGCTAAAAATGGTTGAACTTGATAGACACATCATGTTTACTACTGTCTACCGTCTTATTGAATTGGCAATGCTTTTACCAGTGTCGATGGTAATAGTTGAAAGAGCCTTCTTAGCTATGAAGATCATCAAGACTGATTTGCGCAACAAGATGTTTGATGGTTAGCTTAATGATTTAATGGTATGCTACATCGAGCGAGAGATATTCAAAAGTTTTAATCTTGCTGATATTAAAAAAGACTTTCAGAGTGCGGGTAGAGCTTTGCATTGCCGGAGACTTCTAGAAGGCATTAAAGTTTCAGTATTGGTACGTTTGTTTGTTCTACTTTGATTTATATATGTCGCTATTGCCGTTGTACTTAGTCACTATGCTCAAGATCATATAAACGTATTAATATGTCAAGACAATTTTAATTTCTTGCATCAATTTTTTTCACGCTTTAGAATTCGCCTGACCTCAATTTTTTCCGTCCTTCGCCACTGATTCACAGGTAGGATCTTGTTGCCTGCCACAGCTTCGCGTTCCTGGCGCCATCCATCCTCGTTGAGGTTGATCCTCTGATAGGCGGCAGCGTCGCCTTCGTTTGGCTGGAGGGACGGTTGTCCCCCGTTTCCTCCGTTCCCAGCCTGCGGGTTGGGCGGTGGGTTTGGTGGCGGTACGTGGGCACCCGAACCTGGTGGTTATTCCACTTTGCCTTGGAGGACCATGGCGCACTGATAGGTTCTCTTGTCCGATGGAGGGCCGCATAGATCTGAGTTGCAGCTGTTGCTGTCATATGACTCATCTGTCAACGTCGTCGTGCGTTGCACGCTGGGATGCGGGGCCCATGAGGCGGCCTGATGGATGGTGGTGGCACCCGCTCTGGGAGGCGGAGGGTGCCGGTTTGCCCCACCTAGAAGCAGAAGCTCCCGAACAGAATCTCGAGCCCGTCGCCTACGGGCTCGAAATCCTTCATGGTGGCTGGCGAGTGGGCGGTGAAGTCGAAGGTTCCGAAGAAGAGGTGGCTCTCCGTTGCCGAAGAATTATAGATCCCTTTGGTTGGGACCATCACGATCGCACAATCAGCGCCCCCAGTTCCCACATACGGCGCCAATTGACGAGGTTTGATCTCGTCAATGCCCATTGTTATGAGCTTGGGTTTTGGAGAAGATGGGGATGCTGGAGATCGCGGAACGGTTAACAGACAAGCAACCAGGGGACACGAGATTTACCCAGGTTCAGGCCCCCGGAGGGAAAACCCTACTCCTGCTTGTCTGCTCTTGATTACGGCGGGACCGAAAAGTACATGGGTGCACAAATGCAATCTGGCGTGAGGTGTGTATGCGGTGAATTCAGAGAGATCTCTCGATGTGCCCTCCTGGCCTTTATATAGATAGGCAAGTCTCGGACATTGGTCGAGTCGGTAACAGATTAGGGTTAGCACCCTTCAAAATTCTATCTATTCTAGTCTTGTTCTCCAAGGATCCGAAGTCGTCATGGGCTTGGGCCACCCAAAAACTCCATGGGATGTGTATCTCGTAGTGGGCCTTCCTTGGGCTGGACCGTATATGCTAATGTTGTGCACCCGTTGGGTATAACCATGTCACCTTTTATTTCACACCGACGACATCTATAAACAAAAGAGCATGATATCAACTGGATCAAGATCCAAAAGTGTTGAAAGCGTTCCCCGTGACAGCACGGTTCTGTTAATACCGACGTATAAGTGCAAGCATATACAACATAGATGACACAATGGTTCAAGTTTATTAGGGGAAAGAAAAGTAAAGTGTGCCATCAAGTTCGTGAGAGCTTTAATCACTAAGTCTTCACATAACAAAATACTTTTTAAATTTGAAGATAGATGAAAACAAGAATATACTTGGAATGGTGTAACACACCATGCATAGGAATTTAGTGGAAACTTTGGAATAACTTGGTTTCTTGGGAGTTGGATGCATGAGTAGAGCTTACTCGGCAAAAGTGAAGGCTAGCAAAAGACTGGGAGCGACCAACTAACAGAGCAATAATGGCCATAATAATACAGAGCGACAAAACATTACTAATCAAAGCGTAAAGTGGCACCACAAGTCAAGGACTAAATGATCATAGAGGCTAATGGTGACTTGTTAGAGTCATAACATGGTGTGAGTATGTGCCAAGTCAATCCAAACAAAGCATCAAACGATAATACCACAATACTATGCTTTTGTATGCTAAAACAACGCATGATTCTTTTAAGGCATGCTAAGCACTCTCAGTGACTTGGAGCAACTCATGTTATAGCAAAAATTACTAAGCATAAGGTCAAAACAACATCTAGCATGACAAGATAAAGTCTAAGCCACAGTCAAAGCAAGCTCACTTTTGTACCACTACAAGCATAAAACTTTCTACTCTTGGCTGACTCCAACTTGTTTGTAAACAACATAGCGAAAGTGGGGGTCCAAACTACTTTATTCAAGCAAACTAAACGAAAACTAAGACGCTCCAAAAACAACACAACAGTGCATGAAACAATAAAAATAAAGTGTCTAGAAAGACCTGAGCTTTTTTATTGATGAAGAAGGGGATGCCCAAGGCATCCCCAAGCTTTGACGCTTCTACCTCTTGAATATTTTTTTGGGTGACACGGGGTGGCATCCCCAAGTTTGAAATTTTTTCCATTCTTTATCTCATTACATCATTCTCTCTATACACCTGAAAAATTTCCTTCATACAAAACTTCACACAATCTTTATTAGAAACATTAGTGTATTCAAAAGATAATAGACCCTTGGGTTTACCTTTAGAACAACAAAACTTTCACTAAAAACACAAGCTACTGTATAAATTCCCTCAAAAAGCTCAATTTCCCAAAAAGTACCCAAAAAGGAATCAATAAGAAGCAAATGCAAATAATGGCACAAATCTGTCAAAACAAACCAGCAGGTAGAAACCGATTTTTTCGAAGACCTTCTGTTGCTCAAATCAAAAAGTGCCAAACTAACGAAAGTTATCTAACATACAGGGGGATTTACTCAGAAAATTACAGTGCAATCCGACTTACAGAGATTTTACACGAATTTTTACAGTGTAGTACAAAAATCTGTTTCGAGACAACAACTTTCCAAATCTTACTCCCCTCTCATTAGAGGTTACTCTTGGCACAAAAAGCAAATAAAAAGGATAAGGAGAGGTCATTACAGAATTAATAACTTCCAAGACTCAAGAAAACTTTTGGGTTATCTTGCAATAAGTACTTTTCTTTAACGCCTTTAAGTTAGGCACAAGAAGCAAGAATCAAGTATTTTCAAATGTAGAAGCATTAACATCAAACCTTGCTTTCAAAGGAGGAGAAAAAATCAACTTCTCTCTCCTCATAGGGAAGTGTTCAATACCTTTCTTGAATGAGAATTGATATTTAATGGTGCTTCTTTCATATCAATGATGGCACCAACTGTTCTAAGAAAGGGTCTTCCCAAAGTAATAGGACAAGAAGCATTGTATTCAACATCCAAAACATAGAAATCAACAGGGACATAAGCGTTAACCATAATAAGAACATCATTAACACTCCCCATGAGTTTCTTTTTAACATTATCATCAAGTGAGACATCCAAATAACAATCTTCCAAAGGTGGCAAATCAAGCATTTCATAAATTTTTCTAGGCATAATAGAGACACTAGAACCAAGGTCACATGAAGCTTTGAGATCAAAGTCATTCACTTGCATATTAATGATGGGTTCCCAATTATCTTCTACTTTCCTAGGAATAGAGGCTTTGTGTTTCAACTTTTCTTCCTTAATTTTAACAAGAGCATCAGTAATGTGTTTGGTGAAAGCTACATCATATCACTAGCATTAGGACTTCTAGCAAGCTTTTGTAGGAACATAATCACTTCAGAAATATTGCAACCATCAAGATCAAAATCAAACTTAGCATCACATGTAGTAGTCTTAGGAGTAGTGGTAGGAGGAATAGGGACTTCTTGTGGTTTGGTATCATCCATATTGGTGGTGGTAATTGTGCACACACTATTGTTTCTAGCAATTTCAGCTTCTCTTTCCCACTTAGCATGTAGTTGGGCTAACAATCTCACATTTTCATCAATAGTAACTTGTATGGCATGAGTAGCAGCAAAGGTACTTTCCAAGGTTTCAGGTTTAGCAGCCATTTTATTAATCAAAGAGGACTCTGCTTCAGACAAAGAGGAAATATTTTTCTCCATATTCAAAAGCTTTTCCTCCACAGTCTTGTTGAAAGTGGTTTGTTTACTAATAAAGTCTTTAAGAATGACTTCAAGTTCAGAGGGGTCACTTCTAGTATTGTTGTAGGAGTTTCGTAGGTATTGCCATTAGGAGGATAAGGCCTATAATTGTTGTTACTACCAAAATTATTCCTATAGGCATTGTTGTTGAAATTGTTGTTTCTAATGAAGTTCACATCAACATGCTCTTCTTGAGCAACCAAAGAGGCTAAGGGAACATTATTAGGATCTAAAGGAGCTTTTCCATTAACAAGCATAACCATGATAACATCAATCTTATCACTCAAAGAGGAGGTTTCTTCAACATAATTTACCTTCTTACCATGTGGAGCTCTCTTAGTGGGCCATTCAGAATAATTAACCATCATATTATCAAGGAGTTTTGTTGCAGCACCCAAGGTGATGGTCATAAAGGTACCTCCAGCAGCTGAATCCAATAGGTTTCTTGAAGAGAAGTTCAAATCTGCATAAAAAGTCTGGATAATCATCCAAGCAGTAAGTCCATGAGTGGGACAATTCTTAACCAAAGTTTTCATTCTTTCCCAAGCTTGTGCAACATGTTCATTATCAAGTTGTTTAAATTTCATTATTTCACTTCTCATAGATATAATCTTAGCAGGAGGATAGTATTTTCCAATAAAAGCATCTTTGCAGTTAATCCAAGAATCAATACTATTTCTAGGCAAGGATAGCAACCATTCTTTAGATTTTCCTCTCAAGGAGAAAGGAAACACCTTGAGCTTAATGATATCCCCATCTAGATCCTTATATTTTTGCATCTCACAAAGTTCAACAAAGTTATTGAGGTGGGCAGCAACATCATCAGAACTAGCACCAGAAAATTGCTCTCTCATCACAAGATTCAACAAAGCAGCTTAATTTTATAAAAGGTAGCATCAGGAGCAGGTGGAGCAATAGGAGTACTTAGGAAATCATTGTTGTTTGTGCTAGTGAAGTCACACAACTTGGTGTTCTCAACAGAGTTCATTTTGGCAAAAGTGGAGCAAGCCAGCAACAACAACAACTAGAGTAGGAACTAATTTTTTTGTGTTTTTGGTAAGAGAAAACAAAACCAAGGAAACTAATTTTTTTGAGTTTTTGAAATAAAGAGGCAAACAAAACCAAGCAAAAGAAACTAAGTAGAACAAAAACAAAGTAAATATAAAGGTTGTGAAGGACTCCCCTTGTGAAGACGTCCTTAGCCTCCCCGGCAACGGCGCCAGAAAACTTGTTGATAGCGCGTGGTAGGCGCTTCATTGGAAGACCCCAAGAGCAAGGTGTGATGAGCACAGCAGCAAGTTTTCCCTCAGTAAGAGACCGAGGTTATCGAACCAGTAGGAGGAAAGAAACGACTCAAAGGTGTTGCTAGCAACTTGGATACCTGCACAACACAAACTCAAGACTTTGTTCCAACAAACAGTGAGGTTGCCAATATCATCGGTTTGCTGTAACAAATGATTAACTGTATGGTGTGGAAGGCAATAGTAGCTTGCAGAAAGTAAACAGTGACAGTGGAAGATGTATCAAGGGTAAATATTGGACCGGGGTCCATAGTTCACTAGAGATGTTCTCCTTAGATAAACAAACATGACATGCTGGATAAACAAATTACAGCAGTGCAATTGACAGGCTAAGCAAGGCATAACAATGCAATACTAGACATTCAAGATCCTATGAGATTCGATTGGGCAATACAACAAGATACATAGACCGCCATCCAACTGCATCTATGACTAGTAATCCACCTTCAGGTTATCATCCGAACCCCCTCCAGTATTAAGTTGCAAGCAATAGATCACTGCTTTAAGCAAAGTGTGTAAGGTAAACAATCCACTTGTTCCATGAACAAGAGAACATTGTTTTCTCCCTAGTGGTAATAGCACATCTACAACCTTAGAGATTTTCACTTCCCTTAGATTAAATAGAGGCATGAACCCAATAATACCCCCTCTTGGAGTCACTAGCATCAACTCAGCCAAAATAGCTACTAGAAATGGAGAGCATGCAAGATCACAAACAACACAGACATGATAGAATCAATAAGACAAAACCATTAATCAATCTGACATAGTAATCTCAATATCCATCGGATCCCCGCAAACACAACATGCATGATTACAAATAGAGATGATCTTGATCATGAACGGAGCTCACAAGATCTAAACATGGTAGCACAAAGGAGAAGATACAACCATCTAGCTACTACATGGACCCGTAGTCCAAGGTAGAACTACTCACACTTCATACCGGAGGCTGGCATGATGATGAAGAAGGCCTCCAGGATGATCTCCCCTCTGGCAGGGTGCCGGGAAGAGCTTCAGATCCCCCCGATCTAGGGACGATGGTGGCGGCGGTTACGGACTCTTTCGTGGAATATTGATCGGTTACTTAGGGTTTCTATATCATGGGGTCTTTATAGGTGAAGAGGCGAGGCAGGGGGCGGCTAGGGTGGTCACCCCAGCGCAAGCTAGCCCTAGCCATGCTGCCGAAGTGTGGCCCCTGGTGCCTCCCCTCAGTCTAGTACTCTGGCTCCGTGTTCCCCACGGTAAAATATTGACTTTGGCTTTCGTCCCGTCCAATTCCAAGAATATTGATTTTCTGCCTTTTCTGGAACCAAAAACAGAAGAAAACAGGCAACTGATACTATGGCAACTTGTTAATAGGTTAGTCTAAAAAAACATATAAAAACACCTCAAAGTGTAGACAAAGCAAAGCAAAGTAGATACTAAACAAGCATGGAACATCAAAAATTATAGATACATTTCCGACGTATCAAGGCGGTGATGGCCTGCACGAGCACAGGTTTGTCACAACACGTTTTCACGAAAGAGTGTTTATCTGTGATGTTTCTGTCGCACTCAAGGTGTCACTAGTTTTGAGTGGATTGACCGCCGCGATTGAGGTGGAAGAAGTGAGTGTGAATGAAGGAGTTTACATATTGAACAGTGCTGAAATTATAAAAAACATAAAAGTAAACATTATAGTGGTTTCTTGGGGTTCCTGCAGACAAAAGATTAGGCACGGAGAGATACTGTTCATAGTGACAGTGAATGTGCCAACTGGAGTAAGTGGAATAAGTGATTATAATACTTCTTATAAGTACAAGAGTAGGCAACAAACCCATGTAATAGTCAAGACTCCTCTTGATAGATTTCATATTTTTTGTATCTTCTAATTTATGGTGGAAATTGATGAATGGAGTCAAATCCGCGGAAACCAAAAGCTAATGATACTAGTTGATATGGGATCCCTTGTAGGATTGACCCTAGGTTAGCCCGATCTTCACGGATTTGAGGCGATCTTCACGGATTTGAGGCGGTAAGTGAGGGGAAACACGATGAACGCAACACAAATGCAAGGTAAATATACAAACGCACGCAACCACACCCGATTCGATTTTCTCCCGTTGGTTCGAACAACCAATCCAACAGAATCCTCGACGAGAGGCTATGAGGTGGAATCACCGTAGGAGAGATCGGCAAGCGGATGATAGAATCCCAATCAAAAGGAGAGAGTAGCAACCAAGTAGAATTCCAAGGGGATAGACCTAACACTACTAGAATCCTTGATAGGGAGAGGCCAAACACTTGGAGAGGGCCTTGACGACTTCGAGACGAACGCCAAACTCCAAGGCCTTGTACAACTCATAGATTAACTATAGAGAGGGGTTCCCATCTAGGTTAGGCACAAGCCTTCATTCATCTTCAAATCTAGTCATATCTGAGCCATAAGGGGTCTATTTTATAGTATTAGGGGTGAAGGGTAGGTAGGGGAATATTCTAGGTATCAAACCCTACATAGTGCGTAGACTGCCACTTCCGGCGATAAGTCCGGTGTCGCCGGTTCTGTTGCCGGAAATTCTGGCGGTCGTCGGTCTGATTTCGGCGATCATCGGTTCCGCATACAGAGGGGCGTTTCGGCGGTCGCCGGTTTGGTTTGGCGGGGTCTGGTTGGGTTTCGACGGCAACTCTGGTTCGTCGGACCTTTCCGGCGTGGATTTCGGCGGCGATGGGCCTGGCGCCGAAAACCTTTTCCCGTGTTCTCTTCCATGCTTCTTGCTTGGGGGTCTTGGTTCCTGGGGTCTTCTTGTTGTCTCCTCTTGGTATCATGGTCAAGGATCTAGTCATATCATAGGCATTTGTCTCAAGTAGGATTTCATTCACATGAGAACCAAAAGAGGGCAAGATATGGAACAAATTCACCTTTGTGGAAATGGTTGGTGTAGCATGATGTGGACCAATGGTGAATTCCATGTGTTGGGATTCATCATAATCACTCCGTTAAGAGCAACATTTGGAGAATCTTGTCACGTCCATATTGTTTCCAAGTTCACATATGTCTCGTGGTCAAACGATTTCTAGTAAAGGCAATACAATATTTTATGAGATTAAACCTAATTGTATTGACGATGCGTTCCACGGTATCTCATGTTTAGGTCTATCCATCGTCGTTGTTCTCCAACAACTCGGATCACATATGTCAATGGCAACAACGCAATCACATTGTCACTTTGCCCATAGTTAGGAAACCTAAACTATCGTTGATATACATACTAGTCATAAAGGCATGACCAGGTATCATCCCACACATGTATTAGGGTTTTCCTCCAAATACACATTATTCGGAACTAATACAATTATAGCATAAAATAATAAACTTAATTATGAAACATAAATATGAATAATAACACATTTATTATTGCCTCTAAGGCATATTTCCATCAGATCTCTACCAATAAGCCGGTTCCATGTTACTCCTTGGCGCTTTCGAGTGGTGTTGGGAGGCTGCTATCCTCCATCCTTGTCGGAGCTCTAGTGGTTGGAGCCAGTAAGCTCGAGTTTCTTCATTGCAACTTCAACAAGGCTCGGTATGTTTTGATGCTCTCGGCAGGCCATGGTTGCAAGGGAGAGGGGAAAAGAGTACTAGAGGTAGTCGGTGATGCGGCGAAGTGGGATTGCTCTGCTGCTCCATGCGATGATTCTACAAGCGTTGCGGCGATTTCCAAGCAGAGCCTATTGTGGCCTCTATTATTTTTGGCTAAAAACATGGTTGGCCTTGTCGTGCTCGGTCATGATGGCATGAGTTCCTTGTTCCTCGACTTGACGAGTATCTTCTACTCCCTCCTCGCGAAGCCCTGTATCTCTACCGGACCAAGTGGTGTTGTCCCCGGCGCCGATAGAGATGGCCGTTAATGGAGGAGAGTCTTTGGTGGTGATGATGAAGGGTCAGATCTTGTTTTTGTGGTCGTCGACAGGTTGCGATGCGCAAAAGTTTTGGACCTTTTTATAATTTCCAATCTGTATAAGGTCCTTTTTGTAAAATATATACCTACGGCCTATTAAATGTAGAATCAGGGCTATCGCAGATAAAAAAATAAAAAATCTATATCTATATCTATATCTATTATATATATATAATATATATATATATATTATAATAATAATAATAATAATAATAATAATAATAATAAAGCACGAAGTGTTTCTCTCGGTCCAACACTTTTTTATACAGATTTACCCTCCCACAAAATCACGTATTACCACCAACGCCACCTATAAATAAATACAAAACTCTTCATTTGCCCTCTCATCAATCAAAATACATAATACGTATACGTATATATATATATATATTATATATAATATCTATATCTATACCTAATAATAAAGCACAAAGTGTTTCTCCCGGTCCAACACTTTTTTGGACGGATTTGCCCTCCCACCAAACAACGAAGTGTTTCTCCCGGTCAAACA
The DNA here is from genome assembly GCA_023614405.1 of Avena insularis. Taxonomy (NCBI): domain Eukaryota; kingdom Viridiplantae; phylum Streptophyta; class Magnoliopsida; order Poales; family Poaceae; genus Avena; species Avena insularis. The sequence goes on along the minus strand of CM042689.1, from coordinate 26,796,389 downwards.
CTTTTTTGGACGGGTTTGCCCTCCCACCAAACAACGTATTACCCTGTGCCACTGCTAAGTAAAAAAAAACAGAAATCTGATTATTTAGACTGTTTTTTGTTTCGTCCGTCCGGTTCGATTTTTGATCCGTCCAATCGCTACCACGATCGCTAGACTCTGTAAGGAATTTAAAGACACTGTTGCGGCGCTGTCGCGATTCTCCATATGGACGCCCACACGAGCTGCTGTCCCACCATCCATGTAAAGTGGCTGATCGTCCTTCTAAATAAAGATCGAGCTGCAACCTTCCGATCAGGTAAAACCAATCAGGCAGCGGTATTGTGAGTTATTTGTAAAATAAAAACTCCCCTCGATCCTTCCACCACTCGGTAGATGCATAGGATGTGCGAGAACTAACTAGAATACTACTTTATATGAGTAGTATGTTTAATGGAAACCCATTTTACAAAGCACGATTTTCATACTTGTGATAAAAGGAACACACAACACAGCCGATCCAATTATATTGTTTTGACCGGTAAACTATTCAACTGAGATGCACTTTGAGGCCACAAATTTCTTCAGATGGTCCTTCCCGCCTCTTTCCTCCTCCCTTTTCTGCTAACTCGTAGGGGTCTAGACCCCCACAAAGGGAGCGAGGGAGTGGACTGAACATCTCGTCCATTAACGGGAATTTCGCCCCACAACGAAACAATGAATCAATATGGCTGATCCCTAAAAGACAGATGTGTGATCAGAAGCTTTTCCTCGCTCGCCCTAGAGTTCGGTGACAAGCGACTCTTTTCTCACCAAGTAGCAGATCAACAAAAGGTGATCCCGAGATGTGACGCCTGACGAACCAGGCAGCATGTAGGAGGGAGGCTCCCTAGAACCGAGTAGGGTGGCGGTGTTGGTGATTGCCTCCTATTCCCCGAGATTGTGCGTCACACTGTGTAGGCCGGCGGGTCCTCGAATTGGACGACACGCAGGGAATTCGAGGAAGAGGATGAGAGGGCCGGAGCGGTGGTGGAGGGAAAGAAGGAGGCACACGGGTAGAGAGAGTAGTGCGATGTGGAGGTCAGATGAAGTGGGCAGGTCAAACCGTAGCAACGCACGGGTCCATTTGCTAGTATATATATATAATATATAATATAATAATAAAGCACGAAGTGTTTCTCCCGGTCCAATACTTATTTAGACAGATTTATCCTCCCACAAAATCACGTATTACCACCAACGCCACCTATAAATAAATACAAAACTCTTCATTTGCCCTCTCATCAATCAAAATACTCCCTCGGTCCTAAAATAGATGTCTCAACTTTGTCAAAATTTGGATAAATCTAGACACTATTTAGTATATAGATTCATCCAAAATTTTAAAAACATAAGACATCTATTTTTGGACGGAGGGAGTACATAATACGCCAAATTGCCATCGTACTGCCATGTACCGGTTCAAGTCCTTTTATATTACTTGGGATGTCGTTCGTTGCCAAGATCTTCCAAAGACCCATCGCGTTGCCACTAGAAGACCATCGCATCGAACCCAACCTTGACTCCACCCCTGGAACGTCGAACCCAACCTTGACTCCGCCCCTGGAACGAGGCAGACAAGGTGACAAGGAAATCATCGCAGACGTCCCGTGCCTCAGCGGCGTCCAGTACGGCCGCGTCCTGACGCGCCTCCGCCCGGTCGATCCGGCACCGGCCATCACCATCTTCATCTTCCTCTTCAAGGGAAAGGAGGCGCTCAGTCGATCTGGCTTCGGCCATCGCCATCTTCCTCTCCGAGGGAAGGGAGGCGTCCGCGGCAGAGGATTCCGGTTGGCGTTTTCACGAAGAGAAGATGCGATTTGAGAAGATGCCGATTCCGATCCACAACGCCGACTTTAGCCGGGGCCGGGCCGAACCGTGTTCATTGGACATGGCGGCATCGCGTACTTGGGACTCGCGTTCGTGCCCCCAACGTCAACCGCGACGGCAGCCTGCCAGTGGTCGTCTAGCTGTAGGCCGAGCACATTGAGAAATTCAAGAAGATGATACTATTCGACTCCTAAATCTAAAACGAACAAACAACACGCCCGCAATCTCCGCCTGGCGTCCTCTTCCGCGCAACTCGACACTCCTGCCGGCCATGTGCAAAGACCTTAGAGGAGAGGCAGCTGACGATGGCAGGGCCGCTGATGTGCTCCTGGTGCAGGACATGACAAAAGCTGTTGCCCATCGATGGTTAGGCACAAGCAGGCATCGACGTTCTTCTGAACTTTCATGAATTAACCGACACAAGCAGCAGGCACCTGTTACAAACGATGGATCTTTATGCGCCGAACTGAATTAGCTATTGTTCAGTGGAATCAGCTAGCTAGCAAGCAGCACTCAATAGATGTAGGTTTAATTGTATTCTTTTGGCTGCGATATGTGTGTTGAAAGTAGTTTGGCAGTAGGTTCCATTTAATTACTGAATTTTCTTGACTTTATCTGTCACATCATATACTGACTATAAAATTGGTGCAATTTTTATGTAGATTCAGCTACTCCCTCCGACCCATATTAATTGACTTGGATTTGTCAAAATTTAGATGAATCTAGACACTATTTAGTATATAGGTTCATCCAAAATTTGACAAATCCAAGTCAATTAATATGGGCCAAAGGGAGTAATAACTTTATCATTAAAAAAGTACTGGAATTTAGGGAGCACTATAGGAATGGCGAGATGCGCTGACGGCCGGCCGCTACGCCGACGACCAAAGGTCGGGACCGTCAGTGTAGGACCGGGCCAGGCCAGCCCCACTTACCAACCCTCGGCGTAGCCTCGCGACGATGACATGGACGAAGAGAGATGAATGGAAGGGAATCACATCAGGGTGAGCGGAGACCGAGGGTCGATGGCGACAGGTCTCCGATGAGCGGCGCAAGGAGAGAGAATGGAGAAGTCGGGTGCAGGTGACGGTGCTAGGATTTATTTTCCCGGTGCAACGCCACTAACATGTTAACTATTTAGATAAAGTTGAGACAATTAACTTAAGACGGGAGTACACACGAGGACTACTATGTGTGGATCATAGTCGGAGAGGTGGGCTCGAGCAAGACAACTAAAATATATCAGTACATTCATTTTATACGAAGAATGCCACCACGAAGCTAAAAAACGTCGACTGGCATCTCAGAAAATTTTATCCATCTGATCTACCGATGATGCAACAACAATCGTGAGATATTCTCCATTCTATTTCTTCCGCCCACGTGGACTCCATCTTTCGTACCCTTCGGTAGTCCTACAAGAAAAGAAAAGCAGGAAAAAACATACCTAATCGTCGCCTCCGCCCTCCTCATGACGCCCCCACCGGTGAAACCGATCTCATCTCGCCTCCTATATTCGACTTAATTTCTGCCGGCCGCCCTTCTTCTAATTATTGAGAATTATACGGCATGGATTTTAGAACAGGTAGTCCTATATCCACGTTAGCATATTAAGCCTTAGGTAGCTCTAAGGAGTTGCAGGGTTATGAGCAGCTCCAGCCGGACGAGCGGAACGGTCTATGGAGCTACCTCAGTATATCTGGACAGCTCGCCAAAGTCTCTGACACATTCTATGTGTTCTATCACGGTCTAGATGAATAGGGGCGAAGTTGTGTGCCGGTGAAAGGTGGAGGATGGGGTGGTGCATCACGAAAGTTCTTTCGTGCGGTCGCTTGGTTGAGTCAGGTCGGGCACCAAGAGTTTAGGGTTTCTGGGTTCGGCAGGGTCGGTATCGAGATAGTTGGGTCTCCGATCTCTCGAAAAGAGTTAAAAATAGCTACAATAAATAAAAATAACCCGTAGCAACGCACGGGCAATTGTGCTATAAGGATAAAAGGAAAGTTTATCAGGACCCACATGTTTATTGCCCGCAACTTTGGATAAGCATCTAGCTGGTTCTGTTTGGGCTTGGCCCCTCACTCCTCCTACTATCGGTCAAACAAGTTGTTTGTTTGGAATTTATTATTTTGATGATCCACAAGATGCTATTGTATCGCGGCTATTAGCAGATGTAGCTATTAGATAATTTTAGATAAATAAAATTGTGATGTGTTAAAAAAAAGAGTTATAGGAAATTAGTTACTGCTATAAAAAGTTACCATTTTGCTATAAAAAATTGCAGATTACATACTCTATCTATCTATTTTACGCAAAATAAAATAAAATTACATACGTACCCGATTTTAGTTCCAAAAAGTTACCATTTTATTAAGTACTACCCGAATATATGATGTATACCAAAAAAAAATGAATATACCCAGGAATCTAGTCTAGAGTAGAATCTTGGTGTGGAACTTTACCCAGGAATTACTCTACGTTTTTTGTTGCGGCTAAATTACGTTTATTTAGTCTAAATATCAAATTAATTAAATTTTTTTAATCAAGGGAAGGGAGGATTTGATGAACCAAACCAAACCAAGATTGGCAGGAGAAAATGCCAAAATTGCCCCTCCAGTCCAAGCGTTCTCCCCTCCCCTTCCGTCCCCACTTCTCCCCCCCTCTCCTCTCCTCTCCTCTCCTCGCCGCCGTCCCGTCCCGTCCCCCCCTCACAGCGCCGCCGGCCGACGCCGACGCCTCAGCCTCAGCCTCTCGGAGACGCCGCTGCCTTCCTTCCTTCCTCCCCGCCCCCAAGCCCCGGACGGTGGGGACGGAGGTCCCACGCGTTCCTGCTGCCATCCCGTCTCCACGCCGCCTAGCCACTACGTCCGTCAGGGGCCGGCGGTCTGCTCTTCCTTCCAGGTACGTACGACCTAGGGCTGGCCAGGCTGTTCAACTCCTTCATCCATCCATCTAGTGATTGATTCTCTAGCATCCAAGGTTTCTTTCTTTCTTTCTTTCTGGGTATATATCCGGATCCCGTGCTTACTTAGTTCACCTAGTAGCTAGGGTTTGTTTGTTTACTCGCTTCAACATACTTACTGATTTTTACTTGGAATCCAACCAAATTACTAGCTACTTACTTGCACATCCACTGATTTGAGCAACATGAGGCATGGATTTGACTTTGACTCCAACCACATACTAGTATTATTCCTTATTCTCTGTGTAACCCGCCATGCCTAATTTCATCCTCCTATGTCTTGCCTGCGTAGCGTAGCTCACCCACTGATTGATTCTCTACACTATTACTACTTCCCACTGATTGATTCTCTACACTATTATTACTTGTATTATTATGCTCTGTATGTATGGAGCCTCAACCTAGTGCTGTAGATAGACTTGCATGCTTTCAGCTGTTCATTTTGCTCTGAGCCACTAACTCTTCAGTTCTCATCTCAGATACATTTTTGCTGCTTGTTTTGCTTCAGGTGGACACATCTCATCCTCACATAATAAAAGGAAAGGGCCATTCATATGACCTGCAACACTTGACAGCAGCGCAATGGACCCTAGAAGAGACGTCTCTCAAAGAGGAGCCGCGCCGCCAACTTCATCTTCCAAGCCTCCTCCCCGTGTGCCCGAGTACCATGTGCCACCAACCACCAAGCCTGTCCTCAACTACTCCATCCAGACCGGAGAGGAGTTCGCCCTCGAGTTCATGAGGGACCGCGCTCTCTCCCAGAAGCACTTGGTCCCCGGTAGTACATCCGGACCCGGAGATCAGAATGCCGCCACCACTGGTTACATGGACTTGAGAGCCATGCTTGGCACCTCCCACGCGGGCTCAGCTACTGGTGGCCCCGATGTATTCATGCTTACGCCTCTTGAGAATCCGCGCCCCAAGGAGTCTGAGAGAAAGCCTGTTGCTCAAGTTCAGAACCGAAGCAGGCACGCATCATCCAGGTCAGTTCCACGAGCTATATCATCAGGCGATGGCAGTGGTCGGGGCTATGCTTCTTCCGAGGCTTCGGACACCACCAGGAGAATCAAGTTCCTGTGCAGCTTTGGGGGGAAGATCTTGCCCTGCCCTAGCGATGGGAAGCTCAGGTATGCTGGTGGCGTCACGCGCATAATTCGGATCAGCAAGGATATCTCCTGGGAGGAGCTCAAGCAGAAGACGGCTGGCATCTTTAGCCAGCCCCATGTTATCAAGTACCAGCTCCCTCGTGAAGATCTTGATGCTCTCATCTCCGTCTCGGGCGACGATGACTTGAGGAACATAGGAGCGTGGCAAGAGGCGAGGTTGATATTCGAGTCGGCAACAAAGCAAGAGTTGCTGCGTTGGAAGTCAGCACGATGCAACTTCATTTACCTTCCGGTTTCCTTATGGAACTGAATAATTGTTATTATGTTCCAGTGCTCAGTCGAAATATTATTTCTGCTTCATGTTTGATGAGGCAAGGCTATGAGTCGAATATCAAGAATAATGGTTGTTTTTTGTATTTGAATGATATGTTTCACGGCTTTGCATCCGTCCAGGACGGGTTATTTATTTTTGAATCTTGATGGTGAGTCGGTTTATAACATAAATGTTAAAAGGTTGAAACCAAATGATTTGAATATGACTTACTTTTGGCACTATCGGCTTGGTCATATAAGTTGGAAACGCATGAAGAAGCTCCATGATGATGGACTCCCAACTTTGTTTGACTTGGAGTCGTTCGAGACATGCGAATCTTGCCTACTCGGCAAAATGACCAAGACACCTTTTGCAAAGAGTTGCGAAAGGGCGTCCGACTTGTTGGGACTAGTACATAGTGATGTATGTGGACCAATGAGCGCGACAGCCAGGGGTGGTTATGAGTACTTCATTACCTTCACTGATGATTTGAGTAGGTATGGATATATCTACTTGATGAAACATTAGTCGGAAGCCTTTGAAAAGTTCAAAAAATTTCAGAATGAAGCACATAATCAACTCGGCAAGATAATAAAGTTTCTTCGGTCGGACCGAGGAGGCGAGTACATGAGCCATGAGTTTGATGACCATCTGAAAGGTTGTGGAATAGTTCCTCAACTTACTTCGCCAGGAACGCCGCAAAGGAACGGTGTTTCAGAAAGGCGGAACCGAACCTTGTTGGACATGGTACGATCAATGATGAGTCGGACAGATCTTCCTTTATCATTTTGGGGTTATTGTCTAAAAACAGCGGCGTTCACACTAAACAGAGTACCATCAAAATCATTAGAGAAGACACCGCATGAGATGTGGACAGGCAAAAAGCCGAGTTTGTCTTTTCTTAAGATTTAGGGTTGTGAAGCATTTGTCAAGCGACTTCAGTCGGACAAGCTTACAGCCAAGTAGGATAAGTGTATTTTCATGGGGTATCCGAGGGAAACCTTGGGTTACTACTTCTATAGCCGAGAAGAGGGCAAAGTGTTTGTCGCTCGGAACGGTGTTTTCCTTGAGAAAGAGTTTCTCAGTCGGGGAGTAAGTGGGAGCACGGTGCAGCTCGAAGAAATTCCAGAGGAACCGGCTAGTAGCGAGTCGGCAAAAACCTTGGAGGTTGAGCCGGTCGTGGTAGCTGGGCCGGCAGCAGCACCTGTACTACGAAGATCGACAAGATTACGAAGTGTTCGTGATGTATTACTGTTAGACAGTGATGAGCCGAAAAATTATTCGGAAGCGATGGTGGAATCTAATTCCGAGTCATGGCTTGGAGCCATGAGATCCGAGTTAAAGTCCATAGATGAAAATCAAGTTTGGAACTTGGTTGATCTGCCAGACGGTGCAAGACCCGTCGAGTGCAAATGGGTCTTTAAGAAGAAAACTAATATGGATGTAAATGTTTCCGTCTATAAAGCACGCCTTGTCACGAAGGGGTTCCGACAAGTTCGAGGAGTTGATTACGACGATACTTTCTCGCCTGTAGTGATGCTTAAATTAGTTCAGATCATGTTAGCTATAGAGGCCTATTTTGACTATGAGATTTGGCACATGGATGTCAAAACGGCTTTCCTTAATGGAAATTTAACCGAGGACGTGTATATGATACAGCCCAAGGATTTTGTCGATCCGGTTAATGCTGACAAAGTGTGCAAACTTCAGAAATTCATTTATGGGTTTAAGCAAGCATCTCGGAGTTGGAATATTCGCTTTGATGAGGTAGTCAAATCGTTTGGCTTCATCAAGAGTGGTCATGATTCTTGTTTATACAAGAAGTTTAGTGGGAGCAAAGTAAACTTTCTAATCTTATATGTGGATGACATATTATTGATTGGAAATGATGTCCAGATGTTGCAAAAAACCAAGGAATTATTGGAAAGGAGTTTCTCAATGAAAGACTTGGGTGAGGCAACATATATTCTCGGAATCCGGATCTATAGAGATAGATCAAGAAGGCTCATAGGATTGAGTCAGAGTACTTATTTAGACAAAGTGTTGAAGAAGTTCAACATGGAATCGTCTAAGAAGGGGTTCTTACTGATGTCCCATGGTGTAAAACTTAGCAAGACTCAGTGTCCTTCGACAACTGATGAGCGAAGTCATATGAGTGCGATTCTGTATGCTTCTGCAGTCGGATCCATCATGTATGCCATGATTTGTACTAGGCCAGATGTTTCCTATGCTCTAAGTGTTGTGAGCAGATACCAGGCTGATCCTGGAAAGATCCACTGGACAACGGCTAAAAATATCCTAAAGTACTTGAGAAGGACTAAGGATATGTTCTTGGTTTATGGTGGTGAAGATGAACTCAGTGTAAAGGGTTACATGGATGCGAGTTATCTTACCAACTCTGATGATTCTCGTTCGCAATCCGGATACGTGTTTATTATAAATGGAGGTGATGTGAGATGGAAGAGTTCCAAGCAAGAGACTGTGTCTGCATCTACAACATATGCTGAGTATATTGCCGCCTCGGAGGCAGCAAAGGAAGCTGTTTGGTTGAGGAATTTCCTTATGTATCTTGGTGTGGTTAAGGGCTTGTCCAATCCGTTAGACGTGTATTGTGACAACAATGATGCTATTGCACAAGCCAAGGAACCTAGACAACACCAGAAGAACAAGCACATACTCATGTGGTACCACCTGATTCGCCAGTTCGTGGATCAGGGTGATATCAAGTTATGCAAGGTACACACGGATGCAAATATTGCGGATCCGTTGACAAAGTCGTTACCACAGCCAAAGCATGAGGCGAACCTAAGAGCCATGAGCATTAGATGCTTAGACATGTGATGTCGGAAGATTGACTCTAGTGCAAGTGGGAGACTGTTGGGAATATGCCCTAGAGACAATCATGTATGATGAGATTTCCCATTTGTATTTATAAAGATATTAAGTAGTCCTTGTATAAACATCTGATGTGTATCATTGAATATGTGTGATTCGGTTGTGGAACTATACATTCATGTTGTTTATACTAAATATCCTTGGCCATTGAGGTTGTGCTGGACACACAACTTAGACCAATGTGAAAGTTGGCTTGATGACTCGGTTCCACTTGTCATGGGCATGGAGATGTTATTCCAACTTACACAGATTCGTCTAAAGAGTTTAGCGAGTCGGATTGACCCATATTGAGGTACAACGAACAAGTTGTCATTTGTATATCTCAATCAATGTAATCCTTAGACCTGAGGTTATTGCATAGTCCAAGTTGAGGATCACCGACTTAGGTTCTGTCAAATGCTGATCCGTAACTGGGCAGTTAAAGGCAGAGTTCGGGTCGACTAAGAATCAATCTGCGTGATGTGAATAACCAAGATAGGATTTTGCCCTCCACTCGGAGAGATATTTTTTGGTCCCTCTCGTTAGATATGATTCGGAAAGCATGGCCATGCACGACTCGGTTAAGTGTTAACCGAGGCTCGACTAAGAGTTAGTCGGATGAATCACTTATCTCGAATCGAGAAGAGAGTCGGACTATTTAAGGGATGACAAATATTCGCCTATAGTCTGACAAGGTATATCGTGAGGCAAAAGGGACTCGGACGTAAGTCACATTGGAAAGGCAAGTCGTCATAACTCTTTGGTACTTGGGAGTCGACACGTTCTGCTAGGAGCCGCTACCGACTGATCGATTGAGAGTCGGATTCTAATCATGTCCAAGTTGCCAAGAGCCTACGGGGTCACACACTTAAGAGCAGGAGCAAGTTCGGATTGGATCTGAACCAGAAATCTGGTTGGGTTGGACCCAAGCCGGATTAGGACTGAGTTAGTGAGTTGGACTCGCGGTGACTAGTGTTATATGGGATTTAGTGAATGGGCCACGAGAGTGGAGCCCACGTTCACTCCCTATATATAGTGGAGCACAGCAACCCAGAAGGGTTAATCATTATTCGGTTAGGTCATTCCATGTGTTGGAAACCCTAGCTCCACAACAGTCCTGCCGTTGTATCAAACCTAGAAGTTCGCCGTCGGTGCTCCTCCTTGTACGTGTGGATACCATCAGAGGTGCTGTACGATCAGCACCAGGACGATCGGATCGCAAAGGACTGCACTGCATCAACTAATGCGCTACATCACTAATCCACAACTGCGCATGAAATGGTAAATCTCGTGGCCTTCTACCTCGCCTAGATCTTGGGATCACTACGTTAGAGGGAAAAAGTTTTGTTTTATCTTTGCGTGGCCCAACACTGACTTCGCCATTCAACCAGGCGATACCCGATCTTCACCTACACCGCTAGCTCCTCGATGAATGTGGCCACTTTTGGAAGCGATGGTTGGGAGAAACAGGCGAGCCATTCTCAGTAGAAGCCATCTTTCCGGAGTGGCACCCTCTGGACACCATGACAATGACTACTTTTGGTCATTAGCAGAACAACTACTGTTATTGTGTTTGTTCTATCATGATCAATGTAGCAGAACTATATTGTTGTATTGACGTGCTGTCTATCTACACGAAATGTTCATACTCATTCTATATGTATGATCTTGCCAATAGTAAGTTTGTGTTTCATGTTAACCAAGATCCGACAATGTTATACTTACCTCCCATGGTAATAGCATTTTGCATTCATTGCATCACACTGCTATATGTAATCCTAAATGCCCAACGCTGCTCTAGCGATGGGCTCAAGACACGAGTGTTGCGTGTCGCGGCGCCAGCAATGGCTAGTTTTGGAGAAAGGAGTTGGCGTGCCCTCTTCCTAGATATTTTTACACACATGGAGCAGAAAAGGCCTACAAAGATGCCACGTGAACATGGAGAAGGATGTGACTGAAAAAAAGGACATAATGGCAGACCAAAATGTCATATATGTACTGGGTGTGGATCTAAAACATTCAACATATAGTGCAGATAATATCTTTATTCATGTGTACATGTACAAAATCCACTCTCATAAAAAGGGAGATGTTTCATAATGTATCAAGCGATGTTAAATTGGCATTGTAAAACTTCACAGGGAGATGTGTTTAGTTTCTACTCCCTCTGTTCAGAAATATAAGACGTTTTGGTTTTGTGAATCGAATATATCTAGATGTCTTTTAGTATACATAGGTTCGTAGAGTTTCGGAGTGAACCTATACACTAAAAGACGTCTAGATATATTTATTTTATAAAACTAAAATGTCTTATTTTCCTAAACCGAGAGAGTACTACTTTCTTGACCGGTTCTCATTATAATTTGGCATAAAAAGTCGATTGAATATTGCTCCTCCTTCAAGAAGATAGCGATGCAAGGTAGAACTTGAGAATGCGTAACGCACCAAAGAAAGCCAGAAGACAATGGCGTACCACAAAAGGCGTGAAGGCAACAACGTACCATAGAATACTCAAACTGACACCTAAGAATATACTATGTTTAGGGCGAAACAAATGATGTGCTAAATACAAAAATATATGTGAATTTTATAGATGTACATATCGTGTCCAATAAATTTAGTAATTGATTACATGAGATTGATGATAGGTAAATATTGTTTAGGGTGAGAGCGCTTGCCGTGATTTGGTCGCTATGACTATATAAAAATGACAAAGTTTTTAACGATAAAATATTTTCTCTTATGCAAGTTATTTACCGAAGCATCGCTACGATTTTGTTTATAATTCTCTCTATAACGTGTGGAGTTTCGAGGCCTGTTTACGGAGGGTCGTACACGTTTGAAGGATACTGCGAGTATATTTTTTCCCAACATGGATGACAACTTAATATGAGGATTAGTCCTTCATCTTCCTAGGCGATTTGCAATATGAGATAATTTTATGTATTTCATCTTTTATGTTTTTTGTGATCGGATTGTTGTCGCCTGTGTGCATCTTGGTTATACAGAAACATGATGTAATACTTAAACTTTTTAAATAATAAAGCACCCATTTTTCAAAAAAAATACACATAAAGTTCTAGGAAAAGGGTATGTTTCGCCTTACAAAATAAATAATTGTGGTGCTTCAATTATTGATTCTTTTAGAACACACCACAAATCTTGTATTTTTCCCTGGGATCACTAGACCTAGGAGGCTAGGAAGAACCAAAATTCAAAGGTGAAAAAAGTTGAATACGTAAACAATATGTTATCAATCCATGCAACCGGCCACTAGTTTTTATTAAATATTTAAATGGCCCATCTATTATAATTTTTGAAACATAGTAAATTTGCTAGATGACCAACACATCATTATTTTGAGACGCATAAGATTGAGATCTATCGGCAACAAGGAGAAATGCAATAAAACTACTATGGTGCTGGTTGGCAATTAATCTTGCAAGGACAGTTTGTGAAGCATTCTCCCATATCTGGCCAGCACAAATTATCCAATTTACAGCAGAATTGATGATCCATATCCTTGTTTGCATCCTTTTGACATGGGGGTATGTTTATTTTTCTTCCTCCGGTCATCATATTTCTTCCCTTGTCGACGTTTATGCTTTCACCTTACATAAAAAAAAGAGTAGACTTAGCTCTCAATAGAAAAACAAAATGGCATATAGAACCCAAAAACAGTCAATAATTTTGTTTCATGGTTAAGATCGAAGCCAACAAAGTTAACAAAAAACGAAATGGATATCTACCGGATGATCTATTTCCCAATAGAGCGAACTTCGATTCGTTAATTACCGTATGCGCATTCAAGACAGGCAAAACACACCATAATAACAAAAGCAAGTACAAGCAGATGTGTTTTGAGAGCGGGCATCACGCACTTCGCCATGATATACTCAGGAGGTAATTTGTGGCGTACTTCTAATAGGGACTGATGAGTATATGGCCGGCAAACGCTTGCTCCATGTATTTATAGGGGAAAAATACATGTAAGGTAAATAAAAACACAAGGAGCAATTACTTTATCAAATCTGATTTTTAGTAAAATCTTTATAGAGTCTTTATTATAAAATCTGTCTTTTAATAAAATATTTACAAAATCTATATATAATCTTTATAAAATCTGACTTTTAGCAATTACATGTTGCTCCATGTATGCCCGGCAAACTTTAGTAAACCTAGAAACGTGAGGTAAATAGAAACGCAAGGAGCAATTACTTTGGTTCGCCTAGTTATTATGTGATAGAAAAAAGTTAGGTCCCAGTCGGTTATATCTATAATATCTAAAAAAATCATCCCCGCGTACACGTTATGCAACCAGGTGTCACAGGACACCGGTAAAAAAAATATTTTTTTGCTAAATTTTAAGCATTTTAAGTGTGTGACACTCCAAAATCTAGCTGGAAATTATGGACGACCGATACAGTGACACCCGGTCATTTGTCTGCAAGCTGAATCCTGGTGTGGCCACATCACGCCATTTATTTTTATCCATTGGATTTATTTTAGTGATCCGTGCCACCTCAATCCATACATCTGGCCAACCACCGAGCTCATGCGACCCAGCATGTCTCCCATGATCTATCTCTCCAGAAAAAGCACCGTCTCATGCGACCCAGCAGATTCTCTGGATCCTCCGCTCCCCTCCCCTCCCCACCACGTCTCTACAAACCCGGAGCAGTATACAAATTGGAGTGACCAAAATAACCTAGGGCGTGTTCGGCAATTGCTGAGCTTCTCTAAATCCTCAAATCCGGCTCTAAATTCCGGCTCCGCACTTCTCCTGGAAGCTTAGAACGTTTGGCCTGTAATTTGTCGCTGCTCCATCGGTTTGCTGATCCGGGAATTTCCAAATGTGGTGCTCCGCAGTTTGTACACGATTTTTGACTAGCTTCTTGGATTTGGCTCCACGGAGTTAGGGTGTTTGGCACTGTTTCTCCGCGGATTTTTGAGAAGCTGGAAGCCAGCGAGTTGCCAAACACGCCCCTAATGGCTTCGGTTTTGTTGTGCACATGTGACAGTTGTTCCACGACAAGTAACACATAAGGTGCTCTCCGTTCTCATGAACTATTTTAATGATTCACCGGTATTTTGGCTGCAAACGTTATACACCTGATGGCAGGGGCGGAGCCAGGATTGAGACATGCGGGGGACGAACATTCGACGATCATAAAAAATCATAATATATTAAGTCTCAAAAAATATTACTAGCAAATCCACACAAATATTTGAATACATTTTCAACACTACGGAAGAAAATTACATGTCTATTAGCTTAAACTCTGCTTTTCGACCACCCGTGTCAAATAAGTTGATAATCTCATCAGAACTAATCTTTGCACCTATTTCCTTCCCAATATAGAGGATCATATAATGTCGAAGAAAATCATCTCCCATTCTATTTCTAAGACGTGTCTTGATCAGTTTCATGGCTGAGAAAGCTCGCTCGGTGGTTGCAGTTGACACTGGAAGAGTTATGACTAACCGCAGTAATCTATCAACCATTGAGTATGTAGCAGCTTTACCTGTTTTAAATAGTCCAACTGTCAAATCAGCAAGTGAAGACAAACATTTCAGTTGTGGGTTATTGCAAACATCCAACTGGAAATGGGGAAGTTGAGACTCCAGTTGAGCCCTTTCTTGAGTAGAAAAATCCTCAGGATAAAACTTTTCAACCAGTGTGCATATTTTTGAGATATCAAAAGAATCATGACTTGGATCCAAAGATGCGCAGAGTGTCATGAGCTCTGTACTTTGGATACCAAAGCGATCATTTATCTCAACCAGTTGTTGATCTATAGCAACATTGAACACGTCTGTTTTGTAGTGATGTAGTGTTGTTGTGTTATCATGCTTGTTGCGAGACCTTGTCACATCAACATACCTACAAATTGTAATATATATTAGTACCAGAGATAAGTAAGTATGATAACACATATTCTAACTTATAATTATACAAGGAGAGGGGTATTACTTGCGATTTAAATCAGGAACCTCAATATCATGCTTGATACAAAAAGACTGAACCTCCTCCAAGAGAGATTCCCAACCATTTTCTCTTAACTTACCAAGCAACACTTTTGTGTTCGAAACTGAATCCAATGCATTGAAAATGTCAATGGACTTCTTTTGAAGGGTTTGACATAAGACATCAGTGATCTTCATGATTTTCTCCATTAGATGCAGAATGAACACAAAATCAAATGACATAATTATTTTCAGAGCACCTACATCATCTCCTCTAGAATATTTTGAGACCGATCGATCAGTTGCTACACTCTGTAGGATAGCAACCGTAGCACCAAACATCTTAAGTAAACTCTGAATAAACTTGAAGTGAGAACTCCATCTAGTGTCCCCAGGTCTTTTTAAAGATCCTATCTGATTTGCTCATTTTTCTGTATCAAGCTCACCCAACTCAATTTCACGTTCAATTTCTGCAGCTTGATTTGCTAGTAACTCATCATTGCGTTTAGGCGACGCACTGACAACATTTATGATGAGAATAGCATGTTGGAAAAAGTTGTGCACCTCATGTACCTCTCTTGATGCCGCAACAAGAGCCAATTGCAACTGATGAGCCATGCAATGTACATAATAAGCATAAGGACACTCATTTAAAATTAGAGCTTTTAACCCATTCCATTCACCTGGCATGTTACTTGCCCTGTCATATCCTTGTCCTCTTATATCTCGGATGTTCAAATTATTGTCTGCAAGAACAGCACAAATTGCTTGTTTGAGAGTCAATGCGGCAGTGTCAGTGACATGAATGATATCAAGAAAACGCTCCTTTATGAATCCCTCATTATTCACAAACCGGAGGACCAATGCCATTTGCTCTTTTTTTTTGATTCATCTCGAGCTTCATCCACCATTATACAAAACTTGCTAGTACCAATTTCTTCTCTAATTTGCATCTGAACCTTTCGAGAAAATAACTTAAGAATTTCTTGTTGGATAGTATGGGAGATGTATTTCGCATTATGTGGAGCGTTATCCAATACAACCGCATCCACATCCTTGTTGTAAAAGGACAATAACTTTACCAATTCAAGAAAATTACCCTGATTTATGGATCCTCGAGATTCTTCATGGCCCCTAAAAGCACAAGCTTGGAATGTTAACCACCTGGTGAAATCAACAAGGAAAAATTGTTACTAACATGCTTAGTACAATATATAATATGCTATTCTGTAGGATAAAAAATATTTCTTACCTAATGCAATCAATTGTAACTTTAAGCCTTAGCCTTGCATCTAAAACCTTTTTTTCAGTTGCGTGTACAATTGCCTTGTCAATGTGGGTCATACTATTTATCAGATTATCAAAACACCGAACTGAATAATTATGAGCTGAGTTCGAATCTTTGCCCATGCGGGTTAAGAAAGCACAATCTTTACCATCATTCACCTTCTTCCAATTTATAAACCCCTTCACTGTGAATGTATCCGAGCCACACTTTCCACTTGGCTTTTTTGTGAAGACAAAACAAGGCAGACAATATGCACGATGTGTGGAAAATGAATACTCTAGCCAAGAAAAATTTGTGAAATAGCTAAACTGAAATCGGCGACGATTTTTTTCTTTTCCATTATATGGATACTCTCTCATGTATGGCTGATAAGGGCCTTCAGTAATATAGAATCTACGTGCTTCTTCTTGCTTATCAAGAGGAAGTTCCCAAATCTGTTGGCGCTTACCTGGATCCCTTTCGTATGTTGTGCTTCCAATTCTACCTTGTTCTGAAACTTTTGTTATTTCCACAGTATTCTGATCATTAGTTTGCATATCAGTCGGATTGGGACTATCATCTACAATAGCTTGCTGCTCCAAAGATGGATTTGCATTTTTAGAAATAGTAATATTAGCGCTTGAAGTTGATCCAAGTCGGCTAAAAAATAAATCTACTCCCCGTTGTCCTGGTGCCTTCCTCTTCATCTTCAAGCAAAAACAAAATTACAAAAGACTCGAATTAATTAACTAAGCCACTGTTTTTATTATACTGATGATGAAAAGGCAGAGGCGCAACGCCTTCCAGTCAAATAAAATTGATATACTCCCTTCGACCCATATTACTTGACTTGAATTTCCCAAAATTTGGATGAACCTATATTAAATAGTGTCTAGATTCATCCAAATCTAGACAAATTTGAGTCAACTAATATAGGTCGGAGAGAATAGTATGATGGGCATGACAGTATATGGATCAGGATCAGGATCAGGATCAGCGGTTACGTTTAGGTCTGCACAAAGTCTATCTTCCGGTTCCGGCCGTATGACACAAAATTGCAAGGTCAATGGCAGCAGCAGGCGGCACTACGGCAGGTCGGCAAATGGCGATTGGCAGGCGGCAGCGGCGAGTGTCGTAAGACCTACTAGAGCGAGATTGGAGACAGAGGCGACACGCACGCAAGCAAACACAGCTTAGATGGACGGATCAGATTGATCCCTTGGTACCTAACCTGGTACATCGGCATGGGCTGTCGTATATTGGGCTGACTTAATCGTTGGATATTAATGTATAGATTAATTAATTAACAATAGGCCCTAATTAGAGGATTCACTTCTGACCATTAGTATACGTGTATACAGCAGACTAGTAGTATTACCTACTGAAAAACGTTGGGAGAGGGGGGGGGGGGGGGGTCTGACCCCTGGTGGCCCCCTTGGATCCGCCCCTGCCTGATGGCTGATGGGTTCTTCTGCAAGTATTCGAATTTTTTTTAGATCAATATTCGACTTTTTTGTTACCAAAAGAACAAGGAAATATTTACATAGGACACTTTTTTTTCTCCTTGGTATTTCACGAGTCAAACAAGTCGTCATATTTAAATAAATTTAAGATTTTTGAAATAACGTGAATCGGCTCCTCCTGGCGGCACCACGACAACCGTCACAACAAAAGGAAAGATGAGCTGTCGTACAGCCGCTACCAAGAAGATTGCGGTTGGTGAGGAGGATCCGGCTATAGGAGGTAGTCGACGCTAGAAGGCCGGTGACCGGCAGTGAAAGCCCAAGTATGACAGATTTTATACTTTGACACGCTTTGCTTAAGACTTTTATAATTTATCACTTATTACTTAGTCTTTTACTATTTTCCACACACATTACACAGATTTCTTTTTAATTTGCCCTATTTCCTTGTTTTACAGATTTATTACTTTTTCTAAATCCAAAATAATTGTAGAATACATTACCTGACTGGACTGAACTAGCTTTGGTCGATCGATCAACATGGTGCAGATCCGGGTGGCACCCACTGGGTTTGGTGCTGGGTCCGTCCCCTCCATACCCGTCCTATTTAATTTGGCAGGTCTAATTTTTTATCAGACCCATGACCCGACCGAGTTTGGGGCCCCAACGAGCACCCGACAACACGCGAGGGCAGGGGTAGGTGGTGATGGGTTCGTGCATGCGTGTGTTGCCGCGTCGGTCAGGTGTGTGTGTGTTGCGTCGGGTCAGGGTGGTGTCGCGTGAGTGTGGTTTTCCCGGTGCATGCGTGTGTGAGTTTGTGTTGTGTTGATGTGGTGTGGGCCATGACAGGTGGTGGTTGGTTCGCGCGTGAGTGCAGTTCTGTGTGCGTGCGTGTAGGTGGAGCGGGTCTACGAGTTCGTGGGTATGGGTACGGGCTCCTGTACCCGCCCCATATAATTTGATGGGTCTAACTTTTTATCATACCCGCCTCATTTAAGGCGGATACTCGTTGGGTTTGCGGGTTTCGGGGCTCCCTTGCCATGCCTAGGTGCAGAGTTAGGACACCCTCGAGAAGATGCTTGACTCCCAAGTACAATATTGGAATGGTGAACGACCACATCTTCATCAGCGAGCCAGATGACAAGCGTACCTAGCGGCAGCGCGTAGCAATGGTGAACGACATTGTGCCTCCCGTCCCCCAGTACCTGATGGCAACAACTCGGTGTACCAATTCGTTAGGACTCCAAGTGTAGAGTGTTGTAGCAAGATTCTTTTCACCACAAGGGTGACTCGAGGTTGAAAGTATACATATGCCGCCTAGAGGGGGGTGAATAGGCGGTTTAAAACTTTTACGAGATGGGCTTAACAAAGGCGGAATAAAATTAGAGTTTACTTTGTCAAGCACAAAACCTATATAAACTACGGTTCACCTATGTGCACCAACAACTTATGCTAAGCAAAACAATCAACTATGTGATAGCTAGATAAAGAATTCAAGCACGAAGGCTATCACAAAGTAAAGTGCATAAGTAAATAGCTTGGGTATAGAGATAACCGAGGCATGCAGAGACGATGATTTATTACCGAGTTCCTCCCATAAAGAGAGTACGTCTCGTTGGAGAGGGGGTGGTATCAAACCACCTACGCCACAAAAGGTCTCCCTTATTCTCCGGTGAATCTCACCCCAATGGGATCGATCCACACTTACACTATTGGTGCACTTGTCGGTGGCAACCGGAACCTCTCACAAGGTTGGGGCACTTCTCCACAACTTAATTAGAGTCTCCCAACAAACGCCACCAAGGACACAACCTGCAACACCAACAAACCGTCTAGGGTTCCAAGAACCCAAGAGTAAAAAGCTTCTCAACTTTCACTCACAAAATCCTCCGAGGAGAACTCAAACCGATGCACCAAATGCAATGGCAAGAACACATGAAGTGCTCAAGTATTTCTCTCCCAAATTCCACAAAAGCTACAAAAGCTAGTGGGAGAATAAGAGAGGAAGAACACAAGAGGAAATCCACAAAAGAAACCCCAAGATCTAGATCCCAATATGTTCCCCTCACATAGAGGAGAGATGGATTGGTGGAGTTGTAGATCTAGATCTCCCCTTCCAAATCCCCTAAAAAGATTCAAGAAATATGGGAGGGATTAAGAGTATTTGCAAGCTCTTGAAGGTCAAAACAATGGAGGGGAGAGAGAATGCAAGCCACGGGCCTAAGGAGGAAGAAGAGGTCTATTTATACCCCTCCCCAACGAAATACGACCGTTTGGGACCTTCCAGGCCGGATAATCCGCCCCTCCCCCGGAAATTTCGGGTTCCCCGGGCCAAAAAATGGCTAAGGACTTCGCGGCGCGACCCTCAGTATAGTGGCGGATATTTGGGGAGGATTATCCGCCCCATGGCCGGATAATCCACCCCCCTGAAAACTAGTAGGAACAGCAAAACTGAAACCATCATAACTTTTGCATTCGGACTCCGATTTTGATGATCTTGGGCTTGTTTCAAAGATAGTAACGAGCTATACAAGATCATGCAGGGAACCATCATAGTCCAGCAAGGAAGGATAGAACCAAATGATGAAAGGTTTAACCTATCTATAAAAGACAAATCGGTAAAACCTCCAATATCGAAAACACAATAATGAATGCATATGAAATACGTTTTCGATGAACTTGAGCTTGTTATAGAGATTGACACAAGATCTAAATCCTATCATGGATAAGAACCAAGAAAGAGGATGCAAAATATGCAAAGGTTTGAGCTCTCACCGAGGGATATGATCAAGTTACGCACTCGAGAGCCCCTCTTGATAGTACGGTTATCTATCCTATAAACTGGTCTCCCCAACTAACACCACGAGACATGTAAGAAAGATACCCTATCAAGATCAAACCTTTGCCTTGTATATTCCACACCTCAATATGGAGCACCTTTCTTGATTGCACTAGCATAGGCTCAACTTCTACTTGACCAAACTCCAGATCATTCCTTGAAACCTTGATCAACACTTGATCTTCTTCACTTTATTCTTATTCCAACCTTGAAGCCACCAAATGGTTCAAGCATTGTCTATGGAAAAATCCTACAAGTAAAACTCAATGCAAACATAAGTCCATAAAACATTGTCATTAATTACCAAAACCACACATGGGGGCACACATGTTCTTTCAATCTCCCCCATTTTTGTAATTGATGACAATCCTTTGATAGGGTTTATATAATCAACTTAACAAATAAAAATGGTTGCGCCAACATCAAATACTACACAAGTATGTGATGTTGGTAAACCCATAATACTGTTGGTGGAGTGTCCTCTATATATTCAACATGCAAAGCAACAACAAAGATGCAAGAGCATGATAGGCAAATGCTTAAGAACAAACTCAAGGCATAAAACCACTTCCTTTAAACCCTCCAAAACTTCTCCCCCATTGGCATCGATTGCCAAAATGGGTGAATAGTTCTAAACGACCAATATAGTGAGAATTCCTCCAAAGGTGTGCATTTGAAACAAATTTATTATGATAAAACATTTACACATATCAAATGATGAATACTTAGGAGGAGGTCAAACTATATTGAGTATCAAAAGATTGAATAAAAAATAACAAGATGATGAAGCATCAACAAATGATGCAAGCAATCAAAAGATCCAGAAAACCAAATGACAAAAGGAACATAGCAAATGAAAGATTGATAATATTATAAGATCGAAAAGATATTGTTATAAATAATATGAGGAGGCTCCCCAAGGTTTGTGCACAAATTATAATTTGTATTTGAATACAATATGGACAAACATGGCATCCTCACTCCCTCGATATTATTTAAAACACAACGATGTACAAAAGAGCATACACTAAGGCATAAAACTTGCAATAAACAAATGGTTGAGCAATGAGTAAGAGACAACATAATAGCAGGCTCAACCACAAGGATGTGTGAGAGGTATGACAAATCATATTATAAGACTAGTACAAGGATGACCATTGCGTATCAACATAGTCTTCAATGAGTGATATTGCTTTGTATGACCATATAACACACATGAAACAAACAAGACATCAAAAATATAGTTGTAACAAGTCTCATGTATATAAGTTTCTAAGTAGACAATATCACAAAGATATTGATCCACAAAGAAACATGTACACACAAGTTAGATACTAAAATAAACAGAGCAAGATATCCAAAACGAAGTCATGACAATACAACACTAAGATCTTTGCTTGATAGCATGGCCAAAAGGCTCAATTTTATCTTATTGTATATTGATGAACTTCAACCACAAACATATCAAATACATAAAATTCATGCCAAGATGCAATCTACCAAATGTTGGAAGATGATATGTATGCATGAGTAAGAGATACTTGTTACCGAGATATCATTGGTGTGATGAAGTAGATAGGAGATCATTGATCATCCTAGCTTGTCTCTAATTTTCATTGATTCAACACTTCTTCCTTATGAAAGAGACAAGCATCCAATGTACCTAAAAAAAAATTCAAGTACAATATGGTCCCCAAACTTATTGGGTCCAAAGTAGTTAGACAACTACAATACATACGAGAGACTCCACATAAATATGTGCATATTGATATGAAATTGAATTCCATGCACATCTTAGCAAATTAGGATTTGGTGGAGTTTCCCCTACATATTGGATCAATGAAAGCAAGCATGCCATAATATATATATAGTAAATATGCATGCACATGACTTTCAAGAACCAAAGGAGATACAATATGAACAAAACACCAAGTAAACCAAGAAGGCACACCAAACTGTGACACGACAAAAAGGTTGCTCAAACCATATCAAAAACCAAATCAACACATGGTAGACCACACAAGTGTAGGGGTTCGTAGCATGGAAAACAAAAAATTTCTACCGCATGAACACACAATCAAGATCTAATCTATGATCAAGCCAAGATCTATCTACTAGATTGTAGCAACGAGTCGATAGAGGAACTCACCCTCGAAGATTCCAAAGCGGTTAACGAGAGCAGATTCTCGTGGATGATGTAGTCGTACACTTGTCGATCTCAAGATCGCGTAGATGATCCTTCCGGCGCTGCGTTCCGGCAGCGCTCACACGTTAATTCAGTACTGATGAAGACCTTCCTCTCCCTTGTTCCAGCAGGCAGTGGAGGTTGTAGCACTCTCCTCGCGATTCCGGCAGCACAACGGCGTGGTACCGGAAGTAGAGGGGAGATCTTTTGGTGATCTAGGGTTTAGACTCACCAATTAGAAGGCTTTAAACCGGAGGCTAGGGCAATTAGAAGCTCTAACTTGACGGCTTGGGAGAAATCCCTAGGCTGTGGCTAGGGTTTAGGTTTAGAGGAGAGGGACTTGTGTGCTAGGAGGGGCAGCCCTGCCCCTCCCTTTATAGGTGGGAGGCGCGGCCAAGGGGAGTCCTCCCCAACTCGGCTTGGAGGTGGGCGGCGGTTGGAGGAGGAATCCTCCCCAACTCGGTTTCACTCCTCCTCCTCTTTCCAAAACTTGCCGTTTGACTTTCAAACTAGCCGTTTGACTTTTCAAATTAGGATTTGAATAAACCCTTTATTTTGGACAGCAATGACACCTAGTACATGATGCAATCATTCCAACTTACAATGACACATTCATGTACCCTTCCCCCCCGGAGTGCCGGACATTCCGGAACATTCTAGAACATTCCCGATGAAAACACCGGAACCATTCCCCAACTCTGAAACGGGACTTTCCTTATATGAATCTTATTCTCCGGACCATTCCGGATCTCCTCGTGATATCCCGGATCCCATCCGAGACTCCGAACAACATTCGGTCTCTTACTCATCATTCCATAACTACTCAACAACATCGAATCCTTAAGTGTGTCTCCCTACGGTTCGTGAATTATGTGGACATGATCGAGACACTTCTCCGATCAATAACCAATAGAGGAATCTGGAAATTCATATGGCTCCCACATATTTCTACGATTACTTTGCGATCGAATGAACCACTTACATACGATACCAATTTCCCTTTATCTCACGATATTTTACTTATCCGAGGTTATGATCGTCGGTATCTCTGCATACCTAGTTCAACCTCGTTACTGATAAGTACTCTTTTCTCGTTCCCGTGATATGTGATCCCTTGTGAGCCAGTCACATGCTTGCAAGCTAATTGGATGACATTTCACCGAGAGGGCCCAGAGTATATCTATCCGTCATATGGATGGACAAATCCCACTCTTGATCCATGTGTCTCAACCAATACTTTCCGAACACTCAATGCCACCTTTATAGCCACCCTGTTACGGTGTGGTGTTTGATGTAATCAAAGCATCCTTCCGGTAAAGGTGATATGCATGATCTCATGGTCGAAGGAATTAGGTTACTATGTATCAGAAAGCTTATAGCAAATGAACTATATTAAATGACTTGATCTATATGCTACGCTTAACTATAGGAGTATGTCCATCACATCATTCTCCTAATGATATGACCCTGTTGTTAATAACATCTCTATGTTCATGATCAGGAAACCATGATCATATATTAACCAACAAGCTAGTTTAACAAGAGGCTTTACTAGGGACTCTTTTATGTTTACAAATCACACAAGTATTAATGTTTCCGGTTAATACAATTATAGCATGGTATGTAAACATTTATCATAAGTATGAAGATATGATAATAACCACTTTATTATTGCCTCTTGGGCATATCTCCAACAGTCTCCCACTTGCACTAGAGTCAATAATCTAGTTTCAAACCTTTGTGTATTCAACACCTATGGCTTTTTGGTGTTGTATGTACACGATTGCTAGTGGTCAACTGATCTCCGGATCTGACACTTCCAGGTCCGTGTGTAATTGCATGTCTTTGCGTCTCTACGCATCACTCATTCTCTAATGAGATGGCTTTGTATAAATTTGTTCCTTCGGTGAGACCTTTAGTTCTTCGGGGTTAAAACATGTTGATAATATTGTCGTACAATATATCTTCATAGTATTATCCCGCTGTGAACTACACCTAGTTTGTCAACAAACTACTTGACACAAATGCCCTCTTTAGCTGCTATTATAGCAGTCATATACTTAGCCTTTTGTTGTAGTATCTGTCACAATGTCTTAACTTTGGAACTCATCCAAATCCATTATGGAACTTACTTTCCATTATATTGTGCCACCCTTAGTTTAGATTGAGATAAACTTAATTTGTACTTTGTGACAAAACTAGTATCAATGTAGTACTTTACAATGAACTAATCATCTATTTGTCACTTCTACAAATAATATACTCTTAGTTCTTCCAAAAGATCATAAGAATATTCTTACTATTGTCCAATGATCATCTTATGAATCATTCTGGTATATGCTCACAACATTTAGAGCATAGGACATATCTGGATTTGTACATATCACAGTATGATTGATATAAATACTCTTTGTGATCAAGTATCAATCTATACTTGAATCTTGTTTCACTTACCAAATGTCAATACATTTGAATATATCATCAATATTGAACTCATTCAATCCTTTCTGTGTGACAAGAACCTTTCTTGTAGTTTCTATATTGAACTCATTCAATATCTCGTCTATGTACTTCTGGCACAACCATATTAGCGTCTATTGATGCCAAATATTTGGGTTTTGCCTAAGCCTTTCATCAGGATGAAATTCTTAATATGTGTTAATAAAATATACATCTTTTCCAATCAACAATATGTCCTCCACATAATGTATTAGAAACATGTCTTAGCGCTCCCACTTAATTTCTTGCAAATGCAAGCATCTTCATTGTCTCTAATGAATTTAAACTCTTTTAACAGTTTCATCATAGTGAAGATTCCAACTCCGCGATGCTTACTTCAACTATTGAAGTTTACATATGCTTTTAGCATCCTTTGAATTAACAAAACCCTATGGACCGTGTTATGCACATGTCCTAGGTAACAATTCTATTAGAAGAACTTGATTTGTTTATTCAACTACCATATAACAAAATTATATGTAGTGGTTGCTACATTAATCCGTTTAGACTAAATATCACTATGAAAGATCAAATCTTGTCATAGTCAACCTTGGAACATTTTGTGAACTCTTTCCCAACATGTCGACTATTTCATAGATGTGAAAACATCCATGTCTAGATCCAAACACAACTGTAAGGTCTTACACCTTTCTCGAGGGTCCTTCAAGTTCAAAACTTGATTTCTCGTGTATGGAACTATCACGGATTTTATGGCTTCAAGCCATTTGACGGAGTCAGGGCTCATCATCGCTTCTTTGTATGTAGTCGGATCATTATTGTCAAATAATGATTTAACTCTCAAATCTTGGTATTTGATTGTTTACCCGACCTACTTGTTTCAATAGGAACTTAGATCTCAATGACCACAACCTTTGAGGTACGTGAGCCATGAGCATTGTTGCTACCTCCAGAACACTTTTCGGCGCTGCGCAACTCTGCACATATAGCTAAGGTTCTTTTAACCTTATCAAAGTTCTATTGTCCTCCCACTTAACTTTTCACGAAAAAATCCTTCTCAAAGAAACTTGACGTTATAAGAGAAAAACACTTTTGTCTCTGGTGTTATGGAGGAATACTTAACAGTTTATACAAAGACAGGTTCATCCGACTTTGGTTGCATACATCTTTCTTATGCATAGCATACCAATGTTTTAAGAAAGGACTACTTGGGTTTTATCCCAAACCATAACTTTATATGGTGTCATTTCAGCGGATTATGATGGAGCTCTTTTCAGTGGAAAAAGGTATTCTCTAAAGCTTTTAATCTTTAAAATATGATCACAGTTTTATGATTTATACCTTTGATCTTACCATGTCAAACAAGGTTTAATTACATATCTCGAACGCTCCATACTCTTATGGTGTTTCGGGAAATGCAAATCCACGGAACGATTCCTTAAATCTTAAGGTATTATGCTAAACTTGTAACTCAAATATCTTCCTTTATGATCTTTATCATAAACTGTTTATATTGTTGTTACAATGATTTTGCACTTCATCTTGAAAGTCTTTGAACTTTTCAAATGTTTCATACTTCATCCTTATTAAGTAAATATTCATATATTCACTCAAATTTTCGGAGAAAGCAAATGAAGTTGAAATCCATCGCTCTTAACTACACATAATGGATTTCATACAACAATATGTACAAGTTCCAATAAGCTAGTCATTCGTTCCCTTTTGGCCTATGAATGAAG
The DNA here is from genome assembly GCA_023614405.1 of Avena insularis. NCBI lineage: Eukaryota > Viridiplantae > Streptophyta > Magnoliopsida > Poales > Poaceae > Avena > Avena insularis. The sequence continues at coordinate 26,769,375 of CM042689.1, read as the reverse complement.
TTTTAATTATCTCTAGGAAAGTTTCACAAGCGTCATGTGATCAAAAATCAAAAGACTCCAAAATTCCATCCATATGGAGTTTCTTCATGTTTTCTTTCCAATATAATTTAAACGGCGATGTCACTTCCTAAGTGATCTTTCAATCAATTTGTCTTTCGACATTTTTAGCACTAGTTTTATGGATGTGATTTCTCCAACGAGATTTGTGAATCATCCATCTTTTATGGATTACGGCAATTATTTGAACAACCCTTTTGTTCTCATAATACCTGATAAAACAAATCTTGAAGGCAAGCTTTGATGTTTAACGAGCAACACAATAACCCTTTATTTGTTCTCGATGAACATCATCACATATTCTTTTGCTAGTTACTTAGGCCATTGTAGTTCATGAATTCTGTTGTTTGGTATGACGATTCACACCAACAAATTCAGTATCAAATACTTAAGAACCACATTGTTTAATAAGCAAAGAATATAGCCATAACATGTATATCATCTATATACTTAAACTGAACAATTCTAGTCTTTTCTTTTCTACCATATACTTATGAGATTCTCTTTCAGTATTTCATGTTCTGTTTGAAAGAATCTATCAACATCAATAGTGGAGTCATACATATGACACATAGTCCAAAGCGTGTATAGTTAAATACCAATGTCTTTGGACTTGCACTTTGAAGTAGATCACCATTATCAAATGTTTGGTGTTCTTTCAAATTCCTTTCTTTAGTAATCTCTTGGTGTAGTAAACATTTTACCTACATAAAATATTCACCCTTTTCATGGAATTATCCATGATTAAGCTACTTTTAGCTTGTAACGGTGAATCGCGAGTATAATGTTGCTCTCCAAAGCCTTTTGGAGGATTAGGACAACTAGTGTCTCCAACCTTTTGCAAATTCTCATCAAATATGAGAACATGACTTTTGCCATATTATACTCTATCATGTTGCAACCAAAACTTCGTTTCAGATATCACAATATCTTCCACACATCATGGTTTCTGAAACAACTCTTTCAGATCCTAGATAACCTTGATATTAAGACAATCCTTTGAATATCAAGAATCATGGAGACAAACATGATACTCATACACTAACACTTGGAATTGTCACTCTTGTTTTTAATACCAATTATTAAACTTCATGGAGTAACCGGAACTTTACTGAAATTTTGCAATAGGACTTTTAAACTTTAGATTAACACTTCAAAACAATACGATACCAGTTCGTAAAGTAACTAACCAGAATTCTATAGTTCTTACATCTCAATTAAAACTAAGCGCAAGGTGGTAAACGGATGCCAATGACTACAACAACTATGCAAATTCACTTTGATTTAATTTATGATAAGTTGAGTTCTAATTAATAATCAAATTAATCTAGGTGAACTCCCACTCAAAACAACATCCCTCACATTGTTTTAGTGATCACACGAACCAAATCCACCATATCAAAACCGATCATCACGAGAGTTGATATAGTTTCAATGGCGAACAATCGACATGTTCATCATATCTACTATATGACTCATGCTTTACCTTTCGGTGATCTGTGTTCCTGAGACCATGTCTGTACATGCTAGGCTCGTCAAGATCAAACCTTAGCTTCCGCATAAGCAAATCTGGCTTGCTTACGTTGTATACACTTGCGGAATCTAACACACCCGATCATCACGTGGTGCTTCGAAACAACAAGCTTTAGCAACGGTGCATACTAAGGGTGAACACTTTAGAACTTGAAATTTATGTGCATGAGGGATCATCTTATAATGCTACCGTCGTCTACTAAGCAATACAAGATGCATAAAGGATTAACATCACATGCAATTCATAATATGTGATATGATATGGCCTTTCTTCTTTGTGCTTCCGATCTCCATCTTCAAGCACGAACATGATCTCCATCATCACCGGCATTGCATCAAGGTCAATGACGCTTCTCCATGGTTGTCGTCCACCGGCTTCAACTATTACAACTACTTTTAATAGACACGCGGGTCTTAACATAATTTAAAGACAACCATATGGCTCCTGCCGGTTGCCAACTTACAATAAGGAACATTGCATACATCAAATATAATCACAATCATGGCCATATCACATCACTGCAAACCCCTGCAAAACAAAGTTAGACGCCTCTACTTTCTTTGCATATTTTACGTGGTTTGGGGCTTTCAAATAAGTGTCGTTCTAACTTACGAACAAGAACCACAACATTGATGCTAGTATTGTTAATCACCCGTTGTAAATTGGATCTTAACTATGCTAGGAGAAACAGGCACCCGCAAAGCCACTTATGCAATACAAGTTGCATGTCAAGCGTGGAGCAAGTCTCATGAACGATGTCATGTAAGGTTAGCCCGGGCCGCTTCATCCCAACATCCCGCAAGATGCAAAGTACACAAGAAGCAATCGACAATAAAAGCATCAACGCCCACAATGACCATTGTGTTCTACTCGTGCAACAGATCTACATATAGACACGGCTCTGATACCACTGTAGGGGTTCGTAGCATGGAAAACAAAAAATTTCTACCGCATGAACACACAATCAAGATCTAATCTATGATCAAGCCAAGATCTATCTACTAGATTGTAGCAACAAGTCGATAGAGGAACTCACCCTCGAAGATTCCAAAGCGGTTAACGAGAGCAGATTCTCGTGGATGATGTAGTCATACACTTGCCGATCTCAAGATCGCGTAGACGATCCTTCCATTGCGTTAAGCGATGCTCCCATCGGTCACACGTTCGGTACTCGACGAAGACCTTCCTCTCCCTTGTTCCAGCAGGCAGCGGAGGTTGTAGCACTCTCCTCGCGATTCCGGCAGCACAACGGCGTGGTACCGGAAGTAGAGGGGAGATCTCGCAGGGCTTCGCCTTAAGCCGGAGCGAGTATGGTGGAGTATGAGAGAGCTTTTGGTGATCTAGGGTTTAGACTCACCAATTAGAAGGCTCTAAATCGGAGGCTAGGGCAATTAGAAGCTCTAACTTGACGGCTTGGGAGAAATCCCTAGGCTGTGGCTAGGGTTTAGGTTTAGAGGAGAGGGACTTGTGTGCTAGGAGGGGCAGCCTGCCTCCCTTTATAGGTGGAGGCGGCCAAGGGAGGAGTCCCTCCCAACTCGGCTTGAGGTGGCGGTTGGAGGAGGGAATCCCTCCCCAACTCGGTTTCCCACTCCTCCTCCTCTTTCAAAAACTTGCCGTTTGACTTTCAAACTAGCCGTTTGACTTTTCAAATTAGGATTTGAATAAACCCTTTATTTTGGACAGCAATGACACCTAGTACATGATGCAATCATTCCAACTTACAATGACACATTCATGTACCCTTCCCCCCGGAGTGCCGGACATTCCGGAACATTCTAGAACATTCCTGATGAAAACACCGGAACCATTCCCCAACTCCGAAACGGGACTTTCCTTATATGAATCTTATTCGCCGGACCATTCCGGATCTCCTCGTGATATCCCGGATCCCATCCGAGACTCCGAACAACATTCGGTCTCTTACTCATCATTCCATAACTACTCAACAACATCGAATCCTTAAGTGTGTCTCCCTACGGTTCGTGAATTATGTGGACATGATCGAGACACTTCTCCGATCAATAACCAATAGAGGAATCTGGAAATTCATATGGCTCCCACATATTTCTACGATTACTTTGCAATCGAATGAACCACTTACATACGATACCAATTTCCCTTTGTCTCACGATATTTTACTTATCCGAGGTTATGATCGTCGGTATCTCTGCATACCTAGTTCAACCTCATTCGATAAGTACTCTTTTCTCGTTCCCGTGATATGTGATCCCTTGTGAGCCAGTCACATGCTTGCAAGCTAATTGGATGACATTTCACCGAGAGGGCCCAGAGTATATCTATCCGTCATATGGATGGACAAATCCCACTCTTGATCCATGTGTCTCAACCAATACTTTCCGAACACTCAATGCCACCTTTATAGCCACCCTGTTACGGTGTGGTGTTTGATGTCATCAAAGCATCCTTCCGGTAAAGGTGATATGCATGATCTCATGGTCGAAGGAATTAGGTTACTATGTATCAGAAAGCTTATAGCAAATGAACTATATTAAATGACTTGATCTATATGCTACGCTTAACTATAGGAGTATGTCCATCACATCATTCTCCTAATGATATGACCCTGTTGTTAATAACATCTCTATGTTCATGATCAGGAAACCATGATCATATATTAACCAACAAGCTAGTTTAACAAGAGGCTTTACTAGGGACTCTTTTATGTTTACAAATCACACAAGTATTAATGTTTCCGATTAATACAATTATAGCATGGTATGTAAACATTTATCATAAGTATGAAGATATGATAATAACCACTTTATTATTGCCTCTTGGGCCTATCTCCAACAACAAGTCCAACAAATGAACTAGACAAAAACCAAAGAGAGGGAGATGGACAAAAACACAAATGCTCAAGGGTTTATCTCATTCTAAAAGGTAAAAATAATAATAATAATAATAATAAGGAATGAGACAAATCCAACTCCCCAAAAGAGCAAGGTTTAAACAACCACACCAAACTCTCAGCACTTTTCAAGATGGCACAAAGTACCCCAAAAAAATCTTCCAAAGACACAAAACACGATATGGATCAAACACATGTTGTGAAGAGGCATAAAAGGAGTGTTCTAAATGATATAGGAGAGCTCCCCCATGATTAGTGCATTATTTAAGATTTTGCATTTGAATACAAAATGCACACACACGGGATCATCATCTCTACCTACATAAAAAAAGAGAATTAAACAATTTCAAGTTAAATAAATATCCATAAGAGGCAAGGAAGACATGAGAGTCAACACAAAGCATTTTCTTGGCAAACGATAGGGCAAACATAAACAAAATACAGAATGAAAATGATAAAAAATAACTACCACCTATTATAGTACTGAAAGTCCAAGGACAAAGGATATGCAATTATTTTCGGGTGGTAGTTTGCAAATATATCCAAGATCATATTCACGATAAGAGGCAAGAAGATCCAACATGAGACAACCAATGGACATTATAGAATTTTAATTTCTCATGAGTATTGTACCACATAGATAATACATAATATCCCAATTTAAATGCTAGGTGGTATTCCTCATGTACACACATTTTTAGGATTGTGGACTGCCTAAGTGTAACACTCCTCCTAAATGGGATAGTCCATTAATCTCTCACAAGAGCCAAATAAGATACCAAATATAATCAAGTAAGGCTCAACACAAGAAACACACATACATGGTGTCCCACCTAATCATACAGAAATAAGCTTGATACCTCAAGATAATTAAGTGGAAAGCACAACATGTACAAAAGCATGAAAGATACAAAACCAACACATGCACAAGGGGGCGAGTAACTTTCAATGTAAAGAGTTTAGCATATGTTACCGCAAGGATGAACATTGGATATATAATAGAATCATGATAATCCAAATGGTTTGGTGTAACTACCTCGGTGAATTAAGCTCCTAGTACAAGCCTGGATGATCAGAAATGGTTGAAATAGTACGGTGGGGCCCAAATGCCACTCACAGGTAGACCTTTCGGCCGCCCAACCATTTCCAAACATCGGGACAAGAACGGGCGGCGTAATCGGCAGGCGAAGGGATCAACTACATACACAAATGAGTATGTATGCAAGCCACCATACAATAGTACATCAGAGCCACTCCATCTAAAAAGAAAGGAAATATAGCAACGCCATACGGCAAGATCCAAATATCCTAGATAGATATAATAGTTTAGGATATCTCCTCATACATCAAACATCAGAGTACCAAGCGGAAGCGGAAGACAAAATCCGAGTACGGATAAGAAGCAAATTGGCATAAGATGCCCCATAAATAAACACATCCCGCCCATAGATCTCACGGATCCCCGTTCCCGGAATCTCTACACCGAATGATCGTTGCCCACATCGTCCGTCTCTTCCACCCAGTATCCATCCTGCGAGTGTACCTATTCATCTGAACCAATAATTTATCGTGTGAGACCCTAGGGGTACTCAGCAAGTCTTTATGCCTCTAAAGGGGACACAACCTGGGGTGACGCATTTGCAGCAAAAGATAAACCCTAACAATTCTATAGATACTCGCTAACCATCCGCCTAACCAGAGATAGACGGATGTCCGTGAATTAAAAAAAAGATAAACCCTAACAATTCTATAGATACTCGCTAACCATCCGCCTAACCAAAGATAGACGGATGTCCGTGAATTAATGACAACAGTTATAACAGTAATATCAACAGATCCATCCTCCTCCTCGCTTACCAATGAGGAAGCGGACGAACACCCCCCATCCGTTGGCGCTTATTAACCATTCCATGAGTGTTGTACTATTTACTAGTTACTTAGTCAAATTAAAGCGGTACTTTAGTTATGCTTGTCTATGATCGAGAAACTGGCTCCAAGTCGTCCATAACCATGACACGGCTTTCAGAAAGTTTTACCCTGTAGGTGCACAAATAGCAACACACACTGATATGCCTCGAAAACCAAATCAAAACCCAACGAGGCCACGACAAAGCAATTACAGGATTCAAATATTTCAGGGGCCACCCCATTAAGCTACCCGAACGGCTAGCTGACTCGAGACGGACTCAAGGTTTTGTTTGCGCCAATGGTCAGGAACGGGAACCCGAAAATGTGGGGATTGTCGACACCGCGAAACACTCCGCAATCCTAACATGCAGGTGCGTTACCTGCACAATTTAAATAAAGCGATAAAGCATGGCATAAGTACAGATAGTAAATAAAACCTCAAACTAGTTTGTGGCCCCAAGAAATAAGAATGAATCAAGCTCGCCTGTGGGGGTCCATAAGGCCTCCCGGATGTGGATAGCGAATATTCTTGGAACAGGAATCAAGTACTTAAGGGTCTTACGGACACAAGTGAGCATAAAAACCAAATAAGATATTGCTCACCGGTGCCACTTTCATTAGTTATCCCATTACTACTCAGGTTAAGTTGTTCAGGTACCTCGTTATCCATCAGACACTCACATACCCTACACATGCTGTTCTACGACTCGCATGGCTCAAACAACTCCTGTAGTAATGGCTCATGGGATGGGGAACAAGCTTCGGTGGGGTTTAAAGTAAAGGCTATGCAATACTTGGGATTCAGTTTAACGCAATCGCGACTCGATGATGCAAGAATAAGACAGAGGCAATAGGTACTATATGTATGCAAGCATGAGGTAGTGCTTGCCTGGCAGCTCAGTTGAAGCAAGGAATGGATCTGGGTAGTGCTCCTGGTTCTCTTGATATATCCCCTGCTCAGCGTCTATTCGAAGAAGAACCAAACAAACAAGGGCCAACATAAATAAAGTGCGCAAGCATATGAATAAAATTCATCAAGCAACCAATCATGCCATGATGGATGATGCACAATTTGCATGGCATTAAGGTAGCATGGCATGGGTGAGGTGTGAGATACAAGATTAAACATTTCATTAAGTTTTGGCCCTATTTTAACCTCAAATTAGTTGCTGTATACAATATATTTATATGATGCATGCTGCAAATCAAACCATGGAATGCATAAACAGAAAGGTCTCGTCGAGCTAATCATTTTAGACATATCATTTGTTGAATTTGGAGTTATAAAACAAAAGTTATTAATTTATTAAAGAAAAGGGGGCATTTATTGTAATTTAAATAAACTTGGAATTTTAAATGTTCAAAATATATTTTGGAGGGCATATTTGAATTCCTCATATTTTTCTGATTTGAAAACATATATTATTTGCTTTATTTGGATTTGTATTTTAAAAGTTATTCAAAAACAGAATTTAAATTTGAATTTGATTTAATTTGGAAAAGATTTGGAATTTAAACGGATTTCAGAAATCCTTTTTATACCTAGACAGATTCAGCCACTGTCACGACAGTGGGGGGGTGGCTGTGACGGGACACACGCTGAAGAACTTTTTACACGCCAATGGATCTAGCCCTAGAGACGCATGGGATGGGCAGGCTTCCCAGCTGCCAGGCCCGCCAATGAACTGGCGGCGCCACGTGGCTGGGGACTGCGGGTTGGGAGCCTAGGAAACTGGGGGGGCTATCTGCAAAAAGCAAAACGAACGAGGTGACGGGTGGGCCAAAAGGGGAAAGGGACCGGTTGCACACACAAAACAACGAGGGGTTATTGGCAAAGCGCCATCTGTACTTCTCTCTCAATCTCGACGACGCGATGAAAGCGCGACAGCGCAATGGCGCGTGGCGGGATCGATCTCGACTGGGCTCAGCCATGAAGCGCTACCGCTGGCGCTTCGGCTTGGTGTCGGGGAGGCGCGTGGCCTAGCTAGGGTTTCTGTAGCGGCGGCGAGCGACAGCGAACGACGGCGCACCGAGAGCGCTAGACGAAAGAGCCGGCTGATCTAGACATCGGGCGACGTGGACCGTGTCGAGGGAGAGGGCTCACCGCGAGGTCGGTGGGCGTGGGTGCGGCTCGAGGCGCAGCGATCGACGCCGAGGCGCAGGCCCGGCGGTAGGGTTTGCGTCGGGCTCGCTGGTACTAGTGGCTCCGGTGCTCCTCTTCGACGCTGGCGTGTTCGAGGCGCAGGGAGCCTCCTGGTGCTCTCCAACCACTCCACGGATGCGCTCGACAGGATCAACGGACACGAAGGAGGGCCGGGTGCAGACGATGGTGAAGCGGTGGCGATGGAGAAGAGGGGAAGAGGTGGCACCTTCGGGTGGATCTGGGGAACCAGAGGAGGCGTGTGGCGGGGGGTAAAGTAGAGGGGGAAAGGAGAGGAGCGTGGGTATCATGTGGGTTTAAAAGGTGGCTCGGTTTCAACCTTTCTCCTCCTCCTCTCACATGCTTTGGGCTCAAGGTATGGCAGGGGTGTGGCTACCAGTGGGGTAGGGTGCGGCCAGGAGGTGGTAGGCTCGGCTAGGGCCACTAGGCGGGAGAGAAGGGAGGGAGATAGCCTCGGGTTAGCTAGGGTTGGAGCGAGGGTAGGAGGGGTATGGCTCGGGCTCGGGCTGGACTAGGGTTTGGGGGGGGTCGCTAGGTGGCGGGGTGGCCTAGTGGGGCCAACCCGGGTAGGTCATGGGGTGGCTCGGCTAGAGGAAGGAGGAAAGAGGGTGTACTTAGGGTGTGGTTTAGCTTAGGTGTAGATTGGGGTTTAGGAGAGGGGGTATGGGTATGGTGATGAAGGGTAGATGATGGTCTAGGGACTAAAGAGAGAGAGATGGAGTGGTTTTGCTAGGACAAGGTCAAGCCAAGAACAACTAAGATCAAACCAAAACAAAACAAGAGAAGAGGGGGAGGTGGTGTAAGCATGATCAAATAAGTTCAAGCTAAAAGAGAGAGATGAGAGGGTGAGAGGATTCCCAAAAACCAACTAAAATCCAAATGACAAGCTTAAAGGGTACTTGCATGGCCCATGCAAAATATTTAATGCCATGATAATTCTTGTGAAAACAATATTATTTCATGGCATTATTATTATGCAACCCAAAATTGGAGTAAGGCCCAAGCAAAAGAATTTTGAAAGAATTCCAAGTGGAGTATATGGAGATGACCACATTGGATTATATTTGGGGCTTGCTAGTGTGTATATGCCACTAGGTATTTAATAAGCCCTCAAAAATATCCCAACATGATGATAACCCCAAAACCACACATATGGAAGCTAGGAAAGGTTCCACTCACAAGGCATGCAAAGGTGGCCATGTGGCTCTCATGTTTCAATATTGTGAAAACAACATGATGCTAAGATGAGAGCATGTGGAATAGAATTGGATCCATCCCAACCCACATGAGCTAGAGGTAAACTCACTAAATGCTAAGATCATATTTAGTTGGATGGTGGAATTATAAGGTGGTGAAAGAAAAAGGTGGTGGAATTAATAAGAGATATGCCCCCAACTCAACTTGGGCATTAAGCAATATATCAAGAACCAAATACAATATCAAGCGGCAAATACAATTAATAATGCATATGAGATAAGAACCAAGTCAAAAAGGGTTTTATATGATGCTCAAATGCAAGGAGGCATGATGACATGAGCATGATATAATTATGATGCAACATTTATATATTTGAAGTAGCCATTATATTACTAGACCAAGTAGCATTACAATTGTTAGACAATTGGGGTGCTACAACTCTCCCCCACTAAACAGGAATCTCGCCCCGAGATTCCTAGGAAAAAGAAAACAACACAAGGAGAGGAGGGTGTTCGAACGAAGGTGACCCTCACGTTCCCAAGTTGCTAAACAACGGAATGGTGCGACCACTACACCTTGCAAAACTTGCTAGACTTGTTAAGTAGTCTTATGCTTTGCTTGAGAAACAACGGTTAGAAGAGTTGAAGGATTGTCGTGAGACAAGAAGGATAGGATGGACAAAGCTCCGGTTTTCTCAAGAAACAGGATAAAAGAATAGAACCACTTGTGAAAGAGAGGAGAAGATGATGTATCATGGATCAAGATATACACACCGTTAAGATTGAAGATTTTATGATACTAGAGAGGATGGATCTTTATCTCGCCGGAAGAGAAGAGCTAGATTGGAGAGGTTTGAACCACTATGACAATAGCATCGTATCCTCTCTCGGATTTGAGAAAAGAGGTACGGAAACAATATTGCCTTCAAACAATAGAGTCCCTTGATATCAACAGGAAGATTTAGCTAGACATCGTCGGATTAGATTCTTGTTGTGCCGGTAAGAACTAAGGATCACGCAATTGAGGTGCGCGGATATAACTTCCAGAGACGGATGTGTAGCCAGATCATGGTGGAATCCTGAGAAGCAAAGATTATGGAGGATATGGAGCTTATGGTAGAGATACTTATTGCTTTCTTTAGCCTTGAGGCTAACGCAATAGATTGCGGTTGAGGGCATCAACCATAATTGGCTTTACCACAGAAAAGAATTGATGAAACAAAGAGAGAGATAGTTTCCTTTCATCTTGTTTGGGGATGTAGGGCACCGGTAGAATGACGAGGATAGAAAAGAGTTTGCGTTTGTTTCCACCAGATAATTGAGGATTTTGCTCCGTGTAGGATAAGACGAGATCACCAACAAGAGATTATTGATTACTTTCTTCGAGAGAGCACTCCGGAAAGACAAGGACGGAAGTAAAAGTATCGAGAGATAAAGGCCACTTCTAACTTCCGTGGAATGAGTGAAATCACATAAATTCACCAATTCAATGTACAAAAGCGAATGATAAGAGTAGTGGTATGGTCGCGACTCCATCCCGCACTCAAAACATTACTCCGCACATGAATAAGAAAACCATGCAACCCAACTACCGAAACAGACTGAAGGTATTGACAAAAAGATCTCACGGGACTCCGTTAGAAAACAAGGATAGATGCAAACGATTCGCCGGATTCAAGATAGATAAGGGTGTTGATGTTGTCGTCATATCATAAGTAACCAGCCACCAGAAAGATATGAAGGATGATCACGGAGACAACTGCAAGATTCCACAGACAAAGAAAAAGATAGCACCACTTTAACAGAAGGATTACGAAAGATCTGAAAAATCTTCATGGCCTCCGGTGGATTGAGCATAGATGGCAGAACGAAAGGGTTTCAAAAGATCACTTGACAAGACTGAGGTGAAAGAACTCCATGTTCTTCTTGAAACGATTGAGAGCGATTTAGCAGTCTTGAGGGAAATCTTTAGCGGAACAACGATGATAACTTGCCAACAAGGAACAACTCCGGATTGGTTGAAGATGGAGGATGGAATTAACAATGGACTTGCTAGTTCCAGAATTGAAGCAATGTATTTAGAAGAAGGACGTGGCCGAGATAGGTGACTTCAAAAAGTCAGGATTCTCACTTTGAGACTTTGCACACAGGCAGTGCTCACGAAGATTGAGAGAAAGAGACACAGATGATCTTCCATGTCCTTCCATTGATATTGAATAGGCAAGCATATTATCAACATATACCACCATGGATTAACAAGATATTCCCAGAATACCAAGTTCAGAAGGCGAGAGAAACGAACAAATGCTCGAAACACTTTCTGAGCTCAACGCTCTTAGAAAGATCAATATTAAGAGCACGGGTTCGTGTTGAAGAAGATGCACTGGAAGAATAGATCATCTGGTCCTTCGAAAGGAAAAGAGATGTCACCTGGTTCACATTGTCGATCGGAACACCGGTTACAAAGATAAAGAGATCTTGGGTAAGAACCGATGATATAGCTTTGCTTATGGTATGAGCTATCAGAGACGAGAAAGATGTGCAGATATGGAGTTCAAAAAGATGTGCAGCATGATAAACAGATGTTAGACCACCGTAGTGCCTTGGGGAAACTCCGGATTGCCAAAGAAGAAAAGAAACTCTAGGATTAAGCGCCGATGACAAAAGAATGAGTTAGCATGGACATGCTGATAAAAGGAAGATAGATAATGTTTCACACACGACTGAAAAGGAGTGTGGAAACACAGATGGATCAAAGAAAAAAAATTCCGCATTTTTCCGCATTAAAATACCAATAGAGGCGCAAAATCAGATAACGAATCAAGATTAGTGACTCTACCTCTCTACCTGATAAGTGATTCTGCACAGAAAGCGGAGTTGCTAGAAGGAAGGACACCCTTAAGAAGATGGCACCGGTTAACAAGGAGCCAGATAGATCGCGACGGTTTGCAAAACACACAAGATGGAATGTACCAACAGTTGATAACCAAAAGGCAGATAAAGATAACATGTTGGATGCAACAGATAGACAAGGAATTACACACACACACACACACACTTTCTATGGTACTACGGAAACCCAGAACACGTGAATCCTAGTTTGAATTTTAAGAAGAGGATTGAAAACGTTGCACTTCCTTACCAGAAAAGGATGGGTGGTTGGGTAAGAAGAAAAGTGGAAGCAGTCCTACTCTCGCGTTTTGTTTTTCCCTAGTATACATAACTACCAAAATATTTGCTAGACAGACAACGACCATTTGGCTGAGACCCTGAAGGGCGGGATGGCTCTGATACCAATTGTAACTACCTCGGTGAATTACGCTCCTAGTACAAGCCTGGATGATCAGAAATGGTTGAAATAGTACGGTGGGGCCCAAATGCCACTCACAGGTAGACCTTTCGGCCGTCCCAACCATTTCCAAACATCGGGACAAGAACGGGCGGCGTAATCGGCAGGCGAAGGGATCAACTACATACACAAATGAGTATGTATGCAAGCCACCATACAATAGTACATCAGAGCCACTCCATCTAAAAAGAAAGGAAATATAGCAACGCCATACGGCAAGATCCAAATATCCTAGATAGATATAATAGTTTAGGATATCTCCTCATACATCAAACATCAGAGTATCAAGCGGAAGCGAAAGACAAAATCCGAGTACGGATAAGAAGCAAATTGGCATAAGATGCCCCATAAATAAACACATCCCGCCCACAGATCTCACGGATCCCCGTTCTCGGAATCTCTACACCGAATGATCGTTGCCCACATCGTCCGTCTCTTCCACCCAATATCCATCCTGCGAGTGTACCTGTTCATCTGAACCAATAATTTATCGTGTGAGACCCTAGGGGTACTCAGCAAGTCTTTATGCCTCTAAAGGGGACACAACCTGGGTGACGATTTGCAAAAAAGATAAACCCTAACAATTCTATAGATACTCGCTAACCATCCGCCTAACCAGAGATAGACGGATGTCCGTGAATTAAAAAAAAGATAAACCCTAACAATTCTATAGATACTCGCTAACCATCCGCCTAACCAAAGATAGACGGATGTCCGTGAATTAATGACAACAGTTATAACAGTAATATCAACAGATCCATCCTCCTCCTCGCTTAAAACAGAATTTAAATTGTAACTACCTCGGTGAATTACGCTCCTAGTACAAGCCTGGATGATCAGAAATGGTTGAAATAGTACGGTGGGGCCCAAATGCCACTCACAGGTAGACCTTTCGGCCGTCCCAACCATTTCCAAACATCGGGACAAGAACGGGGCGAATCGGCAAAGCGAGAAGGATCAACTACATACACAAATGAGTATGTATGCAAGCCACCATACAATAGTACATCGAGCCACTCCATCTAAAAAGAAAGGAATATAGCAACGCCATACCAAGATCCAAATATCCTAGATAGATATAATAGTTTAGGATATCTCCTCATACATCAAACATCGAGTATCAAGCGGGCGGAAGACAAAATCAGTACGGATAAGAAGCAAATTGGCATAAGATGCCCCATAAATAAACACATCCATACAGATCTCACGGATCCCCGTTCCCGGAATCTCTACACCGAATGATCGTTGCCCACATCGTCCGTCTCTTCCACCCAGTATCCATCCTGCGAGTGTACCTGTTCATCTGAACCAATAATTTATCGTGTGAGACCCTAGGGGTACTCAGCAAGTCTTTATGCCTCTAAAGGGGACACAACCTGGGGTGACGCATTTGCAGCAAAAGATAAACCCTAACAATTCTATAGATACTCGCTAACCATCCGCCTAACCAGAGATAGACGGATGTCCGTGAATTAATAAAAAAGATAAACCCTAACAATTCTATAGATACTCGCTAACCATCCGCCTAACCAAAGATAGACGGATGTCCGTGAATTAATGACAACAGTTATAACAGTAATATCAACAGATCCATCCTCCTCCTCGCTTACCAATGAGGAAGCGGACGAACACCCCCCATCCGTTGGCAGTTTTATTAACCATTCCATGAGTGTTGTACTATTTACTAGTCAGTTACTTAGTCAAATTAAAGCGGTACTTTAGTTATGCTTGTCTATGATCGAGAAACTGTGCTCCAAGTCGTCCATAACCGCGGACACGGCTTTCAGAAAGTTTTACCCTGCAGGGGTGCACAAATAGCAACACACACTCGATATGCCTCGGAAAAACCAAATCAAAACCCAACGAGGCAGTCACGACAAAGCAATTACAGGATTCAGAAATATTTCAGGGGGCCACCCCATTAAGCTACCCGCAACGGAGCTAGCTGACTCCGAGACGGACTCAAGGTTTGCGCCAATGGCTGTGAACGACTGGGAACCCGAAAATGTGACTGGGATTGTCGACACCGCGAAAACACTCCGCAATCCTAAAGCGACAATGCGTTACCTCGCACAATTTAAATAAAGCGAGAAGCATGGCATAAGTACAGGATAGTAAATAAAACCTCAAACTAGTTTGTGGCCCCAAGAAATAAGAATGAATCAAGCTCTAGCTCAGGGGGGTCCATAAGGCCTCCCGGATGTGGATAGCGCGAATATTCTTGGAACAGGAATCAAGTACTCGGGGTCTTACGGGACACAAGTGAGCATAAAAACCAAATAACAGATATTGCTCACCGGTGCCACTTTCATTAGTTATCCCATTACTACTCAGGTTAAGTTGTTCAGGTACCTCGTTATCCATCAGACACTCACATACCCTACACATGCTGTTCTACGACTCGCATGGCTCAAACAACTCCTGTAGTAATGGCTCATGGGATGGGGAACAAGCTTCGGTGGGGTTTAAAGTAAAGGCTATGCAATACTTGGGATTCAGTTTAACGCAATCGCGACTCGATGATGCAAGAATAAGACAGAGGCAATAGGTACTATATGTATGCAAGCATGAGGTAGTGCTTGCCTGGCAGCTCAGTTGAAGCAAGGAATGGATCTGGGTAGTGCTCCTGGTTCTCTTGATATATCCCCTGCTCAGCGTCTATTCGAAGAAGAACCAAACAAACAAGGGCCAACATAAATAAAGTGCGCAAGCATATGAATAAAATTCATCAAGCAACCAATCATGCCATGATGGATGATGCACAATTTGCATGGCATTAAGGTAGCATGGCATGGGTGAGGTGTGAGATACAAGATTAAACATTTCATTAAGTTTTGGCCCTATTTTAACCTCAAATTAGTTGCTGTATACAATATATTTATATGATGCATGCTGCAAATCAAACCATGGAATGCATAAACAGAAAGGTCTCGTCGAGCTAATCATTTTAGACATATCATTTGTTGAATTTGGAGTTATAAAACAAAAGTTATTAATTTATTAAAGAAAAGGGGCATTTATTGTAATTTAAATAAACTTGGAATTTTAAATGTTCAAAATATATTTTGGAGGGCATATTTGAATTCCTCATATTTTTCTGATTTGAAAACATATATTATTTGCTTTATTTGGATTTGTATTTTAAAAGTTATTCAAAAACAGAATTTAAATTTGAATTTGATTTAATTTGGAAAAGATTTGGAATTTAAACGGATTTCAGAAATCCTTTTTATACCCAGACAGATTCAGCCATCGTCATGACAGGTGGGTCATTGATCTTGACACACGCTGTGAAGAACTTTTACACCGCATGGATCTAGCCCTAGAGATGACAGATGGGCCAGAGGCTTCAGCGGCCCAATCGCCGGCGAACTGGCGCAACCACGTGGCCCAGCTGGGGACTGCGGGTTGGGAGCCTAGGAAACTGGGGGGGCTATCTGCAAAAACGAACGCGAGGCTGACGGGTGGGCCAAAAAGGGGACCGCGGGTTGCACACACAAAACAACAGGGGGTTATTGGCAAAAGCGGCA
Organism: Avena insularis; assembly: GCA_023614405.1. NCBI lineage: Eukaryota > Viridiplantae > Streptophyta > Magnoliopsida > Poales > Poaceae > Avena > Avena insularis. The sequence goes on along the minus strand of CM042689.1, from coordinate 26,752,771 downwards.
GCGCTACTGTACTTCTTCTCTCTCTGAATCTCTGACGACGCGATGGTGCGCGACAGGCGCATGGCCTGGCGAGATCGATCTCTCGACCAGGGCTCATGTGAAGCTTCGCTGGCTTTGGGCTTGGTGTCGAGGCGCACGGCCTAGCTAGGTTTACTGCGGGCGGGAGCGGCAGCAGACGCCAATGACGACGGCAGCACCGAGAGCGCTCGACGAAAGAGCGGCTGATCTAGACAAGCACGACGAATGACCGTGTCAGGGAGGGAGAGGGGCTCACCGCGAGGCTGTCGGTGGCGGTGGTGCGGCTCGAGGCGCAGGCGATCGACGTCGAGGCAGAGGCCGGGCGGTCTAGGGTTTGCGTCGGGCTCGCGCTGGTACTAGTGGCTCCGGTGCTCCTCTTCGACGAGGGCGTGTTCCAGGCGACGCAGGGGAGCCTCCTGGTGCTCTCCAACCACTCCACGATCTTGCGCTCGACAGATCAACCGGATGAGGAGGAGGCCGACGTGCAACGATGGTGAAGCCGGTGGCGATGGAGAAGAGAGGGAAGAGGCGGGCGTCTTGGGTGGATCTGGGAACAGAGGAGGCGTGGGGCGGGGGGTAACGCAGAGGGGGAAAGGAGAGGAGCGTGGGGAGCAGGTGGGTGTAAAAGGTGGCTCGGTTGCCACCTTTCTCCTCCTCCTCGCTCACGTCTTTGAGGTCGGCAAGGTGGCAGGCAGGCGGTGTGGCTACCAGTGGGGTAGGGGTGCACTGGGAGGTGGTAGGCTCGGGCTAGGGCCACTAGGCAGGGAGAGAAGGGAGGGGGAGATAGCCTCGGGTTAGCTAGGGTTGGAGCTCGGGTAGGAGTGGTATTGCTCGGGCTGGGCTGGACTAGGGTTTGGGTGGGGTAGCTAGGTGGCGGGGTGGCCAAGTGGGGCCAACACGGTGGTCATGGTGGGGTGGCTCGGCTAGAGGAAGGAGGAAAGAGGGGGTGTACTTAGGGTGTGGTTTATCTTAGGTGTAGATTGGGGTTTAGGAGAGGGGGTATGGGTATGGTGATGAAGGGTAGATGATGGTCTAGGGACTAAAGAGAGAGAGATGGAGTGGTTTTGCTAGGACAAGGTCAAGCCAAGAACAACTAAGATCAAGCCAAAACAAAACAAGAGAAGAGGGGGAGGTGGTGTAAGCATGATCAAATAAGTTCAAGCTAAAAGAGAGAGATGAGAGGGTGAGAGGATTCCCAAAAACCAACTAAAATCCAAATGACAAGCTTAAAGGGTACTTGCATGGCCCATGCAAAATATTTAATGCCATGATAATTCTTGTGAAAACAATATTATTTCATGGCATTATTATTATGCAACCCAAAATTTGAGTAAGGCCCAAGCAAAAGAATTTTGAAAGAATTCCAAGTGGAGTATATGGAGATGACCACATTGGATTATATTTGGGGCTTGCTAGTGTGTATATGCCACTAGGTATTTAATAAGCCCTCAAAAATACCCCAACATGATGATAACCCCAAAACCACACATATGGAAGCTAGGAAAGGTTCCACTCACAAGGCATGCAAAGGTGGCCATGTGGCTCTCATGTTTCAATATTGTGAAAACAACATGATGCTAAGATGAGAGCATGTGGAATAGAATTGGATCCATCCCAACCCACATGAGCTAGAGGTAAACTCACTAAATGCTAAGCTCATATTTAGTTGGATGGTGGAATTATAAGGTGGTGAAAGAAAAAGGTGGTGGAATTAATAAGAGATATGCCCCCAACTCAACTTGGGCATTAAGCAATATATCAAGAACCAAATACAATATCAAGCGGCAAATACAATTAATAATACATATGAGATAAGAACCAAATCAAAAAGGGTTTTATATGATGCTCAAATGCAAGGAGGCATGATGACATGAGCATGATATAATTATGATGCAACATTTATATATTTGAAGTAGCCATTATATTACTAGACCAAGTAGCATTACAATTGTTAGACAATTGGGGTGCTACATTTGGCTTGACAATAAGAGCATCTCCACTCGTTGGCCGAACCCAGGGCGAAATGTGGTCCGTTTTTCGGCCGGACTGAACTTGTTTTCGGCCTGGGTACGCCCATTTTCCCACCCGCGTACCCAGGCCGAGTCCCCATGTTCGGCTAAAATTCATAAAATTTAGGCGATTTTCATTAAGTTGGGCGAAATATAGGCGGATTACATCAAATTTAAACGAAACTAGTACATACATAAACTTAAAAAGGCCGCCGCCGGTGCCTTCGTCGTCCTACATGCCGAAGTTGTCGTAGAACGACGCGTAGTCGGGGTCGGCCCGGCCGTCATCCTCGCCGCCATCGTCGTCGTCGCTCGGCAGCTGGTTCTGGCGGGAGCTGCCCTGCCCAGGGTCGCCGTACCTCCATGGCTGGTAGGACGGGCCCGCGTCCTCGTCGTCGTCCAGGATGTAGAGCGGGGAGCCTTGGTAGGCGAGCTCATGCCCAGACAACAGCGCCTGCTCCTCGGCCGAGGATGCGCGATGTTCGCTTCTCCCAGTCCCTCATGGACCATTCTAGGATGTCCGGCGAGGAGGGCTCGACCAGCGACAGCGGCGGCGCTTCGCGGAGTGACTGCTCCAGCACCATCTTCCAGGCGGCGTCCTCGGCCGGCGCCGAGCCTTCTGTCTTAGGGCGGCTGAAAGGATACAGATGTCGCCTAGAGGGGGGTGAATAGGCGATTAAAACTTTTCCTAGAGTGGCTCAACAAAGGCGGAATAAAACTAGTGTTTACTTTGTTAAGCACGACTTAGAAACAACTAAGGTTCACCTATGTGCACCAACAACTTATGCTAAGCTATACAAGCAACAAAGTGGTAGCAAGATATATATTACTTCAAGCACGAAGGCTATCACAATGTAAAGTGCATAAGTAAAGAGCTCGGGTATAGAGACAACCGAGGCACGCGGGGACAGCGATATTTTACCGAGTTCCTCCCAACATGGAGTACGTCTCGTTTGGAGAGGGGGTGGTATCAAACCACCAACGCCACAAAAGGCCTCCCTTATTCTCCGGTGAATCTCACCCCAATGGGATCGATCCACGCTTCCACTATCGGTGCACTTGTTGGTGGCAACCGAAACCTCTCACAAGGTTGGGGCACTTCTCCACAACTTAATTGGAGGATCCCAACAAATGTCACAAAAGGCCACAATGCCACTAAGGCCACAAACTGTCTAGGTTTCCAAGAACCCAAGAGGGACAAGCTCCAATGAGTAACTCAAACCAAATCCTCCGAGGAGAACACAAACCGATGCACCAAATGCAAATGGCAAGAACACCACAAAGGTGTTCAAATCCTTCTCTCCCAAATTCCACCAAAGCTACAAAAGCTTATGGGGGAATAAGAGAGGAAGAACAATGGAGGAAATCCACAAAAGACTCCAAGATCTAGATCCCAATATGTTCCCCTCACTTAGAGGAGAGATTGATTGGTGGGATTGTAGATCTAGATCTCCTCTTTCAAATCCCTCAAGAATATGCAAGAATCATAGGAGGGATTGAGAGAAAGCAAGCTTAAGAAGGTCAACAATGGAGGGGAAAACTTGCAATAATGGTTGAGGAACCATTGGGGAAGAAGGCCCCTTATATAGGTCCCTCCAAAATCCAACCGTTGCAGCCCAAAAATGCGATTCCCGGTACTACCGGACTTTTTCCCGGTACTACCGGACTTTCCTGGCACTACCGGACATTTTCTAGGGTTCCTGGGGATCCAAACGCATTTTTTCTCTACGCTCCCCGGTACCAAAATGCGGTACTACCGGACCCCGGTACTACCGGATCCTGGTCCGGTACTACCGGTCATCACAGAACGAAAACAGCCATAACTTTTGCATCCGGACTCCGATTTCGATGATCTTGGGCTCGTTTCGAAGAGGACAACAACATCTACAAGATCATGCAAAGAAACATCATAGTCCAGAAAGTGAGGATAGATCCAAATGATGAAGTAAAAAACCTTCTGCCGCGCTGTAGAGGGAGTGACCTTCAAATAAGGTAGAGTCCCCTGTGTTTACAATGCTAGTCCCTGGATCAATAGTTAGCATCCACAGTTAAGATGTAATATCAAGAAACAAAGGTCATAATATAACTTTATAACCAGGAATAACATAATTTTATTACATCTTACATAGCTCATTTGGCTATTTACAATACATTGCAGCGGAATATCTATAAGCATGGGGTCCTTCATCTTCAAAGTGCCACAGGCAGACATGTTGGTTGTAGACTTTGTAATCCTAATCAATCAATCTTCACTAAAAGCAATCAAACCTGCAACATTACAAGTTACAGCCACAAGGGTTAATACATTTGATTTGTATTGGCAAGTTTCACTACTATGTAGAATATAAGTGGATTCTATCATTACATGCATATTTGGCTAAGTAGGGTTTTAGGCTCATTTGCAGAAAGCAATGATTTATCCTATCTTTCAAAAGGGTTTGATCTTTGATCAAATCTTTGAAAACTTTTTGGTAAAGCCCAAGTGTTTAAGTTGTTATCAAAATCTCCTTGAACTCCTTGGTACCCCCAAGTGTTCAAGTTTTTATCAAAAACTCTGGAGTTCCTTGGTAACCCCAAGTGCATCAAGTTTTCATCAAAATCTCTTGAGCTCCTTGGTACCCCCAAGTGCATCAAGTTTTATCAAAATCTCTTGAGCTCCTTGGTACCCCCAAGTGCATCAAGTTTTATCAAAATCTCTTGAGCTCCTTGGTACCCCCAAGTGCATCAAGTCTTGGTTGTCACTTAAAAATTTTCTTTTAGAAATTGGAATGTCGAGATTTCCCATAGCTTCAAACTTTAGTTGCTCAGTATTGTCCATAACCGGGGACACGGCTAAGTACTTAGATTTTATTATCTTCTGCAGAATTAGTACACTTTACCCACATGTCACAATCCCATCTTGTTGCCACCAGTGGCCACTGGATTAGTGCTCACCAAGATGGAGTACTGGCAGATTGAGAATGTGACGAAGTCTTTCCAGAGGGTCCTTCCATACACCATTGCTAGCTTGTCTTCAGTACCCATGTAGGATTCCAGGTCCCCATTTTCTGTAGCCTGAAGACAATGCATGGGTCTTCCCAATGTAGTTGACTAAGCCAGAGCCATAATAGCATGTGGTTGTACACGAAAGCCACAATTGGAGAAACATGTTCAATCTCTAAGTTTCCTAGGTGGTTTTATTTTGGAGCACAACACAAAGAGATTGCCATAGACATGGTTCCTTTTGTTGCCACCTTCTCCAAAACTTAAAGTATCCTTGTCCACCTAGGTGGTTCATTGAGTCCTTGTTTTATTATATAAAACACAAGTCCTTTTTCTCAACTTCATAAAATCTCAACATGTATCTCTTTTTCAAAATATAGCATGGCTAAGCATGTAACAACTACATTGTTTTCACTAAGGAATGTATAGGGTAACCTATTAGGATTTATCATAGCATAAGTATAGAAATTCTTTTCATGCATGTTTCAAAATCCACTAAGTATAATAAAAAAAATAGTAGGACTTAAGATGATAGTGTCACTTGCCTTTCTTTTGGTAGGGAATTGTTGGTTCACTTCTTGATCTTGCTAGTCTCACACTTTTCTAACTTCACTACAAGTCAATCAAGCAAACACAAAATCAACTATCATTCCAACCAAAATCAAACAAACAAACACACATAAAATAATGGGACCTAAGTTATGCATGGGAGCATGCATGAGATAGTTTTATTTGCAAAGATGGTCTCCACTAGGCTTCTAAACTTGGTAAGGTTCCAAAGTGGTCATTTTCCAAGGTGGCAATGTCATTTGCAAAAGGGTTTTGTCCCAAAAGCTATTCTTAAATCCATTCATCATTTTATGTGGTGGAAAATATTTTCATCAAATCAAAACTTTATGTTTTTCACCAAATAAGTTGTTACTCCCCAAAACTTGGTGTTTTGGGTCAGTAGCTTTGATTCAAATCATTTTCCCAAAGTTTTTACTCCAAAACATTTTCACAAACACAACAATATTTTTATTTGGTTAGAAGTGGGCTAAATCAATTAATCCATCCTAAACTTTACCAAATCCATTTTCAAAACCATGGGTTGGTTCCTAGGGTCAGTAAGTTCACAAAAACCATTTTGCAAAGGTTTTAACCCTCAAATCATTTTTGAATAATTTTTCTAATATAAACAAGCATACAAATGTTTCTGCAAAAACAAACAATCTACCAGAGGCTTTTTACTAAACCAAAGGCATGGCTGGCTAGGGCTTGTTCTACTGATTCCAACGATATAAAGTTTGAAATTTTTGGACGTGTGGATCAAAAGTTATAGGGTTTTCAAATCTGCATCAAATCTGATTTCAAATCTGTTTTTAAACCGAACTGGAGGCACGCGGCGTGATATGACTGGCTGGTACCGGTTCGCACGGATCGGCTACGGGGTGCATTGGATCTAACTGAAAACATGCGGCACAGATGGGCGCGTACCTTTTCGATTGGATCTAATCCTAGCCAGATGTTTCGCATCCTACGGCTCCTGACTCACTAACCAAAATCCGGCGGCGCTCAACGGTGGCTGGCAGCGGCGACGGTCAGACGGTGGCGCTACGGCAGCTACGGGAAGCAAGGGAGGTTGGGAGTATGCTCACCGAGATCGTAAGGACGTGGTGATGCTCAAGGTACGGTCGGTTGGGCAAGGGGCGCTCAGGGTCAGCAGCAATTGCTCACCGGAGTGGAGAACGGCGTCGAGTGGTCCTGTTCGTGGTCGGAGGCGACGCTGTAGATCACGTGGAGGCAAACAGAGGGCATAGTTAGGTGCAGGAGAGTGAGGAGCGTGCGGGAGCATCAACGCAAGGGAAAGGGGCGGACGGAAACTACCTGGGGCACTCGTCGGAGTTGGAGCGGACGGCAGAGTCGTTCGATCGAAGGCAGCGTCGATCTTTGTAGAGCATCTTGCGGATGTGGGGTTGGTGCGAGGAGATGCAGGGGACGATGGGGGCCACACTCGGGTGGTCGAGGGGGCAAGGCGGTGGCTGGGCTCGCCGGAATCGACAAGGAGGGTCGTTGGAGTCAGAGATGCTCGGGGAGGAATTAGGGCGGCCTAGGAGCGTGTTGAGATGGGGCGACAGAGGGGAAGTGGAGAGGAGGGGCAGACGATTTATCGTGCGTGGTCGCAGCGAGGTTAAGGCGTGGCATTATGGCGAATTGATCGCGATCTTTCAATGGCAGCAACGGCAGGCGTCGACTGCGCGAGGAAGAAGAGAAAGAATGGTGCTCATGGGGCTGGTATCGTGAGTGAGAGGGAGAAGAGGTCCACCAGTCATTGGCTCAGCGGGTGCGGTTCTGAGTGAAAAACGTTTCGCCGCAGGAGAGAGTAGGTGGGCTGGACTGGGTCATGTTGGGCTTGGCCAGTTGGGCGGAGTCCGACTTCTATTTTTTTTCCTGAAACCTTTTCTTTTTCTATTTCCAATTTCTGTTTTGAAATTTCAAACAACCAAACAATACTCAAATCAATTCAAACAATCACCACACTTTGTAACTTTGGATTTGGTTCTGTTCAGTAACATAATCCAAAATCCAAAAACAAAATAATAATTTTATTTTAGGGTCCATTATTAATTAAATAAATAGACCTTGTTTTAATTAATCAAAATAGGATTTGATTTATTTAAAACCTCTTTTGAAATCTAAATATTTTCAAAACCAAATCAGTAGGTTTTATTTGAGAATATAAAATACTTGGAAAACTTATTTTAAACAAATAAATAAGTTTTGATGTTTTTAGAAATAGCAAAACCTTTATTAATAAAACTTGGATATTAAATCCTTATTGTTTTTATTTAAATAACTTTTACTATTTTTCCCAATAGGAATGTTTTTATTTCAAAGGCTTGGCCAAGTTTTAATTTGGCCTATAAAATAATCTTATTAAAACATTTCTTTTTTCCTTTGAAAACCAAAACCATTTTATTAAAAGATTCAAATAGTAATTCTAAATATTTTTATTTTCCTTTAATAAATGTTTATCTTTTGAAATCCAATTAGGATCCTATTTGATCCAAATAGGTTTTGAAAGTTTCCAAATGGATTCAAAGGTTTCTTCTCACCCTGAAAATCAACAAAGTTTTATTTTATTCATTTATTTTCACATTACAAGATTTGGAAAATCTTGGGATGTGACAGGCTACCACCCTTAAAATAAATCTCGTCCCGAGATTTGGGAAAACTAGGGTTACAAGTAGGCTCAAAACATCTAGAGTACTATCACCCTTAAGATTTTCAAACTAAACTACATGTTGGCTTGCTTGGAATCTTGAGAAATCCTCTCTGGGTAAACATTTGCATAGTGTCCTTTGTTTCCACACTTGACTCATGGGCCAAGGTTGAGATTCTCCATAGGCTTGGTTATCTTGTTCTTCATCTTTTCTGGACAGTTGCTTGCATAATGTCCTTGGTTCTTGCAGTTGAAACATTGGATATCTTTGAGTTCTTTACGTGGGTCTTGTGGGCAAGTTGCTACATAATGGCCTAGCTCTTTGCAGTTGTTGCACCATACTTGGCCAATCTCCTTATTCTTCTGGTTCTCTGGGCATTCACTGGAATAGTGTCCCATTTCTTTACATTTATGACATTGCACATGACTGTCAGATCCCTCCTTTGTAAAGAAAGGATCCCTGTGATTGCAATGCTAGTCCCTGGATCAACGCTAGCATCCACAGTTTAAGATGAAGTACACAGATACAAAGGTCGTTTATTACAGTCATTCCAGAGATAAAACATAGTCTTTTACAACTCAGGGCCAAAGGCCTAATACAAGAGTTTAAGGAATAAGTAAATAAACATAAGTCTTCATCTTCATGTGCCACAGGCAAGCATGTTGAGTGTAGACTCATGACACCTAATCATCATCGGAGTAACCTGCAACATTACAAGTTACAGCCACAGAGGGTCAATACTTTGGAATAGTATTGGCAAGTGATACCTTAGTATAATTTAAGTAGACTATAATACTATATGCATTTTGGCTAGGTGGAGCTTAGGCTTGCATTGCTCAAAATAGATTTTTCCTTATCATTTGAAAATACTATGTTTTGTTTGGCATAAACACCCAAGGCATCTACCAATCAAAGACTGAAGATCCCCTCAGGGCATCTACCAATCCAAGACTGAAGATCCTTTTAACCCTTGTTCACCCAATGTGTTTTATTTAGAAATTGGAGTGATGATATTCTTGAAGCTTCCATGTCTTGATGCTCAAATTGTCCTTTACCAGGGACATGGCTAAGTACTTAGGTTTTTACACTCTACAGAGGTGGTGCACTTTCCCCACAAGACTTGGTTTCCCAAGACAAGATCCTTCAGAAGCCTTTCCTTAGTCAAATGGACGCGTTCCATCCTATCATACCCTCTACCACCAACTGTCCAATAGACTAAGTTCTAGCAACCTAAGATCATGGCAGAGCCCATATTGCCAAGTGGTTGCACTTGAAACTTCTCAACATTTGACATCTTAAATCTCTTTGTTCCTGGGTGGCCATCCACAAGTGAGATACACAAGCCAAGTCCATGGCCTTGTGAACCACTCAACATAAACCATTCCTTCCATTCCACCCAGGTGATTCATTAACTTAGTTGTTTTGTTAAATAAAACACAAGTCCTCAGACTTAGAATTTTTTTTTCCATAGTGTGAATATATAAACCACCCTTGTTTTCTAGTAGCTAGGCTAAGCATGGCGTGGCAACTTATCCTTAGGGAATTTTCCTAGCAACTCTACCATTCTAATCTACATAGGATTTCCCAACATATCAATTGACAAAAGTAGCATGCAAGTCTTAGCAAAATATCTAATGCAAGTATAAAAATATAGGAATGGAATATTCATGAAGATATCACTTGCCTTGGTAATGTGGAGAGTAGCACTCGTCACAATCACAATCACTAGCAAAATCTACACACAAAGTTGTAGCACACAATTACACACAAATATATACAAACAAAGATAATATGAATGCATGCATGCATGAATCTACTAAGTGGTGATTTTTGAAAACTCTACCAAGCAAGTGCAAGTTTACAGAAACTAAACAAGTCACAAATTTGCCCACTAAACATATTTAACCCTAAAACAAATCACTAAACTAAAACTATTCTCAAATTAGCCTTAAACAAGTTTCTACAAATAAAGTCATTCTAATGGTTACTATTTGCTAAACACATTGGATAGGCAGAAAGGTCTTGTTTCACTGAATCCAACGGTATAAAGTTTGCAAATATCTAACGTGGCATTCAAAAGTTATGGCAGTTTGAAGTTTGGATCTAATTCTGGTTTTAAATTCTGTTTTTGAATTCGTCCTAGCCACGCGTCGCAACCTCACTGGCGCGTACCGGTTCGCACTGGATCGAGCTCCACAGCCGCAGGATTTAAATGAGATCTGGTGGCTCAGACACGCGCATACCCCTTCGTTTAAAATTCTATCCTAGCCTTACGATAAAGATCCAACGGACTCAATCACCGAGCCACTAATGGCCGGCGCGCTTGGCAATGATCGTGCGGCGATTCGACTGATGGCGCCGGCGCTCTAGGTCGTCCGAGGAAACAAGAAGGCGCTTACCAGGACCGCGGTGGCGTGCTGAAGCTCGAGGTGGCTCTGGTTTGTCAAGGGGCGCACAGATACGGTGATGATTGCTCGTCGGAGTAGAGACAGACGTCGGCACGGTCAATCGTCATCGTTGGTGAGGTTGTCGATCACTAGGAGGCAAACAAAGGGCATGGTCAGATGCAGAAGATCATGGCGAAGATGCGTGCGTGAATGACAAGGCTTGGGGCGATCTGGACTTACCACTAGAGCTCGCCGGAGTTGATGTTGTCGTCGGTGCTTGCGGTGTCGAGTGGAGACGGCGACCTGGGGCAGTACAGGATGAACTAGTGAGGTCAGGAGGTGCGCAAAGACTCACTGAGCAAGATAGCAAGAACGAGAGGCAGAGGGGAACACGAGGCTCACCGGAATCGATCGCCGGAGTTGGCTCTGTCTGCGGCGGTGCGAGGATGATTGAGGGCAGCCTGGTGGCGGAGTGAGCGAGGTGTTTGGGGGAAAAAGCTCGCGAGGCAGAGAGGGTCTTATAGCCAGAGGCTCGACAGGAAACGCTCGCAGATTAATACCCAATTACGCCGCGCCATTACCGGCAATGACTGCAGCAGCGACGTGGTCGCAGGCGCGGTTTGGGGAAGACGAGGACGACGTGGACCGGGCCCGCTCGTCAGCGAAGAGTGCGAGGTGTAGGTGGGGTCTGGCTATCAGCGACTGAACGCGTGCACTCGCACGTGAGAGAAGTAAAGAAAGGTTCCCGGATGGGCTTGATGGGCCTGTTCCACTGCTGGCCCAGATTTCAGCCGCGCGGCCTTTTTCTTTTATTTAACTCTTTTTCTTTTCTAATTCTATTTTCTGGAATGAATTTTGATATGAATTCAAATCCTTTTGAATTCAAACAAAAATGGGGATCTTTGCAGGGTTCTGTGGTTTCAAAAACAGTCATTTAACCATGTGGTTACCTTGCAAGGGCCTGGTCAAGCTTGGGCTTTGAAATAAACAGAGACTTTGTCTCTAGTTTGAAAATGTTTGAAATAGGGTTTTGAAATTATTTCTAAATTGGAAACTTGGGTTAAAATGCTACACCTAATCTTTTCAACAATGGAGGCAAGCAAACAAGTTCCTAAACAATCCAATCTCAAAGGGTGATGGCCAAATGAGTTGAATTTGCTCACATGAAATCATAGCACCAATCTTCTGTTTCTGAAATGATTTTTTTTTGAGAAAAAACCCTAAATGAATGAATGATGCAAGGATGATATGAATGAGTTTTGAAATATGATTTTAGGGATGTTACAAATCTAACCCCCTTAAGATGAATCTCGCCCTCGAGATTCGGATTGGCTAGCAAATAGGTGAGGGTGGTCTTTCCGAAGATCATCTTCTCTTTCCCATGTTGCTTCTTCTTCGGAATGATGGTTCCATTGTACTTTGCAAAACTTGATAGTTTTTGTCCTTGTGACTCTTTCTGTGGTCTCAAGAATCTTGACAGGCTTTTCTTCATAGGTGAGATCACTTTCTAGTTGAACTTCTTCCAAAGATATGGTATCCTTTAAAGAAGATTCTTCCATTTCTGGGTGACACTTCTTGAGCTGACTCACATGAAAAACATTATGGACTGCTGATAAAGATGTTGGCAGTTCGATTTCATATGCAGCTTCTCCCTTGCGAGTTAGAATGTTGAATGGTCCAACATATCTTGGCGCCAACTTTCCTTTGACTCCAAATCTTTTCACTCCACGGAGTGGTGATACTCTAAGATAAGCTCTATCCCCAACTTCGTAGGTGACTTCTCTACGCTTAGAATCTGCGTAGCTTTTACATCGAGGCGTGCTATCTTCAACCTGTCCCTAACCAATTTGACCTTTTCTTCGGCGTCTTTGATAAGATCTGGTCCGAACAAACTTCTTTCTCCCACACCATTCCATAGCAATGGGGTGGTACACTTCCTTCCGCAGAGAAACTCAAATGGTGCCATCCCAATACTAGATTGGTAACTGTTATTATAAGAGAACTCTGCGTAAGGCAGACTTTCATCCCAACTTGCTCCATAGTCTAGGGCACATGCCCTCAACATGTCTTCAAGAATTTGATTAGTCCTTTCTGTTTGTCCATCAGTTTGAGGATGAAAAGCAGTGCTGAATTCCAACCTCGTTCCTAAAGATTCATGAAGCTGTCTCCAAAAGTGAGAAGTGAACTGAGTTCCTCTATCAGACACAATACTCTTAGGTACACCGTGAAGGCATACAATTCTGCTCATGTAAATTCTGGCTAACTTTGCACTGGTATAAGTTGTCTTTACGGGTATAAAATGAGCCACTTTAGTTAGGCGATCCACTACTACCCATATGGAATCATACCCTGACCTGGTCCTTGGTAATCCGGTAATGAAATCCATACCAATATTTTCCCACTTCCATTCAGGAATAGGCATTGGTTGAAGCAAACCTGCTGGTTTCTGATGTTCCGCTTTCACTCTACTACACACATCACACAAAGCAATGTGTTCGGCGATGTCCCTTTTGAGATTGTTCCACCAAAATCTTTCTTTCATATCCATGTACATTTTGGTGTTTCCCGGGTGAATAGAATACGGAGAGTTATGGGCTTCTTGTAGAATCAGTTTCCGCAATTCCGGATCTTGTGGAACACAAATACGTTTCCCGTGCCATAAAGTACCTTGTTCGTCCATATGGAAACTTTTAGCTTTCCCTTGGCTAATCCTTTCCTTAATCTTTTCGATTTCTTTATGTGTCTTTTGGGATTCTTTTATCTTATCCATCAAAGTGGGTTGAACATCCAAAGACATGAGATGTCCTTCCGGCACAATCTCCAACCTGAGTTCCTTGAATTGCTTACACAAGTCATCTGGCAATTCACCTTTGGTAAGGCCATTTACAAACGCCTTACGACTTAGAGCATCTGCTACTACATTTGCTTTACCGGGGTGGTATTGCAAACTCAAGTCGTAATCCTTGATAAGTTCTAGCCATCTTCTTTGTCTCATATTGATTTCCTTCTGGGTGAAGATATACTTCAAACTCTTATAATCGGTGAATACTTCACAACATTTTCCCAAAAGGTAGTGTCTCCATGTTTTGAGTGCATGGACAACAGCGGCTAACTCTAAATCATGAGTAGGATAATTTACTTCATGGGTTTTGAGTTGTCTCGAGGCATAAGCCACAACTTTTCCGCCTTGCATAAGTACGGCACCTAATCCTTGATGAGAAGCATCACAATACACTTGGAAATCCTTTTCCAAGTCGGGTAGGCACAGAACTGGTGCTGACACAAGTCTCTTCTTTAATTCTTGAAAGCTGAGTTCACAACCTTCAGACCAAACAAATTTCTTATCCTTCTTTAACAATTATGTCATTGGTTTAGCAACCTTTGAAAAAATTTCAATGAATCTTCTGTAGTAACCTGCTAAACCAAGGAAACTACGAACCTCTTTTACGCTCTTAGGAGATTCCCATTCTGTCACAGCTGAAACTTTAGCAGGATCAACTGCTACACCATCCTTTGTCATAACGTGACCAAGAAATCCAACTTCCTCTAACCAAAACTCACACTTGCTGAATTTGGCATAAAGCTTATGTTCCCTTAGTTTCTCAAGTATCAAGCGTAGATGTCTTTCATGCTCTTCCTTGCTCTTGGAGTAGACCAAGATGTCATCGATGAAAACGACAACGAACTTGTCGAGAAATTCCATGAACACTTTGTTCATCATATTCATGAAGTATGTTGGAGCGTTGGTTAAACCAAAAGGCATCACAGTGTACTCATACAATCCATACCTTGTGGTGAATGCTGTTTTAGGTATGTCTTGCTCTCTTATCTTGAGTTGAAAATAGCCTGACCGAAGATCAATCTTCGAGAACACACAAGCTCCTTCTAGCTGATCAAACAAGTCATTTATTCTTGGCAAAGGATATTTGTTCTTGATGGTTACCTCATTGAGAGAACGGTAATCTATGCATAATCTTTGAGTTTTATCTCTCTTTTTTACGAACAAAACTGGAGCTCCCCAAGATGAAGAACTTGGCTGGATGAATCCTTGCTGTAATTGCTCTCCAAGCTGTTTCTTGAGTTCCTTAAGTTCGTCAACTGACATTTTATAAGGCCTCTTAGCTCTTGCTCCAGAACCTGGTACCAAATCTATTATAAACTCTACATCTCTATCTGGTGGCATTCCCGGTAACTCTTCCGAAAACACATCCGGATACTCACACACAATTGGCACCGTGTCCATGCTAACCCCCTTAAGAGAATTCAGCTTACTTCCTTTAGATTTAAAATTGGACTTGAATTTTATCCTCTTACCTTCAGGGGTTGTGAGTGCAACTGTACGATTGGCACAATCTAGTACTCCCTCATACTTAGCCATCCAATCCATTCCCAAAATCACATCCAATCCTTGGGAATTCAGGATTATTAGGTTCACTGGGAACTTATGTTTTCCGATCTCTATGACTAAGTCATGACATCCTGAGTTTACTATCATTTCTCCACCAGGAGAACTTACTTTTATAGGACACCCAATGGTTTCTACCGGTAGTTCATTTCTTTCGACAAATGCTTTTGATATGAATGAATGAGATGCACCAGTGTCAAAGAGTACAAATGCTGAGATGGAATTGAGTCTGAACTTACCAGCAACAACATCAGGCTCTTCATAGACCTCCTCCACATTGAGGTGGTTAACCTATCCTTTCTGAAAAGGATTGGGCTTGTTAGGTCCTTCAACTTTCTTTTCAGGGCACTCATTAGCATAATGCCCCAGCTTCTTGCATTTGAAGCATTCAACCTGACTGATGTCCGTTTTAGGCTGGTTTCTACTTCCACTTCCACTATGGTGGATCTTATATCCACTCTTGTGATTCTTGTACTTATCGTTGTCATGACTGCGATGATGCTTGTTGTCGTGACGGTTGTGGTTGTGGTGCTTGTTAAATTTCCCATGCTTGTGGGATCCTGAGCTGACACTATCATCATAGTGAGATCGTTTATGAGACGATCCCGAGCTGTGTTTGTCGGAGTGTTTCCTCTTTCTACTCTCGACTTGCTTCATTTTATTCTCCACAATAACAGCCTTGTCACACAGCGACAGATAAGTTGGAACATATGCCACAAACAGATGCAGATTTAGCTCATCATTCAAGCCTTCCAGAAACTTTTCCTTTCTTTTGGCATCTGTGTCAACCTCATCCGGTGCATAGCGCGCCAGATTGTTGAACTCTTCAATATATTCAGCCATGCTGTGGTGGCGCTGCTTCAGGTTGTGAAATTCCTTCTTTTTCAGGCTCATCATTCCTGGTGAGATATGAGTAGTGCGAAAGCCATCTTCAAAGATAGCCCAAGTCACCTCATCAATAGGAGTGGTGATCTGGAAGTTGTCCCACCATGCGGCGGCTGGTCCTTCCAACAGATGTGCTGCGAACCTGACCTTTTCAGCATCTGTGCATCCCACGGTCACTAAGTCTTTGTTCACAGAACGTAGCCAATCATTGGCCACCATGGGATCAGTCCTTCCTGAAAATTTAGCTGGCCTCAGACGCAGAAATCTGGTAAGCATATCAAAACCAGAAGGGTTGTTGTTGTTGTTGTTATTGGGGTTGTTGTTGTTATTGGGGTTGTTGTTGTTGTTCTGGTTCTGGATGAACGTCGTCATCATTTGCATAAGCTGTGTCTGCGCATTCATCATCTGTTGCATTTCCAGGGTAATGTTGGGGTTGGGGTTGGGGTTTGCGCGGCGGGGAGGCATCTGTGGTTTATTCATATAGAGATAAGAATGAGATACCCTTACATGATTTATGCACAATACAATACACAAGCAAACACATAGCAAGTAACACAAGGATAAAAGCTCAACAACAAGATAACAAAATTCTCAAAGTAAAAACACACAAGTGACAAGCCATCCACATGTCGGATGGTCCAATAATAAGTTCACAAACAACAAGTACGGTAAATAAAGATAACTGAGTAGTCAAGCCTACTCGTCAGCATCAATCTCCTCCTCGACAAAGGTAAGACCTGCGTTCTCCATTGCGGTCTTGTTCTCCTCGATGGTAGTGGTCAAGGAGTCGATCTTGGCCTTGAGAGCCCTCTTCTGGGAACGAAGCCTCTCAATCATCGCTTCTCGCTGCTCTAACTCGAAGTCCTTGGACTGCAGTTCCTCGGTCATATCCCGGATCCTCTTGTTCCTATCCTGGACACGCTTCTCTTGACTCTTGAACTTACGGTCTTGGTTTCGAATTTTGCCTCCATCTCCTTGACTACCTCGTCCTGCTGTGCGAAGAGCTTTTCCTTCTCGCGAAGCTGCACCTGGAGCTCGTCATTGCTAAGCATGACGTTGGTCCTGTCAGTATCCACGTGCCTAATAAGAGTCTCTAAGTCCTGGAGGTACAGGCGTATCGGCTCTGCTGTGACCCTCGAGTCGTCCTCAAAGTCAATGGACTCTCCGTCATCATCACGCCTTCCGAAGGCGTGGAAGTGTGTGCCTCTAACCTGTCGAGAATGACGGCCTAACAGTCGTCCTATCAGGTCCTGCATGACAACCTCCATGTCTCTCTCCCTGTCATCGTGCATAATCTTGAAGACGATGGCCTCCGTAGTAGGCTCTGTCTGGCGTCCTGGCTGGTTCACCTTGAAGCCCCAGAGGTCCTTCCTCTCAAACTTGGTGAGTGGGTGCACCGTAATGATAGGAAGAGGGAGATCGAGTAAAGTAGTAAGCTCTACGATACGAGGTCCAAAACGGGTAACCTGTAACTCCTCAACAGTGCTGATGGCAATAGGCATCTATTTATAAGATTGAAAAAGTTAGAACAACACAATTTTTTAAGATAAACAAGACAAACATTCATACATATCCATAGAACACAGAAATCACACAAGTCATGCATACATGAAACCATTACATCAACCAAGGTTCAACTTATTTAAGGTATCATTTGGAAAATAAGGTGATAGGTGGTGGTCCAACTAACGAAGTGCGTTCATAAACCTATCTCACTGGATCTGGTGGCTAACACAATGTTCCTAGTGGCAATCACCCTATCTTGTTCACATGCTTCTATCACTAAGTCTATAATATCTCCTCTTAAGGTTTGGTTGGTGACTTCCAACTCTTGGGTATGTTCCTTCTCTTTCTCTAAGTCTTTTTGGAGGTTGAGCATCTTGCACTTGACTCGAGCACTTAGTTCTTTGATAGTCTTCCAAGCTGCTTCTTTTGCTGACTCAAAGAATGTGGTGTGCATAAAAGTGTTGGTGTACATGCAGAAGCCTTTTTCTTTGTGGTTGTCTTCCTTGTTTTTGTACAAGTGAAGTTGCACCCACCAATACTCCACTCCTTCCTCCATCACTGGAAAGCCCTTGTACACAGCTGCACCATGTACTCCCATGGTCTCCATGAGGTCCTTGAGAATCTTGGGAAACTCAGTCTCACACTCCAAGGTCATGGTCATGAGTGGTCCTCTCTTCACGGCTTCGTTGATGGAGTTCATCTACAAATAGAGATGAGAATGAGAAGATTAGAAAAGTTTACGAGAAGAATAGACAAGTGTAGAAGGAGTTAAAAATTTTCCTTAGTGGTTTCCAATCCTAGGGTCATAATCCTACAGGCAACACAGTGCTCTGATACCATCTGTCAGATCCCTCCTTTGTAAAGAAAGGATCCCTGTGATTGCAATGCTAGTCCCTGGATCAACGCTATCATCCACAGTTTAAGATGAAGTACACAGATACAAAGGTCGTTTATTACAGTCATTCCAGAGATAAAACATAGTCTTTTACAACTCAGGGCCAAAGGCCTAATACAAGAGTTTAAGGAATAAGTAAATAAACATAAGTCTTCATCTTCATGTGCCACAGGCAAGCATGTTGAGTGTATACTCATGACACCTAATCATCATCGGAGTAACCTGTAACATTACAAGTTACAGCCACAGAGGGTCAATACTTTGGAATAGTATTGGCAAGTGATACCTTAGTATAATTTAAGTAGACTATAATACTATATGCATTTTGGCTAGGTGGAGCTTAGGCTTGCATTGCTCAAAATAGATTTTTCCTTATCATTTGAAAATACTATGTTTTGTTTGGCACAAACACCCAAGGCATCTACCAATCAAAGACTGAAGATCCCCTCAGGGCATCTACCAATCCAAGACTGAAGATCCTTTTAACCCTTGTTCACCCACAAGTTTTATTTAGAAATTGGAGTGATGATATTCTTGAAGCTTCCATGTCTTGATGCTCAAATTGTCCTTTACCAGGGACATGGCTAAGTACTTAGGTTTTTACACTCTGCAGAGGTGGTGCACTTTCCCCACAAGACTTGGTTTCCCAAGACAAGATCCTTCAGAAGCCTTTCCTTAGTCAAATGGACGCGTTCCATCCTATCATACCCTCTACCACCAACTGTCCAAGAGACTAAGTTCTAGCAACCTAAGATCATGGCAGAGCCCATATTGCCAAGTGGTTGCACTTGAAACTTCTCAACATTTGACATCTCAAATCTCTTTGTTCCTGGGTGGCCATCCACAAGTGAGATACACAAGCCAAGTCCATGGCCTTGTGAACCACTCAACATAAACCATTCCTTCCATTCCACCCAGGTGATTCATTAACTTAGTTGTTTTGTTAAATAAAACACAAGTCCTCAGACTTAGAATTTTTTTTTCCATAGTGTGAATATATAAACCACCCTTGTTTTCTAGTAGCTAGGCTAAGCATGGCATGGCAACTTATCCTTAGGGAATTTTCCTAGCAACTCTACCATTCTAATCTACATAGGATTTCCCAACATATCAATTGACAAAAGTAGCATGCAAGTCTTAGCAAAATATCTAATGCAAGTATAAAAATATAGGAATGGAATATTCATGAAGATATCACTTGCCTTGGTAATGTGGAGAGTAGCACTCGTCACAATCACAATCACTAGCAAAATCTACACACAAAGTTGTAGCACACAATTACACACAAATATATACAAACAAAGATAATATGAATGCATGCATGCATGAATCTACTAAGTGGTGATTTTTGAAAACTCTACCAAGCAAGTGCAAGTTTACAGAAACTAAACAAGTCACAAATTTGCCCACTAAACATATTTAACCCTAAAACAAATCACTAAACTAAAACTATTCTCAAATTAGCCTTAAACAAGTTTCTACAAATAAAGTCATTCTAATTGTTACTATTTGCTAAACACATTGGATAGGCAGAAAGGTCTTGTTTCACCGAATCCAACGGTATAAAGTTTGCAAAAATCTAACGTGGCATTCAAAAGTTATGGCAGTTTGAAGTTTGGATCTAATTCTGGTTTTAAATTCTGTTTTTGAATTCGTCCTAGCCACGCGTCGCAACCTCACTGGCGCGTACCGGTTCGCACTGGATCGAGCTCCACAGCCGCAGGATTTAAATGAGATCTGGCGGCTCAGACACGCGCATACCCTTTCGTTTAAAATTCTATCCTAGCCTTACGATAAAGATCCAACGGACTCAATCACCGAGCCACTAACTGGCGGCGCTAGCGCTTGATGGCCAGCGTCGACTCTGATGGCGCCGCGCTCTAGGTCGTCCAGAAACAAGAAAGGCGCTTACGGGACCCAGCGGTGGCGTGCTGAAGCTCGAGGTGGCTCTGGTTTGTCAAGGCGCCGATGATGGTGATGATTGCTCGTCGGAGAGATGAGGCGTCGGCACGGTCAATCGTCGTCGTTGGTGAGGTTGTCGATCACTAGGAGGCAAACAAAGGGCATGGTCAGATGCAGAAGATCATGGCGAAGATGCGTGCGTGAATGACAAGGCTTGGGGCGATCTGGACTTACCACTAGAGCTCGCCGGAGTTGATGTTGTCGTCGGTGCTTGCGGTGTCGAGTGGAGACGGCGACCTGGGGCAGTACAGGATGAACTAGTGAGGTCAGGAGGTGCGCAAAGACTCACTGAGCAAGATAGCAAGAACGAGAGGCAGAGGGGAACACGAGGCTCACCGGAATCGATCGCCGGAGTTGGCTCTGTCTGCGGTGGTGCGAGGATGATTGAGGGCAGCCTGGTGGCGGAGTGAGCGAGGTGTTTGGGGGAAAAAGCTCGCGAGGCAGAGAGGGTCTTATAGCCAGAGGCTCGACGAAGCCTTCAGATTAATACCCAATTACCGCGCCATTACGGCAATACGGCGCAGCAGCGGTCGCGGTAGCGGTTTGGGAAAACGAGACGGCGTGGACGGGCCCGCTCGTCAGCGAAGAGTGCGAGGTGTAGGTGGGGTCTGGCTATCAGCGACTGAACGCGTGCACTCGCGCGTGAGAGAAGTAAAGAAAGGTTCCCGGGTGGGCTTGATGGGCCTGTTCCACTGCTGGGCCAGATTTCAGCCGCGCGGCCTTTTTCTTTTGTTTAACTCTTTTTCTTTTCTAATTCTATTTTCTGGAATGAATTTTGATATGAATTCAAATCCTTTTGAATTCAAACAAAAATGGGGATCTTTACAGGGTTCTGTGGTTTCAAAAACAGTCATTTAACCATGTGGTTACCTTGCAAGGGCCTGGTCAAGCTTGGGCTTTGAAATAAACAGAGACTTTGTCTCTAGTTTGAAAATGTTTGAAATAGGGTTTTGAAATTATTTCTAAATTGGAAACTTGGGTTAAAATGCTACACCTAATCTTTCCAACAATGGAGGCAAGCAAACAAGTTCCTAAACAATCCAATCTCAAAGGGTGATGGCCAAATGAGTTGAATTTGCTCACATGAAATCATAGCACCAATCTTCTGTTTCTGAAATGATTTTTTTTGAGAAAAAACCCTAAATGAATGAATGATGCAAGGATGATATGAATGAGTTTTGAAATATGATTTTAGGGATGTTACAATGACTTTTGTCTTTCTTTTGCTTTTTGGGTTTCTCCAAAGCTAGGAGTGCATCTAGTTCATGCTGCTCATATGTTATCTGGTAGGTAGGAATGTCTACATGTTTCTTGGACCTTTTGTTGCTCTTCAGAAAACTCACATTTCTCTTATTTGATCCTTTTAATTGGGTTGTCTTGCTTGGAGGTATAAGTGGACCTTTTCCTTTGTCATCAACCTTCTTGGTAGACTTGGATCCTTCTGGATGGTTTGCAATCATTTGTTGCACTCCACCTTGTTTCCTTTGTTCCACAATGGAATAGATGGGGCATTGGATAGGAACATGGTTGTTTCCTTCACATAGGTAGCAAGTATCTTGAGAGGTGGGACATTGTTCAACAGGATGTTTCTCTTCACAGTTGGGGCATTGATCTCCATGCTCCTTGGAAGTATGATCCTTGTCTCCACAAATAATGCAAGCTGGGGCTCCATCTAGAATAATATTTCTGTCATCCTTGTTGTCACAAACCCTTTTGGAATAGTTTTCTTCCATGTTGATCATTTGATCAGTCACCTTAAGCATCAGTTGGGATTGGTCTTCCAAAAACTTTTGCAGGGCTGGATCTTTATCACTAGTGTTGGCTATGAACTGAGCTGTCATTTGATTCAACTGGTGTTGGGTTGCTATGAGCTCTTTCATGCTGTCCTCTTGGTTGGTGTTGGTGTCCTCAACTTTCATGTTGGAATCTCTTGGAGTAGTCATTTGTTTGGGGTTGAAGGGAGATTAGAATAGGCAAAAGATTTTCTAAGTAAAGATTCTAATCACACACATCACAATTCACACAAGCAATGTGCAAGCATTCACAATCAACTTTTCACTCATACAACAAGTTCAAGCACATACCTAGGCAACAAAATATTTTGTTACTCCACATAAGTTGGTGGGTTTTGACTTAGCTAAAATATGGTAGTCCACCTATATGGTTCACTTGTGATCTTTCCATCCTTCTTATTTGATTCTTCTCTGCAGGAGATCATGGTTTCTTTGAGAAAAACTCTTAGTCACAAAACTTCATGTGAGGTGAACTTCTTCTGATTTTTTTTGCATTCCCTTAGTCTCCATATCTTGAGTAAGATTTCCTTGTCTATCTTGTAGTCCTTAGTGGTATCCAAGTTGGAGGTCCTTGGTGAAAATGCTGAAGATGTTGAAGTCATTGAAGTTGAAGATGTTGAAGTCATTAGAGTTGAAGATGTTGAAGTCATTAGAGTTGAAGATGTTGAAGTCATCCTTTGCACATGGTGAAGTCTTTGGTCAAAGGGTAGGTTTTTCCATCAAATTTGAAGTAGAAGAGATGTAGAGTTGAAACCAAAATGGTTGAGGAAAGAGTTTATAAGATTGTTTGTAAATAAGTTTTGGAACAAATGTAACTCCTATTTTTCTAAGGGTTTTTGTCCAATCCTAGGTTTACAAATCCTACAGGCAACACAATGCTCTGATACCATCTGTAGAGGGAGTGACCTTCAAATAAGGTAGAGTCCCCTGTGTTTACAATGCTAGTCCCTGGATCAATAGCTAGCATCCACGGTTAAGATGTAATATCAAGAAACAAAGGTCATAATATAACTTTATAACTAGGAATAACATAATTTTATTACATCTTACATAGCTCATTTGGCTATTTACAATACATTGCAGCGGAATATCTATAAGCATGGGGTCCTTCATCTTCAAAGTGCCACAGGCAGACATGTTGGTTGTAGTCTTTGTAATCCTAATCAATCAATCTTCACTAAAAGCAATCAAACCTGCAACATTACAAGTTACAGCCACAAGGGTCAATACATTTGATTTGTATTGGCAAGTTTCACTACTATGTAGAATATAAGTGGATTCTATCATTACATGCATATTTGGCTAAGTAGGGTTTTAGGCTCATTTGCAGAAAGCAATGATTTATCCTATCTTTCAAAAGGGTTTGATCTTTGATCAAATCTTGAAAACTTTTTGGTAAAGCCCAAGTGTTTAAGTTGTTCTCAAAATCTCCTTGAACTCCTTGGTACCCCCAAGTGTTCAAGTTTTTATCAAAAACTCTTGAGTTCCTTGGTAACCCCAAGTGCATCAAGTTTTCATCAAAATCTCTTGAGCTCCTTGGTACCCCCAAGTGCATCAAGTTTTATCAAAATCTCTTGAGCTCCTTGGTACCCCCAAGTGCATCAAGTTTTATCAAAATCTCTTGAGCTCCTTGGTACCCCCAAGTGCATCAAGTCTTGGTTGTCACTTAAAAATTTTCTTTTAGAAATTGGAATGTCGAGATTTCCCATAGCTTCAAACTTTAGTTGCTCAGTATTGTCCATAACCGGGGACACGGCTAAGTACTTAGATTTTATTATCTTCTACAGAATTAGTACACTTTACCCACATGTCACAATCCCATCTTGTTGCCACCAGTGGCCACTGGATTAGTGCTCGCCAAGATGGAGTACTGGCAGATTGAGAATGTGACGAAGTCTTTCCAGAGGGTCCTTCCATACACCATTGCTAGCTTGTCTTCAGTATCCATGTAGGATTCCAGGTCCCTATTTTCAGTAGCCTGAAGACAATGCATGGGTCTTCCCAATGTAGTTGACTAAGCCAGAGCCATAATAGCATGTGGTTGTACACGAAAGCCACAATTGGAGAAACATGTTTAATCTCTAAGTTTCCTAGGTGGTTTTCTTTTGGAGCACAACACAAAGAGATTGCCATAGGCATGGTTCCTTTTGTTGCCACCTTCTCCAAAACTTAAAGTATCCTTGTCCACCTAGGTGGTTCATTGAGTCCTTGTTTTATTATATAAAACACAAGTCCTTTTTCTCAACTTCATAAAATCTCAACATGTATCTCTTTTTCAAAATATAGCATGGCTAAGCATGTAACAACTACATTGTTTTCACTAAGGAATGTATAGGGTAACCTATTAGGATTTATCATAGCATAAGTATAGAAATTCTTTTCATGCATGTTTCAAAATCCACTAAGTATAATAAAAAAAATAGTAGGACTTAAGATGATAGTGTCACTTGCCTTTCTTTTGGTAGGGAATGTTAGTTCACTTCTTGATCTTGCTAGTCTCACACTTTTCTAACTTCACTACAAGTCAATCAAGCAAACACAAAATCAACTATCATTCCAACCAAAATCAAACAAACAAACACACATAAAATAATGGGACCTAAGTTATGCATGGGAGCATGCATGAGATAGTTTTATTTGCAAAGATGGTCTCCACTAGGCTTCTAAACTTGGTAAGGTTCCAAAGTGGTCATTTTCCAAGGTGGCAAAGTCATTTGCAAAAGGGTTTTGTCCCAAAAGCTATTCTTAAATCCATTCATCATTTTATGTGGTGAAAAATATTTTTATCAAATCAAAACTTTATGTTTTTCACCAAATAAGTTGTTACTCCCCAAAACTTGGTGTTTTGGGTCAGTAGCTTTGATTCAAATCATTTTCCCAAAGTTTTTACTCCAAAACATTTTCACAAACACAACAATATTTTTATTTGGTTAGAAGTGGGCTAAATCAATTAATCCATTCTAAACTTTACCAAATCCATTTTCAAAACCATGGGTTGGTTCCTAGGGTCAGTAAGTTCACAACAAACCATTTTGCAAAGGTTTTAACCCTAAAATCATTTTTGAATAATTTTTCTAATCTAAACAAGCATACAAATGTTTCTGCAAAAACAAACAATCTACCAGAAGCTTTTTACTAAACCAAAGGAATGGCTGGCTAGGGCTTGTTCTACTGATTCCAACGATATAAAGTTTGAAATTTTTGGACATGTGGATCAAAAGTTATAGGGTTTTCAAATCTGCATCAAATCTGATTTCAAATCTGTTTTTTAAATCGAACTGGAGACACGCGGCGTGATATGACTGGCTGGTACCGGTTCGCACGGATCGGCTACGGGGTGCGTTGGATCTAACTGAAAACGTGCGGCACAGATGGGTGCGTACCTTTTCGATTGGATCTAATCCTAGCCAGATGTTTCGCATCCTACGGCTCCTGACTCACTAACCAAAATCCGGCGGCGCTCAACGGTGGCTGGCGGCGGCGACGGTCAGACGGTGGCGCTACGGCGGCTACGGGAAGCAAGGGTGGTTGGGAGTATGCTCACCGAGATCGTAAGGACGTGGTGATGCTCAAGGTACGGTCGATTGGGCAAGGGGCGCTCAAGGTCAGCAGCAATTGCTCGCCGGAGTGGAGAACGGCATCGAGTGGTCCTGTTCGTGGTCGGAGGCAACGCTGTAGATCACACGGAGGCAAACAGAGGGCATAGTTAGGTGCAGGAGAGTGAGGAGCATGCGGGAGCATCAACGCGAGGGAAAGGGGTGGACGGAAACTACCTGGGGCACTCGTCGAACTTGGAGCGGACGGCGGAGTCGTTCAGTCGAAGACAACGTCGATGCTGCAGAGCATGCGCGGATGTGGGGTTGGTGCGAGGAGATGCAGGGGATGATGGGGATCACACTCGGGTGGTCGAGGGGGCAAGGCGGTGGCTGGGCTCGCCGGAATCGACAAGGAGGGTCGTCGGAGTCAGAGATGCTCGGGGAGGAATTAGGGCGGCCTGGGAGCGTGTTGAGATGGGGCGACAGACGGGAAGTGGAGAGGAGGGGCAGATGATTTATCGTGCGTGGTCGCAGCGAGGTTAAGGCGCGGCATTATGGCGAATTGATCGCGAGCTTTCAATGGCAGCAACGGCAGGCGTCGACTGCGTGAGGAAGAAGAGAAAGAATGGTGCTCGCGGGGCCTGGCTGTCAGCGAGGGAGTGAGAGGGAGAAGAGGTCCACCAGTCATTGGCTCAGCGGGTGCGGTTCTGAGTGAAAAACGTTTCGCTGCGGGAGAGAGTAGGTGGGCTGGACTGGGTCTTGTTGGGCTTGGCCAGTTGGGCTGAGTCCGACTTCTATTTTTTTCTTCCTAAAACCTTTTCTTTTTCTATTTCCAATTTCTGTTTTGAAATTTCAAACAACCAAACAATACTCAAATCAATTCAAACAATCACCACACTTTGTAACTTTGGATTTGGTTCTGTTCAGTAACATAATCCAAAATCCAAAAACAAAATAATAATTTTATTTTAGGGTCCATTATTAATTAAATAAATAGACCTTGTTTTAATTAATCAAAATAGGATTTGATTTATTTAAAACCTCTTTTGAAATCTAAATATTTTCAAAACCAAATCAGTAGGTTTTATTTGAGAATATAAAATACTTGGAAAACTTATTTTAAACAAATAAATAAGTTTTGATGTTTTTAGAAATAGCAAAACCTTTATTAATAAAACTTGGATATTAAATCCTTATTGTTTTTATTTAAATAACTTTTACTATTTTTCCCAATAGGAATGTTTTTATTTCAAAGTCTTGGCCAAGTTTTAATTTGGCTTATAAAATAATCTTATTAAAACATTTCTTTTTCCTTTGAAAACCAAAACCATTTTATTAAAAGATTCAAATAGTAATTCTAAATATTTTTATTTTCCTTTAATAAATGTTTATCTTTTGAAATCCAATTAGGATCCTATTTGATACAAATAGGTTTTGAAAGTTTCCAAATGGATTCAAAGGTTTCTTCTCACCCTGAAAATCAACAAAGTTTTATTTTATTCATTTATTTTCACATTACAAGATTTGGAAAATCTTGGGATGTGACACGCGCTAGGTACTAAAATGCGGTACTACCGCTTTTTGGTACCTAGCCTGGCAGTGGCTTTTGGAAACTTGTCAAAAACCTTCTGCCGTTCTAGGTACTAAAATGCGGTACTACCGCATTTTGGTACCTAGGAGGGAAGTGGCATTTGGCAACTTGCCAAAACCTACTGCCGCGCCAGGTACTAAAATGCGGTACTACTGCATTTTGGTACCTAGGAAAATTCAAACCTCTATAACTTTTGGTTGGTAACTCCGATCGACCTGATTCCAATTGCGTTGGAAAAAGGACGACATGAGATAACCTATGAAAGGTGAAAATATTGGTTATCACCAAGTGATAATGTATCATGTATAATAATGTGAGATACCTCACTTGGTGAGAAACCGAAAAGCCACCAAGATCAAAATCGCAACAAGATACGAACGGAAGATTTGATTTTGATGAACAAGATCTTGTTATGGAGATTACCACAAGCTCTATATCCTCACATGGATAAGACCAAATAACAACCAAATATGATGATGCAAATATGCAAAGGTTTGAGCTCTCTCTGAACGAAGTGAACGAGTTACTCATTCGAGAGCCCCTCTTGATAGTACGGCTATCTATCCTAAACCCGGTCTCCTACTAACAACGTGAGACCGGCAAAAGGGAAACCTATCAAGATTATACCTTTGCCTTGAGCATTCCACTTGAGCTCGATGTAGACGGTCTTGCCCTTCTCAAGATGGAACGCTTTTCTTAATTCCTCATCATCGACCTCGCATATTGAGCTTGCCCAGCATATCTTATTTGCATTTCATAGACCTTGAAGCCAACACATGCTCCAAGCGATGCCAATGGACAAATCCTACAAGTATAACTTGATACACACATTAGTCCATAAAGATTGTCATTAATTACCAAAACCACACATGGGGGCCCAACATGTTCTTTCAGCGGCGTAGGCGCAGGTGGCATGTTGGCGGCGTAAGCGAGCTCGGCCGATATGACGATACCACGCGTGTCCACGGTGAGTGCATAAGGCGAGGCAACGGCGCTTCCACGGCCATCAGCGTCTGCGCGCTGCGCCGAGAAGAGTGGGGCGCCGAAGAGGAGGGCGAGCTCATGCTCGCCATCCTCCTCGGCGCCAGTCGCCGAAGCACGCCGACCCGTCTGCGCCGGTGTCGTGTTGCGGGAAGCCGAGCATGAGTGTTCCGCGGTTGATGTGCTCCAGCCGGCGCGGCGGCGTCATACAGTGCGCTCCACCAACGCCGACGCCCCGCCGAGTTTTTGCGCGCCGGCGGGGACTCGTTTGGCGACCCCTCGTGGCGGGCGAGCTCCTGTTGGCGCCGCTCCGCGAATAAGTTCCCCCAGTAGACAAGGTCGTCGGTGCTTACAGCTTCGGCGGGGTTGTCCATGTCGGTGATGTACTCTTGTACATCGTACGACAGCTCCTCCGGCGTCGGCCCCGACGGGATCGGGATGCCGCCGGCGCTCAGCCATCACCCCGGAGGCATCCGCGTGTCTGGCGGCGCCATGTACCCCGCCTCGTACAGCATGCGCGCCTCCCAAGTCTGTAGGGTGCGCCGGCCGAAGCCGTTCGCCGCAGTGCCGTCGCCAGGGTAGCGTTCGCCCATGGTGAGAGAAGGGGGAAAGGTGAGAGAAGGTTCGCCGGAGTTGCACCTTTGGGTGGGGGAGCTGTGAGAGAGTGCGAAGATCTCCGACGAGGAGTACGACTTATAAAGGCCGAGGTGAGCGGCGAGGGCGGGAGGGGTGTAGCGGCGAGGGCAGGAAAAGTGGAAACGGTGGGAACTTAGTGACCGCCGGTTCGTCGTGGGAGCCGAGGCAGCGACGGTGGCACCGTAAATCGGCGATGCGTGGCCGATGACGGCGATTATTTCAGCGGTCGCCAGCGTGGTTCCGAGGATAGACGACTCGGCTTCAAATCGACTCGGCGGGTCCACGCGCCACTTTGATTTTTTTCGCCGATTTCGCTGAGTCCGGCGTTCCCAGGGCGTACCCGGAAACCTGGGTTCGGCCTGGGTAGTCCGGATCAAAAAATGCCCAAATCCGGCCGAGAACAGGTCCTTGGGTACGCGACTAGGCCAGTTTTCGGCATCCGGACTGAAATTCGGCGTCCGGATCGGCCTCCTGGGTAGGCGAGTGGAGATGCTCTAATAATTTATGAAGATCCCTCAATTCTTCATAATGTAGTCAAGTCTCCAATGCCCTCCACAACACACCTATTGATCAAGTTTCGGCTTGTTGGTACCCAACGAAGTTGGGTCCTAAGAAGTTAGTCACAATAGGCTTGGAAACCCAAATGGTTCTTTTCTTGAACCCACATTGAGCAGCAACAAATTTGGCAAACACATTGCCAACCTCATCCTTACAAAGATAATAAGCATCATCAATAATGATAGGGTTGGATGAGGAGATACCAATAGTGCATGAGGAAGAAATGTGCCCCTTCTCACGACATATGTAGCAAGTTCTTCTCTTGCCATCTTTCTTCTTAGGTGAAGCCACAACTCGAGGAAGAGCTCGAGTAGTCCTCTTAGGAAGAGGCCCGTCAATGACTTGAGGTCGGGTTTGAGGCCGCTTCCCTTGTTGCTTCACATTAAGAGGCTTTTTCTTCAATGGGCAAGATCTAACATGGTTCCCTTCTTCCTTGCACTTGAAGCGAACAATGTTGGCCAGATTCTTGACTTGAACTTGGCCATTTTTCTTGTTTCCCTTATGCTTCAACTTGATAGTGGACTTGTTATTGACATTGGAGTTGAATCCAAGCCCACTCTTGTCATTGGGGGATTTTTGCACACTCAAAATTTTGTTGAGTGCGGCCTTCCCTTGATGACCCTTTTTCAAGTCATTCTTCAAAGAAGTGACTTGATCCTTGAGCTCTTTGATTTCCTCTACATGGTTAGTTTCAACAAAAGTACTAGAGGAAGTAGATTCTACATTGTTAGAGCAACAAGGCACGAAATGTAATTCATCACGAGATATAGCATGGTTGTGAGAGGATGAATTACAAGGACTAGCACATGGCAATATAACATTTGGAGTAGATATAGTGCT
This sequence comes from Avena insularis, assembly GCA_023614405.1. Classification (NCBI taxonomy): domain Eukaryota; kingdom Viridiplantae; phylum Streptophyta; class Magnoliopsida; order Poales; family Poaceae; genus Avena; species Avena insularis. Next base: position 26,722,584 of record CM042689.1, on the reverse strand, counting down.
AATGTCCACATGAGGCCCACTAGATGTTACCTTTGACACGATGGCCTCATGACCTAACTTTAGCCTACCATGGGAGACTAGAAGATCCTCATGCGAGCTCGAGAGCTTAACATGACTTTCTTCTAATTTCCCATAGTTGCTAGTTAGCAAAGCAAGTTGAGCCTTTAGCTTAATATTCTCCTTCAAAATAGATGATTCACAAGAAATAGAGTTAGTAGCACAAGCATCATTATTAATTGCAAGAGGTGAGTGCAACTTTGAAAGCTCTTTTGAGTAAGAGGCTTTAAGTTTCTCATGTGACTCGGTGAGTTTGATGAGCTCACCCTTTATGACCCTAGAGCCATTTTTTAGGTGCTCAAAATCCTCAAGGAGTTTAGAATAAGCAACTTGAATCTCATCATTTTTACTTTTGACATCACTTGCCACCTCAAGATCTCTATCATGAGATTCCTTTACTCTAGACAGCTCTAAAGCAAAGGTCTCCTCAAGAGATTCCTTAGTGGTTTGTTCCTCTTCAAGAGCTTTATTTAGGTTTGCAATTATATTAGCATACTCAAGCTCAAGACTACCCATTTTATCAAAGTTGTTATCATGCACCTCAATTTGTGTTTCTAACTTATCAATATGTTCCTTGCTCTTAATAGCAAAGTCCAAGATTTCAACAAAGTTAGAGCATGCAATATTGTTCTTAACAACGGCACGATAAACAATCTCACCCTTTTCATATAAATCATCAATATCAAGCTCTTCTTCCACATTATCCACATCCTCCTCATCACAAGAGGTAATGGGTTCCAAAGTAGGAGTTACCTTTGAATCCCCAGCCATAAGGCATAGGTGGGTACCGGAAAAAGGTGAAGACGAGATTGCACTTGTGGCTTCATTCAAAACCTTGTCTTGGCCCATAGAATCTTTGGTTTCCTCTACATGGTTAGCAACACAAGCACTAGAGGAAATAGAAGCATTTTTATCATGGCAACAAGAAAACACAAGCATATCATCATGATATTTATTCAAGTCATTTCTACATGATATGCAAGGACTATTAACACAAGCATGTAAGAAGTTTGTAGTGCTAGAAGTGTTAAAGTCCAAAGATAGATCATTGCAACTAGATAGAGATGATGGATTATAAATAGTAAGCACACTATCCAAATTGCAATTTCTATCACCACTCACCATATCATTACCTTGTGAAAAATCACATGTTGGTGAAGTGGTAGAAGATGAGAACTCATCTTGACCGGAAGTGGAAGCAACACAATCATCCTCAACAATATTGGACACAACATATTTATCTTGAAGTTTTGTCCATAACTCATGAGCGCTTCAAAAAGGAATGATTGAAGAGGTAACTACATAGCTCAAAGCATTAACAAGCACATTAGAAGCTTGAGCATCGAGATATAAGTTTTTCTCATCCTCACAAGATAGATTTTTGAAATCCATAGGAGGAGAAAAACCTATATCTACAATACGCTCCAAATTTGGGTCCATGTCCCGAAAATGAATAAGCATACGAGTTTTCCATATATCATAATTTGTGCCATCGAATAAGAACATGCCATTGTGCACTAATCCCCTAGCCAACATCTTTACTCTCAAGGCGGTGAAGCATAAAATGAGAGACCGTGCTCTGATACCAATTGAAAAGGATACACATGCCGCCTAGAGGGAGGGTGAATAGGCAGTTTAAAACTTTTACGAGATGGGCTTAACAAAGGCGGAATAAAACTAGCGTTTACTTTGTCAAGCACAAAACCTATATAAACTACGGTTCACCTATGTGCAACAACAACTTATGCTAAGCAAAACAATCAACTATGTGATAGCTAGATAAAGAATTCAAGCACGAAGGCTATCACAAAGTAAAGTACATAAGTAAATAGCTCGGGTATAGAGATAACCGAGGCACGCAAAGACGATGATTTATTACCGAGTTCCTCCCATAAAGAGAGTACATCTCGTTGGAGAGGGGGTGGTATCAAACCACCTACACCACAAAAGGCCTCCCTATTCTCCGGTGAATCTCACCCCCATGGGACCGATCCACACTTCCACTATCGGTGCACTTTTCGGTGGCAACCGGAACCTCTCACAAGGTTGGGGCACTTCTCCACAACTTAATTGGAGGCTACCAACAAACGCCACCAAGGCCACAACCTGCAACACCAACAAACCGTCTAGGGTTCCAAGAACCCAAGAGTAAAAAGCTTCTCAACTTTCACTCACAAAATCCTCCGAGGAGAACTCAAAACGATGCACCAAATTCAATGGCAAGAACACAGGAAGTGCTCAAGTACTTCTCTCCCAAATTCCACAAAAACTACAAAAGCTAGTGGGAGAATAAGAGAGGAAGAACACAAGAGGAAATCCACAAAAGAAACCCCAAGATCTAGATCCCAATATGTTCCCCTCACATAGAGGATAGATGGATTGGTGGAGTTGTAGATCTAGATCTCCCCTTTAATGTAGGGGTTCGTAGCATGGAAAACAAAAAATTTCTACCGCATGCAAACAAACAAGCCAAGATCTATCTACTAGATTGTAGCAACGAGTCGATAGAGGAACTCACCCTCGAAGATTCCAAAGCGGTTAACGAGAGAAGATTCTCGTGGGTGATGTAGTCGTACTCTTTCCGATCTCAAGATCGCGTAGACGATCCTTAGGTGCTAGAATGACGGCCTCACATCGATCTGCGTTAATTTTCGATGAAGACCTTCCTCTCCTTGTTCTAGCAGCGGAGGTTGTAGCTCTCTCGCGATTCCGTGACGACGGCGTGGTACCGGAAGTAGAAGGGAGATCTCGCAGGGCTTCGCCTTAAGCCGGAGCGAGTATGGTGGACTATGAGAGAGCCCTTGGCGATCTAGGGTTTAGAGGCACCAAGGAGAGAGGGCTAGGCCGGCGGCTAGGGCAAGGGGAGAGCCCCAACTCGGCGGCTAGGCAAACCCTAGGGGCGGCGGCGACTTGGTGGAAGCCAGCGGCTAGGGCTAGGGTTTAGAGGAGAAATGTGTAGGGAAGAGGGGCACCCCTGCCCCTCCTTTTATAGGTGGGAGGGAGGCGCGGTTGGGAGGAGGGAGTCCTCCTCCAACTCCTCCTCCTTGGCCGGTGGGTGGAGGGAGTAGGACTTCCTCCCTAAGTAGGTTTCCTACTCTCCCTCCACCAAGCAAACTTGCCGTTTGACTTTTCAAATTGGCGTTTGACTTTTCAAACTAGGATTTGATTTATCCCTTTATTTTGCTCAGCGATGACACCTAGTACATGATGCAACCATTCCAACTTGTTATGACACATTCATGTACCCTTCCCCTCCGGAGTGCCGGACCTTCCGGAACCTTCTAGAACATTCCCGATGAAAACACTGGAATCATTCTCCAACTCCGAAACAGGACTTTCCTTATATGAATCTTATTCTCCGGACCATTCTGGATCTCCTCGTGATATCCCGGATCCCATCCGAGACTCCGAACAACATTCGGTCTCTTACTCATCATTCCATAACTACTCAACAACATCAAATCCTTAAGTGTGTCTCCCTACGGTTCGTGAATTATGCGGACATGATCGAGACACTTCTCCGAACAATAACCAATAGAGGAATCTAGAAATTCATATGGCTCCCACATTTTTCTACGATTACTTTGCGATCGAATGAACCACTTACATATGATACCAATTTCCCTTTGTCTCACGATAGTTTACTTATCCGAGGTTTTGATCGTCGGTATCTCTGCATACCTAGTTCAACCTCGTTACCGATAAGTACTCTTTTCTCGTTCCCGTGATATGTGATCCCTTGTGAGCCAGTCACATGCTTGCAAGCTAATTGGATGACATTCCACCGAGAGGGCCCAGAGTATATCTATCCGTCATATGGATGGACAAATCCCACTCTTGATCCATGTGTCTCAACCCATACTTTCCGAACACTCAATGCCATCTTTATAGCCACCCAGTTACGGTGTGGTGTTTGATGTCATCAAAGCATCCTTCCGGTGATGGTGATAAGCATGATCTCATGGTCGAAGGAATTAGGTTACTATGTATCAGAAAGCTTATAGCAAATGAACTATATTAAATGACTTGATCTTTATGCTACGCTTAACTATAGGAGTATGTCCATCACATCATTCTCCTAATGATATGACCCTGTTGTTAATAACATCTCTATGTTCATGATCAGGAAACCATGATCATATATTAACCAACAAGCTAGTTTAACAAGAGGCTTTACTAGGGACTCTTTTATGTTTACAAATCACACAAGTATTAATGTTTCCTGTTAATACAATTATAGCATGGTATGTAAACATTTATCATAAGTATGAAGATATGATAATAACCACTTTATTATTGCCTCTTGGGCATATCTCCAATAGTCTCCCACTTGCACTAGAGTCAATAATCTAGTTTCAAACCTTTGTGTATTCAACACCTATGGCTTTCTGGTGTCGTATGTACACGATTGCTAGTGGTCAACTGATCTCCGGATCTAACACTTCCAGGTTCGTGTGTAATTGCATGTCTTTGCGTCTCTACGCATCACTCATTCTCTAATGAGATGGCTTTGTACAAATTTGGTCCTTTGGTGTGACCTTTAGTTCTTTGGGGTTAAAACATGTTGATAATATTGTCGTACAATATATCTTCATAATATTATCCCTGCTGTGAACTACACTTAGTTTGATAACAAACTACTTGACACAAATGCCCTCTTTTGCTGCTATAACAGCAGTTATATACTTAGCCCTTTTGTTGTAGTATCTGTCACAATATCTTAACTTTGTAACTCATCCAAATTCATTATGGAACTCTCATTCCATCATATTGTGCCACCCTTAGTTTAGATTGAGATAAACTTAATTTGTACTTTGTGACAAAACTAGTATCAATGCAATTCATTTACAATGAACTAACCATCTATTTGTCACTTCTACAAAATAATATATTCTTAGTTCTTTTACAAGATCATAAGAATATCTTTACGATCGTCCAATAATCATCTTATGAATCATTCTGGTATATTCTCATAACATTTAAAGCATAGGACATATCTGGATTTGTACATATCACGGTATGATTGATATAAATACTCTTTGTGATTTCATACATCAAGTATCGATCTATACTTGAATCTTTGTTTCACTTACCAAGTGTCAATACACTTGAATATATTATCAACATTGAACTCATTCAATCCTTTCTGTGCGACAAGAACCTTTATTGTAGTTTCTATATTAAACTCATTCAATACATCATCTATGTACTTTCGGCACAACCATATTAGCATCTATTGATGCCAAATATTTGGGTTTTTCCTAAGTCTTTCATCAGGATGAAATTCTTAATATGTGTTAATAAAAGATACATCATTTCCAATCAACAATATGTCTTCCACATAATGTATTAGAAACATGTCTTAGCGCTCCCACTTAATTTCTTGCAAATGCCAGCATCTTCATTTTCTCTGATGAAATTAAACTATTTTAACAGTTTCATCATAGTGAAGATTCCAACTCCGCGATGCTTACTTCAACCATTGAAGTTTGCATATGCTTTTAGCATCCTTTGAATTAACAAAACCCTTTGGATTGTGTCATGCACACGTCCTAGGTAACCATTCTATTAGAAGAACTTGTTTTGTTTATTCAACACATAACAAAATTATATGTCGTGGTTGCTACATTAATCCGTCTAGACTAAATATCGCTATGAAAGATCAGATCTTGTCATAGTCAACCTTTGAACATTGTTGTGAACTCTTTCCCAACATGTCGACTATTTCATAGATGTGAAACATTCATGTCTATTTCTTTATAGATCCAAATACGACTGTAAGGTCTTGTACCTTTCCAGAGGGTCTTTCAAGTTCAAAGCTTGATCTCTCGTATATGGAACTATCACGGATTTTATGGCTTCAAGCCATTTGACGGAGTCAGGGCCCATCATCGCTTCTTTGCATGTAGTCGGATCATTATTGTCAAATAATGATTTAACTCTCAAATCTTGGTATTTGATTGTTTACCCGATCTACTTGTTTCAATAGGAACTTAGATCTCCGTGACCACAACCTTTGAGGCACGTGATCCATGAGCATTATTCGCCTCCTAACACTTTTCTAGCTGCAACTTTGCACATATAGCTAAGGTTCTTTTAACCTTATCAAAGTTCGATTTTCCTCCCACTTAACTTTTCACGAAAAATCCCTTCTCTAAGAAACTTGACGTTTTAAGCGACAAACATTTTTTTCTCTGATGTTATGGAGGAACAGTTATTCGAAATAACATACAAAGATAGGTTCATCCGACTTTGGTTGCAAACATCTTTCTTATGCATAGCATACCAATGTTTAAGAAAGGACAACTTGGGTTTTATCCCAAACCATAACTTTATATGGTGTCAATTCAACGGATTATGATGGAGCTCTTTTTAGTGGAAAAACGGTAGTCTCTAGAGCTTTTAATCTTTAAAATGTAATGACAGTTTTATAAATAACACCTTTGATCTTACCATGTCAAACAAGGTTTAATTACATATCTCGAACGCTCCATACTCTTATGGTGTTTCGGAAAATGCAAATCCATGGAACGATTCCTTAAATCTTAGGTATTATGCTAAACTTGTAACTCAAATATCTTCCTTTATGATCTTATCATAAACTATTTATATTCTTGTTACAATGATTTTGCACTTCATCTTAAAATCTTTGAACTTTTCAAATGTTTCATACTTCATCCTTATTAAGTAAATATTCATATATTCACTCAAATTCGGAGAAAACATATGAAGTTGAAATCCATCGCTCTTGACTACACATAATGGACTTCATACAACAATATGTACAAGTTCCAATAAGCTAGTCATTCGTTCCCTTTTGGCCTATGAACAAAGTTTTAATTATCTCTAGGAAAGTTTCACAAGCGTCATTTGATCAAAAATCAAAAGGACTCCAAAATTCCATCCACATGGAGTTTCTTCATGTTTTCTTTCCAATATAATTTAAACGGCGATGTCACTTCCTAAATGATATTTCAATCAATTTGTCTTTCGACATTTTTAGCACTAGTTTTATGGATGTGATTTCTCCAACAAGATTTGTGAATCATCCATCTTTTATGGATTACGGCAATTATTTGAACAACCCTTTTGTTCTCATAATGCCTGATAAAACAAATCTTGAAGGCAAGCTTTGATGTTTAACAAGCAGCACAATAGCCCTTTATTTGTTCTCGATGAACATCATCACATATTCTTTTGCTAGTTACTTAGGCCATTGTAGTTCATGAATTGTGTTGTTTTGTATGACGATTCACAACAACCAATTCAGTGTAAAATACTTAAGAACCACATTGTTTAATAAGCAAAGAATATATCCATAACATGTATATCATATATATACTTAAGCTGAACAATTCTAGTCTTTTTTTTCTGCCATGTACTTATGAGATTCTCTTTCAGTATTTCCTTTTCTGTTTGAAAGAATCTATCAACATCAATAGTGGAGCCATATACATGACACATAGTCCAAAGCATGTATAGTAAAATACCAATGTCTTTGGACTTGCACTTTGAAGTAGATCACCATCATCAAATGTTTGGTGTTCTTTCAAATTCCTTTCTTTAGTAATCTCTTGGTGTAGTAAACATTTTACCTACATCAATATTCACCCTTATCATGGAATCATCCATGATCAAGCTACTTTTAGCTTATAACGGTAAATCACGAGTATAATGTTGCTCTCCAAAACCTTTTGGAGGTTTAGGACAACTAGTGTCTCCAACCTTTTGTAAATTCTCATCAAATATGACTTTTGCCATATTATACTCTATCATGGTGCAACCAAAACTTCATTTCAGATATCACAATACCTTCCACACATCATGGTTTCTAAAACAACTTTTTCAGATCCTAGATAACCTTGATATTAAGACAATCCTTTGAATATCAAGAATCATGAAGATAAACATGATGCTTATATACTAACACTGGAATTGTTACTCTTGATTTAATACCAACTATTAAATTTCATGGAGTAATCGAAACTTACTGAAAGTTTGCAATGGGACTTTTAAACTTTAGATTAACACTTCAAAACAATACGATACCAGTTTGTAAAGTAACTAACCAGAATTCTATAGTTCTATCATCTCAATTAAAACTAAGCGCAAGGTGGTAAACGGATGCCAATGACTACAACAACTATGCAAATTCACTTTGATTTAATTTATGATAAATAGTGTTCAACTTTTAATCATATTGTTGTTGAACTCCCACTCAAAACAATATCCCTCACATTGTTTTAGTGATCACACGAACCAAATTCACCACATCAAAACCGATCATCACGAGAGTTGATGTAGCTTTAATGGCGAACAATCAACATGTTCATCATATCTACTATATGACTCATGCTTTACCTTTTGGTGATCCGTGTTCCGAGACCATGTCTGTACATGCTAGGCTCGTCAAGATCAAACCTTAGCTTCCGCATGAGCAAATCTGGCTTGCTCACGTTGTATACACTCACAGAATCTAACACACCCGATCATCATGTGGTGCTTCGAAACAACGAGCTTTAGCAACGGTGCTTACTAAGGATGAACACTTTAAAACTTGAAATTGTGTGCTTGAGGGGTCATCTTATAATGATACCGTCGTGAACTAAGCAATACAAGATGCATAAAAGGATTAACATCACATGCAATTCATAATATGTGATATGATATGGCCTTTCTTCTTTGTGCTTCCGATCTCCATCTTCAAGCACGAACATGATCTCCATCATCATCGGCATTGCATCAAGGTCAATGACGCTGCTCCATGGTTGTCGTCCACCAGCTTCAACTATTACAACTACTTTGAATAAACACACGGGTCTTAACAAAATTTAAAGACAACCATATGGCTCCTGCCGGTTGCCAACTTACAATAAGGAACATTGCATACATCAAATATAATCACAATCATGGCCATATCACATCACAGCACACCCATGCAAAACAAAGTTAGACGCCTCTAATTTTCTTTGCATGTTTTACGTGGTTTGGGGCTTTCAATAAGTGTCGTTTTAACTTACGAACAAGAACCACAACATTGATACTAGTATTGTCAATCACCCATTGTAAATTGAATCTTAACTATGTTGGGAGAAATAGGCACCCGCAAAGCCACTTATGCAATACAAGTTGCATGTCAAACATGGAGCAAGTCTCATGAACGATGTCATGTAAGGGTAGCCCGGGCCGCTTCATCCCACCATCCCGCAAGATGCAAAGTACACAAGAAGCAATCGACAACAAAAGCATCAACGCCCACAATGACCATTGTGTTCTACTCGTGCAACAGATCTACATATAGACACGGCTCTGATACCACTGTAGGGGTTCGTAGCGTGGAAAACAAAAAAATTCTACCGCATGCAAACAAACAAGCCAAGATCTATCTACTAGATTGTAGCAACGAGTCGATAGAGGAACTCACCCTCGAAGATTCCAAAGAGGTTAACGAGAGTAGATTCTCGTGGGTGATGTAGTCATACTCTTTCCGATCTCAAGATCGCGTAGACGATCCTTCCGGTGCTGCATTCTGGCAGCACTCCCACAGTCGGTCACACATTCGGTACTCGATGAAGACCTTCATCTCCCTTGTTCCAGCAGTCAGCGGAGGTTGTAGCACTCTCCTCGCGATTCCGGCAGCACGACGGCGTGGTACCGGAAGTAGAGGGGAGATCTCGCAGGGCTTCACCTTAAGCCGGAGCGAGTATGGTGGACTATGAGAGAGCCCTTGGCGATCTAGGGTTTAGAGGCACCAAGGAGAGAGGGCTAGGCCGGCGGCTAGGGCAAGGGGAGAGCCCCAACTCGGCGGCGAGGCAAACCCTAGGGGAGGCGGCGACTTGGTGGAAGTCGGCGGCTAGGGCTAGGGTTTAGAGGAGAAAGGTGTAGGGAAGAGGGGCACCCCTGCCCCTCCTTTTATAGGTGGGAGGGAGGCGCGGTTGGGAGGAGGGAGTCCTCCTCCAACTCCTCCTCCTTGGCCGGCGGGTGGAGGGAGTAGGACTTCCTCCCTAAGTAGGTTTCCTACTCTCCCTCAACCAAGAGTATTTGCAAGCTCTTAAAGGTCAAAACAATGGAGGGGAGAGAGAATGCAAGCCACGGGCCTAAGGAGGAAGAAGAGGTATATTTATACCCCTCCCCAACGAAATATGACCGTTTGGGACCTTCCGCTAGGCCGGATAATTCGCCCCTCCCCCGGAAATTCCGGGTTCCCCGGGCCAAAAAAATGGCTAAGGACTTCGCGGCGCGACCCTCGGTATAGGGGCGGATATTTGGGGCGGATTATCTGCCCCCATGGCCGGATAATCCCCCCCCCCTGAAAACTAGTAGGAACAGCAAAACTGAAACCATCATAACTTTTGCATTTGGACTCCGATTTTGATGATCTTGGGCTCGTTTCGAAGATAGTAACGAGCTCTACAAGATCATGCAGGGAAACATCATAGTCCAGCAAGGAAGGATAGAACCAAATGATGAAAGGTTTAACCTATCTATAAAAGACAAATCGGTAAAACCTCCAATATCGAAAACACAATAATGAATGCATATGAAATCCGTTTTCGATGAACTTGAGCTTGTTATAGAGATTGAAACAAGATCTAAATCCTCTCATGGATAAGAACCAAATAATAACCAAGAAAGAGGATTCCAAGTATGCAAAGGTTTGAGCTCTCATCGAGGGATATGATCAAGTTACGCACTCGAAAGCCCCTCTTGATAGTACGGTTATCTATCCTATAAACTGGTCTCCCCAACTAACACCACGAGACAGGTAAGAAAGAAACCCTATCAAGATCAAACCTTTGCCTTGTATATTCCACACCTCAAGATGGAGCACCTTTCTTTATTGCACTAGCATAGGCTCAACTTCTACTTGACCAAACTCCAGATCATTCCTTGAAACCTTGATCAACACTTGATCTTCTTCAATTTATTCTTATTCCAACCTTGAAGCCACCAAATGGTTCAAGCATTGTCTATGGACAAATACTACAAGTAAAACTCAATGCAAACATAAGTCCATAAAACATTGTCATTAATTACCAAAACCACACTTGGGGGCACACATGTTCTTTCAGAGGTTTATATCAAACTCTTGGGAAATTGGCTAAGAGGTTAATTCTTATTTTCCTCTTTTAGCAACCTGCAAAGCAAAGTTTTTATCTCGTGTCCCCAACTTCACTGTGTGGTTGTCAAGCACACGGTTTCGTATTAGTAATATAAAATATAAATATAAATTAAGTAAAGTAAAATAAGTAAAACTAGGCAAGCAAAATAAAAGCAATAAAAGATAGTTGTTTTGGGGTTTTGTGTTTGCAAGTGAATAAAATATTTTTGTATTTTCGAAATAATAAATTGCAAAAATATAAAGTGTGATAACTATGTTGGAAATGTGTTTCTAATGGTTTAAAATGGATCGGGGTTCATGGATTCACTTGTATACTCCCTTTTTGGGTTGTAGTGGACACAAACAATTCATCAAAGACATAATATTGGTGGAACTTTGACATGTGTTTGAATAGGCATCACGTCCTAACATAGCGATAATGCAACACATCTCTCTTATACTCCTCAAGAAGGGAAAAATCCAAGCAATCTTGAATTAAGAATTAATAGAGTATAGCCTTAGGCATTTTACATGATGTTTAAATCACAAATATGCTACCTTGACCAAACAAGATTATCAAGCTGTCACAAGATACTTATAGCACATGAATTCACTTTATCCTTAGTGAGGCAATAAAAGAAAGGTAAATACCACAATAGATCTTGAATTTGTTGTCACTATTCAATCACTACCACCATGCTACTTCATCTAATACACACTCATCCCCACACATGATCTTGCATACAATTTGGATTAGAACAAGTACTTAAGAACGGGATACATGATATGCATTTATCAATACATCTTACAGATAATAGGTTCCAATCTCATATATCAAATCATAGAATAAATATCCACCATATAGGAATTACATATATGACCATAATCATATTGTGCAGCTCATATGATACTAGATCTATGAAGAACAAGAGAGAAATAGATTAAGCTACTGCCACAAACTCATAGTCTAGAGGTGGACTACTCGCTCTTCATCATGGTGATGATGGTGGAGACGTTGGAGAAGGTAGAGATCTATCCGACAATGGCTCCCATGGAGTTCCCCTTTCAATCTTCCCTGGTTCTGGCTCTGCTTTGGTGTTTCATATTTCTGCGGCACTCTCCATGCCAAGGACTCCTTGGAGGGGTCTTTATATAGACGTTTTTAGGTCAAAACAAATCCCTGGACAAAAGAATCGAGTGAATCAAATGGCCGAGGTGCAAAAGAGCACAGGTGGCGCGCCCTCCTTGACTGGGCACGCTACCTGCACCAATTTGGTCCTCGGGTCTCCCCTCGTGTGGTCCAAGTGTTTTGGTTCCTTCTCTTGATGAAATATTAATTCTCCAGAAATCCCAGGTCAATATGACTTCGTTTAGGTTCCTAAAAGCTAAAAATACACAAAACAACATTTTCCTGTCCTGCAGAGTTATAACCAAGATAAAGGGAATCATTGGTAAATCCATAAAAATCAATGTAAAACATAGATATAACATCATATATGTTGCACAAAAATGGGAATTCATATCAATAAACTACAAAGTTCATGCATATATTTTACATGCATCAACATATCCAAGCTTAACCTATGCCCGTTCTCGAGCATGAAGGTGATAAAACTAACATGGACTTTGGAGTTTGGTGCTTTTTTTTCACTGGCAGGTACCACAAAACGTTAAAGGCATTCATTAGAGAATAACAACAAACAAGCATAGCATAAAGTAGTACCTCTCATAATACATACTTGATAACAAAATGTATATTGGCTAACACAAATGCATATATTACCATGAAACAATAGTTGCATTTTTGCATAGGAAAAACGTATAAATATATATATATATAGTGGTGGTCCTATGGTCAGAATAATGGCAAAGGAGGCTGGAAAAAGTGTATGGCTGGCAAGTAAGGAATATCATATGTGAGACACAATCTATCTTCCAAAAACTATCCATTAATTTTAAGGTTGAAGCATGGTACATTATTAATGTTTGGTTCCATTGTCCCTCATTACCTGATTTTTTTTGCATTCTTGTTTTGGCACTTTTTTCTTCTTTCCTCTCTTTTCTGTTTCTTTATATTTCTTTGTCACTTTTCGCTTGTTTTGATTTTTGGAAAGGCCTAGCCTCTGCATACTCACTCTTCTCACCTTTTGATATCATATAAATATTTGGAGGATTTTTGCCCTCATCTTAGCGGTGGTACCTCTTCTATGGAGGATTTCCCCCCTCATTTTTTAGTGTATGCATCCTCTTATTGCTTCTTCGTAAGGGGCACTCTATGCCCAATGGGTTCGTGGTCACCCCACTACCTACTTCTCCATGTCACCCATACCCATAATAATAGTGTTTGGAAGCTAAATAATGACTCACACATGATAGTATACTTTGGGATATAACTTGAGCTATTTGGGTAGGTGTTTCCTATATAAATGCTAAGTTTTTTGTACTAAAGGAGGTTGTTTCAATATGGTGGGGCTAGCAATAGTAACCGTTTGACCTTCTACAATGCAAGAAAGTGCCCATAGTACTAGATCATTTTTGGAAGACAATATAATCATTGAGTATCATTTATGTTGAATATGAAAACTAGCACTAGATGATACACTTGTAAGTTATCACTCCATAAAGCATATGGACAATCCAACTAGAAGCAATAACATGAGTAGCTTATCCTCCCTTTTCTATTTCAAGCAATACATCCAATCAAACATGGCACTCATTCATGGGATAGTTTGTTTCGGTAGCTCTTTTCTAAGCATGCAAAACATCTATCATGGTGGTCCTATTTATTTCCATGCATATCAAACAAAACTAAATATAACACTAAGCAAAGACGCTCCAAGTTTCTATGATCATTCTATGTTGCTCGAAAAACAAAGTTTAGAGGTTTGCAAACCGAGAGTTTTATAAGTTCAGTGGGGTGCATTGGGAATCCCCAAGCTTATGGTTTTAACCATTCTTGGATATCTATTGGTGTGGTGTTCCTACATTCCCTATCAAAAAACTTCAACACAAAACTTTCTCCCATTTCTTTTTTTGTATGGGGTGACATTAGTGGTACAAAGATATGATAATAGCTGCCATATAATTCACAGACAAAAAAATTTCTCAGTATTCCAGCAAGCATATAATGTCCTACAAATTCCTAGCATATCAAAAGACTCATGGAAAATCATTTCGAGGCTCAAAAGAATGGCTCAAACACTAGTGGGAAGAATTTGTCCAGATTTTTAGCATAAGTAAAACGTACTTATTTTGACCACCTAGACATGTCAGGAATTTTGACTATTTTTTTGCATAAAGAGGATGAAAAGTTGTAAATATTGTGTAAATATGAGAGTAATCGGAGTTACATAAAAAATTATAGAATTTTTCTACTAAATAGTGTTGTTCGGGAATTTGATTATCCATCCTAACAACTTTATAGCATCCAAAATGGGTTCTACTTGGTACTTTATTGCTAACCTATAGAGAATACACTAAAAGGGGACTCTTTTAACTACAACAAGCATGCATACAAAATAAATAACTAGGTTTTCTACCGAAAATTGCTTTCTTTATAGCCATATAGCTAGGCTTTACTTACTTGATTCAAGTAATTTGGAGATCATGTGGTAGCTTGTACCTTGGTGTTATCTCCTTCTTCCTTGGGAAGTGTTCCATATATTTCTTATGATAGAACTGAAACTTCACATTCCCTTCCTTTGAATCAATGATTGCACCTGTAGTTCTTAAAAAGGTCTTCCAAGAATTATAGGACTAGACGTTTTACTCCCCATGTCCATGATAACAAAGTCAACAAACAAAAAAGTCATATGTAACTCAACCATTACATCATTTAATTTTTGTAAAGCATGTTTAGTTGAGTCATCAAAAATCAAATGATCTATTGAATATTTTTCTATGGTTTTGAGTTCTAGTAGTTCATATAGTTTTTTGGATCAAACAAAGACACTAGATCCTAGATCTAGAATAGCATGACAGGTCTATTTGCCAATGTTGATTAATATCTTGGGGAGCCAAGAATCCCCAAGCTTTGGTGTATCATGTCTTAATTATTATATCTTTTTATCTTTTCTTTTATGACATAGTTTGCTATATAGGAGCCAAAACCTTCTTGATGGACATCAATGGATGGGTCATTAGAAAATTTTGTAGGATGTTGATAAGTTTATACAAGCTGCATTTATCAAGGTCTAGTAGAGGTTCTTTTGTTTCAATGCATAGACTGGGTCTCATCCTCCATTTCAAAAAAGAGACTAACACATCTCCACGCACACGCAGAGGTGGAGCGATGCCATTAACCGCCCCTGCACCTACATCCCTATTGCTCCCCATTTTCCAAGGGACTACATGATGTTTCCTTCCATTGTCATTACTACCAAAAATCCTAAACCAAAACATCAACAATCTAAGAGGGACAACAGATCCACGGTCTATCGAGCATGCCCATTTCCACGTGCCCCTCAAAACATCTAGGGTCGCCAACTTACACTGCCTCAAATTGTAACACTATCACATCTTGGCAAGATGATATCCACGAAGGCTATGCTGCCACAACCTGAGAATGCCACAACTCCGATGAGCTTGGTTGGCATGATGACATCGCCCGCTTGCCTCTAGTTGGCTGGAAGCAATGATAACAAATGTTGGTGATGGAAGAATGCCCAACAGGGTAGGCCCATGAGGCAGAGTCGACAGACAACACCTGGGTGGCTCAAGGTAGTACAGAAGACACCCTGCTGATTGGCGCGCTTGAAGACAAGGAGGCCGACTCTGTGAGGCCCATCTAGCCTTTTAATCGACGTTGTTTCCTAAACTGACTCGGAGTCTATCTTTGTAAACCCTAATCGAGGCATCTTATAAGCCTCAATAGGATAACCCTAGAGGCTTATATCCCTAGGGACTCACCGAAGGAGAGGGATTGTTAAGATTAAACAAAATAGAGACTCACCGAAGGAGCGGGATTTTCTACCGAGTACGGCAGGATCGACTCAACGAAGCTGGTGAAAACTACAGCGGTGATCTTCTTTAGCATCTCCTTGTACATGTCTTCCCCCCCCCCCACTCGGCAACACACGTGCAGGGCTCGTCGTTAAGCCCCTTGTACCCGCACATAAGGTGTGGGTGAGTGTGGAAGGGGTGATCCGATCATTTGACCCAACAGGTGTATAGGTAAATAGACTTCAAGCTATCCCTTTTTAGCTATTTTAGGTGAGTCCGCATCCCAGTGACTATGGCCCACTGGTAAGGAACAGTGGTGTTCAATTTGCAGGGCACACTCATCTCACCCTTGAACCGCAGAATCTCCATTTCTCCTTTGGGTGTCACCTCCTTCATATCGATCCACCCGTTGTGTGAGCTTGTCGTGTCCTTCTTCGGCAACTCCAGGTCAATGAACGGTTGGCCTCCATGCAGTTGGAAGGTGATGTAGCCGGTGGCTTGCATCAGTCTATCCTTGTATTCATTCAGGGTCCGGCCGTGGAAGATTGCTAGTCAGATAGGAAAAAATGGGGGGAGGGGGAAACCGAGATAGGATTCATGGAACAGAATGAAAATCACAATTTGCTAGATCAAGTGCAGAACCAAATTGTGGAGTTGCAAATTGTAGAAGGCAAGAAAACGGTGAACGAAATTTGAAGTGGGAAATGACAGGCTACGACTTTTAGGAAGCTGAGGAAAATGATGAACTCACTGGCTTCTGGCAGCAGGAAGCACTCATCACTAGGAATGCGCCATTGATTGGACCTCCACTCTGGGATGATGATGGTGCCAATGAAGGGCAACCGATCCTTGGGCTTCACCTTTGATTCCCCCCATGTGCCCTTGATCGCCATTGTTAGTTCTTTCTTCGGAAGATGGAGGATTTTCGGTGGCAGATGACTCAATCGATGGAGGAAGAAGATGATGCGTGGAGCATTGAACTGAGGAGCACAATGACCTTGCGCTCTCCGCTCACTTTTTAAGGACTCAGGTGTGAAATTACCACATGTCGTGTGAACGTGCCGGGAAATGCAGTCATGATCGCGTTGCATCCCCATGTAGGGAAGATCGTGCGACCGAGAGCACCAGACGCGGGAGCCAAGGCTCATTATTGCTTTTGCTCCGTCCCGAGGAGGTTTTAGGCGTGTTATTGAGTTGTCCCATCACTCTGACTAGCTGGCGACTTGGAAGACGAGGCGACGGATACGTCAGCGAGCTGTCATGTCACATAGCTAGTAGGCGACCCGAAAGATAAAGTGGCGGCTGCTGCTAAACAATAACATGCATATGCCCATCACGAGGCGTACCAATAGGCTCGAGTTGGCACAAGTAAATGCGACTAAGACCGAACACTAGAGGGATAAAAACTAACCTGATGTGTTATTTTCTATTTATAAGAAGGTCCTTAATGACTTTCGCTCGACGTCTCGTCAAAGTTGCATCCTGACGACTCATTGACTAGACGCCGACTGTAAATCCCTAACACACTCGGGGACTAACGATGAGGGAATTCCCAACCGAGTAGGCCCATGGGGTGGAGTTGGTGGAGGGCACCTGGGTGGTTCGTGGCAGGCCAGAAGACACCCTGTCAATGGAATTGCCGGAAGACAAGTAGGCCGACTATGTGAGTCCTATGGCGAGTCAACTTAGATTGTAAGTAACGGCCCATCCGACCCTTTAGCCGATTCTATTTTCCAAACCATATTTGTAAACTCTAGCCAAGACGTCTATATAAGCCTTAGTAAGAGAACCCTAGAGGGTAGGCTCGCAAGCATACATCAAACCCTAGCTCTAGTCAACATTTTGCCTACGACAACTTGTAATCATCCTGAGCGAGCAAACATTTTGCCTACGACAACTTGTAATCATCATGAGCGAGCAATACAATCTAACAATCTAGCAGGAGTGTGTTTTTACCTATCTAGAAAGAGTATGTCTTTGTCTCCACCGTGAGGAGTCAGGCCTAGGTAAACTGTCAACTCCCCATCCCGATGCACTCATCGTCCACCTCTCATAAGCTACTCTGTAGCATCTGCCGTGCTAAACCCACGTCATATGGGGAGTTATGGATGGTGACTAAGGTTAGCCCAAGATGAAGCGACTTTTAAACTAGTCCACAAGTTGATGTTGCATTTAATCAGTCTCCTCAATAACCAGAAATGCAAACGTACTCATGGAGAAGAATAGAAATTGGATTCGTCCGGTACAATCCACGGGTCCGACCAGACAATTTCAGACAAGTCGTTTCGCAGTCTGCAGAGCAAGATACGCTTGAATTTTCAGAGTTTTGGTCCAATCAAAACACAAGGATTAGAAGTTCCTCCTAGCTCTACTTCAGTGAAGTGGAACATGTTGCAGCCTGCAGTCCAATGCGCATGGCCGGGCCTCACTGCTCACCATCGCCAGGAGGATTCTTCATGAGTTCCCTAGCTTTCCTGCAGGAGTTCAAGCGGATAGAATGGAAATTCAAAAAAAAAGCTCTTAAGAGGGATGTAAGGACTTGCACTAGCGTCACATAAAAAACTGCTTCCCATCACTATAATATTTTTCCAACCAAAAATCATACTATCATTTGGAAAATAATCGAAAGAGATACAGGGAAGAGATCAGGTTACCGTAATTCACTGTCAATCTCGGTATTCCCAGGGTCTAATTTTTGTGCATCTTCGAGAGCATCACAGGCTTGTTTATATTCCTGGGAGTGAAGAGGAAATCAAAGAACATGACCAGACCATAAGATCAATATGAGATAACTGAACACACTGGCAAGCTAGACGCACCTTGAGTAGCATGTGAGCTGCAGCTTGACGGAAGCAGGCTTTTGCCCACTTAGGTCGCATCATTCTGGACTTGAGAGCATCTGACAAAGCACCGTCACCATCCCCCATGAGCAGCTTACAAAGACTCCTGTTTGCATACAGTGCTGCACTCTCTCCATGATCTATTGCCTACGACCAAACATTAGAGATTGTGCAAATATCATTCTCAACTAAAAATGATGACCTACATAAGTTCTAACCCTTATTCACGGCTTTCACACATGCAAGCAGGTAGAAAACTATCTAAAACTTCACTAAGTAGTAGTACAGCAGAATGGATTATGGGAGACATTTTAGTATTATATTACTTTACAGCTTGGCTTGTCAATTAACATGTAAGGTCATCAATCAACAGTCATACATGGAATACATAAACAAAAAAGTGGACAACCATATCAAAGATTCATATTGGCCAAGGAAAAAACAAACCTCTCATAGATTCTGGAGATGTAAGACGTGAACTAAGATAGAAGTCGTCTTTTTAAAAGTGTGGTTGATGACAAATAAGTTTTAAGTGAAGTCGAATATGCTTGACACACGATTCACAAAAAAATAAAATATGCTTGACACACGTATTAATCTGCCAGTTAAGATCAGTCCCAATCCAATTTCCTTAATAAATAAATAAATCAGTCCCATTAAGTGACACATCACATGTCATGTTAAGTCCAACATATATGGCAAATTAAAAAGCAATATATCGGTAGATAAGTATCAACACTACCTAGTATTTACATGTGACCCATTTGTTATTTTATATATATAATCATACGCATCGATCAACCGTTGCCTTAATTAATTTCCTTGTTGCCCCCTAAATGGACTCCATGATGGAATCTTCATACATTCTTCCCCAAATAGTAAGATGAGTTAACTTAGCACATTTTTTATGTATAGTGGATTCATATCATATTCATTTACATGGCGCATGGTCAGACCTAATCATAATTTAAGTTGGTCTTTACAGATATATTCATGGCAGCATACATAACACTTCATTCCAAATAAATGGAGCTAATGAAATAATTGTGTCCCAATCCCACTGTTCATTATCAATTTTCATTGTCTTTTTTCTGGATTTTCCCCAATCGAGGCTCAAGTTTTAAATTTAAAAATGGATAGATATCCTAAGTGTAATAATATAAATTTAACAGAAAACTAGTTAGAAAAAATGCACTGCAATTGGTTCCCTATTGAGTATTGACAACAAAATTTTATCTTCTAAACCATCATAGGTAAAGACATAAGGTGCAAGAGGTTTACCAAACCATAAAACTTTGATGCCATCTTATACTCCTTCTGCCTGAATGCCGTATCAGCCTGTGACTTTATCAAAACAGCTCTTCTTTCAAGGTGCCGTTGCTCCTAGACAATAAGTAGAAGAAACAGGAATAAAATATTTGGATTTTGGAATTAATCATTATTTACTACTACCTCTAATCCAAATTAGTTGTCGAAGTTGCTGCAGATTCACTTAACCTAGACATATTTAGGCAACATTTTGCCTAAATCTATGGCAATTATTTTGGATGGGAGGGAGTAAGATGAATAAATTCTCGAAGTGCAAAATCTGGTCTAGCCCTAGGAGTTTCCAAACCGATGTGGCTGAATGTTTCATTGGTTTAGAGATCAATGATGGCAATTTTTATTTTGACCAAACCCAAATAGTCGAAGTCTTAAAGGGACTTTTGTGCAACTGCCTATAGTTACTAGATAAGATTCCTGTACCAGAGAGCATCTACCTTTTTTTCTGACAAAGAGCATATATTAATATCGCAAAGATACCAATTACATCTAGCCTCTGCAACAACGCATTGCCCTAGCGGCCTTACGGATGCACATAACCCAAAAAAAAGAAGAATTACAATAAAAGAAAAATCCCGCTACAGTGATCTGAGAGCATCTAAATATTAGCATTACAATATTTGGGCCAGTGCTCTACACAATTATAAGTTAACGGAAGTTACTAGATCTCACACTGCTATACAATTTACATGCTAATATCTTTTTGCAATGAGTAAAGCAATTGCATTATCTTAAGAGTTTATCTTATCAGCTGTAAAGGTGCTTGTACTTTTCAACACTGGAAGCAGCAGAATTTTTTCCTCAATGATTTCTACTCCCTCCGTTTGGAAATATAAGATGTTTTAGGTTTGTGAAGGAGATGTATCTAGACACATTTTAGTGTCTAGATTTATTTGAACCTACACACTAAAACGTGTCTAAATACATCTTCTTCACAAACCTAAAACATCTTATATTTCTAAACGGAGGGAGTACCTATTATCCAGAAAATAACTAGAGCATGGTTGGTATTTTATATTCATTACAATCCAGGGTTATTCATATTATGTTCTGTTACCGAATTGATAGTGCATACATCACATGGGTTCATGTCTTCAGGATGTCCATTGCTGGGCAGCTTGTCATTAGGCCATGGCCAGATATTATCTCTTCTTCATCATATTACCATTCTAAATTACAGTACAGTTCATAGTTTGTTCTCAGCTAATCAACACTTAAATAACTTATTGATCTTCACGAGCTGTACATCTATTTTTTTATTATAAGTAAAGTCATGATTCTCTCATTATAGATGTGGTGTCATAGTAACTACAGTTTGCAGTTACACCGAATGGACACATTTGACTGATGAAGAAAACAATGGCTTAGTTTTGAGCCAATATTCAGTATGAAAACAGCATGAGAACAGAACAGAACATACTATTGGCTTTTTATCTTCAATTTTGGCATGAGAAATTACTCCTTCAATACTCCAGTCTGGGGCAGTTGGAATCGGTGTAGTCACAGGAAGCAGCATTTCAACCTCTTCCTTGCAATCACGTGATGCAGCATACTCTATTGGCAACCTACCCAACTGGGAAACAAAATACAAATGAAATGTAATTTCTTTTAAGAACTAACAACATCATTAAATAATGCAACTAAAGAGATTATAACAAAAGAATGTGATCGCTACGTAACATACAATCATTGTAGAAAATTATAATGTTGTCAGGAAAACCAGGATCACCATATTTATCAAATGTTTCAACAAGGAGAGAATACCAACAATTGGGGACAATAACCATATCAATCAAGCTAACAAAAGACAAGTTGTTATTTCATGTGTACATTGGAGAAATGTTGTACATAGGGGCGAAAGCCTATTTCGAGAGAGAAATGTTGTGCTACCAAGTACACAGAATGGCACATACTACATAGTGATATCTCAGTATCTCATCAATTATAACGTGACATAATGTACAGTCTATGTAGAAAATTATACATTGTGGGAGAACCCAGACGGCCAGACATACGAATATTTTATCAAATGATTCAACAGGGATTTACCCAGCAAGCATTTACAACGTTTCGAAGAGTCATTTCAGCAAAAGTTGAGAATGAGACACGACAGGAGTTTGTAGTGGCAACACATAGTCCACATGTAACTATAGATAAAGAACAAGTAGTTGTACATATGATTTGTTTTAGTTCGTCCTTTAACTGATGGTTACATTAATATAAACAGGTTCTTAAGAGTAAAAGAATGAAAACAAAATACCAACAGGATGAAGAACAGCAAAAAGCAAGTTAACAAACTAACTATTATAAGTTAACCACCCATACATACTTAGTGCTTACTGCATGAGTTAACTCTGAGAAATGCAGAACTTGGGATTCATAAACTATTATAGGTTAACCACCCATATATATTTATTTCAAAAATGAAAAATATCTTTATACGTTGGGTACTGTTGGACATAAGTAACATATGACATATATGCTGGAACAGAATAGGCAGGGTCCTTCCATAGGAACTCAATAACTGATGATCAACAGAAATAATCAAGTCTATTGATATAGACTATTGGGAATTGGACTGTATTCCAGTGGTGGATGCGCAGTGAGGTCACCCCGCCACCCAGAGTTCAATCCTGTGTGAGGCGAATTGACATCTCAGGAGGAGCCCTCATAGGTCCTTCATAAAACTGTTTGAATGGAAGGTTAAGACACAAGTTTACTAGACACAAGTGAAAAATTTCGATACCATAGTCAATGACACAAAGAAACCTAAAATCATTGCTAAATAGCTCGCCAACATTATCAGAGGAGTTGAATAATAATAGTTTCATGCTTCACCAGAAGCTTTAACAGAATGTAGTGAAATTCTGCATACCAGACCAGTAAAATATCTAGCAAATATACAGACATACATCATCGGGAATATTAGGATCTGCTCCAGCCTTCAGTAGCAACTTAATGTAGTTGGTGTAGCCTCCATGCATTGTAGCAAGTACCAGAGGAGTAATCATGCAACCCTTGCAGTTAACATCGGCACCAGCCTGTAAAAAGAATTATGCAATAGAATGTTCATGGTGCACATCAACACATGGCAGAGACGGTGACAGGTAGAGTAAGACAAATCACAACATAGCAATAGTTAATAATCAAAATAATACTTGCCTTAATGAGTAGCTTCATGCACTTCAATGAACGATAAATAAGAGCACTCAGCAGGGGAACTCCAGCACCACTAAGAATGATGTTAGGCTGAAAGCAAGGTATTATGTCACGTAAGAGTAAATATCACAAAATCACAACTATTGGGGCATAGTTTCTGTAAACCACAACTTCTAGTGCATTTCTGAAACTGTGGTTTGCACTTGAAGTTGTGGTTTTGTAATATTCTCATTAAAAAACGCATGTGGCATCATGAACTCAAGAATTTCTTTTGAGATAAACAAGGACATACTAATTAAAAATCATGCCATCATATAATCTACTATTCTACTGGTGTGGTTTGTGGTTCGAGAGATCCGATGGTAAGTGGACCATCAAATCCTAGTCCTGGCCTAACGTTTTTTGGTTTGAGAATTGGAATGGTTTGGTCCATCAAATCAAACACACTTCAAGAACTCTATTCAATGTCATAAACCTAGAAAATGATTTTGTACTGCCATATCTAAGTATGTTTCAATAAAAACAGCTAAAGCACCCCTAGGTTAAAACATATTTGTCCATGTCCTTTAACTGGTTTGCAAATTAAAAACTAATCTGTCCAAAGTAACGCTTAATCAAAAGAAATAAGAAACAGTAAAGGTCACATACATTTGCGTGGTGGTCCAGTAAAATCTTCAATGTCTTATCTTGCTCATTTGTAGCAGCCATGTAGAGTGGGGTTCCACGGCCACAGTCTATGTCGACTGGCACTCCTTTTGAAAGGATGAACTCTGTTACCTTGCAACTTCCTGTGGTGAATGAGATGATTCAGTAAGTCGTGTGGAGAAACATTGAACAAACTGAGGATACCAGAGTAAATAAATCACTAGTAGTACGATTGACCTAATTACAGCAATAAAGTGTGAATGTGTACGTGTCATGGGAAGCACCTGCACTCGCAGCATGGTGCAGAACTGTGCGCCCTTTGTCGTCTGCTTTCATTAGATCACCACCATGATCAATTAAATATTTGACGGTAGGAACATCACCAGACTGAGCAGCCGTCATAAGCGGAGTCGCGCCTGTACAAAAACAGACATCATGAGCACAATCTCAGGTCTCATACTGGGAAACATTGACATGGCAGCCACTGATTTTTTTTTTAAAAATGAAGAAAGGGATAGAGAAGGACCTAGAGCTACATCTCCACATCCAGAAGCATTCACATCTCCCCCAAGCTCCTCCACCAGATACTTGCAAACCTCCAGATGGCCCGCGGATGCCGCGAGATGCAGCACATTAACTCCATTGGTGTTGAAAGAAAATATCGCAGACAGGTCGCCATTTCCTTTGGTAAGACTCTTCACAATACCTTTCCCCAGCGAAGAAATCGTCAGGCATTACAGAAATGAATAGCCAAATTAACAAGATCAGAAACATACAGAAATGAGAAACCATGTGTGGAATGCATAAGAACCTCGTGAGGTCAATTGAATCGATCTAACAGACAGAGTAGCGTGTTTAAAAATTGATTGCGCTGCAAATCTGGATGTAGAGGGAGAATCGGATGTTATCATCAAAAGTTTTCACATTTATACCCTGACCTGTTAAGATAAAGAGACTGCTAAGCCGAATTTTGTTTGATCTGGAATGCTCATCCGAATTTCAGGAGGGAGACTACTCATGAAGCCATGATGAAATTACTAGTAATCCGGTAAACATATATACTAGCACGCCACATAACCTTTGCACAGACCCCGCAAAGTAGTACTAGTATTTCCGAAGGCGAGCTGTAACAGTTAGGTGCAGCAATGCAGCCTGTGTGAACAAACCTCCGACCCCCAGAGACGAAGTAGCGTCGCGGTAATAATACTGGGACTCTGATCGAACCCGAAGTGGGGAAAAGGAGGCGGGAAGAAGGGGAGAAGGAGAAGGGTACCTTTGAGGCGGCCGAGGTTGCCGTCCATGGCCGCCTTCATGAGAGCATTCTGACCTGCATTGCGGACACGCGCGCACGACCGCCGCTAATTAGAGGCCGGAGAGAGGGGGAGCAATTGGGAGGCCTGGACGGAAAGCGATCGAGGGCTCGACAAACGTACCGGTGCTGCCGGCGTCGGAGGGGCAGTAGATGAACGGAGGCGCCATGTCCCAGACCTCGGGGATCCCGCTCGCCTCCCTCGCCTGGAAGCTTCCCGGAGGCTGCAGAAACGAGAGTGAGTACGGGAACCGTGCACGCGGCGGAGGAGGTGGGGGTTTTGGCGAGGAGGACGAGGAGGGCGCTGTGGAGTGGTCGTGGAAGAGCCTGGTGTTGGCCCTGGAGCACGAACACCTGGTCTACCCGTTGGGTCACCCGCTTGATGAGAGACGCACACTCCGTGACATTGCTGGCCCACAGGCGAGTGAGGAACAGAGCGCCTACGAGCCGTCGACACGTAGACGGAAAGGACGGGACGAAGGCTGCCCGCCCGCCCACGCAAACGGCATGGACGAACCGTAGGCGCTACTCCGCTGGGCGCACCTGATGCCCGAGCGAATCCCAGCCCTTCGCATCGTGAATGGAGGGCCCAGATGCAAAGCTACAGTGAACTTGCATAGAAATGGTAAGCTGCTTTTGAAAGCAAAATTGAAAGTAGTAAAAAATTATAGGACGCGACTACCTGGCCGACGCCCTGAAAACTAACGAATCTGGCGGGCGCTTCCGGCAGCGACCCCGCGTCGCCCCGCGCGCCCCCTCCCACACCGGTGGCGTGACCAGGTCCAAAAACGGAAACCTGACTGGACCATCTTCCTCTCCCAGCAAAAACCAGAAAGGAAACAAAATCCCCCCCTCCCCAGATCTAGTGTTTTACCCTTCCCCGATTGCTCACCTACCCATCTCGCCTTCATCCTCTAGCGAAAAACGCCATTAAAGCTCCACCTTGACGCCATTGCCCAATCACTGCCATCTTTAAAAAAAAGAAACACACAGGCAAAAACAGCAGGTACTTCTCAAAATCATCTCTTCAAATCACAAGGATTTTGGTAGAAACGTCTCTATATTGTTCTCAATATGAAAATATACTGCTGCACAACATGGATCTAAACAAAAAACAAGTCATCTATAACTACTCCTCAGTTTTGCATCTGACATATGTCCAATCTTGTTCAAACTATAAGAAACCAATCATCCTAAGCTTCATTGACAGTATATGTTGATCCCTGCATTAAAAACATCTAATTTAGGACAACTAACAACTAAATAGACATGATTTCCTATTAATTGTTTCATCCTAACAACTAAATCTTATAACATCATGAATATTTTGGTTGAACAGATCCGAAACCATGGATATCGACCTAAATGCAGACCCAGATCAAGAAATAGAAGAAGACAATGCTGATGGTTCACACACACATGCTATCGTACAAGTTGTAAATGAAGGTATGATGATTATATGCAATCCAGCAGTATTTTAACATAAGTTATCCATGATTGCATGCAGAGGTTATCAACAAGCTAGAACATAAGTTATCCATGCTTGCATGCAGAAGTTATCCATGCTTACATCCATATGTTATCAACTGGCTAGAACAGAAGTTATCCATGCTTACATCCATATGTTATCAACTACCTAAAACAGAAGTTATACTTGCTGTAAATGAAGGTATGATGATTATATGCAATCCAGCAGTATTTTAACATAAGTTATCCATGCTTGCATGCAGAGGTTATCAACAAGCTAGAACATAAGTTATTCATGCTTGCATGCAGAAGTTATCCATGCTTACATCCATATGTTATCAACTAGCTAGAATAGAAGTTATCCATGCTTACATCCATATGTTATCAACTACCTAAAACAGAAGTTATACATGATTACAAAAGCAGAAGTTATCAACTAGATAGAACAGAAGTTATCCATGCTTACATCCATATGTTATCAACTAACTAAACCATGGATATCGACCTAAATGCAGAACCAGATCAAGAAATAGAAGAAGGCCATGCTGATGGTTCACAAACAAATGTTATCGTGCAAGTTGTAAATGAAGGTATGATGATTATATGCAATCAACTTATCCAGCAGTATTTTAACATAAGTTATCCATGCTTGCATGCACAGGTTATCAACAAGATAAAACATAAGTTATCCATGCTTACATGCATAAGTTACCCACCATATAGAACATAAGTTATCCACTATCTAAAACTACAGTTATACATGCATATGAGCAGAAGTTATCCATACTTACAGTTATACATACATATGAGCAGTACATGCTTAAATGCACAAATTATCAACTAGCTAAAACAGAACTTATCCATGCTTATATAAAAAAGTTATCCACTATATTATACTACAGTTAAACATGCTTACATACTAGAATAGTTATCCAGCAACATGAGTAGAAGTTATCACTAGATAAAAATATAGTTATCCAGAAACATAAGTACAAGTTATCCACTAGTTAAAGCTACAGTTATCCATGCCTATATGAAGAAGTTATCCATAACTATGAGTACCACTTATTGATGTAGACCATTGCAAAAAACAGATGACATGTTCACAGAATACTTGCTAGTATAAAAAGTTACCCACCTATTATAACTGGTGTTATCCATGACTTCTCATTATATATACCCATTCCTGCAAAAAACAGAAATGATAACTTGTGTTTATTTGCATAACAGATGATGTCCAAATTGAAGAACATACTGACAATGACTGCATGTATACTATAGTTGAACAAGCTGCACAAGAAACAACAACGGGTGGGACAATCGAAAAAACAACAGTACACACAACAGATTCAAATGAGGATGGGGAGAATAATGCACACAATAATGATGCAAGAGATGAAGTACATTCCACACCGCAACCACCAACAAATGAAATGCGCTTTGATGAATCAGCTAGAGAACACTACAGGGCATATTCACAGCGGAAGGGTTTCAGAATAAGGATAGATTGGTCAAGAAAAGACGCAAGAAATGAGCTAAACAAGGCATATCTTGTGTGCACAAAAGCTGGTAAACCTCACGAAGAAAAGGAAGACACCCAGAACCCAAAATCATGTGTCAAGAAGAGGAAAAAATACACATCCAAGGACTGGGTGCACAACACACTTGTATGTAGAGAGAAAGAATGCATGGTGGTATGTTCAGCATTCATCGGATGATCATAACCATCCCCTGATAATAAAACCTTCATTAACAAGGTTCTTGTGTTCACACAAAAACATACCAGCAGAAGAAAAGGTGTTCTTGTGGATGCTTCATGCATGCAACATCGAAACACGCCGACAGATGCAGCTGATGGCAAGTTTCTACGGCAGTCTGAATGATGTGCCATACATAGAAAAAGACGTGGCGAACCTAAGGGCTTCTTTTCGCAGTGAAAACAATCACCACGACATGCAAGACACCTTGGCATACTTCGAAAAGATGAAAGCAGAAGATCCTGATTTCTTCTACAAATTTACACTTGATGAAGACGACAGGGCTGAGAACCTGTTTTGGGTAGACGGTGCATCACGAAGAGCATACAAGTCTGGATACAACGATTGCATATCGTTCGATACTACCTACCTAACAAACCGGTATAAACTACCATGCGCTCCATTTATTGGGATAAACAACCATGGACTATCGGTTCAGTTTGGATGCGGGTTCGTGCGTCGAGAGCTCAAGGACAACTTTGTGTGGCTGTTTCAAATGTTCAAACTGGCAATGGACGGCTTAGCACCAAAAAATATAATAACAGATCAAGACGCTGCCATGGCTGGTGCTATAAGCGTTGTTTTCCCGGATGCAACTCACAGGAATTGTAGATGGCACGTCATCCAGAATGCAACTGAGAAAATAGGGACATTCATGGCCAACCACCCAGAGCTGCTTGACGCTTTCAATGCATGTGTGAACAACAGCTTGTCACCCGAGAAATTTGAGGAGGCTTGGATGCATATGATAAATACTCATAATGTCCGTGACAATGTGGATTTGTTCTCACTGTGGGAACAAAGAAAGGTTTGGGTACCAGCATACTTTATACACGCCTTTTTCCCATTCCTTCAGACTATAGCAAGAAGCGAAGGGTTCAACGCAGTGCTCAAGTGTTGCGTCAAACCAAGCAACTCTATTTATGAGTTTGTACAACAATACATGTCAGTACAAGAAAAGATTTACAATGCTGAGCTAAAGGCAGAGTGTGATACAGCTTTAACAGACCCGAAGTGGTGGTGTGGAAGCATTATGGAGAGACAAATGACAAAAGCATACACAAGGAAAATCTTCTTCAGGTTTCAGAGCGAAATACGAAAGAGCATGTCATACCAATGCGACCACCTCAACGGATACCAATTTGAACTGAGCATAACAGGGATACCGGTTCCACACTATGGTTACAGAAGTTATAGGGTATTCGCAAACTGGGAACAAGGAACATATGAATGCAACTGCTGCAAATTCGATCGTGATGGTATGCTATGCTGCCACATTATAAAAGTGATGACGCATATAAAAGTCCATCAAATCCCAGAAATGTACATACAGAAAAGGTGGACATTGGACGCGGAAACTATCCTAGCTGAACCACATGACAAACAAAAACAAGGGAAGAAAGAGATGCCTGAGACTCAAGAAATATGATGGTGTTTGCATCATTCAGACAAGAGTTTGCCAGAGCTGCAAAGATAGGAGTAAAGACAGATGATGGAAGAAAAATCATCAGGAAACACTTGAAGAAAATGAAACAAGAGCTAGATGTGATAGCAAGAAGAGAAGAGAAGAAGAAAAGAGAGGCCGAAAATGAAGCGATTACTATGACATCGTCTAGTGCTCCAAACGAAGCAAGCGTGACACCTTCGACAACTGTCCCACCAAACAGGGCACAGTCAACAAGCAACTATGCAACACTTCAAACAACAAGCACATCAGGATCTCACATGTCATCAACAAAGCACATTCAGAACCCAGAGAAGTCAGTAACCAAAGGGAGACCACGACAAATAGCAAACAAAAATCCACTAGACCTTGCTACAAAGAAATCAAAGAAATACAGCCACTGCGGTGCAGAAGGTCACACCATCCGCAAATGCCAGGAAAGGTTGAAGATCCTAGGATATCAAATCTAGAATGTTTATGTAACACAAAATGATAACGATATATTTGTTGTTTCTATATATGATAGTTCATGTTGTACATTCTGTGGTTTTCAAGTTATCCATGCATATGAGTACAAAATATCCACAAGATAACACAGAAGTTATCCATGCATATGAGTATAAGTTATCCATCACATAACACACCACTTATCAATGCATACAAAAATAAAAGGTTACCCACTGGTTAAATCTGCAGTTATCAATGCGTATATATAAAAAGTTACCAAACACTAAACATTAATATACTATTTAAAAATAGAAGTTATCCAGACATATGACTACAAGTTATCAACCAACGAACACAACAGTTATCCATGCATATTAATAGAAGTTATCAGGCAAATAAAAAGTACATTTATCCATAACTATGTGTTGAAATTATACCACAAACAAATTAATAGAAAAATTATCAAACAGAATTGGCACTAGAAAGAAAGCATAAAAAACACTCATATATACAAAAACCCCGTATAAGGTGGGTAATTTATTTAACACAAAGGTGGATAACTAATGTAAATATGACATGATAACAAACATTTAAGAGTGTGGATAACAAACATGTAAAAGTATGGATAAACTTGGAAAAAATATATCTCAGAACTTATTTTCTTCCAAAAGTGACCTCCAATTAAGAAGAACGTTACGAGGATGGTTCAACCAAAAAGAAGTCATCTTTTTCTTAATTCTCGGCATCATATCTTGATAAATACAAGGCACACCGCTTCCATTCCACAATTCAAGGTTCTTAAGCATGAAGAACCCACAAGCAGTGCTGAAAAACAAAAAATAAACAGTGAATAAACAAACATAGTATCAATGATTATACAAAAACAAAATAAAATTACATGCGTACAAATCTAACCGGCCAACTAACCTGCCAACTTGACTCGGAACAGGGACATGCATCAACTCAAAATCTTCAATCTGTCTTCTAGAATCAGAATAATTGACGATACACATTTTCTTTATTGCTTCCATTAGTTTGGTCGCATGTTCAATCATTTCTACATTAGCTTCACCACGGAGCGAGTCAAGAATCTCAAACCTTTTGGCAGGCATATTAACAGAAAACATGTACCAATGGCCCAAAGGGTCCTTTTTAGTCCCTATCTCCGGAAGGACATCAAAGCAAAGCTACAGAAAAAAATGAACATAAGATAAGTAAATGCACGTATAGAAAAAACAGTGGTTATACAGACAGAAATGAAAGAGTTATCAACACAACATAACCAATGGTTATCATACACTATGCCTAAACTTATCAACTGCATACTATAAAAAAACAAATTAGACAGCATACCATATGTTTGTGGCTCAGTTTATAGTTATCATCTCTCCTGAACGACCTCCGAATAAGATTTGTAGTGAATCTTCCCTCCAACAA
Organism: Avena insularis; assembly: GCA_023614405.1. Lineage (NCBI taxonomy): Eukaryota > Viridiplantae > Streptophyta > Magnoliopsida > Poales > Poaceae > Avena > Avena insularis. Next base: position 26,690,657 of record CM042689.1, on the reverse strand, counting down.
ATATTTAATAACGATATAAGGAAAAAATATCTTGTTGGATGGGCAATTATCTTGCATTGCAGAAATAGCAAGACCACACATATTATTAGAAAGCTCGCCATATGGCATCACACTTTCAGCAAAATCACTAGTTGTCATCCACATTGGATCAATGTTACAAATTGATGTGTTGCAAAAAAATTAATGATTAGAATACAAGTTATCCACTATGAAAACCAGTAGTTATCACCAACAAACAGTGCAGGTAATCAACCTATAGTAATATAAGTTATTAAACCAGTACAAAAAAAGTTCAACTTATCCACTGAAATAACAACAAAAGAGTTACCAAACAAAACTAGTACTGACCAAACAGTATTAGTACAACTTATCATCAAGGTACAAATAAAAAGGTAAAGTTATCAACCCTAAATATTAAAAATGATCCACAATGAAAACCATAAAGTTTAGCAACTAGAAGAATAAAATGATACACAAGTAGTAATATAGGTTAGTAAACAACTAACAACAAAGAAAAGGTCTAAGTTATCCACTGTTAAACTAAGAGTTATCCACTAAAATACTACAAGTGACCCACCAGTAATACTACAACTTATCAACCAGATAACATATAAAGTCAAGTTATCAGGCATGAAACATTAGAAGTGATCAATGGTAGCATTTAAACGTTACCAACAGAGAATACTAAAAAGGATAGAATATTATAAAAAAAACAGGTACATACTTTTTAATCTTCGACTTATTCGCATTACGCGTGTGTATGATAATCTTTTTATACAATGCATCTTCTTCTGCAGTTGTCTTAATATAGGAGAACAGAGGAAGAAGAGACTTGGCAGGCTGAATAAGTCTAATAAAGATGCAGTCAAGATGCATGTATAACACTACCAAAGAATAAAGAACTAGAAGAGCAGAACTGATACCAGGAGTAGAATAATCAGGAACAACTACAACAAAACAAAACAAATAGTACAGCTCGTAAAAAATATACATTCAAATACATAAATAATAACTAAACAATTTTGTTTAGATACCTAGAACAGAATAACTAGTCTGGTTTAACTGTTTGGTATCTTTCGTAAAACTCCGAACAGCTTGATAACCAATCTTTTCACCCAACAGATCATCAAGAGAAATAACTACATTTTTCATCATTTACCGGCTTTTTGCAATTACAATCAACTTTTTGTTGATACATTGCAAAAAGAATAAAAAACTGACAAAGGAAATGTCCAAATGAAAAAGGATAGAAATGGCAGAACCCACGTGGAAAAAGAAAACCACATGTTTATCACCATAAAGAAAAAATTAAAAAACATAACATATATAAAACAATAAAAGATAGTTTAATTACATCACACAAACATAGAGTCATATAAATTACAGCACAAATTGTTCCATCAACAACATATCACAAAATAAAAGTTCCCATAAGTTGAAACCTATTTTTAACTACGACTGTCATAAAACAGATCTAAATAGCCATGAAACCGAATCATGATCTTAAAGTTTGAAACCTAAGCCCCAAAACAGCCATCGCAACGATGATCTTCAATTTTCTCAACCAAAAGGGACATTTAACTAGATCAGTCCGCACCCTCATTTTTATCACCACCCGTTTTTGGTAAGTTCAATAACTTAACAGCTGGATAGAATATGTCCCAAAAGAAAGACAAGAACAAAAAGGGACAAAACAAAACAAATTGTTAATATCATATAATCTGTTACTAAAAGTTATCAGCATAAAAACAGTGTAGGCTACCAACATAAATAAGCTAAAGTTGTCATTACTGGTATATAAAAGTGATCAAGGGCATATAAATAAATTTATCAGTACAAACCAAAAATGCACAAAATGATAAAGACACATCATACATTATGAAATAAATCATATAATACAAACATATAATAAAGTTGCAAGCATTTTAAAACTTTAAAAAACAAAAAAAGTGTAGGTTACCAACATAAATAAGACATAGTTATCAACACTAATATATAAAAGTGATCCAGGATATATATATAAAGTTATCAGGGTGCAAGTGTGTACCAGTGCTGGGAGAAGGTGCCCAAGACAAAGGAAGAACAGCTTCTGCTTCAAATACATGGAATAAATCACCGGGATCAGCAGAAATGTGATGAGAAATAGGGACAACACTAGAATCACCTTGTGCAACAATACGAAGATCGAAATGAGCAGCAGAGCAGGCAAGCACTAAGAGTAGGCTGCACAGAGACACCAACAGTAGGAGCAGGCTCTGCATGGGTACCAGCAGTAGGAGAAACAGGAGGATCCGCATCAGACACAGAATACGACACAACATCCCTATAAACATGTAATGATATCCCAGCAGCAAGACTCAGCTTTCCATCACGAGCAACCAATTTTGCTTTCTTGATAACAGTGACTTCAGCTTCCGAACTTCCATCACCACTCGAAGGACCAGCAGATGTCTTGAGCACTCTGGACTGCCTCCTAACAGGGGGGTTGAAAAGACTAGACGCATGAACCAAATGAGCAGATAAAACAGGTTGTACATCTTCTTGGGTACTATCATCTAAGACAGAAGGCTCCTTTTCACTCTCACCCTGGGTTGATGGATCTCCAAGCGAGCAAACAACAGGACTTGCAAAGAACATCAGAAGTAGCACTCACGCAATGTTGGTGAACAACGATGACGCAGGAACAAGAACAACACCATCAGGACAAACAAAACCACCTGCACCTGCATCAACATTGGCATCAACTTGAGGGGCATCATCAACATTGGCATCAACATGAGGGGCATCTCTAGTGGCATCAACAACTTCCGTGATGTTCTTCGTCTCGTTTGCCATGATATTTACAAAGCTGCTGCTAACAGGCTGATCAATGGTATGCATAATCACTGCAGCTCCCGAGACTGGTTCAGATACATCCATTGCCACATCAACAGATAATCCTACTACAATTGTAGCAGGTGCACTCGTCACAGCAACGTCTTCAGAAGCACCACCATTGTCACATGTTTCTCCACCAGATATAACCTCTTCAACATTCAAAACAGGCGCATCCACAACATCAGGAGTTGCAACAACATTAAAATGTCCTTCAACACGACTAGGCGAAGGAATAGGAGAGGATGCATCAACATCTATAACATATGTGCCTTCATCTGCAGAACGCTGTTTTGCCAACCGTGGTGAAGACCTTGTAGCAGGCACCGATGCCTTCTTCGGTAATTTCTTGCTGTAATAAATAATTGCCAACAAAAAACAAAAAATTAGAACATAATAAACAGAAAATAGAAAAGTTACCAACATGAACAGAAACAAGTTATCAGATGAAATATACTACAGTTATCCAGTGAGAAATACTACAGTTATAAACACTAATATAAAGAAGTTATCATGTGAAAAATGCTACAGTATCAACAATAACATAAAGAAGTTATCATGAGAGAAATGTTACAGTTATCAGTATAAACATAAAGAAGTTATCAGATGAAAAATGATACAGTTATCATAATAAACATAAAAAAGTTATCGGATAACAAATGATACAGTTATCATTATACAGTTATCAACATAAAATAGAAAGGTTACCCACATTAACTAAAACAAGTTATCAGATGAAAATGATATAGTTATCAACACTAAGGTAGTAAAGTTATCCAATGACTGAGATAAATAATTATGCCCACTCATACCTATCAGAAACAGCAGCCCGCATCATGGCAGGAGTAAGGCCCAAATCTTTGCAGACAAGAGACTTGATCTCATTATCAATATCTTCAACAGTACGTGAATTGATCACATTATCAACATCCTCAACCGGACGTGACTTCTTCTTCCTAGACCTTTCATACACACGAATAGGGTTTTTTTCCACAACAGGAGTATCAGTCACCCGGTTTACAGGTGACACAGGATCTACAACAGGTGACCTAGCTTCCGGTGGTGACATATGACGATCATCAGGTGATCTTGCTCCTGGACTATTATTGTGCTCTTCATTAGAATCCAGGAAAGTCAAAGATAGCTGGAAATTGGAAGAACCACCAGCACGACCACCAACAACACCCTTACCCTTCCTGTTAGCACGGACAAACCGTTCAGCATCATCATCTCCGCTGATGTCAGAACTGCTGCTGTCCGAATCCCTCAGAATTGTATTATCACTAGGAAGAATAGGAGACAAGACTTCATTAGTGCGTGGAACATTCCTTCCACGAGTGATAGAATGAGTAAACCTAGCTCCACGGACACCACTTGAGGTAGCACCACGGGCACCACCTGAGCTACCACCACGAGCACCACTTGAGCTAGCTCCACCCATGAATATTCCTCCAATGGGTTGCGTTGCAAGTTGACCACCAAACTGGGCAGTAAACTGTTTCGCCATTTCAGCACCAACATTGCCTTGCACCACCGTCAAGCCTTGCACAAGGTTACTCATTAACCCAAAAATACCGGATGCAAAACTGCCAACAAGATTTGCTATCTGCGACTTTTGCTGCATAAATAAAAAGAAAGGAAACAACAAGAACATTACCAAAACAAGAAGCAAACAAAAGTAACATGACAATAAAAAGATAAGTACAATTTTAAAATGCTAAAAAATATCACCTCATTCGAACAACTAGGGTTTGCACAAGTGTCAAACCATTTGTTAAACCCTTGCACGCCACCAAAAAACCAAAGCTCATGCCATACCGAGGCTTCAACTGCACAAAGAAACAGATACATAATTAGCAAATGTGATCAACCAGTTTTCTACATATTACCCAACTTAATCACATGATAACCTACATGTTACCACCCAATAAACACATAAGTTACCCACTATTTATACTCAATGTAATCAAACAGAAATACAACATGTTACCAACAGTTAAACATAAAAAGTTATCAACAACATAAAAACACAAATGCTACAAAATATATTACACACCTCCAGCTTTCCATATGCATTCCCATCATTCTGCAGATCAGCAATCAACACTTTATCAATTAACTCTCTTGACCATATGTTCACAGCATAACGCCCTTCCGGCAAATCAATATCCAAACCACTAACATCTAGTGAGTCAACATAAAGCAGCTGCAAAGAAAACAAATTAAAAAACAGACAAGGAATACAATAAGTACACTAACTAAAACATAAAACAAATTTCAATATAGAAAGTAGTATTCACACAATATAAAAACAGCAACGTGTACCTGCAACAGAAAAAGACAAGCCTGCATATGACTACCACTAGAAAGCTCCTCATGCAGCTGGTCAGCAACAAACTTGCACCACTAGAACTTGGACACATTTCCAATGTTGTGCTGAAATTATAGAATAAAAAAGAAACTATCAACATAACATCAAAACTTGCACATATATTACACACCACCACAGAAACATAAAAAAAATGTAACCACCCGTATAACACACAGGTTATCATCACAACAAACAGAAAGTTATCAACACAAAAACATATAAGTTACCAGCCAAACTCATATATTGAAAATGAACAGACATTACACCCAAAACTTACCATGATAGAGTAGCACTTGTGGCAAAGACGGTTCCGGGTGGTGGATGATAAAAGTGTAAACACAATGTACATCACATATACTTGCTTGAACTCATCTCCATATGAAGTCATATCCTTCAAGATTTCGAAAACTCGAGTTCTCAAAGGTGTGCCAGAATCATCAGGAAAAAGAGCAGGGGCAAGAGCACCCTGAATTTCTGCATCAGCATAATAAGGAACCGGCTCTTCACCAAGCGGCAAACCCAAACATCTGGATACACTATCCTTGTTGAGGGGTATCCTTCCTCGACCCGGCACAACAAATTCACGTGTATGCTTGTCATATAAACTAGCAAACCAAGTCATAACTGCTTCGTGCAGTGATGAACACTTGATATCTAGCAAACTATCAAACTCCATTGATTCAATTGCTGCCTTCTGATCATTCGATAGAAAATCCAGTAAACCGATCATGGCAGAAGGAGATGCCCTGTTATGTTTACGGGCAGGTTGTTTTTCACCCTCAACAACATTATCAGCAGCCTTTCGTTTCCTCGGCATCGTGGCAACTACAAACAATTTAAAATGAAAAAATAAATACAAAACTAAACCATAATGATACATAGGAATTCATAGAAAAAAATAAAACAATACCATCAGTACATAAGTTATCAATCATCATAACCTAATGTTATCATGCAAACAGAACACAAATTACCCATGATAATAAGCTAATGTTATCATACCAACATAACATTAGTTATCCATGTCAATACACACACATTATCATGCATTTTGCTCAAAAATAGACATGAATAAAAAATTTACCACATAACAGTTTACAACTGTTGTTATCAACATATCCTGTCCAATATTACACATGCACATTTTTTATGTTATCAAGGGATCATATACCACTGTTATCCATAGATACATCAGTTGTTACCATGGCTATATCTGTTGTTATCAAGCAATAATGTTTAGAATCTCCATTAGACTATGATGTTATCATACCAACATAACACTAGTTATCCATGTCAATACACAAACATTATCATGCATTTTGCTCAAAATACACATGATTCAAAAATTTAGCTAATAACACTTTAGTACTTCTGTTATCAACAGATCCTGTCCAATGTTACCCATGCATATTTTTGAGTTTATCAAGGGATCATATCCCACTGTTACCCATACATAAAACAGTTGTAGACCATGCATAGATCTGTTGTTATCAGCCAAAATGTTCAAAATCCCCATTAGACCATGATATTATCATACGAACATAAAACTAGTTATCCATGTCAAAAAACACACATTATCATGCATTTTTCTCAAAATACACATGATTAAAAAATTTAGCACATAACACTTTAGTACTTCTGTTATCAACAGATCCTGTCCAATGTTATCCATGCATATTTTTGAGGTTATCAAGGGATCATATCTCACTGTTACCCATACATACAACAGTTGTTACCCATGCATAGATCTGTTGTTATCAGCCAAAATGTTCAAAATCCCCATTAGACAATGGGGGGACAGCACACATGATCACATCATCTGAACATCAAAACTACAGCAAAACGCAGCAGATCTGACAAGGCAACATTACTCAAAGGGGATCAGAGGCAGCATTTCAAACCCTATGCATGCAGGAGCCAGACAAAATTACAGGGCAAAAAACGCACGCAATAGAACTTACAACTTACACACGACCTTAATCTGCAGGACCTGCAGGAATCAACCCTAACCACAAACCCGACGAAATGGAACCGCCGGAAAACAGAGAATGACAGAGGAAAAGGGTGGGAGCAGCGGAGGAGAGAAACTGGAGGAGGAGGAGAGAACTTGCGAGCACACCTGGAGGGAGTAGACGCGTCGGCGATGACAATGGCGAGCAGAATCGACGAGCAACCGACGGTAACTGCAGTATCCGCCTTCAAATCGCCGAAGGAGAAGAAGAGGAGAGAGAGCACCGCGATTTCCGAAACGGTCGGGAGAAGTGGGAGGGGGAAGTGGGAGGGGTAGAGAGGATGACGAGTGGGGCCCCAGGTGAATAGGAAAAAGGGATCAGGTGTGCCGCATTGATACAGGGCAACCAACCGCGCGGCCCGCACGACCTTGTTCGAGACCGTTGGATGCGAAATCAAGGGCTCCTGTCAGCCCGCCGGGTTTTGCCAAACTTAGACCGGTCTGAGTCTAGAAAAACCGAAATTATAAACATGTCCTTGGACAACATAGCAAACGACTACAACCACTTGAGCATGCTGCCGCCTTCCACCCCTCCCTTACTGTATTTTCTGTCAAATGACCACAGGCATTCGAAGTCGAACGCCATATAGATGATTGGTGGAACATGGTGAAATAATCGATCTAGTGAGGCCAACCATTTGGTAGGTGCACAAATAAAAACAGTCTTCAACTCAAGGTTCAGGGGCCGCGCCACGGATGAAGTCTTATTGTCAAAAATAAATATCAGTAGATCCACCGTCAAATCATTGTCAAATTTAGTTTTACATTTACACTTCGGCTCGTCGTCCACGCTCGCCAGTCCCAGCTCCACATAAAGCTCGAACGATTGTAACCATACATATTTTTGCTAAGGCTACATCGTTGAAGGTGGGAATGAAGATATGTAGTGAGAGGTATATACTAGCATAAAAAAGCCAAAATAAACCAAGATGATAGAAACTAGAAATGTTATATTAGTCGACTAAAAAGGTTGTGTCATTCAGCTGCAAACATCCTCTGAATTTAGTTAACCCGCCCATCAATATTAAGCAACATTGGTTATTTTGCTTTAATTTAATGGATGCACTTCCACAGATCAACTGAAAATAATATCAAATGAAAAGAGATTCGTGCACTTTTTTTATGTTATATGTTTCTTATTATAACAACCACTATGCGCCAACACCTTAGGACTAGTAATGATCATCTTTGAACCATTCAATAAAATAAATCTCAGAGAACATGACAAATGATATTACGTGACTTGCATTTGTCTAGACTCACATGTGTCTAAACACGTTTCATTGCGTCAACTAATTTCGGACAAATGTGAGTCAGTTAATTCCGGACCAAGGAAATACTTGTATTAACTTGACTGAACACAAGGAAACTGAAAAAAAAGGACCGCATACGGCTGGCACAATCCACAGGCTAGACAAGAAAATCTCATACAAAGTCGTCTTAGCAGTCTGAAGACACAAGATTCTCTAAGTATCAGAGTTTTGGTTCCTAATAACAAGGCATAGGGTCCTGTTAGCTCTACTTTAGTGAAAACAGGCTTATGTTGCAGCCTGTAGCCCAAAGCGCAGGGACATGCCTCACTGCTCACCACCTCCGGGAGGATTCTTCATTAGTTCCCTAGCCTTCCTGCAAGAATTCAACCGAATGGAATGAGATGTCACCTGTAACAAAATAGTACAATATGCAACTCAATGACTATACGATCTCTCTTTCTGGGGCTGACTGAGACACAAGTGGCACATAAGGAACAGAAGGAGTTCTCCAGAGGCCCATAAGGAATTGCACTAATGTCATTTGATGCGATAGCCCAGTATGCAACTGCTTCATATTACTAAGATAGTAGGTTATACCGTAATTCAGCCTCAACTTCGGCATTTGCAGGATCCAATTTTTGTGCCTCCAAGAGAGCATCACAGGCTTGCTTATACTCCTGGGTGGCAGAGCAAAACAAGGAAAGTGACCAGACTGTAAGATAAAAATAAGTGAACACACTGCAAGCTTATACGCACCTTGAGTAGCATGTGAGCTGCAGCTTGACGGTAGCAAGCTTTTGCCCACTTAGGTCGCAGCATTCTGCACTTGAGAGCATCTGACAAAGCACCATCACCATCGCCCATGAGCAGCTTACAGAGACTCCTGTTTGCATACAGTGCTGCACTCTCTCCATGGGCTATTGCCTATGGTCAAACATGATAGGTCATGCAAATATTACTGTAACTTAAATTATGACATAAAAAAGTTATAGCATAACACTATTCATGAGCTATCAGGTAGAAAGCTGTCTGATTAGTTCACTACTAAACAATACTGCAGAATGAAGTTATACAACATATTGTCTAACTAGACTGATTTGCCTTTTCAATTTACATGTATATCAATTTGGCTACAGAACCATTTGATACGTACTCATCAGCCATCATGTCGAACACATTAGCCGAAACAGTAGACAACCATGTCAAAGTTGAGGTGTGCTTCGGTCCCCCACCCCTAAACTTAAGCTATATGGGCCGTCTTATTTTTTTGACCGGTCGAAACCCATATCGAGATCGCGTCTATCTCTGTATATGTGTACTCGGTCGAACTGGGTGTAATCCACGTTCCGACCGGCTGATCCCACCTCCTATTATCGTGATCTACGTCTTTGTACGTCATATTTTAATTTTTGTTTTTGTTGTTATATAACTTCTGATTTTCGCCTTCCGCGGGCACATGCGCATACGTATATGGTGAGTATATGTCTAAGAGGACCATACGGAGTTCAGGTGGGTTCGTACGATCCTCTAAACAATCGGAATCGAGTTTTTGTTTGTCAAAATTTGAAAGAGGGAGAAGGAGAGGGTGGGGGACCGAAGCAAAAGTGGTCAAAGTTTTATATTAGCCGAGAAGAAATAACTACTTCTCGTGGATACTAGAGATGTTAGACATCAAAGAAATTTTATGATATCCTTTCTTTTCAAAAATGTGCAGATGATGTCAAATAAATTTCTTAAGTGAAATCAAATTTGTGCATATTAATCTCCGTCAGTCAACACCAGTCCCACATCAGTGAAAAATCATGCAAAATCATGTTAAGTGTTTACATGGAAAATTTACCTAGCATTGACATGTCACCCATTTGTTGTTTCATAGCTATCATATGCATCAAGAACCAGACAACCGCTGTTCCATCATGAATTTTAGCACATTATTTCTAGTGGCTTTAGATTATATCCATTTTAGATTTTTGATGGCCTGTGTTTCTTCAGTCAGATATATTCATGGCTGCATACATAACATTTCAGTTGACATATATGGACTTCATGGTATCATTGTGTCATAGTCCCACTGTTCATTAACAAATTCCTTGTTTTTGGTCAACTAATGTAAATTAAAGTACTCCCTCTGACCCATATTAGTTGACTCAAATTTGTCTAGATTTGGATGAATCTAGACACTATTTAGTATATAGGTTCATCCAAATTTTGACAAATCCAAGTCAAGTAATATGGGTCGGAGGGAGTAGATAATAAGAAACCAACTTAGCAAAAACTAAAATGGTCTCCTATAGGTTCACAGTTAAAAGCAAAAAGGTACCCTCAAAACCATAATAGATAAGTGCAAGAGGTTTACCAAATCATAAAACCCAGATGCCATCTTATACTCCTTCTGCTTGAATGCTGTATCAGCCTGTGACCTTATGAAACCCTTCCTTCTTTCACGGTCCTTTTGCTCCTAGACGACAAATAAATGGGACATGAATTGAATTTTGGAATTTTTGAATAATCATCATTAAATATGATAATTTCTATTGGAAAAGAAATTCAGCAAGAATGTTTCATTTGTTCAGAGACCAGATGTGCCAAGTTTTATTTGGATCAAGCCCAAAAGTCAAGGTCTTAAAGACTCCTGCTCTATGTAACTATTATATTTTATTATAGTATTCAATCAAATGAAAAAGTAATGGTGGCTATTTACTGGTCTGAAAAGGACAGTGCAGATCGAACTCTACGTTAACATGCTTTCCTAAGTTTTGGAAGGGTGGGAACTGTGTAATTAACGTCCACTGCTGGGAAACCAGTCCGAATTAACACCTAAGTAGTGTCACTTATATATGGTAGGGTTCAAAAAAGCATAAACCTGTAAAAAAAACAGGACTCCAAGAGGCACTGGTACTTGGCAAGGGACAGAAAGCAACACATGCATTTATAATGGCTTTTTAGATGGGCACGCATCAGTTCAGAAAAAATATGGAACATGCATAAGACATACAGGTAGCATTTAATTTATACACTTTCTTATCTACGTATTTGAGTGGCCTTTAACATGTTTTACTGATCTCGAGGCTTTACTAGATGTATGCAATCCTTTATGGTCTGGTGGTGTTATAAGTTATGTTGATGTAGATTGGTCAAACAAATAAAACATTTTCGTTCTGCTAATATATAATAATTAATTATAAAACAATGTGGACATGTTTTGATATAACAGGCGACATATGTGAATTGAGTAAGAGTGGAATGATTGCAAGCACCGGGAGGCGGCTGTGACATTGCACAAATAAAAGAACACAATTGCAATAGACCAATCACATGTGGACGAGAAGACCATCACAACTTTAGATATGACCGAGCCTCTGATTGCTCAGATTTAATTACCAACGGATGCCCACACAAAAAAAATTACCAACGGATAACTCCTCAATTAATTTTGGTGGATATAGACTCCAAAGGGTGACGAGAGTTGAAGAATAAAACCTATAGATCAGTATCAAGACCTCTTCAGAGGGCAAGATCCTTACAACACGTGAATAAGATTTAAATAGGACACGATGCCAAGCAAGACATGAATGAAATATTCCATGAGGTTCGTAGAAAAGATACTATAGAATAAAATGTTAGAAAACTCCTATGAAATTCTTCAACCCAAAAAGATACCATTAGTTATGGTTGTCCACAGCAAGAGCGTACTTCCCCATTGATTTGACGTAGTAATGAATCAATGTATTTACCAACAACTTGATAGACTTGATTTAATTTATATCAAAATTCAATCATGCTTTTTTAGTTTGTACATATTGGCTACAATATATTTACCTAACAATGTTTAATCATGACCAGATAAGTTAAAGTAGAAAAAATCAAAATAAGCAATGTGCAATAAGTTTAGACGCGCAAATGCACGGGTTATCCAGCTAGTTATAGGTATATAAAGTACCCAAAAAATGAGGAACAGCAGGAATGTACTTCAAAAAGGTGCTACTGTAGCACAGTAATCCTTTTCTTTATCACTGTATGTTGACAGCCAAGTTAGAATAATGTTACAATCTACCAAACCCCATGTGAGGCCGGTAGTGCAAAGTAGATGGCAGGCAAAAGGAAACATGAGAATATGAGCAGATGTCAAGGTGTTACTTCTTTCACAAAAACGAGCAAACAGAACACATTGCATATGTTTGCGCCAGTTAGGTACATAATGGATGCACTTGGGTGTCTCGTTTAATGCTAGTGGAATTAAACGAGGAGGAGGACGTCTTCAAATGGGAATTAACTACCTCAGGTGTTTTTACTGTTCGATCCATGTATTTGGACTTGCTTAATGGCCATACGGTTTTCTTGAAAAAATACATCTGGAAAATTAAAGTACCACTTAAAATCAGGATTTTTATGTGGTTTCTTTATAGGAAGGAAATTCTCACAAAAGATAATTTGATTAAGAGGAGTTGGCAAGGGCCTTCGTCATGTTGTTTTTGTGATCAGGCTGAAACAATTGATCACCTTTTTATATCATGTCCTTTTGCTAAATTGTTATGGAGGATTATTTTCATCACTTTTAACATAGCACCTCCTGCGAATATTACCAATCTTTTTGGCAATTGGTTAAATGGGATTCATAAGGAGGATAAGAGACACATTAGAGTTGGTGTGTGCGCCTTATTATGGGCAATATGGAATGTCCGCAATGATTTTGTCTTTAACAATAAAAGTTTCCCATCTTTTATGCAGGTTATTCCTATGGCTACGCATTGGATCCATATGTGGTCTTTCCTACAGCCGGCGGAGGGGCGCCAGGCCATGGATATTGGGTGCACCCGCTTGGAGATGGTTGCACGAGACTTTTACAGCCGGCACTACAAGAATGGCCAGATGCGCCGACGGCCGCCTGATACGCCGACGGCCAAACGTCGGGGCCGTCGGCGTAGGACCGGGCCAGGCCAGCCCAAGTCGCCAGCCCTCGGCGTAGCCAAGCCGTCGGCGTAGTATACCCTACGCCGACGGTCACCCTCGGCATAGCGAGGCCCTCGGCGTAGCCAGGGGACGCGTGGCACATACCGGCCAGCGCGGACGGCGCGCTAACGGTGCCGACCATTACGCCGACGGCGACCCTCGGCATAGCGCCATCCCCAGTACGCCGACGGTGACCCTCGGCGTACCAATCACGTACGCCGACGGTCACTCTCGGCGTAGCCCTCTGCATTTTTTTCCTTTCTACTTGCAAACTTATTTTATATTTGTATCAATTATTTGTTCTTTTTTTTATTAATTGGATGATTTCGTACCCTCTGAATAGCAGTCTCCACTCCCACATGAAATCTCGTTGCGAATCTTCTCACACCCCGAGAAATGTCGTTGCGAATCTTCTCCCTAAACAAACACAAAACAAGAGAGAGCTACGCCGGGCTATCCCTGTCAGAGGAACGTCTAGGGGGGTAGACGATCCGAGTGTGCACAGATCAGGGTTTCGCCGGAGAAAGACCACGAGAACATCGGAATCAGATGAAAACTTGCATGTGTCCCTAGCATATGTGTTTGAGTGTGGTGAAAGGTTGGTATAGGTGCTTGCATGTGTCCCCCCTCGTTGCCCGTGTACTTCGGCACTGTCCAGAACGACTTGGGGAACTACAGCACGATGGTGAAGGCTCGTCACCCCCATGTGGATGACCCCATTCACGCGGAGATCGACGAGGAGTTGTTGGTCCTGTCGGGGCACGGATTGCAGCATGGACGCCTCAAGATTCTGAATAAGAAGGTCAAGCCTACCCTCAGCACGAGCTTCAGCCGTCTCAAGGCTATCTACCCCGCCGACGGCCCCCCTATCCCGCCTCGTGGCCAGCCTCATCGATCCAGAGATGATGTAAGTTTTTCTCGTTTTCATCATCTTTATGACTTTTGTTCCTGCATGGCTAACCGCTGACGAGATTCCTTGTATTTGAAATTGTAGCCTGAGTTAGACGCGGCCTACGATGTCGCTCATGAGGAATATCAGGTGGCCTTTCGGCAGCATCAGGAGGCGAATGCGATCTACATGCAATACATAAATGTAAGTCTGAACCTTTATTTTTGCAAAAGATACAAGTCCCACTTCCCCCCGTTTGTTGTACTACGGCCTGACATCTAAACTATCTTGCAGGCCATGTTGGTGAATATTCAAACTGGACAGAATAGAGATTTAGGGCCTGTGCCTCCCATGCCAGGGCTGGCGCCATTTTTGCCATCGAAGGACAGCTTCGCTAGGACATACTATGCATCGACATCGGTAAGTTCTTTGCTAACCCACTGGTTATCGCTTTACTTTGCCTCGCAAGTTGCTAACATGTAGGGAACGGGATCTTCTGGGAACCGGCACTTTGGCCACGCCTCGCCGGATGGGCGTCAGATCACACCGCTTCATGACAATGGTCCATCTCCTGGCCATTCTGCAGGTGGTTCTCCCGAGCTTCATACTTCTACTCCCTCGCCAGGTGGCTCTTCTACTGCTTCTACTGGACGCAACCCTCGCCAGAGGTCGCCACTTTTCACCAGGGGAGATCTCGGGTACACCCCGTCTCCTCCAGAGTTGTAGGCATGTGTGATGATGTTGATGCATGTATGAATGATGTATGGATGATCTTGTATGAATGATGTATGGATGATGTTGATACATGTATGGCATATGTGATCTTGTTTGAATTGGTGTGGAATATATATTGCACTGAAATTTGTTGTTAGTGTTGCTGTGAGTGTGCTGCTGTGAAAAATCCAAAAAAAAAACTGTGCAGGTGCTACGCCGACGGCAATGCCCTCGGCGTAGCCCTCTGCCATGTGCCATATGGTCAAGGCTACGCCGAGGGCATTGCCGTCGGCGTAGCACCTGCACCTACGCCGAGGGCTGCAGCCGTCGGCCTAGCGTCAGCCGAGCGTCGGCCAGAGGCCCAGGAGGTGGACACGTGTCCTCTTACGCCGAGGGCTCGGCCGTCGGCGTAGCGCCCTCCTGGGAAGGCCCAGCGCGAGCCACGTGGCGCCCATACGCCGAGGGTGCGGCCGCCGGCGTATCCAGCGCGCCGTTAGCGGCCGTGTAACAGCAGCGCCGCCGTTCGCCGACGGTCGTTACGCCGACGGGCAGGCTACGACCGTCGGTAAAGGCCTACGCCGAGGGCTTTTTGCCGTCGGCCTAGCCATCGCGTCCTGTAGTGCGGTGTGGTTGGCGGTCTGACAGGCGTTTAGCATAGAGATGTTATTTCGTCGCTTGATCTTAGCTCACTTTCAGTGGCTTATTTTTGTTGAGACTTTGGACGACATATGAGCTGTAATAATTTGTAAACTCTGCCAATAATGCAATAAAAGGCAGTATGCATCGATTGATGCAGAGGCCGGGGTGTCTTCCCCTTTTCGAAAAAAGGTACATAATGGATAAAAATGGCTCGAATAGACACAAGAAAGAAAGCATTTTGCCACGACTTAAGAATTTAGTCACAAGAGAAAAGAGTGCAACATAATTCGGAATTAACATGTCACTGAAAGAAAATATATTGTTCATGTGACATTATTACTAGAGGCTAGATTCTACCAAATAGAGCACCCTGTACATAATGCTGGTGCACTTCCAAACCAAGGTATGATATCAAGAAGACCATAACTATGCGCCCTATTCAAGCATTCCTGTACCAGAGAGCATCTAACTATTTCTACAGCACTATGATATTTGCTTCGACGCTCTACACAACATTATCTTAAGACAGTTAATAGAATTGAGAATGGCATGCAATTTACATGCAAATATCACTTTGCAAACAGTACAGCAATCACTTTAACATAAGAGTCAATCTTATCAGGTGTATGGTGTTTGTACATTTCAACCTTGGAAGCAGCAGAACTCTTCTACTTGATGATTTCTACCAATTATTCAGTCCAAAAACCAAGTTTGTATAACATTGTCAAAATTCATTACAATCCAGGGTTTTTTATATTATATCATGTTACCACATTGATAGTGCATACCACACATGGGTCCATGGTGTGTATTGTTGGGCAGCCTTGTTGTTAGACCAGGGCCAGATGTTATCTCTACCCTTCTAAATTGCAGTTAGTAGTTTGTTCTCAGCTAGTCTGCACTTAATAAACTAGTATTTATATGATTATCAAAAGTTGGGAACCTAACATTACCTCCATATATAAATAAATCGTAATTATCTCATTGTACATATGGTTTAAACTGTCAAGTGTATAGTAACACCACGGCTTATTGTAACAATGAATAGAGAAATCAGAATAAAAACAAAATAAAAGTTTCTCTTTCAAGCAATATATTCAACGCAAAAAAAGCATAAGAACAGAAAATATCATACCATTGGCTTTCTAGCTTCAGTTTTCGCATGAGAAATTACTCCCTCAATTGTCCAGTTTGGGACATTTGGAAGTGGGGAAGTCACAGGGAACAACATGTCAACCTCTTCCCTGCAATCACGTAACGCCGCAAACTCTACTGGCAACCTACCCAACTGGACAACAGAAAGAAAAGTAACAGACATCTGTTTTATTTTGATGGAAAAATATCTACGCCATTCAAGAAGGGAACCATTGGGATTCTAGAAAAAGAACATAGACATTACATAATGTACAAATAATGACAAAATTGTAATATTGTCAGAAAGAACCAGGATCCAGGTAATATTTTTTATCAAATATATCAAGAAGGATTTTACCCAGTGAGCATTTTCAAATTTGCTAAGCATTTCAAAATGCAATCCATATAGGCATTTCAGCCAAAAATATTTAGTGGAATGCCACTTACGTACCCGCGAAATAAATAGATAAAACAGAAAGGAGACAGCTGTATACATGATTTGTTCAGCAGATCCTTTGACTGATGGTAGCATCAATATAAACAGGTTCTTGGAGTAAAGAATGGAAAAAAAATATCAGCAATTGGGATGCAAAACATATAGTAAATTATTTTATTGTTTACTGCATGCATGCATTTGAGAAATGCTGCTACCCAGAATGGCGAGATCTCATTATCTTGTAAACTGTTAAGTTATGCATCGATGTGACCTTTCTTCAAAAGGGAGAAGTACTGATATATGTTGCAAACTTGTTGGATACAAGCAAGTAGCAACAGATTTCAACAACGATATATGTATGTATGCTGGAACAGAATAGGCATAGTCCTTCAAATGAAACTCAATAGTTGGCAATCAACCGAAAATAACAACTTTATATAAATATAGACCATTGAGAATTGTGCTGTATCCAGGTGGTGGACATGCAGTGGGGTCACCCCGCTCACCAGGGTTCAATTGCAATGAGGTGAATTAAAACCTAACTACATGGAGTAGGTCTTTTTATTTAATGATTTTGACTGTTTGGGTGAAAGGTCAATACTACAACTTTACTAGGCACAAGTGTAATTTCCAATTAGCATAGTCAACGACACAAAGCAACCTAAACTCATTCCCAAATAGCTCCCCACAATAATTAGAAGATTTTTTTTAAAAATGGCATACATCATCGGGAATATTGGGATCTGCTCCAGCCTTCAATAGAAAATGAATGAACTTGGTATAGCCTCCTCGTGACGTAGCAAACACCAAAGGAGTCATAGCACAACCCTTGCCATCAACATTGGCACCAGCCTGTGAAATGATTGTGTAACAGAATGTTCATGCCTTCATGGTGATAAGCATGACAGAGCTATGGCAGCTGAGAGAAATCACAACATAATAATCCAGAGAATTCTCACCTTAATGAGTACCTTCATGCACTTCAATGAACGGTAAGTAAGAGCCATACACAAGGGATCTCCAATACCTCCGACAATGACGTTAGGCTGAAAGCAGGGTACTGTGTTATTAAGATTTAAGAAACTCAGGTGGCAAGATAAACTCAAGAGATTATTTTCAGATGAACAAGGATATTCTAATTTAAAAGCATGACATCATACAATCTACCGGTGTGTTTGGTGGTCCAAGGGATCAGATGGTAAGTGGATCATCGAACCCTAATACAGACCAAATAAACTTGCTGGATTTAATAAACCTAAAAAAAATTATATACTGCAATACCTAAGAACGTGTTACTCCAAGTAACCAAAACATATTTGTCCTCGTCATCTAGTTAGTTGGCAAACTAAAAACTAACTGTCCAAATTAGCTCTGGATCAAGAGAAATAAGAAATAGTGCAAGCCATATACATTTGCGTGGTGGTCCAACAAAATCTTCAGTGTCTTATCCTGCTCATTTGCAGCAGCCATAAAGGCAGGTGTTCCACGGCCACAGTCCACGTCGACTGGCACTCCTTTTGAAAGGAGAAACTCTGTTACCTTACAACATCCTGTGGTAAACGAGATGATTCCATAAGTCAAATGGACACAAACACTGAACACACTGAGTGTAGGGTACATGTAGCTAGTACAACCAGATTGACTGCAGAAGCTATATGTGAATGTGTTTGTCAACGACGCACCTGTACCCGCAGCATGGTGGAGAACTGTGCGTCCTTTGCCATCTGCTTTCATTAGATCACCACCATGATCAAGAAAGTACTTTACAGTTGGGACATCACCAGACTGAGCAGACGCCATAAACGGACTCATGCCTATAGTAAAGGTACATCCTCAGTGCAATCCAAAAATCTCATACTGACAAACATTGACATGGGCAGCCACCAATTTCAAAAAAGGTGAAAGAGATGGAGAAAGACCTCGAGCTGCAACGCCATGTCCAGGAGCATTTACATCTCCCCTGAGCTCCTCCACCAAATACATGCAGACCTCGAGATGGCCAAAGGATGCCGCGACATGCAACACAGAAAGTCCACCCGTGTTGACAGAAAAAATCACCGACTTATCACCTTTTCCTTTGGTAAGACTCTTTACAATACCTTTCCCAAAAGTAAAATTGTCAGACGATAGAAGCGAATAGACAAATTAACAAGCTAAAAAACCAGCAGAAAATAAGCAAACATGGAAATGAACAAGAACCTCAAGAAGTTAAAAAGGACAAATCTAACACATTGCTGGACTGTCACCCAGTGAAAACACCTGAGAACCATCATTTTAGAGCACTTGCCTACACAATAAAGTTGGAAGTAATGGACAAGCAGTTCGTTTCATCCAAAGTAGACACATTTACACCGTGACTTGTTAAGATAAAAAAAAATGTTTGACTTTGTTCATCCAAACAATGTGAGTGCATTGATCGATCCTAAAATTGAATGTCATTTTTGTTCTCAAAAATATATTCCTGATGATGGGCAAACATTCGACAGAGTTATTTGAGCAAACTGTTAGAATAATTGACAGAAGTACAGAACTATTTTCTTATGACAACTTATACAAAGAAAACTGTACTTGTAGGCGGTGCACACCGTATCTACGCAAGACAACTGAGCATTGCATCAAAATCGGGCCAGAACAAAGTCATACACCCGGCAAATTCAGTGCTTCTCATGCAAATCCAAATGCCATGAACGCAGCATCAAACCAAGCGAACCATACATAACATCCGACCAAATCAGACGGCCTCCTACCCGCGAACAGAACACAGCACACACGCATAACTAAGCAGCGTATACACTCGTATCCAAGCGAGGAAAAAAGCACAGGAATTCGTGGAAGTGGCGGGGAACAGGAGGATCAAGAGTTCAAGGGAGTACCTTTGAGGCGGCCGAGGTTGCCGTCGGTGGCCGCCTTCAGGAGAGCATGCTCACCTGCAGAAGCGCGCGCGCGACGGCCGTGAGAAGCGCACCCAGAGGGTCAGAGAGACAGGAAAACGGGGAGACATCCGGAGCTAAGGACGGGAAGAGAGGGCTCGACGAGATACCGGTGTCGTCGCCGTCGGCGGAGGAGGGGCGGTAGATGAACGGGGCCGCCATGGAAGACGGTCTCTCCCGCGGTGAACGGCGGAGAAGGGGGAACCCTGCGCTGCGAGGCGGAGCGGAGCGGAGCAGCCGAGCAGGAGGGGTTTTCCTTCAGACTGGAGCTCTGGTCTGGGTTTTGCCCGGTGGAAAGTGGCGAGGAAGGCGAGGTCGCGGTACACTGGATGAGCCTGGTGTTGGTACACCGGGATCTGTGAAATGTAAGTGGCTCGAGTGCCTACCGTTGGCGTTCGAAGACCAGGTGCATGCCGAACCCGTCACTCGGGTGGATGGGACACGCCAATCGACTGGCGACTCTGCAGGGACGAGCGAAAAGGCTGCCGCACGGACTGCCATTCCCACGCAGAGGGCACGGAGGAACCGTAGGCGCTACTCCGCCGCCCGGGCACCTTCAGCGAATCGTAGCCCTTGGACTTTGAATTCGAAATCTGACTCCTGAGGTCTACACCATTTTAAATGGAGCCAAAGTTGTACAGGTCGGTGCCAACATATCAGAAATCGAACCGAAGGAGGTCGGCTCCATTTTAAACGGCGCCGACCTCCCTAGGTTGCCCACTGATGTCACATGTTGGCGTCGACATGTATAACTTCGGCTCCGTTTAAAATGACACCGACCCGAGTGGTCAGATAAATTAGTTCCTCGCAAGGGTCAGACTCAGAATTAGTTCCCGGATCTGGGCAGATTTTTCCAAAAAAATACCCTTTGCTTCGCCGCTTTGACTAAACGTGATCCGTGTCCGATGCTGCTGAGACTACTTGACCAAATTATTTACCCAGTTATATGATTTTTTGAATAGGAGATGACTCTGGTTCTTGATTACAAATTTTGCATGATCCATAATTCTGCCATCTTCTTGGGTGAAGTCTATCCGCATCGAAATCAATTTTGAATAAATAACCAAGGAAAAAGATTGCACTTGCAACTTTTTTTTGAATAACCATAAATAACCAAGTCCATCGACATCGTTGAGGTGGTTAGATCCAAAATTTTCCATCTTATAGATTGACTTTGCTGAATAACATGCATCATTTGTGAGCTTCCAAGTGATCTCATCCAGGGTTTAAGGGTCCAGATGCCATTAGCTATCTTTTTTCCCAAGTTTTAGAATTGGACAATGTAGTCAAAAGATAGACCATCATGAGTATTGATTTGAGAGATCCAAAATTCATATTCCAAGGCTTTATAAACCGTGCATCTTTTCTTTCGTGACAGGTCAAACATAAGTGGTGCGATGTCTTTGGCTCTCATTTCGTTTACCCAAGCTGCCACCCAAAAAAAATGCCTTCATATTATTTCTAATAGTTACTTTTGTGGCCTTCTCGTAGTTACTTTTTTGGCTGTCGCAGTGATCTTGTGGGGTGCAAGAGTTTCCTATCCCAATCCATAGTTGGGTCTGATCGGCTCATTCATATCAAAGCCATCTTAACTAAAGAGTCATGGCGAACTCCTTGAGGTTAAGAATCACAAGGCCTTCCCTATCTTGAGGTATACAAACCTTCTCGTAGTTTACTTTACATTTTTCACCGGAAGCCTCATCGCAAGCCGCCCAAAGGACAATCCCACATAGGCTATCAATTTCATGAGCACTTCCATTGGGATCACCAGGACGCTGATGAAGAAGATGATGATACTAGTGAACACCACCTTCACAAGAGTTGTTCGACTGGTCGTGGTGATGTGCTTGCCAAGCCAAGGAACTACCTTATCGGCCACCTTATCTTCCAAAAGTTGGAAGTGGATCCTCCTAACACAAGTCACAAACAACGGTAGACCAAGATATCTCATTGGGAAGGTAGTTCGAGTCGTCTGAAAAGCTTCGAGAACATCATCACGATCAATATCTTCACATCGTAACAATTGGTATCAAGACCGACGACCTGTCAGAAGTGTGATAAGGTGGTGACCAAGAAATTGATATCATCCTTATTTGCACTGGCGGGGCTTATATGGGGCAAAACCAAGCCATGACCATCCTAGTCCAGGAAATTTATGCTTATGTATTTGTAAAATTCTGCCCATCATCAAAGGCTCATTTTACTTCCTTTTCAGCCCGTTTTTACTTTCTTTTCAGACCCGCTGCATCTTATTTGGCTTGACGAATATGGTGGCGTCATCAGCATAAAGGGAGGTTCGGACTGGATGCTCTCCCACGAAGAAAGGTTCAGACAGTTTTTTTTTGAACGGTTCAGACAGTTGGTGCCATATCATTTCGTGTTTCAGCAATTTGTAATGAACTTATATGCACAAATTGAACTGGAAGACGGCACAGAAACTGTAAGGACGCAAAAGAACTTGAACAAAGGCACCTAAGGGCAGCTGGAATAGATTCATTTCTTCTCATGCAAATTTGAACATTTTACAGTAAAACAGAGCAAGCTAAGTACACAGGCAACAGATCACAGAGCAACAGATTTGCAGCAACATCTAACATTGCTACTCTTTCTACTTCTACGCATTACCATTCTGGCAGGTTCCCCTCTCATACCCAATACTTTCTTCAGGCTGCTCTCACTGCTAATTACCTGATCTTACTTCGTACCATACACAATCATGGCTCGTGGGAAAAGCTCTAGCTACAGTACCATGCATATTACTTGACAAAGTGTATTCAGCAACGTACTCCTGCCTGAGGATCTACTCTACACTTGTGATCTTCGGTCCATTTCTCTATCTTCACACGCTTGGCTGAATGGCATTTGAATGGACCTGCACGGTGGAGTTGAAACTGTCAAATTCAAATTGATGGTATATAATAAGATCAAAACCCTCTCTTTCCCAGAAGAAAAAAGAAGGTATGGAATAGGATCAACTCACTACGGGAACATTATGATTTTGCGCCCGTGAAAACTGCCCATTATAGGCACAAAATATACTTGTTCTTCCGCAAAAAATTCAAAAAATAGCTCAAAAGTTCAACCGGTTGGCTCCTATGCGAAGCCAGCAAAAAAGGTCAGATCTGTGTAAAGACATCAAGCCATCACACTGTATCATCTACGGCCCCAGGTACAGTTGTTGCAATTGTAATTGTGCCATCATGGCCAGTTTTTTACCTGAAGGTGCCTTTCTTCACAATGGCTTACAGCTCTGTGCTTCACCTCTCCACGGTTTGTTGTAAGCTCATCCAATATCTCAGCGTCGTCTCTGCTGTCACAGCTTCCTGAAATAGAGTCATCTTCCTCCTGTATGAGGAACCACAAATTTCAGATTAACAAATGACGGACTCCTCAGGCGATCGTAGAGTGAAACATAATCTGGAGTGAAAAATAAATTAGCACAGAATGCAAGCAGAGCTTGTACCAGTGCGTGTTCATGGTGGACCCCTTCGAGTTCTTCATACTCAGCTGCGTCCAGTTCCCGCAAGTCATTGGGCTCAAAAAACTTTGGGAGTACATACTGCCTGATGAGAATCATTAGGAAGAAAGGCAGCGGGAAGAGGATCCCTGCTATTGGTATCCATGTGGTGCCGAAGCATATCAACAGATAGACAATCTGGAAGATGGTAAAGACAGATATTGTTCTTGAAGGCACTGACTCCACGAAAGATGCATGGGGTCCTTCCAAGAACCTGCAAAGGTTGCAACACCACGTGTTAGTGCAATCAGTTATATGATCGCTGAACTTATGAAAACAGTATAGTACAGATGGAACGATGCAGAAATTTCATTTGTTTAGATGAGATGAACAGATGCAGAATAGACATTACTTGTAGCGTCGGCTTGCTCCAACGAACAGAAGCTTTATCCTTTCCCAAAACTGGTTCCCAGGTAGGCTATCAATGGCCATATAGGCAAAGTAACCCCAGAGAACCGAAGTGGGTATCATCCTGATAACTGGCATGGCTCCAACACAGCCACCAACAAGTAAAGATTGCAGCAGGTTGCTCAGTCTTTGTTCATTCACACGAACGGGCAAATGGGCTTCAATATGTTTTCTAGGATCAAATTCTCCAACCAATTTCCCTTCTTCATCACCTTCACCCAACACAGCATCCTTCAAACTCTTCAAGTCCTTGTCAACAGAATCAGCCTGCGACACATTTTTTTACCATACAAAGATGTACTTGATGATATTTCCATGTGATACTAGAGATATTATAACATTCAAATATTTATTGAAAACAAATAAGGTACGGTAACATCGCACTTATGGTGCTATGAAAAAAGAAGGATGCGGAAGAAACTGCATGGCTTTAGCCTAGAAGTCATTCTAGCAACTGCTGCAATATCATTCACTACAAAATTAATGTGATGGGGATAAAATATGAAGGGTAAATTACATGGTAAGATATAAATTAATTTAGTAACAATGACTGAAAGACTCACATTCTGTTTGTTATCTATCTGGATGAAAACTTCCTGCATCTTGCCATATATTTCCAAACTGCTCGCACTGTTTACCATGCCCTCTTTGGCAGTTTGAAGCATCTTTTTTCGCAGAAACTATTAGACAGAAAAATAGAAGAGTGAGAAAAGCTGACTGCCGTACCATAAGACATGGATCAGTATGAATTTTACTAACCTGCCCCCTGAGGACAGCAAGGCTTCTTGTATGCATGGGGGACTGAGGAAGTACTCCATTTGATGGAGGAATTCCAAGCAAACCACACAGTAGGACCTGCACAGTTTACATACTATGAGAAAAGGAAATGCAACAATGTAAATCAGAACTTGAAGCTAAAATGCAGTGAGGACTGAAGATAGACGGGGAGGGGTGTCTACAAATCCTTTTTGTACTATGGGAGAAATAAAAGTGGATTGTAAAATTTTGTACTGACATACAGGTATCTATTAATGGTTCAAGAAAACCATGAAAAGACCCAAAAGAAGAGTCACTGTAAATAAAAACATTATCTGATAAAATGACTTTTGGCACCACGTACCATAAATCCAAGTACCAAAATATCATAATGGTAAGCAGAAGGCTTCTTCAAATTAAACTCCTTTTGCTGAGCCAACTGTGAAGCTACACTATGATCGAAGAAATAAAGTCCTGCAACCATCAAAGCAGGCACGATGGCTGCAAATATATATGCTGGAGGGACGGAAAACAAATCCTGAACACCAGAAAAATCATTCAGGTACTATGTTCTGCAATATAAGCTCTACTAAGTTCATTTGGACTAGGAAGACCATAAATAATACTTGCACGTCTAGAATCACAAGTCATTTGTCTTAATACCTTTGCTACGGTCCAATGTCTCAGTGAAATTGACTCCCAGGGAAGTGGACTGAAGAGCCTCCTAGGCACTCCTGAAGGGACATGGCTTGGTAGTGCATATGAAACTGCTGTCCACACAACTACCATAAGAGGGACACCATAATCGGCAATGAAGCCTCTAAGCCATCCTGCAAATGGCAATTCAAAGGTGCGGTGATCAGTGGCTCAGTGCATAGATATTAACATGGAGCTACAGCATAAAGTAGAATTTTGGAAACAACTATAAGCTGATTCAGAATACAATGGTATTATTTCAAGGGCTTAAGGAGCATAATTGTTTTAAAGAATGCCCATATTAATGCTGCAAAGAGAACAGCTCGACCGAAACCCAGCTTAATAAGGCCCATCCCTTAAGCTGACCTGACCCAACCCCAAATGAGCCCATGGTTGGCCCAGTCTAAGCTCAAGACTTATCTGAACCAGGCCCAATCCTATGTCCAGTTCAGTACGAATATTTTTCCTCCCCTCACTTTGCAAATTGAAAGGATGTCGTTGATTCGAAAATGTGTGGCATACGTGACATGAAAGTTCGGTTTGCACAGACAACAGCAAGATAAGGGGTGCAATAGAAAACGTGTGACCAACCCATGCCATACAGCCATGACCTGGCCCGCCTAGTCTTCAATGCAGTGTATAGCAAGCCTATAGAAAAGATAACACCAAGTAGGCCATTGACATATATCCACTGGAACATGTATATCGGTGAACTGTGGTCGGCAATCTCAAAATCCAAAGGCTTACTGAACTCGCTTACAATTCCCTGCAAATAGATAGGTTCCATGTTAGGTATTTTCCGCACGGTACGAATAACTAGGATTTTCTAGACATAGCCTACCTTGACAGCTTGTTGCAGGAACAGAACAGTGATCAGCATCCCAAAGAGTTCTCCTGCAACCCTTGTGAATCTGCTTATCACATTGGAAGCATTGATCATTGCCAAAAGAAACAGCATGATAGCAGTCCAAATACAGACCCTGTCAACAGCAACCAAACACAGAGCATTTATGTTAATAATATCAAGGCTATCACAGGATCTGGTACAATCTATTTTAGTACCTACCATCCAGCCCAAGCCAAAAATAGCCGCTCCCCCAAACCTGCCTGCTTCTTGGCATAGCTGTAGAGGTACGTATACATGATAATTGTAGGTTCTGCCACTCCAACGATCAACAGTGGCTGCCCTCCAAGGAAGGAATGGATTACGCCACATATCGCGGTAGATGCCAATGTCTCAACTGTGCTGAGAATACCGTCTGAAAGAAACCATCAATTCTTTTCTGGTTAGAAATTACATGAGATTTCAAGCCTAAGTGTAGCACAGAGCACAGTAGTAATTAAGTGGGAAAAGGCATTCACTTGTTTCGTTGCTCAGCTGCTCTCCGAAGGCGATGACAGGGAGCGCAGAGGCAAAGAATATATACATGGTAGGTGCCAATATCCTGACAATACATTAGAAAACAAAACAGAGCCATGTGATTTACATGGGGCTGGGTAATACTCTGCAGATGATCTGGGTGTGGGTTGTTTACACGAAGCTCACCTGAAGCCAGCTTTGAGGCCTGCAACCCAGTCGTCCTTGTACCAAGATGCTCTTCCTTTGACATCAGCGACCACTCCCTTAAAAGGGTTCCTCAGCAGATCCATCAGCTGACAGCGCAGGCTTGAGAGAATCAGTAATCATGCCGAGAATTTCTATGGAAAATAAGCATTGGAGGAGTGACTCAAATTGAGAACGGTCGTACGAAAAATTGGTAGAAAAAATTGCATTTACTTGGACGCAGAGTTGGCAGTTTGGCACTACTAGTATGTACTACTAGTACACTAGTGATTCCACGGACAAAACGCACGCGACCTTTACGGACGAAGGAATTATACTACACGACTTCAGGAAGAACAGCTCATCGGCCCAACTTACAGGTCACAAAACAGGCCAACTCAAGTTCGTACTAGTATATTTTTCTCCAAAAACTTTGCCATAAAAGCGCGCACGCACACACAGAAATGATTAGCTGCGACTAGAATATCGAAACAGGAAGAGCACTGTGCAACCGTCGCAGGAAATATATCTCCGCAAATCAAATCAAAACCACGTAGGGTGTCAAAGTGGGATCCCACCAAAATCCCACCTCTAGTTCATTTTCGAAATAGTTCAAATTTTTTCTTAAAATTTACACTAGATTTTAACAAATGAACTAGAAGTGGGACTTAGGCGAGATCCCACTTGACACCCTAAAACCACGCACGGTTATGCAAATCCAACTGGAGCCCGTCCACATGCACATAAACAACCGGAGACTGGGACGAACGAACGCGGCGTTCCTCCGCGAAATACTGCAAGAACCCGTGAATTCTGACACTAGACGGATCAAAACGAGCAACCGGTTAAACTCGACCAAAAAAAAATCCGCGAAAGTTTCTAACCGTCGCGAAGTGCATGACGAGGCCCACGCGAGGGCTGATGCATCTATTTCTCTCTCCTGATGAAAAAGTCCCCCCACGATTAAACCCTCGGAGGAAAACGTCAAAAAAATTGGACGGGAACCACTCCAAAATCTCGCAGGAAACAAACAGCAAGCGTCCGACGGCGCGCGAACCCCCCACGCACACCACTGCCCCCCCACGGATCTAGGAACCACCCCGAGACCCAGATAGACGGGTTGCGGACCGTACCGGTGAACACTCGGCGGCGGCGGCGGCGCCGGCGGCGGGAGGTACGAAGGAGACGGCGGTAGTCGCGCGGCTCCGATCGGCAATGCCGGATCCTCCTCCCTCGGGGCGGGGGCGGGGGCGGGAGCGGGAACGTGCCGAGAGACGAGGACGGCGGCGGCGGCGCCGGGCCTGTGGAGTAGGAGTAGGCGACGCGGTTGGCTTCTCGAGTCCCCCGTGATAGGCGGCTACTTATAAATGGAGGGGGAGGGAGGAGGAAACAGATGGAGAGGGGCTGGGGACCACCGGCGAGGAGGAAGATCGTATTTTCTCTACTGCCTGGTCTGGTCTGGTCTCTCTGACGAGTGGGAACGTACTGTAGTAGGGGAGAGGCGAGACTGACGCGGGGTTGGGGGTCCAGTCGAGATCCGCCTGCGCCTGCCTACATGGAGGGGAGAGGGAAGGCGCTGGCTGGCACCCCCGGATCGTGGCGGATCCTAGCCGTTGGTTCCGGCTCGACGCGCATGTCTCGCGTGCGTCTCTCTGACAGATGGGACCGGGCGCCGAGCCTGTCTACTCCGTGATGCTCCTTTTTTTCTGAAATGCACGGACGGACACGGTGCGTCGTGTAGAGTACAGGAGTACTATCTTGTGATGATGAGGCTCACATGCTACTGAGTCACGCATGAACAAATCGATGTTTCGGCCAAACCACGAAGCGCACGGGAAGTACACGACCACGTTTTCTTTCCCACGACGAGTTAGGTACTACTTAGGTATAAATTGCTGGCTCTCTTTCATTGAAACGAGCCCATTATTTCGCAGATCGTTCTCGGCGGTGGTGGTGGTGGTGGTATCATGTTTCGGAGGAAGGAACAAGCAGAATGTGTCATCAGGATCCGCGTGCGGACCCAGTAGGATAGAGGGCGAGAGCTGGACACCACGCACTCCGTACTCCCACGCTATCTTCTCTCTCGTGTGGTCGGGATCGGCGAGCGGCGAGCATGTGAAGGAGATGCCGGCGCGCGACGCGTGCTCCAACCGCTGCCTTTTCTTTCCCTTTTGTTCAGTTCTGGTCCCTGCGGCGCACGCAGCTCCCGGCCGGGTGCCCACATCACGCTCCGATCACCATTCGCCAGCGACGTCTCGCTCGCTCGAGTCTGGCTGCCTGCGCATCACCCAGCATCCAAGTGCCCCGTCACCGGCGGGCGACGACGTCTCGCCCGAGCCAAACAGGTCTCGCTCGAGGGCTAGCCGGAGAGCACCGTGGCCGCATGGTCGCGCGAGCGGCGGTGGATACACGGGCAATGCAAGCGCGTATAAGGCGATGGCCGCTTATTATTCGTGGTATACAGCCCTACAGGCAGTCTGCCAGCCACGCACGAAGACTAACAATAGAGACTAATGTTTCCGCATTTTTAAGATGGCATTCAACTTTATATACGTGCAACGGTCCCTCCTCGACGTCAGGCCAATGCCAGAGGGGTCAATTTTCCACGAGATCAAGTCATGGCCTCACAAAGATCCGTGTGTTCGATGATAACACTCTTTTTTTTTTCGGGAAAAAGTGTATATTAATATCACAGAGATACCAATTACACCCAGCATCTGCAAAAACGCATGCCCTAGCGATCCTATGGATGCGCACAGCAAAAAAAAATAATTAAAAAAAGTCCCGCTACAGAGAACTAATCTCAAAGCAACGACACTGACACCATCAAAACAACACCAGTAGTCCTCCACTCCAATAACAACGCCTTCAAAAGGGAAACAGTTTCCAAGCGCCGTCGTTGGCCGATCAAAGATCATAGGTTTTCACACCGGAGAAAGTCCTCGCTCACAAAGCAATGCATTCAACAAGGTCATTGTCAGACACAACCAGTTAAGACCAGACCTTGCATTTTCACCCTGCAAGGTAAGACTGGGAACTTCCCCTGTGTTGTCTTCCCGCACCAACAGTCGCTGCAACGAGTCCCAGATCACGCAGCCAGATCTCCGTCGCTGCAAGAACTAAAATCACCATCGCTACCCTCATATTTCTGCTATCCTGACATTCTTCCGCATCTGATTTCATC
Source organism: Avena insularis (assembly GCA_023614405.1). NCBI lineage: Eukaryota > Viridiplantae > Streptophyta > Magnoliopsida > Poales > Poaceae > Avena > Avena insularis. Next base: position 26,660,352 of record CM042689.1, on the reverse strand, counting down.
ATGGCTCTAAGAATGGCACTTGGTGGGAACAAACAACAGAGCTTCGTAATGCTCCCGCTGAAACCAAACGGCCAGAAAAACAAGGTGCGCACGACCGAATACCCTCCGATCCAGCAATCTCCAGGCATGATACGCCCATGGGAGTTCGCCGGAGGAGCCTTCCGGAACCCGCCTCTCCAGACCAGATCAACAAGGGCAGACATCAAGCATACCTTCGTCATCGTGCGAAAGAAACCAAAGGACCACCTCCTTTATTAGATCCGACACAGCGATCCCCACACCGCCGGCCGGTTTCCGGAGAACGGATCGAGCAGGCCGACCATCTGCCGATGAGCACATGCAGCCAACGCGCGAGGAGGACCGCTAGCTTGCCGGGGAGAGGGCCAGGAACGGCACCCCCTGCCAGCTGATACGTTGGAAACGTATCTATAATTTTTTATGTTTCATGTTTGTTTAGTATCTACTTTGCTCTGCTTTGTCTACACTTTAAGGTGTTTTTATATATTTTCTGGTACTAACCTATTAACAAGATGCCATAGTGTCAGTTGCTTGTTTTCTTCTGTTTTTGGTTCCAGAAAGGCAGAAAATCAATATTCTCGGAATTGGACGGGACAAAAGCCAAAGTCAATATTTTACCGTGGGCAACACGACGGGCGTCTGAGGCGGAGGGAGGCACCAGGCCACACCCCTGGCCAGCGCTAGCCCTAGTCGTGCCTGGGGGTGTGTGACCACCCTAGCCGCCCCCTGCCTTGCCTCTTCGCCTATAAAGACCCCCCAATGCCCAAACCCTAAGTATCCGATCAATATTCCACGAAATCGTTTGTAGCCGCCGCCACCATCGTCCCTAGATTGGGGGATCTGAAGTTCTTCCCAGCACCCTGCCAGAGGGGAGATCATCCCGGAGGCCTTCTTCTTCATCATGACAACCTCCGGTATGAAGCGTGAGTAGTTTCACCTTGGACTACGGGTCCATGTAGTAGCTAGATGGTTGTATCTCCTCCTTTGTGCTACCATGTTTAGACCTTGTGAGCTCCGTTCATAATCTAGATCATATCTTTTTTTTGAAGGATATCTAGATCATATCTATTTGTAATCATGCATGTTGTGTTTGCAGGGATCCGATGGATATTGAGATTACTATGTCAGATTGATTAATGGTTTTGTCGTATTGATTCTATCATGTTTGTGTTGTTTGTGATCTTGCATGCTCTCCGTTTCTAGTAGCTATCTTGGCCAAGTAGATGCTAGTGACTCCAAGAGGGGGTATTTATGCTAGATAGTGGGTCCATGCCTCTATTTAATCGAAGAGAAGTGACAGAAATCTCTAAGGTTGTAGATGTGTTGTTGCCACTAGGGAGAAAACAACGGTCTCTTGTTCATGGAATAAGTGGATTGTTTACCTTACACACTTTGCTTAAAGCAGTTATCTGTTGCTTGCAACTTAATACTGGAGGGGGTTTGGATGATAACCTGAAGGTGGATTTCTAGTCATAGATGCAGTTGGATGGCGGTCTATGTATCTTATTGTATTGCCCAATCGAATCTCATAGGATCATGAATGTCTAGTATTGCATTGTAATGCCTTGCTCAGTCCTGTCAATTGCCCTGCTGTAATTTGTTTACCCAACATGCCATGTTTGTTTATCTAAGGAAAACACCTCTACTGAACTATGGACCCCGGTCCAATCTTTACCATTGATACATCTTCCTTTGTTACTGTTTACTTTCTGCAAACCACCATTACCTTCCACACCATATAGTTAATCATTTGTTACAGCAAACTGGTGAGATTGACAACCTCACTGTTTGTTGGGGCAAAGTCTTGAGTTTGTGTTGTGCAGGTCTCCAAGTTGCTAGAAACACCTTTGAGTCGTTTCCTTCCTCCTACTGGTTCGATAACCTCGGTTTCTTACTAAGGGAAAACTTGCTATTGTGCTTATCACACCTTGCTCTTGGGGTCTCCCAACTAGGCGTCAACAACACGCCCATCAAAAGCTTTTCTGGCGTTGTTGCCTGGGAGGCTAAGGACGTCTTCACAAGGGGAGTTCTTCACAACCTTTCTCTTTACTTTGTTTTTGTTTTGCTTAGTTTATTTTGCTTGGTTTTGTTTGCCTCTTTTTTTATCAAAAACTCCAAAAAATTAGTTTAGTTTGGTTTGCTTTCTCTTATAAAACACACAAAAAAATAGTTCCTGCTCTAGTTGCTGGTCTGTTATTGCATTGCCTTGTCATGCTTTCTATCAATGGATAGTTTCTTTAAACTAGTTCTTATTGGCAAGGTGGGTTCACGGAAGAAGAAAAGTATTATTATAAGGAACACAGTTTGTCACAAAAAGGGAAACACTTATGGGAACAAATTGATAAATTGAATACTATTGATAGAGAGGTGTGCTCTACTTATAATGTTACTTATAGCTTTGATAAATCTTGTTGCTGTAGGAGGTATAAACACCTACCTTTTCAATATGAGTATAATGATGATGTTACCATATCTTCTTATGTTCACAGAAATTATGACTTTTATGATGTGGAACAAATTGAAGAATTTATTGCTTTCAAGGGTGCATTTGAACTTGCTAGTTTGCTTGAAAATGCTGATGATGCACCTTATGAGGTTTATGAGATATTTAAATTTTGCTTTGATAATTACAAGGAAGAAAATGGATATATTCTTGAATATTTTAATAGGTGATTTTCACAAACGAAAGAGACTAATGCCTTGCAGGAGCCTATAGAAGACAAAATTGCTAAACCTGAAAGCTCATTAGATGAAAAAGAGGAGGAGAGTGATGGTCAAAAGGAGGAAGAATGGATTATCTACCCATGCTTACCTTCTAATGAGAGAACTCTTCATCCCTTACATTATTTGATTGTCCTCCATGCTTACCAAAGGAGGAGGAATGTTATGTTCATGTGGATTCTTTTGAAATGTCTGCTATAGGTAAAACTTGTAATAATAGTTATGCTCCTGTTATCTATGATAATCCTATATTTGTGCCTAACTTCAAAATGCATGGTACTAAGGATTTTTGCTTAGAAAATGTTTATGATAAAACTCTAGATGATGGTCCTATATTGAATGATCAGTCACCTTATTATAATATTGTTAAAAGTGTGTTTGAAGGTTTTAATCCCACTATTTTGAGCTTGATAGAAATTATGTGTTTATAGATCATGAAAAGCATGCTTTATGTGATAGTTATATTGTTGAGTTTATTCATGAGGCTACTGAAAATTATTATGAGAAAGGAAAATATGGTTATAGAAGTTTTCATGGTACTGAAACACGTCTCTATGTGCTGAAAGTTTTGAAGTTGCTCTTGTTTTATTCACCCATTTTTGTTACTATGCGCTTCTTTGATTTAATTTCTTACAAGATTCCTATGCATAGGAAGTGGGTTAGACTTAAATGTGTTTTTAATTTGCTACTTGATGCTCTCTTTTACTTCAATTCGTATTTCTTATGTTACCATCTTCTCAAACTATCATGCCTAACTTAAAGGCGTTAAAGAAAAGTACTTGTTGGGAGATAAACCAAGAGTTTTCTTGAGTCTTGGAAGTTTTTTCTTCAGTAATGACCTCTTCTTATCCTTTTTGTTTGCTTTTTGTGCCAATAATAACCTCTAATGAGAGGGAAGTAAGATTTGGGGAGTTGTTGTCCCGAAACAGATTTTTGTGCTCCACCATAAAAATTCGTGAGGAATCTCTGTAAGTCGGATTGAGTTGATATTTTCTGAATAAATCCCCCAGTATGTTATATAAGTTTCGTTAGTTCAACACTTTTTGATTTGAGCAACATAAGGTCTTCGAAAAAAATCGATTTCTACCTGCTGGTCTATTTTAACAGATTTCTGCCATTATTTGCATTTGCTTCTTATTGATTCATGTTTGGGTTCTTTATGGGAAATTGAACTTTTTTAGGGAATTGCTACATTAGCTTGTGTGTTTAGTGAAAGTTTTGCTGTTCTAAAGCTAAACCCAGGGTCTATTATTTTTTGAATACACTAATGTTGCTAATGAAGATTGTGTGAAGCTTTGTATGAAGGAAAAATTTCAGGTGTAGAGAGAGAATGATGTAATGAGATGAAGAATGGACAAAAGCTCAAGCTTGTAGATGCCATACCGTGTCACCCCAAGAAATATTCAAGAGGTACAAGCGTCAAAGCTTGGGGATGCCCAAGGCATCCCCTTCTTCATCAATAAAAATCTCAGGTCTTTCTAGACACTTTGTTTTTATTGTTTCATGCACTATTTTGTTGTTCTTGGAGCGTCTTAGTTTTTATTTGGTTTGCTTAGTTTGCTTGAATAAAGTAGTTTGGACCCCCGCTCTCGCTGTGTTGTTTCAAATAAGTTGATCGGTGTTGGAGAAGAGTAGAAAGTTCTTGCTTGAGTAGTACAAGAGGAGCTTGCTTTGACTGTGACTTAGACTTTATCATGTCATGCTAGGTGTTGTTTTGACCTTATGCTTAGTGATTATTGTTGTAGCATGACTTGTTTCAAACAATTGGGATTGCTTAGTGTGCCTTGAAGGAATCATGTGTTGTTTTAGCATACAAAAGCATAGTATTGTGGTATTCTTGTAACACCTCAAAAATATTAAGCAAGATTATCAAGTTCTAATCACCCAATTTAGGGTTAACAAAAATTTGTATTATTAAAATTAATATGAATGCATGTGTGTGTGATGAATGCATGAATGATTGCAATTGCCATGTTTGATTGCTATGAATGTTAAGGATTGGTTTAAAGATGAAAACAACATCATCTAGATCATTTCCAAGTAGAATCAAATGAAGAGAAAATCAAATATAAGAAATATGAGCAAATGGTCATTTTGGCCAAACTTGTTAACTAGACCACTTTGGGTGTTCCTAGTCAAAGAATTTTAACAGAAACAAATCCAATTCTTTTCACCCCTTGCTAGACCAAGTAACAATGAACCCAAGCCCACTTTACAAACCAACATAAACAAATTCCAAATCTATTTAAAGGACAATTCAAAATTGAATCTCATAGGATCATGAATGTCTAGTATTGCATTGTAATGCCTTGCTCAGTCCTGTCAATTGCCCTGCTGTAATTTGTTTACCCAACATGCCATGTTTGTTTATCTAAGGAAAACACCTCTAGTGAACTATGGACCCCGGTCCAATCTTTACCATTGGTACATCTTCCTTTGTTACTGTTTACTTTCTGCAAACCACCATTACCTTCCACACCATATAGTTAATCATTTGTTACAGCAAATCGGTGAGATTGACAACCTCACTGTTTGTTGGGGCAAAGTCTTGAGTTTGTGTTGTGCAGGTCTCCAAGTTGCTAGAAACACCTTTGAGTCGTTTCCTTCCTCCTACTGGTTCGATAACCTCGGTTTCTTACTGAGGGAAAACTTGCTATTGTGCTTATCACACCTTGCTCTTGGGGTCTCCCAACCAGGCGTCAACAACACGCCCATCACAAGCTTTTCTGGCGTTGTTGCCTGGGAGGCTAAGGACGTCTTCACAAGGGGAGTTCTTCACAACCTTTCTCTTTTCTTTGTTTTTGTTTTGCTTAGTTTATTTTGCTTGGTTTTGTTTGCCTCTTTTTATCAAAAACTCCAAAAAATTTAGTTTAGTTTGGTTTGCTTTCTCTTATAAAACACACAAAAAAATAGTTCCTGCTCTAGTTGTTGGTCTGTTATTGCATTGCCTTGTCATGCTTTCTATCAATGGATAGTTTCTTTGAAACTAGTTCTTATTGGCAAGGTGGGTTCACGGAAGAAGAAAAGTATTATTATAAGGAACACAGTTTGTCACAAAAAGGGAAACACTTATGGGAACAAATTGATAAATTGAATAATATTGATAGAGAGGTGTGCTCTACTTATAATGTTACTTATTGCTTTGATAAATCTTGTTGCTGTAGGAGGTATAAACACCTACCTTTTCAATATGAGTATAATGATGATGTTACCATATCTTCTTATGTTCACGGAAATTATGACTTTTATGATGTGGAACAAATTGAAGAATTTATTGCTTTCAAGGGTGCATTTGAACTTGCTAGTTTGCTTGAAAATACTGATGATGCACCTTATGAGGTTTATGAGATATTTAAATTTTGCTTTGATAACTACAAGGAAGAAAATGGATATATTCTTGAATATTTTAATAGGTGATTTTCACAAACGGAAGAGACTAATGCCTTGCAGGAGCCTATAGAAGACAAAATTGCTAAACCTGAAAGCTCATTAGATGAAAAAGAGGAGGAGAGTGATGGTCAAAAGGAGGAAGAATGGATTAGCTACCCATGCTTACCTTCTAATGAGGTAACTCTTCATCCCTTACATTATTTGATTGTCCTCCATGCTTACCAAAGGAGGAGGAATGTTATGTTCATGTGGATTCTTTTGAAATGTCTGCTATAGGTAAAACTTGTAATAATAGTTATGCTCATGTTATCTATGATAATCCTATATTTGTGCCTAACTTCGAAATGCATGGTACTAAGGATTTTTGCTTATAAAATGTTTATGATAAAACTCTAGATGATGGTCCTATATTGAATGATCAGTCACCTTATTATAATATTGTTAAAAGTGGGTTTGAAGGTTTTAATCCCACTATTTTGAGCTTGATAGAAATTATGTGTTTGTAGATCATGAAAAGCATGTTTATGTGATAGTTATATTGTTGAGTTTATTCATGAGGCTACTGAAAATTATTATGAGAAAGGAAAATATGGTTATAGAAGTTTTCATGGTACTGAAACACGTCTCTATGTGCTGAAAGTTTTGAAGTTGCTCTTGTTTTATTCACCCATTTTTGTTACTATGCGCTTCTTTGATTTAATTTCTTACAAGATTCCTATGCATAGGAAGTGGGTTAGACTTAAATGTGTTTTTAATTTGCTTCTTGATGCTATCTTTTACTTCAATTCGTATTTCTTATGTGACCATCTTCTCAAACTATCATGCCTAACTTAAAGGCGTTAAAGAAAAGTACTTGTTGGGAGATAAACCAAGAGTTTTCTTGAGTCTTGGAAGTTTTTTCTTCAGTAATGACCTCTTCTTATCCTTTTTGTTTGCTTTTTGTGCCAATAATAACCTCTAATGAGAGGGAAGTAAGATTTGGGGAGTTGTTGTCCCGAAACAGATTTTTGTGCTCCACCATAAAAATTCGTGAGGAATCTCTGTAAGTCGGATTGAGTTGATATTTTCTGAATAAATCCCCCAGTATGTTAGATAAGTTTCGTTAGTTCAACACTTTTTGATTTGAGCAACATAAGGTCTTCGAAAAAAATCGATTTCTACCTGCTGGTCTATTTTAACAGATTTCTGCCATTATTTGCATTTGCTTCTTATTGATTCCTGTTTGGGTTCTTTATGGGAAATTGAACTTTTTTAGGGAATTGCTACATTAGCTTGTGTGTCTAGTGAAAGTTTTGTTGTTCTAAAGCTAAACCCAGGGTCTATTATTTTTTGAATACACTAATGTTGCTAATGAAGATTGTGTGAAGTTTTGTATGAAGGAAAAATTTCAGGTGTAGAGAGAGAATGATGTAATGAGATGAAGAATGGACAAAAGCTCAAGCTTGTAGATGCCATACCGTGTCACCCCAAGAAATATTCAAGAGGTACAAGCGTCAAAGCTTGGGGATGCCCAAGGCATCCCCTTCTTCATCAATAAAAATCTCAGGTCTTTCTAGACACTTCGTTTTTATTGTTTCATGCACTATTGTGTTGTTCTTGGAGCGTCTTAGTTTTTATTTGGTTTGCTTAGTTTGCTTGAATAAAGTAGTTTGGACCCCCGCTCTCGCTGTGTTGTTTCAAATAAGTTGATTGGTGTTGGAGAAGAGTAGAAAGTTCTTGCTTGAGTAGTACAAGAGGAGCTTGCTTTGACTGTGACTTAGACTTTATCATGTCATGCTACGTGTTGTTTTGACCTGATGCTTAGTGATTATTGTTGTAGCATGACTTGTTTCAAACAATTGGGATTGCTTAGTGTGCCTTGAAGGAATCATGTGTTGTTTTAGCATACAAAAGCATAGTATTGTGGTATTCTTGTAACAGCTCAAAAATATTAAGCAAGATTATCAAGTTCTAATCACCCAATTTAGGGTTAACAAAAATTTGTATTATTAAAATTAATATGAATGCATGTGTGTGTGATGAATGCATGAATGATTGCAATTGCCATGTTTGATTGCTATGAATGTTAAGGATTGGTTTAAAGATGAAAACAACATCATCTAGATCATTTCCAAGTAGAATCAAATGAAGAGAAAATCAAATATAAGAAATATGAGCAAATGGTCATTTTGGCCAAACTTGTTAACTAGACCACTTTGGGTGTTTCTAGTCAAAGAATTCTAACAGAAACAAATCCAATTCTTTTCACCCCCTGCTAGACCAAGTAACAATGAACCCAAGCCCACTTTACAAACCAACATAAACAAATTCCAAATCTATTTAAAGGACAATTCAAAATTGAATCCTTAATAGGTACTAAGATGGCCATTTCTCAAAAACCAACCAAATCAGTTCACCTTGCCAAACCCAAGCAACCAGAGACTACCAAGCTTATGACCAGAGCACTCACCAAAATTCATCCAAATATTCAAATTTTGAATTCATGCGGCCATTTCATCAAACACCTTTTGAGCACAGTAATAGCTGCCAAACTATTACTGTTCTTGATCAATTCCTTGTCTACCCATTGCCCCCAATTTACTCCCCTGGTCTCCCCTAGTGCCCAGCATCGCATTGAAGAAGCTACCCCTCTACCATTTGCACCAGTGACGCGCCACCCGAGCCACCATTGCCGGTCGACCATGGACAGCTCGCAGGAGCCAACACCACGCCCGTCCACGATGTCTAGGAGACAGGCCACCGTCCACTGCCACTCCTTGTCCACCCTTTGAGCGCAGCCAAGCCATGGACCACCCAAAAATCGTCGCGCCCATTTCTCTGCAACCATGCCGAGAGCGCGCTAGAGCGCTGCAGCCGACACGCGCGCACACGCCGCGCCTCGCACTCATCGCGCGTACCAGCACTCGCCATGAACCTAGCTACCTCCCAGACACAACCGTTCGCCGCCGCGCGACGAGTAGCCCCTGTACGCCGTCTCGAACACCGCCGTTCCCGCGCAGAGCACCGACCCATTCCGACCATCCTCGACCGCCTCATGTCGTGCCTTGAAGCCAGTGATGATCGCCAGGAGACACCAATCGTCCTATGCCCTCAGCCATGCCGTTATCCCTCTGTATCATCGTCACCGACGAGCCCAGACCATGCTACTCTGCCCCTCTCGCCGGTGTATAAATAGAGGCCACCCTAGCCCTCATTCTTCACAACATCTCACTCCCTTCTCTCTCAGAACCACCCATGACCCTTCCCCGGAGCAAGGCGAGCACCAACCCACCGGAATTTCACCGGAGTCCGCCGCTGCAGAGGAGGAGAGGAGACATTGATTGGAGCCACCCCAGGAGCTGCCGCAACCATCGTTCGAACCGCCGTCATCGACAACGTCGTTTGCCCCCATCGCCGACCCTAGCTGGAGCCCTGGTAAGCCATCGCGTACCTCCACCGTCGACGTTAGGGTTCAGTCTCGCCGGAGCTATCCGTCGGAGACGACGAACCGCAGCCGTAGATCTTACACTGTGTTTGGATGTTGGAAAATAACCTTGGAATTGTAATTCTGGAATTACTAGACCTAATTCAGCTGTTTGGAAGGGCCTAGAAACTAAAACGTGGAAAGAGGGACCGATTCCAAGCCCCCCGAGCGTGGGCCCTGTCCCGATAATTTCCGAAGCGGTTCACTCCGAAACGCGTGGAAATAGCCCGAGCCCCCACCCCGCGACCCTTCTCCCGACACTCTTCCTTGCCAGAAGCCTATCGCCCCGGACCTGGCGGAAGCACCGCCCTCCTCCCGCCGGTGAGCTCTCCCCTTCCCCGTCCCTCCCCTTTCCTGCAGGTGAGTTCTCCCTCCCTCTCCCTTCCTCCCTCTCCTTGGAACGGCTAGGGGCGCCCCCTCCCCCCAAACCCTAACCCCATGGCGGTGGCAGCGGGCTGCCCTAGCTCCGGTGGGAGGTAGAGCCATAGTAGGTCGCTGGAGGGGGCGCCCTCCCTCTCCCTTTGATTCCAACAGAAAATTCTTTGCACATCCAAATGCCAGAATTGGAAATAGAGGTCATTTTCTTTCTATCTTGGATTTGGAATTTTCAGCCCAATTCAATTCCAAGCTTATTTTCCAGCATCCAAACATAGCGTTAGTCTAATCGTAGGGCCTAGATTGAAATGTACCGCTTCGGTTGAAATGAGCCACTGACTAGCAGGACCCCCCTGTCAGCAGCCCTCTGCGCACGCGCAATGTAGTGATGACCCACAAGTATAGGGGATCGCAACAGTCTTCGAGGGTAGTATTACCCAATTTATTGATTTGACACAAGGGAGCCAAAGAATACTTGCAAGCCTTAACAATTGAGTTGTCAATTTAGCTGCACCTGGAAATAGTTCTTGCTCACAGTAGTTTATCAGTAGCAACAGTTTTGTAGTAGCAAAGTAACAGCAGCAGCAAAACAAGAGTAATAGTAACAATAGCAAACAACAGGATATGAGCGCGGTAGGCATAGGGATGGATGGACGGGCGTTGCATGACAAGTCTAAACATGTAACTTCAAGATATAGAGCAATTGCAGATAAATAAGAATAAGCATCAAAGTACTAAACACTATAGTGTGCTCCATATATAGTCATGCATGCTCACAATGAGAACTTGCACAACATGTTTTGTCCTGCCAGCCCATTGCAGCGGGGCCTCAAGGGAACAACTGGTAATTAAGGTGCTCCTTTTAATAGAGCACTAGAGAAAAGCATTAACACTCAGTGAACACATGTGATCCTCACATCACAGTCATCCCCTCAGGTTGTCCCAATTTCTGTCACTTCGGGGCCTTTGGATCCGGACAATGATATGTGTACACAACTTGCAGATAAGAACACAAACAATAATATCATAATGATTCAATAACAAGTTCAGATCTGAGATCATGGACTCGGGCCCTAGTGACAAGCATTAAGCACAACAAGTTGCAATAAAGTCAAATAGCACTAATAGAGATACTAGGCACCATGCCCTAACAATCTTATTCGATTACATGATAGAACTCATCCAATCCCTACCATTCCCATAGCCTACAGCGGGGCATTACTCACTCATGGGTGAGGGAAACATGGATGGTTGATCGAGATGCGTTGGTGATGACGATGGCGATGATCCTCTCCAAATTCCCCGTCCCGGCAGGGTGCTAGAACGGAGTTTCTGGTTCCGAATCGTGGTTTCTAGTCGTGGTGGCGCAACGGAACTCTTTCTAGAAAAACGTTGAACCCCCCTCAGTTTTTAGGTCAAGAGGCATCTTATAGGCTAAGAGGGAGGCCGAGGGGGTGCCTGGGGCAGCCACACCCCTACCAGGCGTGGCCTGGGCCCACCCACGTGGCAGGGGTGAGGGACCCTCAGGCCTCCCCTCTGTATCGTACTCTGGCTCCGTGAATCTTCTAGTGAAATAGGATTTTTGGCATATTTTCCGGGATTTTTCCTGATAGTTGATTTTCTGCACAAAAACTAGACACCAAGGTAATTCTGCTGAAAATAGCGTCAGTCCGTGTTAGTTGTATCCAAATCACACAAGTTTAGATGAGAAACAATAGCAAAAGTGTTCGGGAAAGTAGATACGTTTTGGACATATCAACTCCCACTAAGCTTAGCTTATTGCTTGTCCTCAAGCAATTCAGTTGAAAACTGAGAGCGATAAAAGAACTTTCACGAACACATTTGCTTCATATGATGTATATATTCTCAGCACATGATTAGATACTTAAACCATTCATAATAAGAAGTATGCAGTTAAGTCTACTCAATAGTCATTGCAAGCTATGAAGAGATTCCAACTCAATAATAATACGTAGCATGAAACATAAACGTAAACAACATTGAAATGCTCATAAGAATGTATGATAGAGTGGTATCTCGCTTGCCTTTGTTTGTAGAGAACAATATAAATGCCAATGCACCTCTGAAGTTCAAGTGAAGACTAGAAATAAAGATATCAAAGATACAAGCATCAAAGTCATGACATAATTAACCAAGTTTTGAGACAAACACAAGAATGACAACTATGCTCTCAAGAAGGTGCTCATAGAATAAGTCATCACTCAACAAGGAAGTAAAAAGGTTTTGAAAAGTTTGAAAGGCTTCCGAATGCTGAAAGTAAGGTACTCATTAGCTCTGAGCTCTCATTTCCCCAATCATAGGCATCTTTAGATGATTAAGGTGAAAGTGAGGTCCAATATGAGTTATATGCTTGATAGACCATAAACTGGAAATCTCATGTCCCTTGTGTTGGGGTTCGTAGCATGGAAAACAAAATTTTCTACCGCATGCAAACAAACAAGCCAAGATCTATCTACTAGATTGTAGCAACGAGTTGATAGGGGAACTCACCCTCGAAGATTCCAAAGCGGTTAACGAGAGCAGATTCTCGTGGGTGATGTAGTCGTACTCTTGCCGATCTCAAGATCGCGTAGATGATCCTTCCGGCGCTGCGTTCCGGCAGCGCTTCCATGATCGGTCACGTTAAATTTTCGATGAAGACCTTCCTATCCCTTGTTCCAGCAGGCAGCGGAGGTTGTATCTCTCTCCTCGCAATTCCGGCCGCGATGGCGTGTGCGGAAGTAGAGGGGAGATCTCGCAGGGCTTCGCCTTAAGCCGGAGCGAGTATGGTGGACTATGAGAGAGCCTTGGTGATCTAGGGTTTCGACACACCAATTAGAAGGGGCTAAACCAGCGGCTAGGGCAATTAGAAGCTCTAACTCTGCGGCTTGGGAGAAATCCCTAGGCTGTGGCTAGGGTTTAGGTTTAGAGGGAGGCAACTTGTGTGTCTAGGAGGGGAGCCCTGCCCCTCCTTATATAGGTGGAGGAGGCGCCCGGCCAAGGGAGGAGTCCTCCCCAACTCGGATCCTAGTGGGCGGCGGTGGAGGAGAACTCCTCCCCAACTCGGTTTCCCACTTCTTCTCCACTTTCCAAAATAGCCGTTTGACTTTTCAAATTGGCGTTTGACTTTTCAAACTAGGATTTGATTAAACCCTTTATTTTGTACAGCGATGACACCTAGTACATGATGCAATCATTCCAACTTGCAATGACACATTCATGTACCCTTCCCCTCAGTCTTGGGACATTCCGGAACCTTCTAGAACATTCCTGCTGAAAACACCGGAACCATTCTCCAACCCCGAAACAGGACTTTCCTTATATGAATCTTATTCTCCGGACCATTCCGAATCTCCTCATGATATCCCGGATCCCATCCGAGACTCCGAACAACATTCGGTCTCTTACTCATCATTCCATAACTACTCAACAACATCGAATCCTTAAGTGTGTCTCCCTACGGTTCGTGAATTATGCGGACATGATCGAGACACTTCTCCGATCAATAACCAATAGAGGAATCTGGAAATTCATATGGCTCCCACATATTTCTACGATTACTTTGCGATCGAATGAACCACTTACATACGATACCAATTTCCCTTTGTCTCACGATATTTTACTTATCTGAGGTTATGATCGTCGGTATCTCTGCATACCTAGTTCAACCTCGTTACTGATAAGTACTCTTTTCTCGTTCCCGTGGTATGTGATCCCTTGTGAGCCAGTCACATGCTTGCAAGCTAATTGGATGACATTCCACCGAGAGGGCCCAGAGTATATCTATCCGTCATATGGATGGACAAATCCACTCTTGATCCATGTGTCTCAACCAATACTTTCCGAACACTCAATGCCACCTTTATAGCCACCTGTTACGGTGTGGTGTTTGATGTCATCAAAGCATCCTTAGGTAAAGGTGATATGCATGATCTCATGGTCGAAGGAATTAGATTACTATGTATCAGAAAGCTTATAGCAAATGAACTATATTAAATGACTTGATCTTTATGCTACGCTTAACTATAGGAGTATGTCCATCACATCATTCTCCTAATGATATGACCCTGTTGTTAATAACATCTCTATGTTCATGATCAGGAAACCATGATCATATATTAACCAACAAGCTAGTTTAACAAGAGGCTTTACTAGGGACTCTTTTATGTTTACAAATCACACAAGTATTAATGTTTCCGGTTAATACAATTATAGCATGGTATGTAAACATTTACCATAAGTATGAAGATATGATAATAACCACTTTATTATTGCCTCTTGGGCATATCTCCAACAGTCTCCCACTTGCACTAGAGTCAATAATCTAGTTTCAAACCTTTGTGTATTCAACACCTATGGCTTTCTGGTGTTGTATGTACACGATTGCTAGTGGTCAACTGATCTCCGGATCTGACACTTCTAGGTCCGTGTGTAATTGCATGTCTTTGCGTCTCTACGCATCACTCATTCTCTAATGAGATGGCTTTGTATAATTTTGGTCCTTCGGTGAGACCTTTAGTTCTTTGGGGTTAAAACATGTTGATAATATTGTCGTACAATATATCTTCATAGTATTATCCCGCTGTGAACTACACCTAGTTTGACAACAAACTAGTTGACACAAAAGCCCTCTTTAGCTGCTATTATAGCAGTCATATACTTAGCCTTTTGTTGTAGTATCTGTCATAATGTCTTAACTTTGGAACTCATCCAAATACATTATGGAACTTACTTTCCATTATATTGTGCCACCCTTAGTTTAGATTGAGATAAACTTAATTTGTACTCTGTGACAAAACTAGTATCAATGTAGTACTTTTACAATGAACTAACCATCTATTTGTCACTTCTACAAATAATATACTCTTAGTTCTTCCAAAAGATCATAAGAATATCCTTACTATCGTCCAATGATCATCTTATGAATCATTCTGGTATATGCTCATAACATTTAGAGCATAGGACATATCTGGATTTGTACATATCACAATATGATTGATATAAATACTCTTTTTGATTTCATACATCAAGTATCAATCTATACTTGAATATTTGTTTCACTTACCAAGTGTCAATACACTTGAATATATCATCAATATTGAACTCATTCAATCCTTTCTGTGTGACAAGAACCTTTCTTGTAGTTTCTATATTGAACTCATTCAATACATCATCTATGTACTTTCGGCACAACCATATTAGCGTCTATTGATGCCAAATATTTGGGTTTTGCCTAAGTCTTTCATCAGGATGAAATTCTTAATATGTGTTAATAAAAGATACATCATTTCTAATCAACAATATGTCCTCCACATAATGTATTAGAAATATGTCTTAGCGCTCCCACTTAATTTCTTGCAAATGCAAGCATCTTCATTGTCTCTGATGAAATTAAACTGTTTTAACAGTTTCATCATAGTGAAGATTCCAACTCCGCTATGTTTACTTCAACCATTGAAGTTTGCATATGCATTTAGCATCCTTTGAATTAACAAAACCCTTTGGACCGTGTCATGCACACGTCCTAGGTAACCCTTCTATTAGAAGAACTTGTTTTGTTTATTCAACTACCACATAACAAAAATTATATGTAGTGGTTGCTACATTAATCCGTCTAGACTAAATATCGCTATGAAAGATCAAAATCTTGTCATAGTCAACCTTTGAACATTTTTGTGAACTCTTTCCCAACATGTCGACTATTTCATAGATGTGAAACATCCATGTCTACTTCTTTATAGATCCAAACACAACTGTAAGGTCTTACACCTTTCTCGAGGGTCCTTCAAGTTCAAAACTTGATTTTTCGTGTATGGAACTATCACGGATTTTATGGCTTCAAGCCATTTGTGGTCAGGGCCCATCGTCGCTTCTTTGCATGTAGTCAGATCATTATTGTCAAATAATGATTTAACTCTCAAATCTTGGTATTTGATTGTTTACCCGACCTACTTGTTTTAATAGGAACTTAGATCTCCGTGACCACAACCTTTGAGGCACGTGAGCCATGAGCATTATTGCGCCTCCGGAACACTTTTTATTTGCGCAACTCTGCACATATAGCTAAGGTTCCTTTAACCTTATCAAAGTTCTATTGTCCTCCCACTTATCTTTTCACGAAAATTCCTTCTCAAAGAAACTTGGCGTTCTAAGCGACAAACACTTTTGTCTCCGGTGTTTATGGAGGAATACTTATGATAATACAAAGACAGGTTTATCCGACTTTGGTTGCAAACATCTTTCTTATGCATAGCATACCAATGTTTAAGAAAGGACTACTTGGGTTTTAACCCAAACCATAACTTTATATGGTGTCATTTCAGCGGATTATGATGGAGCTCTTTTCGTGGAAAGCAGTAGTCTCTAAAGCTTTTAATCTTTAAAATATAATGGCGGTTCTATGAATTACACCTTTGATCTTACCATGTCAAACAAGGTTTTAATTACATATCTCGAGCGCTCCATACTCTTATGGTGTTTTGAAATGCAAATCCACGAGCGATTCCTTAAATCTTAGGTATTATGCTAAACTTGTAACTCAAATATCTTCCTTTATGATCTTTATCATAAACTATTTATATTCTTATTACAATGATTTTGCACTTCATCTTGAAAGACTTTGAACTTTTCAAATGTTTCATACTTCATCCTTATTAAGTAAATATTCATATATTCACTCAAATTTTGGAGAAAGCATATGAAGTTGAAATCCATCGCTCTTGACTACATATAATGGATTTCATACAACAATATGTACAAGTTCAATAAGCTAGTCATTCGTTCCTTTTGGCCTATGAGCGAAGTTTTAATTATCTCTAGGAAAGTTTCTGGCGTCATGTGATCAAAAATCAAAAGACTCCAAAATTCCATCCACATGGAGTTTCTTCATGTTTTCTTTCCAATATAATTTAAACGGCGATGTCACTTCCTAAGTGATCTTTCAATCAATTTGTCTTTCGACATTTTTAGCACTAGTTTTATGGATGTGATTTCTCCAAAGAGATTTGTGAATCATCCATCTTTTATGGATTACGGCAATTATTTGAACAACCCTTTTGTTCTCATAATACCTGATAAAACAAATCTTGAAGGCAAGCTTTGATGTTTCACGAGCAACACAATAACCCTTTATTTGTTCTCGATGAACATCATCACATATTCTTTTGCTAGTTACTTAGGCCATTGTAGTTCATGAATTGTGTTGTTTCGTATGACGATTCACACCAACAAATTCAGTATCAAATACTTAAGAACCACATTGTTTAATAAGCAAAGAATATAGCCATAACACGTATATCATCTATATACTTAAATTGAACAATTCTAGTCTTTTCTTTTCTGCCATATATTTATGAGATTCTCTTTCAGTATTTATTTTACATTTGAAAGAATCTATCAACATCAACAGTGGAGTCATACATATGACACATAGTCCAAAGCGTGTATAATTAAATATCAATGTCTTTGGACTTGCACTTTGAAGTAGATCACCATCATCAAATGTTTGGTGTTCTTTCAAATTCCTTTCTTTAGTAATCTATTGGTGTAGTAAACACTTTACCTACATCAAATATTCACCCTTATCATGGAATTATCCATGATCAAGCTACTTTTAGCTTATAACGGTGAAGCTATGAGTATAATGTTGCTCTCCAAAACATTTTGGAGGATTAGGACAACTAGTGTCTTCAACCTTTTGCAAATTCTCATCAAATACGAGAACATGACTTTTGCCATATTATACTCTATCATGTTGCAACCAAAACTTTGTTTCAGATATCACAATATCTTCCACACATCATGGTTTACGAAACAACTCTTTTGATCCTAGATAACCTTGATATTAAGACAATCCTTTGAATATCAAGAATCATGGAGACAAACATGATACTCATACACTAACACTTGGAATTGTCACTCTTGATTTAATACTAATTATTAAACTTCATGGAGTAACGGAACTTCTTGAAAGTTTGCAATAGGACTTTTAAACTTTAGATTAACACTTCAAAACAATACGATACCAGTTCGTAAAGTATCTAACCAGAATTCTATAGTTCTATCATCTCAATTAAAACTAAGCGCAAGGTGGTAAACGGATGCTAATGACTACAACAACTATGCAAATTCACTTTGATTTAATTTATGATAAATAGTGTTCAACTTTTAATCATATTGCCGTTGAACTCCCTCAAAACAATATCCCTCACATTGTTTTAGTGATCACACGAACCAAATCCACCACATCAAAACCGATCATCACGAGAGTTGATGTAGCTTCAATGGCGAACAATCAACATGTTCATCATATCTACTATATGACTCATGCTTTACCTTTCGGTGATCCGTGTTCGAGACCATGTCTGTACATGCTAGGCTCGTCAAGATCAACCTTAGCTTCCGCATGAGCAAATCTGGCTTGCTCACGTTGTATACACTCGCAGAATCTAACACACCCGATCATCACGTGGTGCTTCGAAACAACGAGCTTTAGCAACGGTGCTTACTAAGGATGAACACTTTAAAACTTGAAATTGTGTGCTTGAGGGATCATCTTATAATGCTACCGTCGTTAACTAAGCAATACAAGATGCATAAAAGGATTAACATCACATGCAATTCATAATATGTGATATGATATGGCCTTTCTTCTTGTGCTTCCGATCTCCATCTTCAAGCGAACATGATCTCCATCATCACGGCATTGCATCAAGGTCAATGGCCGCTCCATGGTTGTCGTCCACCAGCTTCAACTATTACAACTACTTTGAATAGACAAGCGGGTCTTAACAGAATTTAAAGACAACCATATGGCTCCTGCCGGTTGCCAACTTACAATAAGGAACATTGCATACATCATATATAATCACAATCATGGCCATATCACATCACAACACACCTGCAAAACAAAGTTAGGCGCCTCTAATTTTCTTTGCATGTTTTACGTGGTTTGGGGCTTTCAATAAGTGTCGTTCTAACTTACGAACAAGAACCACAACATTGATACTAGTATTGTCAATCACCCGTTGTAAATTGAATCTTAACTATGTTGAGAGAAACAGGCACCCGCAAAGCCACTTATGCAATACAAGTTGCATGTCAAGCGTGGAGCAAGTCTCATGAACGATGTCATGTAAGGTTAGCCGGGCGCTTCATCCCACCATCCGCAAGATGCAAAGTACACAAGAAGCAATCGACAACAAAAGCATCAACGCCACAATGACCATTGTGTTCTACTCGTCTAACAGATCTACATATAGACACGGCTCGATACCCTTTGTTGGGGTTCGTAGCATGGAAAACAAAATTTTCTACCGCATGCAAACAAACAAGCCAAGATCTATCTACTAGATTGTAGCAACAAGTCGATAGGGGAACTCACCCTCGAAGATTCCAAAGCGGTTAACGAGCGATTCTCGTGGGTGATGTAGTCGTACTCTTGCCGATCTCAAGATCGCGTGATGATCCTTCCGGCCCTGCGTTCGAGCGCTTCCATGATCGGTCACACGTTAGATTTTCGATGAAGACCTTCCTCTCCCTTGTTCCAGCGAGCACGGAGGTTGTAGCACTCTCCTCGCGATTCCGTGACCTGACGGCGTGGTACCGGAAGTAGAGGGAGATCTCGCGAGCTTCGCCTTAAGCGGAGGCGGTATGGTGGACTATGAGAGAGCCTTGGTGATCTAGGGTTTAGACACACCAATTAGAAGGGCTAAACCAGCGGCTAGGGCAATTAGAAGCTCTAACTCGTGGCTTGGGAGAAATCCCTAGGCTGTGGCTAGGGTTTAGGTTTAGAGGGAGGCAACTTGTGTGTCTGGGAGGAGCCCTGCCCTCTATATAGGTGGAGGGCGCCCGGCCAAGGGAGGAGTCCCTCCCCAACTCGGATCCCTAGTGGGCGGCGGTGGAGGAGAACTCCTCCCAACTCGATTTCCACTTCTTCTCCACTTTCCAAAATAGCCGTTTGACTTTTCAAATTGGCGTTTGACTTTTCAAACTAGGATTTGATTAAACCCTTTATTTTGTACAGCGATGACACCTAGTACATGATGCAATCATTCCAACTTGCAATGACACATTCATGTACCCATCCCCTCCGGAGTCGGACATTAGGAACCTTCTAGAACATTCTGCTGAAAACACGGAACCATTCTCCAACCCCGAAAGCAGGACTTTCCTTATATGAATCTTATTCTCCGGACCATTCCGAATCTCCTCGTGATATCCGGATCCTATCCGAGACTCGAACAACATTCGGTCTCTTACTCATCATTCCATAACTACTCAACAACATCGAATCCTTAAGTGTGTCTCCCTACGGTTCGTGAATTATGCGGACATGATCGAGACACTTCTCCGATCAATAACCAATAGAGGAATCTGGAAATTCATATGGCTCCCACATATTTCTACGATTACTTTGCGATCGAATGAACCACTTACATACGATACCAATTTCCCTTTGTCTCACGATATTTTACTTATCCGAGGTTATGATCGTCGGTATCTCTGCATACCTAGTTCAACCTCGTTACTGATAAGTACTCTTTTCTCGTTCCCGTGGTATGTGATCCCTTGTGAGCCAGTCACATGCTTGCAAGCTAATTGGATGACATTCCACCGAGAGACCAGTATATCTATCCGTCATATGGATGGACAAATCCCACTCTTGATCCATGTGTCTCAACCAATACTTTCCGAACACTCAATGCCACCTTTATAGCCACCCTGTTACGGTGTGGTGTTTGATGTCATCAAAGCATCCTTCCGGTAAAGGTGATATGCATGATCTCATGGTCGAAGGAATTAGGTTACTATGTATCAGAAAGCTTATAGCAAATGAACTATATTAAATGACTTGATCTTTATGCTACGCTTAACTATAGGAGTATGTCCATCACATCATTCTCCTAATGATATGACCCTGTTGTTAATAACATCTCTATGTTCATGATCAGGAAACCATGATCATATATTAACCAACAAGCTAGTTTAACAAGAGGCTTTACTAGGGACTCTTTTATGTTTACAAATCACACAAGTATTAATGTTTCCGGTTAATACAATTATAGCATGGTATGTAAACATTTATCATAAGTATGAAGATATGATAATAACCACTTTATTATTGCCTCTTGGGCATATCTCCAACACCTTGAGTACGAGGGCCGCTCCTCATGCTACTCAACTTTAGTTACCGCTAAGTTCTTGTCATTGTAAATACATGCATATCATAGAGAACCGCCAACGGGGTACCCCTTGCACATGGTACAGGAGTTGTCCCATAACCAAAATGATAAGGCAAGTAGACAATGAGCATCTCAACAATCTTCTTATTTGCCATGAGAAAATGGCGCTTTTTTCTCTCTTTCCTCTTTTCAATATGTTTCTCTCTTTTTTATAAGAAGAAAGCTTCATAGATTGCTCATTATGGTTATGCTGCAAGTTTCCACCATGATTAGGCATGGCTTAGGCTAGCGGCCGAGGCGTTTCTATAACACATATACATAACTCCATAGACTTACAAGCTCCCCTTTTATTTCACACCGACTACATCCGCAAACAAAAGAGCATGATATCAACTGGGTATATATTTACAAGTGTTGAAAGCGTTCCCCATGACAACACGGTTCTGCTAACTTCTAGCCTATAATTTGCAAGCATATAACTTTCATGGACAGGTCACAGTGGTTTAGGTTTATTAGGTGCAAGAAATAAAATATGCCATCAAGTTCGTGAGATCTTTACTAACTAACTTTCTCAAGACAGTCAAACATTTTATTTGGAAGAAAACAAGGCATAATGAATATGCACTAAAACAACAGATGATGCTAGTAGGTAGGTATGGTAGAAACTTTTGACTATTGGTTTTGGGGAGCTGGATGCACATGTAGAGCTCATACTCAGTGCAAGTGAAGGCTAGCAATAGATAGGGAGCAACGAACGAGAGAACAATAACTGTCATAATCATGCTTGCAACAAAACAGGAATAAATATAGCATGAAAGTGTTACAAGAACTCTGAGGCAAAATAAAGCATCGAGGCTTACTGACTATTGTTCAGTCATATGCATGCGTGAGCATGTGCCAAGTCGATTCACATGAAACATTCAAAGGAGGATACCACAATATCATACCAAGTTATGAATAGAACAATGCAAGCGAACATTCATATGACATGCTACAAACTATTAGCAAGCTGGAGCTAATCATAAGAAAGCAAGAACTACTAAGCATCCATAAATAACATACACCTTACATGAACAGACTAAGCATGCTCACAATGATGAGTATATGTACAAAAATGGAAAACAAATAGAGTTCGTTACCAGACTCTTACCACACCTCAAGTTGTCTTAATCTTCATTATTGCTCTTCACTCGTGTGACTTGAATAATAACATGAAACCAAATTCCAGTGAGGACTGCTGAACCCTGCAAAGAACTTCACAAAACCAAAGAAGAACAACAAATATTTTTGGTGTTTTCGAATTTTAAAGCAAGCACACAAAGCAAAACCAAACAAAGCAAAATATTTTTGGATTTTTATTTTAAGGAAAACCAAAGCTAAAAAGCAAAAAAACAAACCAAGAGAAACAACGAAAATATTTTTGGTATTTTTGTATTTTGAGAAAGCAGAAACAAGAACCAAAAAGAAAGCTAAACATGGATATACAAAGAACCGACGAAACATGATATATAGATGAGTGTGATGTCGGTGTACCTCCCCCCAAGCTTAGGTTTTTGGCCTAAGTGGGGCTCAAATCCATGGTGACCAAGAAGGTGCACCTCCGTAGTACGCCGAGGAGGCCCCTTCGTCCTGGTAAGAGCTCGAGGACTCCCCTATGTAGTGCACAGAGGGGTCGTATGAGGGCGCGTCCCCCTGATAGTGTCCATGGAAGCCAAGAATGCGCAGCTTCTCGTCCATCTCCTCCTTGGAGTGTGACAAAGGTCTCTGGGAAATACTTAACAAGGTGGTTTGGGGCAGAGGAATCTCTCTCTCTTCCCCGTCAGTAAACAATATTCTATAAACCAGACTCTCAAGGGTAGAGCCAGCAGTGACAAAGTGATGCACTTTCATGGCAGCCAAGTAAAGCCTCTAAGGATCCAAAACTGTATCATTTGGATCAACACAAAGGTCTAAGGCAGCAACAACACGTGCATCAATAATTCACCCACAAATGGGTCCCTTAGCAGCTAAGCGACGAGCAATGAGATAACCAAGATTGTACCAGGTTTCATTGTTGAGTGCAGCAGCTGATGACCCACAAGTATAGGGGGTGTATCACAATACTTTCGATAAATAGGAGTGTCGATCCCAACAAGGAGCAGAAGGTGATGAACAGTGGTATGGAGCAGGAACTCTCTGTAAATACTTAGCAAACGGATTTTTAGTGGTTTTCTGATAAGGAAACGAAACAAAGAACAAGTAATAAAGACAACGAACAAATGGAGCAAGTGGCCCAATCCTTTGTTAGCAAAGGACAAGCCGGTGGAAATACTTATAAGGACCAAACGTTCTCGAGGACACATGGGAATTCTGTCAAGTGCTTTCGCTTCAAATAGCTGAGTACTCTTCTTTGGTGTTGTAAGTGTTGCGTGGGTGAACCTGTGCTAACATACTAAACTTACTTGGACTAATACATACTTGTGATTAAACCCCCTGCAAGCATCCGCAACTACAGGAAAGTAATTAAGATATAAATCTAACCACAACCTTAAACTCTGAGATCCTACGCTCCCTTGTGCAAAGGTGTCCTAACGGGGGTTCAGGTTTCTGTCACTCTGGCAACCCCATCATTAGTATCCAAATACACAATGCACCCCCTAGGCCCATAAATGGTGAAGTATCATGTAGTCGAGGTTCACATGACACCACTAGAAGAATAGCACCACAACTTAAATACTATACCATTGAATAATAACTCAACACAAATTCACTACTAACAACATGACTTCTACCATGTCCTCAAGAACTAAACGAACTACTCACAAGACATCATATGGATCAAGATCAAAGATGATATGGTGATGGATAACAATATGAACATAAACAACACTCCAATGGTTCCACTCAAAAGCATCAACTATAATAGTAATCAACACCGGGAAGGTTTCCCCTAATGAACTAAAGAAATATCTAACACAATTGTTACAGCGGGATGGAGTAATGATGATGGTGCTGGTGGAGATGATGGTGTGGATGATGATGATCCTGATGAAGCCTAGGTTGACGATGGTGATGATGGCAACGATCTCCCCTCTCCGGGAAGGAATTCCGCGGAAGAAATCTGTCTGCCGGAGTGATCTTTCTCTCTCGGTGTTTTCCGCCCCGCAGAGGCGGCGGAAATCTATCTGTGGTCGCCCCAGGTGTTAGGTTCCATAAGGAAGATATAGGCGAGAGGGCGGAGTCAGAGGCCGGGCAGGTGGGCCACACCTGCCCTAGGCGTGGCCTAGGGGTGTGTGGGCCCCCTGCGGCCCTTCTTCGCCTCCCCTTTTGTCTTCCTTTGTCTTCGGGGAAAATATATTTTTTCCATATTTTTCTGATCTTCGTGAAATTGCATCAAAACACCTCCTTTTCCGTCAGAATCCAGACTCCAGCGGCTCATCCTCCAAGAATCATCCAACATGCATAAACAGATGAAAAGACATAAGTAATACCTCATAATAAGACATATATCAATGAATAGAAGCAAATTATGATATAGAAAGGTGATGCAAATTGGGCGTATCAACTCTCCCAAGATGAGACCTTCGGTTGTCCCCAAGCGAAAACTGAGCTCAGTAAACATGTCCACAAGTTTATGGAGTGAAGTGTCGATAAAAGAATACAAAGAAGAAGCATCACACTTACCAATGCACAACTCACAAAAGAAAGCAACTCACCATTATATGACTTTAGCTTGCAACAAGTACAGGAGTCACAATAGAGATACATAAAGATAAATCATAATTGGAATTGGCAAACTTTGTTCTCGGTCAGAGAACACCTGGCAAATAGTTTCACAAAAAGCTTTTGTAGAAGTTTTCAAAACAGGAGCACTCTTTGCTCAAACAGGTTTTTCACAATGAGGCTTTCAAAGTAATACTCAATAGATAAGAGTTTTGTGCAAACAAGGAAGATAAAGAACATGATTGAATAAATCACCATATGAATGCTTGAAACACAACAACTCAAATGCTTGCTGGAGATAGAGAGGAAGTAGGTTTACTGACTCAACTTGGAAGTAGGAGAAAGGTCCCTTCATAGAGGGAAGCAGGGATTTCAAGTCATAAAGAGCTTTCAAAAGATTATGGTACTTACTAGCTTTGAGCCCTCATTGCCCCTATCATAGGCATCTTGAGATGATTAAGGTTAAAGTGAACAAGGATGGAGTATATGCTTGACGAAATATAAATTGGCAATCTCATGTCCCTTGAATATGAGGGCCACCCCTCATGCTACTCAACTTCAGTTACCAGTAAGTTCTTGTCATTGTAAGTACATGCATATCATAGAGAACCGCCAACGGGGTACCCCTTGCACATGGTACAGGAGCTTTCCCATAACCAAAATGACAAGGCAAGCACACAGTGAGCATCTCAGTGATCTTTTTATTTACTATATGCATAGCTTTTTATTGAGAATGCTTCATAGATATCTCACTATGGTGATGCTGCAAGTTTCCACCATGATCAGGCATGGCTTAGGCTAGCAGCCCAGGCGTTTCTCTAACACAAAATACAAACTCCATGGACTTACAAGTTCCCTCATTATTTCACACCGGTGACATCCACAGACAAAAGAGCACAATATCAACTGTGTACAGAGTACAAGTGCAATGTTGAAAACGATCCCCGTGATAGCACGGTTCTGCTAATTCCAACGTTTAGGTGCAAGCATATACAACTTAGATTACACAATGGTTCAAGTCTATTAGGGGCAAGGAAATAAGGTGTGCCATCAAGTTCGTGAGAGCTTTACTAACTAGTTTTCATATAACAAAAAACTTTTTAATTCGAAAGATAAATGAAGCTTGATAATTTGCTTGGAATAGCAATAATGCTACTAGGTAGATATGGTGGACACAAATGGCATAGGTTTGGTTCGAAGGGATTGGAAACATGAGAAGTATGCCTTCTCAAAACAGGTTTTTGGCTAGCAAGGCTAGGTAGCAAGCAAGAGAGTTGAAAGAAACAAGTAATAAAGCCAAACATGCAAACTTCCTTGAAGACAAAAACGATCTTAAATAATGAATACTAAGCTTATGAGCCAATCAAGAAAGAAAACAAATGATACAAAATACCTGTAAGCTTTTCCTCTTCTCCTTTCAAACCTCAAAAAGTGTTGCTAGTAACCAGAGCTCGGTTTGCCAAAACCAATTTAGATTACCTTGATGCTCCCAAAGTGATTCCAAATACTAATCAACAAGATCCATGATATAATAGAGATTGCAAACTAAAATAAGAAGTGTAAAAAGTAAAAGATGAGACTTCTCATTAATATTTCAATAAAGGCACTCACACCAAGGGATACATAGATAATCAACTAAAGGAGAGATACTTCCACATGCAAACCAACCTATAAGATAACTTCTCTAACAAAGATATGAATCCACTAAAAATGTAAAAGATAAAATATGATGATGGTGATACCTGATGACCCACAAGTATAGGGGATCACAACAGTCTTCGCGAGTAGTATTACCCAATTTATTGATTCGACACAAGGGGATCCAAAGAATGCCTGCAAGCCTTAACACTGAGTTGTCAGTTCAGCTGCACCTGGAAATAGTTCTTAGTCATAGAAGTTTATCAGTAGCAACAGTTTGTAGTAGCAATAGCAAAGCAACAAAGAATAAAGAAACAGAGCAATCGTAATAAAGAACGATAATGAGGATTCGAGTGTGGTAGGCATAGGGATGGATGGACGGGCGTTGCATGGACGAGTCTAAACATGTAACTTCAAGATCTAGGGCATTGCAGATAAATAATAACAAGCATCCAAGTACTAAACAATCCTAGGCATGTGCTCCAAATATAGTCATACATGCTCGTAATGAGAACTTGCACAACATCTTCTGTCCAGCCAACCCGTGGCAGAGGGGCCTCTAGGGAACTACTGGCAATTAAGGTGCTCCTTTTAATAGAGTACCGAAGCAAAGCATTAACACTCTATGAACACATGTGATCCTCACACCACAGCCATCCCCTCCGGTTGTCCCAATTATTGTCACTTTGGGGCCTTTGGATCCGGACAATGATATGTGTACACAACTTGCAGATAAGATCACAAACAATACTATCATAATGATTTAGTAATAAGTTCAGATCTGAGATCATGGCCCTCGGGCCCTCGTGACAAGCATTAAGCACAACTAGGCACTATGCCCTAACAATCTTATTCGATTACATGATAGAACTCATCCAATCCCTACCATCCCCAAGCCTATAGCGGGGGATTACTCACTCATGGATGAGGGAAACATCGGTTGTTGATGGAGATGCGTTGGTGATGACGATGGCGATGATCCTCTCCAAATTCCCTGCCCTGGCAGGGTACCATAATGGAGTTTCTAGATCCGAATCTTGGTTTCTGGTGGCGGCGGCGGAGCAAAACTCTTTCTGGAAAACTATCGACCCCCCCTTGAGTTTTTAGGTCAGAAGGCAACTTATAGGCGTGGAGGAAGGCCGAGGAGCTGCCTGGGGTGGCCAAACCCCCTCTAGGTGCGGGGTGAGGTGAGCCCGCGCCTGGGGTGGGTCTGGGCCCCGCAGGCCTCCTCTCTGTCTCCCCTTCTGGCTCCGTGGATCTTCTGGTGAGAAATAGTTTTTGGCATATTTTCTGGGATTTTTCCTGATAGTTGATTTTCTGCACAAAAACAAGACACCAAGGTAATTCTGCTGAAAACAACGTCAGTCTATGTTAGTTGTATCCAAATCACACAAGTTTATAGAAGAAACAATAGCAAAGTGTTCGAGAAAGTAGATATGTCTTGGACGTATCAATTCCGCGGCACTCCCCCAAGCTTGGAACAAGCCAAGGGGATGCCAAACCTGATGATGAATTACTCCTTCGGTGGTGCTGGTGTTCTCTTTTCATCATAAAGCTTCCAGGGAAAAGGTTCCCCATCCAAAAAGGATGTCCTTGGCTCTGCAATCCTAAAACTAGCAGCAGAGCCTATGCGATCAAATCTAGCCTCATACTCACAGTTTTGATTTTGTATGTCATAGAGCTGTGCTTGTAATTGGTTGGTGGTCTGACAGAGCGAGAAGATTTCTTCTCAGAGCTCAGCCACCTCCTCTTCGTGTTTGGCGATGAGTTCTGAACTTATCTTGTGAATAACATCCACCTCGCGTTCCGCCATCTTCTCGTACCTGAAAATCTCCTGCTCCAATGCTTCCATCCTGTCTTCCAGACTTCCTTCTCCTTTGGGGCCTTGAACTTCTTTCATCTGTACCTTCCCATCTTTGAGAATCAACTCCTTAGTATGGATCCTCAACTCATACATGTATGGGTTGAGGACATCCGCAGAGGAAATCCCCCATGGGTGATCTAGAGGAAGACATTGTAGCTCCAAAAGCGAGAATTTGCACGTGAAGCGGTCGAAACAAAAACACGATGAGAACTCGATGTAAGAACCTCGGGGGATCCGGGGGTTATATATTACGAAGTTTCAATGCATAAGGAAGGTACTGGTACGAAAACAAGGCGGAGACGAAGCTCGTGGGTGGCACACCCCTTCCAGGCGCGACCAAGCAGGGCCCGCGCCTGGGGTGGGTTTGTCCACCCTAGACTCCGTTTCCTCCTCTATTCCGTCTCGTAACTTACCTTATGTATTAAAAACACCAAAAAAATAAAAAAGTTTAGGCTTTCACGAACCTTCTGTTTTCACCACTTTTACCTATTCAAAGACGAACTCTATAGTTTGTGGTGTTTGGTTCCTAATAAATTATTTTGGAGTCACCATTTGAATAACATCAACATCTTCATTATAAGAATCTCCAGAAATATAATGTTTTAGTCTCTGACCATTCACCACCTGTGTTGTGTCATCCTTCAAAGAAGATATTTTGATAGCACCTTAACGATATACTTCCTTAATAACAAAAGGTCCTTCCCATTTTGAGAGTAGTTTCCCTACAAAAAATCTGAGACGGTATCTATACAAAAGAACTTTCTCACTGACATGGAACTCCCTTTTGGGAATTCTCCTATCGTGCCATCTTTTTACTTTTTCCTTAAATAGCCTAGCATTTTCATAAGCTTCACTACTCCACTCATCTATAGATTACTCAAGTCGAGCAATCTTTTATCACCGGCAAGTCTAAAGTCTCTATTCAAATCTTTCACTGCCCAATAAGCCTTGTGTTCTAATTCTAAAGGCAAGTGACAAGCTTCCCCATAGACCATTTTGTAAGGAGACATCCCCATAGGATTTTTATAAGCAGTTCTATAAGCCCACAAAGCGTCATTCAACTTTTTAGCCCAATTTTTCCTAGATCTATTAACAGTCTTCTGCAAGATAGATTTGATTTCCCTATTGGAAAGTTCTACTTGCCCACTGGTTTGGGGTGATAAGCTAAAGCAATTCTATGGTTTACATCATACTTAGCGAGAGTTTTTCTAAAACCCCCATGAATAAAATGAGAGCCTCCATTAGTCACGAGATATCTAGGCACACCGAACCTAGGAAAAATAACATCCTTGAGAATTTTTTAAGAGGTCTTATCGTCAGCGTTGTTTGTAGGTATGGCTTCTACCCACTTTGTATCATAGTCAACAGCAACAAGAATATGAGTATACCCTTTTGAAGGAGGGAAAGGACCCATAAAGTCAAATCCCCAACAATGAAAAGGTTCAATAACAAGAGAATAATTCATAGGCATTTCATTTTGTCTAGAAATGTTACCTACTCGTTGACATTCATCACATGACAAGACAAACTTTCTTGCATCTTTGAAAAGGGTAGGCCAATAAAATCCAGATTGTAAGACCGTTTGTGTAGTCCTATCCCCAGACTGCCATGGCATTTTATCAATATCTCTTGTTGTTCAAATTCTGGAACACATCTCCGCATAATACCATCCACTTCTTCTTTGTATAAATGTTGGTCATCCCAAAAGTAATGCCTTAGATCATAAAAGAATTTTCTTATTTGCTGAGGTGTAAAGGTTGGAGGCAAATACTTGGAAACAATAAAGTTAGCATAATCAGCATACCGAGGACTTTCATGCGGACTTACCCTTATTGCAGCCAACTGTA
The DNA here is from genome assembly GCA_023614405.1 of Avena insularis. Taxonomy (NCBI): domain Eukaryota; kingdom Viridiplantae; phylum Streptophyta; class Magnoliopsida; order Poales; family Poaceae; genus Avena; species Avena insularis. The sequence goes on along the minus strand of CM042689.1, from coordinate 26,630,151 downwards.
CATTTGGAGAACTATCATTAACAGAGAATGGGTCAAAAGAAATGTTTTCCAAACGAGATAAATTGTCAGCAACAAGATTTTCAGCACCTTTCCTATCCATAATATGCAGATCAAACTCTTGCAAAAGCAACACCCACCTAATAAGCCTAGGCTTAGTGTCCTTCTTTGTCATAAGGTACTTAATAGCAGCATGATCAGTATGAATAGTAACCTTTGAATCAACAATATAAGGTCTAAACTTATCACAAGGAAAGATTACAGCTAAGAACTCTTTTTCAGTAGTAGCATAATTCTTTTGAGCAGCATCTAGAGTCTTGCTAGCATAATGAATAACATTCAACTTATTATCAACACGTTGTCCAAGGACATCACCCACAGCAAAATCACTAGCATCACACATAATTTCAAAAGGTAAACTCCAATCAGGTGGTTGAACAATAGGAGCAGTTTTCAAAGCTTTCTTCAAGTTTTAAAAGCTTCCTTACAATCATCATCAAAACAAAAGGTACATCTTTTTGAAGAAGATTAGTAAGGGGCTTCGAAATTTTGGAGAAATCTTTAATAAACCTCCTATAGAAACCAGCGTGACCAAGGATACTACGAATACCTTTGATATCTCTAGGACAAGGCATCTTCTCAATTGCTTCAATTTTGGCTCTATCCACTTCAATGCCTCTTTCAGAGATCTTGTGTCCAAGAACAATCCCTTCATTAACCATGAAATGGCATTTCTCCCAATTAAGAAAAAGGTTGGTTTCTTCACATCTCTGCAAACTTTATCAAGGTTGTGCAAACAGTTATCAAAATAAGTTCCATAGACGGAAAAATTGTCCATGAAAACTGATATGTCCAAAACGTATCTACTTTTGCGAACACTTTGCTACTGTTTCTCCTCTGAACTTATGTGATTTCGATACAATTAACACGGACTGACGCTGTTTTTAGCAGAATTACCTTGGTGTCTAGTTTTTTTGTAGAAAATCAACTATCAGGAAAAATCCCAGAAAATATGCCAAAAATTATATTTCACCAGAAGATCCTGTTGGAGATATGCCCAAGAGGCAATAATAAAGTGGTTATTATCATATCTTCATACTTATGATAAATGTTTACATACCATGCTATAATTGTATTAACCGGAAACATTAATACCTGTGTGATTTGTAAACATAAAAGAGTCCCTAGTAAAGCCTCTTGTTAAACTAGCTTGTTGGTTAATATATGATCATGGTTTCCTGATCATGAACATAGAGATGTTATTAACAACAGGGTCATATCATTAGGGGAATGATGTGATGGACATACTCCTATAGTTAAGCATAGCATAAAGATCAAGTCATTTTAATGGTTCAATTGCTATATGCTTTCTGATACATAGTAACCTAATTCCTTCGACCATGAGATCATGCATATCACCTTTACCAGATGGATGCTTTGATGACATCAAACACCACACCGTAACTAGGTGGCTATAAAGGTGGCATTGAGTGTTCGGAAAGTATTGGTTGAGACACATGGATCAAGAGTGGGATTTGTCCATCCATATGACGGATAGATATACTCTGGGCCCTCTCGGTGAAATGTCATCCAATTAGCTTGCAAGCATGTGACTAGCTCACAAGGGATCACATATCACGGGAACGAGAAAAGAGTACTTATCAGTAACGAGGTTGAACTAGGTATGCAGAGATACCGACGATCATAACCTCGGATAAGTAAACTATCGTGAGACAAAGGGAAATTGGTATCGTATGTAAGTGGTTCATTCGATCGCAAAGTAATCGTAGAAATATCTGGGATCCATATGAATTTCCAGATTCCTCTATTGGTTATTGATCGGAGAAGTGTCTCGATCATGTCCGCATAATTCACGAACCGTAGGGAGACACACTTAAGGATTCGACGTTGTTTGAGTAGTTATGGAATGATGAGAAAGAGACCGAATGTTGTTCGGAGTCTCGGATGGGATCCGGGATATCACGAGGAGATCCGGAATGGTCCGGAGAATAAGATTCATATAAGGAAAGTCTCGTTTCGGAGTTAGGGAATGGTTCCGGTGTTTTCATCGGGAATGTTCTAGAAAGTTCCGGAATGTCCGGCACTCCGGAGGGGAAAGGGTACATGGATGTGTTATATCAAGTTGGTATGATTGCATCATGTACTAAGTGTCATCGCTGAACAAAATAGAGGGATTAATCAAATCCTAGTTTGAAAAGTCAAACGGCTAGTTTGAAAGTCAAACGGCTATTTTTGGGAAGTGGGAAAGGAGGAGGAAACCGAGTTGGGGAGGAGTCCCTCCTCCCACCGGCCGCACCACCAAGCCGACTTGGGAGGGACTCCTCCCTTGGCCAGCCCTCCACCTATATAAGGAGGGGCTCCCTCCTTGACACACAAGATCCTCTCCTCCAAACCCTAGCACCAAGCCGCCGCCTCCATAGCCGCCCACGCCTAGAGTTAAACCCTAGCCGCGCCTAGCTAAACCCTAGCCCGGCTTGCCCCTCCTGGTGTGTCTAAACCCTAGAACACCGAGGACTCTCTCATACTCCACCATACTCGCTCCGGCTTAAGGCGAAGCCTGCGAGATCTCCCTCTACTTCGGTACCACGTTGTCTTTTGGAATCGCGAGAGAGTGCTACAACCTCCGCTTCTGCTGGAACAAGGGAGAGGAAGGTCTTCGTCAATCTGAGCGTGTGACCCGGCTGCAGGGGCCGCTGCGACAGCGCCGGAAGGATCGTCTCTGCGATCTTGAGATCGGGAGAATGCGACTACATCACCCACGAGAATCCGCTCTCGTTAAACGCTTTGGAATCTTCGAGGGTGAGTTATTCCATCGACTCGTTGCTACAATCTAGTAGATAGATCTTGGCTTGTTTGTTTGTATGCGATAGAAAATTTTGTTTTCCATGCTACGAAACCCTACAGTGGTATCAGAGCCGTGTCTATATGTAGATCTGTTGCACGAGTAGAACACAATGGTCATTGTGGGCGTTGATGCTTTTATTGTCGATTGCTTCTTGTGTACTTTGCATCTTGCGGGATGTTGGGATGAAGCGGCCCGGGCTAACCTTACATGACATCGTTCATGAGACTTGCTCCACGCTTGACATGCAACTTGTATTGCATAAGTGGCTTTGCGGGTGCCTGTTTCTCCTAGCATAGTTAAGATTCAATTTACAACGGGTGTTTAACAATACTAGTATCAATGTTGTGGTTCATGTTCGTAAGTTAGAACGACACTTATTGAAAGCCCCAAACCTTGTAAAACATGCAAAGAAAGTAGAAGCGTCTAACTTTGTTTTGCAGGGGTGTGCAGTGATGTGATATGGCCATGATTGTGATTATATTTGATGTATGCAATGATCCTTATTGTAAGTTGGCAACCGGCAGGAGCCATATGGTTGTCCTTAATTTATGTTAAGACCCGCGTGTCTATTCAAAGTAGTTGTAATAGTTGAAGCCAGTGGACGACAACCATGGAGAAGCGTCATTGACCTTGATGCAATGCCGGTGATGATGGAGATCATGTTCGTGCTTGAAGATGGAGATCGGAAGCACAAAGAAGAAAGGCCATATCATATCACATATTATGAATTGCATGTGATGTTAATCCTTTATGCATCTTGTATTGCTTAGTAGACGACGGTAGCATTATAAGATGATCCCTCATGCACATGAATTTCAAATCATAAAGTGTTCACCCTTAGTTAGCACCGTTGCTAAAGCTTGTTGTTTCGAAGCATCACGTGATGATCGGGTGTGTTAGATTCCGCAAGTGTATACAACGTGAGCAAGCCAGATTTGCTCATGCGGAAACTAAGGTTTGATCTTGACGAGCCTAGCATGTACAGACATGGTCTCGTAACACGGATCACCGAAAGGTAAAGCATGAGTCATATAGTAGATATGATGAACATGTTGATTGTTCGCCATTGAAGCTACATCAACTCTCGTGATGATCGGTTTTGATGTGGTGGATTTGGTTCGTGTGATCACTAAAACAATGTGAGGGATATTGTTTTGAGTGGGAGTTCAACAACAATTTGATTAAAAGTTGAACACTATTTATCATAAATTAAATCAAAGTTGCATAGTTGTTGTAGTCATTGGCATCCGTTTACCACCTTGCGCTTAGTTATAATTGAGATGATAGAACTATAGAATTCTGGTTAATTACTTTACGAACTGGTATCGTATTGTTTTGAAGTGTTAATCTAAAGTTTAAAAGTCCTATTGCAAACTTTCAGTAAGTTCCGGTTACTCCATGAAGTTTAATAATTGGTATTAAAATCGAGAGTGACAATTCCAAGAGTTAGTGTATGAGTATCATGTTTGTCTCCTTGATTCTTGATATTCAAAGGATTGTCTTAATATCAAGGTTATCTAGGATCTGAAAGAGTTGTTTCAGAAACCATGATGTGTGGAAGATATTGTGATATCTAAAACGAAGTTTTGGTTACAACATGATAGAGTATAATATGGCAAGAGTCATGTTCTCATATTTGATGAGAATTTGCAAAAGGTTGGAGACACTAGTTGTCCTAAACCTCCAAAAAGTTTTGGAGAGCAACATTATACTCGTGATTCACCGTTATAAGCTAAAAGTAGCTTGATCATGGATGATTCCATGATAAGGGTGAATATTTGATGTAGGTAAAATGTTTACTACACCAAGAGATTACTAAAGAAAGGAATTTGAAAGAACACCAAACATTTGATGATGGTGATCTACTTCAAAGTGCAAGTCCAAAGACATTGGTATTTTACTATACATGCTTTGGACTATGTGTCATGTATATGGCTCCACTATTGATGTTGATAGATTCTTTCAAACAGAAAAGGAAATCTTGAAGAGAATCTCATAAGTATATGGCAGAAAAGAAAAGACTAGAATTGTTCAGCTTAAGTATATAGATGATATACATGTTATGGATATATTCTTTGCTTATTAAACAATGTGGTTCTTAAGTATTTTATACTGAATTTGTTGGTGTGAATCGTCATACAAAACAACACAATTCATGAACTACAATGGCCTAAGTAACTAGCAAAAGAATATGTGATGATGTTCATCGAGAACAAATAAAGGGTTATTGTGTTGCTCGTTTAAATCAAAGTTTGCCTTCAAGATTTGTTTTATCAGGTATTATGAGAACAAAAGGTTTGTTCAATTAATTGTCGTAATCCATAAAAGATGGATGATTCACAAATCTCATTGGAGAAATCACATCCATAAAACTAGTGCTAAAAATGTCGAAAGACAAAATGATTGAAAGATCATTTAGGAAGTGACATCGCCGTTTAAATTATATTGGAAAGAAAACATGAAGAAACTCCATGTGGATGGAATTTTGGAGTCTTTTGAATTTTGATCAAATGACGCTTGTGAAACTTTCCTAGAGATAATTAAAACTTCGTTCATAGGCCAAAAGGGAACGAATGACTAGCTTATTGGAACTTGTACATATTGTTATGTAAGTCCATTATGTAGTCAAGCGATGGATTTCAACTTCATATGCTTTCTCCGAAAATTTGAGTGAATATATGAATATTTACTTAATAAGGATGAAGTATGAAACATTTGAAAAGTTCAAAGACTTTCAAGATGAAGTGCAAAATCATTGTAACAAGAATATAAATAGTTTATGATAAGATCATAAAGGAAGATATTTGAGTTACAAGTTTAGCATAATACCTAAGATTTAAGGAATCGTTAATGGATTTGTATGTCCCGAAACACCATAAGAGTATGGAGCGTTCGAGATATGTAATTAAACCTTGTTTGACATGGTAAGATCAAAGGTGTAATTTATAAAACTGTCATTATATTTTAAAGATTAAAAGCTTGAGAGACTACCGTTTTTCCACTGAAAAGAGCTCCATCATAATCCGTTGAATTGACACCATATAAAGTTATGGTTTGGGATAAAACCCAAGTTGTCCTTTCTTAAACATTGGTATGCTATGCATAAGAAAGATGTTTGCAACCAAAGTCGGATGAACCTATCTTTGTATGTTATTTCGAATAACTGTTCCTCCATAACATCGGAGACAAAAATGTTTGTCGCTTAGAACGTCAAAGTTTCTTTAAGAAGGAATTTTTCGTGAAAAGTTAAGTGGGAGGGCAATAGAACTTTGATAAGGTTAAAAGAACCTTAGCTATATGTGCAGAGTTGCGCAGCACCGAAAAGTGTTCCGGAGGTAGCAACAATGCTCATGGCTCATGTGCCTCAAAGGTTGTAGTCACGGAGATCTAAGTTCCTATTAAAACAAGTAGGTCGGGTAAACAATCAAATACCAAGATTTGAAAGTTAAATCATTATGTGACAATAATGATCTGACTACATGCAAAGAAGCGATGATGGACCCTGACTCCGTCAAATGGCTTGAAGCCATAAAATCCGTGATAATTCTATATACGAGAGATCAAGCTTTGAACTTGAAAGACCCTCTGGAAAGGTACAAGACCTTACAGTCGTATTTGGATCTATAAAGAAATAGACATGGATGTTTCACATCTATGAAATTATTGACATGTCGGGAAAGAGTTCACGACAATGTTCAAAGAGTTGACTATGACAAGATCTGATCTTTCATTAAGCGATATTTAGTCTAGACGGATTAATGTATCAACTACGACATATAATTTTGTTATGTGTTGAATAAACAAAACAAGTTCTTCTAATAGAATGGTTACCAAGGACGTGTGCATGCCACAGTCCAAAGGGTTTTGTTAATTCAAAGGATGCTAAAAGCATATGCCAACTTCAATAGTTGAAGTAAGCATCACGGAGTTGGAATCTTCACCATGATGAAACTGTTAAAAGAGTTTAATTTCATCAGAGACGATGAAGATGCTTGCATTTGCAAGAAATTAAGTGGGAGCGCTAAGACATGTTTCTAATACATTATGTGGAAGACATATTTGTTGATTGGAAATAATGTATCTTTTATTAACACAGGATAAGAATTTCATCTCGATGAAAGACTTAGGCAAAACCCAAATATTTGGCATCAATAGACGCTAATATGGTTGTGCCAAAAGTACATAGATGATATATTGAATGAGTTCAATATAGAAACTACAAGAAAGGTTCTTGTCGCACAGAAAGGATTGAATGAGTTCAATATTGATGATATATTCTAGTGTATTGACACTTGATAAGTGAAACAAAGATTCAAGTATAGATTGATACTTGATGTATGAAATCACAAAGAGTATTTATATCAATCATGCTGTGATATGTACAAATCCAGATATGTCCTATGCTCTAAATGATGTGAGCATATACCAGAATGATTCATAAGATGATCATTGGACGATAGTAAGGATATTCTTATGATCTTTTGGAAGAACTAAGAATATATTGTTTTGCAGAAGTGACAAATATATGGTTAGTTCATTGTAAAAGTACTACATTGATACTAGTTTTGTCACGAAGTGCAAATTAAGTTTATCTCAATCTAAACTAAGGGTGGCACAATGTGATGGAAAGTAAGTTCCATAATGGATTTGGATGAGTTCCAAAGTTAAGACATTGTGACTGATACTACAACAAAAGGCTAAGTATATGACTGCTACTATAGCAGTTAAAGAGGGCATTTGTGTCAAAGTAGTTTGTTATCAAACTAGGTGTAGTTCACAGCGGGATAATACTATGAAGATATATTGTACGACAATATTATCAACATGTTTTAACCCCAAAGAACTAAAGGTCTCACCCAAGGACCAAATTTATACAAAGCCATCTCATTAGAGAATGAGTGATGCGTAGAGACGCAAAGACATGCAATTACACACGGACCTGGAAGTGTCAGATCCGAGATCGATTGATCACTTGCAACGTGTACATACAACACGGAAAGCCATAGGTGTTGAATACACAAAGGTTTGAAACTAGATTATTGACTCTAGTGCAAGTGGGAGACTGTTGGAGATATGCCCAAGAGGCAATAATAAAGTGGTTATTATCATATCTTCATACTTATGATAAATGTTTACATACCATGCTATAATTGTATTAACCGGAAACATTAATACCTGTGTGATTTGTAAACATAAAAGAGTCCCTAGTAAAGCCTCTTGTTAAACTAGCTTGTTGGTTAATATATGATCATGGTTTCCTGATCATGAACATAGAGATGTTATTAACAACAGGGTCATATCATTAGGGGAATGATGTGATGGACATACTCCTATAGTTAAGCATAGCATAAAGATCAAGTCATTTTAATGGTTCAATTGCTATATGCTTTCTGATACATAGTAACCTAATTCCTTCGACCATGAGATCATGCATATCACCTTTTACGGATGGATGCTTTGATGACATCAAACACCACACCGTGGCGGGTGGCTATAAAGGTGGCATTGAGTGTTCGGAAAGTATTGGTTGAGACACATGGATCAAGAGTGGGATTTGTCCATCCATATGACGGATAGATATACTCTGGGCCCTCACGGTGAAATGTCATCCAATTAGCTTGCAAGCATGTGACTGGCTCACAAGGGATCACATATCACGGGAACGAGAAAAGAGTACTTATCGGTAACGAGGTTGAACTAGGTATGCAGAGATACCGACGATCATAACCTCGGATAAGTAAACTATCGTGAGACAAAGGGAAATTGGTATCGTATGTAAGTGGTTCATTCGATGCAAAGTAATCGAGAAATATGTAGAGCCATATGAATTTCCAGATTCCTCTATTGGTTATTGATCGGAGAAGTGTCTCGATCATGTCCGCATAATTCACGAACCGTAGGGAGACACACTTAAGGATTCGACGTTGTTTGAGTAGTTATGGAATGATAAGAAAGAGACCGAATGTTGTTCGGAGTCTCGGATGGGATCCGGGATATCACGAGGAGATCCGGAATGGTACGGAGAATAAGATTCATATAAGGAAAGTTCCGTTTCGGAGTTGGGGAATGGTTCCGGTGTTTTCATCGGGAATGTTCTAGAAAGTTCTGGAATGTCCGGCACTCCGGAGGGGAATGGGTACATGGATGTGTTATATCAAGTTGGTATGATTGCATCATGTACTAAGTGTCATCGCTGAACAAAATAGAGGGATTAATCAAATCCTAGTTTGAAAAGTCAAACGGCTAGTTTGAAAGTCAAACGGCTATTTTTGGGAAGTGGGAAAGGAGGAGGAAACCGAGTTGGGGAGGAGTCCCTCCTCCCCACCGCCGGCGTACCACCAAGCCGACTTGGGGAGGGACTCCCCTCCCCTTGGCCGGCCCCCTCCACCTATATAAGGAGGGGCAGGGCTCCCCTCCTTGACACACAAGATCCTCTCCTCCAAACCCTAGCACCAAGCCGCCGCCGCCTCCATAGCCGCCGCCGGCCCTAGGGCAAACCCTAGCCGCCGCCTAGCTAAACCCTAGCCGCCGGATTGCCCCTCCTTGGTGTGTCTAAACCCTAGAACACCGAGGACTCTCTAATACTCCACCATACTCGCTCCGGCTTAAGGAGAAGCCCTGCAAGATCTCCCCTCTACTTCCGGTACCACGCCGTTGTGCTGCCGGAATCGCGAGGAGAGTGCTACAACCTCCGCTGCCTGCTGGAACAAGGGAGAGGAAGGTCTTCGTCGAGTACCGAACGTGTGACCGACTACGGGAGCGCTGCCGGAACGCAGCACCGGAAGGATCGTCTACGCGATCTTGAGATCGGGAAGAGTACGACTACATCACCCACGAGAATCCGCTCTCGTTAAACGCTTTGGAATCTTCGAGGGTGAGTTATTCCATCGACTCGTTGCTACAATCTAGTAGATAGATCTTGGCTTGTTTGTTTGTATGCGATAGAAAATTTTGTTTTCCATGCTACGAAACCCTACAGATCCACGGAGCCAGAAGACGAGACAAAGAAGGGGCCTGGGGCCCACCACACCGCCAGCGGTCCCACCTGGCTGCGCTGAAGTCTGTGCCCAGCACCCCTCGGCCTCCCTCTTTGCCTAAAGATGCCTCTTGACCTAAAAACCGAGGGAGTTCGACGTTTTTTTAGAAAGAGTTCCGTTGCGCCGCCACCACCAAAAACCGCGATTCGGAACCAGAAACTCCATTCGGGCACCCTCTGCCGGGACAGGGAATTTGGAGAGGATCATCGCCATCGTCATCACCAACGCCTCTCCATCAACCATTCATGTTTCCCTCATCCATGAGTGAGTAATCCCCCGTTATAGGCTATGGGGATGGTAGGGATTGGATGAGTTCTATCATGTAATCGAATAAGATTGTTAGGGCATGTTGCCTAGTATCTCTATTAGTGCTATTTGAATTTGTTGCAACTTGTTGTGCTTAATGCTTGTCACTAGGGCCCGAGTGCCATGATCTCAGATCTGAACTTATTATTGAATCATTATGATAGTATTGTTTGTGATCTTATCTGCAAGTTGTGTACACATATCATTGTCCGGATCCAAAGGTCCCAAAGTGACAATAATTGGGACAACCAGAGAGGATGGCTGTGGTGTGAGAATCACATGTGTTCACGGAGTGTTAATGCTTTGCTTCGGTACTCTATTAAAAGGAGCACCTTAATTGCCAGTAGTTCCCTAGAGGCCCCTCTGCCACGGGTTGGCTGGACAGAAGATGTTATGCAAGTTCTCATTGCGAGCACGTATGACTATATTTGGAGCACATGCCTAGGATTGTTTAGTAATTGGATGCTTGTTATTATTTATCTGCAATGCCCTAGATCTTGAAGTTACATGTTTAGACTCGTCCATGCAACGCCCGTCCATCCATCCCTATGTCTACCTTTTCGAATCCTTTGCTTACTATTATCACACTATTTCTCTTGTTCTATTGTTGCTGTTGCTTTGCTGTTACTACTACCAAACTGTTGCTACTGATAAACTTTTGTGAGCAAGAACTATTTCCAGGTGGAGCTGAACTGACAACTCAGTTGTTAAGGCTTGCAAGTATTCTTTGGATCCCTTTGCGTCGAATCAATAAATTGGGTAATACTACCCGCAAAGACTGTTGCGATCCCCTACACTTGTGGGTCATCAAAAACCTCCACAATTTCTTCACAAAAACCATGAAAGATGGCAGACATACATCTCTGAAAGCTAGCAGGTGCATTACATAAACTAAAAGGCATACGCCTATAAGCATAAGTACCATAAGGACAAGTAAAAGTAGTTTTCTCTTGGTCTTGTGCTTTCACAACATTTTGAGAAAACCCAGAATATCCATCAAGAAAGCAAAAGTGAGTCTTTTTGGACAACCTCTCAAGCATTTGATCAATAAAGGGCAAAGGATAATGATCTTTCTTAGTAACTTTATTAATCTTTCTAAAATCAATGCACATTCTATACCCAACCACTACTCTTTGGGGTATAAGCTCATTATCTTCATTAGGCACAACAATTATTCCTCCTTTCTTGGAAACACAATGAACAGGGCTAACCCATTGACTGTCAGCAATAGGATAAATAATACCATCATCAAGGAGTTTTAATACCTCATTTATTACCACATCCTTCATCTTAGGATTTAGACAGCATTGGTGCTCAACAACTGGTTTTGCATCAGGTTCTATATTAATAGCATGCTGACATATTGTAGGAGAAATCCCTTTTAAATCATCAAGAGTATAGCCCATAGCTCCTCGGTGTTTCTTCAGTATTTCCAATAACCTCTCTTCTTCCTTTCCTAAAAGTTTAGAACTAATAATAACAGGATAAACTTTCTTATCATCAAGATAAGCATATTTAAGATCATCAGGTAAATGTTTTAATTCGAAAACAGGGTCCCCTTAAGGTGGTAGTGTGGTTCTCAAGTCTTGCACATGTAGATTGTGCTTAAGCTGCTCCGGCTAAAGAAGGATAACCTCGTCAATCTCATTTCTTTCCTTCATGAAGACATCACTTTCATGATTTTCCATAAACTGCTGCAAGGCATTGTTAGGAGCAAGAGAAATAGCAGAAAGTTGTTCAACCCTGAAATCCTCATCAGGCAGTTCATTTTCATAAGGAATTTAGCAAATTTGGAAAAAATAAACTCATAAGACTCTCCATCAAACTTAGTCAAAACTTTTTCCTTCCTACAATCTATGATAGCCCCACAAGTATTCAGGAAGGGTCTACTAAAGATAATAGGATAGGTTTTACTAGCTTCTTTACCAAGTACTAGAAAATCAGCAGGATATTTAATCTTACCACAAAGGACCTCCACATCTCTTACAATGCCAATTGGGAAAACTTGCTCTCTATTAGCAAGGTGGATAACCACATCAATGTCCTCAAGCTCACAAGGACCAATTTCATGCATAATTTCCCTGTAAAGCTCATAAGGAATAGCACTAGAACTAGTACCAATATCACATAAACCATAATAGCTATGATCACCAATTTTAACAGAAAGCACAGGAACACTAGCTTTTCTAGCTTTACTAGGATGAGAGATAATATTAGAAGCGTATTCACAGAAGACAATGTGCTCATCCTCTATATTTCTAGTGACATGGTTTTTCACAATAGCTACCACAGGTTCATCATTCATTTGCTCATTAGGCTCTATAGTTTTCTTTGTACCTTTGTTATTTGCACTAATAATCATAGAATACTCCTTTACCTTAGCTAGAAAAGGAACTTTCTCAACATGAGGTTTAGGCACAATATGATTAGTAGTACAAACTTCAGTACTTCTAACAGGAACATGACTAACAACATCTTTATACGGAGCATGGTACTTATTCCACTTCTTCTTGGGAATTTCTATGCAAGAGGCAAAGGCCTTAAAACAATTGGCAATACTTCGGGAATCAAGACCAAACTCATTACTAATATCACGAAAGTCATCAGTTCCCATAAAGAATTTAATGCATTCATAATCATAGTTTATACCTGACTTTCTGCCTTTGTCATTCTCCCAAGCTTCAGTGTTCTCTTGAATACGGTCTAGGAGATCCCATTTAGCTTCTTCCTTCATACATGTGAATGATCCAACACAAGAAGCATCTAGTAAATCTTTATCATGAAGAGAAAGCCTAGCATAAAAGTTATTGATAATAATATTGTTAGGGAGTTCATGAATAGGACATTTAAGCATTAGTAACTTCAATCTTCCCCAAGCTTGAGTTGTACTCTCTCCATCACGAGCCCATTATATATAAGATTTCTATCCCTATGAATTTCACTAGGAGGACAAAATTTAGAATAAAAGAGAGATGCCATCTCCTCCCATTCCATGGATTGTCCATTCTTCAGAAACTTATACCATTCTTCAGCTCTCCCTTTCAAGGATATGGAGAGTAACTTCTTCTTCACCTGTTCAGTTGTGATACTTGCACACTTAAACAACCCGCATAATTCATGGATAAAAAGCAAATGATCACCAGGATGGACAGTTCCATCCCCAAAATAATAATTATCCATAACACGATCAACAATACTTGTAGGTATCTTAAAAGGATCTATCTCAATAGGTGGTGGTTCATCTACTACCCTAATAGTGGTAGTAGTTTTCCCAAACATAAAACCAAGTGGGTTATCCATATTGGAAACAAAGCAACAAACAGAAACAAAAAACAATACTCACAGTAGAAGCTTCCCTTACCAGTTCCACTCTTCAATAGCGCTTCACTCCCTGGCAACGGCGCCAGAAAATAGTCTTGATGACCCACAAGTATAGGGGGTGTATCACAGTACTTTCCATAAATAGGAGTGTCGATCCCAACAAGGAGCAGAAGGTGATGAACAGTGGTATGGAGCAGGAACTCTCTGTAAATACTTAGCAAACAGATTTTTAGTGGTTTTCTGATAAGGCAACGAAACAAAGAACAAGTAATAAAGACAACGAACAAACGGAGCAAGTGGCCCAATCCTTTGTTAGCAAAGGACAAGCCGGTGGAAATACTTATAAGGACCAAACGATCTCGAGGACACATGGAATTTCCCAAGTGCTTTTCTTCAAATAAAATCGACTACTCTTCTTTGGTGTTGTAAGTGTTGTGTGGGTGAACCTATGCTAACATACCGACCTTACTTGGACTAATACATACTTGTGATTAAACCCCCTGCAGGCATCCGCAACTACAGGAAAGTAATTAAGATATAAATCTAACCACAACCTTAAACTCTGAGATCCTACGCTCCCTTGTGCAAATGTGTCCTAATGGGGGTTCAGATTTCTATCACTCCGGCAACCCCACAATTAGTAGCCAAATACACAATGCATCCCCCTAGGCCCATAAATGGTGAAGTATCATGTAGTCTAGGTTCACATGACACCAATAGAAGAATAGCACCACAACTTAAATACTAGACCATTGAATAATAACTCAACACAAATTCACTACTAACAACATGACTTCTCCCACGTCCTCAAGAACTAAACGAACTACTCACAAGACATCATATGGATCAAGATCAAAGATGATATGGTGATGGATAACAATCTGAACATAAACAATAATCAAATGGTTCCACTCACAAGCATCAACTACAATAGTAATCAACACCGGGAAGGTTTCCCCTAATGAACTAAAGCAATATCCAACACAATTATTACAGCGGGATGGAGTAATGATGATGCTGCTAGTGGATATGATGGTGTCGATGATGATGATGATGATCCTGATGAAGCCTAGCTTGACGATGGTGATGATGGCGACGATCTCTCCTCTCCTGGAAGGAATTCCCCGGCAGAAATATGTCTGTCGGGGAGATCTTTCTCTCTCGGTGTTTTCCACCCCGCAGAGGCGACGGAAATCTATCTGTGGTCGCCCCCGAGGTGTTAGGGTTCCGTAAGGAAGATATAGGCGAGAGGGCGGAGTCGGAGGTCGGGCAGGTGGGCCACACCTGCCCTTGGCGCGGCCCGGGGGGGACCTGCGCCTAGGGGGTGTGGGGCCCCTACGGCCCTTCTTTGCTCCCCCTTCTGGCTTCCTCTGTCTCGGGGAAAATATAATTTTCCCATATTTTTCTGGTATTTTTCTGATCTTCGCGAAATTGCATCAAAACACCTCCTTTTCCGTCAGAATCCAGACTCCGGCAGTTCATCCTCCAAGAATCATCCAACATGCATAAACAGATGAAAAGACATAAGTAATACCTCATAATAAGACATATATCAATGAATAGAGGCAAATTATGATATAGAAAGGTGATACAAATTGGGCATATCAGCAGCTAGGAAGGCCAAATGATAGTTGGAAATATTGCTAGTGTTCTCCCTACCAAGAACACTAGTGGCAAGATAATAAGCAAAATACCTGATAGCTGGGAGTTGAATATTTCTTATCTTTCCCCCCTGGGCTCTACGGTCATCATCATTAATTATCTCGCGGTAGAGCTCCAACAAATCAATGGGTTGAGCTGGAATCTTCTTCACCGTCCTAGCCATACCAATACCCAGGATCTCACAAAATTTCTTCAATGTCATGGAGAAAGGCCTGTTATAGATTTTGAAAGACACATCTGGATTGAAAGAGCTGTAAGAAAAAGAGAAACTCTCCACAAAGGTTTTAGTGAGCGTAGCATACTACACGCTTTCATCTTGCATATAGCTCGTTAGTACAACCCTCCGAACCAACGTTAGAAAATCATTGAGAATCCCAACAACCCGCAAAAAGGTTGGACAAGGAAAGGTAGAAGGGTGCGCATCCCCCTCATCTCCCTCATCGCCAAATTGCGGTGTAATGAGATCCTCATTACATGAGGGCCTGGCTCAGGAGGATGATCTTGAAGGCCTTGTCCTTCTAGGTGCATCACTCTCAAATATTTCACCATAGGCGTGGTTGTCCATGACCTCTTTTTTCTGAAATTTTTAGACAAACATCAAACCAAGAGATTTCCAAGTTGATAAATGATGAGAAACTACTACAGGAACTTGCTAGAGGGCTACACATGCATCAAAATGAAATCTCTAAGCATAGAACAACCATGCAAGCCCACACAACCTGACACCTATAGCATCAAAATACTCAAGATACAATCTACCAATCACAAATCTAATTGGACAAGCGGAGGAGGAACATACCAAGGAGCAATCCCTCCAAAAATCAGCAGCAAAGATGGGCTGAGCAAGGAGATCGAAAATCGGGAGCAAGAACAGCAAGAACTCGAGCTTGAGAAATTTTTCTGGTGTTTTTCGGGAGAGAGAAAGAAGTGGCTGGGAGGATACAATTGGAGGGCCACAGGTGGGTCCCACCCAGGCCAGGCGCGCCCCTAGGGCTGGCCATGCCACCAGGGGGTGTGCTGTCCTGGGGGTCCCCCTGGGCCACTCCAGATGTCCATCTGCACCTTTTTTCGAGGAAAAATTTAATATGAATTTTCTGGGATTTTTTGGGAAACTCTGTTTTTTGGCCAATTTTCAGGGTATGAAAATTGATTTTCTCGCAGAAAAAGATTTTTTTAGAAGAAGCAAAAACAAACAAAAACCAAAACTACAGAAGTTCTAAAACACTCTAATAAGCAAACCACTAGAAAAACTAAAACTAACAAGAGAAAAAGCTAAAACTAGGAAGGAGAAAGGTAAAAGTGAGCAAGTATAACCACTGTGAAAGCATTGTTTTGTTCCTTAAAATCCTTTTGGTAACAAGGTTTATCAAGTCTTTTTACCAAAACAATCTTATATGAAACAAAACTTTTGCATTCCACAAAGTGATTACGTTACCTCAAACTTGATAGTAATGGTCCCAATCATAATAGTTTCAAAACTTTCTTGTGGAATGGGACAATATATTTCTCCAACTTTGATGCTCTAAATATTTTCAATTGAATTCAGGCAATAGCTCTTAACAACCTTCTTGGGAAAATATACAGTATGCTATTTGTCATTAATATTAAATGTTACTTTTCATTGATTACAATTGATGACAGCACCTGCAGTATTGAGAAAAGGTCTCCCAAGAATAATAGACATATTATCATCTTCAGGCATTTCAAGCACACCAAAATCAGTTAAAACCAAGCAATTATGAGCTACTTGAACAGGAACATCCTCACATATACCAACAAAAATAGTAGTTGACTTATCATCCATTTGCAAAGATATATCAGTTGGTATCAACTTTTATAGCTGGAGTCTCTTGTAGAGAGAAAAAGGCATAACACTAGCTCCAGCTCCCAAATCACACAAAGCAGTTCTAACACAATTATTCTTAATAGAGCAGGGAATAGTTGGTATACCTGGATCACCAAGTTTCTTTGGAACCTTACCATTGAAGGAGTAATTAGCAAGCAAGGTAGAAATTTCCTCATTAGGAATCTTCCTTTTATTAGAGACAATATCCTTCATATACTTTGAATAAGGAGGCAACTAATAGCATCAGTCAAAGGAATTTGCAAAAATAAAGGTTTCATCCACTCACAAAACTTGTTGTAGTGTTCTTCCTCCTTTGACTTGTGTTTCTTATTGGGAAAAGGCATAGGTTTCTGCACCCAAGGTTCTCTCTCACTACCATGTATTTTAGCAATAAAATCTTCCTTAGTGTACCTAGTGTTCTTAGTGTGCTTCTCAGGTTCTTCCTCAATTCCTCCTTCAGGAGTATCATTTTTATCATTACCACTCTCAGTTTCAGCATCAGAGACAGATATACTATTAGGATCCACAACAGGTTCAGGTGGTTCCTCAACTATTTTATGTTTCTTTTTCTTTCTCTTACGGGGACTACCACTACTTTCACCTTGCTGAGAGTCCTACTCAATTCTTTTAGGGTGTCCTTCAGGATATAAAGGATCTTGAGTAGCTATACCACTCCTAGTTCTAACTCCATAAGCATGTTTATCTCCTAAGGCATTAACTAGCATATCCTTTTGCACCTTAGCAAGTTGATCAATTTGAGTTTGTACCATTTGAAAGTGTTTACAAAGCATTTTATTATCATTTGAAGTTCTTTCCACAATATCTTTCAACTCTTTAATAGCTCTAGAGTTTTCCAATAAATGATTCTGAACTTGTTTATTAAAATTACCTTGCTTAACAATAAATGTGTCAAGTTCCTCTAAGCATTGATCAGGAGGCTTACTATAAGGAATATCACCTTCATCAAAGTGGAGAGAGTGTACCTCAATAGTAGATGAGTGGGGAATTGGCTTACATAATTCTTCTATAGGAGGTAGATTCTTCACATCTTCAGCTCTAATACCTTTCTCCTTTAGACACTTCTTAGCTTCCTTCATCACTTCATCATTTAATGCAATAACTCCTCTCTTCTTTGGTGTTGGTGTTGGAACTGGTTCAGGAACATCTGGTTCAGGAAGAATATACTCAGGTGCATTCAGCTCAGTTGAAGTCCAATCATCATAATTCTTGCTTATCTTAGCCATTAATTCTTCAGCATCTGTAGGAGTTCTTTTCCTGAAAACACAATCAGCAAAGATATCTAGGTATGTCCTAGAATCATCAGTTAGTCCATTATAATAAATATCAAGAAGCTCATTCTTAGGTAATGGACATCCAAGATGTGCATGAATCAAGACATAGAACCTTGTCCATGACTCATGCAATTTCTCTTCTTCTCCCTGTTTAAAATCAAAAAGTCTCTGCAAAGCAGCATGTCTAGCACTAGGAAGAAAATATTTATGGAAGAAAGAAGTAATCAAACAATTAGGGCTATCAATTGATCCAGGTGGTAATCTATTAAACCAAGACCTAGCTTCTCCTTTAAGTGAAAGGGAAAATTTTAGTAACAAAGTACTTGCGCATCTTAAAATCATCAGAGAATAAAGCACTCATAGTGGAAAGCTCATTCATATGAGCCACATCACTCTAATTTTCAGTCCCACAAAAAGGTTCTTTCTCAACAATGTCTAAATAGGATAAATCAAGAGAAAAATCATAATCTTCATCTTTAATATCTATGGGAGAACTGGCAAACTTATGATCATAGGACAGTTTAGAAATAATGGTACGTCTCTCAAGGAGACTCTTAATAGCACTAGCAACATGTGTGTTTTGGCACTCTTCAATAAATTCTTCAGTAAACTCAATATAACCATCATTAATATCATATCTCTCTCTAGACTCAGGTGAGCTAACAAGTATAATAGTGTCTTCACTAGGAGTTTCAGTATTCCCTAGACTAGCCATAGTAGCATCTAGGAAAGGACCTAATGAACCACTCGCATTAAGCACAGTAGAAGAAACATCATGAGTATCAGAAACAGTTTCAGATTCAGCAGTAGTAGCACTGTGTGTAGCATGTGTATGTGGTGGTGGTGTAACAAGCTTACTTATAACAGACGGTGAATCAAGAGCAGCAAAGGTGTTTAGGACTATACCTCTTCTTGTAGTGGATGGTAAAATAAGAAAATTTCCATCACGAGACTTCTCCATGATGAAAGGAGTAGCAGTGAACAATAATAGATCCAAGTGAACTTACAAACAAAGCTATGCCCCCGTCAACAGCGCCAGAAAATAGTCTTGATGACCCACAAGTATAGGGGATCGCAACAGTCTTCGAGGGTAGTATTACCCAATTTATTGATTCGATACAAAGGGAGCCAAAGAATACTTGCAAGCCTTAACAACTGAGTTGTCAATTCATCTGCACCTGGAAACAGTTTTTGCTCACGGTAGTTTATTAGTAGCAACAGTTTTGTAGTAGCAAAGTAACAACAGAAGCAAAACAAGAGCAATAGTAACAGTAGCAAACAACAGGATATGAGTATGGTAGGCATAGAGATGGATGGACGGGCGTTGCATGGACAAGTCTAAACATATAACTTCAAGATCTAGGGCAATTGCAGATAAATAAGAATAAACATCCAAGTACTAAACAATTATAGGCATGTGCTCCATATATAGTCATGCGTGCTCGCAACGAGAACTTGCACAACATCTTTTGTCCTGCTAGCCCGTTGCAGCGGGGCCTCAAGGGAACTACTGGTAATTAAGGTGCTCCTTTTAATAGAGCACCGGAGCAAAGCATTAACACTTCGTGAACACATGTGATCCTCACATCACAGCCATCCCCTCAGGTTGTCCCAATTTTGGTCACTTTGGGGCCTTTGGATCCGGACAATGATATGTATACACAACTTGCAGATAAGATCACAAACAATACTATCATAATGATTCAATAATAATTTTAGATCTGAGATCATGGCCCTAGTGACAAGCATTAAGCACAACAAGTTGCAACAAAGTCAAATAGCACAAATAGAGATACTAGGCACCATGCCCTAACGATCTTATTCGATTACATGATAGAACTCATCCAATCCCTACCATCCCCATAGCCTATAGAGGGGGATTACTCACTCATGGATGAGGCAAACATGGATGGTTGATGGAGAGGCGTTGGTGATGACGATGGCGATGATCCTCTCCAAATTCCCCATCCCAGCAGAGGGTGCTAGAACGGAGTTTCTGGTTCCGAATCGCGGTTTCTGGTGGTGGCGGCGCAACGGAACTCTTTCCGAAAAAACGTCAAACCCCCTCGGTTTTTAGGTCAAGAGGGATCTTATAGGCGAAGAGGGAGGTCGAGGGGGTGCCTAGGGCAGCCACCCCCCCACCAGGCGTGGCCTGGGCCCACCCGCGCGGCAGGGGGTGTGGGCCCCTCAGGCCTCCCCTCCTTCTCGTACTCTGGCTCGGTGAATCTTCTGGTGAAATAGGGATTTTGGCATATTTTCTGAGATTTTTCCTGATAGTTGATTTTCTGCACAAAAACTAGACACCAAGGTAATTCTGCTCAAAACAGCATTAGTCCATGTTAGTTGTATCCAAATCACACAAGTTTAGAGGAAAAACAATAGCAAAAGTGTTCGGGAAAGTAGATACGTTTTAGACGTATCATGCAGCTAGGCCGGCCCATTTCCTTTCCCGCACGTAGCCTAGTGATTCAAATAATCTTTTTCCATTTTAATTAAAACCTAGTTCAATCAGTGACTTTGAAATTCAATTCAAAGAGATGTACTAGACCAAATTGCTTGATTCCAATTTTGTTGGAAAGGTATTGAAAATATAAATCCAAACCCGTTGGATTCAAATCATTTTAAATTATAGATCACCTATAGTAAAAATAACAAGATAGAGACATTTCCACATTCAAACATTTTTCAAAAATCAACCATAAATGCTTTTGAGTTGATTCTAACTCTCAAAAACCACATTTGACAAGATCTATCTGAATATTTAAAAATATTTAGGTTTACATGCAGTGATATTGGAGTAGTACTAAAAGAATGCTCTATAGGCATTTCTAGTCACTTTAATTGTATAAAATAGTAATTTTAAACTTTATAAAATATGACCACCACTTTAAATCACATTCCCAAGTATTAGAATATGTGGTGATGACATGTGTCAACATGATCCCATATTTTAATTGGAGAATATTAAATCTTAAGTAGTTTTCAATGAGTAGAAATTACTTTTCTAAAATAAAATAAAAAGGACTAGGTCTTTATTTCATGTGATGATTGTGATGATGCTAGATCATCTAGTGTGAGCCCTTGTGTGCTAAGTAGAGGTAGTTAACACTTGCAAGCTATCTAATGCAAGCCTAACCCTACAAGTTAACTATGCAAGCTAACACTTGCAAGTTTCTTAACTATGCAAGCTAGATGCCTTAAGCATACTTTGGTTATGCAACCTTGATTATACCAATTCCCAGTTTTACTTGCAAGCTTTATTCTTTTATCTTTACCAAAGTTCTTTATTACTTTTAGTTAGTGCTTTGTGAGTTTTGGAAAAATAGTATAGGTGGCATAAAGAGCATAAAACTAGGCCTAAGTAGTTAGAACTAGATGTCATACTAAGGCATGAGACTAGATTTGGATAGTCACACTTGATTAGAACCCCTCATTAGTGAATACCCCCAACTTTAGTGGCTAGTGCTAAGCATAAAAGTTGATCACTTTAGATCGGAATACTTGGTGAAAATTATTATGAGAACCTTGGATATGAAGATTCATTCTATTGAAATGCTTTGACATGTGTTATGGACACAAGATGATTTGATGATGAAAATTTGAGGCATGAACCTTAGCCATTTATAAAAACTAATGGTTGGGTTCGGATGCGATACCATTCCAATTTTACCGTACAACCACAATACCCGAATTTGGGTAGGGCTTGACTGGAAGTTTATATTAGTATGGGTTCCCTTGCGGAAGAGGTTGAGCCGAGGCTACCTCATGAATGTGAATGTCCACCTATGCAGTTCCCAAGATGACAAATGGTCAGGGTTGGGAGGCCAAGCTCATAGGGAAGCTTCCTGTACTAGGGTGTGTAATTAAAAGGTTAGGATTGATTATCCGCTTACCAAGTATGATGATTCAGAGTTGTCCCTGACGGATGTATCGAATGTTGTGGTGAAAGTGTACAATCTCTGCAGAGTGTCAAACTATTCGAATAGCCGCGTCCGCGGTTATGGACAGTTGGAGTGGCTATACTGTTCAGTCATCAGATGTTTTCAAAATGACTTGTGAAGTGAACTATGACTTTGACTTGACCACAATAGGGCCGTGAACATGAAAACTAAGTTCCCACTTAGGTGTTGTAGAACATTAAACTAGTTTTCTTTACTTCTAAACTCAGTATAAAATAAACCTGGGTTTTTGCAAACAAACCTAGAGCTTAGGATTCCTACTTGAACTACTTTACTTGTTAGTGATAGTTTGCGAGTACTTAAAGAGTACTCATTGCTTTGTACCTGGATATTGCTATGGCCAGACTTTGAGGACGACTACCAGGATGATGGACAGCAGGACATCTATGACAACTAGGATCATCTCCCATCGTCAGCATTGCCTATGACCCTGAAGATGGAGCCTCGACCACGCTACCCTTATTATTATTCCGCTGCGTTGATTGTATTAAGACTGGATCATGAGATCCTTTATTTGTAAGTCATTTATTATGGTTTGTAATGGATGATGAACTATGGTACCAATCTGTTATGTCTCGCAAAAATGGTAATCGTGGGATTGCGATGTATGGCATAACAGGCATATGGGATTAAAAATCTGGGTGTTGACAATTCTCCTTTGATGCTTTGCTTGGGTTGACTTGGCACATGCTCACACCATGTTATGACTATGAACAAGTCACCATAGCCTCTATGATCATCTAGTCCTTGACTTTGAGTACCACTTTATGCTTTGATTAGTAATGTTTTGTCGCTCTACATGATTATGGCCATTATTGCTCTCTTAGTTGGTCGCTCCTAGTCTTTTGCTAGCCTCCACTTGTATGAGTAAGTTCTACACATGCATCCAACTCCCAAGAAACCAAGTCATTCCAAAGTGTCCACTATAAATTCCTATGCATGGTGTGTTACAACATTCCAAGTATATTCATGTTTTCATCTATCTTCCAATTAAAAAGTATTTTGTTATGTGAAAACTTAGTGATTAAAGCTTTCACGAACTTGATGGAACATTTATTTTGCCCCTAATAAACTTGAACCATTGCGTCATCTATGTTGTACATGCTTGCACTTATATGTTGGAATTAGCAGAACCATGCTTTCATGGGGAACACTTTCAACATTGCACTTGTACTTTGTACACAGTTGATATCATGCTCTTTTGTCTATGGATGTTGTGTGTGTGAAATTAAAGGGGAGCTTGTAAGTCCATGGAGTTATGTATGTGTGTTAGAGAAACGCCTGGGCCACTAGCCTAAGACATGCCTAATCATGGTGGAAACTTGCAGCATCACCATAGTGACATCTATGAAGCATTCTTCTTATGAAAAAAAAGAGACCGAGAAAAAAAAAGGAAAGAGAGAAAAAAGCACTATATTCCCATGGTAAATAAGAAGAATGCTGAGATGATCATTGTCTACTTGCCTTGTCATTTTGATTATGGGATAGCTCCTGTATCATGCGCAAGGGGTACCCCGTTGGCGGTTCTCTATGATACACATATACTTACTATGACAAGAACTTGCAAGTAACTAAACTTGAGTAGCATGAGGAGCGGCCCTCGTATTCAAGGGACATGAGATTGCCAACTTATACTTTGTCAAGCATATACTCCAGAGTTTGTTCATTTTAACCTTAATCACTTCAACATTCTTATGATAGGGGCAATGAGGGCTGAAAGCTAACAAGTACCATAATTTTTGGAAGCTCTTTATGAAACTTGAAATCCCTGCTTCCCTTATGAAGGGCCTTTCTTCCACCATTATATTGAGTCTCACACTTCTACCTTTAGGCACCAGTTAAGAGAGCATAGTTGCCATTCTTAGTTCTATGTTTATTGTCCCAAAACTTATTGATTGATGCATATTGTTGATATTACTTGTTCTTGTGCTATTTGTATCTAGTCACTCTTATGAACTTTGAAGGTGTCCTAATGCATCTATTTGCTACTCCATGAGGGACAAGATGAGTGCCACTATGCCATGTTTTCTGTATATGAAACAAACAAACTTTTTCAATGCATGCTATTCATGATCTTTGTTTGTAACCTTTCATATTGCATGCATAGTTACTTTGTCTTACTGTTAGAACTCCATCTTTCATGCTAATGTTTAGAGTTCTATGATCCCAGCTTTCAATGCTTGCAAATGGTTTGATCTTGATTTTGATGGTGCATGTCACCTCAAAAATTATTCTTTTTATCACTTACCTACTCGAGGACGAGCAGGAGTTAAGCTTGGGGATGCTTGATACGTCAGAAACGTATCTATAATTTTGGATGTTCCATGCTTATTTAGTATCTATTTTGCTTTCCTTTGTCTACACTTTGAGGTGTTTTTATATGTTTTCTGGTACTAACCTATTAACAAGATGCCATGGTGCCAGTTGCCTGTTTTCTTCTGTTTTTGGTTCCAGAAAGGCAGGAAATCAATATTCTCGGAATTGGATAGGAAAAAAGCCAAAGTAAATATTTTACCGTGGGGAACACGAAGCCAGAGTACGAGACGGAGGGGAGGCACCAGGGGGCCACACCCCCTGGCGGCGCGGGCTAGCCCTGGCCATGCCTGGGGGTGACCACCCTGGCCGCCCCCTACCTTGCCTCTTCGCCTATAAAGACCTCCCAATGCCAAAACCCTAAGTAACCGATCAATATTCCACGAAACCATCTGTAGCCGCCGCCACCATCGTCCCTCAATCGAGGGGATCTGAAGCTCTTAATGGCACCCAGTCGGAGGGGAGATCATCCTGGAGGCCTTCTTCTTCATCATGCCAGCCTCCGGTATGAAGCGTGAGTAGTTCCACCTTGGACTACAGGTCCATGTAGTAGCTAGATTGTTGTATCTCCTCCTTTGTGCTACCATGTTTACATCTTGTGAACTCCGTTCATGATCAAGATCATATCTATTTGTAATCATGCATGTTGTGTTTGCAGGGATCCGATGGATATTGAGATTACTATGTCAGATTGATTAATGGTTTTGTCTTATTGATTCTATCATGTCTGTGTTGTTTGTGATCTTGCATGATCTCTGTTTCTAGCAGCTATCTTGGCCAAGTAGATGCTAGTGACTCCAAGAGGGGGTATTTATGCTAGATAGTAGGTTCATGCCTCCATTTAATCTAAGGGAAGTGACAGAAATCTCTAAGGTTGTAGATGTGCTGTTGCCACTAGGGAGAAAACAACGGTCTCTTGTTCATGGACCAAGTGGATTGTTTACCTTACACACTTTGCTTAAAGCAGTTATCTTGCAACTTAATACTCGAGAGGCTTCAGATGCAGTTGGATGGTGGTCTATGTATCTTGTTGTATTGCCCAATCGAATCTCATAGGATCATGAATGTCTAGTATTGCATTGTTATGCCTTGCTCAGTCCTATCAATTGCCCTGCTATAATTTGTCTACCCAGCATGCCATGTTTGTTTATCTAAGGAGAACACCTCTAGTGAACTGTGGAACCCGGTCCAATCTTTACCATTGATACATCTTCCTATGTTACTGTTTACTTTATGCAGACCACCATTACCTTCCGCACCATACAGTTAATCCTTTGTTACAGCAAACCGGTGATATTGACAACCTCACTGTTCGTTGGGGCAAAGTCTTGAGTTTGTGTTGTGCAGGTCTCCAAGTTGCTAGCAACACCTTTGAGTCGTTTCCTTCCTCCTACTAGTTCGATAACCTCGGTTTCTTACTGAGGTAAAACTTGATGTTGTGCTCATCACACCTTGCTCTTGGGGTCTCCCAACCAGGCGTCAACAACACGCCCATCACCAGCCCCGCATGGCGCCGCGCAGAGAGGCGCCAAGCCCCGAGCCTCTTCCTCCCTCTCTATTGCCGAGCCCTGCCGCTGCGCCCCGCGACACCGCCTCTCGCCGAGAAGGCCGATCTACCACCACCGAACCCCTCCCTGTGCCGCACAGGAGAGTGAAGGGTTTCGCAGCATAGTAAATCAAAATTTTCTACGGAAGCGAACAGAGGGAAAGCCAAGATCTAATCTAGGAGATGCAAACAACAAGAGAGATTGGATTAGATCTTCATACCCTTGAAGATTACATACAGTGAGCGTTAAATCGGGCGTGGGTGATGTAGTCGTACTCGCTTCTCCTCCTCGCGATCCGATCCGATCTAGCACCACAAGTGGCGGTGCCTCCGTGAGATGCACACGTGCAGCACCTCGACGTCTCCTCCTTCCTCGTACCAGCAAGTATGGTGGAGAGATGGATTGGATCTACAACACGACGGCGCGGTGTATATGGCGGAGAATTTCTGCTGCAGGGCTTCGCCTACAAACAGTCCGGAGGGAGAGAGGAGGGCAGGAGGGCAACTAGGGTTTGGAGGAAGGTGTGTAGGGAGGGGGGCGCACCAGCCCTCTATTTATAGAGGGGGGGCGGCCAGCCCTAGCCTCTCCTCCAAGCCTATCTCTAGTTTAAACAATTTAAACTCTCCCTTATCTAGAAATCCTATCTTATCTTATCTCTAGTTTAAACGATTTAAACTCTCTAGGATCGGCTGGGCCCTATGGGGCCTTGTGCCCCTGGCCCAATGCGGCCAGGACACTCCCTCATAGGCCCATGCCCCCTCCCGGAAGGTGGGACCACGTTGGCCCCCTTCCGGAAGGTTCTAGAAGCTTCCGGTACAATACCGATTAATCCGGAACAATTCCGAACTCCAAAAACTTCACTGCCTTATATGAATCTTATTCTCCGGACCACTCCGGAACCTCTCGTGATGTCCCGGATCCCATCCGAGACTCCGAACAAAAATTCATAAACCAAGTATCCAATCTATCCTAGCGTCGAGACACGTTAAGTGTGTGACCTGAGTTCGAGAATAAGCGAGACATGATCTTCTATCAATAATCAGCAGTAGTGCAGGCACCCATATTGACTCCCACATTCATCGATGATCATATCGGATGAACCACGATGCCAGGATTCAATCAATCCCATATATATATTCCCTTCGTCTCGCGATATTTTACTTGCCCGAGATTCGATCGTCGGTATCGTCATACCTAGTTTAATCTCGTTCACAGCAAGTACTTTACTCGTTCCGTAATCCGATATCACTTTGTGATTAACTCCTTAACCACATGCTTGCAAGCGGTGTTGATATCGATTACCGAGTGGGCCCGAAGTATATCTCTCCGACTTGGGAGGGACAAATTCCATCTCGATACATACAACCCAACAGATACTTTCCGATCACCTGAGAGACACCTTTATGATCACCCTCTCATAGGATGACGTTTGATGACCTCAAAGCTCTCTTCCGATACCAGGGAGTTGTATTATCTCATGGTCTAAGGAATACAATATTTGACATAAGAAAAGCTTCGCAAAGACGAACACGATGACACGATCTAATTGCTCTGCTTTGTTTGGGTCTATCCATCATATCATTCTCCCAATGATATGATCTCATTATCAATTGACAACTCATGTCTATGGTTAGGAAACCTTAACCATCATTGATCAATGAGCTAGTCCATAGAGGCGTACTAGGGACACGGTGTTGTTCACAAACCACACAAGTATTAAAGTTTCCGCTTAATACAATTCTAGCATGGAATATAAACATTATCATGAACAAGAATTATAATAATAACAGCTTTATTATTGCCTCTAGGGCATAATTCCAACAGTCTCCCACTTGCACTAGAGTCAATAATCTAGTTTACATTTTGGCAACAATCTCACACCCATGGCACTGAGGTGCTGATCATGTTTTACACGTGGAAGAGGTTTAGTCAATGGATCTGTGACATTCAGATCTGTATGTACTTTGCTAATCTTCAGATCTCCATCTGCTATATAATCTCGGATTATATGAAACTTGCGGTTGATATGCTTGGTATTTGGATGATATCTTGGTTCCTTAGCGAGTGCTATGGCGCCAGTGTTGTCACACAATATCTCCAGTGGGTCCAATGCACTTGGAACCACGCCAAGCTCAGTGATGAAGTTTCTGATCCAAACTCCTTCACTTGACGCTTCTGCAGCAGCCATATATTCCGCTTCTACTGTAGATCCCGCGATCACGCTTTGCTTGCAGCTTCTCCGACTCTGGCTCCTCCATTCAAAATATACACGTATCACTGCGAGATTTAGAATCATCCTTGTCGGTGTCGAAACTAGCATCGACGTAACCTTTTCGACAAGTGTTCATCACCCCATAGACTAAGAACATTTCTTTAGTCCTATTTAGGTACCTTAGGATGTTCTTCACGGCTGTCCAAAGGTTCCACTCTGGATCACTTTGATATCTGCTCGTCAAACTAAGAGCATTGGACACATCCGGTCTAGTACACAACATGGCATACATGATGGAACCTATGGCTGAGGCATAAGGCACTTTGCTCATAGCTTCCCTATCATTTACCGTAGCTGGACAATCGAGCCTTGCTCAATATCTTACGACAACATAGGCCTTTGAACCTTTCAATGCCTTATCCATTGAACCTTTTCATAACTTTGTCTAGGTATGTACTCGGCTTAAAGCTATCGAGCGTCTTTGTCTATCTCTATAGATTTTGATGCCCAATATATAAGCAACTTCACCTAGGTCTTTCATTGAAAAACACTTGTTCAAATAACTCTTCACATCGTTAAGCATGTTGATGTCATTTCCAATAATCAATATGTCATCCACATATAGTACCAGAAACGTCACCGAGCTCCCACTCACTTTCTTGTAGATGCAAGCTTAGCAATTTGGAACAAATCCAAAGCTCTTGATCACTTGATCAAAGCGAAGGTTCCAACTCCGAGATGCTTGCTTGATCCATAAATGGAGCGCTGAAGTTTGCATACTTTATCAGCATCCTTAGGATCGACAAAACCTTCGGGTTGCATCATATACAACTCTTCATCAATGTTGCCATTGAGGAACACGATCTTGACATCCATCCGCCATATTTCATAATCATGAAAGCGGCAATTGCTAATAAAATCCGAATGGACTTAAACATCGCTACGGGAGAGAAAGTCTCATCGTAGTCAACACCTTGAACTTGTCGAAAACCTTTCGCAACAAGCTGTGCTTTATAGATGGTAACATTACCATCGCGTTTTCTTCTTGAAGATCCATTTGCACTCAACGGCCTTTTCGGTCGCTAGGAGGGTCCACCAAAGTCCATACTTGGTTTTCGCTCATGGATCCCAATTGGATTTCATGGCCTCTAGCCATTTCTCGAGTCTGGGCTCATCATCGCTTCCTCATAGTTCGTAGGTTCACCGTCTTCTACTAACAAGGCAGTCAAGACAGGTTGCCATACCACTCGGGAGGCACGCGACCTTGTCGACCTGCGGCGTTCGATGGCACATCGTCCGAAGCTTCATGATCCTTGTCATTAGCTTCCTCTATTGTTGGCGTGACCTTTGGAACAATTTTAGGTGCTACGCTACTCTCCAATTCAAGAGAAGGTTCAATAACCTCGTCAAGCTCTACTTTCCTCCCACTCACTTCTTTCGAGAGAAACTCCTTCTCAAGAAAGGAACCGTTCTTCGACAAACACTTTGCCTTCGGTTACGTGATAGAAGGTATACCCAATAGTTTCCTTAGGGTATCCTATGAAGCGCATTTCTCGCTTTGGGTTCGAGCTTGTCGGCATCAACTTCTTGGCGTAAAGCATCCCCAAACTTTAAGAAACGACAACTTAGGTTTAGCACCAAACCACAGTTCATACGGTGTCGTCTCAGCAGTTTAGATGGAGCCCTATTTAAAGTGAAGCAGCGGTTTCTAATGCATAACCCCAAAATGA
This sequence comes from Avena insularis, assembly GCA_023614405.1. NCBI lineage: Eukaryota > Viridiplantae > Streptophyta > Magnoliopsida > Poales > Poaceae > Avena > Avena insularis. Next base: position 26,600,063 of record CM042689.1, on the reverse strand, counting down.
TAACGGCAATCAGTAAGAGACATCATCGATCGGACCATATCTAATAGGGTTCGATTCGGCGTCAGACACACCATTGCGTTGTGGTGTTCGGGTGGCGTGAGTTGTGAAGCGATTCCACTTGCTTTGAGATGCGTGAGAAAATCATAACTCAATATTCGCCCCCACGATCGGATCGTAGAAACTTAATCTTTACATTACGATGGTTCTCTACTTCATTCTGAAATTCCTTGAACTTTTCAAATGTTTCAGATTTATGTTTCATTAAATAGATATACCCATATCTACTTAAGTCATCGGTAAAAGTGAGAAAATAGCGATATCCACCGTGGCGTGAAACACTCATCGGTCCGCATACATCGGTATGTATGATTTCCAACAAGTCCGTTGCTCGCTCCATCATACCGAGAAGCGGGGTTTTGATCATCTTGCCCATGAGGCATGGTTAGCATGTGTCAAATGATTCAAAATCAAGAGACTCCAAAAGTCCATCGAATGGAGTTTCTTTATCGCTTTACACCAATATGACCTGAGCAGCGATTGCCACAAATAAGTAGTATTATCACTATCTACTTTGCATCTCTTAGCCTCAATGTTATGGATGTGTGTTTCATCCCTTTGAGATTTAGAAGAAATAAACCATTCACAATAGGTGCATGACCATAAAGATGTTACTCATATAAATAGAACAACCATTATTCTCCGATTTAAATGAATAACCGTCTTGCAATAAACAAGATCCGAAATAATGTTCATGCTCAGCAGCACATAATAACACTTATTAAGGTTTAAAACTAATCCGAAGGTAAAACTAAGGAGGCGTCTTAAGCGGCCATCACATCAACTCTTGATCCGTTGCCAGCGCGCCGTCACCTCATCCCTCGCAAAGCCGTCTATTCCGTAGCTCTGTTTGAGTTACAAATATTAGCAACTGAACCGGTATCAAATACCCGGGCACTACAACGAGGGCTAGTAAGGAAAACATCAATAACATGTATATCAAATATACCTTTGATGGTGCCAGCCTTCTTGTCCGCTAAGTACTTGGACGATTGCGCTTCCGATGACCCTTATCCTTGCAATAGAAGCACTTTCGATGTCCGGCTTAGGACCGGACTTGAGCTTCTTCTCAGCGAAGCAGCAGCGCTTACCGCCGCCTTTCTTGAAGGGCTTCTTTGCACCTTTACCTTTCTTAAAGGAGGGCTTGTTGACCATCAACACATGATTATACTTCTTGATGTCCACCTCCAGCCTTGACTGCGAAGAGCTCGGTGATCGTGTCGATGGAACCATTCTTATTATGAGTCACTACTAAACTTTTGTATCTGGGAGGGAGTGATTGCAGATCCCTGTCAATCTTGAGCTCTTCTGGAATCTTGATCCGGTTGCTCAAGCGTTGAGTGTAGCAGACATCTTAATGGCGTGCTCACTAACGGAACTCCTTCCTCCATCTTGCGATTAAAGAACTTCTCGAGATCTCATATCTCTCGAGCGGGCTGAGTGCGAAACATGGTTTTCAGCTCCTCGAGAATCTCAAAGGGCGAGATAGTTTTCAAAAGCGATTTGAAGTTCGGTTCCATAGCAAACAACATGGTGCTCTTAATCACACCATAATCATCTTCTTGCGACCGATAGACAGCTTTCTCATCAGCCGCGCGATTCGTGAGGGTTACCTAACGCTTTCTCAAGGACATAGTCCTTTTGTCGCCGAACAGAATGATTCTTAGATTGCGGAACCAGTTGGTGAAGTTAGACCCATTGTTTCTAAGCTTTTCTTTCTCAGCAAAAGCGTTGAAGTTGAAGTTGGACTTGGCCATGTGATCTACGGTATTTGCAAGTACAATTTAGACTATGTTCATGATAAATAGTTCAACTTAATCAAATTACTAGATGAACTCCCACTAAATTCAACATCCCTCAAGTTGTTTAGTGAACACGATCCAAATTCACCACACCTAATCCGATCATCACGAGAAGAGATGTGGTTTCAATGGTGGACAACAAAGTGTCGATCATATCATTCATATGACTCATGCTTAACCTTTCGGTTCTTGTGTGTTCGAGGCCATATGCGTACATGCTAGGCTCGTCAAGTTAGACCCAAGTATTTCGGCGTGTGCAAAACTGGCTTGCACCCGTTGTATGTGGCGTAGAGTCTATAGCACCCGATCATCACGTGGCGCTTGGACACGACGAACTTTCATAGCGGTGCATACTTGGGAGAACACAGTTTTATCTTGATCTTTAAGTGAGGAATCATCTTATAATGCTACCGTAGCGATCTAAGCATAATAAGATACATAAAGGATAAACATCACATGCATATAACTTTATGTGACATGGTATAGCCAATCTTAGTGCAATGATCTCCATCTTGTGCGTTCGGCATGATCTCCATCACTCCACCATGATTGCCTCCACCACGAATAGCAACTACAACTATTGCTAACTACTTAGCGATAAAGTAAAGCTATTACATGGCGTATAAGAAGTTGACTCAGGTCATATACAATTATAAAGACAACCATATGGCTCCTGCCGATTGTGTACTCAACGACATGCAAGTGAAACATTACAAAACATGATCATCGCATACATTATACACATCACATCTTGGGCCATACCATATCACGAAAACACTCCTGCAAAAACAAGTTAGGCGCCTCTACTTTGTTGTTGCATGTTTCGTGGCTTATGGGAGTAGATGCTAAGACGATTCTTACCTACGGAAAGCCACAGCGGTGATATTATGGTTGCCAAACTCGGTGTTAAACCCATGACAACTATAGTGAGAGAAAAAACATCCACCAGCCGCATGTGTGGAACAAGCCACACGTCAAGTGCGGGCCGGTCTCATGACGGCGTCGCGTAAGGTTGGCCTGGACCGCTTCAATCTCACTATCCCGCGTCATAAGAAGAACACAAACAAGAGGCTTGCAACAGAAAACATCAACGCCCGCAACAACCATGTTGCGTTCTACTCGTGAATCACATCTACGCATAGATCTAGCTCGATACCCTTTGAAGGGTTTAGCGGCATAGTAAATCAAAATTTTCTACTGAGCGAGCGGAGGAAAGCCAAGATCTAATCTAGGAGATGCAAACAACGAGAGATTGGATTAGATCTTCATACCCTTGAAGATTCGCCGCAATGAGCGTTAAATCGGAACGTGGGTGATGTAGTCGTACTCGCTTCTCCTCCTCGCGATCCGATCCGATCTAGCACCACAAGTGGCGGTGCCTCCGTGAGATGCACACGTGCAGCACCTCGACGTCTCCTCCTTCCTCGGACCAGCAAGTATGGTGGAGAGATGGATTGGATCTACAACACGACGGCGCGGTGTATATGGCGGAGAATTTCTGCTGCAGGGCTTCGCCTACAAACAGTCGGGAGGGAGAGAGGAAGGGCAGCAGGGCAACTAGGGTTTGGAGGAAGGTGTGTGGGGAGGGGGGCGCACCAGCCCTCTATTTATAGAGGGGGGGCGGCCAGCCCTAGCCTCTCCTCCAAGCCTATCTCTAGTTTAAACAATTTAAACTCTCCCTTATCTAGAAATCCTATCTTATCTTATCTCTAGTTTAAACGATTTAAACTCTCTAGGATCGGCTGGGCCCTATGGGGCCTTGTGCCCCTGGCCCAATGCAGCCAGGACACTCCCTCATAGGCCCATTCCCCCTCCCGGAAGGTGGGACCACGTTGGCCCCCTTCCGGAAGGTTCTAGAAGCTTCCGGTACAATACCGATTAATCCGGAACAATTCCGAACTCCAAAAACTGCACTGCCTTATATGAATCTTATTCTCCGGACCACTCCGGAACCTCTCATGATGTCCCGGATCCCATCCGAGACTCCGAACAAAAATTCATAAACCAAGTATCCAATCTATCCTAGCGTCGAGACACGTTAAGTGTGTGACCCTGCGGGTTCGAGAATATGCAGACATGATCTTCTATCAATAATCAACAGCGGTTACGGGCACCCATATTGACTCCACACATTCATCGATGATCATATCGGATGAACCACGATGCCAGGATTCAATCAATCCCATATATATATTCCCTTCGTCTCGCGATATTTTACTTGCCCGAGATTCGATCGTCGGTATCGTCATACCTAGTTCAATCTCGTTCACAGCAAGTACTTTACTCGTTCCGTAATCCGATATCACTTTGTGATTAACTCCTTAACCACATGCTTGCAAGCGGTGTTGATATCGATTACCGAGTGGGCCCGAAGTATATCTCTCCGACTTGGGAGGGACAAATTCCATCTCGATACATACAACCCAACAGATACTTTCCGATCACCTGAGAGACACCTTTATGATCACCCTCTCATAGGATGACGTTTGATGACCTCAAAGCTTTCTTCCGATACCAGGGAGTTGTATTATCTCATGGTCTAAGGAATACAATATTTGACATAAGAAAAGCTTCACAAAGACGAACACGATGACACGATCTAATTGCTCTGCTTTGTTTGGGTCTATCCATCATATCATTCTCCCAATGATATGATCTCATTATCAATTGACAACTCATGTCTATGGTTAGGAAACCTTAACCATCATTGATCAATGAGCTAGTCCATAGAGGCGTACTAGGGACACGGTGTTGTTCACAAACCACACAAGTATTAAAGTTTCCGCTTAATACAATTCTAGCATGGAATATAAACATTATCATGAACAAGAATTATAATAATAACAGCTTTATTATTGCCTCTAGGGCATAATTCCAACAGAGAGGCCCCACTTCCGCGCGAAGGGACTGCCTCAGGGTGCGCCACCGCCGACGCCCACCGTCTTTGCCGGCCAGGCGTGGCCACCACCACCCGCAGCGGCGGGGACAGCGGCCGGGGAGGAAGGTCGTCGGCGACTTCTAGGGTTAGGAGCTAAGGAGCCTCCAGAGCCCTCTCGCGTGAGACGACCCCGGAGGAGTGATCGATAATAGTCAAATACGTCCGCTAACACTCAAATACGTCTGCTGTCGGCGCTTAAACTCCCTCCTCCGTCGTCGCTCCATGGAGAGGCCCAATCTCAAATTCTACGAGGTCGTGATTTCGCCCACTATGACATTGTCGCACCGCCGGCGCGAAGCTTCCGGAAGGTTTTGAGCTCAGCTACGCTGGTGTGCCCATGGCATCGCTCTTGCGTGGCACCGAATTGGCGATGTAGATCGAAGGCGCCACCACGAGCTGCTGGAGCGAAAGAGGGCAATAGCCTGGTACTCTACCACAATCACATACTGGCCAAAGCGGTTCAAGAAGAAGAGGACAACGGAGCTTGCGCTGTGCCGAGCTCACCCGTAGCAACTCTGCCCGAATTTGCGCAACCAGGAAGGAGGCGCTTAGGAAGTGCCCGGACGCCTGATCTGTCTGCTTCTGTCGCCTTGTACGTGAAGAATCAATGAGGAGGACGGAGGCTGCCGGGATCCTCGACCTCGATTCTGACACGGAGGAGGACATCGACGCGGCGGATGGCGTCGATTATGAAGACGACGACAACGATAGTGGAAGCGTCATAGTCGATTAGGATTACCTTCATCGCCCTTCGTTTTATTTATGCGTGAATGAATATGTAAATAGATGGTTCTATTAGGAGCGTGGCTGGGAAGACTCTCCCCCTAAATTCATCAAATACCCGGCGCTTCCACGTATGGAAAAAAATGCTGCCGCCAGAGCCCATATAGGGGAAGGGGCGCAAGTGAAGCTGCTTTTAGGTCCTAACTTGAAAAAAATGCTTGATTTTATGCAGGTTATTCCAAAATAGGAAGCCTGCTTGGCCCATCCCGGGAAATATGTCTGAGGCATCTGTATTTGGATCTAAGAGCATCTCTACTCGCCTACCCAGGACGCCGGTCCGAACGCCGAAATTCAGTACGGACGCTGAAAATCGGCCCAGTCGCGTACCTAGGGACCTGTTTTCGTCCGGATTTCGGCGTGTTTTGGTCCGGCCTACCCAGGCCGAACCTAGGTTTCCGGGTACGCCCTGGGGACGCCGGACGCTGCAAAAAAGGGCGTGGGCCAGCTCTGTTGGTGAGACAATCCCATTTCCACCCACTCCACTCGCCCAGACTCTCGCGAAGAGCTCTATCACCATGACTTCGCCGGCGGAGCTCCCCCGCACCGAGACATGCCCACGCCTCTAGCTATGCTCGCCGTAGTTGCCGTCCACCTCCACGCCTTCTACGCCATCGCTTTCGCTGACCTAGCCTCGCCGTAGCTCTGCTTCGCTCCGTGCTCCCACCACCATGCCCGCCAAGTGTTCGACATTTGGCCTGATTCGACCATGGACTCTGACGGCGACGAGATACTATCCACTGACTCTGACGAGGCCGAGATACTCGCCATGGATTCCGATGACGAGGAGTTACTCGCCGTACTCCTGGAGGAGGAGAGCGCCGAGGTCGCCAAAGGTGAAGAGCACTTGCAGATCCTCGCATCGCTCGCCCAGCTGTACATGCAGATGGCGAAGCCGAAGTGCGGTGGTTCGGCGCCAAGTCGCATGAAGTGCAAGGTGAGACAGAGGATAGAGGGCTATTGCATGTTATACGCCGACTACTTCGCCGACCAGCCACTCCATGGACAGGACATGTTTCGCCGCCGTTTCAAGATGAGCCGGAAGCTCTTCCTCAAGATCGTGCATGCCATCCGGGAGTTCGGCCCATATTTCCTTTGCAAGAAGGACTGCACCGGCTTGGTTGGGTTTTCCTCGCTTCAAAATTGAACCGTGGCAATGAGGTTGCTTGCATATGGAGCGCCGGCTGATGCTGCCGATGACTATCTCCGCATCGCCGAGTCCACCGCCTTTGATTGCTTGTACAGGTTCTGCATGGCAGTGATTGCAGTGTTCGGGGAAGAGTACTTGAGATCACCCACTGCTGAAGATACTGCTCAGATCCTCGCATTCAATGAAAGTAGAGGATTTCCTGGTATGCTTGGAAGCATAGATTGCATGCATTGAGAGTGGAAGAACTGTCCATTTGAATGGCAAGGAATGTACAAAGGCCACAAAGGAGGATGCACTGTGATACTTGAGGCAGTTGCTACACATGATCTTTGGATCTGGCACTCCTTCTTTGGCATGGCAGGATCAAACAACGACATCAACGTCCTCAACTCCTCAACTGTCTTTTCCAAGCTTGTTGAGGGTCATGCTCCCCCTGTGGAATTTGAGATCCGTGGACACCACTATAACAAGGGATACTATCTAGCAGATGGCATCTATCCAAGATGGCCAACATTTGTGAAGACTATCTCAAGCCCAATGCTTCCCAAGCATTCTCACTTTGCCAAGGAACAGGAAGCTTGCAGGAAGGACGTGGAGCGGGCATTTGGTGTGCTCCGGCAGAGGTTTGTAGTTGTTCGGTTCCCTGCTATGACCTGGTCGAAAGATCAGATGTGGGAAGTGATGAACTGTTGTGTGACCTTGCACAACATGATCATTGAGGATGAGAGGAAGAATCCAATGAGTTTGCTTGAGGAGGACGAGCCATACTAAAGACAGGGTCCTCTTGCCGAGCCTGATCATCAGGTGCCTCCAACATGGGCTGCATTCATCGCAATGCGTCAGGAGATCCGAGATCTGGCGATGCATCAACAGCTGCAGGATGATCTTGTCAAGCACCTATGGATACGCAGGGGCAACACGACGTAGATGCTGAGCATGAACTGGCCGAACTTGGCCAAAATATGTTGTACTTTTATTGCAAGCCGAACTATGTTTACATTTACTCCGAACTCTGTTTAAAATTTCGCCGAACTTTGGTCTTAAAATGTTCTGTATTCATCGTATGCCGAAATTTGGACGAACTTGAGCCGAATTTGAGCGGAAACGGGAGACCCAGGTACTCGGCCTGGGTAGCTGAGTGGGAAACTGGGCGTACCCAGGCCGAAAACTTGCGCCGTCCGGCCGGAAAAAGATCCGGATTTCGGCCTGGGTTCGGCCAATGCTCTAATCAAATCCACACACACCCATCCCTCCCACATACACACACCAAAGAGAGTTGTCATGTTGATAGAGCTTTCAAACCCACGTCAGCATTACGGCAATGTTTATCTTCCTAGAATTGAGGATACCCAAACCTCTACTTTCCATTGGTCGGCAATGCCAACCAATTAAGTAAGTAAGAGCATCTCCACTCGTTGGGCGAACCTAGGCCAAAATCCGGTTTTTTTTTGGCCGGACGGAATTTGATTTCGGCCTGGGTACGCACAGTTTCCCACTCGCGTACCTAGGCCAAGTTCCCGGGTCACCCGTTTTCGCTCAAATTCGGCTCAAGTTCGTCCAGATTTTGACATAGTTCGGCATACAATGAATACAGAACAATTTACGACCAAAGTTTGGTGAAATTTTAAACATAGTTCGGCGTAAATGTAAAGATAGTTCGGCCTGCAGTGGAAGTATAACATATTTTGGCTAGGGTCGGCCAGTTCATGCTCGGATCTATGATGTGTTGCCCCTGTGTATCTAGCCGGTGCAGTCCGTCTTGCAAAGGAAATAGGGGTCAAACTCCCGGATGACATGCACGATCTTGAGGAAGAGCTTCCGGCTCATCCTAAAACGGCGGCGGAACACGTCCTCTCCATGGAGTGGCTGGTCGGCGAAGTAGTCGGCGTACAGCATGCAGTAGCCCTCTATACTTTGTCGCGCCTTGCACTTCCGGTGACCTGGCATCGAACCACCGCGCTTCGGCTTTGCCATCAGCATGTACAGCTGTGCGAGCGATGCGAGGATCTCCAAGTGCTCTTCACCTTCGGCGACCTCGGCGCTCTCCTCCTCCAGCAATACGGCGAGCATCTCCTCGTCGTCAGAGTCCATGGCGAGTATCTCGTCGTCGTCGGAGTCCATGGCCGAATCCGGCCAAATGCCGAACACTTGGCAGGCGTGGTGGTGGGAGCACGCAGTAAAGCAGAGCTACGTCGAAGTTCGGCGGGCGAAAGCGGCGGCGGATCAGGAGTCGAGGTGGGCGGCAACTAAGGCGATCATATCTAGAGGCGTGGGCATGTCTCGGCGTGGAGGAGCTCCGCCGGCGAAGTCATGGCGACAGAGGAGCTGAGAGCTCTTCGCCGCAGTCTGTGCGAGTGGAGTGGGTGGAAATGGGACTGTCTCGCCGACAGAGCTGACCCACATCCGTTTTCGCGGCGTTCGGCGTCCCCAGGGCGTACCCGGAAACCTGGGTTCGGCCTGGGTAGGCTGGACCAAAAATCGCTCAAATCCGAACGAAAACAGGTCCCTGAGTACACGATTGGACCGATTTTCGGTGTTTGAACCTAATTTCGACGTCCGGATCGGCATTCTGGATATGCGAGTAGAGATGCTCTAATACTTTCTCTTTGGGCCTGATCCTTCCAAGCAAAATCGAGGGGCAACGAGAGTCGAAATTGAGTCGAGGAAAGAGTTGGATAGGATTGGTCTCCTCGTAAAGACAAAAATCAACCTAGCCACGTCTCAATCCTTGTAGCCAACTTCAGCGCCAGAAAATTTTGATGTTCAATTGTTAGTTTCCTTCCCGGAACCGGCCTCCCTAAATAAATGAAGAGGAAGGCACCTAACCTGAAGTTGAGCATGTTTGTGATCCTTCTATGCTCCTCAATGGGCTGCCCCGTCATTATGACTTCTCTTTGTGGTAGTTGATCTTTATGTCTTCGAAGCTCACGAGAATTGAAAATTCAGATTAGCAATGTGTAGGTCTTTATTCTGAATCATGATCAGCGTGTTGTCTGCGCACCGCAAGTAAATTTCAGATCTCCTTTTCCGTTTGAAGATGAGGTGTAGAATTTCTCACGATAGAGTTTTGAAAACATTAAACATACGGATGCATGATCTAAGTAATGACGCCATTCTAGATGCATCTTCTTTTGCATTCTCAGGAGGGACTTTCCCCAAGGCGGTTTTTTATCTGGACGGCGAAAAGATTTGGCCCATTTTACATCCGAGGTTTTCAGGCCGAACCCGGGGCATCGGGAACCGCTTAGAAACGCCAAATAAAGCGAAAAAGGGGCGGGCCAACCCTGTCGGCGACATAACCCATTTCCCCACCGCGATTTGGCTCTCCCGCGGCACAGAGCTTTCCCCCCAGCTGTCCCCTCAACGCCATGTCATCGTCGGCGAAGCCCCGCTCAGCCCAGCCGAATCCACGGCCAGAGAAAGGTCTGCTGCCTCCGCATCCCTTCCCCTCGGCCTAGGCCTTGTTCCTAGCTCCCGCCCACCTCGCCCGCGAAATGTTTGGCGTTTTACCGGTTCGACCATGGACTCCGACGACGAGGAGATATCGCCCTGTTGCTGGAGGAAGAGACCGCCGCAGTCGCCAAACATGAAGAGCACTATGCCGGACTTTGTTGTGTTTAATTCATGTCAAACTATACCGAACATTGCTCTGTATTTATATTTATGCTGAATTGTGTTAATTTGAGTCGAATTCAGACGAAATATCGCCAATTTTGCCTTGCCTAAGAACCACGTCTGGGAACGCGAGTGGAGAACTGATCGTAAACTAGCCGAAAGCTACATCCATCCGGTACTATTTAGCATCCGATTTCAGCCTGACAACACCGAACCAGTGGCTCTAAGGTTTACCACGGGACTGTTCTCGTGAGCCGGTGCCCAGCTGGCGTCACGAACCACGTGACTAGGTAGGAACTACACATGCTCTCAGCTCTCCTCTGCAGCCAAATATCAACGATCGTCGCTTTTTTTTGAGGTAGTGCACACGACGAAGCATGTGTTTTTCTTGTACCACCTACTGTCTATCAATAAGACTTCTGGTTGTAAGAGCATCTCCAATGGCTGCCCTGCAAATCGTTGCTATCCAAAAACCTGTCATATAGGTCATGAAATCGCAAAAACACAGCTCCAGCTCCAGTGGCAGCCCTAAAACGCCTTTGCCTTAAGAAAATTTAGTCCAGCCCTAAAAAAACTCCTCCTGCCCCATATATAGGGCAGACGAGCGTGCCCCCAAACCGTTGAACCGCGTGGGAACCATCTAACTGTCGCGCGGGAACAGTTGGATTTTAGTTTGATACCCCATTTTAGGGCAGCCAAGAAGTGGAACCTGATTTAATGCCCTAAAAAAATTAGGACAGCTGTTTTGATCATTTAGAGCATCTCCAGCGGGTCTAATCAAATGGTCTGAGGGTGTCCTAATCGGTCTGCGTGGACGCACGGGATGTGCGCGGCGCCTCAGCGGCATGACCCATCCGAATTAATTCATGCGGATTGACCCTCCGTGACCCAAATCTAATGGCTGGATAGTCTGTCCGGACAGACGCAAACACAAACTGGCCCAGATGCAGTCACACGATGGGTCATCTTCTCTTGGGTTGGCCTATCTGTTTTTGTTTGCTTAGACCGCGCTACTAGACGCGGCTGGCCGGACAGACATGACCTAAAAATACCGGTGACTGACCCAGACGGAGTAAAACTGACCGTTTATGTCTCGCCGGTGAAAATGCCCCTTAGGCCATGCGAATTATATAGGGCAGCCATTTACCTCAAAAAAAAATATAGGGCAGCCATTAGAGACGCTGTAACAGACTAGATCGGCCAGCAACCACATGCCCACAACAGTGAAAGCAGATAAGTTTTACTTGGGTTGCTTGAAAAAAGATTAAACGGGATAAGTTTTTCGCTTGGTCTAGGACCTAGTACTACTATACTAAGAGCTAGCAACACTGTCTAGGACTAGGAGCAGTACAATATTAAAATCCCCACGAGTCAATGTCACACATGTTATTTCCGTAAAAAAAATGTCACACCTGTTATGTTCCATCCTCCAAAGAAAAAGTAAGGTTTAGGGTTTAGGGTTAGGACTTCTTCTCTCCTCTCTTCCTCCTCTCCTGCTACAGTTCTCCATTTTCTTCCCGAGGGCGCCGGGCCATTCCAAAGCCGAACTCGTCGGTGTTGCCGGTCGAGGGAGGAGTGGCTTCTGCGCATGTAGTCTAGGTCGCCGGACTCTCGCCATAGGAGTCGTAGGATTAGGTTTAGGTTTTTTTTGTCTGCCCTTGTGGCGTATGGTGAGATGTCGCTCGGTCTGTCCCCCCGATGCTCCTGCACGGCATCGGGCGGCCGTCTTCTCTCGGATCTGGTCAGCTCCCATGGTGGGAGCTCGCTGGGATCTGGGTCATAGGCGGAGGCCTCTCCAATAAGGGCTTCGGTTGCTGCTCTACCTGCAGATCTTGTGGCGTTCTTCTTCTTCTGGCCGGCCTTGGTGGCGGGGGGTTGGAGAAGGATGAGGTGCGGCTGTTGGTTGTGTGTGGCGGCCTGGAAGCTTGATGCGGGTCCATTCTGACCCGACCTTGCATCTGTTGGAAGAGAAGGATCCTTCTAGGGCACTCCGATAGTTGAGGACGGGTGCAGGTACTCTCTTGTTCTCCGGCGACTTCCTGCATAAGGTTAGTGTGCTTGATTGGCTGTTGCCGTCCGTGCGTTGACATGGTTATACCGTACGGGTACATGACCTTAGCATACCTAGTCTAGCCCAAGGAAGGCCCACGAGAACATGCGCCAGCCCATGAAGACTTTCGGGTGGCCAGGGACCATGACGCCTTCGGATCCTTGGAAAGCAAGACTAGAGTAGATAGAAAATTCAAAGGGGTAAACCCTAAAACCTGTAACCGACTCGATCTGTACCTGGGACCTTCCTACCTCTATATAAAGGCCAGGAGGGCACGCCGAGGAGTCTCTCTTACAATCTCTCGCACACCACCGCATACACACCTCCACGCCAGATTGCATCTGCGCACCCCTGTACTTTTCGGTTCCGCCGTAATCAAGAGCAGACAAGCAGGAGTAGGGTTTTCCCTCCAGGGGCCTGAACCTGGGTAAACCTCGTGTCCCCGTGTTGCTTGTTTTCTAACCGTTCCGCGATCTCCAGCATCCCTATCTTCTCCAAAACCCAAGTCCATAACAATGGGCATTGACGAGATTAAACCTCGTCAATTGGCGCCGTCTGTGGGAACTGGGGGCGCTGATTGTGCGATTGTGACGGTCCCAACCAAAGCGATCTACAACTCCGCGGCGACGGAGAGTCATCTCCTCTTCGGCGCCTTCGACTTCACCGCCCACTCGCCATCCACCCTAAAGGACTTCGAGCCCGTTGGCGATGGACTCGAGATCTTGTTCGGGAGCTTCTAGGTGGGGCATACCGACACTCTCCGCCTCCCAGAGCGGGTGCCCCTGCCATAGATCAGGCCTGCTTTGTGGGCTCCACACCCCATGCTACGCACATCACCATCGACAGACGAGTCCTATGACAGCAGCAGCTGCAACTCAGATCTGTGCGATCCACCATCAGATGAAGGGACCTACGGTTCCGGATCCGAAAGCTGCGGCAACAACAATCGGATCTATAAGTGCTACCAGTGCGCCGCAGTCATCCAGAGTGACGTAGATCATGATCACAACCCGCCACCCAACCCGCAGGTTAGAAACGGCCAGAACAGAAGAAGCTAGTCCCCCCACCCAACGGGAACGACACGGATCGGGTCATCCACCTCAGTGAGGAAGGATGGGCTCAAGCACACGAAGCCATAGCAGGCAACAAGATCCTGCCTGCAGATACCTCACGGGACCTGCTGATGGCATACCACATGCTCCTCATCGAGGAGCACAAGAAGCAAGTGAAGATACAAGAGGTGCTTGACAAGCGCAAGGAAGCAGCCTCGGAGTCTAGTGCGCAGCGAGCTGCGCTCTCCGCCATGGGCATCGGCTCCAGCTCGCATGCAAACCATGGCAACAAGCACCGTTCTCGCATGGAGAACATGGATCCGAAGGCATGTCGCGAGGTGACTCGAGCCCTCAACGCATCCTTCATGGAGATGGATGCCGACAACAACGTCATCCCGAAGACGCCGCAAGCTGCGATCATGGAAGCCACCGCGTACCTCGCGTCCCATCCACCTCCGGAGGGGGACCCGAAAAGGGCCATGCACAAGTCCGCGCTTACTGAAATCGGACTCATTGGAGCCGCGCTCCACGGACAAGCTCCTGCAGAGCCAAAGAAGAAGGCTGCGGTCAGGTTCAACCGCAGCCCCACGCCCTCATCCGAGGACGAAGAGCACGACATTCCTCGAAGGCACAAGAGCTCGCGCCGTCGCAGCCGCGACTACGATGCTCGAAACGAGCTAACCCAGCGCAAGATCGACAAAGCGTGCGCTAAGCGCGTATGCTCGTTCGAATCTGAAGAGGATGACGACGAAGGAGAACTCTGCGGAGCCCGATGCTTCAGGAGATTCATTCGGCGAACGCGGATGCCGCGGAACTTCAAGCTCCCTTCTGACACTCCAAAGTTTGACGGCACACAGGACCCCAAGGCGTGGCTTAGCGACCACTTGTCGTTCGCCAAGCTACACGGCGGAAACAAGGAAACTGCCATGCAATGCCTTCAGCTGCAGCTGACAGGCGCAACACGGATCTGGCTTAGCAGCCTATCCTCAGGATCCATCCGAAGCTGGGAGGAGTTGGCGTACAGTTTCGTCCGAAACTTCAAGGGCACCAGCAACAGGCCTGCCTCGATCGAGGAGTTGCGGGCCTGCACCCAACGAATGGGCGAATCCATTCGCTCGTACATACTGCGGTGGTCCAACACCAAGAACTCCACAGCGCACATCTCTGAGGAGAGAGCTATCGACGCCTTCAAGGACGGCGTCAAACGCCAGGACTTCAAAGAAGAACTTGGGCGCGTCAAGCCCAAGACACTCGACCACCTCATGGACATCGCCAACAGGTGGGCCGACGGCGAGGACTCCGTCCACCGAGTGCACTCGGAGGAGGAAGACGACTACGGCCGGCGACGTGAACGACGTAGCAAGAGAAGATCACGCGTCTACGACGATCGCGATGGACCCGACATGGTCGCGGCTAGCTAAGCCGACCGCCGCAGGGACAAAAACCGCAGCAACGACGGATACCGTGGAAGCAACTTCTGCGACGGAGGACGCCCAACGCAGTCATGGCAACGCCGTGGCCATGGCGACGGACCCTCAGCATACGACAAACTGTCGGGTCCATGCACCATCCACTTCTACATCGACATGAAGGATGGCAAGAAGAAGGCAAGCCACATGCTCAAGGACTGCCGCGAGTCCCAGAAACTCAGCGAGAGCATGGCCCAGATGAGGAAGCAAGCCCCGAACCCTGGATACGGGAACGCACCCGCACCAGGCGAGATCGCACATGGAGCTCCTCCACCACCACCCGCGGGACCTCCAAACCACCCAATCGCACCCGCGCAGAATAACGGTGGGCACGGGTACCCCGCACCAAAAGGATCACTGATGATCCAAAAAGGGCGCCTAACAAACAGGGTGCAGAAGAAAATCACCCGCCAAATTAACCTGGCCGTGACCGCTCCGCCCGCCATCCCTGAGTATCTCAGCGGATCGGAGTCCTGCATCACGTTTAGCCATTCGGATCACCTTGCCAGGTCCCTCGCCCAGGTCATGCTGCCCTGGTGCTCGAGGGGCAGATCGGCGGGTTCGACATGAGCCGCGTCTTCATGGATGGCGACAGCGGCATCAATCTGATCTTCGCCAGCACCTTGGCAGTAATGCGGATCCCGCTGTGCAGCCTGGAACAATCTGATACAACGTTCCACGGCATCGTCCCAGGGAAGGGTGTATTCCCTCTGGGAAAGATATGGCTTGACGTCATCTTCGGCAAGCCGGATAACTTCCGATGCGAGCGACTAGAGTTCGAAGTGGTGGACTGGCCATCACAATACCACGCCATCCTTGGGCGCATGGCATTCGCACGAGTCCTATTGGTACCACACTACGCGTACCTGCTACTCAAGATGCCAGGACCCAGGGGAGTCATCACGGTCCACGGGAGCTTCACCCGATCGGACCACTGTGACAGGGATTTCAACAGAATCTCCCAGTCCTTCGGCATGCAGGAGGAGCTAGTAAGGCTCCGCGAGGTGACGGACAACGGGCACCCCCAGTCGCAAGACAGAACGCACCAGATATGTCCTTCGACTCCACCGTCAAAACAAAGAAGGTACAGGTCCATCCGACAGATGCCTCCAAGACGGCGCTGATCGCCAATGACCTCAGCTCCGCATAGGAAAGCGCGCTCGTCGAATTCCTCCGTGAGCGCTAGGAAATCTTCGCCTGGTGTCCTGCGGACATGCCAGGAGTTCCCAGGGAAATCGCCGAGCACGCACTAAATGTCTTTCCAGACACCAAGCCCGTCAAATAGTCCATCCGACGACTGTCCGAACCACGGGCCGAAGCAATTAGAGTCGAAGTCAATAGACTACTCGACGCAAACTTCATCAGGGACATCAAGGAGAGCGAGTGGCTCGCCAACACCGTGATGGTCCCCAAAAAGGACACGGACATCCTGCGGATGTGCGTGGACTTTACATCGCTGAACAAGCACTGCCCGAAGGATCACTTCCCTCTTCCTCGGATCGATCAGATCATCGATTCGACTGCAGGATGCGAAAAACTGTCCTTCCTCGACGCCTATTCAGGCTACAACCAGATTCGACTGAAGGTCGAAGATCGGGAGAAAACGAAGTTCATCACGTTGTTCTGAGTGTTTTGCTACAACACAATGCCCTTCAGGCTGAAGAACACAGGCGCCACGTACCAACGGTGCATGCAGGCATGCCTGAAGGACCAGATCGGCCACAACATACAAGTCTATGTCGACGACATAGTCATCAAAACAAGGAAGGCCAAGACGCTAATCGACGATCTCCGCGAGATGTTCGATAACCTCGATCGATACAATATCAAGTTAAACCTAGAAAAATGCGCCTTCAGCATCCCATCTGGTCAGCTGCTAGGCTACTTCATCTCCCAGCGAGGGATCGAGGCAAACCCGAATAAAATCCAGGCCATAATGGACATGGAGAAGCCGAAGAACCTCAAGGGCGTCCAGCAGCTTGCCGGGCGAATCGCGGCATTGAGCAGGTTCATCAGCCGCATGGGCGAAAAAGCCCTGCCGTTCTATCAGCTGCTGCGCAAGGCAGACAAATTCGAGTGGACGCCCGAGGTGGATGACGCATTCGAAGATCTAAAGCGGCTGCTCTCTACCTCGCCCTTCTTGGTCACACCAAAGGAGCGGAAGCCTTTACTGCTGTACATAGCAGCCACACATCAGGTGGTAAGCACCGTACTGGTGGTAGAGTGACCCAAAGAAGGCAAGACCCATGGGGTCCAACGCCCAATCTACTACCTCAGCGAGGTATTGATGCCGAGAAAGCATAGGTACCCCCACTACCAGAAACTCGCCTACGGCGTGTTCATGACGGCTCGTCAGCTGAGCCACTACTTCCAGGAGCACCAGGTGATGGTCGTCAACGAGGCACCACTGAACAGCATCCTGAACAACCCGGAGGCCACATGACGCGTAGCCCTGTGGGGCATCGAGTTGTCACCTCTAGACATCGTCTATGAGAAGCGCCATGCGATCAAGTCTCAGGTCCTTCCGGACTTTCTCGTCCATTGGATGGAACTGCAGCTGCCAGATACGCCGAACATGACACAGTCATGGACGATGCACTTAGACGGCTCCAAACGTGAAGCCGGAGCAAGAGCCGGGGTCATACTGACCTCCCCGCAGGGCGACAAGATGAAGTACGTCCTCTGGATGAAATTTCGAGCTTCCAACAACGAAGCCGAATACGAAGCCCTCATCCACGGTATGAGAATGGCAAAGATCTGCAGCGCAACGCGCCTGGTCATTTACGGAGACTTGAACCTCGTCGTCCAGCAGACGATAAACGAGTGCGACGCACACGCCGCCAACATGATCGTGTACCGTGCACTCTACAATGCACTCGAAGGAGACTTTGACGGCTGCGAGCTTCGGCATGTCGGGAGAGAAATCAACGAAGAGGCCGATAGACTCGCCAACATCGGCTCCACCTGCGCACGGGTACCACTAGGTGTGTTCCTCGAACAGATCTGCGTGCCATCCATCAAGCGGAAATTCCCAAAGGGATCACCCAAAGAGGCAGAGCACTCGGGAGCTGCGCTACCCGAAGGACAGGAAGGACCCGAAAACCTCGACATAGAAATCGCAGCGGTCAACCTAATGCAGGTCATGACAGTCGAAGAAACTTGGACACGGCCATACCTCAGATACCTGATAGACGACGAACTGCCTGATAGCCCGACAGATGCCCGACGCATATCTCGCCGGTCCAAGGCCTTCACCATCATCAATGGCGAGCTGTATAAGCGCAGCATTTCGGGTGTACTCCAAAGGTGCGTCACCATCGGTGACAGCAATACCATCCTCCAAGACATCCACGAGGGCATCTGCGGCCATCATGCGGGCAGCCGCGCCCTTGTCGCCAAAGCTCTACGAGCTGGATTCTACTGGCCAACGGCCATGAATGACGCCAAGTACATCGTCCGAAGATGCAACGGGTGCCAAAGGTTCGCAGATAAACCGCACGCACTCGGATCAGAGCTTAGGTCCATACCTCTAGCCTGGCCTTTCGCCCAATGGGGGCTCGATATGATTGGCAAGCTGCCAAGGTCCTCGAAAGGAGGTCACGTCTACCTCCTAGTCGCAATCGACAAATTCACCAAGTGGATTGAGGCCATGCCTGTCACTAACCAAAAGGGCAAAACTGCCGTCAAGTTCTTTGAATCCATTGTCTACAGGTTCGGCGTGCCGCATAGCATCATCACCGACAATGGGTCGAACTTCATCTCCAAATAATTCCAGGACTTCTGCGAAGACCTCGGAATCAACATCACATACGTCTCCGTGGCACACCCGCAAACGAACGGACAGGTTGAGAAGGTCAATGGCCTCGTCGGTGCTGGCATCAAGAAGCGCCTAATGAGCCCACTTGAGCGACTCGCAGGAGCCTGGACACAAGATCTACCCTCGGTCCTGTGGAGCCTGCGCACAACGCCAAATAGCTCAACTGGCTACACACCTTTCTTCATGGTGCACGGAGCCGAAGCCGTGCTACCAGCACAGGTACGCCACAAGGCCCCACGGGTTGTCGCTTATAGCGAAGCCGAATCGACGGCCGCACTCGAAGACGCCGTCGACACACTCGACGAGGCGTGTGACATAGCAGCAGCTCGGTCAGCGGTGTACCAATAGAGTACGCAACTACCACAGCCGACGGCTACGCCCAAGGTTCTTCGTCGAAGGAGACCTAGTCTTGCGACTCAAGCAAGAGCGACCGAAGAAATTCGAGTCACCATGGGAAGGACCCTACATCGTCACTGATGTCATCCCAGGTGGCGCCTACCGCCTCAAGAACGTGGAGTCTGGAGTCGCATACTCCAACCCATGGAACGTCGCACAGCTGCGACGCTTCTACCTCTATCTACCCCCTTTTTTACTTTCAATAAGGCTATTCAGCCAAGGCTACTCAGCCGAACAATGTACCTCCTCCTTACGATATGAATAAAGCTAAGTGCCTCGCCCCAAAAAATTTCACCTATTGTCTGCATTTTACTCCATATTACAACACACTCGGAGGCTCCCCCTACCTCACGACTTCGTCGACTGAGGATAACGCGTGTACACCTGAGTAGCTGACCATGTCAGACTAACGAAAAGGACACGTATACAAACAAAGCACCACGTGCTACACAACAATAAACCTTTACAATAAAGGGCACAGC
The DNA here is from genome assembly GCA_023614405.1 of Avena insularis. Classification (NCBI taxonomy): domain Eukaryota; kingdom Viridiplantae; phylum Streptophyta; class Magnoliopsida; order Poales; family Poaceae; genus Avena; species Avena insularis. The sequence continues at coordinate 26,580,455 of CM042689.1, read as the reverse complement.
ACGCCCAGTCGAATATATACAAATTTTACATCTATCTCTTTTGCAGGCCCTACCTATTCTGAAGAATAACCTGCGCACGCTGCTCAAACAGATCTACAATTTGCTCGGCATGCTGCCTTACAGCCGCATAATGTGGACGCATATCGCACTCACAACCATCCGAACAAAGAGGCAGCCCATCTGCTACAGCAGACAGATCTACATCGGGACGATGCAACCGCACAAGGGAAAGCGCAACCTTCACCCCCGCGACAAGCTGATGTCGCACCAGTTCCCTGACACGATGTACATTTTGAAACTTCGTCAGCAGGCCAGAGAGAGTCGAAGGTGCCTCATCCAGCGGAAACATCACATGCAGAACTGACGCCAACAAAGAATGCACCTGATGAAGCACCCGCGATACCTGGTGGACATGATCCTACACCGTTGCAAGGACCATGGCACGATCACGGTCCATCCAGAAGAACCCGTCGGCCTCCATGTCCTGCTGGGTCAAGCAGTTGATCCGAACAACAACATGCTCCATTTCCTCCCTCGGGGCAAGGTTAGCACTTGGAACACTCGCAAAAAGTAAGATAAAAGGCCAACAGGCACACCCGAAAAATTTGAGAAGCAGCTCGAGAAACTCACATTCAAGCTGTTCGGACAAACGACGCAACTCCACCATCAAATACTCCTCTCTGGCAGCGCCTCGCTCTGCCTTCGATTTCCAAACATCGGCGTGGCCACGCACTCCAAGCAATTCTTTCTCTAGGGCACGAACGCGGTCTCGAAGAAACACAAGTTGCGACGCACCATCCAGGGATGGCCGCAACTGCGTTGTAGGCGAAGTATCAACGAGATCATCACTCGAAGGCCCCTAAAGTAAAAGAAGACAAGGATATGAACAAGCAGACGAAGGAGCACAGAACTCGGAAATTCATTATGTGCAGCAAAAAGCCACTGCGTGGCACAAGGATCGTTCATAGACATAATTACAACAAAGGAAACAAAAGCTATCCTACAACTACAAGGCCTAAGAAGCTGCATCCTGAGTAGCCTCAGAGCCGGACTGCCTCCCCTTGGCCTCTCCATGCTGCTTCAACGCATACTCAGCCAGCAAGTCAATAAACTTCGGCCCATAACGCTTACAGCGAGGAGCATAGATGGCGAAGGCTGCCTCAGATCCGTCAGCAGTCGTTGGCATCCGGGAGGTGACCTGATGAAGATCCAGCTCCGCTCCAGAGGCCAGGGCCATCGCCAGCCCGACGGACGCACCAATGCCTTTCTTCTTGTGCTTGTACACCGCAGGTGCTTCGGCTGACAGTGCATCCGCCAAGGCATCGACATCTTTGAGGGCGAAGCCCTTGGGGACGAGCTCCTTATAGAAGCGCCCAAGAACCTCCTTGGCCTTGGCAAGCGAGCCGACCATGGTACCACAGCGGTCTTCGACCGCCGCAGTGGCATCGTCCAGAGCACTTCCGTGCTCCAGGACACCACGGTCAAACTCGATGCCCACGACATCTAAAGAAAGAGAAGGGACAACATATATAAGGGCACATCAAGGAAAGACAAGGAAGCCGAAAAAGGGAAGACGAAGCAACTCACCCGAAATAGCCTTGGCAGCCGCCATCAGCTTGTCGGCTACCTCCTTCTCACGCGAAGCCGTGACGGTGGCGAGTTGCTCCTCGCGGTCCGTAGCCTCCTGCTGCAGGCGCTCTTTGGCCGCGGCTGCGTTGGCTAGCTCCAACTCGAGGCGCTCCTTTGCACCAACAGCGTCCTCGGACTTCTTCTCTGCTCGCCCAAGGCTCTTTTTGAGAGCATCAAGCTCACGGAGGGTGGTGTTGTTGTCCTCTGCAGGCAGCAGAACACCTATCAGATCGCAGGGCAAAGAAGTAAAAGAAGCAGCAACAAGATCAACTTGTGAACGTACCTTGAAGCTGTTTGAAACTAGCCTCCAGTGCCAGGTGCTGCTGCACCAGCTGGTTAGCGCCTTGCACAAAAGGCTGCAAAAGGCACTACTCGTCAAAAGAACGGCTCGGGGGCTATTCCCAAAGCACGAGCAAAGCAAGTTAAACATACGAAAAACGCTCGGGGGCTCCCCCCGAAACTCAAAGAAAAACGATCAGCAGATCATCCTACAAATGCTCGGGGGCTTCCCCCGAGAAAATAAGCAAAGACAGAAGTGATCAGCAGACCACCCAAAAATGCCCGGGGGGATCCCACCGCGGCAAGAGTAAAGAAACTTACGTGATTAGACCGCGACTCCGAAGGTCCAGTCGAAGTCTTCTGGGGGACAACTGTTGGAGATATGCCCTAGAGGCAATAATAAATGTAGTTATTATTATATCTTTGTATTTATGATAAATGTTTACATTCATGCTATAATAGTATTGACCAGAAACATTAATACTTGTGTGATTTGTAAACTAATTTAGAGTCCCTAGTAAAGCCTCTTTATAATACTAGCTTGTTGATTAATAGATGATCATGGTTTCTTGATCATGAACATGTGATATGTTAATAACAAGGTCATATCATTAGGAGAATGATATGATGGACATACTCCTATAGATAAGCGTAGCATAAAGATCAAGTCATTTTAATAGTTCAATTGCTATAATTTTTCTGATACATAGTAACCTAATTCCTTCGACCATCAGATCATGCTTATCACCATCACCGGAAGGATGCTTTGATGACATCAAACACCACACCATAACTGGGTGGCTATAAAGGTAGCATTGAGTGTTCGAAAAGTATGGGTTGAAACACATGGATCAAGAGTGGGATTTGTCCATCCATATGACGGATAGATATACTCTGCGCCCTCTCGGTGGAATGTCATCCAATTAGCTTGCAAGCATGTGACTGGCTCACAAGGGATCACATATCACGGGAATGAGAAAATAGTACTTATCGGTAACGAGGTTGAACTAGGTATGCAGTGATACCGACGATCAAAACCTCGGATAAGTAAACTATCGTGAGACAAAGGGAAATTTGTATCGTATGTAAGTGGTTCATTCGATCGCAAAGTAATCGTAGAAATATGTGGGAGCCATATGAATTTCCAGATTCCTCTATTGGTTATTGATCGGAGAAGTGTCTTGATCATGTCCGCATAATTCACGAACCGTAGGGAGACACACTTAAGGATTCGATGTTGTTGAGTAGTTATGGAATGGTGAGTAAGAGACTGAATGTTGTTCGGAGTCTCGGATGGGATCCGGGATATCACCAGGAGATCCGGAATGGTCCGGAGAATAAGATTCATATAAGGAAAGTCCTGTTTCGGAGTTGGGGAATGATTCCGGTGTTTTCATCGGGAATGTTCTAGAAGGTCCCGGAAGGTCCGGCACTCCGGAGGGGAAGGGTACATGAATGTGTCATGACAATGTGGAATGGTTGCATCATGTACTAGGTATCATGGCTGGGCAAAATAAAGGGAGAAATCAAATCCTAGTTTGAAAAGTCAAACGCCAATTTGAAAAGTCAAACGGCAAGTTTGCTTGGTGGAGGGAGAGTAGGAAACCTACTTGGGGAGGAAGTCCTTCGCCCTCCACCCGCCGGCCAAGGAGGCCGACTTGGGGGAGGACTCCCTCCTCCCAAGCCGTGCCCTCCCACCTATAAAAGCAGGGGCATGGCTGCCCCTCTAGCCTACACCCAACACCACCAAAACCCTAGCCCTAGCCGCCGGCCTCCTCCAAGTCGCCGCCGCCCCTAGGGTTTCTCCTAGCCGCCGAGTTGGGGCTTCCCCAAGCCCTAGCCGTCGGCCAAGCTCCGCCCCTTGGTGTCTTCTAAACCTTAGATCGCCAAGGCCTCTCTCATATTCCACCATACTCGCTCCGGCTTAAGGCGAAGCCCTGCTAGATCTCCCCTCTACTTCCGGTACCACGCCGTCGTGCTGCCGGAATCGCGAGGAGAGTGCTACAACCTTCACTGCCTGCTGGAACAGGGAGAGGAAGGTCTTCATCGAGTACCGAACGTGTGACCGACTGCGGAAGCGCTGCCGGAACGTAGTGCCGGAAGTATCGTCTACGCGACCTTGAGATCGGCAAGAGTACGACTACATCACCCACGAGAATCTGCTCTCGTTAAACGCTTTGGAATCTTCGAGGGTGAGTTCCTCTATCGACTCGTTGCCACAATCTAGTAGATAGATCTTGGCTTGTTTGTTTGTATGCGGTAGAAATTTTTTGTTTTCCATGCTACGAACCCCTACAATAACCACCCGAGCCTCCTGCGGAGAAGGGTTCGGAGCAGCGCCCTCAGAGGTGGCCATCGTCTGAGGAGGAGGAGGAGCAACCTTCGATTCCCCCACCATCTCCCGAGCGCCATCGCTGGAGGAGACATCGGAGGAGTGGCTACACAAGAAAAATCAGCCAAGCACAAAGAAAACAGACAAGAGAAAGCAAAAAAAGGAACTGAGGAAACTTACGAGTCGAGATCGCTCAAGTCGAAGACAGGAGGGGTTTTCCTGCCCTTCTTCTCTTCCTTCTTTTCTTCCTTCTTCTCTTCCTTCTTCCGCTTCGCCGGCGGGTGCGGTGCCACAGCCCGCACGGGCACGGCCGGAATAGGAGAGGAAGAGCCCCCATGACCCCCGCTATGACGCTCAAGGCATAGCGGATTCCTAGGGGTCGGCGGAGTTGAAGCATCCGATGATTCGCTGGAGCTCCGTGTCCGCTTACGAGTGTGATCCTCGCTCAACTCGTTGGCCTCCTCAGTCGGCGATCGCGCCGACGGAAGTTCAGACATGGAGTCCACTACCTCGTTGTCCGGTGCATCCGGGAACACTTCAGGCAATGGAGGCGACATGCCTGGCACCTTGAATTCCTGCGTAAGAAGAAAACAAAAATTTCAGCACAAAAAGATGCAAGGAAAATGCAGTCAAAAATAGCATTGCGCGCACGTCCCAGATCTACACCTGCGGAACCGGACGCGAAGCAGAGAACGGAGGAGTCAGCGACTTCCCCGGGATATCCTCTCTAGCCTTGTATTTCCGCAGCGGGCGAAGAACCCTGTCGAGATCCCCCTTGGAGAACTCCTCAGCCGAAACCCTAGTCGGATCGCGACGACCAGAATAAAGGAACATCGGATGCGCCCTAGCCTGGAGTGGCTGCACCCGATGTTTAAGGAAGGTGCGGATGTATCCACACCGTTAACCTCTTTATTCGGAATCAGCTGGAGATCCTCCACCCGACGATAGAGCCCCTCTATCTCCGCCACCTCGCCATCCAAGATCTGGTTCTTCCAGGACCTCTTCGGCTCGATTTTTTGGGAGGGGTCGAAAGGAGAAAGACCAAAATCCTGCCCAGCCACCGTGGAGTCGCGGATGTAAAACCATCGCCTTCGCCAGTACTGGACAGATTCGGATATAGAAAAGGAGAAGAAAAGAAGATTGCATTTGAGGGAAATGATGCAACCCCCAATGGGATAAACACCATCGGAGCCAGATTGCCTCTTCACGGAATAGAGTTTCCGGAAGAGGCCAAAGTGCGGCTCGATACCGAGCCGGCACTCGCAGAAAGTGACGAAACAGGCGACATGAAGAAGAGAGTTGGGCGAAAGATGATGCAGCTGGATACCATAAAGGAAAAGCAATCCACGAAGAAAATCGTGGACTGGGAAGGAAAAGCCCCGAAGGATAAAGGCGACGAACATAACCCGAAACCCAGTGGGAGGACGGGAAATTACCTCGTTGCCGGGAAGTTTGATGACCTCCCTATCTTGCGGGACCAGGCCCCGCTCACGGAGCTTGCGGAGATCACTCTCGCGCGTCTCCGATCGCCGCCAGCCACCATCGGTGACACAGGTGGCGTCGAAACCCTTCTTGCCACCAGCGGCGGCAGTGGTACCAACTGCAGAGGAGGACTTCTTGGGCTTCCCCATTGCAGTACGACGGCGACAACGACGAGCACGCAGAAACAAGGAAGGAAAGGCGCGGGGAAATTCCAGCGAGCAGTGAGAAAAGCTCAAAGAAGATGGGAGCAGTGAAATAGGAATGGCTGCGGTGAAAACAAATTCACCTTTCCTCAATGATTATAAGGACGAGGACGATGCACGACGACCGTCCATCGGGAAGACATAGAGCCAACATCAAGATCTAGCCGTCCACGTGTCAGCACAGCAGCGGACCGTCGCTCACACGCCGTCCACTACGCACGGAAATCGAGGCGACGCCGTAATTATCTCCATGTCGCGAGTGGCCAGTCAACTCAAAGTCAGAAGGTGGGATGCATGTTCGTCCAGTCAAGTCATCTCTGGCGCCGCAGACGCTTGAGGTCACCGATCGTCAGCACTGACGTCATCAAAAGCTATACTAGCAACGGTTACAATTCTTCGGTTACACAGCTAAGAGTAATCATTCGAATCTACGATTCGATTAATTACTCGGGGCTACTCCTATCAGGAGCGCTGACCGCGCACCCGAAGAACGCTGAAAGTACTACACCATTGAACTATTTCTTTGAGTTCTACGTCGAGTCTATGACTCCACTACGGACTCGGGGGCTACTCCCATAGGGAGGATGGATTCAAGCATCCGAAAAATTTGTGTCCTACGAACCCGAAGCCAAACAACGGCTGAATTAAAGTCTCCGCTCGAGTCTGCGACTCGAACAGACACTCGAGGCTACTCCCATAGGGAGCGCTGGTCGCGCACCCTATGAATCTTCGACTGCGATCTTGTGGATCAGTATGCAAAAACTTTTCGACAACTCTGCCCCAGCCAACTCTAAGTGAAGTAAAACATCCTCCTTGGCCACCCGAAACACCTCCGCGGTGATAAAATTTCGGATGTTGTGTCTGCGACACAAAGATAAGACCTATAGATATCATCTGATGGCTTGGCAACGCACACGAGTGCGCTCTGCTAGTGAGACCCCGTGCCAGCAGGCGCGATGAAAATCCCGACGGACGCGTTGGGTACATCATTTAAATTTACTGGAATTCTACTCCTGTAAGTCCTCCGCGGCCTGAGTCGAATTGCGCCATCATATGTTCCGGATTCGAGTCGAGGGACTCGAATCTGAAGAAGATCGTGTTGTTTTGTCCTAAGACAGTTAACTAACTCTGATCCGTCGGGAGAGTCAGGCACACGTATCAACAATCCCTACACACTCAAATCATTCTCTAGCAAACGGGGATAGCCGCACCCGAAGGAATGAGGGGTCCTCAGCCGAATCTACGATTCGACTGAACACTCGGGGGCTACTGACATGGTTATACCCTACGGGTACACGACCTTAGCATACCTAGTCCAGCCCAAGGAAGGCCCACGAGAACATGCGCCAGCCCATGAAGACTTTCGGGTGGTCAGGGCCCATGACGCCTTCGGATCCTTGGAAAGCAAGACTAGAGTAGATAGAAAATTCAAAGGGGTAACCCCTAAAACCTGTAACCGACTCGATCTGTGCCCGGGACCTGCCTACCTATATATAAAGGCCAGGAGGGCACGACGAGGAGTCTCTCTTACAATCTCTCGCGCACCACCGCATACACACCTCCACGCCAGATTGCATCTGCGCACCCCTATACTTTTCGGTTCCGCCGTAATCAAGAGCAAACAAGCAGGAGTAGGGTTTTCCCTCCGGGGGCCTGAACCTGGATAAGCCTCGTGTCCCCGTGTTGCTTGTCTGCTAACCGTTCCGCGATCTCCAGCATCCCCATCTTCTCCAAAACCCAAGTCCATAACAATGGGCATTGACGAGATTAAACCTCGTCATGCGTCATCGCCAAGTTTCTCTGGCCGGCCTTGGTGGCGAGGGGAGAAGTTGTGGCGGCGATGGATGTTGGTCTGCTGCTCGATCAAGCCTGCAGCAATAGCGAGCTCAACACGCGGCAGGCAAGACTGCCCTCGCGATCTGCGGCCGTATCGATGGACTTCTCGAACGCACGAGATGCGTCTACTCAACCTCCAAGATGGAGGCTACTCCTCGAGCTCAGCGACGGCGTTCTGCGCTCTCTCGACGCCAAGTGGTTCATCCCCGGCGGCGGAAGGGTGGCCGAAGCTGGAGTCTCACCGACGGTGGTGGAGGACAGGGACTTGATTGCTTTTTTATTTCTTTTCCTAGGGTTCTCTTTGTAAAAACACAAGCCGATGAAATGTGTAGGGGCCTGCATGCATATTTGTACCCACCGCTTTGACTATGAATGCTGCATCGGGGTCCTTCCAGACCCTTCTACCGTTTTAAAAAAAAGTAAGGTATTCTAAAAAATAAAGTAAGGTCTAGTTGCGCGGACGCCATGGCTCTCAAATCAAATCTCTCGGCTCGAGACCGTCTGATCGGCGGCGCGACGGGACAAAAATTCTAAAATAAATCTATGTAAACCGGCGTCGCTCGACAAATGGTTTCAGGCCACGCGCTCAGGTGGCTTCCTGGCCGTGCGCATCTAGCAGACGGAAGCAGGGATACGCGGGCTGCGTCGCGACGGCGGATGGAACAAGTGAAGCCGATGCGTACCGATCGATAGTGTGGAAATTTGTTATATTGCGAAGATTTGGTCGCTGGACAGTTTCCTAGTAGTAGGATTGATAAAATGGATCGGATCGATTGGCACATAACTTTTATTCTTGAGACGAATGCCTAGTGGCGTTTATTGAGTACTCCCCTATTCCATTTATCTCGCATATCGATCTTGGATTCTTGGTGGTGGTGGTATCATGTTTTTGGAGGAAGGTACAAGCAGAATGTGTCATCAGGGATCCGCGTGAGGACCCAGCAGGATAGAGGGCGAGAGCCGGACACCACGCACTCCGTGCTCCCACCCTATCTTCTCTCCCGTGTGGTCGGGGTCGGGGCCGGCCGGGGAGCGGCGAGCATGTGAAGGAGACGCCGGCGCGCAACCGCATGCAGTTTGGTTCCTGCGGACCACGCAGCATCAGAGCGCCCCCGTCACCACTCACCTGCAGGGACGTCCGGCTGCGCATCACCCAGGACCCAGGTGCCCCATCACCGGTGACGACGTCTCGCTCGAGCCAAACCAAACGTCCATCCAAAACGGCGAGAGCGAGCCGATCGAAGACCACGGTGGCCGCATGGTCGCACGAGCTGAGCGGCGGTGGATATACGTACGCGCAATGTATTACTACGGCGATGACCGTTTATTATTATTCGTGGTACGAGGTCCATGGAACCTGCGTTAACTCCTGGTACGGCCGTACGTGCTGGTAGTCAGCCAGCCACGCACACAAGTCCATTTGTCCGTCCGATCCCTAGTTAGGACAGACTGACAGCGTAACAAACACATGGAGGCTGTTACCACTACTCACGTGGAACACCAAAAATAGTGACTGTGTTTCCACATTTTTAAGACGGCATTGAACTTTATTTATATACTATACGTGCAACGGTCCTCCTCGACGTCAGGCTCATCGAGTATATATTGGCCAAAGGGGTCGATTTTCCAGGAGACCACGTCATGGCCCTCACAAAGATTCGTGTGTTCCATAACAACACTCAAATACGTCCACAGTTCACTACCACCCGCCCCCTGAACCACAAGACTTGCCGGGGCACAAGCCAACCCAACCGAGACGGAAGGGTTATCATAGACAGAAAACAGGGGACCGGCCTATCTTTCAGCGGCCCCTTGTCATGCCACCAATCCAACAAAAAATTGGTGTGATCCACACTTCTAACCTCATGTTTATGTCACAGCTTGAAGAAATGCTTGATTTTATCCAAGTTTCTGAAAGGGTAAAATGGTTAATCTAGAGAATGGTGAATAGGTTTCTTACAAAAAAATCCTTTTCAAGTTTTAGTCTTTGCAGAATATAAGTGTTCCTAATTACAAACTAGGTAATGCGACCTAGCTAATGATACAAGATACTTCAAGCCATGGGGCGGGCACATGATATTTGTAATGGGTATTCAAAATATAAAAAAAATCCAACGAAAACCCGAAGGTTCACAATTTGTTTAACATAGAAGTACGGACGCATGGATTGAAAAATTGTTAAACAGAAATATTTACGGATTTTCCATAACGATGATATCATCTAAATATAGTAGAGAAATTACATGTCAAATTCTTCAATACTAAACATGAAGGTTCACATATTTTCCATTACAATGACATCATCTCAAAATAGTGAGAAAATCATAAAAACCCACCACATTACATGCTAGAGTTTTAAAAAGGCACCACTTTATGCTAGGGTTTTAAAAAACCATTAGTTTAGAGTTGATACGTAAAAGATAACATTGACGGTGCTACTTAGTTCGCCTAAAGAAATTTTCAGAACTAACGTGGCAGGACTATAACGTTCGGGGTGACATATGTTAGACGATTCTAAATTTGAACTATTGTGTAAATACGAGCCAAGGCCCACATGTCACCTCTCCCCTCCAAAAAAAAATCCCCACCGCACCCCATCTTCCTCCTCCCAATCTGGTCTCCGTACCTCCATTGTCGGCGGCTTGCTACAGGAAGACGACGAGGAGGCGCGACGGCGGTCACCAGCATTCCCGCGGCCGGGAGCTCGTAGGACACCAACGCGCCCACGGATTTAGACGGCGGACGCCACTGGCTGTCGGTGATGCGAGGGTCCTAGCCCATGCTCTGCTCCTCGCTCGATGCCCTCCAGATGAGATGACAACGGTGATTTGACCGGCCCCGGATATCCTCGACGCGCTCGTGGTTGTCGCGCACCACGGTGCGGCCACCATGGCCAGCCTCCTCTGCTTCGATACCTACTGTCCCATGGTCGGCGCCAAGCAGGCCCTCCTCGTGACCCTTGTCTCCCTCCTTCATGGTAACGATAGGGGCACACACACCACCTAGGACGCCTCGTCTTCCCCAGCTCCGGTGGAGCTACGCTGTTCTCCGGTCAAGCCACCCCCTTCATTCTGTTGCCGTCACAAAATCAGAGAGAGAGAGGGTGGGAGATGTAGGTAGACATGTGGGCCCAAATCTAAGAGAACTAATAGAGGGAGAGAGGGAGGTTGACATATCGGCCCAACAAATTAAAAAGAACCATAATTTAGAACAGTCTATCGTCTATTACCCTGGTTGTTTCTGCCTTGCCACGTCATCCTGACTTCGAGTCCCACACGTTAGAATCATCGTTAGCCATTCTAATTAGCGCAACCAGTGCAATCTGTCACAAGTTTACTCTGAACTAACTAGTGGTTTTTTGAAACTCTAGCTTGTAATATGGTGGTTTTTTATAATTTTCTTCAAAATAGTAGAGAAATTACATAACAATAGTAAATTCATAGCACAACTTTGAGACCTGATATGATTGCATCATCCTATCGTGATTTCTAGTCCGGAAGTTGAAAATCGGAAAAGAAATCAATGAGGATTCAGATCAACCTCTCCTTGGCAACGGAATCCTACGATAATTGCATCATCTCACCTCAGCAACTGAATCAATCGCTAGCCATCTTGCCCTTGTTGCGTCGTGTGTCAGCTGTAGAGCGGCCGAGCGAGTGGCCTCACGGCACTGATGGAATAGGGGAGCCAAACTATTGATGTTGTTGAGATAAGAAGGTCAGCGGAGATACTATGGGCCAAGAGAATAGCTAGCTAGATCTGTTGGGCTGAATACTATATGATAATTGTTTGCTGAAAATAATGGGTATTCAGCTGAATACGCATGAATATATATGTGCCCGTCTCAGCTTCAACCACGAAGGATATCACAAGGTAAACAACTCAAGTAAGAGATTCTGTTTAGAGATTATCAAAGCATGTGGAGACGAAGATGTATTTCCGTGTTCACTCTCTTAGGGAGGAGTTACGTCACGTTTGGAGAGGTGTGAGATCTCACGATGGATTTTCCCAAGCCACGAAGCTCACCTTATCTTCGAGCCTATCTCGATGAAGGAATATCACAATCATGTGTGGTAGACTTTAATGTAGTCTTTAAACCCTCACAAACGTTCCACGGGGCAAATCATAAGTCGGATGCCTCCGGACGACCCTAGCCGCCTAGGGTTTTCCACAAACCCAAGAGTACAAAAAACTCTATGAACTCAAGGGGGAATGAACTTTATCTTGGTGGAAACATAGATCGGGACCTCCTCTTGCTTTCTACCAAAGGGATTTGATTTGGTTCGATAGAATGAGAGATTCTAAAGCTTTTGGTGTTTCAACAATATATATACAGAGAGAGAGAGAGAGCTCAAAGATAGAATCTGAAATGTATTGCCTAACCTCTAAATGGAGAAGAAAGGGGTATATATAGTCCAAGGAGAAAAGTAGCCGTTTGGAGGCAGCTGCGAACAAACCGGCACCAAGTCCGGTGTCGCTGGACTTTGCGTCGGACGAACCAGCGACCAGATCGGCGAGCCGGGACCTAAGCCGAAGTGATCCGGCGTCGCATCCCATCGAATTGGCTATCATTATACCAGTTTGGTATGGGGGGTTTCAACCTGGTGGCCCACAAATGGTTCGGCGTCATGTCTGGCGGTGCCGGATTGACCGCCTGTTTCACAGAAACCCAAAATACGCATGTTTCTCCTTTGACCGAAGGATCTCCTATTGTGGGTCTGATGGATATATGGTGATGGGACGTGTATATGGTAAAATGGAATCCCAAAGAACTCATCGAGATCGCCCCTCTTAACAGTGCGATGTTAATTAGAGAGAAATATAACGAAAACACCAGCTCTTATCTTGAGTAGCGAATGGGGGGTCTCACACTGTCTCTCGTCATCACTTGCGGATTAAAACCTGTGTAAACACTAGTAGGTAGCATTAGTCCACACTTTAGCTCCAGTATCATCGTTAACGAAAATAATGGATAAGGGCAATATTACCCTTCGAGTTCTTCCAGAATAGGGAGCCTGCTTGGCCCGTTCGGGGGAAGATATCCGATGCATCTAGATTTTTTTTCTAGAAAAGAGCATATATTAATATCACATGAATACCAATTACACCCAGCCTCTGCAACAACGCATACCCTATTGGAGATACAGATGCACACAACCGAAAAAAGGAAGAAGAATTACAAAAAAGAAAAGTCCTGCTACAGTAATCTGATCCTTAGCAGCAGCGACACTACCACCACCAAAAACAACACCAGAAGTCCAACCGCTCCAAAAGCGACGCCTCTAAGAAGGAAACAATGCACAAGCGCTGTCATCGCCCGATCAAAGATCTTAGGTTTTCACCCTGAAGAAAGTCCTCGCTCGCAAAAATGCCTTCTGCAAGACCATTTCCAGGCACAACCAATAAAAGCCAGACCTTGGGTTTTCACCCTGCAAGGTAAGACTGCGAACTCCTCCCGTGATGTCCTCCCCTCTAACAGACGCTACTGCGAGTCACAGATAACCAAGACAGATCCTCATCGCCATAAAGACTCAATCCACCATAGCTCGCCCACATGCATGTCTCTAGATTCATGACATTCTATGCATATGACTTCACCATATGTATCGACAAAGACATGTCACATTATGGTAACAGGTAGCAGAGCTTCATCATGCTCCCACTGAAACCAAACTGTCAGCAAAAAAACACAGTTGCGCATGACCGAATTCCTTCCGATCCAGCAAGCTCCAAGCATATGCGCCCATGGGAGTTCACCGGCGGAGCCTTTCGGAGCCAACCACTCTGGCCAAATCAGTGGAGACACTCATCAAGTAGATCTTCGTCTTGGTGCGGGAGGAATCCAAGGATCACCCCCTTTATTCAAACCGAGCCGGCAACCCCCTCGCTACCCGTCGGCAACCTGCAACTTCCCTCACACCAAATCCTACCAACAGCCCCGCAGGTAGGCTAGTACCGAGAGAGATGAGCAGAGCAGGGTCGACCCCCACCGGATCTGGCCCTAATACGAGGCATCTAGATATTTGGCTCTATACAAATTCCCCCAAAGATAGTTGGCATGTCGATAGAGCTTTCAAACCCACTTCAGCATTAAGGCAATGTTCATCTTCCTATAATTGAGGATACCCAAACCTCTACTTTCCCTTGGTTGGCAATGCCAACCATTTAACCAAGTAATACTTTCTTTTTGGGCCTGATCCTTCCAAGCAGAAGAATCAAGGGGCAATAAGAGTCGAATTTGACATGCGCCCCATTTGTACAAAGAAAACCCACATGTCAAACATGAGGGAGGCTAGCGAGGAAAGAGTTGGATAGGATTGGCCTCCCCGTGAAGACAAAAATCAACCTAGCCAGGTCTCAATCCTTGTGGCCAACTTCACCGCCGGGAAATTTTGTTGTTCAGCTTTTAGTTTCATGTCCGGAACCGGCATCCCTAAGTAAACGAAGGGGGAGGCACCCAACCTGTAATTGAGCATGTTTGTGATCCTTCGCTGCTCCTCAATGGGCTACCCCATCACTATGAATTCTCTTTGTGGTAGTTGATCTTTAACCCCGGCATGTCTTGGAAGCTCATGAGAATTGAAACTTTAGATTAGCATTGTGTAGGCCTTCATTTTGAATCATGATCACTGTGTCATCTGCGCACCGCAAGTGAGAAATCCATCCCCCCACGCACGCACGCACGCGCATGCACACGCGCGCACGCACACACATACACCCTCCCCCACCCTCGGCAAAAATCATAGATTTGACCTAATTAACGAATGATCTCACGAATTAACCTACTTTTTCGAAGAAATCCTGATCTGAACTGTTTCCTTGGCGCTTTACCGGAGGGCACCATGGTCAGTAGCACGACGCTCTCTGAAAAAGCGCCATGCATCCATGGCGCCCCTGCCAAAAACGCCATGGTCTCGTCCGACGTGGCAGCTGTTGTGGTCCACGCGGGCCCATTTTAAAGTTTGGCGCTTTTTGATACGTTGGAAACGTATCTATAATTTTTGATGCTTCATGCTTGTTTAGTATCTACTTTGCTTCACTTGTCCACACTTTGACGTGCTTTTTACATGTTTTCTGGTACTAACCTATTAACAAGTTGCAACAGTGCCAGATGCCTGTTTTCTGCTGTTTTTGGTTTCAGAAAAGTTAGTAAAGAAATATTCTCGGAATTGGACGGGACGAACGCCAAAGTCAATAAATTTCCGTGAGGAACAAGAAGTCTAGAGGAGAGATGGAGAAGCGGGCCAGGGAGGCCAACCCTCCAGCGCTGGGTCAGGTGGACCAGCGCTGGTAGGGTTTGCCTACCTCCTGACTCCCCCTTCACCTATAAGAAGCCCCCGATACAGAAACTCTCGGTGCCCGATCAGAAATCCACGAAACGTCTGTACCGCCTCCACCATCATCCCTAGATCGGGGGGATCTGAAGTTCTTCCCGGCACCCTGCCGGAAGGGAGATCATCCCGGAGGCCTTCTCTCCGGTATGATACGTGAGTAGTTCCACCTTGGACTATGGGTCCATGTAGTAGCTAGATGGTTGTATCTCTTCCTTTGTGCTTTCATGTATAGATCTTGTGAGCTCCGTTCATGATCAAGATCTAATCTATTTGTAATCATGCATGTTGTGTTTGCGGGGATCCGATGGATATTGAGATTATTATGTTGGTTTGATTAATGGTTCTATCTTTATGATTCTATCATGTCTGTGTTGTTTGTGATCTTGCATGCTCTCTGTTGCTAGTGGTTATCTTGGCCAAGTAGTTGCTAGTGACTCCAAGAGGGAGTATTTATGCTCGATAGTGGGTTCATGCCTCTAGTTTCCAAGGGAAGTGATAGAAATCTCTTCGGTTGTAGATGTGTTGTTGCTACTAGGGAGAAAACAACGGTCCCTTGTTCATGGAACATGTGGATTGTTTACCTTACACACTTTGCTTAAAGAAGTTGTCGGTTGCTTGCAACCTAATACTGGAGGGGGTTCGGATGATAACCTGAAGGTGGACTTCTAGTCATAGATGCAGTTGGATTACGGTCTATGTATATTGTTGTATTGCCCAATCAACTTTATAGGATCTTTCTAGATAGTAATTGCATTGTTATGCCTTGCTCAGTTCCTATCAATTGCCCCGCTATAATTTGTTTACCCTTCATGCCTTGTTGCTTATCTAAGGAGAGCATCTCTAGTGAACTATGGACCCCAGTCCAATCTTTACCATTGATACATCTTCCACTGTTACTTGTTTACTTGATGCAAACCATTACCTTCTACACCATACGTTTAATCCTTTGTTACATCAAACCGGTGAGCTTGACAACCTCACCGATTCGTTGGGGGCAAAGTCTTGAGTTTGTGTTGTGCAGGTCTCCACGTTGCTTCCAACACCTGTGTGACGTTTCCTTGCTCCTTTTGTTTTGATAACCTTGGTTTCTACTAAGGGAAATCTTGCTGTTGTACTCTTCATACCTTGATCTTGGGGTTTACAACGAAGCACTCTTCCTCCCTGTTGAGTGTAGCATCAAGTAATTTCTGGCACCGTTGACGGGGAGGCTAAGGACGTCTTCACTAGGGGAGTCCTTCACTTCCTTTCTCTTTACTTTGTTTTTCTTTGCTTAGTTTCTTTTGCTTTGTTTTGTTTGCTTCTTTTAAAAAAACCCAAAAAAAATTAGTCTAGTTTAGTTTGCTTACTTTATTAAAAAACACACAAAAAATTAGTTCCTGCTCTAGCTGCTGCTGTTTTTGGCTTGCCCACCTTTGCCAAAATGAACTCTGCTGAGAACACTAAGTTGTGTGACTTCACTAGCACCAACAACAATGATTTCCTAAGCACACGTATTGCTCCACCTGCTCCTGATACTAACTTTTATGAAATTAAGCCTGCTTTGTTGAATCTTGTGATGAGAGATCAATTTTCTGGTGCTGGTTCTGATGATCCTGCTGTCCATCTTAATAGCTTTGTTGAACTTTGTGAGATGCAAAAGTATATGGATGTAGATGGAGATATTATTAAGCTCAGGCTTTTTCCTTTCTCTTTGAGGGGAAAAGCTAAAGAATGGTTGCTATCTTTACCTAAAAATAGTATTGATTCTTGGACTTAAGTGCAAAGATGCTTTTATTGGAAAGTACTATCCTCCTGCTAAGATTATTGCTATGAGAAGTGACATTATGAAATTTAAATAGCTTGATAGTGAACATGTTGCTCCTGCTTGGGAAATAATGAAATCTTTGGTTAAAAATTGCCCTACTCATGGACTCACTTCTTGGATGATTATCCAAACTTTTTATGCAGGTTTGAACTTCTCCTCAAGAAACCTGCTGGATTCTGCTGCTGGAGGCACTTTTATGGGACTCACCTTGGGTGCCACAACAAGGCTCCTTGATAATATGATGGTTAACTACTCTGAATGGCATGTTGAGAGAGCTCCACATGGTAAGAAGGTAAATTCTGTTGAGGAAACTTCCTTTTTGAATGAAAAGATTGATGTTATTATGGCTATGCTTGTTAATGGGAAAGCTCCTCTAGATCCTAATAGTGTTCCCTTAGCCTCTTTGGTGTCTCAAGAAGATCAAGTTGACGTGAACTTCATTAGAAACAACAATTTCAACAACAATGCCTATAGGAATAATTTTGGTAGCAACAACAATTATAGGCCTTATCCTCCTAATAATGGCAATTCCTATGGAAGCTCTTATAATAATGCTAGAAGTGCCCCCTCTGAATTTGAAGTCATGCTCAAGGACTTTATTAGTAAACAAACCACTTTCAATAAGACTATAGAGGAAAGGCTTTTAATTGTTGAGAAAAATATATCCTCTTTGTCTGAAGCTCAAACTTCCTTGGTTAATAAAATGGCTGCTAAACCTGAAACTATGGAAAACACCTTTGCTACTGCTCATGCCATACAAGTTACTATAGATGAAAATGTTAGGCTGTTAGCTCAACTTCATGCTAGGTGGGAAAGGGAAGCTGAAATTGATAGAAACAATAGTGTGTGCACTATCACCACTAAACCACAAGTAACCCTACTCCTCCTCCTACTATGCCTAAGCCTATTGATCCTACTACTAGTGATGCTAAGTTTGATTTTGATATTGACGGTTGCAATATTTCTGAAGTGATTATGTTCCTACAAAATCTTGCTAGGAGTCCTGATGCTAGTGATATGCATGTTGCTTTTACCAAACACATTACAGATGCTCTTGTTAAGATTAAGGAAGAGAAGCTAAAACACAAAGCTTCTATTCCTAGGAAAGTAGAAGATAGTTGGGAACCCATTATTAATATGCAAGTGAATGACTTTGATCTCAAAGCTTCATGTGATCTTGGTTCTAGTGTCTCTATTATGCCTAGGAAGATTTATGAAATGCTTGATTTACCACCATTAGAAGATTGTTATTTAAATGTCCCACTCAATGATAATGCTAAGAAGAAACTCATGGGGAGTGTTAATGATGTTCTCATTATGGTTAACAATGCTTATGTCCCTGTTGATTTCTATGTTTTGGATGTTGAATACAATGCTTCATGTCCTATTACTTTGGGAAGACCTTTTCTTAGAACAGTTGGTGCCATCATTGATATGAAAGAAGACACCATCAAATATCATTTTACATTCAAGAAAGGTATTGAACACTTACCTATGAGGAGAGATAAGTTGCTTTTTGCTCCTCCTTTGAAAGCAAGGTTTGATGTCAATGCTTCTTCATTTGAAAATACTTGATTCTTCTTGCTTCTTCTGCCTAACTTAAATGGGTTAAAGAAAAGTACTTATTGGGAGATAACCCAAGAGTTTCCTTGAGTCTTGGAAGTTATTACTACTGTAATGACCTCTCCTTATCCTTTTTGTTTGCTTTTTGTACCAAGAATAACCTCTAATGAGAGGGACTAAGATTTGGGGAGTTGCTGTCCCGAAACAAATTTCTGTCCTCCAGCAAGAAAATTCGTGAGGAGGCTCTGTAACTTGGATTGAGCTCAAAATTTACGAATAAATACCCCAGTATGTTGGATAACTTTCATTAGTTCAACACTTTTTGATTTGAGCAACAGAAGATGTTCAAAAAAAATTATTTCTACCTGCTGGTCTGTTTTGATAGATTGCTGCCATTATTTGCATTTGCTTCTTATTGATTCCTTTTTGAGCTCTCTTTAGGTAAATTGAGTTTCTTTGAAGGAGTTACTACAGTAGCTTGTGTTTTTAGTGAAAATCCTTGCTGTTCCAAAGCTTTTCCAGTGGTCTAATATCTTTTGAATAAGCTAATGTTGCTAATGAAGATTGTGTGAAGTTTTGTATGAAGGAAAAATTTCAGGTGTAGAGAGAGAATGATGCAATGAGATGCATAATGGACAAAAACTCAAGCTTGGTGATGCCACCATGGTGTCACCCCAATAAATATCCAAGAGGTACAAGCGTCAAAGCTTGGGGATGCCCAAGGCATCCCCTTCTTCATCAATAAAAAGCTCAGGTCTGTCTAGACACTTCACTTTTATTGTTTCATGCACAATTGTGTTGTTCTTGGAGCATCTTAGTTTTTATTTGCTTTGCTTAGTTTGTTTAGTTTGATTTAGTAGTTTGGACCCCCGTTCTCGCTGTGTTGTTTGCAAATAAGGTTGCTTGGTGTTTGGAAAGGAGTAGTAAGTTCTTGCTTGAAGTGCAAGAGGAGCTTGCATTTACTGTGACTAAGACTTTAGCATGACATGCTAGGTGTTGTTTTTGCATTATGCCTAGTGATTATTTCTGTAGCATGTTTTGTTCCAAACAATTGGGATTGCTTAGTGTGCCTTGAAGAAATTATGCGTTGTTTTAGCATGCAAAAGCATAGTATTGTGGTATTCTCCTTTGATGTTTTGCTTGGGTTGACTTGGCACATGCTCACACCATGTTATGACTATGACAAGTCACCATTAGCCTCTATGATCATTTAGTCCTTGACTTGTAGTGCCACTCTTTGCTTTGATTAGTTTGATTTGTTGCATTGCATAATTATGGCCATTATTGCTCTCTTAGTTGGTTGCTCCTAGTCTTTTGCTAGCCTCCACTTGTATGAGTAAGCTCTACTCATGCTTCCAACTCCCAAGAAGCCAAGTTATTCCAAGGTGTCCACTATAAACTCCTATGCATGGTGTGTTACACCACTCCAAAGTATATTCCTGTTTTCATCTATCTTCCAATTAAAAACTATTTTGTTATGTGAAAACTTAGTGATTAAAGCCCCCACGAACTTGATGGCACATTTTATTCTTTGCCCCTAATAAACTTGAACCATTGAGGCAACTTTGTTGTATATGCTTGCACTTATAAGTTGGGATTAGCTGAATTGTGCTATCACCGGGAATGTTTTCAACATTGCACTTGTACTCTTTTTTGTACTTCGTTGATATCATGCTCTTTTGTCTATGGATGTTACCGGTGTGAAATGAAGTGGGAACTTGTAAGTCCATGGAGTTTGTATTCTGTGTTACAGAAACGCCTGGGCCGCTAGCCTAAGCCATGCTTAATCATGGTGGAAACTTGCAGTATCACCATAGTGAGCTATCTATGAAGCATCCTCAATAAAAATCTATGCATATGGTAAATAAAAAGATTGCTGGGATGCTCATTGTCTGCTTGCCTTGTCATTTTGGTTATAGGAAAGCTCATGTACCATGTGCAAGGGGTACCCGTTGGCGGTTCTCAATGATATGCAAATACTTACAGAGACAAGAACTTGCCTGGGCCCTAAGTTGAGTATCCATGAGGTGTAGCCTTCATAGTCAAGGGACTTGAGATTGCCAACTTATACATTGTCAAGCATATACTCCATCTTTGTCACTTTAACCTTAACCACTTCAAGATGCTTATGATAGGGGCAATGAGGGCTGAAAGCTAACAAGTACCATAATTTTTGGAAGCTCTTTTTGAAACTTGTAATCCCTGCTTCCTTTACAAAAAGGCCTTTCTTTCACCATTATTTAAGTCTCCACTTTCTACCTTTAGGCACCATTAAGAGAGCATAGTTGTAATTTTGTGTGCACTGTTCCAAAGCTTATTAATTGATGCATATTGTGTTATTACTTGTTCATGTGCTACTCTATGAGGGACAAGCTGATTACCACTATGCTATGTTTTCTGCATGTGAAACAAACAAACGCTTTTCAATATATATTATTCATGATCTTTGTTTGTAGCTTGCCATGTTGCATGCATAATTACTATGTCCTATTATTAGAACTCCATCTTTCATGCACATGTTTAGAGTTCTTTGATCCCAGCTTTCAATGTTTGCAAATGGTTGGATCTTTATTGTGAGGGTGCATGTTCACCTAAAAAATTATTATTTTATCACTTACCTACTCGAGGACGACCAGGAGTTAAGCTTGGGGATGCTGATACGTTGGAAACATATCTATAATTTTTTATGCTCCATGCTTGTTTAGTATCTACTTTGCTTTACTTGTCCACACTTTGAGGTGCTTTTTACATGTTTTCTGGTACTAACCTATTAACAAGTTGCAACGGTGCCAGATGCCTGTTTTTTGCTATTTTTGGTTTCAGAAAAGTTAGTAAATAATTATTCTCGGAATTGGACGAGAAGAACGCCAAAGTCCATAACTTTCCGTCGGGAACAAGAAGTCTAGAGGAGAGATGGAGAAGTGGGCCAGGGAGGCCAACCCCCCAGGAGCGGGGTCAGGTGGACCCGCGCCTGGGTAGGGTTTGCCTACCCTGGTCGCCTCCCGGACTCCCCCCTTTGCCTATAAGAATCCCCTGATACATAAGCTCTCGGTGCCCGATCAGAAATCCACAAAACCGTCTGTAGCCGCCGCCACCATCGTCCCTAGATCGGGGGGATCTAAAGTTCTTCCCGGCAACCTGTCGGAGGGGAGATCATCCCGAAGGCCTTATTTCCGGTATGATACGTGAGTAGTTGCACCTTGGACTATGGGTCAATGTAGTAGCTAGATGGTTGTATCTCCTCCTTTGTGCTTTCATGTATAGATCTTGTGAGCTCCGTTCATGATCAAGATCTAATCTATTTGTAATCATGCATGTTGTGTTTGCAGGGATCCGATGGATATTGAGATTATTATGTTGGTTTGATTAATGGTTCTGTCTTTATGATTCTATCATGTCTGTGTTGTTTGTGATCTTGCATGCTCTTTGTTGCTAGTGGTTATCTTGGCCAAGTAGTTGCTAGTGACTCCAAGAGGGAGTATTTATGCTCGATAGTGGGTTCATGCCTCTAGTTTCCAAGGGAAGTGACAGAAATCTCTTCGGTTGTAGATGTGTTGTTGCTACTAGGGAGAAAACAACGGTCCCTTGTTCATGGAACATGTGGATTGTTTACCTTACACACTTTGCTTAAAGAAGTTGTCGGTTGCTTGCAACCTAATACTGGAGGGGGTTCGGATGATAACCTGAAGGTGGACTTCTAGTCATAGATGCAGTTGGATTACGGTCTATGTATATTGTTGTATTGCCCAATCAACTTTATAAGATCTTTCTAGCTAGTAATTGCATTGTTATGCCTTGCTCAGTTCCTATCAATTGCCCCGCTGTAATTTGTTTACCCTTCATGCCTTGTTGTTTATCTAAGGAGAGCATCTCTAGTGAAATATGGACCCCGGTCCAATCTTTACCATTGATACATCTTCCACTGTTACTTGTTTACTTGATGCAAACCATTACCTTTAACACCATACGTTTAATCCTTTGTTACAGCAAACCGGTGAGCTTGACAACCTCACCGATTCGTTGGGGCAAAGTCTTGAGTTTGTGTTGTGCAGGTCTCCACGTTGCTTCCAACACCTGTGTGACGTTTCCTTCCTCCTTCTGGTTCGATAACCTTGGTTTCTGCCGAGGGAAATCTTGCTGTTGTACTCTTCATACCTTGCTCTTGGGGTTTCCAACGAAGCACTCTTCCTCCCTGTTGAGTGTAGCATCACTTTTCATGGAGGCGACATGCTACTAGGCACGACGCTTTTGCAAAAGGCGCCATGGTCCTTAACCCTAGAAAACGGCGTGGGCGCCCTCCTAGCGCCATACCTCTTCATCCCGAGCGATCCTCTCTCTCGCGCGCGCCCCAAGCTCTTCCCCTACTCGAATCCCTTCAAATCGGTTGCTTTTCTCCGTGGATTTGGACTTCCCCTTGCTTCAAGAGGTAATCGCCCCCGATCCCTTGGTTTTTTCCATATAGATTTGTGCAATTTGGTTCTATTTTGGCAAAGAATCTAGAACCCTAACCCTAGCTATATCTTGGCTTTGGAGTGAAATCTAGGCTTGATGTTGTTGCTTCTAATTATTAGATTTGTAGCTTATGGCTAGGATTTGTATGTTAGAATTAGCAAAGTGGCATGACTTGTTTTAGTTGGTAGCTACGTTTGGTGGTGGTAATATAGTTTTCTTTGATGCATAATGGTTGTTGTCATTGTTTTTTAGATGACAAGAATCATTAATGTTCATCATGTGGACAAGGCCGCATTCTTGAAAGCCAATACCGAGTGTGATCCGGAGGAGGTAGCCATGGTGTTTGGCACAAGTCCTACATATGCCGAGGTTGTGGAAAGAGTGAGGAATGATTTGATATGGATGGAACCTAGTGATGTGTATGAGTTGGTTGGAAGGTACAGGGTTTGGCCATCACAGTAGATTGAAGATAATGCCTATCAACTCCGACTTGAATTGGAGTGCATTTAAGGAGATGGTGGCGGAATCTGAAGATAATTCACTTGAGATATTTGCCACAAGAAAGGTTGCGGCTCGGTTTCACATCGACTTGAACCGGCATGCTTCCATGATCCCGGCTCGAGGTGAGCCACATAAGTATGACACAACAATGAGCCAACCTCCATTGATCCCTGTCCGTGTAGAGCCAACCTACGATGACACAACAACGAGGCAACCTTCCATGAGCCTTGTTCGCAATGACAACTATGAAGCACCTCAAATGGAGGATGATGACTTTGAGGGTGATGAGGTAGAGTATGGGCTTCATTACAATGAAGTGGGATATGTGGAGGCAAATTGCGATGAGGAGGACATGGACCATGATCTACCTTATTTGAGGCGTCATGCATCGGACTCCGAGGATGAAGGACCGGATGAAGATGTGGATGAGGATGGTCTAACGGTTAAATTCACCGAAGCTCACAAAAAAGTAGTAGGTCGGGATCATCGACCTTCATTGTTCTGTGATGTTAGCCTTGCAGATGAGGCCCAAGTTGACGGTGGAATTAGTCGAGTGCTCGAGCCACGAGCACCTTCTAAAAAGGACTTGAAGCCGAAAAAGTACGTGATAAATCCCGGGGTGAAGTTTGATAGCTTGTTGGAATTTCAGATGTGGATCAAGGACTACGCGGTGAAGTACCACCGACCGTACAAGGTGGCTCACTCGGACGCTAAGGTGTGTTACACAGTCAAGTGTGAGAAGCAAGGATGTCCATGGGTTGTTCGCGTCCAACCATTGAGGGGCGGGCCACAATGGACCATTGTAAGTTGTCAGTCCATTCATATGTGTGATGACAAGTTTATCAAGGATGGCAAAGTTGTCAAGGATGACCATCGGTAGCTGACCTTGATGACCCACAAGTATACGGGGTGTATCGCAGTACTTTCGATAAATAGGAGTGTCGATCCCAATGAGGAGCAGAAGGTGTTGACTAGTGGTATGGAGCAGGAAATCTCTGTAAATACTTAGCAAACGGATTTTTAGGGGTTTTATGATAAAGCAACAAAATAAAGTGCAAGTAATAAAGATAATGAACAACTGCAGCAAGTGGCCCAATCCTTTAGTGTTCTCTTGAATACGGTCTAGGAGATCCCATTTAGCTTCTTCCTTCATACGTTTGAATGATCCAGCACAAGAAGCATCTAGTAAATCTTTATCATGAAGAGAAAGCCTAGCATAAAAGTTATTGATAATGATATTGTTAGGGAGTTCATGAATAGGACATTTAAGCATTAGTAACTTCAATCTCCCCCAAGCTTGAGTTGTACTCTCTCCATCACGAGGCCAAAAGTTATATATCAAATTTCTATCCTTATGAATCTCACTGGGAGGATAGAATTTAGAATAAAAGAGAGATGCCATTTCCTCCCATTCCATGGATTGTCCATTCTTCAGCAGCTTATACCATTCTTCAGCTCTCCCTTTCAAGTATATAGAGTGTAACTTCTTCTTCACCTGTTCAGTTGTGATACCTGCACACTTAAACAACCCGCATAATTCATGGATAAAACGAAAATGATCACCAGGATGGATAGTTCCATCCCTAAAATAATAATTATCCATAACACGACCAACAATACTTGTAGGTATCTTAAAAGGATCTATCTCAACAGGCGGCGGTTCATCTACTACCCTAACGGTGGTAGTAGTTTTCCCAAACAGAAAACCAAGTGGGTTATCCATATTGGAAACAAAGTAACAAAAATAAATACTCATAGTAGAAGTTTCCTTTACCAGTTCCACTCTTCAATAGCTCTTCACTCCCTGACAATGGCACCAGAAAATAGTCTTGATGACCCACAAGTATAGGGGGTGTATCGCAGTACTTTCGATAAATAGGAGTGTCGATCCCAACGAGGAGCAGAAGGTGTTAACTAGTGGTATGGAGCAGGAAATCTCTGTAAATACTTAGCAAACAGATTTTTGGGTTTTTTATAAAGCAACAAAACAAAGTGCAAGTAATAAAGATAACGAACAACTGGAGCAAGTGGCCCAATCCTTTCTTAGCAAAGTACAAGCCGGTGGAAATACTTATAAGGACCAAACGTTCTCGAGGACACATGAGAATTCTGTCAAGTGATTTTGCTTCAAATAGCTGAGTACTCTTCTTTGGTGTTGTAAGTGTTGTGTGGGTGAACCTGTGCTAATGTACCGACCTTACTTGGACTAATACATACTTGTGATTAAACCCCCTGCAAGCATCCACAACTACAGTAAAGTAATTAAGATATAAACCTAACCACAACCTTAAACTCTGAGATCCTATGCTCCCTTATGCAATGGTGTCCTAACGGGGGTTCAGGTTTTTGTCACTCTGACAACCCCACAATTAGTAGCCAAATACACAATGCATTCCCCTAGGCCCATAAATGGTGAAGTATCATGTAGTCGATGTTCACATGACACTACTAGAAGAATAGCACCACAACTTAAATACTAAACCATTGAATAATAACTCAACACAAATCCACTACTAACAACATGACTTCTCCCATGTCCTCAAGAACTAGATGAACTACTCACGAGACATCATATGGATCAAGATCAAAGGTTATATGGTGATGAATAACAATCTGAACATAAACAATAATCCAATGGCTCACAAGCATCAACTACAATAGTAATCAACACCGGGAAAGTTTCCCCTAAGAACTAATGCAAGATACAACACAATTGTTACAGCAGGACGGAGTGGTGATGATACTGCTGGTGGAGATGATGGTGTGGATGATGATGATACTGATGAAGCCTAGCTTGATGACGGTGTTGATGGCGACGATCTCCCCTCTCCGTGAAGGGATTTCCCCAGCAGAAATCTGTCTGCCGGAGAGCTCTTTCTCTCTCGGTGTTTTCCACCCTGTAGAGGCGGCAGAAATCTTTTTGTGGTCGCCCCCTGGTGTTAGGGTTCCGTGAGCAAGATATAGGCGAGAGGGCGGAGTCGGGAGCTGGCCAGGTGGGCCACACCTGCCCTAGGCGCGGGGCAAGGTGGGCCTGTGCCTAGGGGGGTGTGGGCCCCCTGTGGCCCGGGTACGCCTCTCCTTCTGGCTTCCTCCATCTTCTGGGAAAAATATAATTTTCCAATATTTTTCTGGTATTTTTCTGATCTTCGCGAAATTGCATCAAAACACCTCTTTTTCCATCAGAAACCTGACTCCAACAGTTCATCCTCCAAGAATCATCCAACATGCAAAAACAGAGGAAAAGACATAAGTAATACCTCATTATAAGACATATATCAATGAATAGAGGAAAATTATGATATAGAATGGTGATGCAAATTGGACGTATCAGACCTCCGATTTCATCGCGTATAGAGTTGCAAATAGCATAAGGTCTCTCCCAACATATACTATTAAGGGTGTCATAGATTTGGTTAAAGAAGTATTTGGTTATAAAGTGAAGTATGGTAAGGCGTGGAAGGCCAAACAAGCCGCATTTAAGATTTTGTATGGTGATTGGGAAGAAGCATACAACCGCCTCCCTAGGTTGTTGGGAGCGATGGCCGTAAGGAATTCAGGAATGTATTATGTGGTGGAGCCTCTTGGGTCGGTGACTAGGTTGTACAATGGTGCCACTGTCCGAGTATTTGGTCGTGCATTTGGACATTTGGACCATGCATCAGGAGATTCAAGCATTGTCGGCCTGTTATGTCCGTGGATGGCACATTTTTGACCGAAAAGTTCAAGGGCACACTATTGACTGCCATATGGCACGACGCAAACAACCGGATTTTACCTTTGGCTTTTGCCTTGGTTTCGGCGGAGAACAACAACAACTGGGAGTGGTTTTCCATATATTGAGGACCAAGGTTATAGAACCTGATAGAGAGGTTTGAATCATCTCGGATCGCCATCAAGTAATATTCAATGCAGTCGAGAAGGACATTCCCGGGTGTGCTCGTATCCACCATCGATGGTGCATGAGGCATTTCGTGTCGAACTTCTATAGAGAATGTGGCAACAAGGAATGTGCCGGCGATCTACAAGGTTGTTGTCTTGCCTTCACCGCTCGACATTTTCAAAAATTATATGATAGATTGTATTGTCTCATAGATGATGGTGGCAAAGAGTTTCTCAGAAGGAACCTTAATGAACGGACAAAGTGGGCAAGGGCTTATGACTATGGCGGCAAGAGATACGGTGATTCCACCAGCAACATGGCAGAATGCTTCAACAAAGTACTTAAAGGTGTACATTAATTGCCTGTGACTGCTATAGCAGAGTACACATTTCAGAAGTTGAATGAATACTTTCTAAAGTATAGTGATGAAACGGATAAGCAAATCGCCGGGGATAACAAGAAAAAAAAGAAGTATGAGTACCCACCATTGGTTGATAATTGCCTGGAATATCAATCAAAGAAAGGGGATACACAAACGGTTGAATGTTTCAACAACCAAGAACTGATTTACCAAGTGAATGAGCATGGAGGTAGCACAAGGGGAGGTGTGCAACATGGCGGACTGTCCTATAAGGTGTGGATACGGAATGGTTATTGCTCCTGCGAGAGGTCAACATTGTACCATCTCCCTTGCTCACACGTGATGAAGGCGGCATCTGAACGAATGGTGGGTCTTAATCACCCGGATACGGTTAGGTTGGACGAGCATTTCATCCAAGCGGTGAAGAACACATGGGCGGGTAGATTTCAGCCTTACCTTGACCAATCTCAATGGCCAGAATATCATGGTGTCCAACTTTGTCCCGATCCGTCTACGAAGGTTGTTGGCCGGGGAAGAAGACAAACCAAACGTTTACGAGGTGACATGGACGATTGGGCTGGTGGATACCGATAGGAATGGGGGAGCGAGTATTTCGTGGAGCCTTGTGACAAAAAACGTTGTGGAGAATGCAATGTTGAGGTCCATAATAAAACATCATGTAGCAAAAGGAAAAATTCAAAGGAAGCCAACACCCCAATTGGCAGCACAAGCCAAGGAGATGGTGATGGTGGTAGAAAACACAAGCCAAGGAGATGGTGTAGAAGGACAAGCCAAGGAGATGGTGATGGTGGTAGAAACACCAGCCAAGGAGATGGTGAAGGTGGTAGAAGGACAAGCCAAGGAGGTGGTAGAGGTCGTGGCGGCGGTAGAGGTCATGGCGGTGGTAGAGTTCGTGGCGGTGGTAGAAGTCATGGAGGCGGTATAGGTCGTGGCAGTAGTATGTTTACGTATCTCCGAGGAGAATTTCCGTATGTTTTCTTGCATATTTTTTAATAACTTTTATCGTGCATTTACGTTTATTTCTATTTACTAACTATTATGTTGCATTCTTGTTATAGGTATGTCGACCCAACCCACCAAGGAGAACAATGATGGGAACGATATGAGCTACTCCAAAGTGTGGACAGAGGCTTTGAGGAGGGTGAAGGAGAGGGAAGACGAAGTATCTCAGTTGATCAAGAAAAGGGAAGAGGAAAGGAGGGAGGCTGAAGAAGAACAACGGTGGGAAGAAGATTTCAACAGGAGATTGTGTGAGGCAAGCATAAAGAAAGCAAAGAAAGAGCGTGAGAGGAAGGAAAAAGAAGCAAAATATGAAAGGGACATGTACTTGAAGAGCTAGAGGAATCATCGTCGGTTTGAGAAGGTGTCTGAAGAGGCTAGTCTCATAATGGAGGAAGAAGAGAGCAAGAATAAAGAAGAGAGTAGACGCCAATTCAAGGCGCAATTCAACTCTATTGTCTAGCTTGCACGCGACTTGAGGGAAAAGTAAGAGGCAGAGGAAGAGAGGAAAAGGAAGGCGAAGGGGAAGGAGCCTCACGCGACATAGTAGAGTTGTCACCATGCTATGATCTATGTTATGGACTTCACTATGTGGAATTTATCTTGAACATTGTCATGCCGAATTTTCCGTCTTGGTTCTTGCGTATGTAATACCCCTTAAGGGACGAACGCCATGTATTCCGTAAATATTCACTGCAATTTCCTGGAATGCTTCTTGTGCCAATAGATTTGTCCATAATGCAATTTTCTAGAACGTTGCCACTAGTATAGGAACTAGCCGCAATATATGAGAAGTCATGAGCATGACGCCCTCTAGGAAAACGCCATGCTAGGTAGCATGGCGCTTTTGCGAAAGGCGCCATGCTTCCATGGCGCTTTGGCCCAGGTCTGGCGCGCTGAGACACAGTACCTTGATGACCCAAAAGTATAAGGGATCACAACAGTCTTCATACATACCAATATATTGATTTGACATAAAAGGAGCCAAAGAATACTTGCAAGCCTTAACAACTGAGTTTTCAATTCAGCTGCACCTGGAAATAGTTCTTGCTCACAGAATTTTATCAGTAGCAATAATTTGTAGTGGCAACAGCAAAGCAATAGTAGCATCAAAACAGGAGCAATAGTAACAGTAACAGCAAACAGTAGGATATGAGTGCGATAGGCATAGGGATGGATGGACGGGCATTGCATGGACGAGTCTAAACATGTAACTTCAAGATCTAGTGCATTGCTGATAAATAAGAACAAGCATCCAAGTACTAAATAATCATAGGCATGTGCTCCATATATAGTCATGCGTGCTTGCAATGAGAACTTGCACACCATCTTCTGTCCAGCCAGCCCGTGGCTGATACGTCGGAAACGTATCTATAATTTCTGATGTTCCATGCTTGTTTTGTATCTACTTTTCTTTGCTTTGTCTATACTTTGATGTGTTTTTATATATTTTATGGAACTAACCTATTAACAAGATGCCATAGTGCCAGTTGCCTGTTTTCTTCTGTTTTTGGTTCCAGAAAGGCAGAAAATCAATATTCTCGGAATTGGACGGGACAAAAGCCAAAGTCATTATTTTCTTAGAGCAACGCGGAACCACGAAGCAGAGCCAGAGGGGGGGCACGGGGTGGCCGCACCCCTAGGTGCGGGCAAGCCCTAGAGGCGCCCACAAGGGGTGTGCCCCCCTGGACCCCCACTGACCTTGATTCCTGCGCCTATAAGAAGCCTCTGACCCAAAAACCCTAGGGCATCCAGAAGAAATCCACGAAAACCTCTGTAGCACCACTGCTACCAAAGGGGAGATTCGGGGGACAGAAAATCTCTGTTCCAGCACCCTGCCGGGACGGGGAAGTTCCCCCAGAGCCATCTCCATCGATCTCCACCACCATCTCCATCACCGTTGCTGATTCCCATGATGAGGAGGGAGTAGTTCTTACTCGAGGCTAAGGGCTCTACCGGTAGCTATGTGTTCATCTCTCTCTATGCATGATCTTGTGGTCATGAGCTTTGTAATCAAGTAGATCTACCTTGATACTCAAGTGCTTCATTAGATCTCTGCTCTCCCCATGTGTGTGAAAGTGACAGCGTGCACGCCATGGTGGCACTTAGGTTTGAGTCTACATAAATACTCCTTGTGCTTTAATAGATCTATGCTTTTCCCCACGTGTGTGAAAGTGACAGCATGCATACCGTGTGTGGCTCTTTGGCTAGATTGAATATTTTTTATGAGTTATATTTGGAGTTGGATGTCTCTATGAAATTGTGGTGTTTGTTGGAACCATCTAGCGCTCAAGGTGACAGTGTGGGGTTATCTAGATTGGGGAAGGCAGACTTTGAGGTGTGTTGTTATAGCCCTACCATGGATTAGAGTGTCCAACCGGAGAGTAGTTAAGAGTAGTATCATGAAGAGAGGATATTTATATGAGAGAGTGTTCACTAGTGAAAGTATGATCCCTAGGCCTTGTTTCTAAACATTGAAACACCGTTTGCATCTAGATCTGTTGCATGTTTGCTTGCTTCCATTCTTTACCTCACCGTCAAGCTCCATCAAAGAAATTTTCTGGCACCATTACCACTTGTATTTCACTATCTATTTGCCGAACTAGTGCACCTATACACCTGACAAGTGTATTGGGTGTGTTGGGGACACAAGAGACTTCTTGTATCTTGATTGCAGGATTGCTTGAGAGGGAATACCTTTGAACACTTCCTCCCTGAGTTCGATAAACCTTGGGTAATCCACTTAAGGGAAACTTGTTGCTGTTCTACAAACCTCTGCACTTGGAGGCCCAACAACTGTCTACAAGAATAGAAGTGCGTAGACATTAGTGGCAGCAGGGCCTCTAGGGAACTACTGGCAATGAAGGTGCTCCTTTTAATAGAGCACCAGAGCAAAAGCATTAACACTCCATGAACACATGTGATCCTCACACCACAGCCATCCCCCCCTGGTTGTCCCAATTTCTGTCACTTCGGGGCCTTTGGATCCGGGCAATCATATGTGTACACAACTTGCAGATAAGATCACAAAAAATACTATCATAATGATTCAATAATAAGTTCAGATCTGAGATCATGGCACTCATGCCCTAGTGACAAGCATTAAGCACAACAAGTTGCAAAAAACTCAAATAGCACTAATAGAGATACTAGGCACTATGCCCTAACAATCTTATTTGATTACATGATAGAACTCATCCAATCCCTACCATCCCCATAGCCTACAGGGGGATCACTCACTCATGGATGAGAGAAACATCGATGGTTGATGGAGAGGCATTGGTGATGACGACGGCGATGATCCTCTCCAAATTCCCCATCCTGGTAGGGTGCCAGAACGGAGTTTCTGGATCTGAATCTTGGTTTCTGATGGTGGCGGCGGAGCGGAACTCTTTCTGGAAAAACGACGAACCACCTCAGTTTTTAGGTCAAGAGGTGACTTATAGGCGAAGAGGGAGCCCGAGGGGGAGCCTGGGGTGGCCGCACCCCCAGCTCGCGCCTGGCAAGGGTGTGGGCCCCCCAGGCCTCTACTCCGTCTCGTCTTCTGGCTCCGTGGGTATTCTAGTGAAATAGGATTTTTGGAATATTTTCCGGGATTTTTCCTGATAGTTGATTTTCTGCACAAACATCAAGGTAATTCTACTGAAAACAATGTCAGTTCATGTTAGTTGTATCCAAATCACACAAGTTTAGAGGAGAAACAATAGCAAAAGTATTCAGGAAAGTAGATACGTTTTGGACGTATCAACTCCCCCCAAGCTTAGCTTATTGCTTGTCCTCAAGAAATTGAGTTGAAAACTGAGTGCGATAATAAGAAGTATGCAACCAAGTCTACTCAATAGTCATTGCAAGCTATGAAGAGAAACCAACTCAATAATAATAAGCAGCATTAAGCATAAACATAAGCAACATTGCAATGCTCATAATAAGGTATGATAGAGTGGTATCTCGCTTGTCTTTGTTTGTAGAGCATAATATAAATGTCAAGGCACCTCTGAAGTTCAAGTGAAGACTAGAAGTAAAAATGTCAAAGATACAAGCATCAAAGTCATGGCATAATTAACCAAGTTTTGGAACAAACACAAAAATGACAACTATGCTCTCAAGAAGGTGCTCATAGAATAAGTGGTGACTCAACAAGGGAGTGAAAAAAGGTTTTGAAGAGTTTGAAAGGCTTCCTAATGCTGAAAGGAAGGTACTCACTAGCTTTGAGCTCTCATTGCCCCTATCATAGGCATCTTCATATGGTTAAGGTGAAAGTGAGGTCCAATATGAGTTATATGCTTGACAGACCATAAACTGGAAATCCCATGTCCCTTGAGTATGAGGGCCACTCTGCATGCTATTCAACTTTGGTTACCTGCAAGTTCTTGTCATTGTACATACATGCATATCATAGAGAACCACCAACGAGGTACCCCTTGCACATGATACATGAGCTATCCCGTGATCAAAATGACAAGGCAAGCAGACAATGAGCATCTTAGCGATCTTTTTATTTACTATGTGCATAGCTTTTTATTGAGGATGCTTCACAGAATGCTCATTATGGTGGTGCTGCAAGTTTCCACCATGATTAGGCATGGCTTAGGGTAGTGGCCCATGCGTTTTTCTAACACATATATATACTCCATGAACTCACAAGCTCCCCTTTTATTTCACACCGTCGACATCCGCAAACAAAAGAGCAAGGTATCAACTGGATATGTATCCATAAGTGTTGAAAACGTTCCCCGTGACAGCACGGTTCTGCTAACTCCCAGCCTATAATTTGCAAGCATATAACTTTCATGGACAGGTCACAATGGTTCAGGATTATTAAGTACAAGGAATAAAGTGTGCCATCAAGTTCGTGAGAGCTTTACTAACTAACTTTCTCAAAACAGACAAACATTTTATTTGGAAGAAAACAAGGCATATAGAATATGCACTGAAATAGCAAATGATGCTAATAGGTAGGTATGGTGGACACTGTTGGCAATATTGGTTTTGTGGAGTTGGAAGCACAAGTAGAGCTCATACTCAGTGCAAGTGAAGGATAGCAATAGAGGGAGTGACAAATGAGAGAGAAATAACTGTCATAATCATGCTCGCAACAAAACAAGACTAATTATGGCATGGAAGTGATACAAGAACTCTGAGGCAAAATAAATCATCGAGGCTTGCTGACTATTGTTTAGTCATATGCATGCGTGAGCATGTGCCAAGTTGATTCACATGAAACATTCATAGGAGCATACCAAAATATCATACCAAAATATGAATAGAACAATGCAAGTAAACATTCATATGACATGCTACAAACTATTAGCAAGCTAGAGCTAATCACACAAGCAAGAACTACTAAGCATCCATCAGTAACATACACCTTACATGAACAGACTAAGCATGCTCACCATGATGAGTATATGTACAAAAATGAAAACAAATAGAGTTCATTACCAGCCACTTACCACACCTCGAGTTGTCTTAATCTTCATTATTGCCCTTCACTTGTGTGACTTGAATAATAACATGAAACCAAAATCCACTGAGGACGGCTGAAACCTGCAAAGAACTCACAAAACCAAAGAAGAATAACAAATATATTTCGTGTTTTTGATTTTTCAAAGCAAGCAAACAAAGCAAAAACAAAGCAAAATATTTTTGGATTTTTCTTTAAGGCAAACCAAAGCTAAAAAGCAAAGAAACAAACCAAGAGAAACAACAAAATATTTTTGGTATTTTTTTGTTTTGAGAAAGCAGAAACAAAAACCAAAAAGAAAGCGAAACAATGGATATACAAAGGACCGACGAAACATGATATATAGATGAGCGTGATGTCGGTATACCTCCCCCCAAGCTTAGGCTTTTTGCCTAAGTGGGGCTCAATAGCGTGGGTAGTAACCCCAAGCTGGTGGGTCATCATAGTAATGATCATAGTCAGGCGCTTGCAATGAAGAAGAAGACGCGCCCCAATCAAATGAGGGCTGCTGGTATGAAGACTCTCCCAAGTTGGAGGGCTGAACTAAATCATCTTCGGCATTCTCTACAACATTCTCCTCTTGCTGGGAGAGCTCCGCCACATATGTGTCAATCTCCTCCTCTGTGAGCGACCATCCTTGCCTGTTATCAAAGTTAAACAAAGTAGGTACAGGCAAATAAACTATTTTCTCAGTCCTACCCCCTCTCCAACCTTGTTGGGCAAAAGATAGTTCAAATGGTAAACTTCTCACATTAGCCCCCAAGGAAACAAAACCATGCTGAATCATGGATTCAAGATCAAGCCTCTCTATAGGGAACCGATAATATGAATGGTGAGGCTCTAAACCATGGAAAGCTAGCAACCTACAAGCAATGATACCTCCACAAATTCCACCCTTCTCGTGGTTGGTGGTGAGACGCTAAGCTATCAAAGCACCAAGGTTATAAGATCTATTTCTATTCAAAGCAGTTGTGATAAAATCTAGATCAAAATAAGATAATTTCCTAGCAATCTTTCTAGCAAGAACACACTTGGTAATGAAGTAGGCAAAATATCTAATGGTTGGGAACTGAATGTTCCAAATTTTACCACTTTCCTTTGAGAAGTCGAAACCTTGGCAAATCTCAGCATATAAATCCATAAGTGACTTGGGCCTCTCCTTGATCTTCTCACAAGATCCCCACTGAGGTACTCTAATTTCTTCACAGAAATCATCAAAAGGCAGGTCTACAGCTACATTGTATATTTTATAATGGACCATGGGATTAGATCTAGACCAAGTAAACCGGAAGTCCTGCACAACAACCATGGTTAGCTTAACATATTGAAATGGTTCACCTTCAACAAAGTGTTCCAACCCTTCATTGGTAATCATAGTTTGGAAATCCTGGAAGATTCCTGCAGTTCTCATAAATTCATGGCATGGATATATGGAAGGAAAAACTCCTTACTCACGATGAACTTTCATTGGCTCAGGTACTATCAAGTCATATTGATTCAATGGGTATGCGCTCATCTTCCTTTCTAAAAAATTTAGACAAACATCAAACCAAGTGATTTCCAAGTTGATAAATGATGATAAACTATACTATAGGAACTTGCTAGAGGGCTACACATGCATCAAAATGCAATCTCTAAGCATAGAACAAGCATGCAAGATCACACAACCTATCACCTATAGCAGCAAAATACTCAAGATACAATCTATCAACCACAAATCTAATTGGACATGCGGAGGGGGCACATACCAAGGAGAAATCCCTCAAAAAATTAGCAACAAAGATGGGCTGAGCAAGGAGATCGAAAATCACGAGCAAGAACAACAGGAACTCAATCTTGAGAAAGTTTTTCGGTGTTTTTCGGGAGAGAGAAAGAAGATGGCTAGGAGGAGGCACCTTGGAGGTACCCAGGTGGGCCACACCCCACCTAGGCGCCACTTGTAGGGAGGTCGCGCCTACCAGAGGTGTGGGTGCCTGGGGTGGCCCCCTGGGTCACCCCAGGTGTCCCTTTGCCCCTTTTTTCGAGGAAAAAATTATTTTGAATTTTTTAGGATTTTTCGAGAAACTTTATTTTTGGCCAATTTTTAGGGTATGAAAATTGATTGTCTCGCAAAAACAGATTTTTTAGAAGAAGCAAAAGCAAACCAAAAAACCAAACTACAGAAGTTCTAAGACACTCTAACAAGCAAACAACTAGCAAAACCAAAGCTAGCAAAAGAAAAAGGCAAAGACTAGGAAGGAGAAAAATAAAAGAAAGCAAGTATAACCATAGTGAAAACATTATTTTGTTCATTAAAATCCTTTTGTTAACAAGGTTGATCAAGTCTTGTTACCAAAACAATCTTATATGAAAAAACTTTGCATTCCACAAGGTGATTATGTTACCTCATACTTGATAGCAATGGTCCCAATCATAATAGTTTCAAAATTTTCTTGTGGAATGGGACAATATATTTCTCCAACCTTGATGCTCTCAATATTTTCAATGGAATTCAGGCAATAGCTCTTAGCAACCTTCTTGGGGAAATATACAGTATGCTCTTTGTCATTAATATTGAATGTTACTTTTACTTGATTACAATTAATGACATCACCTGCAGTATTAAGAAAAAGTCTCCCAAAAATAATAGACATATTATCATCTTCAGGCATCTCAAGCACAACAAAATCAGTTAAAACCAAGAAATTATGAGCCACTTGAACAGGAACATACTCACATATACCAACAGGAATAGTAGTTGACTTATCAGCCATTTGCAAAGATATATCAATTGGTATATTAACTTTTCTAGCTGGAGTCTCTTGTAGAGAGAAAAAGGCATAACACTAACTCCAGCTCCCAGATCACATAAAGCAGATCTAACATAATTGTTCTTAATAGATCAAGGAATAGTTGGTATACCTGGATCACCAAGTTTCTTTGGAACCTTACCATTGAAGGAATAATTAGCAAGCAAAGTAGAAATCTCCTCATTAGGAATCTTTCTTTTATTAGAGACAATATCCTTCATATACTTTGAATAAGGAGGCAATTTAATAGCATTAGTCAAAGTAATTTGCAAAATAAAGGTTTCATCCACTCACAAAACTTGTTGTAGTGTTCTTCCTCCTTTGACTTGTGTTTCTTACCTGGAAAAGGCATGGGTTTCTGCATCCAAAGTTCTCTCTCTTTACCATGTTTATTAACAATAAAATCTTCCTTAGTGTACTTGGTGTTCTTAGTGTGCTTCTCAGGTTCTTCCTCAACTTCCTCCTTATCAGGAGCATCATTTTTATCATTACCAGTCTCAGTTTCAGCATCAGAGACAGATATACTATTAGGGTCTATAGCAGGTTCAAGTGGTTCCTCAATTGCCTTATGTTTCTTTTCTTTCTCTTACGAGGACTACCACTACTTTCACCTTGTTGAGAATCCTGCTCAATTCTTTTAGGGTGTCCTTCAGGATATAAAGGATCTTGAGTAGCTATACCACTCCAAGTTCTAATTCCATAAGCATGTCTATCTCCTAAGGCATTAACTAGCATATCTTTTTGTACCTTGGCATTTTAATATCATTAGAAGTTCTTTCCACAATATCTTTAAACTCATTAATAGCTCCAGAGTTTTCCAATAAATGATTCTGAACTTGTTTATTAAAATTACCTTGTTTAACAATAAATGTGTCAAGTTCCTCTAAGCATTGATCAAGAGGCTTACCATAGGGAATATCACTTTCATTAAAATGGAGAGAGTGTACCTCAATAGAAGATGAGTGGGGAATTGGCTTACATAATTCTTCTATAGGAGGTAGATTCTTCACATCTTCAGCTCTCTAATACCTTTCTCCTTTAGACATTTCTTAGCTTCCTTCATCACTTCATCATTTAATGCAAAAACTCCCATCTTCTTTGGTGTTGGTATTGGATCTGGTTCATGCACAACTGGTTCAGGAGTAACAGGCTCAGGTGTATTTAGCTCAGTTGAAGTCCAATCATCATAATTATTGCTTATTTTAGCCATCAATTCTTCAGCATCGGTAGGAGTTCTTTTCCTGAAAACACAATCAGCAAAGCTATATAGGTATGTCCTAGAATCATCAGTTAGTCCATTATAATAAATATCAAGAAGCTCATTTTTAGGTAATGGACATCCAGGATGTGCATGAATCAAGGCACAGAACCTTGTCCATGACTCAGGCAATTTATCTTCTTCTCCCTATTTAAAATAAAAAAGTCTCTGCAAAGCAGCATGTCTAGCAGTGGGAGGAAAATATTTCTGGAAGAAAGAAGCAATCAAGCAATCAGAGCTATCAATGGAACCAGGAGGTAATCTATTAAACCAAGCCCTAGCTTTTCCTTTTAGTGAAAAAGGGAAGATCTTAGTAACAAAATACTTGCGCATGTTAAAATCATCAGAGAACAAAGCACTCATAGTAGAAAGCTCATTCATATGAGCCACAACACTCTCATTTTCAGTCCCACAAAAAGGTTCTTTCTCAACAATGTTCAAATATGATAATTCAAGAGAGAAATCATAATCTTTATATTTAATATCTATGGGATAGGTGGCAAACTTAGGATCAGAGGACAGTTTAGGAATAATGGTACGTCTAGCAAGGAGACTCTTAATAGCACTAGCACCGTGTGTGTTTTGGCACTCTTCAACAAATTCATCAGTAAACTAAATGTAACCATCATTAATATCATAACTCTCTCTAGACTCAGGTGAGCTAACAGGTGTAACAATGTCTTCACTAGGAGTTTCAGTATTTCCTTAACTAGCCATAGTATCATCTAGGAAAGGACCTAATGAACCACTAGCATCAAGCACAGTAGAAGTAACATCATGAGCATCAAAAGCAGTTTCAGATTCAGCAGTAGTAGCAGTGTGTGTAGCATGAGTATGTGGTGGTGGTGTGACAAGCTTACTTATAACAGACGGTGAATCAAGAGCAACAGAGGTATTTAGGACTGTACCTCTTCTTGTAGTGGATGGTAAAATAGGGAACTTTCCATCACGAGACTTACCCATGATGAACGGAGTAGCAATGAACAATTGTAGATCCAAGTGAACTTAAAAATAAATCTATGCTCCCCGACAACGGCGCCATAAAATAGTCTTGATGACCCACAAGTATAAGGGATCGCAACAGTCTTCGTGGGTAGTATTACCCAATTTATTGATTTGACACAAGGGGAGCCAAAGAATACTTGCAAGCCTTAACAACTGAGTTGTCAATTCAGCTGCACCTGGAAATAGTTCTTGCTCATAGAAGTTTATCAGTAGCAACAGTTTGTAGTGGCAACAACAAAGCAACAGTAGCAGCAAAATAGGAGCAACAGTAACAATAGCAGCAAACAGTAGGATATGAGTGCGGTAGGCATAGGGATGGATGGATAGGCGTTGCATGGACGAGTCTAAACATGTAAATTCAAGATCTAGGGCATTGCATATAAATAAGAACAAGCATCCAAGTACTAAATAATCATAGGCATGTGCTCCATATATAGTCATGCGTGCTCGCAATGAGAACTTGCACAACATCTTCTGTCCAGCCAGCCCATGGCAGCGTGGCCTCTAGGAAACTACTGTCAATTAAGGTGCTCCTTTTAATAGAGCATCGGAGCAAAGCATTAACACTCCATGAACACATGTGATCCTCACACCACAGCCATCCCCTCCGGTTGTCCCAATTTCTGTCACTTCGGGGCCTTTGGATCCAGACAATAATATGTGTACACAACTTGTAGATAATATCACAAACAATACTATCATAATGATTCAATAATAAGTTCAGATCTGAGATCATGGCACTCAGACCCTAGTGATAAGCATTAAGCACAACAAGTTGCAACAAAGTCAAATAGCACTAATAGAGATACTAGGCACTATGCCCTAACAATCTTATTCGATTACATGATAGAACTCATCCAATCCCTACCATCCCCATAGCCTATAGCGGGGGATTACTCACTCATGGATGAGGGAAACATCGATGGTTGATGGAGAGGCGTTGGTGATGACGATGGCGATGATCCTCTCCAAATTCCCCGTCTCGGCAGGGTGCAAGAACGGAGTTTCTGGATCTGATCTTGGTTTCTGATGGTGGCGGCAGAGCGGAACTCTTTCTGGAAAAACTACGAACCCCCTCGGTTTTTAGGTCAAGGGGTGACTTATAGGTGAAGAGGGAGCCCGAGGGGGTGTCTAGGATGACCGCATCCCCTAGGCGCGGCCTAGGCCCACCCGCGCCTGGCAGGGGTGTGGGCCCCCCAGGCCTCCACTCCGTCTTGTCTTCTGGCTCCGTGGGTCTTCTGGTGAAAGAGGATTTTTGGCATATTTTCCGGGATTTTTCCTGATAGTTGATTTTCTACACAAAAACTAAACACCAAGGTAATTCTACTGAAAACAGCGTCAGTCCGTGTTAGTTGTATCCAAATCATACAAGTTTAGAGGAGAGACAATAGCAAAAGTGTTCGGGAAAGTAGATACGTTTTGGACGTATCATAGATGCGCGCGAGCGACGAAAAGCCACACCCGAATTTCGGCTAAGTCATGAGCATGGCGCCCCTCGGAAAACACCATGCTAGGTAGCATGGCGCTTTTGCCGAAGGCGCCATGCTTCCATGGCGCTTTGGCCCAGGTCTGGCGCGCTGGGACATAGTAGC
This sequence comes from Avena insularis, assembly GCA_023614405.1. Classification (NCBI taxonomy): domain Eukaryota; kingdom Viridiplantae; phylum Streptophyta; class Magnoliopsida; order Poales; family Poaceae; genus Avena; species Avena insularis. Next base: position 26,539,671 of record CM042689.1, on the reverse strand, counting down.
TGCGCGAGCGACGAAAAGCCACACCCGAATTTCGGCTAATTCATGAGCACGGCGCCCTATGGGAAAACTCCATGCTAGGTAGCATGGTGCTTTTGCCGAAGGCGCCATGCTTCCATGGAGTTTTCCCAGGGGGCGCCATGCTAGGTTGCATGGCGCTTTGCTGAAAAACGCCATGCTTCTTAACATATGCATATTTGAACACTGCAGTAGTTCAACACTGCACATTTCAACACATCAAACATTTGAATATCCAGTTTATAACACATCAACACATCAAACACATCAACACATCAGAACATCCAGTTTTTAACACATCAACACACCAATAAGTTGAAACAAATTCAAAATAATGACACCAAACAACAAGTTCAAACTACAAGTTCATAATGACCACAAGCACTAGTTCAAGCTACGATATCACTTTCTCCCGTTCCCCCTTTTTGCCACCCGATCCTCGTTCGCCTTGCTACGTCCCTCCTGCCTCCTAACCCTCCGCGGAGGATTGGAGTCTTCCTCCTCGCAGCTAGGGGCATGGCGTGACACCTGTGCTCGACGCTTGTTCTCCCATTCACTTGGTGTGTATGGATTCCTCGGTAGCCTCCTCCTCCTCATCCGCGACCGTTGACTAGACTGCGGGGTGTCGTGTAATTGAGACATTCCTATCTCCTCCTGTTCATCCTCGTCCTCACCATCTTCCTCCTCATCCTCATCCTGACCCGCTTCCTCCTCCTCATCCTTGCCCTCTTCCTCATGTTCATCTTGTACATCATCCTCTAGGCTGGAAGACCTAACTGGCGATGCAGCATCGACGGTGCGGCAACCAAGCAATACACCTAATCCACGGACCCAACGCTTGGTATGCTATGACATTGACGAATATGTTAGAACATTTCAGCACACGTAAAAGTACAATAGAACTAGGAACTGTATGAACACATACCTCCACAAATGCTCGAAGGGCTGACTCGGACTCCTTCCAGGAGGATGTTTAAGTGCTTCCGAGGCCTCATCCATGTGTTTCGAGATCTCCTCGCGCTAGCAAAAGAACAAAATAGTCAATTTTATGTCGCTATAATTGCACATAACAGTCCCCAGCACAATGCTTACCACAAAGCAGACAACCCCCGCTGAATTTGCACCCCTGTCGCCTCGGACAAGTCCATTGTACTCTATCTGGATCAAATCGTCAAAAGAAGGAAAAGGATCCTCCACTATGTCATGAGATGCAAACGAAGGCGACTGCAGGTACAAATGAGACACCTTCCCAAGCCACACAAGATACCGATTTAATGCCGCAGCATCATGCGACTGAAGGGGTTTCGCAGCATAGTAAATCAAAATTTTCTACGGAAGCGAACAGAGGGAAAGCCAAGATCTAATATAGGAGATGCAAACAACGAGAGAGATTGGATTAGATCTTCATACCCTTGAAGATTCGCACAGCGGAACGTTCGTCGGAACGTGGGTGATGTAGTCGTACTCGCTTCTCCTCCTCGCGATCCGATCCGATCTAGCACCACAAGTGGCGGTGCCTCCGTGAGATGCACACGTGCAGCACCTCGACGTCTCCTCCTTCCTCGGACCAGAAAGTATGGTGGCGAGATGGATTGGATCTACAACACGACGGCGTGGTGTATATGGTGGAGAATTTCTGCTGCAGGGCTTCGCCTACAAACAGTCGGGAGGGAGAGAGGAAGGCAGCAGGGCTACTAGGGTTTGGAGGAAGGTGTGTGGGAGGGGGGGCGCACCAGCCCTCTATATATAGAGGGGGAGGGGGCGTCCAGCCCTATCCCCTCCTCCAAGCCTATCTCTAGTTTAAACAATTTAAACTCTCCCTTATCTAGAAATCCTATCTTATCTTATCTCTAGTTTAAACGATTTAAACTCTCTAGGATCGGCTGGGCCCTATGGGGCCTTGTGCCCCTGGCCCAATGCGGCCAGGACACTCCCTCATAGGCCCATGCCCCCTCCCGGAAGGTGGGGCCACGTTGGTCCCCTTCCGGAAGGTTCTAGAAGCTTCCAGACAATACCGATTAACCTTTAACAATTCAACTCCAAAACTGCACCGCCTTATATGAATCTTATTCTCCCACCATTCCGAACCTCTCGTGATATCCCGGATCCCATCCGAGACTCGAACAAAAATTCATAAACCAATTATCCAATCTATCCTAGCCGAGACACGTTATGTGTGACCTGAGGTTCGAGAATATGCGCACATGATCTTCTATCAATAATCAACAGGGTCAGGCACCCATATTGACTCCACATTCATCGATGATCATATCGGATGAACCACGATGCCAGGATTCAATCAATCCCATATATATATTCCCTTCGTCTCGCGATATTTTACTTGCCCGAGATTCGATCGTCGGTATCGTCATACCTAGTTCAATCTCGTTCACAGCAAGTACTTTACTCATTCCGTAATCCGATATCACTTTGTGATTAACTCCTTAACCACATGCTTGCAAGCGGTGTTGATATCGACACGAGTGGGCCCGAAGTATATCTCTCCGACTTGGGAGGGACAAATTCCATCTCGATACATACAACCCAACAGATACTTTCCGATCACCTGAGAGACACCTTTATGATCACCCTCTCATAGGATGACGTTTGATGACCTCAAAGCTTTCTTACGATACCAGGGAGTTGCATTATCTCATGGTCTAAGGAATAAAATATTTGACATAAGAAAAGCTTTGCAAAGACGAACACGATGACACGATCTAATTGCTTCGCTTAGTTTGGGTCTGTCCACCATATCATTCTCCCAATGATATGATCTCATTATCAATCGACAACTCATGTCTATGGTTAGGAAACCTTAACCATCATTGATCAATGAGCTAGTCCATAGAGGCGTACTAGGGACACAGTGTTGTTCACAAACCACACAAGTATTAATGTTTCCGCTTAATACAATTCTAGCATGGAATATAAACATTATCATGAACAAGAATTATAATAATAACATCTTTATTATTGCCTCTAGGGCATAATTCCAACAGTCTCCCACTTGCACTAGAGTCAATAATCTAGTTTACATTTGGCAACAATCTCACACCCATGGCACTGAGGTGCTGATCATGTTTTACACGTGGAAGAGGTTTAGTCAATGGATCTGCGATATTCAGATCTGTATGTACTTTGCTGATCTTCAGATCTCCATCTGCTATATAATCTCGAATTATATGAAACTTGCGGTTGATATGCTTGGTCTTTGGATGATATCTTGGTTCCTTAGCGAGTGGTATGGCGCCAGTGTTGTCACACAATATCTCCAGTGGGTCTAATGCACTTGGAACCACGCCAAGCTCAGTGATGAAGTTTCTGATCCAAACTCCTTCACTTGACGCTGCGGCGACCATGTATTCCGCTTCTCTTTGAGATCCAGCGATCACGCTTTGCTTGCAGCTTCTCCAGCTCCTCCATTCAAAATATACACGATCTGCGAGATTTAGAATCATCCTTGTCGATTGTCGAAACTAGCATCGACGTAACCTTTCTGACGAGCTGTTCATCACCCCCATAGACTAAGAACATTTCTTTAGTCCTATTCAGTACCTTAGGATGTTCTTCACGGCTGTCCAAAGGATGTTCCACTGGATCACTTTGATATCCTCGTCAAACTAAGAGCATTGGACACATCCGGTCTAGTACACAAGATGGCATACATGATGGAACCTATGGCGAGGCATAAGGCACTTTGCTCATAGCTTCCTATCATTTACCGTGGCGGACACGAGCCTTGCTCAATATCTTACGACAACATAGGCAGAACCTTTCAATGCCTTATCCATTCTGAACCTTTTCAGAACTTTGTCTAGGTATGTACTCTGGCTTAAAGCTATCAGGCGTCTTTGTCTATCTCTATAGATTTTGATGCCCAATATAAGCAGCTTCACCTAGGTCTTTCATTGAAAAACACTTGTTCAAATAACTCTTCACATCGTTAAGCATGTTGATGTCATTTCCAATAATCAATATGTCATCCACATATAGTACCAGAAACGTCACCGAGCTCCCACTCACTTTCTTGTAGATGCAAGCTTCGTAGCAGTTTGGAACAAATCCAAAGCTCTTGATCACTTGATCAAAACGACGGTTCCAACTCCGAGATGCTTGCTTCAGTCCATAAATGGAACGCTGAAGTTTGCATACTTTATCAGCATCCTTAGGATCGACAAAACCTTCGGGTTGCATCATATACAACTCTTCATCAATGTTGCCATTGAGGAACGATCTTGACATCCATCTGCCATATTTCATAATCATGAAACGCAGCAATTGCTAATAAAATCCGAATGGACTTAAACATCACTACGGGAGAGAAAGTCTCATCGTAGTCAACACCTTGAACTTGTAGAAAACCTTTCGCGACAAGCCGTGCTTTATAGACGGTAACATTACCATCCGCGTCCGTTTTCTTCTTGAAGATCCATTTGCACTCAACGGCCTTTCGGTCGCTAGGAGGGTCCACCAAAGTCCATACTTGGTTTTCGCTCATGGATCCCAATTGGATTTCATGGCTTCTAGCCATTTCTCGTAGTCTGGGCTCATCATCGCTTCCTCATAGTTCGTAGGTTCACCGCCTTCTACTAACAAGACAGTCAAAGACAGGGTTGCCCGTACCACTCAGAGAGGGCACGCGACCTTGTCGACTGCGACGTTCAAAGCAGACATCGTCCAAAGCTTCATGATCCTTATCATTAGCTTCCTCTATTGTTGGTGCGGTGACCTTTGGAACAATTTCAGGTGCTGTGCTACTCTCCAATTCAAGAGAAGGTTCAATAACCTCGTCTAGCTCTACTTTCCTCCCACTCACTTCTTTCGAGAGAAACTCCTTCTCAAGAAAGGAACCGTTCTTTGCGACAAACACTTTGCCTTCGGTTCTGTGATAGAAGGTATACCCAATAGTTTCCTTAGGGTATCCTATGAAGACATTTCTCGCTTTGGGTTCGAGCTTGTCCGCATCAACTTCTTGGCGTAAGCCGCATCCCCAAACTTTAAGAAACGACAACTTAGGTTTAGCACCAAACCACAGTTCATACGGTGTCGTCTCAACGGATTTAGATGGAGCCCTATTTAAAGTGAATGCAGCGGTTTCTAATGCATAACCCCAAAAAGATAACGGCAAATCAGTAAGAGACATCATTGATCGGACCATATATAATAGGGTTCGATTCCGGCGTTCAGACACACCATTGCGCTGTGGTGTTCCGGGTGGCGTGAGTTGTGAAACGATTCCACTTGCTTTGAGATGCGTGAGAAAATCATAACTCAAATATTCGCCCCCACGATCGGATCGTAGAAACTTAATCTTTCTGTTACGATGGTTCTCCACTTCATTCTGAAATTCTTTGAACTTTTCAAACGTTTCAGATTTATGTTTCATTAAATAGATATACCCATATCTACTTAAGTCATCGGTAAAAGTGAGAAAATAGCGATATCCACCGTGCATCGAAACACTCATCGGTCCGCATACATCGGTATGTATGATTTCCAACAAGTCTGTTGCTCGCTCCATCATACCGGAGAACGGGGTTTTGATCATCTTGCCCATGAGGCATGGTTCGCATGTGTCAAATGATTCAAAATCAAGAGACTCTAAAAGTCCATCGATGGAGTTTCTTCATGCGCTTTACACCAATATGACCTAGACGCGATTGCCACAAATAAGTAGTATTATCACTATCTACTTTGCATCTCTTAGCCTCAATGTTATGGATGTGTGTTTCATCCCTTTCGAGATTTAGAAGAAATAAACCATTCACAATAGGTGCATGACCATAAAAGATGTTACTCATATAAATAGAACAACCATTATTCTCCGATTTAAATGAATAACCGTCTTGCAATAAACACGATCCAGAAATAATGTTCATGCTCAACGCAGGCACATAATAACATTTATTAAGGTTTAAAATTAATCCCTAAGGTAAAACTAAGGAGAGCGTGCCGACGGCCATCACATCAACTCTTGATCCGTTGCCAACGCGCATCGTCACCTCATCCCTCGCAACCCGCCGTCTAATCCGTAGCACCTCTTTCGAGATACAAATATTACCAACTCAACCGCTAACAAATACCCAGGAACTACAACGAGGTCTAGTAAGGAAAACATCAATAACATGTATATCAAATATACCTTTGATGGTGCCACCTTCTTGTCCGCTAAGTACTTGACGATTAAGCTTCCAGTGACCCTTGTCCTTGCAATAGAAGCACTCAGTGTCCGGCTTGGGACCAGACCTGAGCTTCTTCTCAGCAGGGGCATTGCGCTTGCCGCCGCCCTTCTTGAAGGGCTTCTTTGCACCCTTACCTTTCTTAAAGGAGGGCTTGTTGACCATCAACACATGATTATCTTTCTTGATGTCCACCTCCGCAGCCTTCAGCTTTGCGAAGAGCTCGGTGATCGTATCAGTGGAACCAATCTGATTATGAGTCACTACAAAACTTTTGTAGCTGGGAGGGAGTGATTGCAGAACCCTGTCAATCTTGAGCTCCTCTGGAATCTTGCAGTCCAGTTGCTCAAGGCGTTGAGTGTAGCCCGACATCTTAATGGCGTGCTCACTAATGGAACTCCCTTCCTCCATCTTGCAGTTAAAGAACTTCTCAGAGATCTCATATCTCTCAGAACGGGCCTGAGTCTGAAACATGGTTTTCAGCTCCTCGAGAATCTCAAAGGGCCCAGGATAGTTTTCAAAACGATTTTGAAGTTCCGGTTCCATAGCAAACAACATGGTGCTCTTAATCACACTATAATCATCTTTGCGCGACTGATAGACAGCTTTCTCATCAGCCGGCACAGTTGCAGCAGGGGGGTTACCTAACGCTTTCTCAAGGACAGAATGATTCTTAGATTGCGGAACCAGTTGGTGAAGTTAGACCCATTGTTTCTAAGCTTTTCTTTCTCAGCAAAAACGTTGAAGTTGAAGTTGGACTTGGCCATGTGATCTACAGTATTTGCAAGTACAATTTAGACTATGTTCATGATAAATAGTTCAACTTAATCAAATTACTAGATGAACTCCCACTAAATTCAACATCCCTCAAGTTGTTTAGTGAACACGATCCAAATTCACCACACCTAATCCGATCATCACGAGAAGATATGTGGTTTCAATGGTGGACAACGAAGTGTCGATCATATCATTCATATGACTCATGCTTAACCTTTCGGTTCTTGTGTTCCGAGGCCATGTCTGTACATGCTAGGCTCGTCAAGCTAGACCCAAGTATTTCTGCTTGTGCAAAACCGGCTTACACCCGTTGTATGTGAGCGTAGAGTCTATAGCACCCGATCATCACGTGATGCTTGGACACGACAAACTTTCGCAACGGTGCATACTTGGGGAGAACACAGTTTTTATCTTGATCTTTAAGTGAGGAATCATCTTATAATGCTACCGTCGCGATCTAAGCATAATAAGATACATAAAAGGATAAACATCACATGCATATAACTTTATGTGACATGGTATAGCCAATCTTCATGCAATGATCTCCATCTTGTGCGTTCCGGCATGATCTCCATCACTCCACCATGATTGCCTCCACCACGAATAGCAACTACAACTATTGCTAACTACTTAGCGATAAAGTAAAGCTATTACATGGCGTATAAGAAGTTGACTCGCAGGTCATACACAATTATAAAGACAACCATATGGCTCCTGCCGGTTGTGTACTCATCGACATGCAAGTCGTGAAACATTACAAAACATGATCATCGCATACATTATACACATCACATCTTGGGCCATACCATATCACAGAAAACACTCCCTGCAAAAATAAGTTAGACGCCTCTACTTTGTTGTTGCATGTTTTACGTGGCTTATGGGAGTAGATGCTAAGAACGATTCTTACCTACGAAAGCCACAACGGTGATATTATGGTTGCCAAACTCCGGTGTTAATCCCATGACAACTATAGTGAGAGAAACTGACATCCACTCGCATATGTGGTACAAGCCACATGTCAAGTGCGGAGTCGGTCTCATGAACGACGTCAGCGTAAGGTTGGCTGGACCGCTTCAATCTCACTATCCGGCGTCATAAGAAGAACACAAACAAGAGGCTCGCAGAGAAAACATCAACGCCCGCAACAACCATGTTGTGTTCTACTCGTGAATCACATCTACGCATAGATCTAGCTCGATACCCTCAAGGGTTTCGCAGCATAGTAAATCAAAATTTTCTACGGAGCGAGCAGAGGAAAGCCAAGATCTAATCTAGGAGATGCAAACAACGAGAGACTGGATTAGATCTTCATACCCTTGAAGATTCAAGCAGTGAGCGTTAAACGAACGTGGGTGATGTAGTCGTACGCTTCTCCTCCTCGCGATCCGATCCGATCTAGCACCACAAGTGGCGGTACGTGCAGCACCTCGACGTCTCCTCCTTCCTCGGACCAGCAAGTATGGTGGAGAGATGGATTGGATCTACAACACGACGGCGTGGTGTATATGGTGGAGAATTTCTGCTGCAGGGCTTCACCTACAAACAGTCGGGAGGGAGAGAGGAAGGCAGCAGGGCTACTAGGGTTTGGAGGAAGGTGTGTGGGGGCGCAGCCCTCTATATATAGAGGGGAGGCGGCCAGCCCTATCCCTCCTCCAAGCCTATCTCTAGTTTAAACAATTTAAACTCTCCCTTATCTAGAAATCCTATCTTATCTTATCTCTAGTTTAAACGATTTAAACTCTCTAGGATCGGCTGGGCCCTATGGGGCCTTGTGCCCCTGGCCCAATGCGGCCAGGACACTCCCTCATAGGCCCATGCCCCCTCCCGGAAGGTGGGGCCACGTTGGTCCCCTTCCGGAAGGTTCTAGAAGCTTCCGTACAATACCGATTAACCGGAACAATTCGAACTCCAAAAACTGCAATCGCTTTATATGAATCTTATTCTCCGGACCATTCCGAACCTCTCGTGATATCCCGGATCCCATCCGAGACTCGAACAAAAATTCATAAACCAATTATCCAATCTATCCTAGCGTCAAGACACGTTAAGTGTGTGACCTGCTGGTTCGAGAATATGCGGACATGATCTTCTATCAATAATCATCGGGTGCAGGCACCCATATTGACTCCCACACATTCATCGATGATCATATCGGATGAACCACGATGCCAGGATTCAATCAATCCCATATATATATTCCCTTCGTCTCGCGATATTTTACTTGCCCAAGATTCGATCGGTATCGTCATACCTAGTTCAATCTCGTTCACAAGTACTTTACTCGTTCCGTAATCCAATATCACTTTGTGATTAACTCCTTAACCACATGCTTGCAAGCGGTGTTGATATCGACACCGAGTGGGCCCGAAGTATATCTCTCCGACTTGGGAGGGACAAATTCCATCTCGATACATACAACCCAATGATACTTTCCGATCACACGAGACACCTTTATGATCACCCTCTCATAGGATGACGTTTGATGACCTCAAAGCTTTCTTACGATACCAGGGAGTTGCATTATCTCATGGTCTAAGGAATACAATATTTGACATAAGAAAAGCTTTGCAAAGACGAACACGATGACACGATCTAATTGCTTCGCTTAGTTTGGTCATCCACCATATCATTCTCCCAATGATATGATCTCATTATCAATCGACAACTCATGTCTATGGTTAGGAAACCTTAACCATCATTGATCAATGAGCTAGTCCATAGAGGCGTACTAGGGACACAGTGTTGTTCACAAACCACACAAGTATTAATGTTTCCGCTTAATACAATTCTAGCATGGAATATAAACATTATCATGAACAAGAATTATAATAATAACATCTTTATTATTGCCTCTAGGGCATAATTCCAACAGCGACGCCTTAGGATGAGAGATCGCATTCGGGTTTTCTATCTCCTCAATCCTTGCATAGAACTTCTGAATATACTTGCGATGATATGCATCCCAATCCTTTCCCTCTTCTGCTTGATCTTGTCCAATCTACAATCAAATTCATCGACTTAATACTATCATGTGATGCCCAATAAAATCAGCTACTTAGGGTACAAGGATCACTCACATGTGAAGAGCTATGCTAGTGTCCTTGTATGGCGGCGGGGTCTTCTGAAATAAGCCAAATTGCCTCATCACCCGTTGTGGAAGGTGGAACTCAACAACATAGACACAAATCAACAGGGCACGTATCCTCCAGAGATGTGCTTCTTGCATACATTTGCGGTTCAAGTCCGCCTGGAACCAAACACCCGTACCCACATTCCCTCTAGTACCATATGACTCCCATTCCACCTGAGCGGAACACAAGATTAGCATGTGAACTCGAAGTATATATGGTGGAAAAGATGAGTTCTTGAGACCAATCAAATTATTACCTTCTCTGGGGTTAGAAAGTCAATTTGGTTAGTGTAACGCAAGTAGCATTCCTCGGATTCACCGTGGAATACTTCGATATTATCCCACAAGTACGCCCATGTAGGAGCGCGGAGACGGCTATTTCCATGATCATCCCATTGTTTTTTCTTCATCGGAATGGGTCGACCAACTGGTATGCGCAACCAGGACCATATGGTCAGTAGCACCATAGGCCCACCAATACTTGCTCCTTTTCCAGTTCTACAACACGCCTCGTCCAACTGCACATACAACAAGCATACATAAGTATCCGGTCGATCAAGCATATGTACTACTACCATGCAATATATATGGGTTATTACCTGTCGATACAAGTAAGCAAGTGCCGCCGAACCCCAGCTGTGCATGTAGCCCCATTCCGCAAATAGAGTGAGCCACATGAATGACGCGTTCCTTCACGTGCCATCTGAGAAAAGTGTCCTACTTATGGCATACCATAAGTATGCACGGGCATACATCTGGATCACCTCCTCATCGGCGTCCTCGGGGCATTTGCTAAAATTTTCTTGTATCCATTTGTAAGTAGCACTGGCAGACATCTTCTCTTGCGTTGGCGCCTTACCAATTAATCCAATCATCACTTCACGCCATTTACCCGAATCTGAGCTCATACACGCGGGCTGTCCTTTGATGGGAAGCGCAAAAATCATGGAGATGTCCTGCAGAGTGATTGTCATCTCACCACAAGGGAGGTGAAAACTGTGTGTCTCCGGTCTCCATTTATCAACAAGCGTTGTGATTAAACAAGGGTTCATATGCGGCGTCGAACGCAAGACAAGCTGGATGAAAGGGAGAAGTCCAGTCTGCTCAATGTATGGAGTGTAGCGCTCATCATATGGCATCTTCTTGCTATGCACCTCCTTGGACCTTAGGTGCAACCACTTGAAGACATGCTTACTCTCCGCGATGTACCGCCCACGGTGTCGTTGATCATAATGCCCATTTAAAATAGATTGTCTTTCCATCCTACAAGTGGTTGCAAAAAAACAAGTGAATAAATTAGGTCAAGGAAATTCTCTACTCCACCACAAATACATAATAATGCCTCACAATATGAATGCACATTCATTCCATGCCATCTATAATCGATATATGCTCATTGTAGAAATATGACTATCTATAATCCATATATGCTCATTGTAGAAATATGACTATCTATAATCCATATATGTCCATTCCAAATATGAATATACAATAATGACATGCCATCTATACTCCATATATGCCCATAAGTAAGCCATATATGCCAACAATAGGCCAATTTGCCTAAGGCCTATTTGCCCATATATGCATGCCAAATCATTACACAAACCAGAAATCACAATATGAATACACCATTCAACTAAGCCCAATTTTCCCATATGTACATGCCAAATCTATATTACTAACCCTAACTAAGCAATTTCACTTATTTACTAACTAACTTTAACAAACTATCATTCTACCACACTAATTTCTTCAAACAAATTCGACATTGTACAATATACATGCATCATTACACAAGAACTAGGGTTAGGAGGAAGAGGACCATGTGATGGTTTCAACCAATAAAACAAGGAAAATTGAAGGAGAATACCTCAAGTGGGGGGAGAGGAAGAAATTCCACCAGAGAATCACTTCAGATTTCACCCATTTAGCATGTGGATTTGAGGGGGATTTGGGGGGGGGGCGCCGTCGCCGTCCTCTGTCTACTCTGGGGGTATGGCGCTGGGAGGGACGAAGAGATATGACGCTGGGAGGGCGCCCACGCTGTTTTCTAGGGTTAAGGCCATGACGCTTTTCGCAAAAGCGCCGTGCCTAGTAGCATGGCGCCTCCGCGAAAAGTGTCAAACATTAAAACAGGCCCGCGTGGGCCACGACGACTGTCACGTCGGAAGGGACCATGACGTTTTTGGCAGGGACGCCATGGATGCATGACGCTTTTGCAGAGAGCGCTGTGCTACTAACCATGGCGTCCTCCGGTAAAACGCCAAGGAAACAGGTCAGATCGAGATTTCTTCGAAAAAGTAGGTCAATTCATGAGATCATTCATTAATTAGATCAAATCTGTGATTTTTGCCCCCACCCCATACACACATCGATAAACTTGAGATCTCCTTTTCCGTTTGAAGATGAGCCGTAGAATTTCTCACGATTGAGTTTTGAAAACAGTAATCGGACGATGCATATGATCTAAGCAATGACGCCATTCTAAGATCCGCTTGGGGGACTGTTCACGTGAGCCGGTGAGCCGGTGACCGACCGGCGTCACGAACCGTGTGTCTACGTAGGAACCGCACATGCTCTCAGCTCTCAGCTCTCCTCTGCAACCAAATATCAACAATCGTCGTTTTTTTCGAGGTAATTATACACGACGAAGTATCTGTTTTTTTGCGTAGCACCTACTACTTTCCATCAACAAGAACTTCTCCTCGTAGCGTAGACTAGAGTGGCCAGAAACCACATGCCCACACCAGTGAAAGAAGATAAGTTTCACTTGAGTTGCTCGAAAAAAAAGATTAAAAGTTGAATAGTAAGTTTTTCACTTGGTCTCTAGCAACTATGGTGCCAAGGATGTCGATAAACAAAAGTACAATTCCCACGAGTCAATGTCACACCTGTTGCGTTCCCATCCACACACGCGCGCACACAAAGTCGGGCTTTGTTTTCTACTCTAGTACTGTATTTGCTTCTACAGAAAGTCCACCGAATTAGTTGTGCGGACCCCTGTCGCCCTCGAATCTCCTCGACTCGTGACCGGGGCCGCCATGGACAACAAAGCTCACGGAATAATCTAGGGAAAACCGGTGTCGCGCCGGCAAATGCTCGGGGGCTTTCCCGGCCGCGCGCGCATCTAGCAGACGGAAGCAGGGATACGCACGCTGCGTCGCGACGGCGGATGTAACAAACGGATCAATTGCGTACGGATCGATCGTGTGGAAAATTGTTGTATGCCGAAGATCTGGTCGCTGGAAAGATTCCTCACTGGATCGTATCGATTGGCACGTACGCGCGCCTCCAACTAAACATTTTTGCTGTTCCGCACTGGATTACTTCTTAGTACTAGTTGTAAGTCAACAAGCTTAATTTTCATTAGAATTTTAACACGCTACTGTTTTCAACCTAGTTGAGTTGACTAAGATTTCTAAGTATCTTTAACTATACATTTTCTGAATGTGCTAATTCTTAGTTGACCGAGAATTAGTTACTCCCTCCGTCTCCAAATAGATGTCTCGAGTTTTTTAAAATTTGGCAAATCGAGACATCTATTTTGGGATGGAGGGAGTACTAAGTCTCAATTGACACCAAGGGGCGTTGATAAAGTACGAGACCCGTGCAAAATTTGATGGTTTCCTAATTCCGAGAACAAAAAATACACTATCTAAACAAATTATTGTTCATCAATGATGAACATTTTCCTGAATTCCTATGAACTTATTTCTAAAGTCGATAGAGAATAATATATTTTATTTTTGTACGAAAAGAACATACTCCAACCCGGCGAACATTTTCTTATGTTTGGATGACCTAATTCGTAAAACTGACCAAACATTTCGTATATTTCGAGAGCGATTCTATGCCTATAATTAAATGTGGATTGCATGCTGTTAACACACGGTCTATGGTTCTTGATTCAACTTTTTTTTGCGAAATACCAACAATTTATTAATAACCATCAACAGTAGTATAAAAAAACGTAAAAGTAATAAATACAAATACGTCCATGGACCACCTAGACGACTACAAACACCAACACAAGCCAAAAGCGACTTGGAATAAGAAATTCTTAGACAAAGGATAATCGGTGAAACTGTTTTTTAAAATAGATACTCCCACATAGTCAACTTAAATTATTAATGGGAGAAATGTATACTACTCTACTCCCTCCAATCTATATTAATACCTCAACTTTGTTTAGATGTAAATACATCTACTCTAAACATTTAACTAGATACATATGAATATATGTAAAGTTGAGTCATGCATGAACCGGAGGGAGAGTACAGAAAATTGAAATACAGATCAGGCACCGTACCCCCACGACGCGATGTGATTCGATCGTACCGTGTGGTTTAATCGGTCGGTGCATATGCATGTGCGGCGGCCAACTAATGTGTTGCTGCCTAGTGGCCGGCAGCCCGGCAGGTTGCACTGTACTATGGAAGTCGATATTTCTTCCTCTGCGAAGGGACACAGGCTCATTTTAGTTGAGGACTAGCTAGTCGTCTCGGTAATGCATGGTGATCGTGCTTATACGGGCCCGATCACGTCGATGGCAGGGAACCGGAGCAGTGGGTAGGCCTAGTGGGTTGTCCAATTGCAAGGCAGACTCCAGAGTTGACCAAGCAAGGCAACGAGCCGAGTGACAGTACGTGCAGTCGTGCACAAAGCGGCGTCGACGTCTCAGTTCGGGAACCGCAGAACCGACGTTTATTTCCTCCGTTTCAAGATATAAGATGTTTTAGTTTTGTTAAAATATATCTAGGCTTATTTTAGTGTGTAGATTCACTTTAAATATAAACAAATTTAAATACTAAAAGTAGTCTAGATACATTTGCTTGACAAAGCTAAAATATCTTATATTTTAAATAGAAAAAAGTATCTGTTTTTTCCGTAGCACCTACTTTCCATCAGCAAGACTTCTCCTCGTAGACCAGAGTCCAGAAACCACATACTCACACCAGTGAAAGAAGATAAGTTTCACTTGGGTTGGTTGCTCGAAAAAGATTAAACAGAATAAGTTTTTCACTTGGTCTAGGATGCAGGAGCTACACTACAGCGTACCTATGGTGCCAATAACGTCGGTACTACTCAAATTTTGTTCTGCTCCCATCGGCCAAGAAGAAAGAACGCCGAGTTTTGTTTTCTACTACTCCCTCCGGTCCATATTAATTGACTCAAATTTGTGTAGGTTTGAATAAATCTAGATATTATTTAGTATATAGGTTTATCTAAATTTTAACAAATCAAAGTAAATTAATATGAATTGGAAAAAGTACCTTTAAAAAACAAGTAAAAAAAAATTGGTCCACCGAATTAGTTGTGCGGATCCCGTCGCCCTCAAATCTCCTCGAGTACCGGCCGGGGGCGCGATGGGACAAAAATTCTGAAATAATCTATGGAAACCGGCGTCGCGTCGACAATGGTGTCGGGCCAATCGCGCGCGCATCTAGCAGACGGAAGCAGGGATACGCTTTCTCAAAACAAAAAGCAGGGATACGCGCGGTGCGTCGCGACGGCGGCTGGAACAAACGGATTTAGTATTCCGTACGGATCGTTCGTGTGGAAAATTGTTATATGGCGAAGATTTGGTCGCTGGAAAGATTCCTAGTCCTAGTAGGATTGATAAAATGGATCCAAGATCGATTGGCACGTACGCTGAGCCTCCAACTTGACAGTTTCGCTGTCCCTCGCGGGATTATTTCTTGTTAGTAGCTGTAAGTCAACAAAGCTTAATTTTCATTACTAGTAAAATTTTACTAACACGTTATTGGTTTCAACCTAGTTGAATAGTATTACCTCGATCTATATAGATACATACTCCGTATAAATTTAGATAAATCTGCGACATGTAATTCGAGACGACAGTGGAACTACTAAGTATCTACAACTACACGTTTTTCTAGATTTGCAAATTCTTAGTCGACTGAGAATTAGTAAAATTTCAATTGACACCAAGAAATGTTGATAAAATAATGCGTTGGAAATTTGATGTTTTTCCTAACTCTGTGAACAACTACACTACAAAAAAATTATTATTTCATGGTGTAAGTTTTCGTGAATCTTTATAAACCTAATTTTGAAGTCGACATGGAATAATATACATTTTATTTTTGTACCGGCCCAGTGAACATTTTCTTCGTTTGGATGACCTAATTCGTAAAACCGACATAAAACATTTCATATATTTCCAGGGTGAATCTATGGGTAAGTCGGATGAAGATCTTATTTCTGACTTGGACTTTCAAATTTGTTACTTCGTCCTTTCAATCTATAATAAATATGGCTGATTTAGTACAGAGCTCGACATTTGTTTAATACAAAGTTATACTAAATCAGTAGCACTGTTATGAATTAGAGGCCGGTAATATAGATTGAAAGAATTTCACCATGTTAAATTAACTTGTTCATCTAGTATACAAAAGTGTATATATATATATATATATATATATATATATATATATATATATATAAACCCTATTTGACAGCCAGGGTGCAGAATAGTTATTTTGCACCTCACATAACTTTATGTTGTCACGTTTAGAAATTTATGTTTTGTATACAAATAATTATGTTCATATTCATCCACAATGCAAAAAAATTGACATAAAAAAATAATTTATGAGTAATTATAGTGTAAAAATCACTAAAAATACACATTTTATGTCGTATTTTTATACGGCATGTAAACAAAAAAAATTATGACATGTCTATATTTTCTTACGTTCTTCTCAACTCTCGAGATAAGACAAAATTTACGCAATATAAAAATAATATGCAGTTCTAAAGATAGAGGGTGGGTGTAGAATAGTTATTCTACACCCTGGGGGTCAAATAGCGCTACCCTATATATATATATATATATATATATATATATATATATATAGGACATATTCATACTACACCCGGGTGTAACTACACTCACACGTGTTTCACACTATATAGGCAGTATCTACCATACCGGAAGGTATGTACGCGTAGTATGAAGTATATAAAAATATTTGGGCAGTATATATACTATTTTTTTGGTAGTATGTAATTTTTATTCACATACTCCTTTTGTACATACAAATATGACGGTATTTTACATATATAGTTCAAACTATGGGTGCACTTATAATTTTTTCACCTAACTTGCTTGTAAGTATCTTAGATATAGTATATGAACATACTCAAATAGATAAAGTATTACAAATACTTCTGTAAGGTAGTATATGAGAGGTGGGTGTAGTTACACCCGGGAGTAAGAAGTATTTGCTCTCGTAGTTTTTATAAATTAAAATATTGCACGTTCTCAAATGCGTAATCGATGGTTCTCAATGTAAAATTTGAAATAAGAAATTCTTAGACAAATGAGAATTGCCGAAAATATATTTTTGGAATAGATATATAATTGTACAGAACTATCTTAAGCCTAATATTGCACGAAATTGTTTTTGCATAGGCATCCTACACGACAAGTTTTATCTATATTTCGCATGTACTCCCTCCGTTTCAAAATATAAGATGTTTTAGGTTTGTGAAGAAAATATATCTAGACTTATTTTAGTGTCTAGATTCACTTCAAATATAAGTGAACCTATATACTAAAAGAAGTCTAGATGCATTTGCTTCACAAAACTAAAACATATTATATTTTGAAACGGAGGGAGTAATACCCTAAAATATGCTAGATACATGTGAATATATGCAATCTGAACATCTATTATATAGATCGGAGGGAATACGCGGCATAGCCTGATCGAGGACCACTACTAGAGAAAAGCTTATGCGAGGCGCACCTAAAAGCTTATGCGAGGCGCATATCATATGCGCATCTACCTTTGAGCCTCGGCTATTTTTTATGCGAGGCGCATATCACTATATTACATATGCGTAGCATATCGACATGCCATATGTGATATAATTATAGGAGGCGATATCGATATATACGATATGTGAAGTATAGGAGGCTCATATCATATGTGCCTCGGGTATATTTCACAATGCGCCTCGTATATTATAGCATATGCGCCTCCTATAGTGTCCTATATGCGCCTCCGGTAATATTTTTGAAATTCAAGTTTTACAGATCACTATAAATAATAATATACAGATATACAGTCCAGAATACAGTATAAACAACACAAAAATTTCAGAAACTTGCAATTGGCCAAAGCATAATAGAACCAACATGAATACAAGTATATTACACATCAATGCGACATACGAGTTCATACATCAACTAGAATCAACAAGTGCCAAATTTTCACACAACACCAAGTGTTTGTGCCACAAGTTCATACCTCCAAGTACAAGTTCACAATCACATTACAACTCCGACGACGGAGCTCTAGCTAGATGAAGTAGAGCACATAATCTATCATAAAGAGCAACAAGGTGGTGATCACGAGGAAGTTCCTCCACTTCTTCCTCCCGTGCCTCCTCCACTTCTCTTCCGCCACCTCTCTACTCTCGTAGCCTTGGTAGTTGTTCCCCAAGAAGTTGTACTCTAGCAGCATACAGAAGTATAGTACACACAAGTGGTGGCTACTATTAAAGTTGCATTCATCAGCTGCGACCAAAGTTCATCAGTAGAATGTCATACAGGAGAATAATCCATAATACATTTAAATGTTAATCAGCATATCCACACACTTGCAAGGCTATTTCTGCTGCTCACATAATTTCAGGTCCGAAAAACTTTGATGGAAGATCCAAAAATGGACAAGTATAGCTGAAAATATATAAATTGTACGCTGAAAGGTACAGCATGTGCGCGTATATATAGAAATATCAGAACACTCTTCTACACTTAGAGAAGACAAGTTTCTTTCTTCTACAAGAAAATCTTACGGCCAAGGTAGTTAAATTGACGCGAAAATAATGTTCTCAAGTCATAACTCGTTACGACGACTTTATAGACAAGTAGCAAAAATGGTAAACCCAGAACTGGAAACAGTCTTTTAGTGTATATTCAATTTAGAGAAAATAAAATTTTGACAGTAGATCAAGAACTGGACTGGCACTCAAGAATAAATCAAGAATTTTCTGAAACCAAATATTCCTTTCAACAGGAAAACTTTACCCAAGTAGCACACTCGTAAAAAAAGGTAGGCAAAGGTGCATAAATAGAAACCATAATCAATATAATCTGTTTTATTGGCGAAGGATGTTTAATTTAACTGTCACAAGAACAGTAGTAGAAACCATAATCCGTGTGCATAAATAGAAACCATTTTTGTTTGCAAACATCACTTAGCTTACTTTTCTATAGAACACATGAATGTAAATTTCATCTGTCAAGTCCTAAGCCAAGCATAATATGAGTCGGCATCACTTTAAGGTTATGCAAAGATCATTAACAATGCAGAAATTATGGCACGGATGGCGAGGATCATAATAATAGGATTAAACACCGAGATAGAAACTCGATGATGTGACTTACAACTGAACAGTCATTTGCAGCTCATAGACCAGAGCAACATCACGAAGAAAACGATTAAAAATTATCAACAGAATTCAAGTAGTTGAAGCAATAGATTTATCTTAAGGTATTAGAGGAAGAATTATTAGAAAGAAACGGATTGGTCTTTCAGTACAAATTCACATTAGCTCCAAACGTCAAGCATAGCATATTAATGATGCAGTAACCTCCTCAAGCACATGATCTTACACACATACACATATATGGATAATATATCATGATAAAACAGCATAAGCATCACATAGAGGGAACGCAAACTGTATATATATATATATATATTACCATGATGAAGATATAGTAACAGACTTATCCATGTTCTGGTGCTGTCCTCACTGACAGGAGCACAGGGCTGGAAGCAGAGAGGGCTGATTCCAGTTTATGCATGGCGGGCGATAAAGACTAGTAGTACAAGTTTGGATTCAACTACTGTATGAGGTACATTTATCCAAGAGAACCAGGGATATTCTAAATTGGCTCACGCACCTCGAGCAAACACCTTGGGCGCGTTAACACTGGTTTTGTCTGGAGCACATCCTCATCAGAGGCACGCCCTAAGCATGGCGCATCTGATCGATCTGATCCTTGGCAGGCAAACACTGAAACAAACAACTAGCCCGACCGCCGGGAGCGTCACCCACCGAAGCACGCAGGTAAAACCAAACCGCAGAGCCTTATCTTATCAATCATGCATGCTCACCTCGGCTGGCTACAATCAAGCGGGCCAGACCCAGGAATGGAATGGGGAACGGCCAAACCCCGATGTCGGCAACCCTCTCACACCCACTCCTTCCACCACCATTCGCGAAGCGAGCTACTAGATGGAGAGGTCATTCGAGGAGAGATCGATGTGGCCGAAAAGCAGGTAACAGGATTGAGGAGGAGGGAGAGATCAGATCAAATGTGGCAGGAAGGCAACAAGATAATAGAATCGATCGATGCAGCACGCGGATGGGGAAGGGGGGGGGCTCACCTCAGGGACCAGCTGGTAGCCGGCTGGGGGTGGCAGGGCAGGCGGTGCCCGGGTGGCAAAGGTGCGCTTCCGGCGCGAAGTGTTCTCTCCGCGGCCTCCGTCGGGCTTCTCCCTCCTGGCGGCGAAGCGAGGGCACTCTCCTTACAGGGCGCTCGGCTCACTGCGACGGCCGGGCCGTGGGCATGACGGGACGGGGGCATGGACGGCGAAAAAAACGGCACGCAAAGGTTGCGTGAAAGCGAAAGGAAGAGAAAGTGCGTGAGAGAGAAGAGAATCCTCTGAAAGGTATATTATGCCCAAGGCCCAATTAACCAAATAACACCTCTTTGCTATTTAACATCTATATTTTTAAGCGGATTGTCCTTTTTTTTTGTCAAGAAACACATGTAAGTTTATTTTGGGCCCTTGTGAACCATTGAACCACTTTAAAGCCAGCAGGTTCAATTTGAATTTTAAAAGCCATTTTTAAATTTTAAAAAGCCATTTTATAAAAAAATACAATATACTACCATTTTATACTATTAAAAAGCCATTTTTTTTTGGAAAAAACATTGTCCAAACATAAATAAAAAAACAAAAATAAAACATAATATAAGAATTGAAGAAGTGACAAGTGTGTGTGGGGGTGTTTGGGTGAAGTGGTGTGCGGTAGTGTGTTGCTGAAGTTAAAAAAAGCTGGAAAAAAGTGATGCGAGTGGTAGCTTGATTTTTTTTAGTTTTTATATTTTTTTTGTTTTAAAAAAATATATTCTTTTTATAAAATATGTCCAAATATTTTAATTTTATAAAAAAATTTTTTATTTGATTTTTTGAATAACATAAATTAAAAACATTAAAAAAACTGTCTAGTGTTACTGTAATGGAGGAAGAAGTGACAAGTATGAGTGGGGTAAGTATGAGTGGAAGTGAAAAGGGCTCCAAAAGTGAACAAGCTTACAAAAGTTTTGAAAAGATATTTTTATTTTTAATTAGTGTTTTTTTTTGTAAAACATTGTCCAAACAATATAAAAACTATAAAATATACTACTCATTTTTTTATTTTTTAAAAATTATTTTAAAACTAAAACCTTGTGTTTTTTAAAATTAAAAAAATATGTCTTGTCTTAGAGGAGGAAGTAGTACAAGAAAAGGGTGGGTCTACAAGTGAGAAAGGCAAAAAAGTAAAAAGTGACGTAAGGTTATGTATGCTTATGATTGCAAAAACTGGAGAAAAAAGTGATAAGGGTGCCTGCGCGCCTCTTATAATTCCTATAGGCAGCAGGTAGCATATGCTTATATCCACTCGGTACCTACCAGACATATATACCCCAACATATACTCATATAGACATCGTATATTCATGCCTACCAAAATGATCAAACGCATGAGGGCACGCGTACAATTGCGCCACACAGATCTTATTATTCATATATACATATGGAGGCGAGATATGCATATATATACAGAATATGACTGAATCGCCCGGCATATATATTTATGGTATTTAAGGCTTATCGCGCATTTATGGTTTTTATACTACCCCTACCGTATGAGGAAATATAGGAATACTATTCTTGATGGGTCCTATTAAGTCTTATTATGGCTATTTTATGATGGGCTAATAATTCCTTTTATATTTTAGAGAGCATAATAATAGTACCTATAGCCGCGTCTCTAGCACTCCACGATCGTAGTGTGTTCAGATCGTAGCAGCTCGTGTGTGCTTAGCGTGGTCGCCAGTTTAATACTAGCGTGTGATGTATAAGTAGTATCGTTAATCTAAGCACGGTAGGCAGGCAGGTCATAAGGAGGTCATGAGGTGGCCGGCAGGTTTCTTCGTCTTTGGAGGGTCGATGAGGTCGATCGAGTTGAGCCACGGAGGAAGAGCGTTTGGATTCATCTAGGGCCATTCTGGCCTGGTGACTCCAGATCATTGCAGCAGCGGGAGTCGATCGATGGCAGCCACGGACTCCACTAGGAACCGGCCGGACAAGTGGGTAGGCGTAGTCATTTACTTGGATGGTTAACTTCTGTATGGTCCAATTGCAAGACAGACTCCAGAGTCGAGCAAGCAAGGCAACGACCTGAGTGACAGTACTCCGGCGGTGTCTAGCAGACACACGGCGGCGGACGGCCGTCGGTCGGGGATGATCGATCAGGGAGTCAATGGCGCGCGGCGCCGAATGGAAACAATCGACTGGTCGGCGTGCGCTAGCCTCGAATAATTTGGTGCCGAGAAGATAGCCACGGTCTGCCCAGTTCTTTGGTCACGGTGGAATGGATAGAACAACGCGTAGGGCTGCAGTCTACAGGAGTAGGCCGGGTTCCATGGAATCCCAAGATGTGTCGTTTTCTTTCTCTTTCTTTCTTCGGTGAAGAAGCTCAGAGGAAAAAGCCAATGTCGTTTTCATTAGGAGGAAAGCTATGCACCGAGCGGGACGTTTTCATAGGGAGGCTAGGAGGAAAGACGAGGGAAACGCACGGAGCGGCAGTCGCTCTTGTGCAACGCCATTGTCCATCCCGTGCTTGCCTAGGACTTAGAGTGCAGAGTCATCGATCGACTTGTGATGCGGGACGATGTGCACGCTTTGGCTTTGCTTGGTCTGGAATTTTGGGTTTACATAGGCCGTGCAGAGTGAAACAAAATCGATGGCTTTGCACAGCCTCTACTTATTACTACTTTTGATTCACTTTATTTTCCTCCCGGGTGGCTGAGCTTATCCTGGAACAAGTGAACAAGTGTTCGCTGCTGGAACAAGTAACCTTGCGAGCAAAATCTCCCTCGACACACCGGCGTGCGATTTTGTACTATTCACTTTCCGGACCATAGCGAATACAAGAACATATAATTACGCACGGTTCGCTGCTGCACGTAGTTAGCCAGACATGCTGGATAGATGCTCAGTTCCCATATCACCGATAAATCTTCCAACATATAAACCATGAAGTTGGCAGTTTCATAATGTGTTTTTTTTCTTCTTCATCCCAGCGTTGCTATAATAGGCTACAATTTTCTTTTGTCAATGTTGTAAGCCCGTCTGGGCATTCCATGATTTATGTGATACTGTTAGACTGTATATATATAGCCAATGTGCATATCTGTATTGTATCTCTTGATACCCTTATATATATGAGATAGCCACACCCTACGTAGGGTGTCGAGCAGTTTCCCAAATCCTAATTTTAATATGGTATCTGATTAGGTCGGTCCGATGTCTTCCGCTGTCGCCTCCAACCCGATCCCCCTAGCCGCCGCCTCGGCCACCATAGCTGCCACCTCGGCTCCGGCGCCCCCTGCCCCGTGGTCGCCCTTCACGGCATCCCACCCCCTGGCCTGGCATCATGCCCGACCCCTTGTCGTGGCCGCCCCTGCGGCCCCTCCTCCTCCGCCGCCGCCGATCGATCTGATCGCGTCGGCTGCCCCTGCAGCTCCCTCGACTCCAGCCCCGGCTGTCGTGTCCGCCCTCTCCAAGGTCGCGTCGGCGCCCCAGGGTGCACCGCCATCTCACGGCGTGTACCCGCTGCCGCCTACGCCCTACGGTGCTCTGTAGCCGACGGCCTTCAGTGCCTTCCCCACCCTGCCCCACGCCTGGATCGCTGCGGCCGCGCCCTCCTACAGCGTCCGCCTTCGACCGTGCGCCTATGGCGTGTCAACGCCGGCTGCACCTCCGCTTCTTTGGCGGCTATCTGCCGTCAGATTACTTCTACCGCCGCCCTATGGCGCCACGGCCCCTACAGTGCCGCTGTCGGCGACACCCTACGCGCCGGTCTACAACCCGCCAGCGCCGCCAGTGGCAGTGCTATATTCAGGATAATTCATGGATAAAAAGCAAGTGATCACCAGGATCGACAGTTCCATCTCCAAAATAATAGTTATGCATAACACGATCAACAATTTTTGTAGGTATCTTAAAAGGATCTATCTCAGCAGGTGGTGGTTCATCTACTACCCTAGCAGTGGTAGTAGCTTTTCCAAATAGTAAACCAAGTAGGTTATCCTTATTGGAAACAAAGTAACAAACAGAAATAAACAATACTCACAGTAGAAGTTTCCTTTACCAGTTCCACTCTTCAATAGCGCTTCAGTCCCTGGCAACGGCACCAGAAAATAGTCTTGATAACCCACAAGTATAGAGGGTGTATCGTAGTACTTTTGATAAATAGGAGTGTCGATCCCGATGAGGAGCAGAAGGTGTTGACTAATGATTTGGATCAGGAATTCTCTGCAAATATTTTAGCAAACGGATTTTTATGAGTTTTTGATTAAGGCAAAGAAATAAAGTGCAAGTAAATAAAGACAACAATAATTGCAGCAAGTGGCCCAATCCTTTCTTCAGCAAAGGACAAACCGGTTGTATTACTTATGAGGACCAACCATTCTCGAGGACACATGGGAATACTGTCAAGTGCTTTTGCTTCATATAGTTGATTAATCTTTTTTGGTTGGATAAGTGTTGTGTGGGTGAACCTATGCTAATGTACCGACCTTACTTGGACTAATACATGCTTGTGATTATACCCCTTGCAAGCATCCGCAACTACAAGAAAGTAATTAAGATAAAAACCTAACCACAACATTAAACTCTGAGATCCTACACTCCCGTGTGCAAAGGTTTCCTAACGGGGATTCAGGTTTCTGTCACTCCGGCAACCCCACAATTAGTATCCAAATACACAATGCATTCCCCTAGTCCCATAAATAGTTAAGTATCATGTAGTCGATGTTCACATGACACCACTAGAAGAATATCACCACAACTTAAATATCAAACCATTGAATATACCTTAACACAATTCCACTACTAACAACATGACTTCTCCCTAGTCCTCAAGAACTAAACGAACTACTCACGAGACATCATATGGATCAAGATTAGAGATGATATAATGATGGATAACAATCTGAAAATAAACAATAATTCAATGGTTCCACTCAATAGCATCAACTACAAAAGTAATCAACACCGGGAAAGTTTCCCCTAAGAACTATGCAAGATTCAACCCAATTGTTACAGCGGTATGGAGTGGTGATGATGGTGCTGGTGGAGATGGTGATGAGGATGATGATGATGATCCCGATGAAGTCTAGCTTGATGGCGGTGTTGATGGCGACGATCTCCCCTCTCCAGGAAGGAATTCCCTCGGCAGAATTATGCCTGCCGGAGAGCTCTTTCTCTCTCTATAGTTTCTGCCCTGCAAAGGTGACAGAATCTTTCTGTGGTCACTCTCCCTCGTATTAGGGTTTCGAGGAGAAGATATAGGCGAAAGGGCGAAGCAGGAGGTGGGCCAGGGTGGCCACACCACTGATGACCCACAAGTATAGGGGTGTATCATAGTACTTTCGATAAATAGGAGTGTCGATCCCAACGACGAGCAGAAGGTGTTGAACGGTGGTATGGAACAGGAAATCCCTGTGAATACTTAGCAAACGGATTTTTAATGGTTTTTTGACAAGGCAACAAAACAAGGAGCAAGTAACAAAAGTAACGAACAAACGGAGCAAGTGGCCCAATCCTTTCTTAGCAAAGGACAAGCCGGTGGAAATACTTATAAGGACCTAACGTTCTCGAGGACACATGCGAATTCTGTCAAGTGCTTTCGCTTCAAATAGCTGAGTAGTCTTCTCTGGTGTTGTAAGTGTTGTGTGGGTGAACCTGTGCTAACATACCGCGCTTCCTAGGAATAATACATACTTGTGATTAAACCCCCTGCAAACATCCGTAACTACAGGAAAGTAATCAAGATATAAATCTAACCTGTCACATCCCAAGATTTTCCAAATCTTGTAATGTGAAAAATAAATAAACAAAATAAATTATTGTTGAATTTTAGAGTGAAAAGAAACTTTGTTTCTAAATGGAAACCTAAAATCCCATCTTAAACAAACTTTAATTAAAGTTTGAATTCAACAAAATCCAAATCAAGAGAAATGCATTCCTCAATGAATGTATCTTGAAATTTAAACACTTGGAAAATAAATCCAAACCCTAAACCCTAAATGGAATAAAATCATTTCCAAGTTATCTCCAAGCCTATGGATTTGATCCATATAAAAATTTGTCAACAAACATTTACAAATGATCAAGAAAAACAAATAGAAATATTATAAGACCATAGAAATTGGTTTCACTTAATTTGGAACCATGGATAAAATCTTATGAATTTAATAAGATAAAGGAATTGAATTCCAAAAGCTAATAAAGCACTTATCTAAAATCCATACCAAATGGTGAGCAAATAATCCTAAAGGGATTTAAAAAGATAAACAAATATTAAACAAGATTTTACAAATTGGAATCACCAAGTTTTGATCTTTAAATAAAAAGATATGGATTTTATAAGATGAAGAAAGAAATATTAAATAAATAATATTTAAAGACCAAATTAAATTTTGGCAAAGACCATAAGCAAATGGAATAAGATATAATCCAAATCCAAATAAAACATAAGGATAAAGAATTTTTCCAAAATAAAATGGCATGAACCAAATTGAATAAAGACAAATCTCTAATAAGAATGATCATTTAAATCATGAGAAAAAGATATTTGGAATTTACCCAAGTGGAATAAAATTGTTTAATTTACTTAAATAAGATCAAAGAAATTTCCAAATAAAGTTTATGGAATTAAAACTATATTTAATTTCATTGGAATAAAGACAAGTACCCAATTTAAAATGACTAATAAATCATATTAAAATTATTCCAATTAATTCTAGGTGAATATTTTGACACCCTATTAAGTAAATAAAACTTACTGAAAGATTTTGGAAGGATTTAGAATTCAAATGGAAAATAAAAACATTATTAAATCTTGAATGAATTAATACAAGGACCTACTTTAAATAATTAAAAAAACACTAAAGGAATAAAAGATTTATTCTAATTTTGACTTCAGATTGTGTTAGCAATCAGTGTTTGAATATACAAAAAGGTTGAGAGAAGTTTGAATTCAAATAGAGGTTTGAAAAGTTTAAACAAAACGAAAACAGAATAAAAGAAATGGAAAAGGAAAAACAAACAGAACAAAAAATGATGAAAAGGTCGACCCAGCCCAGCTAGCCCAGTAAGCCCAGCAGAAGCCCACCTCTCCCTCTCACTCCGAGCTAACCGTTTTTCACCGTGAAAGAAACCCACGCATTTACGACATGTACCGACCCACTCCTCCCTCTCTTCAGACGAGACGACCCCACCGCCACGCAAGCTTCTTCCCCGCGCGACTTGTTCTTCCTCGCCGTTTATGCATTGATCTTGCGGGAGTAAATCACATCAATGCAGGGAGTAATTCCTGTCATCAATCACGCTCGTTAAATCCTCGCTCTCTCCTCTCTCTTTTCCCTCAAACCTTGCTGCCAGAAAGCCACTTGGCTGCGTCAATTTTGCTTTGCGTTGCCGCGGTCTCCGGCGAGCTCCACACCCGATTTCGGCCAGCCTCCTCCGCCCCTCGACTCCTCGGCCACGCTGACTCGTTCCTCATCAAACACCGCACCTCCCAGTGGCCTTATTGTGCTCGCGCTTGACCCACAGCCTCGACAACGACCAAAACCGACACCGCCGCCGTCTGTTTCCTCTCCAGCGAAGCCTCGGATAAGAACCTGACCGCCCCTCTCTTTCTCTTTCACGCACGCATCCTCACCACGTCCTTGCGCATCTAACCATACTCTCCTCTCCCTCTGGCATGCACCGAAGCCCCGTCCCCGTCGACAAGCAGAAGCTCCTGACGCCACCCCTAACTCCGGCGAGCGATTCTCATCGACCCCGTGCGCCCCCTCGCCAGCAAGTACCACCTTGAGCATCCCCACACTTCGGCGAACCTGGTGAGCCACTCCCTTTCCTCCCTTGCTTCCTGTAACCTCCGCGACGCCGTAACCAGAGCCAGCGCTGCCACCTGTCGCCGCTAGCGCCGCCACTAGTTGGCAAGCGTGCTGTGTGCCGTTGGATACAGATCCGAAGGACACGATAGAACCTTAGCCGAATGGGTAAGATCGATCCTGCGCCGCACGATTCGCTTTAAATCCTGCGGTCCACGTTGCTGATCCAGACGAACCGGTACAGGCGAATAAGAACACGCCACGTGGCCAGAGTCTGTTTTAAAAACCAGAAATGATCTATTAGATGTTCCAATTTGAAAAATTCATAACTTTCAAACCACACGTCCAAATTTTGTAAATTTTATATCAATGGATTCAGAAAAACAAGCCCTATCCAACCATGAACTTTGTTTAGTAAGTTGCTTCTGTTAAATTGACTGTTTTTGTAGAAACTTGTGTATGCATGTTTAGGATATAAAATTTGTTCTAAAATGATTTTGGGGATAAAATCTTTGGAAAATGGTTTCTTTTGAACCTACTGACCCTAGGAATCAATTGGTGGTTTCAAAAATGAATTTGGTGAAGAAAAAGAATAAAACCTTGAATTAAAACATTTCTAGCCAAATAAAAATATGGTTTAATTGTTAAAAATGATTTTGGAGGAAAACCTTTGGGAAATGTTTTGATTTAAACTCTCTGACCCTAAACACCAAGTTTTATGACTTAAAAATATATTTGGTAAACCCTATAAAGATTGCTACTTTGATAAAGGCAATTTCAACCACATAAAATAATGATTTGGTTAAAAAATGGTTTATGAAGTAACATCTTTTGCAAATAGTTTTGCCACTTTATAAAATGACCAATAAGGGTTTTCAAATGTTTATAACCTATTAGAAACCACTTCTCCAATTAAAACAATCTTTGGCATGCTTGCATGCATTGCTTTGTTTTTATTATTTTATGTGATGTTTGCTTGAATGGTAGATTGAATTTGTGCCTTGCTTGATTGAATTGTAGTGATTTGAAGAGTGTGAACATTTCAAGATCAAGGAGTGAACTTATACTCTCTACCAAAAAGGCAAGTGATGCTTCATACTTTTGTCCCATTATTTTCACTATGCATTAGTGATATTTCTAAGTAGGACTTGCATGGAATTTTGCTAACTGTAAACTATGCCATGGGAAATCCTAGTAGATGAAACCTTAGTAGAAATTTCCTAAGTTAAGATTCCTACTACTATCATGCTTAGCTTAGCTAATAGAAAACAAGGGTGGAATATATATTCATGCTATGAAATATTTCTAAGTCTGTGGACTTATGTTTTGTTTAATAAAACAACTAAGTGAATGAATCACCTGGGTGGAATGGAAGGATTGGTTTGTGTTGAGTGGTTACTCAGGGCCCATTTCAATGGACTACCCTGGTGTATCACGCTTGTGGATGGCCACCCAGGAACAAAGAGATTTGAGATGTCAAATGTTGAGAAGCTTCAAGTGCAGCCACTTGGCATTATGGGCTCTGCCTGGATCATATAGGTTGCAATAACTTAGCCAAATGGACAGTTGGTGGTAGGGGTTTGATAGGTTGGAAGGCGTCCATTCTGGTCTAAGGGAAGGCTTCTAAAAGATCTTGTCTTGGTGAAACCAAGTCTTGTGGGGAAAGTGCACCACCTCTGCAGAGTGAAAAATCTAAGTACTTAGCCATGTCCCTGGCAAAGGACTATTTGAGCATCAAGACATGGAAGCTATCAAGAATCTCCTCATCCCAATTTCTAAGTTAAAAACTTGGGTTGAACAAGGGTTGAAGGATCACCAATTTCTATTGGGAGATGCCTTGGGTGATTTTGTCAAGCAAAAACTTAGTGTTTTCAAATGATAAGGAAAAACTATTTTGAGCAAAGCAAGCCTAAGCTCCACTTAGCCAAATGCATATAGATGATAGACTCCACAATACTACCATAGTATCACTTGCCAATACAATTCAAATGTATTGACCCTTGTGGCTGTAACTTATTATGTTGCAGGTTTGTTGGATGTTAGAGAGGTTTATTGATTTAGGATTACAAGTCTACAACCAACATGTCTTCCTGTGGCACTTTGAAGATGAAGTACCCCATGGTATTGTTATATTGTGCTGCATTGTAATGAGATAGCCAAATGAGCTATGTAAGATGTAATAAATTATTCCTGGTTATAAAGTTGTATTATGACCTTTGTTTCTTGATATTACATCTTAACCGTGGATGCTAGCTATTTATCCAGGGACTAGCATTGTAAACACAGGGATCTCTACCTTATTAAAGGTTGGGAACCTTACATAACCACAGCCTTAAACTCCGAGATCCTACGCTCCCTTGTGCAAAGGTGTCCTAACAGGGGTTCAGGTTTCTGTCACTATGGCAACCCCACAATTAGTAGCCAAATACACAATGCATCCCCCTAGGCCCATAAATGGTGAAGTGTCATGTAGTCAATGTTCACATGACACCATTAGAAGAATATCACCACAACTTAAATACTAAACCATTGAATAATAACTCATCACAGATTCACTACTAACAACATGACTTCTCCCATGTCCTCAAGAACTAAACGAACTAATCACAAGACATCATATGGATCAAGATCAAAGATGATATGGTAATGGATAACAATGTAAACATAAACAATAATCCAATGGTTCCACTTACAAGCATCAACTACAATAGTATTAACACCAGGAAAGTTTTCCCTAAGAACTAAAGCAATATCCAACACAATTGTTACAGCGGGACGGAGTGGTGATGATGGTGCTGGTGGAGATGATGGTGTGGATGATGATGATGATCCCGAGGAAGCCTAGCTTGATGACGGTGTTGATGGCGACGATCTCCCCTCTCCGGGAAGGAATTCCCCTAGCAGAAATCTGTCTGTCGGAGAGAACTTTCTCTCTTGGTGTTTTCTGCCCCCCAGAGGCGGCGGAAATCTATCTGTGGTCGCCCCCCTGAGGCTTAGGGTTCCGTAGGGAAGATATAGGCGAAGGGGCAGAGTCGGGAGCCGGGCAGGTGGGCCACACCTCCCCTAGGCGTGGGGTCAGGTGGGCCCACGCCTAGGGTGTGTGGGCCCCCTAAGGCCCTTCTTCGTCCCTCCTTCTGGCTCCCTCATTCTTCTAGAGAAATAATATGTTTCCATATTTTTCTGGTATTTTTCGATCTCAGAAATTGCAATCAAACGCCTTCTTTTCCATCAATCCGCACTCAAATCCATCCTCCAAGAATCATCCAACATGCATAAACAGATGAAAAGTCATAAGTAATACCTCATAATAATAATACAAATATCAATGAATAGAGGTAAATTATGATATAGAATGGTGATGCAAATTGGGCGTATCAACTCCCCCAAGCTTATACTTCGCTTGTCCCCAAGCGAAAACTGAGCTTAGTAAACATGTCCACAGGTTTATGGAGTGAAGTGTTGATAAAAGAATACGAACAAGAAGCATCACACTTACCATTGTACAACTCATAGAAGAAAGCAACTCACCATTATATAACTTAGCTTGCAACCAAGTACAACGGTCACAATAGAGATACATAAAGATAAATCATAATTGGAATTGGTAAACTTGTTCTTGGTCAGAGAACAACTGGGAAATAGTTTCACAAAAGCTTTTTGTAGAAGTTTCAAAACAGGAACACTCTTTGCTCAAAAAGGTTTTCCACAAGTGAAGGCTTTCAAAGTAATACTCAATAGATAAGAGTCTTGTGTAAACAAGGAATATAGAGAACATGATTGAATAAATCCAATATGAGTGCTTGAAACACAACAACTCAAATGCTTGCTGGAGATAGAGAGGAAGTAGGTTTATTGACTTAACTTGGAAGTGGGAGAAATGTCCCTTCTTAGAGGGTAGCAGGGATTACAAGTCATAAAGAGCTTCCAAAAGATTATGGTACTTACTAGCTTTGAGCCCCCATTGCACCTATCATAAGCATCTTGAGATGATTAAAGTTAAAGTGAACAAAGATGGAGTATATGCTTGATGAAATATAAGTTGGCAATCTCATGTCCCTTGAATATGAGGGCCACTCATGCTACTAAACTTTGGTCACAGGTAAGTTCTTGTCATTGTAAGTATTTGCATATCATTGAGAACTGCCAACAGCACATGGTACAGGAGATTTCCCATAACCAAAATGACCAGGCAAGCAGACAATGAGCATCTCAGCGATCTTTTTATTTACTATGTGCATACCTTTTTATTTAGGATGCTTCATAGATGACTCATTATGGTGATGTTGCAAGTTTCCACCATGATTAAGCATGGCTTAGGCTAGCGGCCCAGGCGTTTCTCTAACACAGGATACAAACTCCATGGACTTACAAGTTCCCTCTTTATTTCACACCATTGACATCCAAAGACAAAAGAGCACGATATCAACTGTGTACAGAGTACAAGTGCAATGTTGAAAACGTCCCCCGTGACAGCATGATTCTGCTAATTCCAACGTATAGATGCAAGCATATACAACTTCGATGTTCACAATGGTTCAAGTCTATTAGGGGCAAGAAAATAAGGTGTGCCATCAAGTTCGTGAGAGCTTTACTAACTAGTTTTCTCATAACAAAATACTTTTTAATTTGAAAGGTAGATGAAGATTGAGAATTTTCTTGGAATAACAAAAGCTACTAGGTAGATATGGTGGACATAAATGGCAAAAGTTTTGGTTCAAAGGGATTTGGAAAAATGAGAAGTATGCCTTCTCAAAACAGGTTTTTGGCTAGAAAGCCTCGGTAGCAATCAAGAGAGTTGAAAGAAACAAGCAAACATACAAGTAATAAATCCAAACATGCAATCTTCCTTGAAGACACAAAAGATCTTAAATAGAGAATACTAATCTTATGAGCCAACAAGAAAGAAAACAAATGATACAAAATACCTGTAATCTTTTTTTCTTTCTTTTTCTCTTTCATTGTAATGCTACTGACCAGAACTCGGTTTGCCAAAACCAATTTAGATCCACTTGATGATCCCAAAGTCGTGTCAATACTGATAAACAAGATCCATCATATAATAGAGGTTGCAAACTAAAATAAGAAGTGCAAGAAGTAAAAGATGAGACTTCTCATTAATATTCCAATAAAGGCACTCACACCAAGGGATACATAGATAATCAACTAAAGGAGAGATACTTCCACATGCAAACCAAACTATTAGATAAACTCTCTACCACAGATATGAATCCACTAAAAAGGTAAAAGATAAAAAATAATGGTGGTGATACCGCGGCACTCCCCCAAGCTTGGAACAAGCCAAGGGGATGCCAAACCTGATGATGAATTACTCCCTTGGTGGTGGTGGTGTTATCTTGTCATCATAAAACTTCCAAGGCAATGGTTCCCCATCCAAAAAGGATGACCTTGTCTCTGCAATCCTGAAACTAGCAGCAGAGCTTATGCGATCAAATCTAGCCTCATACTCACAGTTTTGGTTCTGTATGTCATAGAGTTGTGCTTGCAATTGGTTGGTGGTCTAGCGGAGTGAAAAGATCTCTTCTCGGATCTCAGCTACTTCTCCCTCGTGCTTGTGATGAGTTCTGAACTTATCTTGTGAATAACATCCACTTCGCATTCTTCCATCTTCTTGTACCTGAAAACTTCCTGTTTCAATGCTTCCATCATGTCTTCCAGACTGCCTTCTCCTTTAGGGCCTTGAACTTATTTCATCTGTACCTTCACCTCCTTGAGGATCAACTCTTTGGGATGAATCCTCAACTCATACATGTACGGGTTGAGGACGTCCGCAGAGGAACCCTCCGTGGGTGATCCAGAGGAAGACACTGAGGCTCCAAATCTAAGAATTTTCCTGACAGAAATAGATCGAAATGAAAACACGACGAGAACACAGTGCAAGAACCTAGGGGAACCCGAGGGGTCATATATTATGAATTTTCAATGCATAAGGAAGGTTTTGACACGAAAACAAGGCGGAGACGGAGTTCGAGGGGGGAACACCCCCTCAGGCGTGATCATGTTGGGCCCGCGCCTGGGGTGGGTTTGTTCACCCCAGGCTCCGTTTCCTCTTCAGTTTCGTCTCATAGCTTCCCTGATGTATTAAAAACATCAAAAATATAAAAATATTGGAGTTTAACGAATCTTCTATTTTCACCACTTTTACCTATTCAAGGACGAACTCTGCAGTTTCTGGTGTTTGGCTTCTGATAAATTCTTCTGGAGTCACCATTTGAATAACATCCACATCTTCATTATAAGAATCTCCAGAAATATAATTTTTAGTCTTTGACCATTAACCACCTGTGTTATGTCATCCTTCAGAGAAGAAATTTTGATGGCACCTGAACGGTACACTTCCTTGATAACAAAAGGTCCTTCCCATTTGGAGAGTAGTTTCCCTGCAAAAAATCTGAGACGAGACCTATACAAAAGAACTTTCTCACCAACATGGAACTCCCTTTTGATAATTCTCCTATCATGCCATCTTTTTTACTTTTCCTTAAAGAGCCTAGCATTTTTGTAAGCTTCACCTCTCCACTCATCTAGATTACTCAAATCGAGCAGTCTTTTCTCACCAGCAAGTCTAAAATCTCTATTCAACTCTTTCACTGCCCAATAAGCTTTTTGTTCTAATTCTAAAGGCAAGTGACAAGCTTTCCCGTAAACCATTTTGTAAGGAGACATCCCCATAGGATTTTTATAAGCAGTTCTATAAGCCCACAAAGCGTCATTCAACTTTTTAGCCCAATTTTTCCTAGATCTATTGACAGTCTTCTGCAAGATAGATTTAATTTCCCTATTGGAGAGTTCTACTTGCCCACTAGTTTGCGGGTGATAAGCTGAAGCAATTATGTGGTTTACATCATACTTAGCGAGAGTTTTTCTAAAAACCCCATGAATAAAATGAGAGCCTCCATCAGTCATGAGATATCTAGGCACACCGAACCTAGGAAAAATGACATCTTTCAGCATTTTCAAAGAGTTCTTACCATCAGCACTGTTTTTAGGTATGGCTTCTACCCACTTTGTAACTTAGTCAACAACAACAAGAATATGTGTATACCCTTTTGAAGGAAGAAAAGGCTCCATAAATTCAAATCCCCAACAATCAAAGGTTCCATAACAAGAGAATAATTCATAGGCATTTCATTGCGTCTAGAGATGTTACCTACTCATTGGCATTCATCACATGATAAGACAAACTTCCTTGCATCTTTAAAAAGTGTAGACCAATAAAATCCAGATTGTAGAACCTTTTGTGCAGTCCTATCCCCAGCATGATGTCCTCCATAAGCACTGCCATGACATTTTCTCAATATATCTTGTTGTTCAAATTCTGGAACACATCTTCGCATAATGCCATCTACTCCTTCTTTATATAAGTGTGGGTCATCCCAAAAGTAATGCCTTAGATCATAAAAGAGTTTCCTTCTTTGCTGAGTTGTAAAGGTTGGAGGCAAATACTTGGAAACAATAA
Organism: Avena insularis; assembly: GCA_023614405.1. NCBI lineage: Eukaryota > Viridiplantae > Streptophyta > Magnoliopsida > Poales > Poaceae > Avena > Avena insularis. Next base: position 26,503,865 of record CM042689.1, on the reverse strand, counting down.
AGTTAGCATAATCAGCATACCAAGGACTCTCATGTGGACTTACCCTTATTGCAGCTAACTGCTCATTTGGAAAACTATCATTAACAGGCAAAGGGTCAAAAGAAATGTTTTCCAAACGAGATAAATTATCAGCAATAGGATTATCAGCACCTTTCCTATCCATAATATGCAGATCAAACTCTTGCAAAAGCAACATCCACCTTATAAGCCTAGGCTTAGCATCCTTATTTGTCATAAGGTACTTAATAGCTACATGATTAGTATGAATAGTGACCTTAGAATCAACAATATAAGGTCTAAACTTATCACAAGCAAAGATTACAGCTAAGAACTCCTTTTCAGTAGTAGCATAATTCTTTTGAGCAGCATCCAGAGTCTTGCTAGCATAATGAATGACATTTAACTTCTTGTCAACACGTTGTCCAAGGACAGCACCCACAACAAAATCACTAGCATCACGCATAATTTAAAAAGGTAAACTTCAATCAGGTGGTTGGACAATAGGAGTAGTTGTCAAAGCTTTCTTCAAAGTTTCAAAAGCTTCCTTACAATCATCATCAAAAACAAAAAGGTACATCTTTTTGAAGAAGATTAGTAAGGGGCTTTGAAATTTTGGAGAAATAATTAATAAACCTCTTATAGAAACTAGCATGACCAAGGATACTACGAATACCTTAGATATCCCTAGGACAAGGCATCTTCTCAATTGCTTCAATTTTGGATCTGTCAACTTCAATGCCTCTTTCAGAGATCTTGTGTCCAAGAACAATCCCTTCATTAACCATGAAATGACATTTCTCCCAATTAAGAACAAGGTTGGTTTCTTCACATCTCTGCAAAACTTTATTAAGGTTGTGCAAACAGTTATCAAAAGAAGTTCCATAGACAGAAAAATCGTCCATGAAAACCTCCACAATTTCCTCACAAAAACCATGAAAGAGAGCAGACATACATCTCTGAAAGGTAGCAGGAGCATTACATAAACCAAAAGGCATACGCCTATAAGCATAAGTACCATAAGGACAAGTGAAAATAGTTTTCTCTTGGTCATTTGCTTTCACAGCAATTTGAGAAAACCCAGAATAACCATCAAGAAAGCAAAGGTGAGTCTTTTTGGACAACCTCTCAAGCATTTCATCAATAAAGGGCAAAGGATAGTGATATTTCTTAGTAACTTTATTAATCTTTCTGAAATCAATGCACATTCTATACCCAACCACTACTCTTTTGGGGTATAAGATCATTATCCTCATTAGGCACAACAGTTATTCCCCCTTTCTTGGAAACACAATGAACAAGGCTAACCCATTTACTATCAGCAATAGGATAAATAATACTAGCATCAAGGAGTTTTAATACCTCATTTCTTACCACTTCCTTGATCTTAGGATTTAGACGGCGTTGGTGCTCACCAATTAGTTTTGCATCAGGATCTATATTAATAGCATGCTGACATATAGTAGGAGAAATCCCCTTTAAATTGTCAAGAGTATAGCCCATAGCTCCTCGGTGTTTCTTCAATATCTCTAATAAACTTTCTTCTTCCTTTCCTGAAAGTTTAGAACTAATAATAACAGGATATATTTTCTTATCATCAAAATAAGCATACTTAAGATCATCAGGTAAAGGTTTTAATTCGAAAACAGGATCCCCTTTAGGTGGTTGTGTGGTACCCAAATCTTCCACATGTAGATTATGCTTAAGTAACTCAGGTTGACGAAGGAAACCCTCGTCAATCTCATTTCTTTCCTTCAGGAAGACATCACTTTCATGATCTTCCATAAATTGCTGCAAGGCATTGTTAGGAGCAAGAGAAATAGCAGAAAGTTGTTCAACCCTGAAATCCTCATCAGGCATTTCATTTTCATAAGGAGTTTTGGCAAATTTGAAAAATTAAACTCATAAGACTGTCTAGCAAACTTAGTTAAAACTTTTTCCTTCCTACAATCTATGATAGCCGAACTGACTTCATTCGTCCCAACACGGGCCAACGATCCCCACCGAAGCTCCCGCCAATCAACCTCGTCGCCAGCATCCTGCCTCGCCCTCGACACTCTAACTTCGCAACCTCACGCCCCGCAGAGCGACCACGTCCCTTAGGCCACTTAACCAGCGTCGCCCGGGTGGGCCGACGAACTAGGCCCACCACGGGATACTTTACTCGCCACCTCGTCGGCGCGCAACATCATCCCTAGCTCCCGCCAGGACCCCTCGTTAACATCCCCGGGTGGGCTGAATAGCGAGCAATCTGGCCCACCGCGGGAAAAGTCGCCACAGCACCCCGCCAAGCTCCCCGGGTGGGCCGACATTCGATAGCTCGGCCCACTACGAGCTGGCACCGTCGGACTGGCTTGCCTGGGCCACAAAGGGAGATCCTCCTAGGCCGAATATGGCACCTACCTCGGCCTGGTCGTCCCCATCCACGTGGCTGAAGGCAGGGGTGATTCGGCTGGGCCTCTTTGGCCCAGGCCAGGTCAGTTATGAAGGAGGCCGAATCTCCACGCTGCCCAGGGCGTTTGGGCCGAGATATAAAGATCCAAACACCCCCTTATTCACCTCTAGATGACTTCACAACATCTACAACGACTCATCATCGAGCCAAGACGAGCTCCACAAGTATCGTGTCAGTCTTGGGACGCCCATGGCTCAGACTGACACGTCCAATAAGGAATATGCCAATGGCATCCAAGAATATGCAAAGGAATATGCCTTGGCATCTCCAAAGATGCCAAGGCATATCCTGAGCATCTAAGAAGATGTCGGGAATATGCTACACAGATGCCAAGTGTGGGAACAAGTCTTGTCCCCTGGGCTCCCCTTTATAAGGAGCACTAGGGGGATCGTTCCTAGGAGAGGCCCCTAAGGGCTCTTCCCCTCTCTGCTCAATAGGATCTCTCCTTCTTCTTCCCCCTCCACTCTCACAGAGAGATCTAGATAGAGGCATAGGAGATACAACTCAAGGAGCATGGTTGTAGCCACAAGTATGGCAAGATTATAAAGAGATTAGATGTAGAGAAAGAGGTGTTATCTCCACATGAGAGACTCAATCCTAGATACATTGTATTTCTATTTGTTCATACGAGTGCGGTCTTCACTGCATCATCCCTCCCCGGATTCCTCCACGTCCATCGGCCCCAACTTTAGCCTACCCATGGCATATGCCGTGATACCACCATGACATTTGGCACCCACGGTGGGGCCTTTTAGTGGCATTGGTTGGGTTTCCATCTGGACGGGAACATCTTCATCAACCTCTTCTTCATAGAGCTCCTTCAGCTCCTCCAAGCGAACAGAGAACAGAGAGTCTGACTCAGCAGGGCAAGTGAGACTCGGCAAGAATGATTCAAACTCTTCTCCAAGCAAACTGTAAGTATCAAGTAACTCAGCAAGGCAGGTATGACTCAGCGAGAATGACTCAAACACTTCTCCAAGCAAACTGTACCAGATAACCTAGCCACCAACATTCGATCCTTCACCCTCGGGAGAAAATAACTCAACCCGGGGACTATCCAACCTACCCATAGAGTCACCTTGTGATGGAGAAAACATTATGTTGATTTGGGTTAGTATTTGACTATCTTATTGATGATTCGGATATAATTTGAGTCAGTTTATCTATGCTTCAGATTAACCTTTTACTCAGCTTACCCGCTTATTGATGATTCAGATAGAATTTGAGTCAGTTTATTTATGCTCCGTATTAACCTTTAACTCACCTTACTAGCTTAATGATGACTCAGATAGAATTTGAGTTAGTTTACTTATGATTCTGGTTAACCTTTAACTCAGCTTACCAGCTTATTCATGATTCGGATAGAATTTGAGTCAGTTTATTAATTATTCAGATTAACCTTTAACCCGTGGACTCAGATAACTCTGCCACCAACACTCTTTCGTTCACCCCGGGGAGAGAATAACTCAACCTGGGGACTGGCCAACGTACCCATAAAGTCTACATTAGATGGGAAACACATCATTATGATTCGGATTAGCTTATGACTCAGCCTGTTTATGATTCAGATTAGTTTATGACTCAGCTTATTTATGATTCGGATTGATTTTTGACTCAGCCTACCAGATTATCTTCGATTTGGACTAACACTTGATTCAGCTTGCCAGGTTATGTTATGATTCAGATGGATATTCCACTCACCTAGCCAGGTTATCTTATATCTCGGATGGCTATTTGCCAGCATGTCATATCTCAAGTTTATATCTCGGATCATTCTCTAGGCGATTAGCCCTTCTATCATATCCCAAAACTTCATCTCGGATCATATCTCTAGGCGATTAGCCCTACTATCATATCCCAAAACTTTATCTCGGATATGTATCTTGGATCCATATCAAAGGCAATTTACCATCATCTCATCAGATCAAGTTATATCTCAGTCTCCAGACAACTCGGATTTAGAATCAGATGACTCGGATTTGAGTCATATACCTCGGATTTTGAGTCAGATGACTCAGAATTGAGACATAAGTCAAATATGAGTAAAATAACTCGGATTTAGAAACAGATGACTCAGATTTGAGTCATATACCTCGGATTTTGAGTCAGATGACTCAGATTTGAGACATAAGTCAAATATGAGTAAAATAACTCGGATTTAGAAACAGATGACTCGAATTTGAGTCATATACCTCGGATTTTGAGTCAGATGACTCAGACTTGAGACATAAGTCAAATATGAGTAAAATAACTCGGATTTAGAAACAGATGACTCGGATTTGAGTCATATACCTCGGATTTTGAGTCAGATGACTCAGATTTGAGACATAAGTCAAATATGAGTAAAATAACTCGTATTTAGAAACAGATGACTCAGATTTGAGTCATATACCTCGGATTTTGAGCCAGATGACTCAAAATTGAGACATAAGTAAAATATGATTAAAATAACTCGGATTTGAGTCATATACCTTGGATTTTGAGTCAGATGACTCAGATTTGAGACATAAGTCAAATATGAGTAAAATAACTCGGATTTGGAAACAGATGACTTGGATTTGAGTCATATACCTCGGATTTTGAGTTAGACGACTCAGAGTTGAGACGTAAGTCAAATATGAGTAAAATCACTCGGATTTGGAAACAGATGATTCGGATTTGAGTCATATACCTCGGATTTGAGTCAGATGACTCAGATTTAAGACATAAGTCAAAATTGAGTAAAATAACTCGAATTTACAATCAGATAACTCGGATTTGAGTCATATACCTCAGATTTGAGTCATGTAACTCAGATTTAAGACATGAGTCAGAATTGAGTAAAATAACTCAGATTTGGAATCAGATAACTCAAACTTAAGTCATATAACTTGAACTTTGAGTCGGACTTGAAGCATAATACGAATTAGAAATACACAACCCAAACAAGATAACTCAGATCGTAACTTACCCAAAGGGGTTAAAAGAGTAGTGCCCAAGAAGGCCAGAACTCGTAACCTACCCAAAGGGGTTAAAAGAGCAGTGCCCAAGAAGGCCAGAACACGTAACTTACCCAAAGGGGTTAAAAGAGTAGTGCCCAAGAAGGCCAAAACTCGTAACTTACCAAAGGGGTTGAAAGAACAGTGCCCGAGAAGGTTAGAACTCATAACTTGCCCAAATTGGTTAAAAGACTAGTGCCAAAACTGACAAGAAGTCATGAACTTATCCAAAATGGGTTATAGGGCTAAGAGATGTATGACAAGGAAGACATGTATCAGATAATAACTCTAGGAATATTTGATTTAAAGCCTATGAGCGACTCTATGAGCTCCACATAGCCTCGGGGACGAATGTCGGGGGTATGCCCCCAGGTATCCCAGAGTTAGTGAGTCAAGTACACCAATAGAGCATTGAGTTATTCAACTAGATACAAAAAGCATAAATATAATAAGTAAAAGGAGATGGAAAACAAAAACAGGGCCAACCGAAGGCTAACTCGGCCCAGTTTAGGTTCCCCCAGGCCGAATTATTAAATAGCAGAGAAGGTAACCCACAAATTCGTTCCAGGTCCCGAACTAAACATCACACAGCAAGCAAGTTTCCCGGGTGGGCCGAAATGACTTCATTCGGCCCACCACAGGCCAACGATCCCCACCGAAGCTCTCGCCGAATCAACCTCGTCGCCAGCATCCCGCCTCGCCCCCGACACTCTGACTCCGCAACCTCACGCCCCGCAGAGCGACCACGTCCCCGTCGCCACTTAACCAGCGTCGCCCGGGTGGGCCGATGAACTAGGCCCACCAAGGGATACTTTACTCGCCACCTCGCCGGCGCGCAACATCATCCCCAGCTCCCACCAGGACCCCTCGTCAACATCCCCGGGTGGGCCGAATAGCGAGCAATCCGGCCCACCGTGGGCAAAGTCGCCACAGCACCCCGCCAAGCTCCCCGGGTGGGCCGACATTCGAGAGCTCGGCCCACTGGGAGCTGGCACCGCCGGACTGGCTTGCCTGGGCCACAAAGGGAGATCCGCCTGGGCCGAATAAGGCGCATACCTCGGCCTGGTCATCCCCATCCACGTGGCTGAAGGCAGGGGTGATTCGGCTAGGCCTCTTTTGGCCTAGGCCGGGTCAGTTATGAAGGAGGCCGAATCTCCACGCTGCCCAGGGCATTTCGGCCGAGATATAAAGATCCAAACACCCCCTTATTCACCTCTATATGACTTCACAACATCTACAATGACTCATCATCGAGCCAGGACGAGCTCTGCAAGTATCGTGTCAGTCTTGGGACGCCCATGGCTGAGACTGACACATGCAATAAGGAATATGCCAATGGCATCCAAGAATATGCAAAGGAATATGCCTTGGCATCTCCAAACATGCCAAGGCATATCCTGAGAATCTAAGAAGATGTCGGGAATATGCTACACAGATGCCAAGCGTGGGGAACAAGTCTTGTCCCCTGGGCTCCCCTTTATAAGGAGCACCAGGGGGATCGTTCCCAGGAGAGGCCCCAAAGGGCTCTTCCCCTCTCTGCTCAATATGATCTCTCCTTCTTCTTCCTCCTCCACTCTCACAGAGAGATCTAGATAGAGGCATAGGAGATACAGCTCAAGGAGCATGGTTGTAGCCACAAGTATGGCAAGATTATAAAGAGATTCGATGTAGAGAAAGAGGTGTTATCTCCACATGAGAGCCTCAATCCTAGATACATTGTATTTCTCTTTGTTCATACGAGTGCGGTCTTCACTGCATCATCCCTCCCCGGATTCCTCCATGTCCATCGGCCCCAACTTTAGCCTACCCATGGCATATGCCGTGATACCACCACAACATGACCCACAAGTATTATGGGGGTGTATCGTAGTACTTTCGATAAATAGGAGTGTCGATCCCAACGAGGAGTAGAAGGTGCTGAACAATAGTATAGAGCAGGAAATCCCTGTGAATACTTAGCAAACGGATTTTTAGTGGTTTTCTGACAAGGCAACAAAACAAGGAGCAAGTAACAAAATTAACGAACAAATGGAGCAAGTGGCTCAATCCTTTCTTTGCAAAGCACAAGCCGGTGGAAATACTTATAAGGACCTAACGTTCTCGAGGACACATGGGAATTCTGTCAAGTGCTTTTGCTTGAAATAGCTGAGTAATCTTCTCTGGTGTTGTAAGTGTTGTGTGGGTGAACCTGTGCTAACATACCGCCCTTCCTAGGACTAATACATACTTGTGATTAAACCCCCTGAAAACATCTGTAACTACATAAAAGTAATTAAGATATAAATCTAACCACAACCTTAAACTCTGAGATCCTACGCTCCCTTGTGCAAAGGTGTCCTAACAGGGGTTCAGGTTTCTGTCACTCCGGCAACCCCACAATTAGTAGTCAAATACACAATGCATCCCCCTAGGCCCATTAATGGTGATGTGTCATGTAGTCGACATTCACATGACACCACTAGAAGAATAGCACCACAACTTAAATACTAAACCTTTGAATAATAACTCATCATAGATTCACTACTAACAACATGACTTCTCCCATGTCCTCAAGAACTAAATGTGTTGGAGATATGCCCTAGAGGCAATAATAAAAGTGGTTATTATTTTATCTTTGTGTTTATGATAAATGTTTACATTCATGCTATAATAGTGTTAACCGGAAACATTAATACTTGTGTGATTTGTAAACTAAAATAGAGTCCCTGGTAAAGCCTCTTTATAATACTAGCTTGTTGGTTAACAGATGATCGTGGTTTCTCGATCATGAACATTGAGATGTTATTAACAACAAGATCATATCATTAGGAGAATGGTGTGATGGACATACTCCTATAGATAAGCGTAGCATAAATATCGAGTCATTTCAATACTTCATTTGCTATAAGCTTTCTGATACATAGTAACCTAATTCCTTCGACCATGAGATCATGCTAATCACCATCACCGAAAGGATACTTTGATGACATCAAACACCACACCGTAACTGGGTGGCTATAAAGGTGGCATCGAGTGTTCAGAAAGTATGTGTTGAGGTACATGGATCAAGAGTGGGATTTGTCCATCCATATGACTGATAGATATACTCTGGGCCCTCTGGGTGGAATGTCATCCAATTAGCTTGCAAGCATGTGACTAGCTCACAAGGGATCACATATCACGGGAACAAGAAAAGAGTACTTATCGGTAACGAGGTTGAACTAGGTATGCAGAGATACCAACGATCAAACCTCGGATAAGTAAACTATCGCGAGACAAAGGGAAATTGGTATCATATGTAAGTGGTTCATTCGATCGCAAAGTAATCGTTGAAATATGTGGGAACCATATGAATTTCCAGATTCCTCTATTGGTTATTGATCGGAGAATTGTCTCAGTCATGTCCGCATAATTCGCGAACCGTAGGGAGATACACTTAAGGAATGTTGTTTAGTAGATATGGAATATAAATAGGGAGACCGAATGTTGTTCGCAGTCTCGGATGGGATCCAGGATATCATGAGGAGATTCAAAATGGTCCGTAGAATAAGATTCATATAAGGAAAGTCCGATTCCGGAGTTCGGGAATGATTCCGCTGTTTTCATCAGAGAGGTTCTAGAAGGGTCTAGAAGGTTCACCGAACCGGAAGGGGAATGGTTCATGAATGTGTCATGGTTAAGTGGAATTATTGGATCATGTCCTAGGTCACTTGGTTGGGCATTTGCGAGAGAGAAATAAAGCTCTAAATTGAAAGTCAAAAGGGAGGTTTTGAAGGGAATATGCCCGAGAGGCAATAATAAAGTGGTTATTATCGTATTCCTTGTTTATGATAAATGTTTATTTTGCATGCTATAATTGTATTAATACAGAAACATTAATACATGTGTGTTTAATAAACAAAAAGGAAGTTCCTAGTTATGCCTCTCTTATAAACTAGCTCGTTGATTAACATGATGATCAAAGTTTCCTGATCATGGACATTGGATGTTGTTAATAACGAGGTCACAACATTAGTGTAATGATGTGATGAACATTCATCCGAAGTATAGCATTATGATCAAAGCCATTGAGTTTATATTGCTATAACAACTTACGAAGTGATCCTAATCCTTATACCATGAGATCATGTCAATCACTAACACCAGAAGAGTTTCTCAATGACATCAAACGTCACACCGTAACTGGGTGATTATAAAGATGGATTTAGAACTAATAAAGTGTTATGTTGAGGCCCATGGATCGAGAGTGGAATTTGTTCATCCCGATGACGGATAGATATACTCTAGGCCCTCTTGGTTGTATCACATTGGTTAGCTTGCAAGCAAGTGATTTGATCACTAGAATGTTATATCACGGGAACGAGAAAAGAGTGCATGTCAGTAACAAGATCAAACTAGGTATGGAGATACCGATGATCGAATCTCGGACATGTAATATATCGCGAAACAAAAGGATTAAGATACTAGCGTAAAAGGTTCACACGATCATAGAAGTCATCGTTGAATGTGTGGGAGTCAGTATGGATCTCCGTGTCCGCCATCGATTATTGATCAGAGAAGGGTCTCGATCATGTCCGCATTATTCGCGAACCGTAGGGTGACACACTTAAGGGATACCGACACCATTCGGAGCAAATGATATGTCAGAAAAAGAAAAAGGAAAGCGCAGGAATTTATTTCACTAGATACCAGAACTGTTTCGGTTGAAATTGCTGAAACTGGTTCTGCATGTGAAAGGGAATACTAGCAAGGGGTTTTATGTGAATGTTTGTTAATTAAAGTAATTAACAAAATTCTGAATAAATAAATAAAAGAGTTTTATTTAAATGAGAGCTTGCATTAATTTTGGTGGAAAATTAATGCATGTGAGTGGAATTGTGAGTGGAGAGGTTTTTATGTGAGTGGAGCTTCCACCACATGAATGAGGGACAGGTGGGGGCACCCTCCATGGCCGGCGGCCATGCCCCTTTGGGCTGCCCCCTCCCCTATAAAAGGACCCCCTCCTATCACTTGTCTCTCACACCTCCTCGCGAAGGATCTCTCTCCCCCTTTAGAATTCCCCATGGTCTCGGATCAACGAGATACATGTTCCCGGTGGCTTTTTCTGGAAGGATTTGTTGCTTCCGCTGCTTCGCTGGAGCGAGGGCGCGGAGGTTGTCGGGGTACCTGTATGTGTGTGCGATCACGGATGCACCATTGCTTTGAGGTGCTGGACTTGATCGTGCTGGACCGGCTGGACCAGACGGACTTCATCACGATCTTGAGATCGGCAAGCTTTCGTCTACATCATCCACGAGTACAACCTCGTTAACGCTATTCAGTCTTCGAGGGTATGTATTCTATGGATGTATATCCACCCGTTGCTTGTATGTAGTATATAGATCTTGATACTTAGATGTTCCCATCGTAGGAAAAAATTTGTTGTCTATGCTGCGAACCCTACAGTGGTATTAGAGCCGGATCTATGCGTAGATACTTTGCACGAGTAGTACACATATGACTATGTGGGCGATGATGATCATTTTATTGCTTCTTAGTTGTACTTTGGATATTGGTGGCATAGTGGGATGAAGCGGCCCGGACAAACTTTACTTGTCCTCGCACATGAGACCTGTTCCACGCTTGACATGCAACTAGTTTTGCATAAGTGGCTAGCGGGTGTCTGTCTCTCCTACTATAGTCAATATCTAATTTGCAACGAGTTGTCAACAATTTGGTTATCCTCGTTGTGGTTCATGTTCGTAGGTAAGAACGGTTCTATCTTCGAAAGCCCTAAGCCACGTAAAATTTGCAATGGATAAATTAGAGGCGTCTAGTTTAGATTGTTGTTGGGTTAGTGTTATGATATGGTGATGTTGTAAGTAGAAGTATGAGATGATACTCTTACAACATACATAACGTGTAAACTCCATAGACCTTGGATTTACACATAAAGGTATGATAGTGATCATACCACGGTGCACATGATAGAGATCATATGCGGGAACCATATCATTCCACTAATAAACATGTGATGTTTGATAGCATATTATATTGCTTGTTTGGCGTTTTATTAGAATAATAATATGATCCCTCATTTAGATATCAAGATAAAAATGTGTTCCTCCTTAAGTATGCACCGACAATGTTTCGTCGCTTCAAGACATCACGTGATGATCGGGTGTACTTGAATCCACGAGCATATCTCGGGCGTAAGACAGTTACACACGCAAATACTAAGGTTCTTACTTGGCGAGCCTAGCATGTACAGATATGGCCTCGGAACACGGACCGAAAGGTTAAGCATGAGTCATATAGTAGATATGATGCCCATTTGATGCTCGCCTTTGAAGCTACGCCGACTCACGTGATGATCGGACTTGGTGTAGTGGATTTGGTTCATGTAATCACCAAAAAGACACGAGGGATGTCGTTTTTGAGTGGGAGTTCATTTCTAATTTGGATTAGAAGAACTCAATTTATCATAAATTAAATCAAAGTGAATTTGCATAATTTGTTGTAGTCATTGGCATTCGTTCACCACCTTATGCATAGTTGTAATTGAGATAATAGAACTAAAGAATTCTGGATATATACTTTACGAACTGGTATCGTATTGTGTTGAGTGTCAATCTAAAGTTTAAAGTCCTATTGCAAGCTTTCAGCAAACTCTACTTACTCCATGAAATTTAATAGTTGGTATTAAATTGAGAGTAACAATTCCAGTGTTAGTATCTTAAGTATCATGTTTGCCTCCATGATTCTTGATTGTTTTTAATATCAAGTTTATCTAGGAGCTGAAAGAATTGTTTCAGAAACCATCATGTGTGGCAGATATAACGATATCTGAAACAATGTTTTGGTTGCAATATGATAGAGTATAAATTATGTTCTCATATTGGATGAGAATTTACGAAGGTTGGAGATGCTAGTGACATGGTTATACCCTACGGGTACGTGACTTCAGCATACCTGGTCCCGCCCAAGGAAGGCCCACAGCAGACATATGCTGGCCCATGAAGATTTTCGGGTGGCCAAGGCCCATGACGCCTTCGGATCCTTGGAGAGCAAGACTAGCGTAGATAGGAAATTCAAAGGGGTAAAACCCTAGAACTTGTAACCGACTAGGACTATGCCTGGGACCTGCCTAAGTCTATATAAAGGCCAGGAGGGCACGTCCTAGATCTCTCTCGACTCATACTTCCGCACACGCACCTTCACGCCAGATCGAATCTGCGCACCCTATAACCTTCGGTTCCGCCGTAATCAAGAGTAGACAAGCAGGAGTAGGGTTTTCCCTCCGGGGGCCTGAACCTGGGTAAATCTCGTGTCCCCTGGTTGCTTGTCTATTAACCTTTCCACGATTTCCAGCATCCCCATCTTCTCCAAAACCCAAGTCCATAACAATGGGCATTGACGAGATTAAACCTCGTCAATTGGCGCCGTCTGTGGGAATCGGGGCTGCTGATTGTGCGATCGTGACGGTCCCGACCCGATCGATCTACAACTCTGCGGCGACGGAGAATCACCTCCTCTTCGGCATGTTTAACTTCACCGCCCACTCGCCGGCCACCATGAAGGATTTCGAGCCCGTAGGCGACGGACTCGAAATTTTGTTCGGGAGCTTCGCCTGTGGGACAACCGGCACCTCCGCCTTCCTGAGCGGGTGCCCGTGCCATCAATCAGGTCCGCCTCGTGGGCTCCACACCCCGTGCTGCGCACATCATTATCGACAGATGAGTTCTACGACAGCAAAAGCTGCAACTCTGATCTGTGCGATCCACCTTCGGATGAGGGGACCTACGGTTGCGGATCCGAAAGCTGCGGCAGCAGCGAACCAATCTACGAGCGCTACCAGTGCACCGCAGTCATCCAGGAACAGCAAACGCCTAACCCGCCGCCCAACACGAACCCCAACCCGCAGGACAGAAACGGCGGAAATGGCGGAATGTATAGCCCCCCACCCGAAGGGGAAAACAACGGCCACGTCATCCAACTTAGCAAAGAAGGATGGGTCCAGGCACGCCGTGCCGTCGCAGGCGACATAGTCCTACTTGTGGACTCCCCACGTGACCTACTGATGGCATACCACTACCTCCTCATAGAGGAGCACAAGAAGCAAGTCAAGATGCAAGAGACGCTCGACAAATGCAAGCAAGGAGCCTCTGAGTCCAGCGCGTGACGAGCTGCGCTCTCCGCCATGGCACCCGGCTCCAGCACGAACGGAAACCAGGGAAACAAGCACCACTCGCGAGTGGAGAACATGGATCCCAAGGAGCGCCATGATGTGACCCGAACTCTCCACACATCGTTCATGGATATGGATGCCGACGGCAACATCATCCCGAAGACACCGCAAGCTGCGATCATGTCAGCCACTGCGTATCTCGCGGCCCACCCACCTCCGGAGGGGGACCCAAAAAGAGCCATGCATAAGTCCGCACTCACCAGACTCGGACTCATCAGAGCTGCGCTCCACGAAGACGCTCTTGCGGAGCCAAAAAAGAAAGCTCCGGCCAGGCGCGACCGGAGCCCCACCCCTTCATCCGAAGAGGAAGAGGAACACGACCTTCCTCGAAGGAAGAAGAGCTCGCATCGCCATAAACGCGACTACGACGCCAGGGACGCGCTTACACAGCGCAAAATCGACAAAGCACGCGCCAAACGCGCATGTTCGTCCGAATCCGAGATGGATGAAGATGAAGGAGAACTCTGCGGAGCTCGATGCTTCAGTAGATCTGTTCGGCGAACACAGATGCCACGCAATTTCAAGCTTCCTTCGGATACTCCGAAGTTCAACGGCACGCAAGATCCAAAATCCTGGCTCAGTGACCATCTGTCATCCGTCAAGCTTCACGGCGGTAACAAAGAAACCGCCATGCAATGCCTTCAGCTGCAGCTGACAGGCGCAGCGCGGGTTTGGCTCAGCAGCTTATCCTCAGGGTCCATCCGAAGTTGGGAGGAGCTAGCTTACAGCTTCATCCGAAATTTCAAGGGCACCAGCAAGAGGCCCGCCTCAATCGAAGAGTTGCGAGCCTGCACTCAGAGAACGGGTGAATCTATTCGCTCGTACATACTACGCTGGTCTACCACCAAGAACTCCACAGCACACATCTCTGAAAAGAGGGCCATCGACGCCTTCAGACACGGCGTTAAATGCCAAGATTTCAAGGAGGAACTTGGGCGTGTCAAGCCCAAAACACTCGACCACCTCATGGACATCGCCAACAGGTGGGCGGACAGCGAAGATTGCATTCACCGAGCACAATCAGATGAAGAGGACGACTACGGCCGAAGACGTGAATGCCGCAGCAAGAGGAGATCGTGCGTCTACGAGGACTGCGACGGACCCGACATGGTCGCGGCCGGCTACGCCGACCGCCGCAACGACAACAGCCGCAACAGCGGAGGATACCGCGGCGGAAACTTCCGCGACAACGGACGACCAGCACAGTCGTGGCAACGCCGCGACCGCGACAACGGACCCTCAGCATTTGACAAACTTTTGGGTCCATGCACCATCCACTTCTACATTGACAAACAGGATGGCAAAAAGAAAGCCAGCCACATGCTCAAGGACTGCCGCGAGTTCCAGAAACTCAGCGAAAGCATGGTGCAGATGAGGCAACAAGCCCCAATCCCTGCGTTCGGAAATGGACCTGCGCCAGGTGAAGTAGCACACGGAGCTCCTCCACCGCCGCCTATTGGAGGCCCAAACCAACCAGTCGCACCAGCGCAGAACAACGCGGGGATCGGGTACCCCCCACCGAAAGGAGCACTAAATATGATCCAGAAGGGATGCCCCACGAATAGGGTGCAGAAGAAAATCACCCGACAAATCAACTTGGCCGTGGCAACTCCGCCTGCAATCCCTGAGTACCTCAGCGGATCGGAGTCCTGCATCACATTCACTCGCGCGGATCACCCTTGTCAGATCCCTCACCCAGGTCATGCTGCCCTGGTGCTGGAGGCGCAGATCGGAGGCTTCGAGATGAGTCGCGTCTTCATGGACGGCGGCAGCGGCATCAACCTAATGTTCGCAAGCACTCTAGCAGCAATGCGGATCCCACAATGCAACCTGGAACAGTCAGACACAACGTTCCACGACATCATTCCAGGGAAGGGTATATTCCCCCTGTGCAAAATAGGGCTCGACGTCATCTTCGGGAAGCCGGACAACTTTCGGCAGGAGCGACTCGAATTTGAAGTGGTGGACTGGCCGTCGCAATACCACGCCATCCTGGGGCATGTAGCATTCACAAGGTTCCTGGCTGTCCCGCACTACGCATACCTACTACTCAAGATGCCAGGACCAAGAGGCGTCATCACAGTCCACGGGAGCTTCACCCGATTGGACCAATGCGACAGGGATTTCAACAAAATCTCCCAGTCTTTCGGCATGCAAGACGAGCTTGTAAGGCTCCGTGAGGTGACGGACAATGGGGTACCCCCAGTCACAAGGCAGAACGCACCTGACATGTCCTTCGACTCCACCGTCAACACCAAGAAAGTATAGGTCCATCCGACGGATGCCTCCAAGACGGCCTTGATCGCCAACGACCTCAGCCCCGCATAGGAAGGCGCGCTCGTCGAATTCCTCAGTGAGCGCTGGGAAATCTTCGCCTGGTGTCCTGCGGACATGCCAGGAGTTCCCAGGGAATTCGCCGAGCATGCACTCAATGTCTTTCCAGACACCAAGCCAGTCAAGCAGTCCATCCGGAGACTGTCGGAGCCACGAGCCGAAGCTATCGGCAAGGAAATCAATAGACTGCTAGCTGCAGACTTTATTAGAGAAATCAAGGAAAGTGAATGGTTGGCAAACACAGTGATGGTCCCAAAGAAGGACACGGACATCCTGCGGATGTGCGTGGATTTCACGTCACTAAACAAGCACTGCCCAAAGGACCACTTCCCTCTTCCTCGGATCGACCAGATCATCGATTCGACTGCAGGTTGCGAGAAACTCTCCTTCCTCGACGCCTACTCAGGCTATAACCAGATTCGACTCAAGGTCGAAGATCAGGAGAAAATGGCGTTTATCACACCGTTCGGAGTATTCTGTTACAACACAATGCCCTTCGGGCTAAAGAACACGGGTGCCACGTACCAGCGATGCATGCAGGCCTGCCTCAAGGACCAGATCGGTCGCAACATCCAAGTCTATGTCGACGACATAGTAATAAAAACCAAGGAGGCAAAGACACTTATCGACGATCTCCGCGAGACGTTCGACAACCTCGATCGCTACAGGATCAAGCTCAATCCCGAAAAATGCGCTTTCGGCGTCCCATCGGGTCAGCTGCTCGGGTACTTCATCTCTCAACGAGGGATCGAGGCGAACCCGAAGAAAATCAGAGCCATCATGACGATGGAGAAGCCGAAAAACCTCAAGGGCGTCCAGCAGCTCGCAGGACGAGTAGCGGCGCTAAGCAGGTTCATCAGCCGCATGGGCGAGAAGGCCCTACCATTCTACCAGCTGCTGCGCAAGGCAGACAAGTTCGAGTGGACACTAGAAGCCAACGACGCATTCGAAAGACTCAAGCGGCTCCTCTCCACCTCGCCCGTTTTGGTCACGCCAAAGGAGCGCGAGCCCCTGCTGCTGTACATAGCAGCCACACACCAGGTGGTCAGCACCGTACTCGTGGTCGAACGACCCGAAGAAGGCAAGACCCATGGGGTCCAGCGCCCAATTTACTACCTCAGTGAGGTACTGACACCAACAAAGCAGAGGTACCCTCACTACCAGAAGCTAGCCTACGGCATGTTCATGACGGCTCGACGGCTGAGCCATTACTTCCAGGAGCACCAAGTGATGGTCATCAACGAGGCACCCCTGAACAGCATCCTGAATAATCCAGAGGCCACAGGACGGGTGGCCCTGTGGGGCATCGAGCTGTCACCCTTGGACATCGTCTACGAGAAGCGACACGCAATCAAATCTCAAGTCCTTCCGGATTTCCTGGTACATTGGATGGAGCTGCAGCTGCCAGACACCCCAGATATGTCGCAGTCATGGACGATGCACTTTGACGGCTCCAAGCGTGAAGCCGGAGCAGGGGCAGGGGTCTTACTGACCTTCCCGCAAGGCGACAAGATGAAGTACATTCTTCGAATGAAATTCAGAGCCTCCAACAACGAGGCTGAATACGAAGCCCTCATCCATGGCATGAGGATGGCAAAGATATGCGGCGTAACGCGCCTGGTCATCTACGGTGACTCCAACCTCGTCGTCCAGCAGACGATGAATGAGTGCGACGCACACGCCAAAAACATGATCGCGTACCGCGCGCTCTACAACGCACTCGAAGGAGAATTCGACGGCTGCGAGCTTCGACACGTTGGACGAGAAAGCAACGAGGAAGCCGACAGACTCGCCAACATCGGCTCCACTTGCGCAAAGGTGCCACCGGGTGTGTTCCTCGAACAAATCTGCGTGCCATCCATCAAGCAGAAATTCCCCAAGGGATCACCCGAAGAAGCAGAACACTCGGGAGCTACGCTACCCGAAGGACCCGAAAAACTGGACACAGAGGTATCCATGGTCAACCTAATGCAGGTCATGGCAGTCGAAGAAACATGGACGCACCCATACCTCCAGTTCTTGTTAAATGGAGAGCTACCTGACAGCCCGACAGATGCCCGACGCATATCTCGTCGGTCAAAAGCCTTCACCATCATCAACGGCGAGCTATACAAGCGCAGTATTACCGGTGTACTACAAAGGTGCGTCACCATCGGCGACGGGAAAGCAATCCTCCAAGACATCCATGAGGGCATATGCGGCCATCACGCAGGCAGCCGCTCCCTTGTTGCCAAAGCTCTACGAGCAGGATTCTACTGGCCAACGGCCATGAGCGACGCAAAAGACATCGTCCGAAGATGCAACGGATGCCAACGGTTCGCCGACAAACCGCACGCACCTGGATCCGAGCTTAGACCCATACCCATAGCCTGGCCTTTTGCTCAATGGGGCCTCGACATAATCGGCAAACTGCCAAAATCCTCGAAAGGGGGACACGTCTTCCTCCTGGTTGCAGTCGACAAATTCACCAAGTGGATCGAGGCCATGCCGGTCACCAACCAGAAAGGCAAAACTGCCGTCAAGTTCTTCGAGTCCATTGTCTACAGGTTCGGCGTACCACACAGCATCATCACCGACAACGGATCGAACTTCATCTCCGAGGAATTCCAGGACTTCTGTGAAGGCCTTGGGATCAACATCACGTACGCCTCAGTGGCACACCCGCAAACGAACGGGCAAGTGGAAAAGGCCAACGGCCTAATCGGCGCCGGCATCAAGAAGCGCCTCATGAGTTCACTCGAACAAAAAGCTGGAAACTGGACGAAGGAGCTACCATCCGTCCTGTGGAGCTTACGGACTACGCCAAATAGCTCCACCGGCTACACACCGTTCTTCATGGTAGACGGAGCCGAGGCCGTGCTACCAGCCGAAGTACGCCACCAGGCCCCACGAGTCGTCGCTTATAGCGAAGCCGAATCCACGATTGCACTCGAAGACGCCGTCGACACACTCGACGAAGCACGGGATATAGCAGCAGCTCGATCAGCGGTGTACCAGCAGAGTCTCCGCAACTACCACAGCCGCCGGCTGTGCCCAAGGTCCTTCGTCGAAGGAGACCTCATCTTGCGACTCAAGCAAAAGCGACCGAATAAATTCGAGTCACCATGGGAAGGACCCTACGTCATCACCGAAGTCATCCCAGGTGACACCTATCGCCTGAAGCACGTGGAGTCTGGAGTCGCATACTTCAACCCATGGAACATCGCACACCTGCGACGATTCTATCCGTAGTAACCTACCCCCTTTACTTTCAATAAGGCTTTCAGCCAAGGCTATTCAGCCGAACAATGTACCTCCTCCATTACGATATAAATAAAGCTAAGTGTCTCGCCCCAAAACTTCAGTTCGCTATTTTTGCAACTTTACTACATGCTACAAACACACTCGGGGGCTCCCCCCACCTCACGATTTCATCGACTGAGGATCAAACGTGTACACCTGAGTAGCTGACAACGTCAGGCAAACGAAAAGGACACGTACTCAATCAAAGCACTGCGTGCTCACAACAAATAAACCTTTACAACAAAGGGCACAATACGCCCAGCCGAAATATACAAATTTTACATCTATCTGTTTATTTTCAGGTACTACCTATTCTGAAGAATAACCCGAGCACGTTGCTCAAACAAATCTACGACATGTTCGGCATACTGCCTTAGAGCTGCGTAATGTGGGCGCATGTCCCACTCACCACCGTACGGCCGAGGAGGTGGCCCAGCCGCCACAGCAGCCAAATCTACGTCAGGCCGGTGCACCCTCACAAGAGACAAAGCAGCCTTCACTCCTGCGACGAGCTGTTGCCGCACCAACTCCTTGACGTTTCTCACGCTCCGAAACTTCGACAGAAGACCCGCAAGGCTTGTCGGTACGGCATCCAAAGGGAACATGACGTGCATCACCGAGGCAAGCGACGTCTGCACTTGGCGAAGCACTCGAGAAACCTGGTGCACACGATCCTGCACCGTCGCCAGAGCTATGGCACGGTCACGATCCATCCAGAAGAAGCCACCAGCCTCCATGTCCTGTTGAGTCAAGCAATTGACCCGAACAGCGACACGCTCCTTCTCTTCCCTCGGAGCAAGGTTCGCACCTGCGACAACGGAAAAAATAAGAGCAAAGGCCAGCAGGCTCACCCGAAGAACTAAGCTACAGCTCGAAACAAGGAACAACTTACATTGAAGTTGCTAAGACAGTCGAACAAGTTCCGCCATCAAGTACTCCTCCCTGGCTGCACCATGCTCCGCCTTAGACTTCGAAACATCGGCACGTCCTCGCAAACCGAGCAACTCCCTCTCCAGGCTACGCACGCGATCCCGAAGAAAAGCGAGTTGAGAGGAAGCATCCAAAGACGGTCGCAACGGCATTGCGGAGGAGGTATCAACAGGGTCAGCACCCGAAGGAACCTAGAGCAGCAGGAAAAGAAAGGGACATACGCATTCAGACAATGATAGTGCACAACTCAGAAGAATTCATTAAACATATAAGGCCACTACGTGGCACAAGAATGGTGTTCTTCAAGATATTTACAACAAAAGTAGACTACAAACTACCTTACGTCTACAACGCCTAAGACGCGACACCCTGAGTCGCCTCAGAGCCAGACTGCCTAGCTTTGGCCCCGCCCTGCTGCCGCAGGGCATACTCAGACAGCAAATCAATGAGCTTGGGCCCATATCGCTTGCAGCGAGCAGAGTAGGCAGCAAAGGCTACCTCGGATCCATCTGCAGTCGTCGGCATCCGAGAGGTGATCTGGGGCAGATCCAGCTCCGCTCCAGCCGCCAAGGCCATCGCTAGCCCGACGGACGCGCCGATGCCCTTCTGCTTGCCAGACGCCGCAGCGCCGGCTGACAGAGCCTCCGCCAGAGCATCCACATCGTCGAGGGCTACGCCCTTAGGAACAAGCTCCTTGTAGAAGCGACCAAGGACCTCCTTCGCCTTGGCAAGGGAGCTGACGACGGTGCTGCAGCGGTCTTCGACCGCCACAGTAGCATCATCTAGAGCACTCCCGTGCTCTAGAGCACCGCGGTCGAACTCAATGCCTGCGGCATCTGAGACAAAAAATAAGAAGGAATACATGAAGAAGAGCAACACAGAAGAAGACACAAGGCATGAAGAAATAAGCACAAATCTATCACTCACTCGAAATAGCCTTGGCAGCAGCCATGAGCTTCGCTGCCACCTCTCTTTCACGAGCAGCCGCAACAGTGGCCAGCTGCTCCTCACGGTCCGCGGCCTCCTGCTGCAGACGCTCTTTCGCTTCAGCTGCCTTAGTCAGCTCTAGCTCAAGGCGTTCCTTTGCACCAACGGCGGCCTCGGCCTTCTGCTCCGATTGACCAAGGCTCTTCTTGAGAGCGTCGACCTCACGGAGATAAGTGTTATGCTCCTCTGCATTCAAGACAAGCAAGTGTCAAAGAACAGGACCAGGATAAGTAAGAGAGGCACTAACAGGCAGATAGGTACCTTGAAGCTGCCGAAGGTTCGCCTCCAGCACCAAGCGCTCCTGCACCAGCCGCTTGGCCTCCTGCACAAAAGGCTGAAGGAAAAGAAATAACAGTAAGAAAAGGACTTGGGGGCTACGCCCAACACAAAGGAGTAAAACAAAAATCGCACACGAAGACACTCGGGAGCTCCCCCCGTGACATGAAGAAGAAAAACTTACATGCTCTGATGGCGACTCCGAAGAACCGCCTGCGAAATTCTGAGGCGCAACCACCTGCACCTCCTGCAACGGAGGCTCCGGAGCCGCGCCACCCGAAGTCGCCACCGTCTGAGGCGGAGGAGACGCAATTTTCGACTCCCCATAATCTCCCGCGCACCATCACTGGAGGAATCGTGGGAGGAATGCCTGCATACAAACAAATCAGCACAAGTGCAAAAATCATGAAGGAAAAAGGACAATAGTACAACAAGAAACTTACGAGCCCAGTGAGCTCAGGTCGAAGACAGGAGGAGTCCTTCGGGCTCTCTTCTCCTACTTCTTCTCTTCCTTCTTCTCCTCCTTCTTTTCTTCCTTCTTCCGCTTCGCTGGCGGGTGCCGTGCTACAGCCCGCACAGGAATGGCAGGAAGGGGAGAGGAAGAACCTCCATGACCGTCACTATGATGCTCAAGGCCTAGAGGGTTTCTGGGAGTCGGAGGAGTCGAGGCATCCGAAGACTCGCTGGAGCTCCGTGATTGTTTGCGCGTATGGTCCTCACTCGACTCGTCAGCATCCTCCGCCGGAGATCGCGCTGACGGAAGCTCGGACACGGACTCAACCACTTCATTATCCGGGGCATTCGGATACTTTTCGGGAAATGGTGGTACCATGCCCGGCACTTTGAAGCTCTGCAAAATCAGAAGGAACTTTGTTAGCAAACAAAGGAAACAAATACATAGCCAACAAAAAGCACTACGTGCACAAATCTACACCTGCGGTACGGCCAACGTCGAAGAAAATGGAGGAGTTAGCAATTTCCCCGGGATTTCTTCTCCGGCCTTGAACTTCAGCAGCGTGCGAAGGGCCCTGTCAAGATCCCCCTCGGAGATTTTCTCAGCCGAAACCATCGTCGGATCATGGCGCCCAGAATAAAGAAACATCGGGTGCGCCCTCGCTTGGAGAGGCTGCACCCGACGCTCAAGAAACGTTCGGATGATGTCCACGCCGTTCACCTCCTTCTCCGGAATCAGCTGGAGATCCTCCAACCGACGGTAAAGGGCCTCTACCTCTACCACCTCACCGTCCAAGATTTGGTTTTTCCAAGACCTTTTCGGCTCAATCATTTGGGAGGGGTCAAAGGGAACAAGACCAAAATCTTGCCCGGGCACTACGGAGTCGCGGATATAAAACCATCGCCTCCGCCAGTACTGGACATATTCGGACATAGAAAAAGAAAAGAAGAGAAGATTGGGACTAAGGGAGATGATGCAACCCCCAATGGGATACACACCATCTGAACCAGATTGCCTCTTCACGGAATAGAGCTTCCGGAAGAGGCCAAAGTGCGGCTCAATGCCAAGCCAGCACTCGCAAAAAGTGATAAAACACGCAATGTGAATAAGGGAGTTGGGCGAAAGATGATGCAGCTGGATGCCATAGAAAAAGAGCAGCCCACGAAGGAAGTCGTGGACTGGGAAGGAAAACCCACGCATAATGAAGGCAAGAAACATAACCCGATACCCAGATGGGGGACGGGGGATTACCTCATTGCCGGGGAGTTTGAAGGCCTCCCTATCTTGCGGGATCAGCCCCCGCTCGCGAAGCTTGCGGAGATCGCTCTCTCGCGTCTCTGATCGCCGCCAGCCACCATCGGTGACACGAGTAGCGGTGGTGCCCTTCTTTCCTCCGGTGGCGCTGGTCCCAACTGCAGAAGAAGATTTCTTTGGTTTCCCCATTGCGCTACGGCGGCGCCGGCGGTGAAAGCGCAGAAACAACGACTGAAATGTGGAAGGAAATCCCAGCGCGCAGCAAGAATCGCTAGAGCACAAGGAAGCAGTGAAAACAAGAACTGATGTGGTGAAAACAAACCGCGGCTTCTCCCAATGATTATAACAGCGAATACGACGCACAGGAGCCGTCCATCCAGAAGACCTAACGCCAACGGCAGATCTGACCGTACACGTGTCAACATCACAACGAACCGTCGTTACCACGCCGTCCACTACGCGCGGAAATCGAGGAGACGCCATAATTATCTCCACGCCACGCGTGACCGGTCAATTCAAAGTCAGCAAGTGGGACCCACGCTTCGTCCAGTCAAGTCATCTCTGGCGTAGCAGACTCTTGAGGTCATCGATCGTCAGCACTGATGTCATCAAAAGCTATACTAGCACCAACTACAATTCCCCGGCTCCACAGCTAAGAGTACTCACTCGAATCTTCGATTCGACTAAATACTCGGGCTACTCTATCGAGCGCCGCACCCGGAAGATGGACAAAGACAAAATATTTCTTTGAGTCCTATGTCGAGTCTACGACTCCACTACGGGCTCAGGGGCTACTCCCATAGGGAGGATGAATTTAAGCATCCGAAAATTTTCGTGTCCTACGGACTTAACAACTGAACAATGTTTGATCTAAAGTCTCTGCTCGAGTCTACGACTCGAATAGACACTCGGGGGCTACTCCCATAGGGAGCGCTGGTCGCGCACCCTCTGAAATCTTCGACTGCGATCTTTCGGATCAGCACGCAAAAACTTTTTGGCAACTCTTGCCCCAACAGAACGCTGAGTGAGCGACAATCTCCTTGGCCACCCGAAGCACCTCCGTGGTGACAAATGTTCGGATGTTGCGTCTGCGACGCAAAGATAGGACCTGCAGATATCATCTGATGGCCTGGCAATGTACACGACTACGCTCTGCTAGTATAAATCCATGCTAACAGGCGTAATGAAAAATCCCGACGGACGCGTTGGGTACATCAATTAAAACACTGGAATTCCACTCCTGTAAGTCCTCTGCGACCTGAGTCGAATTACGCCAGCATATGTTCCGGGTTCAAGTTAAGGGACTCGAACCTGATGAAGATCATGTTGTTTCGTCCTAAGACAGTTAACTGACCCTGATCCATCGGGTGAGTCAGGCACATGTATCAACAATCCCTACACACATATATTGCTAAACACCTAGTTTCACCCGAAGGATTGAAGAGTCCTCAGCCGAATCTACAATTCGACTGATCACTCGGGGGCTACTGACATGGTTATACCCTACGGGTACGTGACTTCAGCATACCTGGTCCAGCCCAAGGAAGGCCCACAGCAGACATACGCTGGCCCATGAAGATTTTCGGGTGGCCAAGGCCCATGACGCCTTCGGATCCTTGGAGAGCGCGTAGATAGGAAATTCAAAGGCGTAAAACCCTAGAACTTGTAACTGACTAGGACTATGCCCGGGACCTGCCTAAGTCTATATAAAGGCCAGGAGGGCACGTCCTAGATCTCTCTCGACTCATACTTCCGCACACGCACCTTCACGCCAGATCGAATCTGCGCACCCTATAACCTTCGGTTCCGCCGTAATCAAGAGCAGACAAGCAGGAGTAAGGTTTTCCCTCAGGGCCCGAACTCGGTAAATCTCGTGTCCCCTGGTTGCTTGTCTGTTAACCGTTCCATGATTTCCAGCATCCCCATCTTCTCCAAAACCCAAGTCCATAACAATGGGCATTGACGAGATTAAACCTCGTCAACTAGACATCCTAATCATCCAAAAAGGGTTTTGGAAAGTAACGTTATACTCATAATTCGCCTTTATAAGCTAAAGTAGCTTGATCATGAAAGTCGTCATGATAAGGGTGAATAGACTATGTATGTAAAATGTTTACTACACTAAAAGATTACTAAAGAATGGATTTTGAAATAATATCGATCATTTTGATGATGGTGATCTACTTCAAAGTGCAAGTCCAAAGGTATTATTATTTGAATATACACGCTTTGGACTATGTGTCATGTATATGGCGCCACTTTTGATGTTGATAGATTCTTTTAAAAAGGAAAAGGAAATGCTGAAAGAGAATCTATAAAATATATTTGGCAGAAAAAAAAAGATTGGAAATATCCAATTTTGGTATATGGATGATATACATGTTATGGTTATATTTTTTACTTGTTAAACAATGTGGTTCTTGGGTATTGGATACCGAATTGGTTGGTATGTAATTTCATACAGAACGACGCAATTCATGAACCACAATGGCCTAAGTAACTAGCAAGAGAATATGTGATGATGTTCATCGAAAACAAACAAACCGTTGTTTGTATTTGCGTTGACATCAAAGCTTGACTTCAAGATTTGTTTTAATAATTGTTATTTAAATCAGGTATTATGAGAACAAAGGTTGTTCAAATAATTACCGTATTCCATATAAGATGGATGATTTACAAATCTAGTTGGAGAAATCACATCCATAAAACCTAATGATAAAATGTCGCAAGACAAATGATTGAAAGATCACTTACGAAGTGACATCGCTGTTTAAATTATATTGGAAAGAAAACATGAAGAATCTCCATATTCATGGATTTTTGGAGTCTTTGATTTGATCAAGTGACGCTTGTGAGACTTTCCACGTGATAATTAAAACTTCGTTCAAGGGCCAAAGAAGAACAAACGACTAAATTATTGGAATTTATACATATCGATGTATGTAGTCCATTATGTATAGTCCTAAGCGATGGATTTCAACTTCATATGCTTTCTCCAGAAATTTGAGTGAATATTCACTTAATGAGAAAGAAGTGTGAAATATTTGAAAATGTTCAAAGACTTTCAAGATGAAGTGAAAATCATTGTGACAATAAAATAAATGGTTTATGATTTTATCATAAGGGATTTATTTGAGTTACAAGTGTAACATGAAAATAAATGAATTATGATTTTATCATAAAGGGATTTATTTGAGTTGCATGTTTAGAAAAACACCTAGATTTATATCTCCCAAAACACCATAGGAATATGGAGTGTTTGAGATTTGTAATGAAACCTTGTTTAACATGGTTGAATCAAAGGTGTTATTTATAAAACTGCCATTATGTTTTAAAAGAATAAAGCTTTAGAGACTACCGCTTTTACACTGAAAAGAGCTCCATCTTGATCCATTGAAATGACACCATGGAAGTTATGGTTTGGGGTAAAACCCAAGTTGTCATTTCTTAAATTTAGGTATGCTAAACATAAGTAAGATATTTTACAACCGAAGTCGGATGAGCATGTCTTTGTAGGTTTTTTTGAATAACAATTGGTTATTCCTTCATAACACCAAGGACAAAGGGGTTTGTCGCTTGAAACATGAAGTTTCTTGAAGAAGGAATTTTTCATAAATGTTAAGTGGGAGGACAATAGAACTTTGATAAGGTTAACGAAACCTTAGCTAAATGTGCTGAGTTGCGTAGCGCCAGAAATGGTTCCGAAGGCTGCCATAATGCTCATAGCTTATGTGCCTCAAAGGTTGTGGTCAGGGAGATCTAAGTTCCTATTGAACCAAGTAGGTCGGTTAAACAATCAAATGCTAAGATTTGAGAGTAAATCATTATTGTTTGACAATGACGAACCGAATACATACAAAGAAGCGATGATGGGCCCTGACTCCGTCAAATGGCTTGAAGCCATAAAATCTGTGATAGTTCCATACACGAGAAACCAAGTTTTGAACTTGGAAGACCCTCCGGAAAGGTGTAAAAACCTATCGGTCGTATTTGGATCTATAAATAAACAGACATGGATGTTTCACATCTATAAAATAGTCGACATGTCGTAAAGTATTTTATGACAATGTTCAAAGAGTTGACTATGACAAGATTTGATCTTTCATAGCGATATTTAGTCTGAACGGATTAAAGTAGCAACCACTACATATAATTTGGTATATGGTAGATGAATAAACAAAACAAAGTTCTTCTAATAGAATGGTTACCTAGGACGTGTACATGACACGGTCCAAAGGGTTTTGTTAATTCAAAGGATGCTAAAAAGGGCATGCAAACTTCAACGGTTGAAGTAAGCATCGCGGAGTTGGAATCTTCACCGTGATGAAAAAGGAGTTGTCATCTGGAGACGATGAAGATGCTTGCATTTGCAAGAAATTAAGTGGGAGCGCTGAGACATATTTCTAATACATTATGTGAAGGACATCTTGTTGATTAGAAATGATGTATCTTTTATTGACAAAGGTTAAGAATTTCATTTCGATGAAAGACTTAGGCAAAACCCGAATATATAGCATGAATGTCTATAGTGGATAGACTGTGACGCTAATATTGTTGTGCCAAACGTACATATATGAGATATTGAAGGAGTTCAATATAGAAACAACTAGAAACGGCTCTTGTCGCATGGAAAGGAATTGAATCAAGATTCAAGTGTATCGACACTTGATGAGTGAAACAAGATTCAAGTGCAATGACACTTGATGAGTGAAATCACGAGAATGTTTTGATCAATCATACCATGATATGTACACATCCAGATATGTCCTATGCTCTAAGTGTTATGAGCATATACCAGAATGAATCATAAAATGATCATTGGACGATAGTAAGGATATTCTTATGATCTTTTGGAAGAACTAAGAATATATTTGTGTAGAGGTGGCAAACAATTACAAATAGTTCATTGTAAAGCGTTACATTGATACTAGTTTTGTCACAAGATACAAATTAAGTTTATCTCAATTTAAACTATGGGTGGCACAATGAAATGGAAAGAAAGTTTCCATGATGGATTTGGAAGAGTTCCAAAGTTAAGACATTGTGACGAATACTACAACAAAAGGCTAAGTATATGACTGCTATAGTAGCAGCAAAGGAGGGCATTTGTGTCAAGTAGTTTGTTATCAAACTAAGGTGTGGTTCGCAACAGGCTAACACTAAAGATATATTGTATGACAATAGTATCGACGTTTTAACCCCAAGGAACTAAAGGTCTCACCGAAAGACCAAATTTATACAATGCCATCTCATTGGAGAATGAGTGATGCGTGAAGACGCAAAGACATGCAAATACACACGGACCTGAAAGCGTCAGATCCGTAGATTATGTTAAGCACTTGCAGTTGCGTATATGGAACACCCGAAAGCCATATGTGTTCAAATACGCAAAGTTTTCAAACTAGATTATTGTCTCTAGTGCAAGTGGGAGACTGAAGGGAATATGCCCGAGAGGCAATAATAAAGTGGTTATTATCGTATTCCTTGTTGTTGATAAATGTTTATTTTGCATGCTATAATTGTATTAATACGGAAACATTAATACATGTGTGTTTAATAAACAAAAAGGAAGTTCCTAGTTATGCCTCTCTTATAAACTAGCTCATTGATTAACATGATGATCAAAGTTTCCTGATCATGGACATTGGATGTTGTTAATAACGAGGTCACAACATTAGTGTAATGATGTGATGAACATTCATCCGAAGTATAGCATTACGATCAAAGTCATTGAGTTTATATTGCTATAACAACTTACGAAGTGATCCTAATCCTTAGACCATGAGATCATGTCAATCACTAACACCGGAAGAGTTTCTCGATGACATCAAACGTCACACCATAACTGGGTGATTATAAAGATGGATTCAGAACTAATAAAGTGTTATGTTGAGGCCCATGGATCGAGAGTGGAATTTGTTCATCCCGATGACGGATAGATATACTCTAGGCCCTCTCGGTTGTATCACATTGGTTTGCAAGCAAGTGATTTGATCACTAGAATGTTATATCACGGGAACGAGAAAAGAGTGCATGTCAGTAACGAGATCAAACTAGGTATGGAGATACCGATGATCGAATCTCGGGCATGTAATATATCATGAAACAAAAGGATTAATATACTAGCGTAAAAGGTTCACACGATCATAGAAGTCATCGTTGAATGTATGGGAGTCAGTATGGATCTCCAGGTCCCGCTACTGATTATTGATCAGAGAAGGGTCTGGATCATGTCTGCATTATTCGCGAACCGTAGGGTGACACACTTAAGGGATACCGACACCATTCGAAGCAAATGATATGTCAGAAAAAGAAAAAGGAAATCGCAGGAATTTATTTCACTAGATACCAGAACTGTTTCGGTTGAAATTGCTGAAACTGGTTCTGCATGTGAAAGGGAATACTAGCAAGGGGTTTTATGTGGATGTTTGTTAATTAAAGTAATTAACAAAATTCTGAATAAATAAATAAAAGAGTTTTATTTAAATGAGAGCTTGCATTAATTTTGGTGGAAAATTAATGCATGTGAGTTGAATTGTGAGTGGAGTGGTTTTTATGTGAGTGGAGCTTCCACCACATGAATGAGGGAGAGGTGGGGGCACCCTCCAT
The DNA here is from genome assembly GCA_023614405.1 of Avena insularis. Taxonomy (NCBI): domain Eukaryota; kingdom Viridiplantae; phylum Streptophyta; class Magnoliopsida; order Poales; family Poaceae; genus Avena; species Avena insularis. Next base: position 26,474,103 of record CM042689.1, on the reverse strand, counting down.
GGCCGGCGGCCATGCCCCCTTGGGCTGCCCCCCTCCCCTATAAAAGGACCCCCTCCTATCACTTGTCTCTCACACCTCCTCGCGAAGGATCTCTCTTCCCCCTTTAGAATTCCCCATGGTCTCGGATCAACGAGATACATGTTCCGGTGGCTTTTTCTGGAAGGATTTGTTGCTTCCGATGCTTCGCTGGAGCGAGGGCGCGGAGGTTGTCGGGGTACCTGTATGTGTGTGCGATCACGGATGCACCATTGCTTTGAGGTGCTGGACCTGATCGTGCTGGACTGGCTGGACCAGACGGACTTCATCACGATCTTGAGATCGGCAAGCGTTCGTCTACATCATCCACGAGTACAACCTCGTTAATGCTATTCAGTCTTCGAGGGTATGTATTCTATGGATGTATATCCACCCGATGCTTGTATGTAGTAGATAGATCTTGATACTTAGATGTTCCCATCGTAGGAAAAAATTTGTTGTCTATGCTGCGAACCCTACAGTGGTATCAGAGCCGGATCTATGCGTAGATACTTTGCACGAGTAGTACACATATGACTATGTGGGCGATGATGATCATTTTATTGCTTCTTAGTTGTACTTTGGATATTGGTGGCATAGTGGGATGAAGCGGCCCAGACAAACTTTACATGTCCTCGCACATGAGACCTGTTCCACGCTTGACATGCAACTAGTTTTGCATAAGTGGCTAGCGGTGTCCGCTCCTTCTATAGTCAATATCTAATTTGCAACGAGTTGTCAACAATTTGGTTATCCTCGTTGTGGTTCATGTTCGTAGGTAAGAACGGTTCTATCTTCGAAAGCCCTAAGCCACGTAAAATTTGCAATGGATAAATTAGAGGCGTCTAGTTTAGATTGTTGTTGGGCTAGTGTTATGATATGGTGATGTTGTAAGTAGAAGTATGAGATGATACTTTTACAACATACATAACGTGTAAACTCCATAGACCTTGGATTTACACATAAAGGTATGATAGTGATCATACCATGGTGCACATGATAGAGATCATATGTGGGAACCATATCATTCCACTAATAAACATGTGATGTTTGATAGCATCTTATATTGCTTGTTTGGCGTTTTATTAGAATAATAAGATGATCCCTCATTTAGATATCAAGATAAAAATGTGTTCTTCCTTAAGTATGCACCGACAATGTTTCGTCGCTTCAAGACATCACGTGATGATCGGGTGTACTTGAATCCACGAGCATATCTCGGGCGTAAGACAGTTACACACGCGAATACTAAGGTTCTTACTTGGCGAGCCTAGCATGTACAGATATGGCCTCGGAACATGGACCGAAAGGTTAAGCATGAGTCATATAGTTGATATGATGCCCATTTGATGCTCGCCTTTGAAGCTACGCCGACTCACGTGATGATCGGACTTGGTGTAGTGGATTTGGTTCATGTAATCACCAAAAAGACACGAGGGATGTCGTTTTTGAGTGGGAGTTCATTTCTAATTTGGATTAGTAGAACTCAATTTATCATAAATTAAATCAAAGTGAATTTGCATAATTTGTTGTAGTCATTGGCATTCGTTCACCACCTTATGCATAGTTGTAATTGAGATAATAGAACTATAGAATTCTGGATATATACTTTACGGACTGGTATCGTATTGTGTTGAGTGTCAATCTAAAGTTTAAAGTCCTATTGCAAGCTTTCAGCAAACTCTACTTACTCCATGAAATTTAATAGTTGGTATTAAATTGAGAGTAACAATTCTAGTGTTAGTATCTTAAGTATCATGTTTGCCGCCACGATTCTTGATTGTTTTTAATATCAAGTTTATCTAGGAGCTGAAAGAATTGTTTCAGAAACCATCATGTGTGGCAGATATAACGATATCTGAAACAATGTTTTGGTTGCAATATGATAGAGTATAATTTATGTTCTCATATTGGATGAGAATTTACGAAGGTTGGAGATGCTAGACATCCTAATCATCCAAAAAGGGTTTTGGAAAGTAACGTTATACTCATAATTCGCCTTTATAAGCTAAAGTAGCTTGATCATGAAAGTCGTCATGATAAGGGTGAATAGACTATGTATGTAAAATGTTTACTACACTAAAAGATTACTAAAGAATGAATTTTGAAATAATATCGATCATTTTGATGATGGTGATCTACTTCAAAGTGCAAGTCCAAAGGTATTATTATTTGAATATACACGCTTTGGACTATGTGTCATGTATATGGCGCCACTTTTGATGTTGATAGATTCTTTTAAAAAGGAAAAGGAAATGCTGAAAGAGAATCTATAAAATATATTTGGCAGAAAAGAAAAGATTGGAAATATCCAATTTTGGTATATGGATGATATACATGTTATGGTTATATTTTTTGCTTGTTAAACAATGTGGTTCTTGGGTATTGGATACCGAATTGGTTGGTATGTAATTTCATACAGAACGACGCAATTCATGAACCACAATGGCCTAAGTAACTAGCAAGAGAATATGTGATGATGTTCATCGAAAACAAACAAACCGTTGTTTGTATTTGCGTTGAAATCAAAGCTTGACTTCAAGATTTGTTTTAATAATTATTATTTAAATCAGGTATTATGAGAACAAAGGTTGTTCAAATAATTACCGTATTCCATATAAGTTGGATGATTTACAAATCTAGTTGGAGAAATCACATCCATAAAACCTAATGCTAAAATGTCGCAAGACAAATGATTGAAAGATCACTTACGAAGTGACATCGCTGTTTAAATTATATTGGAAAGAAAACATGAAGAATCTCCATATTCATGGATTTTTGGAGTCTTTGATTTGATCAAGTGACGCTTGTGAGACTTTCCACGTGATAATTAAAACTTCGTTCAAGGGCCAAAGAAGAACAAACGACTAAATTATTGGAATTTATACATATCGATGTATGTAGTCCATTATGTATAGTCCTAAGCGATGGATTTCAACTTCATATGCTTTCTCCAGAAATTTGAGTGAATATTCACTTAATGAGAAAGAAGTGTGAAATATTTGAAAATGTTCAAAGACTTTCAAGATGAAGTGAAAATCATTGTGACAATAAAATAAATGGTTTATGATTTTATCATAAGGGATTTATTTGAGTTACAAGTGTAACAAGAAAATAAATGAATTATGATTTTATCATAAAGGGATTTATTTGAGTTGCAAGTTTAGCAAAACACCTAGATTTATATCTCCCAAAACACCATAGGAATATGGAGTGTTTGAGATTTGTAATGAAACCTTGTTTAACATGGTTGGATCAAAGGTGTTATTTATAAAACTGCCATTATGTTTTAAAAGATTAAAGCTTTAGAGACTACCGCTTTTACACTGAAAAGAGCTCCATCTTGATCCGTTGAAATGACACCATGGAAGTTATGGTTTGGGGTAAAACCCAAGTTGTCATTTCTTAAATTTAGGTATGCTAAACATAAGTAAGATGTTTTACAACCGAAGTCGGATGAGCATGTCTTTGTAGGTTTTTTCGAATAACAATTGGTTATTCCTTCATAACACCAAGGACAAAGGGGTTTGTCGCTTGAAACATGAAGTTTCTTGAAGAAGGAATTTTTCATAAATGTTAAGTGGGAGGACAATAGAACTTTGATAAGGTTAACGAACCTTAGCTAAATGTGCTGAGTTGCGCAGCGCCGGAAATGGTTCCGAAGGCTGCCATAATGCTCATAGCTTATGTGCCTCAAAGGTTGTGGTCAGGGAGATCTAAGTTCCTATTGAACCAAGTAGGTCGGTTAAACAATCAAATGCTAAGATTTGAGAGTAAATCATTATTGTTTGACAATGATGAACCGAATACATACAAAGAAGCCATGATGGGACCTGACTCCGTCAAATGGCTTGAAGCCATAAAATCCGTGATAGTTCCATACACGAGAAACTAAGTTTTGAACTTGGAAGACCCTCCGAAAAGGTGTAAAAACCTATCGGTCGTATTTGGATCTATAAATAAACAGACATGGATGTTTCACATCTATAAAATAGTCGACATGTCGTAAAGTATTTTATGACAATGTTCAAAGAGTTGACTATGACAAGATTTGATCTTTCATAGCGATATTTAGTCTGAACGGATTAAAGTAGCAACCACTACATATAATTTGGTATATGGTAGATGAATAAACAAAACAAAGTTCTTCTAATAGAATGGTTACCTAGGACGTGTACATGACACGGTCCAAAGGGTTTTGTTAATTCAAAGGATGCTAAAAAGGGCATGCAAACTTCAACGGTTGAAGTAAGCATCGCGGAGTTGGAATCTTCACCGTGATGAAAAAGGAGTTGTCATCTGGAGACGATGAAGATGCTTGCATTTGCAAGAAATTAAGTGGGAGCGCTGAGACATATTTCTAATACATTATGTGAAGGACATCTTGTTGATTAGAAATGATGTATCTTTTATTGACAAAGGTTAAGAATTTCATTTCGATGAAAGACTTAGGCAAAACCCGAATATATAGCATGAATGTCTATAGTGGATAGACTGTGACGCTAATATGGTTGTCCCAAACGTACATATATGAGATATTGAAGGAGTTCAATATAGAAACGACTAGAAACGGTTCTTGTCGCATGGAAAGGAATTGAATCAAGATTCAAGTGTATCGACACTTGATAAGTGAAACAAGATTCAAGTGCTTTGACACTTGATGAGTGAAATCACGAGAATGTTTTGATCAATCATACCATGATATGTACACATCGAGATATGTCCTATGCTCTAAGTGTTATGAACATATACCAGAATGAATCATAAAATGATCATTGGACGATAGTAAGGATATTCTTATGATCTTTTGGAAGAACTAAGAATATATTTGTGTAGAGGTGGCAAACAATTAAAATTGTTCATTATAAAGCGTTACATTGATACTAGTTTTGTCACAAGATACAAATTAAGTTTATCTCAATTTAAACTATGGGTAGCACAATGAAATGGAAAGAAAGTTTCCATGATGGATTTGGAAGAGTTCCAAAGTTAAGACATTGTGACGAATACTACAACAAAAGGCTAAGTATATGACTGCTATAGTAGCAGCAAAGGAGGGCATTTGTGTCAAGTAGTTTGTTATCAAACTAAGGTGTGGTTCGCAACGGGCTAACACTAAAGATATATTGTATGACAATAGTATCGACGTGTTTTAACCCCAAGGAACTAAAGGTCTCACCGAAAGACCAAATTTATACAATGCCATCTCATTGGAGAATGAGTGATGCGTGAAGACGCAAAGACATGCAAATACACACGGACCTGAAAGCGTCAGATCCGTAGATTATGTTAAGCACTTGCAGTTGCGTATATGGAACACCAGAAAGCCATATGTGTTCAAATACGCAAAGTTTTCAAACTAGATTATTGTCAGTAACGAGAAAAGAGTGCATGTCAGTAACGAGATCAAACTAGGTATGGAGATACCGATGATCGAATCTCGGACATGTAATATATCGTGAAACAAAAGGATTAAGATACTAGCGTAAAAGGTTCACACGATCATAGAAGTCATCGTTGAATGTGTGGGAGTCAGTATGGATCTCCAGGTCCCGCTACTGATTATTGATCAGAGAAGGGTCTAGATCATGTCTGCATTATTCGCGAACCGTAGGGTGACACACTTAAGGGATACCGACACCATTCGGAGCAAATGATATGTCAGAAAAAGAAAAAGGAAAGCGCAGGAATTTATTTCACTAGATACCGAATCGCTTTTTTGAAATTGCTGAAACTGGTTCTGCATGTGAAATGGAATACTAGCAAGGGGTTTTATGTGAATTTTTGTTAATTAAAGTAATTAACAAAATTCTGAATAAATAAATAAAAGAGTTTTATTTAAATGAGAGCTTGCATTAATTTTGGTGGGAAATTAATGCATGTGAGTGGAATTGTGAGTGGAGAGGTTTTTATGTGAGTGGAGCTTCCACCACATGAATGAGGGAGAGGTGGGGGCACCCTCCATGGTCAAGCGCCATGCCCCTTGGGCTGCCCCCTCCCCTATAAAAGGACCCCCTCCTCTCACTTGTCTCTCACACCTCCTCGCGAAGGATCTCTCTCCCCCCTTTAGAATTCCCCATGGTCTCGGATCAACGAGATACATGTTCCTGGTGGCTTTTTCTAGAAGGATTTGTTGCTTCCGCTGCTTCGCTGGAGCGAGGGCGCGGAGGTTGTCGGGGTACCTGTATGTGTGTGCGATCACGGATGCACCACTGCTTTGAGGTGCTGGACTTGATCGTGCTGGACCGGCTGGACCAGACGGACTTCATCACGATCTTGAGATCGGCAAGCGTTCGTCTACATCATCCATAAGTACAACCTCGTTAACGCTATTCGGTCTTCGAGGGTATGTATTCTATGGATGTATATCCACCCGTTGCTTGTATCTAGTAGATAGATCTTGGTACTTAGATGTTCCCATCGTAGGAAAAAATTTGTTTTCTATGCTGCGAACCCTACAGGTTTGAAAAGTCAAACTAGAATAATAGTTTCCTAGTGGAAGAAGGAAAGAGTCCTTCCTTCTCTCCAACTTGGGTTTGGGGAAGGATTCAAACTCCCCTCTCCCAAGCTGCCCTTCCTCTCATAAATAGAGGGGAGGGGCTGCCCCAAAGCACCACAACCAGCCCTCCCCACCTTGCACCGCCGCCGCACGCTGCCGCCGGCCCATCACCGTCGCCCTAGCCGCCACCGACACCTCCTCCTCCTCTCCAGCCCTCTAAACCTAGATCGCCGGAAACCCTAGATCCACCATAACCCACACCAGCTTAGGCGAAGCCCTGCAGGATCTTTCCTCTACTTCCGACACCACGCCGTCGTGCTGCCGGAATCACGAGGGGAGAACTACAACCTCTGCTGCCTGCTGGAACAAGGGAGAGGAAGGTCTTCATCGAGTACCGAACGTGTGACCAACTGCGGAAGAGCTACCGGAACGTAGCGCAGAAGGATCGTCTACGCGATCTTGAGATCGGCAAGTGTACGACTACATCACCCACGAGAATCTGCTCTCGTTAACCTCTTTGGAATCTTCAAGGGTGAGTACTCTAATCGACTCGTTTCTACAATCTAGTAGATAGATCTTGGCTTGTTTATGTGCATGCGGTAGGATTTTTTTGTTTTCCATGCTACGAACCCCTACAGTGGTATCAGAGCCGTGTATATATGTATATCTATTGCACGAGTAGAACACAATGGTCATTATTGGCGTTGATGCTTTTGTTACCGATTGCTTCTTGTGTACTTTGCATCTTGCGGGATGGTGGGATGAAGCAGCCCGGGCTAACCTTACATGACATTTTTCATGAGACTTGCTCCACGCTTGACATGCAACTTGTATTGCATAAGTGGATTTTCAGGTTCCTGTTTCTCCCAGCATAGTGAAGATTCAATTTACAACGAGTAATTGACAATGCTAGTATCAACATTGTGGTTCTTGTTCATAAGTTAGAACGACACTTATTGAAAGCCCCACACCTCGTAAAATATGCAAATAAAATTAGAGGCGTCTAACTTTGTTTTGCAGGGGTGTGCTGTGATGTGATATGGCCATGATTGTGATTATATATGATGTATGCAATGTTCCTTATTGTAAGTAGGCAACCGACGGGAGCCATATGGTTCTCTTTTAATTTCGTTAAGACCTGCGTGTCTATTATTCAAAGTAGTTGTAATAGTTGATGCTGGTGGACGACAACCATGGAGCGGCGCCATTGACCTTGACGCAATGCCGGTGATGTTGGAGATCATGTTCGTGCTTGAAGATGGAGATCGGAAGCACAAGAAGAAAGGCCATATCATATCACATATTATGAATTGCATGTGATCTTAATCCTTTTATGCATCTTGTATTGGTTAGTTCGCGACAGTAGCATTATAAGATGATCCCTCTCACAAAATTTCAAGTTATAAAGTGTTCATCCTTAGTAAGCACTATTGCTAAAGCTTGTTGTTTCGAAGCACCACGTGACGATCGGGTGTGTTAGATTCTACGAGTGTATACAACGGGAGCAAGCCAGATTTGCTCATGCGGAAGCTAAGGTTTAACCTTGACGAGCCTAGCATGTACATACATGGTCTCGGAACATGGATCACCGAAAGGTAAAGCATGAGTCATATAGTAGATATGATGAACATGTTGATTTTTCGCCATTGAAGCTACATCATCTCTCATGATGATCGGTTTTGATGTGGTGGATTTGGTTCGTGTGATCACTAAAACAATGTGAGGGATATTGTTTTGAGTGGGAGTTCACCTAGATTAACTTAACTATTAATTAAAACTCAATTTGTCATAAACTTAGTCTAAACTATTGCAAATATGTTGTAGATCAATGGTGGCCCCTACCATCAATTTTAATGCGTTCCTAGAGAAAGAAAAGTTGAAAAACAATGGAAGCAACTTCGCAGATTGGCTCCGCAACTTGAGGATTGTCCTCAATGCTGGTAATTTGACCTATGTGCTGGATGCACCGCTAGGTGACCCACCTGCAGCTGATGCTACCGATGAGGTGAAGAATGTTTTCCTCACTCGGAAGAATCAGTACTCCATAGTTCAGTGTGCTATCTTGTATGGTTGGAATTAGAGATTCAGAAAAGGTTTGAGAACCATGACCCACATGATATTGTCCATGAACTCAAAATGATATTTGAGGCTCACGCGATAGTTCAGAGTTATGAGGCTTCTGAAAAGTTCTTTAACTACAAGATGGAAGAGGGCAGCTCTGTCAGTGAGCACGTGCTTATGATGTCTGGGCACGCAGGAAAGCTTCAAAGCTCTGGTATAGTGATTCCTAACGCTTTGGGGATTCACCGTGTCCTCCAATCACTACCACCAAGTTACAAGAACTTTGTGATGAACTACAATATGCAAAACATGGACAGGTCGTTGCCCGAACTCTTCTCCATGTTAAAGTCTGCGGAAGTGGAGATCAAGAAAGAGCACCAAGTGTTGATGGTCAATAAGACCACCAAATTCAAGAAACAAGGCAAGTCTAAGAAAAAGGGAAACTTCAAGAAGGGCGGTAAGAAAGTTACCGCACCGACAAAGAAGACCAAGGCTGGGCCTAAGACTGATACTGAGTGCTTTTACTACAAGGGAGAGGGTCACTGGAAGCGGAATTGCCCTAAGTACTTGGCGGATTTGAAGAACGGCAACATCAAGAAGAAAGGTATATCCGATATACATGTTATTGATGTCTATCTCACTAGTACTCATAATAGTGCCTGGGTATTTGATACTGGTTCGGTTGCTCATATTTGTAACTCGAAACATGTGCTGCAAAATAGACAGAAACTAGCAAAGAACGAGGTGACGATGTGCATTGGAAATGGATCAAATGTTGATGTGATCGCAGTCGGCACGCTACCTCTTCATGTACCATCGGGATTAATTTTATACTTAAATAATTGTTATTTGGTGCCTGCGTTGAGCATGAACATTATATCAGGATCGTGTTTATTACGAGATGGTTACTTGTTTAAGTCTGAGAATAATGGTTGTTCGATTTATATGAGTAATATGTTTTATGCACATGCACCTTTGATAGATGGTCTATTCTTGTTGAATCTCGATTGTAGAAATACACATATTAATAACATTGAACCTAAACGTTTGAAATTGAGCGATAACTCGACCTATATGTGGCACTGTCGTCTTGGTCACATTGGAGTGAAGCGTATGAAGAAAATCCATTCCGATGGACTTCTTGAATCACTTGATTTCGAATCACTTGAAAGATGCGAAGCTTCGGACTTATTGGAAATCATCCATACCGATGTTTGTGGTCCAATGAGTGTAGCATCGCGCGGTGGTTATCGTTATGTTCTTACCTTCACGGATGACTTGAGTAGATATGGGTATATCTATTTCATGAAACATAAGTCCGAAACTTTCGAGAAGTTTAAGGAATTTCAAAGTGAAGTAGAGAATAAACGTAACAAGAAGATTAAGTTTCTACGATATGATTTTGGAGGTGAATATCTAAGTTACGAGTTTGGCGAGCATTTGAAGAAATGCGGAATACTTTCACAATTGACACCGCCGGGAATACCACAATGTAATGGTGTGTCTGAACGTCGTAATCGAACTCTCTTATATATGGTTCGTTCTATGATATCACTTATAGATTTACCGCTATCGTTTTGGGGTTATGCATTAGAAACAGCCACATTCACTTTAAAGAGGGCACCATCTAAATCCGTTGAAACAACACCGTATGAATTATGGTTTGGGAATAAACCTAAATTGTCATTCCTTAAAGTTTGGGGTTGCGAAGCTTATGTAAAGAAGTGATGCAGCACTGAGTTGATGTAGGAGTGCTTCGTTGGGAACCCCAAGAGCAAGGTGTGAAGCAGCACAGCAGCAAGTTTTCCCTCAGTAAGAAACCGAGGTTATCGAAGCAGTAGGAGGAAGAGAAACGTCACACAGGTGTTGCAAGCAACGCGGAGACCTGCACAATACAAACTCAAGACTTTGCCCCAACGAATTAGTGAGGTTGTCAAGCTCACCGATTTGCTGTAACAAAGGATTAAACGTATGGTGTGGAAGGTAATGGTTTGCAGCAAGTAAACAAGTAACAGTGGAAGATTTATCGATGGTAAATATTGGACCGGGGTCCATAGTTCACTAGAGGTGCTCTCCTTAGATAAACAACATGGCATGAAGGGTAAACAAATTACAGCAGGGCAATTGACAGGAACTGAGCAAGGCATAACAATGCAATTACTAGTCAGAAAGATCCTATGAGATTTGATTGGGCAATACAACAAGATACATAGACCGCCATCCAACTGCATCTATGACTAGAAGTCCACCTTCAGGTTATCATCTGAACCCCCTCCAATATTAAGTTGCAAGCAACAGGCAACTGCTTTAAGCAAAGTGTGTAAGGTAAACAGTCCACATGTTCCATGAACAAGAGACCATTGTTTTCCCCTAGTGGCAACAACACAACTACAACCGAAGAGATTTCTGTCACTTCCCTTGGAAACTAGAGGCATGAACCCACTATCGAGCATAAATACCCCCTCTTGGAGTCACTAGCAACTACTTGGCCAAGATAGCTACTAACAACGGGGAGCATGCAAGATCACAAACAACACAGACATGATAGAATTATAAAGACAAAACCATTAATCAAACCAACATAATAATATCAATATCCATCAGATCCCCACAAACACAACATGCATGATTACAAATAGATTAGATCTTGATCATGAACGGAGCTCACAAGATCTATACATGAAAGCACAAAGGAGGAGATACAACCATCTAGCTACTACATGGACGCATAGTCCAAGGTGGAACTACTCACGCATCATACCGGAGAGAAGGCCTCCGGGATGATCTCCCCTCCGGCAAGATGCCGGGAAGAACTTCAGACCCCCTGATCTAGGTACAATGGTGGTAGTGGCTACAGACGGTTTCATGGAGATTTGATCGGGTGCTTAGGGTTTCTGTATCAGGGGCTTCTTATAGGCGAAGGGGGAGACCAAGGCAGCAGCCAGGGTGGCCAAACCCTAGCCAGGCGCGGGGCAGGGCCCACCCGCGCCTGGGGTGGGTCTGGCCCTTCTGGCTACCCCCTTCGGCTCTCCTCTGGACTTCTTGTTCCCCACGGAAAGTAATTGACTTTGACGTTTGTCCCATCCTATTCCGAGAATATTTCTTTACTATCTTTTCTGAAACCAAAAACAACAGAAAACATGCATCTGGCACTGTTGCAACTTGTTAATAGGTTAGTACCAGAAAACATGTAAAAAGCACCTCAAAGTGTGGACAAGTAAAGCAAAGTAGATACTAAACAAGCATGGAGCATAAAAAATTATAGATATGTTTCCAACGTATCAGCATCCCCAAGCTTAACTCCTGCTCGTCCTCGAGTAGGTAAGTGATAAAAAAGAATAATTTTTGAGGTGACATGCACCCTCACAATAAGGATCCAACCATTTGCAAGCATTGAAAGCTGGTATCAAAGAACTCTAAACATGTGCATGAAAGATGGAGTTCTAACAATAGGACATAGTAACTATGCATGCAACATGACAAGCTACAAACAAAGATCATGAATAATATGCATTGAAAAATGTTTGTTTGTTTCACATGCAGAAAACGTAGCATAGTGGCAATCAGCTTGTCCCTCATAGAGTAGCAAATAGATGCATAGGACACCTGCAAAGTTCACAAGGGTGACTAGAAACAAATAGCACAAGAACAAGTAATATCACAATATGCATCAATTAATAAGCTTTGGAACACTGCACACAGAATGACAACTATGCTCTCTTAATGGTGCCTAAAGGTAGAAGGTGGATACTCAAATAATGGTGAAAGAAAGGCCTTTTTGTAAAGGAAGCAGGGATTACAAGTTTCAAAAAGAGCTTCCAAAAATTATGGTACTTGTTAGCTTTCAGCCCTCATTGCCCCTATCATAAGCATCTTGAAGTGGTTAAGGTTAAAGTGGCAAATATGGAGTATATGCTTGACGAAGTATAAGTTGGCAATCTCAAGTCCCTTGAATACGAGGACCACACCTCATGCATACTCAACTTTGGGTCCAGGTAAGTTCTTGTCACTATAAGTATTTGCATATCATTGAGAACCGCCAACGGGGTACCCCTTGCACATGGTACATGAGCTTTCCCATAACCAAAATGACAAGGCAAGCGGACAATGAGCATCTCAGCAATATTTTTATTTACCATATGCATAGCTTTTTATTAAGGATGCTTCATAGATAGCTCATTATGGTGATGTTGCGAGTTTCCACCATGATTAGGCATGGCTTAGGCTAGCGGCCCAGGCATTTCTCTAACATAGGATACAAACTCCATGGACTTACAAGTTGCGGTGACCCAGCATACCACTGCATGTGTAGTACACTATAGTCGTTGACATGACATCCACAGAACACCGTTATGTAAATATCACATCCCTCAGAGTGGTACAACAGAAACATTGCGGGTCCATATTACAAACATTCACACATTATTATTATTACAATACCAGAAGTGCTAGACTTCAAAAGGTTTCAACTTACAAACCAAAATATAAAGTGTTTCAGTGGAATTTAAAAGTAGCAACTCCAACTAGGAGTTGAGATCAGCAGCTTATTCTATAGAGTTCATGCTGCTCGGCTCCGTTGGTTACTACTAACTAGGATACTTAGTTGGATTCGTTATCATCGACACCATAGCGGATTTCGTAATCCACTCCTTCAACACCTCCTGACAGGCCAGGCTCCCCGTAGAACACATCTTCTTGACATTCAGCTGCATACATTGGCACGTCTTCAGGATCCTCAGAGTCTAAGCAAGGGATCAAAGGAAAGAATGAGTAATAGCGTTACCCAACAAGTTCATTATATGCAAGGTGGGAAGTTTGATGCTCTAACTACCACCTTGGATTATAAATCCTTGGCACTCTGCAGTTTTTGTAAATCTTTCTTCAAATATTGATTTTATTATAAAAAAAATCTATGACCATCAGCCTTCACAGGTTGACCAGAACTTTCATAGAGTTCCTTTCCTGCCATGTTGGTATCTCCTTCCCGGAACAGGGAGTAACAAGTTACAATTCTTACACTCTGCAAAGGTGCGTTACTTTACCCATGAGAGATCAACTCCTTGTTGCACAACCGGGCGTACTTTCCCGTCCACAATTCCATGATGTGGGGCCTAGTAGTTGGTATAAGCCAATCACTGCCCCCTTCGTGACCTCGCATGCCTCCTTGGTGTACACCATGCCCAATAATGAATTACGGCAATGGTTTGTACAAACCGTTAGATGCCAGAACTATCATGGGACGATGAGGGTTCCCACCCATATGCTGCATATCATCTACGAATTACCAATTAATATGCATGCTACGAGGATAACAGCCACGACCTACACATCCGGAATTTTGGTCTTTTCCTATTTATTAAAAGATTTTATTTATAATTTTTGAACTTTTATTTTATTTTCTAGAATTTATAGGGCATTTTGGTCTTTTCCTATTTATTTAAAACAGGATCTAAATGGTTTGGGCTGTTTGTTTGGGTTTATTGGGCCCTTGTGGCCGAGTAGGGCAAGGTCAAAACAACACCCCAAAGGGTTTTCGGCCCACCCAGCCCAACTTACTCACTGTCTCACTCTCGAGCTCACCCTTCTCCTCCTCCTTCCCCGACCCCGTGGTCAGTGGTGTCGCCACTGGCGATTCCCGCCGTCGAGGACCGTCCTGGTCGCCGCCATGGTGCAGGATGAGGTTGTCGGCCCCGATCTTCCCTTCTATCCAATTGGATTTGGCCAGATCCTAACGCTGTCGCTGCTGTTGTATGCCGTGGTGATGTTCCTCGCCTCTATGTGTGGCTAAGGTCACCCCGTGGTGCTGTATGGGTCGCAGCGCCCCCTTGGGGTGCTCCCCGTGCTGCCATGGTCGTCGGCCCCTCTGCTTCCTCTTCTAGTCTACAGTAAGGACCTACTGTAAGTTTTTCCTCTCCCCTCGTGCTCTCTGTGCTAGGTCATCCTATGCTAGCTGTTGGTAGTTACCTTTCTGGTTACTATCTTGTTCTGATTAAGATGATTTGTTCCACTTACGGTTCATATCCTGCTGTTGATTAAATACTGGATGAATTGGGATCAAGTTTTGATGGTCCTTAGGCATGCTAAATGATTGTTAGCTGTGGCTTGTTGCTTAAGATGAACTGTGGTGGTGCTAGTGGCTTATCAGATGATTCTTTGGATTAATTTTGATGTGGTCAGAGGATTAAGTTGTTGTAGAAGCAATACTTATGTAACATCCCTAAAATCATGTTTCAAACTCATGCATATCATCCATGCATCCATGATCATATAGAGTTCATTTCAAACAAAATAATTCAAAAACAGGAGCATATGAGCTCATTATTTTATGTGATCATCATTTGAAACAAATGCTACTCTTCTATGAGAGATTGTTGTTCATGAAACCAAACCTTGTGCCTTATTGCTTTCAGAATGAGTTGCTAGATTGCTAAGACCTAAACCCAAGTTTTCAAAGCAAATACAATTTGAAAACCAAATTCAAAACCAATATAAAACAAGGGCTATGTCACTGATTATTCTATTTTATTCCAAATGACCCAGCCAATTCAAAGTGACCACTTGGTTGTATGCCCAAATTTGTAACTATTGCACACTGCAAAATTCCTGAAAAGATTTGAATTCAAATAGAGTTTGAAATCATTTGAAAATCATTCCAGAAAATCAAATCAGAAATAGAAAAGGATTATAGAAAAGGAAAAAGTCCAGCGCCAGGGTTTGAGCCCATCAACAGATCCAGCCCAGTTAGCCCACCCGGGTTCCCCCTCTCTCTCTTTCACTCACAGACGCACCCACAGAGACACTGACACCCGGACCCCACCCCCTCGCTGTTTCTCTCGCAGACAATTGGGCCCCGTCCACGTAGACTCCTTCTTCCCCAAATCTCGCGCACAGACGCCATCGCCGCCCGTTTCTTCCCCGCCTCTGCTGCGTTTTTAATCCTCTTAATAGGCGATGAATGCGTGCGTAATCTCCGCCCCTGCTCTGGCTATAAGATCCTCTCCCCAGTCCGCTCCATTCCCCTCACTCACCAACCGCAAAGCGCCGCTAGGTCATCCTGTCGAACTTGCGCCGCTGCATCGAGCATCTCCGACAGCAAATTCCGGTGAGTCCTGACCGCCCCTGTGCCTCTGATTCAAACGAGTGTAACCAGCATGACCTCGTGCACCTTCTGATACCATTTGCTTGCCTGCTTGTGACCCAGGACGCCATCCTCGTTCGTTTCTGGAAGCGACCGAGCCACCGCTCAACTCCGGCGATCAATTGCGGTAAGCACTGAGCGCCCCTTGACCTCTCTCGCATAAGACTAGGCTCGCCACTGTCTTGTGCATCATCTGATGCCATTGGTTTGTGCTAGGGAGACCAGGAACGTCGCCGTCCACTCCAACCCGACGCCGCCCGCAACTCCGACGAGCTCCCTCGGCCACTCTAGAGCGCCCCTTGCCGAACCACCGCCACCTTGAGCATCAGCAGCTCTCTGCGATTCCGGTAAACCCCTTCTCCCTCTCCTGCGTGACCTAGAACGCCAGCTCCACCACTGACAGAGGCGCCGCCGCCTGTCGCCGCCGCTAGCGCCGCCACTAGATGGTCAGGCTGCTCAGGATCGTTAGATCCAGATCGTGCGAATATGATAGAACACGAGCGAAGCGGTAAGATTAGATCTGAGCCACACGATTAAGTTAGATCCAGCGGCTCAGAAGCGTGATCCGACGCGAGACGGTACACGCCAATCAGAGCGTGACGCGTGGCTAGGGTTAGATTTAAAACTGGATTTTGAATCTGATTTATGTTCAAATTTGATTTGGTTATAACTTTTGATCCCCAAGTTAGAATTTGACAAATTTTATACCGTTGGAATCAGGAGAGCAAGCTCTTTCAGAATATGCAATGTGTTTAATGTTTAGCTTCTGTTAAAAAGGTTTTATTTGCAGAAACTTGTGTAGGACTAATTAGAGTTTATGAAATGTTTAGGAATTGCTTTAGGGTCTAAATAATTATTGTTTGGCAAGTTTTTAACTTGTTAGTGAATGAGTACTGTTTACTTGCTTGGTTGAATTTTGAAAATCATCACTTAGCATTTTGCATTGCATGCATATATTTTTGGTTGTATATGTTTTGTGTGTAATTTGTGGCTACCATTCCTTGTGTAGATTTCGGTGCTAGTGATTGTGATTGTGAGGAATGCTACTCTCCCAACTACCAAGGCAAGTGGTACTTCATGAATAATTTTATCCTATGTTTTCTACTAAGCATTAGAAATATTTTGTTAGACTTGCATGCTATATTTTGCTTATATGCCATGATGGGAAATCCTAGTAGTTGTAGATTTGCTAAGGAATTTCTAAGTTAAGTTACTATCTATGCCATGCTTAGCCTATCTAGTAGCAAACAAAGGTTGGTGAAATATACATGCTATGATGAAAATATTTCTAAGTCTTTTGGACTTGTGTTTTGCCTAATAAAACAACTAAGTTAATGAAACACCTGGGTGGAATGGAAGGAAAGGTTTATGTTGAGTGGTTACACAAGTCCCATTTCTATGGTTTACCTTGTGTATCTCACTTGTGGTAAGCCACCCAGGAACAAAGGGATTTTAGAGGCCAAGTGTTAAGAAGCTTCTAGTGCAGCCACTTGGCAATATGGGCTCTGCCTGGATCACATAAGTTGCAAGAACTTAGCCATTTGGACAGTTGGTGGTAGTGGGATGATAGGTTGGAACGCATCCATTTGGTCTAAGGGAAGGCTTCTGAAAGGTCCTGTCTTGGTGAAACCAAGTCTGGTGGGGAAAGTGCACAACCTCTGCAGATGGAAAAATCTAAGTACTTAGCCAAGTCCATGGCAATGGACAACTTGAGCATCAAGACATGGAAGCTATCAAGAATCTCCTCATCCCAATTTCTAAGTAAAAACTTGTGGGTGAACAAGGGTGAAGGACCTCAATGTCTATTGGTGGTTCCTTGGGAAAAGTTTTGACAAAGAAAAACTTAGTGATTTCAACTAATAGGCAAAACCTATTTTGAGCAAAGCAAGCCAAGCTACACTTAGCCAAATTGCATATAGTATCTAGTCCACTTAAAATTTTACTAAGGTATCACTTTCCAATACTATTCCAAAGTATTGACCCACTGTGGCTGTAACTTGTGATGTTGCAGGTTACTCTGATGAGGATTAGGTGTCATGAGTCTACACTCAACATGTTTGCCTGTGGCACATGAAGATGAAGACTTTTGTTTATTTACTTAATAAAACTCTTGTATTAGGCCTGTGGCCTTGGAGTTGTAAAGACTATGTTTATCTCTGGAATGGATGTAATAAATGACCTTTGTATCTGTGTACTTCATCTTAAACTGTGGATGCCAGCAATGATCCAGGGACTAGCATTGCAATCACAGGGATCCTTTTCCTTTATAAAGGAGAGATCTTACAACTTAGGAAATCTTGTGGTTTACTGTCTCACCACTGTCATTACTTGGGTAATGACAGTGAGTGTTGTGTGATGAAGTCACTGTATTAACACTTGTTGGCTTAAGAGTTCATATGTAGTTTGAGATCAAATAGTTCCAAATAGTGAAGATATACATAGGGATTTTCTTAATTATGATTCCTGTGATGATAGGAAATGATTTACAGTTGGTTGGTTAAATCTAGGAAGATTGAATGCTTAACCTGATTAATGTAGAACTGTTCTTGTGACACCATCTTTGTATGGTACACAAGATTAGATTCTATTTCATTGTTTGGGTTGGTTCAAGCTTAAGATTTGGCTTGGCATGATAGATAAGTGAAATCCTCTTTCCTTGTATCCCTAGAACCATTGATGTTGGTCTGAGGTTTAGGGATTTAGACCTCTATCTTGTTGATTCACATGGAGTGGTTGTGGTAGTGATACCAGTTACTATTTCTTGAATCAAAGTTGGGGAAAAATTCTTGTAAGCTTGATAACTTATATAGATCCATAAGATCAAATTCTAAGGTGCCACTCTTGTCTTAGAGATGTGCCTAGAAGTTTAAATCTTAGCTATGTTCATTCTTGAATTGAAATATAGCTTGAAAACTAAATCAATGATGTTGTTCTGAGATTTAGTTGGATCCTTATACTTTTCTGATTGCTTTTAAAGTTTAAAACCTCAGTGATGGATTCACCCCACTTGGGTGCTTTCTGAGAGTTTGAATAAGAGACATATCATGCATGCTTGTCTAATCTTAGACAAATAGATCATTTGATGGTCTGTTTACTCACCACTGTCACTTGAGGTTGTGGTTGCTGGTGGTAGCTTGATCTAGTGCTCTCCTGGTATTTCCAGCTCCTGGCTTGTCCTTGATCTAGCCCATCATCTCCTGATCCGGATGGCTTGATCTTGGTCTTGCTATCCACTTGATCTACCCCGTCCTTATGTCACCATCTTGGTGATGTGATCCTGGGCTTTGTTTGGTTTAGCTGCTGGCTGTTGTGCTTGGTGTGTAAGAGCAATGGAATGGTGTGGGGATTGGTTTCCCATGACTGTGTTGATAGTTTTGTTTGGTTGTGCTGCTGTTGTGGTGTTGACAGCACACACCATGCAGTTTGGTGTGTGTGCTGCGTGTGTGCCAGCTACTCAGTTGTGGATATGTTCTGAATTTTGAAAGTTACTTTCATCTGGTTACTTCTACTTGGCTGGTGAAACTTGCCCCTCCTTGCTATTATTTGACTTATGGCTTAAAATTATGAAAGATACATTCTTTCATATTGGTGAAACTTGCCCCTTATATACTCAATGATGAAAAAATGAACAGTGCACTTCACTGTCAACTTCTGAGAGTAAAAATAATTCTAATCCTAACCTTCTTTTTCTTTTAAGTTTTTGTTTTATTTTGTAGGTACCAGATTTGAAGATCAATATTTTAGTTTAGGTTTTTCTTTTTCATTTTTTTTAGAATAGTCACTTGTAATAACTCTCATATTCTATTGTAATCTTTAATTTATTCCTTTGTACTCTTTATTTTATTATTTTTTAATAAATATTGTACTATCATTAATAAAGAAATATTATTCTTTATCTACTTGCTATTGTAAAGATTGTGGATGATTTTCATAAGTTACATTTTTGTAACTTATTTATTGAATAATATTATGGAATGTAGATTCTTATTCTTAATTGCTTTCTTTATATAAAGTTTGAGTTATTATTGGTTAACTCTTAATTAAATAAAATACTCAAACATTATTCAAAATCCTTTTGAATTATAATTCAAACACTCAAGTTTTAAATTTAAATTTCATTTCCCAAAACACATAAGTACACAAAGATCATATCAAAGTCTATAACAATCATCCTTCAAGACTATACCTAATCTCAAAGTATGAAAGAAACCTTGATCACTTTAGGTTTTTATTTGGCGAAAAATTTACCCACATTTTCACAGATGAATGCATGCAACATTTCAAATTTGTGAATCTACCCTTCATTAGTTCCTAAATGCTGGGATGTTACAGACTTACCCTCTTAAATTAAACTTCGTCCCGAAGTTTGTTGAGGTGTACCTGAATAGTTCCGGATAGGATTTTATTAAATCTTCGTCTTTCTCCCAAGTGGCTTCTCTTTCAGGGTGATGTTCCCACTGTACTTTGCAATACTTGATTGCTCTATTCCTCAACCTTTTCCAGTTTTCTTCCAAAATTTTACATGGCTTTTCAACATAGGTCAAGTCTGCTTGTAGTTCCATCTCCTGATGTGTGATTGCATCATCTAGAACTTTCAAACATTTACGAAGTTGTGACACATGGAAAACATTGTGCACTTGAGCCAATCTTAATGGTAACTCTAAAGCATAATCTATAGTTATGTTCTGACTCAATATCTTGAATGGTCCGATGTATCTTTGACTCAATTTTCCTTTAACTCTGAACCTTTTCACCCCTTTCATTGGACTTACTTTCAAGTATACCATGTCTCCCACTTCTGGATGCCATGATCTTCGACTTTGATCAGCATAATTTTTCTGCCTACTTTGGGCTATTTTCAGTCTATCCCTGATCTTATCAATGATATCTTGTCTTTCCTTGATATAGTCTGGCGCAAATTCTTTGTTGTTACCAGGCTCATACCAACATATTGGTGATCTACACTTCCTTACATACAGAACTTGGTATGGAGCTGCCTTCAGACTACTCTGATAGCTATTATTGTAGGAAAATTCTGCCAATGGTAGATGATCTTCCCATATACCTCCAAAATCTAATGCACAAGCTCTTAACATATCTTCTAGTATTTGATTTGTTCTCTCTGTTTGACCTCCTGTCTCAGGATGATAGGGTGTGCTGAAATCTAACTTTGAACCTAGTGCTTCATGCAATTGCTTCCAAAATGCTGAAGTAAACACTGATCCCCTATCAGTTACGATCTTTTTGGGTACTCCATGCTTACTTACTATCTCTTTGATGTAAACTTCTACTAACTTCTCAGCATTATCTTTCTGATTTACCAGAATAAAATGTGCACTTTTAGTGAGTCTGTCCACAATTACCCATATCATATCCTTCCGTTTAGGTGTCATGGGCAATCCTGTGATGAAGTCTAGACCTATTTCCTCCCACTTCCACTCGGGAATTTCTAAAGGTTGTAATGGTCCTACTAGACTTTTATGTTCAGCCTTAACCCTTTGGCAAGTATGGCATTCTGATACATATTTAGCAATGTCCCTTTTCATGTTATTCCACTAGAATAGTTCTTTCAAATCCATATACATTTTAGTACTTCCTGGATGTATAGAATATGGTGTTTCATGTGCTTCTCTGAGTATGACATCACGAATCTCAGTTACATCTGTAACACATAGACGGTCTTGAAACCATAAAGACTCATAATCTCCAAGGCGAAAAACTGATTTTTGCCTTGAGATATCCTCCGAATTTCCTCAGCAATAAAAGGATCTTCTGCTTGATGTCTAAAAATCTCGTGTTTAAGATCACTATCCTACTCTGCAACTACCTGCATAGTAGCTAATCCTCCAAGAACCTCTGTTCTGATGAATTGAAGTTCTAATCTTTCCAAGTCCATTTGTAACTCTTTTGGTAGCTCCCTATTGCTAGGCTGAATATCTGCACTCTTTCAGCTTAAAGCATCAACTACAACATTTGCTTTCCCTAGAGTATATTTGATTGTTAAATCATAATCTTTGATTAGTTCCAACCAACGCTTCTGTCTCATATTCAGTTCCTTTTGGGTGAAGAAATATTTGAGACTCTTATGGTCAGTGTATAACTCACATCTGGCTCCATAAAGAAAATGCCTCCATCCTTTTAGCGCAAAAACCACTGCTTCTAACTCTAAATCATGAGTTGGATAATTGACTTCATGTGGTTTCAGTTGTCTTGAACCATAAGCAATGACTTTCCGATCTTGCATTAATACACAACCCAAACCTTCTTTAGATGCATCACAGTATACTGTGAAGTCCTTCCCTGTTTCAGGAACTGCTAAGATTGGAGCTGTGGTTAACCTGGTCTTTAACTCTTGAAAACTTGCTTCACACTTCTCATCCCAATTGAATGGTGTATTCTTTCTTAACAATTTGGTCATTGGTCCAGCTATTTTGTAGAAACCTTCAATGAATCTCCGATAATAACCAGCCATCCCTAAGAAACCTCGAACTTGCTTCACATTGGTTGGTGTAGTCCACTCTAATACTGACTGAACTTTAGATGGATTTACATCAATTCCATCTTTACTGATCACATGACCGAGGAATTCTACCTCATCTAGCCAAAATTCACACTTACTAAACTTAGCATAAAGTTTGTGTTCCCTTAGAGTCTATTCTCAAATGATCAGCATGCTCTTCCTTATCCTTGGAATATATCAGAATATCATCAATAAAGACTATGACGGACTTGTCCAAATATGGCATGAAGATTTTGTTCATTAAATTCATGAATATTGCTGGTGCATTGGTCAAACCAAATGGTACTACCGGATACTCATGGTGTCCATATCTTGAGACAAATGTTGTTTTTGGAACATCTTCCGGTTTGATTTTTATTTGATGGTATCTAGATCTTTGGAAATACTCCGGCTCCTTTCACTTGATCAAATAAATCTTGGATCCTTGGTAAATGATACTTATTCTTGATAGTAATGTTGTTCAGATTTCTATAATCTCCACACATACTTCTTCCACCATCTCTCTTATCCACAAAGATTACTAGTGTTCCCCATGGAGATACACTTTCCTGAATAAATCCTTTTCTGGCTAACTCATCAATTTGCTCATTGAGTTCTTTAACTCTTTGGGTCCCATCTTGTATGGTGCTTGAGATATTGGTGTTGTACCAGGAATTAGATCAATAGTGAACTTTATCTCCCGATCTGGTGGCATTCCCGGTAGCTCTAGTGGAAAAACATCTTGAAATTCATTTGCTATAGGAATATCTTCCAATTTGACCTCTTTCATCGAGTTCAACTGCAGATCCACCATAATATGACTGTGCTTATATGCTTGGTAAACTCTCCTTGCTCCACTTGGAGTTTTGATTGAGACAGTTTTCTCCTCACAATTTATCTGAGCTCCGTGTTCCATCATCCAATCCATCCCTAGCACTACTGCAATTCCCTTCAAAGGAATCACATAAAGGTCTGCGAAGTATGTACAACCACAGATCAAGATAACCTGATCTTGTTTTATGTGGCGTACAATCACATTTCCCCCTGCCATAACTACGGTCATAGGGTTTTCTAACTTAGCCCTTATAATCCCGAACTTATCACAGAATTCTTCAGAAATGAATGAAGTAGTTGCACCAGTATCAAATAGAACTTTGCCGAGATTGGTAAGGATATTGAGCGTACCTATCACTGCATGCTCCAAATTATCCACCTCCTCAAGGGTTGCACAATTCAGTTTCCCGGTAGGTCTGTTCCTCTTGCCATTGTTGTTCTTGCCATCATTTCCTCCTTTATTGGGATGTCCATTTCCTCCACTTGTTTGTCCTCCTCCCTTGGTAGGCCAACCTCCTGGTGGTTTGCTCGGACAATCGGGCTTGATATGCCCTTCTGACCACAACCGTAACAGATCACTACAGTCTTTTTGCATTCTCTCTAGAAATGCCCTGGAATTCCACAATTGTTACAAATAACATTCCTTCTCGGATTGGATTGATTTCCACCACTGCCTTTGTTATTGTTATTGTTGTCATAGTTCTTGTTCCGGGGTTTGAACTCCAGACTAGGTTTAGGTTTACTTGCCTGAATTCTCTTGGTTTCCTTCTTGGATCTCTTCCTCCTATCCTCTTGGACATTATTATAATCATCTTCAAAAGTAATGGCTGCATCCAACAACTGCTGATAAGTTTGCTTATTAGCTAACCTTAGCTGCATTTTCACAAATGGGTTTAACCCACGCAGGAAACATTTCTTTCGCTTCTCTTCTGTGTTAACATCCTCCTCAGCATAACAAGACAGTTGACTAAACTCCCGGATATACTTCATGACACTAGTATATCCCTGCTGAAGCTCCTTAAATTATCTCCGCTTTAACTCCATAACACTCTCCGGAACATGATATTTATGGAATCTCTGCTTAAACTCCTCCCAGGTGAACTCCCTTCCTGGTTGTTGCATAGCCAACTGATTCTCCCATCATGATGCTGCAGGTCCAGTCAGAAGATGAGTTGCATACCTCAATTTCTCCTCATCATTGCAACCTACAGTCTTCAGCTTTCTTTCTGTATCGGGTAGCCAATCTTCTGCATCCATTGGTTCAAGGGCTGATGCAAAAGGTAACGGCCTTGCATTCTGGAAGTCGGAAAGACTTACTCCTCCACCTTTAGGTGCCCTCTGATTTGCTTGTCCCAACAACTCTTCCATGAACTTATTCTGGGTCTCTTGCATCATTTGCATACACTGCATAAACTTCTGCTCCATCAACGGCCTCATTGGTGGTGGTGGTGGCAATGCTCCCTGATTTGCTGCATCTGCATCGGCCTTCTCCTTGGCCTCTCGTTCCATCCGCTGCTGCCCAGTTTCGATTTCTACACCCATATCCATGACCCTCTAGTCCTGCAACATAAAGCAAATACTCATAATTACATCATGCACATGTGTTCTGAGCTCGACTTTATGCACAGAACCAGTCACACAATGAAGATCCAAAGAAAATCCAAATATGCATTTCACATATTATACATAATATCATAATAATACAAATTCATTACAACATATACCATATTGGTATAATCACAACACTACCTTATTTATCTAACTGTCTTATTTTGTAGAGTACAATACACGATACTTGATACCTCTACATAGTTGCCTACTTCTAGTAGTACCTACGATCATCATACATGCCTGATGTCCAACCATGATGACGTGTCGTTTGTCACACAGTTTGTGGAACAAATGGCCTTCCAGAAGGAACATACTCAGTATCTTAAGTGTCAGGACTTGAGTCATTACTCAACATGAGTGCATTGACTCCCTCCAGCTCAGCTGAAAAGTCTTCAGAAACATATTCAACATTATCTCCCGCTTGCATCTCCTGAGCTTCATTCCTTGAGTTGTCAACAGGATACGCAGATCCTGCTGCTTCCCAGGTGCTCCTTTGGGCAAGATAGTTAAACACTAGATAATGTATATTCCCTGGGTTTTGAGAAGATGTTGATGATTCAAACACTCTCTCATTAGGATCTTCTTCTTCATCCTGATTATCTATCGACATGGCATTTCTACTACTGTTACTAGGGTTAATTCTTGCACCCATCCAGCTAGATTGTCCAACATTTCTGTCAGAACCATCTGTGGACATCTGATGTTCATGAGATCCTTCATATGATCCCCTTCTCCAACCATCAAAATTCTCAATAGGAAGTTCTGAATCAGAACCATCGTCTGGACCCTGTGGTACTACATACATCATATCCATAGTAGGATCATATATAGGTTCAGGACTTGGTGTAAAAGATTCGGGATCTATAGGTATATCCTTAAAGATAGGTGTTGCACTACTACTTGCTTCCTTCTCCAACTGGAATGCTAACTGCTTTCTCCTTTCCGGATCAGTTAGATCCTCTAACATGTCATTTTTATCTTCGACAATCACTTGATGTGTCTTATAGAAAGATGCAACGAGTGTTCAGTATCTATCCATAAACTTGGAAGATAACTTAGGATGCTTCTTAAATAAAGTAACATGATCCGGTATAGGCTCCGAGTCTATGGAATCATGAGGTATCACAGAGAATGTGCTACCTTCTAACTCCTTGGCTTTATGCTCCCGGATATTAGCTATCGCCTCCACAACAGCAACATGATATCCTGCTAAGTGACTCCTACCTTCACCTATAGGTAGATCGTGATATAATCCAAGCTCCTATGGAAGTTGGATACTCACATGATACTTGGATAACATCCAGCCATCAAGGTAAGTTACAGTATTCACTGGAATTCTAGTTGGATAACTAAAAATCTTTAAAAGTTGACGAAGTTGGTCTGTGAATGATCCTTGATAATCATCAAGAGTCTCCTCTTTCCTTATCAAAGTATGTTTTGGAAACTTTGGTGCCATAACTCTGTATATCAGAAAAAATAGTTTTGATTAGTAACCAATTATATATTGCATCATAACAAAGAATTATTGCACTAAAACATATAACGGATAATTCTCATTTGAATACCCATTATATTATTTTTAGAGAATTCTTTATCATTGCCAAACTTTCCTACAGGTAATACCCGTTACTAGGTTTCCAACCTAAGGTCAAAGCAATTTGCTCTGATACCAACTGCGGTGACCCAGCATACCACTGCATGTGTAGTACACTATAGTCGTTGACATGACATCCACAGAACACCGTTCTGTAAATATCACATCCCTCAGAGTGGTACAACAGAAACATTGCGGGTCCATATTACAAACATTCACACATTATTATTATTACAATACCAGAAGTGCTAGACTTCAAAAGGTTTCAACTTACAAACCAAAATATGAAGTGTTTCGGCGGAATTTAAAAGTAGCAACTCCAACTAGGAGTTGAGATCAGCAGCTTATTCTATAGAGTTCATGTTGCTTGGCTCCGTTGGTTACTACTAACTAGGATACTTAGTTGGATTCGTTATCATCGACACCATAGCAGATTTCGTAATCCACTCCTTCAACACCTCCTGACAGGTCAGGCTCCTCGTAGAACACATCTTCTTGACATTCAGCTGCATACATTGGCACATCTTCGGGATCCTCAGAATCTAAGCAAGGGATCAAGGGAAAGGATGAGTAACAACGTTACCCAACAAGTTCATTATATGCAAGGTGGGAAGTTTGATGCTCTAACTACCACCTTGGATTATAAATCCTTGGCACTATGCAGTTTTTGTAAATCTTTCTTCAAAGATTGATTTTATTATAAAAAAAATCTATGACCATCAACCTTCACAGGTTGACCAGAACTTTCATGGAGTTCCTTTCCTTCCGCGTTCGTAGCTCCTTCCCAGAACAGGGAGTAACAAGTTACAATTCTTACACTCTGTAGAGGTGCGTTACTTTACCCATGAGAGATCAACTCCTTGTTGCACAACCGGGCGTACTTTCCCGTCCACAATTCCATGATGTGGGGCCCAGTATTTGGTCCAAGCCAATCACTACCCCCTTCGCGACCTCGCATGCCTCCTTGGTGTACACCATGCCCACATAATGAATTACGGCAATGGTTTGTACAAACCGTTAGATGCCAGAACTATTGTGGGACGATGAGGGTTCGCACCCATATGCTGCATATCCTCTACGAATTACCAATTAATATGCACGCTACGAGGATAACAGCCACGACCTGCACATCGGGCTTCATGCGAGAGGAATAAGATACAGTTGACTTCTCTGTCCCATTCCAAATCTCATGGCTAATGCGTAATATACGACGCTAGAATCACTGATGTCAGGGGTTATTAAGTCCATAATTGATCATCATTATTGCAATTAGAACCCTAAGTTCTATTGCTCCATTATATCATCACTTAGGATGGTATCTATGATTTCTTTAATTGTGAAAATAATATTTTGTTTCTTTTGGAGTAGATATGATAACACACAATTTGCAAATACTTTGATAAAGACTCTTCAAAGGATATGAGCAAGTGATCAACTTGCCTTGTGATTGCAAGGTAGTGAAGTCTGATGCTTGCACTGGACCTTGAGCTTCTGTCTACAAAAACATCATTATTGCCCGGTAAGGACAATATTTAAAGAAGCAAAATGATTATGCAAAGTAATGTAATGCATCATTTAACTTGATATGCATTCTCCCTATTATTATAAAAATTCTTTTTAAAAATAAAGGATTTATAAATATTACTTTTTAATATTTATATTAGAATATTGTATTCTTTTTATTTTATTTCCCTTTTATTTGAATTTTATTGATTTAATAATTCCTTTAAGAATTATCACTTAGATATCAAAAATTGTTATAAAATATTTGTTTAGTATTGTTCTAAAATACTACAATATTAATATATAATGAAAGTGATTTTTATTTATTTTTATCATCTTTCAATAATTTTGTAAAATTCCATAAGGAATATTTAAATTACAAAATTGTTAATAAAAAATTTATGTTTAAAATTTTATTTCTTAATTTATTTGGATAGTTTGGATTATTGTGAGTCCAAAAAGATTTTATTTATAATTTTTAAACTTTTATTTTATTTTCTAGAATTTATAGGGCATTTTGGTCTTTTCCTATTTATTAAAAACAGGCTCTAAATGGTTTGGGCTGTTTGTTTGGGTTTATTGGGCCCTTGTGGCCGAGTAGGGCAAGGTCAAAACAACACCCCAAAGGGTTTTCGGCCCACCCAGCCCAACTTACTCTCTGTCTCACTCTCGAGCTCACCCTTCTCCTCCTCCTTCCTCGACCCGTGGTCAGTGGTGTCGCCGCCGGCGATTCCCGCCGTAGTGGACCGTCCTGGCCGCCGCCATGGTGCAGGATGAGGTTGTCGGCCCTGCTCTTCCCTTCTATCCAATTGGAATTGGACTTGGAGCTCTCATGTGGCCAGATCGATGTTGTCCCAAACCCTAGGATTTGGGGTTGGCGTTGATCCTGACGTCGTCGCTGCTGTTGTATGCCGTGGTGATGTTCCTCGCCTCTATGTGTGGCTAAGGTCACCCCGTGGTGCTGTATGGGTCGCAGCGCCCCCTTGGGGTGCTCCCCGTGCTGCCATGGTCGTCGGCCCCTCTGCTTCCTCTTCTAGTCTATAGTAAGGACCTACTGTAAGTTTTTCCTCTCCCCTCGTGCTCTCTGTGCTAGGTCATCCTATGCTAGCTGTTGGTAGTTACCTTTCTGGTTACTGTCTTGTTCTGATTAAGATGATTTGTTCCACTTACGGTTCATATCCTGCTGTTGATTAAATACTGGATGAATTGGGATCAAGTTTTGATGGTCCTTAGGCATGCTAAATGATTGTTAGCTGTGGCTTGTTGCTTAAGATGAACTGTGGTGGTGCTAGTGGCTTATCAGATGATTCTTTGGATTAATTTTATGTGGTCAGAGGATTAAGTTTCTGTAGAAGCAATACTTAGGAAATCTTGTGGTTTACTGGTAATGACAGTGAGTGTTGTGTGATGAAGTCACTGTATTAACACTTGTTGGCTTAAGAATTCATATGTAGTTTGAGATCAAATAGTTCCAAACAGTGAATACATACATAGGGATTTTCTTAATTATGATTCCTGTGATGATAGGAAATGAATTACAGTTGGTTGGTTAAATCTGGGAAGATTGAATGCTTAATCTGATTAATGTAGAACTGTTCTTGTGACACCATCTTTGTATGGTACACAAGATTAGATTCTATTTCATTGTTTGGGTTGGTTCAAGCTTAAGATTTGGCTTGGCATTATAGATAAGTGAAATCCTATTTCCTTGCATCCCTAGAACCAATGATGTTGGTCTGAGGTTTAGGGATTTAGACCTCTATCTTGTTGATTCACATGGAGTGGTTCTGGTAGTGATACCAGCTGCTATTACTTGAATCAAAGTTGGGGAAAAATGCTTGTAAGCTTGATAACTTATATAGATCCATAAGATCAAATTCTAAGGTGCTACTCTTGTCTTAGAGATGTGCCTAGAAGTTTAAATCTTAGCTATGTTCATTCTTGAATTGAAATATAGCTTGAAAACTAAATCAATGATGTTGTTCTGAGATTTAGTTGGATCCTTATACTTTTCTGATTGCTTTTAAAGTTTAAAACCTCAGTGATGGATTCACCCCACTTGGGTGCTTTCTGAGAGTTTGAATAAGAGACATATCATGCATGCTTGTCTAATCTTAGACAAATAGATCATTTGATGGTCTGTTTACTCACCACTGTCACTTGAGGTTGTGGTTGCTGGTGGTAGCTTGATCTGGTGCTCTCCTGGTATTTCCAGCTCCTGGCTTGTCCTTGATCTAGCCCATCATCTCCTGATCCGGATGGCTTGATCTTGGTCTTGCTATCCACGTAATCTACCCCCTCCTTATGTCACCATCTTGGTGATGTGATCCTGGGCTTTGGTTGGTTTAGCTGCTGGCTGCGGTGCTTGGTTTAGCTGCTAGCTGCTGTGCTTGGTGTGTAAGAGCAATGGAATTGTGTGGGGATTGGTTTCCCACGACTGTGTTGATGGATTTGTTTGGTTGTGCTACTGCTATGGTGTTGACAGAACACACCATGCAGTTTGGTGTGTGTGCTGCTTGTGTGCCAGCTACTCAGTTGTGGATATGTTCTGAATTTTGAAAGTTACTTTCATCTGGTTACTTCTACTTGGCTGGTGAAACTTGCCCCTCCTTGCTGTTATTTGACTTATGGCTTAAAATTATGAAAGATACATTCTTTCATATTGGTGAAACTTGCCCCTTATATACTCAATGATGAAAAAAATGAACAGTGCACTTCACTGTCAACTTCCGAGAGTAAAAATAATTCTAATCCTAACCATCTTTTTCTTTTAAGTTTTTGTTTATTTTGTAGGTACCAGATTTGAAGATCAAGATTTTAGTTTAGGTTTTTATTTTTCATTTTTTTAGAATAGTCACTTGTAATAACTCTCATATTCAATTGTAATCTTTAATTTATTCCTTTGTACTCTTTATTTTATTATTTTGTAATAAATATTGTACTATCATCAATAAAGAAATATTATTCTTTATTTACTTGCTATTGTAAAGATTGTGGATGATTTCCATAAGTTACATTTTTGTAACTTATTTATTGAATAATATTATGGAATGTAGATTCTTATTCTTAATTGCTTTCTTTATATAAAGTTTGAGTTATTATTGGTTAACTCTTAATTAAATCAAATACTCAAACATTATTCAAAATCCTTTTGAATTATAATTCAAACACTCAAGTTTTAAATTCAAATTTCATTTACCAAAACACATAAGTCCACAAAGATCATATCAAAGTCTATAACAATCGTCCTTCAAGACTATACCTAATCTCAAAGTATGAAATAAACCTTGATCACTTTAGGTTTTTATTTGGCGAAAAATTTACCCACATTTTCACAGATGAATGCATGCAACATTTCAAATTCCTGAATCTACCCTTCATTAGTTCCTAAATGCTGGGATGTTACAGAAGTTCCCTCTTTATTTCACACCGGTGACATCCATCGACAAAAGAACATGATATCAACTGAGTACAACAAAGTACAAGTGCAATGTTCAAAACGTTCCCCGTGATAGCACAGTTCTGCTAATTCCAACTTATAAGTGCAAGCATATACAACAAAGTTGTCACAATGGTTCAAGTTTATTAGGGGCAAAGAATATAAAGTGTGCCATCAATTTCGTGAGGGCTTTAATCACTAAGTTTTGACATAACAAAATAGTTTTTAATTGGAAGATAGATGAAAACAAGAATATACTTGGAATGGTGTAACACACCATGCATAGGAGTTTATATTGGACACTTTGGAATAACTTGGTTTCTTGGGAGTTGGAAGCATGAGTAGAACTTACTCATACAAGTGGAGGCCAGCAAAAGACTGGCAGCAACCAATTAAGAGAGCAATATGGCCAAAATCATGCCATGCAACAAAGCATACTAATCAAAGCAAAGAGTGGTACTACAAGTCAAGGACTAAATGATCATAGAGGCTAATGGTGACTTGTCATAGTCATAACATAGTGTGAGCATGTGCGAAGTCAACCCAAGCAAAGCATCAAAGGAGAATACCACAATACTATGCTTTTGCATGCTAAAACAACACATAGTTTCTTCAAGCACACTAAGCAATCCCAATTGTTTGGAACAAGACATGCTACAACAATAATCACTAAGCATAAGGTCAAAAAAACACCTAGCATGTCATGCTAAAGTCTAAATCACAGTCAATGCAAGCTCCTCTTGCACTTCA
The DNA here is from genome assembly GCA_023614405.1 of Avena insularis. NCBI lineage: Eukaryota > Viridiplantae > Streptophyta > Magnoliopsida > Poales > Poaceae > Avena > Avena insularis. The sequence continues at coordinate 26,442,160 of CM042689.1, read as the reverse complement.
AGCAAGAACTTACTATTCCTTTCCAAACACCAAGCAAACTTATTTGCAAAACAACACAGCGTGAACGGGGGTCCAAACTACTTTATTCAAGCAAACTAAACAACCTAAGCAAAGCAAATGAAAACTAAGACGCTCCAAGAACAACACAACTGTGCATGAAACAATAAAAATGAAGTGTCTAGACGGACCTGAGCTTTTTATTAATGAAGAAGGGGATGCCTTGGGCATCCCCAAGCTTTGACGCTTGTACCTCTTGGATATTTCTTGGGGTGAAACCATGGTGTCATCCCCAAGCTTGAGCTTTTATCCATTCTTCATCTCATTGCATCATTCTCTCTCTACACCTGAAATTTTTCCTTCATACAAAACTTCACACAATCTTCATTAGCAACATTAGTGTATTCAAAAGATATTAGACCCCTGGCAAAGCTTTGGAACAACAAGTATTTTCAATAAAAACACAAGATACTGTAGTAACTCCTTTCAAAAAGCTCAATTCACCTAAAGAGAACTCAAAAAGGAATCAATAAGAAGCAAATGCAAATAATGGCAGAAATCTGTCAAAACAGACAAGCAGGTAGAAACCGGTTTTTTCGAACATCTTATGTTGCTCAAATCAAAACGTGTTGAACTAACGAAAGTTATCTAACATCTGGGGGATTTATTCGTAAATTTTGAGCTCAATCCGAGTTACATAGACTCCTCACGAATATTTTTGGTGGAGGACAGAAATCTGTTTCAGGACAGCAACTCCCCAAATCTTACTTCCTTCTCATTAGAGGTCATTCTTGGCTCAAAAGGCAAACAAAAAGGATAAGGAGAGGTCATTACTGAAGTAATAACTTCCAATACTCAAGGAAACTCTTGGGTTATCTCCCAACAAGTACTTTTCTTTAACTCCTTTAAGTTAGGCACAAGAAGCAAGAAGAATCAAGTATTTTCAAATGAAGCATTAATATCCATACTTGCAAAGTCTTCAACTATGAAAGGTAGCTCATCCAAATGGGTTTTGGACGATCCCTTAACATCTCTCTTTGGTCTACTACTTTCATCAAAAAGATTTTAAGGAGCAATCCAATCAAAATTCTTTTCAAAGGCTTCATGCATTCCAACAAGCTTAAAGGGTATGGGTATCTTAAATTCTTCTCCAGTCTTAGTTTTATCAGAAATACCCACAACATCTACACTTGAGCCCAGCATATTGAAACGCTGTGGGGGAGGTGACCCCGGATAGGGTCAGGACGGGGAAAGACGAAAGGAAGTTCCCCGTCCAAATTCTGAGTTACTGTCTAAATCGGCTGAATCCTGTTAAGGTCGGCCGAGGTAAGCGAGAGCAGGACACTTAAGAGAAGAGCAATACGTTACCTGGCCGACGTACTGTTTAAGTCGGCCGGGTCAGCCCGAATAATCTAAATGCAGGTGAAGGCCATGCCGAGTCAAGCGAGGCAGGGCCGAATGACATGAAGCTTGCAGGAGAACGAAGTGCCTATAGTCAAACCCTAGTCACAAGCTAGGAAGGATCTGAACAGAGCCAAACACAAAGGACAAGGCATGAAGGGCGTATGAGGTCACGAAGGTGACAGTCCTGGAGCCCGAGGCGTGCAGGTAGGGTCCTCTGAAACCTTGCCGTCATTAGAAGGGCGACACGGAAAGGAGGCCGCCGAGTTACTATATTAGGACAAGCATATTCTTCGAATATGCTTGCCACGTCAGCCCTAGAGGAGCCAAGACGCCCCTTTATAAGGAGAGCCTTGGACTCTGAGAAGGGGATCAGCTCATTTGGTACCGTTAGGCTGGTAAAAGTTCGTCTTCCCCTCTTGTAAACTGCTCAAGGAGCACTTGTAGCCCAAGAGAGGAGGAATAAAGATCTTTACGTTAGTCGTTTGTGTGTAGAATCAACTACAACTTCCCTCCCCAGATCCCTCTAGCATCCATTGGCCCCATACTTTAGCCTACCCATGGCATCTGCCGTGCCACCACCACGACAGTTGGCGCCCACCGTGGGGCCAGCAGCGGTTCTAGCTGGAGTCATGATCCGGACGGGAAACTTCATCCATACTGGCGAGCGTGTTGTCTCTGGCTTAGTCCGGAGATTAGATCTCTGTGACTATGTCAGCGATAATGCAGGAAGCTTTAGGGGAAAAACTCCTCCGCGCAACGGCGTCTTCATCAACCTGGGCATGCACCAGATCTACGTCGGCATCGACACCTCCGGCGTTTATCCTCACCAAGTTGTTGTTGCAGGAGAGCCTCCACTTAGCGCCGGAAACGGTCCGCGTGGAGAACGCCTCGTCAGCAGCATCGAGGTGATGGTCGAGTGGGTGCAAAGGGAGCAGGCGCCGGATCGAGCAAGAATCCGACGACGGGAGTACAGGTGACCACAAAGCAGGCAGCTCTACCGCCCACCGAGGTAGATCCTTCAGCAGCCAACCCAGCCGAGGTGCAGGAGACGACCCCAAAGGCACCAAGAGTAAGATGGCCACCTCTGGAAAGACCAGAAAATATTCTCCAGGCAACTATAGATAATCTGACTACACCTGTAGCGCCGATACTTGATCCGGCTAATGCTCAGGCAGAATTAGAGGAAACCAGGCAAAAAGTACTGGTAGAGGCGAAAAAGGTGTCAGCATTGCGGGAATCCTTAAACAGGACCCTGCGAGAATATGCTAAGGCAAACAAGGTTGATGTCGCCCCCGAGCGGGTTCATGAATTAAGATTGAGAGGGAAGAACCTCATGGATGATATCAATAAAGAGCATGAGACTCATAAGGCAGATTCAGTCGATCTAGGCTTGCCGAGGTATAGTACCCCGACAAAGAACCTAAGGGCGGCAAATGCCGCTGCACTAGAGTTAGAAGGACTGACCGGCGAAGCCCGGCAAAAACAGCAAGAAAGAGTAAATGAGCTGGTGCGCATTGCGAACCAGCAGAATGAAGAAATGCTCGTAGGCATCGGCAAGGCTCGTGCCTCGTGAATGGTTCATTCTATGCAAAGACCTGCCCTATCTCAGTAGCAAAGATCCTCACCCGGAAACAATGCGCGGAAAGACAGAGCGGTAACTTCAGGAAAGAGAAATAAGCAAATTGTTCCATATGATTCGGCAGTAGCCGGAAAAGCAAATGAAAACAGAGGCAATGGAAGCCGAGGTAACAGTGGCGAAAGAAACCCCGGCCGTGACGACAAAGGCAATGGAAGCCGAGGTAATGGGGATCTCGGAAGAGGAAGTCACGAGAATAATATCTCGGCAGAAGGAAGGAGAGATCCGCCGCCCAATCCTCAACCGAGGTATGAACCTCGGCAGGAAAGAGAAGTGAGACCAACTCGCCACAATCAGGAAAGAATTATGTACAGAGATTTGCCGTCAAGTGATGCAAGAGTAAAACTGGACCGGCTGTACCGGTCCGAGTTGTTAGAAGAGCAGGGTCCACCGGGTCCGGCATGTTTCGGACCACGGATCATGGGAGAGCCGCCAGTGCCGAACTTTCAGCTGGCAAAAGGCACGAAAACATACAATGGGAGCACCAAACCACAGGATTGGTTGATTGATTATGCCACTGCTGTAAAAATAGCAAGTGGAAACTTGCGATGGGCAGTAAGATATGTCCCGCAAATGCTGGAAGGACTAGCCAGAGTATGGCTGAATAATCTGCCTCCAGGCAGCATCAACTGTTGGTTGGATTTTGAAGAGATGTTTGTCAGCAAATTCACCAGTACCTACAAAAGGCCAAACAGGCCGCAGCAGCTAGCCATGTGCAAGCAAAGGCCAAATGAGACAGACAGAGAATTCTTAACTCGGTGGTGTAGCCTCAGGAATTCATGCGAGGGAGTTATAGAATCACAAGCGATAGCCTGGTTCGCTCAAGGATGCCGTTATGGTAGTGTCTTGTGGCAGTGATTGCTAATAGATATGCCAACCACTTTGGCAGAAACCATCAGGATAGCGGATTCGTATGCATTGGGAGATCCAACACAACCAGAACTAATGTCGGCAGATCATCGAGAGCATCAAGATCAATATGCAAGAAATGCGGCCGGGTCATCAAGGCGCAATGAGTTCATAGGAAGTAGAAGAGAGGGAAGACCGGATTACAGATATGCCTCCAATCAGGTGGCAGCGGTAGTGCAAAAGCAGCCGAGTCACGGGAACAGTCAGCGGCAGAAGAATGGTCCTCATCAATGGACACCAAGGAATGAAGGGAAGAGACAGTGGACACCAAAACATAAGAAGCAGTGGCAGGAAAGGCCGAAGTACATGTTTGAATCCATGTTGGATCAACCGTGTAAGTTTCACACTCCAAACCCGGCCAAGTCGGCCAATCATACAACCCGGCAATGCGCCTGGATGAAAAATGCAATGGGTAACCCGGCGGGCATGCAAGCACCTTCCCACCAGGCACATCAGCAGCAGCAGCCGCAGTTGACTGGAGCAAATGCACAGCAACTAATGTTACCACCTCCTCCCCCGAGGTATGATAACTCGGACCGAAGAGATGCAGTGCATCAAGTGATAAATCAGGGTCTGGATGGAAGGACGAACCCAGGAAATAATGGACGCAATGATTACAGGGAACATCATCAATCATATTGCGTGTTCTATGTAACAAAGAAGACAGTAAAGTGTACAACCGGCATATGGAAGTAAATGCAGTTATGCCGGCAGTACCAAGATATGTGCCTTGGTCAGATCAAGAAGTAACTTGGAGCATAAAGGATCACCCCAAAATAATGCCGAATCCGTGGTCGTACGCACTCGTACTAGATCCGACATTTGTCGGACCGAGCATTAATGTGAAATTTTCAAAAGTACTCATTGACAATGGGAGCAGTATCAATATCATGTACAAGGATACAATGCATAAACTCGGAATATCACAGAATATGCTGCAACCCACGAGAACCACGTTCCATGGAATAGTGTCAGGACTTTCATGCGAACCCATTGGAAAGGTTCGAGTAGATGTGTTATTCGGCACAAGGGATAACTTCAGAGCAGAAAATTTGGAGTTTGAGGTGGTGGATCTAGAGAGTTGTTATCATGCTTTACTCGGAAGGCCGGCATTGGCCAAGTTCATGAGAAGCTGCCACATAACTTACTTGAAAATGAAACTGCCCGGACCACAAGGGGTGATAACAGTAGCAGGAGATTACAGGAAGTCGATGGAATGTGCCTCGGCCGGATCGAACCTGGCCGAGTAATTGGTGATCGCAAGGGAAAAAAGAAGGATTCAGGAGGTAGCGGCTCTCGCTCAGTCGGCGTAACTGAATATGCCGGCATTGGCCAACCCACATGGAAGTGTTTCTTTCCAGCCGACTAAAGAAACGAAAAAATTCCATATAGATGAGCAGTTCCCAGAACGCACCATCACAATTGGTGCCGGCCTAGATGCCAAATAGGAAGGCGAGCTCACCAACTTCCTCCGTGAGAATCGGGACATCTTTGCATGGTCAACTCAAGACTTGCAAGGTGTGCCGAGGGAGTTGGCTGAGCACTCTCTGCATGTAAGGCCAGGAGCATGGCCGGTGAAGCAACCTCTCTCCCGCTTCGCCGGAGACATGAGAAAGATAATAGGGGATGAGATAGCTCGGCTCCTGGCGGCCGGGTTCATCATGGAAGTGCTTTATCCGGATTGGTTATCAAACCCGGTGTTGGTAGAAAAGAAAAAGGATGATCCAAATGTAGCCGTCGTATGGCGAATGTGTATTGATTACACGAACCTGAACAAGGCGTGTCCAAAAGATCCTTTTCCTTTACCTAGAATAGACCAGGTCATTGATTCGACCGCTGGTTGCGAGCTGTTATCTTTTGTAGACGCGTATTCTGGTTTTCACCAGATACCGTTAAATCCGGCCGATCAAATAAAGACTGTGTTTATTACCCCGTATGGGGCTTATTGCTATCGTACCATGCCATTCGGCCTGCGTAACGCAGGGGCAACGTACCAGAGATGTATGCAAAAATGTCTGCATGACCAGATAGGAAAAACGTACAAGTATATGTAGATGATGTGGTTATCAAAACCAAAGAAAGCAAAGCGCTACTGGATGATATTCGGCAGACATTCGCGAACTTGAGAAGATTCTGAATGAAGCTTAACCCGAAAAAATGCACCTTCGGTGTACCGGCTGGAAAACTACTCGGTTTTCTCGTAATGTCTAAATGACGTACAGAAGTTCATAGGTTGCTTGGCCTCGCTTAGCCGATTTGTATGTCGGCTGGGAGAGAAGGCATTACCACTTTATCAACTGATGAAAAAATCTGATAAGTTCATTTGGACACCACAAGCAGATAATGCGTTCCATGAACTAAAGAAGATGTTAGTCATAGCGCCAATCCTGGCCTCTCCATTATCAAAAGAGCCTATGTTACTTTACATAGCCGCGACGAACAGAGTAGTAAGTGATGTGATCGTGGTGGAACGAATTGAAGATGATAAATCAGTACAAAGGCCGGTATATTACCTAAGTGAGGTACTATCAGCCTCAAAGCAGAATTACCCACATTATCAGAAGATGGCGTATGGAGTGTACATGTCGGCAAAGAAACTTAAACATTACTTCGAAGAGCACCTGATCAAAGTGATCTGTGAAGCACCCATAGCCGACATATTGAGCAACAAAGATGCAAGCGGCCGAATAGCAAAATGGGCAATTGAATTGTCACCTTATGCTCCGCAATTCGATAGGCGAGATGCGATCAAATCTCAGGCTGTGGCCGACTTCTTCGTGGATTGGGCCGAGGTACAATATGAGCCACCATTACCAGATCCGAGTTATTGGATGATGCACTTCGACGGCTCCAAGCTAAGGAATGGCTTGGGGGCGGGGATAGTGTTAACCTCGCCAAAAAGAGATCATCTGAAATATGTGCTGCAAATATATTTTGCTGTATCAAACAATGTAGCCGAGTATGAAGCACTCGACCATGGATTGAAGGTGGCAAAAGAGATTGGGATACGCCGAATCTTATGCTACGGAGATTCAGATCTAGTAGTACAACAAGTATCAGACAATTGGGATGCGCTAGATGCCAATATGGCCTTATATAGGTTCCATGTGCAAAAACTCAGTGGATACTTCGATGGATGTGAATTTCATCATATACCTCGTGCGAAAGCGGCAGACACGCTGTCAAAACTCGGATCAACCAGGCAATCAATTCCCCCAGGTATCGCCCTAGAGCACCTAAGAAAACCATCAATAACACCATCACCAGAGTCTGAATCCATCTTTATTCCTGCAAAATCAAGAGAAGATAGTATGCCGATGGAAATTGACAAGGAATGTAACCCGGAACTTCCGAAAATGAACCCGACCGATGCACGGATGGATATGGAAAAATCCGAGGTAGTTATGTCGGTGGAAAATATGGAAATAGATAGTGAGATTATCCTAGAGAGGATCATACCAACATGGGCACAACCCATATTTTCCTTCCTTAAGGATGCGACCTTGCCGAGTAATGAGGTACTGGCTAGACAGACGGTGAGAAGAGCTAAAGCTTATACAATCATAAACAATGAGCTATATAAAAGAAGCGTCACAAGCGTGTTGCAAAGATGTGTGAATTCGGCGGAAGGCCAGGAGCTCCTCCTAGATATACATTAAGGAGAATGCGGGCATCACGCCTCGTCTAGAGCTTTAGTGGCCAAAGCATTCAGGCATGGATTTTATTGGCCAACAACGTTGAAAGAGGCCAAAGAACTGGTGGAAAAGTGTAATGGTTGCCATAGATATGCCAGCAATATACATATGCCATCGTCCGAGTTAAAAACAATACCAAATACTTGGCCGTTCTCTGTATGGTGTTTAGATATGGTGGGACCATTCAAGCCGGCCCGGGGCGGGATGACCCACGTTTAGTCATGGTCGACAAATTCACAAAATGGATTGAAGTGAAACCAATAAAAAAATGTGATGGACCCACAGCAGTAAAATTCCTCAAAGATATTATCTTGAGATATGGTTACCCACACAGTGTTATTATAGACAATGGTACAAATTTTGCTGAAGGAGATTTTGCTAGATTCTGTCAAGAAAAACACATAAGACTAGATGTCGCCTCGGTGGCTCACCCAGCATCTAATGGGCAAGTAGAAAGATCCAATGGACTAGTATTGTCTGGAATAAAACCCCGGCTCGTCGAACCACTGCGAAGGTCGGCAGGTGTTGGATCGAGGAACTACCAGCAGTGCTATGGAGCCTCAGAACTACACCGAATAGGTCAACAGGGTATACCCCATTTTTTCTGGTATACGGAGCAGAAGCCGTGCTTCCAGCCGACATAATACACGACTCTCCAAGAGTTACCCAGTATACCACCGCTGAGGTAAATGAGATAGCTCGGCAAGATGATGTCGATCTGCTAGAAGAAGCCAGGGAGTTGGCACTATCAAGATCAGCTATTTATCAACAGGACTTGCGACGATATCACAGCAAGAAAGTCAATCCAAGTGTGTTTAAAGAAGGAGATTTGGTTCTTTGGTTAGTGCAACGCACGGCCGGCATGCACAAACTATCACCCCCATGGGAAGGACCATTCATCGTGAGCAAAGCATTGCACAATGATGCATATTACCTAATTAATGCTTATTCAAAAGAACAAGGCAGACAAAGCCGGCGAAGAATCGAAAAGACCATGGAACATAGCTTTACTTCGTCCATTTTACTCGTAGGAGTCATCTATGACACGTTGTAAAGTGACGCTTCAGGACGAAGTATCAACTATGTACTAAACCTCGGCACCTCGAGCAATGACTCGGGGACTGCCCTATATTGTTTTTCATTTTGGATTATGTATTAGGCCTCGGCACCTCAAGCAGTAACTCAGGGACTTCACTATATTGTTTCTAAGTTTGGGTTATGTATTAAACTTAGGCACCTCGAGCAATGACTCGGGGACTGCCCTATATTATTGTTCATTTTGGAGTATATATTAAACCTCAGCACCTTGAGCAGTAACTCGGGGACTGCCCTATGTTATTTCGCATTTTGAGTGGTATGTTAAACCTCGGCACCTAGAGCAGTAACACGGGGACTACCCTATGTTGTTACACATTCTGAGGTAGGTACTAAACCTCGGCACTTTGAGTTATGCACTTGGAGCAGTGACACGGGGATTGCCCGACGTCATTTTTTCCTAAGATATGTGTTAAGCTTCAGAACCTCGAGCAAGGAACTCGGGGACTATGACGTATTATCCATTATCTCGAATTAGGCCTTAAAACCTCGATTTCTAGAGCACTGACTAGGGAATTGCCCCACGATTGTCCCTTGTTACAAAAATGGGTATTAAACTTCGACACCCAGAACGATATTATTTCGCTTTACCCAAATGTGGGCGTCGAGATTTACAACTCGGATAAAGATCAAGAACACAGTGATTGAGCCGTCAAATTAATAAAGGTCAGGCAATATTAAAAACCGAACTACGATGGGACAAATGCGAACACACAATCCAAACTTACGAAATTGAAGGCCACCAAAGCAAAGATTTAAACAAACAAGATCAGTTTAGACAGAATAATAACGATCACCATCATATGTGCCTCGGAGGCAAAAGGCAAAAGAGGTTCATACCACACAGAAGGTCGGACAATTGTTGCACACACATCACACACCCGGCATACCGGGGATAAGAAATAACTCAAAGTTGTTTGAACCTAAGGGGCGGCGACTTGATCAGGCGCTAAGCGCTCCGAGGTAGACGGCACATCGGCCGAGGTTGCTTCGCTCTCCACAAAACCAGGAGTGACTTCGGGGGAAGCCCGGGGCTGTTGAAAAACATTAGCTTGAGCCTCAGAATGCCCAGTACCTTTGGAACATGATCGCGCGTCGCCGTCCCCATCCGAGCTTGCGCTGGATTCACCAGAAGTGTCCGAGTCGCCCTCACCCTCGCCTTGGTCGGCCGAATTATCATCAGAAGCATCTTTGACTTCGACGTCATCCGCCGGGTTAGAAAGGAAACTCGGCCCTTCAATCCAGTTATGCACGTCCGCATACTCAACAAGCTGTAAGGCACGAGCTTGTCGGTGAGCGACGAATTCTGGATCCTCAACCCAACGGGAGCCAGTGTGCAAATTGATCAAGGTATCGAGCGAAATATCCTCGTACCATGACATAACGACTGTGAGCGCCATATCAGCACCAGCTCGTCCAGCGGACTCCCTCCAGAGATTTAACTGGTTCTAGGATGCCATCAATCTTTCCACCAGTAGCTTGATCTCATCAATATCAGGGGTTCCAGAAGTATTCGGCCAGAGAACATAGTAGGCCCGGATGGCTGCATGCACCAAGTCCCTGCCCATAATCTTCATCGGACCAACGGCAGCGCCAACGGCAATCAAGTAGTCTTCCATCGAGTATTCTAGGCTCGCATCGGCGGGGACACCTCGGTGCACACGAGCATTAACCACCGCTCTAGAGCTCACGGGCTTAGCATCCGGAAAATGGTCTACGCAAAATAAAAGTACTTCTGTCAAAAGTAAGAAAGAGAAAAAGATAACTCAGCCACGGGCAGAGGCTTACGATGAATATAGCTCAGCATTCTCTGAAGATCTTGAGCCCAATCACCCTTGGTTTTCTCAAAGCGAGTGATCTCCTCGCTCATCGCCCGTGTCTTAAGTTCGGTAGCCTCGAGGAGTTCTTTATTTTTCTGCAATTGCAGAGCTAGCCGATTCTTCTCTTCGGACAACTCCTGGTCAACTTTCTCTAACTCAGACTTCTGAGAGAGCTTGAGGGACTCCACCTCGGCGCGCAAGTGAATTATCTCGTCATCTTTATCTTGCAGCTGCGCCGAGTGAGTAGCGGCTTGTTCTAAAAAAATGCAGCATCATATCAGGCATGGGTATGCATTCTTGATGTGACGCTGCAAAAGTTTGTAACTTGGCTATACCAAAGCCAAAAGGGTTAAAAGAAACCCGGTATAAGTTTCGAACGGAAATCTGTAAAGAAAAAGGGTAACTAACCTTCCAGGGCCTTGACTTTCTTCTCAAGACGGATATTAAGATTGTTGATATTACCTATTCACCAGCAAAATGAGCTAACACCTCACGTCCAAAACAATAAGAACTCTAGGGACAATGCAAAAGTTTACTAACTTACCAGCTTTCTTCACCACGGGAATGACCTTCTCATACTTATCCTGCAATTTCTTATGTGCGAAAAGCAGCCTTTGGAATTCGGCAGTCCGCCGATCATGCGCAACCTAAGCGACAAAATAAATAGCAGTGAGATATTCGAAGCTAAGCCAGATCCAAGTTAAGCAAAGCTTAACTCGGACCTAGGTGGCTGGATATTCGAAGCTAAGCCAGATCCGAGTCAAGCAAGGGTTAACTCGGACCTAGCGGGCTGGATATTCAAAGCTAAGCCAAATCCATGTCAAGCAAAGCTTAACTCGGACCTAGGTGGCTGGATATTCAAAGCTAATCCAGATCCGAATCAAGCAAAGCTTAACTCGGACCTAGGTGGCTGGATATTCAAAGCTAAGCCAGATCCGAATCAAGCAAAGCTTAACTCGGACCTAGGTGGCTGGATATTCAAAGCTAAGCCAGATCCGAATCAAGTAGAGCTTAACTCAGACCTAGGTGGCTGGATATTCGAAGCTAAGCCACATCCGAATCAAGCAAAGCTTAACCCGGACCTAGGTGGCTGGATATTCGAAGCTAGGACAGATCCAAATTAAGCAAAGCATAACTCGGATCTAGGTGGCTGGATATTTGAACACTAAGACACAACCGAAACAGGCAAAACTTAATAAAACTTCCAAACGAATAACAAGTTATTCGTTTGCAAGCTTCGGGGACTAGAGTATATATAATATCATTCGAATGACTAATCAAACGTCAATAAAAACAATTACCTCGTTCATCTTATCGCTGTCAAGCACGATCTTGGCAGCCAGATGCAAGCGACAGCTAATGTCGGAGAGTTGAAATGGCTGACTGCTTGGATTGCCCTCGAGCTGATCAGCAGCGTTCCAGTTCTTGGCATACTCAACCAACGAGCCGAGGCTGTTCCCACTCTCAGTACGAGTCAGGATTTTGCCTCGGACGTGTTGTGTAGCCACCGCCGCCGCGGGACTCTTGTGAAGAGCGAGCTGAGTATCAGCGGTCGGGGTAACAACGGTCTTGGTAGAAGAAACCCCCTTGCGGAGCACATCAGCAATTGTAGGCTGAGAAGAGCTAGCAGGCCCTTTCTGAGATGAGGGAGGTTTGGTGACGACGACCTTCCTGGCCTTAGAAGAGGCGTCAGCAGGAGCCATTACCTCGGCGCTAGGGGTGGTGTCCTTGGGAACAGGAGGGATTACGGTTTCTAAGGGCGCCGAGATAGTGATATCCTCGGCTGCGGTCGGAGGTGCAGTAGAGACTATGGGGGTCGAAGGAATCTCGGGGGAGACTCCGGGGTTCACGGAGGAGGCAGCAGGCTCAGTAGAAATATCTACTGGCCGAGTTGTGTCGGCATCATCAGGAGAGACCTCAGGCACATCCTGGCGAGATGACGTCTGATTCGGAGCGGGAGGAGAGTCTGTGCAAGCAGGACTAGGAGCCCTAGTATCTTCAGGAGGCAGAGGAGAAGGCGGCCGAGTTGTATGACTCGTCATGCTAGGACCACTGGGCTTAACAGAAAGAGGAGCTCTGCAAAGGCACAGAGAGTCAGGTCAGAAGACGGAAAGAGAGAAACAAGAAATACAAATGAAAAGTAACTCACCCAGTAACCCCGGGCATAGTTTTACGCTTCGGAAGGTGCTGGGATGACTTTTTAGTTCGCTTCTTGGGGGCAGCTTCGGAGGCACCCGTTGGAGCGGCACGCTTCCGCGAGGTAGCAGGAGGTTGGGAGGTGAGAGGCTCGACTTCGTGCACCTGACCGGCCTGATTAGCTGGGGAAGTAGAAGCCGGAAATGCATAAGAGATAGGCATTGCGGCAACTACCTCAAGAATTTGGACGTCGTTCGAATCACCTTCCTCCTCGTGAGCCGAGGTCTTGCCACGGGCATGAGCCGGAGCGAGGTCTGACTTGGGAACGAACTCCTCCGAGTCAGGTTCCCCGCTATCCGGGGTGTTCCGATCTGCGGTCCACGGGAGGGCCAAAACCTCGGCATCTTCAATCTTCTGCTCTGCAAATCTCTGCAAGAAAAGAGACAAAGGAATTAGCAAAAGGAATCACGAACGCGATTGGGGGGCAAAACATAAATGCATGAATTTACCTCGGGAGGGGGGTTCCCACGGGTGAACGGCTTCAGTCCCCAGGCCCAATCCTCCGGCATCTCCGTCTTAAAGATAGCTCGGACATGCTTGAAAAAAAGATAATTGTCGAGCTCAACAGTGGAGACTCAGTTGGGATCAAGGGGTTCGCTCATATAGCAGAGCTTATGTGTGCGTTGCTGAAAGGGGCAGATCCGGCTGCTGACGAAGGTGGTCATCAGATCCTCGCCGCGTAACCCGGCGCGGATCAGCTCCTTCAGCCGAATCTCAAAGGCCTCGGCCAGAGCATGGCTCTTCCTGGGATTATAAGTCCAGTTCTTCTTGGAAGGGGGGCCAATGGAGAAAGCAGGAAGCCGAATCTTATCTTCCTTCCCAGAGTTCTTGACATAGAAAAACGATCTATGCCACTTCTTGCATGACTCAAGACCAGCAACCCGAGGAAACTCGGATTTCCTCCGAGGTGTGATGGACGCTGCTCCACACTGGGTAAGAAATTTCTCAGAAGGCTGGAGGGATTTGTTTGGAACAACATTGGACCAGATCTGGAAGAACTTGGACCATACATGCACTGACGGCCAGAGGCCGAAGTATCCTTCCAAGGCCGAGATAAAGGCGGATAGAGAAGCAATGGCATTAGCCGGAAGATGATGCTGCTGCAGGCCGAAGTAATCAAGGAATTCCCTAGCAAAATCACTAAGGGGAAGATCAAACCCGCGAGCGAAATGGGACATGAACACGACATACTCACCCTCTTTAAGAACAGGAGAGGATTCGCTGCCAGGTAAGCGACAGGCTACCTCGGCAGGAATTCGTCGAGTTCTAATCAACCACTCAACCTCTCGGCGGGTAACGGTGGAACCTTGCCAGGAGCCCCGCTCTGGGCCAGACGCGGCATCGTCATCTTCGATGAGCACGCCGCTAACAGAGCTTGACATGGGGTCGCCGGAGGAATCTATCAAGGAGAAACTAGCGGCAGAGCAAAGCCTAGAACTGCAAGGCCCCATCATGGTCCTAGGCGAAAACGGCGGCGGAGCGGAAAAGGAACCGCCGCGGGAAATCTAGAGAGCGGAAGACGCGTCTAGAGGGAAATCTAGGCAATGAGACCAGAGAAACTCACCGGCGACGGCGCCTGAGGGCGCATCGGGACGAGGTCGAGGCAGAGGAATTGGGGCCTCACCGTCGAAGATTCCGGACGGCGCAAGCCACAGGAGCACAAATGTATGCGAGAGGGCAAGAGGATGAAGAAGGTCAATGGGGAGCGAAGGAGGAAAGTAAATCCTCTAGCCTCGTGCCCCTCTTTATAACCGCGTGGGCTTGGTGCGGTAGTGGGATCGTGGGTGCGGTCACCAACCATGTAGACCGTGTGTGGGGCGTAACCGCTCGAGGATGAGTGGAGCCGCACCAACGACCACACGACGCAGGAGACGATCAGCCCCCGACGTAAGCGGTGCCGAGGCGTTGTAATAGCGACGCCGACAGCGCGGCTGAGGCAATCAGAGGAACAAAAAACTAGAGAAGCAATGATAAGTGTTACACGTAGGATGAGTCGTACGCGAGAAGCTGCGCGGATACCTCGGACGGTGGAAAAGTAACTCGGAAACAAGGATACATGAGTATTGGGAAATTGATATGGCTCGGCCGAAGTTATAGGCAGGGCCATACCATCTTCGGGGACTAATGTTGGGGAGGTGACCCCGGATAGGGTCAGGACAGGGAAAGACGAAAGGAAGTTCCCCGTCCAAATTCCGAGTTACTGTCTAAATCGACCGAATCCTGTAAAGGTCGTCCGAGGTAAGCGAGAGCATGACACTTAAGAGAAGAGCAATACGTTACCCGGCCGACGTACTGTTTAAGTCGGTCGGGTCAGCCCGAATAATCTGAATGCAGGTGAAGGCCAAGACGAGTCAAGCGAGGCAGGGCCGAATGACATGAAGCTTGCAGGAGAGGACGTGCCTATAGTCAAACCCTAGTCACAAGCTAGGAAGGATCTGAACAGAGCCAAACACAAAGGACAAGGCGTAGAGCGGCAGAAGGGCAGAAGGAGGTCATGGAGGTGACAGTCCTGGAGCCCGAGGCGTGCAGGTGGGGTCCTCTGAAACCTTGCCATCATTAGAAGGGCGACACGGAAAGGAGGCCGCCGAGTTACTATATTAGGACAAGCATATTCTTCGAATATGCTTGCCACGTCAGCCCTAGAGGATCAAGACGCCCCTTTATAAGGAGAGGCTTGGACTCTGAGAAGGGGATCGGCTCATTTGGTACCATTAGGCTGGTAAAAGTTCATCTTCCCCTCTTGTAAACAGCTCAAGGAGCACTTGTAGCCCAAGAGAGGAGGAATAAAGATCTTTACGTTAGTCGTTTGTGTGTAGAATCAACTACATCTCCCCTCCCCAGATCCCTCTAGCATCCATTGGCCCCATACTTTAGCCTACCCATGGCATCTGCCGTGCCACCACTACGACAAACGCTCAAAGACCTTTTTGGCCTCCCTAGCAACATCATGAAATTCTTTTGATAAATTTTCAAGGATGAATTCTCTCTTTTCAGCATTCTTTTCTTCTTTTAGTTTTAGGAACAAGAATTGTATGAAGGGGTTAAGGCTAAGAAACCTAGCCTCCAACATACGAACTTAAGAAGTGATACGTTGGAAACGTATCTATAATTTTTGATGCACCATGTTGGGGATATGCTATATGGGTATCCTCATATAGCATGTCACTTATACGGATAACCCGGTGGCCCATAGTCTGTAGCATGGCCTATGGCCTGCTGGGCGGCCCAGTTAGATGGATCCAGAAGGGAGGCCCATGCCGGATAAAGGAAAGCTACGGTGGAGTCACCAACGTACCCGGAGCCTTGGAGTGCAAGATACACAAGACTAGTAATAGACGGTGTAGGACTCTGTAACCTGTCCGGCTAGGACTTTTCCCTGTAACCCTAGGACCTGGCGACTATATAAGTCGGGCCTATGGGAGCCTTTAGGGCACGATCATAGACAATATCAGACAACCTCGCACAGCGAACCTATCTCTGTAACTCGGCATATTGCCCTTATAGTGATTTATAGCAGGAGTAGGATTCCGCCACCGTTGTGGGATCTGAACTTGGGTAAACTGTGTTACCTCGTACCCGTCAACTGTACGCCTTACCCCACGTCTCTAAACACGCACTGTGAGGACCCCTCCATGGCGTACTCGTCGGCAATACCACGACAGTTGGCGCCCACCGTGGGGCAAGAGGCGCTTCAGGCTCATCAGCGGGCGAGGACCAAGATCTTCGCGGGAATCGGCGAAACCGTAGCCATCTGCCGTGTTCTCTTCTCCGGCAACGTTCTGATCATCCCTCCTGACGAGTTCTGGATCCCGGTGAAGACGAACCCTACGCGGTGTTCAATCGTTCCTATCAGAGACATCCACCTCTTCATCAGCGAAACCGACTCGGGCACTAGTTCACTGGGAGTCGGAGGAGCATCAAGGCCCGCACGGACCGCCTACGGGCAGGATACGTTCGCGGAAGGATCGATGTCGGATCTCTCTTTGGAGTTTACCGGCAAAGATCGGAAAGCATCAAGTCCCGCACAGACCGCCTACGAGCAGGATACGTTCGCGAAAGGATCGGTGTCGGATCTCTCCTCGGAGTTTGCCGGCAAAGATCGGACAAATTCAAGACCCACCCAAACCGCCCCTATGCAGGATATAAAGGTGGAATATCACTGCAAATCCGCCGGCTTCGCCCGTGCATGTGGACAGCAGAGATCCAAGTTCGTCGGCGTGGTTAGCATCTTCGATCTGGCACGCTGCGTTCAGAGAGAAGGCGAAAACCCCCGCGATTACCTGGCCAGGTGGCTCCATATACGAGCCGATCTAGCCCACTACCCCGATGATAACACTTTGTATCACTTCGTGGAAGGACTGAACCGTGGCACACTTCTCCGACATTCTCTAAGACGGCAGCAGGCAACCAGACGCCTTACCCTCGAAGAGATGGTGAGTACCGTCAACAACTACGCGGAAGCTGACGCAGCAGCCCAGATGGAGCTTGCGCTCAGGGACGGAGAACCTCCGATTCAGCAACCGCCACCACCGCCTCCCGCCGCCATCGTCGCAGCAGCACCACCACCTCCAGTCATCGTCGAGGTCGTTGCACCTCCACCGCCCGTCATCGAGGAAGTCCTGGCACCCTCCGACTCTGTCATTGACGCGCTTTATGTTGATTTCAGTATAGATTCAGAGGAGATAGATTTCAGTCCAGAAGATCTAGACTCCGCTATGCAGGATATGGAGGAGGAGTACTCGCGCGACGAGAAAGCCAACAATGCCGTCGCGTCCCGAGGGGTGTTCGTCACCATTGGGACGGCGATGCAGGAAGATCAACCCGGACGAGCTCCGCCTACAGCACTGGAAAAGGGGAAGGGGCCACTTATTGCTGCTGACGATGATTGCGCAAAAGTCATACCCCTCCGCCTAACCCAGTGCAGCAGCCGCAGGAACTCGGCACCGGCCCGAGCAACAACAACACCGCAAACTTGCCGCCTCCACCATCTACGTCCGCAGCAGCCCAAGTTAGTCCAGCTGATAGAGTGATGTACGTCAATCTCCTCGTCGAGCCACTGACCGTTGCTCATATCCGGAACATAACCCAGCTTGATGAGAAGCGCTAGCAGCTGCTGGAGGAAGCGCAGGCCATCGCGGAGCAAGGCGCTAAGCTAGATCGAGATCTGGTCAACGCGTAGAAGTCCATAGAGAAAGCTAGAGCAATGGAGGCCGAGTACAAGACTTTACTGCAGCAGCAGAAGGCTAAGAAAGCTCCGGCTCGCATCATCAACGATCCTGGTGTGCGGCGTAACCTAGGATGGGCTCCCTCAAAGCCGACATAAGCCAAGCCATACATTGACAGTGAAGGCAAGCAGGTGATGCCCACCCCACTCCTTAACCTCGCCGTCGCCAAGACCCTTCTGGAGCAGGATAGATCGCCTGAGGCAGTGGAACATGTCTATGACCTAGTGGCCAAGGCGGTAAAGCAGCAGGAAAAGGCCACCTCTCAGAGGCTTGAGTCTGACCCAGCGCTCTGCCAATCTAGCCAGTACAAGCCGCCAAGGGACAGATCTCCTCTTGATGTCGGGTCCCAGACGGGTTCATCAGAACGAAGACAGGAAGGATGCTATTGTTGGAATTATGCCCTAGAGGCAATAATAAAGATGTTATTATTATAATTCTTGTTCATGATAAAGTTTATGTTCCATGCTCGAATTGTATTAAGCGGAAACTTTGATACTTGTGTGGTTTATGAACAACGCCGTGTCCCTAGTACGCCTCTATGGACTAGCTCATTGATTAATGATGGTTAAGGTTTCCTAACCATGGACATGAGTTTTCGATTAATAATGAGATCATATCATTGGGAGAATGATATGATGGACAGACCCAAATCAAGCAGAGCAATTAGATCGTGTCATCGTGTTCATCTTTGCGAAGCTTTTTCTTATGTCAAATATTGTATTCCTTAGACCATGAGATAATGCAACTCCCTGGTATCAGAAGAAAGCTTTGAGGTCATCAAACGTCATCCTATGAGAGGGTGATCATAAAGGTGTCTCTCAGGTGATCGGAAAGTACTTGTTGGGTTGTATGTATCGAGATGGGATTTATCCTTCCCAAGTCGGAGAGATAAACTTCGGGCCCACTCGGTAATCGATATCAACACCGCTTGCAAGAAAGTGGTTAAGGAGTTAATCACAAGGTGATATCGGATTACGGAACGAGTAAAGTACTTGTTGTGAACGAGATTGAACTAGGTCTGCCGATACCGACGATCGAATCTCGGGCAAGTAAAATATCGCGTGACGAAGGGCATATATATATGGGATTAATTGAATCCTGGCATCGTGGTTCATCCGATATGATCATCGATGAACGTGTGGGAGTCAATATGGGTTTCTAGACCCTGCTGTTGATTATTGATAGAAGATCATGTCTGCATATTCTCGAACCCGTAGGGTCACACACTTCACGTGTCTCGACGCTAGGATAGAATGGATAATTGGTTTATGAGTTTTTGTTCGGAGTCTCGGATGATATCTAGGACATCATGAGAGGTTCCGGAATGGTCCGGAGAATAGGATTCATATAAGGGAAAGCAGTTTTTGGATTTCGGAATTGTTTTGGATTGTTCGGTATTGTATCGGAAGCTTCTAGAACCTTTCAGAGTGGGACCAACGTGGCCCCACTTGTCGGGAGGGGGCGTGGGCCTACGAGGAAGTGCCCTGACCGCATTGGGCCAGGGGTACAAGGCCCCATAGGCCCAGCCGGCCAAGCCCTAGGGGAAACCCTAGGGAAACCTTCTAGAAGGAGGGGGAAAACTTGCCCCCCACTCGAACCCTTGGGGCCGCCGCCCTAGGGCTTGGAGGAGGGGCCAAGGGGGCCGGCCAGCCCCCTATATATAGAGGGCAGGGGCGCATCCCTCCTCCCCCACTCCTTCAACCCTAGCCTCCTTACTGCTGCCCTCCAGATCTCTCTCTCTCCCGACTGCATGTAGGCGAAGCCCTGCCGCACAAACTCTCCACCTTCACACCAAGCCGTCGTGTTGTAGATCCAATCTATCTCTCCACCCCACTTGCTGGACCGAGGAAGGAGGAGACGTCGAGGTGCCGTACGTGTGCATCTCTCGGAGGCATCGCCACTTGCGGTGTTGGATCGGATCAGATCGCGAGGAGGAGAAGCTAGTACAACTACATCAACCACGTTCCGTTGAACGTTCCGCTGTGCGAATCTTCAATGGTATGAAGATCTCATCTATCCCCCTCGTTGTTTGCATCTCCTAGATTAGATCTTGGCTTTACCGTTCGCATCCGTAGAATTTTTTTGATTTACTATGCTGTGAAACCCTTCAGTGGTATCAGAGCTAGATCTATGCGTAGATGTGTTTCACGAGTAGAACACAACATGCTTGTTGCGGGCGTTGATGTTTTCTATTTCCAGCCTCTTGTTGTGTACTTCTTATTACGCGGGATAGTGAGATCGAAGTGGTCCAGGCCAACTTTACGCGACCTCGTTCGCGAGACCGGCTCCGCACTTGACGTGTGGCTTGTTCCACACATGCGGCTGGTGGATGCCAGTTTCTCTCACTATAGTTGTCATGGGATTTACACCGGATGTTGGCAACCATAATATCACCGTTGTGTCTTTCCGTAGGTAAGAATCGTTATTAGCTTGTTACTCCCATAAGCCACGTAAAACATGCAACAACAAAGTAGAGTCGTCTAACTTGTTTTTGCAGGGAGTGTTTCTGTGATATGGTATGGCCCAACATGGGATGTGTATGTTGTATGCAATGATCATGTTTTGTAATGTTTCACGACTTGCATGTCGATGAGTACACAACCGGCATGAGCCATATGGTTGTCTTTATAATTGTGTATGACCTGTGTGTCAACTTCTTATACGCCATGTAATAGCTTTACTTTATCGCTAAGTAGTTAGCAATAGTTGTAGTTGCTATTCATGGTGGGGGCAATCATGGTGGAGTGATGGAGATCATGCTGGCACGCACAAGATGGAGATCATTGTGCGGAGATTGGCTATACCATGTCACATAAAATTATATGCATGTGATGTTTATCCTTTTATGTATCTTATTATGCTTAGATCGCGACGGTAGCATTATAAGATGATTCCTCACTTAAAGATCAAGATAAAACTGTGTTCTCCCCATGTATGCACCTTTCCAAAAGTTCGTCGTGTTCAAGCATCACGTGATGATCGGGTGCTATAAACTCTACGTTCACATACAACGGGTGCAAGCCAGTTTTGCACACGCGGAAATACTTGGGTTTGACTTGACGAGCCTAGCATGTACAGACATGGCCTCGGAACACACAAACCGAAAGGTTAAGCATGAGTCATATGAATGATATGATCGACACTTTGTTGTCCACCATTGAAACCACATCTCTTCTCGTGAAGATCGGATTAGGTGTGGTGAATTTGGATCATGTTCACTAAACAACTTGAGGGATGTTGAATTTAGTGGGAGTTCATCTAGTAATTTGATTAAGTTGAACTAGTTATCATGAACATAGTCTAAATTGTACTTGCAAATTTTGTAGATCAAATGGCTAAGTCCAACTTCAACTGCAATGTTTTTGCTGAGAAAGAAAAGCTTAAGAACAATGAGTCTAACTTCACCAACTGGTTCTGCAATCTGAGAATCATTCTCTCTGGCGGACAAAAGGACTATGTCCTTGAGAAAGCGCTAGGTGACGCCCCTGCTGTAGATGCGCCGGCTAATGAGAAAGCTGTTTATCAGTCGCGCAAGGATGATTATGGTGTGATTAAGAGCACCATGTTGTTTGCTATGGAATCGGACCTTCAAAATCGTTTTGAGGAGTTCCCCGGGCCCTTTGAGATTCTTGAGGAACTGGAAACTATGTTTCAGACTCAGGCCCGTTCTGGGAGATATGAGATCTCTGAGAAATTCTTTAACTGCAAGATGGAGGAAGGGAGTTCCGTTAGTGAGCACGCCATTAAGATGTCGGGCTACACTCAACGCCTTGAGCAACTGGACTGCAAGATTCCAGAAGAGCCCAAGATTGACAGAGTTCTGCAATCACTACCTCCTAGCTACAAAGGTTTTGTAGTTACTCATAATCAGATTGGTTCCACTGATACGATCACCGAGCTCTTCGTTAAGCTGAAAGCTGCGGAGGTGGACATCAAGAAAGATAATCATGTGTTGATGGTCAACAATCCCCCCAGCTTTAAGAAAGGTAAGGGTGCAAAGAAGTCCTTCAAGAAGGGAAGCGGCAAGCGCGTTGCCCCTGCAGAGAAGAAGCTCAAGTCTGGACCTAAGTCGGACACTGAGTGCTTCTATTGCAAGGACAAGGGTCACTGGAAGCGCAACTGTCCGAAGTACTTAGCGGACAAGAAGGCTGGCACCATCAAAGGTATATTTGATATACATGTTATTGATGTTGCGAGCAACGGACTTGTTGGAAATGGAGCGAGCAACGGACTTGTTGGAAATCATACATACCGATGTATGCGGAGCAATGAGTGTTTCGACGCGCGGTGGTTATCGCTATTTTCTCACTTTTACTGATGACTTAAGTAGATGTGGGTATATCTATTTAATGAAACATAAATCTAAAACATTTGAAAAGTTCAAAGAATTTCAGAACGAAGTGGAAAACCATCATAACGGGAAAATTAAATTTCTACGATCCGATCGTGGAGGTGAATATTTGAGTTATGATTTTCTCACGCATCTTAAAGCAAGCGGAATCGTTTCGCAACTCATACACCGAACACCACAGGCGCAATGGTGTTTACGAGCCTTGAATCGAACTTTATTGGATATGGTGCGATCGATGATGTCTCTTACAGATTTGTCGTTATCATTTTGGGGTTATGCATTAGAAACCGCTGCATTCACTTTAAATAGGGCACCATCTAAATCCATTGAGACGACACCGTATGAACTGTGGTTTGGTGCTAAACCTAAGTTGTCATTTCTTAAAGTTTGGGGATGCGAAGCTTACGTCAAGAAGTTGATGCCGGACAAGCTCAAACCCAAAGCGGAGAAATGCGTCTTCATAGGATACCCTAAGGAAACGATTAGGTATACCTTCTATCACAGATCCGAAGGCAAAGTGTTTGTCGCAAAGAACAGATCCTTTCTTGACAAGGAGTTTCTCTCGAAAGAAGTGAGTGGGAGGAAAGTAGAGCTAGACGAGGTTATTGAACCTTCTCTTGAGTTGGAAGTAGCAGCACCTGAAATTGTTCCGGTGCCGTTTAAGCCAACAATAGAGGAAGCTAATGACAAGGATCATGAAGCTTGGACGATGCTACTCTTGAACGTCGCAGTCGACAAGGTCGCGTGCCCCTCTGAGTGGTACGGCAACCTGTCTGCCTTAGCCTTGTTAATAGACAACGATGAACCTGCGAACTACGAGGAAGCAATGATAAGCCGGACTAGAAATGGCTAGAGGCCATGAAATCTGAATTGGGATCCATGGCGAAAACCAAGTATGGACTTTGGTGGACCTCCTAGCGTAGAAAGGCCGTTGAGTGCAAATGGATTTTCAAGAAGAAAACGGACGCGGATGGTAATTTTACTGTCTATAAAGCATGGCTTGTCGCGAAAGGTTTTCGACAAGTTCAAGGTGTTGACTACGATGAGACTTTCTCTCCCGTAGCGATGTTTAAGTCCATTCGGATTTTATTAGCAATTGCTGCGTTTCATGATTATGAAATATGGCAGATGGATGTCAAGACTACGTTCCTCAATGGCAACATTGATGAAGAGTTGTATATGATGCAACCCGAAGGTTTTGTCGATCCTAAGGATGCTGATAAGGTGTGCAAACTTCAGCGTTCCATTTATGGACTGAAGCAAGCATCTCGGAGTTGGAACCTTCGTTTTTATCAAGTGATCAAGAGCTTTGGATTTGCTCCAAATTGCTCCGAAGCTTGTATCTACAAGAAAGTGAGTGGGAGCTCAGTGACATTTTTGGTACTATATGTGGATGACATATTGATTATTGGAAATGACATTGACATGCTTAACGATGTGAAGAGTTATTTGAACAAAAAAAAATCAATGAAAGACCTAGGGGAAGCTGCTTATATATTGGGTATCAAAATCTATAGAGATAGACAAAGACGCCTGATAGCTTTAAGCCAAAGTACATATCTAGACAAAGTTCTAAAAAGGTTCAGAATGGATAAGGCAAAGAAAGGTCCAGTGCCTATGTTGTCAGGTAAGATATTGAGCAAGGCTCAGTGTCCATACGATGAAATGATAGAAGCTATGAGCAAAGTGCCTTATGCCTCGGCCATAGGTTCTATCATGTATGCCATGCTGTGTACTAGACCGGATGTGTCCAATGCTCTTAGTTTGACGAGCAGATACCAAAGTGATCCAGGAGTGGAACACTGGATAGCCGTGAAGAACATCCTAAAGTATTTAAATAGGACTAAAGAAATGTTCTTAGTATATGGAGGTGATGAACAGCTCGTTGTAAAAGGTTACGTCGACGCTATTTTCGACACCGACAAGGATGATTCTAAATCTCAGACAGGATACCTTTATATTTTGAATGGAGGAGATGTGAGCTGGAGAAGCTTCAAGAAAAGCAAGATCGCGGGATCTACAGTAGAAGCGGAATACATGGCTGCTGCAGAAGCGTCAAGTGAAGGAGTTTGGATCAAGAACTTCATCACTGAGCTTGGTGTGGTTCCAAGTGCCTTGGACCCACTGGAGATATTGTGTGACAACACTAGCGCCATAGCACTGCCTAAGGAACCAAGATATCATCCAAAGACCAAGCATATCAACCGCAAGTTTCATATAATTCGAGATTATATAACAGATGGAGATCTAAAGATTAGCAAAGTACATACGGATCTGAATGTCGCAAATCCATTCACTAAACCTCTTCCACGAGCAAAACATGATCAGCACCTTAGTGCCATGGGTGTTAGATTGTTGCCAGATGTAAACTAGATTATTCACTCTAGTGCAAGTGGGAGACTGTTGGAATTATGCCCTAGAGGCAATAATAAAGATGTTATTATTATAATTCTTGTTCATGATAAAGTTTATATTCCATGCTAGAATTGTATTAAGCGGAAACTTTGATTCTTGTGTGGTTTATGAACAACGTCGTGTCCCTAGTACGCCTCTATGGACTAGCTCATTGATTAATGATGGTTAAGGTTTCCTAATCATGGACATGAGTTGTCGATTAATAATGAGATCATATCATTGGGAGAATGATATGATGGACAGACCCAAATCAAGCAGAGCAATTAGATCGTGTCATCGTGTTCATCTTTGCGAAGCTTTTTCTTATGTCAAATATTGTATTCCTTAGACCATGAGATAATGCAACTCCCTGGTATCGGAAGAAAGCTTTGAGGTCATCAAACGTCATCCTATGAGAGGGTGATCATAAAGGTGTCTCTCAGGTGATCGGAAAGTACTTGTTGGGTTGTATGTATCGAGATGGGATTTATCCTTCCCAAGTCGGAGAGATAAACTTTGGTGTTGGGGAGGTAACCCCGGATAGGGTAAAGACGGGGAAAGATGAGAGGGTGTTCCCCGTCCAGTTTCCGAGTTACCCTCTGAGTCGGCCGAATCCTATAGAGGTCGGCCGAGATGGGAAAGGACGGGACCCTTGAAGTAAGGGCGAGGCATTACCCGGCCGAGATACAGCGTAAGTCGGCCGGGTTAGCCCAAGTAATCTTGATGCAGGTGAAGGACAAGCCGAAGTTACGCGAGGCAGAATCTGAAAGCTTGCAGGAGAAGGAGAAGCCTAAAGTCAAACTCTAGTAGCAGGCTAGGGAGAATCAGAGCGAAGCCAAGCACTAGGGACAAAGGTGCAGAGCGATAGAGAGACAGAAGGAGGTCACGGAGGTGACAGTCCTGAAGCCCGAGGCGCACAAGAGGGCCCCTCTGGAACCTTGCCATCATTAGGGGAGCGACAGGGAAAGGGAGGCACCGAACTACTATATTGGGACAAGCATATTCCTCGAATATGCTTGCCACATCAGCCCTAAGGGAACCCAAGGCTCTCCTTTATAAGGGCAGGCTTGGACCCTGAGGAGGGGATCGACTCATTCTTGGTACCGTTAGGCTGGTAAAAATTCTCTCTTTCCCCTTGTATGCAGCTCAAGGAGCACTTGTAGCCCAAGGAAGAAGAAATACAGATCTTTGTGTTAGCTTTCTGAGTGTAGAATCCACTACACCTTCCCTCCCCAGATCCCACTAGCATCCAGTGGCCCCAAACTTTAGCCTACGCATGGCATCTGCCGTGCCGCCACCACGACAGTTGGCGCCCACCGTGGGGCCAGCAGCGGTGCTAGCTGGAGTTATGATCCGGACGGGAAACTTCATCAAGACTGGCGAGCGCGTTGTTTCTGGCTTAGTCCAGAGATTTGGTCTCTGTGATTATGTCAGCGACAATGCAGGGAGCTTTAGGGGAAAGGCTCCCCCGCGTAATGGCGTTTTCATCAACCTGGGCGGGCACCACGTTTACGTCGGCATCGACATCTCCGGCATTTATCCTCACCAAGTTGTTGTTGCAGGAGACCCACCTCTTAACGCTGCAGGCCATCCGCCTGGAGCACATCATGCAGGTAGCGTCGAGGTAATGGTCGCGGCAGGGGTGCAAACTGGAGTAGCAGCTGCCGGATCAGGAAGAGAACCCGCCACCGGTGTACAGGGCGCGCACAGGCAGACAGCACCAATGCTCACCGAGGTAATCCCACCGGCAACCAACCCGACCGAGGTGCAAGACACCACCCCAAAGGCACCAAGGGTAAGAGGGCCACCTCTGGAAAGACCAGAGAATATTCTTCAGGCGACCATAGAAAGCTTGACTACACCTGTAGCGCCGATACTTAATCCGGCAAATGCTCGGGCAGAGTTAGAGGAAACCAGGCAAAAGGTACTAATAGAGGCAAAAAAGGTGTCGGCCTTGCGGGAGTCCTTAAACAGGACCCTGCGAGAATATGCCAAAGCAAATAAGCTTGACGTCGCACCCGAACGGGTGGACGAACTAAGATTGAGAGGGAAGAACCTCATGGATGACATTAACAAAGAGCATGAAGCTCATAAAGCAGAATCGGAGGATTTGGGCTTGCCGAGGTACAGTACCCTGGCGAGAAACCTGAGAGCGGCAAATGCCGCAGCATTAGAGTTAGAGGGGTTGACCGGTGAGGCCCGGCAGAAACAGCAAGAAAGAGTAAACGAGCTGGTGCGCATCACGAACCAGCAAAATGAGGAAATGCTCAGAGCAAACCCGGCGAGGCCGGGGGCCTCGCGAATGGTTCATTCGGCAGGAGCAGCACCAGCCCTGTCTGTGGCAGCAGCATCTTCACCCAGAAATAATGCTCGAAGGGATAAAGCAGTGACCTCGGGAAAGAGGAACAAGCAGATTGTCCCGTATGATCCGGCAATGGCCGGAAAGGCAAATGAAAACAGAGGAAATGCAAGCCGAGGTAACAGTGGGGAGAGGAACCACGACCGTGTGGAGAAAGACGGCGGAAGCCGAGGCAACGGGGACCTCGGCAGAAGAGAGCCCGCCATAGGCAATCATGAGAACAACACCCCGGTCGCAGTAAGGAGAGAACGGCCACTCAACCTGCAACCGAGGCATGAACCTCGGCAGGAAAGAGAAACAAGGCCAGCTCGCCACAATCAAATTAATGAGAGATACAATGATGGTTATTCCGAAATGGACTATGCAATCCATGGCGGAAACAACCATTATGGAATACAGGACAGAGTTCTGTACAGAGGTTTGCCACCGAATGATGCAAGGGTGAAGCTGGACCGGCTATACAGGTCCGAGTTGTTGGAAGAACAGGGTCCACCAGGGCCAGCATGCTTTGGACCACGGATCATGAGCGAGCCACCTGTGCCGAATTTTCAACTAGCAAGGGGCACCAAAACATATAATGGGAGTACCAAACCACAAGACTGGTTGATTGACTATGCCACGGCTGTAAAAATAGCATGTGGAAAATTACGATGGGCAGTATGATATGTACCACAAATGCTGGAAGGACCAGCTAGAGTTTGGCTGAATAATCTACCGGCCGGCAGTATCAACTGTTGGCTGGATTTTGAGGAAATGTTTGTCAGCAACTTTACCAGTACATACAAGAGGCCAAATAGGCCACAACAGTTAGCCATGTGCAAGCAGAAGCCGAATGAAACAGATAGAGAATTTTTAACTCGATGGTGCAACCTGAGAAACTCATGTGAAGGAGTCATAGAATCGCAAGCAATAGCGTGGTTCGCGCAAGGATGCCGTTATGGCAGCGTATTATGGCAACGTTTGCAGAGAGATATGCCGACCACACTGGCAGAAACTATCAGAATAGCAGACTCCTATGCATTAGGAGATCCTACGCAACCAGAATTAATGTCGGCGGATCACCGCGAGCAACAAGATCATTATGCAAGAGACTTCGCCGGGTCATCCAGGCGCGGTGATTTCAGAGGAAGAAGAAGAGAGGAAAGACCGGATTATAGATATAATTCGGCCCAAGTAGCGGCAGTAGCGCAAGATCAGCCGAATCACGGAGCATCTCAACGGCAAAAGAATGGTCCTCAGCAGTGGACACCAAGGAATGAAGGAAAAGGGCAATGGACCCCCGAACAAAAGAAACAGTGGAGGAAAGGCCGAAGTACACGTTCGAATCCATGCTAGATCAGCCGTGCAAATTTCACACATCAAACCCATCCATACCAGCTAACCATACAACCCGCCAGTGTGCATGGATGAAAAATGCAATGGGTAACCCCGCAGCGGTTCAGGCACCCCATCAAGTACATCAGCAGCGTCAACCACAGTTGACTGGAGCAAATGCACAGCAACTAATGTTACCGCCCCCTCCCCCGAGATACGATAACTCGGATCAGAGAGACGCGGTACATCAAGTGATGAACCAAGTCCAGGATGGAAGAACAAACCCGGCGAATACGGGACGCAATGATTACAGAGAACATCATCAGTCTTATTGCGTGTTCACGACAGAACAGCAAGACAAACAAAGTGTACAACGCCGGCATATGGAAGTAAATGCAGTTATGCCGGTGATACCGATATATGTGCCATGGTCTGATCAGGAAGTAACTTGGAGCATAAAGGATCATCCCAGAATAATGTCGAATCCTGGATCATATGCACTCGTGTTGGATCCGACATTTGTTGGACCAAGCATCAATGTGAAATTCTCAAAGGTACTCATTGACAATGGAAGTAGTATCAACATCATGTACAAAGATACCATGCATAAACTGGGAATATCGCAGAACATGTTGCAGTCCACAAGGACCACTTTCCATGGGATAGTGCCAGGGCTTTCATGTGAACCCATTGGTAAGGTCCGAGTCGATGTATTATTCGGCACAAGAGATAACTGCAGAGCAGAAAACTTAGAGTTTGAGGTGGTGGATCTAGAGAGTTGTTATCATGCTTTACTCGGACGGCCAGCATTGGCCAAATTCATGGGCAGCTGTCATGTAAGTTATCTGAAGATGAAGCTACCCGGACCACAAGGAGTGATAACAGTTGCAGGGGATTATAAGAAGTCAATGGAGTGTGCTTCAGCCGGGTCAAATTTGGCCGAATCATTGGTTATAGCAAGAGAAAAAAGAAGGATTCAGGAGGTAGCCGCCCTCGCTCAGTCGGCGCAGCTGAATATGCCGGCACTAGCCAACCCGCATGGCAGTGTTTCTTTTCAGCCGACTAAAGAAACGAAGAAGTTTCAAATAGATGAGCAATTCCCAGAGCGTACTGTCACTATTGGTGCAGGCCTGGACGCTAAATAGGAAAGCGAGCTCATCAACTTCCTCCGTGAGAATCGGGACATATTTGCATGGTCAACTCAAGATCTGCAAGGTGTTCCGAGGGAGTTGGCTGAGCACTCATTGAATGTAAGGCCTGGAGCAAGGCCGGTGAAGCAACCACTCTGCCGCTTCGCCGAAGACAGGAGAAAAATAATAGGGGATGAAATAGCTCGGCTCCTCGCAGCCGGGTTCATCATGGAGGTGCTGTACCCGGATTGGTTGTCAAATCCGGTGCTGGTAGAAAAGAATAAGGATGATCCCAATGTAGCCATTGTATGGCGAATGTGTATCGATTACACGAACCTGAACAAGGCGTGTCCAAAAGATCCTTTTCCATTACCTAGAATAGACCAAGTCATTGACTCGACCGCTGGTTGTGAGTTATTATCATTTGTAGACGCGTACTCTGGTTTCCACCAGATACCGTTAAATCTGGCCGATCAAATAAAGACCGCATTTATTACCCCGTACAGGGCTTATTGCTATCGCACGATGCCATTCGGCCTGCGAAATGCAGGAGCAACATATCAGAGATGCATGCAAAAATGTCTACATGATCAAATAGGGAAAAATGTACAAGTATATGTAGATGATGTGGTCATCAAAACCAAGGAAAGCAAAACTCATCGAAGATATACGCAAACCTTCAAACTTGAGAAGATTCCAATGAAACTTAACCGAAAAGTGCACGCTTACGTGGCCGGCAGGAAAATTGCTCGGTTTTCTTGTATCTAGCCGAGGTATAGAAGCCAACCCAACGAAGATAAAGGCAGTAGAAAGAATGGAATTGCCGAAATGCTTAAATGATGTACAAAAATTCACAGGTTGTCTAGCCTCGCTCAGCCGGTTTGTATGTCGGCTGGGAGAAAAGGCACTACCACTATATCAGCTGATGAAGAAATCAGATAAATTCGTTTGGACTCCACAAGCGAACAGCGCGTTTCATGAGTTGAAAAAAATGTTGGTCACAACACCTATCTTGGCTTCTCCATTATCAAAAGAGCCTATGTTACTCTACATAGCGGCCACAAATAGAGTAGTGAGTGCTGTAGTCATAGTAGAACGACTCGAAAATAATAAGCTCGACAGAGGTCAGATATTATTTGAGTGAAGTGTTGTCCACTTCAAAACAGAATTACCCACATTATCAGAAAATTGCTTATGGGGTGTATATGTCGGCAAAAAAGCTTAAACATTACTTCGAAGAGCATCCCATCAGAGTAATTTGTGAAGCACCCATAGCCGACATATTGAGCAACAAAGATGCAAGTGGCCGAATAGCAAAATGGGCAATCGAATTGTCACCTTACGCTCCACAATTTGATAGGAGAGATGCAATCAATTCTCAAGCAGTAGCCGACTTCTTCGTAGATTGGGCCGAAGCGCAATATGAGCCACCATTACCAGATCCAAATTATTGGACGATGCATTTCGATGGTTCCAAACTAAGAAATGGTTTGGGGGCAGGAATAGTATTAACTTCGCCTAAAAGAGATCAGCTAAAATATGTGCTACAGATACATTTCACTGCATCCAACAACGTAGCCGAATATGAAGCACTGGTCCATGGATTGAAAGTAGCAAAAGAGATTGGCATACGCCGAATCTTATGCTATGGGGACTCGGACCTAGTCGTACAACAAGTCTCTGGCAATTGGGATGCACTAGATGCTAATATAGCCTTATACAGATTTCATGTGCAAAAGATCAGTGGATACTTTGAAGGATGTGAGTTTCACCACATACCTCGGGCAGAAAATGATGCCGCAGACACATTGTCAAAGCTCGGATCAACCCGGCAGTCCATTCCACCGGGTATTGCCCTGGAACACCTCAGAAAACCATCAATAATCCCTTCACCAGAATCCGAATCTATCTTTATCCCGGCTAATTCAGCAGCAGACAATGTGCCGATGGAGGTAGACCAGCAGTATAACTCGGAATCCCCCAAGAGGAGGATGGCAGAAGTAAGCACAATTATGGAGAAGGCCGAGATAAATATGTCGGCAGAAAATATGGAAATAGACAGTGAGACCACACAAGAAAAAATCACACCGCCATGGGCGCAACCCATATTATCTTACCTTAAAGACGCGGTATTACCAAGCAATGAAGTGTTAGCAAGACAAACTGTAAGGAGAGCGAAAGCTTACACGATCATAAACAATGAGCTATATAAAAGAAGTGTCACAAGCGTATTGCAGAAGTGTGTGAGTTCGGCAGAAGGCCGGGAAATCCTCCTCGATATACATCAAGGAGAGTGTGGACATCATGCCTCATCTCGTGCATTGGTAGCCAAAGCATTCAGGCATGGATTTTATTGGCCGACGACGTTGAAGGAAGCCAAAGAGTTGGTGGAAAAATGCAATGGTTGCTAGAGATACGCAACCAAAATACATATGCCATCGGCCGAGTTAAAAACAATACCCATCACTTGGCCATTTGCTGTATGGGGCTTAGATATGGTGGGACAGTTTAAGCCGCCCGAGGGGGAATGACCCACATATTGGTTATGGTGGACAAGTTCACAAAATGGATTGAAGTGAAACCAATAAGAAAATGCGATGGACCCACAGCAGTGAAATTCCTCAAAGATATTATTTTAAGATATGGGTACCCACACAGTATCATTACAGATAATGGCACGAATTTTGCGTATGAGCCTTCAGATTTTGTAGAGAAAATACATAAGGTTAGATATTGCCTGTGGCTCACCCAAAGATCTAATGGGCAAGTGGAAAGGTCTAATGGACTAGTATTGTCCGGAATAAAACCACGACTTGTTGAACCACTTCAAAGGTCGGCAGGATGTTAGATGGAGGAACTTCCAGCCGTATTATGGAGCCTCAGAACTACTCCAAATAGGTCAACAGGGTACACACCATTTTTTCTAGTATATGGAGCAGAGGCCGTGCTTCCAGCCGACATAATACATGACTCGCCAAGAGTCACTCAGTATACAACCTCTGAAGTGAACGAAATAGCTCGGCAAGATACTGTAGACCTGCTAGAAGAAGCCAGAGAGCTGGCACTATCACGATCAGCTATTTATCAGCAGAACCTACGACGATATCACAGCAAAAAGGTGAATCCAAGGGTATTCAAAGAAGGAGATTTAGTCCTCAGACTGGTACAACGCACGGCCGGCATGCACAAGCTGTCACCTCCATGGGAGGGACCATTCATCGTGAGCAAGGCATTACATAACGATGCCTATTATCTAATTGATGCTCAATCCCCCGGAAAGGACAAGATGTACAAAGTCGGCGAAGAAACGGCGGCCATGGAACGTGGCCTGCTTCGCCCATTTTACTCATAGCATAGTATTTCAAGGTCAAGGACCAATGAAGTATTAAACCTCGCATCGGGCGTGACTCGGGACTGCCATATGTTATTTCAACTTCATGTTATGTATTAAACCTCGGCATCCAGAGCAGTGACTCGGGGACTGCCATATGTTATTTCAATTTCATGATATGTATTAAACCTCGGCATCCAGAGCAGTGACTCGGGGACTGCCATATGTTATTTCAATTTTTATATTATGTATTAAACCTCGGCATCCGGAGCAGTGACTCGGGGACTGCCATATGTTATTTCAATTTCATGTTATGCATTGAACCTCGGCATCCAGAGCAGTGACTCGGGGACTGCCATATGTTATTTCAATTTCAGGTTATGTATTAAAACCTCGGCAGTCAAAGCAGCAGCTAGAAGACTACCATATACCGCCCCAGAGCTATGTTGAGTACCAAAATTTGACGCCCTGAGCAGCACCTCGGTGGTGGTCTTGTATTTTTCCTGCAAGTTAGTTTGCACACTAGACTTCAGCAGAACAGGCTATCACTCGGGGACTGCCGTGAATTGTTCCAAAGTGGCAGTCAATCTTTGATACGGAAAGGGTATCACACTTCGGCACTCAGGATAAGAACAGATCAACCCCGTATGATGTTCGAAGCTCACACACAGATTACTCGACTAAAACATGAGAAAACAAAGACAAAGATAAATCCTAACACCAGAATATGTAGGATATCAAAGCAGAAATTCGGATGGGAACCAACTTAAGCAAAGTTATAATAACTGCAAACTTATATGTCGCAGCAATGTACGGCAAAAGGAGAGTCAAGGTCATACTGGAAATAGATGAGTATTCCAAGGACATCGTACGCCCGGCATACCAGGGATAGAAAATGACTTAAACGTTTTTCACTGGAGAGACGGCAACCTGGTCAGGGGCTGGGGACTCCGAGGTAGGAGGAACTTCGGCCGAGGTTACCTCGCCCTCCGCAGACCTAGGTGCAACCTCGGTCAAGCCCGAGGCCGAGGAGCATCAATTTGCGCAGTGGAATGCCCGGTACCCTTGGAGGAGGATCGCGCGTCGTCATTGTCATCCGAGCTTGAACTGGAGTCACCGGAAGTGGCCGAGTCATCTTCATCTCCCCCTGCTCAGTTGAGTCATCGGATGCATCCTCGACGACAACCTCCTCGTCCGGGTTTGAAAGGAAACTCGGCCCTTCATTCCAGGTGTGCACGTCGGCATACTCGACGAGTTGAAAGGCGCGAGCTTGCCGAAGAGCAACAAAGGTGGGAGCCTCAACCCAACGGGAACCGGTGCGAAAATTCCTCAGGATATCAAGAGAAATGTCTTCGTACCATGACATGATAACGGTGAGGGCCATATCCGCGCCAGCTCGCCCAGCAGATTCCCTCCAAAGACTTAGTTGCTTTTCAGTGGCATTCAATCTAGTCACCAGCAATTCGATCTTGCTGATCTTAGGAGTTTCAGAGGTATTCGGCCAAAGAGCACGGTGGGCTCGAATAGCTGCCAGCACCAAGTCCCTGCCCATGATTTTCACCGGACCAAGGGCAGCGCCGACAGAAACCAAGAAATCTTCTATTGAATATTCAAAGTTCACGTCAACAGGGAGACCTCGGCGCGCACGAGCAGCAAGGACCGCTTTAGAGCTCACGGGCTTAGCTTCAGGAAAATGACCTGCGCAAAAAAGGGAGGCGTTAGAGGGCAGCAGAAGGAAGAAAGATAATCCGGCCGTTTTAAGACGCTTACGATGAATGAAACTCATCATCAGCTGAAGGTCCTTCGCCCAGTCAATCTTGTTCTTCTCAAAGCGAGCAATTTCCTCGCTCATTCCTCGAGTTTTCAGCTCGGCAGCCTCTAAGAGCTCTTTATTCTTTTGCAATTCCAAAGCCAGCCGGTTCTTCTCCTCGGAGAACTCCTGATCGACCTTCTCTAGCTCGGATTTCTGAGAAAGCTTAAGGGCCTTAACCTCGGCGTGTAGGCGAGCTATCTCATCATCCTTTTCTTTTAGCTGCGCCGACTGAGTGGCGCCTTGTTCTAACAAATGCAGCATTACATCAGGCATGGGCGTACAATTTTGGTAAGATGATGCAAAGGTTCATATCTCGGCTTTATCAAAGCCAAACGAAGTAAAAGAAACTTATTGCACGTCTTAGAAAGAAAAAAGTACGAGGTGGATGGAAAACTAACCTTCCAAGCTCTTGACTCTTTTCTCAAGACGAATGTTAAGATTATTGATGTTGCCTGTTAACCCGCAAAGTAAGCCGGCATCCCGCAGACAAAACAATGACAATAATAGAAATGACAAGGAAAATGATCGGGCACACCTGCTTTTTTCACCACAGGAATAACTTTTTCATATTTTTCTTCCAACTTCTTGTGCGAGAACAGCAGTCTTTGAAATTCAGCAGTCCGCCGGTCATGCGCAACCTGAGCAATGGAACAAACAATGAATGGATGTTCGAAGCCAAAACAGATCCGAGTTAAGTGAAAACTTAACCCGGATCTAGGTGGCTGGATATTCAAAGCCAAAACAGATCCGAGCTAAGTGAAAACTTAACCCGGATCTAGGTGGCTGGATATTCAAAGCCAAAACAGATCCGAGTTAAGTGAAAACTTAACCCGGATCTAGGTGGCTGGATATTCGAAGCCAAAACAGATCCAAGCTAAGTGAAAACTTAACCCGGATCTAGGTGGCTAGATATTCAAAGCCAAAACAGATCCGAGCTAAGTGAAAACTTAACCCGGATCTAGGTGGCTGGATATTCAAAGCCAAAATAGATCCGAGCTAAGTGAAAAATTAACCCGGATCTAGGTGGCTGGATATTCGAAGCTAAACCAGATCCGAGTTAAGCGAAAACTTAACCCAGATCTAGGTGGCTGGATATCCAAAGCCAAAAGTAGATTCGAGTCAGGCGGAAGCTTAACCCAGAACTATGTGGCTAGACATTCAAAGAACAGCTAGAGAAAATTTAAGCAAAAGTTTAAGATAGATCTACTCGGATATAGGCTATAGCACTATAAAAACTTCCAAGCGAATAACAAGTTACTCGTTTGCCAGTTTCGGGGACTAATGTATATATAATAGCATATGGAGAATCAGTCTAAACCCCGAGAAGTAGCAATTACCTCGTTCATCTTGTTGCTATCCAGAATGATCTTGGAAGCTTGATCCAAACGGCTACTGATGTCGGAGAGTTGAAACGGCTGACTGTTTCGATTGCCCTCAAGCTGATCAGCAGCATTCCAGTTATGAGCATATTCCACCAGCGAGCCGAGGTTGTTCCCACTAGCCGTCCGGGTTAAGACTTTACCTCGGACATGTTGGGTAACCACTGCAGCCGCAGGGCTTGTATGAAGAGCAAGCTGGGTGCTGGCAGCAGAGGTAACAGAGGCTTTGGTAGGCGCAGTTCCTTTGCGCAGCACGTCGGCAATACTCGGCTGAGAAGAGCCGGCAAGACCTTTTTGGGAAGTAGAATTTTTAGTGGCAACAGTTTTTCTTACTGTGGAGGCACCAGCAAAAGCTGATACCTCGGCAATGGGAACAGTGACCTTAGAAGCAGGAGGGATTACGGGCGCTGAGGGCGCCGGGGTATTATCGACCACGGCTGCGGCTGGGGTTACAGTAGGAGCTACCGAGGTAGAAAGAGGCTCGGTGGATATGCTCGGATTCAGGGGAGGGGCAACGGGTTCAGTAGAAATCTCGGAGACGCGAATATCAGGCGCATCGTGACAAGGGGGTGACATATGCGGAGCTAGAGGAGATGTAGCACGAGAAGGACTAGGAATCCTAGTATCTTCAACAGGCGGAGGAGACGGCTGCCGAATCGGGCGGCTAGTCATGCTAGGACCGCCAGGCTTAACGGAAAGCGGAGCACTGCGAAAATAAGAAAGAAAAAAGGGTGTCAGGATGAAAAACAGAAATAGGGAAACAAGAAATACGAGCAAACGAATCTCATGCGACCCTGTGCATGGTCTTGCGCTGGGAGGGTTCAGCAGACTTCTTCATTCGCTTTCTTGGGGCCGCCTCAAGCACTAGCAGAGCTCCGCTTCCCGAGGTAACTGGGGGCCGGGATGCAATAGGCTCGGCGTCGTGGACCTGACCGGCCGGATTAGCTGGGAAAGTAGAACCCGGAAATGCATAAGAAATAGGCATTGCGGCAACTACCTCAAGAGCTTGGACCTCGTCCGAATCACCTTCCTCCTCATGGACCGAAGTTTTGCCACGAGCGCGAGCCGTAGCAGGATCCGACTTAGGGACGAATTCTTTAGAGTCCGGTTCCCCAACGTCCGGGGTATTCCGATCCGCAGTCCACAGAAGCGACAAAACCTCGGCGTCCTCGTCCTTTTGCTCGGCGAACCTCTATGAAGCGAAAGAGAAGAAAGGTTAGGGAAAACATCTATGAAAACAATAGAGAATCAAAGCATTGAGGGTTAAAACTTACTGCGGGAGGAGGACGCTCGCGGGTAAACGGTTTCAATCCCCAGGTCCAATCTTCAGGCATCTCCGTCATAAATATAGCTCGGACGCGCTTGAAGACAAGGTAATTGTCCAACTCGACGGTCGAGACTCGGTTGGGATCAAGTGGACCACTCATGTAGCAAAGTTTGTGCGTCCTTTTTTGGAATGGGCAAATTGCCATCGATGAAGGTGGCCATCAAGTCCTCGCCACAGAATCTGCCCGGATCAACTCTTTGAGCCGAGTCTCGAAAAGCTCGGCCAAGACGTGGCTCCTCCTCGGATTGTAAGTCCAGTTTACCTTGGAAGGTGGACCGATGGAGAAGGCAGGGAGCCGAATCTTGTCTTCTGTTCCTCTGTTCTTGACGTAAAAGAAATATTTGTGCCACTTCTTGCATGATTCTAACCCGGTGACACGAGGAAATACAGACTTCCTCCGAGGTGTGATGGATGCCGCCCTGCACTGAGTAAGTAGTTTCTCAGAAGGGTGCAGAGACTTGTCAGGGACCACATTAGAACGAATTTGGAAGAACTTCGCCCAGACATGAACGGACGGCCATAGGCCGAAGTATCCCTCCGAGGCGGAGATGAATGCAGAAAGAGAAGCGATGGCGTTCGCAGGAAGATGATGCGGCTGAAGGCCGAAGTTGTCGAGAAACTCTCTTGCGAAATCGCTAAGAGGGAGACCGAAGCCACGCGAGAAATGTGACATAAAAACTACATACTCACCCTCCCTGAGTTCTGGAGATAACTCGTTGCCGGGTAAACGACAAGAGACCTCAGCGGGAATCCTCCGGGTTCGGATGAGCCACTCGATCTCCCACCGGGTAACGGAGGAGCCCTGCCACGAGCCCCGCTCGGGCTCAGAGCCAGCATCATCATCCTCAACCAATGCACCACTAAAGGAACTAGACATGATTTCGCCGGAAAGATCGCTGGATGAACAGCTCGCGGCGGAGGAAAACTTAGAGCTACGAGGCCCCGTCGCAGTTCTACGCAAAAACGGCGGCGGAACGAAGACAGAACCGCAGCACAAGCAAAGATGAAACAAAGAGATCTAGAGGGAAGTCTAGGCGGCACGACCAAAAATAACTCACCGGCGACGACGCCAGAACAGGTGAACGGCGACGAGGCGGGTGGAGCAGCGCGGCGGAGTCCCCCTCGTCGCAGAGCCAGTTGAGCGCACGGTGGCGGAACCACGAACAAGCGAAAAAACGCGAGGAAGAAGAAGGGTGCGGGCGAGCGAGAAGGGGAAAAAAGAAACTCCCAGGCGCCACACCCCCTTTATAACCAAGCCGCAGGCAAGGTAGTGGGATCGTGGGTGTAGCAGTTGGCGGCGCGGATCGTGTGCGCGGCACGACCACACGTTGCTGAGCGGAACCACACCGAAGGCCACACGATTGACCAGGGAACTCACGATCCCCAACAAGAACGGCGCACGAGACGTCGCAGCAACGGCGCGACAGGCGCGACAGTAACTGTAGCTTGTCAGTAAACGCTGTAGAGGAACAAAAAACTAGAGAAATAATGATGAGAATGACACGTGGGACGAAGCGTGCGCTACTAGGTACGGCTCTATCACCACGACAATATAACTCGGAAACAATACATAACGAGCGTCGTGAAACTGATACGACCCGGCCGAGGTTATCGGCGGGAACGTACCAGCTTCGGGGACTATTGTTGGGGAGGTAACCCCGGATAGGGTAAAGACAGGGAAAGATGAGAGGGTGTTCCCCGTCCAGTTTCCGAGTTACCCTCTGAGTCGGCCGAATCCTGTAGAGGTCGGCCGAGATGGGAAAGGACGGGACCCTTGAAGTAAGGGCGAGGCATTACCCGGCCGAGATACAGCGTAAGTCGGCCGGGTTAGCCCAAGTAATCTTGATGCAGGTGAAGGACAAGCCGAAGTTACGCGAGGCAGGGCCGAATGATACGAAGCTTGCAGGAGAAGGAGAAGCCTAAAGTCAAACTCTAGTAGCAGGCTAGGGAGAATCAGAGCGAAGCCAAGCACTAGGGACAAAGGTGCAGAGCGACAGAGAGACAGAAGGAGGTCACGGAGGTGACAGTCCTGAAGCCCGAGGCGCACAGGAGGGCCCCTCTGGAACCTTGTCGTCATTAGGGGAGCGACAGGGAAAGGGAGGCGCTGAACTACTATATTGGGACAAGCATATTCCTCGAATATGCTTGCCACATCAGCCCTAAGGGAACCCAAGGCTCTCCTTTATAAGGGCAGGCTTGGACCCTGAGGAGGGGATCGACTCATTCTTGGTACCGTTAGGCTGGTAAAAATTCTCTCTTTCCCCTTGTATGCAGCTCAAGGAGCACTTGTAGCCCAAGGAAGAAGAAATACAGATCTTTGTGTTAGCTTTCTGAGTGTAGAATCCACTACACCTTCCCTCCCCAGATCCCACTAGCATCCAGTGGCCCCAAACTTTAGCCTACCCATGGCATCTGCCGTGCCGCCACCACGACATTCGGGCCCACTCGGTAATCGATATCAACACCGCTTGCAAGAAAGTGGTTAAGGAGTTAATCACAAAGTGATATCGGATTACAGAACGAGTAAAGTACTTGTTGTGAACGAGATTGAACTAGGTCTGCCGATACCGACGATCGAATCTCGGGCAAGTAAAATATCGCGTGACGAAGGGAATATATATATGGGATTAATTGAATCCTGGCATCGTGGTTCATCCGATATGATCATCGATGAATGTGTGGGAGTCAATATGGGTTTCCAGACCCTGCTGTTGATTATTGATAGAAGATCATGTCTGCATATTCTCGAACCCGTAGGGTCACACACTTAACGTGTCTCGACGCTAGGATAGAATGGATAATTGGTTTATGAGTTTTTGTTCGGAGTCTCGTATGAGATCCAGGACATCATGAGAGGTTCCGGAATGGTCCGGAGAATAGGATTCATATAAGGGAAAGCAGTTTTTGGATTTCGGAATTGTTTCGGATTGTTCGATATTGTACCGGAAGCTTCTAGAACCTTCCGGAGTGGGACCAACGTGGCCCCACTTGTCGGGAGGGCGCGTGGGCCTACGAAGGAGTGCCCTTGCCGCATTGGGCCAGGGGCACAAGGCCCCATAGGCCCAGCCGGCCAAGCCCTAGGGGAAACCCTAGGGAAACCTTCTAGAAGGAGGGGGAAAACTTGCCCCCCACTCCAACCCTTGGGGCCGCCGCCCTAGGGCTTGGAGGAGGGGCCAAGGGGGCCGGCCAGCCCCATATATATAGAGGGCAGGGGCGCAGCCCTCCTCCCCCACTCCTTCAACCCCAGCCTCCATACTGCTGCCCTCCAGATCTCTCTCTCTCCCGACTGCGCGTAGGCGAAGCCCTACCGCAAAAACTCTCCACCTTCGCACCAAGCCGTCATGTTGTAGATCCAATCTATCTCTCCACCCCACTTGCTAGACTGAGGAAGGAGGAGACGTCGAGCTGCCATACGTGTGCATCTCTCGGAGGCATCGCCACTTGCGGTGTTGGATCGGATCGGATCGTGAGGAGGAGAAGCTAGTACGACTACATCAACCACATTCCGTTGAACGTTCCGCTGTGCGAATCTTCAAGGGTATGAAGATCTCATCTATCCCCCTCGTTGTTTGCATCTCCTAGATTAATTCTTGGCTTTCTCGTTCGCATCCGTAGAATTTTTTTGATTTACTATGCTGCGAAACCCTTCAGCTATCCCCATATCCTCCGACTACGGAGAAAAGGCCCGAACTCGTCGCCCATCCCCACTGCCCCGGTCCCCCCGACATCGCGAAGATTACAAGACTCATCATCATACGGATATGCCCCCACCAAAGCAGTGCGGCATCGTCATCCGCGATAACGCGGAGCAGACCCGTCATGACGGAGAGCGCAACCAAGGACATAAGAGCAGGTCACGCCATGACCCTCCGCGTCCGACAAGCAACCGTGACAGGCGTGAGGCGTCGCAGGAGGGTAATAGCAATAAGGCTAACCCACCGCCACCTCCGCCTCCGTCACCACCAAGCAGTCACCATGGCGGAGGAGGCCCGCTTCGTTCACGCAGCCCATCCCCTGTTGACAAGAATAAGAACCCAGAGTCGTACGATGCGCGTTCGTGGATCGATAAGATCCACGAGGCCTGGGAAGGACCATATTGGGACCATGTTGCTTTGGACCTACAATACGGTCCGCAACTTACCCCAAAGGTTTCCGGATTGACAAGACCATCAATCCCTATGACGGCACCGCCAAGCCAGCCACATGGTTGCAGGACTACGGCAACGAGGTGGAGATTGCCGGAGGCAACCCCAACATCGCCATCAAGTACCTCCCATTAATGTTGGCGGGCACGGCCCGTCAATGGATCGACGACTTGCCGGAGAAATCTATCTACAACTGGTTGGACATGCAAGAAGTGTTCACCAAGAACTTTGAGGGTACATACAAGCATCCCTGCACTGTGGGCGATCTACAGCGGTGCGTGCAAGAGAAAGACGAGACATCTCGCGCCTACCTCTCTCGCTGGCTGGACATGAAAAATTCCTGCGCAGGAGTGCACGCCCAGACCGCCATGGCCGCCTTCATCGACGGATTGGAAAGAGGCACGTTGCTCCGACATAAGCTGAAGTGCTTGCAGGACAATCACCAGCTCGACTTGAACCAGATGATTTAGTTAGCCAGTGAGTTCGCAGCTGCCGATGATGATGCTCGCGGCTCCTTGCCGGCAACAGCCGTTCCAACTCAAGCTCGGAGGAACAGCAGTACAAAGTGGAAAACCTCTCTAGAATAAAATCAATCTACCGACATGGTCGCTATGACTTTTGCAGGACGAGGGGATGGCGGACAATGTGGCCGAGGAAGGGGAGCTGGCCGTGGGCAGCAATGAGGAAGTGAAACAACCTCGGCGTCGCTCCGCGTTCCCCAAACCTACGAGGAGTACCGCGATATGCCGTGCCTCGTACACCTCGACGCCAACGGCAAGGCCACCCATACCAATCGACACTGCAAGTTCGTCAACGACCTCAAGGAAGACCCAGAGTCTGGCTACAAGCAAAGTCGGAAGAACAGACCGCGAGGCAAGGGAAAGGGGAAGAAGAAGGAGGAGGAGTCCAAGGATTCAAGTGATATGGACGAAGACGTTGACCCCAAGCAGGCCGCCAAGAGAGATGACAAGGGCAAGAACCCCTTCGCAAAGAAGGCTCCAGTCTACCACACTTTCCTTGGCACCCCCACCGTCCGACAATAGAAGACCTCTCTGAGGATCCTGATGGCCACTCTCCCCCCAGTTCCCCAGTACCTGCGCTGGTCGGAGGTTCCAATAACTTGGGACATGACAGACCACCCAGACCTCGTACCTACGGAGAACCAGTACGCCATCGTCATCAACCCCTTGATTGACGGCGTGGAGTTCACCAAGTGTATGGTGGATAGTGGAAGCAGCATCAACATCATGTACCTGGATACACTGCAGAAGATGAACTTGACGGAGGCAAACCTAAGGCGGACCAACACCATCTTCCACGGTGTAGTTCCTGGTCGGGAGGCTCGGTCCCTTGGACGCATTGCACTTCAGGTTGCCTTTAGCGACATTAACAATTACCACCAAGAGCGCATGACCTTCGAGGTGGTCCCCTTCAAGAGCGTGTACCACGTCATATTCGGCTGCGACATATTCCACACGTTCATGGACAAGCCATGCTTTGTCTATAACAAACTCAAGATACACGGACCAAATAGTGTCATCACCGTATCCGGAAGCTTTACCAAGGCAAGGGACTGCAAGATCAATGAAGCAGCCGTTGCAGA
The DNA here is from genome assembly GCA_023614405.1 of Avena insularis. NCBI lineage: Eukaryota > Viridiplantae > Streptophyta > Magnoliopsida > Poales > Poaceae > Avena > Avena insularis. The sequence goes on along the minus strand of CM042689.1, from coordinate 26,399,037 downwards.
AGCTGTCCTCTATAGCGAATAATTCAAATAGATCCAGAGCAAGGTCAATGACTCAGAGATGCCCGTGTCAAAGAAGCAGATCTCTAACTCCGCTCCTGCGTTCAAGGCCACCATCGAGACCAAGCCGGCGAAACTTGTGGTAAGCGATGCCTCCAAGGTCACCGCCATTGGGACGAACCTAGATCCCAAATAGGAAAGCGCGCTTGTCGAGTTCCTCCGTGAGAATAAGGAAATCTTTGCCTGGCAACCTGCCGACATGAAAGGTGTACCTAGGGAACTTGCCGAGCACAGCTTAAACATTGACCCAAAATGTAAACCAGTGAAACAACCTCTACGACGCTTTGGAGATGAGAAGATACACGCCATTGGCAAAGAGATAGCTAGGTTACTTAAAGCTAGATTTATCCGAGAAGTCCTTCACACCCAATGGGTGGCCAATCATGTACTTGTCCCTAAAAAGTGAACCAATGAATTAAGAATGTGCGTTGATTACATCGGCTTGAACAAAGCATGTCCCAAAGATCCGTTTGCTTTGCCTCGCATTGACCAAGTCATTGACTCGACGGCTGGCTCGGAACTTTTGTGTTTTCTCGATGCATACTCAGGATACCACCAGATCAAGATGAGGAAGTCGGACCAATTGGCCACTTCATTCACTACCCCATACGGCACGTTTTGCTATGTCACGATGCCCTTTGGGCTGAAAACGCAGGTGCTACGTACCAGCTGACAATGTAACATTGCCTCCACGACCAAATTGGTCAGAGCATTCACGCCTATGTGGATGATATCGCGGTGATGTCTAAAAAGTCAAATGACTTAATCTCCGACTTAAAAGAAACCTTTGATAATCTCCAGAAATACAACATGATGCTTAACCCTAAGAAGTGCGTCTTCGGGGTTCCAGCCGGCAAATTGTTGGGGTTCATCATTTCCCAACGCGGAATCGAGGTCAACCCGGAGAAAATCAAGGCCATATTAAACATAAACCATCCGACATGCCTAAAGGACATTCAACGACTAACAGGTTGTGTTGCAGCAGTTAGTCGGTTCGTCAGCCGACTTGGAGAGAAGGCCCTGCTGCCGTACAAGTTGCTGAAGAAGGCGGACAAATTCACATGGACGTACGGAGCAGATACAACATTGAAGTAGCTCAAGGAGATTCTTTCCTCAGCGCCCATCCTTGCAGCACCTGAACCTGGAGAGCCCCTGTTAATCTACATGGAGGCAACCAACCGGGTAATCAACATCGTCGTCGTGGTAGAGCGGAAGGAACCAGGCTATGAGCACGGAGTTCAAAGACCAGTTTACTATGTGAGCGAGGTCTTGACGGAGTCCAAGCAGCGTTACCCGCACTACCAGAAGATAGCTTATGGAGTATTCCTTGCTTCTCGGAAGCTGAGGCATTACTTTCAGGAGCACCAAATCACAGTGGTGAGCAAGACTCCACTGTCCGACATTATCAATAACAGTGATGCTACAGGAAGGGTCGCGAAATGGGGCATTAAACTTGCCACCTTCGAGATCACCTATAAGAGACGCGACGCTATCAAGTCACAAGCCTTGGCGGATTTTGTTGCATATTGTACGGAGATGCCAGATGCTACTCCATTGCCGGAGCCAGAATACTGGGTGATGCACTTTGACGGATCAAAGCTGCTCAACAGCTCGGGGGCTGGTGTATTGCTACAGTCACAAACAGGAGACAAGCTACACTACGTTCTGCAGATCCACTTCGAGGCTACAAACAACATGGCGGAGTATGAAGCACTCATTCACGGACTGCGTGTAGCTAAGGATATTGGCATAGGCGCATAGTTTGCTATGGAGATTCCGACTTGGTTGCCCAGCAGGTGGCTGGCACCTGGAATGAGCGGAACCCTATGATGGCGGCATATCGAGACGAAGTGGACGAGATAGCCAAGAGCTTCTTGGGCTACGAAGTCAAGTATGTACCTAGGGAACAAAACGAGGCGGCTGATCTGCTGTCTAAGCTTGGATCAGGGCGCAAGCAAATTCCGCCAGGAGTTTTCCTAGAGCACCTGCGCACACCATCTGTGAAGGGAGCCGACATCAACAACCCGGATCGAGTTGACTCTTTCGTCAACATGGTGACTAAGGTCCCTCCGGCTTGGACAAAACTGTTCATGGAATATCTCAAACACGAAACTTTGCCCGACGATGAAGTCGAAAGACGGCAAATAGTATGACGAGCAAAGGGTTATACCATAATCAATGGGCAACCCTACAAAAGGAGCACTACTGGTGTATACCTAAAGTGTGTTTCCCAGCTAGAAGGTATGGAAATCCTACGTGAAATCCATCTCGGAGATTGCGGGAATCACACCGCTCCTTGATCGTTGGTCGCGAAAGCCTTCCGGCAAGGATTCTACTGGCTAACCGCGAAGGCGGACGCCGACAAGCTGGTTGAGACATGCATGGGATGCCAGTATTATGCCCGACAACCACATGTTCCTGCTGAAGAACTGCGAACAATACCAATAACTTTGTCGTTTGCAGTTTGGGGGCTAGACATGGTGGGACCGTTACAAACGGCACCATGTGGGTTTACGCATCTGCTTGTAGCAGTTGACAAATTCACTAAATGGATAGAAGCTAAACCCATTAGAAAGCTTGATGGGGCTACTGCCCTGAGGTTTGTTCGGGATCTAGTGGTGAGATTTGGTCTCCCACACAGCATTATCACCGACAACGGCAGCAATTTGTCACTCGGAGAAGTGGAGGCTTATTGCTGGGAGAAAGGCATCCGACTTAACCTTGCATCTGTGGCACACCCACAATCCAATGGTCATGTTGAGCGAGCCAATGGATTAATTCTGCAGGGAATCAAGCCACGTCTTGAGGCACCGCTACATCGAGCAGCTGGAGCCTGGGCGGAGGAATTGCCATCTGTGTTGTGGAGTTTAAGAACTACACCCAACAGATCCACCGGCTACACCCCTTACTTCATGGTATATGGAGCAGAAGCCATCCTTCCTTCCGACATCCTTCATGATGCACCGAGAGTTTCCACCTACGACGAAGATGATGCTGAAGAATCCAGACGCCTAGATGTGGACCTTCTCGAGGAGGAACGCGTTTTGGCATGCCAAAGATCCGCCATCTAGTAGCAGAAGCTACGCAGCTACCATAGTCGCCGCGTTCGGCATCGCTCGTTTAAAGAGGGGGATTTGGTGCTCCGACTTAAGCAGAAGAAGTCACACAAATTATCCCCGCCATGGGAAGGACCGTTCATCATAAGCAAGGCACTACTCAATGGGTCTTAATACCTAGTTGACAATCGTGAACTAAAGGATAGACCCAATGAGGATCATAAACGTAAGCGACGTGACCCGGATGATGACTACCCGGAGCTTGATCGGCCATGGAACATAGCACAGCTACGTCCTTTCTACACTTAGCATTTTTTATCTAATTGTGTACCTCTTATATGATCAATGAAATAAAGCTCTCTGGTTCACTCATATTTCTGAGTCTTTTACCTCCTTTAGTGTTCATTTTTGGATCATGTAACACCTTTATGCACAAGCTTTGCGTTTGCACTTCTGAAAATTCCGCCTACAGGCGTTATCTTAAGTTTTCTAGTCTACACGTTCTTTGTCGTTTTTATGTGGATTGTGGAGTACTGACTTTCGGCACTTATTGTCGGTGATTTTGTGCTCAGGTTATTGACGGTGTCATTGAGCATCATCACCTAAGCGCATGGTTTTGACAACGAGTCTTCCGACTCATGAAAAGTCAAGCATAAGAACCAAAGTAATGGATAAGCCATCACTTGCTTAAAAAATATATACATGCTGGAAACTAGTTTTTAAGAAGCAGGAAATAAACAACCATTGTTTTTTCCACATATACACCAAAGGTGAAACAAATATTACAAAGTTGTTTTTCACTCCTTTGGCGCAGGTGACTTGGAGACAGCATCGTCACCAGCCGGAGAATCACCCTCGAAGTCGGCACTGTGGTGGGACTCGGAGGAATCTTGGTTGCCGCTGTCGATGATGTTCATGGGCACGCAGACATCGATGTCCACCAACTCGGCAACTCTGGTGTCATAGCCTGCGAGTGACGACAAGATGGCTTCATGATCAATCTCTTTGCCATCATCGTCGATGTCGGGGATACCAGAGGTCACTGTGTCGATGTCGGCACCTTCATAGTGTGCCTTGACCATTGACAGCGCCATCCTCGCGCCAGCCCGTCCACACAAAGCTTTCCAGCTTGTGATACGCTCGGGGGCTCAACGCAGAATCTCCGAGTACTTCGCCATGGAGTCCGATGCCTTGATGTTTATCTGGAGGGGCTTGGCAATCTCCTTGGCCTGCGTGATGGCGGTGTTGATAAAGTTGCCGGCAAGAACCATGCATTCCTTGGCTAGAGGAGGCGATCTGGTTAAACCCATAGGAGCTGCAAATTCTGACAAGGAGCACATGAGTTAAACAATTCAAAGTATCCAAACTACAGAAATCCAAGGCAGAGAAAACTTACTGAAGATGCTGGCTTCAGCTTGCCAGAGGGTGTCCGCCAAGGATTGTTTCTCTTGTTGGAGGAGCTTGTACGCCTCGCTATGGCGATGATTTTGCTCATCGGTGGTGGAGTCCTGCAGGGCCTTCATCGATTCCTCATGCATTTTCAGCATGTCTTTCCTCTCCTGCTTAAGAATCTTGTTTTCACTATCCAGCTCTTGAATGTGCTTGGATTGCTCGACAATATTCTTGGCCTTGGCGATGGTTTCTGCAAGTCGGAGAAAGCAAAGTACACAGTGAGTACTCGGAGAATATGGGCACAAAACCAAGTCGGAATGTGAAAAAGAAAACAAACGCTTGCTCTTGGTGATTTGTTCCTTCAACAAGGCAGTTTTACCCTTTTCAGCTTCTAGATCTGCACGCATCTTCTGGTACTTATCATTGGCCATACCCCTCCGAGCATTCTCGTTCTGTGGAAAAAATGACAAAGTTAAAACGTTGTTTGGTCTACCTGGAGCACCTAGCCGGAAATTTTCCACCTAGATGCTCGGGGGCTACAACGAGAGTTTTTGACTTAACAATATGCTTAGCTTTCTTTAAGCATCTAGTCGGAACTAATTCAGTTACAACTAGAAGCTTGGGGGCTACAGTATAAAGTTTTTAACTTGGACATATGCTTAGCTTTCTTTAAGCATCTAGTCGGAACTAATTCAGTTTCAGCAAGAAGCTTGGGGGCTACAGTATTGAAATTTATAAACACTGTGTATGCTACTCTTAAAGCATCTAGTCGGAATAATTCATTCCATCTAAATGCTTGGGGGCTACAGTGAGAGGTTTTCTAACTTAGTCACTCTTAGAGCATATAGATGCAAAAACCTATGGTCTTTCCGTCTACATCCTCGGGGGCTACAGTGGGATACTCATATGAAAAGCAAAAGGCAAAATAAAACTTACAAGTGCAATGATCTTGAGGTTTGTAGCACTCTCGGCAAGCAGCTTGCCAAAGGATTCGCTGTTTCCTCGCAAGATGTCTGCTTGGCGGAGGAGCTCCGCAAGACCACACGTCGGAGATGTCGGTGCTGCTCCAGGAACCAGAGTCGTGCTAATCGGCGTAAGTACCGGATAGACTATCTTTGGGAACTCAAATGGTTTCTGGGGAGCAAGGGCGCCGCCTTCGGCATAAGTACCAGCTTCCACCACCGCCTTACCGCCACCGATGGCATCCTTAGCCGGAGCTTCAGCCATTTGTTGGGCGGTACTTTCCTGCGTCGCCTGCTCGCCGACGACTGCAACTTCGGTAGAAGCACCTGAGTCCACTTCCATGACGGAAGGGCCAGATGCCTGCTTAGCTTGTGAGCTTGTCGGGGTAGACGAGGGCTTGATGGCAGGAGTAGTAGGGGCGATAGCGGGGGAGGCGTCGCGATGCAGCATGTCCTTGATATGTCGAGAAGCCCCTGATGTTTTGGAGGTCTTCTTGAGTGTAGAGGGAGTCAAAACCAACCTTTAAAATAATATAAGGTGGAGTCCCCTGTGTTTACAATGCTAGTCCCTGGATCAATAGCTAGCATCCATAGTTAAGATGTAATATCAAGTAACAAAGGTCATAACATAACTTTATAACCAGGAATAACATAATTTTATTACATCTTACATAGCTCATTTGGCTATTACATTACATTGCAGCAGAATAACAATAAGCATGGGGTCCTTCATCTTCAAAGTGCCACAGGCAGACATGTTGGTTGTAGACTTTGTAATCCTAATCAATCAATCAATCTTCTATAAAACAATCAAACATGCAACATTACAAGTTACAGCCACAAGGGTCAATACATTTGAATTGTATTGGCAAGTTTCACTACTAAGTTGAATATAAGTGGATCCTATCATTACATGCATATTTGGCTAAGTAGGGTTTTAGCCTCATTTGCAGAAAGCAATAATTTATCCTATCTTTTCAAAAGGGTTTTGATCTTTTGTCACCTCCTTGGAATCCACCAAGTGTCTTTGTCAAAATCTCTTGAGCTCCTTGGTAACCCCAAGTGTTCAAGTTTTCATCAAAATCTCCTGAGCTCCTTGGTAACCCCAAGTGCATCAAGTTTTCATAAAAATCTCTTGAGCTCCTTGGTACCCCCAAGTGCATCAAGTTTTATCAAAATCTCTTGAGGTCCTTGGTACCCCCAAGTGCATCAAGTCTTTTGTTGTCACTTAAAAGTTTTTCTTTTAAAAATTGGAGTGTCGAGATTTCCCATAGCTTCAAACTTTAGTTGCTCAGTATTGTCCATAACCGGGGACACGGCTAAGTACTTAGATTTTATTATCTTCTGCAGAAGTAGTACACTTTACCCACATGTCACAATCTCATCTTGTTGCCACTAGTGGCCACTGGATTGGTACTCACCAAGATGGAGTACTGGCGGATTGAGAATGTGACGAAGTCTTTCCAAAGGGTCCTCCCATACACCATTGCTAGCTTGTCTTCAGTACCCATGTAGGATTCCAGGTCCTCATTTTCAGTAACCTGAAGACAATGCATGGGTCTTCCCAATGTAGTTGACCAAGCCAGAGCCATAAGTAGCATGTGGTTGTACACGAAAGCCACAATTGGAGAAACATGTTCAATCTCTAAGTTTCCTGGGTGGTTTTCTTTTGGAGCACAACACAAAGAGATTGCCATAGACATGGTTTCTTTTGTTTCCACCTTCTCCAAAACTCAAAGTATCCTTGTCCACCCAGGTGGTTCATTGAGTCCTTGTTTTATTATGTAAAAACACAAGTCCTTTTCTCAGCTTCATAAATCTCAACATGTATCTCTTTTCAAAATATAGCATGGCTAAGCATGTAGCAACTACATTGTTTTCACTAAGGAATGTATAGGGTATCCTATTAGGATTTAGCATAGCATATAGTATAGAAATTCTTTTCATGCATGTTTCAAAATCCACTAAGTATAATGAAAATAGTAGGACTTTTAGATGATAGTGTAACTTGCCTTTTTGGTAGGGAATGATGGTTCCCTTCTTGATCTTGCTAGTTTCACACTTTTCTAACTTCACTACAATCAATCAAGCAAACACAATATCAACTAGCATTCCAACCACAATCAAACAAACAAAACACACACACATAAAATATTAGGAACTAAGTCATGCATGCAAGCATGCAAAAGGTAGTTTTATTTGCAAAGATGGTCTCCACTAGGCTTCTAAACTTTGTAGGGTTCAAGGTGGTCATTTTCTAAAGTGGCATAGTCATTTGCAAAAGGGTTTTATTCTTAAACCATTTTTAAATCCATTCATCCTTTTATGTGGTGGAAAATGTTTTTATCAAATCAAAACTTTTTGTCTTTCACCAAATAAGTTGCTAATTCACAAAACCTGGTGTTTAGGGTCAGTAGGTTTGGTTCAAATCATTTTCCCAAAGTTTTTACTCCAAAAACATTTTCATAACAAAACCATTATTTTTATTTGGCTAGAAATGGGCTAAATCAATTAATCCATCCTAAACTTCACCAAATCCATTTTCAAAACCATGGGTTGGTTCCTAGGGTCAGTAAGTTCATCACAAACCAATTTTGCAAAGTTTTATCCTTGAAAACATTTTGGAATAATTTTTCTAATCTAAACAAGCATACAAATGTTTCTGCAAAAACAAACATTTTAACAGAAAATTTTTACTAAACAAATTGCATGGTTGGCTAGGGCTTTCTCCACTGATTCCAATGATATAAAGTTTGTAATTTTTGGACGTGTGGATCAAAAGTTACAAAGGTTTCAAGTTTGCAAATAAATCTGATTCAAAGCTTGTTTTAAATCAAAAACTGGCCGCGCGTCATGTTCCTATTGGGCGGTACCGCTTCGTGCGGATCAGCCTCTCTGGTGCGTTGGATCTTAAGCAGATCGCACAGCTCTGGTTGACTCATACCGCTTCGCTCAGTTCTAATCTCAGCCACGCGATAACGATCTAACGGCTACTGTCTAATTGCCAATAACTGGCGGCGCTGCGCGGCGGTAGACGGCAACGACGGTCAGGCGGTGGGCTAGCGGCGGTTCTAGGAAGCAAGGAGGGAAGGGGAGGTGCTCACCATGTTCGCGAGGTCGAGGTGTTGCTCAACGTGTGGTCGGCGTGGCAAGGGGTGCTCAGGGACAGCAGCAATTCCTCGCCAGAGTGGAGAACGGCGTCGGGTGGTTCTGTTCATGGTCGGGGTCGATGCTACAGATCACAAGGGGGCAAACCGAGAGCATGGTTAGATGCGCATGGTCGAGGCGATGACGCGTGCGTGAAAGAGAAGGAGAGGGGCGGTCGGATACTACCTGGGGAACTCGCCGGAGTTGCTTGCAGACGCGGCGGTGCTCAGTTGAAGACGGAGCCGACGTTCTGGAGTGCCCGCGGTTGAATGGGAGGTACAGGGAGAAGCGTCTGGGAGTGGGGAGTGTGCTCGTGTGCTCGGGGAGACAAGGGGTGGCGAGGTTGGGCCGGAATCGACTGGGGACGATGGTCGGAGCAGTGGTGCTGCGAGCTCGATTCAGGGCAGCCTGGTGGCGTTCAGGGCATGGGGTCTGAGGGGAAAGGAAGAGGAGACGCAGGCGGTTAAATGGGCGTGGTCGCGGGGTGGATTAATGCGGCCATTTACGCGAATTGATCGCCGGCGTTACCTGCTGCAACGAGCGGGCGTCGTCTACGCGAGGAAGAAGATGAGCTGGAGGGGTGGGGTCGGTTGGTCAGCGAGAGAGAGGAGAGGGGAGTTGGGTCCACTGGTCAGCGTCTCTGTGGGTCGTTGAGCGAAAGTCTGAAACGTTTTCGAGTGAGGAACTGGGCTGTTTGCTTTGGGCTTAGTGGTCTCGATTCTTATTTTTTTCTTTCAAATGTTTTATCTTTTTCCCAAATCTATTTTCTGTTTTGAATTTCCAAACAACAATTCAAGTATTCAAAGTAATTCAAACATTCACCACACTTTGTAATTGAGTTTGGTTCTGTTTAACAACATAAACCAATTCCCAAAATAAAGTAATATTTTCATTTTAGGGTCCATTATTAATTAAATAAATAGACCATTGTTATGAAATCAAATAGATTTTGATTTATTCAAAACTCCATTTTGAAATCTAAAATATTTTCAAAACCAAATCAGTAGGCTTTATTTGAAATCAAAAAATACTTAGAAAACTTGTTTAAAATAAATAAATAGGTTTGATGTTTTAATTAAAATAGTGAAACTTTATTTTTAATAAACTTGGATATTAAATCCTTATTAATTTATTTTAAATAAACCTTTACTGATCTTTATCAAATAGAAATATTTTATTTCAAAGGCTTGGCCAAGTTTTAATTTGGCTTTTTTAAAAAATAATACTTATTTTATTTCTATCCTTTTTATTTGAAAACCAAATCTTTTATTAAAGATCCAAAACAGTAATTCCAAAATATTTTATTTTCCTTTATTAAATGTTTATCTTTTTAAATCCCTTTAGGATTTATCTTGATCAAAATAGGTTTGAAGGTTCCCATTTGAATTCAAAAAGTTTCTTCTCACTCTGAAAATCAACAAAGTTTTATTTTATTCATTTATTTTTCACATTACAAGATTTGGAAAATCTTGGGATGTGACAGGCTACCACCCTTAAAATAAATCTCGTCCCGAGATTTGGGAAGGCTAGGGTTACAAGTAGGCTCAAAGCATCTAGGGTACTACCTCCCTTATTAATTTTCAAACTAAACTACATGTTGGCTTGCTTGGGATCTTGGGGAAACTTCTCTGGGCAAATATTTGCATTGTGTCCTTTGTTTCCACACTTGACTCATGGGCCAAGGTTGAGATTCTCCATAGGCTTGTTCAACTTGTTCTTCATCTTTTCTGGACAGTTGCTTGCATAATGTCCTGGGTTTTTGCAATTGAAACAGTTGATATCTTTGATTTCTTTACGTGTCTCTTGTGGACAAGTTGCTACATAATGGCCTAGCTCTTTGCAGTTGTTGCACCTTACTTGGCCAATTTCCTTATTCTTCTGGTTCTCTGGGCATTCACTGGAATAGTGTCCCATTTCTTTACATTTATGACATTGCACATGGCTTTTGTCCTTCTTTTGCTTTTTGGGTTTCTCCAAAGCTAGGAGTGCATCCAGTTCATGTTGTTCATATGTTATCTGGTAGGTAGGAATGTCTACATGTTTCTTGGACCTTCTATTGTTCTTTGGATAATTCATATGCCCTTTCTTTGGTCCTTTGAATTGGGTTGTTTTGTTTGGAGGTATAAGTGGTCCTTTTCCTTTGTCATCAACCTTCTTGGTAGACTTGGATCCTTCTGGATAGTTTGCAATCATTTGTTGCACTCCACCTTGTTTCCTTTGTTCAACAATGGAATAGATGGGGCATTGGATAGGGACATGGTTGTTTCCTTCACATAGGTAGCAAGTAGCTTGAGAGGTGGAACATTCGCCAACTGGATGTTTCTCTTCACAACTGGGGCATTGATCTCCATGCTCCTTGGAAGTATGATCCTTGTCTCCACAAATAATGCAAGCTGGGGCTCCATCTAGAATAACATTTCTGTCATCCTTGTTGTCACAAACTCTTTTGGAATAGTTTTCTTCCATATTGATCATTTGATCAGTCACCTTAAGCATCAATTGGGCTTGAGTTTCCAAAAATCCTTGCAGTGTTGGATCTTCCCCACTGGTGTTGGCTATGAACTGAGCTGTCATTTGGTTCAACTGATGTTGGGTTGCTATGAGCTTTTTCATGCTGTCCTCTTGGTTGGTGTTGGTGTCATCAACCTTGATGTTGGAGTCTCTTGGAGTAGTCATATGTTTGGGGTTGAATGGAGATTAGAATAGGCAAGATATTTCTAAGGAAATAGTTCTAATCACACACATCACAATTCACTCAAGCAATGTGCAAGCATTCACAAACAACTTTTCACTCAAACAACAAAGTTCTAGCACATACTTAGGCAACAAAATATTTTTGTTACACCACATAAGTTGGTGTGGTTGACTTAACTAAAATATGGTAGTCCATCTATAGGGTTTACTTGTGATCTTTCCATCCTTCTTGGTTGATTCTTCTTTACATGAGGTCATGGTTTCCTTGAGAAAAACTCTTGGTTACAATAACTTCTAGTGAAGTGAACTCCTTCTAATTTTGCATTCCCTTAGTCTCCATATCTTGAGCAAGATTTCCTTGTCTCTCTTGTAGTCCTTAGTGGTATCCAAGGTTGAGGTCCTTGGTGAACATGCTGAAGATGTTGAAGTCATTAGAGTTGAAGAAATTGAAGTCATTAGAGTTGATGAGGTCCTTTGCACATGGTGTAGTCTTGGGTCATGGGGTAGGTTTTTCCATCAAGTTTGAGATAGGAGAGAGGTAGAGTCAAAACCAAAATGGTTGAGGAAAGAGTTTACAAGATTGTTTGTAAATAGTTTTGGAACAAATACAACTCCTATTTTTCTAAGGGTTTTTGTCCAATCCCAGGTTTACAAATCCTACAGGCAACACAATGCTCTGATACCATCTGTAGAGGGAGTCAAAACCAACCTTTAAAATAATATAAGGTGGAGTCCCCTGTGTTTACAATGCTAGTCCCTGGATCAATATCTAGCATCCACAGTTAAGATGTAATATCAAGAAACAAAGGTCATAACATAACTTTATAACCAGGAATAACATAATTTTATTACATCTTACATAGCTCATTTGGCTATTACATTATATTGCAGCAGAATAACAATAAGCATGGGGTCCTTCATCTTCAAAGTGCCATAGGCAGACATGTTGGTTATAGACTTTGTAATCCTAATCAATCAATCAATCTTCTCTAAAACAATCAAACCTGCAACATTACAAGTTACAGCCACAAGGGTCAATACATTTGAATTGTCTTGGCAAGTTTCACTACTAAGTTGAATATAAGTGGATCCTATCATTACATGCATATTTGGCTAAGTAGGGTTTTAGGCTCATTTGCAGAAAGCAATAATTTATCCTATCTTTTCAAAAGGGTTTTGATCTTTTGTCACCTCCTTGGAATCCACCAAGTGTCTTTGTCAAAATCTCTTGAGCTCCTTGGTAACCCCAAGTGTTCAAGTTTTCATCAAAATCTCCTGAGCTCCTTGGTAACCCCAAGTGCATCAAGTTTTCATAAAAATCTCTTGAGCTCCTTGGTACCCCCAAGTGCATCAAGTTTTATCAAAATCTCTTGAGCTCCTTGGTACCCCCAAGTGCATCAAGTCTTTTGTTGTCACTTAAAAGTTTTTCTTTTAAAAATTGGAGTGCCGAGATTTCCCATAGCTTCAAACTTTAGTTGCTCAGTATTGTCCATAACCGGGGACACGGCTAAGTACTTAGATTTTATTATCTTCTGCAGAAGTAGTACACTTTACCCACATGTCACAATCTCATCTTGTTGCCACCAGTGGCCACTGGATTGGTACTCACCAAGATGGAGTACTGGCGGATTGAGAATGTGACGAAGTCTTTCCAAAGGGTCCTCCCATACACCATTGCTAGCTTGTCTTCAGTACCCATGTAGGATTCCAGGTCCTCATTTTTAGTAACCGGAAGACAATGCATGGGTCTTCCCAATGTAGTTGACCAAGCCAGAGCCATAAGTAGCATGTGGTTGTACACGAAAGCCACAATTGGAGAAACATGTTCAATCTCTAAGTTTCCTGGGTGGTTTTCTTTTGGAGCACAACACAAAGAGATTGCCATAGACATGGTTCCTTTTGTTGCCACCTTCTCCAAAACTCAAAGTATCCTTGTCCATCTAGGTGGTTCATTGAGTCCTTGTTTTATTATGTAAAAACACAAGTCCTTTTCTCAGCTTCATAAATCTCAACATGTATCTCTTTTCAAAATATAGCATGGCTAAGCATGTAGCAACTACATTGTTTTCACTAAGGAATGTATAGGGTATCCTATTAGGATTTAGCATAGCATATAGTATAGAAATTCTTTTCATGCATGTTTCAAAATCCACTAAGTATAATGAAAATAGTAGGACTTTTAGATGATAGTGTAACTTGCCTTTTTTGGTAGGGAATGATGGTTCCCTTCTTGATCTTGCTAGTTTCACACTTTTCTAACTTCACTACAATCAATCAAGCAAACACAATATCAACTAGCATTCCAACCACAATCAAACAAACAAAACACACACACATAAAATATTAGGAACTAAGTCATGCATGCAAGCATGCAAAAGGTAGTTTTATTTGCAAAGATGGTCTCCACTAGGCTTCTAAACTTTGTAGGGTTCAAGGTGGTCATTTTCTAAAGTGGCATAGTCATTTGCAAAAGGGTTTTATTCTTAAACCATTTTTAAATCCATTCATCCTTTTATGTGGTGGAAAATGTTTTTATCAAATCAAAACTTTATGTCTTTCACCAAATAAGTTGCTAATTCAAAAAACCTGGTGTTTAGGGTCAGTAGGTTTGGTTCAAATCATTTTCCCAAAGTTTTTACTCCAAAAACATTTTCATAACAAAACCATTATTTTTATTTGGCTAGAAATGGGCTAAATCAATTAATCCATCCTAAACTTCACCAAATCCATTTTCAAAACCATGGGTTGGTTCCTAGGGTCAGTAAGTTCATCACAAACCAATTTTGCAAAGTTTTATCCTTGAAAACATTTTGGAATAATTTTTCTAATCTAAACAAGCATACAAATGTTTCTGCAAAAACAAACATTTTAACAGAAAATTTTTACTAAACAAATTGCATGGTTGGCTAGGGCTTGCTCCACTGATTCCAATGATATAAAGTTTGTAATTTTTGGACGTGTGGATCAAAAGTTACAAAGGTTTCAAGTTTGCAAATAAATCTGATTCAAAGCTTGTTTTAAATCAAAAACTGGCCACGCGTCATGTTCCTATTGGGCGGTACCGCTTCGTGCGGATCAGCCTCTCTGGTGCGTTGGATATTAAGCAGATCGCACGGCTCTGGTTGACTCATACCGCTTCGCTCAGTTCTAATCTCAGCCACGCGATAACGATCTAACGGCTACTGTCTAATTGCCAATAATCGGCGCTGGCAACAGTGAGGCAACGACGGTCAGGCGGTGGGCTAGCGGCGGTTCTAGGAAGCAAGGAGGGAAGGGGAGGTGCTCACCATGTTCGCGAGGTCGAGGTGTTGCTCAACGTGTGGTCGGCGTGGCAAGGGGTGCTCAGGGACAGCAGCAATTCCTCGCCAGAGTGGAGAACGGCGTCGGGTGGTTCTGTTCGTGGTCGGGGTCGACGCTACAGATCACAAGGGGGCAAACCGAGAGCCTGGTTAGATGCGCATGGTCGAGGCGATGACGCGTGCGTGAAAGATAAGGAGAGGGGCGGTCGGATACTACCTGGGGAACTCGCCGGAGTTGCTTGCAGACGCGGCGGTGCTCAGTTGAAGACGGAGCCGATGTTCTGGAGCGCCCGCGGTTGAATGGGAGGTACAGGGAGAAGCGTCTGGGAGTAGGGAGTGTGCTCGTGTGCTCGGGGAGACAAGGGGTGGCGAGGTTGGGCCGGAATCGACTGGGGACGGTGGTCGAAGCAGTGGTGCTGCGAGCTCGATTTAGGGCAGCCTGGTGGCGTTCAGGGCGTGGGGTCTGAGGGGAAAGGAAGAGGAGACGCAGGCGGTTAAATGGGCATGGTCGCGGGGTGGATTAATGCGGCCATTTACGCGAATTGATCACCGGCGTTACCTGCTGCAACGGCCGGGCGTCGTCTGCGCGAGGAAGAAGATGAGATGGAGGGGTGGGGTCGGTTGGTCAGCGAGAGAGAGGAGAGGGGAGTTGGGTCCACTGGTCAGCGTCTCTGTGGGTCAGTGAGCGAGTGCGAAACATTTTCTGCGGGAGTAAGGAACTGGGCTGTTTGCTGGGCTTAGTGGGTTGTGTCTGATTCTTATTTTTTTCTTTCAAATGTTTTATCTTTTTCCCAAATCTATTTTCTGTTTTGAATTTCCAAACAACAATTCAAGTATTCAAATTAATTCAAACATTCACCACACTTTGTAATTGAATTTGGTTCTGTTTAACAACATAAACCAATTCCCAAAATAAAGTAATATTTTCATTTTAGGGTCCATTATTAATTAAATAAATAGACCATTGTTATTAAATCAAATAGATTTTGATTTATTCAAAACTCCATTTTGAAATCTAAAATATTTTCAAAACCAAATCAGTAGGCTTTATTTGAAAACAAAGAATACTTAGAAAACTTGTTTAAAATAAATAAATAGGTTTGATGTTTTAATTAAAATAGTGAAACCTTTATTTTTAATAACTTGGATATTAAATCCTTATTAATTTATTTTAAATAAACCTTTACTGATCTTTATCAAATAGAAATATTTTATTTCAAAGGCTTGGCCAAGTTTTAATTTGGCTTTTTAAAAAAATAATACTTATTTTATTTCTATCCTTTTTATTTGAAAACCAAATCTTTTATAAAAGATCCAAAACAGTAATTCCAAAATATTTTATTTTCCTTTATTAAATGTTTATCTTTTTAAATCCCTTTAGGATTTATCTTGATCAAAATAGGTTTGAAGGTTCCCATTTGAATTCAAAAAGTTTCTTCTCACTCTGAAAATCAATAAAGTTTTATTTTATTCATTTATTTTTCACATTACAAGATTTGGAAAATCTTAGGATGTGACATTGAGGCTGGTCGTGGCTTTCTTTCTGAAACGTGCAAAATGCATAAGTACGGGAGCAAGACAGATAAATAGACAAATGTCAGAAAATGAGAAGCTTACACAAGTGGGGGTGCTTTGGCAAAGGGGATCCTAGTCATTCTTCTCTTTTCCGCCTCCAGGGCGGCGGTAGTCTTTTTGGAGGCTCCACCCTCCGTCTTCTTCTTCTTGCCTCCGTCGGCAGCGTCAGAGGTGGAGCTCTTCCGCTTCCGCTCCGACGGAGCTTCATCATCGGACACGACCGTGACTTCCTTCATCTTTGGATCATAGATTTGAGGAGCCATGCTCATCTCATCTATATCGCTAAGCTGTCAAGGGAAGAGTCACCGTGTTAGATAAGATGATATCTACAAGACGGAAGAACTGGAGTATATGTCGTACACAGAAAATAAAAACCTACCTTTGGGCACTTGCCATCTACGAACATGTCGTAGGTGATGGTGAAGCCGCGCTTCTTATCCTTCACCTTGACGATGTCCTTAAGGCGGAGCTTGATGGAGTCGCTCGAGAAGTTGTCCACGGAGATGCGGAGACTATCCCTTCTGTCGCTGGTATACTCATGCATGAGCTTCGCGCGGTGTTGCAGAGGTTGGATTCGCCTGATGAACCAGCACATGGCTAGGTCCAAGCCGGTCAAACCCGTCTCTACAAACCATTCGATCCGCCTTATCGCACGAGAAGCGTCGAGGTTGGAGGGAAGGGAGGCCTGGGATCTCCATGACGTGGCTTCAGCGGCGGCTCCGTCAGCGAAGTCTGGGTACGTAACTTGTCGGCCATACAACGGGATGTCTGGGCCGTAAAAGTACGTTTGTTGCCAATTCTTGCAGGACTCATGGCCGACGATGTCGGGGAACCGCTGGCCAGGTCGAATCTTGAAGCTTATGGTGCCACAGTTCCTAAGCTCTTCCTTGCTATGTCCGGCTTCACGTTTGACGGTGAAGAAGTACACAAAAAGGTCTAACCTAGGCCTTATCCCTAAGTATCCCTCGCAAAGTGCCGCGTAGTTTCTAAGCACTAAGATACTATTGGGGGAAAGGTTCTGGGGCTGGACTCTATAATGGTTCAAGACAGAGAGGAAGAAGTTGGAGATGGGCAGGGAGACACCACGTACCAGTTGAGCTTTGAGGTACACCTTTTCTCCGGCTTGGGCAGAAGGTGTCACCTTGCCGGCCGGTGCCGCCCGCCAGGCAAGTCCCTCCGTCGCGGGGAGGTAGCCTTCGGCGACCATATCTTGGATATCACGGTCTGTGATATCCGAGTCGCGCCAGTCGCCCTTGTGCGAGTCTGGTTCCTCCTCCAGTGGCTCTAGCGCCGCCAAATTTAGGTCACCGCCGGTGGACTCGATCACCGCCGACGCAGGGATGACCAAACCCTCTGGGGGCACGACGACGGAGCTCGCTGGCTTCGTCGCGGCTTCGCTCGACGCCGCCATTGATGGAGAAGTGTTGCTGCTAGCCATGGAGTGAAGATTGGGTGCGACTGGTGCAGATTGGAGCTAGGGTTTTTTCGAGAGTTCTCGTGGAGAGCTCGAGGAGGCACGCGACTGTAGGAAGAAGATGATGCGAGGAGAATGAGGTAAAAAGTGGAAATTTCCCCACGGTTACTATTTATCATCCTCGGCGTCAAGATTCATGCAGCTTGATCGGATGGTTTCCGCGTAGACGACGTGTTCGCGAACGTGCGCGGAAATTTCGCCACGTCTCCAACCGTCGCCGCCAACGGTTCGTATCGCTCGCGCAGGAAAATCGGACATGATTGCGTTCTCTGCATGTGTGAGTTACGAGGCATCGCTGACCTAAGCCTACATCGTCCTAGCTGACATGGGCAGATGAGCCGTCACATCGAAGATTCCGACATAGACGGATCCAATCCGACTATGGAAGAGTACGATGGAAGATTCAGCTTTTCTCCGACTTACAAGTTGAAGACGGAGAAAACTTTGTAGGGTTCTTTGGGAGGACTACAAGATATTTCTTGATGATTTGCCGACATCCTACTAGACGGAGCATTCATTTGAAGAGGAAAGACGGCGCAAGATCTCGGAGTTCTCCGGGGGCTACTGTTGGGGATATGCAATATGGGTATCCTCATATAGCATGTCACTTATCCGGATAACCCGGGTGGCCCATAGTCGGTAGCATGGCCTATGGCCTGCTGGGTGGACCAGTTAGATGGATCCAGAAGGGAGGCCCATGCCGGATAAAGGAAGGCTACGGTGGAGTCACCAACGTACTAGGAGCCTTGGAGTGCAAGATACACAAGACTAGTAATAGACGGTGTAGGACTCTATAACCTGTCCGTCTAGGACTTTTCCCTGTAACCCTAGGACCTGGCGACTATATAGGTCGGGCCTATGGGAGCCTTTAGGGCACGATCATAGACAATCTCAGACAACCTCGCACAGCGAACCTATCTTCTTTAACTTGGCGTATTGCCCATATAGTGATTTATAGCAGGAGTAGGATTCCGCCACCGATGTGGGATCTGAACCTGGGTAAACTGTGTTACCTCGTACCTGTCAACCGTCCGCCTTACCCCATGTCTCTAAACACGCACTGTGAGGACCCCTCCATGGCGTACTCGTCGGCAATACCACGACACTCCATGCTTGTTTAGTATCTACTTTGCTTGTCCACACTTTGAGGTGCTTTTTACATATTTTCTGGTACTAACCTACTAACAAGTTGCAATAGTGCCAGATGCCTGTTTTCTAATATTTTTGGTTTCAGAAAAGTTAGTAAAGAAATATTCTCGGAATTGGATGGGACAAAGGACAAAGTCAATTACTTTCCGCGGGGAAAAAGAAGTCTAGAGGAGAACCCGAGGGGCCAGAACCACCCTATGCGCAGGTGGGCCACACCCCGCACCTTGCTAGGGTTTGGTCGCCCTGGCGGCCGCCTCGGCCTCCCCCTTCGCCTATAAGAAGCCCCCGATGTAGAAACTCTGAGTACCCGATCAGAAATCCATGAAACCGTCTGTAGCCGCCGCCACCATCGTCCCTAGATCGGGGGGGTCTGAAGCTCTTCCCGGCACCCTGCCGGAGGGGAGATCATCCCAGAGGTCTTCTCTCCGGTATGATGCGTGAGTAGTTCCACCTTGTACTATGGGTCCATGTAGTAGCTAGATGGTTATATCTCCTCATTTGTGCTTTCATGTATAGATCTTGTGAGCTTCGTTCATGATCAAGATCTAATCTATTTGCAATCATGCATGTTGTGTTTGCGGGGATCCGATGGATATTGAGATTATTATATTGGTTTGATTAATGGTTTTGCATTTATGATTCTATCATGTCTGTGTTGTTTGTGATCTTGCATGCTCTCTGTTGTTAGTAGCTATCTTGGCCAAGTAGTTGCTAGTGAATCCAAGAGGGGGTATTTATGCTCGATAGTGGGTTCATGCCTCTAGTTTCCAAGGGAAGTGACAGAAATCTCTTTGGTTGTAGATGTGATGTTGCTACTAGGGAGAAAACAACGGTCTCTTGTTCATGGAACATGTGGACTGTTTACCTTACATACTTTGTTTAAAGCAGTTGCCTGTTGCTTGCAACTTAATACTGGAGGGGGTTCGGATGATAACCTGAAGGTGGACTTCTAGTCATAGATTCAGTTGGATGGCGGTCTATGTATCTTGTTGTATTGCCCAATCAACCTCATAGGATCTTTCTGATTAGTAATTGCATTGTTATGCCTTACTCAGTTCCTGTCAATTGCCCCGCTATAATTTATTTACCCTTCATGTCATGTTGTTTATTTAAGGAGAGCACCTCTAGTGAACTATGGACCCCGGTCCAATCTTTACCATTGATACATCTTCCACTGTTACTTGTTTACTTGCTACAAACCACCATTACCTTCCACACCATACGTTTAATCCTTTGTTACAGCAAACCGGTGAGCTTGACAACCTCACTGATTCGATGGGGCAAAGTCTTGAGTTTGTGTTGTGCAGGTCTCCGCGTTGCTTGCAACACCTGTGTGACGTTTCCTTCCTCCTACTGGTTCGATAACCTCGGTTTCTTACCGAGGGAAAACTTGCTCCTGTGCTGCTTCACACCTTGCTCTTGGGGTTTCCCGACGAAGCGCTCCCACTTGGACTAGCGCTGCATCAAGAAGCTGCAACAATCTCATAATTAGGAGCAAGCTCTGCTATAGATTTATCCTCAATATCCTCATGCTTGCTAACATAATTAAAGAATTCTTCAATATTATCTTTCCCAATTATGGAGCCACTACCTATTGCAAGATCTTTCAGGGCAAACTTGGGGAGGAACATGGTGAGCTAGAGCAAGGTGGCAACTAGAGCAGGAACTAATTTTTTTGTGTTTTTGAATAAAGCAAGCAAACCAAACTAGACTATTTTTTTGGGTTTTTTGAAAATAGGCAAACAAAACCAAGAAAAAGAAACAAAGCAAACTAAAAACAAAGTAAGGAGAAAGGAACTGAAGGACTCCCCTTGTGAAGACGTCCTTAGCCTCCCCGGCAACGGCGCCAGAAAATCTGGATGCAGCACTGAGTTGATGTAGGAGTTATTTGTTGGGAACCCCAAGAGCAAGGTGTGAAGCAGCATAGCAGCAAGTTTTCCCTCAGTAAGAAACCAAGGTTATCGAACCAGTAGGAGGAAGGAAACGTCACACAGGTGTTGCAAGCAACGCGGAGACCTGTACAACACAAACTCAAGACTTTCCCCAACGAATCAGTGAGGTTGTCAAGCTCACCGGTTTGCTGTAACAAAGGATTAAACGTATGGTGTGGAAGGTAATGTTTTGCAGCAAGTAAACAAGTAACAGTGGAAGATGTATCAATGGTAAAGATTGGACCAGGGTCCATAGTTCACTAGAGGTGTTCTCCTTACAGAAACAACATGGCATGAAGGGTAAACAAATTACAACAGGGCAATTGACAGGAACTGAGCAAGGCATAACAATGCAATTACTAGTCAGAAAGATCCTATGAGATTCGATTGGGCAATACAATAAGATACATAGACCGCCATCCAACTGCATCTATGACTAGAAGTCCACCTTCAGGTTATCATCCGAACCCCCTCCAGTATTAAGTTGCAAGCAATAGACAACTTCTTTAAGAAAAGTTTGTAAGGTAAACAGTCCACATGTTCCATGAACAAGAGACCGTTGTTTTCCCCCTAGTGGCAACAACACATCTACAACCGAAGAGATTTCTGTCACTTCCCTTGGAAACTAGAGGCATGAACCCACTATCGAGCATAAATACCCCCTCTTGGGGTCACTAGCAACTACTTGGCCAAGATAGCTACTAACAACGGAGAGCATGCAATATCACAAACAACACAGACATGATAGAATCATAAAGACAAAACCATTAATCAAACCAACATAATAATCCCAATATCCATCGGATCCCCGCAAACACAACATGCATGATTACAAATATATTAGATCTTGATCATGAACGGAGCTCACAAGATCTATACATGAAAGCACAACGGAGGAGATACAACCATCTAGCTACTACATGGACCAATAGTCCAAGGTGGAACTACTCACGCATCATACCGGATAGAAGGCCTTCAGGATGATCTCGCCTCCGGCAAGGTGCCGGGAAGAACTTCAGATCCCTCTTGATATAGGTACGATGGTGGCGGCGGATACAGACAGTTTCGTGGAGATTTGATCGGGTGCTTAGGGTTTCTGCATCGGGGGCTTCTTATAGGCGAAGGGGAAGACCGAGGCAGCGGCCAGGGTGGCCAAACCCTAGCCAGGCGCAGGACAGGGCCCACCCGCGCCTAGGGTGGTCTGGCCCTCCTGGCTGGCCCCTTCGGCTCTCATATGGACTTCTTGTTCCCCACGGAAAGTAATTAACTTTGATGTTTGTCCCATACAATTCCGAGAATATTTCTTTACTAACTTTTCTGAAACCAAAAACAGCAGAAAATAGGCATCTGGCACTGTTGCAACTTGTTAATAGGTTAGTACCAGAATACATGTAAAAAGCACCTCAAAGTGTGGACAAGTAAAGCAAAGTAGATACTAAACAAGCATGGAGCATCAAAATTATAGATACGTTTCCAACGTATCAAGAAGTTACAGTCCGACAAGCTTGAACCGAAAGCAGAAAAATGCGTCTTCATAGGATACCCGAAGGAAACTATTGGGTATACCTTCTATCATAGATCCGAGGGCAAAATCTTCGTTGCCAAGAATGGATACTTTCTAGAGAAGGAGTTTCTCTCGAAAGAAGTGACTAGAAGAAAAGTAGAACTCAATGAGGTTGTCGAACCTTCTCTCGGACGTGAGAGTAGCGCAGCATCGGAAGTAGTTCCCGTGGCGCCTACATCAATAAGAAAGGAAGCTAATGATGTTGATCATGAAACTTCGGTTGAAGTTACTATGGAACCTCGCAGGTCAACAAGAACTCGTACCACTCCTGATTGGTATGATCCCGTTATGAGTGTCATGTTGGTGGACAACACCGATGACCCTGTGACATATGAGGGAGCGATGATGATCCCAGATTCCAATAAATGGCAATAATCCATGAAATCCGAGATTGGATCCATGTACGAAACCAAGTATGGACTTTGGTGGACTTACCGGATGGCCGGAAGGCTGTCGAGAACAAATGGATTTTCAAGAAGAAAACATATGCTGATGGTAATGTTACTATCTATAAAGCTCGACTTGTCGCAAAAGGGTTTCAACAAATTCAAGGAGTTGACTACGATGAGACTTTTTCACCGGTAGCGAAGATAAAGTCTGTGATGATTTTGTTAGCAATCGATGCATTATTATGATTATGAGATATGGCAGATGGATGTCAAAACGGCATTCCTCAATGGAGACATTGATGAAGAGTTGTATATGGTATAACCCAAAGGTATTGTCGATCCGAAAGATGCTAACAACGTATGCAAACTTCAACGGACCATTTATAGATTGAAGCAAGCATCCCGAAGTTCGAATCAACGTTTTGATAAGGTAATCAAAAGCTTTGGTTTCATACAAACTTATGGAGAAGCTTGTATTTACAAGAAAGTGAGTGGGAGCTCTGTAGCATTCCTAATACTGATGACATATTGTTGATTGGGAATGATGTAGACCTTCTTAATAGTGTCAAGGATTATTTGAATAATAGTTTTTCAATGAAAGATCTTGGATAAGCGGCTTACATATTAGGCATAAAGATTTATAGAGATAGATCAAGATGCCTAATATCATTGTCATAGAGTATATATTTGGACAAAGTTCTAAAGAGGTTTGGAATGGAAGATAGCAAGAAAGGGTTCTTGCCATGTTGCCCAATACGACCTTGAGTAAAACTCAAAGTCCTGCAATGACAGAAGATAGAGAAAGGATGAGTAAGACTCCTTATGCATCAGCCATAGGATCTCGTATGTAAGCCATGCTATGTACTAGACCGGACATTGCATATGCTGTTAGTTTGACTAGCAGATATCAAAGTGAACCAGGAGTGGATCATTGGACAGCGGTCAAAAACATCCTTAAGTACTTGAGAAGGACTAAGGATATGGTTCTTTCTTATGGAGGTGATGAACAACTCGTTGTTAATGGTTACACCGATGCTAGTTGGAACACCGATCCAGATGATTCTAAGTCTCAATCTGGATACGTATTTATTATGAATGGTGCAGCAGTTAGCTGGAGGAGTGCAAAGCAAAGAGTTGTGGCGAGATCTTCAACTGAATCGGAATACATAGCTGCTTCGGAGGCTTCACAAGAGGCGATATGGATGAAGGAGTTCATTACAGAGCTCGGTGTGGTTCCAAGTGCGCTTGACCCAATGTTTATCTATTGTGATAACATGGGCTCCATAGCCAATGCGCAAGAACCAAGGTCACACAAGAAGCTGAAGCACATCAAGCTACGTTTTCACGCTATTCGAGAGCATCCAAGATGGTGACATAAAGATTTGCAAAGTACACACAGATCTGAATGTGGCGGATCCATTGACTAAACCTCTCCCGAGGGAAAAACATGACCAGCACCAAACCGCCATGGGTGTTCGGTATATTACCATGTAATCTAGATTAGTTGACTCTAGTGCAAGTGGGAGACTATTGGAGATATGCCCCAGAGGCAATAATAAAAGTGGTTATTATTATATCTTTGTGTTTATGATAAATATTTACATTCATGCTATAATAGTATTAACCAGAAACATTAATACTTGTGTGTTTTGTAAACTAAATTAGAGTCCCTGGTAAAGACTCTTTATAATACTAGCTTGTTGGTTAACAGATGATCGTGGTTTCTCGATCATGAACATTGAGATGTTATTAACAACAAGATCATATCATTGGGAGAATGGTGTGATGGACATACTCCTATAGATAAGCGTAGCATAAAGATCGAGTCATTTCAATAGTTCATTTGCTATAAGCTTTCTGATACATAGTAACCTAATTCCTTCGACCATGATATCATGCTAATAACCATCACCGAAAGGATACTTTGATGACATCAAACACCACACCGTAACTGGGTGTCTATAAAGGTGGCATTGAGTGTTCGGAAAGTATGTGTTAAGGTACATGGATCAAGAGTGGGATTTGTCCAACCATATGACGGATAGATATACTCTGGGCCCTCTCGGTGGAATGTCATCCAATTAGCTTGCAAGCATGTGACTGGCTCACAAGGGATCACATATCACGGGAACGAGAAAAGAGTACTCATTGGTAACGAGGTTGAACTAGGTATGCAGAGATACCAACGATCAAACCTCGGATAAGTAAACTATCGCGAGACAAAGGGAAATTGGTATCATATGTAAGTGGTTCATTCGATCGCAAAGTAATCATTGAAATATGTGGGAATCATATTAATTTCCAGATTCCTCTATTGGTTATTGATCAGAGAATTGTCTCGGTCATGTCCGCATAATTCGCGAACCGTAGGGAGATACAATTAAGGATTCAATGTTGTTTAGTAGATATGGAATATAAGTAGGGAGACCGAATGTTGTTCGTAGTCTCGGATGGGATCCGGGATATCACGAGGAGATTTGGAATGGTCCGGATAATAAGATTCAAAGGAAAGTCCGATTCCGGAGTTCAGGAATGATTTCGATGTTTTCATCAGAGAGATTCTAGAAGGGTCTAGAAGGTTCACCGGACCGGAAGGGGAATGGTTCATTAATGTGTCATGGTTAAGTGGAATGATTGGATCATGTCCTTGGTCACTTGGTTGGGCATCTGCGAGAGAGAAATAAAGCTCTAAATTGAAAGTCAAAAGGGAGGTTTGAAAAGTAAAATTGGAACAATAGTTTCCTAGTGGAAGAAGGAAAGAGTCCTTCCTTCTCTCCAACTTGGGTTTGGGGAAGGATTCAAACTCCCCTCTCCCAAGCTGCCCTCCCTCTCATAAATAGAGGGGAGGGTCTGCCCCAAAGCACCACAACCAGCCCTCCCCACCTTGCGCCGCCGCCACCCAAGTCACCTTCACTGCAGGCACGTCGCCGTCGCCCTAGCCGTCATCGACACCTCCTCCTCCTCTCTGGCCCTCTAAACCTAGATCGTCGGAAACCCTAGATCCACCATAACCCGCACCGGCTTAGGCGAAGCCCTGCGGGATCTTTCCTCTACTTCTGACACCACACCGTCATGCTGCCGGAATCGTGAGGGGAGAACTACAACCTCCACTATCTGCTGGAACAAGGGAGAGGAAGGTCTTCATCGAGTACCGAACATGTGACCGACTGCGGAAGCGCTACCGGAACGCGGCGCAGAAGGATCGTCTACGCGATGTTGAGATCGGCAAGTGTACGACTACATCACCCACGAGAATCTGCTCTTGTTAACCGCTTTGGAAGCTTCGAGGGTGAGTACTCTAATCGACTCATTGCTACAATCTAGTAGATAGATCTTGGCTTGTTTGTGTGCATGCGGTAGAATTTTTTTGTTTTCCATACTACGAACCCCTACAAAACGAACTACTCACAAGACATCATATGGATCAAGATCAAAGATGACATGGTAATGGATAACAATCTGAACATAAACAATAATCCAATGGTTCCACTCACAAGCATCAACTACAATAGTAATCAACACCGGGAAAGTTTCCCCTAATGAACTAAAGCAATATCCAACACAATTGTTACAGCGGGATGGAGTGGTGATGATGGTGTTGGTGGAGATGATGGTGTGGATGATGATAATGATCCCGATGAAGCCTAGCTTGATGACGGTGTTGATGGCGACGGTCTCCCCTCTCCGGGAAGGAATTCCCCTGGCAGAAATCCGTCTGCCATAGAGATCTTTCTCTCTCGGTGTTTTTCCGCCCTAGAGGCGGCGGAAATCTATCTGTGGTCGCTCCCCGAGGCTTAGGGTTCCATAGGGAAGATATAGGCGAAGGGACGGAGTCGGAGGCCGGGCAGGTGGGCCACACCTGCCCTAGGCGCGGGGTCAGGTGGGCCCGCGCCTAGGAGGGTGTGGGCCCCCTGAGGCCCTTCTTCGTCCCTCCTTCTGGCTCCCTCATTCTTCTGGAGAAATAATATGTTTCCATATTTTCTTGTATTTTTCTGAACTTTGCGAAATTGGACCGAAACGCCTTCTTTTCCATCAGAATTCAGACTCCGGCAGTCCATCCTCCAAGAATCATCCAACATGCATAAACAGATGAAAAGTCATAAGTAATACCTCATAATAAGACAAATATCAATAAATAGAGGTAAATTATGATATAGAATGGTGATGCAAATTGGGCGTATTAACCACCTGCTGGCACGGCCCAGGGAGGCCCGCGCCAGGGTGTGTGTGGGCCCCCTGTGGCCCATCTTCGCCTCCCCTTCTGGCTTCCTTCGTCTTCTAGAAAAAAAGGATTTTCCATATATTTTCTAGAATTTTCTGATCTTCGCGAATATTGCATCTAGACACCGCTTTTTCCATCAGAATCCTGACTCCCGAAGTTCATCCTCCAAAAGTCATCCAACATGCAAAAATAGATGAAATAACATAAGTAACACCTCTTAATAAGAAATATATCATTGAATAACAGTAAATTATGATATAGAATAGTGATGCAAAATGGACGTATCAATGATTGGCGATCCACGGGGGGCTATGCAGTATTCTTTGGTCCTTACTTGATCGCCTGGAATGCTCGCAAGCACGCTACAGTATCTCGCAGTAGTACTGAAGCTGAGTACAAAACAGTTGCTAATGCCACAACTGAGATCTTATGGGTTCAGTCTTTGTTGAGAGAGTTGGGAGTCTCTCAAGATCAGCCTCCAGTCCTTTAGTGTGATAACATCGGTGCAACATACTTGTCGTCTAATCCAGTATTTCATGCCCGAACAAAACATATCGAGGCTGACTATCACTTTGTACGGGAACGTGTCATACAGAAGCTACTTCTCATCAAGTTCATTCCTTCCAAGGATCAACTTGCTGACATCTTCACGAAGCCTCTACCATAGTCACGGTTTGTAGGTTATAGGCGCAATCTTAACTTGCTTTGTACTTCAGGTCATAGTTAAGATTGAAGGAGGGTGTTAGACTGTTTATACATAGCCTCTGTACATATCTGTATTGTACCTCTTGGTACCCCCCCCATATATATGAGATAGCCACACCCCACATAGGGTGTCGAGCAGTTTCCCAAACCCTAAGTTTAACAGATACGAGGTGGTTGCATTGTTTGGGTGGTGAAATATCATAGCACTTTGGTTTTTATTAAGGAAAATCGAGCCGATGCCGCTTTATGAAGAAAAGAAAGTTTGGCCAGTCTTGTACTTTCATTAAAATAAACTTTATAGAAAACAACCCTATGAAGATCCATAGAAAAAGTATGTTTTACTAGTGACTTTCGCTTTGATAGATATCACTTTAATTTTTTTGGTTCTTATATGGAAAACAGTTCAAATTTTGTTCTTAAACTAATTGAATACAATTTTAGCAACAACGTGGCAACAAATTCGCACATGTGGCAGCCTAGCAACAAAGATAGGACAAATGCCTAGAAAATGAGGAAAATAAAAACTATTTGAATAAAAAGGTGCATGATTGAATTAAAATATTGAAAATATAAAGAAAAACACATCAGTTTTATTTTAAGGAGAGTAAATAGTTAAAGAAAAATTCTTATTAAATGAAATTTAGAAGCGTGAATATACATAATTGAGAATATGCAAAAAAATATAAACTACTGGAACTAAAATCATAGAAACAATATTAACTCTATTGATTTTCATTATTGAGAGCATGTACTTTACTGAATTTTATGGTATACGAGACTTTTTTTATTCCATGGTTTACTAGAATTGTATCTAACTCCTAACTTTTTTATATTTCCTAAAACATCCGGTAAGTTTGATACAGTGTTTCTGACCACAAAAATCTATTGATAATTTTTTTAATTTCTCCTGACAACTTTTATGCTGGGGTAAGTTGGACAAGTGTGAAATTACCGTGATTCAATCGTTTTTCAACAGGAATAGGGGGCTCGAAGGACCCTGATGCTGCATTAAACCATCGTCTGTGGGTACATATTACAAGTAGGACCCTGACTGAAATGGGAAATTGGAACATTGTCTTGGAATTTTTCGCAGATGACCCCAGACCAACAATTTTTTCAATCTATTGATAATCTAGTTAGAGAAAATTCTTATTAAATGAAATTTAAAAAGGCTGAATGTACACAATTTAGAATATGCAAAAAATGTTATAAACTAGTGGAACGGAAAACATTAAAAAATATTAACTTTATTAATTTTTGTTTAGTTAGAGAGGTGCGTTTTGGCACCCCGGTGTAAAAATGACAAATTTTGGTTCTGATAAAAAATCACTACATGAGACACTTTTTTTTGTCTTTTTACATAACCTACAAAACACATCAGTTTTTTCATGAAACTTTAGATGTGTACATAGAACGTGGTATATTATCTGTGTTTCTAGATATAAGATGTTTTGGTATGCTATTTTAGCTTAGTAACACATCTTGTATTTAAGAACGAGGTAGTAGTATTAAAACTGAAGGATCATGCATGTGCTTCTAGGATAGTTTGAGGGAGTGAAAATGTATTTCATCCAAATAGTTGTTGTACACCAATGTTGCGATGTGCTGTGAGTTTAATCGCCAACTAATGTGCTGCCTAGTGGCCGGCAGCCTTTGCACCACCTGAAAGTCAACTTTTGTTCCTTTGCAAAGGCACGCAGGGTCATGTTAGTTGAGGACTGCTAGTCTCTT
Organism: Avena insularis; assembly: GCA_023614405.1. Taxonomy (NCBI): domain Eukaryota; kingdom Viridiplantae; phylum Streptophyta; class Magnoliopsida; order Poales; family Poaceae; genus Avena; species Avena insularis. Next base: position 26,369,690 of record CM042689.1, on the reverse strand, counting down.
TCCGTACCTTGGAGGTTAGGGCATCTTCACCGGAAAGACGGAAACGGACGTCTAATTCTGTCCATTTAGGTCATGCAAAGGACGATTTGATTACATGGTCCGGCTTGTCCGGCTGACTGCGCACAGCAGCGCGATTCAAAACGGACAAAAACGGATAGGCCAGTCCAAGAAAAGAAGGTCCATGTGCGTCTGCATCTGGGACATCTGTATCCGCGTCTGTTCGGGCAGACCCATCCGTCACTCAGATCTGGATCACGAATAAGTCGTACCAATAGGACGCCGCGCACGCTCTGTGTGTCCACGCGGACAATTTCGGACATGCGCCGACCGGATGGGTCTGCCCGGCCCGGTAGAGATGCCCTTATGCATCGTGATCGTCCATATACGGACCCGGTCATCATGCCGAGGGCAGCGACCGACTCCATCGGCCATTCCCTACAAGGAACCGGAGAAGTGGGTACACGTTGATGGTCCGCGTCAGTTTTATGGTGTAGTAGTAGCTTTCTGGCAATAGAAAACGTCAGGAAGTTTAGTGGGCATATTACTTCGGACTCCAGAGTCGAGCAAGCAAGGCAACGACTGGAGCGAGAGCGACAGTACATGCGCAGCGTAACATCGACCCTCTCAGTTCGGGAAGCGGTGCCGAACAGTCACAAGCGATCGTTCGGCGTGTGTGTGGGCCTCCCTCGAATAATAATTTGGTCCCGAAGAGACAGGCCCGTCCACGGTCCGCCGGTCTGCCCAGTTTATTCGTCACGGCGGAACGGATAGAACGCGTGGGGCTCGTGCACGTGCAGCGCGGCAGTCTACGGGAGTAGGGTTCAGTTCCGCAGAGAGGTCGTTTTCTTTCTCTTTTTTCTACGATGATGAAGAACGAGGAGAAGATCGAAAGGAAAGCAATGTCGGTTTCATAGGAAGAAAGCTGTGCACCGAGCGGGACGTTTTCATAGGAGGTTCGGAGAGGGATGGGGAGGGGAGGCCACGCACCATGGGAAAGACGTACATACGAGTGTATGACCCCGACGATCGACGGGTCCGCGACTTTGTAGTTGGCAGAATGGACAAAAATAATCTTTTTCAAAAGGATTTCACGAAATGATCCATCTAAATAACTATTTCACTGGACTAACCCTTTGGGTAACGCCCAACAGCTAGGCGCTACACTGTAGCGCCTTTCGGCTAGGCGCTATGCCCCCTGCCAGCGTGACACCGGCTGACCCCTCCTTGTCCCCACCCGGAGGCATAACGTCCAGGCGCTATGCCCAAGGTGTAGCGATGTGTAGCGCCTAGCAGATAGGCGCTACACTTTGGGACTTAGTCAGCAGCTCGCAGCCCCCCTTCCCACCCGACCCATTCACTCCCACTTGACCCAGCCAAGAAGAACAGCAAGGAGGCGCCCCCTTCTCCCCTCTCTTCTCCCCCCCCCCCCCTCAAATCTCTCACATTGGAAGCTTCATTTGGTGGATTTGTGCCTCTCCCCAGCTGCTAGAGGTACCCTCCCTCATTCCCCTCTGTTTTGACCGCTTGAAATCTTTCATTTTGGTTGGACTTGGCTTGAAATCCTAGAAATTTGATTTGGAGAGAAATGTTTAGAAATTTGTTAGATTCATTGGCCAATGTTGGGTATAAAGATGTGTATGAAGAATTTAGTTAGGTTTAGGGTTGTTGAAATGTCATTGTTTGGTTTATTGGAATGTTATGGCTAGGGTTAGGGTTAGGGTTTTCTTATGTAAGAGAGGGTGTTCTTGTTAGCTTTATGGTTTGGTAATGTGTCTAGTATATTTTTGTTTATCTTGTCATGGTTAGTTAATGAACATATTCTCCTATATGTTAGAGATGGCAAGAATTGTTCATGTTCATCATGTGGACAAGGATGCCTTTTTGAAAGGCAACATAGAACCGGACCCAGATGAGCTAGATATTGTGTTTGAGCGTAGTCCCACCTATGCCGAGGTCTTGGAGCAAGTGAGGATTGAATTGAAATGGATGGACCCGTGTGATGTTGTTGAGTTGGAGGGAAGACATAATGTGGGTTTTGGAATGCATATCCGTTGAAAGACCATGTGTATCTTCTCCGAGGCTCGTTGGCTTGCATACAAGGAGGTGGTGGCCGAATCACTAGACAAGTCTCTTAAGCTATTTGCCACCAAGAAGGTTGATAGTTCATTACATTTGGACCTGAACCGCCGTGCCTCCCCATTGGATAGTAGGATTCCTCCACCCGTGGAGCAAGAGCTATGTATTGAACCTCCTTTGAGCCAAACATTGAGCCCGATTTCAAGACACCAATACGAAGTGTTGGAAGAGGACAATGATGATTGTGAGGGTGAAGATGATGATGATGTTGAACTCCACGACAACAATGTTGGTGATTTGGAGAAATATATCACTCAACATGACATGGACCGTGAACTCCCGTATTCTCGAGGCTATGCTTCGGACTCGGATGATGATGGTCCCGAAGAAGAAGTTGACGAGGAGGGGTTCATGGCTAGAGAGGCCGAAATCCACCATACCGTATTGGGGCGGGACCATCGGGTGCCTTTGTTTCGTGATCTTAGTCTCGCGGATAAAGCCACGATTGATGGTGGAAAAGGCATAGTGCTTGGACCAAGGACAAGTTCTTACCGGGATGGCAATGAAGTGAATAATGGCTTTTGCAAAGGATCAAGGTTTAGGACCTTGTTGGAATTTAAGAAATGGATAAAGGACTACTCGGTGAAGCATCATTGTCCTTACACGGTCGTGCACTCGGACATCAAGAAACGTTACATAGTGAAGTGCGAGGAGGAAGGATGTCCTTGGATTGTGCGTGCTAGACCATTCAAGGGAGGTCCCGATTGGCACATGTCTAGTTGCGTATCAACTCACATGTGCCGAGGCCCGGTGGTGGATGGCAAGGATGCAAAGCATGGGCACCGGCAACTCACCTCCGAGTTCCTCGCTTATAGGCTTTCCAATGACATCACGTCGTTTCCAATAATGAGCATCAAGCAGGTCATGGAGTTTGTGAAAGCCCTCTTTCACTATGAGGTGAAGTACGGGAAGGCATGGAAGGCTAAGCAAGCCGTATTCAAGATGTTGTACGGTGATTGGGAGGAATCTTATAACTGAATCCCAAGGTTGTTGGGAGCGATGGCCGATGCTAACCCGGGCATGGTTCATGTGGTTGAACCTTTGGGGAACAAGACAAGGATTGTAAACGGAAAAACCGTTAGAGTTTTTGGCCGTGCATTTTGGGCTTTCGAGCAATGTGTTCAGGCATTTGAACATTGTAGGCCGGTCATCTCCGTTGATGGCACCTTTATGACCGGTCAATTCAAGGGTACTATCTTGATTGCAATAGCCAATGATGCCAACAATCGATTGATTCCTTTGGCCTTTGCTTTGGTAGAGGTGGAATACAATGATAATTGGGAGTGGTTCTTCCATCTTTTAAGAACCAAGATATTAACCCCTCATAGGGAAATATGTGTCATCTCGGACCGTCATCAAGAAATTCTTAAGCGGTGGACCAAGATATTCCCGGGCATGCTCCGTTGCACCATCGTTGGTGCATGAAACACTTTTGTTCAAACTTCTATAGGGCATGCAAGAGCAAGGATTTGGCCGATGATCTACAAGATTGTTGCCTCGCTTTCACGGAACGTCGTTTCTCAAACTTGTACAACAAATTGCTCTTCAACAAAGAGCTCAATGCGGGTGGTCGAGAGTTTCTCGATAGGAGCATTGAAGAAAGGACAAAGTGGGCACGAGCTTTCGATGACAGTGGCCGGAGGTACCGACAAATGACAAGCAACATGGCAGAGGCCTTCAACAAGTTGCTCAAAGGTGTCCGTGCATTGCCCGTCACGGCAATAGTCCGTTATACATTCGACATGATGAATGGGTATTTTCTTAAATACTCAGAGGAAAGCAATGGCAGATTGCGAGGGACTACAAGAACAAGTACAAATACAAGTACCCACCTAAGGTTGATGATTGGATGCAATTTCAGTCAAAGAAAGCGGATGCCCAAGTTGTCACGGAATATGATAATGACGAGCTAATTTACCAAGTTACGGAGCCCGGAGGTACAACGGCTGATGGTGTCCAACACAGAGGCCGAGCTTTCAAGGTCTCACTCAAGACTTGCGAGTGCACATGCGGAAGGCCATCATTGCTTCATCTTTCCTGCTCGCACTTGCTCGTGGCGTCTCGCCGGCGACATTTGGATTACAATAATCCGCTCACGGTGAGAGAGGCTGAGTTCTCCATTGAGACTACTAAGAAGACATGGGCTCCTAGATTTCATCCATATTTGGACCAATCAAAATGGCCGGACTACCATGGGATTCAATTATGGCCCGATCCGAAATGGAAAGTAAACATGGAAGACGCAAGACAAAACGCTTTAGGAGCGACATGGATGGATTGGGCCGTGGTGGTGCTCGAGAAACGGGCAATGACCAATTCCAAGAGCCTCGTGAGAGATCCCGGTGTGGAACATGCAATGGTGAAGGGCACAATGCAAGAACGTGTTCTCAAAGGAAAAGAGCAAAAGGAAATGAAGCAAGCACTAGCCAACCAAGTGGTAGCCAACAAGACCCAAGCCAACCAAGAACTATCCAACAAGTACCAAGCCAACCAAGAACTAACCAACAAGTCCCAAGACAACCAAGAACTAGCCAACAAGTCCCAAGCCAACCAAGAACTAGACAACAAGTCCCTAGACAACAAGCTCCTAGACAACAAAGAGGTCGATCACTTGGGCTTAGAAGAGGAAGAAGGCGTGGCGGTTTTAACCCGACTAGTATGTTAGGTTACTTGGCAGGACCAAATCCTTATGTTAATAGGTACGACTGAAATATTCATACTTGCATGCTTATGTTACTACCTACTATGCTTATTTCATTGAATAAATTATTGTTCACATTCATGCATCCTTTACTAACTTGTAGCTTTTATTCTTATAATAGGTATGGCGACTCAACCCAACAAGGGCAATGATGGGGACGGTGTGAATTACTCGGCGGCCTGGGCGAATGCTATGTAGGTGGTGGAGAAGAGGAAGGAAGCCGAGGAAGAGAGGAAGAGGAAGGAAGCTGAGGAAGAGAGGAACATGAAGGAGGCCGAGGAAGAGAAGAAGAGGAAGGCATTCGAAGAGGTAGTTCAACTTGCTTGAGACTTGGACGAAAAGAAGGACGAAGAGGAAGAGGTGAAGAAGAAAAAGGAAGAGGAAGAGAGGAAGAAGAAAAGGGAGAAGGAAGAAGAAGAGAGGAAGAGGCAAAAGGAGAAGGAAGAGGAAGAGAAGAAGAGGAGGGCCAATGTTAGGCCACCTTGCACCGACCAAGAGGAAAGGCCGCGGAAGGCGTTTCGTACTTCTGAGGCCCATGGGAAGGAGGTTCCTATTTGTTGGTGTGGAACCGATTGCACTGTTAAGCAATCCGAAGACTACTTTTCCGATAGTTGGGGAAAGAAGTTATTCATGTGTGCCAACTACAATCGCTCTCCTGAGCGTAGCCGCAACCCATACGACACTTCACGGGTATGCTCAAAGCTTTTTAGTTCTTCATGTGTCCCAACTATTCTATATCATATCCTCTAACATGCACTATTTTCTTGTAGTCTCCCCCTCTGGTATGCAGGTACTACACTTGGATAGATCTTGAGCAACCTCAATCCAACAAGGCTATCCAAGAGATCGATTTTGCCATAAGAAGAAGGCGCTACTACGAAGGGTTGCGTGACGAGGAGATGGTGAAGAAGCGCAAGGAACGTAATGACGAGCTCCGCAAGAAAGAGGAGGAAGAGAATCGCCTCGCTAAGGAGGCTCGTGATGCAGAGAGGGAAATGCTTCGTCGAGCGGCGTAGCATTCCATGAAGGAAGAGGAAGAGAAGAAGAGGAAGGGCAAATGGCCTATGCTTTAGACTTGTAGACGGAGCCTCGTGGCCTATTGAGCATGTTGACAATGTTGTGAACTTTGAGCACTATCGAACTATTAGTATGTAAAACCCCTTAAGGGCATGAACACCATGTTTGAGATGCTTCTATTCGAGTATGTCATGAACTGCTATCCCTCGTCTTTTATTTGCCTTACGTCATATTTGTCTTGTGTCAGTTTCAAAACAGGGAAATGTCTAAGCTGAACACGGTTTCAAGGCATAGCGCATGTCTGCTAGGCGCTACACAAGCATAGCGCCTAGCATACAGGCGCTATGGTAGCAGATTTCGATTGACCCCAAACTAACAGGAGCATACAGAGAGCAAATCGAGAGTTCGCTGGCGGGGAAAACTCTAAGTCAGAGTGTAGCGTGGCGCATACGCTGGGCGCTATGCTCTAAGGTGTAGCGCCTAGCAGTGGCGCTACACCGACAAGTTTTCCCGCCAAAACTCGTTTGCTCTGTAAGCTCCTGTTATTTTTGGGTCAAACAAAATCTGCTACCATAGCGCCTAGCAGGTAGGGGCTACACACCATAGCGCCTATCTGCTAGGCGCTATGGTAGCAGATTTCGATTGACCCCAAACTAACAGGAGCATACTGAGAGCAAATCGAGAGTTCGCTGGCGGGAAAAACTCTAAGTCAGGGTGTAGCGTATGTCTGCTAGGTGCTATGCTCTAAGGTGTAGCGCCTAGCAGACAGGCGCTACACTCTGACTTAGATTTTTCCCACGCTTGGATAGCCTCGGTTAGCTCTCAGTATGCTCCTGTTATCGTTGGAGCAATCGAAATTTGCTAGTGTGGCGCCTAGCAGGCAGGCGCTATGCTTGTGTAGCGCATGTCTGCTAGGCGCTACACTCCTGAACTGCACTTGTTTCAGCTGATTGACAGTACAAGTGCAAATATATCTCAAACAACTATAACATATACTCAAACAACATCAACATATACTCAAACAACTCATACATAGTCTCAAACAACATCATTGTATCAAACAACATGAACGTAGTCTTAAACAACATCAACATAGTGCCATACGTCAACATAGTCTTAAACAACATCAACATAGTGCCATACATCAACCCATACATAGTCTCAAACCTAGTGCATCGTCATCAACATTGTGCCATACATGATCTACTTCCGTCCACGCGTCCTTGGGCCTCGACCCCTCCTTGGAGGTATCTTCTTTGTCACCTCCTCTTCTTCTTGCGACTCGTTGTCATCATCATACCGTAGGCCTCTTGTCCTTCTAGTCGCTCTTGACCTCCGTGGTGGCTCGTCAACATTGGCCTTTCCTTTGTTACAGAAGTCGTCTGGCGTCCATCGATTGAACTCTTTCCTTGGCTTCAGCAGGTATGCGGAACGAATCCGGTACTCCTCCTCCGTCTCATTCTCCATACGAGGCATCTACATGTAAGATTGTATGGCTATGAAAATGCATGGGAAACAGAAAGCACTAAATGCATGTAAGGTTGTCCCATACCTCATCTTCCGTATGAATCGCCGAAGTGGTCTCATCCTCAACATCATCCTGAAGATGGGTCGACGGATCAGTAGTCGACTTGGACCTAGAACCGGACAGGGTTATGTACTCGGGATCACGGCAACCTAGAAGTTTAGATAACCGACGCAACTTTTGGGCCGAGCGTTGTAACAAATAACAACATAAGTCAAAACAAGAACATGCTTATCTTGAGGAAGTCTCGCATCCATACCTTAAGGAAGTCTCGTATCATGCCTTCTCCCTTTTTCCCCTTAGGGGCAGCAAAAAGAATCGCCTCGGCATCGTCGGCATATTTCTTTACCTCCGTTCGCTACAGAGTCAAGAACAAGAACATGTTAGGCAAGAAAGATATGAGAGTGCAAGGAAAGTAATGCAAAGGCAACAATAACTTTACCGCAAAGTTGAGTGAGGAAGAAAGCGGGATGTCGGTCCCCTCCCTGACCTGCCGGTTGTACTGAGTGTAGGCAAGGTCATCGAACTGGACTGGCTCGTCCAATATTTCTTCCTCATAGGACGGCGGGCAAATGTAGACACGGGTACTAGAAATAAACCAATGGATGTAGTTGTTAAATGCAATTGGGCAATGATCTCTTCCACTATTCCATTCCGTTCGTCGAGCATTCTCCACACAAATGAGGAACTCCATGACGTGCCTCCTATGATGGTGATACCAATTCTTGATCTTCCTCTGCCTCTTTCTGTCCAACCTGAATAACAACAAAGAACCATGTTAGTACCATCCAAAGCAATTGAGCACAAGTTCTCATGCTAACTAACCGATGAAGCTCCTTGTCGGTGTCCTTCCACACGGGAGGGTTGCACTAAAACAACCCGAACTGCCTCATCACCCGTTGTGGCATATGAAACTCAACCGCCCAATTGCAAATCAATGGGCGGCACATGAGCCAGAGGGATTGTTCCTCCAAGCACTTCGGGTTAATATCAAACCCGGGAGCAATACCCAACTCGTCCCCACAACCATAAGGCTCCCACTCCACCTGCAACATATCACAAGAACATGTTTGGTATCGATTTTGACTCGTGAAGTAAATATTATGGGTAGTGACGTATAGACAAACATCTACCTGCTCGGGCGTAATCGCATCGAACTCATTCGTGTACTTGAGGTACATGGCATCGACATCGCTTCTCATCTCCGATACCACGTCCCACTTGTAAGCCCAAGTCGGGAGGCGTAGAGGGTTTCTATTATACTCTGGCCAAGGATGGTGGCCCACCTCTTTGGGACGCCCAACTGGTAAGCGTTCCCAGCTCCATATCGAGTGAAGAACCAAAGCACCAACTATTCCGACATTTTGGCCTGCCCTACGACAGGCATCGTCCAACTACAAGTGAACAAAAAAGAGGTTAGGCATAGCATATGTGTGGACTCGACATATACAAATGAATGTAGAGTGCACAGGTGATTACCTGCCGGTACAAGTAGGCAAGAGCCACCGAACCCCAGCTGATATTGCTATCCCAGTTTGCTAGTGCCTTCAGCCACATCCACTGAGCGGTCCTACCTCTGCTGTCAGCAAACAGAGTCCTAGAAAGGACATACCACACGTACACACGAGCATGTGTCTCGATCACCTCATCCTCGGCGGGGTTTGGGCATTCCGCAAAGTTGTCCACAATTCACGCATATGTCGCGCCTGCTGGGACTCTATCTTTGCTCCTATCTTCAAGTTTTTCAGGAGCCATGCCAATAAGTAGTTGCATCTCATTGCGCCACCCATCGGAATCTGTGCTCATACAAAGAGGCTCCCCCGCGATAGTAAGTCCAAAGATCATGGAAACATCCTGAAGAGTAGGGGTGATCTCGCCGGCCCGGAGGTGGAAAGTGTGCGTCTCCGGCCTCCACCGGTCGACAAGTGCGGTGATAGCAGCCGCGTTGAGGTTCGGCGTCGACTGGCTCACAAGCGTGATGAAAGGGAGGAGGCCTAGCCGCTTGATGTACTTGGTGTACTGCTCGTCGTACGGCATGCCATTCGAAGACGCGCCATGAGACCGAAGCTTGAGGGGACGAAGCCTCTACATACATACAAGATCGAACATTATGCTTTTTCCAACATAATTGAATCAATAGAAAAATAAAAACAAAAAAGTTCAACCATGGTTTTATTACCATATGCTTCTCCGCCATCAAGTATGCCCGATATTCATGATCATAGTAATCCTTAAGTAGCCACACCATCCTACATATATATTCCAAACATCAATAAAATGTGTGTGGTATGTGGCCATTGTTTCAATTTATACAATAAACTATAAAGAATATGGGAGCATATTATTCACACATCCATACAAATCCATATACAACCATCATACACAATGCAAATCAACAACAGACTTCCATTCCCCATCAAATACAACTAATATATAACTACCAAATAACCAAAAACATACACAAATAGGTCATATCATGAATCCAACTAGACCTAGGGTTTGAGGATAATATGCAAGATTCATTGGATGAAAGAGAGGGGAAAGGAGGGGATTACCTTGAGGAAGGGATGGGGGAGCAAATCCACGGTGAAATCTCTCAGATCTGATGGATTTGAGGAGGGGATTTGAGAGAGAGGGGAGGAGGAACCACCAGCGCCCCTCTATGTTCTTCTGTCGGCCTGTGGGAGTGACTGGGTCGGGGTGGGGAGGGAGCTGGGCGCGACAGGTCGCTACACATTAGAGCATAGCGCCTATCAGATAGGCGCTACACTTTGGGCATAGCGCCTGGGCGTCACACAGCCGGGTGGGGCCAGGGAGGGGCCAGGCGGTGCCACACTGGCAGGGGGCATAACGCCTAGCCGAAAGGCGTTACACGAGTGTAGCGCCTAGCTGTTGGAAGTTATCCAAAGAGTTAGTCCAGTGAAATAGTTATCCGGATGGGTTATTTCGTGAAATCCTTTTGAAAAAATGTTATTTTGTCTATTCTGTCCTTTATAGTTCGCCAAGTTTATGCATGTGCAGTGGCCAGCCAATATGCAGCAGGGAGGGCACCCAGACGGCCACATGCGGGCTCGTATTTGCTCAGGACTAGCAGCTGCTCTACGGGCTACGGCTGGCCCTGCCCCGTCCACGACGGCACGAGTCCTCTGTGGACGAGTCCTTGCTTGCTTGGTCTGCAATTTTGGATTTACAGGCGCCGTAAAAAGAGTGGAACCAAGTTGGATCAGTCCACTGCAGTTTCGGCTACATGCATGGTCAGGTCAATGTCAGGTCGATTGCATAGCGATAGTAGTACAAATCTACTGATGTACTCACTTCGTTTTAAAATATAAGATATTTTAGGTTTGTAAAAAAAAAATATTTAAACTTGTTTTAGTGTGTAGATTCACACTAAACTTGAGTGAACTTACCTATTAAAACAGGTCTAAATACATTTGTTTCACAAGGCCAAAACTTTTTATATTTTGAAACAGAGGGAGTATGTACGAGCACAACGATCGAGCTACCGAATGTCAGGAGGACAGAAACCAGCCGGGCGAGATGAACAGTGCCGTGACGCGAGCGGGGTAGTTTTCTCACGTCTACGACGCGCGTAGGCCGGCTAGACCAAATAGGCCTGACGAGAAGATCTGTTTCCGGACCTTCCTGATGGAGACGTTCTGTGTCCTTTCTCGTGACTTTGGCCATGGCCATCTCCAGCATGTCGTCTCAGTCAAGCTGGCGTCACGTGTTCTCCGCTCCCTCTAATCAGACACGATCTACACACAATCATCACTGGAGTGTTGAACTAATCTACTGAAATCGTTATCTGCATATTTACTGTATTTATTAGACGCTACATTAGATATGATTGACAAACCCAATAAGTTGGGTTTTATCCAGTGAGGGAGAAGACCAGATATAAAATTAAAAATCTTCAAGGCGTCAACTCAGCTCCACCCTCGAGAATCTAATGCGCCATTAGTTTTTTTTTCAGCTATCTTCTTGAGACTGATTCCACGCGCCAAGTTCATTTTTCTACTAGAGTGGGATAGCAATATCACTCTTGTGCTGGGGTTGCTAAGAAGCTGTTGGAGCTGCTAAGAAGACTGACAGCGATGTTTATTTTCTTCATTGCGCTGGGGTTTTTACAATGTCTGTCTTGCTTGGACCAGTATTAGTAGGCTGAAAACAATGTGCCCCTTAATGTACTGTACCCTTATTGGGCTGTTTCGGACTATTAAATCTTTCCTTTTGTTAGTTTATTTCAGCCTATGACATCCGAGGTGCGGTGCCGCTCTAAATACGGCCTACTAGCCGTCTTGTGCTTCTGCGTGCACGTTGGCTTTTTCGGTTCCAGGGTAGTCCCTATTTGAGGGAGCTGCTAATTGCCGCCTGAAGCGGCACTACCATGAGCGCCGCATGAAGCGGGCACAAGATGGGCCAGCCCATTAGCTAGCCAAGCTCACTGCTGGTACGTGTTTCTTTCTCTTTTTATTTTTTTTAAATTTGATCATTTTTTAGATCTAAAAAGATACCATTTTATAAAAGTGAATTTTTTAAAACGTGGGTTTTTGAAAAGTTGTGAACATCTATCAAAAAATCATGAGCAAAATTTAGGAAATCATAAACCAAATTTCAAAAAAATCATGAACCAATTTCAAAAATCATAAAGCAAGTTCAAAGAAAATCATGAACCAATTTCATAAAAGTCATAAACCAATTTCAAAATCATGAACCAACTTGAAAAATATAAACCATTTTTTAAAAAACTTGAATTTTTTCAAGCTGATAGAAGAAAAAAAAAAGGAAAACTGAAGAAAGAAAACAAAAAAAGAAAACCAAAAAAGAAAGGAAAACGCCGCGTGTCCCCTCGGTGGCCCCACCTTAATCTCATCTTCCTCACCTTTCTGCCTCTCTTTTTTTTCCTGTAGTGACCATGGATTTTCTCTCCCCGACTTGTTTGTCTCCCACCGGTGCTTCCCCACCAGTCCTATCGACAACGGGTTGTCGTGTTCCTCCCCGCCCGATGCACCGCCACGCCGTCCTCCGGCTGCCCTATCTTGCTGTTAGGAATAGGCAACTTGTATTTCTCAAGGGCCAAATGCCACGATATATAGTACATGTACAGGTGGAAATATGCAGGAAAACCCCCTAACAAGTGGGGACATACAATATAAAAATATAAATCTAACACCCCCCTCAAACTCATGGTGGCTCAACAACACTGAGTTTAGAGAGAAAGAAAGTATGCTGCGCAATGGTTTGTGCCTTCGTAAAGAAATCCGCTAACTATAACTCTGAAGGCACATCTTTGGCAAGCGCAACCGCTCGCACCTGAGCACGTGTATAGAAAGCATCAACACTAATATGCTTGGTAAGCTCATGCTTGACCGGATCACGTGCAATACTAATAGCACCTGTACTGTCAGACAAAACCAGAGTGGATGTGGTAATAGAGACCCCAAAATCTGCAAGCAACCACCGTAACCAGGTCACCTCAGCAGTCAACAAGGCCATAGCACGCAACTCAGCCTCAACACTCGAGCGAAACCGGCATACATTTCTTCGTCTTCCAAGCAATAAGCGAACCACCAAGAAACACACAGTAAGCAGAAAGTGAACGACGATCTGTAGGATCACTCGCCCACGTAGTGTCCGAATAGCACTGGAGCTGGAGGGAGCTGGAACGAGGAAAGAAAAGGCGACGAGTGATCGTGCCACGAAGATAACGAAGAACACGGAGAATATGACTATAGTGAACAGTGGTAGGAGCGGAAACAAACTGACTCAGAATATGAACAGAATAAGATATGTCAGGACGAGTGACAACAAGATAAACAAGACTCCCAACAAGATGACGATAAAGCATCGGATCAGAAAGAGGATCACGATCAGTAGGACAAAGCTTGACATTAAGCTCCATAGGGGTCTCAATAGTGCGCTCATCCCCAAGAGCAGCATGAGCAAGAAGGTCCTGAATATACTTTTCCTGGGAGATGAAAAAACCAGCAGAAGTGGAGGAAACCTTAATCCCAAGAAAGTATCGAAGAGGACCAAGATCAGTCATAAGAAACTGATCATGAAGACGAGCCTTAACAAAGGCGATATACTCAGGATCATCACCAGTAATGATCATATCATCAACATAGAGAAGAAGAGTGCGTCCACAAGGAGAAGTGTGAACAAACAGCGCTGGATCATGAGCACTAGGGGAGAAACCAGCAGCAGTCACTGTTGGAGATATGCCCTAGAGGCAATAATAAATATAGTTATTATTATATCTTTGTGTTTATGATAAATGTTTACATTCATGCTATAACAGTATTAACAGGAAACATTAATACTTGTGTGATTTGTAACCTAAATTAGAGTCCCTAGTAAAGCCTCTTTATAATACTAGCTTGTTGGTTAATAGATGATCATGGTTTCCTGATCATGAACATTGAGATGTTGTTGACAACAAGATCATATCATTAGGAGAATGGTATGATGGACATACTCCTATAGATAAGCGCAGCATAAAGATCAAGTCATTTAATAGTTCAATTGCTATAAGCTTTCTGATACATAGTAACCTAATTCCTTTGACCGTGAGATCATGCTAATCACCATCACCGGAAGGATGCTTTGATGACATCAAACACCACACCGTAACTGGGTGGCTATAAAGATGGAATTGAGTGTTCGGAAAGTATGGGTTGAGACACATGGATCAAGAGTGGGATTTGTCCATCCATATGATAGATAGATATACTTTGGGCCCTCTCGGTGGAATGTCATACAATTAGCTTGCAAGCATGTGACTGGCTCACAAGGGATCACATACCACGGGAACGACAAAAGAGTACTTATCGGTAACGAGGTTGAACTAGGTATGCAGAGATACTGACGATCAAAACCTCGGATAAGTAAACTATCGTGAGACAAAGGGAAATTGGTATCGTATGTAAGTGGTTCATTCGATCGTAAAGTAATCGTAGAAATATGTGGGAGCCATATGAATTTCCAGATTCCTCTATTGGTTATTGATCGAAGAAGTGTCTCGATCATGTCCGCATAATTCACGAACCGTAGGGAGACACACTTAAGGATTCGATGTTGTTGAGTAGTTATGGAATGATGAGTAAGAGACCGAATGTTGTTCGGAGTCTCGTATGGGATCTTGGATATCACGAGGAGATCCGGAATGGTCTGGAGAATAAGATTCATATAAGGAAAGTCCTGTTTCGGAGTTGGGGAATGATTCTGGTGTTTTCACCAGGAATGTTCTAGAAGGGGCCGGAAGGTCCGGCACTCCGGAGGGGAAGGGTACATGAATGTGTCATGACAATGTGGAATGGTTGCATCATGTACTAGGTCACTTGGCTGGACAATATGGATAGAGAAATCAAATCCAAGTTTGAAAGTCAAACGCCAATTTGAAAAGTCAAACGCCAAGTTTGCTTGGTGGAGGGAGAGTAGGAAACCTACTTGGGGAGGAAGTCCCACTCCCTCCACCCGCCGGCCAAGGAGGGCGAGTTGGAGGAGGAATCCCTCCTCCCAAGCCTCCACCCTCCACCTATATAAGGAGGGGTAGGGCTGCCCCTACCCTTACACCCAAAACCCTAGCCTCAAGTCGCCGGCGCCACCACCTCCTTGTGCTTCCGCCGCCGCCTAGGGCACCTCCAACTCGGCGAGTTGGGGTTTCCCCAAACCCTAGCCGCCTGCCAAGCCCTCCCCTTGATGCCCTCTAAACCCTAGATCACCAAGGCCTCTCTCATACTCCACCATACTCGCTCCGCTTAAAAGCCTGCTGAGATCTCTCATGCTCGACACCACGCCGTCGTGCTGCCAGAATCGCGAGGAGAGTGCTACAACCTCCGCTGGCTGCTGGAACAAGGGAGAGGAAGGTCTTCATCAGAAAATGAGCATGTGACACGGAACGCAGCGCCGGAAGGATCCTCTACGCGATCTTGAGATCGACAAGTGTACGACTACATCACCCACGAGAATCTGCTCTCGTTAACCACTTTGGAATCTTCGAGGGTGAGTTCCTCTATCGACTCATTGCTACAATCTAGTATATAGATCTTGGCTTGTTTGTTTGCATGCAGTAGAATTTTTTTGTTTTCCATGCTACGAACCCCTTCAGTGGTATCAGAGCCCTGTCTATATGTAGATCTGTTGCACGAGTAGAACACAATGGTCATTGTGGGCGGTGGTGCTTTTATTATCAATTGCTTTTTGTGTACTTTGCATCTTGCGGTATGATGGGATGAAGCGGCCCGGGCTAACCTTACATGACATCGTTCATGAGACTTGCTCCATGCTCAGCATGCAACTTGTATTGCATAAGTGGCTTTATGGTGCTGTCTCCCATCATAGTATAGATCCAATTTACAACGGGCACTTGATAGTTCAAGCATCAACGTTGTGGTTCTTGTTCGTAAGTTAGAATGACACTTACTGAAAGCCCCAAACCACGTAAAATATGCAAAGAAAAATAGAGGCATCTAACTTTGTTTTGCAGGGGTGTGTTGTGATGTGATATGGCCATGATTGTGATTATATTTGATGTATGCAATGTTCCTTATTGTAAGTTGGCAACCGGCAGGTGCCATATGGTTATCTTTAAATTTCGTTAAGACCTGCGTGTCTATTCAAAGTAGTTGTAATAGTTGAAGCTGGTGGACGACAACCATGAAATGGCGCCATTGACCTTGACGCTATACCTGTGATGATGGAGATCATGTTCGTGCTTGAAGATGGAGATCGGAAGCACAAGAAGAAAGGCCATATCATATCACATATTATGAATTGCATGTGATGTTAATCCTTTATGCATCTTGTATTGCTTAGTTAACAACGGTAGCATTATAAGATGATCCCTCAAGCACACAAATTTCAAGTTTTAAAGTGTTCATCCTTAGTAAGCACCGTTGCTAAAGCTCGTTGTTTCGAAGCACCACGTGATGATCGGGTGTGTTAGATTCTGCGAGTGTATACAACGTAAGCAAGCCAGATTTGCTCATACGGAAGCTAAGGTTTGATCTTGACGAGCCTATCATGTACAAACATGGTCTCGGAACACGGATAACCAAAAGGTAAAGCATGAGTCATATAGTAGATATGATGAACATGTTGATTGTTCGCCATTGAAGTTACATCAACTCTCGTGATGATCGGTTTTGATGTGGTGGATTTGGTTCGTGTGATCACTAAAACAATGTGAGGGATATTGTTTTGAGTGGGAGTTCACCTAGATTAATTTAACTATTAATTAGAACTCAATTTATCATAAACTTAGTCTAAACTATTGCAAATATGTTGTAGATCAATGGCGGCTCCTACCATCAATTTTAATGCGTTCTTAGAGAAATAAAAGTTGAAAAACAATGGAAGCAACTTCGCGGATTGGTTCCACAATTTGAGGATTGTCCTCAATGCTGGTAATTTGACCTATGTGCTAGATGCACCGCTGGATGACCCCCCTGCAGCTAGTGCTACCGATGAAGTAAAGAATGTTTACCTCACTCGGAAGAATCAGTACTCCACAGTTCAGTGTGCTATCTTGTATGGTTTGGAATCAGAGCTTCAGAAAAGGTTTGAGAACCATGAACCACATGATATTGTCCGTGAACTCAAAATGATATTTGAGGCTCACGCGGCAGTTGAGAGTTATGAGGCTTCTGAAAAGTTCTTTAACTGCAAGATGGAAGAGGGCATCTCCGTCAGTGAGCATGTGCTTAAGATGTCTGGGCACGCAAATAAACTCCAAAGTTTGGGTATAGTGATTCCTAATTCTTTGGGGATTCACCGTGTCCTCCAATCACTACCACCAAGTTATAAGAACTTTGTGATGAACTACAATATGCAAAACATGGACAAGACGTTGCCAGAGCTCTTCTCCATGTTGAAATCTGCAGAAGTGGAGATCAAGAAAGAGCACCAAGTGTTGTTGGTCAATAAGACCACCAAATTCAAGAAAGGCAAGTCTAAGCAAAAGGGAAACTTCAAGAAGGGTGGTAAGAAAGTTGCCGCACCGGCGAAGAAGACCAAGGCTGGGCCTAAGCCTCATACTGAGTGCTTTTACTGCAAGGTAGAAGGTCTCTGGAAGCGGAATTGCCCAAAGTACTTGGCGGATATGAAGAACGGCAAAATCAAGAAGAAAGGTATATCTGATATACATGTTATTGATGTGTATCTCACTAGTACTCGTAGTAGTGCACAGGTATTTAATCTTGGTTCGGTTGCTCATATTTGTAACTCAAGCAGTCTTTGCAGAATAAACAGAAGCTAGCGAAGAATGAGGTGACGATGCGCGTTGGAAATGGATCAAAGGTTGATGTGATCGCGGTCGGCACGCTACCTCTTCATCTACCATCGGGATTAGTTTTATACTTAAATAATTGTTATTTGGTGCCTACGTTGAGCATGAACATTATATCTGGATCATGTTTATTGCGAGACGGTTACTTGTTTAAGTCCAAGAATAATGGTTGTTCGATTTATATGAGTAATATGTTTTATGCACATGCACCTTTGATAGATGGTTTATTCTTATTGAATCTCGATTGTGGTAATACACACATTAATAACATTGAAGCTAAACGTTTGAAATTGAGCGATAACTCGAACTATATGTGGCACTGTCGTCTTGGTCATATTAGAGTGAAGCGTATGAAGAAACTCCATTCCGATGGACTTCTTGAATCACTTGATTTCGAATCACTTGAAAGATGCGAAGCATGTCTAATGGGTAAAATGACCAAGACTCCATTTTCTGGCATGATGGAGCGAGCTACGAACTTGTTGGAAATCATACATACCGATGTATGTGGTCCAATGAGTGTAGCATCGCGCGGTGGTTATCGTTATGTTCTTACCTTCACAAATGACTTGAGTAGATATGGGTATATCTATTTCATGAAACATAAGTCCGAAACTTTCGAGAAGCTTAAGGAATTTCAAAGTGAGGTAGAGAATCAACGTAACAAGAAGATTAAGTTTCTACGATCTGATTGTGGAGGTGAGTATCTAAGTTACGAGTTTGGCGAGCATTTGAAGAAATGCGGAATACTTTCACAATTGACACCGCCGGGAACACCACAGCGTAATGGTGTGTCCGAACGTCATAATCGAACTCTCTTAGATATGGTTCGTTCTATGATGTCACTTACAGATTTACAGCTATCGTTTTGGGGTTATGCATTAGAAACAGCCGCATTCACTTTAAATAGGGCACCGTCTAAATCCGTTGAAACGACACCGTATGAATTATGGTTTGGGAAGAAACCTAAATTGTCGTTCCTTAAAGTTTGGGGTTGCGAAGCTTATGTAAAGAAGTTACAGCCGGACAAGCTTGAACCCAAAGCGGAAAAATGCGTCTTCATAGGATACCCGAAGGAAACTATTTGGTATACCTTTTATCATAGATCCGAGGGCAAAATCTTCATTGCCAAGAATGGATCCTTTCTAGAGAAGGAGTTTCTCTCAAAAGAAGTGACTAGAAGGAAAGTAGAACTCGACGAGGTTGTTGAACCTTCTCTCGAACTTGCGAGTAGCGCAACACCGGAAGTAGTTCCTGTGGCGCCTACACCAATAAGAGAGGAAGCTAATGATGTTGATCATGAAACTTTGGTTGAAGTTACTACAAAACCTCGCAGGTCAACGAGAAATCGTACCACTCCTAATTGGTATGATCCCGTTATGAGTGTGATGTTGGTGGATAACACCGATGACCCTGCGATATATGAGGAAGCGATGATGAGCCCAGATTCCAATAAATGGCAAGAAGCCATGAAATCCGAGATTGGATCCATGTACGAAAACCAAGTATGGACTTTGGTGGACTTACCGGATGGTCGGAAGGCTGTCGAGAACAAATGGATTTTCAAGAAGAAAACAGATGCTGGTGGTAATGTTACTGTCTATAAAGCTCGACTTGTCGCAAAAGGGTTTCGACAAATTCAAGGAGTTGACTACGATGAGACTTTCTCACGATGGCGAAGCTAAAGTCTGTGAGGATTATGTTAGCAATCGCTGCATATTATGATTATGAGATATGGCAGATGGATGTCAAAACAGCGTTCCTCAATGGAGACATTGATGAAGAGTTGTATATGATGCAACCCAAAGGTTTTGTCGATCCTAAAGATGCTAACAAGGTGTGCGAACTTCAACGGTCCATATATGGATTGAAGCAAGCATCCCGAAGTTGGAATCAACGTTTTGATAAGGTAATCAAAAGTTTTGGTTTTATACAAACTTATGGAGAAGCTTGTATTTACAAGAAAGTGAGTGGGAGCTCTGTAGCATTCTTAATACTATATGTAGATGACATATTGTTGATTGGGAATGATGTAGACCTTCTTAATAGTGTCAAGGATTATTTGAATAATAGTTTTTCAATGAAAGATCTTGGCGAAGCAGCTTACATATTAGGCATAAAGATTTATAGAGATAGATCGAGATGCCTAATATCATTGTCACAAAGTACATATTTGGACAAAGTTCTAAAGAGGTTTGGAATGGAAGAAAGCAAGAAAGGGTTCTTGCCCATGTTGCCCAATATGACCTTGAGTAAAACTCAAAGTCCAGCAATGGCAGAAGATAGAGAAAGGATGAGTAAGACTCCCTATGCCTCAGCCATAGGATCTCTAATGTATGTCATGCTATGTACTAGACCTGACATTGCATATGCTGTAGTTTGACTAGCAGATATCAAAGTGATCCAGGAGTGGATCATTGGACAGCGGTCAAAAACATCCTTAAGTACTTGAGAAGAACTAAGGATATGGTTCTTTCTTATGGAGGTGATGAACAACTCGTTGTTAATGGTTACACCGATGCTAGTTGGAACACCGATCCGGATGATTCTAAATCTCAATCTGGATACGTATTTACTTTGAATGGTGCAGCAGTTAGCTGGAGGAGTGCAAAGCAAAGCGTTGTGGCGAGATCTTCAACTGAATCGGAATACATAAGCGCTTGGAGGCTTCACGAGGCGATATGGATGAAGGAGTTCATTCTGAGCTCGTGTGGTTCCAAGTCTTGGACCCAATGTCTATCTCTTTGTGATAACATGGGCATAGCCAATCTTGCAAGAACCAAGGTCACAAGCTGAAGCACATCAAGCTACGTTTTCACGCTATTCGAGAACATGTCCAAGATGGTGACATAAAGATTTGCAAAGTACACACAGATCTGAATGTGGCGGATCTGTTGACTAAACCTCTCCCGAGGGCAAAACATGACCAACACCAAATTGCCATGGGTGTTCGGTATATTACCATGTAATCTAGATTAGTTGACTCTAGTGCAAGTGGGAGACTGTTGGAGATATGCCCTAGAGGCAATAATAAGTGTAGTTATTATTATATGTTTGTGTTTATGATAAATGTTTATATTCATGCTATAAAAGTATTAACATAAACATTAATACTTGTGTGATTTGTAAACTAAATTAGAGTCCCTAGTAAAGCCTCTTTATAATACTAGCTTGTTGGTTAATAGATGATCATGGTTTCCTGATCATGAACATTGAGATGTTGTTCACAACAAGATCATATCATTAGGAGAATGGGATGATGGACATACTCCTATAGATAAGCGTAGCATAAAGATCAAGTCATTTTAATAGTTCAATTGCTATAAGCTTTCTGATACATAGTAACCTAATTCCTTCGACCATGAGATCATGCTAATCACCATCACCGGAAGGATGCTTTGATGACATCAAACACCACACCTTAACTGGGTGGCTATAAAGATGGCATTGAGTGTTCGGAAAGTATGGGTTGAGACACATGGATCAAGAGTGGGATTTGTCCATCCATATGATGGATAGATATACTCTGGGCCCTCTCGGTGGAATGTCATCCAATTATCTTGCAAGCATGCGACTGGCTCACAAGGGATCACATACCACGGGAACAAGAAAAGAGTACTTATCGGTAACGAGGTTGAACTAGGTATGCAGAGATACCGACGATCAAAACCTCGGATAAGTAAACTATCGTGAGACAAAGGGAAATTGGTATCGTATGTAAGTGGTTCATTCGATCGTAAATTAATCGTAGAAATATGTGGGAGCCATATGAATTTCCAGATTCCTCTATTGGTTATTGATCGGAGAAGTGTCTCGATCATGTCCGCATAATTCACGAACCGTAGGGAGACACACTTAAGGATTCGATGTTGTTGAGTAGTTATGGAATGATGAGTTAGAGACCGAATGTTGTTTGGAGTCTCGGATGGGATCCGGGATATCACGAGGAGATCCGGAATGGTCCGGAGAATAAGATTTAGATAAGGAAAGTCCTGTTTCGGAGTTGGGGAATGATTCCGGTGTTTTCACCAGGAATGTTCTAGAAGGGGCCGGAAGGTCCGGCACTCCGGAGGGGAAGGGTACATGAATGTGTCATGACAATGTGGAATGGTTGCATCATGTACTAGGTCACTTGGCTGGAAAATATGGAGAGAGAAATCAAATCCAAGTTTGAAAGTCAAACGCCAATTTGAAAAGTCAAACGCCAAGTTTGCTTGGTGGAGGGAGAGTAGGAAACCTACTTGGGGAGGAAGTCCCACTCCCTCCACCCGCCCGAGGAGGAGGCGAGTTGGAGGAGGACTCCTCCTCCCAAGCCGCCACCTCCACCTATATAAGGAGGGGTAGGCGCCCCTACCACACCAAACCCTAGCCTCAAGTCGCCGGCGCCACCACCTCCTTGTGCTTCCGCCGCCGCCTAGGGCACCTCCAACTCGGCGAGTTGGGGTTTCCCCAAACCCTAGCCACCTTCCAAGCCCTCCCCTTGATGCCCTCTAAACCCTAGATCACCAAGGCCTCTCTCATACTCCACCATACTCGCTCCGGCTTAAGGCGAAGCCCTGCGAGATCTCCCCTCTACTTCCGACACCACGCCGTCGTGCTGCCAAAATCGCGAGGAGAGTGCTACAACCTCCGCTGGCTGCTGGAACAAGGGAGAGGAAGGTCTTCATCAAAATCAGCGATGTGACCATTGAAGCACTGACGCTGGCCAGGAAGGATCGTCAACGCGATCTTGAGATCGACAAGTGTACGACTACATCACCCACGAGAATCTGCTCTCGTTAACCGCTTTGGAATCTTCGAGGGTGAGTTCCTCTATCGACTCATTGCTACAATCTAGTAGATAGATCTTGGCTTGTTTGTTTGCATGTGGTAGAATTTTTTTGTTTTCCATGCTACGAACCCCTTCAGTCACTACAGAGGCAAAGCGCTCAAACCAGGCACGAGGGGCCTGTTTGAGACCATAAAGAGAACGTCGAAGACAACAAACCATCCCCGCGGGAACAGAATACCCAGGAGGAGGCTGCATATAAACCTCCTCAATCAACTCGCCATTGAGGAAGGCGTTCTGAACATCAAGCTGGGACCGCAGACCCGTGTGAGCGAAGCAACAGCAAGAAGAAATGCATACGGTGGTCATATGAGCCACAAGAGCAAAGGTCTCATCATAGTCACCCGTGCTCTGCTAAAACCACGAGCCACAAGTCACGCTTTATAGCTCAAGAGATCCATCGAGGCGGGTATTAATTTTATAGACCCACTTACACGTGATAGGGCCGAACAGGAGGAGAAACAAGATCCCAGGTGCCAGTGCGCTCAAGCGCAGCAATCTCCTCAGCCATGGCCAGCTGCCATTCAGGATGATGCTCAGCATCCCGATAAGAAGTCGGATCGGAGACAACATAAAGACCATACTGACTAGGAGAGTAACGTTTGGGGGCACGACACTGACAAACAGGACGAGTAGAGGGAAGCTCATCAGAGGAAGACGACTCAGGAGACGACGATGAAGAAGAAGGAATAGCAGAGGAAGGCTCCGGAGAATGAGGATAACTAGGGGAACTAGACGGAGCAGACACTACTAGGAAAATGGCCTTTAGTGGCGCACCTGGAAACATCATCTGTGGCGCACTAGCGATGCCACGGGCCTTTATTCTGGCTATCTCTCAGCCGTGGCGCCTAGTGCGCCACTAATGCGGTTGTGTAGAAAACCGTGGCGCACTAGTGCGCCACTAAGCTTCCATAGTGCGCTTTAGGTGTAGTCGCCATGAAGGTGAACCATGTGCGCCACAGATGTATTTTTTGTTTTTTAATTTCGAGCCATATTATATACAATATTACAGCAGATATACACACGGATACAAGATATACAATTATATATAAATACTCAATATGAAAAACAAGATTGAAACAAATACATATAGATAAGTCTCATACATGAATACATAGTCTAAGTTACATTGTTTGATCATGTTACAAAGTAGTAGTTGGTGACATGCGAATACATGTGTCGATCGAACAAGTTAGAGCTCAAGCTCGCCTAGACATCTAAACTAGCTAGCTAGACACAAGCCGGGATAAACAACCAAAGAAGATAAGCATGATCACCGCGACGAAGGTGTAGGTCTTCATCCGGTTCCTTGTCCTAACTCCCGCTAGATAGCGCGTGTATCTAGCTTCCGCCTCCGCCATAGTGTTGTACCCTTTGTAGCTATTGCCGCTGAAACGGTGCACCTGTCTCGGCAGTCTTCCCAATCATCGTAGACTCAGGAACCCATCCCTTGTACCTGACGTACCACGTCATCTATAAGTTGACAATAATAATTAACGATTATTGAAAAAACATATATAATTAAAGTCGCATATGAAGATACACTTATAGAAAGTACTCCTAAATCAAAAGACCAAACTCAAAAGCATGCCTCATATATAACTAGGTTGTTCGACAGGAATATGCTACGATGGGAACTGTTAGCCAAGTAGGATGCACAACACACGGACACATGCATAGCACAAAGCGAACAATCCCATCGCAGCACATTCACATATAGTGTGCCACGACAGTTCAATCTTACGCAATATACTCGATTAAGACCAAAGTGACTCAAAAAGCGTGCCTCATATATATACATAGGTCGTTGGACAGAGGACTGTGCTACGATGGAACCGTTAAGCCAAGTAGGATGCACAACACGGACACATGCATAGCACAAGGCGAACAATCCCATCGTAGCACATTCACATATATAGTGTGCCACGACATTTCAATCATCGGCACTATTCTCGAAGAAGACCAAAGTAGCTCGAAAAGAATGCCTCATATATAACTAGCTAGGTCGTTGGATACAGGAATATGCTACGATGGAACCGTACGCCAAGTAGGATGCACAACACCTGGACTTGTGCATAGCACAAGGCGTACAATCCCATCGTAGCACATTCACATATATAGTGTGCCACGACATTTCAATCATCGGCATTATTCTCGAAAAAGACCAAATTAGCTCGAAAAGAATGCCTCATATATAACTAGCTAGGTCGTTGGACACAGGAATATGCTATGATGGAACCGTGAGCCAAGTAGGATGCATAAGACCTGGACTTGTGCATATCACAAGGCTCACAATCCCATCATAGCACATTCACATATACATTGTGCCACGACATTTCAATCATCGACATTATTCTCGAAAAAGACAAAAATAACTCGAAAAGAATGCCTCATATATATACATAGGTCATTGGACACAGGAATATGCTACGATGGAACGGTGAGCCAAGTAGGATGCACAAGACCTGGACTTGTGCATATCACAAGGCTCACAGTCCCATCGTAGCACATTCACATATATAGTGTGCCACGACATTTCAATCATCGGCATTATTCTCGAAAAAGAGTAAGGAAAAAAAGAAGGACCAAATTGAGCAAAGGACCAAAGAGTAAGCAAAAAAACCAAGCATTGATTGATATAATAATAATAAGCAAAATAAGTAAGCGATGATTCATAAACCTAATAAGATAAGTACACTTGTCCACACACACAAAGGTCATCTATAGTTTGTAACTACAACTAGGCCAACATCAAGCCTTCTAGCTCGGCTTAGGGAACGGGAGGACGCCCTGTCTCGTCATGAACTTCCTATAGTCACCCTGCATCTCTAGGCGATCTTCTATGTCACGGTTATTCAGGATATTTCCTCCGTAGAAGATCCCCCCGAAGTCATGACATCACGAAGATGATTACCCCAAAGCTGCTTTGGATCGATACATATCTTGTCTAATATCGAATCATTGATCTTGGCCTTTGCTTGACCTTGCTTTGAGATGATCTGGCATAGAATTCTGCTGGTCAAGTAGGGCAGCCCTCATGTGATGGAGTCGTAGTAGGCTTCCTTCTTCTTGTTTTCCGGCTGCTTCATGCGGGGAACTATGTTACGTGGTTGAAGGCGTGCTGCCGAACTTGACCTTCGTGCGCGAAGGTGGTGCCTTCCGTCGAGGCAAAGCTAGTGAGCATCATCGAACTTCCTTGATCTTGTCGTAGTTTTTCTTCTTTTCTAGACTCCCGAGTCGAAATCGTGGCGTGGGAATGCTTGGCGATAAGGAGATGGCGTGCGGTGTTCATCTCTCAAAAAATTCAAATGGAATGTGTTGGAAAAGAATGATGATGATCTAATAAAGCCAATCGGCGGTGGCGAGTGAATAACGACTTACTCGGGAAAGTAAGGCGAGAATGTATTCCTTTGTCTTGTTCGCCACGAGGATTCTTTTTAGGTGCGAGGCCACGATACGTCGTTCGGCGGGGAACCCAAGCAGCCGTCACACATGTAGTAGGGGTCCACTATAGCGATGCCGGTGTGTTCTCTCTAATGATCTGCATGGCGGTGAGAGAAAAGACGGACCATGGTATAGTCAGCGGGTATAGGTGGAACATATTGAAGATGTCGTCGAACCGCGGGAAGAACAGATCCATGAGGGCATTGTCGACGAAGCCCAAGCCTGGTGGCACCTTAACCACGAATACCGGTGCGAGGATCTTTCTCCGATGAAAGGCGTCTCTCTATCGTCAAGACGTCATGCACACTCTGCAGTTCGACTGGCGAGCTTTTGCAAATTCTTAGGTAGCATGGGCTCACCCGCCACATGAATCCTCCACATAATACCCTCGGGTCTTGGTGGCCCGTCCGAAACCTGATCGGATTCGCGATTGTTGGCATACCGGCTGGCTCGAGCTAGATTTTCTTTTCCTGCCCTTTTTCCTTTTGGAGGCGGGCGAGCACATAATCTGAGCACCAGCCCTATGTAGTGTGTCGGGGCTTAGAATAAAGGGCGGTTGGTTGTATCAGCTGGCTCTGTAAAGCGCCAAGCTGGGCGTCTCGAGAACCAAGCGGGCGCTTGGTGATAGTAACTTTCTCTGTGGGGCCACCAGCTAGGTCTTCTTCGTTATGGCGAGTCTTTGAAGAAGTGATCATTCCGGTCTTAAATGCGTCCTCGGCGGATCTGCGCCATGTGCATATCATCAACATGATCATCCGACCCACCGCGTGGAGGTGGCGAGAAGTGATGAGGCCTTGCCACCGCTTGTCGGCCTAACACGACGGTGCTGTTGTCTGTAACGTGATGGCCCCGCCGTCCCCAAGCGGATCATGCTCTTTGGCCATAGCAAGAATAAGCGAAGCAAGTTACGAGACGACGGCTCTTCTTCATCCGCTCACTGGGGTTGAATGGGAGGTTCAGTCGTCGCAGCCCCTTAGCACCCGACTAATTTTAACCCTATGCATGCTATCTGGCATCGGCTTTGAGTGGAACATGCGCTGCAAGGGTTGAACGATGGTACCCTTGGCAACATCCCTCAGCTCGTTGTTCACGTAGCATAAGAGTGCAAGGAACATCCGTCTGCGGAAAACATGTACTGCGTCGTCGAGCGAGATGCCATAAGAGTAATAGATGCCATGAAAGCGGTAATTAAAGCAATTTGTTTACCGTGATGGCGTCGAGATCGGCTAATGTCGGCCTTTGCATCTGGCGACAGGCGTGCAAGACGGAAGGGTTGCTTGATGGCGCGGTGCTGGCGCGGTGTAATCTCCCTACCGGCGGGTGCTTGGAGCTCCGGTGCCGCGGCGATGGCGGGGGCACCAACATGTACTCGGCGCGCGGTGATGGCGAAGTCACCAACACTTGCGGCACCACGGTGCTAGCGGTGATCCGCGAACACGTGGTTCGCTGATTCTTCGGTGCCGCGTTGTTCGGTGGCTGCTGACCATGCTTGGAATCGGCGCGGCCCTACTCGACCACCGCACTCCGATTCGCTATTGACTCCACCAAGGTGGCGGGAAGGGCGTGAGGTGATTGCGGTTGTCTTGGACGATCTGCGGGATCCGCGCCACTTGTGCCTTAAGTTCTTGAACCTCTCGGTTTCCTCCTCGCTCCTTCGGCGGCGCCACATGCGTCCTCGGCGGTGGACAAAATGATCCACCAATTCTTACCCCGAGGCGGCAGACGGCCAGCCGGCAACTTCTTCGTAATCGGCTCTATTTTCTTGGCCGGTTCATCGCCATACATTAAAGGTTATCCCACGGGTGGCGCGTCGACCCACAGGATGAGGAACCACAGGATCCATGACTAGCAACAATTTCCTCCTCCTGCGGAAAAGTAATAGTGAATCATTTAGATCATCGATTAGATTGCAATCGAGTTGATCATGATAATTAGATTATACTTACCACAATTTCCTCGAATTCCTTCACCGCAGGATCCGCGGTGAGTTGTTTGGTTTTTGGGTCCACATGGTAGCAGGCCTGATGAAGTTTCGAACCTGCCCGGGTTAGAATTTAGCATAGGGGTTTTCTATCCCATTGGATCTATACTCTTCGTCCTCCTTATTCCATTTGGCCTTCGCGGTTCTGTATCCACCAGATCCGAGATGGTGATGACCTATATTCAACGCCTGCAGCACCTTTCCCCGATTACTATTGGCGGGGCTCTTTCCATTCACACCTCTCCTTGAACTCCGGAACTGATCTTTGGTGATCTGCGGGTCAATCTTGGATCTCCTCGAGACTTTTGCCTTCTTTATAGATCTTCTTCTTTATCCGGGTTCTCCGGTGGCGAGGCGGTGCTCATCTTTGTGGCGGATTTGTTTACTTCGTTCCCATGATAATTTGTGTTACGATACTTAGCGGGAACTTGTATCTTGCATGCAGCTTCTCGAAGAGGAGTGTGCATAAGTGGCCATTATCTTTATGCGGAGATTCTCGGTGTTGATCGAGATGGTTGTCGGGTGATCGCCGCCACTTGCCCACCGTGCCTTTGACGACAAAGGCGGGCTCAAAGGAACCCCTGATGGGCTCACTTGGTAATTTCCTCCACCGTGCAAGCCGTGTTCGGGCGCCGGTCCTTCGGCTTCTTCTTCTTCTTCTTAGGAGGGTTGCTAACACTCCCTGTGCCCTCGCCGCCATCAGTGGTTTCATCGTCCGCCGTTCCTTCGGCTTCTTCCTCCACGTCTTCCATCTCATCATCCTCTCTCTCCGAAGGATGGTATTCTTCATCGTCTTCTAGCATTTGGGCGCCTCCCGAGAATGTCAATTGTTTATTCGGAGGTCTGAGTTCTCCTTCAGCGATGCGCTTAGAACATCCAGCCTCGTCGTTGTCACACATCTTTGCACTAATAAAAACAAATAGTTGGTTAAATGCGGAAAAATCCGGCATGACCTTTGCTAATTTTCTTAAACTAGAGTACCCGATTTACGCGAAGCGGAAGTTAATCAACATTCCGGCAAAAATCGGGACTCATTTCATACAAGAACCTGCATATATATGGCCAGCATAGCTAGCACACAATAAATGGCCATCATAGCCAGCACAACCAGCATAAATGGCCCAGTATAGCCAGCAAATAGTATACACAGCAGCTTTGCACAATAGTTTCAGGTTTGCACAAATAGTACACACAGGTTTCACAAATAGTACACACAATGACAAGCATAAAGGTTTCGGTTTCAGGTTTCAAGATATGAACAAGCACCACTACTCTAGACAGGTTTCAGGTTTCGGTTTGATAGACAACAGCACCACCAGAGATGTATAAACAATAACAATTTAGACTGGCTACTATATGCAGTTAAAAAAGAAAGATTAAGATGCCTGAGTGGAGCTTCATGAGTCTCTGAGGGAGCAACAGGTTATGACAATAAAACTTTTCCCCTGTTACCAGATATGTATTTCTTTCTAGGAATCAAATTCAGCAGCCCTACCCTAATACATCATTGGGCCTAAGGAATGCTTTGAAACTAACCTCAAAATGGCATGGACCATTCAGAGTGCTAAAGAAAGTGGGCAAGGTATCCTACCAAATTCAGTTGCCAGCAGAAGCCCAGCTACACAATATATTTCATGTCAATCAGTTGAAGAAACACATTGGGAAAATGCAATACCAAACACAAGATTGCCTCTGGTTACAACTGATGGAAAGATCAAAACAGCCCTACTAGCAGTCCTAGAACAAAGATAAAATACCAAGAAGTGCAGTAGCTTATGATATCGTAGTACAAAAATGGTTGATCCACTGGGAGAACATGAGTGTACAAGATGCAACCTGGGAAGATGCACCTTTCATACAAAGCACCTTCCCATAATTAAGCACAAAGCACCTTTCATACAAAATCCAATCACACCAAACTAAGCACAAAGCTCTATGTATGTTTCCTTTCAGTTCCCCACCCAGCTGCTCCCCCCTCCTCGCTCTTTTCCCCGACCCTGGATGCCTATTGATACTATATGCCTTGCTGTCAAGGCAAAATCTGAACCTGAGCAATTGTTCAATGTTCACCTAGAAATAATTGATACATTGCCAAATATCTTCAACACTCTCACACATACCTATCAGTAGCATCTGTCAAGGCAAGGATATTTACCTATCAGTAGCATCTGGCAATGCATACTCAGTTAAAAATGTGATCCAAAAACCTAAATTTCAAAACCATTACCACATTTCTAGCTCCAATTTCTATCCTTGCAAATCTATTATATAGTGGACCCTCCAGAGGTGAAGATGATAGTATTTGGTTTGTTCCTAGTTTGGATTGTTCCTAATATTGATTGTTAATCAAGCCCCCATCAAGCACCAGCGCTGACGGCGCATCTCGATCAACCCTACCACTGTGCCTGGCGACAGCGCAGCTGCAGCACGACATCGAGGAATGATGGATAGATAATGCTTAACTTGTATTAATTGATTAACTACAGCATATAGCATTCAATCAGAATTCACAAAACAATTTATTGGTGTATATACTTTGCTAAAATCACAACTTAAGAAAACAACACAGAATGAGTAACATGCTAGCAATATCATCCAAGGAGGTTTGGAGTACTCATTCATGGCGCCTGACCAACACAGAGATGAGGGAGAGAGGGGAGAGAGGGAGAGAGAGGGAGATAGGGGAGAGAGGGAGAGAGGGGAGGGGCGACGCTGACCTCTGAGATGAGGACGACGATGGCGGGCAGGCGGGCGGACGACGATGGCGGCGGGCCTCCTCCTCGAGCGGCGGCGGGCCTCCTCCTGCTCCACGGCCTCCTCCTACTCCACGGCCTCCTCCTCGAGCGACGGTGGCTGGCGAGACGGCGGATGGAGAGAGCGGCGACAGGGGCTCGGGATCGGGATCGACAACGGTGGCGGGCCTCCTCCTGCTCCTGCTCCACGGCCTCCTCCTCGAGCGACGGTGGCTAGCGAGACGGCGGATGGAGAGAGCGGCGGCAGGGGCTCGGGATCGGGATCGATAACGGCGGCGGTGGGCGTGGTTGAGAATGGGGATGAGGCCGACGTGTGCCTGCGTGAAAGTGGATAAGGCACAGATACGCGTAGCGCACTCTGGCATAGTGCGCTACGGATATCTGTAGCGCACTATGCCAGAGTCTTCGCCTATCTCCCGACAATTGTATAAGAAAAGAGAGGTCCCAGCCACTATCTAATGAGAATCACTATCCTATCCCAGATTACGCCTTGCTCTATTCTAAACTTGAGCACCCAGGTTGAATCACTGGTGCCCCCTTTTTGTTTTATTTTAAAAATATTTTTAAATGTTCTAAAATGCCCAAAAGTGGTAATATATGTCATATTTGTTTTGTTTTTATTTTATAAATACTTTTAAATGTTCCAAAAATTCCCAAAAGTGATAATATATGTCATAAAAGTGGTACAAATAATATGATTCAAAGTATAACTAAATTTCATAATAATTTGTCCATAATAATATGAATCGGGAACGGCCCTACTCGACCACCCGCACTTTACAATCTTTTTTCGACCACGCGTTTTACAATATTTTTGAGCTAGCGTTTTACAATCTTTTTCCCTTCTTTGTCGCGGTTGAATAATTTAGCCCGGCACTTTAATGTTTCTTCTTCTTCGAGCAGGCTACCTTTTTTGGGTAGGGTTGTCCTTTTTCTTCTTGTGATGTATGTTCTTTGCATCGTAGTCGTCATCTTCAATCTTTGGATCGCCGTCTTGGTGAAGTCTTGCTCGTTGGCGACTCCATCCATTCCGATGATGTTTCTTTTCCTCTCCTCACGACAACACGGCTAGGCTTTGTCGGGTCGGTAATGAAAAACATTGGTCCACTTTGGTAGCCAGTACCCACGGTTCATTTTTCGCGTACGTTTGCCGTGACCTTGGATTTGGCTGCCGGGTATAACCATGGTTGTGAAATACGGTCTTCTCTTTCGGCGCTCTTTGCCCATCGGCGGAACATCGGCACCTTTTCTCCATAGTAGTCGAGCTCCTAGATCTCCTCGATTCTTCCGTAGAATCTTTCCTTCACGTTGTCATCGGTGTAGAATTCCGACGTTACGCCTGAGTTCTGATAATCACACTTGTTGTCCTTTTCCTCCGTGTAGAATGTGTAGCCGTTGATATCATACGCTGATAGGTCACCAGGTTTTGCATCGGTCCCTCCGACAAGGTGAATATTATCTTTTCCGTGTCGGAAGAATGCGGCGGGGATTATCAAGGGCGTCGCCTAAACCAACGCGTGAAATCTGAGTTGTGCTCTTTGATTATTTCTCCTGCGTCCTCTGTATGCCCAGTCCTTTGTACTTCTTCTCGATTAACCTTTTGTGCTACATACCCAAGGATCGACCAGTTCTAAATCTTTGTGGCGGCGAGGTTTGCTCGATCAAAGTCTGCGCGTCGAAAATCGAAATCTGCATGCGATATCGACGACCCTCTCGGTGACCAGATCCGTCGAGCTTGCCAAGGTGTCTGTTGGCGGGAAGACCGGCGGGGTTCTCGATGTCTAGATAATTCGTGCGAGAAGAGATGCACTCTTGACGAAAGCCCTTGGCTATGCTTCCATCTGGGCCGGGACACATTGCGAGCGTATCCTTTGATGTGTCCGTTCATCCTTTCGACGCCATCATCTTTGCGGAGGAACATCGGCCGAGTTGCGATGTCATCCACGACATGGACTAGCAGATGCACCATAATGTCGAAGAATGCGGGTGGGAAGTAGACCTCAAGCTCACATAGTATCACCACGATCTCCTCCTGTAGCCTTCCGAGCTGATTCACGCCATGTCGACTTCCTAGAGATGGCGTCGAAAAACTTGCATAGGCCAAATAAAGTTTCACCAGACGTGCTCGTCCATTATCCCTCTTAGTGCGACCGGAAGTACTGCGTCATTAGCACGACGGTCGTGAGACTTCATGCCTTGAACCTCTGCTTCGTCTAGGTATCGCTTATCTTGCCAGCGTGGCGTAAGGAAATTTGACTCCTAGAAGGCACTTAAAAACTGTTTGATCTCATCGGCTTAGATTGAAGCAAGAAGGAGGGCGTAATATTCGTTCTTCTTGAACTTTTACCCTTCCGATGACCTTGTGTCGTCTCCGACTCATGATCATCGTCATCTTCGATCATCAGGAGTAGTCGTCCTCCGTGAAGCTCCTTCCGGATACCCAAGCATATCAGGTCGTGCCTTGCTTTGGACCATCTTTCGTCCCTATCGGCATGTTGATTATGGTGGCGACCGGACTCGCTACGTTTTTCGTGATATGCATGATGTCGAGGCTATGAGGCGTCGGAGAAACTTCGATATGGCAACTCTAGAAAACAGACCTTGTTTTCCATACCTTCATCGATGGCTTGTCTTGTTGCTGCCTCTTTCGCTTCTTTCTGGCTTAGGACAATCTTTCCAGTTTTCAGCAACTCTTCCACTTCTTCGCTGCTCCTATGCTCAGGATTCCTCGGGTCTCGATTTGCCATCGAACAGGTCTCCATGTTTTCTCCATGGATCATTCTTGCCGAGCCACCTCGGTGCGCCATGAACACGATTTTCCATGACCACGGATCTTTCTTTAGTTGGAGATAGCTTGTGTTATCCATGCACCTAACACATCGCAGAATCCTTGGATAACCTGCCCCGAGATATACCCATAACCTGGATAGTCTTGCACCGTAGTGACCAACGGCTCTCATAGTGAAATAATCTTGTGTGGGCGTCATAAGTATTGGCTCAGTTTCCATAACGTGGCTAGCTCCTCTTTCAACAGCCGAGATCTGATTGATGTCGGTACCAGGTTGTTTTGGCCCTTGAATTAGCATACTCATTTGTATGTACTTCTTCTTCATGCACAACCATGGAGGGGTTGTACATCCATACAAACACGGGCCAAGTCTTTGTGCGTGCTGCTACGGCTGCGAGCGGATTGAGTCCATCGGTGCTCGCACCAAGCGATGTTCCTCGAATCTCCACGAATTCAGAATTCGAGGTCAATCTTTCAGCTGCTAGCATCCGAAGGTGCGTCGGCAGCTCATCCTTTTCGGGTCATCATCATCTCTGGCTTCTTCCTTTCCGCATGCCATCGCATGAGCTTCGCTTCCTTAGGATCCATGAAATAGCGCTGACGAGGAGTGATAGGAAAGTACCATACCACTTTTCGAGGTGCTTTCTTCCCTTTCTTGTATCGACTCACGCCGCACCGGACATGTGGTTTTCTCCGTGTCCTCGCCCGATAAATGATGCAATCGTTGATGCATACGTGATATCTAACGTCGCGGTAGATCGAGAGGATGACGATTTTCTTGGCATCCTCGATACTAGTTGGACATGTGTTCCCCTCCGGGAGACGATCGTGCCAGAATGCCATCATATCGTCGAAGCTTGCGTCGCTCAATTTGTGCTTTGCCTTCATCTCCATAGCCTTGGCGTTACATTCAACCGGGTATCATCGGGCTGCATCCTTCATACAATGGAGTAACGCGTCTGTCTCAAGTTGCGCAGCTTTTCTCTCTAGCGGCAGCCTGGCATTACTAAATGCAGAGAAGCGGCTCTTGCACATAAGGGTCCCGCACCCGCAGCGTTGTTCCATAAATCGCTCCTCCGACATCTAGATCATCATCATCGATGCCTTCGCACCTTCACCATCTCCGGAGACTCTTCATCATCTCGCCCGTTCTCGCCGTGATGATGATCGTAAATCATGTTGGCCACCTTCACCGTCTCCATCGTCTACGTCGCTTATCCAACGAGTGTATCCATCCATGAAACCATGGCGGAGCAGGTGCGCCTGCAGATTCCCGGAATCTGGGTCGATCACCCAGTTGAGTTTGCATCTTCTGCACGGACATCTTATATCTGTCTTGTTATTTCGTATCATGTCGGCCGTCGCACATTTTAAAAATCTAGCCACAATGCTTTCGCTCATTATGCGGACCATTTTTGCCTGCACGGTGTACACGGTACAATTTTGAAGTCTATTAGAACCACATAATGAATGCATGCATGCAATGGTCGATAGAAAATTTCGGCATGACCTATCCTAAAATTAGGACCTTTGCGAAATGCCAAAGTCTTGCCAAAATGGAAATGAATCAACATTTTGGCAAAACAAATGGCAACTTGTTCACATACAAACACAAGAGAGAGAGAGAGAGACCGATCCATACACACATGAACATATCCTCTCCACATACACACATCATGAGCATCGATCATCTACATACATATGAGCACATCATGCATATACACATGAACACATCCTTACATGGACAACTTACCGAGATGAGAGACCGATCGCGAGAAAGATGGAAAGGAGAGGTCTGTGGCGTCGGCCAGGAGAAGGAGATGAGAGACCGGAGACCTCCTCTATTACTTATGTAACATCCAAAGCAAGTTTTACATGCTAAAAATGGTGAATGGGTGGAGAAATTGAGGTGGGAAGGAGAAGATCCCGACTAGATCTAAGGAGGAAGAAGAAGGGGAAAGTGAAGTGTGGGGTGGTGGATGTGGTCACACATGTGCACATAAAGAGCTGTCCTAAAAAATCAACACATCCGTGGCGCACACGGCCCTAGTGCGCCACAAGGAGTACAAACATCTGTGACGCACCATGCCATGTGCGCCACGGATGCTCCTACTCCCTGTGGCGCACTAGGCCGAGTGCGCCACAGAGATGTTGTGGCGTTCACGTGAGGCGTGCGCTTAGGCGTGGCGCACCCCCATGTGCGCCACAGATGACACTAACCGTGGCGCACATGACTATAGTGCTTCTGAGATGTTTGGCGTGCGTGCCAGGGCCTGGCCCACACACATGTGGCGCACTATAGTCATGTGCGCCACGGTTGTTCTAGTTACTAGTAGGGCACTGCCCACAGGTGAGCCACGCCTGTTTTAGCCGTGGGGCACTTCAACCATGTGAGCCACGGATGTGCTAATTACCTATAGCCGTTTTCTAGTAGTGAGAGGAGGATGGTGTCGAAGAAGAGACATCAGGGGGAGTGGGTCCTGAAGAAGACACAATAGGAGTAGAAGAAGGTGTGTCAGGAAAAAGAAGAAAAGAGATATCTTCCACCG
Source organism: Avena insularis (assembly GCA_023614405.1). Taxonomy (NCBI): domain Eukaryota; kingdom Viridiplantae; phylum Streptophyta; class Magnoliopsida; order Poales; family Poaceae; genus Avena; species Avena insularis. Next base: position 26,333,677 of record CM042689.1, on the reverse strand, counting down.
GGTAGGTACCAGCAGTGGAACGAGGATAGAAAGGGTGCGTCTCATCAAAAGTATCGTCACAAGAGATACGCATCCGACGACCAACAGGGTCACAACAACGATAGCCCTTATGCTCATCATTGTATCCAAGGAAGACACACTCAACAGACTGAGCGGTCAGTTTGGTGTGTTCGCGAGGGGCAAGGAGAAGATAGCAAACACAACCAAACAAGCGAAGCATAGAGTAGTCTGGAGAATGACCAGATAAGCGCTCAAGAGGGATACCACCCTGCAGAGCGGCAGAAGGCTGAATATTTATAAGGTAAGCCGACGTAGCGACAGCCTCAACCCAGAAATGCGGCGGAAGGGAAGAAGCAATCATCATGGAACGAGTGGTCTCAAGAAGATGGCGATGCTTACGCTCAGCAACGCCATTCTGTGCATGTGAGCCAGGACAGAGAACTGAGCAAGGGTACCCTGCTCAGCAAGAACACCTCGCAACATCTGGGAGATATACTTACCAGCAGAATCGGCACGAAACACACGAATGGCTGTAGAATATAGAGTACGGACCATGGCCGCAAAACGCTGATATATGGAGAGCACTTCACTAGGAGAGCACATAAAATACAACCAAGTGTATCGAGAAAAATCATCTATGAATAAAATATAATAGCGATGGCCCCCCTTTCGAAGCAAAAGGAGCCGGACCCCAAACATTGGAATGAACTAAATCAAAAGGTCGCTGAGATACAGACGCACTAGTAGGATAGGGAAGCTGAATTTGTTTGCCCAACCTACAGCGCTGACAATGTAAAGACCCATCTCCTGAGACAGACCCTAGAAGACCACGATGAACTAATGACGACAGGCGAGAGTCACAAAGGTGACCAACACGATGATGCCACTGCTGAAAAGAGCTGGTAGCAGAGGCGACGACCGGAGAAGAACTGACAGATGAAGTGGCAGCGGAAGGAACACGAAGCCAGTCTAACTCCCAAAGTCCTGAAGAGTCACGGCTGCGAGGGCCAGCTCCAACCAGGGCCTGTGTGCGACAATCCTGAACAACACAAGAATCAGCATCAAGAATGATGCGACAACGAGAGTCAGTAAGCTGGTTAGTAGAGAACAGATTCATCTTAAGACGAGGAACATGAGAAATACCAGGAACAGAAAAACAAGAAGTAGAAAGGGTGCCCCGACTAGAAACAGGAAGAGAGGTACCATCGGCCATGAGAACACGGATAGGATAAGGGAGAGAACGAATAGCGGACAGAAGAGAAGACTCAGAGGTCATATGAAAAGAAGCTCCAGAATCCAGATACCACGGGGACGTACCTGACTATGTATAAGGTGGTGGTCGCGCAGTTCCTGAAGAATCAGTCATAGAACCAGCAGTGCCCGTCGAAGAAGAGCTTGTAGCAGTAAGCAGACCGCGAAGACTCCTAATAATGTCCTGATCAGAGAGAGCAACTGCTGAAGATCCAGAAGGAGCCGACTGCCCACGAGCTGAGTCTTCTTGGCGTAAGCGGGATCCCGTGTATAACAGGTGGCCCATGTGTGGCCATCCACCTTCTGATAAGTCACGGTGACAAAGAGAACCATGGCAACTCTGACCACGAGCCTGCTGGTCTTGACCACGACCACGAAACCGTTGGTCTTGACTCGACCACGACACGGAGGAGTGGGTAGTATCGGCGGTGGCAGAGGACCACGGCTGAGTCGAGGAAGCGGGCGGAGGAGGACCACGAGTAGCAAGCACAGACGGAACCGCAAGAAGACCAGCACCACAGAGACGAGTCTCCTCGGCCCGAAGCTCATACAACACCTCAGGGAGCGGAACACGACCACGAGCATTCAACTGAGCATGGCGGGGCTCGAACTCCTGGCGGAGCCGAGACAGAAACTCATAGATGCAGTGGAACTCCAAATCCGAGCGCACAATCTGGTAGCACGGGCATGTGCCACAAACAGCAGTACAGAGAGAATCAAGCTGACGCCAGATAGCAGCACTCTGAGTATAGAACTCATCAATGGTGGAATCACCCTGCTGAAGAGCATGCTCCTGGCGGACCACAGACAGGTAAAGAGCATCCCCAGACGGCTGATAGCGTTGACGGAGATGTGCCCACTGAGCAGCGATAGTAGGAAGACTCATGAACTTAGCGGCAAACTGGGGCAGAACACTGAAGGTGAGAACAACAGCAGCACGAGCATCCTCATCTACCCACTGAGTGTAGGCCATCAGATCGAGGCGATAGGTCTCGAGATCAGCAGAGTACTGTTTGAGCTTCAACTCATATGCAGCAACAGCACTATCATCGGCACTCTGAGAAGCATCCTTGGCCTCCTGGGAAGCATCAGCTTCGAGAACAATCGGTGGCGGCGGAAGAGGAGCCATAGGAGCAGTGGGGCACGACGGACAGGAGACCTCGCCGGATAGCACACCCTATAGACGGAGACCGCGCATGTGAACATGCATAAAGGCAGCGAAATCAGGATAATTCACGCCATCGAAGATCATCGGGCAGCGAGGAATCGCAACATAGCCCGATGCAGAATACATCTCTCTCTCACTCTTTTTTTGGACCAGATCTGGTCAACCCGCACCTGCAGGCAGATGCCAGCCAAAATCCGACCAAATTCCGGCCAGCCAGGGCGAGGGGCGGGGGAGGCCAATTCTGGACGCCAGTGACCGATTCCCGGCGGCGACGACGGCCGGTGGCGGCGGAGGTCCGGCAACCTGAGAACAACGGCGGGCGGCAGAGAAGAAACTCGGGGAGACTGACAGCGGGTGGCAGGGAGTGGCCCGCGGGGTGGAGTCCTGGTGGCGGCGACGGGATCGGTTCCCGGCGGCAGGGAGTGGCCCGCGGGGTGGAGTCCTGGTGGCGGGGTTGTGGAGTCCCGCGTCGAGCAGAGAAGGCGAGGTGGAGTCGTGTGTCGGAGGCCTGCGGGGTGGAGTCCCGCGACGAAACGGAGAAGATCGAAGACCGATCTGGAACGCGATCTGGATCTCGATCGGGCGTCCGATGGAGTCGGGCAGACCCACATCGATCTGATCTGGGTGAAGTTGGGGCAGATCTGGATCGAAACGGGGCAAAACGGGCGGCGACCGGCGGCGGTGACGACGGCAAGCCGGCGGCGATAGGGACGGTGGCGGCTATGGCGACGAAGTTGCGAGAAAGAGGACGGAGATAACTTGGCTCTGATACCATGTTAGAAATAGACAACTTGTATTCCTTAGAGGCCAAATGCCACAATATATAGTACATGTACAAGTGGAAATATGCAGGAAAACCCCCTAACAAGTGGGGACATACAATATACAAATATATACATCTAACACTTTTAACCCTTGCTTTTCCCTCCCGTGCAACTTTCTTCATGCAGGCAACAACAAGTCCTCTGCCGCCACTAGTTCCCAGCGTCGCCGGGTGCCGCTGGTTCCAATCGACGGCGGTGCTGGTTCAGACAGATGGTGAATTGCTGCCAACCCCTGCCAGGTTCTATGAGCGGCAGGCAAAATTGCTTCCATCCATGGCCGGCCGTGCTACGAGCGGCAGAAATTTTTTTGTGTGCCTTCGACTCTAGTTTTCTTCCTCGGGTGTGGAGCAGCCTCGGGACTGGCCAGCCGGCAGGGGTTGTTCAACACCTTATCAGCACGTGTCTCTCCATCGAGCCTCCGTCAAGCCACCGTCGAGCCTGGATCACGCAGGCTTTCATTGAAGGTAATCCGAAATTGACCGCAAAAATGGATTCGTCATTCGATTTCCTTTCAATTTTTGCGTTTAGATCGTAGATCAGATCCGATCTACTGTGTGGATTTCTCCTCGAGAGTCGAGCAGACACGCTGTCACCGACCAATATCGATACTCTCGGATCTGGAGACTTGTTGACTACACTCTACAGAGTCGGTACACGCAGATCTCGCTGATCCGTACCGCCGCAAGCACATGCTGTGCAGATCGCGTCAAATTCCTTTGATAAGATACCATCTGGGCAATTTTTTTTACCTTTTTCCTGATCGTTGTTCATCAAGAGCCGAAAGTACTGGCCCAGATGGCCACAAATCCTTACTAATCGCACAGCCTCTGGCCGCGTACGCGAGCACCGCGCCGCAACGCGCAAGGCCCTGCTGGCCGAGCGCCTCTGCGCGCGCTGGCCCTGCTGGCCGCTACTTGTCGCTCGTCGGCCGCGCGCCGTATGCATGCGCAAATGATTGCTGCCGCCGCTCGCTGGCCGGCGTCGCACGCTGCCATCGGCCGCCGCATGGCCCTGCTGGCCGCTGCTTGCCGCTCGCCGGCCACGCGCCGCCGCATGCGCGTGCTGCCGCCCGGCCTGCTGGCGGCTGCTGGCCGCTGCTTGCCGCTCGCCGGCCGCGCACCGCAGCATGCGCGCGCTGCCGCCCGGCCCTGCTGGCCACGTCCGCCCCGAGGGCCGCGTTCGCCGCGCCGGTCGCTGCTCGCGCCGGCCCCGCTGGCCACGCCTGTGCACCCGCGCGTCCGCCCCGAGGGCCCCTCTGGCCGCTGCGCGTGCTGCTGCGCCGCCGCGTGCGCAGGCCGCCGCCCGCGCCGCACCGCGCCGCGATACGCGTGCCAAGCCGCCGCTGCGCGCCCGCGCCCGCTGCGCATGCTGGCCGCTGCACGTGTTGGCCGCTGCTGCTGCCGAGGCCACCGCTGCTGCTTCCGCGTCCACCGCGCCGGCCGCCGCCCGCTGGCCAACCCGCCGCCTACAGCCCCGCGAACGCCGCCTACAGCCCCGCGAACGCCGCCCCCAACCCGCCGCCTGCAGCCCCGCTGGCCGCTCGCGTGCATACCGCCACCTTGCCCCGTCGCCGGAGCGTCTGGATGCCGCCGCTGCCCCACTCGAGAGCCTCGAGCTCTGTCCCCCCGTTTCTCGGGCAGGGACGGTGTGGGGTGGGCCGGCCCATGGGAGACCGAGCGTTTTGGGCCGTTTTTGGCCCATAAAAATACCCCCTGTCAAATAAATAATAGAAAAAATAGTGGGGCGTGGGAGCACGCGATTGCTTTGCTGTTGGCCCGTTTTTTGTCCTGTTTTCGGCCCGTTTTTGCACAACCTTTTGTACTATGTTTTACTATAGTTATTAATTGTCGCATGATTTTAATACTTTGTACCTCATAGTTAGCTTGTACCGTTTTTAATTTAAATTTTGGAACGCCGTCATATTTGAATTATTGTATCGATTATCGCATTTATGCAACCGATTACCTGCTGTAATTTTACACACTTTGCATAAATTGCAGATGACCGGAATCGTCAGCCGCGAGTTCCCGGAGTTGACCCAGGATGGGCTTAACTACCTGACTTGGGCCTCGGACGTTGAGATCGTCCTCGGTAGATGCATCGAGATCTCGGTGATTGAGGACCGATGGCCCCAGACACCACCATCCCGGCGGACAACGCCAAGACCTGCATTTCCTCCGCCATCACATGTGAGACTCTCAAAAGCAGTACATGGCGAGCGAATTACGCCCTTTGGACCGCCCTCAACAAGCGGTTCTCTAGGCTTAAGTACACCATTCAGCCATAGGCGGAGGCAGATTGGATTCGTCTGAGGTTTGCGGACTTCAAGACCGTGGGAGAGTACAACTCCAGGTTACACCGGATTTGTACCATTCTTCAGCTGTGTGGGACCAGTACCACAGATCATCAGAAGATAGACAAAACTCTCTCCACATTCCATCCGGACAACATCCGATCCTCATGAAACTTTTCGCCGGGAAGGATTCACGGAATATGCAGCTTATTGATGCTCTCCGGTGGCGAGGCGGGATAATGTTACGAAAAAGAACTTCTCCGCAACCCTTGTGAGGGGGCCCAAGTCATGAGGCCAATGCCGGCGCCTACAAGGTGCACAAGCCCATCCACAAGAAGCGAGGCAAGAAGGGCAAGAAGGGCCCCAACTCCTCCAACCCGGCCAAGCAACGCAAGGCGTGCAAGGGGGAGGCAAGGCCCCAGGACTGCTTCTGCTATGGCTCCAAGACTCACTTCTCGAGGCAGTGTTTGGCCCCTAAACACGTCGTGGACGCGTTCAAGGCCAACAAGAAGCGCGGCGCGCCTCGTCGAGTTGAGGCACCACCGGCGCCGGGCGGCGCGCCCGTCGCTTGTCGCGCCCGTAGTGGCGCGGGGCGTCACAAGTGGCAGCACCTTGGCGGTTCCCACGAGCGCGTGCCCATGGAGGTTGAGCACGTCGTGCCCCATGACTATACATTCTTTGCCTCGATGATGATAGCCAACGGAGAGAAGCTCAACGATCTTGAGATACAGGCTGAGATTGATGGTTTCTTTGCGGAATCCACCTGAGCTCCTTTTTGTTGTGATGATTTCTTTTCCGCAAATAATCTGATACAATTTTTCGATATGGTTGTAAGCTCTATGAGAGCGTAACATTTATTTGTTTTCGGCGATTGGATGACATTCATTTTATTCATTTATTCCATTATTTGGTTGTGTTATGTTCTGAAATGTTTATGTGTTTTACTTACTTGATGTAGCATCTTCCTCGCTCCATTATATTAATTAGGCACTATATTTTAGAACGCGTGTGGCGCCCAAATGGAGGAAACGTGTCTTACTGATAGCGGCACCACAAATACCATCTTGAGAGAAACAGAGTACTTTGAGTCCATTACCAAAAACCCCGGTAACATAATGACGATCGCCGGCTGCGGTCCGAATATAGTTGGCTCCGGAAGAGCAACTATCATACTCCCAAATGGAACAACTCTGATCATTGAAGAGGCATTGTTGTATCCAGAGTCGACTCGTACTCTCTTGAGTTTTAGAGACATCCGCGCAAATGGTTTCCATGTAGAAACCGATGATGATGATGAGAATGGGAAGGAGTTCCTACTCATTACCAAGCGCGACGAAAATGGTAAACATGTTGTCGAAAGACTCCCTTCATTAGCTACTAGGTTGTACTACACTAAGATAGTAGGACCACCAATTTACAATACCCTTAAGACTGTCTTTAGAAGCTCTGAACTATTCTGCCTTTGGCATGATAGGTTAGGCCATCCCGGTCTTAGGATGATGAGAAATATAATTAACAACTCGAATGGTCATAATGTTAATGTGAAAAATTTCCCGAATCCCGATGATTTCGTGTGCTCCGCATGCGCTACGGGGAAATTGATCATTAGACCGTCCCCCCTAAAGGTGAAGGATGAACTCCCCGCGTTCTTAGAATGTATACAAGGGGATATATGTGGTCCAATTCAGCCCCTCTCCGGGCCGTTTCGGTACTTCATGGTGCTCATCGATGCTTCCTCTAAATGGTCCAATGTTTTCCTGCTGTCAACAAGGAACCATGCTTTTGCAAAGTTGATCTCTCAGATCATACAAATAAGGAATAAATTCCCTAATTATCGTTTAAAGTCTATTCGAATGGACAATGCCGGAGAATTTACTTCAAAGGCATTCGATGATTATTGCATGGCAACCGGAATCAAACTTGAGCACTCTGTACCGCATGTCCACACTCAAAATGGACTTGCGGAGGCATTGATTAAAAGGATTAAATTCATTGCCAGACCACTCCTTCAGGGTTGTAATTTACCAACTACATGTTGGGGACACGCGGTGTTACACGCCGCTAATCTCATCAACTTTCGACCATCGGCCTACAACATCCACTCTCCTATCCAACTTGCGCAAGACCGACGCGAAAATTTCCCACCTATGTAGGTTCGGCTGCCAGGTATATGTACCTATACCACCACCCCAGCGATCAGCAATGGGACCGCTCTGTAAGTCGGGGATATACGTTGGTTATGAGACAGTGTCCATAATCAGGTTCTTGGACCCCTTTACAGGTGACTGTCACACGGCCCGTTTTGCTGACTGTATTTTTAACAAGGATCTTTTTCCGACTTTGGGGGGAGGTAATCAATCTCTGGATGACAAAAGTCGAGAAATCACGTGGAAAGCCACGGGGATCCACGCTCATGACCCACGCACTGTTGAGACTAATAGAGAAGTCCAAAAGATACTAGATTTGCATTCCCTAGCGAATCAACTACCTGATCATTTTAGTGATTTAAAGACTGTGACAAAGTCGCATGTGCATGCACGCAATGCACCGGAAAGGGTTGAAATGCCGAAGAAAAATGATGGTATACCCGCTCCCGTTCCAAGGCCTAAGAGGACACGGAATCCGGTTTCTCAAATCCCAAGTACCCGGGGACGCCCGAAGAAAAACGATAAGAGAGATTTATTACAGTCTGCCCCTGTTGAGGGGAGCCAGTTGAGACCTGACACAAGAACGGATATTTCAGTGCACGAAATTCCGGACTTGAATTTTCCTATATCGGGAATACCCAGCGAAGTTGTGTGCACACACATCGGAGCGGGAAAGTTAAAGGACCTAGCCCCTGGATTGGGAAATCCGGTGGAGCAAGAGGATGTGCCTGATGCACTCCATGACGAAATGGCCATTAACTATGTTAATTCAGGCGAGTCATACAACCGAGCCATGGAAAATGTCGACGTTAATTTTGCCAAGAAAATTGCCTCAATCATAGATCTTGACCCTGAGCCTAACACGCTCGCTGACTGCAAGAAAAGGTCGGATTGGAAAGATTGGCAGAAGGCAATCACTGCTGAATTATTATCGTTAAACAAAAGAGAGGTATTTGGACCTGTTTGTCTAACTTCTCCCCACATTCGCCCCGTTGGCCATAAGTGGGTTTTTGTTCGAAAGAGAAACGAGAATAATGAAGTAGTAAGGTACAAAGCAAGGCTCGTTGCTCAAGTTTTCACTCAGCAACCAGGTGTCGACTTTGAGGAAACTTACTCCCCGGTCATGGATAATTACCTTTAGATACTTGATCTCAATGGCAGTAAACATGGACTTAAAAATGAAACTGATGGATGTTGTCACCGCTTACCTATATGGTAACTTGGATTCGGACATATACATGAAAGTACCAAAAGGTATCCCTGTCCCGAACCAGGATAGAGCAAACAAGAGCTTATACAGTATTCAGCTTAAGAAGTCATTGTATGGACTAAAACAGTCATGTAGGATGTGGTATAATCGTTTAAGCGATTTCCTTCACGGAAGACTCTGAGCAATGAAGATTGCCCATGTGTTTTTATACGGAGATCCTAGGATGGTTTCTATATTATCTCGGTGTACGTGAACGATTTGAATATAATCGGTACACCTGACGATATTGAGGAAGCGAGTTCCTACCTGATGTCGGAATTCGAGATGAAAGACTTAGGCAAAACCAAGTTCTACCTGGGTCTGCAACTTGAGCATTCCCCTGCTGGGATTTTAGTTCACCAGTCGGCCTACACCTAGAAGGTGTTGGAACGATTTGGGTTTGAAAAGGCATATCCTTCTAAGACCCCGATGGTCGGAAGATCTTTGCAGCAAGACAAGGACCCGTTCAGGCCTAAAGAAGAGGGGTGCAGGACGAATTCCCCTACATAAGTGCAGTTGGTGCACTTATGTACCTATAAATTAATACCTGACCGGATATTGCATTAAATCGTTAATCTGCTTGCTAGGTATAGTTTTGAGCCTACCAAGAGGCATTGGAAAGGCGTTAAGGACATCTTTAGGTACATACAAGGGACCAAAGACCTTGGCTTGTTTTACCAAAAGAACCAAGACCTATCTGTTGTAGGCTATGCAGATGCTTTCGGACCCGCACACATCCAAGTCACAGACTGGATATGTTTTCCTTTGTGGTGGAACAGCGATTTCCTGGAAATCGTCTAAGCAAACTCTTGTGTCAACTTCGACGAACCACTCGGAAATCATAGCATTATATGAAGCATCACGAGAATGTGTATGGCTTCGGCGAGTAGTCAGCCACATCCAGAAGTCATGTGGACTGAACACCGTATAAACCCCAACAATTATCTATGAAGATAATGCCGCTTGTGTTGCACAATTCCAGATGGGTTACGTGAAGAGTAATCTCACAAAGCATATAAACCCCAAGTTCTTTTATGCACATGAACTGCAAAAGATGAACGAAGTGAAAGTCTTGCATACTAAGTCGTGTGAAAATCTCGCTGATTTGTTCACTAAATCATTGCCAGCATCTTATTTTGAGAGATGTGTCCGTGGGATCGGCATGATGAGACTTAGGGAGATGTAAGGTTCAGGGGGAGAATCTTCACAAACTCATCGCTGAAATCTTGATCCCGATGATTGAGTGCTTAACTTTATAGTTAAGTGAATTGTACTCTTTTTCCCTTAGTGAGTTTTTATGAAGTTTCTCACATGAGGTTTTTAATGAGGCAATTCGTGCAACATAGAAAGAAGTATACCATGTGCATTTTTCCATATTTTCCCACTGGTTTTTTCGGAGTTTTAAGCCATGGTTATACAGATAAGATACCCAGGGGGAGTGTTGGGAAACTGGGCCGATAGAGGCCCATTCGGTGCGGCCTCTACCAGGCTAGGGTTAGCCCATGTGGATATCCTATCCCCTTAGTCTATAAATAGAGGAGCAATCATTGTACGTGACTTTACCGAAAGACAGATCAATAAAGCTTCTCCCTGTTCCCTGTGTCAACTTCTTGTGTGCCTTCGACTCTAGTTTTCTTCCTCGGGTGTGGAGCAGCCTCGGGACCGGCCAGCCGGCAGGGGTTGTTCAACACTAATATCCCCGCGAACGCGGTGCGCTGAGTTGGACCATCCGGTCAACATTGAATCTATAACGTACAGGTTACAGGGATCTGGCGGTTATGGAGACGGAGGATCGGTTGCAACGATCCCTGGGGGACGCTCAGCATCCTCCAAAAATAAAACAGAAAAATAAAAAGGCAACAAAAAAAAAAGAATGAAAAACAACAGAACTAGTGCGTAATGGGCCGGCCCGACACAGGGAGCCCCTTGCGGCGCGAGCCGCTGGTGCTGCACGAAGCAGCAATTAGAGCATCTCCACTCGTTGGGCGAATCCAGGCCGAAAACTGGATTTTTTTTGCCGGACGAAACGTGTTTTCGGCCTGGGTCCGTCGAGATTCTCACTCGCGTACCCAGACCGAGTCCCAGGTTCGAGGAAATTCAGTTAAACTCGGCGAAATATGGACGAATATAGGCGGATTTTATTAAGTAGGGCAATGGTGCACATATTACATCGAATTTAATAACTAGGAAAAGGCCGCCGCCGCCGTGGTCGACGCCGGACGCCGCAACTACAGGCCGAGGCGGGGGTTGTTGCCGGCCTGGATGTGCTCCATGACGCCGGCGAGAGTTCGCCCTGGAACGCTCCACCAGCGGCGGCGGAAAGCCACATTGTGACGCGGCGAGCCCGGCGGTCCGTCGTGTCGGGCGAGTTCCTCGAGGCGCCTGTCAGCGAATAACTGCCTTCAGAAGACCAGGTTGCCAGGATCCTCGGCGATATCCGGGTCTTGCATGTCGGCGATAGCCACCTGGATATCTCCGGCGAGGTCCTCGTCGGCCGGGACCGGCGGAACAGGGATCCCGCCGGCGCTGAGTTGCCAGCCGAAGGGGAGACGAGTGTCCGACGGCGCCGTATAGCGCGCCTCGCGGAGCAGCCGGGCTTCCCACGGCGGCATCGTGCGTCGTCCGAAAAATCCCTCGGCCATGGCTTCTCGATGGAGTTGAGGAGGAAGAAAGGTGCGAACGTCCGAAGTTCGCCGGAGTTAGAAGTGGTGTGAGAGACTATGAAGAGAGACGGTGAGATGTACGCCTTTTATAGGCGGAGTTCGGCGGCAAGGGTGGGAGAGGTGTAGCGGCGAGGGTAGGAAAATGAAAACGACGGGAAGGATGGCGACGACTCGGCTTCTATCGCTTACAGGCTGGTCCACTCGGTCAATTCATTGCGTCCGGCTTTCTCAGGACGTACTTGGGATCCTGGGTTCGGCCTGGATAGTCCGGAAAGTTGGTCCAAATCCGGACGAAAAGAAGTCTCTGGGTACGCGACTGGAATTTTCGGCGTCCGGATGTAATTTCAACGTCTAGATCGGTTTCTTAGATAGGCAAGTGGAGATGTTCTTAGTATTTGCGCCTATTTGAGAGAGCTCCTATGCTCCGCTTTTCTTCATGGGTCGCTATGAGGGCATGTATAATACGAGACGTTTAGATAGAAGCTAAAACAATCCGTGTGAAAAAAATATTAGGCAAGCGCCGCTGTCTCTTATTGTGCGTAGCTAAACCTGGACGCTAAATATAGTTTATTGTTTGCACGTTCGTAGAGTCCGTTTTAGGAAAAACAGACAAAGCGTCAACTCTTGTTTTCTTGTCGACGCTAGCTATTTTTCTACGATCGGCCGGAATCTCTATAAAACTGCAGGAAATCTGATCCTAGCGTCGGTGCTTATCGCTCGCACTGTACGTGCCCTGATACGGCCTAATAAAAGATACATGCCTATTTGAAAATGTTTAATTCAAAATGATTGAAATTTAAATGTGTCGGATTTGGGAAAATGTTGAAAATTGAAAACTGCCAGATTTGGAAAAATGTTCAAAATTTTAAATGTTTGAATTTGAAATTGAAATTTCTACAGAATTTTAAAAAGTTAAATTTGAAGATTTTTCCTATTTAGAAACTGTTTAAATTTGAAAACACAGAAAAATGATAAAAAAAAAATTAAAAAACACAGCAAAACCTCCTTTAAAAAGTCGTCCAATAAGACTCCAAAGAAACGTCTACAAAACCATCGTAGTACTAAATGGGTCGCAGCCTAGTTCCCGGCCCGCACGTGAGATGCATGGAATGCATCCCACGATGAGCGGTATATAGGGTTTTCCTATTTCACGCTTGACGCAACAAGCATCCATCCGCCGAGGATTTTTATGAGCCGCTATGTATATGCGGCTGTTGGCACACAAAATCGTCGCATAACACTAATAATGTCATACTTTCATGACGATGGAACGATTACTTTACGAGCAAAATCCCTCGCTTTCATAAAGGAGAAACGACCATTTTATAGCACAAAACGACAAAGATTGACCAAACAACGCTATGCATGCTAGATCTCGGCATGCCAAAGGAAAAAAAGAAACAAGGTATATGAAAAAGTAATAATAAATTGTGTTAATAGATTCGATTGGTTGTCCTTTCCTAAATCGGACTTGGCCTTCACCCTGGACTTGTATAAGAACAAGACTCCAGCAGCTAATGGACTTGGTGTATAAGAACAAAACTCGAGTAGCTAAATCGAATATGACTCGTTTGATTCGGTTTAGCTTGTACTTCCTCTGGTTCACTTTATTAGATACATATTTTTTTTGAAAGGAGCATATATTAGAGGATATCAATTATACCTAACCTCTGCAACATGCATTGCCCTAGCGGCCATACGGATGCACACGGCCAAAAAGAAAGAAAAATTACAAAAAGAAAGGCCCCACTACAGTGACTCATGCATTGAAATAGCAGTACTACCACCACCAAGACAACATCAGAATTCTAGCTTCTCCAAAAACGACGTCTCCAAGAAGGATACAGTGCACCAACACCGTCGTCGCCCGATCAAAGATCTAGGTTTTCACCCTGAAAACCACGCTCTCAAAATAATACCTTCAACAATGCTATTTTCAGACACAACCAATTAAAGCCAGACCCTGGGTTTTCACCCTGAAAGGTAGGACCATAAACCTCTCCTGTTCAGTCGCCCCCACTTGCATGCCACCGCTCCAATTCATAAGTCACCTAGCCAATTTCTCATCACCACCTAAACTTGATCCACCATTGTCAGTCCTCGGATCTCGGTCTCCATGACTTTCTCCATCAGCACCATGGAACGAGAACATGCCCCATGATAATAACAGCCAACAGAGCTTCGAAGCGCACCCGCTTAAACCAAACAGTCAGAGTAAAACATGGATGCGCATGACCGAATCCAATCCGATTCAGCAAACTCACGGCATGAGCGCACTATGGAGTTCGTTGGCGGAGCCTTCCAAAACACAACACAAAAACCAAATCAATGGAGACCAACATCCGACAAATCTTCGTCTTGCTTGAGAGGGATCCAGTACCACCTCCTTTATTGATACCGAGCTAGCAGCCCCCACGCCACCCATCGGAAACTAGCGGGATCCACCACACGACGACAAGACCACCCGGCCGACCACTCCGATGAAGAAGAAGGCCACCACCACCATCATACCTAGGGCTGCTGCCCTAGGCGTCCCCGTGATGCGTGGGAGGCCTCGAGAACTCATGCCGTCGTCGGAGTAAGGAGATGCATCTGGCATAGAGATCGAGCCCATCTGAACCCATCTAGGCCCAAAACAAGCCCGTCCACTGTCGCTGCCCAGTCCGTCGCCGATTTAGCACGCATCCTTGGGTCGTCGCCTCCTCGTTGTGCCGCCATCGACATGCCGGAGAAGCACCCCTCCGCCGATGTGCAGTCACCTCTTCCGCAATGGACAAGGCGAGCCGCCGCCGCTGCCACGAGAACCAGCGCCGCCAGCTGGATGCGCTGGCGAGCTTGCCAGTGATGGCGAAGCCTGTGGCAGCGGGAGAGGATATTGGGTGGGGGAGAAGGGGTGGCGGCTGGGTGGGGGAGGAGGTTTCGAGGGAGGAAAGGTCTCAGAGCAACTTATATTAGGTACGTACATAGTCCATACCCTTTTATACTCCATCCTTCTCATTTTAGGACGCTTATTAGTTTTGGTCAAAGTCAAATCTCATAAAGTTTGATCAACTATATAGATAAATAGATCAACATCAGCAACATGAAATGCATATAATAAGAAAATATATTTCGTAATGATTCTAATAGCATTGAGACGATATTGTAGAGATTGATATTTTATTCAATAAACTTGGTCAAAGGTTATAAAGTTTGACTTCGATCAAAACTAATAGGCTAATTTGGGAAGGAGGGAGTACATCATAAAACATATTTTTACACGGTATCTATATAATATAATCGTTTTTTAAGTTTGATTAAACTTTACATGGCTTGACTTTTAAAAAAGTTATAGGCCTTAAACCTTGGAATGGAGAAAGTATACCTAAAAACAGCTGCCTATAATTATTTTGCCATGCAAGAAGTCTGGACCTGCCCACTGCTTTGTTGCAATACGCACATAATCCAGATTGGTTTCTGCATGTGTTTGCCAAACTGGATGAGCTGAGATGGGCGGAAGTTCTATTACTCTTGTGGCGCATCTGGCATAACCACAATGAGCTTACTCATGACAAAATTCCGACACCGGCGGAAAGCTCAAAACGGTTCCTGCTCAGCTATTTGGACTCGCTGCTACTGATAAAACAGCACCCCGTTGTTGATGTTACCAAAGGAAAACAGGTTGTCTCGTGTGTGCAGGGCTTCCAGGAGAAGAAAAGGAGAGGCAAAAATGGCAACCTCCTGAGGCGGGCATGACGAATACCGATGGCGCCTTTAAGATGGACGGCACGGCCGGGCTGGCATGATTTTGAGAAGCCACAACGGTGAGGTGATTGTTGCGGCCTGCCGACAACTAAGGACATGCACTGAAGTCGTCGAGTCTGAGCTCGCGGCTATTGAGGAGGGATTAGCGCTAGCTCTGAACTGAACAGAGTTGCCCATAACGTGAGGTGGTAAAGAAAAGGGAGATTGTAATAAAAAAGATTAATCGTGAGACTAATGGCGTTAGCCATGTGCGTGTGGCTGCGAGGTTTTTCTATAGAGATCGCCTCAGCGATGAACCTTGATTGTATTTAACCTGGTGTTTAAATAAAACTTCCTTTCCTGGCAAAAAAAAATATACTCTGACAATTACATGAACCGACTAGAATGTGGGCTAAAGAAAAGTGAGGAAGGACTAGCGTCTGCTTTGGTCCACGGATAAAAAGTGAGAAGCGATTAGTACGTTGATTTGAGTCCTCTAACATAGGAAAGCGACGCGTCTCCTAGCCCAGGAAAACGCAGCACGCGTCGTTATCTGGATCACATACTAATCATTGTAATTAGTTTAGTAAATAAGGCCTAATAAAACCTGTTTGGATTTTCCTTGTATCTACCCATGACCTAGCGCTGCATTGTTGTCTTTGGTCGATCTAGTCATATTTCTACCTCTAGGCCTGGCATTGTGCTATGGTGCTAGTCATGGTATCTATATCTTGACGAGTAGTGAGTAGTTGTGGCATCTAGTTCATTGCACGTTTAATAATTGATCAAGCAGCCATGCTAAATTCAAAAGTATATGGATACATAGCTACCACTGGTCGCTAGTTCTTTTATCTCATGTAGTATTATAGATTACAGTTCTATTAGGACTGGTTTTGTGTAGTTCATAACAAATCAATGAATTAATTTACTAATTATATGCTTTGTTTTTCTTTTTTCTTTTACTAATACTAAGTTATAGTTTTTCTTGCATTCTAGAAAATTTGCACTAAGGGGCTGTTTGGTTCCTAGCCACATTTTGCCAAACCAAAGTGTGGCTAGCCACAGTTTAGTTGGCATGCATTTGGTTTTAGCCATACTTTGGCTTGCCACACTTTATTGCACTTATGGCCCACTTATCATAGTCTCGTTGATTTTACCAATTTTTGCCAAAGTTTGGCTTCAAAAAAGTTAGCCACACTTTTATGGTTAGCCACACTTTGGCTTGGCAAAATGTGGCTAGAAACCAAACAGCCTCTAAGTGTTATTTCAGTGCAACTTTAGCCTCTAATTATTGTTTGAGAGCAGAGATGAGGTCATAGTTATTGTTCGATAGACATGTTCTAACATTATTTTGTTATAACACACAAAGAAGGGGGAGAAATCAACAATAAATGGAACTTGATCTTTTCTCTTTATTATGCGACCAAATTTTTTCTTCGCCCCCCTCATGCTTTAATCCTGGCTCCGCCCCTGCGCACATCGTTATCGCAGTGGAATTAACGAGTGGAACGGTAATGCTGAGATGTGACATACTAGTACACAGACCATTCTGCCAAGCGCATGCATTATTTTAAGTGAAGCTTGAAGCAAAGCATTCCCCTTTTCCCCCTTCTCCTTGCACCTGCACCTCGAGAGTCTCCAACGCCCCGCTGGGGTCTCTCTCTGTTAAAACCGATTAGGATCAACTAGCCTAGACAAATTCGATAGCCCTTTTACCTTTGCATGCTCTAGTCGAAAATGTGTGAGAGAGAGAGGGACTTGTACCATTTCTATGGCTCGAGGATCCCGATCTGGTGGCCATCGGGGAGGGCGACGGCGTGAGCGTGGGTGAGCGAGGCGGCGGCGTCGGTGGTGCTTCCCGTCACTCTGAGCGAGCCCTCGATCGGAAGGGCGTGGGGAGTGGCGCACGACGAACCTCGTTAGTTGTGCCACCGGCCCCCACCTCCTTATATATTCGCAGGTGACAGGGACCCACCAACCAGGGAGGTTAGGCGTCCCCGATCAAGACGTGGTCAAGGGTACGGTCGAGCTGTTGGGCTCGATCGTGTGGAGATCAACCTTACATTCTCTCCCTTGATCTCAACGTTACTTTTAACTTTATACTTTACTCGTTTCATCACGGATCAGTACATAGAGCATGTTTCATCGTCACAGCTCAATTGCCGATAGAATCAGACAACCACTATATACTTTTCTGTTTTGAAACAAATCCTGTTACTTTTGGGCCTCTGTAGTCCAAGAATCATAGGCTTTCCCTTAATCTCGTGTCGGCTAAGTGTTCCTTGAACACATTTGGAGGTAAGCCTTCGGTTAGCGGATCCGCAAGCATATCCTTTATCCTTATATGCTCGAGACTTATAGTTTGATCCTGGACTTTATTTTTCATAACATAATACTTTATATCTATTGACTTTGTAGCATTACTCGACTTGTTGTTGTGAGTATAGAATACTGCGGGCTCGTTGTCACAGTACATCTTTAGTGGCCTGCTAATGCAGTCTGTCACTCTCAAGTCGGGTACAAATTTCTTTAGCCATAACGCCTGCCCCAAGCCCTCATAACATGCTATAAATTCTGCATACATCGTAGATGATGCAACTATTGACTGTTTGACGCCTCTCCACGAAATAGCACCTCCTGCGAAAGTAAACGCATATCCTGTCGTGGAATTTCTATCATCTCTGTCTCCCGCAAATCTGCATCTGAATACCCTCTAATTTCTAGGGAATCAGATCTTTTATATGTTAGCATGAGGCTTTTTGTGCCTTGCACATAACGCAAAGCTTTCTTTACTATTTTCCAGTGGTCCATGCCTGGATTATCCTAATATCTACTGAGTACCCCGGTGATAAAAGCTAAGTCGGGGCTAGTGCACGCTTGTGCATACTGTAAGCTTTCAACGGCCGAAGCATATGGTACTACTTTCATTTGATCGATCTCATATTGGTTCTTTGGACACTGAAATTTTCCAAAACTATCGCCCTTGACTGTGGGAGCACGTGTGGCATTACTCGCATGCATATTGTATTTCATTAAAATCTTTTCACAATATGTTTTCTGCGACAGTCCTAACACTCCATTCTTTCTATCTCGGTGAATTTCTATGCCCAAAACATAAGAAGCTTCACCAAGATCCTTCATATCAAAATTTGAGGAAAAGAACTTCTTTGTTTCTAGTAGTAGACTGACATCACTGCTAGCAAGAAGATATCATCCACATACATAATTAGAAAAATGTATTTCCCACTTTTAAACTTTGCATAAATGCAGTTGTCCTCAACATTCTGTTTAAATCCAAATCTTTTAGTTGTATCATTGAACTTTAAATACCACTGTCTAGAGGCTTGCTTTAACCCATAAATGTATTTCTTTAGACGGCATCTCATATGTTCCTTCCCCTTCATGAAAAAACCCTTGGGTTGTTTCATGTAAACATTCTCTTCTAAATCTCCATTTAGAAATGCCGTTTTTACATCCATTTAATGCAACTCTAAATCAAAATGCGCAACTAGTGCCATTATGATTCTGAAGGAATCCTTACATGAGACCGGAGAAAAAGTCTCATTGTAATCTACCCCTTCTCTTTGCGTAAAGCCTTTTTCCACAAGTCTTGCTTTATACTTTTCTACATTCCCATTGGAGTCATACTTTGTTTTGTAGACCTATTTGCATCCTACTGTTTTGGCTCCTTTAGGAATTTCCTCTAAGTCCTAAACATTGTTGGAACTCCTCGATTTCATTTCATCTTCCATTGCCTCCACCCACTTGGCTGAGTGAGGGATTCTCATGGCTTCTTCATATGAGGTGGTATCACCTTCCATATGAACTATTTCTGTGTTATAAACTTTGTAAATTTCTTTAGAAATGGCTGGTCTTCTTTCTCTTTTAGACCTTCTGAGTTCGTCAGACTCTTTCTCATTTCGTGCCTCAGGTTCTGGCACATTTTGTGTGTGTGGCTGTTTCAGCTTCCTTTCATGCTCAACAGTGGGTTCAGGCGCCTCCTGACGGACAGGTTATGAACCTTCTCCCATTGTTGTCACATGTGGAGTCACAACAGGTGCCTGCACCACAACCTCAGGGGTTGTCGATGGTGGCACAACAGGTAGCAAGAAAAATGGCTCCTGAGTCATCGAATTAGGTGCATGCACCCTCTTCTCCTCAAGATCGATTTTCCGAGCTAACATGCTCCCCCTCATCAATTCGTCCTCCAAGAAGACTACATGTCTCGTTTCTACAAACTTTGTGTATTTGTCAGGACAGTAGAAACAATAACCTTTTGATCTTTCAGGATAGCCTATGAAGTGGCAAGTTACTGTTTTGGGGTCTAACTTTGCAATATTTGGATTAAAAACTTTTACCTCAGCTGGGCTGCCCCAGACCCTCAAATGGCACAGAGAGGGAACTCTGTCTGTCCACAACTCGTACGGTGTTTTGGGCACCGACTTGCTTGATACTCCGTTGAGAATGTGAATGGCGGTTTTAAGCGCCTCCATCCATAATCCCAATGGGAGGGTGGAATAGATCATCATGCTGCGCACCATATCCATAAGGGTACGGTTACGCCTTTCAGCTACTCCATTTTGCCGAGGTTTGCCCGGCATAGAATATTGGGCGACTATTCCATTTTCCTGTAGGAACCTTGCAAAAGGTCCAGGTACTTGACCATATGTAGTGTGCCAAACGTAGTACTCTCCCCACGGCCAGAACGGACTATTTTAATTCTTTTATCATGCTGATTTTGTACTTCATCTTTGAATATTTTAAATTAATCCAATGCCTCAGATCTTTTTTTAATTGGATAAATATAACCATATCGGGAGTAATCATCTGTAAATGTTATAAACGAGTCATAGCCATCCACACTTTTCACAGAAAACGGTCCACAAATATCAGTGTGAATGATTTCTAGTGTTGTTGTACTTTGGTTTGCACCCTTTTTTATTTCCTTTACATACTTTTCTTTTATGCAATCTATGCATTGTTCGATATCTGAGAACTCTAACGGAGGAAGAATATCATTTTTAACGGGGCTTTATATTCTTCCCCTTGAAATATGGCCTAATCGACAGTACCATAACTTTGACGAGTCATGAGTTCGCTTTATTTTCTTTTGTACACATAAAAAACACTTTTTCACATAGTGATAACAAATAAATCTCATTGTGAAGCAAAGCAACACCCACATAAGCATTATTAAACCATATTGCACACTTTCCATGTCCACATGGGATACACTTATCAAGTTTCTGTGTAATGAAGGCTTTTAGTCTTTTCTATGTACCATTTTTTTGGGGACATGCTATAATTGACAACAAAGGTGTCAAACTATTGAGACAGTGAAGCCATCACCAAGTAAACAATAAGTGCAGCCTTTAGCTCCAAATAAGCATCCATGGGCTTAAGCTTAGCTGCCATGTTGCTCATCCGGAGTCTCTTATGCCATGTGCACCTCCATTGTACTTTTCTGTCACCAGCTGTTTCAGCAGGTGGAGCATATGTCTTTTGAAGAACCAGTGAACTGGCTCTTTATCTTTTCTATAAACTCCCATGCGGAAGCACACTTTGCAATTGAGCCCGCGTTAGCATTCTCAATTGTGGTCTTTATAAAATTAATGCAACTTTTGTTGGTATTAACCATCTTTTGGTTCTCTATGGTATATGCCATCTTCAATAGAGCATGGTCCCTTTTCTTTTCCTGCCATGCAACATCATCATCTTTTGTTCTTTGAACCACAATGATGTGTAACCATAACAACAATTGCATGCATTAATCCAATATTGGTATAAATTAAAACATACAACTGTTTATGCAATTGAATCTATATCACCATTGGGTAGATAATAGAGATAAATGCACATATTATTGCAACAAAACATGATCATGTTATTAATAACGTTGGTCATAAAATAACAGAACCATAATTGTTTTAATAATCATTTTAACATACTTTTAAAATTTAATTCTCACTTTAAACCTTTAATAAGCACGTTTAACTATTTACATAGATAAATGCACCTTTTAACATAAAATAACAAATCATGATCATGCTATTAATAACGTTGGTTATATAATAACATAATCATAATCACATTTTAATATCACTTTATCACATCTTTTAAAAATTTAATTATCACTTTATTGCATTTAAGCAATTACCTTTAACTATTTGTAGCGGAATACGAATACAAAATTCATGAACTTTTATACTTTACAGAAATATTTCTGTCACTTTAATATTCTCTAAACAAAATTTCGTTGTAATGTTTTGAGTAGAAAAATATGTATGAAATTTGCTAAAAAAAACTGAATAAAAAAATTAAAAGCATGTGTTGTAATGTGCAGGCGGCAAACAACTACCGCCAAGCTGTCTTGGCGCTTACCGCCCACTTCTTGATTACTCTCCACGGCCCAACTATTAAGTGGCCCAGCGCCAGCAGCTGATCAATCATGTCCGTCTGATGGATCAGACGGCTGGCCGCGCCCCTCGCTGGGTCAAAACGCCCTAGTTGGCCCCGACAAAACCCCTAGCTCCCATTCTTCTCGCCCACCCCGTGGTTCTATCTCGCTCGCCCACTGGCGGCTCTCTCCGTGGCGGCGGCGCTATGCGGCTGTGACATCCCAGCATTTAGGAACCAACGAAGGGTAGATTTAGGAATCTGTGAAATTACATGCATTCATCTGTAAAAATGTGGGTAATTTTTTTCCAAATAAAAACCTAAAGTGATCAAAGTTTCTTTCACTCTTAGATTAGGAATAGTCTTAAAGAATGATCGTTATAAACTTTGATATGATCTTTGTGGGTTAGTGTGTTTTGGGAAATGAAATTTGAATTTAAACTTGAGTGTGGGATTTATAATTTAAAAGGATTTATAATTATGTTTAAGTAATTTGATTTAGTCAAGAGTTGATAATTAGTAACTCAAACTTTAAATAAATAACATAATCAAGAAAAAGAGTATTCATTCCATATCTTTATTCAATAAAGGAATTACAAAATGTAACTTATGAAAATGTTTAAGAATCTTTACAATAGTAAATGAAATAAAAGAAGAACCTTTATATATTGAGTAATATTACAATCTTTATTACAAAAGGATAAATAAAGTTTACAAAATAATAAAATAAATATTACAAGGGACTATTATATAAAGAAAAAGAAAACCTAATCTAAGTCTTGAATCTTCAAGTCTTGTACCTGCAAAATAAATCTGAAACTAAAAGAAAGAAAATCAAGGATTAAGATATGTTACTCTCAGTATTGATAGTGAGTTGCACCGTTCAACTTTACATCACCGAGTAATCTTTAAGGGGCAAGTTTCACCAATATGAGAGAACTAAATCTTTCATCATTTTTAAGCCATAAGTCAAATAACTTCAATCAGCAAGAGGGGCAAGCTTCACCAGACAGGTAAATGTAATCAGATAAAAAGAAGATCATTCCCTGAACATATCCACAAGGGGTGCAGCAGCACACAGGCAGCACACACACCTAAATGCATGGTGTGTGTGTTGTTAACACAACAACAACAGCCCATACAAACAAAAATGCTCAGCACAGCCGTGGAAAGCACCCCCAACACCATTTCCTTGTTCATACACATCAAGCACAGCAGCCAAACCAAACCAGATCACACCAACCACACCCTTGATCATCTCACCAAGATGGTGACATAAGGAGGGGGTAGATCAGGTGGATAGCAAGAACAAGGTCAAGCCAATAGGACCAGGAGGTGGATAGCAAGCTCAAGGACAAGTCCAGGAGCTGTAAGTAGCAGGAGTAGCATCAGGAGAAGCACCAGATCAAGCTAGCCACACAACCAGCAAGATCAAGCCACAGGATCAACAAGTTGCAGCCCCAGCAACTTCACTGTTGTGGTGAGTAGTAAAAGACCATCACATGATTTATCTGTCTAAGTTAGACAAGCATTCATGAGTTGTCTCATACTCAACTTCTCAGAAAAAATATCCAAGTGGGGTGAGTCCATCACTAAAGTTTTTCAAACACCAAAAGCAATCAGAAAACTATATAAATACAACTAGGATCTCAGAACAACCTCATTGATCCTAGCTATCAGGCTATATCTTAAATTTCAAGATTGAATTTCTAGATCTTATGGATCTATATAACTTAATAAGATTACAAATCCTTTTTTCCAACTTTAACTCAAGAATCAGTAGCTGGTGACATGGTCACTAAAGTCATCCCGACTGTGACGCTCGAGGCCTAGCGGATTCCTAGGCGTCGGCGGAGTCGAAGCATCCGATGATTCGCTGGAGCTCCGTGTCCGCTTACGAGTGTGATCCTCGCTCGACTCGTTGGCCTATTCGGCCGGCGATCGTGCCGACGGCAGTTCATACATGGAGTCTACTACCTCGTTGTTCGGTGCATCTGGGAACAATTCGGGCAATGGAGGCGACATGCCCGGCACCTTGAATTCCTGCACAAGATGAAAACAAAAATTTCAGCCCAAAAAGGTGCAAAGACAACGCAGTCGAAAATAGCGCTACGCGCACGTCCCAGATCTACACCTGCGGAACCGGACGAGAAGCGGAGAACGGAGGAGTCAGCGACTTCCCTGGGATATCCTCTCCGGCCTTGTATTTCAGCAGCGGGCGAAGAACCCCGTCGAGATCCCTCTTGGAAAACTCCTCAGCCGAAACCCTAGTCGGATCGCGGCGACCCGAATAAAGGAACATCAGATGCGCCAGTCACATCCCAACTTTTTCCAAATTTTGTAATGTGAAAAACAAATAAACAAAATAAATAATTGTTGAAATTTAGGGTGAAAAGAAACTTTTGTTTCTAAATAGAAACTTAAAAACCCATCTGCAACAAAATTTGAATAAAGTTTAAATCCAACTAAATTCAAATCAAGTGAAATGCATTCTTCATAAATGCATCTTGAAATTTAAAACACCTGGAAAACAAACCAAAACCCTAATGGGAGATTTCCAAGATATCTCTAAGACCATGGATTTGATCCATATAAAACTTGTCAACAAACATTTATAAATGATCAAGAACGACAAATTTTATAAAACCATAGAAATTGGTTTCACTTAATTTGGAGCCATAGATAAAATCTTATGAATTTAATAAGATAAGGAAATTGAATTCCCAAAGCTAATAAAACACCTATCTAAAATCCATACCAATTTGTGAGCAATTAATCCTAAAAGAGATTTAAAAGGATAAACAAATATCAAATAAAATTTTACAAATTGGAATCACCAAGTTTTGGTATCTAAATAAAAAGATATGGATTTTTTAAAAAACTAAAGGAAGGAATAAATAAACAAGGACTATTTTAAAAATCCAAATCAAAACTTGGCCAAGCAAATAAAATAAAATATTTTTGTTTAATAAAAAGAGTAAAGGATTATTTAAATAAAATCATGAGGATTTAATTACTATCCAATTTCATTTAAGTAAAGACATTTCCCATTTTAAATGAACATTAGAAACATAATAAAGTATTTTAAAATAATAATTCAAAGTGATTTATTTTTTAAATAAAACCTACTGAAAAGGTTTAGTGAAAATTAGAATTCAAATAAAGGATTTGAAAATATATTTAATCTTATTTTTGGCATATACTTGTTTTAATAAAGAATAAAACCATAAGAACAATAAAAGAATTATTCCTAAAATGGTATTTAAAATACAAGTTTAGACAGTATGGAAATATACTGAACATTTGAAAAAGGTTTGAATTCAAACAAGGTTTGAAATTATTTAAACAAAATCAAAACAGAAAAATGAAACAAAAAAAGAAAAGGATTCTGAACAAAAAAAATGAAAGAGTCAACCCAGCCCAGCCCAACTAACCTATCTGGCCCAACAACACATCCCATCTTCCCCTCCCCCAGGAAAACGTTTCGCACAGATGTTCGAACCCGCAGAGTCGCTGACCACCGGACCCCACTCGTTTCTCTCTCTCTCTCTCTCTCTCGCCGACGAAGCGACCCCACCAGTCAGACCATCTTCCTCACCCGCGGACCCCTTCTTCCTCCTCTCCTCTCCCGTTTCTGCGTTGATTTCGCGTGTTAATTCGCATCAATGTCGCGTGATTCTCGCTGTAGGGTTCGCAGCATAGAGAACAAAAAATATCCTACGATGGGAACTACGTACCAAGATCTATCTACTAGATACAAACAACGGACGGATGTATATCCGTAGAGAACATACCCTTGAATACCGACAAAGCTTAACGAGTTCAACTCGTGGTTGATGTAGACGATCTCTTGTCGATCTCAAGATCGAGAGGAAGTCCTAGCGCCGCAACTCAGCAGCGCATCCGCGTTACGCACACACGCTCGAGGCAACCTCCTCCGCCTCGCTCCAGCGATGCAGCGGAAGCACAACTCTTTCTTGCCGAATAGCCACGGGAACATGTATCTCGCTAGTCCGAGACCATGGGGATAAATTCTAGAGGAGAGAGATCCTTCACGAGGAGGTGTGAGAGACAAGTGAGGAGGGGCTCCTTTTATAGGAGGAGGGCACCCAAGGGGTTGGCCATGGCCATGCTGCCCCCTCCCATCCTTCATTCATGTGGGTGGACACTCCACTCACAAAATGCCCTTTAAATTTCCTCCACTCAAAAGTCCACTCAAATTCCCATTAAATTTCCACCAAATTTAATGCAAACTCTCATTAAATAAAACTCTTTTATTTTATTCAGAATTTTGTCAATTACTTTAATGACAAACATTCACAAATAACCCCTTGCTAGAATTCCATTTCACATGCATAACCACTTTATGCAATTTCACCCGAAAACCTGTTTCGGTATCTAGTGAAATAAATTCCTGCGCTTGTTTATTCTTTCGGCATGGAACTTTTGCTCCAATTGGATGTCGGTGTCTCTTAAGTGTGTCACCCTACGGTTCTTGAATAATGCGGACATGATCGAGACCCCTCTCGGATCAATAATCAGAAGCGGGATCTGGAGACCCATACTGACTCCCACACATTCAATGATGACTTTCTTGTGATCGTCGGAACCTTTTACGCTAGTATCTTAATCCCTTTGTTTCATGATATATTACATGTCCGAGATTCGATCATCGGTATCTCCATACCTAGTTTGATCTCGTTACCGACATGCACTCTTTTCTCGTTCCCGTGATATAACATTCTAGTGATCAAATCACTTGCTTGCAAGCTAATCAATGTGATATCACCGAGAGGGCCCAGAGTATATCTATCCGTCATCGGGATGAACAAATTCCACTCTCGATCCATGATCCTCAACATAACACTTTATTAGTTCTGAATCCATCTTTATAATCACCCTGTTACGGTGTGACGTTTGATGTTATCAAGAAACTCTTAGGTGTTAGTGATTGACATGATCTCATGGTCTAAGGATTAGGATCACTTGTAAGTTGTTATAGCAATATAAACTCAATGACTTTGATCGTAATGCTATACTTGGATGAATGTTCGTCACACCATTACACTAATGTTGTGATCCGTTATTAACAACATCCAATGTCCATGATCGAAACCTTGATCATCTTGTTAATCAACGAGCTAGTTTATGAGAGAGGCATAACTAGGAACTTTCTGTTTGTTTATTAAACACACATGTATTAACGTTTCTGTATTAATACAATTATAGCATGCAAAATAAACATCTATCATATACTTGGAATACACATAATAAACACTTTATTATTGCCTCTCGGGGCATATTCCTTGATCTCCCACTTGCACTAGAGACAATAATCTAGTTACATAGTGATAAATCTAACACCTATTGAGTTATGGTGTTGATCATGTTTTGCTCTAGGGAGAGTTTTAGTCAACGGATCTGCTACATTGAGATCCGTATGTACTTTACAAATCTTTATATCTCCATCCTTGACATGCTCATGGATGGAGTGAAACCGGCTTAATATGCTTGGAATGCTTGTGAGACCTTGGCTCTTTGGCATTGGCAATGGCACCATTGTTGTCACAATAGGTCACCATTGGGTCCAACGCGTTTGCCACCACTCCTAGTTCGATATGAACTCCTTCATCAAAGCGCTTCTGAGCCGCTTACAAGCGACAACATATTCGACCTTCGTTGTTGATCCCGCTACAGGTTGTTTGGAGCTCCTCCAACTAACCGCTCCGCCATTCATGAGAAATACATATCCGGATTGAGACTTAGAGTCATCCGGATCGGTGTCAAACTAAGCGTCAACATAACACTGAGCGAGCTCTTCTTCACCTCCGTATACAAGAAACATATCCTTAGTTCTTCGTAAGTACTTAAGGATATTTTTGACCGCTATCCAATGTTCCGAACCTGGATCCGATTGGTACCTACTAGTCAAACTAATAGCATGTGCCACATCCGGTCTTGTACATAGCATGGCGTACATTATAGAGCCTATGGCTGAAGCATAGGGACTTTGTCCATAATCTCTCTTTCTTCCGAAGCGGACTTTGAGTCTTACTCAATGTCTTGCCTTGCAACATAGGTAAGAACCCTTCTTACTTCCGTCCATTTTAAACTTCTTTAAAATCTTATCAAGGTATGTACTTTGCGATAGCCCTATTAGGCACCTAGATCTATCTCTATAGATCTTTATGCCTAATATGTATGACGCTTCACCTAGGTCCTTCATTGAAAATTTCTTTGTTTAGATAACTTTTAACCTTTGTTTAAAGATCTATATCATTTCCGATCAATAATATGTCATCCACATATAATATCAGAAATGCCACATTGCTCCCACTCACTTTCTTGTAAATACAAGCTTCTCCATAAGTTTGGACAAATCCAAACTCTTTGATCACCTCATCAAAGCGGAGATTCCAACTTCGTGATGCTTGCTTCAATCCATAGATGGATCGCTGAAGCTTGCACACCTTGTTAGCATCCTTAGGATCGACAAAACCCTTTGGTTGTATCATATACAACTCTTCCTCAATATTACCATGGAGAAGCGCGGTTTGACATCCATCTGCCATATCTCATAATCGAAATATGCAGCAATTGCTAACATAATCCTAACTGACTTTAGCATCGCTACGGGAGAGAATGTCTCATCGTAGTCAACTCCTTGAATTTGTAGAAACCCCTTTGCGACAAGTCGAGCTTTATAGACGGTCACATTACCATCAGCATCAGTTTTCCTTTTGAAAATCCATTTATTCTCCATGGCCTTTTCGGTGGAGGTAATTCCACCAAGTTCCAAACTTGATTTTCATACATGGATTCCATCTCATTTCATGGCTTCTAACCATTTGTTGGAATCCGGGCTCATCATCGCTTCTTCATACGTCGCAGGGTCATCATTTTCATCAACCATGAAATTCATGACAGGATTTCCGTACAGCTCGGGAGCTGCACGCGTCCTGCTTGACCTGCGAGGTTCGGTAGTACTCTCTTTTGGAGTTTCATGATCATTATCATTAGTTCCCTCTTCAACAGGTGGAGCCAACTCCGGAACAACTTCCAGCGCTACTACGCCATACTTTGAAGAGAAGGTTCAATAACCTCTTGAGTTCTACCTTCCGACTACTCACACCTTTCGCGAAACTCTTTCTCTAGAAAGGATCCATTCTTGGCAACAAAAACCTTGCCCTCGGATCTGTGATAGAAGGAATACCCAATAGTTTCCTTAGGGTATCCTATGAAGACGCATTTTCCGCTTTGGGTTCGAGTTTATCCGGTTGAAGTTTCTTCACATAAACATCGCATCCCCAAACTTTAAGAAATGACAGCTTAGGTTTGTTTCCAAACCACAATTCATACGGTGTCTTTTCAACGGATTTAGATGGTGCCCGATTTAAAGTGAATGCAGCAGTTTCTAGTGCATAACCCCAAAATGACAACGGCAAGTCCGTCAGAGACATCATAGATCGAACCATATCTAATAAAGTATGATTACGACGTTCCGACACACCATTTCTCTGTGGTGTTCCGGCAGGTGTGAGTTGTGAAACAATTCCACACTCTTTCATGTGAGTGCTAAACTCGTAACTTAGATACTCACCTCCACGATCGGACCATAGAAATTTGATCTTTCTATTACGATGATTTTCCACTTCATTCTGAAATTCCTTGAACTTTTCAAAGGTTTCAGACTTGTGTTTCATCAAGTAGATATAACCGTATCTACTCAAATCATCCATGAAAGTAACAAAATAATGATATCCACCTCGCGCCAACACACTCATTGGACCACATACATCAGAATGTATGATTTCCAATAAATCTGTCGCCCGTTCCATTGAACCGGAAAACGGCGTTCTAGTCATCTTGCCCATAAGGCATGGCTCACATGTATCAAATGATTCAAAATCAAGTGATTCCAAAAGTCCATCCGAATGTAGCTTCTTCATCGTTTAACGCCAATATGACCTAGACAGCGATTACCACATATATGCGGATATATCATCATTTAGTTTAATCCTTTTAGCATCAACATTATGAATATGTGTAACATTATCATCGAGATCTAATAGAAATAAACCATTCATCATCGGTGCATGACCATAAAAGATTTCATTCATATAAATGGAACAACCATTGTTCTCAGATTTAAATGAATAACCACTTCGCATCAAACACGATCCAGATACAATGTTCATGCTCGGTCGGCAGCACCAGATAACATTTATTCAAGTTTATAACTAATCCGGCGGCAAGTGGAGAGGCAGCGTTAAACGGCGATCACATCAACGCTTGATCCATTGCCGACACGCATCTTGACCTCACCCCTTGCTAGCGGTCGCTTGTTCAGCCACGATTCGAGTTACAAATATTAGCAACCGAACGGTATCAAATACCGTGTGCTCTCGAGCACTAGTCAAGTACACATCAATAACATGTATATCATATATACCTTTGTTTGCCTTGCCGGCCTTCTTGTCGCGGATACTTGGGGCGATTCGCTTCGATGGCGATCCCCTTACAATAGTAGCACTTTTCGGAATCAGACTTAGGTCCAACTCGGGGTTTCTTTTCAGCACGCAACAGGCTTGCCGCCCCTTCCGTTTTCCCTTCTTGTCTTTCTTGAAACCAGTGTTCCTATTGATCATCAACACTTGATGTTCCTTTTTGATCTCCACTTCTGCAGTTTTAAGCATTGACAGAAGCTCGGGGAGAGACTTCTTCATGCCTTGCATGTTATAGTTCATCACGAAGCTCTTATAGCTAGGTGGCAGAGACTGGAGAACACGATGGATGCCTAAGTCAATGGGAATCGATATTCCCAAGGACACAAGCTTATCGGCGTAACCCGACATCTTGAGTACATGCTCACTAACGGAGCTGTGCTCTTCCATCATGACTAAAGAACTTTTACGAGCATTGTAGCTCTCTCTGCTGACATGTGTGTGAAAATCATTTTCAACTCACCCATTGTATCAAATGCATTGCCGTTTTGAAACGCTTTCAAGTTCGCTCTAGCCCATACAATATGCAATGAACTAAGTTGTGGTCCTCGACGAGTCGATAGACATTCTTCTCCTCGTTAGGGCATCATCAAAAGGTGGGGGCCTAACGGCGCTTCTAGCACGTATTGCTTTTGTGCGTGAGAGGAGAATCCTCAAATTCATGGCCCATTCGGTAAAGTTGCTACCGTTCATTGCTAGTTTCTCTTTCTCCATGAACACATTGAAATTAAAAGCAGGTGGTGCCATCTACAACAGAATTTGTAAAGTTTAGACTAAGTGTATGATAGATTGAGTTCAACTAATCCATATTACGAATGAACTCCCACTCAAAAAAGCGACATCCCTCGTGCCTTTTGGTGATTACATGAACCAAATCCACTATACCAAGTCCGATCATCACGTGAGTCGGTATAGCTTCAAAGGCGAGCATCAAATGGGCATCATATCAACTATATGACTCATGCTTAACCTTTGGTCCGTGTTAGAGGCCATGTATACATGCTAGGCTCGCCAAGTTAGAACCTTAATATTCGCGTGTGTAACTGTTTTACACCCGAAATATGGTCGTGGATCCAAGAACACCCGATCATCATGTGATGTCTTGGAGCGACGAGAACATAATCGGTGCATAATAAAGGAAGAACACATTCTTATCTTGATATTTAAATGAGGGATCATCTTATTATGCTAACAAAGCGCTAAACAAGCAATATAAGATGCTATCAAACATCATATGTTTATTAGTGAAATGATATGGTTCCCGCAGATGATCTCTATCATGTGCATCGTGGTATGATCACTATCATACCTATATGTGTAAATCCAAGGTCTATGGAGTTTACACGCTATGTGTGTTGTAAGAGTATCATCTCATACTTCTACTTACAACACTACCATATCATAACACTAGCCCAGCAACAATCTAAACTAGACGCCTCTAATTTATCCATTGCAAGTTTTACGTGGCTTAGGGCTTTCGAGATAAAACCGTTCTTACCTACGAACATGAACCACAACGAGGATAATAAAATTGTTGACAACTCGCTTGCAAAATAGATATTGACTATAGTAGGAGAGCAGGACACCGCTAGCCACTTATGCAAACTAGTTGCATGTCAAGCGTGGAACATGTCTCATGTGCGAGGACATGTAAAGTTTGTCCGGGCCGCTTCATCCCACTATGCCACCAATATCCAAATTTACAACAAAGAAGAAACAACATGATCATCATCGCCCACATACTCATATGTGTACTACCCGTGCAAAGTATCTATGCATAGATCCGGCTCTGATACCACTGTAGGGTTCGCAGCATAGAAAACAAAAAATTTCCTACGATGGGAACTACGTACCAAGATCTATCTACTAGATACAAACAACGGGCGGATGTATATCCGTAGAGAACATACCCTTGAAGACCGACAAAACTTAAAGAGTTCAACTCGTGGTTGATGTAGACGATCTCTTGCCGATCTCAAGATCGAGAGGAAGTCCTAGCGCCGCAAATCAGTAGCGCATTCGTGCTCGCACACACGTTCGAGGCACCGAGCAACCTCCGCCTCCTCGCTCCAGCGATGCAGTGGAAGCACAACTCTTTCTTGCCGAATAGCCACCGGGAACATGTATCTCGCTAGTCTGAGACCATGGGGGATAAATTCTAGAGGGGGAGAGAGATCCTTCACGAGGAGGTGTGAGAGACAAGTGAGGAGGGGGATCCTTTTATAGGAGGATGGGGGGCACCCAAGGGGTTGGCCGCCGGCCATGGGGGCTGCCCCCTCCCATCCTTCATTCATGTGGGTGGACACTCCACTCACAAAATGCCCTTTAAATTTCCTCCACTCAAAAGTCCACTCAAATTCCCATTAAATTTCCACCAAATTTAATGCAAACTCTCATTAAATAAAACTCTTTTATTTTATTCAGAATTTTGTCAATTACTTTAATGACAAACATTCACAAATAACCCCTTGCTAGAATTCCATTTCACATGCATAACCACTTTATGCAATTTCACCCGAAAACCTGTTTCGGTATCTAGTGAAATAAATTCCTGCGCTTGTTTATTCTTTCGGCATGAAACATTTGCTCCAATTGGATGTCGGTGTCTCTTAAGTGTGTCACCCTACGGTTCTTGAATAATGCGGACATGATCGAGACCCCTCTCGGATCAATAATCAGAAGCGGGATCTGGAGACCCATACTGACTCCCACACATTCAACGATGACTTTCTTGTGATCATCGGAACCTTTTACGCTAGTATCTTAATCCCTTTGTTTCACGATATATTACATGTCCGAGATTCGATCATCGGTATCTCCATACCTAGTTTGATCTCGTTACCAACATGCACTCTTTTCTCGTTCCCGTGATATAACATTCTAGTGATCAAATCACTTGCTTGCAAGCTAATCAATGTGATATCACCGAGAGGGCCCAGAGTATATCTATCCGTCATCGGGATGAACAAATTCCACTCTCGATCCATGAGCCTCAACATAACACTTTATTAGTTCTGAATCCATCTTTATAATCACCCTGTTACGGTGTGACGTTTGATGTTATCAAGAAACTCTTCCGGTGTTAGTGATTGACATGATCTCATGGTCTAAGGATTAGGATCACTTCGTAAGTTTTTATAGCAATATAAACTCAATGACTTTGATCGTAATGCTATACTTCAGATGAATGTTCATCACACCATTACACTAATGTTGTGATCCCGTTATTAACAACATCCAATGTCCATGATCAGGAAACCTTGATCATCTTGTTAATCAACGAGCTAGTTTATGAGAGAGGCATAACTAGGAACTTTCTGTTTGTTTATTAAACACACATGTATTAACGTTTCCGTATTAATACAATTATAGCATGCAAAATAAACATCTATCATATACTTGGAATACACATAATAAACACTTTATTATTGCCTCTCAGGGCATATTCCCTTCACTCGCCCCGTGGCCACACACATTTAACCGCCCACGCCTCCTCCATCTTTCCCCTCAGACCCCATTTCCCCTTTGCCACCGGGCTGTGCTAATTTAGCCCGAGACCACGCTCTGTTCCGGCGAACCTCCGAGCAAATTTCGGCAGCTCCTCGCCTCCCCTTGCCCCCTCGACCACTCGAGCGGGCTCACAAGAACCAGACGCATATCCCAGCAACCTCAGCTCACTCGCGTGTGCCCCATATGCGCGGCACGACCACGTCTGAGCACCGCCGCCGTCTGCCTCCGCTCCGTCGACCCCCCCCCATAATCCTGACCGCCCCTCTCCCCCTCTTTCACACGCGTGCACTATCCGCAACCTTGTGCATCTAACCATACTCACCTCGTGCCTTCGCGTGCCCCGTAGAGTCGTCTCCGACAATGTCTGACCGTACCCGAGCTCGAACGCAACTCCGGCGAGCGATTCAGGACGAACCCAAGCGCCCCTTCGAAAACCGCGGCATCGTTGAGCATCCTCTCGTCGTTGCGATTCTGGTGAGCTACTCCTCTCCCTCCCTTGCTTCCTAAATCACCGGCAAGTGCACCGTCTGACCGCGCCGCCGCCACTCGCCGCCGCCAGCGCCGCTCATTCTTGGTCAAGCTCACAACAGCCGTTGGATCTGGATCGCGTGGATAGGATAGAAACTTAAACGAAGGGGTACGAGTGATCCTGTGCCGCTCGATCTGTTTTAATACAACGGTCCACACTACGCGATCCGCACGAACCGTTTTCGGCCAACCAGAACATGACGCGTGGCCAGACTCTAGTTTTAAAACAGAATTTGTTCTATTAGATGTTCAAACTTGCATAATTCATAACTTTTGATCCACATGTCCAAATTTTGCAAATTTTATATCAATGGAATCAGCAAAACAAACTCTATCCAACCATGCACTTTGTTTAATGAACTGCTTCTGTTAAATTGGTTGTTTTTGCAGAAACTTGTGTAGGCATAATTTGAATATAAAATTTATCCTAGAAATGTTTTAGGATGAAATCTTTGACAAATGGTTTGTTTTGAACCTACTGACCATATAAAACAACTTGTGTAATTAAAAGTGTATTTTGTGAAGTTAAAAGATGAATCTTTGATTTAGAATGTTTCTAGTCAAATAAAAATATTGTTTATATGTTAAAATGTTTTTGGAGAAAAACCGTTGGGAAATGTTTTGATTTAAACTCTCTGACCCTAAACACCAAGTCTTAGGATTTAAAAATATATTTGGTGAACCCTATAAAAATTATTACTTTGCTAAAGGCATTTCCAACAACATAAAATATTGTTTTGGTATAAAAATGGTTTATAGGTGAAAACTTTTGCAAACGGTTTTAATAGTAAACACTTGACCTTAAAACACTAAAATGTGTGTTAAAAATATGTTTGGGAAACACTAGAAATATTCTTTGGATTTAAATCATTTCTAGCAAAACAAAAATGATTTAAAGTAGCCATTTTACTAACTTGATATCAAATGGTTTACCACTTTTATAAATGACCAATGGGTGTTTTCAAATGTTTATAACCTATTAGAAACCACTTTTCCAAATAAAACAATCTTTGGCATGTTTGCATGCATTGCTTTGTTCTTATTATTCTATGTGATGATTGCTTGAATGGTAGATTGAATATTTGCTTGCTTGATTGAATTGTAGTGGAATTTTAAGAGTATGACTATTGCAAGATCAAGGAGTGAACTTACATTATCTACCAAAAAGGCAAGTGGTGCTCCATACTTTCGTCCCATTATTTTCACTATGCATTAGTGATATTTCTAAGTAGGACTTGCATGGAATTTTGCTAAGTATAAACTATGCCATGGGAAATCATAGTAGATGAAACCTTAGTAGAAT
Organism: Avena insularis; assembly: GCA_023614405.1. Taxonomy (NCBI): domain Eukaryota; kingdom Viridiplantae; phylum Streptophyta; class Magnoliopsida; order Poales; family Poaceae; genus Avena; species Avena insularis. Next base: position 26,298,118 of record CM042689.1, on the reverse strand, counting down.
TTTCTTAAGTTAAGATTCCTACTACTATCATGCTTAGCCTAGCTAGTAGAAAACAAGGGTGGATTATATTCATGCTATGGAATATTTCTAAGTCAAGGACTTGTGTTTTGTTTAATAAAACAACTAAGTGAATTAATCACCTTGGTGGAATGGAAAGAAAGGTTTGTGTTGAGTGGTTACACAAGTCCAGTATAGTGGGGAGAACTTGGGCATCACCAAGTCCAGTATACTAGGGAAAACTTGGTATCTCAGTTGTGGAATGCCACCCAGGAACAAAGAGATTTGAGATGTCAAATGTTGAGAAGCTTCAAGTGCAGCCACTTGGCATTATGGGCTCTGTATGGATCATATAGGTTGCAATAACTTAGCCAAATGGACAGTTGGTGATAGGGGATGATAGGTTGGAACGCGTCCTTTCTGGTCTAAGGGAAGGCTTCTGAAAGATCTTGTCTTGGTGAAACCAAGTATTGTGGGGAAAGTGCACCACCTCTGCAGAGTGTAAAATCTAAGTACTTAGCCATGTCCCTGGTAAAGGACAATTTGAGCATCAAGACATGGAAGCTATCAAGAATCTCCTCATCCCAATTTCTAAGTTAAAACTTATGGTTGAACAAGGGTGAAGGTTCACCAATTTCTATTGGTGGTTCGTTGGGTGATTTTGTCAAACAAAAACTTAGTGTTTTCAAATGATAAGGAAAATCTATTTTGAGCAAAGCAAGTCTAAGCTCCACCTAGCCAAATGCATATAGATGATAGACTCCACTACCATAGTATCACTTGCCAATACAATTCAAATGTATTGACCCTTGTGGCTGTAACTTTTATGTTGCAGGTTTGTTTGTTGTTAGTAAAGTGTGTTGATTAGGATTACAAGTCTACAACCAACATGATTGCCTATGGCACTTTGAAGATGAAGGACTCCATGATATAGTTATTTCTCCTGCATTGTACTGAGATAGCCAAATGAGCTATGTAAGATGTAATGAATTATTTTATTCCTGGTTATAAAGTTGTATTATGACCTTTGTTTCTTGATATTATATCTTAACTGTGGATGCTAGCTATTCATCCAGGGACTAGCATTGTAAACACAGGGATCTCTACCTTATTAAAGGTTGGGACCTTTCTGACGCTTCTAGTTGGAGCGGCGTTTTGAAGCGTTTAAGGAAGGTGCGGATGATATCCACGCCGTTCACCTCTTTATCCGGAATCAACTGGAGATCCTCCACCCGACGATAGAGTCCCTCTATCTCCGCTACCTCGCCATCCAAGATCTGGTTCTTCTAGGACCTCATCGGCTTGATTTTCTGGGAGGGGTCGAAAGGAGCAAGACCAAAATCCTGTCCAGCCACCATGGAGTCGCAGATGTAGAACCATCGCCTCCGCCAGTATTGGACAGATTCGGACATAGAAAAGGAAAAGAAAAGAAGATTGGATTTGAGGGAAATGATGTAGCCCCCAATGGGATAAACACCATCGGAGCCAGATTGCCTCTTCACGGAATAGAGTTTCCGGAAGAGGCCAAAAAGTCTTGACTCGATACCGAGCCAAGACTCATGAGAAAGTGAAGAAACAGGCGATATGAAGAAGAGAGTTGGGCGAAAGATGATGCAGCTGGATACCATAGAGGAAAAGCAAGCCACGAAGAAAATCGTGGACTGGGAAGGAAAAGCCCCGAAGGACAAAGGCAATGAACATAAGCCGAAACCCAGCGGGAGGACGGGGAATTACCTCGTTGCCGGGAAGTTGGATGACCTCCCTATCCTGCGGGATCAGGCCTCATTCACGGAGCTTGCAGAGATCACTCTCACGCGTCTCCGATCGCCGCCAGCCACCATCGGTGACACGGGTGATGGCGGAACCTTTCTTGCCGCCAGCGGCGGCACTGGTACCAACTGCAGACGAGGACTTCTTGGGCTTCCCCATTGCAGTGCGACGGCGACGCCGGTGAATACATAGAATTAAGGATGGAAAAGTTCGAGGAAATTCCAGCACGCAGTGAGAACACTCAGAGAAGATGGGAGCAGTGAAACAAGAATGGTTGCGGTGAAAACAAATTCACCTTTCCACAATGATTATAAGGACAAGGACGATGCATGACGACCGTCCATCGGGAAGACCTACAACCAACATCAAGATCTGGCCGTCCACGTGTCAGCACAGCAGCGAACCGTCGCTCACACGCCGTCCACTACGCACGGAAATCGAGGCGACGCCGTAATTATCTCCACGTCGCGCGTGACCGGTCAACTCAAAGTCAGAAGGTGGGACCCATGTTCGTCCAGTCAAGTCATCTCTGGCGCCGCAGACGCTTGAGGTCACCGATGTCAGCACTGACATCATCAAAAGCTTTACTAGCAACGGTTACAATTCTTCGGCTACACAGCTAAGAGTATTCACTCGAATCTACGATTCGACTAACTACTAGGGGATACTCCTATCAGGAGCGCTGTCCGCGCACCCAAAGAATGAACAAAGCACTATACCATTGAACTGTTCTTCGAGTCCTATGTGGAGTCTACGACTCCACTACGGACTCGGTGGCTACTCCCATAGGGAGAATGGATTCAAGCATCCGAAAAATTTGTGTCCTACGGACCTGAAGCCAAACAACGGCCGAATTAAAGTCTCTGCTCGAGTCTACGACTCGACCAAACACTCGGGGGATACTCCCATAGTCGGAACCGCACCCTATGAATCTCCGATCGAAAAGCGATCTTCGGATCAACATGCAAACTTTTCGGCAACTCTGCCCCAATTAACGCTAAATGAGCAACGTTCTCTTTGGCCACCCGAAACACCTCCGTGGTGATAAACATTCGGATGTTGTGTCTGCGACACAAATATAAGACCTGTAGATATCATCTGATGGCCTGGCAACGCACACGACTGCGCTCTGTAAGTAAGAATCCGTGCCAACAGGCACGATAAAAAATCCCGACGGACGCGTTGGGTACATCACTTAAAAATTCACTAGAATTCCACTCTTGTAAGTCCTCCGCGGCATGAGTCGAATTACGCTAGCATATGTTCCGGGTTCGAGTCGAGGGACTCGAATCTGAAGAAGATCGTGTTGTTTTGTCCTAAGACAGTAAACTGACCCTGATCCATCGGGAGAGTCAGGCACACGCATCAACGATCCCTACACACTCAAAACATTCTCTAAACAAACAGAGATAGCTGCACCCAAAGGATTGAAGAGTCCTCAATCGAATCTACGATTCGACTGAACACACGGGGGTTACTGACATGGTTATACCCTACGGGTATACGACCTTAGCATACCTAGTCCAGCCCAAGGAAGGCCCACGACGAATATACGTTGGCCCATGAAGACTTTCGGGTGTCCAGGGCCCATGATTCCTTCGGATCCTTGGAGAGCAAGACTAGAGCAGATAGAAAATTCAAAGGGGTAAACCCTAAAACCTGTAACCGACTCGATCTGTGCCTGGGACCTTCCTATCTCTATATAAAGGCCATGAGGGCACGACGAGGAGGCTCTCTTTTACAATCTCTCGCACGCCACCGCATACACACCTCCACGCCAGATCGCATCTGCGCACCCCTGTACTTTTCGGTTCTGCCGTAATCAAGAGCAGACAAGCAGGAGTAGGGTTTTCCCTCTGGGGGCCTGAACCTAGGTAAACCTCGTGTCCCCGTGTTGCTTGTTTGCTAACCGTTCCGCGATCTCCAGCATCCCCATCTTCTCCAAAACCCAAGTCCATAACAATGGGCATTGACGAGATTAAACCTCGTCAGCTGGTATCACTACCAGAACAAATCCATTAGGAACAATAAGATAAGGACCTAGTCCCTAAACCTCAAACCAACATCATAGGTTTTAGGGATTCAAGGAAAGAAGTTTCCACTTATCTCTGATGACAAGCTAATCTTAAGCTTAAACAAAATCAAGCCAAGTAATAGAACCTAGTCTTGTGTGCCATATTAGGATGGTGTCACAAGAACACTTCTAAACCAAGCATATTAGGCATCTAGCTTTCACAGATACACTCACAGCCAACTACAAATCATTTTCTTGATACTAATCACAGGAATCATTTCCAGGAATATACATATACATAACATCACTTTAAGAGAGAAATTACTCTCAAACTGTATATAAATCCATAAGCTAAGAACTACTGATACACTGACTTTATCACTCAAAAATCACTGTCAATAACCAAGTAGTGATAGTAGTGAGATCTCAAATCACTAGAATCTCTAAGTAATGATCCTACAGTAACATTATCATCTGAACCATATCAAATTAACCAGTGGAATCAATCTGGTAAGCCACTAGCCTCACCAAAGCCAACCATAAGCAGTAATCCACATCAAACAACTATTGGAATTATGCCCTAGAGGCAATAATAAAGATGTTATTATTATAATTCTTGTTCATGATAAAGTTTATATTCCATGCTAGAATTGTATTAAGCGGAAACTTTGATACTTGTGTGGTTTATGAACAACACCATGTCCCTAGTATGCCTCTATGGACTAGCTCATTGATTAATGATGGTTAAGGTTTCCTAACCATAGACATGAGTTGTCGATTAATAATGAGATCATATCATTGGGAGAATGAGATCATGGACAGACCCAAATCAAGCAGAGCAATTAGATCGTGTCATCGTGTTCATCTTTGCGAAGCTTTTTCTTATGTCAAATATTGTATTCCTTAGACCATGATATAATGCAACTCCCTGGTATCGGAAGAAAGCTTTGAGGTCATCAAACGTCATCCTATGAGAGGGTGATCATAAAGCTGTCTCTCAGGTGATCAGAAAGTACTTGTTGGGTTGTATGTATCGATATGGGATTTGTCCCTCCCAAGTCGGAGAGATATACTTCGGGCCCACTCGATAATCAATATCAACACCGCTTGCAAGCACGTGGTTAAGGAGTTAATCACAAAGTGATATTGGATTACGAAACGAGTAAAGTACTTGTTGTGAACGAGATTGAACTAGGTATGCCGATACCAACGATCAAATCTCGGGCAAGTAAAATATCGCGTGACGAAGGGAATATATATATGGGATTAATTGAATCCTGGCATCGTGGTTCATCTGATATGATCATCTATGAATATGTGGGAGTCAATATGGGTTTCTAGATCCCGCTGTTGATTATTGATAGAAGATCATGTTCGCATATTCTCGAACCCATAGGGTCACACACTTAACGTGCCTTGACGCTAGGATAGAATGGATAATTGGTTTGTGAGTTTTTGTTCAGAGTCTCGGATGAGATCCATGACATCACGAGAGGTTCCGGAATGGTCCGGAGAATAAGATTCATATAAAGGAAAGCATTTTTTGGATTTCGGAATTGTTTCCGAATGTTTGGTATTGTACTGGAAGGTTCTAGAAGCTTCCGGAGTGGGACCAACGTGGCCCCACTTGTCGTAGGGGGGCGTGGACCTACGAGGGAGTGCCCTAGCCGCATTGGGCCAGGGGCACAAGGCCCCATAGGCCCAGCCGGCCAAAACCCTAGGGAAACCCTAGGGGGACCTTCTAGAAGGGGGGAGACTTGCCCCCCACTCCACCCTTGGGGCCGCCGCCCTAGGGCTTGGAGGAGGGCGCAAGGGGGCCGGCCAGCCCTCTATATAAAGAGGTCAGGGGCGCACCCTCCTCCCACCCCTCCTTGAACCCTAGCCGCCTACCTGTTGCCCTCCAGATCTCTCTCTCTCTCTCCCGACTGCGCATAGGCGAAGCCCTGCCGTAGAAACTCTCCACCTTTGCACCACGCCGTCATGCTATAGATCCAATCTATCTCTCCACCCCACTTGCTGGACCAAGGAAGGAGGAGACGTCGCGGTGCCATACGTGTGCATCTCTCGGAGGCGTCGCCACTTGCGGCGTTGGATCAGATCGGATTGCGAGGAGGAGAAGGCTAGTACGACTACATCAACCACGTTCTGTTGAACGTTCCGCTGTGCGATTTCTTCAAGGGTATGAAGATCTCATCTATCCCTCTCATTGATTGCATATCCTAGATTAGATCTTGGCTTTCCCGTTCGCATCCGTAGAAATTTTTTGATTTACTATGCTGTGAATCCGTTCAGTGGTATCAGAGCTAGATCTATGCGTAGATGTGTTTCATGAGTAGAACGCAACATGCTTGTTGCGGGCGTTGATGTTTTCTGTTGCAAGCCTCTTGTTTTGTACTTCTTATGACGCGGGATTGTGAGATCGAAGCGGTCCAGGCCAACTTTAAGCGACCTCGTTCGCGAGACCGGCTCCGCACTTGACGTGTGGCTTGTTCCACACATGCGGCTGGTGGATGCCAGTTTATCTCACTATAGTTGTCATGGGATTTACACCGGATGTTGGCAACCATAATATCACCGTTGTGGCTTTCCGTAGGTAAGAATCTTTCTTAGCTTGTTACTCCCATAAGCCACGTAAAACATGCAACAACAAAGTAGAGGCGTCTAACTTGTTTTTGCAGGGAGTGTTTGTGTGATATGGTATGACCCAAGATATGATGTGTATGTTGTATGCAATGATCATGTTTTGTAATATTTCATGACTTGCATGTCGATGAGTACACAACCGACAGGAGCCATATGGTTATCTTTATAATTGTGTATGACCTGTGTGTCAACTTATTATACGCCATGTAATAGCTTTACATTATCGCTAAGTAGTTAGCAATAGTTGTAGTTGCTATTCGTGGTGGAGTGATGGAGATCATGCTGGCACGCACAAGATGGAGGTCATTGCGCGGAGATTGGCTATACCATGTCACATAAAATTATATGCATGTGATGTTTATCCTTTTATGTATCTTATTATGCTTAGATCACGACGGTAGCATGATGATTCCTCACTTAAAGATCAAGATAAAATTGTGTTCTCCCCATGTATGCACCGTTGCGAAAGTTCGTCGTGTTCAAGCATCTCGTGATGATCGGGTGCTATAAACTCTACGTTCACATACAACGGGTGCAAGCCAGTTTTGCACACGCGTAAATACTTGGGTTTGACTTGACGAGCCTAGCATGTACAGACATGGCCTCGGAACACACGAACCGAAAGGTTAAGCATGAGTCATATGAATGATATGATTGACACTTTGTTGTCCACCATTGAAACCACATCTCTTCTCGTGAAGATCGGATTAGGTGTGGTGAATTTGGATCATGTTCACTAAACAACTTGAGGGATGTTGAATTTAGTGGGAGTTCATATAATAATTTGATTAAGTTGAACTAATTATCATGAACATAGTCTAAATTGTACTTGCAAATTTTGTAGATCAAATGGCTAAGTCCAACTTCAACTTCAATGTTTTTGCTGAGAAAGAAAAGCTTAAGAACAACGGGTCTAACTTCACCAAATGGTTCTGTAATCTGAGAATCATTCTCGCTGGCGGATAAAAGGACTATTTCCTTGAGAAAGCGCTAGGTGACGGCCCTGCTGTAGATGCGCCGGCAGATGAAAAAGATGTTTATCAGTCACGAAAAGATGATTATGGTGTGATTAAGAGCACCATGTTATTTGCTATGGAATCGGACCTTCAAAATCGTTTTGAGGAGTTCGCCGGGCCCTTTGAGATTCTTGAGGAACTGAAAACCATGTTTCAGACTCAGGCCCGTTCTGAGAGATATGAGATCTCTGAGAAATTCTTTAACTGCAAGATGGAGGAAGGGAGTTCCGTTAGTGAGCACGCCATTAAAATGTCGGGCTACACTCAACGTCTTGAGCAACTGGACTGCAAGATTCCAGAAGAGCTCAAGATTGACAGAGTTCTGCAATCACTCCCTCCTAGCTACAAAGGTTTTGTAGTTACTCATAATTAGATTGGTTCCAATACGATCCTTTGAGCTCTTCGCTAAGCTAAAAGCTGCGGAGGTGGACATCAAGAAAGATAATCATGTGTTGATGGTCAACAAGCCCCCCAGCTTTAAGAAAGGTAAGGGTGTAAAGAAGTCTTTCAAGAAAGGCGGCAATGCGTTGCCCTATGAGAAGAAGCTCAAGTCTGGACCTAAGCGGACCTTTGAAAGTGCTTCTATTGCAAGGACAAGGGTCACTAGAAGTGCAACTGTCTGAAGTACTTAGCGGACAAGAAGGCTGGCACCATTAAAGGTATATTTGATATACATGTTATTGATGGTTACCTTACTAGCGCCGCTTTAGTGCACAGGTATTTGATCTTTGGTTATTGCTAATATCGTAACTCGAAGCAGAGCTACGGAATAGGCAATGACTAGCGAGGGATGAGGTGACGATGCGCGTTGGCAACTGATCAAGAGTTGATGTGATGGCCGTCGGCACGCTCTCCTTAGTTTCACCTTCGGGATTAGTTTTAAATCTTAATAAATGTTATTATGTACCTGCGTTGAGCATGAACATCATATCTGGATCGTGTTTATTGCAAGACGGTTATTCATTTAAATCGGAGAATAATGGTTGTTCTATTTAAATGAGTAACATCTTTTATGGTCATGCACCTGCTATGAATGGTTTATTTCTTCTGAATCTCGAAAGCATTGAAACACACATCCATAACATTGAGGCTAAGAGATGCAAAGTAGGTAGTGATAATTCAACTTATTTGTGGCACTGCCGTCTAGGTCATATTGGTGTAAAACACATGAAGAAACTCCATTCTGATGGACTTTTGGAGTCTCTTGATTTTGAATCATTTGACACGTGCGAGCCGTGCCTCATGGGCAAGATGATCAAAACCCTGTTCTCCGGAATAATGGAGCGAGCAACAGACTTGTTGGAAATCATACATACCAATGTATGCGGACCAATGAGTGTTTCGACGCGCGGTGGATATCGCTATTTTCTCACTTTTACTGATGACTTAAGTAGATATGGGTATATCTATTTAATGAAACATAAATCTGAAACGTTTGAAAAGTTCAAAGAATTTCAGAACGAAGTGGAAAACCATCGTAATAGGAAAATTAAATTTCCACGATCCGATCATGGAGGTGAATATTTGAGTTATGATTTTCTCACGCATCTTCAAGCAAGCGGAATCGTTTCGCAACTCACACCACCCGGAACACCACAGCGCAATGGTGTGTCTGAACACCGGAATCGAACTCTATTAGATATGGTGCGATCGATGATGTCTCTTACAGATTTGCCGTTATCATTTCGGGGTTATGCATTAGAAACCGCTGCATTCACTTTAAATAGGGCACCATCTAAATCCGTTGAGACGACACCGTATGAACTATGGTTTGATGCTAAACCTAAGTTGTCATTTCTTAAAGTTTGGGGATGCGAAGCTTACGTCAAGAAGTTGATGCCGGACAAGCTCGAACCCAAAGCGGAGAAATGCGTCTTCATAGGATACCCTAAGGAAACGATTGGGTATACCTTCTACCACAGATCCGAAGGCAAAGTGTTTGTCGCAAAGAACGGATCCTTTCTTGAGAAGGAGTTTCTCTCGAAAGAAGTGAGTGGGAGGAAAGTAGAGCTAGACGAGGTTATTGAACCTTCTCTTGAGTTGGAGAGTAGCGCAACACCTGAAATTGTTCCAGTGTCGTCTGCACCAACAATGGAGGAAGCTAATGACGAGGATCATGAAGCTTAGGACGATGCTACTACTGAATGTCGCAGGTCGACAAGGTCACGTGCCCCTCCTGAGTGGTATGGTAACCCTGTCTTAACTGTCTTGTTGGTAGACAACAGTGAACCTGCGAACTATGAGGAAGCAATGATGAGCCCATACTCTGAGAAATGGCTAGAGGCCATGAAATCCGAATTGGGATCCATGAGCGAAAACCAAGTATGGACTTTGGTGGACCCTCCTAGCGACCGAAAGGCCGTTGAGTGCAAATGGATTTTCAAGAAGAAAACAGACGTGGATGGTAATGTTTACTGTCTATAAAGCACGACTTGTCGCGAAAGGTTTTCGACAAGTTCAAGGTGTTAACTACGATGAGACTTTCTCTCCCGTAGTGATGTTTAAGTCCATTCAGATTTTATTAGCAATTGTTGCGTTTCATGATTATGAAATATGGCAGATGGATGTCAAGACCACATTCCTCAATGGCAACATTGATGAAGAGTTGTATATGATGCAACCCGAAGGTTTTGTCGATCCTAAGGATGCTGATAAGGTGTGCAAACTTCAGCGTTCCATTTATGGATTGAAGGAAGCATCTCGGAGTTGGAACCTTCGTTTTGATCAAGTGATCAAGAGCTTTGGATTTGTTCCAAATTGCTACGAATCTTGTATCTACAAGAAAGTGAGTGGGAGCTTAGTGACATTTTTAGTACTATATGTGGATGACATATTGATTATTGGAAATGACATTGATATGCTTAACGATGTGAAGAGTTATTTGAACAAATGTTTTTCAATGAAAGACCTAGGAGAAGCTGCTTATATATTAGGCATCAAATCAATAGAGATAGACAAAGACGCCTAATAGCTTTAAGCCAAAGTACATATCTTGACAAAGTTCTGAAAAGGTTCAGAATGGATAAGGCAAAGAAAGGTTCAGTGCCCATGTTGTCAGGTAAGATATTGAGCAAGGCTTAGTGTCCAGCTACGGTAAACGGTAGAGAAACCATGAGCAAAGTGCCTTATGCCTCGGCCATAGGTTCTATCATGTATGTCATGCTGTGTACTAGACCGGATGTGTCCAATGCTCTTAGTTTGACGAGCAGATACCAAAGTGATCCAGGAGTGGAACACTGGACAGCCATAAAGAACATCCTAAAGTATTTAAATAGGACTAAAGAAATGTTCTTGGTCTATGGAGGTGATGAGAAGCTCGTCGTAAAAGGTTACGTCGACGTTAGTTTCGACACCAACCCGGATGATTCTAAATCTCAGACAGGATACGTTTATATTTTGAATGGAGGAGTTGTGAGCTGGAGAAGCTGCAAGCAAAGCGTGATCGCGGGATCTACAGTAGAATCGGAATACATGGCTGCTGCAGAAGCGTCAAGTGAAGGAGTTTGGATCAGGAACTTCATCACTGAGCTTGGTGTGGTTCCAAGTGCCTTGGACCTACTGGAGATATTGTGCGACAACACTGGCGCCATAGCACTGGCTAAGGAACCAAGATACCATCCAAAGACCAAGCACATCAACCGCAGATTTCATATAATTCGAGATTATATAACAGATGGAGATCTGAAGATTAGCAAAGTACATACGGATCTTAATATCGCAGATCCGTTGACTAGACCTCTTCCACGAGCAAAACATGATCAGCACCTTAATGCCATGGGTATTAGATTGTTACCAGATGTAAACTAGATTATTGACTCTAGTGCAAGTGGGAGACTGTTGGAATTATGCCCTAGAGGCAATAATAAAGATGTTATTATTATAATTCTTGTTCATGATAAAGTTTATATTCCATGCTAGAATTGTATTAAGCGGAAACTTTGATACTTGTGTGGTTTATGAACAACACCGTGTCCCTAGTACGCCTCTATGGACTAGCTCATTGATTAATGATGGTTAAGGTTTCCTAACCATAGACATGAGTTGTCGATTAATAATGAGATCATATCATTGGGAGAATGAGATCATGGACAGCCCAAATCAAGCAGAGCAATTAGATCGTGTCATCGTGTTCATCTTTGCGAAGCTTTTTCTTATGTAAAATATTGTATTCCTTAGACCATGAGATAATGCAACTCCCTAGTATCGGAAGAAAGCTTTGAGGTCATCAAACGTCATCCTATGAGAGGGTGATCATAAAGGTGTCTCTCAGGTGATCGGAAAGTACTTGTTGGGTTGCATGTATCGATATGGGATTTGTCCCTCCCAAGTCGGAGAGATATACTTCGGGCCCACTCGGTAATCGATATCAACACCACTTGCAAGCACGTGGTTAAGGAGTTAATCACAAAGTGATATCGGATTACGAAATGAGTAAAGTACTTGTTGTGAACGAGATTGAACTAGGTATGTCGATACCAACGATCAAATCTTGGGAAAGTAAAATATCGCGTGATGAAGGGAATATATATATATGGGATTAATTGAATCCTGGCATCGTGGTTCATCCGATATGATCATCGATGAATATGTGGAAGTCAATATGGGTTTCCATATCCCACTGTTGATTATTGATAGAAGATCATGTCCGCATATTCTCGAACCCATAGGGTCACACACTTAACGTGCCTCGACGCTAGGATAGAATGGATAATTGGTTTGTGAGTTTTTGTTCGGAGTCTCGGATGAGATCCATGACATCACGAGAGGTTCCGGAATGGTTCGGAGAATAAGATTCATATAAAGGAAAGCAGTTTTTGGATTTCGGAATTGTTTCAGAATGTTCGGTATTGTACCGGAAGGTTCTAGAATATTCCGGAGTGGGACCAATGTGGCCCCACTTGTCGAAGGGGGGCGTGGGCCTACTAGGGAGTGCCCTGGACGCATTGGGCCAGGGGCACAAGGCCCCATAGGCCCAGCCGGCCAAAACCCTAGGGAAACCCTAGGGGGACCTTCTAGAAGGGGGAGACTTGCCCCCCACTCTACCCTTGGGACCGCCGCCCTAGGGCTTGGAGGAGGGGGCAAGGGGGCCGGTCAGCCCTCTATATAAAGAGGGCAGGGGCGCACCCTCCTCCCACCCCTCCTTGAACCCTAGCTGCCTACCTGCTGCCCTCCAGATCTCTCTCTCTCCCGACTGCGCATAGGCGAAGCCCTGCCGCAGAAACTCTCCACCTTTGCATCACGCCGTCGTGCTGTAGATCTAATATATATCTCCATCCCACTTGCTGGACCGAGGAAGGAGAAGACGTCGCGGTGTCGTACGTGTGCATCTCTCGAAGGCGTCGCCACTTGCGGCGTTGGATCGGATCGGATCGCGAGGAGGAGAAGGCTAGTACGACTACATCAACCACGTTCTGTTGAACGTTCCGCTGTGCGATTTATTCAACGGTATGAAGATCTCATATATCCCTCTCGTTGATTGCATCTCCTAGATTAGATCTTGGCTTTCCCGTTCGCATCCGTAGAATTTTTTTGATTTACTATGCTGCGAATCCGTTCAACAACCACTCATCATGCTTAGGGATCATCAATACATGATCCAAATCATCTGATATTTAATCAATAGAGGGATATGAACCCTAATCAGAACAAAAAAACCTAATTAGGATATGAACCCTAATCAGGGCATGACCACTAGCCAGGAGTAGCCACTACAAACACATAGCACAGGGTGGCATAGCATAGAGGACACGAGGGGAAGAAAGGACAACTTACTGAAGGAGGTTGTTGTGGGCGAGAAGAGGAAGCAGGTGTGCGGCGAGCACGTGGCAAGACGGGGCGCCAAGCGACCAGACCACGCCGAGGCGGTGACCACAACCACAGCTGAAGGCGAGGAACACCACCACAACACACAAGAGCAGCAGCGGCAGTACCAGCACCACCCCAAACCCTAGGGTTCAGGACGGAGCCGGTCTGGCCACAGGGGGGCCCCAGGTCCAAATCGAGTTGGACAGTAAGGTGGACTGGGGTCAACAACCACCCCATGCATCACGACAGCGGCGAAAGAGGTCCACGGCAGCGTGAATTGTCGGCGGAGGCATCGCCGACCACGGGGTCGGGGGAGGAGATGAAGAGAGATGAGAACGAGAGAGTAACAAAGAGAGTGTGGGCCGGTTGGGCCAAGACCCCTTCAGGGAGTCATTTGGTGCCCAATTGGGCCAAAACGGCCCAATAAACCCAACACAGTCAGCCCAATCACCTAAAGCTAGTTTTAATAATTAAGAAAAGACCAAAATGCCCCTGAATTTAAATAAATTCTAGAAAACCAAATAAAAATCCAAAAATCATAAATAAAATATTTTTGGGTTCACAATAATCCAAGCTATCTAAATCAATTAAGAAATAAAATTTGAGGCATATAATTTTTATCAAGAATATTATATTATATATATTCCTTATGGAATTTTATAAAATTAAAGAAAGATGATAAAAATAAATAAAAATCACTTTTATTATATACCAATATTTTAGTATTTTAGAAAAATACTAAACAAATAATTTATATATTTTGTTAATAATAATTTTTAAAGGAATTATTAAATAAGTAAAAGTTAAATAAAAGAAAAGAAAAGAAAGAATACAATATTCAATAAATGTTAATAATTTATAGTTATAAATTCTTTACTTAAGAAAAGAGTTTTATAATTTAAAATAATGGGGGAGAATACACACCAAACACAATGATGCATTACATTACTTTGCATAATCATTTTGCTTCTTTAAATATTGTCCTTACGGGGCAATAATGATGTTTTGTAGACATAGAAGCTCAAGGTCCAGTGCAAGCATCCGACTTCACTACCTTGCAATCACAAGGCAAGTTCACCACTTGATCATGTCCTTTGAAGAGTCATTATCAAAGTATTTGCAAATTGTGTGTTATCATATATACTCCAAAGAAAGAAAATATTATTTTCTCAAATATAGAAATCTTAGATATCATCCTAAGTGATGATATAATGGAGCAAAAGAACTTACAGTTCTATTTGCAACAATGATGATCAATTAGGAACTTAATAACCCATGACATAAGTGATTCTAGCGCCGTATATCATGCGTTAGCCATGATATTTGGAATGGGACAGAGAAGTCAGCTATATCTTCTTCCTCTCGCATGTAGCCGGATGTGCAGGTCGTGGGTGTTATCACTCGTAGCGTGCATATTAATTGGTAATTCGTAGAGGATATGCAGCATATGGGTGGGAACCCTCAACGTCCCACGATAGTTCTGGCATCTAACGGTCTGTACAAAACATTGCCGTAATTCAATATGTGGGCATGGTGTACACCAAGGAGGCATGCGAGGTCGCGAAGGGGGCAGTGATTGGCTTGGATCACCTACTGGGCCCCACATCATGGAATTATGGACGGGAAAGTACGCTCGGTTGTGCAACAAGGAGTTGATCTCTCTTGGGTAAAGTAACGCACCTCTACAGAATGTAAGAATTGTAACTTGTTTCTCCCTGTTCCGGGATGGAGCTACGAACGTGGCAGGAAAGGAACTCCATGAAAGTTCCGGTCAACCTGTGAAGGTTGATGGTCATAGATTTTTATAATAAAATCAATCTTTGAAGAAAGATTTACAAAAACTGCATAGTGCCAAGGACTTATAGTCTGAGGTGGTAGATAGAGCATCCAACTTCCCACCATGCATATAATGGACTTGCTGGGTAACACTGTTACTCATCCTTTTCTTTGATCCCTTGCTTAGACTCTAAGGATCCCGAAGATACGCCAGTGTATGTAGCCGAATGCCAAGAAGATGTGTTCTACGAGGAGCCTGACCTGTCAGGAGGTGTTGAAGGAGTGGATTACGAAATCCTCTATGGTGTCGATGACAACGAGTCCAACTAAGTATCCTAGTTAGTAGTAACCGACGGAGCCGAGCAGCATGAACCATATAGAATAAGCTGCTGAGCTCAACTCCTAGTTGGAGTTGCTACTTTTGAATTCCGCTGAAACACTTCATATTTTGGTTTGTAAGTTGAATCTTTATGAAGTCTTGAACTTCTGGAATTGTAATAATAATAATGTGTGAATGTTTCTAATTTGGACCCGCAATGTTTCTGTTGTACCACTCTGAGGGATGTGATATTTACGGAACGGTGTTCTGTGGATGTCATGTCAACGACTATAGTGTACTACACATGCAGTGGTATGATGGGTCACCACAGCGGCTCAAGGCGAGGCGGCGCCGCCCGGCTCAGCCGGCGGCCCCCTCACGTGAATGCTTCTCCCCCTTCACTTATCTATTTCCCCTTCCTGCTGAACCCCGTCCCTAATTCGAAGAAATGGAGCAGCAAGCAGTGGCGCCCTGATACGTCGGAAACATATCTATAATTTTTGATGCTCCATGCTTATTTAGTATCTACTTTGCTTTGCTTTGTCTACACTTTGAGGTGTTTTTATATCTTTTCTGGAACTAACCTATTAACAAGTTGGCACAGT
Organism: Avena insularis; assembly: GCA_023614405.1. Taxonomy (NCBI): domain Eukaryota; kingdom Viridiplantae; phylum Streptophyta; class Magnoliopsida; order Poales; family Poaceae; genus Avena; species Avena insularis. The sequence goes on along the minus strand of CM042689.1, from coordinate 26,282,173 downwards.
GCCAGTTGCCTGTTTTCTTCTGTTTTTGGTTCCAAAAAGGCAGAAAATCAATATTCTCGGAATTGGACAGGACAAAAGCCAAAGTCAATATTTTACCGTGAGGAACGGAGACGCAAACCAGGGCGGCCAAACCCCCCTAGGCACGGGTGGGCCCTGTCCCGTGCCTGGGTAGGGTGAGCCCCCTTGGCCACCTCCTAGCCTTGCCTCTTCGCCTATAAGAAAACCCCGATGCAGAAACTTAAAGTACCCGATAAATATTCCACGAAACCTTCTGTAACCGCCGCCACCGTCGTCCCTAGATCGGGGGGATCTGAAGTTCTTCCCGGCACCCTGCCGGAGGGGAGATCATCCCGGAGGCCTTCTCTCCGGTATGATGCGTGAGTAGTTCCACCTTGGACTATGGGTCCATGTAGTAGCTAGATGGTTGTATCTCCTCCTTTGTTCTTTCATGTATAGATATTGTGAGCTCCGTTCATGATCAAGATCTAATCTATTTGTAATCATGCATGTTGTGTTTGTAGGGATCCGATGGATATTGAGATTACTATGTCAAATTGATTAATGGTTTTGTATTTATGATTATATCATGTCTGTGTTGTTTGTGATCTTGCATGCTCTCCGTTGTTAGTAGCTATCTTGGCCAAGTAGTTGCTAGTGACTCCAAGAGGGGGTATTTATGCTCGATAGTGGGTTCATGCCTCTAGTTTCCAAGAGAAGTGATAGAAATCTCTTCGGTTGTAGATATGCTATTGCTACTAGGGAGAAAACAACAGTCTCTTGTTCATGGAGCAAGTGGATTGTTTACCTTACACACTTTGCTTAAAGCAGTTGTCTATTGCTTGCAACTTAATACTGGAGGGGGTTCCGATGATAACCTGAAGGTGGACTTCTTGTCATAGATGCAGTTGGATGGCGGTCTATGTATATTGTTGTATTACCCAATCGAATCTCATAGGATCTTTTTGTCTGGTATTGCATTGATATGCCTTGCTCAGTTCATGTCAATTGCCCTGCTGTAATTTATTTACCCTTCATGTTATGTTGTTTATCTAAGGAGGGCACCTCTAGTGAACTATGGACCCCGGTCCAATCTTTAACATTGATACATCTTCCACTGTTACTTGTTTACTTGCTGCAAACCATTACCTTCCACACCATACGTTTAATCCTTTGTTACAGCAAACCGGTGAGCTTGACAACCTCACTGATTCGTTGGGGCAAAGTCTTAAGTTTGTGTTGTGCAGGTCTCCATATTGCTTACAACACTTGTGTGACGTTTCCTTCCTCCTACTGGTTCGATAACCTCGGTTTCTTACTGAGGGAAACTTGCTGCTGTGCTTCTTCACGCCTTGCTCTTGGGGTTCCCAACAGGCTCCACATCAACTACGTGTACAGCCATCAAGCTCTTTTCTGGCGCCGCTGCCGGGGAGGCTAAGGACGTCTTCACTAGGGGAGTCCTTCATTTCCTTTCTCTTTACTTTGTTTTTAGTTTGCTTAGTTTCTTTTGCTTGGTTTTGTTTCTCTCTTTTCAAAAACTCAAAAAAAATTAGTCTAGTTTGGTTTGCTTGCTTTATTCAAAAACACAAAAAAATTAGTTCCTGCTCTAGTTGCTGCTATTTTTGGCTTGCCCACCTTTGCCAAAATGAACTCCACTGAGAACACCAAGTTGTGTGACTTCACTAGCACCAACAACAATGATTTCCTTAGCACACCTATTGCTCCACCTGCTCCTGATGCTACCTTTTATGAAATTAAGCCTTCTTTGTTGAATCTTGTGATGAGAGAGCAATTTTTTGTGAGATGCAGAAGTATAAGGATGTAGATGGAGATATTATTAAGCTCAAGATTTTTCCTTTCTCCTTGAGAGGAAAAGCTAAGGAATGGTTGCTATCTTTTCCTAAAAATAGTATTGATTCTTGGACTAAGTGCAAGGATGCTTTTATTGGAAAATACTATCCTCCTGCTAAGATTATATCTATGAGAAGTGACATTATGACATTTAAACAACTTGATAATGAACATGTTTCTCAAGCTTGGGAAAGAATGAAATCTTTGGTTAATAATTGCCCCACTCATGGACTCACTGCTTGGATGATTATCCAGACTTTTTATGCAGGTTTGAACTTCTGCTTGATATGTTGGAAACGTATCTATAATTTTTGATGCTCCATGCTTGTTTTGTATCTACTTTGATTTGATTGTCTACACTTTGAGGTGCTTTTTACATGTTTTCTGGTACTAACATATTAACAAGTTGCAACACTGCCAGATGCCTATTTTCTGCTGTTTTTGGTTTCAGAAAAGTTAGTAAAGAAATATTCTCGGAATTGGACGGGACAAATGTCAAAGTCAATTACTTTCCGTGGGGAACAAGAAGTCCAGAGGAGAGCCGGAGGGGCCAGCCAGGGGGGCCAGACCCACCCCAGGCACGGGGGCAGGTGGGCCCGTGCCTGGCTAGGGTTTGGTGGCCCTGGCCACCTCCCGGTCTCGCCCCTTCGCCTATAATAATCCCCCGATGCAGAAACCCTGAGTACCCGATCAGAAATCCACGAAACCGTCTGTAGCCGCCGCCACCATCGTCCCTAGATCAGGGGGGTCTGAAGTTCTTCCCAGCACCCTGCCGGAGGGGAGATCATCCTAGAGGCCTTCTCTCCGGTATGATGCGTGAGTAGTTCCACCTTGGACTATGGGTCCATGTAGTAGCTAGATGGTTGTATCTCCTCCTTTGTGCTTTCATGTATAGATCTTGTGAGCTCCGTTCATGATCAAGATCTAATCTATTTGTAATCATGCATGTTGTGTTTGCGGGGATCCGATGGATATTGAGATTATTATGTTGGTTTGATTAATGGTTTTGTCTTTATGATTCTATCATGTCTATGTTTTTTGTGATCTTGCATGCTCTCTGTTGCTAGTGGTTATCTTGGCCAAGTAGTTGCTAGTGACTCCAAGAGGGGGAATTTATGCTCGATAGTGGGTTCATGCCTCTAGTTTCCAAGGGAAGTGATAGAAATATCTTTGGTTGTAGATGTGTTGTTGCTACTAGGGAGAAAACAACGGTCTCTTGTTCATGGAACATGTGGACTGTTTACCTTACACACTTTGCTTAAAGTGCTTGTTATGCATTGCTTGCAACTTAATACTGGAGGGGGTTTGGATGATAACCTGAAGGTGGAATTATAGTCATAGATGCAGCTGGATGGCGGTCTATGTATATTGTTGTATTGCCCAATCAACCTCATAGGATCTTTCTGGCTAGTAATTGCATTGTTATGCCTTGCTCAGTTCCTGTCAATTGCCCCGCTGTAATTTGTTTACCCTTCATGCCATGTTGTTTATCTAAGGAGAGCACCTCTAGTGAACTATGGACCCCGGTCCAATCTTTACCATTGATACATCCTCCACTGTTACTTGTTTACTTGCTGCAAACCATTACCTTCCACACCATACGTTTAATCCTTTGTTACAGCAAACCGGTGAGCTTGACAACCTCACTGATTCTTTGGGGCAAAGTCTTGAGTTTGTGTTGAGCAGGTCTTCGCGTTGCTTGCAACACCTGTGTGATGTTTCCTCCCTCCTTCTGGTTCAATAACCTCGGTCTCAACTGAGGGAAGACTTGCTGATGTGCTCTTCACACCTTGCTCTTGGAGTTCCCAACAAGACTCCACATCAAGCACCAAGTTCTCTAGTGCCACCAAGGAGTCATCACTCATCAAGAAACCTGTTGGATTCAGCTTCTGGAGGTACCTTTATGAGCATCACTTTGGGTGCTGCAACTAGACTCCTTGATAATATGATGGTTAACTACTCTTAATGGCACACTGAGAGAGCTCCACATAGTAAGAAGGTAAATTCTGTTAAGGAAACCTCCTCTTTGAGTGATAAGATTGATGTTATTATGGCTATGCTTGTTAATGGGAAAGCTCCTTTAGATCCTAATAGTGTTCCTTTATCCTCTTTGGTTGCTCAAGAAGAGCAAGTTGATGTGAACTTTATTAGAAACAACAATTTCAACAACAATGCCTATAGGAATAATTTTGGTAGCAACAACAATTATAGGCCTTATCCTCCTAATAATGGCAATTCCTATGGAAACTCCTACAACAATGCTAGAAGTGCCCCCTCTGAACTTGAAGTCATGCTCAAAGACTTTATTAGTAAACAAACCACTTTCAATAAGGCTATAGAGGAAAAGCTTTTAAATGTTGAGAAAAATATATCCTCTTTGTCTGAAGCTCAGTCCTCCTTGATTAATAAAATGGCTGCTAAACCTAAAACTATGGAAAATACCTTTGCTACTGCTCATGCCATACAAGTTACTATTGATGAAAATGTTATACTTTTAGCTCAACTTCATGCTAAGTGGGAAAGGGAAGCTGGAATTGATAGAAACAATGGTGTGTGCACTATTACCACTAAACCACAAGTAGTCCCTATTCTTCCTCCTACTATGCCTAAGCATATTGAGTCTACTACTAGTGATGCTGATGACCCACAAGTGTAGGGGATCGCAACAATCTTCGCGGGTAGTATTACCCAATTTATTGATTCGACACAAGGGGAGCCAAAGAATACTTGCAAGCCTTAACAACTGAGTTGTCAATTGAGCTGCACCTGGAAATAGTTCTTGCTCACATAAGTTTATCAGTAGTAATAGTTTGTAGTAGCAATAGCAAGGCAACAGCAACAACAAAACATGAGAAATAGTAACAATAACGGTAACAGTAGGATTCGAGTGCGGTAGGCATAGGGATGGATGGACGGGCGTTGCATGGACGAGTCTAAATATGTAACTTCAAGATCTAGGGCATTGTAGATAAATAATAACAAGCATCCAAGTAATAAATAATCCTAGGCATGTGCTCCAAATATAGTCATACGTGCTCGCAATGAGAACTTGCACAACATCTTCTGTCCAGCCAACCCGTGGCAGCGGGGCCTCTAGGGAACTACTGGCAATTAAGGTGCTCCTTTTAATAGAGCACCAGAGCAAAGCATTAACACTCCGTGAACACATGTGATCCTCACACCATAACCATCCCCTCCGGTTGTCCCAATTATTGTCACTTTGGGGCCTTTGGATCCGGACAATGATATGTGTACACAACTTGCAGATAAGATCAAAAAGAATACTATCATAATGATTCAATAATAAGTTCAGATCTGAGATCATGGCACTCGGGCCCTAGTGACAAGCATTAAGCACAACAAGTTGCAACAAAGTCAAATAGCACTAATAGAGATACTAGGCACTATGCCCTAACAGATCTTATTCGATTACATGATAGAGCTCATCCAATCCCTACCATCCCCAAGCCTACAGCGGGGGATTACTCACTCATGGATGAGGGAAACATCGGTGGTTGATGGAGATGCGTTGGTGATGTCGATGGCGATGATCCTCTCCAAATTCCCCATCCCGGCGGGGTGCCAGAACGGAGTTTCTGGATCCGAATCTTGGTTTTTGGTGGTGGCGGCGGAGCGGAACTCTTTCTAGAGAACTATCGACCCCTCCCTCGGTTTTTAGGTCGAAAGGCAACTTATAGGCGCAGAGGGAGGCCGAGGGGGTGCCTAGGGTGGCTGCACCCCCTCCAGGCGCGGCCAGTGGTGGGCCCGCTCCTGGGGTGGGGGTGGGCCCCCCAGGCCTCCTCTTTGTCTCCTCTTCTGGCTCCGTGGATCTTCTGGTGAAATAAATTCTCTGGCATATTTTCTGGGATTTTACCTGATAGTTGATTTTCTGCACAAAAACAAGACACCAAGGTAATTCTGCTGAAAATAGCGTCAGTCTGTGTTAGTTGTATCCAAATCACTCAAGTTTAGAGAATAAACAATAGCAAAGTGTTCGAGAAAGTAGATACGTTTTGGACGTATCAAATCCCCCAAGCTTAGCTTATTGCTTGTCCTCAAGCAATTCAGTTGAAAACTGAGTGCGATAAAAGAACATTCACAAACACTTTGCTTCATATGATGTATATATTCTCAGCACAGGAGTAGATGCTTAGACAATTCATAATATGGAGTATGCAACTAAGTCTACTCAATAGTCATTGCAAGATATGAAGAGAAACCAACTCAGTAATAATAAGTAGCATGGAACATAAACATAAGCAACATTGCAATGCTCATAATAAGGTATGATAGAGTGGTATCTCGCTTGCCTTTGTTTGAATAGTACAATATGAATGCCAAGGCACCTCTGAAGTTCAAGTGAAGACTAGAGGTAAAGATATAAAAGATACAAGCATCAAAGTCATGACATAATTAACCAAGTTTTGGAACAAACACAAGAATGACAACTATGCTCTCAAGAAGGTTCTCATAGAATAAGTGGTGACTCAACCAAAGTTGTGAAGAAGGTTTTGAAAAGGTTTGAAAGGCTTCCAAATGCTGAAAGGAAGGTACTCGTTAGCTTTGAGCTCTCATTGCCCCTGTCATAGGCATCTTCATATGGTTAAGGTGAAAGTGAGGTCCACTCTGAATCATATGCTTGACAGATCATAAACTGGAAATCCTGAGTCCCTTGAGTACGAGGTCCGCTCCGCATGCTACTCAACTTTGGTCACCTGAAAGTTCTTGTCATTGTAAATACATGCATATCATCGAGAACCGCCAACGGGGTACCCCTTTCACATGGTACATGAGCTTTCCCATAACCAAAATGACAAGGCAAGCAGACAATGAGCATCTCAGCAATCTTTTTATTTACCATATGCATAACTTTTTATTGAGGATGCTTCATAGATGCTCATTATGGTGATGCTGCAAGTTTCCACCATGATTAGGCATGGCTTATTCTAGCGGCCTAGGCGTTTCTCTAACACAATGTATAAACTCCATGAACTCACAACCTCCCCTTTTATTTCATATCGTCGACATATGTAAACAGAAGAACAAGGAATCAACTAGATGAGATATCCAAAAAGTGTTGAAAGCGTTCCCCGTGATAAAGACGGTTCTGACTCAAAGATATAATTAGCAAGCATATAACTTTCATGGACTAGTCACAATGGTTCAAGATTATTAAGCGCAAGTAATAAAGTGTGCCATCAAGTTCGTGAGAGCTTTACTAACTAACTTTCTCAAAACAGACAAACATTTTATTTTGGAAGAAAACATGGCATATAGAATATGCGCTGAAGTTGCAAATGGTGCTAATGGGTAGGTATGGTGGACACAGCTGGCAATATTGGTTTTGGGGAGTTGGAAGCACATGTAGAGCACATACTCAGTGCAAGTGAAGGCTAGAAATAGAGAGGGAGCGACAAACGAGAGAGCAATAGCTATCATAATCATGCTTGCAACAAAACATGACTAATTATGGCATGAAAGTGATACAAGAACTCTGAGGCAAAATAAATCATCGAGGCTTACTGACTATTTATTAGTCATATGCATGCATGAGCATGTGCCAAGTCGATTCACATGAACAGTCAGAGGAGGATACCACAATATCATACCAAAGTATGAATAAAACAATGCAAGCAAACATTCATATGTCATGCTACAAACTATTAGAAAGCTAGAGCTAATCATAGACAAGCAAGAACTACTAAGCATCCATAATGACATACACCTTACACAAACAGGCTAAGCATGCTCACAATGATGAGTATATGTACAAAAATGAAACAAATAGAGTTCGTTACCAGCCTCTTACCACACCTCGAGTTGTCTTAATCTTCATTATTGCCCTTTACTTGTGTGACTTGAATAATTAACATGAAACCAAAAATCCACTGAGGACGGCTGAACCCTACAAAGAACTCACAAAACCAAAGAAGAACAACAAATGTTTCGGTGTTTTTCGAATTTTTAGAAACAAGCAAACAAAGAAAAACCAAACAAAAACAAAGCAAAATCTTTTTGGATTTTTCTTTTAAAGCAAACTAAAGCAAAGAAACATAGAAACAAACCAAGAGAAACAACGAAAATATTTTTGGTATTTTTGTGTTTTTGAAAAGTAAGCAACAAGAACCAAAAATAAAGCGAAACAATGGATATACAAAGAACCGACCGAACAGGATATATATATATATGAGTGTGATGTCGGTATACCTCCCCCAAGCTTATTGAAAGAGTAATTGACCCTATGTGTGGTTTTGGTGATTAATGACAATCCCTATGGACTAATGTTTTCATTGAGTTTTATATGAAGGAATATTCCATAGGTCATGCTTGTAGTCTATGTGTTGGATTCAAGTATGGATGCCATGAAGATAAAGATATACCTTGAGTATTGGCATCAAAATCATCGAGTTGAAGAGAAGAATATGATATGATCAAGATCTTGAGAGTGTGATTTCAATAGAAGAATTCAATATATAGCTCTAAGACGGTGTCATGATAGCCTCATTAGTTGATCTATGATTGACTCAGATTTATAGCATGTAATCAAATTAAGAGTTTTTTATATACCTCAAGATATTGAGATGGAGCATCATAAGATACATGGTTGACCTATACAAAGAGTAAAGAGTGATTTCAAGTTGGTCAACACATGAAGCATAAAGAATGTACCACATTATCTTGTGGTATGGTAAGCCTTGTCAATTATGCATCATGAACTAACCTATTATATATGTGCCTTTGCGTTTTCTATATGGGATAGGTATATTTCCATGGGTATGCTTCAAAAGTGAAGATCTTATATAGCCCATGAGAGGATGACATCAAGTGGTGATCATCATCAATGTTGAGAAGGGAAAGTTCAAGATAAGCATCTCGGGAAGATCATTTGCTTGAAGCTTGCCATCCATATTGGTGATAATGGACATGTGAATACATGTATTAATGAAGCTATCCAATAATGGTGTATGGGAGAGAAAATTAGGAGCCTTCACGAAGCAACAATGATCAAGTGATGCATTCCAGCTTGGATGGAGATTGAAGTGTTGTCATCAAGATAAAGCAGGATGCGCAAGGCAAAGGTATGGCCTTGCTAGATTTTCCTTTTACCGGTCTCAAGGTGGTTGTTGGGAGACAAGGTTATAGGATACATAGCCGCACTATTAAGAGGGGCTTTCGGTTGGGTAACTTGATCACATCGTCATAGAGAGCTCAATCCTTTGCATACTTTGCATCTTCTTATTTTGTTTCTTCTTGGTGTTTCTCCATGTTAGGTTCTTGATCTTGTTTCTAGATCTTCAACAAGCCCAAGTTCATCGAAAACGGAATTCGTATGCATCTTTTATGGCGTTTTCGAGTTTGAAGGTTTTATCGGTTCTTCGTGTAGGGAGGCTTCTTACCTTTATTTATTTGGTTCTATACTTATTTTCTGGACTATTATTTTTCTCTGCACCATCTTGTAGGGCTTGTTGTCCTCGTCAAAACAAGCCCAAGATCATCGAAATCGGAGTTCGGACGCAAAAGTTATCGCCATTTTCGTGTGCCCTGTTTGGTTCCAACGGAATTCCGGCGATCGCCGGAAAATTCCGGCAAACCGCCGAAAAACTGTTCTGTATGCTATTTTGGTTTGTACCGGAACTTTCGGTTTTGACCGGAAATTCCGGCGGCTGATCCGGCAGCGCCGGTTTCATCGTCGGAACGTGTTCGCCCAGCGCATCTTGTTTCCAACGGTCATCCCTCTTGAAGGGTATAAAAAGGGGGGCTTCTTCCCCAAAGTTCTAAGGCTCTTGAGCACGTCTTTGACCTCCATTCTTGACCTCTTTGAGATTTCTTCCTCTCCCTTCCCTCCTATGATTCTTGCATCTTTTTGAGGGCTTTGTAAGAGGAGATCTAGATCTACAATCCCCACCAATCAATTCCTCCTCTAAGTGAGGGGAACCCATTGGATCTAGATCTTGGAGTCATTTGTTGGTTTCCACCATTGTTCTTCCTCTCTAATTCCTCCCTAGAACTTGTTGCTTTGGTGGGATTTGAGAGTGAAGGATTTGAGCACCCTTGGTGTTCTTGCTTTTCATTCTTGCATAAGTGTTGAGCTCTCCATTACGATTTGTTCGAGTGAGAGACCGTGAGCTTGTTACTCTTGGAGGGTGACCTCCTAGTTGGCTTGGCGGTTGGTACCACGGTGTCCTCTTTGTGGAAGATTGTGAAGAGACTCGGGCTTCTCCTTCATGGAGCTTGTGAAGTGGTTGTGGAGCTTGCCATCTCCGGAGTGGAGGAAAAGCTAGCCATAAGGAAAGGGCCTATTCCTTCGTGGGATAGACTCGAAGAAGAAGGTGAGACTTTGTGGTGTGTGAGGAATCGTTCGTGGAACCTCACACCTCTCCAACGTGACATAGCCCCCTTCCCAAAGGTGGTGAACACGGGAATACATCTTCGTCTCTGCGTACCTCGGTTATCTCTATATCCAAGCTTACTTTCCTTGTGATAGCCATCGAGTTTGAAGTAGTTATATCTTGCATCACTTGTGGTATATTTATCTTGTGCTATCTTGCTTAGCTTAATTTGTTGTTGGTGCACTTAGTTGAGCCTAGTGTATTTAGGTTTTGTGCTTGTAAAATAAACGTTAGTTTAATTCCGCATTCTATCAAGCCAAAACCATAATAGTTTTTAAATTGCTTATTCCCCCCTCTAGGCGACATCTCTATCCTTTCAATTGGTATCAGAGCAAGGTCTTTCCTTGTTTAGGCTTCACCGCCTAGAGTGTAAAGATGTCGGCTAGTAGTATAGTGCACAATGACACAATTATATTTGATGGCACAAATTATGCTTTGTGGAGAAATTGCTTGCTTTGTAATCTTCGAACCTTGTGTCCAAATATTGAGCGATTTCTAGATGTAGGTTTTTCTCCTCCTATGGATCCTCAAAATCTATCTTTAGAGGATGAGAAAAATTTACATCTCGAAGCTCAAGTATCTAATGAGATTATTTTCTCCTTGAGCCCCACAGTTAATTTGTTCTTGACAATTGTAAAGCACAAGTCGTCTCATGAGATGTGGACCAAGCTTAAATAAATATTTGGTGGGTCCATTTCTCATAGGGTCAGTGGTATCTCCAAGGAGCTCTCTTCTCCCTAACATCATGAAGGGGTCCAAGATGCTTCCACCTCCGGCCACAATGAAATTTCAATTCTTTCCACTTCACTTACATGTGACAAGTCACAAGGTAATGGCATGGTGAGTGGAAAAATCATATGTGATGATGGTAGTGTTTCTCTTTACACCAATGATTCTTGTTCTACAAATGATAATGGTGTAGAGAGTTTGGACTGAAGCACTTCTTGCAACAATAATGCTATATCCCCTTGTGTTGCTAGTCCTTGTATATCATCTAGAAATTATTTGAGTACTAGTGTAGATGATATGCTTTATTTGCCTTGTTCCCATGAACAAAATGCTTCTATTTCCTCTAGTTGTTTATCTAACAATGTAGAGGAAATCAAACATTCTATGGAGCAAGACATGATCATGAATGAAGATTCAAGAATATCCTCATCTTCATACTCCCATGCTCACATGTGCCTTATGGCAAGGGGATCAAAGGTATCTCCTACTTTGGATCCCAATATATCTTCTAAAGTTAATAGCAATGATAATAATGATAGTGATGATGACATTGATGAGGATACTAGTGCTCTCTTGCTTGAGTTGACTTTTTTGTGTACCTCTCTTCGTGGAAATAATAAGGCCGTTACTTGTCTCAAACATGTTATGGACACCATAACTAGACAAATGGGAACCATAGTGGAGTTGGATTTCCATCTTGATGATGGGAGTCGGATATTCAATCTCCTTAAGCAAGAGCTTGCTGAGGAGAAGCACACTAATTGTCTCCTCACAGAAAAAATTGAATCTTATGAGTTTGAAAAGAAAAATTCCATTAATGATGCTTGTGCTACTAACTCTACTTCTTGTGAAGCATCTACCCTAAAGGAGAACGTTGAGCTAAGGGCTCAACTTGAGTTGCTAACTAGCAAGTATAGGAAATTGGAAGAAAGTCATGAAAAGCTCTCGGGATCTCATAATGATATTCTAATCTCCCATGATGGGCTAATGTTAGCTCGTGAGGCAAGTATTACCAAGGTAACATCTTGTGAGCCTCTTTTGGACATTAGCATAACTTCTACTCAAAATGCTATTTTGCCGTGTGCTAGTCCTAGTAATCCATCTAGCCATACTATTGATAAACCTTGTGTTGGATTACTTGCTTTGCCTTGTTGCTCTAACAATTAAGCTTCTACTTCCTCTAGTACTTGTATTTCTACTAACCATGTAGAGGAAATCAAAGAGCTCAAGGCCCAAGTCACTTCCTTGAGGAATGACTTGGAAAAGAGTCATGAAGGGAAATCCACACTCGATAATATTTCGAGTGTGCAAAAATGCCCTAATGATAAAATTGGACTTGGACTCAACTCCAATAACAATAAAAAGTCCAAGAGAAACAAGAAGAAGGGCCAAAACCAAGTCAAGAATTTGGCCAAGATTATTTGCTTCAAGTGCAAGGTTGAAGGACATCATGTAAGATCTTGTCCATTGAAGAAAAAGCACTTGAGTGAGAAGCAACAAGGGAAGCGTCCACAAGTACAAGGTAAAGCCCAAGTTGAAGTTAGGCCACTTCCGAAGAAGAATCAAGATAATTCTCCCCAAGCCAAGAAATCAATGAAAAAGATAAAGGGGAGCACTTGTTGCTACATATGTCGTGTGAAGGGGCACTTTGCCTCTTCATGTTCAAACGGTACCTTATCTAACCCTATCATCATTGATGATGATTATTCTCTTAGGAAGGATAAGGATGGCAATGTGTTTGCCAAGTTTGTTGGAACTCAAAGTGGTGTCAAGAAAAGAACCATTTGGGTTGCCAAGCCTATTGTGACTAACCTCTTAGGACCCAACTTGGTTGGGGACCAACAAGCTCAAACTTGATCAATAGGTGTTTATGGAGGGCATTGGAGACTTGGCTAACTCATGAAGAATTAAGGGATCTTCATATATTATATTTGATCAAGCCAAGTGTAACATCCCAAAAATACTAAACTTAGATCATCAAACACTAATCATCAAGATTAGGGTTAACAAAAACTTTTCTAAATAAAATCATGAATGCATGCATATGTGTATGCATGGATTTTGAATTTATTTAAAACCACCTTGTTTGTGTGATCCATTGCTTGTAAAATGTCTCTTAGGTGAAATAAACATCATCTAAAACATTTCCCACACTTTTCCTAAAGACAAGTAAATCAAAACAAATATATTAAGTGAATGGTCACTTTGACCAATTTAACTCCCATGCCTACTTTGGCTATCCCAAACTTTCAAAACTCAACAGAAACTTTTCTGGATCTTTGCACCCCTTGATTGTACTCATAACAAAGTATCAAGGCCCACTTTGTGATCATCCAGAAACTTTCAAATGCATAGTTTAAATGACAATTCAAAATTGAATCTTCTTCATATGTGAAGATCCCACTTTTTCAAAACCCACTCAAACAAGCTCAACTTTCAAAACCCAAGCATCTGCAGACTCACCAGCACCAATCTAGCAAACCCACCAAAAATCATTTCAAAATTCAAAACTTCATTTCATGCGGCCATTTCATCAAACAGGTTGCAGACACAAATCAAACAAAACCTCAAACACTATAGTGTGAAGTGATTCTTGCCTAACTTGTTCCCTAGTTAGCTCACACACAGCTCAGTAGATCATCTAGAAAGATTAGCCCAACACTAGCACCCCTGTGAGCTTGCCATTGCCATTAATGATGAACAGCCGAGCACCCCAATGTCACCCCATTGTGGACAGGAAGCTAGAGGAAGAACTAGATGTGCCAACCTTGTCTAGGAGACAGCCCACCGTCCACCGCCACTCACTGTCCCAGCCGCAAGCGTTGCCAAGCCCTGGACCACGCGCACAAGTCGCGCCCAGACCATGCCGAGCGTGCGCCAGAGCGCCACCCTCGACCATCACCCACAGACCCATACGCCGCTGCATACGCGATCGCCATCAACCCGTAAGACCGCTAGACATCCCGTTGCCGCCTGCGTCAAGACAGCCACCGCTCGCCGTCGAAGACGTCGCCTCTGCCGCGCAGAGCATCGCCCGTTCCAGACCAAACCACACTGCCCCATGCCTCGCGACCATGTCGTTGAGTATCACCAGGAGACACAGCACCGTCCCCTACCCTTGCCCATGCCAGTAGCCGCCTGTAACATCGCCCCCGACGAGCTCACCGTGCGCCCCGACGGTCCCCTCGCTCGACTATAAATAGAGGCCACCCATTTAATTCTTCACACCATCTCACTCCTCTCCTCACTGATCGTGCCACACCATTCTCGAGCAAGGCGAGCACCACCTCGCCGGAATCTCACCGAGCCCGCTGCCGGAGAAGAAAGGAGCCAGCGATTGAGCCGCCCAGAGCTGCGCGACCACCCCTGAAGTTCGCCGTCGTCGACCACGCTGTTCGCCACCTCGCCGACCTCGCCAGACCCGGTGAGCCCCAGCGACCCTCACCGCCGCTTAGGTTTTGTTCTCGCCGGAGTTGTCTCGCGTCGACGATGACTCCCAGCCGTTAGATTAGAACTGGATCGAACGACCCACGTTGCCCCATACCGCTTCGCCCAGCCCCGTGTCACTGACAAGTGGGGACACCCACTTAAGAAGCCCGTGGGAGCACTGCGCTTAGCAGGCCGACCCGTTAACTTTTCCCGCGCAGCCCAGTTATTCAAATTAAACCTTTTTCTATTTCATTTCAAACACACTTCTGTACCCAACTTCAAAAATCAACCTAGATCGATTCAGTGCACCAATTTGAATGAAACCAATTTTGTTGGAAAGGTCTGTGAATGCTGAATCCAAGACCATTGGATTCAAGTCATTTGGATCTATAGATCACCCATGGTAAAAATAACAAGGCAGAAGCTTTTCTGCATTCAAACATTTTTCAAATTTAAACCATAATAGCTTTTGAGTTGATTCCAACTCTCAAAAATCACATTTAACCATACCTTTCAGAATATATAAAAATATATAGGTTTACTTACAGAAATATTGTTCAAGTAATAAAAGAATGCCCCATAAGCATTTCTAGCCACTTTAATTAATTAAAATAAAAGGGTAAAACCTTATTAAATTGTGACACCACTTTAAATCACATTCCCATGGACTACAATATGTGGTGATGACATGTGTCAACATGATCCCATGTTTAGTCTGGAGAATATTAAATCTTAAGTAGTTTTTCAATGAGTAGAAATTACTTTTCTAAAAATAAAAAGGAATTTAAACCAAGCCTTAACCTTGTAATGTTAGGGATGATGCTAGATCATCTATAGGACCCTTGTGTGTGATGATTGCAAGTAGTTAAGTATTGTTTGGTGATTGTGTACCTCGTATTTATTCGTAGACGCTAGTACCGACCAAGGATACGAGGAGGAAGGAGGATACTACGAAGAAGAAGCCGAGGAGAACTTCAACCACTGCTCTGCACAAGGCAAGCCTAATACTACTAGTGAATGTGCAAGCTTATACTGATATTGATGCAAGCTAACACTTGCCAGATACCTTACTGATGCCACAAACCCATACTTGTGCTATGACTACTATATGCCTTAAGCATATGTGATCATACCCACTTGATAAACCAATCCTAGTTTTATGTGCAAGCTTCTTACTTTATTTCTTTATCAAAGCTTACTTAGAGTTTACTTAAGTGACTGGTAGATTTTGGAAGGTGCTGAAGGTTGCATAAAGAGCATAAAATTTGGCCTAAGTTAGAAACCTTGATGTCATCCTAAGGCATAAGGTTGTACTTAGTTGAAACTCCACTAGTTTACCACCCCTCATCAGTGCTTACCCCCACTTATAGATGCTAGTGCTAAGCATAAAACTTGATTAACTTTAGATGGGAATACTTGGTGGAAAATTGGTTATGAAAACCTTGGAATGATGGATCATTCTATTGCAATGTTTTGGACATGTGTTTCCAAACACTTGATGATTTTGGTGATGAGAATGTTGAGGCATGAGCCTTAGCCCTTTATAAAACTGATGGTTGTCTGGATGCGAGACCATTCCAATTTTATCGTACAACCACAATACCCGAAGATTGGGTAGGGCTTGACTGGAAACTTATATACCTTAGTATTAGCCCTCACGGCCAAGGTCTGAGCTGAGGCTACCTTGTGAAGATTGTCCACCTGTGTAGTACCCAAGATGATAGTTGGTCATGGTTGGGAGGCCAAACTCACAGGAGAGGTGCTTATACTAGGGCGTGTAATCGAAAGGTTAGGATTGATTATCTGCATACTGAGTATGATTAATTCGGGATTTGTTCCTGACGGATGTATCAAATGTTGTGGTGAAAGTGTACAATCTCTGCAGAGTGTCAAACTATTCGAATAGCCGCGTCCGCGGTTATGGACAGTTGGAGTGGCCATACTGTTCCCCCGTCAGACTTTTCAAAATGACTTGTGAAATGAATTAAGACTTTGACTTGACCACAACAGAGTTGTGACCTGAATTACAAGATCCCAATTAGGAGTTATAAAATTGTGACTAGCTTTGGAACTGAGTAGAGATAAACCTGGCTTTTTGCAAAACAACCTTAGAGCCTAGTGTCCTATTATCCAAAAACCCTTACGTTAGTATTAGTTTGCAGTACTTAAAGAGTACTCATGGCTTTGTCCTGCTATTCCCATGGCGGACTATGAAGAGGAGTATCCGGAAGATGGACCCTGTGAAGGTTACGACAACTAGGATCATCTCCCATCGTTAGCATTGCTGTGACCACGAAGATGGAGCTTTACGCCACGCTACCGTTATTATTACGTATTCCGCTGCTTGATGTTGTATTAAGAACTGGATCATGAGATCCCTATTTGTGTAAGAACTTATGTATCGTTGTAATGGATGATGTACTATGGTATCCAATTCTGTTATGTCTCGCAAAAATGGTAATCCTGGGATTGCGATGTATGGCATAACAAGCATCTAGGATTGAAAAATCCGGGTGTTGACACCAAGTCATTAGGATTATCTTATCCGTATCTTATATCCAATGGCCTCTTCACGGTAACTTGTACTTAACTCATTTATATCGTAAGTTACTTGCCCCTTTACATGTTTTGGTTTTGTACCAAGTATGTGTTTGTATTTGGTGTTCCTCATGCTTGCTTATTTTGTGTATTCAAGTATGTCTAGGTGTTTGGCACATCATTTACCCGTGTGTCTCGTTTTGAGCATCTAATGCACCTTGATGGTATCTTATTTGGCTCTTTTTGAGTAGTTAATGGAACATCCCATTTTGGGGGAGTAATATGCCTTGCGCATCTCTCAAACCTTAAAATATGTGTATGTGAGTACTACCACTTAGTATTGATATTGCAAGCTTATCTAGTCACTATGTGGTGTGTCATACTCATGAGAAATTCAAATTCTAAATGTCCATTAATTCTCTCTAGTTGAGGTTGCTTTGCCTCTTATTAAGAAAAATTGAATATCACACTATGGGGGAGTAATATGCTTCTTTTGCATATCACAATCCTAGGAAATGTGGACATATGATGTAGTGACACTTAGAGTTGATATTGTTAATTATCTTGTTTCTAGGTGGCATGTTGACTCAAACAAAGTCCTATTTTTGTTAGAAGCTTTTATTTATCGTGTTTTTGGTCCTTGTTTGAGTAAGAAATTCTTGGTGCAGTCTTCCTCAAATACATATCTCTATATCTTGTTTGGGAGACCATTTGCTTCAAGTTATTCTAATTGTTGCATTGCATGATTGTGTGACTAGTTGAAGCTATCAAGAATCTCTATCTTTGCATAGTGCATAATCTTTTTATTCCTATCCTATGCTTTTTATTGTGAAGATTTATCTTTAATATCTGTGCAATATACCACCGGAAATCAATTCCAATACACTCATTATCTTCGACAATTGAGATACTTGTGTGTGGTAGCATTTACGGATCATCTTCACCTTGGATTTCACCTAACATTGACTTATTTTCTTTTCCAAAATTTTGGTGTGGCTCCCATTGTCTTACTTGGATTTTGAACATCTCTTTGATGATGTTTTGATTATTATCAAATGTGTTTTAGTGGAAGATAAACCTCTTCTTCTCGGAACCTTGTGCCATTGTGAAAAGTGTTAAGGGTTTGGTTTATTTGTTGAAACCTTGCTCTTTTGGGAGTTTGTTATCTCATTCTTTCTTCTCTATCTTATTTGTTTGAATGAGATAAATCTTTGAGCATTTGTGTTCTTATTTCATCTATTATGCTCAATAGTTTTTGCTTGGTTCATTTGTGGAACTTTGTTGAACAAATCTTATGTTGATTTGATTCTTTGATATAGTTTGGACAGCAAATGTGTTTTGTCACACCTTGTATGCCTTCTTGATTTTTTGGTGATTTGTCCAAATTATATCTTCGTTGGATCTTGAAAGTCTTGCGCATGCATCTGTACTAAATGTATATCTTATATCATGTTTTTCTTTCTTTGATCCAATATATAGGGTATACTCCATCAAATCCTTAAACAACTAAGATGTGCATGAAATTCAAATTTCATCTCTAAACATGCACATATTTTTATGGAGTGTATCCTATGTGTTATGGTTAGTCTAACCACTTTGGACCCAATAAGTTTGGGGACCAAGATGTACTTGAATGTTGTTTTAGGTACATTGGAGATGCAATGGATGCTTGTATCGTCTATAAGGAAAGTGTTGTCACCACATGATAATTGGATCCAAGCTAGGATGATCGAAAAATTCTTATCTACTGCATCATACCATTGCTATCTCGGTAAGAAGTATCTTATTCATGCATACTATTCTTTTATCCAATCTCTTTTAGGTTGCATCTTGGCATGAATTTATCCGTTTGTAAATGTTGCGATTCTTGCAAGGATCTTTGAAAGACTTCTTTATCCTTATTGCTTATGTGAGTAATTTGAGATGATGCATATAATGGGGAGTATATAAAATCATGTTTCATGATTCACCAATTCCAAATATGCCTTCTAGCAATTTATTGCATATAAATTCCTCAAGGTACTCTCATGTGCAATATTGTTGAAATTGCTTTGAATCCTTCCTTTTGCTACTTGTTGCCTTTCTCAAAGTATCCCAACTAGCATTTGTTCCCTTAGTGTTAGTTGTGATGTTTTTGAGGTTTTTATTTTTTCTTTGGTGAAGTTCATTGATATACCATAAGAGAAAATAGAGCCATGGGCTATATATGTACTTAAGCAAAAAATATCATGTTTGGTATATCTTATGACTTCCTCTTCGATATCATGTTTTCTTATTTTATTAACCTCTTATGTATGGTTGTTTATTTGTTGATTATTCTCATGTTTTGTCCACTTATAAACTTATATACACGAGAGTGTTAATCTCTCGCCTTGATATCATCGCTCTTTGCCAACCATATCTCTTATCCTCTTGGTTTTTAATGGTATTGGTAAGGTCTTGATTTATGAGTGCTTGGTTTACTTTTATTGCATCTTCACGCACTCATATCTCATATTTGGTTTCTTTTGGACTTAAGCTTGTCTTGACAAGTGTATTTATTTATATTTATTGTATCTTGGTTGTGTTCTAAATAATATAGAGGGAGTGAGGATTCCATGTTTGTGCATATTGTATTCAAATACAATAATTAAAATCTATGCACGAACCTTGGGGAGCTTCCTTATTTCATTTAGAGCACTATTTGTCGATTTGATTTTTTGGATCATTGGATTGCTTGCTTCATCCGTTGAAGTTTCTTCACCGTTTTATCATTGTAGCAATCTTTGATCCTTAATATAGCTTGATTTCCTCCAAATATTCATCATTGGATACGTTCATTCGATTTCACTCAAATTATGAGAAATGCACACCTTGGGGATGAACTCATACTATATTGGCCTTCTAACTTTGTCATCCATTTTTGGCACTTTGTTGTCAATGGGGGAGAAGTTTAGAGGGTTTAAGGGAAATGGTTTTATACTTAAGATTGGTTTGTTCTTAAGTGTTTACCTTTCATGCATTTCATCTGTTTACCTTTCATGCATTTCATCTTTATTATGTTTTGCATGGTTGTATATATAGTGTAAACTCTCCCAAAGTTTATTCTTGACAATGTACGCAATGAAATTCAAGTTCATCACACATGCATATATTGTGGGGGGAGTTTGCTCTATATATGTTGGTTCTACTCACATCTCTTACATTAGTTGTAGTTTGTGGAAGTAGAATCAGTTTTGATATGTGCTAGTAGCTTTGTGTTACTTGACCATATCAAATGCAACCTCTTGTACACAACTTATTCTCGGATAAGCTGCGTACTTGTTTCTAATATTCATTATATAAACCCTCTTGTTGTGATTGTCATCAATTACCAAAATGGGGGAGATTGAAAGAGTAATTGCCCCTATGTGTGGTTTTGGTGATTAATGACAATCCCTATGGACTAATGTTTTCACTGAGTTTTATATAAAGGAATATTCCATAGGTCATGCTTGTAGTCTATGTGTTGGATTCAAGTATGGATGCCATGAAGATAAAGATATACCTTGAGTATTGGCATCAAGATCATTGAGTTGAAGATAAGAATATGATATGATCAAGATCTTGAGAGTGTGATTTCAATAGAATAATTCAAGATATGGCTCTAAGACGGTGTCATGATAGCCTCATTAGTTGATCTATGATTGACCAAGATTTAGAGCATGTAATCAAATTAAGAGTTTTTTATATACCTCCAGATATTGAGATGGAGCATGATATATACATGGTTTTCCTATACAAAGAGTAAAGAGTGATTTCAAGTTGGTCAACACATGAAGCATAAAGAATGTACCACATGATCTTTTGGTATGGTAAGCCTTGTAAATTATGCATCATGAACTAACCCATTATATATGTTCCTTTGCATTTTATATATGGGATAGGTATCTTTCCATGGGTATGCTTCAAAAGTGAAGATCTTATATAGCCCATGAGAGGATGACATCAAGTGCTGATCGTCATCAAGGTTGAGAAGGGCAAGTTCAAGATAAGCATCTCAAGAATATCATTTGCTTAAAGCTTGCCATCCATATTGGTGATAATGGACATGTGAAGACATGTATTAATGAAGCTATCCAATAATGGTGTATGGGAGAGCAAATTAGGAGCCTTCACGAAGCAACAATGATCAAGTGATGAATTCCGGCTTGGATGGAGATTGAAGTGTTGTCATCAAGCCAAGCGGGATGCACAAGGCAAAGGTATGGCATTGCTAGGTTTTCCTTTTACTGGTCTCAAGGTGGTTGTTGGGAGACCGGGTTATAGGATACATAGCCGCACTATTAAGAGGGGCTTTCGGTTGGGTAACTTGATCACGTCGTCATAGGGAGCTCAATCCTTTGCATACTTTGCATCTTCATATTTTGTTGCTTCTTGGTGTTTTTCCACGTGAGTTTCTTGAGCTTGTTTCTAGCTCTTCAACAAGCCCAATTTCATCGAAAACGGAATTCTTATGCATCTTCTATGGCGTTTTCGAGTTTGAAGGTTTTATCGGTTCTTCGTGTAGGGAGGATTCTTACCTTTCTTTATTTGGTTCTATCCTTATTTGCTGGACTATGATGTTTCTCTTAACCATCTTGTAGGGCATGTTTTCCTCATCAAAACAAGCCCAATATCATCGAAATTGGAGTCCGGACGCAAAAGTTATCGCCGTTTTCGTGTGCCCTGTTTGGTTCCAACGGAATACCCGCGGGAATTCTGGCGGACCGAGTCTATGGCCGGAAATTCCGACGACCGCCGGAAAACTGTTCTGTATGCTGTTTCGGTTTGTACCGGAACTTTCGGTTTTGACCGGAAATTCCGGTGGCTGATCCGGCGGTGCCGGTTTCGTCACCGGAACGTGTTCGCCCAGCGCATCTTGCTTCCAACGGTCATCCCCCTTGAAGGGGTATAAAAGGGGGGCTTCTTCCCCAAAGTTCTAAGGCTCTTGAGCACGTTTTTTACCTCCATTGTTGACCCCTTTGAGCTTTCTTCCTCTCCCTTCCCTCCTATGATTCTTGCATCTTTTTGAGGGCTTTGTAAGAGGAGATCTAGATCTACAATCCCCACCAATCAATTCCTCCTCTAAGTAAGGGGAACCCATTGGATCTAGATCTTGGAGTCATTTGTTGGTTTCCACCATTGTTCTTCCTCTCTAATTCCTCCCTAGAATTTGTTGCTTTGGTGGGATTTTAGAGTGAAGGATTTGATCACCCTTGGTGTTCTTGCTTTGCATTCTTACATAAGTGTTGATCTCTCCATTACGATTTGTTCGAGTGAGAGACCGTGAGCTTGTTACTCTTGGAGGGTGACCTCCTAGTTGGCTTGGCGGTTGGTACCGCGGTGTCCTCTTCGTGGAAGATTGTGAAGAGACCCGGGATTCTCCTTCGTGGATCTTGTGAAGTGGTTGTGGAGCTTGCCATCTCCGGAGTGGAGGAAAAGCTAGCCATAAGGAAAGGGCCTATTCCTTCGTGGGATAGACTCGGAGAAGAAGGTGAGCCTTTGTGGCGCGCGAGGAATCCTTCATGGAACCTCACACCTCTCCAACATGACGTAGCCCCCTTCCCAAAGGTGGTGAACACGGTAATACATCTTTGTCTCCGCGTGCCTCGGTTATCTCTATATCCGAGCTTACTTTCCTTGTGATAGCCATCGAGATTGAAGTACTTATATCTTACATCACTTGTGGTATATTTATCTTGTGCTATCTTGCTTAGCTTAATTTGTTGTTGGTGCACTTAGTTGAGCCTAGTGTATTTAGTTTTTGTGCTTATAAAATAAACTTTAGTTTAATTCCGCATTCTATCAAGCCAAAACCGTAATAGTTTTGAAATTGCGTTGTAGAGGTCCCCAACCTTTAATAAGGTAGAGTCCCCTGTGTTTACAATTCTAGTCCCTGGATCAATAGCTAGCATCCACAGTTAAGATGTAATATCATGAAACAAAGGTCATAATACTACTTTATAACCAGGAATAAAATATTGTATTACATCTTTCATAGCTCAATTGGCTATTACATTACATTGCAGCAGAATATCTATAAGCATGGGGTCCTTTATCTTCAAAGTGCCACAGGCAAACATGTTGGTTGTAGACTTGTAATCCTAATCAATCAACTTCACTAATATTGAACAAACCTGCAACATAACAAGTTACAGCCACAAGGGTCAATACATTTGAATTGTATTGGCAAGTTTCACTACTATGTTGAATATAAGTGGATACTATCATTACATGCATATTTGGCTAAGTAGGGTTTTAGGCTCATTTGCAGAAAGCAATAATTTATCCTATCTTTTCAAAATAGTTTTGATATTTTGTCACATTTTTCAGAACTCCTTGGTAAATCCCCAAGTGTTTCAAGTCTTTGTCAAAATCTCTTGAGCTCCTTGGTAAATCCCCAAGTGCTTCAAGTTTTTATCAAAATCTCTTGAGCTCCTTGGTACACCCCAAGTGCTTCAAGTTTTTATCCAAATCTCTTGAGCTCCTTGGTACACCCCAAGTGCTTCAAGTTTTTATCAAAATCTCTTGAGCTCCTTGGTACACCCCAAGTGCTTCAAGCCTTTTGTTGTTACTTTAAAGTTTTGCTTTTAGAAATTGGAATGTCGAGATTTCCCATAGCTTCAAGCTTTAGTTGCTCAGTATTGTGCATAACCGGGGACACGGCTAAGTACTTAGAATTTTTATCTTCTGCAGAAGTTGTACACTTTACCCACATGACACAATCTCATCTTGTTGCCACCATGGTCATGGATAAGTACTCACCAAGATGGAGTACTGGCAGATTGAGAATGTGACGAAGTCTTTCCATAGGGTCCTCCCATACACAATGCTAGCTTGTCTTCAGGCACCAATGTAGGGTTCCTAGTTCCCTCATTTCCAGTTAACCTGAAGACCAATGCATGGGTCTTCCCAATGTAGTTGACTAAGCCAGAGCCATATAGCATGTGGCTATACACGGAAGCCACTATTGGAGAAACATGTTCAATCTCTAAGTCCCTGGGTGGTTTTCATCTGGTGCACAACAAAAGAGATTGCCATAAGAACATGGTTCCTTTTGTTGCCACCTTGTCCAAAACTTAATTATCCTTGTCCACCCAGGTGGTTCATTGAGTACTTGTTTTATTATATAAAAACACAAGTCTTTTCTCAACTTCATAAAATCCCAACATGTCTCTTTTCTCAAAATATGTAGCATGGCTAAGCATTTTACAACTACATTGTTTTTACTAAGAAATATATAAGGGTATCCTAATAGGACTTAGCATAGCATAAAGTATATAAATTCTTTTCATGCATGTTTCAAAATCCACTAAGTATAATGAAAATAGTAGGACTTTAGATGATAGTGTCACTTGCCTTTTTGGTAGGGAATGATGGTTCACTTCTTGATCTTGCTAATTTCACACTCTTCTAACTTCACTAAAAATCAATCAAGCAAACATAGATTCAACTAGCATTCCAAACCATAATCAAACAATTCATCACACATAAAATCATAGAAACCAAGTCATGCATGCAAGCATGCAAAAATAGTTTTATATGCAAAGGTGGTTTCTACTAGACTCTATACTTTGTAAGGTTCAAGGTGGTCATTTTCTAAAGCGGTAAAACCATTTGCAAAAGGGTTTTATTTATAAGCCATTTCTTAAATCCAATCACTATTTTATGTGGTGGAAAATGTTTTTATCAAAGAAAAAAATTATGTTGTTCACCAAATAAGTTGTTAATTCTCAAAACTTGGTGTTTAGGGTCAGTAGGTTTGATTCAAATCATTTTCCCAAAGTTTTTACTCCAAAATCATTTTCATAGCAAAATCAATATTTTTATTTGACTAGAAATGAGCTAATTCAAATTTTTATTCCTAATCTTCACAAAATACATTTTTAAATCCATGGGTTGGTTCCTAAGGTCAGTAGGTTCACAACAAACCAATTTGCAAAGATTTCAACCTCAAAATCATTTTGGAATAATTTTTATAACCTAAACAAGCATACAAATGTTTCTGCAAAAACAAACATTTTTCCAGAAGCTTTTTACTAAACAAATTGCATGGTTGTCTAGGGCTTGTTCCACTGATTCCATTGATATAAAGTTTGAAAATTTTGGACGTGTGGATCAAAAGTTACAAGGCTTACAAATTTGCATATCAATCTGATTTCAAATTCTGTTTTAAAACAAACAAGTGCCACGCGGCGGGATGTTACTGGCTGATACCGATTCGGGTGGATCGGCCTCTGCGGGGAGTTGGATTTAAATAGATCGCGCGGCTCAGATTGCGTACCCCTTCGCCGTTAAGTGGTTCTATCGCGTCACTACGATCTGGATCGAACGACTCTTATCAACTTGCCAAGAACTGGCGGCGCTGCGCGGCAGCTGGTGGCGGCGACGCTCAGACGGTGGCGGTACTGGCGATGCAGGAAGCAAAGAGAGAAGGGGAGGTGCTCATCATGCTCGCAGGGTTGTGGTGATGCTTGAGGCGGTGCTGGTCTGGCGAGGGGCGCACTGGAGCGGGAGTAATCGCTCGCCGGAGTGGGGGACGGCGTCAGGCGGTTCTGGAGGTCGTCGAGGATGGGCCTGCAGTTCACTCCGAGGCAAGACAAGGGTACGGTTAGAGGCGTACAGTCCTAGGGTTCACGTGAGCATGATTGAGAGGGATCGGGGCGGTCTAGACTTACCAAGAAAACTCTCCGGAGAGAGAAGCAGACGCGGCGGCGCTCAAAGGTTGTCAAAGTCGACGTTCTGGGGCACCCGCGGGTGAACAGAGAGCACATGGAGAAGCGCCAGGGGCTAGGGAGTGTGTGAGCTTGGTCGAGGAGGCAAGGGGCGGTGCCTACTGGCCGGAATTGTTTGCGGAGCTCCCCGGAGCAGTGAGGGCGCGGGCTCGAATTAGGGCAGCCTAGGGGCTCTCGTGGTGCGGGGTCTGGCGGAAAAGAGAGGGGAGACGCAGGCGGTTAAATGGGTGCAGTTACTGGGAGGAATCAAGGACGTATTCAACGCGTATTCATCACCGGCATAAATGGTAGCAACAGCAGGGTGACGTGATCAGGGGAAGACGACGCTGAGGTGGCTCTGTGGGGCATGCATGTCAGCGAGGAAGGAAGAGAGGGAGAGGGTCCACTCGTCGGTGTCTGTGCGGGTATGAGTTTAAGTGGAAAACGATTCGCAGAGAGGGGGAGGGAAACTGGGCTGCGACTGGGCTTCTTGGGCCAGGTGGGTTGGGTCCAGTCTGTTTCTATTTTTTTCTTTTCTGATTGCTTTTATCTTTTTCTATTTCTATTTTCTGTTTTGAAATTCAATCAAACAAATCAATCAACAAATCAATTAAAAATTCCTCCAAACTTTGCATTGAGTTTTGGTTCTGTTTAACAACAATATTCCATGTCCCAAAATAATATAATATTTTTATTTTAGGGTCCATTTATAATTAAATAAAATGGACATTAGTTATTAAATCAAATGGATTTTGATTTATTTAAAACTCCATTTTGAAATCTAAATATTATCAAAACCAAATCAGTAGGTTTTATTTGAAGATATAAAATACTTGGAAAACTTGTTTAAAATAAAATAACAAGTTTTAGTGTTTAATTAAAATAGTAAAACCTTTATTTTTAATAAACTTGGATATTAAATCCTCATTATTTTATTTAAATAAACCCTTACTCTTTTAATCAAAACAATAATGTTTTATTTCAAAATCTTAGCCAAGGTTTAATTTGGCTCTATAAAAATAGTCCCTATTTATTTTTCTACCTTTGCCTTTGAAAACCAAATCTTTTTATTAAAAGATCCAAAATAGTAATTCCAAATACTTAAAACTTTCTTTATTAATTGCTTATCTTTTTAAATCCCTTTAGGATTTATTTGATCAAAATAGGTTTAAAAGTTTCCAATTTGAATCAAAAAGTTTCTTCTCACCCTGAAAATCAACAAAGTTTTATTTTATTCATTTATTTTTTTCACATTACAAGATTTGGAAAATCTTGGGATGTGACAGGCTACCACCCTTAAATTAAATCTCGTCCCGAGATTTGGGAAGGCTAGGGTTACAAGTAGGCTCAAAGCATCTAGGGTACTACCACCCTTAAAATATTTTCCAACTAATTTACACATTGGCCTTCTTGGGATCTTGGGGAAGCTTCTCTGGGCAAACATCTGCATAGTGCCCTTTGTTTCCACACTTGGAACATGTGACAAGGCTGAGATCCTTCATAGGCTTGTTTATCTTGTGCTTCATCTTCTCAGGACAGTTGCTTGCATAATGTCCTGGTTCTTTGCAATTGAAACATGTGATAAGTTTGAGTTCTTCACGTGTCTCTTGTGGACAAGTTGCTGCATAATGGCCTAGCTCTTTGCAGTTGTTGCACCATACTTGACGAATCTCCTTATACTCCTGTTTCTCTGGACATTCACTGGAATAGTGTCCCATTTCTTTACAATGATGACATTGCACATGGCTTTTGTCCTTCTTCTTCTTGGGTTTCTCCAAAGCTAGGAGTGCATCTAGTTCATGTTGTTCATATGTTATCTTGTATGTAGGAATGTCTACTTGTTTCTTGGACCTTCTATTGCTCCTTGGATAATTCATATGCCTCTTCTTTGGTCCTTTGAATTGGGTTGTATTGCATGGAGGTATAAGTGGAGCTTTTCCTTTGTCCCCATTCTTCTTGGTAGACTTGGATCCTTCTTGATAGTTTGCAATCATTTGTTGCACTCCACCTTGTTTCCTTTGTTCAACAATGGAATAGATGGGGCATTGGATAGGGACATGATTATTTCCTTCACATAGGTAGCAAGTTGCTTGAGATGTGGGACATTGGCCAACTGGATGTTTCTCTTCACAGTTGGGGCATTGATCTCCATGCTCCTTGGAAGTGTGATCCTTGTCTCCACAAATATTGCAAGCTTTGGTTCCCTTTAGAATAACATCTTTGTTGTCACAAGCTCCTTTGGAAAAGTTGCTTTCCATGTTGAGCATTTGATCTGTCACCTTATGCAACATTTGGGCTTGGTTATCCAAAAATCCTTGTAGGGTTGGATCTTCCCCACTGGTGTTGGCTATGAATTAAGCTGTCATTTGGTTCAACTGGTTTTGGGTTGATATGAGTTCTCTCATGTTGTCCTCTTGGTTGGTGTTGGTGTCATCAACCTTGATGTTGGAGTTTCTTGGAGTAGTCATCTGTTTGGGTTAGATGGAGATTAGAATAGGCAAAATATTTCTAAGGAATTAATTCTAATCACACACATCACAATTCACACAAACAATGTCCAAGCAATCACAAACAAACACTCCTTTCAAACACAAGTTTCCAAGCATAATCTTTGGCAACCAAAAATATTTTTGTTACACCACATAAGTTGATGGGTTTGTCTCAAATAAAATATGGTGGTCCATCTATATGGTTCACTTGTGATCATTCCATCCTTCTTGGTTGATTCTTCTTGCATGAGATTATGGTTTCCTTGGGAAAACTTTTGGTCACAAAACTTCAAAAGTGATGATGGTTCCTTCTATTTGGTGTTTCCTTAGTCTCCAAATCTTGAGAAAGTGTCGTGGGAATGGTCACGGCAGATGCTGCAATCGGCAGCGAGTAGTAGAACAAGGGGCAAGGGCGGCCAGCCATCTGCGGAGCGAGATGAGGGCGGAGACACAGGGTTTTACCCAGGTTTGGCCCCCCGGAGGGTAAATACCTACTCCTGCTAGATTGTATTATGAAGGTGGTACAATGGGCGAGCTCGGCGGTTAAGCGGCGAGTCGCGTGGGGGTATGATGGAACGTATCTCTACACGTCCCGCAGGGAGGTTTATATAGGCTCACCTCCCCTAGGGTTTACATATCTCAACCGATTCAGTTAAAGTTTCGATACTCGTTTAACCTAATCCGACTGGGCCTATCTACTCGCCTGGGCCTTCATCTTCCAGTCGCTTGGTTCCTCGCTGGGCTTCAATCCAGTCGCCGTCTTGCAGGCCCACTCGCCAAGTCTTGGGCCAGTCGGAAATGTCCTGCTGGGTATACCCCGGTAGGCATATCCCCATCAGTAGTCCCCGAGGCCGTCGTCGATTTGGCGTAGGTGGTGGTTGGCGATCGAGCATACGGTTGAGTAGACATCCAGTCGAATCAACGGCGGGCTCCTGTATAAAGGAAAAACTAATCACACTACTCGCAGCTTTGGCGAGTCGAGTCGGCGAAACACTGTCATAGTGGTTGGGTCGGCGAGCCGAGTGGCTGAAGTTGGACCGTTAAACATGGTCAAACTAGCCGTTGGAGTTAATCCAACGGTAACTTTTGGCGGAATCATCGCGCGGTAACAGTTCACTGATTTGGCGGGTAGCAACCGCTATATAAGAGGAATGGCTAGCGATCAGAGGACCACCGTCTCACCATTTCCTCCGACTGTGCGCACCTTTCGCCTCCCTCCGCACCGCGACCCAGCCAACCGGAAATCCTCCGAGCCCCCACAAATCTTTCCGCCATGGCCCTCTCCACCGAACCTTGGGGCAGATCGAAATGCACCAGGGCGCAACTGGCTTCCTTTGAGGAGGCCGGGATTCTGCCAGTCTTTGGCGCATCCCCGCGGCCGGAGAGGTGACTCCAAACCCGCGAGAGAGGGAGTTTATCTGCTTCACCAGTCATCTCGAACGGGGGCTAGGGTTCCCCACGTCCCTATTCTTCCGGCGCTTCTGCTCCTACTACGGGATCCAGCCGTCGGATCTGGGCCCCCATAGCGTCGAGCAGCTCGCCATCTTTGTGGCGTTCTGCGAGTGCTACTTGGGCTGCCGGCCCTACTTCCCTCTTTGGCAAGATCTGTTCCATGGACGGATCAGCCGCGAGGAGGCGGGCGGCCCAATGCTCGCCGCGGGTGGCCTAACCTTCCAGCTGAAGTCGAAGGCCTCATTCTTCGACCTGATGCTGCCCGCCAAGGCAGCGAGCGACTGGAAAAAGTCGTGGTTCTACGTTGCCGAGGCGACTCCGGAAGGCGAGACGGCGATTCCGCGGTATTCCGCCAATCGGTCCGAGCCGTGCCGTCTTCAAATCGGCAAGCTTCCCGGCGACCAGCGGATGGTCGTCGACGAGATGCTTCAGACCATCCGCGGTCTGAAGAAGAAGGGCCTCCAGACGATAAACCTGTACAATTGCTGGCTCGGGCGGCGACTCGTCCCGCTGGCCCGGCGCAAGCACTACATGTACCAGTACACCGGCCGGGACGACCCGACAAAGGCTAGCCTGGCCGAGTGGAGGCTCGACGACTACACCGCAGCGCTGAAGAAAATCACCCAAGCGGTGTACTTGGACGCTCAAGCTGGGGTCGCCCCCTATACCGCGAAGCGCTCAGCCCCAACGGTTGCGGTCATACTAACTTCAACTTGCCTTTGTTGCAGCTGTTCCAAGTGGTGGAAGGGTGGCTCCCGCCCTCGGATGACGAGAATTCGAGCTCGTCCGTCCAAGACATGGGCAGGTCGCCCGCTAGGAGCGACGAAAGCGACAGCGATGACAAATCCGAAGAGGAAGCCACCCCGCTGGCTCGCAAGACCCGCGGGCAACGTCAGCGCGATCTCGAGGCAAGCAAGAGCCTCGAGCGCCATGATGATGAAGAATAACTTTCGGAGACGACCTCGCGCCGCCAAGCTACTCCGTCAAAGAAGAAGAGGAAGGAGAAGGAGGCGAAGGCCCCTCCAAGAAGGAAGACGAAACCGACGAGGCCGGCCTCGCCACCACACTCGGCAAGCAGTTCCGACTCCCCCAGCCCGGCCAAGGATGAGGTGCCGCCGACGACGGCCGCACTGGACACGGCCACCATCGAGGTGCCCCTGGCGTCGATGCCTCCGCCATTCGCCCCGGTCTCGGAGCTGGGGGAGGCTCCGGCCGCAGCGACTTAGCCTCACAGGGAAGCTCCTGTCGAAGAAGTTACAGAGGTTCCGGTCGCAGCTTCGACGATGAAGAAGCCGTCCGTGTCTTGGGCACGTGACGTCCTGGACATGGGGCTCAGCCGCCGACTGGGCCCTAAGCTGGAGAAGCCAGCCGGCCTCCGTACGGGGTTGCGCTCCATTCCGGTCGCCAAGTGAGTGCACTCGCCTTCCTTTGTCTCCCATAATCATTGAATTATCTTGCTTATATGGTCGGTGTACAGGACCGGAGTGAAGAAGATGGGCCACCCAACCGTGGCTAAGGTGCCGTCCGTCGTCAGCGAGGAGGATTCTTCTCGCAAGAGGAAGGCGGACGAAGTCGTCGTCCCTGCGGATGGCAGCAAGAAGGCCAAGGGTGACGCCGTCGTCACGATTTCTGACGACATGGTGGCCGCGCCGGCTGGTCCTGCAACGGAGGCGGCCGCGTCCACGAAAGAGGGCGCTCCATTGCCTGGAACGGCCGAGCCGACCTTCTTTGGGGCGGGTGCCTCTATCGCCACCTTCCCGCGCTTCATGACCAAGGCGGCCGCGGCGAGTGGAACTTCGCCTTCGAGCCACGCTCCAGGAGCCGCCGACGCTGAAGTCGACCAGCTCCGTGGGCATACACCAGCTCTCCTCGCGTCCGTGGACGCGATACAACTCCACGGCATGCTTGGCGCAGCCATCCAGGTACATCCAGTCCCCGAGGATCAGGTCGGTGCTTTGCAGCGGCCTGATTCTTTTAGTGTCTTATATTTCACTTTTCGCATCCAGTCCCCGAGTGCGTACGCGCTGAATTTCAGCGGGTGGGCACTTAGGAGTTTCTTTTGATTGCCAGTCCCCGAGTGCGCACTCGCTGAATTTCAGCGGGTGGGCACTTTAGGAGTTTCTTTGATTGACCTTTTGGTGATGTGCAGGGTCTGCAGCTTGAATCGGCCGACCGATTGGCGGCGAAGCAGCGTGCGGAAAAGGAATTGTCCATCATCCAGGAGGCGAACGAAGGGCTTCGGGCTGTTGCCGCGAAGGCAGAGGAAGCTCGCCAGGGGCTTGTCCCCGCTAGTGAATTGGCGGCGGCGCAGTCGGCTTTGAGTTCGGCCGAACAACGGATCGCCGACCTCGAGCGCCGGCTGCAAGAGGCGAAGGAAGAAGCAAGCTCAGCCGATGGGTGAGCCAAGGCCGCCGTTGTAGCCGCCGAAGAGGATCGCAGAGTGTCGGAAGTCCTTATTGCTGGGCTTCAGGACGACCATACGTCGCTTCAATGCTTCATCACGACCCTCGCCCGCCCGTTGATTGGTAAGTGCGTCTGCCTCTTTCAGTAGCTGTGCCATTTGTGGTGTCCGTCATATTCATTATTGTCTTCTACTCGCAGATCGCATCATCGACAGCGCGGAAGAAGCAAGCACGTTCGACGCGCGGCAGTGTGTGAGCACGCTTGTCGATTCGGCCATGTTGTCGGCGACGTGCATCCGTGCCTACCTCCAGGAGATATCGCCCACGGAAGTGATTCCCAGCGACCTTGTTGAGGTGTGGAGGTATTTGGAGAAGGCGCCCGTGGTCGTGGAGTTCATGACGCGGTCGGCGTTTCGGCGCGGGGCGGCGACGGCGCTTAGCCTTGGTCTTGCCCACTTCCCCGAGGACTTCAACATCGACGATGTGACGAGTGGCTATCCATCTTCGACTGGCGCGGTGGAGCTTTCCGAGGTCCTCAAGTTGCAAGACCGCGCTGCCAAGTACTCGGAGCGTGTCTTGGCGATGGGCGACTTCCTCCCGTACCAGGAGACGGTCGTTGTGTCTGGCGACCCGAGCCGCCGCATCGTGATCTCAAGGTTGAGAAACCCTTCCGCGCGGCGATGGCGGGTGAACTGACGACGTATCCGTCGAACCCATACACTCCATTCATCCGCAATCGCCGGGGAGTTGGCGAGTCGTCGTCTAAGCCTGCAGAATAGGATAGTTTGCCATGTGGCGTTAGCAGCAGTTCTGCCATGCGGGCATATTTTGTAATGCGAGACAATGCAACATACTATCGAATGAGATGTCATGTCTATTTTGGTATTTGTCAAGTGTTTGTGATTGTTGTTTGAACGAGTCCCCGAGCGCGTCCGCCCTTTTATGGGGCTTACCTCGTATGTGATGTGTTTGTTGTCTTTGTGTGTTTTATTATTGTGGTCGACTCGCCCGGACTCGAAGAGCCAGTCGCTAGGCGACTCCCTTGAACGCCGCATTGCCGCTTTCCGTCGCGCGAACGAGGTCGGGTGGCCGAGTCCCCGAGCGTGGTACTTGGCTGTTCCAGGCACGACTCGAGGGTGAGTGAGGACTTGGCGCGTTAGTTTGTGCGCGTCACTCCTGCCTGGCCCGTGGGGTCAGTCGCGTGGCGAGTCCTGGCCATGCTCTCCTACTTGGCGTTTTCCCGGACCACTCGAGGTGAACTGGTCCGCAGTCCCCGAGCGTGGTACTTAGCCGTTCGAGTCGCTATGTCGAGGATGCGGAGGACTGTGGTTGCTGTAAGAAGCGTAGGCAGTAGTCTTGGTTCGTAGAACCAGTCGAGCTAGGCGACCCCAATGGGGCTCCGGGTAGGCGTTTTTCGTGGACGATGCAAGACCTGAGGTGACTCAGTGCTCTTGCACCGCACTACTTAGCCGTGCCGATCGCTGTACCAAAGGTTGACTTCTGCGGTTAGCGTGTTGCTGTTATTACGAGTGCGAGTGGCACAAGACATGGAGAGTAGGCGCAATTTGCGGTAACTGTTTTCTTTTTATTTCGCAGCGACTGGAGAGTACATATGTGGGGTTCTAGGCGTAGAACTCCTGTAGGAGGTTTACATTCCATGGTCGCTTGACGTTGAGTTCGCCGTCCCCACGGACGTCGGTGAGGTAGTAGGCGTCGTTGCCGAGTACACGGCTGATGGCGAATGGTCCCTCCCATGGAGGGGAAAGCTTGTGCATGCCCTTCTTGTCCTGGATGAGACGCAGCACCAGGTCGCCTTCTTGGAAGGTGCGAGTTTTCACCCGCCGGCTGTGATAGCGGCGGAGTCCTTGTTGGTAGATGGCGGTGCGCGAGCGAGCTAGGTCGCGTGCCTCGTCGAGTTGATCGACTCCATCCTGTCGTGCGAGTTCGTTCGCAGCTTCCGTGTAGTGGACGACCCTTGGCGAGTCGTGATCAAGGTCGGTGAGCATGACCGCCTCGGCGCCGTACACCATGAAGAAGGGGGTGAATCCTGTCGACCTGTTGACCGAGGTGCGGATTCCCCAGATGACGGAGGGTAGCTCCTCGACCCAGCACCCGACGGTGCGCTCGAGTGGTACTTGGAGTCGCGGCTTCAGGCCGTGGAGGATGCTTTGGTTGGCCCGTTCCGCCTGGCTGTTGGATTCCGGGTGGGCGACTGACGCGAGGTCGAGCCGAATGTGGTGCTCTTCGCAGAATTCGGCCATGGCTCCTTTGGCGAAGTTGGTGCCGTTGTCCATGATGATGCTGTGGGGGAACCCGTAGCGATATATGAGTTCGCGTAGGAATTTCGTGGCGGTCTTCCCGTCGCATTTCCGGACTGGCTTGGCCTCCACCCACTTTGTGAATTTGTCGACTGCGACTAGGAGGTGGGTGTAACCGGAGGGAGCCTTCTTGAAGGGGCCCACCATGTCCATGCCCCATACGGCGAATGGCCAGGTGATGGGGATCGTTTTGAGCACTGAGATCGGCACGTGCGTCTGGTTGGCGTACCTCTGCACCCGGCGCACCGCTGGACGATATCGACAGCGTCGGCGTGTGCGGTGGGCCAGTAGAATCCATGTCGCATAGCCTTGGCAACGAGAGAGCAGGCGCCGGCGTGGTGGCTGCAGTCGCCAGAGTGGATGTCGTGGAGGATCTTGCGTCCGTCGGCGGTTGGACGCAGCGTTGAAAACGCCGGTGACATCTTGTGGAGCTCACCGTCGATGATGGCGTGGGACTTGCATCGACGGCGATCATTCGAGCTTCTCGTCTGCCGGCAAGGTGCCGGCTTCCAGGTAGGCGATGTAGGGCTTGGTCCAGTCGTCTGGCTCGTGGACGAGTGCGACCAGGGCTGCTTCTGGTTGGAGTGGGACTCCGATGTCGATCTCCCTTGGGGAAGAGACTGATGGCTTGGTGATCGTGTCGAGGAAGACGCCAGCGGGTGGTGCGAGTCGAGACGACCCGATGCGAGAGAGGGCGTCGGCCTCCTCGTTCTTCCGCCTATCGATCCACTCGACGGAGTAGCCTGTGAAGTGTCCGCCCAAATTGTCCATCGCTACAGACGCCGCCATGGTGGGGGAGACGGCGTCGCAGGTGCCAGCGACTTGTCCTGCGACGAGGTCGGAGTCGCCATAGCAGCGTAGGCGGTTGACATTCATCTCCCTGGCGGCCCTCATGCCGTGTAGTAAGGCCTCGTACTCGGCCATGTTGTTTGTGCAGGGTGTAAAGTCCAGGCAGAGGACATAGCGGAGCTTGTCGCCCTTCGGAGAGGTTAGCACGATCCCTGCGCCTGCGCCGTCCGCGTTCTTGGAGCCATCGAAGTGCAGGCTCCAGTAGTGGAGGTATGGATGCTTCTCTGGCTGCTTGGCCTCTTCCCAGTCGGTGATGAAGTCCGCTAGGGCTTGCGATTTGATCGCTCTTCGTGGCTCGTATTTGATGTTGTGGACGCCGATCTCGACGGCCCACTTGGCGACTCGCCCGGTCGCCTCACGGTTGCGGATGATGTCCTGCAACGGTGCGGAGGAGACGACCGTGATCGGGTGCTCCTGGAAGTAGTGCGGCAGGCGTCGCTGTGCCCTGAAGACCGCGTATACCAGCTTCTGGTACTGCGGGTACCGCTGGCGCGACTCGGTGAGGACCTCGCTGATGTAGTAGACCGGTCGCTGTACTGGGCGCTCCTTTCCTTCCTCCGGTCGCTCGACGACCATGACCGCGCTGACGACGCGCTCGGAAGCCGCGACATAGACTAGCATGGGTTCTTTGTCGACCGGGGCGGCAAGTAGAGGTGCGGCGAGTAGCACCTTCTTGAGGTCGCGGAGCGCGTCGTCCGCCTCCTTGTCCCACTGGAATGTGGGGTTCTTGCGCATCAGGCGATATAGCGGCATTGCCTTTTCGCCCAAGCGGGGGATGAAGCGACTGAGAGCCGCTACTCGCCCAGCCAGCTTCTGAACGTCGCGCAGGCACTCGGGTTTGCCGAGTCGGGCGATCGTGTCGATCTTGGTGGGGTTCGCCTCGATCCCGCGCTTGGAGACGACATAGCCAAGAGCTGTCTCCGCGGTACACCGAAGGTGCATTTGCCTGGGTTGAGCTTTATCTTGTATTTTCGCAAGTTGGCGAACGTTTCCGCCAGGTCGGTGAGTAGGTCGCCCTGGCGAGCGGACTTTACGACCATGTCGTCGATGTAGACGTGGATGTTGCGGCCAATTTGGCTCGCAAGGCATTCTTGCATGCACCGCTGGTAGGTCGCCCCGGCGTTCTTGAGGCCGAAGGTCATGGCGGTGTAGCAGAAAGCTCCGAATGGCGTGATGAACGCCGTCTTCTCCTCGTCCTCGACAGCCATTTTGATCTGGTTGTAACCAGAATAGGCGTCGAGGAAACACAGCGATTCCAAGCCCGCGGTGGAATCGATTATCTGGTCGATCCGCGGGAGGACGAACTGCTCTTTTGGGCAGGCGCTGTTCAGGTTTGTGTAGTCGATACACATCCTCCAGGTCCCGTTTTTCTTCTCGACCAGGACTGTGTTTGCCAGCCACTTGGAGTATTTGATTGGCCGGATGAAGCCTGCAGCGAGTAGACGCTGCACCTCTTCGGCGATTGCTCGACGGCGCTCTTCATTGAAGGGTCGCAGCGACTGCTTGACAGGTCGCACTTTGGGGTCGGCGTTTAGCTTGTGCTCAGCGAGCTCCCTGGGGACACCGGGCATGTCAGAGGGCTTCCATGCGAAGATGTCCCTGTTCTCATGGAGGAACTCGATGAGCGCGCCCTCCTATGCTGGGCTCATGCCCGTCCCGATCGTCACCGTCTGGCTGGAGTTGCCTGGGACCAGCTCGACGGTACGGGTGTGCGTGGTGGCCTCGAAGGTTGAGGTGTTTGCGCCCTCCGAGTTGGGCTTCTTGAGTATGGTGGGGTCGTCGTTGTTGACCCGCCGCGTGTTGGCGAGTTCATCCGTGGTTGGTCTCCTGCGATGACGGCGCTACGAAGCTCGGGCGCTTTGGCCTTGCACTCGGCGGCCATGTCGGGGTCGCCGTTGATGGTGATGACGCCGCACGGCCCGGGGAGCTTCATCGCGTTGTACGCGTAGTGGGGCGCTGCCATGAACTTGGCGAACGCCTGGCGCCCCAGGACGCAATGGTAGGGGCTGTCGAATGGCACGAGCTCGAAGACGATCCGCTCGGTGCGGAAGTTTGCTGGTGTGCCAAAGGTGACTGGCAGCGTGACCTTGCCGATCGGGTACGCCTTCCGACCGGGGACGATACCGTTGAACGTGGTGTGGGTCGTCTCGATCATCGACTGCGGGAGCCGCAGCCGCCTGAAGGTGTCCAGGTACAGGATGTTGATGGAGCTTCCGCCGTCCATCAATGTCTTGGGGAGCCAGTAGTCGCCGACCTTGGGCTTGACCACCAGGGCGACTCGACCTGGGTACTCGATGCGTGGCGAGTGGTCTTGTCGGCTCCAGGTGATGGGCTGCTCCGACCAGTTGAGGAACTAGGGGACGTCCACCTGGGCCACCGCGTTGACGGCGACGGCGCGGGCGATGACGTTCTTCTCGCGCTTCGTGTTGAAGCCCGTGAAGGTGTGGAGCGAGCCGGCCACTTTGCCAAATTTTCCGCCGTTTGGCGGGTCATTGTCGGGGTCCTCCCGTGCTCGCCGTGCCTTCTCGATCTCCCTGAGGGTGTGGCAGTCGGCGGTGGTGTGCGTGGCGGGCTTTCCTTCCCTGCTATGAAACACACATGGTTGGTTAAGGAGGGCCGTGGGGTCGAACCTTGGCTTGGCCTTGTAGTTGCCGTCGCGGCGGAAGCTCTTAGGCTCGCGTTGCGCATGCTCGGCGTTGGCGACGAAGTCGACTCGCTCGTCACTGCGGCGCTTGCTGGTGAGGCGAGTGTTGTTGTAGCGCAGGTCGGACCGTCGTCCGCTGTCGTTGCCGCTCGTGCGGCGTTGACCTCCTGACTCGTCGTCAGTTTCCTGGTTTGGATCTTTCTCCGCGTATCGTTTGGCGATCTCGAGGAGGTCGGGGATGTTGTCGAGTGTGCGAGAGTGTCGCTTGAGCTTGGCGACCAGGGGCTCGTATCGGCACGAGGTCTTGAAGCAATGGATCGCGGTATCCGGGTGGATGCCGACCGCGTTGTACCAGAGTTCTTGCCACCGTTGAACCCAGTTGCGGGTCGACTCGCGGGGTCCCTGGACGCATCGCTCCAGATCCTCGATAGTGGTGGCGCGGGTGTAGGAGCACTCGAAGTGCCTGACGAAAGTGTCGCGCATCTCCTCCCAGGAGTCTATACTGTCCTGAGGGAGGGTGTTGATCCACTGCCTGCACGCCCCTCCATCATCGTGGGAGGTAACGGCGATAGGTCGGCGTGGCCTGCGATCCCCATTGCCATGAGGTATGTGTCGAGCCAGACGGCAGGGTCGTACGAGGGATCGTACTTTTCTATCTCCTTCGGCTCCTTAAAGTTTGGCGGGTACTTCTCGCCTCGGATCATCGGTCCGAAGAACTTGGGGCCGAGTCGACTGAGCGACCCCATGGGCTCGCCGTCGTGGCGATTGGTTAGGGTGTGCCGCAGGTCGTCGGGCTGGCGTGCGCGCCAGCTTTGGTTGTTGATTATGTGGGTGCGAGCGTCGATGGGCTGACCGTTGGCGGCGACGAGGTTGGTCGCCGGCCTGAGGTCGTTGGTGGAGAGTGCTGCGTTCGCAGGTCGGTGTTGGAGCTACAGTGGCTCCGGTGGTGGGCAGTTGAGTGTGTTTCCCGCCATTGGGCGGCCGCTCGAGGCCGCCCTGCTTCCCGAAGAACGCGAGTATACTCGACCTTGCGAGTCGGCGCCCGCTCTTTGCTGCTCGACGGCCTTTGCGAGCAGGGCCCTGATGTATTGGATATGTAGGGCGCCGTCGCCGGTGGCCGTGATGCTGTCGGCTGCTGCGCGGCCTGCCACGAGGTTGTCCATAGGGGTGGAGAACAGTGGGAGGCCGTTTGCGTCTCGCTCCCGTGAGGAGACTACTATCCGCGGCTGGTCCTCGGGGTGCGGTTGCGGAGGCGGGGCGCCCATCGCCGTCGACCCTGGCGGGGGTCGGGCGCTTCCTCCTAGTGGCGCGTTCTCGCAGATCGCGCGCTCGGCCGCGCGGGCCGGGTCGTTTTCGTCGTCGAAGTTCAGGGCGCGCCCCTGAACGGTGGGGTTCAGGCGCGACCTGATCCGCTGTTGGTGGTAGCGCGATTGCTCCTGCGCCGCCACCGCCGAGGCGAATTTCGCTTGCTCTGACGCTCGCCTCCGCCAGTTTCAGGCGGAGTTCCTCGACCTCCGTCGCCATGGCGTTAGGAGGGATTGGGGTGGAGAATGGATCCTCTAGCGGATCGGTACCGGTCGCCATGTAGGTCGCAGCGTGGCGGCTGGTTCCGTCACGGAGGTCGGCGGAGTTCTCCGACCTGGAGTCGAATTCGAAGATCCCGAGGATGGAGGGGTCCTCGAAGTCTCCCACGTTGGAGACCTGAGTAATGGAGCCCGCGGGTGAAGCCGCGGTAATGGACCCGGCGAGTGACGCCGGGGTCGCCAAGTCGACGTCGTCGTTGAGGGTCGCGTCTTCCGCGGCTGCTGAGTTTTCGGCCACGTCGCTGTGGGCCGAATTGTACTCGGAGGCAAGGCGATGGATCGTGCGGATCTGGCTTTCGGAGAGCCAATCACGTGGCGGCGACTCGTGGATGCGAGCCGAGTCCTCCGAGACGATGACGTCGGTGAGGCCGACGAAGAGGCTGATCGTGCCGATCGGCAGGATCACGCTGTGCGTGACGGGTCGCGTTGCCGGGACGTAGCTGCTCGGCAAGATTTGGAGCATCTCGCCGATCGCTATCATGCGGCCGGTGGCGACCGTCTCGTTGATGGGCAGATTGGATCTCGCCGCAGAACACCGGCTAAACCGGCCAGGCCCCACGGTGGGCGCCACTGTCGTGGGAATGGTCACGGCAGATGCTGCAATCGGCAGCGAGTAGTAGAACGAGGGGCAAGGGCGGCCAGCCATCTGCGGAGCGAGATGAGGGCGGAGACACAGGGTTTTACCCAGGTTCGGCCCCCCGGAGGGTAAACACCTACTCCTGCTAGATTGTATTATGAAGGTGGTACAATGGGCGACCTCGGCGGTTAAGCGGCGAGTCGCGTGGGGGTATGATGGAACGTATCTCTACACGTCCCGCAGGGAGGTTTATATAGGCTCACCTCCCCTAGGGTTTACATATCTCAATCGATTCAGTTAAAGTTTCGATACTCGTTTAACCTAATCCGACTAGGCCTATCTACTCGCCTGGGCCTTCAGCTTCCAGTCGCTTGGTTCCTCGCTGGGCTTCAATCCAGTCGCCGTCTTGCAGGCCCACTCGCCAAGTCTTGGGCCAGTCGGAAACGTCCTGCTGGGTATACCCCGGTAGGCATATCCCCATCAGCAAGATTTCTTGTCTCACTTGTCCTTAGTGGTATCTAAGGTTGAAGTCCTTGGTGAAAATGCTGAAGATGTTGAAGTCATTAGAGTTGAAGAAGTCCTTGCTCATGGTGAAGTCTTTGGCCATGGGGTAGGCTTTATCCATCAAATTGAAACAGAAGATATGTAGAATCAAACCAAAATGGTTGAGGAAAGAGTTTACAAGATTGTTTGTAAATAAGTTTTGGAACAAATACAACTCCTATATTTCTAAGGGTTTTTGTCCAATCCTAGGTTTTACAAATCCTACAGGCAACACAATGCTCTGATACCATCTGTAGAGGTCCCCAACCTTTAATAAGGTAGAGTCCCCTGTGTTTACAATGCTAGTCCCTGGATCAATAGCTAGCATCCACAGTTAAGATGTAATATCAAGAAACAAAGGTCATAATACAACTTTATAACCAGGAATAAAATATTTTATTACATCTTTCATAGCTCAATTGGCTATTACATTACATTGCAGCAGAATATCTATAAGCATGGGGTCCTTCATCTTCAAAGTGCCACAGGCAAACATGTTGGTTGTAGACTTGTAATCCTAATCAATCAACTTCACTAATATCGAACAAACCTGCAACATAACAAGTTACAGCCACAAGGGTCAATACATTTGAATTGTATTGGCAAGTTTCACTACTATGTTGAATATAAGTGGATCCTATCATTACATGCATATTTGGCTAAGTAGGGTTTTAGGCTCATTTGCAGAAAGCAATAATTTATCCTATCTTTTCAAAATAGTTTTGATATTTTGTCACATTTTTCAGAACTCCTTGGTAAATCCCCAAGTGTTTCAAGTCTTTGTCAAAATCTCTTGATCTCCTTGGTAAATCCCCAAGTGCTTCAAGTTTTTATCAAAATCTCTTGAGCTCCTTGGTACACCCCAAGTGCTTCAAGTTTTTATCCAAATCTCTTGAGCTCCTTGGTACACCCCAAGTGCTTCAAGTTTTTATCAAAATCTCTTGAGCTCCTTGGTACACCCCAAGTGCTTCAAGCCTTTTGTTGTTACTTTAAAGTTTTGCTTTTAGAAATTGGAATGTCAAGATTTCCCATAGCTTCAAGCTTTAGTTGCTCAGTATTGTCCATAACCAGGGACACGGCTAAGTACTTAGAATTTTTATCTTCTGCAGAAGTTGTACACTTTACCCACATGACACAATCTCATCTTGTTGCCACCAGTGGTCATTTGGATAAGTACTCACCAAGATGGAGTACTGGCAGATTGAGAATGTGACGAAGTCTTTCCATAGGGTCCTCCCATACACAATGCTAGCTTGTCTTCAGGCACCAATGTAGGGTTCCTAGTTCCCTCATTTCCAGTTAACCTGAAGACCAATGCATGGGTCTTCCCAATGTAGTTGACTAAGCCAGAGCCATATAGCATGTGGTTGTACACGGAAGCCACTGTTGGAGAAACATGTTCAATCTCTAAGTCCCTGGGTGGTTTTCATCTGGTGCACAACAAAAGAGATTGCCCTAAGAACATGGTTCCTTTTGTTGCCACCTTGTCCAAAACTTGATTATCCTTGTCCACCCAGGTGGTTCATTGAGTACTTGTTTTATTATATAAAAACACAAGTCTTTTCTCAACTTCATAAAATCCCAACATGTCTCTTTTCTCAAAATATGTAGCATGGCTAAGCATTTTACAACTACATTGTTTTCACTAAGAAATATATAAGGGTATCCTAATAGGATTTATCATAGCATAAAGTATAGAAATTCTTTTCATGCATGTTTCAAAATCCATTAAGTATAATGAAAATAGTAGGACTTTAGATGATAGTGTCACTTGCCTTTTTGGTAGGGAATGATGGTTCACTTCTTGATCTTTCTAATTTCACACTCTTCTAACTTCACTACAAATCAATCAAGCAAACATAGATTCAACTAGCATTCCAAACCATAATCAAACAATTCATCACACATAAAATCATAGAAACCAAGTCATGCATGCAAGCATGCAAAAATAGTTTTATTTGCAAAGGTGGTTTCTACTAGGCTCTATACTTTGTAAGGTTCAAGGTGGTCATTTTCTAAAGCGGTAAAACCATTTGCAAAAGGGTTTTATTTATAAGCCATTTCTTAAATCCAATCACTATTTTATGTGGTGGAAAATGTTTTTATCAAAGCAAAAAAATTATGTTGTTCACAAAATAAGTTGTTAATTCTCAAAACTTGGTGTTTAGGGTCAGTAGGTTTGATTCAAATCATTTTCCCAAAGTTTTTACTCCAAAATCATTTTCATAGCAAAATCAATATTTTTATTTGACTAGAAATGAGCAAATTCAAATTTTTATTCCTAAACTTCACAAAATACATTTTTAAATCCATGGGTTGGTTCCTAAGGTCAGTAGGTTCACAACAAACCAATTTGCAAAGATTTCAACCTCAAAATCATTTTGGAATAATTTTTATAACCTAAACAAGCATACAAATGTTTCTGCAAAAACAAGCATTTTTCCAGAAGCTTTTTACTAAACAAATTGCATGGTTGGCTAGGTCTTGTTCCACTGATTCCATTGATATAAAGTTTGCAAATTTTGGACGTGTGGATCAAAAGTTACAAGGCTTATAAATTTGCATATCAATCTGATTTCAAATTCTGTTTTAAAACAAACTAGTGCCACGCGGCGGGATGTTACTGGCTGATACCGATTCGGGTGGATCGGCCTCTGCGGGGCGTTGGATTTAAATAGATCGCGCGGCTCAGATTGCGTACCCCTTCGCCGTTAAGTGGTTCTATCGCGTCACTACGATCTGGATCGAACGTCTCCTATCAACTTGCCAAGAATCACATTGCCAAGCGGCGGCTTCGGTGAATCTGGCGATGCAGGAAGCAAAGAGAGAAGGGGAGGTGCTCACCGTGCTCGCAGGGTTGTGGTGATGCTCGAGGCGGTGATGGTCTGGCGAGGGGCGCACTGGAGCGGGAGTAATCGCTCGCCGAAGTGGGGGACGGCGTCAGGCGGTTCTAGAGGTCGTCGAGGATGGGCCTGCAGTTCACTCCGAGGCAAGACAAGGGTACGGTTAGACGCGTACAGTCCTGGGGTTCACGTGAGCATGATTGAGAGGGCTCGGGGCGGTCTAGACTTACCAAGAAAACTCGCCGGAGAGAGAAGCAGATGCGGCGGCGCTCAGAGGTTGTCGAAGTCGACGTTCTGGGGCGCCCGCGGGTGAACGGAGAGCACAGGGAGAAGCGCCAGGGGCTAGGGAGTGTGTGAGCTTGGTCGAGGAGGCAAGGGGCAGTGCCTACTGGCCGGAATTGTTTGCGGAGCTCGCCGGAGCAGTGAGGGCGCGGCCTCGAATTGGGGCAGCCTAGGGGCTCTCGTGGTGCGGGGTCTGGGGGAAAAGAGAGGGGAGACGCAGGCGGTTAAATGGGTGCAGTTACTGGGAGGAATCAAGGACGTATTCAATGTGTATTCATCGCCGGCGTAAATGGCAGCAACGGCAGGGCGACGTGATCAGGGGAAGACGACGTCGAGGTGGCTCTGTGGGGCATGCATGTCAGCGAGGAAGGAAGAGAGGGAGAGGGTCCACTCGTCGATGTCTGTGCGGGTATGAGTTTAAGTGGAAAACGATTCGCAGAGAGGGGGAGGGAAACTGGGCTGCGACTGGGCTTCTTGGGCCAGGTGGGTTGGGTCCAGTCTGTTTCTATTTTTTTCTTTCTGATTGCTTTTATCTTTTTCTATTTCTATTTTCTGTTTTGAAATTCAATCAAACAAATCAATCAACAAATCAATTCAAAATTCCTCCAAACTTTGCATTGAGTTTTGGTTCTGTTTAACAACAATATTCCATGTCCCAAAATAATATAATATTTTTATTTTAGGGTCCATTTATAATTAAATAAAATGGACATTAGTTATTAAATCAAATGGATTTTGATTTATTTAAAACTCCATTTTGAAATCTAAATATTATCAAAACCAAATCAGTAGGTTTTATTTGAAGATATAAAATACTTGGAAAACTTGTTTAAAATAAAATAACAAGTTTTAGTGTTTAATTA
Organism: Avena insularis; assembly: GCA_023614405.1. Taxonomy (NCBI): domain Eukaryota; kingdom Viridiplantae; phylum Streptophyta; class Magnoliopsida; order Poales; family Poaceae; genus Avena; species Avena insularis. The sequence goes on along the minus strand of CM042689.1, from coordinate 26,237,680 downwards.
AAATAGTAAAACCTTTATTTTTAATAAACTTGGATATTAAATCCTCATTATTTTATTTAAATAAACCCTTACTCTTTTAATCAAAACAATAATGTTTTATTTCAAAATCTTAGCCAAGGTTTAATTTGGCTCTATAAAAATAATCCCTATTTATTTTTCTACCTTTGCCTTTGAAAACCAAATCTTTTTATTAAAAGATCCAAAATAGTAATTCCAAATACTTAAAACTTTCTTTATTAATTCCTTATCTTTTAAATCCCTTTAGGATTTATTTGATCAAAATAGGTTTGAAAGTTTCCAATTTGAATCAAAAAGTTTCTTCTCACCCTGAAAATCAACAAAGTTTTATTTTATTCATTTATTTTTTTCACATTACAAGATTTGGAAAATCTTGGGATGTGACATGCGTATTCCCCCCCCCCTCTAGGCGACATCTCTATCCTTTCATTTAGGATTTTGGCCTAAGTGGGGCTCAATCCCATGGTGCCCAAGTAGATGCACCTCCGTAGTATGACGAGGAGGTTCCCTCGTCCTGGTACGAGCTCGAGGACTCCCTTGTGTAGTGTACCGCGAGGTCATATGAGGGTGCTTCCTCCTGATAGTGTCCGTGGAAGTTGAGAGAGCGCAGTTTGTCATCCATCTCCACCTTCGAGCATGACCAAGGTCCTTGAGAAATATTGAACAAAGTGGTTTAGGGTAGAGGGATCTCTCTCTCTCTCTCTTCCCCGTCAATAAACAACATTCTATAAACCAAGTTCTCAAGAGTAGAGCTAGTGGTGACAAAGTGGTGCGCCTTAATGGTAGCAAGATCAAGCCGCTGAGGATCCAAAATTGTATCATGTGGATCAACAGCAATGTTCAAGGCAGCAACAATACGAGTAGCAATAATTCCCCCATAAATGGGTCCCTTAGCAGCTAAACGACGAGCAATGAGGGAACCAAGATTACACTTATCCTCATTGTTGAGTGCAGCAGCTAAGAAGGCCAATTGATAGTTGGAAATATTACTAGTGTTCTCCCTACCAAGAACACTGGTGGCAAGATAGTAGGCAAAGTACCTGATGGCTAGAAGTTGAATATTCTTTATCTTCCCTCGTTGAGCTCTGCGGTCATCATCATTGGTTATTCCTCGGTAAAGCTCCAACAAATCAGCTAGAAGAGCTAGAATCTTCTTTGATGACCAGCTGTACCAAGTCCCAGGGCCTTGCAAAATTTCTTAAAAGTCATAGAATGAGCCCTGCCATAAATTTTGAAAGACACAGAGGGCTTGAACATGCTGTTAGTAAAGGATAAACTCTCCACAAATTTTTTAGTAAGCAAAGCATATTGTGCACTAACATCCTGCATGTAGCTTGTTAAACCAGCCCTCTGAATCAAAGTCATAAAATCATTAAGAATCCCAACAGCTTGCAAGAAAGTTTGGCAAGGAAAGGTGTAGGGGTGCGCATCCCCTTCATCTCCCTCATAACCAAATCACGGAGTAATGAGATCCTCATTGTATGAGGGTATAGTATTGGTAGATTACCTTGGAAGCCTTGCCCTTCTAGGTGCATCACTCTCAAATATATCACCAAATGTATGGTGGTCCATGACTTCACTTTTCTGAAATTTTAAACAACCATCAAAGCAAGTGATTTCTAGGTTGATAAATGATGAGCAAATACTATAGGAACTTGCTATAGGACTACACATGCATCAAAACAAAGTTTCTAAGCATAGAACAAACATGCAAGCTCAAAAAACATGTCACCTATAGCAGCAAAATACTCAGGATACAATCTACCAATCACAAATCTAATTGGACAAGTGGAGGAGGCACATACCAAGGAGCAATCCCTCCAAAAATCAACACTTGAGATGGGCTGAACAAGGAGATCAAAAAACACGAGCAAGAACAGCAAGAACTCGAGCTTGAGAAAGTTTTCCGGTGTTTTTCGGAAGAGAGAAAGAAGGTGGCTTTGAGGAGGCAGCCTGGAGGGGCCCAGGTGGGCCAACCCCCTCCTAGGCGCCACCCCCTAGTAGGCCGCGCATACCATGGGTGTGGTGGCCTGGGGTGGCCCCCTGGGTCACTTCTGGTGCCTCTCTGCCCCTTTTTTCGAGGAAAAAATTATTTTGAATTTTCTGGGATTTTTCAGGAAACTTTATTTTTGGCCAATTTTCAGGGTATGAAAATTGATTTTCTCGTAGAAACAGTTTTTTCAGAAGAAGCAAAAGCAAACCAAAAGCCAAACTACAGGAGCTCTAAGAAACTCAAACAAGCAAACCTAAAGCTAAATCAAAGACTAGGAAGGAGAAAAGTAAAAAGAAAGCAAGTATAACCACAGTGAAAACATTATTTTGTTCATTAAAATCCTTTTGTTAACAAGGTTGATCAAGTCTTGTTACCAAAACAATCTTATATGAAACAAAACTTTGCATTCCACAAGTTGATTATGTTACCTCATACTTGATAGCAATGGTCCCAATCATAATAGTTTCAAAATTTTCTTGTGGAATGGGACAATATATTTATCCAACCTTGATGCTCTCAATATTTTCAATGGAATTCAGGCAATAGCTCTTAACAACCTTCTTGGGGAAATAGTTCTTTCCACAATATCTTTCAACTCATGGTTAGCTCTAGAGTTTTCCAACAAATGATTCTGAACTTGTTTATTAAAATTACCTTGTTTAACAATAAATGTGTCAAGTTCCTCTAAACATTGATTAGGAGGCTTACCATAAGGAATATCACCTTCATTAAATTGGAGAGAGTGTACCTCAATAGTAGATGAGTGGGGAATTGGCTTACATAACTCCTCTATAGGAGGTAGATTCTTCACATCTTCGGCTCTAATACCTTTCTCCTTTAGACACTTCTTAGCTTCCTTCATCACTTCATCATTTAATGCAATAACTCCCCTTTTCTTTGTTGTTGGTGCTGGAATTGGTTCAGGAACAACTGGTTCAGGAGTAATAGGCTCAGGTGCATTCAGCTCAGTTGAAGTCCAATCATCATAATTCTTGCTTATCTTGGTCATTAATTCTTTAGCATCTGTAGGAGTCCTTTTCCTGAAAACACAATCAGCAAAGCTATCTAGGTATGTCGTAGAATCATCAGTTAGTCTATTATAATAAATATCAAGAAGCTCATTCTTAGGTAATGTACATCCAATATGTGCATGAATCAAGGCACAAAACCTTGTCCATGACTCAAGCAATTTCTTTTCTTCTCCCTATTTAAAATCAAAAAGTCTCTGCAAAGCAGCATGTCTAGCACTGGGAGGAAAATATTTCTGGAAGAAAGAAGCAATCAGGGCTATCAATGGAACCATGAGGTAATCTATTAAACAAAGCCCTAGCTTCTCCTTTTAGAGAAAAAGGGAAGATCTTAGCAACAAAGTACTTGCGCATCTTAAAATCATCAGAGAATAAAGCACTCATAGTAGAAATCTCATTCATATGAGCCACAACACTCTCATTTTCAGTCCCACAAAAAGGTTCTTTCTCAACAATATCTAAATAAGATAAATCAAGAGAGAAATCATAGTCTTCATCTTTAATATCTATGGGAGAGGTGGCAAACTTAGGATCAGAGGAAAACTTAGGCATGATAGTACATCTAGCAAGGAGACTCTTAATAGCACTAGTACCATGTGTGTTTCGGCACTCTTCAACAAATTCATCAATGAACTCAATGTAACCATCATTAATATCATAAATTTCTCTAGACTCGGGTGAGCTAACAGGTGTAACAGTGTCTTCACTAGGAGTTTCGGTATTTCCTATACTATCCATAGTAGCATCTAGAAAAGGACCTAGTGAACCACTCGCATCAAACATAGTAGAAGTAACATCATGAGCATCAAAAGCAGTTTCAGATTTAGCAGTAGTAGCAGTATGTGTAGCATGTGTATATGGTGGTGGTGTAACAAGCTTACTTATAACAGACGGTGAATCAAGAGAAGCAGAGGTGTTTAGGACTGTACCTCTTCTTGTAGTGGATGGTAAAATAGGAAACTTTCCATCACGAGACTTCCCCATGATGAAAGGAGTAGCAATGAATAATAATAGATCCAAGTGAACTTAAAAATAAAGCTATGCTCCCCGGCAACAGCGCCAAAAAATAGTCTTGATGACCCACAAGTGTAGGGGATCGCAACAGTCTTCACGGGTAGTATTACCCAATTTATTGATTCGACACAAGGGGAGCCAAAGAATACTTGCAAGCCTTAACAATTGAGTTGTCAATTCAGCTGCACCTGGAAATAGTTCTTGCTCACGGAAGTTTATCAGTAGCAACAGTTTGTAGTAGCAACATCAATAGCAAAATAGGAGCAATAGTAACAGTAACAGTAACAGTAACAGTAGGATTCGAGTGCGGTAGGCATAGGGATGGATGGACGGGCGTTGCATGGACGAGTCTAAACATGTAACTTCAAGATCTAGGGCATTGTAGATAAATAATAACAAGCATCCAAGTACTAAAAAATCCTAGGCATGTGCTCCAAATATAGTCATACGTGCTCGCAATGAGAACTTGCACAACATCTTCTGTCCAGCCAGCCCGTGGTAGCAGGGCCTCTAGGGAACTACTGACAATTAAGGTGCTCCTTTTAATAGATCACCGGAGCAAAGCATTAACTCTCCATGAACACATGTGATCATCACACCACAGCCATCCCCTCCGGTTGTCCCAATTATTGTCACTTTGGGGCCTTTGGATCCGGACAATGATATGTGTACACAACTTGCAGATAAGATCACAAACAATACTATTATAATAATTCAATAATAAGTTCAGATCTGAGATCATGGCACTCGGGCTCTAGTGGCAAGCATTTAGCACAACAAGTTGCAACAAAGTCAAATAGCACTAGTAGAGATACTAGGCACTATGCCTTAACAGATCTTATTCGATTACATGATAGAACTCATCCAATCCCTACCATCCCCAAGCCTACAGCGAGGGATTACTCACTCATGGATGAGGGAAACATCGGTGGTTGATGGAGATGCGTTGGTGATGATTATGGCGATGATCCTCTCCAAATTCCCCGTCCCGGCAAGGTGCCAGAACAGAGTTTTTGGATCCGAATTTTGGTTTCTGGTGGCGGCGGTGGAGCGGAACTCTTTCTAGAAAACTATCGAACCCCCCTCGGTTTTTAGGTCGAAAGGCAACTTATAGGCGCAGAGGGAGGCCGAGGGGGTGCATGGGTGGCCGCACCCCCTCCAGGCGCGGCCAGTGGTGGGCCCGCGCCTGGGGTGGGTGTGGGCCCCCCAGGCCTCCTCTCCGTCTCCTCTTCTAGCTCTGAGTATCTTCTAGTGAAATATATTCTTTGGCATATTTTCTGGGATTTTTCCTGATAGTTGATTTTCTGCACAAAAACAAGACACCAAGGTAATTCTGCTGAAAACAGCGTCAGTCCATGTTAGTTGTATCCAAATCACTCAATTTTTTAGAAGAAACAATAGCAAAGTGTTCGAGAAAGTAGATACGTTTTGGATGTATCATATGCTAAGTTTGATTTTGATATTGATGGTTGCAATATTTCTAAAGTGATTATTTTCCTACAAAAGCTTGCTAGAAGTCCTGATGCTAGTGATATGCATGTTGCTTTCACCAAACATATTACAGATGCTCTTGTTAAGATTAAGGAAGAGAAGCTAAAACACAAAGCTTCTATTCCTAGGAAAGTAGAAGATAGTTGGGAACCCATTATTAATATGCAAGTGAATGACTTTGATCTCAAAGCTTCATGCGATCTTGGTTCTAGTGTCTCTATTATGCCTAGGAAGATTTATGAAATGTTTGATTTGCCACCATTGGAAGATTGTTATTTGGATGTCCCACTTAATGATAATGCTAAGAAGAAACTCATGGGGAGTATTAATGATGTTCTCATTATGGTTAACAATTCTCATGTCCCCGTGGATTTCTATGTTTTGGATGTTGAATAAAATGCTTCTTGTCCTATTACTTTGGGAAGACCTTTTCTTAGAACAGTTGGTGCCATCATTGATATGAAAGAAAGCACCATCAAATATCATTTTCCATTCAAGAAAGGTATTGAACACTTCCCTATGAGGAGAGAGAAGTTGCTTTTTGCTCCTCCTTTGAAAGCAAGGTTTGACGTGAATGCTTCTTCATTTGAAAATACTTGATTCTTCTTACTTCTTGTGCCTAACTTAAAGGCGTTAAAGAAAAATACTTGTTGGGAGATAACCCAAGAGTTTCCTTGAGTCTTGGAAGTTATTACTTCAGCAGTGACCTCTCCTTATCCTTTTTGTTTGCTTTTTGTGCCAAGAATGACCTCTAATGAGAGGGAAGTAAGATTTGCCCGAAACAGATTTCTGTCCTCCTCCAAAAAAAATCGTGAGGAGTCTCTGTAACTCGGATTGAGCTCAACATTTACTAATAAATCCCCCAGTATTTCGAAAAAATCGTTTCTAACTGCTGGTTTGTTTTGACATATTTCTGCCGTTATTTGCATTTGCTTCTTATTGATTCCTTTTTTATTTCTCTTTAGGTGAATTGAGCTTTTTGAAGGAGTTACTATAGTAGCTTGTGTTTTTAGTGAAAATTCTTGCCATTCCAAAGCTTTGCCAGAGGTCAAATATCTTTTGAATACACTAATGTTGCTAATGAAGATTGTGTGAAGTTTTGTATGAAGCTTATCCTCTTTAGAGTTCTTTGTTCCTGGCTTTCAATGCTTGCAAATGGTTTGATATTGGTTTTGATGGTGCATGTCACCTCAAAAATTATTCTTTTTATCACTTACCTACTCGAGGACGAGCAGGAGTTAAGCTTGGGGATGCTTGATACGTCGGAAACGTATCTATAATTTTTGATGCTCCATGCTTGTTTAGTATCTACTTTGCTTTGCTTTGTCTACACTTTTAGGTGTTTTTATATCTTTTCTGGAACTAACCTATTAACAAGTTGCCACAGTTCCAGTTGCCTGTTTTCTTCTGTTTTTGGTTCCAGAAAGGCAGAAAATCAATATTCTCGGAATTGGATGGGGCAAAAGCCAAAGTCAATATTTTACCGTGAGGGACACGAATCCAGAAGACGAGACGGAGACGCAAACTAGGGCAGCCAAACCCCCTAGGCACGGGTGGGCCCTGCCCCGCGCCTGGGCAGGATGTGGACCCCCTGGCCGCCTCCCAGCCTTGCCTCTTCGCCTATAAGAAGCCCCCGATGCAGAAACCCTAAGTACCCGATAAATATTCTACGAACCCTTCTGTAGCCGCCGCCACCGTTATCCTTGGATTGGGGGGATCTGAAGTTCTTCCCGGCACCCTGCCGAAGGGGAGATCATCCCGGAGGCCTTCTCTCCGGTATGATGCGTGAGTAGTTCCACCTTGGACTATGGGTCCATGTAGTAGCTAGATGGTTGTATCTCCTCCTTTGTGCTTTCATGTATAGATCTTGTGAGCTCCGTTCATGATCAAGATCTAATCTATTTGCAATCATGCATGTTGTGTTTGCAGGGATCCGATGGATATTGAGATTACTATGTCAGATTGATTAATGGTTTGGTCTTTATGATTCTATCATGTCTGTGTTGTTTGTGATCTTGCATGCTCTCCGTTGTTAGTAGCTATCTTGTCCAAGTAGTTGCTAGTAACTCCAAGAGGGGGTATTTATGCTTGATAGTGGGTTCATGCCTCTAGTTTCCAAGGGAAGTGACAGAAATCTCTTCGGTTGTAAATGTGTTGTTGCTACTAGGGAGAAAACAATGGTCTCTTGGTCATGGAGAAAGTGGATTGTTTACCTTGCACACTTTGCTTAAAGCAGTTGTCTGTTGCTTGCAACTTAATACTGGAGGGGGTTCAGATGATAACCTGAAGGTGGACTTCTATGTATATTGTTGGATGGTGGTCTATGTATATTGTTGTATTGCCCAATCGAATCTCATAGGATCTTTTTGTCTGGTATTGTATTGATATGCCTTGCTCGGTTCCTGTCAATTGCCCTGCTATAATTTTTTTACCCTTCATGCCATGTTGTTTATCTAAGGAGAGCGCCTCTAGTGAACTATGGACCCCGGTTCAATCTTTACCATTGATACATCTTCCACTGTTACTTGTTTACTTGCTGCAAACCATTACCTTCCACACCATATGTTTAATACTTTATTACAGCAAACCGGTGAGCTTGACAACCTCACTGATTCGTTGGGACAAAGTCTTGAGTTTGTGTTGTGCAGATCTCCACATTGCTTACAACACCTGTGTGACGTTTCCTTCCTCCTACTGGTTCGATAACCTCGGTTTCTTACTGAGGGAAACTTGCTACTGTGCTGCTTCACACCTTGCTCTTGGGGTTCCCAACAGGCTCCACGTCAACTACGTGTACAACCATCACGCCCCCCTTGTCACCTTGCCGGCACGCGCATCCACCCTGGGTGGGTGCGTCGTGGTCAAGCGGCCCAGGCGGCGGTGCCCTTTTGCTGGCGGTGGCCGGCGATACCCCCGGCGTATGCTCGGTGGCCTCATGGCGGTGCGGTGGTGCACCCTTTGCCCCCAAAAAGACTCTGTCTTTCGGCAGTGGCGGAGGCGTGGCGCCCTCCATGTCCGTGTTCTTCGTCTAGTGCCTCGGCATGCCAATGCGCATTGGATCGAGAGGAACGGGCGCGTCCTTTCGGCGGTGCTACTTTGTCGGCGAGCAGGTGAGTGCCCTTTTCCCCTTTCCCCATTTTGACTTTAGGGTTAGGGTTTGATTTTTTTCGGGATTTGCTTTTGGGGATGAACTAGGGTTTCTTTTGATTGTTTTCTACCAAAAATGATCTAGAACTAGCTTGCTCTGATACCAATGTTAAATCCGATTAGGATCAACTAGCCTAGACAAATTCGGTAGCCCTTTTACCTTTGCATGCTCTAGTCGGAAATCTGAGAGAGAGAGAGAGATCGGAGAGGGAGAGGGACTTGTACCATTGCTGTGGCTTGAGGAGCCCGATCCGGTGGCCATCGGGGAGGGCGACGGCGTGAGCGAGGCGGCGGCATCGGTGGTGCTTCCCGTCACTCTGCGCGATCCCTTGATCGGAAGGGCGTGGGGACTGGCGCACGACGAACCTCGTTAGTTGTGCCACCGGTCCCCACCTCCTTATATACGTGCATGTGATAGGGGTCCACCAACCAGGGAGGTTGGGCGTCCCCGATCAGGACGTGGTCAAGGGTACGTTTGATCCGTTGGGCTCGATCGTGTGGAGATCAACCTTACACTCTTCCCTTCTCCTCCGGATGCTTCGCCGGCCGGAGTGGGGAGGTGAGGAGCCGCCACCCCCTTAAGTGCTTAGGGTAGTAGTGGTTCTTTGTTTTCTAGGTAGCTTGCCCTTTGTGGTGTTTGGCAATATGCCGGTGGAGATCTGGCGACTGTGGCTTGCGAGCGGCACACGGTGGATGGAGGTGAAGAGGCTGCTCTTGAGGAGCTCCGGTGGCCGGAGCCGTATGAAAGCGGTGCTGCCTCCCTCTACTCCACGTCAAGTAAGCTTCGCGACCACGTGCAGGTCCGTCTCCCTTCTTCTCTGCGAGCTCTCTCAGCCAGCCGTGGCGGCGAGGGAGAGGGCGAGGCCAGAGATGGGGATTCTCGGGCTGGATGGTGGTGGGGTGCCCCAGGTCATGCGTCTTCAGAGGTGAAGACACGATGCTGGTTCTTGCTGCAACGAGCGGATTACATGGTGGTCATGACTGCCTCCATGAGTTTTGGCCGAAAGGCGGCTTCCAGTAAGGAGGCCTCTTCTGGAGCTTCTCCCCGGACTTAAGTGTCTTCTTGCTGCCAAGTGGTGCGTCCCCGGCAGCGTCAAGGCGGTCAGCGGTGGAGGCTCAGCCGCGGTGGAGACGGCCCTAGACTTGATTGCTTTTTTACATTTTCTTCTAGGGTCCTTTATGCAAATGTTCGCGACCGTGATGTATTCTTCTTTTCTTAAGGTCATGTATGTGAAATGTACCCACCGATAACAATATAATGGCAGCTTTGGGGTCCTTCAAAACCCCTTCCCCTAAAAAACGTGAAGTTTGAATTAGCTCCGTTTCATATGAGATGGTTCTCTTTTAAAAAGATCATTTGGCCAGTCATCTCTAGCCGCGTCACCCGTACAACGTCGTCGACCAGTCATCTCTTCATGGCCGCGCTTTCAACACATAAAAATAAATTAATCCTATCATAATTAAATATAAAATAAAATAATCCATAAGATTCAAAATAAAATAAAATCACATGGTCGCCAACTAGCGGCTAGAGCTAAACCCGAAGGAGTGGGACAACGAAGAGAGGGAAGGGATAATAAGAGCGCTTCTAGCACAGACACGGATTGCAAAATTGAATATTTATTTTTGCAGGGCCAGTTTGCGGGTTCTGTTGTGCTGAAAACCACAAAACTAAAATTTTGGAGTTTTAATGATTCAGAACAAAATCTGAATCTAAACATGAAAAATTCAATTTAGCACCATAGGTCACATCCAAGCAAAGTTCATTCACAACTAAAAAAAGATAACAAAGGTGTAGCGGTAGAGGCAACAATAGCAATGGCAGCATCACCGCTAGTTGCTTCAACGGTAGTAGCAGCATCACCTCCAGTCAGCGCGTCGGTGAAAGGCGACACGGATGGGGGGCGCCTTGAGCACGGGAACGACTACCAGAGTCCAGAGGTAAATGCTGGTCCATGGCGGCGCATACGAGAGGAGGGAACAGCGGACGACGCGTGATTGTCCCTCGCGACATATTTGGCATGCGGGGATAGGGTCGGTGAAATGTCCCTCGCGACAAGATCGACGCAATGATGTGGAAAACCGGAAAGCCAACCCTGGAATGGCCTATATCTGAGTTTGTTGAGGGGATGCGGTGCCTGAAAAAATTGCAGGTTGACGGATTTTACGATATTTGGCATTTGCGCGGGCTAAACTGGCAATTAATTTTGCATGGGGAAAGGAGGAGGGGGGACACTTTTGCATAAGTGCTCTAACCCTTTTGGCACGGCTTTAGGGACGCAATGCAATAAGATTGTTTATTGGAGAAGTGGCGCGGAAGAAAAATACACTTCGTTGTCGCAATGCAATCAGAAAATTTTGTTTGGTCATGTCGACCACGTCCACGTATGGACTGCATCATCCAGCTGCCAATGCAGCCAAAAAAAAACACGGACTGTACTACAATACACTAGTATCGTCTTCAATCTTCCCGGTGTCCTTGCCTCCGAGCTCCGCCACCGCAGAAGGCAGCGCCGTCGAGTTCTTGTGTTCCTTCTTCCTCGACAGCTCCGAGACGTAGTTGATCAAGTCCGTCAGATCGGAGTGCGACGACCCGCCTTCCTCCATGGCCGCCTTCGCCTCCGCGGCGATCTCCTTGGCCCTGGACCTCCTCGCCGCCGCCTCCGGCGCGTCGCCCATCAACTCGGCGACCGCCTTCTCAATGTCACCGCTCTCCACCTGCACCCCCTCGGCCTCCGCGGGGAGGTACATGGCAGGGATCTTCACGCCGGATCTGACGCCGACGCCGAGCACGTCCACGAGCAGCTGCTCGCCGCAGAACTGGTCGGCGATGTTGGGCCACGTCAGCGCCGGCACGCCGATGGAGAGGGCCTCCAGCGTGCCGTTCCAGCCGCAGTGCGTGAGGAAGCCGCCCACCGCCGGGTGCGAGAGGATGGTCACCTGCGGCGCCCACCCCCGCACGAGAAGTGCCCTGTCCTTGACCCGGGCCTCGAAACCTTCCTCGTCGAGCAGCGCCCTCACGGCGGCGTCGCCCTTGGCCTCCTTGATGGCCCACACGAACGGCCGGCCCGACGCCTCGAGGCCGCGCGCAAGGTTAGCGAGCTGCTTCGCGGTCAGCTGCGAGATGCTGCCGAAGCTGACGTACAGCACGGACGCCGGCGGTCGCGCGTCGAGCCATGAGACGATGTGCCCGGCGTCGACGTCGGCGGTATTGCCGCGGCCGGCCTTGGAGTCGGCGTCGTCGGCCATGGTGCTCGAGGCGCAGGTCGGCCCGACAGCCCACGTCGGCTTACCGAGCGCCGCCGCGTACGCGTCGAGGAAGGTGCCCTCGATGCCGCGGAACGTGTTGAAGAGCAGGCCGTCGGCGGTGGCCTCGGCGTCGAGCGTGTCGCGGTACTCCTTCTCGGCGCCGGGGTACTGGAAGAAGCCCCGCATCGTGGCCTTCATCCCGACGGCGCGCACCGGGAAGCCCGGCACCTCGAACGGTTCCATCTCCTCCACTCGGTCGTACACGCCGCGCGTGATCAGGCAGTTCACGGTGAGCTGGAAGTAAGCCGACGGGCAGTGCATGACCAGCCTCGGGATGCCTAGACGCTCGCACACCGCCGCTACCCATGGGTTGCACAAGTCGGCGATGAGGCAGACCGGCGGACGCGGCAGCGCGCGGATGTACTCCTCCAGCGGCCCGGACAGGTTCCAGATGGCCTGGAAGAACTTGAGGAACATGCCCAGTTCGTGCGCCCCTGCTGTCAGCTGGTCCACGGCCTCCATCCCCTCCGGCAGACCGTGCTCCGGGCCGGAGAACGGGAGCTCGACGAGCTCGAGGGGGAGGCCCGCCCTCCTGGCGCCATCGACGGTGGCCCTGTTGCGCGCGGCGTTGACCGGCGTGGTGACGACGGTGACCCGCGGCCCGCGCGCGGCGATGAGCCGCGCAACGTCCACCATCGGGATGATGTGGCCCTGCGCCGCCAGCGGCACCAGCACGAAGTGCAGCTCCGACAACGTCCCCATCTCAGTGGCACGGCAGCTGAGCAGCTCGACCTGATCTCTCTCTGGCTGGCTCTAGCTCTTGCACTGTAGTGGCGGCTACAGGTCTGGTCTGCGAGCTGTGTGTAAACTAAAGGAGTAGTATATAGCGGTAGGTAGTCAGTGTGGACATGGACTTCTGCTCACGGCAACGGTTCAGTGGTGACGTCGGCATGGCATTAGACAGGGGCTGACCCAATTCTTTTGACAATTTATTTATGAAACAAAACTAAAACATTAATTTTGCGAAACACTTCTGAAACTTCTCAATCTACTTTCACAATTTTCAAAAGAAAAATCAAACATATTCATGTTTTAATCTAGACTCACTCCCCTAAAAAAGCACAAGGAAAGAGCAATAGGTTTTTCAACTATGTTTCAAATATTAGTTTTATATTAGGTTATCTCCAACGGGCGATCTATTCAACCAATGGCAGTCCGAATCGGTCGACGCGGACATCTTGACAGCCAAAACACATCCAAGTGGCCCAACACAAAAGACCACGTTTGTCCATACCAACCTATTCCTCGCCCAAAAATGCACCAGGAATGCGTCCCCGCGGATGCGTCATGGACAGCGCGCGTGTCCTTTCTCGTCTTCTCGCATCGGTGCACGGACCCGTCTGGCAGCAACCCAACGGTCACTGTTCTCCAATCCAAAAGTCATCAATGGAGTAGGCTGACTCCTTGATTGGCGCATCGCTAACTCGTAGCCTGGTCGCTGCCTGACGCATGCGCTGCACGTGCCGCCCAACGTCTGGGTTGGCCGCTCGACATCAATACCGGTGTATCGACCTTCGCGTCGGCATCTAATGTCCTCACCTTTTTAAACATGCCCCTGCGGTCATCTTCTCCACACACCACCACCTTGCATTCCCCACCCCAGAGGCTGGGATGACCACCTGGTCCTAGGCACGGGCGAGGTCAGAGAGGATGACGTGGGGGAGGGGGGCCAGAATGTTTTGCCAGCGCTTTCCCCGTCATCAACGACGTCGCCATCTCCGTCACCTTCGCCACCACCTGCGCCCATCAACTATCTCGCTGGTGTTGAGTTCAGCGTCACAATCCACCTGGGCATGAATTGGGACATGCTTCGTCTCCGCACGAAGCTCGTGACCCTCGTCGATGGGCAAGAGCCTCACCATGTCGTGTTGTAGTTGCCCGGCGGCTCGACTAGCCTTTGGTCCGTGGTGGTGTTGTTCGACTGCCTCGGCTAGATGCACCTCGACAAACGCTGGAGGAAGTTCGCATGTGCACACAACATTGAGGCTGAGCACTTCCTCGTCTTCACGTACACCGGCGAAGCCATGTTCACTGACGGCGTCTTCAACGAGACCATATGCCGTCGGCACTACCACGCCAACTCCAAGTCCGATGACTAGACAAAGACGAGATGGAGTCTTATAGATTAAATCTAGCTACTTTTCCTGTATGTTCTTACAGCAAGCAAATTGCCTATACATATGTCAAGATCAAGATGAAGTCTTCTAATTAAATCTACTACGTATGCAATGTAAAAAAATGTAAGCAAAACTATGCATAGGATGCAATACAATTGTAAGTAGAATCTATAAACCTACGTACTCATTGCAAGTCAAATTTAGATATAATCTTTTTTAAAAAAAATGGGTCGGCGTCGTTGGGCACCTGACCCAAACTCACTCAGGGACGGATCCACCATCCCTATAGGCCGGGCAGTTACGTCAGCTGCCTTGTATTTTTTAAATTTCTGTAGCGATTTTACTAAAAAATAACGTCTTAAACATGTTTGTCCGGACTTCTGAATCCTCTGTGTCCGCCACTGTCCAAACTGATCGAGACCAAAATGGGCTGTTTTTGTGTCCGCCTGACTGATGAACACATCCCGTGTTCGAAATCTGTCGCATGCTCTTAGAAAAATGTTAAAAGCCTAGTAATTCTTAAAGCGTCGATTTTATGGTGAACATGGCCCCGCGCGTTCGGCCACCGACGACGCTTCCGTCAGTGGTGACGTGACCATGAGGATAGAAGGGGTACTAATCAAGAGGACCATCGAGTGTGGAGGCTACTCTACGTTCACATGGATCGGTATCTGGCCATATCTGTTGGGCATGGCGAGCGATAGTGAGACGATGGCAAGTAGCATGTGGGAAAAGCTGCGTCATCTTGTGGAAGCTGTTGGGCGGAAGGTCGGCATGGAGGGTTAGGAAGGGAGGGTCGCTAGATCTGCTCCAGCGGTGCTTCCTTGTCGCCGTCTTCCGATCTCCGAGTGGCCGACTGGTCTCGGGCTGAGTTCAGACTTGTGGGTCTAAGAGCATCTCTAACACACACCGGAAAGTATCGGAAAACACCATTCGGAGGTCGTGTTTGGTGGATTTTTTTAGGCAGCGAATGATGTGACGAAACAGACAGAACTAGAAAGAGGAATATTCTCTTTTTACAGTTTAGCGCACACGGTTTCTGCCAGGACAAAAATGATACGAAATCGTAAAACGAAACCACAAATGACAGAATTTAAGCAAATTAGATCGTTCAACGGCGACAATCATCAAGTTTTAAGCAAATTTAACAAAGTATCTCGCTACCACGTCGCAGAACATCATCTAAAATATCAATCATCACCACAACCCACGTGGATCATCAAGCATCGAAGCCTCCTAAGCCTTGATCAAAGTCACGTCTTCAACTTGCGTGAAATTCTTCGCTCGGGTCCGGTTAGGCACTTGCGATCCATCGACCTCCTCCACCTCCACCTCCTCGTCTTCACCTGCACCGTCGACACCACCATCCGTCTCATTGTAAATTTGTGACCCATCCAACTCATCTCCATAGCCGTCGAGCGGAGCCGTGTCGATGTACACCGCATTGTTATTCAACAAATCGACGTAGGAGGTCGGAACCTCGTGCAAATCGCTGTGTATAAAACGCCAACTCGAATCAATTGTATACGCACTTGGCGGCGGCTACGGTGGAAGGGGAGGGGAATTGTTTATACCTAGATCGGCTAGCCGAGACCGTTTTGGCGGATTTCGCGACGGCAGATGGTTTCCTGGGGACTTCCTTCCGCTTCGCGACCGCGTGCGTCGTCTTGCCCAGCGCTGGCTTCGACTTGGAGGCGGTGGCACTTGCTGGAGTGTGGGGAGCAGCGGGACCAGCGGGAGATCGACCGGAGCGCCCACACTGCCATCCTGGATGAGGACGGAGCCCTGCCGCTTCAGCTTCGTCGCAGCAGCAGCTTTCGCAGGCGCCCCGGCTGGGGAACCGGCGACAGGGACGGAGACAACGGTGGCTGTCAGATCGCCGGAGCTCAGCCGCGGATGCTGGACGTCCATGGCGGCCTTTCGTGGGGCTCGACGGAGATGGGAGGGGCGGGGACCGGAGATCGAGCGTGGCGGTGGAAGGAATTGCGCGGCTGAAACTTCCCTTTCGTCAAAGAAAACGGAAGATATGGTTCGCGTCTAGGTCGGGCTCGAAAGCTGGGTTTTCTCGGTTCCGCGGGGGTGTTTTTTCGGGGCCGTATTTTTTTTTGGTTCAATCGATTTTAAGACGTCACTTTTCTCACGCAAAACAAAAAAATAACGGTTATTTTTTCGATTCCATCCTTTTACGGTGTCTGCTAGAGATGCTCTAATAGCATCTCCAAGCGAGGTATCAAATTCGGTCTTCTTTGACAACGATTTGAAGGCAAATAGGGCATCTGCCTGTACTCGGTCTGTCGATCACATCCAACGACAACCCTTAAATTTTGTCCGTCCCGTATTTGGCCGATTTTTAAAATGTTTTTCCAAGCAAATACATTACACTAAATGTTTATAAACATCATGTATGAAATGAAATCGAAAATGATAGCAACAACAAAAGAAAGATCACATGTCATTCCCCATGAACTCTCTCTCTTCTTCAGGTAGCAAGCCCTAGTATCATGGTCGAGGAGGGAAAGATCTTTGGTCATCACACATGTCTCCTTTATTAAGACCTTGAGTTCAACTTCTTTTGCCCTTAATGCAGCATCCATATTGGCAGCCTTGGCAATCTCGGCCTTAATCCGCAGTTTCTCGTCTGTGGCCTTCGACTCTACAAGGAACTTTGCCTTCTCGATTGTAGCGTTGGTGAGTCCATGGAGCGTACGCTAAAGTAATACTTATGACTGGGGGTGGCATGTCGGAATAGCCAAACGAGTCGGCAACCTCCGGGGACGCACTGCGCGGGGAGAAGCAGGTCATGGACGCCCCATTCCCGGGCAGATATCGTACTACAGCGGTTGTGATATCAGCGGCGACATGCTCCGGGGAGGCTTGAACACGCCCGAGCATTGGTTGCAGGCACTCGCTGACACATGTTGCACGATGCAGAAGGGTGTGTTCGGTTCTAGAACTGGAGGGAACGGAACGGAATGGTTCCATTCCGACGTCATGGGACGGTTCTGACCCCATGTTCGGTTTAGAAAAAATCGAGGAACGGAATGGTTCTGATTTCTGTTCGGTTGGTGGAATCGAAGAACGGAACGTAAAACCAAAACACTGCTAAATATTTTATTGATTTGAGTCTAAACTTAATCCTCTTTTCAAATCATAATTAATAATAACAAAGAGTCAATTAGAACGAATAGAGGTCAAAATCTGAGGCCCCAAAAATTGGAGATTAAAATCTGAGGCATAATCGGAGCCAAAAATTGGAGGTCAAAATTAGAGGCAAAATCGTTGCTGCTGCCTTGCCTCGTGCCAAAATCAGAGCTACAATCAGAGCCAAAATCGGAAGCCGCCGTCCGCGCATGCCTTGCTTGGACGCCATCACCACTGGGTGCTCGCGGCGCGCTGGGCTTGCTTCATGCATGGCCGTTGCTGGCGCGTGCTTTACTGTCGCCGCCGCCGCACGCCGCTGCTTTTGTTGCCGCCGCCCGCCGCCGGCGTGTGCTTGTCCGCCAGCCCGCCGCTCGCAGCCGCCCGCTAGCCGTGCGAGCTTGGCCGCCGCTGCCGGGCCTGCTTTGCAGCGCCGCCGGGTCCGCGAGTGCGTCGCTCGCGCGCGTGGTTAGAGAGAGGGGCTAATTAGATTTTTTGTTAGTGAGCCGTTCTCCCAGGTCCGGTCGATTCGGTCGAACGAGGTGATTCCGCATCTGAGGAGAATATTCCATTCCGAAGAACTAGTTGGTTCCATCCCGTCTGTCTAACCGAACATAGGAACGGGTGCTAGGTACGGAACGGACTCATTCCGTTCCTCCAAATTCCAGAACCGAACACACCCGAAAGCATCGATCACCGCCTGGTGCTTCATCATCAACAACGCTTGCTGGGCTGCCAGCTGGTTATGGGCCTTCTTAGCGGCCTCAAATCGAGTTGTTTCCTTCATGACTTCAAGTGCATAGATCGTTTGTAGCTAGTTTTGAAATAAAGATATTGATCCCACAGGGAGCAGTAGGCGAAAGACTAAAATACTTTTAAATTAAACTAAACGGGGTACTTTAGGAATAATTCTAAGATGAAAAAAAGTAGGATTGCTTTTGCGTTTTTGGTTGATTGAAATAGTAAAGTAACGTAAAGTAAAACTTAATGGAGAAAGTAGTAATCACGTGTGTAAAAAGATTGAAACTACAATAGGGGAAAGTCGTTCTCAAAGAGTGGTGGATACACCGTTAGCAATTTAGACTAAGTGATCAAGATTATTATGACGAATATTCTCATGATATGCATGTATGTGGAAGGCACTTCATATATGGATGATTAGGCAACAACCACTGCTCACACCATCCTTCATAACCACAGCTGACAGTTAAACGACATCAATCGTATTATCCCGCTATTAAAAGATTTCTCCCGCGACATGGACATGGCTTAATGAGTTCTTCTTACTTCCCCAAGTTAGTGTGTAAATGATGACAACGACTTTATAGTCACAGTAAGTGCTATCATCCCTCCGTCTACCAACAAGTAATCCCCTCCATCAAGTCCCAGTGAGAGGCAAATATTAAGTAGGTGCACAACTCTCAATATCAAGACGAAGACAATTAACACATACATATAATGATGTATAACATAACAATCCCAATTTCATCTCAATCATATACTAGGGTTTCTCCATCTCCCTAATAACTAATGATCTATTCAGACATGGAGGCAAATAGCATCATGACAATGGTAATGGAAATGATTATCGATAAATAGTACTTGTATAAATCCACAACTAGTGCAAGAGTTACGACAAGATCTAGATGAGATGGATGAAGATGATGGTGGTGATGGAGATGCAGCGGTTGATGAATATGGAGATCGATGCCTTGTCCTTCCAGATCTGCTTAGGGCGAAGATGGATCCCTAAGGCAAGTTCCCCCTCTAGATACCTTCCGAAGGTAACGTTTTTGGCGATTTCTGGGTGTTTTGTATGCCGTCTTGTCGAATCAGTTGCACGGGGTGAAACTATTTGAGGAGGCAAAGGCGGCGCCAACTATACGACTGGAGCTATACGGTGGCAGACTGTATAGTTGGTCATCAACTCTTCTGTATCCTTCGCTCGCTTCGGGTTTTCTTCTGGTATTATTAATATTTCACAAATAAGCAATTTACGTAGTTTTTGGCTCATTTTCACTCTAATATAACTGCTCTAAGAATTGTGTCCATTGGATCCATCATCTGATCTCATCCTGGTGAAAATAAACATAAAAACTGAGTGCGAACATGATACGGCGGCAATTTCTGGGTGTTCTGTATGTCGTCTCGTTGAATCAGTTGCATGGGGTGAAACTATTTGAGAAGGCAGAGGCGGCACCAACTATACGACCGGAGCTATACGGCGGCAGTCTGTATAGTTGGTCATCAACTCTTCTGTATCCTTCGATCGCTTCGGGTTTTCTTCTGGTATTATTAATATTTCACAAATAAGCAATTTACGTAGTTTTTGGCTCCTTTTCACTCTAATATAACTGCTCTAAGAATTGTGTCCATTGGATCCATCATCTGATCTCATCCTGGTGAAAATAAACATAAAAATTGAGTGCGAACATGATACGTCGTAAATGTACCTATAATTTTTTATATTCTATGCTTATTTAGTATCCACTTTGTTATGTTTTGTCTATACTTTGAGGTATTTTTATATATTTTCTAGGACTAACCTATTAACAAGATGTCGTAGTGTCAGTTGCCTGTTTTCTGCTGTTTTTGGTTTCAGAAAAGCTAGTAAGGAAATATTCTCAGAATTGGACAGGACAAAAACCAAAGTCAATATTTTACCAGAAGGAACACGGAGTCTGAAGGGCAAGGTGGCCACACCTAGGGCCCTAGGGTCGGCACCCACCGACATTGCCCTTTCACCTATAAAAGCACCCCAATGCAGAAACCCTAAACACCCGATCAAATCTCCACGAAACAGTCCATAGTCGTCGCCACCATCATCCCTAGATCAGGGAGGGATCTGAAGCTCTTACCGACACACTGTCAGAGGGGAGAGATCATCACGGAGGCCTTCTTCATCACCATGCCAGCCTCCAGAGTGATGTGTGAGTAGTTCACCCTTGGACTATGGGTCCATACAGTAGCTAGATGGTTGTTTCTCCTACTTTGTGCTATCATGTTTAGATCTTGTGAGCTCCGTTCATGATCAAGATCATATATTTGTAATCATACATGTTGTGTTTGCGGGGATTCGATGGATATTGAGATACCATGTCAGATTGATTATTGATTCTATGATGTCTGTGTTATTTGTGATCTTGCATGCTCTCCATTGTTAGTAGCTATCTTGGCCAAGTAGATGCTTGCAACTCCAAGAGGGAGTATTTATGCTCGATAGTAGGTTCATGCCTCTAGTAATCTAGGGAAGTGACAGAAATCTATAAGGTTGTAGATGTGCTATTGCTACTAGGGAGAAAACAACAATCCTTTGTTCATGGAACAATTGTATTGTTTACACTACACACATTGCTTAATGTAATTATCTGTTGCTTGCAGCTTAATACTGGAAGGGGTTCGGATGATAACCTGAAGGTGGATTATTAGTCATAGATGCAGTTGAATTACGGTCTATGTATTATGTTGTAATGCCCAATCAAATCTCATAGGAGTCAAGATGTCTAGTATGTGGATTGTTATGCTTTCTCAATCTATCAATTGCCCCGTTGTAATTTGTTCACCCAACATGTTATCTATCTTAAGGAGAACACCTGTAGTGAACTGTGGACCCCGGTCTAATCTTTATCATTGATATTTCATCTATCATTACTGTTTACCTTCTACAAGCAAACTATTATCTTTCACACTATACGTTTAATCATTTGTTTTCAGCAAACTAGTGAGACTAACAACCTCACTGTAAGTTGGGGCAAAGTATGGAGTTTGTGTTGTGCAGGTTCCAAGTTGTTAGAAACACCTTGGAGTTGTTTCCTTACTCCTACTGGTTTGATAACCTTGGTTTTATAACTGAGGGAAAACTTGCTGCTGTGCTCATTATACCTTCCTCTTAGGGTTTCCCAACGAGGCTCTACAGTTAACTGAGCCACATCAAGACTTTTTCTAGCGCTGTTGCCGAGGAGTTAAGGACAACTTCAATCTCTTCCTCCTCGTCATTCACCTTTCAAGGAGAAAGAAGATTCTCGCAAGGGGAGTCTCTCACAACCAATCTCTTTACTTTGTTTTTGGTTTGCTTAGTTTATTTTGCGTTGTTTTTCTTGTTTCTCTTTTTCAAAAATTACAAAAAAATAGTTTTGTTTGGTCTGCTTTTTCTTATCAAATACACACAAAAAATTAGTTCCTTCTTTAGTTGCTACTACCGTTGGCTTGCTTCACCTTTGCAAAAATGAATACTCCTAAAAACACCAAGTTGTGTGACTTCACTAGCACAAACAACAATGATTTCCTTTCAAACCTATTGCTCCACCTGCTCCTGATGCCACTTTTTATGAAATAAAACCTGCTTTGCTGAATCTTGTTATGAAAGAGCAATTTTCTGGTGCTAGTTCTGATGATGATGCTGCTCACCTTAATAACTTTGTTGAACTTTGTGAGATGAAAAAATATAAGGATGTAGATGGAGATATTATTAAGCTTAAATTGTTTCCTTTCTCCTTGAGAGGAAAAGCTAAAGAATGGTTGCTATCCTTGCCTAGAAATAGTATTGATTCTTGGATTAAATGCAAATATGCTTTTATTAGAAAATATTATCCTCCTGCTAATATTATATCTATGAGAAGTGAAATAATAAAATTTAAACAACTTGATAATGAACAACTGGAAAGAATGAAATCTTTGGTAAAGAATTGTCCCACTCATAGACTGACTGCTTGGATGATTATCCAAACTTTTTATGCAGGACTGAATTTTTCTTCAAAAAATCAGTTGGATTATGATGTTGGAGGTACTTTTATGACCATAACTTTGGGTGGTGCAACAAGCCTCCTTGATAATATGATGGTCAACTATTCTGAATGGCACACTGAGAGAGCTCCACAAGGTAAGAAGGTAAATTCTGTTGAAAAAACCTCCTCTTTGGGTGACAAAATAGATGTTATTATATCTATGCTTGTTAATGGAAAAGCTCATATAGATCCAAATAATGTTCCTTTAGCCTCTTTGGTTGCTCAACAAGAGCAAGTTGATGTGAACTTCATTAGAAATAATAATTTTGGTAATAATAATTATAGGCCTTATCCTCCCAATAATGGTAATGATTATGGAAATTCCTACAACAACAATAGAAGTGCTCCCTCTGAACTTGAAGTCATGTTTAAAGACTTTATTAGTAAACAAACTACTTTCAACAAAACTGTGGAGGAAAAACTTTTGAATGTTGAGGAAAATATTTCATCTTTGTTTGAAGCACAATCCTGTTTGATTAATAAGGCTGCTAAACCTGAAATCATGGAAAATACCTTTGCTGCTACCCATGCCATACAAGTTAAAATTGATGAAAATGTTAGACTGTTAGCTAAATTGCATGCTAAGTTGGAAAGAGAAGATGAAATTGCTAGAAATAATAGTATTTGTACTATTACCACCACCAATGTAGATGCTAGAAAACCACAAGAAGTCCCCACTCCTAAACCCAATAAGAATGCTGAAATTTTTCGAAACATGGGAAACAATAGGTCTACTACCTTGGATGCTAAGTTTGATTTTGATCTTGATGGTTGCAATATTTCTGAAGTAATTATGTTCCTACAATAGCTTGCTAGAAGTCCTAATGCTAGTTCTATGATGGCTTTTACAAAACACATTACAGATGCTCTCATTAAAATTAAAGAAGAGAAATTGAAACATAAAGCTTCTATTCCTAGGAAATTAGAAGATGGTTGGGAACCCATCATTAATATGAAAGTGAATGATTTTGATCTCAAAGCTTTATGTGACCTTGGTTCTAGTGTCTCTATTATGCCTAGAAAGATTTATGAAATGCTTGATTTGCCACCTTTGGAAGATTGCTATTTACATGTCCAACTTGATGATAATGATAAAAAAAACTTATGGGGAGTATTAATGATGTTCTTATTATGGTTAACAATGCCTTTGTCCCTGTTGATTTGTATGTTTTGGATGTTGAATGCAATGCTTCTTTTCCTATTATTTTGGAAAGACCTTTTCTTAGAACTGTTGGTGTCATTATTGATGAAAGTAGGCACCATTAAATATCAATTCCCACTCAAGAAAGGTATAGAACACTTACCTAAGAAGAGAGAGAAGATACATTTTGATCCTCCTGTTAAATCAAAAATTGATGCTAATGCTTCTTTATTTGAAAATACTTGATTCTTGCTTCTTGTGCCTAACTTAAAGGCGTTAAAGAAAAGTACTAATTGAGAGATAACCCAAATTTCAGTAGGTTTTTCTTTTTTTTGAGTCTTTGGAAGTTATTACTTTTGTAATAACCTCTCCTTATCCTTTTTTGTGGTTTTTGTGCCAAGAATAACCTCTAATGAGAGAATTAAGATTTGGGAAAGTTGCTTCCGAAAAACATATTTTTGTGCTTCATGTAAAAATTCGTGAAAAATCCTTGTATATCGGATTGAGCTGTAATTTTCTAACCATATGCTCCAGGTTGTTATCTAACTTTAGTTAGTTCAACACTTTTCTATTTGACCAACATAAGGTCTTCGAAAAAATATTTTTACCTGCTGGTCTATTTTGACAGATTTCTGCCATTGTTTTCATTTGCCTCTTAATCGGTTTCTTTTTGAGTTCTCTTTGATCACTTGAGATTTTAAAAGGAATTTCTACATTAGCTTGTGTTTTAATGGAAGTTTTACTTGTTTTGAAACTAAACCCAAAGGCTTATTATCTTGAATGCACTAATGTTGCTAATGAAGTTTTGTATGAAGGAAATTTTCAAGTGTAGGGAAGAATGATATAATGAGATGAAGAATGGACAAAAGCTCAAGCTTGGGGATGCCACCCCGTGTCACCCCAATAAATATTCAAGAGGTACAAGCGTCAAAGCTTGGGGATGCCCAAGGTATCCCCTTCTTCATCAATAAAAATCTCAGGTCTCTTTCTAGACACTTCATTTTTATTGTTTCATGCACTATTGTGTTGTTCTTGGAGCGTCTTAGTTTTTGTTTTTGGTTTTATTTTGTTTGGTTTTCTTGAATAAATTAGTTGGACCCCCCGTGTTCGCATGTTTTATTTCAAATAAGTTGACTGGTGCTGGAGAAAGAGTAGAAAGTTTCATGCTTATAGTGGTACAAAAGGAGCATGGTTTTGACTGTGGCTCAAACTTTATCATGTCATGCTAGATGTTGCTTTGACCTTATGCTTAGTGATTATTGCTATAGCATGACTTTTTCCAAACAATTGAGTGCTTAATGTGCCTTAAAATAATCATGCGTTGTTTTAGCATACAAAAGCATAGTATTGTGGTATTCTCCTTTGATGCTTTGTTTGGGTTGACTTGGCACATGCTTACACCATGTTATGACTATGAACCAATCACCTTGGCCTCTATGATCATTTAGTTTTTGACTTGTGATACAACTTTATTCTTTAGTTGATAATGTTTTGTCGCTCTGCATGATTATGGACATTATTGCTCTCTTAGTTGGTCGCTCACAGTCTTTTGCTAGCCTCCACTTGTATTGAGTAAGCTCTACTCATGCATCTAACTCCCAAGAAACCAAGTTATTCCAAAGATTCCACTATAAATTACTATGCATGGTGTGTTACACCATTCCAAGTATATTCATGTTTTATCTATCTTCCAAATTAAACTTGTTATGTGAAAATTAGTGATTAAAGCTCACACAAACTTGATGGCACACTTTATTTCTTGCACCTAATAAACTTGAACCATTGTGTCATCTATGTTGTATATGCTTGCACTTATAAGTTGGGAATTAGCAGAACCATGCTGTCATGGGGAATGCTTTCAACACATGTACATATTACCCAGTTGATATCATGATCTTTTGTTTATGGATGTCGGCGGTGTGAAATAAAAAGGGAGCTTGTAAGTCCACGGAGTATTATATATGTGTTATAGAAACACCTGGGCTGCTAGCCTAGGCCATGCCTAATCATGGTGGAAACTTTCAACATCACCATACTGAGCAATCCATGAAGCATCTTCAGAAAAAAAATATAGAAAAAAAGAGAGAGAGAAAAAAGAAAAAATAGCACCATACCCATGGTAAATAAGAAGATTGCTGAGATGCTCATTGTCTGTTGCCTTGTCATTTTGATATGGGATAGCTCCTGTGTAATGGGGCAAAGGGTACCCCGTTGGTGCACATATACTTAAAATGACAAGAACTTGCTTGTGACTAAAGTTGAGTAGCATGAGGAACAACCCTCGTACTCAAGGGACATGAGATTGCCAACTTATGATTTGTCAAGCATATACTCCATATTTGTTTCACTTTAACCTTAATCACTTCAATATGCTTATGATAGGGGCAATGAGAGCTGAAAGCTAATAAGTATCATAATTTTTGGAAGCTCTTTATGAAACTTGAAATCCCTGCTTCCCTCTATGAAGGGCCTTTCTTCTTACTTTTATGTTGATTCTCCATCTTCTATCTTTATGCACCAATTAAGAGAGCATAGTTGTCATTCTAAGTTTTATGTGCATTGTCCCAAAACTTATTGATTGATTCATAATGTTGATATTGCTTGTTCTTGAACTATTTGTATCTAGTCACCCTTATGAGCTTTGAAGGTGTCCTATGCATTTATGTTTTGCTACTCCATGAAGGACAAGCTGAATACCACACATGCTATGTTTTCTATATGTGAAACAAACAAACGTCTTTCAATGCATTGTTATTCATGATCTTTGTCTGTACTTTTTCATGTTACAACATAGTTGCTATGTCTTATTGTTAGAACTACATCTTTCATGCTCATGTTTAGAGTACTTTGATCCCATCTATCAATGCTTTGCAAATGGTTTCATAAAGATTGTGATGGTGCATGTCACCTCAAAAATTATTCTTTTTATCACTTGGGGATGCTTGATACGTCATAAACTTATCTACAATTTTTGATGCTCCATGCTTGTTTAGTACCAACTTTGTTATATTTTGTCTACACTTTGAGGCATTTTTATACATTTTCTGGGACTAACCTATTAACAAGATGCCGCGGTGCCAGTTGCCTGTTTTCTGCTTTTTTTTGGTTTCAGAAAAGCTAGTAAGGCAATATTCTCGGAATGGGACGAGACAAAAGCCAAAGTCAATATTTTACCAGAAGGAACACGGAGTCCGAAGGGCAGCCGAAGGGGGGCCACGAGATGGCCACACCCTAGGGATGCACGGCCCAAGGGGGGCGCCGCCACTAGGTGTGGGCCCCCTCGGGCGTCCACCGGCCTTGCCCTTTCACCTATAAAAGCACCCCGATGCAGAAACTCTAAACACCCGATCAAATCTCCACGAAATAGTCCATAGCCACCGCCACCATCGTCCCTAGATCAGGGGGGTCTGAAGCTCTTCCTGGCACCCTGCTGGAGGGGAGAGATCAGCCCGGAGGCCTTCTTCATCACCATGCCATCCTCCGGAGTGATACGTGAGTAGTTCACCCTTGGACTATGGGTCCATAAAGTAGCTAGATAGTTTTTTCTCCTCCTTTGTGCTATCATGTTTAGATCTTGTGAGCCACGTTTATGATCAAGATCATCTATTTGTAATCATGTTGTGTTTGCGGGGATCCGATGAATATTGAGATACTATGTCAGATTGATTATTGATTCTATCATGTCTGTGTTATTTGTGATTTGCATGCTCTCCGTTGTTAGTAGATATCTTGGCCAAGTAGATGTTTGCAACTCCAAGAGGGAGTATTTATGTTCGATAGTAGGTTCATGCCTCTAGTAATCTGGGGAAGTGACAGAAATCTCTAAGGTTATAGATGTGTTGTTGCTACTACGGAGAAAACAACAGTCCTTTGTTCATGGAACAATTGTATTGTTTACTTTACACATATTGCTTAATGCAATTATCTGTTGCTTGCAACTTAATACTGGAAGGGGTTCGGATGATAATCTGGAGGTGGATTATTAGTCATAGATGCAATTGGATTACGGTCTATGTATTATGTTGTAATGCCCAATCAAATCTCATAGGAGTCAAGATGTCTAGTATGTGAATTGTTATGCTTTCTCAATATATCAATTGCCCCGTTGTAATTTGTTCACCCAGCATGTTATCTATCTTAAGGAGAACACCTCTAGTGAACTATGGACCCCGGTCCAATCTTTATTATTGATATTTCATCTACTGTTACTGTTTACCTTCTGCAAGAAAACTATTATCTTCCATACTATGCGTTTAATTCTTTGTTTTCAGCAAACCAGTGAGATTGACAACCTCACCGTAAGTTGGGGCAAAGTATTGAGTTTGTGTTGTGAAGGTTCCAAGTTGTTAGCAACACCTTGGAGTTGTTTCTTTATTCCTACTGGTTCGATAACCTTGGTTTCATAACTGAGAGAAAACTTGTTGTTGTGCTCATCATACCTTCCTCTTGGGGTTTTCCAACGAGGCTCTACAGTTAACTGAGCCACATCAGAACACCGTAAAATACCAAGATCCTACATCTACAATGCAAAATAATAACCTAAAACATGATGCAAATATGCACTCATCAGCTGTTGGCGTATTATACGGACACAATTGTTATGATAGTTTAAGATGGTTAGGACTCTAGCCTAACTTGACTTGTACTCCAAGCTGATCCCATGTACATTTATATATACTCGCCCATGAGGCTTAATAATATATCTAACATATTTATGCAATCCCTCTCTATCATTCTATATGGTATCAACCTAAACCGATCCCAAACCCTAGCCACCGTCGGCATGCTTCCGCCATGCTGCCCTCGGGGAGGTCGATCTCCATG
Source organism: Avena insularis (assembly GCA_023614405.1). Classification (NCBI taxonomy): domain Eukaryota; kingdom Viridiplantae; phylum Streptophyta; class Magnoliopsida; order Poales; family Poaceae; genus Avena; species Avena insularis. Next base: position 26,209,676 of record CM042689.1, on the reverse strand, counting down.
ATCTCCGTGAGGGGCTGCGCAACCTGTACGCAGGGTTCGTCCGCTGATCCGTGATCAGCTGCCCTGTAAGTCTTTTTTATGATCTCTTGATCGGTTTTATTTTTTGGTTTACCTATATTAGATCGGATTGAGTCGCCCACCGCCATCGTCCACTTGCGCCTCTACTCCAATCATCGGCATCGACGATATACACCGCACCTGTGTGTATGCCCTCTCCGCTGTCACGGCTGACTTGGGGGGCTATCGCGGCCTCACGGCAGGCTGACGCGGACGGCTGCTACACCTTCCTTGGAAGGCTGTCGCGACCGCCCCCAGATCGTCTTCATCGTCATCGTTCGGGACCCCTCACCCGACAACACCACCATCAACTCCGATCTACGCGTTGTCCACGCCATGGCGCATACGGCGCATCGTCGATTTGATCAACCGATATCGTGCCTGTCTATGCCAAGCATGTCCCCGAGCACATGCCTACCACTGATCGAGCTACAGGTTGCCAATGCATCGCCCCTTCGGGCCACAACGTCGCCGCATTTGTTCCATGCTACCGGCTTCCAACGCGTCTTTCTTGGCATGTACGTCACTGGTGGTCTGTCAGCCGCTGCACCGACTTGCGCCCTGCAGCTATGCCGCCCCCTCGGGTCATAGCATCGCTGCACGTAGTCTACTTCGCCGTCTCCACGCACTGACGTCCTCGGTTTCCACCGTGTCATATCCTACAGCGTGGATCACCGCCGTATGTGCATGATATTCGTCACACTGCCAGGTTTTTCTTCGCCTACATGGAGTACCACCACCGAGCCTCTCTAGGCATCCAGCATTACCACTCTGGGCCGCCGCTGGTTTCGCCGCCCTCTACTTCTTCGTCCACTACAACTTCGCCGTCAGCGTCATCACCTTCCCCGACTACACCACATGCTCCTCTACTCCGACAACCATGGACAGCATCGACATCTCTCCCTCCGCCGCTCTGCGCCTCGCAATCGCTCTGCAGGCCTCCTCTGCTAGTCTATCTGACATGGCGACAAGTTCATGATGGACCCTGCCCCTCGCACGCCTGGTACTGGCAACACCGAGAGTGCCTTCGTCCCCGACGTGTTCCCGAGTTGGCAAACCTAGATCGGCGCCTCGTCTTCATCGGCTTCGACATGGTCTTCTTCGGCATTGCCCTCCTCCTCTACAACTGCCTCGACCGCGTCACCGCCAAGTTTTTCTTTGCATACTCGGTTCTGGAAAAACCAGAGTGTGCATTCGTCCCCGACGCGTGCCTAGTTCTGGCAAAACTATGGCCGCACCTTGTCCTCGACGGCTCGGACTGCATCGGCTTCAGTATCGACATCCTCGATGACCGCCTTGACACGTCTCTGTCATCCTCCTCGCGCACTATGCGCATGCCGCTTCACGTGCGGTTGCCTCAGCACCGGCATCCCCGACCATGACAGTGACCATGGCGACCACTCACACGGCTACCTCGACCTCGGCACCGCCTCACGCTCTCGGCTCCCTCGACATTGGCACAAGGGCTACCACCTTGGTTGAGCATCATCAGCTTCCTCTATAGTCCAAGCTACCGCGACGCGACACTGTCCACGACGTTCCTGACCGGACTGCAGGGGGATGTCAGCCTACTGGATTCTACTTCGGTTTATCTCTAGTCTGACCGCCCGTGATGTTCCAGTTATTCACGACGCTACGACTATGACTGCGGAGGGATGTTAGAGTATTATACAGACACATTTGTTATGGTAGTTTAGGATAGTTAGGACTCTAGTCTAACTTGACTTATACTCCAAGATGATCCGATATACGTTTATATATATACTTTTCCATGAGGCTCAATAATAGATCCAACATATTTCGCCAATCCCTCTCTATCATTCTACAGCAGCGGCCGCAGTAGCGATGTATTCTTTGGCGTCCTTCTCTAGCGACCCTCAAATGTCGGCCCTGTCTCTTCTTGCTCTGCAGCTTGGGCGAGGCCTTCTTTCCCAGCGTGGCGGGATCGATCTTATCCGTCGAGCCCGATGGAGGTGGAGAGGAGGAGCCGTCCATGGCGACTGCGGTCGGCGAAGCTAGATAGGAGAGGAAAATGGAGAGGAGGGTTGGTTGTTTGTGGCCAATGGCAGGGCCGGACTACAGACGGTGTCCTCTGGCCCCCAAATCATCCCCGAGTTTAGGGATGATTGGGGGAAGGGGAGGGTAAAATGGGTTGTCTGGGGTGACAGGATTTAGGGAGGCCGTTGGGTGCATATTTTTTGGGCCGGGCCGTCTGTTCAGACAGATTTAGACCGATATATGTTTCACATTGCTTTTGGGAGGGAGTGATGGTTGTGCTGTAAATATAAGTCTTAAACCCCTAGTTAGTGACTCGAAAGTGAACTTATCTGCCTCGCCAAAAAAAGTGAACTTATCTCTGATTGTTCCGTTACCATTGTAGTGGAATCTCGGCCATGTTCTAGGGGTCGTATGAAAAAAATACGTGCATATCCGCCTCTTTTGGTTCGAAGAGGTGCAAGTCTATCCGAGCACTAACCAAAAGCTAAGCTAGGATACAAGCTTACAACCTAGAAAACGTCAGCATGATCCATGCTAGCACTAGCTCAGCCAAAAATATTGCTGACATGTGTCCATTTTTTCGAGGTTGGGAGGGGGGAGATCCCTACCGCTTGTTGCATTCCATAGAAAGTACCATGTTCTTACAAACATAATGAGGAAAGATTCAAGGGGGGTACAAGGGAGTAGAAGACATCTAAAAAACAGAAAAAACAAAAAACTAGAGATCAGGAACACAAAGAAGGAAGGGGGAGGTTAGCAACCGACACCAGCCGAACCCCCTGGGAGGCTAGCATATCAGTGGATGACCACCAGGACTTAGCAAGGCGAGCGACAGGCAGCGACGAAGGACCTACAAGACCGAGACGGAGCACAATCAAAGGACATCGAATAGCGGAGACTGGGCGACGACACCGGCGTACCGACCCCGTGGTCCAGGGTCAAAGCAGAAACAAGTCAAGCCACGGTACGAATCATAGCAAAGTCACAACCAGGGCGCCACATCGAGGACCTCAAGCCATCCGCCAGAGAGGACCTCCAGTGAGGACCTCGACACCGAAGGCAAGTAGACCACATGAATAGAAGCTGAACACGTGTACACCAAGCAGAAGCACACCAAGAAGCGTCATTGGCACGGTCGAACGGCGTCGGATAGCCGAGTCCATCCGACGATACCGGTGTGTCGCCGACATAGCCGAAGGGCAGAGTGTTGCCGAGACCAAGCTCAATCGAAGCGCGTCAGATAGCCGAGACTAGGGCAATGACACCGATGTGCCGATCCCATGGTCGAAAGACAGCACAAGCCGAGGCCGCCCCAGGACGTCAAGGAAGCTTTGTGTGGACCACCATGACAGCAGCCTATCCCTAATAGGATACGAGTCAAGTCCGACGAGGAGACGAGAGGCAGAAGCTGCCCGGCGTCCTGCCAAGCTCCAGCACAGTGCCTCCAAGGAGGAAGAACAGAAAGCGCAGTCACCGCCTGACCCGGGAAGCCCTGCATCTAGGATTTCCCCCAAGCATTTGACACGAAGGAATCAGGACGTGTCGTCCTCCCCACCATAGCAGAACAAGGCCAGCAACTGGACACAGACCATAGGAGGGGGAGGAGGGGGCAACCGAGGCAGGTGGACATGGGTCCGAAAGTCGTCCGCCGCCGGCACTAGCCACCGCCACAAGAACGAGGGGGAGAGGGGCGACGGTGGGGAGGGGGAGGCGAGGGGGCAACGGACGAGGCCATCGCGAAGCAGGGAGCAGCCCCTTGCGCCACCAGCAACGAGCTCCAACCCCCCACACGAGCGGAGAGGTGCAGCCGCCGGGCGAAGAGAAGGGGGCGACGACACGGACGAGTCGCAAGCGTGACGAGGAGGAGCAAGAAGGGAGGAGGCGGCGCCACCGAGGGGTGGGGAAGTGGAGCCCAACACGACCGACGGCGACCTCCGAGGACCCGACATGGCGGCCTCCCTCCAGACTGCCACACAGGAGCCCGAGAGGCATAGATCCTCACCGCCCCTTCCCTATTCCATTTGATAGTTTGATACCTTGCGATGGGCATGATCTGACAACGAGAGCATGACGTTGTAACAAAAACAACTAGAAAACTGATCTCCCTGTTCCAACCACATGTTCTTCCTCCTCTCACGAAGTTGGTTTGGAGAACTCTTCCCAAATCTGGTCGTCACACTGTGAGACTGCATCTGACACTCTACCTCATCCAATGTATTGCCATAGCGTTCCATATACATCATTTTTTTCGAGAATCACACGTACAACATTTTATAACCAGTAATAGTACAACCTTAGCACCAATCTCATCTTTAAGTTTTCTGTAATAGCAGTTCCCCTAACACTAATTGTCAAAAACTTAAAAATTGGGTATCTAGGCTACACAAACTAGGTACAAATGTGGGAGCTCCTAACCCAGTCCTTAAGCTGGAGGGAAGGCACTTGGGCTTTCAACTTTTATTGCTTTCTGTAAATAGAAAATATAAGGTATAGCTCAGATTTAGTTGATATAACAAAATTTTAGAAAAAATGTAAAGAAATACCATGCATGTCAAATAAAATGTTCATGTTCCTATAATAAAATGTTCAAGCAACTTAAAAAAAACCAATACAAAAATTGTTTTGTATAGAAAATCTTATATGTTTCGGCCTCTAAAAAAATATGCATATATACAAAATAAAACAGTCATGCTTGTTGAGGATTCTCATACTATGACGCATCCTCCTGAGTTCATTTTATAAATTAGACTATAATTGCACATTTATGATATACTAGTCAATTTCATGTCAACTCCCACTGATCACTAGTCAGTTTCGTGTCAACTCCCACTAATCACAGATTGTTTGGATATTGACACGGTTTCCAAGATGCAGCTTTGATCACTAATTTCTACTCCTATTAAACATATGTATACACATCAAGAATTTCAAAAAAGTTCTGAAAACAAATCTATACATATGATCTTCAGTTTTCCAATCTGAATAACTAAACATATACATATTCAAAGTTCCAAAAGTTTATCCGTTCGTGGTCTTACCATACATATGTGCACCCATTTAGATTACATTGCTAGTAGATTGAGAATGTCCAGATTCATACTTTCTTCACAATAAACTAAAGATGTCCACAAGCTGCAATGGACCAGCCAACAGCAAGCTCAACAGCGCTCGGTTCAATTATCCTGTTCCTCGAGCCATAGCAGAGTGCCAGGCCCTCGACGCAAAGCTGTGCACTTGCTGTGACCATCATCCCCTGACGACTCACTGTGAGGCATACCACATCCATGAGGATCCGCATAGTAACTGAGGACTACACCATTCCCGCGCGGAGCAACCCTGAGTTCTCGTGACAGTGGCTTCCCCGCGACTTGGACATGAGATACACTGAAAAAAGTACATCATCCATTTATCAATTCAATGGAAGAGACGATCCACATCCAAACAATGCAGTATTTGCACAAGTATTCAACAACTCACCATATGTAGTAGCGGCCATCATAAGCGTCCTTCACCACCCCACCAAGAAGCTCAATCTTCACCACCCCACCAATACATAAAACCGGGTGTGGCAGCTTAAAGGATTGCAACACATTTTCCTGAAATATGACACATCTTGTCACTTTTCAAACATCTAAATCATGATTCTATTGAATGAAAATGAATACACCTGGGAACATGTATTCAACTGACCTGCAACATTGTAAATTCTGGAGATTTATACGTCCAGATATAGTTGCTATCAGCAATGTGCCACCCTTCATTTTCACCATATACAAGCGTCTCAGACTGCAGAGGTGACTTTGGATACCCCATCTGGAACCGGACGCGCTTTGCTGAATATATTGGTTGGTCATCTCGGAAAAACACTGCACGATGAAGAGCATTAACACATATCAGGCAGCTTTTTTTATACAGAAAGAAGGCTGCAGTTAGGACAGACCTTTCATTGGTTTCACCTTGATTTCATTGACAAGACATAGATCTGATTGGAGTCCATATATAAGGAATTCCACCATAGCTGCAGGATCTCTATGCCCTCTACTGGACCAATAAGACGGTGTCCTCCCCACACGATCAGTGGTTGTGAGAGTATTCTCCATGGCCTCATCAGGGTAACGGTCAGTGCTGGATGGGCCTATGCAGCGATTGGTACAATTCTTGGTGTTGTACGGCGAGAGAAGACCATGGCCGAGATGCATAAACACCCTGTGATCCCTCTCAAGCTTCTCGAACTCTGCCCGAGAACATGTTCTGTCATCTTGGCCTACACCCCCAGAACTACTCACCTCAATATCCGTGAAGGTAGCAACCTCTGGATAAGCTCGCAGGCACTGGATCTTGCTGAACTGATTTTCTATAACTGAATAAAAGGTTCGATTCAGTTGGGACATTGGAGATTGTATAGTTAAAATGCACATTTCGAAATCTTAAAAAATATCTGAGAAAAAATTATGAGATCAACACAATACGCATCAATCATGCCACCAAATTTCCGATAAAAAAAGACAAACCTGCACCAAGTAGTACCATGTTTTACTATCCACTATAAGATTTCTCTCCTTTTGTTTATGGCATATATATCAAATTTGGATTCAAAATTCTGAGACAGGTCGATGTATGTTATCTCAATGTTGTAGAAACAATTCAGATTTCTTAAATTCCACTAAAAACAGCAATCCCTCAGGTAGTATATGCCCTGTAGGTGGTTGTCGCTGAAGAGAAAAGCTAAAACAATTCTGGGAACGGCAGCAGCAAGTGGGATGGTTCTATATTGCATCGTCATCAACGCAATTATGAAATATCGGTATTGAATTGGTAACTGATCAGCAGTAACTAGCTGGAGACTATAGGATCGAAACCAGATAGAGGGATGCATAAGTAATCACTCATCTAACACATTTGTACAACTAATCAGATTTCTTAATTTTGGGCACGGCAGCAGTAAGTGGGATGGTTCTATAAGCAGCAATTCTGGGTCGCATCGTCATCAAGGCGATAATGAAATATCCGTCTTGAATTACTAACTGATCAGAAGTAACTAGCTAGACTAGAATCTAAACTAGATAGATAGATGCATAAGGAATCACTCGTCTAATACATTTGTACAACTAATCAACCAAGTTCATAGTTTACACCCTGTGGGTAGTTGTCTCGCGGAACAGGAAAGCAAACACAGTTTTGGTCAACGCAGCAGCAAGTGAAATGGTTCTATAATACTTAAGCAGCATTTTTGGGGGGTCGCGTCGTCAACAAGGCGATTATGAAATCTATGATAAGCAGCATTTTTGGGGTGCCGCATCATCATCAAGGCCAGAATCTAGGTAAATGGATGGATGCAGAGGCATAGCCATGTGAAGGCAGATCAGGGGAGTTTGGGCCGTGCGTACCGAATCGGCGCCAGGAGCGGGAGACGGCAGAGGCGCGGGCGAGGTCGGCGGGGTCGTCGAGCAGCGTGAAGACGGTGGCGGAGGTGTTTCGGCCGAGGCAGTCGAGGAAATCCATCCCCTGACCCGTCTCTCCCATCCCGGCAGCGCCAAATCTCCTCTGCTCTCCAAACCCTAGCAGAGTGATTGGAAAGTCGCAAGCACGATCGCTCTCACGGCATAGGAGGACGACGGACACACCAAGACGACGCGTCAGGTTGACTTGGAGCGCGACTACACGCGAGTCCCCACCCGGCAGCTAGTCACCTGACTTGGAGACGACGACAAGGAAGCTTCGCTAGGCGCAGACGTCACGCTCCCTCCCCTCGCCGGAGAAGTTTCGTCCCGAGCTTGCTTCTAGAAACCTTCTCGAGTCGACCCACACAGCTCTCATCCTGACAGCCATGTGACGCGACGGTCACGGCGAATGTAGTACTAGTACGTACGATGGACGACCCGTAATCCGTGAACCCGACCCGAGTGTCGATCTCCAAGAGTAGCACATCGTTATACCATGCATTTCATTTTCTATACCATACATCTCATCTACTCCCTCTGTCTCAACATAGATGTTACTAATTTACTAAAAGTTAAAAAAATCTAAATTTTAATAAATCTATGATATCTATTTTAAAACAGAGGAGAGAATATTAATTACATTAACTACTTATCAAATAACTAGCACATCCTTAATGCTCAGAGTTCTCCACAAAACACGCAGTGAGAAAAAAAAACTTCATGTACACATTTAAATTTTAGATATTGTCTTCAACAACGTGTTAGTTGTGCAACATAAGCTGCAAGATACATTGCTAGCCCGCTCGCGGCTCGCGTCCCTCTCCCCCCCTCCCCCACGTGTTGGCGACCAAGACGCAACCCTAGCACCCCCGCTGCCCTCTACCTTCTCCTTCCCTAGCTGCCGCCGTTGGCGAGCGCCGCCAGACAAAGTCCATGCGGTGCCGGCGGCAGCGGGACTTCTTCTACCCGACGCCGGAGCTTCATCACGGAAGGGAGCTACTGGTGGCGATGCGATCCGAAGATGACGACGGGCTCGACCAACGGCGGCGCGTGCTCCCCGGGCGATGCAACAACAGGGCTTCCCCTGGCGGTGGCGCGGGCTGCAGTCGGCGTAACGCTCGAGAGGTGCTGCAGCGGCGACGTGTCTGAGGGCCTCTCGGCGACGGGGCATGGCGGCGCGACCTCCACAACGACGATGGTGGTTGGGTCGGCTGGGGGCGCAGTTCGCTGGCGGCGTGGTGGCTTGGCCACAACAGCGTGGCGGCGGAGCCGATGTGGACTGATCTGGGCCTGATCTAGGCCTACCCGGGCTGGATCTAGGCCTTGTCGGGCCTGATCTCTGCCTAGTTGGCATTGCTGCTCGTCCGAACAACACTCACTGCAAGGTGACGGAGGGTAGATCCCGCAAATGCTAAATGTCGCCCGCTGCGGTGTGGCTGGCTCACACCGCATAGGGTCCGGCCCATTTTTCGTACTGGTGGCGTTTTTTCTTTCTTTTTTCTATTTTCTATTTTTGGTTTTGTTTTTCTTTTATTTTTCTATTTGAAGCTTTTTAGATTTTTAAATTTGGCTATTTTTGAAATTTCTTCGTGTTCTTTTGAAATTGGTACATGATTTTTTGAATTTGGTTCATGATTTTGAAAAATTGGTTCATAACTTTTTAAAATTGGTTTTATGATTTCAAATTGGTTCATGATTTTTTTCCAAAAATGTTCATGTTTTTAAAAAGTTGTTCATGATTTTCGAATTTGGTTCATTATTTTTTGAGAAGTGTTCACTTTCGCGTTTATAAAAACTCATTAATTTTAAATTACTTTTTAGAGTTGAAATTCGTTCATATCTGAATATGTTCGGATTTAAAAAAAACAAAAATAAAAAAACAAAGAGCAAACATACCGAGTCTCCAGAGTAATGGGACGGCCCATTTTTGCTTCGCTGTAGGCGGCATTTCCAGGTCGTGCCGCATCGAGCGGCCAATAGCACCCCCAGCAGATCCTCTCCCCTAGGCTCGCATGCGGCTCGATAAATGCACGTCTAGGTTTTGACCTACATCGTCCTTCTCGGCGGTTGTGCGATGTAGCATTGTTCAGCCTTTGGCTCGAGTTCGTGGAATCCGGTGTGGCGGCCCCAGAAGGTAGACTGTGTGGGCGTCTATTCGGCGAGCGACGTGGCGGGGGTGTTGGTTCTTATCTTCAGTCATGTGGATGGCGATGAGAAGACATTGGGGGACTTTGGTGTTGGCGGTGATCCGGCTTCGACAGCTCCCAGATCGTGTGTCAGAGACCTATCTCGGGGACAACGGGCATGGGCAGACGACAGGGAGAGGCTCGAAGGTTTTTCCGGGTGAAAGCTCAATGCTTCGGCACCAACGATGGCGATTCCTATGGGTATCGTTACCCTCTTGAGGGTGTCGTTGCGGCTACCTTTTCCGCTAGTGCTCCGGATGAAAACCCTTGAACTTCCGTCGCGGCGGTGTGGTGCGTCGTTACCAGCCCCGATTCACCCCGATCCCAGATCGTTGTCTTCGGTGACAAGTGTTGGACTTTTGCCTTTTTTCTTATTTATCTTGATCTGCTTTGTGAGGGGTTCCCCCATCACCTTGTATCCTGTTTGGCCGATTTGATTTTATTTATAAAACTGTTTCAAAGAAGTAGAACGAAGATGTGAAGAAAAATCAAGAAAATTTAGAAATACTTCTCAAAACAAATATATACATAAGATTTTCAGTTCTCCAATATGAATAAGTAAAGTCGGTAGTCGAAATTTTAGAAGTTTACCCGAAATCATGTGCAAAACACCACTTCACTTTTGTGATATGGAGCAAGAACTTGTTAATTTCGGCTCATGGTCTTACCATACATTTTAGTCATCTTTATGCTCAGAGTTAACTCTCAGAAAGCACACACTGAGCGCTCCGACGAGCAGGGGGCAGCTGTCGTGGTATTGCCGACGAGTACGCCATGGAGGAGTCCTCACAGTGCGTGTTTAGAGACATGGGGGAAGGCGAACGGTTGACGGGTACGAGGTAACACATCTTACCCAGGTTCAGATCCCACGACGGTGGCGGAATCCTACTCCTGCTATAAATCACTATAAGGGCAATACGCCGAGTTACAGGGATTGGTTCGCTGTGCGAGGTGACTAGAAAGTCTAAGTTAACGTCTGAAGTTGTTTGAGGTTGTGCCCTAAAGGCTCTCATAGTCCCGACTTATATAGTCGCCAGGTCCTAGGGTTACATGGAAAAGTCCTAGCCGGACAGGTTACAAAGTCCTACACCGTCTATTACTAGTCTTGTGTGTCTTGTACTCCAAGGCTCCGGGTACGTCGATAACTCCAACCGTAGCCTTCCTTTATCCGGTATGGGCCTCCCTTTTGGATCCATCTAACTAGGCCGCCCAGCAGGCCATGGGCCATGCTACCAACTGTGGGCCACCCGGGTTAGCCGGATAAGAGACATGCTATAAGGATACCCATATAGCATATCCCCAATAGTAGCCCCCGAAGAACTCCGAGATCTTGCGCCGTCCGGCCTCTTCATGTTGAATGCTCCGTCTAGATGGATGTCGGCAAGTTGTCAAGCAATATCTTGTAGTCCTCCCAAAGAACCCTGCAAGGTTTTCTCCGTCTTCAACTCGTTAGTCGGAGAAATGCCGAATCTTCAATCGTAATCTTCCGTAGCCGGACTGGATCCGTCCATGCCGGAATCTTCCGATGTGACGGCTCATCTGCCTATGTCAGCTAGGGCGACGTAGGCGTAGGTCAGCGATGCCTCGTAACTCACACATGCAGAGAATGCAATCATGTCCAATTTTCCCGCGCGAGCGATACGAACCGTTGGCGGCAACGATTGGGACGTGGCGAAATTTCCACGCACATTGTCTATGCGGCAACCATCCTCAAGCTGCACGAATCTTGATGCTGGAGATCAAAAATAGTAATTGCGGTGGATCTTTTACTTTTTCACCTCATTCTCTCCTCGCATCGTCTTCTTCCTCTAGCGCGTGCCCCCTAGAGCTCTTTGCGCAATCTTCGCGAAAAACCCTAGCTCCAATCCTCGCCAGTCACCTCCAAACCCGCACAATGGCCAGCAGCAACTCTACCCCTTCCATGGCGGCGGCGGGCGAAGCTGCGGCGAAGCCAACGAGCTCCGTCGTCGTGCCCCCAGAGGGTTTGGTCATCCCTGTCTCCGCGGTGGTTGAGTCCACCGGCGGCGACCATAACCCAGCGGCGCTGGAGCCACTGGAGGAGGAGCTCGACTCTCACAAGGGCGATTGGCGTGGTTCGGATATCACAGACCGCGATATCAAGGAACTGATCGTCGAAGGCTACCTCCCTGCGACGGAGGGGCTCGCCTGGCAGACGGCGCTGGCCGGCAAGGTGACACCTTCTCCCCAAGCCGGAGAAAAGGTGTACCTCAAATCCCAATTGGTACACGGCGTCTCCCTGCCCATCTCTAACTTCTTTCTTGCCGTCTTGAATGAACTACCGAGTACATCCCAAAAACCTCTCTCCCAATAGTATTCTAGTGCTTAGAAATTACGCGACACTTTGTGAGGGTTACCTAGGAATTAGGCCTAGGCTAGATCTCTTTTTGTATTTCTTCACCGTCAAGCGCGAAGCCGGAGCCAGCAAAGATGAACTTAGAAATTGCGGCACCATTAGCTTTAAGATCTGTCCTGGCCGAAGGTTCCCCGACATCGTCGGCCACGAGTCCTGTAAGAACTGGCAGCGTACTTACTTCTAAGGTCCAGATATCCCTCTGGCTAACCGAGAAGTAACGTACCCGGACTTCGTCGATGGAGCCGCTGCTGAAGCTTCAACATGGAGATCCCAAGCCTCCCTTCCATCCGACATCGACGCTTCCCGCGCTATAAGGCGGATAGAGTGGCTCGTAGACACGGGTTTGACCAGCTTGGACCTAGTCATGTGCTGGTTCATCAGGCGAATCCAACCTCTACAGCACCGCTTGAAGCTGATGCACGATTATACCAACGATAGAAGGGATAGCCTCTGCATCTCCGTGGACAAATTCTCGAGCAAATCCGTCAAGCTTCGCCTCAAGGACATCGTCAAGGTGAAGCACAAGCAACGTGGCTTCTCCATCACCTACGACATGTTCGTAGAGAGCAAGTGCCCAAAGGTATTTATTTTCCGTGTATGACATATACTCCAGTTCTTTCCATCTAACCATTTGACATCTCATCTAACACGGTGGTTTTTCACTTAACAGCTTTGCGACATAGATGAGGACAACATGGCTCCCAAAATCTATGGACCAAAGATGAAGGAAGTCACCGTCGTGTCCGACGACGATGCTCCGGTGGCGCGAAAGCGGAAGAGCTCCACCTCTGACGCTGCCGACGGAGGCAAGAAGAAGAAGACGGAGGGTGGAGCCTCCAAAAAGACTACCGCCGCCCTGGAGGCGGAGAAAAGAAAAACCATCGGGATCCCTTTTGCCAAAGCACCCCCTCTTGTGTAAGTCTCTTTTTCTCCGACATTTGTCTACTTTTCTGTCTTGTTCCTGTACTTATACATTTTGTACGTTTTAGGAAGAAAGCCACGACCAGCTTGAAGAAGACCTCCAAAACATTGGGGGCTTCTAAAACCATTAAGGACATGCTGCATCGCGACGCATCCCCCGACATCGCCCCTGTCACTCCTTCCATCAAGCCTTCCTCCCCTCCGACAAGCTCACAAGCTAAGGAGGCATCTGTTCCTTCCACCATGGAAGTGAACTCAGGTGCCTCTACCGAGCTCGCTGTTGTCGGCGAGCAGGCAACGCAGGAAAGTGCCGCCCACCAAATGGCTGAAGCTCTGGATAAGGATGCCATCGGTAGTGGTAAGGCGGTGGTGCAAGCTGGTACTTCTGCCTAAGACGGTGGCCTTGCCCCCCAGAAACTCATAGAGTTCCCGAAGATAGTCTATCCGGCACTTACGCCGGGTAGCACTGCTCTGGTTCCTGGTGCGGCGCCAACATATCCGACGTGCGGTCTTGAGGAGCTCCTCCGACAAGCAGATATCCTGCAAGGAAACAACATATCCTTTGGCAAGCTGCTGGCCGAGAGCGCTACCAATCTCAAGATCATTGCACTTGTAGTTTTATTTTCCTTTTTCATTTCATATGAGTATCCCACTGTAGCCCCTGAGGATTTAGACGGAAAACCAAAGGTCTTTGCGTCTGAATGCTCTAAGAGTAACTAAAGTAGAAAACTTCTGACTGTAGCCCCCAAGCATATAGGTGGAATGAATTATCTCGGCTAGATGCTTTTTAGAGTAGCATACGCAGTGTTTATAAATTTCAATACTGTAGCCCCCAAGCCTCTAGTTGTAACTGAATTAGTTCCGACTAGATGCTTAAAGAAAAGCTAAGCATATATCGGAGTTAAAAAACTTTATACTGTATCCCCCAAGCTTCTAGTTGTAACTGAATTAGTTTCGACTAGATGCTTAAAGAAAGACCAAGCATATTGCTAAGTTAAAAACTCTCGCTGTAGCCCCCGAGCGTCTAGGTGGAAATTTTCTGGCTAGATGCTCCAAGCAGACCAAACAACGTTTTAAATTTTTCCTTGTTTCCACGGAACGAGAATGCTCGGAGGGGCATGGCCAACGACAAGTATCATAAGATGCGCACAGACTTGGAAGATGAAAAGGGTAAGACTGCCTTCTTGAAGGAACAGATCACCAAGAGCAAGTGTCTATTTTATTTTTCGCATTCCGACTTGGTTTTGTGCCCACATTCTCTGAGTACTCACTATGTACTTTGCTTTCTCCGACTTGTAGAATATCTTGCCAAGGCCAAGGATATTGTCGAGCAATCCAAGCATATTCAGCAACTGGATAGCGAGAACAAAATCCTCAAGGAGGAGAGAAAGGACATGTTGAAAATGCATGAGGAGTCGATGAAGGTCCTGTAGGATTCCGCCACCGAGGAGATCAACCGTTTGAAGGGGGAGATCTCAATCTTAAGAGATCGGAAGAAAGCTGCCGATGAGTAGAATGAACGTCATCATGAAGCATATAAGCTCCTCCAACAAGAACGTGATTCCTTGCGGATACCCTCTGGCAAGTTGAGGCCAGCATCTTCAGTAAGCTTTCTCCGCCTTGGATTCTTGTAGTCTGGATACTTTGAACTCTTGAACTCATGTGCTCCTTGTCGGAATTTGCAGCTCCTTTGGGTTTAACCTGTTCACCTCCTCCAGCCAAGGAATGCATGGTTCTTGCCGGGAACTTCATCAACACCGCTATCGCGCAAACAAAAGAGATCGCCAAGCCCCTCCAGATCAACATCAAGGCATCAGACTCTATGGCGAAGTACTCGGAGATCTTGTGCCGAGCCTCCGAGCGTATCTCAAGCTGGAAAACTTCATGTGCACGGGCTGGCGCAAGGATGGCGCTGTCAATGGTGAAGGCACACTATGAAGATGTCGACATCGACACGGTGACCTCTAGCATTCCCGACGTGGATGACGATGGCAAGGCGATTAATCACGAATCCAGCTTGTCGTCACTCGCGGGCTATGACACCAGAGTTTCCGAGTTAGTCGACGTCAACGTCTTCGTGCCGAGGAATACCATCGATGACGGCAACCAAAGTTCCTCCGAGTCTCTTCATACCGCCGACTTCGAGGGTGGTTTTCCTGCTGCTGATGACGCTGCTTCCAAGTCGCCTGTGCCAAAGGAATGAAAAACAACTTGTAATATTTGTTTCACCTTTGGTGCGTATGCGGAAAAAACTATGTATTTAACTTAAGGCGGAAAACAATGTTGTATGTCCTGCTACTTAAGAATCAGTTTCCAGCATGTATATATTGTTTAAGCAAGTGCTGGTTTATCCATTACTCTGGTTCTTATGCTTGACCTTTCGTGAGTCGAAAGACTCGTTGTCGGAACCATGCGCTCAGGTGATGATGCCCAATGGCACCGTCAATAACCTAAGCACAAAATCGCCAACAATAAGTGCCAAAATTCACTACTCCAGAATCCACATAAAAACGACAAAGAACGTGTAGACCAGAAAACTTAAGCTAACGCCCGTAGGCGGAATTTTCACAAGTGCAATCGCAAAACTTGTTCATAAAGGTTTTACATGATCCAAAAATGAACACTAAAGGAGGTAAAGGACTCAGAAATATGAGTGAACCAGAGAGATTTATTTCATTGATCATATAAGAGATATACAATTAGATAAAAATGCAAAGTGTAAAAAGGACATAGCTGTGCTATGTTCCATGGCCGATCAAGCTCCGGGTAGTCATCATCCGGGTCATGGCGCTTACGCTTATGATCCTCGTTGGGTCTATCCTTTAGTTCACGATTGTCAACGAGGTAGTAAGACCCATTGAGTAGCGCCTTGCTTATGATGAACGGTCCTTCCCATGGCGGGGATAACTTGTGTGACTTCTTCTGCTTAAGTTGGAGCACCAAATCCCCCTCTTTAAACGAGCGATGCCGAACGCGGCGACTATGGTAGCTGTGTAGCTTCTGCTGGTAGATGGCGGATCTTTGGCATGCCAAAACGTGCTCCTCCTTGAGAAGGTCCACATCTAGGCGTCTGGATTCTTCAGCGTCATCTTCGACGTAGGTGGCAACTCTTGGTGCATCGTGAAGTATGTCTGAAGGTAGGATGGCTTCTGCTCCATATACCATGAAATAAGGGGTGTAGCCGGTGGATCTGTTGGGTGTGGTTAGTAAACTCCACAGCACAGATGGCAATTCTTCCGCCCAGGCTCCAGCTGCTCTATGTAGTGGTGCCTCAAGACGTGGCTTGATCCCCTGCAGAATTAATCCATTGGCTCGTTCAACCTGACCATTGGATTATGGGTGTGCCACATATGCAAGGTAAAGTCGGATGCCCTTCTCCCAACAATAAGCCTCCACTTCTCTGAGTGACAAGTTGCTGCCATTGTTGGTGATAATGCTATGCGGGGGACCAAATCTCACCACTAGATCCTGGACAAACCTGAGGGCAGTTGCCCCATCAAGCTTTCTAATGGGTTTAGCTTCTATCCATTTAGTGAATTTATCAACTGCTAATAGCAGATGTGTAAACCCACATGGTGCCGTTTGCAATGGTCCCACCATGTCTAGCCCCCAGACTGCAAACGGCCAAGTTATTGATATTGTTTGCAATTCTTCAGCAGGAACATGTGGTTGTCAGGCATAATATTGGCATCCCATGCATGTCTCAACCAGCTTGTCGGCGTCCGCCTTCGCGGTTAGCCAGTAGAATCCTTGCTGGAAGGCTTTCGCGACCAACGATCGAGGAGCGGCGTGATGCCTGCAATCTCCGAGATGGATTTCGCGTAGATTTCCATACCTTCTAGCTGGGAAACACACTTTAGGTATACACCAGTAGTGCTCCTTTTGTAGAGTTGTCCATTGATTATGGTATAACCCTTTGCTCGTCATACTATTTGCCGTCTTTCGACCTCGTCATCGGGAAAAGTTCCGTGTTCGAGATATTCCATGAACGGTTTTGTCTAAGCCGGAGGTACCTTTGCCACCATGTTGACGAAAGAGTCAGCTCTGTCCGGGTTGTCGATGTTGGCTCCCTTCACGGATGGTGTGCATAGATGCTCTAGGAAAACTCCTGGAGGAATTCGTTTACGCCCTGATCCAAGCTTAGACACCAGATCATCCGCCTCATTTTGCTCCCTAGGCACATATTTGACTTCGTAGCCCAAAGCTCTTGGCTATCTCATCCACTTCGTCTTGATATGCCGCTATCATAGGGTTCCGCGCTTTCCAGGTGCCAGCCACCTTCTGGGCAACCAAGTCGGAATCTCCACAACAAACTATGCGCTTGATGCCAATATCCTTGGCTACACGTAGTCCGTGAATCAGTGCTTCATACTCTGCCATGTTGTTTGTAGCCTCGAAGTGGATCTGCAGAACATAGTGTAGCTTGTCGCCGGTTGGTGACTGTAGCAATACACCAGCCCCCGAGCCATTGAGCAGATTTGATCCGTCAAAGTGCATCACCCAGTACTTTGGTTCTGGCAACGGAGTAGCATCTGGCATCTCCGTCCAATATGTAATAAAATCTGCCAAGGCTTTTGACTTGATAGCATCGCGTCTCTTGTAGGTGATCTCGAAGGCGGCAAGTTCAATGCCCCACTTCGCGACCCTTCCTGTAGCGTCGCTGTTGTTGATAATGTCGGATAGTGGATGCGGTGACCCAGCATGCGACTGCATGTGTAGTACACTATAGTCGTTGACATGACATCCACAGAACACCGTTCCGTAAATATCACATCCTTCAGAGTGGTACAACAGAAACATTGCGGGTCCATATTATAAAGGTACACACATTATTATTATTACAATACCGGAAGTTCAAGACTTCCAAAATATCCAACTTACAAACCAAAATATAAGATGTTCAGCGGAAATTTAAAAGTAACAACTCCGACTAGGAGTGGGGCTCAACAGCTTATTTTATAGAGTTCATGCTGCTCGGCTCCGTTAGTTACTACTAACTAGTCCCTTAAGTGGACTCGTTCTCATCGACACCATAACGGATCTCGTAGTCCACGCCTTCAACTCCTCCGGATAGATCAGGTTCCTCGTAGAACACGTCTTCTTGGCATTCGGCTGCATACATTGGCACGTCTTCGGAATCCTCAGAGTCTAAGCAAGGGATCAAAGGAAAGAATGAGTAACAGCGTTACCCAACAAATTCATTATATGCAAGGTGGGAAGTTTGATGCTCTAACTACCACCTCGGATTATAAATCCTTGGCACTATGTAGTTTTTGTAAATCTTTCTTCAAAGATTGATTTTATTCTGAAAAACTATGACAATCAGCCTTCACAGGTTGACTAGAACTTTCATGGAGTTCCTTTCCTGCTGCGTTTGTAGCTCCTTCCTGGAACAGGGAGTAACAAGTTACAATTCTTACACTCTGCAGAGGTGCGGTACTTTACCCATGAGAGATCAACTCCTTGTTGCACAACCGGGCGTACTTTCCCGTCCACAATTCCATGATGTGTGGCTCAGTAGTTGGTCCAAGCCAATCACTGACCCGACCCTGCATGCCTCCTTGGTGTACACCATGCCCACATAATGAATTACGGCAATGGTTTGTACAAACCGTTAGATTCCAGAACTATCGTGGGACGTTGAGGGTTCCCACCCATATGCTGCATATCCTCTACGAATTACCAATTAATATGCATGCTACGAGGATAACAGCCACGACACACATTGTCCTTCATGCGAGAGGAAGAAGATACAACTGACTTCTCTGTCCCATTCCAAATCTCATGGCTAACGCGTAATATACGGCGCTAGAATCACTGATGTCAGGGGTTATTAAGTCCCTATTTGATCATCATTGTTGCAATTATAACTCTAAGTTCTATTGCTCCATTATATCACCACTTAGGATGATATCTATGATTTCTTTGTTTATGAAGATAATATTTTCTTTCTTTTATAGCACATATGATAACACACAATTTGCACATACTTTGATAAAGACTCTTCAAAGGACATGAGCAAGTGATGAACTTGCCTTGTGATGGCAAGGTAGTGAAGTCTGATGCTTGCACTGGACCTTGAGCTTCTAGTTCTACAAAAACATCATTATTGCCCGGTAAGGACAATATTTAAAGAAGCAAAATGATTATGCAAGTAATGTAATGCATTATTTAAATCTATATGCATTTATCCCAAAAAAAATCCCTTTTGAGTAATAAGGGATTTATAAATATTTCTTTTTAATATTTATAACATGTATTGAGTTATTTCATTTTATTTCCCTTTATTTGACTTTTATTGATTTAATAATTCCTTTAGGAATTATTAATTATACCTTAATTTTATTACTAAATATTTATTTAGTATTTTTCAAAAATACTATAATATTAATAAATAATGAAAGTGATTTTTATTTATTTCTATCACCTTTCAATAATTTTGTAAAATTCCATAAGGAATATTTAAATTGCAAAATTCTTATAAGTTTGAATGTCCAAAATTTGATATCTTATTTTATTTGGACAGAATGGATTATTGTGAATCCAAAAATATTTTATTTATAATTTTGGACTATTATTTTATTTTCTATAATTTTATTGAGGTCAGGGGTATTTTGGTCTTTTTCTTTTTATTAAAATAGGTCTGGAATTGTTTCTGGGCTGGTTATTCTTATCGAGCCCTAGTGGCCCATTAGTCCTAGACAAAAGAGCCACCCCGAAGGGTCTGGCCCAGCTCGGCCCACTCTTCACTGCCTCTCTCTCCCTCGAGTTCATTTTCTCCTTCTCTGACCCAGACCACATGGCGCCACCGGTGATTCTCGCCGTCGGTGGCAGTTGCAGCCCGTAGTACATTAGGGGGTTGTCGACGATGCCCGTTCGTTCTATCCAATTGGATTCGAGCCTAGGGCTCTCCTGCGATGGATCGATGCCGTCCCGATCCCTAGGGTTTGGGGATTGGCATGGATTCAAGTGCGGCCGTGGTCGTCGTGCGTTGAGGTGATGCTCTGCACCTCCAGGCGTGATCAGGGTCATTGTCGTGGCGCCGTGCGGGTTGCAGCGCCCCCTCTGGGGTGCTCCCCCTGCCGCCATGGCCGTCGCCCCCTGCTTCCTCTTCTATCCTTTAGCGAGGACCTACAGTGAGTTTGATTCCCCTCTCCTGGTGCTCTCTGTGCTTGCTGATTCGATGCTAGATGTTGGCAGTGTCCTCTCTGGCTACTGTCTGATTCAGATTAGGATGATTATCCCTTTAGGGTTCCTGTGATGTGCTTGTTCATGTACTGGATGAATTGACTCATGTTTGGATGGTCTGTACACATGCTAAATGCTTATTGGCCTGAGGCTTGTTACTTAAAATGATATATGATGTTTTTGGTGGCTTACTAGATGATTTGATGCTTGGATTGCATCTGATTCAGATGATGTGGTTATATGGGAAACATGCTTGGTAAAGCCAATGATTTGATAGCTTTCCACTATTTATTTGATTCATGGTCATGATTATGATAGGATACAGCTACTGTCTTAGTGTTGTTAGCTTGGGAATTAACATGTGTCTGAGATCATCATGATCTCAAACAGTGAAGTGTATTATAGGAATATCCTAGTTATGATTCCTGTGTTAACAGGAAAATGATTAGTTAGTTGATTATGCAGATCTATGATGATTCTTGTCTTTCCTGAGTCATAATGGATTGTTCTTGTGACACCATCATGTATGGCACACAAGTTTGATTCCAGACCATGGATTTGGTTAGTTTATGTTTAAAACAATCTTGGCTTTGAAACATAAATAAAGATGCTCTTATCTGAATTCCCTATGACCAATGATGTTGGTCTGAGGCTTAGGGATTCAAATCTTATCTAATTGGTTCATCTAGATAGTCCTGGTAGTGGTACCAGCTATTATTTATTGAATCAAAGCTTGGAAAAAATGATAGTGAGCTTGATCAATCTATGGATCCCAAAGATTTGTTTCTAAGGTGCTACCCTTCCTTTAGGGATGTGCCTAGAAAAAGATCATAGGTATATATATTTTTGAATTGTAAAGTATAGATTAACAACCAGAGCAAGGATGTTGCTCTGAGCTCTGGTTGGATTCTAGTACTTTGCTGTTTGCCTTTAGAGTTTCAGAAATCCCTATGATGGATTCACCCCACTTGGGTGTCTTCTGAGGGTTTGTTTTTTAGAACAACACATGCCTTTCTCTAAATAATATGATTAGATCATGTGAAGGTTTTATGAAACTCACCACAAAAGCTGATATTTGTGGAGTAAGTTGGTGATGATATTGATCTGGTTTTGCTGGAATCCTGTGCTTGATCTGGAGCTAGCCTGCTCCTCCTAGCTCCTAGGCTTGGCCTTGCTGTCCACCTGATTCATCCCCCTCCTTATGTCACCATCCTGGTGATGTTTGGGTTAATCTGGGTGGTTGGTTTGGCTGCTGTTCTTGGTTTACTTGCTGTTCACCCTGGTTGTGTTGTGGTGTGGTGTGGTGTAGTGATGCACTGAGGTGCTTCCCCACGGCTGTGCTCTGGTTTTATTTGATCTGGCTGTGCTTCTGAAGTCGACATCACACCTTTTGCATGCTTGTGTGTGTGCAGCCTGTGTGCCTGCTATGCACATATGGATAGGTTCAGAAAATTTGAACTTACTATTAATCTACTTTTACCTTGGCTGGTGAATTGGTCCCTTTTGGTTATCATTTTCATTCTGGCTGTAAATTTATGAAAGATGAAATCTTTCATATTGGTGAAACTTGCCCCTCTTTAACATTTCTCAATGATGAGATTGTCAAGT
This sequence comes from Avena insularis, assembly GCA_023614405.1. Lineage (NCBI taxonomy): Eukaryota > Viridiplantae > Streptophyta > Magnoliopsida > Poales > Poaceae > Avena > Avena insularis. Next base: position 26,187,903 of record CM042689.1, on the reverse strand, counting down.
GCACCTCACTGACATATCTGAGAGAAATATATACTAACACTAATCTTGTTTTATTTCTGTTTAATCTTTGTTTTGCAGGTTCAAAGATAAAGATGAAGATTTAGTGTAGGTTTTAGATATAGGATAGTTAGTAGATGTAATTTTCTTAGTCCTTTATAATTTTTATTTTTTAGTTCTTATAATCTTTATTTTATTCAATTGTAATAAAGATTATATTATTATTAATAAAGAATATTCTTATTCTTTATTCTGTTGTAACTTGTTTATATCTTTATAATATGAAAATGAATTTCATAATTTCTATTGTTTTGAGATTTAAGTCATACTACCTATATCTTAATTAATTTAAGATTCAAATCTTATATCTAAATCATTTAAATTATTATGCTTCTTTAAATTCAAACCCATTTCAAAACACACATAATTCTTGTAAGATCACATCAAAGTTTATAACAATCCTCCTTTAAGTCTAAACCTAATCTTAAAGTAAGAAAGAAACATTGATCACTTAAGATTTTATTTGGCGAAAATTTTACCCACCTTTTCACAAATAGATGCATGCAACAATACATAATCCTAAATCTACCCTTCGTTAGGTTCCTAAATGCTGGGATGTTATAGTGGAGTCTTGCTCACCACTGTGATTGGGTGCTCCTGAAAGTAGTGCCTCAGCTTCCGACAAGCAAGGAATAATCCATAAGCTATCTTCTGGTAGTGCGGGTAACGCTGCTTGGACTCCGTCAATACCTCGCTTACATAGTAAACTGGTCGTTGAACTCCGTGCTCATAGGCTGGTTCCTTCCGCTCTACCACGACGACGATGCTAATTACCCGGTTGGTTGCCGCCATGTAAATTAATAGGGGCTCGCCAGCTCGGTGTCTTTGCAAGGATGGTATTGAGGAAAGAATCTCCTTGAGCTGCTTCAATGCTGCATCTGCTTCGCCCGTCCACGTGAATTTGTCCGCCTTCTTCAACAACTTGTACAGCGGCAGAGCCTTCTCTCCAAGTCGGCTGACGAACCGACTAACTGCTGCCACACAACCTGTTAGTCGTTGAATGTCCTTTAGGCATGTCGGACAGTTTATGTTTAAGATGGCCTTGATTTTCTCCGGGTTGAACTCGATTTCGAGCTGGGAAACGATGAATCCCAACAATATGCCGGCTGGAACCCCAAAGACGCACTTCTTAGGGTTAAGCATCATGTTGTATTTCCGGAGATTATCAAAGGTTTCTTTTAAGTCAGAGATTAAGTCATTTGACTTTTTAGACATCACCGCGATATCGTCCACGTAAGCGTGAACGTTCCGACCAATTTGGTCGTGAAGGCAACGTTGCATTGTCCGCTGGTACGTAGCACCTACATTTTTCAGCCCAAAGGGCATCGTAACATAGCAAAACGTGCCATATGGGGTAGTGAATGAAGTGGCCAATTGGTCCGACTTCCTCATCTTGATCTGGTGGTATCCTGAGTATGCATCGAGAAAACACAAAAGTTCCAAGCCAGTCGTCGAGTCAATGACTTGGTCAATGCGAGGCAAATCAAACGGATCATTGGGACATGCTTTGTTCAAGCCGGTGTAATCAACGCACATTATTAATTCATTGGTTCCCTTTTTGGGGACAAGTACAGGATTGGCCACCCATTGGGTGTGAAGGACTTCTCGGATAAAACTAGCCTTAAGTAACCTAGCTATCTCTTTGCCAATGGCACGTCTCTTCTCATCTCCAAAGAGTCATAGAGGTTGCTTCACTGGTTTGGATTTTGGGTCAATGTTTAAGCTATGCTCAGCAAGTTCCCTAGGTACACCTTTCATGTTGGCAGGTTGCCAGGCAAAGATGTCCCTATTCTCACAGAGGAACTTGACGAGCGCGCTTTCCTATTTGGGATCCAGGTTCGTCCCAATGGCGGTAGTCTTGGAGGCATCGCCTACCACAAGTTCCACCGGCTTGGTCTCGATGGAGGCCTTGAATGCAGGAGCGGAGTCGGAGATCTGCTTATTTGACGCGGGCATCTCTGAGTCATCGACCTTGCTCTGGATCTCTTTGAATTCTTCGCTGTAGAGGACAGCTTCCGCGAAGGCTGCTTCGTTAATCTCGCAGTCCCTTGCCTTGGTAAAGCTTCTAGATACGGCGATGACATCATTTGGTCCGGGTATCTTGAGTTTGTTGTAGATGAAGCATGGCTTGGCCATGAACGTGTGGAATATGTCGCGACCAAATATGACGTGGTACACGCTCTTGAAGGGGACCACCTCAAAGGTCATGCATTCTTGGCAGTAATTATTAACATCACCAAAAGCGACCTGAAGTGTGATTCACCCAAGGGACCGAGCCTCCCGACCAGGAACTACACCGTGGAAGATGGTGTCGGTCCGCCTTAGGTTTGCCTCCGTCAAGTTCATCTTCTGAAGTGTATCTAGGTACATGATGTTGATGCTGCTTCCACTATCCACCATGCATTTGGTGAACTCCACGCCGTCAATCAAGGGGTTGATGACCATGGTGTATTGGTTATCCATAGGAATAAGGTCTGGGTGGTCCGTCCTGTCCCAAGTTATTGGAACCTCCGACCAGTAGCAGTCTTTGAGAACCCAGGGTAGAGTAGCCATCAGGATCCACAGAGAGGTCTTCTGTTGTCGGACGGTGGGGGTGCCAAGGAAAGTGTGGTAGACTGGTGCCTTCTTCGTGAAGGGGTTCTTGCCCTTGTCGTTGCTCTTGGCGGCGTGCTTGGGATCAATGTCCTCGTCCATGTCACTTGAATCCTTGGATTCCTCCTCCTTCTTCTTCCCCTTGCCCTTGCCTCGCGGTCTGTTCTTCCCACTTCGCTTGTAGCCGGACTCCAGGTCTTCCTTGAGGTCGTTAACGAACTTGCAGTGTCGATTGGTATGGGTGGCCTTGCCATTGACATCGAGGTGTACGAGGCACGGAATATCGCGGTACTCCTCGTAGGTTTGGGGATCGCGGAGCGGCGCCGAGGTAGTTTCACTTCCTCGTCGCTGCCCACGACCAGCTCCCCGTCCTTGGCCATGTTGTCCACCATCACCTCGTCCTACAAAAGTCATAGCGACCATGTCGGTAGATTGCTTTTCTTCTGGAGCGGTTTTGCGCTTTGTACTGTTGTTCCTCCGGGCTTGAGTTGGAATGGCCGTTGCCGGCAAGGAGTCGCGAGCATCGTCGTCGGCAGCTGCGAACTCACTAGCCAACTGAATCATCTGGTTCAAGTCAAGCTGGTGATTGTCCTGCATGCGCTTCAGCTTATGTCAGAGCAACGTGCCCCTTTCCAACCCATCGATGAAGGAGTCCATGGAGGTCTGAGCGTGCACCCCTGCGCAGGAATTTTTCATATCTAGCCAGCGGGAGAGGTAGGCGCGAGATGTCTCGTCTTTCTCTTGCACGCACTGCTATAGATCGCCAACAGTGCAGGAACGCTTGTATGTACCCTCAAAGTTCTTGGTGAACGCTTCTTGCATGTCCAACCAATTGTAGATGGATTTCTCCGGCAAGTCGTCGATCCATTGACGGGCCGTGCCCTCCAACATTAACGGGAGGTACTTGACGGTGACATTGGGGTTGCCTCCGGCAATCTCCACCGTGTTGCCGTAGTCCTGCAACCATGTGGCTGGCTTGGCGGTGCCGTCATAGGGCTTGATGGTCTTGTTGATCCGGAAACCTTTGGGGTAAGTTGCGGACCGTATTGCGGGTCCAAAACAACGTGGTCCCAGGTATAGTCCTTCCCGGGCCTCGTGGATCTTATCGATCCATGGACGTGCATCGTATGGCTCCGGGTTCTTCTTCTTCTTGTCAACAGGGGATGGGCTACGTGAACGACGGAGGCCTCCTCCGCTATGGTGACTTCTAGGTGGTGACGGAGGCGGAGGTGGCGGTGGGTTAGCCTTCTTGCTGTTACCCTCCTGCGATGCCTCGCGTCTGTCTCGGTTGCTTGTCGGACGCGGAGGGTCATGGCGTGACCTGCTCTTGTGTCCTTGGTTGCGCTCTCCGTCATGACAGGTCTGCTCCATGTTGTCGCGGATGATGATGCCACACTGCCTTGGCGGGGGCATATCTGTACGATGGTGAGTTGGGATCTTCGCGATGTCGGGGGGATCGGGGCGGTGGCGATGGGCGACGAGGTCGCGCCCTTTCTCCGTGGTCAGAGGATATGGGGATAACATCCTTCATGTTGCGCGCATCCCTCCGTCTTCGTTCTAATGAACCCGTCTGGGACCCGACATCAAGAGGAGATCTGTCCCTTGGCGGCTTATACTAGCTAGACTGGCAAAGCGCTGGGTCGGACTCAAGCCTTTGAGAGGTGGCCTTTTCCTGCTGCTTCACCGCCTTGGCCACTAGGTCATCGACCTGTTCCACTGCCTCGGGCGATCTATCCTGCTCCAGAAGGGTCTTGGCGACGGCGAGGTTAAGGAGTGGGGTGGGCATCACCTGTTTGCCTTCACTGTCAATGTATGGCTTGGCAGCACATGCGGTTTTAGGAGCCCATCCTAGGTTTTGCCGTACACCAAGATCGTTGATGGCCTTGAGCGGAGCTTTCTTGGCCTCCATTGCTCTAGCCTTCTCTATGGACTTCTGCGCATTGACTAGATCGCGATCCAGCTGAGCGCCTTGCTTCGCGATGGCCTGTGCTTCCTCCAGCAGCTGCTGACATTTTTCCTCGAGTTGAGTCACGTTCCGGATATGAGCTACGGTTAGTGGCTCAATGAGGAGATTGCCGTACATCACTCTATCAGCTGGAGTAACTTGGGCAGCAGCAGACGTAGATGCCGGAGGCGGCAAGTTTGCGGTGTTGTTGTTGCTCGGGCCGGTGCCAAGTTCCTGCGGCTGCTACACTGGGTTAGGTGGAGGAGTCATGACCTTTGCACGATCATCGTCAGCTGCAATAAGTGGCCCCTTCCCCTTGTCCAGCGCTGTAGGCGGATCTCATCCGGGTTGATCTTCACCCATCGTCGTCCCAATGGTGATGAACACCTCTTGAGACACGACGATGTTGTTGGCTTGCTCGTCACGTGTGTACTCCTCCTCCATCTCCTGCATAGCAGAGTCTAGCTCTTCTGTACTGAAATCTATCTCCTCTGAATCTGCACTGAACTTGGAATAGAGCGCGTCAATCACAGAGTCGGAGGGTGCGAGGACTTCCTCGATGATGGGCGGTGGAGGTGCAATGGCAGCAACGATGACTGGAGGTGGCGGCGCTGCTACGATGATGGCGTCCGGAGGCGGTGGTGGTTGAGGCGGCGGCGCTCCGTCAATGAGCACGAGATCTGCCTGAGCTACCCCGCCGGCCTCCGCGTAGCTGTTGACGGTGTTCACCATGTTTTCGAAGGTGAGACGGCCTGAAGCCTGCTGCCGCCTTAGAGAATGTCGGAGTAGCGTTCCCCGATCCAGTCCTTCCACAAAGTGATACATAGCATTATCATTGGGGTAGTGGGCCAGATCGGCTCGTATGCGGAGCCACGGCGAATGTCGCGGGGTTTTCGCCTCTCTCTGAGCATAGCCGCTACGTCGAAGATGGTAACCATGCCCACGAACTTGGACCTCTGCTGTCCAGACGCACAGGCGAAGCCGGCGGACTTGCATCGATCTTCCACCTTTATATCCTGCACAGGGGCGGTTTGGGTGGGTCTTGAATTTTTCCGATCTTTGGCAGGCAAACTCCGAAGAGAGATCCGACATCGATCCTTCCGCGAACGTGTCTAGCCCATAGGCGGTCCGGGCGGGCCTTGATGCTCCTTCGACTCTGAGGGAAATAGTGCCCGAGTCGGTTTCACCGATGAAGAGGTGGATGTCTCCGATAGGAACGATCGAACATCGTGTAGGGTTCGTCTTCGTTGGGATCCAGAACTCGCCGGGAGGGACGATCAGAACATTGCCGGAGAAGAGAACGCGACCGATGGCTACAGTTTTGCCAATTCCCGCGAAGATCTTGGTCCTCGCCCGCTGAAGAGCCTAAAGCGCCTCTTGCCCCACGGTGGGTGCCAACTGTCGTGGTATTGCCGACGAGTACGCCATGGAGGGGTCCTCACAGTGCGTGTTTAGAGACGTGGGGGAAGGCGGACGACGGTTGGCAGTGCGGTAACACAGCTTACTGTGTTCAGATCCCACGATGGTGGCGGAATCCTACTCCTGCTATAAATCACTATAAGGGCAATACACCGAGTTACAGGGATTGGTTCGCTGTGCGAGGTGACTAGAAAGTCTAAGTTAACGTCTAAAGTTGTTTGAGGTTGTGCCCTAAAGGCTCCCATAGGCCCGTGACATGGTTATACCCTACGGGTACGTGACCTCAGCATACCTGGTCCAGCCCAAGGAAGGCCCACGGCAGATGTACGCCGGCCCATGAAGATTTTCGGGTGGCCAAGGCCCATGACGCCTTCGGATCCTTGGAGAGCAAGACTAGCATAGATAGGAAATTCAAAGGGGTAAAACCCTAGAACTTGTAACCGACTAGGTCTATACCCGGGACCTGCCTGAATCTATATAAAGGCTAGGAGGGCACGACCTAGATCTCGACTCATACTCTCGCATGCACACCTCCACGCCAGATCGAATCTGAGCACCCCTGTAACCTTCGGTTCCGCCGTAATCAAGAGCATACAAGCAGGAGTAGGGTTTTCCCTTCGGTGGCCTGAACCTGGGTAAATCTCGTGTCCCCGTGTTGCTTGTTTGCTAACCGTTCCACGATCTCCAGCATCCCCATCTTCTCCAAAACCCAAGTCCATAACAATGGGCATTGATGAGATCAAACCTCGTCAATTGGCGCTGTCTGTGGGAATAGGGGCTGCTGATTGTGCGGTCGTGACGGTCCCAACCCGATCGATCTACAACTCTGCGGCGACGGAGAGTCACCTCCTCTTCGGCGCTTTCGACTTCACCGCCCACTCGCCGGCCACCATGAAAGATTTCGAGCCCGTGGCGGCGGACTCGAGATCCTATTCGAGCTTACGCTTCCGGGTGGGTCGACGGTACCCTCCGCCTCTGGCGGGTGCCCTTACCATCAATTAGGCCCTCGTGGGCTCCACACCTGCTCGCACATCGTCATCAATAGATGAGTTCTATGACAGCAGCAGCTGCAACTCCGATCTGTGCGATCCACCTTCGGATGAAGGGACCTACGGTTCCGGATCCGAAAGCTGCGGCAGCAACGGAACAATCTACGAGCGCTACCAATGCGCCGTAGTCATCCAGAGCGACGTGGAGCAGCAAACGCCCAACCCGCCGCCCAACTCGAACCCCAACCCGCAGGACAGAAATGGCGGGAACAGAAGAAGCCAGTCCCCTCCACCCGACGAGGAAAACAACGGCCACATCATCCGACTTAGCAAAGAAGGATGGGCCCAGGCACGCCGCGCCATAGCAGGCGACATAGTCCTGCCTGCAGACGCCTCACGTGAACTACTGATGGCATACCACTTCCTCCTCATCGAGGAGCACAAGAAGCAAGTCAAGATGCAAGAAACACTTGACAAACGCAAGCAAGCAGCCTCTGAGTCCAGCGCGCGACGAGCTGCGCTCTCCGCCATGGCCCCCGGCTCTAGCACGAACGGAAACCAAGGAAACAAGCACCGCTCTCGAGTGGAGAACATGGATCCCAAGGAGCGCCGTGAGGTGACCCGAACTCTCCACACATCATTCATGGAGATGGATGCCGGCAACGCGTCATCCCGAAGGCCGCGCAAGCTGCGATCATGGCAGCCCGCTGCGTATCTCGCGGCCCACCCACCTCCGGAGAGGGACCGAAAAGAGCCATGCATAAGTCCGCACTAACGGACTCGGACTTGTCGGAGCTGCGCTCCACCAAGGCGCTCTGCGGGCCAAGAAGAAAGATCCGGCGGATCTGAACGGAGCCCCACCCCTTCATCCGAAGAGGAAGAGAACGACCTTCCTCGAAGGAAGAAGAGCTCGCGTCACCATAAACGCGACTATGGCGCGAGACGCGCTTACGGCGCAAAATCGACAAAGCGCGAGCCAGCGCGCATGCTCGTCTGAATCCGAGATGGACGAAGGCGAAGAAAACTCTGCGAGCCGATGCTTCAGCGGCGGATCATTCGAACACGGATGCCATGCAATTTCAAGCTTCGCCGGATACTCCGAAGTTCGGCACATGCAAGATCCAAAAGCATGGCTCGATGATCATCATCATCCGTCAAGTTGCAGTGGTAACAAAGAAACCGCCATGCAATGCCTTTAAGCTGCGGTGACGCGGCAGGCACGGATCTGGCTCGATAGCCTATCATCGTGGTCCATACGGTTGGAGGAGCTAGCTTACAGCTTCATCCGAAATTTCAAGGGCACCAGCAAGAGGCCCGCCTCAATTGAAGAGTTGCGGGCCTGCACTCAAAGAACGGGCGAATCTATTCGCTCGTACATACTATGCTGGTTCAACACACAGAACTCCGCAACACACATCTCCGAAGAGAGGGCCATCGACGCCTTCAGGGACGGCGTCAAGCATCAAGACTTCAAGGAGGAACTTGGGAGCGTCAAGCCCAAAACACTCGACCATCTCATGGACATCGCCAACAGGTGTGCTGATGGCGAAGATTCCATTCACCGAGCACAATCGGATGAAGAGGACGACTACGGCTGAAGACGGGAACGCCATAGAAAGAGGACATCGCGCGTCTACGACGATCGCGACGGACCCGACATGGTCGCGGCCGGCTACGCCGACCGCCGCAATGACAACAGCCGCAACGGCGGAGGATACCGCGGAGGAAACTTCCGCGACGGTGGACGACCAGCGATCGTAACAGCGCCCGCGACCGCGACAACGGACCCTCAGCATACGACAAACTTTTGGGTCCATGCACCATCCACTTCTACATCGATAAGAAGGATGGCAAAAAGAAAGCAAGCCACATGCTAAAGGACTGCCGCGAGTTCTAGAAGCTCAGCGAAAGCATGGTGCAGATGAGGCAGCAAGCCCCAATTCCTGCGTTCGGAAACGCACCTGCGCCTGGCGAAATAGCGCATGGAGCTCCTCCACCACCACCTGTAGGAGGTCCGCACCAGCCAATTGCACCAGCACAGAACAACGCTAGGAACGGGTATCCCCCGCCGAAAGGATCACTGATGATCCAGAAGGGGCGCCCAACAAATAGGGTGCAGAAGAAAATCACTCGCCAAATCAACTTGGCCATAGCAACTCCACCCACCATCCCTGAGTACCTCAGCGGATCGGAGTCATGCATCATGTTCAGCCGTTCGGATCACCCTCGCCAGATCCCTCGCCCAGGTCATGCTGCCCTGGTACTTGAGGCACAAATCGGAGGCTTCGAGATGAGCCGCGTCTTCATGGACGGCGGCAGCGACATCAACCTGATGTTCGCAAGCACCCTCGCAGCAATGCGGATCCCGCAGTGCAGCCTAGAGCAATCAGACACTACGTTCCACGGCATCGTCCCAGGAAAGGGCATATTCCCTCTGGGAAAAATTTGGCTTGATGTCATCTTCGGCAGGCCTGATAACTTCCGACTAGAGCAGCTCAAATTCGAAGTGGTGGACTGGCCATCACAGTACCACGCCATCCTCGGGCGTGTGGCATTCGCAAGGTTCCTGGCCGTCCCACATTATGCATACTTACTACTGAAGATGCCAGGACCAAAGGGCGTCATCACAGTCCACGGAAGCTTCACCCGATCAGACCAATGCGACAGGGATTTCAACAAAATATCCCAGTCTTTCGGCATGCAAGACGAGCTCGTAAGGCTCCGAGAAGTGACGGATAACGGGGTACCCCCAGTCACAAGGCAAAACGCACCCGACATGTCCTTCGACTCTACTGTCAACACCAAAAAGGTGCAAGTCCACCCGACGGATGCCTCCAAGATGGCGCTGATCGCCAACGATCTCAGCCCCGCATAGGAAAGCGTGCTCGTCGAATTCCTCGGTGAGCGCTGGGAAATCTTCGCCTGGTGTCCTGTGGACATGCCAGGAGTTCCCAGGGAATTCGCCGAGCACGCACTCAACGTTTTTCTAGACACAAAGCCCGTCAAGCAGTCCATCCGGAGACTGTCCGAGCCACGGGCCGAAGCCATCGACAAGGAAATCAACAGACTACTCGCTGCAGACTTCATCAGGGAAATCAAAGAAAGCGAGTGGCTTGCAAATACAGTGATGGTCCCAAAGAAGGACACGGACATCCTACGGATGTGCATAGACTTCACGTCGCTGAACAAGCACTGCCCAAAGGACCACTTCCCTCTTCCTCGGATCGACCAGATCATCGATTCAACTGCAGGTTGCGAGAAACTCTCCTTCCTCGACGCCTACTCAGGCTATAACCAGATTCGACTCAAGGTCGAAGATCAGGAGAAAACGGCGTTTATCACGCCATTCGGAGTGTTCTGCTACAACATAATGCCCTTCGGGCTAAAGAACGCAGGCGCCACGTACCAGCGATGCATGCAGGCATGCCTGAAGGAGCAGATCGGTCGCAATGTCCAAGTCTATGTCGACGACATAGTAATAAAAACCAGAGAAGCAAAAACACTCATCGATGATCTCCGCGAGACGTTCGACAACCTCGATCGCTATAGGATCAAACTCAACCCCGAAAAGTGCGCCTTCGGCGTCCCGATCGGGTCAGATGCTCGGGTACTTCATCTCTCAGCGAGGGATCGAGGCAAACCCGAAGAAAATTCCGGCCATCATGGCAATGGAGAAGCCAAAGAACCTCAAGGGCGTCCAGCAGCTCGCAGGACGAATAACCGCGTTGAGCAGATTCATCAGCCGCATGGGCGAGAAGGCCCTGCCATTCTACCAGCTGCTATGCATAAAGCGAGTGGGCCGAAGCCGGCGATGCGTTCGAAAGCCTCAAACGGCTACTCTCCACCTCGCCCGTCCTGGTCACGCCAAAGGAGCGCGAGCCTCTGCTGCTGTACATAGCAACCACACACCAGGTGGTCAGCACCGTGCTAGTGGTCGAACGACCAGAAGAGGGCAAGACTCACGGGGTCCAACGCCCAATCTACTAGCTCAGCGAGGTACTGACTCCAACAAAACAGAGGTATCCTCACTACCAAAAACTCGCCTACGGCGTGTTCATGACGGCTCGACGACTGAGCCACTACTTCCAGGAGCACCAGGTGATGGTCGTCAACAAGGCACCTCTGAACAGCATCCTGAATAACCCAGAGGCCACAGGACGCGTGGCCCTGTGGGGCATCGAGCTGTCACCCCTGGACATCGTCTATGAGAAGCGACTCGCAATCAAATCTCAAGTCCTCCCGGACTTCCTGGTACATTGGATGGAGCTGCAGCTGCGGACACCCGGACATGTCGCGATCATGGGCGATGCGCCAGCGGCTCCAAGCGTGAAGCGGAGCGGGCCGGGTCATCTTGACCTCCCGCAAGGCGACAAGATGAAGTACGTCCTTCGGATGAAATTCCGTGCTTCCAACAACGAGGCCAAATACGAAGCCCTCATACACGGCATGAGGATGGCAAAGATCTACGGTGCAATGTGCCTGGTCATCTACGGTGACTCCAACCTTGTCGTCCAATAGACGATGAATGAGTGCGACGTACACGCCGAAAACATGATAGCGTACCGCGCTCTCTACAACGCGCTCGAAGGAGAATTCGACGGCTGCGAGCTTCGACACGTTGGGAGAGAAAGCAACGAGGAGGCCGACAGACTCGCCAACATCGGCTCCACCTGCGCAAAGGTGCCACCGGGTGTGTTCCTCGAACAGATCTGCATGCCATCCATCAAGCGGAAATTCCCCAAGGGATCGCCCGAAGAAGGAGAACACTCGGGGGCTACGCTGCCTGAAGGTCATGAAGGACCCGAGAAGCTGGACACAGAGGTCGCCATGGTGAACCTGATGCAGGTAATGGTAGTCGAAGAGACATGGACACGACCATACCTCCAGTTCCTCATCAACGGAGAACTGCCTGACAGCCCGATAGATGCCCGGCGCATATCTCGTCGGTCAAAAGCCTTCACCATCATCAATGGCGAGCTGTACAAGCGCAGTATTACGGGTGTACTACAAAGGTGCATCACCCTCAGTGACGGGAAAGCCATACTCTAAGACATCCACGAGGGCATCTGCGGTCACCATGCAGGCAGCCGCTCCCTTGTCGCCAAAGCTCTACGAGCTGGATTCTACTGGCCAACGGCCATGAACGACGCAAAGGACATCGTATGAAGATGCAACGGGTGCCAAAGGTTCGCCAACAAACCACACGCACCCGGATCAGAGCTCAGGCCCATACCTATAGCCTGGCCTTTCGCTCAATGGGGCCTCGACATGATTGGCAAACTGCCAAAATCTTCGAAAGGAGGGCACGTCTACCTCCTAGTCGCAGTCGACAAATTCACCAAATGGGTCGAAGCCATGCCCGTCCCTAACCAAAAGGGCAAGACCGCCATAAAATTCTTCGAGTCCATTGTCTACAGGTTCGGCGTATCGCACAACATCATCACCGACAATGGATCGAACTTCATCTCCAAGGAATTCCAGGACTTCTGCGAAGGCCTCAGAATCAACATTACGTACGCCTCAGTGGCACACCCACAAACAAACGGATAGGTGGAAAAGGCCAACGGCCTAATCGGCGCTGGCATCAAGAAACGCCTTATGAGCCCACTCGAACGAAAAGCTGGAGCTTGGACGAAGGAGCTACCATTCGTCCTATGGAGCTTGCGGACTACGCCAAATAGCTCCACCGGCTACACGCCATTCTTCATGGTGCACGGAGCCGAGGCCGTGCTACCAGCCGAAGTACACCACCAGGCCCCCCCAGGTCGTTGCTTATAGCGAAGCCGAATCCACGACTGCACTCGAAGACGCCGTCGACACAATCGACGAAGCAAGAGACATAGCAGCAGCTCGATCAGCGGTGTACCAGCAGAGTCTCCGCAACTACCACAGCCAGCTTGCCCGGTCCTTCGTCGAAGGAGACCTCGTCTTAAGACTCAAGCAAGAGCGACCGAAGAAATTCGAGTCACCATGGGAAGGACCCTACATCATCACCGAAGTCATCCTAGGTGGCGCCTACCTCCTCAAGCACGTGGAGTCTGGAGTCGCATACTCCAACCCATGGAACATCGCACACTTGCGACGATTCTACCCCTAGCTACCTACCCCTTTACTTTCAATAAGGCTTTTCAGCCAAGGCTATTCAGCCGAACAATGTACTTCCTCCATTACGATATAAATAAAGCTAAGTGTCTCGCCCCAAACTTCCATTCGCTATTTGCAACTTTACTTTATGCTACAAACGCACTCGGGGGCTCCCCCCACCTCACGATTTCATCGACCGAGGATCACGCGTGTACACCTGAGTAGCTGACAACGTTAGGCAAACGAAAAGGACACGTACTCAAACAAAGCACTATGTGCTTACAACAAACAAACCTTTATAACAAAGGGCACAAAACGCCCAGTCGAAATAGACAAATTTTACATCTATCTCTTTTATAGGTACTACCTATTCTGAAGAATAACTTGAGCACGCTGCTCAAACAAATCTACGACCTGTTCGGCATACTGCCTTACAACTGCATAATGTGGACGCATGTCCCACTCATCACCATCCGGCCAAGGAGGTGGCCCAGACGCCACAGCGGACAAATCCACATCAGGCCGGTGCAGCCTCACAAGGGACAAAGCAGCCTTCACTCCTGTGACGAGCTGTTGCCGCACCAGCTCTTTGACATTATTCACGCTCCGAAACTTCGACAGAAGACCCGCAAGGCTTGTTGGCACGGCATCCAACGGAAACATGACATGCAACACCGAGGCAACCGACGTCTGCACCTGACAAAGCACCCGCGAAACCTGGTGCGCACGATCCTGCACCGTCGCCAGAGCCATGGCACGGTCACGATCCATCCAGAAGAAGCCGCCAGCCTCCATGTCCTATTGAGTCAAGCAATTGACCCGAACAGCAACACGTTCTTTCTCTTCCCACGGAGCAAGGTTAGCACCTGCGACAATTGTACAAAATAAGACGCAAGGCCAGCAGGCTCATCCGAAGAACGGAGCTGCAGCTTGAAACAAAGAACAACTTACATTGAAGCTGCTCAGATAGCCGAAGCAATTCTGCCATCAAGTACTCCTCTCTGGTTGCACCGCGATCCGCCTTGGATTTCCAAACATCGGTGTGACCACGCAACCCAAGCAACTCCCTCTCAAGACTACGAACACGATCCCGAAGAAAAGCGAGTTGCGAGGAATCATCCAAAGATGGCCGCAGCTGCGCTGCAGGCGAGGTGTCAACGGGGTCAGCACTCGAAGGAACCTAGAACAGCAGAAAAGCAAAGGACACAAACATTCAGACAGTAGTAGAGCACAACTCAGAAGAATTCATTAAGCATATAAGGCCACTACGTGGCACAAGGATTGCGTTTCCTCAAAATATTTACAGCAAAAGCAGACCTACAAACTACCCTACATCTACAAAGCCTAAGACGCGGCACCCTGAGTCGCCTCGGAGCCGGACTGCCTAGCCTTGGCCTCCCCTTGCTGCCGCAGCGCATACTCAGATAGCAAATCAATGAGCTTTGGCCCATATCGCTTGCAGCGAGCGGAGTAGGCAGCAAAGGCTACCTCGGATCCATCTGCAGTCGTCGGCATCCGGGAGGTGATCTGGGGCAGGTCCAGCTCCGCTCCAGCCGCCAAGGCCATCGCCAGCCCGACGGACGCGTCGATGCCTTTCTGTTTGCGCTTGTACGCCGCAGGCGCTTCGGCTGACAAGGCCTCCGCCAGGGCGTCAACATCATCAAGGGACGCACCCTTGGGAACTAGCTCCCTATAGAAGCGGCCAAGGACCTCCTTCGCCTTGGCAAGGGAGCCGACAACGGTGCTGCAGCGATCTTCGACCGCTGCAGTAGCATCGTCCAGAGCACTACCGTGCTCCAGCACACCACGGTCAAACTCGATGCCTGCGGCATCTGAGAAAAACCAAAAAGAGGACTGAAGAAAGTAACACAGAAGAAAGACAGGAAAACGAAAACACAGAAGCAAACATAAGGTACTCACCCGAAACAGCCTTGGCAGCAGCCATGAGCTTGCCTGCCACCTCTCTTTCACGCGCAGCCGCAACAGTGGCCAGCTGCTCCTCGCGGTCCGCGGCCTCCTGCTGCAGGTGCTCCTTAGCCTCGGCTGCCTTGGCCAGCTCCAGCTCGAGGCGTTCCTTCGCACCAACGGCGGCCTCAGTCTTCTTCTCCGATTGACCAAGGCTCTTCTTGAGAGCGTCGATCTCACGGAGAGAAGTATTATGCTCCTCTGCATTCAACACAAGCAAGCGTCAGAAAGCAGGACATGAATAAAGGAAAGAAGCACCACAGGCATACGGGTACCTTGAAGCTGATGGAGGTTGGCCTCCAAGACTGAGCGTTCTGCACCAAGCTGGCCTCCTGCACAAAAGGCTGCAGAAAAAATAACTACCAGTAAGGAAAAGGACTTGGGGGCTGCGCCCAACACAAAGGAATAAAAGCAAAATTCGCACACGAAGACACTCGGGGGCTCCCCCTAAGACTAAAGAACAAGACAAGAAATTTTTTCAGACGCTCGGGGGCTCCCCCCGTGACAATAAACAGAGGTACTTACATGCTCTGATGGTGACTCCGAAGGCCCGCTGGCGAAATTCTGAGGCGCAACCACCTGCACCTCCTGCAGAGGAGGGTTCGGAGCGGCGCCCCCCGAGGTTGCCACCGTCTGAGGAGGAGGAGACGCAACCTTCGACTCTCCCATCATCTCCCGAGCACCATCGCTGGAAGAGTCGTGGGAGGAATGTCTGCACAAGGAAAAAATTAGCACAAGCACAAAAGTCAACAGCAAAGAGACAACAGTATAAAGGAAGCTTACGAGTCCAGTGAGCTCAAGTCGAAGACAGGAGGAGTCCTTCGGGCTCTCTTCTCCCCCTTCTTCTCCTCCTTTTTCTCTTCCTTCTTTTCTTCCTTCTTCCACTTCGCTGGCGGGTGCGGCCATGACCCTGCACAGGAATAGCAGGAATGGGAGAGGAAGAACCTCCATGCCCGTCACTGTGACGCTCAAGGCACAGAGGGTTTCTGGGAGTCGGAGGAGTCGATGCATCCGAAGATTCACTAGAGCTCCACGATCGTTTGCAAGTATGGTCCTCTCTCGACTCGTTGGCCTCTTCAGCTGGCGATCGCGCCGAAGGAAGTTCGGTCACGGAGTCCACCACGTCATTATCCAGCGCATCCGGAAACAATTCGGGCAATGTTGCCACCATTCCCGGCAACTTGAAGCTCTGCAAAAAAGAAGGGACTCTATTAGCAAACAAAGGAAAATAAATACACAGTCAACGAAAAGCGCTACGCTCACGAATCTACACCTGTGGAACAGCCAACGTCGAAGAAAACAACGGAGTTAGCGACTTCCCCGGGATATCCTCTCCAGCCTTGTACTTCAACAGCGTACGAAGGGCCTTGTTGAGATCACCCTGGGAAAGCTTCTTAGACGAAACTCTCGTCGGGTCACGGCGCCCAGCATAAAGAAACATCGGGTGTGCCCTAGCCTGGAGAGGCTGCACCGGACACTCGAGAAACATGCGGATAATATCCACGCCGTTCACTTCTTTATCAGGAATCAACTGGAGATCCTCCACCCGATGGTAAAGGGCCTCTATCTCCGCTGACTCGCCGTCCAAGATATGATTTTTCCAGGACCTATTTGGCTCGATTATCTGGGAGGAGTCGAAAGGAGCAAGACCAAATTGCTGCCCAGCCACTGTGGAGTCGCGAATGTAAAACCATCGCCTCCGCCAGTACTGGACAGATTCAGACATAGAGAAGGAGAAGAAAAGAATATTGTGTTGGAGATATGCCCTAGAGGCAATAATAAATGTAGTTATTATTATATCATTGTGTTTATGATAAATGTTTACATTCATGCTATAATAGTATTGACAAGGAAACATTAATACTTGTGTGATTTGTAAACTAAATAGAGTCCCTAGTAAAGCCTCTTTATAATACTGGCTTGTTGGTTAATAAATGATTGTGGTTTCCCTATCATGAACATTGAGATGTTATTAACAACAAGATCATATCATTAGGAGAATGATGTGGTGGACATACTCCTATAGATAAGCGTAGCATAAAGATCAAGTCATTTTAATAGTTCAATTGCTATATGCTTTCTGATACATAGTAACCTAATTCCTTCGACCATGAGATCATGCATATCACCTTTACCGGATGGATGCTTTGATGACATCAAACACCATACCGTAACTGGGTGGCTATAAAGGTGGCATTGAGTGTTCGGAAAGTATTGGTTGAGACACATGGATCAAGAGTGGGATTTGTCCATCCATATGACAGATAGATATATTCTGGGCCCTCTCGGTGAAATGTCATCCAATTAGCTTACAAGCATGTGGTGGCTCACAAGGGATCACATATCATGGGAACGAGAAAAGAGTACTTATCGATGTGAGGTTGAACTAGGTATGCAGAGATACCGACGATCATAACCTCGGATAAGTAAACTATCGTGAGACAAAGGGAAATTGGTATCGTATGTAAGTGGTTCATTCGATCGCAAAGTAATCGTAGAAATATGTGGGAGCCATATGAATTTCCAGATTCCTCTATTTGTTATTGATCAGAGAAGTGTCTCGATCATGTCCGCATAATTCACGAACCGTAGGGAGACACACTTAAGGATTCGACGTTGTTTGAGTAGTTATGGAATGATGAGAAAGAGACCGAATGTTGTTCAGAGTCTCGGATGGGATCCGGGATATCACGAGGAGATCCGGAATGGTCCGGAGAATAAGATTCATATAAGGAAAGTCTTGTTTCGGAGTTGGGGAATGGTTCCGGTGTTTTCATCGGGAATGTTCTAGAAGGTTCCAGAATGTCCGGCACTCCGGAGGGGAAGGGTACATGAATGTGTTATATCAAGTTGGTATGATTGCATTATGTACTCGGTGTCATCGCTGAACAAAATAGAGGGTTTATTCATCCTAGTTTGAAAAGTCAAACGCCAAGTTTGAAAGTCAAACAGCAATTTTGGGAAGTGGAGAGGGAGGTGGAAACCGACTTGGGGGAGGAGTTCCTCCTCCCACCGCCGGCGCACCACCAAGCCAAGTTGGGGAGGGACTCCCCTCCCCTTGGCCGGCCCCCTCCACCTATATAAGGAGGGGCAGGGCTCCCCTCCTAGACACACAACTCCTACGCCTCTAACCCTAGCCCCAAGCCGCCGCCTCCATAGCCGCCGCCGGCCCTAGGGCAAACCGCCGCCGCCTAGCTAAACCCTAGCCGCCGGCTTGCCCCCTCCTTGGTGTGTCTAAACCCTAGAACACCGAGGGCTCTCTCATACTCCACCATACTCGCTCCGGCTTAAGGCGAAGCCCTGCGAGATCTCCCCTCTACTTATGGTACCACGCCGTTGTGCTGCCGGAATCGCGAGGAGAGTACTACAACCTCCGCTACCTGCTGGAACAAGGGAGAGGAAGGTCTTCGTCAATCGAACGATGTGACCGATTGGGAGCACCGCGAACACAGCGCCGGAAGGATCGTCTACGCGATCTTGAGATCGGAAAGAGTACGACTACATCACCCACGAGAATCCGCTCTCGTTAAACACTTTGGAATCTTCGAGGGTGAGTTATTCCATTGACTCATTGCTACAATCTAGTAGATAGATCTTGGTTTGTTTGTTTGTATGCGATAGAAATTTTTTGTTTTCCATGCTACGAAACCCTACAGTGGTATCAGAGCCGTGTCTATATGTAGATCTGTTGCACGAGTAGAACACAATGGTCATTGTGGGTGTTGATGCTTTTATTGTCGATTGCTTCTTGTATACTTTGCATCTTGCGGGATGTTGGGATGAAGCGGCCCGGGCTAACCTGACATGACATCATTCATGAGACTTGCTCCACGCTTGACATGCAACTTGTATTGCATAAGTGGCTTTGCGGGTGCCTGTTTCTCCTAGCATAGTTAAGATCCAACTTACAACGGGTGATTAACAATACTAGTATCAATGTTGTGGTTCTTGTTTGTAAGTTAGAACGACACTTATTGAAAGCCCCAAACCACGTAAAACATGCAAAGAAAGTAGAGGCGTCTAACTTTGTTTTGCAGGGGTGTGCAGTGATGTGATATGGCCATGATTGTGAGTATATTTGATGTATGCAATGATCCTTATTGTAAGTTGGCAACCGGCAGGAGCCATATGGTTGTCTTTAATTTATGTTAAGACCCGCGTGTCTATTCAAAGTAGTTGTAATAGTTGAAGCCGATGGACGACAACCATGGAGAAGCGTCATTGACCTTGATGCAATGCCGGTGATGATGGAGATCATGTTCGTGCTTGAAGATGGAGATCGGAAGCACAAAGAAGAAAGGCCATATCATATCACATATTATGAATTGCATGTGATGTTAATCCTTTATGCATCTTGTATTTCTTAGTAGATGACGGTAGCATTATAAGATGATCCCTCATGCACATGAATTTCAAATCATAAAGTGTTCACCCTTAGTTAGCACCGTTCCTAAAGCTTGTTGTTTCGAAGCACCACGTGATGATCGGGTGTGTTAGATTCCGCAAGTGTATACAACGTGAGCAAGCCAGATTTGCTCGTGCGGAAACTAAGGTTTGATCTTGACGAGCCTAGCATGTACAGACATGGTCTCGGAACACGGATCACTGAAAGGTAAAGCATGAATCATATAGTATATATGACGAACATGTCGATTGTTCGCCATTGAAACTATATCAACTCTCGTGATGATCGGTGTTGATGTGGTGGATTTGGTTCGTGTGATCACTAAAACAATGTGAGGGATGTTGTTTTGAGTGGGAGTTCACCTAGATTAATTTTATTATTAATTTGAACTCAATTTTTCATAAACTTAGTCTAAACTATTGCAAATATGTTGTAGATCAATGGCAGCCCCTACCATCAATTTTAATGCGTTCCTAGAGAAAGAAAAGTTGAAAAACAACGGAAGCAACTTCACGGATTGGTTCCGCAATTTGAGGATTGTCCTCACAGCTGGTAATTTGACCTATGTGCTGGATGCACCGTTGGGTGACCCACCTGCAGCTACTGCTACCGATGAAGTAAAGAATGTTTACCTCACTCAGAAGACTCAGTACTCCACAGTTCAGTGTGCTATCTTGTATGGTTTAGAATCGGAGCTTCAGAAAAGGTTTGAGAATTCAGACCCACATGATATTGTCCGTGATCTCAAATTGATTTTTGAGACTCATGCGGCAATTGAGAGCTATGAGGCTTCTGAAAAGTTCTTTAACTGCAAGATGGAAGAGGGCAGCTCCGTCAGTGAGCATGTGCTTAAGATGTCTGGGCACGCAAACAAACTTCAAAGCTTGGGTATAGTGATTCCTAATGCTTTGGGGATTTACCGTGTCCTCCAATCACTACCACCAAGTTACAAGAACTTTGTGATGAACTACAACATGCAGAACATGAACAAGACGTTGCCAGAACTCTTTGCCATGTTGAAATCAGCAGAAGTGGAGATCAAGAAAGAGCACCAAGTGTTGTAGGTCAATAAGACCACCAAATTCAAGAAAGGCAAGTCTAAGCAAAAGGGACACTTCAAGAAGGGTGGTAAGAAAGTTACCACGCCGACAAAGAAGACCAAGGCTGGACCTAAGCCTGATACTGAGTGCTTTTACTGCAAGGGAGAAGGTCATTGGAAGCGGAATTGCCCAAAGTACTTGGCGGATTTGAAGAACGACAACATCAAGAAGAAAGGTATATCTGATATACATGTTATTGATGTGTATCTCACTAGTACTCGTAGTAGTGCTTGGGTATTTGATACTGGTTTGGTTGCTCATATTTGTAACTCGAAACAGGTGCTGCAGAATAAACGGAAGCTAGCGAAGAACGAGGTGACGATGCGCGTTAGAAACGGATCAAAGGTTGATGTGATCGCGGTCGGCACGCTACCCCTTCATCTACCATCGGGATTAGTTTTATACTTAAATAATTGTTATTTGGTGCCTGCGTTAAGCATGAACATTATATCAGGATCTTGTTTATTGCGAGACGGTTACTTGTTTAAATCCGAGAATAATGGTTGTTCGATTTATATGAGTAATATGTTTTATGCACATGCACCTTTGATAGATGGTCTATTCTTGTTGAATCTCGATAGTGGAAATACACATATTAATAACATTGAGGCTAAAAATTTGAAATCGAGCGATAACTCGACCTATATGTGGCACTGTCGTCTTGGTCACATTGGAGTGAAGCGTATGAAGAAACTCCATTTTGATGGACTTCTTGAATCACTTGATTTCGAATCACTTGAAAGATCTGAAGCATGTCGATGGGTAAAATGACTAAGACTCCATTTTACGGTATGATGGAGCGAGCTATGGAATTATTGGAAATCATACATACCGATGTGTGTGGTCCAATGAGTGTAGCATCAGGTGGTTATCGTTATGTTCTTACCTTCACGGATGACTTGAGTAGATATGGGTATATCTATTTCATGAAACATAAGTCCGAAACTTTCGAGAAGTTTAAGGAATTTCAAAGTGAGGTAGAGAATCAACGTAACAAGAAGATTAAATTTCTACGTTCTGATCATGGAGGTGAATATCTGTCGTGGGAATGATCACGGCAGACGCTGCAATCGGCAGCGAGTAGTAGAACGAGGGGCAAGGGCGGCCAGCCATCTGCGGTGCGATATGAGGGCGGAGACACAGGGTTTTACCCAGGTTCGGCCCCCCGGAGGGTAAAGACCTACTCCTGCTAGATTGTATTATGAAGGTGGTACAATGGGCGAACTCGGCGGCTAGGCGGCGAGTCGCTTGGGTGTATATTGGAACGTAACTCTACACGCCCCGCAGGGAGGTTTATATAGGCTCACCTCCCCTAGGGTTTACATATCTCAACCAAATCAGTTAAGGCTTCGGTTCTTGTTTAACCTAATCTGACTGGGCCTATCTACTCGCCTGGGCCTTCAGCTTCCAGTCGCTTGGATCCACGCCGGGCTTTGATCCAGTCGCTGTCTTGCAGGCCCACTCGCCAGTTCTTGGACCTGGCAGAAACGTCCTGCTGGGTATACCCCGGTAGGTACATCCCCATCAGTAGTCCCTGAGGCCGTCGTCGATTGGGCGTAGGTGGATGCTGGCAGTCGGAGTATACGGTTTCAGAGTAAACATCCAGTCGAATCATCGGCGGGCTCCTGTATAAAGGAAAAAACTAGTCATTCTGATCGCAGCTTTGGCGAGTCGAGTCGGCGAGACACTGTCGTAGTGATCGGGTCGGCGAGCCGAGTGGCTGAAGTTGGACCGTTAAGCATGGTCAAACTAGCCGCTAGTAATAATCAACGGTAACTTTTGGCGTAATCACCGGCGTAATGTGGCCTCCTGATTTGGCGGGTAACAACCGCTATATAAGGGGAATGGCAGGCGATCAGAGAGCCATCTTCTTGCCATTCCCTCCGACTGCACGCATTCTCGCCTTCCTTCGCATCGCGATCCAGCCGACCCGAAATCCTCCGACCCCCCGCAAATCCTTCCGCCATGGCCCTCTCCACCGAACCTTGGGGGAGATCTAAGTGTACGAGGGCGCAGCTGGCGTCCTTCGAGGAGGCCGGGATCCTGCGCGCCGGCTGTTGGCGCATCCCCGTGGCCGGAGAGGTGACCCCGAACCCGCGCGAGGGGGAATTCATCTGCTTCACCAGCCACCTGGAAAGGGGACTGGGATTCCCCACGTCCTTATTCTTCCGGCGCTTCTGCGCCTACTACGGGATCCAGCCGTCAGACCTGGGTCCTCACAGCATCGAGCAGCTCGCCATCTTCGTGGCGTTCGCGAAGTGCTATTGCTGCCGGCCCTAGTTCCCTCTGTGGCAAGATCTGTTCCACGGACGGATCAGCCGCGAGGAAGCGGGCGGCCCAATGCTCGCTGCGGGCGGCCTAACCTTCCAGCTGAAGTCAAAGGCTTCATTGTTTGACTTGATGCTGCCCGCCAAGGCGGCGAGCGACTGGAAGAAGTCGTGGTTCTATGTTGTCGAGGCGACTCCGAAGGGCGAGACAGCGATCCCACGGTACTCCTCCAACCGGTCCGAGCCGCGCCATATTCAAGTCGGCAAGCTCCCCAGCGACGAGCGGATGGTCGTGGACGAGATGCTCCAAACCATCCGCGGTTTGAAGAAAAAGGGCCTCCAAACGATCAACCTGTATAACTGCTGGCTCGGGCGGCGGCTCGTCCCTCTGGCTCGGCGCGACCACTACATGTACCAATACATGGGCCGGGAGGACTCGACGAAGTCCAGTCTAGCCGAGTGGAAGCTCGAGGACTACACCGCAGCACTGAAGAAGATCACCCAGGCAGTGTACCTGGACGCACAGGCTGGGGTCGCCCCCTACACCTCAAAGCGTCCAGCCCCAACGGTAATCACCTCGTACCATTCGCAGTCGCAGTTTTTTGCAGTCGCGGTCATTCTAATTTCATCTTGCCTTCATTGCAGTTATTCCAAGTGGTGGAAGGGTGGCTCCCGCCTTCGGACGATGAGAATTCAAGCTCGTCCGTCCAGGACATGGGCGAGTCTCCTCCCGTCAAGGGTGACGCCGGGAGCGACGAGAGTAACAGCGACGACGAGTCCGAGGAGGAGGTCGCCCCGCTAGTCCGCAAGACCCGCGGGCAACATCAACGCGAGCTTGAAGCGAGCAAAAGCCTCGAGCGTCATGACGACGATGAAGAACTTCCGGAGACCACCTCGCGCCGCCAAGCTAGTCTGTCGAAGAAGAAGAAGAAGAAGAAAGAGAAGGAGGCGAGGGCCCCTCCGAAGAAGAAAACAAAGCCGACGAGGCCGGCCTTGCCACCGCACTCGGCAAGCAGCTCCGACGCCCCCAGCCCGGCCAAGGACGAGGTGCCTCCGACGGCAACCGCGCTGGACACGGCCACCATCGAGGTGCCACTGGCTTCGATGCCCCCGCCATTCGCCCCAGTCTCTGGGCTGGGGGACGCTCTGGCTGCAGCGGCTTCGCCTCACAGGGAAGCTCCTACCGAAGAAATCCCAGAGGCTCCCGTTGCAGCCTCGACGACGAAGAAGCCGTCCGTGTCTTGGGCACACGACATCCTGGAGATGGGGCTCAGCCGCCGACTGGGCCCTGAACTGGAGAAGCCGGCTGGCCTCCGCACGGGGCTATGCTTCATTCCAGTCGGCAAGTGAGTTTGCTCACCTTCCTTTGTCTTCCATAGCAGTTTGAATTATCTTGCTTACGTGATTGATTTACAGGACCGGAGTGAAGAAGATGGGCCACCCGACCGTGGCTAAGGTGCCATCCGTCGTCAGCGAGGAGGATCCTTCCCGTAAGCGGAAGGCGGACGAGGTCGTCGTCCCTGCGGATGGTGGCAAGAAGGCCAAGGGCGACGATGTCGTCACGATCTCTGACGACACGGCGGTCGCGCCGACCGAACCCGCGCCAGAGGCGGCTGCATCCACGAAGGAGGGTGCTCCCTTGCCTGAAGCAGCCGAGCCAACCTCCTTTGGCGCGGGTGCCTCCATCGCGACATTCCCGCGCTTCATGGCCAAAGCGGCCACAGCGAGTGGGACTTCGCCCTCGAGCCGTGCACCTGGGGTCGCCGATGTGGAGGTCGAGCAGCATCGTGGGCACACGCCAGCTCTCCTCCCGTCCGTGGACGCGATACAGCGTCATGGTATGCTTGGCGCATCCATCCAGGTATGTCCAGTCCCCGAGGATCAGATCGGTGTGTTGCAGCGGTCTGATTCTTTTAGTGTGTAGTTGTTATTTTTCGCGTCCAGTCCCCGAGTGTGCACTCGCTGAATTTCAGCGGGTGGGCACTTAGGAGTTTTTTGATTGCCAGTCCCCGAGTGCGCACTCGCTGAATTTCAGCGGGTGGGCACTTAGGATGTGCTTTGATTAACTGCTTGAATGATGTGCAGGGTCTGCAACGTGAGTCAGCTGACCGGTTGGCAGCGCAGCGCCGTGCGGAGAAGGAACTGGCCACCGTCCAGGAAGCGAACAAGGGGCTTCAGGCGGTTGCCGCGAAGGCAGAGGAAGCTCGCCAGGGGCTTATCCTAGCAGGTGAGTTGGCGGCATCTCAATCAGTACTGAGCTCGGCTGAGAAGCGAATCGCCGAACTCGAGCGCGAGCTGAGGGAAGCGAAGGAGGAAGTGAACTCGGCGGATGGGCGAGCCAAGGCCGCTATTACCGCCGCCGCAGAGGATCGTAACGTGTCCGACGCCCTTGTTGCTGGGCTTCAGGATGACTACACTGCGCTTCAATGCTTCATCACGGATCTCTCCCGCCCCTTGATTGGTGAGTGTATCTGCCTCTGCCAATAACATGTGTTCTGTTGGGGTGCCCGATGTACTCATTGTTATCTTCTATTCGCAGGTCGCATCCTTGATAGCGCGGAAGAAGCAAACTCGTTCAACGCGCGGCAGTGTGTGTCCATGCTCGTTGACTCGGCGACATTGTCGGCGACGTGCATCCGAGCCTACCTCCAGGAAATATCTCCCACGGAAGTAATTCCGAGCGACCTCATCGAGGTGTGGAAGTACTTGGAGAAGGCACCCTCGGTCGTTGAGTTCATGACGCGATCGGCGTTTCGGCGCGGAGCAGCGATGGCGCTTAGCCTGGGACTTGCTCACTTCCTGGAGGATTTCGACATCGACGACGTGACGAGTGGCTACCCGTCGTCGACTGGCGCAGTGGAGCTGTCCGAGGTGCTCAAGTTGACGGACCGTGCCGCGGTGTACTCCGAGAGTGTCTGGGCGATGGGCGACCTCCTTCCATACCAGGAGACGGTCGTCGCGCCCAACGACCCCGAGCCGCAGCATCGGGACTTCAAGGTCGAGCAGCCCTTCCGCGCGGCGATGTCGGGTGAACTGACGACGTACCCGTCGAACCCGTAGACGCCATTCATCCGCAATCGCCGGGATGCTGGCGAGTCGTCGTCAAAGCCTGCAGAATAGGATAATTTGCCCTGGGGCATTAGTAGCAGGTCTGCCGTTTAGACATACTTTGTAATTTGAAACAATTGCAACATGCTAATAATGTGATATCATGTTTGTTTTGTGGCTTGTCGTGTGTTTTCCGATTGAGGTTTGAACGAGTCCCCGAGCGCGTCCGCCCTTTTGTGGGGTTTACCTCGTGTGTGATCTGTTTGTGGTTTTTGAATGTTTTATTATTGTGGTCGACTCGCCCAGACTCGAAGAGCCAGTCGCTAGGCGACTCCCTTGAGCGCTCTGTACTTCACCGTTTTCCCTTGCGCGATCGAGGTCGGGTGGCCGAGTCCCCGAGCGTGGTACTTGGTTGTTCTAGGCGTGACTCGAGGGTGGGTGAAGACTTTGCGCGTTGGTTTGAGCGCATCACTCCTGCCTGGCCCGTTGGGTTAGTCGCATGGCGAGTCCTGGGCATGCTCTCGTACTTGGCGTTTTCTCGAGCCGCTCGCGCTGGACTGGTAGTCAGTCCCCGAGCGTGGTACGTGGCCGTTCGAGTCGCTATGTCGAGGATGCGGAGGATCATGGTCGCTGTAAGAAGCGAAGGCAGTTGTCTTGGCTCGTAGAGCCAGTTGGGCTAGGCGAATCCAATGGGGCTCCGGGTAGGCGTTTTTCGTGGACAGTGCAAGACCTGAGGTGACTCAGTGCCCTTGCACCGCACTACTTAGCCGTGCCGATCGCTATACCAAAGGTTGACTTCTGCGGTTAGCTTGACGCTGTTACTACGAGTGCGAATGGCACAAGATACGGAGAGTAGGCGCGATTTGCGGTAACCAATTCTTTTTATTTCATAGCGACTGGAGAGTACATATGTGGGGTTCTAGGGGTAGAACTTCCGTAGGAGGTTTACATTCCATGGTCGCTTGACGTCGAGTTCGCCGTCCCCGCGGACGTCGACGAGGTAGTAGGCGTCGTTGCCGAGTACTCGCCCGATGGCGAATGGTCCCTCCCACGGAGGGGAGAGCTTGTGCATGCCCTTCTTGTCCTGGATGAGGCGCAGTACCAGGTCGCCTTCTTGGAAGGTGCGAGTTTTCACCCGTCGGCTGTGGTAGCGGCGGAGTCCTTGTTGGTAGATGGCGGTGCGCGAACGAGCTAGGTCGCGTGCCTCGTCGAGTTGATCGACTCCATCCCATCATGTGAGTTCGTTCGCAGCCTCCATGTAGTGGACGACCCTCGGCGAGTCGTGCTCAAGGTCGGTGGGCATGACTGCCTCGGCGCCGTACACCATGAAGAAGGGGGTGAATCCTGTCAACCTGTTGACCGAGGTGCGGATGCCCCAGATGACAGAGGGTAGCTCCTCGACCCAGCACCCGGCGGTGCGCTCGAGTGGAACTTGGAGTCGCGGCTTCAGGCCGTGGATGATGCTTTGATTGGCCCGTTCTGCCTGGCCGTTGGATTCCGGGTGGGCGACTGATGCGAGATCGAGCCAGATGTGGTGTTCCTCGCAAAATTCGGCCATGGCTCCTTTGGCGAAGTTGGTGCCGTTGTCCGTGATGATGCTGTTGGGGAACCCGTAGCGATATATGAGCTCGCGTAGGAATTTAGTGGCGGTCTTCCCGTCGCATTTCCGGACTGGCTTGGCCTCCACCCACTTTGTGAATTTGTCGACCGCGCCCAAGAGGTGGGTGTAGCCGGAGGGAGCCTTCTTGAAGGGGCCCACCATGTCCATGCCCCATACGGCGAATGGCCAGGTGATGGGGATTGTCTTCAGCGCCAAGCTCGGCACGTGCGTCTGGTTGGCGTACTTCTGGCACCCGGCGCACCGCTGGACGATGTCGACAGTGTCGGCGTGTGCGGTGGGCCAGTAAAAGCCATGCCGCATAGCCTTGGCGACCAGGGAGCAAGCACCGGCGTGATGGCCGCAGTCGCCGGAGTGGACGTCGTGGAGGATCTTGCGTCCTTCGGCCGGTTAGACGCAGCGTTGGAACACGCCGGTGACGCTTCGCTTATGGAGCTCGCCGTCGATGATGGTGAAGGATTTGCATCGGCGTGCGATCATCCGGGCGTCCGTCTCGTCTGCCGGCAAGGTGCCAGCCTCCAGGTAGGCGATGTAGGGCTTGGTCCAGTCGTCTGGCTCGGTGACGAGTGCGACCAGGGCTTCCTCTGGCTGCAGCGGGACTCCGATGTCGATCTCCCTTGGGGGAGAGACTGATGGCTTAGTGATCATGTCGAGGAAGACACCGGCGGGTGGTGCGAGTCATGCCGACCCGATGCGAGAGAGTGCGTCGGCCTCCTCGTTCTTCCGCCTGTCAATCCACTCGGCGAGTAGCTGCGGTGTCCGCCAGCTTTGTCCATGCTTGGCGATGCGCCGCCATGGTGGGGAAGATCGTCGCAGTGCGGCGATCGCCCGGCCACGAGGTCGGAGTCTCCGTAGCAGCGTAGGCGGTTGACGTTCATCTCCCTGGCAGCTCGCATGCCGTGGAGTAAGGCCTCGTACTCGGCCATGTTGTTGGTGCAGGGTGTGAAGTCGAGGCAGAGGACGTAGCGGAGCTTGTCGCCCTTCGGTGAAGTTAGAACGATCCCTGCGCCTGCGCCGTCCGCGTTCTTGGAGCCGTCGAAGTGCGAGCTCGATGGTGGAGGTATGGCAGCTTCTCTGGCTGCTGGGCCTCTTCCCAGTCGGCGATGAAGTCCGCTAGGGCTTGCGACTTGATCGCTCTCCGTGGCTCGTATTTGATGTTGTGGACGCCGATCTCGACAGCCCACTTGGCAACCCGCCCGGTCGCCTCGCGGTTGCGGATGATGTCCTGCAATGGTGCTGAGGAAACGACCGTGATCGGGTGCTCCTGAAAGTAGTGCGGCAGGCGCCGCTGAGCTCTGAAGACCGCGTATACCAGCTTCGGTGAGGACCTCGCTGATGTAGTACACCGGTCGCTGTATTGGGCGCTCCTTTCCTTCCTCCGGTCGTTCGACGACCATGACGGCGCTGACGACACGCTCGAAAGCCGCGACGTAAACCAGCATGGGTTCTTTGTCGGTGGGGGCGGCGAGTAGCGGTGCGGCGAGTAGCACCTTCTTGAGGTCGCGAAGCGCGTCATCCGCCTCCTTGTCCCACTGGAATGTGGGGTTCTTGCGCATCAGGCGGTATAGGGGCATCGCCTTTTCGCCAGGGGATGAAGCGGAGAGCCGCTACTCGCCCGCCAGCTTCGGGCGTCGCGCGAGCACTGGTTTGCCGAGTCGGGCGATCGTGTCGATCTTGGTGGGGTTCGCCTCGATCCCGCGCTTGGAGACGACGTAACCCAGCAGTTGCCCTGCTGGTACACCGAAGGTGCATTTGCCTGGGTTAAGCTTTATCTTGTATTTTCTCAAGTTGGCGAACGTTTCCGCCAGGTCGGCGAGTAGATCATCCTGGCGAGCGGACTTTACGACCACGTCGTTGATATAGACGTGGATGTTGCGGCCAATTTGGCTCGCGAGGCACTCCTGCATGCACCGCTGATAGGTCGCCCCGGCGTTCTTGAGGCCGAAGGTCATGGCGGTGTAGCAGAAGGCTCTGAATGGCATGATGAACGCCGTCTTCTCCACGTCCTCGACAGCCATCTTGATCTGGTTCTATCCAGAGTAGGCGTCGAGGAAACATAGCGACTCCGAGCCCGCGGTGGAGTCGATTATTTGGTCGATCCGCGGGAGTACGAACTGCTCCTTTGGGCAGGCGTTGTTCAAGTTTGTGTAGTCGATACACATCCTCCAGGTGCCATTCTTCTTCTCGACCAGGACTGGGTTCGCCAGCCACCTGGAGTACTTGATTGGCCGGATGAAGCCTGCAGTGAGTAGACGCTGCACTTCCTCGGCAATGGCTCGGCGGCGCTCTTCATTGAAGGGCCACAGCGACTGCTTGACGGGTCACGCTTTGGGGTCGGCGTTTAGTTTGTGCTCAGCGAGCTCCCTAGGGACACCAGGCATGTCGGAGGGCTTCCATGCAAAGATATCCCTGTTCTCACGGAGGAACTCGATGAGCGCGCCTTCCTAGGCTGGGCTCATCCCTGTTCCGATCGTCACCGTCTGGCTGGAGTCGCCTGGGACCAGCTTGACGGTGCGAGTGTGCGTCATTGCCTCGAAGGCTAAGGTGTTTGCGCCCTCCGAGTTGGGCTTCTTGAGTATGGTAGGGTCGTCATTGTTCACCCCGCTCGCGTATTTGGCGAGCTCGTCAGCGTGGTTGGCCTGCGCGATGATGGCGACATCGGCGAGCTCGGCTCCTTTGGCCTCGCACTCGGCGGCCATGTCGGGGTCGCCGTTGATGGTGATGACGCCGGACGGCCCAGGGAGCTTCATCGCGTTGTACGCGTAGTGCCGCGCTGCCATGAACTTGGCGAACGCCTGGCGCCCCAGGACGCAGTGGTAGGGGCTGTCGAAGGGCACCAGCTCGAAGACGATCCGCTCGGTGCGGAAGTTTGCTGGGGTGACGAAGGTGACCGGCAGCGTGACCTTGCCGATCGGGTACGCCTTCCAACCGGGGACGATGTCGTGGAACATGGTGTGGGTTGTCTCGATCATCGACTGCGGGAGCCGCAGCCGCCTGAAGGTGTCCAGGTACAGGATGTTGATGGAGCTGCCGCCGTCCATCAATGTCTTGGGGAGCCAGTAGTCGCCCACCTTTGGCTTGACCACCAAGGCGACTCGCCCTGGATACTCGATGCGCGGCGAGTGGTCCTGGCGGCTCCAGGTGATGGGCTACTCCGACCAGTTGAGGAACTGGGGAACGTCCACCTAGGCCACCGCATTGACAGCGACGACGCGGGTGATGAACTTCTTCTCGCGCTTCGTGTTGAAGCCGGTGAAGGTATGGAGCGAACCGGCCACGTTGCCGAACTTTCCGTCGTTTGGCGGGTTGTTGTCGGGTTCCTCCCTTGCTCGCCGTGCCTTCTCGATCTCCCTGAGGGTGTGGCAGTCGGAGATTGTGTGCGTTGCGGGCTTCCCTTCCATGCTATGAAACGCGCAAGGTTGGTGAAGAAGGGCCGCAGGATCGAACCTTGGCTTGGCCTTGTAGTTGTCGCCGTCGCGGCGTTGTCCTCCGTCGCGGCGGAAGATCTTGGGCTCGAGTTGTGCGTGCCCGGTGTTGGCCACGAAGTCGACTCGCCCGTCACTGCGGCGCTTGCCGGTGAGGCGAGTGTTGCTGTAGCGTAGGTCGGACCGTCGTCCGCCGTCGTTGCCGCTCGTGCGGCGTTGACCCCCCGACTCGTCGTCGGTTTCCTAGTTTGGATCTTCCTCCGCGTACCGTTTGGCGATCTCGAGGAGGTCCGGTATGTTGTCGAGTGTGCGAGAGTGTCGCTTGAGCTTGGCGACCAGCGGCTCGTAGCGGCATGAGGTCTTGAAGCAATGGATCGCGGTGTCCGGGTGGATGCCGACCGCGTTATGCAGTTCCTGCCACCATTGGACCCGATTGCGGGTCGACTCGCGAGTCCCTGGACGATCGCTCAGTCCTCGATGGTGGTAGCGCGGGTGTAGGAGCACTCGAAGTGCCTGACGAAGGCGTCGCGCATCTCCTCCCAGGAGTCGATGCTATCCTGGGGTAGGGTGTTGATCCACTGCCTGCACGTCCCCTCCATCATCAGGGGGAGGTAGCGGGCGGCTAGCAGGTCAGTCGCAGAACACCGGCCAGATCGGCCAGGCCCCATCTGAAGAAATGCGGAATACTTTCACAATTGACACCGCCGGGAACACCACAGCGTAATGATGTGTCCGAACATCGTAATCGGACTCTCTTAGATATGGTTCGTTCTATGATGTCACTTACAGATTTACCGCTATCATTTTGGGGTTATGCATTAGAAACAGCCGCATTCACTTTAAATAGGGCACCATCTAAATCCGTGGAAACGACACCGTATGAATTATGGTTTGGGAAGAAACCTAAATTGTCGTTCCTTAAAGTTTGGGGTTGCGAAGCCTATGTAAAGAAGTTACAGCCGGACAAGCTAGAACCCAAAGCGGAAAAGTGCGTCTTCATAGGATACCCGAAGGAAACTATTGGGTATACCTTCTATCATAGATCCGAAGGCAAAATCTTCGTTGCCAAGAATGGATCCTTTCTAGAGAAGGAATTTCTCTCGAAAGAAGTGATTGGAAGGAAAGTAGAACTCGACGAGGTTGTCGAACCTTCTCTCGAACTTGCGAGTAGCGCATCACCGGAAGTGATTCCTATGACGCCTGCACCAGTAAGAGAGGAAGCTAATGATGATGATCATGAAACTTCGGTTGTAGTCGCTACAGAGCCTCGCAGGTCAACGAGAACTCGTACCACTCCAGATTGGTATGATCCCGTTATGAATGTCATGTTGGTGGATGACACCGATGACCCTGAGACATATGAGGAAGCGATGATGAGCCCAGATTCTAATAAATGGCAAGAAGCCATGAAATCCGAGATTGGATCCATGTACGAAAACCAAGTATGGACTTTGGTGGACTTACCGGATAGCCGAAAGGCCGTCGAGAATAAATGGATTTTCAAGAAGAAAACAGATGCTGATGGTAATGTTACTGTCTATAAAGCTCGACTTGTCGCAAAAGGGTTTCGACAAATTCAAGGAGTTGACTACGATGAGACTTTCTCACCGGTAGCGAAGCTAAAGTCTGTGAGGATTATGTTAGTAATCGCTGCATATTATGATTATGAGATATGGCAGATGGATGTAAAAACAGCATTCCTCAATGGAGACATTGATGAAGAGTTGTATATGATGCAACCCAAAGGTTTTGTCGAACCTAAAGATGCTAACAAGGTATGCAAACTTCAACGGTCCATCTATGGATTGAAGCAAGCATACCGAAGTTGGAATCAACGTTTTAATAAGGTAATCCAAAGTTTTGGTTTTATACAAACTTATGGAGAAGCTTGTATTTACAAGAAAGTGAGTGGGAGCTCTGTAGCATTCTTAATACTATATGTAGATGACATATTGTTGATTGGGAATAATGTAGACCTTCTTAATAGTGTCAAGGAATATTTGAATAATAGTTTTTCAATGAAGGATCTTGGCGAAGCAGCTTACATATTAGGCATAAAGATTTATAGAGATAGATCGAGACGCCTAATATCATTGTCACAAAGTACATATTTGGACAAAGTTCTAAAGAGGTTTGGAATGGAAGATAGCAAGAAAGGGTTCTTGCCCATGTTGCCAATGTCGACCTTGAGTAAAACTCAAAGTCCGACAACGGCGAAGATAGAGAAAGGATGAGTAAGACTCCTATGCCTCAGCCATAGGATCTCTAATGTATGCCATGCTATGTACTATACCCCATTGCATATGCTGTTAGTTTAACTAGCAGATATCAAAGTGATCCAGAGTGGATCATTGGACAAAAACATCCTTAAGTACTTGAGAAGAACTAAGGATATGGTTCTTTCTTATGGAGGTGATGAACAGCTCGTTGTTAATGGTTACACCGATGCTAGTTGGAACACCGATCCGGATGATTCTAAATCACAATCTGGATACGTATTTACTTTGAATGGTGCAGCAGTTAGCTGGAGGAGTGCAAAGCAAAGCGTTGTGGCGAGATCTTCAACTGAATTGGAATACATGGCTGCTTCGGAGGCTTCACAAGAAGCGATATGGATGAAAGAGTTCATTACAGAGCTGGGTGTGGTTCCTAGTGCACTGGACCCAATGTCTATCTACTGTGATAACATAGGCGCCATAGCCAATGCGCAAGAACCAAGGTCACACAAGAAGCTGAAGCATATCAAGCTACGTTTTCACGCTATTCGAGAACATGTCCAAGATGGGGACATAAAGATTTGCAAAGTACACACAGATCTGAATGTGGCGGATCCGTTGACTAAACCTCTCCCGAGGGCAAAACATGACCAACACCAAACTGCCATGGGTGTTCGGTATATTACCATGTAATCTAGAGTAGATGACTCTAGTGCAAGTGGGAGACTGTTGGAGATATGCCCTAGAGGAAATAATAAATGTAGTTATTATTATATCTTTGTGTTTATGATAAATGTTTACATTCATGCTATAATAGTATTGACAAGGAAACATTAATACTTGTGTGATTTGTAAACTAAATAGAGTCCATAGTAAAGCCTCTTTATAATACTGGCTTGTTGGTTAATAAATGATTGTGGTTTCCCTATCATGAACATTGAGATGTTATTAACAACAAGATCATATCATTAGGAGAATGATGTGGTGGACATACTCCTATAGATAAGCGTAGCATAATGATCAAGTCATTTTAATAGTTCAATTGCTATATGCTTTCTGATACATAGTAACCTAATTCCTTCGACCATGAGATCATGCATATCACCTTTACCGGATGGATGCTTTGATGACATCAAACACCACACCATAACTGGGTGGCTATAAAGGTGGCATTGAGTGTTCGGAAAGTATTGGTTGAGACACATGGATCAAGAGTGGGATTTGTCCATCCATATGACAGATAGATATACTCTGGGCCCTCTCGGTGAAATGTCATCCAATTAGCTTGCAAGCATGTGACTGGATCACAAGGGATCACATATCACGAGCGAAAAGAGTACTTATCGAACGAGGTTGAACTAGGTATGCAGAGATACCGACGATCATAACCTCGGATAAGTAAACTGTCGTGAGACAAAGGGAAATTGGTATCGTATGTAAGTGGTTCATTCGATCGCAAAGTAATCATAGAAATATGTGGGAGCAATATGAATTTCCAGATTCCTCTATTGGTTATTGATCGGAGAAGTGTCTCGATCATGTCCGCATAATTCACGAACCGTAGGGAGACACACTTAAGGATTCGACGTTGTTTGAGTAGTTATGGAATGATGAGAAAGAGACCGAATGTTGTTCGGAGTCTCGGATGGGATCCGGGATATCACGAGGAGATCCGGAATGGTCCGGAGAATAATATTCATATAAGGAAAGTCCCGTTTCGGAGTTGGGGAATGGTTCCGGTGTTTTCATCGGGAATGTTCTAGAAGGTTCCGGAATGTCCGACACTCCGGAGGGGAAGGGTACATGAATGTGTTATATCAAGTTGGTATGATTGCATTATGTACTCGGTGTCATCGCTGAACAAAATAGAGGGTTTATTCAAATCCTAGTTTGAAAAGTCAAACGCCAAGTTTGAAAGTCAAACGGCAATTTTGGGAAGTGGAGAGGGAGGTGGAAACCAACATGGGGGAGGAGTTCCTCCTCCCACCGGCCACACCTGTCGAGTTGGGGAGGGACTCCCCTCCCCTTGGCCGGCCCCCTCCACCTATATAAGGAGGGGCAGGGCTCCCCTCCTAGACACACAACTCCTACGCCTCTAACCCTAGCCCCAAGCCGTCGCCTCCATAGCCGCCGTCGGCCCTAGGGCAAACCGCCGCCGCCGCCTAGCTAAACCCTAGCCGTCGGCTTGCCCCCTCCTTGGTGTGTCTAAACCCTAGAACACCGAGGGTTCTCTGCTGCATGCCGGGAAGTTTGTTTCATTTCTTTCACACGTGGGTGGGTGTGCTAGCTTCTCCTGTATGTATTGTAAATTACCCATGTTATATGGACAGTTTGTGGTGTGATTCTCGTTTATGAAGTTGTTTTTGTTTGACCAAGTGGGTGAAGAGTTCTTACAAGCTGTGATGTCAAATTTTAGCATATTTTAGTTGAAGCTAGAGCATGGGGAACAATATCTATACAACTAACAGCTTGGCAAATGAAAATCTAATCATAAATGCATGATATGGACACACTTTGTCTTTGTGGTTGGAATAGGCTAAATTTGGTCAAGAGTGATCGTTCTCTCCTAATTGAATTCTGCTCTTGCTGTCGAACCTTTTCCTCTGTTTCCAAATTATAAGTTTTTTTAGTAGATTAATTATAAGATGTTGTGGAAGGCTATTTTAGCCTAGCAAAGCATCTTATAATTTGGAACGGGGGTGCAGTAGTAAAATTCTTTTGGTACTCCGTCTAGTTACATATTAATGTTCTCAACAATATCTAGATTCATATGTATCTAGTTAAATATTTAGACTAGATGTATTCGTATTTAGACAAAGTTGAGAATAATAATATGGACCGGAGGTGGTAGAAGAAATGCAACGTGAGCGATAATCTGACTGAGAAAACCAAAATGATTTTTTCCGGTGGTGGTCGACGACTCTTTTTGAGGAAACCACAATGGTTTGATGAGGGATTTTACAACTGTGAAAATTGGAGGCGCGTGATGCACGGGAGAGGCTGCTAGCCTAATCAAAACCCTTAAATAGAGATACTACATCCCTTAATTCACGTTCTCCATTAATTTGCGCTACTATGGAACGATATTTCTTTTTTCTTTTACTCCAATAAGATCACGGTGATCTCTCTCTTCCGTATCAACAGGAAACGACCGGTGCGTGATCTAAGATACCTAAAATTGCGAGTCGCGGGAGGCAAAGGTTTTCTCATCCCATGACGGTAGGAGAGGAAAAAGAAAATGCAACACGCATTTATTTCTAGGGCGTCAAATATAGCACTACTACTCTGGTGTGATTTAATTGAATCGTCCATGTCATCAATCCGCGACATCATCAATCTGAGCCGTCCATTTCCTAGCAAGAAACACACAGCCATATAGGAGGTAGGCACGGGATTTCTTCTGTTCCCATCGCGTGAAAGTCGGAGCGAACACGCGTGGGAGGTTGCTGGTTTTAAGGAGGGGTTATTACTCTCTTCTCCTTGTTTCACGATGTAGCTTCCCTGTAAATTAGGCCAAGCATTAAACAACGAAAATACTACTCCTAGGTTTCAACGAGTAGTAGTAGAAACGGGAGATGGAAAAGACGGGAGGCGCCAAGTTCCCCCCTTCCCAATTTTTTTTTCTTGAACGAAAACTACCGCCGTGGGTAGGGTTGTCTATAAATAGAGAGGGTGGTTCTCCTACCGCGTGCGGCTGGCGCGTGCGACCGACTTAGACTTTGTCTTTGCTCTTTGTCGAGGAGAGGAAGAGGATAGCGAGTGTGCCATGGCCGGACTGGATCGGCCGGCGGAGCGGTGATGGCGGCTCCGTCATGATCGACGTACGAGGATTCATATATCCAGGTGATATTCCTCCTCCGTTTCTTCTATTTTTTTTCCATGTACCGATCTATGGATTGAGGGCGAGATCAAGATCTGCATCTTGGGCAGGTCGTGGCATTCCTGACAGCTAGCTAGCTAATTACTGGATCTCGTTCTGCCAGTAAAAGGACGGAGGCGGTAAGCGATTATTGGTTGAGGACGTAGGTACGCGCGCCTCGATCTCACCTCACTTCCCACCCGATCGTGAGTTGAGGAGGACTTGAATTTGGAGAACACACGTACACGTAGTAGGTGTTAATTAGATAGATAGATGCATCCAGACGCGCGCGCGCGCGAGTCGAGATCTGACGTGACGGTTGACGTCAAGGTCAAGGTCAACGTCAAGGTCCAGGGATGCAGCTGGGCGGTCGACGCACGGGGTTGAGTCGAGGTAGCGTGCGTGTGGGACACAAGACTCACTCACCGGCCGGCGCGTGTACCTGATTAAAATCAGTAGTACTAGTTGCACGCACGCACGCACGCATATGTGTACGCACGGCCGGCGTGTGTACGATCCCAGATCGTGTTCTTCACTCAAGGCGATCTTGAGGACGGAAGCCTAGAAGAGACTCTTAGAGATGGCGGTGTGGTCAGGTATCGGAACCGCGGGGCCTTAGATGCTGAAAGAGTATTGATCATCGCTGAACTAGGCGGGGGAAGGTATTCAAAAAGACTAGAGGAGAACATCAATGAGGATTTACTCGGAAAACTATACGAGATCCGCATTGCATCTGGAAGTAAGATCATCGTCATGAGCAGGTCGGACAAGATTGCGAGCTTCGGACGTACCGAACCTCCTCTGAAGCTCGAGTTCTTAACCCAAGAAGCAT
Organism: Avena insularis; assembly: GCA_023614405.1. Taxonomy (NCBI): domain Eukaryota; kingdom Viridiplantae; phylum Streptophyta; class Magnoliopsida; order Poales; family Poaceae; genus Avena; species Avena insularis. Next base: position 26,150,082 of record CM042689.1, on the reverse strand, counting down.
ACTGGTACCTGTTCAAGGCGTATGCGTTCGGGAGCAGCACAGACGCAGCGGATCACCCGAAGCTAGTGTCCATAGCCATGGAGATGTCCAGGGAATGCGGAGGGTGCTTCCTGGCTGCCAACATCTTCCCTCGATTACTGAGATCAAATCCCTGCCCTCGGTTCGGGAGTTCTGTCCTTGCAGCCATAAAAAGGTTGAAGCGGAACCACTACTTGTACACTGCAGCAGATCATCGAGCAGATTATCAGGAACCAGCACTATGTAACCCCAGAGTAACTCCAAATTGTATGGTTCTTGATGACTATGAAATACCTGATTCTGTTCGTAGCAGCACAGCTCCCAGGTTATCAGTGCTAGATGTCCTGTTTGGAAGTGCTAGGCCTAGAGGAAGATTTGATGCTCTCGCGTGGAAATCCCAGGTACCACCTCACTACAGCTACATATATAGCTGCGAGATTCAGAGGCCAAAGTGTAAGGTTGTCAGGAAGAAGAGAACTGGCGGCTGATCGTCTCATCTTCTTTCTCTCAAGTCTGAATCTGATGAAAGCTGCATGTGCATAGTCACCTGTATCAGCTGTATGTATTAATTATTCTCATTAATAAAAGTAGCCATGTGTATTAATCTATAAGTGCGATTTCACTGTGAGTAGTACGTTTAAGCAAATGGTACCTTAGGACAATAGGGCCTGCAAAAAAACTGTAACAACATATATTTTCATCTTCAACATGCACACATGTCAAAGCTAATACCGCTCACCCAAGGAGATCTGAAACCATATTCAGCAGCACTTCATCAAGTGACTTTGTTGTTGCCCAGTGACTTATTTGAGTAATTTAGGAGCTTCCAGAATCCTTTGCATTCAGCACCACAGGAAGGCATGCACTAGGCAGTAGGCACTGATTTGAACTTGGCCTCATTGACCTACGGTTCCTTTCACAGTTATTCAGCTCTCAAATCAAAGATTTCCTTGGCAGTCCCCTGGACGTGAGGCATGTATTTCTGTGGAAGTCAACCCATCCAAACACCATTTTTTAGTACACTGTTTTATATTAAAACTATCAGAAAAAAGAGAGCGAATAGGCAGGGAAAGTGAAAGTATAGTAAACGTTGGGCGTTGGCGAAGAATGGGAAGGACTGGTGGCATGGTAATTAACTAATAATTCCTTAACAATAACGAATGTTTGAGAGCTATCCAGAGGTATGCTCCACATGACACTGCATCAGGAAGATGCAACGGGGATCAAACTGCACCTCAAGATTTCAACTGTAGGAGTTTTTTTGGAGAGAAACTGAAGGAGTTACTAAGGAAGCTACTAAGGAAGCAGACAGTACAGTACTACTAAGTGTACACGTGCACGCACGTCTTGTTATATCTCAAAACAAATTCATAAATCTAAATATCGCTACATGTAATACAAGTACAATCCTACTTGTAATGGGATTTAGTACTTTACAAACTTAGCTAAAGACTTCACAAACTTACCTAAAATGTATAGAGATCAAATCCATCGCCAACAACCAACAATTAGGCGTTTTATATCTGAACAATTGGACGATAAACAACCATACGATTTCTCTCTTGACTGCCCAAATAAAATACCTATTTAATTCCAAGTCTACTATGGGGTATACCAGATCAAGGTCAAAGGCATCCTACCCCCTACTGGTCTCATGCATACATGACATATATGAGCTCTCAAAATTCATCATTTCAATGTTTACCAAGTAAATCATAATATCTGTTTCCCCATTTGCAGTTTCACCTAAAAACATGAAAAGTCTAGAGCATCTATGCAATTGTAAATAGACCCATGATATGCACATTGTGTTACATATTCTCCGTTGTAGGTTAATGAGGTTCGATTAAATCCACCATGCCATATTTTTTGATTTTGGCCCTTTTATGGGCTCTGCTAGAGATGCTCTTACACGCTCACCTCTCTTCTGCTCTTCACACACCACAAGCCTTCTAAGGGCAACAATCTAGACTTAGAGCATCCCCACTCGTTGGGCGTTTCCAGGCTGAAATCTGGACCAAAATATGGCCGGACGAAACTCGTTTTTTGTCTGGGAACGGTGAGTTTCCTACTCGTGTTCCAAGGCCGTGTTCCCACATTCGGCTAAAATTCAAACGAGTTTGGCAAATTCAGGCGGATTTCATTAAACATGAGCGAATATAGGCGTATTACATCGAGTTTAAGCTACATTACTAGATACTAAACTAAAAAAGGCCGCCGCCGTGGCCTTCACCGATGTCGTCGCTGCTTCTACATGTCAAGGTTGCCGTAGAAGGACGTGCAGCCAGAATCGACCGTGCCATCGTATTCGACGCCACCGTCGTCGTCGTAGCTCGGCGGCTGTGGCGAGCGGAAGCTCCCCTGGTCGGTGTCGCCGCACCTCTAGGGCTGGTAGGAGGGGCCGGCTTCGTCGTCATCGAGGACAACGAACAGCGTGCTCTGGTAGGCGAGAACGCGGCCAGACCAGGCCTTGCGTTCGGCCTCCTCCTGTCGGCGCTGGACGCGGAGGCGCTCTGCCTCCTCCCAGTCCGCCTGGACCAGGCCAGGATGTCCGGCGACGAAGGCTCGGGCGGGGGCACGGTGGAGGTGTCACAGAGGGATTGCTCCATAGCCATCTTTACGGTGAATTGCTCCTCGTCGGCGGGCGTCGATGATGACCCACAAGTATAGGGGGTGTATCGTAGTAATTTTGATAAATAGGAGTGTCGATCCCAACGAGGAGCAGAAGGTGCTGAATAGTGGTATGGAGCAGGAAATCTCTGTAAATACTTAGCAAACGGATTTTTAGTGGTTTTCTGATAAGGCAAACAAAACAAAGAGCAAGTAACAAAGAACAAACACAGAAAGTGGCCCAATACTTTCTTAGCAAAGGACAAGCCGGTGGAAATACTTATAAAGACCAAGCGTTCTCGAGGACGCATGGGAATTCTGTCAAGTGCTTTCGCTTCAAATAGCTGAGTACTCTTCTTTGGTATTGTAAGTGTTGTGTGGGTGAACCTGTGCTAATGTACCGATGATAGTTGTAAATGTATCTATAATTTTTGATGCTTCATGCTTGTTTAGTATCTACTTTGCTTTATTTGTCCACACTTTGAGGTGCTTTTTACATGTTATCTGGTACTAACTTATTAACAAGTTGCAACAGTGTCAGATGCCTGTTTTCTGCTGTTTTTGGTTTCAGAAAAGTTAGTTAAGAAATATTATCGGAATTGGACGGGACGAAGCACAAAGTCAATAACTTTCCGTGGGGAATAAGAAGTCCAGAGGGGAGCCCGGAAGGCCAGCCAGGGGGGCCATACCCACCCTAGGTGCGGGTGGTCCTAGCCCCGCGCCTGTCTAGGGTTTGGGCACCCTGGCCGCCTCCCGGTCTCGCCCCTTCGCCTATAAGAAGCCCCCTATGCAGAAACTCTCGGTACCCGATCAGAAATCCACGAAACCGTCTATAGCCGTTGCCACCATCGTCCCTAGATCGGGGGCGATCTGAAGCTCTTCCCGGCACCCTGCCAGAGGGGGGATCATCCCGGAGGCCTTCTCTCCGGTATGATTTATGAGTAGTTCCACCTTGGACTATGGGTCCATGTACTAGCTAGATGGTTGTATCTCCTCCTTTGTGCTTTCATGTGTAGATCTTGTAAGCTCTGTTCATGATCAAGATCTAATCTATTTGTAATCATGCATGTTGTGTTTGCAGGGATCCGATGGATATTGAGATTATTATGTTGGTTTGATTAATGGTTCTATCTTTATGATTCTATCATGTATGTGTTGTTTGTGATCTTTCATGCTCTCCATTGCTAGTGGTTATCTTGGCCAAGTAGTTGCCAGTGACTCCAAGAGGGAGTATTTATGCTCAATAGTGGGTTCATGCCTCTAGTTTCCAAGGGAAGTGACAGAAATCTCTTTGGTTGTAGATGTGCTATTTCTACTAGGGAGAAAACATTGGTCTCTTGTTCATGGAACATGTGGACTGTTTACCTTACACACTTTGCTTAAAGCAGTTGTCTGTTGCTTGCAACTTAATACTGGAGGGGGTTCGGATGATAACCTGAAGGTGGACTTATAGTCATAGATGCAGTTGGATTATGGTCTATGTATATTTTTGTATTGCCCAATAAACTTCATAGGATCTTTCTGGCTAGTAATTGCATTGTTTTGCCTTGCTCAGTTCCTGTCAATTGCCCCGCTATAATTTGTTTACCCTTCATGCCATGTTGTTTATCTAAGGAGATCACCTCTAGTGAACTATGGACCCTGGTCCAATCTTTACCATTGATACATCTTCCGTTGTTACTTGTTTACTTGCTGCAAACCATTACCTTCCACACCATATGTTTAATCCTTTGTTACAGCAAACCGGTGAGCTTGACAACCTCACTGATTTGTTGGGATAGAGTCTTGAGTTTGTGTTGTGCAGGTCTCCACGTTGCTTCCAACACCTGTGTGACGTTTCCTTCCTCCTTCTGATTCGATAAACCTTGGTTTCTACTGAGGGAAATCTTGCTGTTGTACTCTTCATACCTTGCTCTTGGGGTTTCCAACGAAGCACTCTTCCTACCTGTTGAGTGTAGCATCAAGTAATTTCTGGCTTGGTTGCCGGGGAGGCTAAGGACGTCTTCACTAGGGGAATCCTTCACTTCCTTTCTCTTTACTTTGTTTTTAGTTTGCTTAGTTTCTTTTGCTTGGTTTTGTTTGCGTCTTTTCAAAAAACCCAAAAAAATAGTCTATCTTGGTTTGCTTGCCTTATTCAAAAACACAAAAAAATTAGTTCCTGCTCTAGCTGCTATTTTTGGGTTGCCCACCTTTGCCAAAATGAACTCTGCTGAGAACACCAAGTTGTGTGATTTCACTAGAACCAATAACAATGATTTCCTAAGCACACCTATTGCTCCACCTGCTCCTGATGCTATATTTTATGAAATTAAGCCTGATTTGTTGAATCTTGTGGTGAGAGAGCAATTTTCTGGTGCTGGTTATGATGATCCTGCTGCCCATCTTAATAGCTTTGTTGAACTTTGTGAGATGCAAAAGTATAAGGATGTTGATGGAAATATTATTAAGCTCAGGCTTTTTCATTTCTCCTTGAGGGGAAAAGCTAAAGAATGGTTGTTATCTTTGCCTAAAATAGTATTGATTCTTGGACTAAGTGCAAAGATGCTTTTATTAGAAAGTACTATCCTCCTGCTAAGATTATTGCAATGAGAAGTGACATTATGAAATTTAAACAACTTGATAGTGAAAATGTTGCTCCTGCTTGGGAAAGAATGAAATCTTTGGTTAAAAATTGCCCTACTCATAACAACCCCACGCGCTCTTAGACAATGATGACATAGATAGAAGATACGTGACATACCAAGGGTGTCGACGCAATTACTAAGGAAAGTGCGAGATGCGCAGCTACACGGTTAATGATGGAGGCTACATGGTCACGACCGATTATACTAACAATAACGATGACGACAATCGTGATAGTGGTTAAAAGAACGGTTGCTACCACGAGGGAGGAAACTTTCGTAAGTTAGGTCGCGAGTGGCAGCAACGTCCCATGAGGATGGAACCTCTCCCTTCCAACTCCCGTCGGGTCCCTACAACGTTCACGTCTACGTGCATGAGAAATATGGCAAAACAAAGTCAAGCCACCTACTAAAGAAATGCCACCAGTTCTAGAAGCTCCAAGATGCTTATGTCAAGATGCAGAAAAACGCAACCGACCAAGGCTACCCCGCAGCGCCAGGGCCCATAACGCATGGATCACCACCACCACTCCCGCTACCAGCACATGGAGTACCACCACTCATGGTTGCGTTTTCCCATAATAAGCTCGGGCAATAGCTCGTACTGAGGGACAACGGGGCTGAGCAATACCCAAGTCCACTCGATAACATGGACATGATTCAGAATGGACGCCCCTCCAACAGGTGCCAAAAGGTGATCACCCTAGCAGTCAACCTGGCCATAGCATTACCACTGTCCACACCCGAATACCTCAACGGATCTAAGTCATGCATCACCTTTAGCAGATCAGATCACGCCCGTTAGTCCCAGGATTGGGCCACGCAACCTTGGTGCTCGAGGCCTAGATTGGCGGATAGGAGATGAGCAAGGTCTTTATGGATGGAGGCAGCGGCATCAGGCTCATCTTCGCAAAAACTGTATGTGGCATGAACCTGTCCCTAACGAATCTCACACCATCTGACACCACCTTCCACGACATCGTCCCAGGGAATCCTATCGTCCCCATGTGTAAGATCGCCTTGGAGATGATCTTTGAAAGCTAACAACTACAGGCGTGAGGGAATCGACTTTGAAGTCATCGACTGGCCATTGTAGTACCACGTCATACTAGGACGACCTGTGTTTTCCTGGTTCATGGTGGTGCCGCACTATGCCTATCTCCTGATGAAAATTCCAGGACCCAATGGTGTCACCATCTGCGGAAGTTCCACACGATCCTACAATTGCGACAGGGACACCAATAGGATCTCGCGGTCATTTGGGATGTAGGAGGAGCTTGTGTAGTGCAAGGAGTCAACATATCATAGCCCATCAGCCCCCGTGACGAAGTGAACCACACCTGAGCTGGCATTCGACTCCAGTAGTTACACAATGGAAGTTCATATCCGCCCGACGGATCCCAAGAAAACGGCCCTCATATCCATCTACCTGGGTCCCACGCAGGAACTCGCGCTCCTGGAATTCCTCCATGAGCGTTGGGAAATCTTTGTCTGGTTTCCAGCTAACATGCCAGGTGTTCTTAGGGAATTTGCTAAGAATGCACTAAATGTGTATCCGTATGCTAGACCCATCAAGCAATCAATGCAACGTTTCTCATAACCAAAGAGCAAGGCAATTGGCGAGGAAGTCCATAGACTACTCAAGGGAAACTTCATCCGTGAAATCAAGCAAAGAACTGTTGGGGTTCTGGTGCAGAAAACAAAAAAATTACTATGCATGAAACCCTGAATGCCCAAGATCTATGTACTAGTAATGTAGTAACGAATGAAGAAAGCGGTAACGTACCCTTGAAGATCAAGAGAGCATCACACTCATGCAAAAGCGTGGTTGATGTATTCATACCCGTCTGACCTCAAGGTCGCGAAGATCCTAGCACGTCACCCCTTGTCCAGGTCCTCGCACGATGGCCTGGGTAGCTCCAAGTGTATCCCCACCGAGTTGACACACACATACGATGCAAGACAATGACTCCCAGGCTCGGATCCCGCCGAGGTTGAGGAAGTAGACCTCCTGGCTGGAATCCCAACAGCACAACAGTGCGCCACAGAGGAAGCCTTACGTGTATAGTCCTTACGTGGGACCATGTACTTTCAAAGGGCACTAGAGAGAAAGAGGGTGGGATATTCTAGCCAAAGAGAATATCTTATTGGTGTGTCTTATACGGTTATACCACCCATGGGAACCTCTTTATATAGGGAAACGAAGGATTCCCCTCCCTCTTAGGTGAGCCATGTGGGACTAATCATAAAGGAAAAGAGGGCAAAAACCAAAGTACAGTCAACTGGGCTAAGCTGGAGCAGCCGGGTGGGCCGGCCCTACTCGCATCCTAGCAAGCAGCAGCTTGTAATGATAGCAGCTGGCGGCGGCCTAGCTACCGTTGGCCGGGTGGGTTGGACAAGAGCGCGTCCTAGTGCCAAGAGGCGGCCCGACGAGGCGAGCCGCACAGGGCGATGGGGAGCTATGGCGGGGTGGGATCTTGTGCGGCCCACCATGCACCCGCTCACCCGCTCGCTAGCCCACCCGCCCTGTCCACGAGTTGGGCTAGAGTGGCGACCATGGTCCAGGCGCGCACGGTGCGACGCCTTGCATCCTGCCGCCCTGGGAAGCACCCATTATCTGCCGCCCGCACATATGGGCTGGTCAAACCAGCCAGTGCTGGTATTTTTTTCTGCTTTTTTCCTGTAGCTTTCTCCCGGGCCAATTTCCTTCGGGATTTTGGCCTAATAAGAAAGTTACTTTATAAATATTAATTTAAATATTTATTTAAAAAATATTAATTCACAATTAACATATAATAAATGCATATTTCAATTCCCATTTATCTAAAACTCCTTTCCGTCCGTTTCCTTCTTTCTTTCTCCGAATAACTTCTAATCTCCGGAATGTTTCCGGTTTCTTTCTCTTTTGTGATTCCTTCTTACAGGTAGATCTCTAAGCGTTGTAATGCCCTTAAGCGTGCATCCCTATGGTTTAGGAATTTCATAGACATCATTTCTACCAATGATCAACAACGGAACCAAGATGCCCATGATGACCCCTATGCACTCCACGAGTCTCCATCATGTTGAACCTTAAACAATGTGTTATATTCCTTTTGTCTCTATGATACTTGCATTATCCGAGATTCGATCATCGACATCACCATGTCGGGTTCAACCTTGTTACCAACAAATGCTACTTTACTCGTATTGATAGGTGATATCCCCATGACCTAGTCACATGTTGCGCAACATATTAGATATAACTTATCCGATTGGGCCCAGAGTATTTTCCATCACGCGGATGTACAAATCATGCTATTGACACATATGCCTCAACCTGCCCCTCTGAGTACTTGATCACACCTTTATAATCACTATTTCTTGGAGTAAGCACTCTCGGGTGACAGTGATTAAATATTGTCTCACGGTCTGAGGAACAAGTCACTATGTTTTTGACAATTGCAACTGTGAACTTTGTGATATGATCGTGTTGCAACAATCATCTGTGGAACCATACACCATTTCATTCTCCAATAAGATGGCTCCATTGTCAATAGGTGCCTAAGCACCAACATGATCAGGAAACCTTGATCATCCATTGACCAATTAACTAGTTAAATAGAGGCTAATAGGGACCTGGGTTTGTTTACATATCACACCTATATCAATGTTTCCTATTGATATAGTTATAGCATGATACAAAACTATTATGAACTAATGAAATATGATAATAAACTCCTTTATTATTTGCCTCTAGGGAAAATTTCCTTCAAGAACTTGGGTAGCTAACCTCGTGCTGGTACCAAAGAAGAAACTGAAATCCTCTGCATGTGCATCGACTTCATGTTCCTGAACAAGCACTGCCATAGGACCACTTCCCACTACCATAGATCGAACAAATCGTCGACTCCACCACAGGCTGTGAGATCCTCTCGTTGCTCGATACCTATTAAGGCTAGAATCGAAAATCAGGATGAAGGTTGAAGGCAAGGATAAAACTGCCTTCATCACACCTTATAGTGTCTTCTGCTACACCACAATGCCCTTCGAGCTCAAGAATGTAGGTGCCACCTACCAAAGGTGCACGCAATCCTGACTCAAGGACCAAATTGGCAAGAACCTCCAATTATATGTTGATTATATGGTCATCAAAACTAGGAAGGGAGCCACGCTCATCGATGACCTCCGAGAGACCTTGGACAACCTCGACCGCTACTGGATCAAGCTGAACCTGATAAAGCGTGCATTTGGAGTCCCACCTTGTCAACTCCTCAAGTATATAATGAGTCCAAAATGTGAGAATTTTACAACATTTGCATGCACCTTTTTGTCTTTGTCCCAACAAGAACCCAATTTACTAAGTATTTAATGAACATATCAATTGACACTATCATATTACATAGTAATATGATATTTTTGAGTGATGAAAGTCATTTTATGAATCTATCTTCGCACCTAGAAGAATTTCCTGCATCTAGGAGACTCCAGCCAGTGTAATGACCAGTGGTATGGGCGGAGCCCGCCCGTACTGCACGCTCGTACGACCCAGCAACAGGACGTCCCCGTTAAATACTTCCTCCTTGCAAAAATAGATCACAGATCCGACATTCACAGAACCATCCAGCCATGAAAAACCACACCAGAAAGGGATCTGGAGGAGGAACTTGGAGAAGGGAAAATCCTTGCTGCTACATAGATCATCCGAGGACAACGCATCATCCGCTACACCATCAACCGCTGCATCTCCATCACCATCTCTACCCCATCTTCCATTCATTAGATCTTGTTGTAATTCCATATTTGCACTAGATTCATTCCATTACTTTTATCCATCCATTTGTTTATGATGATGTTGTTGATTGCTTCCATGTGTGAGTAGTTACCTTTGTTCTTGGGGAGATGGAGAAACCTAGCATTATTATGAAATGAGATAAAGATGATATATTCCTTATGTAGAGGATCCATTGATCTATGATGTGTGTTTGATCTCTCCCTTTAGATGGTATGTGTAGTGGGCCACATATCATTTGCCTTTGGGTCTAAAGTAAGAGGGTGAAACCCTTTGGACGTGCGTGGGTGTCTTGAGCCTGTTGCTACTATGACTATAAGCACCGCTATCATCCAACACGGTTGAAGGGGGAGAAAAAGGTAGATTCACTAAGCAAATTACAATATCCATGGGGAAACCTTAATTGCGATGGTCTGCATGGTGATTGCTTCCAGGAATCATAGTGGTTATTTAGAGATTACCTCATTCTTGGCTCAACAAAGTGACTATCTACAACCCTTGGTGAACATCTTAGTGCGGAACTCTCTCCACACATATCATGACACAAGAAATAGGTAATCCTAATTATGATTAATTACAACATGCTAGAGGTGTATCATACATCCCTGAGAACGTCTTAGCCCTATTGAGTTCAACCACCATTCCAAAAACACCCTTTTACTTGCTTTGGTTTACTTGTTTATTTACTTTCTTGCACTTAAACCAAAAACGTTTCAAACACCTGTTCACCTGAAATCAAAGGCTTATAAGTATCCTTTGGTAGGTAGTGACGAGGGGCATAAAGACATCAACCAAATATCTCTCTGTGGGTTCAACACTCTTATTTCGAAACTAGCTACAATTGATCTGTGCACTTGCAGTCATCAGTATCTCATCTCAGCAAGAGGAATCAAAGAAAATCCAAAGAATATACATGTGTTCCGGATGATGAAACAACCGACGAACCTCAAGGGTGTCTAGTAGCTAGCGTGACGCATAGCAGCGCTCACAGTCAATTCATCACCAGGTTCGGCGAAAAGGCACTACCATTTTACCAACTACTATGCAAGTCCGACAAATTCAAATGGAAATCCAGGCACATATGACTTTCGAGGATCTGAAGCGCCTGCTGTCGGCTTCCCCCGTCCTGGTAACTCTCACTAAAGGTATCATATGCTACTATACATCACGGCCACCAACCAGGTAGCCAATACCGTGCTCGTCGTAGAATGCACGGGAGAAGTCAATGATCATAGGGTGCAACGATCCGTGTACTATCTCAGCGAGGTCCTCACCCCAACCAAGTAGAGGTACCCGCACTACCAAAAGATGGCCTACAGTGTCTTCATGACAGCACGCCGGATGCACCAGTACTTCCAAGAGCACTCGATAGTGGTGGTCAAGGACGCCCCACTAACAACTCCGAATAAATGGGGCGAGTCTCCTCTGAGGAATCAAGTTGTCTCCACAAGACATCACCTACAAGAGGCGCACGACAATAAATTCACAAGTGCTCCCTAACTTTATAGTTCACTAGATTTAGCTGCAAACACCGAGTCCCCCGGATTTATCCGATGTCTGGATGATGTACTTCTATGACTCCAAACAAGTCGAGGGCATGGGTGTTGGCATTGTCCTGATATCGCCAAATGGTGAAAAGATGTTTTATGTGTTGCAGATGAACTTTTTTCATGCCTCTAATAATGAATCTGAATATGAAGCTCTGATCCACGACATGCGTATGGCTAAGGCTTTTGGCAATACACGCCTCATGATACATGGTGACTCCAACCTCGTTGTGCAGCAGACAATGACAAGTGTGATGCATTCAATGAAAACACGATCGCCTATTGGGATCTATACAATTCGCTAGAGGCTAGCTTTGATGATTGTGAGCTCAAGTACATATCTCCCTCTAGCAAAGAAGAAGCCAATACACTGGCTAACATAGGGCCCACTTGTGCACTATACCACCCGGCGTATTCCTGAAGCAGGATCAATGAACAATCCATCAAGGTCAAAGCATCTGCCAACCCTCCAGAGTCAACAACACCCTCGGGGCTACGCCACCCGTCGACTCAGAGGCACCCGCAACAGCATAGGACCAACTTGCACCCGCAGAACCGGTGGAGGTAATGCTCATAGAGCCAACATGGACGCACATGTACATTTCATATCTAGTGCGTTAGGGAACTGTTAGAAGAACCAAATTAGGCACGACACATCGCTCGTCACTCAAAGGCATTCACAGTAATCAATGGAGAGCTCTACAAGAGAAGCATAACCAACATCCTCCAAAGGTGTGTTGCACCCTTAGAGGACATGATCATCCTACTCGACATCCATGAGGGCATCTGTGGACATCACACCGGCAACCACGTACTAGTCGCAAAGGCTCTTAGGGCAGGATTTTATTGTCTCACTACAATGCAAGACGCCAAATACATCATCACCAAGTGTGATGCCTGTCAAAGGTTTGTGGAAAAGCCTCACGCACTCGCCGTGGAGCTAAAAGTACGATCCCTCTCGCCTGGACCTTCTCTCAATGGGGCTTGACGTGGTGGACAAACTTCAGAAACCCTCCCATAGAGGCCATGTCTACCTCCTCGTCGTAGTCGACAAGTTCACCAAGTGGATTTAAGAAATGCTTGTCACCAATCAAAGTGGCACTTAGGCTGTGAAATTTATCTAGTCGATAATCTGCAGGTTTAGGATGCCTCATAGTATTATCACTGACAACGGTTCCAACCTCACTTTGGGGGAATTCCAAGATTTCTTCAAGGAGTTAGGGGTAAACATCAGCTACACCTCGGTCGCGTACCCGCAAACAAACGGTTAGGTTGAGAAGGCCAACGCTCTTGTCTGTGATGGCCTCAAGAAGCGACTCCTACGACCCTTTCAAAGATCATCTCAGGCATGGCCCGAGGATCTACCCTCAGTGCTATGGAGCATGCGAACAACCCTAAACAACACCATGGGATACAGGTCGTTATTCATGGTGCACGACACAAAAGCTATTTTGCCAGCGGAAGTCATATACAACGCCCCACTGGTCATTGCCTACAACGAAGCCGATTCCAGGATGCACTTGAAGACAACGTTGACATAATTGATGAGGCATGCAACATCGCCTCTTCTCGTTCGGCTATCTACCAGCAGAGTCTCCGCAACTACCACAGTTGCCAGATGCGCCCTAGGTCCTCCAAAGGAAACCTCATGTCGTGGCTCAAGCAAAAGGGCCATATCAAGCTAGAGCCCCCTTGGGAAGGAATCTATGTCATCACAGAGGTGATACCAGGTGGCACCTAGGTCCTCAAGGAAATGAAAACTAGATTCACATACTCCAACCCCTAGAATGTCACGTAGCTGTGTTGTTTCTATTCTTAGGATTTTTTACCTTTCAATAAGCCTACTTAGCCAGACTACTCAGCCAAAACATGTAACTACTACCTACTATCAATAAAGATAAGTTTCTCTCTACTTAGGGTTGATTCCTTTTTATTATCACACTCGAATCCTAGGGGCTACTCCTCTTCGGGTATCTTAAACATGATGCCGAATCCACGCACATAAGAACCTCATACGCGACAGACTGAGTAGCTCACTCTGCCTAATGTTGAATTCTTGAAAACTCCAACCCCGCAACTGCAGGTTAGCAAGTTACTGAGACTAAGGGCGTCAGGATAATGAAAGGGTCTAGCATATGATGCATCGAGTTAACTCACACAGCAACTAAAACACTAATTACAACAAGCCGAAAAGAATATATTCTTTACACAGTACATATACTTTGCACATATTTATATCCTATGTAGGTTACATGATGGGCACCTACTAAGGTTGTCGTTGACCTTGTCGATGCTAAAATATTATGTTGGTCTAGATCTCGAACTGATGGAAAATGTTCATGACTAGATGGGAACAACTCAATAATGCAGCCTAATATCCCAGTTGACACCACCTGGTGGTGGATGAAGTCCTCTTCCAACATCATCCAAGTACATTTGGGGGTGATTGACCCAAATATATGCTAGCGCAGCCTTGGCACCCGCAACAAGTTGGGCATCGATGTAGTCTTCGATAGCCTCCATGTTCCGGAATTTCCGCATCAATCTAAGAAGCTCAAAGGGACGGGGATCCAATGGGTACATCACCTTGTACACCAATGCGAAGCACTCTTTAAGAACTTATGGACCTACTCAATCTGATCCTGGAGTATAGCCAACGCAAGACCTTGGCTCTTATCTGACCAGAAGGATGAGCCAGCCTCCGAGTCAATCTAGCCCATAGAATTGATTCGAAGGTGGACGCGCTTATCTTCCTTGGGTGGATCAATTCTAACAACTGCACAAGCTAGAAAAGAGATCAAGCACATGATAAGATAAAAACTCATGTCTCGGGGGCTTTGTGGGTGCTTACATAGCAACTTATCGCTGGTCTTTGCCACTTCATCAAGAAGATACTTCTCACGCTCAGATTATTTTTGAGCCTTAGATTTCCATACACCAGCAAGGCCCTTCGTGTTCTTGTAGAGATGATCTAGTTCCTTCACCTTATCATGAAGGCGGGAAAGCATCGACAGCTCAAGCACCATGCCCGTTGATTGCTCCTGAACCGAAGTACTCTCAGGATCCAAAGCATTTGGCCGGCTAGCAGCTGCATCCTGTGGAATAAAGGAAGCAACACTTAAGCAAATCATATAGCAAAATCTGCCTGAGCAGATGACACCCTCTTTGAGTCGAGTCATATGCTCGGGGGCTGCGTGCAAAAGCATAGACATTGGCAACTCAAGCAAAAGCAAAAGATTATATTATGGCAAGGATATTGTCATCACAACAAAAGAAAGAAGCAAGTTAATTACAAGAAATTACTAAGATATTAAGCTAGCCTACACTACATTCTTGGATGGCCTGGAGGATTCGGCTGGATGGGTCCCGGCCGGGCGCTGCTCGTCATGGTATTTCTCTTCGAGATCTGTCAGCTGCCTAGAATATATCTTGGCTTTCTAAGAAAAGGGCGGAGCTCTACCCCCTGACTGTGGGGCCCTGGATTAGTCCTACGAGAATCCCTGTTATGCATATCACCATGATCCCGTGATCAGTCTATCATGGCAGACAAACCGATAAGTATCAAAGTAAACCTCCATTAATTAAGAGGATACAAGTCATACCTTAATGCCATTATGGATACAACGATCGTCATCAGCGGAACTTTAATAAAGCATCAAGTCGAGCCATGTATTAACCTATAGGCAGCTGAATGGGAGAACGTCCTAGTTCACATAGTCATCAATGTCACCTCTTCTTCTCCGTACTTCTCGAATCCGACCAAGTTAATAGCCAGGGACAATGCCAATGAGTACATGGAATGTACTCACAAACCACCTTAATATAATGGTAATAACAAGATATGCATTATGGCTATGGTAGTAGGATGGCTCCAGGAGAGGTACTTTTCTAAAATACTTTCTCTTGTAGATATAGCATCTGTGTATCTTTGTTGAAAACTTTTGTAAAACATTTAAAAAGTTTGGAAACTATTAGGGTTAGTTCACCCTATATCATCAAGTCCTTACTAGACTGGGATCTCCTCTTCCTTGATCCTTTGAGATCACATCACTTCCTCGGTGCCATTTAGGACCACCGAGCTCAAAAAACTCTTTTCTTTCCAAGAACTTTTTGAAAAAAAACTAGCACCGCTTTACAGTAGTTTGTCCAACCGTCCATGACCGAGGACTCGGCTATTCAAATAGATTTATGCTCTATAGAGGTTGTGCGCTTTACCCACAAGATTTGATACATACGCTATGAACATCCACAAATCGTCATACAACAATATGCGGGGTTTGAATAATCAAACATGACCTTTAGAAAGGCCACTCTAGTATAAGAGCCTACCCTATGAGTTGTTTCCCTCAAGACCGGGATGTCGGGTACCGAGGACCAACTGGAGCGCCTTTTTCACTTCACAAAGTGTGCGCTTTCAATGAACGACTCATAGTAAACGCCTGACTGCCTGTAGATAGTTTGTTTCTTCTCCTGGTCATGTGCTGCATGGGCCGTTTTACTAGAGAAGACCCAGCCTCCAGGGATAGCAATCCCATGTAGTACTTGTGAGGCAACTCATACCAGAGTAAACAAAATTCAAGTCCAGTCCCTTCTCATATAGGAGTAATGTGGTTGCACGGGTAAAGTTGTTATAGGTAAAGCTGCAAAGAACTGGGTGTATTTTCGTAAAAAAATCTTCCTTCTCCACTTTAGCATCATTTTTAAAACCAAAACCTTTTTCTTTTTCAAACTCTCTTGGTAGGTCAAACCCTACCAAGGTTTTACCATAAAACATTTTTGTAAACGTTTTCGGGGTCTTCCCAACCTATTGTACGTTTTGCTTTGGCTAAAACGGGTCTCCGAGGGTGTATGGTGTTCTACACCATCTACAATACTAGGGGCAAGTAGGTGCCATCAAGGCAGTTTTACTTAGTAGTATGATGTGTAGTGGTTTTTGAGGAGCCAAGACACTACCATATATAGATCATCATATATATAGTAACAATGCAGTTTGCATAAACAAGTAGATAAAACATGCATCGGTAAAATAGTAGGACAAGGCTTATGAGCAAGTAGGTGGCTTTCCTGTGATTAGCAACATGGCAATATGTACCTGGGATTCTTCTTAGAATACCATAATAACCAATAATAACCATCTTCCTCGGGTCTTCAATATATTCACAACTATTGTCGTCAAGGATAATACATGCAAGCACACAAGACTACAATCATCACCAAGCATACAAGTACAAGTACAAAACAACAAACAACATACAAAACATCACTAACTTCAGTAGGTTTTGATACATTGAGTTCATAGCAATTTGGAATTACTTGAATTGCCTTTGGTGAATTTATTTTATGCTTTAATGGTCAAATACAACTTAAATAAGGGTTTTCTAACCAATGCTTGGTTATAAAAGATATCAATGTACAAAATTGATATCAGTAGGTATGTACCGAAATAACAAAGCTACAGGAAGTGGTTTCACTATTTTACCAATTTTATTTAATTAGTTATGGAAATTCTAGTGAAAATAACTCTAATTTAGGTGAATAAATCACTAAACAATATCTGTACTCAAATAAATTTTTCAACAGAGGTTATTGTATATACTTTAGTTTAATATTTTTGAGAGGTGGACTCAATCCAAAATAATTAACAGAATGCCCTTGAGAAATTCCCAAAAGTCAGTTCTGAACACATTTTGTCTTTTTTCACTAGATTTATTCTAGAGGTCCAAATGGTATGAGACCAAGGACATTGGATAGGCATTACAAATACCTTTAAGGAGGTATTGAATTCACTATTTTAGGAGTTTCAGAGCTTTTACTATGATTTATCTAGTTAAACAGATGCACGTAGTAATATTTAATTCAGAAGAATTTACTAAATGCTTAATAAATTTTGAGATCCTGGAGTTTTATAGACCTTGTTGTATCACATCTAGGAGAGTTGTAATCAGCTCAAAATAGGTTTTAGAACACCATAGAGAATTTATTGGATTCACAACAACGGTGTTTTTGTTATTTTTAGTACTGTAGATCTGTAGATCCAATTTACATGAGTCCAAAGCCATGTGAAAGGTGCTGAGAATACTTTTCAGTAGACATTGGATTTACTTCATTTAGAGTTGTGAAACTCAATAAGGAGATTTTTATTAATGAAGGTACTGTTTAGTAGATTTTTTGTTAGAAAATAATAGAAATTATTTTGGGCTTTGGGCTGGGTCTGCAGGTTTGGGGAAATATATGGTTACATGTGTAATTTTGAATCTAGGAAAATACTGGTAATTTCCATTTTTATCCCGTAATTAAACCTAGCAGCTATTTTTGTGGTCCTGAAAAAATTGTTTAAAAGTAAACAAGAAAAAGCGGAAATGGGCCGTAGCTCTGCAGACTAGACAAGCCGGCCCAAATTGCACTACAGACGCACACCTGTGGCGCATTTGAAACGGCCTGGGTGGGCCTGTTGGTTAGTGGGGAGGGCATGGAAGCGGTATCGCGCGCCCATAGCCGCTGGATCAAGTCGTGATGGACGACAGTGGCTCGTCTTTTTCCTCTCGACGAGGCTGGCGGAAGGGAAACCCTAGGGCACGCTGGGAAGCGGTGCGGGCTCACTGCGGGAATAGGGAACGGCAGGGGAACAGGGAAACACGGAGCTCTCTAGTGATCTCAACGACATGCGGAAAAGGAGGTTTCGATGTAGATCTTGTGCCACGAGTGTCACCGAGACAGAGCACTTTTGGGTGCTCGCTTGGGCACCCTCGGGGGGTGCCGCATGTTGGATAAGAGGGGTCAGAGAGTAGGCCGGGGTCCCGGGAGACGCAAGGGTGGTGTGGTTACCGTGGTAGGGGCTCGGGAATATGGGCTTCATCGGGTAAGCTTCTCCACCGTCACATCACGCGGTGGGATGCTCCGGTGCTTCTTCAATCAAAGAGAGGGTATTCTCAGGTAGATCTAGAGTAGAGAAACATCAGGAGGGAGATAGAAGAGTAGGAGTGGTCTGGATCTGTGGCCATGCTCCAGGGAAGCTTGCATACCCGAGAGAGAGAGAGAGAGAGAGAGAGAGAGAGAGAGAGAGAGAGAGGATGGGCTCTCCTAGGCAGATTGAGGGGAGAGCGTGGGGTCTAGCTCTGGGGATGGAAGAGTGAAGGGAGGGGATTAGAATGAGGGTGAGAGCGGAGGCTGTGGTGGCCTCAGGCCTATTTAACAAGGATGGAGTGGTCTATGGTGAATAAGGTGTAGGAGGAGCTTGGGGAGATGAAGGTGCTCGATGATTGGGCCTTTGGGTCGGCGGATATAGAGGTTAGAGGGGTATCTAGTCATGGAGATGGGGCAGGGGGAGAGGTGGATGCAACACATTTATGTAGCAAGTTTTGGAAAGATGTGTATGTCACTTCCTTTGCTTTGCTTCCAAGCACAAAAGGACAAGGATCTAGGGTTGGGTACAGTGGAAGGATCGACCAGAACAGAGAGGTGGGTGCTCGAGTGATCAGGAGTGGAGATTGGAAGTGATTTAATTGAGTTTTACATTAAGTATTGTCAATTACTCCAAAATACCATATTTAATGATCATGGTGTATTTCTCAAGCTTTGTTCTTGTCAAGATGGTTCTCTGGTGCTGAATGATGGGTAAAGTCATGCTACCCATGCATGATTTATTTGTGATTTTTCTGATGCTTTTCGACCAGTTTACTAGCAAGCATTCAGAAAGTGTTGAAATGAGTTTACTGAATTCATTTGATATTTTTGATTTGGAAAAGTTGAATTTTTTGTTTGAGATGGTCACAAATATGAAAGGATTATTTAAAACATTTATTTTCTCATTTGTACCATCTAAGAAAAAAAGGGAAACAAAATTATTAAAACTCTTCAAAAAAAATATTTTTGAAGTGGGAAGAGAGGATAAAATATATATGCCTGAAATGTGACCAAAGCTGGAGAAGTGTTTTGGAGAAAAACAAACTTTCTTTTATATGGGGAGCTTTGAGGTTTTTGTAACAGAATAGAAATAAATGGCTTTTAGGTCCAAATAATTATGGAAAATATTTGATAAATTTTTATATCCAAGGTAGATGATGTGCACATAGTGTATCCACCATTTTCAAACTTGGTTTTTGAAAATCAAACTTGACTTTGGAGGGAAACAAGAAATAAAGGATCTAGGGCACTAATATTTTTACACCATCAAAACCTTCTTGGATTAAGGAGCTCAGAGCTCCCCTTGGGGCATGGGATATATGGATAGATAGACAAAGTGAGTTTGGGGTTAATCAATTTTGGGTGCACCAAGAATTGTTGCCAAACTTTGTTGAAAATAAGGGTGCCAAAACAGATTATCATTTAGCCTCCAAAACCATGTGGGTTAAGAAGCACAAAGCTCCAATGGAAACAAGGTAAGTGTGGGTTGATAGAACATTATTAGTAGGTCACAACCATGCAAAGAGTTGGTCAAAATAAAATAGCATGGATATGTGAGATTTTGCCAAAGTAGGCATGATGATAAGATTTGCAAAAAAAGAGTACTTTCTTGCCTGCAAAATCATCAAGAACAAGTGGATCAGAGAATGATCTATCTAAGGGAAAGAGTGGGATTCTATTATACTTAATATGTTATACAAGATGGTTCAAGTGCATTTCCAAAAATACACAAGGGTTGAGACAGGGAGGGACTCAAAGATGTGATGTTGATACAGTTCCAAACTTAGTCATTTTTGGCAGATTTGGGTTTTCTGACTAGGTTACAAGAGGAGAGGATTAAAGGTTCAAAACTCAACATCAAATTTTGTTGAAGTGTAGATTGAGTAGAGAGGATCCATGCTTATAGTTTGTCTCTTTTGAGTTGGGAACTTATGGAAAGGATTAACTCCAAATCGATCTGGTTTAAGGGCTTAGAAGGTCACTTTAGTGACTAGAGCTCATAAAAAGCTTTGGAAACTTGGTTAAGGTTTGGGTTTATTGATTTATTTGATTCCTAGAGGATGCGCTCCTAGAGTAGCTCACTGTAGTTCCTAGGTAATCAACACATCATTAGATCAAGACATTTCATCAAACAACAGATCAAGGCAATTCATCTTAACAAGCATCTCAAACTGCTACTGAGGTTACCATCAATCCTAGCTTGAGGTAAGGATCGGTATTTCGAAAAGTTTGAGATTTTAAGAAAGATAAGGGTCTCTTGGTACTTCTACCAAGAGTAGAATTCAAAAGGTTTTGTGAAAGGTTTTGGAAAACCTAGAGGTAAGAGTAGTTGGAAGTTCTGTCTTGAAAACATAAGGAGATTATATTTTATAATCTCCATAATTTTGTTAATAGAATTTAGGAAATGACTGTTGTTACAAGGGCACCTTGACTCAGGTTTTTAAATGCCAGAACATTTGAGAATATGTAAAACAAGTCAAGACATCTCTTTTGTTAAATAGCTTTTGTCAATTGAAGGTGGGGTAGGGAGTATATTATCAACTACACATTCAGATGCATAAGCACAAACAAATAAGCAACCAAACATTGCATCACTTAACAAGAAAAAGTTTTTGTTCCTCCTGATTTTTGTATTCTAGGCAACTAATCAGGGTTACTGAAATTGGGATGTTACACTGACCGTCGGGTGCCATTGGGATGGAGGTGGAGGCCTCCTCGAAGTCTCCCTTGATGCCATGTGTCATGGTCATCGTGAACGCCAAGGTGGCTCCAAACACTGATTGGACGCGATTATGGTCCTTCAGAGGGTCTTCCATGACGTGGAAGGCATTCACAAGTCCCTTGATGTTCTGGATAGCCTCATCCTTCGTGAACATGGTCTTATGGAACTGTCCTAGCACCTCCTTGTCCTTCGACAGCAAATCTTGCAGGTGGCCGCTTTGGTCCTCGACTGCTGCAACAACGTCCGTCAAGGAGTCGACACGGGTCTGGGACGTGCGATCCAAAGGAATCCTGACAGCATCTACAAGAAAAAACAAAGTGCTTAGTTCAGAAGAGACGACGAATTGAAGGATAAACTTGTGTGTGCACTCACCCGACAATGCCTGGGTTGTTCCTAGCAGTTGGTCGCGTAGAGCATTCTCCCGCCCAGTGGCTTTGGCTAGTAGTTCGTCCTCGTGCTGATTTGTATCGACCTTAGCCTTGTCGAGTGCGTTCTTGTCCTTGTTTTCAGCAGCCCTAGGCTTCTTCTTTGGCTCATCGACTCAGTGCAAGCCTTCATCCTTCTCGACTACATCAATACATCAGCATTAGAACCAATGAAGTTATGAAGATCAGGAGATGAGTAAATAAACTGACGCTAAAGTTGGTCGTGCTCGGCTGCAAGCAGTAAACATAGCCTCGGGGGCTACTCGAGTGGTATTACACAATCAACAAAATAGACAAGGTTGTGAAGTACTTACATGATCATCAGTGGAAGTCGGCGGTTTCTCAGGCGTTGTTCGCACATCAACCCTCTTGCGCCCGATTAGCTGGGAGGAGCTGGAGGCACTGGAATCACCTTGGGGACCCATTGAGTTCACGGCTTGCTCAGCCAATTATGGCTTTTCACCCTTCGAGTCCATGGCTCCTTCCTCTTCCTTCTCCAAGGAAGATTCTTGGACCTCCGAGTCCCTAGAAAGATATGCAAATAAAGCCAACATACTCATGAGTTGATGGCACGGATTGGGACACAGCTCAGGAGTCGGAAGCTTCGCTCTTGTCAGCCCCTTCAGGGCTTCGGCCCTGCTTGCTGGTGGTGTTATCGCTCACTTCATCCTCTGATTAACAACATGAATGGTGGAGTGCGACACCTCCATCTCATCGTCATCTGGCGCATCATATTCTTCTGGTTGCAGCGGGCGGTACACAAACCTTTTGTGATTCTAAAATCAAAAAATTTGTCGAATATTTCAACTATAAAGATACAACTGGGAAGAAATTAAGTCACTAAATTTATCGGCTCTTACCTTGGGAAGTTTCTTGCTTGCTTCGAAGGGCGCCATTGGAGGATCCACCGAAAGCTCCTCCTTAGTGGTTAGGGTGGTGAGGCTCTTGACTTTCTTCTCGAACTCAGCCTTCGACCAGTCATCAGCCTGGGTCCACGTTGGGTCCAAGATCCCAGAGTACTTAAACATCGGGTGGAACCTAGCTTGGAGAGGATGAATGCAACATCGTATGAAGGTCGAGATTATGTGAACCCCAGACACCTCCTTTCCGGGAACTTCTAAAGCTCCAAGCAGGGTCGGCACATAGAGAGGGGCAGAGGGGTGCTTGCCCTGGGCCCTAAGGAGTTAGGGGCCCATGTCTAAGATTTATATGTGTATCTATATTTGTATTTTACTCTTCAGATCCAACTTGGTGAAATATTTTAGAAAATATAGATGGTTCAAGTTTAAGTTGACTATGTCTCTACTCTGACTTATCTTTTCTAGAAAAAATAATCCAAAATTTTGTATATAAAATAGAAAAGCGCTGGTTTTTATTCCAGAAATCCATAGAGATACATCTTTCAGTTTTGATTGTGAGAAACAACATCAACATCACTCTAGCAAATACTCTAGTATTTCTGAATATTTTTTCTCGATGCCACCATTTTTAGCCTCGCCAAATGTACAGAACAATACAAGACCTTATGTGTCGCTTCAAAGTTGTGAGTATTCGTTAGTGGTTACTAACTACGAAATCTCATAACTATATCATTCTGCCAACATGTCTCTTTTGATTCCTAAAGGTTCTACTTGTCCTGATTATCCATGTTATAGAGACTATTTCATCCTCTTATTAATCCATTGTCTAATATGTCTACTCTTCTACTCATTCTTTTGGACATGCATATGAATCTATTACTTTCATAATTTTGTTCTGTGATTAATTCTGGAGGTACATATGTATATACACATGTACACTAGAAGAAATTGATAGGGATAAGTATCATTGTAAATAGTTCGCTTGACCAATAGAAATGAGTAGTTTCAAATGTCTCCACCGAGATTCCAAAGATCATGGATCTATCAAATGTATGAATTATATAGTTGTTTAGAGGCCTAATAATGCTAATTATGCTTAATACTAATTTTTAGCATAATACTAAAGATATATTTAAGCATTTTTTTTGAAATAAGGGGGCCATTCCCCCTCCTGTTGACTCAGTGAAAGTTTACCACTTTAAACTAGGGGATTTTGGTGTTGTGTTGCCCTAGGGCCCCCAAAATCTATGGAAATGACCTGGCTCCAGGACATGGTCATAGAGGACCTTGGCCTCAGTTGCCTCGGCCTTTGTAAACTGTTTTTTCCAGTACCTCTTCTTCTTGAGTAGCACATTTGCGATGAACTCCGATAGCCCAAACTTTTGGCCGGTCTTCGTATCATCAAAAACATAGAACCACTTAATCCTACAGCGTTGCATGGAGTCCATGATCTTGAAGGAGAAGTATTCAACCTCTCCTCGGATGGAGATGATGAAGCCACCAACGACAAAGGGTCCTTGGGATCTAAACTACCTCTTCACAAAGACCCTAGCGGGTCTCGATGCCTAGAAAGAACTCGCACAGTGTGATAAAACACGCGATGTGTAGAATGGAGTTGGCCATTGCTGCATGCAGAAAGTTTTACTGTGTTGAATATCGAGCGCAAGAGATTCGGTGGCTATGGTGGGAGAGCGCAAGGAACAAGACGATTGCGGTGAAAATGGGGAGAAGGAGAAGATTTTACTGTGTCATTTACCCTTTCCTTATAATATCAACGTGATTGATTCTAGCCGATGGATGGATTTCAAGACCACGTGATGCGCATCCGTGAAGACACGTGGAGGCACAAAGGGCGAACCATCGCCCCATTAACCCCACCTCGCGCAAGAATCGAGGAAACCAGTATTAAACCATTATTTTCGCATGTCGTTCGGTCAAATCTGGTCAGATTTTAAGGGAATCCTGCACTATTGCGTCCCATCGGCTTCTCGGGATGACGCTTGAGTTCACCGAGGGTCATATATGGCGTCATCCACCTCTTCACTTCATTGGGTCCTCCAAAAGGAGTCGACAAAAAACCAGTTAACTCTATAGAAAACTAGGAAGGCTACCTTGCTTGATGCCATGGGAGAATGAGCCTATGTTCAGTAACAAGTTACCCATCATATACTTGGGGATACTCCCAACGAGCACGCTAGTCGCGCACCCGACATAAATGTCTATGTCGTCTGCCTCCATGGCATCGACTGATGGTCATCTTTAAACTACAAAGAAATGCTGACTTGATGAACTTTCGGGTTAGTGTTTTCACCTTATAAGGTTCTCAATTGATATTGCACATTATAGAACTTGTAACTTTTAGTTTCTACTCGAGTCTACGACTCGAGTAGACACTCGATGGCTACTCTCATAGGAAGCGCTGGTCGTGCACCCTATATAAATAAAGATATATAGTTTGACCATTGTCTCGACTGGTTCCACAATGTCGATTCCATGCATGCACCTTACACCAACATCAAGTTTGGGGGAAACATCTCCTCGAATGCCCATATCGCATCCGCGAAAAAACATCTAGATGTTGTATCTACGATACAAAGATAAGACCTACATATTTGTTTTGCTGGCTTAGAAATCGCATCCGCTGCACTCTACCATATATACCATGCCAACGGCATGAATAAAATCCTGACGGACGCGTTGGGTATACACTTATCGGCTGGAATTCGAGTCAATAAGGTCTCAACGGCATGAGTCAAATTACCCAGCCCATACCAGGTTCCACTCCAGGGACCCAAGTCTGAGTAGGTAGCGTTATTTTTGTTCAAGAGAAATTAACTGGTTCTGATCTGTCGAGAGAACCAGAAACATTTACCAACATCCCTATGGCTATTAAGCATCTATAATATACAAATTACTGACTTGGTATACTTCAGGGTTAGTACCTTACCTTATGAGACTGTCGACTACGTGTTCAAGAATCTGAAGTGTCCAACCGAATCTACAGTTCAACTGGGCACTCGGGGGCTACTGACATAGGTATATCCCAGTGGGCACATGCCTTTAGCCTACCTAGCTCGACCCAACACGAAACTCACATGATGATCTACTAAGGTCCATGAAGCCCAAGGCAATTAGGCTGCTACGAAACCCATGAAGATACCGACTCTAGACGTGAGTACCAAGAAGAATATTTTGTTTAGGAAACTAGAGTTCAATCTGTAATTGACTCAGACGGTACCGGAGACCTAGCTTTCCTATACAAAAACTAGGAGGGACCGTCGAGGAGGAGATCCGCAATTACAACACACGTAGCTTACTCCAGATCCAATCTCCACGCCGATAGCCATCTCAACGATATTATAATCTTCATCTTACTCATTAATCAAGAATAGACAAACAAAAAGTAGGGCATTACCCTCCAGGGGTCCGAACCTGGGTAAACTGTGTCCCCTATTGTTTGTTAGCCGACGAGGTCTCCAGTGCACATCCCCTTTCCAAAAGCCCAAGTCCATCAACCATGAGCATTGCCGTGGAGACCTGTCAGAGCGAGCGCTACGAAGCTCTGCTAGTTGTTACCATCATGGGGCACACTTTCTCATTTCATGATAAAGTCACTGTCGGAGAATATCCTAGAAGTCGAGATCTGAGGACTAGCAATGGAATTTTGAGTGTTTATGGTGATGAGGAATTGCCTTAATGATTCATGACTTGGAGCAACGGCATTATATATGAGGACGATATCATAGGAGAAATTTAAAGTCTTAGTTTTTAGGGTAAAAATCCAAGATCTGATATTAATTAGTTGTACCTATGAGTAATATTGTTGAACGCTTTGTTTTATGAGCAAGGGACAACCTGCCTGCCACTGCATGTCACAGAAAGAACAAGATGCCGACGATCGTGTGGTTCATGGCCTGGTTTGATACTAGTGTTTTAGTGGGATTCAAGAGGATTGGGTGAAACCTCTGCCTACACCTAAACTCCTCTAATTTCTATAAAACCTCAATCCCCACCAATCCATTGGGCAGCGATAGTGTAGTGGATATATGGAAAAAATACAATAGAAGTTGGAAGAAAATGAGGATTAGTGAACCAAACATACTACTTCCTCCGTTTCAAAAAAAGTGAAATGGATTTGGCTAGATTCATATGTATCTTTTTTTAGAGAAGATTCACATATATCTAGACATGTTTCGGTATATAAATACGTTTATTTTTTAGATAAAAAAATCACTTATTTTAGGACGGAAGGAGTATTTAAAGTAAACAGAAATTTGGGTTGGTAGAGATTATCTCCTCTAATCCCCACGGCGACGAGGAAGCATCGCTAAGAGGAAGCGTCACGAAATCATAGGTCTGATCCCTCACAGGAGAATTTTTTAGATCAACGGGGACTTCCCGTCCCTGGTTTCATTGATAACATCAACGAAACCTGAAAAGATTCTCAGGTCCAAAACAAACAAGCGAGCTACAAAATACAGAGATCCAAAGCAAAACAACTAGAACAAACTGAGGTTTTTCAGAAATGAGAGAAAGCACCAGCTAGAAGGAAACTACAGAGGCGGGGAGGGGAAGATAGAAGCTGTCAGCGTGAAAGTCGGCGTTGCCCATGTCCCCAGCACCGCAACCCTTTTGCTCGCCGGCGACGACAGGTCAGGAAGAGCCGCTCATCAGTGCCCCCACAGGAGAATTCTAGAAACCTTGTCGATCCACAGCTCTGATCCGCTCGATCTCGCTATTCATCAATCATAGGTCTCGAAAGCAAGCTGCAGCCACCACTGAAGACTAAAGTAACGACCCGTGAACTCGAATTTGCCATGAGCGCGGAACAGATAACACGCATCTCGCTCCAGACTCAGGCAACTTGCTCTGTGGCTACTAGCTAGCTAGCTAGCTAGTGGATGCTTCTTCGAAGGAAAATGATATGCTTCTTCGAACGAATATGCATGCACCTGGATCAATTATGGACACGACCGTAGCCAGTCAATAAACGTCACGTCATCCAGTCCTCGACATCAGTCGTGTGTGTACGCGCCATTGTTGCAGATCACTACGTAGCACTGGCCGCGCCCGAGAGGGAATAGAAATGGCGGCGTCCACGGAGGAGCTACACTTCCTTCTGGTGCCGCTGGTGGCGCAAGGACACATCATCCCCATGGTGGACTTGGCGCGCATCCTCGCCGCGGGCGGGCCGCGGGTCACCGTCATCACCACGCCCGTCAACGCCGCGCGCAACGCGGCCGCTATCGAGGCCGCCCACAGGGCGGGTCTCGCAGTCCAGCTCGTCGAGCTCCCGTTCCCCGGCCCGCAGCTCGGCCTGCCGGAAGGGATGGAGGCCATCGACCAGATGGGAGGGTTCGAGCCGGGCATCTACGTCAAGTTCTTCCACTCCATCTGGAACCTGGCGGAGCCGCTCAAGAAGTACGTCAGAGCGCTGCCGCGCCGCCCGGACTGCCTCGTCGCCGACGCGTGCAATCCGTGGACGGCAGCGGTGTGCGCAAGCCTCGGCATCCCGAGGCTGGTGATGCACTGCCCGTCCGCCTACTTCCTCCTTGCCGTGCACAACCTGTCCGCGCACGGCGTGTACGACCGCGTCGACGACGACGAGAC
Organism: Avena insularis; assembly: GCA_023614405.1. Classification (NCBI taxonomy): domain Eukaryota; kingdom Viridiplantae; phylum Streptophyta; class Magnoliopsida; order Poales; family Poaceae; genus Avena; species Avena insularis. Next base: position 26,121,995 of record CM042689.1, on the reverse strand, counting down.
GGCGCCGTTCGTGGTGCCGGACTTCCCGGTGCGCGCCGTCGGGAACAAGGCCACCTTCCGGGGCTTCTTCCAGCACCCCGGCATCGAGAAGGAGCAGCAGGACGCGATCGACGCTGAGGCCACCGCCGACGGCCTGCTCATCAACACGTTCCGTGGCATCGAGGGCGTTTTCGTCGACGCGTACGCGGCGGCGCTTGGCCGGAGGACGTGGGCAGTCGGGCCGACATTCGCCTCGTCGAGCATGGACGAAGCCGCCAAGTCTGGACGCGGCAACCGCGCCGACGTCGACGCCGTCCATATCGTCTCGTGGCTCGATGCCCGGCCGCCAGCGTCCGTGCTGTACATCAGCTTCGGCAGCATCGCGCGGCTGCCGGCGAAGCAGCTCGCCGAGCTCGCGCGCGGCCTCGAGGAGTCAGGGCGGCCGTTCGTGTGGGCCATCAAGGAGGCCAAGGTCGACGCCGCGGTCAGGGCGCTGCTTGACGACGAGGGGTTCGAGGTGCGCGTCCAAGACAGGGGCCTCCTGGTGCGCGGGTGGGCGCCGCAGATGACCATCCTCTCGCACCCGGCGGTGGGCGGCTTCCTCACGCACTGCGGCTGGAACGCAACTCTGGAGGCCATCTCCCACGGCGTGCCGGCACTGACGTGGCCCAGCTTCGCTGACCAGTTCTCCAACGAGCGGCTGCTCGTGGACGTGCTTGGGGTCGGCGTCAGGTCCGGCTTCAAGGTGCCCGTCAATAACGTCCAAGAAGAGGCCGAGGCTGTTCAGGTGGCGAGCGGCGACGTGGAGAAAATGATCGCCGAGCTGATGGACGAAGGGCCAGAGGGGGCGGCCAGGAGGTGCAGGGCAAAGGAGCTCGCCGGGGAGGCGAGAGCGGCCATGGAGGAAGGCGGGTCGTCCTACTCCGACCTGACGGACATGATCCGCTACGTGTCAGAGATGTCCAGGAAGAGAAGCCTCGAAATGGACACAAGCAACAAAGGCACAAAGATTGAAGCCAGCGGTGCATTGTCAGCACAGTCCTAAACCACATAGATGATACTGGCAAATTAGAGCTTGTTCGATTGTATTCACTCAGAGATCTTACCACCATATTTATCATTCAGTTAGTCCCTGCTATTGTTCCTCTGAGCTCACAATTTGACAATAGAGGTAGTAATTTCTCACTTACCAAACAGAGCAGCAATACAGACATGCAGGTCCAAATATGATCAGTTCAAGATGCAACCTCTGACTAAGTAAGTATAATGGGATCATGGCATCGAATGGGGAAGAATTAACAAAGTGGAACACAACATTCAGAACATTATTGACCGTATAGTTTTCCACAATTCAAATGCCTCTTTTATTACATAATAATAATAACATAAAGACTTCACTGCACCTCCTCTTTTCAGTTGCCCTTTTGCTTGACGCTTTTGATGCTTCTGTTTTTGTTCAGTAGACTGATCCCCAACTGAAGAACTACAATAAGATAAAGGTTAAGCAAATGACAATCAAATAGATATAGTAAGAATTAATTAATAACTGTTCATGAGCACATTCATTTTGACAGGAAAAATATCCATACGGGTATAGGAAAAATACACATGAAGAGATAATAAACTACAACTAAGGTAATTCTGAATTTCACTCACAACAGTTCAGAATTCCGTTGTTGCTATGGGAATTTTCTGTCTTGAGAGTTAAGGCAGCAACTAATGCATCATAGACCAACTGAATAAGTTGTGAATGCATATATTTGCAACAACACAACATAATGGGCATGATAAGAAGCCACTGCATCAGCATCATCCGGCATGTAGTTTCCACGGATTGGGAAAAAATGGGGCGTCAGCGGCGTCTAACCCTAGCACCTGGCGACCTAACTCCGGTGTCATCTCCCATGCCGACGGAGCACTCCTCTGGATCACGATTCCATTGCTTAGGATCGGAGTCGGGTTCAGATGGAGAAGATGCGCTGGCTTCTAGGGAGGCGCTCGAGGCCCTTGAGGATGCTGATGGTCAGCTCGGTTGTGGACAACCGTGTTGCGATGATGGCGGACGTCCGGCGAGGAGATGTGGCATGAATTCTGGGAGGAAATGGGTTTTCTGACCCTCGCCTCCCACTTCTGGGAGACGGCTTCGGTTGGGACGGCATCTCGTGGCTCCGTGACACCGCCATGGGCGCCTTCACCGGTCCTCGATGTCAACACGGGGAGGAGAAGATCAGCTTCTCCGTTGTCTATGCGGCATGGAGTGCCGATCTCGTCGGGGCCAAGGATGAGGCCTTGGAGGGGACCACTTCCTTCGAGGAGGGTCTCAGCACCGCCGGTGCTAGGAAGGCTGGTGGCGGCGGTGATCGAGAGGGCGCAGTCATCGTCAGCTCGGACCTCTCCACAGAGGGTTGACGTCAGATCTGACGAGGCACGGCGGGCTGACGTCGATACCACTGTGGATCGGGAAGATGGCCCCACTGGGTTGGAGAAAGATTTGGTTTACTCGTGGTCGAGGATTGCTTTAAGGTTATGGTTTGCGTGGTTTAGGGATACCCTACCTCGGAAACAATCTACATCACCGCGATCGTTGCCTTCCGCATCTTCAATGTGATCGTCGTCAAGCTCACCATCGACCCTTCCCTCTCCGTCTCTCACTCGTCCGGTGACGTCACCGGTGAGGTGATGACCCACAAGTATAGGGGATCGCAACAGTCTTCGCGGGTAGTATTACCCAATTTATTGATTCGACGCAAGGGGAGCCAAAGAATACTTGCAAGCCTTAATAACTGAGTTATCAGTTTAGCTGCACCTGGAAATAGTTCTTGCTCACAGAAGTTTATCAGTAGCAACAGCAACAGCAACAGTGAAACAGGAGCAATAGTAACAGTAACGGTAACAGTAGGATTCGAGTGCGATAGGCATAGGGATGGATGACGGGCGTTGCATGGACGAGTCTAAACATATAACTTCAAGATCTAGGGCATTGCAGATAAATAATAACAGGCATCCAAGTACTAAACAATCCTACGCATGTGCTCCAAATATAGTCATACGTGTTCACAATGAGAACTTGCACAACATCTTCTGGCCAGCCAGCCCGTGGCAGCGGGGCCTCTAGGGAACTACTGGCAATTAAGGTACTCCTTTTAATAGAGCACCGGAGCAAAGCATTAACACTCCGTGAACACATGTGATCCTCACACCATAGCCATCCCCTCCGGTTGTCCCAATTATTGTCACTTTGGGGCCTTTGGATCCGGACAATGATATGTGTACACAACTTGCAGATAAGATCACAAACAATACTATCATAATGATTCAATAATAAGTTCAGATCTGAGGTCATGGCACTCGGGCCCTAGTGACAAGAATTAAGCACAACAAGTTGCAACAAAGTCAAATATCACAAGATAAACTAGGCATTATGCCCTAACAATCTTATTCGATTACATGATAGAACTCATCCAATCCCTACCATCCCCAAGCCTACATCGGGGGATTACTCACTCATGGATGAGGGAAACATCGGTGGTTGATGGAGATGCATTGGTGATGATCCTCTCCAAATTCCCCATCCCGGCAAGGTGCCAGAACGGAGTTTCTGGATCCGAATCTTGGATTCTGGTGGCGGCGGTGGAGGGGAACTCTTTCTGGAAAACTGTCGACCCCCCCTGAGTTTTTAGGTCAGAAGGCAACTTATAGGCGCGGAAGGAGGCCGAGGAGCTGCCTGGGGTGGCCAGACCTCCCCTAGGCGTGGGGTCAGATGGGCCCGCGCCTGAGGTGGGGTCTGGCCCCCAGGCCTCCCTTTCTGGCTCCGTGGATCTTCTGGTGAGAAATAGTTTTTGGCATATTTTCCGGAATTTTTCCTGATAGTTCATTTTCTGCACAAAAACAAGACACCAAGGTAATTCTGCTGAAAACATCGTCAGTCCGTGTTAGTTGTACCCAAATCACACAAGTTTAGAGAAGAAACAATAGCAAAGTGTTCGAGAAAGTATATACGTTTTGGACGTATCAACTACCCCAAGCTTAGCTTATTGCTTGTCCTCAAGCAATTTAGTTGAAAACTGAGTGCGATAAAAGAACTTTCACGAACACTTTGCTTCATATGATGTATATATTCTCAGCACAGGTGTAGATACTTAGACAATTCATAATAACGAGTATGCAACTAAGTCTACTCAATAGTTATTGCAAGCTATGAAGAGACCGGCTCAATAATAATAAGTAGCATGAAACATAAACATAAGCAACATTGCAATGCTCATAATAAGGTATGATAGAGTGGTATCTCGCTTTCCTTTGTTTGAAGAGGACAATATAAATACCAAGGCACCTCTGAAGTTCACATGAAGACTAGAAGTAAAGATATCAGAGATACACGCATCAAAATCATGACATAATTAACCAGGTTTTGGAACAAACACAAGAATGACAACTATGCTCTCAAGAAAGTGCTCATAGAATAAGTGGTGACTCAACAAAGTTGTGAAAACGGTTTTGTGAAGGTTTGAAAGGCTTCCCAATGCTGAAAGGAAGGTACTCATTAGCTTTGAGCTCTCATTTCCCCTATCATAGGCATCTTCATGTGGTTAAGGTGAAAGTGAGGTCCACTCTGAATCATATGCTTGATAGACCATAGACTGGAAATCCCAAGTCTCTTGGGTGCAAGGGCTACTCCGCATACTACTCAACTTTGGGTCCAGGCAAGTTCTTGCCATTGTAAGTATTTGCATATCATCGAGAACCGCCAACGGGGTACCCCTTGCATATGGTACAGGAGATTTCCCATAACCAAAATGACAAGGCAAGCAGACAATAAGCATCTAAGCAATCTTTTTATTTACTATATGCATAGTTTTTTATTGAGGATGCTTCATAGATGACTCACTATGGTGATGTTGCAAGTTTCCACCATGATTAGGCATGGCTTAGGCTAGCGCCCAGCGCTTTCTAACACGTACAAACTCCATGGACTCACAAGTCCCCCTTTCATTTCGCATCGTTGACATCCGCAAACAAAAGAGCAAAGTATCAACTAGATATAAATATATCTAAAAGGTGTTGAAAGCATTCCCCGTGACAGCACGGTTCTGCTGACTCCCAGCATATAACTTTCATGGACTAGTCATAATGGTTCAGAATTATTAAGCGCACAGAATAAAGTGTGCCATCAAGTTCGTGAGAGATTTACTAACTAAATTTCTCAACATAGACAAACATTTTATTTCGGAAGAAAACATGGCATATAGAATATGCACTGAAGTAGCAAATGATGCTAATAGGTAGGTATAGTGGACACAGCTGGCAATATTGGTTTTGGGGAGTTGGAAGCACAGGTAGAGCACATACTCAGTGCAAGTGAAGGCTAGCAATAGAGAGGGAGCGACAAACGAGAGAGCAATAGCTGTCATAATCATGCTTGCAACAAAACAAGACTAACTATGGCATGAAAGTGATACAAGAACTCTGAGGCAAAATAAATCATCGAGGCTTACTGACTATTGATTAGTCATATGTATGCGTGAGCATGTGCCAAGTCGATTCACATGAACAGTCAGAGGAGGATACCACAGTATCATACCCAAGTATGAATAAAACAATGCAAACAAACATTCATATGACATGCTACAAACTATTAGCAAGCTGGAGATAATCATATACAAGTAAGAACTACTAAGCATCCATAATGACATACACCTTACACAAACAGGCTAAGTATGCTCACAATGATGAGTATATGTACAAAAATGAAGACAAATAGAGTTCGTTACCAGCCTCTTACCACTCCTCGAGTTATCTTAATCTTCATTATTGCCCTTCACTCGTGTGACTTGAATATTTAACATGAAACCACAAACCACCGAGGACGGCTGAACCCTGCAAAGAACTCACAAAACCAAAGAAGACAAACAAATATTTTTGGTGTTTTCGAAAAAAATTAGAAGGAAAACAATGCAAAACCAAACGAAGCAATAGAAAACCAAAAAAACTAAGACGCTCTAAGAACAACACATCTGTGTATGAAACAATAAAAACGAAGTGCCTAGAAAGACCTGAGATTTTTATTGATGAAGAAGGGGATGCCTTGGGCACCCCCAAGCTTTGACGCTTGTACCTCTTGAGTAATTCTTGGGGTGACATGGAGTGGCTCCCCCCAAGCTTGAGCTTTTGTCCATTCTTCATCTCATTACGTCATCCTCTCTCTACACCTGAAATTTTTCCTTGATACAAAACTTCACACAATCTTCATTAGCAACATTAGTTTATTCAAAAGATATTAGACCTCTGGAAAAGCTTTGGAACAGCAAGACTTTTCATTAAAAATGCAAGCTACTGTAGCAACTCCTTCAAAAAGCTCAATTTTCCAAAAAGAACCCTAAAAGGAATCAATAAGAAGCAAATGCAAATAATGGCAGAAATCCGTCAAAGCAGACCAGTAGGTAGAAACCAATTTTTTCGAAGACCTTATGTTGCTCAAATCAAAAAGTGTTGAACTAACGAAAGTTATCTAACATACTGGGGGATTTATTCGTAAATTTTCAGCTCAATCCTACTTACAGAGACTCCTCACGGATTTTTATGGTGGAGGACAGAAATCTGTTTCGGGACAGCAACTCCCCAAATCTTACTTCCCTGTCATTAGAGGTCAGTCTTGGCACAAAAAGCAAACAAAAAGGATAAAGAGAGGTCAGTACTAAAGTAGTAACTTCCAAGACTCAAGTAAACTCTTGGGTTATCTCCCAATAAGTACTTTTCTTTAACGACTTTAAGTTAGGCACGTTTGGAAGGGAGAAAAGTAAAAGTGAGCAAGTATAACCACAGTGAAAACATTATTTTGTTCATTAAAATCCTTTTGTTAACAAGGTTGATCAAGTATTGTTACCAAAACAATCTTATATGAAACAAAAATTTGCATTCCACAAGGTGATTATGTTACCTCATACTTGATAACAATGGTCCCAATCATAACAGTTTCAAAATTTTCTTGTGGAATGGGACAATATATTTCTCCAACCTTGATGCCCTCAATATTTCCAATGGAATTAAGGCAATAGCTCTTAACAACCTTCTTAGAGAAATAAATAGTGTGCTCTTTGTCATTAATATTGAATGTTACTTTTCCTTGATTGCAATTGATGACAGCACCTGCAGTATTAAGAAAAGGTCTCCCAAGAATAATAGACATATTATCATCTTCAGGCATTTCAAGCACAGCAAAATCAGTTAGAACCATGAAATTATGAGCAACTTGAACATGAACATCCTCACATATACCAGCAGGAACAGTTGTTGACTTATCAGCTATTTGCAAAGATATATCAGTTGGTATCAACTTTTCTAGCTGGAGTCTCTTATAGATAGAAAAAGGCATAACACTAACTCCAGCTCCCAAATCACATAAAGTAGTTCCAACATAATTATTCTTAATGGAGCAAGGAATAGTTGGTATACCTGGATCACCAAGTTTCTTTGGAACCTTACCATTGAAGGAGTAATTAGCAAGTAGAGTAGAAATCTCCACATTAGGAATCTTCCTTTTATTAGAGACAATATCCTTCATATACTTTGAATAAGGAGGCAATTTAATAGCATCAGTCAAAGGAATTTGCAAGTATAAAGGTTTCATCCACTCACAAAACTTGTTGTAGTGTTCTTCCTCCTTTGACTTGTGTTTATTACCTAGAAAAGGCATAGGTTTCTGCACCCAAGGTTCTCTCTTTACCATGTTTATTAGCAATAAAATCTTCCTTAGTGTACCTAGTGTTCTTAGTGTGCTTCTCAAGTTCTTCCTCACCTTCCTCCTTATTAGGAGATTCATTATTATTATTACCACTCTCAGTTTTAGCATCAGAGATAGATATACTATTAGGATCTACAGCAGGTTCAAGTGGTTCCTCAACTTTCTTATGTTTCTTTTTCTTCCTCTTACGAGGACTACCACTATCCTCACCTTGTTGGGAATCCTGCTCTATTCTTTTAGGATGTCCTTCAGGATATAGAGGATCTTGAGTATCTATACCACTCCTAGTTCTAATTCCATAAGCATGTTTATCTCCTGAAGCATTAACTAGCATATCCTTTTGTACCCTAGCAAGTTGATCAAGTTGGGTTTGAACCATTTGAAAGTGTTTACAAAGCATTTTAATATCATTAGAAGTTCTTTCCACAATATCTTTCAAGTCATGGATAGATCTAGAGTTTTCCAATAAATGATTCTGAACTTGTTTATTAAAATGACCTTGTTTAACAATAAAAGTGTCAAGTTCCTCTAAGCATTGATCAGGAGGCTTACCATAAGGAATATCACCTTCATCAAAGTGTTGGAGAGAGTGTACCTCAATAGTAGATGAGTGGGGAATTGGCTTACATAATTCTTCTATAGGAGGTAGATTCTTCACATCTTCGGCTCTAATACCTTTCTCCTTTAGACACTTCTTAGCTTCCTTCATCACTTTGTCATTTAATGCAATAACTCCCCTTTTTATTGTTGTTGGTGTTGGACCTGGTTCAGGAACATCTGGTTCAGGAGTAATAGGCTCAAGTGTATTCATCTTAGTTGAAGTCCAATCATCATAATTCTTGCTTATCTTGGTCATTAATTCTTCAGCATCTGTAGGAGTCCTTTTCCTAAAAACACAATTAGCAAATCTATCTAGGCAGGTCCTATAATCATCAGTTAGTCCATTATAATAAAGATCAAGAAGCTCATCCTGAGGTAATGGACATCCAGGATATGCATGAATCAAGGAACATAATCTTTTTCATGACTCAGGCAATTTCTCTTCTTCTCCCTGTTTAAAATCAAAAAGTCTCTGCAAAGCAGCATGTCTAGCACTGGGAGGAAAATATTTATGGAAGAAAGAAGCAATCAAGCAATCAGGGCTATCAATGGAACCAGGAGGTAATCTATTAAACCAAGCCCTAGCTTCTCCTTTTAGTGAAAAAGGGAAAATCTTAGCAACAAAGTACTTGCGCATTTTAAAATCATCAGAGAACAAAGCACGCATAGTAGAAAGATCATTCATATGAGCCACAACACTCTCATTTTCAGTACCACAAAAAGGTTCTTTCTCAACAATATCTAAATAAGAAAAATTAAGAGAGAAATCGTAATCTTTATCTTTAATATCTATGGAAGAGGTGGCAAACTTAGGATCATAGGACTTCTTAGGCATAATAGTACGTCTAGCAAGGAGACTCTTAATAGCACTAGCACCATGTGTGTTTTGGCACTCTTCAACAAATTCATCAGTGAGCTCTATGTAACCATCATTAATATCACAACTCTCACTAGAATCAGGTGAGCTAACAGGTGTAACAGTGTATTCACTAGGAGTTTTGGTATTTCCTAGACTATCCATAGTAGCATCTAGAAAAGAACCTAATGAACCACTCGCATCAAGCACAGCAGAAGTAACATCATGAGTATCAAAATCAGTTTCAGATTCAGCAGTAGTAGCAGTGTGTGTAGCATGAGCATGTGGTGGTGTGACAATCTTACTTATAACAGACAGTGAATCAAGAGCAGCAGAGATGTCTAGGACTGTACCTCTTCTTGTAGTGGATGGTAAAATAGGGAACTTTCCATCACGAGACTTCCCCATGATGAAAGGAGTAGCAGTGAACAATAATAGATCCAAGTGAACTTACAAATAAAGTTATGCTCCCTGGCAACGGCGCCAGAAAATAGTCTTGATGACCCAAAAGTATAGGGGATCGCAACAGTCTTTGCGGGTAGTATTACCCAATTTATTGATTCGACACAAGGGGAGCCAAAGAATACTTGCAAGCCTTAACAACTGAGTTGTCAAATCAGATGCACCTAGAAATAGTTCTTGCTCGCAGAAGTTTATCAGTAGCAACAGTTTAGTAGTAGCAATAGCAATGCAAAGAATAATGAATATGAAACAGAGCAATAGTAACAAGAATAAAGAATGAGGGATTCGAGTACGGTAGGCATAGGGATGGATGACGGGCGTTGGATGGACGAGTCTAAACATGTAACTTCAAGATCTAGGGCATTGCAGATAAATAATAACAAGCATCCAAGTACTAAACAATCTTCGGTGACCCAGCATACCACTGCATGATGTAGTATACTATAGTCGTTGACATAACACCAATGAAACACCGTTCACTAGTATTACATCCCTCAGAATGGCACAATAGAAACACAGCGGGTCCAATACATGGCTTAAAGGTTACAACTCACTCTTTACATAAGATCCAGAGAACACTCTAGGTTAATAAGATAGAGAAAAGCTTCTTACGGAGAAGAATCAAAAATTAACAACGCAAGAATGATTATACTACTAAGTCTAATATTCAGATTAAGAGGTTGGCATTGCTGCTATTGCAACGCACTATAGAAATAGGTTCTTTGGCTAGAGATAATATTCCTATCTGATCAATATCTTCCGTCTTCACTTAAGTTGATATAGATGTTGACTTCCTTGACTTTGTTGAAGAGCTTTAGCTGGTCTGAATATGTCCTGGAGCATATCTTGATGTAGTCATCGTTTTAAGGCTTTAGAATCTAGCAAGGGTTAAGAAGATACTTTGAGTACGGGCATACTCAGCAAATTCACTAGAAAAGGAGTGTTTGATGCACTATATCTACAACCACAGACCGTAGGTCATAGGCAATGCAAGTTTTCATAAACATTTCTTCAAAGGTTGCTTTTATTTTGAAAATCTATGTCCGTCAGCCTTCACGGGTTTACCAGAACTTTCATGGAGTTCCTTTCCCGCCGCGTTCGCAGCTCCTTCCCAGAACAGGGAGTAACAAGTTACAGTTCTTACACTCTGCAGAGGTGCGTTACTTTACCCATGAGAGATCAACTCTTTGTTGCACAACCAGGCAGCTTATTCCCGTCCATAATTCCATGATGTGGGGCCCAGAAGATGATCCAAGACAATCACTGCCCCCTTCGCGACCCCACATGCCTCCTTGGTGTACACCATGCCCACATAAAGAATTACGGCAATGGTTTGTACAAACCGTTAGATGTCAGAACTATCGTGGGACGTTGAAGGTTTCCACCCATTTGCTGCATATCCTCTACGAATTACCAATTAATATGCACGCTACGAGGATAACAGACACGACCTACACATCCGGCTTCATGCGAGAGGAAGAAGATATAGCTGACTTCTCCGTCCCATTCCAAATCTCATGGTCAACGCGTAATATACGGCGCAAGAATCACTGGCGACATTGGTTGTTAAGTCCTTGGTGATATAGTTCTGAACAGTGGTATCCCAACTGTCAGATTTAATAGATTAGCTGATCACCCTGGATCAGTAATCAATAGTCCTTATTATTATTGAAAATAGTGTTTTCTGGCCTTTTTCAAATGCAGGTGAAGACAGCACTGGATTTGTAAAATACTTTACAGAAAATAAACAAAGGACATGAGCAAGTGTGAACTTGCCTTTTGTGATTGCAAGATTATGCACTCACGGTCTTTGAGTCAGTATAAGATCCAAAAATCTGAAATCAGCATCATTGGTCCGGTAAGGACTAATTTTTAAAGGAGAAATATGCTTTTATGCATAAGTAATGTGATGCACGTTCTAAGCGCAAATCCCGAAAACAACGTTGTCCTATGGTTTAGATTCCGAAAGTGGTTAATTTGGAATGTGTGGTCCTTTTGGATAAATTTCGTAGTTATACTTTTATTAGAGTTTATGAGTGGTTGGAGTCAACACATATGTAGGAGTAAAGTATACATACTTATGACATACTGGTTAGGATTACGTATATAAGGTTTCTTACTTAAAGTGGCAAAAAGGATAACCTTCGAAGAAAAGGTTTCTCTTCTAGGGTCTAGACAAATTGTGTGGTTAGTTAGTGGTGGTTGATGTTATTTGTTTGTTCAAATGGTTTGGTTTGATTTACTTTATAGTTTAACTACTTCAGACCAAAGTTAACTATAAAACATATAATAATGCTTATAGTGTTATATTAAGATTTGTAGACTAGAGTTAACTTTAAAGTGTAGCTAGTTTTGAAAATATCGTACTTATACCTTGGTATCTTGTATATCTGAAATGTGTTCTTTAAGTTACTTAAGAATGTTTATTCTGTTACTTGAGTAATGATTTCTTGATGTGAGTATGGAGTAATATCATTTATCTTTTCTCAATAAGTGGATATAGTTTATGAACCCAACATAAGGTTACTTAACTACTTATGAATTTATATAGTGTTGTAGTAGTTTTTTGTAATTTGGTGATTAATATGGTTTTAGAAAAGATTTGATTGTTTACAAGTTGTTCTTTAAGGATTTTATTATTAATGGAATTCTTTTTTAGAGATAATTTTTATTTAAGGTGGTGGATTCTTTTAAAATAAGAACATTTATAATGTTTTAAACCATTATGGCATTAGATTATTAATATTTAAGACTAATACTATTTATTAGACTTATTTAACTCATTTTAGGAATATTAGTAATTTTTATTTATTTTTATATGAATTATTAATGAAGTAAATAATTTTGAATTTGAGTTATTAAAATATTCATTTTTTTATTTAACTCCCAAGGAAATTAGTAGATTTTTAACATGTAAATAATATTTTTGTGATCATTTTGGTATTTCATATTTATTTTTGTGATTTATGAATAATAAGATATGATTTTTATAATTCTTATTACTTTATAATTACTTAATAATAAATATTTAATTAAGTGAAATAATAATATATGATTATAGTTTTAAATTGAAATTCTTATTTTTCTAAGATTTTTGGTATTTTACTTATATTACAAACATTTATCATTATAGGCATATGAATTATTAAAGTTTTATTACTTATAAAACTTTTACTAAATACTATTTATTTAAATAGTTATCATAACAATATTTGGTAATAGTTTTAAGTTGTAGATTTTATTTTTCTGAAAATTTTCATATATTATACACATTTTTCTGAATTATAAATAAAAAGTTCTTAATTAAACAAGATTTAATCATTTATTAAATTTCTGGAATAATATCAATTGGATTATAAAATTTTATTTAATTCTTGTCGTGGTGGTGGCACGGCAGATGCCATGGGTAGGCTAAAGTATGGGGCCAATGGATGCTAGAGGGATCCGGGGAGGGAAGATGTAGTTACTTCTACACTCAAATGACTATTATGCAGATCTTTATTTCTCTTCTCTTGGGCTACAAGTTCTCCTCGAGCTGTTTGCAAGAAAAGGAGAACTACAACTCGAGCCTTACGGCCTCAAATGAATCGATCCCCCTCTCAGGAGTCCGTGCCTCTCCTTATAAAGGGGTTCCTTGGCTCCTTCTAGGGCTGACGTGGCAAGCATATTCTTGGAATATGCTTGTCCCAAAGTGGTAACTCGGCGGGCTCCTTTCCGTGTCTCCCTTCTATCGGCGGCAAGGTTCCAGAGGGCCTCACATGTGTGCCTCGGGCTTCCTCACTGTCACCTCCGTGACGCCTGTCTGCCCCTCTACATCTCTACTCTTTGTCATTAGCGCTTGGCTCTATCTAGATTCCTCCTACAGCAACTAGGGTTTGACCTTAGACACCTCCTTCTCCCGCAAGCTTCATGTTACTCGGCCTTGTCTTGGATAACTCGGCTCGACCTTTACCTGCATTCAAGTTGTTCATACATACTCGGCCGACTTAACTCATATGTCGGCCGGATCAGGTATCGCTCCCTTCGTAGGTATCATGGTCGTGCTTATCTCGGCCGACTTTTACAGGACTCGGCCGATATAAACAGTAACTCGGCATATGACAGGGGAAACTCCTTTTGTCTTCCCCTATGTTGACCCTATCTGAGGTCACCTCCCCAACATTAGTCCCCGAAGCTGGTGCGGTCCTGCCCGTAACCTTGGCCGGGCCACATCAGTTTCCCGATATTCATTTCTCTTCATCTTCGAGTTACTTTTTCCTGTTCGAGGTATCCGCGCAGCTTCTCATGCACGCCTCGTCCTACGTGTAACACTCATCATCATTTCTCTAGTTTTTTGTCCTCTCTGCGCCCCACCGACAAGCTACTGATGATTACTTTGCGCGTCGCTGGCTTGCGCCGCGACGCACAAGACCGCAGACGTCGGGGCCTGATCCTCTCCTGCGTCGTGTGGTCATGGGTGTGGATCCACTCAGCCGCGAGCGGTTCCGCCGCATGCACGATCTACACGGTTAGCGGTCGCACGCATGATCCCACTATTGCTTGGGCCGCGCGGTTATAAAGAGGGGCATGGGGCTAGAGGGTTCACTTTCCCCCTTCGCCTACCGTTGCTCTTCTTCCTCCTTGCGCCCGTGTGCCTGCTCGTGCTCCTATGGTTGCGCCATTGTCGACATCTTCGACGGCGAAGCCACAATTCCTCTGCTCCGTCGACCTCATCGCCGTGCGCTTGCTCCGGTGCCGTTGCCAGTGAGTTTTTCTATGGTCCCATTGCTAGGCTCCCTCCCTAGACGCATCCGCCGTTTTCTAGATTTCCCGTGCGGCTCTTTTCCGCTCCGCCGCCGTCTTCACTTAGAACCACGACGGGGCCCTGCGCCTCTAATACTAGCTCCGCCATTAGTTCTTCTTCCATTGGTTCCTTCGGCGACCCTATGTCGAGTTCAGTTAGTGGCGCGCTCGTCGAAGACGATGACGTAGAGTCTGGTCTAGAGCGGGGCTCCTGGCAGGGTTCCTTCATCACTCGTCGTGAGATCGAGTGGTTAATTAGGACTCGTCGGATTCCTGCCGAGGTAAGCTGTCGCTTACCCGGCAACGAATCTTCTCCCGTACTCAACGAAGGCGAGTATGTTGTCTTCATGTCCCACTTTGCTCGTGGGTTCGGTCTTCCCCTTAGCGATTTCGCTAGGGAATTCCTCGATTACTTCGGCCTTCAGCCGCATCACCTTCCGGCTAATGCCATCACCTCTCTATCCGCTTTTATCTCGGCCTCAGAAGGATACTTCGGCCTCTGGCCGTCTGTGCACGTATGGTCCAAATTCTTCCAGATCCAATCTAACGTCGTTCTAGACAAATCCCTTCACCCCTCTGAGAAGTTGCTTACCCAGTGCGGAGCCGCGTCCATCACACCTCGGAGAAAATCCGAGTTCCCTCGTGTGGCTGGTCTCGAGTCTTGCAAGAAGTGGCATAGATCGTTTTTCTATGTCAAGAACACTGGAAAGGAAGACAAGATTCGGCTCCCTGCCTTCTCCATCGGCCCCCCTTCCAAGAAGAACTGGACCTACAACCCCAGGAAGAGCCATGCTTTGGCCGAGGCCTTCGAGATTCGGCTGAAGGAGTTGATCCGCGTCGGGCTACGTGGCGAGGATCTGATGACCACCTTCGTCAGCAGCCGAATCTGCCCTTTCCAGCATCGCACGCACAATCTCTGTTACATGAGCGGTCCCCTCGATCCTAACCGAGTCTCAACGGTTGAGCTCGAGGATTATCTTATTTACAAGCGTGTCCGAGCTATCTTCAAGACTGATATGCCGGAGGACTGGACCTGGGGGCTGAAGCCGTTCACCCGCGGGAATCCCCCTCCCGAGGTAAGTTAACGCATTTGTGTTTTGTTTCCTAATCGTGTTTGTGACTCCTTTTGCCAATTCCTCTTTGCCTCTTTTCTTGCAGAGATTTGCGGAGCAAAAGATCGAGGATGCCGAGGTTCTAGCCCTCCCGTGGACCGCAGATCGGAACACCCCGGACAGCGGAGAGCCTGACTCGGAGGAGTTTGTTCCTAAGTCGGACGTCGCTCCGGTTCACGCTCGTGGCAATACATCGGCCCACGGGGAGGAAGGTGACTCGGACGACGTCCAAATTCTTGAGGTAGTCGCCGCAATGCCTATCTCTTATGCATTTTCTGCCTCTACTTTCCCAACTAATCAGGCTGGTCAGGTGGACGACACCGAGCCTCTCGCCTCTCAAGCTCCTGCTACCTCAAGGAAGCGTAGTGCTCCGCCAGTTCCTTCCGAAGCTTCTCCCAAGAAGCGAACCAAGAAATCAGCCCAGCACCCTCTGAAGCGTAAAACCATGCCCGGAGTTACTGGGTGAGTTCATTTTCATTTGTATTTCTTGTTTCTCTCTTTCTGTCTTTTGATTCGACTTTTTGTGCTTTTGTAGCGCTCCTCTTTCTGCCAAGCCAAGCGGTCCGAGTATGACGAGTCACACAACTCGTCTGCCTTCTCCTCCGCCTCCTGAAGATACTCGGGCTCCTAGTCCCTCTCGTGTCGACTCTCCTCCTGCGCCGACTCGGACGTCACCTCGGCAAGATGTACCCACAGCTTCCATTGCTGACACCGACCTAACTCCGTCAGCAGATCCTGCTACCGAACCTGTTTCCTCTGTTATGACCCCCGAAGTTTCCTCTGAGGTTCCTTTGACCCCCCCCCCCCCAATTCCAACTGCGACTCCAACTCCAGCCGAGGATGTCACCATCTCGGCCCCCTCGAAAACTATAGTTCCTTCTGCTTCCAAAGATGCCACCCCTAGTGCCGAGGTTGCAGCCCTGCCGACACCTCTTTTAAGGCTAAGAAGGTCGTTGTCACCAAACCTCTCTCATCTTAGAAAGGACCTGCTAGCTTTTCTCAACCCACCATTGCTGATGTGCTCCACAAGGGGGTTTCCTCTGCTAAGACCGTTGTCATCCCGATCGCTGATACTCAGCTTACTCTCCACAAGAATCCCGCGGCGGCGGTGGTTACGCAACGGGTCCGAGGTAAAGTGCTGACCCGTACTGAGAGTGGGAACAACCTCGACTCTCTGGTGGAGTACGCCAATAATTGGAACGCTGCTGATCAGCTTCAGGGCAATCCGAGCAATCAGCCATTTCAGATCTCTGACATCAGTAGTCATTTGCATATGGCTGCCAAGATCGTTCTTGACAACGATAAGATGAACGAGGTAATTGCTTCCGTTGATATCTGGTTAGTTATTCAAATGATAGTATATATACCCTAGTCCCCGAAGCTTGCCACCGAATAACTTGTTGTTCGTTTGGAAGCTTTGTTAAGCTTAAAGTGCGTTATTTGCCGAGTAAATTTCATTTATGACTTTGACTCATCGTAGTTCATTTGTATTCCATATTAAGCGTTTGCTGAATCCGGATCTATTTCGGCTTTGATTATCAAGTCATTTAGGTCCAAGATAGGTTTTGCTTGATTCGGATATGTTTAGCTTTGAATATCTAGCCACCTATATCCGAGTTAAGCTTTGCTTGATTCGGATTTGTCTTAGCTTCGAATATCCAGCCACCTAGATCTGAGTTAAGCTTTGCTTGATTCGGATTTGTCTTAGCTTCGAATATCCAACCACCTAGATCCGAGTTAAGCTTTGCTTGATTCGGATTTGTCTTAGCTTCGAATATCGAGCCACCTAGATCCGAGTTAAGCTTTGCTTGATTCGGATTTGTCTTAGCTTCGAATATCCAGCCACCTAGATCCGAGTTAAGCTTTGCTTGATTCGGATCTGTTTTAGCTTTGAATATCTGACTGTAAAATTTACTTTGTCGCTTAGGTTGCCCATGATCGGCGGACAGCCGAATTCTAAAGGATGCTTTTCGCGCACAAGAAATTGCAAGAGAAGTATGAGAAAGTTCTTCCCGTGGTGAAGAAAGATGGTAACTTAACAAATCTTTGTATTGTCCCTTAAGTTCTTAATATTTTCTACTTGAGGTGCTAACCCCTTTTGCTGGTAAACATGTAATATCAATAATCTTAATATCCGTCTTGAGAAGAAATTCAAAGCTCTGGAAGGTTAGTTATTCTTTTCCTCTATTGATTTTCGTTCGAAACTTATCCTGGGTTTCTTATAACCTTCTGGCTTTGGTATAGCCGAGTTACAAACTCTTGCAGCATCGCATCAAGAATGCATACCCATGCCTGATATGATGCTGCATTTTTTAGAGCAAGCCGCCACTCATTCGGCGCAACTGAAAGAGAAAGATGACGAGATAATCCGGTTGCGTGCCGAGGTGGAGTCCCTCAAGCTTTCTCAGAAATCCGAGTTAGAGAAAGTTGATCAGGAGTTCTCCGAAGAAAAGAATCGGCTAAGTCTGCAACTGCAGAAATATAAAGAACTCCTCGAGGCTGCCGAGCTGAAGAATCGGACGATGAGCGAGGAAATCACTCGCTTTGAGAATACCAAGGTTGACTGGACCCATGATCTCCAGAAATTGTTGAGTTATATTCATCGTAAGTTTTTGATCGTGGCCGAGTTATTTTCTCCTCTTTCTTACCTTTAACTGATACGTTTGCCTCTTATGTAGATCATTTTCCGGAAGCTAAGCCAGTGAGTTCTAAGGAAGTGATTTCTGCTCGTCAACGCCGAGGTGTCTCTGCAGATTCGGATCCTGAATATTCAATGGAAGACTTCCTGATTGCCGTTGGCGCTGCCATTGGGCCAATGAAAATTATGGGCCGAGATCTGGTGCAAGCAGCTATTCGGGCTTACCATGTTTTGTGGCCGAATACTTCTGGGACTCCTGACATCGACGAGGTTAAAGTACTTGTGGATAGACTGATGGCATCTCAGACCCAGTTAAATCTCTGGAGGGAGTCCGCTGGGAGAGCTGGTGCTGATATGGCGCTCACAGCCGTTATGTCTTGGTACGAGGACATTTCGCTCAACACTTTGATAAACTTGCGCACTGGCTCTCGTTGGGTTGAGGATCCAGAATTTGTCGTTCGCCGCCAAGCTCGTGCCTTCCATCTTGTTGAGTATGCTGATGTGCATAACTAGATTGAAGGGCCGAGTTTTCTTCCCAACCCAGCGGATGACATCGAAATCAAAGATGCCTCTGATAATGATTCTGCCGACCAGGATGAGGGTGAGGGCGACTCGGACAACTCTGGTGATTCCAGCGCAAGCTCGGATGGGGGCGGCAACGCGCGATCATCTTCCAAAGGGACTGGGCACTCTCAAGGTCAAACTAATGTTTCTCAACAGCCCAGGACTTCCCCCGAAGTTACCATTGCTTCTATGGAAGGCGAAGTAACTTCGGCCGAGGCGCCGACTACCTCAGAGCGCCCAGTGCCTGATCATGCCGCTACCCCTTAGGTTCAAAATAAACTTCTTAAGTTATTTCCAGTCCCTAGTATGCCGGGCGTATGATGTGTGTGAAACAATCGTTCGACTTTCTGTGTGGTATGAACCCTTTTTGCCTTTTGTCGCTGAGGCATGGGTGATGGTGATCATTATCAGTTTGTCTAAACAGATCTTGTTTATTTATATCTTTGCTTTGGCGACCTTCAATCTCATAGGTTCGGATCGTATGTTTATATGTGGTTGACCTTAGTTCGGTGCTTATATTGCCTGGCATTCATAAATTCGACGGCTTAGCCATTGTGTTCTTGACCTCTATCCGAGATATAAAGCCCGAAGCCCATATCTAGCAAAGTGAAACAATAAGTTGCATCCCTTATCATACTTCGTCTCGCTGGGAGTGTTACTCTTTTTGCATCATTCTTAGAGATCTTTGTTTGCTTTCGCTTTGCTATCTTTATGATTATTGAGACACGTTTACACTGTCTTCCAAGCTTGTGTCTGATGGCAAACAGTGGGTAATATGGATTAGTCCCCGAGTTATCACTCAGGTTGATGCGTTGTTGCGCGTGCTGAAAGAATTGTCTTGGATCATGTGGAAGTCCCCGAGTTACGAACTTGGTTGATGAAATATAATTCATGGGTTAATGTATAGAATACTTCAGGGTAGTCTCCGGCTTATTGTTCGGGGCGCCGAAGTTTAATACACATTTTTTGGAACAGGAAACAATCATGGGGCAGTCCCCTAGTAAGTGCTCTAAGAATCGGGGTTTTAATGCATAATCCGAGATAAGGGATGATACGGCATAGTCCTCAAGTCCCCTGCTCGAGGTCTTGAAACTTAACACATAATTCAGGAATAAGAAATAACATTGTACAGTCTCCGAGTCAATGCTCGAGGTGCCGAGGTTTCGTACATAACTCAAAATAAGAAATCACATAAAGCAGTCCCCGAGTCACTGCTCGAGGTGCCGAAGTTGAATACATAACTCAAAATAATAAATCACCTAGAGCAGTCCCCGAGTCACTGCTCGAGGTGCCGAAGTTGAATACATAACTCAAAATAAGAAATCACCTAGAGCAGTCCCCGAGTCATTGCTCGAGGTGCCGAGGTTTAATACATGCTTGATACTTCGACTTGAAGTGTTATATTACGACGAAACATATATGGCTTCTAAGTGTAGAATGGGCGAAGTAAAGCTATGTTCCATGGTCTTTTCAATTCCTCGCCGGCTTTGTTTGCCTTGTTCTTTTCTAGTGTCTGAGCATTGATTAGGTAATATGCATCGTTGTGCAATGCTTTACTCACGATGAATGGTCCTTCCCATGGTAGTGAGAGTTTGTGCATGCTGGCTGTGTGCTGCACCAGCCGAAGAACCAAATCTCCTTCTTTAAAGATTCTTGGATTGACTTTCTTGCTATGATATCGTCACAGATCTTGTTGATAAATAGCTGATCTTGATAGTGCCAATTCCCTGGCCTCTTCTAGTAAATCGACGTCGTCTTGCTGAGCTACCTCGTTTACCTCGGCAGTCATGTACTGGGTCACCCGTGGAGAATCATGCATTATATCGGCTGGAAGGACAGCTTCTGCCCCGTATACCAGAAAAAATGGGGTATACCCTGTTGACCTGTTGGGTGTAGTCCTGAGGCTCCACAGTACTGCTGGCAGTTCCTCGATCCAACATCCTGCCGACCTTTGCAGAGGTTCAACGAGCCAGGGTTTTATTCCGGACAATACCAGTCCATTCGATCTTTCTACTTGCCCGTTTGACGCCGGGTGAGCCACCGAGGCAACATCTAGTCTTATGTGTTTCTCTTGGCAGAATCTAGCAAATGCTCCTTCAGCAAAATTTGTGCCGTTGTCCGTGATAACACTGTGTGGATAACCATATCTCAAGATGATATCTTTGAGAAATTTTACTGCTGTTTGCCCATCACATTTTCTTATAGGTTTTACCTCAATCCACTTTGTGAATTTATCCACCATGACTAGAATGTGGGTCATTCCGCCTCGGGCTGGCTTGAACGGGCCTACCATATCCAAACACCATACAGAGAATGGCCAAGTGATTGGTATTGTCTTTAATTCGGATGATGGCATATGTATCTTGCTGGCGTATCTCTAGCAACCGTTACATTTTTCTACCAGCTCTTTTGCCTCCTTTAACGCCGTTGGCCAATAAAATCCATGCCTGAATGCTTTGGCTACTAATACTCTGGAAGATGCATGATGCCCGCATTGTCCCTAATGTATATCTAGGAGTATCTCCTGGCCTTTTGCCGAGTCAACACATCTTTGTAGCACGCTTGTGACGCTTCTCTTGTACAACTCATTGTTTATGATTGTGTAAGCTTTTGCTCTTCTTATTGTCTGTCTAGCCAGTATCTCATTATCCGGCAAAATTGCATCCTTGAGGAAGGAGAATATGGGTTGCGCCCATGTCAGCATGATTATCTCTGGGACAATTTCACTGTCAATTTCCATGTTTTCTGCCGACATAACGGCTTTGAGTACTTCTGTATTTATTCGTGCGATGGTCAGGTTCACCTTCAGAGAGCCTGGGTTGCACTCTTTGTCAATTCCATTGGCACATTTCCTTCTTTTAATTCTGCCGAGATATGAATGGACTCGGACTCTGGTGACGGTATAATCGATGGTTTTCTCAGGTGCTCTAGGGCGATTCCTGGGGGAACCGTCTGCCTAGTTGATCCGAGTTTTGACAATGTGTCCGCAGCGTCATTTTCCGCCTGAGGTATATGATGAAACTCGCATCCATCAAAGTATCCACTTATTTTTTGCACATGGAACCTATATAAGGCCATATTTGCATCTAGTGCGTCCCAATTTCCTGATACTTGTTGTACTACCAAATCAGAATCCCCGTAGCAGAGGATCCGACGTATACCAATTTCTTTTGCTACCTTTAATCCATGGACGAGTGCTTCATATTCGGCTACATTGTTTGATGCGGCGAAATGTATTTGTAGCACGTATTTTAGCTAATCTTTTTTCGGCGAGGTCAGCACTATCCCTGCTCCCAAGCCATTTCTCAACTTGGATCCATCGAAATGCATTATCCAATAATTCGGATCTGGCAATGGTGGTTCGTATTGTACCTCGGCCCAATCCACAAAGAAGTCGGCCACTGCCTGAGATTTGATTGCATCTCGCCTATCGAATTGCAGAGCATAAGGTGATAATTCGATTGCCCATTTTGCTATTCGGCCGCTTGCATCTTTGTTGCTCAATATGTCGGCTATGGGCGCTTCACAGATCACTTTGATCGGGTGTTCTTCGAAGTAATGTTTAAGTTTCTTCGCCGACATGTATACTCCATAGGCCATCTTCTGGTAGTGTGGGTAGTTTTGTTTTGAAGCTGATAGTACCTCGCTTAGGTAGTATACTGGCCTTTGTATTGATTTATCATCTTCATTCTGTTCCACAACGATCACCGCACTTACCACTCTGTTTGTGGAAGCTATGTAAAGTAACATAGGCTCTTTTGACAATGGAGAGGCCAGGATTGGTGATGTGACCAACATCTTTTTCAGTTCATGAAAAGCATTATCTGCTTGCGGTGTCCAAATGAACTTATCAGATTTTTTCATCAGTTGATACAGTGGTAATGCCTTCTCTCCCAGCCGACATACAAATCGACTAAGCAAGGCCAGGCAGCCCGTGAATTTCTGTACGTCATTTAGACAGCTCGGCAATTCCATTCTTTCTACCGCTCTTATTTTAGTTAGATTGGCCTCTATACATCGGCTAGATATGAGAAAACCGAGTAGTTTCCCAGCTGGTACACCGAAGGTGCATTTTTCCGGGTTAAGATTCATTCGGAACCTTCTCAGGTTCGCGAATGTCTGCTGAATATCATCCAGTAGTGTTTTGCTATTTTTGGTTTTTATAACCACATCGTCTACATATACTTGTACATTTTTTCCTATCTGGTCATGTAGACATTTTTGCATACATCTCTGGTACGTTGCCCCTGCATTACGCAGGCCAAATGGCATGGTGCGATAGCAATAAGCCCCGTACGGGGTAATAAACGCAGTCTTTATTTGATCTGCCGGATTTAACGGTATCTGGTGGAAACCAGAATACGCGTCTACAAATGATAACAGCTCACAACCAGCGGTCGAATCAATGACTTGGTCTATCCTAGGTAAAGGAAAAGGATCTTTGGGACACGCCTTGTTCAGGTTCGTGTAATCAATACACATTTGCCATACGATGGCTACATTTGGATCATCCTTTTTCTTTTCTACTAACACCGGATTTGATAGCCAATCCGGATAAAGTACTTCCATGATGAACCTGGCCGCAAGGAGCCGAGCTATCTCATCCCCTATTATTTTTCTCCTGTCTTCGGCGAAGCAGCAGAGAGGTTGCTTCACCGGCCTTGCTCCTGGCCTTACATGCAGAGAGTGCTCAGCCAACTCCCTCGGCACACCTTGCAGGTCTTGAGTTGACCATGCAAAGATATCCTGATTCTCACGGAGGAAGTTGGCGAGCTCGCCTTCCTATTTGGCATCTAGGCCGGCACCAATGGTGATGGTGTGTTCTGGGAACTGCTCATCTATCTGGACCTTTTTTGTTTCTTTAGTCGGCTAGAAAGAAACACTTCCATATGGGTTGGCTAATGCTGGCATATTCAGCTGTGCCGACTGAGCAAGAGCCGCTACTTCTTGAATCCTTCTTTTTTCTCTTGCGATCACCAATGACTCGGCCAGGTTTGATCCGGCCGAAGCACATTCCATCGACTTCCTGTAATCTCCTGCTACTGTTATCACCCCTTGTGGTCCGGGTAACTTCATTTTCAAGTAAGTGATGTGGCAGCTGCTCATGAATTTGGCCAATGCCGGCAGCCTGAGTAAAGCATGATAGAAACTTTCTAGATCCACCACCTCAAACTCCAAATTTTCTGCTCTGCAGTTATCCCTTGTGCCAAATAATACATCTACTCGAACCTTCCCAATGGGTTCGCATGAAAGTCCCGGCACTATTCCATGGAACGTGGTTCTCGTGGATTGCAACATATTCTGCGATATTCCGAGTTTATGCATTGTATCTTTGTACATGATATTGATACTGCTCCCATTGTCAATGAGTACTTTTGAAAATTTCACATTAATGTTGGGCCCGACAAAAGTCGGATCTAGTACGAGTGCGTACGACCCTGGATTCGGCATATTCAGCTGTCATGGTGGTGGCACGACAGATGCCATGGGTAGGCTAAAGTATGGGGCCATTGTCCACCTCAGCTCTCAGGCTAAAGTATGGGGCAACAGAAAATACTTTTTATACCGCACCCAGAGCTAGCCCCAGTCACTGACTAGTGGGCCATTGTCCACCTCAGCTCTCAGGTCAAAGAAATGCTTTTGCTACTGACCCCCCCTTCTACTCACTATCGATGACATGTGGGCCTTGAGCCATGTCATCCACCACGCGAGGCAAAGACTGGTCAAACGAACTGACGTGGCTCGATCATGAGGTGAGCATGACGTCAGCACCACCACCGCCGTCGGTGAGTGGTCACCGGCGACGATCCACGGCGCCCTAGCAAACGAAATCGATCTAGTTTGAATCAGCACGGCCTACGGGGCCTAATAGTGGCACGCCGCTCGGAAATGGTCATCGGAGCCTCATCTCCGACGAGCTCCGACGGTGGCCGACGGTGGCTTACAGTGAACAGCGATTTACATCGAGATCAAACGATTCAAGGATGCTGGAAGATTCAGGAACTCACCCTGATGATGATTGAGTGGTTGGCGAGGACAGCCGCGGCCGGAATCGAGCTTCCCGACGAGGATTCCGACGAACTGCTGTGACGGAACACAACCAAATTCACCCGCCCTAGTGCTCCCCTTGATGCAAGCTTCTACCCAGAGGATCTACGCAGGACGGCGCTTCTCCATGATGGCTCAGAATGGTGTGGGGAGACGTGGTTCGACAGCGAAGAGCGGCTCCGGCGAGCTAGGGTTCGCTCTCGTTCATATCTGAGAGGATAAGGAGGGATTGGGGATAGGGATGGAGGCAATGCATTGCGGTGGCCTTCTTACCCATCCTGGCAAAGGCGGCGAGTATCTTGGCGCAGTGACGGCAATGACGACATCAGGCGGCGGCGAGCTCCGCTAGCGAGCTGCATGTGTGCGTGACGGTGACGACGATGCTCGTTTTGCGGATAACCCCCTGACGTTTTCTTTAGCTCAACCCACGGTCCTCTCCTGACCCCACATGTCAGTCTCAGATGGAAAAGGACAGAGGTGGTTACTGGGCTTTTTATGGGCTGCACATAGGCGTCAGATAGGTGTAGAGTTGTTGGGTTGCGGCCAGGTTTGGTTTTTTATTTGTTTTATCCTTTTTCTATTTTTTGTTTTCTTATTCAGATTTGAATTTGATTTATATTTTGAACCTTTCCTTGTATAACTTGTTTCCTGGACATTTACAACAATACCAAAATATACCTAGTCTCAATTGTAAATTCTTATTATATGCTTTTTTGTATTTCTTTTATTTACTTAATGTGATCCCCCTTATTAATATTTTATATAAACCTTTCTTATTATTTTTCTCTACTTATTTCAGCTAGAGATTTATTGAATGATATACTCTTATTTGCTTATCAGCTTAATTTTAGTGAGCTCATAGTTTGAATAGAAACTTTATATATAAGTATAATGATTTTATACCATCATTTGCTGCATGAAATATAAAGACATTGATATGGTGATTATTACTCCCATTAATTTTCAAAAATAGCAATGTATGTGATAAACAAAAAAGTTTAGGGTTTTGAATTATGAGTATTACCCTTGGCTTTAGGGTTTTGTATAAGCTTAGATTCCTTTTAAGAGTTAGGGTTTAATAACTAAACATATTGCCATATGTATATATTATTGGATGAAATCTCCCTTTTTAATAGAAGCTATACTTAGAGTGTTTTATAGAAGTGAACTTATAAAAAATATACTTAGGCACATATAGTGATGATGGTTGAAATTAACAGAGATATGCTTAAGTAATTGGTTATAGGTAAATATTTCTATAAAGTGTTATAGGCATCATATGATGGATCAATGGTATAAAAATGGATATTATGTTTGATTTAGGACTTAGAGTTGATTGCTTACCAAGATTAAATAATAAAATGATCTATAACATATAAATATATTTCACAATCTAGGATCTCTAATTAAGGAATTCCTTTCCTAGATATAATATCTCTTTCTATCCATCATCATGGTTAGTTTGATGGACTTACTTCTTAAAACCTTCTTATTCAATATGTCTTTTTTCTAAACTCATGGATGAATCCAATGAGTTTGACACAAAGACACTTCAGAGCTTTCTCAGATCCTTGCTTGGTTGTATTTACTATTCTACTGTTAACAATCTCGCATCCAACTAGTAATTCCTTCAAACTCTACTCCCAGTCTTCCTTAAAGATGAATAACACCAATTTTATGACTCTATGCTACACTAACTTTAGTTGAATAACACCATCTTACAAGTACTTAACTTTCATGGCTTACACTTCAATCCCTAACTTATATTTATGTGGTTTGCAAAGACTTCTCTAGGATCACCTACCCACTAGTATTAGCTATACTAAATATAAGCATTCCATGTTGATGGCCAAAACATTACCATTATAATTCTTTAATCATTTATTACTAAAATTATTAATTGGCTAAGCAGGTCTTTATCAATCCTATTTTTTGTATTGTCTGAAAGTTATCTCCTTAGTATCTTATATTGGATTAAGGTTACTAATGGTCTTTGCCCTTATTAGAAAATTTGAGTAGATGTTCTGATAAGATCAAATAATAGATCAAAGACTGATAGTTAAATAAGTTGTGAATCAATGGGGAATTATCCAACATTGATGAACAACAGATATTGAGATAAATTCCCTAAAGATTGAATAGAAAGAAAAATTTATATATATATAGGGGATGATCTTGACTTAATCTCTTTCCAACTCCAACTAATCAAAAGAGTTTTTAGGATTAGGTGTTACTATGAGTCTCAGAATGTATGCAAATGGAATTTAAGATATAATGGTTACATTCTCATTATTTGTTTTATATCCTTAACTTGGTACTTATAAATGGTTATAATGAATACTATAATATGGTCACCTAATGATCCATATAATTCACATTATATTAGAGTTTAACTTATAGTACTTTTGATCTACCCTTAGATCAAATCTCTCTCTCTCTCTCTCTTACCCAAAAATGAGATTTTAACAAAGGTCTTATTGAAACTTATTACAGTCAACTTGATGATCTACTTCAATTTCCATCAAGCTAAGAGAATTTTTCAATGACTTTGACAAGTTTTGTTTAAGAGCACGAAACTTATTCGGATTTTCTATGCATGGATGCAATGCACACATCTGGGTTCAACTTATTTCTAGGCTCTAATGCTGGGATGTTACAGTCTCCCCCCCTTAAAGTAAACTTCATCCTCGAAGTTTGCAAACTCTCATGTTTCGAAGTAACAAATTATTTTGTAGTGGTTGCTACACTCCCCACTCCATGATGATCTTCAATGGAATTAATTGGAGTATTCCATAACCTGATTAGATATCTTCATTCAATTCTTTTTCTTGAGTTAACAACTTCGTTAATATATTAATTACAGTTTGGAGGTTCTCACTACCATAAGTTTTTAAGCTTCTGTATACGCATTTTAATGGTCAACAGACTATCTTACTATTCCTATCATTATATAGTTGATACTGGTATTCCTTCCAAGTTTGGGTTTGAACTCAATTTGTCCATACCCATTGGAGTTTTTCATTCTCGACACTTGTTTAATTAGGGTTCTATATTACTTCTTAAGGGTTACTTAAAAGTTGTTTGTTTTTAAATTTGGTTGTTTAAATGTATCCTTCATCACCCTCAAGTTTATACCTTCTTAAGATTTTTAAATAACTTTTCTTTATCACCAATAATATTTTCTTCATTTTTCATTCCTAATGTTTACTCTCCCCCTTAAGTTTTACTAATAGTTTTGAAACTCCATACATAGAAGTAATTGATTCTTGAACTAAAATGTTGGTTCCTGTTCAGTTTATATTTAAGGTCTGATGAAATATTATACGGTGCATCCACATAGTGGTGGATCTCCGAAGCAAATCTTTCAGCACTAAATGCCGTACTTACTATTGGGCATCCTGGCTGAGTAAACCGGACCTTACAAAGCCTCTTGCCAAGCGATCATCTTCAAATCTGTTAACTCTCTTAGGTCTTACTTAACTAAGGACAAATTTAATGCTCTTTATGCAACTTTTAATAAGATTTGATTCACTGTTTCAACCAAATACCAGCTGCGGACAAAATACCAACTATGGATTAGTTACTAGCTATGGATCAAATACCAGTTGCGGATTATTACCAGCTGCGAACCGTCCTAGGGTGTGTGTATTACCCTATGGTTCCTCACATACCTCTCACATTATCTCGGAATTGTCAGAGTTTGAATACCATTTTGGTTCCAAGGCTAACTAGTTGTACTTATTCATGATACTTCCATGAACTTGGTATGACTATTCCATTACTTCTTAGTAGTATTACCCACTTTAATTGAACTTTAAATTTATTATTTCTTGTGGCTCCCTACATCTTCTATACCCAATTTTTTTCTTGGGTCTGTCTAGGAATAATTTATGCGTTACCTATTCTCCAAGTGGTGTTAACACTCCTTATATCTTGCTTCTTCCTTCCAGAAAGTCTTCCTTTTTGATCTTTGAATCATCGCTCCCTTACACGAATTCCTATTCCTATCTAGGTCTATATCATCAAGTAATAACTGGGTGTTACATCATGCATTTACACACCTAATTAAACTTCATGTACAGATCTAGTCAATCAAGAAGATCCAATAAGATCCAAAAGTTGATAAACAACAAAACATATACCCTGTATTACACATAGGTTTTAACTAATTTACAAATGTACTAGATGTTCCAACGGTTTGCTCCGTACCTATTTACACAACTATCTTACAAGAACTTCTTGTTCTTGTGGATATATCCTCACTTATTTCCGCAAACCCTGCAACTACAATACGCATTACCCTCTATGTACATTATTCAAGCCCTCATCCCTTGGGATGTCGTTTCTCTCTCACTTTCATCTTCCTCTAGTGCTTCTTGGAGTTCCGTCCATGATGACGTGAAGTCCTACGACTGCCTTCTGGAGCATAGGAGCATCGAAGGTGCGTATTATTGGTTAGAAGTACCGAGACTGAGATTAGTCATTGAAAAATGACTAGAGTTGGCGTAATCTTCCACTGAATAGTTCGGGTTTTCTGGCAACGCTTCCTCATAGTAAGTTGGTTCCTTAGCTTTTTCTTGGATCCGGTCATATATGTTGGTATAGTATCTATTGGAGTACTCTTCTAAGTTGATTGGATTCGTATTACCCCCATATGGTCCATAAGGCTCTCTATGGTTATAATTGGTCTCTTCTTCAAGACATGCATCACAAGGTATAGGATTCCCTATAGTTTTACCTTGAGATTCTATTTCCCATCCATATTTGTTAGGCTCAAGTTTATTTGGAATAACTTTATTCCATTCCTGTTGTTCGGAATTGTACTTGGTCCATAGGTCTTCAGGTGGCTTTAGGTCATACTGGTAATAGGCATAATTTTCGGAGTTTGGGTCATCGAACTCCGTTTCCTCAAACACCTCTCTTGAAGGTATGTATTTGGGATGCCTAGCTTCTTTATCTAACTTCTTCCTACGAGCCATTGCTTTATCAGGATTAGTAAAATCCTCAATGACCGTATCCAGTTCCTGAACTAAGACTTGGTGAGTATTATGATAAGTGTTTAGCAAGGACCGATAACGATCCATATACTCTACATCTAGAGTAGGTTCAGCTTGGACTAAGGTAGATTGATCTAACTCAGGTTCTGAGTTTGAGGTTTCATGTGGTATAATGGTATGAGTACTACCTTCTAGAGCTTGGGATTTATGCTCTCGGATCATGGTTATGGCTGCTGCTACGGCAATCTGATATGCAGATGCCATGCACCTTGCCTCTCCTGATGGCATTTCTCCCTTAAGTCTTAACTTCTTGGGTAACATGATCATGACACAGTATTTAGCTAATACCTGCCCATCATAGAAGTGTAAATCTTGACCAGAAGTCTTGATTCACATTCCAAGCTCCATAGAAGCTGTTGGAGATTGTCTGTCCAATCCCCTCCGTAGTCATCCAACGTCCTGTTCATCACTTGAACATTCTAGGGTGGATATCGAGGTGCCATGTGGAACTGTGGATAAGAAATTATCATCAGTCACATAGAGTTAAAACTCTTGGGAAATGATTGGAATTGCAATCATATAAAAGAGTTATCGCACTAGTAACATAACAGGATTATTCTTAAGTGAATATCCCTCATATCACTAGAGAACTCTTCATTATTGCTAGGATGTGTCCTACAGGTTCTACCCATTTACTAGGTTTCCAACCTAAGGTCAAAGCATATGCTCTGATAATCATGATGACCCAAAGATACCACTGCATGATGTAGTATACTATAGTCGTTGACATAACACCAATGAAACACCATTCACTAGTATTACATCCCTCAGAATGGCACAACAGAAACACAGCAGGTCCAATACATGGCTTAAAGGTTACAACTCACTCTTTACATAAGATCCAGAGAACACTCTAGGTTCATAAGATAGAGAAAAGCTTCTTACGGAGAAGAATCAAAAATTAACAACGCAAGAATGATTATACTACTAAGTCTAATATTCAGATTAAGAGGTTGGCATTGCTGCTATTGCAACGCACTACAGAAATAGGTTCTTTGGCTAGAGATAATATTCCTATCTGATCAATATCTTTCGTCTTCACTTAAGTTGAGATAGATGTTGACTTCCTTGACTTTGTTGAAGAGCTTTAGCTGGTCTGAATATGTCCTGGAGCATATCTTGATGTAGTCATCGTTTTAAGGCTTCAGAATCTAGCAAGGGTTGAGAAGATACTTTGAGTACGAGCGTACTCAGCAAATTCACTAGAAAAGGAGTGTTTGATGCACTATATCTACAGCCACAGACCGTAGGTCGTAGGCAATGCAAGTTTTCCTAAACATTTCTTCAAAGGTTGCTTTTATTTTGAAAATCTATGTCCGTCAGCCTTCACGGGTTTACCAGAACTTTCATGGAGTTCCTTTCCCGCCGCGTTCGCAGCTCCTTCCCGGAACAGGGAGTAACAAGTTACAGTTCTTACACTCTGCAGAGGTGCGTTACTTTACCCATGAGATATCAACTCTTTGTTGCACAACCGGGCAGCTTATTCCCGTCCACAATTCCATGATGTGGGGCCCAGAAGATGATCCAAGCCAATCACTGCCCCCTTCGCGTCCCTGCATGCCTCCTTGGTGTACACCATTCCCACGTAAAGAATTACGACAATAGTTTGTACAAACTGTTAGATGTCAGAACTATCGTGGGATGTTGAGGGTTCCCACCCATATGCTGCATATCCTCTACGAATTACCAATTAATATGCACGCTACAAGGATAACAGCCACGACCTTCACATCCGGCTTCATGTGAGAGGAGGAAGATACAAGTGACTTCTCCGTCCCATTCCAAATCTCATGGTCAACGCGTAATATGTGGTTCAAGAATCACTGGCGACATTGGTTGTTAAGTCCTAGGTGATATAGTTCTGAACAGTGGTATCCCAACTGTCAGATTTAATAGATTGGCTGATCACCCTAGATCAGTAATCAATAGTCCTCATTATTATTGAAAATAGTGTTTTCTGGCCTTTTTCAAATGCAGGTGAAGACAGCACTGGATTTGTAAAATACTTTACAGAAAATAAACAAAGGACATGAGAAAGTGTGAACTTGCCTTTTGTGATTGCAAGATTATGCACTCATGGTCTTCGAGTCAGTATAAGATCCAAAAATCTGAAATCAGCATCATTGGTCCAGTGAGGACTAATGTTTAAAGAAGCAATATGCTTTTATGCATAAGTAATGTGATGCACATTCTAAGCGCAAATCCCGGAAACAACATTGTCCTAAGGTTTAGATTCCTAAAGTGGTTAATTTGGAACGTGTGGTCCTTTTGGATAAATTTCGTAGTTATACTTTTATTAGAGTTTATGAGTGGTTGGAGTCAATACATATGTAGGAGTAAAGTATACATACTTATGACATACTGGTTAGGATTATTTATATAAGGTTTCTTACTTTTTGCTTCCTCTGTCACAACAAGCTTACCATGAATATCAAAGCCTTGAGCAAATTCTCAGTGATGGGATGCAGGGAGAAGCAGAAACTGGAGCTATATCTGGGGCAGTGCTATTTTTTCAGTCCAAAAGGCCTATTATTCATTATCAGGATACCGGTATGTGCAACCACATTTTTCCTGGTTATGGAAGTCCTCTTGCCAGCAAAACATAAGTTCTTCTTCTGGCTTTTGCTCCTTGATAGGCTAAACACCAGAAATCTTTTGAAAAGGAAAAGATTCATTCTGGCTTCATATGAGTGTGTGTTCCATGGTTGCACGAGTGAGGAAACTCTTCTGCACTTATTTTGGGGCTGTCCTTGTGCAAAAGCATGCTGGGCTGAAATATATCCTGTCCAAGACAATGATCTCACTCTCTTCGAAGCACTGACTAGTATTCAAAGAGGCCTAAAAGTCCCATTTGCAATGGAAATCATTATTCTTGGGGCCTGGGGCATATGGATGTGCAGAAACAATGAAATCTTCAATAACAAGCATGCCTCCCTTGATGAATGGAGGGCTATTGTTTCTCAGGAATTAAGATGGGTCCTGTGTAGAATTAAGAAAAAGAATTACCAGGACCTCAAAGATTGGATTAGCAATAACTTAGACAGGAGATAGTTGCTCATAGTGTTATCCCTCTTTGAGGTGGCTTGAAACTTGTAAATATTCGCTTGTACCTCTCTATGATTTATAAAAATTGCAGTGGGGTTCTTTACCCTACTGTTTTACCCTCAAAAAAAAGGATAACCTTCGAAGAAAAGGTTTCTCTTCTAGGTTCTAGACAAATTGTGTGGTTAGTTAGTGTTGGTTGATGTTATTTGTTTGTTAAAATGGTTTGGTTTGAGTTACTTTATAGTTTAACTACTTCAGACCAAAGTTAACTATAAAACATATAATAATGCCTATAGTGTTATATTAAGATTTGTAGACTAGAGTTAACTTTAAAGTGTAATTCTTATTACTTTATAATTACTTAATAATAAATATTTAATTAAGTGAAATAATAATATATCATTATAGTTTTAAATTGAAATTCTTATTTTTCTAAGATTTTTGGTATTTTACTTATATTACAAACATTTATCATTATAGGCATATGAATTATTAAAGTTTTATTACTTATAAAACTTTTACTAAATACTATTTATTTAAATAGTTAACATAACAATATTTGGTAATAGTTTTAAGTTGTATATTTTATTTTTCTGAAAATTTTCATATATTATACACATTTTTCTGAATTATAAATCAAAAGTTCTTAATTAAACAAGATTTAATCATTTATTAAATTTATAGAATAATATTAATTGGATTATAACATTTTATTTAATTCTTAACAGAAAATACTTTTTATACCGCACCCAGAGCTAGCTCCAGTCACTGACTAGTGGGCCATTGTCCACCTCAGCTCTCAGGTCAAAGAAATGCTTTTGCTACTGACCCCCATTCTAGGCAAGGACTGGTCAAACGAACTGACGTGGCTCGATCATGAGGTGAGCATGACGTCAGCACCACCACCGCCGTCGATGAGTGGTCACCAGCGACGATCCACGGCGCCCTAGCAAACGAGATGGATCTAGTTTGAATCAACGCGGCCTACGGAACCTAATAGTGGCAGCGTCGCTCGGAAATGGTCATCGGACCCTCAGGCTCCGACGAGCTCCGACGGTGGCCGACAGTGTCTTACAGTGAAATGGCGATTTACATCGAGATCAAATGATTCAAGGATGCTGGAAGATTCAGGAACTCACCCTGATGATGATTGAGTGGTTGGCGAGGATAGGCGCGGCCAGAATCGAGCTTCCCGACAGGGATCCCGACGAACTGTTGCGAAGGAACACGACCAAATTCACCCGCCCCAGTGCTCCCCTTGATGCAAGCTTATAGTCAGAGGATCTACGGAGGACGGTGCTTCTCCATGACGGCTCAGAATGGTGTGGGGAGACGTGGTTCGACGGCAAAGAGCGGCTCCGGCGAGGTAGGGTTTGATCTCGTTCGTATCTGAGAGGATAAGGAGGGATTGGGGATAGGGATGGAGGCAATGCATCGCAGTGGCCTTGTTATCTCATCCTGGCAACGGCGGCGAGTATCTTGGCACAGTGACGGCGATGACGGCATCGAGCGGCGGCGAGCTCCGCCAGCGAGTTGCCTGTGTGCGTGACGGTGACGACGTTGCTTGTTTTGCGGATAACCCCCTGAAGTTTTCTTTAGCTCAGCCCGCGGTCCTATCCTGACCCCACTTGTCAGTCTCAGATGGAAAAGGACAGAGCTGGTTACTAGGCTTTTTATGGGCTGCACATAGGCGTCAGATAGGTGTAGAGTTGTTGGGCTGCGGCCAGGTTTGGTTTTTTATTTGTTTTATCCTTTTTCTATTTTCTGTTTTCTTATTCAGATTTGAATTTGATTTATATTTTGAATCTTTCCTTGTATAACTTGTTTCCTGGACATTTACAACAATACCAAAATATACCTAGTCTCAATTGTAAATTCTTATTATATCCTTTTTTGTATTTCTTTTATTTACTTAATGTGATCCCCCTTATTAATATTTTATATAAACCTTTCTTATTATTTTTCTTTACTTATTTTAGGTAGAGATTTATTGAATGATATACTCTTATTTGCTTATCAACTTAATTTTAGTGAGCTCATAGTTTGAATAGAAACTTTATATATAGGTATAATGATTTTATACCATCATTTGCTGCATGAAATATAAAGACATTAATATGGTGATTATTACTCCCATTAATTTTGGAAAATAGCAATGTATGTGATAAACAAAAAAGTTTAGGGTTTTGAATTATGAGTACTACCCTTGGCTTTAGGGTTTTGTATAAGCTTAGATTCCTTTTAAGAGTTAGGGTTTAATAACTAAACATATTGCCATATGTATATATTATTGGATGAAATCTCCCTTTTTAATAGAAGCTATACTTAGAGTGTTTTATAGAAGTGAACTTATAAAAAATGTACTTAGGCACATATAGTGATGGTGGTTGAAATTAACAGAGATATGCTTAAGTAATTGGTTATAGGGAAATATTTCTATAATGTGTTATAGGCATCAGATGATGGATCAATGGTATAAAAATGGATATTATGTTTGATTTAGGACTTAGAGTTGATTGCTTACCAAGATTAAATAATAAAATGATCTATAACATATAAATATATTTCACAATGTGGGATCTCTAATTAAGGAATTCCTTTCCTAGATATAATACCTCTTTCTATCCATCATCATGGTTAGTTTGATGGACTTACTTCTTAAAACCTTCTTATTCAATTTGTCTTTCTTCTAAACTCATGGATGAATCCAATGAGTTTGACACAAATACACTTCAGAGCTTTCTCAGATCCTTGCTTGGTTGTATTTACTATTCTACTATTAACAATCTTCCATCCAACTAGTAATTCCTTCAAACTCTACACCTAGTCTTCCTTAAAGATGAATAACACCAATTTTATGACTCTATGCTACACTAACTTTAGTTGAATAACACCATCTTACAAGTACTTAACCCTCATGGCTTACACTTCAATCCCTAACTTATATTTATGTGGTTTGCAAAGACTTCTCTAGGATCACTTAGCTTTACTAAGGTTCCAATCCTGTTCTACCCACTAGTATTACCTATACTAAATATAAGCATTCCATGTTGATGGCCAAAACATTACCATTATAATTCTTTAATCATTTATTACTAAAATTATTAATTGGCTAAGCAGGGCTTTATCAATCCTATTTTTTGTATTGTCTGAAAGTTATCTCCTTAGTATCTTATATTGGATTAAGGTTACTAATGGTATTTGCCCTTATTAGAAAATTTTAGTAGATGTTCTAATAAGATCAAATAATAGATCAAAGACTGATAGTTAAATAAGTTGTGAATCAATGGGGAATCATCCAACATTGATGAACAACAGATATTGAGATAAATTCCCTAAAGATTGAATAGAAAGAAAATTTTATATATATAGGGGATGATCTTGACTTAACCTCTTTCCAACTCCAACTCATCAAAAGAGTTTTTAGGATTAGGTGTTACTCTGAGTCTCAGAATGTATGCAAATGGAATTTAAGATATAATGGTTACATTCTCATTATTTGTTTTATATCCTTAACTTGGTACTTATGAATGGTTATAATGAATACTATAATATGGTCACCTAATGATCCATATAATTCACATTATATTAGAGTTTAACTTATAGTACTATTGATCTACCCTTAGATCAAATCTCTCTCTCTCTTACCCAAAAATGAGATTTTAACAAAGGTCTTATTGAAACTTATTACAGTCAACTTGATGATCTACTTCAATTTCCATCAAGCTAAGAGAATTTTTCAATGACTTTGACAAGTTTTGTTTAAGAGCGCGAAACTTATTCGGAGTTTCTATGCATGGATGCAATGCACACATCTGGGTTCAACTTATTTCTAGGCTCTAATGCTGGGATGTTACACAATCCTAGGCATGTGCTCCAAATATAGTCATACGTGCTCGCAATGAGAACTTGCACAACATCTTCTGTCCAGCCAGCCCATGGCAGCGGGGCCTCTAGGGAACTACTGGCAATTAAGGTGCTCCTTTTAATAGAGCACCGGAGCAAAGTATTAACACTACGTGAACACATGTGATCCTCACACCACAGCCATCCCCTCCAGTTGTCCCAATTATTGTCACTTTGGGGCCTTTGGATCCGGACAATATATGTGTACACAACTTGCAAATAAGATCACAAACAATACTATCATAATGATTCAATAATAAGTTCAGATATGAGATCATGGCACTCGGGCCCTAGTGACAAGAATTAAGCACAACAAGTTGCAACAAAGTCAAATAGCACAAGAGAAACTAGGCACTATGCCCTAACAATCTTATTCAATTACATGATAGAACTCATCCAATCCCTACCATCCCCAAGCCTACAGCGGGGGATTAATCACTCATGGATGAGGGAAACATCGGTGGTTGATGAAGATGCGTTGGTGATGATGATGGCGATGATCCTCTCCAAATTCCCCGTCCCGGCAGGGTGCCAGAACGGAGTTTCTGGATCCGAATCTTGGATTCTGGTGGCGGCGGTGGAGCGGAACTCTTTCTGGAAACTATCGACCCCCCCTGAGTTTTTAGGTCAGAAGGCAACTTATAGGCGCGGAGGGAGGCCTAGGAGCTACCTGGGGTGGCTAGACCTCCCCCAGGAGCGGGGTCAGGTGGGCCCGCGCCTGGGGTGGGTCTGGGCCCCCTAGGCCTCCCCTCTATCTCCCCCTCTGGCTCCGTGGATCTTCTGGTGAGAAATAGATTTTGGCATGTTTTCCGGGATTTTTCCTGTCGTGGGAATGACCACGGCAGATTCTGCAATCGGCAGCGAGTAGTAGAACATGGGGCAAGGGCGGCCAGCCATCTGCGGTGCAAGATGAGGGCTGAGACACAAGGGTTTACCCAGGTTCGGCCCCCGGAGGGTAAAGACCTACTCCTGCTAGATTGTATTATGGTGAGAGTATAATGGGGCGAGCTCGACGGCTAGGCGGCGAGTCGCTTGGGTGTATGCTGAAACGTCTCCTCTATGCGCCCTCTAGGGAGGTTTATATAGACTCACCTCCCTAGGGTTTACAGATCCGAACCGAATCAATTAAGGATTCGGTGACCCTATGACCTAATCCGACTGGGCCTATCTACGCTTCTGGGCCTTCACCTTCCAGTCGCTTGAGTCCACGCCAGATCTTGATCCAGTCACCGTCCTGCAGGCCCACTCGCTGGCGCCTGGGCCAGTAGGAAACGTCTTGCTAAGTATACCCCGGTAGGCTTATCCCCATCAGTAGTCCCCGAGGCCGTCGCTGATTGGTCGCAGGCGTTCGCTGGCAGTCGTAGTATGCGGGTCCAATGCGGGCGTCCAGTCGAATCGGCGGTGGACTCCTGAATAAAGAAATCAGTCGCAATAACGGCGACCAATCGTGTCACAGCTCGGCGAGCAGGTCGGCGAATATTTAGTCACTTTCATAGTGATCGGGTCGGCGAATATTCAGTCACTATCATAGTGATCAGGTCGGCGAATCGTCGAGTTGCCTGGAGCGACGAGTCAAATGGATGAAGTTGGACCGTCAATTGGGGTCAAACTAGCCATTGGGGTAATCCAACGGTAACTTCGGCGTAATCACCGCGTAGTAACGGCTCCCAAAATTGGC
This sequence comes from Avena insularis, assembly GCA_023614405.1. NCBI lineage: Eukaryota > Viridiplantae > Streptophyta > Magnoliopsida > Poales > Poaceae > Avena > Avena insularis. Next base: position 26,083,527 of record CM042689.1, on the reverse strand, counting down.
GGGTAGCAACCGCTATATAAGAAGAATAACAAGCGAATGCGGAAAAATCCTTCGTTTTTCCTCCGATATCGCTCACCTCCGTTCCCTTCTCCGCACAGCGGTCCCACCAATCCAGAGAGCCCCGACCTCCATGAATCTTCCAACCAATGGCCCCCTCCGCCGAACCATGGGGTAGATCCAAGTGCACTAGGGCGCTACTAGCGTCCTTCGAGGAAGCCGGGATCCTGTGCGCCGGCAGATGGCGCATCCCCACGGCCGGAGAAGTGACTCCGGACCCGCGCGAGGGAGAATTCGTCTGCTTCACTAGCGACCTAGAGCGGGGGCTAGGGTTCCCCACTTCCCTCTTCTTCCGGTGTTTCTGCGCCTACTACGGGATTCAGCCGTCGGATCTGGGTCCACATAGTATCGAGCATCTCGCCATTTTCGTGGCGTTCTACGAGTGCTATCTGGGCTGCAGGCCCTACTTCCCTCTCTGGCAAGAGCTGTTCCATGGGAGAATCAGCCGCGTAGAACCAGGCGGCCCGATGCTAGCCGCGGGTGGCCTAACATTCCAGCTGAAGTCAAAGGCCTTGTTTTTTGACCTGATGCTGCCAGCCAAGGCGGCGAGCGAATGGAAGAAGTCCTGGTTCTACGTCAACGAGTTGACTCCAGACGGCGAGGTGGCGCTTCCAATGTACTCTGCCGACCGGCCTGAGCCGCGTCGGCTCCAGGTCGTCAAGCTCCCACTAGATCAACGGATGGTCGTTGACGAAATGCTGCAAACCATCCGCGGCCTGAAGAAGAAGGGCCTACAGACCATTAATCTCTACAACTGTTGGTTTGGGCGGCGGCTCGTTCCCTTGGCCTGCCGTGACCACTACATGTATGAATAAACAGGTAAGGACGATCCAACGAAGTCCTCCCTAGCCGAATGGCATCTCCAAGACTACACCCTAGCCTTGAAGAAGATTACCCAGGCGGTGTATCTTGACGCGAAGGCCGGGATCGTCCCCTACACTACAAGGCACCCTGCTCCAACGGTAAGCCATTATTTCGTCACCACTCGTAGTCGCAGATGGTGCATTCGCGGTTGTGCTGACGTTGTATTATTCTTATTGCAGTTGTTCCAAGTGGTGGAAGGGTAGCTTCCACCCGCAGACGACGAGAACTCGAGCTCGTCCGTCCAGGATGGGAGCGAGTCGTTGCCCTCCGAAGGCGACGCCGAGAGCAACGGAGGAGATGACGACGACGGCGAGGACGAGCCCGTAAAAGTCGTCGCCCCAACAGTTCGCAAGACCCGCGGGCAACACCAGCACGATCTCGAGGCAAGTAAAAGCCTTGAACTTCACGATGATGACGATGACGAGCTTCCCGAGCACACCTCACATCATGAGGTCACGTCGTCGAAGAAGAAGAAGGATAGTAAGGCTACGCCGAAGAAGAAGGCGAAGCCGGCGAGACAGATGTCTCCGCCCCGGTCCACATCCAGTTCCAGCGCCACCAGCTCGGCTAAGGGCGCAGCTGCACGCACGCCCGTGGCACCGGACGTTGCTGCCCACTGGACGAGGTGCCTCTGGCATCGCTGCCACCTCCATTCGCCCCGGTCGCTAGTTTGGGCGATTCTCCGGTTGCAAGGGCCTCGCCTCCGAGGGAGGCTCCTGCAGCGATTACTATGGAGGCTCCCGCCGCAGCCTCATCGACAAAGAAGCCATCGGTGTCTTGGGCACACGATGTGTTCGAGACAGGCCTCACTCGGAGATTGGGGCCCAAGTTGGAAAATCCGGCTAGCATCCGCACCGGTCTGTGATTCATACCAGTTGCTAAGTAACTGTTGTTCATCTGCTGTTGTTTTTCGTTGTAGTCAAACAGTCTTATTCATATCGTTGTTTCACAGGACTGGTGCCAAAAAGATCGGCCATCCCTCCATTGCCAAGGTTCCACCAGTCATCACCGAGGTGCATTCCTCGCGGAAGAGGAAGATCGACGAAGTCGCTGCTCCTGCCGAAGGTGTCAAGAAGGCGAAAGGCGATGATGTGGTCACAGTCTCTGACGACACGGCGGTTGCTCCGAGCGAACCTCCGACTATGGCTGATGTGGCTTCAAAGACCAAGGAAGTTGTTGCCTCACCCGACGTGGCCGAGCCGGCTCTGAGTGGCGCCAAGGCATCTGCTGCAACTTTCCCTCGCTTCATGGCGAAGGCAGCCACAACGAGTGGCATGGTGCCAACGAGCTGGATGCCCGGGGTCGCCGAAACGGAAGTCGAGCAGCGTCGTGGCCACACTCCGGTCGTGCTTGCGTCGGTGGACGCGCTGGAGCTTCACGGCATGCTGGGCGCTGCCATCCAGGTATGTCCAGTCCCCGAGGATCGGGCCACTGAGTTTCAGTGGTCGGATTCTTAATGTTTTTATATCGTCCAGTCCCCGAGTGCCGGTCGCTGAATTTCAGCGAGTGGGCACTTAGGATTTTCAATGTCCAGTCTCCGAGTGCCTGGTCGCTGAATTTCAGCGAGTGGGCACTTAGGATTTTCAATGTCCAGTCCCCGAGTGCCTGGTCGCTGAATTTCAGCGAGTGGGCACTTAGGATTTTCGTTGTTGTTGACGTTGTAGTTTATGTGCAGGGCTTGCAACGCGAATCGGCCGATCGGCTTGCAGCGAAGTGTCGCATGGAGAAGGAACTCGCTGCCGTCCAGGAGACGAACAAGGGGCTGCAAGCCATTGCAGCCGAGGCGGAGGAAGTCCTCCGGGGCCTTGTCCCGGTGGGTGACCTGACGGCGGCTCAATCTGCGTTGAGTGCGGCCGAGAAGCGAATCGCTGATCTGGAGCATGAGCTCAAGGAGGCGAAGGCGGAAGCAAGTTCGGCGGATGGGCGAGCAAAGGCTGCTGTTACGTCTGCCGTGAAGAGCGGAAAGTGTCTGACGCGCTCGTTGCTGGGCTGCAGAACGACTTCTCCTCTCTTCAAAGCTTCATCACGGGCCTATGTCGTCCTCTAATTGGTAAACTCTTCTTCCTTTTTCCTCTGCCTGCACAACTGCATTTGCGAAGTCGTTGACGTGCTCACTACCTTCTTTTGTTCCATAGGCCGGATTATTACCAGCGAGGAGGAGGCGCAGTCATTCGACGCGCGGCAGTGTGTGACTACCCTGGTCGACTCGGCTGTGTTGTCTGTGACTTGCATTCGAGCATACCTTCAGGAGATATCGCCCACAGAGGTGATTCCCAGTGACCTCGTCGAGGTATGGCGCTATCTTGAGAAGGCTCCATCGGTCGTTGAGTTCATGACGCGGTCGGCCTTCCGACGTGGGGCGGCGACGGCGCTCAGCCTTGGGCTTGCCCATTTCCCGGAGGACTTCTACCTTGACGACGTGACGAGCGGCTACCCCTCATCCACGGGCTATGTGGAGATTGCCGAGGTGCTGAAGCTGACGGACCGGGCCGCGGTGTATTCCGATCGTGTTTGGGTGATGGGCGACCTCCTCCCCTATCAAGAGACGGTTGTCGCCCCCAACGATCCCGAGCCAAAGCATCTGGACTTCAAGGTCCAGTAGCCGTTTCGCGCGGCGATGGCGGGCGAGTTGACGACGTACCCGTCAAACCCATACGTGCCCTTCATTCGTAACCGCAGGGGGAACGGCGAGTCGGCGTCCAAACCTGCAGAGTAGAAGCATTGTGCCCTGGGGCGTTAGGAACAATAATATTGAACTTTCCTTGTAATTTGACACAACTTTGTGCTGCTATAAAGGAGATTCGTGTTGTCTTGTTATTTTTTTTTGTGATTTTGGATTTTGATTGAACGAGTCCCCGAGCGCGTCCGCCCTTGTTATGGGGTTTACCTCGTTTGTTATGTGTTTGCAAATTTTTGGTGGATTCTGGTTGACTCGCCAGGGCTCGGAGAGCCAGTCGCAGGGCGACTCCCATGGGTGCTCTTTACTTGACCGTTTTCCCGTGCGCGAACAAGGTCGGGTAGCCGAGTCCCCGAGCGTGGTACTTGGTGATTCTAGTCGCAGCTCCAAGGTAGGTGAGGACTAAGCGCGTCACTCCTGCCTGACCAAGGATCGTTGCATGGCGAGTCCCGCACGCCTCATACTGGCGTTTTTCCTAGTCGCAGATTTGGCTGGGTGTCAGTCCCCGAGCGTGGTACTTGGCCATTCGAGTCGTTGTGCCAAGGATGCAGAGGACCTTGGTCGCTGTGGGAAGCGAGGGCAGTTGTCTTGGCTCGGTAAGCCAGTCGAGCTAGGCGACTCCAATGGGGCACCGGGTTGGCGTTTTTCGTGGACGTTACGAGGCCTGGGGTTTCCCAGTGCCCTCGTACCGCACTACTTGGCTGAGCCGGTCGCTGTACCAGAGGTTGACTTCTGCGACTAGCATAACGCTGTTATTACGAGTGCGAGTGGCACAAGACACGGAGAGTAGACACAACTTTCGGTAATCACTGTTTTATTTCATAGCGGGTAGGGAGTACATGTATGGAGTTCTAGGAGTAGAACTTTCGTAGGAAGTTTACATTCCACGGCCGCTTGACGTCGAGTTTTCCGTCGCCTCGGACGTCGATGAGGTAGTAGGCGTCGTTGCCTAGGACTCGCCTGATGGTGAATGGTCCCTCCCAAGGTAGGGAGAGCTTGTGCATGCCCTTCTTGTCCTGGATGAGGCATAGTACCAGCTCGCCTTCCTGGAAGGTGCGAGTCCTTACTCGCCTGCTATGGTAGGGTCGGAGCCCTTGCTGGTAGATGGCGGTGCGGGAGCGAGCGAGGTCGCGTGCATCGTCGAGCTGATCGACTCTATCTTGGCGTGCAAGTTCATTTGTGGCCTCTGTGTAGTTGACCACCCTGGGCGAGTCGTGCTCTAGGTCGGTGGGCATGAATGCCTCGGCGCCGTACAGTATGAAGAAGGGGGTGAACCTTGTCGACCTGTTGACGGAGGGTAGCTCCTCGACCCAGCATCCGGCGGTGCGCTCGAGTGGTACTTGGATCCGTGGCTTCAGGCCATGGAGGATGCTCTGATTGGCGCGTTCCGCCTGGCCGTTGGATTCCGGGTGGGCGACTGAGGCGAGGTCGAGTCGAATGTGGTGTTCCTCGTAGAACTCGGCCATGGCTCCTTTGGCGAAGTTCGTGCCGTTGTCCGTGATGATGATGTTTGGGAACCCGTAGCGATAGATGAGCTCGCGTAGGAACTTGGTGGCGGTCTTCCCGTCGCATTTACGGACTAGCTTGGCCTCCACCCATTTTGTGAATTTGTCGACTGCGACCAGGAGGTGGGTGAAGCCGGAGGGGGCCTTCTTGAAAGGGCCTACCATGTCCATACCCCACACGGCGAACGGCCAAGTGATGGGGATTGTCTTGAGCGCCGAGCTCGGCACGTGGGTTTGGTTGGCGTATTTCTGGCAGCCGACGCACCGCTGGACAATATCTACAGCGTCTGCGTGTGCGGTGAGCCAGTAGAAGCCGTGTCGCATAGCCTTTGGGACCAGAGAGCGGGCGCCGGCGTGGTGGCCGCAGTTGCCGGAGTGAATGTCTTGGAGGATTTTGCGTCCTTCAGCGGGTAGAACGCAGCGTTGGAACACGCCGGTCACGCTGTGCTTGTGGAGCTCGTCGTTGAAGAGGACGAAGGATTTGCAGCGGCGTGCTATCATCCGGGCGTCTATTTCGTTTGCTGGCAAGGTGCCTTCCTCTAGGTAGGCAATGTACGGCGCGGTCCAGTCGTCTAGCTCGGTGATGAGTGCGACCACAGCTGCCTCTGGTTGCAGCGGGATTCCGATGTCGATCTCCCTTGGAGGAGAGACGGAAGGCTTGGTGATGGTGTCGAGAAAGACGCCAGCGGGTGGTGCGAGTCGAGCCGAGCCGATGCGAGAGAGTGCGTTAGCCTCCTCGTTCTTCCGCCTGTCAATCCACTCGATGGAGTAGCCTGCGAAGTGTCCGCCCAGCTTGTCCACTGCTTGGCGGTATGCCGCCATGGTGGGGGAGACGGCGTCGCAGGTGCCAGCGACTTGCCCGGCGACGAGGTCAGAGTCTCCATAGCAGCGTAGGCGGTTGACGTTCATCTCCTTGGCAGCTCGCATGCCGTGGAGTAGCGCCTCGTACTCAGCCATGTTGTTGATGCAGTGGGTGAAGTCGAGGCGGAGGACGTAGCGGAGCTTGTCACCCTTCGGAGAGGTTAGCACGATCCCTGCTCCTGCAACATCCGCATTCTTGGAGCCATCGAAGTGTAAACTCCAGTAATGGAGGTATGGCAGCTCTTCTGGCTGCTGGGCCTCCTCCCAGTCGGCGATGCAGTCCGCGAGAGCCTGCGACTTAATTGCCTTGCGTGGCTCATATTTGATGTTGTGGACGCCGATCTTGACGGCCCACTTGGCGACTCGCCCGGTCGCCTCACGGTTGCGGATGATGTCCTGCAACGATGCTGAGAAGACGACCGTTATCTGGTGCTCCTGGAAGTAGTGTGGCAGTCGCCGTTGTGCTCTGAAGACCGCGTATACCAATTTCTGGTATTGCGGGTAGCGCTGGCGCGATTCGGTGAGGACTTCGCTGATGTAGTACACTGGTCGTTGCACCGGGCGCTCCTTTCCTTCCTCTGGTCGTTCGACGACCATGACGGCACTGACGACGCGCTCGGAAGCCGCGACGTAGACCAGCATGGGTTCCTTGTCGATAGGGGCGGCGAGTAGCGGCGCTGCAAGTAGCACCTTCTTGAGGTCACGGAGCGCATCATCCGCTTCCTTGTCCCACTAGAAGGTGGGGTTCTTGTGCATCAGGCGGTAGAGGGGCATCGCCTTTTCTCCCAACTGGGGGATGAAGCGACTGGGAGCCTCGACTCGCCCGACCAGCTTCTGGACGTCGCGCAGGCACTCGGGTTTGCCGAGTCGAGCGATCGTGTCGATCTTGGTGGGGTTCGCCTCGATCCCGCGCTTGGAGACAACGTATCCCAGTAGCTGCCCAGATGGTACACCGAAGGTGCATTTGCCTGGGTTTAGCTTTATCTTGTATTTTCGCAGGTTGGCGAATGTTTCCGCCAGGTCAGCAAGTAGGTCGCTCTGGCGAGAGGACTTCACCACCATGTCGTCGATGTAGACGTGGATATTGCGGCCAATTTGGCTCGCAAGGCACTCCTGCATGCATCGCTGGCAGGTCGCCCCGGCGTTCTTGAGGCCGAAGGTCATGGCAGTGTAGCAGAAGGCTCCGAATGGCATGATGAACGCCGTCTTCTCTTCGTCCTCAACGGCCATTTTGATCTGGTTGTACCCAGAGTAGGCGTCGAGGAAGCATAGCGACTCCGAGACCACGGTGGAATCGATGATTTGGTCGATCCGCGGGAGGACGAATTGTTCCTTCGGGCAGGCGCTATTTAAGTTTGTGTAATCGATACACATCCTCCAGGTCCCGTTTTTCTTCTCGACAAGGACTGGGTTTGCCAGCCACTTGGAGTACTTGATTGGCCGGATGAAGCCTGCAGCGAGTAGGTGCTGCACTTCCTCGGCGATGCTCTTCATTGAAGGGCCACAACGACTGCTTGACAGGTCGCACTTTGGGGTCGGCGTTGAGTTTGTGCTCAGCAAGTTCCCTGGGACACCAGGCATGTCAGAGGGCTTCCATGCGAAGATGTCCCTGTTCTCACGGAGGAACCCGATGAGCGTGCCTTCCTATGCTGGGCTCATGCCCGTCTCGATCGTCACCGTCTGGCTAGAGTCGCCTGGGACCAGCTTGACGGTGCGGATATGCGTCGTTGCCTCGAAGGTGGTGGGGTTGCCGCCCTCCGAGTTGGGCTTCTTGAGTATGGTGGGGTCGTCGTTGTTGACCCCGCTCGCATACTTGGCGAGCTTGTCGGCGTGGTTGGCCTCTGCCGCGATGACGGCGTCGATGAATTCGTCTCCTTTGGCCTCGCACTCGGCGGTCATGTCGGGGTCGCCATGGATGGTGATGACGCCGCACGGCCCGTGTAGCTTCATCGCGTTGTACGTGTAGTGGGGCGATGCCATGAACTTGGCGAACGCCTGGTGTCCTAGGACGCAGTGGTAGGGGCTGTCGAAGGGCACCATCTCAAAGACGATCCGCTCGGTGCGGAAGTTTGCCGGTGTGCCGAAGGTGACTGGCAGCGTCACCTTGCCGATCAGGTACGCCTTCCGACCAGGGACGATGCCGTGGAACGTGGTGTAGGTCGTCTCGATCATTGACTGCAGGAGCCGCAGTCGCCTGAAGGTGTCCAGGTATAGGATGTTGATGGAGCTGCCGCCGTCCATCAATGTCTTGGGGAGCCAGTAGTCTCCCACCTTGGGCTTGACCACCAGGGCGACTCGGCCTGGGTACTCGATCCGTGGCGAGTGGTCCTGGCGGCTCCAAGTGATTGGCTGCTCAGACCAGTTGAGGAACTGGGGGACGTCCACCTAGGCCACCGCATTGACAGCGACGGCGCGGGCGATGACCTTCTCGCGCTTCGTGTTGAAGCCTGTGAAGGTGTGGAGCAATCCGGCGACGCTGCCGAATTTTCCGCCGTTTGGCGGGTTGTTGTCGGGGTCTTCTCGCGTGCGTCGTGCCTTCTCGATCTCCTTGAGAGAGTGGCAGTCGGCGGTCGTGTGCGTAGCGGGCTTTCCTTCCCTGCTATGAAATACACAAGGTTGGTTAAGAAGGGCCGCGGGGTCGAACCTCGGCTTCGCCTTGTAGTTGCCACCGTCGCGGCGGAAGCTCTTGGGCTCGCGCTGCGCGTATCCAGCGTTGGTGACAAAGTTGACTCGCCCGTCACTACGGCGCTTGCCGGTGAGGCGAGTGTTGCTGTAGCGTAGATCGGGTCTTCTCCCGTTGTTGTGGCCGCTCGTGCGGCGTTGTCCTCCCGACTCGTCGTCGGTTTATTGGTTTGGGTCTTCCTCCGCGTACCTTTTTGCGATCTCCAGGAGATCCGGTATATTGTCGAGTGTGCGGTACGCTCGTTTGAGCTTGGCAACCAGGGGCTCATAGCGGCACAAGGTCTTGAAGCAGTGGATCACGGTGTCTGGGTGGATGCCGACCGCGTTGTACCATAGATCTTGCCACCGTTGGACCCAACTGCAGGTCGACTCGCGAGGTCCCTGGACGCACCGTTCCAGGTCCTCGATGGTGGTGACACGGGTCTATGAACCCTCGAAGTGCCTGACGAAGGCGTCGCGCATCTCTTCCCAGGAGTCGATGCTATCCGCGGGAAGAGTGTTGATCCATTGCCTGCACGCCCCCTCCATCATCAGGGGAAGGTAGCGGGCGACTAGTAGATCGGTGTGGCCGGCGATCCCCATCGCCATGAGGTAGGTATCCAGCCACACGGAGGGATCGTACGAGGGGTCGTACTTCTCTATTTCCTTCGGCGCTTTGAAGTTCGCCGGGTATCTCTCGCCTCGGATCATCGGTCCGAAGCATCGGGGCCCGAGTCGGCTTAGCGATCCCCTCGGCTCACCGTCACGGTGGTTGGTGAGGGTATGCCGCAGGTCGTCGGGCTGGCGTGCGTGCCAACTCTGGTTGTTGATGATGTGGGTGCGGGCGTCGATGGGTTGACCGTTGGCGGCGACGAAGTTGGTCGCCGTCTAGGGGTCATTGGTGGAGAGTGCCGCATTCGCGGGTCGGTGTTGGAGCTGTAGTGGTTCGGGTGGCGGGCAGTTGAGAGTGTTTGCCGCCATGGGGCGGCCGCTTGAGGCTGCTGTGCTGCCCGATGAACGCGAGTACATCCGACCCTGTGAGTCGATGCCTGCGTTTTGTTGCTCGGCCGCTTTTGCGAGCAAGGCTTTGGCGTACTGGATCTGCAGGGCGCCGTCACAAGCGGCCGCGATGTTGTCGACTGCTGCTCGTCCCGCGATGAGGTTGTCCATCGGGGTAGAGAACAGCGGGAGGCCGTTCGCGTCTCGCTCCCGTGAGGAAACCACGATCCTTGGCTGGTCCCTGGGGGTGCGCGGTTGGGTGGTGGCGGGGCGCCATTGGCCGTTGCCCCTGGTGGGGGCCGAGCGCTTCCTCCTGGTGGCGCGTTCTCGCAGATCGCGCGCTCGACCGCGCGGGCCGGGTCGCTCTCGTCGTAGAAGTTCAGGGCGCGCCCCTGGACGGTGGGGTTCAGGCGTGACCTGATTCGGAGCTGGTGGTAGCGCGATAGCTCCTGCGCCGTCACCTGCTCGAGGCGAAATTTTTCGCGCTCGGCGTGTTCCTTGCGAACTGCTTCCGCCAGCTTCAGGCGGAGTTCCTCGACCTTCGTTGCCGTTGCGTTGGGAGGGATCGGAGTGGAGAATGGATCCTCCGGTGGGTCGGGCCAGTCGCCACGTAGGTCACGGCGTGGCGGCTGGTTCCGTCGCGGAGGTCGGCGGAGTTCTCTGACCCGGAGTCAAAGTCGAAGATCCCAAGGATGGAGGGATCCTCGAAGTCTCCGACATTGGAGACCTAGGTGATGGAGCCCGCGGGTGACGCAGCGACAATGGATCCGGCGAGTGACGCCGGGGTCGCCGAGTCGGCGTCGTCGTTGAGGGCCGCGTCTTCCGCGGCTGCGGTGGTTTCGGCCACGTTACTGTGGGCCGAGTCGTACTCGGAGGCGAGGCGGTGGATCGTGCGGACCTGACTCTCAGAGAGCCGGTCGCGTGGCGGCGACTCGCGGATGCGAGTCGAGTCCTCCGAGACGATGACGTCGGTGAGGCCGACGAAGAGGCTGATCGTGCCGACCGGCAGGATCATGTTATGTGTGACGGGTCGCGCCGCCGGGACGTAGCTGCTCGGCAAGATCTGGAGCATCTCGCCGATTGCGATCATGCGGTCGGTGGCGATCGACTCGTTGATGGGTAGATTGGATCTCGCCGCAGAACACCGGCCTGACCGGCCAGGCCCCACGGTGGGTGCCACTATCGTGGGAATGACCACGGCAGATGCTGCAATCGGCAGCGAGTAGTAGAACATGGGACAAGGGCGGCCAGCCATCTGCGGTGCGAGATGAGGGCTAAGACACAAGGGTTTACCCAGGTTCGGCCCCCCGGAGGGTAAAGATCTACTCCTGCTAGATTGTATTATGGTGAGAGTACAATGGGGCGAGCTTGACGGCTAGGCGGCGAGTCGCTTGGGTGTATGCTGGAACGTCTCCTCTATGCGCCCTCTAGAGAGGTTTATATAGACTCACCTCCCTAGGGTTTACAGATCCCAACCGAATCAGTTAAGGATTCGGTGACCCTATGACCTAATCCGACTGGGCCTATCTATGCTTCTGGGCCTTTAGCTTCCAGTCGCTTGAGTCCACGCTAGATCTTGATCCAGTCGCCGTCCTGCAGGCCCACTCGCTAGCGTCTGGGCCAGTAGAAAACGTCCTGCTGAGTATACCCCGGTAGGCATATCCCATCATTTCCTGATAGTTCATTTTCTGCAAAAAAAAACAAGACACCAAGGTAATTCTTATGAAAATAGCGTCAGTCCGTGTTAGTTGTACCCAAATCACACAAGTTTAGAGAAGAAACAATAGCAAAATGTTCGAAAAAGTAGATACGTTTTGGACTTATCGTTAGGACGAGGATTTTCCTTTGCCAAGGTGGTGGCAAGCCCTCCCAAAGACATGGAGGGGTAAAACATGGGACCTAACCCTAGGGGTCCGTCCGCTGCACCGCTTCCGCGTGGACTACCGGCAATCGCGCCTCCATCTTCTGTGATGGTGCCGCGTGCCGCTATACCTCCCGTGGCGGGGTCTCAGGTCGTGCCACCGACCGCGGCTCCTACTCCTAGGCTGTCGTTTGCTTGACCAACTAGCTTTCCGTCGGAAATAGAGTTTCGCCCCCTCCCCCCGTGGCACTTTTATGGCGTCCTAGGCCGCCCAGCTTCAATCTCTGCAGGCTCACTACCGTGGGCCGGCACCACCAGCGTTTTCCGAGGGGGCTACCTGCTGTGTTCACATGTGGGGTGCATGGAGTGCCTCTATTCATCACGGCAGACCGGGCCAGATAACACCAAGTGGACAACATATGGGGTTTGCGCCCGGAGTGCATTAGTTTGATGTTGATGCGGGAGCATCTGTGACCATAGTTCCGAAGAGGAAAACGAAGAAGAATCATTCGCATTCGCATCCATAATTGAAACCCAGTTTCATCTTGTCCAGTTTGTGCACTAGCCTCAACTTTCTTAGCAGACACAGATGTTGGGGAAACATCATTTTGGGGATCCAAATCCGACTTAGTATCAAGGTTCTTCACAAGATCGGTCCCTGCAGTACGTGCCTTAGGTGGGCGCACCTACGTTGGTGGCAGAGGTTGTGGCGGACCCTGTACCTACGGAAAAGAAAAATAAAAAGGTTGTCTGGTGCTGGAAGTGTGCGGTGGACACTCATGCTTCTAAATATTGTAAAGCTATTCACTACTGCTATTTTTGTGATGTTGTAGCTCACCCGACTTTGAGGTGCCCTGTCCTAAAGCAGCCTCGCCCCACGGCTTAGGTTGGCATTGGTCATGACCAGACTTTGTTTGCATAGGTTCCAGACAGTGTGGTTCATGAGCATTGAGGGCCCAGTCAGACTCCTATTACATTGGTTCAAGTAACTGGTGAAGCAGCAGTCGCTGCGGATGTGGTCAAAAAAAATTGCGAGGAGGTGCCCGGTCTGATGCCAATGGAAGTGGGAGGCTTTGACACACGGGGAGAATGCCTTCTTAGTTAGTTTCCCATCATTTTAGTATTTTAATAGAGTGGATGGGAGTTAGTTTTATATGCCACTAGGCAAGACCCAGTTGTATGTATCTGCTGATAGGACCCAGGAGGTACCACATAAGTGCGAGTTGTATCAGGTCTGGCTGCATGTGGAAGGGGTTCCTCACATATTACGCTCCTTCCTTGGCTTGCGGGCTGTGGGTTTGCTTATGGGAATCACTCTTGATGTAGATCTACTCAGTCTGAGGCGAAGGGGTGTTGTCCGTATTTTGGTTGCTATGTTTGATATAAACGTGTTTCAAAAGAAGAAGGATGCTCTGGGATTTTACCTTACATCGAATATTGTGGTCAAACTAAAAGGTTATGACCTTTGGCTTAGGATAGAGCCTGAGGGATACATCCCGGAACCAGATTTCTCACCCTTCTTGTGGAAGAATAATAATGATGATTCTGAGGGAGATGGTACAGGGAACAATGGGGATGATGCGATGGACACTTCGGAACCGACTATTACCCCCTCTGTGGATGGGAAGTCTTCCATCCAGCCTGCTAGACAGGGAGATGCACCATCTTCGTCAAGACAGGCTCCTATGCATGTGATTACAGTGACTCCTTTTAATGCTAACCCCTCTACTTCGCGCGGAAAGGAACTTTTGGATGCTCTTTCTATGGACTCTCCTCCTCATGATAGTAGTTCTTTTCTGGTCTCGCCTCGTGTCACACCTTCATAATTGCAGGAGGCTTTGCATGTGGTGAGTGGTTCTTTTGAGAAGGCTCGTGCTACTCACTTGTCGACTTATCCTACTCGATGTAGGCAGAATGTGTTGGGTCACTCCATTCCATGACCCACTACGACACGTATGGAACCGGTGATTTTGGAGGTGTTTGGCAGAGCCACGATGCGGGGGCCGGTCCATGAGGGGTTGGCTGACCACGATGTTGATGAGCCAGTCCAAGTGGGTTTTCACAGACTTGTACTGTCTCGGGATGGGTCCCTAGCGTCGGCCAAGTCCTAGGAGGGGATATCTTGCTCGGGGGAGGCCCAAGCTAGACGCGCCTCCGAGATCCTGGCTAGGCAGGTTGACCCGTCAGCTGGCGGTTAACTAGGCCTAGTGCTAGCCCAGGACGAGGACATGCCAATGGGTGGTCGACATGGCATGGCGGCGGCATAGGGAGAGGACACGCCAGCAGGAGGGCAACGTGGCCTGGAGAAGTACCAAGGCGCTGAACTGGCGTCCTAGGAGGGGCAGTCGGGCGCTGCTGCTAGTCTGGCCCAGGAGGGGCTGCACTCTGGGGAGGTCTGGCCCAGGGGGGTTCGGGTACTCCCTCTTCTTCAGATGCGCTTCCTTTGGCTATGGAGGGGCACGTGATCAAGGTACCAGCGGATGGGGCTCCATCGCGTAGGAGCTCCCGTCATGGATACGACACCCTTAGGGCATCAGCTACAGACAAGGATTCTCTGGTCAAGGCCATGCGAAGGAAGGCGGAGAAGAATCTTGACTCGCATGGTATAATTAATTCTTCAAAATATTTCCTTTTGCTTTCCACCCGAATTATTGTTGATAAGCTAGCCAATGTTGGTGTTAACATAGGTAGATTTGTAAGGATGTTGATTTTTCTAGTTCTGTATTGAGACACATGAAGGTTGACCGTTTAATGGTTACTCCTAAGGTTTCTATTGTTTTTGACTCTTTAAAGATTGAGGAGGAGGAGTTGCATGCCACAATAGATGGTCAACTCCTCTCTCACTTGGTTGGTGAAGTGTCAGACATGGGCTTTGATGAGACTAACTTGGTTTCATTATATGAGCTTAAAGCTTCTAGTCAAAAATCAAAGAGCCAGAAGTCTCGAAAGAGGCCCCATGTATCCAAATATTTTATTGTTTCTCAATGAATAACATGTTTGCAAATAACATAGGCCTTCATGACTTGGCTAAATATTTGTTCTTTACCAATTTTGTGAGAGATTATAATTTGGATTTACTGGGTATTTTTAAGACTAGTAGACGTGATTTCTCACAAGCCCTATGCAATTGCCTTTTTGGTGGAGAGGAATTTACGTGGATATCACGTCCGTCGTGTGGTAGATCCGGGGGATCCTATTAGGCGTCTGAGATGAGACTATGGAAGTCTTAGATAGTTCGGTTGGATATTTTTTATAAAACTCTATATATGTAACAAGGCTGATGATTTCATATGGTCTCTAGTCACTGTTTATGGAGCCGCCCAGGATGTTTATAAATCTAAATTTTTATGTGAGTTGGTAAATCTGGCAAAACAATCTGTACCCTATACTTATAGGTGGCGATTTTATTTTGCTAAGATTTTCTCATGAGAAAAGTTGAGGCCGTTTTGACGAGCATTGACCTTTCCTATTTAATGCTATCATAGACAGCTTGGACTTAAGAGGGGTTACCATGTTAAGAATACATTTTACTTGGGATAATAGTCTTTTGGAGACAACATACAAAAAACTAGATAGAGTGCTTCTAGATACCGAGTGGGAAGAGAAGTTCCCTATGGTAACTATTTGCGCTCTAGAGCATATTAAGGCTTTGTCGAATCATGCTCATGTACTTTTATCTATTGGAATACCGCCACAAAAATCTAAGCATGAGTTAAAATTTGAAATTGGCTGGATGATTCATGATGGTTTCTATGAGATGGTTAAGGGTATTTGGGAAAAACTTCTTAGTGGTTAAACGTCTATACAACGATGGAATAATAAAATGCGTGCTTTACGTAAATTCCTTCGAGGTTGGGCTATACATACTGTTGGAATCTTTAAGAAAGAGAAAATGTGTCTTTCATCTTTTATTGATGACTTAAAAGCTTCTGTGGAAATCATTCCGCTATCTACACAAGAGACTGAGCTTAAAAGCCAATCGAATACATAGATAGACCAACTATTGCGAGAGGAGGAACTCAAATGTTACCAATGCTCTAAAGAAAATTTCATTCTAGAAGGAGATGCAAATACAATATACTTTCATGTTGTTGCCAATGTCAAGCATAAGAAGAAATTTATTCACTCTCTAAATCAGGATAAAGGTATGAGTGAGGGATAGGAGCAACTAAAATCTTATATTACAAGTTATCATAAATCCTTGTTTGGGCCAAACGGTGGATATCCCACAAGTTTCTGCTGAGAAAAATAACTTGCTAACCGCCTCTTACAAGGAGGAGGTCAAGAAAGTTGTTTTCCAAATGAAACATAACAAAGAGCCAGGGCCGGATGGTTTCCCAACGGAATTTTACCAAAAATTTTGGGAAGTCATCAAGGAGGACCTGATGAATTTGTTTGGGTTTTTGAAGGATGGTCAACTAGATCTTTTTATACTAAATTTTGGCAACATAATTTTACTACCTAAGGTTAATAATGCGGAATGTATACAACAGTATCGTTCAATCTGCCTTCTTAACGTTAGTTTTAAAATTTTCACAAAAGTTGCCATGATTAGACTAAATTCAGTGGATGACCATGTTTTCCGTCCTTCTCAAACTACATTCATGCATGGAAGAAACATTCTAGATGGTGTAGTAATCCTCCATGAAACAATCCATGAACTACACTCAAAAACCTAAATGGTGTACTATTCAAGATTAACTTTGAGAAGGCGTATGATAAAGTTAATTGGTCTTTCCTCTAGCAAACACTCTATAGGAAAGATTTTTCAGAGGAGTGGCGTGCTCTCATACAGTCTTTTGTGTCTAGAGCAAGTGTTGCCATAAAAATAAACGACAACACTGGCAATTATTTCCAGAACAAGAAGGGACTTGGATAGGGGATCCACTATCGCCTATACTATTTATAGATTTCTATTTTCGTGTCCTTGGTTCGTTAGTTATACTCATTTTTCCCAGCCGCTTAGCTTTTCCTCACTTTTGTCTATCTCCTATTATGAAACTCTCGCACGGTCTGAAACTCGTTGTCCATCAGCCTTGTCGTTAGATGCTGACAAGTAGGGCCGCATTCAGTCATGTCCTGTAGTAGACCCTCGCCGTTACGTGCTGACAAGTGGGGTTGCGGTCTGTCAGGTCCCGTAGTGGACCTTTGATGTTACATGCTAACAAGTGAGGCCGCATTTAGTTGGTTCCCGTAGTGAATACCTTTCTCCACTTATCCAGATCAGCATGGGACCCACAGCTTATCTACGTGAGTGTCGGACCCACAGCTTATCCACGTGAGCCAGCCCCATGCCCGCGCCCATGTCGTTGCCTCTCCTTTCTTCTTCTTCTCTGGCGACGACGACCCTTCTTCGGCGACAGCGGCCCTTTGTCGAGCTTCACTTCGGCCTCCCGTTAGTCCTGGACGCAGTATGGTGCCACCCTATTGACCTCTACAAAGTATGACAATGGCAACCGTATGTAGAGAAGGTTAGATCTCGCACCAAAATGCACAAAAATCTCGCACTAAAATGGCAACCGGGGCGCTTGATGTGGAGAATGCGGCCGATGAGCCGTTTCGATGATTTAATTGGTTTATCAAGTTAATATCTCGGCTACAATCAAGTGAAAGAGTGTTTATAATTAAAAATTAGGGACATGGATATATAATAAATAAGAAAATGACACAACTCTTGAACACTTTCAAATTAAAAAAATTATACAACTCTTAATGTACAAGAGTGTTTATAAATGACACAACTCTTGAACACTTTCAAATTAAAAAAAGTATACAACTCTCAATGTGAAAGAGTGTTTATAATTGACACAACTCTTGAACACTTTCAAATTTAAAAAAATTATACAGCTCTTGACACAACTCTTGAACACTTTCAAATTAAAAAAAATTATACAACTCTTAATGTAAAAGAGTGTTTATAATTGACAGAACTCTTGAACACTTTCAAATTAAAAAAATATACAACTATTAATGTAAAAGAGTGTTTATAATTGACACAACTCTTGAACACTTTCAAATTGAAAAAATTATACAACTCTTAATATAAAAGAGTGTTTATAATTGACACAACTCTTGAATACTTTCAATTAAAAAAATATACAACTCTTAATGTAACAGAGTGTTTATAACTAACACAACTCTTGAACACTTTAAAATTTAAAAAATCATACAACTCTTAATGTAAAAGAGTGTTTATAATTGACACAACTCTTGGACACTTTAAAAATTGAAAAAACTATACAACTCATAATGTAAAAGAGTGTTTATAATTGACACAACTCTTGAACACTTTCAAATTAAAAAAAATTAAACAACTCTTAATGTAAAAGAGTGTTTACCATTTTTTGAGCGTGAAAAGTGATCCCTAAACTTGCATATACATAAATTATAAACCTTTGAACACTATGAAATCGCACTTAATACGTGATAATGTTGTGCTAAGAAAATCTTAAGAAATTATCATTTTCATAGAATGTAATGCATAAACTTGCATATGGCAAAAATTATACACCTTTGAACTCTTTGAAATATCACTTAGGACCATGATAATGTTGTGCTAATAAAATCCTCATCATTTGTGCTAATGTTGATTTATAATTTTCATGGAGTGAAATATAATGCAAAAATTATACACCTTTGAACACTTTCCCTTCAAATTATATTCAAAATCATTTGTTTATGGAGTTAAAGCATGAGTGGAAAACTCGTTATTTTGCATGGATAAAGGGTGCCCCCGACAGATATAGGGGTTATCTTGTCCGCTAGATCACAGATGATCAATTAGAGGATCAACGGTTGGTGGGTATGATCCGCGTGACAACTGTCTCGACCAATCAGAGCGTAGTAGCCAAGATAAGTACAAATGTGAGAGTTTGTAACTAAGAGAGAGGGGAAAACTGAGTAGAACTTAAAAACCAAGGGCAAAACTAAGTAGAACTTAAAAACCAAGGGCAAAACAGACAAGGTGTTCAATAGAAAACAGAAAGTGATTTCAAAAATGGAAAATGTTTATTTTATACAATAAAATACATATTGGCATGCATCAAGCTATTTGCAATTTAAATATATACCAGTTTAACAATTATTGTCTCATTCAGACAAATTATGTTTTGGGGAGGGATGTTTTGGGAAGAGGCTTGAGTAGAAAGTCATGAACCTTCATAGATAGTGGGTGATTTGAGAAGTGGTGATTTAGGTTAAAACTTGATTTATATGCATTTCTTATGGTGGCGGGTCACATATTAAGACTCCCTGGGTAGATGCCACTATATTTTATCTTTTTGAATTTATTGTGCATAAAATGACTCAATTATTTAGCTAAAACTCATTCGTTGACTCTTTGTTGACCAGCCACCAGAGGGTAAAAGTGAGTATATTGCACACAGGAGTGTTAGTACTAGAGGGCAAAACTGAGTACAACCAAACTGCCAGTGCTACACTCGAGGGTATAACTGAGCACAACTAAGTGGCCAAGGTTAGACACGAGGGGGAAAGCGTGACGCACGGTACGCGTGTCGCGGTGCATGGGGCGTTAAAGGACGCGTGTGGCCATGCACGGTGCAGTATTGTACGCGGTTACGTGGTGCATGGTTGTGCAACGAAACGTCTCCTCCCTTCACCTTTATATAGGCCTCCTCACTCTCACTCATCACTCACTCGCTCACTCACTCACGCAACCATCTCCACTTTCCCATCACCTTCTGCAAACCCCCAAGAAAACCCCAACCACGCCGGCGATGGAGAAGAACGACATGGTGGCCATCGTTTCCTCCAAGGCGGCCGACGAGGAGGCCCCCGTCCCTGTACAGGCCCCAGTCGAGGCATTGAAGGAAGCCGCCATCCTCGTCCAGACCCCTGTCCTCGCTTTCGCCGTAGCCGCCGGCGAGGAGGCTCCCGTCCCCGTACAAGCCCCTGCCGTTCTCGTGCAGATCCCGCATGGCTGGGACCCCTACGGGGACAACGATTACATCAGGCCAGAGAACCCCTTCGACACCAGCTTAGCCAACCCATGGTCGGAGGTAACTAGGGTTTTCTCCCTTCCTTTGTTCTTCCCCAATTCCCATTGTTGAATGCTAGATCGTGTGTTATTAGGGCTCGGCTGTTCGTATTTTCAATCGTTGGATGCTAGGTATTTTTACAGTAGATAATCCTCTTGTGTTAGATCTCGTATTTCGATGAATTTCCATAGTTGGGATCAGTACTAGCACCGATTTGCAGTTGGGATCAGTACTAGCACCGGTCTGTAGTTGGGATTAGTACTAGCACAGATCTGTAGTTGGGATCAGTATTCGATTTGGTTTGAGATTTGAGGATTGGGGAATAATCAGGCGATGTCAATCGGTTAATTTATGCAATTAATCAATCCCGATAATCACGGTATCTCAATCATATCCTTATGGCATGCTACTGTTTTTTGTAATAGGTGGATAGCAGCGACGTCTGCAGCGAAAGCGAGTCCACGGACACCAAGACTCGTCAGGTGCTGAGGAAGCTGAAGTACGGCCAGTTCAACGGCTTCTTCGCCAGCAACGTCTACAGGTGCCCCTTCTACACCAGGGGCCTCACCACCGACTTCAACTCCCTCGTGAGGCATGCCGAGGACGTGAAGACCTGCAGCCTGTCAAAGAACGTCAACGCCTTCAGAGCCAAGAACCAGGCGCTCGGTTTTCACCTCTGCAACCTCCAGAAGGTGGCCATTGAGGAGGGTCGCATGCCCCTAATCAATCCCAAGGCGCCCAAGGTCAAGGGATTGGACAGCAGGAAGTGAAGGAAGCGCCAGAGGGAGGAGGCGGAGGCCATGAGGGGCCACTGATCTTGTGTTGATGTTGCTGCTGTAAAGTAGCTTCTTTTGTTTTGTTGTCTGTGTTGAAATTGTAAGCTGCTGCTGCTGAGCGGCCTAATTATCAAACCTAGTTTAAGTATTGTACTATATAATTCTTTATTAGCTGCTTTATCTACATTTGCTCTGTTTATCTGCATATTTATGGTGCTAGTTAGATTTGCTGCTAGATTGGGAAAATACGAGGGCCAAAAGGAACCATGAATGAAGAGAGAAGCTGTTCTAGATTCGTTGCCTTTTTGGCAAAAATAACAACTGTTAGTGATATAAAAGGAAAAGGCGCTCTTAAAAAGGTCAATCATAAAAATAACAAAAAAATTCTAATTTAGGCGATAAGGCGCACGTAACTACCAAACGCGCCCCACATGGTCCCACACCACATCCCTGAAAAACGTGTTCCCAACAAGCCAGCCCTACGCACTCCAACATGGGGGGGGGTCCTACTATGGGACCCGACTGAACCTGGCCCCATGATACGTCGTAAACGTATCTATAATTTTTGATGTTCCATGCTTGTTTAGTATCAACTTTGCTATGTTTTGTCTACACTTTGAGGTATTTTAATATATTTTCTGGGACTAACCTATTAACAAGATGTCGCAGTGCCAGTTTCTTGTTTTTTGCTATTTTTGGTTTTAGAAAAACTAGTAAGGAAATATTCTCGGAATTGGACGGGACAAAAGCCAAAGCCAGTATTTAACAGAGAGAACATAGAGACCGAAGGGGAGAGAAGGTGGGTCCACGAGGTGGACACACCCTAGGGCGGCGCCAGCCCTAGGTGTGGGCCCCTCAGGCAGTCCCCTATCTCGCCTCTTTGCCTATAAATTCACCCTGATGCAGAAACCCTAAGCACCCGATCAGATATCCACGAAACAGTCAGTAGCCGTCGCCACCATTGTCCCTAGATCAGGAAGGATCTGAAGTTCTTCTCGGCATCCTACCGGAGGGGAGAGATTATCCAGAGGCCTTCTTCATCACCATGCCAGCCTCCGGTATGATGCGTGAGTATTTCACCCTTGGACTATGGGTCCATACAGTAGCTAGATGGTTGTTTCTCCTCCTTTGTGCTATCATGTTTAGATCTTGTGAGCTCAGTTCATGATCAAGATCATATATTTGTAATCATACATGTTGTGTTTGCAGGGATCCGATGGATATTGAGATACTATGTCAGATTGATTATTGATTCTATCATGTTTGTGTTATTTGTGATCTTGCATGCTCTCTGTTGCTAGTAGCTATCTTGGCGAAGTAGATGCTTGTGAATCCAAGAGGGAGTATTTATGCTCGATAGTAGGTTCATGCCTCTAGTAATCTGGGGAAGTGACAGAAATCTCTAAGGTTGTAGATTTGCTGTTGCTACCAGGGAGAAAACAACAATCTTTTGTTCATGGAACAATTGTATTATTTACTTTACACACATTGCTTAATGCAAGTATCCGTTGCTTGCAACTTAATACTGGAAGGGGTTCGGATGATAACCTGAAGGTGGATTATTAGTCATAGATGCGGTTGGATTACGGTCTATGTATATTCTTGTAATGCCCAATCAAATCTCATAGGAGTCATGATGTCTAGTATATGCATTGTTATGCTTTCTCAACCGGTCATTTGCCCCGCTGTAATTTATTCACCCAACATGTTATCTATCTTAAGGAGAACACCTCAAGTGAACTGTGGACCCCAGTCCAATCTTTATCATTGATACATCATCTACTGTTATCGTTTACTTTCTACAAGCAACTACGATCTTCTACACTATATGTTTAATCCTTTGTTTTCAGCAAACCAGTGAGATTGACAACCTCACTGTAAGTTGGGGCAAAGTCTTGAGTTTGTGTTGTGCAGGATTCCTAGTTGTTAGCAACACCTTGGAGTTCTTTCCTTCCTCCTACTGGTTCGATAAACTTGGTTTCATAACTGAGACAAAACTTACTGTTGTGCTCATCATACCTTCCTCTTGGGGTTTCCCAACGAAGATCTGCAGTTCACTGAGCTCATCAAGACGTTTTCTGGCGCCGTTGCCGGGGAGTTAAAGACAGCTTTGCAAGGGGAGTCTCTCACAACCAATCTCTTTACTTTGTTTTTGTTTTGCTTAGTTTCTTTTTTTTGTTTTGCTTGTTTCTTTCTTTCAAAAATACAAAAAAAAATAGTTTCATTTGGTTTGCTTTTCTTATCAAAAATAAAAAAAATTAGTTCCTACTTTAGTTGCTACTGCTGTTGGCTTGCTTCACTTTTGCAAAAATGAACACTCCTGGGAACACCAAGTTGTGTGACTTCACTAGCACAAACAACAATGATTTCCTTTGCACACCTATTGCTCCACCTGCTCCTGATGCTACCTTTTATAAAATTAAACCTGCTTTGTTGAATCTTGTTACGAAAGAGCCATTTTCTAGTGCTATTTCTAATGATGCTGCTGCTCACCTTAATAATTTTGTTAAACTTTGTGAGATGTAAAAATATAAGGATGTAGATGGAGATATTATTAAGCTTAAATTGTTTCCTTTCTATTTTAGAGGAAAAGCTAAAGAATGGTTGCTATCCTTTCCTAGAAATAGTATAGTATTGATTCTTGGATTAAATGCAAAGATGCTTCTATTGGAAAATACTATCCTCCTACTAAGATTATATCTATGAGAAGTGAAATAATGAAATTTAAACAACTTGATAATGAACATGTTGCTCAAGCTTGGGAAAGAATGAAATCTTTGGTAAAGAATTGTCCCACTCATGGACTGACTGCTTGGATGATTATCCAAACTTTTTATGCGGGACTAAAATTTTCTTCAAGAAATCTGTTGGATTCTGCTGCTGGAGGTACCTTTATGATCATTACTTTGGGTGCTACAACAAAGCTCCTTGATAATATGATGGTTAACTATTCTGAATGGCACACTGAGAGAGCTCCACAAGGTAAGAAGGTAAATTTTGTTAAAGAAACCTCCTCCTTGAGTAATAAAATCGATGTTATTATGTCTATGCTTGTTAATGGAAAATCTCATATTGATCAAAATAATGTTCCTTTAGCCTCTTTGGTTGCTCAACAAGAGAAAGTTGATGTGAACTTCATTAGAAATAATAATTTTGGCAACAATGCTTATGGTAATAATAGCTATAGGTGTTATCCTCCTAATAATAGCAATACTTATTATGGTAAATCTAGAATGCCTAGTGAAGATAGGATGCTGGAAGTTGAGAGATCCACTTAAAACTTCATGCAAATGCAATATGAGCAGAATAAATTATTCACTAAAACTATGGAAGAACAATCTGCTATTTTGAAAAATATCAGCCATCAACTTGAGAATTTGAATAGGGAAATTCCAGGTTTATAGTCCAAAATTTTGAATGCTGAGAAAAATATTTCATCTTTGTCTGAAGCACAATCCTCTTTGATTAATAAAATGGCTGCTAAACCTGAAACCATGGAAAATACCTTTGTTGCTACTCATGCTATACAAGTTACTATTGATGAAAATGTTAGACTGTTAGCTAAATTACATGCTAAGAGGGAAAGAGAAGATGAAATTGCTAGAAACAATAGTATTTGTACTATTACCACCACCAACGTTGATGCTAGCAAACCACAAGAAGTCCCCATTCCTTCTACAACAATGCCTAAACCCAATAAGAATGCTGAAACTTTTCGAAATATGGGAAACAATAAGTCTACTACCTGTGTTGCTAAGTTTGATTTTGATCTTGATGGTTGCAATAATTCTAAAGTGATTATGTTCCTACAAAAGCTTGCTAGAAGTCCTAATTCCAGTGCTATGAATATGGCTTTGACAAAACACATTACAAATGCTCTCATTAAAATTAAAGAAGAAAAATTGAAACATAAAGCTTATATTCCTAGGAAATTAGAAGATGGTTGGGAACCCATCATTAACATGCAAGTGAATGATTTTGATCTCAAAGCTGTATGTGACCTTGGTTCTAATGTCTCTATTATGCCTAGATAGATTTATGAAATGCTTGATTTGCCACCTTTGGAAGATTGCTATGTGGATGTCCAACTTGATGATAATGCTAAAAATAAACTTATGGGGAGTATTAATGATGTTCTTATATGGTTAACAATGCCTATGTCCCTGTTGATTTCTATGTTTTGGATGTTGAATGCAATTGGAAGACCTTTTCTTATAATTGTTGGTGCCATTATTGATATGAAGGAAGGTACCATTAAATATCAATTCCCATTCAAGAAAGGTATAGAAAACTTTCCTATAAGGATAGATAAGTTACCTTTTGCTCCTCCTATTAAAGCAAAATTTGATGTTAATGCTTCTTCATTTGAAAATACTTGATTCTTGCTTTCTGTGCCTAACTTAAAGGCGTTAAAGAAAAGTACTTCTTGGGAGATAACCCAATAGTTTTAGTTGAGTCTTGGAAGTTATTACTTCTGTAATAACCTCTCCTTATCCTTTTTGTGTGGTTTTTGTGCCAAGAATAACCTCTAATGAGAGAGAAGTAAGATTTGAGGAAGTTGTTGTCCCAAAACAGATTTTTGTGCTTCAATGTAAAAATTCATGAAACATCTTTGTATGTCGGATTGAGCTGTAATTTTATGAGATTATGACCCAGGTTGTTATCTAACTTTCGTTAGTTCAACACTTTTCGATTCGAGTAACAGAAGGTCTTCAAAAAAATCGGTTTTTACCTGCTGGTCTGTTTTGACAGATTTCTGCCATTATTTGCATTTGCCTCTTAATCGGTTTCTTTTTGAGTTCTTATTGATCACTTGAGATTTTTAAAGGAATGGCTACAGTAGCTTGTGTTTTAATGGAAGTTTTACTTGTGTTGAAACGAAACCCAAAGGCTTATTATTTTGAATACACTAATGTTGCTAATGAAGATTGTGTGAAGTTTTTTATGAAGGAAATTGTCAAGTGTAGGGGAAGAATGATGTGATGAGATGAAGAATGGACAAAAGCTCAAGCTTGGGGATGCCATCCCATGTCACCCCCTAGAAATATTCAAGAGGTACACGCGTCAAAGCTTGGGGATGCCCAAGGCATCCCCTTTTTCCTTAATAAAAATCTCAGGTCTCTTTCTAGACACTTCGTTTTTATTATTTCATGCACTGTTGTGTTGTTCCTAGAGCGTCTTAGTTTTCATTTTGGGTTTTATTTTGTCTAGTTTGCTTGAATAAAGTAGTTGGACCCCCGCATTCGCTCTTTTGTCTCAAATAAGTTGATTGGTGTTGGAAAAGAGTAGAAAGTTTCATGCTTATAGTGGTACAAAAGGGAGCTTGTTTTGACTATGGTTTAGACTTTATCATGTCATGCTAGATGTTTCTTTGACCTTATGCTTAGTGATTATTGTTGTAGCATGACTTGTTCCAAACAATTGAGATTGCTTAATGTGCCTTGAAACAATTATGTGTTATTTTAGCATACAAAAGCATAACATTGTGGTATTATCCTTTGATGCTTTGTTTGGGTTGACTTGGCACATGCTCACACCATATTATGACTATGAACCAGTCACCTTAGCCTCTACGATCATTTAGTTTTTGACTTGTGATACCACTTTATGCTTTAATTGATAATGTTTTGTCGCTCTCCATGATTATGACCATTATTGCTCTCTTAGTTGGTCGCTCCTAGTCTTTTGCTAGCCTCCACTTGTACTGAGTAAGATCTACTCATTCATCCAACTCCCAAGAAACCAAGTTATTCCAAAAAGTCCACTATAAATTCCTATGCATGGTGTGTTACACCATTCCAAGTATATTCTTGTTTTATCTATCTTCCAAATTAAACTTGTTATGAGAAAATTAGTGATTAAGGCTCTCACAAACTTGATGGCACACTTTACCTTCTTGCTCCTAATAAACTTGAACCATTGTGTCATCTATCTTGTATATGCTTACACTTATAAGTTGGGTATTAGCAGAACCATGGCGTCATGGGGAACGCTTTCAACACCTGTACATATTACCCAGTTGATATCATGATATTTTGTTTATGGATGTCGGTGGTGTGAAATAAAAGCGGAGCTTGTAAGTTCATGGAGTATTATATATATGTTAGAGAAATGCCTGGGCGGCTAGCCTAAGCCATGCCTAATCATGGTGGAAATTTGCAGCATCACCATAGTGAGCAATCTATGAAGCATCCTCAGAAAAAATATAGAAAAAAAGAGAGAAAAAGAAAAAACGCACCATGCTCATGGTAAATAAAAGGATCGCTGAGATGCTCACTGTATGTTGCCTTGTCATTTTGATATGGGATAGCTCATGTATCATGGGTCAAGGGGTACCCCGTTGGCGGTTCTCTATGATACACATATACTTACAATGACAAGAACTTGCTTGTGACTAAAGTTGAGTAGCATGAGGAACGGGCGTCGTACTCAAGGAACATGAGATTGCCAACTTATGATTTGTCAAGCATATACTCCATATTTGTTTCACTTTAACCTTAATCACTTCAAGATGCTTATGATGGGGCAATGAGATCTAATAGCTAATAAGTACCATAATTTTTGGAAGCTCTTTATGAAACTTGAAATCCCTTCTTTCCTTTATGAAGGGACTTTCTTCTTACTTTTATGTCGAGTCTCCACCTTATATCTTTATGCACCAATTAAGAGAGCATAGTTGTCATTCTTAGTTTTATGTGCATTGTCCCAAAATTTATTGATTGATGCATAATGTTGATACTGCTTGTTCTTGAGCTATTTGTATCTAGTCAACCTTATGAACTTTGAAGGTGTCATATGCATTTATGTTTTGCTACTCCATGAAGGACAAGCTGAATATCACTCTTGCTATGTATTGTGTATGTGAAACAAACAAACGTCTCTCAATGCATTGTTATTCATAATCTTTGTTTGTATCTTTTCATGTTGCAACTTAGTTGCTATGTCTTATTGTTAGAACAACATCTTTCATGCTCATGTTTAGAGTACTTTGATCCCAGCTTTCAATGCTTTGCAAATGGTTTCATCAAGATTGTGATGGTGCATTTCACCTCAAAAATTATTATTTTTATCACTTACCTACTTGAGGACGAGCAGGAGTTAAGCTTGGGGATGCTTGATATGTCGTAAACGTATCTATAATTTTCAATGTTCCATGCTTGTTTAGTATCAACTTTGCTATCCTTTGAGGTATTTTTATACATTTTCTGGGACTAACCTATTAACAATATGCTGTAGTGCCATTTTCCTATTTTCTACTGTTTTTGGTT
Organism: Avena insularis; assembly: GCA_023614405.1. Taxonomy (NCBI): domain Eukaryota; kingdom Viridiplantae; phylum Streptophyta; class Magnoliopsida; order Poales; family Poaceae; genus Avena; species Avena insularis. Next base: position 26,056,001 of record CM042689.1, on the reverse strand, counting down.
TCAGAAAAGCTAGTAAGGAAATATTCTCGTAATTAGATGGGACAAAAGCCAAAGCCAATATTTTACCAGAGAGAACATAGAGTCCGAAGGGGAGACAAAGTGGGGCCATGAGGCAGCCACATCCTAGGGCGACGCGGCCTGGGGGGCGCTAGCCCTAGGTGTGGGCCCCTCAGGCACCCCCTGCATCGCCTATTCGCCTATAAAGTCACCCCGATGAAGAAACCCTAAGAACTCGATTAGATCTCCATGAAACAATTTGTAGCCGCCGCCACCATCGTCCCTAGATCAGGGGGATCTGAAGCTCTTCTCGGCACCCCGCCGGAGGGGAGATATCATCTCATAGGCCTTCTTCATCACCATGTTAGCCTCCGGTATGATGCATGAGTAGTTCACCCTTGGACTATGGGTCCATATAGTAGCTAGATGGTTGTTTCTCCTCCTTTGTGCTATCATGTTTAGATCTTGTGAGCTCCGTTCATGATCAAGATCATCTATTTGTAATCATACATGTTGTGTTTGCAGGGATCCGATGGATATTGAGATACTATGTCAGATTGATTATTGATTCTATCATGTCTGTGTTATTTGTGATCTTGCATGCTTTTCGTTGCTACTAGCTATCTTGGCCAAGTAGATGCTTGTGACTCCAAGAGGGAGTATTTATGCTCGATAGTAGGTTCATGCCTTTAGTAATCTGGGGAAGTGACAGAAATATCTAAGGTTGTAGATGTGCTGTTGCTACTAGGGATAAAACAACAATATTTTGTTCATGTAACAATTGTATTGTTTACTTTACACACATTGCTTAATGCAATTATCCGTTGCTTGCAACTTAATACTGGAAGGGGTTCAGATGAGAACCTTAAGGTGGATTATTAGTCATAGATGCAGTTGGATTACGGTCTATGTATATTCTTGTAATGCCCAATCAAATCTCATAGGAGTCATGATGTCTAGTATATGCATTGTTATGCTTTCTCAACCTGTCATTTGCCCCGCTATAATTTGTTCACCTAGCATGTTATCTATCTTAAGGAGAACACCTCTAGTGAACTATGGACCCCAGTCTAATCTTTATCATTGATATATCATCTATTGTTAATCTTTACTTTCTACAAGCAACTACTATCTTCCACACTATATGTTTAATCCTTTGTTTTCAGCAAACCAGTGATATTTACAACCTCACTGTAAGTTGGGGCAAAGTCTTAAGTTTGTGTTGCGCAAGATTCCAAGTTGTTGGCAACACCTTGGAGTTGTTTCCTTCCTCCTACTGGTTCGTTAACCTTGGTTTCATAACTGAAGGAAAACTTACTACTGTGCTCATCATACCTTCCTCTTGGGGTTTCCCAACGAAGCTCTGTAGTTGACTGAGCTCATCACCCCACCTGTCAGCACGTAACGGGGGTCCTACTTGTCAGCACGTAACGGGGAGGGTCCACTATGGGACCCACCTGTATGCGGCCCCATTGCCAGCACGTAACGACGAGGGTCCACTAACGGGACCCAATGGAGAGCGAGTTTCAAACTAATGTGAGAGTTTCAGACAAGGAGCTGGACAAAAGTGAGGAAGAGTTAAGCGACTAGGGAAAAGTGAGTATAACTAATGAACCAGGGGCACGAAAATAGAAATCCCTACTATTTAATATAGTGGATGATATGTTGGCTATACTTATCAAGAGAGTCAAGGCTGATGGCCAAATCGAAGGATTAGTTCCTCATCTAGTTGATGGCAAACTCTCTATTCATCAATATGATGACGATACAATCTTATTTATAGAACACGATCTGGAGAAAGCTAAGAAATGAAAATTAATACTATCAGCATTCAAGCAACTATCTGGATTGAAAATTAACTTCCATAAGAGTGATTTGTATTATTTTGGCGAGGATCAAAACGAGGCCCACCTATATGCTAAATTATTCGGCTGTGGACAGTGGCAATTTCCAATCAACTATCTGGGAATACCGATCCACTATCGGCATCTCACAGTTGCCGAATGGAAACTCATATAGGAAAGACTCCAAAAACGTCTTAATAGTTGGAAAGGTGAATTTCTATCCCTTGGGGGAATACTTGTACTCATAAATTCAGTACTCACCAACATGGTACTGTATATGATCTTGTTTTTCCAGTTAACAAAAGATGTCTTGAATCAAATGGATTATTTCCGATCAAGGTTCTTTTGGAAAGGGGATAGTGGAAAAAAATATCGACTGGCCAGATGGAATATGGTTTGCCGACCAAAAGAATATGGTGGACTTGGCATACATGATTTTGCAAGTAAAAACACCACGCTTCTGAGTAAATGTTTTTTCAAACTACTTACAGAAGATGGTGTCTGGCAAACTATTCTATGAAGGAAATATGTTGGCTCCAACGCTATATCGCAAGTGGTTTGGAATCCCGATGATTCACACTTATGGGCTAGACTAATGGCGTCCTAAAAGCATTTTTTTCATTTTGGTGTTTTCAATATTAAGGATGAATCGTAGATTAGATTCTGTGAAGATAAGTGGTTTGGCCAAACTTTTCTTCAGGAAAAATATCCAGCTCTATATTCGATTGTTAGGCACAAAGGAGATACACTTTCCATAGTAATGCAATGTAATCCTCCTAATGTGTGTTTCAGAAGAAATCTCATAGGTCCTAGACTAGTATCTTGAAACAATCTTTTATTATGATTATCCATGATATAGTTGTCGGATGGTGTGGACGAGTTCAAATGAAAATTACTAGAGAGTGGTAAATTTTTAGTTGACTCGATGTATAGAGCCTTGATCCAACTTGATAATTCGGTCGATAATAATACTAAAATTTGGAAGATGAAAATACCCCTAAAACAAAGATATTCACTTGGGTTCCCCGTGAGGGAGTAATTCTTACAAAAGATTATCTTGTTAAAAGGAATTGGCATGGAAGTGCACAATGTGTTTTTTTCATCATGATGAGACAATGCTCGTGCTATATGGTCAATCATCCAAGTAGCCTCTACTTTATCTTCCCCATGTTCGGTGGCCAATGTATTTGGTAACTGGTTGCATGGAATTGAGGATAAATACAGGACTTTATTTAGGGTGTGAGAGCTTTCCATTATTTGTCCGCTTTGGCTATGTAGAAGTGACAAGATTTTTAGTAACATTGTGTCTTCTTTCCTACAGGTTATCTATCGGGCCACGACTATTCTCTGATCATGGACTACTCTCTAATATATGGATTTTCGCGACTTGTTTGCGGAGGGTTGTACGTGATTGGAGGACATGGCGAGAGATATTTTCTCCCAACATGGATGGTTTCGTGATTTGTGGATTGATCTACCATAGCTCTAGGCCGTTTATTTTGTTAGAGTTATTTGTAATATTGGTCTTCTTACTTTATTTTCTAGTCGGGTGGATTGACCGCCTATCTGCATTTTAGCTATGCAGAGGCCGGGTGTAAATATTATGTGAGTAATAAAAGCGTCCATTTCTAAAAAAAATAGTTTCCACTAACCTAAACATATGTCCATGCAGCAAGTTAATGTACAGCTAAGTTAGTTTTAGCTACAAGAAAGATGGCAACCAGAGAGAGCTAGATTTGCACATCTACAATAACATGGTTACATGAAAATCAATACTACATGTGGGGCTATCCCAGGGGGGAGGCCAGGCCGCGCCTGGGGGTGGTGTGGCCACCTCAGGCACCCCCTCATTCTCCCCCTTCGCCTACATAAGCCCTCTGACCTAAAAATAGAGAGGGTTCGACGTTTTTCCAAATAGAGTTCCGTTGCGTCGCCACCACCAGAAACCGCGATTCGAAACCAGAAACTCCGTTCTGGCACCCTGCCTGGACAGGAATTGGAAGGGATCATCACCATCATCATCACCAACGCCTCTCCATCAACCATCCATGTTTTCCCCATCCATGAGTGAGTAATCCCCCGTTGTAGGCTATGGGGATGGTAGGGATTGGATGAGATCTATCATGTAATCGATAAGATTGTTAGGGCATGGTGCCTAGTATCTTTTTAGTGCTTTTTGACATTGTTGCAACTTGTTATGCTTAATGCTTGTCACTAGGGCCCGAGTGACATGATCTCAGATATGAACATGTTATTGATTTATGATGATAGTATTGTTTGTGAACTTATCTGCAAGTTGTTTACACATATTATTGTCCGGAACCAAAGGCCCTGAAGTGACAGAAATTGTGATAGCCAGAGGGGATGGCTGATATGAGGATCACTTGTGTTCATGGAGTGTTAATGATTTGCTTCGGTACTCTTTTAAAAGGAGTACCTTAATTGCCAGTAGATTCCCTTGAGGCCCCGCTGCAACGGGCTGGCAGGACAAAAGATGATGTGCAAGTTCTCATTGCGAGCACGTATGACTATATATGGAACACATGTCTATGATTATTTAGTATATGCATGCTTTACCTTATTTATTTGCAATTCCCCTAGATCTTGATATTATATGAATAGTCTTGTTCATGCAACGCCCGTCCATCCATCCATCCCTATGCCTACCACACTCAAATCCTGTTGTTTGCTACTATTGTTACTACTGCCTTTATTTTACTGTTACTGTTACTTTGCTATTACTACTACAAAACTTTTGCTACTCATAAACTACTGTGAGCAAGACTATTTCTAGGTGTAGCTGAATTGACAACTCAGTTGTTATGGCTTATAAATATTCTTTGGCTCCCTTTGTGTTGAATCAATAAATTGGGTTATACTACCCTCAAAGACTGTTGCGATCCCCTATACTTGTGGGTCATTAGGATCTCCGCCACGGAAGTCTACAAATGATTTTAAATTTGAACTCGGATGGATGATCCGTTATGGTTTTTACAAGATGGTTAAGGCTATTTGGAAAAAAACGGTTGGTGGTCAAACGCCTATCCTACAATGGAATAACAAAATGCGTGCTTTACGCAAGTTCCTTCGTGGCTGGGCCAGGAACACAACAGGGATCCTAAAAAACGAAAAAATACGCCTAACATCTATTATTGATGACTTAGAGGCTTCCGTGGAGGTTAGGTCATTAACTACACAAGAAATTGAGCTTATAAGTCAATCAAATGCAGAGATAGCCTGACTTCTGCACGAAGAGGAACTCAAATGGTACCAACGCTCTAAAGCAAAATTCATTCTCGAAGGAGATGCGAATACAAGGTACTTCCATGCTGTTGCCAATGACAAGCATAAGAAGAAACTTATTTACTCTCTGATCCAGGATGAAGGTATGATTGAGGGACAGGAGCAACTGAAGTCATATATTATAGCTTATTATAAATCCTTGTTTGGGGCTCCAGCAGAAAATTCATTCTCCCTCTATGAGTCCCAAACGGCTGATATCCCTCAGGTTTCTACTGAAGAAAACAGCTTTCTAACTGCCTCATATACCGAGGAAGAGGTTAAGAAAGCTGTTTTTCAAATGGAACATAACAAAGCACCAGGGCCTGATGGTTTCCCGGTGGAATTTTACCAAAAATTCTGCGACATCATCAAGGAAGACCTGATGAATTTGTTTGGGTTTTTACAAGTCAGTCAGTTGGATTTTTTAGACTAAACTTTGGCAACATAATACTACCTAAGGTTAACAATGCAGAACGTATACAACAGTATCGCCCAATCTGCTTGCTTAACGTTAGCTTTAAGTTTTTTACTAAAGTTGCCACGATTAGACTGAACTCAGTTGTTGACTATGTTGTTAGCCCGTCTCAAACTGTGCTCATGCAAGGAAGAAACATCCTAGATGGTGTTGTAATTCTGCATGAAACAATCCATAAAGTACACTCAAAAAAATTAAATGGTGTAATGTTCAAGATTGACTTTGAGAAGGCATACGATAAAGTTAATTGGTCTTTCCTCCATCAAACACTCCGCATGAAAGGTTTTTCTAAGGAGTGGCGTGCTCTCATTCAGTCCTTTGTGTCTGGGATAGTGTTTCCATTAAAGTAAATAAAGATACTGGCAAATACTTCCAGACCAAGAAAGGACTGAGACAAGGGGATCCATTGTCGCCTTTAATATTTAATATAGTGGCTGATATGTTGGTCATCCTTATTAGGAGAGCAAAGGCTGATGGTCAAATTGAAGGATTAGTTCCATATCTTATTGATGGTGGACTCTCTATTCTTCAATACGCTGATGACACAATCCTTTTTATGGAACATGATCTGAAGAAGGCTAAGAATCTGAAATTAATTTTATCAGCATTCGAGCAACTATCTGGACTTAAAATTAACTTTCATAAGAGTGTTTTGTATTGTTTTGGCGAGGCCCAAAACGAGGCCCACCTATATGCTGAACTTTTTGGCTATGGTTAGGGGCAATTTCCAATCAACTATTTGGAAATACCGATTCATTATTAGTGTCTCACAATTGCTGAATGGAAATTTGTTGAGGAAAGGCTACAAAAATATCTTAATAGTTGGAAAGGAAAATTGCTATCCCTTGATGGAAGACTAGTACTCATAAATTCAGTACTTACTAACATGGTACTGCATATGATCTCGTTTTTCCAATTACCGAAAGGTGTCTTGAACAAAGTGGATTATTTCTGTTCAAGATTCTTTTGGCAAGGGAATAGTGAGAAAGATAAGTATAGATTGGCCAGATGGAATGTGGTTTGCCGCCCAAAGAAGTATGGTAGACTGGGCATACATGATTTGCAAGTCAAAAATATCGCGCTTCTGGGCAAATGGCTTTTTAAACTACTTACGGAAGATGGTGTTTGGCATACCATGTTATAGAGGAAATATGTGGAGTCCAAAGCTGTGTCTCAAGTGGTTTGGAAATCCGATGATTCACATTTTTGGGCGGGTCTTATGGCCACCAAAAAACATTTCTTTCGTTTTGGTGCTTTCGATATTAAGGATGGATCACAGATTAGGTTTGGGGAAGATAAGTGGCTTGGCCAAACTACTCTTCGCGAACAATATCTAGCTCTATATTCGATTGTTAGACACAAAGGGGATACAATTTCCACGGTGATGGAAAAAATCCTCCTAACGTGTCTTTCAGAAGAAGTCTCATTGGTCCTCGACTGGTATCTTAGAACAATCTATTATTACGATTATCCACGATCCAATTGTCGGACGGTGTCGACGTGTTCAAATAGAAATTATTAGAAAATGGTAAATTTTCTGTTGGCCCACTGTATAAAGCATTGGTTCAACATGATATCTCGATAGATAATAATAGTAAAATTTGGAAAATAAAAATACCCCTTAAGACGAAGATATTTACATGGTATCTACGTAAGGATGTAATTCTAACAAAAGATAATCTTGCAAAGAGAAATTGGCATGGAAGTACACAATGCATTTTTTGTCATCACGATGAGATAATTCGTCATTTATTCTTCCATTGTAAATTTGCTCGTTTTATATGGTCATTCGTCCAAATAGCTTCTGGTTTATCTCCCCCACGTTCAGTAACCAATGTTTTTGGTAATTGATTGTATGGAATTGTTGAGAAGTACATAACTTTGTTTAGGATGGAAGCGCTTTCCATTATATGGTCGCTATGGCTTTGTAGAAATGACAAGATTTTTAATAATATTGTGTCTTTTCCTCTACAGGGTATTTATCGAGCCATGGCTATTCTCCGATCATGGACTATTTTCCAACGTATGGAGTTTCGCGACTTATTTGTGGAGGGATGTACGCGGTTGGAGGACACGGCGAGGGATATTTTATCCCGACATGAATAGCCACGTGATTTGAGGATTGATCTATCTTAAATTGAAGACAATTATTTCATAGTGCTTTTTTTAACTGTCGTTCGTATGGTTGTGTGCATCTTACTTATGCAGCGGTCGGATATAAACATTAAATATTTCGTGTTAATAAATGCGCCCATTTTTTAAAAAAAATGGTACATTTACTAGCATGGGTTTTACTCAGATTATCTTCGCAAATAGGTGATATTTTGGGATTATCTTCGCTCAACTTACAGTAGCTATATCATGGGAGTATGTAGCTTAGGACTGTACTGACAAAGAAGCATCAGATTCAATCTTGTTGCCTTTGTTGTTTCTGAGCTCTGCCGCCACCAAAGACACAGACAGAGCCGTCGTGCTTGTCTCTCTCTGGTGGCTTCTCTTGTGTGACAGATCTAAGATGTAGCGAATCATGTCCGTCAGATCGGAGTACGACGACCCGCCTTCTTCCATGGCCGCTCTCGCCTCCGCGGCGAGCTCCTTGGCCTTGGACCTCCTGGCCGCTCCCTCCGGCCCTTCGTCCATCAGCTTGGCGATCGCTTTCTCCACGTCGCCGCTGGCCACCTGAACGCCCTCGGCTTCCTCGGGGACGTTCATGACGGGCACCTTGACGCCGGACCTGACGCCGACGCGGAGCACGTCCACGAGCAGCCGCTCGCTGGAGAACTGGTCGGCGAAGCTGGGCCACGTCAGTACGGGCACGCCATGGGAGATGGCCTCCAGCGTCGCGTTCCAGCCGCAATGCGTGAGGAAGCCGCCTACCGCAGGGTGCGAGAGGATGGTCACCTGAGGCGCCCACCCGCGCACCAGGAGGCCTGTGTCCTTGACACGTTCCTCCTTGATGGCCCACACGAACGACCGCCCCGACTTCTCGAGGCCGCGTGCGAGCTCCGCAAGCTGCTTCCCCGGCAGCTGCGCGATGCTGCCGAAGCTGATGTACAGCACGGACTCCCGCGGCCGGGCGTCCAGCCACGTGACGATATGGTTGACGTCGACGTCTGCGCGGTTGCCGCGTCCGGCCTTAGCGTCGGCATCCATGCTCGGGGAGGCGCACGTCGGCCCGACGGCCCACGTCCTCCGTCCGAGCGCCGCCGCGTACGCGTCGACGAAGACGCCCTCGACGCCCCGGAACGTGTTGATCAGCAGGCCATCGGCGGAGGCCTCGGCGTCTATCACGTCTTGCTGCTCCTTCTCCGCGCCCGGGTACGGGAAGAATCCCCGGAACGTGGCCTTGTTCCCGACGGCGCGCACCGGGAAGTCCGGCACCTCGAACGGCGCCATGTCGTCGTCGCCGACGCTGTCGTACACGCCGTGCGCGGACAAGTTGTGCACCGCAAGGAGGAAGTAGGCGGACGGGCAGTGCATCACCAGCCTCGGGATGCCGCGCGCCGAGCAAACGCGCGCCGTCCACGGGTTGCATGAGTCGGCGATGAGTTAGTCCGGGCGGCGGCAGCAACGGCGATCCAGCGGTGCAAGCTTGTCGACTGAGCTGGTGAGCGTGGCCCTATATATTATGATTGATGGATGAGGTGTAGATATAGAATTACCGATGAAAATAAACCCAGGTGCTTGAACCATAACCATCGTGGACAAGCTAGCTAGCTGCAGGAAGAAGACAAGGTACGGTGATAAGAGACGTGCAGTTACCGTGCGTACACATGCGTGCGTGCAGCTGCTACGCTTGAAGATCGACACTCGGCTCCACGGATCACGGGTTGTCGCCGTACCAGCAGGTTCAAAATATAAGATATTTTAGGTTTATAAAGAAAATATATCTAGACTTGTTTTAGTGTATAGATTTATTTTAAATATGAGTGAACCTATATACTAAAAGTAGTCTAGATATATTTTGGTCACAAAGCTAAAACATCTATTTTAAAACGGAGGAAGTACGTAGCAAGTCACCACGATGGCCGTCGTGTCAGATCGCTGTCGGGATGAGAGCACTCGAGAAGGTTTCTAGAAGCAAGCAGTCAGGCTCGGACGGAGCGTGACGTCTGCGCCTACCGATCGAAGCTTCCTTTTCGTCGTCTCCCGAGGTGCCGGGTGGGGACTCACGTGTAGTCGCCTTCCTCATCCTTAAACTCTAAACACATGGTATACTTAGTAGAGATTTAGAAATGGATAATGGATGCTATTCGCATGCATGTTTGTTCTTTTTGTTTGGAAATTTGGTGGCATGATTGGTATGTATAGAATTCTGTTCTCCAGATATTTTTCATGATTTCTAAACGTGCATTTAGTTATAGAGAATTAGGACAGGGGGAATAGGGTCCTCATGATCCTGTGAGCCTTGTTGCTCTTCCTCCTCTAGGTCTAGACTAAGCTCTTTAGCCTCATTCATAGTTAAATTGCTCGTAGAAAAGACTCCTTTCTTAAATTTCTTCTTGTTCTTTTTTAAAATGACCAAGGTACGTTGAAGGTAGAATCTCATTTTTAAAATAAAAAAGTAGAATGTTGAATCGATTATTTTTTTTGTAGATGGTTTCACTCTAGTATTCAACTTAAGATGAAGATGACTATGATTTGGATGAAGACGAGGTCATTGCAATGATTTTTATGATGCACAAGAACAAGTGGCCGAATCATTGTGGCTCAGTATTCGGACGGGAGGTGATTTGCGAGAGGATTGATGCCGACGAGCGGCTCATGCGCAACTAGTTCAATCCCAATGCAATTATCCCGGAGAAGCATTTTCGCCACCGGTTTCGGATGTCTACCAACTTGTTTAGACAAAATGCCGAGCGGATGAAGAAGCAAGATATCTTCTTCGAGCAAAGAAGGAATGCCGCCGGGCAACTTAGCCATAGCACCCACCAAAAGGTGACTGCAGTGTTGAGGCAGATGGCATATGGCATCCCGGTTGATGTTTTGGATGATCATTTGGCGATGAGTGAGAGCCAGAGTATCAAGTGCGTCAAACTCTGTTGTTGCAATGGTGCGAGTGTATAATGTGATGTTTCTGCGAGCCCCCAATGCTGAAGACTGCAAGAATCTTGAAGATGAACAAGGCCCGCGGATTTCCAGGGATGCTAGGCTCAATCGATTGCATATATTGGAGGTGAAAGAACTATCCTGCAACATGGCATTGACAGTTTAGAGGGCACAAGAAGGATTTCACCATCATTTTGGAGGATGTTGCAGACTATGAGATTTGGATATGACATGCTTTCTTTGGATACCCGGTTCTTGCAACGATATCAACGTTTTTTATCGGTCTCCGCTTTTTACCATGTTAGCCAATGGTGAGACTCCACCGGTGACTATAACTTGATGGGGCGACAAGTTCGGCAACATAGAAATATAGACCGCATTGCTCGTCTTCTAGAAGCTTACCATGACATTAGAGACTTGGAGGTGCACGAGGAGCTTCAAAAGAACCTCGTTGAGGAGTGGTGGGCTTGGCATGGCGGCCAAAATTAGTTCTTATTTCATTTCTATGTTTCTTGTTGTTGGTTGAGATGAACTTCATATTGTTGCTCGATGATTTGTGTGGTACTTAAACTATTGGGTAAACTATTTATGTTGGCATACAATAAAGGAAAAATCTAACGAGAGGCGCCGCGCGCGTAGCGTTTTGTGCGGCGGCAGTACGCACACCTTGACCGTGGCAGCCGGCCGGCCGGCCGACCGATCCACGTATGTATACGAGTATTTTTCACGAAATACTCTCGATTTTTCATGTGAACTTAATATGGCCACGCTGCAATTTTTTGAGGTGTGCCTAATTAATCGGGTAGCTAGCACCAATTTAACATGGCAATTAGGTTTAATCAATTTGAAAACTACACATAGGACAGTTAGTAATCTCGCAATTAGTACCAATTCAGTAAATATAAAAATTACTAACTGTTGAACCGGGCAACTAAGCTATATTTATCTGGCAATTTGGACCTAATTAATCTGGCAGTTACTAGTAACAATTAAACCTAGGCTTCATTTGTCTCATATTTTTCGCTAAACCTAATTAATCTGGTAGTTAGTAACAATTAAATATGGCAATTAAGTAAAATTAATCTCGCAGTTATTAAGCAGCCATGTTCTAGTTAATATGACAATTACTAGCACTATAGTTCGGAAGTTCGGGAATATGGCCACCGCTCCCTTGGAAGCATGTATCCAACCGAGCAGGTATCCCCGTGAATCCAACAGAGCAGCAGAATCTCCATAAATACAGCCGCCACTCGGGAGCATGTATATACGACGCCGCATGTTAGAACTGTCCTACAATAAATTGAGTATTATTAACACCACCGACACTGCTGCCCCATAGTTTAAGTACGGAGCGATCTTATTGTGTTTAGAATTTATATAGGGAGAAGCCCTGAAGGAGAAATGGCAGTCGCGTCCCAAGTCAACCTGACGCGTCATCTCGCCGTGTCGTCCTCCTATGCCAGGTGTGAGTGAGTGCTATCGTGCTTCCGATTTCCCAAGCCACCGGTAGCCGCACTTCAGTTCCCCGCTCTGCCGGAGAGAAGAGGATATTTAGCTGCCGGGATGGAAGGGGAGGCTCAGGGGATGGACTTCCTCCACTGCCTCGGCCCGGACACCTCCGCCACCGTCTTCAGCCTGCTCGACCACCCCGCCGACCTCGCCCGCGCCTCCGCCGTCTCCCGCTCCTGGCGCCGATCCGGTATGCACGCCCAAATTCCCTCGATCCGCCTCCATATTATCCATTGATCCATCTACAGTATCTACTTTAGATTCTAGTCTAGCTAGTTACCAATCAGCGTTCAATTCGAGGCATCATCTACAGAGCTATCTCACCCGCTACTTGTTCATTTTTCTGTTCAGCGACTAACTACCTACAGCCACATATACTACTACTAAAAACTTGGCTGATTAGGTATTACTAATGTACAAAATGAGTGACTACCATTTTTTTCACTACTAATGAAAAAAACTGAGAAAACAATTACAGCAATGAAACAAAATACATGTACCATGTTGCAAAACCTTGAATCCAAATTTGTTCTATTTCTGACCAGATGAGAATACCCACATGGTATACTTAGTGCAGATTTAGAAATGGATAATGGATGCAATTCGCAGTCAGGTTTTTCCTTTTTGTTTGGATATTTGGTGGTATGTATTGTGTCTGTCGTAATTCTGTTTTCCATATTTTTTCAAGATCTCTAAACGTGCAGTTTTAACTATACAATCTTAGGTGCACAAAGTCCTTTTGGCTCCTGAGCTTCGGTGCTCCCTGCTTATTAAAAAAAAAATTAAAAGCTACACTTATAAGTTTTAAAATTTATGAAACACAATCCTAAAAGTTGCTATGTATTCGAGCTACACAAAAATGACAAAGCGTGATTTTTTTGTGATTCAAAATCACTATACTATATATACTATAGATCTACAGTTTTGTCATTTTTGTGTAGCTCAAAATACACATTATTTCGAATTGAAATTTTGCACGTTTGAGGTATAAATCACGGGCTACATCCTGATTTATTTTTAGAATTTTTTAGAACTCAAAAATATAATTTGATTTTTTAAAGAAGCGGGATCACTGGTGCCATGTGCAACAAATCTCGACTCCGCTTCGGTGTCCCCCAACTGAATCGAATCTTTTTATTCAGTTATAGAGAATCAGTTTAGCAAGATTCAGTGCCTACGAGCTTATCCAGAGGTTGCCAACTTCACGAATATTGAGATATGCGGTTCCGGTAGCAGCGTATGCCGGAATGTCGGGTCGGATGCTGGTGCCGAGTTTGACAAGCTCGAGAGGGATCACAGGGTGTATATGCAACTTAGCCATGGTCTTCTCTCGCCGTACAACATCAAGGATTGCATCATCCACTGCATAGGCGCATCCAGCACTGACCGTTACCCTGAAGAGGCCATGGAAAATACGCTCGAAGCAGCTGATCGCCTGGGGTGGAACCCGTCTTATTGGTCCAGCAGGGGGCATAGAGATCCTCCTATGGCAGAATGCCTCATGTATAGGCTCCAGAATGATCTATGTCTCGTTGATGAAATCAAGATGCAGCCATTCAAAGGTTTGTTCTGGGACTGCAGCCTTCTATTCGGTATGAAGAAAGCTGCCTGATATGTGTTATTAATGCTCTTCACCGTGCAGCATTTTTCAGAGAAGATGAGCCTATATATTCAGCAGAGTGCATCCGGTTCCAAATGGGCTATCCGAAGTCACCTCTATGGTCTGAAACAACTATATACGGTGAAAATGAAGGGCAGCTCATCGCTGATAGCAACTATATCTGGACATACACATCTCCAGAATTTCCAATGTTGCAGGTCAGTTGAGTTAATATTACCAGGTGCATTCTTTTTTGTTCACTAGAATCATGATTTAGATGTTTGAAAGTGATTTTTTTTTTATATTCCAGGAAAACGTGTTGCAATCCTTCAAGCTACCACACCCAATTCTATGCATCGGTGGGGTGGTGAAGATTGAGCTACTTGGTGGAATGGTGAAAGACGCTTTTGATGGTCTGTACTACATCTGGTGAGATGTTCATAACTTGTGCAGATACTGCATTGTTTTGCTGTCCTCATCTCACATTGTTTTGATGTGATTATCTATTCCATTGCATTGATACATTGGTGATGTACTTTTTCCCAGTGTGTCTCATGTCCAAATAGTGGGTATGCCACTGTCAGGAGAACTTGGGGTTGCTCCTCACGGGGATGGCGTTGTCCTCGTTTACTCTCCGGATCCTCGTAAATGTCGTGTTCCTCACAGTGAGTAGTCAGCAGATGATGGTTGCAGAAACTGCGCAGCTTTGTGTCGAGGGTCTGGTACTCCGCTTATGGCTCGAGGGACAGTTGGGTTGAACCAAGCGCTGCTGAGTAGTTTGTTCGCTGGCCCATTGCAGTTCATGGACAAAGAGAATAAATCGGAGGAGTTTCCATAGAAGAGATGCCTATGTCACTGAGCTCATGTGCCTTTTGATTTTGAACAAAATAATTTAGAAACATAATGTATGTAAGAGTGACATTCGCTATTCTTAGAGAATGTATTTGTGTAACATATACTCCCTCCGTTTATAAATATATGATGTTTTAGATTTTTGAAGTAAATGTATCTAGACATCTTTTAGTGTGTAGATTCAATTTTACCTACACACTAAAAGATGTCTAGATGCATTAGTTTCACTAACCTAAAATATATTTTATATTTTTAAACGTAGAGAGTAGCACAAAAGAAACGCATCGTACTGTAATCAAATCACTGCAATTGATGAAAAAATAAAAAAAAAATCTAAACATCTTCGGTCTACTAGCAATGTCAACTTGCAACTTATATTACACAATTAACATGTTGTTAGGAAACAATATCTAAAATTTAAATGTATACAAGAAGTTCCTTTTCTCACTGGGTATGTTGGTTGTCAAGTGGGGTCATGAAGAGTTTGGTTGTCAAGTGGGGTCGATGCCATTCACTTACCTTGATCTTCCGCTTGGTACTATGAGACCTTTGATCAGAGATCTTGTGCCTTTGGTCTGCAGACTGGAACCTAAACTGTCCCTCGCTTCCTAGAAAATGGTTAGTCAGCCAAAAAAGTTAGGTGGGCTTGGAATAGTTAATTTTTAGAAACAGAATGCGGACCTACTGATTAAATTCTTGGCCAAGTTCTATAATCGAGCTGATATCCCATGGGTAAGACTAGTTTGGTCTTCTCATTACAGAGATAAAACTCCACATGCTGAAAATTTGTGTGGGTCCTTTTGGTGGCCGGATGTACTGAAGTTAATGGACAACTTTAGAGCTGTTGCGATTGTGAATCCTAGAAGGGGACATACCTTTTTATTCTGGGAGGATAAGTGGAACTTAGGCGCAGTTTTTTTTGGCTTCGGCTTGTGCAGAAACTGCTACGGCTTGAGCTGCTTATAAAAACAGCCGTGAATATAAGCTCGTGAGGAACTGCAGCAGTCCAGTTCTTTTTGGCTTTTACTGTCCTAGCTTGTCCTCTAAGTTGTCTGATGAAAAGTATGAAACACCCCTGGAATGAAATTGTATGAAAATTAACTGATATTGATTTTTTTTTAGGTTAAAGATATTCATTCTGCCATCCCGATTGTTTCTGTACAAAATATTGAGTTACATCTAAGAAACATGCATCGGCAGTGCTGGCACAAATCAACAAAATACAATCAGTTGAAAATTACAATAGCATCTGTTGAAAATTACAATCAGCAGCTGTTGAAATCATGACCTGTACGTATCTCTGAACTAGTTGTGTGCCCGTTTGTGCATCTCTGAACCTTCTCACATCGAGCTAGGATGCGGAGGAGTGGCCATGGAGGACCAGCTGATTCGGAAAGCAGACGCCCAGCCCCGCGTCTACGGTTGTGAGGATGCAATGGACAAGATGCTGACGGCGTGGAGAAGGTGAGCAACGCCGGCGGCCGGCGGCCGGGCGGACAGACATGACAAAACGAGTCCTCACTAGTAGGAAAAGGTCTATCGGTGGCGCACCGAATATGAGGTTAGTGGCGCACTGGTTGTACGTCACACATATTACGCCACGCACCGTTTTGGCATGCACCGCTGACCCAGCTGTGTCACTGAACAACAAAACGGTGTGCTATTGACTGTTCGAGTGCTTTTTTTATTACAGCAATAATCACACCACTAGACCATGATCATTACAGCAATAATCACACCACTAGACAAGTATACAGCAATCAAAATAATTATTTATACAGCAGTCAAAATAATCACACCACTAGACAGACTTCTTCTTCTTCTTCAGCATTGCAATCCGATCTTTACAATATTTAACGCCTTTGTTAATCAATAACAATGTAGTAGTTGCTTTGATCTCAGGAAGCAACCTTGATGGAACTACTTCAGGTATACGAGTTCCTCTTTTGAACACACCTTGGCAAATGGCTTCATGCTCCACTATTCTTGGATCATCTGGCGTCACGTCATCCATCTTCTCAAGTGTCTTTGCAGCCTTCATCTCCTCCTTCTCTGCATTGCTTCTCCTCCTTGAATAAAACTTGGTATCCATAGCTGGGAATGAAATGTCGATGCAGAGTGTGTGCTGGCTTTTATTGACAAACAAGATGACCTATGAACAAGAGCATGCACACACAAGTAGAACAGTGCACAGTTCAAAGATGCTCACTAGCAAATGCAACCAAAAATGGCAATTGTGCCTTTATTCTATTTTGAGACATCAGTCATATATCACTTCACCATCATTTCACCATTCATGTGCTTAATTTAGAATATATCACTTCACCATCATTTCTGCTTGTTAGGAATATTCTGCATGTTATAGGAATATATAGGGATTGATGCCTTGTCTATGTGTGCCTTTGTAGTATAACATATATGCCTTATCTATAGGGATGGCGAAGTGGTAAGTGGTATATACACATGGGTTGAAGACCGATCTCGATCATGGTCTGGGTGTTGCTCACCGTCGTCGTTGTTATCCTCTATTCGATCATAGGGTGATAGCTCTATTTGTAATGTCATGATATTTGTAATGTGATCCAATTTGTAATATGATCCAATGTGATTATTTTGATTGCTATATTTTGGTAAAGGAAGCAGCAGATAGAGGAAGATTGAAGGGAAGTTTGTTCTATGAATAAAATACAGCTACTAGAGCTGTTGTAGTACTTGTATGTGCTTGTAGTAGGATGATGTGTATGTACTTGTAGCAGTATGTGTTTGGTTCCAAATAATCTCAGAATATGTATGTGGCCATTTTACTTTGACTTGGCATTTTATTCATGTCACCCATTTTACTTGGGTAGCTAGGCATGGTTAGGGAGGGGTGGTGATTTAGGTTAGCAAGAGAGGGGTGTGGGTTGGTGGTGGTGTGGCATATGTGAAGTGAGTGTTGTTGTCCATGTTAGGTTGGAGTTGAAAAAGGAGACAAAACCAAGTTATTTTAGAATTTAGAAGGAAGAGGAGAATAAGAAGGACATCCACGAGCTATACTATGATAATCTAATTAGTGAATAATAGAACAGCAAGGTGTCCAAACTCAGTGGTATACCAAGAAAGTAAATTTATTTTGTTGGAAGGTCTGTGTGGTTCATACAAGGCTATTGGGGCTACCTGAACTCAAACTGCACATGTAAACTTTTATCACGCGATTCTGGTATAAGATGGAATAACCATCCTCTTCAAGTTCAATGTTACGGATGTCAAAATAAAAATTCTAAATTGGAACCACATCCAATTTAAGGATAACCAGCAACAACAACATACTTATTAAGGATAACCACATCCATCAACCAACATACTATACTTTGACAGAATTCATGACCAAATGATGTTACTAACAGACCAAAACTGAACCTGACAGCAGAATAACAAACTGATGCAGAGGAGCTGCGAAGAGCAGAGCTCACCTGCGCGCTGCTCGCTCTTCCTCGTCGAATTCGGTGGCCGGCTCGGGCAGTAGTCCCCCGCATCGTCACCATAGATGTTGTGCAGATTGTCGAGCAAGAGGAAGGCGAGCGAGTCGCTGCCGATCTCCCGGAGCACGCCCTCCAGGTCCATCCGGTTCGAGATCAGCTCCCCGTCGCTCGGTGTGTCGATGCCGTAGAGGCACGAGCCCACCACCGGCGGGCTGGTGATGCGCATGTGCACCTCGCGCACGCCTGCGTCGCGGAGCAGGCGCACGATCTTGCTGGAGGTGGTACCCCTCGCCCCCTCGTCCCCCTCGCCCCACCGCCAAAGCTCCTCCCACCCTCGTTCGCGGCTGCCACGCCACGCCGGTCCTCGATGCCGCTGTTGACGCCCACGACATCGCAGTCACAGTCGCAGCTTCACACCAAGAGGCACGGGAGCGAGGGGGCCGGGGGGCGGCACCACGGTCTTCATGGAGGGCGGCACCGCGGTGGCCGCTCCTTCGGCTACGAGGGGATGGATCTGGGGGAGGGAGGAGGAGGGGAAGCGAGGAAGGAAAGAGGAACGAGAAGAGAAAGAAAGGGGAGAAGGGGGCCGGGGGCGTGCGTTATTTTGGCTAAGTGCCCAAAGTCAGTGAGGCACGCGTATGCCGTGCGCCACAGATATACATGCAATGGGACGCGGCCGATCACTAGCTGTGGGGACCACTGCTCTGTGGCGCACCGACCTTGCCATGCGCCACGGATAAGTGCATGTTAGTGGCGCACCGATGGCGACGTGCACCACGGATAAGTACCTGCGGGGCACCCTTCTTACGTGCGCCACAGATATGGGCACTGTGGATAAGCCTTTTCCCACTAGTGCCTGGCTGACGCCTCGAGCTTCACTTGATCCGAGCCAACGAGCTTGAGGGAGGCTGAGGGCTATCCTTCTGCCATGGAATGGGACCGCAGTTGGAAGGGGAAGCTTATGGCAGCGTGGGGTTGTGGGGGGCGGCAGCCGGAGTTTGGCCATGGTGGCGCGTTCTTGTTCTGCTCTAGGGTTAATAAGAGAGAGAGATTCATTGGCGTTCTGCTCGGGTCCGAAGAAAACGGTTTCGTCAATTGAGAGGTTAGTGCGGTGGCATTTTGCGTAAATACCATGCCAATTAGGGGTATATGGATATACCGCTTGGGCCAGTACCCGGGAAGGGGTAATTTGGGTTGGTACCATTAAAAGATCCACTCTCTAGGTTTATACCATCAAAAGATCCATCATTAGGTTGGTACCATCAAAAGGTTGCAAAAGTTTTGATTTTTACCACTCCTGTGAAGTCTCCATTACTGATGACCATGGTACCCTTTCATGAAAACATTTGGGCATCATCTCCTCAGCTGATCAAATTTAAGCATGTACTTGACAAGAATCTCTAATCGACAGATATTAGGTTCATTCCTGTACCAGCCACAAACACAGGGAACATAGAAAAAACATAAGACCCTCCTTACAACAATCGCAACTCCTATTGTCATACATAAATAAAGGGATTTATTTGTGGTCATAGAAGATAGCCCAGCTTGGAAAACAGGGGAATACATCGCAGTGAGGAGCAAGAACATGAAAGCAGGGGAACCTGGGAAGGAGCACGGGAGGCGGGCGTTGGGGGCATCAGGAGGAGCACGGGATCGGCCGGCCGCGTCGGTGAGCTCACGGACTGCTCGGGCTAGGCTTTCAGGCGGCCGGCCGGGACCCTTCTTCCCATGCCTACGGGAGCTTGGGGAGGGGGGGGTTGCCGCCGGGGAGGGCTATATGCGGTCGGAGGCTTCTCTGTGCGGGGGTTCGGTTCGAGCTGAAGAACAAAGACAGGGGTCCCTTCCGTTAGATGGTCATAGGGGTAAAAAGGGAAATTGTAAATACGTTAATCGACAAAGAAAAATAGTTCTCTAACGGAAGCCCACAGAGTGGCAAAACACAATAACGTGGTAAACTTTCGGTGGTATACAGAGCTAAATATGGATCTTTTGATGGTATAAATTAAAATATTGGATTTTTTAGTGGTACACACCCAATCCCCCCCCCCCCCAAGCCCTGGGAAGCGGGGTACCCCGTCTTCTCCGAACCATGAAGAAATCTCTAAAGCCGGCTGCCACGGAAAACGGCTTAAATCGAGTTTTTTTTAGCTTCAGCTTATTTTTACCTCTAAGCCGCCAAGAAGCTTCAAAAGAATTGGTCCTTAATGGTTGCTCGACCCCATTATAGGAAAGGTTTCCAGGCTATATTCCTATGTTCTTACAAGAGTATGTATGCTGCCAAAGTATTCTCCTTGGATGACCTTACGTCAATTTTATATCTACCTTTGTCTAGAAAAAGACATGAGGAAATGCTTTGGCTACAGGAATGTATGCAATCATCGCCCATGGTTGGTAGAGATGATGTATGGAGTTTTTGTTGGGAGATGCTTATATTGCTGCTAAATTCTATAAACATATTCATAGTCACATTATGGTGTTAATCATGCTTTGTAATGAATCTAGTCTAGATCTATCAGTAGCACTGTACTTTACCTTTCTAGATCGAAAACGGAGAGAGAGAGAGAGAGAGGGATCCGAGAGGAGAACTACCTGCTCCCTGGCTCGACAGACATGAGCCAGAGGGGATGCCGGAACTAGTGCCGGAGCTAGAACCTCCGTCGCTGGCCATGGGTGGAAAGGGGCGACGGCGTGAGCGTGGGTGGTTGAGAGCGAGGCGGCGGAGCTTCCCGTCGGCCTAGTGGGAACCCTAATCGGTGGGTGTGTTGGTGGGGGGCTGCGGCGCACGGTGAACCTCGTACCGTGTGCGTCCGGCCCCCCCACCTATTTATATACGAGGCGACATGTGGCCCGCAACCATGGATAGTTGGCGCCCCATTAGGGCGCGATGACTCGGACTCCGTTCGATGGGAGAGATCTATCCAACATTCTCCCCCTAGATCTCGACTTTACTTTTAACTTTGTACTTTACTTATTTCATCACAGAATGACACATAGAGCATGTTTCATCGTCTCAGCTCAATTGCCGATAGAATCAGACAGCTACTATATACCTTCGTGTTCTGAAACAAATTCTGTTACTTTTGGGCCTCTATAGTCCAGGAATCATAGGCTTGCCGTTAAACCCATGCCGGCTATGTGTTCCTTGAACACATTGGGTGGTAAGCCTTTCGTTAGCGGATCCGCAAGCATATCCTTTGTCCTTATATGCTCGAGACTTATAGTTTGATCCTGAACTTTGTCATTCACAACATAATACTTTATATCTATAGACTTTGAAGCATTACTCGACTTGTTGTTGTGAGCATAGAATACTGCGGGCTCGTTGTCACAAGACATCTTTAGTGGCTCTTGATGCGATCAACCACTTTCAAGTCGGGTAAGAATTTCTTTAACCATAACGCCTTGTCCCATGGCCTCATAACATGCTATAAATTCTGCATACATCGTAGATGATGCAACTATCGATCGCTTGACGCTTCTCCACGAAATAGCACCTCCTGCGAGTAAAGACATACCATCATGGACTTTCGGTCGTCTTTATCTCCATAAAATCTGCATCTGAATACCCTTTTATCTCTAGGGAATCAGATCTTCTGTATGTTAGCATAAGGCCTTTTGTGCCTTGCACATAGCGCAAAGCTTTCTTTACCATCTTCCAGTGCTCTATGCCTGGATTCTCTTGATATCTACCGAGTACCCCGGTGATAAATGCTAAGTCAGGGCGAGTGCACATTTATGCATACTGTAAGCTTCCAACAGCCGAAGCATATGGTACTGACTTCATTTGATCGATCTCATATTGATTCTTTGGACATTGGGATTTCCCAAAACTGTCGCCCTTGACTATGGGAGCAGGTGTTGAATTACTTCACGCATATTGTATTTTTTAAAATCTTTTTCACAACACGCTTCATGATCCTAACACTCCATTCTTTCATCTCGGTGAATTTCTATGCCCAAAACATAAGATGCTTCACCAAGGTCTTTCATGTCAAAGTTTGATGACAAGAATTTCTTTGTTTCTAGTAGTAGACTAACATCACTGCTAGCAAGCAGAATGTCATCCGCATATAGAATTAGGAAAATATATTTCCCACTTTTGAACTTTGCATAAATGTAGTTGTCCTCTACATTTTCTTTGAATCCAAATCTTTTAATGGTATCATTAAACTTTAAATACCACTGCCTAGAGGCTTGCTTTAACCCATAAATGGATTTCTTTAGGTGGCATCCCATATGTTCCTTTCCCTCCATGAAAAAACCCTTGGGTTGTTTCATGTAAACATTTTCTTCTAAATCTCCATTTAGAAATGCCGTCTTGACATCCATTTGATGTAACTCTAAATCAAAATGTGCAACTAGTGCCATGATGATTCTGAAGGAGTCCTTACATGAGACCGGAGAAAAAGTCTCATTGTAATCTACGCCTTCTTTTTGCGTAAAGCCTTTTGCCACGAGTCTAGCTTTGTACTTTTCTACATTCCCATTGGAGCCATACTTTGTTTTGTAGACCCACTTGCATCCTACTGTTTTGGCTCCTTTGGAAATTTCCTCTAAGTCCCAAACATTGTTGGAACTCATCGATTTCATTTCATCTTCCATTGCCTCCACCCACTTGGCTGAGTGAGGGCTACTCATGGCTTCTTCATATGAGGTAGGATCGCCCTCCATATGAACTATATTGTAAACTTTGCTTAAGACCGGACGGCACGAGGCGAGGCGGCGAGGTGGCCGCTCCAGGCGTCTTCCCTATTCCGCTTCTCGTGGCTCGGCCCATGGCAGCGCCGCCAATGGGCCTCCTCTCTCGAGTCCACGCAGTGGTGGCGGCTTGCCCCACGCGTGGCGAGCAGCGGTGGCCGGCGCGCGGACGAGTTCTCTGGCGGCGTTGGGAGGGTTGGAGGCGGCCGTCCGTCCGGCAACAGCGCCGGCGACGGTCCCCTCCTTCTCCTCCATCGCCACCCCTTTCTCTTCTTCCCCATGTGCATGCGCGAGGTGAGGTGGCCGGCGCTCCGGCGAGCCCCTCCCTCTGTTGACTTTGGCCGAAGCCATGGCGCCATCGCCACTTTGGCGCGGTGCGTCACCGTGGGTGGGCGCCACGGCAAATCAGCTTTACGCAAGGCGGTGTGGTCTGCCCCTTTTTTTTGAGTTTATTTTCGGGGTTAGATCTATGGGGATCTGGGGATTTGGGGTTTGATCTGTTCGGGGTGGGATCTGGGGCTTGCTTTGCCCCCGAAGGGATGTTTCTTCTTCTAGATGTCTCCCAAAAGGGATGCCCATCTAGATCGAGAGGAAAGGCGCGGCCATAGGGCAGGCGCTCTTTGGATCTAGGGTTTTTCTTTTCTTTCTAGTGGTATTCAAATGGATCTGGAAGTCTAGTTGCACGATAAAGACCAAGTTTGGGATGATCTGTGTCTGATTGGATGGACTTGATGGTGATTTCTATACTTTTAAAAAAATAATACTTCAAAATTTCTCGGTGGGCCACGGTCCACATGGCCCACCCGCTGGTACGCCTATGCTTGAGTCCACCATAAACTCTACATAGCCCACTCTTGTGCCTTCGGCGAAACTCCCTCACTAGCTGGCATATTCTCCACCCCATGTGTTGTCGGCACACCTCCGTGGGGTTCCTTCGTCTCTCTCATCTCCGTCTCCTACCATTGCCGCTTGTCACCGCCCTTGCCGTCGTCAGTAAGCTCTGATTCATTAACATATGCTAGCTTACTAGTGGACTTAGTTAATTAGATTTAGGATTTAGTATAACTGCTAGTAGATTGGATTTAGGATTTAGTTGATTTACGAATTAGGATTTAGTTGATCTAGTTCTACTCCCTTCTATCCATATTAGTTTTGAAGGAAGTACTCCCTCCGTGTCAGAATAGATGTCTTAGGTTTTTCAAATTTTAGATGAATTTATATACTAAATAGTGTCTAGATTCATCTAAATTTTGACAAATTTAAGACATCTATTTTTGGACCGAGGGAGTATTAAAATTTGCTAAGTTTACTAGGAGTGGATTTGGAGTATTGGTAGCCTCTTGCGGTCTTGCCCGGATGTAGTACTGGTAATTCTCTGGTGCCTAGCGAAGCTTCCTTGCCGGGTGGGGACATCGTGTAGTCGCGTTCCAAGTCAACCTGATGCGTCGTCGCGCTCGCGCCGTCTCCTCCTCCTCCTATGCCGTGAGAGCGATCGTGCTTCCACAGTTCACTTTCCAAGCACTTTGCCGGG
The DNA here is from genome assembly GCA_023614405.1 of Avena insularis. Classification (NCBI taxonomy): domain Eukaryota; kingdom Viridiplantae; phylum Streptophyta; class Magnoliopsida; order Poales; family Poaceae; genus Avena; species Avena insularis. Next base: position 26,031,700 of record CM042689.1, on the reverse strand, counting down.
ATGGGAGAGACGGTTTGGAGAGCAGAGGAGATTTGGCTGCCAGGATGGGAGAGACGGATCAGGGGATGGATTTCCTCGACTGCCTCGGCCGAAACACCTACGCCACCGTCTTCAAGCTGCTCGACGACCCCGCTGACCTCGCGCGCGCCTCTGCCCTCCGCCCTCTCCCGCTCCTAGCGCCGATTCGGTACGCACGGCCCAAATTCCCTGGCTCTGCCTTCACATGGCTATGGCGCCTCTGCATCCATCCATCTATTACCTAGATTCCGGTCTAGCCACTTAATAATCGGATACCACTTCCAGCGGATATTTCATAATCGCTTTGATGATGTTGCGAGCACCCCAAGAAATGATGCTTATGAGTACAGATTCCATAATCGTCTTGATGACGATGCGACCCCCCAAAAATGCCGCTTGTTATAGAACCATTTTAGTTGCTTCTGCATTGACCAAAACTGGGTTTGCTTTCCTATTATGCAAACCTACCAGGACCGTACTACTTCTTCTGTCCTAAAATACCATGCATTCTGAATTTAGCCAAAGTCAAACTTTATAAAGTTGATAAAATATGTAGAAAAAACTATAAACATCTATAGCACAGAATGTATATATTATAAAAATATATTTTATAATAATTCTAATGGTACTTATGTTGTATTGTAGGTGTACATAAATTTTTCAATATATTTGGTCAAACTTTATAAAGTTTGACTTTGACTAAACCCTCGTGATCTTGTTGGCTTGTGTAGATGAATTCGTATACCTCTATCAAAACGAAAAAATTGCAACACAGCAAGTTGTGGGAACAACGAGATCTTGCAAGTATATTTCGAGCGATTTGATTGTGTGCGATGAATTTGAGAAAAATCTTCCAAAAAAGCTCCAACTTTGACCACGGATTTGAAAAGATACGGATCACGAAACTCGATGCCAATGGTCGGAATAAAACCCATCATCGACTTGCATCTTTTCTTGCGGAACTTGTTTTGTGTTAATTATGAAGTGTCAAGGATGAACATGTTTAGACAGAAGATAGAAGGTAAACTTGCATGCCCGTCGACACCCTTGCGCTGGATCTGAACATGCTCCACGAAAAGATTCAAGCGTCGTCAATGGGTCGATGGATGAGAGCGTCAATATGGAGCCCGAGCTCTTGAAGTCCGTATCTTTTCTAAAAAATGTTTAAAATTAAAGTTTCAGAAAATTTAGTGGCGTAGATAATGATTTATAATATGTGTCTAAAAAAACTCATTTGAAAATATTTTATATACTGTTCTTAATAAGGTAAAAATTCCGTGTAATTTTGAATGGGCCTCCGTTTTTCAAAATTTGTCATATTTGTCTTTTTTGCTGCACTCGAAATATTACATATTTTTCGTTGATAATTTGCATAATTATAGTTTGTATTGTTATCTGCACGTACGGTATTTATTTCGAAAATATTTGATGTTTTTAGAGAAGTTCAAAAAAGGCTCTAGTGAGCCCGTCCTACAAATCCATTTTCCGGTCGATGGACCTGGACCTCCTATAGGCTCAGTGACGAGCTATCTACCTACCGCTGTATATATTACAGAGTAGTTTACACACATCTCGCAAACCAGACGACACTGCACTGCAGTGCAAGAGCAAGAGCTAGGGCGAGAGAGATTGGGTCAAAGCTGACGTGCCACTCATGGTGACGTTGCCGGAGCTGCACTTCGTGATGGTGCCGCACCTGGCGCAGGGCCACATCATCCCGATGGTGGACGTGGCGCGCCTCATCGCCGCGCGCGGGCCGCGCGTCACCGTCGTCACCACGCCCGTCAACGCCGCGCGCAACAGGGCCACCGTCGACGGCGCCAGGAGGGCGGGCCTCCCCCTCGATCTCGTCGAGCTCCCACTCTCCGGCCCGCAGCACGGTCTGCCGGAGGGGATAGAGACCGTGGACCAGCTGACAGGGCACGAACTGGGCATGTTCCTCAGCTTCTTCCACGCCACCTGGAACCTGGCCGGGCCGCTGGAGGAGTACATCCGCGCGCTGCCGCGTCTGCCGGTCTGCCTCGTCGCCGACATGTGCAACCCGTGGACGGCGGCGGTGTGCGAGCGTCTCGGCATCCCGAGGCTGGTCATGCACTGCCCCTCGGCTTACTTCCAGCTCGCTGTGAACTGCCTGACCGCGCACGGCGTGTACGATCGCGTCGACGAGATGGAGCCGTTCGAGGTGCCGGGCTTCCCCGTGCGCGCCGTCGGGACCAAGGCCACGTTCCGGGGCTTCTTCCAGTACCCCGGCGTAGAGAAGGAGTACCGCGACACGATTGACGCCGAGACCACCGCCGACGGCCTGCTCTTCAACACGTTCCGCGGCATCGAGGGCACCTTCCTCGACGCGTACGCGGCGGCGCTCGGTAAGAAGACGTGGGCCGTTGGGCCGACCTGCGCCTCAAGCACCATGGCCGACGACGCCGACTCCAAGGCCGGCCGCGGCAAACCCGCCGACGTCGACGCCGGCCACATCGTCTCATGGCTCGACGCCCGGCCGCCGGCGTCCGTGCTGTACGTCAGCTTCGGCAGCATCTCGCAGCTGACCGCGAAGCAGTTCGCCAAGCTCGCACGCGGTCTCGAGGCGTCGGGGCAGCCGTTCGTGTGGGCCATCAAGGAGGCCAAGGCCGACGCCGCCGTGAGGGCGCTGCTCGACGAGGAGGGTTTCGAGGCGCGGGTCAAGGACAGGGCACTGCTCGTGCGGGGGTGGGCGCCGCAGTTGACCATCCTCTCGCACCCGGCGGTGGGCGGCTTCCTCACGCACTGCGGCTGGAACGGCACGCTGGAGACCCTCTCCCTTGGCGTGCCGACGCTGACGTGGCCCACCATCGCCGACCAGTTCTGCAGCGAGCAGCTGCTGGTGGACGTGCTCGGCGTCGGCGTCAGGTCCGGTGCCAAGCTCCCCACATGGTACCTCCCCACGGAGGCCGAGGGGGTGCAGGTGGAGAGCGGCGACGTGGAGAAGGCGGTCGCCGAGTTGATGGGCGACACACCAGAGGCGGCGACGAGGAGATCCAGGGCCAAGGAGCTCGCTGCGAAGGCGAGAACAGCCATGGAGGAAGGCGGGTCATCGTACTCCGACCTGACAGACATGATCCGCTACGTGTCGGAGCTGTCCACGAAGAGAAGCTTCGAGATTGACGCAATGCCATTTGCAGCGGCGGAGCTCGGAAGCAACAAAGGCGGCGAGAAGATTGAAGCCGACGCTGCACTGTCAGTACAGTCTTAAGCGGCATAGCTACTGCCTCCTGGCAAGAATTTGCAAGTTCTCACTTACCAACGAGAGCAGCGATACAAACAGTTCGGGAAGAATAAACAAACTGGAACACCAACATTCAGAGCTTTATTGACCACAAATTTTCCCACATAGACTTCAGAGCACCTCTTTTTTAGTTGCCCTCTTGCTTGATGCTTATATTTTTCTTCAGTAGACTGTTCCTCAACTCAAGAACTTCCCAAAAGCTAATGGTTGAACAAATGACAATCCAAAATATAAAGTAAGAATTAATTAGAAAATGTTGACGAGCACATTCATTTTGACAGGGAAAATATACCTACGGCGCATGAAAAATAAACATGAAGAGATAGTAAACAACTAAGGTAGTTCTAACTTTCACGCACAACAGTTCGGGATTCAGTTATTACATGGGAAATACTCAGTCTTCGGAGTTGAGGAAGCAACTAAAGCATGGTCAGCTGGTAGTTCATCATGAGAATAAGCTGCGAACACATAAATTTGCAACACGACGACACAAATGGGCACAATAAGAGGCCACTGGATCATCATCATCCAACATGTGGTTTTGCACAAACCTAAACATATGTCCATGCAGCAAATTCATGTACAGCTAAAATCAATTTAGCTATAAGAAATTTGGCAATCAAGGAGCTAGACTGGCACAGCTACAAGAAACTTTGCACGGTTACAAGAAACTCAATACTGCATATAAATATTGAACCTTTTTTTTCCATGCCTGAAAATGATCAGAGCAACACAGATATACCGACAAAGAAAATAAAGAGAAGAAAATTTAATGAACAGCAGGAATATGCTTCCCACTAACAAATGTGCAAAGCTGTATATAAAACATGGAGGTAAAACTGAAGTGTAGAGGCACATCAGAGCTTTAAAGTCTCAACTACTAAGTGTATCATCACGTATGCACTAGGCCAAGGTAATGCAGGCTAGAAAAGCCAATTCAAAAATTTAAGTTCACTCCTAATGGTCAGAGGTACTCACAATTAGAAGTTCAAACAAGAGAATATACCCTGAAAAATATGCCAGAGAGATTGTTCATCTATGTATGTATGTCATCACAAACTGCTTTAAAACTGAATACGGTTTGACTACAGCTGTTCTAAAAATGCAGAATGCTTAAATTTCTGTTCTAACTGAAATATTTGTGAGCCTAAATTTCAGGACAGTAAAGGATCCTGTACATCCATATCAAACTGAAATTGGTCAGGCAAGGCAAAAGAACCCAGAACGAATTGCAATGCACATAGACGATGGATATTGGAGCGGTAACCACCGGCTCCGTGAGAAATGCGTTTTCGATTCTGTTTCCAGCTCCAAAAAAAAGGGCGTGGGCATCGTGATCGATCTTCAGAAAACAGTGTCGACGGAAGAGCAACTAAAATAATACCCCTAAAAAGTAAACATAAATACCCAACAACTAAGTTCTGTACTTCACATAGATTGAAGCAGATGCCCCTAAAAAACATATATTGATGCAGATTGCACAATAACATATGTTTAGCTCTTCGACTCTTAGTGATCACAAGAACGCATGAATGCATGCTTCTGTCAAGAGAGTTCAGAGAAGATTCTAACTAACATGACACCATTTTTGGAGAAGTTGACTCAAAATAGCACGGTGAAAATATATCAAGATTCTCCCCACTTCCATTACCACCGGCTGCTAAGGAGTGTTGACTTGCAACCATCTCGCTGCTTGTTGACATTTTTTATAGTGAAAGATACCGCAAAGTGCAAACACTTGGCACTACAAAAAGGGTTTCAGATTCAGATTGCACATATATATTCTTATAGCTATATCTAGCCCTTGCTATCCCACAAATTCAGATAGCATACTCTAAGGAGAGGAGAGAAGTTCCCCAACTCCAACCAAGATCGATGGAGGCAGCTATTTCGGCTATCCTAGGTGAGCTTGCTTCTAGGTCCATGTCTTTCTTGGTTGACAAATACCTGAAGCGGACAGTGGCGCCATCCGAGGAGGAGAGCGTGAACAACCTGCAACGGCTGCTGCTGCGGGTCCGTGTCATCGTGGAGGAGGCAGAGGAACGGCGCATCACAAACCAAGCCATGCTGCATCAGCTCAGCATACTGAGGAAGGAGATGTACAGAGGCTACTACACACTGGACACGTGCAGATCCCAAGGCGCTGCTGCTGCCAGAGATGATCAAGTGAGTCGTCATGCTTTCACCCTCTCTAAATCCAATTCTGCCAAGCGGGTCTGTTTCTATAGCGGCAGCAGCAGCCAGAGTGTGAATGAGTTGCAGCAGGTCCTTAGGAGTCTAGAAGCCATCATCACCGATGTGAATGAGTTTGTTTTGTTCTTAGGTAGCTGTCCTCGTCTGTGCCGCCAGCCCTATAGCGTGTACTTGGTTTTGGACAAGTGCATGTTCGGTCGCCAAGTTGAAATGGAACGTGTCATCAGCTTTCTGCTGCAACCGGAGTGTCACGGTACACAAAAACCATGCGTCCTACCAATCATCGGCAGGGCAAGAGCGGGGAAGACCACCCTCGTGGAACACACCTGTAACGACGAGAGGGTGCGTGCTCACTTCTCCCAGATCGTGTTCTTCACTCAAGGCGATCTTGAGGACGGAAGCCTAGAAGAGACTCTTAGAGATGGCGGTGTGGTCAGGTATCGGAACCGCGGGGCCTTAGATGCTGAAAGAGTATTGATCATTGCTGAACTAGGCGGGGGTAGGTATTCAAAAAGACTAGAGGAGAACATCAATGAGGATTTACTCGGAAAACTATACGAGATCCGCATTGCATCTGGAAGTAAGATCATCGTCACGAGCAGGTCGGACAAGATTGCGAGCTTCGGACGTACCGAACCTCCTCTGAAGCTCGAGTTCTTAACCCAAGAAGCATACTGGTACCTGTTCAAGGCGTATGCATTCGGGAGCAGCACAGACGCAGCGGATCACCCGAAGCTAGTGCCCATAGCCATGGAGATGTCCAGGGAATGCGGAGGGTGCTTCCTGGCTGCCAACATCTTCCCTCGATTACTGAGATCAAATCCCTGCCCTCGGTTCGGGAGTTCTGTCCTTGCAGCCATAAAAAGGTTGAAGCGGAACCACTACTTGTACACTGCAGCAGATCATCGAGCAGATTATCAGGAACCAGCACTATGTAACCCCAGAGTAACTCCAAATTGTATGGTTCTTGATGACTATGAAATACCTGATTCTGTTCATAGCAGCACAGCTCCCAGGTTATCAGTGCTAGATGTCCTGTTTGGAAGTGCTAGGCCTAGAGGAAGATTTGATGCTCTCGCGTGGAAATCCCAGGTACCACCTCACTACAGCTACATATATAGCTGCGAGATTCAGAGGCCAAAGTGTAAGGTTGTCAGGAAGAAGAGAACTGGCGGCTGATCGTCTCATCTTCTTTCTCTCAAGTCTGAATCTGATGAAAGCTGCATGTGCATAGTCACCTGTATCAGCTGTATGTATTAATTATTCTCATTAATAAAAGTAGCCATGTGTATTAATCTATAAGTGCGATTTCACTGTGAGTAGTACGTTTAAGCAAATGGTACCTTAGGACAATAGGGCCTGCAAAAAAACTGTAACAACATATATTTTCATCTTCAACATGCACACATGTCAAAGCTAATACCGCTCACCCAAGGAGATCTGAAACCATATTCAGCAGCACTTCATCAAGTGACTTTGTTGTTGCCCAGTGACTTATTTGAGTAATTTAGGAGCTTCCAGAATCCTTTGCATTCAGCACCACAGGAAGGCATGCACTAGGCAGTAGGCACTGATTTGAACTTGGCCTCATTGACCTACGGTTCCTTTCACAGTTATTCAGCTCTCAAATCAAAGATTTCCTTGGCAGTCCCCTGGACGTGAGGCATGTATTTCTGTGGAAGTCAACCCATCCAAACACCATTTTTTAGTACACTGTTTTATATTAAAACTATCAGAAAAAAGAGAGCGAATAGGCAGGGAAAGTGAAAGTATAGTAAACGTTGGGCGTTGGCGAAGAATGGGAAGGACTGGTGGCATGGTAATTAACTAATAATTCCTTAACAATAACGAATGTTTGAGAGCTATCCAGAGGTATGCTCCACATGACACTGCATCAGGAAGATGCAACGGGGATCAAACTGCACCTCAAGATTTCAACTGTAGGAGTTTTTTTGGAGAGAAACTGAAGGAGTTACTAAGGAAGCTACTAAGGAAGCAGACAGTACAGTACTACTAAGTGTACACGTGCACGCACGTCTTGTTATATCTCAAAACAAATTCATAAATCTAAATATCGCTACATGTAATACAAGTACAATCCTACTTGTAATGGGATTTAGTACTTTACAAACTTAGCTAAAGACTTCACAAACTTACCTAAAATGTATAGAGATCAAATCCATCGCCAACAACCAACAATTAGGCGTTTTATATCTGAACAATTGGACGATAAACAACCATACGATTTCTCTCTTGACTGCCCAAATAAAATACCTATTTAATTCCAAGTCTACTATGGGGTATACCAGATCAAGGTCAAAGGCATCCTACCCCCTGCTGGTCTCATGCATACATGACATATATGAGCTCTCAAAATTCATCATTTCAATGTGTACCAAGTAAATCATAATATCTGTTTCCCCATTTGCAGTTTCACCTAAAAACATGAAAAGTCTAGAGCATCTATGCAATTGTAAATAGACCCATGATATGCACATTGTGTTACATATTCTCCATTGTAGGTTAATGAGGTTCGATTAAATCCACCATGCCATATTTGTACTTCAAGAAAAGCTAGGAAACAATTAGATAGTGGCAAGAGAAAATAATAACATATCTACTGGAATTCCAAGACCAAAGCGCTGGATTGCATTGAACGACACTGATGTTGCATTGTTGAGAACACCTTAACCAAAGACCAAACTGTACAACAAGGGTATCTAATCTTGGCTTAACATCTACGAGGTGCATATAGAATGCATTGCAAAGAATATTGCCATGGTTTTAAAGGCGTCGCCTAGGCGTCCAGGCGCCCCTCCTTCGCCTTGCAAAAATGGCCGCTTTAGGCGCCTAGGCGTCCAAAGCGCCCGTCTAGGCGTCAGAGCGCCCCTATGTCGCCTTAAGACGCCTTAACACCTTAAAAACCATGAATATTGCCCAATCTTGGCTTAACACCTGCATCTGTACAATATTAAGGTGCTTAAAAGGTGAACAATAAATGATAGAAAAATTTACCTGCATGTGTAGCAGAAACTGATTAGGTCTAGCTACCTACACCTCCACAGTTCACCCAGGCTGAAGAAGTGCCTGCCGTTTCCAGATTCTCATGTCTAGAGACCATTCAGAGCAGTGTCATGTTACACCACTAACAAAATAAATTGAGCTTAAAAACTGAAAAGAGCACAATGTATTAGCTTTCCCAGGTACAAATTCATCATTATGATTTAGTCCTTTTAGCAGATTAGCAGACGTAATAAATAATGAATTAGAGAAATAGAACTAGCTTTAAGCCTCCAAATGTACCTGCTGAGTAACCTATTTCACATTTCAGTTGGTTCAAGGTGGGTTTTCATGTAGTCTTCAACTTCCAACTGTTATGTATCTTATATCTTGCGGAAAAACTGCACCGCGGCTATGAACTAAAACTGCCATTATGCAATTCTTACATATCTGAATAGGCATGCAACAGGAAATTTAGTTCAATGGTATTACAGAAAGAATTTGTCAATCTTGGTGTTCATTGTTTTATTGCATCGATATTCATGTACTCCAATTGCTAGAGAAGAAAATTTGCTAGCTCTGACTTGGACAACAAAAATTACATAAATGCAGCTAACAGTAGACCAATTGCAGCCCACTATCTGTGTAAAGAGATTAAATGAAGTTAGGTACCACTAACATAATTTTGTTTTCTATCGATAATAATGGCATAAAATGGTATCCCACAAGAATTGGAACAGAAGTACTGCAAAACAATATCGCTATATGTTGAAGAGGTCATCTGGTAGCAAAAAAAAACAAATATGACACTACTTAAAATTGTTAAATTAACACGAAAGGATGTGAAATGTATTTGGTCAACCTATTATGTTGCAACAGATATGTGAGGGCATTCTTTTAGCTGCAGCGTAGACACTGTCGAATGGATGGTAATGAGAAAGGATGTCGGGTTCAAAAGGTTTCTTGAACTACAATGACTCAAGATGGACAATAAAGAGGCCGATATCTGTCCATACGAACACCACTTTATTTTCCTCAGCGAACCCTAATATGTCGTGTAGCTCCCCTGGATTCAGAGAAAATAGCTTCTCCAGTTCGATAGTTCTTCCAAGCCCCCATGAAGCAATAGCATCAGAGTCAGTCTTCCTCTTCCACAACTGGATGCTGCTCCCTGTCAGGAAGAGTAAACCAAGTCCACCACCCTCTGCCGGCACAATCCACAAATGGTAATTGCCTTCTTCAAGCATATGCACAGGCACCTGTATCACAGCTAGGCTTTGCTTCACCAAATCAAACTTGAGAATTCCAACAGAATTCCCCGCGAGCATCCAGTAGAGAGAATCCCCAGCCAACACACAAGGCTTGCCATTAACCAAGGTGGGATCTCTGCTCATAGGAACCTTGGATGGAAGCTGTGTAGAGATGAGATTACCCCATAAACCGGTCTCTGACGAGTAAACGCAGGCGAGTCCTCGTCTTTTGCCGTCGTTGTCGTCACTATCAAGACAACTTGGAAGTGGGTGTCTTTGGCGGCACGGAGCACCGCTCCGTTGATCGGTGGGACACGATTCGGAGCCTCCAGAGTAGGTACGAAGGATAGGCAATCGTCTCGGTTGAAGTAACCGAGGAGCGGAGGGTTGCGGCGGTGGTGGCGGCGGAAGCGGCGGCAGAAGCCGGGGTCGAAGGCGAGGCTGCGCCAGCGCCGGCAAACGAGGGAGGCGCGGGGGAGGAAGGAAGGCTGCGGCGAGAGAGTGCGGCGGTGGAGGCTGGCCGTCATCTCACCCTATGCAGGGAATTGTTTTTCTTTCTGAGAATCGGCCTTGCGAGATGTGGATGTGGTGGACTGTTTTACGAGCTGGCGGATTATGGTGGACTTTTTTTCCGGTTTTGCTAGTGGTCAGTCATCTTTTTCACCGTTTAATTTATCTCGTGATTTGTACAAATTAAAAGTTACATGTGAGTTGTAACTAGGGTGTAACTGAGAATTTAATGAGTTGCAACCTAGTTGTAACTGAGAATTAGTACAAATATTATAAGTTGCAACTAGGTTGCAACCGAGATTTTAGCAGAAATATTAGGATAACATCAGCGACTTAGACATAACAAGTTCTCAGGCGCCTAAAATCTAGGCACTCCTTTTTTTTTTACATGCAATTCTAGCGGATGAGGTACAATCCCCCCTCCCCCACCTTTCCCCTCCATTCCCGGGAGAAATCCTAAGCCTTGGCTGGGCGACGGCGGCGCTCCGGCGTCGTTCTCCTCCTTGGAGGCGCCGCTTTGGGAGAAGGGGGACAGTGTGGCCGTCGGTGTGGTGACAGAGACATTGATGCGGTTCGGGCAGGACGAAGTTGAGGCTGAAGGTTCTGCAAGCAGGTCCAAGGTTTCTTTAGGCGCTCTGCCGCCGCGTTGTGCTGTGTTTGTTGGTGGGCCAACACCCTCGAGCCTGGGTGAGGAGGAAAGGGGCCCCTCCTTCGGCAGCAGCACACCAAGGTGGAATTCGAGCCGGTTCTTCATCACAATGGCGTTGGTTGCTCCTTCTTCCTCTTCGACGCCCTGTCTCCTTTCGTCTGTGGCTAGTGCTTCGAGGCTTGTCCAAGTTGGTTTCTTGTTGGCACAGCGAGCAAAGCTCTAGCCTGCCGTCGCGTGTACTGCGGTGGGCACAACAGCGGTTGGGCAGTCTAGGGGCGAGGTGCCTAAACCTACCATGGTTGTGCAGTGGTCAACTATGGACATGCAGCTATTGTTTGAGTGTGTTCGCGGCTTCAGCCTTTGTAGCTCTTCTAGTTTTCCGCCTATCTATTTTATCCTTGTTCAAGCTCTGTAATCAGTACCCTGTATCCTAGCCGGGTGTGGGCTTTATTAATTTAAAGCCAGGCTCTTTTAAGCCTCTTATCTAAAAAAAAAAATACATAATAATTATCTAAATTATACTACCTCCGTTTCACAATATAAATCTTTCTAGTAGTGCAAATTAAACTGCTAAAAAGACTTATATTTTAGAACGGAGGTAGTAGTATTGCTCAAATCAAATTACAACAATAGTTTAAATCAAATTAAACAAATAATGAATGGTTCGGAGGATAAATAATTGTTTATCTCACACATAAATAAATACTCGTGACAAGAGAGCTGACAATGGTGCTCGATGAGATTGTTATAGAGATGGATATGCTTGGCCGATTCTTCAATTTGCCAATACGTCCTAAGAAATGCTTGAACGCAATCGGAATTCCTACAGGACCAGCCACCAAGTAGCCTATGGGACGATGAAAGCGTCTACTAATTGTAGCCTATGGGACGATGAAAGCGTCTACTAATAAAAGAGTGATCGACATCAACAACTCTTATTTTTTTGAATTGAAACCAGAGAAGTTATTGTCCAGACTTAGAGCATCTTTAGCGGGATCAAACACTCGATAGATTCCCAGAGCCAAGAAGGAGTGAAAAAAAGAACGCTTCGTCGTCCCGCTCGCCTCCCGCGGGCGACGGGCGACGCCCCAGGCCCCAACTCCCCAGCGCCCTTCCTGCTCCCCTCCCTCCCCACCGCCGCCGGCGAGCGCCACCGGGCAAAGCCCGCGCGGTGCTGGTGGCGGCGGGAGTTCCTCCACCCACCCGTTCGAGGGAGCTGCGCGGGAAAGCTGTAGGGTTTCGTAGCATGGAAAACAAAAAAATTCTACCGCATGCATACAAACAAGCCAAGATCTATCTACTAGATTGTAGCAACGAGTCGATAGAAGCACTCACCTTGAAGATTCCAAAGCGGTTAACGAGAGCAGATTCTCGTGGGTGATGTAGTCGTACACTTGCCGATCTCAAGATCGCATAGACGATCCTTCCGGCGCTGCGATCCGGCAGCACTTCCGCAGTCGGTCACACGTTCGGTACTCGATGAAGACATTCCTCTCCCTTGTTGGAATTATGCCCTAGAGGCAATAATAAAGATGTTATTATTATAATTCTTGTTCATGATAAAGTTTATATTCCATGCTAGAATTGTATTAAGCGGAAACTTTAATACTTGTGTGGTTTGTGAACAACACCGTGTCCCTAGTATGCCTCTATGGACTAGCTCATTGATTAATGATGGTTAAGGTTTCCTAACCATAGACATGAGTTGTCGATTGATAATGAGATCATATCATTAGGAGAATGATGTGATGGACAGACCCAAACTAAGCAGAGAAATTAGATCGGGTCATCGTGTTCATCTTTGCGAAGCTTTCCTTATGTCAAATATTATATTCCTTAGACCATGAGATAATACAACTCCCTGGTATCGGAAGAAAGCTTTGAGGTCATCAAACGTCATCCTATGAGAGGGTGATCATAAAGGTGTCTCTCAGGTGATCGGAAGTGCACATTGGGTTGTATGTATCGAGATGGGATTTGTCCCTCCCAAGTCGGAGAGATATACTTCGGGCCCACTCGGTAATCGATATCAACACCGCTTGCAAGCATGTGGTTAAGGAGTTAATCACAAAGTGATATCGGATTACGGAACGAGTAAAGTACTTGCTGTGAACGAGATTGAACTAGGTATGACGATCGAATCTCGGGCAAGTAAAATATCACGAGACGAAGGGAATATATATATGGGATTGATTGAATCCTGGCATCGTGGTTCATCCGATATGATCATCGATGAATGTGTGGGAGTCAATATGGGTTTCCAGACCCCGCTGTTGATTATTGATAGAAGATCATGTCCGCATATTCTCGAACCCGAAGGGTCACACACTTAACGTGTCTCGACGCTAGGATAGATTGGATAATTGGTTTATGAGTTTTTGTTCGGAGTCTCGGATGGGATCCGGGACATCACGAGAGGTTCCGGAATGGCCCGGAGAATAAGATTCATATAAGGCAGTGCAGTTTTTGGAGTTCGGAATTGTTCTGGGTTAATCGGTATTATACCGGAAGCTTCTAGAACCTTCCGGAGGGGGACCAACATGGCCCCACCTTCCGGGAGGGGGCATGGGCCTATGAGGGAGTGCCCTGGCCGCATTGGGCCAGGGGCACAAGGCCCCATAGGGCCCAGCCGGCCAAACAAGGGGAAACCCTAGTTTGGACCTTCTAGAAGGGGGAGGTTTCCTTGCCCCCCACTCCTCCTACTTTGGCCGCCGGCCTAGGGCTTGGGGGAGGGGTTAGGGCTGCGCCCACCCCTCTATATATAGAGGGCTGGGGGCACACCACCCCCCCACACCTTCCCCTCAAGCCTAGTCGCCATGCTGCCCTCCTCTCTCTCCCTCCCGACTGCGTGTAGGCGAAGCCCTGCTGCAGAAACTCTCCACCACTTGCACCGCGCCGTCGCGTTGTAGATCCAATCCGTCTCTCCACCATACTTGCTGGAGCGAGGAAGGAGGAGACGTCGAGGTGCCGCACGTGTGCATCTCACGGAGGCATCGCCACTTGTGGTGCTAGATCCGATCGGATCGCGAGGAGGAGAAGCGAGTACGACTACATCACCCACGTTCCGACGAACGTTCCGCTGTGCAAATCTTCAAGGGTATGAAGATCTCATCTAATCCCTCTCGTTGTTTGCATCTCCTAGATTAGATCTTGGCTTCCCTCTGTTCGCATCCGTAGAAAATTTTGATTTACTATGCCGCGAAACCCTTCAGTGGTATCAGAGCTAGATCTATGCGTAGATGTGTTTCACGAGTAGAACGCAACATGGTTGTTGCGGGCGTTGATGTTTTCTGTTGCAAGCCTCTTGTTTGTGTTCTTCTTATGACGCGGGATAGTGAGATTGAAGCGGTCCAGGCCAACCTTACGCGACGTCGTTCGTGAGACCGGCTCCACACTTGACGTGTGGCTTGTTCCACACATGCGGCTGGTGCATGTCTGTTTCTCTCACTATAGTTATCATGGGTTTAACACCGGAGTTTGGCAACCATAATATCACCATTGTGGCTTTCCGTAGGTAAGAATTGTTCTTAGCTTGCTACTCCCATAAGCCACGTAAAACATGCAACAACAAAGTAGAGGCGTCTAACTTATTTTTGCAGGGAGTGTTTTCTGTAATATGGTATGGCCCAAGATGTGATGTGTATATTGTATGCGATGATCATGTTTTGTAATGTTTCACGACTTGCATGTCGATGAGTACACAACCGGCAGGAGCCATATGGTTGTCTTTATAATTGTGTATGACCCAAGTAGTCAACTTCTTATACGCCATGTAATAGCTTTACTTTATCGCTAAGTAGTTAGCAATAGTTGTAGTTGCTATTCATGGTGGAGGCAATCATGGTGGAGTGATGGAGATCATGCCGGCACGCACAAGATGGAGATCATTGCGCGAAGATTGGCTATACCATGTCACATAAGTTATATGCATGTGATGTTTATCTTTTATGTATCTTATTATGCTTAGATCGCGACGGTAGCATTATAAGATGATTCCTCACTTAAAGATCAAGATAAAAACTGTGTTCTCCACAAGTATGCACCGTTACGAAAGTTCGTCGTGTCCAAGCATCACGTGATGATCGGGTGCTATAGACTCTATGCTCACATACAACTGGTGCAAGCCAGTTTTGCACATGCGGAAATACTTGGGTCTAACTTGACGAGCCTAGCATGTACAGACATGGCCTCGGAACACATGAACCGAAAGGTTAAGCATGAGTCATATGAATGATATGATCGACACTTTGTTGTCCACCATTGAAGCCACATCTCTTCTCGTGAAGATCGGATTAGGTGTGGTGAATTTGGATCATGTTCACTAAACAACTTGAGGGATGTTGAATTTAGTGGGAGTTCATCTAGTAATTTGATTAAAAGTTGAACTAGTTATCATGAACATAGTCTAATTTGTACTTGCAAATATTGTAGATCACATGGCTAAGTCCAACTTCAACTTCAACGTTTTTGCTGAGAAAGAAAAGCTTAAGAACAATGGGTCTAACTTCACCAACTGGTTCCGCAATCTGAGAATCATTCTCTCTGGCGGTCAAAAGGACTATGTCCTTGAGAAAGCGTTAGGTAACCCCTAACTGCTAGCGGCTGATGAGAAAGTTGTCTATCAGTCGCGCAATGATGATTATGGTGTGATTAAGAGCACCATGTTGTTTGCTATGGAATCGGATCTTCAAAATCGTTTTGAAGACTATCCCGGGCCCTTTGAGATTCTTGAGGAACTGAACCATGTTTCAGACTCAGGCCCGTTCTGAGAGATATGAGATCTCTGAGAAGTTCTTTAACTGCAAGATGGAGGAAGGGAGTTCCGTTAGTGAGCACGCCATAAAGATGTCGGGCTACAGTCAACGCCTTGAGCAACTGGACTGCAAGATTCCAGAGGAGCTCAAGATTGACAGAGTTCTGCAATCACTCCCTCCCAGCTACAAAAGTTTTGTAGTGACTCATAATCAGATTGGTTCCACTGATACGATCACCGAGCTCTTCGCAAAGCTGAAGGCTGCGGAGGTGGACATCAAAAAGGATAATCATGTGTTGATGGTCAACAAGCCCTCCTTTAAGAAAGGTAAGGGTGCAAAGAAGCCCTTCAAGAAAGGTGGCGGCAAGCGCGTTGCCCCTGCTGAGAAGAAGCTCAAGTCTGGTCCTAAGCCGGACACTGAGTGCTTCTATTGCAAGGACAAGGGTCATTGGAAGCGCAACTGTCCGAAGTACTTAGCGGACAAAAAGGCTGGCACCATCAAAGGTATATTTGATATACATGTTATTGATGTTTTCCTTACTAGCCCTCGTTGTAGTGCCTGGGTATTTGATACTGGTTCAGTTGCTAATATTTGTAACTCGAAACAGGAGCTACGGAATAGACGGCGGCTTGCGAGGGATGAGGTGACGATGCGTGTTGGCAACGGATCAAGAGTTGATGTGATGGCCGTCGGCACGCTCTCCTTAGTTTTACCTTCGGGATTAGTTTTAAACCTTAATAAATGTTATTATGTGCCTGCGTTGAGCATGAACATTATTTCTGGATTGTGTTTATTGCAAGACGGTTATTCATTTAAATCGGAGAATAATGGTTGTTCTATTTATATGAGTAACATCTTTTATTGTCATGCACCTCTTGTGAATGGTTTATTTCTTCTAAATCTCGAAAGGGATGAAACACACATCCATAACATTGAGGCTAAGAGATGCAAAGTAGATAGTGATAATACTACTTATTTGTGGCAATCGCTGCTAGGTCATATTGGTGTAAAGCGCATGAAGAAACTCCATTCTGATGGACTTTTGGAGTCTCTTGATTTTGAATCATTTGACACATGCGAACCATGCCTCATGGGCAAGATGATCAAAACCCCGTTCTCCGGAATTATGGAGCGAGCAACGGACTTGTTGGAAATCATACATACCGATGTGTGCGGACCGATGAGTGTTTCGACGCGCGGTGGATATCGCTATTTTATCACTTTTACCGATGACTTAAGTAGATATGGGTATATCTATTTAATGAAGCATAAATCTGAAACATTTGAAAAGTTCAAGGAATTTCAGAATGAAGTGGAGAACCATCGTAACAGAAAGATTAAGTTTCTACGATCCGATCGTGGGGGCGAGTATTTGAGTTATTATTTTCTCATGCATCTTAAAGCAAGCGGAATTGTTTCGCAACTCACGCCACCCGGAACACCACAGCGCAATGGTGTGTCTGAACGCCGGAATCGAACCCTATTAGATATGGTCTGATCGATGATGTCTCTTACTGATTTGCCGTTATCATTTTGGGGTTATGCATTAGAAACCGCTGCATTCACTTTAAATAGGGCACCATCTAAATCCATTGAGACGACACCGTATGAACTGTGGTTTGGTGCTAAACCTAAGTTGTCGTTTCTTAAAGTTTGGGGATGCGAAGCTTATGTCAAGAAGTTGATGCCACACAAGCTCGAACCCAAAGCGGAGAAATGCGTCTTCATAGGATACCCTTAGGAAACTATTGGGTATACCTTCTATCACAGAACCGAAGGCAAAGTGTTTGTCGCAAATAACGGTTCCTTTCTTGAGAAGGAGTTTCTCTCGAAAGAAGTGAGTGGGAGGAAAGTAGAGCTAGACGAGGTTGTTGAACCTTATCTTGAATTGGAGAGTAGCGCATCACCTGAAATTGTTCCAAAGGTCACCGCACCAATAATAGAGGAAGCTAATGATAAGGATCATGAAGCTCGAACGATGCTCACATCGAACGTCGCAGGTCGACAAGGTCGCGTGCCCCTCCTGAGTGGTACGGCAACCCTGTCTTAACTGTCTTGTTAGTAGATGACAGTGAGCCTGCGAACTATGAGGAAGCTATGATGAGCCCAGACTCTGAGAAATGGCTAGAGGCCATGAAATCCAAATTGGGATTAATGAGCGAAAACCAAGTATGGACTTTGGTGGACCCTCCTAGCGACCAAAAGGCCGTTGAGTGCAAATGGATTTTCAAGAAGAAAACGGACGCGGATGGTAATGTTACCGTCTATAAAGCATGGCTTGTCGCGAAAGGTTTTCGTCAAGTTCAAGGTGTTGACTACGATGAGACTTTCTCTCCCGTAGCAATGTTTAAGTCCATTCAGATTTTATTAGCAATTGTAGCGTTTCATGATTATGAAATTTGGCAGATGGATGTCAAGACTGCGTTCCTCAATGGCAACATTGATGAAGAGTTGTATATGATGCAACCCGAAGGTTTTGTCGATCCTAAGGATGCTGATAAAGTATGCAAGCTTGAGCGTTCCATTTATGGACTGAAGCAAGCATCTCGAAGTTGGAACCTTCGTTTTGATCAAGTGATCAAGAGCTTTGGATTTGTTCCAAATAGCTACGAAGCTTGTATCTACAAGAAAGTGAGTGGGAGCTCGGTGACATTTCTGGTACTATATGTGGATGACATATTGATTATTGGAAATGACATTAACATGCTTAACGATGTGAAGAGTTATTTGAACAAATGTTTTTCAATGAAAGACCTAGGTGAAGCTGCTTATATATTGGGCATCAAAATCTATAGAGATAGACAAAGAAGCCTGATAGCTTTAAGCCAGAGTACATACCTAGACAAAGTTCTGAAAAGGTTCAAAATGGATAAGGCAAAGAAAGGTTCATTGCCTATGTTGTCAAGTAAGATATTGAGCAAGGCTCAGTGTACAACTACGGTAAATGATAGGGAAGCTATGAGCAAAGTGCCTTATGCCTCGGCCATAGGTTCTATCATGTATGCCATGCTGTGTACTAGACCGGATGTGTCCAATGCTCTTAGTTTGACGAGCAGATATCAAAGTGATCCAGGAGTGGAACACTGGACAACCGTGAATAACATCCTAAAGTACCTAAATAGGACTAAAGAAATGTTCTTAGTCTATGGGGGTGATGAACAACTCGTCGTAAAAGGTTACGTCGATGCTAGTTTCGACATCGACAAGGATGATTCTAAATCTCAGACAGGATACGTTTATATTTTGAATGGAGGAGCTGTGAGCTGGAGAAGCTGCAAGCAAAGCGTGATCGCAGGATCTACAGTAGAAGCGGAATACATGGCTGCTGCAGAAGCGTCAAGTGAAGGAGTTTGGATCAGGAACTTCATCACTGAGCTTGGCGTGGTTCCAAGTGCATTGGACCCACTGGAGATATTGTGTGACAACACTGGCGCCATAGCACTTGCTAAGGAACCAAGATATCATCCAAAGACCAAGCATATCAACCGCAAGTTTCATATAATTCGAGATTATATAGCAGATGGAGATCTGAAGATTAGCAAAGTACATACAGATCTGAATGTCGCAAATCCATTGACTAAACCTCTTCCACGTGCAAAACATGATCAGCACCTTAGTGCCATGGGTGTGAGATTGTTGCCAAATGTAAACTAGATTATTGACTCTAGTGCAAGTGGGAGACTGTTGGAATTATGCCCTAGAGGCAATAATAAAGATGTTATTATTATAATTCTTGTTCATGATAAAGTTTATATTCCATGCTAGAATTGTATTAAGCGGAAACTTTAATACTTGTGTGGTTTGTGAACAACACCGTGTCCCTAGTATGCCTCTATGGACTAGCTCATTGATTAATGATGGTTAAGGTTTCCTAACCATAGACATGAGTTGTCGATTGATAATGAGATCATATCATTAGGAGAATGATGTGATGGACAGACCCAAACTAAGCAGAGCAATTAGATCGTGTCATCATGTTCATCTTTGTGAAGCTTTCCTTATGTCAAATATTATATTCCTTAGACCATGAGATAATACAACTCCCTGGTATCGGAAGAAAGCTTTGAGGTCATCAAACATCATCCTATGAGAGGGTGATCATAAAGGTGTCTCTCAGGTGATCGGAAAGTGCCTGTTGGGTTGTATGTATCGAGATGGGATTTGTCCCTCCCAAGTCGGAGAGATATACTTCGGGCCCACTCGGTAATCGATATCAACACCGCTTGCAAGCATGTGGTTAAGGAGTTAATCACAAAGTGATATCGGATTACGGAACGAGTAAAGTACTTGCTGTGAACGAGATTGAACTAGGTATGACTCGCACCGACGATCGAATCTCGCAAGTAAAATTTTGCGAGACGAAGGGAATATATATATGGGATTGATTGAATCTGGCATCGTGGTTCATCCGATATGATCATCGATGAATGTGTGGAGTCAATATGGGTTTCGGACTCACCGCTGATTATTGATAGAAGATCATGTCCGCATATTCTCGAACCCGAAGGGTCACACACTTAACGTGTCTCGACGCTAGGATAGATTGGATAATTGGTTTATGTTTTTGTTCGGAGTCTCGGATGGTATCCGGTACATCAAGGTTCCGGAATGGTCCGGAGAATAAGATTCATATAAGGCAGTGCAGTTTTTGGAGTTCGGAATTGTTCCGGGTTAATCGGTATTGTACCAGAAGCTTCTAGAACCTTCCGGAGGGGGACCAACGTGGCCCCACCTTCCGGGAGGGGGCATGGGCCTATGAGGGAGTGCCCTGGCCGCATTGGGCCAGGGGCACAAGGCCCCATAGGGCCCAGCCGGCCAAACAAGGGGAAACCCTAGTTTGGACCTTCTAGAAGGGGGAGGTTTCCTTGCCCCCCACTCCTCCTACTTTGGCCGCCGGCCTAGGGCTTGGGGGAGGGGTTAGGGCTGCGCCCACCCCTCTATATATAGAGGGCTGGGGGCGCACCACCCCCCCCACACACCTTCCCCTCAAGCCTAGTCGCCCTGCTGCCCTCCTCTCTCTCCCTCCCGACTGCGTGTAGGCGAAGCCCTACTGCAGAAACTCTCCACCACTTGCACCGCGCCGCCGCGTTGTAGATCCAATCCGTCTCTCCACCATACTTGTTGGACCGAGGAACGAGGTGCCACACGTGTGCATCTCACGGAGGCATCGCCACTGGTGGTGCTAGATCCGATCGGATCGCGAGGAGGAGAAGCGAGTACGACTACATCACCCACGTTCCGACGAACGTTCCGCTGTGCGAATCTTCAAGGGTATGAAGATCTCATCTAATCCCTCTCGTTGTTTGCATCTCCTAGATTATATCTTGGCTTCCCTCTGTTCGCATCCGTAGAAAATTTTGATTTACTATGCCGTGAAACCCTTCATCCCTTGTTCCAGCAGGCAGCGGAGGCTGTAGTTCTCCCCTCGCGATTCCGACAGCACGACGGCGTGGTGTCGGAAGTAGAGGGAAGATCCCGCAGGGCTTCGCCTAAGCCGGTGCGAGTTATGGTGGATCTAGGGTTTCCCGTTGATCTAGGGTTTAGAAGACCGGGAGGAGAAGGAGGTGTCGGCGGCGGCGGCGCGGCTTGGCGCGGCGGAGGTGGCTTGGCGCAGGGAGGGCTAGGGCTTATGGTGTTGGGGCAGCCCTCCCCCTCTATTTATGAGAGGGGGCAGCCTTGAGGGAGGGGAGTTTGAAACCACTTCCAAACCTAAGTTGGAAGGACTCTTTCTTTCTTCCACTAGGAAACCATTGTTCCAGTTTGACTTTTCAAACCTCCCGTTTGACTTTCAATTTAGAGCTTTAATTCTCTCTCACAAATGTCCACACCAAGTGACCTAGGATATGATCCAATCATTCCACTTACCCATGACACATTCATGGACCATTCCCTTTCCGGGCCGGTGAAACTTCTAAAACTTTCTAGAACCTCTCCGATGAAAACATCGGAATCTTTCCTGAACTCCGGAATCGGATTTTCCTTATATGAATCTTATTCTCCGGACCATTCCGGATCTCCTCGTGATATCCCGGATCCCATCCGAGACACCGAACAACATTCGGTATCCCTATTAACATTCCATATCTACTAAACAACATCGAATCCTTAAGTGTGTCTCCCTACGGTTCATGAATTATGCGGACATGACCGAGACACTTCTCCGATCAATAACACATAGAGGAATCTGGAAATTCATATGGCTCCCACATATTTCTACGATTACTTTGCGATCGAATGAACCACTTACATACGATATCAATTTCCCTGTGTCTCACGATAGTTTACTTATCCGAGGTTTTGATCGTCGGTATCTATGCATACCTAGTTCAACCTCGTTACCGATAAGTACTCTTTTCTCGTTACTGTGATATGTGATCCCTTGTGAGCCAGTCACATGCTTGCAAGCTAATTGGATGACATTCCACCGAGAGGGCCTAGAGTATATCTATCCGTCATATGGATGGACAAATCCCACTCTTGATCCATGTGCCTCAACCCATACTTTCCGAACACTCAATGCCACCTTTATAGCCACCCAGTTACGGTGTGGTGTTTGATGTCATCAAAGCATCCTTCCGGTGATGGTGATTAGCATGATCTCATGGTCGAAGGAATTAGGTTACTATGTATCAGAAAGCTTATAGCAAACGAACTATTGAAATGACTTGACCTTTATGCTACGCTTATCTATAGGAGTATATCCATCATGTTGGAATTATGCCCTAGAGGCAATAATAAAGATGTTATTATTATAATTCTTGTTCATGATAAAGTTTATATTCCATGCTAGAATTGTATTAAGCGGAAACATTAATACTTGTGTGGTTTGTGAACAACACCATGTCCCTAGTACGCCTCTATGGACTAGCTCATTGATTAATGATGGTTAAGGTTTCCTAACCATGGACATGAGTTGTCAATTAATAATGAGATCATATCATTGGGAGAATGATATGATGGACAGACCCAAACTAAAGCGAAGCAATTAGATCGTGTCATCGTGTTCATCTTTGCGAAGCTTTTCTTATGTCAAATATTGTATTCCTTAGACCATGAGATAATACAACTCCCTGGTATCTTAAGAAAGCTTTGAGGTCATCAAACGTCATCCTATGAGAGGGTGATCATAAAGGTGTCTCTCAGGTGATCGGAAAGTATCTGTTGGGTTGTATGTATCGAGATGGGATTTGTCCCTCCCAAGTCGGAGAGATATACTTCGGGCCCGCTCGGTAATCGATATCAACACCGCTTGCAAGCATGTGGTCAATGAGTTAATCACAAAGTGATATCGGATTACGGAACGAGTAAAGTACTTGCTGTGAACGAGATTGAACTAGGTATGACGGTACCGACGATCGAATCTCGGGCAAGTAAAATATCGCGAGACGAAGGGAATATATATATGGGATTGATTGAATCCTGGCATCGTGGTTCATCCGATATAATCATCGATGAATGTGTGGGATTCAATATGGGTTTCCAGACCCCGCTGTTGATTATTGATAGAAGATCATGTCCGCATATTGTCGAACCCGCAGGGTCACACACTTAACGTGTCTCGACGCTAGGATAGATTGGATAATTGGTTTATGAGTTTTTTGTTCGGAGTCTCGGATGGGATCCGGGACATCACGAGAGGTTCCGGAATGGTCCGGAGAATAAGATTCATATAAGGCAGTGCAGTTTTTGGAGTTCGGAATTGTTCCGGGTTAATCGGTATTGTACCGGAAGCTTCTAGAACCTTCCGGAAGGGGACCAACGTGGCCCCACCTTCCGGGAGGGGGAATGGGCCTATGAGTGAGTGCCCTGGCCGCTTTGGGCCAGGGGCACAAGGCCCCATAGGGCCCAACCGGCCAGCTAGGGTAAAACCCTAGATAGAGCTTCTAGAAAGGGGGAAGTTTCCTTGCCCCCCACTGCTCCTCCTTTGGCCGCCGGCCTAGGGCTTGGAGGAGGGGTTAGGGCTGCGCCCACCCCTCTATATATAGAGGGCTGGGGGCACAGCACCCCCCCTACACCTTCCCCTCCAACCCTAGACGCCCTGCTGCCCTCCTCTCTCCCTCCCGACTGCTTGTAGGCGAAGCCCTGCTGCAGAAATTCTCCACCAATTGCATCGCGCCGTCGCGGTGTAGATCCAACCCATCTCTCCACCATACTTGCTGGACCAAGGAAGGAGTAGACGTCGAGGTGCTGCACGTGTGCATCTCACGGAGGCACCGCCACTTGTGGTGCTAGATCGGATCGGATCGCGAGGAGGAGAAGCGAGTACGACTACATCACCCACGTTCCGACGAACGTTCCGCTGTGCGAATATTCAAGGTTATGAAGATCTAATCCAATCTCTCTCGTTGGTTGCATCTCCTAGATTAGATCTTGGCTTCCCTTCGTTCGCATCCGTACAAAATTTTGATTTACTATGCCGCGAGACCCTTCAGTGGTATCAGAGCTAGATCTATGCGTAGATGTGTTTCACGAGTAGAACGCAACATGGTTGTTGCGGGCGTTGATGTTTTCTGTTGCAAGACTCTTGTTTGTGTTCTTATTATGACGCGGGATAGTGAGATTGAAGCGGTCCAGGCCAACCTTACGCAACGTCGTTCGCGAGACCGGCTCCGCACTTGACGCGTGGCTTGTTCCACACATGCGGCTGGTGGATGCCTGTTTCTCTCACTATAGTTGTCATGGGTTTAACACCAGAGTTTGGCAACCATAATATCACCGTTGTGGCTTTCCGTAGGTAATAATCGTTCTTAGCTTGCTACTCCCATAAGCCACGTAAAACATGCAACAACAAAGTAGAGGCGTCTAACTTGTTTTTGCAGGGAGTGTTTTCTGTGATATGGTATGGCCCAAGATGTGATGTGTATATTCTATGCGATGATCATGTTTTGTAATGTTTCACGACTTGCATGTCGATGAGTACACAACCGGCAGGAGCCATATGGTTATCTTTATAATTGTGTATGACCTGCGAGTCAACTTCTTATACGCCATGTAATAGCTTTACTTTATCGCTAAGTAGTTAGCAATAGCTGTAGTTGCTATTCGTGGTGGAGGCAATCATGGTGGAGTGATGGAGATCATGCCGGCATGCACAAGATGGAGATCATTGCGTGAAGATTGGCTATACCATGTCACATAAAGTTATATGCATGTGATGTTTATCCTTTTATGTATCTTATTATGCTTAGATCGCGACGGTAGCATTATAAGATGATTCCTCACTTAAAGATCAAGATAAAAATTGTGTTCTCCCCAAGTATGCACCGTTGCGAACGTTCGTCGTGTCCAAGCATCACGTGATGATCGGGTGCTATAGACTCTACGCTCACATACAACGGGTGCAAGCCAGTTTTGCACACGCGGAAATACTTGGGTCTAACTTGACGAGCCTAGCATGTACAGACATGGCCTCGGAACACATGAACCGAAAGGTTAAGCATGAGTCATATGAATGATATGATCGACACTTTGTTGTCCACCATTGAAGCCACATCTCTTCTCGTGATGATCGGATTAGGTGTGGTGAATTTGGATCATGTTCACTAAACAACTTGAGGGATGTTGAATTTAGTGGGAGTTCACCTAGTAATTTGATTCAAAGTTGAACTAGTTATCATGAACATAGTCTAATTTGTACTTGCAAATATTGTAGATCACATGGCTAAGTCCAACTTCAACTTCAACGTTTTTGCTGAGAAAGAAAAGCTTAAGAACAATGGGTCTAACTTCACCAATTGGTTCCGCAATCTGAGAATCATTCTCTCTGGCGGTCAAAAGGACTATGTCCTTGAGAAAGCGTTAGGTGACGCCCTATCAAGGCTACCGCTGATGAGAAAGCTGTCTATCGACGCAAAGATGATTATGGTGTGATTAAGAGCACCATGTTGTTTGCTATGGAATCGGACCTTCAAAATCGTTTTGAAGACTATCCCGGGCCCTTTGAGATTCTCGAGGAGCTGAAAACTATGTTTCAGACTCAGGCCCGTTTTGAGAGATATGAGATCTCTGAGAGATTCTTTAACTGCAAGATGGAGGAAGGGAGTTCCGTTAGTGAGCACGCCATTAAGATGTTGGGCTACACTCAACGCCTTGAGCAACTGGACTGCAAGATTCCAGAGGAGCTCAAGATTGACAGGGTTCTGCAATAACTCCCTCCCAGCTACAAGAGTTTTGTAGTGACTCACAATCAGATTGGTTCCACTGATACGATCACCGAGCTCTTCGCAAAGCTGAAGGCTGCGGAGGTGGACATCAAAAAGGATAATCATGTGTTGATGGTCAACAAGCCCTCCTTTAATAAAGGTAAGGGTGCAAAGAAGCCCTTCAAGAAAGGCGGTGGCAAGCGCGTTGCCCCTGCTGAGAAGAAGCTCAGGTCTGGTCCAAAGCCGGACACTGAGTGCTTCTATTGCAAGGACAAGGGTCACTGGAAGCGAATCGTCCAAGTACTTAGGGACAAGAAGGCTGGCACCATCAAAGGTATATTTGATATACATGTTATTGATGTTTTCTTACTAGACCTCGTTGTAGTGCTGGGTATTTGATCTTTGGTTCTTGCTAATATTTGTAACTCAAACAGAGCTACGGAATAGACGGCAATGAGGGATGAGGTGACGATGCGTGTTGGCAACGGATCAAGAGTTGATGTGATGGCCGTCGGCACGCTCTCCTTAGTTTTACCTTCGGGATTAGTTTTAAACCTTAATAAATGTTATTATGTGCCTGCGTTGAGCATGAACATTATTTCTGGATCGTGTTTATTGCAAGACGGTTATTCATTTAAATCGGAGAATAATGGTTGTTCTATTTATATGAGTAACATATTTTATGGTCATGCACCTCTTGTGAATGGTTTATTTCTTCTAAATCTCAAAAGGGATGAAACACACATCCATAACATTGAGGCTAAGAGATGCAAAGTAGATAGTGATAATACTACTTATTTGTGGCACCGTCGTCTAGGTCATATTGGTGTAAAGCGCATGAAGAAACTCCATTCTGATGGACTTTTGGAGTCTCTTGATTTTGAATCATTTGACACATGCGAACCATGCCTCATGGGCAAGATGATCAAAACCTCGTTCTCTGGAATGATGGAGCGAGCAACGGACTTGTTGGAAATCATACATACCGATGTATGCGGACCGATGAGTGTTTCGACGCGCGGTGGATATCGCTATTTTTTCACTTTTACCGATGACTTAAGTAGATATGGGTATATCTATTTAATGAAACATAAATCTGAAACATTTGAAAAGTTCAAGGAATTTCAAAATGAAGTGGAGAACCATCGTAACAGAAAGATTAAGTTTCTACGATCCGTGGGGCGTATTTGAGTTATGATTTTCTCACGCATCTGAAAGCAAGCGGAATTGTTTCGCAACTCACGCCACCCGGAACACCACAGCGCAATGGTGTGTCTGAACGCCGGAATCGAACCCTATTAGATATGGTCTGATCGATGATGTCTCTTACTGATTTGCCGTTATCATTTTGGGGTTATGCATTAGAAACCGCTGCATTCACTTTAAATAGGGCACCATCTAAATCCGTTGAGACGACACCGTATGAACTGTGGTTTGGTGCTAAACCTAAGTTGTCGTTTCTTAAAGTTTGGGGATGCGAAGCTTATGTCAAGAAGTTGATGCCACACAAGCTCGAACCCAAAGCGGAGAAATGCGTCTTCATAGGATACCCTAAGGAAACTATTGGGTATACCTTCTATCACAGAACCGAAGGCAAAGTGTTTGTCGCAAAGAACGGTTCCTTTCTTGAGAAGGAGTTTCTCTCGAAAGAAGTGAGTGGGAGGAAAGTAGAGCTAGACGAGGTTATTGAACCTTCTCTTGAATTGGAGAGTAGCGCAGCACCTGAAATTGTTCCAAAGGCCGCCACACCAATAATAGAGGAAGCTAATGATAAGGATCATGAAGCTTTGGACGATGCCGCATCGAACGTCACAGGTCGACAAGGTCACGTGCCCCCTCCTGAGTGGTACGGCAACCCTGTCTTAACTGTCTTGTTAGTAGATGACAGTGAGCCTGCGAACTATGAGGAAGCGATGATGAGCCCAGACTCTGAGAAATGGCTAGAAGCCATGAAATCCGAATTGGGATCCATGAGCGAAAACCAAGTATGGATTTTGGTGGACCCTCCTAGCGACCGAAAGGCCGTTGAGTGCAAATGGATTTTCAAGAAGAAAACGGACGCGGATGGTAATGTTACCGTCTATAAAGCACGGCTTGTCGCGAAAGGTTTTCGACAAGTTCAAGGTGTTGACTATGATGAGACTTTCTCTCCCGTAGCGATGTTTAAGTCTATTCGGATTTTATTAGCAATTGCTGCGTTTCATGATTATGAAATTTGGCAGATGGATGTCAAGACTGCGTTCCTCAATGGCAACATTGATGAAGAGTTGTATATGATGCAACCCGAAGGTTTTGTCGATCCTAAGGATGCTGATAAAGTATGCAAGCTTGAGCGTTCCATTTATGGACTAAAGCAAGCATCTCGGAGTTGGAACCTTCGTTTTGAACAAGTGATCAAGAGCTTTGGATTTGTTCCAAATTGCTACGAAGATTGTATCTACAAGAAAGTGAGTGGGAGCTCGGTGACATTTCTGATACTATATGTGGATGACATATTGATTATTGGAAATGACATTAACATGCTTAACGATGTGAAGAGTTATTTGAACAAGTGTTTTTTAATGAAAGACCTAGGTGAAGCTGCTTATATATTGGGTATCAAGATCTATAGAGATAGACAAAGACGCCTGATAGCTTTAAGCCAGAGTACATACCTAGACAAAGTTCTGAAAAGGTTCAGAATGGATAAGGCAAAGAAAGGTTCAGTGCCTATGTTGTCAGGTAAGATGTTGAGCAAGGCTCAGTGTCCAGCTACGGTAAATGATAGGGAAGCTATGAGCAAAGTGCCTTATGCCTCGGCCATAGGTTCTATCATGTATGCCATGCTGTGTACTAGACCGGATGTGTCCAATGCTCTTAGTTTGACAAGCAGATATCAAAGTGATCCAGGAGTGGAACACTGGACAGCCGTGAAGAACATCCTAAAGTACCTAAATAGGACTAAAGAAATGTTCTTAGTCTATGGGGGTGATGAACAGCTCGTCGTAAAAGGTTACGTCAATGCTAGTTTCGAAGTAAAAGGTTACGTCGTAAAAGGTCTGGACCCAAGCCAGACACTAAGTGCTTTTATTGCAAGGACAAGGGTCACTGGAAGCGCAACTGTCCAAAGTACTTAGCGGACAAGAAGGCTGGCACCATCAAAGGTATATTTGATATACATGTTATTGATGTTTTCCTTACTAGCCCTCGTTGTAGTGCCTGGGTATTTGATACTGGTTCAGTTGCTAATATTTGTAACTCGAAACAGGAGCTACGGAATAGACGGCAACTTGCGAGGGATGAGGTGACGATGCACGTTGGCAACGGATCAAGAGTTGATGTGATGGCCGTCGGCACGCTCTCCTTAGTTTTACCTTCGGGATTAGTTTTAAACCTTAATAAGTGTTATTATGTGCCTGCGTTGAGCATGAACATTATTTCTGGATCGTGTTTATTGCAAGACGGTTATTCATTTAAATCGGAGAATAATGGTTGTTCTATTTATATGAGTAACATCTTTTATGGTCATGCACCTGCTATGAATGGTTTATTTCTTCTAAATCTCGAAAGGGATGAAAAACACATCCATAACATTGAGACTAAGAGATGCAAAGTAGATAGTGATAATACTACTTATTTGTGGTACTGTCGTCTAGGTCATATTGGTGTAAAGCGCATGAAGAAACTCCATTCTGATGGACTTTTGGAGTCTCTTGATTTTGAATCATTTGACACATGCGAACCATGCCTCATGGGCAAGATGATCAAAACCCCGTTCTCCAGTATGATGGAGCGAGCAACGGACTTGTTGGAAATCATACATACCGATGTATGCGGACCGATGAGTGTTTCGACGCGTGGTGAATATCGCTATTTTCTCACTTTTACCGATGACTTAAGTAGATATGGGTATATCTATTTAATGAAACACAAATCTGAAACATTTGAAAAGTTCAAGGAATTTCAGAATGAAGTGGAGAACCATCGTAACAGAAAAATTAAGTCTCTACGATCCGATCGTGGAGGTGAATATTTGAGTTATGATTTTCTCACGCATCTGAAAGCAAGCGGAATCGTTTCGCAACTCACGCCACCCGGAACACCACAGCGCAATGGTGTGTCTGAACGCCGGAATCGAACCCTATTAGATATGGTCCGATCGATGATGTCTCTTACTGATTTGCCGTTATCATTTTGGGGTTATGCATTAGAAACCATTGCATTCACTTTAAATAGGGCACCATCTAAATCCGTTGAGACGACACCGTATGAACTGTGGTTTGGCGCTAAACCTAAGTTGTCGTTTCTTAAAGTTTGGGGATGCGAATCTTACATCAAGAATTTGATGCCAGACAAGCTCGAACCCAAAGCGGAGAAATGCGTCTTCATAGGATACCCTAAGGAAACTATTGGGTATACCTTCTATCACAGAACCGAAGGCAAAGTGTTTGTCGCAAAGAACGATTCCTTTCTTGAGAAGGAGTTTCTCTCGAAAGAAGTGAGTGGGAGGAAAGTAGAGCTAGACGAGGTTGTTGAAGCTTCTCTTGAATTTGAGAGTAGCGCAGCACCTGAAATTGTTCCAGTGCCGCCTGCACCAATAATAGAGGAAGCTAATGACAAGGATCATGAAGCTTCGGACGATGCTGCTACTGAATGTCGCAGGTCGACAAGGTCGCGTGCCCCTCTTGAGTGGTACGGCAACCCTGTCTTAACTGTCTTGTTAGTAGATGACAGTGAGCGTGCGAACTATGAGGAAGCGATGATGAGCCCAGACTCTGAGAAATGGCTAGAGGCCATGAAATCCGAATTGGGATCCATGAGCAAAAACCAAGTATGGACTTTGGTGGACCCTCCTAGCGACCGAAAGGCCGTTGAATGCAAATGGATTTTCACGAAGAAAACAGATGCGGATGGTAATGTTACCTTCTATAAAGCACGACTTGTCGCAAAAGGTTTTCGACAAGTTCAAGGTGTTGACTACGATGAGACCTTCTCTCCCGTAGCGATGTTTAAGTCCATTCGGATTTTATTAGCAATTGCTGCGTTTCATGATTATGAAATATGGCAGATGGATGTCAAGACTGCGTTCCTCAATGGCAACATTGATGAAGAGTTGTATATGATGCAACCCGAAGGTTTTGTCGATCCTAAGGATGCTGATAAAGTATGCAAGCTTGAGCGTTCCATTTATGGACTGAAGCAAGCATCTCGGAGTTGGAACCTTCGTTTTGATCAAGTGATCAAGAGCTTTGGATTTGTTCCAAATTGCTACGAAGCTTGTATCTACAAGAAAGTGAGTGGGAGCTCGGTGACATTTCTGGTACTATATGTGGATGACATATTGATTATTGGAAATGACATTAACATGCTTAACGATGTGAAGAGTTATTTGAACAAGTGTTTTTCAATGAAAGACCTAGGTGAAGCTGCTTATATATTGGGCATCAAAATCTATAGAGATAGACAAAGACGCTCGATAGCTTTAAGCCGAGTACATACCTAGACAAAGTTCGAAAAGGTTCGAATGGATAAGGCAAAGAAAGGTTCAGTGCCTATGTTGTCAGGTAAGATATTGAGCAGGGCTCAGTGTCCAGCTATGGTAAATGATAGAGAAGCTATGAGCAAAGTGCCTTATGCCTCGGCCATAGGTTCTATCATGTATGCCATGCTATGTACTAGACCGGATGTGTCCAATGCTCTTAGTTTGACGAGCAGATACCAAAGTGATCCAGGAGTGGAACACTGGACAGCCGTGAAGAACATACTAAAGTACCTAAATAGGACTAAAGAAATGTTCTTATTCTATGGAGGTGATGAACATCTCGTCGTAAAGGGTTACGTTGACGCTAGTTTTGACACCGACAAGGATGATTCTAAATCTCAGATAGGATACGTTTATATTTTGAATGGAGGAGCTGTGAGCTGGAGAAGCTGCAAGCAAAGCGTGATCACGGGATCTACAGTAGAAGCGGAATACATGGCTGCTGCAGAAGCGTCAAGTGAAGGAGTTTGGATCAGGAACTTCATCACTAAACTTGGCGTGGTTCCAAGTGCATTGGACCCACTGGAGATATTGTGTGACAACACTGGCGCCATAGCACTCGCTAAGGAACCAAGATATCATCCAAAGACCAAGCATGTCAACCGCAAGTTTCATATAATCCGAGATTATATAGCAGATGGAGATCTGAAGATTAGCAAAGTACATACAGATCCGAATGTCGCAGATCCATTGACTAAACCTCTTCCACGTGCAAAACATGATCAACACCTTAGTGCCATGGGTGTTAGATTATTGCCAAATGTAAACTAGATTATTGACTCTAGTGCAAGTGGGAGACTGTTGGAATTATGCCCTAGAGGCAATAATAAAGATGTTATTATTATAATTCTTGTTCATGATAAAGTTTACATTCCATGCTAGAATTGTATTAAGCGGAAACTTTAATACTTGTGTGGTTTGTGAACAACACCGTGTCCCTAGTACGCCTCTATGGACTAGCTCATTGATTAATGATGGTTAAGGTTTCCTAACCATACACATGAGTTGTCGATTAATAATGAGATCATATCATTAGGAGAATGATGTGATGGACAAGCAGAGCAATTAGATCGTGTCATCGTGTTCATCTTTGCGAAGCTTTTCTTTTGTCAAATATTGTATTCCTTAGACCATGAGATAATACAACTCCTTGGTATCGGATGAAAGCTTTGAGGTCATCAAACGTCATCCTATGAGAGGGTGATCATAAAGGTGTCTCTCAGGTGATCGGAAAGTACCTGTTGGGTTGTATGTATCGAGATGGGATTTGTCCCTCCCAAGTCGGCGAGATATACTTCGGGCCCACTCGGTAATCGATATCAACACCGCTTGCAAGCACGTGGTTAAGGAGTTAATCACAAAGTGATATCAGATTACGGAACGAGTAAAGTACTTGCTGTGAACGAGATTGAACTAGGTATGACGGTACCGATGATCGAATCTCGGGCAAGTAAAATATCGCGCGACGAAGGGAATATATATATATGGGATTGATTGAATCCTGGCATCATGGTTCATCCGATATGATCATCGATGAATGTGTGGGAGTCAATATGGGTTTCCAGACCCCGCTGTTGATTATTGATATAAGATCATGTCTGCATATTCTCGAACCCGAAGGGTCACACACTTAACGTGTCTCGACACTAGGATAGATTGGATAATTGGTTTATGAGTTTTTGTTCGGAGTATCGTATGGGATCCGGGACATCACGAGAGGTTCCGGAATGGTCCGGAGAATAAGATTCATATAAGGCAGTGCAGTTCTTGGAGTTCGGAATTGTTTCGGGTTAATCGGTATTGTACCGGAAGCTTCTAGAACCTTCCGGAGGGGGACCAACGTGGTCCCACCTGTCGGGAGGGGGCATGGGCCTATGAGGGAGTGCCCTGGCCGCATTGGGCCAGGGGCACAAGGCCCCATAGGGCCCAGCCGGCCAAACAAGGGGAAACCCTAGTTTGGAGCTTCTAGAAGGGGGGATTACTTGCCCCCCACTCCTCCCTCCTTGGCCGCCGGCCTAGGGCTTGGGGGAGGGGTTAGGGCAGGCGCCCACCCCTCTATATATAGAGGGCTGGGGCGCACCACCCCCCTACACCTCCTCCTCAACCCTAGCCGCCCTGCTGCCCTCCTCTCTCTCTCCCGATCGCGTGTGGCAAGCCTGTGCGTAAACTCTCCACCACTTGCATCGCGCCGTCGCGTTGTAGATCCAATCCGTCTCTCCACCATAATTGCTGGACCGAGGAAGGAGGAGACGTCGAGGTGCCGCACGTGTGCATCTCTCGGAGGCATCGCCACTTGCGGTGTTAGATCGGATCGGATCGCGAGGGGGAGAAGCGAGTACGACTACATCACCCACGCCCGTTAACGTTACTGCATGAATCTTCAAGGGTATGAAGATCTCATCTAATCCCTCTCGTTGTTTGCATCTCCTAGATTAGATCTTGGCTTTCCTCTGTTCGCATCCGTAGAAAATTTTGATTTACTATGCCGCGAAACCCTTCAACAACTACTTTGAATAGACACGCAGGTCTTAACGGAATTTAAAAGACAACCATATGGCTCCTGCCGGTTGCCAACTTACAATAAGGAACATTGCATACATCATATGTAATCACAATCATGGCCATATCACATCACAGCATACCCCTGCAAAACAAAGTTAGACGCCTCTAATTTTCTTTGCATGTTTTACGTGGTCTGGGGCTTTCAATAAGTGTCGTTCTAACTTACGAACAAGAACCACAATGTTGATGTTTTAACTATGAAGTGACCGTTGTAAATTGAATCTATACTATGATGGGAGAGACAGGCACCCACAAATCCACTTATGCAATACAAGTTGCATGTTAAGCGTGGAGCAAGTCTCATGAACGATGTCATGTAAGGTTAGCCCGGGCTGCTTCATCCCATCATACCACAAGATGCAAAGTACACAAAAAGCAATTGATAATAAAAGCACCACCACCCATAATGACCATTGTGTTCTACTCGTGCAACATATCTACATATAGACACAACTCTGATACCACTGTAGGGATTCTTAGCATGGAAAACAAAAAAAATTCTACCGCATGCACACAAACAAGCCAAGATCTATCTACTAGATTGTAGCAACGAGTCGATAGAAGCACTCACCCTCGAATACTCCAAAGTGGTTAACGAGAGTAGATTCTCGTGGGTGATGTAGTCATACACTTGTTGATCTCAAGATCGCGTAGACGATCCTTCCGGGGGCCATGCTCCATGATCGGTCACACATTCGGTACTCGATGAAGACCTTCCTATCCCTTGTTCCAGCAGGCAGCAGAGGTTGTAGTTCTCCCCTCGCGATTCCGGCAGCACGACGGCGTGGTGTCAAAAGTAGAGGGAAGATCCCGCAGGGCTTCGCCTAAGCCGGTGCGAGTTATGGTGGATCTAGGGTTTCCCGGTGATCTAGGGTTTAGAAGACCGGGAGGAGAAGGAGGTGTCGGCGGCGCGGGTTGGCGCGGCGCGGCGGAGGCGGCTTGGCGCGGGGGGGGGGGGGCTAGGGCTTATGGTGTTTGGTCAGCCCTCCCCCTCTATTTATGAGAGGGGGAAGCCTTGAGGGAGGGGAGTTTGAAACCACTTCCAAACCTAAGTTGGAAGGACTGTTTCCTTCTTCCACTAGGAAACCATTGTGCCAGTTTGACTTTTCAAACCTCCCGTTTGACTTTCAATTTAGAGCTTTAATTCTCTCTCACAAATGTCCACACCAAGTGACCTAGGATATGATCCAATCATTCCACTTACCCATGACACATTCATGGACCATTCCCTTTTCAGACCGGTGAAACTTCTAGAACTTTCTAGAACCTCTCCGATGAAAACATCGGAATCTTTCCCGAACTCCGGAATCGGACTTTCCTTATATGAATCTTATTCTCTGAACCATTCCGGATCTCCTCGTGATATCCCGGATCCCATCCGAGACTCCGAATAACATTCGGTATCCCTATTAACATTCCATATCTACTAAACAACATCGAATCCTTAAGTGTGTCTCCCTACGGTTCGTGAATTATGCAGACATGACCGAGACACTTCTCTGATCAATAACACATAGAGGAATCTAGAAATTCATATGGCTCCCACATATTTCTACGATTACTTTGCGATCGAATGAACCACTTACATACGATACCAATTTCCCTGTGTATCACGATAGTTTACTTATCCGAGGTTTTGATCGTCGGTATCTATGCATACCTAGTTCAACCTCGTTACCGATAAGTACTCTTTTCTCGTTACTGTGATATGTGATCCCTTGTGAGCCAGTCACATGCTTGCAAGCTAATTGGATGACATTCCACCGAGAGGGCCTAGAGTATATCTATCCGTCATATGGATGGACAAATCCCACTCTTGATCCATGTGCCTCAACCCATACTTTCCGAACACTCAATGCCACCTTTATAGCCACCCAGTTACGGTGTGGTGTTTGATGTCATCAAAGCATACTTCCGGTGATGGTGATTAGCATGATCTCATGGTCGAAGGAATTAGGTTACTATGTATCAGAAATCTTATAGCAAACGAACTATTGAAATGACTTGACCTTTATGCTACGCTTATCTATAGGAGTATGTCCATCATACCATTCTCCTAATGATATGATCTTGTTGTTAATTACATCTCAATGTTCATGATCGAGAAACCACGATCATCTATTAACCAACAAGCTAGTATTATAAAGAGGCTTTACCAGGGACTCTAATTTAGTTTACAAATCACACAAGTATACATGTTTAAGTTATCATATAGCATGAATGTAAACATTTATCATAAACACAAAGATATAATAATAACCACTTTTATTATTTCCTCTAGGGCATATCTCCAACAAAAGCTTCCTCGGCGGCGGAGACACCGGCGTTTCTACCCAGCGAGCTTCATGGAGATCTTGCGGGTACGACGAGATGGAGTTGGCGGCGTCCAGGATCCAGGAGGTCGGTGGTGGCAGGTGAAAGAACATGTGAGCCCCCATGTGTGGTTTTGGTAATTAATGACAATCTCTATGGACTAATGTGTGTATTAAGTTGTACTTGTAGGAATTGTCCATTGGCATTGCTTGGAGCATGTGTTGGCTTCAAGATAGATGAAATGAGAAGAAGATGTGTTGCGCAAGTTCAAAATGCACCATCTATAGAAGACCTCATGTTTGATGCTTGCCATCCTCGCTGATCATGGATCGATATGAGGAATTAAGAAAGATGTTCCATCTTGAGAAGGGCAAGATCATCTACATCAAGCTCAAGTGGAATGCTCAAGGCAAAGGTATAATCTTGATAGGTTTTTCCTTTTGCCGGTCTCATGTTTTGTGTGGGAGACCGGGTTTAGGATAGATAACTGTACTATCAAGAGGGGCTCTGAAGTGAGTAACTCAATCATATCTTTCGAAGAGAGCTCAAACCTTTGCATACTTAGCATCATCCTTTCTTGGTTGTTATTTGGATCTTATCCATGTGAGGTTCTAGAGCTTGTCGTAATATTCATAATAAGCTTTAGTTCATCGAAAACGGATTTCATATGCATTATCTATTTGTGTTTTAGATATTGGAGGTTTTATCGGTTTGTCTTTTAGAGATAGGTAAAAACCTTCCATTATTTGGTTCTTACTCATGTGAGGATTTAGAGCTTGTGTTAATTTCCATGACAAGCTCTAGTTCATCGAAAATGGATTTCATATGCATTTTCTATTACGTTTTCGATGTTGGAGGTTTTATCGGTTCGTCTTTTTGATAGAGATTAAACCTTTCGTCATTTTGATCTACCCTCCCTTGATTTACTATGATGTTTATTTGCATTATCTTGTAGAGCTTGTTGTCCTCTTTGAAACGAGCCCAAGATCATCAAAATCGGAGTCCGGATGCAAAAGTTATGGTTGTTTTCATTCTGTGATGACCAGTAGTACCGGACCAGGATCCGGTAGTAATGGAGGTCCGGTAGTACCGCATTTTGGTACCTGGGAGCACAGAGAAAAATGCGTTTGGTGCTCCAGGAACCCCAGGGAATGTCCGGTAGTGCCCGGGTCCAGTAGTACCGCATTTTGGTACCAGGGAGCACAGAGAAAAATGCGTTTGGCGCCCCAGGAACCCCAGGGAATGTCCGGTAGTGCCGGGAAAGTCCGGTGGCACCAGGAAAAAGTCTGGTAGTACCGGTAATCGCGTTTTTGGGCTGCAACGGTTGGATTTTGGAGGGACCTATTTAAGGGGCCTTCTTCCCCAATGGTTCCTCAACTATTCTTGCAAGTTTTCCCCTCCATTGTTGACCTTCTTGAGCTTGCTTCCTCTCAATCCCTCCTATGGTTCTTGCATATTCTTGAGGGATTTGAAAGAGGATATCTAGATCTACAATCCCACCAATCAATCTCTCCTCTAAGTGAGGGGAACATATTGGGATCTAGATCTTGGGGTCTTTTGTGGATTTCCTCAATTGTTCTTCCTCTCTTATTCCCCATAAGCTTTTGTAGCTTTGGTGGAATTTGGGAGAGAAGGATTTGAGCACTTCTTGTGTCCTTTCCATTGCATTTGGTGCATCGGTTTGAGTTCTCGGTGATGATTTGGTGAGTGAAAGTTGAGAAGCTTTTTACTCTTGGGTTCTAGGAACCCTAGATGGTTTGTTGGTGTTGTAGGTTGTGGCCTTGGTGGCGTTTGTTGGGAGCCTCCAATTAAGTTGTGGAGAAGTGCCCCAACCTTGTGAGAGGTTCCGGTTTGCCACCGACAAGTGCACCGATAGTGGAAGTGTGGATCGATCCCATTGGGGTGAGATTCACCGGAGAATAAGGGAGGCCTTTTGTGGCATTGGTGGTTTGATACCACCCCCTCTCCAAACGAGACGTACTCCATGTTGGGAGGAACTCGGTAAAATATCGTCGTCCCCGCGTACCTCGGTTATCTCTATATCCGACCTCTTTACTTATGCACTTTACATTGTGATTGTAGGGTTTCGTAGCATGGAAAACAAAAAATTTCTACCGCATACAAACAAACAAGCCAAGATCTATCTACTAGATTGTGGCAACGAGTCGATGGAATAACTCACCCTCGAAGATTCCAAAGTGTTTAATGAGAGCGGATTCTCGTGGGTGATGTAGTCGTACTCTTCCTGATCTCAAGATCGCGTAGACGATCCTTCCGGCGCTGCGTTCCGGCAGCGCTCCCACAGTCGGTCACACGTTCGGTACTCGACGAAGACATTCCTCTCCTTTGTTCCAGCAGGCAGCGGAGGTTGTAGCACTCTGCTCGCGATTCCGGCAGCACAACGGCGTGGTATCGGAAGTAGAGGGGAGATCTCGCAGGGCTTCGCCTTAAGCCAGAGCGAGTATGGTGGAGTATGAGAGAGTCCCTCGACGATCTAGGGTTTAGACACGCCGAGGAGGAATCTTGGCCGGCGGCTAGGGTTGCTAGGCGGCGGCGGCAGCGGCAGTGGAGGTGGCGGCGCCGGCGGCTAGGGTTTGGAGGAGAGGATCTTGTGTGCTAGGAGGGGCAGCCCTGCCCCTCCCTTTATAGGTGGGAGGCACGGCCAAGGGAAGGGGAGTCCCTCCCCAACTCGGCTTGGAGGTGGGCCGGCGGTTGGAGGAGGGAACTCCTCCCCAACTCGGTTTCCCACTCCTCCTCTTTTCCTCTTTCCAAATTTAGCCGTTTGACTTTTCAAACTAGCTATTTGACTTTTCAAACTAGGATTTGAATTAATCCTTTATTTGGTTCAGCGATGACACTTAGTACATGATGCAATCATACCAACTTGATACAACACATTCATGTACCCTTCCCCTCCGGAGTGCCGGACATTCTGGAACATTCTAGAACATTCCCGATGAAAACACCGGAACCATTCCCCAACTCCGAAACGGGACTTTCCTTATATGAATCTTATTCTCCGGACCATTCCGGATCTCCTCGTGATATCCCGAATCCCATTCGAGACTCCAAACAACATTCGGTCTCCTTCTCATCATTCCATAACTACTCAAACAACATCGAATCCTTAAGTGTGTCTCCCTACGGTTCGTGAATTATGCGGACATGATCGAGACACTTCTCCGAACAATAACCAATAGAGGAATCTGGAAATTCATATGGCTCCCACATATTTCTACGATTACTTACGTCGAATGAACCACTTACATACGATACCAATTTCCCTTTGTCTCACGATAGTTTACTTATCCGAGGTTATGATCGTCGGTATCTCTGCATACCTAGTTCAACCTCGTTACCGATAAGTACTCTTTTCTCGTTCCCGTGATATGTGATCCCTTGTGAACCAGTCACATGCTTGCAAGCTAATTGGATGACATTTCACCGAGAGGGCCCAAAGTATATCTATCCGTCATATGGATGGACAAATCCCACTCTTGATCCATGTGTTTCAACCAATACTTTCCGAACACTCAATGCCACCTTTATAGCCACCCAGTTACGGTGTGGTGTTTGATGTCATCAAAGCATCCATCCGGTAAAGGTGATATGCATGATCTCATGGTCGAAGGAATTAGATTACTATGTATCAGAAAGCATATAGCAATTGAACTATTAAAATGACTTGATCTTTATGCTACGCTTATCTATAGGATTATGTCCATCATATCATTCTCCTAACAATATGATCTTGTTGTTAATAACATCTCAATGTTCATGATAGGGAAACCACAATCATCTATTAACCAACAAGCTAGTATTATATAGAGGCTTTACTAGGGACTTCAAATTAAGTTTACAAATCACACAAGTATTAATGTTTCCTTGTTAATACTATTATAGCATGAATGTAAACATTTATCATAAACACAAAGATATAATAATAACTATATTTATTATTGCCTCTAGGGCATATCTCCAACAGTCTCCCACTTGCACTAGAGTCATCTAATCTAGATTACATGGTAATATACCGAACACCCATGGCAGTTTGGTGCTGGTCATGTTTTGCCCTCGGGAGAGGTTTAGTCAACGGATCCGCCACATTCAGATATGTGTGTACTTTGCAAATCTTTATATCCCCATCTTGGATATGTTCTCGAATAGCGTGAAAACGTAGCTTTATGTGCTTCAGCTTCTTGTGTGACCTTGGTTCTTGCGCATTGGCTATGGCGCCCATGTTATCACAGTAGATAGACATTGGGTCCAACGCACTAGGAACCACACCCAGCTCTGTAATGAACTCTTTCATCCATATCGCTTCTTGAAGCCTCCGGCAACCATGTATTCCGATTCAGTTGAAGATCTCGCCACAACGCTTTGCTTTGCACTCCTCCAGCTAATCACTGCACCATTCAAAATAAATACGTATCCAGATTGTGATTTAGAATCATCCGGATCGGTGTTCCAACTAGCATCGGTGTAACCATTAACAACGAGCTGTTCATCACCTCCATAAGAAAGAACCATATCCTTAGTTATTCTCAAGTACTTAAGGATGTTTTTGACCGCTGTCCAATGATCCACTCCTGGATCACTTTGATATCTGCTAGTTAAACTAACAACATATGCAATGTCGGGTCTAGTACATAGCATAGCATACATTAGAGATCCTATGGCTGAGGCATAGGGAGTCTTACTCATCCTTTCTCTATCTTCTGCCGATGTCGGACTTTGAGTTTTACTCAAGTTCAGATAGCAACATGGGCAAGAACCCTTTCTTGCTATCTTCCATTCCAAACCTCTTTAGAACTTTGTCCAAATATGTACTTTGTGACAATGATATTTGGCGTTTCGATCTATCTCTATAAATCTTTATGCCTAATATGTAAGCTGCTTCGCCAAGATCCTTCATTGAAAAACTATTATTCAAATATTCTTTGACACTATTAAGAAGGTCTACATCATTCCCAATCAACAATATGTCATCTACATATAGTATTAAGAATGCTACAGAGCTCCCACTCACTTTCTTGTAAATACAAGCTTCTCCATAAGTTTGTATAAAACCAAAACTTTTGATCACCTTATCAAAATGTTGATTCCAACTTCGGGATGCTTGCTTCAATCCATAGATGGACTGTTGAAGTTTGCATACCTTGTTAGCATCTTTAGGATCAACAAAACCTTTGGGTTGCATCATATACAACTCTTCATCAATGTCTCCATTGAGGAATGCTGTTTTGACATCCATCTGTCATATCTCATAATCGTAATATGCAGCGATTGCTAACATAATCCTCATAGACTTTAGCTTCGCTACTGGTGAGAAAGTCTCATCATAGTCAACTCCTTGAATTTGTCGAAACCCTTTTGCGACAAGTCGAGCTTTATAGACAGTAACATTACCATCAGCATCTGTTTTCTTCTTGAAGATCCATTTGTTCTCGACAGCCTTCCGGCCATCCGGTAAGTCCACCAAAGTCCATACTTGGTTTTCGTACATGGATCCAATCTCGGATTTCATGGCTTCTTGCCATTTATTGGAATCTGGGCTCATCATCGCTTCCTCATATGTCTCAGGGTCATCGGTGTTGTCCACCAACATGACACTCATAACGGGATCATACCAATCTGGAGTGGTACGAGTTCTCGTTGACCTGCGAGGTTCTGTAGCAACTTCAACCGAAGTTTCATGATCATTATCATTAGCTTCCTCTCTTATTGGTGCAGGCACCACAGGAACTTCTTCCGGCGCTGCGCTACTCGCAATTTCGAGAGAAGGTTCGACAACCTCGTCGAGTTCTACTTTCCTTCCAGTCACTTCTTTCGAGAGAAATTCCTTCTCTAGAAAGGATCCATTCTTGGCAACGAAGATTTTGCCTTCGGATCTATGATAGAAGGTATACCCAATAGTTTCCTTCGGGTATCCTATGAAGACGCATTTTTCCGCTTTGGGTTCAAGCTTGTCCGGCTGTAACTTCTTTACATAGGCTTCGCACCCCCAAACTTTAAGGAACGACAATCTAGGTTTCTTCCCAAACCATAATTCATACGGCGTCGTTTCAACGGATTTAGACGGTGCCCTATTTAAAGTGAATGCGGCTGTTTCTAATGCATAACCCCAAAATGATAGCGGTAAATCTGTAAGTGACATCATAGAACGAACCATATCTAAGAGAGTTTGATTACGACGTTCGGACACACCATTATGCTGTGGTGTTCCCGGCGGTGTCAACTACGAAAGTATTCCGCATTTCTTCAAATGCTCGCCAAACTCGTAACTTAGATATTCACCTCCACGATCAGAACGTAGAAATTTAATCTTCTTGTTACGTTGATTCTCTACCTCACTTTGAAATTCCTTAAACTTCTCGAAAGTTTCGGACTTATGTTTCATGAAATAGATATACCCATATCTACTCAAGTCATCCGTGAAGGTAAGAACATAACGATAACCAACACGCGATGCTACACTCATTGGACCACACACATCGGTATGTATGATTTCCAACAAGTCCGTAGCTCGCTCCATCATACCAGAAAATGGAGTCTTAGTAATTTTACCCATCAGACATGCTTCGCATCTTTCAAGTGATTCGGAATCAAGTGATTCAAGAAGTCCATCGGAATGGAGTTTCTTCATACGCTTCACTCCAATGTGACCAAGACGACAGTGACACATATAGGTCGAGTTATCGCTCGATTTCAAACGTTTAGCCTCAATGTTATTAATATGTGTATTTCCACTATCGAGATTCAATAAGAATAGACCATCTATCAAAGGTGCATGTGCATAAAACATATTACTCATATAAATCGAACAACCATTATTCTCGGACTTAAACAAGTAACCGTCTACAATAAACAAGATCCCGATATAATGTTCATGCTTAACGCAGCACCAAATAACAATTATTTAAGTATAAAACTAATCCCGATGGTAGATGAAGGGGTGGCGTCGACCGCGATCACATCAACCTTTGATCCGTTTCAACGCGCATCGTCACCTCGTTCTTCGCTAGCTTCCGTTTATTCTCAGCACCTGCTTCGAGTTACAAATATGAGCAACCGAACCAAGTATCAAATACCGAGCACTACTACGAGTGTTAGTGAGATACACATCAATAACATGTATATCGATATACCTTTCTTCTTGATGTTGCCGTTCTTCAAATCCGCCAAGTACTTTGGGCAATTCCGCTTCGATGACCTTCTCCTTGCAGTAAAAGCACTCGAGATCGCTTAGGTCCAGCCTTGGTCTTCTTCGTCGACGTGGTAACTTTCTTACCACCCTTCTTGAAGTGTCCCTTACCTTAGACTTGCCTTTCTTGAATTTGGTGGTCTTATTGACCAACAACACTTGGTGCTCTTTCTTGATCTCCACTTCGCAGACTTCAACATGGCAAAGAGTTCGCAACGTCTTGTTCATGTTTTGCATGTTATAGTTCATCACAAAGTTCTTGTAACTTGGTGGTAGTGATTGGAGGACGTAAATCCCAAAGCATTAGGAATCACAATACCCAAGCTTTGAAGTTTGTTTGCATGCCCGGACATCTTAAGCACATGCTCACGACGAGCTGCCTTCCATCTTGCGGTTAAAGAACTTTTCAAGCCTCATAGCTTTCAATTGCCGCATGAGTCTCAAATATCAATTTGATATACTCGACAATATCATATGGGTATGAATTCTCAAACCTTTTATGAAGCTCTGATTCTAAACCATAAAAGATAGCACAATGAACTGTGGAGTACCGAGTCTTCCGAGTGAGGTAAACATTCTTTACTTCATCGGGCATCATTGCGTGTGGGTCACCTAGCGGTGCATCCAGCACATACGTCAAATTACCAGCTGTGAGGACAATCCTCAAATTGCGGAACCAATCCACGAAGTTGCTTCCATTGTTTTTCAACTTTTCTTTCTCTAGGAACGCATTAAAATTGATGGTAGGGGCTGCCATTGATCTACAACATATTTGCAATAGTTTAGACTAAGTTTATGACAAATTGAGTTCAAATTAAAAATAAAATTAATCTAGGTGAACTCCCACTCAAAACAATATCCCTCACATTGTTTTAGTGATCACATGAACCAAATACACCACATCAACATCGATCATCACGAGAGTTGATGTAGCTTCAATGGCGAACAATCGACATGTTCATCATATCTACTATATGATTCATGCTTTACCTTTCGGTGATCCGTG
Source organism: Avena insularis (assembly GCA_023614405.1). Taxonomy (NCBI): domain Eukaryota; kingdom Viridiplantae; phylum Streptophyta; class Magnoliopsida; order Poales; family Poaceae; genus Avena; species Avena insularis. The sequence goes on along the minus strand of CM042689.1, from coordinate 25,987,316 downwards.
TTCCAAGACCATGTCTGTACATGCTAGGCTCGTCAAGATCAAACCTTAGTTTCCGCATGAGCAAATCTGGCTTGCTCATGTTGTATACACTTGCGGAATCTAACACACCCGATCATCACGTGGTGCTTCGAAACAACAAGCTTTAGCAACGGTGCTAACTAAGGGTGAACACTTTATGACTTGAAATTCATGTGCATGAGGGATCATCTTATAATGCTACCGTTGTCTACTAAGCAATACAAGATGCATAAAGGATTAACATCACATGCAATTCATAATATGTGATATGATATGGCCTTTCTTCTTTGTGCTTCCGATCTCCATCTTCTAGCACGAACATGATCTCCATCATCACCGGCATTGCATCAAGGTCAATGACGCTTCTCCATGGTTGTCGTCCACCGGCTTCAACTATTACAACTACTTTGAATAGACACGCGGGTCTTAACATCAATTAAAGACAACCATATGGCTCCTGCCGGCTGCCAACTTACAATAAGGAACATTGCATACATCAAATATAATCACAATCATGGCCATATCACATCACAGCACACCCCTACAAAACAAAGTTAGACGCCTCTACTTTCTTTGCATATTTTACGTGGTTTGGGGCTTTCAATAAGTGTCGTTCTAACTTACGAACAAGAACCACATCATTGATACTAGTATTGTTAATCACCCGTTGTAAATTGGATCTTAACTATGCTAGGAGAAACAGACACCCGCAAAGCCACTTATGCAATACAAGTTGCATGTCAAGCGTGGAGCAAGTCTCATGAACGATGTCATGTAAGGTTAGCCCGGGCCGCTTCATCCCAACATCCCGCAAGATGCAAAGTACACAAGAAGCAATCGACAATAAAAGCATCAACGCCCACAATGACCATTGTGTTCTACTCGTGCAACAGATCTACATATAGACACGGCTCTGATACCACTGTAGGGTTTCGTAGCATGGAAAACAAAATTTTCTACCGCATACAAACAAACAAGCCAAGATCTATCTACTAGATTGTAGCAACGAGTCGATGGAATAACTCACCCTCGAAGATTCCAAAGTGTTTAACGAGAGCGGATTCTCGTGGGTGATGTAGTCGTACTCTTCCCGATCTCAAGATCGCGTAGACGATCCTTCCGGCGCTGCGTTCCGGCAGCGCTCCCGCAGTCGGTCACACGTTCAAGATTGACGAAGACCTTCCTCTCCTTGTTCCAGCAGCGGAGGTTGTAGCACTCTCCTCGCGATTCAACTGTGGCGTGGTATCGGAAGTAGAGGGAGATCTCGAGGCTTCGCCTTAAGCCGAGCGAGTATGGTGGAGTATGAGAGAGTCCCTCGATGATCTAGGGTTTAGACCGAGGAGGAATCTTGGCCGGCTAGGGTTGCTAAGCGGCGGCAACAGTGGAGGTGGCAGAGCCGGCGGCTAGGGTTTGGAGGAGAGGATCTTGTGTGCTAGGAGGGGCAGCCCTGCCCCTCCCTTTATAGGTGGGAGGCGCGGCCAAGGGGAGGGGAGTCCCTCCCCAACTCGGCTTGGAGGTGGGCCGGCGGTTGGAGGAGGGAACTCCTCCCCAACTCGGTTTCCCACTCCTCCTCTTTTCCTCTTTCCAAATTTAGCCGTTTGACTTTTCAAACTAGCTATTTGACTTTTCAAACTAGGATTTGAATTAATCCTTTATTTGGTTCAGCGATGACACTTAGTACATGATGCAATCATACCAACTTGATACAACACATTCATGTACCCTTCCCCTCCGGAGTGCCGGACATTCCGGAACATTCTAGAACATTCCCGATGAAAACACCGGAACCATTCCCCAACTCCGAAACGGGACTTTCCTTATATGAATCTTATTCTCCGGACCATTCCGGATCTCCTCGTGATATCCCGAATCCCATTCGAGACTCCGAACAACATTCGGTCTCCTTCTCATCATTCCATAACTACTCAAACAACGTCGAATCCTTAAGTGTGTCTCCCAACGGTTCGTGAATTATGCGGACATGATCGAGACACTTCTCCGAACAATAACCAATAGAGGAATCTGGAAATTCATATGGCTCCCACATATTTCTATGATTACTTTGCGATCGAATGAACCACTTACATACGATATCAATTTCCCTTTGTCTCACGATAGTTTACTTATCCGAGGTTATGATCGTCGGTATCTCTGCATACCTAGTTCAACCTCGTTACCGATAAGTACTCTTTTCTTGTTCCCGTGATATGTGATCCCTTGTGAACCAGTCACATGCTTGCAAGCTAATTGGATGACATTTCACCCAGAGGGCCCAGAGTATATCTATCCGTCATATGGATGGACAAATCCCACTCTTGATCCATGTGTTTCAACCAATACTTTTCGAACACTCAATGCCACCTTTATAGCCACCCGATTCTGAGTAGTGTTTGATGTCATCAAAGCATCCATCTGGTAAAGGTGATATGCATGATCTCATGGTCGAAGGAATTAGATTACTATGTATCAGAAAGCATATAGCAATTGAACTATTAAAATGACTTGATCTTTATGCTACGCTTATCTATAGGAGTATGTCCATCATATCATTCTCCTAACAATATGATCTTGTTGTTAATAACATCTCAATGTTCATGATAGGGAAACCACAATCATCTATTAACCAACAAGCTAGTATTATATAGAGGCTTTACTAGGGACTTCAAATTAAGTTTACAAATCACACAAGTATTAATGTTTCCTTGTTAATACTATTATAGCATGAATGTAAACAATTATCATAAACACAAAGATATAATAATAACTATATTTATTATTGCCTCTAGGGAATATCTCCAGCAGTGATAGCCTTCGTGCTTGAAGTAATCTATATCTTGCTATCACATTATTGCTCGTATTGCTTAGCATAAGTTGTTGGTGCACATAGGTGAACCCTAGTTGTTCTAGGTTTTGTGCTTGACAAAGTAAACACTAGTTTAATTCCGCCTTTGTCGATCCACTCTCGGAAAAGTTTTTAAAACCGCCTATTCACCCCCCCTCTAGGCGGCATCTGTATCCTTTAAATTGGTATCAGATCCCGGTCTCTCATCTTAGGCTTCACCTCCTTGAGAGTAAAGATGTCGGCTAAGGGATTAGTGCACAATGATAGGTTCACATTCGATGGCACAAATTATGATGTTTGGAAATCCCGCATGCTTAATTTATTTTGGGAAATTCACCCAAATATCGAGGGATATCTATATATGGGTTTCTCTTCTCCTATGGATACCCAAAATGAACCTTTAGAGGAGAAGTTGAACTCTTGTATAGATGCTATAGCTACTAAAATTCTTTCACTTGTTGTGAGCAATGTAGTTCTTTCTTCTATCATGCCTTATTTGAGTGCTCATGAAATATGGACCAAGCTTCAAGATAAAATATAGCAAGTCCAACATTAGTGAGGATGATTGTGTAGCTTCCACTTCCGGTCAAGATGAGTTCTCGTCGTCTACCACTTCACCAACATGTGATTTTTCACAAGGTAATGATACGATGAGTGGTGATAGAAATTGCAATGAGGATAGTGTGCTTACTATTTGTAATCCTTCATCCCTATCTAGTTGCAATGATCTATCTTTGGACTTTAACACTTCGAGCACTACTAACTCCTTACATGCTTGTGTTGATAGTCCTTGCATATCATGTAGTAATGGCTTGAATAAATCTCATGATGATATGCTTGTGTTGTCTTGTTGCCATGATAAAAATGCTTCTATTTCCTCTAGTGCTTGTGTTGCTAACCATGTAGAGGAAAATGAAGATTCTATGGGCCAAGACAAGGTCTTGAATAGGGCTACAAGTGCAATCTCATCATCACCTTTCTCCGGTTCTCACATATGCCTTATGGCTAAGAGAACAAAGGTAACCACTTTGGATCCCATTGTATCTCATGATGATGATGATGATGAGGTTAAGAATGATAATGATGATTATCTTAGTAAGTATGATATTATCTCTATTAAGAAAATGGGAGAGGTTGTCTATAGCGCTCTCTTCAAAAATAAAATTGCTTCCTCCAACTTTATTAAAATCTTGGATTATGCTATAGAAGTCAATGATCTTATTGAGGAGCAAGAAAACATAATTGATGAAAAGTTTGCACTTGAGCGTGAGTATGCTAATGAAATTGCTCAACTAAAGGACTCCCTTGAAGAAGAACAAACCACCAAAGAATATCTTGAGGAGACTTTTACTCTAGAATTATCTAGAGTAAAGGAATACCATGATAGAGAACTTGCGGTGGCAAACTCCTTCAAGATTAAAAATGATGAACTTGAAGTTTATTATGCTAAACTTGTTGAGGATTTTAAGCACCTCGAAAATGGTTCTCGGGTCGTTAAGAGGGATCTCATAAAACTCACAGAGTTGCATGAGCAACTTAAAGCTTCATATTCAAAAGAGCTTGCCAAGTTGCCCTCACCTCTTGTAAATAGTGATGATGCTTGTACTACTAACTCTATTTCTTATGAAGCATCTATTTTGAAGGAGAATGTTGAGCTAAAGGCTCAACTTGCGTTGCTAACTAGCAACTATGGGAAATTAGAAGAAGGTCATGTTAAGCTCTCAAGCTCACATGAGGATCTTCTAGTCTCCCATGGTAGGCTAAAGTTAGATCATGAGGCCATCATGTCAAAGGTAACATATAGTGGGCCTCATGTGGACACTAGTACTATATATACTCCAATTGTTATATTGCCATGTGCTAGTCCTTGTAATTCATCCTCTCACAACCCTGCTATATCTCGTGATGAATTACATTCTGTGCCTTGTTTCTCTAACAATGTAGAATCTACTTCCTCTAGTACTTTTGTTGAAACTAACCATGTAGAGGAAATCAAAGAGATCAAGGCTCAAGTCACTTCTTTGAAGAATGACTTGAAAAAGGGTCATCAAGGGAAGACCACACTCAACAAAATCTTGAGTGTGCAAAAATCCCTCAATGACAAGAGTGGGCTTGGATTCAAATCCAATGTCAAGAACATGTCCACTACCAAGTTGAAGCACAAGTATAACAAGAAGAATGGCCAAGATCAAGTCAAGAATCTGGCCAACATTGTTTGCTTCAAGTGCAAGGAAAAAGGGCATCATGTTAGATCTTTCCTATTGAATAAGAAGTGTCCTAGTGTGAAGCAACAAGGGAAGCAGCCTCAAGCTCCACCTCAAGTCATTAATGGGCCTCTTCCTAAGAGGACTACTCGAGCTCTTCCTGGAATTGTGGCTTCACCTAATAAGAAAGATGGCAAGTGTAGAACTTGCTACATATGCCGTGAGAAGGCGCACATTTCTTCCGCATGCACTATCGATATCTCCTCATCCAACCCTATCATTATTGATGATGCTTATTCTCTTTGTAAGGATGAGGTTGACAATGTGTTTGCCAAATTTGATGGTGCTCAATGTAGGTTCAAGAAAAGAACCATTTGGGTTTCCAAGCCTATTGTGACTAACCTCTTAGGACCCAACTTGGTTAGGGACCAACAAGCCAAAACTTGATAAATAGGTGTTAGTTGGAGGGCATTGGAGTCTTGGCTACATTATGAATAATTGATGGATCTTCATCAATTATTATTGTCAAGCCAAGCCATTTGGATTATCATGATTCTATTATATATCCAATGTTCCTCCTTGCGGTAACATTTGCTAAACTCTAACATTGAAAGTTACTCGCCCCCTTGTGCATGTGTTGGTTTTGTATCTTCCATGCTTTTATACATGTTGTGCTTTCCACTTAATTATCTTGAGGTATCAAGCATATTTGTGTATGATTAGGTGGCACACCATGTATGTGTGTTTATTGTGTTTGAGCCTTTCTTGATTATATTTGGTATCCTATTTGGCTCTTGTGAGAGATTAATGGACTATACCATTTTGGGGGAGTGTTATGCTTGGGCATTCCACAATCCTAAAAATGTGTGTACATGAGGAATACCACCTAGTATTGATATTGCAATATTATCTAGTCTCTTTGTAGTATGTTTCTCATGAGAAATTTAAGTTATATGATGTCCATTAATTATCTCTATTTGGATCCGTTGCCTCGTGTTGGTTTTATGGTAGTATCACATTATGGGGGAGTCATATGCTTAGTGCATATTACAATCCTAGAAAATGTGAATATTCGAGGTTGTGTCACTTAGAATTGATATTGATAATTATTAGCTCCTACGTGACACATTTTCTCATACAAGTTCCAATTTGCTTGAATGCCTTTATTGCTCATATTTTGGATCTTGTATGTGAGAGTGTTCCTTGGTATGTGTTTCCTCATATTTAGATATCTATATCCTCATGGAAACCATTTACTTCAAGTTACTCTAATCACTAGTAATTGTGTGACTATTGGAAGCTATCAAGAATCAATTTCGAAGCATCAAGCTTAATTCTTATATTTTGTTATATGCTTCTTGTTGTGACTAAGATCTTGGATATCCATGCAAGCTACCTTGGGAAAATTATTCCCAATATTTCTTGTCCTTGGACAATGAGTACTCAATTTATGGTAAAATTTATTGATCATATTCACTTTGCCCTTTGCTTAATATTATCCTATATTTGGCCAAGTAAATGTATTGTGTTCTCCCATGTATTCCTTGCTACTTTTGGATCCTTTTATTGTTATTGGTATCCTCTTGTGTTTTATTTAATTAGTGATGATCTCATTTTTGTGCATTTTGCATTCAAAAGCAAAATTCTATATAATGTACTACTTATGGGTGAGCTCACCTATATTATCTAGAACAATCCTTTTATGCTTCTTTGTTTGATCCATATCGAGTTTTATGTGCTTGGATGCTCAATCTTTTCGTTTTTGTATTTTGTGCCATCATGAAAAGTTTGGGGAGTTTGGTTTCTTGTTGGAACCTTGCTCTTTTTGGGAGTTGGTTTTGTCTCATTCCTTATTTCATGTTTTGTCCAATTTTAGAATGAGATAAATCCTTGAGCATTTGTGCTTTTATATATCTTTTGCTCTTTGGCTTTTGCCTAGTTCATTTGTTGAATTTGTGATCTTTCATGTGTTGAATTGGTTCTTTGGTATTGTAACATACCAAAAAAATCATGTTTCAAAAACTCATTCATTTCATTCTTGCATCATTCATTCATATAAGGTTTTTCTCAAAAATCATTTGGAGACAGAAGTTTGAGCTATGATTTCATGTGGGCATTTTATCTCAATTGGCCATCACCCTTTGAGATTTGAATGCTTAGGTACTTGTTTGCTTGCCTCCATGGTTGGAAAGATTAGGAGTAGCTTTTAAACCCAAGATTCCAATTTAGAAATATTTTCTAAACCCTATTTCCAAATATTTGCAACTAGAGCAAATCTCTGTTTATTTTGAAACCCAAGCTTGACCAAGCCTTTGCAAGGTAACCACTAGGTTATTTGATTGTTTGTGAACCCACAGAACCCTGCAAAAAATCCCCAAAGCAGTTTGAATTCAAAAGGATTTGAATTCATATCAAATTCTATTCAGAAAATGAAATTAGAAAAAGAAAAAGCTTAAACAAGAGAAAAAGGCCGCGCGGCCAGAATCTGGCCCAGCAGCGGATCCAGCCCAGCAAGCCCACCCGGGGATCTCCTTTTACTTCTCTCACGCGCGAGCACACGCAAACAGACGCTGACAAGCCGACCCCACCTGCACTCCGCGCTCCTCGCTGACAGGCGGGCCTTCTCCACGTCAGCATCGTCTTCCCCTGTCTCCGCGCACGATCTCCGCCGCTGACCGTTGCCGCAGTGATGCCGGGAGTAATTGGGCATTAATCGACGGGCGCTTCGCCGAGCATCCGCTATAAGACCCCTCTCGCCGCGATCATTTTTCCCCAAACACTCGCCGCTTCCGCCACCAGGCTCCTCAATCAACTTTGCACCGCCATGATGAGCCTCTCCGCGATCGATTCCGTGAGCCTAGTGTCCCCCTCTGCCTCTCGTTCTTACAATCTGACTCAGCATGTCTTTGCGCATCTCCTCGGTTCAGACCTGCATCTGTCAGTCGCCGGTTACACTCGACACCGCGAGCATCGACGGCGACATCAACTCCGACGAGTTTTCCGGTAGGTACAGACCTTGCCTTCCGTTCATGCTCATGCTCACTACTTCGACTCGGAATCTAACCGTGTCTCGCCGCCTTTGGGTGATCCACGACGCCCACGACCACCCGACGCACCCGACGCCGCCACGAACTCCGGTGAGCAATCGCAGCCGTGCCCGAGCGCCCCTTGACCAGCCGCGAGTACGACAAGCTTCGCCGTGACCTCCTGAGCCCGGTGAGCTACTCCTCCTTCTCCCTCGCCGTGCATCGCAACGCGTCGTCGACAGTTCGCCGCCGGTAGCTACATAGCCGCCCATCTGTGGCCAGGCAGTAGTAGCCGTTAGATCTGGATCGAACGCCTACGATAGATCACTTAACCCCGAAGCGGTACGCGATCTGAGCCGCCAGATTTCATTTAGATCCTACGGCAGTGGAGCTCGATCCAGTGCGAACCGGTACGGGCGAATAAGATCATGACGCGTGGCTAGGAACTGATCTGAAAATAGAATTTAAAACAGATTTTGATCCAGATTTCAAATGCCAATATCTTTTGAATTCCACGTTAGAATTTTGCAAACTTTATACCGTTGGATTCAGAAAAACAAGACCTTTCTGCCTATCCTTTTTGTTTAGCATATAGTAACCATTAGTTTGGCTTAAATTACAGAAACTTGTTTGAGGCCTTTTTGAGTATAGATTTAGTTTAGTATTTTGTTTTAGGGTTATTTAAGTTGTCTTGGCTATTTTGTGACTTGTTTAGTTTCTGTATTCATGCACTTGCTTGGTTGAGTTTTCAAAAATCATCACTTGGTAGATCCATGCATGCATGCATTCATACTATTTCTTGTTTGTATATATTTGTGTGTAATTGTGTGCTACAACTTTGTGTGTAGATTTTGCTAGTGATTGTGATTGTGAGGAGTGCTACTCTCCACACTACCAAGGCAAGTGATATCATCATGAATATTCCATTCCTATATTTTATATATGCATTAGTATTATTTTTCTAAGTATAGGACTTGCATGAATTTTTACTAAGTACAAGCTAAGCTTTGGGAAAACCTATTAGGTAAAACCTTAGTGAAAATTACCTAAGTCAAGATTCCTATTACTATCATGCCTAGCCTAGCTACTAGAAAACAAGGGTGGTTTATATATTCACACTATGGAAAATTATTCCAAGCCTAAGGACTTGTTTTTATTTAACAAAACAACTAAGTTAATGAATCACCTGGGTGGAATGGAAAGAATGGGTTATGTTGAGTGGTTACACAAGGCCAGGGGTACTGGTGAACCTTGTGTATCTCACTTGTGGATGGCCACCCAGGAACAAAGAGATTTGAGTTGTCAAATGTTGAGAAGCTTCAAGTGCAACCACTTGGTAATATGGGCTCTGCCATGATCTTAGGATGCTGGAACTTAGTCTCTTGGATGGGTGGTAGATGGGTTGATAGGTTGGAGGCGTCCATTTGACTAAGGAAAGGCTATGAAGGATCATGTCTTGGGAAACCAAGGCTTGTGGGAAAGTGCACCACCTGCAGAGTGTAAAACCTAAGTACTTAGCCATGTCCCTAGTAAAGGACAATTTGAGCATCAAGACATGGAAACTTCAAGAATCTCATCACTCCAATTTCTGAATAAAACTTGTGGGTGAACAAGGGTTAAAAGATCTTCAGTCTTTGATTGGTAGATGCCTGAGTGGATCTTCTCTCGATTGGTAGATACCTTGGGATGGACTTTGTCAAGCAAAAACTTAGTGTTTTCAAAAGTTAAGGAAAAATCTATTTTGAGCAATGCAAGCCTAAGCTCCACCAGCCAAATGCATATAGCCTTATAGTCCACTTAAATATATACTAAGGTATCACTTGCCAATACTATTCCAAAGTATTGACCCTCTGTGGCTGTAACTTATGATGTTGCAGGTTACTCTGATGATGAATAGGAGTCATGAGTCTACACTCAACATGCTTGCCTGTGGCACATGAAGATGAAGACTTATGTTTATTTACATATTCCATAAACTCTTGTACTAGGCCTTTGGCCATGAGTTGTAAAGACTATGTTTTATCTCGGAATGACTGTAATAAACGACCTTTGTATCTGTGTACTTCATCTTAAGCATGGATGCTAGCAATGATCCGAGGACTAGCATTGCAATCACAGGGATCTTTTCCTTTAATAAGGAGGGATCTTACAGATGGTATCAGAGCACTGTGTTGCCTGTAGGATTATGACCCTAGGATTGGAAACCACTAAGGAAAATTTTACTTCTTCTACACTTGTCTATTCTTCTCGTAAACTTTTCTAATCTTCTCCTTCTCATCTCTATTTGTAGATGAACTCCGTCAACGAAGCCGTGAAGAAAGGACCACTCATGACCATGACCTTGGAGTGTGAGACTGAGTTTCCCAAGATTCTCAAGGACCTCATGGAAACCATGGGAGTACATGGTGCAACAAGGGCTTTCCAGTGATGGAGGATGGAGTGGAGTATTGGTTGGTGCAACTTCACTTGTACAAGAACAACGAAGACAACCACAATTATAAAGGATTATTCATGTACACCAACACTTTTATGCACACCACATTCTTTGAGTCAGCAAAAGAAGCAGCTTGGAAGACTATCGAAGAACTCAGTGCTAGAGTCAAGTGCAGGATGCTCAACCTCCAAAAAGACTTAGAGAAAGAGAAGGAACATACCCAAGAGTTGGAAATCACCAACCAATCCTTAAGAGGAAATATTATAGATTTAGTGATAGAAGCATGTGAACAAGATAGGGTGATTTCCACTAGGAACATTGTGCTAGCCACCAGATCCAATGAGATAGGATTGTAAGCGCACTTCGTTAGTTGGACCACCACCTATCACCTTATTTTCCAAAATGATACCTTAAATAAGTTTGAACCTTGGTTGATGAAATGGATTCTTGTATGCATGACTTGTATGATTTATGTGTGTCTCAAGAATGTGTTTGAATGTTTGTCTTGTTTATCTTAAATTGTGTTGTTCTAACATTATCAATCTTAAATAGATGCCTATTGCCATCAGACCTTTGTTGAGGAGTTCCAGTTACCCGTTTTGGTCCTCGTATCGTAGAGCTTACTACTTTACTCGATCTCCCTCTTCCTATCATTACGGTGCACCCACTCACCAAGTTTGAGAGGAAGGACCTTTGGGGCTTCAAGGTGAACCAGCCAGGACGCCAGGCAGAGCCTACTACGGAGGCCATCGTCTTCAAGCTTATGCACGATGACAGGGAGAGAGGCATGGAGGTTGTCATGCAGGATCTGATAGGACGACTGTTAGGACGTCACTCCCGACAGGTTAGAGGCACTCACTTCCACGCCTTCGGAAGGCGAGATGATGACGGAGAGTCCATTGACTTTGAGGGCGACTCAAGGGTCACAAAGAGAGCCGATCGCCTGTACCTCCGGGACTTAGAGACTCTTATTAGGCACGTGGATACCGATAGGACCAACGTCATGCTTAGTAATGACGAGCTCCAGTGCAGCCATGAGAAGGACAAGCTCTTCACAGCAGGGCGAGATAGTCAAGGAGATGGAGACGAAGTTCGAGACCCAAGACCGTAAGTTCAAGAGTCAAGAGAAGCGTGTCCAGATAGGAACAAGAGGATTCGTGATATGACCGAGGAACTGCAGTCCAAGGACTTGAGTTAGAGCAGCAGCAGACAGTGATTGAGAGGCTTGCCCCGGAAGAGGGCTCTCAAGGCCAAGATCGACTCTTTGACCACTACCATCGAGGAGAACAAGACCGCAATGGAGAACGCAGGTCTTACCTTTGTCGAGGAGGAGATTGATGCCGAGTAGATTTGACTACTCGATTATCTTTATTTACCGCACTTGTTATTTATGAACTTATTGTTGGACCATCCGACATGTGGATGGCTTGCCGCTTGTGTGTTTGTATCTTGTTGTTTAGCTTTTATCCTAGTGTTGTTTGCTATGTGTTTGCTTGTGTAATGTATTGTGCATAAATCATGTAAGGGTATCTCATTCTTATCTCTATATGAATAAACCATGATGCCTCCCGTCGCGCAAACACCAACCCCAACCCCAACATTACCGGAAATGCGGAAATGCAAAAATGATGAATGCGCAAAACAGCTTATGCAAATGATGACGACGTTCATCGTAACGAACAACAACAACAACCCCAACAACAATAACAACAACAACAACAACAACCAACTCCGAGGTTTTGATATGCTCACCAGATTTCTGCGTGCCGGCTAAGTTTTCAGAACATCGATCCCATGGTGGCCAATGATTGGCTACGTTACGTGAACAAAGACTTAGTGACGTGGGATGCCAGATGCTGAAAAGGTCAGGTTTTTACATCATTGGAAGGACCAGCCAGCCGCATGGTGGGACAACTTCAGTTACCACGCCTATTGATGAGGTAACTTGGGCTATCTTTGAAGATGGATTTCATTACCACTCATATCTCACCAGGTATGATGAGCACGAAAAGAAGGAATTTCACAACCTGAAACAGCGCCACCACAACAGTGATGAATACATCGAAGAGTTCAACAATCACAGTGCGCTATGCACCGGATGAGGTTTACACTGATGCCAAAAGGAAGGAAAAGTTTCTAGAAGTCTTGAATGATGAGTTAAATCTGCAAATGCATGGCATATGTTCCAACTTATCGATCAGTGTGACAAGGCTGTTATTGTGGAGAATAAAATGAAGCAAGTTGAGAGTAGAAAGAGGAAACACTCCGACAAGCATAGCTCGGGATCGTATCATAAACGATCTCACTATAATGATAGTGTCAGCTCAGGATCCCACAAGCATGGGAAGTTTAACAAGCACCACAACCACAACCGTCATGACAACAAGCATCATCGCAGTCATGACAATGATAAGTACAAGAACCACAAGAGTGGATATAAGAGCCACCATAGTGGAAGTGGAGGTGGAAGTGGAAGTCAACCTAAGAAGGACAACAGTCAGGTTGAATGCTTCAAATGCAAGAAGCTGGGGCATTATGCTAATGAGTGCCCTGAGAAGAACGTTGAAGGACCTAACAAACCCAATCCTTTTCAGAAAGGACAGGTTAACCACATCAATGTGGAGGAAGTCTATGAAGAACCTGATGCCGTTGCTGGTAAGTTCAGACTCAATTCCATCTCAGCATTTGTACTCTTTGACACTGGTGCATCTCATTCATTCATATCTAAAGCATTTGTCGAAAGAAATGGGTTTGCATCTGAAAACATTGGGTGTCCGATAAAAGTTAGCTCTCCGGGAGGGGATATGATAGTGAGTCTTGGATGCCGGGATCTAGTCATAGAGATCGGAAAACATAAGTTTCCAGTAAACCTAATAATCCTAAATTCCCAAGGATTGGATGTAATTTTGGGAATGGATTGGATGGCTAAGTATGAGGGAGTACTAGATTGTGCAAATCGCACAATTTCACTCACAACCCCTGCAGGTAAGAGGATAACATTTAAGTCCAATTTTAAATCTAAAGGGAGTAAGCTGAATTCTCTTAAGGGGGTTAGCTTGGACAGTGTGCCAATTGTGTGTGAGTATCCGGATGTGTTCCCGGAAGAGTTACCAGGAATGCCACCAGATAGAGATGTGGAATTTATAATAGAATTGGTACCAGGTTCTGGACCAAGGGCAAAAAGGCCTTATAAAATGTCAGTTGACGAACTTAAAGAACTCAAGAAACAACTTGGAGAACAATTGCAGAAAGGATTCATCCAGCCAAGTTCTTCATCTTGGGGAGCTCCAGTTTTGTTCGTAGAAAAGAGAGATAGAACTCAAAGATTATGCATAGATTACCGTTCTCTCAACGAGGTAACCATCAAGAACAAATATCCTTTGCCAAGAATCAATGACTTGTTTGATCAGCTAGAAGGAGCTTGTGTGTTCTCAAAGATTGACCTTCGGTCAGGCTATTTTCAACTCAAGATAAGAGAGCAAGACATACCTAAAACAGCATTTACCACAAGGTATGGATTGTATGAGTACACTGTGATGCCTTTTGGATTAACCAACGCTCCAGCATACTTCATGAATATGATGAACAAAGTGTTCATGGAATTTCTCGACAAGTTCGTTGTCGTTTTCATCGATGACCTCTTAGTCGACTCCCAGAGCAAGGAAGAACATGAAAGACATCTACGCTGATACTTGAGAAACTAAGGGAACATAAACTTTATGCCAAGTTCAGCAAGTGTGAGTTTTGGTTAGAGGAAGTTGGATTTCTTGGTCATGTTATGACAAAGGATGGTGTAGCAGTTGATCCTGCTAAGGTTTCAGCCGTAACAGAATGGGAATCTCCTAAGAATGTAAAAGAGGTTCGTAGTTTCCTTGGTTTAGCAGGTTACTACAGAAGGTTCATTGAAATTTTTTCTAAGGTTGCTAAACCAATGACGGAATTGTTAAAGAAAGATAAGAAATTTGCTTGGTGCGAAGGATGTGAACTCAGCTTTCAAGAATTAAAGAAGAGACTTGTGTCAAGACCAGCTCAGGTTTACCAGATTTGGAAAAGGATTTCCAAGTGTATTGTGATGCTTCGCATCAAGGATTAGGAGCCGTACTTATGCAAGGCGGAAAAGTTGTGGCTTATGCCTCGAGACAACTCAAAACTCATGAAGTAAATTATCCTACTCATGATTTAGAGTTAGCCGCTGTTGTCCATGCACTCAAAACATGGAGACATTACCTTTTGGGAAAACGTTGTGAAGTGTTCACCGACCATAAGAGTTTGAAATATATCTTCACACAGAAGGAGATCAATATGAGACAAAGAAGATGGCTAGAACTTATCAAGGATTATGACTTGAATTTGCAATACCACCCCGGTAAAGCAAATGTAGTAGCAGATGCTCTAAGTCGTAAGGCGTTTGTAAATGGTCTTACCAAAGGTGAATTGCCTGATGATTTGTGTAAGCAATTCAAGGAACTCAGGTTGGAGATTGTGCCAGAAGGACATCTCATGTCTTTGGATGTTCAACCCACTCTGTTGGATAAGATTAAAGAAGCCCAAAAGACGGATAAAGAAATCGAAGAGATTAAGGAAAGGATTAGCCAAGGGAAAGCTAAAAGTTTCCATATGGACGAACAAGGTACTTTATGGCACGAGAAACGTATTTGTGTTCCACAAGATCCGGAAATGCGGAAACTGATTCTGCAAGAAGCCCATAACTCTCCGTATTCTATTCACCCGGGAAACACCAAAATGTATATGGATATGAAAGAAAGATTTTGGTGGAACAATCTTAAAAGGGACATCGCCGAACACATTGCTTTGTGTGATGTGTGTAGTAGAGTGAAAGAGCATCGAAACCAGCATGTTTTCTTCAACCAATGCCTATTCCTGAATGGAAGTGGGAAAATATTGGTATGGACTTCATTACCGGATTACCAAGGACCAGGTCAGGGTATGATTCCATATGGGTAATAGTAGATCGCCTAACTAAAGTGGCTCATTTTATACCCGTAAAGACAACTTATACCAGTGCAAAGTTAGCCAAAATCTACATGAGCAGAATTGTATGCCTCCACGGTGTACCTAAGAGTATTGTGTCTGATAGAGGAACTCAGTTCACTTCTCACTTTTGGAGACAGCTTCATGAATCTCTAGGAACGAGGTTGGAATTCAGCACTGCTTTTCATCCTCAAACTGATGGACAAACAGAAAGGACTAATCAAATTCTTGAAGACATGTTGAGGGCATGTGCCCTGGACTATGGAGCAAGTTGGGATGAAAGTCTGCCTTACGCAGAGTTCTCTTACAACAACAGTCACCAATCTAGTATTGGGATGGCACCATTTGAGTTTCTATACATAAGAAAGTGTACCACCCCATTGCTATGGAATGGTGTGGGAGAAAGAAGTTTGTTTGGACCAGACCTTATCAAAGACGCCGAAGAAAAGGTCAAATTGGTTAGAGACAGATTGAAGATAGCACAGTCTCGACAGAAAAGCTACGCAGATGCTAAGCGTAGAGAAGTCACTTACGAAGTTGGGGATAGAGCTTATCTTAGAGTATCACCACTTCGTGGAGTAAAAAGATTTGGAGTCAAAGGAAAGTTAGCACCAAGATATGTGGGACCATTCAATATTTTAAGTCGCAAGGGAGAAGCTGCATATGAAATCGAACTGCCAGCATCTTTACTAGCAGTCCATAATGTTTTTCATGTGAGCCAGCTCAAGAAATGTCACCCAGAAATGGAAGAAACATCTTTGAAAGATACCATATCTTTGGAAGAAGTTCAACTAGAAAGTGATCTCACCTATGAAGAAAAGCCTGTCAAGATTCTTGAGACCACAGAAAGAGTCACAAGAACAAAGACTATCAAGTTTTGCAAAGTACAATGGAATCATCATTCCGAAGAAGAAGCAACATGGGAAAGAGAAGATGATCTTCGGAAAGACCACCCTCACCTATTTGCTAGCCAATCCGAATCTCGAGGGCGAGATTCATTTTAAGGGGGTTAGATTTGTAACATCCCTAAAAATCATGTTTCAAAACTCATTCATATCATTTTTGCATCATTCATTCATATAGGTTTTTCTCAATTATCATTTGGAGAAAGATGTTTGAGCTATGATTTCATGTGGGCATTTTATCTCAATTGGCCATCACCCTTTGAGATTTGAATGCTTAGGTACTTGTTTGCTTGCCTCCATGGTTGGAAAGATTAGGAGTAGCTTTTAAACCCAAGATTCCAATTTAGAAATATTTTCTAAACCCTATTTCCAAATATTTGCAACTAGAGCAAATCTACTTATTTTGAAACCCAAGCTTGACCAAGCCTTTGCAAGGTAACCACTAGGTTATTTGATTGTTTGTGAACCCACAGAACCCTGCAAAAATCCCCAAAGCAGTTTGAATTCAAAAGGATTTGAATTCATATCAAATTCTATTCAGAAAATGAAATTAGAAAAAGAAAAAGCTTAAACAAGAGAAAAAGGCCGCGCGGCCAGAATCTGGCCCAGCAGATCCAGCCCAGCAAGCCCACCCGGGGATCTCCTTTTACTTCTCTCACGCGCAAGCACACGCAAACAGACGCTGACAAGCCGACCCCACCTGCACTCCGCGCTCCTCGCTGACAGGCGGGCCTTCTCCACGTCAGCATCGTCTTCCCCTGTCTCCGCGCACGATCTCCGCCGCTGACCGTTGCCGCAGTGATGCCGGGAGTAATTGGGCATTAATCGACGGACGTTTCCTGTCGAGCATCTGGCTATAAGACCCCCTCTGCCTCGCGATCATTTTCCCCCAAACACCTCGCTCGCTCCGCCACCAGGCTGTCCTCAATCAACTTTGCACCGCCGCGGACAGAGCCTCTCCGGCGATCGATTCCGGTGAGCCTAGTGTCCCCCTCTGCCTCTCGTTCTTACAATCTGACTCAGCATGTCTTTGCGCATCTCCTGACCTCACTGGTCTGTCTCAGATTGCCCAGTCGCCGGTTCCACGACACCGCGAAACCGACGGCGACATCAACTCCGACGAGTTTTCCCGGTAGGTACAGACCGCCCCTTGCCTTCCCGTTCATGCTCACTACTTCGCCTCGACTCTGTGAATCTAACCGTGTCCTCGCCCTGCCTTGGGGTGATCCACAGCGACGTCCACGACGACCACCGGCCTTTGCACGCCGCCATTTAACTCCGGTGAGCAATCGCAGCCGTGCCCGGCGCTTGACCAGCCGCGGTACGACAAGCTTCGCCGTGACCTCTCGAGCCCGGTGAGCTACTCCTCCTTCTCCTCGCCTGCATCATCGCAACGTCGCCGACCGATTCAGCCCGGTAGCCATCGCGGCCGCCCATCTGTGGCGGTAAAGAGTAGCCGTTAGATCTAGATCGAACGCCTACGATAGATCACTTAACCCCGAAGCGGTACGCGATCTGAGCCGCCAGATTTCATTTAGATCCTACGGCAGTGGAGCTCGATCCAGGCGAACTGCACGGCGAATAAGATCGTGACGCGTGGCTAGGAACTGATCTGAAAATAGAATTTAAAACAGATTTTGATCCAGATTTCAAATGCCAATATCTTTTGAATTCCACGTTAGAATTTTGCAAACTTTATACCGTTGGATTCAGAAAAACAAGACCTTTCTGCCTATCCTTTTGTTTAGCATATAGTAACCATTAGTTTGGCTTAAATTACAGAAACTTGTTTGAGGCCTTTCGAGTATAGATTTAGTTTAGTATTTTGTTTTAGGGTTATTTAAGTTGTCTTGGCTATTTTGTGACTTGTTTAGTTTCTGTATTCATGCACTTGCTTGGTTGAGTTTTCAAAAATCATCACTTGGTAGATCCATGCATGCATGCATTCATACTATTTCTTGTTTGTATATATTTGTGTGTAATTGTGTGCTACAACTTTGTGTGTAGATTTTGCTAGTGATTGTGATTGTGACGAGTGCTACTCTCCACACTACCAAGGCAAGTGATATCATCATGAATATTCCATTCCTATATTTTATATATGCATTAGTATTATTTTTCTAAGTATAGGACTTGCATGAATTTTTACTAAGTACAAGCTAAGCTTTGGGAAAACCTATTAGGTAAAACCTTAGTGAAAATTACCTAAGTCAAGATTCCTATTACTATCATGCCTAGCCTAGCTACTAGAAAACAAGGGTGGTTTATATATTCACACTATGGAAAATTATTCCAAGCCTAAGGACTTGTTTTTATTTAACAAAACAACTAAGTTAATGAATCACCTGGGTGGAATGGAAAGAATGGGTTATGTTGAGTGGTTACACAAGGCCAGGGGTACTGGTGAACCTTGTGTATCTCACTTGTGGATGGCCACCCAGGAACAAAGAGATTTGAGTTGTCAAATGTTGAGAAGCTTCAAGTGCAACCACTTGGTAATATGGGCTCTGCCATGATCTTAGGATGCTAGAACTTAGTCTCTTGGACAGTGGGTGGTAGATGGGTTGATAGGTTGGAGCGCGTCCATTTGACTAAGGAAAGGCTACTGAAGGATCATGTCTTGGGAAACCAAGGCTTGTGGGGAAAGTGCACCACCTCTGCAGAGTGTAAAACCTAAGTACTTAGCCATGTCCCTGGTAAAGGACAATTTGAGCATCAAGACATGGAAACTTCAAGAATCTCATCACTCCAATTTCTAAATAAAACTTGTGGGTGAACAAGGGTTAAAGGATCTTCAGTCTTTGATTGGTAGATGCCCTGAGTGGATCTTCAGTCTCTGATTGGTAGATACCTTGGGATGGACTTTGTCAAGCAAAAACTTAGTGTTTTCAAAAAGTTAAGGAAAAATCTATTTTGAGCAATGCAAGCCTAAGCTCCACCAGCCAAATGCATATAGCCTTATAGTCCACTTAAATATATACTAAGGTATCACTTGCCAATACTATTCCAAAGTATTGACCCTCTGTGGCTGTAACTTATGATGTTGCAGGTTACTCTGATGATGAATAGGAGTCATGAGTCTACACTCAACATGCTTGCCTGTGGCACATGAAGATGAAGACTTATGTTTATTTACATATTCCATAAACTCTTGTACTAGGCCTTTGGCCATGAGTTGTAAAAGACTATGTTTTATCTCTGGAATGACTGTAATAAACGACCTTTGTATCTGTGTACTTCATCTTAAACTGTGGATGCTAGCAATGATCCAGGGACTAGCATTGCAATCACAGGGATCTTTTCCTTTAATAAGGAGGGATCTTACAGGTATAATTTGGACATCGTTTGTCGTGTCACAGTCTTGTGTGTGCAATCTCGATTTACTTGGTGTTTTTGTTCAAATTGTATCTTCTTTTTGGTTCTTGAAAGATTTATGCATGCATATTTACTATATGTTTATATTATGCCATGCTTGCTTTCTTTGATCCAATATATAGGGAAAACTTCACCAAATCCCATCGGCTAAGTTGTGCATGAAATTCAATTTCATATCAATATGCACATATTTATGGGAAGTCTCTCCTATGTATTGTAGTTGCACTAACTACTTTGGACCCAATAAGTTTGGGGACCATTTTGTACTTAAATGTGTTTTTGGTACATTTGAGATATATTGGATGCTTGTCTCTCAATCTTGAAGAAGTGGTGCGTTGATGAAAATTGGAGGCAAGCTATAGGATGATCAATGAATTCATATCCTCTACATCCTACCAATTATATCTGGGTAACAAGTATCTCTTGCTCATGCATATTTATCTTGCTTCCAACCTTTTGTAGGTTGCATCTTGGCATGCATTTCTGTTATTATATTTATTGTTATATCTCTAGCCACGATATTAAAAGAACTCTCTATTGTATATGTGTATAAGTTGAGACGAGTGCATATATTTGGGAGTATACAAAATCATTCATATGATCCTCCAATCCCAAATATGTCAATCTAGCAATTTTATTTCCTATCCTTTCCTCAACTTCTCTCATGTGCAATAGTGATATTTTGCTAGTTTATTTTTTCTTGTGATACTTGTTGCCTTTCTCCATATATGCCAACTTTCTCCTTTTACCTTGGTTATAGTTGTAATATATGTAGTGTGTTGGTGTTTTAAGTTCATTATATATTTGAGCCTTTGGCCATGCTTTGAAGCAAAAATCTTATTGGTATATGTTATGACTTCATTTTTGCTTTCATATGATTTATTATATATCTTCCTTGTGTGTGCTTGTTTCGTTATGGGCATATATCTTTGTGATGTTATCCATTTAGAAACATACACACATATGTGAAGATAATTTTAGTTGAGTTTTTTTGAAAGGAATGCGGTAGGGGAACCCCTTATAGCGAGTTTTTTTGAAATAATAAGACCCCAAATCTGCGTCCGTGAGTACTTGAACCTGGGTGGCTGGGTTGTACATCCACTTTCCTAACCAAGTGAGATAGACTCACTTCTTAATTTTAGTTGAGATTTTATTCATTGGATACCACCTTTTACTCCTTTTGATACTTCGGTAGATTCCAAATTTATTTGTCTATGAGTGCTTGTTCCTCCTATTTGAATCTTTGGGCACTCATATTTGTTCTCTCATGCATTGTATTGTTAAATGAAGTTGGATGAATGAGGATTCCATGATTATGCACCTTGTTCCCAAATGCAATTATCATAATTGGTGCATTATCTTTGGGGAGCTCATCTAATTCATTTAATAATGCTCATTTATCTTCTTTCTCATTTATTGCGCCTTAAATGTTTATGGGGGAGTTAGGATTCCATATTTGTGCATTTTTGTATTGAAATACACCGATTTTAAAGTATGCACAAATCTTGGGGAGCTTCTCTATTTTATTTAAGCATTTATTTGATCTTTCATTTGTTGAGTTTTAAATGCTTATGGGGGAGCAAGGATTCCATATTTGTGCATTATGTATTCCAATGCATTTATTTTAAAATTGCACACAAATCTTGGGGAGCTTCTCTATTTGTTATTTAAAACACTCTTTTGCTCATATCATAATATCTTGTAGTTTTCATTTGGACTCATTTGTTGTTTTCAAATTGGTTTGTCAGACCCTGTAATTGTTTGCATCATTTGACTTTATTTTGGCAATCTTCAGGTCCTCGATATAGTTCTACTCCCTCCCAAGTATTCATCATTGGATATGTGCAAAGGCACACCTTTGGAGGAATTACTACTATATTTTCCTTCTAGAACTTGTCATCCATTTCGGCAATCGATGCCAATGGGGGAGAAGTTTTAGAGGGTTTAAGGGAAGTTGGTTTATGCATTGAGTTTGTTCTTGTGCATTTGACTCTCATGCTCTTGCATCTTTGTTGTTACTTAGCATGTGGTATATAGAGGAAACTCCACCAATGATAATGATTGGCAATATATGCAATGAATTTCGAGTTCATCACACATGCATAGATTGTGGGGGAGTTTGCTCTATATATGGTGGCGGTACCAATATCACATACTTATGTAGTATTTGAAATTGGTGTTACCATTTGATTCATTTAAATTCCTTATATAAACCCTCTTAAATGGATTGTCATCAATTACCAAAATGGGGGAGATTGAAAGAACATGTGGGCCCCATGTGTGGTTTTGGTAATTAATGACAATATTTATGGACTAATGTGTGTATTAAGTTGTACTTGTAGGAATTGTCCATTGGCATTGCTTGGAGCATGTGTTGGCATCAAGATAGATAAAATGAGAAGAAGATGTGTTGCGCAAGTTCAAAATGCACCATCTATAAAAGATCTCATGTTTGATGCTTGCCATCCTCGATGATCATGGATCAATGGTGAGGAATTAAGAAAGACGTTCCATCTTGAGAAGGGAAAGATCGTCTACATCGAGGTCAAGTGGAATTATCAAGGCAAAGGTATAATCTAGATAGGTTTCCCCTTTTGCCGGTCTCATGTTTTGTGTGGGAGACCGGGTTTAGGATAAATAACCGTACTATCAAGAGGGGCTCTGAAGTGAGTAACTCGACCATATCTTTCGAAGAGAGCTCAAATCTTTGCATACTTAGCATCATCCTTTCTTGGTTTTTATTTGGATCTTATACATGTGAGGTTCTAGAGCTTGTCGTAATATTCATAATAAGCTCTAGTTCATTGAAAATGGATTTCATATGCATTATCTATTTGCATTTTAGATATTGGAGGTTTTATCGGTTTGTCTTTTAGAGATAGGTAAAACCTTACATTATTTGGTTCTTACTCATGTGAGTATTTAGAGCTTGTGTTAATCTCCATGACAAGCTCTAGTTCATCGAAAACGGATTTCATATGCATTTTCTATTACGTTTTCGATGTTGGAGGTTTTATCAGTTTGTCTTTTTGAGAGAAGTTAAACCTTTCGTCATTCGGATCTATCCTCCCTTGCTGGACTATGATGTTTCTTTGCATGATCTTGTAGATCTTGTTGTCCTCTTCGAAACGAGCCCAAGATCATCGAAATTGGAGTCCGGATGCAAAAGTTATGGTTGTTTTCATTCTGTGATGACCAGTAGTACCGGACCAGGATCCAGTAGTACCGGAGGTCCGGTAGTACCGCATTTTGGTACCTGGGAGCACAGAGAAAAATGCGTTTTGCGCCCAGGAACCCCAGGGAATGTCCGGTAGTGCCCGGGTCCGGTAGTACCGCATTTTGGTACCGGGGAGCACAGAGAAAAATGCGTTTGGCGCAGAACCCTGTGGAATGTCCTAGTGTTGGAAAGTCCGGTGGCACCAGGAAAAAGTCTGGTGGTACCGGTAATCGCGTTTTTGGGCTGCAACGGTTGGATTTTGGAGGGACCTATTTAAGGGGCCTTCTTCCCCAATGGTTCCTCAACTATTGTTGCAAGTTTTCCCCTCCATTATTGACCTTCTTGAGCTTGCTTCCTCTCAATCCCTCCTATGGTTCTTGCATATTCTTGAGGGATTTGAAAGAGGAGATCTAGATCTACAATCCCACCAATCAATCTCTCCTCTAAGTGAGGGGAACATATTGGGATCTAGATCTTGGAGTCTTTTGTGGATTTCCTCAATTGTTCTTCCTCTCTTATTCCCCATAAGCTTTTGTAGCTTTGGTGGAATTTGGGAGAGAAGGATTTGAGCACTTCTTGTGTCCTTGCCATTGCATTTGGTGCATCAGTTTGAGTTCTCGGTGAGGATTTGGTGAGTGAAAGTTGAGAAGCTTTTTACTCTTGGGTTCTTGGAACCCTAGACGGTTTGTTGGTGTTGTAGGTTGTGGCCTTGGTGGCGTTTTTTGGGAGCCTCCAATTAAGTTGTGGAGAAGTTCCCCAACCTTGTGAGAGGTTCCGGTTTTCCACCGGCAAGTGCACCGATAGTGTAAGTGTGGATCGATCCCGTTGGGGTGAGATTCACCGGAGAATAAGGGAGGCCTTTTGTGGCATTGGTGGTTTGATACCACCCCCTCTCCAAACGAGACGTACTCCATGTTGGGAGGAACTCGGTAAAATATCGTCGTCTCTTGTGCCTCGGTTATCTCTATACATTGTGATAGCCTTCGTGCTTGAAGTAATCTTTATCTTGCTATCACATTGTTGCGTGTATTGCTTAGCATAAGTTGTTGGTGCACATAGGTGAATCCTAGTTGTTCTAGGTTTTGTGCTTGATAAAGTAAACGCTAGTTTAATTTCACCTTTGTCGAGCCACTCTCGGAAAAGTTTATAAAACCGCCTATTCACCCCCTCCCCTAGGCGGCATCTGTATCCTTTCAGCAGGCGTGTTGTGGCAGTGCGGCGGTTCTTGGAGGCGTGGGCTTCTAGGCCTAGATATAGGCCCGTTCGGGCCTGATCTGGATAGGGGTATGCCGTGGCCCATGGTTGCTGCGGCTAGCGGTGGCTTGGTCCTGACCTTGCCCGTGAAGATGGGGATTACCCGCATGCAGGCGCAGCGGATTGCGTCACGACGACTTATGGCAGACTACCTCGACCAACAATGGTCCTGCAGGCTGGCGGTAGCCTAGGTGCAGGGTGGGCAGAGGTGTGGTGGCGCCGGCGTTGGCGGCGGGGCAGCGAGGTGCTGCGTTTTGGCGGTTGGGTTGGGTCTGCCGCTATGCGGTCCTGTGTGGATCCCTGGAGGTGGTGAAGGGGTGACGGATTGTCTGGGATGGTGGTGGCGCTTGCGGCTGCTCTTGCTGCAACGTGGCGACGGGGGCTTTGCAGACCCACTCGGGTCCGGCAAGGCTAAGATCTGGTGTGCCCCTGTTGCCACGTCCGGTCGGCTACTGCCATGGCGGTGGAGGTAGTTCCCTCTCGCGCGACGGCGAGCCTACTACCCCTGGTACCTCTGTCCCCTTGCTTGGGCCTCGAGGCCTTGCACCGATGCCCACAGGGAGACATTGAAGTTGGCGCCTTTTCTGTGGTGGCGCGTGCTGGTTGGCGGTGGGTTGGGTTAAGCACTCTGGACCCAATACACGGTGGGTGAAATCTCTGTCGGCCCAGTTCGTCACTGACGCGGCGGCGCCCGCGGGTGTCACCTTTCCTTCCTGAAGGGCGTCGAGTACTCCCTCCCCACTCCCCTCCGTGTATTGTGGGAAACCCTAGGACCAGTCCGGGTAGCAGCGGCGTCGTCGTTGCATTCCTTGATGAAGGTGTTGCTTGGTACATGGCGGTTCGAAATGTCAAGAGCGTGGTGGGACCTTTTTGGAGGGCGCAGCGGTATAGGGCCATCTTCGCTTCATCGATATGATGGTGTTGGCATTTGTTTCTCTTTTCTTTCTCTTGTTTTTATTTTGGGTTGGATGTTGTGTTGTTTGCCCAGCAGTGGTCTCGTGGTTGTATCGGTTTGTCCCTTGGGCGTTGTCTGTCTGGCCCAGCAATGGTCTCATATGTGTGCTTTATTTATAAAGCGGGGCGAAAGCTTGTTTCGAGGAGAGCATCTCTAGCAGATCTCGTAAAAACGCGAACTGAAAAACTGGAGTTCAGTTCACCGAACTCGTGTTTACGGGTCGAAAAATGGCTGGCGCAGAACAGAACCCGTAAACCAAAAATGTAAAACAGACCTGTAAAGGCAGGGTTTATGAAATAATTTGCATACGATCAAAGAAATGACACAATCAAATGCAAACAACTCATGCATAGTTCATAGTGCAGACATCAAATGACACAATCATAGCAAATAGTTCATAGTTCACCATCTCCTCTCACCGCCAACATCAAACCGAGGTTGGCCCGCCGTGACCATCATCGCCAACACGTCCAGAAGTCACCGAGCCACCACCACTTGCCTCTTCACGAGCTAGTCTTTGTCTCTCCATGATCTCCGCTGAGGCCCCCTTCCACCACTCCATGTACGAGGTGTTGTCGTTCCTAACAGTACACGACCTCGATATCTACTCGCAATGAAAACCGAGGAAGAGTTGTAATTTGTACCTTGTTAACCTGCCGTCGAGCACGTCCTGGGCGACGTTCGCGATGGCTTCCGGTGGCGGCGGCGGCATTGGCGGGGAGGGGAACGAAGGCGGGGCACCACGGCTCATCGTCGCCTTCACTTTCATCATTTTAGGCGCCGAATTCTTCGGTCTAGCGTGGGATGCCTTTGTTGCAACCATCGGGACATCAGCGTTGGCCGCTACGGCACCGGCTTGCAGGACCATATGCGTTCCCGCGGGCCGCCGCTTCACCACGCTCGTCAACGATACCGTGGTAGCGATGCCCACGGGGGTCGCAGGGGTCGCCGGGGTGGTTGGTGTAGCGGCGGGAGCACCAGCGACCGCGGGAGAGGATGGCGGGTCCTGCGAGATAGCAACAGTGGCCAGCTGGGTCGATTCGAGACTCATGGTGGAGAAATTGGTTGACGGCGGTGTAGGGGTTCGTAGCATGGAAAACAAAATAATTCAACCGCATGCAAACAAACAAGCCAAGATCTATCTACTAGATTGTAGCAACGAGTCAATAGTGGAACTCACCCTCGAAGAATCCAAAGCGGTTAACGAGAGCAGATTCTCGTGGGTGATGTAGTCGTACTCTTGCCGATCTCAAGATCGTGTAGACGATCCTTCCGACGCTGCGTTCCGGCAGCGCTTCCGCAGTCGGTCACACGTTCGGTACTCGATGAAGACCTTCATCTCCCTTGTTCCAGCAGGCAGCGGAGGTTGTAGCACTCTCCTCGTGATTCCGGCAGCACGATGGCGTGGTACCGGAAGTAGAGGGGAGATCTCGCAGGGCTTCGCCTTAAGCCGGAGCGAGTATGGTGGACTATGAGAGAGGCCT
This sequence comes from Avena insularis, assembly GCA_023614405.1. Classification (NCBI taxonomy): domain Eukaryota; kingdom Viridiplantae; phylum Streptophyta; class Magnoliopsida; order Poales; family Poaceae; genus Avena; species Avena insularis. The sequence goes on along the minus strand of CM042689.1, from coordinate 25,960,610 downwards.
TGGCGATCTAGGGTTTAGAGGCACCAAGGGAGGAGGCTAGGCCGGCGGCTAGGGCTTGGGGAGAGCCCCAACTCAGCGGCTAGGGCAAACCCTAGGGCGGCGGCGACTTGTGGTGGCCGGCGGCTAGGGCTAGGGTTTTGGTGGGGAGAGGTGTAGGCTAGAGGGGGCACCCCTGCCCCTTCTTTTATAGGTGGGAGGGCTCCGACCAAGGGGAGGGAGTCCTCCCCCAAGTCGGCCTCCTTGGCCGGCGGGTGGAGGGAGAGGAACTCCTCCCCAAGTAGGTTTCCTACTCTCCCTCCACCAAGCAAAACTGTCGTTTGACTTTTCAAATTGGCGTTTGACTTTTCAAACTAGGATTTGATTTATCCCAATATTTTGCTTAGCCATGATACCTAGTACATGATGCAATCATTCCATATTGTTATGACACATTCATGTACCCTTCCCCTCCGGAGTGCCAGACCTTTCGGACCCTTCTAGAACATTCCCGATGAAAACACCGGAATCATTCCCCAACTCCGAAACAGGACTTTCCTTATATGAATCTTATTCTCCGGACCATTCCGGATCTCCTCGTGATATCTCGGATCCCATCCGAGACTCCGAACAACATTCGGTCTCTTACTCATCATTCCATAACTACTCAACAACATCAAATCCTTAAGTGTGTCTCCCAACGGTTCGTGAATTATGCGGACATGATCGACACACTTCTCCGAACAATAACCAATAGAGGAATCTAGAAATTCATATGGCTCCCACACATTTCTATGATTACTTTGCGATCGAATGAACCACTTATATACAATACCAATTTCCCTTTGTCTCACGATAGTTTACTTATCCGAGGTTTTGATCGTAGGTATCTCTGCATACCTAGTTCAACCTCGTTCCTGATAAGTACTCTTTTCTTGTTCCCATGGTATGTGATCCCTTGTGAGCCAGTCACATGCTTGCAAGCTAATTGGATGACATCTCACCGAGAGGGCCCAGAGTATATCTATCCGTCATATGGATGGACAAATCCCACTCTTGATTCATGTGTCTCAACCCATACTTTCCGAACACTAAATGCCACCTTTATAGCCACCCAGTTACGGTGTGGTGTTTGATGTCATCAAAGCATCCTTCCGGTGATGGTGATAAGCATGATCTCATGGTCGAAGGAATTAGGTTACTATGTATCAGAAAGCATATAGCAATTGAACTATTAAAATGACTTGATCTTTATGCTACGCTTATCAATAGGAGTATGTCCATCATACCATTCTCCTAATGATATGATCTTGTTGTTAATAACATCTCAATGTTCATGATAGGGAAACCACAATCATCTATTAACCAACAAGCTAGTATTATGAAGAGGCTTTACTAGGGACTCTAATTTACTTTACAAATCACACAAGTATTAATGTTTCCTGGTTAATACTGTTATAGCATGAATGTAAACATTTATCATAAACACAAAGATATAATAATAACTACATTTATTATTGCTTCTAGGGCATATCTCCAACAGTCTCCCACTTGCACTAGAGTCAACTAATCTAGATTACATGGTAATATACCGAACACCCATGGAAGTTTGGTGTTGGTCATGTTTTGCCCTCGGGAGAGGTTTAGTCAACGGATCCACCACATTCAGATATGTGTGTACTTTGCAAATCTTTATGTCACCATCTTGGACATGTTCTCGAATAGCGTGAAAACGTAGATTGATGTGCTTCAGCTTCTTGTGTGACCTTGGTTCTTGCGCATTGGCTATGGCGCCCATGTTATCACAGTAGATAGACATTGGGTCCAGCGCACTTGGAACCACACCGAGCTCTGTAATGAACTCCTTCATCCATATCGCTTCTTGTGAAGCCTCCGAAGCAGCTATGTATTCCGATTCAGTTGAAGATCTCGCCACAACGCTTTGCTTTGCACTCCTCCAGCTAACTGCTACACCATTCAAAGTAAATACGTATCCAGATTGAGATTTAGAATCTTCTGGATCGGTGTTCCAACTAGCATCGGTGTAACCATTAACAATGAGCTGTTCATCACCCCCATCAGAAAGAACCATATCCTTAGTTCTTCTCAAGTACTTAAGGATGTTTTTGACCGCTGTCCAATGATCCACTCCTCGATCACTTTGATATCTTCAAGTCAAACTAACAGCATATGCAATGTCGGGTCTAGTACATAGCATGGCATACATTAGAGATCCTATGGCTGAGGCATAGGGAGTCTTACTCATCCTTTCTCTATCTTACGTAGTTCTTTGGACTTTGAGTTTTACTCAAGGTCGTATTGGGCAACATGGGCAAGAACCCTTTCTTGCTATCTTCCATTCCAAACCTCTTTAGAACTTTGTCCAAATATGTACTTTGTGACAATGATATTAGGCGTCTTGATATATCTATATAAATCTTTATGCCTAATATGTAAGCTGCTTCGCCAAGATCTTTCATTGAAAAACTATTATTCAAAAATTCCTTGACACTATTAAGAAGGTCTACATCATTCCCAATCAATAATATGTCATCTACATATAGTATTAAGAATGCTACAGAGCTCCCACTCACTTTCTTGTAAATACAAGCTTCTCCATAAGTTTGTATAAAACCAAAACTTTTGATTACTTTATCAAAACATTGATCCCAACTTCGGGATTCTTGCTTCAATCCATATATGGACTTTTGAAGTTTGCATACCTTGTTAGCATATTTAGGATCGATAAAACCTTTGGGTTGCATCATATACAACTCTTCATCAATGTCTCCATTGAGGAACGCTGTTTTGACATCCATCTGCCATATTTCATAATCGTAATATGCAGCGATTGCTAACATAATCCTCACAGACTTTAAGCTCTTTGGTGAGAAAGTCTCATCATAGTCAACTCCTTGAATTTGTCGAAACCCTTTTGCGACAAGTCGAGCTTTATAGACAGTAACATTTCCATCAGCATCTGTTTTCTTCTTGAAAATCCATTTGATCTCGACAGCCTTCCGGCCATCCGGTAAGTCTACCAAAGTCCATACTTGGTTTTCGTACATGGATCCAATCTCGGATTTCATGGCTTCTTGCCATTTATTGGAATCTGGGCTCATCATGCTTCCTCATATGTCGCAGGGTCATCGGTGTTGTCCACCAACATGACACTCATAACGGGATCATACCAATCAGGAGTGGTATGATTTCTCATTGACCTGCGAGGCTCTGTAGCAACTTCAACCAAAGTTTCATGATCATCATCATTAGCTTCCTCTCTTATTGGTGTAGGCGCCACAGGAACTTCTTCCGGTGCTGTGCTACTCGCAAGTTTGAGAGAAGGTTCAACAACCTCGTCGAGTTCTACTTTCCTTCCAGTCACTTCTTTCGAGAGAAAATCTTTCTCTAGAAAGGATCCATTCTTGGCAACGAAGATTTTGCCCTCGAATCTATGATAGAAGGTATACCCAATAGTTTCCTTCGGGTGTCCTATGAAGACGCATTTTTCCGCTTTGGGTTCAAGCTTGTCCGGTTGTAACTTCTTTACATAGTCTTCGCAACCCCAAACTTTAAGGAACGACAATTTAGGTTTCTTCCCAAACCATAGCTCATATGGTGTCGTTTCAACGGATTTAGATGGTGCCCTATTTAAATTGAATGCGGCTGTTTCTAATGCATAACCCCAAAACGATAGCGGTAAATCTGTAAGTGACATCGTAGAACGAACCATATCTAAGAGAGTTCGATTATGACGTTTGGACACACCATTACGCTGTGGTGTTCCTGGCGGTGTCAATTGTGAAAGTATTCCGCATTTCTTCAAATGCTCGCCAAACTCGTAACTTAGATATTCACCTCCACGATTAGAACATAGAAATTTAATCTTCTTGTTGCGTTGATTCTCTACCTCACTTTGAAATTCCTTAAACTTCTCGAAATTTTCGAACTTATGTTTCATGAAATAGATATACCCATATCTACTCAAGTCATCCGTGAAGGTAAGAACATAACGATAACCACCGCGCGATGCTACACTCATTGGTCCACACACATCGGTATGTATGATTTCCAATAAGTCTGTAGCTCGCTCCATCATACCAGAAAATGGAGTCTTAGTCATTTTACCCATCAGACATGCTTCGCATCTTTCAAGTGATTCGAAATCAAGTGATTCAAGAAGTCCATCGGAATGGAGTTTCTTCATACGCTTCACTCTGATACGACCAAGACGACAGTGCCACATATAGGTCGAGTTATCGCTCAATTTCAAACATTTAGCCTCAATGTTATTTATGTGTGTATTACTACAATCGAGATTCAATAAGAATAGACCATCTATCAAAGGTGCATGTGCATAAAACATATTACTCATATAAATCGAACAACCATTATTCTCGGACTTAAACAAGTCCATTCGGATTTTATTAGCAATTGTTGTGTTTCATGATTATGAAATATGGCAGATGGATGTCAAGACTGCTTTCCTCAATGGCAACATTGATGAAGAGTTGTATATGGTGCAACCCGAAGGTTTTGTCAATCCTAAGGATGCTGATAAAGTGTGCAAACTTCAGCGTTCCATTTATGGACTGAAGCAAGCATCTCGGAGTTGGAACCTTCATTTTGATCAAGTGATCAAGAGCTTTGGATTTGTTCCAAATAGCTACGAAGCTTGTATCTACAAGAAAGTGAGTGGGAGCTCAGTGACATTTCAGGTACTATATGTGGATGACATATTGATTATTGGAAATGACATTAACATGCTTAACGATGTGAAGAGTTATTTGAACAAATGTTTTTCAATGAAAGACCTAGGTGAAGCTGCTTATATATTGGGCATCAAAATCTATAGAGATAGACAAAGACGCCTGATAGCTTTAAGCCAAAGTACATACCTAGACAAAGTTCTGAAAAGGTTCAGAATGGATAAGGCAAAGAAAGGTTCAGTGCCTATGTTGTCAGGTAAGATATTGAGCAAGGCTCAGTGTCCGGCTACGGTAAATGATAGAGAAGCTATGAGCAAAGTGCCTTATGCCTCAGCCATAGGTTCTACCATGTATGCCATGCTGTGTACTAGACCGGATGTGTCCAATGCTCTTAGTTTGATGAGCAGATATCAAAGTGATCCAGGAGTGGAACACTGGACAGCCGTGAAGAACATCCTAAAGTACTTGAATAGGACTAAAGAAATGTTCTTAGTCTATGGAGGTGATGGACAGCTCGTCGTAAAGGGTTATGTCGACGCCAGTTTTGACACCGACAAGGATGATTCTAAATCTCAGACAGGATACGTTTATATTTTGAATGGAGGAGTTGTGAGCTGGAGAAGCTGCAAGCAAAGCGTGATCGCGGGATCTATAGTGGAAGTGGAATACATGGCTGCTGCAGAAGCGTCAAGTGAAGGAGTTTGGATCAGGAACTTCATCACTGAGCTTGGTGTGGTTCCAAGTGCATTGGACCCACTGGAGATATTGTGTGACAACACTAGCGCCATAGCACTCGCTAAGGAACCAAGATATCATCCAAAGACCAAGCATATCAACCGCAAGTTTCATATAATCCGAGATTATATAGCAGATGGAGATCTGAAGATTAGCAAAGTACATACAGATCTGAATGTCGCAAATCCATTGACTAAACCTCTTCCACGTGTAAAACATGATCAACACCTTAGTGCCATGGGTGTGACATTGTTGCGAAATGTAAACTAGATTATTGACTCTAGTGCAAGTGGGAGACTGTTGGAATTATGCCCTAGAGGCAATAATAAAGATGTTATTATTATAATTCTTGTTCATGATAAAGTTTATATTCCATGCTAGAACAGTATTAAGCGGAAACTTTAATACTTGTGTGGTTTGTGAACAACACCGTGTCCCTAGTACGCCTCTATGGACTAGCTCATTGATTAATGATGGTTAAGGTTTCCTAACCATAGACATGAGTTGTCGATTAATAATGAGATCATATCATTGGGAGAATGATGTGATGGACAGACCCAAACTAAGCGAAGCAATTAGATCGTGTCATCGTGTTCATCTTTGCGAAGCTTTTCTTATGTCAAATATTGTATTCCTTAGACCATGAGATAATACAACTCCCTGGTATCGGAAGAAAGCTTTGAGGTCATCAAACGTCATCCTATGAGAGGGTGATCATAAAGGTGTCTCTCAGGTGATCGGAAAGTACCTGTTGGGTTGTATGTATCGAGATGGGATTTGTCCCTCCCAAGTCGGAGAGATATACTTCAGGCCCACTCGGTAATTGATATCAACACCGCTTGCAAGCATGTGGTTAAGGATTTAATCGCAAAGTGATATCGGATTACAGAACGAGTAAAGTACTTGCTGTGAACGAGATTGAACTATGTATGACGGTGCCGACGATCAAATCTCGGGCAAGTAAAATATCGCGAGACGAAGGGAATATAAATATGGGATTGATTGAATCCTGGCATCGTGGTTCATCCGATATGATCATCGATGAATGTGTGGGAGTCAATATGGGTTTCCAGACCCCGCTGTTGATTATTGATAGAAGATCATGTCTGCATATTCTCGAACCCGAAGGGTCACACACTTAACGTGTCTCGACGTTAGGATAGATTGGATAATTGGTTTATGAGTTTTTGTTCGGAGTCTCGGATGGGATCCGGAACATCACGAGAGGTTCCGGAATGGTCCGGAGAATAAGATTCATATAAGGCAATGCAGTTTTTGGAGTTCGGAATTGTTTCGGGTTAATCGGTATTGTACCAGAAGCTTCTAGAACCTTTCGGAGGGGGACCAACGTGGCCCCACCTGTCGGGAGGGGGCATGGGCCTATGAGGGAGTGCCCTGGCCGCTTTGGGCAAGGGGCACAAGGCCCCATAGGGCCCAGCCGGTTAAACCTAGGGGAAACCCTAGGGGAGCTTCTAGAAGGAGGGGGGAAACTTGCCCCCCACTCTTCCCTCCTTGGCCGCCGGCCTAGGCTTGGGGGAGGGGATAGGGTTGGCGCCCACCCCTCTATATAAAGAGGGCTGGGGGCGCACCACCCCCTGACACCCCACTCCTTCAACCCTAGCCGCCATACTGCTGCCCTCCAGATCTCTCTCTCCCAACTGCGCGTAGGCGAAGCCCTACCGCAGAAACTCTCCACCGCTTGCACCGCGCCGTCGCGTTGTAGATCCAATCCGTCTCTCCACCATACTTGATGGACCAAGGAAGGAGGAGACATCGAGGTGCCGCACGTGTGCATCTCTCAGAGGCATCACCACTTGCGGTGCTAGATCGGATCGGATCGCGGGGAGGAGAAGCGAGTACGACTACATCACCCACGTTCCGTCGAATGTTCCGCTATGCGAATCTTCAAGGGTATGAAGATCTCATCTAATCCCTCTCATTGTTTGCATCTCCTAGATTAGATCTTGGCTTTCCCATTCGCATCCGTAGAATTTTTTTTGATTTACTATGCTGCGAAACCCTTCAGTGGTATCAGAGCTAGATCTATGCGTAGATGTGTTTCACGAGTAGAACGCAACATGGTTATTGCGGGCGTTGATGTTTTCTGTTGCAAGCCTCTTGTTTGTGTTCTTCTTATGACGCGGGATAGTGAGATTGAAGCGGTCCAGGCCAACCTTACGCGACGTCGTTCGCGAGACCGGCTCCGCACTTGACGTGTGGCTTGTTCCACACATGCGGCCGGTGGATGCCTGTTTCTCTCACTATAGTTGTCATGGGATCTACACCGGAGTTTGGCAACCATAATATCACCGTTGTGGCTTTCCGTAGGTAAGAATCGTTCTTAGCTTGCTACTCCCATAAGCCACGTAAAACATGCAACAACAAAGTAGAGGCGTCTAACTTGTTTTTGCAGGGAGTGTTTTCTGTGATATGGTATGGCCCAAGATGTGATATGTGTATTGTATGCGATGATCATGTTTTGTAATGTTTCACGACTTGCATGTCGATGAGTACACAACCAGCAGGAGCCATATGGTTGTCTTTATAATTGTGTATGACCTGTGTGTCAACTTCTTATACGCCATGTAATAGCTTTACTTTATCGATAAGTAGTTAGCAATAGTTGTAGTTGTTATTCGTGGTGGAGGCAATCATGGTGGAGTGATGGAGATCATGACGACACGCTCAAGATGGAGATCATTGCGCGAAGATTGGCTATACCATGTCACATAAAGTTATATGCATGTGATGTTTATCCTTTTATGTATCTTATTATGCTTAGATCGCGACGGTAGCATTATAAGATGATTCCTCACTTAAAGATCAAGATAAAATTGTGTTCTCCCCATGTATGCACCGTTGCAAAAGTTCGTCGTGTCCAAGCATCACGTGATGATCGGGTTCTATAGACTCTACGTTCACATACAACGGGTGCAAGCCAGTTTTGCACACGCGGAAATACTTGGGTCTAACTTGACGAGCCTAGCATGTACAGACATGGCCTCGGAACACATGAACCGAAAGGTTAAGCATGAGTCATATGAATGATATGATCGACACTTCGATGTCCACCATTGAAACCACATCTCTTCTCGTGATGATCGGATTAGGTGTGGTGAATTTGGATCATGTTCACTAAACAACTTGAGGGATGTTGAATTTAGTGGGAGTTCATCTAGTAATTTGATTAAAAGTTGAACTAGTTATCATGAACATAGTCTAATTTGTACTTGCAAACATTGTAGATCAAATGGCTAAGTCCAACTTCAACTTCAACGTTTTTGCTGAGAAGGAAAAGCTTAAAAACAATGAGTCTAACTTCACCAACTGGTTCCGCAATCTGAGAATCATTCTCTCTGGCGGTCAAAAGGACTATGTCCTTGAGAAAGCGTTAGGTGACGCCCTATCGCAATCGCGGCTGATGAGAAAGTTGTCTATCGATCAAGAAAGATGATTATGGTGTGATTAAGAGCACCATGTTGTTTGCTATGGAATCGGACCTTCAAAATCGTTTTGAAGACTATCCGTGCCCTTTGAGATTCTTGAGGAGCTGAAAACTATGTTTCGCTCAGCGATTCGAGAGATATGAGATCTCGAGAAATTCTTTAACGCAAGATGGAGGAAGGAGTTCCGTTAGTGAGCATGCCATTAAGATGTCGGGCTACACTCAACGCCTTGAGCAACCGGATCAAGATTCCGGAGGAGCTCAAGATTGACATGTGGTTCTGCAATCACTCCCTCCCAGCTACAAAAGTTTTGTAGTGACTCATAATCAGATTGGTTCCACTGATACGATCACCGAGCTCTTCGCAAAGCTGAAGGCTGCGGAGGTGGACATCAAAAAGGATAATCATGTGTTGATGGTCAACAAGCCCCCCACCTTCAAGAAAGGTAAGGGTGCAAAGAAGCCCTTCAAGAAAGGCGACGGCAAGCGCTGCTGCCCTCGCTGAGAAGAAGCTCAAGTCCGACCCAAGCCGGACGGTGAGTGCTTCTATTGCAAGGACAAGGGTCATCGAAGCGAATCGTCCGAAGTACTTAGCGGACAAGGCTGGCACCATCAAAGGTATATTTGATATACATGTTATTGATGTTTTCCTTACTAGCCCTCGTTGTAGTGCCTGGGTATTAGATACTGGTTCAATTGCTAATATTTGTAACTCGAAACAGGAGCTACGAAATAGACGGCGGTTTGCGAGGGATGAGGTGACGATGCGCGTTGGCAATGGATCAAGAGTTGATGTGATGGCCGTCGGCACGCTCTCCTTAGTTTTACCTTCGGGATTAGTTTTAAACCTTAATAAGTGTTATTATGTGCCTGCGTTGAGCATGAACATTATTTCTGGATCGTGTTTATTGCAAGACGGTTATTCATTTAAATCGGAGAATAATGGTTGTTCTATTTATATGAGTAATATCTTTTATGGTCATGCACTAGCTGTGAATGGTTTATTTCTTCTGAATCTCGAAAGGGATGAAACACACATCCATAACATTGAGGCTAAGAGATGCAAAGTAGATAGTGATAATACTACTTATTGTGGCAATCGCTGCTCAGGTCATATTGGTGTAAAGCGCATGAAGAAACTCCATTCTGATGGACTTTTGGAGTCTCTTGATTTTGAATCATTTGACACATGTGAACCATGCCTCATGGGCAAGATGATCAAAACCCCGTTCTCCGGGATGATGGAGCGAGCAACGGACTTGTTGGAAATCATACATACCGATGTATGCGGACCGATGAGTGTTTCGACGCGTGGTGGATATCGCTATTTTCTCACTTTTACCGATGACTTAAGTAGATATGGGTATATCTATTTGATGAAACATAAATCTGAAACATTTGAAAAGTTCAAAGAATTTCAGAATGAAGTGGAGAACCATTGTAACAGAAAAATTAAGTTTCTATGATTCGATCGTGGAGGTGAATATTTGAGTTATGATTTTCTCACGCATCTTAAAGCAAGCGGAATCGTTTCGCAACTCACGCCACCCGGAACACCACAGCGCAATGGTGTGTCTGAACGCCGGAATCGAACCCTTTTAGATATGGTCCGATCGATGATGTCTCTTACTGATTTGCCATTATCATTTTGGGGTTATGCATTAGAAACCGCTGCATTCACTTTAAATAGGGCACCATCTAAATCCATTGAGACGACACCGTATGAACTGTGGTTTGGTGCTAAACCTAAGTTGTCGTTTCTTCAAGTTTGGGGATGCGAAGCTTACATCAAGAAGTTGATGCCGGACAAGCTCGAACCCAAAGCGGAGAAATGCGTCTTCATAGGATACCCTAAGGAAACTATTGGGTATACCTTCTATCACATAACCGAAGGCAAAGTGTTTGTCGCAAAGAACGGTTCCTTTCTTGAGAAGGAGTTTCTCTCGAAAGAAGTGAGTGGGAGGAAAGTAGAGCTAGACGAGGTTGTTGAACCTTCTCTTGAGTTGGAGAGTAGCGCAGCACCTGAAATTGTTCCAAAGGTCACCGCACCAACAATAGAGGAAGCTAATGACAAGGATCACGAAGCTTCGGACGATGCTACTACTGAACGTCGCAGGTCGACAAGGTCACGTGCCCCTCCTAAGTGGTATGGCAACCCTGTCTTGACTGTCTTGTTGGTAGAAGACAGTGAACCTATGAACTATGAGGAAGCGATGATGAGTCCAGACTCTGAGAAATGGCTAGAGGCCATGAAATCCGAATTGGGATCCATGAGCGAAAACCAAGTATGGACTTTGGTGGACCCTCCTAGCGACCGAAAGGCCGTTGAGTGCAAATGGATTTTCAAGAAGAAAACGGACGCGGATGGTAATGTTACCGTCTATAAAGCACGACTTGTCGCGAAAGGTTTTCGACAAGTTCAAGGTGTTGACTATGATGAGACCTTCTCTCCCATAGCGATGTTTAAGTCCATTCGGATTTTATTAGCAATTGCTGCGTTTCATGATTATGAAATATGGCAGATGGATGTCAAGACTGCTTTCCTCAATGGCAACATTGATGAAGAGTTGTATATGATGCAACCCGAAGGTTTTGTCAATCCTAAGGATGCTGATAAAGTGTGCAAACTTCAGCGTTCCATTTATGGACTGAAGCAAGCATCTCGGAGTTGGAACCTTCATTTTGATCAAGTGATCAAGAGCTTTGGATTTGTTCCAAATAGCTACGAAGCTTGTATCTACAAGAAAGTGAGTGGGAGCTCAGTGACATTTCAGGTACTATATGTGGATGACATATTGATTATTGGAAATGACATTAACATGCTTAACGATGTGAAGAGTTATTTGAACAAATGTTTTTCAATGAAAGACCTAGGTGAAGCTGCTTATATATTGGGCATCAAAATCTATAGAGATAGACAAAGACGCCTGATAGCTTTAAGCCAAAGTACATACCTAGACAAAGTTCTAAAAAGGTTCAGAATGGATAAGGCAAAGAAAGGTTCAGTGCCTATGTTGTCAGGTAAGAGATGTTGCTGCCCTCCAGATCTCTCTCTCCCGACTGCGCGTAGGCGAAACCCTGCCGCAGAAACTCTCCACCGCTTGCACCGCGCCGTCGCATTGTAGATCCAATCCGTCTCTCCACCATACTTGCTGGACCAAGGAAGGAGGATACGTTGAGGTGCCGCACGTGTGCATCTCTCAGAGGCATCACCACTTGCGGTGCTAGATCGGATCGGATCGCGAGGAAGAGAAGCGAGTACGACTACATCACCCACGTTTCGAACGCGTTTATTGCTTGAATCTTCAAGGGTATGAAGATCTCTTCTAATCCCTCTCGTTGTTTGCATCTCCTAGATTAGATCTTGGCTTTCCCGTTCGCATCCGTAGAATTTTTTTTGATTTACTATGCTGTGAAACCCTTCATAGACATCTTAAACACGTGCTCACTAACGGAGTTGCCCTCTTCCATCTTGCAGTTAAAGAACTTTTCAGAAGCCTCATAACTCTCAACTGCCGCGTGAGCCTCAAATATCATTTTGAGTTCACGGACAATATCATGTGGGTCATGGTTCTCAAACCTTTTCTGAAGCTCCGATTCCAAACCATACAAGATAGCACACTGAACTGTGGAGTACTGATTCTTCCGAGCGAGGAAAACATTCTTTACCTCATCGGTAGCATCAGCTGCAAAGGGTCACACAATGCATCCAGCACATAGGTCAAATTACCAGCATTGAGGATAATCCTCAAATTGCAGAACCAATCCGCGAAGTTGCTTCCATTGTTTTTCAACTTTTCTTTCTCTAGGAACGCATTAAAATTGATGGTAGGGGCCGCCATTGATCTACAACATATTTGCAATAGTTTAGACTAAGTTTATGACAAATTGAGTTCTAATTAATAGTTAAATTAATCTAGGAGAACTCCCACTCAAAAAAATATCCCTCACATTGTTTTAGTGATCACACGAACCAAATCCACCACATCAAAACCGATCATCACGAGAGTTGATGTAGCTTCAATGGTGAACAATCAACATGTTCATCATATCTACTATATGACTCATGCTTTACCTTTCGATGATCCGTGTTCCGAGACCATGTCTGTACATGCTAGGCTCGTCAAGATCAAACCTTAGTTTCCGCATGAGAAAATCTGGCTTACTCACGTTGTATACACTTGCAGAATCTAGCACACCCGATCATCGCGTGATGCTTCGAAACAACAAGCTTTAGCAACAGTGCTAACTAAGGATGAACACTTTAAAACTTGAAATTTGTGTGCTTGAGGGATCATCTTATAATGCTACCGTCGTTAACTAAGCAATACAAGATGCATAAAGGATTAACATCACATGCAATTCATAATATGTGATTGTTGGAGATATGCCCAAGAGGCAATAATAAAGTAGGTTATTATCATATCTTCATACTTATGATAAATGTTTACATACCATGCTATAATTGTATTAAAAGGAAACATTAATACTTGTGTGATTTGTAAACATAAAAGAGTCCCTAGTAAAGCCTCTTGTTAAACTAGCTTGTTGGTTAATATATGATCATGGTTTCCTGATCATGAACATAGAGATGTTATTAACAACAGGGTCATATCATTAGGAGAATGATGTGATGGACATTCTCCTATAGATAAGCGTAGCATAAAGATCAAGTCATTTTAAATAGTTCAATTACTATATGCTTTCTGATACATAGTAACCTAATTCCTTCGACCATGAGATCATGCATATCACCTTTACCGGATGGATGCTTTGATGACATCAAACACCACACCGTAACTGGGTGGCTATAAAGGTGGCATTGAGTGTTCGGAAAGTATTGGTTGAAACACATGGATCAAGAGTGGGATTTGTCCATCCATATGACGGATAGATATACTCTGGGCCCTCTCGGTGAAATGTCATCCAATTAGCTTGCAAGCATGTGACTGGCTCACAAGGGATCACATATCACGGGAACAAGAAAAGAGTACTTATCAGTAACGAGGTTGAACTAGGTATGCAGAGATACCGACGATCATAACCTCGGATAAGTAAACTATCGTGAGACAAAGGGAAATTGGTATCATATGTAAGTGGTTCATTCGATCGCAAAGTAATCGTAGAAATATGTGGGAGCCATATGAATTTCTAGATTCCTCTATTGGTTATTGATCGGAGAAGTGTCTCGATCATGTCCGCATAATTCACGAACCGTAGGGAGACACACTTAAGGATTCGATGTTGTTGAGTAGTTATGGAATGATGAGTAAGAGACCGAATATTGTTTGGAGTCTCGGATGGGATCCGGGATATCACGAGGAGATCTGGAATGGTCCGGAGAATAAGATTCATATAAGGAAAGTCCTGTTTCGGAGTTGGAGAATGGTTTCGGTGTTTTCATCGGAAATGTTCTAGAAGGTTCCGGAATGTCCAGCACTCCGGAGGGGAAGGGTACATGGATGTGTTATATTAAGTTGGTATGATTGCATCATGTACTAAGTGTCATCGCTGAACAAAATAGAGGGATTAATTAAATCCTTGTTTGAAAAGTCAAACGCCAAGTTTGAAAGTCAAATGGCTATTTTTGGGAAGTGGAGAAAGAGGAGGAAAGCGAGTTGGGGAGGAGTCCCTCCTCCACCGCCGGCCCACTTGGGATCCGAGTTGGGGAGGGATTCCTCCCTTGGCCGGGCGCCTCCTATAAGAGGAGGGGCAGGGCTCCCCTCCTAGCACACAAGATTGCCCCCTCTAAACCTAACCCTAGCCGCCGCCGCCCACCATAGCCGCCGCCGCCTAGGGTTTCTTCCCTAGCCGCCGACTTGGGCACCTCCAAGCCCTAGCCTCTGGCCCTAGCACACCCTCCTTGGTGTGTCTAAACCCTAGAACACCGAGGGCTCTCTCATATTCCACCATACTCGCCTTTAAGGTGAAGCTCATGAGATCTCCCTCTACTTCCGTACCACGCCGTCAGGTCGCCGGAATCACGAGGAGAGTGCTACAACCTCCGCTGCTGGAACAAGGGAGAGGAAGGTCTTCCGAAATCGAATGTGTGACCGACTGCGGGAGCGCTGCCGGAACGCAGCGCCGGAAGGATCGTCTACGCGATCTTGAGATCGGCAAGAGTACGACTACATCACCCACGAGAATCTGCTCTCGTTAACCGCTTTAGAATCTTCGAGGGTGAGTTCCTCTATCGACTCGTTGCTACAATCTAGTAGATAGATCTTGGCTTGTTTGTTTGCATGCGGTAGAATTTTTTTGTTTTCCATGCTACGAACCCCTACAGTGGTATCAGAGCCGTGTCTATATGTAGATCTGTTGCACGAGTAGAACACAATGGTCACTGTGGGCGTTGATGCTTCTGTTGTCGATTGCTTCTTGTGTAATTTGCATCTTGCGGGATGGTGGGATGAAGCGGCCCGGGCTAACCTTACATGACATCGTTCATGAGACTTGCTCCACGCTTGACATGCAACTTGTATTGCATAAGTGGCTTTGCGGGTGCCTGTTTCTCCCAACATAGTTAAGATTCAATTTACAACGGGTGATTGACAATACTAGTATCAATGTTGTGGTTCTTGTTCGTAAGTTAGAACGACACTTATTGAAAGCCCCAAACCACGTAAAACATGCAAAGAAAATTAGAGGCGTCTAACTTTGTTTTGCAGGGGTGTGCTGTGATGTGATATGGCCATGATTGTGATTATATTTGATGTATGAAATGTTCCTTATTGTAAGTTGGCAACCGGCAGGAGCCATATGGTTGTCTTTAAATTATGTTAAGACCCGTGTGTCTATTCAAAGTAGTTGTAATAGTTGAAGCTGGTGGACGACAACCATGGAGCGGCGTCATTGACCTTGATGCAATGCCGGTGATGATGGAGATCATGTTCGTGCTTGAAGATGCAGATCGGAAGCACAAAGAAGAAAGGCCATATCATATCACATATTATGAATTGCATGTGATGTTAATCCTTTTATGCATCTTGTATTGCTTAGTTTACGACGGTAGCATTATAAGATGATCCCTCAAGCACACAATTTCAAGTTTTAAAGTGTTCATCCTCAGTAAGCACCGTTGCTAAAGCTCGTTGTTTCGAAGCACCACGTGATGATCGGGTGTGTTAGATTCTGCGAGTGTATACAACGTAAGCAAGCCAGATTTGCTCATGCGGAAGCTAAGGTTGATCTTGACGAGCCTAGCATGTACAGACATGGTCTCGGAACACGGATCACCGAAAGGTAAAGCATGAGTCATATAGTAGATATGATGAACATGTTGATTGCTCGCCATTGAAGCCACATCAACTCTCGTGATGATCGGTTTTGATGTGGTGGATTTGGTTCGTGTGATCATTAAAACAATGTGAGGGATATTGTTTTGAGTGGGAGTTCAACGGCAATGTGATTAAAAGTTGAACAATATTTATCATAAATTAAATCAAAGTGAATTTGCATAATTGTTGTAGTCATTGGCATCCGTTTACCACCTTGCGCTTAGTTATAATTGAGATGATAGAACTATAGAATTCTGGTTAGTTACTTTACGAACTGGTATCGTATTGTTTTGAAGTGTTAGTCTAAAGTTTAAAAGTCCTATTGCAAACTTTCAGTAAGTTCTGGTTACTCCATGAAGTTTAATAATTAGTATTAAATCAAGAGTGACAATTCCAAGTGTTAGTGTATGAGTATCATGTTTGTCTCCATGATTCTTGATATTCAAAGGATTGTCCTAATATCAAGGTTATCTAGGATCTGAAAGAGTTGTTTCAAAAACCATGATGTGTGGAAGATATTGTGATATCTAAAACGAAGTTTTGGTTGCAACATGATAGAGTATAATATGGAAAAAGTCATGTTCTCATATTTGATGAGAATTTGCAAAAGGTTGGAGACACTAGTTGTCCTAATCCTCCAAAAGGTTTTGGAGAGCAACATTATACTCGCGATTCACCGTTATAAGCTAAAGTAGCTCGATCATGAATAATTCCATGATAAGGGTGAATATTTGACGTAGGTAAAATATTTACCACACCAAGAGATTACTAAAGAATGGAATTTGAAAGTACACCAAACATTTGATGATGGTGATCTACTTCAAAGTGCAAGTCCAAAGACATTGGTATTTAATTATACATGCTTTGGACTATGTGTCATATGTATGACTCCACTGTTGATGTTGATAGATTCTTTCAAACAGAAAAGGAAATACTGAAAGAGAATCTCATAAATATATGGCAGAAAAGAAAAGACTAGAATTGTTTAGTTTAAGTATATAGATGATATACATGTTATGGCTATATTCTTTGCTTATTAAACAATGTGGTTCCTAAGTATTTGATACTGAATTTGTTGGTATGAATCGTCATACAAAACAACACAATTCATGAACTACAATGGCCTAAGTAACTAGCAAAAGAATATGTGATGATGTTCATCAAGAACAAATAAAGGGTTATTATGTTGCTCGTTAAACATCAAAGCTTGCCTTCAAGATTTGTTTTATCAGGTATTATGAGAACAAAAGGGTTGTTCAAATAAATTCCGTAATCCATAAAAGATGGATGATTCACAAATCTCGTTGGAGAAATCACATCCATAAAACTAGTGCTAAAAATGTCGAAAGACAAATTGATTGAAAGATCACTTCGGAAGTGACATCGCCGTTTAAATTATATTGGAAAGAAAACATGAAGAAACTCCATGTGGATGGAATTTTGGAGTCTTTTGATTTTGATCAAATGATGCTTGTGAAACCTTTCTAGAGATATTTAAAACTTTGTTCATAGGCCAAAAGGGAACGAATGACTAGCTTATTGGAAGTTGTACATATTGTTGTACGAAGTCTATTATGTGTAGTCAAGAGCGATGGATTTCAACTTCATATGCTTTCTCCGAAAATATGAGTGAATATATGAATATTTACTTAATAAGGATGAAGTATGAAACATTTGAAAAGTTCAAAGATTTTCAAGATGAAGTGCAAAATCATTGTAACAAGAATATAAATAGTTTATGATAAGATCATAAAGGAAGATATTTGAGTTACAAGTTTAGCATAATACCTAAGATTTAAGGAATCGTTCCGTGGATTTACATTTCCCGAAACACCATAAGAGTATGGAGCGTTCGAGATATGTAATTAAAACCTTGTTTGACATGGTAAGATCAAAGGTGTAATTAATCAAACTGCCATTATATTTTAAAGATTAAAAGCTTTAGAGACTACCGTTTTTCCACTGAAAAGAGCTCCATCATAATCCGTTGAAATGACACCATATAAAGTTATGGTTTGGGATAAAACCCAAGTTGTCCTTTCTTAAACATTGGTATGCTATGCATAAGAAAGATGTTTGCAACCAAAGTCGGATGAACCTATCTTTGTATGTTATTTCGAATAACTATTCCTCCATAACATCGAAGACAAAAATGATTGTCGTTTAGAACGTCAAGTTTCTTTAAGAAGGAATTTTTCGTGAAAAGTTAAGTGGGAGGACAATAGAACTTTGATAAGGTTAAAAGAACCTTAGCTATATGTGTAGAGTTGCGCAGCGCTGAAAAGTGTTCCGGAGGAAGCGACAATGCTCATGGCTCACGTGCCTCAAAGGTTGTGGTCATGGAGATCTAAGTTCCTATTAAACCAAGTAGGTCGGGTAAACAATCAAATGCCAAGATTTGAGAGTTAAATCATTATTTGACAATAATGATCCGACTACATGCAAAGAAGCGATGATGGGCCCTGACTCAAGAAATGGCTTGAAGCCATAAAATCCGTGATAGTTCCATACACGAGAAATCAAGTTTTGAACTTGAAGGACCCTCGAGAAAGGTGTAAGACCTTACAGTTGTGTTTGGATCTATAAAGAAATAGACATGGATGTTTTGCATCTAAGAAATAGTCGACATGTTGGGAAAGAGTTCACAACAATGTTCAAAGAGTTGATTATGACAAGATCTGATCTTTCATTAAGCGATATTTAGTCTAGACGGATTAATGTAGCAATCACGACATATAATTTTGTTATGTGGTAGTTGGATAAACAAAACAAGTTCTTCTAATAGAAGGGTTACCTAGGACGTGTGCATGACACGGTCCAAAGGGTTTTGTCAATTCAAAGGATGCTAAATGCATATGCAAACTTCAATGGTTGAAATAAGCATTGCGGAGTTGGAATCTTCACTATGATGAAACTGTTAAAAGAGTTTAATTTCATCAGAGACGATGAAGATGCTTGCATTTGCAAGAAATTAAGTGGGAGCGCTAAGACATATTTCTAATACATTATGTGGAGGACATGTTGTTGATTGGAAATGATGTATCTTTTATTAACACATATTAAGAATTTCATCCCGATGAAAGACTTAGGCAAAACCCAAATATTTGGCATCAATAGACGCTAATATGGTTGTGCCGAAAGTACATAGATGATGTATTGAATGAGTTCAATATAGAAACTACAAGAAAGGTTCTTGTCACATAGAAAGGATTGAATGAGTTCAATATTGATGATATATTCAAGTGTATTGACACTGGGTAAGTGAAACAAAGATTCAAGTATAGGTTGATGCTTGATGTATGAAATCACAAAGAATATTTATATCAATCATACTGTGATATGTACAAATCCAGATATGTCCTATACTCTAAATGTTATGAGCATATACCAGAATGATTCATAAGTTGATCATTGGACAACAGTAAGAATATTCTTATGATCTTTTGGAAGAACTAAGAGTATATTATTTGTAGAAGTGACAAATAGATGGTTAGTTCATTGTAAAAGTACTACATTGATACTAGTTTTGTCACAAAGTACAAATTAAGTTTATCTCAATCTAAACTAAGGGTGGCACACTATAATGGAAAGTAAGTTCCATAATGGATTTGGATGAGTTCCAAAGTTAAGACATTGTGACAGATACTACAACAAAAGGCTAAGTATATGACTGCAATAATAGCAGCTAAAGAGGGCATTTGTGTCAAGTAGTTTGTTGTCAAACTAGGTGTAGTTCATAGCGGGATAATACTATGAAGATATATTGTACGACAATATTATCAACATATTTTAACCCCAAAGAACTAAAGGTCTCACCAAAGGACCAAAATTATACAAAGCCATCTCATTAGAGAATGAGTGATGCGTAGAGACGCAAAGACATGCAATTACACACGGACCTAGAAGTGTCAGATCCGAGATCAGTTGACCACTAGCAATCGTGTACATACAACACCAGAAAGCCATAGGTGTTGAATACACAAAGGTTTTGAAACTAGATTATTGACTCTAGTGCAAGTGGGAGACTGTTGGAGATATGCCCAAGAGGCAATAATAAAGTAGGTTATTATCATATCTTCATACTTATGATAAATGTTTACATACCATGCTATAATTGTATTAAAAGGAAACATTAATACTTGTGTGATTTGTAAACATAAAAGAGTCCCTAGTAAAGCCTCTTGTTAAACTAGCTTGTTGGTTAATATATGATCATGGTTTCCTGATCATGAACATAGAGATGTTATTAACAACAGGGTCATATCATTAGGAGAATGATGTGATGGACATTCTCCTATAGATAAGCGTAGCATAAAGATCAAGTCATTTTAAATAGTTCAATTACTATATGCTTTCTGATACATAGTAACCTAATTCCTTCGACCATGAGATCATGCATATCACCTTTACCGGATGGATGCTTTGATGACATCAAACACCACACCGTAACTGGGTGGCTATAAAGGTGGCATTGAGTGTTCGGAAAGTATTGGTTGAAACACATGGATCAAGAGTGGATTTGTCCATCCATATGACGGATAGATATACTGGCCCTCTCGGTGAAATGTCATCCAATTAGCTTGCAAGCATGTGACTGCTCACAAGGGATCACATATCACGAACGAGAAAAGAGTACTTATCAAGAACGAGGTTGAACTAGGTATGCGAGATACCGACGATCATAACCTCGGATAAGTAAACTATCGTGAGACAAAGGGAAATTGGTATCATATGTAAGTGGTTCATTCGATCGCAAAGTAATCGAGAAATATGTGGGAGCCATATGAATTTCCAGATTCTCTATTGGTTATTGATCGAGAAGTGTCTCGATCATGTCCGCATAATTCACGAACCGTAGGGAGACACACTTAAGGATTCGATGTTGTTGAGTAGTTATGGAATGATGAGTAAGAGACCGAATGTTGTTCGGAGTCTCTGATGGGATCCGGGATATCACGAGGAGATCTGGAATGGTCCGGAGAATAAGATTCATATAAGGAAAGTCCTGTTTCGGAGTTGGAGAATGGTTCCGGTGTTTTCATCGGAAATGTTCTAGAAGGTTCCGGAATGTCCGGCACTCCGGAGGGGAAGGGTACATGGATGTGTTATATTAAGTTGGTATGATTGCATCATGTACTAAGTGTCATCGCTGAACAAAATAGAGGGATTAATTAAATCCTTGTTTGAAAAGTCAAACGCCAAGTTTGAAAGTCAAACGGCTATTTTTGGGAAGTGGAGAAAGAGGAGGAAACCGAGTTGGGGAGGAGTCCCTCCTCCACCGCCGGCCCACTTGGGATCCGAGTTGGGGAGGGATTCCCCTCCCCTTGGCCGGCGCCTCCCTCCTATAAGAGGAGGGGCAGGGCTCCCCTCCTAGCACACAAGATTGCCCCCTCTAAACCTAACCCTACCCGCCGCCGCCCACCATAGCCGCCGCCTAGGGTTTCTTCCCTAGCCGCCGACTTGGGCACCTCCAAGCCCTAGCCGCTGGCCCTAGCACCCCCTCCTTGGTGTGTCTAAACCCTAGAACACCGAGGGCTCTCTCATAGTCCACCATACTGCCGGCTTAAGGTGAAGCCCTCGAGATCTCCCTCTACTTCCTACCACGCCGTCGTCCGTCGGAATCACGAGGAGAGTGCTACAACCTCCGCTGCTCTGCTGGAACAAGGGAGGGAAGGTCTTCGTCGAAATGTAATGTGTGACCGATCATGGGAGCGCTGCCAGAACGCAAAGCCGGAAGGATCGTCTACGCGATCTTGAGATCGGCAAGAGTACGACTACATCACCCATGAGAATCTGCTCTCGTTAACCGCTTTAGAATCTTCGAGGGTGAGTTCCTCTATCGACTCGTTGCTACAATCTAGTAGATAGATCTTGGCTTGTTTGTTTGCATGCGGTAGAAATTTTTTGTTTTCCATGCTACGAACCCCTAACAGTGGTATCAGAGCCGTGTCGATCTGTAGATCTGTTGCACGAGTAGAACACAATGGTCATTGTGGGCGTTGATGCTTTGTTGTCGATTGCTTCTGTGTACTTTGCATCTTATGGATGGTGGGATGAAGCCCGGCTAACCTTACATGACATCGTTCATGAGACTTGCTCCACGCTTGACATGCAACTTGTATTGCATAAGTGGCTTTGCGGGTGCCTGTTTCTCCCAACATAGTTAAGATTCAATTTACAACGGGTGATTGACAATACTAGTATCAATGTTGTGGTTCTTGTTCGTAAGTTAGAACGACACTTATTGAAAGCCCCAAACCACGTAAAACATGCAAAGAAAATTAGAGGCGTCTAACTTTGTTTTGCAGGGGTGTGCTGTGATGTGATATGGCCATGATTGTGATTATATTTGATGTATGCAATGTTCCTTATTGTAAGTTGGCAACCGGCAGGAGCCATATGGTTGTCTTTAAATTATGTTAAGACCCGTGTGTCTATTCAAAGTAGTTGTAATAGTTGAAGCTGGTGGACGACAACCATGGAGCGGCGTCATTGACCTTGATGCAATGCCGGTGATGATGGAGATCATGTTCGTGCTTGAAGATGCAGATCGGAAGCACAAAGAAGAAAGGCCATATCATATCACATATTATGAATTGCATGTGATGTTAATCCTTTTATGCATCTTGTATTGCTTAGTTTACGACGGTAGAATTATAAGATGATCCCTCAAGCACACAATTTCAAGTTTTAAAGTGTTCATCCTCAGTAAGCACCGTTGCTAAAGCTCGTTGTTTCGAAGCACCACATGATGATCGGGTGTGTTAGATTCTGCGAGTGTATACAACGTAAGCAAGCCAGATTTGCTCATGCGGAAGCTAAGGTTGATCTTGACGAGTCTAGCATGTACAGACATGGTCTCGAAACACGGATCACCGAAAGGTAAAGCATGAGTCATATAGTAGATATGATGAACATGTTGATTGTTCGCCATTGAAGCCACATCAACTCTCGTGATGATCGGTTTTGATGTGGTGGATTTGGTTCGTGTGATCACTAAAACAATGTGAGGGATATTGTTTTGAGTGGGAGTTCAACGGCAATGTGATTAAAAGTTGAACACTATTTATCATAAATTAAATCAAAGTGAATTTGAATAATTGTTGTAGTCATTGGCATCCGTTTACCACCTTGCGCTTAGTTATAATTGAGATGATAGAACTATAGAATTCTGGTTAGTTACTTTACGAACTGGTATCGTATTGTTTTGAAGTGTTAGTCTAAAGTTTAAAAGTCCTATTGCAAACTTTCAGTAAGTTCTGGTTACTCCATGAAGTTTAATAATTAGTATTAAATCAAGAGTGACAATTCCAAGTGTTAGTGTATGAGTATCATGTTTGTCTCCATGATTCTTGATATTCAAAGGATTGTCCTAATATCAAGGTTATCTAGGATCTGAAAGAGTTGTTTCAAAAACCATGATGTGTGGAAGATATTGTGATATCTAAAACGAAGTTTTGGTTGCAACATGATAGAGTATAATATGGAAAAAGTCATGTTCTCATATTTTATGAGAATTTGCAAAAGGTTGGAGACACTAGTTGTCCTAATCCTCCAAAAGGTTTTGGAGAGCAACATTATACTCGCGATTCACCGTTATAAGCTAAAGTAGCTCGATCATGAATAATTCCATGATAAGGGTGAATATTTGATGTAGGTAAAATATTTACCACACCAAGAGATTACTAAAGAATGGAATTTGAAAGTACACCAAACATTTGATGATGGTGATCTACTTCAAAGTGCAAGTCCAAAGACATTGGTATTTAATTATACACGCTTTGGACTATGTGTCATATGTATGACTCCACTATTGATGTTGATAGATTCTTTCAAACAGAAAAGGAAATACTGAAAGAGAATCTCATAAATATATGGCAGAAAAGAAAAGACTAGAATTGTTTAGTTTAAGTATATAGATGATATACATGTTATGGCTATATTCTTTGCTTATTAAACAATGTGGTTCCTAAGTATTTGATACTGAATTTGTTGGTATGAATCGTCATACAAAACAACACAATTCATGAACTACAATGGCCTAAGTAACTAGCAAAAGAATATGTGATGATGTTCATCGAGAACAAATAAAGGGTTATTGTGTTGCTCGTTAAACATCAAAGCTTGCCTTCAGGATTTGATTTATCAGGTATTATGAGAACAAAAGGGTTGTTCAAATAAATTCCGTAATCCATAAAAGATGGATGATTCACAAATCTCGTTGGAGAAATCACATCCATAAAACTAGTGCTAAAAATGTCGAAAGACAAATTGATTGAAAGATCACTTCGGAAGTGACATTGCCATTTAAATTATATTGGAAAGAAAACATGAAGAAACTCCATGTGGATGGAATTTTGGAGTCTTTTGATTTTGATCAAATGATGCTTGTGAAACCTTTCTAGAGATAATTAAAACTTCGTTCATAGGCCAAAAGGGAACGAATGACTAGCTTATTGGAAGTTGTACATATTGTTGTACGAAGTCTATTATGTGTAGTCAAGAGCGATGGATTTCAACTTCATATGCTTTCTCCGAAAATATGAGTGAATATATGAATATTTACTTAATAAGGTGAAGTATGAAACATTTGAAAAGTTCAAAGATTTTCAAGATGAAGTGCAAAATCATTGTAACAAGAATATAAATAGTTTATGATAAGATCATAAAGGAAGATATTTGAGTTACAAGTTTAGCATAATACCTAAGATTTAAGGAATCGTTCCGTGGATTTACATTTCCCGAAACACCATAAGAGTATGGAGCGTTCGTGTAAAATCCCTCCTTATTAAAGGAAAAGATCCCTGTGATTGCAATGCTAGTCCCTGGATCAATGCTAGCATCCACAGTTTAAGATGAAGTACACAGATACAAAGGTCGTTTATTACAGTCATTCCAGAGATAAAACATAGTCTTTTACAACTCAGGGCCAAAGGCCTAATACAAGAGTTTATGGAATTTGTAAATAAACATAAGTCTTCATCTTCATGTGCCACAGGCAAGCATGTTGAGTGTAGACTCATGACTCCTATTCATCATCAGAGTAACCTGCAACATCATAAGTTACAGCCACAGAGAGTCAATACTTTGGAATAGTATTGGCAAGTGATACCTTAGTATATTTTAGGTGGACTATAAGACTATATGCATTTGGCTGGTGGAGCTTAGGCTTGCATTGCTCAAAATAGATTTTTCCTTATCTTTTGAAAATACTAAATTTTGTTTTGACAAAAACCAACAAGGCATCTACCAATCAAGACTGAAGATCCTCTCAAGGCATCTACCAATCAAAGATTGAAGATCCTTACTTGGCAAAATACCCAAGGCATCTACCAATCAAGACTGAAGATCCACTCAGGGCATCTACCAATCAAAGACTGAAGATCCTTTTTAACCCTTGTTCACCCACAAGTTTTATTTAGAAATTTGAGTGATGAGATTCTTGAAGTTTCCATGTCTTGATGCTCAAATTGTCCTTTACCAGGGACATGGCTAAGTACTTAGGTTTTACACTCTGCAGAGGTGGTGCACTTTCCCCACAAGACTTGGTTTCCCAAGACAAGATCCTTCAGTAGCCTTTCCTTAGTCAAATGGACGCGCTCCAACCTATCATCCCATCTACCACCCACTGTCCAAGAGACTAAGTTCTAGCATCCTAAGATCATGGCAGAGCCCATAATGCCAAGTGGTTGCACTTGAAGCTCCTCAACATTTGACATCTCAAATCTCTTTGTTCCTGGGTGGCCATCCACAAGTGAGATACACAAGCCAAGTCCATGGCCTTGTGAACCACTCAACATAAACCATTCCTTCCATTCCACCCAGGTGATTCATTAACTTAGTTGTTTTGTTAAAATAAAACACAAGTCCAAAGACTTAGAATATTTTTCCATAGTGTGAATATATAAACCACCCTTGTTTTCTAATAGCTAGGCTAAGCATGATAGTAGTATGAATCTTGACTTAGGTAATTTTCACTAAGGTTTCACCTAATAGGTTTTCCCAAAGCATAGCTTGTACTTAGCAAATAACCATGCAAGTCCTATACTTAGAAAAATATTACTAATGCATAAATAAAATATAGGAATGGAATATTCATGATGATATCACTTGCCTTGGTAGTGTGGAGAGTAGCACTCGTCACAATCACAATCACTAGCAAAATCTACACAAAGTTATAGCACACAATTACACACAAATATATACAAACAAGAAATAATATGAATGCATGCATGCATGCATCTACCAAATGGTGATTTTTTGAAAACTCAACCAAGCAAGTGTATGAATACAGAAACTTAGCAAGTCACTAGTTTACCAACTAAACAAAATCTAACTCTAAACAAAGTACTAAACTAAATCTATACTTAAAAAGGCCTCAAACAAGTCTCTGCAATTTAAGCACATCTAATGGTTACTATTTGCTAAACAAATTGGATAGGCAGAAAGGTCTTGAATTACTGAATCCAACGGTATAAAATTTGTAAAAATCTAACGTGGCAATCAAAAGTTATGAGCATTTGAATTTGGAACAAATTTCTGGTTTTAAATCTATTTTCAGATCTAACCTAGCCACGCGTCATGTTCTTATTCGTCCGTACCGTTTCGCACTGGATCGAGCTCCACAGCCGTAGGATCTAAATGAAATCTGGCGGCTCAGATCGCGTACCGCTTCGGGGTTAAGTGGATCTATCCTAGCGCTACGATCTGGATCTAACGGGCTATTGCCTCGCCAAGAACTGGCCGGCGGGCGGTGGCTCTTGGCGGCGAGCTGTCGATCGGACGGAGGCGGCGCTACAGGGGGTAAGTGAGAACGAGGAGTAGCTCACCGGGCTCAGGGGGTCACGGTGAAGCTCGTCGTACTCGCGGTTGGTCAAGGGGCGCTCGGGCACGGTTGCGATTGCTCGCCGGAGTGGAGGACGGCGTCGGTGCGTCGGGTGGTCGTCGTGGACGTCGCTGTGAACCACCCCAAGGCAAGGCGAGGACACGGTTAGATCCACAGAGTCAAGGCAGAGTCGTGTGCGTGAACTATAAGACGCGGGGCGGTCGGGGCTTACCACTAGAGCTCGCCGGAGTTCGTACAGAAGACGGTGGCGGCGATCGGCGATCTTTGCCGGAGCTACGGTTCATGCGAGGGCAAAGCGAAATGTGTTAAAAAGAGGCGCAGAGGCTCACTGAACTAGTTTGCAAGAACGAGGCGAGGGAGCTCATAACTCACCGAATTCGGCGCGATCATCGGAGGCAATGGGTTCTGAGAGTAATGCTCGCAGCCTGGTGGCGCTCTGGGTTCGGGGTTTGAGGGAGAAGAGAGAGGGGGCAGAGGGGGTTCTTATAGCCTGGTCACGAGCGAGAATTACTTGGCCAATAAATCAAATTGACTCCGCGAATTAAACACAGAAACGCCCGCGTTGATTTGGGGATGAACGGGTCGTGCGGGTGGAGACGACGCTGACGTGGAGAAGGCCCGCTTGTCGGTAACGTCACGAGGTGTAGGTGGGTCACTGTCGGTGACTCAGCGTGTGCTTCTTAGCGTGAGAGAAGAATAAGGAGATCCCGGGTGGGCTTCTTTGGGCTCGATTCTTCTGGGCCCAGATTCTGGCCGCGCGGCCTTTTTCCTTTGAGGAGTCCTTTTCTTTTTCTAAATTCATTTTCTGGTATGAATTTTGATATGAATTCAAATCCTTTTGAATTCAAACTGCTTTGGGAATTTTTGCAGGGTTTTGTGGGTTCAAAAACAGTCATTTAACTAAGTGGTTACCTTGCAAGACTTGGTCAAGCTTGGATCTTTGAAATAAACAGAGACTTTGTCTCTTTGTCTCTAGTTTGAAATAGGGTTTAGAAAATATTTCTAAATTTGGAATCTTGGGTTAAAAGCTTCTCCTAGTTTTTTCCATCAATGGAGGCAAGCAAACAAGTACCTAAGCATTCAAATCTCAAAGGGTGATGGCCAATTGAGTTGAATTTGCACACATGAAATCATAGCCTAAGTTTATGCATCTAAATGATTTTGAGAAAAACCTTATATGAATGAATGATGCAAGAATGATATGAATGAGTTTTGAAACATGATTTTTGGGATGTTACAAATCTAACCCCCTTAAAATGAATCTCGCCCTCGAGATTCGGATTAACTAACAAAGAGGTGAGGGTGGTCTTTCCGAAGATCATCTTCTCTTTCCCATGTTGCTTCTTCTTCGGAATGATGGTTCCATTGTACTTTGCAAAACCTGATGGTCTTTGTCCTTGTGACTCTTTCTGTGGTCTCAAGTATCTTGACAGGCTTTTCTTCATAGGTGAGATCACTTTCTAGTTGAACTTCTTCCAAAGTTATGGTATCTTTCAAAGATGTTTCTTCCATTTCTGGGTGACATTTCTTGAGCTGGCTCACATGAAAAACATTATGGACTGCTAATAAAGATGCTGGAAGTTCGATTTCATATGCTTCTCCTTGCGACTTAGAATGTTGAATGGTCCAACATATCTTGGTGCTAACTTTCCTTTGACTCCAAATCTTTTCACTCCACGAAGTGGTGATACTCTAAGATAAGCTCTATCCCCAACTTCGTAAGTGACTTCTCTACGCTTAGCATCTGCGTAGCTTTTCTGTCGAGACTGTGCTATCTTCAACCTGTCTCTAACCAATTTGACTTTTTCTTCGGCGTCTTTGATAAGATCTGGTCCAAACAAACTTCTTTCTCCCACACCATTCCATTGCAATGGGGTGGTACACTTCCTTCCGTAGAGAAACTCAAATGGTGCCATCCCAATACTAGATTGGTGACTGTTGTAAGAGAACTTCTGCGTAAGGGACTTTCATCCCAACTTGCTCCATAGTCTAGGGCACATGCCCTCAACATGTCTTCAAGAATTTGATTAGTCCTTTCTGTTTGTCCATCAGTTTGAGGATGAAAAGCAGTGCTGAATTCCAACCTCGTTCCTAAAGATTCATGAAGTTGTCTCCAAAAGTGAGAAGTGAACTGAGTTCCTCTATCAGACACAATACTCTTAGGTACACCGTGAAGGCATACAATTTTGCTCATGTAGATTTTGGCTAACTTGGCACTGGTATAAGTTGTCTTTACGGGTATAAAATGAGCCACTTTAGTTAGGCGATCCACTACTACCCATATGGAATCATACCACACCTGGTCCTTGGTAATCCGGTAATGAAATCCATACCAATATTTTCCCACTTCCATTCAGGAATAGGCATTGGTTGAAGCAAACCTGCTGGTTTCTGATGCTCCACTTTCACTCTACTACACACATCACACAAAGCAATGTGTTCGGCGATGTCCCTTTTGAGATTGTTCCACCAAAATCATTCTTTCATATCCATGTACATTTTGGTGTTTCCCGGGTGAATAGAATATGGAGAGTTATGAGCTTCTTGTAGAATCAGTTTCCTAATTCGGATCTTGTGGAACACAAATCGTTTCCGTGCCATAAAGTACCTTGTTCGTCCATATGGAAACTTTTAGCTTTCCCTTGGCTAATCCTTTCCCTAATCTCTTCGATTTCCTTATCCGTCTTTTGGGCTTCTTTAATCTTATCCAACAGAGTGGGTTGAACATCCAAAGACATAAGATGTCCTTCCGGCACAATCTCCAACCTGAGTTCCTTGAATTGCTTACACAAGTCATCTGGCAATTCACCTTTGGTAAGACCATTTACAAACGCCTTATGACTTAGAGCATCTGCTACTACATTTGCTTTACCAGGATGGTACTGTAAACTCAAGTCGTAATCTTTGATAAGTTCTAGCCATCTCCTTTGTCTCATATTGATTTCTTTTTGGGTGAAGATATATTTCAAACTCTTATGATCGGTGAATACTTCACAACGTTTTCCCAAAAGGTAATGTCTCCATGTTTTGAGTGCATGGACAACAGCGGCTAACTCTAAATCATGGGTAGGATAATTTACTTCATGAGTTTTGAGTTGTCTCGAGGCATAAGCCACAACTTTTCTGCCTTGCATAAGTACGGCACCTAATCCTTGATGCGAAGCATCACAATACACTTGGAAATCATTTTCTAAATCTGGTAGGCCTGTAACAGGCTTGACACAAGTCTTTTCTTTAATTCTTGAAAGCTGAGTTCACATCCTTCAGACCAAGCAAATTTCTTATCTTTCTTTAACAATTCTGTCATTGGTTTAGCAACCTTAGAAAAATTTTCAATGAACCTTCTGTAGTAACCTGCTAAACCAAGGAAACTACGAACCTCTTTTACGTTCTTAGGGGATTCCCATTCTGTCACAGCCGAAACTTTAGCGGGATCAACTGCCACTCCATCCTTTGTCATAACATGACCAAGAAATCCAACTTCCTCTAACCAAAACTCACACTTGCTGAATTTGGCATAAAGCTTATGTTCCCTCAGTTTCTCAAGTATCAAGCGTAAATGTCTTTCATGCTCTTCCTTGCTCTTGGAGTAGACTAAGATGTCATCTATGAAAACGACAACGAACTTGTCGAGAAATTCCATGAACACTTTGTTCATCATATTCATGAAGTATGCTGGAGCGTTGGTTAAACCAAAAGGCATCACAGTGTACTCATACAATCCATACCTTGTGGTGAATGCTGTTTTAGGTATGTCTTGCTCTCTTATCTTGAGTTGAAAATAGCCTGACCGAAGATCAATCTTCGAGAACACACATGCTCCTTCTAGCTGATCAAACAAGTCATTTATTCTTGGCAAAGGATATTTGTTCTTGATGGTTACCTCGTTGAGAACGGTAATCTATGCATAATCTTTGAGTTCTATCTCTCTTTCTCTGAACAAACTGGAGCTCCCAAGATGAAGAACTTGGCTGGATGAATCCTTTCGCAATTGTTCTCCAAGTTGTTTCTTGAGTTCCTTAAGTTAACCGACATTTTATAAGGCCTCTTTGCCCTTGGTCCAACCTGGTACCAAATCTATTATAAACTCCACATCTCTATCTGGTGGCATTCTGGTAACTCTTCCTAAACACATCCGGATATTCACACACAATTGGCATAATCGTCCATGCTAACCCCCTTAAGAGAATTTAGCTTACTTCCTTTAGATTTAAAATTGGACTTAAATTTTATCCTCTTACCTTCAGGGGTTGTGAGTGAAACTATACGATTTGCACAATCTAGTACTCCCTCATACTTAGCCATCCAATCCATTCCCAAAATTACATCCAATCCTTGGGAATTCAGGATTATTAGGTTTACTGGAAACTTATGTTTTCCGATCTCTATGACTAGATTCCGGCATCCAAGACTCACTATCATATCTCCTCCCGGAGAGCTAACTTTTATCGGACACCCAATGTTTTCAGATGCAAACCCGTTTCTATCAACAAATGCTTTTGATATGAATGAATGAGATGCACCAGTATCAAAGAGTACAAATGCTGAGATGGAATTGAGTCTGAACTTACCAAAGACATCGGTTCTTCATAGACCTCCTCCACATTGATGTGGTTAACCTGTCCTTTCTGAAAAGGATTGGGCTTGTTAGGTCCTTCAACTTTCTTTTCAGGACACTCATTAGCATAATGCCCCAGCTTCTTGCATTTGTAGCACTCAACCTGACTGATGTCCGTCTTAGGCTGACTTCTACTTCCACTTCCACCTCCACTATGGTGGCTCTCATGTCCACTCTTGTGATTCTTATACTTATCATTGTCATGACTGCGATTGTCACATCCCAAGATTTTCCAAATCTTGTAATGTGAAAAATAAATGAACAAAATAAATTTTTGTTGAAAATCAGGGTAAAAAGAAACTTTTGTTTCTAAAAGGAAAACTTTAGCCAAAGTTTGTTAAAGATGGGATTCTAAAGTTTGAATTCAGCAAAAAAAATCCAAATCAAGGGAAATGCATTCCTCAATGAATGTATCTGGAAATTTGAACATTTGGAAAGTAATCCAAAACCCTAAACCCTAATGGAAGGAAATCATTTTCCAAGTTATCTCCAAATCCATGGATTTGATCCATACTAAATTTGATCAACAAATAATCACAAAGGATCAAGAAAGACCTTAGAGATTGGTTTCACTTAGTTTGGAACCATGGACAAAACCTTATGAATATAAAAAGATAAGGAAATTGAATTTCCAAAGCTAATAAAGCCCTTACCCAAAAGCCCATACCCTTTGGTGATCAATAATCCTAAAGGGATTTATAAAGATAAAACATTTATCAAAGGAAAATAAATTGTTTTGGAAACACTGTTTTAGATCTTTTAATAAAAGACTTTGGTTTCAAATGAAAAGATAAGCCAAATTAATTTTGGCCAAACTTTTGAAATAAAATATTTTGTTTTGATAAAATGAGTAAAGGTTTATTTAAATAAAATAAAGGATTTAAATATCCAATTTTATTTAAGTAAAAGCTTTTCCCATTTTAAATGAACACCAAGTATTTTATTACTACTTTGAAATCTTTTATTAAAAGGTTTTGCTTTGATTAAAATGAGTAAAGGATTATTTAAATAAAATAATAAGGATTTAAATATCCAATTTTATTTAAGTAAAGGCTTTCCCATTTTAATTAAAACACCAAAACTTATTTATTTATCTAAATAAGTTTCCAAGTATTCTTTTATTTTTCAAATAAAACCTTCTGGTTTGGTTTTGAAAATAAATGGATTTCAAATGGAAATTTTATTTAAATAAATCAAACCCTATTTTAATAAAACTAAAGATCCATTTTATTTAATTAATAAATGGATCCTAAAATAAATAAAAATATTATTTTATTTTGAGATTTGGATTATGTTGAAAAAAACAGAACCAAATTCAAAGTAAAGTTGAGTGTTTGTTTGATTGTTGTTTGAATGTTTGAAATTCAAAACAGAAAAGAATTAGAAAAAGAAAAAGAAAAGCAGACATAAAAAAATAAGAAAAAGGACTCAGCCCACTAAGGCCCAACAGCAGCCCAGTACCAGCCCAGCCTTTTCACTCCCCGAAGGAAAACATTTTACACCCAGATTCAGACCCACTGAGTCAATGACCACCAGGACCCACACCTCCTCTCTCTCACTCACTGACAACAGACCCCACCTCCTCTTATTCTCCTTCCCGAACCGTTTTCCTCACTCAGAAACTAACCCATGAGTATGACAAGTGGACCCCATTCCTCTCCATTTCCCATCGACCGGTGGACCCCACTTTCTGTGCATCCTCTTCACCCAGCGCCGTTTCTTCCTCCCCTCAACGGCGTTCTGCCGATTTACTCCGGCGTTGAATTCGCCATAATGCCGGCCTTCACTCCCCCTGCGACGACGCCCATTTAACCGCCTCCCTCTCCTCTGTCATTTCCCACAGACATCGCCTCCCCTCTGCCCCCAGGCCGCCCCAATTGCTCTCTATACCGCTGCTACTCCGACGATGTTCCGGTGACGATTCCGACGAAGCCTCGCCGCCCCTTTGCCTCCTCGACCATCCTCTAGTGATCCACACCTCCTGGCGATCATCCCCGTAGCACCAGCTCACCCGCGGGCACCCCAGAACCTCGACAACGACGACCACAGCACCACACCGCCGTCTGCCGTTTCTCCGGCGAACTTTCCAGGTGAACTCCGTCCGTCCCAGCACCTCTCGATCATGCTCACATGAACCCCATGGCCGCCCGCATCTTACCGTGCCTTTGTTTTGTCTTGGGGTGAACTGCAGCAACGCCTCGTCGTCAACCTGAGCGCCACCGTGCATCGCAAACTCCGGCGACTCTTCTGGTAAGCACAAGACCACCCCGACCCCTCTCGTTCACGCACACGACTCCGTATCGATCTTGCGCATCTAACCGAGCCTTCTTTTCGCTTCGGAGAGAACCACAGCAACGTCCTCGACAGCAACCGGAGCCAACCGCCGCCAGCACGAACTCCGGCGAGCAATCGCAGTCGTACCCGAGCGCCCCTAGCCCGACCAACACCTCCCCGAGCATCGCCGTAACCCCCTGAGCCCGGTGAGCTACTCCTCCTTCTCCCTCACCCTCTGTAGCGTCGCCTCCGTCGTCGACCGACAGTTTCGCCGCCGGTAGCCACCGCTCCGCCGCTGCGTTTTGGCCAAGCGATAGGAACCGTTGGATGCAGATCCACCGGCTTGGATAGATTGACTAAGCGAAAGGGTAACTGTTGATCTGCACCGTGCGTAGCCACTTAGATCTGACGGTCCAGGAAGGCTGATCCATGCGAACCGGTACCGTCCAATAGAATACTGCCGCGTGTCCCTATTCTGTTTAAAACAGAATTTGAAAACAGAAACTTTTGCCATTTTCAAACCCTTGTATCTTTTGATCCACACGTCCAAAAATTACAAATTTTATGTCGTTGGAATCAGCAAGACAAGCCCTAGCCAACCCTACCCTTAGTTTAGTAAATAGTATCTGTTAGCTTGTTTGATTTTGCAGATTCTTTTGTGTGCTTGCTAACATTAGAAAAATCATTTAAAAATGATTTTTAGGTTAAAACCTTTGCCAATTGGTTTGTTGTGACCTTACTGACCCTAGGAACCAACCCATAGTTTGGAAAATGATTTTTGAAAAGTTTAGAATGGATTAATTGGTTTAGTCCATTTCTAGCTAATTAAAAACCATTGTTTTGTTTATGAAAATGCTTTCATAAAGAAAACTTTGAGAAAATGTTTTGGACCAAACCTACTGACCCAAAACACCAAGTTTTGCAATAGCAACTCATTTGGTGAAACCTATAGGATAATGCCCTAGTAAAACCATTTCTACACCACATAGAATGACACTTTGTTTTGCAAATGGTTTTATAGTGAAACATTTTGCAAATGACTTAGCCACCTAACAAAATGATCATTAGATGTACCCAAAAGTCTATGACCCACTAGGAACCACTTTTACAAACAAAGCAAAGCTTGGCATGCTTGCATGCATTACCTTAACTTTGCCACTTTGGTAAATGACCATTTTGGATCTTACAAAGTTTAGGAATCTAATAGAGACCCTCTTTGCAAATGACTTTGCCATTTTGGTAAATGACCAATTTGGAACTTACAAAGTTAGAAGCCTAGTGAAGACCATCCTTACAATTAGAACCATCCTTTGCATGCTTACATGCATTGCCTTGACTTTGTTATTTTATGTGTGTTGTTTTGCTTGATTGGTGGATTGAGTTTGTGTTTGCTTGATTGACTTGTAGTGAAGTTAGAGAAGAGTGAGACTAGCAAGATCAAGGAGTAAACCTATACCCTCTACCAAAAAGGCAAGTGATATCTTCATGAATATTCCATACCTATATTTTATACTTGTATTAGATATATTTTGTTAGGACTTGCATGCTACTTTTGTCAATTGATGATGGGAAATCCTATTTAGAATAGAATGCTAGAATTGCTAGGAAAATTCCCTAAGGATAAGTTGCCATGCCATGCTTAGCCTAGCTACTAGAAAACAAGGGTGGTTTATATATTCACACTATGGAAAATTATTCTAAGTCTAAGGACTTGTTTTTATTTAACAAAACAACTAAGTTAATGAATCACCTGGGTGGAATGGAAAGAATGGGATATGTTGAGTGGTTACACAAGGCCAGGGTACCGTGAACCTTGTGTATCTCACTTGTGGATGGCCACCCAGGAACAAAGAGATTTGAGTTGTCAAATGTTGAGAAGCTTCAAGTGCAACCACTTGGTAATATGGGCTCTGCCATGATCTTAGGATGCTGGAACTTAGTCTCTTGGACAGTGGGTGGTAGATGGGATGATAGGTTGGAGCGCGTCCATTTGACTAAGGAAAGGATACTGAAGGATCATGTCTTGGGAAACCAAGGCTTGTGGGGAAAGTGCACCACCTCTGCAGAGTGTAAAACCTAAGTACTTAGCCATGTCCCTGGAAAAGGACAATTTGAGCATCAAGACATGGAAACTTCAAGAATCTCATCACTCTAATTTCTAAATAAAACTTGTGGGTGAACAAGGGTTAAAAGGATCTTCAGTCATTGATTGGTAGATGCCCTGAGTGGATCTGGAGTCTTTGATTGATAGATGCCTTGGGTGTTTTTGCCAAACAAAACTTAGTGTTTTTCAAAAGTTAGGGAAAAATCTATTTTGAGCAAAGCAAGCCTAAGCTCCACCAGCCAAATGCATATAGTACTATAGTCCACTTAAAATATACTAAGGTATCACTTGCCAATACAATTCAAATGTATTGACCCTTGTGTCTGTAACTTATGATGTTGCAGGTTTGATTGATTTTAGTGAAGAATGATTGATTGATTAGGATTACAAAGTCTACAACCAACATCTGCCTGTGGCACTTTGAAGATGAAGGACCCATGACTATAGTTATTCCGCTGCAATGTAATGAAAATAGCCAATGAGCTATGTTTGATGTAATAAAACTATTTTATTCCTGGTTATAAAGATGTATTATGACCTTTGTTTCTTGATATTACATCTGAACTGTGGATGCTAGCTATTGATCCAGGGACTAGCATTGTAAACACAGGGGACTCAATCTTATTTAAGGTTGGGGACGCTACAGATGGTATCGGAGCATTGTGTTGCCTGTAGGATTTGTAACCCTAGGATTGGACAAAAACCCTTAGAAAAATAGGAATTGTATTTGTTCCAAAACTTATTTACAAAAACAATCTTTTAAACTCTTTCCTCAACCATTTTGATTTCAACTCTACCTCTCTTCTACTTCAAACTTAGTGGAAAGCCTACCCCATGACCAAAGACTTCATCATGAGCAAAAGACTTCTTCAACACTTCCAACTCTAATGACTTCAACTTCTTCAACTCCAATGACTTCAGCATTTTCAGCATGTTCACCAAGGACTTCCAACTTGGATACCACTAAGGACTACAAGAGAGACAAGAAATTTTGCTCAAGAATTGAAGACTAAGGAAACACAACTTAGAAGAAACCATGAACACTTTTGAAGATTTGTGACCAAGACACAAAAATTCTCCAAGGAAACAAAGATCTCATTCAAGAAGAATCAACCAAGAAGGATGGAAAGATCACAAGTGAACCATGTAGATGGACCACCATATTTTAGTTAAGTCAAACCCACCAACTTATGTGGTGTAACAAAAATATTTTGTTGCCTAAGTATGTGCTTGAAACTGTTGTTTGAGTGGAGTGTTTGTTTGTGATTGCTTGCATTTTTGCTTGTGTGAAATGTGAGGTGTGTGATTAGAATTGATCCCTTAGAAAAACCTTTTGCCTATTCTAATCCCAATCCAACCCCAAACAGATGACTTCTCCAAGAGACTCCAACATCAAGGATGGTGACAACAACAACAACCAAGAGGACAGCATGAGAGAACTCATAGCAACCCAACACCAGTTGAGCCAAGAGACAACTCAGCTTTTAGCCAATAACAATGGACTAGACCCAGCCATACAAAGGATTTTGAAACTTCAATCCCAACTGTTGCAAGGATTGGTTACTCAAGTGATCAACATGGAAGAAAACTATCCCAAAAGAGTGTATGACAACAAGGATGACAAGAATATTATTCTAGAAGGAACCCAAGTTAGCAATACTTGTGTAGTCAAGGATAATGCAACCAAGGAGCATGAAGATCAATGCCCCAAGAAGAGAGAAAGATCTCCCACTCATGAAGAGCATGAACTAGAAGAACTCCTAGCTTTGGAGAAACCCAAGAAGAAGAGGAAGAAGTGCCCCAACTCAAACAAGAAGGATATTACTCAAGAGCAATGTTACACTTGCAAAGAGATGGGACACTATTACAATGAATGCCCAGAAAAGAAGAACCAAGGAAATAAGCAAGAGGCAATGATACTAAAGGAAAAGAAAGATATCAGCCAACTGATATGTTACAATTGCAAGAACCCAGGACACTATGCAAGCAACTGTCCAGAAAAGATGAAGAACAAGTTGAACAAGTCTATGGAGAAACTCAACCTTGGCTCATGAGTCAAGTGAGAAAATAAAGGACACAATGCAGAAGTTTTCCAAGATTCCAAGCAAGCCAAGATGTAGTCTAGCTGGAAAATTTTAAGGGTGGTAGTACCCTAGATGCTTTTGAGCCAACTTGTAACCCTAGCCTCCCCAAATCTTGGGACGAGATTTATTTTAAGGGTGGTAGCCTGTCACATCCCAAGATTTTCCAAATCTTGTAATGTGAAAAATAAATGAACAAAATAAATTTTTGTTGAAAATCAGGGTAAAAAGAAACTTTTGTTTCTAAAAGGAAAACTTTAGCCAAAGTTTGTTAAAGATGGGATTCTAAAGTTTGAATTCAGCAAAAAAATCCAAATCAAGGGAAATGCATTCCTCAATGAATGTATCTGGAAATTTGAACATTTGGAAAGTAATCCAAAACCCTAAACCCTAATGGAAGGAAATCATTTTCCAAGTTATCTCCAAATCCATGGATTTGATCCATACCAAATTTGATCAACAAATAATCACA
Organism: Avena insularis; assembly: GCA_023614405.1. Taxonomy (NCBI): domain Eukaryota; kingdom Viridiplantae; phylum Streptophyta; class Magnoliopsida; order Poales; family Poaceae; genus Avena; species Avena insularis. Next base: position 25,922,073 of record CM042689.1, on the reverse strand, counting down.
AAGGATCAAGAAAGACCTTAGAGATTGGTTTCACTTAGTTTGGAACCATGGACAAAACCTTATGAATATAAAAAGATAAGGAAATTGAATTTCCAAAGCTAATAAAGCCCTTACCCAAAAGCCCATACCCTTTGGTGATCAATAATCCTAAAGGGATTTATAAAGATAAAACATTTATCAAAGGAAAATAAATTGTTTTGGAAACACTGTTTTAGATCTTTTAATAAAAGACTTTGGTTTCAAATGAAAAGATAAGCCAAATTAATTTTGGCCAAACTTTTGAAATAAAATATTTTGTTTTGATAAAATGAGTAAAGGTTTATTTAAATAAAATAAAGGATTTAAATATCCAATTTTATTTAAGTAAAAGCTTTTCCCATTTTAAATGAACACCAAGTATTTTATTACTACTTTGAAATCTTTTATTAAAAGGTTTTGCTTTGATTAAAATGAGTAAAGGATTATTTAAATAAAATAATAAGGATTTAAATATCCAATTTTATTTAAGTAAAGGCTTTCCCATTTTAATTAAAACACCAAAACTTATTTATTTATCTAAATAAGTTTCCAAGTATTCTTTTATTTTTCAAATAAAACCTTCTGGTTTGGTTTTGAAAATAAATGGATTTCAAATGGAAATTTTATTTAAATAAATCAAACCCTATTTTAATAAAACTAAAGATCCATTTTATTTAATTAATAAATGGATCCTAAAATAAATAAAAATATTATTTTATTTTGAGATTTGGATTATGTTGAAAAAAACAGAACCAAATTCAAAGTAAAGTTGAGTGTTTGTTTGATTGTTGTTTGAATGTTTGAAATTCAAAACAGAAAAGAATTAGAAAAAGAAAAAGAAAAGCAGACATAAAAAAATAAGAAAAAGGACTCAGCCCACTAAGGCCCAACAGCAGCCCAATACCAGCCCAGCCTTTTCACTCCCCGAAGGAAAACATTTTACACCCAGATTCAGACCCACTGAGTCAATGACCACCAGGACCCACCTCCTCTCTCTCACTCCGAGATGACCCCACCTCCTCTTATTCTCCTTCCCGAACCGTTTTCCTCACTCAGAAACTAACCCGCGCGGAGTATGACAAGTGGACCCCATTCCCTCTCCATTTCCCACTGACCGGTGGACCCCGCACCACTGTGCATCCTCTTCACCCGCGCCAGCCGTTTCTTCCTCCCCTCAACGGCGTTCTGCCGATTTACTCCGGCGTTGAATTCGCCATAATGCCGGCCTTCACTCCCCCTGCGACGACGCCCATTTAACCGCCTCCCTCTCCTCTGTCATTTCCCACAGACATCGCCTCCCCTCTGCCCCCAGGCCGCCCCAATTGCTCTCTATACCGCTGCTACTCCGACGATGTTCCGGTGACGATTCCGACGAAGCCTCGCCGCCCCTTTGCCTCCTCGACCATCCTCTAGTGATCCACACCTCCTGGCGATCATCCCCGTAGCACCAGCTCACCCGCGGGCACCCCAGAGCCTCGACAACGACGACCACAGCACCACACCGCCGTCTGCCGTTTCTCCGGCGAACTTTCCAGGTGAACTCCGTCCGTCCCAGCACCTCTCGATCATGCTCACATGAACCCCATGGCCGCCCGCATCTTACCGTGCCTTTGTTTTGTCTTGGGGTGAACTGCAGCAACGCCTCGTCGTCAACCTGAGCGCCACCGTCTGTCTGCAAACTCCGGCGACTCTTCTGGTAAGCACAAGACCACCCCGACCCCTCTCGTTCACGCACACGACTCCGTATCGATCTTGCGCATCTAACCGAGCCTTCTTTTCGCTTCGGAGAGAACCACAGCAACGTCCTCGACAAAGAATCGAGCCAACCGCCGCCAGCACGAACTCCGGCGAGCAATCGCAGTCGTACCCGAGCGCCCCTCGCCCGACCAACACCTCCCCGAGCATCGCCGTAACCCCCTGAGCCCGGTGAGCTACTCCTCCTTCTCCCTCACCCCCTGTAGCGTCGCCTCCGTCATCGACCGACAGTTTCGCCGCCGGTAGCCACCGCTCCGCCGCTGCGTTTTGGCCAAGCGATAGGAACCGTTGGATGCAGATCCACCGGCTTGGATAGATTGACTAAGCGAAAGGGTAACTGTTGATCTGCACCGTGCGTAGCCACTTAGATCTGACGGTCCAGGAAGGCTGATCCATGCGAACCGGTACCGTCCAATAGAATACTGCCGCGTGTCCCTATTCTGTTTAAAACAGAATTTGAAAACAGAAACTTTTGCCATTTTCAAACCCTTGTATCTTTTGATCCACACGTCCAAAAATTACAAATTTTATGTCGTTGGAATCAGCAAGACAAGCCCTAGCCAACCCTACCCTTAGTTTAGTAAATAGTATCTGTTAGCTTGTTTGATTTTGCAGATTCTTTTGTGTGCTTGCTAACATTAGAAAAATCATTTAAAAATGATTTTTAGGTTAAAACCTTTGCCAATTGGTTTGTTGTGACCTTACTGACCCTAGGAACCAACCCATAGTTTGGAAAATGATTTTTGAAAAGTTTAGAATGGATTAATTGGTTTAGTCCATTTCTAGCTAATTAAAAACCATTGTTTTGTTTATGAAAATGCTTTCATAAAGAAAACTTTGAGAAAATGTTTTGGACCAAACCTACTGACCCAAAACACCAAGTTTTGCAATAGCAACTCATTTGGTGAAACCTATAGGATAATGCCCTAGTAAAACCATTTCTACACCACATAGAATGACACTTTGTTTTGCAAATGGTTTTATAGTGAAACCTTTTGCAAATGACTTAGCCACCTAACAAAATGACCATTAGATGTACCCAAAAGTCTATGACCCACTAGGAACCACTTTTACAAACAAAGCAAAGCTTGGCATGCTTGCATGCATTACCTTAACTTTGCCACTTTGGTAAATGACCATTTTGGATCTTACAAAGTTTAGGAATCTAATAGAGACCCTCTTTGCAAATGACTTTGCCATTTTGGTAAATGACCAATTTGGAACTTACAAAGTTAGAAGCCTAGTGAAGACCATCCTTACAATTAGAACCATCCTTTGCATGCTTACATGCATTGCCTTGACTTTGTTATTTTATGTGTGTTGTTTTGCTTGATTGGTGGATTGAGTTTGTGTTTGCTTGATTGACTTGTAGTGAAGTTAGAGAAGAGTGAGACTAGCAAGATCAAGGAGTAAACCTATACCCTCTACCAAAAAGGCAAGTGATATCTTCATGAATATTCCATACCTATATTTTATACTTGTATTAGATATATTTTGTTAGGACTTGCATGCTACTTTTGTCAATTGATGATGGGAAATCCTATTTAGAATAGAATGCTAGAATTGCTAGGAAAATTCCCTAAGGATAAGTTGCCATGACATGCTTAGCCTAGCTACTAGAAAACAAGGGTGGTTTATATATTCACACTATGGAAAATTATTCTAAGTCTAAGGACTTGTTTTTATTTAACAAAACAACTAAGTTAATGAATCACCTGGGTGGAATGGAAAGAATGGGATATGTTGAGTGGTTACACAAGGCCAGGGGTACTGGTGAACCTTGTGTATCTCACTTGTGGATGGCCACCCAGGAACAAAGAGATTTGAGTTGTCAAATGTTGAGAAGCTTCAAGTGCAACCACTTGGTAATATGGGCTCTGCCATGATCTTAGGATGCTGGAACTTAGTCTCTTGGACAGTGGGTGGTAGATGGGATGATAGGTTGGAGCGCGTCCATTTGACTAAGGAAAGGCTACTGAAGGATCATGTCTTGGGAAACCAAGGCTTGTGGGGAAAGTGCACCACCTCTGCAGAGTGTAAAACCTAAGTACTTAGCCATGTCCCTGGAAAAGGACAATTTGAGCATCAAGACATGGAAACTTCAAGAATCTCATCACTCCAATTTCTAAATAAAACTTGTGGGTGAACAAGGGTTAAAAGGATCTTCAGTCATTGATTGGTAGATGCCCTGAGTGGATCTGGAGTCTTTGATTGATAGATGCCTTGGGTGTTTTTGCCAAACAAAACTTAGTGTTTTTCAAAAGTTAGGGAAAAATCTATTTTGAGCAAAGCAAGCCTAAGCTCCACCAGCCAAATGCATATAGTACTATAGTCCACTTAAAATATACTAAGGTATCACTTGCCAATACAATTCAAATGTATTGACCCTTGTGTCTGTAACTTATGATGTTGCAGGTTTGATTGTTTTTAGTGAAGAATGATTGATTGATTAGGACTACAAAGTCTACAACCAACATCTGCCTGTGGCACTTTGAAGATGAAGGACCCATGACTATAGTTATTCCGCTGCAATGTAATGAAAATAGCCAATGAGCTATGTTTGATGTAATAAAACTATTTTATTCCTGGTTATAAAGATGTATTATGACCTTTGTTTCTTGATATTACATCTGAACTGTGGATGCTAGCTATTGATCCAGGGACTAGCATTGTAAACACAGGGGACTCAATCTTATTTAAGGTTGGGGCCTTCTGAGATGGTATCGGAGCATTGTGTTGCCTGTAGGATTTGTAACCCTAGGATTGGACAAAAACCCTTAGAAAAATAGGAATTGTATTTGTTCCAAAACTTATTTACAAAAACAATCTTTTAAACTCTTTCCTCAACCATTTTGATTTCAACTCTACCTCTCTTCTACTTCAAACTTAGTGGAAAGCCTACCCCATGACCAAAGACTTCATCATGAGCAAAAGACTTCTTCAACACTTCCAACTCTAATGACTTCAACTTCTTCAACTCCAATGACTTCAGCATTTTCAGCATGTTCACCAAGGACTTCCAACTTGGATACCACTAAGGACTACAAGAGAGACAAGAAATTTTGCTCAAGAATTGAAGACTAAGGAAACACAACTTAGAAGAAACCATGAACACTTTTGAAGATTTGTGACCAAGACACAAAAATTCTCCAAGGAAACAAAGATCTCATTCAAGAAGAATCAACCAAGAAGGATGGAAAGATCACAAGTGAACCATGTAGATGGACCACCATATTTTAGTTAAGTCAAACCCACCAACTTATGTGGTGTAACAAAAATATTTTGTTGCCTAAGTATGTGCTTGAAACTGTTGTTTGAGTGGAGTGTTTGTTTGTGATTGCTTGCATTTTTGCTTGTGTGAAATGTGAGGTGTGTGATTAGAATTGATCCCTTAGAAAAACCTTTTGCCTATTCTAATCCCAATCCAACCCCAAACAGATGACTTCTCCAAGAGACTCCAACATCAAGGATGGTGACAACAACAACAACCAAGAGGACAGCATGAGAGAACTCATAGCAACCCAACACCAGTTGAGCCAAGAGACAACTCAGCTTTTAGCCAATAACAATGGACTAGACCCAGCCATACAAAGGATTTTGAAACTTCAATCCCAACTGTTGCAAGGATTGGTTACTCAAGTGATCAACATGGAAGAAAACTATCCCAAAAGAGTGTATGACAACAAGGATGACAAGAATATTATTCTAGAAGGAACCCAAGTTAGCAATACTTGTGTAGTCAAGGATAATGCAACCAAGGAGCATGAAGATCAATGCCCCAAGAAGAGAGAAAGATCTCCCACTCATGAAGAGCATGAACTAGAAGAACTCCTAGCTTTGGAGAAACCCAAGAAGAAGAGGAAGAAGTGCCCCAACTCAAACAAGAAGGATATTACTCAAGAGCAATGTTACACTTGCAAAGAGATGGGACACTATTACAATGAATGCCCAGAAAAGAAGAACCAAGGAAATAAGCAAGAGGCAATGATACTAAAGGAAAAGAAAGATATCAGCCAAGCGATATGTTACAATTACAGAACCAGGACACTATGCAAGCAACTGTCCAGAAAAGATGAAGAACAAGTTGAACAAGTCTATGGAGAAACTCAACCTTGGCCCATGAGTCAAGTGAGAAAATAAAGGACACAATGCAGAAGTTTTCCAAGATTCCAAGCAAGCCAAGATGTAGTCTAGCTGGAAAATTTTAAGGGTGGTAGTACCCTAGATGCTTTTGAGCCAACTTGTAACCCTAGCCTCCCCAAATCTCGGGACGAGATTTATTTTAAGGGTGGTAGCCTGTCACATCCCAAGATTTTCCAAATCTTGTAATGTGAAAAATAAATGAACAAAATAAATTTTTGTTGAAAATCAGGGTAAAAAGAAACTTTTGTTTCTAAAAGGAAAACTTTAGCCAAAGTTTGTTAAAGATGGGATTCTAAAGTTTGAATTCAGCAAAAAAATCCAAATCAAGGGAAATGCATTCCTCAATGAATGTATCTGGAAATTTGAACATTTGGAAAGTAATCCAAAACCCTAAACCCTAATGGAAGGAAATCATTTTCCAAGTTATCTCCAAATCCATGGATTTGATCCATACCAAATTTGATCAACAAATAATCACAAAGGATCAAGAAAGACCTTAGAGATTGGTTTCACTTAGTTTGGAACCATGGACAAAACCTTATGAATATAAAAAGATAAGGAAATTGAATTTCCAAAGCTAATAAAGCCCTTACCCAAAAGCCCATACCCTTTGGTGATCAATAATCCTAAAGGGATTTATAAAGATAAAACATTTATCAAAGGAAAATAAATTGTTTTGGAAACACTGTTTTAGATCTTTTAATAAAAGACTTTGGTTTCAAATGAAAAGATAAGCCAAATTAATTTTGGCCAAACTTTTGAAATAAAATATTTTGTTTTGATAAAATGAGTAAAGGTTTATTTAAATAAAATAAAGGATTTAAATATCCAATTTTATTTAAGTAAAAGCTTTTCGCATTTTAAATGAACACCAAGTATTTTATTACTACTTTGAAATCTTTTGTTAAAAGGTTTTGCTTTGATTAAAATGAGTAAAGGATTATTTAAATAAAATAATAAGGATTTAAATATCCAATTTTATTTAAGTAAAGGCTTTCCCATTTTAATTAAAACACCAAAACTTATTTATTTATCTAAATAAGTTTCCAAGTATTCTTTTATTTTTCAAATAAAACCTTCTGGTTTGGTTTTGAAAATAAATGGATTTCAAATGGAAATTTTATTTAAATAAATCAAACCCTATTTTAATAAAACTAAAGATCCATTTTATTTAATTAATAAATGGATCCTAAAATAAATAAAAATATTATTTTATTTTGAGATTTGGATTATGTTGAAAAAGCAGAACCAAATTCAAAGTAAAGTTGAGTGTTTGTTTGATTGTTGTTTGAATGTTTGAAATTCAAAACAGAAAAGAATTAGAAAAAGAAAAGAAAAGCGGACATAAAAAATAAGAAAAGGACTCAGCCCACTAAGGCCCAATGACCCGATTACCAGACCTTTTCACTCCCGAAGGAAAACATTTTACACCCAGATTGACCCCGAGTCAATGACCACCAGGACCCACACCTCCTCTCTCTCACTCTCGACAATGACCCCACCTCCTCTTATTCTCCTTCCCAACTGTTTTCCTCACTCGAAACTAACCCGTGAGTATGACAAGTGGACCCCATTCCTCTCCATTTCCCTTGACCGGTGGACCCACCACTGTGCATCCTCTTCACCAGCATGACCGTTTCTTCCTCCCTCAGCGGCGTTTGCCGATTTACTCCGGCGTTGAATTCGCCATAATGCCGGCCTTCACTCCCCCTGCGACGACGCCCATTTAACCGCCTCCCTCTCCTCTGTCATTTCCCACAGACATCGCCTCCCCTCTGCCCCCAGGCCGCCCCAATTGCTCTCTATACCGCTGCTACTCCGACGATGTTCGGTGGCGATTCCGGAAAGCCTCGCCGCCCCTTTGCCTCCTCGACCATCCTCTAGTGATCCACACCTCCTGGCGATCATCCCCGTAGCACCAGCTCACCCGCGGGCACCCCAGAGCCTCGACAACGACGACCACAGCACCACACCGCCGTCTGCCGTTTCTCCGGCGAACTTTCCAGGTGAACTCCGTCCGCCCCAGCACCTCTCGATCATGCTCACATGAACCCCATGGCCGCCCGCATCTTACCGTGCCTTTGTTTTGTCTTGGGGTGAACTGCAACGCTTGCCAACTCGCGTCAACACTGCGCCACCATCGCAAACTCCGGCGACTCTTGGTAAGCACAAGACCACCCGACCCTCTCGTTCACGCACACGACTCGTGACGATCTTGCGCATCTAACCGAGCCTTCTTTTCGCTTCGGAGAGAACCACAGCAACGTCCTCGACAGCAACCGGAGCCAACCGCCGCCAGCACGAACTCCGGCGAGCAATCGCAGTCGTACCCGAGCGCCCCTCGCCCGACCAACACCTCCCCGAGCATCGCCGTAACCCCCTGAGCCCGGTGAGCTACTCCTCCTTCTCCCTCACCCCCTGTAGCGTCGCCTCCGTCGTCGACCGACAGTTTCGCCGCCGGTAGCCACCGCTCCGCCGCTGCGTTTTGGCCAAGCGATAGGAACCGTTGGATGCAGATCCACCGGCTTGGATAGATTGACTAAGCGAAAGGGTAACTGTTGATCTGCACCGTGCGTAGCCACTTAGATCTGACGGTCCAGGAAGGCTGATCCATGCGAACCGGTACCGTCAATAGAATACTTGCCGCGTGTCCCTATTACATTTAAAAGAATTTGAAAACAGAAACTTTTGCCATTTTCAAACCCTTGTATCTTTTGATCCACACGTCCAAAAATTACAAATTTTATGTCGTTGGAATCAGCAAGACAAGCCCTAGCCAACCCTACCCTTAGTTTAGTAAATAGTATCTGTTAGCTTGTTTGATTTTGCAGATTCTTTTGTGTGCTTGCTAACATTAGAAAAATCATTTAAAAATGATTTTTAGGTTAAAACCTTTGCCAATTGGTTTGTTGTGACCTTACTGACCCTAGGAACCAACCCATAGTTTGGAAAATGATTTTTGAAAAGTTTAGAATGGATTAATTGGTTTAGTCCATTTCTAGCTAATTAAAAACCATTGTTTTGTTTATGAAAATGCTTTCATAAAGAAAACTTTGAGAAAATGTTTTGGACCAAACCTACTGACCCAAAACACCAAGTTTTGCAATAGCAACTCATTTGGTGAAACCTATAGGATAATGCCCTAGTAAAACCATTTCTACACCACATAGAATGACACTTTGTTTTGCAAATGGTTTTATAGTGAAACCTTTTGCAAATGACTTAGCCACCTAACAAAATGACCATTAGATGTACCCAAAAGTCTATGACCCACTAGGAACCACTTTTACAAACAAAGCAAAGCTTGGCATGCTTGCATGCATTACCTTAACTTTGCCACTTTGGTAAATGACCATTTTGGATCTTACAAAGTTTAGGAATCTAATAGAGACCCTCTTTGCAAATGACTTTGCCATTTTGGTAAATGACCAATTTGGAACTTACAAAGTTAGAAGCCTAGTGAAGACCATCCTTACAATTAGAACCATCCTTTGCATGCTTACATGCATTGCCTTGACTTTGTTATTTTATGTGTGTTGTTTTGCTTGATTGGTGGATTGAGTTTGTGTTTGCTTGATTGACTTGTAGTGAAGTTAGAGAAGAGTGAGACTAGCAAGATCAAGGAGTAAACCTATACCCTCTACCAAAAAGGCAAGTGATATCTTCATGAATATTCCATACCTATATTTTATACTTGTATTAGATATATTTTGTTAGGACTTGCATGCTACTTTTGTCAATTGATGATGGGAAATCCTATTTAGAATAGAATGCTAGAATTGCTAGGAAAATTCCCTAAGGATAAGTTGCCATGACATGCTTAGCCTAGCTACTAGAAAACAAGGGTGGTTTATATATTCACACTATGGAAAATTATTCTAAGTCTAAGGACTTGTTTTTATTTAACAAAACAACTAAGTTAATGAATCACCAGGTGGAATGGAAAGAATGGGATATGTTGAGTGGTTACACAAGGCCAGTACTTGGTGAACCTTGTGTATCTCACTTGTGGATGGCCACCCAGGAACAAAGAGATTTGAGTTGTCAAATGTTGAGAAGCTTCAAGTGCAACCACTTGGTAATATGGGCTCTGCCATGATCTTAGGATCTTTGGAACTTAGTCTCTTGGACAGTGGGTGGTAGATGGGATGATAGGTTGGGCGCGTCCATTTGACTAAGGAAAGGCTACTGAAGGATCATGTCTTGGGAAACCAAGGCTTGTGGGAAAGTGCACCACCTGCAGAGTGTAAAACCTAAGTACTTAGCCATGTCCACAGAAAGGACAATTTGAGCATCAAGACATGGAAACTTCAAGAATCTCATCACTCCAATTTCTAAATAAAACTTGTGGGTGAACAAGGGTTAAAAGGATCTTCAGTCATTGATTGGTAGATGCCCTGAGTGGATCTGGAGTCTTTGATTGATAGATGCCTTGGGTGTTTTTGCCAAACAAAACTTAGTGTTTTTCAAAAGTTAGGGAAAAATCTATTTTGAGCAAAGCAAGCCTAAGCTCCACCAGCCAAATGCATATAGTACTATAGTCCACTTAAAATATACTAAGGTATCACTTGCCAATACAATTCAAATGTATTGACCCTTGTGTCTGTAACTTATGATGTTGCAGGTTTGATTGTTTTTAGTGAAGAATGATTGATTGATTAGGACTACAAAGTCTACAACCAACATCTGCCTGTGGCACTTTGAAGATGAAGGACCCATGACTATAGTTATTCCGCTGCAATGTAATGAAAATAGCCAATGAGCTATGTTTGATGTAATAAAACTATTTTATTCCTGGTTATAAAGATGTATTATGACCTTTGTTTCTTGATATTACATCTGAACTGTGGATGCTAGCTATTGATCCAGGGACTAGCATTGTAAACACAGGGGACTCAATCTTATTTAAGGTTGGGGACGCTACATCGATGATGCTTGTTGTCATGACGGTTGTGGTTGTGGTGCTTGTTAAACTTCCCATGCTTGTGGGAACCTGAGCTGACACTATCATCATAGTGAGATCGTTTATGAGACGTTCCCGAGCTGTGCTTGTCGGAGTGTTTCCTCTTTCTACTCTCGACTTGCTTCATTTTATTTTCCACAATAACAGCCTTGTCACACAACGACTGATAAGTTGGAACATATGCCACAGACAGCTGCAGATTCAGCTCATCATTTAAGCCTTCCAGAAACTTTTCCTTTCTTTTGGCATGAGTGTCAACCTCATCCGGTGCATAGCGCGCCAGATTGTTGAATTCTTCAATATATTCAGCCACGCTGTGGTGGCGCTGCTTTAGGTTGTGAAATTCCTTCTTTTTCAGGCTCATCATACCTGGTGAGATATGAGTAGTACGAAATCCATCTTCAAAGATAGCCCAAGTCACCTCATCAATAGGCGTGGTAATCTGGAAGTTGTCCCACCATGCGACGGCTGGTCCTTCCAATGAGATGTCTTGAACGACCTTTTCAGCATCTGTGCATCCCACGGTCACTAAGTCTTTGTTCACAGAACGTAGCCAATCATTGGCCACCATGGGATCAGTCGTTCCCGAAAACTTAGCTGGCCTCAGACGCAGAAATCTGGTGAGCATATCAAAACCTGGAGGGTTGTTGTTGTTGTTATTGTTGTTATTGTTGTTGTTGGGGTTGTTGTTGTTGTTCTGGTTCTGGATGAACGTCGTCATCATTTGCATAAAAGTGTTTGCGCATTCATCATTTGTTGCATTTCCGGGGTAATGTTGGGGTTGGGGTTGGTGTTTGCGCGACGGGGAGGCATCTGTGGTTTATTCATATAGAGATAAGAATGAGATACCCTTACATGATTTATGCACAATACATTACTCAAACAAACACATAGCAAGCAACACCAGGATAAAACTCAACAACAAAACACACAAGTGGCAAGCCATCCACATGTCGGATGGTCCAATAATAAGTTCACAAATAACAAGTGCGGTAAATAAAGATAACTGAGTAGTCAATTCTACTCGTCGGCATCAATCTCCTCCTCGACAAAGGTAAGACCTGCGTTCTCCATTGCGGTCTTGTTCTCCTCGATGGTAGTGGTCAAAGAGTCGACCTTGGCCTTGAGAGCCCTCTTTGGGAGCAAGCCTCTCAATCACTGTCTGCTGCTGCTCTAACTCGAAGTCCTTGGACTGCAGTTCCTCGGTCATATCACGAATCCTCTTGTTCCTATCCTGGACACGCTTCTCTTGACTCTTGAACTTACGGTCTTGGGTCTCGAACTTCGTCTCCATCTCCTTGACTATCTCGTCCTCTGCCAGAAAGAGCTTGTCCTTCTCATGAAGCTGCACAGGCTCGTCATTACTAAGCATGACATTGGTCCTATCAGTATCCACGTGCCTAATAAGAGTCTCTAAGTCCTGGAGGTACAGGCATATCGGCTCTGCTGTGACCCTCGAGTCGTCCTCAAAGTCGATGGACTCTCCGTCATCATCACGCCTTCCGAAAGCATGAAAGTGAGTGCCTCTAACCTGTCGGGAGTGACGGCCTAACAGTCGTCCTATCAGATCCTGCATGACAACCTCCATGCCTCTCTCCCTATCATCGTGCATAAGCTTGAAGACGATGGCCTCCGTAGTAGGCTCTGTCTGGCGTCCTGGCTGGTTCATCTTGAAGCCCCAAAGGTCCTTCCTCTCAAACTTGGTGAGTGGGTGCACCGTAATGATAGGAAGAGGGATATCGAGTAAAGTAGTAAGCTCTACGATACGAGGACCAAAACGGGTAGCCTGGAACTCCTCAATAGTGCTGATGGCAATAGGCATCTATTTATAAGATTGAAAAGTTAGAACAACACAAATTTAAATTAAACAAGACAAACACAAGTCATGCCTACATAAATCCATTACATCAACCAAGGTTCAAACTTTTAAGGTATCATTTTGGAAAATAAGGTGATAGGTGGACGTCCAACTAACGAAGTGCGCTTACAATCCTATCTCATTGGATCTGGTGGCTAACACAATGTTCCTAGTGGCAATCACCCTATCTTGTTCACATGCTTCTATCACTAAGTCTATAATATCTCCTCTTAAGGATTGGTTGGTGACTTCCAACTCTTGAGTATGTCCCTTCTCTTTCTCTAAGTCTTTTTGGAGGTTGAGCATCCTGCACTTGACTCTAGCACTTAGTTCCTTGATAGTCTTCCAAGCTGCTTCTTTTGCTGACTCAAAGAATGTGGTGTGCATAAAAGTGTTGGTGTACATGCAGAAGCCTTTTTCTTTGTGGTTGTCTTCCTTGTTTTTGTACAAGTGAAGTTGCACCCACCAATACTCCACTCCATCCTCCATCATTGGAAAGCCCTTGTACACAGCTGCACCATGTGCTCCCATGGTCTCCATGAGGTCCTTGAGAATCTTGGGAAACTCAGTCTCACACTCCAAGGTCATGGTCATGAGTGGTCCTCTCTTTACGGCTTCGTTGATGGAGTTCATCTACAAATAGAGATGAGAATGAAAAGATTAGAAAAGCTTACGAGAAGAATAGACAAGTGTAGAAGAAGTAAAAAAAATTCTTAGTGGTTTCCAATCCTAGGGTCATAATCCTACAGGCAACACAGTGCTCTGATACCATCTGTAAAATCCCTCCTTATTAAAGGAAAAGATCCCTATGATTGCAATGCTAGTCCCTGGATCAATGCTAGCATCCACAGTTTAAGATGAAGTACACAAATACAAAGGTCGTTTATTACAGTCATTCCAGAGATAAAACATAGTCTTTTACAACTCAGGGCCAAAGGCCTAATACAAGAGTTTATGGAATTTGTAAATAAACATAAGTCTTCATCTTCATGTGCCACAGGCAAGCATGTTGATTGTAGACTCATGACTCCTATTCATCATCAGAGTAACCTGCAACATCATAAGTTACAGCCATAGAGAGTCAATACTTTGGAATAGTATTGGCAAGTGATACCTTAGTATATTTTAGGTGGACTATAAGACTATATGCATTTGGCTGGTGGAGCTTAGGCTTGCATTGCTCAAAATAGATTTTTCCTTATCTTTTGAAAATACTAAATTTTGTTTTGACAAAAACCAACAAGGCATCTACCAATCAAGACTGAAGATCCTCTCAAGGCATCTACCAATCAAAGATTGAAGATCCTTACTTGGCAAAATACCCAAGGCATCTACCAATCAAGACTGAAGATCCACTCAGGGCATCTACCAATCAAAGACTGAAGATCCTTTTTAACCCTTGTTCACCCACAAGTTTTATTTAGAAATTTGAGTGATGAGATTCTTGAAGTTTCCATGTCTTGATGCTCAAATTGTCCTTTACCAGGGACATGGCTAAGTACTTAGGTTTTACACTCTACAGAGGTGGTGCACTTTCCCCACAAGACTTGGTTTCCCAAGACAAGATCCTTCAGTAGCCTTTCCTTAGTCAAATGGACGCGCTCCAACCTATCATCCCATCTACCACCCACTGTCCAAGAGACTAAGTTCTAGCATCCTAAGATCATGGCAGAGCCCATAATGCCAAGTGGTTGCACTTGAAGCTCCTCAACATTTGACATCTCAAATCTCTTTGTTCCTGGGTGGCCATCCACAAGTGAGATACACAAGCCAAGTCCATGGCCTTGTGAACCACTCAACATAAACCATTCCTTCCATTCCACCCAGGTGATTCATTAACTTAGTTGTTTTGTTAAAATAAAACACAAGTCCAAAGACTTAGAATATTTTTCCATAGTGTGAATATATAAACCACCCTTGTTTTCTAATAGCTAGGCTAAGCATGATAGTAGTATGAATCTTGACTTAGGTAATTTTCACTAAGGTTTCACCTAATAGGTTTTCCCAAAGCATAGCTTGTACTTAGCAAATAACCATGCAAGTCCTATACTTAGAAAAATATTACTAATGCATAAATAAAATATAGGAATGGAATATTCATGATGATATCACTTGCCTTGGTAGTGTGGAGAGTAGCACTCGTCACAATCACAATCACTAGCAAAATCTACACACAAAGTTATAGCACACAATTACACACAAATATATACAAACAAGAAATAATATGAATGCATGCATGCATGCATCTACCAAATGGTGATTTTTTTGAAAACTCAACCAAGCAAGTGTATGAATACAGAAACTTAGCAAGTCACTAGTTTACCAACTAAACAAAATCTAACTCTAAACAAAGTACTAAACTAAATCTATACTTAAAAAGGCCTCAAACAAGTCTCTGCAATTTAAGCACATCTAATGGTTACTATTTGCTAAACAAATTGGATAGGCAGAAAGGTCTTGAATTACTGAATCCAACGGTATAAAATTTGTAAAAATCTAACGTGGCAATCAAAAGTTATGAGCATTTGAATTTGGAACAAATTTCTGGTTTTAAATCTATTTTCAGATCTAACCTAGCCACGCGTCATGTTCTTATTCGTCCGTACCGTTTCGCACTGGATCGAGCTCCACAGCCGTAGGATCTAAATGAAATCTGGCGGCTCAGATCGCGTACCGCTTCGGGGTTAAGTGGATCTATCCTGGCGCTACGATACAGATCTAACGGCTGCTATTGCCCTGGCCAAGAACTGGCGGCGGAGCGGTGGCTACTGGCGGCTGTCGCGGCTGGCCGGCCAGGAGGCGGCGCCCAGGGGGGTGAGAACGAGGAGTAGCTCACCGGGCTTAGAGGGTCACGGTGAAGCTCGTCGTACCGCGGTTGGTCAAGGCGCTCGAACGCAGTTGCGATTGCTCGCGGAGTGGAGGACAGCGTCGGGTGGTCGTCGTGGGCGTCGCTGAACCACCCCAAGGCAAGGCGAGGACACGGTTAGATCCACGAGTCAAAAGCGATCGTGTGCGTGAACTATAAGACGCGGCGGTCGGGCTTACCACTAGAGCTCGCCGGAGTTCGTCAAAGACGGTGGCGGCCCGATCGGCGATGCCGCTCGAGCTACGGTTCATCGAGCAAAGCGAAATGTGTTAAAAGAGGCGTGAGGCTCACTGAACTAGTTTGCAAGAATGAGAGGCGAGAGGAGCTCAGAACTCACCGGAATTGCCGGCGCGATCGTCGGAGGCAAGCGGGTTTCTGAGTAATGCTCAGCACTGGTGGCACTCTGGGTTCGGGTTTGAGGGAGAAGAGAGAGGCAGAGGGGTTCTTATAGCCTGGTCACGGCGAGAATTACTCGGCCAATAAATCAAATTGACGCATGAATTAAACAGAAACACCGCGTTGATTTGGGGATGAACGGGTCATGCGGGTGGAGGACGCGACGTGGAGAAGGCCGCTTGTCGGTAAAAGCGTCGAGGTGTAGGTGGGGTCTGTCGGTGACTCAGCCGCGTCGCTTCTGCGTGAGAGAAGAATAAGGAGATCCCGTGGGCTTTGGGCTCGATTTGCTTTGGGCCAGATTCTGGCATGGCCTTTTCCTTTGAGGAGTCCTTTTCTTTTCTAAATTCATTTTCTGGTATGAATTTTGATATGAATTCAAATCCTTTTGAATTCAAACTGCTTTAGAATTTTGCAGGGTTTTGTGGGTTCAAAAACAGTCATTTAACTAAGTGGTTACCTTGCAAGGCTTGGTCAAGCTTGGATCTTTGAAATAAACAGAGACTTTGTCTCTTTGTCTCTAGTTTGAAATAGGGTTTAGAAAATATTTCTAAATTTGGAATCTTGGGTTAAAAGCTTCTCCTAGTTTTTTTCCATCAATGGAGGCAAGCAAACAAGTACCTAAGCATTCAAATCTCAAAGGGTGATGGCCAATTGAGTTGAATTTGCACACATGAAATCATAGCCTAAGTTTATGCATCTAAATGATTTTGAGAAAAACCCTATATGAATGAATGATGCAAGAATGATATGAATGAGTTTTGAAACATGATTTTTGGGATGTTACAGTTCGAGATATGTAATTAAAACCTTGTTTGACATGGTAAGATCAAAGGTGTAATTAATAAAACTACAATTATATTTTAAAGATTAAAAGCTTTAGAGACTACCGTTTTTCCACTGAAAAGAGCTCCATCATAATCCGTTGAAATGACACCATATAAAGTTATGGTTTGGGATAAAACCCAAGTTGTCCTTTCTTAAACATTGGTATGCTATGCATAAGAAAGATGTTTGCAACCAAAGTCGGATGAACCTATCTTTGTATGTTATTTCGAATAACTATTCCTCCATAACATCGAAGACAAAAATGATTGTCGTTTAGAACGTCAAGTTTCTTTAAGAAGGAATTTTTCGTGAAAAGTTAAGTGGGAGGACAATAGAACTTTGATAAGGTTAAAAGAACCTTAGCTATATGTGCAGAGTTGCGCAGCGCTGAAAAGTGTTCTGGAGGAAGCGACAATGCTCATGGCTCACGTGCCTCAAAGGTTGTTGTCATGGAGATCTAAGTTCCTATTAAACCAAGTAGGTCGGGTAAACAATCAAATACCAAGATTTGAGAGTTAAATCATTATTTGACAATAATGATCCGACTACATGCAAAGAAGCGATGATGGGCCCTGACTCCGTAAAATGGCTTGAAGCCATAAAATCCGTGATAGTTCCATACACGAGAAATCAAGTTTTGGACTTGAAGGACCCTCGAGAAAGGTGTAAGACCTTATAGTTGTGTTTGGATCTATAAAGAAATAGACATGGATGTTTTGCATCTAAGAAATAGTCGACATGTTGGGAAAGAGTTCACAACAATGTTCAAAGAGTTGATTATGACAAGATCTGATCTTTCATTAAGCGATATTTAGTCTAGACGGATTAATTTAGCAATCATGACATATAATTTTGTTATGTGGTAGTTGGATAAACAAAACAAGTTCCTCTAATAGAAGGGTTACCTAGGACGTGTGCATGACACGGTCCAAAGGGTTTTGTCAATTCAAAGGATGCTAAATGCATATGCAAACTTCAATGGTTGAAATAAGCATTGCGGAGTTGGAATCTTCACCATGATGAAACTGTTAAAAGAGTTTAATTTCATCAGAGACGATGAAGATGCTTGCATTTGCAAGAAATTAAGTGCGAGCGCTAAGACATATTTCTAATACATTATGTGGAGGACATGTTGTTGATTGGAAATGATGTATCTTTTATTAACACATATTAAGAATTTCATCCCGATGAAAGACTTAGGCAAAACCCAAATATTTGGCATCAATAGACGCTAATATGGTTGTGCCGAAAGTACATAGATGATGTATTGAATGAGTTCAATATAGAAACTACAAGAAAGGTTCTTGTCACACAGAAAGGATTGAATGAGTTCAATATTGATGATATATTCAAGTGTATTGACACTGGGTAAGTGAAACAAAGATTCAAGTATAGATTGATGCTTGATGTATGAAATCACAAAGAATATTTATATCAATCATACTGTGATATGTACAAATCCAGATATGTCATATACTCTAAATTTTATGAGCATATACCAGAATGATTCATAAGTTGATCATTGGACAATAGTAAGGATATTCTTATGATCTTTTGGAAGAACTAAGAGTATATTATTTGTAGAAGTGACAAATAGATGGTTAGTTCATTGTAAAAGTACTACATTGATACTAGTTTTGTCACAAAGTACAAATTAAGTTTATCTCAATCTAAACTAAGGGTGGCACAATATAATGGAAAGTAAGTTCCATAATGGATTTGGATGAGTTCCAAAGTTAAGACATTGTGACAGATACTACAACAAAAGGCTAAGTATATGACTGCTATAATAGCAGCTAAAGAGGGCATTTGTGTCAAGTAGTTTGTTGTCAAACTAGGTGTAGTTCATAGCGGGATAATACTATGAAGATATATTGTACGACAATATTATCAACATATTTTAACCCCAAAGAACTAAAGGTCTCACCAAAGGACCAAAATTATACAAAGCCATCTCATTAGAGAATGAGTGATGCGTAGAGACGCAAAGACATGCAATTACACATGGACCTGGAAGTGTTAGATCCAGAGATCAGTTGACCACTAGCAATCGTGTACATACAACACTAGAAAGCCATAGGTGTTGAATACACAAAGGTTTTGAAACTAGATTATTGACTCTAGTGCAAGTGGGAGACTGTTGGAGATATGCCCAAGAGGCAATAATAAAGTAGGTTATTATCATATCTTCATACTTATGATAAATGTTTACATACCATGCTATAATTATATTAAAAGGAAACATTAATACTTGTGTGATTTGTAAACATAAAAGAGTCCCTAGTAAAGCCTCTTGTTAAACTAGCTTGTTGGTTAATATATGATCATGGTTTCCTGATCATGAACATAGAGATGTTATTAACAACAGGGTCATATCATTAGGAGAATGATGTGATGGACATTCTCCTATAGATAAGCGTAGCATAAAGATCAAGTCATTTTAAATAGTTCAATTACTATATGCTTTCTGATACATAGTAACCTAATTCCTTCGACCATGAGATCATGCATATCACCTTTACCGGATGGATGCTTTGATGACATCAAACACCACACCGTAACTGGGTGGCTATAAAGGTGGCATTGAGTGTTCGGAAAGTATTGGTTGAAACACATGGATCAAGAGTGGGATTTGTCCATCCATATGACGTATAGATATACTCTGGGCCCTCTCGGTGAAATGTCATCCAATTAGCTTGCAAGCATGTGACTGGCTCACAAGGGATCACATATCACGAGAACGAGAAAAGAGTACTTATCAGTAACGAGGTTGAACTAGGTATGCAGAGATACCGACGATCATAACCTCGGATAAGTAAACTATCGTGAGACAAAGGGAAATTGGTATCATATGTAAGTGGTTCATTCGATCGCAAAGTAATCGTAGAAATATGTGGGAGCCATATGAATTTCCAGATTCCTCTATTGGTTATTGATCGGAGAAGTGTCTCGATCATGTCCGCATAATTCACGAACCGTAGGGAGACACACTTAAGGATTCGATGTTGTTGAGTATTTATGGAATGATGAGTAAGAGACCGAATGTTGTTCGGAGTCTCGGATGGGATCCGGGATATCACGAGGAGATCTGGAATGGTCCGGAGAATAAGATTCATATAAGGAAAGTCCTGTTTCGGAGTTGGAGAATGGTTCCGGTCTTTTCATAGGAAATGTTCTAGAAGGTTCCGGAATGTCCGGCACTCCGGAGGGGAAGGGTACATGGATGTGTTATATTAAGTTGGTATGATTGCATCATGTACTAAGTGTCATCGCTGAACAAAATAGAGGGATTAATTAAATCCTTGTTTGAAAAGTCAAACGCCAAGTTTGAAAGTCAAACGGCTATTTTTGGGAAGTGGAGAAAGAGGAGGAAACGAGTTGGGGAGTCCTCCTCCACCGCCGCCCACTTGGGATCCGAGTTGGGGAGGATTCCTCCCCTTGGCGGCGCCTCCCTCTATAAGAGGAGGCAGGCTCCCCTCCTAGCACACAAGATTGCCCTCTAAACCTAACCCTACCATGCCGCCCACCATAGCCGCTGCCTAGGGTTTCTTCCCTAGCCGCCGACTTGGGCACCTCCAAGCCCTAGCCGCTGGCCCTAGCACCCCCTCCTTGGTGTGTCTAAACCCTAGAACACCGAGGGCTCTCTCATAGTCCACCATACTCGCTCTGGCTTAAGGTGAAGCCCTGCGAGATCTCCCCTCTACTTCCGGTACCACGCCGTCGTGCTGCCGGAATCACGAGGAGAGTGCTACAACCTCCATTTTCTTTGGAACAAGGGAGAGGAAGGTCTTCGTCGAAAATCGAATGTGTGACCATTGCGGAGCGCTTTAACGCATAGCCTTGAAGGATCGTCTACGCGATCTTGAGATCGGCAAGAGTACGACTACATCACCCACGAGAATCTGCTCTCGTTAACCGCTTTAGAATCTTCGAGGGTGAGTTCCTCTATCGACTCGTTGCTACAATCTAGTAGATAGATCTTGGCTTGTTTGTTTGCATGCGGTAGAAATTTTTTGTTTTCCATGCTACGAACCCCTACAGTGATACGATATGGCCTTTCTTCTTTGTTCTTCCGATCTCCATCTTCAAGCACGAACATGATCTCCATCATCACCGGCATTGCATCAAGGTCAATGACGCCGCTCCATGGTTGTCGTCCACCAGCTTCAACTATTACAACTACTTTGAATAGACACGCGGGTCTTAACAGAATTTAAAGACAACCATATGGCTCCTGCCGGTTGCCAACTTACAATAAGGAACATTGCATATATCAAATATAATCACAATCATGGCCATATCACATCACAGCACACCCCTGCAAAACAAAGTTAGATGCCTCTAATTTTCTTTGCATTTTTTACGTGGTTTGGGGCTTTCAATAAGTGTCGCTCTAACTTACAACGTTGATGCTTGAACTATCAAGTGTCTGTTGTAAATTGGATCTATACTATAATGGGAGAGACAGACACCCGCAAAACCACTTATGCAATACAAGTTACATGTTGAGCGTGGAGCAAGTCTCATGAACGATGTCATGTAAGGTTAGCCCGGGCTGCTTCATCCTATCATACCGCAAGATGCAAAGTACACAAGAAGAAATTGATAATAAAATCACCACCGCCCACAATGACCATTGTGTTCTACTCGTGCAACATATCTACATATAGACCTGGCTCTGATACCACTGTAGGGGTTCGTAGCATGGAAAACAAAAAATTTCTACCGCATGCAAACAAACAAGCCAAGATCTATCTACTAGATTATAGCAACGAGTCGATAGTGGAACTCACCCTCGAAGATTCCAAAGCGGTTAACAAGAGCAGATTCTCGTGGGTGATGTAGTCGTACTCTTGCCAATCTCAAGATCGTGTAGACGATCCTTCCGCGTTAAGAGCGCTTTCCATGATCGGTCACACGTTAAATTTCGATGAATACCTTCCTCTCCATTCTTCCAGCAGGCAGCGGAGGTTGTAGCACTCTCCTCGCGATTCCGGGCTGACGACGTGCAGGAAGTAGAGGGGAGATCTCGCAGGGCTTCGCCTTAAGCCGGAGCGAGTATGGTGGACTATGAGAGATGCCTTGGTGATCTAGGGTTTAGAGGCACCAAGGGAGGAGGCTAGGCCGGCGGCTAGGGCTTTGGGAGAGCCCCAACTCGGCGGCTAGGGCAAACCCTAGGGCGGCGGCGACTTGTGGTGGCCGACGGCTAGGGCTAGGGTTTTGGTGGAGAGAGGTGTAGGCTAGAGGGGGCACCCCTGCCCCTTCTTTTATAGGTGGGAGGGCGCCGACCAAGGGGAGGGAGTCCTCCCCCAATTCGGCCTCCTTGGCGTGGTGGAGGAACTCCTCCCCAAGTAGGTTTCCTACTCTCCCTCCACCAAGCAAAACTGTCGTTTGACTTTTCAAATTGGCGTTTGACTTTTCAAACTAGGATTTGATTTATCCCATTATTTTGCTCAGCCATGATACCTAGTACATGATGCAATCATTCCATATTGTTATGACACATTCATGTACCCTTCCCCTCCGAAGTGCCGGACCTTTCGGACCCTTCTAGAACATTCCCGATGAAAACACCGGAATCATTCCCCAACTCCGAAACAGGACTTTCCTTATATGAATCTTATTCTCCGGACCATTCCGGATCTACTCGTGATATCCCGGATCCCATCCGAGACTCCGAACAACATTCGGTTTCTTACTCATCATTCCATAACTACTCAACAACATCGAATCCTTAAGTGTGTCTCCCTACGGTTCGTGAATTATGCGGACCTGATCGAGACACTTCTCCGAACAATAACCAATAGAGGAATCTGGAAATTCATATGGCTCCCACATATTTCTATGATTACTTTGCGATCGAATGAACCACTTACATACGTTACCAATTTCCCTTTGTCTCGCGATAGTTTACTTATCCGAGGTTTTGATCGTCGGTATCTCTACATACCTAGTTCAACCTCGTTACCGATAAGTACTCTTTTCTCGTTCACGTGGTATGTGATCCCTTGTGAGCCAGTCACATGCTTGCAAGCTAATTGGATGACATCTCACCGAGAGGGCCCAGAGTATATCTATCCGTCATATGGATGGACAAATCCCACTCTTGATTCATGTGTCTCAACCCATACTTTCCGAACACTCAATGCCACCTTTATAGCCACCCAGTTACGGTGTGGTGTTTGATATCATCAAAGCATCCTTCCGGTGATGGTGATAAGCATGATCTCATGGTCGAAGGAATTAGGTTACTATGTATCAGAAAGCATATAGCAATTGAACTATTAAAATGACTTGATATTTATGCTACGCTTATCTATAGGAGTATGTCCATCATACCATTCTCCTAATGATATGATCTTGTTGTTAATAACATCTCAATGTTCATGATAAGGAAACCACAATCATCTATTAACCAACAAGCTAGTATTATGAAGAGGCTTTACTAGGGACTCTAATTTAGTTTACAAATCACACAAGTATTAATGTTTCCTGGTTAATACTGTTATAGCATGAATGTAAACATTTATCATAAACACAAAGATATAATAAT
Source organism: Avena insularis (assembly GCA_023614405.1). Lineage (NCBI taxonomy): Eukaryota > Viridiplantae > Streptophyta > Magnoliopsida > Poales > Poaceae > Avena > Avena insularis. Next base: position 25,898,696 of record CM042689.1, on the reverse strand, counting down.
AACTACATTTATTATTGCCTCTAGGGCATATCTCCAACAGGCGGCACAGAGGAAGGTGAGGGCGCGTAGATCGGCGGCAGCGGTTGGGAGGAGCTGAAACTTCCCTCGCGCGCAAACTAGGGATTGTGTTCGGGCTGCGTTTGGTTCGCTCTGTCGGCCCCTACAAATACAGACTGATTATGGGTTTTGGTGTCGGCCCGATTTTTTTCAGTTTCGCCTCGTTTACGAGAACTGATCGGCGCCATTTTTTAGCCCGAACCCGTAAACTGGCGGTTATTTTTCCATTTTGGCCCTTTTACGGGCTCTGCTAGAGATGCTCTTACACGCTCACCTCTCTTCCGCTCTTCACATACCACAAGCTTGCTAAGGGCAACAATCTAGACTTAGAGCATCCCCACTCGTTGGGCGTTTCCAGGCTGAAATCCGGACCAAAATATGGCCGGACAAAACTCGTTTTTGGCCTGGGAAAACCGAGTTTCCCTCTCGTGTTTCAAGGCCGTGTTCAAGGACGAGTTGGCAAATTCAGGCGGATTTCATTAAACATGAACGAATATAGGCGGATTACATCGAGTTTAAGCTATATTACTAGATAATAAACTAAAAAAGGCCGCCGGCGTGGCCTTCGCCGATGCCGTCGCCGCTTCTACATGCCGAGGTTGCCGTAGAAGGACGTTGTAACTACCTCGGTGAATTACGCTCCTAGTTACAAGCCTGGATGAGCAGAAATGGTTGAAATAGTACGGTGGGGCCCAAATGCCACTCACAGGTAGACCTTTCGGCCGTCCCAACCATTTCCAAACATCAGGACAAGAACGGGCGTAATCGGCAAAGCGGAGGATCAACTACATACACAAATGAGTATGTATGCAAGCCACCATACAATAGTACATCAGAGCCATTCCATCTAAAAAGAAAGGAAATATAGCAACGCCATACGGCAAGATCCAAATATCCTAGATAGATATAATAGTTTAGGATATCTCCTCATACATCAAACATCAGAGTATCAGGCGGAAGCGAAAGACAAAATCCGAGTACGGATAAGAAGCAAATCGGCATAAGATGCCCCATAAATAAGCAGATCCCGCCCACAGATCTCACGGATCCCCGTTCCCGGAATCTCTACACCGAATGATCGTTGCCCACATCGTCTGTCTCTTCCACCCAGTATCCATCTTGTGAGTGTACCTGTTCATCTGAACCAATAATTTATCGTGTGAGACCCTAGGGGTACTCAGCAAGTCTTTATGCCTCTAAAGGGGACACAACCTGGGGTGACGCAATTGCAGCAAAAGATAAACCCTAACAATTCTATAGATACTGCTAACCATCCGCCTAACCGAGATAGACGGATGTCCGTGAATTAATAACAACAGCTATAGTGGTAATCTTAACAGATCCATCCTCCTCCTCGCCATCGACGAGGAAGCGGACTTAACAACCCCCATCCGCTGGCAGTTTTATTATCCATTCGTGAGTGTTGCACTGTTTACTAGTCGTGTACCTAGTCTAGTCAAATTAAAAGCGGTACTTTAGTTATGCTTGTCTATGATCGAGAAACTGCTCCAAGTCGCCCATAACCGCGACACGGCTTTGGAAAGTTTTACCTGCAGGGTGCACAAATAGCAACACACACTGATATGCCTCGAAAAACCAAATCAAAACCAACAAGACAGTCACGACAAAGCGATCACAGGATTCAGAAATATTTCAGGGGGCCACCCCATTGAGCTACCCGCAACGAAGTTAGCTGACTCCGAGACGGCCTCAAGGTTTGTGGAGCCGGCTGTAAACGACTGGGAACCCGAAAGTGTGACTGGGCTTGTCGATACAGCGAAAACGGGTCACGGACCTAAACAGTACAGTGTGCAGTACCTCGCACAATTTAAATTAAAGCAGTAAAGCATGACATAAGTACAGGATAGTAAATAAAACCTCAAACTAGTTTGTGGCCCTCAAGAAATAAGAATGAATCAAGCTCTGGCTCAGGGGGGGTTCATAAGCATCCCGGATGTGGATAGCGCGAATATTCTTGGAACAGGAATCAAGTACTCGGGGTCTTACGGGACACAAGTGAGCCTGAAAAACCAAATAGCGAATATGGCTCACCGATGCCACTTTCATTAGTTATCCCATTACTACTCAGGTTAAGTTGGTTAGGTACCTCGTTTTCCATCAGACACTCACAAACCCTACACATGCTGTTCTACGACTCGCATGGCTCAAACAACTCCTGTAGTAAGGGATCATGGGATGGAGGAACAAGCTTCGGTGGGGTTTAAAAGTAAAGGCTATGCAATACTTGGGATTCAATTTAATGCAATCGCGACTCAATGATGCAAGGGTAAGATAGAGGAAATATGTACTATATGTATGCAAGCATGGGGTAGTGCTTGCCTGGCAGCTCAGTTGAAGCGAGAGAAGGATCTGGGTGGTACTCCTGGTTCTCTTGGTATATCCCCTGCTCAGCGTCTATTCGAAGAAGAACCAAACAAACAAGAGCCAACATAAATAAAGTGCGCAAGCATATGAATTAAATGCGACAAGCAAAAAATCATGCCATGATGAATGATGCACAATTTGCATGGCAATAAAGTAGCATGGCATGGGTGAGGTGTGAAGTACAAGATTAAATCATTCTATCTAGTTTTGGCCACAATTTATCCTCATATTAGTTGCTGTTCACATTATATTTATATGATGCATGCTTCAAAACAAACCATGGAATGCATAAACAGAAAGGTCTCGTCGAGCTAATCATTTTAGACATATCATTTGTTAAATTTGGGGTTATAAAACAAAAGTTATTGATTAATTAAGGTAAAAGGGCATTTTGTTGTAATTTTAATTAACTTGGAAAATAAAGTGTTCAAAATATATTTTGAAGGCTATATTTGAATTCCTCATATTTTTCTGATTTGAAAACATATATTATTTGTTTAAATTGGATTTATATCTTAAAAGATATTTAAAAATAGATTTAAATTTGAATTTAAAATAAATTTGAAAAGATTTGAATTTAAACAGATATAGAAAATACTTTTGTTACACGCACAGGACCTAGCCACAGACGCTGACCAAAGGGGGACTGGGACACGACACAGTAAAAAGATTCTGTCACATGTCAATCGCGGCCAACCATCGAGACCGGCGACATTGGGTCCACGCGATGAAATGAAAGGGACAAAGGCCGACAGTGGGGCTGGGGTGGAGCTGGGTTGCGAACGAGAAAAGCCAGGGGGTTTCCCGCAAAACTAACTGAGAGGCTGATGGGTGGGGCACTCGGTACCGCGGGTTGATCGCACAAAAAGGCAGGGGGGTATGCGCAAAAGGGAGCGCCGTACTGTTGATCTTCTCTGCCTCGACAGATCGGTGCTGTAGCGCTGCGGCAGCGTGGGGATCGAACACAGGACCTAGGGCTCGCTGGCTGGGCGGAGCACCGCGGTGGCTCGGGCTTGGTGTCGTGGAGGGTCGGCGGCCTAGATAGGGCTTCGCGATGCGGAGCGAGCAAACAAGAAACAGCAAGCAGCGCCGCGGAGGGTGATCTGAAAAGGCCGGCGAGGCTAGGGCAGCATGGCGGCGGACCATGTCGTAGGTCGTGAGCTCACCGTGGGGTGTTGGCGGACGGATCGGCGAGGAGCAGCAAGACGACGGCGATGCGACGGACCGATGAACTAGGGTTTCGGCTCAAGGCCGATGGTTCTCGCGGTTCTGGGCTTCTCCTCCGCTATCAAGGCACGGACGATGCAGGGGACTGGTCTTGGTCTTCCAGGCCTCCTCGACGGCGCACTTGACGGCTGGATCGGCTGGACGCGATGGAGACCGACGGTGGCCGGCGAGAGGGAGGTGGCGGTGGTGAGGGACGGCATGGAGAGAGGGGAGCGTCCTGGGTAGATCTGGGGGAGGCAGAGGGGAGTCGTGAGGTGGTAGATAGGGACGGGAGAGGGAGGTGGTGCCGTGGGGGAGCGGGGTAGATGGAAAAGGTGGTCTCGGCCACCTTTTTCTCCCTCCTTCCTCACGTGCTCGGTCGGCAAGGCGGGGCAGGTGTAGGGGAGGCTCTGTGTGGGACGGGTGGTCAGTGTTGAGGCTCGGGCTGGGGCCACCTCGGCAGGGAGAGGAGAGAGGGAGAGAGGGTAGCCTCGGGTAGAGCTAGGTTTGGGTAGATGGGAGGCTCGGGCTAGGGTTTGTCTAGGGCTGGAGAGGGGTAGGTAGCTGGGTGGGGTTGGATCCTGGTGGGGCCAGCTAGATAGAGAGAGGAGAGAGGCCGAGAGGGGGTGATGGGGTGGTTTAGGGTTTAGCTAGAGGGGGGTTCTCGGGTTAGGGCTTAAGAGAGAGGTGAGATGAGAGAAAGAGGGAGGTGAGATGATCAAGCACATGATCAAGGACACACATGATCTAGCACATGGATTTTTGGTGTAAGGCAAGACCACACAAAAGAAACAAGCAAAAGAGGGTAAGGGAAGAAGGAAGATGATCCACTAAAAATCTAATAAAATCCAAATGACAAGCTAAAGGGGTACTTGCATGGGCCATGCATAATTAATTAATACCATGTTTATCTTTGTGAAAACAAGATTATTTACATGGCATTTTCTTATGCATTCCAAAGTGTGGAGTAAGGCTCAAGCAAAAGAATTACAAGGAAAGTTCCAAGTGAAAAAAAGATGGAGAAGATCATGTTTGAGTAAGCTTGGGACTTGCTAGTGTGTATGTGCCACTAGGCATTTAGTAAGCCCAACAATATTCCAACATGATAACAACCCCAAAACAGTCCATATGGAAGCTAGCAAAAGGTTCCATTCACAAGGCATGCAAAGATGGCCATGTGGCTCTCATATATCAATGATGTGAAAACAACATGATGCTAAGATGAGAGCATGTGGAAAAAGAATTGGATCCATCCCAACCCACATGAGCTAGAGGTAAACTTAAATAAAAGCCAAGCTCATATTTGGTTGGATGGTGGAATTATAAGGTGGTGAAAGAAAGGTGGTGGAGTTAACAAGAGATATGCCCCCAACTCAACTTGGGCATTTCAACAATATATTAAGAATCAAATACAATATCAAGAGGCAAATACAATTAATAATGCATATGAGATAAGAACCAAATGGAAAAAGGGTTTTATATGATGCTCAAATGAAAGGTGGCATGATGACATGAGCATGATATAATGATGATGCAACAATTATATAGTTGAAGTAGCCATTATATTACTAGATCAAGTAGCATTACAATTGTTAGACAATTGGGATGCTACAACTCTCCCCCACTAAACAGGAATCTCGCCCCGAGATTCTAGGATGAAGAAGAAGACACAAAGAGGGTAGGGTACTTGACACGGAGCTCATCTTCACGTTCCCAAGTGGCTTCATCAACGGAATGGTGCGACCACTGCACCTTGCAGAACTTGATGGACTTGTTGCGAGTCCTTCTTTCTGCGACTTCAAGGATTTTTGTGGGGTGTTCTTGATAAGACAGGTCTTCTTGAAGATTGATAAGCTCATGGTCCACGGTCCTGCCGGGATCCTTGAAGCACTTCTTGAGCTGAGAGATGTGGAAAACATCATGGACTTTGAGTTTTTCCGGGAGCTCAAGAGCATAAGCAACTTCTCCTCTTCTTCCATGAATTTTGAAAGGACCGATGTATCTAGGAGCCAGCTTCCCTTTGATACCAAAATGGTGCATGCCTCTCATGGGAGTGACACGAAGGTAAACGAGATCACCAGGGGCATACTCCATGTCCGTGTGCTTCCTGTCATAATTGCTCTTCTGGCGACTTTGAGCAATCCTCAGATTTTCAAGAATGATATGAACCTTCTCCTCCGCTTGAGTCACAATGTCAGGGCCAAACAAGATCCTTTCACCTGCACCTGACCAACCAATCGGAGTTCTGCATTTGCGACCATAGAGAGCCTCAAATGGTGCCATCTTTAGAATTTTCTGGAAGCTGTTGTTGTAAGAGAACTCAGCATAAGGAAGACATTCTTCCCACTTCATGCCAAAAGAGATGACGCAAGCACGAAGCATATCCTCTAGAATCTGATTGATTCTTTCAACCTGTCCTTGCAACTGAGGGTGGTAAGCTGTGCTGAAGTTCAACTTTGTTCCCAAAGCATTTTGGAAACTCTCCCAGAACTTGGAAGTGAAGATGCTTCCACGGTCTGAACTGATCTCAAGCGGAACCCCATACAGAGAGACAATTCTGTTGATATAGAGCTCAGCCAACTGAATTGCAGAAATGGTTTCCTTGACGGGGAAGAAGTGAGCCACTTTAGAAAGCCTGTCAATGACAACAAAGATTGCATTGTTGCCCTTCTGCGACCTTGGAAAACCAGTGATGAAGTCCATCTCTACTTTCTCCCATTTCCAATCCGGGGGTTTCAATGGTTGTAGAAGACCGGAAGGTTTCTGATGGACAGCTTTCACTCTACGGCAGACATCACACTCCGAGACATACTTGGCACAATACCTTTTCAAACCAGGCCACCAATATTGTGTTTTCAAGTCCATGTACATCTTTGTGCTGCCAGGGTGGATAGAAAGGACAGAATCGTGCGCCTCCTTGAGAACTTGCTCTCTCAAACCCAGGTAGTTCGGAACAACCATCCGGTGTTCAAAGAAAAGTGTGCCTTGATCATCGACGTGGAAGGACTCATACTTCGGGAGCTGAATCCTGGAGATGATCTTTCTTGTGTACGGATCACCAAGCTGAGAAGAGCGAACCTTTTCTTCCAAGAGAGGTGTTGCTAGAAGGTTCTAGAGATACCCTTGTTCCACAATTTCCAGGTTGAGCTGACGGAATTCCTCGCACAAGAGAGGCTGTTGTTCTTCCATCATGAGGTTGTTGACATAAGCTTTGCGGCTGAGAGCATCTGCCATGACATTAGCTTTGCCCGGAGTGTAGTTGATGGTCAAATCAAAGTCATTTATTGCTTCAATCCATCTCCTCTGCCGAAGGTTGAGATCAGGCTGAGTAAAGATATACTTCAGACTCTTGTGATCAGAAAAGATTTCACAACGGTTGCCAAGCAAGTAGTGCCTCCATACTTTCAAAGCAAAGACAACTGCTGCGAGCTCGAGGTCATGTGTAGGATAGTTGATCTCATGCGTCTTCAACTGGCGAGAGGCATAAGCAACAACTTGTTTTTCTTGCATAAGGACCGCACCCAATCCATGCAAAGAGGCGTCACAGAATATCTGGAACGGCTTGGATGTATCCGGAGGAACCAAGACTGGTGTGGAAGTGAGCTTTTCTTTGAGTGTCTCAAAGCTTGCTTGACATGCAGGAGTCCAAAGGTATTTCTTGCCTTTCTTGAGGAGATCGGTAAGAGGCTTCGCTATCTTCGAAAAGTTCTGAACGAAGCGACGGCAATAACTAGCCAAACCAAGGAAACTCCGCACTTCTTTGACATTAACAGGAGGAAGCCATTCAACAATTGTCTTCACAGTTTCCGGATTGACTGCAATGCCCTTGGCAGAGATGACGTGACCAAGATAGGTAACTTGAGGCAGCCAAAACTCACACTTGGAGAACTTTGCATACAAGCGGTTCTCACGAAGCTTGTTTAGGACACACCGAAGGTGTTCTTCATGCTCTTCTTATGACTTAGAATATACTAGGATGTCATCCAGATAGACCACAACGAACTTGTCAAGATACTCCATGAAAACCGAGTTCATGAGCCTCGAGAAGGTGGCAGGTGCGTTGGTGAGACCGAAAGACATGACCGTGTACTCATACAGGCCATAGCGGGTGGTGAAAGCTGTCTTAGGAACATCTTCCTTGCGAATCTTGATTTGGTGATAACCACTTCTCAAGTCAAGCTTAGAGAATACCATAGCTCCAGCTAGCTGATCGAAGAGATCATTAATCCGCTAAGGGATATTTATTCTTGATGGTTTTAGCATTGAGAGCCCGATAGTCAACACAAAGTCTATCAGTCTGGTCTCGCTTCTTCACAAAGAGAGTAGGGCTACCCCAAGAAGAAGTACTATGCTAAATAAAACCCAACTTCTCTTGTTCATCAAGCTGTCGTTTGAGTTCAGCCAACTCAGCAGGACCCATCTTATAAGGCCGCTTGGAGATAGGAGCGGTACCAGGTTCAAGCTCAATAACAAACTCAACCTCACTATCAGGATGCATACATGTCAACTCTTCAGGAAAGAGATCTGGGAACTCACAGACCATCTGAACACTCTGAATAGCTTCCATAGCATCCACATTCAGAGACGCCAAAGAGAAAATCTGGATAGCGAGTCGACTTGGAGAATAGACTATATGGCCTTCGAGAATCTTCAGAGAAACCGGCGTTCAGACAATCAATCACAGCTGCATTTGTCAACCAATCCATGCCCAAGATGACATCAATGTCGAATTGCCCGTAATGATTAAGGACGCCCGAGAACGAAGAGCCACCAATCTCAATTTGATTGCCATGGCTGATATGAGCAGCCCTCATGTTTGAACCGGAGATAGAACCACGACGATGTGATAAAGGAACCTTATCAGATCACTGCTCTTGCGCAAACTTATGCGAAACAAAAGAATGCGAAGCACCGTAATCAAACAAAACTCTTGCAGAACTGAGTTAACGAGAAGCATACCCATCACAACCAGTGCATGCTCAGCTTGAGCGGCGTTGACCTGATTGGCACGAGCAACGATGAGACCCGGGCTTGGTGTTGATGTTGAGAGCCCGAGGTGGTGGTGCACGAACCAAAGGGAGCTTGCCGCAGATCTTGGAGGTGGTGAAGGAAGAGCCTTGTTCTTCATCGGACAGTTCAGCTTTGATGCCCAAAGGTCTCCACAAGTGTAACAAGCACCGTGTGGACGTGGAGCAACGTAGCGAGGACTCCGCCAGCGCCTGTGGTAGTGGTGATTGTAGCCCCGAGCAGCAAAGGAGGAAGTTTGGTGGCCTTGCCGCGTAGCTTGAAGGTCTTGGTGGAGCCGGGAGCGACGGTGGGGTGTTAGGAACCCAGACACGACGCTTAGAAGGAGCTAACATAGCTGAAGAGCTTGTTGCATCACGGCTGTGTTTCTTTGACTCCTCAAACACTTGCCTACTTGCCTCTTCCTGCAGAGCTGTATGCTGAAGTTCCAGAAAAGACGCTGGCCTTGCATGTGTGATTGCATACTTAATCGATGCATTGAGCCCTTGCCTGAACCTCTTTTGCTTCTTCTTGTCATCAGAGATCTCATCGCCACCATAACGAGACAGGTTCATGAAGTTCCTGATGTAGGTGTTGACATTATCATTGCCACGCTTGAGGTTGAGAAACACTTCCTTCATCCTCTCCATGACAATTTCTCGATCATCGCTCTTTGAAAGCTCCAGTGAACTGTCCCCAAGTAGGCTGAAAACCAGTGCAGTTTGCCTTCAGGTAATTCTCCCACCAGAGACCTGCATCTCCCTTCAGAAGGTGAGTAGCACACTTTACCCATTCTTGCTCAGGAGCAGTTGCCAGTAACCTTGACATCTCACGCAACCAATCATCAGCATCAAGTGGTTGATCAGAAACATCAAATTGGCGTGGGTTGAACTTCAGGAAGCTTTTGATGTCTCCTCGCTTGGGAGGTGGAGGTAGCAGAACAAACTCATTCCTCCTGACACTTTCCTCAAAACGCTGCTGGTTCTGCTGCATTGCTGCCAAGGCATTGGCGATGCTTGACAATGCTGCCCCCAGTTCAGGTTGTATGTCCTCCTCAGAACGGCGTGGTGGTGCCATCCTGTTATTGATATAAAACACAAGTCAGTACTATGATGGAGAATAATGATAATCCAAAATAGTACCAAAATGGAATTAATCAAGATTAAAGGATACAATCTACTAAGATGATATTAAAATATCAACGAAGTTCAAAGCACCTAGAAGATATTAAGCATATCGCACACGACTGAAAAGGAGTGTGGTACACAGATATCAAAGAAAAATTTTCCACAAATTTCGGCATTAAAATACCAATAAATGCGCAAAATCACTTAACGAATCAAGATTAGTGACTCTACCAATTCAATATACAAAAGCGAATGATAAGAGTAGTGGTATGGTCGCGACTCCATCCCGCACTCAAATCATTACTCCGCACATGAATAAGTAAAAAACATATCCCAACCCCTTCTTCTCACGATGATCCTAAAGATTAGCAACTACGGAAACGAACACCACAAACAAGATAACGTCGGATAACAAAGAGTAAGACAGATCGCGTCGGTATACAACGAATCAGATAGATCGCGTCGGTTTGCAAAAGCCTGTCGGTATGGAATGTACCAACAGTTGATAACCAAAAGGCCGATAAGATAACAACTTGGATGCAACAGATAGACAAGGGATTACACACACACACTCACACACACAGATACACAACCTATGGTACTACGGAAACCCAGAACACGTGAATCCTAGTTTGAATTTAAGAAGAGGATTGAAAACGTTACACTTCCTTACCAGAAAAGGTGGGTGGGTGGGTAAGAAGAAAAGTGGAAGCAGTCCTACTCTCGCGTTTGTTTTTCCCTAGTATACATAACTACCAAAAATATTTGCTAGACAGACAACGACCATTTGGCTGAGACCCTGAAGGGCGGAATGGCTCTGATACCAATTGTAACTACCTCGGTGAATTACGCTCCTAGTTACAAGCCTGGATGAGCAGAAATGGTTGAAATAGTACGGTGGGGCCCAAATGCCACTCACAGGTGGACCTTTCGGCCGTCCCAACCATTTCCAAACATCGGGACAAGAACGGGCGGCATAATCGGCAGGCGAAGGGATCAACTACATACACAAATGAGTATGTATGCAAGCCACCATACAATAGTACATCAGAGCCATTCCATCTAAAAAGAAAGGAAATATAGCAACGCCATACGGCAAGATCCAAATATCCTAGATAGATATAATAGTTTAGGATATCTCCTCATACATCAAACATCGAGTATCGGTGAAGCGGAAGACAAAATCCGAACGGATAAGAAGCAAATCGGCATAAGATGCCCCATAAATAAGATCCCGCCCACGGATCTCACGGATCCCGTTCCGAATCTCTACACGAATGATCGTTGCCCACATCGTCTGCTCTTCCACCCAGATCCATCTTGTGAGTGTACCTGTTCATCTGAACCAATAATTTATCGTGAGACCCTAGGGTACTCAGCAAGTCTTTATGCCTCTAAAGGGGACACAACCTGGGGTGACGCAATTGCAGCAAAAGATAAACCCTAGCAATTCTATAGATACTCGCTAACCATCCGCCTAACCAGAGATAGACGGATGTCCGTGAATTAATAACAACAGTTATAGTGGTAATCTTAACAGATCCATCCTCCTCCTCGCTTACCGACGAGGAAGCGGACGAACAACCCCCCCATCCGTTGGCAGTTTTATTATCCATTCCGTGAGTGTTGCACTGTTTACTAGTCAGGTACCTAGTCTAGTCAAATTAAAAGCGGTACTTTAGTTATGCTTGTCTATGATCGAGAAACTGTGCTCCAAGTCGTCCATAACCGCGGACACGGCTTTCAGAAAGTTTTACCTGCAGGTGCACAAATAGCAACACACACTCGATATGCCTCGGAAAAACCAAATCAAAACCCAACGAGGCAGTCACGACAAAGCGATCACAGGATTCAGAAATATTTCAGGGGGCCACCCCATTGAGCTACCTGCAACAAAGTTAGCTGACTCCGAGACGGCCTCAAGGTTTGTGGAGCCGGCTATAAACGACTGGGAACCCGAAAGTGTGACTGGGCTTGTCGACATAAATAAACGGGTCACGGACCTAACAAAGACAAAGCAAGACTCGCACAATTTAAATTAAAGCAGTAAAGCATGGCATAAGTACAGGATAGTAAATAAAACCTCAAACTAGTTTGTGGCCCTCAAGAAATAAGAATGAATCAAGCTCTGGCTCAGGGGGGTTCATAAGCCTCCCGGATATGGATAGCGCGAATATTCTTGGAACAGGAATCAAGTACTCGGGGTCTTACGGGACACAAGTGAGCCTGAAAAACCAAATAGCGAATATGGCTCACCGATGCCACTTTCATTAGTTATCCCATTACTACTCAGGTTAAGTTGGTTAGGTACCTCGTTTTCCATCAGACACTCACAAACCCTACACATGCTGTTCTATGACTCGCATGGCTCAAACAACTCCTGTAGTAAGGGATCATGGGATGGAGGAACAAGCTTCGGTGGGGTTTAAAAGTAAAGGCTATGCAATACTTGGGATTCAATTTAATGCAATCGCGACTCAATGATGCAAGGGTAAGATAGAGGCAATAGGTACTATATGTATGCAAGCATGGGGTAGTGCTTGCCTGGCAGCTCAGTTGAAGCGAGAAAAGGATCTGGGTGGTACTCCTGGTTCTCTTGGTATATCCCCTGCTCAGCATCTATTCGAAGAAGAACCAAACAAACAAGAGCCAACATAAATAAAGTGCGCAAGCATATGAATTAAATGCGACAAGCAAACAATCATTCCATGATGAATGATGCACAATTTTCATGGCAATAAAGTAGCATGGCATGGGTGAGGTGTGAAGTACAAGATTAAATCATTCTATCTAGTTTTGGCCACAATTTATCCTCATATTAGTTGCTGTTCACATTATATTTATATGATGCATGCTTCAAAACAAACCATGGAATGCATAAACAGAAAGGTCTCGTCGAGCTAATCATTTTAGACATATCATTTGTTAAATTTGGGGTTATAAAACAAAAGTTATTGATTAATTAAGGTAAAAGGGCATTTTGTTGTAATTTTAATTAACTTGGAAAATAAAGTGTTCAAAATATATTTTGAAGGCTATATTTGAATTCCTCATATTTTTCTGATTTGAAAACATATATTATTTGTTTAAATTGGATTTATATCTTAAAAGATATTTAAAAACAGATTTAAATTTGAATTTAAAATAAATTTGAAAAGATTTGAATTTAAACAGATACAGAAAATACTTTTGTTACACGCACAGGACCTAGCCACAGACGCTGACCAGTGGGGGGTCATCACGACAGCGCTTGAAAAAGATTACATCACCTGTCATGACCATCGAGACCGACAGGTGGGGCTAGCGGCCACGGGGTCCACGCGACAGCAGCGAAAGGGACAGGCGCTGACAGGTGGGGCTGGGGTGGGAGCGCGGGTTGCGAACGAGAAAAGCCAGGGGGTTTCCCGCAAAACTAACTGAGAGGCTGACGGGTGGGGCACTCGGTACCGCGGGTTGATCGCACAAAAAGGCAGGGGGTATGCGCAAAAGGGAGCGCCGTACTGTTGATCTTCTCTCTCGACAGATCGGTGCTCGCGCGCGTGCAGAGCGGGGTGGGGATCGAACGCGGGACCTAGGGCTGTGGGCGGAAGCCACTGCGGTGGCTGGGCTTGGTGTCGGGGAGGTCGTGGCGCGCCTAGATAGGGCTTCGCGATGCGAGCGAGCAACAAGAAACGAAGCGGCGGCGGAGGTGATCTACGAAAAGGCCGGCGAGGCTAGGGAAGCATGGCGAAGCGGACCATGTCAGGTAGGTCAGGGAGCTCACCGTGGGGGTGTTGGCGTGGACGGATCGAGCAGAGGAGCAGCAAGACGACGATGCGAGACGGCGATGAACTAGGGTTTCGCTCGGCGTCGATGGTTCTGGCGGTGGGGCTTCTCTCCATCGCTACTGCGTGTCACGAGGGGACTGGTCTTGGTCTTCGGGCCTCCTCGACGCCAAGACTTGGCCGGCTGGATCGGTGGACGCGATGGAGACGACGGTGGCCGAGAGGAGGTGGCGGTGGTGAGGGACGGCATGGAGAGGGAGCGTCTGGTAGATCTGGGGAGGCGAGAGGGAGTCGTGAGGTGGTAGATAGGGACGGGAGAGGAGGTGGTGCCGTGGGGGCGGGTAGATGGAAAGGTGGTCTCGGCCACCTTTTCTCCCTCCTTCCTCACGTGCTCGGGCGGCCAGGGCAGGGCAGGGGTAGGGGAGGCTTCCAGGTGGGGACGGGTGGTCTGGTGTTGAGGCTCGGGCTGGGGCCACCTCGGCAGGGAGAGGAGAGAGGGAGAGAGGGTAGCCTCGGGTAGAGCTAGGTTTGGGTAGATGGGAGGCTCGGGCTAGGGTTTGTCTAGGGCTGGAGAGGGGTAGGTAGCTGGGTGGGGTTGGATCCTGGTGGGGCCAGCTAGATAGAGAGAGGAGAGAGGCCGAGAGGGGGTGATGGGGTGGTTTAGGGTTTAGCTAGAGGGGGTTCTCGGGTTAGGGCTTAAGAGAGAGGTGAGATGAGAGAAAGAGGGAGGTGAGATGATCAAGCACATGATCAAGGACACACATGATCTAGCACATGGATTTTTGGTGTAAGGCAAGACCACACAAAAGAAACAAGCAAAAGAGGGTAAGGGAAGAAGGAAGATGATCCACTAAAAATCTAATAAAATCCAAATGACAAGCTAAAGGGGTACTTGCATGGGCCATGCATAATTAATTAATACCATGTTTATCTTTGTGAAAACAAGATTATTTACATGGCATTTTCTTATGCATTCCAAAGTGTGGAGTAAGGCTCAAGCAAAAGAATTACAAGGAAAGTTCCAAGTGAAAAATAGATGGAGATGATCATGTTTGAGTAAGCTTGGGACTTGCTAGTGTGTATGTGCCACTAGGCATTTAGTAAGCCCAACAATATTCCAACATGATAACAACCCCAAAACAGTCCATATGGAAGCTAGCAAAAGGTTCCATTCACAAGGCATGCAAAGATGGCCATGTGGCTCTCATATATCAATGATGTGAAAACAACATGATGCTAAGATGAGAGCATGTGGAAAAAGAATTGGATCCATCCCAACCCACATGAGCTAGAGGTAAACTTAAATAAAAGCCAAGCTCATATTTGGTTGGATGGTGGAATTATAAGGTGGTGAAAGAAAGGTGGTGGAGTTAACAAGAGATATGCCCCCAACTCAACTTGGGCATTTCAACAATATATCAAGAATCAAATACAATATCAAGAGGCAAATACAATTAATAATGCATATGAGATAAGAACCAAATGGAAAAAGGGTTTTATATGATGCTCAAATGCAAGGTGGCATGATGACATGAGCATGATATAATGATGATGCAACAATTATATAGTTGAAGTAGCCATTATATTACTAGATCAAGTAGCATTACAATTGTTAGACAATTGGGATGCTACAGGCGTGTAGCCGGGATCGACCGTGCCATCGTCTTCGCTGCCACCGTCATCGTCGTTGCTCGGCGGCTGTGGCGGGCGTGAGCTCCCCTGGCCGGTGTCGCCGCACCTCTAGGGCTGGTAGGAGGGGACGACTTCGTTGTCATCGAGGACAACGAACGTCGCGCCCTGGTAGGCGAGAACACGGCCAGACCAGGCCTGGCGTTCGGCCTCCTCCTGCCGGCGCTGGACGCGGAGGCGCTCCGCCTCCTCCCAGTCTGCCCTGGACCAGGCCAGGATGTCCGGCGACGAAGGCTCGGGCGGCATCACGATGGCGGCGGCGCGGAGGGATTGCTCCATCGCCATCTTTACGGTAAATTCCTCCTCGTCGGCGGGCGTCGACCAGTAGGTTGGCTCCGGCTTCGGCTGGCGAAGGCGAAGGCGGCCAGTGGGCGGCGACTGCGCCGTCATGCGGGGCTCGTTGATTACGGTACCCTACGAGCGTGTCTGTGGCGTCGAGCGGACCGGCGACTGCGCGTCGCGCTTGACTGGGTGCAGCGTCAGCGAAGGCACCGGCGTGGAGCCGGACGAGTGGGAGGCCGAAGCGGAGGAGGAAGAGCTCGGGATGGCCATCCTCCTCGGCAGCTAGTTGGCCGGAGGATGGCGCCTCTCCCTTGACGCTGACGTGGGGTTGCGGGGGAAGCCGAGGCAGGGCTCGTTGCGGGCGTGGATATGATGCAGCACCGCCACGAGCGTCCGTCCTGGCGCGCTCTACCAACGCCGACGATCCTCCGCGTTGTTGCGCTTCGGCGGCGAGTCGGGCGGCCCCTCGTGGCGGGCGAGTTCCTGGAGGCGGAGGTCGACGAAGAAAGCCTCCCAGTAGAGGAGGTTGTCGGGGATCTCGACGATGAAGGGGTCGTCCATGGCCGCGATGAAGGCCTCGATCTCCTCGGCGAGCTCGTCGCATGTCGGCGCCGACGGGATTGGGACGCCACCGGCGCTAAGCTTCCAGCCCGGCGGATTCCGCGTGTCCGGCGATGTCATATAGCCGGCGTCGTAGAGCATTCGCGCTCCCATGGCTGGAGCGTGCGACATCCGAAGCCGTTCGCCGCAGCGCCATCGCCAGGATAGCGCTCGGCAATGGGGAAATGGGGGGAGAGCGATGAGTTCACCGGAGTGTGTGGCTCGCCGGAGTTGGGGGCTGGAGAGCTGTGAGAGAGTGTGAGGAGCTCCGACGAGGGGTGCGACTTTTATAGGCCGAGATGGACGGCGAGGGCGGGAGGGGTGTAGCGGCGAGGGCGGGAAAAGGGGAAACAGCGGGAAGTTATTGCCCGCCGGTCCGTCGCAGGAGCCGAGGGGGCGGCGGTGGCGAGGCATTATGACAACACGTGGCCAACGCGACGAGCAGTTATTGCCCAGCGGTCACCGCGGGGTTCCGAGGAGGACGACGACTCGACTTCCGTCGCTGATTGGACGGGTCCACACGCCGCTTCCCGAGATCATGAGAATGTCATGGGAAGTACAGACCAAACTTGGCCCAAATCCGGACGAAAAGAGGTTACCGAGAACACGACTGGGCCGATTTTCGGCATCCGAAGCTAATTTTCACCCTAGGCGTCCCGGTGGCCGAGTGGAGATGCTCTTACTAGAGAACCTCAAAACAACCAAACAAGCTTACCAGGGCTTATACAAGCTTACCAGGGCTTATACAGTAACAAGTTTCAAACAGCCTAGAGCAGAGACTTAATTTTTTGGTTGTGCGAACCAAAAGAAATGGTGTTTTTGGGTTGTACCAAGTCTCAAACCGAGTGGATTTATTTTTTGTCCCATATTTTCTATTCTATATTTTTTTAGTAGGAATTGAAATCTTAGATGAATCTAAAGGTTATTTAGATTTCTTTACTATATTTAATACAATTGTTATATGACACATGCTTTTTTTATGGGAAAACTATGTCCTCGAGTTCGAGGTCTAAATTTTTTCATAATAGTACTCCTACTAACTTCGGCTTTAGTAATGAATAAATTCGCTTTGTCAAAATCCCTAATAAATTCGCTTTGTCGAAATCCCTATAATGAGTAGCATTCGCTGCTGCTAAATAAACCAACTTTAAGATGGGATCCCCTTGCCCCTCATTCTTTGAGAATCAGAAGGATCCTTTTCAAGTTTTCATTTCTCTATCCTCTAGGTACAGCGTTTGCATCAATAAAAAACCATGCTCTTACTAAGAGAACCTCAAAACAACCAAACAAGCTTACCAGGGCTTACAGTAACAAGTTTCAAACAGCCTAGAGCAGAGACCAAAGTCTTTTTCCACTCCAGCTACGACTTGTTTTTTCCAAACAGAACTTAGGAAACAAGCATCAGGCACATCATCTTCATGCCCCCCCAATTATTCTAGTCATAGGCGCCCATCCAGCTGCAGCCACCTTTGATAGTAACTGCGATGTCCTTTTTTTAAGGTCAACCCAGTAATCAATCCACCTCGAAATTTGATAAACCACAGTAGAAGGATCATTCGAACAAACATGTTCAAAACACGCAGCATTCCTGGTCTTCCAGATAGAACACAGAACTGCTGCAAGTCCAGCAGCAATTAAGCTTCTACTCCCTCCGTTTGAAAATATAAGATGTTTTAGATTTGTAAATGAGATGTATCTAGACACCTTTTAGTGTCTAGATTCATTTGAACCTATACACTAAAAGATGTCTAGATACATCTCCTTCATAAACCTAAAACATCTTATATTTCTAAACGGAGGGAGTAGCTCCTAACAGAAAACGACTCAATCCATATCCACTTATGTCTTGAAACTTACTGGGTATATTGAAAATTCCAGAAGCACACTTTACAAACCCCAACACATATCTAGATCTTTTACATTCAAAGAATAGATGATCCAAAGTTTCAAGTTCATCACAGAAACAACATTTACTATCCTTACCTTTCCAGCCTCTCTCCAGCAGCACACCTTTAGTTAAAATACTATTATTAGCAGCTAGCCACAAAAGAACTTTGATCTTCAAGGAAAATTTTATCCACAACTTCCTATGAAGGCTATTTTACTGATAGTCTTAATATAGCTAAATAAATTAATCTAACAGAGAAATTTCCAGACTTGGTTAATAACCACCTACAAGAATCTTCAACGTTTTCAACACTACATCTTAACCGTTGTCTTTCAGCTCTTCCCATAAAATAGCTGTTCTCCTGAACTTAATCACACCCAACCTTTGTACAAATATTTGAACTAAAAGTGAGATTGTATAATATATACTGAATTTAACACAAAGAGGTTTACCTCCCAGCTATAAATCCTCCCAAATCTAATTCTCATACCATTCCCAGTTTCTTCTCTTTTGTACGTACAAAAGATATCTTTAAACTTCATTAAACCTTGATAGAAATGAGACTAGCCTGTACCTTTCTTAATATATTTTTGCTTCTAAGAATCGATTGCCAAATCCCCTCTCCATTTTCCAACCTCCAGAACTATTTACTAAGCAAGCACACATTCATTACATATAAATCTACGACACCTAAACCACCTAATTCCTTAGGTTGACAGACTTTTTTCCAATTTACAAGATGGTATTTTTTCACACCCTCCTCTTCCTGCCATAACACCCTCTTCATAAAGAATATCATTTTCTTTGCAGACCCCTTAGGTAATTCAAAAAATAGGCATCAGATAACAAGAAACATTACTTAAACAAGATCCCCTCCACCTAATTTCTTCTCTGCTTCTCCTACAGGACTGTCCCAATCATAATTTCTCAACCTACTATAGTGCACACAGACTCCAGAATATTTGAGAGGTATCTCTCCCACAGCACAAGTAAAGATGGAAGAATAATATGTCACTCTATCTCTAGCTTTACCAACAGAATAATATATCACTCTATCTCTAGCTTTACCAACACAATGCATCTCGCTTTTATGAAAGTTAATCTTTAAACCAGACAACCGCTCAAAATGCATAATATGAACTTTAAATTCGGTGCTCCTTCCAAACTGTTCTGGAACATAAAAATTGAGTCATCTATGCACTGTAACATACTAACCCCATCTTCTACCAAATTTTCAGCTAAACCACACAGCAGACCACTACCGCAGTATTAAAAAGAATAGGCAACATGGGGTTACCCTGCCACAGACCTTTCTTAGACTCAAAAAAGATCTATTCTAATATTGATCATAAGCAATTTTACCATGTGTAACTGAACTCATAATCATATCTACAAAATGAACAGGGAAATGCCACAGACCTTTTTGTATCATCACACTTCCAAGGAAATACCAATTAATTCTATCATATGCTATGATCTTATCAGCCACCCCAATCGTCCTATTATTTATAGCATTGGTGAAAATTTTAAAAATAACATTAAGCAAAGAAAATTGGCCTATATGGGTGACATCAACAACTCAGACGCATAATACCGCATTGTACTTGTATTCTAAATGAAGTATCTCCTCACCATGTGTATACCAAATCAGTTGCTATGGACTACCGAACTCCTTGTTCCCGTTATGCTAAGATGGATGCAAGCATAGTCAAGTTATTTAGACATGTCATCATGAGACAAAATTGAAAGTGAATTCTCTAGAAGGACTGTATAAGTTTACACAATACACATGACATGAGAGTAAAAATAAAATGCACAATGACATTGGCTTGTTTCTGGATACCACATTACATTATGTTTGACCAGCCAAGCACTCGATCAGAAGCTGGTAGCCCTCGGGTACCTCAGCTTGGAGTCTCACGCAAGCGGCTAGAGCAGGAACATCTGCTTTCAAGTCCAGGAAAGCAGTGGCCTGGAGAAGCAGGTGGAAGTCAGAGATCCGCTTCACGAACGGCAGATGCTTGGCACGATCCAGGTGGCTCCTGAGCGTGTTCGCCGCTAGAGGAATTCCACGGTTTTCGACGGGAAATCCTGTGGAGAGCGGACCCTGGTGATCGGAGATCTTGACAGGCACGAGGAAGAAGTCATTGTCGACCTCCATGGTGTCCTTCCCTCCTGCGATCACCTCCTTCCGCATCTTGGACAGGCGGGGGTCGTCAGAGTCCCCGACCTCCGTCTCCAGCACGCCGTCCTTGAACAGCTTCACACAGACCTCGCTCATCTGGAACGCCTCGAAGTGCACATCCCCGGAGCCATCCTCCCCCACCTCCAACTTCACAACGGCGGTGACCCACTCCGGGATCCCGCCCTCTGCCTGCAACTGAGCGGCCTGAACCACCTCGCGGTTCGACATGGTGTACTCGCCCGTCTCGCTGGCCTTCCTCCCGACCGCCTGCGTGAACACGAGACCCACCCGACGCATCCCAAGCCCATCGGCGATGGCGTCCACGCGGGCCTCCTCGTCGGCGTTCCGCATCAGCTGGAGCACGTCCTCGGTGCCGTTCTGCGGCGGCTCGTAGATGAAGTCGACCAGCACCTCCTTGGTCTCGGCGTCGACGCGGCCGTAGAGGAACCCCGCGCGCTTGACGGCGAAGGCGAGCGACTCGGCGACGTAGAGCTGGAAGGCGTTGGCGGAGTCGCGGTCGAAGGAGGCCGCCGAGCAGAGCGGCGCCTCCTGCCGGGTGACGCGGATCTGGCGCGCGATTAGGTCGTCCATGGTCATCTTCTTCCCGAAGGAGCCCGCGGGGGCGAGGGCCTTGGGCGGCGAGGGCTGGGAGGAGCGGGCGTCGGGCGGGTAGGAGAGGTAGACGAAGGAGCCGTTGGCGAGGGGCAGGGCGGCGAGCGGGGCGGCCGGATCCAGCGGCTGGGGCTGGGCGGCGGGGAGGAGCAGGGCCGGGTCGAGGGAGAGGCGCTGGAGCGGCACGGGCACGGTCAAGCGCGCCGCGATGAGCTGCTGCAGGTCGCCGACCGTGGCGGAGGGCGCGTCCGGCACCGTGATGCGGTCGGTGCCGTCTCGGCTGCGGATGCGGAGGATCATCGCGTCGCGTCGCGTCGGCTGTTTGGTTGGGTTCTAAGCTTCGTCTGCGGGATTTGTGCGGATCCTCGACTGATTTTTGTAGAGCTGGGGGTGAGGACTCGAATCCGTGTGGGGGAAGGAGACGGCGGCGGAGAAGAAAAGAAGGAGGAGAAGATGGGTTCGCTCCGGATTCTCGAAGGTTCCTGATTCCCTTATATCTCGAAAAAAAAAACGGATTCTCAGCACCAGGCCTTCAAGCCCTTTTCTACGAAGTAATGGGCCTTTAAGCCCTTTACTTGGAAGTAATGGCTCCCTATCACGTAGCAGCGCGTCGAGGACCTCTTGGGCCAAGCCATCTGTCCGACGCGAGCTATGTAAGTGGAAAGTGGAGACTGAGCAGATATGAAGAGAAAAATACTTCCTCCGTCTAAAAATAATTAATTGGTTTTGTCTTTTTAGTTTTTAAAAAAAAACTAATTGGTTTTGTCTTAGATTTTTGTCTAGATTTAAAGGTATCTAGACACACAGTTTAGTGTATAGATATATTTGGACAAACCCAAGCCAGTTAACGGAGGAAGTACAAGTATTTTCCGTAACTCTAGGAGCGCCTCTCGGTGGCGACTAGGGTTGGTGGGCTTTGGCGGCGCACACCGATCTCATCGGCGGGGCGAGAGAAATCACTGGCGGAGGATGGCTTCGTCCGAGCGTGGAAAGGAGAAGGAAAAGTAAGCTTTGTCGCCTTGCTCGGAGAGGGTGAGGTTGGAGAAGAAGCTGGGGAAGCTGGATATTACCGATGAGAAGGGTACTCCTCTGGTGATTGATGATCAGGATGAAGGAGCGCAAAGTAAGTGGATGCTGGCAAGCAAACTGCTGCATCGCTCGGTTTTCCACATTCAAACCATATTTGGTGCTCTACAGCCGTCAATGGGGGAATCCAAAAGGCTTGTTCTTCTGATCTGTTGGGGAGAACATGTTTGTTGCTGGGTTTGCGACCCAGAGAGATCAGGACCGTGTGTAGGAAGGATCTCCATGTCACGTGAGCAAGAACACAATTATTTTGTATGAATTCGAGGAGTGCATGAAACCCTTGAAGTTAAGGTTTGATCAGCTCCAACTTTGGGCTAGGATCTTGATTTTCCCTTTCATTTACGTGACAAGAAGTGGTGGCTACTGATTGCAAAGCAGATTGATAAGGAGGCAAAAGATGTTCAGTTTGATCATAGCGGATTCTTTCTCAGAGCTAGGGTAACAGTTGAGATTGCTGAGCTGTTGAGACGAATTATTATAATTGATTCTACCAAGAGAGGATGTGTGGATGTGTATGATGTGCAATGTGAACAGCTACTACACTTCTGTTTTTCTTGTGGTAAATTGGGACACTCTGACCTCTTATGTCAAATGCCAGGTAATCGTGACTCACATGAAAATCTGCCATATGGAAAAAACCTACGAGCTCTAGACGAGAGGCGGAAGTACGCGTATAGTGAGGACTCGACAGGAGGTCAAATTCCTCTCAGTTTAAGGTATATACACGAGGTTCGAGTACTTCTATTGATGGAGGTGCCGATGCCACTTCTCCCCCTGAAGAAAAGTAATAATCTGAATAAACGTAAAGCGGGGAAGCAGGCCCAAGTGTATCGGAAAGTTGAAGTCCCTCGCTTGATGATGGCACCATCTGCGACTGAATCGAACATTGGTCCGGTTGGAGATGATGGGAGGGTGGATGGTCGTGAACCGAAGAAGAATAAACTGTTGGGAATATGCCCTAGAGGCAATCATGTAAGATGATATTTCCCATTGTATTCATAAAGATATTAAGTTGTCCTTGTATAAACATCTGATGTGTATCATTGAATATGTGATTAAGTTGTGGAACTATGCATTCAAATTGTTTATACTAAATATCCTTGGTCATTGAGGTTGTGTTGGACAAACAATTTAGACCAATGTGAAAGTTGGCTGATGACTCGGTTCCATTTTTCATGGGCATAGTGATTCTATTCCGACTTACATAGATTCGGCTAAAGAGTTTAGCGAGTCGAATTAACCCATATTAAGATACAATGAACAAGTTGTCATTTGTATATCCCAATCAATGTAATCCTTAGACCTGAGGTTGTTGCACAGTCCGAGTTGAGAATCACCGACTTCGGTTTTGTCAAACGTTGATCCGTAACTGGGCAGTTATAAAGGCAGAGGTCAGTTCGACTGAGAATCAAGCTGCGTGATGTGGATAACCAAGATGGGATTTTCCTCCTCCAGTTGGAGAGATATTCTCTGGGCCCTCTCAGATGATATGATTCGGAAAGCATGGCCATGCACGACTCGGTTAAGTGTTAACCGAGGCGATCGACTAAGAGTTAGTCGGATGAATCACTTATCTCGGATCGAGAAGGGAGTCAGACTATTTAAGGGATGGAAAATATTTCCTTATAGTCTGACAAGGTATATCGTGAGAAAAAAGGGACTCGGACGCCAGTCATATTGGAAAGGCAAGTCGTTATGACTCTTTGGTTCTTGGGAGTCGGCACGTTCTGCTAGGAGCCGCTACCGACTGATCGATTAGGAGTTGGACTTCAATCGTGTCAAAGTTATCATGAGCCTGCGGGGTCACACACTTAAAAGTGGGAGCAAGTTCGCATCGGATCTGAACTGGAAATCTGGTTGGATTGGACCTGAGCCGGATTTAGACTGAGTCAGTGAGTCGGAATCATAGTGACTAATGTTATATGGGTTTTATGAATGGGCCACAAGTGAGTAGAGCCCACGTTCACTTCCTATATATATAGTGGGGCGCAGAACCCAGGAGGGTTGACGGTTAGGTCATTTTATGTGTTGGAAACCCTAGCTCCACAACAGTCCAGCCGCCGTACTGAACCTAGCAGTTCACCGTCGACGCTCCTCCTTGTACATGTGGATACCAGCAGATGTGTTGTACGATCAGCACCACGACTATCTTTGATTGGATCGAGATCGCAAGGACTGCACTGCATCAATAGACGCGCTTCATCACTAATCCGCAATCGGCGTCTAGTGGTAATCCTCGTGGCCTTCTACCTTAGCTAGATCTTGGTATCACCATGTTGGAGGAAAAAGTTTTATTTTATCTCTACGTGGCCCAACATAAACCAACACCAACCAATTCCGAAAATTTGACAGAGGTTGTGGAGTAGACTTGCCGAGAGAAATGAGTTGTGTAAGTTGGAACTATCGCGGGCTTGGGAACCTGGCGACTATTCGAGACCGTCGCAATGTTCCGAAGCAGGAAGGGCCCAGTCTGCTCTTTATTATGGAGACTAAATTATCCAAGGAAAGAGTAGAAGGTTTGCAAAGAACTCTTGGCTTTGATAGATGTTCTGTTGTCTCTAACAAGGGTCTTAGTGGTGGTATTGCATTGTTTGGGATGGCAGATGTTTTTGTTGATCTGCAGGATTTCAGTACTTGTCACATTGATGTGATAGTAAAGAGAGTTCAGAGCAATGCCGAATGAAGATTAACAGGGTTCTATGGAGCTCCAAGAGCAGAAGATAGACATCATAGTTGGATATTTCTATGAACTCTTTTTGCTATTTAGCATTCTGCATGGTTATGCCTTGGTGATTTCAATGAGACTATATGCTACCGAGAATTTCTCAAGGGCAGCTAGACCGGAATGGAAAATGAGTGCGTTTCGTGAAGTGACGGAAGATTGTTGTCTCCATGACCTCGGCTGGCCTAGAGTACAATACACATGGGATAACAGACAGTTAGGGGAGATGAATGTTAAAGCAAGGTTGGATCGTGCTTTTGGCAATGAGGGCTTTCCTTGATAAATTTGAGCATACTTCAGTACGTCATATTGTCACAACGGAATCGGATCACTGCTTTGTGTTAGTTAAATTCCGTGAGAGTATGGATGAGGAGAGATCAAGGTGGGCAAACAGTTCCGCTATGAGAATGTTGGCAGACCCATGTGGATTACGACCAGCTTGTATTGAACAAATGGAACAAAGGCTCGGACATAGATGGTCTAAGTGGTGTGCTCCAGGCTCTGAATATTATCCAAACAAGTTTGAGCTCTTGGAAAGCAAAAGAGTTTGGTTGTTTGGTACGCAAAGTTCGAAAGCTTCAGCAGAGAATAGATCTTCTATGTGGAAGATCGGTTGGTGGAGGACCTTCTGATGAAGAGAAAGCCATAGTTAAACAACTAAGAGAAACATTTCATCAAGAGGAGATTTGAATGCGGCAGCAACTTTAGAGTTTAGTGGCTACACGAAGGTGATCGCAACATTGCATATTTCCATTCCTAGGCTTAGCAAAGGAAAAGGTTAAATAAAATTGCAGATTTGGAACGGCCTGATGGCACAAAATGTGTTTCATGAGAGGAAAAATGTGATGAGATACATGGTTTTGCCAGAACTTGTACTTGTCACAGGGGTTTAGGCAAATGGATGAATTATTGGATATTGTGTTTAGTCGTGTCACTCCAGCCATGAATGGTGTACTTGATAAACCATTTTCGGCTAAGGAGGTGAAAACTGCCTTATTCTAGATGGCGCCATCCAAGGCGCCAGGTGTGGACGGGTTCACAAGAGGGTTTTTTCAGCGTTACTAGTCATTGCTGGAGAGTGATATTGTACCTGTTGTTTTGGAATTCCAAAATGGAGGTGAATTAGCTACTGGCCTGAAAGATACGTCGATCACATTAATTCCCCAGGTGCGTTACCCGCAGAGGATTTCACACCATAGGCCAATCTCCTTATGTTCAGTGTTATATAAGATGGCATCGAAGTGCATTGCAAACGGAGCAAGATTGTTTTTAGGAGACATTATTGGAGAAGAGCAGAGTGCGTTTGTCCCCGAACGTCTAATAACTGACAATGTACTGAATGCATATGAAAGTGTGCATGCCATGAGGAAAAGGAAGAAGGGAAAATTTATGTAAGTGCCGTCAAACTTGACATGATGAAATCTTATGATCGAGTTGAGTGGTATTTTTTGGAGACGATCATGATCAAGCATGGTTTTAGTGGCAATTTTGTTCAGTTGATTATGAAATGTGTGACTACTGTCTGGTTTGCTATTCGGGCAAATGGAGAATTACTTCCTTTTTCTCTCCCACGAGGGGATTGCGGCAAGGTGACCCAATGTCCCCTCTTCTTTTCCTACTTTGTGTCGAAGGGTTTACAACTTTGTTGAACTCCTTTGGAAGCAATGTGGTGGACAGAGGTATCAGGGTGAGCCCACGGTTATCTTGGATAAATCATCCGTTGTTTGCCGATGATAGTTTAATTTTCATGAAGGCAAATGGACATAGTGCTGGTAGATTCAATGAAATTCCGAGGATCTATGGAGACTGCTCGGGACAATGCATCAATAGGGAGAAGAGCTCCATTTATTTTATTCCAAATACACCTCAGCATATTCGTCATTCTCTGAAAGTGTTAATGGATATTTTGGTCAAAGCTTTCAGTGAGCAGTACCTTGGTCTTCCAACTGATGTTGGTCACATAACCAGTGGTACATTTGATCATCTTGGCGAAAGGATCAGAAGTAAATTACAAGGAGGATCGGAGAGACTGGTATCATGTGCAGGAAGGGAGGTTTTTCCGAAGGAGGTTATTCAGTCTATGCCGACATTCGGTATATGTGCTATTTCTTGTTAACAAAAAAAGTCTGTCAGCAACTGATTTCCTATATGGCTCATTATTGGTGGAGTAGCTCGATTGATCGCAGATCAATGCATAGGACTGCGTGGGAATCCATGGTATCACCAAGGTGAAAGGGGGTATAAGTTTTCGAAATTTAGAAGTATCCAACCTGGCCCTTCTTGATAAATATGGATGGAGATTTATTACTCACCCGGAGTCTCTTAGTGTGGCTCGACTATTGAATTCTAAATATTTCCATGACATAGATTTCTTAAATGTTACAGTTCCTAGTAGATCTTCAGCTACATGGAGAGCTATTGTGGCAGGGAGAGAAGCTTTGTCTACATTCTTAATTAAAAGGATCGGTAATGGAGTTTCATACCAATCTGGACAGACAACTGGATACCAGGGGTGCTGTCAATGAGACCTTCAGCCAAGATCGGTGATGATAATGTAAATATGGTGGCTGGTTTAATTGATTCTGAAAATGGGACGTAGAAGTCAGCGATTGTCAGGAGAAACTTCACTGCTCATGAAGCCGACGCTATATTAAATATTCCAATACGGCGCGATGGTGGTGAGGACTTCTGAGCTTGGGGGATGGAGAAGATGGGAATCTACTCTGTTAAAACGTCGTATCGCTCTCTTATGACACGCAACGAGCAGAAGGGATGATCACGGAATCTTCATATTCTGAAAAACAGATGTGGAATCGTCTATGGAAACTGAATGTAGTGCCAAAAGTGAGAGTGTTTTGGAGGCGGGTTTTTTGAGAAATTCTCCCGGTGCAGAAAACCTTGCAGTACCGACATATTACACCTCTTGCTTAGTGCAAAGTTTGCCTTTCGGCGAACGAAGACATGATGCCTATTCTCATGCAAAATGCTTCTGGACAGAAGCTCGGAGATGGATGAACGTTAAACTACCTGAGCTATACTTGGGCACAAGATGTTCTCTGTGACCCATTATTCACCGATGAGGAGTGTCCAAAAATCATCATGTTTATGTGGGCAATCTGGACCTCTCAAAATAATATTGTTCATGATAAAGTCAGCCTCGACCCAATATATTTTATGAAGATGGTGCGGGACGCGCTGGCTGTGCTAGAGGTGCCTAGGCATCATGTTGCGGTATTGACAGACCATGGGTGGAGCCCCCTGATGATGATTGGATTAAGAACAACACAAATGCTGGCATCTCGATTGATGCTTTAAAGGGAGAAGCTGGAGGGGTCGCAAGATCGTCTGCTGGCTTTACCAGGGCTTGGAGTAAACCATACCCATGTATCACTGATCCGTTGGTAGCTGAAGCTATGTCTCTCCGAGATGTGATCATCTTTGCAAAGCTTCGTGGGTTTTCGCGAGTGGTGTTTGAAGTGGATTGCTTAGAGGTGGTTAACCTCTGGACCTTGCGTGCAGTTTCTCGCTCAGTAGTATCACCTATTTTCTTAGAGATCAAAGGGCTAAGCCTCATCGTTTCAGTCTTTTGTAATTCAGCATGTAAAGAGGACTGCCAATATGGCGGCTCACCTTTGTGCCAAGTTTGCTTGCACTCATGATGAGACTAGCTGTTGGATGGATCTTATCTCTAGCTTCCTCAGTATTAGCCTCCAAGTTGCTAGTGCAGGTGTTATTGTTTCTAAATAAAGCCCTGAGATTCTACGCAAAAAAAAGTGGAAAGTGGAAACCACGTGCTCTCTTCATCCACAAAAAAATATACATTCAGATTTTTAGACTGTTATTATATAAACCTCTTTAAGCTTAACTGTGTTTATATAAATGTGCACAAATATTTATGCCACAAAACTAGTGCTACTAGATTTATAATAAAATATATATTTATCATACAATTATTTTCTTTCATAAATATCGTTATGTTTTTGTGTAAATTCGGTCAAACTCTAAAGTAGTTTGACTCTCCAAGAAAGTTGGAACCTTCCCTCTTTTGTGGATGGAGGGAGTAGTCAGTAGTGAGAGGAGACGGACGCAGCTAGACATACAAGAAACGAGTTGATGGTGGATCCTACTGTCGTGTGCGCCTCAACCGTGTTCTCGGTTTCCATTAGCATGGGATCATGGTCTGATCCTACTGATTTGGGAAAAACGGCCGGATCATGGTTGCAGGAGGGTGCGGGCCAGGTTTCGGTACGAACTCGGCGTGTGGGGGCAGCATGCAAATTTCAGTCCAATGATTGAACAAGCATGGAAGGCCAACGGGAATGCAGGAGCTGCACCATAAAATGATGACACTTGCAGAGGATCTTTCGTGATGTAGGTTACACTAGACCTGTGTAGTGTAAGCTTCATCACGAGCTTGAGAGAATACATGCAGATCCTTTGCGACTTGCCCGTCGCGGAGATCAAGGTTATTGACGGCATAGTAGAGCTGAATCACAGGGAGGAGTTCATGTGGCAGCGGCGGCCTAGAATCCAGCGGTTGACCGTGGGGACAAGAACACAAAGTTTTTTCACTTACCTGCTAGTCAACGGAAGAAGAAGAAGAAGAATAAAATATCCAAATAAAAAAGAGGGAAGATGACAGCATTACGAAGGATGCCCAGGAGAGGCTGCAACTACATAAAACTTGTACAATATGGAAGCGGTTCCCGTTAAGGCCTTGTTTACTTTTAGGGTATTTTCACCCGCTGGAAGTTTGGGGATAGGAAGGGATTTGGTGAATCCCTTCTTTCACCCAATCCCCATATTTCCTATCATTTCCCAACATTTTCCCTCACTTCCCAATCTCACTTGTTTACTTTAAATTTTGGGGATGAGAGGGAACGGGCGAGAATTAACATCATCAGATCATCATCGGGTGATGAAAGGAGGAACTTTACACCTACTCCCTCCGTCCCAAAAAATATGCCAGGAGGGTAGTTCAATCTCGAATTTGCAAAAAAGTCCAAAATACATTCAAAACGTTTCATATGTGGCCTAAATTTGATGTTTCAAATTGAGATCTTCCCGTCTCCTTCCTCCGAGCTCCTAGCCGTCTGCCGCTCCCCATCTATCCGCCGCCGCCACGCTCGCCGTCAAAGGCCTCCCGCAGGGCGCCCCACCTATCCTGCTTGCCGTCAGGGGCTTCTCGTGGGGATCACCCTACTCTGCCCGGACGGAACTCGCCGCGCTGATCGACAGAGCAAAGCCACACAGACGGAGGGCTGCTACCGGCACAGAGGAGCAAGGTCGCTGCTCTCTCTCCGGCCTCCCTGCCCCGAAGCTCCACGCCATGTTCCCGCTCCGTCCTCCTCGCCACATCGTCGGAGCATCGAAGCTCCTCGCACTCTGAGCCTAGCACGAGCGCCTCCGCTCAGCCCCTCTTGTAGACGTCCTCATCGCTGCCGGCCCCAACGCCCTGCTGCAGTTCTAGCCGAGTCTAGCGCGGGCGCAGTTCGCCCAGGTTCCTGTAGTTTCAGTTTCAGAAAGACAGAAACACTTATGCAATTAACCACAATACAGATACAGAACATCTAACAGGAAAAGTTATGAGCAAAAGGACTCAGAACAGAACAGTACAAAAAATTCATTATGTATACAATACACAAGATTTTAGAAATGTGTATAGAATTCGTCATCAAATAGTGCAACAAATATTAAAGGTAGCTCAGGCATGGGAATGTTCAAAATAGTGCAACAAATATTAACATAGGAGTACTAGAGGTCAGGAAGGGAAGGGAGTACAACAAATTTGAGGATTGTTACCATCTAACAGCAAGTAGATGCAGATACCTTTCTACAGCAAATGGCATTGATCGGTCCGGTCAAACTCGGTTGTGATCAAGCCTCCTGCCGTCGTTGCGGGTATACGCCTCGAGATGCTGTTGTTGTGCAGGTCCAGGCTCTAATCAGATTCTTCAGAGCACCAAACTCTCCTGGGATAGTCCCCTGAATATTGTTCACCCCGAATTCCCTGCTCAGATGCAAAAAAGAGTTAGTACTAGTGCAGAATGAATTGACAAGGTTCCGAAAATGGAATTATGCGAAGCAAAGAGAGAGAGATGGATGGGTTAGAAATTCTCACATGTACTGTAGCTGGTCTAGTTTGGCGAGTTCTGGCGACAGAGGGCCCGACAAGTTCATGTATTCAAGATCTCTGTTTAACATAGAGGAAAACTTTCAGTATACTTTTTTTAGGATGATAAACAACTAAATGAAAATCGAGTCTCCCAAAATTATCACACCAGTCACGTTTTTTTTCTAATTGCTCTATCTAAGCAGGGTGTTTCTTTTCCCACATTTCCCTCGCTGCATTAATTCACTTTCTAAAAAAATGGTGTATAAGTCAAACACTAGCAGTTCAGAATTGCCAATTCAAAAGTGCAGGTAAATGCAGTGAATTCCATATTAAAGACTATATGATCTTGATAGCAACAGTTCATGCCTATTTTATTCATGAACATTTCAGATAGTCATCTAACTTGTACATACTAATTAATCTTGCAATTTGCCACAAAGAAACTAATCTTGTTCTTATTGTGAAAATACATACTGCACTTCTCCATTTTCTCATTAAATACAAATGGGTTTAACAGAAACAAGAATTAGAATGCAAGTATAACAAGCCTCCAAGCAATTGGCCAACATAACAAAATATATTCACCTTCCATACATGATACTGTAATAGAAATTTTGATCTATACTAAAGCAGTATATGCAGCTGTACTGAAATGAATTGGACTCAACATACAACTAACAAGAAATTTTGTAAGCATGAAAAATGTACGTACATACAGAAACAGAAAAAGCATATCTGGAACTACTAAGATGCTACCAGATATCATATTTCCACAATACAAACAATACTGCTAGGGATCATCTTTGATTCCAAGGCTTTGCAAATACTCAACAAATATTCAGACATTCAGTTATCACACATCAGGCACCAATAACCTCTTCAGGAATTGAACTGCTACAGCCATGACAAGAGAATGGCTATAAACTAACTTCCCACAGAAGGAGGACATTTATACTGATCAAAACTGTACTGGAGAGCCAAGTAATAATAGCATCTTTGAATTCAGAGATTGAGGTGGAGCGGGGAGGTGGTCACCGGCGGCAGCACCTCAGGGAGGCTCCCTGAAGGGTTTCGCAGCATAGTAAATCAAAATTTTCTACGGAAGCGAACAGAAGGAAAGCCAAGATCTAATCTAGGAGATGCAAACAACGAGAGAGATTGGATTAGATCTTCATACCCTTGAAGATTCGCACAGCGGAACGTGGGTGATGTAGTCGTACTCGCTTCTCCTCCTCGCGATCCGATCCGATCTAGCACCACAAGTGGCGGTGCCTCCGTGAGATGCACACGTGCAGCACCTCGACGTCTCCTCCTTCCTCGGACCAGCAAGTATGGTGGAGAGATGGATTGGATCTACAACACGACGGCGTGGTGTATATGGTGGAGAATTTCTGTCGCAGGGCTTCACCTACAAACAGTCGGGAGGGAGAGAGGAGGGCAGCAGGGCTACTAGGGTTTGGAGGAAGGTGTGTGGGGAGAGGGGAGGGGGCGCACCAGCCCTCTATATATAGAGGGGGGGTGCCCCTTGCCCATCCTCCAAGCCTATCTCTAGTTTAAAGCGATTTAAACTTTCCCTTATCTAGAAACCCTATCTTATCTCTAGTTTAAGCGAGTTTAAACTTATCTAGATCTGGGCCCTATGGGGCCTTGTGCCCTGGCCCAATGCGCCAGGACACTCCCTCATAGGCCCATGCCCCTCCCGGAAGGTGGGGCCACGTTGGTCCCCTTCCGGAAGGTTCTAGAAGCTTCGGTACAATACCGATTAACGGAACAATTCCGAACTCCAAAACTGCCTTTGCCTTATATGAATCTTATTCTCCGGACCACTCAGAACCTCTCGTGATGTCCCGGATCCCATCCGAGACTCGAACAAAAATTCATAAACCAAGTATCCAATCTATCCTAGCGTCGAGACACGTTAAGTGTGTGACCTGCGAGTTCGAGAATATGCGACATGATCTTCTATCAATAATCAACAGTGAGTGCAGGCACCCATATTGACTCCACACATTCATCGATGATCATATCGGATGAACCACGATGCCAGGATTCAATCAATCCCATATATATATTCCCTTCGTCTCGCGATATTTTACTTGCGAGATTCGATCGTCGTATGCGTCATACCTAGTTCAATCTCGTTCCACGCAAGTACTTTACTGCTTTGTAATCTGATATCACTTTGTGATTAACTCCTTAACCACATGCTTGCAAGCGGTGTTGATATTGATTACCGAGTGGGCCAAGTATATCTCTCCGACTTGGGAGGACAAATCCCATCTCGATACATACAACCCAATGCAGATACTTTCCGATCACACGAGACACCTTTATGATCACCCTCTCATAGGATGACGTTTGATGACCTCAAAGCTTTCTTCCGATACCGGGAGTTGCATTATCTCATGGTCTAAGGAATACAATATTTGACATAGGAAAAGCTTATAAAGATGAACACAATGACATGATCTAATTGCTTTGCTTAGTTTGGGTCATCCACCATATCATTCTCCCAATGATATGATCTCATTATCAATTGACAACTCATGTCTATGGTTAGAAACCTTAACCATCATTGATCAATGAGCTAGTCCATAGGCGTACTAGGGACACGGTGTTGTTCAAACCACACAAGTATTAATGTTTCGCTTAATACAATTCTAGCATGGAATATAAACTTTATCATGAACAAGAATTATAATAATAACATCTTTATTATTGCCTCTAGGGCATAATTCCAACAGTCTCCCACTTGCACTAGAGTCAATAATCTAGTTTACATCGGCAACAATCTCACACCCATGGCAATCGAGGTGCTGATCATATTTTACGTGGAAGAGGTTTAGTCAATGGATCTGCGACATTCAGATCTGTATGTACTTTGCTAATCTTCGATCTCCATCTGCTATATAATCTCGGATTATATGAAACTTATGATTGATATGCTTGGTCTTTGGATGATATCTTGGTTCCTTAGCGAGTGCTATGGCGCGATGTTGTCACACAATATCTCCGATGGGTCCAATGCACTTGGAACCACGCCAAGCTCGATGATGAAGTTTCGATCCAAACTCCTTCACTTGGCGCTTACGCAGCAGCCATGTATTCCGCTTCTCATAGATCCGCGACCACGCTTTGCTTGCAGCTTCTCCGACTCCAGCTCCTCCATTCAAAATATACACGTATCACATACGAGATTTAGCATCATCCTTGTCGGATTGTCGAAACTAGCATCGACGTAACCTTTTCTGACGATTTGTTCATCACCCCATAGACTAAGAACATTTCTTTAGTCCTATTTAGGTACCTTAGGATGTTCTTCACGGCTGTCGATGTTTCACTCTGGATCACTTTGATATCTGCTCGTCAAACTAAGAGCATTGGACACATCCGGTCTAGTACAGATGGCATACATGATGGAACCTATGGCGAGGCATAAGGCACTTTGCTCATAGCTTCCCTATCATTTACCGTGGCTGGACACTGAGCCTTGCTCAATATCTTACGACAACATAGGCCTTTGAACCTTTCAATGCCTTATCCATTCTGAACCTTTTCAGAACTTTGTCTAGGTATGTACTCGGCTTAAAGCTATCAGTCTTTGTCTATCTCTATAGATTTTGATGCCCAATATATAAGCTTCACCTAGGTCTTTCATTGAAAAACACTTGTTCAAATAACTCTTCACATCGTTAAGCATGTTGATGTCATTTCCAATAATCAATATGTCATCCACATATAGTACCGAAACGTCACCGAGCTCCACTCACTTTCTTGTAGATGCAAGCTTCGTAGCAATTTGGAACAAATCCAAAGCTCTTGATCACTTGATCAAAGCGAAGGTTCCAACTCCGAGATGCTTGCTTGATCCATAAATGGAGCAGCTGAAGTTTGCACACTTTATCGACATCCTTAGGATCGACAAAACCTTGGGTTGCATCATGTACAACTCTTCATCAATGTTGCCATTGAGGAAAGCGATCTTGACATCCATTTGCCATATTTCATAATCATGAAAGCGGCAATTGCTAATAAAATCCGAATGGACTTAAACATCGCTACGGAGAGAAAGTCTCATCGTAGTCAACACCTTGAACTTGTCGAAAACCTTTCGCAACAAGCCGTGCTTTATAGCGGTAACATTACCATCCGCGTCCGTTTTCTTCTTGAAGATCCATTTGCACTCAACGGCCTTTTGGTCGCTAGGAGGTCCACCAAAGTCCATACTTGGTTTTCGCTCATGGATCCCAATTGGATTTCATGGCTTCTAGCCATTTCTCAGTCTGGGCTCATCATCGCTTCCTCATAGTTCGAGGTTCACTGTCTTCTACTAACAAGACAGTCAAGACAGGGATTCTTTGTACCACTCGAGGAGCACGCGACCTTGTTGACCTGCGATGTTCGATGTAAACATCGTCCGAGCTTCATGATCCTTGTCATTAGCTTCCTCTATTGTTGGTGCGGTGCATTGGAACAATTTCAGGTGCTGCGCTACTCTCCAATTCAAGAGAAGGTTCAATAACCTCGTCTAGCTCTACTTTCCTCCCACTCACTTCTTTCGAGAGAAACTCCTTCTCAAGAAAGGAACCGTTCTTTGACAAACACTTTGCCTTCGGTTACGTGATAGAAGGTATACCCAATAGTTTCCTTAGGGTATCCTATGAAGACGCATTTCTCGCTTTGGGTTCGAGCTTGTCATCAACTTCTTGGCGTAAACCGCATCCCCAAACTTTAAGCGACAACTTAGGTTTAGCGCCAAACCATAGTTCATACGGTGTCGTCTCAGCGGATTTAGATGGAGCCCTATTTAAAGTGAATGCAGCGGTTTCTAATGCATAACCCCAAAATGATAACGGCAAATCAGTAAGAGACATCATCGATCGGACCATATCTAATAGGGTTCGATTCCGCGTTCAGACACACCATTCTATTTGTGGTGTTAGTGGCGTGAGTTGTGAAACGATTCCACTTGCTTTGAGATGCGTGATAAAATCATAACTCAAATATTACCCCATGATCAGATCGTAGAAACTTAATCTTTTGTTACGATGGTTCTCCACTTCATTCTGAAATTCTTTGAACTTTTCAAAGCGTTTCAGATTTATGTTTCATTAAATAGATATACCCATATCTACTTAAGTCATCGGTAAAAGTGAGAAAATAGCGATATCCACCGCGCGTCGAAACACTCATCGGTCCACATACATCGGTATGTATGATTTCCAACAAGTCCGTTGCTCGCTCCATCATACGGGAGAAGCAGGATTTTGATCATCTTGCCCATGAGGCATGGTTCATGTGTCAAATGATTCAAAATCAAGAGACTCCAAAAGTCCATCGAATGGAGTTTCTTCATGTGCTTTACACCAATATGACCTGAGCAGCGATTGCCACAAATAAGTAGTATTATCACTATCTACTTTGCATCTCTTAGCCTCAATGTTATGGATGTGTGTTTCATCCCTTTCGAGATTTAGAAGAAATAAACCACTCACAAGAGGTGCATGACCATAAAAGATGTTACTCATATAAATAGAACAACCATTATTCTCCGATTTAAATGAATAACCGTCTTGCAATAAACACGATCCAGAAATAATGTTCATGCTCAACGCAGGCACATAATAACATTTATTAAGGTTTAAAACTAATCCCGAAGGTAAAACTAAGGAGGCGTCGACGGCCATCACATCAACTCTTGATCCGTTGCCAAGCATCGTCACCTCATCCCTACTTAAGCCGCCTATCTATTCGTAGCTCTGTTTGAGTTACAAATATTAGCAACTGAACGAGATCAAATACCCGGGCACTACAACGAGGGCTAGTAAGGAAAACATCAATAACATGTATATCAAATATACCTTT
Organism: Avena insularis; assembly: GCA_023614405.1. Lineage (NCBI taxonomy): Eukaryota > Viridiplantae > Streptophyta > Magnoliopsida > Poales > Poaceae > Avena > Avena insularis. The sequence goes on along the minus strand of CM042689.1, from coordinate 25,862,109 downwards.
GATGGTGCCAGCCTTCTTGTCCGCTAAGTACTTGGACGATTGTGCTTCAGTGACCCTTGTCCTTGCAATAGAAGCACTCGATGTCGGCTTAGGACCAGACTTGTGCTTCTTCTCAGCAGGGGCAACGCGCTTGCCGCGGGCTTTCTTGTAGGGCTTGTTTTCACATTTACCTTTCTTATAGGTGGGCTTGTTGACCATCAACACATGATTATCCTTCTTGATGTCCACCTCGCAGCCTTGACTGCGAAGAGCTCGGTGATCGTATCGATGGAACCAATCTGATTATGAGTCACTACAAAACTTTTGTAGCTGGGAGGGAGTGATTGCGAACCACTGTCAATCTTGAGCTCCTCTGGAATCTTGCGATCCGATTGCTCAAAGGCGTTGAGTGTAGCCGACATCTTAATGGCGTGCTCACTAACGGAACTCCCTTATTCCATCTTGCAGTTAAAGAACTTCTCGGAGATCTCATATCTCTCGAGCGGGCTGAGTGCGAAACATGGTTTTCAACTCTTGAGAATCTCAAAGGGCCGGGATAGTTTTCAAAACGATTTTGAAGTTCGGTTCCATAGCAAACAACATGGTGCTCTTAATCACACCATAATCATCTTTCTTGCGTGATAGACAGCTTTCTCATCAGCCGGCGATTGCAGAGGGTTACCTAACGCTTTCTCAAGGACATAGTCCTTTTGTCCGCATGAACAGAATGATTCTTAGATTGCGAACCGGTTGGTGAAGTTAGACCCATTGTTTCTAAGCTTTTCTTTCTCAAAAAGCGTTGAAGTTGAAGTTGGACTTGGCCATGTGATCTACTATTTGCAAGTACAATTTAGACTATGTTCATGATAAATAGTTCAACTTAATCAAATTACTAGATGAACTCCACTAAATTCAACATCCCTCAAGTTGTTTAGTGAACACGATCCAAATTCACCACACCTAATCCGATCTTCACGAGAAGAGATGTGGTTTCAATGGTGGACAACGAAGTGTCGATCATATCATTCATATGACTCATGCTTAACCTTTCGGTTCTTGTGTTCCGAGGCCATATGCATACATGCTAGGCTCGTCAAGTTAGACCCAAGTATTTCGCGTGTAAAAACTGGCTTGCACCGTTGTATGTGGCGTAGAGTCTATAGCACCCGATCATCACGTGATGCTTGGACACGACGAACTTTCTAGCAGTGCATACTTGGGGAGAACACAGCTTTTATCTTGATCTTTAAGTGAGGAATCATCTTATAATGCTACGTCGATCTAAGCATAATAAGATACATAAAAGGATAAACATCACATGCATATAACTTTATGTGACATGGTATAGCCAATCTTGGCGCAATGATCTCCATCTTGTGCGTTCCGCATGATCTCCATCACTCCACCATGATTGCCTCCACCACGAATAGCAACTACAACTATTGCTAACTACTTAGCGATAAAGTAAAGCTATTACATGGCGTATAAGAAGTTGACTTCAGGTCATACACAATTATAAAGACAACCATATGGCTCCTGCGGTTGTGTACTCATCGACATGCAAGTCGTGAAACATTACAAAACATGATTATCGCATACAATATACACATCACATCTTGGGCCATACCATATCACGAAAACACTCCTGCAAAAACAAGTTAGACGCCTCTACTTTGTTGTTGCATGTTTCACGTGGCTCATGGGAGTAGATGCTAAGAACGATTCTTACCTACGGAAAGCCACAGCGGTGATATTATGGTTGCCAAACTCGGTGTTAATCCCATGACAACTATAGTGAGAAACCGGCATCCACCGGCCGCATGTGTGGTACAAGCCACACGTCAAGTGCGAGCGGTCTCACGAGCGGCGTCGCGTAAGGTTGGCCTGGACCGCTTCAATCTCACTATCCGCGTCATAAGAAGAACACAAACAAGAGGCTTGCAACAGAAAACATCAGCGCCGCAACAACCATGTTGCGTTCTACTCGTGAATCACATCTACGCATAGATCTAGCTCGATACCCTTTGAAGGGTTTAGCGACATAGTAAATCAAAATTTTCTACAGCGAAGCGGAAGGAAAGCCAAGATCTAATCTAGGAGATGCAAACAACGAGAGATTGGATTAGATCTTCATACCCTTGAAGATTACGCCAATGAGCGTTAAACCGGAGCGTGGGTGATGTAGTCGTACTCGCTTCTCCTCCTCGCGATCCGATCCGATCTAGCACCACAAGTGGCGGTGCCTCCGTGAGATGCACACGTGCAGCACCTCGACGTCTCCTCCTTCCTCGGACCAGCAAGTATGGTGGAGAGATGGATTGGATCTACAACACGACGGCGTGGTGTATATGGTGGAGAATTTCTGCCGCAGGGCTTCACCTACAAACAGTCGGGAGGGAGAGAGGAGGGCAGCAGGGCTACTAGGGTTTGGAGGAAGGTGTGTGGGGAGAGGGGAGGGGGCGCACCAGCCCTCTATATATAGAGGGGGGGGGTGCGGCCAGCCCTTGCCCATCCTCCAAGCCTATCTCTAGTTTAAACGATTTAAACTTTCCCTTATCTAGAAACCCTATCTTATCTCTAGTTTAAACGAGTTTAAACTTATCTAGGATCGGCTGGGCCCTATGGGGCCTTGTGCCCCTGGCCCAATGCGGCCAGGACACTCCCTCATAGGCCCATGCCCCCTCCCGGAAGGTGGGGCCACGTTGGTCCCCTTCCGGAAGGTTCTAGAAGCTTCCGGTATAATACCGATTAACCCGGAACAATTCCAAACTCCAAAAACTGCACTGGCTTATATGAATCTTATTCTCCGGACCACTCCGGAACCTCTCGTGATGTCCCGGATCCCATCCGAGACTCTGAACAAAAATTCATAAACCAATTATCCAATCTATCCTAGCGTCGAGACACGTTAAGTGTGTGACCCTGCGGGTTCGAGAATATGCAGACATGATCTTCTATCAATAATCAACAGCGGGTGCAGGCACCCATATTGACTCCCACATTCATCGATGATCATATCGGATGAACCACGATGCCGAGATTCAATCAATCCCATATATATATTCCCTTCGTCTCGCGATATTTTACTTGCGAGATTCGATCGTCGGTATCGTCATACCTAGTTCAATCTCGTTCTCACAAAGTACTTTACTGTCCGTAATCCGATATCACTTTGTGATTAACTCCTTAACCACATTCTTGCAAGCGGTGTTGATATCGATTACCAGTGGACCCAAGTATATCTCTCCGACTTGGGAGGGACAAATTCCATCTCGATACATACAACCCAGATACTTTCCGATCACACGAGACACCTTTATGATCACCCTCTCATAGGATGACGTTTGATGACCTCAAAGCTTTCTTCCGGTACCAGGGAGTTGCATTATCTCATGGTCTAAGGAATACAATATTTGACATAGGAAAAGCTTCGCAAAGATGAACACGATAAAACGATCTAATTGCTTTGCTTAGTTTGGGTCTGTCCATCACATCATTCTCCCAATGATATGATCTCATTATCAATTGACGACTCATGTCTATGGTTAGGAAACCTTAACCATCATTGATCAATGAGCTAGTCCATAGAGGCGTACTAGGGACACGGTGTTGTTCACAAACCACACAAGTATTAAAGTTTCCGCTTAATACAATTCTAGCATGAAATATAAACTTTATCATGAACAAGAATTATAATAATAACATCTTTATTATTGCCTCTAGGGCATAATTCCAACACTCCCACTTGCATCCACGCTGCGATACCTATAGGCGGCCGTCGGGAAGAGGCACGGCCGCGTCGCCCTGGTCTTCCCCGTCGGTCACTATGCATGGTCGCGCCACCCTGGTCGTCCTCGGGCGGCGACCAGCACGCACGCGAGCATGGCTGATGGCCAGTGGGGATCCTAATTAGAAATATATCCTTTTGAAGGCAGAGGAACTTGAGTCCATTATCCATCCTATACCGGACAGATCAGTACGCGGCATGTTCAATAAATACCAAGGACCAAATAATACAACTGAATTGACATACTAAGCAGCAATTTAACACAAACTCAACATTGAACATCTACAAGAAACTAAGATCAGGTCCACCAAAGCAAGTGCATATACAATTAAATCTTTACCTATGCACCAGTATGTTTCAAAATTGTCAAAATAAGATAGAACAATCAAGGATATATTCGATACGAAGGTTCAAATAGAGTGCACGTAAACTCTCATTGTATGCAGGTGAGAAATCTTCCGGTAACCAATGAACTATGCACAGTAGTTGCATGTTGCATATACTACTATAGAAACATTTAGCATATCTCACATAAATAGTTGATGAGTTAACCCAATTCAGATTACAGAAAAAAAGGAAGATGCATCTAGTTCTCTAGAATTTAGATATCACAGGTTCATGGCATCTGATTTCCTTGGCGTGCAAACATGAAGCAAATATACAAACTCGACACATGATTTAGCACACGATCTACTAATCCACTCACTTGACGTTGTGGCTTAGTGCTTCATAAACAGGCACCCAGTTTAACTACAATGGCCACAACAACACAAAATATAAATGATACATGTCTAATACCTCCCCCGTTCACCTGAACTGTTTGGGTCACATCGATCTAGAAGGCCAAGAAAAAATCAGGAAACTCGCTACTAGCAGTCACACTCAGCCCCTGGTCACACTCGAATCAATTAAGAAATTCTGCAAGGAGAATCCATGGTCGATCCAAGAATTTGAATGAGGTGTAGATACCACCCCGGCCACGCGCAACTGGATCCGCCCGCGCCATGGAAGCAATCCAAAGAACAAAGCAGCCCCATGGATCCACCCGCGCCATGGAAGCATGCCAAAGAACGACGGCAGCGGAAACCCTAGGGAGAAGAGAGAGGGCCATAGGGAGGGGAGTGAGGGCAAGAGGCTGGGGATCAACTCACCGGAGAGAAGGGACTGCCAGAGCCACAAGAGGAGTTCGTCGGCAGCGTCCTCATGTCGGCGTCCACGCCGCCGCCTGGTGTTCGTGTGACCGCTTTGTCTCACAAGCACGAGTGCCTCCTTCCTCGTCGATACACGAGGTCCGGGTCGCGTGTGAGAATACACGACCTGGGACGGGTTTGCGAGTGGAAGTTGCGGGATGGGCCAGGAAAATACTCGGATAAACCAGAGAAATAAACGGGCTATCTGGGATCTTTCGGGATTGTGGTGTGGGGTGGGCCGGGAAAATACCCGCCGAACCCTGCAAAACCCGGAGTAGTAAACGAGGCCTAAAGTAACCGGTAATATGAATGAGAGATTGTTGAAGCCTTTTGAGGAGAAAGAAGTGAAGGAAGCGATGTTTCGGATGTTTCCCACGGAGCGAGGCACCGGGTCTGGATGGATTTTCAGCGCATTTTTTTAACACGATTGAGAATTATGTGTTGCCGAGGTGACCTCAGTTATGTTGAGGGTTTTGAGAGCGGAAGATGATCCTTCGGTGATCAACAACAAGTCCATTGTCTTAATCCACAAAGTGGCAAGCCAGGAGGAGCTGGGCCCGTTTAGACCCATTACCCGTGCAATGCGATATACAAAATAGCTTTTAAGATAGTGGCAAACGGACTGAAAGTAGTTCTTCTTGGTAATATTCTAGAGGAGCAATCAGCCTGCTTTGTCCCGGGGCGGATAATCATGGATAACATTATTACCGTTTTTGAGTGCTTGCATTTTATGAAGCGCAAACGGGCGATGGATCTTCGGTGTTGTCCATTGAAGCTTGGTATGAGGAAAGCTTATGACCATGTTGACTGAGACTACTTGCGAGCTATCATGACACGACTAGGTTTTCATCGCCTATGTGTTGAGATGGTGATGCAACTTGTGATTGTTGAGTAAAAGAGCAATTTACCAAGTGAATTGCCCATAATAAACACTAGATAAAACATGATTAGAATAATAGAAAGTATACTAACCATGTGAAATAGCGAATACATATTAAGTAGATAATCAAACAGATTGCAAGGCGTAGAACTTGGGATGCGATCAGAACAAGGTTAAGAAAGAAAATATACACGACAGTAGAAGCAGAGGAACCGCCGGCGTTCGCATTGGCACCGTCGCCATCCATGTCGTCGAGGAAGAGGGTGCTGATATCGGGGAAGAAGTCCTCGTTGGGAAAGACGTCGACGCAGTCGCTATCCGTGAAGGAGTCCGTGATAAAGCCAGTAGTCTATCCGTGAAGGAGTCTGTGATAAAGTCAGTAGTCGCTCCAATAGCTCTCCCCAAAAACCTTATCGCCCTTCTCCCGTACAGAACTCGAAGCAACAGGGTCTCGGAGGCCTACTGTCCCGGCTCGCAGTGCACGCTGCAAGACGGGATGGGGAAGACTGGGTAGCGCAGTGCTTTAAAACTGGAGACGCAAAGGATGTGTGGCAGTGTGTCTGAGAGAAGGCGTGACCTCTCTCTTATAGGCACAGAGGGGAAGACAGACAGACTGCGCAGGAGATAAAACGAATGGACGAAAGTTGAAGCGAACAGACGGCAGCCCATCGAACAGCCTCCACTCAGTTCATATTCATTTATCTCATACTAAAAGTCAACTCGAGCAAAACATTTCAGCTTCTGTATAACTGTTCATATACCATTAATGCGTGGCAAAATAAAGCTCGTCTCAGCGAGATTCCCGCAACCCGCGGCGTGCGTCGTGACGTGACGTGACGAGGCGAGGCGAGACGTGGCGTGGCGAGACGAGCGAGGAGGAGGAGGAGCGCGCGTGTATATGTCTTCTCTTCTCAAGCTCCTACAAGTGGTGGAAGAGTTCTCTTTATAAGCTGGTCCAACTTCCACTCAACTAGCAATTTGAGACTAAACATTTGTCTTAGCTCTTGCCTTGCATGAATGGGCCAAATGGCCTCTAGGATTTTAGGAATTTATTGGCATATAATAAATGGGCTAGGCCCATTTAGGCAAAAATTCCAACAGTGATGACTATCTCTTTCTCGGTTCTTTTTAATGGTGATCACCTCGAGAGTTTTACATCCTTGAGGGTTATACATCAGGGCGATCCTATCTCCCCCTATCTCTTTTTGTTGGCGGCAGAGGGTCTTTCATGCCTATTAAAATCAAGTAATCATTCATCAAACTTAAGTGGCATTAAAGTGATCCGATCGGCACCAATGGTTAGTCACTTACTCTTTGTAGATGATAGACGCATCTATTTTTTCAGAACAAATAGGGAGAGTAGAATGGAGGTTAACGAGGTTTTACAAATGTATTGTATACGTCGGGCTAGCAGGTGAACTTGGAGAAAACTTTGACTTACGTTGCTAAGGGGTGTGAGAACCATGTGACAGAGGATATTAAGGAGATCCTCCATGTGCATAATGTTTCTCGAAGTGGGAAATATTTTGACATGCCTTCTGATATTGAAAGTTCGATTAATGGTGTTTTTAAGTATCTTAAAGATCTATTGTGTAAAAAGGTCTAGCACTACCGGAAATCGAGATTTTGTTGGGTGTTTTTTTGTTTGCTGAGTGTTTATATCCCGGATACTTGGCAAATAGATCTTTGCCGTGTATCATCTTGTTGACACCCGGCAAATAGGTCATTCACGGCAAAGTTACCTCTTTGCCGAGTATGCATCGGAAAAACACTCGGCAAAAATATACATACACGGTAACATCCTAAAAAACACTCGGTAAAAGATTGATACACGGCAAACCGTCGTGCCACACGTACTTTCTGTCCGCAATTGACGGCTCAACTTACGGCGTTATGGTTTGCCGAGTGTCATCGGACGTCTACGCAGCAAAAAGTCAGCACAATTTTTTTTCTCACGCGTGCGCCAAAATGCTACGGTTTGGGACAACCCTATGCCGTGTATGTCGTAGCTTTGCTGTGTGTTAGTACAGAAACACTCGGTAAAGAGGTAGTTTGTTGTGTGTCTCATTTTTTTACCAAGTGTTTATGTCTGATACACGGTAAAATTAGAAGGAAAATGACACCAAATGAAAGTGGATCTACGATGAAATTAGCTAGGGGCCGAGCCTCGTAAACGTGCATTGGATCTCTGAAGAAACATCATACAGTGAGTTTAAAAATGATTTTTGCAAAAAATCGTGAGCATTAAATCATGTACATGTAGTTCAAACCGGACCCACTTCCTACCGATTCGGCATAAATTTTTCTTTTTCACCAGGGATGGACGGAAAGGTTTGAGATACCCCGGTTAGGACATTGTCCATGTAAGGTGGTCTAGTATTTTGAAAAATGGGTGGTAGCATTTTGATTTATGCCTTTGATGGTTTGCTTCACAAAACACCCCGTTTTTGGCACTCGGGAAATGGAAAATGACTTTTTCATATGAAAAAAAGAAAAACATCCTCTTGCAACATTGTTCGCCATCCCAAGATGCACATGCGTGCATAATATGAGCATATTATCAAAAACTATGTCGTGATTCTGACCATAAAATTGGTCATTTGGCTCGAAAGACATGAAACCTCGAACATGATAGCTCATTTTGAGAAGATTATTTTGAGATGCAATCAATATACCAAGTTTGGTATTTTCCTTGCAAATATGTCACATAATATGAAACTACACGAAGGTTTTGTATTTTTTTTATTTTTTTGAATTAGTTATGCACATTGGAAGGGTTTTCATAAATATTCTTAGCTAGGGGCTGAGGATCACTAAACTAGCATTGGATCTCTGATGAAATAGCTTGTTGTGAACCTAAAAATGATTTTTACAAAAAATCATTAGCATGAAATCATGTACATGTAGTTCATATCTTGCCCACTTCCAACTGATTCGTCAGGATTTGTCTTTTTCACCAGTGATGGAATAAAAGGTTTGAAATACTCAAGTTGGGACATTGTACATGCTAGGTGGTCTACTATTTTTGAAAAATAGGATGTTACCATTTTGAAACTTCAATTTGGTGGTTGCTTCACAAATCCCCCATCTTTCGGCATTCAGAAAATAGAAAATGGATTTTCTATGCGTCGAAAAGGAAAACTTTGTACTACAACATTGTTAGTCATCCCATTGTACACATGCATGCCCAATATGGGCACATTATCACAAACTATGCCTTGATTCTAGCCATATCATTGGTCATTTGACCCGAAAGCCAGAAAACCTCGGAGGAGATAGGTCATTTTGTGAAGGGTTTTTTGAAATATGATCAATATACCAAGTTTGATATTTTTTCTCACAACTATTTCACATAACATGACACCATGCGAAGGTTTTGTATTTTTTTGATTTTTTTGAATTATTTATGCACATTTGAATGTCTGGTCAAACTTTTTGAAGGGTTTTCATAAATATTCTTAGCTAGGTGCTGAGGGTCACTAAAATAGCATTGGATATATGATGAAATAGCATGTTGTGAAACTAAAAATGATTTTTACAAAAAATCATCAGCATGAAATCATGTACTTGTAGTTCATATCTTACCCACTTCGAGCCGATTCGGCAGGATTTGTCTTTTTCACCAGGGATGAAATAAAAGGTTTGAGATACTTAAGTTGGTACATTGTACATGCTAGGTGGTATAGTATTTTTTAAAAATAGGTTGTTACCATTTTGAAACTTCAATTTGGTGATTGCTTCACAAATCCCCCCTCTTTCGGCACTCAGAAAATAGAAAATAGATTTTCTGTGCGTCGAAAAGGAAAACTTTGTACTACAACATTGTTAGTCATCCCATTCTACACATTCATGCCCAATATGGGCACATTATCACAAACTATGCCTTGATTCTAGCCATATCATTGGTCATTTGACCCGAAAGCCAGAAAATCTCGGAGGAGATAGGTCATTTTGTGAAGGGTTTTCTGAAATATGATCAATATACCAAGTTTGATATTTTTCCTCACAACTATGTCACATAACATGACATCATGCGAAGGTTTTGTATTTTTTTGATTTTTTTGAATTAGTTATGCACGTTTAAATGTTTGGTCAAACTTGTGAAAACCCTGTTGAATGCATCCTAAACCCAGCTAACCCTAAGGCCGAATGAGGAACGTAGATCTAACCCTAGCGCGACACTGTGGCCGTCTGATCGCGTCGTCCTCCTGGGCGACTTGGGGGGTGCTGCGCGTGCCGCCCGGCCGGCCTCCTCTCCCCTCTCGCCCGCGCCGGCTCCGCGATGGCGGCGGCTTCGCCGCCAAGGTGGATGGGAAAGAGCATGGTGCACGCGAGGAGTCCGGGCTCCCTAGCATCGTATTCCCGACGCGGGTGCAGCTTGGCGATGATGGGGCTCGTGGAACTTCGTGCTGCTGCGGCGGACGGTGGGGGCGCAGTGGCTCTCGCTGGCATTTCCATGGTAGAGGTGCGCCATGGTGCTTGGACGGCGGTGTGGCGGCACCGCTTTCGGTGGTCGGGGTGCTTCCGTACGCCCCTTGGTCGGTGGCGAGTTGGCGTGAGGTGTTCGCTCTGCTACGCGTGGATTCCGGAGCGGCGGCTCCGGGCCAGGTTGGTGTTGCTTTGTCACAGCCTTGCGGCGTGGCATGGGGTGTGGGCGCCGTCTCTCCTATCGCTGGTCGTGCTCGTCAGGCGGCACTGATCGCCTTCGTGTCGATCCTTTGGAGGTGGTGTAGGTGTCTCCGGACGAAAGTCCTGCACGGCTTTTGTCGGTGCCGACTTCGGCGACGCATGTGGGCGCCGCTTCCCCCTTGGGGGCGTTGTTGTGGAGCCCGGGTACCCCTCTGTCCATTACTCCGGGGTGAAAACCCAAATCTGGCTATGCTAGATTGGATGACGGCGGCGTCCTCTCGGATGTCGTGACCTTCTTGGAGGCGTCATTTTTCGGAGTGATGTGAGCCTTCTCCGGGGTTGCTGGTTCTGCTGGGGGAGTCGACGTCTTCGAGTCCTGTCGGCGTGCGAGTGCCGCTGGCGAGTTCCCTGCGGTCCGCCTCTCGCCATGAAGCCTGTGAGGCCTAGCCGTTCCTTCGGCTCTAACTTCCTCTCCGGGGACGTGGACCAGGCTTTTCGTAGCGCTCGCTGTTGCCGTTGTGTTGGTGTCGTCCGGCGGTGCTCCAGACCTATTCGAGCTAGGTAGTGTGGCCTCGTGTGGTTTCTGCCGGTTTTTTCTTAAAACTATACTGTTTGGGGTCTTTTTTGATCCGGTTCCCCTTTTAACCGGACCCGTGTGTATATACGTCTTTTTCGGGTTTTGGCCGGTTTCCCTTCCAAACCGGCCAATTTTCTTCTTCTAATAGAAAAGGCAGAGCTCCTGCTGGTTGCCCCAAATATAAAAGAAAATTGTAAAAAAATCATGCGTATCAAATCATGTAACTACAGTTTAAATTAAATTTATTTTCTGTTGTTTCGGCAAGAATTTATCTTTTTCATAAAGACGAATAAAAAAGTTTGAGATATCCAGTTGGGACATTGTCCATGAACATACACATATCGAGCTAGGTATCACATGCATGCGAGATTGAAGTTTTTATTAAGACTAGGACAATGCCCGCGCGTTGCTGCGGAAAAAAACAGAGTTAACTTAGAAAAAACCTGGAATATAGGGCCGCTCATGAATGAAAAAATCAACACAATTTTGACGCATGTGTTACGACGGAATAGTAAACGATGGATTTGTTAAACTTTTCAAATGTTGCTAAATTGTTCTTGTTTGAATTGGAAGTTGTAAAAAGGAAGCAACAACTACAAATGTTGTTCAAGATTCCTAATATATGTTTTCTAATTATATTTGAATCCTAAAAATATTAAAATCTTAGTCTGTTTTTAGACAAAAAAATCAGAAAATGAAAAGGTTAAATGGAAAAAAAAGAGCCAATCTCCCTGGATAGCACGCAGGCACGCGAGAAGCCGCCAGCCACGCGCACGCGAGACCACGTATTTCTCTCGGGCTGGACATACCTACGGGTACCGGTCAAGCTAGAAAAAATTAGTGAAAAACGGAATAAAAAAAATTAGTGAAAAACGGAATAAAAAAAATTAGTGAAAAACGGAATAAAAAAAATTAGTGAAAAACGGAATAGCAGCTCTCTTGGGCTGGACGTAGGAGCTAGAAAAAAATAAACGGTACAATGATATTAGTGCGTATTATGTAGTTTTGTAGGAGGACAAGTTAGTTTTTATTGTGCTGGTGTTAAGTTTTTTTAAAAATCAAGTGGCTTAGATAGTTTTTTTAATTTGTTGGATGACATCCGCTGCTTGATTAATTGATTGTTCTAATTCTCAACCCATTTCATCTCCTATTTCATGCATGTGTATGAGCCCAAACAGCCACTTGTCCTCTAATTCCTCTTGCATTTTCTTAATTTTTCCTTATTTCACGCATGTGTATGAGCCAAACACAGCCACTTGTCCTCTAATTCCTCTTAGATTTTCTTAATTTTGCTCTTCGTTTATAGCCTACGCCATACAGTCAGCGTCCAACGATACTCCTTCCTTTCATTCAAGAATGGCCCACTTTTTTCTTTTATTCATGCATGCGCTCCTTTCTTTCATCATGCAACGGCATGCGTCCATAATCAGCACATGGTGAATTTTATCCCACTTGATCATTTGATTCCATACCAATTATTCTTGTTGCCGCTTGCTGATACTACAGCAGAATTTTTAACGTATATAAACTGGTTATACTCGTTGTAAAGTAGTAAGGTGGGACTATTTTTGGACCCAAAAATCCATGCGTAATACTTCTAATTGCATATTGTTCCTGGACTCAGCAGCTCATGCCATGACTCTCGAACAAGCCCAGCTAGACCAGCCCAAAGCGATCGTTCGCTTGTACGCATGTTGCGGAAGCGGCCACGGCTGGAAATATATGAATCGGTTTTTTTAAACGGTGACGTTGGTGGTATTACGTACTATGGTGGAAGGGCAAAACGGTCTAAAAAAGTGTTGGACCGGGAGAAACACTTCGTGCTTTATTATTAGATATAGATAGATATAGATGTGTGCGTTGAAGTTGAAGTGCACCTTTTGGGCTTAGCGGGACACCAAAATTTCATCCAGGTCAGCATATATAGCGAGACAAGAACGGGAGAGAAAAAGAGGGCGTTACATGCCGTTGGATTTGACCCAAATGGAGGGACGAGATGTGAATCCGGGGGAAGGCGCCGTGGATGGATGACGTGGCCGGCGAATCTCACCCTGCTCCTGCTGCAAGGCCCACCTAAACCCATCGTGCTCACGCAACAGAGACCCACCCGGGCAACCCCACCTACCCCTCCCTCGTATCGTCTCATCTCCCATCCCAATCCCAGCGCACCCTCCCTCCATCTGTCCCCTATCGATCCCCTCCCCTCCACCCGACGCCTCCCTCCCCTCCCCTCCTGGCCAGCCACCCAACGTCGGCCACCGGAGCGGCGCTCCCCGGCCACCCCCAGCCTGCCGCCACCCCTCTCTCGCGTGAACCCCTCTCTCCCGACGCCTTCGCATCACCCCGATCCAGATCGAGCTGCCGACGGTCAAGGGCAGCGCTGCTGGTCCGTTGCATCAGGCGCGTCGAGGGCTGCTCCTGGCCATCCTAGGTGACCAAGGTCCCAGACCCTGGCACCTTCACCGCCATGGTGAGATTGACGGCGTCAACGGGTCACGCCTCCTCGGTTTCCTCGGTCAGTGCCTCCTGTACAAGTTGGAAGAGGTGGCCTGGTGTTATGTTGCCGGCGACCACCTCCTCGAGCTGCTGCGGGCGGCCATGTCCCCGAGCTCCTGAGTCCTGACCGCTACGAACATGCCGCTGACGGCCTCCTCCCAACAGGGCACTACCGGTGAGCTCCCTTTTCCCCTCTGTTTTATGACTGCTCCTTCTGACTATTGTCATGGCTGAAATTTTGAATCGCTTGCTTCTGCAAGATCATAAATAAATTGTTTGCGTATGCTCTTCTAGCATGATATAGTTCAAGTGTTTTGGACTGACTGACCGATAGTTGAATATCTCAAGCACCTAGTAGAATCCACTATCAATCTACATTTTGTGCATATAGCTGCGTATATACCTAGTTTAAACTTTGTAAGATTACATCATTTTTACTCATACTTGTGTGTTTTGCACTTTGTAGGATTACATGAGGAAGCCTATGTTGTGGTGGTACATGCTCGCTGTTGATGGAGCTACGTACCACATGCTAGAGGACTGTGTGCCACTTGGTTGTGTTGATGGATTTGTAAACTAGAATTCAAGTGTTTGTTGAATTTGTGAACTTTGTATGCATGTTTGATGTACTAGTGCACTTGTGAACTTATTACGTGAGTTTTTGCTATGATATATGACTATCGTGAATTTTTGTATTAGTGCACTTGTGAACCTACATATGAATATATATCCATATTTGTTTTGAAATGCAGGGTATAATAGAAAACAACATAAATCTGTCAATGTTTCACCGGCCTTTGTTTTGTATTAACATAAAAGACACTCGCAAAGAGGTCGGCTTTACCGTGTATTTTGATGGAAATACTCGGCAAAGAGCATGTTGTTGCTGTGTATTACCCATCAAGGACACTCGGCAACAAGGTCGACTTTACTGTGTGTTTTATCAAAAATACTCGGCAAAGAATAAAAGACAACGTGTCTCCATCTTATGAATTGGGTGACGTGGTGAAATCCTAGTTGTTTATCCTTACTGTGTGTCGAACGGAGACACTCGGCAAACGTTTGACGTCGTCTTTGGCTGGCGTGCCGTCAACACCTGTCTTTACCGAGTGTCGGGTTGTTAGATACTCGGTAAACGTTTACCGAGTATCCGTGAGTTAAACACTCGGCAAAGTCGTGTTTACCGGCGGGTTATACGCTGTGTATTCTTTACCGAGTGTAAATACACGGCAAACGTTTACCGAGTGTATTTCGGCCTTTGCTGTGCATTTTAAATACCCAGCAAAAAATCGTTTTCCCGTAGTGTAGGGTTGTGACATGGATATACCTTACGGGTACCTCATATTGGTATACCCGGTCCAGCCCAGCAAAGGCCCACGTAAAGACTTGTTGTCCAAGGAAACTCCGGATGGCCCAAACTCGATAGAAGTTTGACTCCTTGGTGAACACCTCGTAGCTGTAGATAGAAATTTGGAGGGTGAAACCCTAATTTGTAACCGACTCGACCTGCCTGAGACCTGACCTCCCCATAACCTCCCCATATAAAGGCCAGGAGGGCATGGTGACGAGGATCTCTCCAACTCATACACACACCTCACGCCAAATTGCATCTGTGCACCCCCTGTAACATTCGGTTTCGCTATCAATCAAGAACAAACAAGCAAGAGTAGGGTTTTTCCTCCGGGAGCCTGAACCTAGGTAAACCTCGTGTCTTTTTGTTCTATGTCTGTTAACCGTCTCGTGATCTCCAACATCCACATCTTCTCTAAAACCCAAGTCCATAACAATGGGTATTAACGAGTCCAACCCTCATCAGATGGGCTGGAGCTTTTGTTGCCGGCAGCGGAAAATGAGGTTTTAATTAAAGCGATTGCTCAAGCAGTGCACGGCCTTTTCTATGTCATGTTCCATACTTTTGAGAGTTTTGTGCAATTATTTGTATGGCTTGTTGCGGTTTGGTGCGGCGGCAAGGAAGAAAAAAGTAAGATTTGTTGGGTTGCTTGGGAGGACACGACGAAAAGGAAGAATTGTTAAACCTTGCACTGTTAACCCGCCGGTCTTGGCGAATTTCACTGGAACTGCACACGTTAATTATATAACATGTTTGGTGACCAGTGCGACCAGGCCGTATCTTAATGAAATAAGAGTGTTTCATGTAAAAAAATGTTTAGTAACTCCATATTTTCGAATTTTATACTATGAGAAAGAGATTGACCGGATATTCACTTCGGCTCCTAGGTATAAATGCACCCACTGTAAGAAAACATATTTCGAAATGTCAAAAAATTCAAAAAAATCTACTTATATATTCGAACATTTTATGTTGGTTCACAAGTTTTCGGAATGAAAGAATACAATACGTGTCATGAATTAAAAGGCAAAAAATGTCACATGAATACGACTTTTGTTTTTTTTATACACAACATATAAAATATTCTTTCGTTCCGAAAACTTGTGAACCAGCATAAAATGTTCGAATGTATATGTACATATTGTTTCGAATTTTTTTGACATTTCAAAATATATTTTCTCATGATAGGTGTATTTGCACATATGAGCCGAATTGCCGCCTTCAAGATTGACGCGTATATTTGTGTTTTTTTTTCCGACTCGCATATATCTATCTTCGTGATAGGTGTTGTAGGCTACCATGGAGTTTCCAATCTTCAGCGTAGGTCCGTACCTATAGTAGCAGATATAGATGTTACGTGTCCTAGCACGAGGCTAGCTAGAAGTTGGATCCACCTGCGGACGGACGTGATCGATTATATGGGCTTATGGCTGGTACTGATGGATTATATGGGCTTATGGGCTTATCGGGGATTTGTGTGCACCTGATCTCCGTCCGCTAAAACAAAACCCTTTTCTTCCTTGCATCGGAGCCACGCCCTCCCTGCCGCAAGAACCCGATCGATCGAGGTGAGTTCTCGCCAATCGATTCGTATAAATCCGTCCCCTCTCGCTATCTAGCCTCGATTCATTGTTTTTCTCTTCTTCTAGATCCGTCAGCACAGGACAACAAGGGGATGCATGGATCGCTTTTGCGACGTCATAGTGGAGGAGATCCTCCGCTGCCTGCCGGCCAAGTACCTCCACCGCGTCTGTGCCACCGCCCGCCGCTACAACCTCATCGTCCTCAGCCCGGGATTCCGTGCTCGCTACTGGGAGTCGCACTCCCCTTACCTCTCCGGCGTCTTCCTCCAATCCGATCGCCCCTGGCGGCAGCACTCTCGCTTCCTCGCCGGCCCTAGCGGCCGCCCATCCGCAGCGACGGAGTCCGTGCTCAGTTCAGATCTCGCCTTCTTGCCTCAGTTGCCTCCTGGACCCGCGGCAAGGGACAGGGAGATCTTCAGCATGCATGCGACAGCCGGTCTGCTGCTGTGCTCCAGGAACGAGTACAGGGCGGTGCAGTACTACGTCTGCAACCCGGTCACTTGGCAGTGGGTCGCGCTCCCGGAGCTGCCCTACCGTCCAGATTATTGCGTGTCTGGACTCCTGTCGGTGACTAAGAATCAAGTGCTTTCGGGTGGTCCTTGTTAACCATGCTAGGTACTGGAATAAGATCGGTGGCGGATGCATGGATCTCAGTGTGTTCTCCTCGGCCACCGGCCAGTGGGAGGCAAAGAGCATCCGGCCTCCGAATGCTATTGATGTCAAAGCAAATGCACCACCGTTCCTCGGCCAGAGTGGCACCGCATACTGGATGGGATACAGTCCCAAGGACAAGCTCATTGCGTACAATTGTCTTCATGACACTATCCAAGTACTTCCTGTGCCTAGCCCTGTTCATGATACTCTTGGGTCGCTGAACCGCTGCATAGGGGAGCGCCAGGGCGGGGGTCTTTGGTATGCGCACATCGACCGCTCGCTCCTTAAGGTGTGGGATTTGCAGACTGGTGGTGTAAATGGTGTTTGGTGGAAGCTGGTGCATCAAGCCGGCGTCATGGAACTAGCAAAACGGAATCCAGAAGCAACTGCCCTTGTTATTGAGCCAGAGTATGTTGAGTGCCGCATGAATACAAACTCACTCTTCACGGTGCTTGGCATCCACCCAACTGCTGATATCATCTTCTTGAATGTCAATCGGAATGTCGGTGCATACTCAATGGAACATGGCACAATCAGATATCAGTGCCCTTATGAGTACTTCCACAATGACGTGTTTCCTTATGTGCACCCTTCTCACCCAGTGGAGATCCCTGCGATAAAAAAAGCACCACTTGAGTTGAAGCATTCCTGAATTGAATAAATCTCGTTCAGGTCGATGTTTACTTGCTTCTGCGCTCCGTTGCAGTGGTACTCATATGTGTAAATCTTGCCCAGGTTATATGTAATCAGCTTCGGTAGATGGCATTTACGTTTCAATTTTTTATGTATTTGAAGTTTTGAACTCATCCGCATGTCCCATTGCACAATGATATATAGTCCTAGAGTGATAATACTCTAGACGTGATACTATCTGAAATTGTTTTATTGTGACTTAACTAGAGATTTGAGCGAAAGAGAGCTCTTGCTTGTAGGGACGTAAGTTGGGCCAACATGCACAACCAAAAACACGAAGAGAGTCAACCAAAAACAGTGTTTCCGTAGGAGATGCAAAGTTAAGAACTTTGGATGGAAGAAGAATAATAAAAAAGGTGGCTGTGAGAAAAGCACCATCCTAATATTTTAATGGCATGGAGGCATTGGCAAGTAGAGCAAGACCAACCTCAACAATGTGACGATGTTTGCGTTTAGCATAACCGTTTTGTTGATGAGCATGAGGACATGAAACATGATGGGTGATGCCTACCTTTTGAAAGAAACCATTTAACTTTTTATACTCACCACCCTAATCAGTTTGCATAGTAATAATTTTTATTAAACTTACGCTCAATATATTGCTGAAAATTGAGAAACACTTGGTACACATCCGAGCGCTTTTTGAGAAGATATATCCAAGTAAATTTACTGAAATCATCAATGAAGCTTACATAGTATGCATGTTTGCCTAGAGACAAGGGAGCAGGACCCCAAACATCAGAAAACACTTGTTCCAAGGAAACAGTGGAAACACTATTAGAGACATGGTAAGGTAACTGATGACTCTTAGCCTGTTGGCACGGATCACATATGTAAGAATTTATTTCTGGGGTATAAGGGATATTGTTTTTCCGAAGAATTTGCTGAACAATAAATGAAGATGGATGTCCTAGACGACGATGCCATGTAGAGGATGAGGGCTTGATGGTGACCAATGCATGCTTGGAGTAATCCGAGGACACGGGAACAAGAGGGTAGAGACCACCGTGTCAGGCACCTCTAAACATTATTTGCCGCGTTGCCTTGTCCTTAATCAAGAAAAGGAATGGGTGAATCTCAATAAATGCATTGTTGTCTAGAGTAATTTTATAAGCAGAAAGTAAATTCATGGAAGAGCTTGGGACATATAGAATGTTACGGACTTGAAGAGAAGTATGGGGGGTGTGCAAAATTGAATGACCAATATTAGCAATTTCTATACCTTGTCCACTAGCATTTTGGATTTGATCTTGGCCTTGATATGGTTCATGAATTTGAAGCTTGTTCAGCTGGCCTGCTACATGATTCGTTGCGCCTGTGTCCAGAACCCAATTTGTGTTAACACCATAGGCGCCATAAGCACCCTTGTTGTCATGAGGAGCAAAGGATGGCAATTTTATCCATGGATCCGGGTATCCACGGATATCCGACCCAGTGGGCAAGGGTATGGAGTCCTAATTACATCCATGGATTTCATGGGGCGGAAATCCGCTAATTCATGGGGTGGGCATGGGTAGTAGTTTTGCTCCACGGATATCCAACGGATACCCGGCTGACACGTGGGACCCACATGTTAGTGAGATTATTTTTTTATGTATGCAATATTTACTAAATAAATGACCCCAAATTTTATGGTCTCGAGCGGGAGACTAATTAGTCCACATCATAGTCGACTTGCACCAAAAATATCAGAAGCTCTCATGTGTATGCAATCATGGTCTCGAGCGGACATGTTAGGTAATTCATTTATACATTTCCACATTTGTTTCTAACTTCTCTTGTGAAATATGAAATCTAAGTTGTTCCAATTTTTGGCAATTGCATTAGGTGATATTCATGGTAATCTCCTTGTTGTACAAAATGTTCTTGAAGATGAACAAGAAGAAATGGTACTATTTCTGTAGTCATTTACTTACTTCCATTATTCATTCTTGTGATGTGTAACTTTGATAAGCTTTAGTGTTTCTTCAATTGTAGGATGCCAATGAATCCATTGTCAACGAGGAATGAGGCTCTAATCATCCAAGTTTCAACTCAACATTTCTACTATGCATTGCTATATCTATTGAATGTATGAGATGTTGTATTGTAAACTTGTAATAAAAAGCATTCTCTAAGACTATTATGATACATCTATGTACTTTGTGATGTTACCGTGTGATATTTTAAGTACTATGTGGTTAAAATATTATTGCTTTGATATTGCTATGTATTATCCATATAATATTTGCTGAAATGCTGTCAGAAATTGCTATTATATTGTAGTTATGCTGAATGTTATTATGATTATTGTATATAGTGTGTAAACCAATGGATATCCATGGATACTGGATATCCGGCGGGTTTGGATCTAGAGCGACATCCATGCCCATGGATATTGTCGTGGGCGGGCTAGAGTGAGTTTCATGGATTTGGATTTAGATTTGCTTTTTCTATATCCGTCCAAACCCGCTCCATTGCCATCCCAGCATCATCATCATTGTCATCTGCATATCGCCACCAACACTCAATGGCAGGGCGCCCTTCCTTCTTGCATATCTGGCAATAAATACCGGGCTGCCATGTACTAGCAACACGATCCGGGCGCCCACGACCCTTGTCACGCCCCCCTTTGGGCCGACGGTCCTGGCGCCCCTGAGTGGGCGGCTGTGGTGGTGGGTGTGACGGGCGAGGGTGCTGTGGTGGTGGGTAATAGGGGGTGGTTCCTGGTAGGGTATGGGAGCATATGTAGGTGAAGGATAGTGAGGTGTAGGAGGGTGAGCATATGGGGCAGTGGCATAGGCAGGGTGCTGAAAAGTTGGTGGTGTTGGAGATATGCCCTAGAGGCAATAATAAAAGTGGTTATTATTATATCTTTGTGTTTATGATAAATGTTTACATTCATGCTATAATAGTATTAAATGGAAACATTAATACTTGTGTGATTTGTAAACTAAATTAGAGTCCCTAGTAAAGCCTCTTTGTAATACTAGCTTGTTGGTTGATAGATGATCATGGTTTCCCGATCATGAACATTGAGATGTTATTAACAACAAGATCATATCATTAGAAGAATGGTATGATGAACATACTCCTATAGATAAGCGTAGCATTAAGATCAAGTCATTTCAATAGTTCATTTGCTATAAGCTTTCTGATACATAGTAACCTAATTCCTTCGACCATGAGATCATGCTAATCACCATCACCGGAAGGATGCTTTGATGACATCAAACACCACACCGTAACTGGGTGGCTATAAAGGTGGCATTGAGTGTTCGAAAAGTATGTGTTGAGGCACATGGATCAAGAGTGGGATTTGTCCATCCATATGATGGATAGATATACTCTGGGCCCTCTCGGTGGAATGTCATCCAATTAGCTTGCAAGCATGTGACTGGCTCACAAGGGATCACATATCACGGGAACGAGAAAAGAGTACTTATCGGTGACGAGGTTGAACTAGGTATGCAGAGATACCGACGATCAAACCTCGGATAAGTAAAGTATCGCGAGACAAAGGGAAATTGGTATCGTATGTAAGTGGTTCATTCGATCGCAAAGTAATTGTAGAAATATGTGGGAGCCATATGAATTTCCAGATTCCTCTATTGGTTATTGATCGGAGAAGTGTCTCGGTCATGTCCGCATAATTCACGAACCATAGGGAGACACACTTAAGGATTCAATGTTGTTTAGTAGATATGGAATGTAAGTAAGGAAACCGAATGTTGTTCGGAGTCTCGAATGGGATCCGGGATATCACGAGGAGATCCGAAATGGTCCGGATAATAAGATTCATATAAGCAAAGTCCGATTCTGGAGTTCAGGAATGATTCCGATGTTTTCATCAGAGAGGTTCTAGAAGGGTCTAGAAGGTTCACCAGACCAGAAGGGGAATGGTCCATGAATGTGTCATGGTTAAGTGGAATGATTAGATCATGTCCTAGGTCACTTTGGTTGGGCATTTGCGAGAGAGAAATAAAGCTCTAAATTGAAAGTCAAAAGGGAGGTTTAAAAAGTCAAACTGGAACGATAGTTTCCTAGTGGAAGAAGGAAAGCGTCCTTCCTTCTATCCAACTTGGATTTGGGTATGGATTCAAACTCCCCTCTCCCAAGCTGCCCTCCCTCTCATAAATAGAGGGAGAGGGCTGCCCCAAAGCACACAACACCAGCCCTTCCCACCCCGTGCGTCGCTATCGCCCCGTACGCCAGCGCTGGCCCGTCGCCGTCGCCCTAGCCACCGTAGACACCTCCTCCTCCTCTTCGGCCTTCTAAACCTAGATCGCCGGAAACCCTAGATCCACCATAACTCGCACCGGCTTAGGCGAAGCCCTGCGGGATCTTCCCTCTACTTCCGACACCACACCGTCGTGCTGCCGGAATCACGAGGGGAGAACTACAACCCCTGCTGCTTGCTGGAACAAGGGAGAGGAAGGTCTTCATCGAGTACCAAACATGTGACCGACTGCGGAAGCGCTGCCGGAACGCAGCGCCGAAAGGATTGTCTACGCGAGCTTGAGATCGGCAAGTGTACAACTACATCACCCACGAGAATCTTCTCTCGTTAACCGCTTTGGAATCTTCAAGGGTGAGTACTCTAATCGACTCGTTGCTACAATCTAGTAGATAGATCTTGGCTTGTTTGTATGCATGCGGTAGAAAATTTGTTTTTTCCATGCTACGAACCCCTACAGTGGTATCAGAGCCATGTCTATATGTAGATATGTTGCACGAGTACAACACAATGGTCATTGTGGGCGTTGATGCTTGTTGTCGATTGCTTCTTGTGTACTTTGCATCTTGCGGGATGGTGGGATGAAGCGGCCCGGGCAAACCTTACATGACATCGTTCATGAGACTTGCTCCACGCTTGACATGCAACTTGTATTGCATAAGTGGCTTTGCAAGTGCCTGTTTCTCCCAACATAGTGAAGATTCAATTTACAATGGGTAATTGACAATAATAGTATCAATGTTGTGGTTCTTGTTTGTAAGTTAGAACGACACTTATTGAAAGCCCCAAACCACGTAAAACATGCAAAGAAAATTAGAGGCATCTAACTTTGTTTTTCACGGGTGTGCTGTGATGTGATATGGCCATGATTGTGATTATATATGATGTATGAAATGTTCCTTAATGTAAGTCGGCAACCGGAAGGAGCCATATGGTTGTCTTTTAATTCCGTTAAGACATGTGTGTCTATTATTCAAAATAGTTGAAATAGTTGATGCTGGTGGACGACAACCATGAAGCGGCGCCATTGACCTTGACGCCATGTCGGTGATGATGGAGATCATGTTCGTGCTTGAAGATGGAGATCGAAAGCACAAGAAGAAAGGCCATAGCATATGACATATTTTGAATTGCATGTGATGTTAATCCTTTTATGCATCTTGTATTGCTTAGTTCTTGATGGTAGCATTATAAGATGATCCCTCTCACAAAATTTCAAGTTATAAAGTGTTCATCCTTAGTAAGCACCATTGCTAAAGCTCGTTGTTTCGAAGCACCACGTGATGATCGGGTGTGTTAGACTCTGTGAGTGTATACAACGAGAGCAAGCCAGATTTGCTCATGCGGAAGCTAAGGTTTGATCTTGACGAGCCTAGAATGTACAGACATGGTCTCGGAACACGGATCACCGAAAGGTAAAGCATGAGTCATATAGTAGATACGATGAACATGTTGATTGTTCACCATTGAAGATACATCAACTCTCGTGGTGATCGGTTTTGATGTGGTGGATTTGGTTCGTGTTATCACTAAAACAATGTGAGGGATATTGTTTTGAGTGGAAGTTCACCTAGGTTAATTTAACTATTAATTAGAACTTAATTTGTCATAAACTTAGTTTAAACTATTGCAAATATGTTGTAGATCAATGGCGGCCCCTACCATCAATTTTAATGCGTTCCTAGAGAAAGAAAAGTTGAAAAACAATGGAAGCAACCTCGCGGATTGGTTCCACAACTTGAGGATTGTCCTCAATGCTGGTAATTTGACCTATGTGCTGGATGCACCGCTGGGTGACCCACCTACAGCTGATGCTACCGATGAGGTAAAGAATGTTTTCCTCGCTCGGAAGAATCAGTACTCCATAGTTCAATGTGCTATCTTCTATGGTTTGGAATCGGAGCTTCAGAAAATGTTTGAGAACCATGACCCACATGATATTGTCCGTGAACTCAAAATGATATTTGAGGCTCACGTGGCAGTTGAGAGTTATGAGGCTTCTGAAAAGTTCTTTAACTGCAAAATGGAAGAGGCAGCTCCGTCAGTGAGCATGTACTTAAGATGTCTGGGCATGCAAGAAAGCTTCAAAGCTTGGGTATAGTGATTCCTAATGCTTTGGGGATTCACCGTGTCCTCCAATCACTACCACCAAGTTATAAGAACTTTGTGATGAACTACAACATGCAAAACATGGACAAGTCGTTGCCCGAACTCTTCTCCATGTTAAAGTATGCGGAAGTGGAGATCAAGAAAGAGCACCAAGTGTTGATGGTCAACAAGACCACCAAATTCAGGAAGCAAGGTGAGTCTAAGAAAAAGGGAAACTTCAATAAGGGCGGTAAGAAAGTTACCACACCGACGAAGAAGACCAAGGCTGGGCCTAAGCATGATACTGAGTGCTTTTACTGCAAGGGAGAAGGTCACGGAAGCGGAATTGCCCTAAGTACTTGGCGGATTTGAAGAACGACAACATCAAGAAGAAGGTATATTCGATATACATGTTATTGATGTGTATCTCATTAGTACTCGTAATAGTTCCTGGGTATTTGATACTGGTTCGGTTGCTCATATTTGTAACTCGAAGCAGGTGCTGCAAAATAGACGAAAACTAGCGAAGAACGAGGTGACGATGCGCGTTGGAAATGGATCAAAGGTTGATGTGATCGCGGTCGGCACGCTACCTCTTCATCTACCATCGGAATTAGTTTTATACTTAAATAATTGTTATTTGGTGCCTGCGTTGAGCATGAATATTATACCAGGATCATGTTTATTGCAAGACGGTTACTTGTTTAAGTCCGAGAATAATGTTTGTTCGATTTATATGAGTAATATGTTTTATGCACATGCACCTTTGATATATGGTCTATTCTTGTTGAATCTCGATTGTAGTAATACACATATTAATAACATTGAAGCTAAACGTTTGAAATTGAGCGATAACTCGACCTATATGTGGCACTGTCGTCTTGGTCACATTGGAGTGAAGCGTATGAAGAAACTCCATTCCGATGGACTTCTTGAATCACTTGATTTCGAATCATTTGAAAGATGCGAAGCATGTCTGATGGGAAAAATGACTAAGACTCTATTTTCTGGTATGATGGAGCGAGCTACGGACTTATTGGAAATCATACATACCGATGTGTGTGGTCCAATGAGTGTAGCATCGCGCGGTGGTTATCGTTATGTTCTTACCTTCACAGATGACTTGAGTAGATATAGGTATATCTATTTCATGAAACATAAGTCCGAAACTTTCGAGAAGTTTAAGGAATTTCAAAGTGAAGTAGAGAATCAACGTAACAAGAAGATTAAATTTCTACGATCTGATCGTGGAGGTGAATATCTAAGTTACGAGTTTGGCGAGCATTTGAATAGTTACGAGTTTGACACCGCCGGGAACACCACAACGTAATGGTGTGTCCGAACGTCGTAATCGAACTCTCTTAGATATGGTTTGTTCTATGATGTCACTTACAGATTTACCGCTATCATTTTGGAGTTATGCATTACAAACAGTCGTATTCACTTTAAATAGGCCACCATCTAAATCCGTTGAAACGACATCGTATGAATTATGGTTTGGGAAGAAACCTAAATTGTCGTTCCTTAAAGTTTGGGGTTGCGAAGCTTATGTAAAGAAGTTATAGCCCGACAAGCTTGAACCCAAAGCAGAAAAATGCGTCTTCATAGGATACCCGAAGGAAACAATTGGGTATACCTTATATCATAGATCCGAGGGAAAAATCTCCATTGCCAAGAATGGATCCTTTCTAGAGAAGGAGTTTCTCTCGAAAGAAGTGACTGGAAGAAAAGTTGAACTCGACGAGGTTGTCGAACCTTCTCTCGAACTTGAGAGTAGCACAGCACCGGAAGTAGTTCCTGTGACGCCTACACCAATGATAGAGGAAGCTAATGATGTTGATCATGAAACTTCGGTTGGAGTTGCTACGGAACCTTGCAGGTCAATGAGAACTCGTACCACTCCTGATTGGTATGATCCCGTTATGAGTGTCATGTTGGTGGACAACACCGATGATCCTGCGACATATGAGGAAGCAATGATGAGCCCAAATTCCAATAAATTGCAAGAAGCCATGAAATCCGAGATTGGATCCATGTACGAAAACCAAGTATGGACTTTGGTGGACTTACCGGATGGCTGTCGAGAACAAATGGATTTTCAAGAAGAAAACAGATGTTGATGGTAATGTTACTGTCTATAAAGCTCGACTTGTCGCAAAAGGGTTTCGAAAAATTCAAGGAGTTGACTACGATGAGACTTTCTCACCTGTAGCGAAGCTAAAGTCTGTGAGGATTTTATTAGCAATCGCTGCATATTATGATTATGAGATATTGCAGATGGATGTCCAAAACGGCGTTCCTCAATGGAGACATTGATGAAGAGTTGTATATGGTACAACCCAAAGGTTTTGTCGATCCTAAAGATGCTAACAAGGTATGCAAACTTCAACGGTCCATTTATGGATTGAAGCAAGCATCCCGGAGTTGGAATCAATGTTTTGATAAGGTGATCAAAAGTTTTGGTTTTATACAAACTTATGGAGAAGCTTGTATTTACATCAGAGTGAGTGGGAGCTCTGTAGCATTCTTAATACTATATGTAGATGACATATTGTTGATTGGGAATGATGTAGACCTTCTTAATAGTGTCAAGGATTATTTGAATAATAGTTTTTCAATGAAAGATCTTGGCGAAGCAGCTTACATATTAGGCATAAAGATTTATAGAGATAGATCAAGACGCCTAATATCATTGTCACAGAGTACATATTTGGACAAAGTTCTAAAGAGGTTTGGAATGGAAGATAGCAAGAAAGGGTTATTGCCCATGTTGCCCAATACGACCTTGAGTAAAACTCAAAGTCCTGCAACGGGAGAAGATAGAGAAAGGATGAGTAAGACTCCCTATGCCTCAGCCATAGGATCTCTTATGTATGCCATGATATGTACTAGACCTGACATTGCATATGCTATTAGTTTGACTAGCAGATATCAAAGTGATCCAGGAGTGGATCATTGGACAGCGATCAAAAACATCCTTAAGTACTTGAGAAGAACTAAGGATATGGTTCTTTCTTATGGAGGTGATGAACAGCTTGTTGTTAATGGTTACACCAATGCTAGTTGGAACACCGATCCGGATGATTCTAAATCTCAATCTGGATACGTATTTACTTTGAATGGTGCAGCAGTTAGCTGGAGGAGTGCAAATCAAAGCATTGTGGCGAGATCTTCAACTAAATCGGAATACATAGTTGCTTCGGAGGCTTCACAAGAGGCAATATGGATGAAGGAGTTCATTACAGAGCTCGGTGTGGTTCCAAGTGCGCTGGACCCAATGTCTATCTGTTGTGATAACATGGGCGCCATATCCAATGCACGAGAACCAAGGCCACACAAGAAGCTGAAGAACATCAAGCTACGTTTTCACGCTATTCGAGAGCATGTCCAAGATGGTGACATAAAGATTTGCAAAGTACACATAGATCTGAATGTGGCGGATTCGTTGACTAAACCTCTCCCGAGGGCAAAACATGACCAGCACCAAACCGCCATGGGTGTTCGGTATATTACCATGTAATCTAGATTAGTTGACTCTAGTGCAAGTGGGAGACTGTTGGAGATATGCCCTAGAGGCAATAATAAAAGTGGTTATTATTATATCTTTGTGTTTATGATAAATGTTTACATTCATGCTATAATAATATTAAACGGAAACATTAATACTTGTGTGATTTGTAAACTAAATTAGAGTCCCTAGTAAAGCCTCTTTGTAATACTAGCTTGTTAGTTGATAGATGATCGTGGTTTCCCGATCATGAACATTGAGATGTTATTAACAACAAGATCATATCATTAGGAGAATGGTATGATGGACATACTCCTATAGATAAGCGTAGCATTAAGTTCAAATCATTTCAATAGTTCATTTGCTATAAGCTTTATGATATATAGTAACCTAATTCCTTCGACCATGAGATCATGCTAATCACCATCACCGGAAGGATGCTTTGATGACATCAAACACCACATCGTAACTGGGTGGCTATAAAGGTGGCATTGAGTGTTCAGAAAGTATATGTTGAGGCACATGGATCAAGAGTGGGATTTGTCCATCCATATGACGGATAGATATACTCTAGGCCCTCTTGGTGGAATGGCATCCAATTAGCTTGCAAGATGTGACTGGCTCACAAGGGATCACATATACGGGAACGAGAAAAGAGTACTTATCGGTAACGAGGTTGAACTAGGTATGCAGAGATACCGACGACCAAACCTCGGATAAGTAAACTATCGCGAGACAATGGGAAATTGGTATCGTATGTATGTGGTTCATTCAATCGCAAAGTAATCGTAGAAATATGTGGGAGCCATATGAATTTCCAGATTCCTCTATTGGTTATTGATTGGAGAAGTGTCTCGGTCATGTCCGCATAATTCACGAACCATAGGGAGACACACTTAAGGATTCGATGTTGTTTAGTAGATATGGAATGTAAGTAGGGAAACCGAATGTTGTTCGGAGTCTCGTATGGGATCCGGGATATCACGAGGAGATCCGAAATGGTCCGGAGAATAAGATTCATATAAGAAAAGTCCGATTCCGGAGTTCGGGAATGATTCTGATGTTTTCATCGGAGAGGTTCTAGAAGGGTCTAGAAGGTTCACCGGACCGGAAGGGGAATGGTCCATGAATGTGTCATGGTTAAGTGGAATGATTGGATCATGTCCTAGGTCACTTTGGTTGGGCACTTTGGTTGGGCATTTCCCCAAAGCACACAACACCAGCCCTCCCCACCCCGTGCGCCGCCGCTGCCGTCAGCCGCCACCGCCGCGCCGTCGCCGACCTGTCGCCGTCGCCCTAGCCGCCGACACCTCCTCCTCTCCGGCCTTCTAAACTTAGATCGCCGGAAATCCTAGATCCACCATAACTCGCACCGGCTTAGGCGAAGCCCTGCGGGATCTTCCCTCTACTTCCGACACCACGCCGTCGTGCTGCCAGAATCACGAGGGGAGAACTACAACCTCCGCTGCCTGCTGGAACAAGGGAGAGGAAGGTCTTCATCGAGTACCGAACATGTGACCGACTGCGGAAGCGCTACCGGAACACAGCGCCAGAAGGATCGTCTACGCGACCTTGAGATCGGCAAGTGTACGACTACATCACCCAAGAGAATCTGCTCTCGTTAACCGCTTTGGAATCTTCAAGGGTGAGTACTCTAATCGACTCGTTGTTACAATCTAGTAGATAGATCTTGTCTTGTTTGTATGCATGCGGTAGATTTTTTTTGTTTTCCATGCTACGAACCCCTACAGGTGGAGGCGGTGTGAGATGGTATAGGGTATGATTGTATGTGGAGGGGGTGTAGGTAGGAGAGGAGGCTGTGGAGTGGGGGTGTTGGGGAAAACAGGGCGGCGAGGAGCAGCATTAATGGAGGAAGTGAACATGCCGTTTGCTTGGCTCGTGGAAGCAAGCATGTTTTCACGAGATTCATAGGATAAAAGCTGTGAGGACATGTCACCAATGGTGGTAGTGGGATTTGCATTAATAGTGGAAACAAGGGGGGTGTAAGTACCATCAAGACCATTGAGGATGTAGTCTTTGAGCTCATCATCATCAACTGGTTTCCCCGCAGCAGCAAGTTCGGAGGCAAACCCCTTCATCTTGGCAAGGAATTGAGAGGCAGTCATATCAAGCTTCTTTGTGTTTGTAAGAGCTCCGCGAAGCGCAGAAACTCGAGACTTGGATTGAGTGGAGAAGAGCTCAAGAATAGCACCCCACACGTCCTTGGCATGGACAAGACCATACACATGAGGGAGTAGATCATCGCCAAGAGAGTTGACGAGGAAGCTCACAACCGCTTGATCCTTGGTGACCCATACATCATAATCTGGATTGGGGATGGTGATCTTCTTGTGATCGGCATCTTTAGCTTCAATGGTTTGTTGCAGTGCCATCCAGGTACCCGAGAACCCGGGCTCCACGGAGAGAGGGCATGACCTGCATCTGCCATGAGAGAAAATTGTCGCGGTTGAGCTTCGTTGTTGGTGGAGATCCAATGGTGGCCAAAGGAGCTGTTGAAGTCGACATGATCCGAGAGGTGGAGAGGTCGGCTGGAGGCTAGGGTTTGGGAGGGAGGGTGTTGTAGGTCGTTGTTTGAGGAAGAAAACCTTGGGAATTGGTAGAGGGGACCTGGGTCTATGGGGGGGGGAGGGTTTGGTTGGTTTTGGGAGAAGGAGAGGGGCCGGCGGTGATGGAGAAAAAGCTCCGGCGGCGGCGCTAGATGAGAAGAGTGGCTCGTGATACCATGTTGGTGTTCGTAAAGGAAGGAACGATTGTTAACCCTGCTAGGGGCGATCGGTTGCGCGTTATAAAGACTCGGCAAAACCCCGAGACAGCATTACAAAAGAAGAGATAGAGTTTGGGTAGAGTACTACTCTATGCCAAAATATCTTCAAATAAAAAGGAAATACAATATGTCTAACACATATACTACTCTTTATACATTTTTAAATATAATTTTGAGTGTGTGAAAAATATCAAGGGAGCTCTATTATTATTCCTTCTAGTTTGTGTATTATCTGAGAACTTGTTGCATTTCCATGTGATGTGAATGCTGATTATGATGGAAAAACCGCGTGGAGTCCATGACCCAGATATCATCCAAACACTCATCCCAAATCCGCACGGCAATGAACCAAAAACTTGCAAAGCGAGGCAACAACATCCCAGCAGCAAGCACTGCAACGAGTGCGGCCGGTTGAGCTAGCTGCCGAGAGAACTCGATCACCTGCTTATACGGAGTCTCTAAGCGAAAGAGGGCAGCAGAGAGCTCGATCGACGTACGGTACGGCAATGGGGAAGCTCGTGAGCACGTCGCTGCTAGGCGCCCTGGACCTGGTGGAGGTGCTGGTCAGCGCGGTCGTCCACGTGACCTATGCATTCTACCTCTTCGCCACCGCCGTCGCCCTCGACCTCGCCCATGCTCTCATGGAAGGCAATCCGGGCGTGCAGAAGAACGCCGGCGACGTGCTCGATGGCGCGGCGCCGCCGATCGTGCTGGTGCACGGCGTCTTCGGGTTCGGCAAAGGCGTACGTGGTCTCCTGATCAAATGCTTATATGCCTGACCTTGATGCTGATTAATCAATCAATGGAGTATGCATGTGCTTGTCTCAGAGGCTGGGCGGGCTGTCTTACTTCGCCGGAGCGGAGGAGAAGGACGACCGCGTGCTCGTGCCGGACCTGGGCTCGCTCACGAGCGTCCACGACAGGGCCCGGGAGCTCTTCTACTACCTCAAAGGAGGCCGGGTGGACTATGGGGAGGAGCACAGCCGGACGTACGGGCACTCCCGCTTCGGCAGGACCTACCATCAAGGTGAGAATCCCTGGATCGATTTCATTCATTCATTCGATTTCAGTTGGATTGTTTGTGAATTTGAATTTGGTTTCAGGACATTACCCAATGTGGGACGAGGAGCACCCAGCACACTTCGTGGGCCACTCGGCCGGCGCGCAGGTCATCAGGCTCCTGCAGCAGATGCTCCATGACAAGGTAGTAGTACATATATATACTCACTGTTAAAAATTCTTGGCAAATTCCGTTGCCAATTTACTTAACCAAATGAGAAGAGCTAAGGGATACAATACGGCAAAAGATTGGAGGGAAGTCTCGCATTTAAGGATAATAAAATCGCACATTTAGAATCCTAAACACGTTTATGAGATGTTGGGGTTTGTTAGAGTTGTTTCTTGTTGGAGAAGATAGCTAGCTAGTGCCTATAGGGTGACTCTTGTGTGTTGTCCATGTTCAAGTTAATGTAAACCATATGGAGCTCTCAGACTCAGTCTTTCGGAGATGCTCACAGGGATAAGGTTTGCGTCTGTGCGTGATGGGGCTGCCCGGGGCAGCCCCTCTTCTTCCTTGCTCTCTCACTCACGGATGAAGGTAGAAGAAGAAAGGAGACACAGAATATTTCCGGACCGGCGCACGAACGCCCCCGTGGGCGCACATACGCCCTAATCTTATTTCACTTTCAGCTGGCTCAGATTACAAGCAGTACACAGGGAGGAGCTTTATACTCGGCGCGCACGCACACGCCCAGCTCCACTTCTTCCCACGCGCCCACGACGCGTACGATCCGCTCCAACGAACTGCACACGATCCCCTAATCTTGCTAACAACCTAGCCCTATGCGGCAAAGTCCAACGCGAGCCTGGCTCACGTGCTGCCTGCAACACACACGCACACACACACGCGGCTAACAACTTTGCATGCAACTAACTAACATGTCAAGATTAGTGCTAACAGTGTGTTCATATGGACGAGTGTATGTACGTATTTATGAGCGTGTGTGTCTGGTTTCGCTGAAAAAAAGTGTGAACTGATGATCGAGTGCATCATTTCTCTGCAGGCGTTCGAGGGGTACGAGGACACCTCAGAGAACTGGGTGCTGAGCGTCACCTCCCTATCCGGCGCGCTCAACGGCACAACACGAGCCTACCTCGATGGATTACGCCCAGAAGACGGTAGGTCTCTGAGGCCCATATGCCTGGCCAACGTCTGTCGCGTGGGCAGCACCCTCTACCACTGGCTCGACTCGCCCTGGCTCAAGCGCTACTACGACTTCGGCTTCAACCATTTCGGCATGTCGTGGCGCGCCGTCGGCCTCGCGGGCCTGCCTGGCCTCCTCGCCGCCACCAAGGGGCCATTCGCCACGGGGGACTGGATCATGCCGGACATCACCATCGGGGGTGCCGCGAGGATCAACGCCGGCGTGCGCACGTTCCCCGGCACCTTCTACTTCAGCTACGCCAGCAGGCGCACGGCCAAGGTGCGCGGCATCACAGTCCCCTCTGGCGTGCTGCGCGTCCACCCGCTGCTGTTCGTACGCGTCATGCAGATGTGCCGGTGGCGCCACCCCTCCGCTGCCAAGGCCCCCTGCACAGGCTACAGGTCGGTCTCATCTCAGACACTAGCTAGCTAGTGTTCAGGGTCGGGCCACTTTTTTTTCTTTCTAGGGTTTTGCAGGTGAAGTCTCAGTTTGAACGCGATGCATGACAGGGATGAAGATTGGGAGGACAACGATGGTGCGCTGAACACGATCTCCATGACACATCCTCGGATTCCGGTAGAGCATCCGAGCCGCTTCGTCGAGCATGATTCGGATTGCCACCCGCTTAAGCCGGGCATCTGGTATTACAGGATAGTGGAGGCGGATCACATGACGTTTGTGATCAACCGGCACAGAGGAGGCGTGCAGTTCGACCTCGTCTATGACAGCATCTTCCACAACTGCAGGAAACACGTGTTTAGGCCCGCTCCACATTCTACGCTTCCAAATCAGAACTCACCCTAGCTAGGTTAACATATATTTATTTATGCTTGATGGAAGACATGTGATTCCTGAATCCTTCCAATGCTAAGATAGGATTATATATGGCGGATATGTGAAAGAATCACTGGCGGTAATGAATTGAAACCCTTCCTTTCTCGCTCCATAATTTCAGATATATATATAAGACATGTGGCCACCATGATATGCTCAAAAGTACTTTTTAATACAAGAAGGGTACCACTCGAAAATCTTTATCTTGACATGAATTTTTAGTTTCGAAATTTTTATATCTAACCAAAAATTTATTCACCGAAATAGCATAACTGACAAGAAGCGTGTAGCATGTAACATGTGTGCAATTCCTCATATAATGCCACACCCTCTACCTCTAGACGTTCCAGAAGGTGAGTCCATGGTGAAAAACCACCAAAAACTGCGAGAGAGGAGGCATACCAGAGCACACAGAATCCAGCCACCGGAAAATTTGATACTGGGATTAATGAATGCATAGATGACTGTAATGCAAATGCGCCTGAAAATCTAGCTATGTAGGAGATGACACATGATGAGCCAGAGCAGAGCACAAAGAAGTTCTACAATACTATGTTTGCGTCACAATAACCCCTTCACCCACATACAAATATCATACCACTCAACTGGATGACATCACACGCCTAATAGTCGATAGTGACAAGAACTTGTGTAGAGATGGATTAGGTGATGTTCTTACCATCGTTGGAAACCTTGTGCCGCAAGGGAACCTATTGACGAAGACCATGTACAGGTCAAAAAAAATCATCCATGCACTTAAGATGCCGTATGAGCAGATACATGCGGACGGAAAGCATCGTGTCAAGTGCAAAAAAAGAGAGCATCGTGTCAAGTGCAAATCCTCTAGGTATTTCGAGGTCGATACTAGTGATGGTAAGAAGAGGCGTATCGACTAGGGTTGCCCAAATTATACTCCGGTATGTTCCACTATACCGAGGATCTAACAGCTTTATATGACTGAGGAATCTGCTAGCAGATGAGATGGCCCACACTGGGCAATAGATACAATTCATATAAGACGATACGTCTGAGAGATGGTTAAGCATGATAGAACTTTGTTAAAAACATCCAAAGATAGTGGGCAATCCATTGAATGTAGCAATTGGTATATCAGCTAATGGATTCAATCCATTTAGTATGTAAGCTATAACATACATATGTTGGCTCGTGTTTGTTATTCCCGTGAATCTCCCGCATGGCGTCTACATGTGCTGATAGAACATGCTGATAGAACATGTTTGTGTGGCTATAATCCTAGGGCCTAAATACCCAGGGAAGAATAAGAGCATGTACATGGAACTACTAGTGGATGAGTTGCTCGTTTTCTGGAATGGTGGGCTGTGAACCTATGATGCCGTAACAAATGGGCACTTCAATATGTATATTCGGTACCACATATCCCTGGATAACCTACCAACACGTATTTTGTTTTGTGGATGGTGTACACATGAGAAGTGGCCTAGCCCAGTGTGTAGGCAGGTCGTGACTTTCTTTTGGCTGAAGAAGAGTGCCAAGTATTCCTACTCTGACGAACATTGACAGTTCCTTGATCTGGATAATGAATTCATGAGACATAAATAAGTTCAAGAAAGGCGTTGTTGTCCATGCTCAGACATCACGAGTGATGGACGGTCAAGAAATTGGGTAGAAGCTCTCTAGCCCAATGCATAGGGGATTGGTTTGTGGGATATGGGGAGACACAAAACTGGTCTCACATTCCATCCTTGTGGAAGCTCTTTTACTTTTGGGATTTCGACCTTCCGCATAACATTAATGTAATGCACGCTTAAAATATCTTGATGCCCTTTGGAGCATAATCATGGACACTAAAGAGATGAAGGATAGTATTAAGAATAGAATCGATTAATGGCAATGGTGTGATAGGGAAGACCTATAGATGAAGCCTCCTAGAGTCAGAGGAAAAGGGTGGTATAAGCCAAAGGCCTGTTCTACCCTAAAAAGCCCGAAAGGAGGGAATATTCCAACGGGTTCCTTGCTAACTTGTTTTTCACTGATGAGTACATAGCTAACTCGCAAAGCAGAGTGAATATGGATATATTGCGAGTAGGGGGGTCAAGAGTAATGACTATCAACTTGAGAGGATAATGTCCCTGATGATTTGAGGGTATGTCACAAAAAAATTCATGTGCTAGCGGAGTTGACCTATTTCTTCTGCCAGCTTTATGATAAAGATTAGACCGTGGAGTGGTATACAAGCTAGAGAAACAGACATCTGTATTGCTTTGCAAGCTAGAGAAGATCCTTTCGTCAGGCTTCTTTAATCCGATATAATATATGATCTTGCATCTCGCTGCAGAGGAGTTAATAGCATAAAACCACCACTTAACAGGCTAAATTTACTGATTGATACCACTTTACGGAAAGGATACAAAAAACACCACAAAATTCGTTAGTTATCTCAAAAAACACCAATTCTTCATTGAACTCGAATTGACGCTGGTTCTGACGGGTCAGGCCCACCTGCAGAGGCCACGTGGCTCCCCTTTGACGGCTCCCGACATGCCCGTTACCGCCGTTAATGGCATGCGGGCCCCACCACCGTCCATCGTTTGTCGGAGGAAAAGGGGGAACCAGATAGGGTTCAGGCAGTTCCCCCCGCGCGCCTGCCCTCCCTCTTGTACCTGCGATGGCGGCGGCGACCCCCGGCAATGGCGGCGACAGCGGATGGCGGTGGCGACCCCCGGCAAGCTCCGATCCCGTTCCACCTTGTGCTCCGTCTGTGGGGTGCGGTGGCAGGATGCGCTGGGCGGCTTCTTCGACTGATGATTCGCTGCCGCCGATGCAAGCGGCGGCGACATTGTCACCGGAGTTTAGGTCGGCTGGTGCGCTGGCGCGGGCGGTGATCTCTTCGCCCACAAAAAGCAGTCACCGTTGGGCTACCTCCTTCGGCGATGTAGAGTGAGTTTCCCTTCTAGAAGCTCGATTCATTCGGAAGAAGATCTGCTGTGTGTGGTTAGATTTAGAAACATAGGTTAATGCTGAGATTGTGATCAGTAGATTAAATTTAGAATTAGTAGTGAAATTATTGATAGCACTAGTGAATTTATTGCTATCAGAAGTGCTATCATTAGATGAAATTCTTGCTGTAAGTTTTTAGGTAGTTTTATTAGTTGTTAACTAAAACAGTGTATTTAATTATGACAGCCTACATGATGATGTTTAGCAAGTAGTTACCTAATCATTGTGCTGCATAGGCCTAGATGATGATGATGTTCAGCAATTTAACAGTAGATAATATTGATGTGCTGTTTAGCAAGTAGTTACCTAATCATTGTGTATTTAATTATGACAGCCTAGATGATGATGTTTGGGAGATTAGATTCAACTTTCCTGGTGAGGACAACCTGGAAAGAACCTTATGCAGATCTGACATAACCAGGCTTAATTTGTTAGCATTGATAGAAGGTTATGGTTATGGGATAGGAGACAACATGTACTATGTTAAAGAGAAGGGAAAAGTCAAGAATGGAATGAAGCTCATTTCTAGCATGACCCAAGTAAATGCCATGATTGACATGTATGAGGAGGAGTAGGTGCTGAATATCACTGTACTAAAAAAAGATTCTACCTAACCATCATATGTTAACATTGATGATGTTGAGGCAGAAATACTGAATGAGCCTGTGATATTTTCAGTTGACAGTAGAGGAGTCAATTACACTTCTAGTGATGATGATGAATTTGTTCTTGTATCTATGGACATGTCAGATGTGTTGTTCTTGGGCACCCAACAGAGCTCCAACTTTCAGAAGGCAATAGGATCTATCCCTGTTGATGTGGTGTCAGAAGATGAGGTGGTGTCAGAAGATGATGATTTCTTCTATCCTTGTCAGGTTGACCCTGAGGACCACAACAGGCTAGTCATGGAGGAATTGCAGTACATACAGGAATTGAAGAAAAATAAAAAGGAGCAAGCATTAGGCTCTGAGCATGGAGACATCCTTAAGAAGATGGAGCATCAGAGGAATCAAAGAGATGATCCCCTTCTGCACTTTGAAGGGGATACTGATGTGGAGGAATTGCAGTATATACATGAATTGAAGAGAAAGAAAAAGGAGCAAGCATTAGGCCCTGAGCATATGGACATCCTCAGGAAGATGGAGCATCAGACGAACAAAAGAGTTGATCCCCTTCTGCACTTTGAAGGGGATACTGATGTGGAGGAAATGTTTGAGCCAAAAGAGGTTGACAGTGACTGGGAAGAACCATATTGTTTCCTCCCCAAAAAAATGAAGCCATCCAAGCCAGGTCCAACAAGTAGATCTCACCATGAGTTAGAGGAACCAGAAATGGAAGATTTTGTACCATCCAGTGATGAGGACATCAACCCAGCAGATGTTGGAGACAGTGATGATGATGGCAGTGTACCTAAATTCGATCTACAGTCTGGAAAGAAGAGGAAGTTAAAGAAGCTGAAGAAAAGAATTTGGTATGATCCAGATAGGGCTGACCCTCATCAGCAATTTTGCATTAAGTTGTGCTTCAATGATGTGTACCAATTCAGAATAGCACTTAGGAGTTACCACATAGCCCAGCTTAGAAACTTCCATTATCACAGGAATTGTAGTGATAGAATAATTGCTTGGTGCACTAAAGAAGGAAAGAAAAAAGGTTGTAAATTCTTTATCACTGCCTCTAAGATTTCCCATGAGAAGACATTTTGCATAAGGAAATTCATGCCCCAACACACATGCATACCTCATGTGAGAACACAAAAGTGACTATTGGCTGGCTTGCTGCCCAATCTGAGCAAGCAATTAGAACTGACCCTAATACCTGTGTTGATACCCTGATTGATAATGCCAAACAGAAGTATGGAGTGGAAGTGCCAAAGAGCAAAGCATACAGAGCTAGGAAGCAGGCATTTGCTGCTGTCATGGGTGATCAGAAGGCACAGTATACCAGGATAAGGGATTATTTGCAAGCTATTTTAGATACAAATCCAGGTAGTAGATGTGTTGTGACAACAAACAACTAGTTGAGCACCCTAGCCCAAACCCAAGATTCCATGGGCTCTTTATCTGTCTTAATGCTTCTCTGCAGGGTTTTCTAAATGGTTGTAGGACATTCATAGGTATGTGTCCATGCAGTGTCTCTTGTATCCATTCACTGTCTCTTGTATCCATTCATTTTTTTGTTGTAGCCCACTCATTTTTATCTTGTACCCATAGGGGTAGATGGTTGTTTTATCAAACTGGCCACAGGACAACAAATCCTTGCTACAACTGGTAGGGATGGAAACAACAACATTTTCCCCATTGCATTTGGTGTAGTTGATAAGGAGGAAACAACTAGTTGGTTGTGGTTTTTGACACAGCTAAGATATTGCATTGGAGAGTCTGGCAAGTTTGGTACTTACACGATAATCTCAGATAGGCAGAAGGTTTGTATCCATTGCTTTCATAAGATGTTTGCACTGACACAACCATTAGGCCCTGATTAATTAATATTCATTTCCTCTTTTCACTTGTTTAGGGGCTTCTCAAAGCTATCTCTCAAGTTTTTCCAAACTCACCTCAAAGGTACTATCTTAGGCATATTTATGCCAATTTTCAGTCAGCTGGTTTCAGAGGTACTGAGCTCAAGAAGCACATGGATGATGCTAGTTACTCATACACCAAGAATGGATTTGATCTGGCAATGGAAGCTCTAAAAGCAGATTGTGAGGAGGCATACAACTGGCTGGTGAAGATACCACCTGAGGCTTGGGCCAGACATCTGTTTGACACAAACTGCAAAACTGATCTAGTTGTCAACAACATCAGTGAAGTCTTCAACAAAATGATTCTAAATGTGAGGAACAAGCCAATTAGGACAATGCTTGAAGGTATAAGGGACAAGCTTATGGTCAAGTATAGTGGTACAAGACAGAAAGTAGAAGCAAGCAGATGGGAGATCTGTCCATTCTACTGTGAGAAATTAGAGGAGTCCAAAAGATGGTCAAGAGAATGCTCAGCCAAACTATGTGAAGTTGGCCTTTGGCAAGTCACCAGCAACAGTGGCAGAGTGCTTGCAGTGAACTTGATCAAGAGGACATGTACTTGCAGGAAGTGGGATCTCACTGGCATTCCTTGCAATTATGCTGTGGCAGCAATCATGAAACTACAGCAGCATCCAGAAGACTATGTTGATGACTTATTCAAGAAAAATGTATACAAAAAGCCTACAGCTACACCATATACCCAGTACCTGGACCTACTAACTGGAATAAGACAGCTACACCAGATATTGACCCACCTGTCTTTAGAGAAAAACCTGGGAGAAAACAGACTGCAAGGAGGAAAGGGCAATTTGAGGTGCCAGCACCTAGAGATTCATCTAGGATGTCTTCTATCACTTGCAGCAACTGCAGGCTAGTAGGGCACATGTATACAAGTTGCAATGTGCCATTGAGGCCTAAGCTACAAATAAGAAAAGTTAGTCACCAGGTAATGTGGTACCTCACTTTGTAATGTGCCATCTAGCATGATTTAAACACTAATGTTTAGTGGTACCTCACTTTGTAATGTGCCATCTAGCATGATTCAAACACTAATGTTTATGTTCTGTAACAGCCCAACACTCATGGTGAGGAGAGCTCTGGTGCTACAAGTACAGCAGCTAGTCCTAGAACAAGTGCAGCAACAAGAAAGCCAACTACTTCTACAACTGCTCCTTCTCCAACAGCATCTAGGCCTACAACAAGTGTTGCAACTGCTCCCACTCCAACACCAACTAGTAGGCCATCTACTGCTACAACTTCTCCTTCTCCAACACCATCTAGGCCTACAACAAGTGCTGCAACTGCTCCCACTCCAACTAGACCTACAACAAGTGCAGCAACAAGAAGTGGTACTCTAAACAGGCCCTACAATGCACCTAGGTATGCAGCAGATGCAACTGGTAAAATGCAACCAAAGCTAACATCTAGGATGCAGGGCTATCTCAGTGCTGGTAAGCACAACAGCTACAAGAAGGCCAAGAAGAGTGACTGCTCCATGCAAGCAGAATGAGCTTTGTGCTTGATCAGACAGTTTATATGTTCAGAACTGTCTGGCTATCTGCTAAAATATATTCTGTGTGTTGGAATACTATGTTCATGCATCTGTGGATATGTGCTGAATTAATTCCAAACTATGTGTTGGACAATATTTGTGTAATAGTGTTTAAGACTATGTGGGTTGTAATACACTATGTGGTATATGTTTAAGACTATGTTCAAAATGTTTAAGACTATGTTTAAGACTATGTGTGCGTCATTGTTTGAGTTGGCTAAGTTTAATATTGATCCTTTACTATAGCTCTAGATAGGTTGTCGAGACCCTTCGGAGGTTCTCGACAACCCTAAAGAATATAGTAATATTGCTCTAGATAGGTTGTCGAGACCCTTCGGGGGTTCCCTAAAGAATAATATAATATTGCTCTAGATAGGTTGTCGAGACCCTTCAGGGGTTCTCGACAACCCTAAAGAATAATATAATATTGCTCTAGATAGGTTGTCGAGACCCTTCAGGGGTTCTCAACAACCCTAAAGAATAATATAATATTGCTCTAGATAGGTTGTCGAGACCCTTCGGGGGTTCTCGACAACCCTAAATAATAATATAATATTGCTCTAGATAGGTTGTCGAGACCCTTCGGGGGTTCTCGACAACCCTAAAGGATAACCATTTCAAACTTATTTGTGAATAACAATTTCCAACTAAAGGATAACCATTTTGATAGCACATAGAAGGATCAACATATAGGTTCAACCTAGAGGTTCAACATACATGACCACCCACATAAAGGGTTCAATTACACAAATACATAAACATGCACATCCTGCCAACTAGAACATGATAACTACATCACTCATCACAAACTTCTTTGATTTTCTTCAACTTCTCCTTCAGACCATCACAGTGTTGGAACATATCAAAGACAGTGTACTCCAACTTCTTCTTTTCTTCCTTATGGCCATCTCTATCCTTCACCAGCTGCTTGTTTTCTTCCATGAGGCCATCTTTTTCCAATATCAGCTTCTTGTTTTCTTCCATGAGGTCATCTCTTTCCAGCTGCCACTTGTTCTGCTTACCCTTGAACACATCTGCCTGGGATTTAAGAAGATTTTTGATTTCTTCCTTAGCATTCTTGAGAACATCAATTTCATGATTCAAAGCTTCTAAATGCTTCTCCATCTAGGCAACACTCTGACTCTCACTGTCCTCACTGTAAATCCTGCGCATATTTTCTGCTAAAGCTCTCCTCTCAGTATCATCAACCCACTTGCGTAAACTAGCAACATGATCTGCATATTTCTTCTCTATTTTGTACTTCTCTTCAGTCAGATCCTTCACCATCTTGGAACTATGATCCCTCTCTTCAATGACAGCAGATTTGCACTCATAGTATATTGCCCACAGCTTCTGTAGGGCATCCTTTAGACTGTCAGGCCACTCTTCATCTACCCAAGACTGGAAGCCACAGTTCTCCATTGTCTACAAATAAGCCATAGTTCATCACTGTATGCACACTCTAGAGCTAACTAATTACACAGGCTACACTAAATCATATGAATCATAGTTGCTATACCTGAATACACAGGCACAAGTACATTATTAATTACACTGCCATAGTTGCTATAACTAATTACACAGCCATAGTTCATCACTGTTACTAATTACATAGGCTACACTAAACACATGTACATTATCTGAATCATCTCAATCACAAGTACATTCTCTGAATCATAGTTGCTATATCTAAATCATATTGCACATAGTTGATATATCTGAATCATACTACTAATCTGCACACTCTGCATGCAAAAGTACATTGTTTGAATTATAGTTGCTAACTCTAGTTGCTATAATCATCTATTGCATATCTGACAACATTCTAATCTAAACATTTGTATTTTCCAAAGTAACTAAAAGTACATGACAGACTTACATTCTCAATTTGACACAGATAGAATTTCCTTCCCGTGTCTGTTCCTTCAAAAGCTACACACTTACGCGGCGCGAGTTTGTGTGAGCGGCAGAGCACGTCGCAACCCACATCTATGCCGCAGAAATCGGGATCATCCATGGTTCCCGGAGCAAAGTCCAGTGGGAACATGTCCTTCACGATGAATTAATTGAGTCAAAGCGAGTTAAATCGAGCTAAATCGAGCAAATTCCCAAATCTTCTTTGATGAACCCTAACCCTAAATCCATATGGGCAGCTTACTTACCAACAATCCGGAGGTGCTCGACGAAGAGCCGTCGTGCCAGCTGGGCATGGCGGCGGCGGTAACAGGCGGTCGGTGGCGGCGGCGCGAATGGACGGCGGCGAGTGAGCATCGATCGTGCGCAACGGGACTGAACAAGGGGACGAGCTAGACGGAGTTGACGACCCTTATCCACGATGGACGACGGTGGGGCCCGCGCGCCGTTAACGGCGGTAACGGGCGTGTCGGGAGCCGTCAAAGGGGAGCCACGTGGCCTCTGCAGGTGGGCCCGACCCGTCAGAACCAGCGTCAATTCAAGTTTAGTAAAGAATTGGTGTTTTTTGAGACAATTAACGAATTTTGTGGTGGTTTTTTGTATCCTTTTCGTAAAGTGGTATCAATCAGTAAATTTAGCCCATAAAGCGGTGATTTTATGCTATTAACTCCGCTGCAGAGGCACGATTGAGGTGGAGGCTATGCAATTTCATTGGCAGTATGAACCTGAGAGAGAAACGAAGTATCTCCTTGCCAAATGTGGCAATAAATGCAAGATGGAAACATATATAGCCTGAGGCATACCTTAACGAGGAGGTGTCAAACTCCACGACAAAGTACTATGATAATAGTATTACCACTATGCACAATTTATTCCCTCATTACAATTCCACCCTACAATTTAGCCTGGGACCAAACCTATCTTCACCCAACAAACAACCAAACAATTGTTAGTTTTGATCCTCCATGTCTTTG
This sequence comes from Avena insularis, assembly GCA_023614405.1. Taxonomy (NCBI): domain Eukaryota; kingdom Viridiplantae; phylum Streptophyta; class Magnoliopsida; order Poales; family Poaceae; genus Avena; species Avena insularis. Next base: position 25,818,712 of record CM042689.1, on the reverse strand, counting down.
GCTCTTGAAATGAAAGATTTCTCTCTTTTCAAATTTTATCATGGGACCAGACAAGTGCTTAGGAAAAAATGCGGCGCCTTTTTACTCCCGGATGACCAAAGCCTAGGCATTGGTGACTCTCTTGAAAAAGTCTTTTAGATCGCTTTATAGATAAAACCAACACGGCGGAACCTATACAAATTGAGGAGGCAAAGCCTGTTACAAAGCATATTAAAGATAAAGAAAAATACAGGAATAGCCACGCCCTTCAAGAAGCCCCCTAGACTACAGACTAGAGATGGCACCACGCCTCCTTGTTAAATCGCCGAACATTGTTGCATTGCACACACCAAATTGTTGCCAGGAGGACCGCCTACCCTCTCGCTCAGGGCCATGGAGCGTCGATTCTGCAAGCAGACAACAAGGATCAAGAATGGTGATAACTAAGTTGTCCTCTCGCTCGGGGCCATGGAGGGTCGATCGTGCAAGCAGAACGGTGATAACTAAAAAGACTGCTGAGACCGTCCCACGCCAGAGCAAAGTAGCTTCGAGTTTTCCTTTTCCGCTGCCAATGTGACTTGTTGGGTCCCAAAATAATTGCAAAATGGACTACTTTTTCCAACTCGATGTTAGTAGTATTTTCGTCCTCTGCAAAAGCTTCTCACCCACAAAGTTCGGCAGTTTGCAAAGGATACCCAGCAATCATTTTCTCGTCGATGTGTCCAAAAACAGACGAGAAAATTCAATGGGCACATGGGAGAATTTTTTCGAAAGATACACGTGGCGAGAGAATTCAATTGGCTATGCGTATACGGCCTTGATCGAGAAGTACTAGAACTATACACTGCAACGTCACCTTTATCGAGCCGTTAAAGTCACGATACCATGCAAATCATGCATCCACATGCGGGCTGACTCCAAGTCTCTAATGCTGACGTGAGAGCATGCGTCAATCGAAGAGGCCAACTCCTTTCGTCGTCAGCTCGTCAACACCAACATACCTACATATAGCACCGCACCGGGTGCTACAAATACTACAGTACAGGTGCCACTGCCACTTAGCTTATCAAGCTTGACTGCCCTCTACCACTTTGACCACCACAGCCGCCGCCCGCCATGACCTTTCTCGGCGGCGGCGATGGCCAGATGAGCAGCTCCACGAGAGCGCACTTCGTGCTGGTCCCGATGATGGGGCAGGGCCACCCCATCCCCATGACCGACATGGCCACTGGTGGAAACAGCCCTATAGGTCCCGGTTGGTACGTGGCTTTAGTCCCGATTGCCTAACCGGGACAGGGCAATCGGGACTAAAGCTCTAACCTTTAGTCCTGGTTGCCCACCAACCGAGACTAAAGGGTGCACACGTGACAGCGGCAGAGGGCGAGGGGGGTGGAGCATTAGTCCCGGTTCGTAGCAGAGATTTGGCCCATTTCTCTGCCGCGGCAGAGAATTTATTTTGGCATATTTTGTTGCCGCGGCAGCATTTTCGTCACTTTTTGTGCCGCGATAGAGAATTCATTTAGGTTGTTTTATTGTTTATTTAGTGATTTGCACTTATCAATGAAGGAACCTTATATTACATCATGAATATCATGACAATATTACATTCAATACACGGATCGAGTTCATGCACTACATACAAAAGTTGCTATTCGATGCTACCGGCCAATTCCTTCAAAGTTGCTATTTTTACAATCCCTGTCTATACACAGCCGAGTAGTATTCCCCTTTTGGGTCTAGGACTTCTGCATCCAAGAATCCCGCCAATTCCTCCTGAATTGCTCGTACGCGATCCTTTGGCAGAAGACCGTCCCGTAGACGTTCGATCTGATTTAAAAAAGGAGTCAGCCTATATGAATGAAACTAAACACAATTTGATTGTAATTAAAAACTATAGAAATTGTTTACGTACGTGGAGTTGCTTTAAATTTCTGCCCTTCTCATCGCACGTCTGCCGGATGAACTCGCAAACATAGTATCCACATAGATTGTTACCTGGTCCCTGCGTCAGGCACTTTACGAGAACATAGTTCAATCAAAATAATAATCAAGCATGATAATAACTGTATCAAAACTAGAATCAAAGAGATGCGCGGATATAGCTAGTGGTGCTTACATCTAGTGCTTCAAATGTAAGCTCCTCTTTCCAAACACCCCTAGCCTTGTTGGTGAACCGTTTCCAAGCGCTGCCCGGCGTAGAAAACGAATAAAATAAGTTATTAAGTACTTGATATCATAAAATTTACGAACGTTGCCGATATAGTGTCGTAATGATTAGAATTACCGCCGGAGAAGTATCTGCATGTCCTTCCACGTCTTAAGGGGTTTATGTTTCGAGTCCATGACTAGTACACGCCCTTTGTCAAGTTGAATGATTAACAGAATATAGTGGAAGCTGCAAATGCATAACTAATCAATTATATACTTAACATCGAGTAAGCGAAATAGAAAGTGTATACAAGACAATAACACTCACTCGAAGTTGTAAGGAAATAGTATTTCCCTTTTGGTTTCTTGAAACCTTAACGCGTGTACTATATTATCCTCCGTATCCTGGGGGCTTATTTTGAGATTAGCTTCATGAACCCAATATGGGTCAATGAAGCCAATGTCATAGATTTGTCCTCTGCTGCATTCGAGAATCTTCATTCTGCATATTACAGTATGATTATATACATGCAATAAACAAAATAATATAGCTGGAGACTAAATTAATTACAGAATTAGTACTTACAGACAATAGGCACTGATGATCGATTTGTCCAAGGCGTCTTGATTGAATAATTGAAATAGTTCATCAAATTCAATGGATATCATGTCATCCTTATCTTTCCCATGATGCTTTTTTGTAACCCTCAGCACTATCCAGTTAGCCCCGGCCCTTGTGGCATGCATGTACCAGTTATGCAATCTTTGCATTTTTGTTGGAAGATTGTTTACCTCCTCAAGTTTGACGAGAGGTTTGCCGTACTGGTATTTGTATGCTAATTCACTCACGGGGAAGAACTCTAACTGGGATAAGTACTGGGAAATACTCATACCTTGAGCAGCGGCAGCTTCTCAGACAGTAACAACTACCTCTAGATCATCTTGCTCTTGACCCCATATTTGCTCGACCTCACATTGGTTTGGGAAATCACCTTGAGAGGGGCGCAAGTCTGTTTTGCTTGTTCTCCGAGCTGGGCAACAGATTTCTCGCTTGCATCAGTACTGCTCTTCGAGGCTTTTTGTGCCGCATGTGACTTGAGAATAGAACGCTCATAGTCTGATGACAGCTTTGGCTCGGGTTGATGAAGAGTCTTTAGCATTTTCAACACTTTGCCTTTTTCTTCTTTGGTGCTGGGGAACACTGGCTCTTTCGGCCGCCTCAGCTTAGCGAAAAACGCTGTCGTTTCCGCATCAACGATCGCCGCAGTCTCCTCTTCAGTACAGTCATAAGCTCTCTTGGGAGGAACCTTTGGTACTTTTGGAAGAGGATCTTGTTTACGTTTCGGCGATCGCTTACCACGAGGCACAGTAGCGGTACGCTTACGCTTTTGACCCTTAGGCGCCGGCGATGGCTGCGCCGGAGATTGGTGAGGCGACGGAGCCGGGTGAGGCGACGAAGACGGCTGCCGCGGCGGCGACGACCTCGCTGGAGACGGGTGAGGCGGCGGCGAAGATGGCCTTGGCGTGTGATTTCGAAGCACGATACATTCCTTCGGCCATAGAATGGTGACGTTTTTTGCGTCTCCCAGCACAGTCACATCCCCTTCACCTGCAGGGTAGTGAAGATCCAAAACTTCAAAGGTAGGCATGATTTCATCCACGCCGACAACAGCGTAGCCCTCTGGAACCGGACGACAATGGTAAGTTGATGTGGGTCCAATTGGTAAGGCATAGCCGACCGCCACATTCATTGATATGTTCACAACTTTGACATGTAGCTCGCAGTGTGTCATCTCTATGATATCATCCACTGGGTAGCCAACAGGAGCCATCGTCGGTGCATCATCGTCATCGCCATTGTCATCACCCGGGACCTCGGTGGAAGCCACACTGCTTTTTCGATTATTCGATAGGCCGGTAGCATCGAATGCAGTGTGCTGCTGAGATGGGCCGATAGTACTTTTCTCTTTAAGTGCGTTAATTTCATCTTGTTGTTGCTTTAACCGTTCTTCAATTAAACGCATTCGCTCTTTCTGACTATTTGCTTCAACTTCCACCCTGTCCTTTCTCCTCTGACGGCTTCTATCAGGATATTTCTTCCTCTCTTCGGGAAACCCAGTCCTCCATGGTTGGGAGCCTCTTGTGCCTCGTGTTCGTCCATCATGTTCCTTATTTCCAAGGGCGAGTGTGAGCTCATCATTCTCTCTATCGGGAATGAAGTCCCCATCTTTAACAGCTTGTACTGCTTTTCTCATCCTCTCGATTGGCAAGGGGTCTTCTTTATGTCGTATGTTATATATACACCTCCCTTCCGAGTCCAACGTGCCCCCATGCCCGTAAAACCAATTCCTTGCATGTTCTACCCAATCGTCTGTCTCTAGGGTGATCTTTTTAGCACGCGGTTCATTCTCAAGTTTCTCCCACTTAGGAATGCCAGCCCTGTAGCCACCTTGCCCCATAGTATGGTGATACTTCTTGTTAGCAGCATTAAGCTTATTCGTTTCAGACATTTTCTTAGCTTTTTCTGATTTCTTGTATTCCACAAACTCAGCCCAGAATGGTTTTATCTTCTCAAACTGAATATTCTTGAAATCGGGAGTCTTCTCTTTCACGACATAGTCAAGGTGCAATCTTTTCTTCCAGTTGGTGAAACACTGGGCCATCTTCTTCAAAGCCCACTCCCTGACCTTAGCCTCCATGGTTCTCCCATGTTGTAAGGCGTCCTCAACTGGATCCTACGCATTTGGATCCAGCTCTATCTTCGGTAGTTTGAAATTAACCATGAGCCTCTTCCACAGTAAATCTTTGGCGTGGTTAGGGACAAATAAACATGTTCCCTCTTCATCCGCATTAGCAGGCCTATTCCAATTTCTAATGGTGATCGGGATTAAGTCCCTAACGACATTCCGCATTGTGCCACAAATTTGGTTGCGACAACTTCGGGAGCCGTCGGTTTGCCGTCTTCAGCGACATCTTCGATCCTGAACCTCTCATAGTCTTGCAACTTTTTGGTTGGGCCTCGTCTGGCCTTTTCAGTAGATTCCTTTGATCCGGAGGGCTAAAAGAAGAAAGATCGTTGTTACTATTTCTATATAGATAGCAGATGATTAATTAATGAATTAATTATATTACATGCACCTCGAGCGGATGCGTCTTCTCGATTACACAAGGCATCGCCTTCTCCCTCGCGGAAGGCAACACCTTCAACCTCAAACAAGTTGTCTATTCCGGTAAAAAGAGGATCACCCTCACCGGAGTTGTTCAGAAACGTTGATACGTCTAAATTATCTTCCCCACTGATCACACCTTGGATCAACTCTTCCTTTTCTTCGTCTCTGACGTGTGGGTCCATATTTTCTGCATAGGTGGAAAAACGAATAAGTCAAAGCGGCTAAAGGAGAAAGTTAAGTACGGTGTTGAGAGATATAAACCCTAATTTAGAGAAACCCTAATATATACATACACAATAATAAAAATGAAGAGAAACCCTAAACCCTAAACCTAGCTACAAAAAGGAAACCATGTAGTAGATAGGTAACTCTAGCTAAAATCAACTAAAATCAATATTCCGGAGTTCCGAGGGGTGTAAAACCTAGTTAGGAGAAACCTCGGATGCACATGAGAGGGGAACATGAGTATAAGGCTACAAAAGGGAAACTATCCGAGGGGTATTAATGATTCCTTATCTAAGATAGGGGCTACCCACATCTGATCTCATCTCATCACGTTCTCCTGTCATACTAGATTCTCTGCATCTGATACATCATCTGGATGGACCAGAACTGACAGCTATGCATGGCTAAGCAGACACAGATACAAGCTCTAGCAGTGTACACAAGCCAAACCTAGTTATGCTAGGAGCAATGGATCAGGTAATATAAGCTCAAGGGAGTATGCAATAGATAGGATACTCTATCTATCGATAAAGACCACAGTAGAATCGTATGCATCATGGCAAGAATTGAAATGCTTTCGAAATCATAGGATTATATCATGGTGGGGCTATGCTTGCCTTTGCTTGTTGATAGAAGATAAACAGATCTTCGGAAGCCTTGTACTTGACTTGATTATAGTTGGTCAAGTATTGTTCATCGATCTTCTATGGTCTTGATCTCGGTCTTCGATCTCGATCTCGATATCGTATTCTACCGAGAAGAACCAAATCACCGGAAAGAAAGGGAAACAATCAACACATGGCATCGATGCAATGCTCAAGCAATGATGATGATATGACAAGTTAATGTGCATTGGAATGTAACCCTAAAGCATGCTCGACAAGTTAATCGGGGTTCCGAGGGGCGCAAACCCTAACTCAAGGAACTCCGGAATCACCTGTTAGGGTTACTAGGGTGTTCTAATTAAACTTGTCATTTAAGTTGTTGAACAATGCATGATTATAGCGTAGGTAGATAGTTCTCATTTTTCTGAACATTTTGGTATATTATTTGTATTTTTCTGAATTACAGATTAAAAGTTATTGAATTTACAAGTTTTATTCAAATTCTGAAATTATTAAATCAAATGTTTAAACCTTTTGCACCATAGTAACAATTAGCCATAGTGGCTGACAGGAGGGGCCCGGAGCCACCTCAGCAGCCACGCAAGCAAAGGGGAAACAGGGTCATCTGTCACCAGAGAAGGAGCTAGCCCTAGAGGCTGACTGGTGAGACCAAGGCCACGCGGATGCCACCTAGACGCCACGTTGGGCTCGCCGGAGACACGTCAGACGGCGATGGTAGGCAGCGGAGGAGAGCAAGCGGGGCTGCGGAACTTGGCGTACTGGAATCAGCGCATCCAGGCGGACTCAAAATTGGCGGCGCCGCCCTCTGTTGGTTGCCGGAGCAGGTGGTACAACGACGGCCGACGGCGGCGAACGGGATCTAACGGCGCAGGCATGAACTACAGCGAGAGGGGAAGGAAGGAGGCATCCAGAAGGTTCGCTTGCTCACCCTAAGCGCGTGAGGTTGGTCGGAGAGAGCGCGGGAGGTCGAGCGGATCGACGCCGGTGAGCACGGCCGGGGTCGAGGAAGACGGAGTCGTGGGCGACGACTGGTGCGCGCACGGACGGAGGCGGCGGTGCTGGCGGATGGAACGCGCGGGCTCGGGCAGCCTGCCGGCGTCGGGGGCGGTTGTGCGCGCGTCGGTGAAGCAGAGAAGTGAGATGGGGAAGGGAAGAAGAAGAGGAGGCGCGTAAGTTATAAACGAAGGGCCTTTAGTCCCGGTTGGTGGCTCCAACCGGGACTAAAGGGGCATACGTCCTCCAACCGGGACGTATACTCCAATATTTTCAGCAGACCAAGGGTTGGCGCACAGGGGGTCTTTAGTCCCGGTTGGTGGCTCCAACCGGGACATATTCCCCTGTTTTCAAAAAATTTCAGGTATTTTCTCTCTGTTCCCGCCTTATTTTTTATTTTGAGGTTTAAATTTGTATTGTTTTTTAAATGATAATTAATTTGGAATTTAGAAAAACTTTAAACATAAAAAGTGTTTGGATTTGAATAAATAATTCAAAACCATTTTCTGTTTTAAAAAATAATTAATGTAACCATTTAAAATATGAACCATTTACAATTAAAAATGAATTAACTTATATTTTTTTAATATCAATTTGGAATTTAGAAAAACTTTAAACATAAGAAGTGTATGGATTTGAATAAATAATCCAAAATCATTTTCTATTTTTAAAAAATAATTAATGTAACCTTTTAAAATGAATTAACTTATATTTTTGAATATTAATTTGGAATTTAGAAAAACTTTAAACATAAAAAGTGTTTGGATTTGAATAAATAATTCAAAACCATTTTCTATTTTTAAAAAATAATTAATGTAACCTTTTAAAATGAATTAACTTATATTTTTGAATATTAATTTGGAATTTAGAAAAACTTTAAACATAAAAAGTATTTGGATTTGAATAAATAATTCAAAACCATTTTCTGTTTTAAAAAATAATTAATGTAACCATTTAAAATATGAACCATTTACAATTAAAAATGAATTAACTTATATTTTTTTAATATCAATTTGGAATTTAGAAAAACTTTAAACATAAAAAGCGTATGGATTTGAATAAATAATCCAAAACCATTTTCTATTTTTATGTCGACATTATGTCGATTTTTTTTTTAATTTATTATGCCCGTTTTGAATTATCTGAATTTCTAACTATGGTCGAACCGGTGTGCATGAAGATAGGGGACGAGCATCGTTAGAACTTGCATTGGATCTCTAAAAAAACCATATATTGCGAGTCTAAAAATGATTTTTTCAAAAAATCACGGGCGATAGATCATGTACTTGTAGTACAAACCGGACCCACTTCCTCCCGATTCGGCAGACATTTGTCCTTTTTACCCGGGATGGACGAAAAGGTTTGAGATGTACCGGTTGGGAGATAGTCCATGTAAGGTGGTCTAGTATTTTAGGAAAATGGGACGGTAGCATTCTGAAACGGCATTTTGGTGGTTACTTCACAAAACTACCCGTTTTTTGCGCTCGGAAAATGGAAAAGGGCTTTTCCGTGCGACAAAAAGGAAAACTTCCTCCTGCAACATTGTTCTCCATACCAATATCCACACACATGCATAATATGGGCACAACATCACAAACTATGCCATGATTCAGCACATAACATCAGTCATTTGGACCGAAAGCCATGAAACCTCGAACATGATAGGTCATTTTGTGAAGGTTTTTTCGAAACATAATCAATATACCAAGTCTGGTATTTTTCCTTTCAACTATGTAACAAAATATGACACCACGCGAAGGATTTTCATTGTTCGGATTTTTTTTGAATTTATTATGTCCGTTTTGAATTATCTGAATTTCTAACTATGGTCGAACCGGTGTGCATGAAGATAGGGGACGAGCATCGTTAGAAATTGCATTGGATCTCTGAAGAAACCACATATTGCGAGTCTAAAAATGATTTTTTCAAAAAATCACGGGCGATAGATCATATACCTGTAGTACAAACCGGACCCACTTCCTACCGATTCGGCAGACATTTGTCCTTTTTACCCGGGATGGACGAAAAGGTTTGAGATGTACCGGTTGGGAGATAGTCCATGTAAGGTGGTCTAGTATTTTAGGAAAATGGGACGGTAGCATTCTGAAACGGCATTTTGGTGGTTACTTCACAAAACGACCCGTTTTTGCTTTCTCAGAAAATGGAAAAGGGCTTTTCCGTGTGACAAAAAGGAAAACTTCCTCCTGCAACATTGTTCTCCATACCAATGTCCACACACATGCATAATATGGGCATAACATCATAAACTATGCCGTGATTCAGCACATAACATCGGTCATTTGGACCGAAAGCCATGAAACCTCGAACATGATAGGTCATTTTATGAAGGTTTTTTTGAAACATGATCAATATACCAAGTCTGGTATTTTTCCTTTTAACTATGTAACAAAATATGACACCACGCGAAGGATTTTCATTGTTCGGATTATTTTGAAATTATTATGCCCGTTTTGAATTATCTGAATTTCTAACTATGGTCGAACCGGTGTGCATGAATATAGGGGACGAGCATCGTTATAACTTGCATTGGATCTCTGAAGAAACCACATATTGCGAGTCTAAAAATGATTTTTTCAAAAAATCACGGGCGATAGATCATGTACCTATAGTACAAACCGGACCCACTTCCTTCCGATTCGGCAGACATTTGTCCTTTTTATCCGGGATGGACGAAAAGGTTTGAGATGTACCGGTTGGGAGATAGTCCATGTAAGGTGGTCTAGTATTTTAAGAAAATGGGACGGTAGCATTCTGAAACGGCATTTTGGTGGTTACTTCACAAAATGACCCGTTTTTTGCGCTCGGAAAATGGAAAAGGGCTTTTCCGTGCGACAAAAAGGAAAACTTCCTCTGAAACATTGTTCTCCATACCAATGTCCACACACATGCATAATATAGGCACAACATCACAAACTATGCCGTGATTCAGCACATAACATCGGTCATTTGGACCGAAAGCCATGAAACCTCGAACATGATAGGTCATTTTGTGAAGGTTTTTTCGAAACATGATCAATATACCAAGTCTGGTATTTTTCCTTTAAACTATGTAACAAAATATGACACCACGCAAAGGATTTTCATTGTTCGGATTTTTTTTGAATTTATTATGCCCGTTTTGAATTATCTGAATTTCTAACTATGGTCGAACCGGTGTGCATGAAGATAGGGGACGAGCATCGTTAGAACTTGCATTGGATCTCTGAAGAAACCACATATTGCGAGTCTAAAAATGATTTTTTCAAAAAATCACGAGCGATAGATCATGTACCTGTAGTACAAACCGGACCCACTTCCTTCCGATTCGGCAGACATTTGTCCTTTTTACCCGGGATGGACGAAAAGGTTTGAGATGTACCGGTTGGGAGATAGTCCATGTAAGGTGGTCTAGTATTTTAGGAAAATGGGACGGTAGCATTCTGAAACGGCATTTTGGTGGTTACTTCACAAAACTACCCGTTTTTTGCGCTCGGAAAATGGAAAAGGACTTTTCCGTGCGACAAAAAGGAAAACTTCCTCCTGCAACATTGTTATCCATACCAATGTCCACACACATGCATAATATGGGCACAACATCACAAACTATGTCGTGATTCAGCACATAACATCGGTCATTTGGACCGAAAGCCATGAAACCTCGAACATGATAGGTCATTTTGTGAAGGTTTTTTCGAAACATGATCAATATACCAAGTCTGGTATTTTTCCTTTCAACTATGTAACAAAATATGACCGGGACTAAAAATATACCAAGTCTGGTATTTTTCCGCCATTTCCCACCTCTTCCCGCCAAGTTTTCCCGCCCTTTACTTTCTACTAGAGCTTTTAGTCCCGGATGTAGTCACTAACCGGGACTAAAGATATTTCCCGCCATTTCCCAAAGCTTCACGCCAAGTTTTCCCGCCCTTTCCCTCTATATTTATGGTGATCGTGCCATGGCTATCCACACATCCACACCTTCCTCTCTTAGAACAATGGACAACGCCTACTGGGCCATTCTGACCCTCGAGGAGACCGAGGCAGGCGCCCAACTACCCTTGTCCGGGGCTACCGCCCGCTCACGCTGGATGCTTTGAGCCGAGGGGTTCTGTCCCTCTTGTCCCTCAAGGTTCCGTGACGCCAAAGCGCCATCACAAACCACTTCTACCACGAGCTCACGCCGGAGCAGCGGATGGATCCCCAGTGGGATCCCGACAACTACGACACCTGGAATGCCTTCTTCGCTAATAGGCGGGAAAGGGAGCTCACTAGGTACGAGGGTGATGGCCCGCCACCGGTGAACCACAACGAAGCCGGCCGTCGTCTATGGTGGGCGAACCATACTATCATCGGAGTGATGCGCTACATCGCAGGGGGAGACCATCCTCGCCTACGGTGCCCACGAGTCCACCCGCTACAGGCCCCACACTGTCCCGGCGGTAGCGGCATCGTCTTCCAGGAGACCCCTCTCCCGCCCGCCGTGAATCCGAGGCTGGAATGGCCCCTGGTATATTTTTTCTTTTTTCGGTCTGGAGGACATGTCCTTCACATAGAAAACCTGAGACACATCATTGGCTAGGACGAATGGTTCATCTCTATAACCAAGATTGTTGAGATCCACTGTTGTCATTCCGTATAACTGGTCTATCTTTACCCCTTCCCCATTCAGGTTGACCCATTTGCAGCAAAACAAAGGGACCTTAAAAGAGACTCCATAGTCTAGTTCCCATATCTCCTCTATGTAACCATAATATGTGTCCTTTTGTCCATTCTCGTCTATTGCATCAAAGCGGACACCACTATTTTGGTTGGTGCTCTTTTTATCTTGGGCGATCATGTAGAATGTATTCCCATTTATTTCGTACTTGGAAATTCAATAGAGAAGATGGTGACGCTGCCAACAAGTATAGCTGATCTCCAACAGGTGTCATTCAAGAGATGTGTCCGCATCCAACCACCGAAAGACTTCATGTGTTCATCTGTAATCCATGATTCAAAGGCTTCCCGGTTTTTGAGCGTATAATATTCTTGTGTTCCTCGATATACGGAGCTGCCAAGGTGGAATTATGTAGAACTGTGTAGTGTGCTTTAGTGAAAGAATCCCTGTCCCTACATATCATTGCTTTCTTTCCCAGCGTGCCTTTTCCACTTAGTCTTCCCTCATGCCGCGAGTCAGAAACACCAATCGGCTTAAGGTCAGGAATAAAGTCAACACAAAACTCAATGACCTCCTCTATTCCATATCCCTTGGAGATGCTTCCGTCTAATCTAGCACGGTCATGAACATATTTCTTTAAGACTCCCATGAACCTCTCAAAGGGGAACATATTGTGCAGAAATACCGGACCGAGAATGGCAATCTCTTCCACTAGATGAACCAGGAGATGCATCATAATATTGAAGAAGGATGGTGGGAACACCAATTCAAAACTAACAAGACATTGTACCACATACTTCTGTAACCTTGGCAGAATATCTGGATTGATTACCTTCTGAGATATTGCATTGAGGAATGAACACAGCTTCACAATGGGTACTCGAACATTTTCCGGTAGAAGCCCCCTCAATGCAATCGGAAGCAATCAAGGCGTCATAATCACGTGATACTATGAGACTTCAGGTTTTGGAACTTTTTCTCTGCCATATTTATTATCCCCTTTATATTAGATGAGAAGCCCGACGGCACCTTGATACTGTAAAGGACTTCAAAAAAGATTTCCTTCTCTGCTTTGGTAAGAGCATAGCTGGCACGACTTAAGTGACGCCCTTTATCCGTCTTGTTATGTGTATGCATGTTCTTTGGGTCTTTCATAATTTTTTGGTCCTCCCGTGCTTCAGGTGTATCTTTTGTCTTTTCATACACGCCTAGGAATCCTAGCAGGTTCATGCAGAGATTCTTCGTCACGTGCATCACGTCGATTGAAGAGCGGACATGCAGGACTTTCCAATATGGCAGCTCCCAAAATATAGATTTCTTCTTCCACATGGGTGCGTGTCCTGTAGCGATGTCGTTCGGAACTGATTGACCGCCGGGACCCTTTCCAAAGATTACTTCTATGTCCTTGACCATACCAAATACATCATCACCAGCAGGGAGTTCAGGCTTATTCCGGTGATCTGCCTCACCTTTGAAATGCTTGCCTTTCTTTCTTACGGGATGATTGGTCGGAAGAAATCATCGATTCGCCAGGTACACAACCTTCTTGCATTTATGCAAATATGTACCTTCGGTCTTATCTAAACAGTGGGTGCATGCCTTATATCCCTTGTTTGTCTGTCCTGAAAGGTTACTAAGAGCAGGCCAATCATTGATGGTTACGAATAACAACCCTCGTAGATCAAATGGCTCCTGTTTGTTCTCATCCCACGCACGTACACCTGGTTTCCCCCACAACTGTAAGAGTTCTTCAACTAATGGCCTAAGGTACACATCAATGTCGTTTCCCGGTTGCTTCGGGCCTTGGATGAGCACTGGCATCATAATGAACTTACGCTTCATGCACAACCAAGGAGGCAGGTTGTAGATACATAGAGTCACGGGCCAGGTGTCAGATCGCAACTCTGCTTCCCTAAAAGGATTCATGCCATCCGTATTAGACCAAACCATAAGTACCTTGCGTCACCTACAAAGTCTGGGAAGTCTCTCTTGATTTTTCTCCACTGTGACCCATCGAGGGTGTCTCAACTTCCGCCTTTCTTACGGTCTTCTTTGTGCCATCGCAACAACCGGCATGCTCTTTGTTTCGAACATGCGTTTCAACCTTGGTATTATAGGAGCATACCACATAACCTTAGCAGAACCCTCTTCCGAGGGGCTCTCCTCAACATCACCAGGGTCATCTCGTCGATCTTATACCGCATACGCATTGCATACCGGGCATTTATCTAAATTCTCATACTCCTTACATGGTAGAGGATGCATCATTAATGCATGCATGTATCTTTTGCACATCTAATCCCGGAGGACGAGAGTCTTCTTTGCTTCAGAGGTACTCTCGGAAGTTCGTTATGTTTTGGAAACTTCGGCTTCATTATTTTCAGCATCTTTTCAAATGAGGAGTCAGTTAGACCACACTCTACCTTCCATCACAATAATTCCAGTGTGGTACCGAGCTTTGTGGTGCCATCTTCACAATTTGGGTACAACAATTTCTTGTGATCTTCTAACATGCCCTCTAACTTCAACTTCTCATTTTCTGTTTCACGCCTCGCTTTGCATCGAAATGACCCTACCAAGTTCATCACCGGCTCATCCGATGCCCGTTCTTCACCTCTTTCCTCTCCATTGTCTTCCATTGCAGATCATCAGTATTCAGAAACATATGATGATAGTTGTTATCATCATCTTCTTCTTCACCATCTTCCATCATAACCCCTCTTTCCCCGTGCTTGGTCCAGCAATTATAGTTGGGCATGAAACCTTTCATAATCAGGTGGCCGCGAATGATTTTCGAGGAAGAGTACTCCTTGTTGTTCCGACATTGAACACATGGATAACGTATAAATCCATTCTCTTTGTTTGCCGTAGCCACATCGATAAATTTATCCACGCCTTTGATATACCCGCTGCCACGGTCACCGTACATCCATTCCCGACCGTTCATCTGCATCATGTAAGTAAGTTTATCAAAAAACAGGACATCATAAAGAGTGAAATAACCAATTCACACCGACACATGAATTGTATCAATGACCTAGAAAAGATAAGATTGCTAACCTCGATCGAGGGAAATAAAGAGGAGAAAGCTCAAGTGCGTCTCGGACACCTTCTATATTTTTGTTCTATGAGAAATTCAACGGGATTATTCACTCAAACATTTCATCAAACACCTTCAATGCATGCATGCGAAAAAACTAGCACACCCCCTCACACCTTCCACCATTCAAAAAAAGCAGAGTGGAGGCGGAGGGCGATGCATTTATAGAGGCGGGAGTCTTTAGTCTTGGAGCCAAAGAAGGGACTAAAGGTGCGTACACGCCACGTGGTCGTGGCCAAACCTTTAGTCCCGGTTGGTGGCTCCAACCGGACGATTCCCCTACCAACGGGACGCATGCCCGCGTCTGCTCCAACCGACGTGCCAGCATTAGTCCCGGTTGGTGGCGCAACCGGGACAAATGCTCTGAGGGGTCGCGAACGGATAGCCCTTTTTCCACTAGTGGGCGCGCCTGCTGGCCGAGCATGGCGCGCAGGTCAGCTTCATCACAACGCCAGTGAATGCCGCCAGGTTGGCGGGCTTCATTGCTGACGTGGAGGCCGCGGGCCTGGCTGTCCGCCTCGTGGAGCTCCGCTTTCCGGCCACCGAGTTCGGGCTGCCGGACGGGTGCGAGAACTTCGACTTGATCCAGTCCAGGGGTCTGCTCTTGAACTTCCTGGAGGCCTGCGCCGCGCTCCAGGGGCCGTTAATGGCGCACCTCCGTGAGCAGCAGCTCTCGCCTCCAAGCTGCATCATATCGAGCCAGATGCACTGGTGGACTGGTGACATCACAAGGGAGCTCAAAATACCGAGGCTCGCCTTTGGTGGTTTCTGTGGCTTCTCGTCCCTCGTCAGGTACAACCATAAGAAGCAAAATTCGTTAGCAGTTAATTTTGTATACTATGCATATTTTACCTATATAATTAAGTATACTTATTACCTCCAAGCTACATGCACCCCTTTATTTTTTATAAAATCGAGAATCTGTTTAAGTTTCAGAAAAATCTGATGAAAACCGGGACTTAGCACTATGGGAAAAATTGTCGCTGCCGTCGCCCCTTTTTTTTGCCATGTGCCAAAAGGCCCGAAACACGGCAAAACTGATATCTGCCGTGTGCATGTCTAGAAGCACACGGCAAAGAAAATATACACGGCACATTACACAAAAAGAACACGGCAAAGAACTGAGCACGGCAATAGACAAACTGCGGCACACGGCAAAGAAAAAGTACACGGCAAATTCGCTGGGGGTACATGGCAAAATTTGTCCACGGCAAAGAAGTGGGCCTGACGGCCTCGCAGGGTCACCCGCCGGTAGGGGCGGATGGCAGAATCTTTGCCGTGTGCCCTCGCCGTTAGGTACACGGCAAAGATGAGCTTTGCCGTATGTATTCTCATGTATACACGGCAAAGATTTTTTCACCTTTTTTCTTTTATTTAGTTAGCAAGGCTTTTATTACATATATGTTAGGTGATGTTATTTCATAGGATCATGAGCACACATATGAATAGGTTGTTGTGGTCTTGATCACTACATGCACCCCCCCTTAATACGATCCTGTTTCACTGGAACGGGGAGTTTTCCCCTTATACAAGTCTAGAACCTTCGCTTCTAGGTTAGAAATCTTGCATGCGAGAGGGGACACATGCAAGCACCTACCAACCTTGCACCACACTCACACACATATGCTAGGGACACATGCAAGTTTTCATCTGATTCCGATGTTCTCGTGGTCTTCCTTCGGCGAAACCCTGATCTGCGGGCCTTAGATCGTCTACCCCCTAGACATTCTTCTGATGGGGGTAGCCCGGCGTAGCTCTCTCTTGTTTTATGTTTGTTTAGGTCATAGGATGATGTAAACCCATGTTGGTTCACAAGTTGGGGCACTATCCTACCTGGTTTCACCGGAACGGGGAGATTCCCCCTAATACAAGTCTAGAACCTTCACTTCTAGGTTAGAGCGCATGCATGCGAGGGGGGACACATGCAAGCACCTACCAACCATGCACCACACTCACACACATATGCTAGGGACACATGCAAGTTTTCATCTGATTCCGACGTTCCCTTGTTCTTCCTCCGGCGAAATCCTGATCTACGGGTGATGACCCACAAGTATAGGGGGTGTATCGTACTATTTTCGATAAATAGGAGTGTCGATCCCAGCAAGGAGCAGAAGGTGTTGACTAGTGGTATGGAGCAGGAAATCTCTGTAAATACTTAGCAAACGGATTTTTAGGTTTTTTTTGATAAAGCAAAGAAATAAAGTGCAAGTAATAAAGACAACAAACAAATGCAGCAGTGGCCCAATCCTTTCTTAGCAAAGGACAAGCCGGTGGAAATACTTATAAGGACCAAACGTTCTCGAGGACACATGGGAATTATGTCAAGTGCTTTCGCTTCATATAGCTGAGTATTCTTATTTGGTGTTGTAAGTGTTGTGTTGGTGAACCTGTGCTAATGTACCGACCTTACTTCGACTAATACATACTTGTGATTAAACCCCCTGCAAGCATCCGCAACTACAGGAAAGCAATTAAGATATAAACCTAACCACAACCTTAAACTCTGAGATCCTACGCTCCCTTGTGCAATGGTGTCCTAACGGGGGTTCAGGTTTCTGTCACTCCGACAACCCCACAATTAGTAGCCAAATACACAATGTATTCCCCTAGGCCCATAAATGGTGAAGTATCATGTAGTCGGCGTTCACATGACACCACTAGAAGAATAGCACCACAACTTAAATACTAAACCATTGAATAATATCTCAACACAAATCCACTACTAACAACATGACTTCTCCCATGTCCTCAAGAACTAAACGAACTACTCACAAGACATCATATGTATCAAGATCAAAGATGATACGTTGATGGATAAAAATTTGAACATAAACAATAATCCAATGGTTCCACTCACAAGCATCAACTACAATAGTAATCAACACCGGGAAAGTTTCCCCTAAGAACTATGCAAGTATTCAACACAATTGTTACAGCAGGATGGAGTGGTGGTTATGATGCTGGTGGAGATGATGGTGTGCATGATGATGATGATGATCCCGATGAAGTCTAGCTTGATGATGATGTTGATGGCGACGATCTCCCCTCTTCGGGAAGGAATTTCCCCGGTAGAAATCTGTCTACCGGAGAGCTCTTTCTCTCTCGGTGTTTTCCGCCACGCAGAGGCGGCGGAATCTTTCTGTGGTCGCTCCCCATGTTTTAGGGTTTCGAGGAGAAGATATAGGCGAGAGGGTGGAGCCAGAGGTGGGGCAGATGGGGCCACACCTCCTATAGGTGCGGCCTAGGGGTGGACCGCGCCTGGGGGTATGGGCCTCCTGTGGCCCATCTCCGCCTCCCCTTCTGGCTTTCTTTGTCTTCTGGGAAAATATGATTTTCCGTAGTTTTTCTGGTATTTTTCTGATCTTCGCAAAATTGCATCAAAACACCTCTTTTTCCATTAGAATCCCGACTCCGGCAGTTCATCCTCCGAGAATCATCCAACATGCAAAAACAGATGAAAAGACATAAGTAACACCTCTTAATAAGAAATATATCAATGGATAGAGGCAAATTATGATATATAATGGTGATGCAAATTGGACGTATCAACTTCCCCCAAGCTTAGACCTTCGCTTGTCTCCAGGCGAAAACTGAGCTCAGAAAACATGTCCACGGGTTTATGGAGTGAAGTGTCGATAAAAGAATACGGAAAAGAAGAATCACACTTGCCATTACACAACTCATAGAAGAGAGAAACTCACCATTATATAACTTAGCTTGAAACAAGTAGAGGAGTCACAATAGAGATGCATAAAGATAAATCATAATTGGAATTGGCAAACTTTTTTCTTGGTCAGAGAACAACTGGCAAACAGTTTCACAAAAAGCTTTTGTAGAAGTTTTACAATAGGAGTACTCTTTGCTCAAACATAAAAGATTTTTCACAATGATGGCTTTCAAAGTAATACTCAATAGATAAGAGTCTTGTGCAAACAAAGAAGATAAAGAACATTATTGAATAAATCATCGTATGAATGTTTGGAACACAACAACTCAAATGCTTGCTGGAGATAGAGAGGAAATAGGTTTACTGACTCAACTTAGAAATTGAAGAAAGGCCCTTCATAGAGGGAAACAAGGATTTCAAGTTCATAAAGTGCTTCCAAGATATTATGGTACTTACTAGCTTTGATCCCTCATTGCCCCTATCATAAGCATCTTGAGGTGATTAAGGTTAAAGTGAACAAAGATGGAGTATATTCTTGACAAAATATAAGTTGGCAATCTCATGTCCCTTGAGTACGAGGGCCTCTCAAGGGTCGCTCATCATGCTACTCAACTTTAGTTACCGGTAAGTTCTTGTCATTGTAAGTATATGTGTATCATAAAGAACCGCCAACGGGGTACCCCTTGCACATGATACATGAGCTATCCCATAATCAAAATGACAAGGCAAGCAGACAGTGAGCATCTCAGCGATCTTTTTATTTTCTATTTGCATAGGTTTTTATTAAGGATGCTTCACAGATTGCTCACTATGATTATGCTGCAAGTTTCCACCATGATTAGGCATGGCTTAGGCTAGCGTCCTAGGCGTTTCTCTAACACACATACATAACTACATGGACTTACAAGCTCCCCTTTTATTTCACACCGACGACATCCGCAAACAAAAGAGCATGATATCAACTAGATAAGCATCCATAAGTGTTGAAAGCGTTCCCCGTGACAACACAGTTCTGCTAATCCCAACGTATAGATGCAAGAATATACAACTTCTATGACACAATGGTTCAAGTTTATTAGGGGCAATAAAATAAGATGTGCCATCAAGTTCGTGAGAGCGTTACTAACTAGTTTTCACATATCAAAATAGTTTTTAATTCGAAATATAGATGAAGCTTGAGAATTTTCTTGGAATAGCAATAATGCTAATAGGTAGATATGGTGGACACAAATGGTACATGTTTTGGTTCAAAGGGGTTGGATGCATGAGAAGTATTCCTTCTCAAAACAGGTTTTTGGCTAGCAAGGCTGGGTAGCAAGCAAAACAGTTGAAGGAAACAAGCAAACCTACAAGTGATAAAGCCAAACATGCAATCTTCCTTGAAGACACAAAAGATCTTAAATAAAGAATACTAAGCTTATGAGCCAATCAAGAAAGAAAATAAATGATACAAAATATCTGTAAGCTTTTTCTCTTTTCCTTTCAAACCTTAAAAAGTGTTGCTACTAACCAGAGCTCAGTTTGACAAAACCAATTTAGATCTACTTGATGCTCCCAAAGTGATACCAATACTGATCAACAAGGTCAATCATATAATAGAGATTGCAAACTAAAATAAGAAGTGCAAAAATTAAAAGCTGAAACTTCTCATTAATATTCCATAAAGGCACTCACACCAAGGGATACATAGATAATCAACTAAAGGAGAGATACTTCCACATGCAAACCAACCTATAACATAACTTCTCTACCAAAGATACGAATCCACTAAAAAGGTAAAAGATAAAAGATAATGATGTGATACCACGGCAGTCCCCCAATCTTGGAACAAGCCAAGGGATGCCAAACCTGATGACGAATTACTCCTTCGGTGGTGGTGTTCTCTTGATAAGCTCCTCAATCAGTTTCCTCAAATCCTCAATCTCGAAGGTCAGAGTATGAATCAACTCCGATTTTTTCTCAATGCGGTTCATGATCATATCGGACCGAGAGTCCTAGTCCTTTCTATTCTTTCCCCACTCTTCCTTCTTAGTGTGTTCCTTCCCTACATGGTTAGAGCGAGGCAGATCCCAAACCGAGGGCAAGTTCCCTTTAGGCACCTGTTGGTATTGTTGCTCATGTATAAAAGTATGGAAGGGATTCTTGGTACGTGGAGGAGGTGACCATGGAAGCAAGACGAGACATGGAGGTTTCCCTCCCGTAGACATCCGTGTTGTCCTCCTAAGCTTGGAAGGATCTGCTGTTGGGGTTCGTAGCATGGAAAACAAAAAAATCTACCGCATGCAAACAAACAAGCCAAGATCTATCTACTAGATTGTAGCAACGAGTTGATAGAGGAACTCACCCTCGAAGATTCCAAAGCGGTTAACGAGAGCAAATTCTTGTGGGTGATGTAGTCGTACTCTTGCCGATCTCAAGATCGCATAGACGATCCTTCCGGCGCTGCGTTCCGGCAGCACTTCCGCAGCCGGTCACACGTCGGTACTCGATGAAGACCTTCCTCTCCCTTGTTCCAGAAAGAAGCGGAGGTTGTAGCACGCTCCTCGTGATTCCGGCAGCACGGCGGCGTGGTGTCGGAAGTACAGGGAAGATATCGCAGGGCTTCGCCTTAAGCCGGAGCGAGTATGGTGGAGTATGAGAGAGGCCTTGGTGATCTAGGGTTTAGAGGGCACCAAGGGGAGAGGTGTAGCCGGCGGATAGGCTTTGGGATACCCCAACTCGACGACTTGGGAGGAGATCCCTAGGTGGTGGCGGCAGCAGCACTTGGTGGTGGTGGTGGCGCCTTAGGCTAGGGTTTCAAGGTGTAGGGAGAGGGGGCGCCCTACCCCTCTTTATATAGGAGGGGAGAGGCGGTTTGGGGAGGAGGGAGTCCTCCTCCAACTCCTCCTCATGGCCGGCAGGTGGGAGGGAGTGAGACTTCCTCCCCAAGTAGGTTTCCTACTCTCCCTCCACCAAACAAACTTGAGATTTGACTTTTTCAAATTGGCGTTTGACTTTCAAACTTCGATTTGATTTCTTCTCTTTATTTTGCACAGCCAAGTGACCTAGTACATGATGCAACCATTCCACATTGTCATGACACATCCATGTACCTTCCCTCCGAGTGCGGACCTTCGACCTTCTAGAACATTCCTGGTGAAAACACCGGAATCATTCCCGAACTCCGAAACAGGACTTTCCTTATATGAATCTTATTCTTCGGACCATTACGGATCTCCTCGTGATATCCCGGATCCCATCCGAGACTCCGAACAACATTTGGTCTCTTACTCATCATTCCATAACTACTCAACAACATCGAATCCTTAAGTGTGTCTCCCTACGGTTCGTGAATTATGTGGACATGACCGAGACACTTCTCCGATCAATAACCAATAGAGGAATCTGGAAATTCATATGGCTCCCACATATTTCTACGATTACTTTGCGATTGAATGAACCACTTACATATGATACCAATTTCCCTTTGTCTCACGATAGTTTACTTATCCGAGGTTTTGATCGTCGGTATCTCTGCATACCTAGTTCAACCTCGTTACTGATAAGTACTCTTATCTCGTTCCCGCGGTATGTGATCCCTTGTGAGCCAGTCACATGCTTGCAAGCCAATTGGATGACATTCCACCGAGAGGGCCCAGAGTATATCTATCCGTCTAATGGATGGACAAATCCCACTCTTGATCCATGTGCCTCAACCCATACTTTCCGAACACTCAATGCCACCTTTATAGCCACCTAGTTACGGTGTGGTGTTTGATGTCATCAAAGCATCCTTCCGGTGATGGTGATTAACATGATCTCATGGTCGAAGTAATTAGGTTACTATGTATTAGAAAGCTTATAGCAAATGAACTATATTAAATGACTTGATCTTTATGCTATGCTTAACTATAGGA
This sequence comes from Avena insularis, assembly GCA_023614405.1. Taxonomy (NCBI): domain Eukaryota; kingdom Viridiplantae; phylum Streptophyta; class Magnoliopsida; order Poales; family Poaceae; genus Avena; species Avena insularis. Next base: position 25,796,248 of record CM042689.1, on the reverse strand, counting down.
GTATGTCCATCACATCATTCTGCTAATGATATGACCTTGTTGTTAATAACATCTCTATGTTCATGATCAGGAAACCATGATCATATATTAACCAACAAGCTAGTTTAACAAGAGGCTTTACTAGGGACTCTTTTATGTTTACAAATCACACAAGTATTAATGTTTCCGGTTAATACAATTATAGCATGGTATGTAAACATTTATCATAAGTATGAAGATATGATAATAACCACTTTATTATTGCCTCTTGGGCATATCTCCAACAGTCTCCCACTTGCACTAGAGTCAATAATCTAGTTGCAAACCTTTGTGCATTCAACACCTATGGCTTTCTGGTGTCGTATGTACATGATTGCTAGTGGTCAACTGATCTCTGGATCTGACACTTCCAGGTCCGTGTGTAATTGCATGTCTTTGCGTCTCTACGCATCACTCATTCTCTAATGAGATGGCTTTGTACAAATTTGGTCCTTTGGTATGACCTTTAGTTCTTTGGGGTTAAAACATGTTGATAATATTGTCGTACAATATATCTTTATAGTATTATCCCTGTTGTGAACTACACCTAGTTTGATAACAAACTACTTGACACAAATGCCCTCTTTTGCTGCTATAATAGCAGTTATATACTTAGCCCTTTTGTTGTAGTATCTGTCACAATGTCTTAACTTTGGAACTCATCCAAATTCATTATGGAACTCACATTCCATCATATTGTGCCACCCTTAGTTTAGATTGAGATAAACTTAATTTGTACTTTGTGACAAAACTAGTATCAATGTAATTCATTTACAATAAACTAACCATCTATTTGTCACTTCTACAAAATAATATATTCTTAGTTCTTTTACAAGATCATAAGAATATCTTTACTATCGTCCAATAATCATCTTATGAATCATTCTGGTATACGCTCATAACATTTAGAGCATAGGACATATCTGGATTTGTACACATCACAGCATGATTGATAAAATACTCTTTGTGATTTTATCTATAAGTATCAAAAATACTTAAATATTTATTTCAATCCTTCCTGTGCAACAAGAACCTTTCTTGTAGTTTCTATATTGAACTCATTCAATATCTCATCTATGTACTTCTGGCACAACCATATTGGCGTCACAATTTATCCATATAGACTTTGATGCCAAATATTCGGGTTCTGTCTAAGCCTTTCATCGAGATGAAATTCTTATCCTGTGTCAATAAAAAGATACATCATTTCCAATCAACAATATGTCTTCTACATAATGTTTTAGAAACATGTCTTAGCGCTCCCACTTAATTTCTTGCAAATGCAAGCATCTTCATCGTCTCCGATGAAATTAAACTCTTTTAACAGTTTCATCATAGTGAAGATTCCAATTCCGTGATGCTTACTTCAACCATTGAAGTTTGCATATGCTTTTATCATCCTTTGAATTAACAAAACCCTTTGGACCGTGTTATGTACACGTCCTAGGTAACAATTCTATTAGAAGAACTTGTTTTGTTTATTCAACTACCACATAACAAAATTATATGTAGTGGTTGCTACATTAATCCGTCTAGACTAAATATCGCTATGAAAGATCAAATCTTGTCATATACAACCTTTGAACATTGTTGTGAACTCTTTCCCAACATGTCGACTATTTCATAGATGTGAAACATCCATGTCTATTTCTTTGTAGATCCAAATATGACTGTAAGGTCTTGTACCTTTCTAGAGGGTCTTTCAAGTTCAAAGATTGATCTCTCGTATATGGAACTATCACGGATTTTATGGCTTCAAGCCATTTTACGGAGTCAGGGCCCATCATCGCTTCTTTGCATGTAGTCGGATCATTATTTTTAAATAATGATTTAACTCTCAAATCTTGGTATTTGATTGTTTACCCGACCTACTTGTTTCAATAGGAACTTAGATCTCTGTGATCACAACCTTTGAGGCACGTGATCCATGAGCATTGTTGCTGCCTTCGGAACACTTTTCGGCGCTGCACAACTTTGCACATATAGCTAAGGTTCTTTTAGCCTTATCAAAGCACTATTGTCCTCCCACTTAACTTTTCACGAAAAATTCCTTCTCAAAGAAACTTGACGTTCTAAGCAACAAACACCTTTGTCTCCGATGTTATGGAGGAACAGTTATTCGAAATAACATACAAAGACAGGTTCATCTGACTTTGGTTGCAAACATCTTTCTTATGCATAGCATACCAATGTTTAAGAAAGGATAACTTGGGTTTTATCCCAAACCATAACTTTATATGGTGTCATTTCAATGGATTATGATGAAGCTCTTTTCAGTGGAAAAACGGTAGTCTCTAAAGCTTTTAATATTTAAAATATAATGACAGTTTTATGAATTACACCTTTGATCTTACCATGTCAAACAAGGTTCAATTACATATCTCGAACGTTCCATGCTCTTATGGTGTTTCGGGAAATGCAAATCCACGGAATGATTCCTTAAATCTTAGGTATTTTTATGCTAAACTTGTAACTCAAATATCTTCCTTTATGATCTTATCATAAACTATTTATATTCTTGTTACAATGATTTTGCACTTCATCTTGAAAATCTTTGAACTTTTCAAATGTTTCATACTTCATCCTTATTAAGTAAATATTCTTATATTCACTCAAATTTTCGGAGGAAGCATATGAAGTTGAAATCCATCGCTCTTGACTACACATAATGGACTTCATACAACAATATGCACAAGTTCCAATAAGCTAGTCATTCGTTCCCTTTTGGCCTATGAACAAAGTTTTAATTATCTCTAGGAAAGTTTCACAAGCGTCATTTGATCAAAAATCAAAAAGACTCCAAAATTCCATCCACATGGAGTTTCTTCATGTTTTATTTCTAATATAATTTAAACGGCGATGTCACTTCCTAAGTGATCTTTCAATCAATTTGTCTTTCGACATTTTTAGCACTAGTTTTATGGATGTGATTTCTCCAACGAGATTTGTAAATCATCCATCTTTTATGGATTACGGCAATTATTTGAACAACCCATTTGTTCTCATAATACCTGATAAAACAAATCTTGAAGGCAAGCTTTGATGTTTAACGAGCAACACAATAACCCTTTATTTGTTCTCGATGAACATCATCACATATTCTTTTCCTAGTTACTTAGGCCATTGTAGTTCATGAATTCTATTGTTTCGTATGACAATTCATACCAACAAATTCAGTATCCAGTACTTAAGAACCATATTATTTAACAAGCAAAGAATACAGCCATAACATGTATATCCTTTATATACCTAAACTGAACAATTCTAGTCTTTTCTTTTCTGCCATATATTTATGAGATTATCTTTCAGTATTTCTTTTGCTGTTTGAAAGAATCTATCAACATCAATAGTGGAGCCATATACATGAAACATAGTCCAAAGCATAAAATACCAATGTCTTTGGACTTGCACTTTGAAATAGATCACCATCATCAGATGTTTGGTGTTCTTTCAAATTCCTTTCTTTAGTAATCTCTTGGCGTAGTAAACATTTTACCTACATCAAATATTCACCCTTATCATGGAATTATCCATGATCAAGCTACTTTTAGCTTATAACGGTGAATCGCGAGTATAATGTTGCTCTCCAAAATCTTTTGGAGGATTTGGACAACTAATGTCTCCAACCTTTTGCAAATTCTCATCAAATATGAGAACATGACTTTTGCCATATTATACTCTATCATGTTGCAACCAAAATTTCGTTTCAGATACCACAATATCTTCCACACATCATGGTTTCTGAAACAACTCTTTCAGATCCTAGATGACCTTGATATTAAGACAATTCTTTGAATATCAAGAATCATGGAGACAAACATGATACTCATACACTGACACTTGGAATTGTCACTCTTGATTTAATACTAAGTATTAAACTTCATGGAGTAACCGGAACTTACTGAAAGTTTGCAATAGGACTTTTAAACTTTAGATTAACACTTCAAAACAATACGATACCAGTTCGCAAAGTAATTAACCAGAATTCTATAGTTCTATCATCTCAATTATAACTAAGCGCAAGGTGGTAAACGGATGCCAATTACTACAACAATTATGCAAATTCACTTTGATTTAATTTATGATAAATAGTGTTCAACTTTTAATCATATTGCCATTGAACTCCCACTCAAAACAATATCCCTCACATTGTTTTAGTGATCACACAAACCAAATCCACCACATCAAAACCGATCATCACGAGAGTTGATGTAGCTTCAATGGCGAACAATCAACATGTTCATCATATCTACTATATGACTCATGCTTTAACTTTCGGTGATCCGTGTTCCGAGACCATGTCTGTACATGCTAGGCTCGTCAAGATCAAACCTTAGCTTCCGCATGAGCAAATCTGGCTTGCTCACGTTGTATACACTCGCAGAATCTACCACATCCGATCATCATGTGATGCTTCGAAACAACGAGCTTTAGCAACGGTGCTTACTAAGGATGAACACTTTAAAACTTGAAATTGTGTGCTTGAGGGATCATCTTATAATGCTACCATCATGAACTAAACAATACAAGATGCATAAAAGGTTTAACATCACATTCAATTCATAATATGTGATATGATATGGCCTTTCTTCTTGTGCTTCCGATCTCCATCTTTAAGCACGAACATGATCTCCATCATCACTAGCATGGCGTCAAGGTCAATGGCGCCGCTTCATGGTTGTCATCCACCAGCATCAACTATTACAACTACCTTGAATAATAGACACGCGGGTCTTTAACGGAATTTAAAAGGCAACCATATGGCTCCTGCCGATTGCCAACTTACAATAAGGAACATTGCATACATCATATATAATCACAATCGTGGCCATATCACATCACAGCACACCCCTGCAAAACAAAGTTAGACGCCTCTAATTTTCTTTGCATGTTTTACGTGGTTTGGGGCTTTCAATAAGTGTTGTTCTAACTTACGAACAAGAAACACAACATTGATACTAGTATTGTCAATCACCCGTTGTAAATTGAATCTTAACTATGTTGGGATAAACAGGCACCCGCAAAGCCACTTATGCAATACAAGTTGCATGTCAAGCGTGGAGCAAGTCTCATGAACGATGTCATGTAAGGTTAGCCCGGGCCGCTTCATCCCACCATCTCGCAAGATGCAAAGTACACAAGAAGCAATCGACAACAAAAGAATCAACTCCCACAATGACCATTGTGTTCTACTCGTGCAACAGATCTACATATAGACACGACTCTGATACCACTGTTGGGGTTCGTAGCATGGAAAACAAAAAAATTCTACCGCATGCAAACAAACAAGCCAAGATCTATCTACTAGATTGTAGCAACGAGTTGATAGAGGAACTCACCCTCTAAGATTCCAAAGCGGTTAACGAGAGCATATTCTCGTGGGTGATGTAGTCGTACTCTTGCCGATATCAAGATCGCGTAGACGATCCTTCCGGTGCTGCGTTCCGGCAGCGCTTCCATAGTCGGTCACACGTTCGGTACTCGATGAAGACCTTCCTCTCCCTTGTTCCAGCAGGTAGCGGAGTTTGTAGCACTCTCCTCGTGATTCCGGCAGCACGACGGCGTGGTGTTGGAAGTAGAGGGAAGATCTCGCAGGGCTTCGCCTTAAGCCGGAGCGAGTATGGTGGAGTATGAGAGAGGCCTTGGTGATCTAGGGTTTAGAGGGCACCAAGGGGAGAGGTGTAGCCGGCGGATAGGCTTTGGGATACCCCAACTCGACGACTTGGGAGGAGATCCCTAGGTGGTGGCGGCAGCAGCACTTGGTGGTGGTGGTGGCTCCTTAGGCTAGGGTTTCAAGGTGTAGGGAGAGGGGGCGCCCTACCCCTCTTTATATAGGAGGGGAGAGGCGGTTTGGGGAGGAGGGAGTCCTCCTCCAACTCCTCCTCATGGCCGGCGGGTGGGAGGGAGTGAGACTTCCTCCCCAAGTAGGTTTCCTACTCTCCCTCCACCAAACAAACTTGAGATTTGACTTTTTCAAATTGGCGTTTGACTTTCAAACTTCGATTTGATTTCTTCTCTTTTTTTTGCCCAGCCAAGTGACCTAGTACATGATGCAATCATTCCACATTGTCATGACACATCCATGTACCCTTCCCCTCCGGAGTGCCGGACCTTCCAGACCCTTCTAGAACATTCCTGGTGAAAACACCGGAATCATTCCCGAACTCCAAAACGGGACTTTACTTATATGAATCTTATTCTCCGGACCATTCCGGATCTCCTCGTGATATCCCGGATCCCATCCGAGACTTCGAACAACATTCGGTCTCTTACTCATCATTCCATAACTACTCAACAACATCGAATCCTTAAGTGTGTCTCTCTACGGTTCGTGAATTATGCGGACATGACCGAGACACTTCTCCGATCAATAACCAATAGAGGAATCTAGAAATTCATATGGCTCCCACATATTTCTACGATTACTTTGTGATCGAATGAACCACTTACATACGATACCAATTTCCATTTGTCTCACGATAGTTTACTTATCCGAGGTTTTGATCGTCGGTATCTCTGCATACCTAGTTCAACCTTGTTACTGATAAGTACTCTTATCTCGTTCCCGCAGTATGTGATCCCTTGTGAGCCAGTCACATGCTTGCAAGCCAATTGGATGACATTCCACCGAGAGGGCCCAGAGTATATCTATCCATCATATGGATGGACAAATCCCACTCTTGATCCATGTGCCTCAACCCATACTTTCCGAACACTCAATGCCACCTTTGTAGCCACCCAGTTACGGTGTGGTGTTTGATGTCATAAAAGAATCCTTCCGGTGATGGTGATTAACATGATCTCATGGTCAAAGGAATTAGGTTACTATGTATCAGAAAGCTTATAGCAAATGAACTATATTAAATGACTTTATCTTTATGATATGCTTAACTATAGGAGTATGTCCATCACATCATTCTCCTAATGATATGACCTTGTTGTTAATAACATCTCTATGTTCATGATCAGGAAACCATGATCATATATTAACCAACAAGCTAGTTTAACAAGAGGCTTTACTAGGGACTCTTTTATGTTTACAAATCACACAAGTATTAATGTTTTCGGTTAATACAATTATAGCATGGTATGTAAACATTTATCATAAGTATGAAGATATGATAATAACCACTTTATTATTGCCTCTTGGGCATATCTCCAACATTTTCCACCACTCCAATGCTTGCGACAGTAGCGCAGGTGTCCGGACGCTCGTCCTCCTCCATGTCTTCTTCATCCCCTACCAAAATCTCCTCCTCCTTGGGGTTTTGAGGATCATATTCCTTAGGCTTCTTGCCTTTTTTGTTGTCGGATACCATGGTGCTCTAAACTTTGAGAAGATTTCTTGACAGAAACAGATCGAAACAAAAACACTATGAGAACACAATATACGAACCTCGAGGGATCCGGGGGGTTATATATTATGAAGTTTCAAAGCATAAGGAAGGTATTGGTGCGAAAACAAGACGGAGACGGAGCTCGGGGGGCTCACACCACCTTGATGCATGCACACAGTGTTGACATGGGACGCTTCGCTGGACACCCCAAGAGCAAGGTGTGATGAGCACAGAAGCAAGTTTCCCTCAGTAGAGACCGAGGTTATCGAACCAGAAGGAGGAAGGTAACGTCTCAAAGGTGTTGCAAGCAACATAGAAACCTACACAACATAAACTCAAGACTTTCCCCAACGAATCAGTGAGGTTGTCAAGCTCACAGTTTTGCTGTAACAAAGAATTAACTGTATGGTGTGGAAGGTGATGAATGGTTTGCAGCAAGTATTTAGTGGAAGATGTATCAATGATAAAGATTGGACCGGGGTCCATAGTTCACTAGAGGTGCTCTCCTTAGATAAACAACATGGCATGAAGGGTAAACAAATTACAGCAGGGCAATTGATAGGAACTGAGCAAGGCATAACAATGCAATACCAGACAAAAAGATCCTATGAGATTCGATTGGGCAATACAACAATATAAATAGACCGCCATCCAACTGCATCTATGACTAGAAGTCCACCTTCAGGTTATCATCCGAACCCCCTCCAGTATTGAAAGTGTAAGATGGTTAACCTAGAGGGGGTGAATAGGTTTGTACAAAATTATTTATAATCTTTTGCAAGTTTTAGGCTTTGCGGAATATAAGTGAGCCTAAATGCAAACTAGGTGAGGCAACCTAGATGATGAACAAGATACTTCAAGCTCGAAGGCTATCACAAGGTAAACAACACAAGTAAGAGATCGGTTAAGGAATAACCGAAGCACGCGGAGACGAAGATGTATTCCCGTGTTCACCACCTTTGGGAAGGGGGCTACGTCACATTGGAGAGGTGTGAGGTTCCACGAAGGATTCCTCATGCGGAACAAAGTCTCGCCTTCTTCTCCGAGCCTATCCCACGAAGGAATAGCTCACTTACTCGTGGTAGACTTTAAGGTAGTCTCCAAACCCTCACAAACTTTCCACGGAGCAAATCACAAGCCGAATGCCTCCGGGCGACCCTAGCCGCCTAGGGTTTCCCACAAACCCAAGAGTAACAAGTTAACTCGATGAAATCAAGGGGGAATGAACTTTGGCTTGGTGGAAACATAGATCAGGACCTCCTCTTCCTTTCTACCAAAGGGATTTGGATTTGGTTGGGTAGAATGGGAGATCCTCAAGCTTTTGTGTTTCAACAATGGGGGAGAGAGAGAGCTTCAAGAAATGAAATGTTATCTCAAGTGCCTAACCTCTCAGTGGAGAAGAAAGGGGTATATATAGTGTGAGAGGAAAAAGAGCCGTTTGGGGGTTCCTGCGACAGAACCAGCAATAAGTCCGGTTGGACCGAGTTGCTCGCCGGAATTTCCGGCGACAGCTCCGGTTCACCGGACCCCACGCCAGAATTTTTGGCGGCGACTAAAATTCTCGGCGAACAACCGAAAGGCTATGCAGTAAGCCATATCGGCATACACCGAGAATTTCCGGCGGCGACCAGAAATTCCGGCGACAGCACCGGCGCCGCCGGTGCTTTTGCCGATTTCACAGTAACCTCTTTTGACTCATTATTCAAGGTTGTTTTCTCTCTTTCTTTGAACGGGTGTGTGTGGGTGGATGATGATAGGCATATATGGTGTAGAACATCCCCAAAGAGCACATCGAGATCACCCCTCTTAATAGTGCGGTGTTTCCTATTTGACTCAAGAGTAAATAAGAGAAAATAATAAACAACGCCACTGGCTCTTCATAAGAAACGAATGGGGGGTCACCCACATCACCTATCATCAACAACCTGCGGATTCTCACTTGTAGAGAATCTAATAGAAACATTAGTCCATTCTCTAGCTCCGATGTCATAGTTAACCAAAGCACTAGATAAGGGTTATTTTCCCTTTAAATCTTCCCCTTTTTGGTTAACAATGACAAACCGAGCAAGAGTCAAAATATGATATTATGATACGATTAGATCTAGCACATAATAGCAAGCACATAGTGATAGGAAATCCAAGTACAATAAGAGAACTGCAAAGTTATCCAAACACACACACAAATGGTTCGATAAAGCAAATAAAAGCACAAGCCCGTGAGAGACAAACGATCAAAGTAGGGCTTGTGTAAGAGGCAAATCATGAAAGAAGCGAATCTACTCTTTCTCCCCCTTTGGCATCGAAACCAAAAAGGAAGAAACGAGCGGAGAGACCGATCTAGCCACCGAAGTTGTCCTCCTCATCATCGTCATCATAGGCTTCTTCCTCTTCTTCTTCATCATCACCCTCCTCTTCGTCCTCGCCCTCATCATCATCGTCATTCCCTGTAGATGTAGCACGGCGCTGAGAGGAACTGGAAGTGGCAAACCCGGGGAACATAGATGGATCAAAACCCCTAAACATGTCATCATCCAGCGGGGGCTTCTCAAAGTTGATATAAGGGCCAGGAGCAAGAGCATTGCCCAAATCTGGCACTGGTCGACCATGCTCTGCCAAGAAGGAATTCTGCTGCCTCCTGTTCTCCTGACTGAGCTCCAAACTGCGGTGAGCAACATCATAGGAGGAGCGACACATATCCCATAAGCTGTTGAAGAATCGGGCAAGACCTTTCTTGTGAGGAAGAGCACGAGTAAGGTCCCTACGAGAGCGCGAGCCACTAGCAGACAGAGGATCATGATCATGCTTGGTCCGGCGTTCAGATGGCAGCATTTGAGGGAGCTCCACATGAGAGCCCCGGCGAGGTAAGGTGAAATCCTCCATATCTTCACGCGGACCTCTAGGGAGAGCAGCTGCAGGAACGGTGGCCTCAATCAAGCGCTGAACATACTGACAGAAATTGGGAGTCATGCGCTTCTCAATGGACCGCTGAATCTCACAGTAGATGAAGTCACACACATTGATCTTCCAGAGACGGCGAGGCTCACAGTAGTACAGCAGATTCTTGTGGTGGCCGCGGACATCAACAACATCACCAGCCTTGCTCACAAGATTGTAGCGGAAGAACCGAGCAAGCACCATGTAGTAGTAGTACATCCCTGACAAGCTGGGAGGTTGATGGATGGGATCACTAGGATAGCAGAAAAGGAGCTGGTTGTCACTGAAGGCCTTCTCAGAATGAATGCAGAAGCCAAAGACACTATCATGAGGGTAACCCAGGGCATGGCAGAAAGCATCAAAAGAAGCCGAGTATGGCTTGGTGCCGGTCATCCAAGTGACAGTGCGAGCATCATCAGTGTGAAAGTAAGCTGTGCAAAAGAACTAGCGAATGAGATCTGGCATTAGCTTGACCTTGACAGTAGCAATAGCAAAGACATCCATATGCTTCAGGGCCACATCCACATGCTCGAAACCGGAGGAGAGGTAATGAGCACAGTGGTCCTCATTGAGATACTTGGGAGGAACAAAGAAACCCCGCCGCATACGAGTTGGCTCATCGTAAAAGTCATCCCAAAAGCACTTCTGAGTGTCAACATCTTGTCAGCCCCTTGATAACTGCGGTTGGGAAAGAGGTACAGATTCTGCCTCCTCAAGTCCCGCCACTGATTCACAGTAATATCCGAAACAGTATTGTAGTTGGGAGGAACTTCTTCTACAGTAGGACCAAGATTGGACTTGCCCTTCATAGCGGATCTTCCAGCAGAGGCTTTCTTCTTCTGGCCACTTGCAGATCCAGAACCCCCTGTGAGAGCAGCTTTGTCGAGTTGACACTGAGTGAGGCGAGGAGGAGGCTGAATAGTAAGCTTTCTCTTTTTGCCGGTGTCGGGATCAAAGTCGTTGTGGTCAGACTCTACACAATAAGCACACAAGAACGCAAGGCAAACAAGAACAAATGAGTGTATATGCCATAGAAGAGCTCACAATAACACAGAATGAATGTTGGGCAAGCACATGGATAGAAAAATAGGCGAAAGAAAATTTCGGCTCCAGGTCCGGCAGAACTGACCCTGTCGCCGAAATGATCGGCGACGGTTCCGGCGAACCGAAAGCTCGACCGGAATTTCCAGTGAGCATGTCGGTCGACCGGAACAGTGACCGGAAATTCCGGCGGCAGGTTCGGCTCGACCAGGGCTAGGACCGAATAACTAGGGCAATCAACAGTGATACTATCCATGACTTAGTACTTGCGAAAAAACATCATGAGGGAGAATAGTGGGTGAAACAAAGGTGATGCTAGCCTAGTTACTCTACTAGGACGATAGAGAGAACTAAGGGAGCACAAGTGACCATGAAGGCTAGGGTTTCACCACCAACAAGAAAGGAAAAGAAGAGAGGAAAGAGCAAAAATACCCTCGGATGCCGAAGACGAAGCCATGCCCCCTCCCTTGGCAAGGATGGGCACGAAGAAAGCACCACACGAGAAAGTGGGGAAGCACTCCCCGATCTCCCAATGCGGGCAAGGAGAGAGTAAAACCTCCGGTGAAAAGACTTGTAGAGGCCCGATCTACAACTTGGTGGAGTGGGGAGGGATTTGGGTGGAGGGAAGGGCCTATGGGGGGTGGGGAAGCTTGGGGCGGCGGCCATGGAGGAGGGGAGGGCATGGGGAAGAAAGAAAGGAAGAGGATGGAACTACCCCACGCGCAGGCTATAAATAACCTCTTCAAAAAAAATTCGGCAATAAGTCCGGTCGAACCGGTGCCCACGCCGGAATTGCCGGCGAGAACATCGGCGAACCGACCTAGTGACCGGAAATTCCGGTGGCGACCGAAATTTTCGGCAGATAACCAAAAACACGTACTGTAAGGGTTTTCGGTCTGCTTCTAGAATTTTCGGCGGTCGCCAAAATTTTCGGTCATCAGGCCGGCGAACCAGTATTTTTGCCGGAAAATTTCTGAAGAAAGCGAAGGAAAGTGTTTAATGTTTTGGAGATGAAATATTGTGAGAAATCATATGAGCATATACACAAGATTCAAATGAATACCAGAAAGAGCACTGTCCATATGGCAAGGTCATGAAGAAACAAAAACGAAGAGCAACCATGGACAAAGGATTTAGCTTGAAGCAACAATGCACCCAATACACAAAACCGACCGTTTTGTGGAGGATTTCTCCCCCTATGTTTAAGCACACATGTCATGGCACCTCAAAGATAGATGCTTGGACCCATACATGACACATATCAATTTATGTTGCACACATAGGTAAGCATCAAACCAATACATGTTGAGATGACCATCCCTACATGTGCTGCACAACTAAGCTACATAGCATGTTAAGAGCACGAATATAGTGCAAGAAGCAAATCAATCCAAGTTTTGGGGATCTAGGATACCGGGTTCTCGCCTCAACATGACAAACCGGGCTTCATCCAAAGGCTTCGTGAAGATATCGGTCAATTGAAACATCATACCCACATGAGTGAGATTGATATCAACATTTGCGACATGGTCACGTAGGAAGTGGTGGCCAATGTCAATATGTTTGGTGCGACAGTGTTGGACGGGGTTGTTGGCAATCTTTATTGCACTTTCATTGTCACATAGAATAGGCACCGTACCAAGAGACACACCATAGTCTTTCAAGGTTTGCCTCATCCATAACAATTGAGCACAACAAGATGTCGCGGATATGTATTCGCCTTCGGCGGTGGATAGGGCTATGGAGTTTTGTTTCTTGGAAGACCAACTCACCAACCACCGGCCAATAAATTGGCAAGCCCCAGAGGTTGATTTCTGGTCAACCTTATCGCCTGCCCAATCGTCATCCGAATAGCCAACAAGCTCAAAGGTTGACCCCTTTGGATACCAAAGCCCGAGAGTAGGAGTGAGAACAAGGTACCTAAAAATCCATTTGACCACCATCAAGTGGCACTCCTTGGGAGCGGATTGAAAACGATCACACATTCCAACACTTAACATGATATCCGGCCTAGAAGCACAAAGGTAGAGCAAGACCCAATCATAGAACGATATACCTTTTGATCCACGTCCTTCTCACCAACTCCAAGGCCAAGTTGTCCATTTAGTGACATGGGTGTCTTCATGGGATTAGCCTTGGCCATCTCAAACTTATTGAGCATGTCCTTAATGTACTTATCTTGAGAGATGAAAGTGCCGTGAAGAAGTTGCTTTATGATGATCCTAGAAAGAGCTTCAACTCCCCCATCATGGACATCCTAAATTTCATAGTCATCAACTCGGCAAAAGCTTGGTTATGAGATTCGTTAGTTCCACCAAAGATAATATCATCAACATAGATTTGAACAATAAATAAGCCACCCCCTTTAACCCGTTTGGTGAAAAGGATGGAATCGACCTTACCCACGCTAAACCCATCCATGAGTAGAAAATCTCTAAGGAGCTCATACCAAGCACGAGGAGCTTGCTTTAGTCCGTAGAGAGCCTTATGGAGTAGATACACAAGGTTGGGATAGCGTGTGTTTTCGAAACCCGGGGGTTGAGCTACATATGCAACCTCTTTCAAGGGACCATTAAGAAATGCAGTTTTCACATCCATTTTATAAAGCTTGAATTTATGGAAAGATGCATAAGCAAGCAAGAGACGAATAGCTTCAAGACGAGCAACGGGCGCAAAGGTGTCCTCATAGTCAATACCTTCTATTTGGGCATACCCTTGCGCCACTAACCTTGCTTTGTTTCTTGTGACGACCCCGTTCTCATCTTGCTTGTTCTTGAACACCCACTTGGTCCCAATGACATTGATGTGATGATCTTTAGGCCTCTCCACTAGAGACCACACTTCATTGCGGGTGAAACACTCGAGTTCTTCTTGCATGGAAATGACACAATCCGGATCCTCCAAAGCCTCAAGAACCTTAAGGGGCTCAAAGTTGGACACAAAGGCATTATACCCACAAAAGTTTGTGAGGTTCCTCTTCCTGGCACGGGTCTCGATCCCTCTTGATATGCTTCCAAGGATATTGTTGACTTGAAGTCCACTTGCAATGGAGGCGGCCTTGATCTTCCGAATTGTGCCTTCATGATCAACAAATTCATCTTTTGAGGGGCCTTGATCATTGACACCATCTTAAGCTTGGCCTTGAGATGGAGGTTGATCTTCTACTTGGTCTTGCTCAAGGGTTTGAGGGCTTGATTCTTGTTCTTCGGTTTGCATGGCATCTTGAGTGAGATGTTGATCTTGTGATGCATTTGATGGCTCAACTTGGGTAGATCTTGGCTCTTCTTGAGTTGAGCTTGATTCTCCCCCATCATCTTGTTGAACATTAATGTGAGACTCGGTGGGCAAGATGTGCCCAATACCCATCAACTTGATGACTTGAGAAGAATCACCATCTCCTACATCACGAGAAGAAACTTGCCCCTCATGGGGGCCATTATTCTCCAAAAACTCCACGTCACAAGATACTTCAACACTACCATTGGTCTTGTTGTAGTATCTATAGGCATGAGAGTTTTTCGCATAACCAACAAAAATACCCTCTATAGTTCTAGATTCGAATTTACCGAGCTTTTCCTTTTTGTTCTTGACGAGGCACTTGCATCCAAAGACACGGAAGTAGTTGACATTGGGCTTCTTACTTGTGATAATCTCGTATGGAGTCATGTCAAAGGGAGCTCGGAGGAAGAGCCGGTTCGTGTAGTGGACCGCGGTAGCAATAGCTTCTCCCCAAAAATTGTGAGGGGACTTGAATTCACTCAACATTTTTCTTGCCATCTCAATGATTGTCCGGTTCTTCCTTTCAACAACACCATTTTGTTGAGGGGTATAAGGAGCTAAGAATTCATGCTTGATCCCCTCATCTTCAACAAACTCTTGCATGGTGTAGTTCTTGAACTCGGTGCCGTTATCGGTTCTAATGGTCTTGATCTCCACTCCATGAGTGCGTTGAGCTTGCTTGGTGAAGATCAAAAATTCCTTGAAGGTCTCATCCTTCGTCTTGAGAATAAAGACCCAAGTATACCTTGAGTAATCATCAACAATGACAAACCATATCTTCTTCCACCAAGGGAGTCATATGTCGATGGCCCGAAGAGATCCAAATGGAGCAGCTCCAAGGGTCTTGACGTGGCCACCTTGGTAACGGAAGTATGATGTTTCCCAATTTGCTTTCCTGAAATGCAAGCACTACACACACGATCTTTCTCAAAGGAGATACCGGTTAGTCCAATAATATGCTCACCCTTTAGGAGTAGATTGAGATTTCTCATGTTGAAATGGCCTAGGCGACGATGCCAAAGCCATCCCTTGTCAGCCTTGGCCATTAGACATGTAGGAAGAGATTGGCTCTCTTTCGAGAGGTCTACCACATAAAGGCCGTCTTCCACGTGTACAATGAGAACCAAGCTGAGATCATCACCCCTAAAGACCTTCACAAAAGTTCTAGAGAAATAGGATTCATAGCCGGCATCCGCAAGATGTTTAATAGAAAGCAAGTTGTAACCAAGGTTTTCAACATGTAAGACGGTCTCTAGAGTCAAAACCTTGGAGATTACCAACTTGCCATAACCTAGTACCTTTCCTTTAGAGTTATCTACAAAAGTGATGCTTGACGTTGAGTTGACATAGTGAATGAATTGGTCAAGCCTACTCCTACCTCCGGTCATGTGATTGGTGCATCCACTATCAAACACCCATTTTGATCCACCGGAGGCATAACCCTACAAAATCAATTTTTTGATTTAGGAACCCATTGAGTAATGGGTCCCCTAGCATTAGCAACAAGATCCTTAGGTACCCAAATTGAGTACCACCTATAAGCATAACCATTTCGAGGGCCAACAAATTTGGCATATACATCTCCTTGAGTGCCCTTACATAGCACATAAGAAGGATTATACTTTCCCGCATACTTGTGATTGGGATTGCCCCTCATGGCTCCCCCATTCACCACATTCCTTTTGACTTGGTCAACCACCTTGTAACCTTCTTTTATAAAGGTTATCTTCTTTGGTGGAATGGCATTGCTCGTGTTGTTCTTTGGATCAAAACCGACACCTTCCTTGGAAATTCTCGTCTTTTGACGGGATAAAATCTCATCTAGGATCTTTCCCTTGGAGGTAGGTGCACGACGCTCTTTCTCAAGTTTCTCTTTCAACTTCTTATTTTCCTCAATGAGGTGAGCTTGATCAAAGGTAGAGTTAGAGGTACAAGAATCATTTTCAACAATAATTGGATCCTTCAATGTACCAAGAGCCTTCTCATAGGACACTCGAAGTTGATCATGGTTCTCTCCAAGTTTTATGAGCTCACGCTTGACAAGCAAACTAGCCTTCTCAAGGTGCTCAAGGTCCTTGGTAAGAGAAGCATGAGCAACTTCAAGCTCTTTCTTTGAGGCATCAAGCTCTTGGGACAATGAGTTATCCCTATCAATAGTGTCCATGTCTTTTGCTTTATCAATTTCAAAAATTTCAATTTGTAGTTTAAGAAAAGAATTGGTATTCTTTTCCTCACAAAGCTCTTGCTCAAGAAGATTGAATCTTCGTTTCTCATCATCAATATGAGATTCCAAGCTATCAATGGCCTCATCACGTGAGCTAACAAGTTCCATTAATTGCTTGACTCTAGCACGAGCAATGGGAGGAAGAGACTTCATGATGGCATACATTTCTTTTATATATTCTTCACCAAATTCATCACTATCACTATCATGATCACTCTCAAGATCATACAAGACACTAGATAGGGATAGAGGAGAGACAATTACCTTGGATCTTCTTGCCATAAGACAAGAACCGGTGATCTTGGGAATAGGAGAACTCTCGATGTAGTCCTTGGAGTAGTCGTAGGTGAGAGGTGAACCGGGTTCGACATATGCCAAACCGGTCACACCCACCACTTTCTCCTTATCCCCACACTCCACGTCAGACTCGTCCTTGGAGCTCCTTGCCATGAGGCAAGTGGCGGTGACCTTGGGAGTAGGAGAGTCGTCGGTGTAGTCCTTGGTGTAGTCATAGGCGAAGAGAGACCCGGGTTTGGCAAAGGACAAACCGGCCACTCCAACCACCTTCTCTTCATCCTCTTCCTCCTTGTCGGATATGTATTCTTGGCCTAGGAAGCCCTTACCATCACGCCTATTGTTCCTCTTGTATCTTTCATTGATGGGGTTGGGCTTCAATCTTGTTTCTGCACCTTCTTCATACTTAGGCTTGTCAAGCCTCTTCTCATATGGACACTTGTCGGCAAAATGGGTCGACTCGTCACAATTGTATCACGTCCTCTTCTTCTCACTTGATCCCATTGAACTTCTCCTTCTTCGGAACTTCATGTTCTTGGTGAAGATAGCAAGTTGAGAGAGCATATCATCAACTCCATCAACATCGCTATCTTCATCACTAGCAACATCTTCTTACACATGCTTGGCCTTTAATGCTAGAGAGTGGGAAGACCCAATAGCACGGTTGATCTCCTTGATCTTTTTCCCTTCATCCGCCAAGTTATCCGTGGCAACTAGATAAGAGACTAGATCATCAAGAGTGAATTGATTAGCTCTATCAAGGAGTTGCAAGTTCAAGGCAAGCTTCTTGTCGGTGACCATGATCATGGAGACAATCTTGGACTTGATAAGTTCATCATTCAAATTGAATCCATCATCATACTTCTCACACCCTAGGCCACCAATCTTCACGCGGAGGGCAAGAAGTCTCTTGTATGCTTCAGCTATAGTCTCACCATCATGGTTCATGAACATGTTCATCTCTGACTTGGCGGCTTCATACTTGGATTTTTGGATAAGAGAGTTTACCTCTTGGAGAATGACAATCCTATCCCAAAGATCCTTTGCGGTGGGGATGTCGCTGACTTGATCATGGAGAGTGTGGTGAATGGCACTCCTTATCTTGTCACAAGCCGTTGCATTTAGTTGACGGTCGTAGTACTCTCCCGGGGTGAGGTTGTTGGGATCATGAGGGTGGAAACCGGTGCATACAATCTCCCAAATCTCAACGCTGCAGCTGCGAAGATGAGATTCCATAGAAGCTTTCCGATGAGAGAAATGAGTTCCATCATAATGAGGTGCAGGACCCGAACCATTAATATGAGGCATGATGTTTTTTTTCTTAGGATAAACATAAGGGAATTTATTAGGGGGCGTGGAAGTTTTTGACAAGCCGCCATCATGAGTGGACTCGGCATCCTTATCCTTTTCGGTGTCCATTGGTCTCCCTTGAGGTACTACCAATGGATTACCAAGAAAAGCCCCATCGCCAATGGCCTTAAGTTGTCCTTCTAGGTAACTCATTCGAACAAGGAGATCAGAATCCGCCTTGGCCTTTTCAAGGGCACCCTTGGCTAAGATTTCACGAAGCTCCTTGACCGAATAAGTCTTTTCCTCCTCATCATCGGAGAAAACCATCTTTTCTCTTAGGCGGTAAAGCCCTTAAAAGAGCCCTTGGCTCTGATACCAATTGAAAGTGTAAGATGGTTAACCTAGAGGGGGGTGAATAGGTTTCTACAAAATTCTTTATAATCTTTTGCAAGTTTTAGGCTTTGCGGAATATAAGTGAGCCTAAATGGAAACTAGGTGAGGCAACCTAGATGATGAACAAGATACTTCAAGCTCGAAGGCTATCACAAGGTAAACAACACAAGTAAGAGATCAGTTAAGGAATAACCGAAGCACGCGGAGACGAAGATGTATTCCCGTGTTCACCACCTTTGGGAAGGGGCTACGTCACGTTGGATAGGTGTGAGGTTCCACAAAGGATTACTCACGCGCCACAAAGGCTCACCTTCTTCTCCGATCCTATCCCACGAAGGAATAGCTCACTTACTCGTGGTATACTTTAAGGTAGTCTCTAAACCCTCACAAACTTTCCACAGAGCAAATCACAAGCCGAATGCCTCCGGGCGACCCTAGCCGCCTAGGGTTTCCCACAAACCCAAGAGTAACAAGTTAACTCGATGAACTCAAGGGGGAATGAACTTTGGCTTGGTGGAAACGTAGATCGGGACCTCCTCTTCCTTTCTACCAAAGGGATTTGGATTTGGTTGGGTAGAATGGGAGATCCTCAAGCTTTTGTGTTTCAACAATGGGGGAGAGAGAGAGAGCTTCAAGAAATGAAATGTTAGCTCAAGTGCCTAACCTCTCAGTGGAGAAGAAAGGGGTATATATAGTGTGAGAGGAAAAAGAGTTGTTTGGGCGTTCCTGCGACAGAACCGGCAATAAGTTCGGTCGGACCGAGTTGCTCGCCGGAATTTCCGGCGAAAGCTCCGGTTGACCGGACCCCACGCCGGAATTTTTGGCGGCGACCGAAATTCTCGGCGAACAACCGAAAGGCTATGCAGTAAGCCATATCGGTGTACACCGAGAATTTCCGGCGGCGACCGGAAATTCCGGCGACAGCACCGGCGCTTTTGTCGATTTCGCAGTAACCTCTTTTGACTCATTTTTCAACCATGTTTTCTCTCTTTCTTTGAATGGGTGTGTGTGGGTGGATGATGAGAGGCATATATGGTGTAGAACATCCCCAAAGAGCACATCGAGATCACCCCTCTTAATAGTGCGGTGTTTCCTATTTGACTCAAGAGTAAATAAGAGAAAATAATAAACAACGCCACCGGCTCTTCATAAAGAAATGAATGGGGGGTCACCCATCACCTATCATCAACAACCTGCGGATTCTCACCTGTAGAGAATCTAATAGAAACATTAGTCCATTCTCTAGCTCCGATGTCATAGTTAACCAAAACACTAGATAAGGGCTATTTGCCCTTTCAAGTATTAAGTTGCAAGCAACAGACAACTGCTTTAAGCAAAGTGTGTAAGGTAAACAATCCACTTGTTCCATGAACAAGAGACCGTTGTTTTCTCCTTAGTGGCAACATCACATCTACAACCGAAGAGATTCATGTCACTTCCCTTGGAAACTAGAGGCATGAACCCACTATCGAGCATAAATACCCCCTCTTGGAGTCACTAGCAACTACTTGGCCAAGATAGCTACTAAAAATAGAGAGCATGCAAGATCACAAACAACAAAGACATGATAGTATCAAATAGACAAAACCATTAATCAATCTGACATAGTAATCTCAATATCCATCGGATCCCCGCAAACACAACATGCATGATTACAAATAGATTATATCTTGATCATGAATGGAGCTCACAAGATCTATACATGAAAGCACAAGGAGGATATACAACCATCTAGCTACTACATGGACCCGTAGTCCAAGGTGGAACTACTCACGCTTCATACCGGAGAAGAAGGCCTCCGGGATGATCTCCCCTCCGGTAGTGTGCCGGGAAGAACTTCAGATCCCCCCGATCTAGGGATGATGGTGGAGGCGGCTAGAGAAGGTTTCGTGGAGTTTTGATCGGGTGCCTAGGGTTTCTGCATCGGGGGCTTCTTATAGGCGAAGAGGCAAGGGGGGGCCAGGGCCACACACCACCTTGGCGCGGCTGGGCCCACCCGCGCCTAGGGGGGTTTGGCCGCCCTGTGGCGCCTCTGTGTCTCGTATTCTGGCTTCATGTCGCCCACGGTAAAATATTGACTTTGGCTTTTGTCCCGTACAATTCCAAGAATATTGATTTTCTGCCTTTCGGGAACCAAAAACAGAAGAAAACAGGCAACTGGCACTGTGGAAACTTGTTAATAGATTAGTTCCAAAATAAGATATAAAAACACCTCAAAGTGTAGACAAAGCAAAGCAAAGTAGATACTAAACAAGCATGGAGCATCAAAAATTATAGATACGTTTCCGACGTATCAAGCATCCCCAAACTTAACTCCTGCTCGTCCTCGAGTTGGTAAGTGATAAAAGAATAATTTTTGAGGTGACATGCACCATCAAAACCGAGATCAGACCATTTGCAAGCATTGAAAGCTGGGATCAAAGAACTCTAAACATGTGCATGAAAGATGGAGTTCTAACAATAGGACATAGTAACTATGCATGCAACATGAAAGGTTACAAACAAAGATCATGAATAACATGCATTGAAAAACGTTTGTTTGTTTCACATACAGAAAACATGGCATAGTGGCATTCAGCTTGTCCCTCATAGAGTAGCAAATAGATGCATAGGGCACCTTCAAAGTTCATAAGAGTGACTAGATACAAGTAGCACAAGAACAAGTAATTTCACAATATGCATAAATCAATAAGTTTTGGGACACTACACATAGAACTAAGAATGATAACTATGCTCTCTTAATGGTGCCTAAAGGTAGAAGGTGGAGACTCAATATAATAGTGGAAGAAAGGCCCTTTATAAGGTAAGCAAGGATTTCAAGTTTCAAAAAGAGCTTCCAAAAATTATGGTACTTGTTAGCTTGCAGCCCTCATTGCTCCTATCATAAGCATCTTGAAGTGATTAAGGTTAAAGTGAACAAACTATGGAGTATATGATTGACAAAGTATAAGTTGGCAATCTCAAGTCCCTTAAATACGAGGGCCACACCTCATGCTACTCAACTTCAGTCACCTGTAAGTTCTTGTCATAGTAAGTACATGCGTATCATAGAGAACCGCCAACGGGGTACCCCTTGCACATGGTACAGGAGCTATCCCATAACCAAAATGACAAGGCAAGCAGACAATGAGCATCTCAGCGATCTTTTTATTTACTATGTGCATAGCTTTTTATTGAGTATGCTTCATAGATAGCTCATTATGGTGATGTTGCAAGTTTCCACCATGATTAGGCATGTCTTAGGCTAGCGGCCCAGGCGTTTCACTAACACAAAATACAACTCCATGGACTTACAAGCTCCCTCTTTATTTTACACCGGTGACATCCATAGACAAAAGAGCATGATATCAACTATGTATAAAGTACAAGTGCAATGTTGAAAACGTTCCCCATGACAGCATGACTCTGCTAATTCCGACATATAAGTGCAAGCATATACAACATAGATGACACAATGGTTCAAGTTTATTAGGGGCAAGAAATATAAAGTGTGCCATCAAGTTTGTGAGAGCTTTAATCACTAAGTTTTCACATAACAAAATACTTTTTAATTGGAAGATAGTTGAAAACAAGAATATACTTGGAATGGTGTAACACACCATGCATAGGAGTTTATAGTGGACACTTTGGAAAAACTTGGTTTCTTGGGAGTTGGAATCATGAGTAGAACTTACTCATACAAGTGGAGGCTAGCAAAAGACTGGGAGCAACCAACTAAGAGAGCAATAGTGGCCATAATCATGCAGAGCGACAAAACATTACTAATCAAAGCATAGAGTGGTACTACAAGTCAAGGAATAAATGATCATAGAGGCTATGGTGACTTGTCATAGTCATAACATGGTGTGAGCATGTGCCAAGTCAACCCAAACAAAACATCAAAGGAGAATACCACAATACTATGCTTTTGTATGCTAAAACAACGCATAATTCTTTCAAGGCACACTAAGCAGTCCCAATTGTTTGGAACAAGACATGCTACATCAATAATCACTAAGTATAAGTTCAAAACAACACCTAGCATGTCATGCTAAAGTCTAAGTCACAGTCAATGCAAGATCCTCTTGCACTTTCAAGAAAGAACTTACTACTCCTTTCCAACACCAAGCAACTTATCTGAAACAACACAGCGAGAATGGGGGTCCAAACTACTTTATTCAAGCAAACTAAGCAAACCAAACGAAAACTAAGACGCTCCAAGAACAACACACCAGTGCATGAAACAATAAAAACAAAGTGTCTAGACAGACCTGAGCTTTTTATTGATGAAGAAGGGGATGCCTTGGGCATCCCCAAGCTTTGACGCTTGTACCTCTTGGATATTTCTTGGGGTGACACCGGAGTGGTATCCCCAAGCTTGAGCTTTTGTCCATTCTTCATCTCATTACATCATTCTCTTTCTACACCTGAAATTTTTCCTTCATACAAAACTTCACACAATCTTCATTAGCAACATTAGTGTATTCAAAAGATAATAGACCTTTGGGTTTAACTTTGCAACAGCAAATTTTTTTACTAAAAACACAAGCTACTATAGCAAATCCTTCAAAATGCTCAATTCCCCAAAAGAGAACTCAAAAAGGAATCAATAAGAAGCAAATGCAAATAATGGAAGAAATCTGTCAAAACAGACCAACAGGTAGATACCGATTTTTTCGAAAATCTTCTATTGCTAAAATCAAAAAGTGTTGAACTAACAAAAGTTAGCTAACATACTGGGGGATTTATTCGTAAATTTTCAGCTCAATCCGACTTACAGATACTCCTCGTGATTTTTTATGGTGGAGGACAGAAATCTGTTTCGGGACAGCAACTCCCCAAATCTTGCTTCCCTCTCATTAGAGGTCATTCTTGGCACAAAAAGCAACCAAAAAGGATAAGGAGAGGTCGTTACTAAAGTAATAACTTCCAAGACTCAAGGAAACTCTTGGATTATCTCCCAACAAGTACTTTTCTTTAAAGCCTTTAAGTTAGGCATTGATAATTTGAGGAGATGCTCACATAAGAACTATGAGTTGAAGTAAAAGAGAGCATCAAGAAGAAAATTCAAAACACATTTGAGTCTAACCCACTTCCTATGCATAGGAATCTTGTAATAAAACAAGTCATGAAAGCACAAAGCAACAAGCATAGGAAAGCAAAACAAGTGCAACTTCAAGATTTTCAACATAAAGAGGGGAAACTTAATATTGTTGAGATACATAAGACCATGTTTCCCTCTCTCATAATAACTTTCAGTAGCATCATGAATAAAATTAACAATATAACTATCACATAAAACATTCTTATCATGAGCCACATGCATAAAATGATTATCACTCTCCACATAAGTAGTGGGAGCAAATTCAACAAAATAGCTATCATTATTATTCTCATCACCATAATCATCAAATATAGGAGGCATATTATAATCACAATCAATTTTCTCCTTAATAGTAGGTGGACTTAAAATATCAATATCATCATTGTAATCATCATAAATTGGAGGTAAAGTATCATCATAGGCAATAGAATTTTCAGAATTGGTACCAAAGAGATTTTCAATATCAAAAGTAGTGTGATTTTCTCAATCATGATCACTACTATAGGTAACAGGCATAGGAACACAAGTTTTACCCATAGTAGATATTTCAAAAGAATCCATAGGAGCATAACATTCATCCTCCTCTTTTTCATCTAATGAGCTTCCTATTTCTGCATTTTTTTTCTTCCAAAGGCTCATGCAAGGCATTAGTCTCTTCCGTTTGTGGAAAGCATGTATTAAAATATTCAAGAATATAGCCATTTTCTTCCTTTTAATTATCGAAGAAAAATTTAAGTATCTCATAAACCTAATATTCATAAGGTGCATCATCAGTATTTTCAAGCAAACTGGTAAGTTCAAATGCACCCTTGAAAGCAATAAACTCTTCAATTTGTTCCACATCATAAAGGTCATAATTTCCTTTAACATAAGAGGATATGGTAACATTATCATTATACTCACATTGAAAAGGGAGGTGTTTATACCACCTACATCAACAAGCTTTATCAAAGCAATAAGTAACATTATAAGTAGAGCACACCTCTCTAGCAATAGTATTCAACTTATCAATTTGTGTCCATAAGTGTTTCCCTTTTTGTGACAAACGGTGTTCCTTATAATAATACTTTTATTGTTCCGTGAACCCACCTTGCCAAGAAGAACTAGTTTCAAAGAAACCATCCATTGATAGAAAGCATGACCGAGCAAGGCAATAACAGACCAGCAACTAGAGTAGGAACTATTTTTTTGTGTTTTTTGATAAGAGACAGCAAACCAAACTAAACTAATTTTTTGGAGTTTTTGATAAGAGGCAAACAAAACCAAGCAAAAGAAACTAAGCAAACTAAAAACAAAGTAAAGAGAAAGGTTGAGGAGGACTCCCCTTGTAAAGACGTCCTTAGCCTCCCCGGCAACGGTGCCAGAAATCTTTGATGCGTGCACACAGTGTTGACGTGGGATGCTTCGTTGGAAACCCCAAGAGCAAGGTGTGGTGAGCACAGAAGCAAGTTTCCCTCAGTAGAGAGCGATGTTATCGAACCAGAAGGAGGAAGGAAATGTCTCAAAGGTGTTGCAAGCAACGTGGAAACCTGCACAACACAAACTCAAGACTTTGCCCCAATGAATCAATGAGGTTGTCAAGCTCACCGGTTTGCTGTAACAAAGGATTAATTGTATGGTGTGGAAGGTGATGAATGGTTTGCAGCAAGTAAACATTGGAATATGTATCAATGGTAAAGATTGGACCGGGGTCCATAGTTCACTAGAGGTGCTCTCCTTAGATAAACAACATGGCATGAAGGGTAAACAAATTACAGCAGGGCAATTGACAGGAACTGAGCAAGGCATAACAATGCAATACCAGACAAAAAGATCCTAGGAGATTCGATTGGGAAATACAACAATATACATAGACCGCCATCCAACTGTATCTATGACTAGAAGTCCACCTTCAGGTTATCATCTGAACCCCCTCCAGTATTAAGTTGCAAGCAACAGACAATTGCTTTAAGCAAAGTGTGTAAGGTAAACAATCCACTTGTTCCATGAACAAGAGACCGTTGTTTTCTCCCTAGTGGCAACAGCACATCTACAACCGAAGAGATTTATGTCACTTCCCTTGGAAACTAGAGGCATGAACCCACTATCGAGCATAAATACCCCCTCTTGGATTCACTAGCAACTACTTGGCCAAGATAGATACTAAAAACGGAGAGCATGCAAGATCACAAACAACACAGACATGATAGTATCAAATAGACAAAACCATTAATCAATCTGACATAGTAATCTCAATATCCATCGGATTCCCGCAAACACAACATGCATGATTACAAATAGATTAGATCTTGATCATGAACGGAGCTCACAAGATCTATACATGAAAGCACAAGGAGGAGATACAACCATCTAGATACTACATGGACCCCTAGTCCAAGGTGGAACTACTCACGCTTCATACCGGAGAAGAAGGCCTCCGGGATGATCTCCCCTCCGGTAGGGTGCCGGGAAGAACTTCGGATCCCCGATCTAGGGATGATGGTGGCGGCGGCTACAGAAGGTTTCGTGGAGTTTGATCGGGTTCCTAGGGTTTCTGCATCGGGGGCTTCTTATAGGCGAAGAGGCAAGGCAGGGGGGCCGCCAGGGGGGCCACACCCAGCCTAGGCGCGGGCTGGGCCCACCCGCACCTAGGGGGGTTTAGACGCCTTGTGGCGCCTCTCCGTCTCGTATTCTAGCTTCGTGTTGACCATGGTAAAATATTGAATTTGGATTTTGTCCCGTCCAATTCCGATAATATTGATTTTCTGCCTTTCTGGAACCAAAAACAGAAGAAAACACGCAACTGGCACCGTGGCAACTTGTTAATAGGTTAGTTCCAGAAAAGATATAAAAACACCTCAAAGTGTAGACAAAGCAAAGCAAAGTAGATACTAAACAAGCATGGAGCATCAAAAATTATAGATACATTTCCGACGTATCACCCCTCCAGGCGCGGCCAGCTAGGGCCCGCGCCTAGGGTGGGTGTGGCCACCATGGCCTCCGTTTCCTCCTCTATTTCGTTTCGTAACCTTCCGTATGTAATAAAATATTAAAAAAATAAAAATATAGGGTTTTCACGAACCTTCTGTTTTCACCACTTTTACCTATTCAAAGACGAACGCTGCAGATTCCTTTTCTCCTTCTCTTGAAAATTTCTTTCATGCAAGGCTTTACACAAACCTCAATGGCAACAGTAGTGTAAGAAAAACAATAAACCTTTAGATTCACACTTCAACTGAAATCCATCAAAACAAAAGCTATTGCAGCAACTACTTTCCAAAAACCCAAAAGAATCTGGAAGGGAATCAATAAAAGAGGCAAATGCAAATGATGGCAGAAATCTGTCAAAACAGACCAGCAGGTAAAGATTGATTTTTTCGAAAACCTTATGTTGCTCAAATCAAAAAGTGAAAAACTAATGAAAGTTGGGTAATAACTTGGAGAACAAGCACAGAAAAATACAGCTCGATACGAAGTACTGAACTCCTTCACCAATTTTTACAATGCAGCGCAAAAATCTGTTCCAGGACAGTCACTTTTCACAACTCTTCTACCTCTCAAAAGTAGTTGATCTTGACACAAAAACTAAAACAAAAAGGATAAGGAGCGGTTATTAGAGAGGTATTAACTTCCAAGACTTGACAAAACTATTGGGTTATCTCCCAAGAAGTACTTTTCTTTAATGCCTTTAAGTTAGGCTTGATAGTTTCAAAGATGCTCACATAGGAGATAAATATCTGAAGTGAAAGAGAGCATCAAGAAGCAAATAACTAACACATTTGAGTCTAACCCACTTCCTATGCATGGGGGTATCATGAGAAAACAAATTTTTGAAACAAAAATCCACTAGCATAGGAAGACAAAACAAATGCAACTTCAAAGCTTTCAACATAAAACAGGGAAACTTAACATTATTGAGATGCATAAAATCATGTTTTCCTCTCTCATAATAACTTTCAGTAGCACTTTGAAATTTGAATAAAATTAACAATATAACTGTCACTGTCAACAACTTTATCATCAAAATGAGCATACTTACAATCACCAAAAAGAGATCCAAGGTCATAAACCAGATCAATAGAAGCAAGTTGTTCCATCCTGAAGTCTTTATTAGGCAAGCTATTTTCACAAGGAGTTTTAGCAAATTTGGAAAAATTAAACTCATAAGACTCTCCATCAAACTTAGTCAAAACTTTTTCCTTCCTACAATCTATAATAGCTCCACAAGTGTTCAAGAAAGGTCTACCAAAAATGATAGGAGAAGTTTTGCTAGCTGCTGAATTAAGCACTAGAAAATTCGCAGGATACTTAGTCTTACCACAGAGAACCTCCACATCTCTTACAATACCAATAGGGCAAATGGTTTCCTTATTAGCAAGGTGAATAACCACATCAATTTCCTCAAGCTCACAAGGACCAATTTCATGTATAATTTCCCTGTAAGGCTCATAAGGAATAACACTAGAACTAGCACCAATATCACATAAACCATAATAGCAATGATCACCAATTCTAACAGAAAGCACAGGAACACTAGCTTTTCTAGGATGAGAGATAATATTAGAGGCGTCTTCACATAAGACAATGTGCTCATCCTCTATATTTCTAGAGACAAGATCTTTCACAATAGCTACCACAGGTTCAATATTTATTTGCTCATCAGGTTCCACAGTTTTCTTTGTACCTTTGTTTTTCGCACTAATCATTATAGAATACTCCTTTACCTTCGCTAGGAAAGGTATTTTCTCAACATAAGGTTCGGGCAAAATATGATCAATAGTACAAACTTCGGTGCTTCTAACAGGAACATGACTAACAACATCTTTATAAGGTGCATGGTACTTATTCCACTTCTTTTTAGGAATTTCTATGTAAGAGGCAAAAGCCTTAAAACAATTGGCAATACTTTGGGAGTCAAGACCATACTCATTACTAATATCACGGAAGTCATCAGTTCCCATAAAAGATTTTATGCATTCATAATCATAATTTATACCTGACTTTCTCCCTTTGTCATTCTCCCAAGCTTCAGTGTTCTCTTGAATACGGTCTAGGAGATCCCATTTTGCTTCTTCCTTCATATGTGTGAATGATCCAACACAAGAAGCATCTAGTAAATCTTTATCATGAAGAGAAAGCCTAGCATAAAAGTTATTGATAATAATATTGTTAGGGAGTTCATGAATAGTACATTTAAGCATTAATAACTTCAATCTCCCCGAAGCTTGAGTTGTACTCTCTCCATCACGAGGCCAAAAGTTATATATCAGATTCCTATCCTTATGAATTTCACTGGGAGGATAAAATTTAGAATAAAAGAGAGGTACTATTTCCTCCCATTCCATGGATTGCCCATTCTTAAGCAGCTTATACCATTCTTCAGCTCTCCCTTTCAAGGATATAGAGAGTAACTTCTTCTTCACCTATTCAGTTGTGATACATGTACACTTAAACAACCCGCATAATTCATGGATAAAAAGCAAATGATCACCAGGGTGGACGGTTCCATCCCCTAAATAATAATTATCCATAACACGATCACAATACTTGTAGGTATCTTAAAAGGATCTACCTCAGCAGGTGGTGGTTCATATACTACCCTAATAGTGGTAGTAGTTTTCCCAAACAGAAAACCAAGTGGGTTATCCATATTGGAAACAAAGTAACAAACAGAAATAAAAAGCAATACTCACAGTAGAAGTTTCATTTACCAGTTCCACTCTTCAATAGTGATTCCCTCCCCAGCAACGGCACTAGAAAATAGTCTTGACGACCCACAAGTATAGTGGGTGTATCATAGTACTTTCGATAAATAGGAGTGTCGATCCCAACGAGGAGCAAAAGGTGTTGACTAGTGGTATGGAGCAGGAAATCTCTGTAAATACTTAGCAAACAGATTTTTAGGGGTTTTCTGATAAAACAAAGAAATAAAGTGCAAATAATAGAGACAACAAACAAATGCAGCAAGTGGCCCAATCCTTTCTTAGCAAAGGACAAGCCGGTGGAAATACTTATAAGGACCAAACGTTCTCGAGGAGACATGGGAATTCTGTCAAGTGCTTTCGCTTCATATAGATGAGTAGTCTTCTTTGGTGTTGTAAGTGTTGTGTGGGTGAACCTGTGCTAATGTACCGACCTTACTTAGACTAATACATACTTGTGATTAAACCCCCTGCAAGCATCCGCAACTATAGGAAAGCAATTAAGATATAAATCTGACCACAACCTTAAACTCTGAGATCCTACGCTCCCTTGTGCAATGGTGTCCTAATGGGGGTTCAGGTTTCTGTCGCTCCGGCAACACCACAATTAGTAGCCAAATACACAATGCATTCTCCTAGTCCCATAAATGGTGAAGTATCATGTAGTCGATGTTCACATGACACCACTAGAAGAATAGCACCACAACTTAAATACTAAACCATTGAATAATATCTCAACACAAATCCACTACTAACAACATGACTTGTCCCATGTCCTCAAGAACTAAACGAACTACTCACAAGACATCATATGGATCAAGATCAAAGATGATATGGTGATGGATAACAATCTGAACATAAAAAATAATCCAATGGTTCCACTCACAAGCATCAACTACAATAGTAATCAACACCGGGAAAGTTTCCCCTAAGAACTATGCAAGTATTCAACACAATTGTTACAGCGGGATGGAGTGGTGATGATGGTGCTAGTGGAGATGATGGTGTGGATGATGATGATGATCCCGATGAAGTCTAGCTTGATGATGGTGTTGATGGCGACGATCTCTCTTCTCTGAGAAGGAATTCCCCGGCAGAAATCTGACTGCTGGAGAGCTCTTTCTCTCTCGGTGTTTTCCGGCCCACAAAGGCGGCGGAATCTTTCTGTGGTCGCTCCCCGTGTTTTAGGGTTTTGAGGAGAAGATATAGGCGAGAGGGCGGAGCCAGAGGTGGGCCAGGTGGGCCACACCCCCTGTAGGCGCGACCTAGGGGTGGCCCGCGCCTGAGGGTGTGGGGCCCCTGTGGCCCATCTCCGCCTCCCCTTCTGGCTTTCTTCGTCTTCTGGGAAAATATGATTTTCCGTAAAAAAATTGGTATTTTTCTGATCTTCGCGAAATTGCATCAAAACACCTCTTTTTCCATCAGAATCCTGACTCCGGCAGTTCATCCTCCAAGAATCATCCAACATGTAAAAACAGATGAAAAGACATAAGTAACACCTCTTAATAAGAAATATATCAATGAATAGAGGCAAATTATGATATAGAATGGTGATGCAAATTGGACGTATCAGCGGGCCTCGGATCATCTACCCCTGGACATTATTCTGATGGGGGTAGCCCGGCGTAGCACGGCAAAGACACATTGCACACGGCAAAGAACAGCCACAGCAAAGGTTTGTTGGCTCCGTCATACGGACGGAACTGTCAACTACTTTACTTTGCCGTGTCTACGCAGAAAACACACGGCAAAGCCTTTGCCGTGTTCCGGGCGCAAAGACACACGGCTAAGGCTCTTTGCCGTGGCTAATGTTGCCGTGTGGCTTTTGCCGTGTGTAAACACACGGCAAAGCCTTTGCCGTGTTTCGGGGCGAACCTCTCTCCCGTAGTGTAGTCAACGATGTTCCTTACAAGAATGAAAATCTCAATGTAAAATTGTTGGTATTCCGGACTACACAAAATGAAAAAAATCTGACATGTGTTAGAGTTTTGAAAATGTGAACTGTTCACTATACTTAGATCAACAACTTTATCATTTTTTATGTATCCTAGAATATAAAGTAGTATTTGGTACTGAAATTTTGCAAGCTTATAGATATATAATTGACTATGTCCAGAATATTTTCAGAAATTGTTTGAACTTTAAATTATGATTTCTGGATTTTTTTTATAAAGGGCTATATGTAGATCGTCCTCCATTTTGTGTCTCCGCACATATAAAAGGCTACACAAGAAAAGAAAAGAAAATCAATCTGAGCGTTATTTTATGTAGCTAAATATGTAGTTTAAAAACTATAGAAAACGTACGTTCATGAGCAAACTTTTATTCCAGTTACAGCTGGTTAACGTTGGTAAGTCTGCGCTTCAAGCGTATTTTGAACAACTTTGAGCATCTTGCAGGTACATCCTCTCTCACAACAACTTACTAGAAAACGTGGCAGATGAAAATGAGCTCATCACGATCCCAGGGTTCCCTACACCACTAGAGTTGACGAAGGCTAAATGCCCTGGAAGCATTTCCATCCCAGGTATGGAGAAAATCCGTGAGAAGATCTTTGAGGAGGAGCTAGCATGTGATGGTCAGGTCATTAATAGCTTCGAAGAACTAGAGACATTGTACATTGAATCTTTCAAGCAGGTGACAAGGAAGAAGGTCTGGACAATCGGGCCAATGTGCCTTTGCCACCGAGATATTAACACAATGGCTACAAGAGGAAACAAGGCGTCCGTGGATGAGGCACAATGCTTAAAATGGCTTGATTCAATGAAGCCAGGATCAGTAATCTTTGTCAGCTTTGGCAGCCTCGCTACCACTTCACCTCAACAGCTTGTTGAGCTGGGACTGGGACTTGAAGCCTCCAAGAAGCCGTTTATTTGGGTAATCAAAGCAGGAGCGAAGTCTCCAGAAGTCGAGGACTGGCTCGCAAATGGGTTTGAGGAGCGCGTCAAAGACAGAGGCATGATCATCAGAGGATGGGCCCCACAGGTGATGATCCTGTGGCACCAAGCTATTGGAGGATTCATGACGCATTGTGGGTGGAACTCAACAATAGAGGGCATATGTGCAGGTGTGCCGATGATAACATGGCCACACTTTGGAGAGCAGTTTTTGAATGAGAAGCTGGTAGTGGATGTGCTAAAAACTGGTTTGGAGGTTGGAGTGAAAGGAGTTACACATTGGAGAAACGAACAACAAGAGGCTATGGTTACGAGAGATGTTGTGGAGACAACAGTGTACAACTTGATGGATGGGGGTCAGACTGCAGAGGAATTGAGGATGAGAGCAAAAGACTATGCCATTAAGGCACGAAGGGCCTTCAGTGAGGAAGGTTCTTCATATAACAACATAAAGCTATTGATTCAGGAAATTGGAAACAAGACGAATGCATGTGGTGATACAGATGGTAATAAGCTCTCTGTTTTTGTGTGAACACAAGTGAAAGGCCCTACCATACTTATATCATATAAATAATTGTAATTTACAGATGAAGAGTAATAAGCATGCACCAGGATCTTTTGTGTAACCACAAAGTGGAAGACCCTAGTACCATACTTATGTCAATATAAAGAGTTGTAATTTATAGATAATCAATAGCTTGTCTCGCTGGTGACGGCCTGATTGTTTAGTTTTTTTCAAACCGGCAAAAGCTTTGCCTTTTCATTAAGAAGGAAGAGTTAAGAGTTCGTACAACACCACACGTGACCAGAGGCCAAAAGAACCCTATACCCTACTCTTATGACATTGCAAGACCCAAAAAACATGCTCCGGTCGAAACACAAAGGCCATCATCTTGCTTGATGATGAAGATCGTGAGTGATGCAGAGTGGCGATTGCCGAAAACCCTATCTGAAAGAGCATGTGAGCCCTCATGTGTGGTTTTTATAATTAATGACAATCTCTATGTACTAATGTTTGCATTGAGTTGCACTTATAGGAATTGTCCATTGGCATCGTTTGGACCATGGGTTGTCTTTAAGGTAGAAGAAATGAAGAAAAAAAGCAATGTCCAAGGGATTTGGGCCTTTTGGAATCATGTAGAAGAAGAAGAAGACTAAAAAAAGATCCAGAGTGTCTTAAAGAAGAAGATGGAGTTCCTCATATGTATCTTTAAGACATCATTCAAATAAAGTTAGAAGAAATGACGTGCAAGCTAAAGATACGTCATCTCTAGAAGATCTTATGCTTGAAGCTTGCCATCCTAGCTGATCATGTATCGATGAAGATAAGTTTAAAGAAGAGGTTCTCCATGGTGTATGAGGGAGCAAGTCGCAAGTCTTCAACAAACGAGCGTGAGCAAGAGAGAATTTAATACTCTCTCTTTTGCAATGAATGCAAGGAGAGAAACAAGTGACCGCTTTGACTATGGTGAACAAGGACACTTCAGCACACTACAAGCAATATGCTTTGTTAGCACATTTTTCTAGAAAAGTCTTTTTTCGTCTCCAAACGAGTTTTACCATGAAAAGTTAAAAAAATGCAAACCTTGGTTGACCGTGATACAAAATGAGGGTAAATTTCAAAAATTTCATGAAGTTGAAACCTTTCAAGTGTTTGCATGTTTGTGAATCTTATTTGACTTGTTGGAATTTTGGATTTGGATTTTATCTCTAAAAACTCAAGCCACCTTGTCTAAGAACTGTTGTGGAAATAGACCTTGCCATGAGATGAAGAGCTTTGAAGAAATGGTATTATAAAAATAGTTATAAAAGGGTAAAATTATTTTCCTTGGAACCAAAACCCTTGCTATATGAAGAAATTCCAGAGAGCCTTATCTCTTTATCCTATATGATTGGCCAGACCAGAGGTGAATTTGGAGTTTGGTACTTTGAAGAGAGACCATGAAAATGGGTCCGCGATAGGGATAGCCACTTGCCCCTCCACCCATTTAGCTTCTTCTCAAATCTTCATCAGCCAATTAAACATTGTTGTTTTTTAAAGGGTGAAATAATTGTTTGTTTTGATTTTACACGCTTCTTTGGCTTTGTAGAAACAGAGGATTTATCCCTTGTGAAATTTCATGTTGGGACCAAATAACTTCTCAGAAACACATCCCTTTTTAGTACTGAGCAACGCCTAAGCATTCGTGGCCTATTGGCTGTTGTGTCCAAACGAGCATGAGACCAAAAATGGACTACTTTCCAGATTCATGTTGGTCGTACAAAAAAAAATCTGTAGAAGCTTCTCACAAACAAAATATCGCAAGGATACAGACACAACGGACCATATTATCCAGCAATCTTTTGACTCGTGCATGCGTCCAAGAAAAGGGCACGGAAATTCTACCTCCACATCATTTGCCAGAATTGGCAGGATTCTATTGGCCGTGCGTTTGAGAGAAGTAGTAGAACCACATCCTGCTCCTGCAACAACATCACCTCCTTCTCGAGCACTCAAAACTCAAATCATCCACATGGCTGATTCCACGAGCCCCAAGACTGACTGACTGACGTGAGAGCATGCGTCACACGATGAAGCGGTGACCAAGTTGACACGCACACGCTGCTGCTGCCGCCGCACTCCTTGCATCGTCAGCTCGTCAACGCACCTAGTACATATAGCACCGCACCGGGTGCTACATATACACTACAGTTGCCACTGCCAATTAGCTCATCAAGCTTGACTGCCCTCCACCCCCCCATCGCTTCCACACACGCCATGACCTTCGCCGGCGGCAATGTGCACAACGGCTCCGCCAGTGCGCACTTCGTGCTGGTCCCGATGATGGCGCAGGGCCACACCATCCCAATGACAGACATGGCGCGCCTGCTGGCCGAGCACGGCGCGCAGGTCAGCTTCGTCACCACGCCGGTGAACGCCTCCAGGCTGGCGGGCTTCATCGCCGACGTGGACGCGGCGGGCCTGGCGATCCGGTTCGTGGAGCTCCATTTCCCGGCCACCGAGTTCGGCCTGCCGGACGGGTGCGAGAACCTCGACCTGGTCCAAGCCAAGGGTCTGTTCCTCAACTTCATGGAGGCCTGCGCCACGCTCCGGGATCCGTTGATGGCGCACCTCCGCGAGCAGCAGCAGCTCTCGCCTCCAAGCTGCATCATATCTGACATGATGCACTGGTGGACCGGTGACATCGCAAGGGAGCTCGGTATCCCGAGACTCACCTTTATTGGCTTCTGCGGCTTCTCGTCCCTTGTCAGGTACTACAACCATAAGAGGCAAATTTTGTTAGTAGTTAGTTTTGTACTTGGCATATTTTTTGCTGCCATAATTAGCTATGTTACTTCTTATACTGTAGTAAATTCTTTCCAGAAACAAGAAAGCATATACACATATAAAAGGCTACACAAGAAGAAAAACGATCTGGGTACTGCTTTACGTAAATGAAACATGTATTATATGAATTACAGAAAACAGATATTTATAAGCAATCTTTCTAGGCCAGTTGCAGTTGGTTGTCTGTCAAACAAGTTCGCACTTCAATGTATTTTATTAAACAACTATGACCATCTTGCAGGTACATCATCTCTCACAACAACTTACTGGAAAACATGACAGATGAAAATGAAATCATCACGATTCCAGGGTTCCCTACACATCTAGAGTTGACGAAGGCTAAATGCCCTGGAAGCCTTTGCGTTCCAGGTATGGAGAAAATCCGTGAGAAGATGATTGAGGAGGAGCTCAGAAGCGATGGGGAGGTCATTAACAGCTTCCAAGAGCTAGAGACAGTGTACATTGAATCCTTTGAGCAGGTTGCAAAGAAGAAGGTCTGGACGGTCGGTCCAATGTGCCTCTGCCACCGAGACAGCAACACAATGGCTGCAAGAGGAAGCAAGGCATCGATGGATGAGGCACAGTGCTTGCAATGGCTTGATTCCATGAAGCCGGGATCAGTGATATTTGTCAGCTTCGGCAGCCTCGCTGCCACTACACCTCAACAGCTTGTTGAGCTGGGACTGGGACTTGAAGCCTCCAAGAAACCGTTTATTTGGGTGATCAAAGCAGGACCTAAGTTTCCGGAAGTCGAGGAATGGCTCGCAGATGGGTTCGAGGAACGTGTCAAAGACAGAGGCATGATCATAAGAGGCTGGGCCCCACAGATGATGATCCTGTGGCACCAAGCCATTGGAGGATTCATGACGCACTGTGGGTGGAACTCAACTATAGAGGGCATCTGTGCAGGTGTGCCCATGATCACATGGCCACACTTTGCAGAGCAGTTTCTGAATGAGAAGCTGGTGGTGGATGTGCTGAAAACTGGGTTGGAGGTTGGAGTGAAAGGAGTTACACAGTGGGGAAACACAGAACAAGAGGTTATGGTTACAAGAGATGCTGTAGAGACAGCAGTGTACACCCTGATGGGTGAGGGGGAGGCTGCAGAGGAGTTGAGGATGAGAGCAAAACACTATGCCATTAAGGCAAGGAGGGCTTTCGATGAGGAAGGTTCTTCATATAACAACGTAAGGCTATTAATTCAAGAAATGGGAAACAACACAAATGCATGTGGCTGATACAGATGGCAATAAGCTCTCTCTTGTTATCTTTTCGTGTAAGCACAAGTGAAAGATCCTACAGTAGAAATTTTCATTATAAAGAATTTTTTTACAAGCAACCAGTAGCTTGTATCAGGCTCATTAGTGGGCCCTGATTGTTTACAGGCTAGACATGGTTCAAATGACAAAAATGTCGATTTTCCGTGCCATTGTGCAGATTTCATGGCAGTCAGCAAAATGGTTACACAGTCTGCTTTTTTCCAGATAGGCTCTCCTTTCATTTTGCTACCACTTGCTCATCAGAGTTAGTAAGAATTGGAAAATGAGACAAAATGAAAATAAAAGTATACACACTATCAAAACTGACACTAAAAGCAAGAGAAGATTCAAGGTGAATAATCCAAAAGAAGAAGTGGAACCAGCATAAAGCGCATAATTAGAAGCTCATATTCGATTTAGTAGTGTGGCAAACGTGAAATTTCAAGAATTTCTCACATCCTAAAATTGGGTTGCAAGGATCACCTAAAATAAGGTTGCCATGTCCTGTTTATACAATAAAACAGTTGAAGGGACAAACTCAAGACTAATGACGAAATCCATTGTTTTAAATGGGCTAGTTGATTCTACTAATTGCCAAAATCCTGCTAAATATGCACTTTTGTCTTCTAACTATTTTTTCAGATAAAGTATGCATTTCTCTAGCAAGTGTGGACATCAAGAAGTGTCAATATCTTCAAATAAACCATGATGTAATAAGGACCTATAGATAAAATAACTGTTTCATAAGATGTGTCAAGATTTACTGAGCAATTGCGAACAAGTATGGTCAAATATTCCACATTCAAAGTAGGTCAACGTGTTGAGTTCATTAAAAACTGAAATATCAAGTAGGCAACAAAATCAAACATATCAAAGGCCACAGATTTGTGGAGACAGAACGAACCTGGTATCACTCAGCACCAAACAGTAAAGCGTCAGCAGACACCAACATTTGCTACACGGTTTGTTAAGAGCAGCTTCATGTTTAGTTTCTCTCAAGTTACAGACTGCTACTTCTTGGAGGCAATTCAGCGCGAGGCCGCGAGTTCCTCGGTTTTCCAGCTTGATGGATGCTCACAAACACAACCTGATTGGCACACCGGTTGTATCTGAAACAAGGTGCACATATATCAGCTTAATAAGATCAGCCGATGTGATTTAAGTGGATGTGCTTGGAGAGGTGCTTACCAGAGTTGCATATGCGGGTCCCACTAGGCCCGCAAAACATGATGGATTAGTAATACATGTACTAGTGGAATGCTTGAAAACTGGAGGAGAACCTTTTGCGGGCCCGCCCCTTTGCAACCCTAGTTTTTACATAAATAAACCGGTATTTATCTTAAGCACCACTGCTTATTACTGTAGAATATGATTACGTAATCATCCGCCTTATACAAGTAAGCAAAGAAAAAACGGTTTGTCTTATTCTAACCACCTACCTTAAACACCTTGTGCTGATGATGGCCTAAACGGACAAGAAAATTCCACCGGGCTGTGGCAGTTAAATCGAATCTTCAACAGAAAAAGAATGCCAGGCAAGACCAGCAATCACTGGCCCAATCAGTTGAATCTGCCTTCACAGCCTTGAGAAGTTCATCATGCATAGCGTCAGTCTTTGAAAATCATCTGCTCGGGAAGCCAAAGTCAGGATATCCAATTGCATCCAGATCAGGTACGTACCAAACTTTGACTCGGGGACGTGACAGGTGGAAGTATGAGTTAATTAATCTGAGCCATGCATTGCCCAATCGGACCGCTCGGAACACCGCCTTTCTCACTGCACAAAATTAAGCTCGGGAAGCTTCATCCTACACGCTGACTCAGCCAATGACAGACGTGTGAGCGTGCGTCAGTCGAAGAGTAGGGCCAAGTTGATAGGCTGCTGCAGCAGTGCTCCTTGCATAGGCAGGTCGTGAACTTCCCTTTGGAACGTAAGTAAGCACCAGACAAGGTGGCAGGTGCTATATATACACCACGGTTGCCACTGCCACCTAGCTCACCATCCAATTGCATACTTCGAACAGTCGAACTGATCTGCCGGTGTCATTGTTCTCATTTTGCCAGTCTGACTTTGCCACCACAGTCATGGCCTCCGCCGGCGGCTATGGGCAGAACAGCTCCGCAAGGCCGCACTTCGTGCTGATCCCGATGATGGTGCAGGGCCACACCATCCCCATGACCGACATGGCGTGCCTGCTTGCCAAGCACGGTGCTCAGGTCAGCTTCATCACCACGCCAGTGAACGCCTCCAGGTTGGCAGGCTTCGCCGCTGACGTGAAAGCGATAGGCCTGCCAGTCCGGCTAGTGGAGCTCGATTTCCCAGCCACTGAGTTCGGCCTACCTGACGGGTGCGAGAACATCGACATGATCCCGGCCAAGGATCTGCTCCTGAACTTCATGTTGGCCTGCGCCGCGCTTCGAGAGACGCTCAAGGCGCACCTCCGTGAGCAGCGACACTCGCCTCCGAGCTGCATCATATCTGACTATTTCCATTGGTGGACCGGTGATATCGCGAGGGAGCTTGGTATCCCGAGGCTCAGCTTTAGTGGCTTCTCTGGCTTCTCGTCCCTTGTCAGGTACAATCATAAGAGGAAATTTCAGTTAGTAGTTAATTTTGTACTTCGCTTTACAAGTATCTTACTACAACTATAGGGAGAAAATTAGTGTACATTCCTTCCAGAAAAAGAAATCATAAACATATAAAAGACCACACAAGAAAAAACATATTAATTTCAGTATACTTTACTTCTTTAGAGTAGTCGTTTAGCACATTGTCATGCTTGGTTTTATGTTGGATTTCGTGGTCTTCCCCTATTTCAGTTAGAACTTTATTTCGTGACACTTTTACTTGACACCGGAACATGTAATTTACACTCCATACAGAACTGCAGACATTGCATTTTCACAAACAGTTTGTCAAATAAGTCCGCAATTCTATGTCTTTTTAACAACCACGATCATCTTGCAGTTACATCATTAATCGCGACAAAGTATTAGAACAAGTCGCAGATGAGAACAAGCTAATCACGATCCAGGGGTTCCCTACACCACTGGAGTTGACGAGACATCAATGCCCTGGAAGCCTTTCCTTTCCGGGTGTGGAGGAAATCCGTGATAAGATCTATGAGGAGGAGCTAAGATGCGATGGTGAGGTTATTAACAGCTTCAGAGAGCTGGAGACCCTGTACATTGAATCCTTTGAGCAGATGACAAGAAGGAAGGTCTGGACGGTCGGGCCAATGTGCCTCTGCCACCGAGACAGAAATACAGTGGCTGCAAGAGGAAACAAGGCGTCAATGGATGAGGCACAGTGCTTGAAATGGCTTGATTCGATGAAGCCGGGATCAGTGATATTTGTCAGCTTTGGCAGCCTCGCTGCCACTACACCTCAACAGCTTGTTGAGCTGGGACTGGGACTTGAAGCCTCCAAGAAACCGTTTATTTGGGTGATCAAAGCAGGACCTAAGTCTCCAGAAGTCGAGGAATGGCTCGCAGATGGGTTCGAGGGGCGTGTCAAAGACAGAGGCATGATCATAAGGGGGTGGGCCCCACAGGTGATGATCCTGTGGCACCAAGCGATTGGAGGATTCATGACGCACTGTGGATGGAACTCAACAATAGAGGGCATCTGCGCAGGTGTGCCCATGATCACATGGCCACACTTTCAAGAGCAGTTTTTGAATGAAAATATGGTGGTGGATGTGCTGAAAACTGGGGTGCCGGTTGGAGTGAAAGGAATTACAGAGTGGGGAAATGAACAACAAGAGGTTATGGTTACAAGAGATGCTGTGGAGACAGCTGTGCACACCCTGATGGATGAGGGGGAGGCTGCAGAGGTGTTGAGGATGAGAGCCAAAGACTATGCCATTAAGGCAAGGAAGGCTTTAGATGAGGAAGGTTGACAACATAAAGTTATTGATTCAAGAAATGGGAAACAAGACGGATGCGTCTGGTTGATACAGATGGTAATATTGGTATAAGTCTTTTTTGTGTAAACATAAAAGATCCTACCATATGTATATCATTATAAAGAGTTGAAATTTACAGATACCCAGTAGCTTGTACCACGCTCTTTTGTGTAATAATAAAATGAAAGACCCCGTCATACATATGTGACTATAGAGAGTTGTAACTTCCAGAGAACCAGCAGTTGTACCAGGCTGTGGTGGCCTGATTGTTTAAATCACGGCAGTATCTGTTGTCCGCGCTGTTGTGCATGTTTCATGGCAGTCAACACAATGTTTTATGTTGTGAGAGAAGCAACTTGTATTCCCTCTCAGGGCCTCAGGCCAATATATTATATATATACACGTACAAGTATATGAAACCAAATACAAACGATTCCTAGTACATACAACTAGCTCTCTAACAGTTTACGCATCAGTCTGATTTTCAAGTGAAGGAAATGGAACAAGCATAAAGCACGTACGAAATTGGAAGCTTACGTTTGACTTAATACTGCGGCAAAACACAAAATACAAGGACCTCTACATCCTAAGAGGTCCTATCCTGCTTATATGAAAATAAAATAGTTAAAGGATATGA
The DNA here is from genome assembly GCA_023614405.1 of Avena insularis. Classification (NCBI taxonomy): domain Eukaryota; kingdom Viridiplantae; phylum Streptophyta; class Magnoliopsida; order Poales; family Poaceae; genus Avena; species Avena insularis. The sequence continues at coordinate 25,754,645 of CM042689.1, read as the reverse complement.
GGTTTAGTCTTTGAACTATTTTCTAAGAGCAAATTTCTGCATTTACATAAAAGCATGGGACAGGGACGTGTGAATAACTTCATATTACACCGCAGGGGACTCCCGTGCAGTATCTCAGACAAAAAGATAACTTCAAAATAAAGGCATCTAAATGGAATGAATGCCGTAAGAAGTGTCAAGATTTACTGAGCAATTATAAGAAAGTATGTAATTCAAATACCCTATGTTCAAAGTAGGTCAATGTTTTGAGTTTATTACAAGCTCAAGTGGCGACTGGGCAACAACATCGAAGATATGAAGCAGACTTGGAATAGAACAAACCTGGTTTCGCTAAGCATCAAACAGTAAGCCTTCCACAACAACACCGTTGCACTTAGATCAATGTTACTTACAAGAACTTTCCTCTATTGAAGTACACACAAATCTGGAAAGTATAAGATAACTCAGCAAGTTCCAAAGTGAATCATGTATTCACGTATGACATGTTAGTAAAGGAAACTTAAGAACAGAAAATCCACTATGTTACTTATAACATATAAGTTTTGAACTAGAACTCTCTCAAAATAACACTTCGAGAAAGAAATAATAAATTACTCAGAGTAGCAGATAACTACTTACTAACAGAAAACCAGCAAAATTAACACAGACTTCTGCATGACATACAACCAAAACATGTAACTCACCTTCTATCAATAATAGCTAAGGCCACAATAAATGTTCAGCAACAGACAGGATTAGACCAATCTGTTATAGCTTCCAATTGTGTGAGAATATTGTCTCGATTCTACCTTCATTATCACCTTTGAGTGGTCACCCGGATTTACTACCGACATTCCATTGTATTATCAGTCATTGATGTATAATGAGCTACCAGTAGTCCTTACAAGAACAGAGTCCATGTCTAAAATGATGGAAGCGTGTCCTGTCCCTCACGACGACCTCTAGCATATACAACTTGGAGATCAATTTCATTGCATTGTGGCAGTCCAAACACATCCTCAAGTTTTTCACGATCCTTATCGTCGAACCAGATTCTGAACTGAGTAATGCAAAAGCGAGTGCTAACTTTTCGCTGTGCCAATAAAGAACTCTCTGTTTTTCTTCTTCTGTAACTTGAACAAATACCTCGGTTACATCAGGCACATACCCAGCATCCTTCAAGTCGGTGAGTACCTTGTCCAATTTGGAATAGATTTCTTTGCTCATGGGATGAGATCTATCACCGGCTACAAATTCGTGAATTGTGCCGTTCATTTCAATCAGACTGCAACCAGGTTCTTTCTTGATTCCTTTCTCCATTATTACCTGCCTAAGCCGCCGGACATCTTCCCATCTATTAGACTTTGCATACAGATTGGATAGAAGGATGTAAGCCATGCTGTTCTCTGGATCCAACTCAAGGAGATTTTCTGCTGCCAATTCACCTATCTCTGAGTTACCATGAACCCTACAAGCTGCCAGCAAGGTCCCCCAAATCGCACAGTTAGGTCTCATGGGCATTTTACCAATTGTTTCCCAGCTCGGCCAAGGAGGTCGATTATGCATCCGTAATGCATCACATTAGGAGCAACCCCATAGGTCCCAGTCATACTGAGAAAGAAGTCTCGCCCTTTGTCAACCAAGCCAGCATGAGTGCAGGCAGTTAGAACACCAACAAATGTGACTTCATCTGGAGCTTCAAACGCCCTAAGCATCTTGTAAAACATATCGATAGCCTCTACACCATGGCCATTCACCGCAAGACCAAGTATAACGGCGGTCCAACTAAACTTATCTCTGATGCGCATCTCTTTGAACACGTCCAGTGCGCGCTCAATGCTCCCACACTTGGAATACATGTCTATGAATGCATTGCCAACGAAAGTATCCATCTTGATCCCGTGCCTGCTCATGTAAATCCTTGCCCATTCCCCTGTCTCTAAAGCACCGAGCTGCGCGCATGCCGTGACTACGCTGACCATGGTGAACTCATCTGCCACCACCTTGGTAAACTGCATCTCACGAAAAATATCCAACGCCTCTGTGAACCGTCCAGTCCACACATAACCATCAATCATCGCAGTCCAGGAGACGGTGTCCTTGTCAGGCATACGATCAAACAGGGCCTTCGCGCGATCAACCTGGGCTAACCTGACAAACCCAGAGATCACTGACGTCCAGGAAACCATATCCCTCACCTGCATTCCGTCAAACAACTCCCAAGCCGCCTCCATCTCGCCACACTCCGCGTACATGTCAACGAGAGCATTCTCCACCTTGAGATCAGGCAGCATCCCGCTCTCCACGACACACTTGTGCACCTGCATTCCGAGCAGGATGTCGTTACGTTTCCCACAAGCTGACAGCACCGTCATGTACGTGACAGGCGTCGGCACGGCACCAGCCTTCACCATATCCACGAAAGAGCAGCACGATAGCCTGAACTGCCTGTTTCTCTTGTGGCCGGAGATGAGCGCGTTCCACACGACAGGAGTGCTGCCGCCTCTCGCCGGCCACGCATCCAGAAGCGCCCGTGCCATCGCGTCGTCGCCCCTGGCCGCGTACATGAGGACCAGCGAGCTCGCCACGTGGGCATTCAGCTCCATCCCGAACTTAACCACGTGCGCGTGGACAGCGTCCCCGACAGACGGCGCCACGGCGCCCTGCTCGGCTGCCACCGCCTTGAGCAAGGGCGGGAACGTGTACGCGTTGGGCCTCGCTCCGCGTGCCAGCATGCCCGTGTACGCCCGCAAGAGCATCCTGGGCGGGGGCGGCCCAGCCTGCGACGCGAGGCGCCCCGGTGGGGAATTCCGTCGAACAGGACGCGTGCGCGGAGCATGTGCGTGCAGGCCTTCCGCACGCGCACAGCGCTCCTCCGCGTTAACCGCAGGTAGCTGCAGTTGTTGCGGCAGGGAACGGATCAGCCGGCGAGATGGACTGGAGACGAAGCGGTGGCGCGCGTCTGGTCCACGACCGACAGCCGTAGCAGCTACGGAAGAGCGATGGGCAAGGAAAGGAGCAGGCGCGCTGGGCGCGGTGGCCGGCGGAGCGGGAATGAAGTCGGTGGAACAGGGGGGCGGGGATTCGTTGCAGGCTGTGGTGCGGCAAGCCGGCCGGCAACCGAACCGACCGACAGCAGCGGCTTCTCGATCGCGGGAGGCGGGATAGCAGAGCAGAGCTCTTTCATTAAAAAACAAATCAAAATTCTCTCAACAACTTAAAAAATGCATTACAGATAATTGGTCTCATATTTATTTTTGAGATGATAGTTGGTCTCATGTTACAACAATCTATAGGCCACACCACATCGTAGGATTTCACATCACAGTCCTATTTCACATAGGTCCAATGAGCTTACAACATCTTTTTTTTTACTGCCGGTAAGAGCTTACAACATGCTATTCCTCCGTCTCAAAATAGATGCCGCAAATTTATCAAAATTTGAATGAATCTAAACACTATTTAGTATGTAGATTTACCCAAATTTTGATAAATCTGAGCCATCTATTTTGAGACGGAAGGATTAGTATGTAAAGCAACAAGTTCTTCTCTATTGGCACACTCAAGGCTCTCATACAACACAATTTCACTATCTTGGCAGGCAAAAACAATATTTAGGGCATAATAGTTAGGGATAGAAACAATCTCACCAAAGATAATAGTGGATCTGGATTTAACAACCTTGGGGGACATCCGTTTCTTGATGGCGAGGTTCTTCCTTCAACTTTTATCCTTCTCTCTCCCTTCATTTTTTTTCTTCTCCAATGGACACTGACCTTAAATTTCATGCTTAAAATCCTCTTTCCTCATGTGCAAAGTCCAAAAAATTAGGTCAGAACCCTAATGGACACTGACCTTATATTAGGTTGGCTTTTGCAGATATTTGGGCTGTGTAAAGTTCTTCATATCATCCATCTTCTCACAACCCACCAGGAAAGCAAGACACTGGTTTATGTTCCTAATTAAGCTTGATTATGGAACATTAGAACACACTTGAAGCCAACCTAATATAACCCTTATGATTTACTCGGTCACGGAAATAATAGAATAAACACGATTATAACTAACAAAAACCGAAGGCAATGCATATTTGGTCATTAGGCAATGAAAGGCAACAAGCAACTAAGGCCATGATCATCAAGGCGACAAACAAAAGATACAAAAGTGATTACACAATAGGTACATTCCTAAGGATCAAGGTTCACGTTTAGAGGCAATAAGAATTACTTAGGGGAGTTAAATCCAGCGAGCCCGCAACTAACTGATCTTGCGATGACCACAATCAACCAACAAGCCCACATGCCAAAGACAAGTGAGATTTTATAATACTGGTTGATCCTGCGATGTGACATCCTTAGCTACAAGGTCACCCAACGGTGTGTCAATATAACTATCAACGAAAAGAGAATAACAAGGAGCAAGTGCCGTCAACAACCTCTAAACCAGTTAATTGTAGAAATACATACGTACAACCAAGAAGCTTGTTTATCAAGGATGAACCAGAGCCACCATTTAGCTACATAGCAACTAGAACCATGCAAAACCCCTATAAAAGAGCACAATTAGAGAGAACACATCACCAGTGGTACCAGTAGAGAAGGTCTACTAGCACTTAAAGCTAGGATCAAGTAGAAGCAACAAGGAAGATCAGACGAATCCACAAGAAGCATTCTGACATTCAGAAGAACATGGGCTAGGAAGGGTATGAAGAAGAAAAAGAAGAGGATGAAGTAGACTTTCTAAAGAACAAGAAACATTCAGAAGAACAAGAAGAGGATGGAGTAGAATTTTAAAACAACATGTGAAGTGTTGCCCAAAATATTCCGCATTAGGAAAAAATAAAACTGGAAAAATGACTAAAAACAGAAATCACAAATAACATATGTTCTTCTCAAAAAAGATGAGTTGTATTTCTTAAAACAGGGAGAGGGGGGAGTAGATATGTTCTCATCAGAATTAAAGGGAACAATAGGTTTAGAAGAAAAGGATAGATCATACATCGTGCACTACACATAAACAAAGGAACATAACATAAACTGATCACATAACCAATTAGAAGATGGACCCAAAATTCTTCAAATCTTTATCTCTGTGAAGTGGCAATCAAGAGTATTTGAAGAATAAGTGTCGAACAGAGGTAGTAGAAGATAAGAAGATTGAGAGCAGTCATCTCTAATGACTGGTTGTTGGAGCAGCAATCAAGAGTATGATTAGGATTCAGTGTGTGAGATGTGCGCCTGAATGAAAGCAGCATGTTACATGGTTTCATTGATAAACCACACAACACAACCACCAGAGGAACTGAATCTCATGATCAAATGGACGAAATGGGAAGGGCAGAGGCAAATCTGAAGGAAATCATCCCATCAAAAGGTCAATTCTTCAATGGATTTTACACAGGACGACAACAGACAAACTGAAAGAGTGCTGATACTAGTACTAGTAAGATTTTTTTTATAAAAGAAGCCCCATTGGCCCCAAATTTCAACGAAATTTGATTGGTTCTGTCTCTGCCTCACACACATTGACACTCATCAGGTGACAGGTGGGATCACACCCAAAAACTTCAAAAAAAAAAGCAACAGCAAGGCATCCTACTACAGGTTTTCAAACAGAGAACTATCTTTCTCGTATTCAACATATTATAGTTTGCTACATTCTCTGATCCAGTAACTGAGATTTCAATAACTGATGCTAGTAAGATTGTAAAATTGAAACAATGTTTCACATATTTAAGTAAAACACTAAACAAAAACACACTGGTCCAATAACAGGTAAATAGATCTTCAGTTTGCTACATTTCTAAATAAAACAGCGCATAAATAACGAACTGTTATTGTCTAATACATATACTGAAGTAACTATAAAGAGTAGAAGCAACAGGTCGCGTATTTTACAACTGTACAAGCTTCAGTAAAGGAATTATAGTTTCCTGCTATTGTGAATTGTTTCTCAGGGTAACAAAGTAATGGTCCAGCACTGAATGGTACATTTTCAGGACAAGAGAACTGTGTTTTTTTTCAATTTTAAATAACACTAACAAGCAACTGTTCCACTTTTCTGAATTTACATAGAACTGGACAAACTGACATTATGTTCTATCCTCAATAAATTGGCATTATGTAACTATCATCAACCTTTGTGTGTTTCTCCAACATGAGATTTTCTACATCATTAACAGTGTCCAGGGATAACTGAGAATGTATGCTGTGACAGGGCACTGTACACCAAACAAGTTTGCCTCCTGCTTAGGTGCTACATTTCTGATTCAAATCCAATGTTCCAAAACCCTTCGGGCGTCGATGGAGGGGCATACCTATATCTATGTCTGGACACACCATCATGATGCTCGCACCTCATGCTTGTAGAGTCCATGCCATTACCATTCACACGGCCATCAGGAAGCACAGCATCATAGAACTTCTTGCACTGCTTGCATTCAACACCTTTCAAATTCTCCCGATCAGCTTTCTTTCTTACAGGTTCAGTGTATTTGAAACCTTTATTTGGCGGATGGATTGAAATGGTGCTTCGCTGCTGGGGAACTGGTATGTTGTTGCGGCCTTGAGTGGCAATATTGATGTCTTGAGTCTCATCATCAGAGTTATTGAAGTCCATATCTTGGGGAGGAGGTGCAGCAAGAGCTAGTGCTTCTTCGCGAGTTGTAGGATTCCTGATTGTATTTCTGACAGCCTCCAGAGGAGTATCAAGAAAATCGTCATGTGGATCAACGACACCTGGTTCTTTACGTGCACGAGTTTCCCTCCAGTGAGTTGGGCGGATGAAACTAGATGATGCATCTGTCTTTGAAGTGCTAGCAGCATTCTTCTGCGGAGGGTTGGTTGGATGAGATGGTAGAGAAAGGCGTGAGTTACTGAACAGGATCCTGGACGAGGTAGCATGTGGAGTATGTTGGGCCTTCGTGGACGAACTAGGAGCGCTCTTTTGGTCTTGGGCCTTTGAAACTAACTGAATGCTCTCCTTTTCTGTCTGCAGATCTGGAAATCAAACAAGACAGATGTAAATACAGATATCCAATCAGTAACTCCTACATATGTAAGAAACATGCATGATACTTCCTCTGTTCCAGATTATAAGATGTTTTATCCTACCAAAACATTTTATAATTTGAAACGGAGGTAGTATGTGATAGCATTGGCAGAAAAGAGATACTAGGATTTAACATTGATCTGTACAATTGATCATATTTGCACGGGAAGTACAGATCCTTATACCATTCTTAAATTCTAGTTATAATTCTGGAACAAAAAAATGTGATTACATGATTAACAAAACTCAAGTAGCTCTAGGGAATTTGGAAAATCATAGGGTGGTACCTTTCAGCTTTCTCTTGCTCGGAGGACTTCCAGAAGTTTTCTGATTCACGGGAGACTTGGAACCTTCATTCTGGTCAAGCTTTGTAAGAAGATGGTTGTACTGGGACTTGAGATCCTTATATTTTGCTGTCACAAGATTGACTTTATTCTGCGCAAGAAGAAGATCATTATCCTTCAACTCCATCTGCTGCTGCAGCTGTTGATGAGCCTCCCTCTCCCTTGATATCTCAGCATCCTTCTCCCCAATCTCCCTTTGCAGCCTACGAATCACCTCATCTTTCTTCATTTCCTCCTCCAATCTCCCCAGAAGCTGCTTCTTCTCGGCATCATGCTCCGCGGCCAATCGCACGGCATCCGCAAGCTTCCACTTCATCTCCTCAAGAGAGTTCTCCAGCTGCAGCAGCCTATCCTCCGCACCCTGCTTCCCGCAGTTGAGATCCTCCAATCTCCCCAGGAGCTTCTGCTTCTCGGCATCATGCTCTGAGGCCAACTGCGCGGCATCCACAAGTTTCCCCTTCATCTCCTCGAGAGAGCTCTCCAGCTGCAGCAGCCTATCCTCCGCACGCTGCTTCCCAGAGCCGAGCTCCTCCAGCTGGCTCATCAGACCGGCCTCCCTCTTCCTCCACTCATCCTCGGCAGCCCTCGTGGCGGTGGCGTCATCGGCATGCCGCGCGTGGAGGAGCTTCGACTTGGCCTGGATGTGCGGGAAGAGCTGGCTGCAGAAGATGAACTCCATCTGGGAGACCCGGTCCTTGACCTCCTGGATGGTGGCCACAAGGATGGTGCTCAGCCCGCAGATGTACTTGAAATCATCCGCCGCCGCGTCGGCACCGCAATCGCCGCTCGAGACGACCAGTACCTTACCCTCCATTTCTACAGGCAGGGGTGGATCTGGAGTTTGTGCCCCCAAAATTTGTGGACGCTGAGAGGAAGGCGGGGGGTGGGCGAATTCGGGATCGGAGGGGGGCGCCGCCGTCAAGGGTGGCGGTCGGGAAGCGAGACGGGATTAGGGTTGGTGGCCTAGGGGGATTTGGAGATCTCGAAATTTTAGAGCGCCATTTTTCGAAACTATCGTGTCCGCGCTTTGACGCAGAGCGAGAGAGGTGCGTTGGAGATGGACTAGAGTGGGCCAGTGCATCACTTGGTAGAGTGGCTAAAAAATGGAAAATGATATGCCTCCCCGGGGATAGCATCCCCCAGATCCAACCGAGTCACTTTCACAGCGGAATGACAGGAGCAACCGAGGGGCCCACGCACGATTCAGTTTTTAATCTTATCTTTATCCTTGTTCATCTGCCGCACGAGCTCCACGCGAGAGCTGTCCCAACTATGCGCCGCCGCGTTCTTGGCCACGCATGGTCCCGCCGCCCACCTCTAGCCACGCCACCGGTGCTCCGCCGCCCCATGCCGCGTCGCCGGTGCTCAGCCGCGCATGGTCCTTGTTGTGCGCCGCCCACCTCCTCGCCCTGCCGTCGGTGCTCCGCGGCAGAGGATACCGTTCGCCGTCTACTTGTCCTGGACCTGACCGTGCTGTCGCTGCCATGGCCCACCTCGCCGGAGTCGACGCCTCTCAGCATTTGCTTCCAATGTCGACTACACGTGCTACACGCAGTTGGTGGTGGTGCTACATGCGGACGATGGTGGAGCTACGAGACCTCCGGCGATGCTATGTCTAGCGTCGATTTTTACTACAATTTTTTTGCTACAAAGGCCTTTTTGTTTTGCTACAATAGTATGTATGGTTTGCTACAAAATCTCCGGCGAGATCTCCAGCGAGGTATTCGACGAGATCGGATTTGCTATAATAGAAAAATTTATTTGCTACATGCGTTTAATGGTTTTGCTACAATAGCGTAATATTTTTGCTACACGGTCTCCGATGAGGTCTACCGGCGAAAGCTTCCGGCGAGTCTCCGACGAGGTCGGATATGCTACATTAGCACAACTTTTTTGCTACACGGTCTCCGGCGAGGATTCCGGCGAAATCTCCGACGAGGTCCAATCTGTTTTTCTATTTCTGGGCCGAACCGTTTTCTGCTACAGTGTAGCAAAAGCGGGGCGTATGTAGCAAAAGCGGGTCTGAGTGTAGCAAAAAGGGGATTTGAATGGACACGTGTCAGCACGAGGACCCGGGGGATCAGAAATTTTTATCCCCAGAGGACGCGTAGCACTGTCCCTAAAAAATTCTGTTATTGGAGCAATTTCATATAGGTTGGCCCAAAAGAATCTTTTTCTCCAAGGAGCATTCAGGCTTTACTTTGGGTTTATACTACTCGACCATCACACATCTCACCACTATAGTTGCACACAATTTTTTATATAAGTTCTAGTTCAAAATGTATTGTTTGATTGACTTAGAAACAGTTATCTTATCATATGGCTTGAAAAAGGAAATTTGTTTTTCTATGTTAAATAAATTTCATACAAGCTATATGCATTCATATTTTTAGAATGTACAAAGTACAAACACGGAAAAAATAAAATGGGAGTTTTAATTTAAAAAAAACGAGAGTTTTGTGGCTAAGAAGGGTTGTAGAAAAAATAGCATTATTATAAAGCTGAGTTGGTAGAGCATCTCCAGCCGCGAGCCTCAAGCGACGTCCAGCAACAGCATCGGATCGGTCGCTTGGAGACCGTCGCCACGAGGGTTGGTCTTTGGGCGCGCCTTTTCCAGCCGGGCCGTCCAAATGACTGCTCCTATCGGTTTTCAAACTTTTTTTGAGCAAATTCTAATGAAACACAAATAGTTTAAACATATAATTCAAACCCAGCCATGCTACGAATATAGTCTGAACACATAAAAATGGATTTGAACAATAATCCCTATATATCAAATAAAATGAAATTCACTATTGTGGAGGCAAGTCACCCTCTCTTTTGAGCCTCCACAAATGCTTAATCGATCATGTCTAAGATTGTAATGAACAACTTCGTCACGAATCTCCCTATGCATGGTGTCGTAATTCACCCAACATGTCGGCACATGGTGATCAACATGTGCAAGAGGACCCTCACACTCATGTGGACGATCATCTAGTTACATTGGATGTTCGCATTCACTCTTGATGGTCATGTTGTGCATGATCACATAGGCATTCATCACCTCCCACATCTGATACTAATACCAAATAAGAGCAGGTTGCCGAACAATAGCATATTGAGACTGGAGCACACCAAATGCTCCTCGACATCTTTCCTACAACTCTCTTGGCACCAAGCAAAGTGAGACTTTGCTGCACTGAGAGAGTCGAAGATTTTCTTCACAAACACAAACCATTTTGGATAGATTCCATCAATACCTCTGGTGTATTGGTGGCACTTAATCTCATAGTTGCACTCTAGAGTAGGACCTTCAACAAGTTCTGCAAACATCGGAGAGCACTGCAGGATGTTAATGTCATTGTGAGATCCCGTCATGCCAAATCCATGGGTCCTATCTACATACCACTACTTTGAGTATCACACTACAATATCCATGTTGCCCTTTGTACAAACTTTTCCAAGCAAAGGGACAACTCTTTCATGACCATGCAAGTAATCGATACTCCCAAACTTCTCGGGAAACCGTCTAGCTTCATTATGTGCCATAATCTTAGCATCTCTGCTTCATTTCCTCATTTGGACCTCTCAAATACTCATCGCCAAACACTCAACTAACTTGCGGAATCGGTACATGGCTTCAATGGATGTGGACTCATACATGCACATGTATTCATCTTTTAAATCTCTAGGAGCTTCGTATGCAAGCATCCTCATGATAGCCATGTATTTCTAGATTAAGGAGAAACCTACCATTCCCATGACGTCTTTCTTCAGCTTGAAATAGGGTCATACACCCTAAAACCATGCACTAGGTGCACAAACAACTTCTTGTTCATCTTATAGCGCATGTGAAAATCCTTTGAGGTATACGTTGCATTATCGCACAGAGTAGTTGGTGTATAGAATGGCATGCCCCTCCATTCTCTTTTTGTATTGAACTCGTCGGATTGCAGTTGTAGAAGACATGCAAGGATTGCCAGGTTCTCATCTTCGTCGGTGTCGACATCGGCCTCCTCCTCCATAAACGCTTAGATCATCATATCATCATCGTTGTCTATAGTCTATACATCATGAAGAAGCAATCAACCATCTCACTACAAAAATGCCCCTCGTGCCCGACACTTTTTTGGGCGGCACAAGCAAAAAGTACCTGCAAAAGTTGGTTACCTCGTGATTCTATAGACTCGGAGCCTATACCGGATCATCTTACTTTGGTTAAGAAGTATCCTAAGTTAGCTTCCAAGTTTATGGATAGATACTGAACACTCGTTGCGTCTTTTTTTAAGACACATCAAGTGATTGTTGAAGAAATGATATGTTAGAGGATCTAACTGATCCGGAAAGGAGGAAGCAGTTAGCATTCCAGTTAGAGAAGGAAGTAGGCAGTAGCGCAACACCTATCTTTACATATATACCTATAGATCTTGAATCTTTTGTACCATATCCTTATTCACCAAGACCTGAACCTATAAATGATCCTACTATGGATATGAGGTATGCAGTACCACATGGCTCAGAGGAGGGTTCTGACTCAGAACTTCCTATTGAGAATTAGGATGGTTGGAGAATGGGATCGTATGAAATATCTCAAGAACACCAGATGTCCACAGATGGTTCTGGCAGAAATGTTGGACAATCCAGCTGGATGGGTGCAAGAATTAACCCTAGTAACAGTAGTAGAAATACCATGTCAATAGATGATCAGGATGAAGAAGAAGATCCTGAGGAGAGAGTGTTTGAATCATCAACATCTTCTCAAAACCCAGTGAATATACATTATCCAGTATTTAACTATCTTGCCCAAGAGAGCACCTAGGAAGCAGCAGGATCTGCGTATCCTGTTGACAACTCAAGGAATGAAGCTCAGGAGATGCATGCTGGAGATAATGTTGAATATGTTTCTGAAGACTTTTCAGCTGAGCTGGAGAGAGTCAATGCGCTTAGGTTGAGTAATGACTCAAGTCCTGACACTTCAGATATAGAGTATGTTCCTTCTGGAAGGCCATTTGTTCCACAAACTGTGCGACGAACAACACGTCATCACGGTTGGACATCAGGCATGTATGATGAGCATAGTTACTACTAGAAGGAGGCGACTAGTTAGTGATATCAAGTACCGTGTATTGTACTCCAAGTAATAAGGTAGTGAGATGAATACGGTAGTTTTATGATTATACCTATATGGTATATGTTGTAAGAACTTTGTATCATTATGATATTATGTATAATATGTGTAATGCATATTTGGATCTTCATTGTGTGACTAGTTCTGTGCGTAAAGTCGAGCTTAGAACACATGTGCATGATGTAATTATGAGTATTCGCTTTATGTTGTAGGACTAGAGGGTCATGGATACGAGTGTAGAAATGGAAACTGAGAAGCAGCGGATGGAGCGAGAGGCCAAGGAGAAGGCCGATCAGCAAATCAAGGAGCATTACCACCACCACCAATGAGGCCGTTAATGGAGCAGAACTTTATGCAATGCATGCAAATGATGCAAGAAACCCAGAACAAGTTCATGGAAGAGCTACTGGGACGAGCGAATCAGAGGGCACCTGAAGGTGGAGGCGTGAGTCTATCTGATTTCCAGAATGCAAGACCGTTACCTTTTGCATCAGCTCCTGAACCAATGGATGCAGAAGATTGGCTAGCAGAATCTTTGAAGGAAGTCAAGACCGACGTTGCAATGATGAGGATAAATTGAGGTATGCAACTCATCTTCTGACTGGACCCGCAGCATAATGGTGGGAGAATCAGTTGGCTATGCAACCACTAGGAAGGGAGTTTACCTGGGAAGAGTTCAAGCAGAGGTTCCGTGAATATCATGTTCCGGAAAGCGTTATGGAGTTGAAGCAGAGAGAATTTGAGGAGCTTCAGCAAGGATATACTAGTGTCATGAAGTACATCCAAGAGTTTAGTCAACTGTCTCACTATGCTGAGGAGGATGTCAATACTGAAGAGAAGCGGAAGAAGCGTTTCATGTGTGGATTAAATCCATTTGTGAAGATGCAGCTAAGGTTAGCCAATAAGCATACTTATCAACAGTTGTTGGATGCAGCCATTACTTTTGAAGGTGATTATAAGAATGTCCAAGAGGATAGGAGGAAGAGAGCCAAAAAGGAAACCAAGAGGATTCAGGCAAGCAAATCTAAACCTAACCTGGAGTTCAAACCTCGGAACAGGAATTATGGCAACAATAACAATAACAATAATAAGGGCAGTGGTGGAAATCAATCCAATCCAAGAAGGAATGTTATTTGTAACAATTGTGTAATTCCAGGGCATTTCTAGAGGGAATGCAAAAAGGCTGTAGTGATCTGTTACGGTTGTGGTCAGAAGGGACATATCAAGCCAGATTGTCCGAGCAAACCACCAAGAGGTTGGCCTACCAAGGGAGGAGGACAAGCCAGTTGAAAGTACAAAGGAAGTCGCCTAGAGGGGGGTGAATAGGCTTTTAAAATTATTACGGTTTAGGCTCAAGTAAATGCGGAATAAAACTAACGTTTAATTTATTGAGCACAAAACCTAGCCACTAAGTTCACCTAGGTGCACCAACAACCTATTCTAAGCAATACAAGCAACAAGGTGATAGCAAGGTATAAATACTTCAAGCACGATGGCTATCACAATGTAAAGTGCATAAGTAAAGGGTTCGGTTGAGAGATAACCGATAGACGCGGAGACGAAGATTTGTTTCCCGAAGTTCACTTCCAAAGAAGCTACGTCTCCGTTGGAGAGGTGCGATGGCGCAATGCTCTCCGAACGCCACAAATGGCTCACCTCGAGGTGTGGTGGCTCGATGCTCACCCAACGCCACACAAGGCCTCACCCCGGATGCGGAAGCATGCAACTCACCAACGCCACAAAAGGCTCACCCTATTCTCCCAAGTGCGCACCACAAAAGGCGGGCACTTGCTCCACTATGGGACGCTTGAGGGCGGTCACCGAACCCGTACAAGATTGGGGCTAACTCCACAACTCAATTGGAGGCTCCCAACAACAAAGCCACAAAAGGCCAACAATGCCACAAAAGGCTACAAGACCACAAAAGGTCAACAAGACCACAAAAGGTCAAACAATCCAACCACACAACCGTCTAGGGTTCCAAGGAACCCAAGAGAAACAAGCTCACAAGCTTGAACTCGCCGAATCTTCGAGGAGAACTCAAACCTATGCACCAAATGCAAGGGCAAGTCCTTCTCCCCCAAATTCCAACAAAGCTACAAAAGCTATTGGGGGAATAAGGGAGGAAGAACACAAGAGTAGAACTCAAACCTATGCACCAAATGCAAGGGCAAGTCCTTCTCTCCCAAATTCCAACAAAGCTACAAAAGCTATTGGGGGAATAAGGGAGGAAGAACACAAAACTCTCCAAGATCTAGATCCCAATGATTCCTTCACAAAGAAGGGATTTGACTTGGGGGGATTGTAGATCTAGATCTCCTCTCTCAAATCCCTCAAAAAGATGCAAGAATCATAGGAGGGGAAAGCTTCTTCAAGGTTGACAATGGAGGAGAGAGAGAAAGCCAAGAACCAAGAAAAAAAGCTAGTACCCACGAAGGGGAAGAGGAGCCCCTTTTAAAGGGCTCCCAGATCTGCCTGTTATGGGCATTCGCGACTCCTAGCCGGAACTTCCGGTGGGAGGCCGGAAGTTCCGGTGACACACAACCAACGGTCAAAAACTGCGGAGCGAGAAACTGAAAAAGCGAATCCTGGTCGGAACTTCCGCCGATTCACCGGAACTTCCGGTGGGAGCAAAACTTCTGGTGGAAGTTCCGACAGAAGTTCCGTCAAATAGACATATTCAAAACAGAAGGTTACTGAACGTGAGCGGAACAAGACTCGGAACTTCCACCGGAACTTTCAGTGGCAAAGATGCCCTAGCGGAACTTCCGGTGGGAAGCCGGAACTTCCGTCGGGAAATTCGAAACCGAAAACCGAACGCAATAACTTTTGCATCCGAACTCCAAACGGGATGAAACCAATTTTGTTGGAAAGATAACGACGAATATTGGGTATCACCTTGGGACAAAATATCATGAATATATATGTGAACTATCCCCCAAGGTGTGGAGCCGGAAAACTCGCAAGATCAAAAACCGCAATAAGATACGCAAGTGAAATCCTTAGATGATGAGCTAGAGCTTGTTATGATGGTGACCACAAGCTCTAGATCCTCTCATGGACAAGAACCAAATAACAACCAAGAAAGATGATTCTATGAATGCAAAGGTTTGAGCTCTCTCCGAACGATGCAGACGAGACACCCGCTTGAGAGCCCCTCTTGATAGCATGACTATCTATCCTAAACCCGGTCTCCCAACTAACAATACGAGACCGGCAAAAGAAAAGCCCTATCAATAACATACCTTTGACTTGAGCATCCCACTTGAACTTGATGTAGACGGTCTTGTTCTTCTATAGTGGGAACACCTTTCTTGGATGCTCTTGCTTGATGAAGATGAAGACTTGCAAATTGCTCCTCCGTACTCCATGGGGAAACCTCTTCTTTGAACTTGTCTTCATCATTCCATGAGCACGAGGATGGCAAGCTTCAAGCATGAGATCTTCTAGAGATGGCGCATCTTGAGCTCGCCCTTCTTCATCCCTACTTGAGGTTGATACATCTTGATGCAACTCTTTGCACATGCCTTGATCGACCTTCAAGCTCCTTCTTTCTTCATGATTCCAATGGGCACAAAGCCCTTGGACATTTCTTCATCTTCCAACCTTTAGACCAACACATGGCCCAAGCGATGCCAATGGACAAACCTACAAGTGATACTCAATTTACACATTAGTCCATAGAGATTGTCATTAATTACCAAAACCACACATGGGGGCATACATGCCCTTTCACCAGTGGAGGAAATGGACAGCCCAATACAGGAGGAAATAATGTCAAGAACAACAATGGCAAGAGGAACCGACCTACCAGGAAACTGAATTGTGCAACCCTCAAGGAGGTGGATAATTCGGAGCATGCAGTGATAGGTACTCTCAATATCCTTACCAATCCCGGCAAAGTTCTATTTGATACTGGTGCAACTACTTCATTCATTTCTGAAGAATTTTGTGATAAGTTCGGGATTAGAAGGGCAACATTAGAAAGTCCTATGACCGTAGTTACGGTAGGAGGGAATGTGATTGTATGCCACATAAAACAAGATCAGGTTATCTCGATCTGTGGTTGTACATATTTCGCAGACCTTTATGTGATTCCTTTGAAGGGAATTGCAGTAGTGCTGGGAATGGATTGGATGATGGAACACGGAGCTCAGATAAATTGTGAGGAGAAAACTGTCTCAATCAAAACTCCAAGTGGAGCAAGGATAGTTTACCAAGCAGATAAGCACAATCATATCATGGTGGATCTGAAGTTGAACTCAATGAGAGAGGTTAAATTGGAAGAGATTCCTATAGTAAATGAATTTCAAGATGTTTTTCCAGCAGAGCTGCCGGGAATGCCACCAGACCGGGAGATAGAATTCACTATTGACCTAATTCTTGGCACAACACCAATAGCTCAAGCACCATATAAAATGGGACCCAAAGAGTTAAAAGAACTCAAAGAGCAAATCGATGAGTTAGCCAGAAAAGGATTTATTCAGGAGAGTGTATCTCCATGGGGAACACCCATAATCTTTGTGGATAAGAGAGATGGTGGAAGAAGAATGTGTGGTGATTATAGAAACCTAAACAACGTTACTATCAAGAATAAGTATCCTTTACCAAGAATTCAAGATTTGTTTGATCAAGTGAAAGGGGCTAGAGTATTTTCAAAGATCGATTTAAGATTTGGATACCATCAAATAAAAATCAAACCGGAAGATGTTCCAAAGATAGCATTTGTCTCAAGATATGGACACCATGAGTATCTGGTAGTACCATTTGGTTTGACCAATGCACCGGCAATATTCATGAATCTGATGGACAAGATCTTCATGCCATATTTGGACAAGTTCGTCATAGTCTTTATTGATGATATTCTGATATATTACAAGGGTAAGGAAGAGCATGCTGATCATTTGAGAATAGCATTGCAGACTTTAAGAGAACACAAACTTTATGCTAAGTTCAGTAAGTGTGAATTTTGGCTAGATGAGGTAGAATTCCTCGGTCATGTGATCAATAAGGATGGAATTGCTGTGAATCCATCTAAAGTTTAGTCAGTACTAGAGTGGAGTGCACCAATCAATGTGAAGCAAATTCGAGGTTTCTTAGGTGGCTGGTTATTATCGGAGATTCATTGAGGGTTTCTCCAAAATAGCCGGACCAATGACCAAATTATTAAGGAAGAATACACCATTCAAGTGGGATGAGAAATGCGAAGCTAGTTTTCAAGAGTTGAAGACTAGGTTAACCACAACTCCAATCTTAGCAGTTCCTTAAACAGGGAAGGACTTCACAGTATACTGTGATGCATCTAAAGAAGGTTTGGGTTATGTACTAATGCAAGATCGGAAAGTGATTGCTTATGGTTCAAGACAACTAAAACCACATGAAGTCAACTATCCAACTCATGATTTAGAGTTAGCAGCATTAGTTTTTGCGCTGAAAGGATGGAGGCATTTCCTATATGGAGCCAGATGTGAGATATACACTGACCATAAAAGTCTCAAATATTTCTTCACCCAAAAAGAATTGAATATGAGACAGAAGCGTTGGTTGGAACTAATCAAGGATTACGATTTAACAATCAACTATACTCCAGGGAAAGCAAATGTTGTAGCGGATGCTTTAAGCAGAAAGAGTGCAGATATTCAGCCTAGCAATAGGGAGCTACCAAAGGAGTTACAAATGGACTTGGAAAGATTAGAACTTAAATTCATTAGAACAGAGGTTCTTGGAGGATTAGCTACTATGCAGGTAGTTGTAGAGCAGGACAGTGATCTTAAGCAAGGAATTTTTAGACATCAAGCAGAAGATCCTTTTATTGCTGAGGAAATTCGGAGGATATCTCAAGGGCAAAAATCAGTTTTCACCTTGTGGATTATGAATCTTTATGGTTCCAAGACCGTCTTTGTGTTCCAGATGTGACTGAGGTTCGTGATATCATACTCAGAGAAGCACATGAAACACCATATTCTATACATCCGGGAAGTACTGAGATGTATATGAATTTGAAAGAAATGTTCTGGTGGAATAACATGAAATGGGACATTGCTAAATATGTATCTGAATGCCATACTTGCCAAAGGGTGAAGGCTGAACATCAAAGTCCAGCAGGACCATTACAACCCTTGGAAATTCCTGAATGGAAGTGGGAGGAAATAGGTATGGACTTCATCACAGGATTGCCCATGACACCAAAAAGGAAGGATATGATATGGGTAATTGTGGACATACTCACTAAGAGTGCACATTTTATTCCGGTGAATCAAAAAGATAATGCCGAGAAGTTATTTGAAGTATATGTCAAAGAGATAGTAAGTAAGCATGGAGTACCCAAAAAGATCGTAACTGATAGGGGGTCAATGTTTACTTCAGCATTTTGGAAACAATTGCATGAAGCACTTGGTTCAAAGTTAGATTTCAGCACAACATATCATCCTGAGACAGGAGGTCAAACTGAAAGAACAAATCAAATACTAGAAGACATGTTAAGAGCTTATGCACTAGATTTTGGAGGTACATGGGAAGATCATCTACCATTGGCAGAATTTTCCTACAACAATAGCTATCAGAGTAGTCTGAAGGCAGCTCCACACCAAGTTCTGTATGGAAGGAAGTGTAGATCGCCGATATGTTGGTATGAGCCTGTAAGCAGCAAAGAATTTGTGCCAGATTATATCAAGGAAACACAAGATATCATTGATAAGATCAGGGATAGACTGAAAATAGCTCAGAGTAGGCAGAAAAGTTATGCGGATCAAAGTCGAAGATCATGGCATCCAGAAGTGGGAGATATGGTATATTTGAAAGTAAGTCCAATGGAAGGAGTGAAAAGGTTTGGAGTTAAAGAAAAATTGAGTCCAAGATACATCGGACCATTCAAGATATTGAGTTAAAACAGAACTATAGCTTATGCTTTAGAGTTACCATCAAGATTGGCTCAAGTGCATAATGTTTTCCATGTGCCACAACTTCGTAAATGTTTGAAAGTTCCAGATGATGCAATCACACATCAAGAAATAGAACTACAAGCAGACTTAACCTATATTGGAAAACCCTGTAAGATTCTGGAAGAAAACTGGAAAAGGTTGAGGAACAGAGCAATCAAGTATTGCAAAGTACAGTGGGAACATCACCCTGAAAGAGAAGCTACCTGGGAGAAAGAGGAGGATTTAAGGAAAGCCTATCTAGAACTATTCAGGTACATCTCAACAAACTTTGGGACGAAGTTTAATTTAAGGGGGGAAGTCTATAACATCCCAACATTAGGAACTAACGAAGGGTAGATTAAGGAAATTGAAATGTTGCATGCATTCATATGTGAAAATGTGGGTAAATTTTTCGCCAAATAAAAACTTAAAGTGATCAAGGTTTCTTTCATACTTTGAGATTAGATTTAGCCTTAAAGAATGATTGCTATAAACTTTGATATGATCTTTGAGGAATTATGTGTTTTGGGAAATGAATTTGAATTTTAAACTTGAGTGTTTGAATTATAATTCAAATGATTTTTGAATAATGATTAAATCTTGATTTGATTAAGAGTTAACCAATTTAACTCAAACTTTATTTAAAGAAAGCAAATTAAGAATATGAATATTTGTTTCATATTTTTATTCAATAAATAAGTTACAAAAATGTAACTTATTGAAATTATCCACAAACTTCACAATAACACATAAATAAAGAATAAGAATATTTCTTTATTGATAATAATATAATCTTTATTACAAAATAATAATTAAGATTACAAAAGAATAAAATAAAGATTACAAAGGAATAAGAATATTACATTTGCCTAATCTACAAAGAAAAATAAAAAAACCTAAACTAAAAGTCTTGATTTCAAAGTTTAGTACCTGCAAAACAAACACAAACAAAAAAATAAAGAAAGTTAGGATTAATAATGTTTTACTCTCAGACATGTCAGTGAAGTGCACTGATCAAGATTCATCATAGAGTAATTTATAAAAGGGGCAAGTTTCACCAATATGAAAAGATCTATCTTTCATAAATTTTAAGCCCAAAAGTCAAATGATAGCAAGGAGGGGCAAGTTTCACCAGCCAGGTAAAAGTAATCAGATCAAAGTAATTCTCAAGTCCAGAGCATATCCACAAGTGCATAGCAAGCACACAGGCAGGACACACACCAAAATGCATGGTGTGTGCTGTCAGCACCGTAGCAACAACCCATCAACACAAAACCATCAACACAGCCGTGGGCAAGCACACAACCACATCAATCTTTTGCTTCTACACATCAAGCTTAGCAGCCAGCAGCTAAACCAAGCATAGCAGCCAACAGCTAAACCAACCACAGCCAGAATCACATCACCAGGATGGGGACATAAGGAGGGGGAAGGATCAGGTGGACAGCAAGACCAAGTCCAGGAGCTAGGAGGAGCAGGCTAGCTCAAGGTCAAGCACGGGAGCTCAGCAAAACAAGATCAACATCACCACCCAACTCCATAATCATCAGTTTTTGTGGTGAGTATCATAAAACCATCATATGATCTAATCATATTATCTAAACAGAAGCATGTGTTGTTTTATGAAACAAACTCTCAGAAAGCACCCAAGTGGGGTGAATTCATCATTGATATTTTAAACTCTAAAAGCAAACAGCAAAGTACAAGGATCCAACCAAAACTCAGAACAACATCATTGCTTTGGTTGTCAAGCTATATATTTCAATTCAAGCACAAATATAGCTAAGATTTAATTTCTAGGCACATCCTAAGATAAGGGTAGCACCTTAGAAGCTAATATTTTGGATCCATATAATGATCAAGCCTACCATCATTTTTCTCCAAGCTTTGATTCAAGAAACAATAGCTGGTACCACTACCAGGACTATCCATATGAATCAACTAGATAAAGCCTAATCCCTAAGCCTCAGGCCAACATCATTGGTCTTAGGGATTTTAGCAAAGAATATATCTACTTATCTTTTAAAGCCAAGCTTGTCTTAAGCTTAAACCAACCCAATCAATGGATTAGAATCAATCTTGTGTGCCATACAAAGATGGTGTCACCAGAACAATTCTACATAAATCAGAATAAGCATTCCAGCATCATAGATTCAATCAATCAATCTACCAATCATTTTCCTGTCATTACAGGAATCATAATTAGGACATTCCTATGTAACTCTTCACTGTCTAAGATCATCGTGATCTCAAACTACATATGAATTCTCAAGCCAACAGCACTAGGACAGTGATTACATCACACCATACTCATTATCCTTAATCAAGTAAGGACAGGGATAAGTTATCAAACCCACTGACTATACCAATCATTGATTTTAGAGCAACTATATCATCTGGATCATATGAAATCTAAGCATAAAATCATCCAATAAGCCACCAGAACCATTATAGTTCATCTCAAGCAATAAGCCTCAAGCTAATAATCATTTAGCATGCTTACAGGTCATCCACACATGATATAATTCATCCAATAGATAATCAACACCAGGATATGAACCCTAAATGGAACAAATTATCTTAACCAGGACAAGACAGTAACCAGAGAGGTCACTACTAACATACATCATAGGATGATCGAGCACAGAGAGAGAGAGCACAAGGGGAAGAGGAAAAGAACTCACCAAAGGTCCTCGTTGAAGACCAGAAGAGGAAGCAGAGGTGGCCGACGACCATGGTAGCACGGGGAGCACCCCCAGGGGGGGCGCTGTGACCCATACAACGCCATGACAGCGACCATAGCCACATCTAGAGGCAAGGTGAATCACCACAACACATGACGGCAACAACGACGCCAAGATCCACGCCAACCCCCAAACCCTAGGGTTCGGGACGACATCGATCCATCACAGGAGAGCCCCATGCTCAAATCCAGTTGGATAGAAATTATGGGCGTAGTCTACAACCTCCTACTGCACCACGACGGCAACCAGAACGACCCACAACAGCGGTAATCATCGGCGGTGATATCACCGACCACGGGGTCGGGGGCAGAAGAAGAGAGGAGTGAGCTCGAGGGTGAGAGGCAGCGAGGAGGTGGGCCAAGTGGGACAGAACCCTTTGGGGTGACTGTTTTAACTAGGTCTCAGGGGCCACCAGGGCCCAATAAGAACAAGCCAGCCCGGAAACCTTTAAGGCCTGTTTTAATAAATAGGAAAAGACCAAAATACCCCTAAACTTAATTAAATTCTAGAAAATAAAATACAAATCCAAAAAATTATAAATAATATATTTTTGGATTCACAATAATCCACACTATCCAAATAAATTAAGATATAAAATTTTAGACATTTAAATTTTATTAAGAATTTTGTAATTTATATATTCCTTATGGAATTTTACAAAATTATTGAAAGATGGTAAAAATAAGTAAAAATCACTTTCATTATATATTAATATTATAGTATTTTTGAAAAATCTAAATAAATATTTAATAACAATTTTTGATATTTAAGTGATAATTCCTAAAAGAATTATTAAATAAATAAAAGTCAAATAAAAGAGAAATAAAATAAAATAATTCAATATATGTTATAAATATTAAAAATAATAATAGTATTTATAAATTCTTTATTATTAAAAAGACTTTTTATAATAATGGGGAGATTGCATATCAAGTTAAAAAATGCATTAAATTACTTGCATAATCATTTTGCTTCTTTAAAATATTGTCCTTACCGGGCAATAATGATGTTTTCGTAGACATAGAAGCTCAAGGTCCAGTGCAAGCATAAGCATTCACTACCTTGCCATCACAAGGCAAGTTCATCACTTGCTCATGTCCTTTGAAGAGTCTTTATCAAAGTATTTGCAAATTGTGTGTTACCATATATGCTATAAAAGAAAGAAAATATTATTTTCACAAATAAAGAAATCATAGTTATCATCCTAAGTGATGATAAAATGGAGCAATAGAACTTAGGGTTCTATTCGCAAGAATGATAATCAATTAGGGACTTAATAACCCCTGACATCAGTGATTCTAGCACCGTAAATTACGCGTTAGCCATGAGATTTGGAATGGGACAGAGAAGTCAGCTGTATCTTCTTCCTCTCGCATGAAGCCGGATGTGCAGGTCGTGGCTGTTATCCTCGTAGCATGCATATTAATTGGTAATTCGTAGAGGATATGCAGCATATGGGTGGGAACCCTCATCGTCCCACGATAGTGCTGGCATCTAACGGTTTGTACAAACCATTGCCGTAATTCATTATGTGGGCATGGTGTACACCAAGGAGGCATGCGAGGTCGCGAAGGGGGTAGTGATTGGCTTGGACCAACTACTGGGCCCCACATCATGGAATTGTGGACGGGAAAGTACGCCCGATTGTGCAACAAGGAGTTAATCTCTCATGGGTAAAGTAACGCACCTCTACAGAGTGTAAGAACTGTAACTTGTTACTCCATGTTCCGGGAAGGAGCTACGAACGCGGCAGGAAAGGAACTCCATGAAAGTTCTGGTCAACCTGTGAAGGCTGATGGTCATAGATTTTCATAATAAAATCAATCTTTGAAGAAAGATTTACAAAAATTGCATAGTGCCAAGGATTTATAATCCGAGGTGGTAGTTAAAGCATCAAACTTCCCACCTTGCATATAATGAACTTGTTGGGTAATGCTGTTACTCATCCTTTCCTTTGATCCTTGCTTAGACTCTGAGAATCCCGAAGACATGCCAATGTATGCAGCCGAATGCCAAGAAGATGTGTTCTACGAGGAACCTGATCTGTCCGGAGGTGTTGAAGGAGTGGATAACGAAATCCGCTATGGTGTCGACGATAACGAATCCAACTAAGTATCCTAGTTAGTAGTAACCACGGAGCCAAGAAGCATGAACTCTATAGAATAAGCTGCTGAGCTCAACTCCTAGACGGAGTCGCTACTTTTAAATTCCGCTAAAACACTTTATATTTTGGTTTGTAAGTTGAACCTTTTGAAGTCTTGAACTTCTGGTGTTGTAATAATAATAATGTGTGAATGTTTGTAATATGGACCCGCAATGTTTCTGTTGTACCACTCTAAGGGATGTGATATTACAGAACGGTGTTCTGTGAGTGTCATGTCAACGACTATAGTGTACTACACATGCAGTGGTATGCTGGGTCACCGCACTTTGGGAGACATAATTGGACACGATTTCGTGTCTGGTGCGACCCATAACGGCTTTATATGCTCTTAGGCCATGTCTTATACATATAAGGGTGTGTACAACTGGAGCGCATAGGGGAGAGCCAGGGTCGATTTCCTAGTTGTTAGACCTGATTTCTTCTTATTATAATATTTTCTAGTTGTTAGACCTGATTCCATGTACACAGGCCGGACGAGCATGATAGACCATGCATGCACTAATCCATCAGTGCCCATTAACACATGCTTCGGTGCAGGTGGTGTTTGAACCACGGTATGCACCTTGAGTAGTTGGGCTAGTTAATTACATACACTTTAATTAATTTAATTTTTCATATATTGGCCCATAAGATTGATCATAGTGAAAGTAACTTAGATAGTAACATAGTGGATTCTAAAAAAAATAACATAGAACTACATACAATGATAACTAAGCGTTTAGATGACATGGCATGAAACTAATTGAAAAGAGAGATCCTTGTGGTCAGTGGCGTATCTAGTGGAGGTTCCATGAGCCATGGAACCCCCTCCAAAAATACAAATATTCTTCTAGTTACTAATAGTTGTACTAAACATGAAAAATGCAAAGCTTTTTGGGCTCCAAAAATACAAATATTCTTCTAGATACTAATAGTTGTACTAATCATGGAAACCTGCAAAGTTTAATATGGTTCTTGTCGTCGGATTGATGACAAGTACGCTATAGGGGGTCCTAGCGGCGTTGAGAAGATGGGATGAGAGCCATACGGTGTTCCGGGAGTGGTGAGCACAGATTTACCCAAGTTTAGATCCGACTGTGGTGATCGGATCCTACTCCTGCTAGCAACCCAGTAATATGTCGGCGAGAGCCGAATGTTATAGCGGATTACAAGAGAGGTTCGTGTGTGCGGGTTGGTTTTGGTTGTAGTAGAGATTGTCTGCCCTAAAGTCTCCCGTAGGTCTTGCTTATAAATGCGCCAAGACCTAGGGTTACAGGAGAAACCTATCCGGCTACGTTATAGAGTCGGTAACTATTACAACTTGGAATACAAGTAATACTACATCCCTAAGTAGGTAAGTCTTCTAGTCCTTGTCGTAGCCGGATTGGACTCTGTATTCTTTCCCTTACTGGGACGCCTGTGAAGAAAATCTCTAACCCGTTGGTGGGCCACCCTGGTCAGCGAGTCCTGTGGGTATACCCAGAAAGTATATCCCCAACACTAGCCCCCGGAAGTCTCCAAGATCCAAAGTCGGATAAATCGTCTAGCTTGATGGTTTCTTCGTCTTGAGAATCTTGAAGGGTTCCCGAAAACTTCATTCCATAGTGTAGGATTCCGAATCATCTGAGTAAGATATATTTTCTTGACTTCAGTCTTTTTCCTACTCGATTCAAGACATGAGCTGGATTTGAACAGTGTCACCCCGCCTAATAACTTTTCAGGTCAGGTCTTGTAACTGACAAACATCCTATTAGTATGACTGTTGGTGGGTCCGTTTTACACGGAATAGAGCACCGTTTCAATGCACGCATGAGAATCGAGGGGGCGGAGGTGTCGCGAGTAAGCCTCCTCCTCTCTCTCTCTCATACGCGTGGCGCAAATCGCGCGCGTCTAGCACGGATCTTGGCGCAGAGGTTACTAAAGCTAGAGATTTCTCTCTCCCAGATTCATTCCTCACTGCTTCTTCATTGCCTCCTCATACTCCTCGAGCGTTTCGCATCCTTCCTATCTCCTACGCACCCAAAGAAAACCCCAGCGCCGCCCATCTCAAACCTACTCTGTCAAGATGGAACCATCATCCAGTTCAGGAGCAGCAACAGCGGCGGGCACGACGACGGAAGACAGGAAACTGCTGGGTCTCTGGGTCCCCAGCTCCATGAATGACGCCGAGTTGCAACCCATGGAGGATGAGGGTGTAGCACCCCGGGTAAATCCGCTACTAGAAAAATCGATGTTGTTTCGTATTATGTGCATCATCATGACATCAGCATGCATCTATCTGTCTAAAACTATTTTACTAAAAGCCCTATTTCATTTTCTGCAAATGTCCCTCTCTTTATTCAAATGCGAAACCTCGGTCTTTTCTAGATCTAGTATTTATCTGAAACTATATTTCAAAATGTTTTGTTTTATAAAAATAATAAAATATTTTTATCGGGAGGCAGTCCAGCCGGCCGGCCCAAAAGCCCAACCGGCCAGACCATCTGCTACCAAAAATAAACCCTAAACCTACCCCCTAGACCAAACCCTAGACCAAACCCATCCCCACCAACCCTAACCACAGGCTACCTCTTCACCCCGCCGCTACCCTCTGCAGCACCACACGCGAGACACGCACACACCACAAACACCTGGGTGCACACACACATACACGACACGGCAGCACGCACGCACCCCTAGAGGGATCCCCGCGAGGACACCCCAACACGCACGCGTCCCACCCCGTCGCTCGATCTGGGTCCTCTCCCCCCGCCTTCTGCGCTCGCTCCCCGCCGCCAGGGCCCTCCTCGCTGCTCCCGTACGAGCTCGACGCCCCCATCGGCCTCACCCTCGCAGCTTCCCGTCTGCGAGCCCGACCTCGCCGTCCGCGTCGCCTTGATCCCCGTCGCCTCGTCTGTGTCCATCTGTAGCGAGCCGCCAACGCCGTGTTGACCCGGTCCCACATCAACTCCCACATCGCTCTTCCCCCCACGCGAAGCCCGCCCTCCGGCGACGCCCGCTGCCAGCTCGCCAGGCGCCACCTTGCCGCCACCGCGTCATCTTCCCGCTTCCTCCCCTCACGGCCGGCGAGCAGCCGCCATGGCTCCTCCTTACCGCCAGACCACGGCCAAGCCTCCTCCTCGGGTAGGCCCATGGCTCTCCTCCTCGGTGCTTCCCGGACCTCTCCTCGCCTCCCTGTCCCTGTTCCCCTGCGGTGCGAGGCCGCCCGAGCTCCTCCCGGTGCCATCGCCCTCTGCCGCCGTCGGCCTCATCTTCTGTTGGCCACGTTCGCCTGCGCGAGCCCGGTCCTGCGCCTTGTCTCCGTGTCGCTGTAGTACATCTTCTGCCGGTGTTTCTTCTGCCTCTACATGTGGCCGACATATATGTGTTTCCGATGGGAAACGACCTGATGCTTGTTGTGGTGATGTGAGGATGGTTGAGATGTTCTGGTGTGGTGCTTCGGCTACTCGGCTTTTGAGTGACCGATTTTGGTGTGTTCGTCACTTCCTGCTGCCCCTGGAATCTCGTCAAGATCGACTCGTCTTTGATCGCTGCCCAGTCCGACTCTGATTAAAGAAACCAGATAACAAAGATCGTCGTCATGGAATGCCAAGATCTTCCCGACGTCAGGGCCTTCGATATGGTTCCAACAAGACCGCCTACACGGACATCAAGTTATCCAACCCTAGATCCGAAGACCGATCCCGGAGATCCCAAACCCGATCCCGCGAGACCCCAAGATCGTCGAGCCCCTCTAATGTGTGACCCCTATCTTATCTGCCCCTATTTTGTAATATAACATCTATCTTGTTGCATAATTAAATTGTCATGCTTGCATACATATAATGTGTTTTGGGGCCTTATGTCGATTCACCTCATAAATAAATATGGAGGCCATATACAGGCGATTCTAGTCTTATATTGGCCCCATTTAAATTTGTTTAGCTAACTGATGCCATGTTTTGACTTGTTAAGACAACATTTAAATTGTAGGGTATCCAAACAACATGAACCTATGAATAATTGTCGGGACCTGGTTCCGCTTAATACGGCCTAATTGCACCGCATCTTTGCCATGTCATACATCATACATGCATCATGCCCGATCTTTTGCCGTAGTATTAAATAGTGCATCCAGTGTTTGTTCTAGTGCTTTTGCTTCTTTGCGGATTAGGCCGATGAGTTGATGCGAGTGTCGACCCGATCTTCGGATAAACCTTCGACAATGTTTTCAGGCGAGCATTCTCCCTCTTTCTACCTATCTTACTTTTATAGTCTTTATTTCCTCCTGTTGATCTATTGCTATCTGTGTCGTGATGCTCTAGTTTTCGTACCCGTGTTATCCCTTGCAGCCTTATATTGCCTTGGACACATCCTATTACCTGTTGTTTGATAGATAGTCGGCCTGGCGTGTCGTAGTTGCTTGCTCAAGTGCTGTTGCGTGTCGTCAAGTACCACAGTTGTTGGAAGACTGCCATATGCTTTATGTTGGAGCTGATCATGACTTTAATTACCGTTTAATAACTAAAATTGAAATAGGTAAATAATGCAGAGGCACAGGTGGGCAATAGATGTTATTTGGTTTTTAACCGTCCACTTGTGTCCCGTAGGACCCCGAGTACTTGATACCTGTTCTTTGAATATTCGCACTATCCGCATGTGGGCCCATGAATCCCCTTAGCATGAGCTGGAGTCATATCTTATTTCTTGGGGCCACAAAGTAGTTTGGGGCTTTATTACTATCCTGTACTTATGCCATGCTTTACTGCTTTATTTATGATTGCGCGTGGGCGCTGTATGCTTTTGGAACCCCGTGCCACGTTTTGCAGATCGACAAGCCCAGTCACACTTTCGGGTTCCCAGTCGTTTATAGCCGTCGTCACAAACCTCTGGTCTGCCTCGAGCCGCCAACTTCGAGCGGTAGCTTGGTGGGGTGGCTCCCTGAAATATTATATGAATCTTGCGATTTCTTTGTCGTGATGCCTCGTTGGGTTTTATTTGGTTTTTCCGAGGTTGATCGTGCGTGTGTTGCTATTTGTGCCCCCTGCAGGGTAAAACTTTCTGAAAGCCGTGTCCGCGGTTATGGACGACTTTGAGCACAGTATCTCGATCATAGACAACTATAACTAAATTAGTGCTATAAATTTGACTTCATAATGACTAGTAATCAGCTTCACTATAATGGAATGGCTAAATAAAAGTGGCAACAATTGCTTGTTTGGGTTGTCGCCTGCTACCATTGTATCTGACTAGTAAGTATTGCAACTATAACGGAATGGCTAAATAAAAGTACCAACAACTGCTGGGTTTTGGGATATCTCATGCTATATGTATCTGACTAGTAAGTACTACAACTACAACGGAATGGTTAACTAAAACTGCCCACTGCTTATTATATCAGGACGCCTCATGCTATCTATATCTGACTAGTAATTGCCGCAACTATAACAGAATGAATAAAACTGCCAACTGTGTGAGTTCCTCGGTTGACTTCCTCGTTTGGTCTCGAGGGGGAAATACCAGGATGGGTATGTTTGGTGGTAGTATCAGGTTGGTTCCGAATAGGTCTTTCTTATCCCTCTCTGATAGCCGTCAGCTGTATCGAGTCTCTATAGGTTGTTTAGTGCATGCTGCGTTGCCGCTTCAGTCCACCATACCTATGTAGGCGAGG
Source organism: Avena insularis (assembly GCA_023614405.1). Taxonomy (NCBI): domain Eukaryota; kingdom Viridiplantae; phylum Streptophyta; class Magnoliopsida; order Poales; family Poaceae; genus Avena; species Avena insularis. The sequence continues at coordinate 25,724,705 of CM042689.1, read as the reverse complement.
ACCGCCGAATTCTAGTCTCGCCGTGTACTGGCCTCGATCTTGGCGCTTCTCTTTTCCTTTGCCCTTTGTCGGCACCCCTTTGTTTAAGCAGGTTTTGAGATCGGCGTCGTTAGCGAGGTTACCCTTCCGGCTTGGCTTTGGCGAGGTTATGGACCATTGGTTATTCTTCAAGGCTCTTAGCTCAATTTGCATCTTGTCCGTACTCGGACTGTATCATTGAAGGTGATTTGGATCTTTGTATTGTATATCCGTATTCTTGACTCTTTGAGTCATTTGTATATATCTGTTCTGTGGGTTCCATCGTGGACTATTGTGTAATGGTATTACTTCGTTTTCCACCCGCACGAAAGTGCCTGGTGGGCACCTTTGAATCGTTTCTATGCGGGTTTGGCGGGGATCGCTGAGACTTGCATAGGGCCGATTCTGAGGGTGTTACAGAGGGTTACCTCGTCGACAGCGCATGCTAGAGCGGCGCTGGAGATGTCATCCCTTCATCGCGCGACGACGAATGAGTCCTTTTGGAGAATCACATCGACCGTGGCCTCAGCCCGCCACCGTCGGAGTTCCTCACCAAGGCGCTCCAATACTACAGTGTGCAACTTCATAATCCCCCCCCCCAAATTCCTTGCTCGATCTTAGCACTCACGCAACTCTTAGTGAGGGATATCTCGGCATTAGGCCGAGTCTTACTCTTTTCCGGTACTACTATGGTACCCAAAAGAACTCAATCAGTGCCAATGTTCCTTATATCACTAGCACTCTCATCTTAGTCCTTAGGAGGAACCGTACCTATCCTATGATTAACGCTAGTGAATCCGTGAAGAGATGGGCTAGAACTTTCATCTATCATAAAGATTTTTTGGCTCTGGGAAAGGCAGAAGGTCTTCCGGCCTTCATCGACGGTGCTGCTCCCCACCAAGAGTCATGGGATTGATACGTCCATTTGCATCACCATTCTATATCACAATTTGCCTCTATTCATTGATATATTTCATATTAAGAGGTGTTACTTATGTCTTTTCATCTGTTTTTGCATGTTGGATGATTCTTGGAGGATGAACTGCCGGAGTCAGGATTCTGATGGAAAATAGGTGTCTTGATGCAATTTCGCGAAGATAAGAAAAATACCAGAAAAACCACGGAAAATCCTACTTTCCTAGAAGACGAAGAATGCCAGAAGGGGAGGCGGAGATGGGCCACAGGGGGCCCACACCCCCCAGGCGCGGGCCACCCCTAGGCCGCGCCTACAGGGGGTGTGGCCCACCTGGCCCACCTCTGGCTCCGCCCTCTCGCCTATATATTCTCCTCAGAACCCTAATAAACAAGAGAGAGACCACAAAAAGATTCCGCCACCTCTGCGGGGCGGAAAACACCGAGGGAGAAAGAGCTCCCCGGCAGGCAGATTTCTTCAGGGAAATTCCTTCCCGGAGAGGGGAGATCATCGCCATCAACACCTATTTATCGAAAGTACTACGATACACCCCCTATACTTGTGGGTCATCAGGGATGTAGAAGCGCCGGAATTATCCGAACACTTGGTCCTCACCAAAAGGCAGATCAATTTTTTTGATGAAGAATCAGGGGCTCCGTGGATCCGACTTGATCCACTGCTGGCTGGATCACCGGATTTAGCCACTTCAACATCATAGAGAGTGCCTGATGCACACGGTCACCGGAGACCAAAAGGACAGCTTAAAGGTCATTTCGAATCACATTCCTGCGAAGGACTACAAGACCTGGATGTAGTACTTGATCAAGGAGAGGGAGAACAAGAAGATCCCCGAAGTCTCCATGAAGATGTATACTGCCAACCGACTTCTGACTCCGGTAAATATTTCAACTTTGTTTTAAGCTTTTTGCCCTTTTCGTCCCATCATTCGACTCTATTTTTCACTAATGCTTTCATAACTTATGAGCTCGAGAACCTCCCCGAGTCTGAGATTGCACCTCTTGAGGGCTATCCTTCAGATGACTCGGAGGCGATGGAGGATGACGAGGTGAAATAAGTTCATACCCCTGCCTCCAAGAAGCACAAGGCCAAGGAAACTGTTGTTACTGTTGGCACATGATACGTCATAAACGTATCTATAATTTTTGATGCTCCATGCTTGTTTAGTATCAACTTTGCTATGTTTTGTCTACACTTTGAGGTATTTTTATACGTTTTCCGGAACTAACCTATTAACAAGATGTCGCAGTGACAGTTGCCCGTTTTCTGCTGTTTTTGGTTTCATAAAATCTAGTTAGGAAATATTCTCGGAATTGGACGGGACAAAAGCCAAAGTCAATATTTTCCCGGAGAGAACACAGAGTCCGGAGGGCAGCCGAAGGAGGGCCACGAGGTGACCACGCCCTAGGGCCGTGCGGCCCAGTGGGCGCTCCGTCCTATGGTGTGGGCCCCTCAGGCGCCCACCGACCTTGACTTTTCGCCTATAAAGTTACCCTGATGCAGAAACCCTAAGCACCTGATCAAATCTCCACGAAACAGTCCACAACCACCGCCACCATCGTCCCTAGATCAGGGGGATCTGAAGCTCTTCCCGACACCCTCCCATAGGGGATAGATCATCCCAGAGGCCTTCTTCATCACCATGCTAGCCTCCGGAGTGATGCGTGAGTAGTTCACCCTTGGAATATGGGTCCATACAGTAGCTAGATGGTTGTTTCTCCTCCTTTGTGCTATCATGTTTAGATCTTGTGAGATCCGTTCATGATCAAGATCATCTATTTGTAATCATACATGTTGTGTTTGCGGGGATCCGATGGATATTGAGATACTATGTTAGATTGATTATTGATTCTATCATGTCTTTGTTATTTGTGATCTTGCATGCTCTCCGTTGTTTCTAGCTATCTTGGCCAAGTAGGTGCTTGCAACTCCAAGAGGGAGTATTTATGCTTGATAGTAGGTTCATGCCTCTGGTAATCTAGGGAAGTGACAGGAATCTCTAAGGTTGTAGATGTGCTGCTGCTACTAGGGAGAAAACAACAATATTTTGTTCATGGAACAATTGTATTGTTTACTTTACACATATTGCTTAATGCAATTATCTATTGCTTGCAACTTAATACTGGAAGGGCTTCGGATGATAACCTGAAGGTGGATTATTAGTCATAGATGCAGTTGGATTACGGTCTAGGTATATTGTTGTGATGCCCAATCAATTCTCATAGGAGTCAATATGTCTAGTATGTGCATTGTTATGCTTTCTCAATCTGTCAATTGCACCGCTGTAATTTGTTCACCTGGCATGTTATATATCTTAAGGAGAACACCTCTAGTAAACTCTGTACCCGGTCCAATCTTTATCATTGTTACATCATCTACTATTGCCGTTTACTTTCTACAAGCAACTACTATCTTCCACATTATACGTTTAATCCTTTGTTTTCAGCAAACCAGTGAGATTGACAACCTCACTGTAAGTTGGGGCAAAGTTTTGAGTTTGTGTTGTGCAGGGTCCAAGTTGTTAGCAACACCTTGGAGTTGTTTCCTTACTCCTACTAGTTCGATAACCTTGCTTTCATAACTGAGGTAAACTTGCTGCCATGCTCATCGTACCTTCCTATTGGGGTTCCCAATGAGCGCTACATATCTGAGCCATCAAGCACTTTTGTAGCGCCGTTGCTAGGGAGATAAGGATAGATTCAATCTCTTCCTCCTCGTCAACCACTTTTCTGGGAGAAAGAAGATTCTTGCAAGGGGAGTCTCTCACAACCATTTTCTTTACTTTGTTTTTGTTTTGCTTAGTTTCTTTTGCTTTGTTTTGCTTGTTTCTTTCTTTCAAAAATACAAAAAAAATAGTTTCGTTTGGCTTGCTTTTTCTTATAAAAAACACAAAAAAATAGTTACTACTCCTATTGGGTTGCTTCACTTTGCGAAAATGAACACTCCTGAAAACACCAAGTTGTGTGATTCACTAGCACAAACAACAATTATTTCCTTTGCACACCTATTGCTCCACCTACTCCAGATGCTACCTTTTATGAAATTAAACCTGCTTTGCTAAATCTTGTTATGAAAGAGCAATTCTCTGGTGCTGGTTCTGATGATGCTGCTGACCACCTTAATAACTTTGTTGAACTTTGTGAGATACAAAAATATAAGGATGTAGATGGAGATATTATTAAGCTTAAATTGTTTCCTTTCTCCTTGAGAGGAAAAGCTAAAGAATGGTTGCTATCCTTTCCTAGAAATAGTATTGATTCTTGGATTAAATGCAAAGATGCTTTTATTGGAAAATACTATCCTCCTGCTAAGATTATATCTGTGAGAAGTTAAATAATGAAATTTAAACAACTTGAAAATGAACATGTTGCTTGAGCTTGGGAAAGAATGACATCTTTTTTAAAGAATTGTCCCACTCATGGACTGACTGCTTGGATGATTATCCAAACTTTTTATGCAGGATTTTGTTGGATTCTGTTGCTAGAGGTACCTTTATGACCATTACTTTGGGTGCTGCAACAAAGCTCCTTGACAATATGATGGTTAACTATTCTGAATGGCACACTGAGAGGGCTCCACAAGGTAAGAAGGTAAATTCTGTTGAAGAAACCTCCTCCTTGAGTGATAAAATTGATGTTATTATGTCTATGCTTATTAATGGAAAAGCTCATATTGATCCAAATAATGTTCCTTTAGCCTGTTTGGTTGCTCAAGAAGAGCAAGTTTGTCACATCCCAAAATTTTCCAAATTTTGAAATGTGAAAAAATAAATAAACAAAATAAACAATTGTTGAAATTTAGGGTGAAAAGAAACTTTTTGATTCCAAATGGAAACATCAAAACCTATTTTGATCAAATAGAATCCTATAGGGATTTAAAAAAGATAAACAAATAATAAATAAAGTTATAAAAGTTGGAATCACCATTATTGGATCTTTAAATAAAAAGATATGGTTTTTGAATAAGGACTATTTTATATAGCCAAATTAAATCTTGGCCAAGCAATGGAAATAAAATATTTTTTGTTTAATAAAAAGAGTAAAGTATTATCTAAATAAAATCATGAGGATTTATTAATATCCAATTTTATTTAAGTAAAGACAATTTCCTATTTTGAATGAACATTAAAAACTTTATAAAGTATTTTAATTAAAAATTTAAAGTGTTTTATTTTTCAAATAAAACCTACTGAAAAGGCTTTGGAAAAATTTAGATTTCAAATAGGGTTTTAAAACATATTTGAATCCTATTTGAATTAAAGACTAATGTCTATTTATTTATTTTTAATAAATAATAAACCCTAAAATTAATTATTCTATATTTGACTTTAGATTATGTTAAATAACACTATTAAAATCTACACAAAGTTTGGTGGAGGTTTGAATTCAAATAGTGTTTGAATTATTTGAATGAAAATAAAAACAGAAATTCAAAATAGGAAAAAGAAAAACTTTCAGTACAAAAAAATGAATCAAACCCAACCCATCTGGTCCAGCCCAGCAGCTAGCCCATTTCCCCTCCCCGCAGCGAAGCGTTTTCCACTCAACCGCGCACCCCCTCAGTCGCTGAAAGCAGGACCCCACGCGCTTTTTCCCCTCTCGCTGACAAAGCTGCCCCACTCTATCAGTCATCGTCTCCACCGCGACCCGTTCCCCATTTCCTTCCCGTCCGTTTCTGTCCTTGATTCCTCGCTTCAATTTGTTTGAATGCGCTAGTAATTCTGCCTCGCGATTGTGCCTTCTTAATCGCCACTATCTCCTCTCTCTTTTCCCCAGTTTCCACCCCACGAGATCCCCCAGGCAGCCCCTAATTTGGCTCGAACCCTCACTGTCTCCGGCAAGCTCTGGTAAGAATTTCGGTGAGCTCGACCCTCCCCTTACCCCCTAGTGCACGCGAGCTCACTCCCCATCGACGTGCGCACCTGCAAGCACCTTCCCCTTGCATGCGCACGCCTCAGACGCTCGGCAACGACGACGCCAACTCGCCACCGACGGTTTGCTCAACTCCGGCGACCTTTCCCCAGTAATCCTGACCTCGCCTCTCCCTCTCGATGACGCTCGTGCATCCGCCTCTCTCACCCGCATCTAACCCCATGCTCTGTTTTCCTTAGAGCACCCACAAACCTCGCCACCGTCTTCAACAGAGAGCATCCGACGCCGACGCCGTCTCCGGTGTGCAATTCCTCGGGAACCAGGGCGCCCCTCGATGAACTGACCACACCTTGAGCTTCGCCGCACTCCTGCGAGACTGGTGAGCATCCTCTCCCTCTCCCACACGACCTAGTTCACCGGCAACCTCAATGGCCGAGCACGCACCGCCGTCCGCCGCCGCTAGCGCCGCCCAGTTATGGTCTGGTTGTTGTACACCGTTAGATCTCGATCGAGTGGCTACGATAGATTCATTAATCGAAGGGGTATGTTTGATCTGAGCCATGCGATGTGTTTGAAATCTAACAGCCCACAGAGCGCGATCCAGCCGAAGCGGTACCGTCCAATAGGATAAAGCCACGTGTCCAGAGTTGATTGAAAACAGAAATTTTTGATCTATTGGATATGCAAACTTGTAAAATTCATAAATTTTAATCTACACGTCCAAATTTTGCAAATTTTATATCAATGGAATCAGCAGAACAAGTACTTTGCAACCATGCACTTTTTTTAATGTTTTGATTCTGGAAAATTGGTTGAATTTGCAGAAACTTGTGTAGGCATAATTTGAATATAAAAAATTGTTCTAGAAATATTTTTAAGGTGAAATCTTTGCTAAGTGGTTTGTTTTGAACCTACTGACCATAGTAACCAACTTATGGATTTAAAAATGTATTTTGTGAAGCCAAAGAACAAATCTTTGAATAAGAGCATTTCTAGTCAAATAAAAATATTGTTTATGTGTTAAAAATAGTTTTTTGAGTAAAATCTTGGGAAAATGATATGAGTTAAACTTTGTGAACCTAAACACAAAGTTTTGATATTTAAAAATATATTTGATGAACCCTATAAAATTATTACCTTGCAAAAGGCATTTTCAACAACATAAAATATCAGTTGGTATAATATTTGGTTTATGAGGTGAAACCTTTTGCAAATGGTTTTACCACTTTTGTAAATGACCAATATGAGCTTTAAAATGTTTAGAGCCTAGTAGAAACCACTTTTCCAAATAAAACCATCTTTTGCATGCTTGCATGCATTGCCTTGTTTCTATTATTTTATGTGTGGTAAATTGTTTGAATGCTAGTTGAATATGTGTTTGCTTGATTGAATTGTAGTGAAATTAGAAGAGTGTGATATTTGCAAGATCAAGGAGTAAACCAACATTCTCTACTAAAAAGGCAAGTGACACTATCATCCATGTCCTATTATTTTCATTACACTTAGTGGATTTTTGTAACATGCATGATAGGACTACTATATGTCTATGCTATGCTATATCCTATTAGGGTATCCTTATATCTACCTTAGTGAAAAAAATGTAGTTGTAGTATGCTTAGCCCTGCTATATATTTGGGATGGGATACATGATATGATTATATGAAGTGTTGGAAAAATTATATGTTTTATATAATAAAACAAGTACTCAATGAACCACCTGGGTGGAAAGACGATACTCAAGTTTTGGACAAGGTGGCAACAAAGGGAACCATGTTTATATGGCTATCTTTTTGTATGTGCACTAGAATAAAACCACCCAGGGACTTAGAGATTGAACATGTTTCTCATACAGTGGCTTCCGTGTATAGCCATATGCTAAATGGGCTCTGGCTTAGTCAACTACATAGTGGAAGACCCATGCATTGGCATCTTCAGGTTAACTAGAATTGTGTAGGGAAATATATCCCTACATTGGTGCCTGGTAGACAAGCTAGAATTGTGTATTGGGAGGACTTCTATGGAAAGACTTTGTCACATTCTCGATCTGCCGGTACTCCATTTGGTGAGTACTTATCCAGCAGCCACTGGTGGCGTCAAGACGAGATTGTGTCATGTGGGTAAAGTGTACAACTTCTGCAGAAGATCAAATTCTAAGTACTTAGTCGTGTCCCCGGTTATGGACAACTCTGAGCAACTAAGGCCTGAAGCTATGGAAGATCTCGACATTACAATTTTCTCAAAGTAAAATTTGATGGTGACAACAAGGGATTAGAAGCACTTGGAGTTTTCCAAGGAGTTCAGAAAGATTTTCAAAAGATCAAAACTATTTTGAAAAGATAGGATAAAACCATATTGCTTTCTGCAAATGAGCCTAAACCCTACTTAGACAAATATGCATGTAATGATAGGATCCACTTATTTCTACATAGTAGTGAAACTTGCCAATACAATTCAAATGTATTGACCCTTGTGGCTGCAACTTATTATGTTGCAGGTTTGTTTGATGTTAGTGAAGTGTGTTGAATAGGATTACAAGTCTACAACCAAAATGATTGTCTGTGGCACTTTGAAGATGAAGGACTCCATGCTTTATAGATATTTCTGCTGCATTGTAATGAGATAGCCAAATGAGCTATGTAAGATGTAATGAATTATTTTATTCCTGGTTATAAAGTTGTATTATGACCTTTGTTTCTTGATATTACATCTTAACTATGGATGCTAGCTATTGATCCAGGGACTATCATTGTAAACACAGGGATCTCTACCTTATTAAAGGTTGGGACCTCTATAGATGGTATCAGAGCACTGTGTTGCCTATAGGATTGTAACCCTAGGATTGGACAAAACCCCTTAGAAAAATGGGAGTTTTGTTTGTTCCAAAACTTATTTACAAACAATCTTGTAAACTCCTTTCTCAACCTTTTTTTTGATTCTACATCACTTCCTTTTCAACTTGATGGACAAAGCCTCTACCATGACCAATGACTTCAACTTTAGTTTCACCAAGGACTTCAACTTAGACATCACTAAGGACTATAAGTGAGAACCAAGAGACATTAGATTGCCTACCAAAAACATTGATATCATGTTGGTGTATGGATCATATTGACCTATGAGGTATGACTATACTAAGTTAATTATTTCAAGAAAACTTGTTGTTTCCTTCAACTCATGAGTTAAGCTCATAAGTTGTTAAGTGAATAGTTGCTTGTTGATTGCTTGATTGTTTGATTGTACTTGATTGTTTTGGGTGGTGTGTTAGAACTTCTTTAGACCTATCCATCATTAGTTATCCCTATCAAACCAATAGATGCCTCCCCGTCGTGCCAACCCCAACCAAAACGACAACAATAACTTCACTCCCGAGATGCAACAGTTGATGACAGGTCAAGCTCAACTAATGCAGATGATGACACAGTTTATGCAAAATCAGAATCAGAACAACAACAATAACAACAACAACAATCAGAATAATCCTCCAGCACATGACATGCTCACCAGGTTTCTGAAGCTAAGGCCTGCAAGGTTCTCTGTAACAACTAATCCAATGGTAGCCAATGACTGGTTACTTCGGTGAACAAGGACTTAGTGACTGTTGGTTGCACCGACGAAGAAAAAGTTAGGTTTGCAGAATATCTGCTTGAAGGGCCAGCAGCAACATGGTGGGACAACTTTCAGATCACCGCTCCCGTTGAGGATGCGACTTGGGCTATTTTTGAGGATGGTTTCCGTACAGCTCACATCTCATCTGGAGTGATGAACTTGAAGAAAAAGGAGTTCCACAATCTGAAACAGCGTCACCTCAGTGTGGCTGAGTACATTGAAGAATTCAAAAATCTGGCACGCTATGCACCGGATGATGTCGTGGTGGTATCACGGCATATTCCATGGGTAGGCTAAAGTTGGGGCCGATGGACGTGGAGGAATCCGGGGAGGGATGATGCAGTGAAGACCGCACTCGTATGAACAAAGAGAAATACAATGTATATTGGATTGAAGCTCTCAAGTGGAGATAACACCTCATTCTATACATCTAATCTCTTATAATCTTGCCATACTTGTGGCTACAATCATGCTCCTTGAACTGTATCTCCTCTGCTTCTATCTAGATCTCTCTGTGAGAGTGGAGGAAGAGGAAGGAGAGCTCCTAGTGAGCAGAGAGGGGAGGAGCCCTTCGGGGTCCTCCTCTTGAACGATCCCCCTGGTGCTCCTTATAAAGGGGAGCCTAGGGGACAAGGCTTGTTCCATAAGCTTGGTATCTGCGTAGCATATTCCTGGCATCTTCTTAGATGCTCAGCATATGCCTTGGCATCTTTGGAGATGCCAAGGCATATTCCTTAGCATATTCTTGGATGCCATTGGCATATTCCTTATCGCATGTGTCAGTCTGAGCCATGGGCGTCCCAAGACTAGCACGATACTTGTTGAGGTTGTCTTGGCTCGTTGGTGTGTCGTTGTAGATGTCGGAGTGCGTCTGGGGGTGGTTAATGGGGCGTACGGGGTGACATAACTCGGACCTCACGCCCTAGTTAAAGAGGAAATTCGGCCCTGGCAGCATATGACTCGGCCCAGATGGCTCTAATTCGGCCTGCAAACGAGTATGGGACCGGCCAAGGCTTTCTTCATTCGGCCCATGCGGAACCAGGAAGGAAGATGCCCAGGCGGGCTCTTCTTACTCGTCCCAGGCGTGGCCCAAGTCGGCTGGTGTTCCCTGGTCCGGGGCTGGCCGATCTGGGCTTCATTCGGCCCGGCCAGGTGAAGGAACTGATGGGGTGAAGTGGTCTGGCCCGTGGTGGGCCGAGTTAATCAGATCTCGGCCCACCCGGGGAGTCGACGAGAAGCTGCCTGGCGGGAATCTGCGCCGAGGCGGGTGGCGCCGTAGGCCCGCGGTGGGCCGGTTGCATTGGGATGTTGCCGGCCCATTCAGGTGACAGTGGTGGACGATGCAGCGTGGGAAGGTGGTGACGCTGGCGGGAACCGTTGGAGGCGAGGTGCAGGAGTCCTGGCGGGAACGGGGTGTGGACGCGGGAGTTGGTTCGGCGGGTGCGAGGTGTGGACGTGGTGGGCCGAGGTGGAGCTCGGCTGGTGGGTCAGCTGGGGGTAATCCGGCCCAGGGGGCTATTTCCCCTTCTTCATAATTAATTCGGCCATGGAGAATATGGACTGGGCCGAGATTGCCCTATCTCGGCCCAGTTGCTCTTTCTTGTCTTTTCCCTTTTCTATTTGACTTAGTATTCTCTTATAAAATATACTTTCCTTTATCTTTTCCTATTTATCTTTTGTACTCGTATTGAATATCATTTTCTCATATATATGTATCTTATTGACTCACTTAATTCATCAACTCTGGGGTACCCGAGGGTACACCCCCGACATTAGTCCCCGAGGCTATGTGGGACTCGTAGAGTCGTGCATAGGCTTTATACTAAGTATCTACAGAGTTGTTTATTCGGCCTATAGTCTTTTCATATATAATTGATTTCTGGCTCTCTAAGGTTCAGGTTCATAACCCTTTTGGGTAAGTTTTCTGACTTCTGGCCCGCTTTGGCATTGGTTATAACCCCTTTGGGTAAATTTTTGGACCTCTGGCCTTCTTGGGCACTGGTCGTAACCTCTTTGGGTAAGTTTCTAGACTTCCGGCCTTTATGAGCACTGGTCATAACCTCTTTGGGTAAGTTATGAGTCCTGGCCTTCTTGGGCATTGCCCTTTTAACCCCATTAGGTAAGTTATGAGTTCTGGCCTTGTTTGGCACTGCTCTTTTAACCCCATTGGGTAAGTTATGAGTTCTGGCCTTCTTTGGCATTGCTCTTTTAACCCCATTGGGTAAGTTATAATCCGAGTCATCTGTTTCCAAATCCGAGTTATTTTACTCAAAATTGACTTATGTCTTAAGTCTGAGTCCTCTGACTCAAATCCGAGTTATATGACTCAAATCCGAGTCATCTGATTCCAAATCCGAGTTACTTTACTCAAAATTGACTTTATGTCTTAAGTCTGAGTCATCTGACTCAAATCCGAGTTATATGACTCAAATCCGAGTCATCTGATTCCAAATCCGAGTTACTTTACTCATATTTGACCTATGTCTTAAGTCTGAGTCCTCTTACTCAAATCTGAGGTATATGACCCAAATCCGAGTTATCTCATTCCAAATCCGAGTTACTTTACTCAATTTTGACTTACATCTCAAATCTGAGTCATCTGACTCAAATCCGAGGTATATGACTCAAATCCGAGTTATCTCAATCCAAATCCGAGTTACTTTACTCAATTTTGACTTACATCTAAAATCTGAGTCATCTGACTCAAAACCGAGGTATATGACTCAAATCCGAGTTATCCCATTCCAAATCCGAGTTACTTTACTCAATTTTGACTTACATATCAAATCTGAGTCATCTGACTCAAATCCGAGGTATATGACTGAAATCCGAGTTATCTCATTCCAAATCCGAGTTACTTTACTCAATTTTGACTTACATCTCAAATCTGAGTCATCTGACTAAAATCCGAGGTATATGACTCAAATCCGAGTTATCTCATTCCAAATCCAAGTTACTTTACTCAATTTTGACTTACATCTCAAATCTGAGTCATCTGACTCAAATCCGAGGTATATGACTCAAATCCAAGTTATCTCATTCCAAATCCGAGTTACTTTACTCAATTTTTACTTACATCTCAAATCTGAGTCATCTGACTCAAATCCGAGGTATCTCATTCCAAATCCGAGTTACTTTACTCAATTTTGACTTACATCTCAAATCTGAGTCATCTGACTCAAATCCGAGGTATATGACTCAAATCCGAGGTATCTCATTCCAAATCCGAGTTACTTTACTCAATTTTGACTTACATCTCAAATCTGAGTCATCTGACTAAAATCCGAGGTATATGACTCAAATCCGAGTTATCTCATTCCAAATCCGAGTTACTTTACTCAATTTTGACTTACATCTCAAATCTGAGTCATCTGACTCAAATCCAAGGTATATGACTCAAATCCGAATCATCTGTTTGCCACGATATAACTTGATTTGGCGTGATGACGTTAATTTGCCTTTGATATGGATCCGAGATTAAGTTTTGGGATATGATAATAGGGCTAACCGCTGAGAGATCTGATTCGAGATATAGATATGAGATATAGATTCGATATATGATAAGCTGGCCAATAGTCATCCGAGATATGAGATAACCTGGCAAGATGGTGAAATATCAATCCGAGTCATAACATAACCTGGCAATCTGGCGAACTGAATAAAGCTTCGGCCCGAATCAGAGATATGATTAGTACGCCGAGTCTAAATACAAATCCGAATTATAATATACCCTGGCAAGCTGAATCAAATGTTAGTCCGAATCAGAGAGAATCTAATGAGCTGAGTTAAAGGTTAATCCGAAGCATAAATAAATCGACTCAAATTATATCCGAATCATCAATAAGCTGGCCGGTAAGCTGAGTTAAAGGATAATCCAAAGCATAAATAAAGTGACTCAAATTCTGTCTGAATCATAAATAAGCTGACTCAAATTCTATCTGAATTATAAATAGGCTGACTCAAATCTTATCCGAATCATAAATATGCTGACTCAAATTCTGTCCAAATCAGCAATAAGCTGGTTGGTGGGCTGAGTTAAAGGTCGGTCCAAAGCGTAAATAAACTAACTCAAATTCTATCTGAATCATCAATAAGCTGGCTGACGAGCTGAGTTAAAGGTTAATCCAAAGCACACATAAACTGACTCAAATTCTCTCTGAATCATCAATAAGCTGATTCAACTTCTATCCGAGTTATAAATAAGCTGGCTGGTGCGCTGAGTTAAAGGTCCATCCAAAACATAAATAAACTGACTCAAAATCTATCTGAATCATAAATAAGCTGATTCAACTTCTATCCGAGTTATAAATAAACTGACTCAAATACAGATCTAAATCAACACAATGTTCTCTTAATCCAAAGGTGACTCTGCGGATAAGTTGACTAGTCCTCGGGTTAAGTTATTTTCTCCCCGGGGTGAAGGATTGAGTGTAAGTGGCTGAGTTATCTGGCACTTACAGTATACTTGGAGAAGTGTTTGAGTGAGTCTTGCTAGGTCATACCTGCCCTGCTGAGTTACCTGGTACTTACAGTAAGCTTGGAGTAGTGCTTGAGTCCTTCTTGCTGAGTCTTACCTGCTTTGATGAGTTAGACTTGGAGAGCCTCTGCGCTTACCTCTTTGTTCTCTATTGGCTTGGTGGAGCTGAATGAGCCCTATGAGGAAGAAGTTGATGAAGATGTTCCCGTCCGGATGGAAACCCAACCAACGCCACTAGAAGGCCCCACGGTGGGCGCCAAATGTCGTGGTGGTATCACGGCATATGCCATGGGTAGGCCAAAGTTGGGGCCGATGGACGTGGAGGAATCCGGGGAGGGATGATGCAGTGAAGATCGCACTCGTATGAACAAAGAGAAATACAATGTATATTGGATTGAAGCTCTCAAGTGGAGATAACACCTCATTCTATACATCTAATCTCTTATAATCTTGCCATACTTGTGGCTACAATCATGATCCTTGAGCTATATCTCCTGTGCTTCTATCTAGATCTCTCTGTGAGAGTGGAGGAAGAGGAAGAAGGAGAGCTCCTAGTGAGCAGAGAGGGGAGGAGCCCTTCGGGGGCCTCCTCTTGAACGATCCCCCTGGTGCTCCTTATAAAGGGGAGCCTAGGGGACAAGGCTTGTTCCATAAGCTTGGTATCTGCGTAGCATATTCCTGGCATCTTCTTAGATGCTCAGCATATGCCTTGGCATCTTTGGAGATGCCAAGGCATGTTCCTTAGCATATTCTTGGATGCCATTGGCATATTCCTTATCGCATGTGTCAGTCTGAGCCATGGGCATCCCAAGACTGACATGATACTTGTTGAGGTTGTCTTGGCTCGTTGGTGTGTCGTTGTAGATGTCGGAGTGCGTCTGGGGGTGGTTAACGGGGCGTACGGGGTGACATAACTCGGCCCTCACGCCCTAGTTAAAGAGGAAATTCGGCCCTGGCAGCATATGACTCGGCCCAGATAGCTCTAATTCGGCCTGCAAACGAGTATGGGCCCGGCCGAGGCTTTCTTCATTCGGCCCGTGCGGAACCAGGAAGGAAGCTGCCCAGGCGGGCTCTTCTTACTCGTCCCAGGCGTGGCCCAAGTCGGCTGGTGTTCCCTGGTCCGAGGCTGGCCGATCTGGGCTTCATTCGGCCTGGCCAGGTGAAGGCACTGATGGGGTGAAGTGGTCTGGCCCGTGGTGGGCCGAGTTAATCAGATCTCGGCCCACTCGGGGAGTCGACGAGAAGATGCCTGGCGGGAATCTGCGCCGTGGTGGGTGGCGCCGTAGGCCCGCGGTGGGCCGGTTGCGTTGGGATGCTGTCGGCCCATTCGGGTGACAGTGGTGGCCGAGGCAGCATGGGAAGGTTGTGACGCTGGCGGGGACCGTTGGAGGCGAGGTGCAGGAGTCCTGGCGGGAACGGGGTGTGGACGCGGGAATTGGTTCGGCGGGTGCGAGGTGTGGACGTGGTGGGCCGAGGTGGAGCTCGGCTGGTGGGTCAGCTGGGGGTAATCCGGCCCAGCGGGGCTATTTCCCCTTCTTCATAATTAATTCGGCCATGGAGAATATGGACTGGGCCGAGATTGCCCTATCTCGGCCCAGTTGCTCTTTCTTGTCTTTTCCCTTTTCTATTTGACTTAGTATTCTCTTATAAAATATACTTTCCTTTTCTTTTCCTATTTATCTTTTGTACTCGTATTGAATATCATTTTCTCATATATATGTATCTTATTGACTCACTTAATTCATCAACTCTGGGGTACCTAGGGGTACACCCCCGACAGATGAAGTTGATACAGATGCTAAGAGGAAGGAGAAATTCCTCGAAGGACTTAATGATGAGTTGAACCTGCAGCTATCTGTTGCCTATGTCCCAACTTATCAATCACTCTGTGACAAAGCCACCATTTTGGAAAACAAGATGAATCAAGTTGAGAACAGAAAGAGGAAGCATAAACTCAAGTATCACTCAGGATCATCACAAAAGAAGCGTTCATTCAAAAAGAACAATGAAGATTCTAAACCACATCAGTATCACCACAACAACAATGGAAGTGATAATAATGGAAATGATACTGACAATGGAGATGACCTTGGTCAGAACCAACATGACACTTTCAGGAAGAAAGACATTAGCCAATTGCAGTGCTATAATTGTAAGGAACTTGGACACTATGCATCAGACTGTCCTGAGAAGGAAAAGAAAATAGATGCTAGAAACTCCAATGGAAATGACTCCAATGTGACCCAGAAAGGACATGTGAACCACATTGACATGGATGGGAACCTTGAAGAAATAGAAGAAGTGGATGTCAGGAATTAGTTAACTCAGAAGAGTCAAATAAGGATTCCTTGTCTAGATATCAAGTATTGAACCCATAGTCAAGTGAACCATCAATGTGACCCTATAAGACTTTCTTTTAAGGGTGGTAGTACCCTAGTTGTCTTCAAGCCAACTTCTAACCCCTAGCCTTCCCAAATCTCGGGACGAGATTTCTTTTAAGGGTGGTAGCCTGTCACATCCCAAAATTTTCCAAATTTTGAAATGTGAAAAAAAAATAAACAAAATAAACAATTGTTGAAATTTAGGGTGAAAAGAAACTTTTTGATTCCAAATGGAAACATCAAAACCTATTTTGATCAAATAGAATCCTATAGGGATTTAAAAAGATAAACAAATAATAAATAAAGTTATAAAAGTTGGAATCACCATTATTGGATCTTTAAATAAAAAGATATGGTTTTTGAATAAGGACTATTTTATATAACCAAATTAAATCTTGGCCAAGCAATGGAAATAAAATATTTTTTGTTTAATAAAAAGAGTAAAGGATTATCTAAATAAAATCATGAGGATTTATTAATATCCAATTTTATTTAAGTAAAGACAATTTCCTATTTTGAATGAACATTAAAAACTTTATAAAGTATTTTAAATAAAAAATTTAAGTGTTTTATTTTTCAAATAAAACCTACTGAAAAGGCTTTGGAAAAATTTAGATTTCAAATAGGGTTTTAAAACATATTTGAATCCTATTTGAAATAAAGACTAATGTCTATTTATTTATTTTTAATAAATAATAAACCCTAAAATTAATTATTCTACATTTGACTTTAGATTATGTTAAATAAAAGTATTAAAATCTACACAAAGTTTGGTGGAGGTTTGAATTCAAATAGTGTTTGAATTGTTTGAATGAAAATCAAAACATAAATTCAAAATAGGAAAAAGAAAATCTTTCAGTACAAAAAAAATGAATCAAACCCAACCCATCTGGCCTAGCCCAGCAGGCCCAGCAGCTAGCCCATTTTCCCTCCCCACAGCGAAGCGTTTTCCACTCAACCGCGCACCCCCTCAGTCGCTGACAGCAGGACCCCACGTGCTTTTTCCCCTCTCGCTGACAAAGCCGCCCCACTCTTCCAGTCATCGTCTCCACCGCGACCCGTTCCCAATTTCCTTCCCGACCGTTTCTATCCTTGATTCCCGCTTCAATTTGTTTGAATGCGCCAGTAATTCCGCCTCGTGACTGTGACTTCTTAATCGCCCCTCTCTCCTCTCTCTTTTCCCCAGTTTCCACCCCACGAGAGCCCCTAGGCAGCCCCTAATTTGGCTCGAACCCTCACTATCTCCGGAAAGCTCCGGTAAGAATTCCGGCGAGCTCAACCCTCCCCTTACCCCCTAGTGCACGCGAGCTCACTCCCCATCGACGTGCGCACCTGCAAGCACCTTCCCCTTGCATGCGCACTCCTCAGACGCTCGGCAACGACGACACCAACTCGCCACCGACGGTTTGCTCAACTTCGGCGACCTTTCCCCGGTAATCCTGACCTCGCCTCTCCCTCTCAATGATGCTCGTGCATCCACCTCTCTCACCCGCATCTAACCCCATGCTCTGTTTGCCTTAGCGCACCCTCAAACCTCGCCACCGTCTTCCATAGAGAGCATCCGACGCCGACGCCATATCCGGTGTGCAATTCCTCGGGAACCAGGGCGCCCCTCGACGAACTGACCACACCTTGAGCTTCGCCGAACTCCTGCGAGACTGGTGAGCATCCTCTCCCTCTCCCGCGTGACCTAGTTCGCCGGCAACCTCAATGGCCGAGCACGCACCACCGTCCGCCGCCGCTAGCGCCGCCCAGTTATGGTCTGGTTGCTATACACCGTTAGATCTCGATCGAGTGTCTACGATAGATTCATTAATCGAAGGGGTATGTTTGATCTGAGCCATGCGATGTGTTTTAAATCTAACAGCCCACAGAGCGCGATCCAGCTGAAGCGGTATCGTCCAATAGGATAAAGACACGTGTCCAGAGTTGATTTAAAACAGAAAATTTTGATCTATTGGATATGCAAACTTGTAAAATTCATAACTTTTAATCTACACGTCCAAATTTTGCAAATTTTATATCAATGGAATCAGCTGAACAAGTACTTTGCAACCATGCACTTTGTTTAATGTTTTGATTCAGGAAAATTGGTTGAATTTGCAGAAACTTGTGTAGGCATAATTTGAATATAAAAAATTGTTCTAGAAATATTTTTAAGGTGAAATCTTTGCTAAGTGGTTTGTTTTGAACCTACTGACCATAGTAACCAACTTATGGATTTAAAAATATATTTTGTGAATCCAAAGAACAAATCTTTGAATAAGAGCATTTATAGTCAAATAAAAATATTGTTTATGTGTTAAAAATACTTTTTGAGTACAATCTTGGGAAAATGATTTGAGTTAAACTCTCTGACCCTAAACACCAAGTTTTGAGATTTAAAAATATATTTGATGAACCCTATAAAATTATTACGTTGCAAAAGGCATTTTCAACAACATAAAATATCACTTTGGTATAATATTTGGTTTATGAGGTGAAACCTTTTGCAAATGGTTTTACCACTTTTGTAAATGACCAATATGAGCTTTAAAATGTTTAGAGCCTAGTAGAAACCACTTTTCCAAATAAAACCATCTTTTGCATGCTTGCATGCATTGCCTTGTTTCTATTATTTTATGTGTGGTAAATTGTTTGAATGCTAGTTGAATATGTGTTTGCTTGATTGAATTGTAGTGAAATTAGAAGAGTGTGATATTTGCAAGATCAAGGAGTAAACCAACATTATCTACTAAAAAGTCAAGTGACACTATCATCCATGTCCTACTATTTTCATTACACTTAGTGGATTTTTGTAACATGCATGATAGGACTACTATATGTCTATGCTATGCTATATCCTATTAGGGTATCCTTATATCTACCTTAGTGAAAAACAATGTAGTTGTAGTATGCTTAGCCCTGCTATATATTTGGGATGGGATACATGATATGATTATATGAAGTGTTGGAAAAATTATATGTTTTATATAATAAAACAAGTACTCAATGAACCACCTGGGTGGAAAGAGGATACTCAAGTTTTGGACAAGGTGGAAACAAAGGGAACCATGTTTATATGGCTATCTTTTTGTATGTTCACTAGAAGAAAACCACCTAGGGACTTAGAGATTGAACATGTTTCTCGTACAGTGGCTTCCGTGTACAGCCATATGCTAAATGGGCTCTGGCTTAGTCAACTACATAGTGGAAGAACCATGCATTGGCATCTTCAGGTTAACTAGAATTGTGTAGGGAAATATATCCCTACATTGGTGCCTGGTAGACAAGCTAGCATTGTGTATTGGGAGGACTTCTATGGAGAGACTTTGTCACATTCTCGATCTACCGGTACTCCATTTGGTGAGTACTTATCCAGCGGCCACTAGTGGCGTCAAGACGAGATTGTGTCATGTGGGTAAAGTGTACAACTTTTGCAGAAGATCAAATTCTAAGTACTTAGCCGTGTCCCCGGTTATGGACAACTCTGAGCAACTAAGGCCTGAAGCTATGGAAGATCTTGACATTCCAATTTTCTCAAAGTAAAATTTAATGGTGACAACAAGGGAAAGCACTTGGAGTTTTCCAAGGAGTTCAGAAAGATTTTCAAAAGATCAAAACTATTTTGAAAAGATAGGATAAAACCATATTGCTTTCTACAAATGAGCCTAAACCCTACTTAGCCAAATATGCATGTAATGATAGGATCCACTTATTTCTACATAGTAGTGAAACTTGCCAATACAATTCAAATGTATTGACCCTTGTGGCTGCAACTTATTATGTTGCAGGTTTGTTTGATGTTAGTGAAGTGTGTTGAATAGGATTGCAAGTCTACAACCAACATGATTGCCTGTGGCACTTTGAAGATGAAGGACTCCATGCTTTATAGATATTTCCGCTGCATTGTAATGAGATAGCCAAATGAGCTATGTAAGATGTAATGAATTATTTTATTCCTGGTTATAAAGTTGTATTATGACCTTTGTTTCTTGATATTACATCTTAACTATGGATGCTAGCTATTGATCCAGGGACTAGCATTGTAAACACAGGGATCTCTACCTTATTAAAGGTTGGGACCTCTACAAAGTTGATGTGAACTTCATTAGAAATAATAATTTTGGCAATAGTGCTTATGGTAATAATGATTATAGGCCATATCCTCCTTATAATAGCAATAATTATCATGGTAAATATGGAATGCCTAGTGAAGAAAGGATTTTGGAAGTTAAAAGATCCACTAATTTTTTTATGCAAATGCAATATGAGCAGAATAAATTATTCACTAAAACCATGGAGGAACAATGTACTATTTTGAAAAATATTAGTCATCAACTTGAGAATTTAAATAGGAAAATTCCTGGTTTGCGATCCAAAATTCTAAAAGCTGAAAAGAATATTTCATCCTTGTCTGAAGCTCAATCCTCTTTGATTAATAAAATGATTGCTAAACCTGAAACTGTGGAAAACCTCTTTGTTTCTACTAATGCCATACAAGT
Organism: Avena insularis; assembly: GCA_023614405.1. NCBI lineage: Eukaryota > Viridiplantae > Streptophyta > Magnoliopsida > Poales > Poaceae > Avena > Avena insularis. The sequence goes on along the minus strand of CM042689.1, from coordinate 25,703,937 downwards.
TACCATTGATGAAAATGTTAGACTGTTAGCTAAATTGCATGCTAAGTGGGAGAAAGAAGATGAAATTTCTAGAAATAATAGTATTTGTACTATCACCACCACCAATGTTGATGCTAACAAACCACAAGAAGTCCCCACTCCTTTTACAACAATGCCTAAACCCAATAAGAATGCTGAAATTTTTCGAAATATGGGAAACAATAGGTCTACTACCTTGGATGCTAAGTTTGATTTTGATCTTGATGGTTGCAATATCTCTGAAGTAATTATGTTCCTACAAAAGCTTGCTAGAAGTCCTAATGCTAGTTCTATGAATATGGCTTTTACAAAACACATTACAGATGCTCTCATGAAAATAAAGGAAGAAAAATTGAAACATAAAGCTGCTATTCCTAGGAAATTAGAAGATGGTTGGGAACCCATCATTAATATGAAAGTGAATGATTTTTATTTTAAAGCTTTATGTGACTTTGTTTCTAGTGTCTCTATTATTCCTAGAAAGATTTATGAAATGCTTAATTTGCCACCTTTGGAAGATTGCTATTTAGATGTACAACTTGATGATAATGCTAAAAAGAAACTTATGGGGAGTATTAATGATGTCCTTATTATGGTTAAACAATGTCTTTGTCCCTATTGATTTCTATGTTTTGGATGTTGAATGCAATGCTTCTTGTCCTATTACTTTGGGAAGACCTTTTCTTAGAACTGTTGGTGCCATTACTGACATGAAAGAAGGCACCATTAAATATCAATTCCCACTCAAAAAAGGTATAGAACACTTCCCTAAGAAGAGAGAGAAGATACCTTTTGCTCCTCCTATTAAAGCAAAATTTGATGGTAATGCTTCTTCATTTGAAAATACTTGATTCTTGCTTTCGCCTAACTTAAAGGCGTTAAAGAAAAGTACTTCTTGGGAGATAATCCAATAGTTTTAGTTGAGTCTTGGAAGTTATTACCCGTGTAATAACTTCTCCTTATCCTTTTTGTGTGATTTTTGTGCCAAGAATAACCTCTAATGAGGGAGAAGTAAGATTTGGGGAAGTTACTGTCCCGAAACAGATTTTTGGGCTTCACTATAAAAATTCGTGAAAAATCCCTGTATGTCGGATTGAGCTGTAATTTTCTGAGTATATGCCCCATCATGTTATCTATCTTAAGGAGAACACCTCTAGTGAACTATTGAGCCCGGTCCAATCTTTATCACTGTTACATCATCTACTGTTACCGTTTACTTTCTACAAGTAACTAGTATCTTCCACACTATACGTTTAATCCTTTGTTTCCAGCAAACCGGTGAGATTGACAACCTCACTATAAGTTGGGGCAAAGTTTTGAGTTTGTGTTGTGCAGGTTCCAAGTTGTTAGCAACACCTTGGAGTTGTTTCCTTACTCCTACTGGTTCGATAACCTTGGTTTCATAACTAAGTGAAACTTGCTGCTGTGCTCATCATACCTTCCTCTTGGGATTCCCAACGAGCTCTACATATCTGAGCCATCAGCACACAAGTGCCGCCAGTGGTTAAAAAGTAAGTACTTCGTAACCTCCAGTTTTCATTCATCGTTTCTTTATGAATCACATCTGACATATGTTATTGTGTGTTTCAGAGCTAAATCTATTTTGAAGAGCAATACCAAGTTGGAAAGCAAGCCGTCCAAGCAACTGTGCCAGCATAAGCTTGCTTTGTCCCCTGCTGTGCCACCTCCAACTCCATCTAGCACCCAAACTTCAACACCGGAGGCTCCTTCCTCTCCGGGTGCTGGCTCCACCTTTACTGACGCATCCCTAATCTTGCAAACCATGGTTACCACTGGTATCCAGGCATCTGAGAAGGGTGAACCCATTAAGGGTAATGATCCCATGGTAATGTTGCTAGGAAGGATCGAAAAAATGGCCAGATCTGCTGCATCCATCTTGACGCGAAATAAGAAGGAAGAAATTCTCAAGTTGGCGCAATCTAGCCTTGAAAAAAAAATCCTCACCCTGGAAGCAGCAAGCCAGGAGATAGAGGATGTCAAGCCGGAGAGCCTCCTCGACCAAATCTTGGTCCGAGATCAAAAGATCGAAGCCGGAGAACTTCCAGCGATGAGTGCTTTTCCCATCTCCCTGGATGAGAAATTGTTCCACAACATGAAACTCAGATTCAAAAAGTTGCACCTAGAGCATATTGTAAGATTTTCCGACTACCATTCGCAGTATTTTATTATCATATCCTCTATCCCCCAAGCATAAAGTCGGATAAAGATCTTTGCATAAAATCTGAGTTGATGCTTATATGATGCAAAAGAACGATATAGTGTAGCCCCCAAGGCTCGTGCTGGATTTTGACTTAGTTAAAGTTGCAGCCCGAGTCTTAGTAGCCGTCTGACGGTATTCTGCCTTTAACTTACAGAAAGTTACATCTTACAACCAGGAATTGCTTAAGAATATCTGTAATATGCGCAAAGAGATCAAGACTTTGCGTCTTGAGAATTCCAAGTTGTAGGTTGAAAAGGATGAGGTGGAAGGTAAAAAAATTCGGCTCTCAATTGTAGCTATTTTCTTAGTCGATTTTTTCTTCTAACTGATATTTTTTTCGTTGAAGAATTGCTACAACCATCTAGCAAGATGTTGGAGGAGGCCGAAAACTTCAAGGTCTGCCAGATGGAGAATGCTAAGCTCCGGGAGGATCTTAAAAAGCTAAAGGATGAACACGAGAAATCCATGAGCAACCTCCTGGAGTCAAGCAATATGGAGATCGAGAGGTTAGCAAAGATGGTGGCCCTCCGGGAACAACAACTGAAAGATTTGAAGAATGACTTTGAGAGACAGAAGGATCTTGCCCAGGCCATAGAAGAAGAGCTAAGGAATCTCCGGGATGAGCGTTCTCAATGGAATCACTTCGTGCTAGGTGATTTTTTCGACTTCATTCTTCTCCTCTTTTTTCGATGTTTTTTGGTCAGATTTTTGAATTTTTAATTCTTTTCTAATCTCGCTTCATCTTTCTGACTCCTCCTCCTCAGAACCTCGTCTCGAGCGCATTAAGTCAGTCGTAGATGCTCTTTTCGACTTCCTCCAAACTATTGAAGAGGCTGGCGAGTCGGTTAGACTTTTCGACTTGAGAAACTTGCCCATACTTGAGATAAGGGATGGAGCCAAGGAGATTCTGAATCTCATTGAGGATTGTAAGTTGTCATATGCTCGGACCATTGCGCAGAATGCCCTTACCATGGTGATGAGCCACCACAACTATATGCAAATCTAGCATGTCACCAAGGGAACCGCCGACGAGGACGATGAGGGTAACCCGCAAGATATCAAGGCCATCCAAGAATCTTGTACGGGCTATGCTTGTCGCGTGGTGGAGATGAAGAACTATGTGATGCCATTCTTACAGTCTGTCGTTGTGCCTCCTTCTCCCCGAGATCCGGAAGATAGCCTTGTTGAAGATGAAGAAGCTCCCGAGTCTCCAGAGCAAGGTGGCGATGACGTCGACTCCAGCGCTCCAAGGTATCCACCACCACCGCCTGAATCTGCAGCATAAGATATTTTGATGCATTATACTGAAACATTTTCACTTAGTATGTAATGATGGGTACTATATTTTGTGTTTGAATGTGCTGGTATGTAAGAAATGATGCTTTACTACTTAGCACTTTTTGTATATATTTGATGTGTGTGCTCGAAAATTTCTTAACCACTTTGTGTTTACACTTATCATTTTATCTGGCTCTCTGTCTCGTTCCTTTTATGAGTCGGCAAACCTATAACACATAAACTTTGCCGAGCAAAGGAGCTCAATTGCTAAACCAGTTTAAACTCGTAAACAAATCCGGCCTCCACTACCAATAATTCATTACTCGGAAAATGCCCACGTCTAAGCAATCAGATAAAAAACCAAAGTATAAACATAAAATGAGATTTACACCCAAAGGTAACATTTTTTATAATTATTCAAAAATTATAATCAGAATGAACATGAGTATAAAGTACATTCAAGCATCCTGGGATTTTTGAATTTGACATGCTCTTTTAGTAACAAGATGGTGAAAAACTTCTCAGAAATAATATATGAGGAGCCAATACTTTATTTCACTTTGAACATGTACATATGATTACAAGGAAATATAACTAATTAAGACTAGAAGGGATGTAGCTATGCAATATTCCATGGACTGTCTAATTCATTCGGATTTATACTACCGCCAGCTCTCTTTCTCTTCCAAGTATCAGGTCTTTCCTTGATTTGTCTCATATCGGATAAATAATATGACCCATTATGCATAACTCGGATGATCGTAAAAGGTCCTTCCCAAATTGGGAAAAGTTTGTGCTTTCTGTTTTGCACGAGTCGGAAAACCAAATCACCCTTTTCTAAAAGAACGATTTTGAACTCTTTGACTATGATACTTGTGTAACTTCTGCTGATAGGATGTAGATTTTTGCTCAGCATTGACGCAAACTTCTTCGACTACGTCGAGATCATCTTGTCGAGAAACTTCGGCATCTTCTTCGATATACGCTTTGATTCGTGGAGACTGATAAATTAGATCACTCGAAAGAACTGCCCAAGCCCCCGCAGCACGACAAGAAGAAAGGGGTGTATTCGGTTGATCTGTTAGAGTTGTTCGTAAACTCCATATCACAGATGGTAATTCTTCTGCCCAAGCCCCCGCATCACGACATAGTGGTACTTTGAGATGAGGTCGTAGTCCTTGTAAAATTAGACTGTTTGCTCTTTCGATTTGTACATTGGCATGTGGATGCGCAGCTGATGCAATATCAAGTCGGATCCCTTGTTCTTCGCAGAATTTAGCCAGTTCTCCCATGGAAAAGTTGCTCCCGTTGTTAGTAATGATACTATGCGGATATCCGAATTGGATGATCACGTCCTCAACGAACTTTCTGGCTGTGGCTCCATTGCAATTTGTTATGGGTTTAGCCTTAATCCATTTTGTAAATTTATCCACCATCACTAGTAGGTGAGTAAATCCAAATTTTGCTGTGCGAAATATCCCTACCATATCAAGCCCCCAAACCGCAAATGGCCATGTAATAGGGATTTTTGTAGCTGATCAACCGGAACGTGTGCCTGACGGGTGTATTTCTGGCAGCCTTTGCATGTTTTGACCAGTTTCTTGGCATCCTCCTTAGATGTGAGCCAAAAGAATCCACGTCAAAAGCTTTTTCCACTAAGGATCTAGCTGCGGCATTATGACCGCATTCGCCTTGTGGATTTCTCGTAAGATTTCCACTCCTTCTTCCAGAGATACACACCGCTGGAAAACCCCAAAACACTCCGCTTATAGATCTCACCGTTTACTATTATATAGGCTTTTGCTCGTCGGACGATATGCCGGCTCATAACTTCGTCTTTGGGTAATTTTCCGTCTATCAAGAAGTCAAGATAGGGTTGTGTCCAGCTGAGAATTACACCTAGAACTGCTACTAAAGGTGAATCGGATTTTGTCGGATATTTCTCATCAACTCCTGTGATGGAAGGAACTTTTAAGTGCTCTCGAAAAGCACCATCCGGAACTTTTTTCTGCGTAGAGCCTATATGTGATAGAGCATCTGCTTCCTCGATTTCTACTCGAGGGATGTGTTGAACCTCAAAACCCTCGAACGATTTGGATAATTCATCCACAACAGCTTTGAATGTTGCCATGTGTTTATTTGCATTCAGATATCAGATACTTGCATGGCAACTAAATCCGATTCTCCATAACACGTGAGTTAAGTTACGCCAATGTTCTTGGCCATGTGTATTCCATGCAACTGTGCTTCATACTCGGCAATATTATTGGTTGCCATGAAGTGTATCTGTAACACATAGAATAGCTTATCTCCTTGGGGTGATTTGAGAACCACGCCAGCCCTCGAGCCTCCCCGTGCTTTTGATCCATCCAAATGAAGGGTCCAAAATTTCGAGTCTGAAGGACTTGTGTTTTCTGCCATTTCTGTCCAATCAGCGACAAAGTCAGCCAGAATTTGGGATTTGATTGATGTGCACGGCTTGTACTCAATGTCGAAAGCTGCAAGCTCTATTCCTCACTTTGCGACACGTCTTATGGCATCGTTATTGTTGATTATATCTCATAGGGGAGCAGTACTTATGTAGTGGGAGTGGCCCAACCTTTAAATAACATAAGGTGGTGTCCCCTGTGTTTACAATGCTAGTCCCTGGATCAATAGCTAGCATCCACAGTTTAGATGTAATATCAAGAAACAAAGGTCATAATATAACTTTATAACCAGGAATAACATAATTTTATTACATCATACATAGCTCATTTGGCTATTACATTACATTGCAGCGGAATAACTATAGTCATGGGGTCCTTCATCTTCAAAGTGCCACAGTGCATGTTGGTTGTAGACTTTGTAATCCTAATCAAACAATCTTCACTAAAATCAATCAAACCTGCAACATTACAAGTTACAGCCACAAGGGTCAATACATTTGAATTGTATTGGCAAGTTTCACTACTATGTAGATTATAAGTAGATCCTATCATTACATGCATATTTGGCTAAGTAGAGTTCTAGGCTCATTTGCATAAAGCAGTATTTTATTCTATCTTTTAAAAATGGTTTTGGTCCTTTGTCAAATCTCTTTTCCAAGAATCCCTTGAACTCCTTGGTAGACACTCAAGTGTTCAAGTTCTTGTCAAAATCCCTTGAGCTCCTTGGTAACCCCAAGTGCATCAAGCTTAACAAAACCTCTTTGAATTGCTTGGTACCCCCAAGTGCATCAAGTTTTTATTTTAGAAGTTGGAACGTCGAGATCTCCCATAGTTCAAACTTTAGTTGCTCAGTATTGTCCATAACCGGGGACACGGCTAAGTACTTAGATTTTATTATCGTCTGCAGAAGGAGTACACTTTACCCACATGTCACAATCCCGTCCTTTTGCCACCAAAGGGCCTCTGGATTAGTGCTCACCAAGATGGAGTCTTGGCAGATCGAGAATGTGACGAAGTCTTTCCAAAGGGTCCTCCCATACACCATTGCTAGCTTGCCTTCAAGAACCATGTAGGATTCAGGTCCCCATGTCCAGTTAATCAAGACGGTGCATGGGTCTTCCCATTGTAGTTGACTAAGCCAGAGCCATAATAGCATGTGGTTGCACACGAAAGCCACAATTGGAGAAACATGTTCAATCTCTAAGTTTCCTAGGTGGTTTTCTTTTGGATCACAACACAAAGTGATTCCCATAGACATGGTTCCTTTTGTTGCCACCTTCTCCAAAACTTAAAGTATCCTCCACCTAGGTGGTTCATTGAGTCCTTGTTTTATTATGTAAAACACAAGTCCTTTTCTCAACCTTTGTAAAATCTCAACATGTATATCTTTTCAAAATATAGCATGGCTAAGCATGTAACAACTACATTGTTTTCTCTAAGGAATGTATAGGGTATCCTAATAGGATTTAGCATAGCATATGTATAAAATTTGTTTTCATGCATGTTTCAAAATCCACTAAGTATAATGAAAATAGTAGGACTTTAGATGATAGTGTAACTTGCCTTTTTGGTAGGGAATGATGGTTCACTCCTTGATCTTGCTAGTCTCACACTTCACTACAATCAATCAAGCAAGTATAGTATCAAGTAGCATTCCAACCCAATAATCATTCAACAATCCACACACACAAAACAATGGAATCCAAATCATGCATGTAAGCATGCAAGAGATGGTTCTATTTGCAAATATGGTCTCCACTAGGCTTCTAAGCTTTGTAAGTTCCAAATTGGTCATTTACCAAAATGGCAAAGTCATTTGCAAATGGGTTTTATCCATAAACCATTTTCAAAACCTTTCATCATTTTATGTGGTGAAAAACATTTTTCTCAATGCCACAATCCTAAGTGGTTTCACCAAATAAGTTATTGTTTCCCAAAACTTGGTGTTTATGGTCAGTAGTTTTGATCCAAAATCATTTTCCCAAAGTTTTTACTCCAAAACCATTTCCATAACAAAACCATTATTTTTAAATGGCTAGAAATGACCAAATCAAGTTTTTATTCCCAACTTTCACAAAAACCATTTTAAAATCCATGGGTTGGTTCCTAGGGTCAGTGAGTTCACAACAAATCATTTTGCAAAGGTTTTAACCCTAAAAACATTTTTGAATCATTTTTCTAATCTAAACAAGCATTCAAAAGTATCTGCAAAAACATACATTCTAATGGATACTATTTGCTAAACCAAGGGCATGGTTGGCTAGGGCTTGTTCTACTGATTCCAACGGTACCAAATTTGTAAATTTTGGACGTGTGGATCGAAAGTTACAAAGGTTTTAAAATCACAAACAAATCTGTTTTCAAATTCAGTTTTAAGCAATTGATCATTGGGCCAGTACCGATTCGGCCGGATCACGCGCTGCAACCATTGGATCTAATCAAATCGTGCGGCACAGGACACGTACCCCTTCGCGGTTAAGTGATCTAATCCTACTCGCCCGATCTAGATCGAACGGATCTAACTGACTTACCAAAGGCTAGCGGCGCTAGGACAACGGCGAGCGGCGGAGCGGCCAGATAGTGGCGGTGCTGGCGAAACAGGAAGCGAGAGAGGGAGGGAGTAGGCTCACCGAGATCGCAGGAGGCTGGGGAAGCTCGTCGTGTGGTCGTCGGAGCAAGGGGCGCACGAGGGCAGGAGGAATTCCTCGCCGGAGTTTGGTCTGGCGGTGGTTGGCTCTGGTCGAGGTCGAAGACGATGCTACGGTCACGAGAAGGCAAACTAGAAGCATGGTTAGACGCAGGAGATCACGGAGATGCTGTGTGCGTGAACGAGAAGAAGAGGGGCGGCCGGAAACTACCTGTGGGGCTCGTCGGAGTTGGAGCGGACGGCGGCGTCGTTCAGAGCTTGTTGCAGACGTTGCTCTAGGGCGCCCGCGGTCGAACGAAGGGTACAGGCAAATGTGCCAGGGAGTGGTGAAGGTGTGAGCTTGGTCGGGGAGGCAGGAGGTGGCGAGTACTGGCCAGAATTGGAGAAGAGAGCTCGTCGGAGCAGTGGTGGTGCAGGGCAAAATAATCGCAGCCTGGGGGCAGAGAGAGAGAGAAGCTTGAGGGAAAATGGAGAGGGAGAGTGGGCGCTTAAGAGGGTGAGGTCGCTGAGCGGAATCACCAAGGGTTTATCACAATTAACGCGGCATCAGCGGCAGAAACGGCCGGCGTGGTCGTCGCGAGGAAGGAGACGGCTGGAGAAGTGGGGTCTGCTGGTCAGTGGGAAAAAGAGTGAGGGAAGGGTCCACTAGTCAGCGTCTGTTTAGGTTAGAATCTGAGTACGAATCATTTTTCTTCGGGGGGGGAGCTGGGCTAGTTCTGGGCCTTGTGGGCTTGGCCGGCTGGGCTGGTCCAGACTCTATTTTTTTCTTTCCTGAACCTTTTCCTTTTTCTATTTTCCAATTCTGTTTTGAAATTTCAAACATCCAAACAATGTTCAAATCAAATCAAACAATTACCAAACCTTGCACTGTGAATTTGGTTCTGTTCAGAACATAAACCAAATTCCACAGCCAAAATTAAATTTTTTATTTTAGGTCTATTATTAATTAAATAAATAGACCATTGTTATTTAATCAAAATAGAATTTGATGTTTATTTTAAAACTCCATTTTAAAATCTAATTATTTCCAAAGCTTGGTTAAGTCTTAATTTGGCTTTGTGAAATAATTTCTTATTTTAAAATCCTTCCTTTTATTTTGGAAACTAAATCCTTTTATCTAAATGATTCAAAATAGTAATTCCAAAATATTTTATTTTCCTCTATTTAAATGTTTATCTTTTCAAATCTCTTTAGGAATTTATTTGATCCAAATTGGTTTGAAGTTCCAATTGAATTCAAAAAGTTTCTTCTGGCTCTGAAAATCAAACAAAGTTTTATTTTTATTCATTTATTTTCACATTATAAGATTTGGAAAATCTTGGGATGTGACAACTTACCACTGTGATCTTGTGCTCTTGAAAATAATGACGTAGTTTTTTCGCAGTGAAGAATACACCATATGCTAGCTTTTGGTAATGTGGATACCTCTGTTTCGACTCTGTCAGGACCTCACTTAGATAGTAAGTTGGACGCTGCACCTTATGCTCATGATTTTATTTCTCGCACTCCACTGATGTTACCACACTTACGACCTTATTTGTCGCTGCAATGTAAAGTAACATAGGCTCATGTGGCTCTGGTGCAGCAAGGATTGGTGGATTTGAAAGTAAATCTTTCAAACTTTACAGGGCAGCGTCGTCTTCCTTGGTCCAGACAAATTTGTCGGTTTTCTTCAAGAGCTTGTATAAAGTTCGGCTCTTTCTTCGAGCCGGCTGACGAACCGGCTTACTATTGCGATGTAGCCAGTGAGTCATTGAACGTCCTTCAGACGAGTCGACTTGGTGATATTTAGTATAGCCTTAATTTTGTCCCAGTTCACCTCTATGCCTCTTTCAGACACGATGAAACCAAGCAATTTTCTGGCTGGTATTCCGAAGAAACATTTCTTTGGATTTAGCATACTATTAAACTTCCGTACGCTAGAAAATGTTTCCTTTAAGTCGGAAATTAATGTTTCCTTATTTTTGGACATCACTGCTATATCATCTACATATGCATGTATATTGCGTCTGATTTGATCGTTGAGACAACGTTGCATAGTGCACTGATAAGTTGCTCTTGTGTTCTTTAAGCCAAAAGGCATAGTTTTGTAGTAGAAGGTTCCAAAGGGAGTAACGAAAGACGTCTTTATTTTATCCGATTTTTTCATCAGTATTTGGTAATGTCCGGAATATGTGTTGAGAAAACAGAGTAATTCTGATCCTGCCGTTGAGTCGATAACTTGGTCGATTCTTGGCAAAGGAAACAGATCTTTTGGACAAGCTTTGTTCAAAGCAGTATAATCAACACACGTCCTTAATTCAATAGTGTCCTTTTTAGGGACGAGTACAGGATTTACCAGCCAATCTGTATGGATGACCTCTATTATAAATCCGGCTAAATCTAGTCAGCCTAATTCTTTAGCTATAGCTTTGCACTTTTCATCACCAAACCGCCATAGGGACTGTAGGGTTCGCAGCATAGAAAACAAAAAATTTCCTACGATGGGAACTATGTACCAAGATCTATCTACTAGATACAAACAACATGCGGATGTATATCCATAGAGAACATACCCTTGAAGACCGACAAAGCTTAACGAGTCCAAACTCATGGTTGATGTAGACGATCTCTTGCCGATCTCAAGATCGAGAGGAAGTCCTAGCGCCGCAAAACAGCAACGCATCTGTGCTCGCACACACGTTCGAGGCACCGAGCAACCTCTGCCTCCTCGCTCCAGCGATGCAGCGGAAGCACAACTCTTTCTTGCCGAATAGCCACCGAGAACATGTATCTCGCTAGTCCGAGACCATGGGGAATAAATTCTAGAGGGGAGAGAGATCCTTCCCGAGGAGGTGTGAGTGAGAGAGAGGGAGGGGGATCCTTTTATAGGGATAGGGGGGCACCCAAGGGGCCATGCGCCCAGCCATGGGGCTGCCCCCACCTCTTCCACATTCATGTGGGTGGACACTCCACTCACTCAAATGCCTTTCAATTCCCTCCACTAAAAAACCCACTCAAATTCCCATTAAATTTCCACCAAATTTAATGCAAGCTCTCATTAAATAAAACTCCTTTTATTTATTCAGAATTTTGTCAATTACTTTAATGACAAACATTCACATATAACCCCTTGCTAGTATTTCATTTCACATGCAGAAACACTTTCTGCAATTTCACCCAAAAACCCGTTTCGGTATCTAGTGAAATAAATTCCTGCGCTTGTTCATTCTTTCGGCATGAAACTTTTGCTCCAATTGGATGTCGGTGTCTCTTAAGTGTGTCACCCTATGGTTCGTGAATAATGCGGACATGATCGAGACCCCTCTCGGATCAATAATCAGAAGCGGGATCTGGAGACCCATACTGACTCCCACACATTCAACGATGACTTTCTTGTGATCGTCGGAACCTTTTATGCTAGTATCTTAATCTTTTTGTTTCGCGATATATTACATGTCCGAGATTCGATCATTGGTATCTCCATACCTAGTTTGATCTTGTTACTGACATGCACTCTTTTTTCGTTCCCGTGATATAACATTCTAGTGATCAAATCACTTGCTTGCAAGCTAACCAATGTGATATCACCGAGAGGGCCCAGAGTATATCTATCCGTCATCGGGATGAACAAATTCCACTCTCGATCCATGGGCCTCAACATAACACTTTATTAGTTCTGAATCCATCTTTATAATCACCCTGTTACGGTGTGACGTTTGATGTTATCAAGAAACTCTTCCGGTGTTAGTGATTGACATGATCTCATGGTCTAAGGATTAGGATCACTTCGTAAGTTGTTATAGCAATATAAACTCAATGACTTTGATCGTAATGCTATACTTTGGATGAATGTTCATCACATCATTACACTAATGTTGTGACCTCGTTATTAACAACATCCAATGTCCATGATCAGGAAACTTTGATCATCTTGTTAATCAACGAGCTAGTTTATAAGAGAGGCATAACTAGGAACTTACTTTTTGTTTATTAAACACACATGTATTAACGTTTCCGTATTAATACAATTATAGCATGCAAAATAAACATTTATCATAAATAAGGAATACGATAATAACCACTTTATTATTGCCTCTCGGGCATATTCCCTTCAGGGACTGCCCCTTGCACTAGAGATAATAATCTAGTTTGAAAACTTTGCGTATTGAACACATATGGCTTTCTGGTGTTCCATATACGCAACCGCAAGTGGTTAACATAATCTACGGATCTGACGCTTTCAGGTCCGTGTGTATTTGCATGTCTTTGCGTCTTCATGCATCACTCATTCTCCAATGAGATGGCATTGTATAAATTTGGTCTTTCGGTGAGACCTTTAGTTCCTTGGGGTTAAAACACGTCGATACTATTGTCACACAATATATCTTTAGTGTTAGCCCATTGCGAACCACACCTTAGTTTGATAACAAACTACTTGACACAAATTCCCTCCTTTGCTACTACTATAGCAGTCATATACTTAGCCTTTTGTTATAGTATTCGTCACAATGTCTTAACTTTCGAACTCTTCCAAATCCATCATGGAATCTCCTTTCCATTACATTGTGCCACCCATAGTTTAAATTGAGATAAACTTAATTTGTATCTTGTGACAAAACTAGTATCAATGTAACTCTTTACAATGAACTATTTGTAATTGTTTGTCACCTCTACACAAATATATTCTTAGTTCTTCCAAAAGATCATAAGAATATCCTTACTATCGTCCAATGATCATTTTATGATTCATTCTGGTATATGCTCATAACACTTAGAGCATAGGACATATCTGGATGTGTACATATCATGGTATGATTGATCAAAACATTCTCGTGATTTCACTCATCAAGTGTCAAAGCACTTGAATCTTGTTTCACTTATCAAGTGTCGATACACTTGAATCTTGATTCAATTCTTTTCATGCGACAAGAACCGTTTCTTGTTATTTCTATGTTGAACTCCTTCAATATCTCATATATGTACGTTTGGCACAACCATATTAGCGTCACAGTCTATCCACTATAGACATTCACGCTAAATATTCGGGTTTTGCCTAAGTATTTCATCGAAATGAAATTCTTAACCTCTGTCAATAAAAGATACATCATTTCTAATCAACAAGATGTCCTCGACATAATGTATTAGAAATATGTCTTAGTGCTCCCACTTAATTTCTTGCAAATGCAAGCATCTTCATCGTCTCCTGATGAAAACTCTTTTTCATCACGGTGAAGATTCCAACTCCGCGATGCTTACTTCAACCATTGAAGTTTGCATGCCCTTTTAGCATCCTTTGAATTTAACAAAACCCTTTGGACCGTGTCTTGTACACGTCCTAGGTAACCATTCTATTAGAAGAATTTTGTTTTGTTTATTCATCTACCATATACCAAATTATATGTAGTGGTTGCTATTTTAATCCGTCTAGACTAAATATCGCTATGAAAGATCAAATCTTGTCATAGTCAACTCCTTGAACATTGTCGTAAAATACTTTATGACATGTCGACTATTTCATAGATGTGAAACATCCATGTCTGTTTCTTTATAGATCCAAATATGACCGATAGGTTTTTACACCTTTCCGGAGGGTCTTCCAAGTTCAAAACTTGATTTCTCGTGTATGGAACTATCACGGATTTTATGGTTTCAAGCCATTTTACGGAGTCAGGGCCCATCATCGCTTCTTTGCATGTAATCAGTTCATCATTGTCAAACAATAATGATTTACTCTCAAATCTTAGCATTTGATTGTTTAACCGACCGACTTGGTTCAATAAGAACTTAGATCTCCGTGACCACAACCTTTGAGGCACATACGCTATGAGCATTATGGCAGCCTCCAGAACGATTTCCGGTGCTGCGCAACTCAGCACATTTAGCTAAGGTTCGTTAACCTTATCAAAGTTCTATTGTCCTCCCACTTAACTTTTATGAAAAATTCCTTCTTCAAGAAACTTCATGTTTCAAGCGACAAACCCTTTTGTCCTTGGAGTTATGGAGGAATAACCAATTGTTATTCGAAATAACCTACAAAGACATGCTCATCCGACTTCGGTTGTAAACATCTTACTTATGTTTAGCATACCAAAATTTAAGAAATGACAACTTGGGTTTTACCCCAAACCATAACTTCCATGGTGTCATTTCAACGGATCAAGATGGAGCTCTTTTCAGTGTAAAAGCGGAAGTCTCTAAAGCTTTAATCTTTTAAAACATAATGGCAGTTTTATAAATAACACCTTTGATCCAACCATGTCAAACAAGGTTTCATTACAAATCTCAAACACTCCATACTCCTATGGTGTTTCGGGAGATGTAAATCTAGGTGTTTTGCTAAACTTGCAACTCAAATAAATCCCTTTATAATAAAATCATAATTCATTTATTTTCTTGTTACACTTGTAACTCAAACAAATCCCTTATGATAAAATCATAAACCATTTATTTTCTTGTTACAATGATTTTGCACTTCATCTTGAAAGTCTTTGAAACATTTTCAAATATTTCATACTTCTTTCTCATTAAGTGAACATTCACTCAAATTTCCGGAGAAAGCATATGAAGTTGAAATCCATCGCTTACGACTATACATAATGGACTACATACATCGATATGTATAAATTCCAATAATTTAGTCGTTCGTTCTTCTTTGGACTTTGAACGAAGTTTTAATTATCACGTGGAAAGTCTCACAAGCGTCACTTGATCAAATCAAAGACTCCAAAAATCCATGAATATGGAGATTCTTCATGTTTTCTTTCCAATATAATTTAAACAGCGATGTCACTTTGTAAGTGATCTTTCAATCATTTGTCTTGCGACATTTTAGCATTAGGTTTTATGGATGTGATTTCTCCAACTAGATTTGTAAATCATCCATCTTATATGGAATACGGTAATTATTTGAACAACCTTTGTTCTCATAATACCTGATTTAAATAACAATTATTAAAACAAATCTTGAAGTCAAGCTTTGGTGTCAACGAGAAATACAAACAACGGTTTGTTTGTTTTCGATGAACATCATCACATATTATCTTGCTAGTTACTTAGGCCATTGTGGTTCATGAATTGCGTCGTTCCGTATGAAATTTCATACCAACCAATTCGGTATCCAATACCCAAGAACCACATTGTTTAACAAGCAAAGAATACAACCATAACATGTATATCATATATATACCTAAATTGGATATTTCCAATCTTTTCTTTTTTGCCAAATATATTTTATAGATTCTCTTTCAGCATTTCCTTTTCCTTTTTAAAAGAATCTATCAACATCAATAGTGGAGCCATCTACATGACACATAGTCCAAAGCGTGTATATTCAAATAATAATACCTTTGGACTAGCACTTTGAAGTAGATCACCATCATCAAATGATTGGCGTTCTTTCAAAATCCATTCTTTAGTAATCTTTTAGTGTAGTAAACACTTTACATACATCTTCTATTCATCCTTATCATGACGACTTTCATGATCAAGCTAATGTAGCTTATAAGGATGAATCTTGAGTATAATGTTACTTTCCAAAACCCTTTTGGATGATTAGGATGTCTAGCATCTCCAACCTTTGTAAATTCTCATCCAATATGAGAACATATATTATACTCTATCATATTGCAACCAAAACATTGTTTCAAATATCGTTATATATGCCACACATGATGGTTTCTGAAACAATTTTTTCAGCTCCTAGATAAACTTGATATTAAAACAATCAAGAATCATGGAGGCAAACATGATACTTAAGATACTAACACTGGAATTGTTACTCTCGATTTAATACCAACTATTAAATTTCATGGAGTAAATAGAGTTTGCTAAAAGTTTGCAATAGGACTTTAAACTTTGATTGACACTCAACAATGATACCAGTTAAGTAAAGTATATATCCAGAATTCTATAGTTCTATTATCTCAATTACAACTATGCATAAGGTGGTGAACGAATGCCAATGACTACAACAAATTATGCAAATTCACTTTGATTTAATTTATGATAAATTGAGTTCTACTAATCCAAATTAGAAATGAACTCCCACTCAAAAACGACATCCCTCGTGTCTTTTTGGTGATTACATGAACCAAATCAACTACACCAAGTCCGATCATCACGTGAGTCGGTGTAGCTTCAAAGGCGAGCATTCATATGGTCATCATATCAAAACATATGACTCATGCTTAACCTTTCGGTCCGTGTTCTGAGGCCATGTCTGTACATGCTAGGCTCGCCAAGTAAGAACCTTAGTATTCGCGTGTAATGTCTTACACCCGAGATATGCTCATGGATTCAAGTACACCCGATCATCACGTGATGTCTTGAAGCGACGAAATATTGTCGGTGCATACTTAAGGAAGAACACATTCTTATCTTGATATCTAAATGAGGGATCATCTTATTATGCTAATAAAACGCCAAACAAGCAATATAAGATGCAATCAAAACATCACATGTTTATTAGTGAAATGATATGGTTCCCGCATATGATCTCCATCATGTGCACCGTGGTATGATCACTATCATACCTATATGTGTAAGTCCAAGGTCTATGGAGATTACACGTTATGTGTGTTGTAAGAGTATCATCTCATACTTCTACTTACAACATCACCATATCATAACACTAGCCCAGCAACAATCTAAACTAGACGCCTCTAATTTATCCATTGCAAATTTTACGTGGCTTAGGGCTTTCGAAGATAGAACCGTTCTTACCTACGAACATGAACCACAACGAGGATAACCAAATTGTTGACAACTCGTTGCAAATTAGATATTGACTATAGTAGGAGAGGCAGACACCCGCTAGCCACTTATGCAAAACTAGTTGCATGTCAAGCGTGGAACAGGTCTCATGTGCGAGGACATGTAAAGTTTGTCCGGGCCGCTTCATCCCACTATGCCACCAATATCCAAAGTACAACTAAGAAGCAATAAAATGATCATCATCGCCCACATACTCATATGTGTACTACCCGTGCAAATTATCTATGCATATATCCAGCTCTGATACCACTATAGGGTTCGCAGCATAGAAAACAAAAATTTTCCTACGATGGGAACTATGTACCAAGATCTATCTACTAGATACAAAAAACGGGCGGATGTATATCCGTAGAGAACATACCCTTGAAGACCGACAAAGATTAACGAGTCCAAACTCGTGGTTGATGTAGACGATCTCTTGCCGATCTCAAGATCGAGAGGAAGTCCTAGCGCCGCAAAACAGCAGCGCATCCGTGCTCGCACACACGTTAGAGGCACCGAGCAACCTCCGCCTCCTCGCTCCAGAGATGCAGCGGAAGCACAACTCTTTCTTGCCGAATAGCCACCGGGAACATGTATCTCGCTAGTCCGAGACCATGGGGAATAAATTCTAGAGGGGGAGAGAGATCCTTCACGAGGAGGTGTGAGTGAGAGAGAGGGAGGGGGCTCCTTTTATAGGGAGAGGGGGGGGGCACCCAAGGGGCCATGCGCCCAGCCATGGGGCTGCCCCCACCTCTTCCACATTCATGTGGGTGGACACTCCACTCACTCAAATGCCTTTCAATTCCCTCCACTCAAAAACCCACTTAAATTCCCATTAAATTTCCACCAAATTTAATGCAAGCTCTCATTAAATAAAACTCCTTTTATTTATTCAGAATTTTGTCAATTACTTTAATGAAAAACATTCACATATAACCCCTTGGTAGTATTTCATTTCACATGCAGAAACACTTTCTGCAATTTCACCTGAAAACCCGTTTCGGTATCTAGTGAAATAAATTCCTGCGCTTGTTCATTCTTTCGGCATGAAACTTTTGCTCCAATTGGATGTCGGTGTCTCTTAAGTGTGTCACCCTACGGTTCGTGAATAATGCGGACATGATCGAGACCCCTCTCGGATCAATAATCAGAAGCGGGATCTGGAGACCCATACTGACTCCCACACATTCAACCATGACTTTCTTGTGATCGTCGGAACCTTAAACGCTAGTATCTTAATCCTTTTGTTTCGCGATATATTACATGTACGAGATTCGATCATCGGTATCTCCATACCTAGTTTGATCTCGTTACTGACATGCACTCTTTTCTCGTTCCCGTGATATAACATTCTAGTGATCAAATCACTTGCTTGCAAGCTAACCAATGTGATATCACCGAGAGGTCCCAGAGTATATCTATCTGTCATCGGGATGAACAAATTCCACTCTCGATCCATGGGCCTCAACATAACACTTTATTAGTTCTGAATCCATCTTTATAATCACCCTGTTATGGTGTGACGTTTGATGTTATCAAGAAACTCTTTCGGTGTTAGTGATTGACATGATCTCATGGTCTAAGGATTAGGATCACTTCGTAAGTTGTTATAGCAATATAAACTCAATGACTTTGATCGTAATGCTATACTTTGGATGAATGTTCATCACATCATTACACTAATGTTGTGACCTCGTTATTACCAACATCCAATGTCCATGATCAGGAAACTTTGATCATCTTGTTAATCAACGAGCTAGTTTATAAGAGAGGCATAACTAGGAACTTCCTTTTGTTTATTAAACACACATGTATTAATGTTTCCGTATTAATACAATTATAGCATGCAAAATAAACATTTATCATAAATAAGGAATACGATAATAACCACTTTATTATTGCCTCTCGGGCATATTCCCTTCAGGGACTGCTTGATGTGTTTAGCATCAGGGTAAACATTAAGAGAGTGATCGACAAGTTCCGTAGGTACTGTAGTCATGTGAGAAGGCTGCCATGCGAATATATCACTATTGGCTTTAAGGAACTCGATGAGTGCGCTTTCCTATGCGAGGTCTAAACCTACCCCTATGTTCGTCATCTTGGAGGGATCATCTTCCTTCAGCGATGTCTTCTTCGTATCTTCTGACTCCTTGAACTGCATACTTTGCTTTAGCACCTCATTCTTTGTTGCAGGAATCTCAGACGGGTCGCTATTTTTCTTGATCTCCTGGTACTCCTGGGTGTGCAGCACAGCTTCGGCAAAGGCGGCAGATCCGTCTTTGCAGTCCTTTGCTTTCTTCGGGTTTCCCCGGATGGTGATGACGCCCTTTGGACCCAATTTTTTTATCATGTTGTATATGTAACAGGGGCGGGCCATGAGCGACCAGTAAGCCGGACGCCTGAAGATGACATGGTAAGCACTTTTGCGTTAACAGATGCATTAGCCAGAGCCGGTTTTTCTTTCGAGGTATTCTTGCGCTTCTGAGTTTTCTATTTTGGTTGTTTGGCCGCATGCGGGTTGGCCAAAACATTCAAAAATCCTTCTGAATCATCATCGGCGTCTGCTTATTTGCTCGCCATTTCTATCATCTCCCCCAGGTCAGTGACATGGTCACGCTTGAGCCCGTGCCGTAGTAATTCGACTGGGAGCCCTGCGACGAATGCTTCAATCGTGATTTGCTCGTTTACTCCTTCACAGGAGTTCTTCGTGTCAATCCATCATCCGAGGTAATCCCGACAAGTTTATCCGGGTCTTTGAGTGCAACGCTGCAAGTCTTCGACTATGCAGGGCCTCGATGCTCCCTCGAAGTTTGAAAAGAACACACTTTGCATATCATACCAGTTATGAATTGAATTCTCTGGCAGTTCATTGAGCCAAGGTCGAGCTGTCTTCCGCAACATAAGTGGGAGATATCAGACTACGACCAGGCTGTTTCTCCTTTGGCTATGCAACAAACCTAGAAAAAATCCTAGAGCCAAGTATCTGGTCGAGTTGCGCCGTCATAGGGTTGAATGTGTTTGGCGATGCCAAAATCAAGTGGAAACTTTGTTCGACGTATACGTGGTCCAAAGCATTTGGGTCCCACATACACGTCCTCCTCCTCGTACCATCGCGCCTCTATGTTTGATTCAATCCGGTGGCGAGCGTCATTGGGCGAGAGCGAGTGTCATTGGGCGAGAGCGACTGACGCCTTGGTTGCTCGCCACGCTTGTGTGGTAGCGGAGTTGGATTTTTGTTTCTTCTTCCGCCATTGCCTTCTCCACCCCTGCGGTTCCCGTGGCTGCAATGTGATCCCTCATGGTCATTGCTAGGTGGCGATGGTGGCCCTGGTGGGTTATTTCTGGCTGAGCGGCGAGGTGCTGGAGCTTTGTTATTCTGGCTCCGATGCCGAAGAGCTCCATCCCTGATAGACTCAAGGCGATTTTTGTCGTTTGTTCGTCCGGTGTTGTCATCAACCGGACGACTGATGTGTCTACAAGGCGGCATTCTCTGCCACTCCTCATCTTGCTAGAGTTGCACTTCCGGGTCTTCCCTGTGTTGGTTTTTCCGATGATGGGGTTGATGAGGAACTATAGCCCTTGCGGCATCTTGGGATGCAGCCGGAATAACTCCCGACCAATCTCGTGTGGCCCGGTGATGATGACCTTTTGATCCGGTCCTTGAATTTTCTTCTTCCTGAGGGGTAGTGCGAGGGCGCTGATCCGTATCCCTCTGGGGTCTTGCATCATGACCTGCATCAGTGTGGAAAAATTAGGATTTAGATGCGATCTTACCACTGAATGACACGACCGTTTTCTAATGTTGCAGTCCTTTGTAGATCAATGCAACACACTGCTGGACTTGTTCTAGAGATGGATTATTGGCGAGGATGACTCGAGCAGCTTAGCATTTTCCACTAGTGTGCTGTAGACTCGAATCTTCTCTTTGTTTTTTTCCGTCAAATAAATCCTTGTGGACTTCTGGGTTCCTGTTAGCAAAAACCGTGCACCTCTAGTTTTGTTTGGTAGTCGCTTGTATTCTGACTAGTACTGGGCAGGATTGTTGTTTATCTGTTGCCTAATCTCGACAATGCGCGCAGCCTCTTCGAGTAAAAACAACTGATGTTTTTCCAGGTCCTCAGCCCTTTTCTCCAATTGATCCGGAGTAATATCCGAACCAGCTATGATTGGTATTGTGAGTGCATCTCTGTAGATTTCATGTGCACCCTTGGTGACAACGTGTCCATCAACCAGAGGATCGTTCGAGGTGGGTTTAGCCGGATCTCCATCCTGGTTCTCCATCTCGATATCTTCATCGACTTCCTCATCGTGACCTTCCTCTACCGGATCCGCCGGTGTCGGGTTTTTGTTCATCTTCTTATTTGACCGCCTAGTAGCCTTTACGTGCGTACTGGTGACAAAGATGGCTTTTGGTACGGTACCGGGGGATAAACTTCCGTCGGTACTTTCCGTCATGGTCTGGACCTCAGAGGAATATCCAGTGTCCACGTCATGTTGCGAGGTGTAATCTTCATCCATGTTGTCATACGGACTCAGAGGTATCTCCAGATCACCTTGCCCTTTCTTGGATTCGTATTCTTGTTCATACGCCTCCATCTACTTATCAATGTCTCAGAGTTCTTACAACGTCAGTGACTCTTGAGGGGAATCATGTGAGTCAGCGTTCTATTCGATTGCATCAAGAACTGAATCGTTTCTAGCTCCAGCATCGACAGAGTCGGATCTAGAGCTCACGTATCTCACAAAGCAATGCTTTTTCTTTTTCATGGTCTCAAGGTATCATAGCAGATTGACTTCCGCCTCTACCTCGTAGTCAAAGTGGGGGCATCTTGTCATCTGGTTGCTCCTATGCCTTAAGAGCGATTTTCCTGCTCCAGCATCGACATAGTCGGATTTGAAGCAAATATACTCCTCATCCATGTACCCGACCTCAACAGAGAGATCATATCCGATTTTTATTCCACCACTTCTTCTACTACAGGATCGGGCTGGGTGGGTTCAGGTTTTTTTGAGATCTTGAACTCTTCCGCCTCCGCAGAGAGAGTAGATCCATATTGTTCTTCCGCCATGGTCATAACCTCTAGGGTGGGTTGGGAGGGTTCAGCGAAACTGAGGTAGATGTCGATCTCGCCAATTGGTATGATGGTGTAGGTCATCATGGGCTCCTTAGCTGGGATCCAGGTCTCGTCAAGAAGAACGAGAGGAACGTCACTAGCGTAGAGAACGCGACCAATGGCAATTATTTTGCTAATTCCTGCACGCGCAGATTCTGCCTGGAACAAAGGTCCGAAGGTCACCTGCCCCACGGTGGGCGCCAACTGTCGTCGGATTGATGACAAGTACGCCATAGAGGGTCCTAGCAGCGTTGATGTAACATCCCATGATTAGCATCTAGAATTAGAGAGAACACATGTGTGTGCATTGCATTCATGCATCAGAAAATCTGGGGAATTTTCGCGCAAAAGTAAAGAAGCTATAGAGGGATCA
Organism: Avena insularis; assembly: GCA_023614405.1. Taxonomy (NCBI): domain Eukaryota; kingdom Viridiplantae; phylum Streptophyta; class Magnoliopsida; order Poales; family Poaceae; genus Avena; species Avena insularis. The sequence continues at coordinate 25,681,121 of CM042689.1, read as the reverse complement.
AGATCTCTCTTGTTCTGATGGAAACATCAGGGCAGGTGCGATAGATTTCTACATGACCTCTACTGTACTTTTGTGTTTGAGGGGAAGAAAATTCAAATTTGAATATCAATTGATAAATTTGAATTCTAAAAGAATTTGAAATGGAATAATAATTGGAAAGTAAATTGTAATAATAAATAAGAGGTTTATGAATAAGATACAACATTTACAGTTATCCAAATAGAAAAGATAATTGAAATTTAAATACAAAAGGAAAAAAGAATTACAACAATAATAAGAATTGAATTCATATTTATGAACAAGATATAAATATTACAAGAATTCAAATTACAGATAGAAAGAAAATTGAAATTTATTAATATTATACAATAATACAAATATTACATTATTTCACAAATGTTTAAGTAATAAGAAATTTTACAACAAATAATTAAAAAAATAATAACTTTATTATATGAGATATATAGTATTACATTCAATTTACATTTTACAAACAGAAAATAAATTACAAATGAGTAAAAGAAAATCTAAACTAATTTCTAAGTTATCTCCTTATCCTCATTAGTCTTGTTCCCTGCAAACACAAACAACAAACAAGAGAAATGGAAAAAACAGGGGGTTATGGTACTCTCAGGTTTTAGCAATGTAATGCATTGCTTTGCCTCATCATTGAGTAGTATTAAATAAAGAGGGGCCAATGTAAAATCTGTTCTTATCTAGAATTTCTGCCTCATGCTTATGCATCATAGGCAGGGGCAAGTTTCACCAAATGAGTAAAAGATAAAAGTCAAAACATTAATACCCAAGAAAAGATCTATCCTCACTTGATCTTATCCACAAGTCACATCAAACAAGCTAGGAGCTTAGTCATTGCATGCCGGTGTGCTGTCAAACACAGGAGCACATCAGGGGAAGATAAGAAGGAACCGGCCGTGGAAGTTCACTGCTGCTAGCTACTTCTTCCACCCCAGTTCATTTCTTAGCACTAGAACTCCCAAGCTTTACATAAACAACCACAACCTGTATCAGATTATCACTGATCTGTCTAGCTCCATCAACAAGAACACCAAACCCTCACACCCTTAGCTCTAGTTGCTTCTAGGAGCCATCTAGGAGCTAGGACAAGTAGGAAATCAAGGCAAGGCAGCAGCTCTAGGAAAATAAGACCAAACCAACAATAGCAAGGAGTAGCTGGTCATACACAAGTATCAGGAGAAGGAAGCATCAGAAACAACAAATAGTAGTTCAAGTGTAAAAACTGGGATAGCAAGATGATCGAATCCAAACACATCCACAACACATTTCAGCAACCTATGCAGTATCAGGTAACTATCCATTCCTATGACCAAATATAGCATATGTACTTATTTACATCTAGGCCTCAGTCTTTTGTCTCATTGGCCTGGAACTTTTAAAATCTTAGTTTGCATCTAAATCAAAGAGGGGCTATTATCAGATCTCCATATAAGTTATATATATATTCATCCCAGAATAATCAATAGCCACATCATTAAAGAAATCTATATTTAATGAAATTGCATCACTATCAGTGCCTCAGTTCATACATCATTGGATCATCCAAGTAAATCCATCATTTGGATATAACAAAGAATTCTTGCTGGAAACTAAAACCTGAGATGGTTAGCCACAACACCAAATCTGGCTAGTCAAGGTTTATAAAATAATTATGTATCCTCAACTGAGGTATCACAACACTAACACCATTGTAGCCAGATGGTACTTATGTAACCAAACCAAGTAGAAGCTACCTAGCAACGAATACATTATATACCATGAGTTTTAACCTCTAGAAGAGCAGTTCAACATGTACTAACATGTGGATAGTAGTCATATAGTATCACAGTTCCATTTGAGAATGAAAATCAATTAAATTCATGTCATTTTCCTACAAGCCATAGGTAGGAATCATGTGATCAATTACTGTCATGTTAACAACATCATATGTGGCCACCAAATCTCACTTGCAAAAATTCAGATCATTTTCCTAGCAAAATCCTAGGAATCATCTGGTTTAATAGCAACCTATTCAGAGAACATTTTATATCACCACTGAACCATAGGTTCAGTTTAGCAAATATATCTTATATGTGATTAAAGCACAATTATCTAGTAGGAATAGCAAAGATGGCTATTGAGGAATACATACTGTCAGGAAGACATCACAATAGTAACCAAGGCAAGAGAAGCCATCAAAACAATACATCAAGATCAATAATCATCTTCCTAATTAAATAATTAGGAATTATCCTAACAAATCACTACCATATGGATCACCCATATATTATATACCATTTCATCCATAAGCAACAACTAGTATGCCAAATCATCTTTCTAGTAGAGTCACCAGAACTCAAACTAACAGACAGAGGCATCAGTGCAAATACCTGTTATAGAGTAGAAGAATTGGGGAACATGGATAATTAAGTACCACATTTTGAGATTATGAAATTCCCCAGTATTTAACGAAGCCTAGAGGTAGCCAACAACAAACACACATAGCACCGAGCTACAGACCACTAACAACTTAAGCCAACAAGGTTCTAATCAAGGTTGGCCATGGGCAGTAGTAATTAGGTTAGAGAAAGGGGGAGAACCCTAGGTTGGTGCCGCTCCATCAAGAATGGAAGTAGAAGATAAACATAGATGGATAGAAGATAGGCAAAGATAGAAAACACCAACCTTTGGCAAGTCACAACTTGTCGGAGAGGAAGCAGGATACGACGAAGAAGCAGTAAGCGATGGAGGCCACGGCACGACAGCACAGGGGCATGGGGTGCTGCACCTGTTCCTAGTCGCGACCATCATGCCACCAAGCCACCCCACTAGCACGACGCCAACATCCAAGCACCAACGCCATCATAGAAACCGTCGGGGTTGTATAAGATGCCGTCCAACCGGCGACAGAAGATAGGGGTGGAGTAGAGCCGAAACCCTAGAACCACCAAAAGATGAGGGCAGCCAAAGGTGATCAAGGTTTCCAAATCAGCTTGGACAGATAGGTAGATATTGATGGGGCGCGTCGAATACGACCGACGGCGGCAGCCACTACGGGCTGTCCTCACCGGAATCGAGCGACATCGGCGTCGAGCCGTCCCAGGCGCGAGAGAGCAAGGTGGTTCGTATGGGGAAGACGAACTGAATCGAGTGGGTAGGTTTACCGGCTCGGTGATACGTCGGAAATGTATCTATAATTTTTGATGTTCCATGCTTGTTTAGTATCTACTTTGCTTTGCTTTGTCTACACTTTGAGGTGTTTTTATATGTTTTCTGGTACTAACCTATTAACAAGTTGCCACAGTGCCAGTTGCCTGTTTTCTTCTGTTTTTGGTTTTAGAAAGGCAGAAAATCAATATTCTCGAAATTGGACGGGACAAAAGCCAAAGTCAATATTTTACCGTGGGGAACACGGAGCCAGAGTACAAGATAGAGGGGAGGCACCAGGGGGGCCACACCCCTTGGCAGCGCGGGCTAGCCCTAGCCGCGCCTGGGGGGTGCAGCCGCCCTGGTGGCCCCACTGCCTCGTCTCTTCGCCTATAAAGTCCCCCTGATGCCTAAACCCTAAGCACCGTATCAATATTCCACGAAACTATCTGTAGCCGCCGCCACCATCGTCCCTAGATCGGGGGGATCTGAAGCTCTTCTCGGCACCCTGCCGGAGGGGAGATCATCCCGGAGGCCTTCTTCTTCATCATGCCAGCCTCCGGTATGAAGCGTGAGTAGTTCCACCTTGGCTATGGGTCCATGTAGTAGCTAGATGGTTGTATCTCCTCCGTTGTGCTTTCATGTCTAGATCTTGTGATCTCCATTCATGATCAAGATCTCACCTATTTGTAATCATGCATGTTGTGTTTGCGGGGATCCGATGGATATTGAGATTACTATGTTAGATTGATTAATGGTTTTGTATATTTGATTCCATCATGTCTGTGTTGTTTGTGATCTTGCATGCTCTCCGTTGTTAGTAGCTATCTTGGCCAAGTAGTTGCTAGTGACTCCAAGAGGGGGTATTTATGATCGATAGTGGGTTCATGCCTCTACTTAATCAAGGGAAGTGACAGAAATATCTTTGGTTGTAGATGTGTTGTTGCCACTAGGGATTGATACGTTGGAAACGTATCTATAATTTTTGATGTTCCATGCTCGTTTATTATCTACTTTGCTTTGCTTTGTCTACACTTTGAGGTGTTTTTATATGTTTTCTGGAACTAACCTATTAACAAGTTGCCAGAGTGCCAGTTGCCTGTTTTCTTCTGTTTTTGGTTCCAGAAAGGCAGAAAATCAATATTCTCGGAATTGGACGGGACAAAAGCCAAAGTTAATATTTTACCGTGGGTGACACGAAGTCCAGAGGGGAGACGTAGAGGCGCCATAGGGTGGCCAGACCCCTTAGGCACGGCCAAGCCTGGTCCGTGCCTGGGGAGGGTGTGGGCCCTCTGGCCGCCTCCCAGCCTCGCTATCTTGGCCGAGTAGTTGCCAGTGACTCCAAGTGTCACATCCCAAGATTTTCCAAATCTTGTAATGTGAAAAATAAATAAACAAAATAAATAATTGTTGAATTTTAGGGTGAAAAGAAACTTTTGTTTCTAAATGGAAACTTAAAATCCCATCTTGAACAAACTTTGGTTAACATTTGAATCCATCTAAATTCAAATCAAGTAGGATGCATTCTTCATAAATGCATCTGGAAATTTAAACACTTGAGAAATAAACGAAAACCCTAAAACCCTAATGGAAGAAAATCATTTCCAAGTTATCTCCAAGCCTATGGATTGGATCCATATAAAAATTGGTCAAACAAACATTTCAAAATGATCAAGAATGACAAATGGAAATATTATAAAACCATATAAATTGATTTCATTCAATTTGGAGCCATAGATAAAATCTTATGAATTTAATAAGATAAGGAAAAGTAATTTCCAAAGCTAATAAAACACTTATCTAAAATCCATACCAAATGGTGAGCAAATAATCCTAAAGATATTTAAAAGGATAAATAAACATTAAATAAGATTTTACAAATTGGAGTCACCATGTTTGGATCTATAAATAAAAAGATATGGATTTTATAAGATGAAGAAAGAAATATTAAATAAGGATTATTTAAAGACCAAATTAAATCTTGGCCTAATATATTAAGCAAATGGAATGAATGGAATCCAAATCCAAATAAAATAAAAGGATAAAGAATTTCCAAAATAAAATAAAATGGCATTACCCATTCTACCCCTATTTTAATAAAGACAAATCTGTAATAAGAATAATTATATAATTCATGAGAAAATAGTATTTTGGAATTTACCCAAGTGGAATAAAAGTTGTTTAATTAACTTAAATAAAATAAATCTTCCAAATAAAATTTAGGGAATTAAAACTATATTTAATTCCATTGGAATTAAAACAAATACTCAATTCAAATGATTTTTGAATCATATTAAATGCTTTCCAAATAATTCAAGATGAATTATTTGACACCATATTAAACAAATAAAAATCTATTGAAAAGATTTGGAAAGTTTAAGAATTCAAATGGTGTTTTGAAGATATTATTAAATCTTATTGGAATTAAAACAAAGGCCTAATTAAATAATTAAAAGACCCAAAAAAAAGTTTTATTCCCAAAATTGACTTCAGAATATACTATTAATCAGTATTTGAGTCTTCACAAAATTTGGCAAAGATTTGAATTCAAATGAATGTTTAATTTGTTTAAACAAAATCAAAACAGAATATTAGAAACCGAAAAAGAAAAACAAAGGAGTGAAAAAAAATGAAACAGAGCAACCCAGCCCAACTAGCCTAGCCCAACTAAGCCCAGCCAGCCCACTGCTCCTCTCCCGCAGAAAACGATTCGCACCCACGTTCGAACCCGCACGGTCACTGAACGCCAGGACCCACCTTCCCCTCTCTTTCACTCACTGACAAACGGGCCACGCGACCACGTCACCTTCTTCCTTCCCGCGATGAACTCGCCTGACAATTTCCTGCCGTTGAATGCTCGAATCAATACACGTAAATGGCCCAGTGAATTCTCCCTGCGACCATGCCCTCTTAATCACCTCCCTCTCCTCTTCCTTTCCCCTCAAACTCCTCTGCCAGTGAGCCACCAGGCTGCCCCTAATTCACTTTGCTTTGCCGCTGCTCCGACGAGCTTCACGAGCGAATTCCGGCAACCCCGCATCACCCCTTGCCTCCTCGAGCACGCTCACATGATCCCCACATCCTGGCGAATCTCCCCGTAGCGTTAGCTCGCCCGCGCGTGCTCTACAGCGTCGACAACAACGACGAACAGTAGCGCTACCGTCTGCTTTCTTCTCCGGCGACTCCTCTGGTAAGAACCTGACCGCCCCTCTCCTTCTCCTTCACGCACGCATCATCGCCATGACCTTGCGCACTTGACCGTGCTTTCCGTTTGCTCCCTCGTGACCCGTAGCGCCGCCCTCGGCGGCTGGCGGGCGTGGCGTCGTCGACGAGCAATTATCAGCAACCTCGTGCGCCCCTTGCCTTCCCGCGAGTGCCTTGAGCTTCGCCGTGACCTCCTGAACCTGGTGAGCATCTCCTTACCCTTCCTTGCTTCCTCTAGCGCCAGCTCCTCCGCTAGCCGAACGTCGCCGCCGCGCGCAGCCGTCGAGCGCCGCCAGAACTTGGTCAGGGTGACGATGGCCGTTAGATGTCGATCTAATGGATGCGATAGATTCACTTAACGCCGAAGGGGTACGCAATCTGTGCCGTGCAATGTAACTTGATCCAACACCTCTGAGTGCTTGATCCAACCGAAGCGGTACCAGCGAATTAAAACACGACACGTGGCCTCTATTTGATTTAAAAACCAGAAACTTATCTAATTGATGTTCCAATTTGAATAATTCATAACTTTTAATCTACACGTCCAAATTTTGCAAACTTTATATCAATAGATTCATAAAAACAAGCCCTATCCAACCATGCCATTTGTTTAGTAAAAAGCTTCTGTTAAATTGTTTGTTTTTACATAAACTTGTGTATGCATGTTTAGGATATAAAATTTATTCCAAAATGTTTTTGAAGATAAAATCTTTGGCAAATGGTGAGTTTTGACCCTACTGACCATAGGAAACAAATTGTGGATTCAAAAATGTATTTGGTGAAGCAAAAGAATAAATCTTTGATTTAAATCATTTCTAGGCAAGTAAAAATATGGTTTAATTATTAAAAATGGTTTTGGAAGAAAACTTTTGAGAAATGTTTTGGAAATAAACTCTCTGACTCTAAACACAAGGTTATATGGTTTGAAAGCATATTTTGTGAAACCTATAGAATTTTGCCTTACTAAAAGCATTTCTACACCATATAAAATAATGACTTGATCTAAAAATGGTTTATGAAGTAAAATCTTATACAAATGATTTTGCCACTTTATAAAATGACCATTAGGTGTTTTAAAATGTTTATGACCCATTAGAAACCACTTTTACAAGTAAAACCATCTCTTGCATGCTTGCATGTATTGTTTTGTTACTATCATTTTATGTGATGAATTGCTTGAATGGTAGATTGAAATATTGTTTGCTTGATTGAATTGTAGTGAATTGAAGTGTGTGAACATTACAAAGATCAAGGAGTGAACTTATACTCTATACCAAAAAGGCAAGTGATGCTACATACTTTTATCCCATTATTTTCACTATGCATTAGTGATATTTCTAAGTAAGACTTGCATGGAATTTTTGCTAAGTATAAACCATGCTATGGGAAATCCTAGTAGATGAAACCTTAGTAGAATTTTCCTAAGTTAAGATTCCTACTACTATCATGCTTAGCTTAGCTAATAGAAAACAAGGGTGGAATATATATTCATGCTATGGAAAAATTTCTAAGTCTGAGGACTTGTGTTTTGTTTAATAAAACAACTAAGTGAATGAATCACCTGGGTGGAATGGAAGGAATGGTTTGTGTTGAGTGGTCATGCAAGTCCAGTATGCTGGGGAAAACTTGGGCATCACCAAGTCCAGTATGCTGGGGAAAACTTGGTGTCTCACTTGTGGATGGCCACCCAGGAACAAAGAGATTTGAGATGTCAAATGTTGAGAAGCTTCAAGTGCAGCCACTTGGCATTATGGGCTCTGCCTGGATCACATAGGTTGCTAGAACTTAGCCATTTGGACAGTTGGTGGTAGTGGGAATGATAGGTTGGAGCGCGTCCATTTGGTCTAAGGTAAGGCTTCTAAAAGATCTTGTCTTGGTGAAACCAAGTCTTTTGGGGAAAGTGCACCACCTCTGCAGAGTGTAAAATCTAAGTACTTAGCCATGTCCCTGGTAAAGGACAATTTGAGCATCAAGACATGGAAGCTATCAAGAATCTCCTCATCCCAATTTCTAAGTTCAAATCTTGTGGTTGAACAAGGGTTGAAGGATCACCAATTTCTATTGGGAGATGCCTTGGGAAAGATTTTGGTCAAGCAAAAACTTAGTGTTTCCAAATGATAAGGAAAATCTATTTTGAGCAAAGCAAGCCTAAGCTCCACTTAGCCAAATGCATATAGATGATAGACTCCACTATTGTAAGGTTCCCAACCTTTAATAAGGTAGAGATCCATGTGTTTACAATGCTAGTCCCTGGATCAATAGCTAGCATCCACAATTAAGATGTAATATCAAGAAACAAAGGTCATAATACAACTTTATAACCAGAAATAACATAATTTATTACATCTTACATAGCTCATTTGGCTATTACATTACATTGCAGCAGAATATCTATAAGCATGGGGTCCTTCATCTTCAAAGTTCCACAGGCATACATGTTGGTTGTAGACTTGTAATCCTAATCATTAAACTTCACTAATAACAATCAAACCTGCAACATAACAAGTTACAGCCACAAGGCTCAATACATTTGAATTGTATTGGCAAGTGATACTATGGTAGTATAGTGGAGTTTATTATCTATATGCATTTGGCTAAGTGGAGCTTAGGCTTGCTTTTCTCAAAATAGATTTTCCTTATCATTTGAAAAAACTAAGTTTTTTCTTTAACAAAAATCACCCAAGGAACCACCAATAGAAATTGGTGAACCTTAAACCCTTGTTCAACCACAAGTTTTTAACTTAGAAATTGGCATGATGAGATTCTTGATAGCTTCCATGTCTTGATGCTCAAATTGTCCTTTGCCAGGGACATGGCTAAGTACTTAGATTTTACACTCTGTAGAGGTGGTGCACTTTCCCCACAAGACTTGGTTTCACCAAGACAAGATCTTTCAGAAGCCTTCCCTTAGACCAGAATGGACGCGTTCCAACCTATCATACCCCTACCACCAACTGCCCATTTGGCTAAGTTATTGCAACCTATATGATCCAGGTAGAGCCCATAATGCCAAGTGGCTGCACTTGAAGCTTCTCAACATTTGACATCTCAAATCTCTTTGTTCCTAGGTGGCCATCCACAAGTGAGATACACAAGGTAAACCATAGAAATGGGCCTTGTGAACCACTCAACACAACCCATTCCTTCCATTCCACCCAGGTGATTCATTCACTTAGTTGTTTTATTAAACAAAACACAAGTCCTCAGACTTAGAAATTTTCCATAACATGATTATATATATATCCCACCCTTGTTTTCTACTAGCTAAGCTAAGCATGATAGTAGTAGGGATCTTAACTTAGGAAATTTCTAGTAAGGTTTCATCTACTAGGATTTCCCATAACATGGTTTATACTTAGCAAAAATTCCATGCAAGTCTTACCTAGAAATATCACTAATGCATAGTGAAAATAGTAGGACAAAGTATGAAGCATCACTTGCCTTTTTGGGTAGAGAGTATAGGTTCACTCCTTGATCTTTGCAATGTTCACACACTTCAAATCACTACAATTCAATCAAGCAAACAATATTTCAATCTACCATTCAAGCAATTCTTCACATAAAATAATAATAACAAAACAATGCATGCAAGCATGCTAAAGATTGTTTTATTTGGAGAATTGGTTTCTAATGGGTCATAGACTTTTGAAAACACCTAATGGTCATTTTATAGAGTGGCAAAATAATTTGTATAAAATTTTACTTCATAAACCATTTTTTGATCAAGTCATTATTTTATGTGGTATAGAAATGCTTTTAATAACGCAAAATTCTATTGGTTTCACAAAATATGTTTTCAAACCATATAACCTTGTGTTTAGGGTCAGGGAGTTTATTTCCAAAACATTTCTCAAAGGTTTTCTTCCAAAACCATTTTTAATAATCAAACCATATTTTTATTTGACTAGAAATGGTTTAAATCTAACATTTATTCTTTTGCTTCACTAAATACATTTTTGAAACCACAAAGTGATTCCTAAGGTCAGTAGGTTCAAAACACACCATTTGCCAAAGATTTTATCCCCAAAAACATTTTAGAACAATTTTTATATCCTAAACATGCATACACAAGTTTCTGCAAAAACTAACATTTTCACAGAAGCTTTTTACTAAACAAATGGCATGGTTGGCTAGGGCTTGTTTTTCTGAATCCATTGATATAAAGTTTGCAAAATTTGGACGTGTAGCTTAAAAGTTATGGAATTTACAAAATCACATATCTAATAGATTCAAATCTGTTTTAAACAAAACAATCAAAGACACATGTCATATTCCTATTCGCTGATACCGCTTCGCTCGGATCACGCTCTTTGGTGCGTTGGATCAAGTTAGATCGAGCGGCACAGGTTGCGTATCTCTTCGGCGTTAAGTGATTCTATCCTAATCGTTAGATCCAGATCGGACGATGCTGAGCACACTTGCCAACTAGTGGCGCTAAGCGCGTGTGGCGGCGTGTCGCAGCTCGGGGCTGACGCTAGAGGAAGCAAGGAAGGAGGAGAGGAGGCTCACTGTGATCGCCGAGGCACGGGGATGCTCAACCTGCCCTTGGTTGGTGAAGGGGCGCACCGGGTTGATCGGAATTCCTCACCAGAGATCTTGCTGGCGTCGGGTACGGTCAGACGTCGACGGGGCGAGGCTACAACGCGTGCTAGGACAAATGGAAGACAGGGTCAGATGCGCACGGTCCTGGTGATGATGCGTGTGTGAAGGAGAATGAGAGGCGCGGTCAGGTTCTTACCAGAAGCTTCGCCGGAGAGGAAGCAGACGGTGGCGGCGGTGGTCGTCGTTGTTGCCGAGTGTTCTGAGCGCGCGGGGATGAGTTGATGCCACTGGGAGGTTCGCCAGGGAGTGCGAAGAAGGTGAGAGTGGTCGAGGGGGCAAAGGGAGGTCTGGCTTCGCTGGAATTGTCTGGGGAAGGTCGTCGGAGCAGTGGCAGTGTCGGGCGAAACTCTACGGCCTGGGGGCGTGCTAGGGTGAGGCGGCAGAGGGGAAATGGAGAGGAGACGTGGGCGGTTAAGAGGGCGTCGTTAGGGGGAGGTTTAACTGTGCCATTAACGCAAATTAAGCCGAGCATTATTTGCCTGCAACGGCCGGCGAGGTGAGGGGCGTGGTCAGCGGCAGGTGGGGAAGAAGGAGCTGGCGGTGGGGTCCGCTTGGCAGCGTGAGAGAGGAGTGGGGAGATGGGGTCCACCGGTCAGTGAGGGTGCGGGTGAGTTCACTGGTGCGAACCGTTTTCTCGCGGGGAGAGAGGGAGTGGGCTGGTTGTTGGGCCTGCTAGGCTAGTTAGGCTGGGCTGGGTCCTTTCACATTTTTTTTACTCTGTTTGTTTTTCTTTTTCCTTTTCCTTTATTCTGTTTGGATTTTTGACAACCAATTCAAACACCTATTTGAATTCAAACTTTTGTCAAATTTTGTGTAGCTTTAAATACTGATTAGTATTGTAATCTGGTGTCAACTTTTGAATAAAACCTTTTTCATTTTGGGGTCTTTTATTTATTCAAATAGGCTCTAGTTTTAATTAGACAAGATTTAATAATATTTTTAAATTTCCATTTAAATTCTCAAAACTTTCCAAATCCTTTCATTAGGTTTTTATTTGTTTATTTGGGTTCAAATAATTCATCTTGAATTATTTGGAAACATTTTTAATATGATTTATTAATCATTTAAAATTTGGATTTGTCTTTATAAAATAGGGATAGAATGGTTATTGCCATTTTATTTTATTTGGAAATTCTTTATCCTTTTATTTTATTTGATTTGGTTTACATTCTTTCCATTTTCTTAATGGATTAGGCCAAGATTTATTTGGTCTTTCAAATATTCTTTATTTTAATATTTCTTTCTTCATCTTATAAAATCCATATCTTTTTATTTAGAGATCCAAACTTGGTGATTCCAATTTGTAAAATATTGTTTAATATTTGTTTATCCTTTTAATTCCCTTTAAGATTATTTGCTCACCACTTGGTATGGATTTATAGATAGGTTCTTTATTAGCTCACCACTCATGCTTCCAACTCCTAAGAAACCAAGTTATTCCAAAGTGTCCACTATAAATTCCTATGCATGGTGTGTTACACCATTCCAAGTATATTCTTGTTTTCAGCTATCTTCTAATTAAAAAGTATTTTGTTATGTGAAAACTTAGTGATTAAATGTCAACACCTGGATTTTTAATCCCAGATGCCTGTTATGCCATACATCGCAATCCCAGGATTACCATTTTTGCGAGACATAACAGAATTGGATACCATAGTACATCATCCATTACAAACGATACATAACTTCTTACACAAATAGGGATCTCATGATCCAGTTCTTAATACAACATCAAGCAGCGGAATACGTAATAATAACGGTAGCATAGGCGAAGCTCCATCTTCGGGGTCACAGGCAATGCTGACGATGGGAGATGATCCTAGTTGTCGTAACCTTCCTGGGGTCCATCCTCCAGGTACTCCTCTTCATAGTATGGCCATGGGAATAGCCAGGGACAAAGCCATGAGTACTCTTTAAGTACTCGCAAACTAATACTAACAAGTGAGGGTTTTTTTTGATAATAGGACACTAGGCTCTAGGGTTGTTTTGCAAAAGCCAGATTTATCTCTACTAAGTTTAGAAGCAACGAATGCTATTTGAAGTTTTAGAACACCTAAAAGGGGAACTTTTATTTCATATCACAACCTTGTTGTGGTCAAGTCAAAGTCTCACTTCATTTCACAAATCATTTTGAAAAGTCTGACGGGGGAACAGTATGGCCACTCCAACTGTCCATAACCGCGGACGCGGCTATTCGAATAGTTTGACACTCTGCAGAGATTGTACACTTTCACCACAACATTCGATACATCCGTCAAGAACAAATCCTGAATTCACCATACTCAGTATGCGGATAATCAATCCTAACCTTTCAATTACACGCCCTAGTATAAGCACCTCTCCTGTGAGTTTGGCCTCCCAACCATGACCAACTGTCATCTTGGGTACTACACAGGTGGACAATCTTCACAAGGTAGCCTCAGCTCAGACCTTGGCCGTGAGGGAACTAATACTAAGGTATATAAGTTTCCAGTCAAGCCCTACCCAATCTTCGGATATTGTGGTTGTACGATAAAATTGGAATGGTATCGCATCCAGACAACCATCAGTTTTATAAAGGGATAAGGCCCATGCCTCAACATTTTCATCATCAAGATCATCAGGTGTTTGGAAACACATGTACAAAACATTTCAATAGAATGATCCATCATTCCAAGGTTTTCATAACCATTTTTCCACCAAGTATTCCCATCTAAAGTTGGTCAAGTTTTATGCTTAGCACTAGCATCTACAAGTGGGGGTAAGCAATTTATGAGGGTGGTAAACTAGTGGAGTTTCAACTAAGTTTAATCTCATGCCTTAAGGTGACATCAAGATTATCAGGCTTAGGCCAAATTTTATGCTCTTTATGCAACCTTCAATTATCTTTCTAGTATCTACCATTCACTTAAGTAAATTCTAAGAAGAGCTTTGATAAAAAAAGTATAAAGCTTGTAAGTAAAAACTAGGATTGGTTTATCAAGTGGTTATGATCATATATGCTTAAGGCATATAGTTGGCATGATAACAAGCAAGTATTGGCTTGCATTAGTGTCAATATAAGCTTGCTAAAGTAGAATGTCTTGCAAGTTTTAGCTTGCCTTGTGTAGAGCAGTGGTTGAAGTTCTCCTCGGCTTCTTCCTCGTAGTATCCTCCTCGTATCCTTGGTCGGTACTAGCGTCTATGAATAAATACGAGGTACACAATCACCAAACAATACTTAGCTATTTGCAATCATCACACACAAGGGTCCTATAGATGATCTAACATCATCTCTAATAGTACAAGATTAAGGCTTGATTTAATTCCTTTTATTTTTAGAAAAGTAATTTCTACTCATTGAAAAACTACTTAAGATTTAATATTCTCCAAACCAAACATGGGATCATGTTGACACATGTCATCACCACATATTTTAGTCCATGGGAATGTGATTTAAAGTGGTGTCACAATTTAATAAGGCTTTACCCTTTTATTTGAATTAATTAAAGTGACTAGAAATGCCTATGTAGCATTCTTTTATTACTTGAACATTATTTCTGCAAGTAAACCTATATATTTTTATATATTCGGAAAGGTATAGTTAAATGTGATTTTTGAGAGTTGGAATCAACTCAAAAGCTATTATGGTTTAAATTTGAAAAATGTTTGAATGCAGAAAAGCTTCTGCTTTGTTATTTTTACCATGGGTGATCTATAGATCCAAATGACTTGAATCCAACGGGCTTGGATTCAGCATTTCAAGACCTTTCTAACAAAATTAGTTTCATTCAAATTGGTGCACTGAATCGATCTGGATTGATTTTTGAAGTTGGGTACAGAAGTGAGTTTGAAATAAAATAGAAAAGGTTTAATTCAAATAACTAGGCTGCGCGGGAAAAGATACTGGGCCGTCCTGCTAAGCGCAGTGCTCCGCGGGCTGCTTAAGTGGGTGTCCCCACTCGTCAGTGAGACAGGGGGTGCGAAGCGGTACGGGGCAACGTGGGTCGTTCGATCTGGTTCTAATTCAACGGCTGAGAGTCATCGTCGACGTTGGGCAACGCCGGCGAGACAGAAACCTAGCGCGACCAGTGGGGGTTGCTGGGGGCTCACAGGGGTGCTGGCGAGGGTCGGCGAGGCGGGCGAACGACGAAGTCGATGACGGCGAATCTCCTGGTACCGGTGGCTTCTCCTGGGGCGGCTCCAATCGCTGGCTCCTTTCTTCTCTAGAGGCGGCGGGCTCTGGTGAAATTCCGACGAGGTGGTGCTCGCCTTGATCCGGGAACGGTGTGGCACGATCAGTAAGGAGAGGGGAGTATAATGGTGTGAAGAATTCGAGCGGGGGTGGCCTCTATTTATAGTCGAGCGAGGGGACTGACGGGGCGCATGGTGAGCTCGTCGGGGGCGGTAATCTGATCTATCGGCATGGGCGGCACGGTAGGGGCGGTCGCGGTGCTCCTGGCGATGCTCAACGACATGGTTTCGGCGTGGGCGGTGCGGCTTGGTCGAACGGCGGTGCTTTCTGCAGCGTGCCGACGGAGATTTTAATGGCGGCGGTGAACGGCGTGTCTGGGGGTTGCTAGGGCGGTGGTGATAAGGTATGCGGCGGCGGGCGCCGCGATGCAGCGCCGATCGGTGGCGCTCTGGCGCACGCTCGGCATGGTCGCTGGCGGTCTGGGCACGGTCTGTGCGTGTGGTCCAGTGGCTGGCAGGGTTCGAGCGGTGGACAGGGAGTGGCAGTGGACGGTGGGCTGCCTCCCAGACATGCTGGCTAGGCTTGCTTCTCTTCCTAGCTTGCTGTCGACATGGGGGTGACATGGGTGTGCTCGGCTGTTCACCATTGATAGTTTTGGCAAGCTCACAGTGGTGCTAGTGCTTGGTTAATCTTGCTAGATGATCTACTGAGCTGGTTGTGAGCTAGATAGGGAACCAGTTAGGCAAGAATCACTGCTCACAATAGTGTTTTGATTTTGTTTGATTTGTGTCTGCAACCTGTTTGATGAAATGGCCGCATGAAATCAAGTTTTGAATTTTGAAAAGATTTTTGGTGGGTTTGCTAGATTGGTGCTGGTGAGTCTGCAGATGCTTGGGTTTTGAAAGTTGAGCTTGTTTGAGTGGTTTTTGAAAAAGTGGGATCTTCCCATATGATATAGATTCAATTTTGAATTGTCATTTAAACTATGCATTTGAAAGTTTCTGGATGATCACAAAGTGGGCCTTGATACTTTGTTATGAGTACATTCAAGGGATGCAAAGATCCAGACAAGTTTCTGTTAGGTTCTGAAAGTTTGAGGCAGCCAAAGTAGGCATGGGAGTTAAATTGGTCAAAATGACCATTCCCTTAATATATTTGTTTTGATTTACTTGTCTTTATGAAAAGTGTGGGAAATGTTTTAGATGATGTTTATTTCACCTAAGAAACATTTTACAAGCAAGGAAACACACAAACAAGGTGGTTCAAATGAATTTCAAATTAAATGCATACACATATGCATGCTTTCATAATTTTAATTAGAAAAGTTCTTGTTAACCCCAAATTTGATGATTAGAGTTTGATGATTTAAGTTTAGTATTTTTGGGATGTTACAAACCTTCCCCCCTTAAACAAAATCTCGTCCCGAGATTATAAAAAGGGCAAAAAGATTACCTAGGATTTGAAGAGATCGGGAAACTCCGTCCTGATGTGATCCTCGCGTTCCCAGGTAGCTTCCTCTTCTGTGTGGTTGCTCCACTGAATCTTGAGAAACTTGATGCTTCGGGTTCGGGTAGTTCGAAAAGCTTCTTCCAAAATACGGATGGGTACTTCGGGATAGGTCAGGTCATTGTTGATCTGTATAGTCCGGTGGTCGATATTTTTGAACACTTCGGTCTTCTCGGGGACTTCGAGACATTTGCGAAGTAACGAGATATGGAACACGTTGTGGACGGCTCACATTTCTTCGGGTAGTTCCAATTGATACGACACTTCTCCTCGACGGTTCAGAATCTTGAAAGGTCCGATATTTCTGGGGGCTAACTTTCCTTTGAGTTGGAAACGCTGCATTCCCTTCAATGGCGACACTTTCAGATAAACAAAATCTCCTATGTTGAAGGCGAGGTCTCTACGTCTCTTGTTGGTGTAACTCTTTTTTCGGGATTGGGCGGTCTTGAGGTGCTCACGAATCTTGTGAACCTTCTCTTCTGCTTCTCATAGGATGTCAGGTCCGAAAATCTGACTCTCTCCTACTTCCGACCAGTTCAAAGGGGTGCGACACTTTCTTCCGTACATGAACTCAAATGGGGCCATTTGCAAACTGGCTTGGTAACTGTTATTATAGGAAAATTCTGCAAACGGCAGTACGTCTTCCCAGTTGTATACATATTCTAACACACATGCTCTAAGCATATCTTCGAGTATTTGATTTACTCGCTCCGTTTGTCCATCGGTCTGAGGGTGATACGCGGTACTGAAATCTAGGCGGGTTCCTAAACCTTCTTGAACTTTCTTCCAGAATCTCGAGGTAAACTGAGTTCCTCGATCCGATACAATGTTCTTGGGGACTCCATGCAAACTAACGATTCTAGCGATGTACAACTCCGCTAGCTTCGAACTCTGATAGGTGGTCTTGACGGGTAAAAAATGGGCGACTTTGGACAATCTATCCACTATGACCCAGATAGAGTCATTTCCCCTACTAGAAGTAGGCAGTCCAGTGATAAAGTCCATTCCTACAGAATCCCATTTCCATCCCGGAATCTGTAATGGTTGCAACAATCCAGCGGGTCTTTGATGTCCTGCCTTGACTCGCTGACATATATCACGCTTGGCGATATAGCTTCCGATTTCTCTCTTCATCTTATGCCACCAAAATTGCTCTTTCAAATCTTGATACATCTTAGTTCCTCCGGGATGGATAGAATAAAGAGTATCATGAGCCTCCTTCAAAATAACTTCTTTCAACTCAGAATCTGCTGGTACATAAAGGCGTCCTTTGTACCACAGAACTCCTTCTTCGTCTTCGGTGAATCCGGGTACTTTGCTCGCACTGTACACTGACGCTTGATTCCGTCGATACTAGCATTTCCTTTCTGCGCCTCTTTGATCTGGCTGATCAAAGTGGGCTGAAGTTCTATACTAGCCAAAAATCCTTCACTTATTATTCCATTCAAAAATCTTCCATCTCTTTGTGCAAACTTGGTTGCTCTTTCAAAATCATGGAGTTCAAGCGGCACGGCAATCTTCTAAGGGCATCGGCTACCACATTGGCTTTACCAGGGTGATAGTGAATGTCCAGATCGTAATCCTTGATTATCTCAATCCATCTCCTCTGTCTCATATTCAGCTCCTTCTGAGTGAATATATATTTTAGGCTCTTGTGATCCGTATAGATCTCACAACGACTTCCCATTAGGTAATGTCTCCATGTTTCCAGGGCTAGAACTACGGCTGTGAGTTCGAGGTCATGGGTGGGGTAATTTTGCTCATGTTGTTTCAATTGTCGAGATAGATAGGATATAACTTTGCCTTCTTGCATTAGCACACATCTGAGACCGACCTTGGATGCATCACAATACACATCGAAGGGCTTCGTGATATCCGGCATGATCAAGATTGGGGCTAAAATCAACATTCTCTTGAGTTCTTGAAAACTCGCTTCACATTTGTTAGTCCATTCAAACTTCTTGTCCTTCTTCAACAATTGAGTCATGGGTCTGGCGATACTCGAGAATCCTTCTACGAATTTGCGGTAGTATCCTGCCAATCCGAGAAATGCACGAACTTGGGTTTGAGTGGTTGGGGCTTGCCAATCTTCTACATCTTTCACTTTGGTAGGGTCAACGGCAATTCCGCCGGCTGATACAATGTGACCGAGGAATCCTACCTCCTGTAACCAGAATTCACATTTGCTAAACTTGGCATACAACTTATGCTCTCTAAGGGTTCCAAGAATGGTCCTTAGGTGTAGCTCATGTTCTTCTTCTGATTTGGAATAAATCAAAATGTCATCAATGAAAACAACGACAAACTTATCCAGGAAGTCCATAAAAATCTTATTCATGAGGTTCATGAAATAATCGGGGGCATTGGTTAATCCAAAAGACATGACTGTATACTCGTACAATCCATATCTGGTGGTAAAGGCAGTCTTTGGAATATCCTCTGCACGAATTTTGAGTTGACGATAGCCAGTTCTAAGATCAATCTTAGAAAACACTTTGGCACCGGTCAACTGATCAAACAAATCTTCTATCTTGGGCAAGGGGTACTTGTTCTTGATGGTGACATCATTCAACTTCCGATAATCCGTACACAAACGGTTACCTCCATCCTTCTTGTCCACAAACAAGACAGGTGATCTCCAAGGTGACGCACTTGGTTGAATCAATCCAATTTCCAGCATGGAATCCAGTTGCTTCTTGAGTTCTGCGAGCTCTGACGGGTTCATACTATAGGGTCTCTGGGCTATGGGTCCGGTTCCAGGAATTAGTTCGATGATGAACTCGATATCCCGATCTGGGGGCATACCGGGCAAAACATATGGAAATACATCGGGGTAATCACAGACTATCCAGACTTGGTCAATGGTAGGTTGGGCCATACTCTTGTTGCACTTGAATTGGCGAGGTAAGGTTTCAGATATATGCTCGACTGATATTCCGGCTGTACTGGTCATGGTGATGGCTTTCTTGGCACAGTCAATCAATCCTTTATGTTTGGACATCCAATCCATTCCTAGTACTACTTCCAAAACTTTAGTTCCGAGTACTATTAGATTAGCATAAAAATCTATGCCATGGATTCGGATAGGGGATAGGGAATGACTTTGCAAATTTGCCTAGCCTTGGTGGTTGATCCGGGAATTTGAACAATCATAACATGCTTCAGTTTGGTTGGTTGAATTTTACTAGTGTATGCAAATTCTTCGGTGACAAATGAGTGCGATGCACCAGAATCAAACAACACTCTTGCAAGTACTGAATTAACAGAAAACATACCCAGCACGACGTCTGGCGCTTCCTGAGCTTCTTCAGCATGCATGAGAAAAAGACGGCCGTTGCGGTTGAGTGAATTCCCTGGGGCAAATCTTCTTCCTGGCTGAACACGACGCTGCTGCTAAGCTGGGACATTGGCATTGGGGGATGCGGCATTCTTCTTGTTGGGGCACTCGTTGGAATAGTGGCCTTTATTTCCACAGTCATAACAGATCACTTGCGACTTGTCCTTTGCTGCTACAGGCACAACATTGCTTCCAGTCCTCGGGGCAGTGTTGGTGTTGGTGGCAGCATTGTTGGTGTTGAACTTGGGTGGGGCACGGGTGAAATTGCTAGAGTTGCTGGGGTTGTTGTGATTTCCTCCGGGTCTAGGGTTTCCACGGTTGGGATAGGTGGGACGGGTCATCGGGGGTCTGTTGGTTCTTGGGGCAAATCCTGGAGATGGGTTGGGCGATACTTTGGGGTCTGATGGGTTCCTGGCTGGTGCATCATACGACGCTTGCGGTTCTCATTGGCTTGGTTGATCTTTCCTTCCATCTGAATGGCAGAGTCAACAAGGGCTTCAATATCCGCAAAGGGGATATTGACTAACACAGTCTGCATTTCGTCATGCAGACCATTCAGGAATCTTTCTTTCTTCTTGGCTTCGGTGTCGATCTCATCCGGGGCATACCTAGCTAATGACAAAAATTTGTCACGGTATTCCACTACAGTCATCCTTCCTTGCTTCAGCTCTCTGAACTCGTCTCTCATTCTCTTGATCAAACCCGGTGGTACATGGGTTCTACTGAACTTGACCTTGAATTCCTCCCAGGTCATCATCTGGCCTCCGGCCATTCTTGCGCTCTTGTTCCACCAGGCCCTGGCATCTCTGGCTAGGTAGTGGGTGGCAAACAGAACTTTCTCGTTGGCTTCCACTCCGGCAACTTCTAGGTTATTTTCCATGGTTTGCAGCCAATCATCGGCGTCTAGAGGCTCTTCTGACTTAGTGAAAACAGGTGGGCTGGTATTCTGGAAATTCTTGAGCTTAGATCCATGGTTATCTTGATTTCCGTGGCCTTGGTTGTTGTGGGCGATCTGGGCTATCTGTTGCAGAGTGGCTAGGTTGGCTTGACATTCCGCTCTTTCATCTTTGCGGTCAGAAGTCAACATTTGCAGGATCTGCAACATCAGGTCCTGGGATGAACCACTTCCTCCGCGTGGCATCTGAAGATTGAGATAGATCATGAGATAAGAGGGAAATTTCTAAGGTTCTGGGAATTTGAAAAGTTTTTAAAGTTTGACACAGATTTTTCCAGCAACTTGCTCTTCATTCATTCATTCACACAATACAACACACACCACAGCAAGGAAAAACAGATGGTTTTAAGAACCATTCTGGAATCTACGATACAATGGGACCGACTACTACACACTACGCTAATGCTCAAGTGCTACTACTCCTCGGAATCTGTGGCTTCATCATCTTCATCATCATCGATGAAGGCGAAATCATCCTCATCGGTGAAGAAGTCCATGGCCTGATCCTCCAGAAAATCATCATCATCGCTGAGATAGGAGTAGGGGTCTCCACGAAGATTCTCTCCTGCATTCTCCGTTTCCTCCAACTGCATGTCTCTCTCGTGGATGGTCTCTTCCAAAGATGAGATGCGGTGGCGGAGACGGGCAATAATGCGCTCCTTCTTGTCGAGCTGACGGCGGGGAGACTTGCGATCCTTTGCTAGCATGGCGATGGTTTGATCCTTCGTCTTGATGATGACAGACTTGTGGTTGCAGTAGTCACGACAGTTGTCCAACTCCTGCTGACGATCGTACATCATGAAGCTAAGGTGGTCCAATTGGGTCTTCAGCTCGGGGTGGTATGGGGCTTCCAGTGGTTGTCCATTAGCATCACGCCTTGGGCAAAACTCAAAGCGAGTACCCTTGATCTGATTGATGCTCTGCCCACACAGACGGGAAAGAGCTTCCTGCATTGCTCTAGCAAGTCCATCGAGCTAGTTGTTCTCTCTTAAGGTAAACTGAATTCCTTCCGTAGTGGGAGGTTCAATCTTTCCTCTGAGACTTGCAACAATTAGCCACTTCAGATCTTCTCCTCCTTGATCATTGAGCCGAGCTCCGAAGAACTCGGGGTGCGGACGCTCCAGAAGTTCCGAAAGCTGGTCCAAATCCCTCTCAAAGATAAGGTCTCCTCCATTCCCCAATTGGTAAAACTTGCTGTACTTCACGTCCATCTATAAGAATATAGGATGAGTAGGTTAGCAGAGTGATTAAGTGTGTCAAAATTTTATGTATTTGCAAAAGTTTTTGAGGAACATGAATTTTCATGAAAGAATCAAAGGGATACGAATGAGAATAAGTTTTTGTAAATATTTGTTGTCTTTGGTTTTGGAAACTAAATTTTTGATTCTACGTCCAGTCTAACTAGGGTCTCCTATGGTCAGGATGGCTCTAATACCAACTTGTCAACACCCGGATTTTTAATCCCAGATGCCTGTTATGCCATACATCGCAATCCCAGGATTACCATTTTTGCGAGACATAACAGAATTGGATACCATAGTACATCATCCATTACAAACGATACATAAGTTCTTACACAAATAGGAATCTCATGATCCAGTTCTTAATACAACATCAAGCAGCGGAATACGTAACAATAACGGTAGCGTAGGCGAAGCTCCATCTTCGGGGTCACAGGGAATGCTGACGATGGGAGATGATCCTAGTTGTCGTAACCTTCCTGGGGTCCATCCTCCAGGTACTCCTCTTCATAGTCTGGCCATGGGAATAGCCAGGGACAAATCCATGAGTACTCTTTAAGTACTCGCAAACTAATACTAACAAGTGAGGGGGGGGGGGGTTAATAATAGGACACTAGGCTCTAGGGTTGATTTGCAAAAGCCAGATTTATCTCTACTAAGTTTAGAAGCAACGAATGCTAGTTGAAGTTTTAGAACACCTAAAAGGGGAACTTGTATTTCATATCACAACCTTGTTGTGGTCAAGTCAAAGTCTCACTTCATTTCACAAATCATTTTGAAAAGTCTGACGGGGGAACAATATGGCCACTCCAACTGTCCATAACCGCGGACGCGGCTATTCGAATAGTTTGACACTCTGCAGAGATTGTACACTTTCACCACAACATTCGATACATCCGTCAGGAACAAATCCTGAATTCACCATACTCAGTATGCGGATAATCAATCCTAACCTTTCAATTACACGCCCTAGTATAAGAACCTCTCCTGTGAGTTTGGCCTCCTAACCATGACCAACTGTCATCTGGGTACTGCACAGGTGGACAATATTCACAAGGTAGCCTCAGCTCAGACCTTGGCCGTGAGGGAACTAATACTAAGGTATATAAGTTTCCAGTCAAGCCCTACCCAATCTTCGGGTATTATGGTTGTACGATAAAATTGGAATGGTATCGCATCCAGACAACCATCAGTTTTATAAAGGGATAAGGCCCATGCCTCAACATTTTCATCATCAAGATCATCAGGTGTTTGGAAACACATTACAAAACATTTCAATAGAATGATCCATCATTCCAAGGTTTTCATAACCATTTTTCCACCAAGTATTCCCATCTAAAGTTGGTCAAGTTTTATGCTTAGCACTAGCATCTACAAGTGGGGGTAAGCAATTTATGAGGGTGGTAAACTAGTGGAGTTTCAACTAAGTTATTTAAAGTGGAGTTTAAACTAGGAATGTGATTTAAAGTGGTGTCACAATTTAATAAGGCTTTACCCTTTTATTTGAATTAATTAAAGTGACTAGAAATGCCTATGTAGCATTCTTTTATTACTTGAACATTATTTCTGCAAGTAAACCTATATATTTTTATATATTCTGAAAGGTATAGTTAAATGTGATTTTTGAGAGTTGGAATCAACTCAAAAGCTATTATGGATTAAATTTGAAAAATGTTTGAATGCAGAAAAGCTTCTGCTTTGTTATTTTTACCATGGGTGATCTATAGATCCAAATGACTTGAATCCAACGGGCTTGGATTCACCATTTCAAGACCTTTCTAACAAAATTAGTTTCATTCAAATTGGTGCAATGAATCGATCTGGATTGATTTTTGAAGTTGGGTACAGAAGTGAGTTTGAAATAAAATAGAAAAGGTTTAATTCAAATAACTGCGCTGCGCGGGAAAAGATACTGGGCCGGCCTGCTAAGCGCAGTGCTCCCGCGGGCTGCATAAGTGGGTGTCCTCACTCGTCAGTGAGACAGGGGGGTGCGAAACGGTACGGGGCAACGTGGGTCGTTCGATCTGGTTCTAATCCAACGACTGAGAGTCATCGTCGACGTTGGGCAACGCCGGCGAGACAGAAACCTAGCGCGTCCAGTGGGGGTTGCTGGGGGCTCACCGGGGTGCTGGCGAGGGTCGGCGAGGCGGGCGAACGACAAAGTCGACGACGGCGAATCTCCTGGTACCGGTGGCTTCTCCTAGGGCGGCTCCAATCGCTGGCTCCCTTCTTCTCTAGAGGCGGCGGGCTTCGGTGAAATTCCGACAAGGTGGTGCTCGCCTTGCTCCGGGAACGGTGTGGCACGATCAGTGAGGAGAGGGGAGTAGAATGGTGTGAAGAATTGGAGCGGGGGTGGCCTCTATTTATAGTCGAGCGAGGGGACCGACAGGGCGCATGGTGAGCTCGTCGGGGGCGGTGGTACAGGCGGCTATCGGCATGGGCGACGGTAGGGGACGATGCGGTGCTCCCTGGCGATGCTCAACGACATGGTTTCGAGGCGTGGGGCGGTGCGGCTTGGTCGAAACGCGGCGGTGCTCTGCGCGTGCCCGACGGAGATTTTAATGGCGCACAGCGCGCGTGGTCCGTGCGGCGGTGAACGAGCGTCTCTGCGGGGTTGCTGGGACAATGGTGATCAAGTATGCACGCGGCGAGGGCGGCGCGTGGTCTGTGGGCTTCGATCGAGGGTGACGCTCTGGCGCACGCTCGGCATGGTCGCTAGCGCTCTGGGCACGGTCTGTGCGTGTGGTCCAGTGGCTGGCAGGGTTCGAGCGATGGACAGGGAGTAGCGGTGGACGGTGGGCTGCCTCCCAGACATGCTGGCTAGGCTTGCTTCTCTTCCTAGCTTGCTGTCGACATGGGGTGACATGGGTGTGCTCGGCTGTTCACCATTGATGGTTTTGGCAAGCTCATAGTGGTGCTAGTTCTTGGTTAATCTTGCTAGATGATCTACTGAGCTGGTTGTGAGCTAGATAGGGAACCAGTTAGGCAAGAATCACTGCTCACAATAGTGTTTTGATTTTGTTTGATTTATGTCTGCAACCTGTTTGATGAAATGGCCGCATGAAATCAAGTTTTGAATTTTGAAAAGATTTTTGGTGGGTTTGCTAGTTTGGTGCTGGTGAGTCTGCAGATGCTTGGGTTTTGAAAGTTGAGCTTGTTTGAGTGGTTTTTGAAAAAGTGGGATCTTCCCATATGATATAGATTCAATTTTGAATTGTCATTTAAACTATGCATTTGAAAGTTTCTGGATGATCACAAAGTGGGCCTTGATACTTTGTTATGAGTACATTCAAGGGATGCAAAGATCCAGACAAGTTTCTATTAGGTTCTGAAAGTTTGAGGCAGCCAAAGTAGACATGGGAGTTAAATTGGTCAAAATGACCATTCCCTTAATATATTTGTTTTGATTTACTTGTCTTTATGAAAAGTGTGGGAAATGTTTTAGATGATGTTTATTTCACCTAAGAAACATTTTACAAGCAAGGAAACACACAAACAAGGTGGTTCAAACGAATTTCAAATTAAATGCATACACATATGCATGCTTTCATAATTTTAATTAGAAAAGTTTTTGTTAACCCCAATTTTGATGATTAGAGTTTGATGATTTAAGTTTAGTATTTTTGGGATGTTACATTAATGCCCTCACAAACTTGATGGCACACTTTATATTCTTTGCCCCAAATAAACTTGAACCATTGTGTCGTCTATGTTGTATATGCTTGCACTTATTCGTTGGAATTAGCAGAACCATGCTGTCTTGGGGAACGTTTTCAACATTGCACTTGTACTTTGTACTCAGTTGATATCATGCCCTTTTGTATGTGGATGTCACCGGTGTGAAATAAAGAGGGAGATTGTAAGTCCATGGAGTTATGTATTTTGTGACGCCTAGGCCGCTAGCCTAAGCCATGCCTAATCATGGTGGAAACTTGCAGCATCACCATAGTGAGCTATCTGTGAAGCATCCTCAATAAAAAGCTATGCATATAGTAAATAAAAACATCGCTGAGATGCTCATTGTGTGCTTGCCTTGTCATTTTGGTTATGGGAAATCTCATGTACCATGTGCAAGGGGTACCCGGTTGGCGGTTCTCTATGATACGCATGTACTTACTATGACAAGAAATTACAGTTGACTGACGTTGAGTAGCATGAGGTGTGGCCCTCATATTCAAGGGACATGAGATTACCAACTTAAACTTTGTCAAGCATATACTCCATAGTCTGTTCACTTTAACCTTAATCACTTCAAGATGCTTATGATAGGGCAATGAGGGCCGAAAGCTAACAAGTACCATAATTTTTGGAAGCTCTTTTTGAAACTTGAAATCCCTGCTTCCCTTTATGAAGGGCCTTTCTTCCACTATTATATTGAGTCTCCACCTTCTACCTTTAGGCACCATTAAGAGAGCATAGTTGCCATTCTTAGTTCTATGTGTAGTGTCCCAAAACTTATTGATTGATGCATATTGTGATATTGCTTGTTCTTGTGCTATTTGTATCTAGTCACTCTTATGAACTTTGAAGGTGTCCTATGCATCTATTTGCCACTCTATGAGGGACAAGCTGATTGCCACTATGCCATGTTTTCTATGAGAAACAAACAAACGTTTTTCAATGCATGCTATTCATGATATTTGTTTATAGCCCTTCATGTTGCACGCATAGTTACTTTGTCTTACTGTTAGAACTCCATCTTTCATGCACATGTTTAGAGTTCTTTGATCCTGGTTTTCAATGCTTGCAAATGGTTTGATCTTTATTGTGATGGTGCATGTAACCTCAAAAATTATTCTTTTATCACTTACCTACTCGAGGACGAGCAGGAGTTAAGTTTGGGGATGCTTGATACGTCGAAAACGTATCTATAATTTTTGATGTTCCATGCTTGTTTAGTATCTACTTTACTTTACTTTGTCTACACTTTGAGGTTTTTTAGATGTTTTCTAACCTACTAACAAGTTGCCACAGTGCCAGTTGCCTGTTTTCTTTTGTTTTTGGTTCCAAAAAAGTCAGAAAATCAATATTCTCGGAATTGGACGGGACAAAAGCCAGAGTCAATATTTTACCATGGGCGACACGAAGTCCAGAGGAGAGACGGAGAGGCGCCACAGGGCGGCCAGACCCCCTAGGCGCAGCCAAGCCTGGCTCGCGCCTAGGGGGTGTGGGCCCTCTGGCCGCCTCCCAGCCTCGCCTCTTTGCCTATAAGATGCCCCCGATGCAGAAACCCTAGGCACCCGATCAAAACACCACGAAACCTTCTATAGCCACCGCCACCATCGTCCCTAGATCGGGGGATCTGAAGTTCTTCCCGGCACCCTGCCGGAGGGGAGATCATCCCGGAGGCCTTCTTCTCCGGTATGAAGCGTGAGTAGTTCCACCTTGGACTACGAGTCCATGTAGTAGCTAGATGGTTGTATCTCCTCCTTGTGAGTTCATGTATAGATCTTGTGAGCTCCGTTCATGATCAAGATCTAATCTATTTGTAATCATGCATGTTGTGTTTGTGGGGATCCGATGGATATTGAGATTATTATGTCAGTTTGGTTAATGGTTTTATCTATTTGATTCTATCATGTCTGTGTTGTTTGTGATCTTCCATGCTCTCCGTTGTTAGTAGCTATCTTGGTCGAGTATTTGCTAGTGACTTCAAGAGGGGGTATTTATGCTCGATAGTGGGTTAATGCCTCTAGTTTCAAAGGGAAGTGACAGAAATATCTTCGGTTGTAGATGTGCTGTTGCCACTAGGGAGAAAACAACGGTCCCTTGTTCATGGAACAAGTGGATTGTTTACCTTACACACTTTGCTTAAAGCAGTTGTCTATTGCTTGCAACTTAATACTGGAGGGGTTTCGGATGATAACCTGATAGTGGACTTCTAGTCATAGATGCAGTTGGATGGTGGTCTATGTATCTTGTTGTATTTCCCAATCGAATCTCGTAGGATCTTTCTAACTAGTATTGCATTATTATGCCTTGCTCAGTTCCTATCAATTGCCCTGCTATAATTTGTTTACCCTTCATGCCATGTTGTTTATCTAAGGACAGCACCTCTAGTGAACTATGGACCCGATCCAATCTTTACCATTGATACATCTTCCACTGTTTACTTTCTGCAAACTACCATTACCTTCCACACCATACAGTTAATCCTTTGTTGTAAGGTTCCCAACCTTTAATAAGGTAGAGATCCCTGTGTTTACAATCCTAGTCCTTGGATCAATAGCTAGCATCCACGGTTAAGATGTAATATCAAGAAACAAAGGTCATAATACAACTTTATAACCAGGAATAAAATAATTTATTACATCTTACATAGCTCATTTGGCTATCACATTACAATGCAGCAGAATATAACAATAGCATGGGGTCCTTCATCTTCAAAGTGCCACAGGAAAACATGTTGGTTGTAGACTTGTAATCCTAATCAACACATCTCACTAACATCATACAAACCTACAACATAATAAGTTACAGCCACAAGGGTCAATACATTTGAATTGTATTGGCAAGTGATACTATGGTAGTATAGTGGAGTCTATCATCTATATGCATTTGGCTAAGTGGAGCTTAGGCTTGCTTTGCTCAAAATAGATTTTCCTTATCATTTGAAAAACACTAAGTTTTTGCTTGACAAAATCACCCAAGGCATCTCCTAATAGAAATTGGTGATCCTTTAACCCTTGTTCAACCACAAGTTTTTAACTTAGAAATTGGGATGAGGAGATTCTTGATAGCTTCCATGTCTTGATGCTCAAATTGTCCATTGCCAGGCACATGGCTAAGTACTTAGATTTTACACTCTGCAGAGGTGGTGCACTTTCCCCACAATACTTGGTTTCACCAAGACAAGATCTTTCAGAAGCCTTCCCTTAGACCAGAATGGACGCGTTCCAACCTATCATCCCCTACCACCAACTTTCCATTTGGCTAAGTTATTACAACCTATATGATCCAGGCAGAGCCCATAATGCCAAGTGGCTGCACTTGAAGCTTCTCAACATTTGACATCTCAAATCTCTTTGTTCCTGGGTGGCCATCCACAAGTGAGATACACAAGGTAAACCATAGTAATGGGCCTTGTGAACCACTCAACATAAACCATTCCTTCCATTCCACCTAGGTGATTCATTCACTTAGTTGTTTTATTAAACAAAACACAAGTCCTTGACTTAGAAATATTCCATAGTATGAATATATATTCCACCCTTGTTTTCTACTAGCTAAGTTAAGCATGTTAGTAGTAGGAATCTTAACTTAGGAAATTTCTACCAAAGTTTCATCTACTAGGATTTCCTATGGCATACTTAGCAAAATTCCATGCAAGTCCTACTTAGAAATATCACTAATGCATAGTGAAAATAATGGGACAAAAGTATGGAGCATAACTTGCCTTTTTGGTAGAGAATATAAGTTCACTCCTTGATCTTGCAATATTCACACTCTTCAAATCACTACAATTCAATCAAGCAAACAATATTTCAAACTACCACTCAAGCAACCATCACATAAAATAATAGAAACAAAGTAATGCATGCAAGCATGCTAAAGATGGTTTATTTGTAAAAGTGGTTTCTAATGGGTTATAAACATTGGAAAACACCTATTGGTCATTTTATATAAGTGGCAAAATCATTTGCAAAAGATTTTACTTATAAATCATTTTTGAACCAAATCAACATTTTATGTGGTTGAAAATGCCTTTAGCAAAGCAACAATTTTATATGGTTCACCAAATACATTTTTAATTCTAAAACTTGGTGTTTGGGGTCAGAGATTTTAAATCAAAACATTTCCCAAAGGTTTTCCTCCAAAATCATTTTTAATAATTTAAACCATATTTTTATTTGACTAGAAATGTTTTAATTCAAGGTTTTATTCTTTTGCTTCACCAAATATGTTTTTGAAACCACCAATTGATTTCTATGGTCAGTAGGTTCAAAACAACCATTTGCCAAAGATTTTATCTCAAATATCATTTTAGAACAAATTTTATATTCTAAATATGCCTACACAAGTTTATGTAAAAACAATCAATTTGATAGAAGCATTTTACTAAACAAAGTGCATGGTCAGAAAGTACTTGTCTTCCTGATTCCATTGATATAAAATTTGCAAAATTTGGACGTGTGGTTTGAAAGTTATGGATTTTACAAAATTGAACCACAAATAGATCAAATCCTGGTTTTTATAAACAAACAAGGCCACGTGTCTTGTTCCTATTCGAGGAAAACGATTCGCGTGGATCGAGTGCTGTGAGGCGTTGGATCTAACTGAATCGCACGGATCAGATTGCATACCCCTTCGTTTTAAGTGGATCTATCACGTCACTCCGATCCAGATCGGACGGTGCACAGCATGCTTGCCATCGAGTGGCGGTATTTGGCGGCAGTGGCGCCTTGTGTCGACGCATCGACGTTACAAGAAGCAAGAGAGTGAAAGGATATTCTCACCGGGTTCGCAGAAGGTTGCTGATGCTCAACTTGCTTGTGGGAAGGCAGGGGGCGTACGGGGTTGATGACAATTGCTTGTCGGAGTTGTCCACTGGCTCGGGCTCGCACGGTCGTCGACGGGGGCGAGGCTACAAGGCACGGAAGAGCAAAGCAGTGGGTCTGTTAGACGCGCGCGAGAGAGGAGAGCGTAGGAGTATCATCGCAAGAGGAAGGGGAGGTCGGTGTTACCGGGGAGAGGTCGACGGAGTTGGAGACAGACGGCGACGCTACTAGTTGTCGTCGTTGCTGACGCTGGGGGTCAATCGCGGGCAAGTCGGGGGTGCAGAGAGATGCGCCAGGGACTGGAGGTCACGCTCGTGTGCTCGAGGAGGCGAGGGACGGCAGGGTTTGGCCGGAATTGGAGGTGGAGCTCGCCGGAGACAGTGGCGGTCGAAGCAGAAATCAGGGCAGCCTGGGGGCTCCGGTGGTGCGGTGTCTGGGGGGAAATGGAGAGAGGAGGGAGGCGATTAAGATGGCATGGTCGCGGGGTGGATTAATGAAGGCAGTAACACGTATTGACGCCGGCTTCAACGGCCAGAAACAGCGAGGAGGGGTTGGGGGGCGTGGTCACCGCGGGGAGGACGGTGAAGGCAAGTGGGGTCCATGCTAAGAGAGAGAAGGAGGAGGTGGGGTCCAACCGTCATTCGCTATGCGGGTGAGTTTCTGAGTAAGAAGAAAACGGTTCGGGGGTGAGAGGGACTGGGCTACTGGGCCTTAGTGGGCTAGTTGGGCTGGGCTGCTCCGTTTCCTTTTTTTTTGTTCTGAATGTTTTTCCTTTTCCATTTGTAATATTCTGTTTTTATTTTGTTTAATTATTTCAAACATTAAATTGATTTCAAACCTCAACCAAAATTTGTGTAGATTCATATACTGATTAATAACACATTCCAAAGTCAAATTTTAGAATAATATATTTATTCTTTTTAGGGTATTTTGAATTATTTAAAATGGGCTCTAGTATTAATTAAATAAGATTTAATAATATTTTTCAATCTCCATTTGAATTCAAATCACCACCAAACTTTGGGTGAATTTTAATTCTGTTTATCAACATATTTCAAAGTTTAAAATAAAATAATTCTTTTAGGATCTAGTAATAATTAAATAAATAGACCATAGTCTTTAATTCAAATAAGTTTTAATTTATTTTAAAGCTCTTTTTTTGAAATCTAAATAATATCAAAATCTTTTCAGTAGGTTTCTTTTGAAAAACTAAAACACTTGGAATTCTTATTTTGAAAATCTTTAATAAATTTTTAATGTTTATTTGAAAGGAAAAGGCCTTTACTTAAATAAAATTGGATATTAATAAATCCTTATTGTTTTATGTAAATAAACCTTTACTCTATTTTATCAAATAGTAATATTTTATTTCAAAAGCTTGGCTAAGATTAAATTTGACTCTTTTAAGATAGTCCTTATTTATATTTCTACCTTTGCTTTTGAAAACCATATCTTTTTATTTAAAGACCCAAAATTAGTGATTCCAACTATTATAACTTTATTTATTATTTGTTTATCTTTTTAAATACTTTTAGGATTATTTGCCCACCATTTGGTATGGATTTTAGGTAAGTGCTTTATTAGTTTTGGAAATTACTTTTCCTTATCTTCTTAAATTCACAAGATTTTATTCATGGCTCCAAATTAAGTGAATCCAATTCATATGGTTTTATAATATCTCAATAATCATTCCTGATCAATTTGAAATGTTTGCTTGACCAATTTTTATATGGATCGAATCCATAGTCTTAGAGATAACTTGAAAATGATTTATTTCCATTAGGATTTTAGGGTTTTGGTTTATTCTCCAAGTGTTTAAATTTCAAGATGCATTTTAAGAGGAAAGTATTCCACTTGATTTGTATTTAGTTGGATTCAAACATGAACCAAAGTTTGTTCAAGATGAAATTTTAAGTTTCCATTTAGAAACAAAAGTTTCTTTTCACCCTAATTTTCAACAATTATTTATTTTGTTTATTCATTTTTCACATAACAAGATTTGGAAAATCTTGGGATGTGACATTTGTTACAGCAAACCGGTGAGCTTGACAACCTCACTGTTCGTTGGGACAAAGTCTTGAGTTTGTGTTGTGCAGGTTTCCATGTTGCTTGCAGGACCTTTGAGACATTTCCTTCCTCCTTCTGGTTGGATAACCTCGGTCTCTACTAAGGGAAAACTTGCTGATGTGCTCACCACACCTTACTCTTGGGGTTTCCAATGAAGTGCACCACGAATAGCCAACAGGGAAAAAACAACAGTCTCTTGTTCATGGAACAAGTGGATTGTTTACCTTACACACTTTGCTTAAAGCAGTTGTCTATTGCTTGCAACTTAATACTGGAGGGGGTTCGGATGATAACCTGAAGGTGGACTTCTAGTCATAGATGCAATTGGATGGCGGTCTATGTATATTGTTTTATTGCCCCATCGAATCTCATAGGATCTTTGTGTCTAGTATTACATTGTTATGCCTTGCTCAGTCCTATCAATTGCCCTGCTGTAATTTGTTTACCCTTCATGCCATGTTTGTTTATCTAAGGAGAGCACCTCTAGTGAACTATGGACCCCGGTCCAATCTTTACCATTGATACATCTTCCACTGTTACTGTTTACTTGCTGCAAACCATCATCACCTTCCACACCATACAGTTAATCCTTTGTTACAGCAACCGGTGAGATTGAAAACCTCACTATTCGTTGGGGCAAAGTCTTGAGTTTGTGTTGTGCAGGTTTCCACGTTGCTTGCAACACCTTTGAGACGTTTCCTTCCTCCTACTGGTTCGATAACCTCGGTTTCTTACCGCGGGAAGACTTGATGCTATGCTCATCACACCTTGCTCTTGGGGTTTCCAACGAAGCGTCCCACGTTAATACTGGGTGCCATCAATTTTTTCTGGCGCCGTTGCCAGGGAGGCTAAGGACGTCTTCACAAGGGGATTCCTTCTCAACCTTTCTCTTTACTTTGTTTTTGGTTTGCTTAGTTTCTTTTGCTTGGTTTTCTTTGCCTCTTTTTATCAAAAAATCCAAAAATTAGTTTAGTTTGGTTTGCTTTCTCTTATCAAAAATACAAAAAAATTAGTTCCTGCTCTAGGTGTTGCTGCTGCTGTTTTTGGCTTGCTCCACTTTTTCCAAAATGAACTCTGCTGAGAACACCAAGTTGTGTAACTTCACTAGCATAAACAACAATGATTTCCTAAGCACTCATATTGCTCCACCTTCTCCTGATGCTACCATTTATGAAATTAAGCCTACTTTGTTGAATCTTGTGATGAGAGAGCAATTTTCTGGTGCTAGTTCCGATGCTGCTGCTGCCCATCTCAATAACTTTGTTGAACTTTGTGAGATGCAAAAGTATAAGGATGTAGATGGATATAATATTAAGCTCAAGTTGTTTCCTTTCTCCTTGAGAGGAAAAGCTAAAGACTGGTTGCTATCCTTGACTAGAAATAGTATTGATTCTTGGATTAAGTGCAAAGATGCTTTTATTGGAAAGTACTACTCTCCTGCTAAGATCATATCTATGAGAAGTGATATTATGAAATTTAAACGACTTGATAATGAACATGTTGCTCAAGCTTGGGAAAGAATGAAATCTTTGGTTAAGAATTGTCCCACTCATGGACTTACTTCTTGGATGATTATCCAGAATTTTTATGCAGGTTTGAACTTCTCTTCAAGAAACCTGTTGGATTCTGCTGTTGGAGGTACCTTTATGACCATCACCTTGGGTGCTACAACAAAACTCCTTGATAATATGATGGTTAATTATTCTTAATGGCACACTGAGAGAGCTCCACATGGTAAGAAGGTAAATTCTATTGAAGAAACCTCCTCTTTGAGTGATAAGATAGATGTTATTATGGCTATGCTTGTTAATGGGAAAGCTCCTTTAGATCCTAATAGTGTTCCTTTAGCCTCTTTGGTTGCTCAAGAAGAGCAATTTGATGTGAACTACATTAGAAACAACAATTTTGGCAACAATACTTATGGTAATAACTATAGGGCTTATCCTCCTAATAATGGAAATACTTATTATGGTAGATCTGGAATGCCTAGTGAAGAAAGGATTCTATAAGTTGAAAGATCCACTAAAAACTTTATGCAAATGCAATATGAGCAAAACAATATATTCACTAAAACTATGGAAGAACAATCTGTTATCTTGAAAAATATTAGTCAGCAGCTTGAGAATCTGAATAGAGAAATTCCTAGTTTACAGTCAAAAAATTTGAGTGCTGAGAAAAATATTTCCTCTTTGTCTGAAGCACAATCCTCTTTGATTAATAAAATGGCTGCTAAACCTGAAACCATGGAAAGTACCTTTGTTGCTACTCATGCCATACAAGTTACTATTGATGAAATTGTTAGACTATTTGCCCAACTTCATGCTAAGTGGGAAAGGGAAGCTGAAATTGATAGAAACAATAGTGTGTGCACCATCACCACCCATATGGATGCCACTAAACCTCAAGAAGTCCCTATTCCTCCTCCTACAATGCCTAAGCCTAATGAGTCTACTACTAGTGATGCTAAGTTTGATTTTGATCTTGATGGTTGCAATATTTCTGAAGTAATTATGTTCCTGCAAAAGCTTGCTAGAAGTCCTGATGCTAGTGATATGCATGTTGCCTTCACCAAACACATTATTGATGCTCTTGTTAAAATTAAGGAAGAGAAGTGAAAGGATCGTATGGGCACCTAGAGGGGGGGGTGAATAGGTGCTACTTCAAATTTTCTTCTTTTTCAATTTAGGGTTTGACAAGAAAGGTAAATTCTCTAGATTATGCAACTAGGGTGAACTTACCTATATGTCAAACAAGCACAAACTAGCACTACACTAAGCAAGCACAAGTAAGTAAAGTGCAGTAAAGGATAGAAGTAACCAAAGTGGTGGACACGGAGACACAAGGATTTGTTTCCCGTAGTTCCTTACTTTCGAGGGGAAGTACGTCTACGTTTGGAGAGGGGGTGGTTTCAAACCACCAACGCCACGAGAGGCCTACCTTTTTCTCCGATGAACCTCACCCCAAGGGGTTCGATTCACCTTCCACTATATCGGCAACCTTCGAGGTGGAAGCCGACACCTTTACAAAGACTTTAGGGCACTCATCCACAACCTAATTGGAGGCTCCCAAATACAAGCAAGCTGTCAAAACAATCAAAGACAAGCTTGTAAGAACCAAATCAAAGCTAGGGTTTCCAAAGAAACACTAGAGCATGGGGCCCCTCAAGTGAATGAGGGGGAAATGAATATCTCTCTTGGTGAAGCTGTAGATCAAGGCCTCCTCCTTCGATTCTCCAAAGATCAATGACTTTGGTGGTGGCTCAAATGGGGGTAGTGTTCTTGAGTGGGTCGAGCAGCTAGAGGAAGGGGATAAGGTCCCATATTTATAAGCAGCCCCCCTCCACGAACCGTTTCTAACCGTTGGAGAAAAGTTAGACCAGAGACTCCGGCCTGCACACCGAAGACTCCGGTCTACACCGGAGATTCCGGTCCATCTCTGGTCCACCATACAGACTGACCATGCCCTGTCACGAGCCAAGTGGGTCATCGACTCCAGTCCATCCCAACCGGAGACTCTGGTCTGAGGTCCACACCGGAGACTCTGGACTAGTTTCTGGACCAGCCTCCGGACCAGCAGACTGGTTGACCTGGGCAGCAAATGGTGGCCTCCTTCGAGGATTTCTGCGGAAAATCCGGTCCACACCGGAGACACCGGACTAGTCTCTAGACCAGCCTCTGGACTAGCATACTAATTGACCTGGGCAACAAATGGTGGCCTCCTCCGGGGATTTCTGTGGAAACTCTGGTCCACACGGAGACTCCGGTCCACAAGAAGACTCCGGTCCAGCCAGACCGAAGACTCCAGTCTGGAATTTCCAAGAACATGTACATCTTTGCAAGGGACTTTCCGAAGATTAGAGGTCCTTTTTTACTTTGCAATATATCAACCTGTAGACAATAACATACTATAAAATGATCTACTTGTTGTTAACAAACACCAAAAGTGATTATGACAATAAATGTCCTTTCAATCTCCCCCTTTTTGGTGTTCAATGACAACAAGTGATTTTCGCATGGAATAATTTGTATCCCCTGACTATGTGCATTAAGGTAAACAAGTAAATCATGAAAGATAGATAGTATGAAGGATAAATGTTGATGCTTGAGAGCACTTCGTTGGGAACCCCAAGAGCAAGGTGTGAAGCATCACAACAGCAAGTTTTCCCTCAGTAAGAAACCGAGGTTATCGAACCAGTAGGAGGAAGGAAACGTCACACAGGTGTTGCACGCAACACGGAAACCTGCACAACACAAACTCAAGACTTTGCCCCAACTAATCAGTGAGGTTGTCATGCTCACCGGTTTGCTGTAACAAAGGATTAACCGTATGGTGTGGAAGGTGATGTTGGTTTGCAGCAAGTAAATAGTAATAGTGGAAGATGTATCAATGGTAAAGATTGGACCGGGGTCCATAGTTCACTAGAGGTGCTCTCCTTAGATAAACAACATGTCATGAAGGGTAAACAAAATTATAGAAGGGCAATTGACAAGAACTGAGCAAGGCATAACAATGCAATACTAGAAAAAAAGATCCTATGAGATTTGATTGGGCAATACAACAAGATACATAGACCGCCATCCAACTGCATCTATGCGGTGACCCAGCATACCACTGCATGATGTAGTACACTATAGTCGTTGACATAACACCAATGAAACACCGTTCACTAGTATTACATCCCTCAGAGTGGTACAACAGAAACACAGCAGGTCCAAGACATGACTATAGGTTACAACTCAACTCTTTACACAAGATCTAGAGAACACTCTAGGTTAAAGAGAGAGAAAGAATATTCTTACAAAGAAGAATCAGAAATAAACAACTCAAAAACTATCATACTATTAAGTCTAATATTTTAACTAATGGTCTATCATTGCTGTTATTGCAATATACTACAGAAATAGGTTCTATGGCTAGAGATTATATTCCTATCTAGTCAGAAACTTCGTCTTCACTTGAGTTGATGTATATGTTGACTTCCTTGACTTCATTGAAGAGCTCGATCTTTTGATGATGATTCCTAGAGCATAACTTGATGTAGTCATCGTCTGTACTGGCTTTGGGACCTAGCAAGGGATAAGAAGATACGTTGAGTATGAGCGTACTCAGCAAGTTCACTAGAAAAGGAGTGTTTAATGCACTATATCTACAGCCACAGACTATAGGTCATAGGAAATGCAAGTTTTCGTAAATATTTCTTCAAAGGTTGCTTTTATTCTAAAAAGCTATGTCCGTCAGCCTTCACGGGTTTACCAGAACTTTCATGGAGTTCCTTTCCCGTCGTGTTCGTAGCTCCTTCCCGGAACAGGGAGTAACAAATTACAGTTCTTACACTCTATAGAGGTGCGTTACTTTACCCATGAGAGATCAAATCCTTGTTGCACAACCGGGCGATCTTTCCCGTCCACACCTCCTATGGTGTGGGGCCTAGAAGATGATCCAAGCCAATCACTACCCCCTTCGCGACCTCGCATGTCTCCTTGGTGTACACCATGCCCACATATTGAATTACGGCAATGGTTTGTACAAACTGTTAGATGCCAGAACTATCGTGGGACGTTGAGGGTTCCCACCCATATGTTGCATATCCTCTACGAATTACCAATTAATATGCACGCTACGAGTGATAGCAGCCACGACCTGCACATCTGGCTACATGCGAGAGGAAGAAGATACAACTGACTTCTCCGTCCCATTCCAAATCTCATGGTTAACGCGTGATATACGGCGCAAGAATCGCTGGAGACTTTGGTTGTTAAGTCCTAGATAATATGTTCCTTTACCACCGGAACTTTCATAGTAGGTTATTACCTCATGGTAAATAACCTATAATCATATTATTATGAAAATAGTGTTTTTTGACCCTTTTCAAATGCAGGTGATGACAACACTGGATTTATAAAATACTTTACAGAAAATAATCAAAGGACATGAGCAAGTGTGAACTTGCCTTTTGTGATTGCAAGATTATGCACTCACGGTCTTCGAGATGACATAAGATCCAATATCTGAAGTCTGCATCATTGGTCCGGTAAGGACTAATGTTTAAAGAAGCAATATGTAGTTATGCATAAGTAATGCTATGCATTTTTGTAAAACTCCCAAATTGAATCCCCAATACTTTGAGTGAAGTGAATTCAAGTGATTCTTTCCAGAGTTGGTTTCTCTTCAAATTTTACTTTACAAGTAATGACCTTTATAAGGAACCTAAGTGTTAACAATCCAAAATATGTAAGTAAAGTATAAGATGATGTGATTATGGTGAATTGTTGTAAGGTTCCCAACCTTTAATAAGGTAGAGATCCCTATGTTTACAATGCTAGTCCCTGGATCAATAGCTAGCATCCACAGTTAAGATGTAATATCAAGAAACAAAGGTCATAATACAACTTTATAACCAGGAATAAAATATTTCATTACATCTTACATAGCTCATTTGGCTATCACATTACATTGCAGCAGAATAATTATAAAGCATGGGGTCCTTCATCTTCAAAGTGCCATAGGCAGTCATGTTGGTTGTAGACTTGTAATCCTATTCAACAAACTTCACTAACATCAAACAAACCTGCAACATAATAAGTTGCAGCCACAAGGGTCAATACATTTGAATTGTATTGGCAAGTTTCACTACTATGTAGAAATAAGTGGATCCTATCATTTACATGCATATTTGGCTAAGTAGGGTTTTGGCTCATTTGCAGAAAGCAATATAGTTTTATCCTATCTTTTGAAAATAGTTTTGATCTTTTGTCAAATCTTTCTGAACTCCTTGGAAAACTCCAAGTGCTTCAAATCCCTTGTTGTCACCATCAAGTTTTACTTCGAGAAATTGGAATGTTGAGATCTTCCATAGCTTCAGGCCTTAGTTGCTCAGTATTGTCCATAACCGGGGACACGGCTAAGTACTTAGAATTTTGATCTTCTGCAGAAGTTGTACACTTCA
Organism: Avena insularis; assembly: GCA_023614405.1. Lineage (NCBI taxonomy): Eukaryota > Viridiplantae > Streptophyta > Magnoliopsida > Poales > Poaceae > Avena > Avena insularis. The sequence goes on along the minus strand of CM042689.1, from coordinate 25,641,450 downwards.
CCCACATGACACAATCTCATCTTGATGCCACCAGTGGCCGCTGGATAAGTACTCACCAAGATGGAGTACTGGCAGATTGAGAATGTGACAAAGTCTTTCCATAGAAGTCCTCCCAATACACAATGCTAGCTTGTCATCCAGGCACCAATGTAGGGTTTCAAGTTCCCTTACACAATTCTAGTTAACCTGAAGATGCCAATGCATGGGTCTTCCACTATGTAGTTGACTAAGCCAGAGCCCATTTAGCATGTGGTTGTACACGGAAGCCACTGTACGAGAAACATGTTCAATCTCTAAGTCCCTTGGTGGTTTTCTTCTAGTGCACATACAAAAAGAGATAGCCATATAAACATGGTTCCTTTTGTTGCCACCTTGTCCAAAACTTTAGTATCCTTGTCCACCCAGGTGGTTCATTGAGTACTTGTTTTATTATATAAAACATATAACTTTTCAACTCTTCATATAAACATAACATGTATCCCATCCCAAATATATAGCTGGGCTAAGCATACTACAACTACATTGTTTTCCACTAAGGGAGATATAAGGGTATCCTATTAGGATTTAGCATAACATAAAATATAGTAATCCTTATCATGCATGTTACAAAAATCCGCTAAGTGCAATGAAAATAGTAGGACTTGGATGATAGTGTCACTTGCCTTTTAGTAGAGAATGATGGTTCACTTCTTGATCTTGCAAATATCACACTCTTCTAATTCCACTACAATTCAATCAAGCAAACATAGATTCAACTAGCATTCCAACCAATTTATCACACATAAAATAATATAAACAAGGTCATGCATGCAAGCATGCAAAAGATAGTTTTACTTGCAAAAGTGGTTTCTACTAGGCTCTAAACATTATAAGGTTCAAAGTGGTCATTTACAAAAGTGGTAAAACCATTTGAAAAAGGTTTTATCTATAAACCATTTTTAAATCAACTCAATATTTTATGTGGTTGAAAATGATTTTAGCAAAGCAAAATTCTTCAAAAGGTTCACCAAATATATTTTAATTCTCAAAACTTGGTGTTTAGGGTCAGAAGGTTTGAATCAAATCATTTCCCAAAGGTTTCACTCAAAAATCATTTCTAAAACAAAATCAATATTTTTATTTGACTAGAAATGGCCTAATTCAAATATTTACTCCTTAACTTCACAAAATGCATTTTTAAATCCATAAGTTGGTTCCTAGGGTCAGTAGGTTCACAACAAACCATTTTGCAAAGATTTCACATTAAAATTATATCTAGAACAATTTTTATATTCATAATAAGCCTACACATGTTTCTGCAATTTAAACCAATTTTCCAGAAGCAAATCATTAAACAAGTTGCATGGTTGCAAAGTACTTGTTCTACTTATTCCATTGATATAAAATTTGCAAAATTTGGACTTGTAGAATTAAAGTTATGAATTTTACAAGTTTGCATATCAATCAGATTCAAAATTCTGTTTTTAAACAAAACCTTGTCCACGCGGCGTGTTTCTATTGGCCGATACCGCTTCGTGCGAATCGGCCTCTCTGGACCGCAGGATTTCATTTAAATCGCATGGCGTAGATCAACTCGTACCCCTTCGTCTAGTTCTAATCTCAGCCAACAGATCCTGATCTAACGGACACGGTGCCTCTGACCATGGTTGGGCGGCGCTCGACGGAAGCGCGTGGCGGCGACGCTCGGCTAACAGCGGTTCCGGCGATACAGGAAGCAAGGAAGACAGAGAAGTGGCTCACCATGCTCAGGGGATCGTGGCGATGCTCAACGTGGTCGCGAGGAGGCAAGGGGCGCATAGAGACGGGAGTAATCGCTTGTCGGAGTTGCTGCGGGCGGCGGTGCTCTCGGGTTGTCGCTGGCATCGTTTAGGACCACGCTAAGACAAAGTAGAGGCATGGTTAGGTGCGCACGAGGGTCGCGAGTAAGGGAGCATCATCGGGAGAGAGAGAGAGGGGAGGACGGGGCTTACGGGGAGACTTCACCGGAGACGAGACAGACGACGACGGCGTTCTGATGTTGACGAAGCCGAGCTTCCAGAGCGCGCGGGAGTGAGCTTAGGATATGAGCAGATGCGCAAGGGACTAGAGAGCAAGCTTGCGTGCTCGGGGAGTGGAGAGGCGGCTGTGGTTTGCCGGAATTGGCTGGGAACTCCGTCGGAGACAGTGGCGGTGTGGGGGCGAATTGGAGCAGCCTAGGGGCAGGGAGGAGGCAGTGTTTGAGGGGAAAGAGAGAGCGGACAGGGGCGCTTATACACGCGTGATCACGGCGAGGAATTACTCCGGCATTGAATCGAATTCATGGCTGCAATCAAGGCAGCAACGGCGAGGAGAAACGGCTGGTGCGAGGTTGATGATGCTTTGCTGGCGGTGGCGTCCGTCTGTCTGTGAGGGAGAGAGAGTGTGAGTGGGGTCCATTTGTCTGCGGCCCTGCGGGTAAGGATTCTGGTGCGAAGCGTTTTTCGCGGGAGAGAAGGAGTGGGCTCGTGTTGGGCTTAGTGGGCTGGCCAGTTGGGTTTGGTCTGATTCATTTTTTTATACTGGTTGCCTTTTTCTTTTTCTATTTGATTTTCTGTTTTGATTTTCAAACAAACAATTCAAACAATAAATCAAATCAAACCACCACCAAACTTTGTATTTATTTTAATTCTGATTAACAACATAATCCAAAGACCAAAATTGTAGAGGGAGTGACCCAACCTTTATTAACATAAGGTGGTGTCCCCTGTGTTTACAATGCTAGTCCCTGGATCAATAGCTAGCATCCACAGTTTAGATGTAATATCAAGAAACAAAGGTCATAATATAACTTTATAACCAGGAATAACATAATTTTATTACATCTTTACATAGCTCATTTGGCTATTACGTTACATTGCAGCGGAATAACTATAAGCATGGGGTCCTTCATCTTCAAAGTGCCACAGGAAAATGCTGGTTTTAGGCTTTGTAATCCTAATTAATCAATCTTCACTAAAATCAATCAAACCTGCAACATTACAAGTTACAGCCACAAGGGTCAATACTTTGGAATAGTATTGGCAAGTTTCACTTCTATGTAGAATATAAGTGGATCCTATCACTACATGCATATTTGGTTAAGTAGAGTTTTTAGGATTATTTGCATAAAGCAATATTTTATCCTGTCTTTTCAAAATGGTTTTGGTCCTTGGTCAAATCTTTGAAATCTTCTTGGTAAAGCCCAAGTGTTAAAGTTATTATCAAAATCTTCTTGAACTCCTTGGTAACCCCAAGTGTTCAAGTTTTCAACAAAACTCTTGAGTTCCTTGGTAACCCCAAGTACATCAAGTTTTATCCAAATCTCTTGAGCTCCTTGGTATCCCCAAGTGCATCAAGTTTTATCAAAATCTCCTGAGTTCCTTGGTACCCCCAAGTACATCAGGTTTTTATTTTAGAAATTAGAATGTTGAGATCTCCCATAGTTCAAACTTTAGTTGCTCAGTATTGTCCATAACCGGGGACACGGCTAAGTACTTAGATTTTATTATCTTCTGCAGAAGTTGCACACTTTACCCACATGTCACAATCCCATCTTGTTGCCACCAGTGGCCACTGGATTAGTGCTCACAAAGATGGAGTACTGGCAGATTGAGAATGTGACAAAGTCTTTCCAAAGGGCCCTCCCATACACCATTTCTAGCTTGCCTTCAGCACCCATGTAGGATTCCGGGTCCCCATGTCCAGTTAACTGAAGACAATGCATGGGTCTTCCCAATGTAGTTGACTAAGCCAGAGCCATAATAGCATGTGGTTGCACACGAAAGCCACAATTGGAGAAACATGTTCAATCTCTAAGTTTCCTGGGTGGTTTCCTTTGGAGCACAACACAAAGAGATTGCCATAGACATGGTTCCTTTTGTTGCCACCTTCTCCAAAACTCAAAGTATCCTTGGCCACCCAGGTGGTTCATTGAGTCCTTGTTTTATTATATAAAATCACAAGTCCTTTTCTCAACTTCATAAAATTTCAACATGTATCTCTTTTCATAATAAAGCATGGCTAAGCATGTAACCACTACATTGTTTTCACTAAGGAATGTATAGGGTATCCTATTAGGATTTAGCATAGCATAAGTATAAAATTGTTTTCATGCATGTTTCAAATTCCACTAAGTATAATGAAAATAGTAGGACTTTTTAATGATAGTGTAACTTGCCTTTTTGGTAGGGAATGGTGGTTCACTCCTTGATCTTGCTAGTCTCACACTTTCTAACTTCACTACAATCAATCAAGCAAACACAACATCAACTAGCATTCCAAACCAATAATCAATCAAACAATTCCACACACATAAAACAATGGGATCTAAGTCATGCATATAAGCATGCAATGGATGGTTCTATTTGCAAAGATGGTCTCCACTAGGCTTCTAAACTTTGTAAGGTCCAAAGTGGTCATTTACCAAATGGCAAAGTGTTTTGCAAAAGGGTTTTATCCAAAAACCATTTTCAAAACCATTCATTATTTTATGTGGTGAGAAAATATTTTTATCAAGCAACAACTTTAAGTGGTTCACCAAATAAGTTGTTGTTTCTCAAAACTTGGTGTTTAGGGTTAGTAGATTTGGTCCAAAACATTTTCCCAAAGTTTTTACTCAAAATCATTTTTATAACAAAAACCATTATTTTCATTTGGCTAGAAATGGGCTAAGTCAAATGATCCATCCTAAATTTTACCAATTTCATTTTCAAAACCATGGGTTGGTTCCTAGGGTCAGGAAGTTCACAACTAACCAATTTGCCAAGGTTTTAACCCTAAAAACATTTTTGAATGATTTTTCTACTCTAAACAAGCATACAAAAGTTTTTGCAAAAACAAACACTCTAACAGATACTATTTGCTAAACCAAGGGCACGGTTGGCTAGGGCTTGTTCCACTGATTCCAACGATACCAAATTTGCAATTTTTGGACGTGTGGATCAAAAGTTACAAAGGTTTGAAAATTGAATCTATAACAGATTCAAATCTGTTTTAAAAACGAAACCTGGCCACGTGGCGTGTTCTGGTTGGATGATACCGGTTCGGCCGGATCGCGTAGTTGCAGCCATTGGATCAAATCAGATCGTGCGGCACAGGACGCGTACCCCTTCGCGGTTAAGTGATCTAATCTTGCTCGCCTGATCTAGATCCTACGGCGCTGGTTTGCTTGACCAAATGTGAGCGGCGCCGACGGTGGCTAGCGGCGGCGCACGGCCAGGCAGTGGCGCTATGGCGGTTTCAGGAAGCAAAGAGGTGAGGGGAAGTGCTCACCGAGGTCCCAAGGGAGTGGTGATGCTCGACGTGTGGTTGACTTGACAAGGGGCGCTCGGGGACTGCAGCAATTGCTCGCCGGAGTGGAGAAAGACATCAGGTGGCTCTGGTTGCTGTCGAGGGCGACGCTGCAGGTCACAATGGGGCAAATCGAGAGTAGGGTTAGATGCGCATGGTCGAGGCGAGTGAGGGAGCATGAACGAGGAGGCGCGGGGCGGTCTGGTTTACCTGGGAGTCGTCGTCGTAGTTGAAGACAGACGGCGACGCTCAGAGCTTGGTCGGAGTCGACGCTCAGGGACGCCCGCGGTCAAACGAGGGGCACGGACAGATGCGTCAGGAGGTGGGGAAGGTGTGAGCTAGGTCAGGGAGGCACGGGGTGGCGCTGAGTCGCCGGAATCGGCAAGGAGGGTCGTCGGAGACAGAGGTGCTCGGGGAAGAATTGGGGCGGCCTGGGGGCGTGTCGAGGTGGGGCGACAGAGGGGAAATGGAGAGGAGGGACTGGCGTCTTAACGTGCATGGTCGCAGCGAGGTTAAGGCACGGCGTTATGGCAAATTAAGGCCGCAGAATCTCTGCAGGAAACGGCGACGGGGGAGGGAGAAGAAGTCGCGCGGGTGAGGAGGATGAACAGATGAGTGGGGTCGGCTGGTCAGTGGGAAAGGGAGTGAGGGGAGGGTCCACCAGCCAGTCTCTTTGCGGGTCTGGGAGTGAGTGGAAAAACATTTCGTCGCGGGAGAGGGGAGCTGGGCTATTTGCTGGGCTGTTGGGCTGTTGGGTTGGGCTGAGTCCGAATCCATTTTTTTTCTTGCGGAAAGTCTTTTCTTTTTCTAAATCCAATTTCTGTTTTGAAATTTCAAACAACCAAACAACATTCAAAATCATTCAAACTTTCACCACACTTTGTAATTTTGAACTTGGTTCTGTTCAGTAACAAAGACCAAAATTCCAAAACTAAAATAATAATTTTACTAATAGGGTCCATTATTAATTAAATAAATAGAACTTGTTTATAAATCAAAATAGAATTTGATTTTTATTTTAAACTCCATTTTTAAATCTAATTATTTTCAAAACCAAAACAGTAGGTTTTTATTTGGGAATATAAAATACTTGGAAAGCTTATTTTAAATAAATAAATAAGTTTTGATGGTTAATTAAAATAGTAAAACCCTTATTATAAAAACTTTGGATGTTAAATCCTTATTACTTTATTTAAACAAACCTTTACTAATTTTATCAAAACAAAATGTTTTATTTCAAAAACTTGGCCAAGGTTTAATTTGGCTCTATAAAATAATCTTTATTAATAATACTTCTATTTCATTTGAAAACTAAAATCCTTTTATTTAAGAGATCCAAAATAGTAATTTTTAAATATTTTTATTTTCCTTTAATAAATGTTTTATCTTTTTAAATCCCTTTAGGATTTTATTTGATTCAACTTGGTTTGAAGTTCCAATTGAATTCAAAAAGTTTCTTCTAGCCCTGAAAATCAAATAAAGTTTTATTTTATTCATTTATTTTTCACATTACAAGATTTGAAAAATCTTGGGATGTGACAAAAATAAAATAATACTTTTATTCCTTTAGGATCTATTTAATAATTAAATAAAATAGACCTTAGTCATTAATTCAAATAGGATTTAATTTATTTAAAAACTCTATTTGAAGTCTTAAATAATATCAAAACCATTTCAGTAGGTTTTATTTGAAAATATAAAACACTTGGAAATCTTATTTAAAATAAATTAACAAGTTTTAGTGTTTATTTAAAATGGAAAAGACTTTACTTTGATAAAATTGGATATTAATAAATCCTTATTATTTTATTTAAATAACCTTTACTCTTTTTATCAAATAGAAATATTTTATTTCAAAAGCTTGGCCAAGATTTAATTTGGCTCTATAAAATAATCCTTATTTCTAATTCTACCTTTTCTTTTGAAAACCAAATCTTTTTATTAAAAGATCTAAAAATAGTAATTCCAACTATCATAATTTTATTTATTAATTTTTTATCTTTTTAAATCCCTTTAGGATTTTATTTGATCAAAATAGGTTTTGATGTTTCCAATTGGAATCAAAAGTTTCTTCTCACCCTACATTTCAACAAAATTTTATTTGTTTATTTATTTTTCACATTTCAAAATTTGGAAAATTTTGGGATGTGACAATTGTCATGTAGTGACTATGATAAAAGTCCTTGGAATTGAGTTGTTAAGAGTTGAAGAACTTATTACGAGATTATTCTTTGAAGTGGCAAAAAGAATAACATTTGAAGAAAAGATTTCCTTTATAATGTTTAAGCAATCTTCATTGTTAACAGAATGTGATCAATGCCTTCTGATATTTGATAGATTAGTTTGGACTTGAGATGCATTATGTCTTAATTGAAATAGACCAAAGTTAAATATAAAAATATAAGTGATTTATTAGACCTGATGTTTATAAGTTTTGAGACTAAAGTTAACTTTAAAAGGTTAAGTAAGCTTAAGATGTAATATATTTTAATTATGCCCAAGTTTTAGATTTATGATAGGTATAACTAAGGTGTGGAATTATTCACTTTTTATTTAAGTGAATGATTTAGATTAAATTTGTTTTGCTTATTAAGAAAATAATTTGTATTTATTTAATGGAAGCATAATTAGATGTTCTTAGTAATTTGTTAGAATTTAAAGTAATGTTAATAATGGTTAAGATATAATGATTATTCACCATTTTATATAAATGGGTGATACCCAATGCTTATTTAAAAGGATTCTTAATAAGATTTTTAAAGAATATTTTAAAGTTAAAAGTTATACTTAAATTTGATTATGAATTTAAGTTATGGGTTTGGAATTTAGTACAAAGACACTTATTTCTCAAAGTTTTATAAGAATTGTGATTATTTCTTACTTAACAATTATTTTTACAGAATTCACAAAATAGGTATTAGGTAAGGATTTATTATTTAAAATATTAAAGACTTTTCTAATAATATATTTAATACTTTTCTAATGTAATATATTTATTTAAACCATTAAAAATTAATTTTATTTATTTTTAAGTATTATTCTTATGTTTATAAAATTCCATCAAGGATTAAATGTCTTTGAATATTTACTTCATACTTTATTTAAAAAAAATAGGCTAGTATTTTTATAAAATAGTATGTTTATTTTTATACAAAAAAATAATTTTTATTCATTTTTTGGATTTCTCCTTATTTTATGAAATTTTTCTAGGGATTTAATGGTGTTAATATTTATTTGTTTTATATTTATTTTAAACAAATAAAGTTATATTTTTTTATCAGGTAGATCTTATTTTTATGATGATTTAAACATTTTAGATGTATTTCTATGATTTTTCTATAATTCTTTAGAGCTTTAATTGTCAAAAAGCATTTGGTAATTTTTATTTTATTCTTTAATTTTTTTTACTAAAATCTGGCCTATTTGAGTTGGGCACATGAGCCGATTCGGCCCAACTAAAACAGGCTTGGGGTCATATTGACCCCCCAACCCACTCTCTCTCCCTCACCCAACACACGCGAGCACGCACGCACCCGACCCCCAGTTCCTTGTTCCCCTCACGCAATTCTGCCGGACATCGCCGCCGTCGCTTGCTTGATTCCGGCAAGGCGGACCCTTGTAGTGGCCGTTGCTGGTCGCCTAAGCCCCACTACAAAGCCCTCTATGATTCTCCCCTGGTCGATTCGTTTCTCGTGGCTTCGCACTCATCCTCAACCTCGAAACCCTAGTTTCTACGACATGGTTTGCCGGCGTGGGTGTTGACTCGTCAACCGAGGATGGGTCGTGCTACGGCTGCTGTCTCTACTTACTAATTATTGATTGCACCCCTCCTCGTCCGGACGCCGGTGGGACGGCACGAGTGCAACCCCGACGCCATGATATCTGGCGGCCTCGCTGTGAAGTGGTGGTCGGTAAATACGACCTCAGGTGAGCGTCGATGTGGTAGCGCGGCCCTACTTTGCCATGCCGCGGTGGTGTCATCCTATGCGTCGGGTATATGTTTTTGTCCCTCTTCTTCCCTTTTTGTTCAGCCTCTACTTCCATTCTTGAGGGAGCGGCACCAACCTAGATTAGAATATTGTTGGCTTAAGTTGTTAGTGGCATGTAGCTTGGTGCTATGTCTGTTTTCTGTTGGCTATCTCTAGGCTTTGCTAAATACCGAGGAAATTTATAAGCTCAAAGTGTGGTACTTAAGTATCTATGTTCCTCAATTCTTCTACTCTGTGACCGGTATATGCACTGATTCCTTTGTCCGTTGGTTTGATTTCTGGTGGCTCTACTAAAAATATGATCTGGTATAATAGTTGTTGCTTATGGATGAAATGGTATATAATCTATGGGTGATCCATATGGCAATGATTTGTTAAAATGATTCCTAATTATTTGATTAGGAAGATGATTACTAAGCTTGATGTACTGTTTTGGTGGTTACTGAAAGTATACTCTAATGATGATTGATATCATACATCAACATTTTTTTAATTGCAGGAATTTATATGATTTCTAGTTGTTTAACTAGAAAAAATGATTTTAGATGGTTATCCATTTCTGATAGATCAATGATGTGCAAATGTGTCTTTGAATCAAATTGAGGTATGAATTTTTGTTATAGTAGCATGCCTTACTAGTTATGGCCTTAGTGTGATTCTTCTATGCTTGTCTGAATCTTTGATTCAGTAAAATGATTATTATGTATGGATACTGATTCTTAGGAATACTACCTAGGAATATGAAATAATTCTGTTTGGGATGATTTTTCTCTAGTATTGCTTACTGAATATGGGATGGCAACATGACAGTGAATCATTTGAATAACTTTTTAAAACTTTGGTTGGAAAGAAATTATTCAGTGGTTCTCGAGAGTGATTTTGGTAGCTTCTGTTAGCTGTAGAACCCTACTGTGGTGCCTCTAGTAAGTGTGCACAGTAGTGATGTATATCAACATGATCTGCTGCTGGATTTTACTCACCAAAGATGAAACTTTGGCTGCCAATGATGCAAAGGCTGAGGCATATTATTTGGTTAAAAATACTGTGTTGGCTTCAAGGTTTCGATGATGATTTTGCAAAGCATTTCTTTGCAAAACTGAGAAAATCTTTCTCTAAAAATTTCTTTCTTTGGTCTCTTATGCTGATATGAACAGATATGAATACACTACTTCTATTCCAAATTTTCTACTACTCTACCTTGGCTTTCTGGAGCTAGTTCTATTGTTAGATCTTGATCAGTTGATGTTGTATCTTGATATCCTGCTCCCCTCTCCTTTTACTACTCCACCTGTTACAGCAGCTATAGCCTGGCTTTATCCACCTTGTCCTTGCCATTGGATGGCTTCTTGAAGCAACCATGGTGCAAGTGGTGTGGTGGTGATCTGGGTGGTTCTTGTGGTAAATCTTGATCTAGAAAACCATGTGATATTGGTTGGTGATTTGTGTGGATGGATCAGTGGTAAACTCCTGGTTCTTGGTTGTGTTCTGGAATAAACTTGTGCTGAACTGAGAAGGAGATAGGGGTGGTTGTGTGGGTGTAGATGTACTGGTGTTCTATAGTGGACATTGAGAGTTGGTAACTCTGCTACGGCAGTGCTCTCCCTTTTGAACTCCCTGTGATGATTTTGGTGTTGACAGCATAACACCATGCAGATGTGTGAGCTGCTTGCATGTGTGCTGTTGGTTCAGGGAGCCTCCCCCTGTCCAAGTTGCATCTGTGGAATATCTTTGCCAAGGCTATGCTTGGATGGTTTGGTATTATCTGATCCTGATCTCTATTTTGAGTTTCCAAGTGTAATTTTTGATTCTATGCTAATGATGCTCAAAGTTGAAGCTAAAATTTGATAAGAGCAGATCCTATTTTATTTGGTGAAACTTGCCCCTCTCTCAGGCCAGTGATGCACACAGTCTGAGGCCAAATTTACTGATAAAAACAGATTCTACTCTGGCCCCAATTACTGCTCAGTGATGAACCTCACAGTGCATCACACTGTGTACCTAAGAGCAATACTAACCCAAACTAACCCCCTCTTTTATTTACTACTAGTTTTGTTTTGCAGATATAAAAGCGGATGAGAAGATACCAGCTTTAGTTTAGGTTTTCTTTCTTTTCTTTCTTTTAACTATTATTGTAATTTATTTTATGTTTAAATAATGTAAAGACATTGTATGGTTGTATCTTATTTAATAAAGTTATTTGTTTATATTTCGTTTGTAAAGACAATGTAATACTATATAATCTTAATAAAGCTTAATTTTTCATTCTATTTGTAATCTAAATTATTGTAATAATCATATCTTGTTTATAATTATGAACTTAGTTCTTATTGTAAATTCTTTTTTTTCCTTTTGTGTTTGAATTTCAATTATCTTGTATACTTAGATAATTGTAAATACTGTATCTTAAATATAAATAAGAGTTCACCTTTTATTTATTATTACAATTTACTTTCCAATTATTATTCTAGTTCAAATTCTTTTAGAATTCAAATTCTCCAATTGAATACTCAAATTTGAATTTCCTTCCCCTCAAACACAAAAGTACAATAGAGGTCATGTCGAAATCCATCGCACCTGTCCTGGTGTTTCCATCAGAACAAGAGAGATCTCGATCCCTCTACAGCTTCTTTAGTTTTGCGCGAAAATTCTCCAGATTTTTTTATGCATGAATGCAATGCACAAACCTGTGTCCTCTATAATTCTAGGTGCTAATCCTGGGATGTTACAATCTATGACTAGAAGTCCACCTTTGGGTTATCCTTCGAACCCCCCCATAGTATTAAGTTGCAAGCAACAGACAACTGCTTTAAGCAAAGTGTGTAAGGTAAACAATCCACTTGTTCCATGAACATGAGACCGTTGTTTTCTCCCTAGTGGAAACAACAAATCTACAACCGAAGAGATTTCTGTCACTTCCCTTGGAAACTAGAGGCATGAACCCACTATCGAGCATAAATACCCCCTCTTGGAGTCACTAGCAACTACTTGGCCAAGATAGCTACTAACAACGAAGAGCATGCAAGATCAAAAACAATAGAGACATGATAGAATCATAAAGACAAAACCATTAATCAATCTGACATAGCAATCTTAATATCCATCAGATCCCCACAAACACAACATGCATGATTACAAATAGATTAGATCTTGATCATGAACGGAGCTCACAAGATCTATACATTAAAGCACAAAGAGGAGATACAACCATCTAGCTACTACATGGACCCATAGTCCAAGGTGGAACTACTCACGCATCACACCAGAGAAGAAGGCCTCCGGGATGATCTCCCCTCCGGAAGGGTGCCGGGAAGAACTTCAGATCCCCCCGATCTAGGGACGATGGTGGGAGTGGCTACAAACAGTTTCGTGGAGTTTTGATCGGGTGCCTAGGATTTCTGCATCGGGGGCTTCTTATAGGCGAAGAGGCGAGGCTGGGAGGCAACCAGGGGGGCCACACCCTGCCCAGGCGTGGGCCCACCCTGTCCACGCCTAGGGGAGGGTTTGGCCGCCCTGGCTTTCCTCTCCGGCTCGTCTTCTGGATTCGTGTCCCCCATGGTAAAATATTGTCACATCCCAAAATTCTCCTAATTTTGGATTGTGAAATAAACAAATAAGTTTGATTGATTGTTTGACTATGTTGAAAATTCTCAAAGAGAAGAAACTATTTGAGTAGAAAATTCTCTCGACCTTGAATTCAAAATCTTATATTCTTTTGTTATGACCTAAGTAGCCATATAGGCAAAAGGGCATGGATTGATTCTAGATTATAGAATTGGTGTGCAAGATTTCAAAAATTCAAAATCATGTTGCATGCATGAGCATCATTACATATAAACCCTAAGAAGAAAATAGTGATGTCGAAAATAAATTCAAAACCCTAAATGGGATTTCCCAATTCTAAGTACAAACCTTGAGTTATGGCTTTGTCCATAGTAACAATTAAGAAATGGAATTCATGAAGGGTGTATATTTACAGATATCACTTTTAGAAAATCATAGAAATTGGTTTGGTGGATTTTGGAGCTCAAAATCAAAAGATATGAATTATATATTAAAAAAAGAATAAGAGAAATAAAGTAAAAGCCCTATACACCAAACTCAACTTTTAATAGATGAAGTATTTGAAATATATGAAAAATAGGTTAATTATTGTCCTAAAATAAACCTTGTCAAATTACAAAATTTTAGAAATTTGTTTGACCTAAATTGGATGCCTAAAACAAAGCCTGGAAAATAAAACAGAAAAGGAATAAAATAAAAAGGACTACAGAAAAAAAGGGGGAAACAAACTAACTGCCCTATCTACCCGAGCCGGCCCACTCTCCTCACCCACCCACTCATTTATGCTGTGCAGCAGCCGTGGAGGCCCAGAGCGAGCCCAACAAGCAACTGGAGCAGCACAGCGGCCCGCTTCCATCTCCCTCTCGCTGACATGGGGACCCCACCCCGGTTATCTTCCTCGCCGTGACGGAGAAGAACTCCGAACTGCCCAAGAAAATCGCGGTTGAATCCTCATCGATCTGTGTCCCCCCCCCCACGCATCCAATCTCCCCTCCTGTTTAACCCTCGATGGCCTCCGCTTTCCCCTCCCACATACCCTAATTCTACGCCGCCAGGCCATTGGGATTGTTCGCCGGGGATCCCCTTCACCGTCGCCACCATTGGAGCCAGATCGAGGTCGACCTCGACCTTCCTGAGCACCCTAGCTCACCCCTTACCCTCCATTCGCTTCCCCTTCTTGAACCATTTCGCCCTGACCCACTTTCCCCTCCGCAGGTCGCCGCTGCCTCATGGAATTCCTCGCCGGAGCTCCACCGTCGCCGCACGCCTCCATCCGCACGCCAACGCTGCCTCGGGAAGCAATCCACGACGCCGTTCTCGCCACTGATACCTCCGTCCTCTTCCGGTCACCGTCCGCCATCTTACCGACCTCGCCGACCCTAGTCATGCCGTCCACCGTCAGCACCCGAGTCAGCACCGCCGCCCGCTGACGTCATCACCGGTGAGCTCCTGGACGCTTTCGTTCGGAGTCATCGGATCAGTCGTCGACAGCCCAGATTAGAAGATCTTGCGAAGAGGTAACGACGAATCACCGCCCGCCATGTGGCCGTCCTCGTCACTCTGCCTCGCTAGCGCCACGTCCACAGCCAGGTCAGCGCCGCGTCAGCAACCATGCCCAGTCAGCGTTGGTTAATTGATTTAATATTTAAAGAAAAGTCAGAAAATAATGGAAACTTGTGAAATTCATAGAAAATTATGTGTATGTCCAAAATTAGTAAATAATATACCTATGGATTCACAAAACTATGTAGAATATTAATGTGCTATTATATCTGGCTGATACATAATATATTTATTGTAATAATTTAAATGATTTAATGGACACTTTGGACTAAATAAAGTATAGTAAATTATATGTAGATCATAAAAATACAAGTAAAGTGTCTATGAATTGCTAGTTTCATATACAACATTAATAAACTGTTGGATCCAACTTTTACAGTGCAGAAATTACTATAGTAATTTAATTAGTTTTAATGGCTTTATAAATTATTAAATTCATAGTAAATTAATTGCTTGTCACAAAAATATAAATGATATACCGATGGAAAGCTGGTTCCATGTAGATCATCAATATGCAATTAGTTCAGCATTTTACTGTAAGGTTTTGCCGTGACGATTTAAATGGTTTAATGGCCTATTTAGAGTAATAAATTCATAAGAAAATAAATACTATTCATAAAATTACAAATAATATGTCCCTGAAATCACAATTCCGTGGAGATTACAGATATAATTTTAGTTTGATTTTTAGACAACAGAAACTATATGAATCATTTAAAACCATTAAACACTATTTAAATCATACAAAAAGATCTATAACTCCGATTAGGGTGAATCCAAGTGCTAAGGTTTTGTATTGACAATATCTATACAGAGAAATTGCATGACAAATTATTTCGTACTGTTAAAACAGAAATTCATATAGAAATATTTAAACCCATTGAAATAGTGTTTTAATCATAAGAAAATATCCATAACTCCTTTTTAGGTGATTCAAATTGCCACTGTCTCTAAATTGCATTACCTCTATCCAGTATCATCTAGTTCACAATTTAATACGACATAAACATATTTAGTTCAATTAAAGTGGTATACACCATATTAAATCGATACAACTTTAGTAATAAAAGCTTTAGTGCATTAAATGACTTTCCACATGCATCATGTAATCTAACTATGTTCAGAACTAAAGTAACAACCATTGTGACTTATTAAATTGTCATGCATGCACTTGTTGTATTTGTTTGATCTCTATGTGCTATTGTTTATGTTGTATGCAATTGTTTGATCCATAGATTGCGAGGAGTGCAACGTGTGTGATTGCAACTACTATGATTGCAAGTATTGTGGTTATGATGAGAGCAACCATTATATCTATGAGAATTGTGAGGATTATCTAATTGACTACATCTACAACAAAGGCAAGTGGTGCTATCTTGGTCATAAATGTCCTATTGTTTTCCTATGCATTGCAGATGTTTTTGTAGAATTGCATCTGTAGGAATTGATGTGTATATGCTATGCTATATCCCATATTATTCCCTAGCATTCCTTGTTTATGAGCCATCGTATTGGTAGATTGCTTAGCTATGCTATTTAGACGAGGAAAGGAATCACATCATGAAAAGTTATAAGTTTTGAAAGGCTTATGTTTTGCTAAATGACAAACCAATATGTTTTAATGAACCACCTGGACGGAATGGCATTGATTGATCATCGAGTGTATTTATGGTGGGGAATGTCGCCCAGGACACTGAGAAATGATTGGTTTCTTTGTTTGGAAGCTTTCGTGTGCAACCATGTGCCAATAATGGAATGGGCGGTTGGTTGAACTCAGTAGGTTGTGGTAACTCGAACCCGCGTATCCAGAGATGTAGATAGTGTAGGTTGGACCGGTGCGCGTCGGGATTGGGGAGCTACTTCCCGAACGGTTCCTTCTTGGACTTCTCCCTATCATCACCCAATATGAGAGTGGTGGTACGAGCTGGGCTGGCCAAGTCACATGGGTAAAGTGTACTAACCCCTGCAGGGTGTATAAACTAATCGATTAGCCGTGTCCCCGGTTATGGACAATTTGAGCGACCTGATACTGATGCTATGATATTTCTCACTCATCCTTATTTTTTGATTACTTAAAACTTGTTGGGTGAACATAATTGGGTAGGAGCACCTGGGAGTGAACCAGAGTGTCCTATTTATCGTATTGGAAAACTACTTTGTTACAAATGTTAGGATAAAACTGTTGCTTTATGCAAATGAGCCTAAACTCCACTTGGCCAAATAAGCATGTAGTTGATAGATCTGTTGTTAACCACTTTAGCCTACTTGCCATACATTCAATGTATTGACCATTCGTGGCTGCAACGTTTCATGTTGCAGGTTATATCGTATCTGAGTGATCGTTCATAGGTCGCGAGACTCCACTCAACAATTGTTCGCATGTGGCACATTTGAAGGAAGGAGATCTACCTTGTAATTTCTTTCCGCTGTAATATAATATAAATTCTGGATCATATTCGTTGTATTTATGATGCACAGTTATATTTGGTATCATTTTGTACTATGTGTGCCAGTGAACCGATCCAGGGATTGGCACTATACACATGAACTCAGCCTTATCAGGCGAGGGTGTTACAAATATTGACTTTGGCTTTTGTCCCGTCCAATTCTGAGAATATTTATTTTCTGCCTTTCTGGAACCAAAAACAGAAGAAAACAGGCAACTGGCACTGCAGCAACTTCTTAATAGGTTAGTTCCAAAAAAGATATAAAAACACCTCAAAGTAAAGACCAAGCAAAGCAAAGTAGATACTAAACAAGCATGGAACATAAAAAATTATAGATATGTTTCCGACGTATTAATAAATCACATAGTTCTCACATGAGTTACAATAATAGGTGCACAATCACATAGTCACACACATAATAAGTGGCAAATAGTCTTGCAACTTAATACGGCAAATAACACACGAAGTTCAAATATGGCAAATAAAAGCAGCAAATCCAAAGCCCAAATCCATGCAAATCGATGACAATGTCTTCTCCCCCTTTGGCATCGAAATGCCGAAAAAGGGAAAAGACCTAAGCTAGTGCCCCAACAACTCAGTAGTCCTCATCATCCTCATCATCATCCTGATCCTCACCACCCCATCATAGTCATCATCATCATTAGGAACACTAGGCCCTTTGTCGTGAGGGCGAGACGAGGAGGTACCCTGGTACCCGTATCGAGAGGCGACATCTGAAAAAGTCTTCCAGTCCACCAGGCTGTCCTATTGGGCATTCCATGCCCCAAAGGAAAGAGTGTGATCTGACTCTGTGGGCAGCTGAGCACCATGCTCATCCTTGTACTCACCCCCTCCTTCCTCATCATCCTCTTCACCCTTAGCCTTAATTTCCTTGAGGAGCTTCTCTATGCGCCGGTTGCTTTGGTAGGAGGCATGTTGTTGCTTATGGATGTCTATATTCATGCAACATAGGGTCTTCTCCCAGAAAGTGGCCTTCTTGACCTTCTCATGAATATAGTCATGTGTCATGGGAGGCATAGGTGCATTGGAGGCACTCTTCCTCCGAGATCTAGGGGGAGAGGGGCCCTCTCAGTCTCGTTCATCTCCTCATCCTCATTGCCATAGCGACGCCTAGGAGGAGGCCCCATGCACCCCTTCTGCTGTAGAGATACCAGAGTGTGCTCAGTGAGATTGGGAGCCAAGCCAAGTGGGGAATCATGCTCTTTGGAGTTTATGAGCCTCATAACGAGTGGTGCATATGGAGGAGACTTCTTGAAGAGAATGGCATGGACCATCTCCTCAAAAATGAAATCCATCACATCAATAGGATTAGCATCTGCATCGGGGCCAGCATTGTAGATCCGGTGGGTATGATAGAGTAGGTTGACTAGCCTACATCTAATAGCGTCGTCATTCCCAGCACTTGGTGAGATGGTATGATGGAATATCCTCAACATCAGGTTGTAGAGGGGCTTGAGTCCCTTGGACCCCCTACAACACACTCGCTGCCATACAGAGGTGCAAGCTTCATCTTGTTCTCCCCAAGAGCCGCCGAGTGCATGCGCAACCCAACAGGTGTGGATACGCCATGGAAGGTCTCGAATACGACATTGGCAAAGTCATAGAAAGTAGCTGGGCAGCGGGTGGTGCCAATCATCCACGTCATGGTCCAGTCTTGGTCAGGTCCAAACACTACAGTGGCGTAGAACTGCTGCACAAGTGTGACATTGTAGTCTTCACGGAGATCCATCAAGTTAACCATCCCCAACTTCTCACAAATCCACAGTGCATCATGGAAATAGGGGTTGAGCCTCATCTTCTAAACACTCATGAACTTCTGGGGACACACAGGAGATTTTGTAAGTTTCCCAACCTTTAATAAGGTAGAGATCCTTGTGTTTACAATGCTAGTCCCTGGATCAATAGCTAGCATCCACAGTTAAGATGTAATATCAAGAAACAAAGGTCATAATACAACTTTATAACCAGGAATAAAATAATCTATTCCATCTTACATAGCTCATTTGGCTATCCCATTACAATGCAGCAGAATATAGCAATAGCATGGGGTCCTTCATCTTCAAAGTGCCACAGGCAGACATGTTGGTTGTAGACTTGTAATCCTAATCAATAAACTTCACTAACATCAATCAAACCTGCAACATAATAAGTTACAGCCACAAGGGTCAATACATTTGAATTGTATTGACAAGTGATACTATGGTAGTATAGTGGAGTCTATCATCTATATGCATTTGGCTAAGTGGAGCTTAGGATTGCTTTGCTCAAAATAGTTTTTCCTTATCATTTGAAAACACTAAGTTTTTGCTTGTCAAAAATCACCCAAGGCATCTCCCAATAGAAATTTGGTGATCCTTCAACCCTTGTTCACCCACAAGCTTTTAACTTAGAAATTTGGATGAGGATATTATTGATAGCTTCCATGTCTTGATGCTCAAATTGTCCTTTGCCAGGGACATGGCTAAGTACTTAGATTTTTCACTCTGCAGAGGTGGTGCACTTTCCCCACAAGACTTGGTTTCACCAAGACAAGATCTTTCAGAAGCCTTCCCTTAGACCAGAATGGACGCGTTCGAACCTATCATCCCCTACCACCAACTATCCATTTGGCTAAGTTATTGCAACCTATATGATCCAGGCAGAGCCCATAATGCCAAGTGGCTGCACTTGAAGCTTCTCAACATTTGACATCTCAAATCTCTTTGTTCCTGGGTGGCCATCCACAAGTGAGATACACAAGGTAAACCATAGAAATGGGCCTTGTGAACCACTCAACACAAACCATTCCTTCCATTCCACGCAGGTGATTCATTCACTTAGTTGTTTTATTAACAAAACACAAGTCCACAGACTTAGAAATTTTCCATAGCATGAATAGATATTCCACCCTTGTTTTCTAATAGCTAAGCATGATAGTAGTAGGAATCTTAACTTAGGAAATTCTACTAAGGTTTCATCTACTAGGATTTCCCATGGCATAGTTTACACTTAGCAAAATTCCATGCAAGTCCTACTTAGAAATATCACTAATGCATAGTGAAAATAATGGGACAAAAGTATGAAGCATCACTTGCCTTTTTTGTAGAGAGTGTAAGTTCACTCCTTGATCTTTGCAATGTTCACACACTTCAAATCACTACAATTCAATCAAGTAAACTATATTTCAATCTACCATTCAAGCAATTTCATCACATAAAATGATAGAAACAAAACAATGCATGCAAGCATGCCAAACTTTGTTTTATTTACAAAAGTGGTTTATAACAGGTTATAAACATTCTAAAACACTTATTGGTCATTTTGTAAAGTGGCAAAACCATTTGCAAAAGATTTTACCTATAAACCATTTTCAAACCAAATCATTATTTTATGTGGTTGACAATGCCATTATCAAAGTAGCAATCTTTATAGGGTTTACCAAATATATTTTTAAGTCATAAAGCTTGGTGTTTAGGGTCAGAGGGTTTAAATCAAAACATTTCCCAAAGGTTTTCCTCCAAAATCATTTTTAACAACTAAACCATATTTTTATTTGGCTAGAAATGTTTTAATTCAAGGTTTTATTCTTTTGAAACAACCAAATACATTTTTGAAACCACCAATTGATTCCTAGGGTCTGTAGGTTCAAAACAAACCATTTGCCAAAGATTTTATCCCCAAAATCATTTTAGAACAATTTTTATATTCTAAACATGCATACATAAGTTTCTACAAAAACAATCCATTTAACAGAAGCTTTTTCCTAAACAAAGTGCATGGTCAGAAAATACTTGTTTTTCTGAATCCATTGATATAAAATTTGCAAAATTTGGACGTGTGGTTTGAAAGTTATGAATTTTTCAAATTGGAACATCTAATAGATCAATTCTGTTTTAAATCAACTAACAGGGACACGTGTCTTGATTCTATTCGCTGGTACCGGTTCGTCTGGATTACGCTCTCTGGTGCGTTGGATCTAAGTTAGATCGAGCGGTGAAGAGACACCCGTACCCTTTCGTTTAAGTTACCTATCCTAACCGTGCGATCGAGATCTGACGGTGCTTAGCATGCTTGCCAGAGATGGGCGGCGCTGGCGGCGGAAGGTGGCGGCGGAACGATCAGACGGTGGCGGTGCTGGTGATGCAGGAAGCGAGAGAGAGAGTAAGGAGGTGCTCACCAGGTTCAGGAGATCACGACGATGCTCAACATGCTTGCGGTTGGTCAAGGGGCGCACGGTGGTGACGGCAATCGCTCGCTGGAGTTGAGCTGTGCCTCGGGCTCGCTCAGATGTCGTCGGGGGCGAGGCTAAGGGTCACCCTATGGCAAGTGGAAGGTACGGTTAAACGCGCACGATACCAGGGAACATGCGAGCATCAATGATAAGCACCGGGGCGGTCCGAACATTACCAGGGGAGTCGCCGGAGAGAAAGCAGACGGTGGCGGCGGTGGTCGTCATCGTTGCCGAGGTTCTGGGGCGGCGGGGACGAGTTGATGCCACTGGGAGGTGCGCCAGGGTCTGGGGGTCACGCTTGTGTGCTCGAGGAGGCTAGGGGCGACGTCGACTGGACGGAATCGCTCGCGGAGCTCGCCGGAGACAGCGACAGTGCAAAGCAAAATGGAGGCAACCTGGTGGCTCTCTGGCAGCGGTGTTTAAGGGGAAAGGAAGAAGAGAGGGAGGGGATTTATCAGGCGTGATCGCGAGGAGTAATCGTCGAGCCATTAAAGCGAATTTACTCCGAGGAGTTAACGGCAGGAAACGGCCGGGAGGGCGTGGTCAGCGGGGTGGGTGAAGACGATGATGACGTGGCGATGGGGTCCGTTGTCAGCGAGTGAAAGAGAGTGGGGGTGGGGTCCATCTGTCGGTGTCTCTGCGGGTGCAAGGTCGAGTGGAAAAACGCTTCAGCGGAGGGGGTGCAGGTGGGCTGCGAGTTGGGCTTAGTGGGCTAGCTGGCTAGGCTGCTCCTTTTCACATTTTTTTTTGTTCAGATTGTTTTTCTTTTTCCTTTTCTAATATTCTGTTTTGATCTTATTTAATCAATTCAAACACTCATTTGAATTCAAACCTTTGCCATATTTTGTGAATAATTAAACACTGTTTATTACCGTATTCTGATGTCAAATTTAGAATAAAACTTTTATTCCTTTAGTGCCTTTTTAATTATTTAAAGTAGGTCCTTGTATTAATTCATTCAAGATTTAATAATGTTTTTAATTTCCATTTGAATTATAAATCCTTCCAAAACCTTTCAGTAAGTCTTATTTACTTAATAGGGTGTCAAATAATTCATCTTGAATTATTTGGAAAGTATTTAATATGATTCATAAATTATTTGAATTGAGTATTTGTTTTAATTTCCAATGGAATTAAATATAGTTTTAATTCCCTAAATTTTACTTGAAAGATTTATTTTATTTAAGTTAATTAAACAACTTTTATTCCACTTGGGTGATGTAACATCCCTAAAATCATATTTCAAAACTCATGCATATCATCCATGCATCCATCATCATTTAGGGTTTCATCTCAAAATCATTTCAAAAACAGGAACAATGTTGCTCATTACTTTATGTATGAAAACCCTGGCCTTTGTGCTACATGCTAATGAGAAAGGTGCTATTATTTAATCAGGATGTGAATTCAAACTTAAGTGATTTTTTTAAAAGCTTGAGCAAAGTTTCAAAACAAAATATGGAATAGAACCAAAGTTATGCCTATTATTATATTTCCTAAAAGGCTTGGTTTTATTGTATTATTTTCAAATAACCCAAGTAGGTCTGAGTGAACAGAGGTGTTTTACACTTATTTGGATGCAAGGAACACTGTACAAAAGTCTAGAGAAGATTTGAATTCAAAATTATTTGAAATAGGATTTGAAAACCATTCCTAGAAATTCATTCAGAAAAAGAAAAGGAATAAAGGAGAAAAAATAGACCGACCAGTCAATAACACGGCCCAACACTAGCCCAAAGCCCCCACCCCACAACGTTTTCTTTCACCGCCGCACCCACCAGCTCACTGACAGGCAGGACCCACTCTCCCTCCTCCTCTCTCGCTGACAGCCGCGGCCCACACGGGTACCATCGTCTCCACCCCCACGACTGGTTCATCCCCAAATTGATGCCGGCCATTTCCTGTTGATTTGCGCTTCTTCAATTCGCGTAATTGCACGAGTAAATATCGCTCGTATCCTGGCTACTTAAACCCCCTCTGCCCCCTCTCCATTCTCCCCCAAACCCCAAGCCTAGAGCGCCCCCAGGCTGCACGAATTGCTCACCGCAACCCCGCTGTCTCCGACGAGCTGCAGCCACGATTCTGGCCAACTCCGACCACCCCTCTGCTCCTGGTTCACACAAACAGACTCCACCTGACCTCGTGCATCTCCCAGTACCACCAGCTCGCCCGCGCGTGACCCCGAACGTCGGCAACGCAAACGACTGAGTGCCACCGTCTTCGGCTTCAACTCCGTCGAGCTCCCCCGGTAAGACCAGACCACCCCGAGCTTTCCCCTTCACGCACGCGTCTTCTCCGTGATCTTCTGCATCTGACCACATCCTCCGTTTGCCTCCTCTTGATCGACAGCGTCGCCTACGACCTCGAACAGAGCCACCCGTCGCCAGATCCTACTCCGGCGAGCAATTCACCGCAACCCTGAGCGCCCCTTGCCGAACCGTTTGCACGTTGAGCATCACCGCGTCCTTGCGATCACGGTGGGTACTTTCCCTGCCCATCTAGCTCCGCTGCGGCGCATTGCCGTTAAGCGCCGCCAGCATTAATAGCTTGTCATGCGAGTCCGTTGGATCCGTATCGTAGGGCTAGGATAGATCATAATCGAAGAGGTATCGTATGTCTCTGCGCCGTTAGATCTAAGTTAGATCCTGCGGTCTGCGTCTGCCGATCCGCGCGAATCGGTACGCGCCAGTGATACTGCGACACGTGTCTAGGGTTAATTCAAAAACAGAATTCAAAAACAGATTTAGATACAGATTTCAATTGGCTATAACTTGAGTATTCCATGTTAGAATTTTGTAAACTTTATACCGTTGGAATCAGTGATTCAAGGCCTTTATGAATATGCAATGTGTTTAACAAATAGTAACTGTTAAAATGACTTTGTATGCAAAAACAAGTTTAGGTCCATTTTGATTATAGTTTTTGTTTAGCAATTTGTTTTAGGGCTAAATAAGTTTAGTTAGCAAACTTTGTGACTTGTTATGTTTCTGTATTATACACTTGCTGGGAAGAATTTTCAAAATCATCACTTAGTAAATCCTTGCATGCATGCATTCATATTTTTGATTGTATATGAGTTGTGTGTAATTGTATGCTACAAATTTTTGTGTAGATTTTGCTAGTGACTGTGATTGTGAAGAGTGCTGCTCTCCCCATTACCAAGGCAAGTGATACTTCATGATATTTCCACCCTTTATTTTGATTAAGCATTAGAATTATTTTTGCTAAGTCTTGCATGCTACTTTTGCCAAATGCTAAGTGGGAAATCCTATGTTGTTGTAGAATTGTAGAATTGCTAGGGAATTTTCCTAAGTTAAGATACTATGCTATGCTTAGCCTAGCTAATAGAAAACAAGGGTTGGCAAAGTATGTAAATGCTATGGTAAAATAATTCTAAGTCCTTTGGGACTCATGCTTTTCTTAATAAAACAACTAAGTCAATGAACTTGCTGGGTGGAATGGGACTTGAATGGTGGTTTTTGGTTGAGTGGTTACACAAGGCCATGGATTTGGCTTGTGTATCTCACTTGTGGTATGCCACCCAGGCACAAAGGGATTTGGAGGCCAAATGTTGAGAAAAGCTTACAGTGCAACCACTTGGCAATATGGGCTCTGCCATGATCATATAGGTTGCTAGAACTTAGTCACTTGGACAGTTGGTGGTAGTGGGAATGATAGGTTGGAGCGCGTCCATTTGACTAAGGAAAGGCTTCTGAAAGGTCCTGTCTTGGGAAACCAAGTCTGGTGGGGAAAGTGCACAACCTCTGCAGATAGAAAATCTAAGTACTTAGCCAAGTCCATGGCAATGGACAAATTGAGCATCAAGACATGGAAGCTACAAGAATCTCATCACTCCAACTTCTAAGTAAAACTTGTGGGTGAACAAGGGTGAAGAACCCCAATGTCTATTGGTGGTTTCTTGGGAAGTTTTTTTTTTATAAAGAAAAACTTAGTGATTTCAACTAATAGGAAAAACCTATTTTGAGCAAAGCAAGCCAAGCTACACTTAGCCAAAATGCATATAGTAAGATAGTCCACTTAAAATTTACTAAGATATCACTTGCCAATACTATTCCAAAGTATTGACCCTCTGTGGATGTAACTTGTGATGTTGCAGGTTACTCCGATGATGAGTAGGAGTCATGAGTCTACACTCAACATGCTTGCCTGTGGCACATGAAGATGAGGACTTATGTTTATTTACTTATTCCATAAACTCTTGTATTAGGCCTTTGGCCCTGAGTTGTATAAGACTATGTTTTATCTCTGGAATGAATGTAATAAACGACCTTTGTATCTGTGTACTTCATCTTAAACTGTGGATGCTAGCATTGATCCAGGGACTAGCATTGCAATCACAGGGATCCTTTCCTTTACAAAGGAGGGATCTTACAGATGGTATCAGAGCACTGTGATGCCTGTAGGATTATGACCCTAGGATTGGAAACCACTAAGGAAAAATTTTAACTACTTCTACACTTGTCTATTCTTCTCGTAAACTTTTCTAATCTTCTCATTCTCCTCTCTATTTGTAGATGAACTCCATCAACGAAGCCGTGAAGAAAGGACCACTCATGACCATGACCTTGGAGTGTGAAACTGAGTTTCCCAAAATTCTCAAGGACCTCATGGTGGCAATGGAAGCACATGGTGCATTGTACAAAGGCTTTCCAGTGATGGATGAAGGAGTGGAGTATTGGTGGGTGCAACTTCACTTGTACAAAAACAAGGAAGACAACCACAAAGAAAGAGGCTTCTGCATGTACACCAACACTGTAATGCACACCACATTCTTTGAGTCAGCCAGAGAAGCAGCTTGGAGGACTATCAAAGAACTAAGTGCAAGAGTCAAGTGCAGAATGCTCAACCTCCAAAAAGACTTAGAGAAAGAGAAGGAACTTACCCAAGAGTTGGAAGCCACCAACCAAACTTTAAGGGGAGATATTATAGACTTAGTGATGGAATCATGTGAACAAGATAGGTGGATTGCCTCTAGGAACATTGTGTTAGCCAACAAATCCAGTGAGATAGGATTGTGAACGCACTTCGTTAGTTGGACCACCACCTATCACCTTATTTTCCAAAATGATACCTTAAATAAGTTTGGACCTTGATTGATGTAATGGAATTATGTATGCATGACTTGTGTGATTTTTTGTGATCCATGGATGTGTATGAGATATTTGTCCTATTTTAAATTGTGTTGTCCTAACTTTTCTATCTTATAAATAGATGCCTATTACCATCAGCACCGTTGAGGAGTTCCAGGGTACCCGTTTTGGTCCGCGTATCGTTGAGCTTACCACTTTGCTCAATCTCCCTCTTCCTACCATTATGGTGCACCCACTCACCAAGTTCAAGAGGAAGGACCTCTGGGGCTTCAAGGTGAACCAGCCCGGACGCCAGACGGAGCCCACTACGGAGGCCATCGTCTTCAAGCTTATGCACGATGACAGGAAGAGAGGCATGGAGGTCGTCATGCAGGACCTGATAGGACGTCTGTTAGGCCGTCACTCCCGACAGGTTAGGGGCACCCACTTCCACGTCTTCGGAAGACGTGATGACGACGGAGAGTCCATTGACTTTGAGGACGACTCGAGGGACGCAGCAGAGCCGATACGTCTCTATCTCCAGGACTTAGAGTCTCTTATTAGGCACGTGGACACGGACAGGACCAACGTCATGCTCAACAATGATGAGCTCCAGGTGCAGCTTCGCGAGAAGGACAAGCTTTTCGCACAGCAGGACGAGATAGTCAAGGAAACGGAGGCGAAGTTCGAGACCCAGGACCGCAAGTTCAAGAGTCAGGAGAAACGCGTCCAGGATAGGAACAAGAGGATCCGGGACATGACCGAGGAGCTGAAGTCCAAGGATTTCGAGCTAGAGCAGCAGCAGATGGTGATTGAGAGGCTTCGCTCCCAAAAGAGGGCTCTCAAGACCAAGATCGAGTCCTTGACCACTACCATTGAGGAGAACAAGACCACGATGGATAACGCAGGTCTTACTTTTGTCGAGGAGGTCTATGAGGAGCCTGATGCTGTTGCTGGTAAGTTCAGACTCAATTCCATTCCAGCATTTGTACTCTTTGATACTGGTGCATCTCATTCATTCCTATCAAAAGCATTTGTTGATAGAAATGGGTTTGCATCTGAAAACATTGGGTGTCCAATAAAAGTTAGTTCTCCGGGTGGAGATATGATAGTAAGTCTTGGATGCCGGGATCTTGTCATAGAGTTTAGAAAGCATAAGTTTCCAGTGAGCCTGATAATTCTAGATTCCCAAGGATTGGATGTAATTCTAGGAATGGATTGGATGGCTAAGTATGAAGGAGTGCTTGATTGTGCTAATCGTACTGTTTCACTCACAACCCCAGAAGGGAAAAGAATAAAGTTCAGGTCAAACTTTGAATCCAAAGGAAGTAAGCTTAATTCTCTTAAGGGGGTTAGCTTGGGCAGTGTGCCAATTGTGTGTGAGTATCCGGATGTATTTCCGGAAGAATTACCAGGAATGCCACCAGATAGAGATGTGGAGTTTCTGATAGATTTGGTACCAGGTTCTGGACCAATAGCAAAGAGACCATACAAAATGGCAGCTGAAGAACTGAAAGAGCTCAAGAAACAACTAGGAGAACAGTTGCAGAAGGGATTTATCCAACCAAGTTCTTCATCTTGGGGAGCCCCAGTATTGTTCGTGGAGAAGAAAGATAGAAGCCAAAGGTTATGCATAGATTACCGTTCACTCAACGAGGTAACTATCAAGAACAAATATCCTTTGCCAAGAATCAATGACTTGTTTGATCAGCTAGAGGGAGCTTGTGTGTTCTCGAAAATTGATCTCCGGTCGGGCTATTTTCAACTCAAGATAAGAGAGCAAGACATACCTAAAACAGCATTTACCACAAGGTATGGATTGTATGAATATACCGTAATGCCTTTCGGCTTAACCAATGCACCAGCATACTTCATGAATATGATGAACAAGGTGTTCATGGAATTTCTTGACAAGTTCGTTGTCGTCTTCATCGATGACATCTTAGTCTACTCCAAGAGCAAGGAAGAACATGAAGGACACTTGCGCTTGATACTTGAGAAGTTGAGAGAGCATAAACTTTATGCCAAATTCAGCAAGTGTGAGTTCTGGTTAGAAGAAGTTGGATTTCTTGGTCATGTTATGACAAAAGATGGTGTAGCAGTTGATCCTGCTAAGGTTTCAGCTGTGACAGAATGGGAATCTCCCAAGAATGTGAAAGAAGTTTGCAGTTTCCTTGGTTTAGCAGGTTACTACAGAAGGTTCATTGAGAATTTCTCAAAAGTTGCTAAACCCATGACTGAATTGTTAAAGAAAGATAAAAAGTTTGTTTGGTCGGAAGGTTGTGAAGTCAGCTTTCAAGAATTGAAGAAGAGACTTGTGACAGCACCGGTTTTATGTCTACCAGATTTGGAAAAGAATTTCCAAGTATATTGTGACGCGTCTCACCAAGGTTTGGGTGCCGTACTTATGCAAGACGGTAAAGTTGTGGCCTATGCCTCGAGACAACTCAAAACTCATGAAGTAAACTATCCTACTCATGATTTGGAGTTAGCCTCGTAAATCCATGCACTCAAAACATGGAGACATTACCTTTTGGGAAAGCGTTGTGAAGTGTTCGCCGATCACAAGAGTTTGAAATATATCTTCACCCAGAAGGAAATCAATATGAGACAAAGAAGATGGTTAGAGCTTATCAAGGATTACGACTTAAGTTTGCAATACCACCCCGGTAAAGCAAACGTTGTAGCGGATGCTCTAAGTCATAAGGTATTTGTGAATGGCCTTACCAAAGGCGAATTGCCAGATGATTTGTGTAAGCAATTCAAAGAACTCAGATTGGAGATTGTACCTGAAGGACATCTCATGTCTTTAGATGTTCAACCCACTTTGTTGGACAAAATTCGAGAAGCTCAAAGGACTGATAAGGAGATTGAAGAGATTAAGAAAAATATTGACCAAGGGAAAGCTAAAAGTTTCCATGTAGATGAACAAGGTACTTTATGGCATGGGAAACGTATTTGTGTTTCGCAAGATCCGGAAATGCGGAAACTATTTCTGCAAGAAGCCCACAACTCTCTGTATTCTATTCATCCGGGTAACACCAAAATGTATATGGACATGAAAGAAAGATTTTGGTGGAACAATCTCAAGAGGGACATAGCCGAGCACATTGCTTTGTGTGATGTGTGTAGTAGAGTAAAAGCGGAGCATCAAAAACCAGCCGGTTTACTTCAACCACTACCTATTCCTGATTGGAAATGGGACAAAATTGGAATGGATTTCATCACCGGATTACCAAGGACCAGATCAGGATATGATTCCATATGGGTAGTAGTGGATCGCTTAACTAAAGTGGCCCATTTCATACCCGTGAAGACAACTTATACAAGTGCCAAGTTAGCCAAAATCTACATGAGTAGAATTGTATGCCTTCACGGTGTGCCTAAAAGTATTGTGTCCGATAGGGGAACCCAATTCACTTCCCATTTTTGGAGACAGTTACACGAGTCATTAGGAACGAGGTTGGAATTCAGTACTGCTTTTCACCCTCAAACCGATGGACAAACGGAAAGGACTAACCAAATTCTGGAAGACATGTTGAGGGCATGTGCCCTAGATTATGGAGCAAGTTGGGATGAAAGTCTTCCTTACGCAGAATTTTCTTATAACAACAGCTATCAAGCCAGCATTGAGATGGCACCGTTTGAGTTTATCTACGGAAGAAAATGTACCACCCCGTTGTTATGGAATGGTGTGGGAGAAAGAAGTTTATTTGGGCCAGATCTTATCAAAGAAGCCGAAGAGAAGGTCAAATTGGTTAAAGACAGGTTGAAGGTAGCACAGTCCCGACAGAAAAGCTACGTAGATCCTAAGCGTAGAGAAGTCACCTACGAAGTTGGTGATAGAGCCTATCTTAGAGTATCACCACTCCGTGGAGTGAAAAGATTCGGAGTCAAAGGAAAGTTGGCGCCAAGATATGTTGGGCCATTCAAGATTCTGAGTCGCAAAGGCGAAGTTGCTTATGAAATTGAACTGCCAGCATCTTTATCAGCAGTCCATAATGTATTTCATGTGAGTCAGCTTAAGAAATGCCACCCAGAAATGGAAGAATCTTCTTTGAAGGATACCATACCTTTGGAATAAGTTCAACTAGAAAGTGATCTCACTTATGAAGAAAAGCCTATCAAGATTCTTGAGACCGCAGAAAGAGTCACGAGAACAAAGACTATCAAGTTTTGCAAAGTGCAATGGAACCATCATACCGAAGAGGAAGCAACATGGGAGAGAGAAGATGATCTTCGGAAAGACCACCCTCACCTATTTGCTAGCCAATCCGAATCTCGAGGGCGAGATTCATCTTAAGGGGGTTAGATTTGTAACATCCCTAAAATCATATTTCAAAACTCATGCATATCATCCATGCATCCATCATCATTTAGGGTTTCATCTCAAAATCATTTCAAAAACAGGAACAATGTTGCTCATTACTTTATGTATGAAAACCCTGGCCTTTGTGCTACATGCTAATGAGAAAGGTGCTATTATTTAATCGGGATGTGAATTCAAACTTAAGTGATTTTTTTAAAAGCTTGAGCAAAGTTTCAAAACAAAATATGGAATAGAACCAAAGTTATGCCTATTATTATATTTCCTAAAAGGCTTGGTTTTATTGTATTATTTTCAAATAACCCAAGTAGGTCTGAGTGAACAGAGGTGTTTTACACTTATTTGGATGCAAGGAACACTGTACAAAAGTCTAGAGAAGATTTGAATTCAAAATTATTTGAAATAGGATTTGAAAACCATTCCTAGAAATTCATTTAGAAAAAGAAAAGGAATAAAGGAGAAAAAAATAGACAGCCAGTCAAAATGACCGACCCAGCCCAACACGGCCCAGCTAGCCTAGCAGCTCCCACCCCGCGAAACATTTTCTTTCACCTGCCCCCGCACCCACCAGCTCACTGACAGGCAAGACCCACTCTCCCTCCTCCTCTCTCGCTGACAGCCGCGGCCCACACGGGTACCATCGTCTCCACCCCCACGACTGGTTCATCCCCAAATTAACGCAGGCCGTTTCCTGTTGATTTGCGCTGCTTCAATTTGCGTAATTGCACGAGTAAATCTCGCTCGTATCCTGGCTACTTAAACCCCCTCTGCCCCCTCTCCATTCTCCCCCAAACCCCAAGCCTAGAGCGCCCCAGTCGCATTTAATTGCTCACCGCAACCCCGCTGTCTCCGACGAGCTGCAGCCACGATTCTGGCCAACTCCGACCACCCCTCTGCTCCTGGTTCACACAAACAGACTCCACCTGACCTCGCGCATCTCCCAGTACCACCAGCTCGCCCGCGCGTGACCCCGAACGTCGGCAACGCAAACGACTGAGCGCCACCGTCTTCGGCTTCAACTCCGTCGAGCTCCCCCGGTAAGACCAGACCACCCCGAGCTTTCCCCTTCACGCACGCGTCTTCTCTGTGATCTTCTGCATCTGACCACATCCTCCATTTGCCTCCTCTTGATCGACAGCGTCGCCTACGACCTCGAACAGAGCCACCCGTCGCCAGATCCTACTCCGGCGAGCAATTCACCGCAACCCTGAGCGCCCCTTGCCGAACCGTTTGCACGTTGAGCATCACCGCGTCCTTGCGATCACGGTGAGTACTTTCCCTGCCCATCTAGCTCCCTGTATTGCCGGCGCCGCCACTATCTGGCCGTCACCGCGGCCGTTAAGCCGCCGCCATTAATAGCTTGTCGTTCGAGTCCGTTGGATCCGTATCGTAGGGCTAGGATAGATCATAATCGAAGAGGTATCGTATGTCTCTGCGCCGTTAGATCTAAGTTAGATCCTGCGGTCTGCGTCTGCTGATCCACGCGAATCGGTACGCGCCAGTGATACTGCGACACGTGTCTAGGGTTAATTCAAAAACAGAATTCAAAAACAGATTTAGATCCAGATTTCAATTGGCTATAACTTGAGTTTTCCACGTTAGAATTTTGTAAACTTTATACCGTTGGAATCAGTGATTCAAGGCCTTTCTGAATATGCAATGTGTTTAACAAATAGTAACTGTTAAAATGACTTTGTATGCAGAAACAAGTTTAGGTCCATTTTGATTATAGTTTTTGTTTAGCAATTTGTTTTAGGGCTAAATAAGTTTAGTTAGCAAACTTTGTGACTTGTTATGTTTCTGTATTATACACTTGCTGGGCAGAATTTTCAAAATCATCACTTAGTAAATCCTTGCATGCATGCATTCATATTTTTGATTGTATATGAGTTGTGTGTAATTGTATGCTACAAATTTTTGTGTAGATTTTGCTAGTGACTGTGATTGTGAAGAGTGCTGCTCTCCCCATTACCAAGGCAAGTGATACTTCATGATATTTCCACCCTTTATTTTGATTAAGCATTAGAATTATTTTTTCTAAGTCTTGCATGCTACTTTTGCCAAATGCTAAGTGGGAAATCCTATGTTGTTATAGAATTGTAGAATTGCTAGGGAATTTTCCTAAGTTAAGATACTATGCTATGCTTAGCCTAGCTAATAGAAAACAAGGGTTGGCAAAGTATGTAAATGCTATGGTAAAATAATTCTAAGTCCTTTGGGACTCATGCTTTTCTTAATAAAACAACTAAGTCAATGAACTTCCTGGGTGGAATGGGACTTGAATGGTGGTTTTTGGTTGAGTGGTTACACAAGGCCATGGATTTGGCTTGTGTATCTCACTTGTGGTATGCCACCCAGGCACAAAGGGATTTGGAGGCCAAATGTTGAGAAAAGCTTACAGTGCAACCACTTGGCAATATGGGCTCTGCCATGATCATATAGGTTGCTAGAACTTAGTCACTTGGACAGTTGGTGGTAGTGGGAATGATAGGTTGGAGCGCGTCCATTTGACTAAGGAAAGGCTTCTGAAAGGTCCTGTCTTGGGAAACCAAGTCTGGTGGGGAAAGTGCACAACCTCTGCAGATGGAAAATCTAAGTACTTAGCCAAGTCCATGGCAATGGACAAATTGAGCATCAAGACATGGAAGCTACAAGAATCTCATCACTCCAACTTCTAAGTAAAACTTGTGGGTGAACAAGGGTGAAGAACCCCAATGTCTATTGGTGGTTTCTTGGGAAGTTTTTTTTTATAAAGAAAAACTTAGTGATTTCAACTAATAGGAAAAACCTATTTTGAGCAAAGCAAGCCAAGCTACACTTAGCCAAAATGCATATAGTAAGATAGTCCACTTAAAATTTACTAAGATATCACTTGCCAATACTATTCCAAAGTATTGACCCTCTGTGGCTGTAACTTGTGATGTTGCAGGTTACTCCGATGATGAGTAGGAGTCATGAGTCTACACTCAACATGCTTGCATGTGGCACATGAAGATGAGGACTTATGTTTATTTACTTATTCCATAAACTCTTGTATTAGGCCTTTGGCCCTGAGTTGTATAAGACTATGTTTTATCTCTGGAATGAATGTAATAAACGACATTTGTATCTGTGTACTTCATCTTAAACTGTGGATGCTAGCATTGATCTAGGGACTAGCATTACAATCACAGGGATCCTTTCCTTTACAAAGGAGGGATCTTACAGGTGAATTCCAAAATACTATTTTCTCATGAATTATATAATTATTCTTATTAGAGATTTGTCCTTATTAAAATAGGGATAGAATGGTTATTGCCATTTTATTTTATTTTGGAAATTCTTTATCCATTTATTTTATTTGGGTTTTGGATTATATTCATTCCATTTGCTTATGGATTTGGCCAAGATTCAATTTGGTATTTAATATTCCTTATTTAATATTTCTTTCTTCATCTTATAGAATCCATATCTTTTTATTTAGAGATCCAAACTTGGTGATTCCAATTTGTAAAATATTATTTGAGATTTATTTATCCTTTTAAATATCTTGGTGATGTTTAGGTGCGACGGGTGATGTTTAGTTGCGACGGGTTGGAGGGAGGAGAACGGGGGTGGAAGAATGAAACTGCTGTGTTATTTCACCCCGTCCCCTCCCTTTAAGTGGCAGAAACCGTCTTGACCGGAGACTCCGGTGCAGGTGCACAGGAGACTCCGGTCCTCCTCGACCAAAAACTCTAGGTTTCGTGTTTAGGGACATATATGAGAGATAGAGTATTTTAAGACAGGGTATAGGCTTGGGTTAAGATGTCAATATGTGAAGAATCAAAAAGAGCCATAAAAATCTACTAGAATGTTCAAGAAAGCTCCAAATATGCACTAACCAACAAATGACAAACACGTGTAAGAACCAACCTCTCGAATGTGAGAGGGCGGTGGCCTAGCCCGCCATGTTTGAGTATACTCGGCTTGGCACCACGAAGATATATCTTGGGTCCATTACAGAAACTCATCATTTAAGCACACATATCACATAATGATATTAAGAGGAATGGTTTTTATCGATTTGGGCATAATAGGGGGGGATAGTCCAATCAATTAGGACCGCACTCCCCCTATATCCATGCCTGCACCTAAACCAAATAAGGGTCAATACATAGGTGAGTATGCAAGGTGATCAAGTCAAGCTCCTTGAATCTATGATATTTAGTTCATTCCTCAAATAGCAAAACCTTGCTTCGTCAAGTGGCTTTGTGAAGATGTCAGCAAGTTGGTCTTTGGTTGACACATATGATAGCTCAATATCACCTCGAGCAACATGATCCCTAATGAAGTGATGATGAATCTCAATATGCTTTGTCCTTGTGTGATCCACCGAGTTGTAGGCAATCTTGATGGCACTTTCATTGTCACATAGAAGAGGCACTGATACGTCGGAAACATATCTATAATTTTTGATGTTCCATGCTTGTTTAGTATCCACTTTGCTTTGCTTTGTCTACACTTTAAGGTGTTTTTATATGTTTTCTGGTACTAACCTATTAACAAGTTGCCACGGTGCCAGTTGCCTGTTTTATTCTATTTTTGGTTCCACAAAGGCAGAAAATCAATATTCTCGGAATTGGACGGGACAAAAGCTAAAGTCAATATTTTACCGTGGGCAACACGAAGTCCAGAGGAGAGACGGAGGGGTGCCATAGGTCAGCCACACCCCCCCTGGCCGCCTCCCAGCCTCGCCTCTTCGCCTATAAGAAGCCCCCGATCAAAACTCCACGAAACCGTCTATAGATGTCGCCGCCATCGTCCCTAGATCGGGGGGATCTGAAGTTCTTCTCCGCACCCTGCCGGAGGGGAGATCATCCTGGAGGCCTTCTTCTCCGGTATGACGCGTGAGTAGTTCCACCTTGGACTACGGGTCCATGTAGTAGCTAGATGGTTGTATCTCCTCCTTTGTGCTTTCATGTATAGATCGTGTGAGCTCCGTTCATGATCAAGATCTAATCTATTTGTAATCATGCATGTTGTGTTTACGGGGATCCGATGGATATTGAGATTACTATGTCAGATTGATTAATGGTTTTGTCTATTTGATTCTATCATGTCTGTGTTTTTTGTGATCTTGTATGCTCTCCGTTGTTAGTAGATATCTTGGCCAAGTAGTTGCTAGTGACTCCAAGAGGGGGTATTTATGCTCGATAGTGGGTTCATGCCTCTAGTTTCCAAGGGGAGTGACAGAAATCTCTTCGGTTGTAGATGTGTTGTTGCCACTAGGTATAAAACAATGGTCTCTTGTTCATGGAACAAGTGGATTATTTACCTTGCACACTTTGCTTAAAGTAGTTGTCTATTGCTTGCAACTTAATA
This sequence comes from Avena insularis, assembly GCA_023614405.1. Lineage (NCBI taxonomy): Eukaryota > Viridiplantae > Streptophyta > Magnoliopsida > Poales > Poaceae > Avena > Avena insularis. The sequence goes on along the minus strand of CM042689.1, from coordinate 25,605,613 downwards.
CTGGAGGGGGTTCAGATGATAACCTGAAGGTGGACTTCTAGTCATAGATGTAGTTGGATGGCGGTCTATGTATCTTGTTGTATTGCCCAATCGAATCTCATAGGATCTTTTTGTCTAGTATTGCACTGTAATTTGTTTACCCTTCATGCCATGTTGTTTATCTAAGGATAGAACCTCTAGTGAACTACGTACCCCAGTCCAATCTTTACCATTGATACTTCTTCCACTGTTACCGTTTACTTGTTGCAAACCATCATCACCTTCCACACGATACAGTTAATCCTTTGTTACAGCAAACTGGTGAGCTTGACAACCTCACTATTCGTTGGGACAAAGTCTTGAGTTTGTGTTGTGCAGTTTTCCACGTTGCTTGCAACACCTTTGAGACGTTTCCTTCCTCCTTCTGGTACGATAACCTCGGTCTCTACTGAGGGAAGGCTTGCTGTTGTGCTCATCACACCTTGCTCTTGGGGTTTCCAACGAAGCGCTCCCACGTTGATACCGGGCGCCATCAAGCTTTCTGGCGCCGTTTCTGGGGAGGCTAAGGACGTCTTCACAAGGGGAGTCCTCCACTTCCTTTCTCTTTACTTTGTTTTTGGTTTGCTTAGTTTTTTTGCTTGGTTTTGTTTGCCTCTTTTTATAAAAAACTCCAAAAAAGTTAGTTTAGTTTGGTTTGCTTTCTCTTATCAAAAACACAAAAAAAAATTAGTTCCTGCTCTAGCAGCTGCTACTGTATTTGGCTTGCCCCACCTTTGCCAAAATGAACTCTGCTGAGAACACCAAGTTGTGTGACTTCACTAGCACAAACAACAATGATTTCCTTAGCACTCCTATTGATCCACCTGCTCCCGATGCTACCTATTATGAAATTAAGCCTGCTTTGTTGAATCTTGTGATGAGAGAGCATTTTTTTTGTGCTAGTTCTGATGATGTTGTTGCCCACCTCAATAGCTTTGTTGAACTTTGTGAGATGTAAAAGTATAAGGATGTAGATGGAGATATTATGAAGCTCAAGTTGTTTCCTTTCTCCTTGAGAGTAAAAGCTAAAGAATGGTTGCTATCTTTGCCTAGAAATAGTATTAATTCTTGGATTAAGTGCAAAGATGCTTTTATTTGAAAGTACTACCCCCTTCTAAGATTATATCTATGAGAAGTGACATTATAAAATTTAAACAACTTGATAATGAACATGTTTCTTAAGCTTTGGAAAGAATGAAATCTTTGGTTAAGAATTGTCCCACTCATGGACTCACTGCTTGGATGATTATCCAGAATTTTTATGCAGGTTTGAACTTCTCTTCAAGAAACATGTTGGATTCAGCTGCCGGAGGTACCTTTATGGGCATCACTTTGGGTGTTGCAACAAAACTCCTTGATAATATGATGGTTAACTACTCTAAATGGCACACTGAAAGAGCTCCACATGGTAAGAAGTTAAATTCTATTGAAAAAACCTCCTCTTTGAGTGATAAGATAGATGTCATTATGGCTATGCTTGTTAATGGGAAAGCTCCTTTAGATCCTAATAATGTTCACTTAGCCTCTTTGGTTGCTCAAGAAGAGCAAGTTGATGTGAACTTCATTAGAAACAACAATTTCAACAACAATGCCTATAGGAATAATTTTGGTGGTAACAACTATAGGCCTTATCCTCCTAATAATGGAAATTCCTATGGAAACTCCTACAACAATGATAGAGGTGCCCCCTCTGAACTTGAAGTCATGCTCAAAGACTTTATTAGTAAACAAACCACTTTCAACAAGGCTATAGAGGAAAAGCTTTTGAATGTTGAGAAAAATATATCCTCTTTGTCTGAAGCATAATCCTCCTTGATTAATAAAATGGCTGCTAAACCTGAAACCATGGAAAGTACCTTTGATGCCACTCATGCCATACAAGTTACTATTGATGAAAATGTTATACTGTTAGCTCAACTTCATGCTAAGTGGGAAAGGGAAGCTGAAATTGATAGAAACAATAGTGTGTGCACCATCACCACTAAACTACAAGAAGTCCCTATTCCTCCTCCTACAATGCCTAAGTCTAATGAGTCTACTACTAGTGATGCTAAGTTTGATTTTGATATAGATGGTTGCAATATTTCTGAAGTGATTATGTTCTTGCAAAAGCTTGCTAGAAGTCCTGATGCTAGTGATATGCATATTGCTTTCACCAAACACATTACAGATACTCTTGTTAAGATTAAGGAAGAGAAGTTAAAACACAAAGCTTCTATTCCTAGGAAAGTAGAAGATAGTTGGGAACCCATTATTAATATGCAAGTGAATGAGTTTGATCTCAAAGCTTCATGCGATCTTGGTTCTAGTGTCTCTATTATGCCTAGGAAGATTTATGAAATGCTTGATTTGCCACCTTTGGAAGATTGTTATTTGGATGTCCCACTTAATGATAATGATAAGACGAAACTCATGGGAAGTATTAATGATCTTATCATTATGGTTAACAATGTTTATGTCCCTATTGATTTCTATGTTTTGGATGTTGAATACAATGCTTCTTGTCCTATTACTTTTGGGAAGACCTTTTCTTAGAAATGTTGGTGCCATCATTGATATGAAAGAAGGCACCATTAAATATCATTTAACATTCAAGAAAGGTATTGAACACTTCCCTATAAGGATATAGAAGTTGCTTTTTTTCTCCTCCTTTGAAATCAAGGTTTGATGTTAATGCTTCCTCATTTGAAAATACTTGATTTTCTTGCTTCTTGTGCCTAACTTAAAGGCGTTAAAGAAAAGTACTTGTTGGGAGATAACCCAAGAGTTTCCTTGAGTCTTGGAAGTTATTACTTCAGTAATGACCTCTCTTTATCCTTTTTGTTTGATTTTTGTGCCAAGAATGACCTCTAATGAGAGGGAAGTAAGATTTGAGGAGTTGCAGTCCCGAAACAGATTTCTATCCTACACCATAAACATTCGTGAGGAGTCTATTTAAGTCGGATTGAGCTGAAAATTTACTCATAAATCCCCCATTATGTTAGCTAACTTTATTTAGTTCAACACTTTTTGATTTGATAAACATAAGATTTTTGAAAAAATCGGTTTCTGCCTGCTGGTCTGTTTTGACAGATTTCTGCCATTATTTGCATTTGCTTCTTATTGATTCCGTTTTAAGTTCTATTTTGGAGAATTGAGCTTGTTGAAGGATTTGCTACAGTAGCTGTGGTTTTAGTGAAAATATTTTCTGTTCCAAAGCTAAGCCTAAAGGTCTATTATCTTTTGAATACACTAATATTGCTAATGAAGATTTGTGAAGTTTTGTATGAAGGAAAAATTCCAGGTGTAGAGAAAGAATGATATAATGAGATGAAGAATGGACAAAAGCTCAAGATTGGGGATTCCACCATGGTGTAATCCCAAGAAATATCCAAGAGGTACAAGCGTCAAAGCTTGGGGATGCCCGAGGCATCCCCTTCATCAATAAAAAGCTCAGGTCTTTCGAGACACTTCGTTTTTATTGTTTCATGCACTGTTGTGTTGTTCTTGGAGCGTCTTAGTTTTCGTTTTCTTTGCTTATTTTAGTTTAGTTTGCTTGAATAAAGTAGTTTGGACCCCCATTCTCACTGTGTTGTTTTAAATAAGTCGATTGGTGTTGGAAAGGAGTAGAAAGTTCTTGCTTGGAAGTGTAAGAGGAGCTTGCATTGACTGTGACTTAGACTTTATCATGTCATGCTAGGTGTTGTTTTGAAATTATGCTTAGTGATTATTGTTGTAGCATGTCTTGCTCCAAGTCATTGAGATTGCTTAGTGTGCCTTGAAAGAATCATGCATTGTTTTAGCATACAAAAGCATAGTATTGTGGTATTCTCCTTTGATGTTTTGTTTGGGTTGACTTGGCACATGCTCACACCATGTTATGACTATGAACAAGTCACCATATCCTCTATGATCATTTAGTCCTTGACTTGTAGTACCATTCTATGCTTTGATTAGTAATGTTGTTGCTCTGCATGATTATGGCCATTATTGCTCTCTTAGTTGGTTGCTCTCAGTCTTTTGCTAGCCTCCACTTGTATGAGTAAGCTCTACTCATTCTTTCAACTCCCAAGAAACCAAGTTTTTCCAAAGTGTCCACTATAAATTCCTATGCATGGTGTGTTACACCATTCCAAGTATATTCTTGTTTATAGCTATCTTCCAATTAAAAACTATTTTGTTATGTGAAAACTTAGTGATTAAATCCCTCACGAACTTGACGACACACTTTATATTATGTGCCCCTAATAAATTTGAACCATTGTGTCATCTATGTTGTATATGCTTGCACTTATACGTTGGAATTAGCAGAACTATGCTAGCATGAGGAACGTTTTCAACATTGCACTTGTACTTTGTACTCAGTTGATATCATGCTCTTTTATCTATGGATGTCAACGGTGTGAAATAAAAAGGGAGATTGTAAGTCCATGGAGTTATGTATTTTGTGTTAGAGAAACGCCTGGGCCGCTAGCCTAAGCCATGCCTAATCATGGTGGAAACTTGCAGCATCACCATAGTGAGCTATCTGTGAAGCATCCTCAATAAAAATCTATGCACATAGTAAATAAAAATATCGCTGAGATGCTCATTTCTGCTTGCCTTGTCATTTTGGTTATGGAAAAGCTCATGTACCATGTGCAAGGGGTACCCCGTTGGCGGTTCTCTATGATACGCATGGACTTACTATGACAAGAACTTACAGGTGACTGAAGTTGAGTAGCATGAGGTGTGGCCCTCATATTCAAGGGACATGAGATTGCCAACTTATACTTTGTCAAGCATATACTCCATAGTTTGTTCACTTGAACCTTAATCACTTCAATATGCTTATGATAGGGGCAATGAGGACTGAAAGCTAACAAGTACCATAATTTTTGGAAGCTCTTTTTGAAACTTTAAGTCCCTTCTTCCCCTTATCAAGGGCCTTTCTTCCACTATTATGTTGAGCCTCCACCTTCTACCTTTAGGCACCATTAAGAGAGCATAGTTGCCATTCTTAGTTCTATGTGCAGTGTCCCAAAACTTATTGATTGATGCATATTGTGATATTGCTTGTTCTTGTGCTATTTGTATCTAGTCATTCTTATGAACTTTGAAGGTGTCCTATGCATCTATTTGCTACTCTATGAGGGACAAGCTGAATGCCACTATGCCATGTTTTCTGTATGTGAAAGAAACAAACGTTTTTCAATGCATGTTATTCATGATCTTTGTTTGTAGCCTTGCATGTTGCATGCATAGTTACTTTATCTTATTGTTAGAACTCCATCTTTCATACTCGTGTTTAGATTTCTTTGATCTCAGCTTTCAATGCTTGCAAATGGTTTGATCTTTATTGTGAAGGTGCATGTCACCTCAAAAATTAGTCTTTTTATCACTTACCTACTCGAGGATGAGTAGGAGTTAAGCTTGGGGATGCTTGATACGTCGAAAACGTATCTATAATTTTTGATGTTCCATGCTTGTTTAGTATCCACTTTGCTTTGCTTTGTCTACACTTTGAGGTGTTTTTATATGTTTTCTGGTACTAACCTATTAACAAGTTGTCACACTGTCAGTTGCCTGTTTTCTTCTGTTTTTGGTTCCACAAAGGCAGAAAATCAATATTCTCGGAATTGGACGGGACCAAAGTCAATATTTTACCGTGGGCAACATGAAGTCCAGAGGACAGACGGAGGGGCACCACAGGGTGGCCACACCCCCCAGGCACGGCCCAAGGTGGGCCCATGCCTAGGCAGGGTGTGGGCCCCCTGGCCGCCTCCTAGTCTCGCCTCTTCGCCTATAAGAAGCCCCCGATGCAGAAACCCTAGGCACCCGATCAAAACTCCACAAAACCGTCTGTAGACGCCGCCACCATCGCCCCTAGATCGGGGGGATCTGAAGTTCTTCCCGACACCCTGCTAGAGGGGAGATCATCCCGGAGGCCTTCTTATCCGGTATGAAGAGTGAGTAGTTCCACCTTGGACTACGGGTCCATGTAGTAGCTAGATGGTTGTATCTCCTCCTTGTGCTTTCATGTATAGATCTTGTGAGCTCCATTCATGATCAAGATCTAATCTATTTGTAATCATGCATGTTGTGTTTGCAGGGATCCGATGGATATTGAGATTACTATGTCAGATTGATTAATGTTTTTTTCTATTTGATTCTATCATGTCTGTGTTGTTTGTGATCTTGCATGCTCTTCGTTTTAGTAGCTATCTTGGCCAATTAGTTGCTAGTGACTCCAAGAGGGGGTATTTATGCTCGATAGTGGGTTCATGCCTCTAGTTTCCAAGGGAAGTGACAGAAATCTCTTTGGTTGTAGATGTGTTGTTGCCACTAGGGAGAAAACAACTGTCTCTTGTTCATGGAACAAGTGGATTGTTTACCTTACACACTTTGCTTAAAGCAGTTGTCTGTTGCTTGCAACTTAATACTGGAGGGGGTTCAGATGATAACCTGAAGGTGGACTTCTAGTCATAGATGTAGTTGGATGGCGGTCTATGTATCTTTTTGTATTGCCCAATCGAATCTCATAGCATCTTTTTGTCTAGTAGTGCATTGTTATGCCTTGCTCAGTTCCTGTCAATTGCCCTACTGTAATTTGTTTACCCTTCATGCAATGTTGTTTATCTAAGGAGAGCACCACTAGTGAACTATGGACCTCGGTCCAATCTTTACCATTGATACATCTTCCACTGTTACTGTTTACTTGCTGCAAACCATCATCACCTTCCACACCATACATTTAATCCTTTGTTACAGCAAACCGGTGAGCTTTACAACCTCACTGTTCGTTGGGACAAAGTCTTGAGTTTGTGTTGTGCAGGTGTCCATGTTGCTTGCAACACCTTTGAGATGTTTCCTTCCTCCTTCTGGTTCGATAACCTCGTTCTCTACTGAGGGAAGGCTTGCTGTTGTGCTCATCACACCTTGCTCTTGGGGTTTCCAACAAAGCGCTCCCACGTTGATACCGGGCGCTATCATGCACTTTGTCACAATGGACACTGTATTCCTTTAAAGTTTGACTCATCCATAGCAATTGAGTGCAAGCACTAGCAGTTGCCATATACTCGGCTTCGATGGTGGAGAGAGATATATAATTTTGCTTCTTAGAAGACAAACATACCAAGGACCTACCAAGAAATTGGCAATCCCCGGATGTTGATTTTCTATCATATTTATCACCAGCCCAATCCGAGTCCGTGTATCCAAAAAGATCAAATGTTGACCCTCGAGGATACCAAAGACCATAATGTGGGGTATGAACAAAATATCGAAAGATTCTCTTGACCGCCATCAAATGGCTTTCTTTAGGTGCCGCTTGATATCTTGCACACACACATACACTCAACACAATATCGGGTCTAGATGCACAAAGGTAAAGCAAAGAACCAATCATAAACCGGTATACCTTTTGATCCACATCTTTACCATTTGGATTTTGTTCTAGATGAGTCTTTGTATCCATGGGAGTAGGAGCTCTGTTTAAATCTTGCATATTGAATCTTTTGAGCATATCTTGAGTATACTTGGCTTGGTTGAAGAATGTCCCTCCTCTAACTTGCTTGATATCAAAACCAAGGAATACCTTAACTCCCCCATCATAGACATCTGGAACCTACTAGTCATAAGCTTTGAGAGTTCATCATTAAAATCTTTGTTAGATGAGCCAAAGATAATATCATCAACATATATTTGGCATACAAAAAGCTCCCCATTGACCTTCTTAGTAAAAAGAGTGGGATCGATTTTCCCAACCTCAAATCCACGGTCAAACAACAACTCTCTAAGGTGCTCATACCACATGCGTGGGGCTTGTTTGATCCCATAGAGCGCCTTATCAAGTTTGTAGACATGGTTTGGGAAGTTAGGATCCTCAAATCCCGGGGTTTGATTTACATAAACCAATTCATTCAATGGACCATTAAGAAAGGCACTTTATACATCCATTTGTTGCAACTTAAAGTTATGATGTGCCGCATAAGCAAGAAGGATACAGATGGACTCAAGGCGAGCCACGGGTGCATATGTCTCTCCATAATCAATGCCTTCAAATTGAGAGAACCCTTGTGCAACCAATCTTGCCTTGTTCCTTACTATAATTCCATGCTCATCTTTCTTGTTCTTGAATATCCACTTGGTGCCTATAACATTGCGGCAATCCTTTGGCTTCTCAACTAACTTCCATACTTTGTTTCTCTCAAAGTTGTTGAGATCTTTGTGCATTGCTTCCAACCAATCCGAATCTTCAAGAGATTCCCACACTTTCTTTGGTTCGATCATGGAGATGTGAGCTTGATGTTCACTGAACCTCTTCAATTGTGCTCTTGTGGAAATGCCTCTCCTTAGATCACCAACCACATTCTCTATAGAGTGGTCTCTTAATTCCAACATCCTATCCGTTCTAGCTTTGCGACGAGTGTGGATCTCCTTGTTGTTTCTTGGGGGGACCTCTTCATCATTTTGGTCCTCGTCTTGACCATCAACTTGACCTTGATCATCACTGGAATCATTCTCTTCATCAAGAGGCAAAGATTGACCTTGGTCTTGATCTGGCGCATTTCTAGCATTGAGTTGAGATTGTCTTAAGGCATTTTGTATGGATCTTCCTTGTGTAATTGACTTGGAAGTACTTGACATTCTAGAGAATGGTGACTCAAGCTCCTCCTCACTAGGGATGTCACCTTGATCAACATGTTGAGGGTCCACAACTTGTCTTTGGCTTGGGTCATTGTCCTCCTCGTTAGATGGAGCTTGTTGTTGTGAAGATGAGGGCTCCACTTGAGTAGAGCATAGTTCTTCTCGATCCGCCATAAGGGGTTCCTCAACGGGGCGGATATATCCCACACCCATTCTTCCTATGGAATCCTGAGGCATTTCATCATCTGCATCACAAGCATCAACACGCCCCCCTTGGGGACCATCATATTCTTCGAAGGTCACACTACAAGATTCTATGACGGCTCCGGAGAGCTTATCATAGATTCTATAAGTGTGAGATTCGAGACCATAGCGAACAAAAATACCCTCTAATGCTTTAGACTCGAATTTGGACAAACGAACACTTTTTATGAGATGGGAAACACTTACAACCAAACACCTGGAAGTAAGATATGTTGGGCTTGTTACCGGTAAGTATTTCATATGGAGTCTTGTTCAATTCTTTGTGGAGGTAGAGCCGGTTTGATGCATGGAAAGCGGTGGAGATGGCTTCGGCCCAAAAGTTGTATGGAGATTTAAACTCCGCCAACATGGTCCCTGCCATCTCAATAAGAGTCCGGTTCTTACTCTCGTCTACACCATTTTGTTGAGGGGTATATGCAGCAGAATATTGGTGTTGTATCCCCTCATCACTAAGAAAATCATTCAAGGTGTAGTTCTTGAACTCGGTGCCATTGTCGCTTCTTATTATCAACACGGGGACATTGTATTGATGTTGAACCAAGTTGATGAAGTTGACGAAGGTCTTTTAGGTCTCACTTTTCAACTTGAATAAATATACCCATGAGTATCTTGAAAAGTCATCAACAATCACCAAACAATATTTATTCCCACCAAGACTTGCATGAGATGGAGGACCAAAGAGATCCACATGAAGGAGCTCCAAGATCTTTGTTGACTTGATGCGGTTCTTTGGCTTGTGGGGAGCATCATGCATCTTTCCTAGAACATAAGCCCTGCAAACACAATCTTTGGCAAAGGAAACATTTTCTTTTAGTCCAACAATATGGCCCTCCTTGTGGATACTTTGCAAAGTTCTCATATTGACATGGGCTAGTCGGCGATGCCATAACCAACCCACATCGGCCTTTCCCAATAAGCACATCGCACTTGTAGTGGTTTGCCCCGAAAATTCCACCACATACAAGTCATTTTAGATGTACCCAATGAAAGCGACCGTGAGAGACTTGCTCCACATGAGGACCACAATATCATCATAAATAAAGATGGAAAAGCCCATATTTCCAAGAGCACAGACTGAAAGTACATTGTAACCAAGGGTTTCAACAAGCATGACGTCCACGAGTGTAATGTCGTAGGCAACCACTACCTTGCCAAAACCCATTACCTTAGACTTTGAATTGTCGGCATAAGACATGGATATTTGATCATCATTTGTCGTTAATTCCTTGACAATAGACGAGCTTCTGGTCATATGACTTGTGCAACCACTATCAAGCACCCACTTTGACCCTCCAGAAGCATATGTCTACAAAAGATCAAGCTAGTTTTTAGGTGCCCATTTTTCAGTGGGTCCTATTTTGTTAGCAACAATGGTCTTGGGGACCCAAATAGACCAAGCAATATAACCATCATATGGTCCAACATATTGTGCATACACATCACCATAATAATCATGCATTTGAACATAGTGAGGGTTAGCACTTCCCACAAAATCATCACGAGACATAGTTTTTCCACTTGTGGTCTTACTATCCACAATGGCCTTGTTTTTATCTTGTGCGGGCTTGGCCTTCTTCTTGTTGTTCTTATTCTTGGCTTTGGAGACAAAACCAATGCCCCCTTTCTCACCATTTGACCTTTGCTTACTCAAGAGGTCATCAATGGACTTGTTTCCTTTAGGAAAGGTGGCCTTAGCTAGCTCCCCTTCAACCTAGCATTTTCTTCAAGAATAGTTGTACTACTAGAGGGAATGAAATTACTAGGTGAAGGTATATTGGTCAATTGAGTTTGAAGCTTTTCATGGGACTTTTTGAGTGACAAGAGATCACTTTCCAATGCCTTGTGAGCCTTGATAAGCAAACTAAAGTCCTCGGCAAGTTTTTCATGAACCACACCAAACTTAATCTTGTCCTTTTTAGCCCTTTTATATTTAGCAATAGTAAGGTCACGTTCCTTAATGAGTCTATTCACAATTAAATCATTAGCCCCATCAAGCCCCTCAAGTTTTAGTTCAAGGGACAACCTAGTCTCTTGTTCTTCTTCTAGATCATTATTTAGGGCTTTACCTCACTCATGTGTTCTCTTCCTAGTTTACATCTTTCATTAAGAAGCTCTTGGGTGTGAGAAAGTTGATCTAAGAGGTCCACAAAATGTCTTTTGTGTTCCCCTTGCAAGTTATTCATGAACTCATCAAAATCTAGTATTTCCTTTTTAACCTCAAGAGACATTTCATCATCATTTTCATCATTACTCAAGAGGGTGGGTGATACGTCGGAAATGTATCTATAATTTTTGATGCTCCATGCTTATTTAGTATCTACTTTGCTTTACTTGTCTACACTTTGAGGTACTTTTTACATGTTTTTTGGTACTAACCTATTAACAAGTTGCAACAATGCCAGATGCATGTTTTTTGCTGTTTTTGGTTTTAGAAAAGTTAGTAAAGAAATATTCTCGGAATTGACGGGACAAACGTCAAAGTCAATTACTTTCCGTGGGGAACAAGAAGTCCAGATGGGAGCCAGAGGGGCGAGCCATAGGGGCCACACCCCCCCAGGCGCGGCCATAGGTGGGCCCGCGCCTAGCTAGGGTGTGGGGCCCCTGGCCACCGCCTCGGCCTCCCCCTTCGCCTATAAGAAGCCCCCGATGCAGAAACCCTAAGCACCCGATCAAATATCCACGAAATTGTCTATAGCCGCTGCCACCATTGTCCCTAGATCGGGGGGATCTGATGTTCTCGCCGGCACCCTGTCGGAGGGGATATCATCCCGGAGGCCTTCTCTCCGGGATGATGCGTGAGTAGTTCCACCTTAGACTATGGGTCCATGTAGTAGCTAGATGGTTGTATCTCCTCCTTTGTGCTTTCATGTATAGATCTTGTGAGCTCCGTTCATGATCAAGATCTAATCTATTTGTAATCATGCATGTTGTGTTTGCGGGGATCCGATGGATATTGATATTATTATGTTGGTTTGATTAATGGTTTTGTCTTTATGATTCTATCATGTCTGTGTTATTTGTGATCCTGCATGCTCTCCATTGTTAGTATCTATCTTGGCCAAGTAGTTGCTAGTGACTCTAAGAGGGAGCATTTATGCTCAATAGTGGGTTCATGCCTCTAGTTTCCAAGGGAAGTGACAATAATCTCTTCGGTTGTAGATGTGCTGTTGCTACTAGGGAGAAAACAACGGTCTATTTTTCATGGAACATGTGGACTATTTACCTTACACACTTTGCTTAAAGCAGTTGTCTGTTGCTTGCAACTTAATACTGGAGGGGGTTCGGATGATAACCTGAAGGTGGACTTCTAGTCATAGATGCAGTTGGATGGCGGTCTATGTATCTTGTTGTATTGCCCAATCGAATCTCATAGGATCTTTCTGACTAGTAATTGCATTGTTATGCCTTGCTCAGTTCTTGTCAATTGCCCTGCTATAATTTGTTTATCCTTCATGCCATATTGTTTATCTAAGGAGAGAACCTCTAGTGAACTATGGACCCCGGTCCAATCTTTACCATTGATACATCCTCCACTATTACTTGTTTACTTGCTGCAAACCATTACCTTCCACACCATACATTTAATCCTTTGTTACAGCAAACCAGTGAGCTTGACAACCTCACTGATTCGTTGAGGCAAAGTCTTGAGTTTGTGTTGTGCAGGTCTCCACGTTGCCAGCAACACCTGTGTAACTTTTCCTTCCTCCTACTGGTTCGATAACCTCGGTTTCTTACTGAGGGAAACTTGTTGCTGTGCTGCTTCATACCTTGCTCTTGGGGTTTCCAACGAAGCGTCCCACGAGAAGTGGTGGGCACCATCAAGCTATTTTCTAGCACTATTGCCAGGGATTCTAAGGACGTCTTCACAAGGGGAGTCCTTCACTTCCTTTCTATTTACTTTGTTTTTAGTTTGCTTTGTTTCTTTTGCTTGGTTTTGTTTGCCTCTTTCCAAAAAACCCAAAAAATTAGTCTAGTTTGGTTTGCTTTCTTTATTCAAAAACACAAAAAAATTAGTTCCTGCTCTAGTTTCCACCCTGCTCTAGCTCACCATGTTGCTCCCCAAGTTCACCCAGAAATATCTTGCAATAGGTAGTGACTCCATAATTGGAAAAGATAATATTGAAGAATTCTTTAATCATGTTAGCAAGCATGAGGATATTGAGGAAAACTCTATAGCTGTACTTGCTCCTAATTATGATGTTGTTGCAGCTTCTTTAGTTCATATGCTGGAGACTAGGTTTGTTAGCCTTAACCCCTTCATACAATTCTTGTTCCTAAAACTAAAAGAAGAAAAGAATGCTAAAAAGAGGGAATTCATCCTTCAAACTTTATTTAATGAATTCCATGATGTTGCTAGGGAAGCCAAAAAGTTTTTTGAGCATTTCAATATGCTAGGCTCAAATATAGAAGTTGTGGGTATTTCTGATAAAACTAATCCTAAAGAAGAATTTAAGATACCCATACCCTTTAAGCTTGTTGGAATGCATGAAGCCTTTGAAAAGAATTTTGATTGGATTGCTCCTGGAAATATTTTGGATGAAAGTAGTAGACCAAAGAGAGATGAGAAGGGATCCTCCAAAACCCATTTGGATGAGATACCTTTCATAGTTGAAGACTTTGCAAGTATTGATGTTAATGCTTCCTCATTTGAAAATACTTGATTCTTCTTGCTTCTTGTGCCTAACTTAAAGGCGTTAAAGAAAAGTACTTGTTGGGAGATATCCCAAGAGTTTCCTTGAATCTTGGAAGCTATTACTTCAGTAGTGACCTCTCCTTATCCTTTTTGTTTGCTTTTTGTGCCAAAAATGACCTCTAATGAGAGGGAAGTAAGATTTGGGGAGTTGATGTCCCGAAAACAGATTTCAGTCCTCCACCATAAAAATTCGTGAGGAGTCTATGTAACTCGGATTAAGCTCAAAATTTACGAATAAATCCCCCAGTATGTTAGATAACTTTCGTTAGTTCAACACTTTTTGATTTGAGCAACATAAGATGTTCGAACAAATCGGTTTCTACCTGCTGGTCTGTTTTGACAGATTTCTGCCATTATTTGCATTTGCTTCTTGTTGATTCCTTTTTTAGTTCTTTTTGGGAAATTGAGCTTTTTGAAGGATTTGATACAGTAGCTTGTGTTTTTAGTGAAAATCCTTGCTGTTCCAAAGCTTTGCCAGTGGTCTAATATCTTTTGAATAAGCTAATATTGCTAATGAAGATTGTGTGAAGTTTTGTATGAAGGAAAAATTTCAGGTGTAGAGAGAGAATGATGTAATGAGATGAAGAATGGACAAAATCTCAAGCTTGGGGATTCCACCATGGTGTCACCCCAAGAAATATCCAAGAGGTACAAGCGTCAAAGCTTGGGGATGCCCAAGGAATCCCCTTCTTCATCAATAAAAAACTCAGGTCTGTCTAGACACTTCATTTTTATTGTTTCATGCACAGTTGTGTTGTTCTTGGAGCGTCTTAGTTTTAATTTGCTTTGATTAGTTGTTTAGTTTGTTTGAATAAAGTAAGTTTGGACCCCCATTCTCGCTCTGTTGTTTTGCAAATAAGTTTGCTTGGTGTTGGAAAGGAGTAGTAAGTTCTTGCTTGAAGTGCAAGAGGAGCTTGCATTAACTGTGACTTAGACTTTAGCATGACATGCTAGGTGTTGTTTTAGCATTATGCTTAGTGATTATTGTTGTAGCATGTCTTGTTCCAAACAATTGGGATTGCTTAGTGTGCCTTTAATAAATTATGCGTTGTTTTAGCATGCAAAAGCATAGTATTGTGGTATTCGCCTTTGATGCTTTGCTTGGGTTGACTTGGCACATGCTTACACCATGTTATGACTCTCACAAGTCACCATAACCTCTATGATCATTTAGTCCTTGACTTGTAGTACCACTCTTTGCTTTGATTAGTATGCTTTGTTGCTCTGCATGATTATGGCTATTATGCTCTCTTAGTTGGTTGCTCCCAGTCTTTTGCTAGCATCCACTTGTATGAGTAAGTTCTAATCATGCTTCCAACTCCCAAGAAACCAAGTTATTCCAAAGTTTCCACAATAAACTCCTATGCATGGTGTGTTACACCATTCCAAGTATATTCTTGTTTTCAGCTACCTTCCAATTAAAAACTATTTTGTTATGTGAAAACTTAGTGATAAAGCCCTCACGAACTTGATGGCACACTTTATTATTTGCCCCTAATATACTTGAACCATTGTGACAACTTTGTTGTATATGCTTGCACTTATAAGTTAGAATTAGCAGAACCATGCTGTCACGGGGAAAGTTTTCAACATTGCACTTGTACTTTGTACTCAGTTGATATCATGTGCTTTTGCCTATGGATGTCACCAGTGTGAAATAAAGAGGGAACTTGTAAGTCCATGGAGTTTGTATTATGTGTTAGAGAAACGCCTGGGCCGCTAGCCTAAGCCATGCCTAATCATGGTGGAAACTTGCAGCATCACCATAGTGAGCTATGTATGAAGCATCCTCAATAAAAATCTATGCATATGGTAAATAAAAAGATTGCTGAGATGCTCATTGTCTACTTGCCTTGTCATTTTGGTTATGGGAAAGCTCCTATACCATGTGCAAGGGGTACCCCGTTGGCGGTTCTCAATGATATGCAAATACTTACAATGACAAGATCTTACCTGGGCCCAAAGTCGGGTATGCATGAGGTGTGGCCCTCTTATTCAAGGGACTTGAGATTGCCAACTTATACTTTGTCAAGCATATACTACACCTTTGCCACTTTAACCTTAACCACTTCAAGATGCTTATGATAGGGGCAATGAGGGCTGAAAGCTAACAAGTACCATAACTTTTGGAAGCTCTTTCTGAAACTTGTAATCCCTACTTCCTTTACAAAAATGCCTTTCTTCCACCATTATTTGAGTCTCCACCTTCTACCTTTAGGCACCATTAAGAGAGCATAGTTGTCATTCTGTGTGCAGTGTTCCAAAGCTTATTAATTAATACATATTCTGATATTACTTGTTCTTGTGCTATTTGTTTCTAGTCACCCTTGTGAACTTTGAAGGTGTCCTATGCATCTATTTGCTACTCTATGAGGGACAAGCTGATTGCACTATGCTATGTTTTCTGTATGTGAAACAAACAAATGTTTTTCAATGTATGTTATTCATGATCTTTGTTTGTAGCTTGCCATGTTGCATGCATAGTTACTATGTCCTATTGTTAGAACTCCATTCTTTCATGCACATGTTTAGAGCTCTTTGATCCCAGCTTTCAATGCTTGCAAATGGTTGGATCTTTATTGTGAGGGTGCATGTTCACCTCAAAAATTATTCTGTTTATCACTTACCTACTCGAGGACAAGCAGGAGTTAAGCTTGGGGATGTTGATACGTCGGAAACGTATCTATAATTTTTGATGCTCCATGCTTGTTTAGTATATACTTTGCTTTACTTGTCTACACTTTGAGGTGCTTTTTACATGTTTTCTGGTACTAACCTATTAACAAGTTGCAACAGTGCCAGATGCCTGTTTTCTGCTGTTTTTGGTTTCAGAAAAGTTAGTAAAGAAATATTCTCTGAATTGGATGGGACAAACGTCAAAGTCAATTACTTTCTGTGGGGAACAAGAAGTCCAGATGGGAGCCAGAGGGGCCACACACCCCCTAGGCGCGGCCATAGGTGGGCCCGCGTCTAGCTAGGGTGTGGGGCCCCTGGCCACCGCCTCGGCCTCCCTCGTCGCCTATAAGAAGCCCCTGATGCAGAAACCCTAAGCACCCGATCAAATATCCACGAAATCATCTGTAGCCGCCGCCGCCATCGTCCCTAGATCGGGAGGGATCTAAAGTTCTTCCCGGCACCCTACCGGTGGGGAGATTATCCCGGAGGCCTTCTCTCTGGTATGATGCGTGAGTAGTTCCACCTTGGACTATGGGTCCATGTAGTAGTTAGATGGTTGTATCTCCTCCTTTGTGCTTTCATGTATAGATCTTGTGAGCTCCATTCATGATCAAGATCTAATCTATTTGTAATCATGCATGTTCTGTTTGCGGGGATCCGATGGATATTGAGATTATTATGTTGGTTTAATTAATGGTTTTGTCTTTATGATGCTATCATGTCTGTGTTGTTTGTGATCTTGCATGCTCTCTGTTGTTTGTAGCTATCTTGGCCAAGTAGTTGCTAGTGACTCCAAGAGGGGGTATTTATGCTTGATAGTGGGTTCATGCCTCTAGTTTCCAAGGGAAGTGACAATAATCTCTTCGGTTGTAGATGTGTTGTTGCTACTAGGGAGAAAACAACGGTCTCTTGTTCATGGAACATGTGGACTATTTACCTTACACACTTTGCTTAAAGTAGTTGTCTGTTGCTTGCAACTTAATACTGGAGGGGGTTCGGATGATAACCTGAAGGTGGAATTCTAGTCATAGATGCGGTCTATGTATCTTGTTGTATTGCCCAATCGAATCTCATAGGATCTTTCTGACTAGTAATTGCATTGTTATGCCTTGCTCAGTTCCTATCAATTGCCCTGCTGTAATTTGTTTACCCTTCATGCCATGTTGTTTATATAAGGAGAGCACCTCTAGTGAACTATGGACCCCGGTCCAATCTTTACCATTGATACATCCTCCACTGTTACTTGTTTACTTGCTGCAAACCATTACCTTCCACACCATACATTTAATCCTTTGTTACAGCAAACCGGTGAGCTTGACAACCTCACTGATTCATTGGGGTAAAGTCTTGAGTTTGTGTTGTGAAGGTCTCCACGTTGCTAGCAACACCTGTGTGACGTTTCCTTCCTCCTACTGGTTCGATAACCTCGGTTTCTTACTGAGGGAAACTTGCTGCTGTGCTGCTTCATACCTTGCTCTTGGGGTTTCCAACGAAGCATCCCACGGCAAGTGGTGGGCGCCATCAGTGGGGTGATATGATGAAGATACCTCCGTTCCTCTTGCCATAAGGCAAGTGACGCTCTTGTTGGAGAGATTCTCATTTGGGGAGTCAAAGAGGGAGAGTGTGGGAGTAGACGTAGTAGCAAGAGCAGCCACTCCACTTGACGTTCCCTCTTCATTATCTTCATCATATTCATCATCGGAGGAGTATTTTTCATGAGTGACCAACACAATTTCACCCGACTTCTTGTTTATGGGATTCTTCTTGATGAAGGGTTTCTTGTAAGGAGCTTTGGAAGTTTTCTTCAACATAAGTTTACCCCCATGATCTTCTCTATTCTCATAGGGAAAACCCGCCACAAAGTGATAGCGGTCACCACAATTGAAGCAAGTTCTCAATTTAGAGGCATTTTCTCTTCTTCCATTTGGATTGCTTCTTCGTTGCATTTCCATCTTGGCCTTGGCGGGGTTATTCCAAAAGTTCTTTGCATAGAAGGCCATATATTCACCATGAGCAATCTTGACATCATCGGGGTGGCTACTGGAGAGTCCTTCATCACTATCATCTTCATCCCCATGTTCCACAACTTTTTCCTTCAATGCAAAGTTGACAACATTGCTCATACCAAGGGATCGAGCAAGGGCATATTTGGCATTCTTGGCGGCAACCTTGGATGAGGCCATCTCTTGCATAACTTCATTGGAGGTCATGAGGTGGTAGTTGTGTCTTCCTTGTAGGCTCTTCAAGTCGGTGGACTCAAAGGGCATTAGTGCACTCACATATTTCCTTTTTATCCAAGAATCATCCACATGAGAGGCACCCACATTTCTAAAAGTGGTTCTAGTGGTCTTGAGCCTATGGTACATGTCTTCATGATCTTCACCTTCCTTCATGTAGAAGCCTTCGGCTTCATTTCTTAGTGCATCATACCGGTTCCTTCTCATGCTCTCATTCCCAACAAACAACACTTTGAGAGCATCCCAAGCTTCCTTGGCGGTGTTGAGGTGCTCAATGTGTGGGTAATCCTTTGTACCCAATCCTTGTTGAATCATGTGCAAGGAGGTGGCATTGAGTTGACTATTGACAACTTATCTTCTTGTCAAGTTGTTTGGATCCCCAATATAGAGTCCTTATTCGATGATGTTCCATAGTTCAATGCAAGAGCTATGCACATGAGTTTTCATTAGAGATTGCCATTGAGCAAAAGTAGATGCCTCTAGCTTTGGTGGGTCTCCTCTATTGTTTAAATGAGGGTGAGGAATTGGAGGGTCGGGAGTGTACCATCCATGAGATCCATGGTGCTCTCCCTTCCCACCATCCCTTTTTGTGGAGGAGTTAATGTTGTCTTGATTATCCCCCACCACCTTACCATGGGAGAAGCCGGGGCATTCCCTTTATATAAAGGTGGAAGTTCCTCTTGAGGAGAAGGAGATGATGAGCCACCTTTATATTTAACAAGTTGCTCAAGTAACTTGTGCAATTGTTTGATCTCGTTGGCCATGGTGGAGCTCAATCTTGTTTACAAGTTATTGAGATCATCCATGGTCACTATGGTAGGCTCTCCACCACCTTCCCCATCGTCGCTACCCATATACTCTTAGGCAGTAAAGCCCGAATAAAGAGCCGAGGCTCTGATACCAATTGAAAGGATCGTATGGGCACCTAGAGGGGGGTGAATAGGTTCTACTTCAAATTTTCTTCTTTTTCAATTTAGGGTTTGACAAGAAAAGTAAATTCTCTAGATTATGCAACTAAGGTGAATTTACCTATATGTCAAACAAGCACAAACTAGCACTACACTAAGCAAGCACAAGTAAGTAAAGTGCGGTAAAGGATAGAAGTAACCAAAGTGGTCGACGCGGAGACACAAGGATTTGTTTCCCGTAGTTCCTTCCTTTTGAGGGGAAGTACGTCTATGTTTGGAGAGGGGGTGGTTTCAAACCACCAACGCCACGAGAGGCCTCCCTTGTTCTCCTATGAACCTCACCCCAAGGGTTCGATTCACCTTCCACTATATCAACAACCTTCGAGGTGGAAGCCGGCACCTTTACAACGAGTTCGGGGCACTCGCCCACAACCTAATTGGAGGCTCCCAAATACAAGCAAGCTATCAAAACAATCAAAGACAAGCTTGTAAGAACCAAATCAAAGCTAGGGTTTCCAAAGAAACACTAGAGCATGGGGCCCTCAAGTGAATGAGGGGGAAATGAAGATCTCTCTTGGTGAAGCTGTAGATCAAGGCCTCCTCCTTCGAATCTCCAAAGATCAATGACTTTGGATGGTTGGATGAAGAGATCTTGTTGATTTGGTGGTTCAAATGGGGGTAGTGTTCTTGAGTGGGTCGAGCAGCTGGAGGAAGGGGATAAGGTTCCCTATTTATAAGCATCCCCCCTCCACAAACCATTTTTTGACCGTTCGAGAAAAGTCAGACCGGAGACTCCGCCTTGCACACCGGAGACTCTGGTCTACACCGGAGATTACGGTCCATCTACGGTCCACCATACTGACTGACCAGGCCCTGTCACAAGCCAAGTGGGCCGGAGACTCCGGTCCATCCCAACCGGAGACTCCGGTCTGAGGTCCACACCGGAGACTCCGGACTAGCATACTGATTGACCTGGGCAGCAAATGGTGGCCTCATCTGAGGATTTCTACGGAAACTCCGGTCCACACCGGAGACTCCGGACTAGTCTCCGGACCATCCTCCGGACCAGCATACTGATTGACCTGGGCAGCAAATGGTGGCCTCCTCCGGGGATTTCAGCGGAAACTCCGGTCCACACCGGAGACTCCAATCCAGCCAGAACGGAGACTCCGGTCTGGAATTTCCAGGAACATGTACATCTTTGCAAGGGACTTTCCGAAGATTAGAGGTCCTTTTTACTTTCCAATATATCAACCTGTAGACAATAGCATACTATAAAATGATCTACTTGTTGTTAACAAACACCAAAAGTGATTATGACAATAAATGTCCTTTCAAGAAGTTAAAACACAAAGCTTCTATTCCTAGGAAAGTAGAAGATAGTTGGGAACCCATTATTAATATGCAAGTGAATGACTTTGATCTCAAAGCTTCATGTGATCTTGGTTCTAGTGTCTCTATTATGCCTAGGAAGATTTATGAAATGCTTGATTACCACCTTTGGAAGATTGTTATTTGGATGTCCCACTTAATGATAATGCTAAGAAGAAACTCATGGGAAGTGTTAATGATGTTCTCATTATGGTTAATAATGCTTATGTCCCTGTTGATTTCTATATTTTGGATGTTGAATACAATGCTTCTTGTCCTATTACTTTGGGTAGACCTTTTCTTAGAACTATTGGTGTCATCATTGATATGAAAGAAGGCACCATTAAATATCAATTTATATTCAATAAAGGTATTGAACACTTCCCTATGAGGGGATAGAAGTTTCTTTTTACTCCTCCTTTGAAATCAAGGTTTGATGTTAATGCTTCTTCATTTGAAAATACTTGATTTCTTGCTTCTTGTGCCTAACTTAAAGGCGTTAAAGAAATTTACTTGTTGGGAGATAACCCAAGAGTTTTCTTGAGTTTTGGAAGTTATTACTTCAGTAATGACCTCTCCTTATCCTTTTTGTTTGCTTTTTGTGCCATGAATAACCTCTAATAAGAGGAAAGTAAGATTTGGAGAGTTGCTGTCCCGAAACAGATTTATGTCGTCCACCATAAAAATTAGCGAGGAGTCTATGTAAGACGTATTGAGCTGAACATTTACGAATAAATCTCCCAGTATGTTAGCTAACTTTCGTTAGTTCAACACTTTTTGATTTGTGCAACATAAGGTCTTCGAAAAAATCGCTTTCTGCCTGCTGGTCTGTTTTGACAGATTTCTGCCATTATTTGCATTTGCTTCTTATCGATTTCTTTTTGAGTTCTGTTTTAGGGAATTGAGATTTTTAAAGGAAGTTGATTCAGTATATTGTGTTTTTAGTGAAAATTTTGCTGTTCTAAAGCTAAACCCAAGGGTCTATTATCTTTTGAATACACTAATGTTGCTAATGAAGATTGTGTGATGTTTTGTATGAAGGAAAAAATTTAGGTGTAGAGAGAGAATGATGTAATTAGATGAAGAATGGAGAAAATCTCAAGCTTGGGGATGCCACCCCGGTGTCAACCCAAGAAATATCCAAGAGTTACAAGCGTCAAAGCTTGGGGATGCCCAAGGCATCCCCTTCTTCATCAATAAAAAGCTCAGGTCTTTCTAGACACTTCTTTTTTAGTGTTTCATGCACTATTGTGTTGCTCTTGGAGCGTCTTAGTTTTTGTTTGCTTTGCTTAGTTTGTTTGAATAAAGTAGTTTGGACCCCCGTTCTCGCTGCGTTGTTTCAAATAAGTTGATTGGTGTTGGAAAGGAGTAGAAAGTTCTTGCTTGAAAGTGCAAGAGGAGCTTGCTTTGACTGTGACTTAGACTTTAACATGTCATGCTAGGTGTTGTTTTGACCTTATGCTTAGTGATTATTGCTGTAGCATGACTTGTTCCAAACAATTGGGATTGCTTAGTGTGCCTTGAAGGAATCATGCGTTGTTTTATCATACAAAAGCATAGTATTGTGGTATTATCCTTTGATGCTTTGTTTGGGTTGACTTGGCACATACTCACACCATGTTATGACTATTAACAAGTCACCATAGCCTCTATGATCATTTAGTCCTTGACTTGTAGTACCACTCTATGCTTTGATTAGTAATGTTTTGTCGCTCTGCATGATTATGACCATTATTGCTCTCTTAGTTGGTTGCTCCCAGTCTTTTGCTAGCCTCCACTTGTATGAGTAAGTTATACTCATGCTTCCAACTCCCAAGAAACCAAGTTATTCCAAAGTGTCCACTATAAATTCCTATGCATGGTGTTTTACACCATTCCAAGTATATTCTTGTTTTCAGCTATCTTCTAATTAAAAAGTATTTTGTTATGTGAAAACTTAGTGATTAAATCTCTCACGAACTTGATGGCACACTTTATATTTCTTGCCCCTAATAAACTTGAACCATTGTGTCATCTATGTTGTATATGCTTGCACTTATACATTGCACTTGTACTTTGTACACAGTTGATATCATGCTCTTTTGTCTATGGATGTCACCGGTGTGAAATAAAAAAGGAGATTGTAAGTCCATGGAGTTATGTATTTTGTGTTAGAGAAACGCATGTGCCGCTAGCCTAAGCCATTCCTAATCATGGTGGAAACTTGCAACATCACCATAGTAAGCAATCTGTGAAGCATCCTCAATAAAAACCTATGCAAATAGCAAATAAAAATATCGCTGAGATGCTCATTGTCTGATTGCCTTGTCATTTTGGTTATGGGATAGCTCCTGTACCATGTGCAAGGGGTACCCCGTTGGCGGTTCTCTATGATACGCATGTACTTACTATGACAAGAACTTACAGGTGAATAAAGTTGAGTAGCATGAGGTGCGGCCCTCGTATTCATGGGACATGAG
Source organism: Avena insularis (assembly GCA_023614405.1). Classification (NCBI taxonomy): domain Eukaryota; kingdom Viridiplantae; phylum Streptophyta; class Magnoliopsida; order Poales; family Poaceae; genus Avena; species Avena insularis. The sequence goes on along the minus strand of CM042689.1, from coordinate 25,582,380 downwards.
ATTGCCAACTTATACTTCTTCAAGCATTTTTCTCCATAGTTTGTTCACTTTAACCTTAATCACTTAAAGATGCTTATGATAGGGGCAATGAGGGCTGAAAGCTAATAAGTACCATAATTTTTTGAAGCTCTTTTTGAAACTTGAAATCCCTGCTTCCCTTTGAAGGGCCTTTCTTCCACTATTATATTCGGTCTCCACCTTCTACCTTTAGGCACCAGTTAAGAGAGCATAGTTGCCATTCTTAGTTCTATGTGCATTGTCCCAAAACTTATTGATTGATGCATATTGTTGTATTACTTGTTCTTGTGCTATTTGTATCTAGTCACTCTTATGAACTTTGAAGGTGTCCTATGCATCTATTTTCCACTCCATGAGGGACAAGATGAATGCCACTATGCCATATTTTCTGTATGTGAAACAAACAAACGTTTTTCAATGCATGTTATTCATGATCTTTGTTTGTAGCCTTTCATGTTGCATGCATAATTACTTTGTCTTATTTTTAGAACTCTATCTTTCATGCACATGTTTAGAGTTCTTTGAACCCAGCTTTCAATGCTTGCAAATGGTTTGATCTTGGTTTTGATGGTGCATGTCACCTAAAAAATTATTCTTTTTATCACTTACCTACACGAAGACGAGTAGGAGTTAAGCTTGGGGATGCTTGATACGTCGGAAACATATCTATAATTTTTTATGTTCCATGCTTGTTTAGTATCTACTTTGCTTTGTCTACACTTTGAGGTGTTTTTATATGTTTTCTGGTACTAACCTCTTAACAAGTTGCCATAGTGCCAATTGCCTGTTTTCTTCTGTTTTTGGTTCCAGAAAGGCAGAAAATCAATATTCTCGGAATTGGACGGGACAAAAGCCAAAGTCAATATTTTACCGTGGGGAACACGGAGCCAGAGTACGAGACGAAGGGGAGGCACCAGGGGGCCACACCCCCTGGTGGCCCCCCTGCTTCGCCTCTTCGCCTATAAAGTCCCCCAATGCCTAAACCCTAAGCACCCGATCAATATTCGACGAAACCGTCTGTAGCCGCCGCCACCATCGTCCCTAGATCAGGGGGATCTAAAGCTCTTCCCAGATCCCTGCCGGAGGGGATATCATCTCGGAGGCCTTCTTCTTCATCATGCCAACCTCCGGTATGAAGCGTGAGTAGTTCCACCTTGGACTACGGGTCCATGTAGTAGCTAGATGGTTGTATATCCTCATTTGTGCTTTCATGTCTAGATCTTGTGATCTCCATTCATGATCAAGATCTCATCTATTTGTAATCATGCATGTTTAGTTTGCGGGGATCCGATGGATATTGGGATTACTATGTCAGATTGATTAATGGTTTTGTCTATTTGATTCTATCATGCCTGTGTTGTTTGTGATCTTGCATACTCTCCGTTGCTGGTAGCTATCTTGGCCAAGTAGTTGCTAGTGACTCCAAGAGGGGGTATTTATGCTCGATAGTGGGTTCATCCCTCTACTTAATCAAGGGAAGTGACAGAAATCTCTACGGTTGTAGATGTGATGTTGCCACTAGGGAGAAAACAACGGTCTCTTGTTCATGGAACAATTGGATTGTTTACCTTACACACTTTGCTTAAAGTAGTTGTTTGTTGCTTGCAACTTAATACTGGAGGGAGTTCGGATGATAACCTGAAGGTGGACTTTTAGTCATAGATGCAGTTGGATGGCGGTCTATATATATTGTTGTATTACCCAATCGAATCTCATAGGATCTTTGTGTCTAGTATTGCATTCCTTGCTTAGTCCTGTCAATTGCCCTGTTATAATTTGTTTACCCTTCATGCCATGTTTGTTTATCTAAGGAGAGCACCTCTAGTGAACTATGGAGCCCGGTCCAATCTTTACCATTGATATATCTTCCACTGTTACTGTTTACTTGTTGCAAACCATCATCACCTTCCATACCATACATTTAATCCTTTGTTACAGCAACCGGTGAGATTGACAACCTCACTGTTTATTGGGGCAAAGTCTTGAGTTTGTGTTGTGCAGGTTTCCACGTTACTTGCAACACCTTTGAGACATTTCCTTCCTCCTACTGGTTCGATAACCTCGGTTTATTACTGAGGGAAGACTTGCTGCTGTGCTCATCACACCTTGCTCTTGGGGTTTCCAACGAAGCGTCCCACGTCAATACTGGGCGCCATCACTCGGACTACTGACCGGGTTGGTCTAGCCCAACCGTGGGCCAGACTGACTGGTGGGTCCAAGATAAAGTAATATCAAGAAAATAAATAAAAAGAAAAAGGAAATAAGAATCACCAAAATAGCCTCAATATGATATTAATCATAGAAAAATAATTAAAAAAATTCAAAAATATGTATTTATATATGAAAATATTTAGAAATATAGAATATACAATTTAAGTTTATTATCATATATTATTGTGTTAACTATTTAAATAAAAATTATTTAATAACATTTTTATAAGTAATACAACTTTAATAATTCATATTTTAATAATGGTAAATGATAAAGATATCAATAATATATCAAAATTCCTAGTAAAATAAGAACTAAAATGTAAAACTATAAACATAAAATATTGTATCACTTAATTACATGTTTATTATTTATTAAGTATTTATAAAGTAATAAATCTTATAAAAATCATATCTTATTATTTATAAATCACAAAAATAAATGTAATATACTAAAATGATCACAAAAATAATATCTACATGTTAATAATATAACATTCCACTTGTGAGGTAAATAAAAATTAAACACTCTAATAACTTGAATTTAAACATGTTTCCTTAATTTATAATTCATATATGGATAGATAATGTCAACACCCGGATTTTTCAATCCTAGATGCCTGTTATGCCATACATCGCAATCCCAGGATTACCATTTTTGCGAGACATAACAGAATTGGATACCATAGTACATCATCCATTACAAACGATACATAAGTTCTTACATAAATAGGGATCTCATGATCCAGTTCTTAATACAACATCAAGCAGCGGAATACGTAATAATAACGGTAGCGTAGGTGAAGCTCCATCTTCGGGGTCACAGGCAATGCTGATGATGGGAGATGATCCTAGTTGTCGTAACCTTCCTAGGGTCCATCTTCCAGGTACTCCTCTTCATAGTATGGCCATGGGAATAGCCAGGGACAAAGCCATGAGTACTCTTTAAGTACTCGCAAACTAATACTAATAGGTAAAGGGGTTTTTTGGATAATAGGACACTAGGCTCTAGGGTTGTTTTGCAAAATCCAGATTTATCTCTACTAAGTTCTAAAGCTAGTCACAATTTTATAACTCCTAACTGGGAACTTGTATTTCATATCACAACTCTGTTGTGGTCAAGTCAAAGTCTTAGTTCATTTCACAGGTCATTTTGAAAAGTATGACGGGGGAACAGTATGGCCACTCCAACTGTCCATAATCATGACGCTTATTCGAATAGTTTGACACTCTGCAGAGATTGTACACTTTCACCACAACATTCGATACATCCGTCAGGAACAAATCCTGAATTCACCATACTCAGTATAAGCACCTCTCCTGTGAGTTTGGCCTCCCAACCATGACCAACTGTCATCTTGGGTACTGCACAGGTGGACAATCTTCACAAGGTAGCCTCAGCTCAAACCTTGACCGTGAGGGAACTAATACTAAGGAATATAAGTTTCCAGTCAAGCCCTACCCAATATTCGGGTATTGTGGTTGTACGATAAAATTGGAATGGTATCGCATCCAGACAACCATCAGTTTTATAAAGGGCTAAGGCTCATGCCTCAACATTTTTATCACCAAAATTCTCAAGTGTTTGGAAACACATGTCCAAAACATTTCAATAGAATGATCCATCATTCCAAGGTTTTCATAACCATTTTTCCACCAAGTATTCCCATCTAAAAGTTGATCAAGTTTTATGCTTAGCACTAGCATCTACAGGTGGGGGTAGTACTAATGAGGGGTGGTAACTAGTGGAGTTTCAACTAAGTACAACCTCATGTCTCAGGCTGATGTCAAGGTTTCTAACTTAGGCCAAATTTTATGCTCTTTATGCAACCTTCAGCATCTTTCCAATATCTACCAATCACTTAAGTAAACTCTAAGTAATCTTTGATAAAGAAATAAAGTAAGAAGTTTACAAGTAAAACTAGGATTGGTTTATCAAGTGGGTATGATCACATATGCTTAAGGCATATAGTAGGCATAGTAACAAGTATGGGCTTGCATAGGTATAGTCTCAGCTTGCACAATATCAGTATAAGCTTGCACATTCACTAGTAGTATTAGGCTTGCATAGTTACTAGCTTGCCTTGTGCAGAGCAGTGGTTGAAGTTCTCCTCGGCTTCTTCTTCGTAGTATCCTCCTTCCTCCTCGTATCCTTGGTCGGTACTAGCGTCTATGAATAAATACGAGGTACACAATCACCAAACAATACTTAACTACTTGCAATCATCACACACAAGGGTCCTATGGATGATCTAGCATCATCTCTAACATTACAAGGTTAAGGCTTGATTTAATTCCTTTTATTTTTAGAAAAGTAATTTCTACTCATTGAAAAACTACTTAAGATTTAATATTCTCCAAACCCAACATGGGATCATGTTGACACATGTCATCACCACATATTGTAGTCCATGGGAATGTGATTTAAAGTGGTGTCACAATTTAATAAGGTTTTACCCTTTTATTTTAATTAATTAAAGTGGCTAGAAATGCTTATGTAGCATTCTTTTATTACTTGAACATTATTTCTGCAAGTAAACCTATATATTTTTATATATTCTGAAAGGTATGGTTAAATGTGATTTTTGAGAGTTGGAATCAACTCAAAAGCTATTATGGTTTAAATTTTAAAAATGTTTGAATGCAGAAAAGCTTCTGCCTTGTTATTTTTACCATAGGTGATCTATAGATCCAAATGACTTGAATCCAACGGGCTTGGATTCAGCATTCACAGAACTTTCCAACAAAATTGGTTTCATTCAATTTGGTGCACTGAAACGATCTGGGTTGATTTTTGAAGTTGAGTACAGAAGTGTGTTTGAATTGAAATAGAAAAAGGTTTAATTTGAATAACTGGGCTGTCTTGGGAAAAGTTCTTGGGCCGGCCTGCTAAGCGCAGTGCTCCGCTGGCTGCTTAAGTGGGTGTCCCCACTCGCTGGTGACATGAGGCTGGGCGGCGGTATGGGGCGGCGTGGATCGTTCGATCTAGTTCTAATCTAACGGGAGTCATCGTCGACGCGAGACAACGCCGCGAGAACGAAACCTAAGCGTCCAGTGAGGGTTGCTGGGGTCTCACCGGGTACTGGCGAGGTCGTCGGAGGCGGCGAAACGAAGTCGACGACGGCGAATCTCCTGGTACCGGTGGCTTCTCTTGGGGCGGCTCCAATCGCTGGCTCCCTTCTTCTCCAGAGGCGGCGGGCTCCGGTGAAATTCCGGCAGGGTGGTGCTTGCCTTGATCTGAGAACGGTGTGGCATGATCAGTGAGGAGAGGGGAGTGAGATGGTGTGAAGAAATCATGCGGGGGTGGCCTCTATTTATAATCGAGCGAGGGGACCGTCGGGGCGCACGGTGAGCTCATCGGGGGCGAGGTTACAGGCGGCTAATGGCATGGGCAAGGGTAGGGGACGGTGCGGTGTCTCCTGGCGATGCTCAACGACATGGTCTCGAGGCATGGGGCGGTGTGGTTTCGTCTAGAACAGGCGGTGCTCTGCGCGGAAGAGGCGGCGTCTTCGACGGCGAGTGGTGGCTGTGTGGCACGGGGCGGCAAACGGGGATGTCTGGCGGTCTCCTGGGTCGGTGGGGATTGTGTATGCACACGGCGGCGCGCGCGTGCAGCATGGCTTTGTCGAGGGTCGTGCTCTGGCGCATGCTCGGCATGGCCTCTGGCGGTCTGGGCGCGGCTTGTGCGTGTGGTCCAGGGCTTGGCAACGTTCGCGGCTGGGACAGGTAGTGGCGGTGGACGGTGGGCTGCCTCCCAGACAAGGTTGGCAAGGCTAGTTCTTCCTCTAGCCTGCTGTCCACAATGGGGTGACAAGGGGGTGCTCGGCTGTTCACCATTGATGGCAATGGCAAGCTCACAGGGGTGCTAGTCCTTAGTTAAACTTCCTAGATGATCTACTGAGCTGGTTGTGAGCTAACTAGGGAACAAGTTAGGCCAATTTTACTGCACACTATAGGGTTTGATGTTTGTTTGATTTGTGTCTGCAACCTGTTTGATGAAATGGCCGCATGAAATCAAGTTTTGAATTTTGAAAAGTTTTTTGGTGGGTTTGCTAGATTGGTGCTGGTGAGTCTGCAGATGCTTGGGTTTTGAAAGTTGAGCTTGTTTGAGTGGTTTTTGAAAAAGTGGGATCTTCCCATATGATAAAGATTCAATTTTGAATTGTCATTTAAACTATGCATTTGAAAGTTTCTGGATGATCACAAAGTGGGCCTTGATACTTTGTTATGAGTACATTCAAGGGGTGCAAAGATCCGTAAAAGTTTCATTAGGTTCTGAAAGTTTGAGACAGCCAAAGTAGGCATGAGAGTTAAATTGGCCAAAATGACCATTCATTTCATATATGTGTTTTGATTTACTTGTCTTTAGGAAAAGTGTGGGAAATGTTTTAGATGATGTTTATTTCACCTAAGAAACATTTTCAAGCAATGAAACAAACAAACAAGGTGGTTTTAAAGGATTTCAAAATCCATGCATACACATATGCATGCATTCATGATTTCATTTAGAAAAGTTTTTGTTAACCCTAATTTTGATGATTAGAATTTGATGATCCAAGCTTAGTATTTTTGGGATGTTACAAACCTTCCCCCCTTAAACAAAATCTCGTCCCGAGATTTGAAAAAGGACAAAAAGATTACCTAGGATTTGAAGAGATCGGGAAACTCCGTCCTGATGTGATCTTCGCGCTCCCAGGCAGCTTCCTCTTCTGTGTGGTTGATCCACTAAATCTTGAGAAACTTGATGCTTCAGGTTCGGGTAGTTCGAAAAGCTTCTTCCAAAATGCGGATGGGTACTTCGGGATAGGTCAGGTCAGCGTCGATCTCTATGGTCCGGTGATCGAAATTCTTGAACACTTCGGTCTTCTCGGGGACTTCGAGACATTTGCGAAGTAACGAGATATGGAACACATTGTGCACAGCTGACATCTCTTCAGGTAGTTCCAATTGATACGATACTTCTCCTCGACGGTTCAGAATTTTGAAAGGTCCGATATATCTGGGGGCTAACTTTCCTTTGAGTTGGAAACACTGCATTCCCTTCAATGGCGACACTTTCAGATAAACAAAATCTCCTATATTGAAGGCGAGGTCTCGACGTCTCTTGTCGGCATAACTCTTTTGTCAGGATTGGGCGGTCTTGAGGTGCTCACGAATCTTGTGAACCTTCTCTTCTGCTTCTCGGAGGATGTCGGGTCCAAAAATCGGACTCTCTCCTACTTCCGACCAGTTCAAAGGGGTGCGACACTTTCTTTCGTACATGAATTCAAATGGGGCCATTTGCAAACTGGCTTGGTAACTATTGTTGTAGGAAAATTCTGCAAATGGCAGACAGTCTTCCCACTTGGATCCATATTCTAGCACACATGCTCTAAGCATATCTTCGAGTATTTGATTTACTCGCTCTGTTTGTCCATCGGTCTGAGGGTGATACGCGGTACTGAAATCTAGGCGGGTTCCTAAACCTTCTTGGACTTTCTTCCAGAATCTCGAGGTAAACTGAGTTCCTCGATCCGATACTATGTTTTTGGGGACTCCGTGCAAACTGACGAACTCCGCTAGCTTCGAACTCTGATAGGTGGTTTTGACGGGCAAGAAATGGGCGACTTTGGACAATCTGTCCACTATGACACAAATAGAGTCATTTCCCCTACTAGAAGTAGGTAGTCCAGTGATAAAGTCCATTCCTATAGAATCCCATTTCCATTCCAGAATTTGCAAAGGTTGCAACAATCCAGCGGGTCTTTGATGTCCTGCCTTGACTCGCTGACATATATCACACTTGGCGATATAGCTTCCGATTTCTCTCTTCATCTTATGCCACCAAAATTGCTCTTTCAAATCTTGATACATCTTAGTTCCTCCGGGATGGATAGAATAAAGAGTATCATGAGCCTCCTTCAAGATAACTTCTTTCAACTCCGAATCATTGGTACACAAAGGCGTCCTTTGTACCACGTAACTCCTTATTCGCCTCGGTGAATCCGGTACTTTGCTGCACTGACACGACGCTTGATTCCGTCGATACTGGCATTTCCCTTCCGCGCCTCTTTAATCTGACTGATCAAAGTGGGCTGAAGTTCTATGCTAGCCAAAAATCCTTCACTTACTAATTCCATTCGAAAATCTTCCATCTCCTTGTGCAAACTTGGTTGCTCCTTCAAAATCATGGAGTTCAAGCGGCACGGCAATCTGCTAAGGGCATCGGCTACCACGTTGGCTTTACCAGGGTGATAGTGAATGTCCAGGTCGTAATCCTTGATTAGCTCAATCCATCTTCTCTGCCTCATATTCAACTCCTTCTGAGTGAATATATACTTTAGGCTCTTGTGATCCGAATAAATCTCACAACGATTTCCCATTAGGTAATGTCTCCATGTCTTCAGGGCTAGGACTACTGCTGCGAGTTCGAGGTCATGGGTTGGATAGTTTTGCTCATGTTGCTTCAATTGTCGAGATAGATAAGATATAACTTTTCCTTCTTGCATTAGCACACATCCGAGACCAATCTTGGATGCGTCACAATACACATCGAAGGGTTTCGTGATATCCGGCATGATCAAGATTGGGGCTGAAATCAATCTCCTCTTGAGTTCTTGAGAACTCGCTTCACATTTGTCGGTCCATTCAAACTTCTTGTCCTTCTTCATCAATTGGGTCATGGGTCGGGCGATACTCGAGAATCCTTCTACGAATTTGCGGTAATATCCCGCCAATCCGAGAAAAGCACGAACTTGGGTTTGAGTGGTTGGGGCTTGCCAATCTTCTACATCTTTCACTTTGGCAGGGTCAACGGCAATTCCTCCGGCTGATACAATGTGACCGAGGAATCCTACCTCCTGTAACCAGAATTCACATTTGCTAAACTTGGCATACAACTGATGCTCTCTAAGGGTTCCAAGAATGGTCCTTAGGTGTAGCTCATGTTCTTCTTCTGATTTGGAATAAATCAGAATGTCATCGATGAAAACAACAACAAACTTATCCAGGAAGTCCATAAAAATCTTATTCACGAGGTTCATGAAATAAGCGGGGGCATTGGTTAATCCAAAAGACATGACTGTATACTGCATAATCCATATCCGTGGTAAACGCAGTCTTTGGAATATCCTCTGCACGAATTTTGAGTTGATGATAGCCAGTTCTAAGATCAATCTTAGAAAACACCTGGGCACCGGTCAACTGATGAAACAAATCTTCTATCTTGGGCAAGGGGTACTTGTTCTTGATGGTGACATCATTTAACTTCCTATAATCCGTACACAAACGGTTACCTCCATCTTTCTTGTCCACAAATAAGACAGGTGATCTCCATGGTGACGCACTTGGTTGAATCAATCCAATTTCTAGCATGGAATCCAGTTGCTTCTTCAGTTCTGCTAGTTCCGACGGGTTCATACTATAGGGTCTCTAGGCTATGGGTCCTGTTCCGGGGATTAGTTCGATGATAAACTCGATATCCCGATCTGGGGGGCATACCGGGCAAAACATCTGGAAATACATCGGGGTATTCACAGACTATCCGGACTTGGTCAATGGTAGGTTGGGCTAGACTCTTGTTACACTTGAATTGGCGAGGTAAGGTTTCAGATATATGCTCGACTGATATTCCGGTGGTACTGGTCATAGTGATGGATTTCTTAGCACAGTCAATCAATCCTTTATGTTTGGACATCCAATCCATTCCTAGTACTACTTCCAAACCTTTAGTTCCGAGTACTATTAGATTAGCATAAAAATCTATGCCATGGATTCGGATAGGGACGGCTTTGCAAATTTGCCTAGCCTTGGTGGTTGATCCGGGAATTTGCACAATCATAACATGCTTCAGTTTGGTTGGTTGAATTTTACTAGTGCAGGAAAATTCTTCGGTGACAAATGAATGCGAGGCACCAGAGTCAAACAACACTCTTGCAAGTACTGAATTAACAGAAAACATACCCAGCACGACGTCTGGCGCTCGAGCTTCTTGAGATGCATGAGAAAAAGACGGCCATTGCGGTTGAGTGAATTCCACAGGGCAAACCTTGTCCACTGTGGACACGACGCTGCTGAGCCGGGCATTGGCATTAGGGGCTGTAGCATTCTTCTTGTTGGGGCACTCGTTGGAATAGTGGCCTTTATTTCCACAGTCATAACAGGTCACTTGTGACTTGTCCTTGGCTGCGACAGGCACAGCATTGCTTCCAGTCCTCGAGGCAGTGTTGGTGTTGGCGGTAGCATTGTTGTTGTTGAACTTGGGTGGGGCACGGGTGAAATTGCTAGAGTTGCCGGGGTTGTTGTGATTTCCTCCGGGTCTAGGGTTTCCACGGTTGGGGTAGGTCGGACGGGTCACAGGGGGTCTGTTGGTTCTTGGGGCAAATCCTGGAGATGGGTTGGGGCGATACTTTGGGGTCTGATGGGTTCCTGGTTGATGCATCATGCGACGCTTGCGGTTCTCATTGGCTTGGTTGATCTTTCCTTCCATCTGGATAGCAGAGTCGACAAGGGCTTCAATATCAGCAAAGGGGATATTGACTAGCACCGTCTGCATCTCGTCATGCAGACCATTCAAGAATCTTTCTTTCTTCTTGGCTTCGATATCTATCTCGTCCGGGGCATACCTAGCTAATGACAAAAAATTGTCACGGTATTCCACTACAGTCATCCTTCCTTGCTTCAGCTCTCTGAACTCGTATCTCATTCTCTTGATCAAACCTGGTGGCACATGGGTTCTGCTAAACTTGACCTTGAATTCCTCCCAGGTCATCATCTGGCCTCCAGTCATTGCACGAACACTGTTCCACCATGCCCTGGCATCTCCGGCTAGATAATGGGTGGCGAACAGGACTTTCTCGTTGGCTTCCACTCCGGCGACTTCTAGGTTGTTTTCCATGGTTTGCAGCCAATCATCGGCATCTAGGGGTTCTTCTGACTTCGTGAAAACAGGTGGATTGGTATTCTGGAAATTCTTGATCTTAGATCCATGGTTGTCCTGATTTCCGTGGCCTTGGTTGTTGTGGGCTAGCTGGGCTATCTGTTGCAGCGTGGCTAGGTTGGCTTGACGTTCCGCTCTTTCAGCTTCGCGGTCAGAAGTCAACATTTGCAGGATCTGCAACATCGGGTCCGGGGCTGAACCACTTCCTCAACGTGGCATCTGAAGATTGATATAGATCATGAGAAAAGAGGGGAATTTCTAAGGTTTTGGGTCTTTGGAAAAGTTTTAAATGTTTGACTCAGATTTTTCTAGCAACTTGCTTTTTTCATTCATTCATTCACTCGATACAATGCACACCACAGCAAGGAAAAACAGATGGTTTTAAGAACCATTCTGGAATCTACGATACAGTGGGACCGACTACTACTCACTACGCTAGTGCTCAGTGCTACTTCTCCTCGGAGTCGGTGGCTTCATCATCTTCATCATCATCGATGAAGGCGAAATCATCCTCATCGATGAAGAAGTCCATGGCTTGATCCTCCAGAAAATCATCGTCATCGCTGAGATAGGAGTAAGGGTCTCCACGAAGATCCTCTCCGGCATTCTCCCTTTCCTCCAACTGCATGTCTCTCTCGTGGATGGTCTCCTCCAGAGATGAGATGCGGTGGCGAAGACGGGCAATAATGCGCTCCTTCTTGTCGAGCTGACGGCGGCGAGACTTGCGATCCTTTGCTAGCATGGCTATGGTCTGATCCTTCGTCTTGATGATGGCAGACTTGTGGTTGCAATAGTCACGGCAGTTGTCCAACTCCTGCTGACGATCATACATCATGAAGCTAAGGTGGTCCAATTGAGTCTTCAGCTCGGGGTGGTATGGGGATTCCAGTGGTTGTCCATTTGCATCACGCCTTGGGCAAAACTCAAAACGAGTACCCTTGATCTGATTGATGCTCTGCCCACACAGACGGGAAAGAGCTTCCTGCATTGCTCTGGCAAGTCCATCGAGCCAGTTGTTTTCCCTCAAGGTAAACTGAATTCCCTCCACAGTGGGAGGTTCAATGTTTCCTCGGAGACTTGCAACAATTAGCCACTGCAGATCTTCTCCTCCTTGATCATTGAGCTGAGCACCAAAGAACTCAAAAGTGACGCTCGGAAGTTCCGAAAGCTGATCCAGATCCCTCTCAAAGATAAGGTCTCCTCCATTCCCAAGTTGGTAAAACTTGCTGTACTTCACGTCCATCTATAAAAATAGAGGATGAGTAGATTAGCAGAGTGATCAAGTGTGTCAAAAATTTATGTATTTTGCAAGAGTTTTTGAGGAACATGAATTTTTATGAAAGAATCAAAGAGAAAAGAATGAGAATAAGTTTTTGTAAATATTTGTTTTCTTTGGTTTTGAAACTAAGTTTTTGATTCAAACGTCCAGTCTAACTAGGGTCTCCTATGGTCAGGATGGCTCTGATACCAACTTGTAAACACCCGGATTTTTCAATCCTAGATGCCTGTTATGCCATACATCGCAATCCCAGGATTACCATTTTTGCGAGACATAACAGAATTGGATACCATAGTACATCATCCATAACAAACGATACATAAGTTCTTACACAAATAGGGATCTCATGATCCAGTTCTTAATACAACATCAAGCAGCGGAATACGTAATAATAACGGTAGCATAGGCGAAGCTACATCTTCGAGGTCACAGGCAATGCTGACGATGGGAGATGATCCTAGTTGTCATAACCTTCCTGGGGTCCATCTTCCAGGTACTCCCCTTCATAGTCTGGCCATGGGAATAGCCAGGGACAAAGCCATGAGTACTCTTTAAGTACTCGCAAACTAATACTAATAGGTAAAGGGGGTTTTTGGATAATAGGACACTAGGCTCTAGGGTTGTTTTGCAAAAGCCAGATTTATCTCTACTAAGTTCTAAAGCTAGTCACAATTTTATAACTCCTAACTGGGAACTTGTATTTCATATCACAACTCTTTTGTGGTCAAGTCAAAGTCTTAGTTCATTTCACAGGTCATTTTGAAAAGTCTGACGGGGGAACAGTATGGCCACTAATCGTCCATATCATGACGCGGCTATTCGAATAGTTTGACACTCTGTAGAGATTGTACACTTTCACCACAACATTTGATACATCCGTCAGGAACAAATCCTGAATTCACCATACTCAGTATGCGGATAATCAATCCTAACCTTTCAATTACACGCCCTAGTATAAGCACCTCTCCTATGAGTTTGGCCTCCCAACCATGACCAATTGTCATCTTGGGTACTGCACAGGTGGACAATCTTCACAAGGTAGCCTCAGCTCAGACCATGGCCGTGAGGGAACTAATACTAAGGAATATAAGTTTCCAGTCAAGCCCTACCCAATATTCGGGTATTGTGGTTGTACGATAAAATTGGAATGGTATCGCATCCAGACAACCATCAGTTTTATAAAGGGCTAAGGCTCATGCCTCAACATTTTTATCACCAAAATTCTCAAGTGTTTGGAAACACATGTCCAAAACATTTCAATAGAATGATCCATCATTCCAAGGTTTTCATAAGCTTTGATAAAGAAATAAAGTAAGAAGTTTGCAAGTAAAACTAGGATTGGTTTATCAAGTGGGTATGATCACATATGCTTAAGGCATATAGTAGGCATAGTAACAAGTATGGGCTTGCATAGGTATAGTCTCAGCTTGCACAATATCAGTATAAGCTTGCACATTCACTAGTAGTATTAGGCTTGCATAGTTACTAGCTTGCCTTGTGCAGAGCAGTGGTTGAAGTTCTCCTCGGCTTCTTCTTCGTAGTATCCTCCTTCCTCCTCGTATCCTTGGTCGGTACTAGCGTCTATGAATAAATACGAGGTACACAATCACCAAACAATACTTAACTACTTGAAATCATCACACACAAGGGTCCTATTGATGATCTCGCATCATCTCTAACATTACAAGGTTAAGGCTTGATTTAATTCCTTTTATTTTTAGAAAAGTAATTTCTACTCATTGAAAAACTACTTAAGATTTAATATTCTCCAAACCCAACATGGGATCATGTTGACACATGTCATCACCACATATTGTAGTCCATGGGAATGTGATTTAAAGTGGTGTCACAATTTAATAAGGTTTTACCCTTTTGTTTTAATTAATTAAAGTGGCTAGAAATGCTTATGTAGCATTCTTTTATTACTTGAACATTATTTCTGCAAGTAAACCTATATATTTTTATATATTCTGAAAGGTATGGTTAAATGTGATTTTTGAGAGTTGGAATCAACTCAAAATCTATTATGGTTTAAAATTTAAAAATGTTTGAATGCAGAAAAGCTTCTGCCTTGTTATTTTTACCATAGGTGATCTATAGATCCAAATGACTTGAATCCAACGGGCTTGGATTCAGCATTCACAGACCTTTCCAACAAAATTGGTTTCATTCAATTTGGTGCACTAAATCGATCTGGGATGATTTTTGAAGTTGGGTACAGAAGTATGTTTGAATTGAAATAGAAAAAGGTTTAATTTGAATAACTGGGCTGCGCGGGAAAAGTTACTGGGCCGGCCTGCTAAGCGCAGTGCTCCCGCGGGCTGCTTAAGTGGGTGTCCCCACTCGTCAGTGACACGGGGCTGGGCGAAGCGGTATGGGCGACGTGGATCGTTTGATCTAGTTCTAATCTAATGGCTGGGAGTCATCGTCGACGCGAGACAACGTGGCGAACGAAACCTAGCGCCAGTGGGGGTTGCTGGGTCTCACCGGGGAGTAGGGTCGGCGAGGCGGGCGAACGACAGCCAGTCGACGACGGCGAATCTCCTGGTACCGTGGCTTCTCCAGGCGGCTCAATCGCTGGCTCCCTTCTTCTCCCAGAGGCGGGCTCGGTGAAATTCGCGGGTGGTGCTTGCCTTGCTCTGAGAACGGTGTGGCACGATCAGTGAGGAGAGGGGAGTGAGATGGAGAGAAGAAATCGTATGGGGTGGCCTCTATTTATAGTCGGCGAGGGATCGTCAGGCGCACGGTGAGCTCGTCGGGGCGAGGTTACTGAGGCTAATGGCATGGGCAAGGGTAGGGGATGCGGTGTCTCTCTGGCGATGCTCAACGACATGGTCTCGAGGCATGGGGCGGTGTGGTTTGGTCTGAAGGCGGTGCTCTGCTGGCGGGCGGCGTCTTCGACGGCGGTGGCTGCGGCACGGGCGGCAAACGGGATGTCTGGCGGTCTCGGGTCGGTGGGGATTGTGTATGCACGCGCAGGGCGGCGCTGTGGAGGCTTCGGTCGAGGGTCGTGCTCTGGCGCATGCTCGGCATGGTCTCTGGCGGTCTGGGCGCGGCTTGTGCGCGTGGTCCAGGGCTTGGCAACGCTCGCGGCTGGGACAGGTAGTGGCGGTGGACGGTGGGCTGCCTCCCAGACAAGGTTGGCAAGGCTAGTTCTTCCTCTAGCCTGCTGTCCACAATGGGGTGACAAGGGGGTGCTCGGCTGTTCACCATTGATGGCAATGGAAAGCTCACAGGGGTGCTAGTCCTTAGTTAAACTTCCTAGATGATCTACTGAGCTGGTTGTGAGCTAACTAGGGAACAAGTTAGGCCAATTTTACTGCACACTATAGTGTTTGATGTTTGTTTGATTTGTGTCTGCAACTGTTTGATGAAATGGCCGCATGAAATCAAGTTTTGAATTTTGAAAAGATTTTTGGTGGGTTTGCTAGATTGGTGCTGGTGAGTCTGCAGATGCTTGGGTTTTGAAAGTTGAGCTTGTTTGAGTGGTTTTTGAAAAAGTGGGATCTTCCCATATGATAAAGATTCAATTTTGAATTGTTATTTAAACTATGCATTTGAAATTTTCTGGATGATCACAAAGTGGGCCTTGATACTTTGTTATGAGTACATTTAAGGGGTGCAAAGATCCAGAAAAGTTTCTGTTAGGTTCTGAAAGTTTGAGACAGCCAAAGTAGGCATGAGAGTTAAATTGGCCAAAATGACCATTCATTTCATATATGTGTTTTGATTTACTTGTCTTTAGGAAAAGTGTGGGAAATATTTTAGATGATGTTTATTTCACCTAAGAAACATTTTACAAGCAATGAAACAAACAAACAAGGTGGTTTTAAAGGATTTCAAAATCCATGCATACACATATGCATGCATTCATGATTTTATTTAGAAATTTTTTTGTTAACCCTAATTTTGATGATTAGAATTTAATGATCCAAGCTTAGTATTTTTGGGATGTTACAGATAAAAAATTTCTAATAACTCTAAAATTATACATCTAAGGACTAATAATAGTATTTGGCTTAAATATTGATAGCATGAAATTCATATATTCCAAAATATCTTAATTATAATTTTTGAAGAAATCTCATTTATCTATAAGTAGTAAATAATATTGTTTACTTATTCACAAACCATAACCACACCTTTATAAGGAGATAAATGATTCTATTCCATTAAAATACTAAGAAACCACTACTCAAATAGAAGTATTACCACTCTTAAGTAACTTTAAGGAAAACATTATGAAGTGAACAAAGTACAAATATCATAAGCATTGCGCCTTAAGTCCATCTATGTCCTTAAAGTTAAACTTTAGTATACAAGATTGTAAACACCATGTTAAAGGCTTCACTATGTATTTTATAGTTTACTTTAGTCTGATTCAATTAAGACCTAATGCATCTCAAGACCAAACTAACCGAGTAAACACCAAGAGGTATCGACCACATTCTATTAACCATAAAGATTGTTTAAACCTTAGAAAAGAAACCTTTTCTTCGAAGGTTATCCTTTTTGCCACTTCAAACAACAAATTTTGTAATAATATATCTAACCCTTAACAACTAAACTCAAGGACTTTTATCATAGTCAACAGATGACAATTAACCATAATCACATTACTTTATACTTTACTTGTATATTCAGGATTGTTAACACTTAAGTTCCTTATAAATGCCATTACTTGTAAAGTAAAATTTGAAGATAAAACAATTATTGTATAAGCAATCTTTGAGTAGCATTCCACATTTGTGTATCTTATTGTTGTATGATATTATAATTACATGTTGTTTCACACACACTCACAAGCCTTAATAAGAATCACAAGTGTGAAGCTTATCTAAAAGTACAACACATTCTAAAGGAACCATTTCTAGTTTCCAAACCCTAGATCAACGCTTATTCCGGGGATTCGAGTTTATCAAATTACATTACATTACTTATGCGTAATAGCATCTTGCTTCTTTAAACATTAGTCCTTACCGGACCAATGATGCTGATTTCAGATATTGGATCTTATATTGTCTTGAAGACCGTGAGTGCATAATCTTGCAATCACAAAAGGCAAGTTCACACTTTCTCATGTCCTTTGATTTTTTTCTGTAAAGTATTTTGCAAATCAAGTGTTTTCGTCACCTGCATTTCAAAAAGGTTAGAAAAGACTATTTTCATAATAATATGATTACATGTTATTTACCATGAGGTAATAACCTACTATGAAAGTTCTGGTGGTAAAGGAACATATTATCTAGGACTTAACAACCAATGTCGCCAGTGATTCTTGCGCCGTATATCACGCGTTAACCATGAGATTTGGAATGGGACGGAGAAGTCAGTTGTATCCTTTTTCTTTTGTATGTAGGCAAGACGACCTTAACGTGACGTTGTGATTCCTTGTGCGGATCCAACATATGGGTGGGCACCCTTAGGCCCCACGATTTTGGTTTATAGATTATCTATGAGTGGCTGCCGGAGGTATAGCCGGACCTATATGGTACTTGCCAGGGGCTTCACTAGCTCATAGAGTCTTTGGGAACTCATCGGGGTTTTAGCCTGCCCTAAAGGGGCTTAACGGAGGTGAGTCGGCCCCGAAGGATCATGCAGACATGCGGGGTCACGGAGAGGGCAATGATTGGCTTGGATCTTAGTCTGGGCCTCACACCAAGTAAGTGTGAACGAGTCTGCAACGCGGATGTGCAACAAAGCTAAGATCTCTCATGGGTAAAGTAACGCATCTCTGCAGAGTGTAAGAACTGTAACTTGTTACTCCCTGTTCCGGGAAGGAGCTATGAACGTGGCAGGAAAGGAACTCCATGAAAGTTCTGGTAAACCTGTGAAGGCTGACGGACATAGCTTTTCAGAATAAAAGCAACCTTTGAAGAAATGTTTATGAAAACCTGCATTGCCTACGACCTATGACCTATGGTCTGTGGCTGTAGATATAGTGCATCAAACACTCCTTTTTAGTGAACTTGCTGAGTACACTCGTACTCAACGTATCTTCTTAACCCTTGCTATATTCCGAAGCCAATACATACGACGTCTACATCAACTTATACTCAAGGGAATCATCATCAACAGATCAAGTTCTTCAATAAAGTCAAAGAAGTCAATATATGCATCAACTAAAGTGAAGACGAAGTTGCTAATTGGTTAGGAATATAATCTCTAGCCATAGAACCTACTTCTGTAGAGTATTGCAATAGCAGCAATGCAAGCCAATAGTTCAGATACTAGTCTTAATAGTATGATGGTTTTGATTTATTATTTTTGAATCTTCTTTGTGAAGAAGTTTCTTTCTCTCTCTTTAACCTAGAGTGTTCTCTGGATCTTATGTAAAGATTCGAGTTGTAACCTATAGTCATGTCTTGGACCTGTTGTGTTTCTGTTGTACCACTCTGAGGGATGTAATACTAGTGAACGGTGTTTCATTGGTGTTATGTCAACGACTGTAGTGTACTACATCATGCAGTGGTATGCTGGGTCACCGCAGTTGAGAAGATGGGGTGTGAGCCATACGGTGTTCCGGGAGCGGTGAGCACAGATTTACCTAGGTTCATATTTGACTGTGGTGATAGGATCCAACTCCTGCTAGCAACCCAATAATATGTCGGAGAGAGCCGGATGTTACAACGGATTACAAGAGAGGTTCGCCTGTGCGAGTTGGTTGTGGTTGTAGTAGAGATTGTCTGCCCTAAAGGCTCCCGTAGGTCCAGCTTCTAAAGGCGCCAAGACCTAGGGTTACAGGAGAAACCTATCCCGCTATGTTACAAAGACGATAACTATTATAGCTTGGACTACAAGTAATACTACAGGCATAAGTCCGTAAGTCTTATGGGCCTTGTCGTAGCTGGATTGGACTCTGTCTTCTTTCCCTGACTGGGCCGCCCGTGAAGCAAAGCTTTAACCTGTTGGTGGGCCACCCTGGTCAGCGAGTCCTGTGGGTATATCCGGAAAGTATATCCCCAATAATACTTTTTAAGCTTGATACACCTACCGATTTTATCCTAGATTCGCCACTGCTTGTGGTAATTTGTCAAGGGAGGGAGATAGGAAGAGAGACGCGACAACGGGTGGGAGGAAGAAATGTGTCGCTACCAGGGTTGTCCCACACATCACTTGCCTTGTTTCCAGCGCGCCTAGAAGGGTCCTTGTGGCTCGGGGACTGGTTGGGAGCATCATACAAAATCGAGCCCTTGGGAAACACAACTGGGCACAATTTCGTGTCCGGTGCGACCCACAACGGCTTTAGATGCTCTTAGGCCATGTCCTATACATATAAGGGTGTGTACAATTGGAGCGCTTAGGGGAGAGCCATGGATGATTTTCTAGTTGTTAGACCCAATTTCTTCCTATTCTAATATTTCCTAGTTGTTAGACCTGATTCCATGTAGACAGGCCGGATGGGCATGTTAGACCATGTGTGCACTAATCCCTCACTGCCCATTAACACATGCTTTGGTGCAGGTGGTGTCTGAACCACGTTATGCACCTTGAGTAGTTGGGCCAGTTAATTACATACAAGTTAATTAATTTAATTTTTCATCTATTGGCCCATAAGATTGGGCATAGGGAAAGTAACTTAGATAGTAACATAGAGGATTCTAAAAAAAGTAACATAGAATTACATGCAATGATAACTAAGTGTTTAGATGACATGACATGAAACTAATTGAAAAGAGAGAGCCTTGTGGTTAGTGGCGTATCTAGTGGAGGTGCCATGGGCCATGGAACCCCCTCCGAAAATACAAATATTCTTATACCTACTAATAGTTATACTAAACATGGCAAAATGCAAAGCTTAATCGGGCTGCAAAAATACAAATCTTCTTCTAGCTACTAATAGTTGTACTAATTATGGAAAAAATGCAAAGCTTAATAGGGTACTTTTTAAGCTTGATACCCTTACCGATTTTATCCTAGATTCACCACTGCTTGTGGTAACTATCTATGTTATTATAACATTACATATATCAAGATAGAGCCTATATTTTAATAAATAGACTTTGTATGATGCCGATACCACACATATGTTATTTTCCACTATGGTGGTAGTAACATATTAATCCAAGTTACTTTCCACTATGATTAGTCTAAATTGGTATTTTCTCCAACCTATAAGTGTTGTTGATTTTGTATAGTACATAACTAGCAGCATGTATATCTATCATTGGGATTTTCTATACACCTCATGTATATTCTAAATGCATTATAAAATATCTTTAAAATATAGTTGCTATTACCATACAGACATGTTTTTGATCCGGAGTATTAAACAATAGTAAATCGTGAGAGTTGAGAAAAAAAGTGGGGAAAACGGTGTTCAAGTATTTATCAAGTTGAAACTATGGCAGAAGAGCATACTAAATAGCAGGAGTCAAGAAATTGTAAATAATATTTTTTACAGAAGCAAAATAGTGACGGCTACCTATGCACGCGGATCTAGCCATTGGATCATCAAGGGAGAGAACAATATATGGTCACGAGAGAATAAAATCAAACGGGATACTACTAACGTCATTACACCGAGATCATAATATCTGGTAGCACCCATAGTGCATGTCACAACGATACACAAAAAGCACACATCCACAATGCACCACAATTTGTACCTACAGTGCGTGTCACAAAGATACACAAAAAGCAAATATTAATAGTGCTCGCCACAATTATATTTGTACCTATAGTGTGTGTCACAAGGATATACAAAAAGCAAACATTTACAATGCTCACCATATTTTGTTTTGTCCACAACAAAGCTCCATGGTGTAACGACCATTGTTGAAAAGAGGAACATCAGGGAACCAGCCATGGTTCGTTATCGTGGACGAGCGACGTGAACCGACGCCTTTCTCAACTGTGGTGGTTTGGCTCCTATTGTTGAAAAGAGCCACACCATACCAAGGGGACGCGTGAATGGTGGAAAAGAGGGCCATAGGAGCATGAACACTCCATCTGTTTCATCATAATCTCAACTGAACGTGTGCTCTCCATATCCAACGGCAGTGTCCGCATGCAGAGGTAGCCGCTATCTTACTAAATTCGTGTCCTTTTATAAAATGTATATCATAAACTAACCGGTCACATAACTTGCAATCATGTGCACATGTGGTTACAAACATGCCTGCTCACCGGTTTTTGACAAAAAACGGTGACGTGTCCAACACGTGAGTGTAAAAGCAGACAAACTTTTGCAAAAACCACCCTACATTTCTGTCTTGTTACATAGCGATTCAATCACCACGTAGTTCACCCCTATTTTTTGTTTGAAAATACGATTCCCTTGTATGTGGGGCCCATTTGTTAGCAATGGAAGAAGTATTCAAAATAATTGAACCGTGTGGGATTCAAATTGTTGATCTCCAGACGCGACAAGCATAGTCTAGCCACTACATCAAACAACCTTGCTCTTATATTACTCCAGGAGAATACGTATATAACGGATGGATATATTAGTGAAAAGCCTTTTTTCTTTTCACAACCCTACACGTACAAATAGATTCATTCTATTTATCTTTTTAACACTAATTACAAGAATTGGGCCTACTTATTTTCTTTATAGACGCAACACACACACACATGTATTTGCGCTATCTATGGTTTTCTATAAAATGTTCATATAGTTATATAAATATTCGTAAATTCACTTTAGAGGACGGGCTCACTCGAGCCCCTTTTTGAATTTTTCAAAAACTATCAAATATTTTCAAAAAAATACCTACGTGTAGCCACTAATACGAAATACATGTATGCAAATATTATTACGAGTGCAGAAAAAAAGATAAATATCATAAAATTTGGAAAAACGAAGGTCCATTTAAAATTACACCGTTTGCTGTTTACGTCTAGATCTGAAATCTTCACTTTTTTACCGAGGATAGAATACAAAATATTTTCACATGAGTTTTTATACATGTGATTGTAAATCATATTGACAAAAAAAATATAGAGATCTTTTTTTGTAAAAGTCTATCTGCTCTTACCCTCACATGTTGGGCACGTGACCGGTTTTTGTCAAAAACCGGCTAGTAGAACGGTTTGTGACCACGAGTGCACTTGATTGTAAGTTGTGTGACCGGTTAGTTCTGTTTCTAAGATGTGTGACTTAAGTGCACATGCATGACAAGTTCAGTGACACACAGTGCCATTTACTCTAAATATCCATATGTGAGCATGATTTCAAGATATATATATGAACTAATATGAACCAACTAATAATATGAACAAACCCATATGTGAGGATGTGAGCATTATTTCATTTGTAGAAACTAAATGACCAACTAATAATATGAAAAAAATCGCCAACACACATGTGTTCAGCGATTACAAGACATTTACAATTGCTATATCACCCCCTCATGATCTCAATCTACCATACACATTCCAAATCCATATGAACTAGGGTTTCATCGAAACTAGCAAAAGTATGATAAATGCGACTCTTCTTTCGAGATCCCTGAGTATTCTTTCAGATCTAGGGCTTTCCGGCAGAGGATCAGAGAAGGGAAGGAAGAACAACCACCAGCGCCATGCTCTATGTTGTCGTTGGGAAAGAATAGAACGCACTGGGCCTGGGCTGGGCTTGCATGCGGTATCCATAAGTTTGAGTGTAACGTCGTGGACAAGGGCGTTATGCTCCGTACCTTAACTCTCTTCTCAAGGG
Organism: Avena insularis; assembly: GCA_023614405.1. NCBI lineage: Eukaryota > Viridiplantae > Streptophyta > Magnoliopsida > Poales > Poaceae > Avena > Avena insularis. Next base: position 25,559,295 of record CM042689.1, on the reverse strand, counting down.
TGTTACCGGGAGGACCCTACTGTTCTTAAGAGCAACTCCAATAGAAACTGCAAATTTTGGCACTGTAAAATACGTATGCAGCGCGCGTGATCCGGATTTCGCGCGCCGCCCGCGAATCTCCTTTGGCAAAGACATTTTAAAAACGTACGCGTTAAATTTGCTAAAAATGCAACACACGATTAACGAGCGCGCGCTGAGTGGAGCGTCAAAAGAAACACGCACAACCCCACACGCAAAAAGATAGAACGTCTGTCGACCCGGACTCTCACGCCGAAAAAAGACTGCTTTTGACGCGCGGGGTGATTTTCCAGGGTCCGCTATAGTTGCTCTAACTCTCTTCTCAAGGGTGTTGTTACACTACTGGAGGACCCTACCGAGACCCGTCGGGCCATGCTGATAGTTAATTTTTGTTCAGTGAATTTTGTATCCATTGCCGACCCTTCGAAACACAAAGGTTAGTCTGGTGAAAAAATTTCGGCCATTGTTTATTTTTTAAAATTCTTTTTTCTATGGATTCTTTTTGTCCATTTTCACTTGAAAGAGTGCCCATAAAGCTCATACAGTAGTAGATCTAAGCCGTTGGCTGTGCACGTACCTACTCCGACAAAAAAAACGCGAGTAGGCGACAAACTTTTTGGTCCGTTCCGTTGCGTCGATGTCATGTCAGGGTAGGTACGTACGTCTACACCTGGTTGTGACCCGGAGGCGTCGCGCGCGCCATCTCTCTGATTTCGCGTGCACAGGAAGGACTACAGGAACACGATCGGGCGGCCCCGTGCCCACTGCGTATCTGTACACCGCGCTTGCTCTTCTCTGCTCGCACCATCGCACGGGACTGACTGAGATCGGGAACGTTTGCATTATTACTATCTGAACATGGAGTGTGTTGTCGCAACCGGCCTCTGACAGCTTATCCGCCTTGTTCGAATCGATCGTTGCTGCCAAACATTACACCTGTGGTAGTATCTCAGTTGGGGAGGACCATGCGGGTCGTCCGTTGTCCATGCGAGCAAGCATACGTCCGTAACAACCACGGTTAAACCTTAACCACGCTGAACAAACCAGCTAACCACGTGTGTAATGAGCTACGTACGGAATCGTGTCGAGTTATTAGCATAAAACTACCATATTTTGACTGAAAATTCGAATAACCACCACTTTTCAGTAGATTTGTTGCAATTCGCGCTAAAAGGGAATTGAGATCCAATTGACATCAAAACTGATAGTAGGACCCTTATGTCGGGCTGACGTGGCGACGCAGGTCAACCGTGCTGACTACTATTTTGCATGCAGGTCCTCGAGTTCTGAAAGGAAATTATGCACGGGTCCCTGGCGCCTGGCATTTTTTTAACCTATTTATTTAAAACGTTCATAACTTTTAAATACGAATTCAAATGGAAAAACTTTTAATACGTAAAGTGCTTAGAAATGCTTGAATTTTTTTAATATAAAATTGGTTCACTATTTTAGATAACTAAAATATGCAAACAATTAAAAATGCTTCTATTAATAATGCAAACTTTAAAAATTCATAACTTTAGTTATATGACTCAGAATAATATAAATAATATGTTTAAATTTATTATAAAAATCCAACCAATCCATTTCTGACATCCTTCTTGCATGTATCAGATCCGTTTCTCGTTGATGTAATAATCGATTGATATTGATAATATATATATATATACATATAATTATGTTTGAATATATACTAAAAAATTTGATAATTATATTTTGTATACGAATAATTATGTTTATATATATATAGGGTGGCGCTATTTGACACCAGGGTGTATATTATTTTTACATCACGTAAATCGTAAGTCGAGAAAAACATAATAAAATTTATAAATGACATAATTATTTTTGTTTACGTGCTGCCGTAAAAAGTTTGGACATAAAATACATATTTTTGGTGTTTTTACACTATAATGACTCATAAACATTATTTTTTTGTCAAATTTTTTAGTTGTGGTGAATATATAAACATAATTATTCGTATACAAAATATAATTTTTTCAATATAACAACGTAAAAATATATTGGGTACAAAATAACTATTCTGCACCCTAGGTACAAAATAGGGTTTCTATTATATATAAATATTCATAACTTTTGTTATATAACTCAAAATAATATAAATAATATGTCTAAATTTATTAGAAGAAATCAACCAATCCATTTCTGATATCCATTATGCATGAATCACATCCGTTTATTTTAGATGTTATGATCCATTGATATCGGTATATATGTACGTACAAATACAACCTATCTTAAAGCCTCTTTCTATTTATTTTTCACGCTAAGCCATACGTGACCGATATGTAGGTGTATATATGTCGAGGCTGGCAGGTACATATAGATCGATAGACTATCGATTTGTAGTTAGATCACGTGCGTCCGGTCTACATAGATCGACAAATAAACTATCGATTTGCATAGTTAGAGCACGATGGTCTAAAGGACGTTATCATGCGTGTACATGTAAATAAAGAATTTATCACCCGAGTCATGCTCTCGACGTTGTGTGCACGTCACATGTTTAGTTTGCAGCCCGCACATTTTAAAAATAATACATCATGCTCGTGTATATATGCTCTCTCGATCAAGATAGACCGACGAACCGATAGCTAGCGCGCGACACATAGAAGACGTCATGCTTGTCTACAATTACCGATTCAAATACATATTCAATAATAATATTATACTTTCTAGTACTGTAAGGTACATTGTTTTATACATACATACATACATACATACATACATACATACATATATATATATACCAATATTAATCGATTATAACATCCAAGAGAAATGGATCAGATACATGCATGAATAATGTTAGAAATGGATCATTTGAATTTTTCTAATAAGCATAGACATATTATTTATTTATACTGATATCAATGGATTATAACATCTAAAATAAACGGATGTGACTCATGCATAATGGATGTCAGAAATGGATTGGTTGATTTTTTCTAATAAATTTAGACATATTATTTATATTATTTTGAGTTATATAACAAAAGTTATGAATATTTAAAGTTTATAATGGTAGACTATTTTGTACGTACATATATAATGGATCTGATACATGCATGAAGGATGTCAGAAATGGATTGGTTGGATTTTTATAATAAATTTAGACATATTATTTATATTATTCGGAGTCATATAACTAAAGTTATGAATTTTTAAAGTTTGCATTATTAATAGAAGCATTTTTAATTGTTTGTATATTTTAGTTATTTGAAATAGTGAAACAATTTTATATTCAAAATATTCAAACATTTCTAAGCACTTTTCGTATTAAAAGTTTTTCCATTTATATCCGTATGAACGTTTCAAATAAATAGATTTAAAAAAAAACTGTGAGGAGCCAGGGAACCGTGCATAATTTCTTTTCAGAACTCGAGGATCTGCATGCAAAATAGTAGTCAGCGCGGTTGACCCGCGTCGTCACGTCAACCCGATAGGTGGGTCCTACTATCAGTTTTGGTGTCAATTGGATCTCAATCCCGTGTTAACGCGAATTGCAACAAATCTGCCAAAAAGTGGTGGTTTTTTGTGTTTTTTTTTAAAGTGGTGGTTATTCGAACTTTCAGCCGAAATGTGATAGTTTTATGCTAATAACTCGAATCGTGTCGCATTTATTCGCAATTTTGCGTGCACCTTCCCAAGAACAAATACATACACGTTCGTATGGAAAGCTTCACTACACCCTGTAAAGCACCCATAAATTTTTTCTAATTTTTGAATGGACAATCTTTCCCTATGATTTGTTTCACGTGACACAGAGTATTTGTTTTGCAAAAGTAAACAGACCAAACATTTTTGAGTAACAATTGATGCTTCAAATAAAATAAGTCCATTAGTATATCCTAGGGTGAATCCGTAATATTTTTATGATTTTCAAATGAGGTGTTAATTTTACACTAATTTGTAAGCATTCCACAATCTACGTGCATAAATTGTAGCGCTGATATTCACGGCCTAGCTATAAATATTTCCATCAGGCTAAATCGTTGATTAGATAATATGCTGACAATGAGAGCAAAAAAACAACCAAAACGTGATCTGCATCAAGATGAATGCTACTAAGGCAAGTCCCTCTTGTTAGGGTTTCCCTACTCTCGTCGACTTCGTCGATGTTGAGAACCCCCCCCCCCCCCCCCTCCCCGACTCTCTCCCCTCTCCGATCGTGACCTTGCTGTGGCGCTGCGTCTGGTTGGGGTAGGGTTTTGGGGTTTGGTCTTGGATCTCTGCGATGGGATCAAAAGCTTCAGGATCTGGCCCGGAGGGGCGGGGTAAGGAAGATTTGGAGACAATGATGAAGAGATTGGGTTTGCGCGAGGAAGATCTGGACGATGTGGAGGTTGATGAGGATGCGCTACCGCCAGATGCAAACCGGTGTCTTGTCATCGCTAGGGTTTTCACGGAGCGGGAGTTCAGCGATTTCTGGTTCTATAAGGACATGCGTAATGCGTGGGATCTAGCTCAACTAGTCAAGTTCTGTTCGCTGGGTGACAATCTGTTCACTATGCAGTTCTCGTGCCTAGGCAATTGGGAGAAGGTAATGGAGGGGGGTCCATGGACTTTCCGAGGACACCCAATGCTCATGGCGGTGTATGATGGGTTCACGAAGCCATCGGAAATTGATTTGTTCACGTTCAAAATCTGGATCCAAATCCATGATGTTCCGGATGGGTATAAGTTGTTAGTGGAAGCTTTGGCTGGCAAAGTGGGAGAGGTCATTGCATCTGAACCATCGTCTGGTGATTTTGCAGGGAATTTCTTCAGAGTCAGAATTCAGTTTGATGTGAGGAAGCCTTTAAAAATTGTCACTTCTATCATCCGTGCGAGGAAGAGGCAACTGTTCTTAGTTAAATATGAGCGTTTACCTGACTGGTGTGCTTTTTATGGATTCATTGGCCATTTACACAATGAACATGGTGATGGAGTTCAACCACCAGATTTGCTGGTCTTTAAAGATTTAAAGGCAGAATGGATCATGCGCGGAGAGGGCAGAGGCAGAGGCCATGGTAGAGGCACTAGTGGTCGAGGCCGCGATGGTCATGGGTTTGGTTATCAGAATGATCTCTACTCTGAATCGGGTGGGGAGGATGATAACATGGTGGTGGATCAGGGTAAGAACAAGTCGCAAGCGACTTTACTCACTGATGGTACCTCGACAGGGGTCACTGATCTGGTTACCCAGTTTCAGTCAAATGCATATGGGAAAACACCTCCGAGTCCATCCCCCAAGAGGGATATGAAAAGGAAGAAGTATGTTAACGGTAGTGTTGTAGCAGCGAAAAACGTATCTGGTGCTGAAAAACTAAACTTGGCGGGCTCTGCGAAGGAGCGCCGCCCGGGTCAATGAATATACTAAGTTTGAACTGTCGAGGGGAGGGAAGCCCTCAGATAGTTCGAGATATTGCGACCATTGTTCAGGAGCACTCCCCCAACCTGGTGTTTTTGTCAGAAACAAGGTAGAAGTCCGATAAAATGAGAAGATTCAGAAGTCGTTTTGGACTAAAGGGTTTTAAAGGTGTAGATTCTGAAGGGCAAAGTGGTGGTCTTGCACTTTTTTGGCATGAGTTGTCATGGGAATGGTCACGGAAGATGCTGCAATCGGCAGCGAGTAGTAGAACGAGGGGCAAGGGCGGCCAGCCATCTGCGGTGCGAGATGAGGGCGGAGACTCAGGGTTTTACCCAGGTTCGGGCCCCCGGAGGGTAAAGACCTACTCCTGCTAGATTGTATTACGAAGGTGGTACAATGGGCGAGCTCGGCGGCTAGGCGGCGAGTCGCTTGGGTGTATATGGAACGTATCTCTACACGCCCCGCAGGGAGGTTTATATAGGCTCACCTCCCCTAGGGTTTACATATCTCAACCGAATCAGTTAAGGCTTCGGTACTCGTTCAACCTAATCCGACTAGGTCTATCTACTCGCCTGGGCCTTCAGCTTCCAGTCGCTTGGATCCTCGCTGGGCTTCGATCCAGTCGCCGTCTTGCAGGCCCACTCGCCGGTTCTTGGGCCAGTCGGAAACGTCCTGCTGGGTATACCCCGGTAGGCACATCCCCATCATGAGTCCTTGCAAGTTATGGTGGAGGATCACAATGGATGGTTCATCGATGTTCTGGTGCATGATCCGGGGTTGTAGCTTAATTGGAGGCCGACTTGCGTGTATGGTGAACCACGAGTCGATCTTCGTCATTTTATGTGGTCTACCTTATGTGATTTGCACTGGCGGCATGATATTCCGTGGTTAGTGGCAGGTGATTTTAATGAATGCATGTGGGGTTTTGAACACTTCTCGACGTCACCTAGAGCAGAGAGTCAAATGGTTGCATTCATAGATACTCTGGAACTATGACTGGTAGACCTTGGTTTCACTAGTGTACCCTTCACATATGATAATAGGAGAGCAGGAAATGCTAATGTGAGGGTTAGACTGGATAGGGAAGTTGCATCCAATTCATGGAGGAATATGTTCCCATTCTATTCAGTAAAACATGTGGTTACTCCATGTCCTGATCATGTGGCTTTGTTGATTAAGGGAGATGTTGAGGTTCCACAACATAGAACAAAAAATGCAAACAGTTCAAAATTATGTGGGAAAGAGATCATAACCTACCTAAAGTTGTTAAATAGGCATGTGAGTTAGTGGAGAACATCAATGATCTTGGTGATGTTGGTAGGGCTCTCGGTACCACTATGAAAAGGCTGCATGAATGGAGTAGGAATAAGTTTGGCAATGTCACCAAAGAGCTCCAAAAATCAAGGTCTCAGCTGGAAGAACTAATGCACATGAATGCCGATAGAAAAGAGATACGAGAAGTAATAGACAAGATGAATGAACTGCTCTATTGGGAGAAGATGATGTTGTTACAAAGGTCACGGATAACATGGTTAAAATAGGGAAGTAGAAACGCTAAATACTTCCATAGCAAATCGGTGTGGAGGGCGAGGAAGAACAATATCCGTAAGCTGCCTAATGATGATGGTGTGTGTCATATCGGTTTAAATACCATGCAGCATATGACTACCGACTACTTCCAGAAGTTATTTATTGCTGATGGAAACCTTGATTCAAGGTCGGTGGTGGATCTAGTAGATTGCTAGATCTCGAATGAAACAAATGATCTCCTATGTGGGGAATTCTCGAAAAAGGAGATATTAGATGCCCTTTTCCAAATTGGCCCGTTAAAGGCACTAGGTCCAGATGGTTTTCCTGCTAGATATTTCTAGCGCAATTGGGGTACTTTGAAGGAGAAGGTAATATGTGTTGTTAAAGCTTTTTTCAGTTCTGGTGTTATGTCGGAGGGTGCTAATATGACATCGATTGTTCTTACCCCAAAAACGTCTAGCCCATCTCAACTTGCTGACTATTTTCATATTAGCCTTTGTAATGTGATTTATAAAGTGGTATCTAAGTGCCTGGTGAATAGAATGAGACCTATGTTGGATGATATTATTTCTCCTGAACAGAGTGCCTTTGTGTAACATACCAGCATTAGAGCCTAGAAATAAGCTGAACCCAGATGTGTGCATTGCATTCATGCATAGAAAATCCGAATAATTTTCGCGCTTTTGAACAAAACCTGTTAAAATGATAGAAGCTTCTCTCAACTTGATGGAATTGAGGTAGATCATCAAGTTGACTGTGATAAGTTTCAATATGACTTTGCTAAAATCTTGTTTTTTTGGTAACCATAATTTAATCTAAGGGTAGATCAAATATAATAACAAATAAATCATAATGCATTGCTTTAATGAATTAATATCTGATCCTTAAGGGATCATATCATAATATTCATCACAATAACTCATGAATACCAAATAACAAGAATGTAATAACTAACTATTGACCTATTCAATCCCTATTCTATTTCTACCATGAGAAACATGGTATCACTTCACCCAAACTCTTTAGTTAGGAAGGAAACTAAGTCAAGATCATTCACCACATATCTTTCTTTCCATATCAATCCTTATCATCTCTATTGAGCTATATTCCAATATATGTTATTCATCAATGTTGAGAAATCAACTATTGATTCATCAGTTCCAAATCTATCAACTCTTGACCATAACATAGGTTACACCTAAGTGCCTATAAAGAAACAACTAAGAAGAGGTAAATAATAATGCTAGTTTTAGATATCATCTATAGGATGGGAGTGATTGAAGAAGAATAAAATCAATGTGATAATCGATGGAGTGAAACTCACTCCTGAAAGGATAGAAGAGTTATTGGGATATATAATTATATGGTAGTAAAGAAGATTACAAGGATGAATCCTAAAGATAGTTACCAGTAGTAACTCTCTTGGATCAATTGGGCATGGTCCACGAATAACAACCTTAATCCAATTAGAGATACTAAGAAGATAATTTCAATACAATTGTAAGGTTGTATTGATGAAACCTTGATTAGCCAATTGGAAACCTAAGCTATAAATGATTAAAGGATTATAATGATCATGCCTTGCTCACCAAGATTGAATACTTATATGAAGTATAAGTGACATTGGTGGGTAGAATATGATTGAGACCTTAGTATAGATAAGTATCCTAGAGTAGTCATTACAAGTCACATTAATATAATGTGAGGTTGGAGTATGAGTTATTAGAATAAAGTAAATGTAAGATAGTATGATTAAATTAAATCTAGTATAGCATGGAGTTATGGAAGTAGTGTTATTCATCTTAAAGGATAGTAGCTTTAGAGAAAAGTAGTTGGATGTATACATCTAATGGAGAAATATTAGTGGTGGATGATTATGGAAGAATAGGAATGGAGTTATAAATGGCTACTTGTTGGATTGAAGGTTAACAACAGAAGAGTAGTTGATATAACCAAGTCTGGATAGGTGAAGATCATGAAATACTTTAGTATCAAACTCATTTGATTCATCAATGAGTTTAGAAGAATAATAGGAGGATAAGAATATTTTTGTGAAGTAAAGCTCATCATGTTAACCATGATGATGTATAGGAACAAGTAGTATATCTAGGAAAGGAATTCCTTAATTAGAAGTCTAGAATTATGAATTATGGAAGATAGTAATTCTTGGTAAACATTAAACTCTAAATCTATGGTCAAGCTTAATATCCATCTTATCTACTGGATAAATCATATAATTTCCACAATTTTCTATAGGAATAGTTTATAGAGCAAACCACTGAAGCACATCTCTGTCAATTCCAATTATCATAATTATATGTGCTTAGGAATATTTTTATCAATTCTTTTCCATAAAACCTTTTAGATGTAACTTTCTATTTTAAAAGGTGATATCATTAAAGATCACAAACATAAGACAATATGCTTAGTTATTAAATCTTTACTCACATTAACAAAAGAATAGAAGTAAAATAAGAACCCTAAACCCTTGGGTAAACATTTACAATTCAAACCCTAACCTCTATGTTAATCTTAATAGAATATATACATTGCCATTTTCTAAATTAATGGAAGTAATGTTAACCATATTAATTTCTTTTGTATATTATGTATCAAATAAGGATATAGGATCATTATATAAAAATTTCCATCTAAACTATGAGCTAACTAGAATTAAGGTTTATAAACAAATAAGGAAATATCATTTAATAAATCCATGGTTTAATATGGAAAGAAAGTTAATAATAAAGGCTTTAATAAATATTCAATGGGATTTATATAAAGTACATAAAGAAATACTACCACTATATTACAAACACATAAAAGAACCTTAATACGTTTTATTATTGCTGCAACCACTCAGCAACTCAATCCTATAAAGAAAATTCAAATCAAATAAGTTAAATCAAAATAGGAAATAGAAAAAAAAGGAAAAAAGAATTTGGCCCAAGCAGTAGGCCGGCCCAGCATTTCCTTCTTCCTATCTGTCGCCCACGTGCAACCCACAAGGGTCCAACAACCAGCCCAGTACGTCCTCTTATGTGACTGACGGGTGGGACCAAAGAAGGACCGCGGGTTAAACTGAAAGAATTGCCAAGGGGTGATCCGCAAAAGTGACGTTGTCGTCATCCTCACGCACACAAGCAGCTCGCTGGAGGAGTCCGCCGCCGCTCGATGCCGTCATCGTCATCAGCCGTGCGTCAAGATGCTCACCGTCGTTCCAGAGGGGGATAAGAAGGCCACCGCGACACCCTGTCTCAATCCCTATCCACATTCCCTCCTTATCCTCTCTGTTTAGAATGGGGCCGAAACCCTAGCTCACCGGAGCTCGCCTTGGCATCGAGCACCTCCCCACTCTCTTCCAAGTAGCCATGGAGAAGCCCCGTGCTCCGTAGATCCTCTGGGTGAAATCTTGCATCAAAGGGAGCACTGGAGTGGACGAATTTTGTCGTTCCTCTTTGCGGCAGTTCGTCGGAATCCGTCGGAGAGCTCGTCTCCGACCGCACCAGTCCTCGTCGACACCACCACTGCAATCAGGGTGAGTACCTGAACCTTCCAGAATCCCTAAATCGCCTCCTCTCGTTGTAAAACTCCGTCACGCCTTATACCACCATTGACCACCATCGGAGTTCGTCGAAGCCGAGGCTCCGATGACCATTTCCAAGCGGCTCCGCCACTTTAGGGTTCAGCGCATTGCGCTGATTCGAACTAGGTTAGTTTCGTTTGCTGGGGCGCCGTGGATCGTCGCCGGCAACCACCCACTGACGACGGTGGTTGTGCTGACGCCATAACGACGTCATGCCAATGTCACCCTCCGCATAGCCAGCCTATTTGACCTGGTCTTTGTCTCGCGTGGCAGGTGACATGGCCTAGGGCCCATCTGTCATTGACTGGGAGTAGCAATCAGGCCGGTAACAAATGCATTTAATAACTTGAGAGTTGATGTGGCCGCTGGCCCACTAGTCAGTGACTTTGGGTAGAGTTAGCCTCGGTACAAAAAGTTATTTTCTGTTTAAGAAATAAATAAAATGTTATAAACTCAAATATCAATATTCTAGAAATGAAATAAATGATTAAATCTTGTTTAATTAATAACTTTTGTTTTATAATTCAGAAAAATATGTATAATATATGAAAATTTGTATAAAAATAAAATCTATAACTTAAAACTATCATCAAACATTATTATGTTAACAATTTAAATAATTATTGTTCAATAAAGATTAATAAAAGTAATAAAACTTTGATAATTCATATTCTAATAATGGTAAATGTTAAAAATATAAATAAAATACCAAAAAAATCTTAGAGAAATAAAAACAATACTTTAAAACTATAATCATGCATTATTACTTCACTTAAATAAGTATTTATTATTTATTAAGTATTTATAAAGTAATAAATCTTATAAAAATCATATCTTATTATTTATGAATCACAAAAATAAAAGTAATATATCAAAATGATCACAAAAATAATGTCTACTTGTTAAAAATATAATATTCCACTTTTAAAGTAAATAAAAACTTAATACTCTAGTAATTTAAATTTAAACCTATTTCCTGAATTGTTAATTCATATAAGGGTAAATAAAATTTTGTTAATATTTCTAAAATCAGCCAATTGAGTCTAAGAAAATAGTATTAGTCTTAAATGTTGATAATATTAAGTCAAAATGGTTCAACACATTTTAAATACAATTCTATTTAATTTATCATTCAGCATTAAGTGTATATTATTATTCCAATAGAGTTATCAAATATTAAATTCTCAAGATTATTATTTTGACTTGATAAAATCTATTACCAATGCTTCAACCACAAGTTATAAACATACCAAAACACTATATTGAGTCTATAAGTAGTTAAATAATATTATTCCTTTGTTTATAAACTATAACCACTACTAGGAAAACGCATGTTCGTGGCGCACCTGAAAAGGCCATCAAGTGGCGCATAGCGATGCGCGCCGAGACTTCCTTCTGACTATCTCCTACGGCGCGGCGTGTGCTTGCCATCCTCGAATAGGCGCATGCACATGCCAAGGCGCCACTGAAAGTAGTCTAGGTGCGCCACGCGTATGAAACGATAACCGTGGCGCACTAGGTGTGCGCCACGGATATAAATTTCAAAATTCAAAAAAAGCAGAAGTAGATCGCGATTGCCATCACGCGGCGGTGCAGGTCGCCGTCGTCGCCTCCTCGTCGTCACCTTGTCGTCGTCGTCGGAACTGCAAGGAGGAGGAGGAGAATAGGACGAAGAGGAGGAGAAGAAGAGGAGGAGGAGAAGAAGAAGAGGAGGAAGAGGAGGAGGAGAAGAAGAAGAGGAGGCCTCGTTGTCGTCAGAACTACAAGGAGGAGGAGGAAGAGGAGGAGAAGAAGGAGCCCGCCGTCTCGTCGTCGGAACTGCAAAGAGGAGGCCGCCGTCACCATCTTCACTACAAGGAGGAGGAAGAGGAGGAGAAGGAGAAAGAGAAGGAGAAGGAGGAGAAGAAGAAGGAAATGAGAAGGGAGGAAAAGGAAAAGGAGAGAAGGGGAGGGAAAAGAAAAGGGGTAGGTGGGCGGGGTGAGGATTCGAAATTTGAATCCCGCCCAAGCTTATCCGTGGCGCACTAGGTGGTGGTGCGCTACGGGTAAGTCGCCCTCTATTTTTTTTTTGCAGGAAAAAACGGTCTTTTGACCGTAACTTTTTACTCTTTTCGAATTTTGAAAATCTAAAAAATCGCTAAACGACCAAAGGTCGTTGCGAGCGGATGCGTAATCTCGTTCTCGTCATTTTGGTATATTATACGGTTTTTTTCGATATCGTATGCAAAAGTTATGGTCTTTTTACCGTGGCATGACATTTTTTTGCAGATAAAGTCGAAACTCATGTTTGTTAATTTTACTAGAAGTTATACCACATTACCTACCTAAATATGAAAGGATTTAATTTTTTGAAATGTTTATCATTTTCTTTTATTTTTTGCAAAGCCGAAAAAGGCGATCAACGGGGGGGGTGGAGTTGGTGCAGGATAGTTAGGCGTAGGGCACTAGGGCAAGGTGCCCTACTACTAAGTTTATACATCCGTGGCGCACATGCCATAGTACGCCACATGCCATAGTACGCCACGGATGTGTCTGGCCGTTTCACAGCAGAGAGGGGCATGCGCTTAGGCGTAGCGCACCCCCTCCATGTGCGCCACAGTTGACACTAACAACCGTAGCGCACCTACCCTATGTGCGCTATGGATGTTTGGCGTGCGGCCAACAGGGCCCTGGCCCACACATATCTGTGACGCACTATGGTCATATGCGCCACGGTTGTTCTAGTTACTAGTAGGGCACTGCCCATAGGTGAGCCATGCCTGTTTTAGCCGTGGGGCACTTCAACCATGTGAGCCACGGATGTGCTGATTACCTATAGCCATTTTCCTAGTAGTGAACCACTCATCTATAAAAAGGTAAATGATACCATTCCATTAAAAAAATCAAGAAACCACTACACCAAGTAAAAAGATAACCATTCTTAAGTAACCTTAAGGAAACATTACCAGGTACACAAGGTACCAATATCATAAGCATTACACTTTCAAACCATCTATGTTTTAAAGTTTACTTTAGTCTACAAGACTCTAAATATAATACTAAAGACATTGTTATATATTTTATAGTTAACTTTGGTCTGTTATAGTTAAGTCATAAAGCCTCACAAATCCAAACTATTCAAGAAAGCACAAATAACATCGACCAGACTCAACTAACCATAAAGATTGTTTAGACCTTAGAAAAGAAATCTTTTCTTCAAATTTTATTCTTTTTGCCTCTTCAAACAACAACTCTTATATAAGAAATCTTGAGTAACATTCCACATTTATGTGTGCCTCATTGTTTTATAGTATTGAAATTACATGTTGTTTAACACACACTCACAAGCCTTAATAAGAAGCACAAGTATGAAACTTATCTAAAAGGGACAACATATTCTAAAATAACCATTTCCGGTATCCAAACCCTAGAACAACGTGTTCTCGGGATTCGCATTTATAAAGTGCATGACATTACTTATGCATAAGAGCATATTGCTTCTTTAAGCATTAGTCCTTACCCGACCAATGATGCTGATTTCAGATTTTGGATCTTATATTGTCTTGAAGACCGTGAGTGCATAATCTTGCAATCACAAAAGGCAAGTTCACACTTAATCATGTCCTTTGGTTATTTTCTATAAATTATTTTACAAATCCAGTGTTGTCATCACCTGCATTTGAAAAAGGTCAGAAAACACTATTTTCATAATAATATGATTATAGGTTATTTACCATGAGGTAATAACCTACTATGAAAGTTCCGGTGGTAAAGGAACATATTATCTAGGACTTAACAACCAATGTCGCTAGTGATTCTAGCGCCGTATATTACGCGTTAACCATGAGATTTGGAATGAGACGGAGAAGTCAACGGTATCCTTTTACTCTCGTATGGAGGCAAGACGACCTTAACGTGACGTTGTGATTCCTTGTGCGGATCCAACATATGGGTGGGCACCCTTACGCCCCACACTTTTGGTGTCTAGATTATACATGAATGGTGTTTAGGGATATAGTCCATGTAAATGGTACTATTCCGGGCATAACCAGGTCATAGAGTCTTCGGGAACTCATCAGGGTTTTAGCCTGCCCGAAAGGGGGCTTAACGAAGGTGAGCCAGCCCGAAGGATCGTGCAGACATATGAGGTAGCGGATAGGGCAGTGATTGGCTTGGACCAACTACTGGGCCCCACATCATGGAATTATGGACGGGTAAGTTGCCCGGTTGTGCAACAATAAGTTGATCTCTCATGGGTAAAGTAACGCACCTCTGCAGAGTGTAAGAACTGTAACTTGTTACTCCCTGTTCCGGGAAGGAGCTGCGAACGCAGCAGGAAAGGAACTCCATGAAAGTTCTGGTAAACCCGTGAAGGCTGTCGGGCATAGCTTTTCAGAATAAAAGCAACCTTTGAAGAAATGTTTATAAAAACTTGCATTACGTACGACCTACGGTCTGTGGCTGTAGTTATAGTGCATCAAACACTCCTTTTCTAGTGAACTTGCTGAGTACTCTCGTACTCAAAGTATCTTCTTAACCCTTGCTAGATTCTGAAGCCATTAAGACGACGTCTACACCAAGTTATGCTCCAGGAATCATCATCCAAAGCTAAAGCTCTTCAACAAAGACAAGGAAGTCAACAAATACCTCAACTCAAGTGAAGACGAAGTTACTGATTAGATAGGAGTATACTCTCTAACCAAAGAACCTATTTCTGTAGTGCGTTGCAATAGTAGCAATGCCAACCCTTTAGTGAAAATTCTAGTCTTAAAAGTACAATAGTTGGTGCATTATTTATCTTTGATTCTTCTTTGTAAGTTCTTTTTCTCTCTTTAACCTAGAGTGTTCTCTGGATCTTTTGTATAGAATAAGTTGTAACCTTTAGCCATGTATTGGACCTGCTGTGTTTCTGTTGTACCACTCTGAGGGATGTAATACTAGTGAACGGTGTTTCATTGGTGTTATGTCAACGACTATAGTGTACCACATCATGCAGTGGTATGCTGGGTCACCGCACTTTGTACCTAGAAGGATGATTACTGACAATGCGCTCCTGGCATTCGAATGTATCCACTATATAAAACAGGAAAAAGACCCCACAAAAAGTTTATGTGCATATAAGATAGATCTTTCAAAGGCGCATGACAGGGTTGATTGGTCGTTCTTGAGGCAGGTGATGCAAAGGTTGGGTTTCTCTCATCGATTTGTGGAATGGATTATGGCTTGTGTTACTTAGGTGAGATGTGCGGTTAAATTGAATGGAACCCTCTTGTTCATTTGCACCGACATGTGGGCTTCGACAAGGTGACCCTTTGTTCCCATTCTTATTCCTTTTTGTCGCTGGTGGACTTTCATGTCTTCTGAAGAAGGGTATAAGTGAGACATCCATCTCGCTGATCAAGGTGTGTCGCCGGGCCCCAGGGGTTTCACATCTTCTTTTTAACGATGATACTCTATTGTTCTTTGAAGCAAACTAAAACTAGGCTAATTATGTGAAGGGATTTCTTGATATTTATGCTTCTGCCACTGTACAATTTATCAATGCATCAAAATGCTCTATCCTATTTGGGGAGGCATGTAGTGAGGTGGCATAGGAGGAAGTTAGACAAGCTTTAAATGTGAGGTCTCTACTGTTTGAGGAGAAATATTTGGGATTCCCAACACCAGATGGGCGTATGTAAAAAGGAAAAATCCATAATATACAGGCTTAACTCACTAAGAGGCTGCTCTTATGGGGAGATGGACATCTGGATCAAGCTGGTAGGGAGGTTTTTGTCAAATCGGTGGCTCAGAACTGCCTACATATCTCATGGGGGTCTTGAAACTTCCCTTTTCGGTATGTGATGACCTTACGAGGCTAGTAAGGAACTTTCATTGGGATCAAAGGATGGTAAACAGAGAACCCATTGGCGCTCATGGGAGAAGCTTCAGAGGCCAAAAAAGCAGGGGGAGGGGGGGTCTGGGTTTCCACGACTTTAGGGCTTTTAACCAAGCCCTATTGGCCAGACAAGCTTGGAAGTTGATCGTCAAAACCTAATAGCTTATGTGCGCGTGTTATGAAAGCCAAATATTATCCAAATGGATCATTGGTTGACATTGTCTTTAGCGGTAATGCCTCATCTACCTGGAATGCTATCTCCTATGGATTAGAGCTGGTGAAAAAGGGATTAATCTGGCGCGTGGGGAATGGGCAAAATATCAGAATTTGGAGGGATCGGTGGATACCAAGACCTTCTTCGTATAAAATAATCTCACACAAAGGCAAATGTATACTCCGGTATGTCTCTGAGCAGATTGACCAATATGGATGTTGGAGGACCAATTTAATTAATCAATATTTTCACCCTGCCGATGTCAATGTGATATTGGCTATTAATCCATCTTCTAGGCTTAATTCTAATGTGATTGCATGGGCGCCAGACAAGAATGGGCAGTTTTCGGTTCGAAGCGTTTATGGACTGGCTATGGATGAGTGCTGGCGATCGACAAGTCAATCTTCTAGCTCAGCACCAGATGGTAGAAGGAAGATATGGGATTCCATATGGAATACTGATGCCCCACCAAAGGTGCAGCACTTCGCTTGGCGTTTGGTGACTGATTCACTGCCTACTTGGAGGAACAAGTGTAAACACACGCTAGAGAAGACTGATATATGCCCTCTCTGTGGAGTGGAACCGGAGGACGATGACCATGCTTTCATGTGGTGTAATCTTGTCAAGCATCTTTGGTCTCATATGGCAGAGGTACGGGAACTCCCAGATTTACATAGCATCTAGAACACGGGGACTGAGTGGCTTCTATCCTACCTAAATAATCTGTCAAAGAATATGGGTGGAATGATGCTTATGATACTATGGAGGATTTGGCATGTTAGGAATGAGGTTGTACATGAGAAGACACCATCTCCGGTTGAGGCTTCGAGAAGGTTTCTGTGTAGCTACTGGAAATCGATTATGCAGATAAATTATCATGCGGATAAGGATGTTTTAAAAGTCAAATTTATTCTGGATGCAAAGGAGGCCGCCTTCCATGGGCTGATTGTTCAGGTTGCTGCAATATCTTCTAAATGGGTGTCACCCCCCTCAGGTTTTTACAAGCTGGACATAGATGGTTTGTTTGACAATGGGCATGCTGGAGCCGGGATGATTGTGCGTGATCATAATGGAGATATTATCCTATCTTCTTGCCACCAACTGTTTCATTGCTGTAGCCCTTTAAGTGTAGAATTACATGCGATCCAAGAAGGATTAGCTCTTGCTTTGCATTGGTGTACAAGCCCTTTACTGATTGAGGTGGATAGTATGGAAGCTGCAGCAATGCTGAAGAAAGGAGAGGTGGATCGGTCTGAGTTTAGTCAGATTGTTGAAGAAATCAAAGCCTTAATGAAGATCCACCAGACTAGTATTACTCATATTAAAAGATGTCATAATAGTTGTAGTCATTTCTTAGCTACATATGCTAGACTCAATAGCCGAACGCCAGTATGGCTTGCCTCGGGCTCTCAGAAATTGCTGAGCATATGCCAATCGAATTGTAATATCTGTTCATCTTGAGTAATACAAGTTTCACTTGCAAAAAAAAAAATCGTTGATTAGATAGCCAACCGGTGAAAGGTGCAATGGAACATCTCGGATGTTTTTATCGCACATTTCACTAGTTCTTGGTGAAATGTGAAGCTAAACTATAGGCATGTGTTAATGTGTAACACTGTACAAATGCACACGAACATCTCGAACAAGGACGGATGCCACACATGGTACTGTTTACCTGTTGGTGCATGGATCGACAGTAGCTGTACATGCTACTACGACTACCTACCACTCCCGTGCATCATGGGCGTCCACTTCTACGACACATCTCCAAAATGTGTCACCATCTCTCGCCCACAAGGCCACACACATAAAACACAGCCTCGCTTTGCACCTTGGCCGATACAACGATGCACGCGCCATGAGGTAGTAGCTGAGCTCTGAGATAGCCCGCGAGAGCGCGCGCCGCCGCCATGAACTCATCGTCGAAGAGCCCCAGTCCCAGGACGCCGTCGCCACGCGCTCGCGGCACCATGCCGTTGGCGGCCTACAGCGCCGAGCACGCGCGCTCCTCCCCGGAGCCGCGGGTTTTCGACGACACGTGCATGGACGACGTGGAGAGCTTCGCGCGCACCGTGGCGGCCGTGAAGTCCAAGCCCCGCCCCGACCTGCTCGCGAGCGTGCTGTCCCACTACGCCGCCAAGTGGCTTCCGGAGGTGGCCTCCTCTGCGTCCGGCCGCTTCCTCCTGCCTCCCGAGAGCCCCACCGCCACCTGGCTCAAGAAGCGCCTCCTCCTCGAGTCCCTCGTCGCCGCGCTCCCGCCGCCGGACGCCCCGGCCGACGACGGCATCACGTGCGATTTCCTGCTCAGGCTGCTCCGGGCGGGGAGCATGGTGGGGGCCGACGCGGCGCTGCTGCGGGAGCTGGAGGCCCGCGCGGCGCGGCGGCTGGACCAGGCCTCGCTGGCCGCCGTGATGGTCCCGGCGTCCGGGCACGCGCCGGACACGCTGCTGGACGTGCCGCTGGTGCTGAGGCTGGTGCGCGGGTTCCTCAAGGAGGGCGGCAAGGGCGCCGGCGGCGGCGCCGGGGCCAGGGTCGCCAGGCTGGTGGACGCGTACCTGGCGGAGGCGGCCCTCGAGGCCGGGCTCCGGCCCGCCGAGCTGGAGGAGCTCGCACGCGCCGTGCCCGCGCACGCGCGCGCCGCGGACGACGCGCTCTACCGCGCCGTCGACACCTACCTCAAGGTGACCGATGCGTGCAATGCACTCTCTTCTTAATTCAGTACTGTATATGTTTTCGTCTCCGTATAGGCTTTCTCGATGTTGCGGTTTGTACTTTTGGTCAATCGCCAGAAGAAGACTGCGTGAGAACTTGTGAGGCAAGTACATTTGTTCTTGTGTTTGACCGCTGCATTTTGCATGGGACAGTGCACCGGCGAGGTACATGACATAGAGTAATATTCTCGTATAGATCATAATACTCCACAAAAAATAGTGTATATGGTTAGTAGCCAAGCTTTACCACCTTTTTCCATCAGACTGTGAGGAGAAAATAAAATAATCATCTTTAAAAGTTTCAAAAATTCTAAAAATAAATTAGGGTCATAGTAAATGTTGTGGGCTACACAAAAATAAAAAAATCCGATAAATAAAATTTTAGATATATGAAATCCTTAGGGACTAATTCACTGTCCATACTCATCTCCACACTTTTATCATTTTTGTGTAGCTCATAAGTCATAATATAAATATTTTGAATTGATATTTTGCAAGTTTGTGGAATACATCAGTAACTACATCCGGATTTTTTTCAATTTTTTCAAACACAAAAATATGATTTACGAATTTTTTAACAACCAGCATCACTGTTGCCCCGTTTGCACAAAATCTTCACTCGAGAAGAATTCTTCTTCTTTTCTTGTACAGTCTGATGAAGAACAAATCATAGGAGAGGAAGTCACGTGAGCTCCGGCTGCTAAATAACAAAACATTACCTGTTACCACACTTGGGAATAGGCAGATATCTAATTAATCCATCTTGCTCTCTAGTCTGGTACATTTTGTTCTCATCCACACTGCTGGACGGAGTTGTCAGGTAAGATGTGCCTGCAACTGTTTCAGGAATATTGCAGACACGAGCAGCAGGCAAGTGTTGGGAAACTGTAGCAGTTTCAGATTGAAATGCAAGCAGACAAATCAAAGTGGAAATCTGTTCCATTGTTCTCTGATTTTTTACAGTGTTGTCCCTGTCATCCCAAATCTTGGCACTGCTGACTCGCTACAGAATTGCAGAGGATAGATCCAAACATCAGAATGTAGTAGCATCATCACAATGATGCTCATTCCGAAAGTTTGGCATGTCTGTAGTATGATGTAAAATCTGGATCACAAAAAAAGATGTTCTGATGTAGTACCACTGTACCAGGCACACCCGGGCGCCGGGAAAGAGGAGCGCAAGGCGCTGTGGAGGCTGATCGACCCGCGGAAGCTGTCGGCGGAGGCCGCGGGGCACGCCGTCCAGAACGAGCGGCTGCCCGTGCGCTCCGTGATGCAGGTGCTCTTCTCGGAGCACGGCAAGCTCAACCGCCTCGCCGATCTGGGCGCCTCCTTCAGTGGCCTCGCCAACCCGGGGCCGGGGGCGCTGCTGGACCCGCACTCCGGCAGCAGCGCGCGGTGCCCCTCCAAGCGCGAGGTCCTGGCGCAGCACCAGGAGATGCGCCGCCTGCGCGAGGACGTCGCCAGGCTCCAGGTTCCTCTCACATTTTTTTTCCAACTTTAACAACAGTTCAGCGTCATGTTGCCGGTGCTGACGTGCTTGGGGCTGCAGGTGCAGTGCAGCGCGCTGCACGAGCAGGTGGAGAGGCTGGGTTCCGAGAGGAGGCGGCGCGGCGGCGGTGGCGTCGGGTTCAGGTGGAGCACGCTCTGGTTCGGCGGCGGCGGCGGCGGCATGAGTGCCGATGCCGCGAGGATCGAGGACTCGGAGAGCGGCATGGAGCGCCGGACGCCGGCGAGCGGGATGAAGGGCAGGGCCGGCCTGGCGACGCCGACGCCCACCCGGCGGACCCCCAAGTGGCGCAAGTCGATGTCGTGATACAATTCCGATGAAGCCGGCGCTGTTGATCGACATGGGTGTGCATTTGTTTCTACTTCTCCTTTGCTTCCCTTTTCAGTTCTTCCTCGCGTTGGTGTTGGCTCACTAGGGTATATCGTGTTACTGAAAATCTCCTGTCATGGCACATCAAGACCGAAATGAATTTAAAGAATTTAAACCTACCCTTTTTCATCAGAAATTAAAGAACAGTTACACACTGACCAATTTGATCGCACATACACAGTGAGCTTCAGGCAGAAGTCTGCAAGCTATGCCTCACTGACTTGTTCAGCTTCAGAAACAAATGATTTCGTAGTCTAATATGTTTTCAGAGATCAATAAACAGTTGCACATACACAGTCTGATTTACTTGCCCGATGCACTCTGCAAGCTGTGCATCACTAACTTTGCTGTCATTGATTCTGCTTTGCATTTGCTGCTCATCTGCATCGTTCTCCTCGGCACCGTCGTTTGCAGCTCATCCGCAGCGTTTTGTTTCTGCTTCTCCTTTGGTTCATCTTTGAATTCTCCCTTGGACATTGTATTGTCTAATCTTGGGTATGGTGTTACTGATAATGGTAGTTAATCTCCTAGTATGACAGGTCAACAACAAGATGAATTTAAGAATGTACTTCTCCTGTTTCACAAAACAAAGAACAGATATACACACACCAATCTGATATCACAAATAATGTACTCCCTCCGTTTCAAAATATAAGATGTTTTAGGTTTGTGAAGAGAATGTATCTAGACTTGTTTTAGTGTGTAGATTCACTCTAAACATGAGTGAACCTATATACTAAAAGTAGTCTAGATACATTTGTTTCACAAAGCTAAAACATCTTAAGACAGGGCTAGCGAGCCTTCGGAGGCTTGTTAGTTCCAGCCAGCCCTCGCTCCATAAAAGGAAAGCTACAACCCGCGCGCTGATTTAAAATTGAAAAGGAGCAAAGACAGCCTGGCACAATTTATTATGTAGGATTTAATTCTATACTATATAAAAAAAGGCATAACTTTAAAACCATGCGTCGAAATTGCGATCAGTTTTCACCGTTAGCCCCACCGTGTCAAGATATTCGAAACTAGATCCCATTTATATATATTTTGACAAACTTTTTTTTAAAAGCAACTTAGTGTTATTCGAAAACAACTTCGTACAAATAGTTGTTTCCGGTATTTACTTCTATTACATTTTCTAACAAATTTTGTTTTCAAGATACCCACTTAGCAACAACAACTAGAAACTTTATAGTACTGAGACCCACTACTTTACACTATTAGTTGTCTACCGCATTTTCTAGTATTGTCGATAACTTGCTTCTGAGGTGGACAACTTAGTAGCAACAAAAACAACTTTATAACATAACTTAGGTGCAACAGCATGCAACTTAATGAGCATACAAAAGGCAACTAAGATGAATAGATATATAACTTAATAAACATACAAGAAGGAACTAAGATACCAGATATAACTATATAAAAATGGGTGCAACTTAATCCTAGTCCGTATATAACTTATCAAAAGATGGGAAACTTAGCACAAGTCGAAAATACAACTTAGCACTAGTGGGTATGCAACTTAGCACTAGTCGAAAAATATAAACTAGCACTGCGTATACAACCTAACAATAGTGTGTGTGCAACTTAGTGTTTTTAGGTATACAACTTAGCACCGATGGGTATGCAACTTAGTTTATCACCAGTGAATACACAACTTAGCATCGATGGATATACAAATAGCATTAAAAATAGCAAAATCTACCTCAATCAACATAGATGTGGCTAGTCACAACCCAAGGCACAACACATTTTAGAAAAAGCCGAAGGGGATCTAGTTTTAAGACCGTAGTGGGTATATACGTTAACAATAGTATGCGTGTGAATCTTAGCGTTAGTATATATACAACTCAACATTGGTGGCTATACAACATAGTATCAATAGATATATAACTTAGCACTGATGCGTATACAACTTAGCACTATTGCATAGACAACTTAGCACTGGTATGTATACAACTTAGTACTAAAAACGACAACTCCTGATTTTCTCTGTCTTGGTCGATCTATCCATCCATCCTTCCATGCGGTGATACACTGGTGGTAGCGAGTGAGAGAGCAAATCAGATTAAGTTGTGAGCGAGACCAAATCAAAGCAAGAGTAAAAACGACATCCGTTGGAGAGCAGATCCCGGAGTGTCGTTGCAGAACATATGTCGTGTGTCGCCGCCTTATCGGGGAGTAGCGCACAGGACAACGCTGACCTCCGGGCTCCAGCCCTCCGCCACGCGCAATCTAAAGGAGCAATGATGGTGGCTTTCGCTTCGGTACCTCACCATCAGGGCCCTCCGCGCCCGTGGTACTTCGCCATGGGACGGGATGTCAGGGCAGCGCCGGTGAGCTGTGTGGTCCGGCGAAATCACGACGTCCCCTACTTTCTCTGTCGCGATGACACCGGCAATAGGTCCAGCTGCTCGGGCAGGAGAACCGGGAGGTTGTCGCTACATAACCGGCTCAGCTTCATGGCGGACTGTATGGGGAGCCGGGTTGACCTTATGCAGGCGGAGGTCAGGACCGGCCAGAGTTGAGGCGGCGTCGCCGGTGTTGTCGAATCGGGATCAAACTTAGTTAGATTTATAAAACAACTTAGCAGTTGGGCAAAGACAACTTAATTAGACTGACTAGTCAACAATACTGATATAAAAAGGAAATCTAAAATGACAAAGGATCAAACTAAGTTGGATTTAGAAAACAACTTAGCATGTGGGAAAAGTCAACTTAATTAGGCCAAGTAGCCAACTTCTACATGCTGATCAGAAGAAATAACACTGGAATCAAACTTAATTGGGTTCAAAAAGAAACTTAGCATGTGGGCAAAAACAATTTAATTAGGCCAACTAGCCAACTTTTGCATGTGGATCACAAAATACATAGTTAAACGTGACACTGGAGCCAACTTAATTAGAATTCAGTAGAAATTCTGGTGACACAAAAGCAACCAAATATAAAGAGTACTATTACTTGCTTTTGCATGCTGCTCTATAAATTCCATGGTATCAAAACAAAAAGAAAATCATGACCATATTAAACCTACAAAACAATCTACCCAGTTCCCTGTTACAACCATGGCTACTAGATAAATTGAAATGCCTTTGATAACAACCTATACGATTGAAACCAACATTCTGTGTCCTCATCCTACCTACATGTTGAAAAACAAGTAGAGTACTACTCTCTCCGACCCATATTAATTGACTTGGATTTATTAAAATTTGGATAAACCTATATACTCCCTCTGTTTCAAATTACTCCGCCGACACGCTTATGTAGGTGGGCTATTACTCCCTCATTTTTCATTCAAAAAAATCCTGAGATTTTTAAAATAGATAGTATGAAACGTGTACTATATATACCAAAAATTCAGAATTTTTTTGGATGAAAAATAAGAGAGTACTAGTCCACCTAGGTAAGCGTGCGCGCGGAGTAATTTGAAACAGAGGGAGTACTAAATAGTGTCTAGATTTATCTAAATCTAGACAAATATGAGTCAATTAATATGGTTGGAGGATGTGTGTCCAACCAAGAGGAAAAAGTGCAAACCGTGAAAATAAAATCGACCAAATGATAGGTGCCGTGATGTGCTGCAAAAGGGCATCAACTTCGTGCAGTTCAGAACATAAGAGAAGGCATACGTACAAAGACAAAATCGAGCAGGTCACCTTGAGATAAATTTCCACAGCTTTAGGACAAATCGAGCAGGGATGCTAGATTGCTTTTCAATAGGGCGAAATCACGCGTAGTTGAGAGGCCGGCGAGGACGATGAGGAGGACTCAGGCGTCGTCCTGTCCCCGGAGCCTAGGGCCACGGCCCGGAACCCGCGCCACCCGGACGACGCGCCACGGCCCTGGACGGAGGCGCTCACCCGCCACTGCCACCGGCTTGCGGATGCAATGTCGACCAGGCCACGCAGGCTAGCTGCAGCGGCGCCCGTCGCGGATCTCCGACACCAAGCACCTCGCCGTCGCGCGCCTCTTGCTCCCGCCGAGGAGCTCGCCGCATTACCTCGCGGCTCGCACTCTGCCGACGAGTTGGCCGCGTGGGAATCACATCGGACGGTCAAGAAACGGAGGCTCAGAAAGACTAACTAGCCTCCAAGCACTTTTTAGCAGTTGGGAACATCTTATATTATGACACGGAGGGAGTATTCAGTTTCACAATTACATGCAGAACTTTAGGCTGAAGTCTATGCCTCACTAACTTGCTCAGCTACAGAAGCCAATAATTTCTGAATATAATCTTTTTTTTCACAGATCAACAAACAGTTGTACATACACAGTATGATCACACCAGGGTGATCACTGAACACAAATGTTTCACAAGTTACAAGACCGCCTCAGACAGAATTCTGTCTTCTATGCCTCACTACTAACTTATTCAGCTACAGAAACAAATAATTTTTAGTTCACACAAACGTAAAAGAATAAACAGGCTAAGATTGCCTCATTTGTGTACTGCTTTCTTGATAGCCTGCTTGCATTTGCTCAGGAACTTGCTGCTGCTTGTAGACACCGAATCCTCATAGCTGGATCTGTTGTCACAATCACCGGCCACCTTTTGTTTCCTGTCCACACCCCTTCTCATTCCCAAGATCTTGGATGGCGAGGATGGCAGAGAGCGAAAACCCCTACTGCTGTCGGACCTAGGGAACCAAATCTTCTTTTCCACTTTCTCCTCCTTATTGGTTTCAAAGCTATTCCTGCATCTTGGAGTGCCATGGTGAGTAGCGGACTCGGTCTCGCCACCAATATCGACGATTTCTTCAGAACATTCAGTGATCTCATTCCTGGGGTTCTCGTCCTCGGCGATTCTGCTTTGTATTTCCTGCTCATCTGCATAGTTCTCCTCGGCAGCATCATGTTCTTCTGAAGAATGGTATACGTCATTTTCTTCTGGTTGGTCCTCCATGAGCATATGAAGCCACTTATCCACATTGCCTTTACCACTGTGGTTCAGGTTTTCATTGTCTTCTGATCTGCCAACATGTCGAGGGTGAAGCGCTTCATTCTTTTGCAATGGTAGTGACTGCTCCGTGGGATACCTTGGCATTCCGTATGTGCCGGTCGCTCTATATGGAGGAGTTGGTGGAACAGAGGAGGTCCTGGGAAATGAGACTGTCTGGCTTGCATAAGATTTTTCAGTCTCAGAGTCAAGCATGGCTGCCTTGCTCCTACCATCTTTTGACCTGATACTGATAGGTGTACCAGCAACCCCCCTTGATGCCATGGTTTCCTTTCTTTCCCTTCCCCTGCTACGATGTCGCTCCCTAATTGCAGATTGTTCTAGCTTCTCCCTCACTGACACTCTTCCTCTTTCAGTGTAACATATGTTCTCTTCAGTGGAGATGGACCTTCTAGGGAAGTTTATCACCTTGGAAGGTTCATTGTTGGCATAACCTACTGTTGAAGTCCCTTCTCCAATTTCTTCTTCCTCCAGGGAAATATATGCGTCTGAATTCCTCTGATCCTGCTCCAGGAAAACTCTCAGCTCCTGTTTGAGAGGGCTGCTCCTCAATCTTCTTTCTGGTAGGTACCTTGCACTCTCACAGTGCCTTTCCTCTTGAATTTCATCATCAACCCGGTACCTCTTCCTTGCCTGATCAATGAAAGGCTTCACCTGCCTCTCCAGATCATCCTTGTGCTGGTACTTCTTGCGGAGCTCGGTTTCAGACGAGTCACACATTGCTCTCTGGGCCTCCAGCCTGGCCATCAGAGTACTAGTTGCAGCTTGGTTTAGCCTAAGCTGTTCTTTGTACACAACACTCCTGCATTTTTCACCACAAGAAAATTATTAGATTCAAATAAACTTTCAGGTCCACTCTCTGTTCATAGGATGATCCTTACTGGTGCATGGCGTCTCTGATCATCTTCTCCAGCACAGCCTTGTAGTTGGACTGGGCATCTGCCAGGCGGCGACACTTCTCTACTCGCCGACGCCTCTTGATCAGCTGAGCCTCCAGGTCCTGGATGGCTATCCTCTCTTCCTCATTCTTCTGCTGCATCTCTGTCACCTCATTCTCCATTTCGGTGAGCTCAGCTTGCTTCTTCTTGGACTCCTCTCGTTGCCTCAGAGAGTCCCTAGCCATGGCTATGGACATGTAAGGATTGCTGATGTAGCCGTCAACATCTGGATTATTGTTCTCTTTCGTCGAATTATTAATCCCGTGGCCGTGGGCTGCCGAGTTCTCATCCTTTTCTCCCAGGAATTTCTTTGCAGCTGCAGAAAGGCAATTTGATTATACATAACTGATATGCAGATGTGACAGTACAAATGAACGCAAGAAGTTCTCTGCAATCGCGTACCGATCAGGGGGTAATTGGACCTGACTGGCCTGTTGGCGTCAAGAGATTTGAGCACCGAACTGTCCGAGCCCCTCGTGGAGACAATCGCGGCAGGCGCGAGGCCTACTTTCTTCTTCATCTCGGAGAAATGCTGCGGGAAGGCGTGCGCCTCCACCGCCTGCAGCGAGGTCAGCTCCTCGCTGGCCCCGTCGGCGAACAGGAACGCGAATGCTCTGTTCCTGCACAATTTCAGAACAATCCATCAGTAAGCGAACTGAAACTTGTGAACGGGCAGGCAAACGGCGACAGGTAGGTCGCTGCTGCTGACCTGAATTCTTGGTTCTTGGATGCGAAGATGGAGAGGAAGTGGTTGACAGAGATGCCGAGCTGCAGATCCCACCAGGGGACGAGGAACTCCAGCTTGTTGTGCCTCTTCCTGGCGACCTGCAGCTGCACGATCCGCAGGTTGCTCGGGACCGTCCGCCCTCCTCCTGCAGACAAAAAAAAGTTCAGAAGTTGAGAACAGTGGCCAGAGACCAGTGGCGAGCGAGCGAGATCGTTGTACTCACTGGCGCAGGGGAACCAGTGGGCGACGTCCCAGGCGAGCGGCGAGGCGGAGTCGGCGTGGAGGTAGATGACGTTGCCGTATGCGTCGACGCGGAACAGCGCCGGGTCGAAGCCGGCGTTGCCGAGGTGGTCGAGCTGCTTCCAGAGGAGGTTGGCGAAGCCGCGCGGGTTGGCGGTGGGGACGGCCTCCGGGTCCAGCACCGGGAACGTCTCGTTCAGGTCCTTGGCCCGCAGCGCCTGCGCGGAACGTGAGCTCCCGTCAGATCAGATCAGATGACGGCGGATTGGAGGATTCGAGCAGCGCGTGGGCGCGTGGGTGGGTGCGTACCTCGTGGGGCTGGAGGACGTAGGGGAGGAAGGCGTGGGGCGGGCCGTGGGCGTAGGGGAGGCCGAGCGCGCCGGCGGCGCCGCGGCAGAGCCTGGCGTAGGCCTTGGGGTACCCCAGCGCGTCGTCGACGGCCCTCTCCTCCTCCGTGAACGCCGCCATCGGTCCAGCCTCCTCGTGCTCCTCCGGTGGGATGGTGGTGATACTACGTGGCGGTACCGCTGACAGATGTATCGGGATCAGGTGCGCGGTGACGCGGTGGTGGTGAGTGCGGTCGGGAGCGGCGGCGGGGGAGTGAAATACTACAGGTGAAGTTTTCTGTTCTTCCGGAGGGAGGAGCGTTGCGCTGCAGGTCTCCGCTTGCAACGGTCGAGTCGAGACGGGTGTGGACCGGAGAGAAGAGCCGTTGGGGTGGGGGTGCACGTTCAAACTGGGCAGGCACGTGAGGTGCACGTTGGGGTGAGGCTGGACCGACGGCAGCAGGGCGCCATTTTTTTCCGAGCTAAATACACTATTGATATCACATCTTGCACGGAACATTTTAGTCCCACAATTTGAAAATCGAACTTTTTAGTACATAAACTTGTATTTGGGGAGACATATTTAGTCCCAGCCAATCAGAAGACGCCGTTTGTCTTGCCACCGTGTCCATTGTACTTTTGCAGTTTAGTCCAGCAGCTATTTTGATAAAGCAAAGGAGGCCTCATTTAGTTATAACCCTGAAGGCATGAACTGAAACTCACAGACGCGCCGCTAATCTGAACTCACACACGCACGGCTCGGCAATCTGGCGGCGGGTCGGCGGATGGCGGAGGACGGAGGGTTCCTCGACAAGACGGCCAGTCCCTCCCACTGACGCCAGCAGGGTCGGCAAAGTGCGCAGATGGTCGGACGGGCGGGCGGCCAGGTCCCCTTCCCCACCTCGACGCGGAGGGGCGCCGTCGTCGCCTGCACGTGGGAGCGGAGGGGCGACAGTGGACGAGGCGCTCCGCAACAAGGTAATGCTCCTGTATTTTCAGCTCGCATCGCCGGAGGAGCAAGAGGCGATGATGGAGCCCACGGGGTGGAGGCCGGAGCTCCCCTTGAACATAAGCTTGGAGGAGCAGATTCGCATACTCAAGGCTCGGTTGAACGAGAGGAATGGCTCGGTTGCACCTCCATGAATTCGCAGCATGACCCAAGGATCTGGGAGGAGGGAGATGATTGGGGTAGATTCACAGGGGAGGTGCACTGGATTGGTTCACCATCTGGGAGGAAGGTCTCATCTGAATTTTTTGCTGTTTAACTGAATTTTTGTTGTACTGAATTTGAATTTTGCTGTTGCTGAATTGTGTCGCTGTACTGAATTGTACTAAATTTTAACTGAATTGTCTTGCTGCATCAATTATACTAAATTTTTTTGTCTTTGCTGAACTTCTTTCCTTTGCAGTTACATCCCGTCCCAAGAATAAGCAGATGGGAACTGGAGCAGGACAATGCAATGTTGGTGAGGAAGCTTGCTGAAATGGAGCTGCAACTAGGAAAAATGAAAGAAGAGAAGAAGAAGATGGTTAAGAAGATGAGAAGCAGAGAAAAACAATATAGGATTACGATGCTCCTTTTGATAGCAGTATCAGGATTCTTCTTTCTGCTTGCTGTTGTTAGTAGGGCATTTGCATATGATGTTTAGGTGTGGGATGGAATCAACTTTGTAAACTTTATCTGTTGCAAATCCCACTAGGGTATTTGCCAGTAGTGCTGCAACAGACTTTGTACTGTGTACTCTGTTATTTCTGAAATAAAAATTGTCATATTGCCAGTACACAGTCATATTGCCAGTACACAGTCAACCTGTATGTGACCACATAGAACAACCACATAGAACAAAAATAATTGTCTATAATCCATAGAATCCACAAAATCAACTATAATTGTCCACAAAATCAACTATAATTGTCTTAATCCACTTTGTCCACAAAATCAACTATAATTGTCTACATTCTACAAAAACACATATAATTGACCATAATCCAGAAAAAACAGAAATAAATCTACATAGTCCACAAAAACACATATAACTTCAGTTGAGCAACACAAATCCACTAATTTTGTGGTGCATTTTGACTTAAAGGAAATTCCTCAACTTCAGAATCATGTAGCTGTTGATTCAGGTCTGGTATAGCACTTCTTTGGGCATCATGACCATGTGCTTCTGTGGACTGTGCACTTGCTCTCCCTCTTTTCCTTGTACTTCCTGATTCTGTAATAGCTTGCCTTTTTCCTCTACCTCTTCCTCTTACTCCTCTTCCCCTCAACTGTCCTCTACTTGAAGCTGTTGTCAGTCTATCTCTTGTTGCTGGAAGACTATCTCTTGCATTCACAACAAATGCACTTTCTGGCAGTGGGCCAAGAAATCTGTCCATAGGCACATGCTGTCTTTCCTGCAAACATAATTAAACCCATAAGTAGAATGCCTAAATAATTAAACACAGATGAAATATGAAATGACAGTTGCAATGAACCTCAGCTTGCATTCTGAACACCATGCTGTCTTCCTGGTTTGTAGGGTCCATTGATGGATGAGGGACATGTGGGATGACATGCTGGTGAAGAATGAATTTGAGTTTAGCACATTTTAATAGTTGACCAGCAGTAATGAACATTTGATAAAAACACAGGTGCACCTCCACAAGTTCTGGAATGTCTATCTCATCATCATCTGTAACAATACCATTTCTCCTTTGCTCTGCAAGGTTTTCCATATATTTTGCATGACCCTTCTTGTTGTGCCCTGGCTTCCCACATTGTGAGCAGTGAATAGTTACCCCAGCCTTTGTGAAAACTTTAAATCCATTCTTTATTTTCTCCTCAGGTGCCTTCTTTCTGTTCTTCTTAGGCCTGCCCATGACTTTGGTAAATAGAGGTGGATGAATTGTTGGTGCATTCATTTTTTCCCAAAACTCTCTCCCTCTCATTGGCACCAAGTTGAATGCATATGCTTTGCAGTATGAATCTATTGTGTAGCATTCATGCACAAGATTTTCAGGATTGATGTTCTCCTTTCCGCAGCAAGCTATAGCATGGTGACAAGGAATGCCACTTAGCTGCCACCTTTTGCAATCACATGTTCTAGCTTGAAAATTGACAGTGTAATCTCTCTCAAACTCATGGCTGCTGACAGAGTAAAGATAATTACCTGCTGGAGTAACACCACACTCATTACTCCAATCTGTGAATTTATCTAATTTCTTCTTAATCTTTGGACAAATTCTTCCTGTCCACTTGGTGGCTTCTCTCTGCTTGGTTTCTATTCTTTGCATAATCTTATAAAATATTGTCTCAATCATGGATAGGAAAAACATTTCTCTGGCTTGTACAATGTAGCTATTGAAAACCTCTGAATGGTTATTCAACAGCATGTCACACTTTGGGAACTCACTAAAAAATGCCTTAATCCATGTCTGTGGCACAAGCTCTTCAACCCATGCATATGCTTGGACACTATCTGCCTTCAGCTTGTCCATGCTTCTCTTCCACTTTGGAATGAAAGTTGACCTTGCAATTGCCCAAACATCATTCTTCAATGTTTCTCCTCTATGCCCTGCCCTTTGGAAATTTTGAATCAAATGCCTTACACAAAATCTATGTTCAGCATCTGGCCAAATTTTCTCCACAACATTAATTAGACCCTGCAAACAAGTTTGGTTTTCAGTAATTCATTTCATGTTGTCTGAAACAAAGACAATAATCTGGTAAACAAGTATTAAATATTTCATACCTTGTGCCTATAACTCATTATTGTCCAAGGTGAAGTGTTGGTAATTTTCAGGTCCTCTTTTAGATTTGTCAGAAACCATTCCCAAGAACTAGTGCACTCAACCTCAACAAGTCCAAAAGCTATTGGGAATATGCAGTCATTTGGGTCTATTCCTACTGCTGTCAGAAGAACTCCTTTGTATTTTGTTTTAATATGGCAACCATCCACACAAATTAGGGGCCTACAACCAGCAAGGAACCCCCTTTTGCAACCATCATAACTCCAATATACAGTGGCAAGATGCTCTCTGTGCTCATTGCTGCTGGGATCATTTACTCTGTTAGTAGTAATGTAAAATGTGGATCCAGGATTAGTTCTCCTCAGTTCCTGTCCATAATCAAACAACTGGTTGAACTGTGCTGCCTCATCACCATGGATCACTTGCAAAGCAGCTCTCCTTGCTCTGGAAAGCTTCCACCAAGGAGGGCTCATTTTGAATTCTCTAGTTACTTTTGCGCAAAAAAGAACCAAGTCCTAGTCTCTGGTTATCTCTGAATTCATGCAAGAACTTGTCTACAAGTATTTTCACTGTAATTGCTTTAATTGGCCAGGATCCCTCACAGATATGCTTTTCCTCATATGAAGTGACAACAAATCCACCAGTTCTTTTTTCATCATTGCTTGCTTTTATGAACCAAGTACAATTTTCTGCAGCACAATGTGCATCAAATCTCCTTCTATCATTCTTGGTTTTCTTGATTTTCTTTCTATTCCTAATGCTATATCTGCCAATTGCCTTCCTCAACTCTTCAACACCACTGAACTTCATGCCAATCCTGAATGTTGGATTGTCCATGTCAACATCAGCATTAAATGGCTTTATCATCTTTCTCAAATGTTGCTTGCCATCTTCTTCTGTTGCAAGCTCAATATCCTCAAGAGCATCACCATCTTCTATGTCATCCACTATATCCATCTCATTGTGATCATTGACAGATTTGTCAATATTGTTTGCATAGAGATCATCATCACCAGACTCAGCATTGTAATCACTATCAATGAAGTCACTGTCATCTTCACTTGAGCTTCCACTGTCACTATGCCAATCTTCTTCTTCCTCATCTACTTCAGTCATTACAACATTACTTGAGGACTGAATATTATGCATTGTTGGAGCAGGACCAGAAATAGGTGCTCTAGTTGTAGCAGAACCAGAAGTAGGTGCTCTAGTTGGAGCTGGACCAGAAACATGTGCTCTAGTTGTAGCAGGAGCAGAAACAGGTGTTGTAGGTGTAGCAGAACCAGAAACAAGTGCTCTAGGTGTAGCAGAACAAGAAGTAGGTGCTCTAGTTGGAGCAGGACAAGAAGCAGGTGCTCTAGTTGTAGCAGGACCAGAAACAAGTGCTCTAGCTGTAGCAGATCCAGAAACAGGTGCTGTAGTTGTAGCAGAACCAGAATTAGGTGCTCTAGCTGTAGCAGAACCAGAAGTAGGTGCTCTAGTTGTAGCAGGACCTGGATTCTGTGTTGGACTTGGAGCATGACCTGCATTAGGTGGTGGAGTAGTAGAAGGACCTGCAGTAGGTGCTGGAGGTGGATTCACAATCACCTCTGGTCTTAACCCCTTAATGAAATTAGTGTGATCAACATATAGAACAAGAGTCTTCACTGTCCAGCTGGTATTGATCATTTTCCTGATGTGTGCTTGTGTCTCTACTACAAACAGGCCATCCCATAGATCCTTTCCTGGCAGCAACCAATAGACTGTCAACCTCCCACTTCTAGCATATCCCAAAATCCTCAATATTTCATCAATCCAAAAGTTGGACCAAGTATCTGTTGTGCAATGATCAAAATGATCAATAGTAGCACAGACATAATCCATCTTCACTCCTATACCACAGAAAAATCCATTGTGGACAACTTCAACAGTGAAGCTCGCAGTCTCTTCTCCTGGAAACATTACTGCAAATTACAAGTGTCAGTTCAGTCAGAGTCAATATTCAGTTACAGTGCATATACAATGCATAATGCCCTCTTCTTCTAATTCAGTCATACAATGTAAACAAATTCCAGGGAAAAGAACACACAAAGTTGCATGTACAATGAAGTAAATCTGAATTTTCCACATCAAATCTGAATTTCCCACATCAAATAGCTAGTGACTGAATTTTCCACACCAAATCTGAATTTTGCATGATCATCACTCCGTACCAAAACTGCAACTCCTACACACAATTTTGCATGATCATACACTAGCTATTTTCGGACGATTTCGATCCCCAATTGCTATCACCGCAAAACAGATTAGCGCAACACCGATCAGTGGTGGCCAAAGGAGAAACAGAGAGACAAAGTTGGCCAGAGGAGAAACAGAGGTGGGAGAGAAACATACCATACGCGGGGGGTCTTCACCATGCTGCCTCAACCTCATGGTGGACGGATCTGAGACGGCGCCGCAGACGAACGCCGTCGCCAACCACCCGCTCCACGACTCGCGCGTCCAGGAGGAAAGATCGCAAGGAGTGATCGCAGGAGGCCTCTTTCCATACAACATGACCGGAGATCACGAGAGGGGGTTTTCGTCAAATTTCCATCGGTAGCCTTCTTTGCTTTATCAAAATAGCTGCTGGACTAAACTGCAAAAGTACAATGGACACGGTGGCAAGACAAACGGCGTCTCCTGATTGGCTGGGACTAAATATGTCTCTCCAAATGCAAGTTTATGTACTAAAAAGTTCGATTTTCAAATTGTGGGACTAAAATGTTCCGGTTGTGCAAGATATGGTATCAATAGTGTATTTAGCTTTTTTTCCCGTCGAGTGCGTACAACTGGAGGAGTGTACGAGATAATGCTGGTACCTCTTCTTTATGGCGGTGTTTTTAATGCCACGATGAGTTGGCATTAGTTTCGGCCGTGCATGTCGCGAGTAGTTACAAAACCGTCCAGGACAACAGGGGTCCAGCGGAGTTTTAGAACGGCAAGCGGTCCATCTAAATTTTAAATCTGTGATCTGTTTTTTTTTCAGCCCAAGACTATCGGAAATGCAGACCAAACTTTGGCCTCACGAAACACGTTTTTCGCTGGTACACCAAGTTTCTCACTCGCGTACCCAGCGCGAGTTCCTGGGACGCCCGTTTCCGCTCAAATTCGGCTCAAATAGGGGTTGAACTCCCGAATGGCATGCACGATCTTGAGAAAGAGCTTCTGGCTCATCCTGAAAAGGCGACGAAACACGTCTTCTCCATGGAGTGGCTGGTCGGCGAAGTAGTCGGTGTTCAACAAGTAGTAGCCGTCTATCCTTTGTCTCGCCTTACACTTTCGGCGATCCGGCGCCGAACCACCGCGCTTCGGCTTCGCCATCTGCAGGTACAGCTGGGCGAGCGAGGCGAGGATTTCCATGTGCTCTTCACCTTCGGCGACCTCGGCGCTCTTCTCCTCCAGCAGTACGGCGAGTATCTCCTCGTCGTCGGAGTCCATGGCGAGTATCTCCTCGTTGTCGGAGTCCATGGCCGAACCGGCCAAAAGCCGAACACTTGGCGGGCGTGGTGGTGGGAGCACGCAGCAAAGCAGAGCTACGACGAAGTTCGGACGACGAAAGCGGCGGCGAAACGGGCAAAAGTGGGCGACAACTACGGCGAGCATATCTAGAGGCGTGGGCATGTCTCGGCGTGGTGGTGGGAGCACGCAGCGAAACAGAGCTACGTCAAAGTTCGGACGATGAAAGCGGCGGCGGAACGGACGGCGAAGTGGGCGACAACTACGACGAGCATCTCTAGAGGCGTGGACATGTCTCGGCGTGGTGGTGGGAGCACACAGCGAAGCAGAGCTACGGCGAAGTTCGGGTGGCGAAAGCGGCGACGGAACGGGCGGCGAAGTGGGCGACAATGACGGCGAGCATATCTAGAGGCGTGGGCATGTCTCGGCGTGGTGGTGGAAGCACGCAGCGAAGCAGAGCTACGACGAAGTTTGGGCGGCGAAAGCGGCGGCGGAATGGGCGGCGAAGTGGGCGACAACTACGTCGAGCATATCTAGAGGCGTGGACATATCTCGGCGTGATGGTGGGAGCACGCAGCGAAGCAGAGCTACGACGAAGTTCGGACGGCAAAAGCGGCGGCGGAACGGGCGGCGAAGTGGGCGACAACTACGCATATCTAGAGGCGTGGGCATGTCTCGGTATGGAGGAACCCGAATCCATACGAAAACAGGTTTTTGAATACTCGACTGAGCCAATTTTTGATGCCGGATTAAATTTGACGTTCGGATCGGTGTTCTGGATAGGTCGAGTGGAGATGCTCTAACGCGTAGGAGGCTCCGCGTAAACGAACGTCAGGCGAAAACACAAGTGGATCGCCACACGAGTGAGAGGCTCCGAAGCCGAACAAAAGCTTCCCAATGTACGTACCTATGGATAATGCATGACTGCTAGTACATTCATGCGAGTTTACCAGATGCCGCATAGGAGATGCCCAACTTTTATTGGCTTCGTCTTTTGCTATGTCCCAAATTTAGATTTTTGGTCAGCTATTTCCTTTTTATCTCAATTTATGCAGGCATCCAGATATATGTGGAATTCTAGCTAGGTCCATTCAACATTTTCTTCAACACACGCCCATGGCAGAGAAAATTATAAAAAACCACCATATTATGGGCTAAGGTTTCAAAAAGCCACCGCTATATGTTAGGGTTTTAAAAAATCATCACTTCAAAGTGAGTTCATAGCACTAATACTTTTTTGATCCTAGTCTAATGACAAAACTGAACGCTAGGTCCTACCTGTCAGGATGACGTGACATCATTTTTTTAAAAACACACCTCCACATCTTATAAATTCTAATCTTACGTCCTTTTTCCTTTTTTTATTTCTCTATTTCTTTTTTCCTAATCTTCTAGCAGCTGCTGCCCTTCCTGCAGCCTGTCGTCGGCCCTGCCGAAGCTCACCGGTTCCTCCCATGGCCGTAGCTCGCCCGCGCCCCACTGGTTGGAGCTCACCGGGCGCCGGCCCTTGCCAGAGCTCGCCGCGCGCCTCCCGCGGCCAGAGCTCGCCCGTGCCCCGGTAGCCGGAGCTCGCCGCGCCCTCCCTGCGGCCAGAGCTCGCCACGCGCCTCCCGTGGTCGGAGCTCTCCGCGCGCGTGCCTCCCGCGGCCGGAGCTCGCCGCGCCTCCCACGACCAGAGGTCGCCCGCGCCCCAGTAGCCGGAGCTCGCCGCGCCCTCCCCACGGTCAGAGCTCGTTGCACGCCTCCCGTGGCCGGAGTTTGCCGCGCGCGCCTCACGCGGCCGGTGCTCGCCGCGCGCCTCCCGTGGCCGAAGCTCGCTGATGCGGCCGGACGCCTCTACTCTCTCCGCCCACCTACGGGCTCCGATTCTCCAATTAGATTGGTCAACACAGGTTGGGTGAAAAAAAATAAGAAAAAGAAGGAATAAAACATAATAAAATAAATAAATAAATATTATTGGCCTCTGAATCCTAGTCACTGTTACCTTCTGCCAAAAAAAAAAGGTACAAAGGTCTTTCCGTGCAAAATGTATATGCCACGTCAGCCTGATAGTGGGTCTCACCGGTCAGTTTGGCTATCTACCGTGGATCAAAGTTGGATCAGTGTTTTTTGTTACTTATTAGTTCTAAAGTGGTGGTTTTTTGAAACCCTAACGTATAGTGATGGCTTTTTGAAACCCTAGCCCATAATGTGGTGTTTTTTTATAATTTTCTTCCCATGGCATGCTCTTTTTTAGATAAACTAGTTGAATACCTGTGCGTTGCTATGGGACGGGAAACAAGCTATGAAGACAAATGATTTGATTATGTTACGCATGGCAAGCAGCATGATTTTTCAAATACCCCATGCATTTTACTCTCTCTTCCCAACCTTCCAGGTCTCGTCTCGCACGCAGCAGGCGGTGACCCCCAACACCCTTTGCTTGCCACTCCGACGGCATGAGGGAGAAGGCACCTCGTTCCTCTGTCTAGTAATTAGGGTTAGGGTATATGTCTGCTGTGATGCGTCGTTAGGTGGTGGGAGCGGCACCGGAGTGAATAAATCAGCCTCAACTCTATTCCCACACTGGCGGAAACATTCATAGCGGCGTCTCGGAGTTAATGGAAACATGTGTTAGTTAGTCCTTTAGATTGGAGCTTGGTCTTCTCGTCGTTCTTCTGATCTAGCAAGATCAGTTTCACTGTGTGTCTCTAGCGTTCGTCGTTATTCACGACTGCACTGGAAGTCGGGGCAAGTGGTTTCTCTTGAACAAGATGTTGGTCCGGAGGTGGTGGATATGCCATTCTTCTTCGACTTCGTCGATGGAAGGCGATGGATATTGGTCCAAGAGAGCACATAGACGTCCCCTTGTCGACGTGCCACAACGACATGTGCTAATTGCATGCAACAGGCCTATTCTTCGACTCAAAAAGCCTCCTTGTTGGTGACGGTGTTTTTTGGGTCTAGCAATTAGGTTTGGCGTCTCTTCCAACATCTGTCTCGGTGGCGCTAGAGTTGGGTGACGGTTGCATAAAATCCTAGGAATCTTTTTGTATTTTTCGATCTTCTAGGGTTTTATCTGCAAAGTTTCGGATTTTATCTATGTCTCGACGGCGCTAGAGTTTAGCATTTTCTATTTTGTTTGCAACAAATCTGCATTAAGAAAAATATGGTATAAATTTTTAGCTAAAAAGACAAGCATCGGAATCATGTGTGCATGGCAAAATATGAGTCAACATCTGAAAAATGGCTGATTCCTATTTGCAACCAATGTTATCTTAAAAGAAATAAAACCCTTCAAAGAAAAGTCAATGTGGATAATTTTACATGGCAAAGCTCCCTTATATAGATATGGCTGATTCCCATTTTAGCTAAATTTAATTTTCCTGTTATGATGGTTTTCCACTTTGTTCTGAAATTCTTTGAACTTTCCAAACATTTCAGATTTATGTTTTATTAAATAGATATACCCATATCTACTTAAGTCACCAGTAAAAGTGAGAAAATAGCGATATCCACCGCGCGTAGAAACACTCATTGGTACGCATACATCGGTATGTATGATTTCCAATAAGTCTGTTGCTCGCTCCATTATTCCGGAGAACGGGGTTTTGATCATCTTGCCCATGAGGCATGGCTCGCACGTGTCAAATGATTCAAAATCAAGAGTCTCCAAAGTCCATAAGAATGGAGTTTCTTCATGCGTTTTACACCAATATGACCTTGACGGCAGTGTCACAAATAAGTTGGATTATCACAATCTACTTTGCATCTCTTAGCCTCAATGTTATGGATGTGCGTTTCATTGCTTTCGAGATTCAGAAGAAATAAACCATTCACAACAGGTGCATGACCATAAAAGATGTTATTCATGTAAATGGAACAACCATTATTCTCTGATTTAAATGAATAACCGTCTTACAATAAACACGATCCAGATATAATGTTCATGCTCAACGCAGGCACATAATAACACTTATTAAGGTTTAAAACTAATCCCGAAGGTAAAACTAAGGAGAGCGTGCCGACGGCCATCACATCAACTTTTGATCCATTGCCAACGTGCATCGTCACCTCATCCCTTGCTAGCCGTCATCTATTCCGTGGCTCCTGTTTCGAGTTACAAATATTAGCAACTGAACCAATATCATATACCCAGGCACTACAACAAGCGTTAGTAAGGTAAACATCAATAACATGTATATCAAATATACCTTTAATGGTGCCAGCCTTCTTGTCCGCTAAGTACTTCGGATAGTTGCCCTTCCAGTGACCCTTGTCCTTGCAATAGAATCACTCAGTGTCCGGCTTAGATACAGACTTGAGCTTCTTCTCAGCAGGGGCAACACGCTTGCTGTTGCCTTTCTTGAAGGATTTCTTTGCACCCTTAGCTTTCTTAAAGCTAGTGGTCTTGTTGACCATCAACACACGATTATCTTTCTTGATATCCACCTTCGCAGCTTTTAGCTTAGCGAAGAGCTCAGTGATCGTATCAGTAGAACCAATTTGATTGTGAGTAACTACAAAACCTTTGTAGCTAGGAGGGAGTGATTGCAGAACTCTGTCAATCTTGAGATCTTCTGGAATCTTGCAGTCTAGTTGCTCAAGACGTTGAGTGTAGCCCGACATCTTAATGGCGTGCTCACTAACGGAACTCCCTTCCTCCATCTTGGAGTTAAAGAACTTCTCAGAGATCTCATATCTCTAAGAACGGGCCTGAGTCTGAAACATGGTTTTTAGTTCCTCAAGTATCTCAAAGGGCCCGTCGAACTCCTCAAAACGATTTTGAAATTTCGGTTCCATAGCAAACAACATGGTACTCTTAATCGCTCCATAATCATCTTTGCGTGACTGATAAATAGCTTTTTCATCAGCCGACGCATCAGTAGCAGGGGCGTCACCTAGCGCTTTCTCAAGTACATAGGTATTTTGTCCACCAGAGAGAATGATTCTCAGATTGTGGAACCAGTTGGTGAAGTTAGACCCATTGTTCTTAAGCTTTTCTTTCTCAGCAAAAACGTTGAAGTTGAAGTTGGACTTAGCCATTTGATCTACAAAATTTGCAAATACAATTTAGACTATGTTCATGATAACTAGTTCAACTTAGTCAAATTACTAGATGAACTCCCACTAAATTCAATATCCCTCAAGTTGTTTAGTGAACACGATCCAAATTCACCACACCTAATCCAATCTTCACGAGAAGAGATGTGGTTTCAATGATGGACAACAAAGTGTCGATCATATCATTCATATGACTCATGTTTAACCTTTTGGTTCGTGTGTTCCGAGGCCATGTCTATACATTCTAGGCTCGTCAAGTCAAACCCAAGTATTTCCGTGTGTGCAAAACTGGCTTGCACCCGTTGTATGTGAACGTAGAGTTTATAGAGCCCGATCATCACGAGGTGCTTGAAAACGACGAACTTTCGCAACGGTGCATACATGGGGAGAACACAATTTTATCTTGATCTTTAAGTGAGGAATCATCTTATAATGCTACCGTCGCGATCTAAGCATAATAAGATACATAAAGGGATAAACATCACATGCATATAATTTTATGTGACATGGTATAGCCAATCTCCGCGCAATGATCTCCATCTTGTGCGCGCCAGCATGATCTCCATCACTCCACCATGATTGCCTCCACCACGAATAGCAACTATAACTATTGCGAACTACTTAGCGATAAAGTAAAGCTATTACATGGCATATAAGAAGTTGACACGCAGGTCATACACAATTATAAAGACAACCATACGGCTTCTGCCGGTTGTGAACTCATCGACATGCAAGTCATGAAATATTACAAAACATGATCATTGCATACATCTCAATTCATACACATCATGTCTTGGGCCATACCATATCACAAAACACTCCCTGCAAAAACAAGTTAGACGCCTCTACTTTGTTGTTGCATGTTTTACGTGGCTTATGGGACTAACAAGCTAAGAACGATTCTTACCTACGGAAAGCCACAACGGTGATATTATGGTTGCTAACATCCGTTGTAAATCCCATGACTACTATAGTGAGAAAAACTGGCATCCACCAGCCGCATGTGTGGAACAAGCCACACGTCAAGTGCGGAGCCGGTCTCGCGAATGAGGTCGCGTAAAGTTGGCCTGGACCGCTTCAATCTCACTATGCCGCACCATAAGAAATACACAACAAGAGGTTTGCAACAGAAAACATCAACACCCGCAACAAGCATGTTGCGTTCTACTCGTGAAACACATCTACGCATAGATCTAGCTCTGATACCACTGAATGGTTTCGCAGCATAGTAAATCAAAAAATTTCCTATAGATGCGAACAAGAAAGCCAAGATCTAATCTAGGAGATGCAATCAACGAGAGAGATTGATGAGATCTTCATACCCTTGAAGAAATCGCACAGTGGAAATGTTCAACAGAACGTGGTTGATGTAGTCGTACTCGCCGTCTCCTCCTCGCGATCCGATCCGATCCTACGCCGCAACTGGCGGCGCCTCCGAGAGATGCACACGTACGGTGCAGCGACGTCTCCTCCTTCCTTGGTCCAACAAGTATGGTGGAGAGATAGATTGGATCTATAGCACGACGGCGTGGTGCTTATGGTGGAGAGTGTCTGCGGCAGGGCTTCGCCTACGCGCAGTCGGGAGAGAGAGAGAGATGTGGAGGGGCACCAGTTGGCGGCTAGGGTTGGAGGAGTGGGGGGAGGCTGCGCCCCTGCCCTCCTTATATAGGGGGCTGGCCGCCCCCCTTGAACCCTCCTCCAAGCCCTAGGGCGGCGGCCCCAAGGGGTGGAGTGGGGGGCAAGTCTTCCCCC
This sequence comes from Avena insularis, assembly GCA_023614405.1. Taxonomy (NCBI): domain Eukaryota; kingdom Viridiplantae; phylum Streptophyta; class Magnoliopsida; order Poales; family Poaceae; genus Avena; species Avena insularis. The sequence goes on along the minus strand of CM042689.1, from coordinate 25,516,934 downwards.
CTTCTTCTAGAAGGCTCCCCTAGGGCGGTCCGGCTGGGCCTTAGGGGCCTTGTTCCCCTGGCCCAAAGTGGCCAGGGCACTTCCCTTTAGGCCCACGTAGGCCTCCGACAAGTGGGCCCACGTTGGTCCCACTCCGGAACCTTTTAGAACCTTCCGGTACAATACCAATAAACTCCGAAACGATCCCGAAATCCAAAAACTGCTTTCCTTTATATGAATCTTATTCTCCGGACCATTCCGGAACCTCTTGTGATATCCTGGGTCTCATCCGAGACTTCGAACAAAAACTCATAAACCAATTATCCATTCTATCCAAGCGTCGATGCACGTTAAGTGTGTGACCCTACGAGTTCGAGAATATGCAGACATGATCTTCTATCAATAATCAACAGCGGGATCTGGAAACCCATATCGACTCCCACATATTCATCGATGATCATATCGGATGAACCACGATGCCAGGATTCAATTAATCCCATATATGTATTCCCTTCATCACGCGATATTTTACTCGCCCGAGATTCGATCGTTGGTATCGGCATACCTAGTTCAATCTCGTTCATAGCAAGTACTTTACTCGTTCCGTAATCCGATATCACTTTGTGATTAACTCCTTAACCACGTGCTTGCAAGCGGTGTTGATATCGATTACCGAGTGGGCCCGAAGTATATCTCTCCGACTCGGGAGGGACAAATTCCATCTTGATACATACAACCCAAAAAGTACTTTCCGATCACCTGAGAGACACCTTTATGATCACCCTCACATAGGATGACGTTTGGTGACCTCAAAGCTTTCTTCCGATACCAGGGAGTTGTATTATCTCATGGTCTAAGGAATACAATACTTGACATAGGAAAAAGATTCGCAAAGATGAACACGATGTCACGATCTAATTGCTCTGCTTAATTTGGGTATGTCCATCATATCATTCTCCTAATGACATGATCTCATTATTAATCGACAACTCATGTCTATGGTTAGGAGACCTTAACCATCATTAATCAATGAGCTAGTCCATAGAGGCGTACTAGGAACACGGTGTTGTTCATAAACCACACAAGTATCAAAGTTTCCGCTTAATACAATTCTAGCATGGAATATAAACTTTATCATGAACAAGAATTATAATAATAACATCTTTATTATTGCCTCTAGGGCATAATTCCAACAGTCTCCCACTTGCACTAGAGTCAATAATCTAGTTTACATCTGGCAACAATCTAACACCCATGGCATTAAGGTGCTGATCAAGTTTTGCTCGTGGAAGAGGTTTAGTCAACGGATCTACGACATTCAGATCCGTATGTACTTTGCTAATCTTCAGATCTCCATCTGCTATATAATCTCGAATTATATGAAAACGGCGGTTGATGTGCTTGGTCTTTGGATGATATCTTGGTTCCTTAGCCAGTGCTATGGCGCCAGTGTTGTCGCACAATATCTCCACTGGGTCCAAGGCACTTGGAACCACACCAAGCTCAGTGATGAAGTTCCTGATCCAAACTCCTTCACTTGACGCTTCTGAAGCAGCCACGTATTCCGCTTCTGTTGTAGATCCCGCGATAACGCTTTGCTTGCAGCTTCTCCAGCTCACAACTCCACCATTCAAAATATAAACGTATCCTGTCTGAGATTTAGAATCATCCGGGTCGGTGTCGAAACTAGCATCGACGTAACCTTTTACGACGAGCTGCTCATCACTTCCATAGACCAAGAACATTTCTTTAGTCCTATTTAAATACTTTAGGATGTTCTTTACGGCTGTCCAGTGCTCCACTCCTAGATCACTTTGGTATCTGCTCGTCAAACTAAGAGCATTGGACACATCCGGTCTAGTACATAACATGGCATACATGATAGAACCTATGGCCGAGGCATATGGCACTTTGCTCATGGTATCTCTATCATTTACCATAGCTGGACACTGAGCCTTGCTCAATATCTTACCTGACAACATGGGCAATGAATGTTTCTTTGGTTTATCCATTCTGAACCTTTTCAGAACTTTGTCTAGATATGCACTTTGGCTTAAAGCTATTAGGCGTCTTTGTCTATCTCTATAGATTTTGATGCCTAATATATAAGAAGCTTCTCCTAGGTCTTTCATTAAAAAACATTTATTCAAATAACTCTTCACATCGTTAAGCATACCAATGTCATTTCCAATAATCAATATGTCATCCACATATAGTACTAAAAATGTCACCGAGCTCCCACTCAATTTCTTGTAGATACAAGCTTCATAGAAATTTGGAACAAATCCAAAACTCTTGATCACTTGATCAAAACGAAGGTTCCAACTCCGAGATGCTTGCTTCAGTCCATAAATGGAACGCTGAAGTTTGCACACCTTATTAGCATCCTTAGGATCGACAAAACCTTTGGGCTGCATCATATACAACTCTTCATCAATGTTGCCATTGAGGAACGCAGTCTTGACATCCATCTGCCATATTTCATAATCATGAAATGCAGCAATCGCTAATAAAATCTGAATGGACTTAAACATCGCTACGGGAGAGAAAGTCTCATCGTAGTCAACACCTTGAACTTGCCGAAACCCTTTTGCGACAAGCTGAGCTTTATGGATAGTAACATTATCATCCGTGTCCGTTTTCTTCTTGAAGATCCATTTGCACTCAATGGCCTTACGGTCGCTAGGAGGGTCCACCAAAGTCCATACTTGGTTTTCGCTCATGGATCCCAATTCGGATTCCATGGCCTCTAGCCATTTCTCAGTGTCTGGGCTCATCATTGCTTCCTCATAGTTCGCAGGTTCACTGTTGTCTAACAACAAGACGGTTAAGACAGGGTTGTCGTACCATTCAGGAGTGGCACGTGACCTTGTCGACCTGCGAAGTTCAGTAGTAGCATCGTTCGAAGTTTCATGATCCTCATCATTAGCTTCCTTTCTTGTTGGTGCAGACGACACTGGAACAATTTCAGGTGCTGTGCTACTTTCCAACTCGAGAGAAGGTTCAATAACCTCGTCTAGCTCTACCTTCCTCCCACTCACTTCTTTCGAGAGAAACTCCTTCTCAAGAAAGGATCCGTTCTTTGCAACAAACACTTTGCTTTCGGATCTGTGGTAGAAGGTATACCCAATCGTTTCCTTAGGGTATCCTATGAAGACACATTTCTCCGCTTTGGGTTCGAGCTTGTCCGGCATCAACTTCTTGACGTAAGCTTCGCATCCCCAAACTTTAAGAAACGACAACTTAGGTTTAGCACCAAACCACAGTTCATACGGTGTCATCTCAACGGATTTAGATGGTGCCCTATTTAAAGTGAATGCAGCGGATTCTAATGCATAACCCCAAAATGATAATGGCAAATCTGTAATAGACATCATTGATCGCACCATATCTAATAGAGTTCGATTCCGGTGTTCAGACACACCATTGCGCTGTGGTGTTCTGGGTGGCGTGAGTTGCGAAACGATTCCGCTTGCTTTAAGATGCGTGAGAAAATCATAACTCAAATATTCACCTCCACGATCGGATCATAGGAATTTAATTTTCCTGTTACGATGGTTTTCCACTTCGCTCTGAAATTCTTTGAACTTTTCAAACGTTTCAGATTTATGTTTCATTAAATAGATATACCCATATCTACTTAAGTCATCAGTAAAAGTGAGAAAATAGCGATATCCACCGCGCGTCGAAACACTCATTGGTCCACATACATCGGTATGTATGATTTCCAATAAGTCTGTTGCTTGCTCCATTATTCCGAAGAACAGTGTTTTGATCATCTTGCCCATGAGGCACGGCTCGCACGTGTCAAATGATTCAAAATCAAGAGACTCCAAAAGTCCATCAGAATGGAGTTTCTTCATGCGTTTTACACCAATATGACCTAGACGGCAGTGCCACAAATAAGTTGGATTATCACTATCTACTTTTCATCTCTTAGCCTCAATGTTATGGATGTGCGTTTCATTGCTTTCGAGATTCAGAAGAAATAAACCATTCACATCAGGTGCCTGACCATAAAAGATGTTATTCATGTAAATGGAACAACCATTATTCTCTGATTTAAATGAATAACCGTCTTGTAATAAACATGATCCAGATATAATGATTATGCTCAACGTAGGCACATAATAACACTTATTAAGGTTTAAAACTAATTCCGAAGGTAAAACTAAGGAGAGCGTGTCGACGGCCATCGCATCAACTTTTGATCCATTGCCAACGCGCATCGTCACCTCATCCCTTGCTAGCCGTCGTCTATTCCATAGCTCCTGTTTCGAGTTACAAATATTAGCAACTGAACCAGTATCATATACCCAGGCACTACAACGAGTGCTAGTAAGGTAAACATCAATAACATGTATATCAAATATACCTTTAATGGTGCAAGCCTTCTTGTCCGCTAAGTACTTCAGACAGTTGCTCTTCCAGTGACCCTTGTCCTTGCAATAGAAGCACTCAGTGTCCGGCTTAGGTCCAAACTTGAGCTTCTTCTCAGCAGGGGCAACGCGCTTGCCGTTGCCTTTCTTGAAGGATTTCTTTGCACCCTTAGCTTTCTTAAAGCTAGTGGTCTTGTTGACCATCAACACATGATTATCTTTCTTGATATCCACCTCCGCAGCTTTCAGCTTAGTGAAGAGCTCATTGATCGTATCAGTGGAACCAATTTGATTGTGAGTAACTACAAAACCTTTGTAGCTAGGAGGGAGTGATTGCAGAACTCTGTCAATCTTGAGCTCTTCTGGAATCTTGCAGTCCAGTTGCTCAAGACGTTGAGTGTAGCCCGACATCTTAATGGTGTGCTTACTAACGGAACTCCCTTCCTCCTTCTTGCAGTTAAAGAACTTCTCAGAGATCTCATATCTCTAAGAACGGGCCTGAGTCTGAAACATGGTTTTCAGTTCCTCAAGTATCTCAAAGGGCCCGTCGAACTCCTCAAAACGATTTTGAAGTTCCGGTTCCATAGCAAACAACATGGTACTCTTAATCGCTCCATAATCATCTTTGCGTGACTGATAAATAGCTTTTTCATCAGCCGACGCATCAGTAGCAGGGGCGTCACCTAGCGCTTTCTCAAGTACATAGGCCTTTTGTCCGCGAGAGAGAATGATTCTAAGATTAAGGAACCAGTTGGTGAAGTTAGACCCATTGTTCTTAAGCTTTTCTTTCTCAGCAAAAACGTTGAAGTTGAAGTTGGACTTAGCCATTTGATCTACAAAATTTGCAAATACAATTTAGACTATGTTCATGATAACTGTTGGAGATATGCCCTAGAGGCAATAATAAATGTAGTTATTATTATATCTTTGTGTTTATGATAAATGTTTACATTCATGCTATAATAGTATTAACATGGAAACATTGATACTTGTGTGAATTGTAAACTAAAATAAGAGTCCCTAGTAAAGCCTCTTTATAATACTAGCTTGTTGGTTAATAAATGATTGTGGTTTCCCTATCATGAACATTGAGATGTTATTAACAACAAGATCATATCGTTAGGAGAATGATATGGTGGACATACTCCTATAGATAAGCGTAGCATAAAGATCAAGTCATTTTAATAGTTCAATTGCTATATGCTTTCTGATACATAGTAACCTAATTCCTTCGACCATGAGATCATGCATATCACCTTCACCGGAAGGATGCTTTGATGACATCAAACAACACACCGTAACTGGGTGGCTATAAAGGTGGCATTGAGTGTTCGGAAAGTATTGGTTGAGACACATGGATCAAGAGTGGGATTTGTCCATCCATATGGTGATAGATATACTGGGCCCTCTCGGTGGAATGTCATCCAATTAGCTTGCAAGCATGTGACTGGCTCACAAGGGATCACATATCACGGGAGCGAGAAAAGAGTACTTATCGATGTGAGGTTGAACTAGGTATGCGAGATACCGACGATCATAACCTCGGATAAGTAAAATATCGTGAGACAAAAGGAAATTGGTATCATATGTAAGTGGTTCATTCGATCATAAGTAATCGTAGAAATATGTAGAGCCATATGAATTTCTAGATTCCTCTATTGGTTATTGTTCGGAGAAGTGTCTCGATCATGTCTGCATAATTCACGAACCGTAGGGAGACACACTTAAGGATTCGACGTTGTTTGAGTAGTTATGGAATGATGAGTAAGAGACCGAATGTTGTTCGGAGTCTCGGATGGGATCCGGGATATCACGAGGAGATCCGGAATGGTCCGGAGAATAAGATTCATATAAGGAAAGTCCTGTTTCGGGGTTGGAGAATGGTTCCGGTGTTTTCATCGGGAATGATCTAGAAGGTCCGGAATGTCCGGCACTCCGGAGGGGAAGGGTACATGAATGTGTTATATCAAGTTGGTATGATTTCATCATGTACTAAGTGTCATCGCTGAACAAAATAAAGGGTTTAATCAAATCCTAGTTTGAAAAAGTCAAACGCCAATTTGAAAAGTCAAACGGCTATTTTGGGAAGTGGAGAGGGAGGTGGAAACCGAGTTGGGGAGGAGTTCCTCCCCTCCCACCGCTGGCCCACCTTGAAGCCGAGTTGGGGAGGGACTCCCCTCCCCTGGCACGGCCCCCTCCACCTATATAAGGAGGGGTAGGGCTCCCCTCCTAGACACACAAGTTCCCTACCTCTAAAAACCCTAGCCCGGCGCCGCCACCTCCTGCTGTCGCCGCTGCCGCCTAGCTAAACCGTAGCCGCCGGCCTTGCCCCCTCCTCGGCGTGTCTAAACCCTAGATCGTCGAGGGTCTCTCTCATACTCCACCATACTCGCTCCGGCTTAAGGCGAAGCCCTGCGAGATCTCCCCTCTACTTCCGGTACCACGCCGTTGTGCTGCCGGAATCGCGAGGAGAGTGCTACAACCTCCACGCCTCTTTGGAACAAGGGAGAGGAAGGTCTTCCTCGAACGCAGTGACTGACGAATCACGGGAGCGCTGCCGGAACGCAGCGCCGGAAGGATCGTCTACGCGATCTTGAGATCGGGAAGAGTACGACTACATCACCCACGAGAATCCGCTCTCGTTAAACACTTTGGAATCTTCGAGGGTGAGTTATTCCATCGACTCGTTGCTACAATCTAGTAGATAGATCTTGGCTTGTTTGTTTGTATGCGATAGAATTTTTTTGTTTTCCATGCTACGAAACCCTACAGTGGTATCAGAGCCGTGTCTATATGTAGATCTGTTGCACGAGTAGAACACAATGGTCATTGTGGGCATTGATGCTTTTATTGTCGATTGCTTCTTGTGTACTTTGCATCTTGCGGGATGTTGGGATGAAGCGGCCCGGGCTAACCTTACATGACATCGTTCATGAGACTTGCTCCACGCTTGACATGCAACTTGTATTGCATAAGTGGCTTTGCGGGTGCCTGTTTCTCCCAGCATAGTTAAGATTCAATTTACAACGGGTGATTGTCAATACTAGTATCAATGTTGTGGTTCTTGTTCGTAAGTTAGAAAGACACTTATTGAAAGCCCCAAACCACGTAAAACATGCAAAGAAAGTAGAGGCGTCTAACTTTGTTTTGCAGGGGTGTGCTGTGATGTGATATGGCCATGATTGTGATTATATTTGATGTATGCAATGTTCCTTATTGTAAGTTGGCAACCGGCAGGAGCCATATGGTTGTCTTTAAATTCTGTTAAGACCCGCGTGTCTATTCAAAGTAGTTGTAATAGTTGAAGCCGATGGACGACAACCATGGAGCAGCGTCATGGACCTTGATGCAATGTCGGTGATGATGGAGATCATGTTCGTGCTTGAAGATGGATATCGGAAGCACAAAGAAGAAAGGCCATATCATATCACATATTATGAATTGCATGTGAAGTTAATCCTTTATGCATCTTGTATTGCTTAGTTAACAACGGTAGCATTATAAGATGATCCCTCATGCACATAAATATCAAGTCATAAAGTGTTCACCCTTAGTTAGCACCGTTGCTAAAGCTTGTTGTTTCGAAGCACCACGTGATGATCGGGTGTGTTAGATTCCGCAAGTGTATACAACGTGAGCAAGCCATATTTGCTCATGCGGAAGCTAAGGTTTGATCTTGACTAGCCTAGCATGTAGAGACATGGTCTCGGAACACGGATCACCAAAAGGTAAAGCATGAGTCATATAGAAGATATGATGAACATGACGATTATTCGCCATTGAATCTACATCAACTCTCGTGATGATCGGTTTTGATGTGGTGGATTTGGTTCGTGTGATCAATAAAACAATGTGAGGGATGTTGTTTTGAGTGGGAGTTCACCTAGATTAATTTTACTATTAATTAGAACTCAATTTGTCATAAACTTAGTCTAAACTATTGCAAATATGTTGTAGATCAATGGCAGCCCCTACCATCAATTTTAATGCGTTCGTAGAGAAAGAAATGTTGAAAAACAATGGAAGCAACTTCGCGGATTGGTTCCGCAATTTGAGGATTGTCCTCACAGCTGGTAATTTGACCTATGTCTTTGGATGCACATGGTGACCCACCTGCAGCTACTGCTACCGATGAAGTAAAGAATGTTTACCTCACTCGGAAGACTCAGTACTCCACAGTTCAGTGTGCTATCTTGTATGGTTTAGAATTGGAGCTTCAGAAAAGGTTTGAGAATTCAGACCCACATGATATTGTCCGTGATCTCAAATTGATCTTTGAGACTCATGCGGCAATTGAAAGCTATGAGGCTTCTGAAAAGTTCTTTAACTGCAAGATGGAAGAGGGCAGCTCCGTCAGTGAGCATGTGCTTAAGATGTCTGGGCACGCAAACAAACTTCAAAGCTTGGGTATAGTGATTCCTAATGCTTTGGGGATTTACCGTGTCCTCCAATCAGTACCACCAAGTTACAAGAACTTTGTGATGAACTACAACATGCAGAACATGAACAAGACGCGCGTTGCGGAACTCTTCGCCATGTTAAAATCTGCAGAAGTGGAGATCAAGAAAGAGCACCAAGTGTTGTTGGTCAATAAGACCACCAAATTCAAGAAATGCAAGTCTAAGCAAAAGGGACACTTCAAGAAGGGTGGTAAGAAAGTTACCGCACCGACGAAGAAGACCAAGGCTGGACCTAAGCCTAATACTGAGTGCTTTTACTGCAAGGGAGAAGGTCATTGGAAGCGGAATTGCCCAAAGTACTTGGCGGATTTGAAGAACGGCAACATATGGAAGAAAGGTATATCCGATATACATGTTATTGATGTGTATCTCACTAGTACTCGTAGTAGTGCCTGGGTATTTGATACTGGTTCGGTTGCTCATATTTGTAACTCAAAACAGGTCCTGCAGAATAAACGGAAGCTAGCGAAGAACAAGGTGACGATGCGCGTTGGAAACGGATCAAAGGTTGATGTGATCGCGGTCGGCACGCTACCCATTCATCTACCATCGGGATTAGTTTTATACTTAAATAATTGTTATTTGGTGCCTGCGTTAAGCATGAACATTATATCAGGATCTTGTTTATTGCGAGACGGTTACTTGTTTAAGTCCGAGAATAATGGTTGTTCGATTTATATGAGTAATATGTTTTATGCACATGCACCTTTGATAGATGGTCTATTCTTATTGAATCTCGATAGTGGAAATACACATATTAATAAAATTGAGGCTAAACGTTTGAAATCAAGCGATAACTCGACCTATATGTGGCACTGTCGTCTTGGTCACATTGGAGTGAAGCGTATGAAGAAACTCCATTTCGATGGACTTCTTGAATCACTTGATTTCGAATCACTTGAAAGATGCGAAGCATGTATGATGGGTAAAATGACTAAAACTCCATTTTCTGGTATGATGGAGCGAGCTACGAACTTGTTGGGAATCATACATACCGATGTGTGTGGTCCAATGAGTGTATCATCGTGCGGTGGTTATCGTTATGTTCTTACCTTCACGGATGACTTGAGTAGATATGGGTATATCTATTTCATGAAACATAAGTCCGAAACTTTCGAGAAGTTTAAGGAGTTTCAAAGTGAGGTTGAGAATCAACGTAACAAGAAGATTAAATTTCTACGTTCTGATCGTGGAGGTGAATATCTAAGTTACGAGTTTGGCGAGCATTTGAAGAAATGCGGAATACTTTCACAATTGACACCGCCGGTAACACCACAGCGTAATGGTGTGTCCGAACGTCGTAATCGAACTCTCTTAGATATGGTTCGTTCTATGATGTCACTTACAGATTTACCGCTATCATTTTGGGGTTATGCATTAGAAACAACCGCATTCACTTTAAATAGGGCACCATCTAAATCCGTGGAAACGACACCGTATGAATTATGGTTTGGGAAGAAACCTAAATTGTCGTTCCTTAAAGTTTGGGGTTCTTGCCTATGTAAAGAAGTTACATGGGACAAGCTTGAACCCAAAGCGGAAAATGCGTCTTCATAGGATACCCAAGGAAACTATTGGGTATACCTTCTATCATAGATCCAAGGCAAAATCTTCGTTGCCAAGAATGGATCCTTTCCAGAGAAGAATTTCTCTCGAAAGAAGTGACGGAAGGAAAGTAGAACTCGACGAGGTTGTCGAACCTTCTCTCGAACTTGCAGTAGCGCAACACCTTGAAGTAGTTCTGTGGCCTTTGCACCAAGAAGAGAGGAAGCTAATGATGATGATCATGAAACTTGGTTGTAGTTGCTCTGAGCCTCGCAGGTCAACGAGAACTCGTACCACTCCTGATTGGTATGATCCCGTTATGAATGTCATGTTGGTGGATAACACCGATGACCCTGAGACATATGAGGAAGCGATGATGAGCCCAGATTCCAATAAATGGCAAGAAGCCATGAAATCCGAGATTGGATCCATGTACGAAAACCAAGTATGGACTTTGGTGGACTTACCGGATGGCCGGAAGGCTGTCGAGAACAAATGGATTTTCAAGAACAAAACATATGCTGATGGTAATGTTACTGTCCATAAAGCTCGACTTGTCGCAAAAGTGTTTCGACAGATTCAAGGAGTTGACTACGATGAGACTTTCTCACCGGTAGCGAAGCTAAAGTCTGTCAGGATTATGTTAGCAATCGCTGCATATTACGATTATGAAATATGGCAGATGGATGTCAAAACAGCGTTCCTCAATGGAGACATTGATGAAGAGTTGTATATGATGCAACCCAAAGGTTTTGTCGATCCTAAAGGTGCTAACAAGGTATGCAAACTTCAACGGTCCATCTATGGATTGAAGCAAGCATCCAGAAATTTGGAATCAACGTTTGATAAGGTAATCAAAAGTTTTGGTTTTATACAAACTTATGGAGAAGCTTGTATTTACAAGAAAGTGAGTGGGAGCTCTGTAGCATTCTTAATACTATATGTAGATGACATATTGTTGATTGGGAATGATGTAGACCTTCTTAATAGTGTCAAGGAATATTTGAATAATAGTTTTTCAATGAAGGATCTTGGCGAAGCAGCTTACATATTAGGCATAAAGATTTATAGAGATAGATCGAGACGCCTAATATCATTGTCACAAAGTACATATTTGGACAAAGTTCTAAAGAGGTTTGGAATGGAAGATAGCAAGAAAGGGTTCTTGCCCATGTTGCTAATCTGACGTTGAGTAAAACTCAAAGTCCGACATCGCGTAAGATAGAGAAAGGATGAGTAAGACTCCCTATGCCTCAGCCATAGGATCTCTAATGTATGCCATGCTATGTACTAGACCCAACATTGCATATCTTTGTTAGTTTAACTAGCAGATATCAAAGTGATCCAGAGTGGATCATTGGACAATGATCAAAACATCCTTAAGTACTTGAGAAGGACTAAGGATATGGTTCTTTCTTATGGAGGTGATGAACAACTCGTTGTTAATGGTTACACCGATGCTAGTTAGAACACCGATCCGGATGATTCTAAATCACAATCTGGATACGTATTTACTTTGAATGGTGCAGCAGTTAGCTGGAGGAGTGCAAAGCAAAGCGTTGTGGCGAGATCTTCAACTGAATCGGAATACATGGCTGCTTCAGAGGCTTCACAAGAAGCGATATGGATGAAAGAGTTTATTACAGAGCTGGGTGTGGTTCCTAGTGCGCTGGACCCAATGTCTATCTACTGTGATAACATGGGCGCCATAGCCAATGCGCAAGAACCAAGGTCACACAAGAAGCTGAAGCACATCAAGCTACGTTTTCACGCTATTTGAGAACATGTCCAAGATGGGGACATAAAGATTTGCAAAGTACACACAGATCTGAATCTGGCGGATCCGTTGACTAAACCTCTCCCGAGGGCAAAACAGGACCAACACCAAACTGCCATGGGTGTTCGGTATATTACCATGTAATCTAGATTAGATGACTCTAGTGCAAGTGGGAACTGTTGGAGATATGCCCTAGAGGCAATAATAAATGTAGTTATTATTATATCTTTGTGTTTATGATAAATGTTTACATTCATGCTATAATAGTATTAACAAGGAAACATTGATACTTGTGTGAATTGTAAACTAAAATAAGAGTCCCTAGTAAAGCCTCTTTATAATACTAGCTTGTTGGTTAATAAATGATTGTGGTTTCCCTATCATGAACATTGAGATGTTATTAACAACAAGATCATATCGTTAGGAGAATGATATGGTGGACATACTCCTATAGATAAGCGTAGCATAAAGATCAAGTCATTTTAATAGTTCAATTGCTATATGCTTTCTGATACATAGTAACCTAATTCCTTCGACCATGAGATCATGCATATCACCTTCACCGGAAGGATGCTTTGATGACATCAAACACCACACCGTAACTGGGTGGCTATAAAGGTGGCATTGAGTGTTCGGAAAGTATTGGTTGAGACACATGGATCAAGAGTGGGATTTGTCCATCCATATGACGGATAGATATACTCTGGGCCCTTTCGGTGGAATGTCATCCAATTAGCTTGCAAGCATGTGACTGGCTCACAAGGGATCACATATCACGGGAACGAGAAAAGAGTACTTATCAGTAACGAGGTTGAACTAGGTATGCAGAGATATCGACGATCATAACCTCGGATAAGTAAACTATCGTGAGACAAAAGGAAATTGGTATCGTATGTAAGTGGTTCATTCGATCGCAAAGTAATCGTAGAAATATGTGGGAGCCATATGAATTTCCAGATTCCTCTATTGGTTATTGTTTGGAGAAGTGTCTCGATCATGTCCGCATAATTCACGAACCGTAGGGAGACACACTTAAGGATTCGACGTTGTTTGAGTAGTTATGGAATGATGAGTAAGAGACCGAATGTTGTTCGGAGTCTCGGATGGGATCCGGGATATCACGAGGAGATCCGGAATGGTCCGGAGAATAAGATTCATATAAGGAAAGTCCTGTTTCGGGGTTGGAGAATGGTTCCGGTGTTTTCATCGGGAATGATCTAGAAGGTTCCGGAATGTCTGGCACTCCGGAGGAGAAGGGTACATGAATGTGTTATATCAAGTTGGTATGATTGCATCATGTACTAAGTGTCATCGCTGAACAAAATAATGGGTTTAATCAAATCCTAGTTTGAAAAAGTCAAACGCCAATTTGAAAAGTCAAACGGCTGTTTTGGGAAGTGGAGAGGGAGGTGGAAACCGAGTTGGGGAGGAGTTCCTCCCCTCCCACCGCCGGCCCACCTTGAAGCTGAGTTGGGGAGGGACTCCCCTCCCCTGGCGCGGCCCCCTCCACCTATATAAGGAGGGGCAGGGCTCCCCTCCTAGAAACACAAGTTCCCTACCTCTAAAAACCCTAGCCCGGCGCCGCCACCTCCTGTTGTCGCCGTCGCCGCCCTAGGGCAACTCGCCGCCGCCTAGCTAAACCCTAGCCACCAGCCTTTCCCCCTCCTCGGCGTGTCTAAACCCTAGATCATCGAGGGTCTCTCTCATACTCCACCATACTCGCTCCGGCTTAAGGCGAAGCCCTGCGAGATCTCCCCTCTACTTCCGGTACCACGCCGTTGTGCTGCCGGAATCGCGAGGAGAGTGCTACAACCTCCGCTGCCTGCTGGAACAAGGGAGAGGAAGGTCTTCGAAATCGAACGGTGACCGATGTGAGCGCTGCTTGCGAACGCAGCGTCGGAAGGATCGCTCACGCGATCTTGAGATCGAAGAATCGACTACATCACCCACGAGAATCCGCTCTCGTTAAACACTTTGGAATCTTCGAGGGTGAGTTATTCCATCGACTCGTTGCTACAATCTAGTAGATAGATCTTGGCTTGTTTGTTTGTATGCGATAGAAATTTTTTGTTTTCCATGCTACGAAACCCTACAATAACTAGTTCAACTTAGTCAAATTACTAGATGAACTCCCACTAAATTCAACATCCCTCAAGTTGTTTAGTGAACACGATCCAAATTCACCACACCTAATCCGATCTTCACGAGAAGAGATGTGGTTTCAATGGTGGACAACAAAGTGTCGATCGTATCATTCATATGACTCATGCTTAACCTTTCGGTTCATGTGTTCCGAGGCCATGTCTGTACATGCTAGGCTCAGCAAGTCAAACCCAAGTATTTCCGCGTGTTCAAAACTGGCTTGCACCCGTTGTATGGGAACATAGAGTTTATAGCACCCGATCATCACGAGGTGCTTGAAAACGACAAACTTTCGCAACGGTGCATACATGGGGAGAACACAATTTTATCTTGATCTTTAAGTGAGGAATCATCTTATAATGCTACCGTCGTGATCTAAGCATAATAAGATACATAAAAGGATAAACATCACATGCATATAATTTTATGTGGCATGGTATAGCCAATCTCCGCGCAATGATCTCCATCTTGTGCGCGCCAGCATGATCTCCATCACTCCACCATGATTTCCTCCACCATGAATAGAAACTACAACTATTGCCAACTACTTAGCGATTAAGTAAAGCTATTACATGGCGTATAAGAAGTTGACACGCAGGTCATACACAATTATAAAGACAACCATACGGCTCCTGCCGGTTGTGAACTCATCGACATGCAAGTCATGAAATATTACAAAACATGATCATTGCATACATCTCAATTCATACACATCATGTCTTGGGCCATACCATATCACAAAACACTCCCTGCAAAAACAAGTTAGACGCCTCTACTTTGTTGTTGCATGTTTTACGTGGCTTATGGGAGTAACAAGCTAAGAAAGATTCTTACCTACGTAAAGCCACAACGGTGATATTATGGTTGCTAACATCCGTTGTAAATCCCATGACTACTATAGTAAGAGAAACTGGCATCCACCAGCCGCATGTGTGGAACAAGCCACACGTCAAGTGCGGAGCCGGTCTCGCGAACGAGGTCGCGTAAAGTTGGCCTGGACCGCTTCGATCTCACTATGCCGCACCATAAGAAATACACAACAAGAGGTTTGCAACAGAAAACATCAACGCCCGCAACAAGCATGTTGCGTTCTACTCGTGAAACACATCTACGCATAGATCTAGCTCTGATACCACTGAATGGTTTTGCAGCATAGTAAATCAAAAAAATTCCTACAGATGCGAACAAGAAAGCCAAGATCTAATCTAGGAGATGCAATCAACGAGAGAGATTGATGAGATCTTCATACCCTTGAAGAAATCGCACAGCGGAAACGTTCAACAGAACATGGTTGATGTAGTCGTACTCGCCGTCTCCTCCTCGCGATCCGATCCGATCCTACGCCGCAACTGGCGACGCCTCCGAGAGATGCACACGTACGGTGCAGCGACGTCTGCTTCTTCCTTGGTCCAGCAAGTATGGTGGAGAGATAGATTGGATCTACAGCACGACGGCGTGGTGCTTATGGTGGAGAGTTTCTGCGGCAGGACTTCGCCTACGCGCAGTCAGGAGAGAGAGAGATGTGGAGGGGCACCAGTCGGCGGCTAGGGTTGGAGGAGTGGGGGGGAGTATGCACCCCTGCCCTCCTTATATAGGGGGCTGGCCGGCCCCCTTGACCCCTCCTCCAAGCCTTAGGGCGGCGGCCCCAAGGGGTGGAGTGGGGGGCAAGTCTTCCCCCTTCTTCTAGAAGGCTCCCCTAGCGTTTCCCCTAGGGCGGGCCGGCTGGGCCTTAGGGGCCTTGTGCCCCTGGCCCAAAGTGTCCAGGGCACTTCCCTTTAGGCCCACTCAGGCCTCCGACAAGTGGGCCCACGTTGGTCCCACTCCGGAACCTTCTAGAACCTTCCGGTACAATACCGATAAACTCCGAAACGATTCTGAAATCCAAAAACTGCTTTCCTTTATATGAATATTATTCTCTGGACCATTCCGGAACCTCTCGTGATGTCCTGGGTCTCATCTGAGACTCCGAACAAAAACTCATAAACCAATTATCCATTCTATCCTAGCGTCGATGCACGTTAAGTGTTTGACCCTACGAGTTCGAGAATATGCAGCATGATCTTCTATCAATAATCAACAGCGGGATCTGGAAACCCATATTGACTCCCACATATTCATCAATGATCATATCGGATGAACCACGATGCCAGGATTCAATTAATCCCGTATATGTATTCCCTTCGTCACGCGATATTTTACTCGCCCGAGATTCGATCATTGGTATCGGCATACCTAGTTCAATCTCGTTCACAGCAAGTACTTTACTCGTTCCGTAATCCGATATCACTTTGTGATTAACTCCTTAACCACATGCTTGCAAGTGGTGTTGATATCGATTACCGAGTGGGCCCGAAGTATATCTCTCCAACTCGGGAGGGACAAATTCCATCTTGATACATACAACCCAACAAGTACTTTCCGATCACCTGAGAGACACCTTTATGATCACCCTCACATAGGATGACGTTTGATGACCTCAAAGCTTTCTTCCGATACTAGGGAGTTGTATTATCTCATGGTCTAAGGAATACAATACTTGACGTAGGAAAAAGCTTCACAAAGATGAACACGATGACACGATCTAATTGCTCTGCTTAATTTGGGTCTGTCAATCATATCATTCTCCTAATGACATGATCTCATTATTAATCGACAACTCATGTCTATGGTTAGGAAACCTTAACCATCATTAATCAATGAGAAAGTCCATAGAGGCGTACTAGGGACACGGTGTTGTTCATAAACCACACAAGTATCAAAGTTTTCGCTTAATACAATTCTAGCATGGAATATAAACTTTATCATGAATAAGAATTATAATAATAACATCTTTATTATTGCCTCTAGGGCATAATTCCAACAGTTGATACTCCTTACACTTGGCTTCATTCTTCATGTAAGTCTTCATCTTGGTCTTTGGAAATCGTCACTCCCTTAAACGAATTCCGATTCCTATCTAGGTCTATAACATCAAGTAGTAACTGGATGTTGCAACATGCATTTGCACATCAAGTCAAACTTTATGTACATATCTAGGCAATCAAGAAGATCCAATAAAAACAAATAAATCCAAATGTGGTACATATAACACACAATTTTCAAGCCCGTAATATAGTAGTTGAGTATAATATCTTTAGAATTCAGGCTTAGTGGTGTAGTATATGACACCTCCTCATACAGGTTTACATTGTGATACTTAGCACATAGAGTCAAACTATTCTTTATCTCAATATTTACCCAAATTGCTCAAGTGCAACAGGATAATCTTAAGCAAAGTGGTCTCAATTTGGTTTTGACTAACCTTTTGTCTCACATTTTGCAATGATTAACTATGACCAACCTTTATTATTTAGTAACTAACCTCACATGATCACTCCAAATGACTAATCAGATTCTATTTGCTAACTTAAACCAAAGATTATTAGAAATTTTTAGCACCTATGAATTCTATCATAGCTCTACCATGCTATTTTCTTACCTTACTTGAAGATAATTTACTAAGTTTTTGTCATATTTATACTTATATCATGGTTTCGGAGCTGATCTCACCATGATCTTATTATGTTTTACCTGTACATCATGATTTAAGAGTTAATCTAGCCATGATGATTTTGTTTCACATTACTCTATCATTAAATCCTATCATAATTCCACTTCATCACGTAGAATTCTCAAGTGAATCCCACGTGATTACTAATCATTACATCAACATTTATCCTGATGATATTCATCATGTTGTCTTTGGTTATCAACTAATAATAAAATTCCACTGTGCTACTTGAATTCTAGAGTTAGGCTACACCATTAAGACTACTTCCATAGGATGTCTTACACTTGATCCTAATCCACTGTGACCAATTGGCTTTCCCAAAGTATCTTGGTGGGTTATGTCTCCTTTGGAAAACACTAAATAACACTTTACTAAGAGAATATGGACAACTATTTCTAAGAAAGATGGTTATACACCTCGGGACAAGGTTATCCTCAAGTGGATACTTATCACAAGTCATAAGAATATTTGATTTAGATAAGATGGCTCCTATAGTCACTATCCAACCTACAGATCTTCCTAAGGTCAAAGCATATGCTCTGATACCAGCTGCAGTGACCCAGCATACCACTGCATGATCTAGTACACTATAGTCGTTGACATAACACCAATGAAACACCGTTCACTAGTATTACATCCCTTAGAGTGGTACAACATAAACACAGCAGGTCCAAGACATGACTATAGGTTACAACTCAACTCTTTACACAAGATCTAGAGAACACTCTAGGTTAAAGAGAGAGAAAGAAACTTCTTACAAAGAGGAATCAGAAATAAACAACTCAAAAACTATCATACTATTAAGACTAGTATCTTAACTAATGATCTGGCATTGCTGCTATTGCAATACACTACAGAAATAGGTTCTATGGCTAGGGATTATATTCCTAGCTAGTCAATAACTTCGTCTTCACTTGAGTTGATGTATATGTTGACTTTCTTGACTTCATTGAAGAACTTTAGATTTTGGTGATAATTCCTGGAGCATAACTTGATGTAGACATCGTCTATACTAGCTTTAGAACCTAGCAAGGGTTAAGAAGATACGTTGAGTACGAGCGTACTTAGCAAGTTCACTAGAAAAGGAGTGTTTGATGCACTATATCTACAGCCACAGACCGTAGGTCGTAGGCAATGCAAGTTTTTGTAAACATTTCTTAAAAGGGTGCTTTTATTCTGAAAAGCTATGTCCGTCAGCCTTCACGGGTTTACCAGAACTTTCATGGAGTTCCTTTCCCGCCGCGTTCGCAGCTCCTTCCCGGAACAGGGAGTAACAAGTTACAGTTCTTACACTCTACAGAGGTGCGTCACTTTACCCATGGGAGACCTTAGGTTTTGTTGCATGGCTGGGAGTATGTCCCCGTTCAAACATCCTTGGTTTGAGGCCCAACCTAAGATCCAAGCCAATCACTGCCTTCTCCACGACCCGGCATGTTTCTGTCACATCCCAAGATTTTCCAAATCTTGTAATGTGAAAAATAAATGAATAAAATGAAACTTTGTTGATTTTCAGGGCCAGAAGAAACTTTTTGAATCCAATTTGAAACCTTCAAACCAATTTGGGTCAAATAAAATCCTAAAGGGATTTAAAAAGATAAATATTTATTAAAGGAAAAATAAAATATTTTATTACTACTTTGAAATCTTTTTATAAAAGGTTTTGGTTTCCAAAGGAAAAGGAAAAGGAAGGATTTTAAATAAGGATTATTTTATAAGCCAAATTAAAACTTGGCCAAGTCTTTGAAATAAAATATTTCTATTTGAGAAAATTAGTAAAAGTATTTAAATAAAACAATAAGGATTTAATATCCAAGTTTTATTAATAAAGGTTTTATTATTTCTAAACCATCAAAACTTGTTTATTTATTTTAAATAAGTTTTCCAAATATATTATATTTTCAAACAAAACCTACTGTTTTGGTTTTTGAAAATATTTGGATTTCAAATGGAGTTTTATTAAATAAATCAAACCTATTTGATTAAATAACTAAAGGTCCATTCTATTTAATTAATGAATGGATCCTAAAAAGAATAACAATATTACTTTATTTTTGGGATTTGGTTTATGTTGATAAACAGAACCAAAAACTCATTACAAGTGTGGGGATTGTTTGAATTGTTTGAATGTTTGAATAGTTGATTGAAATTCAAAACAGAAATTGATTTGGAAAAAGAAAAAAATTCAGACAGAAAAAAAAAAATGAATCTGGATGACCCAGCCCAGCCGGCCCAACTAACCCAGCAACAGCCCACCTCTCTCCCCAGCGAACCGTTCTTTTCTCACTCAGACCCGCACCCGCGCAATCGCTGACTAGTGGACCCTCCTTCCCCCTCACTCACTCGCTGACCAACCAACCCCACATCCCCAGCCATCGTCTTCAAGCGCGACCCCGTCGCCCTGCCGTTGCAGCGAGTTACTCCGGCGTTGATTACGCGTGATGGAGGCTTTGATTCCTCCCAGAGACCACGCTCCCTTAAACGTCTGCCCCTCCACTCCACTTCCCCTCTGTCGCCACACCTCGACACGCCCCCAGGCTGTCAAATTTCGCTCACCACCCCCTGTCTCCGACGAACAACCGCGACGATTCCGGCGAGCTCAGCCACCGCCTGGCCCCCTCGACCACCCGAGCGTGATCCCCATCTCCCTACGCATCTCCCAGCACCAACCACTCGTCCACACGTGCTCTAGAACGCCGACAACAAACACGACTGAGCGCCGCCGTCTTCTGCCGTTCTCCGACGACGTCTCCCAGGTAAACCAGACCTCCCCTCTCTTCCCCGTGGACACGATGATGATCGCCATGCTCTTGCGAACCTAACGGTGTCTCCCTTTCGTCCTAGGGTGCCCCCTATCCTCGCCCTCGACAACCTCCAGAGCCGCCCGAGGCCCAGCTCATCTCCGGCGAGCAATCAAGCCCGCTCCAGTGCGCCCCTCGACAAGACGGCATCACCTTGAGCTTCCCCAGGCCTCTGCGAATGCTGTGAGTACCTCCCCAGCCACCCTTGCTTCCTGTATCGCCGGCGCCACCACCGTCTGGCTGCTCCGCCGCCAGCCACCGCCGTAGCGCCGCTCGTTTAGGGTCGAGCTCACAGCAGCCGTCCGATCTCGATCTGGTGGATAGGATAGAAAGTAAGCGAATGGGTACGCACGCTTCTGAGCCACATGATTCAACTTGATCCAACGCGCCAGAATAGCCGATCCGAGTGAAGCGGTACCGACGAATGAGAATAGGACACGTGGCACCAGACGATTTAAAATAGAATTTGAAATCAGATTTGGATGCCATTTTGAAACCCTTGTAACTTTTAAACCACACGTCCAAATTTTACAAACTTTATACCATTGGAATCAGCAAGACAAGCCCTAGCCAACCATGCCCTTTGTTTAGCAAAAAGCTTCTGTTAAAATGGTTGTTTTTGCAGAAACTTTTGTATGCTTGTTAAGGATGTAAAAATTGTTCTAAAATGATTTTGGGGATAAAATCTTTGGCAAATGGTGTATTTTGAACCTACTGACCATCGGAAACACTTTGTGGTTTCAAAAATGAATTTGGTGAAACAAAATAATGATTCTTTGATTTAAAACCATTTCTAGTCAAATAGAAATGTGGTTTATTTATTAAAAATGGTTTTGGAAGAAAACTTTTGGGAAATGTTTTGTTTTAAACTCTCTGACCCCAAACACCAAGTTTTAAGGTTTGAAAACATATTTGGTGAACCCTATAGATTAATTCCCTAGTAAAAATATTTTTACACCACATAAAATGATACTTTGTTTTGAAAATGGTTTATGAAGTGAAACCTTTTGCAAATGATTTTGCCACTTTACAAAATGACCATTAGGTGTTTTCAAATGTTTGTGACCCATTAGGAACCACTTTTTCAAATAAAACAAAGCTTGGCATGTTTGCATGCATTACCTTGACTTTGTTATTTTATGTGATGTTTTGCTTGAATTGGTAGATTGAGTTTGTGCCTTGCTTGATTGAATTGTAGTGACTTGAAGAGTGTGATTGTTGCAAGGACAAGGAGTGAACTTATACCCTCTACCAAAAAGGCAAGTGATGCTTCATACTTTTGTCCCATTACTTTCACTATGCATTAGTGATTTATCTAAGTAAAACTTGCATGGAACTTTTGCTAAGTATAAACCTTGCTATAGGAAAACCTAGTAGATGAAACCTTAGTGGAATATTTCCTAAGTTAAGACTCCTACTACTATCATGCTTAGCTTAGCTAATAGAAAACAAGGATGGAAATATATTCATACTATGGAAAAGTTTCTAAGTCTAAGGACTTGTGTTTTTGTTTAATAAAACAACTAAGTTAATGAATCACCTGGGTGGAATGGTAATTGCTTGGTGGATTTTGGTTGAGTGGTTCACAAGGCCCATGTCTATGGTTGACCTTGTGTATCTCACTTGTGGTTTGCCACCAAGGAACAAAGAGATTTGAGATGTCAAATGTTGAGAAGCTTCAAGTGCAGCCACTTGGCATTATGTGCTCTGCCTAGATCATATAGGTTGCAAGAACTTAGCCATATGGACAGTTGGTGGTAGAGTTTGATAGGTTGGAACGCGTCCATTTTGGTCTAAGGGAAGGCTTCTGAAAGATCTTGTCTTGGGAAACCAAGTCTTGTGGGGAAAGTGCACCACCTCTGCAGAGTGTAAAATCTAAGTACTTAGCCATGTCCCTGGTAAAAGACAATTTGAGCATCAAGACATGGAAGCAATCAAGGATCTCATCATTCAAATTTCTAAGTTAAAATCTTGGGGTTTGAACAAGGGTTAAAGGATCTTCAATCTTTGATTGAGAGAAATGTTTTGTCAAGCAAAATCTTTGTGTTTTTCAAATGTTAAGGAAAAATCTATTTTGAGCAATGCAAGCCTCAACTCCACTTAGACAAATGCATATAGATGATAGACTCCACTATACTACCATAGCATCACTTGCCAATACAATTCAATTGTATTGACCTTTGTGGCTGTAACTTGTATGTTGCAGGTTTGATTGATTTAGTGAAGTGTGTTGATTAGGATTACAAAGTCTACAACCAACATGTTTGCCTGTGGCACTTTGAAGATGAAGGACCCCAGCTTATAGATATTCTGCTGCAATGTAATGTAATAGCCAAATGAGCTATGCAAGATGTAATAAAATTATGTTATTCCTGGTTATAAAGTTGTATTATGACCTTTGTTTCTTGATATTACATCTTAACTGTGGATGCTAGCTATTGATCCAGGGACTAGCATTGTAAACACAGAGGACTCTACCTTATTTGAAGGTCACTCCCTCTACAGTTTCCTTGGTGTACGCCTGCCCACCTATTGAATTACGGCAATTGGCAGTACAGACCGTTCAGATACCGGAACTATCATGGGACGTTGAGGGCTCCCACCCATATGCTGCATATCCTCTATGAATTACCAATTAATATGCATGCTACGAGTGATAACAGCCACGACCTGCACATCCGGCTCCATGCGAGAGGGAAAAGATACAGCTGACTTCTTTGTCCCATTCCAAATCTCATGGTCAACGCGTAATATACGGCGCAAGAATCACTGGCGACATTGGTTGTTAAGTCCTAGATAATATGTTCCTTTACCACCGGAACTTTCATAGTAGGTTATTACCTCATGGTAAATAACCTATAATCACATTATTATGAAAATAGTGTTTTCTGACCTTTTTAAAATGCAGGTGATGACGACACTGGATTTGTAAAATACGTTACAAAAAATAATCAAAGGACATGAGCAAGTGTGAACTTGCCTTTTGTGATTGCAAGATTATGCACCCACGGTCTTCGAGACAATATAAAAGATTCAATATCTGAAATCAGCATCATTGGTTCGGTAAGGACTAATGTTTAAAGAAGCAAGATGCTATTATACATAAGTAATGTAATGCAATTTCTTAAACTCGAATCCCGAGGATAACGTTGATCTAGGGTTTGAAACTGGAAATGGTTACTTTAGAATGTGTTGTCCTTTTAGATAAGTTTCATATTTGTGCTTCTTATTAAGACTTGTGAGTGTGTGTGAAACAACATGTAAATATAATAAAGCACACACAATAATGGAATACTCAAGTGGGAAATGTATCTGTAGACTATGTATATAAGGTTTGTTCATCATTTAGAGCTTTCATAAAAGTTCTTATGTCTTGCTTTATAATGTACCTTAAAAGATTAACTTTTGAAGAAAATCTTACTTAGCTAAGAAGAAGTATTTAAATTTTAAGTTAACCTTATTAGGTGTTCTTTCAGGTTATAGTCTTTAAGTAAGAAAGAATTGCTTTATTTGAATAATGATATTACTAGTATTTGAGACTTATCTATCTTGGTTTTTAACTTGGTTAGTTTGGTATTAAGATGCTTTATAACTTAATTATAACAGACCAAAGTTAACTATAAAACACATAACAAAGTCTTTAGCATATTATTTAAAGTATTGTAGACTAAAGTTAACTTTAAAGATATTTTTTTGAGGGTAAAACAGTAGGGCAAAAAAAACCCCACTGTAATTTTTATAGATTATAGAGAGTTACAAAAGAATATTTAAAACTCAATCCACCTCAAAGAAGAGGGATAACATTCTAAGCAGCTATCTCCTGTCTAAATTAATTTCAATCCAATCTTTGAGGCCCTGATAATACTTTTTCTTAATTCTATACAGGACCCATCTTAATTCCTGGGCTACAATAGCCTTCCAATCCTCAAGTGAAGCATGTAGGTTATTGAAGATTTCATTATTTCTACAAATCCAAAGGCCCCAAGCTCCAAGAATAAGAATTTCCATTGCAAAAGGGACATTAAGATCTTTTTTAATACTGGATAAAACTTCAAAAAGATTTTGATCAGCCACCTGGACCTGCGAAATTTTAGCCCAGCAAGTTCATGCAAAAGGGCATTCCCAAAATAGGTGTAGGATGGTTTCTTCACTGATGCAGCCATGGAACACACATTCATAAGAAGCCAGAGAAAAACGTTTCCTTTTCAGAAGATTTCTTGTGTTGAGCCTATCAAGCAGTAAGAGCCAGAAGAAGAATTTGTGCTTTTGCTGACAGGAAGATTTCCACAACCAAGAGAAATGTGGCTGTGTCGGTTGGCAGCCAGATAGGGAATAATAAGCCTTTTTTACACAAAAATTAC
This sequence comes from Avena insularis, assembly GCA_023614405.1. Lineage (NCBI taxonomy): Eukaryota > Viridiplantae > Streptophyta > Magnoliopsida > Poales > Poaceae > Avena > Avena insularis. The sequence continues at coordinate 25,491,943 of CM042689.1, read as the reverse complement.
TGCCCCAAATGTAGGACCAGTTACCAGTTTCCCCCTGCCTGCCAGTATTGAGAATTTGTTCAAGACTTTGATATTCCTGGTAAGCTTGTTGTGACAAAGGAAGGTAAAAAAGATCCTGAGTATTTTCAGTATGCAGAAACTCACTGATAGAGATGTGAGGGTTTTTGCATAGGAGAGGAGATGAGGAAGCTTATGTTGAAGGCAACTATCATTCAACATATCATACCAGAGAAGTGTAGATTTTCCATCTCCAACCAAGCACTTTGCAAGTCCTTTAAAAATGTCAATCAACTTTAGATGAGCTTTCCACCAAAAGGATCCCTCAAGACTTCTTCCAGGGAGCTTACCATTACAGTAGTAAGTGTTCCATATGAGGTGAACCCAAGGGATATCCTTGTGATTATAAAATTTGTCCAAATTCTTTAGAAGAAGTGCAGAGTTTTGAATATTAAGGTCTAGAACTCCCAATCCCCCCTGGTTCTTGGGTCTACAAACTTTATTCTATGCTACAAGAGCATTACCTCTAGCTTGAACATCAGAAGTTTTCTTTCTCCACAGACATTGCCTCATAAATTTAATCAACTGTTCCTGGATAGTGACAGGCAGATCAAAACAGCTCATGTAATATATGGGAAGAGAAGACAAAACAGATTTAACTAGCTGCAGTTTCCCCCCATAATTAAGAAAGTCAGCAATCCCACACAATCTTCTCTCAACTCTCTGAACAATAGGCAGGAAATGTTCCACAGCAGGTTTATTCAAAATCAGAGGCAAGCCAAGGTAGGTAAAAGGCAAGGTGCCAGTGAGGCAAGAAAGAGTATTAGCAAAGTGTCCAAGCCTCTCAGAGTCCATGTTTATTGGCATCATACTGGATTTGGAATAATTAACTTTGAGTCCAGTGGATAGAGCAAAAGTATGAAGAATGGCCTTAAGGCACAAGAGTTGCTCAGAATCACCTTTTAGGATTAATAAAGTGTCATCTGCATACTGAACCACAGGGAAATCAGGACAGAACACTTCTTCAGTGGGCAGAGAAAGAAGACCCAGATTCATTGCCTTATTGAGGATACTTTGAAGGAGATCAGCAGCCAGAACAAACAATAAAGGAGATAAAGGATCTCCTTGTCTAACACCCCTTCTGCAGTAAATTTTTTCCCAGGCACTCCATTTAAAAGTACTGAGGAAGAAGCTGACCCAAAGATCATTTGAATCCATGAAATCCATTTAACTCCAAAACCTTTGGCTTTAAGGATATTGATGATTGCAGAATGCTCAATTCTGTCAAAAGCCTTTTCAAAATCAAGCTTAAGAATTAAAATTTCGTCCTTTGACTTGTGACATTGATCAAGGAATTCAAATGCCCAGCCTAAACAGTCTTGGATATATCTTTGATTGAGGAAACTTTAAAGACATAGATGGACTTAGAGTATATTGCTTATGTTATTTGTACCTTGTGTACTTTATAATGTTTCCTTAAAGTCACTTAAGAATGGTTATACTTTTATTTGGTGTAGTGGTTTCTTGATTTTATAATGGAATAGAATCATTTATCTTTTTGTGAATGAATGGTTATAATTGGTAATCAGGGAAATGACATTACTTAACTACTTATGGTTCACTATAGGGTTTTGATTTGTTTATAAACTTGTTGTTTAAGTAAAGGAATAGGTTTTATCTCATTACAAATTATTCTTGGAGATTTTATATTAGATAAGGATCCTTTTATAAAATAATCTACACTTATGTTTGAAGGATAATTCAATAAAATTGTATTTAAAATGTGTTAAACCATTTTGACTTCATATTATCAATATTCAAGACTAATACTATTTATTAGACTTTAATTAGTTAATTTTAGAATATTAGCAAATTTTATTTACCCTTATATGAATAATTAACTAAAGAAATAGGTTTAAATTCAAGTTATTAAAGTGTTTAACTTTTTATTTAACTCAAAATTGGAATATTATATTTTTAACATGTAGGTGTTATTTTTGTGATCATTTTGGTATATTACATTTATTTTTGTGATTTATAAATAATAAGATATGATTTTTATAAGGTTTTCTACTTTATAAATACTTAATAAATAATAAATACTTATTTAAGTGAAATAATAATGTATGATTATAGTTTTAAAGTATTTTTTTATTTTTCCAAAAATTTGGTATTTTATTTATATTTTTAACATTTACCATTATTAAAATATGAATTATCAAAGTTTTATTACTTTTAAAATCTTTATTAAATAATAATTTTTTAAATTGTTAACATAATAATGTTTGTTAATGGTTTTAAGTTATAGATTTTATTTTTCTGAAATTTTTCATATATTACATGTATTTTTTTGAATTACAAAACTAAAGATATTAATTTTACAAGATTTAATTACTTTATTTAAATTTCTGGAATGTTTATATTTGAATTAATATTGTTTATCAATTTACTAAACAGACATAGAACTTTTTACACCTAAGCTAAACCTACCCCCAAGGTCAGCGACCCGGTGGGTCGATACCGTCCTGCCACATCGGCAGGGCGAGTCAAATGGTGACGGTGTCAAGGGTGACCTCACCCCGACGTCAGCGTGACCTCAGCAATGGCAATCTTCACAGGTGATGCTCGGGGTCAGCGATTTGAGGCGCGCGGGCTAGCGAAGATGGTCGTGTTCGAAAGAGGGATCCAAGACAAACCTATTGGTGACGGCGCCGCTCACTTAAGGTCATCGAAGTTTGGTCAACAGCGAGGTCGAGCGGCGATGGCTACGGTTGCACAATGAGCGATCGATTAAACGCTAAAGGAAGACAATTGAGGGATGTGTGAGCATTAGTAACTCACCAGGTTTGCAGCGAAAAGGTTGATGCCGCGAATCATAGTCGAATTCGGTGGTATCGACGGTGGCCGGACTTCAGGAATTAGGTCTCAATCCGAGCATTTGGGATCTCATCGGCCTGCGTGCTTCAGTAAGAATAACGAGGAAGACATGGCGGTTCTTGTGGTGGTCTCAGGCAAGCAAGAGGATCTACGGAGCGACGACGACAAGAGCCTCCGGCGAGCTAGGGTTCGGCTTCTGAGACAGACAAAGAGGAAGAGGAAGGAAATGGAGATAAGGACGAGCGAGGCGGTGTTGTGTCCTTCTTATCCCCTTCTGATGACGTCATCTTCGGCACGAATCATGGCAACCACGACGGGCGACGGAGCTCGAGCCAGGCAGCTGCTTCGCCGGCGAGTCCTTCTGGCGAGAGGAGGAAGAAAGGAAAAATTCAGCAAAACGGTATTGGGCTTAGTTGGGCTGGTGTTGGGCTTAGTTTGTGACGCGCGTGAGCGACAGGAAGTGAAGAGGAAGATGGGCCATGTGCCAGAATTGACCGATGCCTCTACTTCTTTTATTTTCTTTCTTGTTCTCATTTTTTTCTTTTTTCTATTTTGTTTTCAGGTTTGAATATTACACATTTGATTGAGATTTCTTTATAGAATTTATTTTCTAGATAATTTTAGTATATAAAAATGTATTTCAAATTCTGGTATGAATTTAGTATTTTGATAGCATACTTTATTTAATATTTTCTAACTTTATAATTATAGAGATATTCTTTTATTAAATAGAATAAGTAGGATTTAGGGTTTTTAGGATTTGTTTAAGATCTTAAAAATTAACTATAACATTGTTTTACTTTTATTTGGAGTAATGAAGTTTTAAAATGTTTAGTAATAGTCATAGGGTTTATTTTTATGTATTTAATCACATAGTAAAGTATAGGGTGGTTTATAATTATTGTATCCCCACTTATTCCATGCTCATATGGAATGAGTGGTTAGATAAATGGATCAAAGAATTTGCCTAATGAAGATATATAGAATATTTATGAGATGTTGATGAGAAAACTCATTAATAAATTTAGGGTTCTGAATTGTAATTACTTACCCTAGGGTTTAGGGTACTTACTATACTTATTTTCTTTTGTTGATGGGAATAAAGATTAATGGCTAAACATATTGTCTTTACGTTTGTGATTTTTAATGATATCACCATTTAAAGTAAAATAGTGGGATTGTTTTCTAGGCTAACTTATGAGAAAGAATTGATAAAGATAGTTCTTAAGCACCTAGGATAATGATGGTTGAGAATGACAAAGATGTGCTTAAGTGATTTGATATAGGAAATTATTCCTATCAGCCATTGTGGAAATAAGATGATTGATCCAACGGATGGGATGGATGTTAAGCTTGATTATATATTTAGGGTTTAATGTTTACCCAGAATTTCTATCTTCCATAATTCACCATCCTAGACTTCTGTTTAAGGAATTCCTTTCCTAGATATTCTACTTCTTCCTATCTAACATCATGTGTTAATCATGATGAGCTTTACTTCACAAAAGTATTCTTATCCACCTTTTATTCTTCTAAATCTACTCATAAATCCAATGAGCTTGACACTAAGGCTTTTCATAATCTTCTCATATCCATACTTGGTTATATCAACTACTCTACTGCTAATAACTTCCAATCCAACAAGTAGTTACTTCTAACTCCATTTATACACTTCCTTAATCATCCATTACTAATATTACTCTAGTAGCTATATATATATCAAACTTTACTTCACCTCAAGTGTTAACATTTCCCAAGAGGAAACTACCACTTCTATAATCCAATGTTGCTCTAGCATCATCTTAATCATACTATCTTGTCTCTACTCAACTCCAGTACCTAATATTCCAACCTCACATTATATTAATGTGACTTGTCATGGCTAACCTAGAATAACATATCTATACTAGGTTTCAATCATGTTCTATCCACCAATGTCACTTATACACGATATAAGCATTCAATCTTCGTGGCTAAAGCATCATCATTATAATCCTGTGATCCTTTATGGTTTAGGTTTCCAGTTGGCTAATCAAGGCCTTCATCAATACAACATTACAGTTGTATTATAATTATCTTCTCACTGTATTTATCTGACTAAGAGATATTATTCATTGACTATGCCGACTTAATCCAATAGGACTACTCCTGGGTAACTATCTTCAATATTCATCCTTGTAATCCTCTTTGTTACCATATATAATTATATCTTCTAGATAACTCTTCTATCCATTCAGGAGTGAGTTAACTCCATCAATTATCATAATGATTTCATTCTCTTCAAACACTCCCATCCTATAGATGATATCTAAATCTAGCATTACTATTTACCCCTTCTTAGTTGTTTCTTTATAGGCACTTAAGTGAATGCTATGATATGGTCAAGAGTTGATAGATTAAGAATTGGTGAATCATTGATGAACAACAGATATTGAGATAGGATTCCATAAGGATTGATATGGAAATAAAGATATATGGTGGATGATCTTGACTTAGTTTCTTTCCTACTCAATCTCACTAAAGAGTTAAGATTGTATTACCATGATACTCATGGTATAAGTAGATGAGCTTAAGATAGATCATGATTTAGTTGTTACCTTCTTATTACTTAAGTTATGTTTATAACTTGGTATTCATGAGTTGTGTAATGAATACTAGGATATGATTACTTAAGGATCAAATATAATTCATCAAATAATATATTAGGGTTTAACTTTTATTACATTTGATCTACCCTTAGATCAAATCTTCCTTATCCAAAAAAGGTTTTAGCAAAGGTCATATTGAAACTTATCGTAGTCAACTTGATGATCTACTTCAATTCCACCAAGTTAAGAGAAGCTTCAATCACTTTGACAAGTTTTGTTCAAAATTGCGAAAATTATTCAGATTTTCTATGCATGAATGCAATGCACACATCTGTGTTCAGCTTATTTCTAAGCTCTAATGCTAGGATGTTACAGGAAATCACATTATTTGAGGTATTTTATAAATTCTCTAGTATTTTTTAAATACTCAAACCAGATTATATTTTGAAAATACAAATTCAAAACATAATTACAGAAAAAGAATACTCAAGCCAGGCCCCAGCCTAGTTTGCCTCTCTCTCCCCCTGGTGACCCACAAGTATATGGGATCGCAACAGTCTTCGAGGGTAGTATTACCCAATTTATTGATTCGACACAAGGGGAGACAAAGAATACTTATAAGCCTTAACAACTGAGTTGTCAATTCAGCTGCACCTGGAAATAGTTCTTGCTCACAGAAGTTTATCAATAGCAACAGTTTTGTAGTAGCAACAACAAAGTAACAGCAGCAGTAAAACAAGAGCAATAGTAACAGTAATAGCAAACAGTAGGATATGAGTCTGTGTTAGAGGAGAAACAATAGCAAAAGTGTTCGGGAAAGTAGATACGTTTTGGACGTATCACCCCCTTCTCTCCATGCCGCCTACGTAGCAAACCATAGCCCAGCAGTAGCCCGTATCTGGCCCAGGCCCAACATACCCTTTCGTCCACTCTATCCTTGTTGTCCACCTCTGGCTGCGTCGGAAGCAGCTCGTTGGCGCCACCGCGTCGCTCGCTGGCGTGGAGATGCACGCCGCCGCCCCCAGACGCCTACAAAAGTCGCTGCATCGACAAAGACGAACCCTAGCATGCCACTTCCCCTCTCCTTCCTCTCTGGCTCTCGCGCGCGCAAGTCCGAAACCCTAGCTTTGCAGATCGCCGGCGCCCTGCCATCTCCAGCCTCCCCATGTCCACCGATACCGCCATGAGCTCCGCCGTGCCATTAAGATCATCTCCGCTGAAGGATGCAAGCTAGGAGGATGCCGTTTGACCGGAATCGAGCTCGACTCCAACTCCGGCTGTCGTATTCACGTTGTTGATTCCCCTCTGTCCGACTTCCCCTCGCTTCGTCGACCTCACCGTCGTGCTCGTGGTGAGCTAACGGTCCTCATGGACCCTCCATTTATCCCCTCTCGCTCTAGCTTGCTTCCGTCTTGTGCGTCGCCGCTTGCCGCCGTCGGAGACCATCGCCGCCACATCTCCCGTGACCTATTTCCAGCGGCGCCGCCTATGTTTGGATTTGCGCAGTGTGCTGCGTCGAATGCCCCTAGTCCACTCGCTCTCGCGCCCTCAGCATGGCATCAGCATGAGGTCATAAACCCAATTCTTTTAGTTTCAATGTTTTCTGAAATTGTTTTTTGGAGTTAATAATTCCTAGTGGGGCCTACCTGTTGGCATTTTAATAATTTCTATAATCATTTTCTGAAATGAATATAAACCTGACATGTGGGTCCAGGTGGTGAAATATTTAATAAAATGATAAATTGTTTTAAAAATGATTTAAAATGGATTTAAATTGGGAAAAATCATAACTAACTCATATTAAATCATAAAAATTACAAATAATATATCAAAATGTTCAGAAAAATGAGCTCTATCTTTTTAAGATATCATCATGCATTGTTCAACAACTTTCAAGACAAGTTTAATTGGAACAACATAGTAACCCCTCATAGGTGATTCCGGAGTTTCGCCGATTTAGGGTTTTCACCCCTTGAAACCCCGATTAAATGGTCGAGCATGCCTTAGGGTTACATTTCAATGCAATTTAACTTGTCATGTCATCATCCTTGATTGAGCATTGCATCGATGCCATGTGTTGATTGTTTCCCTTCCTTTCCAGTGATTTGGTTCTTCTCGGTAGAATACGATATCGATATTGAGATTGAGATTGAAGACAGAGGTCAACACCATCGAAGATTGACGAACAATACTTGACCAACTGTAACCAAGTCAAGTACAAGGATTCCAAAGATCTGCTTATTGGTTATCAATAGGCAAAAGAAATCATAGCCCCACCATGATATAATCCCATGATTTCGAAAGCATTTCAATTCCTGCCATGATGCATACGATTCTACTATGGTCTTCTATCGATAGATAGAGTATCCTATCTATTGCATTACTTCCATTGAACTTATATTACCTGATCCACTGCTCCTAGCATAACTAGGTTTAGCTTGTGTGCACTGCTAGAGCTATTATCTGTGCCTTGCTTAGCCATGCATAGTTGTCAGTGTTGATTCATCCAGATGACGTATCAGATGCAGATAATCTAGTATGATAGGAGATCGAGATATTATGATGAGGTTGACATGGTTATACCCCGTGGGTATATGATCTCAGCATACCTGGTCCAGCCCAAGGAAGGCCCACGACAAATATACACCGGCCCATGAAGACTTTCGGGTGGCCAAGGCCCATGACGCCTTCAGATCCTTGGAGAGCAAGACTAGAGTAGATAGGAGATTCAAAGGGGTAAACCCTAAAACCTGTAACCGACTAGGTCTGTGCCTGGGACCTGCCTAAGTCTATATAAAGGCTAGGAGGGCATGGCCTAGATCTCTCGACTCATACTTTCGCATGCACACCTCCACGCCAGATTGCATCTGTGCACCCCTGTAACTTTCGGTTCCGCCGTAATCAAGAGTAGACAAGCAGGAGTAGGGTTTTCCTAAGGGGCCTGAACCTGGGTAAACCTCGTGTCCTGTGTTGCTTGTTTGCTAACCGTTCCGCGATCTCCAGCATCCCCATCTTCTCCAAAACCCAAGTCCATAACAATGGGCATTGACGAGATTAAACCTCTTCAATTGGCACCGTCTGTGGAAACTGGGGACGCTGATTGTGCGATCATGACGGTCCCAACCCGAGCGATCTACAACTCCGCAGCGACGGAGAGTCACCTCCTCTTCGGCGCTTTCGACTTCACCGCCCACTCACCAGCCACCATGAAGGACTTCGAGCCCGTAGGCGACGGACTCGAGATCCTATTCGGGAGATTCTGCTTCTAGGTCAGGCCCGCTTCGTGGGCCCCAAACCCTATGCTACACACATCATCATCAACAGATGAGTCCTACGACAGCAGCAGCTGCAACTCCAATCTGTGCGATCCGCCATCGGATGAAGGGACCTACGGTTCCGGATCTGAAAGCTGCGGCAGCAGCGGACCAATCTACGAGCGCTACCAATGCGCCGTAGTAATCCAGAGTGACATGGATCAGTGAGCTCCCAACCCTCCGCCAAACCCGCCATCTAACCCGCAGAACAGAAACGCTGAGAACAGAAGAAGCCAGTCCACCCCACCCGAAGGGGATGACCCCAGCCAGGTCATCCGCCTTAGCAAAGAAGGATGGGCCCAGGCACGTGCCGCCGTGGCGGGTAACACGATCCTGCCTGCAGATGCCTCACGGGACCTGCTGATGGCATACCACTTACTCCTCATCGAGGAGCACAAGAAGCAGGTCAAGATGCAAGAGGTGCTTGACAAACGCAAGCAAGCAGCCTCGGAGTCCAGCGCGCGACGAGCTGCGCTCTCCGCCAAGTGCATCAGCTCCACCTCGAACGGCAACCATGGCAAAAAGCACCGCTCCCGAACAGAGAACATGGACCCCAAGGAGCACCGCGAGGTGACCCGAACCCTCCACGCATCCTTCATGGAGATGGATGCCGACGGCAACATCATCCCGAAAACGCCGCAAGCTGCGATCATGGCAGCCACCGCGTACCTCGCGTCCCGCCCACCTCCGGAGGGGGACCCGAAAAGAGCCATGCACAAGTCCGCACTTACCAGACTCGGACTCGTTGGAGCCGTGCTCCATCAGGAAGCTCCTACGGAGCTGAAGAATAAAGCTACGGTCAGGTTCGACCGCAACCCCACTCCTTCATCCAAAGAAGAGGATCATGACCTTCCTCGAAGGCACAAGAGATCACGCCATCGCAGCCGCGATTACGACGCCAGAGACGCGCTCACATAGTGCAAAATCGACAAAGTGTGAGCCAAGCACGCATGCTCGTCTGAATCCGAGATGGACAAAGACGAAGGAGAACTCTGCGAGGCCCGGTGCTTCAGCAGATCTCTTCGACAAACACGGATGCCGTGAAATTCAAGCTTCCTTCGGATACTCCGAAGTTCGACGGCACACAAGACCCCAAGGCGTGGCTCAGCGACCACCTGTCGTCCGTCAAGCTGCACGGTGGAAACAAGGAAACCGCCATGCAATGCCTTTAGTTGCAGCTGACAGGCGCAGCTCGGATCTGGCTTAGCAGCCTATCTTCAAGGTCCATCCGAAGCTGGGAGGAGCTGGCTTACAGCTTCATCCGAAACTTCAAAGGCACCAGCAAGAGGCCCGCCTCGATCGAGGAGTTGCGAGCCTGCACTCGATGAACGGGCGAATCCATTCGCTTGTACATACTATGCTGGTCCAACACCAAGAACTCCACGATGCACATCTCCGAAGAAAGGGTCAGACAAGCGAAGCAACTCCGCCATCAAGTACTCCTCTCTGGCACCGCCTCGATCTGCCTTGGATTTCCAAACGTTAGCATGCCCACGCACCGCTAGCAACTCTTTCTCGAGGCTACGAATATGGTCTCGAAGAAACACAAGCTGCGACGCATCATCCAAGGATGGCCGCAGCTGCACCGGAGACGAAGTGTCAACAGGATCATCATTTGAAGGACCCTAGAGTAACAGAAAGACAAGGACATGAACACGCAGATAAAGGAGCACAGAACTCAGCAAATTCATTGAGTGCAGCAAAGCCACTACGTGGCACAAGGATTGTTCATCTAAATATTTACAACAAAAGAAGCTACAACTATCCTACAGCTACAGCGCCTATGATGCGGCACCCTGGGTCGCCTCGGAGCCAGACTTGCCTCGCCTTGGCTTCCCCCAGCTGCCTTAGCGCGTACTCGGCCAACAGATCAATCAGCTTCGGCCCGTAACGCTTACAACAAGCAGCATAGGTGGCAAAGGCTACCTCGGACCCGTCAGCAGTCGTCGGCATCCGGGAAGTGACCTGATGAAGGTCCAGCTCTGCTCCAGCCGCCAAGGCCATTGCCAGCCCGACGGATGCGCCAATGCCCTTACGCTGCGTTTATGCGCGCGGTGCTTCGGTGGCCTCGCCAGGCATCAACATCATCAAGGGTCACGCCCTTGGGGATAAGCTCCTTGTAGAAGCACCCAAGGACCTCCTTGGCCTTAGCAAGCGAGTTGACGACGGTGCTGCAGCGATCTTCGACCGTCGTAGTGGCATCATCCAGAGCACTCTCGTGCTCCAGAGCACCGCGATCAAACTCGATGCCCGTGGCATCTAAGACAAAAAGGAAGAAGAATGAACGAAAGCACCGCGAAAGAAAGACAAGAAAACCAAAAAAGACGAATGTGAAGATACTCACCCGAAACAGCCTTGGCAGCCGCCATAAGCTTGCCAGCCACCTCTTTTTCACGTGCAGCCGTGGCGGTGGCGAGCTGCTCCTCGCGTTCCGTAGCCTCCTGCTGCAGGCGCTCTTTCGCCTCGGCCGCTTGTGCCAACTCCAGCTCGAGGCGCTCCCTGGAACCAACGACGACCTCAGCCTTCTTCTCTGCTTGACCGAGGCTCTTTTTGAGAGCATCAATCTCATGAAGGGAGGTGTTGTGATCCTCTGCAATAAACCAATACAAGTGTTGGATAACAGGGCACGAATGCAAGAAGAAGCAAAGACCAAGGCATAAAAAGTACCTTGAAGCTGTTTGAGGCTGGCCTCCAGCGCCAGGTGCTGCTGCACCAGCCGATTGGCATCTTGCACAAAAGGCTGCAGAAAGAAGAACTACTAGTCAAAAGAAGGGCTCGGGGGCTACGCCCAAAAGAACGAGCAGAAGCAAGTAACACATTAGAAAGTGCTCGGGGGATCCCCTCGAGACTCGAAAGAAAAAAAACGACAAAGCAAACTACCCTACAGATGCCTCGGGGCTCCCCCCGAGGTAAGGACAAAATAGATAATCACAGAGTCACTTACATGATTCGACGGCGACTCCGAAGGTCCGCTTGCAGCCTTCTGAGGCGCAACCACCCGAATCTCCTGCGGAGAAGGATCTGGAGCAGCGCCTTCAGAGGTGGCCACCGTCTGAGGAGGAGGAAGCACGACTTTAGACTCCCCCATCATCTCCCGAGCACCATCACTGTAAGAATCGTTGGAAGAGTGGCTGCACAAAGACAAATTGGCACAAGTACAAAGGAAACAAGCAAAAAAGACAATATAGGACTAAATAAACTTATGAGTCAAGCTCGCTCAAGTCAAAGACAGGAGGGGTCCTCCGGAGTTTCTTCTCCTCTTTCTTATCTTCCTTCTTCCGCTTCTCTAACGGGTGCGGCGCCACAGCCCGCATAGGAACGACAGGAATCGGAGAGGAAGAGCCCCCATGCCTATCACTATGACGGTCAAGGCACAGTGGGTCCCTAGGAGTTGGAGGAGTCGAGGAATCCAAAGACTCGCTGGAGCTCCGTGTCCTCTTGCGAGTGTGGTCCTCGCTCGACTCGTTGGCCTCTTCAGCCGGAGATCGCGCCGATGGTAGCTCAGACATGGAATCCAGTACCTCATTGTCCGGTGCAGCCAGAAACAATTCGGTAAGCGGTGGCGACATGCCCGGCACCTTGAACTCCTGCATGGAAGAAGAAAATTTGTTAGCAAACAAATACAAAAACAATGCAGTCGAAAATAGCGCTACGCGCACGACCCGGATCTACACCTGTGGAACAGGACGCGAAGCAGAGAACGGAGAAGTCAGTGATTTCCCTGGGATATCCTCTCCAGCCTTGAACTTCAGCAGCGGGCGAAGGACACCGTCGAGATCTCCCCTGGAGAATTCTTCAGCTGAAACCCTCGTCGGGTCACGACGCCCAGCGTAAAGGAACATCGGGTGCGCCCTAGCACAGGCGGTTTCACCGAGCGTTTGAGAAGGTGCGGATGATATCCACACCATTCACCTCCTTATCAGGAATCAGCTGGAGATCCTCCACCCGACGATAGAGAGACTCTATCTCCGCTACCTTGCCATCCAAGATCTGGTTTTTCCAGGACCTCTTCGGCTCGATCTTTTGGGAGGGGTCGAAAGGAACAAGACCAAAATCTTGCCCAGCCACCGTGGAGTCGCGGATGTAAAACCATCGCCTCCGCCAGTACTGGAAAGATTCAGACATGGAAAAAGAGAAGAAAAGAAGATTGGGTTTGAGAGAGATGATGCAACCCCCAATGGGATAAACACCATCAGAACCAGACAGCCTCTTCACGGAATAGAGTTTCCGGAAGAGGCCAAAGTGCGGATCAATACCGAGCCAGCACTCGCAGAAAGTGATGAAACAGGCAATGTGCAGAAGAGAATTGGGGGAAAGATGGTGCAGATGGACGCCATAAAGAAAAAGCAGTCCACGAAGGAAGTCATGGACTGGGAAAGAGAAGCCCCGAAGAACAAAAGCAACAAACATAACCCGAAACCCAACGGGGGGACCGGGAATTACCTTGTTGCCTGGGAGTTGGACGGCCTCCCTATCTTGCGGGACCAAGCCCCGCTCACGAAGCTTGCGGAGATCACTCTCCCGCGTCTCCGATCACCGCTAGCCACCGTCGGTGACACGGGTGGCGGCCACACTCTTCTTGCCTCCAGCAGCGCTGGTACCAACCACAGATGAATACTTCTTGGGCTTGCCCATTGCGGTGTGATGGCGCCGGTGTTGAGAACGTAGGATTGAGGATGGAAATGGTCGAGGATATTCCAGCGCACAGCAAGACAATCTCAGAGAACAATGGAGAAGTGAAACGAGAATGGCTGCGGTGAAAAATGGTTAAGTTTTCCCCAACGATTTTAAGGATGAAGACGATGCACGATCACCGTCCATCAAGAAGACCTAACGCCAACGGTAAGATCTGACCGTACACGTGTTAGCATCGCAACGAACCGTCGCCCACACGCCTTCCACTACGCACGGAAATCGAGGAGACGCCATAATTATCTCCACGCCGCGTGTGACCGGTCAAATCAAGGTCAGAAGGTGGGACCCATGTTCGTCCAGTCACATCATCTCTGGCGCAGCAGACGCTTGAGGTCACTGATCGTCAGCAATGATGTCATCAACAGCTATAGTAGCAACAGCCACAATTTCTTCGGCTTCAAATCAAAGAGTACTCACTCGAATCTATGATTCGACTAACTACTCGGGGGCTACTCCTACCAGGAGCGCTGGCTGCGCACTGAACTGTTTCTTCGAGTCCTACGTCGAGTCTGTGACTCCACTACAGACTCGGGGGTTACTCCCATAGGGAGGACGGATTCAAGCATCCGAAAATTTGTGTCCTACGGACCTGACGCTGAACGATCGAATAAAGTCTACGCCGAGTCTACGACTCGAACAGACACTCGGGGGCTACTCCCATAGGGAGCGCTGGTCGCGCACCCTATGAAATTTCGACTGCGATCCTTCGGATCAGCATGCAACATTTTTCGGCAACTTTTCCCCAATTAAACGCTAAGTGAGCATCATTCTCCTTGGCCACCTGAAACACCTCCGTGGTGATAGAAATTCGGATGTTGTGTCTGCGACGCAAAGATAAGACCTACAGATAACATCTGATGACCTGGTAACGCACATGAATGCGCTCTGCTAGTATAAATCCATGCCAACAGGCGCGATGAAAAATCCCGACGGACGCGTTGGGTACATCAATTAAATTCACTGGAATTCCACTCTTGTAAGTCCTCCGCGGCCTGAGTCGAATTACGCTAGCATACGTTCCGGGTTCGAGTCGAGGGACTCGAACCTGAAGAAGATCGTGTTGTTTCGTCCTAAGACAGTTAACTGACCCTGATCCGTCGGGTGAGTCAGGCACACGCATCAACAATCCCTACACATGTACTCTTGAAAGACAGAGTTGCCCAAAGGATTGAAGAGTCCTCAGCCGAATCTACGATTCGACTGATCACTCGGGGGGCTACTGACATGGTTATACCCCGTGGGTATATGATCTTAGCATACCTGGTCCAGCCCAAGGAAGGCCCACGGCAAATATACGTCGGCCCATGAAGACTTTCGGGTCGGCAAGTCCCATGACGCCTTCAGATCCTTGGAGAGCAAGACTAGAGTAGATAGGAGATTCAAAGGGGTAAACCCTAAAACCTGTAACCGACTAGGTCTGTGCCTGGGACCTGCCTAAGTCTATATAAAGGCTAGTAGGGCACGACCTAGATCTCTCGACTCATACTTTCGCATAAACACCTCCACGCCAGATTGCATCTGCGCACCCCTGTAACTTTTGGTTCCGCCGTAATCAAGAGGAGACAAGCAGGAGAAGGGTTTTCCCTCCGGGGGCCTGAACCTGGGTAAACCTCGTGTCCCGTGTTGCTTGTTTGCTAACTGTTCCGTGATCTCCAGCATCCCCATCTTCTCCAAAACCCAAGTCCATAACAATGGGCATTGACGAGATTAAACCTCGTCAGAGGTGATATGAGATTAAACGTGCTAAGGCTTGTATGGGAGGACACGGTGGGATGTGGTTTTTCTAGTCCCATGCTCGCCACCACTAGGACCCGATGTTCTTTTCTCTTGAACCAAGACGAGCGTACAACCACACGGGGCTTGGGAACCCCTCGATTGACTAACTTGCCTAGTATATTCCATGAGTCACATAGTTCGGGCGTTCCATTTGACATGCATTTTGGATCTTCTCGAAGGCGGTGAAGCAGGTGCATTCATAACAGGCAGGGAAGCGTGAACCGGGTTGTTTGGGGTCGATGGAGCCCCTGGTAAACCAACCTCGCCTCATATCTCTAGGGACCGGCTTCGGGACTTGACCTGTTACGGCAGAAGCATCCTTAGGCCGTGACTCATGGTCTCGGCGAAAGCAAGGTAAAGTTCGTGTCCAACCACACCCTCTGTCGGCCTTCCAAGGAAGAGGGCTAATCATTGTGGCATTAAGAGTCGGTTGGTGCGTGTGGGTAAAGTTGTACACCCCTGCAAGGTAATAATATTTTCGAAAAGCCATGTTCACGGTTATGAACGACTTGGGAACGGACGTGATGATCATAGAGAACTATAACCTAATCGTAAAACTTGCCAAACCAACGTGTGCTTAAGGATGCTTCCTCATGGGTACGAGGGGGTGATCCTAGTTAGGGTTCATATGATGATGATTTGGTGGATATCAAAGATATGATGATCAATATTTCGGAGATGTCGCTCTCTTATCCCCTTTTAAAATATTCTGATTAGACGAGCTTCTTCTCTCTCTTGTTTTATAAACAAAGATGGCTTTATGCAAAACAACTCCACCAGCCATAAGTCTTGCGGAGTACACCCTGTACCCACCCTTGATTTGTTGATACTTTTGTAGCAGAGTAAGTGTTCCATGAAGATCAGTTTGGTACTACATCGACACCGACGAGTAGCTTGGGGTTCCCGGCCGCTAGCCTAGAATCTATGGGCTGGGACGACATCGTTATGCTTCAACCCTCTTGTAGAATCCCTCCTTTGTAAAGGAAAAAGGATCCCTGTGATTGCAATGCTAGTCCCTGGATCAATAGCTAGCATCCACAGTTAAGATGTAATATCAAGAAACAAAGGTCATAATACAACTTTATAACCAGGAATAATATATTTCATTACATCTTACATAGCTCATTTGGCTATTACTTTACATTGCAGCAGAATATCTATAAGCATGGGGTCCTTCATCTTCAAAGTGCCACAGGCAAACATGCTGGGTATAGACTTGTAATCCTAATCAATAAACTCCACTAACATCAATCAAACCTGCAACAATACAAGTTACAGCCACAAGGGTCAATACATTTGAATTGTATTGGCAAGTTTCACTACTAAGTGGAAATAGGTGGATCCTATCATTACATGCATATTTGGCTAGGTAGGGTTTAGGCTTGTTTGCAGAAAGCAATAATGTTTTTCCTATTTTTTTCATAATAGTTTTGATCTTTGGTCAAAATCTTTCCGAGCTCCTTGGTACACCCCAAATGCTTCAAGTCTTTGTCAAAATTCTTCTTGAGCTCCTTGGTACACCCCAAGTGCTTCAAGTCTTTTGTTGTCACTTTCAAATTTTACTTTTAGAAATTGGAATGTCGAGATTTCCCATAGATTCAAGCCTTAGTTGCTCAGTATTGTCCATAACTGGGGACACGGCTAAGTACTTAGATTTTTATCTTCTGCAGAAGTTGTACACTTTACCCACATGACACAATCTCATCTTGTTGCCACCAGTGGCCGCTGGATAAGTACTCACCAAGATGGAGTACTGGCAGATTGAGAATGTGACGAAGTCTTTCCATAGGGTCCTCCCAATACACAAGGCTAGCTTGCCTTCAGGCACCAATGTAGGGTTCCTAGTTCCCTCTTTTCCAGTTAACCTGAAGACCAATGCATGGGTCTTCCACTATGTAATTGACTAAGCCAGTGCCCATTTAGCATGTGGCTGTATACGAAAGCCACTGCACGAGAAACATGTTCAATCTCTAAGTCCCTAGGTGGTTTTTCTTCTGGTGCACAACACAAGGAGCTTGCCATATAAACATGGTTCCTTCTGTTGCCACCTTGTCCAAAACTTGAGTATCCTTGTGCACCCAGGTGGTTCATTGAGTACTTGTTTTATTATATAAAATACAAGTCTTTTCAATACTTCACAATCTCAACATGTATCTCTTCTCAAAAAAAAATTTAGTAGGGCTAAGCATAATACAACTACATTGTTTTCACTAAGAATATATAAGGGTATCCTATTAGAATTTAGCATAGCATAAAGTATAGAAATCCTTTTCATGCATGTTTCAAAATCCACTAAGTATAATGAAAAATAGTAGGACTTTAGATGATTGTGTCACTTGACTTTTTGATAGGGAATGTAGGTTCACTTCTTGATGTTGCTAATAGCACACTCTCCTATCTTCACTACAAATCAATCAAGCAAACATAGGTTCAACTAGCATTCCAAACAATAATCAAACAATTTAACACACATAAAATAATGGAAACAAAGTCATGCATGCAAGCATGCAAAAGATAGTTTTATTTTTCAAGGTGGTTTCTACTAGGCTCTAATCATTTTAAAGTTCAAAGGGGTAATTCTCCTAAAGTGGTAACCCATTTGCAAAAGGGTTTTATCTATAAGCCATTTCTTAAATCAAATCATTATTTCCTATGGTGGAAAATGTTTTTAGCAAAGCAACAATTTTACATTGTTCACTAATAAGTTGTGAACTCACAAACTTGGTGTTTTTAGGTTCAGTAAGTTTGAATCAAAACATTTTCCCAAAGGTTTTACTCAATAATCATTTCCATAATAAGATCAATGTTTTTATTTTGACTAGAAATGAGTTAATTCAATTATTCAATCCTACTATTCACCAAATACATTTTTAAATCCATAAGTTGTTTCCTAGGGTCAGTAGGTTTACAACAAACCAATTTGCAAAGATTTCATCCCCAAAATCATTTTGGAATAGTTTTTATAACCTAAACAAGCATACAAAAGTTTCTGCAAAAACAAACAATTTCCCAGAAGCAAAACACTAAACACATTGCATGGTTGGCTAGGGCTTGTCTTGCTGATTCCATTGATATAAAGTTTGCAAATTTTGGACGTGTGGATCAAAAGTTATTCAATTTACAAGTTTGCATTCTAATCAGATCCTAATTATGTTTTAAACAGATCCAATGCCACGCGGCGTGATACCATTGGTCGATACCGGTTCGCACGGATCGGCCTCTGTGGATCGTTGGATCTAAACAGATCGCGTGGCTCTGGTTCAAACTTACCTCTCCATCTAGCTTCTATCGTATTCGTCTGATCAAGATCCTACGGTTCCTAGCGTGTGACCAAAAGCTAGCGGCGACGGCGGAGCTGTTAGACGACGACGGTGGCGACGATACAGGAGGTGGGGGAAGAAGGGGAGATGCTCACCAGGTTCAGGAGGTCACGGCGATGCTCAACGTGTGAATAGCTTGGCAAGGGGCGCTCAGACACGGCGGCAATCGCTCGCCGGAGCTGCTCGCGGAGTCAGGCGGCTCTGGAAGTCATCGAGGGCGGCGCTGCGGTTCACCCCGAGGCAAGGCAGGGGCACCGTTAGACGCGGTTTGATCTACTGATGAAGTGAGCATCAATAGGAAGTGCCGGGGCGGTCGGGACTTACCAGGGAAGGTCGCCGGAGAAGAAAGCAGACACGGCGGCGCTCAGACGTTGTCGAAGTCGAGGCTCTGGGGCGAGCATGGTTGAACGGAAGGTACTGACAGATGTGCCTGGGACTGGGGATCACGGCTGTGTGCTCAGGAAGGCAAGGGGTGGTGCGGGGTCACCGGAATTGGCTGGGGAAGGTTGTCGGAGCAGTGGGCGTGCAAACCAAATCAGGGGCAGCCTGGTGGCTCACTTGCAGAGGTTTCTGAGGGGAAATGGAGAGAGGAGGAAGGCGTTTAAGAAGGCATGGTCGCGGCGAGATTAAGGCGAGGCATTGAAGCGAATTCATTTGCGGTATCAACGGCAGGAAACGGCCGGCGAGTTCAACGCGAGGAAGACGATGCTGAGTTGGCGTGGGTCACCGTCCATGAGAGAGGAAGAGGAGGGAGTGGGGTGCGGTTGATGACTCCATGGTCGGTTTTTCGGTGGAAAACATTTCGCAGAGAGGGGGAGGGAAACTGGGTTGCGACTGGGCTTCTTGGGCCAGGTGGGTTGGGTCAGGTCTGGTTCTATTTTTTTCTTTCTGATTGTTTTTTTCCTTTTTCTGTTTGAATTTCCTGATTGATTTTCATTCAAACAATTCAACACTCAATTCAATTCAAAACTTCCTCCAAACTTGTATTGAGTTTTAGTTCTGTTTTAACAACAAAAATTCCAAGTCCCAAAATAAAATAATATTTTTATTCTTTTAGGATCTATTTAATAATTAAATAAAATAGTACTTAGTTAATAATTCAAATAGGATTTGATTATATTAAACTCTATTTGAAAATAATATCAAAACCATTCAGTAGGTTTTATTTGAAATTATAAAACACTTGGAAAACTTATTTAAAATAAAATAACAAGTTTTAGTGTTTATTAAGAATGGGAGAAATCTTTACTTTAACAAAATTTTAATAAATAAACTCTCATTATTTTATTAAATAAACCTTTACCTTTTTTAATCAAAACTAAATATTTTATTTCAGAAACTTGGCCAAGGTTTAATTTGGCTCTATACAATAATCCTTATTTATATTTCTACCTTTTTATTTGGAAACAAATCTTTTATTAAAAGATCCAAAATAGTAATTTCAAAAACTTCCTTTATTAATTGTTTATCTTTTCAATTCCCTTTAGGATCTATTTGATCAAAATAGGTTTGAAGGTTTCCAATTGAAATCAAAAAGTTTCTTCTCACCCTGAAAATCAACAAAGTTTTATTTTATTCATTTATTTTTCACATAACAAGATTTGGAAAATCTTGGGATGTGACACCTCTTAGGCCATTTGTTAAGTTTGAAGGGTTCGCAGGATAGAAAGCAAAAAATTTCCTACGATGGGAACAACTAAGTACCAAGATCTATCTACTAGATACAAGCAATGGGTGGATATACATCCATGGAATACATACCCTCGAAGACTGAATAGCATTAACGAGGTTGTACGCATGGATGATGTAGTCGAACGCTTGCCGATCTCAAGATTGTGATGAAGTCCATCTGGTACAGCCGGTCTAGCACCATCAAGTCCAGCACCGCAAAGCAGTGGTGCATCCGTGATCGCACAGACGTCCGGGTACCCCGACAACCTCCGCGCCCTCACTCCAGCGAAGTAACATAAGCAACAAATCCTTCCATAAAAAGCCACTGGGAACATGTATCTCGCTGATCCGAGACCATGGGGCAATTCTAAAGGAGGGAGAGAGATCCTTCACGAGGTGTACTTTGAGAGAAGGAGAGGGGGGCCTTTTATAGGGAGAGGGGCAACCAAGGGGCTATGCGCCAATCATGGTGGGCTTCCCCCACCTCTTCCACATTCATGTGGGTGGAGCTCCCACTCAAAATGAAAAGCCACCACTCCCATAAAAAAGCCTCCACTCAAAAATGCACTCACATGCATTAAATTTCCACCAAAGTTAATGCAAGATCTCATTTAAATAAAACTCTTTTATTTATTTATTCAGAATTTTGTTAATTACTCTAATTAAAAAACATTCACATAAAACCCCTTATAACATTTTAATTTCACATGCAGAACCAGTTTCAGCAATTTCAACCGAAACAGTTCCGGTGTCTAATGAAATAAATTCCCGCGCTTTCTTTTTCTTTCTTTGGCATATCATTTGTTTCGAATGGTGTCGGTATCCGTTAAGTGAGTCACCCTACGGTTCACGAATAATTTATTCATGATCGAGACCCCTCTCCAATCAATAATCAGCAGCGGGACCTGGAGATCCGTACTGACTCCCACATATTCAACGATGACTTCTGTGATCGTGTGAACCTTATACGCATGTAACTCAATCCCTTTGTCTCGCGATATATTACATGTCCGAGATTCGATCATCGGTATCTCCATACCTAGTTTGATCTTGTTACCGACATGTACTCTTTTCTTGTTCCCGTGATATAACATTCTAGTGATCAAATCACTTGCTTGCAAGCTAACTAATGTGATATCACCGAGAGGGCCCAGAGTATATCTCTCCGTCATCGGGATGGACAAATTCCACTCTTGATCCATGAGCCTCAACATAACACCTTTGTAGCACTGAACGCATCTTTATAATCACCCTATTACGGTGTGACCTTTGATGTTATCAAGATACTCTTCCGGTGTTAGTGATTGACATGATCTCATGGTCTAAGGACTAAGATTACTTTGTATGATGTTATAGCAATATAAATACAATGACCTTGATCGTAATGCTATACTTCGGATCAATGTTCATCACATCATTCCAATAATGTTGTGACCTCGTTATTAACAACATCCAATGTCCATGATCTGGAAACCTTTGATCATCTTGTTAATCAACGAGCTAGTTTATAAGAGAGGCATAACTAGGAACTTTCTTTTTGTTTATTAAACACACATGTATTAATGTTTCCGTATTAATACAATTATATCATGCAAAATAAACATTTATCATAAATAAGGAATACGATAATAACCACTTTATTATTGACTCTCTGGCATATTCCCTTCAAAGTTTGCTATACTTAATAGCATAATTTGCCTTCTGTAGTTTGATATTTGTGGTCAGCGACCTCTGCTTGTAATAATTTGGTTCTCTGCTCGGTTATGAGATTGTTGTAATAAATTTTGTGTCGTAGGGTCACTGTTGTTTTACCGATTCTTCACTGGATATCATCAAGTCCAAGGTTAAGATTATGTCAGACGGAGGTCCAGGATTTGTTTAGCCCTGATCCCGGGGGTGTCACAGGTTGTGGTATCAGAGCAGTACCGACCGTAGGAAAACCTTGCTATTGGTCGATGTTGAGTCTAGTGTCTGTGAAAACTATTTTAAATATGAAAAGTATTTGTGAAAACTCTAGTATGCTTCTTTTACTCCTTATCCAGATTCACTCTAACTTCTGATTCATCTTATCTTGTGTTGATTTGGAAAAGTTTTGATATCTCTTCCAGTCTTTCAAAGCTTAGGTGCCTTCTTGGCGTGTCATTTCTCAACCAGTTGACCTAGTGTTGAGTTCTTTAGAGTTGTGTGTTATGAATTCCTTGTTCCCCTTGCTCTGTTTGAGATGAGAGATTTCTTTCCATCATGATCTCTCTATTTTATGGATCCAACAATATAATGATCCATAGTGTTCTGCTCTAGGCTTCGAGGTTTCCTTTCACCTTGAGTGCCTCCTTTTCTTTTGTCCGGGTACTTCAGAAGTTGTTTCTTCTCTTGGAAGCTACCTTGTGATTATTACCTTGTAGTGTACGCTAAGTCACTCAAGTAGTAGTTACTTCTTTTCTCGGGTTTCTAACCCTTGAACTTGAATCGAAGATCCCCGATTGTGCTGGATTCTAGTGTTATGAATCTTGTACATGAAGCTGGCCTTTAACCCAAGATCCAACCCTTTGACCCTTGTCGTTAATTCTCACACATTACCTCATGATGGCTAGTAATACAATTCTAGCCTTCAAGCTTGTTGTCTTGGTCGCAATTGAGTTGTGACAATAAAGGACTTCCTCTACCACTAGCTATGGCAGATGTTCTTTAATGAAACCAAATAGATCACGGCAAGAGTACTCCTCGTGAGTATTACATCTATATTCGTGACTTTGCCACAATGTACCTCTTCTATGCATTGGTTTTCGGAAGATTGATAATCTATGCATCTACATCTCGGGATTCTACCCTGAGTATGTTCCTTCCCCTTGTTGTTTTTTGACCTTTGTATACCAGTTGGTAGCCAAGTAGTAAATGTGCAGCGATGTCTTCCGACACAAGATACTCCTATGGTCCGTCATGACAAACCATTTTGGGATGTCAGGAGAAACAAACTCCAGTACCTCGTCATATCTAGGACAAGGTCAAAGTGTTGTAATCCATAGATCAAGAAGCATTGAATAGCTTCTATTTGTTCTACCTTAAAGTATCACACTATTTTATGCTAAGAGTTCATGCTGAGTTTCATGATCTTCTTTGTGAATTGATACTTCCACACATATTTAATCACCCTTCCTTGAGCTTTCGTGCTCGTGAGTGATGCATGTGTGTAATAATGTGGCCATCTAAGATTCTAGCAATTTTCATTGTTTTAAACTCTAAGGACATTTGAGTCATTCTTAGCGTAGGTTAACCCTATCACTAAGCTAAGAATGATTGTGCTACCAAGTCCGTTATACTGCTACACTCTCTTCGGTTAAAGAGTTAGGCTCATGCCAAAACTCTAAGACTATGTCTTCTTGCCTTACTAAGCAAGCGTCCTATCGAACTAAGTGACATATCGGTGGTTCGTGATATTTTGGATGTCCTCCTAGAAGTATCTCCTTGTTGCCACATGACTGTGTTGTCAGGTTCTTGAGCAAGCAAGTTCTCTAAACTTCTCTTTTCTCCAAGGATCCATACTGGATACCCTGAACTAGATGGTTGAGCTTAAACAACAACTTGGAGAGTTGTAAGACAAAAGTTCCATCCTACCCAGTTCCTTCATAAAGGGATGTCTAGTTTCGTTTGTGCTGAAGAAAGATAGTATTTCCTTTGTGGATATATTATTTTTCCCCACCTCTTTGATTTGATTTGGGTTATCGTCAAATCAAACTTAGTTCCAAGGACTATCTTGATGATGTTTCACTGAAGAAAATTTTCATGTCTTTGGTCTGACCAATAGGTTTCCTTGTTCTCGCAACATATGAGTCCATCTTAATGGAGTGTCCTGATAAGTCTTAATGGAGTGTCCTGATAAGTTTGTTGTTGATCCCATCAATAACATCCTTGTATTTTTCATGCTATAAAATACTCATATGGAACAATTGGCAGTAATGTTGGAAAATCACGAGAACCGTCTTCAAGTCATCTCGAAGTATGTGTTCTAGATGTTAGAAGTAACCTTCTCTGGTTCATGTGCAACTATTGAAATATGTCGCCGTAGATTCAATAAGAGTTATCTTTCTTCCCTTAAGGAGACATGTGTGTTTTATTGTTA
The DNA here is from genome assembly GCA_023614405.1 of Avena insularis. Lineage (NCBI taxonomy): Eukaryota > Viridiplantae > Streptophyta > Magnoliopsida > Poales > Poaceae > Avena > Avena insularis. Next base: position 25,467,588 of record CM042689.1, on the reverse strand, counting down.
GTATTTTATATATGTGTAGTTGTCTCTCGACAAGTTGTTAAATACATGGGTCTAGCAATCTAGCACCTCTTTTGGAGCTAGACAATGTGGTCCACATCTTGAGAATCTAGTAACTTTACCTTAGCGGTAAATGTTGCAAACTTCCTATTCGGACATGCTGATTCTGAAATATAATTCGACCTAACCAGAGTTAAATCTCAAGCAGCAATGATGGTTGGTGTTCCTCAAGGTTTTGATATAGGTATATTTGCAAGTCTGGAAAGATTGATATAATGGTTGACACACTTAGCCGGAAAGACCTCTTGTCTTATTCTCTTGATTCAGCAATAACAACCACTCTTCATGAGGCTTCTTCTATGATTTATTATAGGAGTTGTGCTTATGGTTTCCTTTGTATCCGAAGTCCTACCTTTACTAGATGCTTCATGTCTCGAACATTAAGGAGAACATTTAAAGTAGTGTTGCTTAATGTCTCTCGGTCGATCCTCTATACCCTTTTATGTTGGCAAGCATTTTGTTGTGCCAAGTAATTGAAGTCTGAGAATGAAGTTTCTTTCTTCTCGTGTCATCAGGAATCTTCTTATCTATTCATCTTAGTGGTGCAAAGTGATATCATGATCTTTGGCAAAGATTTTGATATACCTAGATGAATAAAGAGTTTCCTTTGTTTTCTTGACCATGTTTTAAGAGCGACTATGATTTTGGTAATCAGAAATTTCTCTTGATACATGTACCTTGTGACTCTTACGAGTCATCTCCACAAAACACCTTTCTGTCTTGGCCTTCTGTTGAATGAAAGAGTGACTCTTCTATGTCAAAGTAGTTCAATAGCTTGGTTTTGTTGATCCACATCTATGCAACCATAAATCTCTACTTAAGTTGTTTAGTAGAGGTTCTCTCTCGAAGTCTATGGTCATGATCTTTCTATTGGAATCTTTCTTTTTCATAAGCTTCAAAACCTCCTGTAAGCTCCATGGTCTCAATCCTTATCAAGACCATCTATCTAACAACTTGAAACTATCTCCTTTTGTTTCCTCCGTTACCTTGACGTGTGTCATGTTCGTCGTCTCAGAGTTGTTTCTAAACACTCCATTCATGAGTTGACCATGAGATACTCTGTGTGTTGTTTAGTGTGTTTCCCTCTTATCTTTAGAGTGACCCTGTTTCTTCCCCTCTCTGTCTCTTTTCCTACCTTGTGAATCTCGGGTCGAGATTCTCGTAAGGGGGATAAAGCTATAGCACCCTAGTTTTAGTTAATCTTGTATTAGGGTTTGTTTGTGCATCATGAGCATCATCCTCTAAAAATGCAACCAATAAAAATTAAAGCTAAACTCTAAAAACCTAATTTCCTTCCTCACTTGAAAATCCATTCAAAATGGCTTTGAATTTTGGAAATCACAAAACAAAGGAGCCCAAATGGATTACAAGGGCCCCACATTAATTCAGATATTTTATAAAGTCTCTGGTATTTTTGAAATACTCAAATCAAATTTGATTTTGAAAATACAAATAGAAAACAGAATTACAGAAAAAGAAAAGAGTTTCTGAAAAAAAGAACCAGCAGCCGAGCCAGGCCCCAGCCCAGTTCGCCTCCTTCCCCCCTTCTCTCCATGCCGCCTACGCAGCAAACCATAGCCCAGTAGCAGCCCGTAGCTGGCCTAGGCCCAACACACCCTTTCGTCCACTCTATCCTCGTCGTCCACCTCTGGCTGCGTCAGAAGCAGCTCGCTGGCGCCACCGCGTCGCTCTCTGGCGTGGAGATGCATGCCGCCGCCCCTAGACGCCTACAAGAGTCGCTGCATCGACAAAGACGAATCCTAGCATGCTACTTCCCCTCTCCCTTCCTCTCTGGCTCTCGCGCGCGCAAGTCCGAAACCCTAGCTTTGCAGACCGCCAACGCCCTGCCATCTCCGGCCTCCCCGTGCCTGCCAATACCTCCATGAGCTCCGCAGTGTCGTGAGGATCATCTCCACCAAAGGACGCGAGCTGGGAGGACGTTGTTTGACCGGAATCGAGATCGACTCCAACTCTAGCCGTCGTAGTCACACCGTCGATTCCCCTCCGTCCGGCTTCCCCTCGCTTCACCCACCTCATTGTCGTGCTCGTGGTGAGCTAGCGGTCCTCATGGACCCTCTATTTATCCCCCTCTCGCTCTAGCTCGCTTCTGTGTTGTGCACCGCCGCTTGCCGTCGTCGAACACCATCGCCACCGCATCTCCCGTGACCTATTTCCTGCGGCGCCGCCTCTTTTTGGCTCAACGCAGTGCGCTGTGTCGAACGCCCCTAGTCCCGCTCGCTCTCGCGCCCTTAATCGCCTGATCCGTGTGTCACTTGTGAGCACCTCTATTGCTAATGTCAGCATGACATCAGCATGAGGTCATAAACCCAATTCTTTTGGTTTTAATGTTTTCTAAAATTGTTTTCTGGAGTTAATAATTCCTAGTGGGGCCTACTTGTCTGCATTTTAATAATTTTTGTAATCATTTTTTGAAATGAATAAAAACCTGACATGTGGGTCCAGGTGGTGAAATATTTAATAAAATGATAAATTGTTTTAAAATGATTTAAAATGGATTTAAATTGGGAAAAATCATAACTAACTCATTAAATCATAAAAATACAAATAATATATCAAAATGTTCAGAAAAATAAGCTCTATCTTTTAAAGCTATCATCATGCATTGTTCAACAACTTTCAAGATAAGTTTAATTAGAACAACATAGTAACCCCTCATAGGTGATTCTAGAGTTTCCTCGAGTTAGGGTTTTCACTCGTCGAAACCCCGATTAAATGCCTTAGGGTTACATTTCAATGCAATTTAACTTGTCATGTCATCATCCTTGATTGAGCATTGCATCTATGCCATGTGTTGATTGTTTCCCTTCCTTTCCGTTGATTTGGTTCTTCTTGGTAGAATACGATATCGAGATCAAGATTGAAGACAGAGGTAAACACCATCGAAGATTGACGAACAATACTTGACCAACTGTAACCAAGTCAAGTACAACGATTCCGAAGATCTGCTTATTGGTTATCAACAGGCAAAGTCAAGCATATCCCTACCATGATATAATCCCATGATTTTGAAAGCATTTCAATTCCTGCCATGATGCATACGATTCTACTATGGTCTTCTACCGATAGATAGAGTATCCTATCTATTGCATTACTTCCATTGAGCTTATATTACCTGATCCACTACTCCTAGCATAATCAGGTTTGGCTTGTGTGCACTTCTAGAGCTATTATATGTGCCTTGCTTAGCCATGCATAGCTGTCAGTGCTGATTCATCTAGATGATGTATTAGATGCAGAAAATCTAGTATGATAGGAGATCGAGATATTATGATGAGGTGATATGAGATTAAACATGCTAAGGCTTGTATGGGAGGCCACAGTGGGATGTGGTTTTTCTAGTCCCATGCTCGCCACCACTAGGACCCGATGTTCTTGCCTCTTGAACCAAGACGAGCGTACAACCACACGGGGCTTGGGAACCCCTCGATTGACTAACTTGCCTAGTATATTCCATGAGTCACATAGTTCGGGCGTTCCATTCGACATGCATTCTGGATCTTCTCGAAGGCGGTAAGGAGGTGCATTCATAACAGGTAGGGAAGCGGGGACTGGGTTGTTTGGGGTCGATGGAGCCCCTGGCAAACCAACCTCGCCTCATATCTCTAGGGACCGGCTTCGGGACTTGACCTGTTACGACGGAACCATCCTTAGGGCGTGCCTCATGGTCTCGGTGAAAGCAAGGTAAAGTTCGTGTCCAACCACACCCTTTGTCGGCCTTCCAAGGAAGAGGGCTAATCATTGTGGCATTAAGAGTCGGTTGGTGTGTGTGGGTAAAGTTGTACACCCCTGCAAGATAACAATCTTTTCGAAAAGCCATGTTCACGGTTATGAACGACTTGGGAACGGACGTGATGATCATAGAGAACTATAACCTAATCGTAAAACTTGTCAGATCAACATGTTCTTAAGGATGCTTCCTCATGGGTACGAGGGGGTGATCCTAGTAGGGTTCATATGATGATGATTTGGTGGATATCAAAGATATGATGATCAATATTTCAGAGATTTTGCTCCCTTATCCCCTTTTAAAATACTCTGATTAGACGAGCTTCTTCTCTCTCTCTTTTATAAACAAAGATGGCTTTATGCAAAACAACTCCACCAGCCATAAGTCTTGCGGAGTACACCCTGTACTCACCCTTGCTTTGTTGATACTTTTGTAGCAGAGTAAGTGTTCCATGAAGATCAGTTTGGTACTACATCGACACCGACGAGTAGCTTGGTGTTCCCAGACGGCAGCCTGGAATCTATGGGCTGGGACGACGTCGTTATGCTTTAGGCCTGTTACGCCATTTGTAAGTTTGCTATACTTAATAGCATAATTTGCCTTCCGTTGTTTGATATTTGTGCTCAATGACCTCTGCTTGTAATAATTTGGTTCTCTGCTTAGTTATGAGCTTGCTGTAATAAATTTTGTGTCGTAGGGTCACTATTGTTTTACCGATTCTTCACTGGATATGCTCGAGCCCAAGGTTAAGCTTATGTCAGAAGGAGGTATGGGATTTGTTTATCCCTAATCTCGGGGGTGTCACATGTATGCTGGATTCATCTAGGGTTTTCTCATCGGGGGATTCTTATTGTTGGGTTCGTAGCATAGAAAACAAAAAAACTCCTACGATGGGAACAACTAAGTACCAACATCTATCTACTAGATACAATCAACAGGTGGATATACATCTATGGAATACATACCCTCGAAGACAGAATAGCGTTAACAAGGTTGTACTCATGGATGATGTAGTCGAACGCTTGCCGATCTCAAGATTGTGATGAAGTCCATCTGGTCCAGCCGGTCCAGCACCATCAAGTCCAACACCGCAAAGCAGTGGTGCATCCGTGATCGCACACACGTCCAGGTACCCCGAAAACCTCCACGCCCTCGCTCCAGCGAAGCAGCGGAAGCAAAAAAATCCTTCCAAGAAAAGCCATCGGGAACATGTATCTCGTTGATCCGAGACCATTGGAATTCTAAAGGGGGGAGAGAGATCCTTCACGAGGAGGTGTGTTTTGAGAGGAGGAGAGGGGGCCTTTTATAGGGAGAGGGGGGCACCCCAAGGGGCATGGCGCCCAGCCATGCTGGCTGCCCCCACCTCTTCCACATTCATGTGGGTGGAGCTCCCACTCAAAATGAAAAGCCACCACTCCCATAAAAAAGCCTCCACTAAAAAATCCACTCACATGCATTAAATTTCCACCAAATTTAATGCAAGCTCTCATTTAAATAAAACTCTTTTATTTATTTATTCAGAATTTTGTTAATTACTTTAATTAATAAACATTCACATAAAATCCCTTGCTAGTATTCAATTTCACATGCAAAACCAGTTTCAGCAATTTCAACTGAAACAGTTCTGGTGTCTAGTGAAATAAATTCATGCGCTTTCCTTTTTCTTTCTTCGGCATATTATTTGGTCCAAATGGTGTCGGTATCCCTTAAGTGTGTCACCCTACGGTTCACGAATAATGTAGACATGATCGAGACCCCTCTCCGATCAATAATCAGCAGTGGCACCAGGAGATCCGTACTGACTCCCACATATTCAACAATGACTTCTATGATCGTGTGAACCTTATACGCATGTAACTCAATCCCTTTGTCTCGCGATATATTACATGTCCGAGATTCGATCATCGGTATCTCCATACCTAGTTTGATCTCGTTACCGACATGTACTCTTTTCTCGTTCCCGTGATATAACATTCTAGTGATCAAATCACTTGCTTGCAAGCTAACTAATGTGATATCACCGAGAGGGCCTAGAGTATATCTCTTCGTCATTAGGATGGAAAAATTCCACTCTTGATCCATGAGCCTCAACATAACACCTTCGTAGCACTGAACCCATCTTTATAGTCACCCTGTTACAATGTGACGTTTGATGTTACCAAGATACTCTTCCGATGTTTGTGATTGACATGATCTCATGGTCTAAGGACTAAGATTAGTTCGTATAATGTTATAGCAATATAAACACAATGACCTTGATCGTAATGCTATACTTCGGATGAATGTTCATCTCATCATTCCAACAATGTTGTGACCTCCTTATTAACAACATCCAATGTCCATGATCAGGAAACCTTTGATCATCTTGTTAATCAACGAGCTAGTTTATGAGAGAGGCATAACTAGGAACTTTCTATTTGTTTGTTAAACACACATGTATTAATGTTTCCGTATTAATACAGTTATAGCATGCACAATAAACATTTATCATAAATAAGGAATACGATAATAACCACTTTATTATTGCCTCTCGGGCATATTCCCTTCAGTCTCCCACTTGCACTAGAGACAATAATCTAGTTAGAAAACTTTGTGTATTTAATACCTATGGCTTTTTGGTGTTCCATATATGCAATTGCAAGTGGTTAACATAATCTACGGATCTGACGCTTTCAGGTCCATGTGTATTTGCATGTCTTTGCGTCTTCACGCATCACTCATTCTCTAATGAGATGGCATTGTATAAATTTGGTCTTTTGGTGAGACCTTTAGTTCCTTGGGGTTAAATCATGACGATACTATTTTCGTACAATATATCTTTAGTGTTAGCCCATTGCGAACCACACCTTAGTTTGATAACAAACTACTTGACACAAATGCCCTCCTTTGCTGCTACTGTAGCAGTCATATACTTAGCCTTTTGTTGTAGTATCCGTCACAATGTCTTAACTTTGGAATTCATCCAAATCCGTCATGGAAACTCCTTTCCATTTCATTGTGCCACCCATAGTTTAAATTGAGATAAACTTAATTTGTGTCTTGTGACAAAACTAGTATCAATGTAACGCTTTACAATAAACTATTTGTAATTGTTTGTCACCTCTACACAAATATATTCTTAGTTCTTCCAAAAGATCATAAGAATTTCCTTACTATCGGCCAATGATCATTTTATGATTCATCCTGGTATATGCTCATAACACTTAGAGCATCGGACATATCTGGATGTGTACATATCATGGTATGATTGATCAAAACATTCTTATGATTTCACTCATCAAGTATCAAAGTACTTGAATCTTGTTTCACTTATCAAGTGTCGATACACTTGAATCTTGATTCAATTCTTTTCCATGCGATAAGATCCTTTTCTCGTCGTTTCTATATTGAACCCCTTCAATATCTCATATATGTACGTTTGGCATAACTATATTAGCGTCACAGTCTATCCATGTAGACATTCAAGCTAAATATTCGGGTTTTGCCTAAGTCTTTCATCGAAATGAAATTCTTAACCTTTGTGAATAGAAGATACATCATTTACAATCAACAAGATGTCCTCCACATAATGTATTAGAAATATGTCCCAGCACTCCCACTTAATTTCTTGCAAATGCAAGCATCTTCATCGTCTCCTGATGAAAACTCCTTTAACAGTTTCATCACGGTGAAGATTCCAACTCCACGATGCTTACTTCAACCATTAAAGTTTGCATGCCCTTTTTAGCATCCTTTGAATTAACAAAACCCTTTGGATCATGTCATGCACACATCCTAGGTAACCATTCTTTTAGAAGAACTTTGTTTTGTTTATTCATCTACCATATACCAAATTATATGTAGTGGTTGCTATTTTAATCCGTCCAAATTAAATATCGATATGAAAGATCAAATATTGTCATAGTCAACTCCTTGAACATTGTCATAAAAAACTTTACGACATGTCGACTATTTCATAGATGTGAAACACCCATGTCTGTTTCTTTATAGATCCAAATACGACCGATAGGTTTTTACACCTTTCCATAGGGTCTTCCAAGTTCAAAAAACTTGATTTATCGTGTATGGAACTATCACGGATTTTATGGCTTCAAGCCATTTGACGGAGTCAGGACCCATCATCGCTTCTTTGCATGTAGTCGATTCATCATTGTCAAACAATAATGATTTATTCTAAAATCTTAGTATTTGATTATTTATCCGACCTACTTGGTTCAATAGGAACTTAGACCTCCGTGACCACAACCTTTGATGCACGTGAGCCATGAGCATTATGGTTGCCTCCGGAACATTTTCCGGCGCTGCACAAATCAACACATATAGCTAAGGTTCATTAACCTTATCAAAGTTCTATTGTCCTCCCACTTAACTTTTGCGAAAAAATCCTTTTTCAAGAAACTTCACATTTCAAGTGACAAACCCTTTTGTCCTCGGTGTTATGGAGGAATACCCTATGGTTATTCGAAATAACCTACAAAGACATGCTCATCCGACTTTGGTTGTAAACATCTTACTTATGCTTAGCATGCAATTTTTTTAAGAAAGGACAACTTGGGTTTTACCCCAAACCAGGTGTCATTTTGACGGATCAAGATGGAGCTCTTTTTAGTGTAAAAGCGACAGTCTCTAAAGATTTAATCTTTTAAACATAATGGCAGTTTTATAAATAACACCTTTGATCCAACCATGTCAAACAAGGTTTCATTGCAAATCTCAAACACTCCATATTCCTATGGTGTTTCGGGAGATGTAAATCTAGGTGATTTGCTAAACTTGCAACTCAAATAAATCCCTTTATGATGAAATCATAAATAATTTATTTTCTTGTTACACTTGCAACTCAAATAAATCCCTTTATGATAAAATCATAAATCATTTATTTTCTTGTTACAATGATTTTCCACTTCATCTTGAAAGTCTTTGAACATTTTCAAATATTTCATACTTCTTTCTCATTAAACGAAAATTCACTCAAATTTCTGGAGAAAGTATATGAAGTTGTAATCCATCGCTTACGACTACACATAATGGACTACATACATCGATATGTATAAATTCCAGTATTTTAGTCGTTCGTTCTTCTTTGGCCTATGAACAAAGTTTTAATTATCCCGAGGAAAGTCTCACAAGCGTCACTTGATCAAATCAAAGACTCCAAAAATCCATGAAAATGGAGTTTCTTCATGTTTTCTTTCCAATATAATTTAAACGGTGATATCACTTCGTAAGTGATCTTCCAATCATTTATCTTGCGACATTTTAGCATTAGTTTTATGGATGTGATTTCTCCAACTAGATTTTTAAATCATCCATCTTATATGGAATACGGTAATTATTTAAACAATCTTTGTTCTCATAATACCTGATTTAAATAACTATTATTAAAACAAATCTTGAAGGCAAGCTTTGATGTCAACGAGAAATACAAACAACGGTTTGTTTGTTTTCGATGAACATCATCACATATTCTCTTGCTAGTTACTTAGGCCATTGTGGTTCATGAATTACGTTGTTCTATATGAAATTTTATACCAACCAATTCGGTATCCAATACCCAAGAACCATATCGTTTAACAAGCAAAGAATACAACCATAACATGTATATCATCTATATACCTAAACTGGATATTTCCAGTCTTTTCTTTTCTGCCAAATATATTTTATAGATTCTCTTTCAGCATTTCCTTTTCCTTTTTAAAAGAATCTATCAACATCAACAGTGGCGCCATATACATGACACATAATCCAAAGCGTGTATATTCAAATAATAATACCTTTGGACTTGCAATTTGAAGTAGATCACCATCATCAAATGATCGACATTCTTTCAAAATTCATTCTTTAGTAATCTTTTAGTGTAGTAAACACTTTACATACATCTTCTATTCATCCTTATCATGACGACTTTCATGATCAAGCTAATGTAGCTTATAAAGGAGAATCATGAGTATAACATTACTTTCCAAAACCCTTTTGGGTGATTAGGATGTCTAGCATCTCCAACCTTTACAAATTCTCATCCAATATGAGAACATATATTATACTATATCATATTGCAACCAAAACATTGTTTCCGATATTGTTATATCTGCCACACATGATGGTTTCTGAAAGAATTCTTTCAGCTCCTAGATAAACTTGATATTAAAACAATCAATAATCATGGAGGCAAACATGATACTTAAGATACTAACACTGGAATTGTTACTCTCGATTTAATAACAATTATTAAATTTCATGGAGTAAACAGAGTTCGCTAAAAGTTTGCAATAGGACTTTAAACTTTAGATTGACACTCAACACAATACGATACCAGTTCGTAAAGTAAATATCCAGAATTCTATAGTTCTATTATCTCAATTACAACTAAGCATAAGGTGGTGAACGAATACAATGACTACAAGAAATTATGCAAATTCACTTTGATTTAATTTATGATAAATTGAGTTCTAATAATCCAAATTAGAAATGAACTCCCACTCAAAAACGACACCCCTCATGTCTTTTTGGTGATTACATGAACCAAATCCACTACACCAAGTCCGATCATCACGTGAGTCGATGTAGCTTCAAAGGCGAGCATCAAATGGGCATCATATCTTTCATATGACTCATGCTTAACCTTTCGGTCCGTGTTCGAAGGCCATGTATGTACATGCTAGGCTCACCAAGTAATAACCTTAGTATTCGCGTGTGTAAAACTGTCTTACACCTGAGATATGCTCGTGGATTCAAGTACACCCGATCATCACGTGATGTCTTAAAGCGACGAAACATTGTTGGTGCATACTTAAGGAAGAACACGCTTTTATCTTCATATCGAAATGAGGGATCATCTTATTATACTAATAAAATGTCAAACTAGCAATATAAGATGCAACGAAACATCTTATGTTAATAAGTGAAATGATATGGTTCTTGCACTTGATCTCCATCATGTGCATCGTGGTATGATCCTCATCATTCCTTTATGTGTAAGGCCAAGGTCTATGGAACTTACACGTTATGTGTGTTGTAAGAGTATCGACTTATACTTTTACTTACAACATCACCATATCATGACACTAGCCCAACAACAATCTAAACTACACGCCTCTAATTTATCCATTGCAAGTTTTACGTGGCTTAGGGCTTTCGAAGATAGAACTGTTCTTACCTATGGACATGAACCACAACGAGGATAACCAAATTGTTGAAAACTCGTTGCAAATTAGATATTGACTATAGTAGGAGAGTCAGACACCCGCTATCCACTTATGCAAAACTAGTTGCATGTCAAGCGTGGAACATGTTTCATGTGCGAGGACATGTAAAGTTAGTCCGGGCCGCTTCATCCCACTATGCCACCAATATCCAAAGTACAACTAAGAAGCAATAAAATGATCATCATCGCCCACATATACATATGTGTACTACCCGTGCAAAGCATCTACGCATAGATCCGACTCTGATACCACATAAGTGTTCGCAGCATAGAAAAAACAAAAAAATTCCTACGATGGGAACAACTAAGTACTAAGATCTATCTACTAGATACAAGCAACAGGTGGATATACATCCATGGAATACATACCCTCGAAGACCTAATAGCGTTAACGAGGTTGTACTCGTGGATGATGTAGTCGAACGCTTGCCGATCTCAAGATCGTGATGAAGTCCATCTGGTCCAGCCGATCTAGCACCATCAAGTCCAGCACCGCAAAGCAATGGTGCATCCGTGATCGCACACACGTTCGGGTACCCCGAAAACCTCCGCGCCCTCGCTCCAGCAAAGCAGCAGAAGCAAAAAATCCTTCCAGAAAAATCCACCGGGAACATGTATCTCGCTGATCCGAGACCATGGGAAATTCTAAAGGGGGGAGAGAGAGATCCTTCACGAGGAGGTGTGTTTTGAGAGGAGGAGAGGGGGGGCCTTTTATAGGGATAGGGGGCACCCCAAGGGGCATGGCTCCTAGCCATGGTGGCTTCCCCCACCTCTTCCACATTCATGTGGGTGGAGCTCCCACTCAAAATGAAAAGCCTCCACTCCCATAAAAGAGCCTCCATTCAAAAATCCACTCACATGCATTAAATTTCCACCAAATTTAATGCAAGCTCTTATTTCAATAAAACTCTTTTATTTATTTATTCAGAATTTTGTTAATTACTTTAATTAATAAATATTCACATAAAACCCCTTGCTAGTATTCAATTTCACATGCAGAACCCGTTTCAGCAATTTCAACCGAAACAGTTTTGATGTCTAGTGAAATAAATTCCTGTGCTTTCCCGTTTCTCTCTCTGGCATATTATTTGCTTAAAATGGTGTCGGTATCCCTTAAGTGTGTCACCCTATGGTTCGCGAATAATGTAGACATGATCGAGACCCCTCTCCGATCAATAATCAGCAGCGGGACCTGGAGATCCGTACTGACTCCCACATATTCAACGATGACTTCTGTGATCGTGTGAACCTTATACGCATGTAACTCAATCCCTTTGTCTCGTGATATATTACATGTCCAAGATTCGACCATCGGTATCTCCATACCTAGTTTGATCTCGTTACCGACATGTACTCTTTTCTCGTTCCAGTGATATAACATTCTAGTGATTAAATCACTTGCTTGCAAGCTAACTAATGTGATGTCACCGAGAGGGCCCAGAGTATATCTCTTCGTCATCGGGATGGAAAAATTCCACTCTTGATCCATGAGCCTCAACATAACACCTTTGTAGCACTGAACTATCTTTATAGTCACCCTGCTACGGTGTGACGTTTGATGTTATCAAGATACTCTTCTGGTGTTAGTGATTGACATGATCTCATGGTCTAAGGACTAAGATTACTTCGTATGATGTTATAGCAATATAAACACAATGACCTTGATCGTAATGCTATACTTTGGATGAATGTTCATCACATCATTCCAATAATGTTGTGACCTCGTTATTAACAACATCCAATGTCCATGATCAGGAAACCTTTGGTCATCTTGTTAATCAACGAGCTAGTTTATGAGAGAGGCATAACTAGGAACTTTCTATTTGTTTATTAAACACATATGTATTAATGTTTCCGTATTAATACAATTATAGTATGCAAAATAAACATTTATCATAAATAAGGAATACGATAATAACCACTTTATTATTCCCTCTCGGGCATATTCCCTTCACTTATAGGAGGAAGGGCAAGGTCGGTGGAGGGACAGGGGGGCCACACCCCTGGTGGCGCCACCAGGGGCCACCCGTGCCTGCATAGGGTGTGGCCGCCCTGGTGTCCCCCTCCGTATCTGCTTCGTGTTTCCGTGTTGCTCCGGGAAAATAGGCATATTGGCTTTTGTCCCGTCCAATTCCGACAATATTCATTTTTTAGCTTTTCTGAAACCAAAAACAGCAAAAAACAGGAACTGGCACTACAACATCTTGTCAATAGGTTAGTTCCAGAAAGTGTATAAAAATACCTCAAAGTGTAGACAAAACATAAGACAAATGATATAAAACAAGCATGGAGCATCAAAAATTATAGATACGTTTACGACGTACCAGTGTCTAAACCCTAGCCATCGAGGATCTCTCTAAATCCACCATACCCGCTCTGGCTTAGGCGAAGCCGTGCGTGATCTACTCCTCCACCTCCACCACCACACCGTCATGCTGCCAGAATTGCGAGGAGATCAACAACCTCCGCTGCCTGCTGACGTGGCTCAGTAGTAGAGCTTCGTTAGGAGACCCCAAGAGGAAGGTATGATGAGCATGGCAGCATGTTTTCCCTCAGTTATGAAATCAAGGTTATCAAACTAGTAGCAGTAAGTAAACAACCCCAAGGTGTTGCTACAACTTGGAATCCCGCACAACACAAACTCAAGACGTTGCCCCAACTTAGAGTGAGGTTGTCAATCTCACTGGTTTGCTGAAAACAAAGGATTAAATGTATAGTGTGAAAGGTAATGATTGCTTGCAGAAAGTAAATGGTAACAGTAGGTGATGTAACAATGGTAAAGATTGGACTGGGGTCAACAGCTCACTAGAGGTGTTCTCCTTAAGATAAATAACATAACATGCTGGGTAAACAAATTACAGCGGGGCAATTGACATGAACTGAGCAAGGCATAACAATGCAAATACTAGACATTCATGATTCCTATGAGATTTGATTGGGCATTATAATAATATACATAGACAGCCATCCAACTGCATCTATGACTAGTAATCCACCTTCAGGTTATCATCCGAACCTCCTCCAGTATTAAGTTGCAAGCAACGAATAACCGCATTAAGCAATGTATGTAAAGTAAATAATACAATTGTTCCATGAACAAAATATTGTTGGTTTCTCCCTAGTGGCAACATCACATCTACAAACTTAGAGATTTCTGTCACTTCCCCAGATTTAATAGAGGCATGAACCCACTATCGAGCATAAATACTCCCTCTTGGAGTCACTAGCATCTACTTGGACAAGATAGCTACTAGAAACGGAGAGCATGCAAGATCTCAAACAATACAGACATGATATAATCAATAATCAAAAGACATGATAGAATCAATAATCAATCTGACATAGTATCTCAATATCCATCGGATCCCCACAAACACAACATGCATGATTATAAATAGATGATCTTGATCATAAACGGAGCTCACAAGATCTAAACATGATAGCACAAAGGAGGAGAAACAACCATCTAGCTACTGTATGGACCCATAGTCCAAGGGTGAACTACTCACGCATCATACCGGAGGTTGGCATGGTGATGAAGAAGGCCTCTGAGATGATCTCTCCCCTCCGGCAGGGTGCCGGGAAGAGCTTCAGATCCCCGGATCTAGGACAATGGTGGCGGCGGCTATAGACTGTTTCGTGGAGATTTGATCAGATCCTTAGGGTTTTGTCATAGGGGGCTGTTATAGGCGAAGAGGCGAGGTAGGAGGGCGGCCAGGGGGCCCACACCCTGCCCTGGCGCGGCTTAGGGTGGGCCCGCGCCTGGGGGGTGCGGCCGCCCTGTGGCGCCCTCCGGCTGCCCTTCGGTCTCTGTGTTCTCCTCGGTAAAATATTGACTTTGGATTTTGTCCCGTACAATTCCGAGAATATTTCCTTACTAGCTTTTCTGATACCAAAAACAGCAGAAAACAGGCAACTGGCACCGCCTTGTTAATAGGTTAGTCCCAGAAAATGTGTAAAAATACCTCAAAGTGTAGATAAAGCATAGCAAAGTAGATACAAAACAAGCATGGAACATCAAAAATTATAGATACGTTTACGACGTATCACCTGCTGGAACAAGGAAGAGGAAGGTCTTCATTGAGTACCGAACGGGTGACCGACTGCGAAAGCGCTGCCGGAACGTGGTGCCGAAAGGATCGTCTTCGCGATCTTGAGATCGGGAAGTAAACGACTACATCAACCACCAGAATCCGATCTCGTTAAACACTTTGGATCTTAGAGGTTTAGTATTCTATGAACTCGTTGCATCGATCTCCTAGATTAGATCTTGGCTTTTGTGTGTTCATGCGATAGAATTTTTTTGTTTTCCATGCTACGAACCCCTACAATGGATAGGGTCGTGGGGTATATGATAGAACCGATAGTGGTTTCGGGCATGGGTCGGGAAGAGTTGACCCAAGAAAACATGACCCATTTTCTACCCTCACACCCTTGTGCATTGAGTGTTCCGTATAGTGTAAGCATGTATAGTTAGCTTCCTATTGATTGTAGTTTGAGAGTTGTACCATTAATATGTGTGAAAATATTTGTATTTTCGAGGCCCTGTTAATAATTTTACCATGAACTATTCAATATCGCTAGAAGTTTTGTTTATTTAACCATTTGCAGACATACAGACCATACTGAATCGGGACATAAACACACACCATCTTCGGTGTATAGAGTATTTTAAATTTTGACACATGCTGCATATCCAGCGAGCGTTCGTAGAAGCATCTTGCACCAGATAATTCTGTTAGTTTTCACCAACAGTACTTTCTTGAAAGAACGAAGCTATCCAAACAAACAAAACCATGCATAAGCACATTATTCTATTCATATAACACTAGTTCGTCATCTTTGTATTTTTTCTGAATTGGGGAACACCATATTTATATAGTCTTGTAAAGCGTACTACTATTTTGCATTTATTCATGTACTCCCTTCGTCCCAAAATAGATGTCTTAAATTTGTTAAAATTTGAATAAATCTAGACACTATTTAGTATATAGATTCATCCAAAATTTAAAAAACCTAAGACATCTATTTTTGGACGGAGGGAGTATGTAATTCCATAGCCAACACGGGTGGGAAATGCGCCTCATACTCATTTTTGGATTGAAAAAATGGTGTGCCCAATCGATCATCGAGGCAGCATATGCAACCGAGAATCCTGGGTTCAACTTTGGTGGCACAATCCCTAGGAACACAAATTTTCGAACTCAATTTGCTCTCATCTCCTAACGAGGCCACCGTAGTCGCATGGGCCTGACCATCTTGGTAGGTACTTCCAGCATCAGGGCGACCTATTACATACGCAACATGATTGTGAAAACAAATAAACAAGTATAGATAGCTCTCATGTAAGAAGAAAGAAGCATTTTAAAATATATTGAACTAGCTGCAAAAAAAAGATACGATAGAATGATATATGCTTACATTGTCCGACCATAACAAGGCACCCAATGATCAAAAAGAGCAATCACGTGCACCACAATGCTCTCCCTCACGAAGGATCTAATTTATGCACTATATGCGAGAAGGTTTGTTTTATATGGAATACATGAGAGGGTGAAATGACCATGACCCCCTCAAGCCCCATCATATATATGTATGTTATCAATTTAGATATACATAGTGTGTGTGTGTGTGTGGGGGCAATGGCCCCCGTATGCATATATATGCAATATTATGTGAGATACTCATGTTTAGGAATGTTTACTATAGAAACGATTAATAAGGGAAGAAGAATGAGATCCAAATCTTTTTTTTGGATAAAGTAACATATGAAGAATAGATGCATGAAACATTATTCCATAATACTGTCCTGACATGAGACACAATTAGTACTCTCCACATGGAATTCTTTTCTAGTTAGCAACTCTATGGCATCGAGTCTGTTATGTAGGAATAACCAGAGAAGAAATCATGTTTAGGTTGGACGTAGGATTTCCAAATCTACTAAAAAGGAGGTGGGGATTCTTCTGCTGGTGCAAGCTGTGCATATGTCCTTCTGTTGGAGTAGAAGTTCTGATTGTTAAACATTTTCCATGTATCTTTACCTTGACTATTGATCAGAGGATGAACTAGCTCGGTAAGAATATTCAGTTGATGAACTTCAACTACTGATAAAGGTCAAGTGGAAGTGATCATATATGTCATAATTGGCAAGAAAACATGCATCCATGACTGTGATATCTTCGTTCTTGGAAAAAGAGAATTACTATGGAAACTTGTCCATTAATTTATCACCCATTCATTTTTACTTCCATAGCCTGATAGTATTTCTTTCCCTAGATGTGCATGAAGAGAACTCATAGAATTTATCCCAAAGATATATGCAATCTTTCCACCAGAAGGATCCAACAACTTTATTTCCAATAGGAGTTCTGTTAGGACTATAGTATGCATTCTAAATTAAAGTTACCCATGGAATATCCTGCCGGTTCATGAACTTGAAGAGTTTTTTCATTAACATAGCAGTGTTCTATTTTCTGAGGTTAAGCAGACCCAAACCACCTACAGATTTGGGCTTGCAAACATATTCCCATTTTACCACACATTTGCCTCTCTTCTCAATTTCCTTACCTACCCAAAGAAAGCCCCTAGCAGACCCTTCCACATGATCAATTATGGTGAGTGGAATCTTTAAGGTACACATGGAAAAAATTAACATAGACCTGGAAATGGACTTAACTACGATAAGCCTTCCATCATATGAGAGAGTAGAGGCGATACTAGACCGCCTTCTGTCTAATCTCTCAGTAATGTTATTTTGAACCTTAATCTCAGTAATGTTGATGAAATGCTCAATATTTAGCTTAGTTGTACCCATGGCTAGACGTCAAGAATTTCCCTGAGATGAACCAGAATAAGATCTATTACTTGAAACAACTGTCCATTTGGCCTCTTGCTCAGAATACTAAGACAGCTCCTCTCTCCACCAATTTGGGCCACCATAGCCCCAAAGATGAAAATAGCAAACAAAATGTTGGCAAGAGAATGTTCTTTTCTTTTGAATGAAGAAAATAATCGTTTTCGATGCTACAAGAACGTAAAGGTATGGCCAGCCAGATGCAGAACACTCATCTTAAAATTATCCACACCAAAACAAGATACAAGAGAAATACCCACGTTGGATCCAGAGAGTCGAAACACAGACCTTCCAAATGAGACCACCAGATGAAAACCAGTTGAAGGGGGAAGGTTGAACCGGAGATGTGAAGTGATTGTTGGAGATATGCCCAAGAGGCAATAATAAAGTGGTTATTATCATATCTTCATACTTATGATAAATGTTTACATACCATGCTATAATTGTATTAACCGGAAACATTAATACTTGTGTGATTTGTAAACATAAAAGAGTCCCTAGTAAAGCCTCTTGTTAAACTAGCTTGTTGGTTAATATATGATCATGGTTTCCTGATCATGAATATAGAGATGTTATTAACAACAGGGTCATATCATTAGGAGAATGATGTGATGCACATACTCCTATAGTTAAGCATAGCATAAAGATCAAGTCATTTAATATAGTTCATTTGCTATAAGCTTTCTGATACATAGTAACCTAATTCCTTCGACCATGAGATCATGCTTATCACCGGAAGGATGCTTTGATGACATCAAACACCACACCGTAATTGGGTGGCTATAAAGATGGCATTGAGTGTTCGGAAAGTATGGGTTGAGACACATGGATCAAGAGTGGGATTTGTCCATCCATATGACGGATAGATATACTCTGGGCCCTCTCGGTGGAATGTCATCCAATTAGCTTGAAAGCATGTGACTGGCTCACAAGGGATCACATACCACGGGAACGAGAAAAGAGTACTTATCGGTAACGAGGTTGAACTAGGTATGCAGAGATACCGACGATCAAAACCTCGGATAAGTAAACTACCGTGAGACAAAGGGAAATTGGTATGGTATGTAAGTGGTTCATTCGATCGCAAAGTAATCGTAGAAATATGTGGTAGCCATATGAATTTCCAGATTCCTCTATTGGTTATTGATCGGAGAAGTGTCTCGATCATGTCCGCATAATTCACGAACCGTAGGGAGACACACTTAAGGATTCGATGTTGTTGAGTAGTTATGGAATGATGAGTAAGAGACCAAATGTTGTTCGGAGTCTCGGATGGGATCCGGGATATCACGAGGAGATCCGGAATGGTCCAGAGAATAAGATTCATATAAGGAAAGTCCTGTTTCGGAGTTGGAGAATGGTTCCGGTGTTTTCATCGGAAATGTTCTAGAAGGTTCCGGAATGTCCGGCACTCCGGAGGGGAAGGGTACATGGATGTGTTATATCAAGTTGGTATGATTACATCATGTACTAGGTGTCATCGCTGAACAAAATAGAGGGATTAATCAAATCCTAGTTTGAAAAAGTCAAACGCCAATTTGAAAAGTCAAACGGCTATTTTGGGAAGTGGAGAGGGAGGTGGAAACCGAGTTGGGGAGGAGTTCGTCCCCTCCACCGCCGGCCCACCTTGAAGCCGAGTTGGGGAGGGACTCCCCTCCCCTGGCGCGGCCCCCTCCACCTATATAAGGAGGGGCAGGGCTCCCCTCCTAGACACACAAGTTGCCTCCTCTAAACCCTAGCTCCAAGCCGCCTCTCCTCCGCCGCCACGCCTAGGGCAACTCGCTGCCGCCGCCTAGCTAAACCCTAGCCGCCGGCCAAGCGCCCTCCTCGGCGTGTCTAAACCCTAGATCGTCGAGGGTCTCTCTCATACTCCACCATACTCGCTCCGGCTTAAAGCGAAGCCCTACGAGATCTCCCCTCTACTTCCGGTACCACGCCGTCGTGCTGCTGGAATCGCGAGGAGAGTGCTACAACCTCCGCCTCTTTGGAACAAGGAGAGGAAGGTCTTCATCAGTACGAGCGTGTGACCGATTGCGGGGCGCTGCCGCATGGCCCGAAGGATCGTCTACTCAATCTTGAGATCGGCAAGTGTACGACTACATCACCCACGAGAATCTGCTCTCGTTAACCGCTTTGGAATCTTCGAGGGTGAGTTCCTCTATCGACTCGTTGCTATAATCTAGTAGATAGATCTTGGCTTGATCATAGATTAGATCTTGATTGTGTGTTCATGCGGTAGAAAATTTTGTTTTCCATGCCTGAACCCCTACAAAGGGTATCGAGCCGTGTCTATATGTAGATCTGTTGCAGTAGAACACAATGGTCATTGTGGGCGTTGATGCTTTTGTTGTCGATTGCTTCTTGTGTACTTTGCATCTTGCGGGATGGTGGGATGAAGCGGCCCGGGCTAACCTTACATGACATCGTTCATGAGACTTGCTCCACGCTTGACATGGAACTTGTATTGCATAAGTGGCTTTGCGGGTGCCTGTTTCTCCCAACATAGTTAAGATTCAATTTACAACGGGTGATTGACAATACTAGTATCAATGTTGTGGTTCTTGTTCGTAAGTTAGAACGACACTTATTGAAATCCCCAAACCACGTAAAACATGCAAAGAAAATTAGAGACGTCTAACTTTGTTTTGCAGGGGTGTGCTGTGATGTGATATGGCCATGATTGTGATTATATTTGATGTATGCAATGTTCCTTATTGTAAGTTGGCAACCGGCAGGAGCCATATGGTTGTCTTTAAATTCTGTTTAGACCCGCGTGTCTATTCAAAGTAGTTGTAATAGTTGAAGCTGGTGGACGACAACCATGGAGCAGCGTCATTGACCTTGATGCAATGCCGGTGATGATGGAGATCATGTTCGTGCTTGAAGATGGAGATCGGAAGCACAAAGAAGAAAGGCCATATCATATCACATATTATGAATTGCATGTGATGTTAATCCTTTTATGCATCTTGTATTGCTTAGTTCACGACGGTAGCATTATAAGATGATCCCTCAAGCACATAATTTCAAGTTTTAAAGTGTTCATCCTTAGTAAGCACCGTTGCTAAAGCTCGTTGATTGGGTGTGTTAAACTCTATGAGTGTATACAACGTGAGCAAGCCAGATTTGCTCATGCGGAAGCTAAGGTTTGATCTTGACGAGCCTAGCATGTACATACATGGTCTCGGAACACGGATCGCCGAAAGGTAAAGCATGAGTCATATAGTAGATATGATGAACATGTTGATTGTTTGCCATTGAAGCTACATCAACTCTCGTGATGATCGGTTTTGATGTGGTGGATTTGGTTCGTGTGATCACTAAAACAATGTGAGGGATATTGTTTTGAGTGGGAGTTCAACAGCAATATGATTAAAAGTTTAACACTATTTATCATAAATTAAATCAAAGTGAATTTGCATAGTTGTTGTAGTCATTGGCATCCGTTTACCACCTTGCGCTTAGTTATAATTGAGATGATAGAACTATAGAATTCTGGTTAGTTACTTTACGAACTGGTATCGTATTGTTTTGAAGTGTTAATCTAAAGTTTAAAAGTCCTATTGCAAACTTTCAGTAAGTTCCGGTTACTCCATGAAGTTTAATAATTGGTATTAAAATCGAGAGTGACAATTCCAAGAGTTAGTGTATGAGTATCATGTTTGTCTCCTTGATTCTTGATATTCAAAGAATTGTCTTAATATCAAGGTTATCTAGGATCTGAAAGAGTTGTTTCAGAAACCATGATGTGTAGAGGGAGTGACCTTCAAATAAGGTAGAGTCCCCTGTGATTACAATGCTAGTCCCTGGATCAATAGCTAGCATCCACAGTTAAGATGTAATATCAAGAAACAAAGGTCATAATATAACTTTATAACCAGGAATAACATAATTTTATTACATCTTACATAGCTTATTTGGCTATTACATTACATTGCAGCGGAATATCTATAAGCATGGGGTCCTTCATCTTCAAAGTGCCACGGGCAGACATGTTGGTTGTAGACTTTGTAATCCTAATCAATCAATCTTTACTGAAAGCAATCAAACCTGCAACATTACAAGTTACAGCCACAAGGTCAATACAATTGAATTGTATTGGCAAGTTTCACTACTATGCAGAATATAAGTGGATCCTATCATTACTTGCATATTTGGCTAAGTAGGGTTTTAGGCTCATTTGCAGAAAGCAATATTTTATCCTATCTTTTCAAAATGGTTTGATCTTTGATCAAGTCTTTGAAAACTCCTTGGTGAAGCCCAAGTGTTTAAGTTGTTCTCAAAATCTCCTTGAACTCCTTGGTACCCCCAATTGTTCAAGTTTTTATCAAAAACTCTTGAGCTCCTTGGTACCCCCAATTGCATCAAGTTTTATCAAAATCTCTTGAGCTCCTTGGTACCCCCAAGTGCATCAAGCCTTTTGTTGTCACTTAAAAAATTTTCTTTTAGAAATTGGAATGTCGAGATTTCCCATAGCTTCAAACTTTAGTTGCTCAGTATTGTCCATAACCGGGGACACGGCTAAGTACTTAGATTTTTATTATCTTCTGCAGAAGTAGTACACTTTACCCACATGTCACAATCTCATCTTGTTGCCACCAGTGGCCACTGGATTAGTGCTCACCAAGATGGAGTACTGGCAGATTGAGAATGTGACGAAGTCTTTCCAGAGGGTCCTTCCATACACCATTGCTAGCTTGTCTTCAGTACCCATGTAGGATTCCAGGTCCTCATTTTCAGTAGCCTGAAGACAATGCATGGGTCTTCCCAATGTAGTTGACTAAGCCAGAGCCATAATAGCATGTGGTTGTACACGAAAGCCACAATTGGAGAAACATGTTCAATCTCTAAGTTTCCTGGGTGGTTTCCTTTTGGAGCACAACACAAAGAGATTACCATAGACATGGTTCCTTTTGTTGCCACCTTCTCCAAAACTCAAAGTAACCTTGTCCACCCAGGTGGTTCATTGAGTCCTTGTTTTATTATATAAAACACAAGTCCTTTCTCAACTTTATAAAATCTCAACATGTATCTCTTTTCAAAATATAGCAGGGCTAAGCATGTATCAACTACATTGTTTTCACTAAGGATTGTATAGGGTATCCTATTAGGATTTAGCATAGCATAAGTATAAAAATTCTTTTCATGCATGTTTCAAAATCCACTAAGTATAATGAAAATAGTAGGACTTTAGATGATAGTGTCACTTGCCTTTTTGGTAGGAAATGGTGGCTCACTTCTTGATCTTGCTAGTTTCACACTTCACTACAAGTCAATCAAGCAAACACAACATCAATTAGCATTCCAACCAAAATCAATCAAACAAAACACACATAAAATAATGGGACCTAAGTTATGCATGCAAGCATACATAAGATAGTTTTATTTGCCAAGGTGGTCTCTACTAGTCTCTACACATTGTAAGGCTCAAGGTGGACATTTTTCCAAAGTGGCAAAGTCATTTGCAAAAGGGTTTTGCCCACAAACCATTTTTAAATCCATTCATTATTTTATGTGGTGGAAAATATTTTTATCAAATCAAAATCTTTAAGTCTTTCACCAAATGAGTTGCTAATTCTCAAAACTTGGTGTTTTAGGGTCAGTAGGTTTGAACCAAAACATTTTCCCAAAGTTTTTACTCAAAAACATTTTCATAACAAAAACCAATATTTTTATTTGGTTAGAAGTGGGCTAAATTAATTAATCCACCCTAACTTCACCAAATCCATTTTCAAAACCAGGGGTTGGTTCCTAGGGTCAGTAAGTTCACAACAAACCATTTTGCAAAGGTTTCAACCTCAAAAACATTTTTGAACAATTTTTCTAATCTAAACAAGCATACAAATGTTTCTGCAAAAACAAACAATCTACCAGAGGCTTTTTACTAAACAAAAGGCATGGTTGGCTAGGGCTTGTTCCACTAATTCCAACGATATAAAGTTTGTAATTTTTGGACGTGTGGATCAAAAGTTACAAGGGTTTCAATTTGCAAATCAAATCTGTTTTCAAACTCTGTTTTAAACAAAAACTGGCCACGCGTCGCAATGTCATTGGCTGGTACCGCTTCGATCAGATCGGCTCTGCGGCGCGTTGGATCTAAAGGATCTAAACAGATCGCACGGTTCTGGTCGCGTACCCCTTCGGCGCTTAAGTGATCTATCGCGAGCGTCGAATCAAGATCCTACGGTGCGCAGTGTGCCAGCCATAGATGGGCGGCGCTGCGGTGGCTACTGGCGGCGGAGCGACCAGACGGTGGCGGCGCCGGTGAAACAGGAAGCAAGGGAGGATGGGAAGATGCTCACTGAGGTCGCAGAAGGCTGGGGAAGCTCAACGTGGTCTTCTTGGGTCAAGGGGCGCTCTGTCGTAGGAGTAATCGCTCGCCGGAGTGGGGAACAACGTCAGGCGGCTCTGGTTGTTGTCGAGGCGACGCTGCAGATCGCCCTAAGGCAGGACAAGGGCATGGTCAGATGCAGTAGGACGTGGCGAGTGTGGGAGCATCATCGAGGAGTGCTGAAATGACGGAGTTTACCTGGAGTTCACCGGAGTGGAAGATGACGCCAGGCGCTCGAGCTTGTCAAGGTGGCCTTCGAGGACACCAGTTGAACGGAGGGCACAGGCAGATGCGCCTAGGAGTGGTGAGTGTGCTCGTGTGTTTGGAAGGTACGGGGTGGCGAGGCTCGGCCGGAATCGAGGAGAGACGGTGGTCGGAGCAGTGGCGTTGCGAGCTAAAATTGAGGCAGCCTCGGGGAAAAGAGAGGGAGGAGTGCGAGGGGAAATGGAGAGGAGGCCTAGGCGGTTAATAGGGTGCAGTCACGGCGAGTAACGTCATGGAATCAACGTATTCAATCGCCCAGAATGGCAGCAACGGCAGGGCGTCGTCTGCGCGAGGAAGAAGAGGAGGAATGGTGCTCGTGGGGCCTGGCTATCAGCGAGGGAGTGGGGAGGGGAGTTGGGTCCACCAGTCAGCGATTGCGCGAGTCAGTCAATGGGTGGAAAACATTTCGCTGAGGGAGAGTGGGAGTGGGCTGGTACTGGGCTTAGTTGGGCTGCTGGGTTCGGTCGACCAAAACCTTTTTTTTTCTTCCTGAAAGCTTTTTCTTTTTCTATTTCTAATTTTTGTTTTGAAAATCAACAAACAATTCAATCAACAAAACAAATCAAATCCTTCACCAAACTTTGCAACTTTGAATTTGGTTCTGTTCAGTAACATAATCCAAAATCCAAAAACAATATAATAATTTTATTTTAGGGTCCATTATTAATTAAATAAATAGACCATTGTTATTAAATCAAAATAGGATTTGATTTATTTAAAAACTCCTTTTGAAATCTAAATATTTTCAAAACCAAATCAGTACGTTTTATTTGAGAATATAAAATACTTGGAAAACTTATTTTAAACAAATAAATAAGTTTTGATGTTTTGGAAATATTAAAACCTTTATTAATAAAACTTGGATATTAAAACCTTATTACTTTATTTAAATAAACTTTTACTAATTTTCTCAAATGGAAATATTTTATTTCAAAGGCTTGGCCAAGTTTAATTTGGCTTATAAAATAAACCTCATTTTAAAATCCTTCCTTTTCTTTTGAAAACTAAATCTTTTTATAAAAAGATTTCAAAGTAGTAATTCTAAATATTTTTATTTTCCTTTAATAAAAGTTTATCTTTTTGATCCCTTTAGGATTTATTTGTTCAAAATAGGTTTGAAGATTCTCATTGGAATTCAAAAAGTTTCTTCTCACCCTGAAAATCAACAAAGTTTTATTTTATTCATTTATTTTTCACATTACAAGATTTGGAAAATCTTGGGATGTGACAGGCTACCACCCTTAAAATAAATCTCGTCCCGAGATTTGGGAAGGCTAGGGTTACAAGTAGGCTCAAAACATCTAGGGTACTTCCACCCTTAAAATTTTTCCAACTAAGCTACATGTTGGCTTGCTTGGGATCTTGGGGAAACTTCTCTGGGAAAACATCTGCATTGTGTCCTTTGTTTTCATACTTGATTCATGGGCCAAGGTTGAGTTTCTCCATAGGCTTGTTTAACTTGTTCTTCATCTTTTCTAGACAATTGCTTGCATAATGTCCTGAGTTCTTGCAATTGAAACAGTGGATATCCTTAAGTTCTTTACGTGGCTCTTGTGGACAAGTTGCTACATAATGGCCTAGCTTTTTGCAGTTGTTGCACATCACTTGGCCAATCTCCTTATTCTTCTGGTTCTCTGGGCATTCACTGGAATAGTGTCCCATTTCTTTACATTTATGACATTGCACATGGCTTTTGTCCTTCTTTTGCTTTTGGGGTTTCTCCAAAGCTAGGAGTGCATCCAGTTCATGTTGTTCATAAGTTATCTGGTAGGTAGGAATGTCTACATGTTTCTTGGACCTTTTATTGCTCTTTAGAAAACTCACATTCCTCTTATTTGATCCTTTGAATTGGGTTGTCTTGCTTGGAGGTATAAGTGGGCCTTTTCCTTTGTCGTCAACCTTCTTGGTAGACTTGGATCCTTCTGGATAGTTTGCAATCATTTGTTGCACTCCACCTTGTTTCCTTTGTTCAACAATGGAATAGATGGGGCATTGGATAGGAACATGGTTGTTTCCTTCACATAGGTAGCAAGTAGCTTGAGAGGTGGGACATTGTCCAACAGGATGTTTCTCTTCACAGTTGGGGCATTGATCTCCATGCTCCTTGGAAGTATGATCTTTGTCTCCACAAATAATACAAGCTGGGGCTCCATCTAGAATAACATTTCTGTCATCCTTGTTGTCACAAACTCTTTTGGAATAGTTTTCTTCCATATTGATCATTTGATCAGTCACCCTAAGCATCAATTGGGTTTGGTCTTCCAAAAACTTTTGCAGGGTTGAATCTTTATCACTAGTGTTGGCTATGAACTGAGCTGTCATTTGGTTCAACTGGTGTTGGGTTGCAATGAGCTCTTTCATGCTGTCCTCTTGGCTGGTGTTGGTGTCATCAACCTTGATGTTGGAGTCTCTTGGAGTAGTCATCTGTTTGGGTTGAAGGGAGATTAGAATAGGCAAAAAGATTTTTCTAAGTAAAGATTCTAATTTCTCACATCACAATTCACACAAGCAATGCACAAGCTTTCACAAACAACTTTTCACTCAAACAACAAAGTTCAAGCACATACTTTGTCAACAAAATATTTTTGTTACACCGCATAAGTTGGGTTTAGTTACAATATGGTGGTCCATCTATACGGTTATCTTGTGATCTTTCCATCCTCCTTGGTTGATTCTTCTTGTATGAGATTCAAGGTTTCCTTGAGAAAAACTCTTAGTCACTAAACTTCATGTGAAGTGAACTCCTTCTGATTTTGCATTCCCTTAGTCTCTATATCTTGAGTAAGATTTCCTTGTCTATCTTGTAGTCCTTAACGGTATCCAAGTTGGAGGTCCTTGGTGAAAATGCTGAAGATGTTGAAGTCATTAGAGTTGAAGATGTTGAAGTCATTAGAGTTGAAGATGTTGATGAAATCCTTTGCACATGGTGAAGTCTTTGGTCAAAGGGTAGGTTTTCCCATCAAGTTGAAGTAGAAGAGATGTAGAGTTGAAACCAAAATGGTTGAGGAAAGAGTTTATAAGATTGTTGGTAAATAAGTTTTGGAACAAGTATAACTCCTATTTTTCTAAGGGTTTTGGTCCAATCCTAGGTTTACAATCCTACAGGCAACACAATGCTCTGATACCATCTGTAGAGGGAGTGACCTTCAAATAAGGTAGAGTCCCCTGTGATTACAATGCTAGTCCCTGGATCAATAGCTAGCATCCACAGTTAAGATGTAATATCAAGAAACAAAGGTCATAATATAACTTTATAACCAGGAATAACATAATTTTATTACATCTTACATAGCTTATTTGGCTATTACATTACATTGCAGCGGAATATCTATAAGCATGGGGTCCTTCATCTTCAAAGTGCCACGGGCAGACATGTTGGTTGTAGACTTTGTAATCCTAATCAATCAATCTTTACTGAAAGCAATCAAACCTGCAACATTACAAGTTACAGCCACAAGGTCAATACAATTGAATTGTATTGGCAAGTTTCACTACTATGCAGAATATAAGTGGATCCTATCATTACTTGCATATTTGGCTAAGTAGGGTTTTAGGCTCATTTGCAGAAAGCAATATTTTATCCTATCTTTTCAAAATGGTTTGATCTTTGATCAAGTCTTTGAAAACTCCTTGGTGAAGCCCAAGTGTTTAAGTTGTTCTCAAAATCTCCTTGAACTCCTTGGTACCCCCAATTGTTCAAGTTTTTATCAAAAACTCTTGAGCTCCTTGGTACCCCCAATTGCATCAAGTTTTATCAAAATCTCTTGAGCTCCTTGGTACCCCCAAGTGCATCAAGCCTTTTGTTGTCACTTAAAAAATTTTCTTTTAGAAATTGGAATGTCGAGATTTCCCATAGCTTCAAACTTTAGTTGCTCAGTATTGTCCATAACCGGGGACACGGCTAAGTACTTAGATTTTTATTATCTTCTGCAGAAGTACACTTTACCCACATGTCACAATCTCATCTTGTTGCCACCAGTGGCCCTTTGGATTAGTGCTCACCAAGATGGAGTCTTGGCAGATTGAGAATGTGTGAAGTCTTTCCAGAGGGTCCTTCCATACACCATTGCTAGCTTGTCTTCAGTACCCATGTAGGATTCCAGGTCCTCATTTTCAGTAGCCTGAAGACAATGCATGGGTCTTCCCAATGTAGTTGACTAAGCCAGAGCCATAATAGCATGTGGTTGTACACGAAAGCCACAATTGGAGAAACATGTTCAATCTCTAAGTTTCCTGGGTGGTTTCCTTTTGGAGCACAACACAAAGAGATTACCATAGACATGGTTCCTTTTGTTGCCACCTTCTCCAAAACTCAAAGTAACCTTGTCCACCCAGGTGGTTCATTGAGTCCTTGTTTTATTATATAAAACACAAGTCCTTTCTCAACTTTATAAAATCTCAACATGTATCTCTTTTCAAAATATAGCAGGGCTAAGCATGTATCAACTACATTGTTTTCACTAAGGATTGTATAGGGTATCCTATTAGGATTTAGCATAGCATAAGTATAAAAATTCTTTTCATGCATGTTTCAAAATCCACTAAGTATAATGAAAATAGTAGGACTTTAGATGATAGTGTCACTTGCCTTTTTGGTAGGAAATGGTGGCTCACTTCTTGATCTTGCTAGTTTCACACTTCACTACAAGTCAATCAAGCAAACACAACATCAACTAGCATTCCAACCAAAATCAATCAAACAAAACACACATAAAATAATGGGACCTAAGTTATGCATGCAAGCATACATAAGATAGTTTTATTTGCCAAGGTGGTCTCTACTAGTCTCTACACATTGTAAGGCTCAAGGTGGACATTTTTCCAAAGTGGCAAAGTCATTTGCAAAAGGGTTTTGCCCACAAACCATTTTTAAATCCATTCATTATTTTATGTGGTGGAAAATATTTTTATCAAATCAAAATCTTTAAGTCTTTCACCAAATGAGTTGCTAATTCTCAAAACTTGGTGTTTTAGGGTCGAGGTTTGAACCAAAACATTTTCCCAAAGTTTTTACTCAAAAACATTTTCATAACAAAAACCAATATTTTTATTTGGTTAGAAGTGGGCTAAATTAATTAATCCACCCTAACTTCACCAAATCCATTTTCAAAACCAGGGGTTGGTTCCTAGGGTCAGTAAGTTCACAACAAACCATTTTGCAAAGGTTTCAACCTCAAAAACATTTTTGAACAATTTTTCTAATCTAAACAAGCATACAAATGTTTCTGCAAAAACAAACAATCTACCAGAGGCTTTTTACTAAACAAAAGGCATGGTTGGCTAGGGCTTGTTCCACTAATTCCAACGATATAAAGTTTGTAATTTTTGGACGTGTGGATCAAAAGTTACAAGGGTTTCAATTTGCAAATCAAATCTGTTTTCAAACTCTGTTTTAAACAAAAACTGGCCACGCGTCGCAATGTCATTGGCTGGTACCGCTTCGATCAGATCGGCTCTGCGGCGCGTTGGATCTAAAGGATCTAAACAGATCGCACGGTTCTGGTCGCGTACCCCTTCGGCGCTTAAGTGATCTATCGCGAGCGTCGGATCAAGATCTGATCGCGATGTGCCGACCATAGATGGGCGGCGCTGCGGTGGCTACTGGCGGCGGAGCGACCAGACGGTGGCGGCGCCGGTGAAACAGGAAGCAAGGGAGGATGGGAAGATGCTCACTGAGGTCGCAGAAGGCTGGGGAAGCTCAACGTGGTCTTCTTGGGTCAAGGGGCGCTCTGTCGTAGGAGTAATCGCTCGCCGGAGTGGGGAACAACGTCAGGCGGCTCTGGTTGTTGTCGAGGCGACGCTGCAGATCGCCCTAAGGCAGGACAAGGGCATGGTCAGATGCAGTAGGACGTGGCGAGTGTGGGAGCATCATCGAGGAGTGCTGGGGCGAACGGAGTTTACCTGTGGAGTTCACCGGAGTGGAAGACAGACGCGGCGGCGCTCAGAGCTTGTCGAAGGTGACGCTCAGGGACACCCGCGGTTGAACGGAGGGCACAGGCAGATGCGCCTAGGAGTGGTGAGTGTGCTCGTGTGTTTGGAAGGTACGGGGTGGCGAGGCTCGGCCGGAATCGAGGAGAGACGGTGGTCGGAGCAGTGGCGTTGCGAGCTAAAATTGAGGCAGCCTCGGGGAAAAGAGAGGGAGGAGTGCGAGGGGAAATGGAGAGGAGGCCTAGGCGGTTAATAGGGTGCAGTCACGGCGAGTAACGGTCGCGGAATCAACGCGTATTCAATCGCCAGCGTAAATGGCAGCAACGGCAGGGCGTCGTCTGCGCGAGGAAGAAGAGGAGGAATGGTGCTCGTGGGGCCTGGCTGTCAGCGAGGGAGTGGGGAGGGGAGTTGGGTCCACCAGTCAGCGATTGCACGGGTCAGTCAATGGGTGGAAAACGTTTCGCCGAGGGAGAGTGGGAGTGGGCTGGTACTGGGCTTAGTTGGGCTGCTGGGTTCGGTCGACCAAAACCTTTTTTTTCTTCCTGAAAGCTTTTTCTTTTTCTATTTCTAATTTCTGTTTTGAAAATCAACAAACAATTCAATCAACAAAACAAATCAAATCCTTCACCAAACTTTGCAACTTTGAATTTGGTTCTGTTCAGTAACATAATCCAAAATCCAAAAACAAAATAATAATTTTATTTTAGGGTCCATTATTAATTAAATAAATAGACCATTGTTATTAAATCAAAATAGGATTTGATTTATTTAAAAACTCCTTTTGAAATCTAAATATTTTCAAAACCAAATCAGTAGGTTTTATTTGAGAATATAAAATACTTGGAAAACTTATTTTAAACAAATAAATAAGTTTTGATGTTTTGGAAATATTAAAACCTTTATTAATAAAACTTGGATATTAAAACCTTATTACTTTATTTAAATAAACTTTTACTAATTTTCTCAAATGGAAATATTTTATTTCAAAGGCTTGGCCAAGTTTAATTTGGCTTATAAAATAAACCTCATTTTAAAATCCTTCCTTTTCTTTTGAAAACTAAATCTTTTTATAAAAAGATTTCAAAGTAGTAATTATAAATATTTTTATTTTCCTTTAATAAAAGTTTATCTTTTTGATCCCTTTAGGATTTATTTGTTCAAAATAGGTTTGAAAATTCTCATTGGAATTCAAAAAGTTTCTTCTCACCCTGAAAATCAACAAAGTTTTATTTTATTCATTTATTTTTCACATTACAAGATTTGGAAAATCTTGGGATGTGACAATGTGTGGAAGATATTATGATATCTGAAACGAAGTTTTGGTCGCAACATGATAGAGTATAATATGTCAAAAGTCATGTTCTCATATTTGATAAGAATTTGCAAAAGGTTGGAGACACTGGTTGTCCTAAACCTCCAAAAGGTTTTGGAGAGCAACATTATACTCATGATTCACCGTTATAAGCTAAAAGTAGCTTGATCATGGATGATTCCATGATAAGGGTAAATATTTGATGTAGGTAAAATGTTTACTACACCAAGAGATTACTAAAGAAAGGAATTTGAAAGAACACCAAACATTTGATGATGGTGAACTACTTCAAAGTGCAAGTCCAAAGACATTGGTATTTTACTATACATGCTTTGGACTATGTGTCATGTATATGGCTCCACTATTGATGTTGATAGATTCTTTCAAACAGAACAGGAAATACTAAAAGAGAATCTCATAAGTATATTGCAGAAAAGAAAAGACTAGAATTGTTCAGCTTAAGTATATAGATGATATACATGTTATGGATATATTCTTTGCTTATTAAACAATGTGGTTCTTAAGTATTTGATACTGAATTTGTTGGTGTGAATCGTCATATGAAACAACACAATTCATGAACTACAATGGCCTAACTAACTAGCAAAAGAATATGTGATGATGTTCATCGAGAACAAATAAAGGTTTATTGTGTTTCTCGTTAAAAGCTTGCCTTCAAGATTTGTTTTATCAGGTATTATGAGAACAAAAGGGTTGTTCAATTAATTGCCGTAATCCATAAAAGATGGATGATTCACAAATCTCGTTGGAGAAATCACATCCATAAATCTAGTGCTAAAAATGTCAAAAGACAAATTGATTGAAAGATCACTTATGAAGTGACATCGCCGTTTAAATTATATTGGAAAGAAAACATGGAGAAACTCCATATGGATGGAATTTTGGAGTCGTTTGATTTTTGATCAAATGACGCTTGTGAAACTTTCCTAGAGATAATTAAAACTTCGTTCATAGGCCAAAAGGGAACGAATGACTAGCTTATTGGAACTTGCACATATTGTTGTACGGAATTCATTATGTGTAGTCAAGAGCGATGGATTTCAACTTCATATGCTTCCTCCAAAAATTTGAGTGAATATATGAATATTTACTTAATAAGGATGAAGTATGAAACATTTGAAAAGTTCAAAGATTTTCAAGATGAAGTGCAAAATCATTGTAACAAGAATATAAATAGTTTATGATAAGATCATAAAGGAAGATATTTGAGTTACAAGTTTAGCATAATACCTAAGATTTAAGGAATCGTTCCGTGGATTTGCATTTCCCGAAACACCATAAGAGTATGGAGCGTTCGAGATATGTAATTAAACCTTGTTTGACATGGTAAGATCAAAGGTGTAATTCATAAAACTGTCATTATATTTTAAAGATTAGAAGCTTTAGAGACTACCGTTTTTCCACTGAAAAGAGCTCCAT
Organism: Avena insularis; assembly: GCA_023614405.1. Classification (NCBI taxonomy): domain Eukaryota; kingdom Viridiplantae; phylum Streptophyta; class Magnoliopsida; order Poales; family Poaceae; genus Avena; species Avena insularis. The sequence continues at coordinate 25,434,448 of CM042689.1, read as the reverse complement.
CATAATCCGTTGAATTGACACCATATAAAGTTATGGTTTGGGATAAAACCCAAGTTGTCCTTTCTTAAACATTGTATGCTATGCATAAGAAAGATGTTTGCAACCAAAGTCGGATGAACCTATCTTTGTATGTTATTTCGAATAACTGTTCCTTCATAACATCGGAGACAAAAATGTTTGTCGCTTAGAACGTCAAGTTTCTTTAAGAAGGAATTTTCGTGAAAAGTTAAGTGGGAGGACAATAGAACTTTGATAAGGTTAAAAGAACCTTAGCTATATGTGCAGAGTTCTTGGCGCCGAAAAGTGTTCCGGAGGCGAGAACAATGCTCATGGCTCACGTGCCTCAAAGGTTGTGGTTACGGAGATCTAAGTTCCTATTAAAACAAGTAGGTCGGGTAAACAATCAAATACCAAGATTTGAGAGTTAAATCATTATTTGACAATAATGATCCGACTACATGCAAAGAAGCGATGATGGGCCCTGACTCCGTCAAATGGCTTGAAGCCATAAAATCCGTGATAGTTCCATATACGAGAGATCAAGCTTTGAACTTGAAAGACCCTCTGGAAAGGTACAAGACCTTACAGTCGTATTTGGATCTATAAAGAAATAGACATGGATGTTTCACATCTATGAAATTATCGACATGTCGAGAAAGAGTTCACGACAATGTTCAAAGAGTTGACTATGACAAGATCTGATCTTTCATTAAGCGATATTTAGTTTAGACGGATTAATGTAGCAACTACGACATATAATTTTGTTATGTGTTGAATAAACAAAACAAGTCTTCTAATAGAATGGTTACCAAGGACGTGTGCATGACACGGTCCAAAGGGTTTTGTTAATTCAAAGGATGCTAAAAGCATATGCAAACTTTAATAGTTGAAGTAAGCATCGCCGAGTTGGAATCTTCACCATGATGAAACTGTTAAAAGAGTTTAATTTCATCGGAGACGATGAAGATGCTTGCATTTGCAAGAAATTAAGTGGGAGCGCTAAGACATGTTTCTAATACATTATGTGGAAGACATATTGTTGATTGGAAATAATGTATCTTTTATTAACACAGAATAAGAATTTCATCTCGATGAAAGGCTTAGGCAGAACCTGAATATTTGGCATCAATGTCTATGGATAAATTGTGACACCAATATGGTTGTGCCAGAAGTACATAGATGAGATATTGAATGAGTTCAATATAGAAACTACAAGAAAGGTTCTTGTTGCACAGGAAGGATTGGATAAAGATTTAAGTATTTTTGATACTTGATAGATACAATCACAAAGAGTATTTTATCAATCATGCTGTGATGTGTACAAATCCAGAAGTGTCCTATGCTCTAAATGTTATGAGCATATACCAGAATAATTCATAAGATGATCATTGGACGATAGTAAAGATATTCTTATGATCTTTTAAAAGAACTAAGAATATATTATTTTGTAGAAGTGACAAATAGATGGTTAGTTCATTGTAAAAGTATTACATTGATACTAGTTTTGTCATGAAGTACAAATTAAGTTTATCTCAATCTAAACTAAGGGTGGCACAATATGATGGAAAGTAAGTTCCATAATGGATTTGGATGAGTTCCAAAGTTAAAGACATTGTGACAGATACTACAACAAAAGGCTAAGTATATAACTGCTATTATAGCAGCAAAAGAGGGCATTTGTGTCAAGTAGTTTGTTATCAAACTAGGTGTAGTTCACAACAGGGATAATACTATGGAGATATATGCGACAATATTATCAACATGTTTTAACCCCAAAGAACTAAAGGTCACACCAAAGGACCAAATTTGTACAAAGCCATCTCATTAGAAAATGAGTGATGCGTGAGGCAAAAGACATGCAATTACACACGGACCTGGAAGTGTCAGATCCGGAGATCAGTTGACCACTAGCAATCGTGTACATACAACACCGAAAAGCCATAGGTGTTGAATACACAAAGGTTTGAAACTAGATTATTGACTCTCGTGCAAGTGGGAGACTGTTGGAGATATGCCCAAGAGGCAATAATAAAGTGGTTATTATCATATCTTCATACTTATGATAAATGTTTACATATCATGTTATAATTGTATTAACCGGAAACAATAATACTTGTGTGATTTGTAAACATAAAAGAGTCCCTAGTAAAGCCTCTTGTTAAACTAGCTTGTTGGTTAATATATGATCATGGTTTCCTGATCATGAACATAGAGATGTTATTAACAACAGGGTCATATCATTAGGAGAATGATGTGATGGACATACTCCTATAGTTAAGCGTAGCATAAAGATCAAGTCATTTAATATAGTTCATTTGCTATAAGCTTTGATACATAGTAACCTAATTCCTTGACCATGAGATCATGCTTATCACCATCACCGGAAGGATGCTTTGATGACATCAAACACCACACCGAATCGGGTGGCTATAAAGATGGCATTGAGTGTTCGGAAAGTATGGGTTGAGACACATGGATCAAGAGTGGGATTTGTCCATCCATATGACGGATAGATATACTCTGGGCCCTCTCGGTGGAATGTCATCCAATTAGCTTGCAAGCATGTGACTGGCTCACAAGGGATCACATACCACGGGAACGAGAAAATAGTACTTATTGGTAACGAGGTTGAACTAGGTATGCAGAGATACCGACGATCAAAACCTCGGATAAGTAAACTATCGTGAGACAAAGGGAAATTGGTATCGTATGTAAGTGGTTCATTCGATCGCAAAGTAATCGTAAAAATATGTGGGAGCCATATGAATTTCCAGATTCCTCTATTGGTTATTGATCGGAGAAGTGTCTCGATCATATCCGCATAATTCACGGACCGTAGGGAGACACACTTAAGGATTCGATGTTGTTGAGTAGTTATGGAATGATGAGTAAGAGACCGAATGTTGTTCGGAGTCTCGGATGGGATCCGGGATATCACGAGGAGATCTGGAATGGTCCGGAGAATAAGATTCATATAAGGAAAGTCCTGTTTCGGAGTTGGAGAATGGTTCCGGTGTTTTCATCGGAAATGTTCTAGAAGGTTCCGGAATGTCCGGCACTCTGGAGGGGAAGGGTACATGGATGTGTTATATCAAGTTGGTATGATTACATCATGTACTAGGTGTCATCTCTGAACAAAATAAAGGGTTTAATCAAATCCTAGTTTGAAAAAGTCAAACGCCAATTTGAAAAGTCAAACGGCTATTTTGGGAAGTGGAGAGGGAGGTGGAAACCGAGTTGGGGAGGAGTTCGTCCCCTCCATCGTCGGCCCACCTTGAAGCCGAGTTGGGGAGGGACTCCCTCCTGGCCGCCCCTCCACCTATATAAGGAGGGGCAGGGCTCCCCTCCTAGACACACAAGTTGCCTCCTCTAAACCCTAGCTCCAAGCCGCCGCCCGCCCGCCATAGCCGCCGCCGGCCCTAGGGCAACTCGCCGCCGCCGCCTAGCTAAACCTTAGCCGCCGGCCAAGCCCCCTCCTCGGCGTGTCTAAACCCTAGATCGTCGAGGGTCTCTCTCATACTCCACCATACTCGCTCCGGCTTAAAGCGAAGCCCTGCGAGATCTCCCCTCTACTTCCGGTACCACGCCATCGTGCTGCCGGAATCGCGAGGAGAGTGCTACAACCTCCGCTGCCTGCTGGAACAAGGGAGAGGAAGGTCTTCATCAGTCAGAACGTGTGACCATTGGAGCGCTGCCGGAACGCAGCGCCGGAAGGATCGTCTACTCGATCTTGAGATCGGCAAGTGTACGACTACATCACCCACGAGAATCTGCTCTCGTTGACCGCTTTGGAATCTTCGAGGGTGAGTTCCTCTATCGACTCGTTGCTACAATCTAGTAGATAGATCTTGGCTTGATCATAGATTAGATCTTGATTGTGTGTTCATGCGGTAGAAAATTTTGTTTTCCATGCTACGAACCCCTACAGTGATAACATACATTGGCTTGGAGAGAACGTCCATGAGAGAAATCCAAGAGGTTGGATATGGAAGAGACATCTAAGGAGTGATCCTCCATCCTTGACGACCATATCTGATGGGAGATCTAGAGCAGAATCGCCATGAAAGTACCATCGCCATGGGAGTCGCCAGACCGGTGGGTGGGTACAACATCCATAACATACCCTCTAGGTTAGATTTTCTTCCAACCAAATTATAAGGTGTTTTAGACACTACTAGGAAAAATGTGGCGCATCGGTTTTTGCGCCATGAAACCACGCTATGGGTAAATTTTAGCGGTGACGTACCAGGTGGTGCGCCACGGGTAGTAAAAGTTTTAAAGTTGATGTTTGTTAATTTTTCTATAAACTAGACCACATTATCTACCTACATGTCAAAGGATTTTAAAATTTGAAGTATTTTTATTTTTTATTTTTTGCAAGACTAAAATGACGATCCAGACGTGGAGCAAGTTGGCGGCTGGCTGCATCACTATGTGGTGCCCTACAGGTAAGTAAGTGCGCTCCTGGTGGCATGACTCACACATAGTGGTGGCACACCACTTAGGGCATGCGCCATAGGTAAGTGATATATTCGTGGGGCACCTCATAGTGGTGCGCCACGACTATTTACGCGTGGTGCACCCACTCCTTAGTGTGCCACGGGTATGCGATCTTTCTATAGCCCTTTTCCTAGTAGCGAGATTTTTTCTAGAACGCATGTAGCTAGATGTATTTTAGTGTGTAGGTTAGGAGCAAAATGAGTTAAACTACACAGTAAAAACGTCTAGATACATGTCTTTTAGAGAGAAAAAAAAGGTAAAACATCTTATATTTTGGAATAGAGGAAGTACATAAATAGTGAAGTTGTATTTTTTCGTTGTGCTATGGAAAAATAAAATATGTTGGTGAAGTACTTCTCTACAACCGTTTATTTTATGGTCAAAATCATTTTTTTGGAAGTAAGAAAAGATAAATTTGGCCATGAAATACTGGGACAATTATTAGTTTCCTAGTTTATTTTCAATAAATACATGAATCATTCCTCACATTTTTCTAGCACAAGACACAACTAATTTACCATAACTAATATATCTAGCAGCACATAACTAATTTTCCCTTTTTCCTACATTTTCTAGAATTTCTAATTTGCCAATATAGGTTCCACGTCAACCAAACCAGTCACTTGGCGCACATATTAGGGAAAACCACCGGGCAATGAAGCGATCAGAACGAACAAAACCAGGTTCGGAGCCAAGAGATAGAAGCGAACGAGTTTAAGGACGTCCATGTCTAGTTTCAGTGCTCAAGGGAGCTATACATAAAAAATGGAAAGCACCTTAAGTTGTACAGTACATAATTTGAGCATTGAAAATAACTAGCTTTACTAACGTGGGGTTTAAACCCAGGCCGCGGTGCCATCATAATTTAGACTGCTAGCACCAAAAGATAAGATTTATTCTTCAGCTAGGGATTAACCAAGTCCGGTCTCTTTCGACAGACATGAGTTCTGCAAGATCAGACATCTACTTCTTCGGTCCAGAAATAACTGACTTGGTTTTATCAAGATTCGAATGTACTAAAATGTGTCGAATCTAGACAAAATCAACTCAGTTATTTTTTGTACGGAGGAAGTATTTCTTTTGTTTTGCAGCAATCAAGTTAGAGTTATTTTGCACAACCTATCCCAATAATCACGTGTCGTCGCAGAAATTTCAACCCATTATGCATGCCAAGGAAAGTTACAAGACGCCGAACGTAAATAAAAACCAAAGTAGTGCAACGAGGCTGAAAAGGCCAAAAGGAAAAATAAACAAAAAGAAGCAGCACATCTCCAAAACATGTACACCTTGGCATCCCAATGGCAATTTCCCCTGGATGCACCACAGTATCATCAGCGCTAGCTCACGATCGGCAGTATCACTTTGCAGGATTTGGATCAAACCCCTCCTCCCGCTAGTACACCACACCGAGGCGAGAAGCCCCTTTCGCGGCCACTTTACTTGACTGCTTCGCCTAAAAAGCAAGGCTCTGTCTCTCCAGTCCACCGTATGCAATGGCATGGCATGGCATGGATTCCCTCCGTCGCTCTCCTTGCTCCATCCAAGATGCTTCTTTTCCGGGATCCCCCTTTCCTTTTCTCCCCTGTCTTTGCTGTCTGTAAGCACCTTCCCTTAAACCCCCTTTAAAGCCCGAGAGCATAGGCATAGATCCCTCCCTCCATCACAAAACCTTATCCCCTCAGGCTCAGAATCCCTGTGTGTATCATGCTGCTGATCACCGTTTCTTTTCCATCCATTTGGCTTGGGGTTGGGGGGTAAAAGTGACCTGCACCTGCAGGCAGGAAGAGTGCAATCTGAACCCAGAAGAATGCAGGAGGAAGACTTCAAAATGTTTCGCTGAAAAGGAGGGGAATAGTTTAAAGTGACCACAAGAGAAAGATTTACCCTGCCGTGACACTGAAGTCAATGCGATGAACTCAGAGAAACAACTGCAGCTCTGCAGAGGTGGTTCAGTGGAAAAGGGTTTGGGTTCAGAGTTGAGGAAATGCGCTCTCTGATCATCACAGTTCGCTTACCAGCAGTACCCTGTTCTGTTTGTACTACTACTACTACTCAGGCTGTGCGGGTTTGTAAAGCGCTGACTGCTGAGCTAACAAAAAAGATGCCCGCATAGACCGCTCCGCGTCACGCTAAAACGGACACGGATCTCGGGGCAGAGAAGATGCGAGATAATAAGAGCACAAAACTGACTGAACCGCGAGATAATTTCTTGTCACTCCGAAGCGACTCGATCGATCGGCCTGTCAGTCACAGTTCTGTACTAGATGTTCTCCGCGCATCTACCATGTTACGAGATGCGTGCGCTGGATCACTCGATGGATTGTTCATGGCTCGTTGCGGTAGGGAGGAATCCCGGCCGTAAAGCCTACTCTCGAGCCTCTGAAGTCTGAAACGACCTAGGCATCGACCAGGATTCAGACACGATAGGAGAAGACAACCAGCAAGCAGCTCACTCTGTCAGCCAGATCGAATGACTTGAGTTCAGAGCAAAACCAAACGATACACCTTAACGGAGAAGCAAAGCCTAGGAGAATCCATGGCTTTGATTAGCGGAGGTACGGAGCATCTTCGTGTCGGAGGGAAAGACGGAGCTACTCATATAATCAGTGGGATCATTGCCTGGGGGGAAAGAGTATGGTTCTGGAAGGCAACCGTGTATGTAGGATTAAAGCTTTGGCAATGGAGTACATGTACATGGAAGTTTGGGAGGGACGAAGAAATTAAAGGGGAGATGTCTACTACTACCATTCTGAGGGAGGGACGTTAACTTAGGGGCATCATTTGGTGCGTACGAGTGTCTTTCTGGAAAGGAAGACTCCGAAACTACTCGAGTTCAAAGTTTTTCCCAAATGATTGTGCTCTGGCTAGCTGTCGGTTAGGGCACACAAAAGATGAGATGTGTATGGCTGTCAGATCAGGTGCTTCAAACACAATGTTAACTAGCTAGCTTGGTTACGCCACACCATCTCTCTGTATCAGCGGCTCGAAACCCCTCGAGCTCGAATCTAGACCTAATCCCATCCCTCTCTTTCTTTCTTTCAAATAATCTCGTCCATTTGCATGGAAAAGGAATGTTAGTGGATGGAGCCTGCATGCCCGAGGAGGATATGAGGAACATTCAGAACGCAATCCGAATCGACCCAACAGGATATGATACTGTATACTACATATTTTGCAAGAACTCTTTCAAAGATCTCTCTCTCTCTCTCTCTCTCTTTCTCGCCCGCTCGAGAGAGCAATCGGAGCCGGATGGTCCTAGCAAGAACCTTAACCTGCTGCATCGACGATTAGCATCCATCCCGGCGGGCCAGATTCCTGATGAGCACTGGCCGTTCTTTTCTAATCGCTAGCTAGCTGCTTTTCTCCGCGGCACTGAATGAATTATCCCCCACCAATCCCACAAATATTCTCCCCCCAGCTGCCCCATGCAAGCATCATAATTAAAATGGAATAACGAACTAATTTTTTCGCTAATAACACCACGCGCGCAGGGCAGAGAGAACAAGTTTCTTTTTCTCTCTCTTTCTTTCTTTCTGGAGAATTTCTTGTCCTTTTCATGTGTACTGGACTACAGGCAGGAAGTGCAGAATATGCTCTGTACCCTGCACGATCTTCCAAGAGATCACACACAAGATACACAGCTGAGGTTCGTAGGCTCATGGGTCTGCAGCTGCAGAGGCGAGCGCAGGCTAGCTAGCAGTGCAACTTTTTGAGAGTATCGCTCGCTCCTAAAGCAGTCTGCTTGATGCCACTACAAACACCGATCATGTTTAAAAGTAAACGAAATTTGTTTGGGAGCACACCGAGGAGTACGTACCATGGTAGTATCATTGTGAAAAACCGTGTGATTAAAACTCTGAATCCGAGGTGCAAAACAAGATCCAAAGCCACCATGCATGTCAGTTTAAAAAATGATGATCAGAACAGACCTCTGATCGGACGAATCCAGGCTCGAGATCGTGTTGGTGGTATTTCAGCTCGGCGCTCGAGAGATGGGCAGAGGGGATGATCATGAACATGAAGCAAAGAACAAAAGCAAAAAACAAAATGCCGTGGAAAGATGAGCGAAAAAAACACAATGCCCGCGCGCAAGAGAGACAAAAGCGTAGCGCTACTGTATGTGTCCGTATGGGGCAGAGGGAAAATCGTCAAAGATGGAATATTCGCTGGGGGACGGAAGGGGATATGGGTGGATATTCAGAGGACGATTTGGTGTGGGGCCCTCCCCGGTTCTGACGCGTGTCACGAGGAGAAAGTGCCTAAAGCCCCCTCTGCTGCTCTGCTGCACAACGGCCAGGACACACCACCGCTGCTACCTGCCTGTACATCACCCTCTTGACTTGGAATCGTGGTCTCATGGACCAATCCATCTCTCGGAAATAGAGGAAACCGCACCTTCCAACAGTTTTTCATCCATCTTTTACACAAACAAAACTCTAGCTGACGTTACTTTTGCATACTGAACCAGTTTTTTGTCTAATCTGTTGCAATATTTTCAACAGTTAGTCATCTAATCAACGATTTAGCATGGTAAACTGCAAAACTTTGTCGGTTGCTTCGAACGTCAATGCTCTAACTTATGCATATTGATTGTAGAAAAATACTTTTCGATGGACCAATCGTAAATTGACGGCCCAACAGTTTTAAAAAAAAAATCTTCGATGGACATCTTTCAACTTCTTTTTATGTGAAATGCAAGGTCGAAGTAGACTTATGTGTGGACAATTTATGATAAAACAAAACAAGTCCATTAGACCCAATAAAGAATTCACTGAATAAATGTTCCACACTCAATTATTTTTCTACGATTTAATTTGTATGCTATGATTATTTATTTGCAAGAAAATACCCAAATGTTTTTGCTAAAACATTGATGTTTCATATAAAATAGGTCTATTAATTACATCCTAGATGCATACAAAATATTCGTTTTTTGGATGATTATTTTTTTGTTATCATTATTTTAGCATTTTACAGTATTAATATATGAATTAGAGCATTGAAAATAAGGTTAAATCATTGATTAGAGGACTAACTGGTGAAAGGTACAACATACTATACCAAAAATTGGTGAAATATGCAAAAAAAGTACACCTAGTGTTTTGTGCAAAAGAGGGGTGAAAAACTAGTTGAATGTGCAATTTCCTCCTAGGAATTATGTAGTATCACTTGGGTGAGTAGAATATGTGGAGTGGTCATTAAATATAATGGAACCCCTTTTGATAAAATTATCTCAAGTAACTTCATATATGTGAAAACTTACCTTCTAAGAGAGGTATTTGTGGGAATGATCAACACCTTTTCTCCGCTCGAGGGATGATGGTGGCGCTTATGGATCCCCCACCCCCATGGGGTATCTTTTTTGGAATTGGCACCGAGCCCCCATGTTAATGTTGCGATTTGCTAACTATTCTGACGCTCGATGTGCATTTTATTTGATGGTTTTTTATCGCTATGTTGCAGTGCAGTCGAAGCTATGCCAAGAACACATGGCAACTACTGTGATCTTGAAGGGTTATCCGGCGGGTGGCACTCTTCAGTTGCTACATTGATTGAGTTGTCCTATTCTTGTCATCCAGTCAACTATTTTGTTGGACCGTTGTGTATTTTCTGTAACCTACGAGATGGTGGTTGTGCTTACGGTTGTATGAGGTGAAGTTAAAGTCGTCAAATGGGAGCGCAACGTGATGCATTGCCATGATGAGTGATTTCTCAATGGTGTGTGTCAAATATAGTTTTGTGGCATGGTTGGTCGAGGATGCACCTTGTCTTTGGGTGTGTGAAATATCGGTTTCAGTATGATTTTTTATTTAATTACATGTGTATTTTTCCTACTTAATTAATAGATTGAGATGTATTAGCAGTTAAAACATTTTCTATCGTTTATCAAGCGTAAATTTAATCAAGATAAAAATAATGTGGAAATTAACCTCCAAGTGATATGAGAAGCCCCCTTCCCTCGAATAGTCCTTTTAGCCCCCGAGCTATATGTAGATCTTTAAATGTGTTTAGGAAATTCTGGAAAACATATATGAGTAAATGTAGATATCCAGTATGTATGGTAAAGTTTCATCAAAATATCTCTTCATCTATGATCTACAGAAAAAGGACAAATGTGGCATGAGAAGCCAAGATTATTTTTTCCCTATCAGAGCCACAATTTGTGTTTTTATGTGTAGCAGGAAATCTAATGATTAATTAGCAAAACAAATGCCGATATGTAGAACAGATATGTATGTACCGACATATTTTTTCTTAGATTTTTTTGAAACTTCTAGACATCAATTTATTTTGTAAATCTAAAACCTCACACGATCCTGAAACCACTAGCGTTTGTAGTGATGACCTTTCTTGGACATGCTGGCACTTGGCTTGGAAGAAAAAACTAGTTTCTATTTTTTGTGTGAGTACATACATAGGTCTTCACGTATATGATGCATGGTATACATACGTACCAAAGTACGATATACTACTATACTAGGAGTGTTCGTACAGATAGAGAATCCAGAGAAAAGGTAGGGATTGGAGTCTTGTACCTGAAGACTGCCCCAAGAAAGCGACCAACCCTAATTATTGCACAGGGAATTCGATGCACCAATACTCTCTCACAACACCTTTCTCTCCTCTCTCTGCCCTGATAGTATCATACAAGCTGTTTGTATGGGGATAGAGAGATCTAGAGAGAGAGGAGGGAATCTTCTTAGCTTCCTGCCCACTTCCTCAAAAAGCTAAGAGTAGTAGCAGCAGGGGAGATTCTCACATTCTCACTCACACCCCCTCTTTCTCTCTCTAAAGCACACACTCCATGTCTCCTCCCTTTGTGTCCTTCTTTGTGTGTGTGTGTGCTTGATACCTCCCAAAGCCTAAGATATTCTTTGCTTGAGCCATGCTAATATATTCCCTTGTGAATGCAAAGTGCACTGCCAGTAGTAGCACGTAGTAGTCGCACACACACAGAGAGGCATATATACACATGTGTTGTGTGCAATAGCTAAACTGCTAAGCCTTTTGCATGGTGAAGAAGAAGGAGAAGAAGAAGAGGAGCTTGTGTGTGAAGGGATGCGCCACCCTTTTCAAAGCAAAGAGAGAAGAATCTTTGCATATCTTTGAGGGCTTGAATTGTGTGTGGTATATGCTTTAGTACTCCTTTTACCATTTCCTCTCCGTTGATTAATGGCGCAGGAATCATTCATTAGAACCCTAGAAAACAAAAGCTGCCACTGTGCGAGCATCTGCGATATCTTTCTTAACTCTTATCAATTAGGTATATAATGAATTCTCTTGCTTTAGGGTTTTTTTTCTAGTGCAAGTAGAGGATGGTGTGATTCCCAGCTATCTAGGTATATCTGGTGATTATCCCTTGTGCGTGTCTTAAATTAATTAAATGTTATTGTGCCAAAGGTAAATATATTCTTCAAGACACCTTGCTGGTTCTTTCTTAGACTTGCAAGGTTCTCTTTGGACTACTTTGATCTCACCTTTAATTCTTTTGAATCATGAGCACCCAGCTAAGCTAGAGTAACTTCCATTTGGGTGATGGGTTGATTCCCCATTGTAAAAAAAACAACCACAAAAGTTTAACCTAGCTACCACAGCATATGGAATCCATGTAAAAAGATTGACCTCAAGAAAAACACATTCATGTGGCGCTGGATGAGTGGCAGTGAGACAAGAAGACTTGTCCAACAAACATCAAAGGCTCCAATTTCCATGCATGCATACTGGCCAGAGAGACTTGATCAGAGGGTGCTGTTTATGAAACTTTCAAAGGTACACACATATAAATATAGCTATAGCTAGGTTCATTTGATCTTATTAAAATACTCTTGGAGAGGGAGAGCTAGGTTGATCAGAAACCACATGACCCCCCAGTTGCTACGGCTATATCCTACTCCACCTTGTAGTACAGTACATGAAACCTCCTGCATGCCACGCATGCATAATGCAGAAGATTAGCTTTTGTACCTTTGATCTTTGCAAGAAGTTACCATGCCCTTTGCTTTATCCCTCTATCTATAAGGTCTACCTTGATCACACCCTCTCTGCTTCCCTCCCATACAGATACAGATAACAGTGAGAACTTTTCCTTTTCACCCCCTCAAAATCCAACTTTACTCTCCCTCCCATCCCAGCCAGAACTCACCCTTAAAAACAGGCCGATTCCCACCCCGATCCCCCCCCATCACGCACACAACCTGAATAATATACTGGAGCTTCATTCCCTATAGCACGTACCTCCAAGGTGTGTACTGTAAGCTAGCTAGCTGCACTCCCACTGCTCAACCACCAGCTGTGCTCGATAGAAATGGATTCTTCGCCTTCTGACCTAACCCTGGACTACACGCCCAACGGCAACGGCGGTGGCGGCGCGACGGCTGCCAGCGGGTACTTGATCACGTCCCCCAAGCAGGCGCCGCCGATCGTGGACCACCACCACCGTCTGATCACGGCGGAGCAGGCGACGACGCAGAAGCTGCAGGAGTTCCTGGCCCGCCTCGACGACGAGCGACTCAAGATCGACGCCTTCAAGCGCGAGCTCCCGCTCTGCATGCAGCTCCTCAACCAAGGTAATATAATGAACGTGCCGATGCATATGGGTTCGTTCGTACGTGCAAGCAGGCGACAGGAGTCCTGATGTACGGTTATAATGTCTGTCTGTGTGGGTGCAGCCATGGAGGCGTACAGGCAGCAGCTGGAGGCGTACCAGATGGGGATCCATGGCGGCGCACCGGCGAGGGCGCCGCTGGTGCTCGAGGAGTTCATACCGCTCAAGAACTTCGGGATGGACGCGGCGGAGAAGGCGGCCGGGAACGCGCCGTCGGAGAAGGCGAACTGGATGGTGTCGGCGCAGCTGTGGAACGGGCCGGCGGCGGGGGACGCGGCGGCCAAGGGCCCGCAGACGCCCAAGGAGCGCTCGGAGCACCCGCTCGACACGAGCCCCATGCTCGGCGCTCTGGACGGCGGCGGCGGTAACGGATGCGGCGCCTTCCTTCCGTTCACCAAGGAGAAGGCCTGCATGGCGGATAGCGCGGCGGCGCTGCCGGAGCTCGCGCTCGCGCCAGCGGAGAAGGATGCGATGGTTTCCGGGGAAGCTGAGAGAAAGCCGTACCACGACGATGGCGGCGGCAACAACGGTGTCGTCGCGAGGAGAGACGTCGTCCAGAACGGGACACCGCCGACGTCGACGGTGCCGGAAGGGCAGGCCGCGCCGCAGCCGCAGACGAACCGGAAGGCTCGGAGGTGCTGGTCGCCGGAACTGCACCGCCGCTTCGTCAATGCCCTCCAAATCCTCGGCGGCGCTCAAGGTATACACACGTCCGCATGTACTATAGTGGCATCAAATTAACCCCTTCTGATGCGTACTTAAGACAAATTCTAAACCTCCTTTCTTGTTTGCAAATAAATTAAAGTGGCGACCCCGAAGCAGATCCGCGAGCTGATGAAGGTGGATGGATTGACCAATGATGAGGTGAAAAGCCATCTCCAGGTAATTATAATCTCATCATCATCCCCCCCTGCAGCATTCTCTATTCGTTCGTTCCAGTAATTATGCATGCAATTGTTTTAATCATGAGTAGAATGATGGCTAATCGATTGTCTGAAGTGTCTAATTAATTTTCTTCTGTTGTCTTTGTGGCGAGCAGAAGTACAGGCTGCACACGCGGCGGCCGATGCCGGCGCCGTCGGCACCACCGGCGGGGGCGCCGCAGCTGGTGGTTCTGGGAGGCATATGGATGCCGCCGGACTACGCGACGCAAGGGGCTGGGCCGGCCGCCATCTACGGGGCGCACGCGGCGTCGCAGGCGCACTACACGGCGGCGGTGTCCGCGCAGGAGTACTACCAGTCCGCCGCGGCGGCCGCGCACCACATGCAGCACCAGCACCATCCGGCGGCCGCCATGGTGCATCACCGCGCGGTGGTGCCTCCGCAGCCCGCCTACAAGGTGCACCCGGTGTCAGCAGGGTCCCCGGGGTCGGAGGGCCGGGGCAGCGGCGGCGGGGGTGGCAGGGAGAGGTCCGAGAGCATCGACGAGGAGGGCGAGGAGCGGGACGAGGAGGATGAGGAGGACGACGACGGCATGGCGGCTAACGGCGGCGCCGACGAGATCAAGTACTAATTAATCGATCGACCAATTAGCTAGAAGAAGCTTAAGTAATCTCGCGATCGATGCTAGGGTCGAGTAATTGCTAAGTTGGAATTATTTCCTTTGCGGAAAGTGATTTTTTGTCCGCGCGGAGAACGGAAGCCGATCTGATCTAGCTCGAGTGGAGCAGCAGCATGCAGCCGGAGACTGAGATTGTCTCATTCGTGATGTGATATACGGATGGATTTGTGAGGGCTTTTCTTCCCTTTCCTTTTGGGCTTGACGTTGCATGGCGTCCTTTGTTTTTGTGCTAGCTAATAATTTGGTAAATATGTCATGATGGAAATATGATTAGCTTTTTGTACACTTGGTCGGAGCAAGAGATAATTATTTTGTAGATGTGTACAGGCCTGGATGTGTACTGAGCACTCTGAGCTACTTTTTGTTCCATTTTATGGTGTGAATTGTCAGTAAGCAATAATGGAAAAGGCTATGAGAAAAACGCAAAAATGGTACACCAACTTGTCGAGAATAGAGATGCAAGTTTTAAACCTTTAGTCAGCTAGTATAAACAAATAAACTAGTTTTCTTAAAAAAGTTGATTTGTGAAATTCCAACTAAGGAGGGTAGAGGATATCCTAAAGGTTTTCCGTTTGCATCCTTAGTCGAGTATTTGTTCTCTGACCATGAACTTGCAAAACGTCAAAAGAGGGTCAACAACTTGCTGAGTTCGACCGTTTTGGTCACTCCTTGAATGAGCAGTTGACGGAGCCGTTTCACGTGAATGACATAGTGTGGGGCATTTGGGGGTAGAATTTCAAAAAAAAAACTACTAGTTATTTGCGGCTGGAAATTTTGCGAGAATGCCATCGTGTATATTGAGCAGTAATGGCAATATTAGTTTCTTCATTCCCCATTCGAGTTAGAACCCTAGATCTCCCAATCCCTATCACCATAGCCATGGTCGTTAAGAGGAGCTTCCTGGAGGAGATATACCGGTGTGGTGAGACGGATCTACAAGCAGAGGAAGGCCACATCTTCCTCTCATGTACCCGTAGTATGGCCACCCTTGGAGGATTTGTACCGAGGTCATGGTCTCCTTGATAAGGTGGACTGCCCGTCCCGTTGTGCATCAGAGAGCCATGGTGGTAGCTCTAGGACGCGGTGCGGTGTCCCGCGTGGGCATTTTCATGTCGAGGTAACCTTCCCCGATGATTTCGGTTTTCCTCTGAGGAGGACTGCAAAGGACATGAGATGTGCGCTGCAGAGGCACAACAAAAACGTTTCGTCGTTGGAGCCAACCAAGTTCGAGTATTACTCGAAAATTAGCATCGAGAAATCGCTAGCAAGCATATGGGATGTGAAGCTGGTGACGAATATTAAAGGCAAGATCGTCGCAATTGAGCCCCATGAGAACAGTTGGTTTGTCAGTTGATTCGCCTGTCCTAAGGATACGTGCAACATTACAAGGAAGCTGAAGGTAGAAATCCATAAACCTCTATTGCCGCCTCAGATTGTGTGTTCTGATTCAGACGAGGCGGAGTCACCGTCACCACCAATTGAATAGTGAGTGTGGCTACCAAGTGATTTTACATGTCGGGGAGTTGCTAGATAGGGGCCCCATTCTCACAACTGGTACCGCTCTATCTGAATCGTCCGAGTCCTATATTGCGTACATAGGCAAGCAAAATTCCTGATTTTAGAAAGCCTAGGTCGACAAGAATAGCTGAACAGAAGCAAGATTCATCAAGAGAATAGCTAAATTTAAGCAAGATTCGTCGATATAATAGCTAAATTGCGGTATATGTGCAACACTACATGCGACATTTACGACAAAATCCATGGAGTGAAGGCACCTACCATAGTCCAGAGCGGTGGCGCCTAGATCTCGTTGTAGCGGCATGTGCTTAGGTGCCTCCTTCACAACACCCATGGCATCTCGTAGTTTCATATTTAGAGGTTTTTCAAAGTCATGTTTCATAAAAATTATAGTATCATTCACGTATTGTAGTGTAGACACACCACAATCAACTAGATGAGGGATGAGTCCCACAACTTGTTCATCCTCTTTAACACGAGCAATAGGAACAGATAACGTGTTTGCAATGATATTAAAAAAGGATCAGAGATAAAACATCACCTTGACGTAACACTTTTTGAGTTCGAACATAATGACCAATATCATCGTCTAATTGAATCCCCAAACTCCCTCCACAAACTTTTCTATCTGATCATACAATTTAGGGTCAAAACCTTTCATTCGAAAGGCTTGCTGCAAAAAAGGACCACTTTACTTTACCGTATGTTTTTAAACCTATCTTGAATAGAACACTACCAATTTTCTTTTTATAAAGTTCATGAATAGTTTTATGAGAGATTACAACCCCTTCTATAATATGTCTTCCAGGCACAACATCTGTTTGAGTAGGTCGGACAATTTTTTCCACTATGATGGTAACGCGATAGGTCAGACAATGTCTTCCGGGCACACAGACAGTATCGTTGAATCTGCATTTTCTTTATTTGGAAGCAGAATGATTGTTCCATAGTTGAGGTGGAATAGAGGTAGCTCTTTCCTGACAGCTGTAACATTGTAAATCCATATTTATTTTTTAGCATACAGTAGGTTAAATCTTAGCTGGCTACAATATCTCGGATCAACAAGTACCGTCCATGCTTCATCGGAAACAAAAACAACTGCCTTCCATGCTTGGGCTAGCATGGACCGTATTCAACTACCAGAAGCAAAAGAACCTATTGGGCCCGTCAAGCAACCCCAAATTGCGGTTCACTCAACTCAGACCTCTCGTTCCCCAAAAAAAGAGAGAAAACAAAGTCAACTCAGATCTCCCTAGGGATGTAGAAGTGGAACAATCGGGACAAGTGGGATACCATTTTTAGACTACTAGACTAACTCTAATTTAGGTGAGATAAGTGGGATAAGCGGGATATTGTCCCACCTCTGCATCCCAGATCTCCCGCAGCTTCCATTCAGAAAATAAATAAATCTCTCACAGCCACTCTCCTTGAAAAGTTCAAACAAACCGTCTTCGTTGTTTTTTGACAAACAGAATAAATTAATATAAAAAAGAAGCCAATTACTCATGGTCCCTGCACTAATAAAATGTCTAATAAGACATTAAGGGTGCACAAAACAAAAAAGAAAAGAAGAAAAAAAAGTCCCGCCACGGTGATCAATCACTCGCAATAACAACACACAAACTACAACCAAACACAACATCCAGATTACAAAAGAGGTTCTCCAAAATCGATGCCTTCAAGAAGGAGTTAGGATACAAGCGTCATCGTCGTCGCCCGATCAACTGAATTTAGGTTTTCACCTTGGAGAAAGTTTGAGCTCTCAAAACTATGTCTTCAAAACAACATTGCTAAGTACCACCAATGAAGGTCAAACACTGAATTTTTACCCTGAAAATCGAGAATTGGTACTCAAGGAGCACCACAAAAAATCAAGTCCAGTTTCAAGAGACTGTGTGGAAGACTACCTACAGATAGTAGGCCGAATTTTGAGTACATAGCATGATCCCCACTCTAGCTAGTCCTAAGACATCCACCACAAACACATCAACAACAACAAAGAGCATGTCCTAACCTAAGCAACGAAGCGGCGTCTCGACCGATGCTAGATGCCTCCGAAGAACAACCACTCCAAAGGGACTCTCCTTATCGACGCACCATCCATCAAGAGGAGTAGATGATGGAACTTTGTATGACACGGGAGACGTGTAAGCCCTAATTCAATCATGTATAGAAGGATGGCTAGGATCATCTGTAGAGACATACCCAACACTCGCGAATCAATCACATGCATAGAGTTAGAACCCGTCGACTAAGCGTTGAGCCTTAGTCGAAAGAACCTTGTAATCAATATAAGATCAGTACAATAATGAAGGAGTAGGTATTTACCTCTAGAGAGAGTGATCGAACCTGGGTAAATCGAATGTACCAAATCTCGTCACCAATTCCTCCAACATCGCTATGCTCCGCAAAAGCTGTATCTCACCCAATGGTACCCACCGTGGTTTTTCCACGATAGACTTTCTATGCTTCCATATGCATACGATACAATTATCCTTTGTGAACTACGACCTTAAAAGGCTTAAAACCTTTAAAAAAATATCAGATTTCGAGCAACTTTTGAGTCTTAAAATAAACTTCCACAAGAGTGTATTGTTTTCGGCGAGGCCCAAGAGGAGGCAGCTCAATATCTTGAATTATTTAGCTACAAGCAAGGCTACTTTTCTATTAGTTACTTGGGTGACTCACAAATGCTGAATGAAAATACGTTGAGTGGTGACTACCAAAGAGAATAACAAATTGGAAGGAAAATTAGGATATGTTGGAAGAAGATTAGTTCTCCTTAATTAGGTATCGTGCAATATGATACTATGTATGATGTCTATCAACCGGTTACCCAAAGAATTCATGCATAGATTAGATTATTTTCGATCAAGATTCTTCCAGCAAGGAGATAGCTAGTGAAAAATAAGAAGTGTGCACTAGATAAATGGAGTGTGGTCTGTTGATCAAAAGATCAAGAGGGGATAGGTCGTCATGACCTTGGGGTTAATAATTCATCCATAAATGGATTTTCAAGCTCCTTATGAAATACGGGGTGCGACATACCCTTCTAAAAATAAAATGTATTGGCAGAAATGCATTTTCCAAAGTTTATTCGAAACCTGGTGACAAAGGATAATTCTCACGATCCCTCCACGGTCTCACATCCGAGGAATGAAAGAGAGTTTATTTGTTCGGTGGACGGCTCGGGTGAGCAGGTTGGATCTTAAAGATGAAGATATGTGTGTAATGGGAGGAACCCTTAGACTTTATTCATAAGGTGATCAAGATATTGTTTTATGTGTCTACAAGATGATCTTGGTGGGTTTATATTGATACCCGACGAGAGAGATGAATCTAGAGCTATGACTAAAGCTAACGGCAAAGACTTGGACGATTATGGCGTGTCCTTCCGGGGTGAATGTCCTTGGGTACTTATAGGCATCGATGGTAGCTAGGGGTGGGCAAAATCGGTTTGAGTGGTTTCACCGGTTTGGGTTAATTTATTTTTTGAACTAGTTTGGGAGTTAGGATTTAGTTTGTGAAAGAAAATGAACTATCACCAAATCAACCGGTTTGGATGGTTTGTCCGGTTTCACTTTTTGCCCACCCCTAATGGTAGTCGAGTCCTTCTTAGTCATGTTACGTCTTCATCTTGTCTTACATGCAATCCTAATCTCCGATCTCCCTTGCACGTATGTCTGGTCTTCAGGATATCCAGAGACCCATCTTGCAGCCCCACATGTCAGGTCGGTTGAGAGCTTCTAGATACAGGCCTTCAGGTCCTTGATCGCAAGAGGTCGTCATGGATAGGAATTGTACGTTCCTGAATCCGCCCATCACCGACACCTCGTGAATCCAATTTTTGGGATGGTCTGATTGGCGACAAAGAAATACTCTTCCTCTTTGGACCATTAAAATTTAGAATGACTCGAAATTTATATTCTGGTAGGATAAGTGGTTGAGAAACGCAACACTTCGGGAATAATGTCCAGCTCTATATAACATTGTCTGTCACAAGAGCGATGCCATCGCTAGGTTTTGGAGTCTTTCACACCAAATGTGACGTTTATAAAGATTTAGTTGGGCACAAATTTGCATCATGGAATGATCTAGTAGAGTGATTGGCAATGATCGAGTTGTCGTAAGGGACTGATAAATTTAAGTGGAATATATATGAGAGTGGGAAATTTCTCAGTGACTCCATGTATAGAGGACTAGGCCAACTAGAGTTGCGAGCTACTAATAGGAAAAAATGAATATACCGCTTAAAACAAAACAAATTACAAGGGATCTTCGCAGATGAGTAATCCTTGCCAAAGACAACCTTATAAAATTCAATTGGCATGAAAGTACAAAGTGCGTGTTTTATCATCATGATAAGACAATCAAACACTTATTTTTTTTCATTGCAAATTTGCTCATTTTGTGGCCGGTTATCCAAGTAGTTTCTAACTTGTATATGCAACATTGTGTTGCAAATGTATTTGTCAACTAGTTACATGATATCAATTAGAAGTTTAGAATCTTATTAGGATGGGAACATTTGTTGTTATTTGATCGCTTTTGACTATGTAAAATGATAATATTTTTAAAAATAATAATTTTCTTTCATGCAGGTTATCTACCTGTGAACCAGTTTGTTTTGTTTGTTGTCGTCTCTATAACATGTGGTCATTTATTGTTTGCTTGTGATCTGTTGCGGCTATTTCCATTTTAGTTATGCTTAGGTTGGATCTAATGTCCAATCTTTTGACTAATAAAGATCCTATATAGAAGAAAAAAAATCCGTCGGTACAAACTTTCGGTGGATCCGCTGGTTCATGCAATTTAAGAATCTGTGCGGTACAAACTTTGAGTGGATCCGCTGGTTCATGCAATGTTACTAAAACCAAGATACCTTGGCTTTAATACCCTGCGTGTGCAATTTAAGACAAAGATTGCACCCTACTTTCTCCATTCCATATTATGTTGCGCATAATTTTGCGTGTAAGTCAAACTTTATAAAGTTTAATAAAAAATATACAAAATAATATGAATATGTATGATATAAAAATAAATATTATAAAAATATATTTTAAGATAATTCTAATAATATTAATTTGGCAATATAAAAGTTTATAGTTATATCAAACTAGTTGGTCAAACATTATACAGTTTGACTCTGATAAAATCTTATATGCAATCTAAATTGGGACGGAGGGAGTACTTATGTCGCACATTCAGAACTAAGAGTGTGTTCGGTTCCAGAACCAGAGGGGATGGAACGGAATGGTTACATTCCAACGTCATGGAACGGTTCTGACCCCGTGTTCGGTTTGAAAAAATCAAGGAATGGAATGGTTTCGTTTTTTATTCGGTTGGGACAAAATTCGTGGAATGGAATGGCTAGATTCTACCCCTAATTGATTTTTTTCTTCGAATCACAGCAGCTAAACTAAGAAGGAAGCACCGTCTTGCCTAATTCCCGACGCCGTTGTGCCTAATTCTCGCCGCCGCGTGCCTGCCCGCCTCCCGCCTACGCGCCGCCGCGTGCCTGTCCGCCTCCTGCCGAGTGCCTGCCCGTCTCCCGCTTGCACGCCGCCGCGTGCCTGCCCGCCTCCCGTCTGCGCGACGCCACGCCGCCGCGCCGCTTGCCTGCGTGCCGCCGCACGTGCCTGCCCACCACCGCCGCGTCGCAACGCCAACACGTGCATGCGTGCCGTAACGCCCGCCCATGCGTGCTCCCGGCAGAGTTGGTTACTAATCGCTAATTAGGAGGCTAATTATTGTTCTGGTAAGACAATGCGGGCCGGTTAGCGAGGCGTTCCGCCAGATCCGACCGATTCGATTGGACGAGTGCGTTCCACATATTAGAGGTATATTCCATCATGAGGAACTAGTTGGATCCATTCCTTCCATCCAACCGAACATATGAACGGGTGCTAGGTGCGGAACGGACTCGTTCCGTTCCTCGAAATTCTCGAACCGAAAACACCCTAAGGGGAGCGATACATGAGGTGAGAGTTGACGTATTGACCACATTTGTTCATTAGTTTACAATGCAACCTTAACCGTGTTTCTTCATAAGTTTGGACTTCCGGTGAATTGATGTTAAATTCACACAAATTATTTGCCTAGGGAGGCTGGTAATTGAGATGGAGGAGTGGGAAATTGGTGTTTTTTTTTTTTTGAACAGGGGAAATTGGTGTTAAAACTCCCATTCCACTTTTCAAAGGTTGCCAAGCACGCTTTTTAAGTCAAGCCACGCACCATGTTAGTTTAGAGATTGGAGTTTTCTAACAAAAAAATATACAATAACAGCGCAGGATGAATCTGTTATCAGAAAAAGACAAACAACACGACGAATTTTATATTTCTAAAATACTCGACTTACTGTATAGCACAAAACCTTTTCAAGCAAGCTAGACTTCTAGAGCGGCGACTGGCTGAAACTAGGAGGCCGTTATGAATCGGCCGGTGTCTAGCACAACGGTTTCTGCATGCATGCGAGCGTGAGGGCAAGAATATTTCAGTTACGCCGGCGTCACTCTCCCGTGTATCTCCCGGCAACCATACCCCGTTGCTTGTCGCAGGCTGGAACTCCTCGCTCACGTACTCTATATAAAAGGGAAGCCGA
Source organism: Avena insularis (assembly GCA_023614405.1). Classification (NCBI taxonomy): domain Eukaryota; kingdom Viridiplantae; phylum Streptophyta; class Magnoliopsida; order Poales; family Poaceae; genus Avena; species Avena insularis. Next base: position 25,411,663 of record CM042689.1, on the reverse strand, counting down.
AGAAGCCACTTGTCCCAAGCATCGCACACATATACTCCTCGATCGTATCGGCCGGTGGCTCCATGGATCCCACTGCCATAGTCGTTCACGTGCCCGCGACCGGCCAAGAAGCATCGCCTGAGGAAACGAAGCCACCGCCGGTCCAGACGGCCAAGCCGCCGGTGGACAAGACGCTGTCGGGCGCGTCGGACCTCCTGAAGCTTCTGCCGACGGGCACGGTCCTGGCCTTCCAGGCGCTGGCGCCGTCCTTCACCAACCACGGCGTCTGCCACACGGCCAACCGGTACCTGGTCCTGGCGCTGATCGGCTCGTGCGCCGCCTCCTGCGTGCTCCTCTCCTTCACGGACAGCCTCGTCGGCCGCGACGGCAAGCTCTACTACGGCATGGCCACCTTCTGGGGCTTCTGCCCTTTCAACTTCGCCGGCGCGGCCGCGGAGCGGGACGCGACGTTCAGGGACCTGGCCCGGTTCCGGCTCACCGCGCTGGACTTCGTGCACGCCGTCTTCTCCGCGGTCGTGTTCCTGGCGGTGGCCGTCGCCGACGCCAGCATACAGAGCTGTCTCTTCCCGGACTGCGGGGCGGACGTCAGAGAGCTGCTGGTGAACCTGCCGCTCGGGGCCGGTTTCCTGTCCAGCGTGGTGTTCATGATCTTCCCCACCACTAGGAAGAGCATCGGCTACACGGACATGACACCCCACTCCCACTCGCAATGAACGAAGCTCGACCGAACGTACTATAGCAACAACTATGTAACTACTAGTCTACAAGATGATGCTATATCGATCGGAAACATGGAAACTCCTAATGCAAAAACGCATGTACTATGCGTCTATGTGACCCAATATATTTTGGAAAATGATACTATCCCTCTGGGATCGAACAAAACGATCCCCCGGTTGCGTCGCCTTGCTCCCACCTTGCGTGCCCTGCTCGCTCCCACCACGTGCGTGCCCCGCTCGCTCACACGGCCACCGCGCTCGCTCGCTCGTAAGGCCGCGCCGCCATGCGCGCTTGCTCGCAGGGCCGCCTACCTACCCCTCGCTGGGGCGCCGCTGCGTCTACCCACCCCTCGCCGGGCCGCCGCCGCAGGGCCGCCGCCAGGTCGCTGCGCCTCCACGCGCTGGGGCACCGTTGGGTCGCCGCTGCGACTACCTACCCCTTGCCGAAGCGCTGCCGCCAAGTCGCTGGGTAATCACTTGATACATGTGAGCCATGCCTTATGGTAGCCATGCCTTATGCCTCATATTCATTTTGGGTAAGAGAGATTGGATCTAAGGGTAGCTCAAATGTGCTATAAGTTAAACCTTAATATAATGTGAATTAGATTTGATCATTAGGTGATCATGATATAGAATTCATTATAATCACTCATAAATACCAAGTTAAGGATATAAAACAAATAATAAGAATGTAACCACTATATCTTAAATTCCATCTGTATACATTCTGAGTATCATAGTAACACCTAACCTTAAAAACTCTTTTGATGAGTTGGAGTTGGAAAGAGATTAAGTCAAAATCATCCACTATATATATATATCATTCTTTCTATACAATCTTTATGGAACTTATCTCAATATCTGTTGCTCATCAATGTTGGATGATTTCCCATTGATTCACAACTTCTTTAACTATTAGTATTTGATCTATTATTTGATCTTATCAGAACATCTACTCAAATCTTCTAATGAGGGCATAGTCCATTAATAACCTTAATCCAATATAAGATACTAAGAAGATAATTTCCAGACAATAAAAGGTAGGATTGATAAAGCCCTGCTTAGCCAACTAAGAAATTCAGTAATAAATGATTAAAGTATTATAATGGTAATGTTTTGGCCACCAACATGGAATACTTATATTTAGTATAGGTAATACTGGTGGGTAGAACATGATTGAAACCTTAGTAAAGATAAGTGATCCTAGAGAAGTCTTTGCAAACCACATAAATATAATTCAGGGATTGAAGTGTAAGTCATGAGGGTTAAGTATTTATAAGATGGTGTTATTCAACTAAAGCTAGTGTAGCATAGAGTCATAAAATTGGTGTTATTCATCTTTAAGGATAGTTTACTTTAGAGAAAGATTAGTGATGGAGGATTGAGGAAGTTTGGGAGTAGAGTTTGAAGGAATTACTGGTTGGATGGAAGATTATCAACAGTAGAATAGTAAATACAACCAAGCAAGGATATGAGAAAGCTTTGAAATGCCTTTGTATCAAACTCATTGTATTCATCCATAAGTTTAGAAGAATGATATATTGAATAATAAGATTTTAATAAGTAAGTCCATTAAACTAACCATGGTGATGGATAGAAAGAGGTATTATATCTAGGAAAGGAATTCCTTAATTAGAGATCCAAGATTGTGAAATATAGTTATATGTTATAAATCATTTTCCTATTTAATATTGGTAAGTAATCAACTCTAAATCTCAACTCAAACATAATATCCATCTATTACCATTGATCCATCATCTGATGTCTATAACACTTTACAGAAACATTTTCCTATAGCAAATTACATAAGCACATCTCTGTTAATTCCAACCATCCTAACTATATGTGCTTAAGTATACTCACTTCTATAAAACACTCTAATTACAACTTCCTATTAAAAAGGAAGATTTCATCAAATACTATATACATAAGGCAATATGCTTAGCCATTAAATCTTGACTCTTAAAAGGAATCTAAGCTGATACAAAACCCTAAAGCCAAGAGTGGTAATCATAATTTGAAATCCTAAACCTCCTTACTTATCATAATAAAATAGATACATTGACATTTTCTAAATTAATGAGGGTAGTAGTAACTATATCAATTTCTTTTATACATTAAATAAAGATATAGGACCATTACACATATAAAAGTTCTATTCAAAATATGAGCCAACTAAAATTAAGTTGATAAGCAAATAAGAATATATCATTCAATAAATCCATAACTAAAAGAGGAAAGTAAAATAATAGGAAGAGCTTTTACAAATATTGAAAGGGGTTCATATATTAAGAAAATACTAGGAATACAATAAGATATATTTAATAAAGAAATTCACCCATAATACTAACTATGTTTTAGTGTTATTGAAATAGTCCAGCAAAGAAATCCTGCAAAGAAAAATTCAAAATATATAAATCAAATTCAAATCTGAATAAGAAAACAGAAAATAGAAAAAGGATAAAACAAATAAAAACCAAACCTGGCCGCAACCCAACACCCTACACCTATCTGACGCCCCTGTGCAGCCCACAACAGCCCAGTAACCAGCCTAGTCCTTTTTCGTCTGTGACTGACAAGTGGGGTCAGGGGAGGACTGCGGGTTGAGAATCAAAGATTGTCAGGGGGTTATCCGAAAAACGACCATCGTCGTCATCGTCACGCACACAGACAGCTCGCTGGCGGAGCTCGCCGCCGCCCGATGCCGTCATCGTCGTCGTTGCGCCAAGATACTCGCCGCCTTTGCCAGGAGGGGATAAGAAGGCCACCGCGACGCATTGCTTCCATCCCTATCCCGGACTTCTCCTTATCCTCTCAGATACAAACGCGACTGAAACCCTAGCTCACCGGAGCCACTCCTCGTCGTCGAACCACGTCTCCCCACACTCTTCTGAGCCGTCATGGAGAAGCGCCTTCCTCCGTAGATCCTCTGGGTAGAAGCTTGCATCGAGGGAAGCACTGGAGCAAGTGAATTTGGTCGTTTCCCTTTGCAGCAGCTCGTTGGAATCCTTGTCGGGAAGCTCGATTCCGACCGCGCATGTCCTCGTCGACCACTCTATTGTCATCAGGGTAAGCATACGCATCTCTGGATCCTAGTTTCGTTTGCGGATTCGCACAGTAGGTCTAGTTTTGTTGAGCACCGCCACTGGCCGCCGCAGTATCTCGTCGTCAATGACCCTCCGATGATCATTTCCGAGCGGCGCTGCCACTATTAGGTTCATTAGGTTGCACTGATTCGAACTAGATCTATTTCGCTTGCTGGGGCGCAGTAGATCGTCGCCGGCGACCAACCTCTGGCGGCGGCGGTGATGTTGACGCCATGCTTACCTCATGATCGATCCAATAGTGGAGAAGGTGGTCTTTGCCTCGCGTGGTGGATGACATGGCCCAGGGCCCACATGTCATCGACAGTGAGTAGAGAGGAGGTCAGTAGCAAAAGCATTTCTCGACCTGAGAGCTGAGATGGACAATGGCCCACAGGTCAGTGACTGGGGCTAGCTCTGGACGTGGTATAAAAAGAATTTTTCTGTTAAGAAATAAATAAAATGTTATAATTCAATTAATAATATTCCAGAAATCAAATAAATAATTAAATCTTGTTTAATTAATAACTTTTGATTTATAATTCAAAAAAATGTGTATAATATATTAAATTTATAAAAAAATAAAATCTACAACTTAAACTTATTATCAAATATTATTATGATGATTATTTAAATAAATATTATTTAATAAAAGTTTTATAAGTAATAAAACTTTAATAATTCATTTTCCTATAAAAATAAATGTTTATAATATAAGTAAAATACCAAAAATCTTAGAAAAATAATAATTCCAATTTAAAACTATAATCATGTATTATTATTTCACTTAATTAAATATTTATTATTTATTAAGTAATTATAAAGTAATAAGAATTATAAAAATCATATCTTATTATTTATAAATCACAAAAATAAATATGATATACCAAAATGATCAAAATTTAAATGTTAAAAATCTACTAATCTCCTTGTGAGTTAAATAAAAAATTGAATATTTTAATAACTCAAATTTAAACTTATTTACTTCATTAATAATTCATATAAAGATCAATAAAATTTATTAATATTCCTAAAATGAGTTAAATAAGTCTAATAAATAGCATTAGTATTAAATATTAATAATCTAATGCCATAATGGTTTGAAACATTATAAATGTTCTTATTCTAGAAAGACCTACAACCTTAAATGAAGATTATCTCTAAAAAGAATTCCACTAATAATAAAGTCCTTAAATAACAACTTGTGAACAATCAAATCTTCTCTCTAAACCATATTAATCACCAAATTACAAAAAGCTACTACAACACTATATAAATCCATAAGTAGTTAAGTAACATTATGTTGGGTATATAAACTATACTCACTTATATATAAAAGATAAATGATATTACTCCATACTCAAATCAAGAAACCACTACTCAAGGAATAGAATAAACATTCTTAAGTAACTTAAAGAACACATTTCAGATATACAAGATATCAATGTATAAGTACGATACTTTCAAAACTATCTATACTTTAAAGTTAACTTTAGTCTATAGAATCTTAATATAACATTATAAGCATTATTATATATTTTAGAGTTAACTTTGGTCTAAAGTAGTTAAACTATAAAGCAATTCAAGCCAAACCATTTGAGCAAACAAATAACATCAACCACCACTAACTAACCACAAAGTTTGTTTAGACCTTAGAAGAGAAACCTTTTCTTCGAAGGTTATCCTTTTTGCCACTTTAAATAAGAAACCTTGTATAAGTAATCCTAACTAGTATGTCATAAGTATTTATACTTTACTCCTACATATATGCTGTCTACAACCACTCATAAACTCTAATAAAAATACAATTATGAAACTTATCTAAAAGGACCACACATTCCAAAGTAACCATTTCCGGAATCCAAACCCTAGGACAACGTTATCCCCAGGAATTGCGTGTAGTACATGCATCACATTACTTATGCATAAAAGCATATTGCTTCTTTAAACATTAGTCCTTACCGGACCAATGATGCTGATTTCATATTTTGGATCTTATACACTGACTCGAAGACCGTGAGTGCATAATCTTGCAATCACAAAAGGCAAGTTCACACTTGCTCATGTCCTTTGTTTATTTTCTTAAAGTATTTTACAAATCCAGTGTTGTCTTCACCTGCATTTGAAAAAGGTCAGAAAACACTATTTTCAATAATAATGAGAACTATTGATTACTGATCCAAGGTGATCAGTTAATCTATTAAATCTGATAGTTGGAATACCACTATTCAGAACTATATCACCTAGGACTTAACAATCAATGTCGCCAGTGATTCTTGCGCCGTATATTACACGTTGACCATGAGATTTGGAATGGGACGGAGAAGTCAGCTGTATCTTCTTCCTCTCGCATGAAGTCGGATGTGCAGGTCGTGGTTGTTATCCTCGTAGCGTGCATATTAATTGGTAATTCATAGAGGATATGCAGCATATGGGTGGGAACCCTCAACGTCCCACGATAGTTCTGACATCTAACAGTTTGTACAAACCATTGCCGTAATTCTTTATGTGGGCATGGTGTACACCAAAGAGGCATCTTGAGGGTCAAGAAGGCGATGATTGGCTTGGATCATCTTCTGGGCCCAACATCATGGAATTGTGGACGGGAATAAGCTGCCCGGTTGTGCAACAAAGAGTTGATCTCTCATGGGTAAAGTAACGCACCTCTGCAGAGTGAAAGAACTGTAACTTGTTACTCCCTCTTTCGGGAAGGAGCTGCGAACGCGGCGGGAAAGGAACACCATGAAAGTTCTGGTAAACCCGTGAAGGCTGACGGTGAAATGGATCGTATGGGCACCTAGAGGGGAGGGTGAATAGGTGCTAACCAATTTTTAATAAGTTTTCAATTTTAGGCTTGACACAAAGTAAATTCTCTAGATATGCAACTACGAGAATTTCCCTATATGCAACCCTAACTGTTAAGCACGTAAAGAGAGGAGCGAAGGAACCATAGTGGAGCACGCGGAGACACAGGGATTTGTTTTACCGCAGTTCCTTCCTTGTTAAGGGAAGTACATCTTTGTTGGAGGGGTGGGCGGTTCTAAGACCACCACGCCACAATAGGCCTCACCCTATTCTCCGATGAATCTCGCCACGAGAGGCCTGATCCACCTTCTCCACTATTGGATCCCTTCGAGGCGGGAACCTGTGCCTTTTACAACACTATCGGGGCACACACCCACAACCGAATTGGGGGCTCCCGAGATGACAACAATCTGCCACAAGAACAAGGTTTATCAATATAAACAAAAACAAGGATCTAGGTATTTGCAAGAAATACTAGATCGGTGGTTCTCCAAATGAATGGAGAGGAGATGAAGCGCTTGATTGTAGTTGATGATGATCGAGTCCTCCTCCTTTGATTCCCCAATGGACGGAGCCTTTGAGTGGATCTAGGTGGAGTTCTCTTGGATGAAGGTTGCAGGTCAGGTCTTTTCTTTTTCGAATCAATCAAGAGTTCTGGACAGAGGGGGAAGACAGGCTTAAATACCCCCTGCCCAGAACAAGACGTTGAAGAAGTTTGGGGGCGGATTATCCGCCCCCCTTTGGGGCGGACTATCCGCCCTAGGTAGAAAATCCGCCACCCTAGGACGAAAACTCCAAGGAAAACTCCGCCCCCCACACAGAGAGTGACGCAGCCTTGACTTGAAGAAAATTCCAGGGGGGCGGACTATCCGCCCTGTCCGGGGCAGACTATCCGCCCTTGGGAGAAAGTCCGCCCAAGGGCAGACGTCAGAAACTCCGCCCCATCTGAGAGCGTTTATGCCTTGGCTTGAAGGAAATCCTCGAGGGGGCGAACCGTCCGCCCACAAGGGACGGACAATTCGGCAGGGGCCGGAAAATCCGGCCACAAACTCCGCCCCCTCTCTGGGGCTCGCGCACTCTTGGGAAGATGGAGGGGCGGATTATCCGCCCCCCAAAGGCAGAAACATTTCCCTTTTTCTTAGGGAAAGCTGCAACACTTCAACGCATATTAAATAATCCTTGATATTGTTATCTAACACGCAAAACACTAGGGATTAAGAAATGTTCTTTCAGACGGATATACCTTTTTAGAATAAAAGCAACCTTTGAAGAAATGTTTATGAAAACTTGCATTGCCTACAACCTACGGTATGTGGCTGTAGTTATAGTGCATCAAACACTCCTTTTCTAGTGAATTTGTTGAGTACGCTCGTACTCAAAGTATCTTCTTAACCCTTGCTAGATCCTGAAGCCATTAAAAAGATGTCTCCATCAAGTTATGCTCCAGGAATCGTCAAGAGCTAAAGCTCTTCAATAGAATCCAAGAAGACAACATATACTCAACTCAAGTGAAGACAAAGTTACTAATTAGATAGAAATAAAATCTCTAGCCAAAGAACCTATTTCTGTAGTGCGTTGCAATAGCAGCAATGCCAACCTCTTAGCCAGAAATACTAGACTTAATAGTATACTAGTTCTTGCATTGTTTATCTTTGATTCTTCTCAGTAAGAATTTCTTTCTCTCTCTTTAACCTAGATCGTTCTCTGGATCTTATGTAAAGAGTGAGTTGTAACCTTAGCCATGTAATACTAGTGAACGGTGTTTCATTGGTGTTATGTCAACGACTATAGTATACTACATCATGCAGTGGTATGCTGTGTCACCGTAGTTGGTATCAGAGCATATGCTTTTGTAACAACCCTAGTTTTATTAAATACTAGCTAGGATTTTTTTGTGCATTCATTAGAATCATCATAATTTAAAATGTGTGCAACAAATAGATCAAACCCTAAACCCTATTTTCCTTCCTCTTTGAAATCAATTCAAATGGTTCAAAATATTTGGAAAATTTCCAAAACAAAGTGGAGCCCAAAATGGCTATAAAGGGTTCCCATTGTATTTTAAATGTTTACAAAGTATCTTGTATTTTGATTCTATTCAAAAACAGATTACAAAATGAAATACAAAAGAGAAAGTATAAAAACAGAAAAGAAAAAGATTCTGTAAACAAAAACCTAATCCTAACTCTCTCTAGGCCGAAGCCCAACTCCCTCTCTCCTCTTCCTGTCGCCTAGCGTAGCAAACCCTGGCCCTTTCCTCTTGCTTTGGTGCAGCCCATCTCGGCCCAGTCGTGGCCCAGTTCGGCCCGTACCGATTCGGCCCCTCTTTCTCGTCGTCGTCTTCCTCCCGCTGCCGAAGCAGCTATCTGGCTGTCACCGTCATGGCAACCACGGCGATGCACTAAGATTCACGCCGCCGCCCGCCAACGCCTATAAGGGCCTCACCGACGCCGCCAAGACGAACCCTAACTTCCCTTCTTCCCCATTTTCCTCCCCTTTTGCTAAAACCCTAACCCTAGGCGTCACAGTAGATGTTCGTCCCCGCGTCTCCAGCCGCCCCGGGTCAAACCGAGGCCAGCGTCGAGCTCCCCGTGATGCCCTCGGTTGCCTCACGGAAACAATTGAAGCCGCGCGCCCTAAATCGAGCTCGGGGTGCTCTTCTGCCCGAAGTCCGGCCGCCGTCAATTCGCCGTTGTCCGACCTCCCCTCGCCTCGCCGACCCTCTAGTCGCGATCGTGGTGAGCTACTCGACCTCCCGGTGCTCTCCGCTATCCTCCTCTGGCTCGGGTTCGAGCTTGCACCATACTCCACCGTCGGCCACCGCAGATGCTTGCTGTTTGTCCAGCTTCGGCGACCATTCGAGGGCGGCGCCACCGCTAGAAGGACCGCCCCACTTCCCTCTCTCCAACGATCCCGCTCTCGCATCCTGGGGCGCTCCCAATCGACGGGTCCGCGTGTGACCTGGGAGTACCTCCATTGCTGACGTCATGCTGACGTCAGCATGAGGTCATAATCTCTTTTTCTTTTATTAATGTTTTGTAAATCATTTCTGGAATTAATAAATACCTTGTGGGCCACCCCTGTCAGGATTTTAAATTTTTTGGAAAATGTTTTCTAAAATGATTAAACTTATGACATGTGGGCCCAAGCTGGAAAATAAATTAAATAATCCAAAAATGTTTTATAATTTCCTAAAATGATTTAAAATGGTTTAAAATTGGGAAAAATCATAACTAATTCATTTTAAATCAGAAAAATACAAATAATATATCAAAATGTTCAAAAAAATGAAACCTACCTATTTAAGCTATCATAATGCATTGTTAATCAACTATCATGACAAGTTTAATTAGAAGAACATAATGACTCCTCTCATATGCCTCCGAGGTTTTCCCCGAGTTAGGGTTTTGTACCCTCGGACCCCGATTAAATTGTCAAGCATGCCTTAGGGTTATACTTCAATACTATTTAATTTGTCATATCATCATCCTTGTTTAAGCATTGCATCTATGCCATGTGTTGATTGTTTCCCTTTCTTTTCGGTGTTTGTTCTTCTCTGGTAGAGTACGATATCAGAATCGGGATCGAGATCGAAGACCGAGATCAACACCGTCGAAGCTCGAAGACAAATACTTGATCAACTATAACCAATTCAAGTACCAGATGTCCGAAGCTCTGCTTTTCGGATATCAACTAGCAAAGGCAAGCGAAGCCCCACACGTACATATGAATCCTATGCTTTCAAAGTATTTCATTCTTGCCGTGTGCATACGATTCCCAAGTCTTTTATCGATAGATGGAGTAATCCTATATGATGCATGTTAACTTTGAAGCCTATATTCCCTGATCCACTGCTCCTAGCATAACTAGGGTGTGAGCTTGTGAAGTGTTGCTAGAGCTATTTTATCTGTTGAGCTTAGCCATGCTTAGATGTCACCGCTGGTCCATCAGGTAGATGAATTAGAGCTGCGAATGAACCTAGTTTGACAGGATGACGTGGTATGATCAGAGATGGATAATAAACATGCTAAGGCTTGTATGGGAGGCCACGTGGGTTGTGGTTTTTGCAGTCCCATACTTGCCACCCTTAGGACCCGATGTTCTTGCCTCTTGAACCAAGACGCGTACAGCCACACGGGGGCCTAGAAACCCCCTCGACCAACTAACTTGCCTAGTATATTCCATGAGTCACATAGTTCGGGCTTTCCATTCGACATACGCATTTTGCTTGTTCCTGAATGGAGGTGAAGGAGGTGCATTCATAACAGGTAGGTAAGCGTGGCCGGGAACAAGAGATGCCCGCATCCGTAATCTTGAACCCCGCACACATCATTAGGGACCGGCTTCGGGACTCGACCCGTTACGACGACATCTCCCTAGTGCGTGACTCATGGTCTTGGAGAAAGGAAGGTAAAGGTCGTGTCCAACCACTCTCTGCCGGCCTTCCAAGGAAGAGGGCTAATATATAGTGGCATTAAGAATCGGTTGGTGCGTGTGGGTAAAGTTGTACACCCCTGTAGGATTATTAATCTTTTCGAAAAGCCGTGTCCGCGGTTATGGACGAACTTGGGAACGGACGTGAAGATCATAGAGAACTTGAACCTAATCGTAAAACTTGGCAAGTTAAGTAATGTGTGCTTAAAGATGCTTCCTCATGGATACGAGGGGGTGATCCTAGATAGGTTCAGCTGATGATGATTCGGTGGATATCAAAAGATGATCAAAGCTAGTGTTACCGCGCTCTTATCCCCTTTTAAAATATTCTGATTAGTCGAGATTCCTCTCCCTCTTGTTTTACAAAACCAAGATGGCTTTATGAAAAACAACTCCACCAGCCATAAGTGTTGCGGAGTACACCCTGTACTCACCCTTGCTTCGTTGATACTTTTGCAGCAGAGTAAGTGTTACCATTGAGGATGAGTTCTTCACGGCATCGACATCGACGAGTAGTTTGGAGTTCCCAGCCGGCAGTCTGGGATCTATGGATTGGACGTCATCGTTATGCTTCAGGCCTCTTAGGCCATTTGTTAAGTTTGCTATACTTAATAGCATAATTTGTCTTCCGTTGTTTGATGTTTGTGGTCAGTGACCTTTGCTTGTAATATTTTGGTTCTTCGCGCAGTTATGAGATTGCTATAATAAATTTTGTGTCGTAGGGTCACTGTTGTGTTATCAATTCTTTCTCTATACGCTTTCGAGATTAGGTTAGGCTTATGTTCATACAAAGGTCTGGGATTTGTCTAGCCTTAATCCCGGGGGTGTCACAGGTTTTGGTATCAGAGCAGTATCGACTGTAGGAAACCTTTCTATTGGTCGATGTTGAGTCTAGTGATTGTGAAAACTATTTTCAAAAATGAAAATTATGTTCGAAAACTCTGGTATGCTTCTTTTTATCCTTATCCAGTTTCGCTCTAACTCTGGGTCATCTTACCTTGTGTTGATTTGGAAAAGTTTTGTTATCTCGTCTCTTCCTTCAAAGCTTAGGTGCCTTTCCAGGCATGCCGGTTCTCGACCATTTGACCTAGTGTTAAGTTCCCTAGAGTCAGTTGTGTGTGTTCTTTGTTTCCTTTGTTCTGTTTCTTCGGAGAGATTTCTTTCTATCATAATCTCCCTACCTTAAGGGTCCACAACATCATGTTGATGGTTCCACAATGATCTGTTCTAGGCTTCGAGGTTTCCTTTCGCCTCGCGTGCCTCCTTTTTATTTGTTTGGGTACTTCAGAAGTTGTATCTTCTTTTGGAAGCTACCTCGTGATTACTATCTTGTAGTGTACGATGTGTCACTCAAGTAGTAGTTATTTCTTTCTTTGGGTTTTAACCCTCGGACTTGAACCTAAGATCCCCGATTGTGCTGGATTACGGTGTTGTGAATCTTGTACATGAAGCTGACCTTTAACCCAAGATCCATTGCTGATCCCTGTGGTTAATGCTTACACATTACCTCAGGATGGCTAGTATCTTCTATTATAGCCTTCAAGTTTGTGGATATTGTCGCTATTGAACAGTGACAATAAAGGAATTCCCCTACCACATGCTTGGGCAGATGTTCTTTAATGGAACCAAATAGATCACGACAAGGGTACTCCTCGTGAGTCTCGTTTCTATACTCGTGACTCTGCCACACCTTCCTTTTCTATGCATCGGTTTTTGGAAGATTGTTGACTTATGCATCCACATCTCGGGATTCTATCCTGAGCATGTTCCTTTTTCCTTGTTGCTTTTTGACCTTTGTGTACCAGTTGGTAGCCAAGCAGTAAATATGCATCGGTGTCTTCCAATGCAAGATACTCTTGTGGTCCATCATGACAAACCATTTCGGGATGTCAGGAGAAACAAACTCCAGTACCCCGTCATTTCTAAGATCAGGTCAAAGTGTTGTAATCCACGGATCAATAAGCATTGATTAGCTTATATTATGTTCTACCTTAAGGTATCACACACTTTTTATACTAAGAGGTTGTGCTGAGTTTCATGACCCTCTTAATGAAGTGATGTTCTTACACATTTTTACCCACCCTTCTTCCGAGCTGTTCGCGCTCAGGAATGTTGCGTGTGCGTAATGATATGGCCATCTAAGATTCTTAACAATTCTTATTGCTTTGAACTCTAAGGACATTTGTGTTATTCCTAGCTTGACTAGTTATGTAATCACTAAACAAAGAATGATTGTGCTACCAAGTTCGCTATTCTTGTGCACCCTTTTTGGTCAAAGAGTTAGGCTCGTGCCGAAGCTCTAAGACTAGGTCTTCTTTCTTTACAAAGCAAGTTTTCTCTCGAGCTAAGTGACATATCGGTGGTTCGTGATATTCTAGATGTCTTCCTAGAAGTATCGCCATGTTGCCACATGACCGTGTTGTCAGGTTCTTGAGTTAGCTGTTTCTTTAAACCGCTCCTTTTTCCAAGGATCCGTACTGGATCACCCTGAACTAGTTGGTTGAGCTTAAACAACAACTTGGAGAGTTGTAAGACACAAGTTCTATCCAACTCATTTCCTTCTTAAAAGGATGTCTAGTTGTGTTCGTGTTGAAGTAAGATAGTATGTCCTTCGTGGATATGTTACCTTCCCTCCTTTGATTTGATTTGGGCAATCGTCAAATCAAACTCAGTTCCAAGGACAATCTTGATGGTGTATTTATTTGTGATGTCTTACCTAAGTGCATCTTCATGTCCTCTGGTTTGACCAATGTCTAAGCCTTGTTCATACAACATATGAGTCCGTCTTTCTGGAGTGTCTCAATATGTTTGTTGTTGAGCCCATCAACGACATCCTTATCTTCTCCATGATATACGAGATTCGTATGGAACATTCAACATTAATGTTGGAAACTTTTGGAGAACCATCTTCGTGTTATCTCGAATTATGTGTTCTGGATGTTAGAAGTAACCTTCTCTGGTTCATGAGCAATTGTCAAAAGATGTCACCGTGAATCTGAGTAGAGTTGTCTTTGTTTCCCCGGGAATCATATCCAAGTTAGTCAAGCATGTGCAAAGAATTTTTGATATGGTAGGTTGATACCTTCATATCTCTATAAGATCCTCCAAGCACACCAAGCCACTGATTGACTTGTCATGGAAGATAAGAAGTCCAGCAAAAGTTTGATAACCTCCTAAATGTTCCCTAAACAGGATTTAGTTGTGTTTCATTGCAAACAATTCATGTAGGTGCAATTATCTTTTGATAACTTGCTAATACATGGGTTCCGCAATCTAGCTCATCTTTTAGAGCTTGACATTGAAGTCCGTGTCTTCAGAATCTAGTGATTTTAACTTTGTGGTAAATGTTGCATCCTTTCAATTTGGATATGCTAAGTCTGAAGTATCCCTTCACCTAACCAAAGCTGAATCTCAAGCAGCAATGATGGTTTGTGTTCCTCAAGGTTATGAGTAGGTCTGTTGTAACTCTGGCAAGATGGATGTAGTGGTTGGCATAATTAGCCGGAAGACCTATTGCCATACTCCCTTGAATCAGCAATAACAATCCCTCCTCATGAGGCCTCTTCTATATTTTATTATAGGAGTTGTGCTTATGGTTTCCTTTGTAAACGAAGTCCGACCTTTACTTGATGACTGATTAAAGGCTTGTCAGTAGCCTGCTATCGGTGTTTCGGACATCAAGGAGAACATTTGAAGAAGAGTTGCTAAATGTTTCTCGGTCAATACTCCTGACCCTTTTTACGATGGCAAGAATCATGTCATGCCAAGTACTTGGAGTCTGAGAATGAAGTTTCTTTCTTCTCGTGTCATCAGGAATCTTCTTCACTACTCATCTTGGTAGTGCAAAGTGATATCAATATCTTTGGCAAAGATTTTGATAATTTTGGATGAATAAAGAGTTTCCTTATCGCTTTCTTAAAACATGTTCGAAGAGCGACCGTGCGTTTGGTAATTAATAGTTTCTCTTGTTACATGTTTCCTATGACTCTTACGAGTCCTCTCCACCAAAACACCTTTCTGTCTTGGCTTTCTGTTGAACGAAAGAGTGACCCTTTGTGTCAAAAGTAGTTCAATAGCTTGGTTTTGTTGGTATCCATCTCTTTCACCTGTAAAGCTCTACTTAAGCTGTTTAGTAGAGGTTCACCTCTCAAAGTCTGTGTTCCTTGTCCGTTCTGTTAGAAGTTTCTTCCCTCAGAAGTCTACCCTCCTCTGAAGTTCCATGGTCTCAATCCTTATGAAGACCAATTATCTGTCACCTTGAAAACCATCTCCTTTTGTTCCCTCTGTTACCTTGACGTATTTCATGCCGTTGGCTCTAGAGATGCTTGTGAAACATCTATCCATGAGTTAACCACGAGATACTCAGTTCGTGGTTCTATGCCAATCCCTCTTTTCTTTAGTGTGAGCAGCCACCTTGAAGATTATGAAGCGCTTCGTACACTCGTCATGGTGGCATGGATCAACCTCTTCAATAAGATCGTCGAAGTTTAGTGTGACCCTATTCCTTCTATCTTCCTACCCAGGAATCTCGGGTCGAGATTCTTCTAAGGGGGATAGAATTGTAACAACCCTAGTTCTATTAAATACTAGCTAGGATTTGTTTGTGCATTCATTAGCATCATCATAATTAATGTGTGCAACAAATAGATCAAACCCTAAACCCTATTTTCCTTCCTCTTTGAAATCAATTCAAATGATTCAAAATATTTGGAAAATTACCAAAACAAAGTGGAGCCCAAAATGGTTATAAAGGGTTCCCATTGTATTTTAAATGTTTACAAAGTATCTTGTATTTTGATTCTATTCAAAAATATATTACAAAATGAAATACAAAAGAGAAAGTACAAAAACAGAAAAGAAAAAGATTCTGTAAATAAAAACCTAATCCTAACTCTCTCTGGGCCGAAGCCCAACTCCCTCTCTCCTCTTCCTGTCGCCTAGCGTAGCAAACTCTGGCCCTTTCCTCTTGCTTTGGTGCAGCCCATCTCGGCCAAGCCGTGGCCCCAGCCTCGGCCAAGACTGATTCGGCCCCTTTCCGTTCGTCTTCCTCCCCGCCAGCATTGCCATTGGCGTCTCCCGCGTCTCATTGGCGATGCACTAAGATTCGCGCCGCCGCCCGCCAGTGCCTATAAGGGCCTCACCGACGCCGCCAAGACGAACCCTAACTTCCCTTCTTCCCCATTTTCCTCCCCTTTTGCTGAAACCCTAACCCTAGGCCTCACAGTAGATGTTCGTCCCCGCGTCTCCAGCCGCCCCGTGCTAAACCGAGGCCACCGTCGAGCTCCCCATGATGCCCTCGGTCTCCTCACGGAAGAAATTGAAGTCGCGCGCCCTGAATCAAGCTCGAGGTGCTCTTACACTTCCCTCGCCTCGCCGACCCTCTAGTCGCGATCGTGGTGAGCTACTCGACCTCCCGGTGCTCTCCGCTATCCTCCTCTGGCTCGGGTTCTAGCTTGCACCATACTCCACCGTCGGCCACCGCAGATGCTTGTTGTTTGTCCAGCTCCGACGACCATTCGAGGGCGGCGGCACCGCTAGAAGGACCGCCCCACTTCCCTATCTCCAATGAGCCCGCTCTCGCATCCTGGGGCGCTCCCAATCGACGGGTCCGCGTGTGACCTGGGAGCACCTCCATTGCCGACGTCATGCTGACGTCAGCATGAGGTCATAATCTCTTTTTCTTTTATTAATGTTTTGTAAATCATTTCTGGAATTAATAAATACCTTGTGGGCCACCCCTGTCAGGATTTTAAAATTTTTGGAAAATGTTTTTAAAATGATTAAACTTATGACATGTGGGCCCAAGCTGGAAAATAAATTAAATAATCCAAAAATGTTTTATAATTTCCTAAAATGATTTAAAATGGTTTAAAATTGGGAAAAATCATAACTAATTCATTTTAAATCAGAAAAATACAAATAATATATCAAAATTTTCAAAAAAATGAAACCTACCTTTTTAAGCTATCATCATGCATTGTTAATCAACTATCATGACAAGTTTAATTAGAAGAACATAATGACCCCTCTCATATGCCTCCGAGGTTTTCCCCGAGTTAGGGTTTTGTACCCTCGGACCCCGATTAAATTGTCAAGCATGCCTTAGGGTTATACTTCAATACAATTTAACTTGTCATATCATCATCCTTGTTTAAGCATTGCATCTATGCCATGTGTTGATTGTTTCCCTTTCTTTTCGGTGTTTGGTTCTTCTCCGGTAGAGTACGATATCGGAATCGGGATCGAGATCAAAGACCGAGATCAACACCTTCGAAGCTCGAAGACAAATACTTGATCAACTATAACCAAGTCAAGTACCAGATGTCCGAAGCTCTGCTTTTCGGATATCAACTGGCAAAGGCAAGCGAAGCCCCACACATACATATGAATCCTATGCTTTCAAAGTATTTCATTCTTGCCATGTGCATATGATTCCAAAGTCTTTTATCGATAGATGGAGTAATCCTATATGATGCATGTTACCTTTGAAGCCTATATTCCCTGATCCACTGCTCCTAGCATAACTAGGGTTTGAGCTTGTGAAGTGTTGCTAGAGCTATTTTATCTGTTGAGCTTAGCCATGCTTAGCTGTCACCGCTGGTCCATCAGGTAGATGAATCAGAGCTACGAATGAACCTAGTTTGACAGAATGACGTGGTATGATCAGATATGGATAATAAACATGCTAAGGCTTGTATGGGAGGCCACGTGGGTTGTGGTTTTTGCAGTCCCATACTTGCCACCCTTAGGACCCGCTGTTCTTGCCTCTTGAACCAAGACGAGCGTACAACCACACGGGGGCCTAGAAACCCCCTCGATCAACTAACTTGCCTAGTAGATTCCATGAGTCACATAGTTCAGGCTTTCCATTCGACACACGCATTTTGGTTGTTCCTGAATGGAGGTGAAGGAGGTGCATTGATAACAGGTAGGTAAGCGTGGCCGGGAACAAGAGATGCCCGGCATCCGTAATCTTAAATCCCGCACACATCATTAGGGACCGGCTTCGGGACTTGACCCGTTACGGCGGCATCTCCCTAGTGCGTGACTCATGGTCTTGGCGAAAGCAAGGTAAAGGTCGTGTCCAACCACTCTCTGCCGGCCTACCAAGGAAGAGGGCTAATCTATAGTGGCATTAAGAATCGGTTGGTGTGTGTGGGTAAAGTTGTACACCCCTGCAGGGTTATTAATCTTTTCGAAAAGCCGTGTCCGTGTTTATGGACGAACTTGGGAACGGACATGAAGATCATAGAGAACTTGAACCTAATCGTAAAACTTGGCAAGTTAAGTAATGTGTGCTTAAAGATGCTTCCTCATGGATACGAGGGGGTGATCCTAGATAGGTTCAGCTGATGATGATTTGGTGGATATCAAAAGATGATCAAAGCTATTGTTATCGCGCTCTTATCCCCTTTTAAAATATTCTAATTAGTCGAGATTCCTCTCCCTCTTGTTTTACAAAACCAAGATGGCTTTATGCAAAACAACTCCACCAGCCATAAGTCTTGCGGAGTACACCCTGTACTCACCCTTGCTTCGTCGATACTTTTGCAGCAGAGTAAGTGTTACCATTGAGGATGAGTTCTTCACGGCATCGACATCGACGAGTAGTTTGGAGTTCCTAGCCGGCAGTCTGGGATCTATGGATTGGACATCATCGTTATGCTTCAGGCCTCTTAGGCCATTTGTTAAGTTTGCTATACTTAATAGCATAATTTGTCTTTCGTTGTTTGATGTTTGTGGTCAGTGACCTCTGCTTGTAATATTTTGGTTCTTCGCTCAGTTATGAGCTTGCTGTAATAAATTTTGTGTTGTAGGGTCACTGTTGTGTTATCAATTCTTTCTTTGTATGCTTTCGAGATTAGGTTAGGCTTATGTTCAGACAAAGGTCTGGGATTTGTCTAGCCTTAATCCTGGGGGTGTCACAGCTTTGACCTTAGGCTGGAAACCTAGTAAATGGGTAGAACCTGTAGGACACATCCTAACAATAACGAAGAGTTCTCTAGTGATATGAGGGATATTCACTTGAGAATAATCCTGTTATGTTACTATTGCGATAACTCTTTTATATGATTGCAATTTCAATCATTACCCATGAGTTTTAACTCTATGTGACTGATGATAATTTCTTATCCACAGTTCCACATGGCACCTCGATATCCACCCCGGAATGTTCAAGTGATGAACAGGACGTTGGATGACTACGGAGGGGATTGGACAGACAATCTCCGACAAATTTTATGGAGCTTGGAATGTGAATCAAGACTTTTGGTCAAGATTTACACTTACCATGATGGGCAGGTATTAGCTAAATACCGTGTCATGATCATGTTACCCAAGAAGTTAGGACATAAGGGAGAAATGCCAGCAGGGGAGGCGAGGTGCATGGTATCTGCATATCAGATTGCCGTAGCAGCAGCTATAACCATGATCCGAGAACAGAAATCCCAAGCTCTAGAAGGTAGTACTCACACCATTATACCACATGAAACCTCAAACTCAGAACATGATTTAGATCACTCTACCTTAGTCCAAGCTGAACCTACTCTAGCTGTAGAGTATATGGATCGTTATCGGTCTTTGCTAAACACTTATCATAACACTCACCAAGTCTTAGTCCAGGAGCTGGATACGGTCATTGGGGATTTTACTGATCCTGATAAAGCAATGGCTCGTAGGAAGAATCTAGATAAAGAAGCTAGGCATCCCAAATACATACCTTCAGGAGAAGTGTTTGAGAAAACTGAGTTTGATGACCCAAACTCATAAAATTATGCCTATTACCAAAATGACTTCAAGCCACCTGAAGACCTATGGACCAAATATAACTCCGAACAACAGGAATGGAATAAAGTTATTCCAAGTAATCCTGAGCCTAACAAGTATGGATGGGAATTAGAATCTCAAGGTATAACCATAGGAAATCCTATACCTTGTGATACGGGTATTGAATAAGAGACCAACTATAACCATAGAGAGCCCTATGGAGACTTATGAATCTCAAGGTAGAACCATAGGAAATCATATACCTTGTGATACGGGTATTGAAGAAGAGACCAACTATAACCATAGAGAGCCTTATGGACCATATGGGGGCAATACGAATCCAATCAACTTAGAAGAGTACTCCAATAACTACTATACCAATATATATGACCGGATCCAAGAAAAAGCTAAGGAACCAGCTTACTATGAGGAAGCGTTGCCAGAAAACCCGGACTATTCGGTGGAAGATTACGCCAACTCTAGTCATTTTTCAATGACTAATCTCAGTCTCGGTACTTCTAATCAAGATTACGCACCTCCTGGATGCTCCTATGCTCCAGAAGGCAGTCGTAGGACTTCACGTCATCATGGACGGAACTCCAGGAAGCACTAGAGGAAGATGAAAGTGAGAGAGACACAACATCCCAAGGGATGCGGGATTGAATAATGTACATAGAGGGTAATGCGTAAGGTAGTTTGAAGAGTTTGCTGAAATAAGTGAGAATATATCCACAAGAGCAAGAAGTTAGATAGTTGTGTAAATAGGTTTGGAGAAAACCGTGGGAACATCTAGTACATTTATAAATTATTTAAAACCTATGTGTAATACATGGCATATGTTTTGTTGTTTATTGACTTTTGGATCTTTTTGATTCTTCTTGATTGACTAGATCTGTACATGAAGTTTAATTAGGTGTGCAAATGCATGATGTAACGCCCAATTATTACTTGATGATATAGACCTAGATAGGAATGGAAATTCGTATAAGGGAGCAATGATTCCAAAGATCAAAAAAAAGAAGACTTACTTGAAGGAAGAAGCAAGATATAAGGAGTGTTAACACCACTTGGAGAATAGGTAGAGCATAAATTATTCCTAGCCAAACCCAAGAAAGAAGTTGGATATAAAATATGTAGGGAGCCACAAGAAATAATAAACTTAAAGTTCAATCAAAGTGGGTAATACTACTAAGAAGTAATGGAATAGTTATACCAAGTTCATGGAAGTATCATGAATAAGTACAAATAGTTAGCTTTGGAACCAAAATGGTATTCAAACTCTGCTAATTCCGAGGGAATGTGAGAGGTATGTGACAAACCATAGGGTAATACACACACCCTAGGACGGTTCGCAGCTGGTAATAATCTGCAACTGATATTTGATCCATAGCTAGTAACTAATCCATAGTTGGTATTTTGTCCGCAGCTCGTATTTGGTTGAAATAGTTAACCAAATCTTATTAAAATTTGCATAAAGAGCATTAAATTTGGCCTAAGTTAAGTAAGATCTAAGAAAGTTTAACAGATTTGAAGATGATCGCTTGGCAAGATGCTTTGCAAGGCCCAGTTTATTCAGCAAGAATGCCCCAATAGTAAGTACGACATTTAGTGCTGAAAGATTTGCTTCGGAGATCCACAACTATGTGGATGCACCGTATAATATTTCATTGGACCTTAAACCAGTAAAATATAAACTGAACAGGAACCAACATTTTAGTTCTAGAATCAATGGTTTCTATGTATGGAGTTTCAAAACTATTAGTAAAACTTAAGGGGGAGAGTAAACATTAGGAATGAAAGTTGAAAAAAATATTATAATTCATAAAGAAAAGTTATTTAAAAATCTTAAGAAGGTATAAACTTGAGGGTGATGAAGGATACATTTAAACAATCAAATTTAAAAAAAACAACTTTTAAGTAACCCTTAAGAAGTAATATAGAACCCTAATTAAACAAGTGTTGAGAATGAAAAATTCCAATGGGTATGGGCAAATTGAGTTCAAATCCAATCTTGGAAGGAATACCAGTATCAACTATATAATGACAGGAATAGTAAGATAGTCTATTGACTATTAAAATGCGTATATAGAAACTTAAAAACTTATGGAAGTGAGAACCTCTAAACTGTACTTAAAATAGTAATGAAGTTTGATGATTCAAGAAAAAGAATTGAATGGGGATATTTAATCCGGTTATGGAATACTCCAATTAATTCCATTTAAGGTCATCATGATGAGGAGAATGTAGCAACCAGTACAAGACAATTTCTTACTCCGAAACATGAGAGTTTGCGAACTTCGAGGACAAAGTTTATTTTAAGGGGGAGAGTCTGTAACATCCCAGCATTAGAGCCTAGAAATAAACTGAACCCAGATGTGTGCATTGCATTCATGCATAGAAAATCCGAATAATTTTCGCGCTTTTAAACAAAACTTGTCAAAGTGATTGAAGCTTCTTTTAGCTTGATGGAATTGAAGTAGATCATCAAGTTGACTGCGATAAGTTTCAATAAGACCTTTGTTAAAATCTCATTTTGGGTAAGAGAGATTTGATCTAAGGGTAGCTCAAATATGCTATAAGTTAAACCTTAATATAATGTGAATTAGATTTGATCATTAGGTGATCATGATATAGAATTCATTATAATCACTCATAAGTACCAAGTTAAGGATATAAAACAAATAATAAGAATGTAACCACTATATCTTAAATTCCATCTGCATACATTCTGAGTATCATAGTAACACCTAACCTTAAAAACTCTTTTGATGAGTTGGAGTTGGAAAGAGATTAAGTTAAAATCATCCACTATATATATTGTAGGGTTCGCAGCATAGAAAACAAAAAATTTCCTACGATGGGAACTACGTACCAAGATCTATCTACTAGATACAAACAACGGGTGGATGTATATCCGTAGAGAGCATACCCTTGAAGACCGACAAAGCTTAACGAGTTCAACTCGTGGTTGATGTAGACGATCTCTTTCCGATCTCAAGATCGAGAGAAAGTCATAGCGCCGCAAATCAGCAGCGCATCCGTGCTCGCACACACGTTCGAGGCACCGAGCAACCTCCGCCTCCGCGCTCCAGCGATGCAGCGGAAGCACAACTCTTTCTTGCCGAATAGCCACCGGGAACATGTATATCGCTAGTCCGAGACCATGGGGAATAAATTCTAGAGGGGGAGAGAGATCCTTCACGAGGAGGTGTGTGAGAGACAAGTGAGGAGTGGGGCTCCTTTTATAGGAGGAGGGGGCACCCAAGGGGGTGGCCGCCGGCCATGGGGGCTGCCCCCTCCCCTCCTTCATTCATGTGGGTGGACACTCCACTCACAAAATGTCCTTTAAATTCCCTCCACTCAAAAGTCCACTCAAATTCCCATTAAATTCCCACCAAATTTAATGAAAACTCTCATTAAATAAAACTCTTTTATTTTATTCAGAATTTTGTCAATTACTTTAATGACAAACATTCACAAATAACCCCTTGCTAGAATTCCATTTCACATGCATAACCACTTTATGCAATTTCACCCGAAAACCTGTTTCGGTATTTAGTGAAATAAATTCCTGCGCTTGTTCATTCTTTCGGCATGAAACTTTTGCTCCAATTGGATGTCGGTGTCTCTTAAGTGTGTCACCCTACGGTTCGTGAATAATGCGGACATGATCGAGACCCCTCTCGGATCAATAATCAGAAGCGGGATCTGGAGACCCATACTGACTCCCACACATTCAACGATGACTTTCTTGTGATCGTCGGAACCTTTTACGCTAATATCTTAATCCCTTTGTTTCACGATATATTACATGTCCGAGATTCGATCATCGTATCTCCATACCTAGTTTGATCTCGTTCGACATGCACTCTTTCTCGCTCCCGTGATATAACATTCTAGTGACCAAATCACTTGCTTGCAAGCTAATCAATGTGATATCACCGAGAGGGCCCAGAGTATATCTATCCGTCATCGGGATGAACAAATTCCACTCTCGATCCATGAGCCTCAACATAACACTTTATTAGTTCTGAATCCATCTTTATAATCACCCTGTTACGGTGTGACGTTTGATGTTATCAAGAAACTCTTCCGGTGTTAGTGATTGACATGATCTCATGGTCTAAGGATTAGGATCACTTCGTAAGTTGTTATAGCAATATAAACTCAATGACTTTGATCGTAATGCTATACTTCGGATGAATGTTCATCACACCATTACACTAATGTTGTGATCCCGTTATTAACAACATCCAATGTCCATGATCAGGAAACCTTGATCATCTTGTTAATCAACGAGCTAGTTTATGAGAGAGGCATAACTAGGAACTTTCTGTTTGTTTATTAAACACACATGTATTAATGTTTCCGTATTAATACAATTATAGCATGTAAAAGAAACATCTATAATATACTTGGAATACACATAATAAACACTTTATTATTGCCTCTCAGGGCATATTCCCTTCATATATATCTTTCTTTCTATACAATCTTTATGGAACTTATCTCAATATCTGTTGTTCATCAATGTTGGATGATTTCCCATTGATTCGCAACTTCTTTAACTATTAGTCTTTGATCTATTATTTGATCTTATCAGAACATCTACTCAAATCTTCTAATGAGGGCATAGTCCATTAATAACCTTAATCCAATATAAGATACTAAGAAGATAATTTCCAGACAATAAAAGGTAGGACTGATAAAGCCCTACTTAGCCAACTAAGAACTTCAGTAATAAATGATTAAACTATTATAATGGTAATGTTTTGGCCACCAACATCGAATGCTTATGTTTAGTATAGGTAATACTGGTGGGTAGAACATGATTGGAACCTTAGTAAAGATAAGTGATCCTAGAGAAGTCTTTGCAAACCACATAAATATAATTCAGGGATTGAAGTGTGAGTCATGAGAGTTAAGTATTTATAAGATGGTGTTATTCAACTAAAGCTAGTGTAGCATAGAGTCATAAAATTGGTGTTATTCATATTTAAGGATAGTTTACTTTAGAGAAAGATTAGTGATGGAGGATTAAGGAAGTTTGGGAGTAGAGTTTGAAGGAATTACTGGTTGGATGGAAGATTATCAACAGTAGAATAGTAAATACAACCAAGCAAGGATATGAGAAAGCTATGAAATGCCTTTGTATCAAACTCATTGGATTCATCCATAAGTTTAGAAGAATGATATATTGAATAATAAGATTTTAATAAGTAAGTCCATTAAACTAACCATGGTGATGGATAGAAAGAGGTATTATATCTAGGAAAGGAATTCCTTAATTAGAGATCCAAGATTTTGAAATATAGTTATATGTTATAAATCATTTTCCTATTTAATCTTGGTAAATAATCAACTCTAAATCTCAACTCAAACATAATATCCATCTATTACCATTGATCCATCATCTGATGTCTATAACACTTTACAGAAACATTTTCCTATAGCAAATTACATAAGCACATCTCTGTTAATTCCAACCATCCTAACTATATGTGCTTAAGTATACTCAGTTCTATAAAACACTCTAATTACAACTTCCTATTAAAAAGGAAGATTTCATCAAATACTATATACATAAGGCAATATGCTCAACCATTAAATCTTGACTCTTAAAAGGAATCTAAGCTTATACAAAACCCTAAAGCCAAGAGTGGTAATCATAATTTGAAATCCTAAACCTCCTTACTTATCATAATAAAATAGATACATTGACATTTTCTAAATTAATGAGGGTAGTAGTAACTATATCAATGTATTTTATACATTAAAAAAAGATATAGGATCATTACACATATAAAAGTTTTATTCAAAATATGAGCCAATTAAAATTAAGTTGATAAGCAAATAAGAATATATCATTCAATAAATCCATAACTAAAAGAGGAAAGTAAAATAATAGGAAGAGCTTTTACAAATATTGAAAGGGGTTCATATATTAAGAAAATACTAGGAATACAATAAGATATATTTAATAAAGAAATTCACCCATAATACTATCTATGTTTTAGTGTTATTGAAATAGTCCAACAAAGAAATCCTGCAAAGAAAAATTCAAAATATATAAATCAAATTCAAATCTGTATAAGAAAACAGAAAATAGAAAAAGGATAAAACAAATAAAAACCAAACCTGGGTGCAGCCCAACACCCTACACCTATCGACGCTCGTAAGCCCACAACAAGAACCAGCCTAGTCCTTTTTCGTCTGCGGATCGACAAGTGGGGTCAGAGGATCGGGTTGAGAATCAAAGATTGTCGGGTTATCCAAAACGACCATCGTCATCGTCACGCCATTACGACATTTATTGGCGGAGCTCGCCGCCGCCCGATGCCGTCATCGTCGTCGTTGCGCCAAGATACTCGCCGCCGTTGCCAGGAGGGGATAAGAAGGCCAGCATGACGCATTGCTTCCATCCCTATCCCCAACTTCTCCTTATCCTCTCAGATACAAACGAGACTGAAACCCTAGCTCACCGGAGCCACTCCTCGTCGTCGAACCACGTCTCCCCACACTCTTCTGAGCCGTCATGGAGAAGCGCCTTCCTCCGTAGATCCTCTGGGTAGAAGCTTGCATCGAGGGGAGCACTGGAGCAAGTGAATTTGGTTGTTTCCCTTTGCAGAAGCTCGTCGGAATCCTCGTCGGGAAGCTCGATTCCGACCGCGCCTGTCCTCGTCGACCACTCTATCGTCATCAGGGTAAGCATACGCATCTCTGGATCCTAGTTTCGTTTGCGGATTCACACCGTAGGTCTAGTTTTGTTGAGCACCTCCGCTGGCCGCCGCATTAGCTCGTCGTCGATGACCCTCCGATGATCATTTCCGAGCGGCACTGCCACTATTAGGTTCAGTAGGTTGCACCGATTCGAACTAGATCTATTTCGCTTGCTGGGGCATAGTAGATCGTCGCCGACGACCAACCTCTGGCGGCGGTGGTGATGCTGACGCCATGCTTACCTCATGATCGAGCCATGTCAGCTTGTTTGACTGGTCTTTGCCTCGTGTGATGGATGGCATGGCCCAGGGCCCACATGTCATCGATAGTGAGTAGAGAGGAGGTCAGTAGCAAAAGCATTTCTATACCTGAGAGCTGAGGTGGACAATGGCCCACAGGTCAGTGACTGAGGCTAGCTCTGGACGTGGTATAAAAAGTATTTTTCTGTTAAGAAATAAATAAAATGTTATAATTTAATTAATAATATTCCAGAAATCAAATAAATAATTAAATCTTGTTTAATTAATAACTTTTGATTTATAATTCAGAAAAATGTGTATAATATATGAAAATTTATAGAAAAATAAAATCTACAACTTAAACTTATTATCAAATATTATTATGATGATTATTTAAATAAATATTATTTAATAAAAGTTTTATAAGTAATAAAACTTTAATAATTCATATTCCTATAATAATAAATGTTTATAATATAAGTAAAATACCAAAAATGTTAGAAAAATAAGAATTCTAATTTAAAATTATCATGTATTATTATTTCACTTAATTAAATATTTATTGTTTATTAAGTAATTATAAGGTAATAAGAATTATAAAAATCATATCTTATTATTTATAAATCACAAAAATAAATATGATATACCAAAATGATCACAAAAATATTATTTACATGTTAAAAATCTACTAATCTCCTTGTGAGTTAAATAATTTTTTTTGAATATTTTAATAACTCAAATTTAAACTTATTTACTTCATTAATAATTCATATAAAGATCAATAAAATTTATTAATATTCCTAAAATGAGTTAAATAAGTCTAATAAATAGTATTAGTCTTAAATATTAATAATCTAATGCCATAATGGTTTAAAACATTATAAATGTTCTTATTCTAGAAAGACCTACAACCTTAAATGAAGATTATCTCTAAAAAGAATTCCACTAATAATAAAGTCCTTAAATAACAACTTGTGAACAATCAAATCTTCTCTCTAAACCATATTAATCACCAAATTACAAAAAACTACTACAACACTATATAAATCCATAAGTAGTTAAGTAACATTATGTTGGGTTTATAAACTATACTCACTTATCTATAAAAGATAAATGATATTACTCCATACTCAAATCAAGAAACCACTACTCAGGGAACAGAATAAACATTCTTAAGTAACTTAAAGAACACATTTCAGATATACAAGATACCAATGTATAAGTACGATACTTTCAGAACTATCTATACTTTAAAGTTAACTTTAGTCTACAGAATCTTAATATAACATTATAAGCATTATTATATATTTTATAGTTAACTTTGGTCTGAAGTAGTTAAACTATAAAGCAATTCAAGCCAAACCATTTGAGCAAACAAATAACATCAACCACCACTAACTAACCACAAAGTTTGTTTAGACCTTAGAAGAGAAACCTTTTCTTCGAAGGTTATCCTTTTTTCCACTTTAAATAAGAAACCTTGTATAAGTAATCCTAACTAGTATGTCATAAGTATTTATACTTTACTCCTACATATATGCTGCCTACAACCACTCATAAACTCTAATAAAAGTACAATTATGAAACTTATCTAAAAGGACCACACATTCCAAAGTAACCATTTCCGGAATCCAAACCCTAGGACAACGTTATCCCCAGGAATTGCGTGTAGTACATGCATCACATTACTTATGCATAAAAGCATATTGCCTCTTTAAACATTAGTCCTTACCGGACCAATGATGCTGATTTCAGATTTTGGATCTTATACACTGACTCGAAGACCGTGAGTGCATAATCTTGCAATCACAAAAGGCAAGTTCACACTTGCTCATGTTCTTTGTTTATTTCTTAAAGTATTTTACAAATCCAGTGTTGTCTTCACCTGCATTTGAAAAAGGTCAGAAAACACTATTTTCAATAATAATGAGAACTATTGATTACTGATCCAAGGTGATTAGCTAATCTATTAAATCTGACAGTTGGAATACCACTATTCAGAACTATATCACCTAGGACTTAACAATCAATGTTGCCAGTGATTCTTGCATCGTATATTACACGTTGACCATGAGATTTGGAATGGGACGGAGAAGTCAGCTGTATCTTCTTCCTCTCGCATGAAGTCGGATGTGCAGGCCGTGGTTGTTATCCTCGTAGCGTGCATATTAATTGATAATTCATAGAGGATATGCAGCATATGGGTGGGAACCCTCAACGTCCCACGATAGTTCTGACATCTAACAGTTTGTACAAACCATTGCCGTAATTCTTTATATGGGCATGGTGTACACCAAGGAGGCATGCGGGGTCGCGAAGGGGGCAGTGATTGGCTTGGATCATCTTCTGGGCCCCACATCATGGAATTATGGACGGGAATAAGCTGCCCGGTTGTGCAACAAAGAGTTGATCTCTCATGGGTAAAGTAACGCACCTCTGCAGAGTGAAAGAACTGTAACTTGTTACTCCCTCTTTCGGGAAGGAGCTGCGAACGCGGCGGGAAAGGAACTCCATGAAAGTTCTAGTAAACCCGTGAAGGCTGACGGACATAGCTTTTCAGAATAAAAGCAACCTTTGAAGAAATGTTTATGAAAACTTGCATTGCCTACGACCTACGGTCTGTGGCTGCAGTTATAGTGCATCAAACACTCCTTTTCTAGTGAATTTGCTGAGTATGCTCATATTCAAAGTATCTTCTTAACCCTTGCTAGATCCTGAAGCCATTAAAAAGATGTATCCATCAAGTTATGCTCCAGGAATCGTCAAGATCTAAAGCTCTTCAATAAAATCCAAGAAGACAACATATACTCAACTCAAGTGAAGACAAAGTTACTGATTAGATAGAAATAAAATCTCTAGCCAAAGAACCTATTTCTGTAGTGCGTTGCAATAGCAGCAATGCCAACTCTTAGCCAGAAATACTAGACTTAATAGTATACTAGTGCTTGCGTTGTTTATCTTTGATTCTTCTCAGTAAGAAGTTTTTTCTCTCTCTTTAACCTAGAGTGTTCTCTAGATCTTATGTAAAGAGTGAGTTGTAACCTTAGCCATGTATTGGGCCCGCTGTGTTTCTGTTGTGCCATTCCGATGGATGTAATACTAGTGAACAGTGTTTTAT
Organism: Avena insularis; assembly: GCA_023614405.1. Taxonomy (NCBI): domain Eukaryota; kingdom Viridiplantae; phylum Streptophyta; class Magnoliopsida; order Poales; family Poaceae; genus Avena; species Avena insularis. The sequence goes on along the minus strand of CM042689.1, from coordinate 25,381,779 downwards.
TGGTGTTATGTGAACGACTATAGTATACTACATCATGTAGTGGTATGCTGGGTCACCGCACTCCCTGCCCTCGCCGAAGCGTGGCCGCGCCTACCTCGTCGGAGCTGCACCTCCATGCCCTCATGGTGTTGCCACCGTCGCCCTAGCTACACGAACGCCACCTACGTTGCTACCGAAGGCCACCGACGATGCTACCTACTGCCAACATCGCTGCTACCTATAGCGTCGAGGGTTGCTACATGGGGTTCACGAGGCTACTACGTGCAGCCGACGGTGATGCTACAAGTGGCACCGGGTTTTGCTACAAATGCTTTTGTTGTTTTGCTACGAGATCTCAGGTGAGATCTCAGGCGAGATCTCAACGAGATCGTATTTGCTATAATAGGACTTTTTTTTGCTACAATAGCATAAAGTTTTTGCTACACGGTCTCTGGCGAGGTCTACCGGCAAAAGTCTCCGGCGAGGTCAGATCTGCTACATTAGCACAACGTTTTGCGACGAGGTCTCCGATGAGGTCTCCGGCGAGGTCTCGTCCGTCTGTTCTTTTTTTCTGGGTCGAACTTTTTTGTTACATGTAGCAAAAGTAGGACTATATGTATCAAAAAGGGGTTTTAGGTCTATTTTTAGGGGACATGTGTCGGGCAGCGGACCCGGGGATCGAGGGGAGTTATCTCCCGAGGACGGCGTAGCGCTACCCATATATTTTGGCGTCTTAAGCCAATTCTAGTCTCTTCTAAAATTGTCACTGCTATTAGCTTTTGGAGCTAAATACGTCTGTAGTCCTACAACTTGTCTATCCTATGTAAATTAGTTCCACAAGTTTAAACTCGTAAAGCCATGGTCCAATTATTTGAGCAAATAGATCCACAACAAATCTGAAACTGACACGTGGTGTTGTAGTTTTGTACAAAGAATCCCATATATTTTCTCTAGCACATATAACCCTGCCTTACATGCAGTCCCACCTGTCAGTTTGTAAGAAGCAATTAAAATATATGTGGCCATAAAAGGAATCGAACTCTCCACCTAGTCTATAGCAAATAAAGTCGAACAAAACCACCACAATTGTCCAATTTGTTGGATACTAGGATGTGATTTAATTATACTATTCCATAGTAAATTTTGCGTGAAAGCTTTGTCATAGTACCACACGCCTCAGCTTCACGGGATGCTCCAGACTTGCTCATCCACAAACATGGGGGCACCTTCGTACTCGCCACGGCCGGCCGAGGATGGCGTGGGCGGCTATCCGCGTGGCATCCTCCTTGTCAATGCTGATAGTTTTGATGGACTTGAAGCGGTAGGAAAAAGGTGAACCTTTCTAGTCTAAGTGTGTACGGCTACAAAAACACCTCTAGGTCGTGCGCGATGTCCATCACATTAATCATGGCCGTGGTTCCCATCGGCACGAGGTGATAACCAAGACGATGATGCTTGCGTCATGCTGCGAGTCATGCCCATGAGAAAGCAGTCCAGGCGTTGGCGGGTACATGATGTCCCTGCCTACAGCTATGGTGCTCTCGAGCACGCCGCATAGCTCAGACGCCATCATCGGCTGACGTTCCACGCCAGGACCAGCAAACAGCGAAGGCCTCGTCGTATCGGGCCATCGACGAGCACATAGCGCGGAACGACGAATTGTGGCTATGGCGCACTTCCTCAGTTTCCACTCTCTAGACGGACGCGGCCGTCTTGACGTACCGGTGTATGAAAGCAAGGTGTCATGCCACGTCGAGCGCGATCTCTGTGACTGGCCACTACCGCGTCAGCAAGGACGATACACGATGACCACCAGCATTGTCGTGAGGAGATATAGACTAACGTTCAATTGGCGGATGTACGTTTTATATAATGTTAGAAGGTGTAGAATGCTAACAAAAGTCTCATATTTTTCTTAAGGGAACGCCTACGTCTCAGGCGACTGAGAAATAACTATTTCTCAGTCGGCTAATGTGACTGGCTCAATCAAATGGAAACATGCATGGTTTACAAACAAAAAACTGCAATCAGATGGCTCAAATCAAATCTTGGAATCAAAATTCAACGGTGAACAAATTGACTGAGAAATAACTATTTCTCAGGCGACTGAGAAATAGCAAAACAGTTTTCTTAATCAAAACGTAAGTGTCGTCCGGTGCACTAGGTAGGTTGCTGGTTCGAATCCGTTTCATGCCATTTAATTTTAGTTGTTTCTTGGGAACCTGACAGGTGGGACCTGCATGAAGGGTCACATGTGCCAAAGAAAATATAGAGGGTTCTTTGTGCAAAAATTACAATGCTATGTGTCAGTTCCAAATTCCTTGTGGACTAGTTTGCTCGCTGGATGCAAGTTCTTGAACCATGGCTTCAAGACTTTCAACTTGTAGGACTAATTTGCTCGTGGTAGACAAGTTGTGGGACTATAGGTGTATTTAGCTCTAGCTTTTGGCTGATTATGAAAATGCATCTCCTTGGTTAGCACTTTTGTGCTTCTGCATTGACTTACACTATATTTCTGTGGCGCATATGTACCACAGAAGTTTGGTATCCCAACCACGGGTGGGGGTCCCACCATACTTCTGTGGCGCATGGTGAAATTGCATGCGCCACAGAAGAATGAAAGTTCTGTGGCGCATTTGGATGTATGTGCCACTGGACATCTTCTGTGGCGCATGGTCAGGAGCATGCGCCAAAGATGATCTGTCTATCTATAGTTGTTTTCCTAATAGTGCAAACATAACCATCCACTTGCTAAGAAAGGCGAGTCTGCTTACTTATACTCTCGATGCAAGATGACATATGGTCAGAAGGCTGATATAGTTGGGTATGGGATTGGTAACCTCCACACACACAAGATAATGGACGTAATGGAACATCAGGCCGGTGGTCCTGACAAGGTCGGGTTAATATCCCGAGATTTTTATAACTTTATCGTGGAATACAAAAATAAAAAGATTGAAGGTAGAAATGTTGAATACATGCTGAACTACATGACGTTACAGAAAGACAAGGATGCAGATTTTTTTCATAGATACATCTCTGACAAAGATGGCCATCTAAGAAACCTATTCTGGGCAGATGGACAGTCTCGGCTGGATTACGATGCATTTGGCGGTGTTCTAATCTTTGACAACATGTACCATGTGAACCACCATCACAACACCATTGTGTTTGGGTTTGCGGTCCTATCCGATGAGACCACTAAAATTTATATTTGGTTGCTTGAGACATTTCTCATGGCAATGCATCAGAAGCATCCTAAGTCGCTGATCACTTATGGGGACTACACAATGGCTAGAGCAATCTACATTGTAATGCTTTGTAATGCCAGAAGCATTTCATCGGTTGTGCAACTTGGCACATAGAGCAAAACATGATTAGGCACATTCGCAAGGAAAAGCTCAAGAACGTCAGGAAATTAGTTTATGAGAGGATGGAAGTTGATGAGTTCTAGGAGAAATGGGATGAGTTTAGGGAGCGGTATGGGTTTTCTGAAAAGGACTCATGGTTTTCGAGGATGTATGAGCTCAGAGAGAAATGGTCTGCGGCGTACACAAAAGGTGGATATTTCCTGGGAATGTAGAGCAACCAGATGAGTGAAAGCCTATACTCTATACTCAGGGCTCCATAACAATTTATACAGGAAGATGTCACTTGTCGATTTTCTCGAGCATTCGTAGTACTATCATTCGTCTTCGACGGAACGAGGCGGAGTTGGATGCCAAAGCTTCGTAGTCGGTGCCTTTTCCTAAAATATCCGATCACCCTCTTTTGAAAAGCGCCGCGTGTATTTATACTCCTGCCATGTTCAAGATGATGAAGGCCCAGTTCACAAAATCATCCGGATGGGATATAGGTGAGATGATCCAGGAAGAAGGCAGTTTGGTTAGGTTTATTGTATCCCGTGATTATGGCGAGCATGATGTGACTTGTGTCAATTTTGGGATGACTCTAGAGAGTGTGAACTGCCATTGTCGGAAGATGCACCGTGAGGATATCCCATGCGCGCAAAATTGGGCATTTCTGACATGTCCCGTTGTTGTGTTGCCGTTAGATGGACCATGCAAGGTAAAGATACATTTGAACCTGAGAGGAACGTCAATAGACATATTTAGACTGAGCATATGGATCGGTACCGTGACATGCGCAACAAGGCTAATTCAGTTTTGTTTAAAGATTCAATGAGCATGGAGAAATCACATTGAGTGCTTGAGTTTTTTAAGAGTCTTTTAGACGACGACATGGCTGAGGATGACGAGGATGCTGATTCAAGAGTGACGATAGAAGGGAGACAGACGGGAACGTTTGGTCCTTTGCCTGCATACTTTTCGGGGTCAAAACAAGCTTTAAAGGGCAAACTCAAGGATCCAATACCGATAAAACCGAGAGGTGCTCCATCTAAGAAGACGTCGAAGGCATTTTACGAGAAATTCAATTCCAGGAACAAAGGTAACTGCATGAAACTATTTATTAGTTTGCCTCGAAAAATATTAATATGTACACTATTCTCAATGCCATTATTTACTGTATTTTTTTTAATAACATGCGATATTTGATTCGAGGAAACAAGTTATTAAGTCCGTGATACTTCATTTTTGGGTGAGTTAAAAAGCCATAAGATTTTGATGGGGACCTGCCGATCCTGTTATTTTCTGTACTACACTTAAATTTTGATGGGGTCTGGATGATCGAGAGTGGTGTTGATGGGTGTGGATGATCGAGATTAGTGTCAATGGGTGTGGATTTTCGAGAGTGGTGTTGACGGGTCTGGATGATCGAGAGTGGTGTCGATGGTTCTGGATGATCGAGAGTGGTGTCGATGGTTCTGGATGTTCGAGAGTGGTGTCAATGGTTCTGGATGTTCGAGAGTGGTGTCGATGGGTCTGGATGATCGAGAGTGGTGTCGATGGGTCTGGATGTTCGAGAGTGGTGTCGATGGGTCTGGATGATCGAGAGTGGTGTCGATGGTTCTCGATGATCGAGATTGGTGTTGATGGTTCTAGACGATCGAGAGTGGTGTCGATGGTTCTGGGTATTCGAGAGTGGTGTCGATGGGTGTGGATGATCGAGAGTGGTGTCGATTGGTCTGGATGTTCGAGAGTGGTGTCGATGGTTCTAGATGATCGAGAGTGGTGTCGATGGGTCTGGATGATCGAGAGTGGTGTCGATGGGTGTGGATATGTTCGAGAGTGCTGTCGATGGGTCTGGATGGTCAAGAGTGGTGTCGATGGTTCTGGATGTTCGAGAGTGATGTCGATGGTTCTAGATGTTCGAGAGTGATGTCGATGAGTTTTGTATATTCAAAATTATAAAATTTTACATTTATGATCGTGTCCTAGTGCAAGTCTTGTCGTACAATTGTTATTATTTGGAGACCATTATTACTTGAGAAAAAAGAAAGACCTAGGTCAACCGGGACGTGCGCGCAGCCCTATAAATACACGTCACATGTAGCAAGATCATATACTGTACTTTTCACGCCAGCCCGGCCGCCACTTTTTTGACGCGCCTTGTCTCCATATTTTTCTCCCCTTTCCAGCCGCCATCGCCATCTCTAAGCCTTTCCAGCCGCTGCTACCGATGGATTCCCCGATAAGATCTGGATCGCATTGCGCCTCGGGCTCTAAGAAATCACGACACCGGGTCAAAAAGGTTTGAATGCGTCCATATATTCTTGATCATATATTTGTTTATTGCTTATACTCACGAAATCTCCACGCTAATTGACGCAGGGGACACCTACGATGAAGGCAATTCGCGAGGAGTACGAGCCTGCTAAAAAATCTGCAGAGTGCATGAAAACTACCCGTCAATGAGGTATTTTTTTTTTCAAATTAGATATGTTAATTCCAGCGAGTGTATATAGTTAATTCTGGCCAGATTAGATTGTTTAAATCTAGCGAGATTAGACTGTTACTTATAGCGAGATTAGAATGTTTAATTCATACGAGGTTAGACACTTTTTGTTAGGACTAGATTAGACTATTTTTATTACTACCTCCGATCCTAAATAAGTGTCGCCGTTTTGAGCTAGAGTTAGTTCAAAATCGTGACACTTATTTAGGATCGGACGGAGTACAAGAGATTGGACTCTTTCTATCAGGTTGAGATTATGATGTATAAATCGGAGGAGATTACGATGTATAAATCCGGGGAGATAAGGTTGTATAATTACGGTGATATTTCATTGTTACAGTGGCAATATTAGATTGTTTAATTCTACCGGTATTTGACTATGTAAAACTAGCGATAATAGACTATTATCGCAAAAAAAGACTATTAATTCTAGCTCGGTTAGACACTTTTTTATTATGGTGAGATTAGACTCATTATATTAGAACAAGATTAGTCTCTTTTGAGTTAAGTGTGATTAAACTGCTTTAATTACGGTGAAGTTTCTCTTTTTTAATTAAGACGATAGGGTTTCTCTTTTTAATTAAGACGATAGTAAACCGTAGGCTCTAGGGAAGTCGGAGGAGAGAGCACTCATCTTGGGGTGGGCTTACTACTTATATGCTTTCAGCAGTTATCCTCTCCGCACTTGGCTACCCAGGTTTAAATCTGGAGAGATTAGACTACTACTTTAATTATCCCCTAAGGTAATGTCTTTCTTCTACAACATGTAGGGTATTCAAGCGTGCTCATAGAAAGCGTATTGCAATGCATTAGCTAAGGTGCTGACGCCTGATAGGCATGCCTTCATTGCCGCTGGTCTGGGGCACTTGCTCCAGTTACAGCCTATGAACATCTGGCGGTCCATGTGCCGCTGGTTGGCCAAAAAAATGACGTGAAAGCTAAAGCTTTTATTGTGAAAGGTAAACCGGTAAAGATAACAATTACCGACGTTGGATATCTTATGGGATTGCAGCAAAAGACCAAGATTTTCGTCCCATCTTCTTGGGAGAACTTCTGCCTTGTACACTAAATTGAAAAATAAACTGAAGAGAGGCATTAGTTTTTCTTCGTTGATTCAAAGGATGAGCGATCCTAATTTGCCTTTTGAAGATTTTTTGCAATGTTTTGTGTTATACATGATTGGGAGAGTATTGTGCCCTACAACGTTCTTTTCAGTAAATTCCAAGTATTTGGGCATGGTCGACACGGTCCAAAAAGTTAAGTCCATTAATTAGGCAAAACTGACACTGGATCACTTCTTAGCTAGTATACAAAACTACAGGCTTGAAAAAGCTAATTTAGAAGGAAATATCTCACTTCTTCGGGTTATTCCACTTATTTTCTTTCTTAACATCTTATAACAAATCACTATTTTACATTTTAACTCAATTCAAATCTATACAACTTTGATCCTGGGAGAGGTTCAAGGCTTCAGATTTAGATGACACCGTTGATTACACTCAGAGGCGGATACCTTTGATGCAACATTGTAACGAAAAAAAATCTAGAAAGATTTATAGAATTGACGAACTACATGGCTTCATAGCCAAAGAGGTACAGCCGGCTAAAGGTAGTCTTCCACATATTGAAAATAAGAAATAATATCACTAATAGCACATTTAAATTGAATCGCAAGCATTCGCTTATCCCATATTGTACCTCTCCGGCTGCAAAACCATGTAGTTCGTCAATTCTATCAATCTTTCTAGCTTTTTCTTCGTTCCAGTGTTGCATCAAAGTTATCTGCCTCTGAGTGTAATCAACGGTGTCATCTAGATCTAAAACCCTGAACTTCTCCCAGTACCAAAGCTGTATAAATTTGAATTGAGTTAAAATGTAAAATAGTGATTTGTTATAAGATGTTAAGAAAGAAAAGAAGTGGAATAACCTGAATAAGTGGGAGATTTCCTTACAAATTAGCTTTTCCAAGCATGTAGTTTTCTATACTAGCTAATAAGTGATCTAGCGTCAGTTTTGTTCAATTAATGGACTTAACTTTTTGGACCGTCGATCATGCCCAAATACTTGGAATTTACTAAAAATGATGTTGTAGGGCACAATACTATCCCAATCGTGTATAACACAAAACATTGCATAAAATCTTCAAGCGGAAAATTAGGACCGCTCATCCTCTCAATCAACGAAGAAAAATTGATGTTGCTCTTCAGTTTATTTTTCAGTTCATCGTACAAGGCAGAAGTTCTTTCAGAGAAGATAGGATAAAAATCTTAGCCTTTGCGTGCAATCCCATAAGATTTTCAACGTCGGTAATTGTCATTCTTACCGGTTTACCTTTCACAATGAAAGCTTTAGCTTTCACATCACATTTTTTGGCCAACCAGCGACACATGTGCCGCCGGATGTTCATAGGTTGTAACTGGAGAAAGTGCCCCAGATCGGCGGCCTATCAGCCGTCAACACCTTAGCTAATGCATTCTCTGAACACTTTCTCTGAACGCTTGAGTACGCTACAAGTTGTAGAAGAAAGACATTAGCCTAGAAGACAATTAAAGTAGTAGTCTAATCTCTCCAGATTTAAATAGTTTACTATTGTATTAATTAAAGAAGAGAAACTTCACCGTAATTAAAGCAGTCTAATCATGCCTAACTAAAAAGAGACTAATCTTGTCCTAATATAATGAGTCTAATCTCACCATAATAAAGTGTCACCAAGCTAGAATTAGCAGTCTATTATTGCTAGAATTAAACTGTCAAATACTGATAGAAATAAACAATCTAATATCACCACTGTAACAATGAAATATCACCATAATTACACAACCTAATCTCCCCGGAACATATCGTAATTTTCTCTGATTTATATGTCATAATCTCGACATGATAAAAAGAGACTAATCTCCCGTAATAAAAATAGTCTAATCTAGCCCATAAGTGATGAGCGACTTAGGATGCTTCTGATGCATTGCCATGAGAAATGTCTCAAGGAAACATATATAAGTTTTAGTGGTCTCATCTGATAGGACCGCAAACCCAAACACAGTGGTGCTGCGATGGTGGTTCACCCCCAATTAAAGGAACAAATGGAAGGTTATAGCAGTTCACACGGTACATGCTGTCAAAGATTAGGACACCGACAAATGCATCGTAGTCCAACCGAGACTGTCCATATTCCCATAATAGGTTCCTTAGATGGCCATCTTTGTCAGAGTTGTATCTATGAAAAAAAAATCTGCATCCTTGTGTTTCTGTGATGCCATGTAGTTCAGCAAGTATTCAGCATCTCTACCTTCAATCTTTTTCTTTTTGACAAAGTTATACAAATCTCGGGATATAAACCCGACCTTGTTAGGACCACCGGCCCTGATGTTCCATTACGTCCATTATCTTGTATGTGCGGAGGCTACCAATCCCATACCCAACTATATCAGCCTTCTGACCATTTGTCATCTTGCGGTGAGAGTATAAGTAAGCATACTCGCCTTCCTTAGCGACTGGATGGTTATGCTTGCACTACTAGGAAAACAGCTATAGATAGACAGATCATTTGTGGCGCATGATCCTGACCATGCGCCACAGAAGATGTCCAGTGGCGCATACATCGAAATGCGCCACAGAACTTTCATTCTTTCATGGCGCATGCAATTTCACCATGCGCCACAGAAGTATGGTGGGACCCCCACCCGGGGTTGGGCTACCGAACTTCTGTGGTGCATATAGCCATATGCGCCACAGAAGTTCAAACTTCTACAGAAATATAGTGTGGGACCCGCCGCAGATTCCTGTTGACCGCGTGATACGTCGTAAACGTGTCTATAATTTTTGATGCTCCATGCTTGTTTTATATCAACTTTCTTATATTTTTTTTACACTTTGAGGTATTTTTATACATTTTCTGGAACTAACCTATTGACAAGATGTCGCAGTGCCAGTTGCCCGTTTTCTGTTATTTTTGTTTCAAAAAAGCTAGTAAAGAAATATTCTCAGAATTGGACGGAACAAAAGGCAAAGTCAATATTTTACAATAAGGAACACAGAGAACAAAGGGGATACGACGAGGAGCCATGAAGCGGCCGCACCATAGGGTGGCACTGGCCCACCCTAGGTTGCGCCAGCCCATGGTGTGGGCCCCTCGAGCGCCCACCGACCTTGCCTCTTCGCCTATATAAGCACCCCGATGCAGAAACCCTAAGCACCAATCAAATCTCCACAAAAGAGTCCACAGCTGCCGCCATCTCCATCCCTAGATCGGGGGATCTGAAGCTCTTCCCGGCACCCTGACGGAGGGGAGGGATCATCCCGGATGCCTTCTTCATCACCATTCCAGCCTCCGGAGTGATGCGTGAGTAGTTCACCCTTGGACTATGGGCCCATACAGTAGCTAGATGGTTGGTTCTCCTCCTTTGTGCTATCATGTTTAGATCTTGTGAGCTCCGTTCATGATCAAGATCATCTATTTGTAATGCTACATGTTGTGTTTGCGGGCATCCGATGGATATTGAGTACTATGTCAGATTGATTATTGATTCTATCATGTCTATGTTATTTGTGATCTTGCATGCTCTCCGTTGCTAGTAGCTATCTTGGCCAAGTAGATGCTTGTAACTGCAAGAGGGAGTATTTATGCTCGATAGTAGGTTCTTGCCTCTAGTAATCTGGGAGAGTGACAGAAACTTCTAAGGTTGTAGATGTGTTGTTGCTACTAGGGAGAAAACAACAATCATTTGTCCAAGGGCAATTGTATTGTTTACTTTACACACTTTGCTTAATGCAATTATCTGTTGATTGCAACTTAATATTGGAAGGGTTCGGATGATAACCTGAAGGTGGATTATTAGTCATAGATGCAGTTGGATTACGGTCTATGTATTATGTTGTAATCCCAACCAAATCTCGTAGGAATCAAGATGTCTAGTATATGCATTGTTATGCATTTTCAATTTGTCAATTGCCCCGCTCTAATTTGTTCACCCAACATGGTATTTATTTTATGGAGAACACGTCTAGTGAACTGTGGACCCCGGTCCATTCCTTACCATTGATATACCATCTAATTTTTACCTTCTGCAATTACTATAAGCAATTACTATCTTCCACACTATACGTTTAATCCTTTGTTTTCAGCAAACTGGTGAGATTGACAACCTCACTATAAGTTGGGGCAAAGTATTGTGGTTTGTGTTGTGCAGGTTCCAAGTTGCTAGCAACACCTTGGAGTTGTTTCCTTACTCCTACTGGTTCGATAACCTTGGTTTCATAACTGAGGGAAAGTTGTTGTTGTGCTCATCATACCTTCCTCTTGGGGTTCTCAACGAGTTCTACATATTTGAGCCATCAAGCACTTTTCTGGCGCCGTTGCCAGGGAGATAAGGACAGCTTCAATCTCTTCCTCCCCGTCAATCACTTTTCTTGGAGAAAGAATATTCTTGCAAGGGGAGTCTCTCACAACCAATCTCTTTACTTTGTTTTTGTTTTGCTTTGTTTCTTTAGTTTTGTTTGGTTTACTTATTTTTATAAAAAACACAAAAAAATCAGTTCCTACTTCAAGTTGTTTTTATGTCTAGTTCTGTTCCAATCACTATTTCATTATGGGTAACCTACTTGGTTTCCTATTTTGGAAAACTACAATTACTGCTAAGGTAGTAGATGAACCACCGCCTGCTGATCCTGAAGGCTCATTAGATGAAAAAGTGGAGGAGAGTGAGGAACAAAAGGAGGAATAATGGATTAGCTACCCATGGCTACCTTCCAATGAGAGTAACTCTTTATCCCTTACATTATTTGATTGGCCCCCATGCTTACCAAAGGAGGATGAATGTTATGTTCCTGTGGATTCTTTTGAAATATCTACTATGGGTAAAACTTGTGATAATAATTATGCTCCTGTTATTTATGATAATCCATGCTATTTTGATAAATCTTATGATAATCCTTTATTTGTGCCTAACTTCGAAATGCATGATACTAAAGAGTTTTGCTTAGAAAATGTTTATGTTAAAGCTCTAGATGATGGTCCTATATTGGTTGATAATATTGATTGTACTACTATTGAAAATGAGATTGGAGGGGTCTTGACTTCTTGGAACCCCATACCTCTTGAGAATGATCAGTCATCTTGTTATAAAATTGTTAAAAGTGGGTTAGAAAGTTTTAATCCCACTATTTTTGAGCTTGATAAAAATTAGGTGTTTGTAGATCATGAAAAGCATGCTTTATGTGATAGTTATATTGTTGAGTTTATTCATGAGGCTACGGAAAATTATTATGAGATAGGAAAATATGGTTGTAGAAGTTTTCATGGTACTGAAACACCTCTCTATGTGCTGAAAGTTTTGAAGTTACTCTTGTTTTATCTTCCTATGCCTGTCAATTTGTTCTTTCTGAATTTATTTGCGTACAAGATTCCTATGCATAGGAAGTGGGTTAGACTTAAATGTGTTTTGAATTTGCTTCTTGATGATCTCTTTTACTTCAATTCATATTTCTTATGTGAGCAACTTTTCAAACTATCAAGCCTGGCTAAAAGGCACTAAAGAAAAGCGTTTATGGGAGACAACCCATTGTTTTACTTCAGCAAGTTTTTCTTTTCTTGAGTCTTGGAAGTTATTGTCTCTGTAGTAACCTCTCCTTATCCTTTTTGTGTGGTTTTTGTGCCAAGAATAACCTCTAATAAGAGAGAAGTAAGATTTGGGGAAGTTGCTGTCCCGAAACAGATTTTTGTGCTTCACTGTAAAATATCATGAAAAATCCCATTATGTCGGATTGAGCTGTAACTTTCTGAGAATATGACCCAGGTTATTATCTAACTTTCGTTAGTTTAGAACTTTTTGATTTGAGCAACAAAAGGTCTTCGAAAAAATCGATTTTTACCCGCTGGTCTGTTTTGACAGATTTCTGTTATTATTTGCATTTGCCTCTTAATCGGTTTCTTTTGAGTTCTCTTTGATCACCTGAGCATTTAAAAGTAATTGCTACAGTAGCTTGTGTTTTAATGAATGTTTTACTTGTGTTGAAACTGAACCCAAATACTTATTATCTTGAATACACTAATGTTGCTAATGAAGAATTGTGTGAAGTTTTCTATGAAGGAAATTTTCAAGTGTAGGGAAAGAATAATGTGATGAGATGAAGAATGGACAAAAGCTCAAGCTTAGGGATGCCACCCATGTCACCCTAAAAAATATTCAAGAGGTACAAGCATCAAAGCTTGGGGATGCCCAAGGCATCCCCTTCTTCATCAATAAAAATCTCAGGTTTTCGTTCTAGACACTTTATTTTTATTGCTTCATGCACTATTGTGTTATTCTTGGAGCATCTTGTTTTTGTTTTTAATTTTATTTTTTTTGGTTTGCTGCCATAAATTAGTTGGACCCCGCATTCTTATGTTGTTTCAAATAAGTTGATTAGTGTTGGAAAAGAGTAGAAAGTTTAATGCTTATAGTGGTACAAAAGGAAGCTTGTTTTGACTGTGGCTTAGACTTTATCATGTCATGTTAGATGTTTCTTTGACCATATGCTTAGTGATTATTGTTGTAGCATGACTTGTTCCAAAAAATTGAGATTGCTTAATGTGCCTTGAAAGAATCATGCGTTGTTTTAGCATACAAAAGCATAATATTGTGGTATTCTCCTTTGATGCTTTATTTGGGTTGACTTGGCACATGCTTACACCATGTTAAGACTATGAACCAGTCACCTTAGCCTCTATGATAATTTAGTTTTTGACTTGTGATATCACTTTATGCTTTAATTAATAATGTTTTGTCGCTTTGCATGATTATGGCCATTATTGCTCTCTTAGTTGGTCGCTCTCAGTCTTTTGTTAGCCTCCACTTGTACTGAGTAAGATCTACTCGTGCATCCAACTCCCAAGAAACCAAGTTATTCCAAAGAGTCCACTATAAAATCCTGTGCATGGTGTGTTACACCATTCCAAGTATATTCATGTGTTTATCTATGTTCCAAATTAAACTTTTGTTATGTGAAAATTAGTGATTAAAGATCTCACAAACTTGATAGCAAACTTTATTTCTTGCACTTAGTAAACTTGAACCATTGTGACAATCTTATGATGCTTGTGTGCTTGCAAATTATAAGTTGGGAGTTAGCAAAACCATGTTTTCATGGGGTCCGCTTTCGACATTGCACTTATTTATTCAGTTGATATCATGTTCTTTTGTTTAGGATGTCAGCGGTGTGAAATAAGATGGGAACTTGTAAGTCCATGGAGTATGTATATGTGTTAGATAAATGCCTAGGCGGCTAGCCTAATCCATGCCTAATCATGATGGAAACTTGTAGCATAACCATAATGAGCATTCTGTGAAGCATCCTAAATAAAAACATATGCAAATAGCAAATAAAAAGATCGCTGAGATGCTCATTGTCTGATGCCTTGTCATTTTGATATGGGATAGCTCCTGTGTCATGGGGCAAGGGGTACCCCGTTGGCGGTTCTCTATGATACACATACACTTACAATGACAAGAACTTGCTTATGAACAAAGTTGAGTAGCATGAGGTTTGGTAATCGTACTCAAGGGGCATGAGACTTTCAAATTATGATCTGTCAAGAATATAACTCATATTTGCCTCACTTTAACCTTAATAAATTCAAGATGCTTATGATAGGGGCAATGAGAGCTGAAAGCTAATAAGTAGAATAATTTTTGGAAGCTCTTTATGAAACTTGAAATCCCTTCTTCCCTCTGTGAAGGGTCTTTCTTTTTACCTTTATGTTGAGTCTCCATCTTTTATATTTATGCACCAATTAAGAGAGCATAGTTGTCATTCTTAGTTTAATGTGCATTGTCCCAAAACTTATTGATTGATTCATAACTTTGATATTGCTTGTTCTTAAATTATTTATATCTAGTTACCCTTATGAACTTTGAAGGTGTCCTATGCATTTATGTTTTGTTATACCATGAAGGACAAGTTGAATACTACTCTTGATATGTTTTCTATATGTGAAACAAACAAATGTCTTTCAATGCATTGATATTCATGATCTTTTGTTTGTACCTTTTCATGTTACAATTAGAAATATATCTTTCATGCTCATGTTTAAAGTACTATGATCCCAGCTGCCAATGCTTTACAATACCTTGATCAATTGTGATAGCATGTCACCTCAAAAATTATTCTTTTTATCACTTACCTACTCAAGGAAGAGCAAGAGTTAAGCTTGGGGATGCTTGATATGTCGTAAACGTATCTATAATTTTTTATTCTCCGTGCTTGTTTTATATCAACTTTCTTATGTTTTGTTTACTATTTGAGGTATTTTTATACATTTTCTGGAACTAACCTATTGACAAGATGTCGCAGTGCCAGTTGCCTGTTTTCTGCTGTTTTTGGTTTCAGAAAAGCTAGTAAAGAAATATTCTCGGAATTAGACGGAACAAAAGCCAAAGTCAATATTTTATCAGAAGGAACACGGAGACCAAAGGGGAGACGAAGAGGAGCCACGAGGCGGCCACACCGTAGGGTGGCGCGGGCCCAGCCTAGGCCGCGCCAGCCCATGGTGTGGGCCCCTCGGGCGCCCATCGACCTTGCCTCTTCGCCTATATAAGCACCCCAATGCAGAAATCCTAAGCACCCGATCAAATCTTCACAAAAGAGTCCGTAGCCGCCGTCATCTCCATCCCTAGATCGGGGGGATTTGAAGCTCTTCTCGGCACCCTGCCGGAGGGAAGATATCATCCCAGAGGCCTTCTTCATCACCATGCCAGCCTCCGGAGTGATGCGTGAGTAGTTCACCCTTGGACTATGGGTCCATACAGTAGCTAGATGGTTGGTTCTCCTCCTTTGTGCTATCATGTTTAGATCTTGTGAGCTCCGTTCATGATCAAGATCATCTATTTGTAATCCTACATGTTGTGTTTGCGGGGATCCGATGGATATTGAATACTATGTCAGATTGATTAGTGATTCTATCATGTCTATGTTATTTGTGATCTTGCATGCTCTCCGTTGCTAGTAGCTATCTTGGCCAAGTAGATGCTTATAACTCCAAGAGGGAGTATTTATGCTCGATATTAGGTTCATGCCTCTAGTAATCTGGGAGAGTGACAGAAATTTCTAAGGTTGTAGATGTGCTGTTGCTACTAGGGAGAAAACAACAATCCTTTGTCCAAGGGCAATTGTATTGTTTACGTTACACATTTTTCTTAATGCAATTATATGTTGCTTGCAACTTAATACTGGAAGGGGTTCGGATGATAACCTGAAGGTGGATTATTAGTCATAGATGCAGTTAGATTACGGTCTATGTATTATGTTGTAATGCCCAAACAAATCTCGTAGGAATCAGGATGTCTAGTATATGCATTGTTATGCATTTTCAATCTGTCAATTGCCCTGCTGTAATTTGTTCACCCAACATGTTATTTATCTTATGGAGAACACCTCTAGTGAACTGTGGACCCCGGTCCATTCCTTACCATTGATATACCATCTACTGTTTACCTTCTGCAATTACTACAAGCAATTACTATCTTCCACACTATACATTTAATCCTTTGTTTTCAGCAAATCGGTGAGATTGACAACCTCACTGTAAGTTGGGGCAAAGTATTATGGTTTGTGTTGTGCAGGTTCCAAGTTGCTACCAACACCTTGGATTTGTTTCCTTACTCCTACTAGTTCGATAACCTTGGTTTCATAACTGAGGGAAACTTGCTGCTATGCTCATCATACCTTCCTCTTGGGGTTCCCAATGAGCTCTACATATCTGAGCCATCACCACGCTCTGACCAACCTTCTGTGGCGCATATCTAGAAATGCGCCACAAAATTTTATGTCTTCTGTGGCGCAATTCTGGATATGCACCACAAAATATGATTGTGGGCCCCATAGACCATCTTGTTTGACCGCACTCTGACCAAGCTTCTGTGGCGCATATGGCCATATGGCGCATGTATACCATATGCGCCACAGAACTCGGGAAAGATAAGCAGATATCTTGACAAAGCAAAGAAGAGGTTCAGTGGTATGAAGTCTCGCGAATGCCACATGTTGATGACACAGATAATTCCAGTTGCGGTCTGAGGGATAATGGACGAGCACGTCCGTGAAACACTGTTTGGCCTGTGCAACTTTTCCGACGTCATCTCTAGGAAGTCGATCGGCATGAAGCAGCTCGACAGGCTACATGAAGAGATCGTGGTGATACTATGCGAGATCGAGATTTACTTCCCACCCACATTCTTCGACATCATGGTGCATCTGCTTGTCCATGTCATGGATGACATCATCTAGCTCGGGCCGACATTCCTGCACAACATGATGCCGTTTGAAAGGATAAACGGTGTCATCAAAGGGTTGGTTCGCAATAGGTACCGTCTAGATGGACGCATAGCCAAGGGCTTTCTGATCTACGAGTGCATCTCCTTCTGCCAGAACTATCTAACCACCGTGAACAAGGATGTTGGAATACCCACCAAGAAGCACCTCGGCAGCCTTGCTGGGTATGGTCACCGCGAGGGCCACCGCTCACTGCATGTTGGCATTGCTAATCGACGCGCCGACTTTGGCAGGGCACACTGAGTCGCGCTACAACACATTGAATTGGTCAGCCCTTGGGTGGAAGAGCACAAAAGCTTGATCGAGCAGGAGTACGTGGACCGGGGCCGCCCGAGGAAGAAAGGAGACTTAACTAGAGAGCACAACTCTAGCTTCATGGGTTGGTTCAAGAAAAGGCTGCTGGACAATCCCCCACAGACGCCTTCTATGGAAAATCAAAAACTCATATTCTCCTTGCCATAGGGCCCAGCGCATAACGTAAGGACTTATCATTCGTACGACATCAACGGTTATATATTCTACACCAAGGAAAAGGACATGAATAGCGAATATCAAAACTCAAGAGTAACTATGATGTCCTTCGCCGATGACGAGAACTACTGTCATGGAAAGATTCTACAGAAGGATCGAGAAGATATGTGAGCTTGACTACTGTGGAGAGACAGTACCGATGTTCCGTGTTAGATGGGCCAAGAACGTCTAAACAAAAGGCCGGTATTTCACCATCTGCGTTTAGCTTTCTAATGAGTTTAGCTTCTATCCATTTAGTGAATTTATCAACTGCTACTAGCAGATGTGTAAATACACATGGTGCTGTTTGTAACGGTCCCACCATGTCTAGCCCTACAACAGCACCGCCAAGCCAACGAAACCCATATGGTGCCAACAAAAGTTTGCGAACTACACCCAACAGATCCACCGGCTACACCCCTTATTTCATGGTATATGGAGCAGAAGCCATCCTACCTTCTGACATACTTCACGATGCACCAAGGGTTGCCGCTTACGACAAGGATGACGCTGAAGAATCCAAACGCCTCGATATGGACCTTCTCGAGGAGGAGCGCGTTTTGGCATGCCAAAGATCCACCATCTACTAGCAGAAGCTACATAGCTACCATAGTCGCCGCGTTCGACATCACTCGTTTAAATAGGGGGATTTGGTGCTCTGACTTAAGCAGAAGAAGTCACACAAATTATCCCCGCCATGGGAAGGACCGTTCATCATAAGCAAGGCGCTGCTCAATGGGTCTTACTACCTCGTTGACAATCGTGAACTGAAGGATAGACCCAACAAGGATCATAAGCATAAGCGACATGACCCGGATGATGACTACCCGTAGCTTGATCGGCCATGGAACATAGCACAGCTACGTCCTTTTTACACTTAGCATTTTTTATCTAATTGTATACCTCTTATATGATCAATGAAATAAAGCTCTCTGGTTCACTCATATTTCTGAGTCTTTTACCTCCTTTAGTGTTTATTTTTGGATCATATAAAACCTTTATGCACAAGTTTTGCGATTGCACTTGTGAAAATTCCGCCTACGGGCGTTAGCTTAAGTTTTCTAGTCTACACGTTCTTTGTCGTTTTTATGTGGATTCTGGAGTAGTGACTTTTGGCACTTATTGTCGGCGATTTTGTGCTTAGGTTATTGACAGTGCCATTGGGCATCATCACCTGAGCGCATGGTTCCGACAACGAGTCTTCCGACTCACGAAAAGTCAAGCATAAGAACCAAAGTAATGGATATGCCAGCACTTGCTTAAAGAATATATACATGCTGGAAATAATTCTTGAGTAGCAGGACATACATCATTGTTTTCCGCCTTACGTTAATACATAGTTTTTTCGCATACGCATCACAAAGGAAACAAATATTACAGATTGTTTTTCCTTCCTTTGGTGCAGGTGACTTGGAAGCAGCGTCATCGGCAGCAGGAGAATCGCCCTCAAAGTCAGCAGTGTGAAGAGACTCGGAGGAGCTCTGGTTGCCGCCATCGATGGTATTCATCAGCACGAATACGTTGACGTCGACTAACTCGGCGACTCTGGTGTCATACCCCGCGAGTGACGACAAGATGGATTCGTGGTTAATCGCTTTGCCATCATCATCCACGTCGGGAATGCAGGGTTTCGCAGCACAGTAAATCAAAATTTTCTACAGATGCGAACAGAGGGAAAGCCAAGATCTAATCTAGGAGATGCAAACAACGAGAGAGATTGGATTAGATCTTCATACCCTTGAAGATTCGCACAGCGGAACGTTCGTCGGAACATGGGTGATGTAGTCGTACTCGCTTCTCCTCCTCGCGATCCGATCCGATCTAGCACCACAAGTGGCGGTGCCTCCGTGAGATGCACACATGCAGCACCTCGACGTCTCCTCCTTCCTCGTACCAGCAAGTATGGTGGAGAGACGGATTGGATCTACAACACGACGGCGTGGTGTATATGGTGGAGAATTTCTGCAGCAGGGCTTCGCCTTACAAGCAGTCGGGAGGGAGAGAGGAGGGCAGCAGGGCGGCTAGGGTTGGAGGGGAAGGTGTGGGGGGTGGTGCGCCTCCAGCCCCCTTTATATAGAGGGGTGGGTCGGCAACCCTAGCCCCCTACCCCAAGCCAAGGCCGGCGGCCAAGGAGGGGAGTGGGGGGCAAGGAACCCCCCCCCCCCCCCCCGCCCCCCTTCTAGAAGCTCTATCTAGGGTTTTACCCCTCTTGGCCGGCTGGGCCCTATGGGGCCTTGTGACCCTGGACCAATGCGGCCAGGGCACTCCCTCATAGGCCCATGCCCCCTCCCGGAAGGTGTGGCCACGTTGGTCCCCTTCCGGAAGGTTCTAGAAGCTTCCGGTACAATACCGATTAACCCGAAACAATTCCAAACTCCAAAAACTGCACTGCCTTATATGAATCTTATTCTCCGGACCACTCCGGAACCTCTCGTGATGTCCTGGATCCCATCCGAGACTCCGAACAAAAACTCATAAACCAATTATCCAATCTATCCTAGCGTCGAGACACGTTAAGTGTGACCTCGGGTTCGAGAATATGCGCATACATGATCTTCTATCAATAATCAACAAATGGGCACGAAACCCATATTGACTCCCACACATCCATCGACGATCATATCGGATGAACCACGATGCCAGGATTCAATCAATCCCATATATATATTCCCTTCGTCTCGCGATATTTTACTTGCCCGAGATTCGATCGTCGGTACCGCCATACCTAGTTCAACCTCGTTCACAGCAAGTACTTTACTCGTTCCGTAATCCGATATCACTTTGTGATTAACTCCTTAACCACATGCTTGCAAGCGATGTTGATATCGATTACCGAGTGGGCCCGAAGTATATCTCTCCGACTTGGGAGGGACAAATCCCATCTCGATACATACAACCCAACAGATACTTTCCGATCACCTGAGAGACACCTTTATGATCACCCTCTCATAGGATGACGTTTGATGACCTCAAAGCTTTCTTCCGATACCAGGGAGTTATATTATCTTATGGTCTAAGGAATACAATATTTGACATAAGAAAAGCTTCGCAAAGACGAACACGATGACACGATCTAATTGCTTCGCTTAGTTTGGGTATGTCCACCATATCATTCTCCCAATGATATGATCTCATTATCAATCGACAACTCATGTCCATGGTTAGGAAACCTTAACCATCATTAATCAATGAGATAGTCCATAGAGGCGTACTAGGGACACGGTGTTGTTCACAAACCACACAAGTATTAAAGTTTCCGCTTAATACAATTCTAGCATGGAATATAAACATTATCATGAACAAGAATTATAATAATAACATCTTTATTATTGCCTCTAGGGCATAATTCCAATAGTCTCCCACTTGCACTAGAGTGAATAATCTAGTTTACATCTGGCAACAATCTCACACCCATGGCACTGAGGTGTTGATCATGTTTTACACGTGGAAGAGGTTTAGTCAATGGATCTGCGACATTCAGATCTGTATGTACTTTGCTGATCTTCAGATCTACATCTGCTATATAATCTCGGATTATATGAAACTTGCGGTTGATATGCTTGGTCTTTGTATGATATCTTGGTTCCTTAGCGAGTGCTATGGCGCCAGTGTTGTCACACAATATCTCCAGTGGGTCCAATGCACTTGGAACCACGCCAAGCTCAGTGATGAAGTTCCTGATCCAAACTCCTTCACTTGACGCTTCTGCAGCAGCCATGTATTCTGCCTCTACTGTAGATCCCGCGATCACGCTTTGCTTGCAGCTTCTCCAGCTCACAGCTCCTCCATTCAAAATATACATGTATCTTGTCTGAGATTTAGAATCATCCTTGTCGGTGTCAAAACTAGCATCGACGTAACCTTTTACGACAAGCTGTTCATCACCCCCATAGACTAAGAACATTTCTTTAGTCCTATTTAGGTACTTTAGGATGTTCTTCACGGCTGTCCAGTGTTCCACTCCTGGATCACTTTGATATCTGCTCGTCAAACTAAGAGCATTGGACACATCCGGTCTAGTACATAGCATGGCATACATGATAGAACCTATGGCCGAGGCATAAGGCACTTTGCTCATAGCTTCCCTATCATTTACCAGAATGGACACTGAGCCTTGCTCAATATCTTACCTGACAACATAGGCATCGAACCTTTCTTTGCCTTATCCATTCTGAACCTTTTCAGAACTTTGTCTAGGTATGTACTCTGGCTTAAAGCTATCAGGCGTCTTTGTCTATCTCTATAGATTTTGATGCCCAATATATAAGCAGCTTCACCTAGGTCTTTCATTGAAAAACACTTGTTCAAATAACTCTTCACATCGTTAAGCATGTTGATGTCATTTCCGATAATCAATATGTCATCCACATATAGTACCAGAAACGTCACCGAGCTCCCACTCACTTTCTTGTAGATACAAGCTTCGTAGCAATTTGGAACAAATCCAAAGCTCTTGATCACTTGATCAAAACGAAGGTTCCAACTCCGAGATGCTTGCTTCAGTCCATAAATGGAACGCTGAAGTTTGCACACTTTATCAGCATCCTTAGGATCGACAAAACCTTCGGGTTGCATCATATACAACTCTTCATCAATGTTGCCATTGAGGAACGCAGTCTTGACATCCATCTGCCATATTTCATAATCATGAAACGCAGCAATTGCTAATAAAATCCGAATGGACTTAAACATCGCTACGGGAGAGAAAGTCTCATCGTAGTCAACACCTTGAACTTGCCGAAAACCTTTTGCGACAAGCCGTGCTTTATAGACGGTAACATTACCATCCGCGTCCGTTTTCTTCTTGAAGATCCATTTGCACTCAACCGCCTTTCGGTCGCTAGGAGGGTCCACCAAAGTCCATACTTGGTTTTCGCTCATGGATCCCAATTCGGATTTCATGGCTTCTAGCCATTTCTCAGAGTCTGGGCTCATCATTGCTTCTTCATAGTTCGTAGGTTCACTGTCTTCTACTAACAAGACAGTCAAGACAGGGTTGCCGTACCACTCAGGAGGGGCACGCAACCTTGTTGACCTGCGACGTTCAGTAGCAGCATCGTCCGAAGCTTCATGATCCTTGTCATTAGCTTCCTCTATTGTTGGTGCAGGCGGCACTGGAACAATTTCAGGTGCTGCGCTACTCTCCAACTCAAGAGAAGGTTCAATAACCTCGTCTAGCTCTACTTTCCTCCCACTCACTTCTTTCGAGAGAAACTCCTTCTCAAGAAAGGAACCGTTCTTTGCGACAAACACTTTGCCTTCGGTTCTATGATAGAAGGTATACCCAACAGTTTCCTTAGGGTATCCTATGAAGACGCATTTCTCCGCTTTGGGTTCGAGCTTGTCCGGCATCAACTTCTTGACGTAAGCTTCGCATCCCCAAACTTTAAGAAACGACAACTTAGGCTTAGCACCAAACCACAGTTCATACGGTGTCGTCTCAACGGATTTAGATGGAGACCTATTTAAAGTGAATGCAGCGGTTTCTAATGCATAACCCCAAAATGATAACGGCAAATCAGTAAGAGACATTATCGATCGGACCATATCTAATAGGGTTCGGTTCCGGCGTTCAGACACACCATTGCGCTGTGGTGTTCCGGGTGGCGTGAGTTGTGAAACGATTCCACTTGCTTTAAGATGCGTGAGAAAATCATAACTCAAATATTCACCTCCACGATCGGATCGTAGAAACTTAATCTTTCTGTTATGATGGTTCTCCACTTCATTCTGAAATTCTTTGAACTTTTCAAACGTTTCGGATTTATGTTTCATTAAATAGATATACCCATATCTACTTAAGTCAACGGTAAAAGTGAGAAAATAGCGATATCCACCGCGCGTCGAAACACTCATCGGTCCGCATACATCGGTATGTATGATTTCCAACAAGTCCGTTACTCGCTCCATCATACCGGAGAACGGGGTTTTGATCATCTTGCCCATGAGGCATGGTTCGCTTGTGTCAAATGATTCAAAATCAAGAGACTCCAAAAGTCCATCAGAATGGAGTTTCTTCATGCGCTTTACACCAATATGACCTAGACGACAGTACCACAAATAAGTAGTATTATCACTATCTACTTTGCATCTCTTAGCCTCAATGTTATGGATGTGTGTTTCATCCCTTTCGAGATTTAGAAGAAATAAACCATTCACAATAGGTGCATGACCATAAAATATGTTACTCATATAAATAGAACAACCATTATTCTCCGATTTAAATGAATAACCGTCTTGCAATAAACAAGATCCAGAAATAATGTTCATGCTCAACACAGGCACATAATAACACTTATTAAGGTTTAAAACTAATCCCGAAGGTAAAACTAAGGAGAGCGTGCCGACGGCCATCACATCAACTCTTGATCCGTTGCCAACGCGCATCGTCACCTCATCCCTCGCAAGCCGCCGTCTATTCCGTAGCTCCTGTTTCGAGTTACAAATATTAGCAGCTGAACCAGTATCAAATACCCAGGCACTATAACGAGGGCTAGTAAGGAAAACATCAATAACATGTATATCAAATATACCTTTGATGGTGCCAGCCTTCTTGTCCGCTAAGTACTTCGGACAGTTGCGCTTCCAGTGACCCTTGTCCTTGCAATAGAAGCACTCAGTGTCCGGCTTAGGACCAGACTTGAGCTTCTTCTCAGTAGGGGCAGTGCGCTTGCCGCCGCCCTTCTTGAAGGGCTTCTTTGCTCCCTTACTTCTTGAAGGTGGGGGGCTTGTTGACCATCAACACATGATTATCCTTTTTGATGTCCACTTCCGCGGCCTTCAGCTTTGCGAAGAGCTCGGTGATCGTATCAGTGGAACCAATCTGATTATGAGTCACTACAAAACTTTTGTAGCTGGGAGGGAGTGATTGCAGAACCCTGTCAATCTTGAGCTCCTCTGGAATCTTGCAGTCCAGTTGCTCAAGGCGTTGAGTGTAGACCGGCATCTTAATGGCGTGCTCACTAACGGAACTCCCTTCCTCCATCTTGCAGTTAAAAAATTTCTCAGAGATCTCATATCTCTCAGAACGGGCTTGAGTCTGAAACATGATTTTCAGCTCCTCGAGAATCTCAAAGGGCCCGGGATAGTCTTCAAAACGATTTTGAAGGTCCGATTCCATAGCAAACAACATGGTGCTCTTAATCACACCATAATCATCTTTGCGCGACTGATAGACAGCTTTCTCATCAGCCGGCGCAGTAGCAGCAGGGGCGTCACCTAACGCACTCTCAAGGACATAGTCCTTTTGACCGCCAGAGAGAATGATTCTCAGATTGCGGAACCAATTGGTGAAGTTAGACCCATTGTTTCTAAGCTTTTCCTTCTCAGCAAAAACGTTGAAGTTGAAGTTGGACTTAGCCATTTGATCTACAATATTTGCAAGTACAAATTAGACTATGTTCATGATAACTAGTTCAACTTTTAATCAAATTACTAGATGAACTCCCACTAAATTCAACATCCCTCAAGTTGTTTAGTGAACACGATCCAAATTCACCACACCTAATCCGATCTTCACGAGAAGAGATGTGGTTTCAATGGTGGACAACAAAGTGTCGATCATATCATTCATATGACTCATGCTTAACCTTTCGGTTCATGTGTTCCGAGGCCATGTCTATACATGCTAGGCTCGTCAAGTTAGACCCAAGTATTTTCGCGTGTGCAAAACTGGCTTGCACCCGTTGTATGTGAGCGTAGAGTCTATAGCACCCGATCATCACGTGATGCTTGGACACGACGAACTTTCGCAACGGTGCATACTTGGGGAGAACACAGTTTTTATCTTGATCTTTAAGTGAGGAATCATCTTATAATGCTATCGTCGCGATCTAAGCATGATAAGATACATAAAAGGATAAACATCACATGCATATAACTTTAATGTGACATGGTATAGCCAATCTTCGCCCAATGATCTCCATCTTGTGCGTGCCGGCATGATCTCCATCACTCCACCATGATTGCCTCCACCACGAATAGCAACTACAACTATTGCTAACTACTTAGCGATAAAGGGAAACTATTACATGGCGTATAAGAAGTTGACACACAGGTCATACACAATTATAAAGACAACCATATGGCTCCCGCCGGTTGTGTACTCATCGACATGCAAGTCGTGAAACATTACAAAACATGATCATCGCATACATTATACACATCACATCTTGGGCCATACCATATCACAGAAAACACTCCCTGCAAAAACAAGTTAGACGCCTCTACTTTGTTGTTGCATGTTTTACGTGGCTTATGGGAGTAGATGCTAAGAACGATTCTTACCTACGGAAAGCCACAACGGTGATATTATGGTTGCCAAACTCCGGTGTTAATCCCACGACAACTATAGTGAGAGAAACTGGCATCCACTAGCCGCATGTGTAGAACAAGCCACACGTCAAGTGCGGAGCCGGTCTCGCGAACGACGTCGCGTAAGGTTGGCCTGGACCGCTTCAATCTCACTATCCCGCATCATAAGAAGAACACAAACAAGAGGCTTGCAACAGAAAACATCAATGCCCGCAACAACCATGTTGCCTTCTACTCGTGAAACACATCTACGCATAGATCTAGCTCTGATACCACTGCAGGGTTTCGCGGCATAGTAAATCAAAATTTTCTACGGATGCGAACAGAGGGAAAGCCAAGATCTAATCTAGGAGATGAAAACAACGAGAGAGATTGGATTAGATCTTCATACCCTTGAAGATTCAAGATGGAACGTTCATCGGAACGTGGGTGATGTAGTCGTACTCGCTTCTCCTCCTCGCGATCCGATCCGATCTAGCACCACAAGTGGCGGTGCCTCCGTGAGATGCACACGTGCAGCACCTCGACGTCTCCTCCTTCCTCGTATCAGCAAGTATGGTGGAGAGACGGATTGGATCTACAACACGACGGCGTGGTGTATATGGTGGAGAATTTCTGTAGCAGGGCTTCGCCTTACAAGCAGTCGGGAGGGAGAGAGGAGGGCAGCAGGGCGGCTAGGGTTGGAGGGGAAGGTGTGGGGGTGGTGCGCCCCCAGCCCCCTTTATATAGAGGGGTGGGGCGGCAACCCTAGCCCCCTCCCCCAAGCCAAGGCCGGCGGCCAAGGAGGAGGAGTGGGGGGCAAGGAAACCCCCCCCCCTTCTAGAAGCTCTATCTAGGGTTTTACCCCTCTTGGCCGGCTGGGCCCTATGGGGCCTTGTGCCCCTGGCCCAATGCGTCCAGGGCACTCCCTCATAGGCCCATGCCCCCTCCCGGAAGGTGTGGCCACGTTGGTCCCCTTCTGGAAGGTTCTAGAAGCTTCCGGTACAATACCGATTAACCCGAACAATTCAACTCCAAAACTGCCTTATATGAATCTTATTCTTGGACCACTCGGAACCTCTCGTGATGTCCCGGATACCATCCGAGACTCAAAAAACTCATAAACCAATTATCCAATCTATCCTAGCCGAGACACGTTAAGTGTGACCCTGCGGGTTCGAGAATATGCAGACATGATCTTCTATCAATAATCAACAGCGGGGTCTGGAAACCCATATTGACTCCCACACATTCATCGATGATCATATCGGATGAACCACGATGCCAGGATTCAATCCCATATATATATTCCTTCGTCGCGATATTTTACTTGCCCGAGATTCGATCGTCATACGCCATACCTAGTTCAATCTCGTTCACGCAAGTACTTTACTCCGTAATCAGATATCACTTTGTGATTAACTCCTTAACCACATGCTTGCAAGCGGTGTTGATATCAATTACCGAGTGGGCCCGAAGTATATCTCTCCGACTTGGGAGGGACAAATCCCATCTCGATACATACAACCCAACAGATACTTTCCGATCACCTGAGAGACACCTTTATGATCACCCTCTCATAGGATGACGTTTGATGACCTCAAAGCTTTCTTCCGATACCAGGGAGTTGTATTATCTCATGGTCTAAGGAATACAATATTTGACATAAGAAAAGCTTCGCAAAGACGAACACGATGACACGATCTAATTGCTTCGCTTAGTTTGGGTCTGTCCACCATATCATTCTCCCAATGATATGATCTCATTATCAATCGACAACTCATGTCCATGGTTAGGAAACCTTAACCATCATTAATCAATGAGCTAGTCCATAGAGGCGTACTAGGGACACGGTGTTGTTCACAAACCACACAAGTATTAAAGTTTCCGCTTAATACAATTCTAGCATGGAATATAAACATTATCATGAACAAGAATTATAATAATAACATCTTTATTATTGCCTCTAGGGCATAATTCCAACAGGGAATGCCAGAGGTTACCGTGTCGATGTCGGCATCTTTATAGTGTGCCTTTACCATGTATAGCGCCATCCTTGCACCAACCCGTGCACATGAAGCTTTCCAGCTTGTGATATGCTCGAGGGCTCGGTGCAGGATCTCCGAGAACTTCGTCACAGAGTCCGATGCCTTGATATTGATCTGGAGGGGCTTGGCAATCTCTTTTGCTTGCATGATGGCAGTGTTGATGAATTTGCCGACAAGAACCATGCATTCCTTTGCTGGAGGAGGCGACCGGGTTAAACCCATAGGAGATGCAAATTTCTACAAAGGAGCACATGATTTCAAAAGTTCAAAGTATCCAGACTACAGAAATCTAAGGCGGAGAAAACTTACTGAAAATGCTAGCCTCGGCTTGCCAGAGGGTATCCGCCAAGGAGTCACATTCTTGTTGGAGGAGCTTGTACGCCTCATGATGGCGTTCATTCTGCTCATCGGCAGCTTTCTTCTGATCTCTTAAAATCGAGATCTCGTCCTTCAAACGGTTCATCTCCTCAGTGGCGGAATCCTGCAAGGCTTTCATTGATTCCTCATGCATTTTCAGCATGTCCTTCCTCTCCTCCTTGAGGATTTTGTTCTCGCTATCCAGCTGTTGAATATGCTTGGATTGCTCGACAATATCCTTGGCCTTGGCAACATATTTTACAAGTCGAAGAAATCAAATTACATAGTGAGTACTCGGAGAATGTGGGCACAAAACCAAGTCGGAATGCGAAAAAAGAAAACAGACGCTTGCTCTTGGTGATATGTTCCTTCAAGAAGGCAGTTTTACCCTTTTCGGCTTCCAAGTCTGCGCGCATCTTCTGGTACTTGTCGTTGGCCATGCCCCTCTGAGCATTCTCGTTATGTGGAAGAAAGAGAAGTTAAACGTTGTTTGGTCTACTTGGAGCATCTAGCTGGAAAATTTCCACCTAGACGCTCGGGGGCTACAGTGAGAGTTTTTAACTTAGCAATATGCTTAGTCTTTCTTTAAGCATCTAGTCGGAACTAATTCAGTTTTCGATTATAAGCTTGGGGGCTACAGTATAAAGTTTTTAACTCGGATGTATGCTTAGATTCTCTTTAAGCATCTAGTCGGAACTAATTAGTTACAACTAGAGGCTTGGGGGCTATTGTATTGAAATTCATAAACACTGCGTATGATACTCTTAAAGCATCTAGTCGGAATAATTCATTCCACCTACATGCTTGAGGGCTACAGTGAGAAGTTTCCTACCTTAGTTACTCTTAGAGCATTCAGACGCAAAGACCTATGGTTTTCTGTCTAAATCCTTGGGGGCTACAGTGGGATACTCATATGAAATGAAAAAGGCAAATAAAACTTACAAGTGCAATGATATTGAGGTTGGTAGCACTCTCGGCCAGCATCTTGCCAAAGGATACGCTATTTCCTCGCAAGATCTCTGCTTGACGGAGGAGCTCCTTGAGACCGCATGTTGGAGATGTCGGCGCCGCACCAGGAAACAGAGAAGAGCTACCCGGCGTAAGTGCCGGATAGACTATCTTCGGGAACTCTATGGGTTTCTGGGGGCAAGGACGCCGCCTTCGGCAGAAGTACCAGCTTCCACCACCGCCTTTCTGCTATCGATGGCATCCTTAGCCGGAGCTTCAGCCATTTGGTGGGCGGCACTTTCCTGCGTCGCCTGCTCGCCGACAACAGCGAGTTCGGTAGAGGCACCTGTAACATCCCAGTATTTAGGACCTAACGAAGGGTAGATTTAGGAATATGTATTGTTGCATGCATTCATTTGTGAAAATGTGGGTAAAAATTTTTCCAAATAAAAATCTTGAGTGATCAATGTTTCTTTCTTACTTTGAGAATAGGTTTAGTCTTAAAGGAGGATTGCTATAAACTTTGATATGATCTTAAAGGAATATTGTGTGTTTTGGAATGAGTTTGAATTTCTAAAACTTAAGTTTTTTATAATTTAAATAATTTTGATATAAGATTTGAATCTTAAATTAATTAAGAGAAAAGTATTATAACTTAAATCTTATTTAAAAGCAATATGGTATATGAAGTTCCTTTCTTATTCATAAACAAATTACAAAGAATAACTTACTGAAGTTATTCCAAACTTCACAATTCACACAAGAGTAAAGTATGAAATATTCTTTATTAATAAATATATAATCTTCATTACAAATGAACCAAATAAAGATTACAAGAATTATAAAAGAAAAATTACAAAAGATTAAGAAAAGTACATTTGTATCTTTACTAACTATCCTATATCTAAAACTACACTAAATCTTCATCTTCATCTTTGTACCTGCAAAACAAAGATTAAATAGAAAATAAAACAAGATTAGTGTTAGTATATATTTCTCTCAGATATGTCAGTGAGGTGCACTTGACAATCTCATCATTGAGAATTGTGGAAAAAGGGGCAAGTTTCACCAATCTGAAAGATTTTATCTTTCATAAATTCAAAGCCAGAATTCAAATGACAGCTAAAAGGGACCAATTTACTAGCCAGGTAAGAGTAGTTTGGTAATAGTAAGTTCAAACTTTCTGAACTTATCCACATGTGCATAGCAGGCACACAAGCTGCACACACACAAGCATGCATTGGGTGTGCTGTCGACCTCACAATGCACAGCCAATATCACAAAACCACTACACAGCCGTGGGGAAGCACATCAGTGCATCTCTCCACTACACAACACACCAGCACAGCCAGGGTGAACAACAGTTAAACCAAGAACATCAACCAAACCAACCACCCAGATCAACCCAAACATCACCTGGATGGTGACATAAGGAGGGGGATGGATCTGGTGGACAGCAAAGTCAAGACCAGGAGCTAGGAGGAGCAGGCAAGCTCAAGAGCAAGCTCAGGAACCCGGCAAAAGCAGATCAAGATCATCATCAATCTACTACACCAACATCAAATCTTGTGGTGAGACTCATAAAACCATCACATGCTTTCATCAGAATATCTAAACAAAACCATGTGTTGTTTTATGTAATGATCTCTCAATAAGCACCCAAGAGGGGTGAATCTATCCTAGAGATTTCAAGTATAAAGATAAGAAATCAAGCTCAACCACAAACACTAAACCCTCAGACTAACATCACTGGGTTCAGTGTTATTTTTTTCAACTTAGATCATTTTCATTTGATCTTATCAGATCAGAGCACATCTCTCAAAGAGAGAGTAGCACCTCTAAACCTATAAGTTTCAAACTAACTATTGCCCAACTAACTAGGAATCACATCCTAGAGCCTCAGACCAACATCATAGGCAGGAAAGATAATAAAAGCTTCCATATCATCTTATCAGTTTTAATCACAAGCATAATCAAGTTAAGCCAGAAATAAAAAAACAATCACTTGTATGCTAGAATACAATGGTATCACAAGGACAAGTTCTTAATAAGCTAAAACCAATCTTTACTTAGCTTCCACAGATAAAAGGGAGACAAAACAATAAACATCATTTTCCTGAAGCCAAGTGCGAGGAATCAACCTTAAGTTCATTTGTACATCCATAGAAATCATTGCAAGCAATGATTTGATTCAGTGAGTATAATCTCAGACAAGCCAATAGTATAATTGCAGTAAGCAACTACTATCATTATAAGCAATCTGACAGTAGAGTAAACTCTTAGATCAACAACATAATCCAATCAAGGATTTCATTGATACACTAGCATGGATCATGGTGGATTACCACTAGAATTAATCTGATAGGCAATTAACAGCAACAAAGCTACTATTAATCATCAATCACAGCAAACAATCTTTTCCCATGATCAAATATGATCAACACTAGATCTAAAGCAGCATAGATATGATCAGCAGGGGGTTATGAATCCTAATCAGAGCAAGAACCCTAATCCAGAGATGAACTCAACCAGCACATAGTCACTCGGCATGAAAGCCACTAGATACACACAGAAAGAATCATGGCAGTAGTAGGGAGAAACACCACCACGACAACTTACCAGAGGTCCTCGCTGACGAATCGAAGAGGAAGCAAAGGGCGGATTTAACCGCAGACACAGGAGCACCAGAGGGCTGCAACTGCACACTGCCACTTGGCCAAGAAGACGAGACCGACAGCACACCACCGCAGGCGGGATCACGGCGGCGGCGACAGCATCTTTTCCAAAACCTAGGGTTCGGGAATAGGGTGGAACTGACCACGGGGAAGCCCCAGAGTCAAATCCAAGTGGATAGAATGAACGAGCATCGTTGACAACCCTAACTCGCACCACGGCGGTGGCCAGAACGGCCGATGACGGCGAGAATCGACGGTGGCGGCATCGCCGGCCACGGGGCGAGTCAGAGGAGGAGGAGATAAGGTCGAGGGAGAGAGAAGAGGCAGAGTGGGATGGGTGGGCCAAAACCCTTCGGGGTAGTCATTTGCCCCTGCCCTATTGGGCCACCTTGGCCCAATAAGCCCAAGGGGCCAGCCCAGGTTATTTAGTAAATCTTTTGATCAATTGGAAAAGACCAAAATACCCCTAACCTCAATAAAATTATAGAAATTAAATTAATAGTCCAAAAATTATAAATAAAATATTTTTGGATTCACAATAATCGACTTTGTCGAAATAAAATAAGATATCAAAATTGGGACATTCAAATTTTTATAAGAATTTTGTAATTTAAATATTCCTTATGGAATTTTAAAAAATTATTGAAGGTGATAAAAATAAATAAAAAAACACTTTCATTATTTATTAATATTATAGTATTTTTGAAAAATACTAAATAAATATTTAGTAATAAAATTAATGTATAATTAATAATTCCTAAAAGAATTATTAAATCAATAAAAGTCAAATAAAGGGAAATAAAATAAAATAACTCAATATATGTTATAAATATTAAAAAGAAATATTTATAAATCCTTTATTACTCAAAAAGGAACTTTTTGGGGTAAATGCATATAAATTTAAATAATGCATTACATTACTTGCATAATCATTTTGCTTCTTTAAATATTGTCCTTATCGTGCAATAATGATGTTTTTGTAGAACTAGAAGCTCAAGGTCCAGTGCAAGCATCAGACTTCACTACCTTGCCATCACAAGGCAAGTTCATCACTTGCTCATGTCCTTTGAAGAGTCTCTATCAAAGTATTTGCAAATTGTGTGTTATAAGATATGCTATAAAAGAAAGAAATTATTATTTTCATAAACAAAGAAATCATAGATATCATCCTTAGTGATGATATAATGGAGCAATAGAACTTAGGGTTCTATTTGCAACAATGATGAATAAGTAGGGACTTAACAACCCCTGACATCAGTGATTCTAGCGCCGTATATTACGCGTTAGCCATGAGATTTGGAATGGGATGGAGAAGTCAGTTGTATCTTCTTCCTCTCGCATGAAGCTGGATGTGCAGGTCGTGGTTGTTATCCTCATAGCGTGCATATTGATTGGTAATTCGTAGAGGATATGCAGCAGATGGGTGGGAACCCTCATCGTCCCACAATAGTTCTGGCATCTAACGGTTTGTACAAACCATTGCCGTAATTCATTATGTGGGCATGGTGTACACCAAGGAGGCATGCGGGTCATAAGAGGCGGTGATTGGCTTGGACCAACTACTGGGCCCCACATCATGGAAATGTGGACGGGAAAGTACGCCCGGTTGTGCAACAAGGAGTTGATCTCTCATGGGTAAAGTAACGCACCTATGCAGAGTGTAAGAATTGTAACTTGTTACTCCTGTTCTGGGAAGGATCTACGAACGCGGCAGGAAAGGAACTCCATGAAAGTTCTGGTCAACCCGTGAAGGCTGATTGTCATAGTTTTTCGGAATAAAATCAATCTTTGAAGAAAGATTTACAAAAACATCATAGTGCCAAGGATTTATAATCCGAGGTGGTAGTTAGAGCATCAAACTTCCCACCTTGCATATAATGAACTTGTTGGGTAACGCTGTTACTCATTCTTTCCTTTGATCCCTTGCTTAGACTCTGAGGATCCCGAAGACGTGCCAATGTATGCAGCCGAATGCTAAGAAGACGTGTTCTACGAGGAACCTGGTCTATTCGGAGGAGTTGAAGGCGTGGACTACGAGATCCGCTATGGTGTCGATGAGAACGAGTCCACTTAAGTGTCTAGTTAATAGTAACTAGCGGAGCCGAGCAACATGAACTCTATAGAATAAGCTATTGAGATCCACTCCTAGTCGGAGTTGTTACTTTTAAAGTTCCGCTGAACACTTTATATTTTGGTTTGTAAGTTGGATCTTTTGGAAGTCTGGAACTTCCAGTATTGTAATAATAATAAAGTGTGTACTTTTGTAATATGGACCCGCAATGTTTCTGTTGTACCACTCTGAGGGATGTGATATTTACGGAACGGTGTTCTGTGGATGTCATGTCAACGACTATAGTGTACTACACATGCAGTGGTATGCT
Source organism: Avena insularis (assembly GCA_023614405.1). Taxonomy (NCBI): domain Eukaryota; kingdom Viridiplantae; phylum Streptophyta; class Magnoliopsida; order Poales; family Poaceae; genus Avena; species Avena insularis. The sequence continues at coordinate 25,347,429 of CM042689.1, read as the reverse complement.
GGGTCACCGCAGCACCTGAGTCCACTTCCATGGCGGAAGGGCCAGATGCCTCCTTAGCTTGTGAGCTTGTTGGAGCAGAGGAGGGCTTGACGGTAGGAGTGACAGGGGCGATGGCGGGAGATGCGTCGCGATGCAGCATGACCTTGATGGTTCTAGAATCCCCTAATGTTTTGGAGGTCTTCTTCAAGCTGGTCGTGGCTTTCTTCCTGAAACGTGCAAAAATGCATAAGTACGGGAATAAGACAGACAAATAGACAATGTCGGAGAGAAATAAGCTTACACAAGTGGGGGTGCTTTGGCAAAAGGGATCCCGGTAATCTTTCTTTTATCCGCCTCTAGGGCGGCGGTAGTCTTTTTGGAGGCTTCCGTCGGCAGCGTCAGAGGTGGAGCTCTTTCGCTTTCGTGCCATCGGAGCATCGTCGTCGGACACGACGGTGACTTCCTTCATCTTTGGATCATAGATTTGAGGAGCCATGCTGTCCTCATCTATGTCGCTAAGCTGTTAAGTGAAGAACCACCGTGTTAGAGGGGATGGCAATTGCTAGACGGAAGAACTGGAGTATATGTCATACGTGGAAAATAAGCAGTTACCTTTGGGCACTTGCTCTCTACGAACATGTCGTAGGTGATGGCGAAGCCACGCTTCTTGTCCTTCACCTTGACGATGTCCTTGAGGCGAATCTTGACGGATTCGCTCGAGAAGTTGTCCACGGAGATGCGGAGGCTATCCCTTCTATCGTTGGTATACTCGTGCATCAGCTTCGAGCGGTGCTGCAGAGGCTGGATTCGCCTGATGAACCAGCACATGGCTAGGTCCAAGCCGGTCAAACCCGTCTCGACGAACCATTCTATCCGCCTTATAGCGCGGGAAGCGTCGATGTCGGAGGGAAGGGAGGCCTGGGATCTCCATGTTGAGGCTTTGGCGGCGGCTCCATCGACGAAGTCCGGGTACGTTACTTCTCGGTTAGCCAGAGGGATGTCTGGACCGTAGAAGTAAGTACGCTGCCAGTTCTTGCAGGACTCGTGGCCTACGATGTCGGGGAACCGCCGGCCAGGACGGATCTTGAAGCTAATGGTGCCCCAATTTCTATGTTCGTCCTTGCTGGCTTTGACTTCGCGTTTGACGATGAATAAATACATGAAGAGATCTAGCCTAGGCCTAATCCCTAGGTAACCCTCACAAAGCGCCGCGTAATTGCTAAGAGCTAGGATACTGTTGGGAGAAAGGTTTGGGCGTTGTACTCGGTAGTGGTTCAAGACGGCAAGGAAGAAGTTAGATATGGGCAGGGAGACGCCACGTACCAATTGGGCTTTGAGGTACACCTTTTCTCCGGCATGGGGAGAAGGTGTGACCTCGCCGGCCGGCGTCGCCCGCCAGGCAAGCCCCTCCGTCGCGGGGAGGTATCCCTCGACGATCAGCTCCTTAATGTCGCGGTCCGTAATATCCGAACCGTGCCAGTCGCCTTTATGGGAGTTGTTGTCCTCCTCCAGTAGCTCCAGCGTCGCTGGATTGTGGTCGCCGCCGGTGGATTCAACCACCGCAGAGACGGAAATGACCAAGCCCTCTGGGGGGCACGACGACGGAGCTCGCCGGCTTCTCCGCGGCTTCGCCGCGGCTTCGTTTGACACCGCCATCGAGGGAGAAGGACCACTGTTGGCCATTGCGAGTGTTTAGGGGTGACTGGCGAAGATTGGAGCTAGGGTTTTTCACGAATTGCACGGAGAGCTCGAGGGGGCGCTCGCTGGAAGTAGAAGATGATGCGAAGAGAGAATGAGGTGAAAATTAAAATTTCCACCGTAGTTACTATTTATGGTCTCCAGCATCAAGATTCGTGCAGCATAATCGGACGGTTGCCGCGTAGACGACGTGTGTGTGAACGTGCGCAGAAATTTCGCCACGTCCCAACCGTCGCCGCCAACGGTTCGTATCGCTCGCGCGGGAAAATCGGACATGATTGCGTTCTCTGCATATGTGAGTTACGAGGCGTCGCTGACCTATGTATACGTGACCCTAGCTGTCATAGGCAGATGAACCGTCACATTAGAAGATTCTGGCATGGACGGATCCAATCCGACTACGGAAGATTACGATGAAAGATTCAGCATTTCTCTGACTTATAAATTGAAGACGGAGAAAACCTTGCAGGGTTCTTTGGGAGGACTACAAGATATTGCTTGACGATTTGCCGACATCCATCTAGACGGAGCATTCAACGTGAAGAGGAAAGACGGCGCAAGATCTCGAGGTTCTCCGGGGGCTACTGTTGGGGATATGCTATATGGATATCCTCATAGCATATCTCTTATCCGGATAACCCAGGTGGCCCACAGTTGGTAGCTTGGCCCATGGCCTGCTGGGCGGCCCAGTTGAGGCCCATGCTGGATCAAGGAAGGCTATGGTGGAGTCACCAGCGTACCCGGAGCCTTGGAGTACAAGACAAGCTAGACTAGTCATAGTCAGTGTAGGACTCTGTAACCTGTCCGGCTAGGAATTTTCTCTGTAACCCTAGGACCTGGCGACTATATAAGTCGGGCCTATGGGAGCCTTTAGGGCAGAACTTCAGATAATCGAGTAGCGATTAGCATACACCTCGTACAGCGAACCAATCCCTATAACTCGGCGTATCGCCCTTATAGTGATTTATAGCAGGAGTAGGATTTCGCCACCGTTCTGGGATCTGAACCTGGGTAAGCTGTGTTACCTCGTACCCGTCAACCGTCCGCCTTCCCCCATGTCTCTAAACACGCATTGTGAGGACCCCTCCATGGCGTACTCGTTGGCAATACCACGACACCAAGTCGGCTAAGAATGCCTCCATGAAGAATGAACCGTGGGTACTCGCTAGACAAGTTGATCAATGTTTCTTTATTACCGACCCGTCAAAGCCCAGCCATGTTGTAGTGAGAAGGGGCAAGAGGAGCATCACCGGAATGTAAGGATCCGCCAACAAGGGAGACTTTGACAAGACCGGTGATCCAAAGATCAAAGAGAAATTTGACAAGTACTTCAACATGCCTACTACTACAGTAAGAAGGAAGACCACACTACCTAGTAAAGGTTGTCCGTTCACGAGAAGAAATATCAAAGTGCCCGGTCTAAGAGCATCTCCATAAGAGGCGCCATTTTGCAGCGCTGCAAATGTGCGATGCAATGGGCTGCGCTAGAATAGAGTGCGCTATTTTGCCGCGGCCTCCGCCAGAGGCGCTATTTTGCAGTGCACGTGACTCAGCGAAAAACCCTCCTCCACCAGGCGCTGCAAAATAGAGCGCGCGCTATCGGCGCAAACACCAAACCAACAAATGCATACACTCTACAAGATCAAACAAATGCCAAAGAATGAACAATAAGTTGTCTAGATAATTTATTACAACAAGTTTTGCATAAAAATACAACAAATAGTTTTACAACACACCAATAAATAGTTTTACAACAATACAACAATGTCGTTCACCAACAAATACAACATATTATTTCACAACAATACAACACATATACAAATGAACTATGGCACTAGCGGCCTCCAAACCATTTCCACCACTCCTCGATGAGATCATGTTGAAGCTCATCATGTGTGTCATTGGACCAGATTTCCTGAGAAGAGGCCATGAACCATGCAATCCTATTTTGTGTTCATTGAACTTGCACGGGCACACCCATCAAGTCATAGTGGTTGGTTTGATCTACATCTTTCCCACGGTCATACTCTATAATCATGTTATGCATGATGACACAAGCATTCATGATATACCAAAGACACTCTTGGTCCCAAAATCTAGTCGGTCCTCTCACAATAGCAAATTGGCTTGCAAAATCCCAAATGCTCCCTCGACATCTTTCCTAGTCGACTCTTGCGCATTGTGAAAGTGGGTTTGTTTTGTACCTTTGGGCTTGTGGACCGGCTTCACAAATGTTTACCACCTTGGTTAGATGTCGTCGGCAAGATAGTAGCCATAGTTGTACTTATGGCCATTTGCTTCAAACTCCATTTGTGGACCTTCACGCAATGCAATCCTTATCATAAGAGGATACCCTTGGATAATATTGATTTCATTGCAAGACCCGGGCATTACCAAAAATGCATGCCAAATCCAAGTCTAATGGTCGGCCACTGCTTCAAGGATTATCGTGGAATCCTTTTTGTGCCCTTTAAATTGTCCATGCCATTCCACAGGACAATTCTTCCAACTCCAATGCATGCAATCTATGGAGCCAAGCATTCTGGGAAATCCCCAAGCCGTGTTCTCCTCCAAGAGCCTAGCCATGTCCTCAGCATTGGGGGTTCTCAAATATGTGGCGCCAAACACTTGCACAATGGCCACAAAAAACCTCTTGACACACTTGATAGCGGTGCTCCCACCCGTGGACAAGTGGTCATCAATGAGATCCGCCGGTATACCATATGCCAACATCCTCAAAACGGTGGTCACCTTCTGATAGGTGCTATGCCCGAGCTCTCTGGCGGCATTCCTCCTCTGCATAAAGTATGTATCATACTTGGCCACCTTCTCCGCGATGTGCTTGAACAAACCGATGCTCATCCAGAAACAGCGACGAAAATATCTCTCGGGAAATGTTGCATCGTCATTGAAAAACATCCACATCAACTTGTTGTGGCCTTCGATCCGCTCCCTCCACAATTTCTGCCTACCAAAAACCGAGCCACCTATCTTCGGCTTCTTGTTGTCGTGCCAAGCCAATAGCATGGAAACGGCCTCATATTCCTCCATATCGAATTCATCATCGGAGTCATCATAGGATGAACTCATCTACATACATGCAAAATAATTGAAAAAAATTGTACTATCTAAAATGCACAAAAATTGGGCGCGGTCACGGCGGAACGAACCTTGCGACGATTATGACGAACACCTTGTGTGCACAAAGTTGCCTCCCGGCTCAAGGAATACATCGGCGCTGACGAGATTGAGTGCGTTGTGGCAGCAGCACACCGCAAACGAATCGAGACCGCACGACCGCCAAGCTTTCGGAAATCCGACCGCGCCGCGCGGCGGCTATCACACCCCCGGGATTAGGGCTAGACAAATCCCAGACCTCCATCTGAACATAAGCCTAACCTAAATCTCAGAAGTGTACACAGAGAGAATTGATAACACAACAGTGACCCTACAACACAAAATTTATTACAGCGAGCTCATAACTGAGCGAAGAACCAAAATATTACAAGCAGGGGTCACTGACCACAAACATCAAACAACGGAAGGCAAATTATGCTATTAAGTATAGAAAACTTAACAAATGGCTTAAGAGGCCTAAAGCATAACGATGATGTCCAATCCATAGATCCCAGACTGCCGACAAGGAACTCCAAGTTACTCATCGATGTCGATGCGGTGAAGAACTCATCTTCTATGGTAACACTTACTCTGCTGCAAAAGTATCAACGAAGCAAGGGTGAGTATAGGGTGTACTCCGCAAGACTTATGGCTGGTGGAGCTATTTTGCATAAAGCCATCTTTGTTTGTAAAACAAGAGGGAGAAGAATCTCGACTAATAGAGTGTTTTAAAAGGGGATAAGAGAGCGATATCTCTAGCTTTGATCATCTTTTTATATCCACCGAATCATCATCAGCTGAACCTATCTAGGATCACCCCCTCGATCCCTGAGGAAGCATCCTTAAGCACTCATTGCTTAACTTGCCAAGTTTTACGATTAGGTTAAAGTTCTCTATGATCTTAGAATCTGGTCTCCAAGTTCGTCCATAACCGTGGACACGGCTTTTCAAAAGATTTAACCCTGCAGGGGTGTAAAACTTTACCCACACGTACTAACCTTCTCTTAATGCCACTAGTAATAGCCCTCTTCCTTGGAAGGCCGGCAGAGGGTGGTTAGACATGACCTTTACCTTGCTTTCGCTCGAGACCATGAGTCACGCACTAGGGAGATGCCAACGTAATGCGTCAAGTCCCGAAGTCGGTCCCTAATGATGTGAACAGGGTGCAAGATTACGGATGTCGGGCATCTCTTGTTCCCTGCCATGCTTACCTACCTGTATGAATGCACCTCCTTCAAGAAGAGCCAGAATGCGTATGTCGAATGGAACGCCCGAACTATGTGACTCATGGAATCTACTCGGCAAGTTAGCTGGTCGAGGGGGTTTCCAAGCCCCCTTGTGGTTGTACGCTCATCTTGGTTCAAGAGGCAAGAACATCGGGTCCTAAGGGTGGCAAATATGGGACTGCAAAAAACCACAACCCACTGTGGCCTCCCATACAAGCCTTAGCATGTTTAACTTTCATCTCTGATCTTACCACGTCATCCTGTCATACTAGGTTCATTCGTAGCTCTGATTCATCAACCGGATGGACCAGTGGTAACAGCTAAGCATGGCTAAGCACAACAAATATAATAGCTCTAATAACGCTTCACAAGCCAAACCCTAGTTATGCTAGGAGCAGTGGATTAGGGAATATAGGCTACAAAGTGAACATGCATCCGATAGGATTACTCTATCTATCGATAAAAGACTTTGGAATCATATGCACATGGCAAGAATGTAAATACTTTGAAAGCATAGGATTCATATGTATGTGTCGGGCTTCGCTTGCCTTTGCCAGTTGATATCCAGAAAGCAGAGTTCCGGGAAGCTGGTACTTGACTTGGTTATAGTTGGCCTAGTATTGATCTTCGAGCTTCGACGGTGTTGATCTCGGTCTTCAGTCTTGGACTTGATCTCGGTTCCGATATCGTATTCTATCGGAAAAGAACCAAGTACCGGAAAGAAAGGGAAACAATCAACACATGACATTGATGCAATGCTCAAGCAAGGATGATGACATTACAAGTTAATTTGCATTGAAATAAACCCCTAAGGCATGCTTGACAATTTAATCAGGGTCCCGAGGGGTATAAACCCTAATTCGGGGAAACTCCGCAATCACCTATGAGGGTTACTAGGTTCTTCTAATTATTATTGCCATGAAAGTTAATTAACAATGCATGATTTTGATGCTAGTGCTTAGATCTTATTTCTGAACATTTTGATATATTATTTGTATTTTTCTGATTTAAAATGAATTAGTTATGAATTTATCCATTTTTAATTCATTTTAAATCATTTTAGAATATTATAAAATAATTTACATTTGAAATTACTTTAATGTTTTATTAAACAGAAAACATTTATAATAATATTTATAACAATTATAGGGTGGACCCACCTGTCAGGTATTTCTTATTTACAGAAATTATGAAAACAAAGGAAAAAACATTTATGGCGTCAGCATGACGTCATGATGACATCAGCTTGGCCATTGCTCATAGATCGAGCTCGGGCTCAGCGGTAGGGCGCACGCCGGGCTGTGGGAGCAGGCGCGCTGGAAGCGGACGAGCACAGGGAGCCTTACTGTGGCGGCGCCGCTCGAAATAGGTCACCGGAGACGGCTGCCCAACAACGGCGAGCGGCGGCGGTGGCAGATCCTCGTGGGGAAGATGAACCAGAGCAAGAGGGAGAAACAGAGGGGTCCAGGAGGTGTAGTAGCTCACCACGAGCGCGAGAAGAGGGTTGGCGTGGAGCGGGGTGGCTGAAATCGATGACGATGGCGGCGGAGGAGCTTGTCGGAGATGAGGAAGACAGGGCCGATTCCGGCATTGCAGGCCATCCCAGCAAGCATGCTTTGGTGGAGAGGTTCCTGGGGAGGAGGCGAAGCCGACGGTGTGCTCGATTGCTTGCGGCGGGGTCCAGAACGGTGGTGACCAACGACGGCTATAGAGCTAGGGTTCGGTTTTCTCAAGAAGAAGAGGAAGAGAGCCAGGAAGGAAAATAGAGGATAGGGGAGAGGGAGAGGTGTGCACGGGCGGCCTTATCCTCCTCCAGGCGGCGGCGGGGATCACGTCGGAGGGCGCGCATCACGACGGCGGCGGACGGCACCGGCGTTGACACACACCTGCTTGACCACGCGAGGAAGACGACGGGGAGGGGATCGAAGTGGTACCGGGCTGAGGATGGGCCGCACTTGGGCCATATGGGCTTCTCTGGGGCGCAAGTGAGTGGCAGAAAGAAGGAGAGAAGGGTTGGGCCGGCCTGGGTTAGGTTTAGCAGTAGTTTTTATTTCTAAAACCATTTTTCTTTTCCTGTTTTTGACTTTCTCTTTTGTATTTTATTTTAAAATTTGTTTTGGTTATTTTCCAAAATACAAAGTCTTTGCAAACATTTCTGAAATACTACAGGGGCCCTTATAACAATTTGGGCTCCATGGGTTTTGGGGCTCTTTCAAATATTTTAGAACCATTTAAAGATTTCAACTATAGGAAGGGAATTAGGGTTTAGGGTTTTGAGAATATATTTGTTGTATGCATTTTTAATGATGATGCTCATGAATGCATATTCAAACCCTAATGTCTATTTAGTAAAACTAGGGTTGTTACAATTCTATCCCCCTTAAAAGAATCTGGACCCGAGATTCCTAGGTAGGAAGATAGAAGGAACAGGGTTACACTAATCTTCGATGATCTTCTCGAAGAGGTTGATCCATGCCACCATTATTGAATGAATGAAGCGCTTCATAATCCTCGAGGTGGCTGCTCATAGTAAGGAAGAGAGGAATGACAGGGAACCACAAACTGAGTATCTCATGGTCAACTCATGGATAGATGTTTCACAAACATCTCTAGCCAACAAACATGAAACACGTCAAGATAACAGAGGAAACAAAAATATATGCTTTTCAAGGTGCCAGATAATTGGTCTTCATAAGGATTGAGACCATGGAGCTTGCAGAAGAGTTTTGACTTCTGAGGGAAGGAGACTTACAACAGATGGAAAAGTTACGCAGACTTCGAGAGGTACCCTCTACTATACATCTTATTAGAGATTTACATGTGGAAGAGATAGATATCAACAAAACCAAGCTATGGAACTACTTTTGACATAGAAGGGTCACTCTTTCGTTCAATAGAAAGGCCAAGACAGAAAGGTGCTTTGGTGTAGAGGGCTCTTATGAGTCACAAGGAACATGTAACGAGAGAAACTATTGATTACCAAAATCATAGGCGCTCTTCGAACATGTTTAAGAAAGCGGGAAGGAAACTCTTTAATTCATCCAGGACTATCAAAATCTTGCCAAAGATCATGATATCACTTTACACCACCAAAATGAATAGTCAATAAGATTCCTGATGACACGAGAAGAAAGAAACTTCATTCTCAGACTCTAAGTACTTGGCATAACTAGAGGCTTGCCATCGTAAAAGGATCTAGAGGATCGACCGAGAGACATTTAGCAACACTACTTTAAATGTTCTCTTTAATGTTCGAGACACCAAACATCAAGTGGAGGTCAGACTTCGGATACAAAGGAAACCATAAGCACAACTCCTATAACAGATCATAGAAGAAGCCTTACGAGGAGTGGTTGTTATTGCTGATTCAAGATAATGTGACAATAGGTCTTCCGGCTAATTGTGCCAACCATTATATCAATCTTTCCGGATATCCAGAAAGACCTATGTCAAAATCTTGCGGAACACCAACCATCATTGCTGCTTGAGATTCATCTTTGGTTAAGTGGAAAGATACTTCAGACTCAGCATATCCGAATAGAAAGTGTGCAACATTTACCATAGAGGTAAAGTCACTAGATTCTCAAGACATGGACTTCAAAGTCAAGCTCCAAAAGATGAGCTAGATTGCGGAACCCATGTGATAGCAAATTATCAATATATAATTGCATCTACATGAATTGTTTGCAACAAACACAACTGAATCCTGTTTAGGAAACATTTAGGAGGATATCAAAGTTCTGTTGGACTTATTATCTTCCGTGAACAAATCAATCAGTGGCTTGGTGTGCTTGAAGGGTCATCTCGAGATGTGAAGGTATTAACCTACCATATCAAAAATACCTCGCACATGCTTGACTAACTTGAAGTGATTCCTGAGGAAACAAAGATAACTCTACTCAGATCCACGGCGACTTCTTTCAACGTTTGCACGTGAATTGGAGAAGGTTACTTCTAACATCCAGAACACATACTTCGAGATAGCACGAAGATGGTTCTCAAAAGTTTCCAACATTAATGCCAATTGTTCCATATGAATCTCTTCTAGCGTGGAGAAGGTAAGGATATCATTGATGGGCTCAATAACAAACTTATCTATACACTCCAAGAAGACAGACTCACATGCTGTTTGAACAAGGCATAGACATTGGTCACACTAGAGGACATGAGGATGTACTTAAGTGAGACATCACAAGTAGATACGCCATCAAGATTGTCCTTGGAACTAAGTTGGATTTGATGATTGCCCGATTCAAATCAAAGGCGAGGAATATAACATATCCACAAAGGACGTATTGTCCCGCTTCAACACGAACAGAACTAGACATCCCTTTAAGGAGGAACAGAGTTTTTGTCTTACAACTCTCCAAGTTGTTGTTTAAGCTCAACCAACTAGTTCAGGGGTATCCAGTATGGATCCTTGGAGAAATAAGCGGTCTAAAGAAACAGCTTACTCAAGAACTTGACAACACGGTCATGTGGCAACATGGCGATACTTCTAGAAGACATCCAGAATACCACGGACCACCGGTATGTCAGAGAGATCAAGAGGAAAACTTGCTTGGTAAGGCAGAAAGACATAATCTTAGAGTTTTGGTACAAGCCTAACTTTTTGACTAAAGAGGGTGTACCAAAATATCGGACTTGGTAGCACAATCATCCTTTGCTTAGTGATAGGGTTAACCAATCACGCTAAGAATGACACAAATGTCCTTGAAGTTCAAAGCAATGGGAATTGCTAAGAATCTTAGATGGACACATTGTTACGCACAACACATCATTTACGAGCACGAGAGCTCAAGGAAGGGTGGGTAAATATGTGTAAGAGCATCACTTCATTAAGAGGGTCATGAAACTTAGCACAACCTCTTAGTATAAAAGAGTGTGACACTTTAAGGTGGAACAAAACATAAACTAATCAATGCTTATTGATCTGCGGATTACAACACTTTGATCTGGTCTCAGAAATGACGAGGTACTGGAGTTTGTTTCTCCTAACATCCCGAACTGGTTTGTCATGATGGACCACAAGAGTATCTTGCATCGGAAGACACCAATGCAAGTATACTACTTGGCTACCAACTGGTAGACAAAGGTCGGAAAACAATAAGGGAAAGGAACATGCTTAGAACAAAATCCTGAGATGTGGATTCCTAAGTCAACAAACTTCCGAAAACCAAGGCATGGAAAGTAAAGGTGTGGCAAAATCACGAATATAGATGTGAGACTCTCGACGAGTACCCTTGTCGTGATCTATTTGGTTCCATTAAAGAACATCTGCCATAGCATGTGGTAGGGGAAGTCCTTTATCATCATTGTTCAATAGCGACAATATCCACAAGCTTGAAGGCTATACTAGAAGGTACTAGCCATCCTGAGGTAATGTGTGAACATTAACAACAGGGGTCAAAAGATGGATCTTGGGTTAAAGGTCAGCTTCATGTACAAGATTCACAACACCAGAATCCAGCACAATCAGGGATCTTCGGTTCAAGTCCAAGGGTTAAAACCTTAGAAAGAAGTAATTACTGCTTGAGTAAACAAGCGTACACTAAAAGATAGTAATCACAAGGTAGCTTCCAAAAGAAGAAACAACTTCTGAAGTACCCAAACAAATAAAAAGGAGGCATACGAGGCGAAAGGAGTCTTCGAGGCCTAGAACAGAACAATATGGAACCATCAACATGATGTTGTGGACCCATAAAATAGAGAGATTATGATAGAAAGAAATCTCTCAAACGAATAGGATCAAAGGGAACAAGGAACACACACGCAACTGACTCTAGATAAATCAACACTAGGTCAAATGGTTGAGGACCGGCATGCCTGAAGAGGCACCTAACTTTGAAGAAAGAGACGAAATAGCAAAACTTTTACAAATCAACACAAGGTAAGATGACACAGAGTTAGAGCGAAACTTGATAAGGAGAAAAAGAAGCATACTAGAGTTTTCGAACATAATTTTCATCTTTGAAAAATAGTTTTCACAAACACTAGACTCAATATAGACCAATAGAAAGGTTTCCTACAGTTGGTACTGCTCTGATACCAAAAACCTGTCACACCCTCGGGATTAGGGCTAGACAAATCCCAGACCTCCATCTGAACATAAGCCTAACCTAAATCTTGGAAGCGTACAGAGAGAGAATTGATAACACAACAGTGATCCTACAACACAAAATTTATTATAGCGAGCTCATAACTAAGCGAAGAACCAAAATATTACAAGCAGAGGTCACTGACCACAAACATCAAACAACGGAAGGCAAATTATGCTATTAAGTATAGCAAACTTAACAAATGGCCTAAGAGGCATGAAGCATAACGATGACGTCCAATCCATAGATCCTAGACTGCCGACTAGGAACTCCAAGCTACTCGTCAATGTCGATGCCATGAAGAACTCATCTTCTATGGTAACACTTACTCTGCTGCAAAAGTATCAACGAAGCAAGGGTGAGTGCAGGGTGTACTCCGCAAGACTTATGGCTAGTAGAGCTATTTTTCACAAAGCCATCTTTGTTTGTAAAACAAGAGGGAGAAGAATCTCGACTAATCAGAGTGTTTTAAAAGGGGATAAGAGAGCGATATCTCTAGCTTTGATCATCTTTTGATATCCACTGAATCATCATCAGCTGAACCTATCTAGGATCACCCCCTCGATCCCTGAGGAAGCATCCTTAAGCACTCATTGCTTAACTTGCCAAGTTTTACGATTAGGTTAAAGTTCTCTATGATCTTAGAATCTGGTCTCCAAGTTCGTCCATAACCATGGACACGGCTTTTCGAAAATATTTAACCCTGCAGGGGTGTACAACTTTACCCACATGTACTAACCTTCTCTTAATGCCACTAGTAATATCCCTCTTCCTTGGAAGGCCGATAGAGGGTGGTTAGACACGACCTTTACCTTTCTTTCACCGAGACCATGAGTCAAGCACTAGGGAGATGCCGACGTAACAGGTCGAGTACCAAAGTCGGTCCATAATGATGTGAATAGGGTTCAAGATTACGGATGCCGTGCATCTCTTGTTCCCTGCCACCTTACCTACCTGTATGAATACACCTCCTTCACCTCCTTCGAGAAGATCCAGAATGCGTATGTCGAATGGAATGCCCGAACTATGTGACACTTGGAATCTCTCGGCAAGTTAGTTGGTCGAGGGTTTTTACAGGCCCCCGTGTGGCTGTACGCTAGTCTTGGTTCAAGAGGCAAGAACATCGGGTCCTAAGGGTGGCAAGTATGGGACTGCAAAAACCACAACCAACTGTGGCCTCCCATACAAGCCTTAGCATGTTTAACTTTCATCTCTGATCTTACCACGTCATCCTGTCATACTAGGTTCATTCGCAGCTCTGATTCATCAACCAGATGGACCAGTGGTAACAGCTAAGCATGGCTAAGCACAACAGATATAATAGCTCTAACAACGCTCCACAAGCCAAACCCTAGTTATGCTAGGAGCAGTGGATCAGAGAATATAGGGTACAAAGTGAACATGCATCGGATAGGATTACTCTATCTATCGATAAAAGACTTTGGAATCGTATGAACGTGGCAAGAATGTAAATACTTTGAAAGCATAGGATTCATATGTATGTGTGGGGATTCGTTTGCCTTTGCCAGTTGATATCCAGAAAGCAGAGTTCCGGACATCTCGTACTTGACTTGGTTATAGTTGGCCTAGTATTGATCTTCGAGCTTCGACGGTGTTGATCTCGGTCTTCAGTCTTGGACTTGATCTTGATTCCGATATCGTATTCTACCAGAGAAGAACCAAATACTGGAAAGAAAGGGAAACAATCAACACATGACATCGATGCAATGCTCAAGCAAGGATGATGACATGAAAAGTTAATTTGCATTGAAATAAACCCCTAAGGCATGCTTGACAATTTAATCGGGGTCCCGAGGGGTATAAACCCTAATTCGGGGAAACTCCGCAATCACCTGTGAGGGTTACTAGGTTCTTCTAATTATAATTGCCATGAAAGTTGATTAACAATGCATGATTTTGATGCTAGTATTTAGATCTTATTTTTCTGAATATTTTGATATATTATTTGTATTTTTCTGATTTAAAATGAATTAGTTATGAATTTCTCCATTTTTTATTCATTTTAAATCATTTTTAGAATATTATAAAATAATTTACATTTTGAAATTACTTTAATGTTTTATTAAACATAAAACATTTATGATATTATTTATAACACTTAAAGGGTGGACCCACCTGTCAGGTATTTATTATTTACAGAATTGATTTACAGAAATTATGAAAACAAAAGAAAAAACATTTATGGCGTTAGCATGACATCATGCTGACGTTAGCTTGACCATTGCTCACAGATCGAGCTCGGCGGTAGGGCACGCGCGGGGCTGTGGGAGAGGGCACGCTGGAAGCAGACGAGCACGGGGAGCCTTACTATGGCGCCGCCGCTCGAAATAGGTCACCTGAGACGGCTGCCCGACAACGGCGAGCGGCGACGATGGCAGATCCTCGTGGGGAAGATGAACTAGAGCGAGAGGGGGGAAACAGAGGGGTCCAGGAGGTGTAGTAGCTCACCACGAGCATGAGAAGAGGGTCGGCGTGGAGCGGGGTGGCTGAAATCGACGGTGATGGCGGCGGAGGAGCTTGTCAGTAACGAGGAAGACGGGGCCGATTCCGGCGTTGCAGGCCATCCCGGCAAGTGTGCTTTGGTGGAGAGGTTCCTGGGGAGGAGGCGAAGCCGACGGTGTGCTCGATTGCTCGCGGCGGGGTCCAGAACGGTGGTGACCAACGGCGGCTGTAGAGCTAGGGTTCGGCTTTCTCAGGAAGAAGAGGAAGAGAGACAGGGAGGAAAATAGAGGATAGGGGAGAGGGAGAGGCGTGCATGGGTATCCTTATCCTCCTCCAGGCGGCGGGGGGATCACGGCGCAGGGCGCGCATCGCGGCGGCGGCGGACGGCACCGGCGTTGACACGCACCTGCTTGACCACACGAGGAAGACGACGGGGAGGGGATCAAAGCGGTACCGGGCTGAGGATAGGCCGCACTTGGGCCAGATGGGCTTCTGCGGGGCGCAAGTGAGCGGCAGAAAGAAGGAGAGAAGGGTTGGGCCGGCCTGGGTTAGGTTTAGCAGTAGTTTTTATTTCTGAAACCATTTTTATTTTCCTGTTTTTGACTTTCTCTTTTGTATTTTATTTTCAAATCTATTTTGGTTATTTTCCAAAATACAAAAGCTTTGCAAACATTTCTGAAATACTACAAGGGCCCTTATAACAATTTAGGCTCCATGGGTTTTGGGGATCTTTCAAATATTTCAGAACCATTTAAAGATTTCAACTACAGGGAGGGAATTAGGGTTTAGGGTTTTGAGAATATATTTGTTGTATGCATTTTTAATGATGATGCTCATGAATGCACATTCAAACCCTAATGTCTATTTAGTAAAACTAGGGTTTTTACAGCGGCCAGGCGATGGGCCAGTGATGGCCGGAGTAGGTGAGCGCTTGATTTAGGGGTTGGTGGCACGACGCTAAAATGGGTTGGGGGAGAAGAGAGTGCGCGCGGAAGGGAAATGTCCAGCGGTTGCTTGTTCTCGCGCGAGCTGAGCGCTAGCCCGCTCTGTAGTTGGAGCTAGAAATTCCAGGCGCGAGATAACGCAAAATGCCGCGCTAAAATTTTGCAGCGCGTAGGACTATAGCGCATCTGCTAGAGGAGTTTGCAGCGCGCGTGGGGAGGAGGGGTAAAAAGCGGTTAATTTAGCATTGCGCTATTATAGCGCCTCTATCGGATATACTCTAAAGTATTCAACCGCGAAAAAAGGGCAAGAAGATTGTAAAGAGAGGCTAGCTCGACACATCACATGACAATGTGTGACCTTTTTGTGTATTAATTTATATGTGTGTGATAACCACATATATACATATGATTTGGAGAGTTTTTTTTAAATAAATATGTACGTGTATGTTTTTGATTTTAAATATATTTGTAACATATAATTAAAAATAATTTTTAAATAAGAAAAAAATATTGAGAAAACCAAGATTCGAACCTGCCTGCCTGCCTCAGTCTTAGCGATATCTAGCAAGACCATTAGGCTAGTCGATGTTTCATGTCAAACTACAACGGCGCACCCTTTTGGAAAGAGAAAAACTATCATATTTGTGACATCATTGACATGTAACTATCGACTTTGCTATTTTTGTTTGAAAACTACCACGTTGAGATTGGTTTCTGACAAATAGCACCATTGCCGAGTTTAACCATATTAAACCTGTTTGAGTCCACATGTCAGATCTACGTGGTGAAAATTAGAACAAATTCTATTGTTTTGGAATTTATGGAAAACGTCAGTGTTGACTGTGGGACCCAAGGGGAAAATTGTTTTTCCCGGGCGTTGACCCATCGACCCGGCGCTCGAGCCGAGCAAACCGAGGCTGGCAGCCAGCAGGAACTCCCGTCCATGTGCTCGGCTGCGCCCGAGGACGCCCCCGGCGGCGGTAGCCCGTGCCGCACCTGGCAGAGCTTGCCAGCGTCGGCCTCAAGCGGAGCTCACCAGCGTCGCCCTTGCCGGAGCTCGCCCGCGGCAGCCCCTAACGGAGCAAGCCCACGTAGGCCCCTGGACCAAGCGAGCCCGCGCCGCACCTGGCTGGAGCTCGTCCGCTCCGTGCCCTGCCGGAGCTCGCCGACGATGACAGTGTGGCCTTCGTGATGCGGCTCAGAGTGCTCAGGGCTCGGCGAGGAGACCGTGAAGCTGTGCGGGATTGGGTGCATCACCGGGCTCGTCTCCATCGGCCTCGCCAGGCACGTCCTCTAGACAGCGCCGCCAGGCACAAGCATGTTGTTCGTCTCCACGGAAATCCTCTCGCGTTGGCGGAGGAAATCGGGATTTGATGGGACGGTCGGGCGACACTAGAGCATGTTCACCACCACGGCGAGCTCGATCCAAGAGCTAGCCTGGCAGCCCCGTACGCATGCAGCTGCACACGGTGTTGCAGACGCCTTCTCTTCCGGTGCCAACTCCTGTAGCCATGTAAGCACATGGTCAGCAACAGCGCAGCCAGCTACAGCGCGGGCGCAGCCAGCACCGGTGCAGGCGTGGACAACCTTCGGCCAGTAGCGGCGCGGGCGCGGGCACGGCCAGCTCCGGCCCGGGCACGACTAGCAGCTGTGCGGGCACGGGCGAGCTCCGGCCAGCAGTGGCGCGGCCGAGCGCGGTCAACGGCAGGTTTTTTCTTCTCCCCCTCGCCAAGGCCTAATTTTTTGCAGGTGGGCCCGAACGATCAGTAAACTATTTAACAGGGTTAAAACCAGCTATCAGTGATATGTGTCAACAACCAATCCCTATATTGGTAGTTTTTAGAAAGAAAAACAAAGGCAAAGTCAATAGTTATGTGTTGACGCTGTCACAAATGTGGTAGTTTTTTGTCATTTTCTTTCTTTTGGACTAAGTGCCAAGGTTCTATGGCGCATATCGCTGAAATGGTATTTTTTGTCAAATCTGCCCAAATCTGAAAACTTCAACCGAGTCTGACCCCTTTTCAAAACTAATTCGGAATTTGACCCCTCAGGTCGGCGCTATTTTAAATGGAGTCGAAGTTGTACAGGTCGGCACCAACACATCAGAAAACCGAACCAAAAGAGTCCGGCTCCATTTAAAATGGCGCCGACCTCCCTAGGTTGCCCCCTTGTTGTAACGTGTTGGCGCCGACCTGTATAACTTCGCCCGAAATGGCGCACTGTGTCGATTCAATTAGTTTCGAAGGGTCGATTCGCTGAAGTTTCGCAAAGGTCGACGGCAAAAATACGCTAAAATACGCCACATATCGGTCTCCCCTTTCCTTTCCCTTTCCCCACCTCCCCTTTCCCTTTCCCCAAATCGAACACCCGACGACGAACACCCTAGCTCCTGCATCCAACGAACCCTAGCGCCTCCGCTAGCCCCCGCCGCTCGCCTAGCTCTCGCTCTCGCCGCGCCCGTCAAACCCTAGCTCTCTCTCTCTCTCTCTCTCTCTCTCTCTCTCTCTGTCTCTCTCTCTCTCTCGCTGCCGCGCCGTGCCCGTGGGGGAGGATCCAGCCATCACCGCGAGGACACCAGGAGGAGAAGGGCAGCGCACACCAACCGCGGAGGAGAAGGGCAGTGCGCATCAGCCGAGGAGGATAAGGGGAGCGCGTACCAGACCATCGATGACCACCTCCCCATCCCGCGCCGTCTCGCCACCGTAGGTACCTCGTCGACCACCACCTCCCCATCTCTCTATCTTGTTCTGGTGAAGGATGATATGCATGCGTGAAGTCTGAATGTGTACTGTGTCTGGTGGCAAATTAGCCCATGACGCTTGTTCATTGCATCGCGTTGTGTTGATCATCTGCAGAGCTCTTGGTCCGTTTAGTGTGTCTGCTGGCAAAGAGCTCACCTTTGTGACACACTCCTTTCTCCAAGGTGAGATAGTATTACCTGAAAACAAATGGGTATGTTCCATAGCCTACTTAAAACGTTCCCAGTTCTGTTGATCAGGGGATTGCTTTCTACCGAAAGACGTTTGTTTTCATAGAATATTCGAGCCTAGAGTGGTCTTTCCCTAACTTTCATGTAGAGTCTCTGGTTTGCTTACTCAATTAAGGATTTAATGCATGAAATCGACTAAATTGTGTTTTTCCACTATACGAGGGACACTTTTGAATTGTATTTTGAACCGGGCACTAGCTCCCTAGTCCCTATGGCTGAAGAAATCCATGACCATGGAAAGTGTCTTTTACTTTCGACCTCCACTGCTCCCTTCGTTTAAAAAAACAATCAAAAACCATATTTATAATTTTGAAAAAAACCTAAAAATAAATTTTGGCCATAGTCAATGTTGTCTCCTATAAGCATGAAAAATAGCAATCCCAAGTTATTTATATTATGGGCTAAAAATAACAAAATCTAATAAAATTTATATAAAAATTGCATATACTTAGATCCACACTTGTCATTTTTTATAGCTCATAATACAAAGTATTTTAAATTGGTATCTTGCATGTTTGTGGGATAAATCATTGGCCACATCTCGGATTTTTTTCAGTTTTTTTTGAAACTTTAAAATATGTTTTTTTACCAGGATCACTAGTGCCTATGCGCACCAAATCTTCACTCACGACCAGAAGTCTACTTTGTTTGGGGTCGAGCAAGGATCCATAGTGCGGTAAGATGTGTGGAGTCAACATGCCCTAGGAAGCAAGATGTAGAGGTCCCAACCTGATAAGATAGAGATCCTTGTGTTTGCAATGCTAGTCCCAAGATCGAATAGCTAGCATCCACAGTTTAAGATGTAATATCAAGAAATAAAGGTCATATTACAACTTATAACCAGGAATAAAATAATTCATTACATCTTACATAGCTCATATGACTATGTCATTACAATGCAGCAGATATAACCATATAGCATGGAGTCATTTATCTTCATATGCCATAGGCAATCATGTTGGTTGTAGACTTGTAATCCCTACTCAAAAAACTTCACTAACATCAAAAAAACCTGCAACATAATAAGTTACAACCACAAGGGTCAATACATTTGAATTATATTGGCAAGTGATACTATGGTAGAATAGTAGTATCTAACATCTATATGAATTTGGCTAGGTGTATCTTAGGCTTGCTTTGGTCAAAATAAGTTTTTCCTTATTAGTTGAAACCACTAAGTTTTTGTTTGTCAAAAACACCCAAGGAACCACCAATAGAAATTGGTGAACCTTTACCCTTGTTCAACCACAAGTTTTTAACTTAGAAATTGGGATGAGGAGATCCTTGATAGCTTCAATGTCTTGATGCTCAAATTGTCCGTCGTCGGGGATACGGCTAAGTACTTAGATTTTACCCTCTCGAGAGGTGGTGCACTTTCCCCACAAGACTCGACATGCATCAAGACGATACCTTTCAGAAGCCTTCCCTTAGACCACCATGGATGCATTCCATCATATCCCCCTACCACCATCTGTCCATCTGGCGATGTTACTGCAACCAATATGATCAAGGCAGAGCCCATTTGCCATGTGACTGCACTAGAAGCTTCTCAACACTAAACATCTCAAATATCTTTGTTCCTGGGTGGCCATCCACAAGTGTGATACACAAGGTAAACCATAGAAATGGACCTTGTGTAACCACTCAACACAAACCATTCTCACCATTCCACCCATGTGATTCATTCACATAGTTGTTGCATAATATCATAGCATGAATATTCCACCCTTGTTTTATATTAGCTAAACTAAGCATACTAGTAGAAAGAATCTTAACTTAGGAAAAATTCTACTAAGACAACATCTACTAGGATTTCCCAAGGCATAGCATAGCATAGATACTTAGAAAAATTTTCATGCAAGTCCTACTCAAAATATCACTAATGCATAGTCAAAATAATAGGATAAAATATATGAAGCACCACTTGCCTTTTTTAGTAGAGAATCTACGTACTCTCCTCGATCTTGCAATTGTCACACTCCTCAAAGTTCACTACAATTCAATCAAGCAAACATACTTTCAAAACTAGCACTCAAACAAATAACCAAACAATAAAAACAAAGAAATGCATGCAAGCATGCAAAAAGGTTGTTTTGTTTAAAAAGTGTTTTCTAACAAGGTTCTAAACATTTCAAAATACCTACTGGTCTTTTATAAAAGTGGGAAATCATTTAAAATCAAGTTAGCGAAAATAGGCCTTTTAAATCATTTTTGTTTTGCTAGAAATGCTTTTATTTAAAGGAATAATTTCTAGTGTTAGACAAATATATTTTTAAATTCAAATGTTAGTGTTTATGGTCAGAGGGTTCAAAACAAATCCATTTGCAAAATATTTCACTCAAAAATCATTTCAGAACAATTTTTATATCCAAAATAGTCCTAATAATGTTTCTGCAAAAACACCTAATTTTTCAGAAGCAAATGATCAAACCAGGGACATGGTTGCAAATTTTACATTTTTCTGAATCCATTTATACAAAATTTGCAATTTTTGGACATACAGATCAAAATTTATGATTTTTGCAAGTTCAAACAACTAATAGATGAAATTCTAGTTTTTAATCTAGAGTCTGGCCACGTGTCATGTTTTTACTGGACGATACCGCTTCGAGTGGATCGTGCAACGTAGGCCGTAGGATCTAAATAGATCCGTGCGGCTCAGATCAACCAATACTGATTCATCTATTGATCTATCTCAACCACTGGATCTGCATCCAACGGTTCAAAGCGCAATGACCACATATGGGCGGCGCTGGCTGGCGACGCACGGCGGCGACGCTCTGTCTACGGTGGTCCGGCGAATCTAGGAAGCAAGGAAGAGGACACGTGTCCTTATCGTGCTCGCGGAGTCGTCGCAGTGCTCAAGGTGGCCGTAGGAGGGGCAGGGGCGCACGGAGTCGTCACGGATTCCTCGCCGGACTTGTTGCTATCGTCGGGTGTGCTCAGGCGTTATCGGAGGCGAAGCTACAGAGCGTGCTAAGGCAAACCAGAGGTGGCATTAGACGCGCGAGAGGGAGGCGAGTGCAAGAGCATCAACGAGAGGGAGAGGGGCGGTCAGGGCTCACTGGGAGAACTCGCCGGAATCATGGTCGTCGTCGGGCACGCGCGGACATTGACAGGGACGAGGCTCTGGGGCACGCGCGGGCAAGCGGGAGGTGTCAGTAGACGCGTGAGTGGTTGGTGAGAAAGCTCGTGTGATTCAGGGGGCAGGGGGTTCTGGGCTCGCCGGAATTTGCACCGGAGCTCGTCGGAGGCAGAGGTGGTTTGAGCAAAAATCAAGGTAGCCTAGGGGCTCTCTCGGCGCGGCGACTGAGGGAAAAGAGAGAGGAGAGGGAGGGGATTAATCGAGCGTGGTCGCGGGGGAGAATAACTCCAGCATTCAAGCGAATTCAATCGAATTCATTCGGCCAGAAATGGCGAGGAGGAAAAGGGGGTGGGGTCAGCGCGGGGTTGAAGACGACGCCAGCGTGGACGTGGGGTCGAGCGGTCAGTGAGAGGGGGTGGATGCGTGGGTGAAAAGAAACGGGGGGAGAGAGGGGTGAGGGTTGCCAGGTGGGCTTCTATTGGGACTAGCTGGGCTAGGGGTACTGGGTAGGTTAGTTGGGTTGGGCTCTTTCCCTTTTTTTCTTAATTCTTTTCCCTTTTCCATTCTATTTTTGTTTTTAATTTGAAAAAATTGATTTAAACATCTGCTTGAATTCAAATCTTTCCAAAACTATTTCAGTAGGTTTTTACTTTTTATTAGTGTGTTAAAAAGCCCACTTTAGAATATTTCAAATATTCTCTCATGATTTAATATTTATTTAAATTAGGCATTTTGTCTTTATTCAAATAAAATTGAATATGGTTCAAACCCATATAATTTTATTTAAACAATCTTTTATTCTTTTATTTTATTTCATTAACTTATATTTCATTTGTTTATGGATTTGGCCAAGATTTATATTGTCTTTTAAATAATTTATTATTTATTTAATTCTTTCTTTGTCTTATAAAATTCATATCTTTTTATTTATAACTCCAAAATTGGTGATTCCACTTTGTAAAATTTTATTTAATATTTATTTATCCTTTTAAATCCTTTTAAGATTACTTTGCTCAAATTTTATCTAAGAGCTTTATTAGTCTTGGAATTACTTTCTTTTATCTTATTAAATTCATAAGTTTTTATCCATGGCTTCAAATTGAGTGAAACTAATTTCCATGGTTTTATAATATTTTTGTTTACCATTTTTGGTCATTTATAAATGTTTGTTGCCAAATTTTTATATGGAACCAAGCCATACTCTTTGGGTGATTTGAAAATGATTTCTCTCATTAGGGTTTAGGGTTATGGTTTAACTTTTGCAAGTGCTTTAAATTCAAGATACATTCCATTTATGAATTCATTTGATTCTTTGAATATTTTTTTGTTGCTTTTCTTATTCAAATTTTGTTCAAGTAGGATTTTGATATTTCCATTTAGAAGCAAAAAGTTTCTTTTCACCCTCAATTTCAACATTTATTCCTTTTGTTTGTTTATTTTTCACATTTCAAAATTTGGAAAATTTTGGGATGCGACACAAGATTTCATATTGGTTAACTATTCGACAAACTCCAACATTTTTATAACCACACAATTAACGGTCAAGATGTCAAGCGAGATCACACACTTCTAGAGTTGAAATTTACTAGAATCCACATATTGGTAAGATTTTGATTGTGTCCCTAAGGCCAACACAATTAACCGTCAAGGTGTCAGGCAGGATCAAGCACTTCTAGAGTTGAAATTCACTAGAATCGAGATATTGTCAGGATTTTGATTGTGTCCCTAAGCCTAACCATAGTGGGAAGTACCATGTATAGGCAGAATGGACAAAAATAACCCAAATTTGAAAGGATTTCACAAAATGACCCATCTGGAAAACTATTTCACTGGCACTAACCCTTTGGGTAGCGCCTAACAGCTAGGCGCTACACTCTACAGTGTAGCGCCTTTCAGCTAGGCGCTATGACCCCTGCCAGCGTGGCACCGCCTGGCCCCTCCCTGGCCCGACCCGGCCGTGCGACGCCCAGGCGCTATGCCTGGGGCGACTAACGCCCAGGCGCTATGCCTAGGGTCTAGCACCTATCAGACAGGCGCTACACCCCGGGACTTAACCTGTCGCGCGACAGCCCCCTCCCCACCCCTCCCCATTCACTCCCAACTCGACCCAAGCAGGAAGAACATCAAGGAGGCGCCCCCTTCTCCCCCCCTCAAATCTCTCACATTGGAAGCTTTATTTGGTGGATTTGTGCCTCTCCCCAGCTGCTAGAGGTACCCTCCCTCATTCCCCTCCGTTTTGACCTCTTGAAATCTTTCATTTTGGTTGGAGTTGGCTTGAAACCCTAGAAATTTGATTTGGAGAGAAATGTTTGGAAATTTGTTCGATTTATTGGCCAATGTTGGTTATAAAGATGTGTATGAAGCATTTAGTTAGGTTTAGGGTTGTTGAAATGACATTGTTTGGTATATTGGAATGTTATGGCTAGGGTTAGGGTTAGGGTTTGCTTATGTGAGAGAGGGTGTTCTTGTTAGCTTTATGGTTTGGTAATGTGTCTAGTATAGTTTTGTTTATCTTGGCATGGTTAGTTAATGAACATATTCTCCTATGTGTTAGGGATGGCAAGAATTGTTCATGTTCATCATGTGGACAAGGATGCCTTTTTGAAAGGCAACATAGAACCGGACCCGGATGAGCTAGATATTGTGTTTGAGCGTAGTCCCACCTATGCCGAGGTCTTGGAGCAAGTGAGGATTGAATTGAAATGGATGGACCCATGTGATGTTGTTGAGTTGGAAGGAAGACATAATGTGGGTTTTGGAGTGCATATCCGTTGGAAGACCATGCGTATCTTCTCCGAGGCTCGTTGGCTTGCATATAAGGAGGTGGTGGCCGAATCACTAGACAAGGCTCTTGATCTATTTTCCACCAAGAAGGTTGATAGTTCATTGCCTTTGGACTTGAACCGCCGTGCTTCCCCATTGGATAGTAGAAGTCCTCCACCCGTGGAGCAAGAGCTATGGATTGAACCTCCTTTGAGCCAAACATTGAGCCCGATTTCAAGACACCAAGACGAAGTGTTGGAAGAGGACAATGATGATTGTGAGGGTGAAGATGATGATGATGTTGAACTCCATGAAAACAATGTTGGTGATTTGGAGAAATATATCACTCAACATTACATGGACCGTGAACTCCCGTATTCTCGAGGCTATGCTTCGGACTCGGATGATGATGGTCCCGAAGAAGAAGTTGACGAGGAGGGGTTCACGGCTAGAGAGGCCGAAATCCACCATACCATATTGGGGCGGGACCATCGGGTGCCTTTGTTTCGTGATCTTAGTCTCACGGATGAAGCCACGGTTGATGGTGGCAAAGGCATAGTGCTTGGACCAAGGACAAGTTCTTACCGGGATGGCAATAAAGTGAATAATGGCTTTTGCAAAGGATCAAGGTTTAAGACCTTGTTGGAATTTAATCAATGGATAAAGGACTTCTCGGTGAAGCATCATCATCCTTACAC
Organism: Avena insularis; assembly: GCA_023614405.1. Classification (NCBI taxonomy): domain Eukaryota; kingdom Viridiplantae; phylum Streptophyta; class Magnoliopsida; order Poales; family Poaceae; genus Avena; species Avena insularis. Next base: position 25,322,369 of record CM042689.1, on the reverse strand, counting down.
GGTCGTGCACTAGGATATCAAGAAGCGTTACACGGTGAAGTGCGAGGCGGAAGGATGTCCTTGGATTGTGCGTGCTAGACCATTCAAGGGAGGTCCCGATTGGCACATATCTAGTTGCGTATCAACTCACATGTGCCGAGGCCCGATGGTGAATGGCAAGGATGCAAAGCATGAGCACTGACAACTCACCTCCGAGTTCCTTGCTTATAGGCTTTCCAATGACATCGCGTCGTTTCCAATAATGAGCATCAAGCAGGTCATGGAGTTTGTGAAAGCCCTCTTTAACTATGAGGTGAAGTACGGGAAGGCATGGAAGGCTAAGCAAGCCGCATTCAAGATGTTGTACGGTGATTGGGAGGAATCTTATAACCGAATCCCAAGGTTGTTGGGAGCGATGGCCGATGCTAACCCGGGCATGGTTCATGTGGTTGAACCTTTGGGGAACAAGACAAGGATTGTAAACGGAAGAACCGTTCGAGTTTTTGGCCGTGCATTTTGGGCTTTCGAGCAATGTGTTCAGGCATTTGAACATTGTAGGCCGGTCATCTCCGTTGATGGCACCTTTTTGACCGGTCAATTCAAGGGCACTATCTTGATTGCAATAGCCAATGATGCCAACAACCGGTTGATTCCTTTGGCCTTTGCTTTGGTAGAGGTGGAAAACAATGATAATTGGGAGTGGTTCTTCCATCTTTTAAGAACCAAGATATTAACCCCTCATAGGGAAATATGTGTCATCTCGGACTGTCATCAAGGAATTCTTAAAGCGGTGGGCCAACATATTCCCGGGCATGTTCCGTTGCACCATCGTTGGTGCATGAGACACTTTTGTTCAAACTTCTATAGGGCATGCAAGAGCAAGGATTTGGCCGATGATCTACAAGATTGTTTCCTCGCTTTCACGGAACATCGTTTCTCAAACTTGTACAACAAATTGCTCTTCAACAGAGAGCTCGATGCGGGTGGTCGAGAGTTTCTCGATAGGAGCATTGGAGAAAGAACAAAGTGGGCACGAGCATTCGATGACGGTGGCCGGAGGTACAGCCAAATGACAAGCAACATGGCAGAGGCCTTCAACAAGTTGCTCAAAGGTGTCCGTGCATTGCCCGTCACGACAATAGTCCGTTATACATTCGACATGATGAATGGGTATTTTCTTAAATACTCAGAGGAAACGGACCGGCAGATTGCGGGGGACTACAAGAACAAGCACAAATACAAGTACCCACATAAGGTTGATGATTGGATGCAATTTCAGACAAAGAAAGCGGATGCCCAAGTTGTCACGGAGTATGACAATGACGAGCTAATTTACCAAGTTACGGAGCCTGGAGGTACAACGGCTGATGGTGTCCAACACGGAGGCCGAGCTTTCAAGGTCTCACTCAATACTTGTGAGTGCACATGCGGAAGGCCATCATTGCTTCATCTTGCCTGCTCGCACTTGCTCGTCGCGTCTCGCCGGCGACATTTGGATTACAATAATCCGCTCACGGTGAGAGAGGATGAGTTCTCCATTGAGACTACTAAGAAGACATGGGGTCCTAGATTTCATCCATATTTGGACCAATCAAAATGGCCGGAGTACCATGGGATTCAACTATGGCCCGATCCTCATCTTCCGAACGAATCGCCGAAGTGGTGTCATCCTCAACATCATCCTGAAGATGGGCCGACGGATCAGTAGTCGACTTGGACCTAGAACCGGACGGGGTTGTGTACTCAGGATCGCGGCAACCTAGCATGTTAGATAAGCGACGCATCTTTTGGGCCGAGCGCTGTAACAAATAACAACATAAGTCAAACCAAGAACATGCCTATCTTGAGGAAGTCTCGCATCCATACCTTAAGGAAGTTTCGTATCATGCCTTCTCCCTTTTTCCCCTTAGGGGCAGAAAAAAGAATCGCCTCGGCATCGCCGGCATATTTCTTTACCTCCGTTCTCTACAGAGTCAAGAACAAGAACATGTTAGGCAAGAAAGAGATGAGAGTGCAAGGAAAGTAATGTGAAGGCAACGATAACTTTACCGCAAAGTTGAGTGAGGAAGAAAGCGGGATGTCGCCCCCCCCCCCTGACCTGCCGGTTGTACTGAGTGTAGGCAAGTTCATCGAACTGGACTGGCTCCTCCAATATTTCTTCATCATAGGACGGCGGGCAAATGGAGACACGGGTACTACCAAGAAACCAATGGATGTAGTTGTTAAATGCTACTGGGCAATGTGCTCTTCCACTATTCCATTCCGTTCGTCGAGCATTCTCCACACAAATGAGGAACTCCATGACGTGCCTCCTATGATGGTGATCCCAATTCTTGATCTTCCTCTGCCTCTTTCTGTCCAACCTGAACAACAACAAAGAACCATGTTAGTACCATCCAAAGCAATTGAGCACAAGTTCTCATGCTAACTAACCGATGAAGCTCCTTGTTGGTGTCCTTCCACACGGGAGGGTTGCACTGAAACAACCCGAACTGCCTCATCACCCGTTGTGGAATATGAAACTCAACCGCCCAATTGCAAATCAATGGGCAGCACATGAGCCAGAGAGATTGTTCCTCCAAGCACTTCGGGTTAATATCAAACCCGGGAGCAATACCAAACTCGTCCCCACAACCATAAGGCTCCCACTCCACCTGCAACATATCACAAGAACATGTTTGGTATCGATTTTGACTCGTGAAGTAAATATTATGGATAGTGACGTATAGATAAACATCTACCTGCTCGGGCGTAATCGCATCAAACTCGTTCATGTACTTGAGGTACATGGCATCAACATCACTTGTCATCTCCGATACCACGTCCCACTTGTAAGCCCAAGTCGGCTGGCGTAGAGGGTTTCTATTATACGCTGGCCAAGGATGGTGGCCCACCTCTTTGGGACGACCAACTGGTAAGCGTTTCCAGCTCCATATCGAGAGAAGAACCATAGCACCACCTATTCTGGCATTTCCGCCTGCCCTACGACAAGCATCGTCCAACTGCAAGTGAACAAAAACGAGGTCAGTATAGCATATGTGTGGACTCGACATATACAAATGAATGTAGAGTGCACATGTGATTACCTGCCGGTACAAGTAGGCAAGAGCCGCTGAACCCCAGCTGATATTGCTATCCTAGTTTGCTAGTGCCTTGAGCCACATCCACTGAGCGGTCCTACCTCCGCTGTCAGCAAATAGAGTCCTAGAAAGGACATACCACACGTACACACGAGCATGTGTCTCGATCACCTCAACCTCGGCGGGGTTCGGGCATTGCCTAAAGTTAGACACGATCCACGCATATGTCGCGCCTGTTGGGACTCTATCTTTGCTCTTATCTTCAAGTTCTTCAGGAGCCATGCCAATAAGTATCTCCATCGCATTGCGCCACCCATCGGAATCTGTGCTTATACATAGAGGCTCCCCCGCGATAGGAAGTCCAAAGATCATGGAAACATCCTGAAGAGTAGGAGTGATCTCACCGGTCCGGAGGTGGAAAGTGTGCGTCTCCGGCCTCCACTGGTCGACAAGTGCGGTGATAGCAGCCGCGTTGAGGTTCGGCGTCGACCGGCTCACAAGCGTGATGAAAGGGAGGAGGCCTAGCCACTTGATGTACTCGGTGTACCGCTCGTCGTACGGCATGTCATTCGAAGACGCGCCATGAGACCGAATCTTGAGGGGACGAAGCCTCTGCATACATACAAGATCGAACATTATGCTTTTTCCAACACAATTGAATCAATAGAAAAATAAAAGCAAAGAAGTTCAACCATGGTTTTATTACCATATGCTTCTCTGCCATCAAGTATGCCCGGTGTTGATGATCATAGTAATCCTCAAGTAGCCACACCATCCTACATATATATTCCAAACATCAATAAAATGTGTGTGGTATGTGGCCATTGTTTCAATTTATACAATAAACTACAAAGAATATGGGAGCATATTATTCACACATCCATACAAATCCATATAAAACCATCATACACAATGCAAATCAACAACACACTTCCATTCCCCATCAAATACAACTAATACATAACTTCCAAATAACCAAAAACATACACAAATAGGTCATATAATGAATCCAACTAGACCTAGGGTTTGAGGATAATGTGCAAGATTCATTGGATTAAAGAGAGGGAAAAGGAGGGGATTACCTTGAGGGAGGGATGGGGAAGCAAATCCACGGTGAAATCTCTCAGATCTGATGGATTTGAGGAGTGGATTTGAGAGAGAGGGGAGGAGGAACCGCCGGCGCCCTCTGTGTCTGTTCTATCTTCCTGGGAGTGAATAGGGAGGGGTGGGGAGGGGGCTGCCGAGCGACAGGCTATGTCTCAGGGTGTAGCGCCTTTCTGCTAGGCGTTACACCCTGGGCATAGCGCATGGGCGTTACTCGCCCCAGGCATAGCGTCTGGGCGTCACACGGCAGGGTGGGGCCAGGGAGGGGCCAGACGGTGCCACGCTGGCAGGGGCATAGCGCCTAGCTGTTAGGCGCTACAAAAAGGGTTAGTGCAGGGAAATAGTTTTCCAGATGGGTCATTTCGTGAAATCCTTTCGAATTTGGGTTATTTTTGTCCATCCTGCCCCATGTATATGATATTATCTCTATAGTACATTGTATCATGTGGTATAGTATCACAATAGTAGTATATTAATTGATTTGTAAAATCTCGATGTGAATTGTGTACAAGATTTGCTTTCTATTAGAATTTCTAGTTCTATACGATATGATAAGGTATCTATCTATAATACTCTGACCATTTTTTTATTCATTAATTGTTTTGTTACATCAGATTTTTATCAACATGGTAGTACTACCTACTCCTACTATGGCTAGCTTAAATAATGTTCAACCAAAAATGTCGACATTCCACAGTCCGACCAGTAAATGTAGCCTCAGAAAAGAAGGATCTCTCGCAACTCCGGTTGACACGAACGAAGTGAGCAGTAAACATTTCTCGCTGCTTGGTCACGTGAGGGGTCACGTGCGAGCCTGCCGGTGCATGAACTACCGTGCGTGCACCGTCCGGGATGCCCGCCGCGGCGGCCGCACGCACCACCCGCTCGGTAGCATTGTCAACTCCCCTCACCTTCATTAGCCCCCGGATTAACGCAAGCTAATGACCAAAATGTCCCTCAGAACATGGCAGTGGCCACATGACACTGGCTGTGGCAGTCTGTAACCTCTGTTTCTGGGTCGCTTCCTAGCCAAGTCAAACCCAAGCTACTCAATACTACAATATGTCCCCTACTAATAATCCTATGAAGCCGACAAAGGAAAACAATGCAGCGGAAGTATGCATTCCATGGGATGGGATGATTATAAGATTGGAATCCAAGTGATCCAATCTGGTCCAGGTATTCTTCTAGATCTGACACATTCTGGTCAGAGGTCCTTGCACTGTACTGTACTGTACTAGAGCTGAGGAGACGAGCTAGCGCCGTCCTGCTGAGCAAAGCAGAGCAGTTCTTGGTTGGACACTACTGACTGACGAGCAGGAGGGCTGAAGAAATTTCTATGTTCAGGTCAGTGACCAAATCACCCCTATCATCTTGTAGTCACTAGCATAGGAAGTTAGATAGTTGTTGATTATCAGCTTGCGGTCTTGCAGCGATGGCGGTGACCACTTTGCAGTTGGTCGGGGCGATCTTGCTACCACTGTTTGCCGTGGCTTCGTCGTTTGATCCGTTCCACCGGAATGGGCAAGGCATGAGCTTCGGCGGCGGTGGGCCGCAGGGGCCCTTCAACCAGCAGGCGCCCCAGCACGAGTACGTGCGCTTCGCCGACGTCAAGCGGCAGTGCCTCTCCGTGCTCTCCTCGGCCTCCGACCTCAGCTTCGACGCCAACCGCGCCACCGCGCTCATGCCGGAGCTGTCCTTCGTCAAGGGCGACTGGGAGCAGGACGCCACCGACGGCGCGCCGCTGATGCCGTTCGACGGGTCCGACGTGCCGGACGGCGCCGAGGCGGACGACCCGATGCGGCTCGCCACGTTCATGCTCACGCACGTCGACGTGGCGCTCCGCGGGAGGACGGCGCTCAACGTCAGCGGCGTCCTCGGCGTCGCCGTCTCCCGCAACGGCACCGGCCCGGAGATGGGGCCCTACGTGTCGCCCGAGTTCAAGGTGTGGCCCGGGAGCACCGAGCTCAAGATACTCTTCGAGGGCGTGTACACCGAGACCGGCGACGGCGAGGCCGTGCTGTGCATGGTCGGGGAGGCCATGCTCCCGCGCCGCGACGGCGACGCCGTTGACCCGTGGGACTGGGCCAAGAAGACCGACCGCAACAACTTCCAGCCGCCCGTCGCCAGCGACAACAACATCCTGCTCGTCATCCGGTACCCCACCACGCTGACGCTCACGACGCGCGCGGTGCGGGGCGAGCTCACCAGCACCAACGGCAAGTCGCACGCGGCCTACTTCGGGGCAGTCACGGTGATGTCGCAGCTCGGCGCCTACTCCAACTACAAGTTCGGGTCGGAGGAGCTCGTCGGCGCGGCGTGCAGCAGTCCGCTCCCGTACCGCGACGACGTCCTCGGCGACGGCGTGTATTACAGAGGCGGCTCGCTGTGCGGTATCTTGGACCTGTTCACGTCGGAGGACGAGTTCGCCGTCCTGCCCAACTGGAAGTGCAACTCTACGGACTCGCTCTGCCGGCGTCTCGGCCCGTTCGACACCGACAAGTCGGTCGACGCCACGGACGGCGGCTTCAAGGGCGTCGGCATCCTGATGCAGGACATCAGATGCGATCCGAGCGCCGGTCCGGGCGAAAAGACGGCGAGGGTGTCTGCTGTGTTCCGGGTCGCTCCGCCGTGGGAGCACCTGTATACGGCGGCGCAGCGGAGCGGGCTGAGCGGCATCACGCTGTCCGCCGAGGGCGTGTGGCGCGCGTCCACGGGGCAGCTCTGCATGGTGGGCTGCCTCGGCGCCGGCAAGAAGGCGTGCCACTCGCGCGTCTGCCTGTACGTGCGCACCGGCTTTTCGGCCACACAGCGCAGCGTCGCGGTAGGCCAGATCACCAGCATCGGCGGCGTCGCCCACCCACCGTTGACGTTCAGACGGGCGGTGCACCCCTCGGAACTGTGGAACCGGTTCGGTGTCTCGGGCGGCGCGCCGCTGACCATGGTGTACAACTACACCAAGACCAAGCAAGCCGGCGAGTTCCTCACGCGCAGCGAGCCATTCAACTTCGGCACCGCCATTGCCAAGTCTCTGCTGAGCTATCCGCGACTTGCGGGTGACGACCTGTCCAGCCTCGCCGACGAGCTCACGCTCCACGTGCCGGCCGTACCCGACCCGTTCCCGCGCGAACGCTTCGAGCGGCCGTTCCTTCAACTGGAGGTGCTCTCGCTCGGCCAACTCGTCGGCCGGAAAGTGCCGGCGTTTCCAGGGATTCCAGTCGCAGAAGAGGGACGTGACAAAGGACGCCCCTCGTCGGAATCACAAACAGAGACAAATACAACGGCGGAGACGGCGACGTCTATCCTGAACGTGTCAGCGGAGCTCACGCTCTCCGGGGAGCCCTACGTAAATGTGTCGACGCTGTCCCTGGAAGGCGTGTACAACCCGGTGGACGGCCGGATGTACCTGATCGGGTGCCGGAGCATCGACGCGCCGTGGGGAGACTTCTCGGCGATGGGAGCGCTGGAGGACGGCATGGACTGCTCGATCGAGGTGAGGGTTGACTACCCGCCCACGACGGCGCAGTGGCTGATCAACCCCACCGCCAAGGTGGGCATCGCCAGCACGCGCGACGCCGGCGACCCGCAGGGCTTCGACGCGATTGCGCTCCAGACGCTGCCGATCATGTACCGGCAGCAGCGGCAGGACATCCTGTCCCGGCGTAGCGTGGAGGGGATCCTCCGCCTGGCGACGTTGGTGGCAGCCATCGGCGCCGAGTTCTCCCAGCTGATGTACATCAAGGCGAACACGGACGTGATGCCTTACGTGTCCCTGGTGATGCTCGGCGTGCAGGCGCTCGGGTACAGCATGCCGCTCATCACCGGCGCCGAGGCTCTCTTCGCCCGGATCGCCGCCGCGGGCGTCAACGCGCCGCCGTCGTACGTGGTGGACAAGAGCCAGCTGTACTGGACCATCGACTGTGTGGTCAAGATCCTCGTCCTCGCCGCCTTCCTGCTCACGCTCCGGCTGGCGCAGAAAGTCGTGAGGTCGCGGATCCGGATGCTCACGCGCTCGCCGCTGGAGCCAGCCCGCGTGCCCAGCGAGCGCAAGGTGTTCCTCTACAGCTTCGGCCCGCACCTGCTGGGGTTCATGGTGATCCTGGCGGCGCGGTACGTGAGCGCCATCGGCCGGCCGCTACAGCAGGAGGACTCGTACATGGACGCGAGCGGCAGGTCCCACGCGCTCCGGCAGTGGGCGGTGACGCTGGAGGAGTACGTGGGGCTCGCGCAGGACTTCTTCCTGCTGCCGCAGGTGGTGGGCAACGTGCTGTGGAGGATCAACTGCAGGCCGCTGAAGAAGAGCTACTACGTGAGCCTGACGGTGGTGCGGCTGCTGCCGCACCTCTACGACTACGTCAGGGCGGCGCCGGCGATCAACCCGTACTTCGCGGAGGAGTACGAGTTCGTCAACACCAGCCTCGACTTCTACTCGGCGTTCGGCGACGTGGCGATCCCGCTGCTGGCGGTGGCGCTCGCCGCCGCGGTGTACGTGCAGCAGCGATGGAACTACAAGATCATCAGCAGGACCGTCAAGACGCAGCAGAAGAAGCTGCAGCACCTGGGCTCCAGGGTGTACGAGCGGCTGCCGTCCATGTCGTCGGCGAACTTCGAGGCCGAGCTCGTCGCCGGGGTCAACGAGGCCACGGTCGGGCCACGCCGGGACGCCAGCCTCACCTAGTCGATCGTGTCGCTAGTTCTTTTATTTTGATCCCGTAGGTAATTTACATGTGGTTCTTCTTCTCGCTGTCAACCAAATGTATTTCCAAAAATCAACAAAGTTTCATACTAGTACATGTCTGAGCTCTTATTTTGGGTCATTTATTTTCGCTCACACTGTTATGCCAGTCCTGTTCATCTCATTCTCAATGCGCGCGCGCGTGTTCATCTCATGCGAGCACACTATTCTGTCCAGCCTGAACATACTTCAGCTTCACTTCCATCTGCCAATACTTGTTTCTGAACAGATTCCAACGACGACTCTGCAGCTGGTCGTGATTTCGATTAAACTGTATTTGTAAACTGTAAATGATGCTAGAGTTGAACTTAAGGCCTGAGCCCAGCTTTATAGAATAAAGCCACAAAGTCGCGAAAATCCACTTACAAACACTGGCAACAAAGCCACATCCCAGAAAGATACAAAACAAGAAGCCTACAGACACACATCCGAACCAGAATAACATGTTACGCTCACACACACGACCAGGGCTGGTGAGGAAGCGGCATCCCTCGAAACTGTGAGCGGCTCACCTAGTTCTTGCGCGCAGATTTCGCAGCGCCACCATCACCTCGACCAGGGCCGCCCGGTCCCATTGTTTGCTTAGGAGCCACCAGTTCTGCAAGAAGAGTGACATTTGAAACAGACAATCAGCAGACGTGGAGATGAAAACACCTTCTATCGTCATCTTGTTGCGAATAGCCCAAAGAGACCAGCATGAGACAGCAATGGCGCCCCAAATAATCCTCCTAGCCTTCCTAGTCAGCCGTTGAGCGATAACAAGGAAGTCTCCAGCCCTTGCCAGGTTCCAGGTGTCACACTTATACACTTCAAAATCCTCTCTCACGTGTGACGGGGAGAAGTCAGCACGTGCAACCGGAAGAGAGCGACGGTGCGCGAAACTCACGTATGCTCAAGAGGCCTATACATAAACACAGAGGGGTCAACAGCAATTTTAGGATAAATTGCGAAAGCCAGGACTCGAACTCAAAACCTTAGGCTCTGATACCATGTCAAGCTTCATGCACTAGCCAACGCAACCAAAAGTCCGAACTGATGGAAAAGGCTAGTGCAATCCACTTATACACTTCAACACCAGGAACAGGACATCAATTCCCGGACGCAAGCCCACATGAAACGTGCTAGGTGACATTGGAAGAAGATGTGGTTAGCATCCTCAGCCTCGCCGCACATGCAACATCTACCATTCGAAAGACCCATCCTTCTGAAGATTTCTTTCCCTGTTGGGAGTCTGTTATGGGTTAGCTGCCATAGGAAAATCTTGATCTTAAGTGGCGTTCTCGAGGCCCAGACATCTTTGAAGAATAGCCCAGCCTCCCCGTGGCTAAGCTTGAGGTAAATAGAGCGGGTAAAGAACCTACCCGAAGGATTGAGCGTCCACAAGATCAGATCGTGTTCCTCTCCCAGGGCAAGATGATCGATCCTTCTAGACAGGTTGGACAACTCCACTCTCTCCTACATCCCAAGACATCTTCTAAAAGACAGGTTTCAACCGGTTAGCCCCTAGCCTCTACAACTGAATCCAGCAGGTCAGAACAAGCCCCAAATAATAGGGGAAACCTGTCACACAGAGGGGGCCCACCCACTCACCAGTCAGACCAAAACCTAGTGGAATGACCATTCTTGACCGAATATTTGGCTCCCAGCTTGAATAAATGCTCCACCTTCTGGATGTTGTCCCGGAACTGAGATCCCTTCTTAATAGGGGAGGTAAAGATATCTCCATTGCAAATGTATTTGGCACGAATCAGGCCCGCCCACAGCCCCTGCTCCCTTTGGGAAAATTTCCACACCCATCTAACCAACAATGCCTTGTTCATCAATTTAGTGTTGAGGATTCCCAAACCCCTAGCACTCTTGGGCCTGCAAACCTTCGCCCAATCCACCCAGTGGTACTTCCTAGCCTATCCCACTCCTTCCCAGTAGAAGTGGCACTGTGGCTTATCCATAGCTGCGTGAGTACCTTCATACAAGCTGGTCAGACAAGCATTCGTAAGGATTAGACTAGAAGCCGCTAGAAACCTGCCCTGCCATGGTTCCACCCGGTGACCGATCGCTCTCGGTAAGAACTCCCAGTCCTTGATGGAGAGCTTCCTATCGCTGACCGGCAGACCGTGATAAGAGACGGGGAACGATGTTAACTTGCAGTCCAAAAGGTTTGCAAGTCTCACCTGCTCCGCGTGGTAAAACTCCCATGATGACCACCTCATTTTTACTAAAATTGATCTTCATGCCCGACATATTCTCAAAACATAAGAGAAATTTTAAATTGGCAACCCCCAGGTCATACGGTTTGATCAAAATTATAGTATCGTCAGCATACTGGAGGTAGGACACCCCGGGGGGAATCAGATGAGGGACCAATCCCCTGATATGGCCTGCTCTCCTTGCTCTTTCTAGAATCGTAGAGAGTGCGTCCGCCACACAATCGAACAGGAGCGGCAAGAGGGGGTCGCCCTGCCTTACCCCTCTCTCTTTCCTAAAGAATGGGCCAACCTCCATGTCCATGTTAATGGCATTGTGGCCTCCCGAGACCAGTCGCAGAATCCTGTGAACAACCCCTGGTTCAAAACCTTTCTTGTGCAAGACCAATTTGAGGAACTCCTAGTCCACATGATCATAGGCCTTTTCAAAATCTAGCTTGAGGAAGATTTCGGCTTGGTTTTTATTCTTCACCTTGTGAATGATCTCTTGGAGCGCCAAAACTCCTTCATGTAGGCCCCTGCCCTTAATGAAGGTCGTTTGGCAAACATCGATTGAGCTATCGGAGTTAGACGGTCCACATAGGCTTTAGATATAATCTTGAAAAAGTGCATTAATTAGAGCTATCATCCTAAATTGCTTAATTGAGTCAGCACCTAGACATTTAGGAATGAGAGAGAGGATGCCAAAGTTTATCCTAGACACGTCTAACCTACCAAGAGAAAATCTATTAAGGATGTCTAAAATGGTGGCCTTAACCGTTCCCCATAACTTTTTGAAGAAAGAAGCAGGCATGCCATCGGTCCCGGCGCCGAATCTAGCTTCATGTCAGCCACCACCTCATTTAACTCCTCCAAGGTGAAGGTAAGGGCTAAGGAGTCATTTTCAGATGGCAGGACCGTTCTTTCCATCAGCCAAAGGGCTAGGTCTAGCCCAAACCAGATGGGCTCCCCTTCCTGCCCATCAGTTCACGGAAGCTGTAGATGTGGGCCTGCGGATCTAGGGGGATCGAGGTCATCCCATGATCCGAGGTTAGTCCTATGGTCCAACATTTACGCCTCCTACAATTAGCCACCGCATGGAAATAAGTCGTGTTCGAGTACCCTTCCAATAGCCAGTTGATTCTGCCTCTTTGGCGCCAGTATTCCTGCTCCGAGGCTAGGGCGAGATCATACTCCTAAAGCGAGTACTGAAGCGCCCAGCCATCTTCATCTAGGCATGTGGTATCCGTGAGCTTATCAAGCTCCCTAATGCGATGAATGAGCACCGCCTTCATGTCCCTATGCTCCTTCCCCAAGTTCACCGACCAACCTTTCAGAAACTGGCAGCTCCCCCTGGACCACATCTGCCAGAAAACAAGGGCATCCTTGTTCTTACCTCCATCTCTATCCAGTTCAAGCAACTTGTTCACAAACAGCTCCCCAAAGCTATGCACCTTGAGCCACCGGGTCTAGAAGATGAACCTGGCTTGCCTCGGCGAGTTTTCCTCCCCGGAGGATAAAACGAGAGGAGTGTGATCAGCGCCAATGCGTGTTTCAAAAGTTAGCATGCACAAAGGGTAGATCACTTCCTAGGACAGAGTGACAAGGACGTGATCAAGCACCGACCTGATCGGGTCTAGCTATTTATTGGTCCAGGTGAAACAGGCACCAAACCGGCTAATCTTCCTAAGATCCATGTTAGAAATTGATTCATCAAACATGTTAACCAGGGCCCAATTAATATTGGAGTTTCTCTTGTCATTGGTGCCTCTGATCAGGTTGAAGTCACCCCAATAACCACAGGTACATGGGCCCCAGCCACTATACCCTCCAGTTCTTGAAATAACTCTACCGATCCAACGTGATCCGTAAGACCATATACCAAGACAAACAACCACTTAGAATTTCTTCGCTTTTTGATAGACCAGGGCGCTTAAGGATAAAATACATTTCTTCCATTCGCTAACCTCGAAGGTTTCTTTCCTGAAACCTAAGAGAAGATCCCCAGAGCGTCCCACAGCTGACAGCCAATTCCAAACAAATTGTTTACGCACTTCCAAACTTTGCACCTCACTTAAGGAGAAACCATGCTCTATTATTTCTTGTAACACAACGAAGTCAACTTTATTAGAGCGCATGAAATCTTTCAGCTGGACTTTACGGCCCTGATGGCCATATCCCCATAGGTTCCAAATGAACCCGATCATTTGGTTCCCTTTCTCTTGGTATGGCCCTTTCACACTGTCATAGTGGACCAGTGCGACCATCGCGACTTCAGGGTTTGTTTCCTAGACGAATTCCCTTGTACTATTCCAGACGAAGGAACTGTCTCAGCAGTGTCCCTAGCCACCACTCCCACCAAATCCCTGTCACCCACCGACTCGCTAGAGGTCCCAGCCTCGACATCCCTAGCCACTTTTGCTGCAGCTAGCGTAGCCTGCGCTACCTCTTTTGCCTGAATTAACAACATGATCTCCACTAGAGTGCTCGCTTTAGGCTCGAAAACTATAGCGTAGTCACGAGCAACCTCTAGGAAATGAGCATTGGAATGAGCATCGAGGTTTGATACGTTGGAAACATATATATAATTTTTGATGCTCCATGCTTGCTTAGTATCTACTTTGCATTACTTGTCTACACTTTGAGGTGCTTTTTACATGTTTTCTGGTACTAACCTATTAACAAGTTGCAACAGTGTCAGATGCTTGTTTTCTGCTATTTTTTATTTCAGAAAAGTTAGTAAAGAAATATTCTCGGAATTGGACGGGACAAACGTCAAAGTCAATTTCTTTCCGTGGGAAACAAGAAGTCCAGAGGGGAGCCAGAGGGGCCAGCCGGCTGGGCCACCCCAGCGCCTGGGCTCACCGCTAGGGTTTGGCTACCCTGGCCGCCTCCTCGTCCTTCCCCTTCGCCTATAAGAAGCCCTCGATGCAGAAACCCTAAGCACCCGATCAAATCTCCACGAAACCATCTGTAGCCGCTGCCACCATCTTCCCTAGATCAGGGGTATCTGAAGTTCTCCACACACCCTGTTGGAGGGGAGATCATACCGGAGGCCTTCTCTCTGGTATGATGCATGAGTAGTTCCACCTTGGACTATGGGTCCATGTAGTAGCTAGATGGTTGTATCTCCTCCTTTGTGCTTTCATGTATAGATCTTGTGAGCTCCGTTCATGATCAAGAGCTAATCTATTTGTAATCATGAATGTTGTGTTTGCGGGGATCCGATGGATATTGAGATTATTATGTTGGTTTGATTAATGGTTTTGTATTTATGATTCTATCATGTCTGTGTTGTTAGTGATCTTGCATGCTCTCCATTGTTAGTAGCTATCTTGGCCAAGTAGTTGCTAGTGACTCCAAGAGGGGGGTATTTATGCTCGATAGTGGGTTCATGCCTCTAGTTTCCAAGGAAAGTGACAGAAATCTCTTCGGTTGTAGATGTGTTGTTGCCACTAGGGAGAAAACAACGGTCTCTTGTTCATGGAACATGTGGACTGTTTACCTTACACACTTTTCTTAAAGCAGTTGTCTGTTGCTTGCAACTTAATACTGGAGGGGGTTCGGATGATAACCTAAAGGTGGACTTATAGTCATAGATGCAGTTGGATGGCGGTCTATGTATCTTGTTGTATTGCCCAATCGAATCTCATAGGAGCTTTCTGACTAGTATTGCATTGTTATGCCTTGCTCAGTTCCTGTCAATTGCCCTGCTGTAATTTGTTTACCCTTCATGCCATGTTGTTTATCTAAGGAGAGCACCTCTAGTGAACTATGGGCCCCGGTCCAATCTTTACCATTGAAACATCTTCCACTGTTACTTGCTTGCTGCAAACCATTACCTTCACCATACGTTTAATCCTTTGTTACAGCAAACCAGTGAGCTTGACAACCTCACTGATTTGTTGGGGCAAAGTCTTGAGTTTGTGTTGTGCAGGTATCCGTGTTGCTTGCAACACCTGTGTGATGTTTCCTTCCTCCTTCTGGTTCGATAACCTCGGTCTCAACTGAGGGAAGACTTGCTACTGTTCTGCTTCACACCTTGCTATTGGGGTTCCCAACAAGCTCTTCATCAACTGAGCCATCAACAAGTTTTTTGGCGCCGTTGCCAGGGAGGCTAAGGACGTCTTCACTAGGGGAGTCCTTCACTTCCTTTCTCTTTACTTGGTTTTTAGTTTGCTTTGTTTCTTTTGCTTGGTTTTGTTTGCCTCTTTTCAAAAACCCAAATAAATTAGTCTAGTTTGGTTTGCTTGCTTTATTCAAAAACACAAAAAAATTAGTTCCTGCTCTAGCTGCTGCTGCTGTTTTTGGCTTGCCCACCTTTGCCAAAATGAACTCTGCTGAGAACACCAAGTTGTGTGACTTCACTAGAACCAACAACAATGATTTCCTTAGCACACCTATTGCTCCACCTGCTCCTGATGCTACCTTTTATGAAATTAAGCCTGCTTTGTTGAATCTTGTGATGAGAGAGCAATTTTCTTGTGTTGGTTCTGATGATCCTGTTGCCCATCTTAATAGCTTTGTTGAACTTTGTGATATGCAGAAGTATAAGGATGTAGATGGAGATATTATTAAGCTCAAGCTTTTTCCTTTCTCCTTGAGGGGAAAAGCTAAAGAATGGTTGCTTTCTTTGCCTAAAAATAGTATTGATTCTTGGACTAAGTGCAAAGATGCTTTTACTGGAAAGTACTATCCTCCTGCTAAGATTATATCTATGAGAAGTGATATTATGAAATTTAAACAGCTTGATAGTGAACATGTTGCTCTAGCTTGGGAAAGAATGAAATCTTTGGTTAAAAATTGCCCTACTCATGGACTCACTGCTTGGATGATTATCCAGACTTTTTATGCAGGTTTGAACTTCTCCTCAAGAAATCTGTTGGATTCAGCTGCTGGAGGTACTTTCATGGGCCTCACCTTGGGTGCTACAACAAGGCTTCTAGATAATATGATGGTTAAATACTCTGAATGGCATGTTGAGAGAGCTCCACATGGTAAGAAGGTAAATTTTGTTGAGGAAACTTCCTCTTTGAGTGAAACGATTGATGTTATTATGGCTATGCTTGTTAATGGGAAAGCTCCTCTAGATCCTAATAGTGTCCCCTTAGCCTCTTTGGTTGCTCAAGAAGAGCAAGTTGATGTGAACTTCAGTAGAAACAACAATTTCAACAACAATGCCTATAGGAACAATTTTGGTAGCAACACCAATTATAGGCCTTATCCTCCTAATAATGGCAATTCCTATGGAAACTCTTACAATAATGCTAGAAGTGCCCCCTCTGAACTTGAAGTCATGCTCAAAGACTCTATTAGCAAGCAAACCACTTTCAGTAGGACTATAAAGGAAAAGCTTTTAACTGTTGAGAAAAATATATCCTCTTTGTCTGAAGCTCAGTCCTCCTTGATTAATAAAATGGCTGCTAAACCTGAAACTATGGAAAACACCTTTGCTACTGCTCATGCCATACAAGTTACTATTGATGAAAATGTTAGGCTGTTAGCTCAACTTCATGCTAAGTGGGAAAGGGAAGCTAAAATTGATAGAAACAATAGTGTGTGCACTATCACCACTAAACCACAAGAAGTCCCTATTCCTACTCCTACTATGCCTAAGCCTATTGAGCCTACTACTAGTGATGCCAAGTTTGACTTTGATATTGATGGTTGAAATATTTCTGAAGTGATTATGTTCTTGCAAAAGCTTGCTAGAAGTACTGATGCTAGTGATATGCATGTTGCCTTTACCAAACATATTACAGATGCTCTTGTGAAAATTAAGGAAGAGAAGCTAAAACACAAAGCTTCTATTCCTAGGAAAGTAGAAGATAGTTGGGAACCCATTATTAATATGCAAGTGAATGACTTTGATCTCAAAGCTTCATGTAATCTTGGTTCTAGTTTCTCTATTATGCCTAGAAAGATTTATGAAATGCTTGATTTGCCACCATTGGAAGATTGTTATTTAGATGTCCCATCAATGATAATGCTAAGAAGAAACTCATGGGGAGTATTAATGATGTTCTCATCATGGTTAACAATGCTTATGTCCCTATTGATTTCTATGTTTTGGATGTTGAATACAATGCTTCTTGTCATGTTCCTTTGGGAAGACCTTTTCTTAGAACAGTTGGTGCCATCATTGATATGAAAGAAGGCACCATTAAATATCATTTTCCATTCAAGAAAGGTATTGTACACTTCCCTATGAGGATATAGAAGTTGCTTTTTGCTCCTCATTTGAAAGCAAGATTTGATGTTAATGCTTCTTCATTTGAAAATACTTGATTCTTATTGCTTCTTGTGCCTAACTTAAAGGCGTTAAAGAAAGTACTTGTTGGGAGATGACCCAAGAGTTTCCTTGAGTCTTGGAAGTTATTACTTTAGTAATGACCTATCCTTATCATTTTTGTTTGCCTTTTGTGCCAAGAATGACCTCTAATGAGAGGGAAGTAAGATTTAGGGAGTTGTTGTCCTGAAACAGATTTCTATCCTCCACCAAAAAAATCGTGAGGAGGCTCTATAACTCGGATTGAGCTCAAAGTTTACTAATAAATCCCCCAGTATATTAGATAACTTTAGTTAGTTCAACACTTTTTTATTTGAGCAACATAAGATGTTCGAAAAAATTGGTTTCTACCTGCTGGTCTGTTTTGACAGATTTCTGCCATTATTTGCATTTGCTTCTTATTGATTCCTTTTTGAGTTCTCTTTAGGTGAATTGAGATTTTTGAAGGAGTTACTACAGTAGCTTGTGTTTTTAGTGAAAATACTTGCTGTTCCAAAGCTTTGCCAGAGGTCTAATATCTTTTGAAATCACTAATGTTGCTAATGAAGATTGTGTGAAGTTTTGTATGAAGGGAAAATTTCAGGTGTAAAAAGAGAATGATGCAATGAGATGAAGAATGGACAAAAGCTCAAGCTTGGGGATGCCACCATGGTGTCATCCCAAGAAATATCCAAGATGTACAAGCGTCAAAGCTTGGGGATGCCCAAGGCATCCCCTTCTTCATCAATAAAAAGCTCAGGTCTGTCTAAACACTTCGTTTTTATTGTTTCATGCACAGTTGTCTTGTTCTTGGAGCGTCTTAGTTTTCGTTTGCTTTGCTTAGGTTGTTTAGTTTGCTTGAATAAAGTAGTTTGGACCCCCGTTCTCTCTATGTTGTTTTACAAATAAGTTTGCTTGGTGTTTGGAAAGGAGTAGTAAGTTCTTGCTTGTAAGTGCAAGAGGAGCTTACATTGACTGTGACTTAGACTTTAGCATGACATGCTAGGTGTTGTTTTGGCATTATGCTTAGTGACTATTGCTGTAGCATGTCTTGTTCCAAACAATTGGGATTGCTTAGTGTGCCTTGAAGAAATTATGCGTTGTTTTAGCATGCAAACGCATAGTATTGTGGTATTCTCCTTTGATGTTTTGCTTGGGTTGACTTGGCACATGCTCACACCATGTTATGACTATGACAAGTCACCATTAGCCTCTATGATCATTTAGTCCTTGACTTGTAGTACCACTCTTTGCTTTGATTAGTATGCTTTGTTGCACTGCATGATTATGGCCATTATCGCTCTCTTAGTTGGTTGCTCCCAGTCTTTTGCTAGCCTACACTTGTATGAGTAAGCTCTACTCATGATTCCAACTCCCAAGAAACCAAGTTATTCCAAAGCGTCCACTATAAACTCCTATGCATGGTGTGCTACACCATTCCAAGTATATTCTTGTTTTCATCTATCTTCCATTAAAAACTATTTTGTTATGTGAAAATTTAGTGATTAAAGCCCTCACGAACTTTATGGCACACTTTATTACTTGCCCCTAATAAACTTGAACCATTGTGACAACTTTGTTGTATATGCTTGCACTTATAAGTTGGAATTAGCAGAACTGTGTTGTCACGGGGAACGTTTTCAACATTGCACTTGTACTTTGTACCCAGTTGATATCATGTTATTTTGTCTATGGATGTCACCGGTGTGAAATAAAGAGGGAACTTGTAAGTCCATGGAGTTTGTATCCTGTGTTAGAGAAACGCCTGTGCCGCTAGCCTAAGCCATGCCTAATCATGGTGGAAACTTGCAGCATCACCATAATGAGCTATCTATGAAGCATCCTCAATAAAAAGCTATGCATATGGTAAATAAAAAGATTGTTGAGATGCTCATTGTCTGCTTGCCTTGCCATTTTGGTTATGGGAAAGCTCCTGTACCATGTGCAAGGGGTACCCCATTGGCGGTTCTTAATGATATGCAAATACTTACAATGACAAGAACTTACCTGGACCAAAAGTTGAGTATGCATGAGGTGTGGCCCTCTTATTCAAGGGACTTGAGATTGCCAACTTATGCTTTGTCAAGCATATACTCTAGCTTTGCCACTTTAACCTTAACCACTTCAAGATGCTTATGATAGGGGCAATGAGGGCTGAAAGCTAACAAGTACCATAATTTTTGGAAGCTCTTTTTGAAACTTGTAATCCCTACTTCCTTTAAAAAAAGGCCTTTCTTCCACCATTATTGAGTCTCCACCTTCTACCTTTAGGCACCATTAAGAGAGCATAGTTGTCATTTTGTATGCAGTGTTCCAAAGCTTATTAGTTGATGCATATTGTGATATTACTTGTTTTTATACTACTTGTTTCTAGTCACCCTTGTGAACTTTGCAGGTGTCCTATGCATCTATATTGCTACTCTATGAGGGACAAGATGATTGCCACTATGCTATGTTTTCTACATGTGAAACAAACAAACATTTTTCAATGCATGTTATTCATGATGTTTGTTTGTAGCTTGTCATGTTGCATGCATAGTTACTATGTCCTACTATTAGAACTTCATCTTTCATGCACATGTTTAGAGTTCTTTGATCCCATCTTTCAATGCTTGCAAATGGTTGGATCTTTATTATGAGGGTGCATGTCACCTCAAAAATTATTCTGTTTATCACTTACCTACTCGAGGACGAGCAGGAGTTAAGCTTGGGGATGCTGCTACGTTGGAAACGTATCTATAATTTTTGATGCTCCGTGCTTGTTTAGTATATACTTTGCTTTACTTGTCTACACTTTGAGATGTTTTTTACATGTTTTCTGGTACTAACCTATTAACAAGTTGCAACAGTGCCAGATGCCTGTTTTCTGCTGTTTTTGGTTTCACAAAAGTTAGTAAAGAAATATTCTCGAAATTGGACGGGACAAATGTCAAAGTCAATTACTTTCCGTGGGGAACAAGAAGTCTAGAGGGGAGCCGAAGGGGCCAGCCATGGGGCCAGACCCACCCCAAGAGCGGGTGGGCCCAGCCCCGCGCCTGGCTAGGGTTTGGCTACCCTGGCCGCCTCCTCGGCCTTCCCCTTCGCCTATAAGAAGCCCCCGATGTAGAAACCCTAAGAACCCGATCAAATCTCCACGAAACCGTCTGTAGCCGCCGCCACCATCGTGCCTAGATCGGGGGGATCTGAAGTTCTTCCCAGCACCCTGCGAAGGGGAGATCATCCCTGAGGCCTTCTCTCCGGTATGATGTGTGAGTAGTTCCACCTTGGACTATGGGTCCATGTAGTAGCTAGATGATTGTATCTCCTCCTTTGTGCTTTCATGTATAGATCTTGTGAGCTCCGTTTATGATCAAGATCTAATCTATTTGTAATCATGCATGTTGTGTTTGCGGGGATCCAATGGATATTGAGATTATTATGTTGGTTTGATTAATGGTTTTGTCTTTATGATTCTATCATGTCTGTGTTGTTTGTGATCTTGCATGATCTCCGTTGTTAGTATCTATATTGGACAAGTAGTTGCTAGTGACTCCAAGAAGGGGTATTTATGCTCGATAGTGGGTTCATGCCTCTAGTTTCCAAGGAAAGTGACAGCAATCTCTTTGGTTGTAGATGTGCTGTTTCCACTATGGAGAAAACAACGGTCTCTTGTTCATGGAACATGTGGACTGTTTACCTTACACACTTTTCTTAAAGCAGTTGTCTGTTGCTTGCAACTTAATACTGAAGGGGGTTCGGATGATAACCTAAAGGTGAACTTCTAGTCATAGATGCAGTTGGATGGCGGTCTATGTATCTTGTTGTATTGCCCAATCGAACCTCATAGGATATTTCGGACTCAAAATGAAAAGCTCCCACTCAAAATGAAAAGCCTCCACTCACATAAGCATGCCTCCACTCAAAAATCCACTCACATGCATTAAATTTCCACCAAATTTAATGCAAGCTCTCATTTAAATAAAACTCTTTTATTTATTTATTCAGAATTTTGTTAATTACTTTAATTCACAAACATTCACA
Source organism: Avena insularis (assembly GCA_023614405.1). Lineage (NCBI taxonomy): Eukaryota > Viridiplantae > Streptophyta > Magnoliopsida > Poales > Poaceae > Avena > Avena insularis. Next base: position 25,301,000 of record CM042689.1, on the reverse strand, counting down.
TAAAACCCCTTATAACATTTCAATTTCACATGTAGAACCAGTTTCAGCAATTTCAACCGAAACAGTTCTAGTGTCTAGTGAAATACATTCCTACGCTTTCCTTTTTCTTTCTCTGGCATATTATTTGCTCCAAATAGTGTCGGTATCCTTAAGTGTGTCACCCTACGGTTCACGAATAATATAGAAATGATCGAGACCCCTCTCCGATCAATAATCAGCAGCGGGACCTAGAGATCCGTACTAACTCCCACATATTCAACGATGATTTTTGTGGTCGTGTGAACCTTATAGGCATGTAACTCAATCCCTTTGTCTCGCGATATATTACATGTCCGAGATTCTAACATCGGTATCTCCATACCTAGTTTGATCTCGTTACCGATATGTACTCTTTTCTCGTTCCCATGATATAACATTCTAGTGATCAAATCACTTGCTTGCAAGCTAACTAATGTGATATCACCGAGAGGGTCTAGAGTATATCTCTCCGTCATCGGGATGGAAAAATTCCACTCTTGATCCATGAGCCTCAACATAATACCTTCGTAGCACTGAACCCATCTTTATAGTCACCCTGTTACGGTGTGACATTTGATGTTATCAAGATACTCTTCCGGTGTTAGTGATTGACATGATCTCATGGTCTAAGGACTAAGATTACTTTGTATTATGTTATAGTAATATAAACACAATGAATTTTATCATAATGCTATACTTCAGATGAATGTTCATCACACCATTCCAATAATGTTGTGACCTTGTTATTAACAACATCCAATATCCATGATCAGGAAACCTTTGATCATCTTGTTAATCAATGAGCTAGTTTATAATAGAGGCATAACTAGGAACTTTCTTTTTGTTTATTAAACACACATGTATTAACGTTTCCGTATTAATACAATTATAGCATGCAAAATAAACATTTATCATAAATAAGGAATACGATAATAACCACTTTATTATTGCCTCTCGGGCATATTCCCTTCAGTCTCCCACTTGCACTAGATACAATAATCTAGTTTAGAAACTTTGCGTATTGAACACCTATGGCTTTCTGGTGTTCCATATACGCGATTGCAAGTGGTTAACATAATATATGGATCTGATGCTTTTAGGTTCGTATGTATTTGCATGTATTTGTGTCTTCACGTATCACTCATTCTCCAATGAGATGGCATTGTATAAATTTGGTATTTTGGTGAGACCTTTAGTTCCTTGGGGTTAAATCATATTGATACTATTGTTGTACAATATACCTTTAGTGTTAGCCCGTTGCGAACCACACCTTAGTTTGATAACAAAACTACTCGACACAAATGCCCTCCTTTGCTGCTACTGTAGCAGTCATATACTTAGCCTTTTGTTGTAATATCCGTCACAATGTCTTAACTTTGGAATTCATCCAAATCCATCATGGAAACTCCTTTCCACTTCATTGTGCCACCCATAGTTTAAATTGAGATAAACTTAATTTTGTATCTTGTGACAAAACTAGTATCAATGTAACGCTTTACAATGAACTATTTGTAATTGTTTGTCACCTCTACACAAATATATTCTTAGTTCTTCCAAAAGATCATAAAAATATCCTTACTATCGTCCAATGATCATTTTATGATTCATTCTGGTATATGCTTATAACGTTTAGAGCATAGGACATATCTGGATGTGTACATATCATGGTATGATTAATCAAAACATTCTTGTGATTGCACTCATCAAGTGTCAAAGCACTTGAATCTTGTTTCACTTATCAAGTGTCCATACACTTGAATCTTGATTCAATTCTTTTCCATGCGACAAGGACTGTTTCTCGTCATTTCTATATTTAACTCCTTCAATATCTCATATATGTATGTTTGGCACAACCATATTAGCATCATAGTCTATCCATGTAGACATTCATGCTAAATATTCGGGTTTTGCCTAAGTATTTTATCGAAATGAAATTCTTAACCTTTGTCAATAAAATATACATCATTTACAATCAACAAGATGTCCTCCACATAATGTATTAGAAATATGTCTTAGCGCTCCCACTTAATTTCTTGCAAATGCAAGCATCTTCATCGTCTCCTAATGAAAAACTCCTTTAACAGTTTTATCACGGTGAAGATTCCAACTCCGTGATGCTTACTTCAACCAATGAAGTTTGCATGCCCTTTTTAGCATCCTTTGAATTAACAAAACCCTTTGGACCGTGTCTTGTACACGTCCTAGGTAACCATTCTATTAGAAGAACTTTGTTTTGTTTATTCATCTACCATATACCAAAATTATATATAGTGGTTGCTACATTAATCCGTCCAGACTAAATATCACTATGAAAAATCAAATCTTGTCATAGTCAACTCCTTGAACATTGTCGTAAAATAATTTACTATATGTTGACTATTTCATAGATGTGAAACATCCATGTCTGTTTCTTTATAAATCCAAATACGACCGATAGGTTTTTACACCTTTCCGAAGGGTCTTCCAAGTTCAAAACTTGATTTCTCGTGTATGGAACTATCAAGGATTTTATGGCTTCAAGCCATTTTTCGGAGTCAGGGCCCATCATCGCTTCTTTGCATGTAGTTAGTTTATCATTGTCAAACAACAATGATTTACTCTCAAATCTTAGCATTTGATTGTTTATTCGACCTACTTGGTTCAACAGGAACTTAGACCTCCGTGACCATAACCTTTGAGGCACATGAGCCATGAGCATTCTGGCTGCCTCCGGAACATTTTCCGGCGCTGCGCAACTCAGCACTTATAGCTAAGGTTCGTTAACCTTATCAAAGTTTTATTGTCCTCCCACTTAACTTTTTGCGAAAAATTCCTTTTTCAAGAAACTTCACCTTTCAAGCGACAAACCCTTTTGTCTTCGGTGTTATGGAGGAATACCCAATGATTATTCGAAATAACCTACAAAGACATGATCATCCGACTTTGGTTGTAAACATCTTATTTATGCTTAGCATACCAAAATTTAAGAAAGGACAACTTGGGTTTACCCCAAACCATAACTTATATGGTGTCATTTCAATAGATCAAGATGGAGCTCTTTTGAGTGTAAAAGCGGTAGTCTCTAAAGCTTTTAATCTTTTAAAACATAATGACAGTTTTATAAATAACACCTTTGATCCAACCATGCCAAACAAGGTTTTATTACAAATCTCAAACACTCCATATTCCTATGGTGTTTCGGGAGATGTAAATCTAGGTGTTTTGCTAAACTTGCAACTCAAATAAATCCCTTTATGATAAAATCATAAATCATTTATTTTCTTGTTACACTTGCAAATCAAATAAATCCCTTTATGACAAAATCATAAATCATTTATTTTCTTGTTACAATGATTTTCCACTTTATCTTGAAAGTCTTTAAACGTTTTCAAATATTTCATACTTATTTCTCATTAAGTGAATATTCACTCAAATTTCCGGAGAAAGCATATAAAGTTGAAATCCATCGCTTGCGACTACACATAATGGACTACATACATCGATATGTATAAATTCCAATAATTTAGTTGATCGTTATTCTTTGGCCTTTGAATGAAGTTTCAATTATCTCGAGGAAAGTCTCACAAGCGTCATTTGATCAAATCAAAGACTCCAAAAATCCATAAAAATGGAGTTTATTCATGTTTTGTTTTCAATATAATTTAAACAGCGATGTCACTTTGTAAGTGATCTTCCAATCATTTGTCTTGCGACGATTTCTCTAACTATATTTGTAAATCATCCATCTTATATGGAATACGGTAATTATTTGAAAAATCTTTGTTCTCATAATATCTTATTTAAATAACTATTATTAAAACAAATCTTGAAGGCAAGCTTTGATGTCAACGAGAAATACAAACAACGGCTTGTTTGTTTTTGATGATCATCATCACATATTCTCTTGCTAGTTATTTAGGCCATTGTAGTTTATGAATTGCGTAGTTCTGTATGAAATTTCATACCAACCAATTCGTTATCCAATACCCAAGAACCACATTGTTTAACAAGCAAAGAATACAATCATAACATGTATATCATCTATATACCTAAACTAGATATTTCGAGTCTTTTCTTTTCTGCCAAATATATTTTATATATTCTCTTTCAACATTTCCTTTTCCGTTTTAAAAGAATCTATCAACATCAACAGTGGCGTCATATACATGACACATAGTCCAAAGTATGTATATTCAAATACTAATACCTTTGGACTTGCACTTTGAAGTAGATCACCATCATCAAATGATCGACATTCTTTCAAAATCCATTCTTTAGTAATCTTTTAGTGTAGTAAAAACTTTACATACATCTTCTATTCATCCTTATCATGACGACTTCCATGATCAAGCTAACATAGCTTATAAAGGCGAATCATGAGTATGACATTACTTTCCAAAACCATTTTAGATGATTAGGATGTCTAGCATCTCCAGCCTTTGCAAATTCTCATCCAATATGAGAACATATATTATACTCTATCATATTGCAACCAATTCATTGTTTCAGATATCGTTATATTTGTTACACATGATGGTTTCTGAAACAATTCTTTCAGCTCCTAGATAATCTCGATATTTAAATCAACAATCATGGAGGAAAACATGATACTTAAGATACTAACACTAGAATTGTTACTCTCGATTTAATACCAATTATTAAACTTCATGGAGTAAACAGAGTTTGCTGACAGTTTGCAATAGGACTTTAAACTTTAGATTGACACTCAACATAATACGATACCAGTTCGTAAAGTAAATATCCAGAATTCTATAGTTCTATTATCTCAATTACAACTAAGCATAAGGTGGTGAACGAATGCCAATGACTACAATAAATTATGAAAATTCAATTTGATTTAATTTATGATAAATTGAGTTCTACTAATCCAAATTAAAAATGAACTCCCACTCAAAAACGACATCCCTCGTGTTTTTTTGGTGATTACATTAACCAAATCCACTACACCAAGTCCAATCATCATGTGAGTCAGTATAGCTTCAAAGGCGAGCATCTATATGGTTATCATCAAACATATGACTCATGCTTAACCTTTCGGTCCGTGTTCCGAGGCCATGTCTGTACATGCTAGGCTCGCCAAGTAAGAACCTTAGTATTCGCGTGTGTAAAATTGTCTTACGCCCGAGATATGCTCGTGGATTCAAGTATACCCGATCATCACGTGATGTCTTGAAGCGACGAAATATTGTCGGTGCATACTTAAGGAAGTACACATTTTTATCTTGATATCTAAATGAGGGATCATCTTATTATGCTAATAAAATGCCAAACTAGCAATATAAGACGCAACAAAACATCATATGTTAATAAGTGAAAAGATATGGTTCTTGCACTTGATCTCCATTATGTGCATCGTGGTATAATTCTCATCATTCCTTTATGTGCAAAGCCAAGGTCTATGGAACTTACACTTTATGTGTGTTATAAGAGTATCGACTTATACTTTTACTTACAACATCATAATATCATGACACTAGCCCAGCAACAATCTAAATTAGACGCCTCTAATTTATCCATTGCAAGTTTTACGTGGCTTAGGGCTTTCGAAGATAGAATCGTTCTTACCTACGAACATGAACCACAACGAGGATAACCAAATTGTTGAACTCGTTGCAAATTATATATTGACTATAGTAGGAGAGACAGACACTCGCTAGCCACTTATGCTAAACTAGTTGCATGTCAAGCATGGAACAGGTCTCATGTGCGAGGACATGTAAATTTTGTCCGGCCGCTTCATCCCACTATGCCACCAATATCCAAAGTATAACTAAGAAGCAATAAAATGATCATCATCGCCCACATATACATATGTGTACTACCCGTGCAAAGCATCTACGCATAGATCCGGCTCTAATACCACTGTAGGGTTCGCAACATAGAAAACAAAAAAATCCTACGATAGGAACAACTATGTACCAAGATCTATCTACTAGATTCAAGCAACGGATGGATATACATCCATAGAATACATACCCTCTAAGACCGAATAGCGTTAACGAGGTTGTACTCGTGGATGATATAGTCAAACGCTTGTCGATCTCAAGATCGAGAAGAAGTCCATCCGGTCCAGCAGGTCCAGCACCATCCAGTCCAGCACCGCAAAACAATGGTGCATCTATGATCGCACACACGTCCGGGTACCCCGACAACCTCCGTGCCCTTTCTCCAACGAAGCAGCGAAAGCAAAAAATCCTTCCAGAAAAAGCCACCAGGAAATGTATCTCGCTGATCCGAGACCATGGGGAAATTCTAAAGGGGGAGAGAGATCCTTCACGAGGAGGTGTGCTTTGAGAGGAGGAGAGGGAGGCCTTTTATAGGGAGAGAGGGAGCACCCAAGGGGCATGGCGCACATCCCATGGTGGCTGCCCCCACCTCTTCCACATTCATGTGGGTGGATCTCCCACTCAAAATGAAAAGCCTCCACTCACATAAACATGCCTGCACTCAAAAATCCACTCATATGCATTAAATTTCCACCAAATTTAATGCAAGCTCTTATTTAAATAAAACTCTTTTATTTATTTACTTATTTATTCAGAATTTTGTTAATTACTCTAATTAACAAGCATTTACCTAAAACCCCTTATAACATTTCAATTTCACATGCAGAACCAGTTTCAGCAATTTCAATCGAAACAGTTCTGGTGTCTAGTGAAATAAATTCCTGCGCTTTCCTTTTTCTTTCTCTGGCATATTATTTGCTCCAAATGGTGTTGGTATCCCTTAAGCATGTCACCCTATGGTTCGCGAATAATGTAGACATGATCGAGACCCCTCTCCGATCAACAATCAGCAGCGGGACCTAGAGATCTGTACTGACTCCCACATATTTAATGATGACTTCTATGATCGTGTGAACCTTATATGCATGTAACTCAATCTCTTTGTCTCGCAATATATTACATGTCCGAGATTCGATCATCGGTATCTCCATACCCAGTTTGATCTCGTTACCGACATGTACTCTTTTCTTGTTCTCGTGATATAACATTCTAGTGATCAAATCATTTGCTTGCAAGCTAACTAATGTGATATCACCGAGAGGGCCCAGAGTATATCTCTCCGTCATCGGGATGGAAAAATTCCACTCTTGATCCATGAGCCTCAACATAATACCTTCGTAGCACTGAACCCATATTTATAGTCACCTTGTTACGGTGTGACGTTTGATGTTATCAAGATACTCTTCCGGTGTTAGTGATTGACATGATCTCATGGTCTAAGGACTAAGATTACTTTGTATGATGTTATAGCAATATAAACATAATGACTTTAATTGTAATGCTATACTTCGGATGAATGTTCATCACACCATTCCAATAATGTTGTGACCTCGTTATTAACAACATCCAATGTCCATGATCAGGAAACATTTGATCATCTTGTTAATTAACGAGCTAGTTTATAAGAGAGGCATAACTAGGAACTTTATTTTTGTTTATTAAACACACATGTATTAACGTTTCCGTATTAATACAATTATAGCATGCAAAATAAACATTTATCATAAATAAGGAATACGATAATAACCACTTTACTATTGCCTCTCGGGCATATTCCCTTCATTGAAGTGGGCGGTGCGCTGGAAACACCCACCATCCGTTGTTGAACCGCTCCCTCGGTCGAGCAGGAACCCTTCTATGAGGAGATCTCTAGCTCCTTCCCATCATCCTTCTTCTTGTGTTTCCATTGAACGTCATCCTGACTGCGCACATCTGAGTTCTCCTCCATACCATCCTCTAGCGATGGGCGCAGAGGTTCGTCCCCACCTCCTGGCCTGGGGCCATTCTCCACTTTCACCGTGATATTGTAGCCCTCACCATTAACAAAAACTTTCACAGAACCCTTGATCTGGTCGGGACACGACATTGAGACTGCATCCTAACCGGGGCCTTGAAGAGAGACAACTCATCAACCATGATCGGCCTGCCCACCGTTACCACCATGGCAGCCATCAGCCCGTCTACTGACTTAAATTCTTTAGGAACTCCCCCAGCTGAACCCAGACCTTTTCCAGGACCATAGACGGTTTAGGTTCCAAGAACGCATCCCTGATCTTAGCATCCACTTCTTTCATGGGCAGGAAAATGCGGCCACTATGGGTGTATATCCGTAGAGTTTCCTTGGAAGGGAAGGACACCAGGAATTCCCTATCCGACATGCGGTGTACTTCCCAATCCCAATTACCTTTCATGAGATATTTGAGCTCCGCATCCAGATTTGACATCGACAGTGGTTCCCCCTCGAACGCAATCGCCGCCATGTGCTTCTCCTGCCACCACATGGTACTCCACCGGTTCCACCTCCAAACAGTAAAAGATATAACCCGCGAAGGCGTGGCCCATCTGTTGGAGCCTCAAATCCTCCCACCTGGTAGGACACTTAGCCGAAGCATGTCTCTCTTGCTTGTAGATCACACATAGCGGGTCAAAGGTACATGCTTCCTAAAATTGGCCACCCTCCCACACTTGAAGCATTCCGCCCCAATGGCCTCCTCCATGGCAGCCCCTAATCTCTCCGTCAACAAGCGCTCTTTGCTGGATTTTGTGTGCGCGCTCCCCGCTCGCGGCCTCCTTTCCTTTTCCACCCCTCTGTTGACCACCACCACCCACCCAGCTGACCAGTACCCCTCTAGTTCTGGTGGCCTATGGCCGAATCATCCCTCTATTGGCGCTGCCTCAACTCCCTCTTCTACTGTTCTACCCACCAGGGCGGCAGTGGACCCCAATCCTGCTGGTCGTAGCCTTGACGGCGACCTTTTTGCTTATCCAGCAGTTGCCACCTCTTGTTCTCCTCTTTCCTTCTTCCTTCCGTGTAGCTATCCTCGTGGCCACACTTGTTCGCTCTTACGTCGCCTCCCTGCTCCATTGCCACCACCTCAACGAACGTGCGCTCAAGCGAAGGCGGAGAGCGAGCTCTAACAAAGGAGAGAAATGAATCTTCCCTTTGCCGCCACTTCACCTGTCTAGTAGAAGCAGGGAACCCTAGAAATGGATCGAGGGAACCTTTCGGAACCCACATCCAAACGTAATACCCAGATCCAGAGCCCGCACGATCTTACCATCCATCTTATCCTTGGGCCCCGGATATGGAAGGCCCACTGCTAGATTCCCAGAGTCTGACCCCAACAGGACCGAAGTGGTCCTGTGCACGACTTGGGTTGCGGTATCCCCGGCCTCACGGCCCAACACCGGGAGACTGGGCGAGACTTCCACGGCCAGCGAATGGCCCACTGTTTGACCCTGTTCCACAGCTGAGGTTAATGCGAAGGGCACACTCCTCCTCTGTCAGCCACGTCTCCGATCCTAGGACCGTCTCCGCCGCCGGCGAGGCCTCACGAGGCAGAGGTGGGGGCGGATCCCCTAGATCCGCGCCTCCTAGATGCACTACAACAGCCCTTTCCTGCGAGCGCGACCTCCCCTTAGCGCACCCCACCGGGATCCTAGGCCACTGCGACGCTAGCGAAGAGGGGAATCGGGGAGCCCTACCCCCGGCGCAAAGGCCCGCTGCCACCGGTGCCGGAGAGAGCCCCCGAGCTCCTCCGCACGCCTAATGAAGTGAGACAGCAGGGGAAGTGCCCCCGCTCCCTCAGACGCCACCACCCCACGCGGCAGCCCAAGCGCCCGTGCCGGCTCCGGCGCCCCAGGCGACAAATCGCCATCTATGTCGCCACTTTCTGACCGTACGGACACCCAAGCCGTGAGACACATACTCGGATAATTAGCATTTACTCCCGTCCAAAAATAAGTGTACCTCTAGGTTTGTCTTAAGTCAAACTTAGTAAACTTTGACTAACTTTATAGAAAAACGTAGCAAAATTTATGCCACTAAATTGGTATCACTAGATTTGTGTTCAAATTTAGTTTTATAATATGAAAATTTCATGTAATATATGTTGATATATTTATCTAAAAGGTTGGTCAAATTTAATAAAGTTTAACTTAGCAAAACCTAGAATTACACTTATTTACGGACGGAGGGAGTAGCACTGTTATATCTCTGTTGATTTAAATGGATCAACAGGTAGTACTTGTTAGTTAATTAGTGATGCAGAGGTTGCTCATGTTTTTGGACGGGAAGCAAAGGATACATGGATTTTTTTTTTCAGTATTCGTTTCTAAATATAAAATGGTTTTGTCAAGCTAAATAATGAAGTATCTGGAACAGAGGAAGTAGAGTGTAACTATAATTGTTTATCACAAACTTTTAGTGCGAACCATAATTAATAGTACGAAAACAGCGTTCTCTCCCTAGATCTACTCTGAGCCATTTCTGCTCATCCCCTCGCCCCGTTCTCTTCCTAGGTCTACTCGCGCGCATGCGCCCGTGCTCGTCTGCCGTGGCACTGCTGCTCTGCTCAGTCCTCTCTGCCTACTTCAATTCCACTTCCATTTCCATGCAATTTGCAGAACAGATTCCAACGACAACAGCTCTAGAACTGATGGCTCCTGAACTGTCTCGGTGTCGGTGCACGTTATCTATAGACTGCAAGTTAACGACTGAAAATGACACTCCTGATTAGTATTTCACAACTTGAAACCTTAATCATGTTGAAAATAATCTAGCGAGGCTGCTAATTTAATTATTAGCACTATCATATCACTGCTGGCACTGCAGCTATAGTGATCGATCCTACTACAAGTACTAGTACTAGTTATACTTCATTAGTGAAGCGGTCTAACTAGGCAGCTACATGTAGGTGAAGGAGAGGGTCAGCTCCAGCGACATCTTGTGTTTCTGCTCCGGCTCCGGCTCCGGCTGCGGCTGCTGGTGGATGGATCCCGCTGCCTGCGTGGCGCCGCTGTAGGAGGACGGCTGGAGGTTGTCAAAGCTGCCGCTTGCGCTTGCGCCGTCGCCTGAAGAACGCTGCAGAGAGGAAGCAAACATGTTAGGAACAATAGGTGTTTCAGACCCAAAGAAACGAAACAGAACATACTGATGAAGTTGGGTGTGATATGGTATTACCGAAAATATCAGTAGCAAACTAATTTCATCGAGAAAAAAAATAGAAAAATGCTAAACACATATTCACCAAACCAGCTACTGCTAGTTAAGCATCGGAACATATATAGACCAAATGTGCGAACAAAAAATCTGCAGAAATGCAGCAACACAGGCGGACAGTGACCAGAAGTTGTCCTCTAGCATTCGGCCACCACATCACGTCCCTGCTGTGACCCTGTCCGTCTCGCCTAGCTCATGGCAACGATGTCAAGCCGCCGGAGACAGCGTCGACGGTGGCGAGGAGGGCAAGGACTAGTGACAAACGAGGCCCCTTTTTTCCCATCGTGCACTGAAAGATTAATTCAGTGCTATCGCATCATCATATCTTAATAACAGTCTAAACCAAACCAGTCCGGCTAAAACTGGTAGCGACGGGCTGGTTTGAGTAATCAGCGGAAACCGTTTTAGTATAAACCACGAATGCCCAGGCTTACGTAGAGGTAATCAAGAAGAGGTGGATAGATATACATACCTGGTGGCAGCAGCGCGCGACGTTGCCGTCGTCGTCGACGAGGTAGCCGGCCTCGGCGCAGAGCGCGCGGAGCACGTCGTTCTGGTCGGCGTGCTTGGGCAGCGCGTAGCCGGCGTGCGCGCGCAGCCCCGCGTAGATCCTCGTGGCCACCTGCCGCCTCCGCCGCTCCCGCTGCCGGTTGTTCTCCCGCTCCCGCTCCGTCGGGTTCCGCAGCGACGTCGTCACCTTGCCGCCACGCCCCTCCCGCCTCACCATCCACGGCCCCCTCGTCATGCGGATACACCCCCGCCTCCTCGCCGCCACCACCACCGCATCCTTACTACGGGCTCCGGCCACCTCCATCACTACTCCCACGCAGCTTCTCTATCTAGCTCGATACTTACCACGCCCACACCCAGTTTGGCTGATCGATCGATCGTTCTCTTCTTGCTCTACTTCACACACAATGGTATATGTGGTACTGGTATATTTATAGGCAGCGGCGGATAAAGCTTCTTCTTCCTCTTTCACGGTTGCAGAAAGGCAAGTGCTCCATGGTGCATGCACCTTGTTGCTATGTGCATGTAAGTTTCTTTGCCTCTCTCCAACACACACATACACACACTTTATCTGACTATCTTGTGTGTGAGTGAGAAGGAATAATTAAGGTGGTTGGCGCCTGGAGGCATGTAACATCTGTGATCTCTTTCTTGTGTGTTGGGTACACTAGCTAGTAGCTAGGCAGCTGCATGCTAGAGGTTAAATCTTACAAATAAAGAAGAATCATTTTCATCTTAGTACTTCTAATGGTTCCATGCCCCATTTGGATCCTCCCACCTTTGCCTTTCTAGTTACCACTTCCATGCCCACTTGGCTCCATGCAGATTGCAAGATGCAGGTCTAGCTCACGCCTAGATAGCTATAGGGTGGCGAGTGAGCTGCCTAGAGAAACCACCTTGCAATTCCATGCACTGCAACTGCATGCATGATGCATGTGTGGTGTGCATGCAGTGCAATGCTAGTGTGCATGCTACTGTATAGAAGTAGATCACATAATCAACTTAATTGTCCATATAAAAAAATCCAGGTTTTATATGTTGCAATGCATGCATGAGATGTGCATGATGGCAATGGCAGAGATTTTATCATGCATATGGTTAGTAGTAGTACAATAGTACTTCCCACTCCCCGATTAGTTGGGTGGTCAAAAAGGAGGAGAAACCGCCATATCTTCGATGGCTCATGAGTTGTGTGCACTAGAATCTGGGAATTTTATCATGCATGCATGCGTTTGGGTACATTCAGGTGTGCCACACCCACACTGTACTCACGCCTATTTGATTCTTTCTACCACGTTGTGAATGCATGCAAATTATTATTTTTCAGAGAGAGAGAGAGAGAGCGCATGCATGCATGCAAGTACATGATTAACTGCCAGTTTATTCAGAGAGAGAGAGAGAGAGAGAGTAAGTACAGTATATAGCAGCCGGGAAGATGGTATATTTTTGAAAATATCCTGGGAAGATGAAACAAAAGGGTACTCCTCAAGCCCTTTGTTGAATTTAATTCGCAGGTAGAGTATAGTAAAAGAAAGAAAGCCACTAGTGTTGTTAAAAAAAATCTCACCTGTTTATTCGAGAAAATTGCAGAAAACTACACATTTGAGGCTAGGGCTTCAGAAAACCACGGCTTTTGGAGATCGCTTCAAAAAACTACTATCTTTGGGGGTGGAGAATACAAAGAACTAGGAACTTTGCGTAATCGGGCAGTTAGCTAGTTTGATCACAATGCCGACGGGCGGGCCCGCCTTAGATCATGACGTTTTTCGAAGTGATCTCCAAAAGTTATAATTTTTCAAAGCCCTAGCCTCAATTATCGTAGTTTTCAGCAATTTTCTTTGTTCGTTCCGTACTTTCACAGCTTGAGACACTTTCAGTTTTGTTCTTCCGTTCTTCTTCTTTTTGGGGAGGAAAAATGTTCTTCTCATTTAGCTACCAGCCAATCAGTCCCTTGTTGCTACACAAAAGCTAGCTCGCAGACACTACGATGTTCGATTTTTCACTTTGTAGATTTTGCCAAGGAACCGCGCGCGCCGGACAAGCCAAAGCACCGATGCCACCGAACAGGCCAAGACAAAAACGTCGAGTACTAGCAGTAAAATCTCACTTCCGTCCATGGCAAAAAGGGAGAGGTTAAAAAGCCAAAAGGCAAAAAGGCTCGAGGCCATTCAGACCGTCACCTCAGGTAGCTAGCTAGCTAGGCATGTCTTGTTTGATGTTTCCTGGAATCAGGCAGGAATTTTATTTATTTTATCACGCATGCATGCATGCATACGTTCAGGTGTGCCAAATGCCGAAGATGTAATTGTACTCCTTGTGGAATTTAACGCGCTCTAGTAGAGTACAAACAGATGAGAAAGCGAAAAAGAACCAAAGTATAGAGTAGAAGCAAAAGAAAGCGCACTGTTCCATGATTTTCACAGCTTCGACGATGATACCGCTTCATCTTTCGGGACAATACAACTTTTCAGTGTTTGTTGTTGTTCTTCTTCTTCACTTTTCTTCTGTTTGAATTTTTTTTCTCGTTTAGCTTATTGTGTTATCCTATGACATGATATATATTCCTCGAAATAGGCTTGGGGCCGACAGCACAAAAGAATCCTAAAAGAGAATACAAAAGAGCGAAAGGGGAACTAATGCACAACATCGCCGGATCGATACGCGACGATGACTCGCAACCGCTGCGCCCTCCGAAGAAGTCTCATCACGCTCCTATGCCTCTGAATTGCTGTGTATCAAGCAACACCTTTAAGAAGAAGTGTGACGATGACAACGTTGCTTCCCGTACTTCTCTTAGGATTTATCCTGGTACACATAGGGGAGTGGGGAGATGGTACACCGACGCCCTTCAAGAAGGATGGAGGCACCCATAGGTGTCACTGCGTCGGAGCCGGCCTAGCATGCAAGGATTTCTCCCGACCCCCAAAGAACCACAACCAAATCCAATCCTTGCACTCCAACAAACTTGCCGTCCAACCAATATGCGCCAAAACAGTCTTGCAGTCATCATCAACGCCTCACCATGGAAGACACTACGAGGTTGACCGGACCGAGAAGAACCCGCCGAAAACATGGGGCAGCGGCACCGCTGCCACGTGGGAGGGACCAACCTCCACCGCCATAGCAATAGCAGACCAGATGCAGCCGCAGAAGTAGACCAGGCCCGAAGCTGCCCCGTGAAGCTCGTGCCCCCCGCGCTGCAGCAGACACAGCGGTGTCGTCACTACCCCTATCCTGAGAAGTTCCCAGACCAACCATGGAGACCTGAGCTCGAGCTAGCCTGCCCTAACCCAGATCAAGCCCAAAGGGCCTAGATCTAGGTTTGGAGCAGCCAGACACGCCCAACCCTGCCACCGCCGCTGCCAATCAGGAGCAACCTCGCCCCGCCGCCATTCATGCCATCACCGGAGCGTGTCCTACCGAGCCCCACCGCCGCCAGAGGGGTCTCAGCCATGCTGAGTTCCCCCACGCCGGGTAGAGGAAGGGGCCGCCGCCACCAACTCGCATCAGCACAACCCGGGCAACGCGTGGCGGCACCCGCCGGCAGTGGCGGAAGGGAAAGGACCGGGGGAAGGAGGATGTGGGGTGGGGTGGGGTGAGGGGTCGCCGCCGGTCGCCTCGCGTGGGGAGGCGACGCGGGGGGCACGGGGGCTTTTTTCACTTCTATCCACATGCTATATATTTAGTTGCATGGAGAAACAAATAATATTGTCACATTGTCTGGATCACTTGGGTACTACTTTATGGTTTCCAAAATATGGTGCAATGAGCTTCGTTAACTATATATAAAAGAGTACCAAATGCATGCAAATACAAATTATGCATCATGCATGCCAAATTGATGCATGCATGCATGCATGCACGTTCACCTCTTGTCATAGCCGAGCTGAATGTAAAAAATTCCAGATGCTTTAACCAATATTGGCAGAGAATTCCAGACTCGCTAGCATTGCAAATAATCATCAAACGTCAAAATGGCGAAAGAAATTGGTGGACAATAAGAGGGAGCTAGCACAGTTTGCTGCCAATACCGTACCTACGTACTATATATGCGCATATTTGGTGGACAAAGAGGGAGCGCATCAATGGCAACGAACAGGCAGAGACAAAAACAACAAGCAGTAATAAGATCTCGATCTCGCTATCCTTCCATCCGTGGCAAAAAAGCGAAAAGGCTCGAGAGCACATTCAGACCGGTGTGTCAGGCATATATACAAGCACCGGTATTCTCTCCTGCTAGCTCTCGTTCAGAACGCCAGTCAGTCAGTCAGTCAGTCCTGACGTCGTCCACGTCAAGGCAGACGGAGATCGAGAATAGAGTTTGTAAGCAGGTCCAAGTCGCGTCAGCGTAACTTGGTATGGACCGAGAATAGAAGGAGGCAGCAGCATCGTGGTAGTCTTAGTGGTAATGTAATCTGTTGAGCATACGGGGGACTATGGCGAATGCTATTTATCGCTCAACGCGGGCGTTTATAGTCTCCGCTCACGCGGGTGCCCGCATTGGGCCGGCCCAATTAGTGTTCTTCCTTTTTTTTCTGTTTCTTTTTCTATTATTTCCTGGTTTTTCTTTTCTAAGTCTTTTGCTTTTATCTGTTTTCTGAACATTTTAAAAATATGAACAATTTTTAAATTGGAACACTTTTCGAATTACAATTTTTGAAATTTGAACATTTTTTAAGTATGAACAAATTTTGAATCTGAATTTGAAAATTTTGAATAGCTGCAAAAACTGTTAAAATTCTAAAACTGCTTAAACTTGAAAACTGTTCAAATTTAGAAAAACTAAAAATAGCATCCTTGTTTGTTTGGGCCGCTTTGGGGGCGGCCCATGAGAAAAAGGCTGTGTGCGGAGCGATGGTTCCGCGCGCTTCAGGCGGGAAACAGCAGCTCCCGGGAACTACTACTAGTTGCTTCCAGTGGGCGCAGCAGCCACGTCTGCATTGTAGGACAATCCAGTAAACCAAGCAATGGGCTGCAACATGAATTCCAGCCCAATTAACCACATACAGCCTATTTGATGACTAGAGAAGCGTTCCTAATGAATAATTCGGCCCACGCGGGATTAGAGGACCATCCGACGGCTAGAAACATCAAGATGGTGCGATTCGACATTAAAGAGATTTCAGTGGAGAGCGGGCATGAATCTGACTCTTGTCGGGAAATTTTGCGCCATCCTTCGACGGTTGTCCATGTTAAGGAATTGACGCCCGTACCGGTGGAGAAGAATCTGATGGAAGACAGCAGAACAGAGACGATGGAGCTAACACTTGTCACCGTGGCGGTTGGATCGATCACTTTTCAGATGGTGACCGGCATGCAGACCATGGTAGCTGGGATCGCTTATGCAGAGTACACGGTGATAACCAGGTATTGGTTATCTCTATGAGCTCATGGCCTCACCCGGCCGTGTGAGGCCTAGGCGATATGCCCAGACGAGTAACGCCCAGGCGCTATGCTCAATGTGTAGCGCCTAGCAGAAAGACGTCATGCTCTAATATGTAGCGCCTATCAGAAAGGCGCTATACATTGAGACATAGTCTGTCGCTCCGAGCCCCCCTCTCCACCCCTCCCAATTCAGTTACCAGCCACCAGAAGAACAACAAGGAGGTGTCGGCGGTTCCTCCTCCCCTCTCTCTCAAATCCCCTCCTCAAATCCATCAGATCTGAGAGATTTCACCGTGGATTTGCTCCCCAATCCCTCCCTCAAGGTAATCCCCTCCGTTCCCCTCTCTTTCATCCAATGAATCTTGCACATTATCTTCTAATTGTTTGAAACCCTAGGTCTAGTTGGATTCATAATATGACATATTTGTGCATGTTATTGGTTAATTGGCAGTTATATATTAGTTGTATTTGATGGGAAATGAAAATGTGTTGTTGATTTGCATTCTATATGATGGTTGTATGTGGATTTGTATGGTTGTGTAAATAATATGCTCCCATATTCTTTGTTGTTTATTGTATAAATTGAAACAATGGCAACATAGGATGAACCACACACATTTTATTGATGTTTGGAATATATATGTAGGATGATGTGGCTACTTGAGGATTACTATGATCATGAACACCGGGCATACTTGATGGCGAAGAAGCATATGGTAATAAAACCATGGTTAAACTTCTTTGTTTTTATTTTACTATTAATTCAATTGTGTTGGAAAAAGCATAATGTTTTATCTTGTATGTATGTAGAGACTTCGTCCCCTCAAGCTTCGGTCTCATGGCATGTCTTCGAATGACATGTCGTACGACGAGCGATACACTGAGTACATCAAGCGGCTAGGCCTCCTTCCTTTCATCACGCTTGTGAGCCGGTCGACGCCAAATCTCAACGCGGCTGCTATCATCGTACTTGTCGACCAGTGGAGGCCGGAGACGCACACTTTCCACCTCTAGACCGGCGAGATCACCCCTACTCTTTAGGATGTTTCCATGATCTTTGGACTTTCTATCACGGGGGAGCCTCTCTATATGAGCACAAATTTCGATGGGTGGCGCAATGAGATGCAGCTACTTATTGGCATGGCTCCTGGAGAACTTGAAGATAGGAGCAAAGATAGAGTACTAGCACGCGCGACATACGCGTGGATTGTGGAGAACTTTGCGCATTGTAGTTGTAACAACTAACATGATGACTCAATCTTCTCCAATGTAACCTTGTAGGTAGCAGCAATATTTAAGATCACGAATAGTAAAGATATACCTGGAATCCCAGATGATTTTTCTGAGGATGGGAGAAGTTTTTTGAAACTGTGCTTAAAACCTGATCCAGAATCCCGCGCCTCTGCAAGTCAGTTGTTGGACCATCCTTTTGTTCAGCACCATCCAGCAGTAAGAGCAGCAAAATCCAGTGCATTGAGAAATGCATTTTCTGCTCTAGTAGATGGGAAGCATTGTTATAGTCTTTTCGTCATGGTGAGCTCATTTCTTCAGTATATATTTGTTCTGTTTGGTCTTTTCCTCATTAAGAAAATCTTTCTTATAATCACTCATTGTCATGAGTGCTTGCACATGCTTGGATTGAGTCTGGGACAGTTTAAAAAATAACTAGCAGGCTAGCGGCACTCTGTTGTTATCTTTGGCCATGGTATTAATAATGTGAATGCCTCAGATAAATTTTGTGAGATTTTGGCTTAATGATGTCAAAGATCCTCTTATATCTGCTATTAATTAATAGTTGATGAGCAAATTGTGACTTTATTTTAGTAAAGTTCATTGCAAGATTATTTTTGTCAAGGAAAAAGATGTCATTTTTTGCTTCATTTACGGCATCTGTTCTCCTAAATTCTGAGCATCCTTATCCTGCCCTCTCTGTTGTCGCAGTCCAGCAGGGAGCTTCCATCATGGAGAAGCATTGCTCCCCTCAGGGATATAGGCGTAAGTGCGAGAAATTTTGAATCACATGGATGTAAAATTGAAAAATAATACTACTGAGATACTCGCATCTTTATCATATCAACTCAACTCAATGAAAATCCCGATGGTTGAGGAATAGTACCTGTCGTGGTGCCAGAGATTGACGAGCTCTAGGAAGCTCAGGGCAGTGACAGAGGGCCGGGGTGGCAACATACCTATCACGACGTTGAGGACCTTCTCCTCCAGCCACCGATTCAGCGCCATCACCGCGTCTAGACCCGCGGCGTCCACCTACAGTACCATTTCCTCCGGGTGTCTCTGCATGAAGTAAGGGAAGGAAGGAGGATGGGGTGTGGGGAATATCATGGAGGTGAGGAGGTCGTACGAGAAGCGTGGTGGGATTGGTCGGCGCTGCCGTCTTGGTGCTGGTTGCAGGGCGACCGGCGGTGGGTCGAGCTAGGTGGAGGAGAAAGGAAGAGAAGCACTGAGGTGAAGGAGTGAGGAAGAGATAAGATTTTGGGTTGACCACATGGAATTTTTTTTGCCTAGCCTCGAGTTTCGCTGTAACCAGTCCATACATTGTTTGGTTGACATCCTCCCCACTATCCTGGGGCATGACCTGGAGCTTTCTCCCGTTAGGACGAATACTAAACGAGACGCATATTGGTATTATTGCATTGTTATAATATGAGTTGTGAACTGTCAGTCAAATTTTGGACCGAATTAGTCTTGAAATATATGTCATAAATTTGTCTAAATTTAGATATATCTAAATTATTTAGTGTCTAAATACATCTAAATTTACATAAAATTTTGATATCCATTTGAAGATGGAGGGAGTATTATAAGTTCATGATTAAAACTGCAGTACCATGAGCTCGGATGGTTTATAAGTTATCAAAGCTTTAGTGTTCACTCACTATTATCCTTATTGTATTTGATATATGTCAGGAGATTCGTGCAATTATTTTTTGTTTCTGAATTCTAAAGTATGAATGTGTAGTATTTATGTATATATATTTTGAATCATCTAATTTGGGATGAATAATTCTCAGTTTGCATTTATGATACCATTAAATGTTATATATAGTAAAAAAATAGATCCTTCACTTCTCCGCAAATCGTTGCAATTTCACTTTTGGCAGCCATGTTGTCGTCCTTGACCATCATCCTCGAAGACATGTAGGCTACCAAAGGCACCATGAGTTCACGTATAGCGGTGGTGGTGCATCGTCGTGTGTCAGACTGACCAGTTGCTATAATTCTACTATGTTTATAGCAGCCAAGGATGCATAATCCGTATTAAATCATTTCTTTGTAGGAGTTAGAGGAAAATAAATTTGTAGGGTCATCTTACTTATCAAATTGCACTGTAAGGCAGTTCAGATGATTACAGTGATACCCCTTCTTCGAAGAACTGAATTATGTGAATATAATTTTGTGATAAATTTTAGATTGGTGACATGCACGTATACCTATGAAATCTAAAAAAATTAAAAACCCGTAGAAACGTACGGGCATTTTACTAGTTCCCTAAAAAACACAAAAACACTTAAATCACAAAAAATCAGCCTGACGGTTTTCCCTTAATAAAATCAGCATCTATTGAATAGTCGGGCTCTACAGTTCGAACTTAACGGCCCATCGGAAGAGCTTTAAGAAGATCCGCAGCAAACCTCGTGGACTGGATGCAAGGAACTTATGGGCCGGGCCATCTATGTAAAGAAGTGTTATAAACTGGCCCTGTGTTTGTCTCGAAAGAAAAATTGGCCCTGGGAAGACCCAACTGTAGTGAAGTAGAAAAACTTGGCTAAAAAAAAGAGTAGAAGAAGAAAAACTAGGGAGTAGCGAGCGCAGCAGCAGACCGTTGCTCCTAAACTGCCAGGTGATGATGAAATTCTTGCTCTGTCAAGAATAGCAGATTGACTAATGATTTTTGCCGCAGATTTCTTAGCAGTACCGATCGGCAATGTTTGAAGTCCTATATTCTATATATTTCTTAGAAGTACTCCCTTTGTTTTAAAATATAATATGTTTTAGATTTTTAAAGAAAATATATCTAGACTTGTTTTAGTGTGTAGATTTATTTCAAAACCGAGTGAACCTACGTACTAAAAGTAGTCTCTATATATTTATTTCACAAAGCTAAAACATCTTATATTTTAAAATAGAGAAAATATTATTATTAGAAAACGGGCTAGGAGTGCACACACGTGGGGTTGCGTGGTTGGACTTATTTATACCTTTTGGATTTAAGTCACAAAAGTATAGTTTTGGCTTTAACTTTCGGCTCTTTTTTTGTGAGTAAGACTAGTATTAAAAGAAACAACGATATGTACAAAACATCTTTGAGATGTAGTTCATCTTCGATCTCCGGACGATAGCACGCCTCCGTTGCCGCTCCTCCTAGAGTCGGCCTCACATTATTGGTTGCGAATGGTAAGTCACCGAACAAGCCGAGAAGGTCACATCCGTCTAGAGATGAAAAATAAAAATGAACCGCCTATGAAGCTCATTGACGATCGGAAGATTCACACAGCCAGAAGAAGTCCTTTAGGACCACGCCACTCCCACAAAATTGTCGACATCATCGTCAAGATGGGGCTTAAGCCGAGGAGACTTTATTGGAGAAGACGAGTTTCGTAGGGCCAAAATTTTTTCAGATTTTGGCCTGGGTTCGCCCAATGAGTGAAGATGCTCTAACCTCTGGCTTTGACTGAATATTATTGAATGATGATACTACTCCCTCTGGACTCCCATCTGTTTAGATTTGGATATATCTAGTCATGTTTCAATCTAGATATATCCAAACTAGACAAATTTAAATTCATTAATTGAGATCGGAGAGAGTACTTGTAAACTTTTCAAAAGCGCTTATTAGATTCATATAAGAACCGCATCGACGGTTTAATCGACGAGTGCGCCTTTGCTCTCCTTGCTCCTGCGCGCTACCCACCACCTACTAGCAGTAACTAGAGTGTACACTCGCCAGGACCGGACGCGCCGTCCTGTTCCGTTTGATGGCTTCGCTCGTCTGCTCGTACGAAAACTTCGCAGCCCCAAGGCCTCACGAACCAAGAGAAAATAATGGGGGGAAAAAGTACAGGGGGCCAGGCAGGAGGGCTTGAGGCAAGAAAAAGTAAAGAAGAGAGGGGGGGGGTCAGACCGAGCGCAGCGCAGGACGGATGTGGGGGAGTGCTGTACAGTGGAGCCGTGGCCCGTGGCAGGCGACAGTACCGTCCACGGGCATTGAAGCGCGCCTGCCTGACTTTTCGCAAGCGAGCGCGCGCGCCCCTCACCTGGCGTGGGTTTTTGTCTTCCACTCTTTCGCCCCAAGGGGACGCGGGCCGGGGCGGGGGGCGCGCTGGTAATTTCGCGCGGCCGGGAAGTGGTGGGGCAGGGGGTACTCTGACAGCGCTCTGGCTCGTCGCTGGCCTGCTGCGATGACTGGGTTATTAAAGCTACTAGTTCGATAGGAGGAGCAGCTAGCTAGCTAGCTAGGTACCCAGGCAGGTGTCACGCTGCATTGACCGTTCGGCACGGCACGGCACGGCACGGGAACTTCCTTCACATCACCCCTCCCCTCGTCCTCCACTCGTGACCTCTGAACGAAGCATCGCGCGTGCTCTGTGTGTGTGTGTGTGGGGTCTCCGCCTCCACCCAAAACCTCCAACCAAAACTAGCATCAGCTTAGGCCTCTTTTTTTCATCTAAAAATATCTATAAACGATCTTTCTATTTCTACTCTACCTCTATACATTTACCTAGATTGATAACCCATGCTTCTTTCATACTCCCTCATAAGTGTATTTTTAGCTTTAGCCTAAGTCAAATGTAGTAAATTTTGACTAATTTTTTAGCACAACGTACCAACATTTATGACACTGAATTGTTATCATTAGATTTATTTTTAAATCTAGTTTCATAACATGTCAATTTGATGTAATATATGTTTTTATATTTCTCTATAATACGGACGGAGGGAGTACACATTACCACTCAAACAGACGGGCGCCACGTCTATTTTTAACAAAAAAGTTTTGATCCTTCTTTTGAAAGAAGTTGACAAGTTCCATGTGCATTGACGTCCACCATATAGTACTAGCACTAGCATTTCATTACAAAGCAAAGTATCAACAACGGAGCAACAACCTGATGGCAAAGCAAAGTGAATAGCTTCTCAACCAAGGGGCAGACCGGACCTACAAAAGCGTACGGAGCGCAGTTAAGCTATTGTGACCGGCTCGTCAACCCATGCACCTACGCTGTAGCTGACCCTGCTCACTCATGTAGTACTAGTAGACTGCACCCGGCTTTGACGTCTACAGCCCAACCATTCATCCTTTAGAGCATTTTCGTTACCCAAACAATCCGTTTCTATCCGTTTTGGTTGGGCCGATTCAGGGGCGTGGTCCAGTCTGTCCGACCGATCTCGCCCAGCGGCGTGACCCATTGTCCGTGTCTGGTCATCGCCAACGCCGGCGTATTTTCAGTGGCTTTCTGCCGTCACACAGTCTCCCACCTTTCTTTTCCGCTGCTTCCGCGAGTTCTGAGCGTTTCCCGTCGCGTCCAGGCGTGGCCATAAAAAGGGAAGGCCGCCGAGATATCTTCGTCCAGACCCGCACCACCCACAGCACAAACAACACCATGCCTGGCCACTGGCGTCAACCCGACGAGGTCCATGGCAACCCCGACGCCGGCAGAGAAGAGGGCCCTGCGCGGCCGTTGTGGTTACCGAACCCGTCGTTGCCACGGTGCTCTCACTACAACTACAACAGGACCATCGGCGAGCGTTTCTTGTTCGAGGTGATACGTTAATGTCTTCAGAATCTAGCAAGGGTTAAGAAGATACGTTGAGTACGAGCATACTCAGCAAGTTCACTAAAAAGGAGTGTTTGATGCACTATATATGCTACATCTATACTTCAGATACGTCGGTCTCCATTCCATAGATGTTTTCGTAATTGTTCCCTTCGACACTTCCGGATACTTTTGGTTCTTCATAGCGGAATTCTTCTTGGTCTTCAATTGGATATAGTATTTCCTTTTTCTGACCGTTAATGTCTTCAGAATCTAGCAAGGGTTAAGAAGATACGTTGAGTACGAGCGTACTCAGCAAGTTCACTAAAAAGGAGTGTTTGATGCACTATATCTATAACCACACACCATAAGTCGTAGGCAATGCAAGTTTTTGTAAATATTTTTTTAAAGGTTGCTTTTATTCTGAAAAGCTATGTCCGTCAGCCTTCATGGTTTTACCAGAACTTTCATGGAGTTTCTTTCCCGCCGCGTTCGCATCTCCTTCCCGGAACAGAGAGTAACAAGTTACAGTTCTTACACTCTGCAGAGGTGCGTTACTTTACCCATGAGAAATCTTAGCTTTGTTGCACATCCGGGCGCGCATTCCCGTTCACACTTCCTTGGTATGAGGCCCAGACTAAGATCCAAGCCAATCACTGTCCTTCTCCGCGACCCCGTATACACCACAATTGTTGTATGCCCAAACTCAAGGTAGACTTTTCCCCATATAAAACGGCTATACCTTAGTTGGATACACACAACAACCATTAACACTAGATATCTGTCTTTTGTAAGCCCAGATCCACAGTAGACTTTTCCCCGTATAAAACGGCTATACCCATGATCTGTAACTTACAAATGCCCAGAACAGTGTCCAATGCATGCAAAAGGGAGCCGATCCAGCTGACTTCTTCGTCCCATTCCAAATATCATGGTTAACGCATAATATATGGTGCAAGAATCACTGGCGACATTGGTGGTTAAGTCCTAGATAATATGTTCCTTTACCACCAGAACATTTCATAGAAGGTTATTACCTCATGGTAAATAACCTATAATCATATTATTATAAAAATAGTGTTTTCAGACCTTTTCGAAATACAGGTGATGACAACACTGGATTTGTAAAATACTTTACAGAAAATAATCAAAGGACATGAGCAAGTATGAACTTGCCTTGATATAGCGAAGTATTGTAGTCGAATGTCTCGACTTGACCCTGGACCTCGGGTTCTACAAAAGTACCATCATTGCCCGGTAAGGACAACGTTTAAAGAAGCAATATGTTTTTATGCATAAGTAATGCTATGTATTTTGTAAAACCTTAAGTAATTCCTCAACATTACATGTGAGTTGGATTTAGATGATTTGTTCAGGATGTGAATTATCTTTAAGTTTACTTTATAAAGGAGTGTAGTTGTAAGGGTTTTTGGATAACATATAAGATATGAAAGTAAGGTACAATTGTAATACAATTCTAAGATTGGGTGATACCATGTAATCATTACAAGGTTTATGATTTAATTTTGTTATGGTTTAAAAGAAATGGTATAGTGTTTCTTTTGAAAGTGGCAAAAAGAATAACATTTGAAGAAAATATTATTTATGTTAAGTTAATCAACACTAAAGATTAATAAGATCAAAGTTATGGTTTAAGATAAGGTTTAAATGATTTTGAGTCATTATATACCTAGTTTAAATGATATGTCAGACCAAAGTTAATTTGAAAGATATAATTGGGTTGGGATATAATATTTATGGTATTAACAATAATTAGGGTTTTTCCTAAGCATAATGGAACTTAATTTTAAAGACTTAAAAATAGTATATTTAATATTCATAGATTATACTATAAGATCTTGCTATATAAAGCAACAAGTGAATTTATTTTATAATATATTTAATGAATACTAAGTTTGTTAATATGATTATATATGAATTGAGATCACTTACTTCTAATTTAAGTTAATGATTTGCAAGACTAATCTTGTAAATCTTGGACTTATAGTTGATTAAATATTTTAAAAGAATATTATAAAATTGATTATTTAAATTTGGATAGTATTCTAAATTATAATTATAGGTTAGACTATTTTAGAGTTAAAAGATTGTGTTTTGAACATGATTATTTCTTACTTAGGAAATAATGTTAAATATTTAATAAAACAACTATCTCATTTTAATAATTGAAGATATATGATCTAAGAATTTTAACATGTTTTTGGAATAATATATTTAGTATTATCCTAGTAAGTATTCTCACTTAAAATCTTAAAATTGAATTTTATTTATCTTTAGATTTTTTTTATAAAATTTCTCAATTATTGAATGTCTTTAAATATTTAAGTTTTATTTGTAAATTTTTTGAGTTAGTATTTTTAGTAGATAAGAGATTTATTTTTTATGTATGAAAGTCATTTTTATTTATTTTTAGGAATTTTTCTGAATTTATTAAATTTCATTTAGTTATTTAAGGGTGTTAATACTTATTTGTATTTTATTAAACCAAATAAATATAATTATATTTTTCTTAGGTGGATATTATTTTAATAAACATTTTGATGTATTAAATATATTTTTAGGATTTTTCTACATTTTTCTAGGAATAAAATAGTGTATAAGGGTATCTTGGTCATTACTTTATTCTAGCTTTTTTTATACCCTCTTTTTATTTTTATTCTGGTCTGTTTGGTTTGCAACATAATTGGCTCGACCCAGCCAGGTCTGGCTCGAGGTCAACCCGACCCCGGCCCCTTCACCCCTCTCACATCTCGCTTCTGGAACAAACCCGATCCTCCCCTCTGCGACGCCCACCGCCACCGCTCGCCAAATCCCGGCGAACACCGGTTGCTACGGCCACCACCGCCAGCCACCCTAGCTCTGCCTATCTCAGACCTACTCATCCCTCCAATTCGATTTGTGAATGACGCCCTCTTGATCTCGCCCCCTTCAATTATCTGATTCTAGGGTTCTTGTTGCTCATAGCTCTAGAGGTTGATGGTGATGCGAAGAGGGTCTGGTTGTGGTGTGTTCGTGGTCGCTGGCCATAGTGGCTTGCGGTGACGAGCTGGTGTTTTGCCGGTGTGGGGATGTCCAACACCACCGTGCTTCTCCTTGGCTGTCTTGGTTGCGGTCTAGGCGCGGGTTGCAGTGCCTCTAGGTGCTCCTCGTGCCGCCATCCTGGCTCCCATCACCTCTATGTCACCACCGTCTACTTCCTCTTCTTGTTGTGCGAGGTCAATCGGGCAAGTTTCTTTCTATCTCACTCTCTCTCTCGGTATGAATCCTAATTCGGGTTCCTCACTTTGGTTCATGATACATTACAATAGCTTTGTTACATAACTTGCTTAATGAATTTGGCTTGAAAATTCCTCTATCTGAATTGGATAGTGGATGATACTGGTTTGTGACTCCTGAATAATGAATTTATTCTTATATAAGGTTTGGTTGGTTGTTGAGATGATCCGATATTAATTTGTTTTGATCTAGTTGGCTTATGGAATTGTGTGGTATTGGCCCCATGCTAGCTAAACTATGTTGTTGTAGAATGAGGCCCTTGGATTGGATATTCAGCTTGAGCTATTTATGTTCCTGGTTGGGTACTATGTTTAAGTAGCTTACAGTATTTTCCTTGAGCTGCGATGTTGGTTGTGGTGTGGTGTTCTCCTGGACATGTGCCATGCCCATGGTTTGTTTTAGTTAAACTACTGGTTGCTAGTTAGATTATTTGATCTGACTTTGCTCTAGTTTGGAACTTGGGAAAAGAATCTGACTCTATGTCCTTGTTGATAGTGAAATGGTGTATATATTTGATTCCTTGATTCTCTTACAAGGAAGATGATAAATCTGTTTTTAATAGACATAGATGAGCTTGTTGGTACAGAGGTGCTACCCTCTGGGAATGTACCCTGTAGCCTATCAGGTGTGGTATAAGTTTATCTAATAAAACTAGATCATAAGCTAATGATGTTGGTCTGAAGCTATGTTTTTTATAAATTCCCAACTGATGCATGTGCTTGGTAGAGAATATATTCAGCTAATGATTTAGCTGAATCATGGTGGTGTTGATTGGGAAATAATTGGAAAAATATGCCTTGCTTGCTAGCAGATGGATTATAAAAAAAGATGGTGGTTTTCTTTGGCTTGTACATGTGCTCTTGATCTGGTGGTTAGATGATACAATAGCTTAATATGCTCCCCACATCAGATTCATATGGTAAATGCTTATAGAATGATTATCGTAGCTTTGCTACAGTATAATAAATGATTCCTAGTTTATGAACTAGGAAAATGATTTGAGATATGGTTTGGTTGCCTATAGCTAGTTGACTGGGTGGTCTTTTACCACATAGGATTTGGCTACTGTGGTGCCTTCTTGGAGTGTGCACAGTGGCCAAATCCCAAGCCATAATAGTTGTTGTTTTTTCTTTAAGAGCTTTCTTGAAATGATAAGAACTGGTACTACATAGATCTGATACCAACTTGTGGTTTGTGTGTGAACTATGGACTGCTGGAAATCTTTACTTGGCCTGTGATGCAAAGGCTGAGGCCAAACCTCTATGATGAATCTTGCCTGGCATCCCATGCAATTTTGAGAGGATCTCTCTATTCAATCCTCCTAGAGAAAGATCTAGTTGAAGGATAGATAGAATTTGTTGATTTGTAGAATTTCCCTGGTATTTCCAGATCTATGTGTGAGCTACAAGAATGATTTCTACACGATTCAGTAGTTGGTTCTGATGATTTTTACCTGAGGTTGGTGAGTGGCTTATAGCCTGTTGTAGATCTTCTACTTGCCCTTGATCAGCTGCTAGAACTCCTACTTGAGCACCTGGATGGCTTTCCCAAGCAACCAGGATGCTTGTGTTGTAGATGTGATGCACCAAATTGATATGGGAATGAATCAGTGTTTGTGTTCCTGATTTAATGGAAGCAGTGTGCTTGACACTCTTGTACTACTGAGATAGAGGAGTGTGGTTTCGGCTGGACTATTGAGGCAAGTGAGAAAGAATCTTGGAATTCCCTCACTATTACCTTTATACTGATGTACTGGTTGTTGTGGTGGTGACAACACATGCTATGCATGTATTGTGTAAGCTATGTGTGTGCTTGCCTTTCGTGTGTGGATCAGATCAAGTAGATATTGGATATCTCCTGATGGTTTTACCTTTACTACTCACTGTTTTGGTAATACTTGCCCCACTTTTGACAATGATGCTGGGCTGAGACCAGTACTATGATGATAAGAACATATATCATTTTTGGTGAAACTTGCCCCTCATCAACTCTGCTCAATGATGTAATGAACAGTGCACCTCACTGTTAGACTGAGAGCAAAATTACTAACACTAACCCTCTTTGTTTTTATCTTTTATTTATTTGTTTTGCAGGAATGAAAAGAATATCCAGGAACATCAAAGTAGATAGAAATCCTAGCTTAGGTTTATAGCTTCTGTAATCTTTTTATTTAATTGTAATAACAATGTAATTATTATATATTGTAGTGAAGCTTTTCTTTTTCTTTATTTGTAACTATTCATCTATGTAATGACTTTGAATTTTATTGTATTGATTAAATCTTTGTTTTATTGAACAAAGATTTCTTCATATTTGTAATTATTTGATTTCCATCAATATGTATGACTTCTACTTTTTATTTAATGTATTGTACTTTATCTTTATTCTTTTATTGTAAAAGCATAATGTAATACTTCATGTATTCCTTTTTATTAATAATCTTGTTATTTCCTTGTTGTAATCATTTTTGTTTATTCCTTTATTATAAAAGGATAATGTAATATACATTTATTCTTTTAATAAGGAACTCTTCTATTTGTTCCATTATTGTAATTCATTTTCCATTTTATTTATTCATTTAATTATTTTATTATAATCTTTCCTTTATTCTTTTATTTTGAAGGAACATTGTAATGTTGGATTTTAAGGATCTTAATACTTTTATTTACAATACTTGCATTTGTATTATTGTGAATAATTAGTTATAAGTCAAATTTCTCCCCTCATATCTCCAGAAAACAATAGAGGTCATGTCAAAATTCATCTCACTCCCCTTCTGATAAAACTAAACCTAATTCATCGGAGTGAGAATTCTGATCACTCTAGTCTTTTTATTTGGCGAAAAATTTACCCGGATTTTCAGATGCATGCATGCAGATGCACAAAATCCTAAATCTTACCTTCGTTTAGTCCTAAATGCTGGGATATTACATATGGGCTCTACCTTGATCATATAGGTTGCAATAACTTAGCCAGATGGACAATTGGTGGTAGGGTGATAGGTTGGAGCGCGTCCATTTTGGTCTAAGGGAAGGCTTCTGAAAGATCTCGTCTCGATGCATGTCGAGTCTTGTGGGGAAAGTGCACCACCTCTCGAGAAGGAAAAATCTAAGTACTTAGCCGTGTCCCCGACCACGGACAATTTGAGCATCAAGACATTGAAGCTATCAAGGATCTCCTCATCCAAATTTCTAAGTTAAAAACTTGTGGTTGAACAAGGGTAAAGGTTCACCAATGTATATTGGTGGTTCCTTGGGAGTTTTTGTCAAACAAAAACTTAGTGTTTTAAACTGATAGGCAAAACCTATTTCGAGCAAAGCAAGCCTAAGCTACACTTAGCCAAATTCATATAGAAGTTAGAAACTATTATTCTACTAAGGTATCACTTGCCAATACTATTCCAATGTATTGACCCACTGTGGCTGTAACTTGTGATGTTGCAGGTTACTCCGATGAGTATTAGGGTTATGAGTCTACACCGCCTGTGGCACATGAAGATGAAGACTTTACTTTATATTGTTAAGTTGAACTCTTGTACTAGCCTATGGCTATGGTGTAAAAGACTATGTTATCTCTGGAATGATGATGTAATAATGACCTTTGTATCTGTGTACTTCATCTTAAACTGTGGATGCTAGCATTGATCCAGGGACTAGAATTGCAATCACAAGGACCTTTACCTTCATAAAGGTGGGGTCTTACAATCAAAAATTATAGATACGTTTCCGACGTATCAAGCATCCCCAAGCTTAACTCTAGCTCGTCCTGGAGTAGGTAAGTGATAAAAAGAATAATTTTTGAGGCGACATGCACCCTCACAATAAAGATCCAACCATTTGCAAGCATTGAAAGCTAGGATAAAAGAACTCTAAACACGTGCATGAAAGATGGAGTTCTAACAATAGGACATAGTAACTATGCATGCAACATGACAAGCTACAAACAAAAATCATAAATAACATGCATTGAAAAACGTTTGTTTGTTTCACATACAGAAAACATAGCATAGTGGCAATCAGTTTGTGAAGGGTTTCGCAGCATAGTAAATCAAAAAAATTCTACGGATGCGAACGAGAAAGCCAAGATCTAATATAGGAGATGCAAACAACGAGGGGGAATAGATGAGATCTTCATACCCTTGAAGATTCGCACAGCGGAACGTTCGACGGAACGTGGGTGATGTAGTCGTACTCGCTTCTCCTCCTCGTGATCCGATCCGATCTAACACCGCAAGTGGCGATGCCTCCGAGAGATGCACACGTGCGGCACCTAGACGTCTCCTCCTTCCTCGGTCCAGCAAGTATGGTGGAGAGACGGATTGGATCTACAACGCGACGGCGTGATGCAAGTGGTGGAGAGTTTCTGCAGCAGGGCTTCGCCTACGTGCAGTCGGGAGGGAGAGAGAGAGGAGGGCAGCAGGGCGGCTAGGGATTGAGGAGGAGGTGTGGGAGGGGGTGTGCCCCCAGCCCTATTTATATAGAGGGGTGGGCGGACAGCCCTTTCCCCTCCCCAAACCCTAGGGCCGTCAGCCAAGGAGGGAGGAGTGGGGGGGGAGGGGTTTCCCCCCTTCTAGAAGCTCTCCTAGGGTTTTGCCCTAGTTTGGCCGGCTGGGCCCTATGGGGCCTTGTGTCCCTGGCCCAATGCGGCCAGGGCACTCCCTAATAGGCCCATGCCCCCTCCCGGCAGGTGGGGCCACGTTGGTCCCCCTCCGGAAGGTTCTAGAAGCTTCCGGTACAATACCGATTAACCCGAAACAATTCCGAACTCCAAAAACTGCATTGCCTTATATGAATCTTATTCTCCGGACCATTCCGTAACCTCTCGTGATGTCCCGGATCCCATCCGAGACTCCGAACAAAAACTCACAAACCAATTATCCAATCTATCCTAGCGTCGAGACACGTTAAGTGTGTGACCCTTCGGGTTCGAGAACATGCAGACATGATCTTATATCAATAATCAACAACGGGGTCTGGAAACCCATATTGACTCCCACACATTCATCGATGATCATATCGGATGAACCACGATGCCAGGATTCAATCAATCCCATACATATTACCTTTATGATCACCCTCTCATAGGATGACGCTTGATGACCTCAAAGCTTTCTTCCGATACCAGGGAGTTGTATTATCTCATGGTCTAAGGAATACAATATTTGACATAAGAAAAGCTTCGCAAAGATGAACACGATGACACGATCTAATTCCTCCGCTTAGTTTGGGTCTGTCCATCATATCATTCTCCCAATGATATGATCTCATTATTAATCCACAACTCATGTCTATGGTTAGGAAACCTTAACCATCATTAATCAATGAGCTAGTCCATAGAGGCATACTAGGGACACGGTGTTGTTCACAAACCACACAAGTATTAAAGTTTCCGCTCAATACAATTCTAGCATGGAATATAAACTTTATCATGAACAAGAATTATAATAATAACATCTTTATTATTGCCTCTATGGCATAATTCCAACAGTCTCCCACTTGCACTAGAGTCAATAATCTAGCTTACATTTGGCAACAATCTCACACCCATGGCACTAAGGTGTTGATCATGTTTTGCACGTGGAAGAGGTTTAGTCAATGGATCTGCGACATTCAGATCTGTATGTACTTTGCTAATCTTCATATCTCCATCTTCTATATAATCTCGGATTATATGAAACTTGCGGTTGATATGCTTGGTCTTTGGATGATATCTTGGTTCCTTAGCGAGTGCTATGGCGCCAGTGTTGTCACACAATATCTCCAGTGGGTCCAATGCACTTGGAACCACGGCAAGCTCAGTGATGAAGTTCCTGATCCAAACTCCTTCACTTGACGCTTCTGCAGCAGCCATGTATTCTGTTTCTACTATAGATCCCGCGATCACGCTTTGCTTGCAGCTTCTCCAGCTCACAGCTCCTCCATTCAAAATATAAACGTATCCTGTCTGAGATTTAGAATCATCCTTGTCGGTGTTGAAACTAGCGTCGACGTAACCTTTTACGACGAGCTGTTCATCACCTCCATAGACTAAGAACATTTCTTTAGTCCTATTTAGGTACTTTAGGATGCTCTTCACGGCTGTCCAGTGTTCCACTCCTGGATCACTTTGGTACCTGCTCGTCAAACTAAGAGCATTGGACACATCCAGTCTAGTACACAGCATGGCATACATGATAGAACCTATGGCCGAGGCATAAGGCACTTTGCTCATAGCTTCTATATCATTTACCATAGCTAGACACTGAGCCTTTCTCAATATCTTACCTGACAACATTGGCACTGAACCTTTCTTTGCCTTATCCATTCTGAACCTTTTTAGAACTTTGTCTAGGTATGTACTCTGGCTTAAAGCTATCAGGCGTCTTTGTCTATCTCTATAGATTTTGATGCCCAATATATAAGCAGCTTCACCTAGGTCTTTCATTGAAAAACACTTGTTCAAATAACTCTTCACATCGTTAAGCATGTTAATGTCATTTCCAATAATCAATATGTCATCCACATATAGTACCAGAAATGTCACTGAGATCCCACTCACTTTCTTGTAGATACAAGCTTCGTAGCAATTTGGAACAAATCCAAAGCTCTTGATCACTTGATCAAAACGAAGGTTCCAACTCCGAGATGCTTGCTTCAGTCCATAAATGGAACGCTGAAGTTTGCACACTTTATCAGCATCCTTAGGATCGACAAAACCTTCGGGTTGCATCATATACAACTCTTCATCAATGTTGCCATTGAGGAACGCAGTCTTGACATCCATCTGCCATATTTCATAATCATGAAACACAACAATTGCTAATAAAATCCGAATGGACTTAAACATCGCTACGGGAGAGAAAGTCTCATCGTAGTCAACACCTTGAACTTGTCAAAAACCTTTCGCGACAAGCCGTGCTTTATAGACGGTAACATTACCATCCGCGTCAGTTTTCTTCTTGAAGATCCATTTGCACTCAACGGCCTTTCGGTCGCTAGGAGGGTCCACCAAAGTCCATACTTGGTTTTCGCTCATGGATCCCAATTCGGATTTCATGGCTTCTAGCCATTTCTCAGAGTCTGGGCTCATCATCGCTTCCTCATAGTTCGCAGGTTCACTGTCGTCTACTAACAAGACAGTTAAGACAGGGTTGTCGTACCACTCAGGAGGGGCACGCGACCTTGTCGACCTGCGACGTTCAGTAGCAGCATCGTCCGAAGCTTCATGATCCTTGTCATTAGCTTCCTCTATTGTTGGTGCAGGCGGCACTGGAACAATTTCAGGTGCTACGCTACTCTCCAACTTAAGAGAAGGTTCAATAACCTCGTCTAGCTCTACTTTCCTCCCACTCACTTCTTTTGAGAGAAACTCCTTCTCAAGAAAGGAACCGTTCTTTGTGACAAACACTTTGCCTTCGGTTCTGTGATAGAAGGTATACCCAATAGTTTCCTTAGGGTATCCTATGAAGACGCATTTCTCCGCTTTAGGTTCGAGCTTGTCCGGCATCAATTTCTTGACGTAAGCTTCGCATCCCCAAACTTTAAGAAACGACAACTTAGGTTTAGCACCAAACCACAGTTCATACGGTGTTGTCTCAACGGATTTAGATGGTGCCCTATTTAAAGTGAATGCAACGGTTTCTAATGCATAACCCCAAAATTATAACGGCAAATCAGTAAGAGACATCATTGATCGGACCATATCTAATAGGGTTCGATTCCGTGCTCGAACACACCATTGCGCTGTGGTGTTCCGGGTGGCGTGAGTTGCGAAACGATTCCGCTTGCTTTAAGATGCGTGAGAAAATCATAACTCAAATATTCACCTCCACGATCGGATCGTAGAAACTTAATATTTCTGTTACGATGGTCCTCCACTTCATTCTGAAATTCCTTGAACTTTTCAAATGTTTCAGATTTATGTTTCATTAAATAGATATACCCATATCTACTTAAGTCATCGGTAAAAGTGAGAAAATAGCGATATCCACCGCGCGTCGAAACACTCATCGGTCCGCATACATCGGTATGTATGATTTCCAACAACTCCGTTGCTCGCTCCATCATTTCGGAGAACGGGGTTTTGATCATCTTGCCCATGAGGCATGGTTCGCATGTGTCAAATGATTCAAAATCAAGAGACTCCAAAAGTCCATCAGAATGGAGTTTCTTCATGCGCTTTACACCAATATGACCTAGACGACAGTGCCACAAATAAGTAGTATTATCACTATCTACTTTGCATCTCTTAGCCTCAATGTTATGGATGTGTGTTTCATCCCTTTCGATATTCAGAAGAAATAAACCATTCACAGCAGGTGCATGACCATAAAATATGTTACTCATATAAATAGAACAACCATTATTCTCCAATTTAAATGAATAACTGTCTTGCAATAAACACAATCCAGAAATAATGTTCATGCTCAACGCAGGCACATAATAACATTTATTAAGGTTTAAAACTAATCCCGAAGGTAAAACTAAGGAGAGCGTGCCAATGGCCATCACATCAACTCTTGATCCGTTGCCAACGCGCATCGTCACCTCATTCCTCGCAAGCCGCCGTCTATTCCGTAGCTCCTGTTTCGAGTTACAAATATTAGCAACTGAACCAGTATCAAATACCCAGGAACTACAACGAGGGCTAGTAAGGAAAACATCAATAACATGTATATCAAATATACCTTTGATGGTTCCAGCCTTCTTGTCCGCTAAGTACTTCGGATAGTTGCGCTTCCAGTGACCCTTGTCCTTGCAATAGAAGCACTCAGTGTCCGGCTTGGGTCCAGACTTGAGCTTCTTCTCGTTAGGGCAACGCGCTTGCCGCCGCCTTTCTTGAAGGGCTTCTTTGCACCCTTACCTTTCTTGAAGGTGGGGGGCTTGTTGACCATCAACACATGATTATCCTTTTTGATGTCCACCTCCGCAACCTTTTGCGAAGAGCTCGGTGATCGTATCAGTGGAACCAATCTGATTATGAGTCACTACAAAACTTTTGTAGCTGGGAGGGAGTGATTGCAGAACCCTGTCAATCTTGAGCTCCTATGGAATCTTGCAGTCCAGTTGCTCAAGGCATGGAGTGTAGCCCGACATCTTTATGGCGTTCTCACTAACGGAACTCCCTTCCTCCATCTTGCAGTTAAAGAATTTCTCAGAGATCTCATATCTCTCAGAACGGGCCTGAGTCTGAAACATAGTTTTCAGCTCCTCAAGAATCTCAAAGGGCCCGGGATAATCTTCAAAACGATTTTGAAGGTCCGATTTCATAGCAAACAACATGGTGCTCTTAATCACACCATAATCATCTTTGCGCGACTGATAGACAGCTTTCTCATCACCAAGATTCATCTAGTAGCGTCACCTAGCGCATCTTCAAGGACATAGTCCTTTTGTCCGCCAGCGAGAATGATTCTCAGATTGCAGAACTAGTTGGTGAAGTTAGACCCATTGTTTCTAAGCTTTTCTTTCTCAGCGAAAACATTGAAGTTGAAGTTGGACTTAGCCATTTGATCTACAATATTTGCAAGTACAAATTAGACTATGTTCGCGATAACTAGTTCAACTTTAATCAAATTACTAGATGAACTCCCACTAAATTCAACATCCCTCAAGTCGTTTAGTGAACATGATCCAAATTCACCACACCTAATCTGATCTTCACGAGAAGAGATGTGGTTTCAATGGTGGACAACAAAGTGTCGATCATATCATTCATATGACTCATGCTTAACCTTTCGATTCTTGTGTTCCGAGGCCATGTCTGTACATGCTAGGCTCGTCAAGTCAGACCCAAGTATTTCCGCGTGTGCAAAACTGGCTTGCACCCGTTGTATGTGAACGTAGAGTCTATAGCACCTGATCATCACGTGATGCTTGGACACGACGAACTTTCGCAACGGTGCATACATGGGGAGAACACAGTTTTATCTTGATCTTTAAGTGAGGAATCATCTTATAATGCTACCGTCGCGATCTAAGCATAATAAGATACATAAAAGGATAACCATCACATGCATATATCTTTATGTGACATGGTATAGCCAATCTTCGCGCAATGATCTCCATCTTGTGTGTGCCGGCATGATCTCCATCACTCCACCATGATTGCCTCCACCACGAATAGCAACTACAACTATTGCTAACTACTTAGCGATAAAGTGAAAATATTACATGGCGTATAAGAAGTTGACACACAGGTCATACACAATTATAAAGACAATCATATGGCTCCTGCCGTGAAACATTACAAAACATGATCATTGCATACAACATACACATCACATCTTGGGCCATACCATATCACAGAAAACACTCCCTGCAAAAACAAGTTAGACGCCTCTACTTTGTTGTTGCTTGTTTTACGTGGCTTATGGGAGTAGCAAGCTAAGAACGATTCTTACCTACGGAAAGCTACAACGGTGATATTATGGTTGCCAAACTCCGGTGTAAATCCCATGACAACTATAGTGAGAGAAACAGGCATCCACCAGCCGCATGTGTGGAACAAGCCACACGTCAAGTGCGGAGCCGGTCTCGCAAACGACGTCGCGTAAAATTGGCCTGGACCGCTTCGATCTCACTATCCCGCGTCATAAGAAGAACACAAACAAGAGGCTTGCAACAGAAAACATCAACGCCCGCAACAACCATGTTGCGTTCTACTCGTGAAACACATCTACGCATAGATCTAGCTCTGATACCACTGAAGGGTTTCGCAACATAGTAAATCAAAAAAAATCTACGGATGCGAACGGGAAAGCCAAGATCTAATCTAGGAGATGCAAAAAACGAGGGGTAATAGATGAGATCTTCATACCCTTGAAGATTCGCACAGCGGAACGTTCGACGGAACGTGGGTGATGTAGTCGTACTCGCTTCTCCTCCTCGCGATCCGATCCGATCTAACACCGCAAGTGGCGATGCCTCCGAGAGATGCACACGTGCGGCACCTCGACGTCTCCTCCTTCCTCGGTCTAGCAAGTATGGTGGAGATACGGATTGGATCTACAACACGACGACGCGGTGCAAGTGGTGGAGAGTTTACAGCAGGCTTCGCCACGCATCGGGAGGGAGAGAGAGAGGAGGGCAGCAGGGCGGCTAGGGCTTGAGGAGGAGGTGTGGGAGGGGTGCGCCCCCAGCCCTATTTATATAGAGGGGTGGGCTGCCAGTCCTTTCCCCTTCCCCAAACCCTAGGGCCGGCGGCCAAGGAGGGAGGAGTGGGGGGCATGTTCCCCCCCTTCTAGAAGCTCTCCTAGGGTTTTGCTCTAGTTTGGCCGGCTGGGCCCTATGGGGCCTTGTGCCCCTGGCCCAATGCGGCCAGGGAACTCCCTCATAGGCCCATGCCCCCTCCCGATAGGTGGGGCCACGTTGGTCCCCCTCCAGAAGGTTCTAGAAGCTTCCGGTACAATACCGATTAACCCGAAACAATTCCGAACTCCAAAAACTGCATTGCCTTATATGAATCTTATTCTCCGGACCATTCCGGAACCTCTCGTGATGTCCCGGATCCCATCCGAGACTCCTAACAAAAACTCACAAACCAATTATCCAATCTATCCTAGCATTGAGACACGTTAAGTGTGTGACCCTTCGGGTTCGAGAACATGCAGACATGATCTTATATCAATAATCAACAGCGGGGTCTAGAAACCCATATTGACTCCCACACATTCATCGATGATCATATCGGATGAACCACGATGCCAGGATTCAATCAATCCCATATATATATTCCCTTCGTCTCGCGATATTTTACTTGCCCGAGATTTGATCGTCGGTACCGTCATACCTAGTTCAATCTCATTCTCAGCAAGTACTTTACTCGTTCCGTAATCCGATATCACTTTGTGATTAACTCCTTAACCACATGCTTGCAAGCGGTGTTGATATCGATTACCGAGTGGGCCCGAAGTATATCTCTCTGACTTGGGAGGGACAAATCCCATCTCGATACATACAACCCAACAGGTACTTTCCGATCACCTGAGAGACACCTTTATGATCACCCTCTCATAGGATGACGTTTGATGACCTCAAAGCTTTATTACGATACCAGGGAGTTGTATTATCTCATGGTCTAAGGAATACAATATTTGACATAAGAAAAGCTTTGCAAATATGAACACGATGACACGATTTAATTGCTCCGCTTAGTTTGGGTCTGTCCATCATATCATTATCCCAATGATATGATCTCGTTATTAATCGACAACTCATGTCTATGGTTAGGAAACCTTAACCATCATTAATCAATGAGCTACTCCATAGAGGCATACTAGGGACACGGTGTTGTTCACAAACCACACAAGTATTAAAGTTTCCGCTTAATACAATTCTAGCATGGAGTATAAACTTTATCATGAACAAGAATTATAATAATAACATCTTTATTATTGCCTCTAGGGCATAATTCCAACAGTTTGTCCCTCATAGAGTAGCAAATAGATGCATAGGACACCTTCAAAGTTCACAAGGGTGACTAGAAACAAATAGCACAAGAACAAGTAATATCACAATATGCATCAATCAATAAGCTTTGGAACACTGCACAAAGAATGACAACTATGCTCTCTTAATGGTGCCTAAAGGTAGAAGGTGGAGACTCAATAGTGGTGGAAGAAAGACCTTTTATAAAGGAAGATGGGACTTCAAGTTTCAAAAAGAGCTTCCAAAAATTATGGTACTTGTTAGCTTTCAGCCCTCATTGCCCCTATCATAAGCATCTTGAAGTGATTAAGGTTAAAGTGAACAAAGATGGAGTATATGCTTGACGAAGTATAAGTTGGCAATCTCAAGTCCCTTGAACACGAGGGACACACCTCATGCTACTCAACTTTAGTCACCTGTAAGTTCTTGTCATTGTAAGTATTTGCATATCATAGAGAACCGCCAACGGTGTACCCCTTGCACATGGTACAAGAGCTATCCCATAACCAAAATGACAAGGCAAGCAGACAATGAGCATCTCAGCAATCTTCTTATTTACCATGGGAATATGGTACTTTTTTCTCTCTTTCCTCTTTTCTCAATGTGTCTCTTTTTTTATAAGAAAAATGCTTCATAGATGTCACTATGGTGATGCTGCAAGTTTCCACCATGATTAGGCATGGCTTAGGCTAGCGGCCCAGGCATTTCTCTAACACATGATACAAACTCCATGGACTTACAAGTTCCCTCTTTATTTCACACTGGTGACATCCATAGACAAAAGAGCATGATATCAACTGAGTACAAAGTACAAGTGCAATGTTGAAAACATTCCCCATGACAGCACGGTTCTGCTAATTCCAACGTATAAGTGCAAGCATATACAACATAGATGACACAATGGTTCAAGTTTATTAGGGGCAAAGAATATAAAGTGTGCCATCAAGTTTGTGAGGGCTTTAATCACTAAGTTTTCACATCACAAAATAGTTTTTAATTGGAAGATAGCTGAAAACAGGAATATACTTGGAATGGTGTAACACAACCATGCATAGGAGTTTAAAGTGGACACTTTGGAATAACTTGGTTTCTTGGGAGTTGGAAGCATGAGTAGAGCTTACTCACACAAGTGGAGGCTAGCAAAGGACTGGGAGCAACCAACTAAGAGAGCAATAATGGCCATAATCATGCAAAGCAACAAAGCATTACTAATCAAGGCATAGAGTGGTACTACAAGTCAAGGACTAAATGACCATAGAGGCTAATGGTGACTTTTGAGAGTCATAACATGGTGTGAGCATGTGCCAAGTCAACCCAAGCAAAGCATCAAAGGAGAATACCACAATACTATGCTTTTGCATGCTAAAACAACGCATAATTTCTTCAAGGCACACTAAGCAATCCCAATTGTTTGGAACAATACATGATACAGCAATAATCACTAAGCATAATGCCAAAACAACACCTAACATGTCATGCTAAAGTCTAAGTCACAGTCAATGCAAGTTCCTCTTGCACTTACATGCAAGAACTTACTACTCCTTTCCAACACCAAGCAACTTATTTGCAAAACAACACATCAAAAACGGGGGTCCAAAATACTTTATTCAAGCAAAATAAACAAACTAAGCAAAGCAAATGAAAACTAAGACGCTCCAAGAAGAACACAACTGTGCATGAAACTATAAAAACGAAGTGTCTAGGCAGACCTGAGCTTTTTATTGATGAAGAAGGGGATGCCTTGGGCATCCCCAAGCTTTGACGCTTGTACCTCTTGGATATTTATTGTGGTGACACCGGGGTGGCATCCCCAATCTTGAGCTTTTTTCCATTATTCATCTTATTACATCATTCTCTCTCTACACCTGAATTTTTTTCTTCAGACAAAACTTCACACAATCTTCATTAGCAACATTAGTGTATTCAAAAGATATTAGACCTCTGGCAAAGCTTTGGAACAACAAGTCTTTTCACTAAAAATACAAGATACTGCAGTAAATCCTTCAAAAATCTCAATTCACCTAAAGAGAACTCAAAAAGGAATCAATAAGAAGCAAATGCAAATAATGACAGAAATTTGTCAAAACAGACTAGCAGGTAGAAACCGATTTTTTCGAATATCTTATGTTGCTCAAATCAAAAAGTGTTGAACTAAATAAAGTTATCTAACATACTGGAGGATTTATTCGTAAATTTTGAGCTCAATCCTAGTTACAGAGACTCCTCACGAATTTTTTTGGTAGAGAACAAAAATCTGTTTCGGGACAGCAACTCCCCAAATCTTACTTCCCTCTCATTAAAGGTCATTCTTGGCACAAAAAGCAAACAAAAAGGATAAGGAGAGGTCATTACTGAAGTAATAACTTCCAAGACTCAAGGAAACTCTTGGGTTATCTCCTAACAAGTACTTTTCTTTAACGCTTTTAAGTTAGGCACAAGAAGCAACAAGAAGCAAGTATTTTCAAATGAAGAAGCATTAACATCAAACCTTGCTTTCAAAGGAGGAGCAAAAAGCAACTTCTCTCTCCTCATAGGAAGTATTCAATACCTTTCTTGAATGGAAAATGATATTTAATGGTGCCTTCTTTCATATCAATAATGGCACCAACTGTTCTAAGAAAAGGTCTTCCCAAAGTAATAGGACAAGAAGCATTGTATTCAACATCCAAAACATAGAAATAAATAGGGACATAATAATTGTTAACCATAATGAGAACATCATTAATACTCCCCATGAGTTTCTTCTTAGCATTATCATTGAGTGGGACATCCAAATAACAATCTTCCAATGGTGGCAAATCAAGCATTTCATAAATCTTCCTAGGCATAATAGAGACACTAGAACCAAGATCACATGAAGCTTTGAGATCAAAGTCATTCACTTGTATATTAATAATGGGTTCCCAACTATCTTCTACTTTCCTAGGAATATAAGCTTTGTGTTTTAGCTTCTCTTCCTTAATCTTAACAAGAGCATCTGTAATGTGTTTGGTGAAAGCAACATGCATATCACTAGCATGAGGACTTCTAGCAAGCTTTTGTAGGAACATAATGACTTCAGAAATATTGCAACCATTAATATCAAAATCAAACTTAACATCACTAGTAGTAGGCTCAATAGGCTTAGGTATAGTAGGAGGAGGAACAAGGACTACTTGTGGTTTAGTGGTGATAGTGCACACACTATTGTTTCTATCAATTTTAGCTTCCCTTTCCCACTTAGCATGAAGTTGAGCTAACAGCCTAACATTTTCATCAATAGTAACTTGTATGGCATGAGCAGTAGCAAAGGTATTTTCCATAGTTTCAGGTTTAGCGGCCATTTTATTAATCAAGGAAGACTGAGCTTTAGACAAAGAGGATATATTTTTCTCAACATTTAAAAGCTTTTCCTCTATAGCCTTATTGAAAGTGGTTTGTTTACTAATACAGTCTTTGAGCATGACTTCAAGTTCAGAGGGGGCACTTCTAGCATTGTTGTAGGAGTTTCCATAGGAATCGCCATTACTAGGAGGATAAGGCCTATAATTGTTGTTACCACCAAAATTATTCCTATAGGCATCGTTGTTGAAATTGTTGTTTCTAATGAAGTTCACATCAACTTGCTCTTCTTGAGCAACCAAGGAGGCTAAGGGAGCACTATTAGGATCTAAAGGAGCTTTCCCATTAACAAGCATAGCCATAATAACATCAATCTTATCACTCAAAGAGGAAGTTTCCTCAACAGAATTTACCTTCTTGCCATGTGGAGCTCTCTCAACATGTCATTTAGAGTAGTTAACCATCATATTATAAAGGAGCCTTGTTGCAGCACCCAAAGTGAGACCCATGAAGGTACCTACAGCAGCGGAATCCAACAGATTTCTTGAGGAGAAGTTCAAACCTGCATAAAAAGTCTGGATAACCATCCAAGCAGTGAGTCCATGAGTGGGGAAATTCTTAACCAAAGATTTCATTCTTTCCCAAGCTGTAGCAACATGTTCACTATCAAGTTGTTTAAATTTCATAATGTCGCTTCTCAAAGATATAATCTTAGTAGGAGGATAGTATTTTCCAATAAAAGCATCTTTGCACTTAGTCCAATAATCAATACTATTTTTAGGCAAAGATAGCAACCATTCTTTAGTTTTTCCTCTCAAGGAGAAAGGAAAAAGCTTGAGCTTAATAATATCTCCATCTACATCCTTATACTTTTGCATCTCACAAAGTTCAACAAAGCTATTGAGATGGGCAGCAGGATCATCAGAACCAGCACCAAAAAATTGCTCTCTCATCACAAGATTTAACAAAGCAGGCTTAATTTCATAAAAAAGGTAGCATCAGGAGCAGGTGGAGCAATAGGTGTGCTAAGGAAATCATTGTTGTTGGTGCTAGTGAAGTCACATAACTTGGTGTTATCAGCAGAGTTCATTTTAGCAAAGGTGGGCAAGCCAAAAACAGCAGCAACAGCTAGAGAAGGAACTAGTTTTTTTGTGTCTTTGAATAAAGAAAGAAAATAACTAGACTAATTTTTTGTTTTTTTTGGAAAGAGGCAAACAAAACCAAGAAAAGAAACAAAGCAAAATAAAAACAAAGAAAAGAGAAAGGAAGTGGAGGACTCCCCTAGTGAAGACGTCCTTATCCTCCCCGGCAACGGCGCTAGAAAAGTTTGATGCAGCGCTGAGTTAATGTAGGAGCGCTTTGTTGGGAACCCCA
The DNA here is from genome assembly GCA_023614405.1 of Avena insularis. Classification (NCBI taxonomy): domain Eukaryota; kingdom Viridiplantae; phylum Streptophyta; class Magnoliopsida; order Poales; family Poaceae; genus Avena; species Avena insularis. The sequence continues at coordinate 25,256,908 of CM042689.1, read as the reverse complement.
AGAGCAAGGTGTGAAGCAGCACAGCAGCAAGTTTTCCCTTAGTAATAAACCGAGGTTATCGAACCAGTAGGAGGAAGGAAACATCACACATGTGTTGCAAGCAACGTGGAGACCTGCACAACACAAACTCAAGACTTTTCCCCAACGAATCAGTGAGGTTGTCAAGCTCACCGGTTTGCTGTAACAAAGGATTAAACGTATGGTGTGGAAAGTAATGGTAGTTTGCAACAAGTAAACAAGTAACAATGGAAGATGTATCAATGATAAAGATTGGACCGGGGTCCATAGTTCACTAGAGGTGCTCTCCTTAGATAAACAATATGGCATGAAGGGTAAACAAATTACAACAGGGTAATTGACAGGAACTGAGCAAGGCATAACAATGCAATTACTAGTCAGAAAGATCGAGATTCGATTGGGAAATACAACAAGATACATAGACCGCCATCCAACTACATCTATGACTAGAAGTCCACCATCAGGTTATCATCTGAACCCCCTCCAGTATTAAGTTGCAAGCAACAGACAACTGCTTTAAGCAAAGTGTGTAAGGTAAACAGTCCACATGTTGAATGAACAAGAGACCGTTGTTTTCTCCCTAGTAGCAACAGCACATCTACAACCAAAGAGATTATTTTCACTTCCCTTGGAAACTACAGGCATGAACCCACTATCGAGCATAAATACCCCCTCTTGGAGTCACTAGCAACTACTTGGCCAAGATAGCTACTAACAACGGAGAGCATGCAAGATCACAAAGAACACAAACATGATAGAATCATAAAGACAAAGCCATTAATCAAACCAACATAATAATCTCAATATCCATCGGATCCTCACAAACACAACATGCATGATTACAAATAGATTAGATCTTGATCATGAATGGAGCTCACAAGATCTATACATGAAAGCACAAGGAGGAGACACAACCATCTATCTATTACATGGACCCATAGTCCAAGGTGGAACTACTCACGAATCATATCAGAGAGAAGGCCTCCGGGATGATCTCCCCTCCGGCAGGGTGCCGGGAAGAACTTCAGATCCGCCCCGATCTAGGGACGATGGTGGCAACGACTACAGAAGGTTTCATGGAGATTTGACCGGGTACTTAGGATTTCTGCACCGGGGGCTTATTATAGGTGAAGGGGGAGGCCGAGGCGGTGGACAGGGGCCCCACACCATGCCTAGGCACGGGGCAGGGCCCACCCGCGCCTAGGGGGGTCTGGGCGTCCTGGTACGCCTCTCCGGCTCCCCTCTGGACTTCTTGTTCCCCACGGAAAGTTATTGACTTTGACGTTTGTCCCGTCCAATTCCGAGAATATTTCTTTACTAACTTTTCTGGAATAAAAAACAGCAGAAAACAGGCAACTGACACTGTGGCAACTTGTTAATAGGTTAGTACCAGAAAACATGTAAAAAGCACCTCAAAGTGTAGACAAAGCAAAGCAAAGTAGATACTAAACAAGTATGGAACATCAAAAATTATAGATACGTTTCCGACATATCATGCACATAGAACTAAGAATGACAACTATGCTCTCTTAATTGGTGCCTAAGGATAGAAGGTGGAGACTCAATATAAAAGTGGAAGAAATGCCCTTCAAATTGAAGTAGGGATTTCAAGTTTCATAAAGAGCTTCCAAAAATTATGGTACTTATTAGCTTTCATCTCTCATTGCCCCTATCATAAGCATCTTGAAGTGATTAAGGTTAAAGTGAACAAAATAGAGTATATGCTTGACAAAGTACAAGTTGGCAATATCATGTACCTTGAGTACGAGGGCCACTCCTCATGCTACTCAACTTTAGTTACCGGTAAGTTCTTGTCATAGTAACTATATGTGTATCATAGAGAACCGCCAACGGGGTACCCCTTGCCCCATGACATAGGAGCTATCCCATATCAAAATGACAAGGCAAGCACACAATGAGCATCTCAGCAATTTTCTTATTTACCATGGGAAAATGGTGCTTATTTCTCTCTTTGCTCTTTTTCTCATATTTTTTTCCTTTTTCTCAATCTATTTTTTCTGTCTCTCCTTTTTTTATAAGAATAATGCTTCATAGATTGCTCACTATGGTGATGCGGCAAGTTTCCACCATGATTAGGCATGGCTTAGGCTAGCGGCTCAGGCGTTTTTCTAACACACATATATAAATCCATGGACTTATAAGCTCCCCTTTTATTTCACACCGACGACATCCGCAAACAGAAGAGCATGATATCAACTAGGTACAATGTACAAGTGCAATGTTGAAAGCGTTCCCCATGACAGCATGATTCTGCTAATTCCAATGTATAAGTGCAAGCATATACAACATAGATGACACAATGGTTTAAGTTTATTAGGGGAAAGAAAAATAAAATGTGCCATCAAGTTTGTGAGAGCTTTAATCACCAATTTTCACATAACAAGTTTAATTTGGAAGATAGATAAAACAAGAATATACTTGGAATGGTGTAACACACCATGCATAGGAATTTATAGTGGACTCTTTGGAATAACTTGGTTTCTTGGGAGTTGGATGCATGAGTAGAGCTTACTCAATACAAGTGGAGGCTAGCAAAAGACTGGGAGCGACCAACTAAGAGAGCAATAATGGACATAATCATGCAGAGCGACAAAACATTACTAATCAAAGCATAAAGTGGTACCACAAGTCAAAAACTAAATGATCATAGAGGCTAAGGTGACTGGTTCATAGTCATAAAATGGTGTGAGCATGTGCCAAGTCAACCCAAACAAAGCATCAAAGGATAATACCACAATATTATGCTTTTGTATGCTAAAACAACTCATGATTCTTTCAAGGCACACTAAGCAATCTCAATTGTTTGGAACAAGTCATGCTACAACAATGATCACTAAGCATAAGGTCAAAACAACATCTATCATGACATGATAAAGTCTAGGCCACAGTCAAAACAAGCTTCCTTTTATACCACTATAAGCATGAAACTTTCTACTCCTTTCCAACACCAATCGACTTATTTGAAACAACTCACAAAGATAATAATCAATAAAGATTAGCGAGCTTGTCTCACAAATCCACAAAGAAGAACTAAAAAGTTTTAAGCTGAAAGCATAAGAAAACTAAGGCTAAACACAGTGCTAGCAAAAGTGAACACTCACAGAACAATAAGAGTGAAAACTTGAGTGTTCTAGGCAATGATACTAGTAGAAAACAGGCCTTTCATCCAGACCATTAGTCCCGACTATGGCTGCGGCCAGGACTAATGGCCCGCACCGGATGGCCCGAGCCACCCCAAAGCATAGCTCCCGGCCCGTTAGAAATCATTAGTCCCGGTGTGAGATACAAACCGGGACTAAAGGGTATGGGGCTTGCCGCTCGTTGCGGGCACCCCCTTTAGTCCCGGTTTGTATCTCAAACCGGGACTAGTGGTCTGGCCCTATATATATGGCACAACCCCCTCCCCCTCTCAACTATTTTTTTCCTGGTGGGAGAGGTGGTGTTGTGCTACTTTTTTCTTGTTCATATGCACTAGAGGTGTTCGGTGAAATGCCCATTAGAGCGATGAGACTTTAGGTCACACAAGACAGACATGATATGAGGTGTCGGAGCCACACTTAAGTTTTCTCATATTTGTTTCTAAGTGTAATAAAAGGTTAGCAACTATTTTCTCGTTTAGACCGTGCGGTACTAATTTTAGCATCGTGGTTGCCTTTGATGTATATTTGTATGTTACAAATGATCCATCCATGGATGTACGGTGACCGACACGTTGCCGCTTTCAGAGAAGGCATGTGTTCTTTTCGTCTTGCGGCCTAGGCGAACAAGCGGCGGGATGGTTTTATTGTTGTCCATGTGTTGACTGTAGGAATGAGAAGGATCACACTTTCGCTAGAGTCATTCAGAGCCACCTGCTTCAGTCTGGTTTTATGTCCGGCTATAATGTTTGGACCAAACACGAATAAAGAGGGGTTGCGATGGAAGACGGCGATGAAGAAGAGAATGATGATGACAACTACCAATCTATGTTCCTTGAATACGTTGATACCGCAATGTAAGACAATAAAGAAGAAGGAGGTGAAGAAGGGAACCAGATAAGCCCGTTGATGATCTTGGTCGGGTCATTTCTGATGCAAAGCGAGATTGCGACACAGAAAAGGAGAGGTTGCAGTTCGAGCAGATGTTACAGGACGACAACAAATTGTTGTACCCAACTTGTGAAGATGGCCAGAAGAAGCTGGGTAACACACTGGAATTGCTGAAGTGGAAGGCAGAGACCGGTGTGACTGACTCGGGATTTGAGAAGTTGCTGGTACTCATGAAGAAGTTGCTTCCAAGAAATAATGAATTGCCCGCCAGTACGTACGAAGCAAAGAAGCACGTATGCCCTCTAGGATTAGATGTGTAGAAGATATATGTGTGCCCTAATGACTGCATCCTCTACCGCGGTGAGAAGTACGAGAATTTGGATAAATGCCCAGTATGCACTGCATTGCGGTATAAGATCAGAAAAGATGACCCTGGTGATGTTGATGGCGAGCCACCCAGTAAGAGGGTTCCTGCCAAGGTGATGTGATATGCTCCTATAATACCATAGTTGAAACGTTTGTTCAGAAACAAAGAGCATGTCAAGTTGTTGCGATGGCACATGGAAGAACGTAAGAAAGACAGGATGTTGAGGCACCCCGCTTATGGTCGGCAGTGGAGAAAAATTGAGAGAGACTTCCCGGACTTTGCTGGTGACGCAAGGAACTTACGGTTTGGTCTAAGTACAGATGGTATGAATCCTTTGGGGGAGCAGAGATGCAGTCACAACATCTGGCCCGTGACTATGTATATAAAACCTTCCTCCTTGGTTGTGCATGAAGCGGAAGTTCATTATGATGCTAGTGCTCACCCAAGGCCCGAAGCAACCCGGCAACGACATTGATATGTACCTAAGGCCATTCGTTGATGAACTTTTACAGTTGTGGGCCGAACCAGGTTTACGTGTGTGGGATGAGCACAAGCAAGAGCCATTCAACCTACGAGCGTTGTTGTTCGTAACCATCAATGATTGGCCTGCTCTTAGTAACATCTCAGGACAGACGAACAAGGGATACAATGAATGCACACACTATTTAGATGAGATTGAAAGTATATATATGGATAAATCTAGGAAGAATGTGTACCCGTACAATCGTCGTTTTCTTCCTCCCACACATCCCTTAAGGAAAAAAGGCAAGCATTTCGATGGCGAGGCAGATCACCAGAAGAAGCCTGACCCCCGTACTGGTGCTGATGTATTTGGTATGGTCAAGAATTTAAATGTAATATTTGGATAGGGTTCTGGAGGACAACATGTTCCGAAAGACGCCGACGGACACGCGCCCATGTGGAAGAAGAAATCTATATCTTGGGAGATACCTTATTAGGAAGTCCATGAGGTCCGCTCTGCAATTGATGTGATGTACCTGACTAAGAATCTTTGCGTGAATATTGTAAGCTGCTTGGGCTTGTATGGGAAGTCAAAAGATACAAAGGAAGCATGGGAGGACTAGCAACGTCATAAAGGATGAGACGGCAAGCATCCAGGACAGTTTCAAGGGCCTGCCAGCTACGCTCTTACCAAGGAAGAGAAGGAAATTTTTTTTGAAGTCCTTTTCAGTATCAAGGTCCCGTCTGGCTTCTCGTCTAACATAAAGGGAATAGTAAATATGAAAGAGGAAAAAATTCCAAAACCTAAAGTCCCATGACCGCCGCGTGCTTATGACGCAATTGCTTCCGGTTGCATTGAGGGGGATTCTATCGGAAAATGTTCGAATGGCCATTGTGAAGGTATGTGCATTCCTCAATGCAATTTCTCAGAAGGTAATCAATCCAGAAAGTCTATCAGGGTTACAGATTGATGTGATCTAATGTCTGGTCAGCTTCGAGTTGTTGTACCCTCCATCTTTCTTCAATATTATGACTCACCTCCTAGTTCACCTAGTCGAAGAGATTAGAATTCTCGGTTCTGTGTTTCTACACAATATGCTCCCCTTCGAGAGATTCATGGGAGTCTTAAAGAAATATGTTCATAATCGTGCTAGGCCAGAAGGAAGCATCTCCAAGGGCTATGGAACAGAGGAGGTCATTGAGTTTTGTGTTAACTTTCTTCCTGACCTTAAGCCGATTGGTGTTCCTGAATCTCGGTATGAGGGAGGTCAATCGAAAAGGCACACTAGGAAGGAAAGCAATGGTATGTATGGACGGGGATTCTTTCAGTAAAGCACACTACACAGTTCTACACAATTCCACCTTGGTGGCTCCGTATATCGAGAAACACAAGATTATTCTATGCTCGGAAAACCCGGGGAAGCCTGACTCCCGGATTAAAGTGGAACACGAGGACACTTCCGGCAGTTGGTTGCAGACACATATCATGAATAACAACACTGTTGGATATCAGCTGTACTTGTTGGCACGGTTACCATCTTCGACTATATGTACTTTCCAAGGGTACGAGATAAATGGTAATACATTTTACACGATCGCCCAAGATAAAAAGAGCACCAACCAAAACAGTGGTGTCCGCTTTAATGCAACAGATGACAATGGGCAGAAGGACACATATTATGGGTACATAGAGGAGATATGGGAACTTGAGTATGGACCTACTTTTAAGGTCCCTTTGTTTCGGTGCAAATGGGTCAAGATGACAGGAGGCGGGGTACATGTAGATGAAAATTATGGCATGACAATAGTGGATCTCAACAATCTTTCATTCATGGACGAACCATTCGTCCTAGCGAACGATGTGGCTCAGGTTTTCTATGTGAAGGACATGCCTATGAAACCAATAAAAATAAATCAGCAAAAGAATACATCGTCCGATGAGCCAAAGCGCCACATAGTTCTTTCAGGGAAAAGAAACATCGTGGGAGTGGATGACAAGATAGATATGTCAGAATATTATAATAAGTTTCATGAAATCCCGCCCTTCAAAGTGAAAACTGACCCAAGCCTCCTGTTAAATGATGAAGATTCTCCATGGCTACGGCGCAGAAGAAAACCATAACACTAGATAGGGATGTTGGTGATCTATGTAATATATTAAACTTTTTACATAATCATATTGTGATTCAAAAAATTTACCCAGATCCACATAAATAGAGGGAAAGGCCTATAAATAGAGGGTTCATCTTTAGTCCCGCTTGGAGAAACCAACCGCGACTGAAGGTATTGCGGCGGGCTGGGCCAGGTAGCACTAATAGGGGTGAGTGTCGACATTATGTCGTGCGGCTTGTGCCTTGTCCCGGATGGTGTCGCCAACCGGGACTAAAGCTGAACCTTTAGTCCTGGTTGGAGACACCAACCGGAACATAACACAAGTGAGCACTAATAATAGGGCTGAGTGTCGACATTATGTCGTGAGTGTCGACACTATGCCGAGATGCTTGTACTATAAATAGGCATCCTTCTGAGTCCAGTCCTCCAGCCAGTTTGAGGCATCTCCAAGATGGTTTTCGAGAGCAGGGACACCACTATGGCCAGTTGATGGCGCCTGGAAGCGCTTCGTCGGGAAACCCCAAGAGCAAGGTGTGAAGAGCATAGCAGCAAGTCTTCCCTCAGTAAGAAACCGAGGTTATCAAACGAGTAGGAGGAAGGAAACGTCTCAAAGGTGTTGCTAGAAACTTGGAAACCTGCACAACACAAACTCAAGTCTTTGCCCCAACGAATAGTGAGGTTGTCAATCTCACCGGTTGCTGTAACAAAGGATTAACTGTATGGTGTGGAAGGTAATAGTGGTTTGCACCAAGTAAACAGGAATAGTGGAAGATGTATCAATGGTAAAGATTGGACAGGGGTCCATAGTTCACTAGAGGTGTTCTCCTTAGATAAACAAACATGGCATGCTGGGTAAACAAATTACAGCAGGGCAATTGACAGGACTAAGCAAGGCATAACAATGCAATACTAGACAACATGATCCTATGAGATTCGATTGGGCAATACAACAAGATACATAGACCGCCATCCAACTGCATCTATGATTAGAAGTCCACCTTTCGGTTATCATCCGAACCCCCTCCAGTATTAAGTTGCAAGCAACAGAAAACTACTTTAAGCAAAGTGTGTAAGGTAAACAATCCACCTGTTCCATGAACAAGAGACCGTTGTTTTCTCCCTAGTGGCAACAACACATGTACAACCTTAGAGATTTCAGTCACTTCCCTTAGATTAAATAGAGGCATGAACTCACTATCGAGCATAATTACCCCCTCTTGGAGTCACTAGCAACTACTTGGCCAAGATAGCTACTAACAACGGAGAGCATGCAAGATCACAAACAACACAGACATGATAGTATCAAATAGACAAAACCATTAATCAATCTGACATAGTAATCTCAATATCCATGAGATCCCCGCAAACACAACATGCATGATTACAAATAGATGAGATCTAGATCATGAACAGAGCTCACAAGATCTAGACATGAAAGCACAAAGGAGGAGATACAACCATATAGCTACTACATGGACCCGTAGTCCAAGGTTGAACTACTCATGCTTCATACCGTAGGCGGGCATGATGAAGAAGTGATACGTCAGAAACTTATCTATAATTTTTGATGTTCCATGCTTGTTTAGTATCTACTTTGCTTTGTTTTGTCTACACTTTGAGGTATTTTTATACACTTTCTGGAACTAACCTATTGACAAGATGTCATAGTGCCAGTTGCTTGTTTTCTACTGTTTTTGGTTTCAGAAAGCTAAAAAATGAATATTCTCGGAATTGGACGGGACAAAAGCCAAAGCTCATATTTTTCCCTGAACGATATGGAAAATGGAAGACGAGACGGAGGAGGACACCAGGGTGGCCACACCCCTAGGTGGGCGCGAGGCCCACCATGGCCACGCCCACAGGGGGTGTGGGCCCCCTGGACCTCCACCGACCTTGCCTCCTTCGCCTATAAGAAGCCTCCGACCCAAAAACCCTAAATCATCGACTAGAAAGCCATGAAAAGTTCTGCAGCGCCGCTGCCACCGAAGGGGAGATTCGGGGGATAGAAAGCCTCTGTTCCAGCACCCTGCCGGGATGGGGAAGTGCCCCCGGAGCCATCTCCGTCGATCTCCACCACCATCTCCATCACCGTTGTTGATTCCCATGATGAGGAGGGAGTAGTTCTTCCTCGAGGCTAAGGGCTCTACCAGTAGCTATGTGTTCATCTCTCTCTCTATGCATGATCATACTGTGGTCATGAGCTTTGAAATCAAGTAGATATACTCTGCTACTCAAGTGCTTTAATAGATCTCTAGTTCTCCCCATGTGTGTGAAAGTGACAGCGCGCATGCCATGGTGGCATTTAGGTTAGAGTCTACATAAATACTCATCGTGCTTTATTAGATCTATGCTTTTCCCCACGTGTGTCAAAGTGATAGCATGCACACCGTGTGTGGCACTTAGGTAGATTACATATATATTTGTTATGAGTTATATTTGGAGTTGGTTGTCTCTATGAAATTGTGGTGTTTGTTGGAACCATCTAGCGCTCAAGGTGACAGTGTGGGGTTATCTAGATTGGGAAAGGCGGACTTTGAGGAGTGTTGTTATAGCCCTACATGGATTGGAGTGTCCAACCGGAGAGTAGTTAAGAGTAGTATCAAGAATAGAAGATATTTATATGAGAGAGTGTTCACTAGTGAAAGTATGATCCCTAGGCCTTGTTTCTAAACATTAAAACACCGTTCACAACTAGATTTGTTACATGTTTGATTGCTTCCATCTTTTTGCCTTTAGTCTTTACATCACCGTCAAGCTATTTTTTGGCATCGTTACCACTTGTATTTCACTATCTCTTCGCCGAACTAGTGCACCTATACACATGACAAGTGTATTGGGTGTTTTTTTTGAGAGAGTGTATTGGGTGTGTTGGGGACACAAGAGACTTCTTGTATCTTGATTGTAGGGTTGCTTGAGAGGGATACCTTTGACCATTTCCTCCCTGAGTTCGACAAACCTTGGGTGATCCACTTAAGGTAAACTTGTTGTTGTTCTACAAACCTCTACACTTGGAGGCCCAACAACTGTATACAAGAATAGAAGTGCGTACACATAAAGAAGAAGGCCTCCAGGATGATCTCCCCTCTGGCAGGGTGTCGGGAAGAGCTTCAGATCCCCCCCGATCTAGGGACGATGGTGGCGGCGGCTACAGATGGTTTCGTAGAATATTGATCAGGTACTTAGGGTTTAGGCATCGGGAGCTTCTTATAGGCGAAGAGGGAGGCCGAGGGGGTGCTCGAGGCGGCTGCACCCCCTAGGCGCGGGGTGGTCCCACCCGCGCGGCCTGGGGTGTGGCCCTCTCGAGGCCCTCCTCCGTCTCTTCTTCTGTCTCCGAGTTCCCCACGGTAAAATATTGACTTTGGCTTTTGTCCCGTCCAATTCCGAGAATATTGATTTTCTACCTTTCTGGAACCAAAAACAGATAACTCACACTGTGGCATAGTGCCAGTTGCCTGTTTTCTTCTGTTTTTTTGGTTCCAGAAAGGCAGAAAATCAATATTCTTGGAAATTGACGGGACAAAATCCAAAGTCAATAGTTTACCATGGGCTTCACGAAGCCACAAGGGGATACGGAGAGGTATCAGAGGGCCACCACACACCCCAGGCGTGGGCTAGGGTGGACCCGCGCCTGGGCAGGGTGTGTCCCCTCCGGTCGCCTCCTGGCCTTGCCTCTTCGCCTATAAGAAGCCCCCGATGCAGAAACCTTAAATCATCCAGAAGAAATCCACGAAAACCTCCGTAGCACCGCCGCCACCGAAGGGGAGATTCGGGGGAAAGAAAGTCTCTATTCCAGCACCCTGCCGGGGACGGGGAAGTGCCCCCGGAGCCATCTCCATCGATCTCCACCACTATCTCCATCATAATTGTTGATTCCCATGATGAGGAGGGAGTAGTTCTTCCTCGAGGCTATGGGATATACCGGTAGCTATGTGTTCATCTCTATCTCCATGCATGATCTTGTTGTGGTCATGAGCTTTGCAATCAAGTAGATCTACCTTTCTACTCAAGTGCTTCAATAGATCTCTGCTCTCCCGATGTGTGTAAAAGTGACAGCATGCACGCCATGGTGGCACTTAGGTTTGAGTCTACATAAATACTCTTTGTGCTTTAATAGATCTATGCTTTTCCCCACGTGTGTGAAAGTGACAGCGTGCATACCGTGTGTGGCACTTTGGCTAGATTGAATATTTGTTATGAGTTATATTTGGAGTTGGATGTATTTATGAAATTGTGGTGTTTGTTGGAACCATCTAGTTCTCAAGGTGACAGTGTGGGGTTATCTAGATTGGGAAAGGTGGACTTTGAGGTGTGTTGTTATAGCCCTACCATGGATTAGAGTGTCCAACCGGAGAGTAGTTAAGAGTAGTATCATGAAGAGAGGATATTTATATGAGAGAGTGTTCACTAGTGAAAGTATGATCCCTAGGCCTTGTTTCTAAGCATTGAAGCACTGTTTGCTACTAGATTTGTTGCATGTTTGCTTGATTTAGTCTTTACCTCGCCGTCAAGCTCTTTTCTAGCACCATTACCACTTGTATTTCACTATCTCTTCGCCGAACTAGTGCACCTATACACCTGGCAGGTGTATTGGGTGTGTTGGGGACACAAGATACATCTTGTATCTTGATTGCAAGGTTGCTTGATAGGTAATACCTTTGACCACTTCCTCCCTGAATTCGATAAACCTGGGGTAATCCACTTAAGGGAAACTTGCTGATGTATTACAAACCTCTGCACTTGGAGGCCCAACAACTGTTTACAAGAATAGAAGTGCGTAGACATCAAGATATTTTCTGGCGCCATTGCCGGGGAGGTAAGGTAAAAGGTACGCACATCCTCCGGTGTGAGTGCTCGAAGTTATTTCCCTTAGATTCTGCAATTGTGTTTTTTTGTTTCTTGTTTTCACTAGTTAGGCTTAATGGAAAACAACAACAAAATTAGAGAGCTTTATAGTATATATCTTGAGTTAGGACATGAAGTGTTTGAAGAGAAAATTAAAAAAACTTATGTAACCTTCTTTGCATGCTAATAGCAATGTTATTAGTATGATTTTTTTGAACACCATTGTCACTAATGGTATGGAAACGTCTAAGCTTGGGGGAGCTAGTTTTTATGAGAAAGATATTTTTAGTTCCCTAGCTTTAGGGAAGAAAATTTGCTCTGATCATACTTTATCTCCCATATGTGGTAATTCTAATGATACTTGTGATATTTTAAATCCACATACTGAAAGTGTCCCTTTTAAAATACCTATTGAAATTGTTGAACGTGTTATGAATAACTGCTATTTTGGAGATGGAACTGTCCATCCTAGTGATCATTTACTTTTTATACATGAATTATGCGAGTTGTTCAAGTGTGCAGGTATTTCAATGGACCAAGTTAAGAGGAAGCTATTCCCTTTCTCACTTAGGGACAAAGCAAGGGAGTGGTATGAGATACTAGATGATCCTCATAATTTGGAGTGGAAGGAACTTGAATCTCTCTTTTACTCTAAATTTTATCCTCCTCATGAAATTCATAAAGATAGTAATTATATTTATATTTTTCATCCTCATGAGGGAGAAAGTATTGCCCAAGCTTGGGGGATATTGAAGTCACTAATGCTCAAATGTCCCATTGATGAGCTCCCCGGTAATATTGTTATTAATAATTTTTATGCAAGGCTTTCAGGACATTACAAGGACTATCTAGATACATGTTCCGAGGGATCCTTCACAAGTAAGAAGGTCAAAGCTAAGTGGGATATTCTTGAAACAATTCAAAGCAATACCGAATATTGGGATAACGACAAAGGTAAAGGACCAAGTATAAACTATGAGTATGATTGCATTAAGTCTTTTGCTGAAACTGCTGATTTTCAAGAGCTTGGTGCTAAATATGGTCTTGATCCTAAAATTCTTGTTAGATATTATAGAGCCTTTGCTTCCCGTATTAATGCTCCTAAAGAAAAATGGGACATGTATCATAAACCTTTTAAAGACACTTGCATGGAAAATGAAAATGTTGTTAATGATTGCAATAAACATGCTCAAACTTCTGAAAGTACTGTTTTTATAAGCATGTTAATTTTTGTTGTATGCATAGACCTTGTGATAATAATAAAATAGAAGAAGAATATTGTATCACCCACTGGAATGAAAAAACAGAACATGGTATAAGGCTCTAAATGATCTTGGTAAAAAATTGTGCCCTCTATCCTTTTATTTGTGAACTCTGCTATGAAGTGAGTCGTTTCATTTTTCAATGCTCAGGCCATACTAATGACCTTTCTAATCCAATGAGTGAAGAGTTCTCAAATGTCTTTAAAAGGTTCATGATACATGTCCCACTTTTATTTAGGAGCATTAATATGGGAAGCAAAGGCTCCATAATATTTAACAAAAATTTGAGGATCAATACCATATCTAGCACTAAGCTCTTGAAAATTAGCAGTTTCAGCGAAAGACTTAATGTAATCATACTCATAGTTTATACCTGGTTTTTTACCTTTGTCGTTATCCCAACCTGCGGTATTGCTTTGAATTGTTTCAAGAAGATCCCACTTAGACTTGACATCCTTACTTGTGAAGGATCCCTCTAAACAAGTATCCAGATAGTCCTTGTAATGTCCTGAAAGCCTTGCATAAAAATTATTGATAACATCATTACAGGGGAGCTCATGAATGGGACATTTGAGCATTAGTGACTTCAATCTCCCCTAAGCTTGGGCAATACTTTCTCCCTCATGAGGAGGATAAAATTTAGAATAAAAGAGAGATTCAAGTTCCTTCCACACCAAATGATGAGGATCATCTAGTAGATCATACCACTCCCTTGCTTTGTCCCTAAGTGAGAAAGGGAATAGCTTCCTCTTAACTTGGTCCATTGAAATACCTGCACACTTGAACAACTCGCATAATTCATGTATAAAGAGTAAATGATCACTAGGATGGACAGTTCCATCTCAAAAATAGCAGTTATTCATAACACGTTCAACAATTTCAGTAGGTATTTTAAAAGGGACACTTTCAGTATGTGGATTTAAAATATCACAAGTATCATTAGAATTACCACATATGGGAGATAAAGTATCATCAGAGCAAATTTTCTTCCCTAAAGCTGGGGAACTAAAAAGATCTTTGTCATAAAAACTAGCTTCCCCAAGCTTAGACGTTTCCATACCATTAGTAAAAATGGTGTTCAAAAAAATTCATACTAATAACATTGCTATTAGCATGCAAAGAAAGTTCCATAGGTTTTTTAATTTTCTTTTCAAACCACTCAATTTTAACTTAGGAAAAATACTAAAAAGCTCTCTAATTTTGTTGTTGTTTTCCATTAATCCTAACTAATGAAAACAAGAAACAAAAAGGCAAAATTGCAGAATCTAAAGGAAATACCTTCGAGCACTCACACCGGAGGATGTGAGTACCTTTTACCTTACCTCCCCGGCAATGGCACCAGAAAATAACTTGATGTCTACGCACTTCTATTATTGTAGATAGTTGTTGGGCCTCCAAGTGCAGAGGTTTGTAGAATAGCAGAAAGTTTCCCTTAAGTGGATTACCCAAGGTTTATCGAACTCAGGGAGGAAGACTTCCAAGGTATCCCTCTCAAGCAACCCTGCAATCAAGATACAAGAAGTCTCTTGTGTCCCCAACACACCCAATATAGGTGCACTAGTTCGGTGAAGAGATAGTGAAATACAAGTGGTAACGGTGCTAGAAAAGAGCTTCTCACTTGTTGTTGACGTGGGGTAACGTGTGTGAGTGAGGTAAAGACTAAATCAAGCAAACAGATGGAAGAAAGCAAACATGCAACATATCTAGATTTAAACGATGTTTCAATGTTTAGAAACAAGGCCTATGGATCATACTTTCACTAGTGAACACTCTATCATATAAATATCCTCTCTTCATGATACTACTCTTAACTACTCTCCGGTTGAACACTCTAATCCATGGTATGACCATGCATAGAGAGAGAGATGAACACATGGCTAGCCTTTAGCCTGGAAGAACTACTCCTCCTCATCATGGAAATCAGCAACGTGATGAAGATGGTGATGGAGATGGCTCAGGGCACTTCCGGTCCCAGGTGGAATAGAGACTTCTGTCCCCAGTCTCCCCTTTGGTGGCGACACTACGGAGGTTTTCGTGGATTTCTTCTGGATGCCCTAGGGTTTTTGGGTCGGAGGCTTCTTATAGGCGCAGGAGTCAAGGTCGGTGGGGGTCCAGAGGCCCATACTCTATAGGCGCCTCTGGCTTGCCCGCGCCTAGGGGTGCGCCACCTCCCCCCCTCCGCTCCGTGGTTCCGTGTTGCTCCAAAAATAATGGCTTTGGCTTTTGTCCGTCAATTCGAGAATATTGATTTTACGCCTTTCGAACCAAAAATGAAGAAAGCAAACTTGTTAATAGGTTAGTTCTAGAAAAGATATAAAAACACCTCAAAGTATAGACAAAGAAAAGCAAATTAGATACAAAATAAGCATGGAGCATCAAAAATTATAGATACGTTTCCGACGTATCAGTCACCTCAAAAATTATTATTTTATCACTTACCTACTCGAGGACGAGCATGAATTAAGCTTGGGGATGCTTGATACGTCGGAAACGTATCTATAATTTTTGATGCTCCATGCTTGTTTAGTATCTACTTTGCTTTGCTTTCTCTACACTTTGAGGTGTTTTTATATCTTTTCTGGAACTAACCTATTAATAAGTTTCCATAGTGTCAGTTGCCTGTTTTCTTCTATTTTTGGTTCTAGAAAGGCAGAAAATCAATATTCTCGGAATTGGACGGGACAAAAGCCAAAGTCAATATTTTACCGTGGGCGTCACGAAGCCAGAAGGGATACAGAGAGGTGCCAGAGGGCCACCACACCCCCATGCGCAGGCTAGGGTGGACCCACGCCTGGGCAGGGTGTGGCCCCTCTGGTCGCCACCCGTAGTTGCCTCTTCGCCTATAAGAAGCCCCCGATGCAGAAACCCTAAATCATCCAGAAGAAATCCACGAAAACCTCTGTAGCACCACCGCCACCGAAGGGGAGATTCGGGGGACAGAAAGTCTCTGTTCCGGCACCCTGCCGGGACGGGGAAGTGCCTCCGAAGCCATCTCCATCGATCTCCACCACCATCTCCATCACCGTTGTGATTCCCATGATGAGGAGTGAGTAGTTCTTCCTCGAGGATAAGGGCTCTACCGGTAGCTATGTGTTCATTTCTCTCTCTATGCATGATCTTGTTGTGGTCATGAGCTTTGTAATCAAGTAGATCTACCTTGCTACTCAAGTGCTTCAATAGATCTCTGCTCTCCCCATGTGTGTGAAAGTGACAGCGTGCACGCCATGATGGCACTTAGGTTTGAGTCTACATAAATACTATTTGTGCTTTAATAGATCTATGCTTTTCCCAACGTGTGTGAAAGTGACAGCGTGCATACCGTGTGTGGCACTTTGGCTAGATTGAATATTTTTTATGAGTTATATTTGGAGTTGGATGTCTTTATGAAATTGTGGTGTTTGTTGGAACCATCTAGTGCTCAAGGTGACAGTTTGAGGTTATCTAGATTGGGAAAGGCGGACTTTGAGGTGTGTTGTTATAGCCCTACCATGGATTAGAGTGTCCAACCGGAGAGTAGTTAAGAGTAGTATCATGAAGAGAGGATATTTATATGAGAGAGTTTTCCTAGTGAATGTATGATCCCTAGGCCTTGTTTCTAAGCATTGAAACACCGTTTGCTACTAGATCTATTGCATGTTTGCTTGCTTTAGTCTTTACCTCACTGTCGAGATCTTTTCTGGCACCGTTACCACTTGTATTTCACTATCTCTTTGCTGAACTAGTGCACTTATACACCTGACAAGTGTATTGGGTGTGTTGGGGACACAAGAGGTTTCTTGTATCTTGATTGCAGGGTTGCTTGAGAGGGAATACCTTTGACCACTTCCTCCCTGAGTTCGATAAACCTTGGGTAATCCACTTAAGGGAAACTTGCTGCTATTCTACAAACCTCTGCAGTTCGAGGCCCAACAACTATCTACAAGAATATAAGCGTGTAGACATCAGTTAGTACCAGAAAACATATAAAAACACCTCAAAGTGTAGACAAAGCAAATCAAAGTAGATACTAAACAAGCATGGAACATGAAAAATTATAGATACGTTTTCAACGTATCAAGCATTCACAAGCTTAAATCCTGCTCGTCCTCGAGTAGGTAAGTGATAAAAAGAATAATTTTTGAGGTGACATGCACCATCAAAATCAAGATCAAACCATTTGCAAGCATTAAATGCTGGGATCAAAGAACTCTAAACATGTGCATAAAAGATGGAGTTCTAATAGTAAGACAAAGTGACTATGAATGCAACATGAAAGGCTATAAACAAAGATCATGAATAACATGCATTGAAAAACATTTGTTTGTTTCACATACAGAAAACATGGCATAGTGGCATTCAGCTTGTCTCTCATAGAGTAGCAAATAGATGCATAGGACACCTTCAAAGTTCATAAGAGTGACTAGATACAAATAGAACAAGAAAAAGTAATATCAACAATATGCATCAATCAATAAGTTTTGGGACAATGCACATAGAACTAAGAATGGCAACTATGCTCTCTTAACTGGTGCCTAAAGGTAGAAGGCAGAGACTCAATATAATGGTGGAAGAAAGGCCCTTCATAAAGGGAAGTAGGGATTTCAAGTTTCAAAAAGAACTTCCATAAATTATGGTACTTGTTAGCTTTTAGCTCTCATTGCCCCTATCATAAGCATCTTGAAGTGATTAAGGTTAAAGTGAACAAACTATGGAGTATATGCTTGACAAATTATAAGTTGGCAATCTCATGTCCCTTGAATACGATGGCCGCTCCTCATGCTACTCAACTTTAGTCACCTGTAAGTTCTTGTCATAGTAAGTACATGTGTATTATAGAGAACCGCCAACGGGGTACCCCTTGCACATGGTACAGGAGCTATCCCATAACCAAAATGACAAGGCAAGCAAACAATGAGAATCTCGGCAATCTTCTTATTTACCATGGGAATATGGTGTTTTTTCTCTCTTTCCTCTTTTCTCAATATGTCTCTTTTGTTATAAGAATAAAGCTTCATAGATGTCACTATGGTGATGCAAGTTTCCACCATGATTAGGCATGGCTTAGGCTAGCGGACCAGGCGTTTCTCTAACACACATACATAACTCCATGGACTTACAAGCTCCCATTTCATTTCACACCAACGACATCCATAGACAAAAGAGCATGATATCAACTGTGTACAAAGTACAAGTGCAATGTTGAAAGCGTTCCCCGTGATAGCACAGTTCTGCTAATTCCAACATATAAGTGCAAGCATATACTCCCCCCGTTTCAAAATATAAGATGTTTTAGATTTGTGAAGCAAATGTATCTAGACTATTTTTAGTATATAGGTCACTAAAATTTGGAGTGAATCTAGACACTAAAACAAGTCTAGATACATTTTCTTCACAAACCTAAAACATCTTATATTTTGAAACGGAGGGAGTACAACATAGATGACAAAATGGTTCAAGTTTATTAGGGGCAAGAAAAAAAAGTGTGCCATCAAGTTCGTGAGAGATTTAATCACTAAGTTTTCACATAACAAAATATTTTTTAATTGTAAGGTAGTTGAAAACAAGAATATACTTGGAATGGTGTAACACACTATGCATAGGAATTTATAGTGGACACTTTGTAATAACTTGGTTTCTTGGGAGTTGGAAGCATGCGTAGAGCTTACTCATACAAGTGGAGGCTAGCAAAAGACTGGGACCGACCAACTAAGAGAGCAATAATGGCCATAATCATGCAGAGCAACAAAACATTACTAATCAAAGCATAAAGTGGTACTACAAGTCAAGAATTAAATGATCATAGAGGCTATGGTGACTTGTTCATAGTCATAACATGGTGTGAGCATGTGCCAAGACAACCCAAACAAAGCATCAAAGGAGAATACCACAATACTATGCTTTTGCATGCTAAAACAGCGCATGATTCTTTCAAGGCACACTAAGCAATCCCAATTGTTTGGAACAAGACATGATACAACAATAATCACTAAGCATAAGGTCAAAACAACACCTAGCATGAAATGCTAAAGTCTAAGTCACAGTCAAAGCAAGCTCCTCTTGGACTATTTCAAGCAAGAACTTTCTACTCCTTTCCAACACCAATCAACTTATTTGAAACAACACAGCAAGAACGGGGGTCCAAACTACTTTATTCAAGCAAACTAAGAAAACGAAAACTAAGACGCTCTAAGAACAACACAGCAGTGCATGAAACAATAAAAATGAAGTGTCTAGAAAGACCTGAGCTTTTTATTGATGAAGAAGGGGATGCCTTGGGCATCCCCAAGCTTTGACGTTTGTACCTCTTGAATATTTCTTGGGGTGACGCGGGTGGCATCCCCAAGCTTGAGCTTTTGTCCATTCTTCATCTCATTACATCATTCTCTCTCTACACCTGAAATTTTCCTTCATACAAAACTTCACACAATCTTCATTAGCAACATTAGTGTATTCAAAAGATAATATACCCTTGGGTTTAGCTTTAGAACAGCACAACTTTCACTAAAAACACTAGCTACTGTAACAACTCCCTCAAAAAGCTCAATTTCCCAAAAAGAACCTAAAAAGGAATCAATAAGAAGCAAATGCAAATAATGGCAGAAATTTGTCAAAACAGACCAACAGGTAGAAACCGATTTTTTCGAATACCTTCTTCTGATCAAATCAAAAATTATTGAACTAATGAAAGTTATCTAACATACTAGGGGATTTATTCATAAAATATCAGATCAATCCGACTTATAGAGATTCCTCATGAATCTTTATGGTGGAGCACAAAATTCTGTTTCAGGACAGCAACTCCCCAAATCTTACTTCCCTCTCATTAGAGGTCATTCTTGGCATAAAAAGCAAACAAAAAGGATAAGGAGAGGTCATTACTGAAGTAATAACTTCCAAGACTCAAGAAAACTCTTGGGTTATCTCCCAACAAGTACTTTTCTTTAACGCCTTTAAGTTAGGCACAAGAAGCAAGAATCAAGTGTTTTCAAATGAAGAATTAAGATCAATACTTGCAGTCTCTTCAACTAGGAAAGGTATCTCATCCAAATGAGTTTTGGAGGATCCCTTCTCATCTCTCTTTGGTTCATTACTTTCATCAAAAGGATTTTCAGGAACAACCAATCAAAATTCTTTTCTAAGGCTTCATGCATTCCAACAAGTTTAAAGGGTATGGGTATCTTAATTTCCTATCTAGGTTTGGTTTTATCTAAAGTACCCATAACATCTACACAAGAGCCTAGCATATAAAAATGCTCAAAGAATTTTTTGGCTTCCTTAGCATCATCATTGAACTCTTTTAGTAAAGTTTCTAGGATAAAGTCTCTCTTTTCAGGATCCTTTTCTTCTTTTAGTTTGAGAAACAAAATTTGCATCATGGGGTTAAGGTTAACAAACCTAGCCTCCAACATATGAACTAAAGAAGTTGCAGCAATTTCATAATTAGGAGAAAGTTCTGCTATGGATCTATCCTCAATATCCTCATGTTTGCTAACATCATTAAAGAATTCTTCAATATTTTCCTTCCCAATTATGGAGCCACTACCTATTGAAAGGTCTTTCAGGGTGAACTTGGGGATCAACATTGTGATCTAGAGCAAAGTGACAACTAGAGTGGGAACTAATTTTTGTGTGTTTTTGATAAGAGAAAGCAAACCAAACTAAACTGTTTTTTTGGAGTTTTTGATACAAAGACAAACAAAACCAAACAAAAGAAACTACAAAGCAAAAACAAAGTAAAGAGAAAGGTTGTGGAGGACTCCCCTTGTTAAGGCGTCCTTAGCCTCCCCGGCAATGGCACCAGCAAACTTGTTGATGGCGCCTGGAAGCGCTTGGTCGGGAAACCCCAAGAGCAATGTGTGAAGAGCACAACAGCAAGTCTTCCCTCAGTAAGAAACCGAGGTTATCGAACCAGTAGGAGAAAGGAAACGTCTCAAAGGTGTTGCTAGCAACTTGGAAACCTGCACAACACAAACTTAAGACTTTGCCCCAACGAACGGTGAGGTTGTCAATCTCACCGGTTGTTGTAACAAAGGATTAACTGTATGGTGTGGAAGGTAATAGTGGTTTGCAGCAAGTAAACATGAACAGTGGAAGATGTATCAATGGTAAATATTGGACCGGGGTCCATAGTTCACTAGAATTATTCTCCTTAGATAAACAAACATGGCATGCTGGGTAAAAAATTATAGCAGGGCAATTGACAGGACTGAGCAAGGCATAACAATACAATACTAGACATTCATGATCCTATGAGATTCGATTGGTCAATACAACAAGATTCATAGACCGCCATCCAACTGCATCTATGACTAGAAATCCACCTTCAGGTTATCATCCGAACCCCCTCCAGTATTAAGTTGCAAGCAACAGATAACTGCTTTAAGCAAAGTGTGTAAGGTAAACAATCCACTTGTTCCATGAACAATAGACCGTTGTTTTCTCCCTAGTGGCAACATCACATCTACAACCTTAGAGATTTCTGTCACTTCCCTTAGATTAAATAGAGGCATGAACCCACTATCGAGCATAAATACCCCCTCTTGGAGTCACTAGCATCTACTTGGCCAAGATATCTACTAGAAATGGAGAGCATGCAAGATCTCAAACAACACAGACATGATAGAATCAATAAGACAAAACCATTAATCAATCTGACATATTAATCTCAATATCCATCATGATCCTATGAGATTCGATTGGGCAATACAACAAGATAAATAGACTGCCATCCAACTGCATCTATGACTAGAAGTCCACCTTTGGGTTATCATCCGAACCCCCTCCAATATAAGTTGCAAGCAATAGACAACTTCTTTAAGCAAAGTGTGTAAGGTAAACAATCCACTTGTTCCATGAACAAGAGACCGTTGTTTCCTCCCTAGTGGCAACAACAGATCTACAACCTTAGATATTTCTTTCACTTCCCTTAGATTAAATAGAGGCATGAACCCACTATCAAGCATAAATACCCCCTCTTGGAGTCACTAGCAACTACTTGGCCAAGATAGCTACTAACAACGGAGAGCATGCAAGATCACAAACAACACAGACATGATAGAATCAATAAGACAAAACCATTAATCAATCTGACATAGTAATCTCAATATCCATCGGATCCCCGCAAACACAACAAGCATGATTACAAATAGATGAGATCTTGATCATGAACGGAGCTCACAAGATCTAGACATGAAAGCACAAAGGAGGAGATACAACCATCTAGCTACTAAATGGACGTGTAGTCCAGGTGGAACTACTCACGCTTCATACCGGAGGCGGGCATGATGAAGAAGTGATACGTCGAAAACGTTGATGCTACACTCAACAGGGAGGAAGAGTGCTTCGTTGGAAACCCCAAGAGCAAGGTATTAAGAGTACAGCAGCAAGATTTCCCTCAGTAGAAACCAAGGTTATCGAACCAAAAGGAGGAAGGAAACGTCACACAGGTGTTGGAAGCAACATGGATACCTACACAACACAAACTCAAGACTTTATCCCAACGAATCAATGAGGTTGTCAAGCTCACCGGTTTGCTGTAACAAATGATTAAATGTATGGTGTGGAACATAATGTTTTGCAGCAAGTAAACAAGTAATAGTGGAAGATGTATCAATGGTAAAGATTGGACCGGGGTCCATAGTTCACTAGAGGTGCTCTCCTTAGATAAACAAACATGGCATGAAGGGTACACAAATTACAGCAGGGCAATTCACAGGAACTGAGCAAGGCAAAACAATGCAATTACTAGCCAGAAAGATCCTATGAAGTTGATTGGGCAATACAACAATATACATAGACCGTAATCCAACTGCATCTATGACTAGAAGTCCACCTTGTGTTATCATCCAACCCCTCTAGTATTAAGTTGCAAGCAATGCATAACCGCTTTAAGCAAAGTGTGTAAGGTAAACAGTCCACATGTTCCATGAACAAGAGACCGTTGTTTTCTCCCTAGTAGCAACAACACATCTACAACCAAAGAGATTTCTGTCACTTCCCTTGGAAACTAGAGGCATGAACCCACTATCGAGCATAAATACTCCCTCTTGGAGTCACTAGCAACTACTTGGCCAAGATAACCACTAGCAACGTAGAGCATGCAAGATCACAAACAACACAGACATGATAGAATCATAAAGATAGAACCATTAATCAAACCAACATAATAATCTCAATATCCATCAGATCCCCGCAAACACAACATGCATGATTACAAATAGATTAGATCTTGATCATGAACGGAGCTCACAAGATCTATACATGAAAGCACAAGGAGGAGATACAACCATCTAACTACTACATGGACCTATAGTCCAAGGTGGAACTACTCATAAATCATACAGGAGAGAAGGCCTCCAGGATGATCTCCCCTCCGGCAGGGTGCCGGGAAGAGCTTCAGATCCCCCGATCTAGGGACGATGGTGGCAGCGGCTAAAGACGGTTTCGTGGATTTATGATCGGGTCCCGAGAGTTTATGCATCGGGGGCTTCTTACAGACAGTCCACCTAACCCCGCGCCTGGGGTGGGTCTGGCCCCCCTGGCCAGCCCCCTCCGGCCCTCCTCTGGACTTCTTGTTCCCCACGGAAAGTAATTGACTTTGGCGTTTGTCCCGTCCAATTACGAGAATATTTCTTTACTAACTTTTTTGAAACCAAAAAACAGCAGAAAACAAGTAGATAATAAACAAGCATGGAGCATAAAAAATTATAGATACGTTTCCAACGTATCAAACATATCTTTAATTTTTGATGTTCCATTCTTGTTTAGTATATACTTTGCTTTGTTTTGTCTACACTTTGAGGTATTTTTATACACTTTCTGGAACTAACCTATTGACAAGATGCCACAGTGCCAGTTGCCTGTTTTCTGGTGTTTTTGGTTTCAGAAAGCTAAAAAATGAATATTCTCGGGATTGGACGGGACAAAAGCCAAAGTTCATATTTTTCCCTGAACGATACGAAAAATTGAAGACGAGACGCAGGAGGACACGAGGGTGGACAGACCCTAGGTGGGCGCGGGGCCCACCCTGGCTGTGCCCAAGGGGATGTTGGCCCCCTGGACCGCCACCGACCTTTCCTCCTTCGACTATAAGAAGCCTCCGACCCAAAAAACCCTAAATCATCTAACAGAAAGCCACGGAAAGTTCTGCGGCGCCGTCGCCACCGAAGGGGAGATTTGGGGGACAGGAAGTCTCTGTTCCGGCACCCTACCGGGATGGGGAAGTGCCCCTGGAGCCATCTCCATCGATCTCCACCACACAAGCCATCGTCGTTGCTGATTCCCATGATGAGGAGGGAGTAGTTCTTCCTCGAGGCTAAGGGCTCTACAGGTAGCTATGTGTTCATCTCTCTCTCTATGAATGATCATATTATGGTCATGAGATTTGTAATCAAGTAGATCTACTCTGCTACTCAAGTGCTTTAATAGATCTCTAGCTCTCCCCATGTGTGTGAAAGTGACAGCGTGCATGCCATGGTGGCACTTAGGCTAGAGTATACATAAATACTCATCATGCTTTAATAGATCTATGCTTTTCCCCACGTGTGTGAAAGTGACAGCATGCACACCGTGTGTGGCACTTAGGCTAGATTACATATATATTTGTTATGATTTATATTTGGACTTGGTTGTCTCTATAAAATTGTGGTGTTTGTTGGAACCATCTAGCGCTCAAGGTGACAGTGTGGGGTTATCTAGATTGGGAAAGGCGGACTTTGAGGAATGCTATTATAGCCCTACCATGGATTAGAGTGTCCAACCGGAGAGTAGTTAAGAGTATTATCATGAAGAGACGATATTTATATGAGAGAGTGTTCACTAGTGAAAGTATAATCTCTAGGCCTTGTTTCTAAACATTGAAACACCGTTCACAACTAGATATGTTACATGTTTGCTTGCGTCCATGTTTTTGCCTTTAGTCTTTACCTCACCATCAAGCTATTTGTCATGGTATTGCCGACGAGTACGCCATGGAGGGGTCCTCACAGTGCGTGTTTAGAGTCGTGGGGTAAGGCGGACGGTTGACGGGTACGAGGTAACATAGCTTACCCAGGTTCAGATCCCACAATGGTGGCGGAATCCTACCCCTGCTATAAATCACTATAATGGCAATACGCCGAGTTATAGATATTAGGTTCGTTGTGCGAGGTGTGTGTAAAACGATGCCCTAAAGGCTCCCATAGGCCCGGCTTATATAGTTGTCAGGTCCTAGGGTTACAGGGAAATGTCCTAGCCGGACAGGTTACAGAGTTCTACACCGTCTATTACTAGTCTTGTGTATCTTGCACTCCAAGGCTCCGGGTATGCTGGTGACTCCACCGTAGCCTTCCTTTATCCGGCATGGGCCTCCCTTCTGGATCCACCTAACTGGGCTGCCCAACGGGCCATAGGCCATGCTACCGACTATGGGCCACCCGGGCTAGTCGGATAAGAGACATGCTATGAGGATACCCATATAGCATATCCCCAACAGTAGCCCCCGGAGAACTCCGAGATCTTGCGTCGTCTTGCCTCTTCTCGTGGAATGCTCCGTCCAGATGGATGTCGGCAAATCGTCAAGCAATATCTTGTAGTCCTCCCAAAGAACCCTGCAAGGTTTTCTCCATCTTCTACGAGTAAGTCGGAGAAATGCTGAATCTTCCACCGTACGCTCCCGTTGTCGGATTAAATCCGTCCATGCCGGAATCTTCGATGGGATGGCTCATCTACTATGTCAGTTATGACGACGTAGGCTATAGGTCAGCGACACCTCGTAACTCACACATGCAGAGAACGTAATCATATCCGATTTTCCCGCGCGAGCGATACGAACCGTTGGCGGCGACGGTTGGAGACGTGGCGAAATTACTGCGCACATTCGCGAACACGTCGTCTACGCGGCAACCGTCCAATTAGCTGCAGGAATCTTGACACAGAGTAAGATAAATAGCGACCGTGGGACACTTGCCACTTTTTCACCTCATTCTCTCGCGTCATCGTCTTCTTCCTCCAGCCGCGCGCCTCCTCGAGCTCTCCGCGAAAACCTCGAGAAACCCTAGCCTCTTGCCCGCACCAGTCGTGTCCTTTTCCTTCCTCCATGGCCAGCAGCAGCTCATCCCCTTCAATGGCGGCGTCGAGCGAAGCCGGCGAGCTCCGTCGTCGTGCCCCCAGAGGGTCTGGTCATCCCCGCATCGGCGGTGATAGAAACCACCGGCGGCGACGATAACTTGGCGGCGCTGGAGCCCCTGGAAGAGGAGCCTGATTCGCACAAAGGCGGCTGGCGCGGCTCGGACATCACCGGCCGTGACCTCCAAGAGATGGTCGCTGAGGGTTATCTCCTCATGACGGAGGGGCTCGCAAGGCGGCGCCGCCGGCGAGGGTGACCCTCTCCCAAGCCGGAGAGAAAGTATACCTCAAGGCGCAATCGGTATGCGCGCTTTCGCCCATCTCCCACTTCTTCCTGTCTGTCTTGAACCACTTCAAGGTCCAACCCCACAACCTCTCCCCCAATAGTATCCTAGTGCTTAGCAACTTCGCGGCACTTTGCGAGGGTTACCTAGGGATTAGGCCTAGGTTAGATCTGTTTGTGTACTTCTTCACCATCAAACGTGAAGCCGAACACAGCAAGGAGGATCTTAGAAACTGCAGCACCATAAGCTTCAAGATCCGACCTGGCCGGCGGTTCCCCGACATCGTCGGCCACGAAGTCGCAAGAATCGGTAGCGACGATTTTCTACGGCCCCGACATTCCTTTGTCGGGCCGAGAAGTAACATACCCGGACTTCGTGGATGGAGCCGTCGCCGAAGTCCCCACATGGCGGTCCCATGCCTCCCTTCCCTCCGACCTCAACGCATCTCGCACAATAAGGCGGATCGAATGGTTTGTAGATACGGGTCTGACCGGCTTGGACCTAGCCATGTGCTGGTTCATCAGGCGGATCCAACCTCTGCAGCACCGTGCGAAGCTTATGCACGAGTACACCGGCGACCGAATGGATACCCTCCGGATCTCCGAGGACAACTTCTCGAGCGACTCCGTCAAGTTCCGCCTCAAGGACATCGTCAAGGTGAAGGACAAGAAGCGTGGCTTCACCCTCACCTATGACATGTTCGTAGAGGGAAAGTGCCCAAAGGTAGGTGTTTATTTTCCGTGTATGACATTGCTCCAGTTTTTCCATCTTGCTAATGTCATCTTGTCTAACACGGTGATTTCTCACTTAACAACTTAGCGATCTAGAGGAGGGCAACCTGGCCGCCCAAATCTACGATCCCAAGATGAAGGAAGTCACGGTCGTGTCCGACGATGACGCCCCGTTGGCGCGAAAGCGAAAGAGCTCCACCTCTGACGCTGCCGACGGAGGCAAGAAAAAGAACACGGAGGGTGGAGCCTCCAAAAAGAGTACTGCCGCCCTGGAGGCGGAAAAGAAGAAAGCCACCGGGATGTTTGCCAAAGCGCCCCCTAGTGTAAGCTTCTCATTCTCCGACATTGTCTTGTTTATTTGTCTTATTCCTGTACTTATGCATTTTGCACGTTTCAGGAAGAAAGCCACAACCAGCCTCAAGAAGTCCTCCAAGACTCTTGGGGCTTCTAGAAATATTAAAGATATGCTGCATCGCGACTCTTCCCCCGCCATCGCCCCTGCTACTCCTGCCGTCAAGCCCTCCTCCGCTCCGACAAGCTCCCAAGCCCAGGATTCACCAGGCCCTTCCGCCATGGAAGTGGATTCTGGAGCCTCTACCGAACTCGTAGTTGTCGGCGAGCAGGCGACGCAGGAGAGCACTGCTCTTCAAATGGATGAAGCTCCGGCTAAGGATGCCATCGGTAGCGGCAAGGCTGTGGTGGTTGCTGGTACATCTGCCGAAGGCGGCGCCTCTGCTCCCCAGAAACCCTTAGAACTGCCAAAGATCATCTTCCCGGTGCTTACGCCGGGTAGCACAACTACGGTTCCTGGAGGAGTGCCATCATCTCCAACATGCGGTCTTGAGGAGCTACTCCGACAAGCAGACATCTTGCGAAGCAACAACGTTTCTTTTGGCAAGGTGCTGGCCGAGAGTGATACGAACCTCAAGATCATCGCACTTGTAAGTCTTACTTTACCTTTTGCATTTCGTACGAGTATCCCACTGTAGCCCCCGAGGATGTAGACGGAAAACCATTGGTTTTGCATCTATATGCTCTAAGAGTGACTAAGTTAGAAAAAACCCTCACTGTAGCCCCCAAGCATTTAGATGGAATGAATTATTCTGACTAGATGCTTTAAGAGTAGCATACACAGTGTTCATAACTTTAAGTGTTGTATCCCCCAAGTCTCTAGTTGTAACTAAATCAGTTCTGACTAGATACTTAAAGAAAAGCTAAGCATTTTCCGAGTTAAAACTTTATACTGTAGCCCCCAAGCTTCTAGTTGAGAACTGAATTAGCTCCGACTAGATGCTTGAAGAAAAGCTAAGCATATTACTAAGTTAAAAACTCTCGCTGTAGCCCCTGAGCGCCTAGATGGAAAATCTCCGACTAGGGGCTCCAAGTAGACTAAACAATGACTTGACTTTGTATTTGTTTCCACAAAACGAGAATGCTCGGAGGGGCATGGCCAATGATAAGTACCAGAAAATGCGCGCGGACCTTGAAGCTGAAAAGGGTAAAACCGCCATCTTGAAGGAACAGATCATCAAAAACAAGAGTCTGTTTTCTTTTTGCGCATTACGTCTTACTTTTGTGCCTTCCTTCTTCAAGTACTCACGGTGTACTTTGTTTTCTCCGACTTGCAGAGCATGTAGCCAAGGCCAAGGATATTGTCGAGCAATCCAAGCACATCCAGCAGCTGGACAGCGAGAACAAGATCCTTAAGAAGGAGAGGGAAGAAATGCTGAAGATGCACGAGGATTCCATGAAAGCCCTGCAGGACTCCGCCTCTGCTGAGATCAATCGCTTGAAGGAGGAGCTTGCGATCCTAAAGGATCAGAAGCAAGCTACCGACGAGCAAAACCTTCGCCATAGCGAGGCGTTTAAGCTCCTCCAACAAGAGAAAGAATCCTTGGTGGACGTCGTCTGGCAGGCTAAGGCCAGCATCTTCAGTAAGTATCCTCCGCCTTATGGCTCTGTAGTCTGGGTACTTAGAATTTTTGCACTCATGCAATCGCTGTCGGAATTTTCAGCGCCCCTGGGTTTAACCCGCTCGCCTCCTTCGTACAAGGAATGCATGATTCTTGCCGGCAACTTCATCAATACCGCCATCACCCAGGCCAAAGAGATCGCCACGCCCCTGCAGATTTACATCAAGGCCTCGGACTCCATGGTGAAGTACTCGGAGATTCTGCGCCGAGCCCCCGAGCGTGTCGCAAGCTGGAAAGCTTCATGTGCACGGGCTGGCGCAAGGATGGCATTGTCCATGGTGAAGGCACACTATGAAGGTGCCAACATCGACACGGTAACATCTGGTATCCCCGACGTGGATGATGACGGCAAGGATATTGATCACGAAGCCATCCTGTCATCACTCGCGGGCTATGACACCAGGGTTGCCGAGTTGGTGGACGTCGACGTCTTCGTGCCCAGGAACTTTCTTGACAACACCGAGCCTGAATCCTCCGAGTGTCCTCACAGTGGCGACGCTGAGGGTGAATCTCCGGCTGGTGATGATGCGGCCTCCAAGTCCCCTGCACCCAAGGAGTGAAAAACACTTTGTAATTCTTGTTTCACCTTTGGAGTGTGCATTGAAAAAACTTGGTGATGTAATCTTAAGGTGGAAAACAATGGTTGTCGTATCCTGCTACTTAAGAATTAATGCCCAGTATGTATATATTTTTTAAGCAAGTGCTGGCTTATCCATTACTCTGGTTTTTATGCTTGACTTTTTGTGAGTCGGAAGACTCGTTGTCGGAACCATGCGCTTAGGCGATGATACCCAATGGCACCGTCAATAACCTTAGCACAAAATCGCCGACAATAAATGCCGAAAGTCACTACTCCAGAATCCACATAAAAACAACAAAGAACGTGTAGACCAGAAAA
Source organism: Avena insularis (assembly GCA_023614405.1). Lineage (NCBI taxonomy): Eukaryota > Viridiplantae > Streptophyta > Magnoliopsida > Poales > Poaceae > Avena > Avena insularis. Next base: position 25,226,827 of record CM042689.1, on the reverse strand, counting down.
CTTAAGCTAACGCCCATAGGCGGAATTTTCACAAGTGCAATCGCAAAGCTTGTGCATAAATGTTTATATGATCCAAAAATGAACACTAAAGGAGGTAAAAGACTCATCAATATGAGTGAACCAAAGAGCTTTATTTCATTGATCATATAAGAGGTACACGATTAGATAAAAAATGCTAAGTGTAGAAAGGACGTAGCTGTGCTATGTTCCATGGCCGATCAAGCTCCGGGTAGTCATCGTCCGGGTCACGTCGCTTACGCTTATGATCCTTGTTGGGTATATCCTTGAGTTCACGATTGTCGACAAGGTAGTAAGACCTGTTGAGCAGCGCCTTGCTTATGATGAATGGTCCTTCCCATGGCGGGGATAATTTGTGTGACTTCTTCTGCTTAAGTCGGAGCACCAAATCCCCCTCTTTAAACGAGCGATGCCTGACGCGGCGACTATGGTAGCTGCGTAGCTTCTGCTGGTAGATGGCGGATCTTTGGCATGCCAAAACGCTCTCCTCCTCGAGAAGGTCCACATCTAGGCGTCTGGATTCTTCAGCGTCATCTTCGTCATAGGCGGCAACTCTTGGTGCATCGTGGAGGATGTCGGAAGGTAGGATAGCTTCTGCTCCATATACCATGAAATAAGGGGTGTAGCCGGTGGATCTGTTGTGTCGTGGGAATGGTCACGGCAGATGCTACAATCGGCAGCGAGTATTAGAACGAGGGGCAAGGGCGGCCAGCCATCTGCGGTGCGAGATGAGGGCGGAGACACAGGGTTTTACCCAGGTTCGGCCCCCCGGAGGGTAAAGACCTACTCCTGCTAGATTGTATTATGAAGGTGGTACAATGGGCGAGCTCGACGGCTAGGCGGCGAGTCGCTTGGGTGTATGATGGAACGTATCTCTACACGCCCTGCAGGGAGGTTTATATAGGCTCACCTTCCCTAGGGTTTACATATCTCAACCGATTCAGTTAAGGCTTCTTTTGCTTGACCTAATTCGATTGGGCCTATCTACTGCCTGGGCCTTCACTTCCAAATGCTTGGATCCACACCGGCCTTGATCCGCCGCCGCCTTGTAGCCCACTCGCCACCTTCGGGCCGGAACGCCCCGCCGGGTAAACCCCGGTAGGGACATCCCCATCAAGAGTCCCCGAGGCCGCCGTCGATTGGGCGTGGTGGCTGGCGATGGAGTATACGGCTTCAGAGTAGACATCCAGTCGAATCATCGGCGGGCTCCTGTATAAAGGAGAAAACTAGTCATCCTGATCGCAACTTTGGCGAGTCGAGTCGGCAAAACACTGTCGTAGTGATCGGGTCGGCGAGCCGAGTGGCTGAAGTTGGACCGTTAAGCGTGGTCAAACTAGCCGTTGGGGTAATCCAATGGTAACTTTTGGCGTAATCACCGCGTAGTAACGGCTCCCTGATTTGGCGGGTAACAACCGCTATATAAGGGGAATGGCAGGCGATCAGAGAACCATCTTCTCGCCATTTCCTCCGATTGCACGCACTCTCGCCTTCCTTCGCATCGTGATCCAGCCGACCCGAAATCCTCCGACCCCCCACAAATCCTTCCGCCATGGCCCTCTCCACCGAGCCTTGGGGTAGATCTAAGTGTACGAGGGCGCAACTGGCGTCCTTCGAGGAGGCCAGGATCCTGCGCGCCGGCTGTTGGCGCATCCCCGCGGCCGGAGAGGTGACCCCGAACCCGCGCGAGGGGGAATTCATCTGCTTCACCAGCCACCTGGAATGGGGGCTAGGATTCCCTACGTCCCTGTTCTTCCGGCGCTTCTGCGCCTACTACGGGATCCAGCCGTCGGACCTGGGTCCTCACAGCATCGAGCAGCTCGCCATCTTCGTGGTGTTCTGCGAGTGCTACTTGGGCTGCCGGCCCTACTTCCCTCTATGGCAAGATCTGTTCCACGGACGGATCAGCCGCGAGGAAGCGGGCGACCCAATGCTTGCCGCGGGCGTCCTGACGTTCCAGCTGAAGTCGAAGGCTTCATTCTTTGACTTGATGCTACCCGCCAAGGCGGCGTGTGACTGGAAGAAATCTTGGTTCTACGTTGCCGAGGCGACCCCGGAGGGCGAGACGGCGATCCCACGATACTCTGCCAACCGGTCCGAACCACGCCGACTTCAAGTCGGCAAGCTCCCCAGCGACCAGCGGATGGTCGTGGACGAAATGCTTCAAACCATCCGCGGTCTGAAGAAGAAGGGCCTCCAGAAGATCAACTTATACAACTGCTGGCTCGGGCGGCGGCTCGTCCCTCTGGCTCGACGCGACCACTACATGTACCAATACACGGGCCGGGAGGACTCGACAAAGTCCTGCCTAGCCGAGTGGAAGCTCGAGGACTACACCCCAGCACTGAAGAAGATCACCCAGGCGGTGTACCTGGACGCAAAGGCCGGGGTCGCCCCCTACACCGCAAAGCATCCAGCCCCAACGGTAAGTCACCTCACATCATTCGCAGTCGCAGTTTTTGCAGTCGCGGTCATTCTAATTTCATTTTGTGTTCATTGCAGCTATTCCAAGTGGTGAAAGGATGGCTCCCGCCTTCAGACGACGAGAACTCGAGCTCGTCCGTCCAGGACATGGGCGAGTCGCCTCCCGCCAAGGGCGACACCGAGAGCGACGAGAGCAACGGCGACGACGAATCCGAAGAGGAGGTTGCCCCGCTGGTCCGCAAGACCCGCGGGCAGCGTCAGCGTGAGCTTGAGGCGAGTAAAAGCCTCGAGCGTCATGATGACGAGGACGAACTTCCGGAGACCACCTCGCACCGCCAAGCTACTCCGTCGAAGAAGACGAAGAAGAAGAAGAAGGAGAAGGAGGCGAAGTCCCCTCTGAAGAAGAAGACGAAGTCGATGAGGCCGGCCTCGCCATCGCACTCGGCGAGCAGCTCCGACGCCCCCAGCCCGGCCAAGGATGAGGCGCCGCCGATGGCGGCCGCGTTGGACACGGCCACTGTCGAGGTGCCACTGGCCTCAATGCCTCTGCCATTCGCCCCAGTCTCTGGGCTAGGGGCCGCTCCGGCCGCGGCGGCTTCACCTCGCAAGGAAGCTCCTGCTGAAGATGTCATAGAAGCTCCGTTGCAGCCTCGACGACGAAGAAGCCGTCCGTGTCTTGGGCATGCGACGTCCTGGAGATGGGCCTCAGCCGCCGACTGGGCCCCGAACTGGAGAAGTCGGCCAGCATCCACACGTTGCTACGCTTCATTCCAGTCGCCAAGTGAGTTCGCTCACCTACCTATGTCTTTCATAGCAGCTTGAATTGTCTTGCTCACACGATCGATTTACAGGACCGGAGCGAAGAAGATAGGCCACCTGACCGTGGCTAAGGTGCCACCCGTCGTCAGCGAAGAGGACCCCTCCCGGAAGAGGAAGGCGGACGAAGTCGTTGTCCCTGCGGATAGCGCCAAGAAGGCCAAGGGTGACGATGTCGTCACGATCTCCGACGACACGGCGATTGTGCCGAATGAACCCGCAGTGGAGGCGGCCGTACCCACGAAGGAGGGTGCTCCCTCACCTGGGGTGACCGAGCCGGCCTCCTTTGGCGCCGGTGCTTCCATCGCCACGTTCCCGCGCTTCATGGCCAGATCGGCTACAGCGAGTGGGACCTCGCCCTCGAGCCGTGCACCTGGGGTCGCCGACGCGGAGGTCGAGCAGCATTGTGGGCACACGCCGGCTCTCCTCGCGTCCGTGGATGCGATATAACTTCACGGCATGCTTGGCGCAGCCATCCAGGTATGTCCAGTCCTCGAGGATCAGGCCGGTGAGTTGCAGCGGTCTGATTCTTCTAGTGTCTTGTTGTTATTTTTCGCGTCTAGTCCCCGAGTGCGCACTCGCTGAATTTCAGCGGTGGGCACTTAGGATTTGTTGATTGCCAGTCCCCGAGTGCACACTCACTGAATTTCAGCGGGTGGGCACTTAGGATTTCTTGATTGCCAGTCCCCGAGTGCACACTCGCTGAATTTCAGCGGGTGGGCACTTAGGATTTCTTGATTGCCAGTTCGAAAAGCGCATCGCTGAATTTCAGCAGGTAGGCACTTAGGATTTCACTTTGGTTAACTGTTTGAATTGTGTGCAGGGTCTGCAACATGAATCAGCTGACCGTTGGCAGCAAAACACCGCGCGAAGAAAGAACTGGCCGCCGTCCAAGAGGCGAATAAGGGGCTTCAGGCAGTTGCCGCGAAGGCAGAGGAGGCTCGCCAGGGACTTGTCCCCGCGGGTGAGTTGGTAGCGGCGCAATCGGTGTTGAGCTCGGCTGAGAAGCAGATCGCCGATCTCGAGCGCGAGCTGAGGGAGGCGAAGGAGGAAGCGAGCTCGGCGGATGGGCGAGCCAAGGTCGCCATTACAGCCGCCGCAGAGGATCGTAAAGTGTCTGACGCCCTTATTGCTGGGCTTCAGGACGACTATACTTCGCTTCAACGCTTCATCACGGATCTCTCCCGCCCCTTGATTGGTAAGTGTATCTGCCTCTGCCAATAGCGTGTGCCTTTTTGTGATGTCCGACGTACTCACTGTTATCTTCTATTCGCAGGTCGCATCCTTGATAGTGCGGAAGAGGCGAGCTCGTTCGACGCGCGGCAATGTGTGGCCACGCTCGTCGACTCGGCGACGTTGTCGGCAACATGCATCCGGGCCTACCTCCAGGAGATATCGCCCACGGAAGTAATTCCCAGCGACCTCGTCAAGGTGTGGAAGTACTTGGAGAAGGCGCCGTCGGTCGTTGAGTTCATGACGCGATCGGCGTTCCGGCGCGGAGCGGCGACGACGCTTAGCCTTGGGCTTGCTCATTTTCCAGAAGATTTCGATCTGGACGACGTGACGAGTGGCTACCCATCGTCGACTGGCGCGGTGGAGCTCTCCGAGGTGCTCAAGTTGATGGACCGCGCCGCGATGTACTCCGAGCGTGTCTGGGCAATGGGCGACCTCCTTCCGTACCAGGAGACGGTCGTCGCACCCAACGACCCCGAGCCGCAGCACCGGGACTTCAAGGTCGAGCAGCCCTTCCGCGCGGCGATGGCGGGTGAGATGACGACGTACCCGTCAAACCCGTACACGCCGTTTATCCGCAATCGCAAGGGTGCTGGCGAGTCGTCGTCGAAGCCTGCGGAATAGAATAGTTTGCCCTAGGGCGTTAGTAGCAGATCTGCCGTTTGGGCATATTTTGTATTCTGAAATGATTGCAACATTCTATGAATGTGATATCGTGTTTGTTTCATGACTTGTCATGTGTATTCCGATTGAGGTTTGAACGAGTCCCCGAGCGTGTCCGCCCTTTTGTGGGGTTTACCTCGTGTGTGATGTGTTTATGGTTTTTGAATGTTTTGTTATTGTGGTCGACTCGCCTGACTCGGATCACCACTGCGACTCCTTGAGCACTCAGATTTCACCGTTTTCCCTTGCGCGAACGAGGTCGGGTGGCCGAGTCCCCGAGCGTGGTACTTGGTTGTTCTAGGTGCGACTCGAGGGTGGGTGAGGACTTGGCGCGTTATTTTGGGCGCATCACTCCTGCCTGGCCCGTTGGGTCAGTCGCGTGGCGAGTCCTGGGCATGCTCTCATACTTGGCGTTTTCCCGAGCCGCTCGCGATGAACTGGTCGTCAGTCCCCGAGCGTGGTGCTTGGCCGTTCAAGTCGCTATGTCGAGGATGCGGAGGATCATGGTCGCTGTAAGAAGCGAAGGCAGTTGTCTTGGCTCGTAGAGCTAGTCGGCCTGGGCGACTCCAATGGGGCTCCGGGTAGGCGTTTTTCGTGGACGATGCAAGACCTGAGGTGACTCGGTTTTGCACCGCACTACTTAGCCGCCGATCGCTGTACCAAAGGTTGACTTCGCGTTAGCTTGACGCTGTTATTACGAAAAGTGGCACAAGACACGGAGAGTAGGCGCAATTTGCGGTAACCAATTCATTTTATTTCATAGCGACTGGAGAGTACATATGTGGGGTTCTAGGAGTAGAACTTCCGTAGGAGGTTTACATTCCATGGTTGCTTGACGTCGAGTTTGCCGTCCCCGTGGATGTCGATGAGGTAGTAGGCGTCGTTGCCGAGTACTCGCCCGATGGCGAATGGTCCCTCCCACGGAGGGGAAAGCTTGTGCATGCCCTTCTTGTCCTGGATGAGGCGCAACACCAGGTCGCCTTCTTGGAAGGTGCGAGTTTTCACCCGCCGGCTGTGGTAGCGGCGGAGTCCCTGCTGGTAGATGGCGGTGCGTGACCGAGCGAGGTCACGCGTTCGCCGAGTTGATCGACTCCATCCTGGCGGGCGAAGTTCGCTTGCAGCCTCCGTAGTGGATTAACCCGCGGCGAAGTCGTGCTCGAGGTCGGTGGGCATGACCGCTCGCCAGACACCATGAAGAAGGGGTGAATCTCGCCGACCTGACCGAGGTGCGGATGCCCCGGATGACGAGGGTAGCTCCTCGACCCAGCACCGCGGTGCGCCGAGTGGTACTTTGGAGTCGCGCTTCAGCCGTGGAGGATGCTTTGATTGGCCCGTTCACCTGGCCGTTGATTCCGGGTGGGCGATCGACGCGAGGTCGAGCGGATGTGGTGTTCTTCGCAGAATTCGCCATGGCTCCTTTGGCGGTTGGTGCCGTTGTCCGTGATGATGCTGTTTGGGAACCCGTGGCGATATATGAGCTCGTAGGAATTTAGTGGCGGTCTTCCGTCGCATTTCGGATCAGCTTGGCCTCCACCCACTTTGTAAATTTGTCGACCGCGACCAGGAGGTGGGTGTAGCCGGAGGGGGCCTTTTTGAAGGGGCCTACCATGTCCATGCCCCACACGGCGAATGGCCAGGTGATGGGGATTGTCTTCAGCGCCGAGCTCGGCACGTGCGTCTGGTTGGCGTACCGGCACCGGCGCACCGCTGGACGATGTCGACAAAGACGCAGCGGTGGGCCAGAGAAGCCATGCCGCATAGACTTGGCGACGGAGGGCACCGCGCAGGCCACGATGCCGGAGTGGATGTCGTGGAGGATCTTGCGCCCTTCGCCGATTGGACGCAGCGTTGAACACGCCGGTGACGCTCGCCAGGAGCTCGTCGTCGATGATGGTGAAGGATTTGCATCGGCGTGCGATCATCCTGGCGTCCGTCTCGTCTGCCGGCAAGGTGCCGGCCTCCAGGTAGGCGACGTAGGGCTTGGTCTAGTCGTCTGGCTCGATGACGAGTGCGACCAGGGCTGCCTCCGGTTGTAACGGGACTCCGATGTTGATCTCTCTCGGGGGGGAGACCGATGGCTTGGTGATCGTGTCGAGGAAGACGCCGGCGGGTGGTGCGAGTCGAGCCGACCCAATGCGAGAGAGTGCGTCGGCCTCCTCGTTCTTCTGCCTGCCAATCCACTCGACGGAGTAGCCTGCGAAGTGTCCGCCCAGCTTGTCCACTGCCTGGCGATATGCCGCCATGGTGGGGGAGACGGCGTCGCAGGTGCCAGCGACGAGGTCGGAGTCGCCGTAGCAGCGTAGGCGGTTGACGTTCATCTCCCTGGCAGCTCGCATGCCGTGGAGTAAGGCCTCGTACTCGGCCATGTTGTTGGTGCAGGGGGTGAAGTCGAGGCATAGGACGTAGCGGAGCTTGTCGCCCTTCGGTGAAGTTAGCACGATCCCTGCTCCTGCGCCGTCCGCGTTCTTGGAGCCATTGAAGTGCAGGCTCCAGTAATGGAGGTATGGCAGCTTCTCTGGCTGCTGGGCCTCTTCCCAGTCGGCGATGAAGTCCGCTAGAGCCTGCGACTTGATCACCTTCCGTGGCTCGTATTTGATGTTGTGGACGCCGATCTCGACGGCCCACTTGGCGACTCGCCCAGTCGCCTCACGGTTGCGGAAGATGTCCTGCAACGGTGCTGAGGAGACGACCGTGATCGGGTGCTCCTGGAAGTAGTGCGGCAGGCGCCGCTGTGCTCTGAAGACCGCATATACCAGTTTCTGGTACTGCGGGTATTGCTGGCGTGACTCGGTGAGGACCTCGCTGATGTAGTACACCGGTCGCTGTACTGGGCGCTCCTTTCCTTCCTCCGGTCGTTCGACGACCATGACGGCGCTGACGACGCGCTCGGAGGCCGTGACGTAGACCAGCATGGGTTCTTTGTCGGTGGGGGCGGCGAGTAGTGGTGCGGCGAGTAGCACCTTCTTGAGGTCGCGGAGCGTGTCGTCTGCCTCCTTGTCCCACTGGAAGGTGGGGTTCTTGCGCATCAGGCGGTATAGGGGCATCGCCTTTTCGCCCAGGCGGGGGATGAAGCGACCGAGAGCCGCTACTCACCCAGCCAGCTTCTGGACGTCGCGCAGGCACTCGGGTTTGCCGAGTCGGGCGATCGTGTCGATCTTAGTGGGGTTCGCCTCAATCCCTCGCTTGGAGACGACGTACCCCATCAGTTGTCCTGCTGGTACACCGAAGGTGCATTTGCCTGGGTTAAGCTTTATCTTGTATTTTCGCAAGTTGGCGAACTTTTCCGCTAGGTCGGCGAGTAGATCGCCCTGGCGATCGGACTTTACGACCACGTCGTCGATATAGACGTGGATGTTGCGGCCAATTTAGCTCACAAGGCATTCCTGCATGCATCGCTGGTAGGTCGCCCCGGCGTTCTTGAGGCCGAAGGTCATGGCGGTGTAGCAGAAAGCTCCGAATGGCGTGATGAACACCGTCTTCTCCTCGTCCTCGACAGCCATTTTGATCTGGTTGTAACCAGAGTAGGCGTCGAGGAAACATAGCGACTTCGAGCCCGCGGTGGAGTCGATTATTTGGTCGATCCGCGGGAGGACGAACTGCTCCTTCGGGCAAGCGCTGTTCAAGTGTGTGTAGTCGATACACATCCTCCAGGTCCCGTTCTTTTTCTCGACCAGGACTAGGTTTGCCAACCACTTGGAGTACTTGATTGGCCGGATGAAGCCTGCAGCGAGTAGACGCCGCACCTCCTCGGCGATGGCTCGGCGGCGCTCTTCATTGAAGGGCCGCAGCGACTGTTTGACCGGTCGCACTTTGGGGTCGGCGTTTAGCTTGTGCTCAGCGAGCTCCCTAGGGACACCAGGCATGTCAGAGGGCTTCCATGCGAAGATGTCCCTGTTCTCACGGAGGAACTTGATGAGCGCGCCTTCCTAGGCTGGGCTCATGCCCGTCCCGATCGTCACCGTCTGGCTGGAGTCGCCTGGGACCAGCTCGACGGTGCGATTGTGCATCGTTGCCTCGAAGGTTGAGGTTCTTGCGCCCTCCGAGTTGGGCTTCTTGAGTATGGTGGGGTCGTCGTTGTTGACCCCGCTCGCGTACTTGGCGAGCTCATCGGCGTGGTTGGTTTCTGCCGCGATGACGGCGTCGGCGAGTTCTGCACCTTTGGCCTCGCACTCGGCGGCCATGTCTGGGTCGCCGTTGATGGTGATGACGCCGCACGGCCCAGGGAGCTTCATCGCGTTGTACGCGTAATGTGGCGCTGCCATGAACTTGGCGAACGCCTGGCGCCCTAGGACACAGTGGTAGGGGCTGTCGAAGGGCACCAGCTCGAAGACGATCCGCTCGGTGCGGAAGTTTGCTGGTGTGCCGAAGGTGACTGGCAGCGTGACCTTGCCGATCGGGTACGCCTTCCGACCGGGGACGATGTCGTGGAACGTGGTGTGGGTTGTCTCGATCATCGATTGCGGAAGCCGCAGCCGCCTGAAGGTGTCCAGGTACAGGATGTTGATGGAGCTTACGCCATCCATCAATGTCTTGGGAAGCCAGTAGTCACCGACCTTAGGCTTGACCACCAGGGCGACTCGGCCTGGGTACTCGATGCGCGGCGAGTGGTCCTGGCGGCTCCAGGTGATGGGCTGCTCCGACCAGTTGAGGAACTGGGGAACGTCCACCTGAGCCACCGCGTTGACGGCGACGGCGCGGGTGATGACCTTCTTCTCACGCTTCGTGTTAAAGCCTGTGAAGGTATGGAGCGAGCCGGCCACCTTGCCGAATTTTCCGCCGTTTGGCGGGTCGTTGTCGGGGTCCTCCCGTGCTCGCCGTGCCTTCTTGATCTCCCTGAGGGTGTGGCAGTTGGCGGTTGTGTGCGTTGCGGGCTTCCCTTCCCTGCTATGAAACGCACAAGGTTGGTTAAGGAGGGCCGCTGGGTCGAACCTTGGCTTGGCCTTGTAGTTGCCACCGTCGTGGTGTTGTCCTCCGTCGCGGCGGAAGCTTTTGGGCTCGCGTTGTGCGTGCCTGGCGTTGGCGACGAAGTCGACTCGCCCGTCATTGCGGTGTTTGCCGGTGAGGCGAGTGTTGCTGTAGCATAGGTCGGACCGTCGTCTGCTGTCGTTGCCGCTCATGCGGCGTTGACCTCCCGACTCGTCGTCGGTTTCCTGGTTTGGATCTTCCTCCGCGTACCGTTTGGCGATCTCGAGGAGGTCCGGTATGTTGTCGAGTGTGCGAGAGTGTCGCTTGAGCTTGGCGACCAAAGGCTCGTAGCGGCACGAGGTCTTGAAGCAATGGATCGCGGTGTCCGGGTGGATGCCGACCGCGTTGTACCAGAGTTCTTGCGACCGCTGCACCCAGTTGCGGGTCGACTCGTGAGGTCCCTGGACGCATCGCTCCAGGTCCTCGATGGTGGTGGCGCGGGTGTAGGAGCACTCGAAGTGCCTGACGAAGGCGTCGCGCATCTCCTCCCAGGAGTCGATCCTATCCTGGGGGAGGGTGTTGATCCATTGCCTGCGCGTCCCCTCCATCATCAGGGGGAGGTAACGGGCGGCTAGCAGGTCGGTGTGGCCTGCGATCCCCATCGCCATGAGGTATGTATCAAGCCAGACAGCGGTGTCGTACGAGGGGTCGTACTTTTCTATCTCCTTTGGCGCCTTGAAGTTCGGCGGGTACTTCTCGCCTCGGATCATCGGTCCGAAGCACTTGGGGCCGAGTCGACTTAGCGACCCCATTGGCTCGCCGTCGCGGCTATTGGTTAGGGTGTGTCGCAGGTCGTCGGGCTGGCGTGTGCGCCAGCTTTGGTTGTTGATGATGTGGGTGCGGGCGTCGATGGGTTGACCGTTGGCGGCGACGAAGTTGGTCGCTGGCCTGGGGTCGTTGGTGGAGAGTGCAGCGCGGCTGGTCGGTGTTGGAGCTGTAGTGGCTCGTGGCGGGCGATTGAGGGTGTTTGCCGCCATTGGGCGGCCGCCGAGGCCGCTCGCTTCCCGAAGAACACGAGTACACTTGACCCTGAGTCGGCGCTGCTTTTGCTGCCGACGGCCTTTTGCGAAAGGTGGCCCCGACGCATCGAATCTGTAGGGCGCCGTCGCCGGTGGCCGTGATGTTGTCGGCTGCTGCTCGCCCGCCACGAGGTTGTCCATCGGGGTGGAGAACGATGGGAGGCCGTTTGCCTCGCCTCCGTGAGGAGACTACTATTCGCGGCTGGTCCACAGGGTGTGCGGTTCGGTGGAGGTGGGCCCATCGCGTTGACCTGGCGGGGCGGGCGCTTCCTCCTGGTGGCGCGTTCTCGCGATCGCGCGCGTTCGCCACGCTGGTGCCGTTTCGTCGTCGAAGTTCAGGCGCCTGGACGGTGGGGTTCGGCGCGACCTGATCGCTGGTGGTAGCGCGATAGCTCTGCGTCGTCACCTGCTCGGCGAAATTTTTCGCTCGGCTTGCTCCTTGCGCCCGCCAGCGGAGTTCTTCGACCTCCGTTGTCGTGGCATTAGGAGGATCGGTGGAGAAAGGATCCTCTGGCGGATCGGTGCGGTCGCCATGTAGGTCGCGCGTGACGACCGGTCCGTCGCGGAGGTCGGCGAATTTTCCGACCGGTCGAAGTCGAACATCCAAGGATGGAGGCGTCTCGAAGTCTCCCATGTTGGAGACCTGGTGATGGAGCCCGCGGGTGAAGCCGGTGATGGATCCGGCGAATGGCAAAGTCGCTGAGTCGGCGTCGTCGTTGAGGGCCGCGTCTTCCGCGGCCGCTGAGTTTCGCCACGTTCTTGTGGGCGAGTTGTACTCGGGCGGCGATGGATCGTGCGGATCTGGCTCTCGGAGAGCCGATCGCGTGGCGGCGACTCGCGGATGCGAGCCAAGTCCTCCGAGACGATGACGTCGGTGAGGCCGACGAAGAGGCTGATCGTGCCGATCGGCAGGTTCACGCTGTGCGTGACGAGTGTTGCGCAGCCGGGACGTAGCTGCTCGGCAAGATTTGGAGCATCTCGCCGATCGCTATCATGCGGCCGGTGGTGACCGTCTCGTTGATGGGCAGATTGGATCTCGCCGCAGAACACCGGCCAGACCGGCCAGGCCCCACGGTGGGCGCCCATCGTGGGAATGGTCACGGCAGATGCTGCAATCGGCAGCGAGTAGTAGAACGAGGGGCAAGGGCGGCCAGCCATCTGCGGTGCGAGATGAGGGCGGAGACACAGGGTTTTACCCAGGTTCGGCCCCCCGGAGGGTAAAGACCTACTCGTGCTAGATTTTATTATGAAGGTGGTACAATGGGCGAGCTCGGCGGCTAGGCAGCGAGTCGCTTGGGTGTATGATGGAACGTATCTCTACTCGCCCCGCAGGGAGGTTTATATAGGCTCACCTCCCCTAGGGTTTACATATCTCAACCGATTCAGTTAAGGCTTGGTACGTTTGACCTAATCCGATGGGCCTATCTACTCACCTGGCCTTGACTTCCGATCGCTTGGATCCACACGGGCCTTGATCCGATTGCGTCTTGCAGGCCCACTCGCCAATTCCTGGGCCAGTCGGAAACGTCCTGCTGGGTATACCCCAGTAGGCACATCCCCATCATGTTGGGTGTAGTTCGTAAACTCCACAGCACAGATGGCAATTCTTCCGCCCAGGCTCCAGCTGCTCTATGTAGCGGTGCCTCAAGATGTGGCTTGATTCCCTACAGAATTAATCCATTGGCTCGCTCAACTTGACCATTGGATTGTGGGTGTGCCACAGATGCAAGGTCAAGTCGGATGCCTTTGTCCCAGCAATAGGCCTCCACTTCTCCGAGTGACAAGTTGCTTCCATTGTCGGTGATGATGCTATGTGGGAGACCAAATCTCACCACACCAGATCCCGGACAAACACGAGGGCGATTGCCCCATCAAGCTTTCTAATGGGTTTAGCTTCTATCCATTTGGTGAATTTGTCAACTACTGGCGATGCGTAAACCCACACTGCAGTGCCATTTACACGGCCCCACCATGTCTAGCCCCGGACGCAAAGCGGCCAAGTTATTGGTATTGTTCGGAATTCTTCAGCAGGAACATGTGGTTGTCGGGCATAATACTGGCATCCTGTACATGTCTCAACCAGCTTGTCGGCGTCCGCCTTCGCGGTCAGCTAGTAGAATCCTTGCCGAAAGGCTTTCGCGAGCAACGATCGAGGAGCGGCATGATGCCCGCAATCTCCGAGATGGATCTCGTGTAGGATTTCCATACCTTCTAGCTGGGAAACACACTTTAGGTATACACCAGTAGTGCTCCTTTTGTAGAGTTGCCCATTGATTATGGTATAACCATTTGCTCGTCGTACTATGTGCTGTCTTTCGACTTCGTCGTCGGGCAAAGTTCCGTGTTTGAGATATTCCATAAACTGGTTGCTTGGACTCCATAAGCTATCTTCTGGTAGTGCGGGTAATGCTGCTTGGACTCCGTCAAGACCTCGCTTACATAGTAAACTGGTCGCTGAACTCCGAACTCATAGCCTGGTTCCTTCCGCTCTACCACGACGACGATGCTGATAACCCGGTTGGTTGCCGCCATGTAAATCAACAGGGGCTCGCCGGGCTCGGGTGCTGCAAGGATGGGCGCTGAGGAAAGAATCTCTTTGAGCTGCTTCAATGCTGCATCTGCTTCGTCCGTCCATGGGAATTTGTCCGCCTTCTTCAGCAACTTGTACAACGGCAGAGCCTTCTCTCCAAGTCGGTTGATGAACCGACTAACTGCTGCAACACAACCTGTTAGTAATTGGATGTCTTTTAGGCATGTCGGACGGTTTATGTTTAGGATGGCCTTGATTTTCTCCGGGTTGACCTCGATTCCGCGCTGGGAAACGATGAAGCCCAACAATTTGCCGGCTGGAACCCCAAAGACGCACTTCTTAGGGTTGAGCATCATGTTGTATTTCCGGAGATTATCAAAGGTTTCTTTTAAGTCGGAGATTAAGTCATTTGACTTTTTAGACATCACCGCTATATCGTCCACATAGGCGTGAACGTTCCGACCAATTTGGTCGTGAAGGCAACGTTGCATTGTCCGCTGGTAGGTAGCACCTGTGTTTTTCAGCCCAAAGGGCATCGTGACATAAAAAGCGTCTTAGTAAGGGGTAGTGAACGAAGTGGCCAATTGGTCCGACTTCCTCATCTTGATTTGGTGGTATCCTGAGTATGCATCGAGAAAACACAAAAGTTCCGAGCCAGCCGTCGAGTCAATGACTTGGTCAATGCGAGGCAAATCAAACGGATCTTTGGGACATGCTTTGTTCAAGCCGGTGTAATCAACGCACATTCTTAATTCATTGGTTCCCTTTTTGGGGACAAGTGCAGATTAGCCACCCATCGGGTGTGAAGGACTTCTCGGATAAACTCAGCCTTAAGTAACCTAGCTATCTCTTTGCCAATGGCGCGTCTCTTCTCATCTCCGAAGCGTCGTAGAGGTTGTTTCACTGGTTTACATTTTGGATCTATGTTTGAGCTGTGCTCGGCAAGTTCCCTAGGTACACCTTTCATGTCGGCAGGTTGCCAGGCAAAGATGTCCCTATTCTCACGGAGGAACTCGACGAGCGCGCTTTCCTATTTGGGATCCAGGTTCGTCCCAATGGCGGTGACCTTGGAGGCATCGCCTACCACAAGTTCCACCGGCTTGGTCTCGATGGCGGCCTTGAACGCAGGAGCGGAGTCATAGATTTGCTTCTTCGACGCGGGCATCTCTGAGTCATTGACCTTGCTCTGGATCTCCTTGAATTCTTCGTTGTAGAGGACAGCTTCTGCAACGGCTGCTTCATTGATCTCGCAGTCCCTTGCCTTGGTAAAGCTTCCGGATACGGTGATGACACCGTTCGGTCCGGGTATCTTGAGTTTGTTGTAGATGAAGCATGGCTTGGCCATGAACGTGTGGAATATGTCGCGACCAAATATGACGTGGTACACGCTCTTGAAGGGGACCACCTCAAAGGTCATGCGCTCTTGGCGGTAATTATTAATGTCGCCAAAGGCTACCTGAAGTGTGATGCACCCAAGGGACCGAGCCTCCCGACTAGGCACTACGTCGTGGAAAACGGTGTTGGTCCGCCTTAGGTTTGCCTCCATCAAGTTCATCTTCTGCAGTGTATCCAGGTACATAATGTTGATGCTGCTTCCACTATCCACCATGCACTTGGTGAACTCCACGCCGTCAATCAATGGGTTGATGACCATGGCGTACTGGTTCTCCGTGGGCACAAGGTCTGGGTGGTCCGTCCTGTCCCAAGTGATTGGAACTTCCGACCAGCGCAGGTATTGGGGAACTGGGGGGAGAGTGGCCATCGGGATCCTTAGAGAGGTCTTCTGTTGTCGGACGGTGGAGGTGCCAAGGAAAGTGTGGTAGACTGGGGCCTTCTTTGCGAAGGGGTTCTTGCCTTTGTCGTCGCTCTTGGCAGCGTGCTTGGGGTCAACGTCCTCGTCCATGTCACTTGAATCCTTGGACTCCTCCTCCTTCTTCTTTCCCTTGCCCTTGCCTCGCAGTCTGTTCTTCCGACTTTGCTTGTAGCCGGACTCCGGGTCTTCCTTGAGGTCGTTGACGAACTTGTAGTGTCGATTGGTATGGGTGGCCTTGCCGTTGGCGTCGAGGTGTACGAGGCACGACATATCGCGGTACTCTTTGTAGGTTTGGGGAACGCGGAGCGGCGCCGAGTTGCTTTCACTTCCTCGTTGCTGTCCACGGCCTGCTCCCCTTCCTCGGCCATGTTGTCCGCCTTCTCCTCGTCCTGCAAAAGTCATGGCGACCATGTCGGTAGATTGCTTTTCTTCTGGAGCAATTTTCCGCTTTGTACTGCTGTTCCTCCGAGCTTGAGTTGGAACGGCCGTTGCCGGCAAAGAGCCACAAGCATCGTCGTCGGTAGATGTGAACTTACTAGCTAATTGAATCATCCGATTCAAGTCAAGATGATGGTTGTCCTGCAAGCGCTTTAGCTTATGTCGGAGTAACGTGCCTCTTTCCAACCCATCGATGAAGGCGGCCATGGCGGTCTGGGCGTGCACTCCTGCGCAGGAATTCTTCATATCCAGCCAGCGTGAGAGGTAGGCGCGAGATGTCTCGTCTTTCTCTTGCACGCACCACTGTAGATCGCCCATAGTGCAGGGACACTTGTATGTACCCTCAAAGTTTTTGGTGAACGCTTCTTGCATGTCCAACCAGTTGTAGATGGATTTCTCCGGCAAGTCGTCGATCCATTGACGGGTCGTGCCCGCCAACATTAACGGGAGGTACTTGACGGCGACGTTGGGGTTGCCTCCTGCAATCTCCACCGCGTTGTCGTAGTCCTGCAACCATGTGGTGGGCTTGGCGGTGCTGTCATAGGGCTTGATGGTCTTGTTAATCCGGAAACCTTTGGGGTAAGTTGCGGTCCGTATTGCAGGTCCAAAGCAACGTGGTCCCAGGTATGGTCCTTCCCGGGCCTCATGGATCTTATCAATCCGCGAACGTGCATCGTATGGCTCCGGGTTCTTCTTCTTTTTGTCAACAGGGGATGGGCTGCGCGAACGGCGCGGGCCTCCTCCGCCATGGTGACTTCTTGGCGGCGACGGAGGCGGAGGTGGCGGTGGGTTAGACTTCTTGCTGTTACCCTCCTGCGACGCCTCACGCCTGTCATAGTTGCTTGTCGGACACGGAGGGTCATGGCGCGACCTGCTCTTGTGTCCTTCGTTGTGCTTTCCTTCATGACGGGTCTGCTCCGTGTTGTCGCGGATGACGATGCCACACTGCTTTGGTGGGGGCATATCCGTACGATGGTGGGCCTTGTAGTCTTCGTGACGTCGGGGGATCGGGGCGGTGGCGATGGGCGGCGAGGTTGGGCTCTTTCTCTGTGGTCGGAGGATATGGGGATAGCATCCTTCCTGTTGCGCGCATCCCTCCGTCTTCGTTCTGATGAACCCGTCCGTGATCCGACATCCTGAGGAGATTCGTCCCTTGGCGGTTTGTACTGGCTAGATCGGCAGAGCGCTAGGTCAGACTCAAGTGTAAGATCCCTCCTTATTAAAGGAAAAGATCCCTGTGATTGCAATGCTAGTCCCTGGATCAATGCTAGCATCCACAGTTTAAGATGAAGTACACAGATATAAAGGTCGTTTATTACAGTCATTCCAGAGATAAAACATAGTCTTTTACAACTCAGGGCCAAAGGCCTAATACAAGAGTTTATGGAATAAGTAAATAAACATAAGTCTTCATCTTCATGTGCCACAGGCAAGCATGTTGAGTGTAGACTCATGACTCCTAATCATCATCTAATAACTCGCAACATTACAAGTTACAGCCACAGAGGGTCAATACTTTGGAATAGTATTGGCAAGTGATACCTTAGTATATTTTAGGTGGACTATAATACTATATGCATTTGGCTGGTGGAGCTTAGGCTTGCATTGCTCAAAATAGATTTTTCCTTATCTTTTGAAAACACTAAGTTTTTGCTTGGCACAAAACACCCAAGGCATCTACCAATCAAAGACTGAAGATCCACTCAGGGCATCTACCAATCAAGGACTGAAGATCCTTTTAACCCTTGTTCACCCACAAGTTTTATTTAGAAATTGGAGTGATGAGATTCTTGAAGTTTCCATGTCTTGATGCTCAAATTGTCCTTTACCACGGACATGGCTAAGTACTTAGGTTTTACACTCTGCAGAGGTGGTGCACTTTCCCCACAAGACTTGGTTTCCCAAGACAAGATCCTTCAGAAGCCTTTCCTTAGTCAAATGGACGCGCTCCAACCTATCATTCCCTCTACCACCAACTGTCCAAGAGACTAAGTTCTAGCAACCTAAGATCATGGCAGAGCCCATAATGCCAAGTGGTTGCACTTGAAGCTTCTCAACATTTGACATCTCAAATCTCTTTGTTTCCTGGGTGGCCATCCACAAGTGAGATACACCAAGGTAAACCATAGACATGGGCCTCGTGAACCACTCAACCAAAAACCACCAAGCAAGTCCCATTCCACCCAGGAGATTCATTAACTTAGTTGTTTTGTTAAATAAAACACAAGTCCTTAGACTTAGAATAATTTTTCTATAGTATGAATAAATAAACCACCCTTGTTTTCTAGTAGCTAGGCTAAGCATGATAGTAATAGGAATCTTGACTTAGGTAATTTTCACTAAGGTTTCACTTTATAGGTTTTCCCATAGCAAAGTTTATACTTAGCAAAAAAAAACATGCAAGTCCTGTATTTAGAAAAATAATACTAATGCATATAAAAATATAGGAATGGAATATTCATGATGATATCACTTGCCTTGGTAGTGTGGAGAGTAGCACTCGTCACAATCACAATCACTAGCAAAATCTACACACAAAGTTGTAGCACACAATTACACACAAATATATACAAACAAAGATATTATGAATGCATGCATGCATGAATCTACTAAGTGGTGATTTTTGAAAATTCTACCAATCAAGGGCAAAATTACAGAATCTAAACAAGTCACAAAGTAACCAAGACAAATTTATTTAACCCTAAAACAAAATACTAAACTAAATCTATACTCAAAAAGGCCTCAAACAAGTTTCTACAATTTAAGCCAAACTAATGGTTACTATTTGCTAAACAAAAAGGATAGGCAGAAAGGTCTTGTTTTTCTGAATCCAACGGTATAAAGTTTGCAAAATTCCAACGTGGAATTCAAAAGATATAGGCATTTGAATTTGGATCAAATTTCTGGTTTTAAATCTATTTTCAGACCTAACCCTAGCCACGTCCTTTGTCTAATTGGTCGGTACGGTTAAATGCGGATCGAGTGATACTGACGCTGGATTTAAAGGGCAGGTGCGGCTCAGATCATCGCGTACCTTCGATTAGTCATTCTATCCAAGCCATCGATGCAGATCTAACGGTTCCTATTGCCCTGGCCAAAATCTGGCGGGCGGCGGTGGCTACGGCGAAACGGTCGGTCGATGACGCGGCGTTCACGATGGAGGAGAGGGAGAAAAAGGAGTTGCTCACCGGGCTCAGGGGGTCACGGCGAAGCTCAAGGTACTCGTGGTTGGTCAAGGGGCACTCGGTCTATGGCAATTCCTCACCGGAGTTCGTGGCGGCGTCGGGTGGTCCAGTGCTCGTCGAGGATGGAGCGTGGATCACCCAAGGCAAAACAACGGCGGTTAGGTTCACGAGGTCAAGCGGTCGTGTGCATGAACGGGAAGGCGAGGCGGTGATGCATTTTACCGGAAAAACTTCGTCGGAGTTGATGTCGCCGTCGGTGCTTGCGGTGTCAAGTGGAACCGCGACACTGGGCGTCTGAGACGGACTAGTGAGGTCAGGAGGTGCGCAAAGACACGCTGAGTCAGATTGTAAGAACGAGAGGCAGAGGGGAACACTAGGCTCACCCGAATCGATCGCCGGAGAGGCTCTGTCTGCGGCGGTGCAAAGCTGATTGAGGACAGCCTGGTGGCGGAGTGAGCGAGGTGTTTGGGGGGAAAAGATCGCGAGGCAGAGAGGATCTTATAGCCGGGAATCGACGAACGCCGCGGTTAAATGCTCAATTACGCCGCCATTACCGGCCATCATGCTGCAGCGACGTGGTCGCAGCGCGATCTGGGGAAGACGAGGCGGCGTGGACGGACCGCTTCGTCGGCGAAGAGTGCGAGGTGGCGGTGGGTCTGCATCTGTCGTGACTTAACGTCGCAGCGCCACAAGAGAGAAGAAAAATCCCGGGTGGGCTTGATGGGCTTGATCCTTCTTTGGGCGAGAATCTGGCGCTCGGCCTTTTTCCTTTGCCTATGCCTTTTCTTTTTCTAATTCCATTTTCTGAATTGATTTTTGATATGAATTCAAATCCTTTTGAATTCAAATTGTTTTGGGAATTTTTGCAGGGTTCTTGTGGGTTCAAAAACAGTCAAATAACCATGTGGTTACCTTGCAAGGCTTGGTCAAGCTTGGATCTTTGAAATAAACAGAGACTTTGTCTCTTTGTCTCTAGTTTGAAATAGGGTTTAGAAAATATTTCTAAATTTGGAATCTTGGGTTAAAAGCTTCACCTAGTTTTTCCATCAATGGAGGCAAGCAAACAAGTACCTAAGCATTCAAATCTCAAAGGGTGATGGCCAATTGAGTTGAATTTGCACACATGAAATCATAGCCTAAGTTTATGCATCTAAATGATTTTGAGAAAAACCCTATATGAATGAATGATGCAAGAATGATATGAATGAGTTTTGAAACATGATTTTTGGGATGTTACATCAAGCCTCTGAGAGGTGGCCTTTTCCTGCTGCTTTACCGCCTTGGCCACTAGGTCATAGACCTATTCTACTGCCTCAGGTGATCTATCCTGCTCCAGAAGGGTCTTGGCGACGGCGAGGTTGAGGAGTGGGGTGGGCGTCACCTGCTTGCCTTCACTGTCAATGTATGGCTTGGCCTGTGCCGGCTTCGAGGGAGCCCATCATAGGTTGCGCCGTACACCAGGATCGTTGATAACGCGAGCCGGAGCTTTCTTAGCCTTCTGCTGCTGCAGCAGAGTCTTGTACTCGGCCTCCATTGATCTTGCTTTCTCTATGGACTTCTGCGCATTGACCAGATCTCGATCTAGTTTAGCGCCTTGCTCCGTGATGGCTTGCACTTCCTCCAGTAGTTGCTGGCGCTTCTCGTCAAGTTGAGTCACGTTCCGGATATGATCAACAGTTAGTGGCTCAACAAGGAGGTTGTCGTACATCACCCTATCAGCTGGGGTAACATGTGCTGCTGCCGGCGTGAATCTTTGGGCGGCAAGTTTGCGGTGTTGTTGTTGCTCGGACGGTGCCGAGTTCTGTATCTGCGACTCTTTGCTTTTAGGTGGAGGAGGCATGACTCTTGCGCGATCATCGTCGGCAGCAATAAGCGGCCCCTTCCCCTTATCCAGCGCCGTAGGCGGAGCTTGCCCGGGCTGGTCTTCATCCATCGCTGTCCCAATGGTGACGAACACCCCTCGGGACATGACGGTGTCATTAGCTTGCTCGTTGCGCGAGTACTCCTCCTCCATCTCCTCCATAGCGGAGTCTAGCTCTTTTGGACTGAAGTCTATTTCCTCGGAATCTGCACTGAAATCAGCATAGAGTGCGTCAATGACAGAGTCGGAGGGTGCCAGGACTTCCTCGATGACGGGCGGTGGAGGTGCAACGGCCTCGACGATGACTGGAGGTGGCGGCACTGCTGCGACGATGGCGGCCGGAGGCGGTGGTGGTGGTTGAATCGGAGGTGCTCCGTCAATGAGCGCAAGCGCTGTCTGAGCTGCCGCTTCGGCCTCCGCGTAGTTGTTGACGGTGTTCACCATGCCTTCGAAGGTGAGGCGTCCTGACGCATGATGCCGTCTTAGGGAATGTCAGAGAAGCGTGCCGTGGTCCAGTCCTTCCACAAAGTGATAGATGGCATCATCATTGGGGTAATTGGCCAGGTCGGCTCGTATACGGAGCCACCTGGCGAGGTATTCGCGGGGGTTTTCGCCCTCTCTCTGAACGCAGCGCGCTAGATCGAAGATGGTAACCACGCCGACGAACTTGGATCTCTGCTGTCTAGACGCACGGGCGAAGCCGGCGGATTTGCAGTGATCTTCCACCTTTGATCAAACTGCACAGGGGCGGTTTGAGTGGGTCTTGAATTTTTCCGATCTTTGCCAGCAAACTCCAAGGAGAGATCTGACATCGATCCTTCCGCGAACGTATCCTGCACGTAGGCGGTCCGTGCGGGTCTTGAATTTTTTCGATCTTTGCCGGCAAACTCCAAGGAGAGATCCGACATCGATCCTTCCGCGAACGTATCCTGCCCGTAGGTGGTCCATGCGGGTCTTGAATTTTTTCGATCTTTGTCGAAAAACTCCGAGGAGAGATCCGACATCGATCCTTCCGCGAACATATCCTGCCCGTAGGCGGTTCGCGCGGGTCTTGATGCTCCTCCGACTCCCAGGGAACTAGTGCCCGAGTCGATTTCGCCGATGAAGAGGTGGATGTCTCCGATAGGAACGATCGAACACCGCGTAGGGTTCATCTTCGCCGGGATCCAAAATTCGTCGGGGGGGGACGATCGGAACGTTGCCGGAGAAGAGAATGCGACCGATGGCTACGGTTTTGCCGATTCCCGCGAAGATCTTGGTCCTCGCCCGCTGAAGAGCCTGAAGCGCCTCTTGCCCCACGGTGGGCGCCAACGTTGGTATTGCGGCAAATGCGACATGGAGGGTCCTCACGGCGTGTTTAGAGTCGTGGGGTAAAGGACGGTTGACGGGTACGAGGTAACATAGCTTACCAGTTCAGATCCCTAGCGGTGACAGAATCCTACTCCTGCTATAAATCACTATAATGGCAATACCGATTCTGAGAGATTAGGTTCGCTGTGCGAGGTGTGTGTAAAACGATGCCCTAAAGGCTCCCATAGGCCCGGCTTATATAGTCGTCAGGTCCTAGGGTTACAGGGAAAAGTCCTAGCCGGACAGGTTACAGAGTTCTACACCGTCTATTACTAGTCTTGTGTATCTTGCACTCCAAAGCTCAACGCTGGTGACTCCACCGTAGCCTTCCTTTATCCGGCATGGGCCTCCTTGGATCCACCTAATCGGGCATAGCACAGGCCATAGGCCATGCTACCGACTATGGGCCACCCGGGTTAGTCGGATAAGAGACATGCTATGAGGATACCCATATAGCATATCCCCAACACTATTTCTGGCACCGTTACCACTTGTATATCACTATATCTTCGCCGAACTAGTGCACCTATACACCTGACAAGTGTATTGGGTGTGTTGGGTACATAAGAGACTTCTTGTATCTTGATTGCAGGGTTGCTTGAGAGGGATACCTTTGACCACTTCATCCCTCAGTTCGATAAACCTTGGGTGATCCACTTAATGGAAACTTGCTGTTGTTCTACAAACCTCTGCACTTGGAGGCCCAACAACTGTATACAAGAATACAAGTGCGTAGACATTAAGCTATTTTTTGGCGCCGTTGCCACGGAGGTAAGGTAAAATGTACTCACATCCTCCGGTGTGAGTGCTCGAAGTTATTTCCTTTAGATTCTGCAATTTTGTCTATTTGTTTCTTGTTTTCAATAGTTAGGCTTAATGGAAAACAACAACAAAATTAGAGAGCTTTATAGTATTTATCTTGAGTTAGGACATGAAGTGTTTGAAGAGAAAATTAAAAAACCTATGGAACTTTATTGCATGATAATAGCAATGTTATTAGTATGAATTCTTTGGACACTGCTGTTGCTAATGCTATCGAAACGTCTAAGCTTGGGGAAGCTAGTTTTTATAAAAATGATCTTTTTAGTTCCCCAGTATTGGAAGATAGCTATTCTATTGCTTATGATGATACCAAACCTCACATATATGATGATTACAATGATGAGTATGATATTTTCAGTCCACCTACCATTGAGGAGAAAATTAATTGTGATTACAATATGCCTCCTATATTTGATGATTATGGTGATGAGAATAATAATGATAGCTATTTTGTTGAATTTTCTCCCACTACAATTAATAAGAATGGCTATGCTTATGTGGAGAGTAATAATCATTTTATGCATGTGGCTCATGATAAGAATGTTTTATGTGATAGTTATATTGTTAATTTTGTTCATGATGCTACTAAAAGTTAGTATGAGAGAGGGAAACATGGTCTTATGTATCTCAACAATATTAAGTTTCCCCTCTTTATGTTGAAAGTCTTGAAGTTGCACTTGTTTTGCTTTCCTATGTTTGTTGCTTTGTGCTTTCATGACTTGTTTCTTTACAAGATTCCTATGCATAGGAAGTGGGTTAGACTTAAATGTGTTTTGAATTTGCTTCTTGATGCTCTCTTTTACTTCAATTCATATTCCTTATTTGAGCATCTTCTCAAACTATCAAGCCTAACTTAAAGGCATTAAAGAAAAGTACTTATTGGGAGATAACCCAAAAGATTTCTTGAGTCTTGGAAGTTATTACTTCAGTAATTACCTCTCCTTATCCTTTTTGTTTGCTTTTTGTGCCAGGAATGACCTCTAATGAGAGGGAAGTAAGATTTTGGGAGTTTCTGTCCCGAAAAAGATTTTTGTGCTCCACCGTAAAAAATCGTGAGGAATCTCTGTAAGTCGGATTGAGCTGATATTTTACGAATAAGACATGATAGAATCAATAAGACAAAACCATTAATCAATCTGACATAGTAATCTCAATATCCATCGGATCCCTGCAAACACAACATGCATGATTACAAATAGATGATATTGATCATGAACGGAGCTCACAAGATCTAAACATGGTAGCACAAAGGAGGAGATACAACCATCTAGCTACTACATGGACTTGTAGTCCAAGGTTGAACTACTCATGCTTCATACCGGAGGCTGGCATGATGAAGAAGAAGGCCTCCGGGATGATCTCCCCTCCGGCAGGGTGCCGAGAAGAGCTTCAGATCCCCCTGATCTAGGGACGATGGTGGCGGCGGCTACAGATGGTTTCGTGGAATATTGATCAGGTACTTAGGGTTTAGGCATCGGGGGATTCTTATAGGCGAAGAGGGAGGCCGAGGGGGTGCCCGAGGAGGCTGCCCCCCTAGGTGCGGGGTGGGACCACCCACGAGGCCAGGGTTGTGCCCCCCTCGAGGCCCTCCTATGTCTCGTCTTCTGGCTCTGTGTTCCCCATGGTAAAATATTGACTTTGGCTTTTGTCCCGTCCAATTCCGAGAATATTGTTTTTCTGCCTTTCTGGAACCAAAAACTGAAGAAAACAGGCAAGTGGCACTGTGGCATCTTGTTAATAGGTTAGTACCAGAAAACATATAAAAACACCTCAAAGTGTAGACAAAGCAAAGCAAAGTAGATACTAAACAAGCATGGAACATTAAAAATTATAAATACGTTTTCAACATATCACCAGTTTCAGGGAGATGCCGCCGGAGCCCAGTCCTCCAGCATCTCCAAGAAACCGGTCATAGAGGCACTCCCTAATATGTTAAATTAGTTAGCTCCCAGGCGTATTGATCTAGTTCGAGAAGTTACAAGCTGCAAGATGGTGTGCGAGAGCAGGGACACCACTATGGCCAGCTTGAGGGATATGCCGCCGGAGCCCAGTCCTCCGGCATGTCCCTTAAGTTGGTCATAGAGGCACTCCCTAATATGTGACCACACACGTTTGGAGATCAAATCTTAATAGTAAGTACGAATCGGGGAAATATCTTCATAGGCCCCCCTTTAGTCCCGGTCCAGCCACAAAATAGGACTAACACACTCAAGATGGTTTGCGGATAACACTATGCAGTTCTGGTCCAGCCACAAAACAGGACTAACACTCAACACATTTATTAATATTAAAAAACCGAGACTACGGAATCGGGACTAATTACCCCCTTTAGTCATGCTCATATCTAGCCCTATAGTACTCAGCTTTAGGGTCGTCTTCGTCTTTGTCATCGTCATCATCATCGTGGTCGTTGCTAGGCGCATGCGGCTGGATCCTCAGCCCAACCATGACATATTGTGGGGGCACCTGCCACTCCAGCCTCGGATTCACGACATGTGGGAGAGGGGCTCCCGGATGACGACACCGCTACACCCGCGACCTTCACCACCGTGATCCTTCTTATGGCTCTGTGGCGGTAGCGGGTATCGCAGGCGAGGATGGTCTCCCCCGGCGATGTAGCGCATCACGTTGATGATAGTCCGGTTCGCCCTCCACAGACGGCGGTCGGCTTCGTTGTGGTTCATCGGTGGAGGGTCGTCACCCTCGTACCCGGCGAGCTCCCTTTCCTACCAGTTAGCAAAGAAGGCATTTCAGGTGTCATAGTTGTCGGGATCCCACTAGGGCTCCATCCGTTGTTCCGGCGTGAGCTTGTGGTAGAAGTGGTTCGTGATGGCCACCTAGCATGCGGAACCTTGATGGATAGGAGGACAGAACCCTCCAGGCCGCATCCAGTGCCGGTGGCCGTAGCCCAGCGAGGAGTAGCTAGGCGCCTGACGCCTCGGTCTCCTCGAGGGTCAGAATGGCCCAATAGGCGCTGCCCATTTTTGTGAGAGAGGAGGGTGTGGATGTGTGCATAACCATGGCGCGGTCGGCCTATATATAGATGGAAAGGGCGGGAAAGCATGGCGGGAAGCGGTGGGAAATGGCGGGAAATATCTTTAGTCCCGGTTAGTGGCTACAACCGGGGCTAAAAGCTCGGTTCAGAGGAAAAGGCAGGAAAACTTGGCGAAAAGCGGTGGAAAATGGCGGGAAATATCTTTAGTCCCTGTTATTGGATACAACCGGGCCTAAAGCTTATTTAGAAAATGGATTTGGATTACTTATTCAAATTTGAAAACTTTTCATCTTGAAAGTTTAGTGAGCTTCAAAAATATGCAAAATATAATTAATGCATTTATAAATTGATAATGATGGTTAATATTGGACTAGTTAAAATAATTACTTTTGTAAAACAGAACACGAATTTGGATTACTTATTCAAATTTAAGCACTTTCCATTTTGAAGGTTTAGTGAGATTCAAAAATATGCAAAAAATAATAGTTAATGCATTTTTAAATTTATAATGGCAAAATGGTTAATAATTTGACTATTTAAAATAATTATTTTATAAAACAGAAAATGGATTTGGATTACTTATTCAAATTCAAGCACTTTTCATGTTGAAAGTTTAGTGAGATTCAAAAATATGCAAAAAAATAATAGTTAATGCATTTTTAAATTGATAATGGCAAAATGGTTAATAATTTGAATATTTAAAATAAATATTTTATAAAACAGAAAATGGATTTGGATTACTTATTCAAATTCAATCACTTTTTATGTTGAAAGTTTTCTGAAATTCATAAGTATGCAAAAAATGTATAATTTAAATGTTTTAAATGATATATTCAAAATTTTGAAAGAAAAGCACAACGCGCGCTGGTTTTGGCCCAGTACGCACAAATTTGGGCCTTTAGTCCTGACCCAGATAACCAGCCGAGACTAAAAGGTCTGGCCCAGCGTGCACAGATGAAAAACCCCCCTCTAGTCCTAGTGCGTGGCACCAGCCGGGACTAGAGACCCCCCTTTAGTCCCTGCTGGTGCCACGCACTGGGACTAGAGGGGGGAATAAAAAGGGGCCTTCTCCCCCGGTGCGTTCCACGCACCAGGAGATTTTGAGGCTAGACGATGAACAACGCAGCTAGGATGCGCGTTTCTCCGACGACAAGCGCCCACGCTGCCTCGCCCTCCCTCCGCCCGACTGCCTTGCCATGCCCATGCCAGCGCATCATCCATGCCTCTGCCACGCCACGCCCACTGACCCACCTTCATCGGCCACCTTGGCGCCCCATCTCCTCCATAGCACCTCCGGCCATCCTTTGCCATTCACGATTTAGGATTTTGTTAGTGTAGCTAGGATTATTGTAGGATTTTGTTAGTGTTTAATTAGGATATTGTTAGTGTTTTTGATTTTGTTAGTGTAGGATGATTAATTAGTGTAGGATTTTGTTAGTGTTTAGGATAATTATTGTTAGTGTAGGATTTTGTTAGTGTAGGATGATTATTATTTATTAGTGTATATGATGATTATTATTAGTGTGGGATATTGTTAGTGTCTAGGATTATTATTAGTGTAGGATGATTATGATATAGTGTAGGATATTTTATATAGTGTAGGATTATTTTTTTATATAGTGTAGGATTATTATTAGTGTATTAGTGTAGGATTTTTTTAGTGTGGGATTTTATTATATAGTGTAGGATTTTTTATATAGTATAGGATTATTTTTTATATAGTGTAAGATTATTATTTTTAGGGTATGAGATATATTATAATATTGTAAGTTTTTTATTGTAATATAGTATTTTTATTGTAATATTGTAAGACCATCTTTGTAACCGGAGTTAGGGTTAGGGTTAGGGTATTGGTGCTCGGTGGTGACCGAAGTTAGGGTTAGGGTGGCGGTTCTCGCGGGAAGCCATAGTCGTCCGCCTCTCCCGCAGCCACCATCACCGGCACCGGCCACTGCCACCGCACATCCGGGTTTAGGGTTTAGGGTTGATTTGTTATGTTCAAATAAATATTGTGTGCATTTTGCAGGAAATATGGATGCACCTAGTCCAATCCACAGAGACCTAGATTTAGAACATTTTCTCGAGGATATGGTTCACGATGCCGATCATCCATCTGGTGAGGGGTCTCCCTCGAGATATCTGAACTCATCTAGTGAGGGAGAGGAGATCAACCAACGAGAGGTAGAAGCCCATGGACGTGTAACACAGACTGACGAGGTATATATATGATGTCCGATGATCACTGGTGATGGGGATATGCCGACCGAGGTATACCCAGCAGGACGTTTCCTACTGGCCCAAGCTGCCAGCGAGTGGGCCTGCAGGACGGCGACTGGATCGAGACTTGGCAAAAACCCAGGCGACTGGAAGGTGGAGGCCCAGAAGCGTAGCTAGGCCCAGTCGGATTAGGTCAAGAACCCTCCAAATCCTTAACTAATTCGGTTGTAGATCTATAAACCCTAGCGAGGTGAGCCTATATAAACCTCCCTAGGGTACGCACAGAGGACACATTCAATCATACACCCCAGCGACTCGCCGCCTAGCCGTCGAGCTCGTCCTCGTACTATCTCCATAATACAATCTAGCAGGAGTAGGTCTTTACCCTCCGGTGGGCCGAACCTGGGTAAATCCTTATGTCTCTGCCCTCATCTCGCACCGCAGATGGCTGGTCGCCCTTGCCCTTTGTTCTACTACTCGCTGCCAATTGCAGCATCTGCTGTGGCCATTCCCATGACAGTGGTGCCCACCATGGGGCCTGGCCGGTCAGACCGGTGTTCTGCGGCGAGATCCAATCCGCCCATCAACGAGACGATCGCCACTGACCGCATGATCGCGTTCGGCGAGATCCTCCAGATCTTGCCGAGCAGCTACGTCCCGGCGGCGCGCCCCGTCACGCACAGCGTGGTCATGCCGGTCGGCACGATCATCCTCTTCGTCGGCTTCACCGACGCCATCGTCTCGGAGGACTCGGCTCGCGTCCGCGAGTCGGCACCACGCCACCGGCTCTCCGAGAGTCAGGTCCACACCATCCACCGCCTCGCCTCCGAGTATGACTCGGCCAACAGCAACGTGGCCGAAACCACCATGGTCGTGGACAACGCGGCCCTCAACGACGACGCCGACTCGGCGACCCCGACATCGGCCACCGAATCCATCGTCACCGCATCGCCCGCAGGCTCCATCACCCAGGTCTCCAACGTGGGAGACTTCGAGGACCCCTCTATTCTTGGGATCTTCGACTTCGACTCCGGGTCGGAGAACTCCGGCGACCTCCACGCCGGATCTGGCCGCAACATCGCGGCCTACATGGCAAGTGGAGCGGACGCCCTGCTAGAACCCTTCTCCACACTGATCCCGCCGACCACGACGGCGACAGAGGTCGAGGAACTCCGCCTGCGGCTGGAGGAGGCGGTCTACAAGGAACAAGCCGAGTGCGAGAAATTTCGCCTCGAGCAGGTGACGACGCAGGAGCTTTCGTGCTACCACCAACTCCGCATCAGGTCGCACCTGAACCCCACCGTTCAGGGCCGCGCCCTGAACTTCGATGATGAAAATGACCCGGCCCGCATAGCCGAGCGTGCGATCTGCGAGAATGCGCCGCCAGGAGGGAGCTCCCGGCCACCACCAGGCGCGAAGGCTTAAAGAAAATCCTGGTCTCCTCGCGGGAGCGAGACGCGAATGGCCTCCCGCTGTTCTCCACCCCGATGGACAACGTCGTCGCGAGCCGAGCCGCGGTCAACAACATCACCGTGACTGGGGAAGGCGCCCTGCAGATCCAGTACGCCAAGACTCTACTCGCCAAGGCCATCGAGCAACAAAACGCGGGAGCCGACTCACAGGGTCGCATGTACTCGCGTTAGTTAGGCAGCAGGGCGGCCTCGAGTGGCCGCCCAATGGTGGCAAACACCCTCAACTGCCCACCACCCGATCCCCTGTAGCTCCAACACTGACCCACGACCGGCGAAAAACTTCGTCGCCGCCAACGGGCAGCCAGTCGATGCGCGCACCCACATCATCAACAACCAGAGCTGGCGCGCACGCCAGCCCGACGACTTGAGGCACACCCTCACCAACCGCCGCGACGGAGAACCAAGGGGATCGCTGAGCCGAGTCGGACCCCAGTGCTTCGGACCAATGATCCGAGGCGAAAGATACCCGGCAAACTTCAAGGCACCGAAGGAGATCGAGAAGTACGACCCCTCGTATGACCCATCCGTGTGGCTGGACACGTACCTCATGGCGATGGGAATCGCCGGCCACACCGACCTGCTCGCCGCTCGCTACCTTTCCCTGATGATGGAGGGAGCGTGCCGCCAATGGATCAACACTTTCCCCGCGTACAGCATCGACTCCTGGGAGGAAATGCGCGACGCCTTCGCCAGGCACTTCGAGGGCTCGTACACCCGCGCCACCACCATCGAGGACCTGGAGCGATGCGTCCAGGGACCCCGCGAGTCGACCCGCGGCTGGGTCCAACGGTGGCAAGACCTGTGGTACAACGTGGCCGGAATCCATCCAGACACCGCGATCCACTGCTTCAAGAACTCGTGCCGCTACGAGCCCTTGGTCACCAAACTCAAGCGGGTGTACAAAACACTCGACAACATACCGTACCTCCTCGAGATCTCCAAGCGGTACGCGGAGGAGGACCCAAACCAAGAAATCGACGACGAGTCGGGAGGGAATCGCTGCACGAGCGGCCACGACAACGGGAGACGACCTGAGCTACGCTACAGCAACACACGCCTCACCGGAAAGCGCCGTGGTGATGGGCGAGTCGACTTTGTCGCCAACGCCGGGTACGCTCCACGCGAGCCCAAGAGCTTTCGCCGCGACGATGGCAA
This sequence comes from Avena insularis, assembly GCA_023614405.1. Classification (NCBI taxonomy): domain Eukaryota; kingdom Viridiplantae; phylum Streptophyta; class Magnoliopsida; order Poales; family Poaceae; genus Avena; species Avena insularis. The sequence continues at coordinate 25,195,854 of CM042689.1, read as the reverse complement.
CTACAAGGCGAAGTCAAGGTTCGACCCCGCAGCTCTCCTCAACCAGCCCTGTGTGTTCCACAGCAGGGAGGGGAAACCCTCCACGCACACGACCGCCGAATGTCACTCCCTAAGGGAGATCGAGAAGGCACGACGCGCAAGGGAAGACCCTGACAACCACCCGCCAAATGGCGGGAAATTCGGCAATGACGCCGGCTCGCTTCACACCTTCACCGGCTTCAACACGAAGCGCGAAAAGAAGGTCATCGCCCGCGTTGTCGCCATCAATGCAGTGTCCCAGGTCGACATCCCCCAGTTCCTCAACTGGTCTGAGCAACAAATCACCTGGAGCCGCGAGGACCACTCGCAACGGATCGAATATCCAGGCTGAGTCGCGCTGGTAGTCAAGCCCAAGGTGGGAGACTACTGGCTCCCCAAGACGCTGATGGACGGCGGCAGCTCCATCAACATTCTATACCTGGACACGTTTAGGCGACTGCGGCTCCTGCAGTCGATGATCAAGACGACCTACACCACCTTCCACGGCATCGTCCCCGGTCGGAAGGCGTACCCGATCGGCAAGGTGATGCTGTCAGTCAGCTTCGGCACACCAGTGAACTTCCGCACCGAGCGGATCGTATTCGAGCTGGTGCCGTTCAACAGCCCCTACCACTGCGTCCTAGGGCGTCAGGCGTTCGCCAAATTCATGGCAGCGCCCCACTACGCGTACAACGCGATGAAGCTTCCCGGGTCATGCGGCATCATCACTGTCCACGGCGACCCTGACATGGCTGCAGAGTGCGAGGCCAAAGGTGCCGAGCTCGCCGACGCCGTCATAGCGGTAGAAGCCAATCACGCAGAGGAGCTCGCCAAGTACACGAGCGGGGTCAACAATGACGACCCCACCATACTCAAGATGCCCAACTCGGAGGGTGGCGGCTCCACCGCCTTCGAGGCAACAACGCACACTCACACCGTCGAGCTGGTCCCAGGCGACTCCAGCCAGACAGAGACGATTGGGACGAGCATGAGCCTAGCATAAGAAGGCGTGCTCATCGAGTTCCTATGTGAGAATCGCGACATCTTCGCATGGAAGCCATCCTACATGTCTGGTGTCCCGAGGGAACTCGCTGAGCACAAACTCAACACCGAACCCAAAGCGCGACCCGTCAAGCAGTCGCTGCGGCCCTTCAATGACGAGCGTCGTCGAGCAATCGCCGAGGAGGTGCAGCGTCTACTCGCTGCAGGCTTCATTCGGCCATGCAAATACTCCAAGTGGCTGGCAAACCCAGTCTTGGTCAAGAAGAAAAACGGGACCTAGAGAATGTGTATCGACTACACAAACCTCAACAGCGCCTGCCTGAAGGAGCAGTTCGTCCTCCCGCGGATCGACCAAATCATTGACTCAACCGCGGGCTCGGAGTCGCTATGCTTCCTCGATGCCTACTCTGGGTACAACTAGATCAAAATGGCAGTCGAGGACGAGGAGAAGACGACATTCATCACGCCTTTCGGAGCCTTCTGCTACACCGTCATGACCTTCGACCTCAAGAACGCCGGGGCGACCTACCAGAGGTGCATGCAGGAGTGCCTTGCGAGCCAAATCGGCCACAACATCCACGTCTACATCGACGACGTGGTGGTAAAGTCCACTCGCCAGGGCGATCTACTCGCCGACCTGGTGGAAACCTTCGCCAACCTGCGGAGGTACAAGATAAAGCTAAACCCAGGAAAGTGCACCTTCGGTGTACCTACTAGACAGCTGCTGGGGTACGTTGTCTCCAAGCACGGGATCGAGGCGAACCCCGCTAAGATCAACACAATCGCCCGGCTCGGCAAACCTGAGTGCCTGCGCGACGTCCAGAAGTTGACTGGGCGAGTCGTGGCTCTCAGTCGCTTCATCCCCCGGCTAGGCGAGAAAGCGATGCCCCTCTACCGCCTAATGAGCAAGAACCCCACTTTCCAGTGGGACAAGGAGGCAGACGACGCGCTCCACGCCCTCAAGGAGGTTCTACTCGCGGCACCGCTGCTCGCCGCCCCCATCGACAAGGAGCCCATGCTTGTTTATGTCGCGGCCTCTGAGTGAGTCGTCAGCGCCATCATGGTCGTCGAACGACCAGAGGAAGGCAAGGAGCACACGGTATAGCGACATGTATACTACATCAGCGAAGTCCTCACCAAGTCGCGCCAGTGCTACCCGCAGTACCAAAAATTGGTATATGCGGTCTTCATAGCACAATGGCGACTGCCGCACTACTTCCAAGAGCATCCAATAACGGTCATCCCATCAGCACCGTTGCAGGACATCATCCGCAACCGCGAGGCGGCCGGGCGAGTCGCCAAGTGGGCCGTCGAGATCGGCGTCCACAACATCTGGTACGAGCCGCGCAAGGCGATCAAGTCGCAGGCTCTCGCAGACTTTCTCGCCGATTGGGAGGAGGCCCAGCAGCCAGAGAAATTGTCGTACCTCCATTACTGGAGCCTACACTTCGACGTTTCCAAGAATGCAGATGGCGCAGGGGCAGGGATCGTCCTCACATCTCCAAAGGGCGACAAGCTACAATACGTCATGTACCTTGACTTCACCCCCTGCACCAACAACATGGTCGAGTACGAGGCGCTACTCCACGGCATGCGAGCATCCAAGGAGATGAACATCAACCGATTGCGCTGCTACGGCGACTCCGACCTCGTCGCCGGGCAAGTCGTCGGCACCTGCGATGCAGTCTTCCCTACCATGGTGGCATACTACCAAGCAGTGGACCAGTTGGGAGGCCACTTCGTGGGCTACTCTGTCGAGTGGATTGACATGCGGAAAAACGAGGAGGCCGACACACTCTCCCGCATTGGCTCGGCTCGACTCGCACCACCCGTCGGTGTATTCCTCGACACCATCACCAAGCCTTTCGTCTCTCCCCCGAGGGAGATCGACATTGGAATTCCACTACAACCAGACGCAGCCCTGGTCGCAATGATCACCGAGCCAAGCGACTGGACCGCGCCATACGTCGCCTACCTGGAGGGGGCACCCTACCCGCTAATGAGACGTAGGCCCGTATGATAGCACGCTGCTGCAAATCATTCTTCATCATCAACGGTGAGCTCCACAAGCGCAGCTGTGACCGGCGTGTTCCAACGCTGCGTCCAACCCGCAGAAGGACGCAAGATCCTCCAGGACATCCACTCTAGCGACTGTGGCCACCACGCCGGCGCCTGCTCCCTAGTCACAAAGGCCATGCGACATGGCTTTTACTGGCTCACAGCACACGTCGATGTGGTTGACATCGTCCAACATTGCGTCGGGTGCCAGAAGTACGCCAGTCAGACCCACGTATCGAGCTCGGCACTCAAGACCATCCCCATCACCTGGCCATTCGTCGTATGGGGCATGGACATGGTAGGCCCCTTCAAGAAGGCCCCATCTGGCTTCACCCACCTCCTAGTCGCGGTCGACAAATTCACAAAATGGGTGGAGGCCAAGCCAGTCCGCAAGTGCGACGGGAAGACCGCCACAAAGTTCCTATGCGAGCTCATCTATCGCTACGGGTTCCCAAACAGCATCATCACGGACAACGGCACCAACTTCGCCAAAGGAGCCATGGCCGAGTTCTGCGAGGATCACAATATTCGACTCGACCTCGCCTCAGTCGACCACCCGGAGTCCAACGGCCAGGCGGAATGCGCCAACCAGAGCATCCTCCACGGCTTGAAGTCGTGATTACAAGTTCCACTCGAGCGCACCCCTGGGTGCTGGGTCAAAGAGCTCCCCTCCGTCATCTGGGGCATCCGCACCTCCGTCAATAGGTCGACGGAGTTCACCCCCTTCTTCATGGTGTACGGTGCCGAGGCCGTCATTCCAACCGACCTCAAGCACGACTCGCCTCGGGTGGTCAACTACGCGGAGGCTGACAACGAGCTCGCACGCCAAGACAGAGTCGACCAGCTTGACGAAGCGCGTGACCTAGCTCGCTCCCGCACCTCCATCTACCAACAAGGGCTCCGCCTCTACCACAGCCGGCGAGTACGGACCCGCACCTTCCAGGAAGGAGACCTGGTACTTCGTCTGGTCTAGGACAATAAGGGTATGCACAAACTATCCCCCTTGGGAGGGACCATTCGCCATCGGGCGAGTCCTGGGCAACGACGCCTACTACCGCGTCGACATCCGAGGTGACAGAAAACTCGACGTCAAGCGGTCGTGTGATGTAAACCTCCTACGGAAGTTCTACTCCTAGAACTCCAGACATGTACCCCTCACCCGCTATGAAATAAAACAGACTGATTCGCACAACGTGTGTCCACTCTCCGTAACTTGTGCCACTTGCACTCGAAATAACAGCGCTATGCTACTCGCAGAAGTCAACCCTTGGTGACGCGACCGGCACGGCCAAGTAGTGCGACACAAGGGCACTGAAGAATTCAGGCCATGTGTCGTACACGAAAAAAGCCAACCCGGAGCCCCATCGGAGTCGCCTCGCTCGACTGGATTTCCGAGCCAAGACAACTGCATTCGCTTCTCACAGCGACCCAGTCCTCCCCATCCTTGGTGCAGTGACTCGAACGGTAAAATACCATGCTCAGGGACTGACGCCAGTCCAAGCAGGAGCGACCAGGGAAAACGCCAAGTATGAGAGCGCGTTTTGGACTCGCCACGCGACTGGTCCTACGGATCAGGTGGAGTGACACACTTAACACAACATGCCCTGTCCTCACCTACCTCGGGAATGCGACTAGAACCGCCAAGTACCACGCTCGGGGACTTGGCCACCCGACCCTGTTCGCACCCGGGAAAACGGCTAAGTATAGAGCACCCCTTGGAGTCGCCACGCGACTGGCTTTCCAAGCCATGGCGAGTCGACCTTAACTTACTAACATTCCAGACAACACACATAAAAAACGAGGTCAATCCCATAAAAGGGCGGACGCGCTCGGGGACTCGCACAACCAACAATCAAAATGCAAAGCATTGGAAAAAGCACGCTTACATTCCTTCAAGTGGCAAAATTTGTTCACTTACAAGGGTAGTTACATACTTTTCCTAACTAACGATCGGCAAAACTATTCTACTCCGTAGATTTTGACGATGAGGCGCCACCACCTTTGCGACATCAGATGAAAGGAACCCACGGATTCGACGGGTATGTCGTGAGCTCACCCGCCATGGCTGCACGGAATGGCTGCTCCACCCTGAAGTCACGGTGCGCCGGCTCGGGGTCATTCGGGGCGACGACCGTTTCCTGGTAAGGAGTGAGGTCGCCCATCGCCCACACCCGGTCGGCGACATCGCCGCCGCCGTCAGCTTCTGGCGGCGATCATCTGCGCCCGTCGATGAAGGGTACCCGCTCGTGACGTCGTCGAGGTCAAAGTCGTCAGGAAAGTGCGTGAGCCCAAGGCTCAGCACAGTAGCCGCACCACGACAGAAGGCCGACCACGTCATGCATTCCACAACCGCCGGGGCCTTCTCCAGATAGCCCCAAACCTCGACGAGGTCACTAGGAATCACCTCCGTGGGCAAGATCTCCTGCAGATACACCCGGATGCAGGTCACTGACAGCGCGGCAGAATCAACCAAAGTGGCGACGCATTGTCGTGCGTCGTACGACTGCGCTTCCTCGGCATCGTCAGTAATTAGGCCTGCAACACACAAGCAAATCATAAGGAAGGGTCCAGCAAGATAACGCGACCCACACGCTCAGGGACTCGCCAAAGAAAAACTCACGAATCAACGGGCGACAGCGCTCCGTGATGAAATCCTGAAGATCGGAGAAGTCATTCTGCAGCCCGACGACGAGCGTGTCTGACACCTTCCGTTCCTTAGCAGCAGAAGCAACGGCTGCCTTGGCCCGTTCATCCGCCGAGGTCGCCTTTGCCTTGGCCTCCTTGAGCTCATGCTCCAGGTCGGCGATTCGCTTCTTCGCGGCGCTCAAGGACGATTGTGCTGCCGTCAATTCACTCGCCGGAACGAGGCCCTGACAGACCTTCTCCAACGCGGCTGCACTATCCTCTGCATCAACAACACCATGATTACAACGAGGATCAAGCACGGTGAATACTCACCCGCATCAAGCACGGCGAATACTCACCCGCACTTGTTCGAAGCTGCTCGCTCGCATCCGGAACAACGAGGAGCTCCCTCTCCACACACTTCCTGGTGGCAAGCCACTCCGCCGACCCGTGTTGGAGGCCCTGCGCAATAATGGAAGCGTTAGCAACGAAAATCCTAAGTGCCTAGCCGCTGAAATTCAATGACTAGCCACTCGGGGACTGGATAGCGAAAATCCTAAGTGCCTAGCCGCTGAAATTCAGCGACTAGCCACTTGGGGACTAGGCAGCGAAAATCCTAAGTGCCTAGCCGCTGAAATTCAGCGACCGGCCACTCGGGGACTGGACTCTAAGAACAATAAGAATCCGACCACTGAAATTCAGTGGCTCGATCGTCGGGGACTGGGCATACCTGGATGGCGGCGCCTAGCATGCTGTGAAGCTCCATTGCATCTACCGATGGGAACATGAATGGAGTATGCCCGCGACGCTGCTCCACCTCCGTGCTGGCGGCCTCGGGCAATTGGTTCGACGGCACCGACACACTCGCCACGGCGGGCCTCGCTACAAAGCGAGGGAACGTCGCCACCACAGCTCCCGCACCACTCGAAGGTGGGCCTGCCGCCCCAACCGAGGCCACGGTCTCTGCCCGCTGCGACTCGGTGTCCACCATGGCCCTCGGGGCGGTGTCTACTGCAACCGGAGCCTCGCTCGGGGCGACCGCTGGCTCGTCCGAGATTGTGACGACCTCGTCGCCCTTTGCTTTCTTTGCGCCTTCAGCAGGCACCTCGACCTCGTCGCCCTTCCTCTTCTTCGACGGGTCGACTGGTGCTTCCGCGGCACCCGACAGAACGTTGGCCACCAAAGGGTGACCTATCTTCTTCACTCCAGTCCCGCGGAACAACTCCGTCAATAAATTCGCCAGTTGGACATAAATCAAGCAGACAAATGAAAAGATTGAGTAACACTCACTTGGCAATTGGGATAAAACGTAGGTTGGTATGAATGTTGGCCGGCTTCTCCAGCTCTAGCCCCAGTTTCCAACTGAGGCCCGTCTCGAATACACTCTGCGCCCAAGACACCGACGGCTTCTTCGAGGACGAGGCCACGGCAGGAGGTTCAGTGGCAATCGCCACGGGAGCTCCCCTCGGCATCGAGGTCCCTATGGATGGAGCTGCCAAGAGTCCGGTAACTGGGACGAAGGGCGGCGGTAGCGATGCCAACGCATCTCGTCTTCCGCAACGGTCGCAACGGTCGCCGCGGTCACATGCGCCATTACATCGACTTTAGCTTCCTCGACTGCGCTGGTAGCATCAGAGCTACTCGCGGACCGAGGCGGTGATACTGGTTTAACCAGATTCTTCTTCTTCGGTGGCGGCGGTTTCTTCTTCGATGGTGTGGCTTCGCGTTGCGAGGTGTGCTCGGGGAGCTCGTCGTCGTCGTCGTGGGCCTCGAGGCTCTTGCTGGCCTCGAGCTCGCGTTGATGTTGCCGAAGGGTCTTGCGAACTGTGGGTGCGGCGACCTCCACGACTTCAGCGCCACTGTTTTCATCGTCATCATCGCCGCCCCGTAGATTCCGGCATCGCCCTTATCGGGTGAAGACTCGCTTTCATCTTCGGCAGACGAGTTCAAATTCTCGTCATCTGCGGTTGGGAGCCAACCTTCCACCACTTGGAACAGCTGCAACAACCAAGCAAAATTAGCACGACTGCGAATGCAAAACTGCGACTGCGAGTGCATAGGAAATAAAAGAACTCAATGTTGGGGCTTGGCGCTTCGCGGTGTAAGGCGCGACACCGGCCTTTGCATCAAGATACACCGCCAGGGTGATATTCTTCAGGGCCAAGGTGTCATCGTTGAGTCTCCACTCGGCATGGCAGGACTTCGTCGGGTCGTCCTTGCCCGTGTACTCGTACATATAGTGGGCGCGACTGGACAGAGGCACGAGCCGTCGCCTGAGCCAGCAATTGTAAAGATTGATGGGTTGGAGGCCCTTCTTCTTCAGGTTGCGGATGGTCTGTAACATCTCGTCGACGACCATCCACTGGTCCAGCGGAAGTTTGGTGACTTGGAGCCAACGCGGCTCGGGCCGGTCGGCGGAGTACGTCGGATGAGCCACCTCACCGCCCGGCGGTGATTCGGTCACGTAAAACCAGCTCTTCTTCCACTCATTCGCTGCTTTAGAGGGCAACATTAGATCGAAAAAGGACGCCTTTGACTTCAGCTGAAAGGTCAGGCCGCCCCCGACCAGCATCGGGCCGCCTGCCTCTTCGCGGTTGATCCTCCCATGGAACAAATCTTACCATCGGGGGAAATATGGCTGGAAACCCAGGTAGCACTCGCAGAACGCCACGAAGATGGCGAGCTGCTCGATACTATGCGGCCCTAGGTCTGACGGTTGGATGTCATACTAGGCGCAGAAGCGGCGGAAGAATAGGTAAGTGGGGAATCCGAGCCCCCGCTCTAGGTGGCTGGTGAACCAGACGAATTACCCCTCGCGCAGATTTGGGATCACCTCTCCGGCCGCGGGGATGCACCATCTCCCGACACGGAGGATCCCTGCCTCCTCGAACGACTTCAATAGCACCTTCGTGCACTTGGATCTGCCCCATGGTTCCGTTGGAGGGGCCATCGATTAAGGGATCTAGGACTATGATCTGCTCTGGGTCGCTACGCGGAATGGAAGATTGGAAATGCGCGAGATCGGAGGAAGTGTGGGAATGTTCTTCCCCCACTGGTCGCTCTCCTTAAATAGCGGTTGCTACCTGCCATCTTCGGGAAGCCGTTACCGCGCGGTAATTACGCCGATATTACTGTTGGATTACCCAACAGCTACTTTGACCAGCGCTGATGGTCCAGCTTCATCCACTCGACTCGCTGTCTTCAGCGACTTGACGATTCACCGACCTAATCACTATAATAGTGACTTAACTACTCGTCGACCTATTCGCCAAGTTGCGATCTGACTAAAATGATTAGTTTTTTCCTTTATTCAGGAGTCCACCGCCAATTCGACTGGGCTTCCGAATTGGACCCGCATACTCCGACTGCCAACAAACACCTGCGACGAATCAACGACGGCCTCGGGGACTACTAATGGGGATATGCCGACCGGGGTATACCCAGCAGGACGTTCCTCATCGCCCAAGCTGCCCGTGAGTGGGCTGCGGAGACTGACGATTGGATCGAGACTTGGCAAAAACCAGGCGATCGGAAGCTGGAGGCGTGGTTTAGCTAGGCCTAGCAGTTAGGTCAAGAACCCTCTGAATCCTTAACTAATTTGGTTGTAGATCGAGGTGAGCCTATATAAACCTCCTAAGGGCATAGAGGACACGTCCATCATACACCCCCATAATACAATCTAGCCCTCATTATGGGCCGTCCTTTCGTTTCTACTACTGCTGATTGCAGCATCTGCCGTGGCCATTCCCATGACAACTAGATGTACTTAGTTGTATATATATTATATTGACGAATGTTTCTTCTCTTAGGCTTCTACATCGAGCAAAAAAACCAAGCGCGGCCCAGCCAAAAAGTTGGATGCCCGTAGTGTTTTTGAAATTACAGAGGTCTCAGGACAGGGCGAACCATTGGAACCGAAAAAAGCAAAACAAGCATTTGTACAACAATGTAGAGTTGTTGCTAGAGATCGTGTCCTGATCACTGTTCGAGAGTGGAATAAGCCCAAAGAGGCGGAATGGAGTGATCTGTATATCGATGATAGGTACAAAGATCAACTTTTTAATGACCTCATGGCACATTCAAGCTGCCAGAATGTGAGACTGGTGACGAAATGACTGAAATGAGAAAGAAAGTCAAGCAGTTTTCTCTTAAGAAGATGGCAGAACTATTCAAGAACAGGAAGAAATCATTATGGCTACAGTATCAGAAGGACAAGAAAACTCCAATATTCTAAAGCTATCTAGAGAAGCAGCAGCATTACTGGGATGCATTTCTAGAGTATAGGAAGTCAGGAGTTGCTACGGAAAATTCTGAAAAAAACAAGATAAATGTTGCGAAGAAGAAATATGACCATAACATGGGGCCAGGGGCTACGCGGCTGCCATGCCTAAGTGGAATGCAAAAGAGAAAGAGATTAATGATAAAGGGGTCATTCCAGAACCAATTTGCGAAGAATTGGATTTGAGGGCAAGAAATTGGTTCCTTGGGCATGGGAGTACATATGACGAACTTACAGGGGACCTTGTTTGCAGTGACAGGATAAAGGTACCCAGGAGTGCATGGATAAAAGTGGTGCAAGATATTAAAGATGGCATAAAACAGTTTCATCCCGATAGAGAGAATGACTTGCTGACCTTGGTCCTCAGGAATCACGAACATAGAGGACGAGTCCGAGGCCTTGACTCTAGTTTCACGTGGGAGACTGGGTTTCCTAAGGACTAAGGTACTTATAGAAGCCGAGCAAGAGCAAAGCGGCAACTGGAGGAGGAGGAGGAGGGAGACAAGTTCAACCATCTGCTAGCAAGACTTGACAAGCAGCAGCAGCAGATCGATGAACTTAGAGGAGTAGCGCGCTTGCAAGATCCTCCACTCGATATTACCGCCAACCCATCTTAGCAGAGAAGCAACGTGGCTGAATCGGAGGTCTCGTCTAACGATGCACTCTATACAGATGGCGGTCCCAGCTACCCCATGGATGGAATTAAGGAGCAGATATATTGTGAGATCCATCATAAGTTGAAGAACATATCTGTGAAGGTGGCGGTTGGATCTGCTTTACCTTGTCCGCCTGACACACGTTGGCATGGTCATGAGATTCCACATGGCTATGCTAAAGTCGGGGTGGATCAAATCATAAAGGAGTGGGAGACAATGGAGCTTGACATCCCTGGACCTGAAGGTGAGAGCACAGTCGAAGAAGTACTGGGTGGTATCATTCTATGGGACAAGAACAACATATGGTTTCTAGGCTCGGCCCCAATACCAACACCGTCTCCGAGTCGTCGCAGGTCTACTTCACCTCCATCATCTCCAAGAAGCCCACCCCATGATGACTACGACCACCACATCCCGACTCCATCTCAATCTCCGCCGCAAGTTCAGAAGTCTTCGCCGCCCGCTAAGGACAATAAGCGGAAGCGTGCTCCGTTAGTGAGTACTAAAATACGCGGCAGCCCAAAACGGAAAATGTCGCCCCTCCCAATAGTGCCTCATAAGGATCTTCCATTAGACCTTACAATCGTACTGATGCAGAAACTACAGCGATAGCAAAGTCCGAAGTGGCGGCGAATTTTGAGAAGAAGAAACCTGAGCCCGCTCCGGTATACACCGAGAAGCAAAAGGCATATGCAATTGATTTTCTAAACACAAAATCGCAATATGAGTTGCACCATAAGCCAGATGACTATCTGCGCACACTTCAGAAAGAAGTGGCGAAGAGCAAATCAAGTGCAAGCGGTAAAAAAATCAGCAAGCACAGGTGCAAGCGGGAGCAAAACAACAATCAGTAAAAAATCAGACGTTCCCCTTCTCGGACAACAGGACAAACAAACTATCGCACCCCTCAAGGTTTTTTCAGAAAACGTTCCCCTTCTCGCACAATAGCCACTAGATATGTCATTAGCTGCGGAGTTGGCGGCCAACATGGAAATTAGTATTGATGAACTGTTAGGCCCCCAACTCGACCTTCTACCCAAGGATGATGTAGCCCGTAGATATGTCGTAGGTGAGGATTTGGTCAGCAGAGAAAAGGTGAAAGAACTGCCAACACAACTGCGAAATCTCCATGGGTGGTACTTGATAGCTGCAAAGCAAGGGAGAATATTTATCACATCGAAAGTCCCACGTGAGTACTACTTCAGACCCGACGGCGAGGTCCATGTTGAGTTTCCAGAACTGTTCCAGTTATACAATCTCGACGCCCTTGACAAATCTATCCTCGGCTTCTATTGTCTGTAAGTTGTTGAATTCATTGTCTACATGTTCAGTTCATTGCATGTAATTATCCTCATTGTATCCTTTTATACTCTATTATTATGCAGAATGAAGATCCAGGAATATAAAATAAGAAGAATCTATAGTGTTGGGTTCATTGACCCAGATAAAATACATATAAATACGCTAACAAAAAATCCCGAGGAGACGGAGGAAAACTTTTTAAGGTTTTTAAAGGAGCAAAATTTCAGTAACCACATACTGTTTCCTTAAAATTTCGAGTAAGGGTCTTACTCTGTTGTACACATTCACTTTTGATTACTCGATGCTAAGTGTAACTGATGAGTTACTGATGTATATATATAAACGTTTGCAGCTTCCACTGGATTCTACTAGACATTCAACTTGATAAGGGAAGAGTTGATGTCATGGATTCATCAAATAGAAAGCTGGAAGCGTTCAGCAGCATGTAGGACATGCTCTAGAAGTAATTTTCTCGCTATATCAGTCTCTTTTGTTGATTTCCTGAGATATCAGGTAATGAATAACTCATTCATTCATTTTCTTCGCCGGGCAGGGTTTGGATCCGGTTCAAGCGTGAGGTTACGAGTTCCTTTAGTCAGAAGCTGACGTTTAAGGAGGTCTCGGTAAGTAGCACGTGATATGTCCACGCGTCTCTTTACTTCTAGTTTCAATACAATAATGATGCTAGATTATTATTTTGATTGATTTCTATTCTCGTAAAGTGCACGAGGCAGCCACAGGGGTCGAATATATATGGATTCTATGTTTGCAAGTTCATTCGCACGTTTACCACCGAGCACAAAGATTATAGAATCGATGTAAGCAATACATTAACACCATCATTTTATTACCGTCACTTTTTGTTATCATGATCGATATTCATATTGATCTCCTTTTCTTATATAGTTCGAGAGAATGCGGGATAATCTCCTACCACATCAACGTGTACTAGCAATTGCGGAGGAGCTAGCAGGTTTTATTTTCAAAGAGATGGTACATGATGGCGGAGAATTTAGTGTGAATAGGTGCTAATGATCTCCATGTAATTGAATAGACGAGCTCTAGTCCCGGTAATTGTGATCTACATGTAACTATGGAAATTGTATATATTTGTATGCTCGATATCGTAATACAAGTTATCTTATATATGCATGAATGTGTACGATATGTGGTGGCGTAGAAATATTTAAAAACTATTTTGAAATGAAAAATAAATAAATAAAACAATACAAAATGAATTCTCTGTCGCGGCAGAGAAAGGGCACAAAATGCTGTCGCGGCAGAGAAACACTAGTCCAAGGTAATGGTATGTCGCGGCAGAGAAAAGGCGCAAAATGCTATCGCGGCAGAGACCCACTAGTCCTGGTCCTTAACACCAACCGGGACTAGTGGGGGTGCACCCCGAGCGCGCCACGGCAGCCACGTGGACAGCCGCTACTCCCGACTAGTTACTGGGCCGGGACTAGTGGGTGGGCCTCTAGTCCCGCTTGACTAGTCCCGGTTCTGAAACCGGTACTAGAGGCCCTTACGGCTCGAGACTAGAGGCCCTGTTTCCACTAGTGTGAAAACAGAGTGTGTCTTTCTCCAAAAGAAGTGTGCTATGATCCAACCAACTTATTGCAGCAAGCAAACCAAAAGAAAACTAAAAACAAAAACAAAGACGCTCCAAGAACAACACAAAAGTGCATGGAACAACAAAAACAAAGTGTCTAGAAAGACCTGAGATTTTTATTAATGAAGAACGGGATGCCTTGGGCATCCCCAAGCTTTGACGCTTGTACCTCTTGAATATTTCTTGGGGTTACACGGGTGGCATCCCCAATCTTGAGATTTTGTCCATTCTTCATCTCATTACATCATTCTTCCCTTACACCTGAAAATTTTCCTTCATACAAAACTTCACACAATCTTCATTAGCAACATTAGTGCATTCAAAAGTAATAGACCTTTGGGGTTTAGTTTTAAAACAGAAAAACTTCCATTAAAAACATAAGCTACTGTAGCAATTCCCTCAAAAAGCTCAATTTACCAAAGAGAACCCAAAAATAAATCCATAAAGAGGCAAATGCAAATAATGGTAGAAATCTGTCAAAACAGACCAATAGGTGGAAACCGATTTTTTCGAAGATATTTTGTTGCTCAAATCAAAATGTGTTGAACAAACGAAAGTTAGATAACAACCTGGGGGATTTACTCAGAACATTACGGCTCAATCAGACATACAGAGATTTTTCACGAATGTTTACAGTGAAGCATAAAAATCTGTTTAGGGACAGCAACTTTCCCAAATCTTAATTCCCTCTCATTAGAGGTTATTATTGGCACAAAAATCAAACAAAAAGTATAAGGAGAGGTTATTACAGAAGTAATAACTTCCAAGACCCAATAAAACTATTGGGTTATCTCCCAAGAAGTACTTTTCTTTAATGCCTTTAAGTTAGGCATGATAGTTTCAGAAGATGCTCACATAACAAATACGAATTGAATTAAAAGAGAGCATCAAGAAGCAAATTCAAAATACATTTAAGTCGAACCCACTTGCTATGCATAGGAATATTGTATGCAAATAAATTCACAAAGAACAAAGTGACAAGCATAGGAAGGCAAAACAAGTGCAACTTCAAAATTTTCAACATAGAGAGGGGAAACTTAATATTGTTGAGATGCATAAAACCATGTTTCCCTCTCTCATAATAACTTTTAGTAGCATTATAAATAAAATTAACAATATAACTATCACATAAAACATTCTTATCATGAGCCACATGCATCAAACGATTATTACTCTCCACATAAGCATAGTCATTCTTATTATTTGTTGTGGGAGCAAATTCAACAAAATAGCTATTATTATTATTGTCATCACCATAGTCATAAAATATAGGAGGCATATTGTAATCTGTCAACACCCGGATTTTTAATCCCAAATGCCTGTTATGCCATACATCACAATCCCGGGATTACCATTTTTGCGAGATATAACAGATTGGATATCACAGTACGTGGGTGGCAATGTTGCTCTCGGCGTACTTGCCATTGATGGCATGGTCAGTTTTACAGTGAGCTAGAGGGGTTAAACAAGTTAGATGATCTACTGAGGGTGTGGTGTGAGGTAGATAGGGAACAAGTTAGGCACTGATCACTGCTCACAATAGTGTTTGTGGTTTGTTTGTTTGGTAACCACAAGGTGTTTAATGAAATGGCCAAAAGAGATTCAAATTTGAATTTTGGATTCAAACTTGGTGGATGTGTTGGTTACATACTAGGGAGTCTCTGGTTAGTGGGATTGGTCAAGTGGAATTGGTTTGGGTGGTTTTTGAGAAGGGGGTGATCTTCACATATGAATCAGATTCAATTGAAATGTGATTTGAATCTAGTTGCCAAATGTTTCTACGGGTTTGAAAGGTGGGCCTGGGTTCACTTTTGCTTAGTCTAGCAAGGGGTGGAAAGAAATGGAAAAGTTTCTGTTTGAAATCTTGGACTAGAAACACTCAAAGTGGCTTAGTGAGAAAAGATTGGCAAAAATGACCATTTGCTTGATTTGTTTTGTTTTTGATTTTCTCTTGATTTTTTTCTGTTTGGAAATGTTTTAGATGATGTTATTTTCATCTTTAAACCATTCCTTGCTATTTAGATCAATCACACAAGTCCATTCATGCATTCATACAATCATCACATACACACATGCATTCATTTGATTTTTATTTAACAAAAGTTTTTGTTAACCCTAATTTTGGTGATTAGAATTTGATAATCATGATCAATATTTTTGGGATGTTACATAATAATAATTAATTTTCTCCTCAATAGTAGGTGGACTGAAAATATCCTACTCATCATTGTAATCATCATATATTGGAGGTTTGGTATCATCATAAGCAATAGAATAGCTATCTTTAAAAGCTAGGGGACTAAAAATATCATTTTCTTAAAAACTAGCTTCCCCAAGCTTAGACTTTTCCATAACATTAGCAATAATGGTGTCCAAAGAATTCATACTAATAATATTGTTATTAGCATGCAAATAAAGTTCCATAGGTTTTTTAATTTTCTCTTCAAACACTTCATGTCCTAACTCAAGATAAATACTATAAAGCGCTCTAATTTTGTTGTTGTTTTCCATTAAGCCTAACTAGTGAAAACAAGAAACAAAAAGACAAAATTGCAGAATCTAAAGAAAATAACTTCGAGCACTCACACACCAAGAGGATGTGAGTACCTTTTACCTTACCTCCCCGGCAATGGCACCAGAAAAGAGCTTTCTGGCTTGCTGTTGACGTGGGAGCTTCTTCTTCTTTAATTCCCAGGCAACGGCGCCAGAAAATAGCTTGATGTCTACGCACTTCTATTCTTGTAGGCAGTTGTTGGGACTCCAAGTGCATAGGTTTGTAGAACAGTAGCGGGTTTCCCTTAAGTGGATTACCCAAGGTTTATCGAACTCAGGGAGGAAGTGGTCAAAGGTATCCCTCTCAAGCAACCCTTTAACCAAGATACAAGAAGTCTCTTGTGTCCCCAACACACCCAATACACTTGTCAGGTGTATAGGTGCACTAGTTCGGCGAAGAGATAGTGAAATACAAGTGGTATGGATGATTATAAGCGGTAACGGTGTCAGAAAAGAGCTTCTGACGGGGAGGAAAAGACTAAAGGCAAAAAGATGGAAGCAAGCAAACATGCAATAGATCTAGATGTAAATGGTGTTTCAATGCTTAGAAACAAGGCCTAGGGATCATACTTTCACTAGTGAACACCCTCTCATATAAATATATTCTCTTCATGATGCTACCCTGAACTACTCTCCGGTTGGACACTCAAATCCATGGTAGGGCTATAACAACACTCCTCAAAGTCCGCCTTCCCCATCTAGATAACCCCACACTGTCACCTTGAGCGCTAGATGGTTCCAACAAACACCACAATTTCGTAGAGACAACCAACTCCAAATATACTCATGATAAATATTTATGAACTCTAGCCTAAGTGCCACCACGGTATGCACGCTGTCACTTTCACACAAGTTGGGAGAGCCGGAGATCTATTGAAGCACTTGAGTATTTATGTAGACTCTAGCCTAAGTGCCACCACAGTATGCATATTGTTAATTTCACACACGTGGGGAGAGCCGAAGATCTATTAAAGCACTTGAGTAGCAAAGTATATCTACTTGGTTACATAGGTCATGATCACAATATGATCACGCATAGAGAGAGAGATGAACACATAGCTACTGGTAGAGCCCTTAGCCTTGAGGAAGAACTACTCCATCCTCATAATGGGAATCAGCAATGGTGATGGAGATGGTGGTGGAGTCGATGGAGATGGCTCCGGGGGCACTTCCCCATCCCAGCAGGGTGCCGGAACAGAGACTTATGTCCCTCAAATCTCCCCTTCGGTGGCGGTGGCACTGCGGAAGTTTTCGTGGATTTTTGATGGATGTTTTAGAGTTTCTACATCGCAGGCTTCTTATAGGCGAAGAGGCGAGACGAGGAGGCAGACAGGGGGCACACCCCTGGTGGCGCGGCCAGGGTGCGCCCGCGTGATACGTCGGAAACATACCTATAAATTTTTATGGTCCATGCTTGTTTAGTATATACTTTGCTTTGATTTGTCTACACTTTGAGGTGTTTTTATATGTTTTATGGTACTAACCTGTTAACAAGATGACACAGTGCTAGTTGCTTGTTTTCTTCTGTTTTTGGTTCAAGAAAGGCGGAAAATCAATATTCTCAGAATTGGACAGGACAAAAGCCAAAGTCAATATTTTACTATGGGGAACACAGAGCCAGAATACAAGACGGAGGGGAGTCACCAGGGGGCCACACCCCCTGGCAGCGCGGGCTAGGGTTAGCCGCGCCTAGGAGGGTGCGGTGACCCAGCATACCACTGCATGATGTAGTATACTATAGTCATTGACATAACACAAATGAAACACCGTACACTAGTATTACATCCCTCAGAGTGGTTCAACAGAAACACAACAGGTCCAAGATATGACTATATGTTACAACTCGACTCTTTACACAAGATCTAGAGAACACTCTAGGTTAAAGAGAGAGAAAGAAACTTCTTACAAAGAAAAATCAGAAATAATCAACTCATAACTAGTATGATAATAAGACTAGCATATAACTATTTGGCTTGTATTGCTACTATTGCAATACTCTACAGAAGTAGTTTCTATGGCTAGAGATTATATTCCTATCTAATCAGCAACTTCGTCTTCACTTTAGTTGATGTATATGTTGACTTCCTTTACTTCATTAAAGAGCTTGAGCTTTTGATGATGATTCCTGGAGCATAACTTGATGTACGCGTCGTTTGTATTGGCTTCAGAATCTAGCAAGGGTTAAGAAGATACATTGAGTACGAGCGTACTTAGCAAGTTCACTAGAAAAGGAGTGTATGATGCACTAGCTACAGCCACAGGCCATAGTTCGTAGGCAATGCAGGTTTTCATAAACATTTTTTCAAAGGTTGCTTTTATTCTGAAAAGCTATGTCCGTCAGCCTTCACTGGTTTACCAGAACTTTCGTGGAGTTCCTTTCCTGCCACGCTCGTAGCTCCTTCCCGGAACAGGGAGTAACAAGTTATAGTTCTTACACTCTAAAGAGATGCGTTACTTTACCCATGAGAGACCTTAGCCTTGTTGCATAACCAAGTCATGAGCTTGTCCACACTTCCTTGGTATGGGGCCCAGTCTAAGATCCAAGCCAATCACTGCCTTCTCCGCGACCCCGCATGTCTCCTTGGTGTACGCCAGCCCAGATATTGAATTACGGCAATTGGCAGTACAAATCGTTCAGATGCCGGAACTATCGTGGGATGTTGAGGGTTCCCACCCATATGTTGCGTATCTCCTACGAATTGCCAATTAATGCATGCTACGGAGATAACAGCCACGATCCGCACATCTGGCTCCATGCGAGAGGGAAAATATACAGCTGACTTCTCCGTCTCATTCCAAATCTCATGGTCAACGCGTAATATACGACGCAAGAATCACTGGCGACATTTGTTGTTAAGTCCTAGGTAATACGTTCCTTTACCACCAGAACTTTCATAGTAGGTTATTACCTCATGGTAAATAACCTATATTCATATTATTATGAAAATAGTGTTTTCTGACCTTTTTGAAATGCAGGTGATGACAACACTGGATTTGTAAATACTTTACAGAAAATAATCAAAGAACATGAGCAAGTGTGAACTTGCCTTCTGTGATTGCAAGAATATGCACTCACGGTCTTCGAGACAATATAAGATCCAATATCTGGAATCAGCATCATTGGTCCGGTAAGGACTAATGTTTAAAGAAGCAATATGCTTTTATTCATAAGTAATGTAATGCAATTTCGTAAACTGTAATCCTCGGAGTAGGCGTTGATCTAGGGTTTGGAAACTGGAAATTGTCTCTTTGTAATGTGTTGCTCTTTTAGATAAGTTTCACACTTGTGCTTCTTATTAAGGCTTGTGAGTGTGTGTGAAACAACATGTAATTATAATATCATACAACAATAAGATACACAGATGTGGAATGCTACTCAAAGACTACTTATATAAGAATTGTTTTATCTTCAAATTTTACTTTACAAGTAATGACATTTACAAGGAACTTAAGTGTCAACAATCCTAAATATACAAGTAAACTATAAAGTAATGTGATTATTATTAATTATTCTCTATTGACTATGATAAAAGTCCTTGAGTTTAGTTGTTAAGAGTTAGAGATATTATTACAAAATTTGTTGTTTGAAGTGGCAAAAAGGATAACCTTCGAAGAAAAGGTTTATTTCCTGAGGTTTAAACAATCTTTGTGGTGGATAGAATGTGGTCGATGACTTTTGGTGTTTACTCGGTTAGTTTGGTCTTGAGATGCACTAGGTCTTAGTTGGAACAGACCAAAGTAAACTATAAAATACATAATAAAGTATTTATCATAATGTTTATAGTCTTGTAGACTAAAGTTAACTTTAAGGGCATAGATGGACTTAAGGCGTAATGATTATGATATTTGTACTTTGTTCTCCTCATAATGTTTCCTTATAACTAACTAAGAATGGTATTACTTTTATTTGAGTAGTGGTTTCTCAATATTATAATGGAGTAGAATCATTTATCTTTTTATAGACGAGTGGTTATGGTTTGGAAACAAGGAAATAATATTACTTAACTACTTATGAATTCACTATAGTGTTTTGGTATGTTTATAAACTAGTGGTTGAGGTAAGGGAAAAGGTTTTATTTAGTCACAAATTATTCTTGAAGATTTTATATTTGATAAGGATCTTTTTAGAAAATAAACTACACTTATGGTTGAATGATAATTTCAATTAGATTGTATTTAAAACATGTTCAACCATTTTGACTTCATATTATCAATATTTAAGACTAATACTATTTATTAGACCTCATTTGACTAATTTTATAAATATTAGCAAATTTTATTTACCCTTATATGAACTATCAATTAAGGAAATAGGTTTAGATTCAAGTTATTAGAGTATTAAGTTTTTACTTTCTTTAAAAGTGGAACGTTACATTTTTAACATGTAGGAATTATTTTTGTGATCATTTTGGTATATAACATTTATTTTTGTGATTTATAAATAATAAGATATGATTTTATAAGATTTATTACTTAATAAACACTTAATAAATAATAGATATTTACTTAGGTGAAATAATAATACATGATTATAGTATTAAATTTTAGTTCTCATTTTTCTAAGAATTTTGATATATTATTTATATTTTTATCAATTACCATTATTAAATTATGAATTATCAAAGTATTATTACTTATAAAATCTTTATTAAGTAGTATTTATTTAAATAGTTAATATAATAATGTTTGATAATAGTTTTAAGTTGTATATTTTATTTTTCTGAAAATTTTCATGTATTAAACACATTTTTCTGAATTATAAATAAAATTTATTGAATTTATAAAGTTTATTCATTTTCTGAAATTATTAAAATAAAATATCTAAAAGATTTACTGTGCCACTGCTGACGTCATCATGGGAAAAGGTTATTTTTCACCGGGGTGGATTCTACCAATGGGCCCTAGGCCACGTCATGGTCATACGCCACCTCGGCGAAGACTGGTCAAACCTATAGACTCAACGCAAGCATGACGTCACCTTGACGTCACCTCGTCAGTGATGATCAGGTGGCTAGCAGCGGTGGCGGTCTAGCGAGGTTTGGCAAACGCAATTGTTGCAGTTCGAATGAGCACATGCTGGGGAACCTATTAGTAGCGGCGCCGCTCGGATATGGTCACCAGAGGATGGACGGCAATGAGGTATTGCGGCGGCGGTTACAGATGAACGTGGTGGTGATGATTCCATAAGCAATCGAGAGATTAGAGATGTGCCTTAGCATCAGCAACTCACCAGCGTTGCAACGGAGGGGTTGGCGTGACCGGATATGGTAGCAATCAATGGAGACGGCGATGGAACCCGTCAGAGATGGAGGTGACGATTGGAGTGATTAGAGTTCCTTCGTCTTGTGCTACTTGGGGCAATCGAACCAGAAGAGCAAGTGGATTTCGACGGTGGGATCAGCGGTTCAAGGGGAGCTTGGAAAAGATGACTACTCCAGTGAGGCCAGAACTAGGGTTTCGGGACAGAGGAGGACTCGAGAGAGAGAAAGAGAGAGAGAGAGAGCTTCGGAGGGAGAGATATGGGGATTGAGAGATAAAGGGGATAAGGGTGTCGACGTGGTGGTCTTATCCTCGCAGAACGACCTCGGCGGTGGCGGGAATCGCAGCGACGACGACGGATGGCATCGGCGCCTCCCATGCAGCTGCTTGGCTCGTGAGGAAGACGACGAAAAGATATGAAGAGGTACGGGCCGGGAGTGGGCCACGCGTGGACCAACTTGGACTGTAGCTAGATGCATTGGGCGGTAGTTTGGCATAGGAGAACACTGGGTCGGCCTGGTGCTCAGGCCATATCCTTCTTTTCTTTCTATTTCCATTTTCTATTTCCTGTTTTGTTTTCAGATTTGAATTTGCACATTTGATTTGAATTTTCTTTATAGAATTTATTTGCTTTATAGTTGAAGCAATAATAAAGTGCATTTAGGGTCCTTTTATGAGTTTTTAGTATAATGTTATTATTTCTTTATTTTCTTTATATAGGTACCTTTATTATGAATCTTTATTTTCATAACATTCCTTGAATTTATTATTAAATCTGTTTTAAAATTTCTGTTTAGGATTTGAATTTATTTTCGAGTCAAGCACATAAGAATGGGCATTTTAGTAATAGAAAACAATTAACCAATATTCTGGAGAAAACAATTAAGGTATTTATATGGATTCTTCATGGTTATCATATATTTATATGAATTTTATCAAGACATACTCTTGGTAGGAATGGTTCATTTTAGGGTTAATATTATTATTTTATAAATGTGAATGAACATTATGGTTGAAGACATATTGCCCTCATATTTGTGATCATGAATGATATCACCTTTTTAACATAATAAAGTTATTCTCTAGAATGACTCATGAGAAGGAATTGATAACTATATTTCCTAGGCACATATTATTTTAATGTTTTGAAATGATAAAGATATGCTTAAGTGATTTGCTATAGGAAAATATTCCTATAAGGCATTGTGGAAATAGGATGATAGATCAATCATATGAAATGGATATTATGTTTGGTTAAAGATTTAAAGTTGATTGTTTACTAAGAATTCCTATCTTCCATATTTCATAATTCTTGACTTCTACTTAAAGAATTCCTTTCCTAGATATACTAATCCTTCATATCCATCATCATGTGTTAGCATGATGAACTTTACTTCACAAGAATATTCTTATCCATAATTTATCCTCCTAAATCCATTTGTAAATGCAATGAGCTTGACACTAAAGCTCTACATGATTTCCTCATAGAGATAATTCTCATCTCTAGAATACTTCTAATAAATCCAATTTCATTTGAATGATTAGTCTCTTACTTCACAATTACTTTACAATCTCACTTATAAATCTTAGAAGCTTGTCACTGAAGCCTTTCATAGATTTCTCATATCTCCACTTGATTATATCAAATTACTAATGGTAACCTTTAATCCAACCAGTGGTTACTGTTAACTCCATTCATACTTCCTTTATCATCCATCACTAATATTACTCCAATAGATGTATATATCAAATCCTACTTCACCTCAAGTATTTATTATTCTCTACGAGGAATATTATTACTTCAAGAACTCAATGCTTCTCTAGCATCAGCTAAGTCATAATATCTTATCTCTACTTGCCTCAGTAACTCATACTCCAACTTCACATTGTATCATTGTGACTTGTCATGACTAACCTAGGATAACATATCTATACTAGGGTTTAATCATGTTTTATCCACCAATGTCACTTATACATGATATAATCATTCACTCTTAGTGACTTGAGCATGATTATTATAATCCTTTGATCATTTATGGCTTAGGTGTCCAGTTGGCTAATCAAGGCTTCATCAATACAACATTATAGTTGTATTATAATTATTTTCTCAGTATCTCTTACTGAATAGAAGATATTATTCATTGACTATACCCACTTGATCTAATAGGATTACTCCTGGTAACTATCTTTAGAATTCATCCTTATAATCCTCTTTGTTACCATATAAATATATATTCCAGATAACTCCTCTATCCATTCAGGAGTGAGTTAACTCCATCAATTATCATATTGATTTGATTATCTTCAAACACTCCCATCCTATAAATTATATCGAATTCTAGCATTACCATCTACCTCTTCTTACTTCTTTCTTTATAGGACTTAAGTGAATGCTATGATAAGGACAAGAGTTAATAGACTAAGATTTGATAAATCAATAGTTGATTACTCAACATTGATAAACAACAGATAGTAGGATAAGGTTCAATAGAGATGATAAGGACATTGATATGGAAAGAAAGATATCTAGTGAAGGGTCTTGACTTGATTTCCCTACTACTCAACATTGATAAGGAATTAGTGTTAAAGAACTACCATGATGCTCATGGTAAGAATAGATAAGATTAAGATAGGTCAAGATTTAGTTATTAAATTCTTGTTACTTGAGTTATATTCATAGCTTGGTATTCATGAGTTGTAGTGATGAATACTATGATATGATCTCTTAAGGATCTGATATTAATCATTAAGCAATGTGTTGGTGGTTTTGTTTTATTATATTACATTTGATCAACCCCTAGATCAAATCATCTTTACCCAAAATCATGTTTTCAGCAAAGGTCATATTGAAACTTATCGCAGTCAACTTGATGATCTACTTCAATTCCATCAAGTTAAGAGAAGCTTCAATCACTTTGGCAAGTTTTATTCAAAAGCGCGAAAATTATTCAGATTTTCTATGCATGAATGCAATGCACACATCTATGTTCAGCTTATTTCTAAGCTCTAATGCTGGGATATTATAGGGGGGGTGACCACCCTGGCCGCCCCCTTCCTCACCTCTTCGCCTATAAAGACCACACCCCCGATGCCAAAACCCTAAGGACTCGATCAATATTCCACGAAACCGTCTGTAGCCGCCGCCACCATCGTCCCTATATCGGGGGGATCTGAAGCTCTTCTCAGAACCCTGTCGGAGGGGAGATCATCCCGGAGGCCTTCTTCTTCATCATGCTAGCCTCCGGTATGAAGAGTGAGTAGTTCCACCTTGGACTCTGGGTCCATGTAGTAGCTAGATGGTTGTATCTCCTCCTTTGTGCTACCATGTTTAGACCTTGTGAGCTTCCTTCATGATCAAGATCATCTATTTGTAATCATGCATGTTGTGTATGCGGGGATCCGATGGATACTGAGATTACTATATCAGATTGATTAATGATTTTGTCTTATTGATTCTATCATGTCTGTGTTGTTTGTGATCTTGCATGCTCTCTGTTTCTAGTGGCCATCTTGGCCAAGTAGATGATATTGACTCCAAGAGGGGGTATTTATGCTAGATAGTGGGTTCATGCCTCTATTTAATCTAAGGGAATTGACATAAATCCCTAAGGTTGTAGATGTGTTGTTGCCACTAGGGAGAAAACAACGGTCTCTTGTTCATGGAACAAGTGGATTGCTTACCTCACACACTTTGATTAAAGCAGTTATCTGTTGCTTGCAACTTAATACTGGAGGGGGCTCGGATGATAACCTAAAGGTGGATTTCTAGTCATAGATGCAGTTGGATGGCAGTCTATGTATCTTATTGTATTGCCCAATCGAATCTCATAGGATCATGAATGTCTAGTATTGCATTGTTATGCCTTGCTCAGTCCTATCAATTGCCATGCTGTAATTTGTTTACCCAGCATTCCATGTTTGTTTCTTAAGGAGAACACCTCTAGTGAACTATGGACCCCTGTCCAATCTTTACCATTGATACATCTTCCGTTGTTCCTGTTTACTAGCTGCAAACCACTATTACCTTCCACACCATACATTTAATCCTTTGTTATAACAACCAGTGAGATTGACAGCCTCACTGTTCGTTGGGGCCAAGTCTTGAGTTTGTGTTGTGCAGGTCTCCAAGTTGCTAGCAACACCTTTGAGACGTTTCCTTCCTCCTACTGGTTCGATAACCTTGGTTTCTTACTGAGGGAAAACTTGTTGTTGTTCTCATCACTTGCTCTTGGGGTCTCCCAACGAGGCGTCAATAACACGCCAACAAGCTTTTTCTGGCATTGTTGCCAGGGAGGCTAACGACGTCTTCACAAGGGGAGTCCTTCACTACCTTTCTCTTTACTTTGTTTTTGTTTTGCTTAGTTTCTTTTGCTTGGTTTTGTTTGCCTCTTTTTATCAAAAACTCCAAAAAATATAGTTTGGTTTGGTTTGCTTTCTCTTATCAAAAACACAAAAAATAGTTCCCGCTCTAGTTGCTGTTGCTGTTGGCTTGCTCCACTTTTGCCAAAATGAACTCTGCTAAGAACACCAAGTTGTGTGACTTCACTAGCACAAACAACAATGATTTCCTAACTACTCCTATTGCTCCACCTGCTCCTGATGCTACCTTTTATGAAATTAAGCCTGCTTTGTTGAATCTTGTGATGAGAGAGCAATTTTCTAGTGCTAGTTCTGATGATGCTGCTGCCCACCTCAATAACTTTATTGAACTTTGTGAGATGCAAAAGTATAAGGATGTACATGGAGATACTCCCTCCGACCCATATTAGTTGACTTGGATTTGTCTAGATTTGAATGAATCTAGACACTATTTAGTATATAGGTTTATCCAAATTTTGACAAATCCAAGTCAAGTAATATGGGTCGGAGGGAGTATTATTAAGCTCAAGTTGTTTCCTTTCTCCTTAAGAGGAAAAGCTAAAGAATAGTTGTTATCCTTGCCTAGAAATAGTATTGATTCTTGGATTAAGTGGAAAGATGCTTTTATTGGAAAGTACTACCCTCCTACTAAGATTATATCTATAAGAAGTGATATTATGAAATTTAAACAACTTGATAATGAACATGTTGCTCAAGCTTGGGAAAGAATGAAATCTTTACTTAAGAATTGTCCCATTCATGGACTTACTGCTTGGATGATTATCCATACTTTTTATGCAGGTTTGAACTTCTTCTCGAGAAACCTGTTGGATTCAGCTGCTGGAGGTACCTTTATGACCATCACCTTGGATGCTGCAACAAAACTCCTTGATAATATGATGGTTAATTATTCTGAATGGCACACTGAGAGAGCTCCACATGGTAAGAAGGTAAATTCTGTTGAAGAAACCTCCTCTTTGAGTGATAAGATTGATGTTATCATGGCTATGCTTGTTAATGGGAAAGCTCCTTTAGATACAAATAATGTTCCCTTAGCCTATTTGGTTGCTCAAGAAGAGAAAGTTGATGTGAAATTCATTAGAAACAACAATTTCAACAACAATGCCTATAGGAATAATTTTGGTAGTAACAACAATTATAGGCCTTATCCTCCTAATAATGGCAATACCTATGGAAACTCCTACAACAATACTAGAAGTGCCCCCTCTGAACTTGAATTCATTCTCAAAGACTTTATTAGTAAACAAACCACTTTCAACAAGACTGTGGAGGAAAAGCTTTTGAATGTTGAGAAAAATATTTCCTCTTTGTCTGAAGCACGGTCCTCTTTGATTAATAAAATGGTTGCTAAATCTGAAACCTTGGAAAGTACCTTTGGTGCTACTCATGCCATACAAGATACTATTGATGAAAATGTTAGATTGTTAGCCCAACTTCATGCTAAGTGGGAAAGAGAAGCTGAAATTGCTAGAAACAATAGTGTGTGCACTATCACCACCACCAATATGGATGCCACTAAACCACAAGAAGTCCCTATCCCTCCTATCACAATGCCTAAACCCAATGAGTATACTAATAGTGATGCTAAGTTTGATTTTAATCTTGATGGTTGCAATATTTCTGAAGTGATTATGTTCCTACAAAAGCTTGCTAGAAGTCCTAATGCTAGTGATATGAATGTGGCTTTCACCGAATACATTACAGATGCTCTTATTAGAATTAAGGAAGAGAAGTTGAAACACAAAGCCTCTATTCTTAGGAAAGTAGAATATAGTTGGGAACCCATTATTAATATGCAACTGAATGGCTTTTATCTCAAAGCTTCATGTGACCTTGGTTCTAGTGTCTCTATTATGTCTAGAAATATTTATGAAATGCTTGATTTGCCACCTTTGGAAGATTGTTATTTGGATGTCCCACTTAATGATAATGCTAAGAAGAAACTCATGGAGAGTGTTAATGATGTTCTTATTATGGTTAATAATGCTTATGTCCCTATTGATTTCTATGTTTTAGATGTTGAATACAATGCTTCTTGTCCTATTACTTTGGGAAGACCTTTTCTTAGAACTATTGATGCCATCGTTGATATGAAAGAAGACACCATTAAATATCAATTTTCAGTCAATAAATGTAATGAACACTTCCCTATGAGGGGAGAGAAGTTGCTTTTTGCTCCTCCTCTGAAAGCAAGGTTTGATGTTAATGCGTCTTCATTTGAAAATACTTGATTCTTACTTCTTGTGCCTAACTTAAAGACGTTAAAGAAAAGTACTTATTGGAAGATAACTCAAGAGTTTTCTTGAGTCTTGGAAGTTATTACTTTAGTAATGACCTCTCCTTATCCTTTTTTGTTTGCTTTTTGTGCCAAGAATGACCTCTAATAAGAGGGAAGTAAGATTTGAGGAGTTGCTGTCCCGAAACAGATTTTTGTGCTCCATCGTAAAAATTCGTGAGGAATCTATGTAAGTCGGATTGAACTGATATTTTGTGAATAAATCCCCCAGTATGGTAGCTAACTTTCGTTAGTTCAACACTTTTTGATTTGAGCAACAAAAGGTCTTCGAAAAAATCGGTTTGTACCTGCTGGTATGTTTTGACAGATTTCTGCCATTATTTGCATTTGCTTCTTATTGATTCCTTTTTGGGTCCTTTTTGAAAAATTGAGTTTTTTGAGGAAATTGCTACAGTATCTTGTGTTTTTAGTGAAAGTTTTGCTATTCTAAAGCTAAACCCAAAGGTCTATTGTCTTTTGAATACACTAATGTTGCTAATGAAGATTGTATGAAGGAAAATTTCCAGGTGTAGAGAGAGAATGATGTAATGAGATGAAGAATGGACAAAAGCTCAAGCTTGGGGATGCCACCCCGTGTCATTCCAAGAAATATTCAAGAGGTACAAGCGTCAAAGCCTGGGTATGCCCAAGGCATCCCCTTCTTCATCGATAAAAATCTCAGGTCTTTCTAGACACTTCGTTTTTATTGTTTCATGCACTATTGTGTTGTTCTTGGAGCATCTTAGTTTCCGTTTAGTTTGCTTAGTTTGCTTGAATAAATTAGTTTGGACCCCCGTTCTCGCTGTGTCGTTTCAAATAAGTTGATTGGTGTTGGAGAAGAGTAGAAAGTACTTGCTTGAGTAGTACAAGACGAGCTTGCTTTGACTATGACTTAAACTTTATCATGTTATGCTAGATGTTGTTTTGACCTTATTCTTAGTGATTATTTCTATAGCATGATGTTTTGTTTGGGTTGACTTGGCACATGATCACACCATGTTATGACTATGAACAAGTCACCATAGCCTCTATGATCATTTAGTCCTTGACTTGTAGTACCACTTTATGCTTTGATTAGTAATGTTTTGTTGTTCTGCATGATTATGGCCATTATTGCTCTCTTAGTTGGTCGCTCTCAGTCTTTTGCTAGCCTCCACTTGTATGAGTAAGCTCTACTCATGCATCCAACTCCCAAGGAACCAAGTTATTCCAAAGTGTCCACTATAAATTCCTATTCATGGTGTGTTACACCATTCCAAGTATATTCTTGTTTTCATCTATCTTCCAATTAAAAAATATTTTGTTATCTAGAAAACTTAGTGATTAAAGCTCTCACAAACTTGATGACACACTTTATTTTTCTTTCCCCTAATAAACTTGAACCATTGTGTCATCTATGTTGTATATGCTTGCACTTATACGTTGGAATTAGCAGAACCGTGCTGTCACGGGGAACGCTTTCAACATTGCACTTGTACTTTGTACACACTTGATATCATGCTCTTTTGTCTATGGATGTCGCTGATGTGAAATAAAAAAGGGAGCTTGTAAGTCCATGGAGTTATGTATGTGTGTTATAGAAATGCCTGAGCCGCTAGCCTAAGCCATGCCTAATCATGGTGGAAACTTGCAGCATCACCATAATGACATCTATGAAGCTTTTTTCTTATAAAAAAAGAGACATGTTGAAAAGAGGAAAGAGAGAAAAAAACACCATATTCCCATGGTAAATAAGAAGATTGTTGAGATGCTCATTGTCTGCTTGCCTTGTCATTTTGATTATAGGATAACTCCTGTATCATGTGCAAGGGGTACCCTGTTGGCGGTTCTCTATGATACACATGTATTTACTATGACAAGAACTTACAGGTGACTAAAGTTGAGTAGCATGAGGTGCGGTCCTCGTATTCAAGGACATGAGATTGCCAACTTATACTTTGTCAAGCATATACTCCATAGTTTGTTCACTTTAACCTTAATCACTTCAAGATGCTTATGATAGGGGCAATGAGAGCTGAAAGCTAACAAGTACCATAATTTTTGGAAGCTCATTTTGAGACTTGAAATCCCTGCTTCCCTTTGTGAAGGGCCTTTCTTCCACTATTTTATTGAGTCTCCACCTTCTATCCTTAGGCACTAGTTAAGAGGGCATAGTTGTCATTCTTAGTTCTATGTGCATTGTCCTAAAACTTATTGATTGATACATATTGTTGATATTACTTGTTCTTGTGCTATTTGTATCTAAACACTCCTATGAACTTTGAAGGTGTCCTATGCATCTATTTGCTACTCCATGAGGGACAAGCTGAATGCCACTATGCCATGTTTTTTGTATGTGAAATAAACAAACGTTTTTCAATGCATGCTATTCATGATCTTTGTTTGCAGCCTTTAATGTTGCATGCATAGTTACTTTGTCTTACTGTTAGAACTCCATTTTCATGCTCATGTTTAGAGTTCTTTGATCCTAGCTTTCAATGCTTGCAAATAGTTTGATCTTGATTTTGATGGTGCATGTCACCTCAAAATTTATTCTTTTTATCACTTACCTACTCGAGGACGAGCAGGAGTTAAGCTTGTGGATGCTTGATACGTCGGAAATGTATCTATAATTTTTGATTTTCCATGCTTGTTTAGTATCTACTTTGATTTGCTTTGTCTATATTTTGAGGTGTTTTTATATGTTTTCTGGTACTAACCTATTAATAAGATGCCACAGTGCTAGTTGCATGTTTTCTTCTATTTTTGGTTCCAGAAAGCAGCAAATAAATATTCTCGGAATTGGATGGGACAAAAGCCAAAGTCAATATTTTACCGTGGGGAACATGGAGCCAGAATATGAAACGGAGGGGAGGCACCAGGGGGCCACACCCCCTGGCGGTGCGGTCAAGGTTTAGCCGCGCCTGGGGTGTGTGACCACCTGCCGCCTTCTGCCTCTTCTATAAAGACCCTCGATGCCAAAACCCTAAGGACCCGATCAATATTCCACGAAACCGTCGAGTCCGCCACCATCGTCCCTAGATCGGAGGATCAAGCTCTTCCCGGCACCTGGGAGAGATCATCCCGGAGGCCTTCTTCTTCATCATGCCAGCCTCCGGTATGAAGCGTGAGTAGTTCCACCTTGGACTACAGATCCATGTAGTAGCTAGATGGCTGTATCTCCTCCTTTGTGCTACCATGTTTAGATCTTGTGAGCTCCGTTCATGATTAAGATCATCTATTTGTAATCATGCATGTTGTGTTTGCAGGGATCCGATGGATATTGAGATTACTATGTCAGATTGATTAATGATTTTGTCTTATTGATTCTATCATGTCTGTGTTGTTTATGATCTTGCATGCTCTCCGTTTCTAGTGGCTATCTTGGCCAAGTAGATGCTAGTGACTCCAAGAGGGGGTATTTATGCTAGATAGTGTGTTCATGCCTCTATTTAATCTAAGGGAAGTGACAGAAATCTTTAAGGTTGTAGATGTGTTGTTGCCATTAGGGAGAAAACAACGGTCTCTTGTTCATGGAACAAGTGGATTGTTTACCTTACACACTTTGCTTAAAGCAGTTATCTGTTGCTTGCAACTTAATACTAGAGGGGGTTCGGATGATAACCTGAAGGTGGATTTCTAGTCATAGATGCAGTTGGATGACGGTCTATGTATCTTATTGTATTGCCCAATCGAATCTCATATGATCATGAATGTCTAGCATTGCATTGTTATGCCCTGCTCAGTCCTGTCAATTGCACTGCTGTAATTTGTTTACCCAGCATGCCACACCTCTAGTGAACTATGGACTCTGGTCCAATCTTTACCATTGATACATCTTCCATTGTTACTGTTTACTTGCTGCAAACCACTATTACCTTCCACACCATATAGCTAATCCTTTGTTACAACAACCAGTAAGATTAACAACCTCACTGTTCGTTGAGGCAAAGTCTTGAGTTTGTGTTGTGCAGGTCTCCAAGTTGCTAGCAACACATTTAAGACGTTTCCTTCCTTATACTTGTTCCATAACCTCGGTTTCTTACTAAGGGAAAACTTGCTGCTGTGCTCATCACACCTTGCTCTTGGGGTCTCCCAACGAGACGTCAATAACACGCCAACACCACGCCACCCTAGGGTGTGCCCACCCTGGTGCCATACTCCGTCTCTTGTTCATTTTTCCGTATCGCTCTGTAAAAAATATGAAGATTGGCTTTTGTCCCGTCCAATTTCGAAAATACAGCAGAAAACAGACAACTGACACTGTGACATCTTATCAATAGGTTAGTTCCAGAAAGTATATAAAAATACCTCAAAATATAGACAAAACATAAGATAGTTGACACAAAACAAGCATGAAGCATCAAAAATTATAGATACGTTTACAACGTATCAAGAGTCCTGTTGGCCCTATCTCCGTCACTAAAGTCCTCTATAACAAGCCTCCAAAGAAGTTCATTATTTATATTTTAGCATGATACTAAATACTATTTTCTATATTTATGCAAGATACTAATTTGTTCTAGCTTATCATAGGCTGCTGTGAGTTGTCCTTCCTTGGAGTCTCTTTAATCCTCGATATTTGACGAAATTATAATCTTCTTATATATGGAAGACCATACTTATCTTTACACGCCTCATTGATTTGAGCTGCTAATATAGAAGATCGTCTTTATCTTAGGCTGTCATCCGTTGTCGTTTCTTGTGGTCTCTTTAATCCCTGAAATTCAATGGAATTATAATCTCCTTAGATATAGAAGATCGTCCTTATCTGTACAGACATCATTGGTTTAAGCCATTGACATAAAAGATCGTTTTTACCATAGGCTATCATATGTTGCCGTTTTCTTGATGTCTCTTTAATGCCCGAATTTAATGCAATTATAATCTCTTTAGATGAAGAAGACCGTTATTATCTTTACACATATCATTGATTGGAGCCCCAACTTCATCAACCATTGTTTATTGTCAATTTAATTCACGGGAAAGTATAATTTTGGTACTAAATAAAACATATTATTAAAAAAATTAGTTTTTTTTTGCGAATAGCGTCATCGGTAGTTGTCAAGGGTTTTTTAACGGATTTACTAGTTCTCAGGCGCCTGAGAACTTCCTAAGTCTCAGTCGCCTATTTTACCATTTGAGTTACCTCGTGATTCGTGCTACACATAAGTTACAACTTGGGTGTAACTGAAAATTTAATGAGTTGTAACTAGGTTGTACTCCCTCCGTTCATAATTAGATCGCATTCTGGGTTTAGTCAAAGTCAAAAAATTTAAAGTTTGACCAAATATTTAGCAAAAAATAAAAATATCTACGATATAAAACTTATAGTATTGAAATCTTCGTAAGTTATATTTTCATAATATATGTATTTGGAATAATAAATATTTATATATTTTCTTATATTTTTGGTCAAAGTTGACAAAGTTTGACTTTGAAAAATCCTAGAACGCGAAGTAATAAAAAACGAAGGGAGTAACTGAGAACTAGTACAAATTTTGTGAGTTGCAACTAGGTTGCAACCGAGAATTAGCACAAATATTAGAATGACATCAGCGACTTAGACATAACTAATTCTCAGGCGCCTGAGATGTAGACACTCCCTTTTTCTAATTAGAGGATTCAAGGACCGTAAAAATAAAAAAACTTACAAGTTGTTATTTCTCAAAGTAAAGCCACAAATTTATAGAATCGACTAAGCACTCTAAGAGACCAATTCTGTAGACTATTTATGTTCAATAAATCGTAAACTCAGAAATATATATGTTTAACTATACAAACCGAATAACCTGCAAAAGAAATTTCTGAAACACCTTTATCCCGATTCACGTATAGAGGAGGGGTTTAAGTGTGAAATGAAGACTGGGGTTTTTGGCCTAAAGCCCTCGTCCCCCTCTCCTCGTCCTCCTCTTCTCTCCTGTTCATCTCTTTCTTTTTATTCCATTCCTCTATTCCATTCCCCTCCCCTCCTCCTCCCCCCCCTCCTTTATTAAATCAATGCGCACCTACCTTTTTCTCCTGTCGAATTGAAGATTTTTAAAGAAGCAACTTGCGCTTCGTCTCGCGAAGGTGGCATCGAGATTAGATTTGGAGCAGAATGTGAGCGGTCAAATCTTTCTTTTTTCTTCGTCGACTTGTGCTCTGCGCGCTCTTGTTCTTTTAGCAGTTCTCGAGGCGTTACTGTCTTCTCGTGCAGTGTGGCCGCGAGGAGGAGGAAGAAGCGGCGGCCATGGCGCAGGATGCGTCCTGGGACCCAGACAAGATGTGAGTTCAATCTCTCTGCTTGCTCCGTCTCCTGTTCTATTTCAGTGAGCAGATTGCTTTTGGTAGGGAAACATATTGCTACCTTTTGTTTTAACATCCACACATTCTCTTTTGACGAGCACGAGAAGCTTTCTTCACGTTTTAATGAAGTTTCCTTGCCCCTCCCCAGTCCCCCCCTCCTGTTTATTTCCGTTTGCAGGCTGGTTTCTTCTTCGTTTTACACTGTTCTTTCTTGTGATTAATCGGTTTCAACGGCGCCCCCTTCTTCCCTGGCATCAGATTATCCGCTAAAAAGAACAAATGCTCTACATTATTTGTTAAAGAAAATCAAATGCTTTAGGTCTCACTGGAGTTTCTTGAAATTTCTATTTTCCCGTTCTGCACATTCATCTCTTCTTTTGCAAAAGTTGTCACCTTTTACCTTCTTTCTATGTTTCTTTTTCTGTCCTTTTTTCCCCGCGGTATAGTTTTGTTTTCTTGCGTGTTTGCCTTTTTGTTCCTTGCAATGCAACTGCCTTTTTATTTCCTCAGAGTTTATTGCATCTTTAGTACAGTGCTTCAATGCATATTTATCTCTAATGTTTCCTCCGGTGCCTGCATACAAAAGGTTCCTTGCGTTTTTTTTTTGTGTGGAGTAAATAGTTCATAAGATTTATTTAAGTTTTCCGTGCCTTCAACTAATTAAACATCATGTTCTATCGATATGTTTTTCTTCGAAAATGGGGGGATCCCCATCCTCTGGATGCACGCAACTACTTTTATTGAAATGATCTATTGATCTGTACTATCGAACTGATGTTTGCCATGTGTATCTTGAAGCAGCTTGGATGTGTACATCCATGACTACTTGGTGAAGAGGAACTTGCAGAACACCGCAAAGGCATTCCAAGCCGAAGGCAATTTGTCTCCAGATCCTGTTGGTGAGTGCTACACCGCGATGAACTTAGGTACAGTAGTTGCTAGGAAAGCTACATTTTAGTTTCCAACCTCTATCTTTCTGCATTAGGGCCAAATATTCCTCGAGCTGTTTTTTCCCAGCCAAGAGGACGCGCAGCCAGGCAGACAGTGCCATTTTTGTCCAATTGACATGAACAATATTTACTGCTAACTGCTTGTGGAGACAGCGAGAGAGATGCATGCCTAGATGCGTGGTAGGATGGACATATGCAAATGTGCTAAACATAGTACTGTGCTCGTCTGATTTTATATAAGCAAGTCTGATCTTTCTGCATCTTGAAGAACGGAACTTAATTTTCTTGCACTAACATGGGTCATTTTAATTCCACAATTAGCAATTGACGCCCCAGGGGGATTCCTCTTCGAATGGTGGTCGGTCTTCTGGGACATCTTCATTTCAAGGACGAACGACAAGCATTCTGAACTTGCTACTTCTTACATTGAGGTTCTTATATGCTTACTGCTATGGCACATACAGATCGATTATTATTAATTGTCCCTGCTGTTGCTTTTCCTGATATCGTAAAGAATACTGAAATTTTCCACATGAACAGTATAGGCAAATGCAATAACTTTTCACATTACTGTTGAGAGAAGAAAAGAGAACTTAATCTATCTATCCTGGTTAAAGCCTTTATGGTCCATTCCTGTAAATTTCAATTTTGTGCCCACATTGCTAATTAAAAGCTGACTGTGCAACCTTACTGAAGGACCTGTGACTTCATTTGCATCAGTCAGCCTATATTTGAATTGTTTTTCCCATATATCATATAGATTCTGGTAGGTTGTGGCAAAATTTTCCTGCAATAAACTGTGATTGTTTCCTGCAAATTTTTATGCTTCAAATAAATTCTTGAAGTTATGCTACATGCCAAACACCAATATCTATTTGCATTGTTAGACATGATAAAAGGTAGTTATTTTGATGCCATGGTCTGCAGCCAACTATTTTGATGCTCGTTTAATATGTAAAACTATAAATTGTAGGTTAGTGCTTAATAGTAGCTAAGGTCACATGAGTCCATCAGACTTGTTTCTGAGTAGACGGTACCTATTTATTTCTAGCGGCTAGGCCTCCTTCCCTGCTGCTTGCCACTGCTAGCTATATAATGTAATAATCTTGCATACTCGTGAAGTATCTTTTCTCCCCTTTTCTGCATGGTCTTGTTCCCGTATATGACTATAACTTTGTGTCCCAGACACAGTCGATTAAAGCTCGAGAGCAGCAGTCATCGTTGCAGCAGCAGCAACATGCTCATTCCCAGCAGTCACCACAGCAGATCCAGATGCAGCAACACCTGCTCCAGAGGCAGCAGCAGGAGCAGCAACAGAAGCAGCAGCAACATCCTCAGCAGCAGCAACGGCGCAACCAGAAGCAACAACAGCGCAGCGATAGCAGTTATTTGCCCACAAGTCCTCAGAATGGTTCAGTGTCTGCTGATCCTGCACCACAACTAAACACTGTAGCAGCAAGTACTTTGTCTGCAAAGATGTACGAAGAGAGAATGAAGATTCCTGCGCAGAGTGACACCTTGGATGAGGCATCAATAAAGGTAATTCCTTAGTGCAGGATTGTACTGTTGCTTAAACCCCCTTCAAACATTCTGGATATAAAATGACAGACATTAATATCTCCGTGCCAACTTGTCCTGCAGCAAAGGTATAATGAAAACATTGGACAGCTGCTGGAATCAAACCCTGCATCTTTGCTGAAGTCTGCCTCGTTATCAGCTCAGGCTTCAGGGTACAAACTACAAACTAATTAATGCTTGTTAGTATTGCATCTACTTGTATGGGAGTTCTGTAGTGCGAGCAATTGCAGTATTGTGACATCATCTTTGCTACGAGCCTAGGACACCAACTAGTGTAAAAAATTCCCGATATTTGTGGAGAGCTACTCCTATTGCCATCTACCAATCAATGCAGTTCCAAATTTGTTAATTTTAGTCTTATGCCACCATTTAGAGTCTGAGCTGAAACTCTCAAGTCTATTTACTTAATTTGTAGTTCCTAGTTCCCTCTGTTCTCTAGCTTTAGGTTCGTAATCATGAAACTTATTCCTGCTATAGATTTTGTTTGCGTATTGTTCTTTACGATGACTTGTTTGTCACAAGGAGTGGTACAAGAGCTACTTGGTTAAAATTCCTTGGTATTAGAGCAACCAAAGAAAAGGTTATTTTTCGAACACGGTAATAATCTAAGAACATACAGTACCTTTATCCTTTCCCCTCTGTTTCTAGTTTAACATTTGTCTGAAATTCACTCATTTAATATATTCCAACATTTCAAGTATGGCTGGAAATTACACTTGCTGCATTTCTGATGACCTTCTAGCAAATCTGGATGTCTTTAGTATGATCAATGCGATCTTTTTTTTGAACTGAAAATGCAATCTATTCCGGCGATACTGGTTTCGAAAGTCGAAGTTTCAACATCTGTGTGTAAATGGCCATTACAAGTTCAGCAGTCTGATTTCAAGTTAGTAGGCAAATCTATTTGATTGTTCCATCGGCATGTTGCTGTAATAAATTAGAGTCATGACATGTATTTACCAGGTCCATAAGGAATTAAGGACCAACCACATACATGTCTGCTTTTCCTCCAGTTAGAAGGACATTTCTGTTATTTGCATCTGTGCTTGATATTATCACTGTGTTCCTGTTTACATGGATGTTATTAGGATGCATATCTTCTATTCTGTTTTTAGGATACCCGCGTCTCTTAACTAGGGTGGCTGTTCTTAAACTTCTAGGCAAATATTTCAAGGATCAGTTGGTGGAGTGTCAGGTATTATGCAACAAGCTCAGGCCAGGAACGTACAGCTTCAGGGATCAACACAGGTAGATAGTGTACTTCAGAAATTGTGTTCATGTATATGTGCAGTATACTTAATTGGATAAGTTGAATTGTACCAGGAAATCATGTCAGACACAAATGTCAGTCTAAATCATAGGGCTACAGGAGCAGATGGATCATTACTTGGAATGCCAGGTGTTTGCCATTGAACTTCATTATATTTTGATGTTTCTGCTTTTATGCCTCCTGTCGTGTAGTTTCATTTATAGCCCCATAGTATACGGAAGCTATTAACATGTTTTTGATGTTTCTATTAATCAATTGATACTGTTGCAAACAATTTTTTTTCGTGCGTCCTCATGGTTTGCTTTTGTGTCTATCTGCTGCATCTCTGAGACTGACTGCTTGTTGGATGTCCTAAAACTCGTTCCTTCATCCCATACTGAACGCCATTGTTTGATACTTTGTTGTCTGGCAGGCACTAATCAAACAGGGCATAATTTGACCTTGAAAGGGTGGCCTCTTACGGTTTGTTTTTTCACTTCATTTGATCTCTGGCATCTAATTTGTAAATTCGCAGCAAGTATGACCTCCACATATTTTATGTTCTCATGACATACTTCAATTTGTTCATGACTGTTCAGGGATTAGATCAGCTTCGATCTGGATATCTCCAACAGAAATCTTTTATTCAGACTCCCCAAGCGCTGCACCATCTTCAGTTTCTCACTCCACAGCAGCAGCAGCTTCTGCTTCAAGCGCAACAAAATATTACATCTTCATCTGGGGAGATGGATGGCAGAAGGTTTCGGATGCTTTTGAATAGTCGAAACATGGTTCCTGGAAGGGATGGCCAGTCAAACTCATTCCCAGAGATTATTCCTAGTATGGGCCCTTCACTGCAAAACATGTATTCACCTGTGCCGCGCATCGAGACAGATATGCTGATGAAGGTAGGTTTGACATGCATATTTTGTTATATGCATATAATTGCTCATGCTTGCACTCCAGCTTTATGGATATAATTTCATATCTTGTTTCTTTTCTTTTGTGTTTCCCAATTGGTTCCTGCCACAATATAATACTGAATTTTGGTCAGTGATTAGTCATTGGGTTTTATTTAATTTTATTTTCAGAAAAATATGCCATGTTGACAACTTGGCACCCTGATGTAATATTTGCAATACGTAATCCATACCATTTCATACATCATGAAACATATTTTCACATGGTATCTATATAATATAATAGTTCTTGATAGTTTTTTCTAAAACTTTGGTCAAACTTTACATGGCTTGACTTTTCAAAAAATTTATATGCCTTAAGCCTTTGGATGGAGGGAGTATCAATTTTCTTATGAGATAAATGTAGACTACCCTGCTGAACTTAGGGCAGAGTTTGTGTTCACCCCCTGAATCATAAAAAAATCATCAAACTTTTTTTAAATTCATCATAAGAAAATTAGTATCCTACTAGGGTGGTTTTGCCTCTGGCTTGTTGGCTATGTGGACGACAACTTGGCTCTGAAGCTGAGCTGGCAATCCTCACAGGGTTTCCGAGAATTGTTCTGTGAAGAGAATCGTAGCCTTGGTGAGCTCTCGCCTACATCCAACTCCAGGCTATTTCTGAGATCACTGGTCGACCTGTGACCAACCAAAGTCCCCTAAGTTGCAGATTTGAAGCCCAGAAGTCCCATCTCCGTGGGCCTCTGCTAGTCTACAAGCACCACCTTGCCAAGCCCAGAGCCAGAAGCAAACCCACTCCAATATTTTTGGACAATCAGAGTGTCCATGCTTTAACAAGCCACAGAGTGGATTAAACCTGATGTCTTTCTGCCCAGTCAAGAGCGGGTTCTTCAAGACTGGGCAATCTCCGGCCAAGAATATCCAGCCTGATGCTAAAATATTTGCCAAAGAAGTTATCAGTCAGCAACCAGCCCCAGAATTCCCTGTCGAGATCCTTCTAGAGCTTGGGACTGATTTTTGTAGCATGTCACCTGAGGAGGTTGCTGTCAACAAGCTCCGCGCATTCAAGGTGATTAATGAAGACGACTAATAATCTGCAGCTCTACAGGCCTCTTTGACCATCTAAGCTTTGTTTGTTGTTGCATTTGGCATCTAGGGCCATGATCTGTTATGCTAAACTCATCTTCATGGACTCCTTCCCTCTATGCTGGGCACCGTCCTTCTGGACTGCCCACCTTAGAGCCAGCTTTGCTGCCTCCAGCTTCTTTCAATCTGGCCTAACCTACCTTGGATAGCACAAACAGGAAACAGAAATTTCTGAATCGGAATATTAGAGGTCTTTTTTTTTGAGATGAATATTAGAGGTCTTAAGAGAGAGGGAACCGGCTGCGTTGTCATTTGCATGTGCAAAACTAATGAAGAGTTCTTTGATCTCTCTAACACTAGCACTTGATGGATCAATTCCTTGACTAAAAATATTTCTAGCATCCTGCATGTCAGGCTCGTACGGCAAGCATGTGTGAAATGTGCAATGACACAGGGCCTCCAAAAATCAAGGCCCCAAATTTATCTTAATATTACTAATCACGAGAAAAATTCTGCATTATTAGCTAATAAAGAATGTTTCGCCTTCTGCCTAGCGTCCAAACACCAACCAATGGCCACCGCATACCAGCTCTCTAGCCGCCAATCTCTGTTCTCAACTTCCATTGAAAACTTCCCTATAGCATTAAATTCCTGGCAGAATTAAGGTCTCATGTCCTGAAGATCAAGAGCGAATTGACCATGTCGCTGCAAAATTAATTCCTATCCTCTCGGTACCTTTTTTTTAAACCCCATCCCCTTTCTTCTCATGTCGTACCTTGGCTTGGATGTCATTTCTTCAAAAGAAATCCTATGGGTGTAATTTTTTGTGCCATGTATTCCTAAAACAGAACGTATGTGTAGATTATTTCTTTTGTCAATTTGATTCTTGTTGTGTTGAGAAAAGAGCATTTTCTCAAAAAATAACAATTATATTCCGTTTGCATTGTACAAACACACCAGTTACTTCAGAATACTCACTTTGTCTCAAACTAGTTGACTCAACTTTTTCTAGATACACATGTATCTAGACAAACTTACCTAGACAAAGTTGAGACTGAGGGATTTTTTTTTTTGGAGAATGGTGTGAATCGAAAATTTTGTACCAAGAAATGTACTCCCTCTGTCCAAAAATATGTGACTTGAATTTTTCTCGATTCACATGTATCTAGACACATTTTAGTGTGTAGGTACATGCGAATCTAGACAAAGCCAAGTCACTTATTTCCGGACGGAGGGAGTATGTATATCCAAGAATGGGAGATTATGTATAATGAGCTTTACAAAGATGTCACGTTACAACAATTATAACTTTAAACATAAATAATATCATTTAACATCTGTGACTTGTTTAGAAAGATTTACCTTCTACCGATAATGATAATAGATTAGCATTTTCCACTTATATGTAGGGCCTTGTTTATATATTTTGCACAGGGCCCTGAAATACTCAGGTACGGCCC
Organism: Avena insularis; assembly: GCA_023614405.1. NCBI lineage: Eukaryota > Viridiplantae > Streptophyta > Magnoliopsida > Poales > Poaceae > Avena > Avena insularis. The sequence continues at coordinate 25,154,325 of CM042689.1, read as the reverse complement.
TGCTGAATGTGCACACGATCAATTGTAGCTTTTTGAACGAGAGGTGTTGAACACACACTGAAGCAATGCCTGCTCTCACTTGTGGCTGGAACCTGAAATCAACTAACCAAGTGGCAAAAGTGAACATTTCACAGCTATTATTTCTCAACCAGCTGCAAACCTCTTGGAATCAAAGAGCAACCCACCGAGGAAACCCTAGCTTTAGTACATTAAACCACACATATGGTCTCTCTCTCATGGAGCCAGAATGGCGGTCGCGCAGCTCACCTGATGGTGTAGCTCCTCCCCTGCACCCGCCTCTGCCTCTGCCCTCCCACCACTGTTTCCAGTTGCCTAAATCACTGCCTAGTACCCAAAAAAGGTGACAGGCCTTCACCAAACTCCAAGGGGCGCCTAAGCGAGCACCTTAGCTTGGTTTTTGGAGCCTTGTTATTCAATAAATAAAAAACACAGTGAAATATAATCAACCATCTATGCTTGCCATCATGGCATATTTCTAATTGTCTCCCACTTGCACTAGAATCAATCATTTAAGTACCGAATAACAATAGCTCTTGTGTGTGCCTAATGCTCCATTTGCTGCAGGAGGCAACTTATAAACCTCACTTTGAATTGTATGTATGGTGAATTTCATATGTCTCTTCTCTAAATGGTTTCCCTATCAGATGATAATGCGGAGTAGGTGTTTGGAATTTGGCAAGTCTTTGGTTCCTTGCCATGTGCAAAGGCTCCACTATTATCATAATATAGATCAAATGGATCGGAGACACTTGGAACCACATCTAGTTCATCGATGAAGTACCTTATCTGAACACTTTCTTTTGTAGCTTGATAAAAGCCGCAATGTACTCGGCATCTGTCTTGGTGCACCTCCACTAAAAATGACTACGATTTCAATTGCGAACGACAATCATCTTTGTCAGTCTAGAAGTTTGCGTCGGTGTAACCATTTACCACAGGCTCATCCCGTCCTGACCTTCTTAGACTAAGAACACATCCTTAGTTCTTCTCAGGATATTCTTAATCACTATCAATTATCATTTAGATCTCTTTGTCAGTCTAGAAGTTTGCATGCTCACATGATCATCTGGCTGTTAATTTATGCTTTGCTTAGATGTACCCCAGAACTACCATTAGTAGTAACTTCTATATCTCGCTCACCACTTATGTTCTTTGTAGTAGAAGATAGCAGCAATGCAGCAGCAGCAACAAGGCAGCAGTCAGCAACAGTTCCTTCATCAATCATTACTGAGTCAGCAACCACAAAGCTCAAATCACTACCCAGGCCATCATGAAAAAATGGTGGCTGGAAGTGTTATTATGGATGGAAGCTTGTCCAATTCGTTTCGTGGAAATGAGCAGGTTTTACTTTTCTGCATAAGTTCACAATTGTCATCTTTATATTTATTGCATATGTCCTTTTGTTAGTTCTTCGCTTTCACATAAATCTGTAAACCACAAACTCTGATGTGATTTTGCAGGTGTCTAAGAATCAGAATGTGCGGAAACGCAAACAGCCGGCCTCATCATCTGGTCCAGCTAACAGCTCTGGCACTATGAATACTACTGGCCCCTGCCCCAGCTCGGGACCCTCAACCCCTTCGACAGATACTCCAGGAGACACCATATCTATGCCATCGATGCATCACAATGCTAGTATATCAAAGACCTTAGTTGTTTTTGGTGCTGATGCCCCTGGCACAAGGGAATCACCAACAGACCAAATTGTAAGTTATTGTTTACTAGTAGTTTGAACAGTATTTGGACAGCAGCTATTATTAGCCTGTTATATTAATGTGTGAGAGCTAGCTTGGGATATCTGTGTTTTATGTGTTGATCATTTTATGCCTTGACTTCTGTAGGTTGACATGGATCGTTTTGGGGAGGATGACTGCTTGGGAGATAATGTGGACTCATTCCTGTCACATGATGATGCTGCAGGTCCAAGTGATGCTCGCAGTCGTTGCATGGCTTCTGCTAAAGGTGGGATATTTTGGTCTAGCTGTTTAGTACAAGGCTTATGACAATTACTGGCACTGGTTGTGTGGGTCAGGGGCGTAGTATCAACAGGTCCCAATTGGGCAACTCAACTAGGTTGAAGTTAACATGAAATCCAAGTACTTTATAAAATTACAAACCTTGTGTCTTTTACAAACACAAATTACCTGACATGAGTCAGAAGGAAAATATGCTGGTTCAGTGTGTTAACAGTGTTCAGTAGAAAGTCGTATGCTACTTTTTCTTATTCAATTTGTTCTGTGTATTTTACGCAGGATTGCCCTTCCGAGAGATTTGTTCAGCTCGAGCAAGCACAAACAAGGTTGTTTGCTGTCACTTCTCATCAGATGGAAAGCTACTTGCTACTGGGGGTCATGATAAGAAGGTAAACTTGCATGTTCATACTAATTATGCTACTCAGTCGAATGGATGTTGTATGATTTGTGGAGTCCTGCATCCTAATATACAACTATATGTTGCAATGCAGGTGGTAGTGTGGCATGCTGAAACTTTAAAACAAAAGGCAGTATTGGAGGATCATTCTCTTCTGATAACTGATGTACGGTTTGCTCCAAGAAGTCCACGTCTCGCTACATCATCATTTGACAAAACTGTCAGGGTCTGGGACGTCGACAATGTAAGCCTTTGTGATTTGTCAACATTCCAAATTTTGCTTACCATCTTTTCCCCTTTGATACGTGTCTATCAGTTGACATGCTTTGGATTTGTTGCATTGCATGACTCTGTTAAGTAACATCTAATGATATATCACATTGCTAGTTTTTGTTTATAACTCAGTGTAAATGCCCTTCTCAGTTGCCTTTGTGCTGAAACTGCAATGTATAGTTAATTAGGCTGTGGATTTCACAGAGATTGCAGTTTAAACAAAATGCCCATGGCAAGACTACCTGTTATAAAGATCCACCATTTATAGCATCAGTTCTTATATTCCTTACATGGAATGAAAATGAATTCTTCATGTTGGAAGTGAATTGTTTGTTCTTTAGAAGATATGTATGTTAGTTTTAATTTCAAAAGATTTGGATGCTAAAATGTTGGTCCTTGTTTCCCTTGGATTTATGAATGCAACAAAGTATGTCTACATTTTAGTACTATATTATTATATGTTTTCAATAGTGTCATTGTTAACATTCAATCCATATAATGGTTTTTTTTCAGCAAGATGACCCAGTTTGTCTTTTTACTGGGCACTCGGCATCTGTTATGTCACTGGATTTTCACCCAAACAAGGATGACCTCGTTTGTTCCTGTGACGGGAACGGCGAGATACGATTTTGGAGTATCGACAATGGAAGAGTTTTCCAAATTTTCAAGGTTACTAGATTTCCTTGCTGAATGTTCTGTCAATCTATAATCTCCGCTTTGTTGTGAGTGACACACAAAATATTTGTGTTATAAATATTATGTATAAAAGTTGTGCATGCTGAGTGGCTATCTGTTGATGACATTCTATACATCATAATATACATAATTGTTTAATTTTTGGCAAGTATTGCTATATACCCGCTTAAGGAGACATTCTATACATCATATCATACACATTTGTTTAGTTTGTGGCAAGCATTGCTATATACGCTGCTTAAGTTTTGTTATTACAAAGTAGTGAGATGTCACCAGCACAAGCACCAGTTGGTCTCAAATGTGATGACTTGCAGGATCATGTGTTTCTTGATTTACTTAGTTGCATTGCATGTGTAGGGAGGTTCGAGCCAGCTGAGATTTCAGCCACGTAATGGTGCATTTCTTGCAGCGGCTTCACAGAATGTTGTGTCCATACTGGACGTGGAAACACAAGCTTGTGTGAGGAGATTTGAGGTTTGTACGGATGGCTCTAACCTTTGTCTCTACCTAATAACTGGGTGTTGTTTAATTCGAGGCATGGTACCAGGATGTAGTGTTTTGATATCTACCTATTTTTTTAATTGTTTATAGTTAACTTTGCGAGATTCATTGCTCTCACCTGAGTATTTTTCTCTAGTCATCTGGTGGCTGCTGTGATCTGATTTTACTTCTCTAGTAGTCATTGTAGTTAAGAGAAGAGATCACTCACGGTTACTCTTCTGTCGGTAATTCTGCAGGGCCACACAGCGCATGTCGATTCACTGTGTTGGAGCCCCTCTGGTGATTATATTGTCTCTACAAGTGAAGACACGGTAAAAGCATGGTCTTTGAATTCTGCTAGCGGGAACTGCTTGCAAGAACTCAACAGCAGCGGGAACAAGTTTCATGCATGTGCTTTCCACCCTTCATATACGTCTTTGCTCGTCGTTGGTGGTTATCAGGTAAAGTGTTTCTTAACGCGTATCATCATTCTACAGCTACGATCATCCAAAGCAGTTTTCTTTCCAACACTTGTAGCATCTGTTTAGTTACAAGCTTTTTTTGTGTCCGATACTGCAGTCTCTCGAGCTCTGGGATATGGCGGAGAACAGAAGCATGACCGTCCCTGCGCACGATGGCCTTGTCTCCGCCCTGGCCTCCTCAAGCTCAGGCCTGGTTGCTTCTGTCAGCCACGACAAGCATGTCAAGCTGTGGAAATGAAACCATTTCCGAGCTCGCTGCCCCGGCGCACTTCTGATCCGTAATCGTGGATGAGACTCTTTTTGCTGCACCTTTAGCTGCCCGACCAATCCGCTGCGCCGGTGGTGGAACTCTAGATAGTATAGCCCCCTTATGCAGAACTATATATATGGTTGGTTGGAGTACAATCTCTTGCTTGCTTAAACCCTGGGAGGATCTAGTGCTGGGACACTAGCCTTTTGTATAGAGCAGCCACTAATATCTATAGCGAATCCCTGAAATGCTCATGTTCTGAAAGATGTTAGGTTGTAATGCATCTCTGCTCTAAATGATGAATGCTCTCACTCCTAAAATTTCCAAATCACCCAAATGTCTTCCATATCTTTTTTTAGGAAAATGTCTTCCATATATCTTGCAAAGATTGTGCAGAAGGGAAGAATAGGCCCACAAACAAGCTGCATGTTCCTATCAAAACCGCGAGAATCCAGTTTTGTTTACTTGGAACCGTGGATATGTACCTGATATTGAATGCCAAACTCTATGCTGGCATGGGCTGACTGCAGATGCTTTGAGCCTAGATCTGGTAAATAAACCCCAGCCTACACATAAGGAATATTTGGCCATCGCGTTCTGATACCGCGGATATGCATAAGATCACAGGAATCGCTGTTGGTGAATTTTTCCTCCCAACAATTTTCTTTAGGAGCACTTTGGACGCATGGAGTACTGCAACCCTTTTAAAAAAAAACTGGAGTACTATTATCTCTGATCTGAATGATGAATGCTCTTTACAGTTTTCTTGAAAATTTTCGAAACATGTAGATGTTAGGTTTAGTATTTTTGCATGTCGCCAAATAATATTAATATCAACTTGTACGAGATGCGAATGCTTCATGCCCAGGAAAGGGGAAAAAGGATCTGGCAACCTACACGGAAGGAATATTTGTCCATCGCTGCGCTTTACAGTGCGTTGCATAATGCATTACCCTGTGTTCAAGAACTGGTAGATCACAACACGGGGGAAGGAGATCGCCGGGGTACCTGAATATTTTGGTGGCTGACGACGTCAGTTTACAGATACACGGATTGGGCAGGCCTCCAGGAGTATGTTCCAAGCTCTCTGCACAGTTCTTCAAGGATTTATCCGGGTTTTTTGGGGTTACTTTAGAGGTATTCACTCCTTTCCAAATTAATCGACTATTTTTATATATGTATATATAATCAAAATATAGTCTCTGAAGGGTTCTATGAAACTAGTTTAAATGTTGTAGATGTTGGTATGTTTCCATGAACTTGGTCAGATTTAATGTAGTCTGACTTATGACAAATCATACATGCCTCTTTTATTTGAAGGATTTACATAGGGATTTTGGAGATTCAGACCCTTAGGAAATTTTCCCATGATGGTTGTTTTGATTTGTAAGATTGAATCCCATCGAATTTTTTTCTCACGAATCCTTTGCACTATATTTTATAAAAAAGCTAGCATGCACTTAAATCTGGGTGCCGTCTGATCAATAAAAACACTTAGGTTTATTGTACCAATCAAACTCATACTCGAAAGTTTGGGCAATAGAGTAACTAGGTCTGCCGATACTTGATTTTTAGAATCCATACTAGACCATACTTCTATCCTCAAACTAGGGTTTGCTTTGACGGTAGCGGCTAAAAGTTTTTTTTTGTAGTTTTGATTGCATAAAAGGTCTTTCCAGTTTGAATTATGTTTTAGATTCTATCACCTATTAAGGTCAAATTTAAAATATGAAATAACGGCGGCAAGGACATCCAGATCCAGTAAATAGGCCAACTTAAAAGAACTTCCAACAATCTCCAAAAAATCAAATGTACTCTTTTGTCTGTTATTTGTCTAGATATGGATATTCTCTTTTTGGACGGAGGAAATACAAGTTCTATAAGATTCTCGAGTAAGAAGACAAGAAACCAAACTATTTTGTCTAGAAAAAAGTGTCGTAGATTTGCCTAGATTCGCATGTATTTATAATTAAAATTAGCAACATCCTTTTCGTACGGATAATTGACTTAGATTTGTCTCCCATGCACCTAGATATGTTTTAATGTGTAGATGCATATGAATTTAGACAAATACAAATCATTTATTTTGGATTGTCCAAAATTAACAAAAAAATCCAACTTATTTTGTGTCTACGTGACTTGGAAAGAAGTCCATATAACCCCCTAACTATCGGGTCTGGGACGCTAACCCCCCACACACAAGTTTGGATTGGGTATTTAACCCCCCTAAGTATCAAATACCATGCAAATCACCCCCTCCGACCATTGATGACTGTTTTGGTAGCTGTTTTCGTATGTGGACAAGTGGTTTTAGCCTCAGTGGAGACAAGTGGTTAATTGATACCCGTCATGACAGTTCTTGCTCGCGGCAGAGACTTCGCATGACACGTAGGTTGTTGTGTACGGAGATCGCTAGGATCGCGGTCGACGACGGCGCGTTCACTGCTCGCTACCAGGGACGCCCGCGAGGTCTCCCTCTGCTGCTCGCCAGTGTGGTGCCATGAGGCGTACTGAACCGCTCCTCGCCATCATGTCCGCCGCTGCAATGAGGTCCCCAAATGCTTTGAACCATGGAGGGGCACGCCACACTCGCACAGTCCATGGCGCAGCGCGACGCCGTGAACATCGTGGGGCTGCACTGCTGTAGGTAGGTACCGGACGTTGCGTGGGATGCTCAGCGCGACAGGTGCCGACCGTGTTCCTACAGTTCACGCATACTACTTGGCACAACTATCAAATCCAAGAAGCTCAGAAAGCGCATACATGCACACGGCGTTCCATTCTCTGATTGAAGCAAGCAAGTTTTACATCACAATGGTTAATTTGGTACGTAGGCATGGGAGTATGTCGAATCTGGTTTGACACCGCATGAGGAGAAGCGCCACGAACATCGGATCAAGGATGAGAGGGCGGCATCCGCCAGAACATCCCGTGGCGGCATTGGAGATGGAGAAAACGACGGAAGGACTCGATTTGGGAGCGGCGGCTTTGTCAACGATGACACATCCGTCTCCGCGCCCCATGGATTCGAAGCTTTCATGCCTTTATCCGGCTTCTCTATCGACGAAGAGGCATTATCGTCGGGCCGTGGCACATGTTGGTGCGACATCGGTGTTGGTGGGGGTCAAGACGAGCATCACAGGTGCCATGGAGAAATTGGCGCCGAAGAAGAAGAAGCACAAAGAAGATTCAGAGTTTTAATGTTATCACATTCAGAGAAGATGCAAGTTGGTATCAGTTTGGCCATTAGTTTAAGTGTCCACGTGGACCAAATCCAACCCCAAAACAACCATCGGCCTCACAAACCACCGAAAGGGGGTAATTTGCCTGGTTTTACAAACTTAGAGGGGTTAAGTGACCCAATTCATACTTGAGGGGGTTTAGCATCCCAAAATTGATACTTAGGGGATTATGTGGACTTCTTTCACGTGACTTGTGAGATGGGATGAAAAAATATCAAATCGGCTAAAGCTTCATGTGTAATAATTTAGAATTTTCACGTAAAAAATATTTTTTTTTAGAATGTTCCATCAAGTTTCCCTCAAAAGGAAACCAAGTCCAAAGGGCAAAGGATTGGACCCGATTTAACTTAACCCCTTCTGCTTAAATCCCCCCTCTCCAAACCATCGTCTGTTCTAATCTCCTCTCCTGGTCGCCTCGCCGTCTTCCCCCCCACACCCCAAAACCCTAGACCCGGCCCGCCTCCGCCGTCGCCCGCCGCGGCCCGCGGCCATGGATCTCCTCCGTGCGAACCTCCACAAGGTCCGCATCCCGGAGCCCACCAACCGCATCCACAAGGACGAGTGCTGCGTCTCCTTCGACACCCCCGTAAACCTTCCCCCTCCCTCTCCTGTACCTACTACCTTCGATCGTGCTAGGGCTTGACGCGAATTGTTTCCGTGCCTGTGTGTTCAGAGGTCGGAGGGTGGATTGTACGTGGACATGAACTCGTTCCTGGCGTTCGGGAGGGATCACGTGGCCTGGAACTTCGAGAAGTCGGAGAACCCCGTCTACCTCCACATCGTGCAGCGCCGGAAGCCGGACCCCGAGGAGGCGGATCGCCCGCTCAAGAAGCCCACCCTGCTCGCCATCGGTATGAACAGACATGTTGCTCATCCCATCGTGTTTGTAAATGTCTCATACTTAAATTCGTTTTTAGCCTCTGTGATCGAACATGCTATGGTTGGGGATGTTATTGCTTCTGTTGGGCCTTGTTGAATTGATGTGGATATCATGATAAAAAGACACATTATCTCTGGATTCACTTCAATATGTTATTGTAGTGCCTGGTTCACCATATAGAACAGGAAATTTTGCGAAACATGCATTATAAGATGTGTTTTGTTGCAGACAAGTACTCTGCTATGACTGGCTTGTTTTATTTGATTAAGAGCTCCCTTTATGTGAATTTTGGATATGCAACCTAGCCCTGCTCGGTCTAGTCTAGTGTAGAGGTATATTTTCTTTTTTGCTGAATTCCTGCCTTGTGTACTGTTTTTTTGTTGATATTATGTGTAAATGGAAAATTGTGGCATAGAATATAAGGTGTCTGTTGGTTGGCAGTTGTTTTTGTGACTTCTTTATACTAACCTTGTGTGCCAGTTTTGTATGAGCCTTGCCTATATATATTTGGATTTTCAGAATAGAACTTATGTGCTGATAATAATTACATTATGTCTGTTGTACCCAAGGTCTGTAGAGACAATGTAGTCCCTATCAACAACATGACTCTATTCTGAAAATCCAAATATATGAATTTGTGACAAGGTTCTTGGCAAGTGTCCAGAAGTTTCTGATTGCTCTTAAACCTCCAGGTGTTCTTTAAATTTGGGATTCATATAAACCACATTCCAGAATAGAGCTATGTGATGATATGAGTTGTACTTTTGAACAATTAGAATAGATCTATTTTTCATTTGAATTTTGAAGCAATCACCAAATTTAAGACGAACTAATTGATAGCTTTGCTAATGCTTTTTTTCCTGATTGATAGGAGTGGAGGGAGGTTTTACTGAACAAGAACCTGAATACGATGTAACTTTTGAAATTGTTGTCTTGCCTGAATTTATTTCTCTCCCATTTCCATCAGTTGACTTACCAGAGAAGGTAAATTTTGGCCTGAGTTTATAAGGCATTAAGGGTGAAGCTGTTATATCCATAGTTATTTGTTATTTACTGTATTATAAATCTACAGGTTAGGCTCGCAGTTGATAAAGTTATACTTGCTGAAAGTGCTGATAGAAAGCAACAACTGGCATCTTGGGTGGCTGACAAGAAAAAAATCAGTGCACATGCTATGGATCTGCAACAACTAGACAATGGTGTAATTGTACCTCCTTCTGGATGGAAATGTAGCAAGTGTGATAAAACTGAGAATCTCTGGTTAAATTTAACCGATGGAATGATCCTCTGTGGGAGGAAGCTCTGGGATGGAAGTGGTGGGAATAATCATGCTGTTGAACACTACCAGCAGACTAAATATCCTCTAGCAGTAAAGCTTGGCACAATTACTGCTGATTTGGAAGGAGCAGGTAATGCTATACGTTGCAATCTAGGACTTGCTCATTTTTATTATTTACTATACTCTATATACTCCCTCCGTCCTAAATTAATTGACTCAACTTTGTCTAGATATGTGTATCTAGGCGAATTAGAGTAAATTAATTTAGGATGGAGGGAGACAGGGAGTACCTGATTTTGGAAGGTGTGCAATCAAACATTTTGATCTCTATGCCACTTAGATGAAATGATATCAGTTGGTTTGACATAAATGTGCGTCTGGAATAGCATATTTTATTAACCGCGAGAAAAATAGTGGCCAAAGTTGCATTTGTGGACATACAGAGATGAGATGTAAATAGAGAGTACTTTCCAACTGGTATCATTGGTGCAGTTTTCTAATAAGTGTCCAAAAGTTTCTTGTTCTTTTCAACCCTCCAGGTCCAGATGTTATCTTCATATATAGTACTAGGATTTCTTGTAACTTTTGCCTTTTGGTATAAAGTTGTTGCCCGCATACCCATTTAAGTATACTAAAGAGTATTCTTGATAGACCAGGCAGCAGTGATTGCTTTCTCCATTTCTTTTGCTATTAGTAAAGTACCTATTCATACTGGATTTTCCGTGACAGCTCAGACGTTTACTCATACCCGGAAGATGATAGCGTTGAAGATCCACTGTTAGCTCACCACTTGTCACATTTTGGTATCGATTTTTCTTCACTCCAAAAGGTGAGTTGCAACCTTATTTAGTGGCACCCATCTGTGACAGTTTAGCTCTACAAAGGGATGTTTTTCACTCCTTTTCTTTGAGATGGGCACATCAAATTTATTTTTCACAGCAAACATGATTGAACCTAGATTCTAGATTTATTGCATTATTAAATGTCAGGCGGGAAACCAGATTAGAATTAGATATTAAACTTCTAGGGTATTACATCAATTACCAAAGATCATTGCATGATTGAACCTATACGAAATTCCTATGTTATGATAAGTTGCTCTAAGAATTATTATTGTAATTGACCAGGTAAAAGATCCGAGTCTATGCTAATTCTGAACACAAAAACAGAAATTTGCTACAATTGGCAGTGCATAGATGCAGAATTTATTTATTGCCCTTCCTTTATACGAGGTTCTGTTTTCTTTGTTCCTGCAGACTGAGATGACTACTGCTGAAAGAGAACTTGATCACAACACAAATTATGATTGGAATAGACTACAAGAAAGTGGCAAAGATGCTGAACCTTTGTATGGACCGGGCTATACTGGCCTTGTAAACCTGGGAAATAGGTATGGTGGCTTGAATACAAAAGATTATTTTCTCTTCTCATAACTTGTTATAAGTAATGCATATATTTTCTCCCTTTGCAGTTGCTATATGGCTTCAGTAATGCAAGTTATGTTTTCAACCCACCCGTTTATATCACGGTTAGTTCTACTTCCTCTTATCATACAGTGTGACTTATTTATCTACTGTTGCACCTAACCCTCTACCATTGAATGTTTCAGGTACTTCGAAAAGCAGAGCTTGAAAGCTGCATTCGCAATTTCCCAGGCTGATCCAACATTGGACCTAAACATGCAAATGTAAGTTATCGCGAATGACCTATGTGTTTGGGTCTGTTCATGGAATGTGCTACTATCTTGAGGTAGTAGTTTCCAGATGCAGTTTACTTAGCTTTTTTTTGCGGAATGCAATATTAAAATAAAGGAAATGTTAGGCCGTGTAATCCTTATGTTGAAATCATCATTTTCTTACAGTTAGATTGCTAACGTCACAGATAACACTCCTTGATTTTGGTTCTGGTCAGCATTTTCCAATCTTGGATGGCACTTGTTGGCCACTTGGAGAACACTTTATGACCACTTCATTGGGGTGTTAGTTAGTTGGTACAAATTAGTGCAGGACTATAGCAATGTTAAATCAATCATGCGTCATGCTTTACAAAGAGAAAAGGAGAACTGTACACTATAAGATTTTTTCATTAGCGTGATATCTATTTCTTGTTAATTTTGAAGGGTAGGGATCCATGCTGTTGTGCAGGAATTTAATCTAGGTATTGATGTCATTGTTTACTCTCTTTTCAGGACAAAGTTGGCGCATGGTATGCTCTCTGGTAAATATTCTGCGCCCACTCAGGAGGTAATAATTTGATATATATACTTACATGCTGATCTTTTGTCTGTATGTACCCTTCAGTTCTTGTGTTCATGTGGGTTAGGGGATGATGATTCAGCGCTTCATTTTAGCTTTTGCGCAATGCATGGGCGATGATCTTGTTAATTTCTCACGAAGTAGGGTTAAATAGGAGTTTTTTTTTGAATTGCATGATAATGTTCATGTGTTAAATTGGTGGGTCAGGTAAAAAATTCTGGAATTGCATGACAGTTTAAAATCCGTCAATTTCCTTGGATAGCAATTGCATATTTAGTGAAAGGAAGGGAGCTTTGGGGTTTCTTTAACTGTGCTACTCCGAGCTTCCTGATGGGCACAACACCAATGGTAGTTCCATGCTTTCTAGCTTGAGTAATCAATGGTGAGTTTCTTTCAGATGGTGTAGCATGCAATGTTCATGCTTCACAACCTTGTTATCACTTTGTTCCATATTGGGTTGCGTGGAAACAAGTGCGTCCAAGGGACAAATATTCTGTTGACCTATCTTATACAAACATGCTTGCACGTTTGTTTATTTTGTCGTAATTCTATGTATGTTAGTATCTTTAGTGAAATTATGTGTTGTAACTACTCCATTTGTACCCTTTCCTTATTTAAGCTGTAAGCAAAGTGTTGCAGTACCCAACTGCCCAATACCCACCGTACTTTTGCGTTATTCTCATGATCTGGCCTGCTGATCCGCAAATCTGGCTCTGGATTGCTGACTTTACTGTTCTTGTTATTTTTGGTGCCAGAGCTTTTCAAATACCATTGAACCTACTTCTGTGTTGATCCACCCAGTGCTCTATTGTTGTTTTACAGGGACAAGAAGGAATACGTCCCCGCATGTTTAAGTCAGTTATTGCAGCAAGCCACCCTGAATTTTCCAGTATGAGGCAACAGGTACCTTTATGCGTATTGGAAAAACCAACCCTTTCTACCTTCCTTAATTTCTTGATTTTCCACTGAAGTTTCTATACACTACGACTTTCTCCAAATTTCTTATTTTTGTGATATTTTTTTAATTTCTTATTCTTTATGTTTATTCGTTGACTATGCCTCCACATACGAAAATCTCTGCCATGCCATCCTAAACCGCTTTGGACGAGTTTCGGGGGGAGGGTTAATCTGTACGATGCTGATAGTTGGTACTGGGGAGTGTGATTATTTTGATTAGAGTTGAGGGTTTAAATCTAGAGTCCACCAAGAGTTTATGGGTGGAGAAAGTTGAGTTCTTTCTTTTTGTTTTGTAGCGAGGTGCTACTCATATGGGTTCTGTTTCAATTTATTGAACCACAGTTTTAAGTACGAGTTTCTTAACTTTCGTTATCTTATTTACTTTTCCAGGATGCCCTTGACTTCTTCCTTCATCTTATTGAGAAAGTTGATCAGGCAAACCCTGGAGACCACCAGTTAAATCCTTTTACAGGTTTCAAGTTCATCATTGAGGAGAGGGTTCAATGCCCTTCTGGCAAAGTTTCTTACAACAAAAGTTCTGACTACATTCTTTCTTTGAGCATACCGTTGCATGAAGCGACTAACAAAGGTGTTTTTTTTAGAAGTTCTTAGTTCTTTTTCTGTATATAATTCAATGTATAAGAACCTTGAGATTTGTGGTGCATGCAGAGCAGCTAGAAGCGTTTCATGAGAAGAAAGCTGCAATGGACTTGGATGGAAAGGAAGTGTAAGTCATTCATATTTCATGCCGTGCCTACTTCCTAGCGGGTGTATGTCTCATGACATCTGTATCATTGTGTTTCCATGACAGGTCTAATGAGGAGATTGTGAGGCCAAGAGTCCCACTGGAGGCATGCTTAGCAAGTTTTTCAGGCGAAGACGAAGTTCCCGATTTTTACAGCACTGCATTAAATTCAAAGACGACAGCAATTAAGTATGTATATCTTGAATCTTTATTCAGTATTTGCTAAAAGATGTCCTAAAAGTTCTCTTGCACATTCACAAACTGCAATACTTTATTTCAGTGGTTGTTTTTCTAATATTATTGTCTGTTTTCATGCAATAAGTTATTTTAGTGATAATCTGATGTAAAATGCTAAGCTTTCCTAGGAACTGTAGCATACCCAGATGGAACAATGTGAAAGAGAGGCATTCATCTATTTGTCTTATGATTATTGGTTAAATCAACCTCAGAAAGGCACATATCTGCATTGAAGTTCAGCAATAACCAATTTAAGAATTGACATGCAATGTTGCCTCTTACTAGTTCAGGGTAAACCAGTGTGATGGAAGTGTAATGCTGGAGAAAATAAACATCTTAACTGTAACGCCTTATACTTAATATTCTACTACAGTTTAGTTCCATGTCTGCACTTCAGTATGAATTTCAGCCAATCAGTTTGAATTTGTGGTCCTCTAGTACTCTTTATTGTGAGGATTTGAGAGATCCGTACTTACATAGGATTTGCTGACAACCATTCGACTTTGGTTCATTTTCTCTGCTAATTGATTTTTCTGGATCAGAAAGAATGTCTTTATCTTTTTACATGTATGTACTGAACAGTAAAGTTGTTTGTTAAATTATATAGTTATTGTATATAGTTTTATCGAGTGTTGTTTAGGACTGGGAGTCGCCTCCATATTTGCAAATTAATTATCAGTCATTAATCATTGTGATCACTTGTAATAATAAGTAAAATTTCATTGCAGGACTGCTGGCTTTAAAACTTTTCCTGATTACCTGGTGCTGCAGATGCGTAAGTTTGTAATGGAAGCAGGATGGGTGCCAAAGAAACTTGGTAAAACTCCCCACTCTTATAATAACTTCTTATTAGTTGGAGTCTTATGTTACTCGAAACTGTCTGTGCAAGTTCCTAATGGTCTGTGCCTGAAATTTAGGAGCAACTGATGCTTTGGTGGTTCTCACATCCCACTTACTTTTGTTCAGTCTAGATGATTAAAAAAACATATTTTAATATCTGAGTCTTGACATTTTGTTTCTCTCTCAGATGTTTATATCGATGTGCCCGATATAATCGATATATCGCATATGCGCAGCAAAGGTGTACAGCCTGGGGAAGAGCTACTACCTGAAGCAGGTTTGATTGTCGCCTATTAGTTTTCTTTTTCCTGCTGAACATTCTCTTTTCTTTCCCTTGAAAGAACCCCTTCATGTTCGATGACTTGGCAATATCATCTTTCAGCTTCTTGTGGCAACAAAGCTGAACCTGCTCGTCCTGTTGCAAGTGAAGACATTGTGTCCCAGCTTGCAAGCATGGGATTCAATTACTTTCATTGTCAGAAAGCTGCCATTAATACATCGAATACAGGTGTTGAGGAGGCGATGAATTGGCTCCTCTCACACATGGATGATCCAGGTTGGTATGCAGATGGAAAAGGATCCATTATTTTATTGCTTTTTCATCATGAAATGATTAGTACATTTCGATATTGCAATGAACTTATGCAGATGAATAAGGATCCATTATTGTAACTGACAGATGAAACTGCAATGAACTTATGCAGATATTGATGATCCGATATCTCAAGATCCAATGTCTGCTGAAGACACTATTGATGAAGCAAGTGTTCAAACTCTTGTTTCCTTTGGATTTCAAGAAGATGTTGCCCGAATGGCCTTGAAAGCTTCCGTAAGATTCTTTCTATGATTACATCCACTAATGAATTGTAATGTTCTTTAATTCAATTATAAAAATAATAGACAGAAATATTGGCCGTCCTTTGGAAAGTTGGTGTTAAATAATAGACAGAAATGTTGGCCGTCCTTTGAAAAATTGGTGTTTTCATATTTCCCTCAGCATTTCCTTTTCTGCCCTTGATACTCTTGCTGTGTTAATGAATTGTAATGTTCTTTAATTCAATTATAAAAATAATAGACAGAAATATTGTCCGTCCTTTGGAAAGTTGGTGTTAAATAATAGACAGAAATGTTGGCCGTCCTTTGAAAAATTGGTGTTTTCATATATCAGGGTGGAAATATTGAGAGAGCCACGGACTGGGTTTTCAGCCACCCTGAAGCATCTAGCTCCGCATCTGCTGATTCTTCAACAAGCAATGTAAAAGATGATGACCAACACATACCAGATGGCAGTGGCAGTAAGTTTATCCAGCACTTGTTGTTGCCTTTATTCCGATCCATGATCTCATGCAGATGAATAACAGTACTGCGTTATGCCGTAATGTCATTGCTCATTGCTGCAATTAACTGATTATTGTCTGCATGTGTCTATCACCCACACCTCTAGCAAATTACTACGATTGTGCAATAGTTTTAAGTATGGTACTTGCTCTCAAGGTGGAATTACTTTACTGTTCAAAATTCTAGGTGCAGTTCCTCCCTGCCCTCTGAGAAATACACCTTTGTATGGTGCCAACTGGACGAGTTAATTCCCAATAGTTGTTCCTAGATTGTTTATAGTTGTCCTTTGTAAGTTTCACATCTGTACATGCTTAACGCATATCCTTATACTCTCTCTGTTTCAAATTATAAGATGTTTTAGCCTTTTTCTAGAACACATGTATCTAGACACCTTTTAGTGTGTAAATAAATTCGGAGCAAACTGAGTGAACCTACACATACTAAAAGTCGTCTAGATACATGTGTTGCAGAAAAAAGGCTAAAAATGATACTCCCTCCGTTTCAAAATATAAGATGTTTTAGCTTTGTGAATCAAATGTATCTAAACTACTTTTAGTATGTAGGTTCACTCAGGTTTAGAGTGAACATTTTCTTCACAAACCTAAAACATCTTATATTTTGAAACAGAGGGAGTATATGTTTATCACACGTTAAGTGGATGCAAAATAAGACAAGATAATCTGCTCAAAGTAGTTTCTTTTGCAATATTGGAATGCTCTCAGTTACTGTTGTCTTATATCTAAGCCTGTCAAAACATTGGTTTTACTAGTGTACTACTGTTTGTAGTTCTGTTGATCACATTATTTCTAAAACTCGTTAGCAGTAAGCTAACAACTATTTATGCTGCCTAGGATACAAGCTGATGGCGTTTGTGAGCCATATGGGTACATCTACCCACTGTGGGCACTATGTGGCACATGTCCTCAAAGACGGGAGGTGGGTAATCTTCAACGACAGTAAGGTTGCTGCCTCTGTTGACCTGCCCAAGGATATGGGATACCTCTATTTCTTTCAGAGGATAAGCAGTTAAAGAAGACATCACAGGCAAATCATGATGAAGTCATAGTTCACACACACACTTATCATCAGAAGCATGGCCGGTGGTCGCAGCGCTCTTCTGCAAATTGACTAAACGCCGCCACATCCTCGCGTGCTAGTTTTAGACTGATCACCTTGGAAACTGCTTTGTTGATTCAGACATTATACATTGGCAACTTGAGTTACATTTATCCTTAGTGACATCTGACGGTTCATGCTATGGTATGAAAGAAATTGTCGTATCGGATCCGTTCAACCTGTTATTGTTCGGATGGCTTTCCTGAGTGAATTTTATTGGAGCATTTCTTTTTCTTTTGAAGTGGTACCATTTGACTGTAGCGACAAGCCAACAAGAAACACTAACACAAATAGCAATCCTCTAATTCAAATATAGATGCATCAGAAAAAAAACTAATCCAGTTTTTTTCCTTTGTGTTTGAAGCCCAAAATCTGCCGGTATTATTATGTACTTGACTGTTGAAATTTGTGCATTTTGCTATTTGTTTTTATACCCCTTCGTTTCTTTTTCTGTTCATTGAACTTCTGCACCTTGGGTGGTAAATGTTCATGGCACACTGACAGTAACAACGCAGCTACAGGCAAAGGGTACATCAAATCGGTTTCTCACTGCAAGGAAGTTTTTACTGCAAAACAATATTAGTGCCTCTGGGCTGCGCCTTGGTTCGATTGATCTGACGGCGGCCTTCATCGCCGGGCCAGTGTGGGTCCGTTGCCCTGCCCCGAGACACGAGCGCGTAGGTGATGGGCCGTCTACTAGTTGGTTTGCTCCCTGCGCGGGGCGGCCGGAGAGAGACGCCCACAAGACGTCTTTCGCCGGAGCTGGGTTGTCGGGTCGGGGGAGCAGCCGCCTCATGCCACCACACGCCAGTGTCAGTACACCTCACCACCCCTGGCCGATATGGTAACCAGATCCCATCACATGTAGTCACGTCTCGCTCCAGCTCTCTCCGTAGTCCTACGATCGTGTCTATTTTCTAAAACTATACTCCCTCCTCAAAATATAAGATGTTTTAGCTTTGTGAAAAAATATATCTAAACTTGTTTTAGTATGTAAGTTTATTCAAGTTTAAAGTGAATCTATACACTAAAACAAGTCTAGATATATTTGCTTCACAAATTTAAAACATATTATATTTTAAAACAGAGGGAGTAGAAAACTCTTCTCACCAAAACTATATTCCCTCTAATTCATATTAGTGATAGAACCACTAGGACCTCTAGGGGTAGATCTAGGGGTATACAAGTTAGAGATCCTTACCATCGGCCTTCGGGGTTGACGATGAGGTCGCCATCGAGCTCGTCGGAGTGGTGGCGGCGGTCAGGAGTGATACCCGCCGCTACAGCGCAAGACGATCGGTGGCTAGGGTTTGGGGTTTTCGGTGGGGTTAGTGGGCACGACGAACCTTTGCGTTCGTGCCCCCGGACCCACCTCTATTTATTATTTGCATGACGGGGTCCACCAACGATTATGACATTGGCCTTCAGTCTAAGGTTTGTTCGGGCCGTTGGGCCCGAACGGGAGATCAGCCTAACATTCTCCCCCTTGATCTCATCTTTCACTTAGCTTATACTTTAAACTTATACTTTGGTACCTATTTCATCACAGATCAACATATAGAGCATGTCTCGTCATAATGGTCAGTTACGCACCATCGATTCAACAACCACTATACACCTCTCTATTTTGAAACAGATTCTTGTACTAGGCCCTTAATATCCAGGTATCATAGGCTTTCCCTTAAACCCATGCCGGCTAAGTGTTCTCTGAACACACTGGGTTATAAGCCTTTTGTGAGAGGATCCGTGAGCATTTCTTTTGTACTTATATGCTCTAAACTTATGGTATGATCCTGGATTCTTTCTTTCACAACATAAAACTTAATGTTAATGTGTTTGGCAGCAACACTTGACTTATTGTTATGAGCATAGAATACTGCTGGCTCATTGTCGCAGTATATCTTGAGTGGTCTTTGAATGCTGTCTACCACTCTCAACCCGGGTATAAACTTCTTTAACCAGTTTGCCTGCCCCGTGGCCTCATAACATGCTACATACTCATCTACCATCGTGGACGATGCCGTGATGGTTTGTTTGGAGCTTTTCCACGATATAGCTCCACCTGCGAGAGTAAATACATATCCTGACGTGGATTTTCTTTCATCTACATCTCCCACATAGTCTGCATCTGAATACCCTTTTATCTCGAGGGAGTTAGTTCTTCTGTATGTTAGCATGAGGCCTTTTGTTCCTTTTGCATAACGCAATGCCTTCTTCACCATTTTCCAATGATCTATCCCTGGATTACTTTGGAATCTGCCAAGTACCCCGGTAACAAAGGCTAAGTATACACGTGTACACACTTGAGCATACATCAAGCTTCCGATAGCAGAAGCATATGGAACCGCTTTCATTTGATCGATCTCATATTGGTTCCTGGGACACTGAAAGTTACCAAATCTATCGCCCTTGACTATAGGAGCAGGCGTAGGATTACTCGCATGCATACTATACTTCTTCAGAATCTTCTCTAAGTATGCCTTCTGCGATAACCCTAAAACCCCCTTTTGTCTATCTCGGTGAATTTCAATTCCTAGAACGAATGAAGCTTCACCAAGATCTTTCATATCAAAGTTTGAGGACAAGAACTTCTTCGTCTCCAGTAGTATACTAACATCACTACTAGCGAGTAGAATGTCATCCACATACATGATAAGGAAAATGAATTTCCCATTCTTGAACTTTGCATATACGCAGTTGTCCTCCTTATTCTCATCAAACCCAAACTTCCTTATTGTTTCATGGAACTTTAAGTACCATTGCCTGGAGGCCTGTTTTAATCCATAAATGGACTTTCTCAGACGACATCCCATACGCTCTTTTCCTTCCACAACAAAACCCTTGGGCTGTGCCATGTAAACATTTTCTTCCAAGTCTCCATTTAGGAATGTCGTCTTTACATCCATCTAATGTAATTCTAAATTGTAGTGTGCCACTAAAGCCATTATGATTCTAAAAGAATCCTTACTTCAGACTGGAGAAAATGTATCATTGTAATCTATTCCTTCTCTTTGGGTGAAGCCCTTAGCAACAAGTCGTGCCTTATATCTTTCAATATTCCCTCTAGAGTCACATTTGGTTTTGTAGACCCATTTACAGCCTACCGTTTTGGCTCCTTTAGGAATTTCTTCTAAATCCCAGACTTTGTTGCTACTCATGGATCTCATCTCATCTTCCATGCTTCAAGCCACTTCGATGAGTGAGGAATTTTAATGGCTTCTTCAAATGTGGTGGGATCACCCTCCATTTGAACTTCTTCACCGACATAGATCTCAAAATCATTAGGAATAGCTGGCTTTCTAGTTCTTTGAGACCTTCTAAGGGTCTCGCCTTCTGGCACATTCTCGGTGTGGGGCTGTTGCGGCTCCCCATGATCTGTGGTAACGGGGTCTTCATTTTCATTCATTGTTACCACAGGAGAACCAACAACAGGTGTCACATCGACATCGGCAGTCGCAAAGCAGGTATCGAGAAAAATGGTTCCTGAATCATCGGAGTGGGTGCATGCACCCGCTTCTCCTCAAGGTTGATTTCTCGGGATACCGTGCTCTCCCTGATCATCTGATCCTCCAGAAACACAGCGTGTCTTGTTTCTACAAACTTAGTAATTCTATCTGGACAATAGAAACGATAACCTTTTGACTTGTCTGGATAGCCAATGAAATGGCAACTTACTGTCTTGGGATCTAACTTCCCAAGGCTTGGGTTGAAGAGCTTTGCCTCAGCTGGGCAACCCCACACTCGCAAATAATTGAGTGAAGGTTCGCGACTAGTCCATAACTCATATGGTGTTTTAGACACCAATTTACTTGGAACTCGATTAAGTATGTGAATGGCGGTTTTAACGCCTCCATCCACAAACCAATTGGTAAGGTGGAGTAACTTAACATGCTTCTCACCATATCCATCAAGGTACGGTTTCTTCTTTCAGCTACTCCATTCTGCTAAGGCTCGCCCGGTGTTGAATACTGGGCGACTATACCATGTTCCTGTAGAAACCTTGCAAAGGGGCCAGGAACTTGGCCATATGGGGTATGCCGGCCGTAGTATTCGCCTCCACGGTCGGACCTTACTACTTTAATCTTTAAACTATGCTGATTTTCCACTTCAGCCTTAAATATCTTGAATTTATCCAGTGCTTCTGAACATTCTTTAATAGGATAAATGTAACCATAACGCGAATAGTCATCCGTGAATGTTATGAAAGAGTCATATCCATCCACAGATGTCACATGAAATGGACCGCATATATCCGTATGAATTATTTCTAATACTCCTGTGCTTCTTTTGGCGCCTTTCTTAATGTTCTTTACAAACTTTCCTTTAATGCAATCGATGCATTGCTCTAAATTTGAAAATTCTAGAGGTGGAAGAATTGATTCTTTTACTAAGCGTTCTATTCCCCCCCTCGAAATATGGCCTAAACGACAGTGCCATAATTTCGATGAGACTTCATCAATTCTTTTCCTCTTACTCTTTCCATTCAGGGATGAGGAGGCATTCTCATTCTCGGCACTTATTTCATTCACATTCTCACAGAGTGATAATAAATAAAGCTTGTCTTGTCTGAAGGCAAGACCAACAATCTGATTATTCAACTTGATTTTACATTGACCATCGCCAAAATGGCAAGCAAAACCACAATCGTCTAAGCGCGACACACTTATCAAGTTTCGATGCAAAGTGGGTACATAAAGCACATCTACTAGTAAAAGTACAAAGCCATTCGACAACTCTAAAGGAAGATCTCCAATGGCTTCGACTTCAGCTTGAACGCCATTTGCTACTTTAATTCTTCTTTCTCCTCTTTGCAGGGTCCTTCTCATACAGAATCCCTGTAATGAATTGGCAACATGAACAGTCGCACCTGAGTCAATCCACCAAGTAGATTTTGCATAGCTTAAAAATAAGGATTCATCAACAAAAGTAATTAAATTCTCACCATTCTTGCATAGATACTTCAGGAAAGCCACACAGTCACTCATGTAGTGGCCCTTCTGCTTGCACCACTTGCAGGTGTCCTTGTCCACTTCCTGCGCCTAGTGTTCAGGGGCCTTTCCATGTGGCCTAGAAGAAGAGGGATGCCCCTGAGGTTTCCCTTGGGGCTTGGAACCCTGAAAGTTCCTCTTCTTGGTTGGGCTCAGGTAGTTCACAGAATCACCGGACTGCCCCTTCAGCCTCTCTTCTTCCTGGACGCACATGGCCATCATCTTCTCGATGTCCCACTTTTCTGGCTGTGCATTGTAGTTCACAACAAAAGCTTCAAACTGGTTTGGCAGCGAGGCAAAGATAAGATGAATGATGAACTCATCTGAAAGCTCCATGCCCATAGGCTTAAGCTTGGAAGACATGTTGCTCATTCGCAAGATGTGGTCCCTAACACCACCACCAGTGTATCTTGTGGTAACAAGTTCCTTGATGAGTGAACTTGCATAGGCCTTGGAGGATCCAGTAAACTGACTCTCTACCTTTTTTAGGTACTCACTGGCTGTGGTGCACTCTGGGATTGCTCTCCTTATAGCTTCCATGATGGAGCTCTTAATCACCATTAGGCACTTCCTATTGGAAGAGTCCCACTTTGCACGCTCAAGGTCGTACTTCATTCTTATCGGTGCATGGTCACTGACCCTTTTCTTAAAGTCCTCTTCACTTTCTTTTTCGCCCCTGACGGGGTCGACAGGTTCTTTAGGACAAGCTTCAATCAGTGCCAAGTCGAGGTCAAGCAGAGCAAGCCTCATCTCAACCTTCTCTTGCCATGAGCCATAGTTCCCTCCGTTGAGGGGCTCAATGGCCGAGAAGAAACTCATATGATTGCCTGAAAACAAAATATCATCAAAACGAGTTAATTCAACGTTGGTCAAATCAACACATGAAACTTCTCCATATTAATACTACATCACCGTTGGACAGAAATATAACTAATATGGATAAAACTTACTATGCATAGTAAAATTTTTACTAACAACGTTGGTCATCCAATAAAATAATCACTATTAAAAAAATTAAATCTCTCTTCATTGCATTTAAGCAATTGATTCTTGCCGCGGAATAACTTGAATAAAAATTAATGAACTTTACTTCTTTACAGAAACCTTACTGTTATTTTACTATTTTCTACACAAAATTTTCGTTGAAAAAATTGCTATAGAAAAAAGTCTGGAAAAACTAAGCAAAAACAGTGAAAAAGGTTTCTGTAAATAAAAAGAAAACGACAAACAAACTGGAAACAGCTCTGGCACGCGCGTCCCACGCGTCCCAACGCGGTTGTCCACTATCTGGCGCACACGCGCGCGCGATACAACAACAGCCCGCAGCGGCCCATGGCCTAGCTGGGCGCGGTGCCGCCCGCGGCCTGCCAACACCTCCCCCCGCTCAATCTGGAGCGTCCAACACCCCAGCCCTAGATCAGACGGCGCAACGCGCTCCTCGCTGGAACAAAACCGGCCGACCCCAGCGCCCCCTCAACCCTAATTCTCATTTCCCCACATTGCTCATGAGTCGGCGCTGACCGAAGCGAGTGAGGCGGCCGCGCCAGCGCTGAGGTGAGCCCCTCCCTCTCTCCTCCCTTCTACCTCTCTCTGCTAGCCCCTCCCCTCTATCTATCTGTACACACCTATCGAAACAGATCTAGCCCGCAGGGACGGAAACGAGCAAGCGGCGGTGCCGCCCTAACCCCTTGCCGGCGCACGCGAGCACCCGTGGGTGAGCGCGTCACCGTCAAGTGGCCCAGCGGCGGTGCCCTATGCCGGTGGTCGCCGGCAGTTTCTTTCTTTTGTTTCGTTCGGGGAAGGAACAGGGGAACACATGATCCGGGGGCTTTTCAGTGGGATTTGGATTTGGATTTGGGGAAGGGAAAAAATGCGATCTAGGGTTTCTTTTGTTTCTTTCGATCTTGAGATCGATTCTGGATCCGGGGAGAAGGGATCTGGGGCTTGGGTTTTTATTTTCTTTATCCCAGATGGGATCGAGTTCTTCTTCCCGACCTCGGCTTGCCGATGCGTCGGGATCGAGAGGAACGGCGCGGCCTCGCGGCGGCGCTTCTGTAAAAACCTAGCCCTTTTGCTTCTTTCCTTTCTTTTGGATTTCTTCTACCTCGACTAGGTCAACCAACCTAGAAGGCTCTGATACCATTGATAGAACCACTAGGACCTCTAGGGGTAGATCTAGGGGTATACAAGTTAGAGATCCTTACCATCGGCCTTCGGGGTCGACGATGAGGTCGCCATCGAGCTCGTCGGAGTGGTGGCGACGGTCAGGGGTGATACCCGCCGCTACAGCGCAAGGCGATCGCTGGCTAGGGTTTGGGGTTTTCGGTGGGTGAGTGGGCACGACGAACATTTGCGTTCGTGCCCCGGCCCCCACCTCTATTTATTGCGCTGCGCGACGAGGGTCCACCAACGATTGCGACGTTGGGCGCCGCCGATCAGAGCGCGAGTCCAAGGTTTGTTCGGGCCGTTGGGCCCGAACGGGAGATCAACCTAACAATTAGTTGACTTAAATTTATCAAGATTTGGATGATATATATTTATCCAAATTTTCATAATTTCAAGTCAACTAATATCCACATTCTCAAATTCTAACAGCCGAATGGCCCGGTAAAACAGTATACCGATCGTGGTGAATAGTGTATATTTTATTTTGTGTCTTCACGTGTCGATTTGCTGGTGCTACGTGGTTCCACCATCTTGTATCTTGTGTGTGTGTTGGTTACACAGTACCGGCTTAGTGAATAGTGACGTGCAACGTCGCAAGGTCTATCTGTTTTTGTTGATTGTGATGGTCTAACCTTTTCTTGTTAATAGCACGTGCCGATCTCATGCATGTTATCAATGCCAACCGTCGATCCATACGGTTGGATTAATAGGGTAGACAATTTGGCTGTCACATATACGTACACGTACCAGTTCAATTCTTCCGGGAGTCAACTGCATGCTGGATGATGCCCCAAAGCGTTGCAATCGGTTTCTTTTCTCGGCCGCATACGATTCAACGCAGCAATTTGTTGATCGTCGTCGTCATAGTAGTTAGTTGGTGGTTGCCGTGATAAACCATGATATGGGTAGACGAACATTGTTTTTCTAAGAGCAATCCTACTCAGGGGTCTTAAAATCCTCATGACGTGGGAATGTCCACGACAGATGCTGCGACTGGCAGCGAGTAGACACTACGGAAGAGATTTTTTTGCCGTATGGGCTTTGTCGTACACACGGCAAAGGTCTTTTGCCGTGTGTCTTTGCGTCCGGAATACGACAAGGCTTTGCCGTGTGTTTTATTCTTAGACACGGCAAAGTAAAGTATTTGACGGTTTCGTCCGTCTGACGGAGCCAACAGATCTTTGCCGTTGCTATTCTTTGTCGTGTGCCTTCTTCCTTTGCCGTGTTTGTTTCTTTGTCGTATGCCTTATGTTTGCCGTGTGTCATTTCTTTGCCGTGTGCATTGGTCTTTGCCGTGTGTCATCTCTTTGCCGTGTGCCTAGTGGTTTGCCGTGTGGTCTGTCTTTGCCGTGTGCCAGTCATGGGTGGCACACGGCAACGTAGCCACCTTTGCCGTGTGTATGCTGCGTATTGTATACGACAAAGGCCCTGTGACAATGCCCAACAGCACACAGGTGCCTTACACGTGGCAAAGTGACCATTTGGCTCTTTGCCCTTATTTTTCAATTTTTTTCCGTTTTCACTTATTTTCTGCAATTCAAAACATAGAATATATATATGATCATACAGATCATCAACAACAATAATATAATCATCATCAACAACAATATAATCATCACCAACACCAAAAAATCACAAGTATGATCATAATATTACAAGTGTCAAATGGTAGTGTTTATTCTTGCCACAAGCTCATGCCACAAGTGTCAAATACTACAAGACCAACAAGACCTAAACTACACAAATATTACAAGTTCACCCACAAGACCATCACCACCGAGTGCTCCACAAGCTCATGCTCCATCGTGAGATCCTACAAGTTTAAGACAAGTACATCAAGTTTCTAGGCAAGTTGATGGCAATGGCAAGTACATGGGATTTTGACGAGTCTCATGGCAAATTACATCAATATGACAAGTAAAATTTTGACAATGGCATAGAATTATCTACAAGTGTCATGGAATTGCTAAATTTTCTATAAGTATCATGGCAAGGCTAAATTTCATACAAGTGTCATGGAATTGCTAAATTTTCTATAAGTATCATGGCAAGGCTAAATTTCATACAAGTGTCATGGAATTGCTAAAATTTCTAAAAGTATCATGGCAAGGCTAAAATTTCTACAAGTGTCATAGCATGGCTAAAATTTCTACAAGTGAGATGGCATGGCTAAATTTGATAAGTATAAGAAAACTAACCTGGAGGACTCTGATTCAGCCTCCGGACGACCGACAGATTGTTGACGGTGAAAGATGGCGGCGCCTGGTTGTTCGATCCACCCGCGGACCCACCAGGCGGCGGCATCGCATTGTCCATCTACAACATGGAAAATTGTGAGCATTAGATAATAAGGCAAGATTGAAAATTGCGAGCATTGGACAATAAGACACTTGATCACTTACCCACGAGAAGGCGAAAGGAGTAGTAGGAAGAGTCCCTAGTTGAGAATTGATGAGCATTTGCTGTGTCATCCACCGCATCATATGCCCCTGTTGCTCCAGCATCCCCTGCTGATGGTCCATCTGCTGCTCCAGCTGCTGTTACATTGCTCGCCGCCTCTCAAGGCTCCTATCAGCGGCCATGTCCTCCTACATCGTGTCGCCAGGATGTGATGAACATTGCAACGCAAAACATGTAATAAAACATAGATGACCAAGGAAGAACATACCCGTAACTGGTCGAGAGATACAACCGAAGGCCGTGGGCGGGTCTCTACAGCAGGCTGGTCGCTCGTCCTACCACGCTGGACCTAGTGCATAGATGGAACGGTCCTAGGGTCGACGGACCCGTGACCGCTCCATATGCGACCATTCTTCTGGCCTTATCCCGCCAGCACGACGACCTTGGGGTCGAAGGGGGCGGTCTCAGGGTTGGAATCTTTGCCATGCACCTCCTTGTACTTCTCAGGGTACTTCTCACCCCGGAGCTTGGCTCCCTCGTTCATCCATAGGCTCCCGTTCCTAGGCTCGTCCAACGCGCGTGTCTTCTTCCAAACGGCAAACACAGACGACTCTTGACCTGTCTTTATTTTCTGCACAAAAGAGCACGAAGTTAAGTGAAGGGGGACTCCAAATGGCGAAGTAAAGAATAACATTACAAGCAAGAACAAATAAAGAATTTCCTCACCTCTTTTTGGCTGAGAAGGGCGAGGGGGATGCTGCCTTGGCGGTGTGATCCACCCCCATATCCTCTCGCCGCTTCTTTGCATCGGCGTGTTTTTGGAGGTACTGGGGGTGCGTCCACCATGCTACCATCACCATGAAGCACCGCTTGTCATTACCCACGAACTGAGGAGGGTTCTACATCCACAAGACACACGTATTAGTACAATAGAAAATAGAATAAGGTCAAGAAATCAATAAAACAAAAATGCAACTACCTGCAGGTACTGCCACGGCTCGAAGAGCATCTCCCGGGCTTGGCTCTTGTTCATCCAAATCTTGTGATCGCCGAACCAGTTGCAGACGCAGTTCACGCGTGCCTCGTAGTGCATGTCTTGCATCTTCCTCTTGGCAAGCTCATGAACGTCGCCAAGCACTCCCTTTTGTGCGCCCTGTCCATGTCGAAGAACTTCTACAAGTATGCACATAGGAAAAAAAGAGGGGGGGTCAAAGCCACGAGTGCAAGTATATTTCATCCTCAAGGCGATTGAATTATGACAAGCGAAACGAACTTACCCAGAACAAAACCTGAACCTTCTCCGTGATGGTGGTGTACTTTTTTTCGGGATCTTCGGTATAGTGGTAATGCTTCCAAGTCCAAGCCACAACCTTCAAACCATTTGGAAGAGTGACAATCCCAGGAAAATACTTTCTAACCAGGGCTCCAAGGATGCTTGAGTAGCCACGATATGGCTTGATCCCATCATGATATAGAAAAGCACTGCACAATGAAAAGACAAGATCAGTATGTGATAAAAATTACAATGTATGGTTTAGGGTCAAATCATGTACCTCGACCCAACGGGCACGAGTACCTTGTCCGCATAGGGATAAGGTAGGTCGGGGAGTCTCGAAACCCCACGCCGATATGGAGACTTCTCCCATGGCACCAGGCTCGAGTCGGCGGTCACGTACTCCTCAAGGTACGACGTCTCATCCTCCGAAGGCGCCCACCTCAAGGACGTGTCAAGCTCGTAGGGTAAAGACCCCAACCCCTCATCCTCCTCCTCCTGCTGCTGCTCCTGCTCCTGCTCCTCCTCGTCCTCCTCCTCGTCAGATTCCGAGTGCGTCCCCTCATCCTCCTGATGGCGAATTGACTCCTCCTCCTCGTCCTCCCCCTCCTTCTCCTGCTCGTCCTCCTCGAAGACCGGAGGGGGACTAGGAGTCCTCGCACACCTCCCATGCCCACGCTGCTGTGAAGTGTGCGGTGGAGCACTAGCACTATCAGGCCGTTTCCCCCTGGCATCTTTCGAACCACCAGTCACAAGTTTAGCCAAGCTTTTCAGCTTTCTTGTAACGCCCTTTCCCCCGGCATCTTTCAATCATCTGCAAAACAGAGTGAAAAAAGTAGTTTATTAGTACACATCAGTGACACAAGATTCATAACAGTACAATAATACTCAAGTTTTAAATGAAGGGTTTCGCAGCATAGTAAATCAAAATTTTCTACGGATGCGAATGGGGAAAGCCAAGATCTAATCTAGGAGATGCAAACAACGAGGGGGAATAGATGAGATCTTCATACCCTTGAAGATTCGCTTGAGCAATCGCTGAACGTGGGTGATGTAGTCGTACTCGCTTCTCCTCCTCGCGATCCGATCCGATCTAACACCGCAAGTGGCGATGCCTCCGAGAGATGCACACGTGCCGCACCTCGACGTCTCCTCCTTCCTCGTTCCAGAAAGAATGGTGGAGAGACGGATTGGATCTACAACGCGACAGCGCGGTGCAAGTGGTGGAGAGTTTCTGCAGCAGGCTTCACGCACAATGGGAGGGAGAGAGAGAGAGGAGGGCAGTAGGGCGGCTAGGGTTGTGGAGGAGGTGTGGGGGGGAGGGTGCGCCCCAGCCCCTCCCCCAAGCCCTAGGCCGGCGGCCAAGGAGGGAGGAGTGGGGGGCAAGTTTCCCCCCTTCTAGAAGCTTTCCTAGGGTTTGCCCTAGGTCTGGCCGGCTGGGCCCTATGGGGCCTTGTGCCCCTAGCCCAATGCAGCCAGGGCACTCCCTCATAGGCCCATGCCCCTCCCGGCAGGTGGGGCCACGTTGGTCCCCCTCCGGAAGGTTCTAGAAGCTTCCGGTACAATACCGTTTAACCCGAAATAATTCCGAACTCCAAAAACTGCATTGCCTTATATGAATCTTATTCTCCGGACCATTCCGGAACATCTCATGATGTCCCGGATCCCATCCGAGACTCCGAACAAAAACTCATAAACCAATTATCCAATCTATCGTAGCGTCGAGACACGTTAAGTGTGTGACCCTTCGGGTTCGAGAATATGCAGACATGATCTTCTATCAATAATCAATAGCGGGGTCTGGAAACCCATATTGACTCCCACACATTCATCGATGATCATATCGGATGAAACACGATGCCAGGATTCAATCAATCCCATATATATATTCCCTTCGTCTCGCGATATTTTACTTGCCCGAGATTTGATCGTCGGTACCGTCATACCTAGTTCAATCTCGTTCACAGCAAGTACTTTACTCGTTCCGTAATCCGATATCACCTTGTGATTAACTCCTTAACCACATGCTTGCAAGCGGTGTTGATATCGATTACCGAGTGGCCAAGTATATCTCTCCGACTTGGGAGGGACAAATCCCATCTCGATACATACAACCCAACAGGTACTTTCCGATCACCTGAGAGACACCTTTATGATCACCCTCTCATAGGATGACGTTTGATGACCTCAAAGCTTTCTTCCGATAACAGGGAGTTGTATTATCTCATGGTATAAGGAATACAATATTTGACATAGGAAAAGCTTCGCAAAGATGAACACGATGACACGATCTAATTGCTGCGCTTAGTTTGGGTCTGTCCATCATATCATTCTCCCAATGATATGATCTCATTATTAATCGACAACTCATGTCCATGGTTAGGAAACCTTAACCATCATTAATCGATGATCTAGTCCATAGAGGCATACTAGGGACACAGTGTTGTTCACAAACCACACAAGTATTAAAGTTTCCGCTTAATACAATTCTAGCATGGAATATAAACTTTATCATGAACAAGAATTATAATAATAACATCTTTATTATTGCCTCTAGGGCATAACTCCAATAGTCTCCCACTTGCACTAGAGTCAATAATCTAGTTTACATTTGGCAACAATATCACACCCATGGCACTAAGGTGCTGATCATGTTTTACACGTGGAAGAGGTTTAGTCAATGGATCTGCGACATTCCGATTTGTATGTACTTTGCTAATCTTCAGATCTCCATCTGCTATATAATCTCGGATTATATGAAACTTGCGGTTGATATGCTTGGTCTTTGGATGATATCTTGGTTCCTTAGCAAGTGCTATGGGGCCAGTGTTGTCACACAATATCTCCAGTGGGTCCAATGCACTTGGAACCACTCCAAGCTCAATGATGAAGTTCTTGATCCAAACTCCTTCACTTGACGCTTCTGCAGCAGCCATGTATTCCGCTTCTACTGTAGATCCCGCGATCACGCTTTGCTTGCAGCTTCTCCAGCTCACAGCTCCTCCATTCAAAATATAAACGTATCCTGTCTGAGATTTAGAATCATCCTTGTCGGTGTCGAAACTAGCGTCGACGTAACCCTTTACGACAAACTGTTCATCACCTCCATAGACTAAGAACATTTCTTTAGTCCTATTTAGGTACTTTAGGATGTTCTTCACGGCTGTCCAGTGTTCCACTCCTGGATCACTTTGGTATCTGCTTGTCAAACTAAGAGCATTGGACACATCCGGTCTAGTACACAGCATGGCATACATGATAGAACCTATGGCCGAGGCATAAGGCACCTTGCTCATAGCTTCTCTATCATTTACCGTAGCTAGACACTGAGCCTTGCTCAATATCTTACCTGACAACATAGGCATTGAACCCTTTTTTGCCTTATCCATTCTGAACCTTTTCAGAACTTTGTCTAGGTATGTACTCTGGCTTAAAGCTATCAGGCGTCTTTGTCTATCTCTATAGATTTTGATGCCCAATATATAAGCAGCTTCACCTAGGTCTTTCATTGAAAAACACTTGTTCAAATAACTCTTCACATCGTTAAGCATGTTAATGTCATTTCCAATAATCAATATGTCATTCACATATCTTCTATATCTAAATAGGAGTCCCCCACTAAAGTATTTCTCTCAACATGCAAGCATCCCACATCATCAAGCTTCTAATTGGTCCATGTCATCAATGAAACAAAAAAGGTCGATGTAGTTGTGCCACATCATTACTTTTATTTTTACTCTCTTAGCTTTTTTTTCCTGCAGAATCTTCATATCGACAGTCTAATGTACACCCTCCTAATTAACCTCATAATAACTCTAGAATGGATTCAAGTCGTCACCTCTACGCGTAATTTTCATGTTTGTCTACTATGAACTGATGACCTGCAGGAACGAATGATAACCTCAAGTGGCAATAAATTAATTCTCATCGACAGCCCCATGGAAGCTCCCCATCTTCCCCTAAATTCAGGTCATAAACAATTTTTTAGAGCGTTTGTTTACTCGGTGCCCCGTCTAGATCGTTGACATTCCATTTCATTTTTCTTCAGTTCCACTAGCACGGTCGCTTAAAAATGCACCACTAATGCAATAATAAGGCATTGATGACAAGCCTGTTCATATTCTCCGGGCAATAGTAACGGATGGACGCCGTAGAAATTGCTCTCCTTCGAGCAGCGTAGCATGCTTCATTCCGGTCATTTCCATCCTAGGTCGTAGTTGGGTGGTCGTGCTCTTGCTCGGATCAAAGTATCAATTGTCATTTGTGAGTTATCTCCTTCCTATTCCGCAAATTCTCTATGATGTCTCAATCCACAACGATCTAAGTTTTTGATTCAAAGTTGTCCCCATCGCCTGGCGGAGCCGCATGTGCTGATGAAGGG
The DNA here is from genome assembly GCA_023614405.1 of Avena insularis. Classification (NCBI taxonomy): domain Eukaryota; kingdom Viridiplantae; phylum Streptophyta; class Magnoliopsida; order Poales; family Poaceae; genus Avena; species Avena insularis. Next base: position 25,121,656 of record CM042689.1, on the reverse strand, counting down.
ACGCCCATGGTCCGGTTCAACCCCCTCATCATCGTATTATCCTGCGCCGCCACTGAGGATTTCCTTGCCGCCTGTCACGGATTCCCCTCGCTGTTGGAGGGCACCACACTGATGTTCGTTGCACCTACGATTAGCTAGGTTCTGATGAGTCATTACTGGCGAGAAGAATATTTTTTTTTGCAACGGCCTACTGCGTCTTTACACATGTGCGTACACTCGATACTAATTTCCCATTGAGTCACTTAATTTTATCTGGATATCTTCATCCACAGCTCGGATTTGCATTCTTTTCCGGAACCCACATATTTGTTCATACAGGATATGAAGTATACCAATCAATCTGTTTATACTGGACCCTTTTTTCTCTGAAGTATTTTTCGTTCCTACAGAGGAGTCAGAAGACTGCGATACGGATGGGTTTCTCCAGTTACTTAGGAGTCATCTACACAGGTGCGACCAACTCTTTGAACCTATGATTCTATCCCTTTCTATCTATTACCCGCTTTGCTTTGTTCTTTCAGTTTTAGTTTGAAGGATCATATATGTATTTTGCATCATGGAAGTATTTTATCTTCAAATGCATATTCATTTATGCTTAGTATCAGGGCAGAATGGAAGAAGTGGCCGAATTCTATGCCCACTATACCTGTGTACCTCGTGATCCTTCACTCTCCTTATTTTCCTTATGATGAATGCAGTTCATCAAGAATATTAAACCTCTCTTTCTGGTTTCATGGTGTGCATTTGTCTTTGTTAGGCATCCTGAAAGTATGGATCAAATTTAGAGTATTCTCTGGCTCTTTGCTGTTTGGTTATATGTACCTTATCACGGTTATCATTGGCTGAGAGTGGAGTTACAAATTTGTGAACCGCAAAAAAAAGTGAAGGGACCCGCAAAAAAAGTGAAGGAAATGGAGCAAGCCAAATGCATCTTAGTGTATGTTTTGGTTTCTCATTTTCAATAGAGTTAATGCCTCGGCTACATATGGTATTCCCACATGAACTGAATTTTTTTTCCAGGTTGATGTGGTTAGTCGGATTGCAGATCCATCTTTGATTTGCACCATTGGGAATCGATCATGGGCAGAAGAAGGCACCAAAGTTTATTTTGTAACCTGCAATCTTTTCTGTCTTGGCATCCTTCTATGTCTCCACTATAACTTTTATTGGTCTTGCTAAATCACCTACCAGTATGGATTCACTATCCATGTTTGTCCTCCCCAAGAATACAAAGCACAAATCATTCGGTGCAGGTGCACTTATGGCAAGATAGAACATATATTTTCCTACCAATTATTTTGTTAAGTGATACAATAATCAACTCAAACCCGTTCATTTGTTCTAGGTTAGTCTTGCTCAATGCCAAACTAAAGGGTCTTTGTACGTGATACATGATGGCTATCTTGGTATGATTAACCTACAATACTTACTATAAATTACTCATTGTTTACTTCTATTTGGTGGTGGCAAGAAGTGTATGATTTAGGATGTTATCTTATTTCAGTTACCTCAATGCAAAATTATGAACATTGTTTATTTCAGCCACATTTTTGATTAATTTATGCACTCTCCACATGGTTGGACCTCTTAAAATTTGATAAACAATAATTTTTGTACACATTCCCGTCGCAACGACGCGGGGTATCTTCTAGTAGTACCAGAAATGTCACCGAGCTCCCACTCACTTTCTTGTAGATACAAGCTTCGTAGCAATTTGGAACAAATCCAAAGCTCTTGATCACTTGATCAAAATGAAGGTTTCAACTCCGAGATGCTTGCTTCAGTCCATAAATGGAACGCTGAAGTTTGCATACTTTATCAGCATCCTTAGGATCGACAAAACCTTCGGGTTGCATCATATACAACTCTTCATCAATGTTGCCATTGAGGAACGCAGGCTTGACATCCATCTGCCATATTTCATAATCATGAAACGCAACAATTGCTAATAAAATCCGAATGGACTTAAACATCGCTACGGGAGAGAAAGTCTCATCGTAGTCAACACCTTGAACTTGTCGAAAACCTTTTGCGACAAGTCGTGCTTTATAGACGGTAACATTACCATCCGCATCCGTTTTCTTCTTGAAGATCCATTTGCACTCAACAGCCTTTCGGTCGCTAGGAGGGTCCACCAAAGTCCATACTTGGTTTTCGCTCATGGATCCCAATTCGGATTTCATGGCCTCTAGCCATTTCTCGTAGTCCGCTCATCATCGCTTCCTCATAGTTCGTAGGTTCACCGTCTTCTACCAACAAGACAAATAAGACAGGTTGCTGTACCACTCGGGAGGGGCACGCTTAATTGTCGACCTGCGACGTTCAGTAGCAGCATCGTCCGAAGCTTCATGATCCTTGTCATTAGCTTCCTCTATTGTTGGTGCAGGCGGCACTGGAACAATTTCAGGTGCTGCGCTACTCTCCAATTCAAGAGAAGGTTCAACAACCTCGTCTAGCTCTACTTTCCTCCCACTCACTTCTTTCGAGAGAAACTCCTTCTCAAGAAAGGAACCGTTCTTTGCGACAAACACTTTGCCTTCCGTTCTATGATAGAAGGTATACCCAATAGTTTCCTTAGGGTATCCTATGAAGACGCATTTCTCCGTTTTGGGTTCGAGCTTGTCCGGCATCAACTTCTTGACATAGGCTTCGCATCCCCAAACTTTAAGAAACGACAACTTAGGTTTAGCACCAAACCACAGTTCATACGGTGTCGTCTCAACGGATTTAGATGGTGCCCTATTTAAAGTGAATGCAGCAGTTTCTAATGCATAACCCCAAAATGATAACGGAAAATCAGTAAGAGACATCATCGATCGGACCATATCTAATAGGGTTCGATTCCGGCGTTCAGACACACCATTGCACCGTGGTGTTCCGGGTGGCGTGAGTTGTGAAACGATTCCGCTTGCTTTAAGATGCGTGAGAAAATCATAACTCAAATATTCACCTCCACGATCGGATCGTAGAAACTTAACTTTTATGTTACGATGGTTCTCCACTTCATTCTGAAATTCCTTAAACTTTTCAAATGTTTCAGATTTATGTTTCGTTAAATAGATATACCCATATCTACTTAAGTCATCGGTAAAAGTGAGAAAATAGCGATATCCACCACGCGTCGAAACACTCATCGGTCCGCATACATCGGTATGTATGATTTCCAACAAGTCCGTTGCTCGCTCCATCATTCCGGAGAACGGGGTTTTGATCATCTTGCCCATGAGGCATGGTTCGCATGTGTCAAATGATTCAAAATCAAGAGACTCCAAAAGTCCATCAGAATGAAGTTTCTTCATGCGCTTTACACCAATATGACCTAGGCGACAGTGCCACAAATAAGTAGTATTATCACTATCTACTTTGCATCTCTTAGCCTCAATGTTATGGATGTGTGTTTCATCCCTTTCGAGATTCAGAAGAAATAAACCGTTCACAACAGGTGCATGACCATAAAAGATGTTACTCATATAAATAGAACAACCATTATTCTCCGATTAAAATGAATAACCGTCTTGCAATAAACACGATCCAGAAATAATGTTCATGCTCAACGCAGGCACATAATAACACTTATTAAGGTTTAAAACTAATCCCGAAGGTAAAACTAAGGAGAGCGTGCCGACGGCCATCACATCAACTCTTGATCCGCTACAACGCATCGTCACCTCATCCCTCGAAATCCGCCGTCTATTCAGTAGCTCCTGTTTCGAGTTACATATATTAGCAACCAACCAGATCAAATACCGGGCACTACAACAAGGGCTAGTAAGGAAAACATCAATAACATGTATATCAAATATACCTTTGATGGTGCCAGCCTTCTTGTCCGCTAAGTACTTCGGACAATTGCGCTCGATGACCCTTGTCCTTGCAATAGAAGCACTCGATTATGTCGGCTTGGGTCCAGACTTGATCTTCTTCTCAGCAGGGGCAACGCGCTTGCCGCCGCCTTTCTTGAAGGGCTTCTTTGCACCCTTACCTTTCTTGAAGGTGGGGGGCTTGTTGACCATCAACACATGATTATCCTTTTTGATGTCCACCGCAGCCTTCAGCTTTATGAAGAGCTCGGTGATCATATCGATGGAACCAATCTGATTGTGAGTCACTACAAAACTTTTTGTAGCTGGGAGGAGTGATTGCGAACCTGTCAATCTTGATCTCCTCCGAAACTTGCATCCAGTTGCTCAAGGCGTTGAGTGTAGCACATCTTTATGGCGTGCTCACTAACGGAACTCCTTCCTCCATCTTGCAGTTAAAGAATTTCTCGAGATCTCATATCTCTCACGGGGCCTGAGTCCAAACATAGTTTTCAGCTCCTCAAGAATCTCAAAGGGCCCGGGATAGTCTTCAAAACGATTTTGAAGGTCCGATTCCATAGCAAACAACATGGTGCTCTTAATCACACCATAATCATCTTTGCGCGACTGATAGACAGCTTTCTCATCACCGCGCATCTACGAGGGCATCACCTAGCGCATTTTCAAGGACATAGTCCTTTTGACCGCCAGAGAGAATGATTCTCATATTGCGGAACCAGTTGGTGAAGTTAGACCCATTGTTTCTAAGCTTTTCCTTCTCAGCAAAAACGTTGAAGTTGAAGTTGGACTTAGCCATTTGATCTACAATATTTGCAAGTACAAATTAGACTATGTTCATGATAACTAGTTCAACTTAATCAAATTACTAGATGAACTCCCACTAAATTCAACATCCCTCAAGTTGTTTAGTGAACACGATCCAAATTCACCACACCTAATCCGATCTTCACGAGAAGAGATGTGGCTTTAATGGTGGACAACAAAGTGTCGATCATATCATTCATATGACTCATGCTTAACCTTTCGATTCATGTGTTCCGAGGCCATGTTTGTACATGCTAGGCTCGTCAAGTCAAACCCAAGTATTTCCGCGTGTGCAAAACTGGCTTGCACCCGTTGTATGTGAACGTAGAGTCTATAGCACCTGATCATCACGTGATGCTTGGACACGACGAACTTTCGCAACGGTGCATACATGGGGAGAACATAGTTTTATCTTGATCTTTAAGTGAGGAATCATCTTATAATGCTACCGTCGCGATCTAAGCATAATAAGATACATAAAAGGATAAACATCACATGCATATCTTCGCGCAATGATCTCCATCTTGTGACATGGTATAGCCAATCTTCGCGCAATGATCTCCATCTTGTGCGTGCCGGCATGATCTCCATCACTCCACCATGATTGCCTCCATGAATAGCAACTACAACTATTGCTAACTGTCGTGGGAATGGTCACGGCAGATGCTGCAATCGGTAGCGAGTAGTAGAACAAGGGGCAAGGGCGGCCAGCCATCTGCGGTGCGAGATGAGGGCGGAGACACAAGGTTTTACCCAGGTTCAGCCCCCGGAGGGTAAAGACCTACTCCTGCTAGATTGTATTATGAAGGTGGTACAATGGGCGAGCTCGGCTAAGCCGCGCGAGTCGGTCGCAGTGTATGATGGAACATATCTCTACACGCCCCGCAGGGAGGTTTATATAGGCTCACCTCCCCTAGGGTTTACATATCTCAACCGAATTAGATAAGTCTTCGGTACTCATTTAACCTAATCCGACTGGGCCTATCTACTCGCCTGGGCCTTCAGCTTCCAGTCGCTTGGATCCACGCCAGGCCTTGATCCAGTCGCCGTCCTGCAGGCCCACTCGCTGGTTCTTGGGCCAGTTGGAAACGTCCTGCTGGGTATACCCCGGTAGGCGCATCCCCATCACTAACTACTTAGCGATAAAGTGAAACTATTACATGGCGTATAAGAAGTTGACACACAGGTCATACACAATTATAAAGACAACCATATGGCTCCTGCCGGTTGTGTACTCATCGACATGCAAGTCGTGAAACATTACAAAACATGATCATTGCATACAACATACACATCACATCTTGGGCCATACCATATCACAGAAAACACTCCCTGCAAAAACAAGTTAGACGTCTCTACTTTGTTGTTGCATGTTTTACGTGGCTTATGGGAGTAGCAATCTAAGAACGATTCTTACCTACGGAAAGCCACAATGGTGATATTATGGTTGCCAAACTCCGGTGTAAATCCCATGACAACTATAGTGAGAGAAACTAGCATCCACCAGCCGCATGTGTGGAACAAGCCACACGTCAAGTGCGGAGCCGGTCTCGCGAACGACGTCGCGTAAGGTTGGCCTGGACCGCTTCAATCTCACTATCCCGCGTCATAAGAAGAACACAAACAAGAGGCTTGCAACAGAAAACATCAACGCCCGCAACAACCATGTTTCGTTCTACTCGTGAAACACATCTACGCATAGATCTAGCTCTGATACCACTGAAGGGTTTCGCAGCATAGTAAATCAAAATTTTCTACGGATGCGAACAGGGAAAGCCAAGATCTAATCTAGGAGATGCAAACAACGAGGGGGAATAGATGAGATCTTCATACCCTTGAAGATTACGCAATGAATGTTCGGAACGTGGGTGATGTAGTTGTACTCGCTTCTCCTCCTCGCGATCCGATTCGATCTAACACCGCAAGTGGCGATGCCTCCGAGAGATGCACACGTGCGGCACCTAGATGTCTCCTCCTTCCTCGGTCCAGCAAGAATGGTGGAGAGACGGATTGGATCTACAACGTGACGGTGCGGTGCAAGTGGTGGAGAGTTTCTGCAGCAGGGCTTCGCCTACGTGCAGTCGGGAGGGATAGAGAGAGGAGGGCAGCAGGGCGGCTAGGGTTATGGAGGAGGTGTGGGGGGAGGGTGCGCCCCAGCCCTCTATATATAGAGGGGTGGGCGCCAGCCCTAGCCCCTCCCCCAAGCCCTAGGCCGGCGGCCAAGGAGGGAGGAGTGGGGGGCAAGTTCCCCCCCTTCTAGAAGCTTTCCTAGGGTTTGCCCTAGGTCTGGCCGGCTGGGCCCTATGGGGCCTTGTGCCCCTGGCCCAATGCATCCAGGGCACTCCATCATAGGCCCATGCCCCCTCCCGGCAGGTGGGGCCACGTTGGTCCCCCTCCGGAAGGTTCTAGAAGCTTCCGGTACAATACCGATTAACCCGAAACAATTCCGAACTCCAAAAACTGCATTGCCTTATATGAATCTTATTCTCCGGACCATTCCGGAACCTCTCGTGATGTCCCGGATCCCATCCGACACTCCGAACAAAAACTCATAAACCAATTATCCAATCTATCCTAGCGTCGAGACACGTTAAGTGTGTGACCCTTCGGGTTCGAAAATATGCAGACATGATCTTCTATCAATAATCAACAGCGGGGTCTGGAAACCCATATTGACTCCCACACATTCATCGATGATCATATCGGATGAACCACGATGCCAGGATTCAATCAATCCCATATATATATTCCCTTCGTCTCGGGATATTTTACTTGCCCGAGATTTGATCGTCTTGCATCGTCATACCTAGTTCAATCTCGTTCACAGAAGTACTTTACTGTTCGTAATCCGATATCACCTTGTGATTAACTCCTTAACCACATGCTTGCAAGCGGTGTTGATATCGATTACCGAGTGGGCCCGAAGTATATCTCTCCGACTTGGGAGGGACAAATCCCATCTCGATACATACAACCCAACAGGTACTTTCCGATCACCTGAGAGACACCTTTATGATCACCCTCTCATAGGATGACGTTTGATGACCTCAAAGCTTTATTCCGATACCAGGGAGTTGTATTATCTCATGGTCTAAGGAATACAATATTTGACATAGGAAAAGCTTCGCAAAGATGAACACGATGACACGATCTAATTGCTCCGCTTAGTTTGGGTCTGTCCATCATATCATTATCCCAATGATATGATCTCATTATTAATCGACAACTCATGTCTATGGTTAGGAAACCTTAACCATCATTAATCAATGAGCTAGTCCATAGAGGCATACTAGGGACACAGTGTTGTTCACAAACCACACAAGTATTAAAGTTTCCGCTTAATACAATTATAGCATGGAATATAAACTTTATCATGAACAAGAATTATAATAATAACATCTTTATTATTTCCTCTAGGGCATAATTCCAACATTAAACACACACTATATTCGTATCAGCAAAGACGAAAGAAGAGAAATACTTCCATGATCCATATAGCATGGGTATGAGACGCGACAAGCCAAGGAAAGGATTCGGTCTCCACGACAACGACTCCTCGAAAGGAATCGTTGTCGTGGATCGAGAATCCTTTCATGGGCTTACCATCGTCACATCCCCATGCTATATGAATCTCGAAAATACTTGTCCTATCTTGACTTTGGGGCTACGAGATGAAGCCTTCCTTGTGTTTCTCCAAAGACGAAAGGAAAGAAACCATTCCACGATTCATATAACAATGTCGCCCATGCTATACAAATAGTGAAGTATGTCTTTCCTTTCGACTTTAGGGCTATCTAATCTATTTCATTTAAGTCACGCTATCTAATCTATTCGTATCAGCAAAGACGAAAGAAGAGAAATACTTCCATGATCCATATAGCATGGGCATGAGATGTGGAAAGCCAAGGAAAGGATTCGGTCTCCACGGCAACGACTCCTCGAAAGGAATCGTTGTCGTGGATCGAGAATCCTTTCCTGGGCTTGCCACCATCACATCCCCATGCTATATGAATCTCGAAAATACTTGTCCTCTCTCGACTTTGGGGCTACGAGATGAAGCCTTCCTTGTGTTTATCCAAAGACGAAAGGAAAGAAACCATTCCACGATTCATATAACAATGTCGCCCATTCCTTTTGGGAATTTCTCCAAAGCTGAGGAGTTCTTACAAATAAAAAGACAAAAGGAAAGAAATTTTATTACAGAGCATAGAGTTCTTACAAATACAAAGACAAAAGGAAATAAATTTTATTACATAGCCCGGTGAGATTACATAGCAAACACTACTACAAATATTATTACTACTACATGGATCAGAAGCCTGAGTCAGGATTATGAATTGGACGAGAGGTTTCGTCATCGCTATCATTTTCCGGCCACCAATAATCATCCACGAAACCTGGAGGTGGTCCCTGTGGATCGTTGACGTTAAGGCCTGCATGGAACGACTCGAGCAAACTCACATCTTGTTGGTTCTGAACCTCCTCAGCTTCATCTTGTGCAGTGTCTTACTCCTCAGCTTCTTCTTGCTCATCGTCTACGACCATGTCACCATCGGCGGACAAGTCGATAGTGAATTGCCCGGGGAGCCCTTCTTCCTGATAAAACTCGCCATCATTTGTTGAGGGGTCTAGGCGGCGGTAATCAGCCTTGTTTGGAAAGGGCGTCCTATTGCGTGTCGGTACCGTCATCACAACATACCAGTCCTATAGACGTTTTGTCGGGTTTTGGCATGGGTACGGAAGATAGAATACTTGGAAGGCCTGAGTAGCCAAAATGTAAACATCATCTTCCGCATAAACGGAGCTTCTCTTAACTTCAACCAGTCCAATTTCAGGATCCCGTTTCACCTTATGTGGGTCAAACCAATGGCATTTGAATACAACGAGATTTAGCCCTTTGCCAAAACCGTAATTCAGCTCGTATATACCCTCGACTCTTCCATAGTACCGGAGGCCATCTGAGCCTTCACAAAAGACCCCTCTATTTGTTGTCTTCCGGTTGGGCTAGCTAGTTGTGTATTCATGGGTATGGAAGCGATACCCATTCACGTCATAAGCATTGAACATGTCGACTGAATGGTTAAATCCCCTGGCAATATTTCTTAGCTCGGGTTGCATCTCTTTGTCAGTTCTTGCCTACAAGTTAGAACGAGAAGTTTAGCATAAGAAGTTTATCACAAGAAGTGTAGCATAAGAAGTTGGCTCGAATAGTACCAAACCACAGAACCAGCTGACGAAACCGAAACCACCACCCTTATCGAAAAGATCCTGCTCCTCTTGAGGGTTAGGCTCCCTATTTGGATTCTTCCAATGTGCACTCTTGAATCGTCTATACCAATTTAAAGGAGAGTTAGGCATAGACATAGCAGTGAATGTTTGCGGAAAACTAAATGGTGAGCACTTATTCGATGTACGGCTTCACTTCTTCCATGGTGTTCAAGACATACGAGTGGATCAACTCCCGCTCAAGTTTTTTCATTGCGAACCTCTTTGTGCCACTTGATTTGCCACCTAGCCCAATGAAAATGCTAAGATTGGGTACATCTTCAGGGTTGGCGGCATTTTAACAAAACACTGGGTTGTGCTTTGTGGGAATGTTGGCATCATAGTGCTTTGTGGTGAAGTTTGCAACCTCCTCGTTAAGGACTGCCTCGGCTATGGATGCCTCGATCTTGCATTTATTGCCTATTTTATTATGAAGCTTCTTTGTTTCTCTCTCGGGCAGAAACTGCCAACGGGCCCACATAGGTCCCCCTTTAAAGCCTCGTCCGCAAGATGTAAGATCATATGTTGCATCGTATTGAAGAACCCTGGTGGAAGGAGCATCTCTAGATCGCAAAGCAACTCGGGTGCTTGTTCATGTAGCTTCTCAAGCACTTTATGGTCTAACTCCCTAGCACAAATCTGGTGGAAGAAAAAGCTCAACCTCGATAGCACTCGCCAAGTCTCCTCATCGACATAGCCTCGAATCATCACCGGCATTATTCGCTCAAGCCATACGTGGTAGTCATGACTCTTGAGCCCTTGTACTCACAACGTTTACATGTTCGCACCCCTCATCCAGTTGGCCGCATACCCATCAGGGAAAAACAAACTTTGCACGATCCACTAGAAGATCTCCCTTCTTTGGGGCTTTGTTGGGCAGAAAGGAGCCTTTGGCTTAGACCACCTTTTTCTGCCTTTGGCTCCGGGTGGCTGCATGTTCAACTTTGGCCTATCGCACAATGCTTCTTGATCAATTTGAGCCTTGATGCTATCTTTCGTCTTCTCGGTTTGCATTATGGTTCTCCAAAGGGCATCGCCAATATTCTTTTCGGTGTGCATTACATCAATGTTATGCGGGAGCTCAAGATCCTCAAAGTAAGGGAGCTTACATAATCACGGAATGTGGGTCCACTAGTGCGTATCCCCGTATCCCACGAAACCATTCCCATCGGAGGCTGGAGAGATTCTAACTCAACCTTGATTTCCTTTCCGGTCTTTAGACGTGGCTTTGGATCATGGACAACACGGCCTTTCTTGAACCTCCTTTTGTCACTCCTGTCTGGATGATTCGGCTCAAGACACTGTCGATGTTGACCAAAGCAGGAATACTTGCCTCCCTTCGATAGCCAGAAGAAAGTCAGAGCTTGCATGCACACTGGGCAAGGCCACTTCCCATGTGTACACCAGCCGTTGAACAACGCACGTGCTGGTAGTCATGCAGGGAGGTATGGTACCAGACATACATATCGAAGTGCTCTTTGTTTGAAGCGTCAAATGTTCGGATCCCTCGACCTTCCCATCCACGAAGCAAGTCATCCACCAGCGATTCTAGATACACATTCATGTTCTTACCCGGGTATTTCGAACCAGGGATTATCACCGAGACAAACATGTTCTCTGATCTCATGCAGACGTCAGGGGGGAGGTTCAGGGGAATAACAAACACTGGCTAGCAACTGTATACTGAAGCCGACATGCCATATGGATTGAACCCATCGGTTGATATGGCAACTGCTACGCTCCTCTTGTCACCGGCTTTCTCAGGATATTTCTTGACAAAGTTCTTCCATGCACTACCATCCGACGGATGTATCATATTGCCGAGTTATATGTTCCCTTCTACTGCCCAATGCATCTGCTGGGCAGTATCCTCGGTCATGAAGAGTCACTGGAGCCTCGTTATAATAGGAAGATACCGAAGGATATTTTGGGCAACCCCGGTCTGCCTCTTCTGTCCATCACCATTGGGATCGACCTCAAAGTACCTAGAGGATTTGCAGCGGATACAATAATTTGTCTTAGCATGCTCCTTTGTGAATAGCATGACAAGCGTGTATCGGCTCATATGACATCTTAAGGTCACGGAAGAGTTTGGTCGAATAGTAGAAGTTCTCTTGCAAGAGGAGCCCTTTCGGCAGAATGCTGCCAACAACGGCAAGCATATCATCAAAGTCCTCTTTGGTCAAGTTCCTGTGGCTCTTGAAGGCCAAAAGGCGAGCTATGGCATCCAGTTGGGTAACATCTGTATGTGCATGAAGGGGTCTGTGCGAGGCAAACAAAGTCTCATAGTATTTTGCCATGTTTTCCTTCGGCTCCGCACTTGTCTCCGCCTCCTGAGGTGTCTCCGCCTCTACATGAGTGCTTTCAGGCGCATTAGCATTCACAAAGTTGTCTATGCACCTATCAAAACCAGCATCAAATTCTCCCCTTGGCTGACTCTGCCTTGACTCCCTCCTAGCACGTTTCGCTAACTTTTCACCATGGAATGTCCAAGTCTTGTAGGATGGAGTGAACCCGTAATTGAGCAGGTGAGTACTCACATCATCCTTCGAATGTGTATTTAGGTTCTTGCATCTTGCACAGGGGTAGAAAATTCTTCTGGGTCTGCTGGGGACGGCAAATGCCTGGTTCACGAAGTCCTCGGCCTTTTCTTGCCATTCTGAGGTAAAGTCCCACTTACTGACATAGCCATCATACATCCAGTCATGATTCTCCATCCTCTAATCAGTACCAAAAATAACATATATAATGCTTTCAATTAATCATGCCATATAAATAAATTCGGTTAATTTTAGCAAACATATATTTTATGACATACATATATCCACCTATCTCTCTAATAGGTAAGAGGGTCCTATCAACCGCCGAATCCATAGATTGAGTATGTTCTCCCTGCTCTATCCCGATCTGAGACAGAATTTCGGTAGCACCTCCCCGCTGCTCTCCCGATACACATCTCGGCAAAAAGCCAAGAGGGATGTGCATCCGGAGAACAACGGGGAGACGCTGCCGAAATCCTATCTCGGACCAGAGTAGAACAAGGAACCATACCCAACTATGCATCCGCCGGCTGTCCCAATAAATGCCGTAAGAGTTACGGTTCATAATATGCGAGACCACTAATGCATATTTATCCGCGTAACCCTTACGGCCGGGAAGAGACGCCTAGGTAACGCGACATGGTGATCTACACACGAAAATAACCCTAGGTACAAGATAGGAGAACAAATTTTTACCCTCGAAGCGTGATCGAGAGGTGAAGAGATCAGCGACCCTCCCGCAAAATGACCTACGTCGTCGATAACCCCACCCTCAGACTCGACACATATCCTGCACGAAGAAAAATTACTAATATACACATGTATTTATATATGCCAAAATACAAGCCAAAATTTTACACATATAATTCCTAAATTACTACTATACACATGCATATATGAAACAACATACTAGAAAATACTACCACTAAATCCAACATATTAGTAACTTGTCCATTTTGCTAAATCTACCACTAAAACTACCCTAATGTAATATATGACAATAAAACTATCACTAAATAAATTTACTAATAACTTACTACAACACTAGAACTACCACTAAATACATCATACTAGCAATATATGACAAACTAAAAAAAAGAAGAAAAAATGGATTACCTTGTCCGCTGCCGTCGTTGGAGGAGATGGGCGACAAGGTGGGGGCGCGAGGGAGCTGATTGGTGTAGGAGGGGAGCTGACGGGCGGAGGAGTCGCTAATTCCATCATATCATATAACTACATCTCGCAAGATGGCCATTAGACTCTTGAACAGAGTATAGAGCGTAGCCCAGAAATATGTACATGGACAACAAAGGTTGGGTCAACTTTGCCATAAAATAGGCTCTGGTTGCCCCGTGGCAGGAGTTTCCATGTATATATCCAGGATTTTACTAAGTATTAACGTATGTCTATAAAGGGGGTCACACTTGGGACTTACACATGGGACTTATCCCGAAGGATCTGGACCTGTATAACGGGGAATCTGCCTGTTCCGGTGAAACCGGGTAGGATAGTGCCCCAACTTGTGAACCAACATGGTTTTACATCTTCCTATGACCTAATCAAACACAAAACAAGAGAGAGGTACGCCGGGCTACCCCCATCAGAAGAATGTCTAGGGGGGTAGACGATCCGAGGCCCGCAGATCAGGGTTTCGCTAGAGGAAGACCACGAGAACATCGGAATCAGATGAAAACTTGCATGTGTCCCTAGCATATGTGTGTGAGTGTGCACTAGTGGAAAAACGGCTATCCGTTCGCGACCCCTCAGAGCATTTGTCCGGTTGCCTGACCGGGACTAATCTTGGCACGTCCGGTTGGGCGAGACGCGGGGCAGGCATGCGTCCCGGTTGGTAAGGGGGAATACATCCCGGTTGGAGCCACCAACCGGGATTAAAGGTTTGGCCACAGCCACGTGGCGTGGCACGCACCTTTAGTCCCGGTTGCTGGCTCCAACCGGGACTAAAGACCCCCTGCCCTCTATAAATGCGCCTGACCCTGTGCCTCCACTCTGTTTTTTCGAATGGTGGAAGGTGTGAGGGGGTGTGCTAGTTTTTTCTCATGCATGCATTGAAGGTGTTTGATGAAATGTTTGAGTGAATAATCCCGTTGAATTTCTCATAGAACAAAAATATAGAAGGTGTCCGAGACGCACTTGAGCTTTCTCCTCTTTATTTCCCTCGATCGAGGTTAGCAATCTTATCTTTTCTAGGTCATTGATACAATTCATGTGTCGGTGTGAATTGGTTATTTCACTATTTATGATGTCCTGTTTTTTGATAAACTTACTTATATGATGCAGATGAACGGTCGGGAATGGATGTACGGTGACCGGCGCGTAGCCGGGTATATCAAAGGCGTGGATAAATTTATCGATGTGTCTACGGCAAACAAAGAGAATGGATTTATACATTGTCCATGTGTTCAATATCGGAACAACAAGGATTACTCTTCCTCGAAAATCATTCGCGGCCACCTGATTATGAAAGGTTTCATGCCCAACTATAATTGCTGGACCAAGCACGGGGAAAGAGGGGTTATGATGGAAGATGGTGAAGAAGAAGATGATGATAACAACTATCATCATATGTTTCCGAATACGTGATACCGCAATGGAAGACAATGGAGAGGAAAGAGGTGAAGAACGGGCATCGGATGAGCGGTGATGAACTTGGTAGGGTCATTTCGATGCAAAGCGAGACTAAAACAGAAAATGAGAAGTTGAAGTTAGAGGCATGTTAGAAGATCACAAGAAATTGTTGTACCCAAATTGTGAAGATGGCAAGACAAAGCTCGGTACCACACTGGAATTGTTGCGATGGAAGGCGAGTGTGGTCTAACCGACTCCTCATTTGAAAGATGCTGAAAATAATGAAGAAGTTTCCAAAACATAATGAACTTCCCGAGAGTACCCTCTGAAGCAAAGAAGACTCTCTCATCCTGGGATTAGATGTGCAAAAGATACATGCATGCATTAATGATCGCATCCTCTACATGTAAGGAGTGTGAGAATTTAGATAAATGTCCGGTATGCAATGCGTTGCAGTATAAGATCAGACGAGATGACCCTAGTGATGTTGAGGGAGAGCCCCTCCGAAAGAGGGTTCCTGCTAAGGTTATGTGGTATGCTCCTATAATACCAAGGTTGAAACGCATGTTCAGAAACAAAGAGCATGCCAGGTTGTTGCGATGGCACAAAGAAGACCGTAAGAAAGACGGGAAGTTGAGACACCCTGCTGATGGGTCACAGTGGATAAAAATCGAGAGAGACTTCCCGAATTTGGTGTGACGCAAGGAACTTATGGTTTGGTCTAAGCACGGATGGCATGAATCCTTTTGGGGAGCGAGTTGCGATCCACGACCTGGCCCGTGACTCTATGTATCTACAACCTGCCTCCTTGGTTGTGCATGAAGCGTAAGTTCATTATGATGCCAGTGCTCATCCAAGGCCCGAAGCAACTGGTCAACGACATTGATGTGTACCTTAGGCCACTAGTTGAAGAACTCTTACAGTTGTGGGGCAAACCAGGTGTACGTGCGTGGGATGAGAACAAACAGAGCCATTTGATCTACGAGGTTGTTATTCGTAACCATCAATGATTGGCTGCTCTTAGTAACCTTTCAGACGGACAAACAAGGGATATAAGGCATGCACCCACTGTTTAGATAAGACCGAAGGTACATATTTGCATAAATGCAAGAAGGTTGTGTACTGGCGAATCGACGATTTCTTCCACCAATCATCCGTAAGAAAGAAAGGCAAGCATTTCAAAGGTGAGGCGATCACCGAAGAAGCTGAACTCCTTTGGTGATGATGTATTTGGTATGGTCAAGGACATAGAAGTAATCTTTGAAAGGGTCCCGGTCAATCAGTTCAACGACGTCGCTACGGGACACGCACCCATGTGGAAGAAGAAATCTATATTTTGGGAGCTGCCATATTGGAAAGTCCTGCGTGTCCGCTCTTCAATCGACGTGATGCACGTGATTTAAGAATCTGCGTGAACCTGCTAGGATTCCTAGGCGTGTATGGGAAGACAAAAGATACACCAAGCACGGAGGACCAACAAATTATGAAAGACCCAAAGAACATGCATACACATAACAAGACGGATAAAGGCGTCACTTAAGTCGTACCACTATGCTCTTACCAAAGCAGAGAAGGAAATCTTTTTGAAGTCCTTTAAGATCAAGGTGCCGGGCTTCTCATCTAATATAAAGGGATAATAAATATGGCGGAGAAAAAGTTCCAAAACCTAAAGTCTCATGGATCACACGTGATTATGACGCAGCTTGCTTCGATTGCATTGAGGGGCTTCTACCGAAAATGTTCGAGTACCCATTGTGAAGTGTGTTCATTCCTCAATGCAATATCTCAGAAGGTAATCAATCCAGATATTCTGCCAAGGTTACAGAAGGATGTGGTACAATGTATTGATAGTTTTGAATTGGTGTTCCCACCATCCTTCTTCAATATTATGACGCATCTCCTGGTTAATCTAGTGGAAGAGATTGCCATTCTCGGTCCGGTATTTCTGCACAATATGTTCCCTTTGAGAGGTTCATGGAGTCTTAAAGAAATATGTTCATAACCGTATAGACTGTAAGGAAGCATCTCCAAGGGATATGGAGCAGAGGAGGTCATTGAGTTTTGTGTTGACTTTATTCGACCTTAAGCCGATTGGTGTTTCGACTCGCGGCATGAGGGAAGACTAAGTGGAAAAGGCACCTGGGAAAGAAAGCAATGATATGTAGGGACGGGATTCTTTCACTAAAGCACACTACGCTTCTACATAATTCCACCTTGGCAGCTCCAGTATATCGAGGAACACAAGAATATTATGCGCTCCAAAACTCGGGAAGCCTGAATCATGGATTCTGATGAACACATGAAGTCTTTCGGTGGTTGGATGCGGACATCTCTTGAATGACACCACTGTTGGAGATCAGCTATACTTGTTGGCGGCGTCACCATCTTCTACTGTATTGAATTTCCAAGGGTACGAAATAAATGGGAATACATTCTACACGATCGCCCAAGATAAAAAGAGCACCAACCAAAATAGTGGTGTCCGCTTTGATGCAATAAACGAGAATGGAAAAAAGGACACATATTATGGTTACATAGAGGAGATATGGGAACTAGACTATGGAGTCTCTTTTAAGTTCCCTTTGTTTCATGCAAATGGGTCAACCTGAATGGGAAGGGGTAAAGATATAGAGTAGGTTATGCGGAATGACAACAGTGGATCTCAACAATCTTGGTTATAGAGATGAACCATTCGTCCTAGTCAATCATGTGTCTCAGTTTTCTATGTGAAGGACATGTCCTCCGCATCAAAAAGAAAAAATATGCAAACGAATACATCATATGATGAGCCAAAGCGTCACATAGTTCTTTCAGGGAAAAGAAACATCGTGGGAATCAAGGACAAGACAGACATGTCAGAAGATTATAATAAGTTTGATGAAATTCCGCCCTTCCACGGTGAAAACCGACCCAAGCATTCCGTTAAGTAAAGAAGATGCTCCATGGTTATGTCAAGCGGTCATAAGGAATGACATATGCCAAGAAGTTCATGCTCATATTATGTAACTCTAGTTCATGTCTTTTCGCGGTTTGTGGCTTGACCGAAGGATATCTTCGCGGTTTGTGGCCTTTAGTCCCGGTTTTGTAGTCTCAATTTTAATATTAATAAATGTCTTGAGTGTTAGTCCTGTTTGTGGCTGGACCGAGTGCCTCTATGACCAGTTTCTTGGAGATGCGGAGGAATGGGATCCGCGGCATCTCCTAAACTGGTCGTAGTGGTGTCCTCGCCTCGAAAACCATCTTGCATCTTGTAACTTCTCTAACTAGATCAATACGGAGCTAACTAATTTCACATATTAGAGTGCCTCTATGACCAGTTTCGGAGATGCCGGAGGACTGGGCTCGTCGGCATCTCCTCGAACTGGCCGCAGATGGTGTCCTGCTCTCGAAAACCATCTTGCAGCTTGTAACTTCACTAACTAGATCAATACGCCTCGGAGCTAACTAATTTCACATATTAGGGAGTGCCTCTATGACCAGTTTCTCACAGATGCCGGAGGACTGGGATCCGTCGGCATCTCCCTGAAACTGGCCGTAGTGGTGTCCCTGCTCTCTAAAACCATCTTGGAGATGCCTCAAACTGGCTGGAGGACTGGACTCACAAGGATGCCTATTTATAGTACAAGCAGCTCGGCATAATGTCGACACTCACCCCTATTATTAGTGATGACTCATCTTTAGTCCTTGGTCTCCAACCGGGACTAAGTTCATCTTTAGTCCCGTTGGTGACACCATCCGGGACAAGGTACAAGCCGCATACATAATGTCGACACTCACCCCTATTATTAGTGTTGCTGGCCCACTGGCGCAATCCTTGATCGCGGTTGGTTTCTCCAACCGACTAAGATGAACCTCTCTTTATATAGTCTTTTCCCTGTTTTTATTAGGTTACTCTAAAGTCATTTATTAATATTATAAACCGGGAGAAACCGGGACTATCTAACACTCAGGACTAAAGCCGCCACCTTTAGTCATAATCATGCCTAGTCCTATAGTACGTAACCGGGGTCTTCATCGTCGTCGTCATCATCATCGCCATCGTCACCGCCACTCCGGGATCCTCAGCCCATCCATGGCATATACCAGGCCATTCCAGCTCGGATTCACGGTAGGCGGAGAGGGGTCTCTGAAGACGATGCCGCTACCGCCAGATGGTGTGGGGCTGTGGCGGGTGGACTAAGGGCACCGTAGGCGAGGATGGTCTCCCCCGGTGATGTAGCGCATCACTCTGATGATAGTACAGTTCGCCCACCACAGACGATGGCCGGCTTCATTGTGGTTCACCGGTGGCGGGCCATCACCCTCGTACCCGGCGAGCTCCCTTTCCCGCCTATTAGCGAAGAAGGCATTCCAGGTGTCGTAGTTGTTGGGATCCCACTGGGGATCCATCCGCTGCTCCGGCGTGAGCTCGTGGTAGAAGTGGTTTGTGATGGCCGCTTGGCGTGCGGAACCTTGAGGGACAGGAGGGACAGGAACCCCTCCGGCCAAAGATCCACCAAGGGCGGCGGTAGCCCGGACAAGGGTAGTTGGGCGCCACGCCTCGGTCTCCTCGAGGGTCGAATGGCCCGATGGGCATTGTCCATTGTTCTAAGAGAGGAAGGTGTGGATGTGTGGATAGCCATGGCACGATCACCCTAAATATAGAGGGAAAGGGCGGGAAAACTTGGCGTGAAGCTTTGGGAAATGGTGGGAAATATCTTTAGTCCCGGTTAGTGACTACATCCGGGACTAAAAGCTCTAGTAGAAAGGAAAGGGCGGGAAAACTTGGCAGGAAGAGGTGGGAAATGGCGGAAAATATTTTTAGTCCCGGTTTGTGACTACATCCGGGACTAAATGTCTGCCGAATCGGCAGGAAGTTATGTGCTGAATCACGGCATAGTTTGTGATGTTGTGCTGAATCATTTTTAGACTCACAATATGTGGTTTCTTCAGAGATCCAATGCAAGTTCTAACGATGCTCGTCCCCTATCTTCATGCACACCGGTTCGACCAAAGTTAGAAATTCAGATAATTCAAAACGGGCATAATAAATTCAAAAAAAAATCCGAACAACAAAAATCCTTCGCGTGGTGTCATATTTTGTTACATAGTTGAAAGGAAAAATACCAGACTTGGTATATTGATCATGTTTCGAAAAAACCTTCACAAAATGACCTATCATGTTCGAGGTTTCATGGCTTTCGGTCCAAATGACCGATGTTATGTGCTCAATCACGACATAGTTTGTGATGTTGTGCCCATATTATGCATGTGTGTGGACATTGGTATGGAGAACAATGTTGCAGGAGGAAGTTTTCCTTTTTGTCGCACGGAAAAGCCCTATTCCATTTTCCGAGCACAAAAAAGGGTCGTTTTGTGAAGTAACCACCAAAATGCCGTTTCAGAATGCTACCGTCCCATTTTCCTAAAATACTAGACCACCTTACATGGACTATCTCCCAACCGGTACATCTCAAACCTTTTCGTCCATCCCGGTAAAAGGACAAATGTCTAGAATCCAGAGGAAGTGGGTCCGGTTTGTACTATGTACATGATCTATCGCCGTGATTTTTGAAAAATCATTTTTAGACTCGCAATATGTGGTTTCTTCAGAGATCCAATGCAAGTTCTAACGATGCTCGTCCCCTATCTTCATGCACACCAGTTCGACCATAGTTAGAAATTCAGATAATTCAAAACGGGCATAATAAATTCAAAAAAATCCGAACAATGAAAATCCTTCGCGTGGTGTCATATTTTGTTACATAGTTGAAAGGAAAAATACCAGACTTGGTATATTGATCATGTTTCGAAAAAACCTTCACAAAATGACCTATCATGTTCGAGGTTTCATGGCTTTCGGTCCAAATGACCGATGTTATGTGCTGAATCACGGCATAGTTTGTGATGTTGTGCCCATATTATGCATGTGTGTGGATATTGGTATGGAGAACAATGTTGCAGGAGGAAGTTTTCCTTTTTGTCGCACGGAAAATCCCTTTTCCATTTTCCGAGCGCAAAAAACGGGTCGTTTTGTGAAGTAACCACCAAAATGCCGTTTCAGAATGCTACCATCCCATTTTCCTAAAATACTAGACCACCTTACATGGACTATCTCCCAACCGGTACATCTCAAACCTTTTCGTCCATCCCGGGTAAAAAGGACAAATGTCTGCCGAATCGGTAGGAAGTGGGTCCGGTTTGTACTACAGGTACATGACCTATCGCCCGTGATTTTTTGAAAAAATCATTTTTAGACTCGCAATATGTGGTTTCTTCAGAGATCCAATGCAAGTTCTAACGAAAATGGTTTTGGATTATTTATTCAAATGGTTTTGGATTATTTATTCAAATCCATACACTTTTTATGTTTAAAGTTTTTCTAAATTCCAAATTGATATTAAAAAAATATAAGTTAATTCATTTTTAATTGTAAATGGTTCATATTTTAAATGGTTACATTAATTATTTTTTAAAACAGAAAATTGTTTTGAATTATTTATTCAAATCCAAACATTTTTATGTTTAAAGTTTTTCTAAATTCCAAATTAATATTCAAAAATATAAGTTAATTCATTTTAAAAGGTTACATTAATTATTTTTTAAAAATAGAAAATGGTTTTGGTTTATTTATTCAAATCCATACACTTCTTATGTTTAAAGTTTTTCTAAATTCCAAATTGATATTAAAAAAATATAAGTTAATTCATTTTTAATTGTAAATGGTTCATATTTTAAATGGTTACATTAATAATTTTTTAAAACAGAAAATGGTTTTGAATTATTTATTCAAATCCAAACACTTTTTATGTTTAAAGTTTTTCTAAATTCCAAATTAATATTCAAAAATATAAGTTAATTCATTTTAAAAGGTTACATTAATTATTTTTTAAAAATAGAAAATGGTTTTGGATTATTTTTCAAATCCATACACTTCTTATGTTTAAAGTTTTTCTAAATTCCAAATTGATATTAAAAAATATGAGTTATTTCATTTTTAATTGTAAATGGTTCATATTTTAAATGGTTACATTAATTATTTTTAAAATGTAAAATGGTTTTGAATTATTTATTCAAATCCAAACACTTTTATGTTTAAAGTTTTTCTAAATTCCAAATTAATATTCAAAAATATAAGTTAATTCATTTTAAAAGGTTACATTAATTATTTTTTAAAAATAGAAAATGGTTTTGGATTATTTATTCAAATCCATACACTTCTTATGTTTCAAGTTTTTCTAAATTCCAAATTGATATTAAAAAAATATAAGTTAATTCATTTTTAATTGTAAATGGTTCATATTTTAAATGGTTACATTAATTATTTTTTAAAAACAGAAAATGGTTTTGAATTATTTATTCAAATCCAAACACGTTTTATGTTTAAAGTTATTCTAAATTCCAAATTAATATTCAAAAATATAAGTTAATTCATTTTAAAAGGTTACATTAATTATTTTTTAAAAATAGAAAATGGTTTTGGATTATTTATTCAAATCCATACACTTCTTATGTTTAAAGTTTTTCTAAATTCCAAATTGATATTAAAAAAATATAAGTTAATTCATTTTTAATTGTAAATGGTTCATATTTTAAATGGTTACATTAATTATTTTTTAAAAACAGAAAATGGTTTGGAATTATTTATTCAAATCCAAACACTTTTTATGTTTAAAGTTTTTCTAAATTCCAAATTAATATTCAAAAATATAAGTTAATTCATTTTAAAAGGTTACATTAATTATTTTTTAAAAATAGAAAATGGTTTTGGATTATTTTTCAAATCCATACACTTCTTATGTTTAAAGTTTTTCTAAATTCGAAATTGATATTAAAATAATATAAGTTAATTCATTTTTAATTGTAAATGGTTCATATTTTAAATGGTTACATTAATTATTTTTTAAAACAGAAAATGGTTTTGAATTATTTATTCAAATCCAAACACTTTTTATGTTTAAAGTTTTTCTAAATTCCAAATTAATTATCATTTAAAAAACAATACAAATTTAAACCCCAAATTAAAAAATAAGGCGGGAACAGAGAGAAAATACCTGAATTTTTTTGAAAATAGAATATGTCCGGTTGGAGCCACCAACCGACTAAAGACCTCAAGGCCAACCCTTGGGCTGCTAAAAATATTGGAGTATACGTCCCGGTTGGTGGCTCCAACCGGGACGTATGCCCCTTTAGTCCCGGTTGGAGCCACCAACTGGGACTAAAAGTCCTTCCTTTATAGCGCGCCTCTTCTTCTTCCTTCCTTCCATTCTCTGCTTCACCGAGCCCGCTGCATCCGCCAAGACTGCCGCCCGTCTGCAGCGTGCACCAGTCGTCGCCCACGACTCCGTCTTCCTCGACCCGACTGCTTTCACGGCGTCGATCCGCCAACCTCGACCTCCCACGCTCTCTCCGACCAACCTCACGCTCGGGTGAGCAAGCGAACCTTCGGATGCCTCCTTCCTTCCCTCTCGCTGTAGTTCATGCTCGCGCCATTAGATCCTGCACGCCGTCGCCGTCGTACCACCACCTGCCCGACAACCAATGAGGCGGCGCCGCCAATTTTGAGTCCGCCTGGATGTGCTGATTCCAGCACGCTAAGTCCCGCAGCCCCGCTTGCTCTCCTCCGCTGCCTACCATCACCGTCTGACATGTCTCCGGCGAGCCCAACGTGGCGTCTAGGTGGCATCCGCGTGGCCCTGGTCCCACCAACGACCTCTAGGGCTAGCTCCTTCTCTGGTGACAAATGACCCTGTTTCCCTTTGCTTGCGTACGCTGAGGTGGCTCAGGCCCCTCTCTCAGCCACTATGGCTAGTTGTTACTATGGTGCAAAAGGTTTAAACATTTGATTTAATAATTTCAGAATTTGAATAAAACTTGTAAATTCAATAACTTTTAATCTGTAATTCAGAAAAATACAAATAATATACCAAAATGTTCAGAAAAATGAGAACTATCTATCTATGCTATAATCATGCATTGTTCAACAACTTAAATGACAAGTTTAATTAGAACACCCTAGTAACCCTAACAGGTGATTCCGGAGTTCCTTGAGTTAGGGTTTGCGCCCCTCGGAACCCCGATTAACTTGTCGAGCATGCTTTAGGGTTACATTCCAATGCACATTAACTTGTCATATCATCATCATTGCTTGAGCATTGCATCGATGCCATGTGTTGATTGTTTCCCTTTCTTTCCGGTGATTTGGTTCTTCTCGGTAGAATACGATATCGAGATCGAGATCGAAGACCGAGATCAAGACCATAGAAGATCGACGAACAATACTTGACCAACTATACTCATGTCAAGTACAAGGCTTCCGAAGATCTATTTATCTTCTATCAACAGGCAAAGGCAAGCATAGCCCCACCATGATATAATCCTATGATTTCGAAATCATTTCAATTCTTGCCATGATGCATACGATTCTACTGTGGTCTTTATCGATAGATAGAGTATCCTATCTATTGCATACTCCCTTGAGCTTATACTACCTGATCCATTGCTCCTAGCATAACTAGGTTTGGCTTGTGTACACTGCTAGAGCTTGTATCTGTGTCTGCTTAGCCATGCATAGCTGTCAGTTCTGGTCCATCCAGATGATGTATCAGATGTAGATAATCTAGTATGACAGGAGAACGTGATGAGATGAGATCAGATGTGGGTAGCCCCAGACCCGATTCACATTGTCAAGCAACTGAAAAACCCTATCTTAGATAAGGAATCATTAATACCCCTTAGGTGCATGTGAGTTCGACGATGTGCCTTCGCCAGGGCATTCCAAACCCTCTTACATCGATTCCAATATGGTATTTTGTTAGTATCTAGTGTTACCTATCTGCTGGATAGTTTCCCTTTTGTAGCCTTATACTCATGTTCCCCTCTCATATGCATCCGAGGTTTCTCCGAACTAGGTTTTACACCCCTCGGAACTCTGGAATATTGATTTTAGTTGATTTTAGCTAGACTTACCTATCTACTACACGGTTTCCTTTTTGTAGCTAGGTTTAGGGTTTAGGGTTTCTCTTCATTTTTATTATTGTGTATGTATATATTAGGGTTTCTCTGAATTAGGGTTTATATCTCTCAACACCATACTTAACTTTCTCCTTTAGCCGCTTTGACTTATTCGTTTTTCCACCTATGCAGAAAATATGGACCCACACGTCAGAGACGAAGAAAAGGAAGAGTTGATCCAAGGTGTGATCCGTGGGGAAGATAATTTAGACGTATCAACGTTTCTGAACAACTCCGGTGAGGGTGATCCTCTTTTTACCGGAATAGACAACTTGTTTAAGGTTGAAGGTGTTGCCTTCCGCGAGGGAGAAGGCGATGCCTTGTGTAATCGAGAAGACGACCGCTCCGGCGAGGTGCATGTAATATAATTAATTCATTAATTAATCATCTGTTATCTATATAGAAATAGTAACGACTATCTTTCTTATTTTAGCCCTCCGGATCGAAGGAATCTACTAAAAAGAGCAGACGAGGCCCAACCAAAAAGTTGCAAGACCATGAGAGGTTCAGGATCAAAGATGTCGCTGAAGACGGCAAGCGGACGGCTCCCGAAGTTGTCGCAAACAAATTTGTGGCACAATGCGGAGTAATCGTTAGGGACTTAATCCCGATCACCATTAGAAATTAGAATAGGCCTGCTAATGCGGATGAAGAGGGAACATGTTTATTTGTCCCTAACCATGCCAAAGATTTACTGTGGAAGAGGCTCATGGTTAATTTCAAACTACCGAAGATAGAGCTGGATCCAAATGCGGAGGATCCAGTTGAGGACGCCTTACAACATGGGAGAGCCATGGAGGCTAAGGTCAGGGAGTGGGCTTTGAAGAAGATGGCCCAGTGTTTTACCAACTGGAAGAAAAGATTGCACCTTGACTATGTCGTGAAAGAGAAGACTCCCGATTTCAATAATATTCAGTTTGAGAAGATAAAACCATTCTGGGCTGAGTTTGTGGAATACAAGACATCAGAAAAAGCTAAGAAAATGTCTGCAACAAATAAGCTGAATGCTGCTAACAAGAAGTATCACCATACTATGGGGCAAGGTGGCTCTGGTGGCATTCCTAAGTGGGAGAAACTTGAGAATGAACTGCTGTGATAAAAGATCACCCTAGAGACGATCGATTGGGTAGAACGTGCAAGGAATTGGTTTTACGGGCATGGGGCACGTTGGACTCGGGAGGTGTATATATAACATACGACATAAAGAAGACCCTTGCCAATCGAGAGGATCGAAAAGCGGTAAAGGTCATTAAATATGGGGACTTCATTCCCGATAGAGAGAATGATGAGCTCACACTCGCCCTTGGAAATAAGGAACATGATGGACGAACACGAGGCACAAGAGGCTCCCAACCATGGAGGACCTGGGTTTCAAGAGAGGAAGAAATATCCCGATAGAAGCCATCGAGGAGAAAGGACAGGCAGAAGTTGAAGAAGATAGTCAGAAAGATCGAATGCGATTAATTGAAGAACGATAAAAGCAACAACAAGATGAAATTAACGCACTTAAAGAGCAAAGTACTACCGTCCCATCTCAGCAGCACACTGCATTCGATGCTACCGGCCTATCGAATAATCGAAAAAGCAGTGTGGCTTCCACCGAGGTCCCGGGTGATGACAATGGCGATGACGATGATGCACCGAGCGATGGCTCTGTTGGCTATACCCAGTGGATGATATCACGTAGATGACACATCGCGAGCTACATGTCAAAGTTGTGAACATATCAATGAAGGTGGCGGTCGGCTATGCCTTACCAATTGGACCCACACCAACTTACCACTGTCGTCCGGTTCCAGAGGGCTACGCTGTTGTCGGCGTGGATGAAATCATGCCTACCTTTGAAGTTTTGGATCTTCACTACCTGCAGTGAAGGGGATGTGATCGTCTGGGAGACGCAAAACGTCACCATTCTATGGTCAAGGAATGTATCGGCTTCAAATCACACGCCAAGGCCATCTTTTGCGCCGCCTCACCCGCCGTCTTCGTCGCCTCACCCGGCTCCGTCGCCTCACCAATCTCCGGCGCAGCCATCGCCGCGGGAGCCATCGCCGACGCCTAAGGGTCAAAAGCGTAAGCGTACCACTACTGTGCCTCGTGGTAAGCGATCGCCGAAACGTAAACAAGAGCCTCTTCCAAAAGTACCAAAGGTTCCTCCCAAGAGAGCTTATGATCTTGAAGAGGAGGCTGGCGATCGTTGATCTTGAAGCAGCCGGACGTTTTAAGCTGAGGCGGCCAGAAGAGCCAGTGTTCCCCAGCACCAAAGAAGAAAAATCCAAAGTGTTGAAAATGCTAAAGACTCTTCATCAACCCGAGCCAAAGCTGTCATCAGACTATGAGCGTTTTATTCTCAAGTCACATGCGGCACAAAAAGCCTCGAAGAGCAGTACTGATGCAAGCGAGAAATCTGTTGCCCAGCTCGGAGAACAAGCAAAACAGACTTGCACCCCTCTCAAGGTGATTTCCCGAACCAATGTGGGGTCGAGCAAATATGGGGCGAAGAGTATGATCCAGGTAGTTGCACAATATGGAGAAAGTCGCTGCTCAAGGTATGAGTATTGCCCGAGACTTATCGATTAGAGTTCTTCCCGTGAGTGAAGTAGCATACAAATACCAGACTGGCAAACCTCTCGTCAAACCTGAGGAGGTAAACAATCTTCCAACAAAAATGCGAAGATTGCATAACTGGTACATGCATGCCACAAGGGCCGGGGCTAACTGGATAGTGCTGAGGGTTACAAAAAAGCATCATGGGAAAGATAAGGATGACATGATATCCATTGAATTTGATGAACTATTTCCATTATTCAATCAAGACGCCTTGGACAAATCGATCATCAGTGCCTATTGTCTGTAAGTACTAATTCTGTAATTAATTTAGTCTCCAGCTATATTATTTTGTTTATTGCATGTATATAATCATACTGTAATATGCAGAATGAAGATTCTCGAATGCAGCAGAGGACAAATCTATGACATTGGCTTCATTGACCCATATTGGGTTCATGAAGCTAATCTCAAAATAAGCCCCCAGGATACTGAGGATAATATAGTACATGCGTTAAGGTTTCAAGAAACCAAAAGGGAAATACTATTTCCTTACAACTTCGAGTGAGTGTTATTGTCTTGTATACACTTTCTATTTCGCTTACTCGATGTTAAGTATATAATTGATTAGTTATGCATTTGCAGCTTCCACTATATTCTGTTAATCATTCAACTTGACAAAGGGCGTGTACTAGTCATGGACTCGAAACATAAACCCCTTGAGACGTGGAAGGACATGCAGATACTTCTCCAGCGGTAATTCTAATCATTACGACACTATATCGGCAACGTTCGTGAATTTTATGATATCAAGTACTTAATAACTTATTTTATTCGTTTTCTATGCCGAGCAGCGCTTGGAAACGGTTCACCAACAAGGCTAGGGGTGTTTGGAAAGAGGAGCTTACATTTCAACCACTAGATGTAAGCACCACTAGCTATATCTGCGCATCTCTTTGATTCTAGTTTTGATACAGTTATTATCATGCTTGATTATTATTTTGATTGAACTCTGTTCTCGTAAAGTGCCTGACGCAGGGACCAGGTAACAATCTATGTGGATACTATGTATGCGAGTTCATCCGGCAGACGTGCGATGAGAAGGGCAGAAATTTAGAGCAACTCCACGTACGTAAACAATTTCTATAGTTTTTAATTACAATCAAATTGTGTTTAATTTCATTCATATAGGCTGACTCCTTTTTTAAATCAGATCGAACGTCTACGGGACGGTCTTCTGCCAAAGGATCGCGTACGAGCAATTCAGGAGGAATTGGCGGGATTCTTGGATGCAGAAGTCCTAGACCCAAAAGGGGAATACTAATCGGCTGTGTATAGACAATAGGAATTGTAAAATAGCAACTTTGAAGAAATTGGCCGGTAGCATCGAATAGCAACTTTTGTATGTAGTGCATGAACTCAATCCGTGTATTGAATATAATATTGTCATCATGATGTAATATAAGGTTCCTTCATTGATAAGTGCAAGTCACTAAATAAACAATAAAACAACCTAAATGAATTCTTCATGGCACAAAAGTGGCGAAAATGTCATGACAACAAAATGTGCCAAAATGAATTCTACGCCGCGGCAGAAATGGCCAAATCTACGCCGGCGAAGGTTATTAGTCCCGGTTCTGTCACGAATCGGGACTAATGCTCCACCCCTCGCCTCCGCTGCTGCCACGCAGTGCACCCTTTAGTCCCGGTTGGTGGGGCAACCGGGACTAAAGGTTAGGGCTTTAGTCCCGATTGACCCGTCCCGGTTGGGCAACCGGGACTAAAGCCCCGTACCAACCAGTGGTGGTGCAAGGTTGGTATAGGTGCTTGCATGTGTCCCCCCTCGCATGCATGCGTTCTAACCTAGTAACGAAGGTTCTGGACCTGTATAAGGGGGAATCTCCCTGTTCCGGTGAAACCAGGTAGGATAGTGCCCCAACTTGTGAACCCACATGGTTTTACATCATCCTATGACCTAATCAAACACAAAACAAGAGAGAGCTACGCCAGGCTACCCCCATCAGAAGAATGTCTAGGGGTAGACGATCTGAGGCCCGTAGATCAGGGTTTCGCCAGAGGAAGACCACGAGAACGTCGGAATCAGATGAAAACTTGCATGTGTCCCTAGCATATGTGTGTGAGTGTGGTGCAAGGTTGGTATAGGTGCTTGCATGTGTCCCCCTCGCATGCATGCGCTCTAACCTAGAAGCGGAGGATCTGGACCTGTATAAGGGGAATCTCCCCGTTCCGGTGAAACCGGGTAGGATAGTGCCCCAACTTGTGAACCAACATGGTTTTACATCATCCTATGACCTAATAAAACACAAAACAAGAGATAGATACGCCGGTCTACCCCCATCAGAAGAATGTCTAGGAGGGTAGACGATCCGAGGCCCGCAGATCAGGGTTTCGTCGGAGGAAGACCACGAGAACGCCGGAATCAGATGAAAACTTGCATGTGTCCCTAGCATATGTGTGTGAGTGTGGTGCAAGGTTGGTATAAGTGCTTGCATGTGTCCCCCCTCGCATGCATGCGCTCTAACCTAGAAGTGGAGGATCTGGACCTGTATAAGGGGGAATCTCCCTGTTCCGGTGAAATCGGGTAGGATAGTGCCCCAACTTGTGAACCAACATGGTTTTACATCATCCTATGACCTAATCAAACACAAAACAATAGATAGCTACGCCGGGCTACCCTATCAGAAGAATGTCTAGGGGGGTAGACGGTCTGAGCCCCGTAGATCAGGGTTTCACCGGAGGAAGACCACGAGAACGTCGGAATCAGATGAAAACTTGCATGTGTCCCTAGCATATGTGTGTGAGTGTGGTGCAAGGTTGGTATAGGTGCTTGCATGTGTCCCCCCTCGCATGCATGCGCGCTAACCTAGAAGCGAAGGTTCTGGACCTATATAAGGGGGAATCTCCCTGTTTTGGTGAAACCGGATCGTATAAGGGGGGTGCATGTAGTGATCAAGACCACAATAAACTATTCATATGTGTGTGCTTATGATCCTATGAAATAATATCACCTAACATATATGAAATAAAAGCCTTGCTAACTAAATAAAAGAAAAAGGTAAAAAAAATGCTTTGCAGTGTATATAGCAGAATACACTGATCTTTGTCGTGTACCTTACGGCGAGGGCACACGACAAAGATTCTGCCGTCAGCCCCTGCGGGCGGGTGACCCTGCGAAGCCGCGGGCCCACTTCTTTGCCGTGAACATATCTTTGCCGTGTGTCTTCATTGAATTTGCCGTGATGGTTTTCTTTGCCGTGTGCCTTCGTCTGTCCATTGTCGTGTTTATTTCTTTGCCGTGTTCTTTTTGTGTAGTTTGTCGTGCACCTTTTCTTTGCCATGTTCTTCTTGTTCTGCACACGGCAAAGATATTCTTTGCCGTGTTCCGAGCCTTTTGGCACATGATAAAGGGCGGGGGCGACGGCAGCGAACATTTTTCCCGTAGTGAGAATGAGGGACAAGGGTGGCCAGCTATCTGCACTGTGAGATGAGGACGGAGAAAAAAGGTTTTACCCAGGTTCGGGCCCCGGAGAGTAAAGACATACTCCTATTAGATTATATTATCTAGAGATTATAGTGATGGCGAGCTCGACGGCTAGGCAGCGATTCGATGGGGTATCTGATAGAACGTAAGTACTATGTGTATCCTAGGGAGGTTTATATAGGGGTACCTCTCTAGGGTTTACAGATCTACAACCGAGTTGGATAAGAACTCGGAGGGTTTTGACCTAATCCGATTGGGCCTAGCTACGCTCCTAGGCCTTTAGCTTCCAGTCGCCTGGCTCCTTCTTGGGTCATGATCCAGTCGCCGTCCCACAGGCCCATTCGCTGGGAGTTGGATCCAGTAGGGACCGTCCTGCTGGGTATACCCCACTCGGCATATCCCCATCAGTAGTCCCCGAGATCGTCGTTAATTTGTCGCAGGTGTTCTTTGGTAGTCAAAGTATACATGTCCAATTTGGATGCCCAGTCGAATCAGCGGTGGACTCCCTCAATGAAGGAAGGAATCCTCAGCATATATCTTCAGTCAAAATATCGGCGTCCAATCGAATTGCCAATTTGGCAAGTAGTCGAGTCGCATCTTTGGCGAATGGGTCGGCGAGTCGAGTAGACAAAGTTGGACCGTCATTTAGTCAAACTAGCCGTTGGGTAATCCAACGGTAATATTGGCGTAATTACCGTGGGGTAACGGCTCCTCTGGAAATGGTGGGAAGCAACCGCTATATAAGGAGAGTGACAGGGGAGTTGCGAGTCTTCCTCACATTCCCTCTGATCCCACGCACCCTTCAGTCTTCCATCCGATCCAAAATTTCTAGAGCGAGCTAGCGAATCCAGATCAATTCTATGATGGCGCCTCCGAAGGAGCAGTGGGGCAAGTCTAAGTGCACCACGGCGTCATTGAAGTCGATCCAAGATGCGGGGATCCTCTGCAAGGGGAAGTGGCGGATCCCCCGACCGGAGAGACGAAACCGGATCCCCGCGCCGGTGAGTTCATCTGCTTCACTAGCCACCTGGAGAGGGGCTAGGGTTTCCTACATAAATCTTCGTCCGACGGTTCTGTGCCTACTACGCCATTAAGCCCTTAGATCTGGGGCCTCATAGCATCGAGCAGCTTGCCGTTTTTGTGGTGTTCTGCGAGTGCTATCTGGGATGCCGCCCGCACTTCCCTCTATGGTAGGAGTTGTTCCACGGGCGCATCGGCCGCGAAGGGGCAGGCGACCCGATGCTGGCGGTGGGTGGACTCACCTTACAATTGAAGAACAAGGCCCCCTTCCTCGAACTCATGCTGCCGAAGAAGGTCGCCAGCGAATGGAAGAAATTCTGGTTCTACGTCAGCAAGTCGACACCGGACGGCGAGGTGCTGCTCCCAACATTTACCGCTGACAGGAGGGAGCCACGCCGGCTGCAGGTGGCCAAGCTCCCCCACGACCAGCGGATGGTCATGGACGAAATGCTAACGACGATCCGTCAGCTCAAGAAGGATGGGCTTGAAACCATCAATTTGTATAACTGTTGGCTCGGATGGCGATTGGTGCCGCTGGCCAGTCGCTCCCATTAGATGTATGAGTACACCAGCAGGGACGATGGGACCAAGGCCTGCACCACCGAATGGAAGGCCGATGACTACGCCACCGCGCTGAGGAAGATCACCGACACGAAGTATGTCGATCCGAAGGCCGAGATCGCCCCGTATACCGCAAAGCGCCAGGCACCGACGGTGATTTTCTTTACCCTTTATACCTTCGCATTCGCGGAAATGCAGTCGTGGTTTGCTGACATGTGCTTGTCCTTTTCAGTGGTTCCAAGTCCTGGAGGGTTGGCTCCCTCCTGCCGATGACGAGAGCTCTGAGGAGGTCAAGGGGGATTCAAGCGAGTCCTGCGACGACAATGACAAGGTGGTGGAAGTTGCCACGCCCGCGGCCACTTCTCGAAAGACCCGTGGGCAGTGACAGCACGAACTCGAGGCCAGCCGGATCCTCGAGGGACACGATGGGGGCGAGGGCGACGTCCAAGAACATAGTTCACGGCGCGTGACCATGCCATCAAAGAAGAAGTCGCCCGCGAAGAAGAAGGCGCCTAAAGTGGCGTCTCCGCCCTAGTCTACGGCTCGCTCCGAGTCGGGCAGTGAAGCCGGCGACGAAGAGGCCGAAGCTTTGATGAAAGCTCCGGAGGTGACGGATCTGAGAGCCGAGGATGTGGTGGATAAAGAGGTGCCCCTTGCAGCTATCCCACCGCCATTCTTGGCGGTCTCGGGGCTTGGATCCACTCCTGCTGCGGCGGCCTCTCCGTCGAAGGAGGCAGAAGTGTCGGCTGGAGCAGAGCTTCCCGCTGCCGCGGCCTCGTCTTCAAAGAAGGATGTGGTGTTGTGGGCCCCGGCCGTATTTGAGACGAGCATCAGTCGCAGGCTGGGTCCGGAGTTGGAGAAGCCGACACACATCCGTACTGGTCTGCGCTTCATTCCGGTCGCTAAGTAAGATTTTCACCGAGTGGATTCGAGGTAGTGTTTGTAGTCGTTGATTGAGTCGCTGATCGTGCCTTTTTGCAGGACTGGTGCAAAGAAGATTGGTCACCCAATGGTGTCCAAAGTGCCGCCAGTCACCACTTGAGGGGAAATTGACCCCTCGAAGAAGAGGAAGGGAGACGAAGCCGAGGCGCCCGTCGAGGGAGCGAAGAAGAAGAAGGGTGATGACTCCGTCATAAATGTGGATGAGCCAGCCGATGCACCGAGCGAGGAGCTGATCGAACTTGACACAACCGCGGAGGCCGATGTGGCCATGGGGTTGTAGCTAGGCGAGACATCCGCGTTATTCGGGGCATCGGAGCCCACGACTAGCTGCTTCAGGGGCGATGGCGGCGATGTTTCCTCGCTTCATGGCGAAGGCTTCCACCACGGGAGCTATGATGCATTCGCCTCAGGTGCCCGAAGTTTTAGACGCGGACGTCGGGCAATGCCGCGGGCAAACGCCCTTTGTGCTGCCGTCACTAGACGCTGTCGAGCTGCACAGCATGCTAGGCGTAGCTATCCAGGTATGTCCAGTCCCCAAGGATCTACTCGCTGAATTTCAGCGGGTGGATTCTTATTTCTTTTGCTGTGCAGTCCCCGAGTGGCTAGTCGCTGAATTTCAGTGGCTAGGCACTTATGAAATTTTGGTGTCTAGTCACCGAGTGGCTAGACGCTGAATTTCAGCGGCTAGGCACTTAGGAAATTTTGGTGTCCAGTCTCCAGTGGCTAGTCGCTGAATTTCAGCAGCTAGACACTTAGGAAATTTTGGTGTCCCCTTACGTTTGTTTCCTCTTCATAGGGTCTTCAGCATGAATCGGTGGAGCGACTAGCCGCAAAGGATCGCTTGGAGCGCGAGCTCCGATCTGTGCAGGAGGTGAACCAACAGCTTCATGCGACTGGAGGTGGGTGTTTGAGTACTTAGGCAGGTTCCTTTGATTTTGTTGCGTGGAGTCTCACTTTGTTTTCTTTGTAGAGGAGCGCTCCGCCGATGTTGCCAAGGCCCGCGATGGTCTTGTCTCCAGCCGTCGAGTTAGAGACTGCCAAATATTCGTTGACCGCCGTGGAGAGGCGGGTTGCCGAGCTGGAGAAGGAGCTGAAGACCGCAAAAGCAGAAGCGACCTCGTCGGAGGAACATGCCAAGGCAGTTGTTGCCGCAACAGCGGACGAGCGGAAGCTTTCCGACACGCTTGTTGCTGGTCTCCAGGATCAACTGAAGGATATTCAGGACTTCACCACAGGGATCTGCCGTCCACTCCTGGGTGAGAATCTCGTTGAGTCCTTGTCGTAGCGGTTGATGGGTTCCCGAGTGGGCGAGTCGCTACGCCGGCGAGTCCACGAGCGGGTGAAGCTGAAGTTGTGTATTCATTTGACTCTGACTTGATGTTGTTTGCAGGGAAAATACTTGATGAAGACTCTGAGGTGCAGTCGTATGACGCCAAGAGATGCGTGACCATGCTGGTGGACTCGGCTGCCCTTTCGGCGACGTGCATTCGCGCCATTCTCCAGGAGATCTCGCCCACTGAGGTGATTCCCAGCGAGCTAACAAAGGTATGGAGTTACCTTGAAAAGGCGCCGCCGATGGTCGAGTACATGGCACGGTCGGTGTTTCGCCGTGGAGCCGTGACTGCGCTAAGCCTCGGGCTCGCGCATTTCCCCGACGACTTTGACCTTGACGATGTCACCAGCGGGTACCCATCTGCGACTGGCTCGGTGGAGATCTTCGAAGTTCTGAAGCTGACCGAGAAGGCGGCCACGTACTCCGAGCGGGTGCTGGCGATGGGCGACCTACTGCTGTACCAGGAGACGGTGGTGGCGCCCAACGACCTTGAGCCAGCGCATCGTTATCTCAAATCGGAGCAACCATTCCGATCGGCGATGGCGAAGAGCCTGACGACGTACCCAGCGAATCCGTGGGAACCCTTCATCCGGGTCCGCGGTGGTGGCGACGCATCGACCTCGAAGCCTGCGGAATAAAGATTTTCCGAGTGGCTTTTGTATTAATATAATTAGGTCTGTAACAATCCTTGCCTTCGAACAATATATTTTGCTGCTTGAGGAAATGAAAATATGTTGAGTCAGTTCGAATTGACTTTGGTTTATGTGTTGTGCGAGTCCCCGAGCGCATCCGCCCTTTGATGGGGTTTACCTCGTGTTTCTATATGTTTGTTTGCTTTATACTGTTAGTTAGTTAGGGTCGACTCGTCGTGGTTTGGAAAGCCAGTCGCTTGGCGACCCCAAGAGGTGCTCTATACTTAGCCGTTTTCCCGGACGCGAACGGGGTCGGTTGGGTGATTCCCCGAGCGTGGTACTTAGCCGTTCTAGTCGCATGCCCAAGGTAGGTGAGGACGGGGCGCGTTGTATGTGGCGCGTCACTCCATCTAGCTTGGGGAGCCAGTCGCGTGGCGAGTCCAGGGCACGCTCTCATACTTGGTGTGTTCCTGAGCCGTGTGGGTTTAGACTGAAGCGAGTCCTCGAGCGTGGTACTTAACCATTCGAGTCCCTGCGTCGAGGATTTGGAGGACCGGTCGCTGTATGAAGCGTGTATGGTTGTCTTGGACCAGCAGGGCGACTCCGATGGGGGCTTCGGGTTGGCGTTTTTGTGGACGACGCAAGGCCTGAATTCCTTCGGTGCCCTTGCGCTGCACTACTTAGCTGTGCCATTCGCGCGGCCAAGGGTTGACTTCCCTGAGTAGCGTTATGTTGTAGTTACGAGTGCGATTGGCACAAGACTTGGAGAGTAAGCACAATTTGTGCGAGTTGAATGTATTTTATTGCATGGCAGGGGAATCCAGGTCGATGTTCTAAGTGTAGAACTTCCTTAGGAGATTTACATTCCAGGGCCGCTTGACGTCGAGCTGTCCGTCGCCTCGAACGTAGATGAGGTAGTAGGCGTCCCTCCCATGGGGGAGAGAGCTTGTGCATGCCCTTATTGTCCTGGATCAGTCGCAAGACCAAGTCGCCTTCCTGGAAGGTGCGAGTCCGTACTCGGCGGATGAGGTAGCGACGGAGCCCCTGCTGGTAGATGGCGGTGCGGGAGCGAGCTAGGTCACGTGCTTCGTCGAGCTGGTCGACCCCATCTTGGTGTGCGAGCTCGTTATCGTCCTCCATGTAGTTGACGACCCGGGGCGAGTCGTGCTCCAGGTCAGTCGGCATGACGGCTTCGGTGCCGTATACCATGAAGAAGGGCGTGAACCCTATCGACCGGTTGATAGAGGTGCGGATGCTCCATATGATGGAGGGGAGATCTTCGACCCAGCATCCCGGAGTTTGCTCCAGGGGAAATTGCAGTCGCACCTTGAGGCCATGGAGGATGCTTTGGTTGGCGTGTTCCGCCAGGCCATTGGACTCCGGGTGTGCGGCTGATACGTCGGAAACGTATCTATACTTTTTGATGTTCCATGCTTGTTTACTATCTACTTTGCTTTGCTTTGTCTACACTTTGAGGTTTTTTATATGTTTTCTGGTACTAACTTACTAACAAGATGCCACAGTGCCAGTTGCCTGTTTTCTTCTGTTTTTGGTCCAGAAAGGCAGAAAATCAATATTCCCGAAATTGGACGGGACAAAAGCCAAAGACAATATTTTATCGTGGGGAACACGAAGCTAGAGTACGAGATGGAGGAGAGCCACCAGGGGGCCACACCCCCTGGCCGCGCGGGTGGGCCTACCCCATGCCTGGGGGGGTGCGGCCACCCTGGTGGCCCCCTGCCTCACCTCTTCGCCTATAAAGACCCTCGATACAGAAACCCTAAGTACCCGATCAATATTCCACGAAACCGTTTGTAGCCGCCGACACCATCATCCCTAGATCGAGGGGATCTGAAGCTCTTCTCGGCACCGTGCCGGAGGGGAGATCATCCCAGAGGCCTTCTTCTTCATCATGCTAGCCTCCGGTATGAAGTGTGAGTAGTTCCACCTTGGACTACGGGTCCATGTAGTAGCTATATGGTTGTATCTCCTCCTTTGTGCTACCATGTTTAGATCTTGTGAGCTCCATTCATGATCAAGATCATCTATTTGTAATCATGCATGTTGTGTTCGCGAGGATCCGATGGATATTGAGATTACTATGTCAGATTGATTAATGGTTTTGTCTTATTGATTCTATCATGTCTGTGTTGTTTGTGATCTTGCATGCTCTCCGTTTATAGTAGCTATCTTGGCCGAGTAGATGCTAGTGACTCCAAGAGGGGGTATTTATGATCGATAGTGGGTTCATGCCTCTATTTAATCCAAGGGAAGTGATAGAAATATCCAAGGTTGTAGATGTGTTGTTGCCACTAGGGAGAAAACAACGGTCTCTTGTTCATGGAAAAAGTGGATTGTTTACCTTACACACTTTTCTTAAAGCAGTTATCTGTTGCTTACAACTTAATACCATAGGGGGTTCATATGATAACCTGAAGGTGGATTACTAGTCATAGATGTAGTTGGATGGCGGTCTATGTATCTTGTTGTATTGCCTAATCGAATCTCATAGGATCATGAATGTCTAGTATTGAATTGTTATGCCTTGCTCAGTCCTGTTAATTGCCCAGCTGTAACTTGTTTACCCAGCATGCCATGTTTGTTTATCTTAAGGAGAACACCTCTAGTGAACTATGGACCAGGTCCAATCTTTACCATTGATATATCTTCCACTGTTAATGTTTACTTTCTGCAAACCACTATTACCTTCCACACCATACAGTTAATCCTTTGTTTTCAACAAACTGGTTTGATTGACAACGTCACTGTTCGTTGGGGCAAAGTCTTGAGTTTGTGTTGTGCAGGTCTCCAAGTTGCTAGCGACACCTTTGAGTCGTTTCCTTCCTCCTACTGGTTCGATGACCTAGGTTTCTTATTGAGGGAAGACTTGCTGATGTGCTCATCACACCTTGCTCTTGGGAACTCCCAACGAAGCGCTACCACGTGCCATCAACAAGTTTTCTAGCGCCGTTGCCGGGAGGCTAAGGACGTCTTCACAAGGGGAGTCCTTCACAACCTTTCTCTTTACTTTGTTTTTGTTTTGCTTAGTTTCTTTTGCTTGGTTTTGTTTGCTTCTTTTTATCAAAAACTCCAAAAAAAGTAGTTTAGTTTGGTTTCCTTTCTCCTATCAAAAACACAAAAAATAGCTCCTACTTTAGTTGTCACCCTGCTCTAGCTCACCATGTTGATCCCCAAGTTCACCCTGAAAGACCTTTCAATAGGTAGTGGCTCCATAATTGGGAAAGAAAATATTGAAGAATTCTTTAATCATGTTAACAAACATGAGGATATTGAGGATAGATCTATAGCAGAACTTGCTCCTAATTATGAAATTGGTGCAACTTCTTTAGTTCATATGTTGGAGGCTAGGTTCGTTAACCTTAACCCCATGATGCAAATTTTGTTTCTTAAACTAAAAGAAGAAGAGGATCCTAAAAAGAGAGATTTTATCCTAGAAACTTTACTTAAAGAATTCAATGATGTTGCTAAGGAAGCCAAAGAGGGGGTATTTATGATCGATAGTGGGTTCATGCCTCTATTTAATCTAAGGGAAGTGATAGAAATATCTAAGGTTGTAGATGTGTTGTTGCCACTAGGGAGAAAACAACGGTCTCTTGTTCATGGAACAAGTGGATTGTTTACCTTACACACTTTTCTTAAAGCAGTTATCTGTTGCTTACAACTTAATACCGTAGGGGGTTCATATGATAACCTGAAGGTGGATTACTAGTCATAGATGTAGTTGGATGGCGGTCTATGTATCTTGTTGTATTGCCTAATCGAATCTCATAGGATCATGAATGTCTAGTATTGCATTGTTATGCCTTGCTCAGTCCTGTCAATTGCCCAGCTGTAATTTGTTTACCCAGCATGCCATGTTTGTTTATCTTAAGGAGAACACCTCTAGTGAACTATGGACCCGGTCCAATCTTTACCATTGATATATCTTCCACTGTTAATGTTTACTTTCTGCAAACCACTATTACCTTCCACACCATACAGTTAATCCTTTGTTTTCAACAAACTGGTTTGATTGACAACGTCACTGTTCGTTGGGGCAAAGTCTTGAGTTTGTGTTGTGCAGGTCTCCATAGCGACACCTTTGAGTCGTTTCCTTCCTCCTACTGGTTCGATGACCTAGGTTTCTTACTGAGGGAAGACTTGCTGCTGTGCTCATCACACCTTGCTCTTGGGGTCTCCCAATGAAGCGCTACCACGTGCCATCAACAAGTTTTATAGCGCCGTTGCCGGGAGGCTAAGGACGTCTTCACAAGGGGAGTCCTTCACAACCTTTCTCTTTACTTTGTTTTTGTTTTGCTTAGTTTCTTTTGCTTGGTTTTGTTTGCCTCTTTTTATCAAAAACTCCAAAAAAAGTTTAGTTTGGTTTCCTTTCTCCTATCAAAAACAAAAAAAATTAGCTCCTACTTTTAGTTGTCACCCTACTCTAGCTCACCATGTTGATCCCCAAGTTCACCCTAAAAGACCTTTCAATAGGCAGTGGCTCCATAATTGGGAAAGAAAATATTGAAGAATTCTTTAATCATGTTAGCAAACATGAGGATATTGAGGATAGATCTATAGCAGAACTTGCTCCTAATTATGAAATTGTTGCAGCTTCTTTAGTTCATATGTTGGAGGATAGGTTTGTTAATCTTAACCCCATGATGCAAATTTTGTTTCTTAAACTAAAATAAGAAGAGGATCCTGTAAAGAGAGATTTTATCCTAGAAACTGTACTTAAAGAATTCAATGATGTTGCTAAGGAAGCCAAAAAGGTATTTGAACGTTTTAATATGATAGGCTCATGTGTAGATGTTATGGGTACTTTAGATAAAACCAAACCCAGAAAGGAAATTAAGATACCCATACCTTTTAAACTTGTAGGAATGCATGAAGCCTTAGAAAAGAATTTTGATTGGATTGTTCCTGAAAATCCTTTTGATGAAAGTAGTGAACCTAAGAGAGATGAGAAAGGATCCTCTAAAACTCATTTGGATGAGATACCTTTCCTAGTTGAAGAGATTGCAAGGTTTGATGTTAATGCTTCTTCATTTGAAAATACTTGATTCTTGCTTCTTGTGCCTAACTTAAAGCCGTTAAAGAAAAATACTTATTGGCAGATAACCCAAAAGTTTTCTTGAGTCTTGGAAGTTATTACTTCTGTAATGACCTCTCCTTATCCTCTTTATTTGCTTTTTGTGCCAAGGATAACCTCTAATGAGAGGGAAGTAAGATTTTGGGAGTTGCTGTCCCAAAATAGATTTTTGTGATCCACCGTATAAATTCGTGTAAAATATCTGTAAGTCGGATTGAGCTGATATTGAATAAATCCCCCAGTATCTTAGCTAACTTTCGTTAGTTCAACACTTTTTGATTTGAGCAACAGAAGGTCTTCGAAAAATCGGTTTCTACCTGCTGGTCTGTTTTGACAGATTTCTGCCATTATTTGCATTTGCTTCTTATTGATTCCTTTTTGGGTTCTTTTTGGGAAATTGAAATTTTTGAGGGAATTACTACAGTAGCTTGTGTTTTTAGTGAAAGTTTTGCTGTTCTAAAGCTCA
Source organism: Avena insularis (assembly GCA_023614405.1). Classification (NCBI taxonomy): domain Eukaryota; kingdom Viridiplantae; phylum Streptophyta; class Magnoliopsida; order Poales; family Poaceae; genus Avena; species Avena insularis. The sequence goes on along the minus strand of CM042689.1, from coordinate 25,080,549 downwards.
ACCCAAAGGTCTATTATCTTTTGAATACACTAATGTTGCTAATGAAGATTGTGTGAAGTTTTATATGAAGGAAATTTTCAGGTGTAGAGAAAGAATGATGTAATGAGATGAAGAATGGACAAAAGCTCAAGCTTGGGGATGCCACCCCGTGTCACCCCAAGAAATATTCAAGAGGTACACGCATCAAAGCTAAGGGATGCCCAAGGCATCCCCTTCTTCATCAATGAAAAGCTCGGGTCTTTCTAGACACTTCGTTTTTATTGTTTCATGCACAGTTGTGATGTTCTTGGAGCATCTTAGTTTTTGTTTTAGTTTTCTTAGTTTTCTTGAATAAAGTAGTTTGTACCCCCGTTCTCGTTGTGTTGTTTCAAATAAGTTGATTGGTGTTGGAGAGGAGTAGAAAGTTCTTGCTTGACTTGTACAAGAGGAGCTTGTTTGACTGTGACTTAGACTTTAGCATGTCATGCTAGATGTTGTTTTGACTTTATGCTTAGTGATTATTGCTGTAGCATGACTTGTTCCAAACAATTAGGATTGTTTAATGTGCCTTGAAGGAATCATGCATTGTTTTAGCATATAAAAGCATAGTATTGTGGTATTCTCCTTTGATGCTTTGTTTGGGTTGACTTGGCACATGCTCACACCATGTTATGACTCTGAACCAATCACCTTAGCCTCTATGATCATTTAGTTTTTGACTTGTGGTACCAATTTATGCTTTGATTAGTAATGTTTTGTCGCTCTGCATGATTATGGCCATTATTGCTCTCTTAGTTGGTCGCTCCCAATCTTTTGCTAGCCTCCACTTATATTGAGTAAGCTCTACTCATGCATCCAACTTCCAAGAAACCAAGTTATTCCAAAGTGTCCACTATATATTCCTATGCATGGTGTGTTACATCGTTCCAAGTATATTCTTGTTTTCATCTATCTTCTAGTTAAGAAGTCTCTTTGTTATGTGAAAACTTAGTGACTAAAGCTCTCACGAACTTAATGGCACACTTTATTTTTCTTTCCCCTAATAAACTTGAACCATTATGTCATCTATGTTGTATATGCTTGCACTTATTTATTGGAATTAGCAGAACCGTGCTGTCACGGGGAACGCTTTCAACATTGCACTTGTACTTTGTACACAATTGATATCATGCTCTTTTGTCTATGGATGTTGTCGGTGTGAAATAAAAGGGGAGCTTGTAAGTCCATGGAGTTATTTATGTGTGTTAGAGAAACGCCTTGGTCGCTAGCCTAAGCCATGCCTAATCATGGTGGAAACTTGCAACATCACCATAATGACATCTATGAAGCTTTCTTCTTATAAAAAAAGGAGACATATTGAAAAGAGGAAAGAGATAAAAAAAACACCATTTTCCCATGGTAAATAAGAAGATTGCTTAGATGCTCATTGTCTGCTTGCCTTGTCATTTTGATTATGGGATAGCTCCTGTATCATGTGCAAGGGGTACCCCGTTGACGGTTCTCTATGATACACATGTACTTACTATGACAAGAACTTACATGTGACTAAAGTTGAGTAGCATGACGAGCGACCCTCGTATTCAAGGGACATGAGATTGCCAACTTATACTTTGTCAAGCATATACACCATAGTTTGTTCACTTTAACTTTAATCACTACAAGATGCTTATGATAGGGGCAATGAGAGCTGAAAGCTAACAAGTACCATAATTTTTGGAAGCTCTTTTTGAAACTTGAAATCCCTGCTTCCCTTATGAAGGGCCTTTCTTCCATCATTATATTGAGTCTCCACCATTATATTGAGTCGAGGTACAACATGTAGCGGAGCTAGTCACCCTTGGGAGAGGTGAGTATGATTCCTGTCCCTGTGCCATCCGCATTCTTGGACCCGTCGAAGTGGAGCGACCAGTAGTTCTCGGTCGGTTGGTCGGTCAGTAGTTCTCGGTCGGTCAGTAGTCCTCGGTCGGTTAGTAGTCTTCGGTCGGTCAGTAGTTCTCGGTCGATCAGTAGTCCACGGTCTGTCAATAGTCCTCGGTCGGTCAGTAGTCCTCGGTTGGTCAGTAGTTCTCGGTCGGTCGGTAGTCCTCGGTCGGTCAGTACTTCTTGGTCGGTCATTAGTTCTCGGTCGGTCAGTAGTCCTCGGTCGGTTAGTAGTCCTCGGTCGGTCAGTAGTCCTCGGTCGGTCAGTAGTCCTCGGTCGGTCAGTAGTTCTCGGTCGGTCAGTAGTCCTCGGTCGGTCAGTAGTCCTCGGTCGATCAGTAGTTCTCGGTCGGTCGGTAGTCCCTCGGTTGGTCAGTAGTCCTCGGTCGGTCAGTAGTCCTCGGTCGGTCCGTAGTCCTCGGTCGGTCAGTAGTCCTCGGTCGATCCGTAGTTCTCGGTCGGTCGGTAGTCCTTGGTCGGTCGGTAGTCCTTGGTCGGTCGGTAGTTCTCGGTCGATCAGTAGTCCTCGGTCGGTCAGTAGTCCTTGGTCGGTCAGTAGTTCTCGGTCGATCAGTAGTCCTCGATCGGTCAGTAGTTCTCGGTCGGTCAGTACTTCTTGGTCGGTCATTAGTTCTCGGTCGGTCAGTAGTCCTTGGTCGGTCAATAGTCCTCGGTCGGTCAGTAGTCCTTGGTCGGTCGGTAGTCCTCGGTCGGTCGGTAGTCCCTCGGTCGGTCAGTAGTCCTCGGTCGGTCCGTAGTCCTCGGTCGGTCAGTAGTCCTCGGTCGGTCAGTAGTTCTCCGTCGGCCAGTAGTTTTCGGTCTGTCAGTAGTCCTCGGTCAGTCAGTAGTCCTCTCCTTGATCTTCTCACAAGATCCCCAATGAGGTACTCTAATTGCTGCACAGAAATCAGCAAAAGGCAGGTCGATAGCTAAATTGTATATTTTATAATGGACCATGCGATTATATGAAGACCAAGTAAACTGGAAGTCCAGCACCATAGCCATAGTTAGCTTAACATATTGAAAAGGTTCACCTTCAACAAAGTGTTCCAACCGTGCATTGGTAATCATAGTATGGAAATCTTGGAAGATCCCCGCGGCTCTCATAAATTCAGAGCATGGATAAATGGAAGGGAAGACTCCTTCCTCACGATGGACTCTTATTGGCTCAGGTACCATCAAATCATATTGATTCAGTGGGTATGCACTCATCTTCCTTTCTAAAATTTTTAGACAAACATCAAAACAAGTGATTTCCAAATTGATAAATGATGAGAAACTACTATAGGAACTGAAGGGTTTCGCAGCATAGTAAATCAAAATTTTCTACGGAAGCGAACAGAGGGAAAGCCAAGATCTAATCTAGGAGATGCAAACAACGAGAGAGATTGGATTAGATCTTCATACCCTTGAAGATTCGCATGGAGCGTTAAATCGGGCGTGGGTGATGTAGTCGTACTCGCTTCTCCTTCTCGCGATCCGATCCGATCTAGCACCACAAGTGGCGGTGCCTCCGTGAGATGCACACGTGCGGCACCTCGACGTCTCCTCCTTCCTCAGACCAGCAAGTATGGTGGAGAGATAGATTGGATCTACAACCTGACGGCGTGGTGTATGGTGGAGAATTTCTGCATGAGGCTTCGCCTACAAGCAGTCGGGAGGAGAGAGGAAGGCGGCAGGCAACTGGGTTTGGAGGAAGGTGTGTGGGGAAGTGTGAGAGGCGCACCAGCCCTCTATATATAGAGTGCGGCCAGCCCTCTCTCCTCCAAGCCTATCTCTAGTTTAAACAATTTAAACTCTCCCTTATCTAGAAATCCTATCTTATCTTATCTCTAGTTTAAGCGATTTAAACTCTCTAGGATCGGCTGGGCCCTATGGGGCCTTGTGCCTGGCCCAATGCGGCCAGGACACTCCCTCATAGGCCCATGCCCCCCCTCCGGAAGGTGGGACCATGTTGGCCCCTTCCGGAAGGTTCTAGAAGCTTAGGTATAATACCGATTAACCCGGAACTATTACGAACTCCAAAAACTGCACTGCCTTATATGAATCTTATTCTCCGGACCATTCCGGAACCTCTCGTGATATCCCGGATCCCATCCGAGACTCCGAACAAAAATTCATAAACCAATTATCCAATCTATCCTAGCGTCGAGACACGTTAAGTGTGTGACCTGAGTTCGAGAATATGCGAGACATGATCTTCTATCAATAATCAACGGTGGTGCAGGCACCCATATTGACTCCACACATTCATCGATGATCATATCGGATGAACCACGATGCCAGATTCAATCAATCCCATATATATATTCCCTTCGTCTCGCGATATTTTACTTGCCCGAGATTCGATCGTCGGTATCGTCATACCTAGTTCAATCTCGTTCACAGCAAGTACTTTACTCGTTCCGTAATCCGATATCACTTTGTGATCAACTCCTTAACCACATGCTTGCAAGCGGTGTTGATATCGATTATCGAGTGGGCCCGAAGTATATCTCTCCGACTTGGGAGGGACAAATCCCATCTCGATACATACAACCCAACAGATACTTTCCGATCACCTGAGAGACACCTTTATGATCACCCTCTCATAGGATGACGTTTGATGACCTCAAAGCTTTCTTCCGATACCAGGGAGTTGTATTATCTCATGGTCTAAGGAATACAATATTTGACATAAGAAAAACTTCTAAAGAGCGAACACGATGACACGATCTAATTGCTTCGCTTAGTTTGGGTCTATCCACCACATCATTCTCTAGTGATATGATCTCATTATCAATTGACAACTCATGTCTATGGTTAGGAAACCTTAACCATCATTGATCAATGAGCTAGTCCATAGAGGCGTACTAGGGATACGGTGTTGTTCACAAACCACACAAGTATTAAAGTTTCCGCTTAATACAATTCTAGCATGGAATATAAACTTTATCATGAACAAGAATTATAATAATAACATCTTTATTATTGCCTCTAGGCATAATTCCAACAGGAACTTGCTAGAGGGCTACACATGCATCAAAACGTAATCTCTAAACATAGAACAAGCATGCAAGCTCGCACAACCTGACACCTATAGCAGCAAAATACTCAAGATACAATCTACCAATCACAAATCTAATTGGACAAGCGGAGGAGGCACATACCAAGGAGCAATCCCTCCAAAAATCAACAGAAAAGATGGGCTGAGCAAGGAGATCAAAAATCGGGAGCAAGAACAGCAGGAACTTGACTTCCTCTTTATCAGGAGCATCATTTTTGTCATTAACACTCTCAGTTTCAGCATCAGAGACAAATATACTATTAGGATCTACATCAGGTTCAAGTGGTTCCTCAACTATTTTATGTTTCTTTCTTTCTCTTACGAGGACTACCAATACTCTCACCTTGTTGAGAATCCTGCTCAATTCTTTTAGGGTGTCCTTCGGGATATAAAGGATCTTGAGTGGCTATACCACTCCTAGTTCTAATTCCATAAGCATGGTTATCTCCTGAGGTATTAACTAGCATATCTTTTTGTACCTTAGCAAGTTGATCAATTTGGGTTTGAACCATTTGAAAGTGTTTACAAATCATTTTAATATCATTAGCAGTTCTTTACACAGTATCTTTCAACTCATTGATAGCTCTAGAGTTTTTTCTAATAAATGATTCTAAACTTGTTTATTAAAATTACCTTGTTTAACAATAAATGTGTCAAGTTCCTCTAAGCATTGATCAGGAGTCTTACCATAGGGAATATCACCTTCATCAAAGTGGAGAGAGTGTACCTCAATAGTAGATGAGTGAGGAATTTGCTTGCATAATTCTTTTATAGGAGATAGATTCTTCACATCTTCAGCTCTAATACCTTTCTAGTGCCTGACGAAGGCTTCACGCATGTCCTCCGAGGAGTCGATGTTGTCTGGGGGGAGGGTGTTGATCCACTATCGGGTCACTCCATCCATCATTAGGGGGAGGTAGCGAGCGGTGAGGAGGTCGGTGTGGCCGGCGATTCCCATCGCCATGAGGTATGTGTCTAGCCACACGGCTGGATCATATGTAGGATCGTACTTTTCAATCTCCTTCGGCACTTTGAAGTTCACCGGGTATTTCTCGTCTCGTATCATCGGTCCGAAGCACAGGGGGCCGACTCGATTGAGGGAGCCCCTTGGCTCGCCGTTGTTGCGGTTGGTGAGGGTGTGTCTCAGATTGTTGGGCTGGCATGCACGCCAGCTCTAGTTGTTGATGATGTGGGTCAGCGTGTTGATCGGATGCCCATTGGCGGCGACCGTGTTGTTCAGTGGTCACGAGTCGTTGGTGGAGAGCGCTGGGTGCGCGACCCGTGGTTGGTGCTGCAGGGGCTCAGGTGGCGGGCAGTTGAGTGTGTTCTTCATTGATGGGCGACCGCTCGAGGCCGCCCTTATTCTGGAGGAGCGGGAGTACATTCGCCCCCGTAAGTCGGCTCCCGTGACTTGCTGCTCGACGGCCTTGGTGAGTAGGGCCTTGGCGTACTGAATTTGCAGCGCGCATTCTCCTGTGACATTGAGGTTGGCGACTATTGCCTGCCGCACAATGACATTGTCCATCGGGGTGGAGTACAACAGGAGGCCGTTTGCGTCCCGCTCTTGCGGAGAGATGAGAACTCTAGGCTGATTGGGAGGGGGCGCGCGGCCGGGTGGCGGTGGGGGGAGCTCCACTCGCTGGTACTCCTGGTGGCGGACGGGTGTTGAAGCCTGGTGGCACGTTCTCGCATATCACGCACTCGTCCGCGTGAGCGGGATCGTTGTCCTCGTCGAAGTTCAGGGCGCGGCCCTGAACGGTAGGGTTCAGGTACGTCCTAATGCGACGCTGGTGGTAGAGCGATAGCTCCTGCGCCGTTGCCTGCTCGAGGCGAAATTTTTCGCGCTCGGCTTGCTCCTTGCGCACCGCCTCCTCCAGGCGCTGGCAGGCTTCCTCGACCTCCCCCTCAATCGTGGTCGGCGGGATCGGCATGGAGAAGGGGTCTGGCGGGGCGCTCGTGTCGTTCTCCATATAGGTCGCGATGAAGCGACTGGATCCGGCGTGGAGGTTGCTGGAATTCTCTGACCCGGAGTCTGAGTCAAAGATCCCGAGGATGAAAGGATCCTCAAAATCTCCAACGTTGGAGAACCGCGTGATGGAGCCTTCCGGTGACACGACGATGATAGAACCGGCGACCAAGGTTGGGGTCGCCGAGTCGGCGTCGTCGTGGACGGCCGCGTCATCTGTGGCCGCGTCGGTTTCGGCCACGCCGCTGTTAGCCGAGTTATAATCGAAGGCGAGGCGGTGGCCCGCCGATCGCGTGGCGGTGACCCACCGATGAGCGTCGAGTGTTCCAAGATGATGACGTCCGTGAAGCCGACGAAGAGGTTGATGGTCTCGATTGGCATGATGACGCTGTGCCTGACCGGGCGTGACGCCGGGACGTAGCTGCTGGGCAAGATCTGAAGGATCTCGCCGCATGCAATCATGCAGCTGGTGGCGATCGACCGGTTGATTGGCAAGTAGGGTCTCACCGCAGAACTCAGGCCTGACCGGCCAGGCCCCATGATGGATGCCACTATCGCCGGAATGGCCACGGCAGATGCTGCGACTGGCAGCGAGTAGTAGAACGAGGGGCAAGGGCGGCCAGCCATCTGCAATACGAGATGAGGGCAGATACACAAGGTTTTACCCAAGTTCGGACCCTCGGAGGGTAAAGACCTACTCCTGCTAGATTGTATTATCAAGAGATTACGGTGGTGGCGAGCTCGGCGGCTAGGCAGCGAGTCGATGGGGTATCTGATGGAATGTAAGTGCTATGTGTACCCTAGGGAGGTGTATATAGGGGTACCTCACTAGGGTTTATAGATCTACAACCGAGTTGGATAAGGACTCAGAGGGTTTTGACCTAATCCGACTGGTCCTAGCTACGCTTCTGGGCCTTCAGCTTCCAGTCGCCTGGCTCCTTCTTGGGTCGTGATCCAGTCGCCGTCTCGCAGGCCCACTCGCTGGGAGTTGGATCCAGTAGGGAATGTTCTGCTGGGTATATCCCACTCGGCATATCCCCATCACCCCCTAAAATTCTATCGGGGTGTCGACGCTCAAAATCACGACCAACTCGCCCCTCAATTCTTTTTGGCACCGGCACGACCTATTTTGTTATCCCGCACCCTTTGGACAAGTCCAACCACATAGGAACTAGCGGGGGCACCGGATAGAACTGAAAATGTCACGGGCCAGTCCTAACAAGATGCATCATCCACAGAGGCCCTTCGTTCCCGTTCTTTTCACCGCTTCCTGTTTCGTCTTCCCGCCCTTTTTCCCGCTATATGTAGACTCCCCTCTGTCCCTCCATCCCCTCCCGCCTCTGCCACCACCATGGAGAGGTCCAATCTCAATTTCTACGAAGCATTCATGTTCCCCCACTACGACATCATCGCGCTGCCTCGCGTGAAGCTTCCGTCCGGCTTCGAGCTCAGCTACGCCAGTGTGCCAGGGCGCCGCCCTTTTGTTGCACCAAATTGGCGATGCAGATCGAAGAGTGCCGCTGCGAGCTGACGGAGCGAAAGAGGAAAATGGCCAAAGCGGTTCAAGAAGGAGCGGGTGGTGGAGCTTGCGCCATGCCGAGCTCACCGGCGGCAGATTCATCCGGATCTGCGCAACTCCAAAGGAGGCAGCGCTTCTGCGTACGATCTACACCGCTATCGACGCAGGGTGCCGTGAAGAATTCATGAGGAGGGCAGAGGCCGTCGGGATCGCCGATCTCGATTCCGACACGGAGGAGGAGGCCGTCGACGCGGCGAATGGCGTCGATGATGAAGACGGCGACAACAGTAGTGAAAGCGGTATAGTCGATTAGGATTACCTTCATCGCCCTTTGTTTTATCTATGTATAAATGAATATGTAAATAGATGATCCTATTGAAAGCGTGGATGGGAACACTCTTCTCCCTAAATTCAGAAAATAGCCGGCGCCTCTCCATATGGGCAAAAATATGCTGCCGTCGGAGCCCATATAGGGGAACCGATGGGAGATGTTCTAAGCCCTACCCACAAGCTCTAGCAAATTTAAAACCTTGGTGCTCATATCCGTGATCTTCTGATTAGATTCTCACTCTTTCTGTCTCAAATTAGTTGCTTTAAGTTTGCCCGGATACGGATAACTAGATACACTTGTATCCACACAAATTTAAGACTAATTGTTTGAGATGGAGGGAGTACAATTTTTTTTTACTACTATAGAGGGAAGGCTGTTTCGTCTATTTTTTCTCAGCTTGGTGACCTCATCACTAATGACAGGTACACCCACGCATAGTGAGGGAGCCTGATATTTTGCTGGAAACCATGATAGGCTTAATTAGGTGTCGGTCCCTTGTTGCGACGTGCTTGGATCTGTCCCGAAGCTCTTTATCCACCCCCAGGCGATGGATGGATGGATAGATCGATCGCGGCTGTCTCGAGCCCACATCGCGGTGTCCGGACGACCTGACTGGTTCAGCTTTTGCATGGATTAATTCAGAGACAACCGTAACAGGCAGGCAGATGGACAACTTGCTCTGCTCCTCCCCTCCCCTAGCTACTCGTTCCTTCTTCCTCCTCCCTGTTCCATCCATGAGCTGTTGAATAGACGTGCAGATGGACGGATACACACGTACGACATGGGAAAAAATTAATCATGGGGAGTGCACTGTACCTGGGGACTCTATTGTGGGCCCCTCTTCATGCCAGGGCTCCGGGTGTAAACCTTAGTCCAATTTATTGGACTCGGCGGTGGTGGTGGGGGATCTGCGTGTCGTTATATTCTTGGGGGCGTTGTGGAGCTTAGAGTTTTGCTGGTTACAGCTTCGAGTTTGTGCCTTTCATGACGACAAACTTCTTCGGCTCTGGCATGGGCTGATCTTGCTCTTACACATGACTGCATTGCCATTGTTCTCGGTCCTCACTGTTTGGAACGATCGGTGCTCCGTTGCCCGGAGCGGGAGGGCAGACGGCCCTCCCCGGCAATGGCTTGGTATGTTCGGTGCAATGTTGTTCGATGATCTTCTCACGAGGCGTGGTACTTGCTCTGTAGTATAGGTTGTCCTAGTGCTAGCTGTGGCATCTCTAGTTTTCATGCTCAACTTGGAGTTGGAAATGTTTGCTTTCCTCTCGTTTGTCTTTTCATTTGACTTACTCCGTAGGAGTGTTTCCTCACCACTTTGTAATATTTTGACTGTTTGTGGTTATATTTATAAAACAGGCCGAAAGACTGTTTTTAGGAAAATGACTTTTGGCATCGTTGAAACTTTTTTTTCCGAAACGGGGAACGAAGCCCTGCCCCTGCATCAAGCGATGCATACGACCTTTATTTATTATTAGAGCAACAAAATATGGTAAAAGCTACTACAAAGATCATATAAACCGGAACCGCTAAACTAAAACACCGAGCAAAACAATAACCATATCGCCAGCTCTCCGACGAGATCATGCACTTAGCTGCCTCATGCACTTCAGGAGACCAGATCCGTCCAGCCTATCCACGAAACGGTGCCCACACCCCCGCTCTAACCGAAGGTTTGGATTGGGTTTGGTTGGAGACATGGCAGGCGAGTTGCCAGCACGTGAGGGGGATGATCGTCGAGCGGAATGGTATACGTCCGGTCTCGGCTACGTGTACCACTACCATGCACAATAGTCTTGGTCTGGTTGCACGGGTAGCCCAGAGCCGAGCACGTCTCGCCGATCTTCAGCCTTGCCTGCCTTCAGGGTTCAGGCCAGGCGTCGTTGTACAGGCAGCTCGATCGATCGGCCCAGACACGTCGTACGACGGCCGGGCACAAAACTCATAACTGTGCTAGCTGTTTTATCTGTTTATTGCAGAAAACGACTTGTTAGGTTTATAGCTAATTAAAGCTTCAAAAATCATGTGAGACATGTTCTTCTGCGAGAATTATACTAACAGACAAAACCGAAATAGTAGTACTACAGCTTAAGAGCATCTCCGGCAGCGACGCTAAACTTTGGCGCTGTAAAACAGCTTTGCCGCGCGCTGTATCATGTTTGCCGCGCGCAACTTAGTTCGCCAAAAGTCAGGCGCTGTAAAAACACGTTTTAGCGCCAAGAAAAAATAAGCGCAAAGAAAAGGCTGTAAAATGCTGGCCAGCGCACCAAAACAATAAAATGCAATGCAAATGATCAAACAAAGATCAAACACACACAATAAATCAAGAATAAATAGTTCAAATATTCATACAACATCAACACAAATGAATAGTTCAAAGTACCCATGCACCATCACCATATACAACAAGCATACAACAAATGTATCTCAAAGAACATACAACAAACAATGGAGAACATCACTTTCCTCCATTCCAAACCCACCACTCCGCCATGACATCCTTTTAGAGAGTATCATGCACCTCATTTGTTCGAATGGCATGGTAGGAGGCAAGGAACCGGGCTAGCCTATCTTCCCTCCTTCGAATTCGGACGGGTTGTCCCACATGCTCATAGTTGTAGTCGAGGTCTTCCTCACCACGCTCATCCTCTATGATCATGTTATGCATGATCACACAAGCCATCATGATGTACCAAAGTATCTTTTGATCCCAAAACCGAGCCGGTCCACGCACAATAGCAAATTGAGCTCACAATATCCCGAATGCTCTCTCCACATCTTTCCTTGCCGCCGCTTGTGCATTATGGAAATCCACTTCACACTTGCCTTCGGGATCCTTGACCGGCTTCACAAATGTCCTCCACCTTGGGTAGATGCCATCGACAAGGAAGTAGCCATAGTGGTATGTTCTGTTGTTTGCCACAAACTGCACTCGTGGAGTTTCACCTTTAGCTATCCTTGTCATGAGTGGTGACCGCTGGAGAACATTGATATCATTGCAAGATCCGGGCATCCCAAAAAAAGCATGCCAAATCCATGTCTCATAATCGGCCACGGCTTCAAGGATGATGGTGGAATCCTTCTTGTGGCCTTTGAATTGTCCATGCCAAGCCGCAGGACAATTCTTCCAACTCCAATGCATACAATCAATAGAGCCAAGCATCCCGGTGAACCCACGGCGCTTGTTTTGCTCCAATAGCCTTGCCGTGTCTTGAGCATTGGGGGATCTCAAGTACTCCCCGAACACTCTCACAATAGCCACGGCAAAGCGGCGAACACAAAGAATAGCGGTGCTCTCCCCCATTGCCAAGTGGTCATCAACCAAGTCCGCCGGAATACCATATGCCATAATACGCAAGGCGGCGGTCACCTTTTGGTATGTGCTATGCCCAAGCTCTCCGGCGGCATTCCTCCTTTGCTCAAAGAACCGATCAAACTCCATGACACTCTCGGCGATGCCCTTAAACAATCTTGTGCTCATCCTAAACCGGCGCCGGAAGTAGCGCTCGGGGAAGATGGGCTTCGCGATGAAATAGCTTCTCATCAATTTGGCATGCCCTTCCAACCTCTCCCTCCACAATCTCTCTCGCCCAATCACGGAACCACCATGCTTCGGCCGCTTCATCCTCGCCCGCACGGCCAAAATGATAGCAAGGTCTTCCTCTTCTTCCGCATCCCATTCTTCGTCGAACTCTTCCCTCGACCGGTGGCGCACCATCTCATATGACGGCTACATCTAAAATGGTATCCTAGAACAAGAAGGCATGGCAATGGAGGTGAGCACATACCTTGGTGGGGACTAGCGCCGGCGGTGGCGCGGGAGCGACGGCGGTGGACGGCCGGGGCAGCGCCGGATCTGAGCGCGCGGAGCTCGAATCGGCGAGTTGTGGCGCCGGTGCTCGCGCGGAAGCGACAGGCGCTGGCGGGCGTCGTCGATTTAAGCGGCGGGCGACTCATGGCGCCATGGCGACGACGGCAGGTGCAGCGGCGGTGCGTAGCGTCGGTGCGGCGGCGGTCACTAGCGGGGCGAGGCGCGGCGGCGAGCTGTCGGTGCCGGCGGGATTTGGGAATGAGCAGCGGAAGCGCGGGCGCGGGGGTGAAATGTCAGCTCAGCGCGCGCAGCTCGTGTTTCCAGTGCGCGTCAACGGAGGCTCTAGATCTAGCGCTTGCGATAGCGCAAATAAGACACGCTGAAAATTTATTTTGGACGCGCGCTATTTTAGCGCCGCTGCTGGAGCGCCGAAAATAAGGCGGCGCGCGCTAAAAAAACAGTTTTTTAGGCACGCGCCATATTTAGCGCCGCTGATGGAGATGCTCTAAGCAGCTGAGGTGCCCACTGTTAAGTTGATCTGAATCTTGCGACCACGGCGACAGCGACAGTGACGCGCCGCCGTGCGGTACACCCGTCTGCTGAACGAAGATCGGCCCGGGCGATCTCCCTGAAATAAAAGAGAGCAGCAATGATTCTGGCAAGCGAGCTATAGCCGCCATGCAAGATGCTAGCTAGGCTGTCAGGAGCCGGCCGGTTGGCGGACGAATGGACGATCGAGGTGATGACCGAAACTACAGTTGGCGACCCAGCGGGAAAGTGGCTTACGCACCAACGTTGTCTGCTCGGATCGCATCGCATCATTACCCTAGAGTTGCTATGCGATCGTCATGGATCATGGATGGATGATGAGCATTTGGTGTTCTGGTGGTGGTGGCCCCGCTGATCTGATCCCATCCGGCCGCCATTAACGCGAAACCCCATTGATGAGCTACGCAACAAGCTCCAGTTAAGCAGCAGCAGCAGCACCTGCATGCGACGCAGTGACCAGGGGGCCAAAACTATTTAGAGGAAGAAAGGTCTCTTCTTGTTTAGATGTTCGGATATTTTGCTATTTCTAGTTCAACATTAAGACACCTAAAGGAGGAAAAGATAAGTACTTCCTCCGTCCAGAAATAAAACCGACCTGTGTTTGTTTAGATTCAAATATATCTATACGCATTTTAGTGTATAAATACGTTCGAATTTAGATAAACTCAAGTTAGGTATTTCTGGACGAAGAATGAATTTACTTTTTACCTCTAGTTATGCATTTCGAACGCTAATTATTACCCGGTTGAGTGAAAATTAGTCTCGGTTACCACTTTTAGGAGCTTTGTACCCGTCGTTTTCTGATGTGTCTCCATTGTGCAAGGTGTTGCGTGATTATTGGGGTTCAAAATTATCAGGACGACGACGAGGAATGGAACAAATGGATGAGAGAAGTATAGACATGGTCGCCGATGACGTCCTACGATCTTTACACATTTTTTCCCGCCACATCGAAGCAACATGCCGCCGGTCCTATCTAACAAATAGTAATGCTAAACCGGGGTAAACGGGTTCAAAATCTCCCACATGAGATATTTTGATAAAGGTTCTACTAAATGAGATAATACATGTAAAAAAGGCACAACTTTGTTTAGATGTTCGGATGTATGCTATTTCTAAGGCAAACTATTTCTAGTTCAACACTAACGCGTGAAATATGAAAGGATAAGTATATTTGAATTAATTTCACGATGATGATGGGTAGTGCTGCTTTCTTAGAGGCGTCACTTGTGGAAAATCTGGATTCCGGGTGTTGTCTTTAGCGGTGGTTTGCGGAGGCTGCAAGAATTTGTTCACTAAGGCAGGACCTTTTCTTCTTCTTCTTTTTGCTTTTTGGCTGTGTGTATCCGTGACGCCTTCTGATATTTCGTTGGTGCAGAGGCTGAGTGTAATTGGTATCTTAGCAATATTAATATTTTTTTGTCATTTTTAGAATTAATTCTACTTTTACCCTTATTAGTTATACATTTCTGACACTAATGAGTGAAAATTTGTCTTGGTTAGGTCCTTCAAAAGCTTGGGACCCTTGTTTTCTAACGTATGTCCTTTGTGCAGGTTGTGAGGCGATGATCGGGGTTCAAAAATATTATGACTACAAGGAGGAATGGAATAAATGGATGAGAGAAATTTAGACATGATCGTCGACGTCCTCCGAACTTCACATCACGCCACATTGAAGTAATGTGCCAGTCCTATGCAACAAAACTAAATAAAATGCTAAACCGCGGTTCTACTAAATGAATGAGATAATACGTGTCATAAATGCACAACTACAGAGTAAAAAAAAGGAATTTTCTCTAAGTATTTTGAAGTCGATCAAGCAACTGTCGCTCTCTAGCTAGATCTTTCTTTTGCTATCCTGAAGAATTATTAGACCCTGGAATGAATGAACAGGCTGGATAGATCATCAATCATGAAACTAATAACAGGGTGGTGGTGTTCTTCACTCGTGCTGTCATGCATATGTCGATATGCATAGATGGACTTTTGGTGTCATCTGGCAATGATTGCGTGCATATCCTGATCGATCTTGGGTAATGGTCTTTAAATTGTAGCAATCAGAGATCCAGAGTTATTACAGCTATTAACTGCATGTGTTTTGTCCCCACCGTATCAAATTCAGCCTCGGTCGTTCGAAATTGGTTGCTCTTTTGCCAACGAGTGTCGTTCCTTCCGATTCTCAATAAGTGTCGATGATTTAGTACTGAGTTATACTCCTTTCGTCCTAGAGTGTAAGTCACAATCCTCTAATATCTTGGCCCAAGGCTTAACGTGATTGGGACTGAAATTGTGACTAATTAGACCGGACTGTGATGCTCCGTATCTGGTACAGCCAATAAAAACAGTATAATTACTGTATGCATGATGGACGTGCCAAACCGATGCATGCGGATGAGAGAAAGGTGCAGGCTGCATGTGCTAATTAACTCCAATTAATACAAAATTATGCCTTATTTGCTTCATATGTGGGACAATCTGAAAATAAAATTGTGACTTACACTCTAGGACGGAGGGAGTATTAAATTAGCAATACTACCTCCGGTCCATATTAGTTGACTCAAAATTTTCTATATATAAATATGTCTAGCACTAAAATATGAGTCGGAAAGAATAGTATTTCTTACTAATAGCCCATGGAAATTGGCCCATCCGCCTATGTGTGTGTACATACGAGCACTTCGAGCCTCTTTTTCTTGAGCTCCCAATGAAAACCACAGGTCCTACCTCCACTGGGTTATTCAAACCAAATCTCTAGGATGGAAACCTTAGCTTTAACCCACGTCATTTTGGTGCAAACGTGTTTTCAAGGGTGAAAAATCTTGTTATGGCCATCAATGACATGATTCGACATTGAGGAGTTGAGGACATACATGCATTGTTCCTTTGTAAGAGATGTCGATAAGTAGAACCAATCTCACATGACAATTAAACTAAAAATCGTTGTTGCGTGATAGGATGCTTGCTAGACATGACCATTGGTCGTTGTGTCTTCCTCCTTTCTAGTTTCCATAATTTAGTTATATATGCTCATCTTTGAGAATCGGATATATAGAGAAACTCTTGCCTCATATGCCCGATGTATTTTGTATCATCTTGATCCCTGAAAATAGTGCCAAACGATTTAAGTTGGAATTTTCTCTTTTTATCAAATAGCCAACGCCTATCATTAACTCACATTCCTCGTGGAAGAGTACACATATCTATTGGACGGATAAGAGGAGTATATGGTTGGAAGAATTAATATATGAATAAAATTTAGTAAAAGGAGATGTGACATAGTATAATAAATATACGGTAACTAAAAACTAATAAATATATATATATATATGATACAATATAAGAAAAAACAATATTGTGTCTAAATGCACTAAATTGAGCCTCAAAATTGGTATTCCTGAATTGGACACCAAATTTCATCGTTTGGTTGGACTATAAGCTATTGTACTATATGCATGCAAAGATTCCTTATCTAGCCAGATGCATGCTAGAATTGCATTTCTCCTCACAGATAGCACACTTGTGACGGTGGAAGAAAATTCTACTGTCACACTTGTGAGAGGAGAGCATGACTCCTTCACCAGTGACGCCGTGGTAAAGAGCATGGCTTCTTAAGGTGTGGCGCCATCTAAATAACTTATTTTGCGAATAAATTTTGAAACAGAGTTATTTTGAACAAAAAGACCGATTTGAAAACCATTTGAATATTTGAGTTCCTAGTAAAGAGGACTTCAAAACAAGACTAATACTGAATATATTTTGACAATATTTAAGAATTGACTTCTAAAACCTGTTGAAAGTTTCAATAACTGTATGACACATGGTGAAATTTTATTCTGAAACAATTTGTTTCGTTGTGTTTCGAACTTTGTTTATTTTGTTCTTCATCATACTTTAAACTTTTGTTAGACACGTTATATAAATTTATATGATAGGGAATCCTTTTATGCTGTTTCATTATGAATCATGACGTTTCATTGTGTTTCAAAATTTAAGTTTATAATTTTGTTAATTGTAGGCTTGTCTAAAAGATTTAATCAAAATAAATACACATGTTCAAAAAGTTTTAAAATTTGTTAATTATTCTGAATTATATGACTCTTTGAAATCTAAGGTAAAGAGTTAAATGAGTAGAAGAGAGAGAATGTCATATATTCGTAAGCTATTGTACGCTATTGTACTATATACATACAACGATTACTTATCTACTCAAATCTCAAAGCAAAAGGTTCATATTGACGTCTCTAGCCAGATGCATGCTAGAGTTGCATTTCTCCTTAAAGATAGCACACTTTTGAGAGGGTAGAAGAAAATCCTACCGTCACACTTGCGTTTGGAGAGCATGATTCCTTGGCCGGTGGTGAATAATTTTTTAAACAGAGTTATTTTGTGCTAAAATTTCCATTTTGGATTATACTTGTCATTTTCATCTGTTGGATGGAGGAACTTGTTTTTACTGCAAAAGCGAAAGCCCGATGAGCTATTAGACGAAGGGAAGAGGAACCACCCGTCTTGCCCTAGAAGGTGCTGGAGAAGTGAGCGCCCTACTAACATGAGGGAGGAGATAAAATACGTGAACCGTTCCCCTCCCTCCCTCTTCCTTGCCAAGGCGGATAGGGTTTCGTCGCCTCCCGTCGACGGCGCTACCGATCTGTCTCGCTTTTGTGGCCTTTTGGTGGGGTGGATCTATGCGCCTGACGACGGGAGGGCTCCGTTTTCCTATTTTTAGGGTTTAAGTTTGGTGGAACGGCGCTCAGGTGGTGGTGGCGGCGATGTCTCTTCCAATAAGGTCTTCCCGACTGCAGCCCCATCTCGATGACAACATTGAGGAGCTTGTGGTAGTAGTGTGTTTCTCAAGGAATTTTTCTAGCCGTGGGGATCTTCGGATCGTCAAGGAGATCCATCGATAGTTCATCCTTTTTCTCCGTCTCCTGAACGGATGTGGTATTTTTGACCCGTTCAGCGACTTCTCGTCCGCAACCAACGACATCTCGCCGGCTCAAGGAGGAGGTGCAGCGACGGCGCGCCGTCGACATGGTCTGGAGGTTGAAGATAAAGGGCTGCTCTAGGATTTCGATGTGATCTGCTTTTTGTACTGTTTGATGTTTCTTTTTGGGTGTGTTTGGTTCCCAACCATAATTTGCTAAGCCAATGTTTGGCAATTTGGTATGTGTTTGGTTTTTGCCACAATTTGGCTTGCCACGCTTTATTAACCACATGGCCTACTGTTATAGAGTAAGTTTATTGCCAAGTTTTGTCACACTCTGTGGCTTTCATTTTCTCAGCCACATCATAATTGCCAAAGTTAGACTTGGTAAAATGTGGTCGAGAACAACCAAATATGTCCTTAGTGCCATGGTCCTATATTCGTAAAAAATAAGAAGGCCCGGTGAGCTGTGCAGCCGTTAAATGACTCTCGCCCGCCCGGCCCTCTTCCCCTTTATAACCTGTTCCGTTCTTCGCAGGCTGTGTTGTCTTCTGCTGCTGCTGCTGCTGGGCTCCTGCAGTCCTGCCAGATCTGCAGGAGGACTGGCCGGCAATAATGCGCCGCGCCGCGTACGCCGACGACGACGAGGGTGATCAGGACCAGATCGACACCCATCTCCGGTATCCTATGAGCTACCCGTTCGGGCACTCCATCTGCCCAACTGTTTATTCGCAGCGTCGTCACGCCGTCGCTTTCCTTCATGTGGTGCCGTGGTGGTTGTGCGTGACGGCGTGTAATCCTCAGAGTCAGCGAGTCGTCTGAGGCACCGGCAGCGCAATCACCTGCACAGATTTGGGATAACTACCACGTACCAGAACGAACGAACGAGCTTTTCCTCCAGACATTTTCCGTTGACAAAATCTAATAATTAATCGCCGATGTGTCGTCTCTCCGGCGAGATGTTTGGCAGTGTCCGATCGAAAGCGAGAACCAGGGCAGGCCGGGAGCAAGCAGGAACCGGCTCCGGCGCCCCGTTGCTCCGCGTCCTCCCGGCACGGCTCGTTGTCGCGCCGTTTCCCTCTCACCATCCTGTCCCGCAGGTGCCGGGATATATCGAGGCACCTGTGAGCTTGCCGTTCTGGCTGGAGCGCGCGGCAAGATCGAGGTGGCGCGGCGTACATGTAGATGTAGATGTAGATGTACACGCCGTGATTGTGGTGGAGGCGGACGGTGTTGGCCGTGCTCCGGTACCGGTGGGCGCCCACAGCGTGTCGGGAGGGCTCCGGCGAGCGACAGACAGCCGGTGTCGACAGGGGGAGAGGGGGGACAGAAAGGTCGGCACCTGCCCCACGTATCCGCTCGCGGAGCCATCCCCGTCACCGATCACCTCCTCGCTCTTGCTGCCTGCCGTCGTTTCCAGGCCCTTTCCCCACGCATTCCATTATTACCAATACCCGTCTTTCCTCTTCGCCCAGATCACTTACCGACGACGGCGTCGATCGAGCCAGCCGAGCTACCATCCGAGTTTCAGGCACCAACCCGGCGAGGAGTGAAATATCTCTGCCGGACATTTACTCCAGCGAGCGAGTGCTGCTGCCAGATCGGACTCGGACAGAGGAACTCTGTGCGTCCATTCAAGTGATGACACCACCACCAGAAATTGATTGTCCCTCACTGATAAACCATGTCACGCTGTGCTGCTGCGCGCCTGGACATGCTCATTCATTCATTCATGCACTCACAGTTTGCCCACTCATTATTCCGTTTGCCTATTCACACACACTGAAATTAGTTCCAGGGCCAGGCAGACCCACCACAGTAGGATACGTCATGTGCCCAAACATTATTCTGAACCTTGTATGTGTGCAATGGACAGTAGCAAGCCTGTTAATTTCCCAGCTTTCAGAGATACACTGATGCGAGCAGTCACGCCGAGATGGCATCTGTTTTGTCACGACCCGGCCGCCGGGAAGAGGGTACTAGCCAGCCAGCCAGCTGCTGGTTACGCATGCAACTTGCATCTACTACCTGCCTTCCGAATGTTAGTTGGGGCTAATCTAATGGGGTGGCTCCTCCTCACTCACTCATCAGCGTGTGTCCTCATGGAATCTTGTCTCCGCTTGCATCCATCAAGCAGCGGCATCCAAAAGCTGAAAAGATCCCTGCAGATCTCCACAGTCTCTCACCCCCCCAGTTTTTTTCTCTCTTTCGTTCAGGAAGCAGGACAAGCGCCACAAAAGGGTCTCTCTCCCTTGGCCGCTTCCCGTACACCTGCCCCAAACACCCCCCTGGCTCTGCCCCACATGTACAATGCTGCATGCATCTGTATGTATTATCCATATACATACAGCCAGACCCCCTCTCTTCTTCCTCCTGTCTCACCCCTTGTGCATATGGTCCTTGTCCATCTGGTTCTGGTGGCAAACTTCTTACACCGAGAGCATGCATGCATGCATGCATGTACACTACAGTACAGCACAGCAGGTATTTCCATGGACAACGGTACAAGCCAGATGTAAGATGCATGCACTGCACATCTATATGTTTCCTCCAGAGGAGAGGAGAGGAGTGTCCACCCGTTGCCTGTGTATATATGTACACGCATACCAGTACAGGATCAGGTTCGCTACTGGAGTAGTTTAATCAATTATACACATGCTCCTATCATTTGAGAGCAGCCTGGCTACCTAGCTAGTGCTGGACATGCGCCCTCCCTGCCAAATTTGCTCCCAGACAAAAGTACTCCCTTCGGTCTTAAAATAGATGTCTTGGGTTTTTTAAAATTTGGATAAATATATATACTAAATAGTGTCTAGATTCATCCAAATTTTTAATAAATTTGACACATCTATATTTTGAAACGGAGGGAGTAATTCACTCATTAAACTAGTGGCCTTGCACTGGTTCTACTGAATGCTGCTGATCAGTGGGAACAAAACAAGCGTTTGATCGGTGGCCAGGCTGCAGCTGGAAGAAACAGTTTGAACCGTGTATTTGTTTCTTCCTCTGTTTTTTCTGCCTCTCGTTGTAAAATTTTCTTTACTTAGGTTTAACAAATTATTAGTCCGCTGCTGCTCTACTGCATAGTATCTTGCAGAAGATGCAGAAATTAAGATAACCTAATTGGTCTCTGAGAAAGAACCTTGGTCCCTGTTTCTCCAAACAAAAAAGAAAATAAAAGACAGGTTAATTAGCTTGGTTGCTTCAAATTAAGCATGTACAGATTCTTGTTAATTAGTTGGACGCGCGCACATGCGCATGCACATGCAGATATGGATGAAACCTTAAACACGACAACCGCACGCGCGCTAGCTAGCTCTGCTTCCACTAGCGATCCAGCATTTCCAACATGCATGCGTGTTTTCTTTCTTCCTTTCACTACTAATTGTTTCTATAGACCCCCGATCGATCAAATCCTTTCTCTCTGCCGGCCGGCCGGCCGGTGAGATAACTATGACAGGAGGCCGTCGTCGGTGGCCGTGTCGTCGTCGGCGGCGGCGTTGGAGACGACGGCGACCATCTTGAGCGCGGACGCGCCGGTGGTGAAGGCCTTCTTGCGCACGGCCATGTACTCGGGCCAGGTGACGGCGCGGTACGCGGGCTTCCCGCCGGTCCGGCCCACGGCCTCCCTGAGCGGCGCCACCTTGGTGTCCGCGGGCGGGCCGAGGAAGTAGCCCAGCGAGATCCGGTCGCTGTCCCGGTTGACGACGGCGCGGTGGTAGACGCTGTGGAACCGGCCGTTGGTGAGGATCTGGAAGAGGTCGCCGACGTTGACGACGAAGGCGTCCTGCACGTCCGCCGGCACCGTCACCCACCGGTCGGGCCCGTGCCGGAACAGCTGCAGCCCGGGCACCAGGCTCTGCAGCACGAAGGTGAAGAAGCCCGAGTCCGTGTGCGCGATCAGGCCCAGCGCGCGCTTCGGGTCCGGGCACTTGGGGTACCTGAATCACACGTACGACATGGCTCCGTGTTAACTAACGACCGCACCGACATGTCGTACATATATATACATATGGCTCGTTTATGCATGGTGTACGTGTCGTGGCTGGCTGCTGCTAGGTGGCGCCATTTGTACGTACCAGTTGAGGTGCATGGTGGCGGTCATGGTCTCGGCGATCCTGTGCTCGGCCTCCACGGCGGCGGCCTGCTCGCCGGTGAGCCCCAGCGCCGCCAGGAACAGCTCCATCAGCCGGTCCGACAGCGCGCGCATCTCGCCGTGGAACTCCTCCATCACGTCACTGCGTACACAGCAACAAGTACGGCGGTCAAGTGGCGGTACACATGCACGGCACGGCACGTGCGTACGTAGCAACATAAAAAGTTTGAGTCGCGCGCATGCATGCATGGTCGGACTCGGACACGTCGGCCCGTCCGCCGTCACGTGTGTGTTAGCAGCCAGGTAGTAGTAGGTAGGTAGGGCGTATACGTATCGCTGGCACGAGCGAGCGAGGGAGGAAACGTACCAGAAGAGGCGGTAGTCGTGGCCTTGCTTGGGCCAGAGCTTGCGGAGGTCGGACCGGAGGTTGGCCGGGGAGAAGGTGTAGCCCTCCGACCACATGGACTTGGCGAAGAAGGACGAGATGGGCGGCGACCCGTAGCCGCACGAGTCGCCGGGCCGACGCACCGCGCGCATCTTTTCCTGCGCCGGCAGAGCGAACATGCCGGCGATCCGGGCCTCCACGCGCTGTAGAAGCTCGCGGGAGACGCCGTGGCCCTCCAGCAGGAACGCGCCCCACTGTTCCGCAGCGCGCGCCACCGCCTCCGCCGCGCCCGGGTCGCGCATGTCCACCACCGGCACGGCATCCTCCCCGGCGCCGGCGCGGCCGTCAACCACCGGGTGCTCGTGAAGCCCGGGCCACGCGTGCGTCTCCGGCACGCGCCGCGCCGCGCGGAAGTCGAAGTAGCGCGGGTCCTTGCTGCTCAGGTGCGACGGCGTCGGCATCACGGCGACACGACCGATCGCAGCGCAAGCAAAATATACAACCAAAACGATCGTAGCTCGCTGACTTTGCGGTATTGCAGGAGCTCGAGCTAGAGAGTAATGGCGGAGATGGAGCGAGGAAGCTAGTGTAAGGAGGATAGAAGTACAAGAGAGGTGTATATATAGGGGGAAGGTTTTGGACCGTAGCGGCCGAGCTAGCCAGAGGGGAATCCAACCATGAAATTTTATGGAGTAAGTAATTAGAGAGGAAAAGGATTAGCAACTTTTGGGAAGAACAAGAAGAAGAAAGATCGTAATGAAAGGAAAAGAAATGCGGAGCGTTTTGGAGCGATGTGGAGCACACAAGGCCACCAGCTACGCAGCACAAATCTAGCTAGCGACCTAGCAATGGTGCTGCTGGCTGGCTGGCTGGGCTAGTGGCACTGGCGCCCAATTAATACACACAAAGATAGAAACAAACACGCATGTAAAGCGCCCCGCTCGATCGGAATAATTGTAGGTGATCGACCACACCACCAATTAATTAGTGACCTGGTCCACGGTAGAAGGTCTATTAATTTCTGGGTTGGTGATACGTACATGGATTTTAGCGGACACCATAGAAATACATACTTCTTCTACCCTAAAAAAGAATGTGGCAAATTTGCCAAATTTGAATGAATCTAGCATATTTTAGTGTGTAAATATATCTAAATTTATTAAATCTAAGAGATCATTTTTAGAACGGAG
This sequence comes from Avena insularis, assembly GCA_023614405.1. Classification (NCBI taxonomy): domain Eukaryota; kingdom Viridiplantae; phylum Streptophyta; class Magnoliopsida; order Poales; family Poaceae; genus Avena; species Avena insularis. The sequence goes on along the minus strand of CM042689.1, from coordinate 25,056,830 downwards.
GGAGTAGCACTGCTGCTATAGGATAGTGTTTTGGCTCATAGGTGTAAATGCTCCCATCATCAAGAATATTAAAAAATAGTTTTAAAAAATGTTGAAATTTCTAAAGAAAAGTGTGTGCATTTTGACATTATATGTTCGTACACAAAGTTTCGCGAAAAAGAATTTTTTGTGGCCTGTGTAAAAGTGTCTTGTGAATAGTGATATTTGAGCATCCAAAATTGTCTTTTTTTACTTATGTCACAAAAATATCATTTTTCCGAAACTTCATATGTGAACATAAAATATCCGGATGTATATACATGTTTTTTATGTTTTACTTTTAATATGTTTTTTGCCAATAGGTGCATATACAACTTGGAGCCAAAATGGATTTTCGTCCTACTACCTATGTTGCATAAAGCAAGTCATATAATTTTGCCATAAGTTAAAACTTACTTGATTTGACTAGCTAAGTATATAGATGAAGGATACAATATCAACATTTGTAACATTGGATACCTATAGTATTATAAAAGTATTTTTCTATTGACATTGATTTGGTAGTATAGGTATTCTGAAACTGGTGAAACTCAAAAGAGTTGACTTTTGACTAAAATTATATGCCATATACTTTGGAACAGAGTGTATTACTAACATGGAGGAGAGAAGGAACAAAGCTCACTCTTTGCTTAGAGTGGATACTATTGAGTAAGTCACTACTCATTTAATGTTGACCCTTTGTGAATAGAAAAAACTAGGGCATATAACCTATTGTACTTTTTAGATAAGGCATCCATTGCATGAAATTTGACTCTAACTTTGTAACTACTTTCTTCACTCTTTCATTATTGTATGAGGTAATTATATTTGCATGGAGCAATAATCGTAAGCAAAAATACTTGGATTAGAGAAGCAAACATGTTATCGATCCATCTATAACATTATTTACAATGAATAGGAATTATTGCTATCTAGTTCTCCATCATGCCATGCCTACAATTTTTTCCCGCATGGTCACGAAGAGGAGATAGCGAGATTCTCCACCCAAATTCCACTAAAATGGACAAAATCCAAGTTATACGCAATAAAGCACCCTACCCCTCCCAAGCGAAAATTAGTAGTGATCATGTCTATGGGAGAAGGTCTATAAATTTTCATATGTAGGTGATTGATGGATTAAAGTGGAAATTATTACCGATGTTGAAGAGAGAGAACAGAGCAGGCTCTTTCCTAAGAGTTGTTGATTTGGTACTAGAGGTGTTTTAAAACCGGTCAAACTTAAACGAGTTGACTTTCTACAAAATAATTATATGCCATATACTTTGGAACATAGAGTATTACTAAGATGGGGGAGAACAAAGTTAACTCCTTGCTAAGAGTGAACGCTCTTTGACCCTTTGTGTAGAAAAACCCCGCCATATAATCTAATGTACTTTTTAGATGATATCTATTGTGAAAAGTGTCTTTGGCTCCTAGGCACGAGTGATCCAAAAACCATATTCATAAGAATAAAAAAATCATGAAAAAATCTGGACATAGCCAATGAAGCATCCTACAAGCATGAAAAACCGCAATGCGAAATTCTTTGCATTGTAATCCACACAAAAATGACAAAATCTAGTAAATTTGGAGATTTGAAAATATGCATATTCATATCCACACTTTTGTCATTCTTGTGTAGCTCAAAAATACAAAGTATTTTAAAATTGATATTTTACACGCTTGTGGGATACAATTTTGGTTACATCTAGAATTTTTAAACCTTTTTTCAAACTCATAAATATGAATTCTGGATCTTTTAATATACTTGTATCACTAGAGGTCGGGAGCCAGAAATATCCACTACATCTATTGGAAGTATAAAAAATGACTCTATCATTGTAAGTAATTTTTCCACTTTTCCATTATTGTATCAGGTAATTATGTTTGCAAGGATTAAGAACTAGTATAGAGCGACCCTAAGTACACCCCCTTGGCAACCATAGCGAGCTTTCCATCGGTTAAAAGAAATTTTTGTTTGGCCAATGAAAGCTTTCTTACATCAACATCGACAATTGGCTGAAATATGGGACCATATCCTAAATATTGGAAATGGACATTTTAAAAAGTCTGTGTGCGATGTGACTACTATGGCAGCGGTCTCTCATGGAAAACCGATGGCAATGATTTTTCCCTTTTCCTAAATATAAGACGTTTTGGGATGGAAAAATCTCAAAGCATCTTATATTTAGGAGCAGCGCTACTTTTAAACTCAAAACAAATTGTTTCACATGTACATAATAAGCACGTGAAATACATTTAGCATGAAAAAAATATTTTCGTACTTAAAACAAATAGTTTCATAGGATGTAGACATGGGAGCCTTTTTCTTGAAAAAAATAAAAACAACATTTTGAAAATTAAAAAAAAAATCTGAAAAATACATAGATGTAGGTAATATTGTGCTCTACCACCATGCGAAAGCTTACCTCAAAAACATTACACCCGCGGGTACACAACAATGACAAAATCTGACATATAAAGTAGTGAATAGTGCAAAATTTCTAACCTCTCAAATTCGTGAGATTTGTCATTTTTGTGTAGCCCCGAGTATAATTGTGTCCGGCTTAAGATTTTGTAGGCTGGTAATGTACAACATTGTATACATCTAGGATTGGTTTGCAGGTTTTTTTTTAAACTTTAAAATAATTATTTCAAATTTTGAAAAAGTAGTAGGCTCCATGGAGCTCGAGCTCAGGTTTCCATAGTACCACACTTTTAACAAATTGTTTCAAACTTAACAAATATAATTCCGACCATAAATAATGAATGCGAGATAATGAAATAAAGGTGAGACTTGCTCCATCCCACTCATACTTTTTGTCATTAAAACTCATTAGATCTTTGTTGGGCATCTTCACATAAACATACTCCGAGTCAGCATTCCGATGAGATTTGTCAATGCGCCACCTAGCATCATGCATCTTGCTGAAGAGGGGACATGCAACCACATAACCCGCCTGTTGTATGTTTGGGGTTACAACGACTTCCAGAATCCTATCCGATGAACACCTTTTATCACCGCTAGATGAAAGATTACGATGCAAGAGATCCTTGATCTCTTTGTGGATTTGATTTCAACAATAGGTGATCTTGGTGGAGGATCATCGTCGTCATCATCATCTTTGTCCTATTCTTCTTTACCCTTGAGGTCTTATTTATCACAACTAAAATTTCTGGGACTACCTCCGTCTAGAGAACTATAAGGACCTAAGTCTTCAGAATTACTTGATGGTTTAGAATGTGCTTGCTCCTCCTAGACAACCTCCTAGACTTTCTCCTAATATTTCTCATTGACTCTCATATTATGGCATGCCATAATATATACGTCAAACTAAATATTAATAATAACTTTACAAAGAATTACATTACATATTTTTAAAAATATACGAAAAAAGAGTCAGCCGGTACCTTGTCATCTGGGCTACAAAACGACATTCTCATCTTGACCCCTCTCCATCAAATGTGCGCTTCCTAGATCCTTCCCCACCAGCCATCTATGGTCAAGAAAGGCCGTGTTTTAGTAAATAATTACAATCTTTTAGAATAAAATTAGCGAATGGTCACTAAAAGCAGGAGAGTGCGAGCTTCTCCACCTAAAGCCCACTGAAAATGGCCAAAATCCAAGTTGTACACGATAGAGCACCCCTACCTTCCCAACAAAAAAATAATAGTGTAAGTTCTATCAATTTGCATATGTAGGCATGAATTTAGGTGGAAATAGTGTAATTATATATAATTTACCAATGTTGAAGGGAGAGAACATAGCCAGATCTTTGCTAAGAGTGGAATGTTCAAGGGAGAGACGCTCTTTATATATAATTTACTATAGAGTGTGTCACTACTTATTTAGTGTCGGCCCTTTGTGTATTAAAGACAAACTTACATACACTGCATACCACTTTTTCATGACCGATGCTAATGCAAGGATCAACTATTGACAATACATTTGTCTGTACTCTGTTTACTCTTTGTTTTATTGTATCAGGGTAAGTATGTTTTCACAAAGCAATAGTCAAAAGAACACACACATGTGCCAAAGAAGCAAACACGTCATCAATCTATCTACAATGGTATTTATGATGTATATCGATTGATGTTGTCTAATGCCTTATCAAGCCACACATACTACTTTTTCTGAGTAGTCACTCGAGGAGGGGTGAGGGGAGAGAGGTTTCCCACCTTAACTTCACTCAAGGTAGCTAAAATCCAACTTGTATATCTTTGGGACATGGTAGGAAAGAATTTCCCCAAAAATGAATTAGTTATCCTTTTTACGGTAGAAGGTCTATTAATTTTCATATGTAGATCTATGGATTTAAATATGAAAAAATAGAAAGAAAATCTATGAATTTACTTGTAAACGATACAAATACATATTACCACTAACATGGAAGAGAGAGAGTACATAGTTGGCTTTTGGATAAGAGTCAACACTATGGGGTATGCCATTACTCATTTAGTGATGTTCCTTTGTGTATAGAGACAAAGTGACATACAATCCATTGTGCAAGCAGACATTTTAAGACGACACATGACTCATGCAAGGATCAAAAGTGGATTCTATCTTTGTAGATATGCTCACTCTTTCACCAAAGAAGCACAAGTGGACTAGAGAAGCAAACACGTTGTCGACTTGCCTGCAATAGTATTTATAATGAATCCGCTCCATTTAGTGCTCCATCAAGACACATAGCAAACACTTTTCGTGTAGGGTGTCAAGTGGGATCTCACTTCTATCCCACTTATAGCTCATTTGAACATTTAAATATAAATTTGGAACAAATAATTAAACTAAAAATCTTTAAATAATATATAAATAAGATATAAACGGGATCCCACTTGCTTCCCTATCCACACGACTCCAATTTATGTAGTAACACGGACGCGAGAGGGCGCGTGTTATGTCGTAAGCAGGATGTGTGTCATGCTTGTCATTTAGTAGTATATTTTACTAAAATCCAGAGAAGAGAACAAAAGGTAATACACACCATCTATACACTTCACAAGACTACATGTACAACTATCACAAGTAAAACAAAGCATGATCCATATGTAATCAGTAGGCAATAGTATATTACTACGTGCAGAAAAAACAGTTCGCGATGAGGGGGTGACAGCGCCATAGAGAAAGTGACTATGTGATGGTGGCGAGGATCCCGAAGTTGCTAGCTGATAGGGCTCAACGTAGCTCACGGCCTGACGCCGTGCTTCGAGTTGTGGGGCTCTATGCCAACTAGTTTGGTAAACCTAATATATCGGCATTTCAAAGCAAAAAATGCATTTAGCTCATGTGCTCCATGGAGCCCTTAATTTTAAAAAAATTAATGATATTTTGAAATTTTTAAAAAATATAAAAAATGTACATATAGGTAATGATGTATAATTTGAGAGTACAAAGTCTTAGTCTCAAACATATCATATTACAGGTTAGACAAAAAAGACAAAATCTGACGAGATGTAGAATGCAACATATTTTGGATTGAGACTTTGCACGTTTGAGGTATATATCATCGCCTATATGTATATACTTTTTTAGAAGTTTGAAAAAACATATTTTAAATGATAAAAAAAAGGACTCCAGTGAGCTTGGGAGTCAAATTGATGATCTCCATTTCAAAGGTGCTATTAGCTTAGCCTTGGTTCCTATTATTGGAAATGGGAGAGGCAACTCTTTTTACCAAAACCAGAAAACTCATATTTTTTATAAGAGCATGACCGTAGGGGAAATAGAAACTCATATACGCACGTCTTGCAACAGAAAAATAGAGACCTCAAGTTCAAGATCGCTAGAGTTTGGCGGAGGCGTCGATCCTATATCTGCAAGAAATATTCTGCCTTAAACAAAACACACACAGGATGACAAACCAGGGGTTTGGACCCTCGACGGTCTAGGGATACCACCCCCTCCTACTATCCAACCATGGTTCTCAAATAGTGCTCGTTGGATGAACTAGCTGGGCGATAGTTCGGCTTGTGCTATAAAAAATAGTCAAAACATGCAAGTTGTTAGGTAGATTTCATCCTTGGTTGCTTGGTCATCTGTAAAATAGCTTTCGCCCATCACTGCCACCGTAAATGTGTAATGTGTTGCTCATAATGTATAATCCACTTTGCACATACACACTACTGAATGGGAAAAGACTGCACTAGAAAATTTCATTACCCGAAACAGTACTAAATGTAGGAAAAATTAATTAGTACTCATACTGTATGCTTTTGGATCAGCAAAAACATCTCTTGTCCTGTACAGGCTCTACTACAATATATATGCTTGCCCGGGAAGCCGGGCTTTCTTCCTCTCATGCATAAACATATGAACCCTCCTGTAAAACTGAATTTCCACGCATGGTCCATGCCCTCTGATGTACTGGGGCAAGTGGAAGGTTGAACACTTGTTTATAGAACTATAATAAGTGAGATAAAAAACAAAAACCATGAACACATTCCAATTAATATGACTCTGAGGGGGTTTTGTGCTACAACTTCTAACTAGGTAATTCAGAGGCATCTGTTTGTGCTACGTCCGTTGATCATATTGCTCTCATGCATCTATCCATTCGACAAATTGCAGAAGGACAAAATAGAAAAATACAAAAAATATTGTGAGGATAAGTGCTATGAATGTCCAAAGAGAAAATTAAGATCGGCATGGACGTTGTCTGTGCTCTTGTCTTAGCATGAAATTTAACGGGTGATATCATGCATAGGGCCCCGCCATGAGATCTCACCTCCATATGATAAGTTTAATATTAACATCAAATGATTGGACATAGTGGGACTAATTTATGAAAATATTTACAAGTTAATAGCAACCATGCAAACATGCAAAACTAACATAACTGAAACATACATAATAGTAAGTTTTCTTGATTTACAAGTGAACATAATATATTATTATTTTTTACATGCGCTTTACAAAAAAACATATATTTTTGCACTTTTTGAAAAAATGTTAGTATATATGGAACATATTGTGAGTATTTAGTAAAATGCTCCCACAAACAAACTCACACAGAATAATTTATAATTTATTTACTACTTTATTATTATTTAAGAATAGAGTAGTCCACAACAAACATATTGAGAATAAATCAAATCACAAAAAGAAAAAGGCTTTACTCGATTTAGTTAAGCACATGTTCAAAAGTCGTTGTTTTCATGATGGAGTAAACTTTGCCAATGATAATTTTTTTGTCAAGGCATGCCTATAAATATTATTCCTTTGCAGTCAAGATTAATTCTAACCAACTGTATAGCGACAGCGAAGCTGTTTCCAAAGGGCAGTACATCCGGCCAATAATATGAAATGCACAGGGTTGCATGGTTCTTTTGGGGCATCCGTTGTCCCAACATTGGTGGAGAGTACAACTATTACTCGCTACCTCCTATGTACCCTCTAGCCATTAGACTGAGCTCCACAGTTGGAGCCATCCATGCAGCCACCTGAAAAAGAGAAGGAATCTTTACATGTTGGACTCTTGGAAAAAACAGCACCTTCCTCCTGCTACCTATTTCTTAAAACTGTTCATCGCTCTTGGTTAGTTAGCTACCTATATAGCTATCGCCCATGATAATGTTGCTGGTTACTACTAGTAGTTCGCTAGCTATAGCTATGTCCCATGATAATATTTTTTTATTTCGATTATGATGAAGACAGCTACGTATACACCATCTCGGACACACAACAGTGGGTCACTCAATCACAATCTAGAATTGAAGGAAAGGCAAAATTCACTAAATTTCTCCTGAACACCTTGGGTGTGCTGTACATGTTTTCTTTCAGGGTTAGTTAATTAAATAGTCAATGTACCACCACCAAGATCACCCATCAAGTTGGAAAATCCCGTCCAAGTGGAACTTGGCCCTGCTTGTCAGCCTCACGCCGGCAGATGATACTTCCTACCTCTTCGTTTTAAAATATAAGATGTTTTAAATTTATAAAAAAAAATCTAAACATTTTTTAATGTGTTCAGACTAAAAGAAGTCTACATAACATTTGTTTCACAAAGCTAAAACAACTTATATTTTGAAACAAATGGAGTAGTAGTTTACACGTCTTTGTGACTTGAATTGCGATGGCACTGGGCTAATTTTCTATTTTTGTTTGGTGACGCTGATCCCTTGAATAGTCAGGCAGCGGAAACGAAAGCGATTGCATTATTTTGCCCTGCATGAGAACCGAGCTCTCTGCTTTGTAAAGTGATGGCGAGAGACGCATTAATACTTGCCACGCACATACACACAAGCACACGCAAGGCGACAAGAAAAGATTTGCGATTTGTCTCGTCACACGTCCTCATGTTAGCTTGGCTTATGTGCAGACACATTAGCTTAGCTAATGGGATTTTGTCTGTGCGTTTGTCGTTTAAGCACGTAGTACTGCCAACAATTAAGTTGGTTAACGATGTAGCGTCTACCTAATGGAATATCTTCTTGCTTGATGCGGCAGGTCCCAACTAATTTGTCCTAAACGATACTACCTATGTGATCGCTGTCCGTTCAATTAACTACTACTCCCTCCTTTAGAAATATAAGACGTTTTAGTTTTGTTAATCGAATGTATTTAGACTTTTTTTATAGGTTTGTAGATACATCACCAACACGGCCACATCAGCCGTTCTTCACCCACAAGTGGTGTTTTGCCTCGCATAGATGCACCTATTATAAAAAGTAGAGTTTTTTTTTTGCCCCGGGATACAACTGGTAGACAAAATGTTTAACTTTTTTTAAAAGAGCATATATTAATATCGCAACATACCAATTACATCTAGTCTCTGCAATAACGTATTATCCTATTGGCATTAAGGATACACAGCCAAAAAAAAATTACAAAAAGAAAAGTCTCGCTTCCCTAAAAAAACCCAGCTAAAGCGATCAGATCTTTTCCAGCAGCGACACTAACACCATCGAAACAACACTAGAGTCCAGCCCCTCCAAAAAATGATGCCATCAAGAAGGAAACAGTGCTCAAGCGCCGTCGTCACCCGATCAAAGATTCTAGTTTTTTACCCTGAAGAAAGTCTTCGCTCGCAAAACAATGCCTTCTGCAAGACCATTGCCAGGCACAACCAATGAAGGCCAGACCTTGGGTTTCACCCTGCAAGGTAAGACTGTGAACATCTCCTGTGTTGTCGCCCCCTCTAAGAGACGCTGTTGCGAGTCACAAATCACCAAGCAAGATCCTCGACACCCCAAAGACTCAATCTACCATAGCTAGCCCTTATGTTCCTGTATTCATGAAATTCTCCATATCTGACTTCACCATGGATCGTCAGAGACATGACACATGATGGCAACAGGTAGCAGAGCTTCGCCATGCTCCATCTGAAACCAAACGAACAAAAAAAACATAGGTGTGCACGACCGAATTCCTTCTGATCCAGCAAACTCCAGGCATGATGCGGAGTTCGCCAGTAGAGCCTTACAGAACTAGACACTCCAGAAAGATCCATGAAGGCACGCATCCAGTAAATCTTCGTCTTGATGTGCGAGAGATCCGAGGACCACCACCTTTATTCATGCCTAGCCGGCAGCCCCCACGCCACCCTCTGACGACTTGCAAGATTCGCCACTCCGACCCCTAGCAGCAGCCCGTGGGCTATGCCAGCATCAAGAAAGGCAGCGGCAGACCAGGATCGACCCTCCACCGAATCCGGACGAACCATGCATCAAAGAGGAATTCGGGGACGGCACGGGAGACACCCAGATTTAGATCTAGGGTTTCGTCCATGGACACCAGGTCCAGTCCCACCTCAGTTGCCGGCCATGGCACCGCCGGGAAAGGATCTCCGCCACCACCCCGACAAGGGATGTCCCCTGGCCGTTGCACGTCAGCGCACCGACCATCCTTCCCAGCAGACCCGGCAGAAACCTCTGGGAACCACCACCCCAAACCTCCTTTAGAGGCTGGACCCGCCACCACCGCGGCGAGGGCCAGCGATAGTGGTGGCGAGAGAGGCAGGCGGCAGGGGACTCTGGCGGCTTTGCGCGGGTCACCCCTGGCGTCGCCCTGAGTCCACATACATCATTTTATCTTTTTTTTTGTTTTTTCACTGAGTCCACATAGCATACTTATCTTTATGAGCCTTAGGGCATCTCCACTCACGTTCCCAGAACACCGATCCCAGGGCGAATTTTAGGTCCGGACCCCCAAATTTGGCCAGTCGCGTTCCCAGGAACCTGTTTTCGTCCGGATTTGGGTCAAGTTTGGTCCGGACTTCCCAGGCCATTCCCAGGATCCCGGGAACGCCCTGGGAACACCGAAGGAAGCGTAAACGGGCGTGGTCCAGCTCTGTCGACGAGAGAAGGCCAAACTTCCCGTCGTTTCCCCTTTTCCCGCCCTCGCCGCTACACCCCTCCCGCCCTCGCCGTCTGCATCGGCGTATAAAAGGCCGAACTCCGACGAATTCCAAACGCTCGCACCTTTCCACTTCCATAACTGCAGCTGTGGGAGGCCCGGATGCTCCACGACGCAGGCTATATGGCGCTGCTGGACATTCGTCTCCCCTCTGACATGGTTATACCCTACGGGTACACGACATTAGCATACCTGGTCCAGCTCAAGGGAGGCCCATAAAAATATACGCAGCCCATAAAGATTTTCGGGTGGCCCAATCCCATGACGTATTTGGATCCTTGGAGAGCAAGACTAGAACAGATACAATATTCAAAGGGACAAACCCTAAACTTGTAACCGACTCGATCTGTGCATGGGTCCTGCCTATCTCTATATAAAGGCTAGGAGGGCATGACGAGGAGGATCTCTCTCACCTCACCGCATACACACCTCCACGCCAGATTGCATCTGCGCACCCATGTAACCTTCGGTTCCGCCGTAATCAAGAGCAGACAAGCAGGAGTAGGGTTTTCCCTCCGGGGGCCTGAACCTGGGTAAATCTCGTGTCCCCTGGTTGCTTGTCTGTTAACCGTTCTGCGATCTCTAGCACCCCCATCTTCTCCAAAACCCAAGCTCGTAACAATGGGCATTGACGAGATTAAACCTCGTCAATTGGCGCCGTCTGTGGGAATCGGGGGCGCTGATTGTGCGATCGTGACGGTCCTGACCAAAGCGATCTACAACTCCTCGGCGACAGAGAGCCATCTCCTCTTTGGCGCTTTCTACTTCACCGCCCACTCGCCAGCCACCGTAAAGGACTTCGAGCCCGTAGGCGACGGGCTCAAGATCCTGTTCGGGAGCTTCTGCTTCTAGGTGGGACATACCGACACTCTCCGCCTCCCAGAGCGGGTGCCACTGCCTTCGATCAGGCCCGCCTCTTGGGCTACGCATCCCAGCGTGCTACGCACGTCAGCATCGATCTGTGCGATCCCCCGTTGGATGAAGGGACCTACGGTTCCGGATCCGAAAGCTGCAGCAGCAGCGATCCAACCTACGGACGCTACCAATGCGCCGTGGTCATCCAGAGCGACGTGGACCAACAACCACCAGGTTCGGGTGCCCACATACCGCCACCCAACCCGCAGGGTAGAAACGGCAAAAACAGGAGGCAACCATCCCCCCCGGCCAACGAGGACGACCCCGATGCCAATCGAGTAATCCACCTCAGCGAGGAAGGATGGAACCAGACACACGAAGCCGTGGCGGGCAACAAGATCCTACCTGTGGGTGCTTCACGGGACCTACTGATGGCATACCACCTGCTCCTCATCGAAGAGCACAAAAAGAAGGTGAAGATGCAAGAGGTACTCGACAAACGGAAGCAAGCGACCTCGGAGTCCAGAGCACGGCGAGCTATGCTCTCCGCCGTTGGCGGCTCCAGCTCGCACGACAACAATGCCAACAAGCATCGCTCTCGCGTAGAGAACATGGAACCCGCTGCACGTCGCGAGGTGACCGAAACCCTCAACACGTCCTTCATGGAGGTGGACGCCAACGGCAACGGCATCCCGAAAATGCCGCAAGTTGCGATCATGGCAGCCACCACATATCTCGCGTCACATCTACCTCCAGTGGGGGACCCTAAGAGGGCCATGTGAAAGAACATGTGGGCCCCCATGTGTGGTTTTGGTAATTAATGACAATCTCTATGGACTAATGCTTGTATCAAGTTGTACTTGTAGGAATTGTCCATAGGCAATGCTTGAACCATATGTTGGCTTCAAGGTTTGGAGAAGAAGAAAGTGAAGAGGATCAAGTGGTGACCAAGGTGTTCAAAGAGTGATCCACAGATTGTTCATGTGAGAGTTAAACCTATGGCAAAAGATCTCATGGTTGAAGCTCGCCATCCTCGGTGATCATGGATCGATGAAGACAAGGTCAAAGTAAAGGTTTCCCCATGTTGTATGGGGGAGTAACTTGCAAGTCTTCATCAAGCAAGTGCGTACAAGAGCAATCAAGATAGGTGTTCCATCTTGAGAAGGACAAGACCGTCTACATCATAATCAAGTGGAATATGCGCAAGGCAAAGGTATGATCTTGATAGGGTTTCTTTCTTACCGGTCTCGGGATGTTAGTTGGGGAGACCGGTTTATAGGATAGATAATTGTGCTATCAAGAGGGGCTCTCAAGTGAGTAACTCGATCATATCTTTCCGAGAGAGCTCAAACCTTTGCATACTTAGCATCATCCTTTTTTGGTTGTTATTTGGATCTTATCCATATGAGGTTCTAGAGCTTGTGGTAATATTCATAACAAGCTCCAATTCATCAAAAACGGATTTCCCTTTTATATCATATTGCGTTTTTGATCTTTGAGGTTTTCTGGTTTCTCACCAAGAGAGGTATCTCACTTTATAATACATGAAATGTTCTCTCTTGGTGGTATCCAATATTTTCACTTTTTGTTGGGTACCTCTTGTTGTCCTCGTTCCAACAAAATTGGTTTCGGGTCAATCAGAATTTCCAAACTCTAGATATCGCCATTTGAAGTTTGCCTCTTATTTGGTCCAGACCGGAGTCTCCGGTATGTGTGGACCGGAGTCTCCGGTGTGGTCTGGAGTTTCCAAATCTGTCTCCGGTGGTGTCTTCAGGATCTGGGCTAGGACATTCTGAATTGGGGTCCGGAGCCCGCTCCGGAGGATACCCCGGAGTCTCCGGTGATGGCTTAGTCCGGAGTCTCCGGTGTTGGGAGACCAGAGTCTCCGGTCTTGTTGGGTCATTGATGGCCTGGGTCATTCAGATAGGTGGTCCGTGTCTTGTCCGGAGGTTGGGCCGGAATCTCCGGCGTAGACCGGAGTCTCCGATGTAGACCGGAGTCTCCGGTCTGACTTTTCCCCAACGGGCAGAAAACGGTCAGAAATCTGTGGGCCTATAAAAGGGGCTCTTCTTCCCCAATGTCTACTCTCGAGTTTTACAGGCTTTCTCCTCCATTCTTGACCCTCTTGAGCTTTCTCCCCCTTCAATCCCTCCCTTGATTCTTGCATCTACTTTAGGGATTTGAAAGAGGAGATCTAGATCTACAATCCTACCAATCCATCTCTCCTCTAAGTGAGGGGAACATCTTGGGATCTAGATCTTGGAGTCTTTTATGGATTTCCTCCTTTGTTCTTCCTCTCTTATTCCCCCACAAGCTTTTGTAGCTTTGGTGGAATTTGGGAGAGAAGGATTTGAGCACTACTTGTGTTCTTGCCATTGCATTTGGTGCATCGGTTTGAGTTCTCTCCGGAGGATTTGGTGAGTGAAAGTTGAGAAGCTTTTTACTCTTGGGTTCTTGGAACCCTAGACGGTTTGTTGGTGTTGCAGGTTGTGGCCTTGGTGGCATTGTGGCCTTGGTGGAGTTTGTTGAGAGCCTCCAATTAAGTTGTGGAGAAGTGCCCCAACCTTGTGAGAGGTTCCGGTTGCCACCGACAAGTGCATCGATAGTGGAAGCGTGGATCGATCCCATTGGGGTGAGATTCACCAGAGAATAAGGGAGGCCTTTTGTGGCGTTGGTGGTTTGATACCACCCCCTCTCCAAACGAGACGTACTCCATGTTGGGAGGAACTCGGTAAAATATCGTTGTCCCACGTGCCTCGGTTATCTCTACACCCGAGCTCTTTACTTATGCACTTTACATTGTGATAGCCTTCGTGCTTGAAGTAATATATATCTTGCTATCACTTTGTTGCTTGTATTGCGTAGCATAATTTGTTGGTGCACATAGGTGAACCTTAGTTGTTCTAGGTTGTTCTTTACAAAGTAAACACTAGTTTTATTCCGCCTTTGTTGAGCCACTCTAGGAAAAGTTTTAATCGCCTATTCACCCTCCTCTAGGCGACATCTGTATCCTTTCAATTGGTATCAGAGCCCGGTCTCTCATTTTAGGCTTCACCGCCTTGAGAGTAAAGATGTCGGCTTAAGGATTAGTGCATAATGACATGTTCACATTCGATGGCACAAATTATGATATATGGAAAAATCGCATGCTCATTCATTTTCGGGACATGGACCCAAATTTGGAGCGTATTGTAGATATAGGTTTTTCTCCTCCAATGGATTTCAAAAACCTATCTAGTGAGGATGAGAAAAACTTATATCTTGATGCTCAAGCTTCTAATGTTCTTGTTAATGATTTGAGCTATGTAGTTACATCTTCAATCATTCCTTTTTGGAGCGCTCATGAGTTATGGACAAAACTTCAAGATAAATATGTTGTGTCCAACATTATTAAGGATGATTGTGTTGCTTCCACTTCTGATCGAGATGAGTTCTCATCCTCTACCTCTTCACCAACATGTGACTTTTCACAAGGTAATGATATGGTGAGTGGTGATAGAAATTGCAATATGGATAGTGTGTTCACTATTTGTAATCCCTCATATCTATCTAGTTACAATGATCTATCTTTGGACCTTAACACTTCTAGCACTCAAAATTCCTTACATGCTTGTGTTAATAGTCCTTGCATATCATGTAGAAATGACTTGAATAAATCTCATGATGATATGCTCATGTTGTCTTGTTGCCATGATAAAAAATGCTTCTATTTCCTCTAGTGCTTGTGTTGCTAACCATGTAGAGGAAAATGAAGATTCTATGGGCCAAGACAAGGTCTTGAAGAGAGCTACAAGTGCAATCTCATCATCACCTTCCTCCGGTTCTCACATATGCCTTATGGCTAAGGGAACAAAGGTAACCTCTTTGAATCCCATTGTATCTCATGATGATGATGATGATGAGGTTGAGAATGATAATGATGATTATAGAGGTAAGTATGATATTACCTCTATTAAGAAAATGGGAGAGGTTGTCTATAGCGCTCTCTTTAAAAATAAAATTGCTTCCTCCAACTTTCTTGAAATCTCTTATTGTGCCATAGAAGGCAATGATCTTATTGAGGAGCAAGAAAACTTAATTGATGAAAAGTTTGCACTTGAGCGTGAGTATGCTAATGAAGTTGCACAACTAAAGGACTCCCTTGAAGAAGAACAAAACACCAAATAATCTCTTGAGGAGACTTTTACTCTAGAATTATCTAGAGTAAAGGAATACCATGATAGAGAACTTGCGGTGGCAAACTCCTTCAAGATTAAAAATGATGAACTTGAAGGTGCTTATGTTAAACTCCTTGAGGATTTTGAGCACCTCAAAAATGGCTCTAGGGTCATCAAGGGTGAGCTCATCAAACTCACTGAGTCACATGAGCAACTTAAAGATTCATGTTCAAAAGAGCTTGCCAAGTTGCCCTCACCTCTTTCTAATAATGATGATGCTTGTGCTACTAACTCTATTTCTTGTGAAGCGTCTATTTTGAAGGAGAATGTTGAGCTAAAGGCTAAACTTGCGTTGCTAACATGCAACTATGTTAAGCTCTCGAGCTTGCATGAGGATCTTCTAGTCTCCCATGGTAGGGTAAAGTTAGCTCATGAGGCTATCGTGTCAAAGGTAACATCTAGTGGGTCTCATGTGGACATTAGCACTATATATACTCCAAATGTTATATTGCCATGTGCTAGTCCTTGTAATTCATCCTCTCATAACCATGCTATATCTTGTGATGAATTACATTCCTTGCCTTGTTGCTCTAACAATGTAGCATCTACTTCCTCTAGTACTTTTGTTGAAACTAACCATGTAGAGGAAATCAAAGAGCTCAAGGCTCAAGTCACTTCTTTGAAGAATGACTTGAAAAAGGGTCATCAAGGGAAGGCCGCCCTCAACAAAATCTTGAGTGTGCAAAAATCCCCCAATGACAAGAGTGGGCTTGGATTCAACTCCAATGTCAAGAACAAGTCCACTATCAAGTTGAAGCACAAGGACAACAAGAAGAATGTCCATGATCAAGTCAAGAATCCGGCCAATATTGTTTGCTTCAAGTGCAAGGAAGAAGGGCATCATGTTAGATCTTGCCCATTGAAGAAGAAGTCTCCTAGTGTGAAGCAACAAGGGAAGCGGCCTCAAGCTCCACCTAAAGTCATTAATGGGCGTCTTCCTAAGAGGACTACTCGAGCTCTTCCTCGAGTTGTGGCTTCACCTAAGAAGAAAAATGGCAAGAGTAGAACTTGCTACATATGCCGTGAAAAGGGGCACATTTCTTCCGCATGCACTATTGGTATATCCTCATCTAATCCTATCTTAATTGATGATTCTTATTCACTTTATAAGGATGAGGTTGGCAATGTGTTTGCCAAATTTTTTGGTGCTCAATGTGGTGTCAAGAAAAGAACCTTTTGGGTTGCCAAGCCTATTGTGACTAACCTCTTAGGACCCAACTTGGTTGGGGACCAACAAGCCAAAACTTGATCAATAGGTGTGTTTTGGAGGGCATTGGATACTTGGCTACATCATGAAGAATTGAGGGATCTTCATTATTATATTTGTCAAGCCAAGTCATGTGGATTATATTGCTCCTATTATATTTCCAATGTTCCTCCTTGCGGTAACATATGCTAAACTCTTTACATTGAAAGTTACTCGCCCCCTTGTGCATGTGTTGGTTTTGTATCTTCCATGCTTTTGTACATGTTGTGCTTTCCACTTAATTATCTTGAGGTATAAAGCATATTTGTGTATGATTAAGTGGCACTCCATGTATGTGTGTTTCTTGTGGTTGAGCCTTTCTTGATTATATTTCATATCTTATTTGGCTCTTGTGAGAAATTAATGGATTATCCCATTTTGGGGGAGTGTTATGCTTGGGCATTCCACAATCCTAAAATGGTGTGTACATTAGTAATACCACCTAGTATTTATATTGGATTATTGTCTAGTCTCTATGTGGTATAATTCTCATGAGAAATTTAAGTTTTAAAATGTCCATTAATTTTCTCAATTTGTATCATTTTGCCTCGTGTTGGTTTTATGGTAGTATCACATTATGGGGGAGTCATATGCTTAGTGCATATTACAATCCTAGAAAATGTGAAAATTCGAGGTTGTGTCACTTAGAATTGATATTGATAATTATCTAGCTCATATGTGACACATTTGCTCATACAAGTTCCAATTTGCTTGAATGCCTTTATTGATCATATTTTGGATCTTGTATATGAGAGTGTTTCTTGGTATGTGTTTCCTCATATTTAGATCTCTATATCATCATGGAAACCATTTGCTTCAAGTTACTCTAATCACTAGTGATTGTGTGACTATTGGAAGCTACCAAGAATCTTGTTCGAAGTATCATTCTTAATTCTTATATTTTGTTATATGCTTCTTGTTGTGACTATGATCTTGGATATCTATGCAAGCTACATTGGGAAAATTATTCCCAATATTTCTTGTCCTTGGACAATGAGTACTCAAGCTATGGTAGAATTTATTGATCATATTCACTTTGGCCTTTGCTTAATCTTGTCCTATATTTGGCCAAGTAAATGTTTTGTGTGCTCCCATTCCTTCCTTGCCTCTTATGAATCCTCTTATTTTATTGGTATCCTCTTGTGTTTTATTTAATGTAGTGGTGATCTCATTTGTGTGCATTTTGCATTAAAAGCAAAATTCTATATAATGTACTACTTATGGGTGAGCTCTCTATATTATCTAGAACAATACTTTTATGCTTCCTTGTTTGATCCATATCGTGTTTTATGTGCTTGGAAGTTCGATCTTTTCGTTTGGTATTTTGTGCCATCATGAAAAGTTTGGAATGTTTGGTCTATTTGTTGGATCCTTGATCTATTTGGGAGTTGGTTGTGTCTCATTCCTTGTTTCATGTTTTGACCATTTTAGAATGAGATAAATCCTTGAGCATTTGTGTTTCTATCTATATCTTTTGCTCTTTGGCTTTTGCCTAGTTCATTTGTTGAATTTGTGATCTTTCATGTGTTGAATTGGTTCTTTGATACAATTTGGACATTGTTTGACATGTCACACTCTTGTGTGTGCAATATCGATTTACTTGGTGTTTTTGTTCAAATTGTATCTCCTTTTTGGCTCTTGAAAGCTTTATGCATGCATGTTTACTATATGTTTATATTATGGCTTGCTTGCTTTCTTTTGATCCAATATATTAAGGGAAACTCCACCAAATCCCATCGGCTAAGTTGTGCATGAAATTCAAATTCATATCAATATGCACATATTTATGTGGAGTCTCCCCTATGTATTGTAGTTGCACTAACTACTTTGGACCCAATATGTTTGGGGACCATTTTATACTTAATTGTGTTTTAGGTACATTGGAGATATATTGGATGCTTGTCTCTCAATTTTGAAGTAGTGGTGCATACATGAAAATTTGAGGCAAGCTATATGATGATCAACGAATTCATATCCTCTACATCCTACCAATTATATCTCGGTAACAAGTATCTTTTGCTCATGCATATTTATCTTGCTTCCAATTTTTTTTGGTTGCATCTTGGCATGAATTTTGCTATTGTATTTATTGTTGTATTTCTAGCCATGGTATTAAGACAACTCTCTATTGTAAATGAGTACAAGTTGAGATGAGTGGATATAATTGGGACTATACATAATCATGCATATGATCCACCAATCTCAATTCTGTCAATCTAGCAATTTTATTGCCTATCTTTTCCTCAACTTCTCTCATGTGCAATAGTGAGCTTTTGCTAGTTTATTTCTCCTTGTGATACTTGTTGCCTTTCTCCATATATTCCAACTTTCTCCTTTTTCCCTTGGTGATAGTTGTGATGTATGGGGTGTGTTGGTTGTTGAAGCTCATCGATGTACAATAAGATATTTGAGCCTTTGGCCATGCTTTCAATAAAAATCTTATTGGTATTGTCATGACTTCATTTTGGATATCTTGCTCTATTTATTTTAAGTATCAACTCTGTGTGTACATGTTTCTTTGTGGATCAATATCTTTGCAATATTGTGTACTTAGAAACTTATACACATGAAAGAGGTTACTCTATTTTGTCTTAATATATTCCTTGTTTTGTGAGTGCTGTATGGTCATGATAAGAAATATCATTCATTGAAGACTATGTGGATACGCCATGATCATCCTTGTACTAGTCTTATAATATGCTATGTCATGCATCTCACACATCCTTGTGGTTGAGCCTACTAGTATGTTGTCTCTTACTTATTGCTCAACCATTTGTTTCTTGCAAATGTTATGCCTTGGTATTTGCTCATTTGCACAAAGTTGTGGTATAAGTAAAATATAGGAAGTAAGGATTCCATGTTGTGCACATTGTATTCACATACAAAAACCTAATGTTGCACATACCTTGGGGAACTTCCTAATTTTATTTATAGCATCACTTTGTGCTTATCATATTTCTTCTCTCATGCCTTGTATTGTTACATGTAGTTGGATGAGTGAGGATTCCATGATTATGCACTTTGTTCCCAAATACAATTATCATAATTGGTGCATTATCTTTGGGGAGCTCATCTAATTCATTTAATAATGCTCATTTGTCTTCTTTCTCATTCATTGTGCCTTAAATGTTTATGGGGGAGTGAGGATTCCATATTTGTGCATTTTATATTGAAATACAACTATTTTAAAATATGCACAAATCTTGGGGAGCTTCTCTATTTTATTTAAATCATTTATTTGATATTCCATTTGTAGTGTTATAAATGCTTATGGGAAGCAAGGATTCCATATTTGTGCATTATGTATTCTAATGCATTTATGTTAAATTGTGCACAAATCTTGGGGAGCTTCTCTACTTGTCATTTAAAACACTCTTTTGCTCTTATCATAATATCTTGTTATTTCCATTTGGACTCATTTGTTGTTTTCAATTGGTTTGTCGGATCTTGTGATTGCTTACATCATTTGTTGATGCTTCTTTTATTCTATTTATTTTGGCAATCTTTGGGTCCTCTATATAGTTCTACTTCCTCACAAGTATTCATCATTGGATATGTGCGAATGCACACCTTTGGTAGATTTATCACTATATTGGCCTTCTAGAACTTGTCACCCATTTCGGCAATCGATGCCAATGGGGGAGAAGTTTTAGAGGGTTTTAGGGAAATGGTTTATGCCTTGAGTTTGTTTCTAAGCATTTGCCTTTCATGCTCTTGCATCTTTGTTGTTGCTTAGCATGTGGTATATATAGAGGAAACTCCACCAATGATAATGATTGGCAATATATGCAATGAAATTCAAGTTCATCACACATGCATAGATTGTGGGGGAGTTTGCTCTATATATGGTGGTGGTACCAATATCACATACTTATGTAGTATTTGATATTGGTGCTACCATTTTATGTGTTAAATTCCTTATATAAACCCTCTCAAATGGATTGTCATCAATTACCAAAATGGGGGATATTGAAAGAACATATGGGCCCCCATGTGTGGTTTTGGTAATTAATGACAATCTCTATGTACTAATGCTTGTATCAAGTTGTACTTGTAAGAATTGTCCATAGGCAATGCTTGAACCATATGTTGGCTTCAAGGTTTGGAGAAGAAGAAAGTGAAGAGGATCAAGTGGTGACCAAGGTGTTCAAAGAGTGATCCAAAGATTGGTCATGTGAGAGTTAAACCTATGGCAAAAGATCTCATGGTTGAAGCTTGCCATCCTCGGTGATCATGGATCGATGAAGACAAGGTCAAAGTAAAGGTTTCCCCATGTTGTATGGGGGAGTAACTTGCAAGTCTTCATCAAGCAAGTGCGTACAAGAGCAATCAAGATAGGTGTTCCATCTTGAGAAGGACAAGACCGTCTACATCATAATCAAGTGGAATATGCGCAAGGCAAAGGTATGATCTTGATAGGGTTTCTTTCTTACCGGTCTCGGGATGTTAGTTGGGGAGACCGGTTTATAGGATAGATAACCGTGCTATCAAGAGGGTCTCTCAAGTGAGTGACTCGATCATATCTTTCTGAGAGAGCTCAAACCTTTGCATACTTAACATCATCCTTTTTTGGTTGTTATTTGGATCTTATCCATATGAGGTTCTAGAGCTTGTGGTAATATTCATAACAAGCTCTAGTTCATCAAAAACGAATTTCCCTTTTATATCATATTGCGTTTTTGATCTTTGAGGTTTTCCGGTTTCTCACCAAGAGAGGTATCTCACTTTATAATACATGAAATGTTCTCTCTTGGTGGTATCCAATATTTTCACTTTTTGTTGGGTACCTCTTGTTGTCCTCGTTCCAACAAAATTGGTTTCGGGTCAATCAGAATTTCCAAACTCTAGATATCGCCATTTGAAGTTTGCCTCTTATTTGGTCCAGACCGGAGTCTCCGGTGTGGTCCGGAGTTTCCGAATCTGTCTCCGGTGGTGTCTTCAGGATCTAGGCTAGGACATTCTGAATGGGGGTCCGGAGCCCGCTCCGGAGGATACCCCGGAGTCTCCAGTGATGGCTTAGTCCGGAGTCTCCGGTGTTGGGAGACCAGAGTCTCCGGTCTTGTTGGGTCATGGATGGCCTGGGTCATTCAGATAGGTGGTCCGGTGTCTTGTCCGGAGGTTGGGCCGGAATCTCCGGTGTAGACCGGAGTCTCCGGTCTGACTTTTCCCCAACGGGCAGAAAACGGTCAGAAATCTGTGGGCCTATAAAAGGGGCTCTTCTTCCCCAATGTCTACTCTCGAGTTTTACAGGCTTTATCCTCCATTCTTGACCCTCTTGAGCTTGCTCCCCCTTCAATGCCTCCCTTGATTCTTGCATCTACTTTAGGGATTTGAAAGAGGAGATCTAGATCTACAATCCTACCAATCCATCTCTCCTCTAAGTGAGGGGAACATCTTGGGATCTAGATCTTGGAGTCTTTTGTGGATTTCCTCCTTTGTTATTCCTCTCTTATTCCCCCACAAGCTTTTGTAGCTTTGGTGGAATTTGGGAGAGAAGGATTTGAGCACTAGTTGTGTTCTTGCCATTGCATTTGGTGCATCGGTTTGAGTTCTCCCTGGAGGATTTGGTGAGTGAAAGTTGAGAAGCTTTTTACTCTTGGGTTCTTGGAACCCTAGACGGTTTGTTGGTGTTGCAGGTTGTGGCCTTGGTGGCGTTTGTTGGGAGCCTCCAATTAAATTGTGGAGAAGTGCCCCAACCTTGTGAGAGGTTCCGGTTGCCGCCGACAAGTGCACCGATAGTGGAAGCGTGGATCGATCCCATTGGGATGAGATTCATCGGAGAATAAGGGAGGCCTTTTGTGGCGTTGGTGGTTTGATACCACCCCCTCTCCAAACGAGACGTACTCCATGTTGGGAGGAACTCGGTAAAATATCGTTGTCCCGCGTGCCTCGGTTATCTCTATACCCGAGCTCTTTACTTATGCACTTTACATTGTGATAGCCTTCATGCTTGAAGTAATATATATCTTGTTATCACTTTGTTTCTTGTATTGCGTAGCATAATTTGTTGGTGCACATAGGTGAACCTTAGTTGTTCTAGGTTGTGCTTTACAAAGTAAACACTAGTTTTATTCCGCCTTTGTTGAGCCACTCTAGGAAAAGTTTTAATCGCCTATTCACCCCCCTCTAGGCGACATCTGTATCCTTTCACCATTCACAAATCCGCACTAGCCGGACTCAGACTCGTAGGAGCTGCGCTCCACGAGGAGGCTCCTACGGAGCCGAAAAAGAAAGCTGCGGTCAGATTCAACCGCAGCCCCACACCCTCATCCGACGAGGACGAGCACGACCTACCGCGACGACGCAAGAGTCCACGACGTCGCAGCCGCGACTATGACGCTCGAAACGACCTCGCTCAGCGCAAGGTCGACAAGGCACGCGCCAAACACGTGTGTTCATCCGAATTCGAAGAAGATGACAACGAAGGAGAACTCTGTGGAGCTCGATGCTTTAGCAGATCTGTTCGGCAGACACGGATGCCGAGAAACTTCAAGCTTCCTTCAGACACTCCGAAGTTCGATAGCACACATGACCCTAAGGCGTGGCTCAACGACCACCTGTCGTCCGTCAAGCTGCACATCGGAAACAAAAGCACCGCCCTACAATGCCTCCAAATTGCACCGGCTGACAGCCTTGTCCTCTCGAGGCTCCATCCGAAGCTGGGAGGAACTGGCCTACAGTTTCATCCAAAACTTTAAAGGTACCAGCAAGAGGCCAGCTGTAGAGTCCCCAACCTTGTTAAAATATAAGGTAGGTAGAATCCCCTGTGTTTACAATGCTAGTCCCTGGATCAATAGCTAGCATCCACAGTTTAGATGTAATATCAAGAAACAATGGTCATAATACAACTTTATAACCAGGAATAAAATAATTTTATTACATCTTTACATAGCTCATTTGGCTATTACAATACATTGCAGCGGAATAACTATAAGCATGGGGTCCTTCATCTTCAAAGTGCCACAGGCAGATGTTGGTTGTAGACTTTGTAATCCTAATCAATCAAACTTCACTAAAATCAATCAAACCTGCAACATTACAAGTTACAGCCACAAGGGTCAATACATTTGAATTATATTGGCAAGTGATACTATGGTAGTATAGTGGAGTCTATCATCTATATGCATTTGGCTAAGTGGAGTTGAGGCTTGCATTGCTCAAAATAAATTTTTCCTTAACATTTGAAAATACTAAGTTTTGCTTGGCAAAATCATTTTTCCCAATCAAAGATTTCAAGATCCTTGTACCAAGCCATCTCTCCATCAAAGATTGAAGAATTCAAACAACCCTTGTTCAAACCACAAGTTTACTTAGAAATTTGAATGATGAGATTCTTGATTTGCTTCCATGTCTTGATGCTCAAATTGTCCTTTACCAGGGACATGGCTAAGTACTTAGGTTTTACACTCTGCAGAGGTGGTGCACTTTTCCCACAAGACTTGGTTTCCCAAGACAAGATCTTTCAGAAGCTTTTCCTTAGACCATCATGGACGCGCTCCAACCTATCAAACACTACCACCCACTGTCCATATGGCTAAGTTCTTGCAACCTATATGATCATGGCAGAGCCCATATTGCCAAGTGGCTGCACTTGAAGCTTCTCAACATTTGACATCTCAAATCTCTTTGTTCCTGGGTGGCCATCCACAAGTGAGATACACAAGCCAAGTCCATGGCCTTGTGAACCACTCAACCAAAAACCACCAAGCAATTCCCATTCCACCCAGGTGATTCATTAACTTAGTTGTTTTTATTAAACAAAACACAAGTCCTCAGACTTAGAATATTTTTCCATAGTGTGAATATATATTCCACCCATGTTTTTTATTAGCTAGGCTAAGCTTGATAGTAATAGGATTCTTAACTTAGGAAAATCCTACTAAGGATTCATCTACTAGGTTTTCCTATAGCAAGGTCTATACTTAGCAAAATCCATGCAAGTTTTACTTAGCAAAAACACTAATGCATAGTGAAAGTAATGGGATAGAAAGTATGAAGCATCACTTGCCTTTTTGGTAGAGGGTATAGGTTCACTCCTTGTCCTTGCAACAATCACACTCTTCAAGTCACTACAAATCAATCAAGCAAGGCACAAACTCAATCCACCAAACAAGCAAAACAACACACATAAAATGACAAAGTCAAAGTAATGCATGCAAGCATGCCAAGCTTTGTTTTGTTTGAAAAAGTGGTTCCTAGTGGGTCATAGATATTTGAAAACACCTATTGGTCATTTTGTAAGGTGGCAAAGTCATTTGCAAAAGGTTTCACTACAAAAACCATTTTCAAAACAAAGTATCATTTTATGTGGTGTAGAAATATTTTTACTAAGGTATTAACCTATAGGGTTCACCAAATATGTTTTCAAACTTTAAAACTTGGTGTTTGTGGTCAGAGAGTTTAAAACAAAACATTTTCCAAAGGTTTTCTTCCAAAACCATTTTTAATAAATAAACCACATTTCTATTTAACTAGAAATGGTTTTAAATCAAAGAATCCTTATTTTGTTTCACCAAATGAGTTGCTATTGCAAAACTTGGTGTTTGGGTCAGTAGGTTTGGTCCAAAACATTTTCTCCAAAGTTCTTTACTCAAAAATCATTTTCATAAACAAATCAATAGTTTTTAATTAGCTAGAAATGGACTAAACCAATTAATCCATTCTAATCTTTTCCAAATTCATTTTCAAAACCATGGGTTGGTTCCTAAGGTCAGTAAGGTCACAACAAACCACTTTGCAAAAGTTTTAACCCTAAAAACATTTTTAAACAATTTTTCTAATCTAAACAAGCACACAAAGGAATCTGCAAAAACAAACAAACTAACAGTTACTATTTTCTAAACCAAGGGTATGGTTGGTTAGGGCTTGTTCTCCTGAATCCAACGACATAAAATTTGTAATTTTTGGACGTGTGGATTCAAAGTTACAAGGGTTTGAAGTTTGCAAAATATTCTGTTTTCAAATCTGTTTTTAAACAGAACAGTGACACGCGGCGCTGTCTAATTGGGTGGTACCGGTTCGGCCGGATCGTGGCTGTGGGGCGTTGGATCAGATCGATCGCACGGTCCAGAGGACATACCCCTTTGTGGTTAAGTGAATCAATCGTGCTCGCCCGATCTAGATCGAACGGCTCCTATTGCCTGGCCAAGAACTGGCGGCGCTCAACAGTGGTGCCAGCGGCGGCACAATGGCGTTAGCTGAGGAAGCAAGAGAGGAGGGGAGTAGGCTCACCAGGTTCAGGAGGTCACGGTGGTGCTCGTCGTGTGATCGACGTGGCAAGGGGCGCACAGGGTTGTAGACAATTGCTCGTCGGAGTCCTTGCTGCCGTCGGGTGCTCTCTGTTGAAGATGGTGGCGAGGCTACGGTGCACGCCAGAGGAAAAATAGAGGTGGCTTAGATGCGTAGGTTCATGGCGAGTATGTGTGTGTGAAAAAATAGGGAGAGGGGAGGTCTGGTCTTACCGGCAAAGCTTTCGTCGGAGAGCAGGGGCGGCTTAGTCGGGCTTGTCTTATCCTTGCCGACGCTGTGATGCTCGCACGGATGAACGGGAGGCACGGTGAGGTGCGCCAGAGGCTGGGGAACATGTGAGTATGGTCGAGGAGGCTCGGGGTAATGTCGGCTGGCCGGAATCGCTCGCGGGGCTCGTCGGAGACAGCGGAAGTGCAGAGAAGAATTGGGCGGCCTGGGGGCACGCTAGGGTGAGGCGTCTGGGGGAAAAGGGAGAGGGGATGCAGGCGAATAAGTATGCGTGAACGCATGGTCGATTAACGGCGTGGTTAACGCGAATTGATGGTGCCTTCAACGGGCAGAAACGGCCGCACGGTGAGGGGAGAAGGAGTCGCGGGGAGGAAGAAGAACAGGAGGAGTGGGGTCCACGGGCAGTGAGAGAGAGGGAAAAGGAAAGGGGTCCACTTGTCAATCACTCAGTGGGTTAGTTCGAGTGTGTGGAAAACGGTTCGGGTGTGGGAACAGGTGGGTGGGTCTGCTTGGCAGTGAAGGAAAAGGAAGTGGGGGTGGGGTCCAGAGGTCACTCTCTGTGCGGGTTAACTAATTGGTGCGAAAAGTTTTTCTAAGGGAAAAGAGAGGTGGGCTGGGGTTGGGCCTATTGGGCTGGCCGGCTGGGCTGGTTACTGTGCACTATTTTTTTCTGTCTAAAACATTTTTCTTTTTCTATTCTATTTTTCTGTTTGAATTTCAATCAACATTTCAAACAACATTCAATTTGATTCAAACAATCACCAAACTTCACAACTTTGAACTTGGTTGTGTTTAACAACATAAACCAATCTCAAATTAAAATAATATTTTTATTTATTTTTAGGGTCTATTTAATATTTAAATAAAATAGCCCTTTAGTTATTTAATCAAATAGGGTTTGATTTATTTAATAAAATCTCCATTTGAAATCCAAATATTTTCAAAACCAAAACACTTCAGTAGGTTTTATTTGAGAAAACAAAATACTTGGAAAACTTATTTTAAATAAATAAATAAGTTTTGATGTTTTGGAAATAGTAAAACCTTTATTAATAAAACTTGGATATTTAAATCCTTTTTATTTTATTTTAAATAGTCCTCTACTATTTTAATCAAAGCAAAACCTTTTGTTTCCAAAGTCTTGGCCAAGGTTTAATTTGGCTTTATAAAATAATCTTTATTTATAAATCTACCTTTTCATTTGAAAACAAAGTCTTTTATTAAAAGATCCAAAATAGTAATTCCAAAA
The DNA here is from genome assembly GCA_023614405.1 of Avena insularis. Lineage (NCBI taxonomy): Eukaryota > Viridiplantae > Streptophyta > Magnoliopsida > Poales > Poaceae > Avena > Avena insularis. The sequence continues at coordinate 25,029,408 of CM042689.1, read as the reverse complement.
CATTTTATTTGCCTTTATTAAATGTTTATCTTTATAAATCCCTTTAGGATTTAATTTGATCCAACTGGTTTGAAGTCCCAATTGAATTCAAAAAGTTTCTTCTGGCCTTGAAAATCAACAAAGTTTTATTTTATTCATTTATTTTTCACATTACAAGATTTGGAAAATCTTGGGATGTGACACCAGCCTCGATCGAAGAGCTGTGGGTCTGCACTCAACGAACGGGCGTATCCATTCGCTCGTACATACTACGCTGGTCCAATATCAAGAACTCCGCGGCACACATCTCCGAGGAGAGAACAATCGACGCCTTCAAAGATGTCGTCAAGCGCCAGGACTTCAAAGAAGAACTTGGGCGCATCAAGCCCAAGACACTGGACCACCTCATGGACATCGCCAACGGGTGGGCAGATGGCGAGGACTCCGTCCACCAAGAGCACTCAGATGAGGAAGATGACTACGGCCGCCGATGTGAGAGCCGCAGCAAGCAAAGATCGCGTCTACGATGACCGCGATGGACCCGATATGGTCGCGGCTGGCTACGCTGACCGCCACAATGAAAGCAACCGCAGCAGCGGCGGATACCGTGGAAACAACTTCTGCGATGGAGGACGCCCAACGCAAACGTGGCAACGCCGTGGCCGCGATGACGAACCCTCGGCATACGAAAAGTTGTCGGGCCGATGCACCATCCACTTCTCTATCGACAAGCAGGATGGCAAAAAGAAGACCAGCCACATGCTTAAGGACTGCCGTGAGTTCCAGAAACTCAGCGAGAGCCTGTACCAGATGAGACAGCAAGTATTGAACCTAGGTTCGGACACGCACCTGCACCAGGAGACATCGCCCACGGAGCTCCTCCGCCACCACCTGTGGGGCCTTCGAATCACCCGGTCGCACCCATGTAGAACAACGACGTAAAAAGGTACCCCGCGCCGAAAGGGTCACTGATGATCCAAAAGGGGGCCCAACAAACAGGGTGCAAAAGAAGATCACCCGCCAGGTCAGCTTAGCTGTGACCGCTCCACCCGCTATCCCTGAGTATCTCAGCGGTTCGGAGTCCTGCGTCACATTCAGCCGTTCGGATCACCCCCCCCAGATCCTTCGCCCAGGTCATGCTGCCCTGGTGCTCGAGGTGCAGATCGGAGGGTTCGAGATGAGCCATGTCTTCATGGACGGCGGCAGCGGAATCAACCTGATGTTCGCCAGCACCCTAGCAGCGATGAGGATTCCGCTGTGCAGCCTGGAACAATCCAACACAACGTTCCACGACATCGTCCTAGGGAAGGGCATATTTACCCTAGGCAAGATATGGCTCGGCGTCATCTTCGGCAAACCCAACAACTTTCGGTGTGAGCGACTCGAGTTCGAAGTGGTGGACTGGCCATCACAATACCATGCCATCCTCGGGCGCGTGGCATTCGCAAGGTTCCTGGCAGTACCGCACTATGCGTACCTGCTACTCAAGATGCCAGGACCTAGAGGTGTCATCACGGTCCACGGGAGCTTCACCCGATCCGACCACTATGACAGGGACTTCAACAAAATCTCTCAGTCATTCGTCATGCAGGAGGAGCTCACAAGGCTTCGAGAGGTGACAGAGAAAGGGGCACCCCCAGTCTCAAGGCAAAACGCACCTGATATGTCGTTCGACTCAATGGTCAAAACGAAAAAGGTGCAGGTCCACCCGGCGGACGCCTCTAAGATGGCGCTGATCGCCAACGACCTCAGCCCTGCATAGGAAAGCGCGCTCGTCGAGTTCCTCCGTGAGTGCTGGGAAATCTTTGCCTGGTGTCCTACGGACATGCCAGGAGTTCCCAGGGAATTCGCCGAGCATGCACTCAATGTGTTCCCAGATGCCAAGCCCGTCAAACAGTCCATCCAACGATTGTCCGAGCCACGGGCCGAAGCCATCGGAGTCGAAGTCAACAAACTACTCGACGCTGATTTCATCAGGGAGATCAAGGAAATCGAGTGGTTGGCCAACACTGTGATGGTCCCTAAAAAGGAGACGGGCATCCTGCGGATGTGCGTGCACTTCACATCGCTGAACAAGCACTTCCCGAAGGATCACTTCCCTCCCCCTCGCATCGATCAAATCATCGATTCGACTGCAGGATGCGAGAAACTCTCCTTCCTCGACGCCTACTCAGGCTACAATCAGATTCGACTGAAGGTCGAAGATCAGGAGAAAACGGTGTTCATCACGCTGTTCGGAGTATTCTGCTACAACACAATGCCCTTCGGGCTGAAGAACGCAGGTGCCACGTACCAGCGGTGCATGCAAGCATGCCTGAAGAGCCAGATCGGCCGCAACATACATGTCTATGTCGACGACATAGTAGTCAAGATAAGGGAGGCCAAGACATTAATCGACGATCTCCGCGAGACGTTCGACAACCTTGATCACTACAAGATCAAGCTGAACCCAGAAAAGTGTGCCTTCGACGTGCCATCTGGCCAACTGCTTGGCTACGTCATCTCCCAGCGAGGAATTGAGGCGAACCTGAAGAAAATCCGGGCCATACTGGCCATGGAGAAACCGAAGAACCTCAAAGGTGTCCAACAGCTAGCTGGACGCATCACGGCGCCGAGCAGATGCATCAGCCGCATGGGTGAGAAGGCCCTGCCTTTCTACCAACTGCTACGCAGAGCAGACAAATTCGAATGGACACCCGAAGCCGACGCATTCAAAGATCTGAAGCGGCTGCTCTCAACCTCGCCCGTCCTGGTCACGCCAAAGGAACGCGAGCCTCTACTGCTATACATAGCAGCCACACATCAGGTGGTAAGCACCGTGCTCGTGGTCGAACAACCCAAAGATGGCAAGACCCATGGGGTCCAACGCCCTATCTACTACCTCAGCGAGGTATTGACGCCAACAAAGCAGAGGTACCCTCACTACCAGAAACTCGCCTACGGCGTGTTCATGACGGCTCGTCGGCTGAGTCACTACTTCCAGGAGCATCAGGTGATGGTCGTCAATGAGGCACCTCTGAACAGCATCCTGGACAACCCGGAAGCCATAGGACGCGTAGCCCTGTGGGGCATCGAGTTGTTCCCTCTAGACATAGTCTATGAGAAGCGCCATGCGATCAAGTCTCAGGTCCTACCGGACTTCCTCGTCCATTGGATGGAGCTGCAGCTGCCGGACACCCCGGATATGACACAGTCATGGACGATGCACTTCGATGGCTCCAAGCGAGTGGAGCAGGGCGAGGAGTCATCTTGACATCCTGCGAGCGACAAAATGAAGTACGTCCTCCGGATGAAATTTCGAGCTTCTAACAACGAAGCCGAATACGAGGCCCTCATCCACGGCATGAGGATGGCCAATATCTGTGGCGCAACGCGCCTAGTCATCTACAGTGACTCGAACCTCGTCGTCCAATAGACGATGAACGAGTGCGACACACACGCTACCAACATGATCGCGTACCGTGCGCTCTACAACTTACTCGAAGGACACTTTGACAGCTGTGAACTTCGGCATGTTGGAAGAGAAAGCAACGAAGAAGCCGATAGACTCGCCAATATCGGCTCCACCTGTGCGCGGGTGCCACCAGGTGTGTTCCTCGAACAAATCTGTGTGCCTTCCATCAAAAGGAAATTCCCCAAGGGATCACCCGAATAAGAAAAGCACTCGGGGGTTGCGCTACCCGAAGGACAGGAAGGACCCGAAAATCTCGACACAGAGGTTGCGGTGGTCAACCTGATGCAGGTCATGCAATCGAGGAAACATGGACGTAGCCGTACCTGCGGTACCTAATGAACAGGGAACTGCCTGATGACCCGACAGATGCCCGGTGCATATCTCGCCAGTCCAAGGCCTACACCATCATCAATGGCGAGCTATACAAGCGCAGCATTTCGGGTGTACTCCAAAGGTGCGTCACCATCGATGACGGCAAAACCATCCTCCAAGACATCCACGAGGGCATCTGCGGCCATCACGCGGGCAACCGCACCCTCATCGCCAAAGCTCTACAAGCTGGGTTCTACTGTCCAATGGCCATGAATGATGCCAAGGACATCGTCCGAAGGTGCAATGACTGCTAGAGGTTTGCAAATAAACCGCATGCACCAGGATCGGAGCTCAGGCCCATACCCCTGGCCTGGCCCTTCACCCAATGTGGCCTCGACATGATCGGCAAACTGCCCAAGTCCTCGAAAGGAGGCCACGTCTACCTCCTGGTCGCAGTTGACAAGTTCACCAAGTGGATCGAAGCCATGCCCGTTACCAACCAAAAGGGTAAAACGGCCGTGAAGTTCTTCGAATCCATAGTCTACAGGTTTGGCGTGCCGCACAGCATCATCATGGACAACGTGCCGAACTTCATCTCCAAAGAATTCCAGGACTTCTGCGAAGGCCTCGGGATCAACATATCATATGCGTCCGTGGCACACCCGCAAACCAACGGGCTGGTCGAAAAGGACAACAGCCTAGTAGGCGGCAGAATCAAGAAACGCCTACTAAGCCCACTCAAGCGGCTTGCAGGAGCATGGGCAGAAGAGCTACCCTCCATCCTCTGGAGCTTGCGCACAACGCCAAACATCTCAACTGGCTACAGGCCTTTCTTCATGGTGCACGGAGCCGAAGCTGTGTTGCCTGCAGAAGTGCGCCATAAGGCCCCACGGGTCGTTGCCTACAGCGAGGCCGAATCGCCGGCCGCACTCGAAGATGCCGTCGACACATTCGACGAGGCACGCGACATCGTCGTGGCTCGTTCAGCGGTATACCAGCAGAGCCTCTGCAACTATCACAGCCGTCGGCTATGCCCAAGATCCTTCGTCGAAGGAGACCTCGTCTTACGACTCAAGCAAGAGCGGCCGAAAAAGCTCGAGTCACCCTGGGAAGGACCATACTGTTGGAGATATGCCCTAGAGGCAATAATAAATATAGTTATTATTATATCTTTATGTTTATGATAAATGTTTACATTCATGCTATAATAGTATTAACAAGGAAACATTAATACTTGTGTGATTTGTAAACTTAATTTGAAGTCCCTAGTAAAGCCTCTATATAATACTAGCTTGTTGGTTAATAGATGATTGTGGTTTCCCTATCATGAACATTGAGATGTTATTAACAACAAGATCATATTGTTAGGAGAATGATATGATGGACATACTCCTATAGATAAGCGTAGCATAAAGATCAAGTCATTTTAATAGTTCAATTGCTATATGCTTTCTGATACATAGTAATCTAATTCCTTCGACCATGAGATCATGCATATCACCTTTACCGGATGGATGCTTTGATGACATCAAACACCACACCGTAACTGGGTGGCTATAAAGGTGGCATTGAGTGTTCGGAAAGTATTGGTTGAAACACATGGATCAAGAGTGGGATTTGTCCATTCATATGACGGATAGATATACTCTGGGCCCTCTCGGTGAAATGTCATCCAATTAGCTTGCAAGCATGTGACTGGCTCACAAGGGATCACATATCACGGGAACGAGAAAAGAGTACTTATCGGTAACGAGGTTGAACTAGGTATGCAGAGATACCGACGATCATAACCTCGGATAAGTAAACTATCGTGAGACAAAGGGAAATTGATATCATATGTAAATGGTTCATTCGATCGCAAAGTAATCATAGAAATATGTGGAAGCCATATGAATTTCCAGATTCCTCTATTGGTTATTGTTCGGAGAAGTGTCTCGATCATGTCTGCATAATTCACGAACCGTAGGGAGACACACTTAAGGATTCGACGTTGTTTTGAGTAGTTATGGAATGATGAGAAAGAGACCGAATGTTGTTCGGAGTCCCGGATGGGATCCGGGATATCACGAGGAGATCCGGAATGGTCCGGAGAATAAGATTCATATAAGGAAAGTCCGTTTGAGTTAGGGAATGGTTCCGGTGTTTTCATCGGGAATGTTCTAGAATGTTCCGGAATGTCCGGCACTCCGGAGGGGAAGGGTACATGAATGTGTTGTATCAAGTTGGTATGATTGCATCATGTACTAAGTGTCATCGCTGAACCAAATAAAGGATTAATTCAAATCCTAGTTTGAAAAGTCAAACAGCTAGTTTGAAAAGTCAAACGACTAAATTTGGAAAGAGGAAAAGAGGAGAAGGGGAAACCGAGTTAGGGAGGAGTTCCCTCCTCCAACCGGCGGCACCCACCCAAGACGAGTTGGGGAGGGACTCCTCTCCCTCCCCTTGGCCGGCCGGCCCCCTCCACCTATATAAGGAGGAGCAGGGCTCCCCTCCTTGACACACAAGATCCTCTCCTCCAAACCCTAGTACCAAGCCGCCGCCGCCTCCAGGCCGCCGCCGGCCCTAGGGCACTCGCCGCCGCCGCCTAGGTGAAACCCTAGACGCCGGCACTAGCCCCTCCTCGGCGTGTCTAAACCCTAGAACCCTGAGGACTCTCTCATACTCCACCATACTCGCTCCGGCTTAAGGCGAAGCCCTGCGAGATCTCCCCTCTACTTCCGGTACCACGCCGTTGTGCTGCCGGAATCGCGAGGAGAGTGCTACAACCTCCGCTGCCTACTGGAACAAGGGAGAGGAAGGTCTTCGTCGAGTACCGAACGTGTGACCGACTGCGGGAGCGCTGCCGGAACGCAGCGCCGGAAGGATCGTCTACGCGATCTTGAGATCGGAAAGAGTACGACTACATCACCCACGAGAATCCACTCTCGTTAAACACTTTGGAATCTTCGAGGGTGAGTTATTCTATCGACTCGTTGCTACAATCTAGTAGATAGATCTTGTCTTGTTTGTTTGTATGCGGTAGAAAATTTTTGTTTTCCATGCTACAAAACCCTACAGTGGTATCAGAGCCGTGTCTATATGTAGATCTGTTGCACGAGTAGAACACAATGGTCATTGTGGGCGTTGATGCTTTTATTGTCGATTGCTTCTTGTGTACTTTGCATCTTGCGGGATGTTGGGATGAAGCGGCCTGGGCTAACCTTACATGACATCGTTCATGAGACTTGCTCCACGCTTGACATGCAACTTGTATTGCATAAGTGGCTTTGCGGGTGACTGTTTTTCCTAGCATAGTTAAGATCCAATTTACAACGGGTGATTAACAATACTAGTATCAATGTTGTGGTTCATGTTCGTAAGTTAGAACGACACTTATTGAAAGCCCCAAACTGAAGGGTTTCGCAGCATAGTAAATCAAAAATTTCTACAGAAGCGAATAGAGGGAAAGCCAAGATCTAATCTAGGAGATGCAAACAACGAGAGAGATTGGATTAGATCTTCATACCCTTGAAGATTCAAGACAGGAACGTTCGTTTAACGTGGGTGATGTAGTCGCATTTCGCTTCTCCTCCTCGCGATCCGATCCGATCTAGCACCACAAGTGGCGGTGCCTCCGTGAGATGCACACGTGCAGCACCTCGATGTCTCCTCCTTCCTCGGACCAGCAAGTATGGTGGAGAGATGGATTGGATCTACAACACGACGGCGTGGTGTCTATGGTGGAGAATTTCTGCTGCAGGGCTTCGCCTACAAACAGTCGGGAGGGAGAGAGGAAGGCAGCAGGGCTACTAGGGTTTGGAGGAAGGTGTAGATTGGGGGGAGGGGGCGCACCAGCCCTCTATATATAGAGGGGGGGGTGCGGCCAGCCCTTGCCCATCCTCCAAGCCTATCTCTAGTTTAAACAATTTAAACTCTCCCTTATCTAGAAATCCTATCTTATCTTATCTCTAGTTTAAACGATTTAAACTTATCTAGGATCTGGGCCCTATGGGGCCTTGTGCCCTGGCCCAATGCGGCCAGGACACTCCCTCATAGGCCCATGCCCCTCCCGGAAGGTGGGACCACGTTGGCCCCTTCCGAAGGTTCTAGAAGCTTAGACAATAACGATTAATCCTAACAATTCAACTCCAAAAACTGCATCGCCTTATATGAATCTTATTCTCCGGACCATTCCGGAACCTCTCGTGATATCCGGATCCCATCCGAGACTCGAACAAAAACTCATAAACCAAATATCCAATCTATCCTAGCGAGACACGTTATGTGTGACCTGCGGTTCGAGAATATGCGAGACATGATCTTCTATCAATAATCAACAGCGAGTCCAGGCACCCATATTGACTCCACACATTCATCGATGATCATATCGGATGAACCACGATGCCAGATTCAATCAATCCCATATATATATTCCCTTCGTCTCGCGATATTTTACTTGCCGAGATTCGATCGTCGGTATCGTCATACCTAGTTCAATCTCGTCACAGAAGTACTTTACTCGTTCCGTAATCCGATATCACTTTGTGATTAACTCCTTAACCACATGCTTGCAAGCGGTGTTGATATCGACCGAAAGTGGGCCCAAGTATATCTCTCCGACTTGGGAGGGACAAATCCCATCTCGATACATACAACCCAATGATACTTTCCGATCACCTGAGAGACACCTTTATGATCACCCTCTCATAGGATGACGTTTGATGACCTCAAAGCTTTCTTCCGATACCAGGGAGTTGTATTATCTCATGGTCTAAGGAATACAATATATGACATAGGAAAAGCTTAGCAAAGAAGAAAACAAGGACACGATCTAATTGCTTCGCTTAGTTTGGGTCATCCACCATATCATTCTCCCAATGACATGATCTCATTATCAATTGACAACTCATGTCTATGGTTAGGAAACCTTAACCATCATTGATCAATGAGCTAGTCCATAGAGGCGTACTAGGGACACGGTGTTGTTTACAAACCACACAAGTATTAATGTTTCCGCTTAATACAATTCTAGCATGGAATATAAACTTTATCATGAACAAGAATTATAATAATAACATCTTTATTATTGCCTCTAGGGCATAATTCCAACAGTCTCCCACTTGCACTAGAGTCAATAATCTAGTTTACATTTGGCAACAATCTCACACCCCTGGCACTGAGGTGCTGATCATGTTTTACACGTGGAAGAGGTTTAGTCAATGGATCTGCGACATTCAGATCTGTATGTACTTTGCTGATCTTCAGATCTCCATCTGCTATATAATCTCGTATTATATGAAACTTGCGGTTGATATGCTTGGTCTTTGGATGATATCTTGGTTCCTTAGCGAGTGCTATGGCGCCAGTGTTGTCACACAATATCTCCAGTGGGTCCAATGCACTTGGAACCACGCCAAGCTCAGTGATGAAGTTTCTGATCCAAACTCCTTCACTTGACGCTCGCGGCAGCCATGTATTCCGCTTCTCATCAGATCCCGCGATCACGCTTTGCTTGCAGCTTCTCCAGCTCACAGCTCCTCCATTCAAAATATACACGTATCCTCTTCGAGATTTAGAATCATCCTTGTCGGTGTCGAAACTAGCATCGACGTAACCTTTATGACGAGTTGTTCATCACCCCATAGACTAAGAACATTTCTTTAGTCCTATTTAGGTACCTTAGGATGTTCTTCACGGCTGTCCAAAGGTTCCACTCGGATCACTTTGATATTTGCTCGTCAAACTAAGAGCATTGGACACATCCGTCTAGTACACAAGATGGCATACATGATGGAACCTATGGCCGAGGCATAAGGCACTTTGCTCATAGCTTCCCTATCATTTCATCAGTAGTGGACACCGAGCCTTGCTCAATATCTTACTCGACAACATAGGCAATCGAACCTTTCAATGCCTTATCCATTCTGAACCTTTTCAGAACTTTGTCTAGGTATGTACTCTGGCTTAAAGCTATCAGGCGTCTTTGTCTATCTCTATAGATTTTGATGCCCAATATATAAGCAGCTTCACCTAGGTCTTTCATTGAAAAACACTTGTTCAAATAACTCTTCACATCGTTAAGCATGTTGATGTCATTTCCAATAATCAATATGTCATCCACATATAGTACCAGAAACGTCACCGAGCTCCCACTCACTTTCTTGTAGATGCAAGCTTCGTAGCAATTTGGAACAAATCCAAAGCTCTTGATCACTTGATCAAAACGAAGGTTCCAACTCCGAGATGCTTGCTTCAGCCCATAAATGGAACGCTGAAGTTTGCATACTTTATCAGCATCCTTAGGATCGACAAAACCTTCGGGTTGCATCATATACAACTCTTCATCAATGTTGCCATTGAGGAATGCAGTCTTGACATCCATCTGCCATATTTCATAATCATGAAACGCAGCAATTGCTAATAAAATCCGAATGGACTTAAACATCGCTACGGGAGAAAGTCTCATCGTAGTCAACACCTTGAACTTGTCGAAACCTTTCGCAACAAGCCGTGCTTTATAGACGGTAACATTACCATCCGCGTCGCTTTTCTTCTTGAAGATCCATTTGCACTCAACGGCCTTTCGTCGCTAGGAGGGTCCACCAAAGTCCATACTTGGTTTTCGCTCATGGATCCCAATTCGATTTCATGGCTTCTAGCCATTTCGTAGTCCGGCTCATCATCGCTTCCTCATAGTTCGTGAGGTTCACCGTCTTCTACTAACAAGACGGTCAAGACAGGTGCCGTACCACTCGGAGGGGCACGCGACCTTGTCGACCGCGACGTTCAAGAGCAACATCGTCCAAGCTTCATGATCCTTGTCATTAGCTTCCTCTGTTGTTGGTGCAGCGGCTTTGGAACAATGTCGGTGCGCGCTACTCTCCAATTCAAGAGAAGGTTCAATAACCTCGTCTAGCTCTACTTTCCTCCCACTCACTTCTTTCGAGAGAAACTCCTTCTCAAGAAAGGAACCGTTCTTCTGACAAACACTTTGCCTTCGGTTACGTGATATAAGGTATACCCAATAGTTTCCTTAGGGTATCCTATGAAGACGCATTTCTCCGCTTTGGGTTCGAGCTTGTCGGCATCAACTTCTTGGCGTAAGCCGCATCCCCAAACTTTAAGAAACGACTTAGGTTTAGCACCAAACCACAGTTCATACGGTGTCGTCTCAACGGATTTAGATGGAGCCCTATTTAAAGTGAATGCAGCGGTTTCTAATGCATAACCCCAAAATGATAACAGCAAATCAGTAAGAGACATCATCGATCGGACCACATCTAATAGGGTTCGATTCGGCGTTCGTACACACCATTGCGTTGTGGTGTTCCGTGGCGTGAGTTGTGAAACGATTCCACTTGCTTTGAGATGCGTGAGAAAATCATAACTCAAATATTACGCCCCGATCGGATCGTAGAAACTTAATCTTTCTATTACGATGGTTCTCCACTTCATTCTGAAATTCTTTGAACTTTTCAAACGTTTCAGATTTATGTTTCATTAAATAGATATACCCATATCTACTTAAGTCATCGGTAAAAGTTAGAAAATAGCGATATCCACCGCGCGTTGAAACACTCATCGGTCCGCATACATCGGTATGTATGATTTCCAACAAGTCCGTTGCTTGCTCCATCATACCGGAGAACGGGGTTTTGATCATCTTGCCCATGAGGCATGGTTCGCATGTGTCAAATGATTCAAAATCAAGAGACTCCAAAAGTCCATCGAATGGAGTTTCTTCATGCTTTACACCAATATGACCTAGGCAGCGATTGCCACAAATAAGTAGTATTATCACTATCTACTTTGCATCTCTTAGCCTCAATGTTATGGATGTGTGTTTCATCCCTTTCGAGATTTAGAAGAAATAAACCACTCACAAGAGGTGCATTACCATAAAAGATGTTACTCATATAAATAGAACAACCATTATTCTCCGATTTAAATGAATAACCGTCTTGCAATAAACACGATCCAGAAATAATGTTCATGCTCAACGCAGGCACATAATAACATTTATTAAGGTTTAAAACTAATCCCGAAGGTAAAACTAAGGAGGCGTGCGGCCATCACATCAACTCTTGATCCGTTGGCAGCGCATCGTCACCTCATCCCTAAGCGCCATCTATTCCGTAGCTCTGTTTGAGTTACAAATATTAGCCGAACCAGTATCAAATACCCGAGCACTATAACGAGGGCTAGTAAGGAAAACATCAATAACATGTATATCAAATATACCTTTGATGGTGCCAGCCTTCTTGTCCGCTAAGTACTTGACGATTAAGCTTCGATGACCCTTGTCCTTGCAATAGAAGCACTCGATGTCCGGCTTGGGACAGACTTGAGCTTCTTCTCAGCGAGGGCAACGCTTGCCGCCGCCTTTCTTGAAGGGCTTCTTTGCACCTTTACCTTTCTTAAAGGAGGGCTTGTTGACCATCAATACATGATTATCCTTCTTGATGTCCACCTCCGCAGCCTTCAGCTTTGCGAAGATCTCGGTGATCGTATCAGTGGAACCAATCTGATTATGAGTCACTACAAAACTTTTGTAGCTGGGAGGGAGTGATTGCAGAACCCTGTCAATCTTGAGCTCCTCTGGAATCGTGCAGTCCCGTTGCTCAAGGCGTTGAGTGTAGCCCGAAATCTTAATGGCGTGCTCACTACGGAACTCCTTCCTCCATCTTGCGTTAAAGAACTTCTCGGAGATCTCATATCTCTCGAGCGGGCTGAGTCTGAAACATGGTCTTGACTCTTGAGAATCTCAAAGGGCAGGATAGTTTTCAAAAGCGATTTTGAAGTTCGGTTCCATAGCAAACAACATGGTGCTCTTAATCACACCGTAATCATCTTTCTTGCGGATGATAGACAGCTTTCTCATCAGCCGGTGCAGTTGCAGCGGGGGGTTACCTAACGCTTTCTCAAGGACATAGTCCTTTTGTCCGCCAGACAGAATGATTCTTAGATTGCGGAACCAGTTGGTGAAGTTAGACCCATTGTTTCTAAGCTTTTCTATCTCAGCAAAAACGTTGAAGTTGAAGTTGGACTTGGCCATGTGATCTACAGTATTTGCAAGTACAATTTAGACTATGTTCATGATAAACAGTTCAACTTAATCAAATTACTAGATGAACTCCCACTAAATTCAACATCCCTCAAGTTGTTTAGTGAACACGATCCAAATTCACCACACCTAATCCGATCATCACGAGAAGAGATGTGGTTTCAATGGTGGACAACGAAGTGTCGATCATATCATTCATATGACTCATGCTTAACCTTTCGGTTCATGTGTTCCGAGGCCATGTCTGTACATGCTAGGCTCGTCAAGTTAGACCCAAGTATTTCCACGTGTGCAAAACTGGCTTGCACCCGTTGTATGTGAGCGTAGAGTCTATAGCACCCGATCATCACGTGATGCTTGGACACGTTAACTTTCGCAATGGTGCATACTTGGGGAGAACACAGTTTTTATCTTGATCTTTAAGTGAGGAATCATCTTATAATGCTACCGTCGCGATCTAAGCATAATAAGATACATAAAAGGATAAACATCACATGCATATAACTTTATGTGACATGGTATAGCCAATATTCGCGCAATGATCTCCATCTTGTTCGTTCCGGCATGATCTCCATCACTCCACCATGATTGCCTCCACCACGAATAGCAACTACAACTATTGCTAACTACTTAGCGATAAAGTAAAGCTATTACATGGCGTATAAGAAGTTGACTTCAGGTCATACACAATTATAAAGACAACCATATTGCTCCTGCAGGTTGTGTACTCATCGACATGCAAGTCGTGAAACATTACAAAACATGATCATCGCATACATTATACACATCACATCTTGGGCCATACAATATCACGAAAACACTCCTGCAAAAACAAGTTAGGCGCCTCTACTTTGTTGTTGCATGTTTCGTGGCTTATGGGAGTAGATGCTAAGAACGATTCTTACCTACGGAAAGCCACAACGGTGATATTATGGTTGCCAAACTCGGTGTTAATCCCATGACAACTATAGTGAGAAAGCGACATCCACCGGCCGCATGTGTGGTACAAGCCACACGTCAAGTGCGGAGCGGTCTCATGACGACGTCGCGTAAGGTTGGCCTGGACCGCTTCAATCTCACTATCCCGCGTCATAAGAAGAACACAAACAAGAGGCTTGCAACAGAAAACATCAACGCCCGCAACCACCATGTTGCGTTCTACTCGTGAATCACATCTACGCATAGATCTAGCTCTGATACCACTGAAGGGTTTCGCAGCATAGTAAATCAAAATTTTCTACAGAAGCGAACAGAGGGAAAGCCAAGATCTAATCTAGGAGATGCAAACAAAGAGAGAGATTGGATTAGATCTTCATACCCTTGAAGATTCGCAATGAACGTTTCGGAACGTGGGTGATGTAGTCGTACTCGCTTCTCCTCCTCGCGATCCGATCCGATCTAGCACCACAAGTGGCGGTGCCTCCGTGAGATGCACACGTGCAGCACCTCGACGTCTCCTCCTTCCTCGGACCAGCAAGTATGGTGGAGAGATGGATTGGATCTACAACACGACGGCGTGGTGTCTATGGTGGAGAATTTCTGCTGCAGGGCTTCGCCTACAAACAGTCGGGAGGGAGAGAGGAAGGCAGCAGGGCTACTAGGGTTTGGAGGAAGGTGTAGATTGGGGGGGGGAGGGCGCACCAGCCCTCTATATATAGAGGGGGGGTGCGGCCAGCCCTTGCCCATCCTCCAAGCCTATCTCTAGTTTAAACAATTTAAACTCTCCCTTATCTAGAAATCCTATCTTATCTTATCTCTAGTTTAAACGATTTAAACTTATCTAGGATCGGCTGGGCCCTATGGGGCCTTGTGCCCCTGGCCCAATGTGGCCAGGACACTCCCTCATAGGCCCATGCCCCCTCCCGGAAGGTGGGACCACGTTGGCCCTTCGGAAGGTTCTAGAAGCTTCCGATAATACCGATTAATCCGAACAATTCGAACTCCAAAAACTGCCTTTGCCTTATATGAATCTTATTCTCTGGACCATTCCGAACCTCTCGTGATATCCGGATCCCATCCGAGACTCGAACAAAACTCATAAACCAAATATCCAATCTATCCTAGCGTCAAGACACGTTAAGTGTGTGACCTGGGTTCGAGAATATGCGCATATGATCTTCTATCAATAATCAACAATGGGTGCAGGCACCCATATTGACTCCCACACATTCATCGATGATCATATCGGATGAACCACGATGCTAGGATTCAATCAATCCCATATATATATTCCCTTCGTCTCGCGATATTTTACTTGCCCGAGATTCGATCGTCGGTATCGTCATACCTAGTTCAATCTCGTTCACAGCAAGTACTTTACTCGTTCCATAATCCGATATCACTTTGTGATTAACTCCTTAACCACATGCTTGCAAGCGGTGTTGATATCGATTATCGAGTGGGCCCGAAGTATATCTCTCCGACTTGGGAGGGACAAATCCCATCTCGATACATACAACCTGAGATACTTTCCGATCACCTGAGAGACACCTTTATGATCACCCTCTCATAGGATGACGTTTGATGACCTCAAAGCTTTCTTCCGATACCAGGGAGTTGTATTATCTCATGGTCTAAGGAATACAATATATGACATAGGAAAAGCTTCGCAAAGATGAACACAAGGACACGATCTAATTGCTTCGCTTAGTTTGGGTCTGTCCACCATATCATTCTCCCAATGACATGATCTCATTATCAATTGACAACTCATGTCTATGGTTAGGAAACCTTAACCATCATTGATCAATGAGCTAGTCCATAGAGGCGTACTAGGGACACGGTGTTGTTTACAAACCACACAAGTATTAATGTTTCCGCTTAATACAATTCTAGCATGGAATATAAACTTTATCATGAACAAGAATTATAATAATAACATCTTTATTATTGCCTCTAGGGCATAATTCCAACACAAACCACGTAAAACATGCAAAGAAAGTAGAGGCGTCTAACTTTGTTTTGCAGGGGTGTGCTGTGATGTGATATGGCCATGATTGTGATTATATTTGATGTATGCAATGTTCCTTATTGTAAGTTGGCAACCGGCAGGAGCCATATGGTTGTCTTTAATTTATGTTAAGACCCGCGTGTCTATTCAAAGTAGTTGTAATAGTTGAATCCGGTGGACGACAACCATGGAGAAGCATCATTGACCTTGATGCAATGCCGATGATGATGGAGATCATGTTCGTGCTAGAAGACGGAGATCGGAAGCACAAAGAAGAAAGGCCATATCATATCACATATTATGAATTGCATGTGATGTTAATCCTTTATGCATCTTGTATTGCTTAGTAGACAACGGTAGCATTATAAGATGATCCCTCATGCACATGAATTTCAAGTCATAGAGTGTTCACCCTTAGTTAGCACCGTTGCTAAAGCTTGTTGTTTCGAAGCACCACGTGATGATCGGGTGTGTTAGATTCCGCAAGTGTATACAACGTGAGCAAGCCAGATTTGCTCATGCGGAAACAAAGGTTTGATCTTGACGAGCCTAGCATGTACAGACATGGTCTCGGAACACGGATCACCGAAAGGTAAAGCATGAATCATATAGTAGATATGATGAACATGGCGATTGTTCGCCATTGAAACTATATCAACTCTCGTGATGATCGGTGTTGATGTGGTGGATTTGGTTCGTGTGATCACTAAAACAATGTGAGGGATATTGTTTTGAGTGGGAGTTCACCTAGATTAATTTTAATTTGAACTCAATTTGTCATAAACTTAGTCTAAACTATTGCAAATATGTTGTAGATCAATGGCAGCCCCTACCATCAATTTTAATGCGTTCCTAGAGAAAGAAAAGTTGAAAAACAATGGAAGCAACCGGGATTGGTTCCGCAATTTGAGGATTGTCCTCACACTGGTAATTTGACCTATGTCTTTGGATGCACATTTGGGTGACCCACTGCGGTGATGCTTCCGATGAAGTAAAGAATGTTTACCTCACTCGGAAGACTCAAGGTACTCCAATTCAGTGTGCTATCTTGTATGGTTTAGAATCGGAGCTTGTAAAAGGTTTGAGAATTCAGACCCATATGATATTGTCGAGGATCTCAAATTGATCTTTGAGACTCATGCGGCAATTGAAAGCTATGAGGCTTCGAAAAGTTCTTTAAGCGCAAGATGGAAGAGGCAGCTCCGTCGGTGAGCATGTGCTTAAGATGTGCAGACGCAAACAAACTTCAAAGCTTGGGTATTGTGATTCCTAATGCTTTGGGGATTTACCGTGTCCTCAATCACTACCACCAAGTTACAAGAACTTTGTGATGAACTACAACATGCAAAACATGAATAAGACGTTGCGAACTCTTTGCCATGTTGAAGTCTGCGAAGTGGAGATCAAGAAAGAGCACCAAGTGTTGTTGGTCAATAAGACCACCAAATTCAAGAAAGGCAAGTCTAGCGGAAGGGACACTTCAAGAAGGGTGGTAAGAAAGTTGCCATACGAAGAAGACCAAGGCTGGACCTAAGCCCGATCTTGAGTGCTTTCTTGTAAGGGAGAAGGTCCTTTGGGCGGAATTGCCCAAAGTACTTGGCGGATTTGAAGAACGGCAACATCAAGAAGAAAGGTATATCGATATACACGTTATTGATGTGTATCTCACTAGTACTAAATAGTAGTGCTGGGTATTTGATCTTGGTTCGGTTGCTCATATTTGTAACTCGAAGCAGGTCTTTGCGAATAAGCGGAAGCTAGCGAAGAGCGAGGTGACGATGCGCGTTGGAAGCGGATCAAAGGTTGATGTGATCGCGGTTGACGCTACCCTTCATCTACCATCGGGATTAGTTTTATACTTAAATAATTGTTATTTGGTGCTGCGTTAAGCATGAACATTATATCGGGATCTTGTTTATTGCGAGGCGGTTACTTGTTTAAATCCGAGAATAATGGTTGTTCGATTTATATGAGTAATATGTTTTATGCACATGCACCTTTGATAGATGGTCTATTCTTATTGAATCTCGATAGTGGAAATACACATATTAATAACATTGAAGCTAAGCGTTTGAAATCGGCGATAACTCGACCTATATGTGGCTTGTTGTCTTGGTCACATTGGAGTGAAGCGTATGAAGAAACTCCATTCGATGGACTTCTTGAATCACTTGATTTGAATCACTTGATAGATGCGAAGCATGTCGATGGGTAAAATGACTAAGACTCCATTTTACGGTATGATGGAGCGACCTACGGACTTATTGGAAATCATACATACCGATGTGTGTGGTCCAATGAGTGTAGCATCGCTGATGGTTATCGTTATGTTCTTACCTTCACGGATGACTTGAGTAGATATGGGTATATCTACTTCATGAAACATAAGTCCGAAACTTTCAAGAAGTTTAAGGAATTTCAAAGTGAGGTAGAGAATCAGCGTAACAAGAAGATTAAATTTCTACGTTACGATCGTGGAGGTGAATATCTAAGTTCTGAGTTTGGCGAGCATTTGAAGAAATGCGGAATACTTTCATGATTGACACCGCCGGGAACACCACAGCGTAATGGTGTGTCCGAACATCGTGTCGAACTCTCTTAGATATGGTTAGTTCTATGATGTCACTTACAGATTTACCGCTATCATTTTGGGGTTATGCATTAGAAACAAGCCGCATTCACTTTAAATAGGGCACCGTCTAAATCCGTTGAAACGACACCGTATGAATTATGGTTTGGGAAGAAACCTAGATTGTCGTTCCTTAAAGTTTGGGGTGCGAAGCCTATGTAAAGAAGTTACAATAGGACAAGCTTGAACCCAAAGCGGAAAAATGCGTCTTCATAGGATACCCGAAGGAAACTATTGGGTATACCTTCTATCATAGATCTGAAGGCAAAATCTTCGTTGCCAAGAATGGATCCTTTCTAGAGAAGGAATTTCTCTCGAAAGAAGTGGTGGAAGGAAAGTAGAACTTGGAGGTTGTTGAACCTTCTCTCGAAATTGCGAGTAGCGCAGCACGGAAGAAGTTCTGTGGTGCTGCACCAATAAGAGGAAGCTAATGATGATGATCATGAAACTTGGTTAAAGTTGCTTTCTGAGCCTCGCAGTCAACGAGAACTCGTACCACTCCAGTTGGTATGATCCGTTATGAGTGTCATGTTGGTGGACAACATCGATGACCACGAGACATATGAGGCGATGATGAGCCCAGATTCAATAAATGGCAAGAAGCCATGAAATCCGAGATTGGATCCATGTCAAAACCAAGTATGGACTTTGGTGGACTTACCGGATGGTAGGAAGGCTGTCGAGAACAAATGGATCTTCAAGAAGAAAAGCAGATGCTGATGGTAATGTTCGTCTATAAAGCTCGACTTGTCAAAAGGGTTTCGACAAATTCAAGGAGTTGACTACGATGAGACTTTCTCACCAATAGCGAAGCTAAAGTCTGTGAGGATTATGTTAGCACTCGCTGCATATTACGATTATGAGATATGGCAGATGGATGTCAAAACAGCATTTCTCAATGGAGACATTGATGAAGAGTTGTATATGATGCAACCCAAAGGTTTTGTTGATCCTAAAGATGCTAACAAGGTATGCAAACTTCAACGGTCCATCTATGGATTGAAGCAAGCATCCGAAGTTGGAATCAACGTTTTGATAAGGTGATCAAAAGTTTTGGTTTTATACAAACTTATGGAGAAGCTTGTATTTACAAGAAAGTGAGTGGGAGCTCAGGCATTCTTAATACTATATGTAGATGACATATTGTTGATTGGGAATGATGTAGACCTTCTTAATAGTGTCAAAGAATATTTGAATAATAGTTTTTCAATGAAGGATCTTGGCGAAGCAGCTTACATATTAGGCATAAAGATTTATAGACATAGATCGAAGCGCCAAATATCATTGTCAAAGTACATATTTGGACAAAGTTCTAAAGAGGTTTGGAATGGAAGATAGCAAGAAAGGGTTCTTGCCCATGTTGCTCATCGACCTTGAGTAAAACTCAAAGTCCGACATCGGAAGATAGAGAAAGGATGAGTAAGACTCCTATGCCTCAGCCATAGGATCTCTAATGTATGTTATGCTATGTACTAGACCCGACATTGCATATCTTTAGTTTAACTAGCGAGATATCAAAGTGATCCGAGTGGATCATTGGACGTGATCAAAAACATCCTTAAGTAATTGAGAAGAACGAAGGATATGGTTCTTTCTTATGGAGGTGATGAACAGCTCGTTGTTAATGGTTACACCGATGCTAGTTGGAACACCGATCCGGATGATTCTAAATCACAATCTGGATACGTATTTATTTTGAATGGTGTAGCGATTAGCTGGAGGAGTGCAAAGCAAAGCGTTGTGGCGAGATCTTCAACTGAATCGGAATACATGGCTGGAGGCTTCACAAGAAGCGATATGGATGAAAGAGTTCATTACTGAGCTAGGTGTGGTTCCTAGTGCGCTGGACCCAATGTCTATCTCTTGTGATAACATGGGCATAGCCAATGCAAGAACCAAGGTCACACAAGAAGTGAAGCATATCAAGCTACGTTTTCACGCTATTCGAGAACATATCCAAGATGGGGATATAAAGATTTGCAAAGTACACAGATCTGAATGTGGCGGATCCATTGACTAAACCTCTCCGCGGGCAAAACATGACCAGCACCAAACTGCCATGGGTGTTCGGTATATTACCATGTAATCTAGATTAGATGACTCTAGTGCAAGTGGGAGACTGTTGGAGATATGCCCTAGAGGCAATAATAAATATAGTTATTATTATATCTTTGTGTTTATGATAAATTTTTACATTCATGCTATAATAGTATTAACAAGGAAACATTAATACTTGTGTGATTTGTAAACTTAATTTGAAGTCCCTAGTAAAGCCTCTATATAATACTAGCTTGTTGGTTAATAGATGATTGTGGTTTCCCTATCATGAACATTGAGATGTTATTAACAACAAGATCATATTGTTAGGAGAATGATATGATGGACATACTCCTATAGATAAGCGTAGCATAAAGATCAAGTCATTTTAATAGTTCAATTGCTATATGCTTTCTGATACATAGTAATCTAATTCCTTCGACCATGAGATCATGCATATCACCTTTACCAGATGGATGCTTTGATGACATCAAACACCACACCATAACTGGGTGGCTATAAAGGTGGCATTGAGTGTTCAGAAAGTATTGGTTGAGACACATGGATCAAGAGTGGGATTTGTCCATCCATATGAGATAGATATACTCTGGGCCCTCTCGGTGGAATGCCATCCAATTAGCTTGCAAGCATGTGGCTGGCTCACAAGGGATCACATATCACGGGAACAAGAAAAGAGTAATTATCGGTAACGAGGTTGAACTAGGTATGCAGAGATACCGATCATAACCTCGGATAAGTAAACTATCGTGAGACAAAGGGAAATTGATATCGTATGTAAATGGTTCATTCGATCATAAAGTAATCATAGAGATATGTAGAGCCATATGAATTTCAGATTCCTCTATTGGTTATTGTTGAGAAGTGTCTCGATCATGTCGCATAATTCACGAACCGTAGGAGACACATAAGGATTGACGTTGTTTTGAGTAGTTATGGAATGATGAGAAAGAGACGAATGTTGTTGGATTCGGATGGGATCCAGGATATCACGAGGAGATCCGGAATGGTCCGGAGAATAAGATTCATATAAGGAAAGTCCCGGAGTTGGGGAATGGTTAGGTGTTTTCATCGGAATGTTCTAGAATGTTCGAATGTCCGGCACTCCGGAGGAAGGTACATGAATGTGTTGTATCAAGTTGGTATGATTGCATCATGTACTAAGTGTCATTGCTGAACCAAATAAAGGATTAATTCAAATCCTAGTTTGAAAAGTCAAACGGCTAAATTTGGAAAGAGGAAAAGAGGAGAAGGGGAAACCGAGTTAGGGAGGAGTTCCCTCCTCCAACCGGCGGCACCCACCCAAGCCGAGTTGGGGAGGGACTCCTCTCCCTCCCCTTGGCCGGCCGGCCCCCTCCACCTATATAAGGAGGGGCAGGGCTCCCCTCCTTGACACACAAGATCCTCTCCTCCAAACCCTAGTACCAAGCCGCCGCCGCCTCCAAGCCGCCGCCGGCCCTAGGGCACTCGCCGCCGCCGCCTAGGTGAAACCCTAGCCGCCGGCACTAGCCCCTCATCGGCGTGTCTAAACCCTAGAACACCGAGGACTCTCTCATACTCCACCATACTCGCTCCGGCTTAAGGCGAAGCCCTGCGAGATCTCCCCTCTACTTCCGGTACCACGCCGTTGTGCTGCCGGAATCGCGAGGAGAGTGCTACAACCTCCATTGCCTTTGGAAAAAGGGAGAGGAAGGTCTTCGTCGAGTACCGAACGTGTGACCGACTGCGGGAGCGCTGCCGGAACGCAGCGCCGGAAGGATCGTCTACGCGATCTTGAGATCGGAAAGAGTACGACTACATCACCCACGAGAATCCGCTCTTGTTAAACACTTTGGAATCTTCGAGGGTGAGTTATTCTATCGACTCGTTGCTACAATCTAGTAGATAGATCTTGGCTTGTTTGTTTGTATGCGGTAGAATTTTTTTGTTTTCCATGCTACGAAACCCTACACATACGTCGTCACCGAAGTCATCCCAGGTGGCGCCTACCGCCTCAAGAACGTGGAGTCTGGAGTTGCATACTCCAACCCATGGAACGTCGCACAATTGCGACACTTCTACCCCTAGCCATCTCCCTTTACTTTCAATAAGGCTACTCAGCCGAACAATGTACCTCCTCATTACGATATAAATAAAACTAAGTGTCTCGCCCGAATTTTTTTATCTATTCCTCGCATTCCTTTATGCTACAACACACTCGGGGCCCCCCTCACCTCACGACTTTGTCGACCGAGGATAACGCATGCGCACCTGAGTAGCTGATCACGTTAGGCTAACGAAAAGGGCATGCCTACAACCAAGCACCACGTGCTAATACAATGAACCTTTACAACAAAGGGCACAACACACCCACTCGAAATACATGCAAGTTTTACATCTATCTTTTTTACAGGAACTACCTATTCTGAAGGATCACCTGCGCACGATTCTCAAAGATATCTACAACTTCTTCGGCATACTGCCTAACAGCCGCATAGTGCGGGCGCATGTCCCATAAGCCACCATCTGGCCGAGGAGGCGGCCCAGTCGCCACAGCCGTAAGGTTAACATCAGGATGATGCAACCGCACGAGGGAAAGGGCGGCCTTCACCCCTGCAACCAACTGGTGCCGCACCAGCTCCCTGACGTGACCCACATCCCGACATTTCGTCAGCAAACCCCATAGAGTTGAAGACGCCTCATCAAGGGGGAACATGACATGCATAATCGACGCCAGGGAAATCTTCACCTGCTGCAACACCTGCGACACTTGGTGAACACGATCCTGCACAGTCACAAGGACCGTCGCACGGTCGCGGTCCATCCAAAAAAAGCCTCCGACTTCCATATCCTGTTGGGTCAAGCAGTTGATCCGAATTGCAACGCGCTCCTTCTCCTCCCTAGGAACAAGGTTGGCACCTGCAGCAACTACAAAGTAAGATGACCCGCAAACCAGGCGCATCCGAAAATGAGCAACAGCTCGAAAAACTTACACTGCAGCTGCTCGGCCAACTGCCACAGCTCCCCCATCAGATATTCCTCTTTGGCGATACCTTGCTCCGCCTTTGACTTCCAAACGTACGCATGGCCTCATATGCCAAGCAACTCTTTCTCAAGACCGCAGACGCGGTCACGAAGAAAAACAAGCTACGACGCATCATCCAAGGATGGTCGCAGCTGCGGAGTAGACGAAGTATCTGTAACATCCCTAAAATCATAAGTCTCAAAGTTTGCATATCACTCATGCATGCATATAGATTTGAGTTCATATTCAAACTCATTTCAGAAAAACAGAAGCACATGGTGCTATGATTTTATGTGGGCAGATTTAATTCAAATGGCCATCACCATTTGAAAGTTTAGGAACCTAGATGCTTGTCTTCATTGTTGGAAAGTTTATGTGTAGAATTTAGACCAAAGTTTTCAACTTAGAAATATTTTCAAAACCCCTTTTCAAACATTTGCAAATCAGATGCAAGGTATCTGATTATTCTATACTCCAAGCTTGACCAAGCCCTTGCAAAGCAACCACATGCTTAATATCTATATTGGAGACTACTGTACCCTGCAAAAACCTCAGAATAGTTTGAATTCAAAAAGGAGTTTGAAATCATTTCAAAACCATTCCTGAAAATCTAAATAGAAAAGAAAAAGGGTAAACAAAAGAAAAGGGCCGAGCGCCAGGAATCTAGCCCAGCATCGGAATAGGCCCAGTTAGCCCACCCGGGTCATTCCTTTTTCTTACGCATGAAACACACCACCCGATCGCTGACAGTCAGACCCCACACCCCCTTTGCTTATTTCACTGCTAAGCGGGCCCCGTCCACGTCAGCTTCGTCTTCCCCTGATTCCGCGCACGACCTCCGCCGCTGGCCGTTGCAGCACTGATTTCACGAGCTTAATTGGCATTGATACAGCGAGCGTTTCCTGTCGAGCCTCGGGCTATAAGATCTCCCCCTCCTCGCGACCATTTCCCCCAAATCAATTTCGCCTTCACGCCACCAGGCTGCCCACAACTCGCACGATGCCGCCATGTTCACGACATCGCCGGCGAATTCCGAAGCTCCCCCTCTCATCTCGTTCATGCTATCAAGATCGGCGAGTCCTTGCGCACCTACTGACACCTTCCTTTTGACTCCGCATGAACCGTAGCTCCAGCAACGCCGACGACTGGCCGCCGCCGTCTTCGGTTTCAACTCCGGCGACCTCCAGTGGTAAGTCCAGACCGCCCCAAGCTTTCTCCTTCACACACACATCTTCTCCATGATCTCCTGCATCTGACCACGCCCTTTGTTTGCCTCCTAGTGATCGACAACCTCGCCAACAACGACGACTGACCGTGCCCGACGCCTGCCTCTACTCCAACGAGAAATCATCGCCGTATCCGCGCGCCCCTTGACAAACCAAAGCCACCTCGAGCTTCAGCACGCCACTGCGGTCCTGGTAAGCGCCTTCTTGCTTCCCCGGGCGACCTAAAGCGTCGGCACCACCGTAGTCAGACGCGCCGCCGCCAGTCAACGCCGCTAGCGCCGCTCGTTTCGGGTTAATAGATTTTAGCCGTCAGATCTGGATCCTGGCGTGAACAGTTCACTTAACGAAGGGGTATGGACAGATCTGAGCCGCACAACGTTAGTTAGATCCAACGGCACAGAAGGGTGATCCGGTGCGAACCGGTACACGCCTGTAATATCGCGACACGTGGCTAGGGTTAGATCTAAAAACAGAATTCAAACCAGATTTTGATCCAAATTTCAAATGGCTATAACTTGAGTTTTCCATGTTAGATTTTGGCAAACTTTATACCGTTGGAATCAGTGAATCAAGCCCTTTCTGAATCTACCATGTGTTTAATAAATAGTATCTGTTAAAATGTCTTTTTATTCAGAAACATGTTTAGGACCAATTTGAGTATAGTTTTAGTTTAGCAAATTGTTTTAGGGCTAAATAAATTTAGTTAGCAAACTTTTTGACTTAGTTATGTTTCTGTATCTTGTACTTGCTGGATGGGTTTTTACAAAACATCATTTAGCATTTTCTTGCATGCATGCATACATAATTTTGTTTGTATATAATTTGTGTGTAATTGTGTGCTACAAATTTTATGTGTAGATTTTGCTAGTGACTGTGATTGTGAAGAGTGCTACTCTCCCCATTACCAAGGCAAGTGATATTTCATGAATATTTCATTCCTATATTTTATACTAGCATTAGATATTTTGCTAAGACATGCATGTTACTTTTGTCAAATGATATGTTGGGAAATCCTATGTAGTCTAGAATGGTAGAATTGCTAGGGAATCTTTCCTAAGTTAAGTTGCCATGCCATGCTTAGCCTAGCTATTAGCAAACAAGGGTTGGTATAATCTATTCATGCTATATTGACTATATTTCTAAGTCATGAGACTTATGTTTTCTTAATAAAACCACTAAGTCAATAAACCTCCTGGGTGGAATGGAAAGAATGGTTTGTGTTGAGTGGTTACACAAGGCCATGGATTTGGCTTGTGTATCTCACTTGTGGTATGCCACCCAGGCACAAAGGGATTTGGAGGCCAAGTGTTGAGAAAGCTTACAGTGCAACCACTTGGCAATATGGGCTCTGCCTTGATCACATAGGTTGCTAGAACTTAGTCATTTGGACAGTTGGTGGTAGTGGGAATGATAGGTTGGAGCAACGTCCATTTGGCTAAGGGAAGGCTTCAAAGGTCTGTCTTGGGAAACCAAGTCTGGTGGGGAAAGTGCACAACCTCTGCAGATGGAAAACCTAAGTACTTAGCCAAGTCCATGGCAATGGACAACTTGAGCATCAAGACATGGAAGCTACAAGAATCTCATCACTCCAACTTCTAAGTAAAACTTGTGGGTGAACAAGGGTAAGGACCCCAATGTCTATTGGTGGTTTCTTGGGAAAAGTTTTGTCAAAGAAAACTTGGTGATTTCAACTAATAGGAAAAACCTATTTTGAAGCAAAGCAAGCCAAGCTACACTTAGCCAAAATGCATATAGTAATATAGTCCACTTAAAAATTTACTGAGGTATCACTTGCCAATACTATTCCAAAGTATTGACCCACTGTGGCTGTAACTTGTGATGTTGCAGGTTACTCAGATGATGACTAGGTGTCATGAGTCTACACTCAACATGCTTGCCTGTGGCACATGAAGATGAAGACTTGTGTTTATTCACTTATTCCAAAACTCTTGTATTAGGCCTATGGCCTGAGTTGTAAACGACTATATTTTATCTCTGGAATGGATGTAATAAATGACCTTTGTATCTGTCTACTTCATCTTAAACTGTGGATGCTAGCAATGATCCAGGGACTAGCATTGCAATCACAGGGATCCTTTTCCTTTACAAAGGAGGGGTCTAACAGATGGTATCAGAGCACTGTGTTGCCTGTAGGATTATGACCCTAGGATTGGAAACCACTAAGGAAATTTTTAACTACTTCTACACTTGTCTATTCTTCTCGTAAACTTTTCTAATCTTCTCATTCTCATCTCTATTTGTAGATGAACTCCATCAACGAAGCCATGAAGAAGGGACCACTCATGACCATGACCTTGGAGTGTGAAACTGAGTTTCCCAAGATTCTCAAGGACCTCATGGTGGCAATGGAAGCATATGGTGCAGCTGTGTACAAAGGCTTTCCAGTGATGGATGAAGGAGTGGAGTATTGGTGGGTGCAACTTCACTTGTACAAAAACAAGGAAGACAACCACAAAGAAAGGGGATTCTGCATGTACACCAACACTGTGATGCACACCACATTCTTTGAGTCATCAAGAGAAGCAGCTTGGAGGACCATCAAAGAACTAAGTGCTAGAGTCAAGTGCAGGATGCTCAATCTCCAAAAAGACTTAGAGAAAGAGAAGGAACTTACCCAAGAGTTGGAAGCCACCAACCAAGAATTAAGGGGAGATATTATAGACTTAGTGATGGAATCATGTGAACAAGATAGGTGGATTGTCTCTAGGAACATTGTGTTAGCCACCAGATCCAGTGAGATAGGATTGTGAGCACACTTCGTTAGTTGGACCACCATCTATCACCTTATTTTCCAAAAATGTTGTCTTAGAATAAGAGTGAACCTTGATTGATGTAATGGATTCATGTGTGCATGACTTGTGTGATTTTAAGCTCGAATGTTATGTATGAAATGTTTGTCTTGTTATATCATAAATTGGGTTGTCCTAACATTTCTATCTTATAAATAGATGCCTATTACCATCAGCACTGTTGAGGAGTTCCAGGTTACCCGTTTTGGTCCTCGTATCGTTGAGCTTACTACTTTGCTCGATCTCCCTCTTCCCACTATCATGGTGCACCCACTCACCAAGTTCGAGAGGAAGGACCTCTGGGGCTTCAAGGTGAACCAGCCGGGGCCTTGACAGAGCCCACTACGGAGGCCATCGTCTTCAAGCTTATGCGATGGAGGAGAGAGGCATGGAGGTCGTCATGCAGGACTGATAGGGCGTCATTAGGCCGTCACTCCCGGCAGTTAGGGGCACCCACTTCCACGTCTTGGAAGGCGTGATGATGGAGAGTCCATCGACTTTGAGGACGACTCGAGGGACGCAGAGCCGATCGTCTCTATCTCCGGGACTTAGAGTCTCTTATTAGGCACGTGGACACGGACGGGACCAACGTCATGCTCAGCAATGACGAGCTCAGTCTGACTTCCGAGAAGGACAAGCTTTTCGCATGACGGGACGAGATAGTCAAGGAAATGGAGGCGAAGTTCGAGACCCAGGACCGCAAGTTCAAGAGTCAGGAGAAACGCGTCTAGGATAGGAACAAGAGGATCCGGGACATGACCGAGGAACTAAAGTCCAAGGATTTCGAGCTGGAGCAGCGGATGGTTATTGAGAGGCTTCTCCCGAAGAGGGCTCTCAAGACCAAGATCGAGTCCTTGACCACTACCATTGAGGAGAACAAGACCGATGGAAGCAGAGGTCTTACTTTTGTCGAGGAGGAGATTGATCTTGATGAGTAGACTTGACTACTCGGTTATCTTTTATTATCGTACTTGTTATTTGTGAACTTATTATTGGACCATCCGACATGTGGATGGCTTGCCACTTGAGTGTTTTACTTGAGACTTCGTTATCTTGTTGTTGAGTTTTTATCCTTGTGTTGCATGATATGTGTTTGCTTATGTGATGAAATGTGCATGGATCATGTATGGGTATCTCATTCTTATCTCTATTTGAACCAACCACAGATGCCTCCCCGTCGCGCAAACCCCAACCCCAACAACATCACCCCGGAAATGCAACAAATGATGAATGCGCAAACACAGCTTATGCAAATGATGACAACATTCATCCAAAACCAGAATAACAACAACAACAACCCCAACAACAACAACAACAACAACAACAACAACAACAACAACAACCCTCCGGGTTTTGATATGCTCACCAGATTTCTGCGTCTGAGGCCAGCTAAATTTTCGGGGACGACAGATCCCATGGTGGCCAATGACTGGCTACGTTCTGTAAACAAGGACTTAGTGATCGTGGGCTGCACGGATGCTGAAAAAGTCAGGTTTGCAGCGCATCTGTTGGAAGGACCAGCCGCCACATGGTGGGACAACTTCCAAATCACCACTCCTTTAGATGAGGTGACTTGGGCTATCTTTGAGGATGGCTTTCGCACTGCTCATATCTCATCAGGAATGATGAGCCTGAAAAAGAAGGAATTTCACAACCTGAAGCAGCGCCACCGCAGCGTGGCTGAATATATAGAAGAGTTCAACAATCTAGCGCGCTATGCACCGGATGAGGTTGACACAGATGCGAAAAGGAAGGAAAAGTTTCTGGAGGGCTTAAATGATGAGCTAAACTTACAGTTGTCTGTGGCATATGTTCCAACTTATCAGTCTCTGTGTGACAAGGCTGCTATTTTGGAGAGTAAAATGAAGCAAGTCGAGAGTAGGAAGAGGAAACACTCCGACAAGCACAAGTCGGGATCGTCTCACAAGCGGTCTCACTATGGTGACAGTGGCAGCTCGGGATCCCATAAGCATGGGAAATTTAACAAGCACCACAACCACAACCGTCATGACAACAAGCATCACCGCAGTCATGACAACGACAAGTATAAAAACCACAAGAGTGGACATAAGAGCCACCACAGTGGAAATGGAAGTGGAAGTCAGCCTGCAAAAAAGGACATCAGTCAGGTTGAATGCTTCAAATGCAAGAAGCTGGGGCATTATGATAATGAGTGCCCTGAGAAGAAAATTGAAGGACCTAACAAGCCCAATCCTTTTCAGAAAGGACAGGTTAACCACATCAATGTGGAGGAGGTCTATGAGGAGCACGATCTTTATTCTTTGGTAAGTTCAGACTCAATTCAATTCCAGCATTTGTACTCTTTGATACCGGTGCATCTCATTCATTCATATCAAAAGCATTTGTCGAAAGAAATGAACTACCGGTAGAAACCATTGGGTGTCCTATAAGAGTAAGTTCTCCTGGGGGAGAAATGATAGTGAATTCAGGATGTCATGACTTAGTCATAGAGTTTGGAAAACATAAGTTTCCAGTGAACCTAATAATCCTAAATTCCCAAGGATTGGATGTGATTTTGGGAATGGATTGGATGGCTAAGTATGAAGGGGTACTAGATTGTGCAAATCGTACAGTTACACTCACAACCCCTGAAGGAAAGCGGATAAAATTCAAGTCCAACTTTGAATCCAAAGGAAGTAAGCTGAATTCTCTTAAGGGGGTTAGCATGGTCACTGTGCCAATTGTGTGTGAGTATCCGGATGTGTTCCCGGAAGAGTTACCGGGAATGCCACCAGATAGAGATGTGGAGTTTATAATAGATTTGGTACCAGGTTCTGGACCAAGAGCAAAGAGGCCTTATAAAATGACAGTTGATGAACTAAAGGAACTCAAGAAACAACTTGGAGAACAGTTGCAGAAAGGATTCATCCAGCCAAGTTCTTCATCTTGGGGAGCTCCAGTTTTATTCGTAGAAAAGAAGGATAGAACTCAAAGATTATGCATAGATTACCGTTCTCTCAACGAGGTAACTATCAAGAATAAATATCCCTTGCCAAGAATCAATGACTTGTTTGATCAGCTAGAAGGAGCATGTGTGTTCTCGAAAATCGATCTCCGGTCAGGCTATTTTCAACTCAAGATAAGAGAGCAAGACATACCTAAAACAACATTCACCACAAGGTATGGGTTGTATGAGTACACTGTGATGCCTTTTGGTTTAACCAACGCTCCAGCATACTTCATGAATATGATGAACAAGGTGTTCATGGAATTTCTTGACAAGTTTGTTGTCGTTTTCATCGATGACATCTTAGTCTACTCCAAGAGCAAAGAAGAACATGAAGGGCACTTACGCTTGATACTTGAGAAACTGAGGGAGCATAAACTTTATGCCAAATTCAGCAAGTGCGAGTTCTGGTTAGAGGAAGTTTGTTTTCTTGGTCATGTTATGACAAAGGATGGTGTGGCAGTTGATCCTGCTAAAGTTTCAGCTGTGACTGAATGGGAATCTCCTAAGAACGTAAAAGAGGTTCGTAGTTTCCTTGGCTTAGCAGGTTACTACAGAAGATTTATTGAAAATTTCTCAAAGGTTGCTAAGCCAATGACAGAATTGTTAAAGAAAGACAAGAAATTTGCTTGGTCTGAAGGTTGTGAACTCAGCTTTCAAGAGTTGAAGAAGAGACTTGTGTCAGCACCAGTTCTGTGCCTGCCAGATTTGGAGAAGGATTTCCAAGTATATTGTGATGCTTCGCATCAAGGATTAGGTGCCGTACTTATGCAGGGCGAAAAAGTTGTGGCTTATGCCTCAAGACAACTCAAAACTCATGAAGTAAACTATCCTACTCATGATTTAGAGTTAGCCGCTGTTGTCCATGCACTCAAAACATGGAGACACTACCTTTTGGGAAAGCGTTGTGAAGTATTCACAGATCACAAGAGTTTGAAGTATATCTTCACCCAGAAGGAAATCAATATGAGACAAAGGAGATGGCTAGAACTTATCAAAGATTACGACTTAAGTTTGCAGTACCACCCCGGTAAAGCAAATGTTGTAGCAGATGCTCTAAGTCGTAAAGTGTGTAAATGGCCTTACCAAAGGTGAATTGCCAGACGACTTGTGTAAGAAATTCAAAGAACTCAGATTGGAGATTGTACCAGAAGGACATCTCATGTCTTTGGATGTTCAACCCACTTTGCTGGATAAGATTAAAGAAGGCCAGAAGACTGATAAAGAAATCGAAGAGATTAAGGAAAGGATTAGCCAAGGAAAAGCCAAAAGTTTCCGTGTAGACGAACATGGTACCTTATGGCATGGGAAACGTATTTGTGTTCCGCAAGATCCGGAGTTGAGGAAACTAATTCTACAAGAAGCCCACAACTCTCCGTATTCTATTCACCCGGGAAACACCAAGATGTACATGGATATGAAAGAAAGATTTTGGTGGAACAATCTAAAAAGGGACATCGCCGAACATATTGCTTTGTGTGATGTGTGTAGTAGAGTGAAAGCGGAACACCAGAAACCAGCAGGTTTACTTCAACCACTACCTATTCCTGAATGGAAGTGGGAAAATATCGGTATGGATTTCATTACCGGATTACCAAGAACCAGGTCAGGGTATGATTCTATATGGGTAGTAGTGGATCGCCTAACTAAAGTGGCTCATTTTATACCCGTGAAGACAACTTATACAAGTGCCAAGTTAGCCAAAATCTACATGAGCAGAATTGTATGCCTTCACGGTGTGCCTAAGAGTATTGTGTCGATAGAGAACTGGTTTACTTCTCACTTTTGGAGACAGCTTCATGAATCTTTGGGAACGAGGTTGGAATTCAGCACTGCCTTTCATCCTCAAACTGATGGACAAACGGAAAGGACTAACCAAATTCTTGAAGACATGTTGAGGGCATGTGCCCTAGACTATGGAGCAAGTTGGGATGAAAGTCTGCCTTACGCAGAATTCTCTTACAATAACAGTTATCAATCTAGTATTGGGATGGCACCATTTGAGTTTCTCTACGGAAGGAAGTGCACCACCCCATTGCTATGGAATGGTGTGGGAGAAAGAAGTTTGTTTGGACCTGATCTTATCAAAGACGCTGAAGAGAAAGTCAAATTGGTCAAGGATAGGTTGAAGATAGCACAGTCCCGACAGAAAAGCTACGCGGATTCTAAGCGTAGAGAAGTCACCTACGAAGTTGGGGATAGAGCTTATCTTAGAGTATCACCACTTCGTGGAGTGAAAAGATTTGGAGTCAAAGTAAAGTTGGCACCAAGATATGTTGGGCCATTCAAAATTTTAAGTCGCAAGGGAGAAGTTGCATATGAAGTCGAATTGCCAGAATCTCTGTCAGCTGTCCATAATGTGTTTCATGTGAATCAGCTCAAGAAATGTCACCCAGAGATGGAAGAATCTTCTTTGAAGGATACCATACCTTTGGAAGAAGTTCAACTAGAAAGTGACCTCACCTATGAAGAAAAACCTGTCAAGATTCTTGAGACCGCAGAAAGAGTCACAAGGACAAAAACCATCAAGTTTTGCAAAGTACAATGGAATCATCATTCCGAAGAGGAAGCAACATGGGAAAGAGAAGATGATCTTCGGAAAGACCACCCTCACCTATTTGCTAGCCAATCCGAATCTCGAGGGCGAGATTCATCTTAAGGGGGTTAGATTTGTAACATCCCTAAAATCATAAGTCTCAAAGTTTGCATATCACTCATGCATGCATATAGATTTGAGTTCAAATTCAAACTCATTTCAGAAAAACAGAAGCACATGGTGCTATGATTTTATGTGGGCAGATTTAATTCAAATGGCCATCACCATTTGAAAGTTTGAAAGTTTAGGAACCTAGATGCTTGTCTTCATTGTTGGAAAGTTTGTGTGTAGAATTTAGACCAACGTTTTCAACTTAGAAATAATTTCAAAACCCCTTTTCAAACATTTGCAAATCAGATGCAAGGTATCTGATTATTCTATACTCCAAGCTTGACCAAGCCCTTGCAAAGCAACCACATGCTTAATATCTATATTGGAGACTACTGTACCCTGCAAAAACCTCAGAATAGTTTGAATTCAAAAAGGAGTTTGAAATCATTTCAAAACCATTCCTGAAAATCTAAATAGAAAAGAAAAAGGGTAAACAAAAGAAAAGGGCGGCCGCAGAATCTAGCCCAAGCGGAATAGGCCCGATTAGCCCACGGGTCATTCCTTTTTCTACGCACGCCTTGACACCCACCCAGTCGCTGACAGTCAGACCCCACACCCCCTTTGCTTATTTCACTGCCAAGCGGGCCCCGTCCACGTCAGCTTCGTCTTCCCCTGATTCCGCGCACGACCTCCGCCGCTGGCCGTTGCAGCACTGATTTCGCGAGCTTAATTGGCATTGATACAGCGAGCGTTTCCTGTCGAGCCTCGGGCTATAAGATCTCCCCCTCCTCGCGACCATTTCCCCCAAATCAATTTCGCCTTCACGCCACCAGGCTGCCCACAACTCGCACGATGCCGTCATTGTTTGTTGACGCGACCGTCGCGAATTCGTGAGTTCAGGCTCCCCTCTCTCGTTCATGCTATCAAGATCGGCGAGTCCTTGCGCACCTACTGACACCTTCCTTTTGACTCCGCATGAACCGTAGCTCCAGCAACGCCGACGACTGGCCGCCGCCGTCTTCGGTTTCAACTCAGCGACCTCCGGTGGTAAGTCCAGACCATCAAGCTTTCTCCTTCACACACATCTTCTCCATGATCTCCGCATCGACCACGCCCTTTGTTTGCCTCCTAGTGATCGACAACCTCGCCAACAACGACGACCGCCCGGTTCGACGCCTGCCTCTACTCCAACGAGAAATCATCGCCGTATCCGCGCGCCCCTTGACAAACCAAAGCCACCTCGAGCTTCAGCACGCCACTGCGGTCCTGGTAAGCGCCTTCTTGCTTCCCCGGGCGACCTAAAGCGTCGGCACCACCGTAGTCAGACGCGCCGCCGCCAGTCAACGCCGCTAGCGCCGCTCGTTTCGGGTTAATAGATTTTAGCCGTCAGATCTGGATCCTACGCGTAGGAACAGTTCACTTAACGAAGGGGTATGGACAGATCTGAGCCGCACAACGTTAGTTAGATCCAACGGCACAGAAGGGTGATCCGGTGCGAACCGGTACACGCCTGTAATATCGCGACACGTGGCTAGGGTTAGATCTAAAAACAGAATTCAAACCAGATTTTGATCCAAATTTCAAATGGCTATAACTTGAGTTTTCCATGTTAGATTTTGGCAAACTTTATACCGTTGGAATCAGTGAATCAAGCCCTTTCTGAATCTACCATGTGTTTAATAAATAGTATCTGTTAAAATGTCTTTTTATTCAGAAACATGTTTAGGACCAATTTGAGTATAGTTTTAGTTTAGCAAATTGTTTTAGGGCTAAATAAATTTAGTTAGCAAACTTTTTGACTTAGTTATGTTTCTGTATCTTGTACTTGCTGGATGGGTTTTTACAAAACATCATTTAGCATTTTCTTGCATGCATGCATACATAATTTTGTTTGTATATAATTTGTGTGTAATTGTGTGCTACAAATTTTATGTGTAGATTTTGCTAGTGACTGTGATTGTGAAGAGTGCTACTCTCCCCATTACCAAGGCAAGTGATATTTCATGAATATTTCATTCCTATATTTTATACTAGCATTAGATATTTTGCTAAGACATGCATGTTACTTTTGTCAAATGATATGTTGGGAAATCCTATGTAGTCTAGAATGGTAGAATTGCTAGGGAATCTTTCCTAAGTTAAGTTGCCATGCCATGCTTAGCCTAGCTATTAGCAAACAAGGGTTGGTATAATCTATTCATGCTATATTGACTATATTTCTAAGTCATGAGACTTATGTTTTCTTAATAAAACCACTAAGTCAATAAACCTCCTGGGTGGAATGGAAAGAATGGTTTGTGTTGAGTGGTTACATAAGGCCATGGATTTGGCTTGTGTATCTCACTTGTGGTATGCCACCCAGGCACAAAGGGATTTGGAGGCCAAGTGCTGAGAAAGCTTACAGTGCAACCACTTGGCAATATGGGCTCTGCCTTGATCACATAGGTTGCTAGAACTTAGTCATTTGGACAGTTGGTGGTAGTGGGAATGATAGGTTGGAACGCGTCCATTTGGCTAAGGGAAGGCTTCTGAAAGGTCCTGCCTTGGGAAACCAAGTCTGGTGGGGAAAGTGCACAATCTCTGCAGATGGAAAACCTAAGTACTTAGCCAAGTCCATGGCAATGGACAACTTGAGCATCAAGACATGGAAGCTACAAGAATCTCATCACTCCAACTTCTAAGTAAAACTTGTGGGTGAACAAGGGTAAGGACCCCAATGTCTATTGGTGGTTTCTTGGGAAAAGTTTTGTCAAAGAAAACTTGGTGATTTCAACTAATAGGAAAAACCTATTTTGAAGCAAAGCAAGCCAAGCTACACTTAGCCAAAATGCATATAGTAATATAGTCCACTTAAAAATTTACTAAGGTATCACTTGCCAATACTATTCCAAAGTATTGACCCACTATGGATGTAACTTGTGATGTTGCAGGTTACTCAGATGATGACTAGGTGTCATGAGTCTACACTCAACATGCTTGCCTGTGGCACATGAAGATGAAGACTTGTGTTTATTCACTTATTCCAAAACTCTTGTATTAGGCCTATGGACCTGATTGTAAACGACTATATTTTATCTCTGGAATGGATGTAATAAATGACCTTTGTATCTGTCTACTTCATCTTAAACTGTGGATGCTAGCAATGATCCAGGGACTAGCATTGCAATCACAGGGATCCTTTTACTTTACAAAGGAGGGGTCTAACAGTATCG
This sequence comes from Avena insularis, assembly GCA_023614405.1. Lineage (NCBI taxonomy): Eukaryota > Viridiplantae > Streptophyta > Magnoliopsida > Poales > Poaceae > Avena > Avena insularis. The sequence goes on along the minus strand of CM042689.1, from coordinate 24,993,119 downwards.
ATGGGGTCCTCACCGAAGGTCCCTAAAGGAAAACAGACAATGATATGAACAACACACGACTGGGCAACAGCTCGAAGGCTCATTATATACAACAAAAAGCCACTGCATGGCACAGGGAATTGTTCATCAAGATATTACAATGAAAGTAGAAGACAACTATCCTACAACTACAACGGCAAAGCCTAAGCAGCCGTATCCTGTGTGGCCTCGGAGCCAGAGTGCCTGCTCTTGACCTCCTCCTGTTGTTTCGCCACATACTCTGCCAGCAGGTCAATAAGCTTCGGCCCATAGCGCTTACAGCAAGCAACAAAGAGAGTGAAGGCTACCTCGTAACCGTCGGGAGCCGTTGGCATCTGGGAGGTGACCTGGTGAAGATCCAGCTCCGCCCCGGACGCCAGGGCCATAGCAAGCCCCATGGAAGCGTTGATGCCCTTCTACTTGCACTTGTAGGCTGCAGGTACATCCGCTGATAGCGCATCCGCCAAAGAGTCGACATCCTCAAGGGCAACGCCCTTGGCAACGAGCTCCTTGTAGAAGCGCCCGAAGATTTCCTTGGCCTTGGCAAGGGAGCCAGCGGCAGTACTGCAGCGGTCTTCGACCGCCGTAGCGGCATCGTCTAGAGCACTCCCGTGATCCATGGCATTGCGATTGAACTCGATGCCCGAGGCATCTGGATCAAAAGGCAGCAAAGGAATCAAATAAGGGAAGGGAGACAAAGCAGCCACAATAAACAAGATAGCAAAAGCACTCACCCGAAATAGCCTTGGCAGCAGCCATCAGCTTCTCGGCTACCTCCTTCTCGCGCGAAGCCGCAACAGAGGCGAGTTTCTCCTCGCGATCCGTAGCTTCCTGCTACATGCGCTCTTTAGCTCGGCTGCGTCAGCCAGCTCCTGCTCGAGGCGCTCCTTCGCCCCAACGTCATCCTCGGCTTTCTTCTCCGCTAGCCCAAGGCTCTTTTTAATAGCATCAAGCTCGCGGAGGGCAGTGTTATTCTCATCTTAAAAAAGCAACAAGCACATACATGAGCTTCACAAGCTAGCAAACAGACGAAAAAGAATAGAACCAATTTAATATGTACCTTGAAGCTGCCACATGCTGGCCTCTAGTGCCAGGTGCTGCTGCACAAGAAGGTTCACACCTTGCACAAAGGGCTAAAAGAAGAAACAAAGTATCACAAAAAGGCTCGGGGGTTGCGCCCAAGAAACGAGAAAAACATGAAACACATGAAAAATGCTCGGGGGCTCCCCCCGAGACACGCAGAAAGGAAGCAAAGATCAGCAGATCACAAGAAAATATGGCTAGGGGGCTCCCCCCACAGCAAGAGAGAAAACACTTACATGCTCAGACGGAGACTCCGAAGGTCCGGCTGTAGTCTTCTGGGAGACGATCACTCGAGCCTCCCGCGGAGAGGGGTTCAGAGCTACGCCCCTAGAGGTGGCCACCGTCTGAGAGGGAGGAGGCGTCATCTTCGACTCCCCTACTGCCTCCTGAGTGGCATCGCTAAAAGAGCCCTCAGAAGAGTGGCTATAAAGGAAAGCACCAGTCAAAGGCAAGAAGACAAGAAAAGTAGCAAAAGGCATCCGAAGGCACTTACGAGTCCATGTCGCTCAAGTCAAAACAGGTAGGGCCCTCTTGCCCTTCTTCTCTTCCTTCTTCCTCTTCGCCGACGGCTACGGCTCTACAACCCGCACAGGAACGGACGGGATAGGAGAGGAAGAAGCACCGTCACCTCCACTATGGTGAACAAGGAATGGCGGGTCCCTAGGCGTCGGCGGAGTCGAGGATTCTGAAGATTCGCTCGAGCTCCGTGCCCGCTTTCAGGTCTGCCCCTCGCTTGCCTAGGGGGCTTTCTCAGTCGGTGACTGCGCTGGGGGAAGCTCGGACTCGGAGTCCACAACCTCGTTGTCCGGCGCATCCGAAAACCGTTCCAGTAGTGGAGGCACCATGCCAGGTACCTTGAACTCCTGCACAATGAAGACAAACTTTCAGAACAGCAAATTACAAGGAAACGCACTCGAAAAAAGTGCTACGCGCACGTCACATATCTACACCTGCGGAACCGGTCGAGAAGCACTGAACGGGGGGGGTCCGCGATTTCCCGGGCATGTCCTCGTCGGACTTGAACTTCAACAGTGTCCGAAGAACTCTGCCGAGTTCCCCCTTGGAGAGCTCTTCAGCCGCAACTCTCGTCGGGTCGTGGCGGCCAGAATAAAGGAACATCGGGTGCGCCCTAGCCTGGAGTGGCTACACCTGACGTTTGAGGAAGGTGCTGATGATATCCACACCATTCACCTCCTTCTCTGGAACCACCTGGAGGGCCTCCACCCGACGGTAGAGCTCCTCTATCTCCTCCACCTCAGCCTCCAGGATATGATTCTTCTAGGATCTCTTCTTCAAGATCTCCTGGGTGGAGTCGAAAGGGGCAAGGCCAAAGTCTTGCCCGTCCACTATGGAGTCGCGGATATAAAACCACTTCCTCCGCCAGTACTGGACGGACTCAGACATAGCAAAAGAGAAGAAAAGAAAAGTTGATCGAAGGGAAATGATGCAGCCGCCGATCGGATAAACTCCGTCGAAGCCGGACTGCCTCTTCACGGAATAAAGTTTCCGGAAGAGGCCAAAGTGTGGCTCGATACCGAGCTAGCACTCGCAAAAAGTGATGAAGCAGGCGATGTGGAGAAGAGAATTGGGCGAGAGATGGTGGAGTTGGATGCCATAGAAGAAGAGCAGTCCACGGAGAAAATCGTGGACTGGGAGCGAAAGGCCCCGAAGAACAAAGGCAACGAACATGACCCGAAACCCTGCGGGTGGACGGGGAATTAACTCATAACCGGGTATCTTCACGGCCTCCTTGTCCTGCGGAATTAAACCCGCCTCACGAAGCTTGTGCAGGTCACCCTCGCGCGTCTCCGTGCGCCGCCACCCACCTTCGGTGACACTAGCGGCGGCGCTGCCTTTCTTGCCGCCGGCAGCAGCACTGGTGCCCACTACGGTGGAGGCCTTCTTCGATTTCCCCATCGCAACGCGACGACGGCGGCGGTGCAAGCGTAAGAACGAGGAAGGGAATGATCGGAGAATGTCCAGCGGGCTACGGAAAAGGTCAAGGAAATGGAAGCAGTAGAAAGCAAATGGCTAGGGTGAAAACAAACTATAATTTTCCCCACAATTATAAGGAAGAAGACGATGAACAGGGACCATTCATCTGGAAGCCCTAACGTCAGAATCAAATCCAACCGTCCACGTGTTGGTACAGCATCGAACCGTCGCTCGCACGCCGTCCACTACGCATGAAAATCGAGGAGACGTCGTAATTCTCGCCACGTCGCGCATGACCAGTCAACTCCAAGTCAGAAAGTGGGACCCACATTCGTTCAGTCACGTCACCTCTGGCGCCGCAGACGATTGAGGCCAACGATCGTCAACACTAACGTCATCAAAACCACACTAGCAATGGTCACAAATCGTCGGCTAAACAGCTAAAGTACTCACTCGAATCTACGATTCGAGCAACTACTTGGGGGATACTCCTATCAGGAGCGTGGGCTGCGCACCCGAGGCATGAATAAGGTACTACGCCAATGATCTATTCTTCGAGTCCTACGCCGAGTCTACGACTCCACTACGGACTCGGGGGCTACTCGCATAGGGAGGATTGATTCAAGCATCCGAAAAATTGTGTCCCACGGACCTGAAGCCAACAATGACTGAATTAAAGTCTTTGCTCGAGTCTACGACTCGAATAGACACTCGGGGGCTACTCCCATAGGGAGCGCTGGTTGCGCACCCTATGAATTCTTCCACTGCGATCCATCGGATCAGAATGCAAAAACTTTTTGGCAACTTTGCCCCAACAAACGCTAAGTGAGTAACATTCTCCTTGGCCACCTGAAACACCTCCGCGGTGATTAAATTTTGGATGTTGTGTCTACGACGCAAAGATAAGACCTACAGATACCATCTGATGGCCTGGTAACGCACCCGACTGCCCTCTGCTAGAAAAAATCCGTGCTAACAGGCGTGATGAAAATCCTGACGGACGCGTTGGGTACATCATTTGAAAACTACTGGGATTCGACTCCTGTAAGACCTCAACGGCCTGAGTCAAATTATGCCATCATCCGTTCCGGGTTCAAGTCTAAGGATTCGAATCTGAAGAAGATCGTGTTGTTTTATCCTAAGACAGTTAACTGACCCTGATCCGTCAGGAGAGTCAGGCACACGCATCAACAATCCCTACACACTAAAATCATTCTTTTCTAAATAGAAACATCTGCACCTGAAAGATTGAAGAGTCCTCAGCCGAATCTGTGATTCGACTGAACACTCGGGGGCTAATGACATGGTTATACCCTGTGGGTACACGACATTAGCATACCTGGTCTAGCTCAAGGAAGGCCCACGAAAATATACGCAGCCCATAAAGATTTTCGGGTGGCCCAAGCCCATGACGTCTTTGGATCCTTGTAGAGCAAGACTAGAACAGATAGAATATTCAAAGGCACAAACCCTAAACTTGTAACCGACTCGATCTGTGCATGGGACTTGCCTATCTCTATATAAAGTCTAGGAGGGCACTACGAGGAGGATCTCTCTCACCTCGCTGCATACACACCTCCACGCCAGATTACATCTGCACCCATGTAACCTTCGGTTCCGCCGTAATCAAGAGCAGACAAGCAGGAGTAGGATTTTCCCTCTGGGGGCCTAAACCTGGGTAAATCTCATGTCCCCTGGTTGCTTGTCTGTTAACCATTCCGCGATCTCCAGCACCCACATCTTTTCCAAAACCCAAGCTCGTAACAATGGGCATTGATGAGATTAAACCTCGTCACCCTCGGCTGGAATCTCAGCGTCAGCGTGTGATGCGCTCAAATCACTGTAGATCTTTGTTGTGAGACCCCAAGAGGAAGGTGTGATGAGCACAGCAGCAAGGTTTCCCTCAGTAAGAAACCAAGGTTATCAAACCGGTAGGAGGAAGGACATGACTCAAAGGTGTTGCTAGCAACTTGGAAACCTGCACAACACAAACTCAAGACTTTGCCCCAACTAACAGTGAGGTTGTCAATCTTACTGGTTTGCTGAAAACAAAGGGTTAACTATATGGTGTGGAAGGTAATAGTGGTTTCTGCAAAGTAAACGAATATGATGGAAAGATGTATCAATGGTAAAGATTGGACCGGGGTCCATAGTTCACTAGAGGTGTTCTCCTTAATATAAACAAACATAGCATGCTGGGTAAACAAATTACAGCTGGGCAATTGACAGGACTGAGCAAGGCATAATAATGCAATACTAGACATTCATGATCCTATGAGATTCGATTGGGCAATACAACAAGATACATAGACCGCCATCCAACTGCATCTATGACTAGTAATCCACCTTCAGGTTATCATCCGACCCCCCTCCAGTATTAAGTTGCAAGCAACGGATAACTACTTTAAGCAAAGTGTGTAAGGTAAACAATCCACTTATTCCATGAACAAGAGACCGTTGTTTTCTCCCTAGTGGCAACAACACATCTACAACCTTAGATATTTCTGTCACTTCCCTTAGATTAAATAGAGGCATGAACCCACTATCGAGCATAAATACCCCCTCTTGGAGTCACTAGCATCTACTTGGCCAAGATAGCTACTAGAAACGGAGAGCATGCAAGATCACAAACAACACATACATGATAGAATCAATAAGACAAAATCATTAATCAATCTGACATAGTAATCTCAATATCCAACGGATCCCTGCAAACACAACATGCATGATTACAACTAGATGATCTTGATCATGAACGAAGCTCACAAGATCTAAACATGGTAGCACAAAGGAGGATATACAACCATCTAGCTACTACATGGACCCGTAGTCCAAGGTGGAACTACTCACACTTCATACCGGAGGCTGGCATGATGAAGGAGACGGCCTTCGGGATGATCTACCCTCCGGCAGGGTGCCTGGAAGAGCTTCAGATCCCCCCGATCTAGGGACAATGGTGGCGGAGGCTACAGACAGTTTCATGGAATATTGATCAGGTCCTTAGGGTTTTGGTATCGAGGGGTATTTATAGGCGAAGAGCGAGGCGCAGGCGTTCTAGGGTTAGCCATGTGGCGAAGTGTGGCCCCCTGGTGGCTCCCCTCCGTCTCGAACTCTGGCTCCGTGTTCCCCACGGTAAAATATTGACTTTGGCTTTTGTCCCGTCCAATTCCGAGAATATTGATTTTCTGCCTTTTCTGGAACCAAAAAAAGAAGAAAACAGGCAACTGACACTATGGCATATTGTTAATAGGTTAGTCCAGAAAACATATAAAAACACCTCAAAGTATAGACAAAGCAAAACAAAGTAGATACTAAATAAGCATGGAACATCAAAAATTATAGATACGTTTCTGACATATCAGCGGGATCAGTGAGGGTCTATAGAGGATGGCTACTCAGGTGCATGACATAGCACGTCGAGCTTCAATGCTGAGGGTCCAGAACGGTGATGAATATGATGATGTGGATATCACCAGGGACTAAAAATGCTAGAGAAAGATGATCTTGCTGGGCATTCCTTCTTTCGTGCTTAAAAACTGTCTTTTGCCCCTATGTGACTTTTGTGTGTTTAGGTTACCAAGTTTGTACCTCTTGCAGTATTGGCCGAGACTTGTGGAGTGGGTGTTTGTTGTCTATGTTGAACTTATTTTCCTTTTTCTTTGTTACTTTGACATGACTGGTGTTCTGTTATCTATCGATAATAGAACCGGCTCGTGTGAGTCGTATGAAATAAAGTTTACCCTAAATGCTCTGAACCTTCATACGATACGATAACTTGATACTTTGATGTGTTCGGGGCGTTATATACTTTGTTAAGCGGTCTGTTATTACGTGAAAACCGGGCACTCTTTTTTTGCAAAGGCGACAATAAAACTTGTGCTTAGAATGAAGTCGTGAACAAAAATACATAAATCTATTTATATATGTAGGACATGAGTACAACCTTAGAAGATCTTGCTCTTTCATGCAAGAAACAAAAAGTTTCATTGTAAACTCCTCCTTTTTAGAATAAACATTTAACAAAAGATTGACTTAACCTTAAGAAAACAACATAACATCAAACCTAATTTTATACACTGAAGTAAGTGAGTTGCTCCGGGAGATCCTTGGCGGCTCCGTCCGCTGGGGCGGTAGATCCGATCTGCATGACACGGCATCCCCTTGCCTGGCGTGCCAACTGCCAAATGATAGTTTTCACGATCCCTTCACAGTCTTACTACCGAGGAATGGAAGAGAGTTTATTTATTCGGCCATAGGCTCAGGTCAGCAAGTTTGGATGTCAACGACAAAGATATAAGTGGAATGGGAGGATTCATTCGGACTTTATTCATAAGGTGATCAAGTGATTGTACAATGTGTCTAAAAGATAGTCTTGACGGGTTTATAATAATACTCGATGAGAGAGATGAATCTGGAGCTATGACTAAGGCTAATGGTGAAGATTTGAGCAATTTTCGCATGTCCTTCTAGGGTGAATGTCTTTGAGTACTTATATGCATTGATGGTAGCCGAGTTCTTCTTAGTCATGTTAGGTCTTCATCTTGTCAAGTCTTATTCTTTTCTTGCACGTATGTATGATCTTCGGGATCTCCAGAGAGCCTTCTTATAGCCCCACATGTTAGGTCGGTTGAGGTTAGGTCGGTTGAGAGCTTCTACAAGCAGGCCTTCAGGATATTGATTGCTAAAGGTAGGCGTGGGAAGGAATCATGGATTAAGGCCCTTGTGTGGTACATGCCTAAATCCACCCATATCCGACAACGTGTGGCCCACCATACAGCGACTCGGGGCGGGAAAGGACACACACGAGACATCCGTGCAAGGAAAACCTAGGCAGCAGGCCTGTCTCTCGGGATAGGTGGCTCCACTGCGATGACGACGCGTGTCCTCCCTAACCTACATCCCATGACCAAAAATAATCGCGGATATGTGGATAACCAAATGAGCGGATACTTTCGACAACTCTTATTTCTATGATGGTACTATTTTGTTTTGCACCACCTGCTTGTGGTGCTTGATGGGCGTTTTTGAATTGTTTCTATGCGGATTTTGGCAAGAATCGCTACAACTGCATAGTATCAATTTAGAGTTGTTACAATTCCATCGTATTATGTCCAAACATCGAGAATTTGGCCTACTTAAGCATGAAGATGAAGGTGATGAAGGAAAATTTTTGCGATCCCACGACAATCTCACTTCCGAAGATCGAAAGAAAGTTTATTTTGTTCGACAATCGACACGGGTCAGCAGGTTTAGATCGTAAATACAATGATGATGATGGCAAGGAATGGGTTCCATAAGACTGTATTCATGAGATGATCGAAAGATTGTACAAGTGTTTACAAGATGAATCTCTATGGTTTATACAACTACCCAACGAGAGTATGTGAATCTAATGTTTAAGACTATAGGCTAAAGCTACGCCATAGGAGTGGATTGATGGCATGTCCTTTCTAGGTGAATGTCTTCTAGTATATATAGTCGCGCATCATGCAACATTCCTTACTATCCCATCGGGTATTCATCTTTACCTGCACATTAAGTTCATCTTCGATCTCCCTTCAATGTATGTCTAGTGGCAGGTATCCTTCAGGAAGCCTTCTTGCCACATGGAAGGTCGGCTCAGTTGAGAGCTTCTGGATGTGGGACTTTGAGTCACGAGAGCTGGGATCTTCGTAGGCAGGAAACTGGTATAGGGGCCATATAATTTATAGACCTTAATCCAAACATCATCGGTAATTCCCCGATCAGTACCTTTAATATGGTGGTTGTCTTTGAATGAGTTACCTACCTCTTTCTTTGACCCTCATCTGATGAGCTTGATGGCTTCAGTTATTTAACGAAACAGGTCTAGCGTACATCAAGGACCTAAGATAGGTTGCTAATGCATATCAATGACCTAAAGATTCATCTCTTCAGTTGTCCTCATCTTGTCAGAATATGCCTAATGATTTCTTTGTCTCAAATGTCCCGAGATAACATGCTCATTACGAGATCCTGAAATAAGTTAGTGATAGAGGGAAAGTACATCTCAAACGTAGGTGTAAGCACCTTAATGAAATGAGGAGGTCTGAGAACAGAGGGGTCTCCTTTGACCGAAAGTGCCAATATGAGAGGTCGCGAGTACCTTCGTGTCATCTTTCCCGGTGTGAGGACCGGAACTTAACTTCCAGACACCCCCTGTGTTTATTCGTCAATCCCAAGATCAAAGTTGATGATAGAGCGAAATGTATATCATTCTAGACCTAAAAAAAGTAATTATTACAAAGTTTGAATAGCAATAGACACATAATATAATGTCTTGTGACATTTATTACAATCAAAAAATACAAAAGAAATGTAAAATGCATAGTGACTTCATCTCAGCCACATGCAGTCAATGTAGTCCATGAGGCCTCACTCTTCAACGTCGTCATAGTAGTCATCCCCTTCTCCATAGTACTCTGAAGTATTAACAGAAGCATTGCCATGAGTACATAACATACTCAACACACCCCCTCATGGGATACGTATAATATCCATAGGAGGCTTCAAAGGAAGTTTGTATGGTTCTTTTGCAGAAAAGCCAATCTTCGTTGAAATACGATAATAGATTTGATCAAAGCGGTTTTAGATGAAAACATGTTTTTGTGTTCAATGTAATATTCTCATCAGTGATTGTCCTAGATAACTCACATAATCCATAGAAATTTCAGGAGAAGGATGGAGGCAAAGGAGGAAATAGCAAGACAGGTTCCCGTATGTCAAGAAAGATTCATGTGTCATCCATGACCATGGACACGGCTATTCGAGTGGGTTTACACTCTGAAGACGTTTTACACTTTTTCCACATGACATAATCCCATATTATTGCCCACCAGTATTTGACGAGGCGGCTCCGATACCATGTTATATGGCCGCGACTTACGGGCCAGTTCTGTTTGCAAGGGAGTATTTGATCAGGCGGCTCTGATACCATACGGTCGCGCCTTACGGGTGGGTTCTGCCCATACGGACGGTCGTTCAAGCGTCTGACTGCGGCATTGCTCCCCCTTCTCCCCAAGTGCATGAATATTTATTTTGGAGCCTTTTTAGCCTCCAAATAGCATATTTATGCTTATAGTTGACTTCTCCAATTGATTTATTCATCCACACAATAAATTCTGGGATTTTGGTGAAACAAGCATAAAAGGGGGCATGCTGGCACGTAAAATACCAAAATCCTATTGATAATAATGCAAAAAATGCTGCAAAAATGCAATCACAAAAATCCCCAAGCTTAGACTCTAGCTCGTCCCTGAGCAACATACCAACTTAATGGACAAGGTTATCATGTTCATGAAGCGCGAGTCGATAAAATAGAATGAGGCATTACAACATATAGTTAAAGTAAGAGATACTGAACCATCTTCTGAGCTTCATCACACTTCTACATAGCAATATGAATTAGAAGGCTTCCACACCTTTAGTAATACTATTCAATAAGAAGATTAATTGATAACATAATATAAAACTTTTAGTTCAACTGAATGATCATGTGTGGAGGCCTCAAATAGATTTACAACTCCGCACATCCACTTTGGGTTTAACATTTGAATGGCCTCTTTCACTTCCTCTCATATTATTGACTTCTATGTATATTTGCTCTTTTCACATTCATCTCGAATTACACATATTCTCTTAAGCATTTCTAGTGTTGTGCAAGGGACTAGACATATTTTACAATCCTATGGGAAGACTTTAAATAGATCAATACTTGTAACACCCCCGGTCACTCCGGACCGACGGCTGTCACTTCTAGCAGCTCAATAGAATCTCTAGACTAACCCCACAGACCAACACTAGTCTTTTCTGCGCACTTTGTCCTCACTCGTGTGCACCTGGATACCCACTTCCCGGTCAGGCACTCATCCTAGAATTTCTCTAGGCCAAGCACGCTTAACCTTAGAGTTATTTTTGAATGAGCTTCCGGAAAAGAAGTTGCAACTTGTTGGTATGAGTTTCCTATCAATCCTATTGAGCCATGCTCCAGGGTCTCATGACCGATGACTGTCACTCCTAGAAGCTCAATAGGATCTCTAGACTAAACTCACATACCAACACTAGTCTTTTCTGGGCACTCTGTCCTCACTCGTGCGCACCCGGTTACCCACTTCCCAGTCGGTCACCCATCCTAGAATTGCTCTAGGTCAAGCAGGCTTAACCTTAGAGTTCTTTTCGAATGAGCTTCCAGAAAAGAAGTTGCAACTTGTTGGTATGGGTTTCCTATCAATCCTATTGAGCCATGCTCCAGGGTCTCACAATACTTTTCAGTAAAACTCCTAAATAGAGTATGAAGTAATTCACACCAGTGGTTTGAGCTTCTACCACAACTTATACTCATTCTAAATCTTTAATAGTATTATAGCTTTTGATTTTCTCAACTTTCTCTCTTTTATGTTTTCATTCTTTTATGTTTAGTAATCAACCTATTGATCTATAGCATACTATCAAAGTTTCTTCAAAATTGTGAGTGATCCTAATGGTGTGGAAGATTCCAAAGTCATCAGAAATTACAAGTACAAAATACCTTGTCCTAGTTCATACATCTAATAGGATAACCACATAATGGTATACTTCATATATAATAAAAAATCGCAATCCATAGGATATAAATCGTTCTTTCCTCCAAGGTAGCTAAAGTTTTAACTTATTATGTAAAACTCGAAAGAGTAAACTAAGATGCATGTGGAAAAGTAAACATCCTAAAACTATAAGATAGATTACAAGGTATCAAAGATGTCCCCATGCTTGGAATCAAGCCAGGTGGGATCAAATAATCTCTTGAAATTATTTGATACCGTGATATGGTCAATTATGGCGGAGGTATGGTGTTGGCAATTGTTGTGTGAAGCTTCTTGATGGTTAGTTAAAGGGCGGATATGCGATGAAATCATCGCTGCAGGTCAGTACATAGAGTAGTCATGCTATCTATGAACCTCCCAAGCATCACATTCGTCTCCTTCTTGTCTTCCAGATTCCTGAGGCGTTCATGTATAATCTCACGGTGAATAAGCTCTTGTTTTTATATACCTCAAGTTCTTCAAGACGATGTTCGGTCTTAGTATGATTTTATGGAACCACATCGTGGAATAAAAACTCATCCCACTCCTCCCGCGGCTTCACGCGGATACGCACTAAAAGAGCATTTCATAATCTCTAGTGTTTTGTGTGTTAGGTAACAATACCTAAGATTATTTCATGTGTATTGAAGTGTTGCAGATCTTGGCATATTCAAAAGAATCAAAGGTGTGTTTTGGGGGCGGGTTATCCGCCCCTGCCCAAACTCCATGTGCAGCCAAGGCGCGACGTACTGCATGGGGGCGGATTTCCCCCCGGATTGTCTGGCTAGGCCAGATAATACGCCCCTTAGGTGGCCGAATAATCCGCCCCCCAGGAATTCACCAATGGGATCCAAGGCGCGGCGTACTGCATGGGAGGCGGAATATCCCCCGGATTGTCCGGACAGGGCCGAATTTTTTTCCCGGGCCAAATAATCCTCCCTCTTGAGGAGTTTTGCGAAGGAAGTCTCAACGCGGCGTACTGTATGGGGGCGGAAAATTCCCTGGATTTTTCGGCACCGTGGCGGATTTTCCTCGGGGCGGATAATCTGGCCCCCACTTGGGCCGGATAATCCGGCCCCAAAGTTTCCAATGTCCAGTTTTGGCAGGGGTATTTAATCCCCATAACCCCCTCCTGCCAGAACTCTTGATTCATTCGAAAAAGCTCAGACATGTTCTTCAATATCCAACTCAAGATCTCCATCTTCATCCACCCAAAGGCTTCGATCTTTGGGGAATCGAAGGAGGAGGCCTCGATCTTCATCAATAGCAATCAAGCGCTTCACTTCCCCTCAATTCACTTGCAGGATTCTCGATCTAGTATTTTTTGCAAATATCTAGATCCTTGTTTCGATTATTTGATAATACTTGTTCTTGTGGCAGCTTGTTGTCATCAAGGGAGCCTAAAATTCAGTTGTGGATGTGTGCCCCTGATACTTCGTAAACGTATCTATGATTTTTGATGCTTCATGCTTGTTTTGTATCAACTTTGTTATGTTTTGTCTACACTTTGAGGTATTTTTATACATTTTCTAGAACTAATCTATTGACAATATGCCACAGTGCCAGTTGCCTGTTTTCTGCTATTTTTGGTTTCAGAAAATCCAGAAAAGAAATATTCTCGGAATTGGACGGGACAAAAGCCAAAGTCAATATTTTACCGGAGCAGACCTGGAGCCCGAAGGAGAGACGGAGGAGGGCACCAGGGCGGCAACACCATACGGTGGCGCAGCCCCTGGCCGCGCGGCCACATGGTGTGACCCCATGGACCTCCACCAACCTTGCCCTTTCGCCTACTTATACGTCTCCCGAGACGTAAACCCGAACGGGAGCGGAAATCCATGAAAAGTCCCATGGCGCCGCCGCCACCGAAGAGGAGACTCGGGGGACGGAAGTCTCTGTTCTGGCACCCTGCCGGGACAGGGAATTGCCCCCGGAGCCATCTCCATCGATCTCCACCGGCATCTCCATCGTTGTTGCCGATTCCCATGATGAGGAGGGAGTAGTTCTTCTTCGAGGATAAGGGCTCTACCGGTAGCTATGTGTTCATCTCACTCTCTATGTGTGATCTTATTGTGATCATGAGCTTTGTAATCAAGTAGATCTACTCTGCTACTCAAGTGCTTTAATAAATCTCTCGCTATCCCCGCGTGTGTGAAAGTGACAGCGTGCACACCGTGTGGCACTTAGGCTAGAGATTACATAAATACTTGTCATGAGTTATATTTTGAGTTGGTTGTCTCTATGAAATTGTGGTGTTTGAAGGAACCATCTAGCACTCAAGGTGACAGTGTGGGGTTATCTAGATTGGGATTGCAAACTTTAAGTAGTGATGTTATAGCCCTACCATGGATTAGAGTTGTCCAACCAGAGAGTAGTTCAGAGTAGTATCATGAAGAGAAGATATTTATATGAGAGTGTTCACTAGTGAAAGTATGATCCCTAGGCCTTGTTTCTAAGCATTGAAACATACTTTACAACTAGATATGTTACATATTTGCTTGCTTCCATCTTTATTTCAGATTGCCTTTAGTCTCTTCCTCCCCTCCAAGCTCCTTTCTGGCACCATTGTCTTATAATCATGCATATTACTTGTATTTCACTATATCTTCACCGAACTAGTGAACCTATACACCTGACAAGTGTATTGGGTGTTTTGGGGACACAAGAGACTTCTTGTATCTTGATTGTAGGGTTGCTTGAGAGGGATACCTTTGACCACTTCCTCCATGAGTTTGATAAACCTTGGGTGATCCACTTAAGGGAAAATTGCTACTATTCTACAAACCTTTGCACTTGGAGGCCCAACAACTGTCTACAAGAATAGAAGTGCGTAGACATCAGCCCCGTTAGCATTGTAAAGGCACTGATTCCCGCCTAGAAGGGTACCAATAGTGGAAAGGTGGACCAGGCCTTTGGTGGCGAGATCCATCGGAGAATAGGGTGAGGCCTATTGTGGCGTGGTGGTCTTAGAACCGCCCACCCCTCCAACGCAGACGTACTTCCATTAACAAGGAAGGAACTGCGAGCAAAAAAATCTCTGTGTCTCCGCGTGCTCCACTACGGTTTCCTTGCTCCTCTTTACACGCTTAGTAGTTAGGTTGCATATAGGGAAATTCTCGTAATTGCATATCTAGAGAATTTACTTTCTGTAAAGCCTAAAAATGAAAAAGGACTAAAATTTGGAGTAGCACCTATTCAGCCCCCCCTCTAGGTGCCCATATGATCCATTTCAATTGGTATCAGAAACCCCGGCTCTTTTATTTGGGCTTAACCGCCTAAGAGAAGTATGGGTACCAAGGGAGATGGGAGTGAGGCTGCAGACATGATCACCATGAATGATCTCAAGACGTTGGAAACAACCTTGATTAGTTCAATGGAGACTAAAATGGAAGAGATACGTCAAACGATTATGCGTCAAATGATTATGCATCTCTCCACGCCCACAACTCCACCTCCATCTGCCTCTGAGGCCGCCACGCCGCAATCTAAGGAGAAGGGTAACACCGACTCTAAAGAAAACGATGTGGTAGGTTATGACACTAGCAAGAGCTCCTCCTCAAAAAAGGGGAGTGGTAAGGAGGAATACAGTGAGGTTCCTGATGTATATTCACCTGATCCACCTATCCCTTACCCGCATATAAACAATTGGGGTGACCCACCCAAGCTATATGCATCTCCTTTTAATCAATGACAATTTTTAATGAAGTCTCATGTGTGCAGCTTGTCCATTGAGTTATGGAAAATCATTGATAATGGTCTTCATGTTGGAGATCCAAACAACATAACAAGAAGAGAGGTTGTGGACATCAAACTGAAGGTGGCTCAGTTGACTATAGAGCCTCGTTGGGAGACCCCAAGAGCAAGGTGTGATGAGCACAACTGCAAGTTTTCCCTTAGTTATGAAACCAAGGTTATCGAACCAGTAGGATCAAGGAAACAACTCCAAGGTGTTGCTAACAACTTGGAATCCTGCACAACACAAACTCAAGACTTTGCCCCAACTTACAGTGAGGTTGTCAATCTCACGGGTTTGCTGAAAACAAAGGGTTAAACGTATTGTCTGGAAGATAATAGTTGCTTGTAGAAAATAAACGGTAATAGTAGATGATGTATCAATGGTAAAGGAATGGACCAGGGTCCACAGTTTACTAGAGGTGTTCTCCTTCAGATAGATAACATGCTGGGTGAATAAATTACAATGCGGCAATTGACAGATTGAGCAAGCATAACAATGCAAATACTAGAAATCATGACTCCTATGAGATTTGATTGGGCATTAAAACAATATACATAGAGCGTAATCCAACTGCATCTATAACTAATAATCCACCTTCAGGTTATCATCCGAACCTCTTCCAGTATTAAGTTGCAAGAAACGGATAATTGCATCAAGCAATGTGTGTAAAGTAAACAATACAATCGTTCCATGAACAAATGATTGTTGTTTTCTCCCTAGTAGCAACATCACATCTATAACCTTAGAGATTCCTGTCACTTCCCCAGATTACTAGAGGCATAAACCTACTATCGAGAATAAATACTCCCTCGTGGAGTCACAAGCATCTACTTGGCCAAGATAACTACTAGCAACGGAGAGCATGCAAGATCACAAACAACACCGACATGATAGAATCAATAATCAATCTGACATGATAGAATCAATAATTAATCTGACATAGCATCTCAATATCCATCAAATCCCCGCAAACCCAACATGTATGATTAAAAATAGATGATCTTGATCATGAACAGAGCTCACAAGATCTAAACATGATAGCACAAAGGAGGAGAAACAACCATCTAGCTACTCTATGGACCCATAGTCCAAGGGTGAACTACTCATGGATCATACCGGAGGCTGGCATGGTGATGAACAAGGCCTCTGGGATGATCTCTCCCCTTCGACAGGGTGCCGAGAAGAGCTTCAGATCCCCCGGTCTAGGGACAATGGTGGCGGCGACTACGGACTGTTTCATGGAGATCTGATCGGGTGCTTAGGGTTTCTGCATCGGGGTGACTTTATAGGTTAAGAGGCAAGGCAGGGGGCGCCCGAGCGGCCCACACCAGGTGGCGACGTGCCCTAGGGGGTGCCCGCGCGGCCCTAGGGTGTGGCCACCTCGTGTCCCCCCTTTGGCTGCCCTTCGGTCTCTGTGTTCTCTCCGGTAAAATATTGACTTTGGATTTTGTCCCATCCAATTTCGAGAATATTTCCTTACTAGCTTTTCTGAAACCAAAAACAGCAGAAAATAGGCAACTGGCACTGCGGCATCTTGTTAACAGGTTAGTCCCAGAAAATGTATGAAAATACCTCAAAGTGTAGACAAAGCATAGCAAAGTTGATACTAAACAAGCATGGAACATCAAAAATTATAGATACGTTTATGATGTATCAAGCATCCCCAAGATAACCCATCTCGTCCTCGAGTAGGTAAGTGATAAAAAGAATAATTTTTGAGGTGACATGCACGATCACAACCTTGATCAAACCACTTGCAAAGCATTGAAAGCTGGGATCAAAGTACTCTAAATATGAGCATGAAAGATGTAGCTCTAACAATAAGACATAGCAACTAAGTTGCAACATGAAAACATATAAACAAAGATCATGAATAACAATGCATTGAAAGACGTTTGTTTGTTTCACATATAGAAAACATAACATGGTGGTATTCATCTTGTCCCTCGTGGAGTAGCAAAACATAACCGCATAGGACACCTTCAAAGTTCATAAGGGTGACTAGATACAAATAGTTGAAGAACAAGCAATATCAACATTATGAATCAATCAATAAGTTTTGGGACAATGCACATAAAACTAAGAATGACAACTATGCTCTCTTAATTGGTGCATAAAGATAGAAGCTGGAGACTTAATATAAAAGTAGGAAGAAAGGCCCTTCACAGGGAAGCAAGTATTTCAAGTTTCATAAAGAGCTTTGATACGTCATAAACGTATCTATAATTTTTGATGTTCCATGCTTGTTTAGTATCAACTTGGTTATGTTTTGCCTACACTTTGAGGTATTTTTATACACTTTCTGGTACTAACCTATTAATAAGATGCCACAGTGCAAGTTTCCTGGTTTCTTCTGTTTTTGGTTCCAGAAAAGGCAGAAAATCAATATTCTCGGAATTGGACAGGACAAAATCCAATCTTCCTATTTTCCCGGAGCAACACAAAACCACGAAGCAGAGTTGGAGGAGGACACCAGGGTGGCCGCACCCCCCTAGGCGCGGGCCAGCCCTGGTGGCGCCTATAGGGGGTGTGGGCCCCCTGTCCCTCCACCAACCTTGCCTCCTTCGCCTATAAGAAGCCCCCGGGGAGAAAACCCTAAATAATCTAGAAGAAATCCACGAAAACCTCTGTAGCACCGTGCCACTGAAGGGGAGATTCGGGGGACTAAAAGTCTCTCTTCCAGCACCCTACCGGGACGGGGAAGTGCCCCCGGAGCCATCTCCATCGATCTCCACCACCATCTTCATCGCTGTTGCTGATTCCCATGATGAGGAGGGAGTAGTTCTTCCTCGAGGCTAAGGGATCTACCGGTAGCTATGTGTTCATCTCTCTCTATTCATGATCATGTTGTGGTCATGAGCTTTGTAATCAAGTAGATCTGCTCTGCTACTCAAGTGCTTTAATAGATCTCTGCTCTCCTCATGTGTGTGGAAGTGACAGTGCGCACGCCATGGTGGCACTTAGGCTAGAGTCTACATAAATACTCATCGTGCTTTAATATATCTATGCTTTTCCCCACGTGTGTGAAAGTGACAGCGCGCACACCGTGTGTGGCACTTAAGCTAGGTTACATATATATTTTTCATGAGTTATATTTGGAGTTGGATGTCTCTATGAAATTGTGGTGTTTGTTGGAACCATCTAGCGCTCAAGGTGATAGTGTGGGGTTATCTAGATGGGGAAGGCGGACTTTGTGCTGTTATAGCCCTACCATGGATTAGAATGTCCAACCGGAGAGTAGTTAAGAGTAGTATCATGAAGAGAGGATATTTATATGAGAGAGTGTTCACTAGTGAAAGTATGATCCATAGGCCTTGTTTCTAATCATTGCAACACCGTTTGCATCTAGATCTGTTGCATGTTTGCTTGCTTCCATCCTTTTGCCTTTAGTCTTTACCTCACCGTCAAGCTATTTTCTGGCACCCACACACGTTACCCCACGTCAACAACAAGTCAGAAGCTATTTTCTGGCACCATTACCACTTGTATTTCACTATCTCTTCGCCGAACTAGTGCACCTATACACCTGACAAGTGTATTGGGTGTGTTGGGGACACAAGAGACTTCTTGTATCTTGATTGCAGGGTTGCTTGAGAGGGATACCTTTGACCACTTCCTCCCTGGGTTCGATAAACCTTGGGTAATCCACTTAAGGGAAACTTGTTGATATTCTACAAACCTCTACACTTGGAGGCCCAACAACTGTCTACAAGAATAGAAGTGCGTAGACATCAAGCTTCCAAAAATTATGGTACTTATTAGCTTTCAGCTCTCGTTGCCCCTATCATACGCATCTTGAAGTGATTAAGGTTAATGAAACAAATATGGAGTATATGCTTGACAAATCATAAGTTGGCAACCTCATGTTCCTTGAGTACGAAGGTCGTTCCTCATGCTACTCAACTTTAGTCACAAGCAAGTTCTTGTCATTGTAAGTATATGTGTATCATAGAGAACCGTCAACGGGGTACCCCTTGCCTCATGACACAGGAGCTATCCCATATGAAAATGACAAGGCAATAGACAGTGAGCATATCAGCGATCCTTTTATTTACCATGAGCATGGTGCATTTTTTTCTTCTCTTTTTTACTATTTTTTTTCTGAGGATGCTTCATGGATTTCTCACTATGGTGATGCTGCAAGTTTCACCATGATTAGGCATGGCTTAGGCTAGCGGCCCAGGCGTTTATCTAACACATATATATAATACTCCATGAACTTACATGCTCCCCTTTTATTTCACACGGCCGACATCCATAAACAAAAGATCATGATATCAACTAGGTAATATGTACATGTGTTGAAAGCGTTCCCCATGATAGCATGGTTCTTCTAATTCCCAACTTATAAGTGCAAGCATATACAACATAGATGACACAATGGTTCAAGTTTATTAGGGGCAACAAAAATAAAGTGTGCCATCAAGTTTGTGATAGATTTAATCACTAATTTTCACATAACAAGTTTAATTTGGAAGATAGATAAAACAAGAATATACTTGGAATGGTGTAAAACACCATACATAGGAATTTATAGTGGGTTCTTTGGAATAACATGGTTTCTTGGGAGTTGGATGCATGAGTAGAGCCTACTCAGTACAAGTGGAGGCTAGCAAAAGACAGGGAGCGACCAACTAAGAGAGCAATAATGGCCATAAGCATGTAGAGCGACAAAACATTATCAATCAAAGCATAAAGTGGTATAACAAGTCAAAAACTAAATGATCGTAGAGGCTAAGGTGACTGGTTCATGGTCATAACATGGTGTGAGCATGTGCCAAGTCAACCCAAATAAAGCATCAAAAGAGAATACCACAATATTATGCTTTCTATGCTAAAACAATGCATGATTCTTTCAAGGCACATTAAGCAATCTCAATTGTTTGGAACAAGTCATGCTACAGCAATAATCACTAAGCATAAGGTCAAAACAACATCTAGCAAGACATGATAAAGTCTAAGCCATAGTCAAAACAAGCTCCCTTTTGTACCACTTAAGCATGAAACTTTCTACTATTTTCCAACACCAATCAACTTATTTGAAACAACAGAGCGAAAAAGGGGGTCCAACTAATTTATTTAAGCAAACTAAGAAACAAAAGCCAAAAACAAAAACTAAGACGCTCCAAGAACAACACAATAGTGCATGAAACAATAAAAACGAAGTGTCTAGAAAGAGACCTGAGATTTTTATTGATGAAGAAGGGGATGCCTTGGCCATCCCCAAGCTTTGACGCTTGTACCTATTGAATATTTCTTGGGGTGAAACGGGGTGGCATCCCCAAGCTTGAGATTTTGTCCATTCTTCATCTCATCACATCATTCTTCCCTACACTTGAAAATTTCCTTCATACAAAACTTCACACAATCTTCATTAGCAACATTAGTGCATTTAACATAATAGGCCTTTGGGTTTAGTTTCAACACAAGTAAAACTTTTATTGAAACACAAGCTACTATAGCAATTAATTTAAAGAGCTCAAGTGATCAAGAAGAACTCAAAAATAATCTGATAAAGAGGCAAATGCAAATAATGGCAGAAATCTGTCAAAACAGACCAGCAGGTAAAAACCGATTTTTTCGAAGACCTTGTGTTGCTCAAATCGAAAAGTGTTGAACTAACGAAATTTAGAAAACAACCTGGGCATTTTTACTCAGAAAATTACAGCTCAATCCGACATACAGAGTTTTTTCACGAATTTTTACAGTGAAGCACAAAAAACTGTTTCGGGACAACAACTTCCCCAAATCTTACTTCTCTCTTATTAGAGGTTATTCTTGGCACAAAAATCACACAAAAATGATGAGGAGAGGTTATTACAAAAGTAATAACTTCCAAGACTCAATAAAACTATTGGGTTATCTCCTAAGAAGTACTTTTCTTTAACGCCTTTAAGTTAGGCATAAGAAGCAAGAATCAAGTATTTTCAAATGAAGAAGCATTAAGATCAATACTCGAAATTTATTCAACCAGGAAAGATATCTCATCCAAATGTGTTCTAGAGGATCCTCTGTCAACACTCTTAGGTTCACTACTTTCATCAAAAGGATTTCCAGGAACAATCCAATCAAAATTCTTTTCTAAGGCTTCATGCATTCCTACAACTTTAAAAGGTATGGGTATTTTAATTTCCTCTCCATTGGGTTGGGTTTTGTCCAACTTTTCTAATGTGCCCTTAACATCTACACATGATCCTAGCATATTAAAATGATCAAAGACCTTTTTAGCTTCTTTAGCAACATCATTGAACTCCTTTAGCAAAGTTTCCAGAATAAAATCTCTTTTTTTCAGTATCCTCAATATCTTTAAGTTTAAGAAACATTATTTACATCATGGGTTTAAGGTTAACAAACCTAGCCTCCAACATGTGAGCTAAATAAGCTACAGCAATTTCATAATTTGGAGCAAGTTCTGCTAAGGATTTATCCTCAATATCCTCATGCTCGCTAACATGATTAAAGAATTATTCAATATTTTCTTTCCCAATTATAGAGCCACTACCTATTGAAAGGTCTTTCAGGGTGAACTTAGGGATCAACATGGTGAGCTAGAACAAGGTGACGACTAGGAAGAACTAATTTTTTTTGTGTGTTTTTATAAGAAAAAGCAAACCAAACAAAACTGGTTTTTGTATTTTGAAAGAAAGACGCAAGCAAAACATAGCAAAAGAAACTAATCAAAACAAAAACAAAGTAAAGAGAGTGGTTGTGAAAGACTCCCCTTGCAAAGTTGTCCTTAACTCCCCGGCAACGGCACCAGAAAATCTTGATGGTGGCTCAGTTGACTGTAGAGCCTCGTTGGGAGACCCCAAGAGCAAGGTGTGATGAGCACAGCAGCAAGTTTTACCTTAGTTATGAAACCAAGGTTATCGAACCAGTAGGAGCAAGGAAACAACTCCAAGGTGTTGCTAACAACTTGGAAACAACACAAACTCAAGACTTCGCCCCAACTTACAGTGAGGTTGTCAATCTCACTGGTTTGCTGAAAAAAGGATTAAACATATAGTGTGGAAGGTAATAGTTGCTTGTAGAAAGTAAACGGTAAAAGTAGATGATGTATCAATGATAAAGGAATGGACCAGGGTCCATAGTTCACTAGAGGTGTTCTCCTTAAGATAGATAACATGCTCGGTGAACAAATTATAGCAGGGCAATTGACAGATTGAGCAAGCATAACAATGAAATACTAGACATCATGACTCCTATGAGATTTGATTGGGCTTTACAACAATATACATAGACCGTAATCCAACTGCATCTATGACTAATAATCCACCTTCAGGTTATCATCTGAACCCCTTCCAGTATTAAGTTGCAAGCAACGGATAATTGCATTAAGCAATGTGTGTAAAGTAAACAATACAATCATTCCATGAACAAAAGATTGTTGTTTTATCCCTAGTAGCAACATCACATCTACAACCTTAGAGATTCCTGCACTTCCCCATATTACTAGAGGCATGAACCTACTATCAATCATAAATACTCCCTCTTGGAGTCACACGCATCTACTTGGCCAAGATAGCTACTAGCAACGGAGAGCATGCAAGATCACAAAAAACACAGACATGATAGAATCAATAATCAATCTGACATAGTATCTCAATATCCATCAGATCCCCACAAACACAACATGTATGATTACAAATAGATGATCTTGATCATGAACGGAGCTCACATGATCTAAACATGATAGCACAAAGGAGGATAAACAACCATCTAGCTACTGTATGGACCCATAGTCCAAGGTGGAGCATCATACCGAAGGCTGGCATGGTGATGAAGAAGGCCTCCGGGATGATCTCTCCCCTCCGGTAGGGTGTCGGGAAGATCTTTAGCTCCCCCGGATCTAGGGACGATGGTGGCGGTGGCTACGGACTATTTTTTGAGGGTATTAATAGTAAGAAAGGTTCCTACTGCCTCTTTTTCATTAATAATGGGTCAGGGTATGCAGAGTTACATATTTACATATTACAAGGGATTAAAAGATCTCCCAAAAAGGTTAGAATACCTAAGAAGGCACAAGATTACAAACTATGGATTATGCTCTTGATGAATGGGTGTAGATCCTACTTTGTCCTGTGGATTAGTAGTGATAGATCGGCAGCCAATCTTGACTTCCAGGCCTAGACCGAGGGTTGTATGTTGTTAAACCAGAGGTTGTTTCTCTCCTTCCAGATGTTCTAGGATCCAAGCAAGGTAATTTCCATGAATAGCTTGTTATTCCAGACTTGTTTCCCTTGTTCAATGATTTGAAGCCTATAGCCAGCCATTGATCAAGAAATATTAACTATACTCCAACAGGCTTGACTGAAAGGACAATGAAAAAGCAAGTGTTCAACTGTTTCTTCAGGAGGATGGCTACACATTAGACAGTCATATCCAGTCCCAAGGGTATAGTGTCTTCTTCTGAGCATGTTTCTTGTATTCAGCCTATCAGATAGAATAAGCCATCCAAAGAACTTAACTTTTGTAGTACATTTTTATTTTCACAGCCATTTGAAAGCTATATGTGGGTTCAGGTTTCTGAAAATATAGTGTTAATATCCGTTGGATGTGAAATCTTTGGCTCCCCAAACATAACTCCAAGTGTCTCGAAGGTGCTCACTGAGTTGTATCTCTCTGCAACTATTTTGAATTGTTCTTAATTCAGCTAAAGCTTCAGGTGACAGAGGAAGATAGAAAAGTGGTGCCAAACTGTCTAAAGATAAAAAATCTTGGGCAGAGATATCTTCATTCCTCACATAAGAATAGATAACTGTGTGGCTTTCTTCTAATATAGTATCAGACCACAGATCTTTCCAAAATAATGTAGTGGCCCCATTACCAATTGTACTCTTAGCCACTCCTCTGCATAAATGAGAGAGTCTAAAGACATCTCTCCACCAGAAAGAGCCACACGGCCCAATAGCATGTGGGACAGTATAGGTGTAATAAGCATTCCAAACCAGAGAAACCCAGGGGGTGTTATCCTTGTTGTAAAATTTATGAAGGGATTTTAACAACATGCCTTCATTTTGTATTTGAGATTAAGTATACCAATACCTCCTTTATTCTTTGGTCTACAAATCATGTCCCAAGCAGCAAGAGAGTTGCATTTTTCACCTTATTTAGTCTTTTTATTCCATAAGCAGTGTCTCTGAATTTTCTTTATGTGTCCCAAAATCTTATCTGGTAATTTGATTGCACACATTATGAAGGTTGCAACTGAAGCCAGTAAGGAGTTAATCACAGTCACTCTCCCACTATAAGACATCATCATGAATGATGCAGACACCTTTCTCTCAATTCTATCAATCAGTGGCACTAGATCATACACTGTGGGTTTAGTGGTGCCAAGAGGGAGCCCTAAATAAGTGAAAGGCATTGTGGAAATTGAACAACCCAACATATCTGCAATTTCCTTAGTGATGTTATCTGCAAGATTTATTGGTATGAGGTGGGACTTCTGAAAATTGATCTGTAAGCCAGTAGAAACAACATAATTGTGAAGAATCCCATTCATTACTTGAACTTGTTCTTTATCTGCTTGCATTATGATCAAAGTGTCATCTGCATATTGGACTACTAGAAAATCCTGACCAAAATCAAGGGAGAATGGAGCTTTGAGGATGTTTTCTATGAATGCATTATTGATTGCAGACTGTAATAAATCAGCAGCTAGGACAAAAATGAGTGGAGACAAAGGGTCTCCTTGCCTGACACATCTTTTGTAGTGAAATTGCCTCCCAGGTACTCCATTAAGCAAAACAACAGACTTTCCAGTGCCAAAGATAATTTCAATCCACTTTAGACACTTATCATCAAAACCCATCTGTTTCACAATTTTCATCATAGCCAGATGATCAATGGTATCAAAGGCTTTGGCAAAATCGATCTTAAGCAGAATAATTTCTTTCTTAGAGGTTTCACATTGATAGAGAAATTCAAATGCCCATGCAAGACAATCCTGACTGTTTTTGCCTTTTAGAAAACCATATTGATTTTTATGAATAATTTTTAGGATTACCTTCTGGAGCCTGTTAGCCAAGATTTTGGTGATCAACTTCAGCACACAATTCAGCAGAGTAATTGGCCTAAAATCATTGATAGTTTCAGGAGAACCCATCTTGGGAATGAGTGTTATGTGTCCCATGTTTATGCTTTCTAGATTCAGGTCTCCTTCATAAAATTGAAAGCATAGAGAGTAAATATCTTCCTTTATGATGTGCCAACAAATTTTTAGGAAGAGTCCATTAAAACCATCAGGACCTGGGGCTTTATCATTTGGCATTTCTTTAACCACTTTGTCAATTTACTCTTTGGTAAATGGTATGGATAATGCTTCAAGACCCTCTGTTGGAGTAATCAGATGGTGTAGGTCAAAAAGCATATCAGGCTGAGTAGAAGTACCCAGTATTTCCTTGTAGACTTGAAAAATAGCTCTTTCTTTGTCAGCATTCTCAGTGGCTAAAGAACCATCAGGTAATTTTAGGGAGGCAATATTGTTCCTTCTATATCTTTCAGTAGCAAAGTTATGAAAGAATTTTGTGTTCTCGTCTCCAAACTTTATCCATCTAATTGTGCACCTTTTCTTCCAATATGCATTTTGGTACTATAATAACCTAGCTAAATGAGCTTTTAGAATTTTCCTGAAATTTTCTTCTCGACAGAACAATGGCCTTCCATCTTCAAGGTTATCAAGTTCAGAGAGAACCTTGTTTGTATTTTCAATACAAGTGGATAATTTTGAAATTGATTTGCTCCAAAATTTCAAATCATATCTCAGCTTTTTAAATTTTTCATTGAGATTTGCAGCACTATTGGTCTTGTGAGTTGGTTTGCCCCAAATCTTTATTACAGCTTCCAGAAAACCAGGATGTGAAACCCAATAATTTTCAAATCTAAAAACCCTACTGCCAGGGATTTTAGTTTGTATAGAAACAACACAAGGAGTGTGATCATAGGTTGGTTTGCCTTGTGTGGATACAACTGTATTAGGATAACTAGTTATCCAGTGCATGGATGTAAAAAGAACAATCAAGTTGCTCTAATAGAGGATCTTGTTGCATGTTGCTCCAGGTAAACTTCCTTTCTTTAATGGGCAATTCAGTGAGATGTTGCTCTCTAATGAAGTCATTGGAAATTAGCATGTCATTAATATTTCCCCCAAGCTTATTTCTGTTTGCAGGGGACCTAATGAAATTAAAATCTCCCATTAAGATCCAGTCTTCATCATCAGGAATGTTCACCTCAAACATCCATTTAATAATTTTTCCCCTCAAATCACCATTACAGGGGCCATAGATGTTAATTAAAGTCCAAGATTGATCTGATTGAGTAGAGGTGAAATGAACAGAGAGTGTAAACTATTCACAATGCATAACCATTCCAGAAAAGACTGAGCTATTCCAAATAATAATGAGACCCCTAGAAGCACCCACAGAAGGCACATAAACAAACTCATCAAATCTTGCTGGACAGCAAGCTTTAATAAAATTCAAATCAAAAGCTTCCTTTTTTGTCTCTTGTAAGCAAATAACTGAACATCCACTTACATTAATAGAATTCATTAAGGCTAATTGTTTCTCTCTTGCATTAAGCCCCCTGATGTTCCAACACAGAATAACCCATTGTTTAAACAGTGACATTATTACAACTCAAAATATATAGAGACCAAAATAAAGATGAACAGGTACTAGGCACTGTCATCAATCTCCTTCTCCTGCAAGCCTTCCATGAGCTTCTTAGGAGTGAGCTCATCCCGAGGAACACCACAAAGAGAAGTTCCAATATATTGGAGCACTGAGATTGGGGTTGCAAGAAGAGTCCTGTCAGTATTCAGGCCTTCATTGACAGGCATTATCTGAGTCATCTTAGCCTCCTCTGTATCTTCAACAACTTCCACTCCTGGAACCTTCCTTGGCTTCACTTTTGATTTAGTTTGCCTGGCATCACATATGATTTTAGGCTTCACTTTTGATTTACGGACTATTTCGTGGAGACCTGATCGGGTGCTTAGGGTTTCTACATCGGGGTGACTTTATAGGCGAAGAGGCGAGGCAGAGGGCCACCCGAGGGGCCCACACCAGGTGGCGAAACGCCCTAGGGGTGCCCGCACGGCCCTAGGGTGTGGCCACCTCGTGTCTTCCCTGGTGCCCCCTCCGTCTCTCCTTCAGGCTTCATGTCTGCTCTGGTAAAATATTGACTTTGGCTTTTGTCCCGTCCAATTCCGAGAATATTTCTTTTCTGGATTTTCTGAAACCAAAAACAGCAGAAAACAGGCAACTGGCACTACGGCATCTTTTTAATAGGTTAGTCCCAGAAAATGTATAAAAATACATCAAAGTGTAGACAAAGCATAAAAAGTTGATACTAAACAAGCATGGAACATAAAAAATTATAGATACGTTTACGACGTATCACCAACGCAATGCAATGGCTCTACACATGGTCTAGCTTGGTGTGGGTCCCAAGGACATGCCCCACATAGAATGTCTCAGCACCGCAAAGGAAGCTTGGGATGTCCTCAATGAGCTCTTCATTGGAAATAAAAGCATGAGAAGTAATAGGTATGATGCTTTTAGTAACCAAGTTGAAGGATTTTATATGATGGATGGCGAGGATCATGAGGATATGTATAGAAGACTCAAGTCAATAGCCACCACATTCAGAAATCATGGTGCTTCCCATGTTAATGACGCGTGGATTAAGAGAAAGTATGTTAGTGCTCTTATGCCCTTTGAGCCTATAGATTTGAAGAGCCTCCAAGGTAGACACAATTACCACCAAATGACTTCCAATGAGGTCATGCAAGAAATGGCAGCTTTCAAGGTGGCCACCAAGAATGCTGAAGACGCTCGTGCTCGAGCCATTGGAATGTAGAAGGGGTCAATGTGGCCTTGAAGGCAACTGTTGCTGAACAAGACGATGATGACTTTGAAGCTATGGACTGTCCCGAGGATGTCAAGAGGGACCATAGTGAGTACATGGCCTTATATGCCAAAAAAATTTGGAAGGACCTCGCTAAAGCCAAATCTAAACTTGAACGCAAGAGTGGGTCAAATGGAAGAAGGGAAAACGGTCCTAAATTAAGGACATGCTTCAACTGTAGAGACCGACTGCACTTTGTAGCTAAGTGTCCATATAAAAGTAGAGAAGATAATGGTGGATGGCTCATTCTTAAAGAAAATTCAAAGGCTCCATGGAATAAACAATTTGTCAAGAAGAATGCTCCATACAAAAAGCAACGAAAGATTGTTTTGGTGGCTCAAGATGATTACTCATCTGCAAGTGAAGATGAAGAAGATGATGATAGCTCACGAGAAGTGGATTCCATAGCCACCACATCTACACTAGCATCACTCTTCGACTCACCTAATGAAAACATCATCAACAAGAACGTCACTTGCCTCATGGGAAGAGGTTCCGAGGTATCATCTTCCACCACTTCCTTTCCTAAGACTACGATTGACATGGAGGAATCTACTAGTCTTAAGGTCAATGAAGAAATTATTGCTTTGGACTATTTTATCACTAACTTGCAAGGTGAGCACAAAATGCATTTGTGGCTCTCATGGACCATCTTGCTCAAAACAAAGTGCTCCTTGAAGAAAAGGGCAGAATTGAAAGGGAGGATGCAATGGAAATTGCATCCCTAAAAAATGCACTAGAGGAAGAAGAGGCTCGAGTCTCTCTAGAAGAGAGACTTGAGTCAATCGAGGAGTCACATGAATAAGTTGTGACCAAGCTAGCAAAATAACGTGACAATGCAGTAGCCAAAGCAAAGAAATTAAACAAGGAGAAAGTTGAATTTGGAGATGCTCATGCTAGACTCTCCGAAAAATTCGAGAAGCTTGACATTGCCCACAAGGCTTTGGAAAGTCAATACTCTATTCTCAACGAGTCTCATGATCAGCTCCAAACTCCACTAAGCAAGTAAGATATTCCGAGCACTTCTACATCAACATGTGCTCATGAAGGATTTCATGAAGAGAATGCTAGGTTGAAGGATGAGCTTGCCAACGAATCTACTTCCAAAGGTAAGGAAGTTCTTGATGAGATCCTTGGCAAGCAAAGGTCGAACTATGGAAAAAAGGGAATTGATTATGTCTCCAAGTCCAAGAAGAATAAGAACAAGAAAAAGAAGACCAAGAATGCACAAGCTAAGATAAGCACCATAGAAAAGAACATCACAAAGGACAAAACTGATTATATTGGTTTTGCAGGGACTAACAATCCTAATTATGAGTTGTTTTGTGATTATTATGGTGATGTCTATGCTAGTTTTTTAGGTCCTTATTATAGTTATATCTCGTGGTCTATTTGGCTCCCAAAGATCCTTGTTACTAACATAAGAGGACTCATTGAAAAATGGGTACCTAAAACCAAGACGTAACTTTCTCGCAGGGCTATGCTTCCGGTGGGGGTGCTAGATAGTGGATGCACTAGTCATATGACTGGAAGAAAAGAGATCATCATAGAGGTGAGGCCTAATCATGATCATATAACCTTCTCCTATGGTGATAAGTCAAAATCTTAGGTATTGGGTCTTCGCAAGGTTGTGTTTGCCCATGATATCTCTCTCATGGACATCATGCTTGTTGAGACCCTCAGTTACAATTTAATTTATGTTTGTGCCCTTGGTAAGATGGGCTTTGTTGTTTTCTTTGATGGTGATTTAGTGGTAATCTTGTGGATCAAGTCTCGATTTCGTTGGGTATGTCGAAAATGACCTGTATGTGGTGGAATTTTCGGGGAAAACCACTACGGTTCCATTGTGCTTATTTGGAAAGCCGACGCGGGTTGGTTATGGCATCGCCGTCTAGCCCACGTCAACATGAGAACTTTGCAAAGTCTTCACAAGGGTGTCCACATTCTTGGACTAAAAGAAAATGTTTCCTTTGCCAAAGATCATGTTTGCAGGGCCTGTGTTGAAGGAAAGAAGCATGAATCTCCCCACAAGAGGAAGACTATTATTTATCCAAGAGGATCTTGGAGCTACTTCATGTAGATATCTTTGGTCCTCCATATCATGCAAGCCTCGGTGATAAGTAGTATTGCCTGGTCATAGTTGATGATTACTCAATATACACATGGGTCTACTTTTTCAAGATGAAAAGTGAGACTCAACAAACTATCATCGATTTTGCCAATGAGGTTCAACGTCTCAAAAGGAACATCATACAAAGGAACAAAACTACCATGTTTTCAAACTCGTATAGCTTCATCGGAGTACAACACAATTGATAAACAACATAATCTCGGTTTAAAAAATGTTCCTTTTAGGGAGCTCACATCGTCTCACATGTAACGACATGCTTACCACGGGACTTGCTGAGAAGATTATTAAGTAGATACTCTGTCAAAGCTTGCCTGTTCTTCAACTCAGATAACTTCTTCCGTGCTATGGAGACTACTGCATGTATTCTGTTGGCTTCTTGTCCAACTACATCAAGTGCATCTTGGAGTGCAACACCAAAAATTCTTTCTAATGGAATGTATGG
This sequence comes from Avena insularis, assembly GCA_023614405.1. Taxonomy (NCBI): domain Eukaryota; kingdom Viridiplantae; phylum Streptophyta; class Magnoliopsida; order Poales; family Poaceae; genus Avena; species Avena insularis. The sequence continues at coordinate 24,962,283 of CM042689.1, read as the reverse complement.
AACAATCGACATCGTGTACCTACGTGAGCAATACGCACTGTCACTTCTACTCTGTGCAAAGAGATCTCTACTTGAGGTAATTGTTTTCTATTATGCATTCATATTTATATTTGCAACCTGAAACAAAAAAACGTCTTATAACATCATTACCAAGGAAAACAAAAACCAAAGGATTTCAAATTAGTCCTTTTGATAAAAGGAAGAAATAAAGCAATTAGTATCAGCATGACCTCATACATATCTTTCTTCTGGAATAATTGGAATAGTCGACTTCATAAAGGGATGAGATCATGTGCAACTGTCACTTCTGCTCTATCAAATGACTGCTCTACTTGATGAAGGTTGAAACTAAGATAAAATAAGTTACAACATCATATAAAGGAACAAAACTACTATGTTCATTCTCAGAGAATTTCAAAATATTATTTGGTCTTATATAGCAATGTAAGCACTCAACTCAAGGACCTCATGTAGACTGATCAAAGTAGAATGCACGAATTATGAATGTAATGAATCCGGCGACTAAGAGCTTAACTAGGCAGGCATAGGACAACAAAAATCTAGCAAATACGTTCAAAAATAAGTGCATGCCCTTCCTAAATCTCCTTAAATTGATAGACAAGCATTTACCAAAAAACAAAATAAGAATTTAAATAGTGTGGCTGATATTAACTAGCCTACTCAATGTGTAGTTGGATCTGAAACTTAGGTAGGTGGAATTTTTATAATCATCGACAACTATTATAGTGCCTTAGTCAAATTAGAAATAGAAGAATAGTGTGCCTGTAATATATTAGCCAGATCATTTCAGATAAATGGTGAACCAATCTATCAAATAGTTTGATTCATAAACAATCAGATTGTTTAATTTTTTTATTTGTCTTAAAAAAACAATTGTACTATCATGTGCCTTGTATTAAAATAGCCATACACATGGCAGATACCAGAGTAAGATTTGAAATGCACGATTACTTATGATCCTTCTATTAAAATAGCTATACATGTGGCAGATACATCGGATAAGCAGAAGAAAATAAACCTGACATATTAGCGAAAGCAGTATAACAAATAACAAATGTAAACGTGCACTGCAAAAATAAGAGAACAACATTAAGTAGGAAATAACAGTTAGTTCCACAGCCTACGCCAAACCAGAATCGCATCACTTCTGAGCATTTTATAAAGAAGATAATGGAAATAAATGTGTTTAGCGTTTGTTGTCTCATATTTCGCCATGACATACAAAATCACAGTTCAATGCCTTACGGTTAAACCTGACTACAAAGATTTTATTTAGGAAGATACGGGTAATAAGTATAGCACTTGTAAGTTACTACAAACGTAGCACCAATAGAAAATACAGTTAACTGCTACATATTTATCATACCAAATTCCGAGGAAATCTGGTATCCTGGGTTGGGATGACGTTTAGGCATCCTGCACATCCTGGATGGTGATGTCGAGGTTGCCGAGGGTGCAGCGATTGCGGTGCTTATGGGAGAAGGTGAAACAGAACAGGGGTTACTCCGAATGCTAGACGATGGCGGTGAAGTAGGAGATTCCTGGTGGTGGGAATGTGTTCGGCGTGCCAGGAGAGTGGGTCGGTGAAGGAGATTCCTGGCGGTGGGAATGATTTCCTAGCCTTCCTATAAGCATTTTTACCCTTCCTAGCAAAATCATGTCTATATGACAATGACATGTGGGGTCAACCACTTGGCCACCCAATAAATAAAGCGCACTTCATCAATAAATTTTGAATCATTATGGCTAGGAGTGTTCAACGTTATGTTCAAAAGAAAATTTTGGGAACCCACTATTCTAATATGAATAATCACTACAAGAAATGTTTCTATCCGCAACGACTTGGACTGTTGGTTGTCGTAGAAGGTGCGTCTTTCGTGACGAATTTCTTGGCTCGACAGTGGCCGATGGAAAACTTTTTTTTCCGGTTTCGCGCCCTCTTCTATGACGAAGCCGATAAAAACATGGAGGAAGCTCGGTCGGCATGTGGCAGAAGCAAGATTTTCAGTTCCTCGTAATATAAAAAGGCTCCCACCCGTACCGACTCATGTGACCGACGTTAGCTCCCTTTTTATCAAAGTTTATTTTTCCTTTTGATTTTTCCTCTTCTTCCTTTCACTTTTTCCCTCCGCCTTTTAGATCTAGGATTCATCTTTCTTCTGCCTTTGCCTTCTATTATGACATATCAGATCTCACTTGATCGTTCAGTAACTATGCAGCCATTTCATATCAAGGAGATTTGGACCAAGAAGAAGGAGGCGCTGGCGGCACAAACCAAATGAAGGAAACTAGAGAGGGATTCTTCGTCTTTCTCAACTAGGGAGTCTACTCAAGTGGTTCCACTCCCCAACTGGGAGGACATGTTTCCGTGCAAGTTGGAGATGCTCACGCATGTGGAACAAACGAAGAACAAAGAAGAACACTCACACAACCCTTACAGGTATAACCTTCGTGGATCCTCTCTCAAATCTCCTACTGGTTCCTCTTCCTAGAAAGAAGAAAAATGGGATGAGATTAGAGATAAGATCGAGAACCTTGAAAAGATTTCCAAAGATTGTGTTGAAACTATTGGATAAGGAGTTGACTTCTACTCTATGATGGGCGAAGACCTCGAAAATAGGATCGATGACATCGATGGTAGAGTTCAATTCTTGACTAAGATCATTGTTGAGATGGTTGACGATAGGAAGATGCTCTACAAGATAATTAAAGAGCAACATGTTAAAAACACAGAATTGTCCACTCATTTTGTGTTTATTGATCAAGCTTGTAGCCTTAAAGAAGAAGGAGAAGAAGATGATGATTTCTTCACTCCTAAGAAGGAATAGGTACTCACAAGGAATTTGGAGATCTCCCCCGTCTTGATTCCAAGCTTGGGGATATGTGAAGACTTTGTAATCTATCTTCCAGCTTTAGCATGTTTACTTTTCTACATGCATCTTAGGTTTTTAATTTCAGAATTTGCATTAGTTGCATCATCTTCAATTTCCTTTGCTTCAAGGAAATAATTATATCCATTGAGTTTCGAGCCTTTATGGTATTTGAAGTAATTATTGATCCATGATTATTATATTAGATGAATGAATTAGGATGAGTGCTATGATACTTGTACAACTGTTATGATTTTAGGGTCTTCCACGCCAATAAAGTATTGATTAATTATGAGAAGGAAATCTTGATAGCATGTTATAGTCACAAGTTTAATTGTATAAGAGCCATAAAGAGTAGTAAGCATGATCAAGTGATTCTGTTGAATGAGAAAGAAAAAGATTCAGCTATCAAAAAGAATTTCAAGGCAAAAAAAGTACAAGATTGAAAAAAGAGAGGGCAACTCAAGCAATGATCGTGAATCTTTCATTACTCGAATAAAGTGCTCAACCGATTTAACATGATGATTTTATAATATGCTTAACCCTTAAAAAACTTCTTATAACATTATTGATACAAAACGGTGTGGAAGCCTTTGAATCATGTGATGTGTAAAGGTGTGATAAAACTCACGATGCAATTCTACATCTGATATTGTACTTTTGTTTTGATTTTTGCCTCATTTATTGAAACGAATCGTGCCTCATGAACATGATGACCTTTTCCATAAGCCACCATATTGCTCGGGGACGAGCAAGAGTCTATCTTGGGGAAGTTGATAAGTCCAAAATCAAAGCATATTTACCTCTTGTTTTTGCACAAGTAGAGTAGTTTTTTTGGTATTTTACTGCGCTTGCATGCACCTTTTGTCCTTGTTTCAACAGGATCACGAATTACCAAGTCTCTTATGAGCATATCAATTGTTACTATCATAATCTGTTGTAATATGATATTTTTAAGTGATAGAAGTCATTTAATTGATTCTTTCCTTGCACCTGGGAGATTGGCAAACACGGAGAAGGCTCTAGGGAGCTTAACAACCACTGGTACGGCCGGATCTTGCCCATACAGCCCGCTCGTACCAGGTGGCAACACTTCCGCCTCTTTAAATACTCTCACCTCACGAAGACGGATCTGAGATCCGACATTCATAGAAATTTTCAGCCACGAAAAACCACACCAGAGAGAGATCTGGAGGAGGAACTTGGAAAAGGGAAAATCCTTGCCACTTCACGAATCATTGGAGTACACCGCATCATACCCTTCATCATCAACCGATGCATCTCTATCACCATTGCTACTCCCTTCTTCCATACATTAGATCTTGTTTTAATTCCAAATTCAATTGTGGTTTGCACTAGATTCATCCCCATACTTTTATCCATCCATTTGACTATGATGATGATGTTGATTGCTTCCATGTGTGAGAAGTTTCCTTCGTTCTTGGGGAGATGAATAAAACCTAGCACTATTATGAAATGAAATAAAGATGATCTATTACTTGTGTCCATGATCTATTGATTTATAATATTGTGTTTGATCTCTCTCTAGATGGTATGTGTAGTCGTCCATATATGATTTGCCTCTGGGACTAAAGAGACGGTGAAATCCTTAGGACATGTTTGGGAGTATGTCTAGTGTTATTCGTGACTACAAGCATTGGCTTATAACCTACACAGTCCAAGAAGGAATAAAGAGAGATTCGCCAAGCTAATTACAATATCCATGTGGAAACCCTTAATTTTGGTGGCATGTATGACTTGCTGCTCTGGAGCATCACAATGGTTATTTAGAGATGACCTCATTCCCTGGCTCAAGAAAGTGGTTGCACACGAGCCTTATAATGAACATCTTATTATGACTCTCTCCACACATTCATGACACAAGGAATAGGTTATCCTAATTATTATTAATTACAACATGCTAGTGGTGTATCCTCCATTCTCGAGAACGCTTTAGCCTTATTGAGTTCAACCACCATTTCTAACGCTTTCGTTACTTGCTTTCTTTTACTTGTATTAATTACTTTCTGCAATCAATCAAAAACCTTTCAAACACCTTTTACTTGAAATTAAAGGCAACTTACAGGTATCCTTTGGTAGACAATGACGAGGGGCATAAAGACCTTAACCAAATAGCTCTCTGTGGGTTCAATACTCTTATTTATAAACTAGCTACAATCGATATGTACACTTACATTCATCACCAGACATGATCGAGACACTCTCTGATCAATGACCAACAATGGTGTCTGGAAACTCATGATGGCCCCCATGCATTTCATGAATAACTTGATCGCTTGAACCTTGAATGTCGAGTCTCATTACCTTTGATCTATGATACTTGGTTTGTCCAAAACCTGATCTCCGGTATCGACATACCTAGTTCCATCTTATTACCGACAAACACATTTACTCGTTCATGTGATATTACATCCCCGTGACCTAGTCACATGTTTGCAAACTTGTAGATGTAATCTCATCGAGTGGGTCAGGGTATCTATACATCACTCGGATGAGAAAATCCTGATAATGATGCATACGCCTCAACCTATTCCTTTGAAATACCCAATACACACTTTTATGGTCACCGTGTTACGATCATGACAGTTGATTTGATCAAAGCAGACACGAGAGATAGTGTTTAAGTATGATCTCATGGTAGAAGGACTGAGTTACTATGCTTTGCTAGATATTGTAATGTTGAACTTTGTGACTAGATCACATTGCAATACTATGTTCGGGTGTGTCCATCACATCATTCATCTAATGAAGTGACCTCATTGTTAGTTAACGTTAATAAGTCTATGATCGGAAAACCTCGATCATCAGCTGACCAACGAACTAGTACTAAAGGATACTAGGAACTTGGTTTGTTTACATAACACACATGTACCAATGTTTTTGATTGATATAGTTATAGTATGCTATAAAACTATTACAAACTAATGAGATATATATAAAAAAACCTTTTTATTATTTGCCTCTAGGTTCAACTGATACCCCATTGGGGGATGCCAGCCCCTCCCAACCGTATCATGGTCTAGCTTCAGAACCTTGGCAGGAAACAAAAAAAATATGAGCCACAACATATGAAACATCCCAAATTGGGAAATGCTAGTAAAGTTTCCCAAATATGGCAGTGCACATGAATGAAAGTTCACATAAAGTAGCACAATGCACATGAACAAATAAAAATCACAAAGTTTCCCAAATCGGGCATTGCACATGAATGAAGGTTCACATGAAGTAGTACAATGAACATGTACAAGTAGAAATCACAAAGTTTCCCAAATCAGGCTATGCACATGAATAAAATTTCACACAAGAAGTACTATAATGCACACGAACAAGTAGTACTCACATCCCTGATTTGGGGCATTTCGCTAATTCAAATCCCCAATTTTGAATGCACGCGTCGAAATCTCTAAATAACAACTACAAAGAAAACCCCAAATTTCAGTCCCCAACTTCTTTTGAATCCTAACTTGATCGACCGAATACCTAATCGTAACCTAATCGTAATTTTCTCTTCAATTTGTGCAATCCAATCACGCAAACCCTAACCGCTAAACGAATCTGGGAAGATCAAGTACTTATAGTGGAAAATGTTGTCGTCGTGGATGATCCTGGAGCACCTGCAGGTGGCGCCGGAGCAGGAGACGACGTCCCAGGCATGGGGGTTGGGGCCGCTGGCAGGGGCAGAAAAACCCTCGTCACATCATCGAGGATTAGCACGACGAATGCAGGGGCCTTTCCCACCGTCTTGGATGCAAATGTGGCCGCCGATGAAGAAGAGGCTGCCATCGTCGCGGTCGTTGCCGCCCGAGTTGCTCGAGGAATCGCGCAGATGGGGGAGGGGCCTTGAGCGCCCTCGCCAAGGCCGTCTCGCCTCCAACGGAGAGGTTCTCCAGCTAGGCGGCACCCATTTCTCCAGGGCCATCATCTCTCTGATGGCGAGGGAGCAAAGCGAAGGAAGAGGAGGAGTGCGCCATCCATGTAGGACAATGCCAAATGGGGGTGAGGGAGTGGATTCGATGGTGAGGGTAGTGGAGTGGGAGTTAATAAGAAAACATCCCGTCTCTTGCGCTTTTCAACACGCGCAACCGTAGGACACGCGACGCTCGTCAGAGAGCCTGGTTCCGTGAAAACACTCGATTTAAGAGTTCCTAGCGGGCTATTTTTCCCTGATTTAAAAGTCATGCTATGCGAGCCACAGACCCGGCCTAGTCCAGTAAACGGGCTTATTTCTATGTGTTTGGGTACAGGAAATGGAAAACGGGCTAACAACCACGCCGGTAGCTACCAGAGTTTTTTTTAGATAAACGATCAATATATTAAGCAAGCAAGCCACCTCATTAAAAACCTTCCAGTCCCCTTAGGTACCCTGGTAAGGAAAAGAGCGCGTCAGAAACTTGCTGCTACCATCAACAGTCTGTTATATCGTTTATCAAACTACTAAGGATACTATCAGGGGGCTCATCGTCCCAGTTACAATTTGTTTTAGCTAAGAACCCCATTCTAGCAAGATCATGAGCCACCTTGTTTGCAGCCCTCGGGATATGACTGAAGATGACATTGCCAATACTAGCACGTAGATCAACGCACTCAGCATAAATTGCTGCAGACTCGCTCCACCAAGTTTCTGTACCATTGCATGCTTCAATTGTTTCCGAAGAGTCTGATTCAGCATGGACAGAGTTGCACCCAAGCCGAAGAGCGAGTGCCAAACCTTCCTTCATCGCAGTCGCCTCAGCCATAGTCGCCGACGCCGTATGGTTAAAATACGTAGAACAAGGAGCTATGAACCTTCCTTTGTAGTCGCGTAAGATGGCTCCCGTAGCTCCATCCCGCGAGTCGGGCATAAAGGAAGCATCTACATTTAATTTGACTTGCCTCGGTTCAGGGCGCTTCCATTTATCTGTGTTAGCAATCAAAGGAGGACGAGATGCTCGTGCTGCATTAGTAGTAATAGAAAGAATTGATAGCTTATACCTATGTAGTGGTGGGACCTGTTCATTATGTGTTTTCCTTCTCCTTAGCCACCATAAGTACCAACAGGCCACCGAGATAGTTTCTTTGAGCCTGATTTCAGTAAACCCTGGGAGGGAGTTATCTTGCCGGCGAAGGATATACTCAATCATACCAGATCCTGACATATCAACGTTGGAAGCCTCATGGATAATATGCTGAATACCAAGGGAGTTCCATAGATCGGCAGCTGGCTGACATAAAAATAGCAGGTGTCTAATATCCTCTGGCCCTTGATTACAGATGGGGCACTCGCTAGAGATACCTATATTCCCGTACACCAAGATACTCTTCAATGGTATGATTACATGTAAAGCACGCCATATGAAATTTTTCACCTTGCTTGGAATTTTAAGTTGCCATAAGATTTTCCACACCGTATTATTAGCCGACCCTCCTGGCCGTGCTAGCTGGCCGGCCGAAGCTCCAAACTGATGTTTCCATTTCACATGGTACCCAGATCGTACCGTATATCACCCATGCTTGGTATAGTTCCAAGCCAAGAAATCATCAAATGCTTGGTGATTGACCATGATTTGGAGAATACGCCCAACATCCATCGGGAGAAACAAACTATCAAGCAAAGCGGAATCCCAACCACCCGTGTGTGGGTCAAGAAGTTCCGACACTTTAGTAATCAACGAGTTTCCCCTTGGTGTAATGATCATACGAGAAGGACTGCTTGGGATCCATGGGTCTTGCCAGATATTGATAGATCACCCACCCCCAACTCTCCAAATATGGCCTCTCTTGACAACTATTAGTCCTGCAAGCAAACTTTGCCAAGTGAAAGAGGACCCCGCCTTTGGGCCTGCACTTAGAATATCCCCCTGGGGATAGTATTTAGCTCTCAATACTTTTGCACATAAGGACTCTGGGTCAGAAATAAGTCTCCAAGCTTGCTTAGCTAACAGAGCAAGATTAAAAGAGTGAAAGTCTCTAAATCCCATACCTCCCTCATTTTTCGGATAGCAAAGCTTCCACCAAGCATACCAGTGCATTTTCTTACTATTATCATCATCTCCCCACCAGAATTTGGCAATTGCATCCATCATTTCCTTGCACACGCCCTTAGGTATTAGAAAGACAGACATAGCATATACTGGAATTGCTTGTGCAACCATTTTTAGAAGAATTTCCTTGCCACCAATTGACAGTTGTTTCTCTCTCCAACCATTTATTCGTTGTATTATCCGCTCAATAAAGTGTTTGAAGCAATCACTTCTATTCGCCCCCACCAGGGCCGGGAGGCCCACGTATTTGTCAGAGAGAGCTTCTGTATCAATATGGAGAGCTTCACAAATTTCTGCTTTCAATAGAGTGTTAGTACAGGGGGAAAAGAACACACTTGATTTAGACAAACTCACCAGTTGACCCGAGTTTGCGCAGTAGGTATCCAAAACTTGTTGCAAGGAAGTTGCATTAGTCATATTAGCTTTCATGAGGATTAGGGAATCATCAGCAAAAAGTAGATGTGATACTGACGGTGCATTTCTGCACACCCTTACCCCATCGATGCCACCAACTTCTTCTTCATACAACAATAGGCTGGATAAACCCTCCGGACAGAGGAGGAACAAATAAGGTGAAAGGGGGTCTCCCTGTCGAAGACCCCGAGTAGGAACAAACATATCTGTTTCTTCAGAGTTGAATCTTACTTGATACCGAACAGAGCTAACACAAGCCATCATAATAGAAATCCATCTTTCAGCAAACCCCAAACGACGCATCATGTTCTCCATGAAAGTCCATTCCACACGATCATAGGCCTTGTGCATATCCAATTTCACCGCACAAGTGCCCACCAAACCTTTTCTTTTATTTTTAATAGAGTGAACACATTCATAGGCAAGGAGCACATTGTCAGTAATCAGCCGTCCTGGCACAAAGGCACTCTGCATTGGGGATATCGCATCTGGAAGTATTAGTTTCAATCTACTAGTAAGCATCTTTGAAATAATCTTGTAGATAACATTGCATAAGCTTATAGGTCTAAATTGTGTAACTAACTCCGGACTCTCAGTTTTTGGGATTAGAAAAATAGTGGTGTCGTTCCATCCTTCCGGGACAATCCCCGTGTTGAGAGCTTGCAGGATTTCTTGAGTGATCTCTTGACCGCAGATATTCCAAAACTTTTTATAGAAAATAGCATGAAGACCATCTGGGCCTGGTGCTTTGTAGTCACTGATACTAAACATTGCCTTTTTCACATCCTCTGCCGAAAAGGGAGAGAGGAGCTTTTCATTCATATCAGTTGTAACCTTCGGATTAATCTTCCCCATCATTACTGGATCTAACTCAGAGATTTCAGAGGCGAATAGATTGGCAAAGTACTGGAAAACAAGAGGTTTGAGTTGCTCGGTTCCCTCTACCCAATCACCATTCTCCCCTCGTAGTGTTTTGATAAAGTTCTTCTTACGCCTAGCAGAGGCAAAACTGTGGAAGAACCTGGTATTCCTGTCACCGTACTATAGCCAATTTACCCCTGATCTTTGTTGCCAATGGATTTCTTCTTGTTCCAGAAGTAGTTCAATAAGAGCCGCCTTCTCTTTTGCAATAATGTTGTTCTCATCAGTCATAGGACCGTTAACAGCCTTTTCCAAATCGCTTTAGGCTTTCACAAGTCTCTTTCTTGGTTTCTGTAAAATAGAGGAGTCCCATGCATGAAGAGAGGTGTGCATGTGTCCCAGCTTGTCCAACACGCCACCCGTAGGGTTTGCCGTTGCCGCTGCCTCCCATTCTTGGTTAACCACCTCAGCAAAGTTCTTTTCAAGTAGCCACTTCGCCTCAAACCTCTTCGGCCTCGGTCTGTGATTATTAGGAGGAGGTTGATAATCTGTGTCAATCATGATCGGTCTATGGTCCGATCTAGCATAGTCCAGATTGTGGACAACAGCACCCGGATGCATAATATTCCAAGCTTCATTTGCTACCACTCTATCCAGCCGCTCCCTGATACAGCCTCGCTTCCAAGTGAACTTATTGCCAGAGTAACCCAGATCATCAAGCTCGCAATCCGAAAGAGCCTCCCTAAACGCCCGCATAAAGTTTTGGGGTCTCTGATTCCCCCTCTTTCTCATGAGAAAAAGGATCTCATTGAAGTCACCGAAAACAACCCAAGGCAGATTGTAGTTACTGTTTAGTTCTCTCAACTTGTCCCAGGTTTTATATTTATCCTCCCATCTTGGCTCCCCATAAATTCCTGTCAATCTCCAAATCTTCCCAGGGTTTTCAACAATCTGAACGTCAATATATTTAGGAGCAGAGAAAATCTGATGAATAACCACCTCTTTTTTCCAGAACATGATCACACCTCCGCTTCTTCCATCACTAGGGTTAACAATTTTTAAGTCCATCTGAAGTCTCCTACGCAAGCACTCTGCAGGAAATTCATCTAAGTGAGTTTCAGATAAAAACATAACATCGGGATCATATCGCCTTCGAACATTCAAAAGCGAACGAACTGTCGGGTCATTCCCTAAACCCTGACAGTTCAGTCCTAAGAGTTTCATTGCGCCCGGACAAGCTCCTCAAGAGAGCCCACCGATCCGATTGAAGGGGAGGAAGCTCCATCCTTCTTTGTACGTTTACTCCTGTCCATTCCGCTGTCAGTAATAGCATCATCACCCACAGGTGATATTCCATCCGTTATCATAGGAACAGATGTCACATCTCTAAGCTCAGGGTTATCCTCCTCAGGTGAAATGTCCAGCGCCAATCGGCGCTTCACACCCGATTGAGTGGAGTCACTATCATCCTTTTCAACATCCATCTTCTTTGATGGACTAGACTCCGTATCATCAAGGGAATCCTCAGGAATAATTCGGCCATACCTAGCCGAGTGATCATTGTGACGCCAACTTGATTGTCGGCCTCTGCCTCGAGCGCCTCCACGTCCTCCACCATCTGGACCCTGGTATCCACGGGCTCCACCCCGAAAGCCACCATTGGATCTACCGTGCCATGTATCCCAATCCGCCTTCAAAAAATCGCCCCACTTCAACTTGCTTTCGTCGTGCTCCCCTGTGCCACACTCCAGATAAGAATGTCCAAGGAAACCACAAGCACCGCAGAATCTCGGAATCTTCTCATATTTGATTTGATAAATTTCTCTATTTCCTCCTCTGACAATAGAGACAAACCGAGCTAGAGGTTTCCGAACATCCAGTTTAACTCGCACCCGCACGAAATTATTGATCCCCGCAATATCAGTTTCAACAGAACTAACCTCACCAACCTTCTTCTGAACCAAGTTTTTAATCAAGGCTTTGTCCCTATATCCTCTTGGGAGCTTGTGTATCTGGAGCCAAACCGCAACATGATTTAGCTCAATGGATCCTGGAGATGCTAATCCATCATAAGGTTCGATTATCACAGCGTTCTGTCTAAACAACCACGGTCCACCTTGTTCAATTTCCAGCCAATCCCCTAGACAACTGCACTGAATCGTGAACAGATTCTCCTCTAGGGCTTTGAAAATAACCTCCTTTGCCGGACTCCATGCCTTTCTCATATGCTGCTCAAACGTCAATGGGCTGAAGTAATTTGATGTATGAACACGCGCCAGAGCTAACCACTTGATCCCCTCCTTGGGCGCTGTTTCTTCATCCTCAAAGATCAGATCATCAATCTCATCGTCATCTATCCCAAGTCGCTGGAGTAGATCGTCGATAGCCTCTCCTTTTTTTACTGCTTGATCCACCTCCTTGCTCCGTCGAAGAAACCTCCGACCTAGATCCCATGGCTAGAACACCCTCTCCCAAACCCTAGAGCTAGGGTCACGAGAGCCAACACCGAACGAGAAAACCGCACCGGAGAAGAAAGCCCCCTCCAAGAAGAAGAGGAAACTCCGGCCGGAACGAGATCCGACGTGGAGGAGTAAAACCCTGATCGCCAGCCAGTCGCCTGTCGCCAGCCACCTGTCTCGCCTTAGGTCTCGGGTGGAGGTTCGGTCATGTGTCGAGTTAACTATGGATATCTGTTGTGCTACTATAATAAAACAATGCAGAACATCATAATTTTGCTACAGTTTAAGATACCTATATGAGATAAAGAGCAAACGCATGATGTATACTAGATCATTTTCCCCTTTGTAGAACGCAATCCGCAACGTACCATGCTCAAGTAGAAGTCTTGTAGAACGCAATCCGCAACGTATCATTTTTTGGTTGGCAACTAATCAGCTTGGCCAATGCTTTGTACTACTCATCTGTTTCCATTAAAACCGCTGCCCCTAGCCTAGGGAGTACGTGGCCAACGCTAATCTACACGTCTTTTGCTTTTCTTTTCCCAGTTAGTGGACGGTGCTTAATGCTGTCACTAATATCCCCTCCAAAGAAAGCTTATCCTACGCCGCTTCCCTAATGTCGGTACGTGACACTGTCGGGCGCGCTGGAATAATTCAAGATTTGTTTCTGCGGTCAACGCCGGTCCTGCATGCAACTTTCTTGTTTTAGTAAAAGGACATGAAACCCTAGCTATCTAGCTAGCTAGCTAGATGCTCCGTGACCATGAGTCGTAGCATATCAGTCTGCCACTAATTTGATTCAGATGGCACAAAAGGACACAACCTTTCTGTGTGGAAATGCAGAATCGATCGAACTCCAGTTGAATTTTATCCTAGTGGGTGGAATAAGTGTCACTACGACTGGTCTCGGGAAGATGCCATAAGATGGTGGTGGTGTCCTAGCTAGCAACCAACTATAATTCGGTAAACAATTTTTTTTTTTGAAATTTCAAAGGGGGGAGTTAATCCCCACCCGAAGAAAGAAATAATTTCTCAAGTATACGTTGTTGAGATGAGTATGTTTTTATCCATTAACTGTTTAATTAATAGTACATTACATTATTCACTTTTTGCTTTCTTGTCTTTTTTTCCGTATACACTTTTTGGTTTCTTAGCACCGTACTAAGGCTCAGTTCTTTTGACGGCTTCTCCGAAAAGCTGCCCTAGCCCAGTTTTCTGAGGAAGCCAGTTCTAAAATTTTATGAGGCTTCTAAATTTGTTTATCTTTAATCACTTTAAAAGCCTTGTAATATTTTTAAACCAACTTTTCTAGAAAGCTGGGGGTATGGCAGCTTCTCGAAGAAGCCGCCAAAAGAACTGGGCCTAAGAAACGCACGCATATGAAGTGGAGAAAAGGTGTTTGGCTCCATGGAGAGCTCGAGCTCCCCAGAGCTGGAAGGGATAAGAATAACGAGTGAGGATGAAAACGAAAGCAAGTAGGGAAGAAGAAGCTGACATGGAGGACCGTGCGTGTCAAAGTCAAGCCAAAATCCCACGTTAGCGAGAAAAGTACTTCAGGTTGGACTGAGGACCAAACTTGTCCGGTTATGGAAGATAAAGAGACCAAAGATGTAGGAAGAAAAGTTAAAGAATTTTATGTGAACTTTGCAAACCGTGGAGAGACCGAAAACATATTTATTGTACTCCATCATTTTGACTTATTGCGTTTGTGTCTAACGCAAAGTTTGATACGGCACTTCTCTAGTAGACAAATAAAGACATGACTATGTTTCCTTGAACTTCTTTAATTGGTGGTACCAAGCATAAACATCATCTCTCGAGTTACCAACATAGCATGTTTGGTTGTGTGTATCATTTCGATGCAGAGATCAAGGCTTTGGTCCCCTTTTCGGAAAAAATCAGCATTAATTCATATAATTGATGTTATTATAACCAATATATGTGAGTATATTGATTATAATGTAAAATCTTATATTATGAGATAGAGGGAGTAGGTAATACCCATTTTTGTTTCTTCTTCGAGTATGTACGTACGTATAGTTGGATCGACGGGAAAAGTAGTAGCTGGGACAGATACAAGCTAGAGGGTAAGGTTGATCGAGGATACATACGTGCAAGTGCATGCAGCAACAAGATAGGCTTTTTCTCCTCATCGCATATCGTCGGATCTCGTGACAAGATTCTTGTCACTGATCACCATGTCTTTGGCATGGCTTGTATTGGTTTGGCTAGCTAAAACGCCGATAGGCTGGATGACTAGATGAGTCACCGAAAGGTCACTACCGCTAAAAGACAGATCAATCTCTTGGGGCGACGGTGTTTGTTCCCAGCCTAGCTCTTTGATATTCTCGACTGTCAAAAACGACACGGTATTACCTTATTTAATCACATATTCAGTGTGCAATTGCCCTCTCAAAAAAGCTTGGTGTTCATTCATGGAATACCACTAGCAACAACTCGCACGCCAACTTTAGTACTTTACACAACATGCAGCATGTCACAGGCTCCGTCTCTACTACTATAGCCTTTGCATATGGCACATCCATGTCCTATAGCTTTGCTAGCCATATATGGGTTAGCAATACCCATACAAGCAAATTCCATCTCATTATTTTTTTCTGTTTTGAGAATCAAATC
The DNA here is from genome assembly GCA_023614405.1 of Avena insularis. Taxonomy (NCBI): domain Eukaryota; kingdom Viridiplantae; phylum Streptophyta; class Magnoliopsida; order Poales; family Poaceae; genus Avena; species Avena insularis. The sequence goes on along the minus strand of CM042689.1, from coordinate 24,946,980 downwards.
TACGCCATATCTGATCTTGCTTGCTCATGGTCTAGAGTGACTCTAGTCGAGGTGTCGATCTCATGATTTTTTTGCGTTGGGAGGAGACATTCAACAAACAAAATGCGCCGCGGAACATCTGAATTGTTCACAATTTCTAAACTGGTTTGTTAAGACCAAAGATCAATGATCCGAGATCTGCCATTGTGTAGTTTTTGTTTCGTTCCGTGTAAATATAGTAAGGTCATACAATTTTGCACACCAAATATAACATAAATAAATAATTATGAGACTATGTGTTGCCGCTCTTTCGTTCACTTGGAAAGAGAGCGCTCACAACATTTCTATCAAAAAAATTATGAAGGATAGTGACCTACCGAGCTGGCATTTACAATGAACAATCTTTATAGATATAACATCTTTTATCATGTGATCATTTGTTTCTTCTCCTTTGTTAGATGCATTAGCGGGAAATGATTACAAAATTACCCCTCGTAGCAATGCTTTTATGGGAGATGGGTCCAAGGTCAGAAACCAAATCCAACGAATACTTCAACACTCAGTTGAGAAATTACAATTATGGGTATGCATAACTTCTCACTAGAATATCTTGTCTTCCACTTATCTAAAAAAAAAGAAGAATAAAGAGGTGGTCGATCTGGCTAGAGACACATAATATGGCCTTTATCGGGTTTCGTCCCTAGCGATCACTGAGGTGTCGACTTCTCACCGGAACCGTTGGATGTGTTCAGCATCCTCCTATGGATTTCCTTTGTTTGATTGTCTGTCCCATCTTTAAGTTACACATGGTCCAATCATGCTAAAGTAAATCATTAACATCTAGTAAGTAGTAGTACTGTCAAAAACAACCCATTTGCATAGAACCGGTAGTGCCAACTCCAAAATGGAGGCTCACCATGTGGGCATTCCAAGCCTCCAACAGATATTGTCTAGGGACATTGCAAGTGCCAATATGACAACCCAAACTGATGTGGGGAACCAACCTAGCAAAAATTACAGTGCGCAAACAATGACGGAATTCTTGAACACAAGAGCATTGCTTGCCATGTTACTCAACTAGTCTGGTCGGTGCACACATACCCAACATCGATTAATCATGTGGTCAAAATCGACGATGCGCACATACACATACGTAAGGGTGCTAATCATGGTCCATGGGACAAACTCTCACCAATGGAAGCATTTGTACATGTTGCACCTCACACACGTAGAAGCTAGCTAGGTTAGGAAACATTAGGACAAAGTGTGTGAGGGTGGTGGGTGTTGAGGGGGGTAATGTGATGTCCCTTGGTGATGCTGCGAGGATGCTAGCCATAGCTGGTTGGTAGCCACACACAAAGGAGATGGAGTGTAGTGTCTCCTAGCTGACAGGACCTCCAACACCGAGGGCTCAGTGGGAAGAAATAAGAAAGAAAGAAAGAAAGAAAGAAAGAAAGAAAATATATAACATACACACATCTAAATGAAGCACATGCACAATGCTACACAAGGGTCGTGCACTTTGGGAATTTTGTCGTTTGAGTGTTAGAACCTCTCATGTAGGTCACTCCCTTTTGCTTGACAAAAAAGAGAGGGACACTGGGCTTTGTTGCTTCTGATCAGGAACAGGACCAGTTTTGTTGGGAGTGTGTGTGAGGCGATCGTTGTGGGAAAAAGCGGTTGGGATATGTTTGTGAAAATGTGCTGTCTATCATGATGATGTCCTAGATCGGATGTATAGTGTGTCTAGCTATAGCATTTTTCCTACTTCCTTTTCCCCCTTTTCCTTGACCTCCTCCTTTGATCGTACTGTGGCAGACTAGTCAAGGCATGGCATGAAAATTCGGTGCAAGTACTCTGCTACTTTTTTTTGCTTGGAATCCATTGTCGGTGTAAAAAATCATTCTGCATTTCTTCAGCAGATATTTTCTCACTTCATAGTTTAGCATCACTTCAGATGCTTAGTTCCACTGATCTTGTAAATGTGTTGATGTATACACATATTGTCGTCAGATATGATCACATTGTAGAATTAAATGATCAGTACCCGCAAGTGTACCCCCAAGATAAGGTAGATCACATATATGTATGGTGCATCACGCACCAGAGAGTTATTATTGCCTCTAGTCTCTCTCACCGATGCGATTTTCCTTGGAACCATTATGGCTAAAACTAGGAAAAACTATCAGATAGTACTACTATTTAAAACGAAAAGTTACAGATCATCGTCAATCGCAATCAGGCGTATTGAAGGGAGGGGGCAGGAGGACATGCTCAATTTGCCAAGTGCCCCCATTAATTTGGCATGTCCCGTCGACTGATTCACACGGCATCCATATAAGCCAAAACCATGTATAAAACTGCCTCTGTCACTCTTATCTCCTTGTAGCTTCTTCATCCAGCAAGGGCCCCATCATGAGCATAAGTCTCCTCTAATTTCCTTTTTGTGCCACCACAAGCACCGGACAGAGAGACATGAACCGGTTGCAAAATCTTAGCTGAAATACGATGTGGATTAAGCACTCTGCTGCTAAGTAGCTAGGGATAAAAGCAGATGCCATGTTATATCTCGCATGTCTGGGCATATATATGGACATACTCCATCATTCCCAGGTGGCGGAGAAGGTGGGATGAGTGGGCAAGAGTATTAGATAATGTTGCCTTTTATTCGCCACTATTTATATTCTTTGATTTACTAGTTATTCTGGATGGATATGATGGAATTTGGTACATACATGACAGTACTTGAGTATTCATTCTGCTGGACTTGCCACGTGTGCGAGACCACGGCCAATCCTCGACAACGAGAACTACTTAGCAGGTGCCGATATTAATTAAAAAAATATAAGGTTCAAATTAACTTGTTTAGGCTAGCCATAGTGCTAGTATCATAAACAAAAGTAGCCGTCGTGCACAATTTGAGAAGCAAAAGAAAAAACCCATTTCCTTTGTCAAGATCTCTTATTGCTTGGACGCCAGCTAGAGAAGACGGTAAAATCCTACTCTACGCAACTAGCTACGAAGCAACTAGGTGACGTGTACTGGATGGTAGCTGATTAATTAGTAGTTAGTTGGTGCTTTGCTAGAGAGAGCGAGAGGGTTAGTTCCTTGTCATTAGCGTTGGTCTTTCTTTGGTCCGTTCTCTTGGAACGTGCCTCGCTAGCTTGGCTCATCATCAACTCCTTTGGACAGCACGTAGACACCAAAGAAGACGCACATCGATCTGACTCACGCCATACGTATACATACACGCACGAACACGATGCTAGAAATTTTGTGGACAGGCAGAGAAAAAAAAAAGAGAAGAAAACGAATGAGACATATATGTGTGTGTGTATAGCTGATGATGCTCTGTTTAAATTAAAAATACTCCTCTCTGATCTGTGGGCGTACGGGGGTTGGAATAAACATGGATCGTCTCTCTAGATAGTTCTCTGATCCGCATGTGTGGCCGGGCGCGCGGTCGCATTGAGCCGATCGAGAGATCGGCAGAAATCCGCGGATTCTGTCACCGTCTGCGGCGCCGCACCTGCAGCTCTAGTATAGCTTAGCTAGCCGCCAAAAGATCTAGTGGTGGTAACTAATTAACAGCTAACGAGCTCATGATGATCATCGATCAGATCATGCATATATGATCAGCCCAATTATTGTTAGGTACTAGTACTTAGGAGTAGTATGTGTATTACCAGCTAGCTATACTGACAGCAGATAGGTTAGCTAGCGGCCGTCCATCACTACCGACGACAGATTCATGCATTGCTGGCCCCTGCATGCAGTCACTCACTCACACGCACAGACAACACTTCCCCCTGCTCGATCGGTCTCAACTTGAACTACTGGAACGGCTAGCTGGGCCAACCGTGCATATATGCATGAGAAATGACTAATGAGACCGATCGATAAATCGAGAATCTTTTTAAAAACGGTTTTGCTAGTTCTCATGCGCCTGAGAACTTCTTAGGTCTCAGTCGCCTCTTTCACCGTTCGATTTATCTCGTGATTCGTGCAAAGTGAAACCCTGGTTACACATGAGTTGCAACTAGGGTGTAACTGGAAATTTAATGAGTTACAACTAGGTTGCAACTGAGAATTAGTATAAAGTTGCAACTGAGATTTTAGCAAAAATATTAGAATGACATCAGCAACTTAGACATAAAAAGTTCTCAGACGCATGAGATCTAGGCATTCCCTTTTAAAAAATGGTCATGAGAAAATGTATATACACAAGCACGCACGCATGGACGCGCGGAGACGGCCGGGATAAGCCTTGCCGCCTTGGAGAGCTCGGTGGCGGATTGATCGACTGGGGCAGACATTGTCCTTATGTATGACCACTGACTGGCTGCCTAGATCGATGGCGATGACGATGAGCGAGCGCGCCTCGCGGTCCGTGCATGCAATGCAGCACTGTCGTGTTCCGGCACGCGCGAACTGGCATGCAATGCAACTATGCAGACCAATCTGAACGGGATGGATGGACTATGCAGGGAGGAAGGGCTACGTCGCAGCGTAGGAACCCCCTACCGCGCTACCATCCACGGCCGTTCGCCACACCAAAGGTCAAGCGGCAGCGGCACAGCTAGACGGACCGACCGACCACCTCCATCCACTGGTTCTCGCACACGCATGGCGCTGATACATCGATCGATCCCGCCACGAAGCTATAAGCGGCTACGGCGTTTGCCTCGCCTCGGTAGCAATGGTAGTGATCCTGTCATCTGTACTGATCTGCTGCTGCCGCTGCTCAATCGCGCGCAAGAGCCCAAGGCGTCGAGGCAACCAAACTGCGGCCGTCGAGGCAACCAAACTGCGGCCGCCTCGGTAGCAATGGTAGGTCAAAAACGCCGTCGAGGCAACCAAACTGCGGCCGCGACGACGGCGCCAAGGCGAGAGGCAAGCGGACAAACGTTCGGTACTGGCGCATTGTTTGGTTGCCGTGACGTGTGTGCGCGCGCCAAACGACAAGAGAACCCTTCCTTCCACCCACATGCGTACTCCGCAGGCATGCACTAGCTAAGCTAGCTGGTCGTATATATTCCCAGTCCCAGGCCAATCAAACTGTAAAAAACTACTAGACACAAGACAGACGGACGAATAGATAAAAGCTGGGCTGTGTGTCTTGATCTGTTGTGTGTTCGTGCGTGCGTGCGTACCTGCTGCAGTGCAGTGCAGAGAGATGCTATGCTCGGTTCTTTCTCCGGTCGCGTCCAACGGTCAGGTCAGCTCAGTCCTCCGTAAAGCAGCTAGCTAGCTGCCTGCCTGCTGCTGCCTGCTGCATGCTAGTAGTATACCTCAGGGACAGACAGCCGATCCCAAAGCGGTCAAAAAAGGCGGCCAGGTGTCGACCGCCCACGGGCGCGCCTGGACGCGGCAAATGCTCCACGAATATAGCCAGGTCCCAAACCGCACCACTCAACAAACCATGCACCATCAACCTTCTGCATGCTGTTACTATACACTTCTCGTTTTGAATAAACAAATGATGAGTCTCTCCCTGACAGAAAATTATTTACGGGCGATCCTGGTATCACAAACTGTGTACACGCACTGGGGGAAGCTGAATCTGGCGATCTAGCTAGGTACATTGCTGCTGCGTGCTCACGCCTCGGATCATCTGCGCTGGAAGTTGAGGCACTTGATGGCGAGCGCGAACACGACGGCGAAGAGCACGCAGAAGCCGACCACCATGGTGGCCACCACGCCAAGGAAGTCGTGCCGGAACCCGAAGTGCTCCTCCAGGAACACCGCCACGGTGGTGGTCCTGATGCCGTCGGCCAGCAGCAGGGGCTGGTCCAGGTCGCCGAACTGGGAGGTCAGGAGACCGTACAGCGTCCAGGACACAGGGTTGGCCCAGTAGTACCACCGCCACCACACGGGGATCAGCTGCATTATTCACTTGTTAATAATCAAACAACACAAGATGCTAATTAATTGAGGATATCATTTGTTGCCGTTCTGTTCAGAACTTCAGATAGTACAAGTGTGTATCAAGCAATAAGACAAGAGGCGTGTATCAGCATCCCACCGAAACTCTAGGCTGAATATACTTTAGGTTAGTATTTATTTATTTTCTCTAAATGTTCTGCAAAAAAAATACGAAAATGTATCCATGTGCCTGTGCTGGTTTACAGCCTGGATAGAAGAATATCCCTCACATCTTTTTTAAAACAAAAGAATACCCTCCTTATTAGAAGAAGAAAAGGAAAAGTTGGCAAGCCCAGTGGTCCAGTGCTAGTGCACAGTGATCTCACTCATGTATGAAGCCCATATGGCCCGACACATTCTGCACAGGCCAGCCAAACATATTAGGGCCTACCTAGGACAACTAACTTGCCTTATCATCATAAAATAAAAATATGTGAGACTCGTTGTTTTCCTACTAGTATATCCTATGGAATTGCTTACTCAGCTCTAGAGTGCAAATAAGAACAAATCTTAGGATCAGGTGCACTAGTACCAATTATGGGTTTGATGTTGTGTGCTTCAAAAAATTCTCCTCTAGAAGATCATAAGAATGTCATATTTGGTTTTCCCAAAGGGCGTCACTAAAATAACATACCCTAGGACCAATCATATTCAAGCAGCCAAACGGAAAAAGGAACTGAAAGTCACTGCAAGACGGAAGTTATTGATTGGTTCTGTGGAGTCCCCAAGAGGACGTTAGGTGCAAATCATGGAGCTGCTATTTCTTCCATACCTTTCTTGGGATCATGAACCCGCAGAAGAGATTCCATAGCGTGTAGAATGGGGCGGCAATGATAGGCGCAACCATATGGTTTGGAGTAATCGCCGTCGTCATCATGCCATAGAAGGTGAAGTACAGCAGGGTGAAGTACATGAAGAACAGAAACCACAAGAACTTCGCTGTTGTCCACTCAAACGAGCCCAGACTGTAGAAGATTGTACCATAGACCAGTGACTGCATAAGAATGTAAGGGAACTCCACAGTAACCTGCCAAAGAACAATGTGTTATAAGTTCAATTCATGAAAAGAGCGCTAAGCATGCCGAGGGAAGGACAAGAAATGTACCAGAGAGAATGCGAAAGGTAATGCTGAGTACATTCCAGCAGCTCGCTCTCTGTATGATACAAATCTTTCAATGGAAATCACAGGTTGAACAGAAGTGGCGTTAGTAATCCCGATGAAAAGAACAGCTGCATACATGGCACCCATGGCATTGAATATATCATGTTGGGTCCCCCTGGCAAATTAGAAAACGACATTATGGTTCAACTCACCACGAACACCACTATGTACAGGTTCGCCGAGAAATTAGTGCTGGAACCATCAGAGGACATACCTTCTAGAGCCAAATTTCCAGCAAATCGTCCCAAACATCAAGGAAATGATGACAGTGTAGAAGAATCGAACTGCAGTGTATTGAGGATTCCTCCAGTATGATAGGTTTTGCTTCCATAAACAAGCGCGGAACTGAGCACAGAATGGCTGAGCATACTTGGTAGAGAAAGTAAGCTCTTTCGATTCACTGTTCGGTTTGCTCAGGGTATCAACGATTTCTTTGGTCTGCCTGCAATACAAACAGGTATGAGTGGTGGAAAGGTGACTATGAAAGAAGTAGTGAGATTAAAAGGGACTTGTGATTACAGAAATAATTTCGACTGTCGATAGTGTTCAGCAAAGTCCAATCCAAGAATTTGCTCCATTTGAGTACTTGTGACCTCCAACATCCATGCAGCAGGATTATAGCCATCCCTGATTTTAGGCACTCCTGGAATTGCCTGCTTATAAACTTCAGTGTGTAAGTAAAGCGGTCTTGTCTATATTTCTTCAGGGAGAAAACACATACTGCAGAACATACCTCAAAAAACTCAACCAGATTGCGTGATTTGGAACCCAAGGGACCAGCATATATGAGTTGTCCTCCACGCTTCATGAACAAAAGCTGAGCAGATTGTGCATAAAAGTTAGGATCGGACAATGGTGGAGTCTTAATACATCTTTAATAATACTAGTCAAGTTATAATCATGTCGATTTCATATTTAAGGTCAGCGATACTTCCGTATAGGTATGGAATGAAATTAATTTATGTGTCACATTCACTGTGTAGAGAAATCAACCTCATCAAAGGACTCAAATATGTCGATACTTGGCTGATGGATGGTGCACACGATTGTCCGTCCTGTGTTAACAATATTTCGTACAGTTCTCATCACAATGGCTGCAGATCTAGCATCCAGCCCTGACGTGGGTTCATCCATGAACACAATAGAAGGATTCGCCACGAGCTCCACAGCTATTGTCAACCTTTTCCGTTGTTCCGTAGACAAACCATTAATTCCTGGTAGGCCAACAAGAGCACCGCTTAATGGATTCAGCTCAACAAGTTCCATCACCTCTTCCACAAAAGCCTAAGGAAAAAAACAACAGGGATCAAAAGGACAACATGATAATGTCTATAACAAGGAAAATGGAACTTCTGCCGATGCTTACCTTTTGAGTGTCATCATTGACATGAGAAGGCAACCGGAGGCATGCCGAGTATAACAAAGACTCGATCACAGTCAAGCAAGGTGAATGGACATCATTTTGTTCACAATAACCAGATATCCTAGTGAAAGTCTCTTGGTTCTTAGGATATCCGGATATAGTGATGCTTCCTTCTATGAGTCCTCCAGTCTTTCGGCCAGCTAAAACGTCCATGAGGGTGGTTTTACCAGCACCGCTGACTCCAACAAGAGCTGTTAGTACCCCTGGTCTAAATGCTCCAGTGACATCAAGAAGCAACTGCAGGCGGTCTTCAGCTATACCTTGTTTTTTCAGTTCCTGATAGCAAAAGTGGATGGATGAATGAATTATACAGATTTCTTGAACAATTTATGCCATACATATTGGGCTACCTCTGACGTACCTCTGGTACATCAACGTAATAGTTAATATTTTTAAAGCACATCGAAAGGGGTTGAAAGGGTAACACCATGCCCTTCTGTTCCTTGAGCTTAAGCCCTGGAAAACAGTTAATAAAGGCAATTAGGAGCCACATTTAGTAAGAGGTAAAGATATGTTATGATGTAAGAACTGGGTCCACATAATTCATTTATCTAGCATTACCATTTAGTGAGGATGAGTGTAGGTAAGATCTCAGCTCTAGGGCTACTCTATCACTCTTTCTCCTAGAATCCCTGTTTCGAATTGCATCCTTGGACACAACAGCTTGCATATTCCCGATTGCTGTCAAGAATAATTGCTTGTGAGAATGAGAATCTATTTTGAATAAGTTCATTGTTTATATTTTTTTGTTGGAGTTGAATATAAACTTACGGTTGAGAATTGTCAAGAACAACGTAAATAAGGCATTCAAAACAACCGTGTAACCTAACAATGCTCCAACTCCGATCCAAAACCAGTACTTTTCCTTGAATAATCCATATCCAGTGAGTACGGCTTCACCTAATGTGATGTTTTTGTCTGCAAATGGCTGCCATTAAACCAAAATAGAGTATCAGTTACAAATATTGATCTAGGCAAGGCTAATAGAACTTTTTCTTCATAAGAATGCCTATTACAGGTTGGTTCATAAGAATATTTCGATGTCTTAATTAATTTGGGCTTCCATATTAATACAACCACAAATATCCATGTGTATATGTGTGTTGTTGTTGCGTACAATCAAATTAAGAATATGTAACAGACTGATGTCACGACAATCCTTCATTGAAATCCTTGGGAAAGATTAAAATCAAGTGTTACCTTGCTCCAAGAACGTCCATGGAATTCATTTACTGATATAGCATTTTGTGCATACATCATAGGAGATACCCAATAACCCCAAATCCACCAGGCTGGAATGCTTTCTGTTAGATAGTCAGAAACGGACTGCAACATGTTAGATATATAATTTCGGAATATAATGTCAAGTAGTTGATAATGTTTAGAGAAGTCAACCTTTGGTTATGATGAATCCTCCAAGAATCATAACAACCAACAAAGCGAACGATCCAAATGTATTAGCAACTATCATATTTCGGCCCAAAGATGCCATGACCCGGAAAAGAGCCAAAGATGTCTGGTGAAGAATGAAAAGCAGAAAAAATTGTCCCAGAAATCTGCACTTGACAAACCAAGATCAAACGGAAAGATCTCAGAAGCTCTGAAGAGAAAGAAAAATGAGTGCTCATAAAAAAAATGAACAAAGCCAATGTCATGTCAGCTTACCTTGTGAATTGGGGATCATAACCAACGACATAATATGTTACAAGTGTCCACATTCCTGATTCAATAAGGGAGGTTGGAATGCTCAGGAGCCAAGCAGGAAGTGTATAAGCCCACGGTGGGTAGAAGTGCAAGTCTCTGTGCTTGTAAAGAACAGGAAGCTTCGCCACCAACATTGAGACTTCGGTAAAGCCATTGAAAAGAATCATCACAATTGCAAAATAGAGGGCTCCAAGATAAATGATGCCATCATCAACTGAATCATGGTGCATTGTTGTTCGAAAAAATACCGTCATTGTGATAAGGGCCACAAGTAGAAGCTGGTACAAATGGATCATGTTAGAACATATTTAATTGATTGTGAAAAGAATTCAGCCCGACTTACACTGACAATCGATAGTAACATATGTTGTTATACAGTTATACTGCCATGACTTACTGTAATCTAGCCAAAGACCAAGATCCAGAACTTCTAACTGGATATAGCGTACATAGCATGCTAGGATAACATTCATGCACCGACTCGAAAAAGGTATAATCGCTTGTGTTATATATCATTCATGGCTTACTGCTTAAGTTTGTTATATAGTTGCGCTAGAAAGGACAACATACTGTTTTCCTTCTACTTTGTAACAGTTTTGGCCACAATTTTGCATAGCTTTCCGTGTCAATTATCAAACAGTTATAGTTGTCCTGTGCATGCATCTATTGCATGACAATAAATAAAGGTCAAGCTAATCGTAGTTCAGTTACGCTACTACTACTAAAGAACAACAGAAATATGGTAAAAGAAAATCACATAAATAATCCAGCACCTAATTTGGTGGGCTCTAATTTTGAAGTCTTATTATGCTTGCTTACAGATAACAGTTTGAAATAAGTCTCAAAAACGAAGACCTAAGTATCTTAAATTAACTTGGTGCCTTGGGTGGATTTTAAAGGCTTACATTTGATAGTTTTCTTAGGGATATATTAGCTTGAAAATAAATAATTAAGATGCAAGTTGCACTATACATAACTAGTCATCCCTTTCACATATCTATTTACGTGATATCAAATATCACATATGCGTTTAATTTGATATCCTTTTAAGTAATAAATTGCCCTTTATAAAAAATCACAAATGAGTCTAATTTGAGACAACAATTTTTATTGGCGTTGAAATTTTTATACGCTAAAGTATACCATACTGCACCGTGCCGTTGCACAGGCCAATCGCTAATTTGTTCTAACTTCTGAATGTCATGGTACTAGCCTGCAAGATGCATCTCCTAGTTGAAAATACCTGAATGAATTTGAAGACATAGATGAATGAGTTTCTTTTCATCAGAAGACGCTGCCACTGGAAGTTGGACTTTAGAATCTCTAGCCTCTTGACACCATAACTTGAAGTTGAAAGAGCAGCAGGATGATTGTGTTTTCTGTTGTATGGCCTATCCAATTCCTCGTTCAACCTCTTACCAACAACAAATGTTTTGAAGGCGTCAGCAAATTTTGATATAGACACAAACTGGTATGGATAATCATATTGACACCAGTATTGCTGTTGATCTTTCTTGGACAAAACCTGCAACACAAGAAGAATGAATATACAACAAAAATCGACTTCGCATAGATATAGATAGAAAGAGTAGAAATTGCTTACTTCTTGCAAAAAATCAGCCTCGTTTTTTCTTTCAGGGCACCTGAATCCCATTGCAGCAAAAAAATCAGCAGCGTATTCACGTGGTCCCTGATATACAATTTGACCTTCAGATATAAGAATGACATCATCAAATAGCTCGTAAGTTTCTGGAGCAGGCTGTAGCAGGGATATGATTGTAGTGCCATCCAAAGCATGTGTAGAATGCCTTAGGTACTTGATTATCTGATGGGTGGTTGCACTATCAAGGCCAGTCGAAATCTCATCCATGAACAGAACACGGGCAGATCCAACTAGCAATTCACCTGCAAAAACCAACCGATATCAGCACAGAAACTCACCACGAAAGGCTTGTGAATCTTGCAATTGCCAAGTACTGTGACCAACAACACCAAATACCCCAATGTACATAATAGTAACTCATTATGTAAATTAAAAAATAGTAGTTCATTATCTAAGATAAATATAGTAGGATGTGTCAACCTGTTGTCAGGCGCTTCTTTTGTCCCCCGGAGATTCCTTTGATCATTTCATCTCCGACAATGGTGTCGGCACAGTTGTCCAGCCCTAAAATCTTGACTAGATCAAAATTAGCAATTCAGAAGCCTCACCAGAATCAGGTAGTCAAGATGATATGAAAGAAGGGGATTGCAAAGAACAAAAAAAATGGAGGATCATAAGGATGAATTTTGAAAATTTCAAATCAAGAATATCATTATTTTTCCAAGAAAACATGAAAACAACCTTTGAATAAGAACAGTAATACTAGTATAATCTTATAAAATATAGTAAAATGAAATTTGTACCATCTAACTTGATACCCATTATACAAATAAAGAATCATTTCTCTGCACATAACATCAGGTATTTTGACCTTGCATTGCACTTTTGCACAATTTTTCAACACCAATACAATTCAACCCACAACCCTGACTGTCTAGGACCACAGGTATACACCAAGTGGGTAAAAAGGGAGATTGACACGATAAATCATGAAAACTTATGAAGTAAAAAAGAAATGCGGAGCAGGATAGGTACCAGAAAATACATGCATGCTACTACTGACGATTCCAAACACAATAGAAGGCAAACATGTAAGACTGACCAAACTAAAACAGCAAACGACTGAAAGAGACATGTCGCATACCTTCATTATATACTCAGCCACAAGACTTGTCTGTTTACCTTCAAGAGCCAATGCCTGAAAAATAGTAGAAATTATGATACACTCACAGAAGACATAGTGTTGGTACGTCGAAAACTAGCTGGATATACTGTACCTTCATAAATACATCAAGGTCCTCATCAGGCTTTATCCCAGCACTCTTTTCTCTCCTCAAAAGCTCAACGAGCATATCTACAAGTCGTCAACGTCAAAAGGGAAATCATCTGGGAACAAGAAATGACATCGTGGTGCAGCAACTTACCATACTTGATGCCAACACCCTGGCATCGCCCAGCAAACTCCAGAGTTTCTCTGACAGTCATCTCTGAAGCATGCCAGTCCTGCTGACTTACATAAGCAGATGTTCGTTGTGGCACAAATTCGTTTAGATGGTGGCCGTTGTAAGTAATGCTCCCAGACATCTGCAAATAGTGATGGTATTCGGTAATAAATTATCTTCAGACTTCAGGTATTGCACAAATATTCATGGGCTCATTATGCTTATCAAAATAGTTACGACAGAGAAACAGGTTTCGGATATGACAGAGATAGTGTTTGATCAGATAATCATTTTCAGGCTACGTGAGAACAATATTTCCAATCAAGTGGTAGATACAGAATTAGTCTAAAGTGATTGGCTAGCAAAGATCTGTTCATAATCATTTCACAAGAATAAAACAATAATCTAATTGATCTGGTATCACACCTTCAGTCCTGGACCGAGTCGTCCGGCAAGGGCTAGAAGCAAGGTAGTCTTCCCAGAGCTTGGAGGGCCCAAAAGCAGCGTCATTCTGCAGCACGAATAGAACATCAAGTTCATCAGAACTTTTTTTCTCTCTGAGAATTCTGTCGGAGATTAGTCGGATGCACCAGAAAGCCCAAGTTAATCTTCAACTGTACCTGGACGGGCGAATGATCCCACTAATGTTATCCAATATCGGCAACTTCACTCTTCCCCCTCGGTAGATCCTCAAATGCCTCAGAAATGCCTGAATTTCAAAGAGGCAACAAACAGTAAGAACCTTGGCAGTAGTACATTGGCAAAATTGCTCTGCTTGAACGACAGAGCTCCTATTTTCAGGATAATAAACCCCAGCTTCATATCACCCACAGTAAAAGTGTAGAAAAAGAGAGGTAAATGATAACAAAAAAAAAACTAATCAAAGTTACTTTCACAGGCAGAATTACTGGAGAAACTGAGAGGGAGTGAAATTTGTTAGCGTTCCATCCAGCCGTGGATCACGGGCCAACCAACCAACCTCTGTCATGTTGCATATGAAGTTGGGGATGGTGGGCAGGGCCCTGCTGCCGACATGCACGAACGCGTCCACCGTCAGGTCCTCGTACCTCACTTCGATCTTGGGGAATTCCATGTTCACCCTGCAGCCCGAAAACGAAGAAGAGAACAAAAAATCTCAGTACAAAAAGCAGAATCAATATATTTTGTGCACTCGAAAACAAAACCCTTGCGACTCTAGGTGGCTGCAACACATCAGGGACTAGTGGAGTGGGCAGCAAATCTGCAGCTACCAGTAGAAAGCGAACAGGTCCGGGTCGGTGGGGCCCATGTGTCAGCCGCTCCAACTACGCGCATCTGGAAATCTATTTTTTCGAAGAAGGTAGCGCGAGTAGAAGAAGCCAGCGAGCTTGTCCCACTGAAGAACATGCATCTGGCATGGAGACGGATGGAGCGACGATTTTCGAGCAGCAGCAGCAGCTCCCTCATTCCAGTCTCCCTGCCCTAGTGCCCTGGCTGGGCAGATCAGTGTGGGTAGGCCGACGTGTCAGCCAATGCGGCAGCAGCAGGGCCCTCTACGCGGGACACTGCGGGCAATGCATCTGACTAGAAAAGCTTTGCAGAGCACGCAGACGCCGAGGCAGATACGCACGGACGATGGTGACTAGGACGACGGCAGAGCAAAATGTAGGTACGGTACGATTTGCGGTGTTACTCACGCGTCGAAGCGGGCGCGTATGCGGCGGAAGAACTGCTCGGCGTCCCCGGAGTCGGCGAGGAGGCGGTCGACGAGCGCGGTGCGTTCGCCGGAGGAGAGGCCGGTGACGTCGACCTCGCAGAGCGCGTCGTCCCCCTCGACGGCCGCATCCCCGGCGCCGGCGCCGGGCGCGACGGCGGGCGACCGGAGCAGGCCCCTCCGTGCGCGGGCGACGGTGGGGAGGCGCTGCAGGGCCGCCCAGCGCAGCGCCTCCTGCTCGTCCTCGGCCTCCCGCCACGACCCCGACCGCGAGAACGGCGCGTCCGCCGCGGCCCACATCTCGCCCCCCACGCGCACCGCCAAAACCCTAGCCGCTCCCAACCCCCTCGCCGCGGCAGCAGTAAGTAGCAGGAAATGGTGGCGGTGGCAGAGGTGGGTGGTAGAGGGGGGGATTTAAGGAGGGGTATACCCGCTCGGAACAGTGGCAATGGTGGTGTGGCGAGACGGGTTTGGTTGGGTTGGATCCACCGACTCGCCGCATTTATGGCGCGCCGCGCCGTGCTCTCTCTCTCTCTCTCTCTCCTCGCTGTACGTACGGTGCAGTGTCTCTCTGTAAATTGTTGGGAAAATTGATCCGGCGGAGGACGGGAGCAAACCGAAAGAGGAGAGGGAGGGAAAGGGGACAGCGTGGCTTTCGGGCGTAGACCGTTCGGTTTGGTCCTTTCGGGCCACCCACTCCGTACGCATTCATCTTCTAGAAATTAGCATGGATCATCGTGGCAGCCCATGTAGGATTGCTTAACCATCACTCTATTACGCCATCTACTGGCCCATTTAGCGCCACTGACGTGATCCCTGGCCCGTCCTATTTCAAAAATGGTGAGATTACCATAGCGCAATCACACACACACACACAGATCAAGTAAGCATACTTCATTACTAACTCTTGAAGACGTCGTCTGACACCAACTGATGCTCAGAAGGACCACTACAAGAGTCAGTTATTCAGCGAAGCTAACGGAGTCAACGTCTACATCAAGCCAAGTGAAGACCGAATTTCAGAATAGATAGGAATATACAAATTTCTAGCCCATAGAACCTAGTTCCGTAGAGCATTGAAGCAGCAGCAATCGCAAGCCAGATAGTATTAGAGATAGACTTATCCATAGCATAGTTTCTGAGTTGTTATTTATGATTCTTATTTGTTAGCATTTTTACTCAAGCATTTCACTGGATCTTTTGTAAAGTTTTGACTTGTAATCTATAGTCATGTCTTGGACCCGTGGTGTTTCCGTTGTACCACTTTGAGAAATGTAATACTAGTGGAACGGTATTTTATTGGTGTTATGTCAATAATTATAATATACTATATCCATGCAGTGGTATACTGGATAACCGCAGATGACCGGAGTCTATTGCATGGACAAACATAGGCAGAGTCTCCAGACCCTCTGACTCTTAACCAATCTCGCGATCGATATAGTGAGAATTGTTACACTTAGCATAACTTCAAGTAGTGGGAGGTGGAGTCTTCGATCTATGCACACTATAGTCTCCGCACAGAAAAGAGCAGAAACATCTGAGACCAAAATTGAACATTTGAGCATCCGTATTCCAAATAAAGATGAGACCAAATGTTTTGGAAAGATAATGACCCATAAGAACCATCAAGGGAGAAAATACGAAGTAGAGAGAGGTGCAAAACCTCCTAGCTGAAGAACCAGTAAAACCTCCAACATAAAGAACACAATAAGATTTTCATTTGACATCCATTTTTTATGAACTTGAGCTTGTGATGAAGATACCCCAAGCTCTAAATCCTAACTTGGATAAGTTCCAAATAACAAATAAGAAAAATTATGCCAAGGATGTAGAGGTTTGAGATCTCTACGAATGATACGATTAAACTACTCACTTTTAGAACCCCTCTTGATAGTACAACTATTGATCATATAACTTTGTCTCCGAACTAACAACATGAGACAGATAAAAGAGAAAACCTATAAAGATCATAAATTTGTATTGCCCATTCCACTTCAGCTAGATGATGACGCTCTTCTCCTCCTCAATATGGAGCACCTTTCTTGATCGTGCTTGATTGATGAAGACTCACAAAAAGCTCCCCCATAAACCACTATGGGATAGTATGTCTTAGGTACATCTTCACATGCCCATTAACCCCAAGTGGATGGCAAATTCCAAGCATATAGTCTCTTTGAGATTCTCATCTTGAACCTACACTTTTTATTGATCAACCTCAAATATTATCTTATTTATTCATTATGATGTCTTAAAGTAAACCATGGAATCTCACGCCATATTCTTCTTCAAGACATGCTTGCAATAAGCTTAACCCTTCTCATGAACAATCTTCAGATCACTCCTTAATGACACCTTGGTCATCATGTATTCCTTCTTTCAACCTTGAAGCTAACTTATGATTCAAGCATTTACTATGGACAAAACCTTCAAGTATAACTCAATGCAAATATTAATCCATAGTGATTGTCATTACTTACCAAAACCACACATGGGGCACTCATGTTGTTTCACAAGCTAGCATGTGGAACAGGAAACACCGAACACAAGACTTGGCCAACAATAACATGAGTAAATCCAAGATGCACTATATTTAAAACCGAAAACACCTATTTTCGAAGCACAACACATAGTGCAACCCTAAATGCTAGGTTTCCCTAACTCCCAGCAGAGAGGTCATTCTTGATAGCGCCCTCTTCAAAAAATGGTCATACCATTACTGAACCTCTACTAAGCGAATGACCTATATGCATTATGACCAAGCCTCTGGTCCTCGTAGCAGAGGTCAACCGTGGTACTTCTAGTTTCCAATCGATATCACTAAGAATCATACACATTTTGCCTTGAAGAAATTTCAAAGGTTATTTGGTAGGTACACAGTTGATTTATAATCTAGAAACAAGAAGATTCGTCCACCATCTTAAGTATCTTACCCATCTTTGTGGTACGCCATATCAATGTGATTCTTGAACCACCAAAAGGTAGAAAATCATCGCTAATATTCTGGCTCCGAACCATCCTTCAACATCATCTTTTCAGGAATCCATAACCACTTTCAATAAATTTTTAGTCCCTTGACCATTTGTTATTAACCATCTCACTAGGTGCACTTTCAGTGAGCCAAAAATTGTTTTGTTTTGTTTTTGCATGGTCCAAGGGTTTCAACATTCGCTAAAATCAGAGTTCGCATACATGCTTGCTCCGTATTTCGATCACCATTCTCTTCTGTATTAAAAGAAGTTTCGTATCCTTTTTTCTTCCATAAAGTATACAAAAATAAATACAATAGTATTTCGCATTTTTTCTCTTCACTTCCTTTCCTAAACATGTATGTATACGGTAGTCTCACAAAGCATGAAAATTTTGATAAGCTCCCCACGCGATGAATAAAATTTACGCTTGAAAGATACATATATAGAGAGGGCAAGCTTAGAATTTGGTTTTAGATAGATCTACGAAGTCGTCGTCACTAATCAATCAAAGCAATTAGTCCCATATTCTTTTTCTTTTTCCAGTTTCTCACTAATATAACACGTTTTTTCAAACTAACTTAGTTTGCCAAAAAAAATACCAGTGAGCTAAGGAAGTATTTCATAACCTGTGCGTATATAGGGCACTTGTAATTGTACGTGCTTCTTCAACGTCGGGCTCTTAGATGGGCGCTTAAATAGACAAAATTGATTTACTCTAGCCATAATCCCTGGATCCACAAGAAATATGGCTCTCATTTTCGCCCTTCCTTTCTCTCTCCTCCCTCCCCTTTGAGAGTCAGATGTCGCTTCCCGGCTCCTATTCCTCCCCATTCTGGCGGCTCTGTTGGCCGGAGATGGTGGGGAAGAGGATGCCGGTACCCTATATATTACCTTAGCAGTATTAGGTTTGGGCCTATGTGCCAGTCTGGCGTTATGCCACGAGGGTTGGGTTTGTCGGAGTTGGCGAGCTGCTTCCGGTGGATGGTGGCGGTGGTGACGGTTCTTGCGGTGCTCTGGTGGTCAGAGACGGCCAGGATTGGAGCCTCCTCTACTCCCTCTCTAATAAAGCTCGAAGGTGGAGCTCAATATCGCAGGATCTGGGGGTCCCCCTTCTTCCTCATCGTGGTCATGGTGATAGACAGAAGGAAGGAGAGGAACAACAGGCACCTCAATCTGGAGCTCGGCAGGAAGGTCGTGTGCGTGGGGTCTTATGCGCGCAGCTGCTGCAACGAGCGAATCACGCGGTGGACGTGCTCGCCGTCATGACTTTCGGCCGAAAGGGCGGCCCTTGTAGACGCCATGGCTGCGTCTCTTCAACCTCCATAATGGAGGCCTCCCATGGATTTTTGCGTTGGAGCTCTACACCTATCCCCCGCCAAGTGGTTCGTCCCCGGCGGCATTTAGGTGGCCGGCGGCAATGTCTCAGCAACGGTGGAGAGGTCAAAGGACCTGATCGCGTTTCTTGCACTATTTTTAGGGTCCTTCTTACATATGTCTAGGACTGCTTTGTAATTTTTCTTTATTGGAAGTGTCATGTTTGTATTTTGTACCCACCGCAGATATATTAGAAAAGATACGATGTGTAGCCAAATCTAGTTTCAAGTTGAATATTTAATTTGGCTTTTAAAACTAGTTTGGAAACCGGAGGACTCCTTGCTCCGATGCCAAATAGCTCTTTCCAAATAAAATACCATTTCTCTATGTACTACTGGTATGGTCGTGTGCATGAGGTAGGAAACACGGCAGCCAAAGTTCAACTTTTTTGCTATTTTCTATTCGTTGATGGGACACATAGTGCAGATTTTTGGAACCAAAACGTTGTGGTACTCTTGCTATATTTCAGGCTATAGCCAAATTCGATTCTTTGGCAGATTTGACGATGATAACATTATGGCTGTTTTTAATGGTAGCTGTCCTTCGAGACCCCTCCTGTTCAAAAAAATTAGGAATATTAGTCTAGTCATGTTTTTAGGACCCGGTTTCTGTTTAGATTTGGACCAACTTTGGTCCGGACTTTTCAGGTCATTCTCGGGTTGCTGAAAACGCCCTGGTAACGTCGGACGAAGCGAAAATGGTCATGGGCCAACCTTGTCGATGAGACAGTCCTATTTTCTCACAGCCACTTGCCTAGACAGCGGCGAAGAGCTCTCCAGCTGCCTCTGTCGCCATGACTTCGCCGGCGAAGTGATACGTCCATTTTGCATCGTTATTTTATATCATAATTTACTATTATTCATTGGTATATTTCATATTAAGAGGTGATACTTATTGATACGTCGTAAACGTATCTATAATTTTTGATGTTCCATGTTTGTTTAGTATCAACTTTGCTATGCTTTGTCTACACTTTGAGGTATTTTTATATATTTTCTGGAACTAACCTATTAACAAGATGCCGCAGTGCCAGTTGAATGTTTTCTGCTGTCTTGGGTTTCAGAAAAGCTAGTAAAGAAATATTCTCGGAATTGGACGGGACAAAAGCCAAAGTGAATATTTTACCGGAGAGAACACATAGACCGAAGGTCGGCCGAAGGAGGGCCACAGGGTGGCCACACCCTAGGGCCGCGCGGCCCAGGGGGCGCTGCCACCTGGTGTGGGCCCCCTGGATGGCCTCCTGCCTCGCCCCTTCGCCTATAAATTCACCCTGATGCAGAAACCCTAAGCACCCGATCATATCTCCACGAAATAGTCTGTAGCCGCCGCCACCATCGTCCCTAGATCGGGGGATCTAAAGCTCTTCCTTGCACCCTGCCGGAGGGGAGAGTTCATCCTGGAGGCCTTCTTCATCACCATGCCAGCCTCCGGTATGATGTATGAGTAGTTCACCCTTGGACTATGGGTCCATATAGTAGCTATATGGTTGTTTCTCCTCCTTTGTGCTATCATATTTAGATCTTGTGAGCTCCGTTCATGATCAAGATTATCTATTTGTAATCATACATGTTGTGTTTGCGGGGATCCGATGGATATTGAGATACTATGTCAGATTGATTATTGATTCTATCATGTCTGTGTTATTTGTGATCTTGCATGCTCTCCATTGCTAGTAGCTATCTTGGCCAAGAGATGCTTGTGACTCTAAGAGGGAGTATTTATGCTCGATAGTAGGTTCATGCCTCTAGTAATCTAGGGAAGTGACAGAAATATCTAAGGTTGTAGATGTGATGTTGCTACTAGGGAGAAAAGAACAATTTTTTGTTCATGGAACAATTGTATTGTTTACTTTGCACACATTTCTTAATGCAATTATCTGTTGCTTGCTACTTAATACCAGAAGGGGTTCGGAAGATAACCTGAAGGTGGATTATTAGTCATAGATGCAGTTGGATTATGGTCTAGGTATATTGTTGTAATGCCCAATCAAATCTCATAGGAATCATGATGTCTAGTATTGCATTGTTATGCTTGCTCAATCTGTCAATTGCCCCATTGTAATTTGTTCACCCAGCATGTTATTTATCTTAAGGAGAACACCTCTAGTGAACTATGGACCCCGGTCTAGTCTCTAACATCTATACATCGTCTACTGTTGTCGTTTACTTTCTACAAGCAACTATTACACTATACGTTTAATCCTTTGTTTTCAGCAAACTAGTGAGATTGACAACCTCACTGTAAGTTGGGGCAAAGTCTTGAGTTTGTGTTGTGTAGGATTCCAAGTTGTTAGCAACACCTTGGAGTTGTTTCCTGCTCCTACTGGTTCGATAACCTTGGTTTCATAACTGAGGGAAAATTTGCTGCTGTGCTCATCACACCTTTCTCTTGGGGTCTCCCAACGAGGCTCTATAGTCACCGAGCCACATCAAGATTTTCTGGCGCCGTTGCCGAGGAGTTAAGGACAGCTTTACAAGGGGAGTCTCTCACAACCACTCTCTTTACTTTGTTTTTGTTTTGCTTGGTTCCTTTTGCTTTGTTTTGCTTGTTTCTTTCTTTCAAAAATACAAAAAAAATTAGTTTCATTTGGTTTGCTTTTTCTTATCAAAAACACAAAAAATTAGTTCCTACTTCTAGTTGCTACCATGTCTAGTGTCGCTCCAATCACTCTGTCACCTGTGAAAATGATCTTTACTTTCAAACAAGGAAGTGAAGAGAGTTTCAAAGAAGCTTGGTCTAGAATTTCTGATTCACATGGAAAAACTAAGCCTAAAATGACTATAGGCTTGGTTCTTAGCAGTTTCTACTATGGTCTTGCTCTTTGTTATAGATATGCCTTAGATGCTGTAGTAGGAGGAGATTTTATCCAATGTAATGAGGATGAAGCTTTGAATGCCATAAAGAAGTTGATTACAATTTATAATTTGCCTAGCAAATCTGATTCTTCCTTTATAAACATATATGCTAGGTTGAACACTCTTGAGACCAGTACATCTAGTTTAAAATATTGCTATAACATGCTTAGAGAGCATCATGATTATATTCCAATAAATTCTGAGCCTTTAAAATGGTTTCCTACAATAAAATTTGTTATAAACAATGAAAATTTTGATGCTCTTTGTGATATCATGTCTGAATTTTGTCTTATGCCTAAAGATATCTATGAATCTTTGAATCTTTGGGGACTTTCTGAAGGAGGAGGAGAAATATCTCTTACCAATAATGCAACTATATTACCCATTGGAATAGCTGAAGGAGTGTTTACAAAGATCTTAGGAAAAGTGGTGTCTACTGATTATCTTGTTATTGAATGTGTAGGAAAAGGACAAATTACACTTGAAAGATCCCTACTGAAACTCCTTGGAGCAATAATAGATGTGGGAAAAGGAATTATGCATTTTGCTTCTCCAACAAGAAATCATATGTTCCCTAAGGATAAGAGTAAAGGTAAGAAAGGTATGGGCAAGAAATTTGATGTTAATGCTTCTTCATTTGAAAATACTTGATTCTTGCTTCCTGTGCCTAACTTAAAGGCGTTAAAGAAAAATACTTTTGGGGAGATAACCCAATAGTTTTGTTGAGTCTTAGAAGTTATTACTTTTGTAGTAACCTCTCCTTATCCTTTTTGTGTGATTTTTATGCCAAGAATAACCTCTAATGAGAGAGAAGTAAGATTTGGGAAAGTTGTTGTCCCGAAAAGGATTTTTTTGCTTCAGTGTAAAAATTCGTGAAAAATATCTGTATGTCGGATTGAGCTGTAATTTTCTGAGTAAATGCTCCAGGTTGTTATCTAACTTTAGTTAGTTCAACACTTTTCTATTTGAGCAACAGAAGGTCTTCGAAAAAATCATTTTTTATCTGCTGGTCTATTTTGACAGATTTTTTCCATTATTTGCATTTGCCTCTCATCGGTTTATTTTTGAGTTCTCCTTGATCACTTGAGCTTTTTAAAGGAATTACTACAGTAGATTGTGTTCTAATGGAAGTTTTACTTGTGTTGAAACTAAACCCCAAGATTTATTATTTTGAATGCACTAATGTTGCTAATGAAGATTGTGTGAAGTTTTGTATGAAGGAAAATTTTCAAGTGTAGGGGAAGAATGATGTGATAAGATGAAGAATGGACAAGAGCTCAAGCTTGGGTATGCCACCCCGTGTCACCCCAATAAATATTCAAGAGGTACAAGCGTCAAAGCTTGGGGATGCCCAAGGCATCCCCTTCTTCATCAATAAAAATCTCAGGTCTCTTTCTAGACACTTCATTTTTATTGTTTCATGCACTGTTGTATTGTTCTTGGAGCATCTTACTTTTTGTTTCTGGTTTTCGTTTGTTTAGTTTGCTTGAATAAAGTAGTTTGGACCCCCGGTATCATTGTGTTGTTTCAAATAAGTTGATTGGTGTTGGGAAAGAGTAGAAAGTTTCATGCTTAAGTGGTACAAAAGGGAGCTTGTTTTGACTGTGGCCTAGACTTTATCATGTCATGGTAGATTTTGTTTTGACCTTATGCTTAGTGATTATTGTTGTAGCATGACTTGTTCCAAACAATTGAGATTGCTTAATGTGCCTTGCAAGAATCATGCGTTGTTTTAGCATACAAAAGCATAATATTATGGTATTCTCCTTTGATGCTTTGTTTGGGTTGACTTGGCACATGCTCACACCATGTTATGGCTATGAACCAGTCACCCTAGCCTCTATGATCATTTAGTTTTTGACTTGTGATACCACTTTATGCTTTAGTTGACAATGTTTTCTCGCTTTGCATGATTATGGCCATTATTGCTCTCTTAGTTGGTCGCTCCTAGTCTTTTGCTAGCCTCCACTTGTATTGAGTAAGATCTTCTCATGCATCCAACTTCCAAGAAACCAAGTTATTCCAAAGAGTCCACTATAAATTCCTATGCATGGTGTGTTACACCATTCCAAGTATATTCTTGTTTTATCTATCTTTCAAATTAAACTTGTTATGAGAAAATTAGTGATTAAAGCTCTCACAAACTTGATGGCACACTTTATTTTTCTTGCCCTAATAAACTTGAACCATTGTGTCATCTATGTTGTATATGCTTGCACTTATAAGTTGGGAATTAGTAGAACCATGTTTTCATGGGGAACTCTTTCAACACTTGTACATATTACCCAGTTGATATCATTATCTTTTGTTTGCGGATGTCGGTGGTGTGAAATAAAAGGGGAGCTTGTAAGTCCATGGAGTTATGTATATGTGTTAGAGAAACGCCTGGGCGGCTAGCCTAAGCCATGCCTAATCATGGTGGAAACTTGCAGCATAACCATAGTGAGCAATCTATGAAGCATATTTAGAAAAAAAAGAGAAAAAAGAGAAAAAAAAAGAGGTACCATGCTCATGGTAAATAAAAAGATCGCTGAGATGATCATTGTCTATTGCCTTGTCATTTTGATATGGGATAGCTCCTGTGTCATGGGGCAAGGGATACCCTGTTGGCAGTTCTCTATGATACATATATACTTACAATCACTAGTGCAGAACGCCCCATGTGTCCCGGTTGGTAAGGGCCTTTAGTCCCGGTTCCCCAACCGGGACGGGGCAATCAGGACTAAAGCCCCAACCTTTAGTCCCGGTTGCCCCACCAACCGGGACAAAAGAGCGACACGTGCGTGGCATGCTCGAGGGAGGAGAACAGCCCGGTTCGTAATACGAACCGACAAATAAGCTTCGCATGCGAGATTTGACATTTCTGCTGCCATGCAGAATTCATTTTGGCAACTTTTGTTGCCGCGGCAGCATTTTGGCCACATTTTGTGCCGCGGCAAAGAATTCATTTATGTTGTTTTATTGTTTATTTAGTGTTTTGCACTCATCAATGAAGGAACCATTATATTACACAAGATCACCATGACAATATTATATTCGATACACGGATCGAGTTCATGCACTACATACAAAAGTTGCTCTTTGTATAATCCCTATTGTTTATACACGGCCGAATAGTATTCCCCTTTTGGGTTTAGGACTTCTGCATCTAAGAATCCCGCCAATTCCTCCTGAATTGCTCGTACGCGATCCTTTGGCAGAAGACCGTCCCGTAGACGTTCGATCTGATTTAAAAAAGGAGTCAGCCTATATGAATGAAACTAAACACAATTTGATTGTAATTAAAAACTATAGAAATTATTTACGTATGTGGAGTTGCTCTAAATTTCTGCCCTTCTCATCGCACGTCTGCCGGATGAACTCGCAAACATAGTATCCACATAGATTGTTACCTGTTCCCTACGTCGGGCACTTTACGAGAACATAGTTCAATCAAAATAATAATCAAGCATGATAATAACTGTATCAAAACTAGAATCAAAGAGATGCACGGATATAGCTAGTGGTGCTTACATCTAGTGCTTTAAATGTAAGATCCGCTTTCCAAACACCCCTAGCCTTGTTGGTGAACCGTTTCCAAGCGCTGCACGGCGAAGAAAACGAATAAAATAAGTTATTAATTACTTGATATCATAAAATTCACGAACGTTGCCGATATAGTGTCGTAATGATTAGAATTACCGCTGGAGAAGCATCTGCATGTCCTTCCACTGCTCAAGGGGTTTATGTTTCGAGTTCATGAATAGTACACGCCCTTTGTCAAGTTGAATGATTAATAGAATATAGTGGAAGCTGCGAATGCATAACTAATCAATTATATACTTAACATCGAGTAAGCGAAATAGAAAGTGTATACAAGACAATAACACTCACTCGAAGTTGTAAGGAAAAAGTATTTCCCTTCTGGTTTCTTGAAACCTTAACGCGTGTACTATATTATCCTCCGTATCCTGGGGGCTTGTTTTGAGATTAGCTTGATGAACCCAATATGGGTCAATGAAGACAATGTCATAGATTTGTCCTTAACTGCATTCGAGAATCTTCATTTTGCATATTACAGTATGATTATATACATGCAATAAACAAGGTGAGATAGCTGGAGACTAAATTAATTACAGAATTAGTACTTACAGACAATAGGCACTGATGATCGATTTGTCCAAGGCGTCTTGATTGAATAATTGAAATAGTTCATCAAATTCAATGGATATCATGTCATCTATTTCTTTTCCATAATGCTTTTTTGTAACCTTCAGCACTATCCAGTTAGCCCCGGCCTTTGTGGCATGCATGTACCAGTTATGCAATCTTCACATTTTTGTTGGAAGATTATTTACCTCCTCAGGTTTGACGAGAGGTTTGTCGTACTGGTATTTGTATGCTACTTCACACACGGGGAGGTACTCTAACTAGGATAAGTACTGGGCAATACTCATACCTTGAGCAGCGGCAGCTTATCCGTGTTGTGCAACTACCTCTGGATCATACTGCTCTTCGGCCACATATTTGCTCGACCCCACATTGGTATGGGAAATCACCTTGAGAGGGGCGCAAGACAGTTTTGCTTGTTCTCCGAGCTGGGCAACAGATTTCTCGCTTGCATCAGTACTGCTCTTTGAGGCTTGTTGTGCCGCATGTGACTTGAGAATAGAATGCTCATAGTCTGATGACAGCTTTGGCTCGGGTTGATGAAGAGTCTTTAGCATTTTCAACACTCTGGCCTTTTCTTCTTTGGTGCTGGGAACTCGCTCTTCGCCGCCTTAGCAAAAACGTCATTGCTTCAAGATCAACGATCGCCGCAGTCTCCTCTTCAGTACAGTCATAAGCTCTCTTGGGAGGAACCTTTGGTACTTTTCAAAGAGGCTCTTGTTTACGTTTTGGCGATCGCTTACCACGACACAGATTAGCAGTACGCTTACGCTTTTTATCCTGAGGCGCCGGCGATGGCTCCCGCGGTGATGGCTGCGCCGGAGATTGGTGAGGCGACGGAGCCGGGTGAGGCGGCGACCTCGCTGGAGATGGGTGAGGCGGCGGCGAAGATGGCCTTGGCGTGTGATTTCGAAGCACGATACATTCCTTTGGCCATAGAATGGTGACGTTTGTTGCGTCTCCCAGTTCAGTCACATCCCCTTCACCTGCAGGGTAGTCAAGCTTCAAAACTTCAAAGGTGGGCATGATTTCATCCACCCGACAACAACAGAACCGGAACGGACGGCGATGGTAAGTTGGTGTGGGTACAATTCGTAAGGCATAGCCGACCGCCACCTTCATTGATATGTTCACAACTTTGACATGTAGCTCGCAGTGTGTCATCTGTGTGATATCATCCACTGGGTAGCCAACAGGAGCCATCGTCGGTGCACCATCGTCATAGCCATTGTCATCACCCGGGACCTCGGTGGAAGCCACACTGCTTTTTGGATTATTCGATAGGCCGGTAGCATCGAATGCAGTGTGCTGCTGATATGGGCCGGTAGTACTTTGCTCTTTAAGTGCGTTAATTTCATCTTGTTGTTCCTTTATTCGTTCTTCAATTATACACATTCGCTCTTTCTGAATATCTGCTTCAACTTCCGCCTTGTCCTTTCTCCTCTGACGGCTTCTATAAGGATATTTCTTCCTCTCTTCGGGAAACCCAGTCCTACATGGTTTGGAGCCGCTTGTGCCTCGTGTTCGTCCATCATGTTCCTTGTTTCCAAGGGCGAGTGTGAGCTCATCATTCTCTCTATCGGGAATGAAATCCCCATCTTTAACAGCCTTTACTGCTTTTCGCATATTCTCGATTGGCAAGGGGTCTTCTTTATGTCGTATGTTATATATACACATCCCTTTCGAGTCCAACGTGCCCCCATGCCTGTAAAACCAATTCCTTGCACATTCTACCCAATCGTCTGTCTCTGGGGTGATCTTTTTAGCACGTAATTCATTCTCAAGTTTCTCCCACTTAGGAATGCCAGCCCTGTAGCCACCTTGCCCCATAGTATGGTTTTTCTGATGTCTTGTATTTCACAAACTCAGTCCAGAATGGTTTTATCTTCTCAAACTGAATATTTTTGAAATCGGGAGTCTTCTCTTTCACGACATAGTCAAGGTGTAATCTTTTCTTACAGTTGGTGAAACACTGGGCCATCTTCTTCAAATCCCACTCCCTGACCTTAGCCTCCATGGCTCTCCCATGTTCTAAGGCGTCCTTAACTGGATCCTCTGCATTTGGATCCAGCTCTATCTTCGGTAGTTTGAAATTAACCATGAGCCTCTTCCACAGTAAATCTTTGGCGTTGTTAGGGACAAATAAACATGTTCCCTCTTCTTCCGCATCAGCAGGCCTATTCCAATTTCGAATGGTGATCGGGATTAAGTCCCTAACGATTACTCTGCATTGTGCCACAAATTTGTTTGCGACAACTTCGGGAGCCATCGGTTTGCCGTCTTCAGCGATATCTTCGATCCTGAACCTCTCATGGTCTCCCAACTTTTTGGTTGGGCCTCGGCTGCTCTTTTCAGTAGATTTATTCGATCTGGAGGGCTAAAAGAAGAAAGATCGTCGTTACTATTTCTATATAGATAGCAGATGATTAATTAATGAATTAATTATATTACATGCACCTCGCCAGAGCGGTCGTCTTCTCGACATATTGGCATCGCTTTCTCCTCATGAAGGCATCACCTTCAACCTCAAACAATTCGTCTATTCCGGCAAAAAGAGGATCACCCTCACCGGAGTTGTATAGAAACGTCGATACATCTAAAATTTCTTCCCCGCGGATCACACCTTGGATCAACGCTTCCTTTTCTTCGTCTCTGTCGTGTGGGTCCATATTTTCTGCATAGGTGGAATAACGGATAAGTCAAAGCGGCTAAGGGAGAATGTTAGGTACGGTGTTGAGAGACATGGCATCGATGCAATTCTCAAACAAGGATGATGATATGACAAGTTGAATTGCATTGAAATGAAACCCTAAAACTTGCTCGGCAATTTAAACGGGGTTCCGAGGGTTGAAAACCCTAACTCGGGAAACTCCGGAAACACATGAGAGGGGTTGATTTAGTTCTCTAATTAAACTTGTCATTGAAGTTGATTATCAATGCATGATTATATCTTAAAAAGGTAGAACTCATTTTTATGAACATTTTGATATATTATTTGTATTTTTCTGACTTATAAATAATAAGATATGAATTTTACAATATTTAATCATTTTCTGGAATTATAAAACAATTTATTACATCAGGCCGACGTCATAAACAACCCAGGGCTTTTGTTACCACGACTGAACCTACCCATAGAGACTGACTGGTGGGGCCGGAGCCACATCAGCAGCCCCACACGCAAAGTAGGGGGGTCAGGGCGTTTCTCACCGGTCGGATCTAGCGGAGTGGTGGTGGGACCTTGCCACGCAAGCAAGCCACGTGGACCTCGCCGAGCACGGCGGGCGGCGGTGGCGGCGTTAGAAGCGACGGAGACGCACGGGTAGGCCTAATCGAATCAGGGCGTCACCACGAACCTAACTAGGGCGGCGCCCCTAGGTAGAGGTCGCCAGAGCAGGCCGCACGACGATGGCCGACGGCGACGCATGCAGATGATTGCGACGGCGACGATTCAGAGAGGGAGAGGGGAAAAGGAGAGGGTCACAGGGACTGTGAGCTCACTAGGAAGCTCGCAGAGGGGTCGTTGGCGCGAGGGGATCACATGGGATGTCGTAATCGATGGCGCTGGACACGGCGGCTAGAGACACGCGTGTGCGGCCGGAGACGAGGACGGAAGCGGACGGAGGCGGAGGCGGCGGCAGCGGCGGGCAGCCTGCCGGCGACGTGGGGATCGGGGCAGTGGCGGCGTCTCCCAGCTCTGTGTGCGCGTCGGAGGTTGTAGATAATGGAGGGGAAGGAGAGGAACGGGCGTGCGTATAAAGGGAGAGGCCATACGTCCTGGTTGGTGGCACCAACCGGGACTAAAGGTTCATACGTCCCGGTTGGAGCCACCAACAGGGACGTATGCTCCACTTTTTTCAGCAGACCAAGGGTTGGCGCGCGCAGGGTCTTTAGTCCCGGTTGGTGGCTCCAACCGGGACATATGACCCTGTTTTCAAAAAAATTCAGAAATTTTCTCTCTGTTCCCGCCTTATTTTTTATTTTAGAGTTTAAATTTGTAATTTTTTAAATGATAATTACTTTGGAATTTAGAAAAAATTTAAACATAAAAAGTGTTTGAATTTGAATAACTAATTCGCAACCATTTTCTGTTTTTAAAAATAATTAATGTAACCATTTAAACTATGAACCATTTAAAATTAAAAATAAATTAACTTATATTGTTTGAATATTAATTTGGAATTTACAAAAACTTTAAACATAAAAAGTGTTTGAATTTGAATAACTAATTCAAAACCATTTTATATTTTTAGAAAAAAATTAATGTAACCATTTAAACTATGAACCATTTAAAATTAAAAATGAATTAACTTATATTTTTTGAATATTAATTTGGAATTTAGAAAAACTTTAAACATAAAAAGTGTTTGAATTTGAATAACTAATTCAAAACCATTTTCTGTTTTTAAAAATAATTAATGTAACCATTTAAACTATGAACCATTAAAAATTAAAAATGAATTAACTTATATTTTTTGAATATTAATTTAGAATTTAGAAAAACTTTAAACATAAAAAGAGTTTGGATTTGAATAACTAATTCAAAACCATTTTGTATTTTTAAAAAATAATTAATTTAACCATTTAAACTATGACCCATTTAAAATTAAAAATGAATTAACTTATATTTTTTGAATATTAATTTGGAATTTAGAAAAACTTTAAACATAAAACGTGTTTGAATTTGAATAACTAATTCAAAACCATTTTTTGTTTTTAAAAATAATTAATGTAACCATTTAAACTATGAACCATTTAAAATTAAAAATGAATTAACTTATATTTTTTGAATATTAATTTGGAATTTAGAAAAACTTTAAACAGAAAAAGTGTTTGGATTTGAATAACTAATTCAAAACCATTTTCTATTTTTAAAAAATAATTAATGTAACCATTTAAACTATGAACCATTTAAAATTAAAAACGAATTAACTTATATTTTTTGAATATTAATTTGGAATTTAGAAAAACTTTAAACATAAAAAGTGTTTGGATTTGAATAACTAATTCAAAACCATTTTATATTTTAAAAAAATAATTAATGTAACCATTTAAACTATGAACCATTTAAAATTAAAAATGAATTAACTTATATTTTTTGAATATTAATTTGGAATTTAGAAAAACTTTAAACATAAAAAGTGTTTGGATTTGAATAACTAATTCAAAACCATTTTCTATTTTTAAAAAATAATTAATGTAACCATTTAAACTATGAACCATTTAAAATTAAAAATGAATTAACTTTTATTTTTTGAATATTAATTTGGAATTTAGAAAAGTTTAAACATAAAAAGTGTTTGGATTTGAATAAATAATTCAAAATCATTTTCTGTTTTTAATTTGGATTTGAATTAACTTATATTTTTTATATATTAAAGGGGCTGGAAAAAAGGACGGGAAATTATGGGCGGAAAGAAAATTTTATTAGGATAGAACTGGAATATAAGTATATAACGCAACTAACACAAAGTTACATAGAAGAACTGAAAATTAAGATACATGGCCAGATTAAGCCACAATCGTCCAAACTTGTTTTGCAATGTTGGAGTGATTCAGTCATGCTCCTGCCTACACCTGTAATACTACATCAGTAATCGTTGTACTGCATGTGGCCGTTGTCACTTTGTCGTCGGGGTCGTGTAGTTGAACCTTGAAGGCTGAGTACGAGTGGGCTGGACTTGAGGGTAGCGCAGGCGGGGGCTAGAGTCGGCGGCCGTGTCGTAGGCCATGACGCTCTGGAGAGTCCGACCGCGCCACCACAACCGATGGCTAGCCTCGTTGAAGTTCGGAGGAGGTGGGTCGTCCTCCTCGTGCCTGGCGAGCGCCCTCTCACGCCGATCCACGAAGAAGGCTTCCCAAGTCGAGAAATAGTCGGGATGCCATCTGGGATTCCTCCGCTTCTCCGGCGTGAGCTCGAAGTAGTAGTGGTTCGTGATGGACATCCAACGCGCCATACCTAGAGGGACAGGAGGAACCGGCACGCCTCCGGCCAAAGATCCAAAAGACGAGGACACAAGATGGCAAGCAGGGTAGTTCAAGGCACAAAGGGCCTCCGCCTCCCTGGGAGTTAGTGCTACGGTGGAAGTCATGGGAAAGAGTGATGAGGTTGCAGATATGAGTCTAGAGATGTGCAATGACCATGGAGACGAACCCTACATATATATATATAGTGAGAGATGACAGGAAGATAACTGGAGGGAAGAACTGGCGGGAAGAAATGGCGGGAGAAATGCCGTGAAAAAATGGCGGGAAGAAATGGCGGGAAGAAAAATGGCTCATTTAGAACTTGCATTGGATCTCTGAAGAACCACATATTGCGAGTCTAAAAATGATTTTTTCAAAAAATCACGGGCGATAGATCATGTACCTGTAGTATAAACCGGACCCAGTTCCTACCGATTCGGCAGACATTTGTCCTTTTTACCCGAGATGGACGAAAAGGTTTGAGATGTCCCGGTTGGGAGATAGTCCATGTAAGGTGGTCTAGTATTTTAGGAAAATGGGACGGTAGCATTCTGAAACAGCATTTTGGTGGTTACTTCACAAAACGACCCGTTTTTGCGTTCGGAAAATGGAAAAGGGCTTTTTCGTGCGACAAAAAGGAAAACTTCCTCCTGCAACATTGTTCTCCATACCAATGTCCACATGCATGCATAATATGGACACAGCATCACAAACTATGCCGTGATTCAGCACATAACATCGGTCATTTGGACCGAAAGCCATGAAACCTCGAACATGATAGGTCATTTTATGAAGGTTTTTTCGAGACATGATCAATATACCAAGTATGGTATTTTTCCTTTCAACTATGTCACATAATATGACATCACGCGAAGGATTTTCATTGTTCGGATTTTTTTTGAATTTATTATGCCCGTTTTGAATTTTCTGAATTTCTAACTATGGTCGAACCGGCGTGCATGAAGATAGGGGACGAGCATCGTTAGAAATTGCATTGGATCTCTGAAGAAACCACATATTGCGAGTCTAAAAATGATTTTTTCAAAAAATCACGGGAGATAGATCATGTACCTGTAGTACAAATCGGAACCACTTCCTACCGATTCGGCAGACATTTGTCCTTTTTACCCGGGATGGACAAAAAGGTTTGAGATGTCCGGGTTGAGAGATAATCCATGTAAGGTGGTCTAGTATTTTAGGAAAATGGGACGGTAGCATTCTGAAACAGCATTTTGGTGGTTACTTCATAAAACGACCCGTTTTTTGTGCTTGGAAAATGGAAAAGGGATTTTCCGTGTGACAAAAAGGAAAACTTCCTCCTGCAACATTGTTCTCCATACCAATATACACATGCATGCATAATATGGGCACATCATCACAAACTATGTCGTGATTCAGCACATAACATCGGTCATTTGGACCGAAAGCCATGAAACCTCGAACATGATAGGTCATTTTGTAAAGGTTTTTTCGAGACATGATCAATATACCAAGTCTGGTATTTTTCCTTTCAACTATGTCACATAATATGACATCACGCGAAGGATTTTCATTGTTCAGATTTTTTTTGAATTTATTATGCCCGTTTTGAATTTTCTGAATTTCTAACTATGGTCGAACCGGCGTGCATGAAGATAGGGGACGAGCATCGTTAGAACTTGCATTGGATATCTGAAGAAACCACATATTAAGTCTAAAATGATTTTTCAAAAAATCACGGGTGATAGATCCTGCACCGTAGTACAAACCGACCCACTTCCCCAATTCTAGACATTTGTCCTTTTTACCCGGGATGGACGAAAAGGTTTGAGATGTCCCGGTTGGGAGATAGTCCATGTAAGGTGGTCTAGTATTTTAGGAAAATGGGACGGTAGCATTCTGAAACAGCATTTTGGTGGTTACTTCACAAACTATGCCGTGATTCAGCACATAACATCGGTCATTTTGTGAAGGTTTTTTCGAGACATGATCAATATACCAAGTCTGGTATTTTTCCTTTCAACTATGTCACATAATATGACACCACGCGAAGGATTTTCATTGTTCAGATTTTCAATATACTAAAGGTTCATCTTTTGTCCCGGTTGGAGGGATTTCAGCGGGCCAAAAGACTAATGATAGGGGTGAGTGTCGACATTATGTCGTGCGGCGTGTACCTTGTCCCGGATGGTGTCACCAACCGGGACTAAAGATGAACCTTTAGTCCCGGTTGGAGACACCAACCGGAACAAAACACGAGTCAACACTAATAATAGGGGTGAGTGTCGACATTATTTTGTAAGTGCCGACACTATGCCGAGCTGCTTGTACTATAAATAGGCATCCTTGTGAGTCCAGTCCTCCAGCCAGATTGAGGCATCTCCAATATTGTTTTCGAGAGCAGGACACCACACGACAGTTTAGGAGATGCCGCTTGATCCTCCTCCCATCTCCAAGAAACTGGTCATAGAGGCACTCCCAAATATGTGAAATTAGTTAGCTCACAGGTGTATTGATCTAGTTAGAGAAGTTACAAGCTGCAAGATGATTTTCGAGAGCAGGGACACCACTACGACTAGTTTCAGGGAGATGCCGCCGGATCCCAGTCCTCCGGCATCTCCAAGAAACTGGTCATAGAGACACTCCCTAATATGTGACCCCGCGCGTTTGGAGATCAGATCTTAATGGTAAGTATGAATCGGGAAAACTTCTTCATAGTCCCGGTCCAGCCACAAAACAGGACTAACACTCAAGACATTTATTAATATTAAAAACTGAGACTACAAAACCGGGACTAAAGGCCCCCCTATATATAGTCCCGGTCAAGCCACAAACCGCGAAAGATATCCTTCGGTGAAGCCACAAACCGCAAAAGACATGAACTAGAGTTACATAATATGAGCATGAACTTCTTAGCATATGTCCTTCCTTATGATTGCTTCAGACGTAACCATGGAGCATCTTCTTTACTTAACGGAATGCTTGCGTTAGTTTTCACTGTGAAGGGCGGAATTTCATCAAACTTATTATAATCTTCTGACATGTCTGTCTTGTCCTTGATTCCCACGATGTTTCTTTTCCCTGGAAGAACTATGTGACGCTTTGGCTCATCATATGATGTATTCGTTTGCATATTTTTTCTTTTTTTCGGTCTGGAGGACATGTCCTTCACATAGAAAACCTGAGACACATCATTGGCTAGGACGAATGGTTCATCTCTATAACCAAGATTGTTGAGATCCACTGTTGTCATTCCGCATAACCGTCTATCTTTACCCCTTCCCCATTCAGGTTGACCCATTTGCAGCGAAACAAAGGGACCTTAAAAGAGACTCCATAGTCTAGTTCCCATATCTCCTTTATGTAACCATAGTATGTGTCCTTTTGTCCATTCTCGTCTATTGCATCAAAGCGGACACCACTATTTTGGTTGGTGCTCTTTTTATCTTGGGCGATCGTGTAGAATGTATTCCCATTTATTTCGTACCCTTGGAAATTCAATACAGTAGAAGATGGTGACGCGGCCAACAAGTATATCTGATCTCCAACAGTGGTGTCATTCAAGAGATGTGTCCGCATCCAACCATCGAAAGACTTCATGTGTTCATCTGTAATCCATGATTCAGGCTTCCCCGGGTTTTTGGAGCGTACAATATTCTTGTGTTCCTCGATATACGGAGCTGCCAAGGTGGAATTATGTAGAACTGTGTAGTGTGCTTTAGTGAAAGAATCCCCGTCCCTACATATCATTGCTTTCTTTCCCAGCGTGCCTTTTCCACTTAGTTTTCCCTCATGCCGTGAGTCAGAAACACCAATCGGCTTAAGGTCAGGAATAAAGTCAACACAAAACTCAATGACCTCCTCTGTTCCATATCCCTTGGAGATGCTTCCTTCTAGTCTAGCATGGTTATGAACATATTTCTTTAAGACTCCCATGAACCTCTCAAAGGGGAACATATTGTGCAGAAATACCGGATCGAGAATGGCAATCTCTTCCACTAGGTGAACCAGGAGATGCGTCATAATATTGAAGAAGGATGGTGGAAACACCAACTCAAATCTAACAAGACATTGTACCACATCCTTCTATAACCTTGGCAGAACATCTGGATTGATTACCTTCTGATATATTACATTGAGGAATGCACATAGCTTCACAATGGGTACTCGAACATTTTCTGGTAGAAGCCCCCTCAATGCAATCGGAAGCAACTGCGTCATAATCACGTGACAGTCATGAGACTTCAGGTTTTGGAATTTTTTCTCTGCCATATTTATTATCCCCTTTATATTAGATGAGAAGCTAGACGGCACCTTGATACTATAAAGGACTTCAAAAAAGATTTCCTTCTCTTCTTTGGTAAGAGCATAGCTGGCACGACTTAAGTGACGCCCTTTATCCGTCTTGTTCTGTGTATGCATGTTCTTTGGGTCTTTCATAATTTGTTGGTCCTCCCGTGCTTCTGGTGTATCTTTTGTCTTCCCATACATGCCTAGGAATCCTAGCGGGTTCACGCAAAGATTCTTCGTCACGTGCATCACGTCAATTGAAGAGCGGACACGCAGGACTTTCCAATATGGCAGCTCCTAAAATATAGATTTCTTCTTCCACATGGGTGCGTGTCCTGTAGCGACGTCATTCGGAACTGATTGACCGCCGGGACCCTTTCCAAAGATTACTTCTATGTCCTTGACCATACCAAATACATCATCACCAGCAGGGAGTTTAGGCTTCTTCCGGTGATCTGCCTCACCTTTGAAAATGCTTGCCTTTCTTTCTTACGGGATGATTGGTCGGAAGAAATCATCGATTCGCCAAGTACACAACCTTCTTGAATTTATGCAAATATGTACCTTTAGTCTTATCTAAATAGTGTGTGCATGCCTTATATCCCTTGTTTGTCTGTCCTGAAAGGTTACTAAGAGCAGGCCAATCATTGATGATTACGAATAGCAACCCTCGTAGATCAAATGGCTCCTGTTTGTTCTCATCCCACGCACGTACACCTGTTTTGCCCCACAACTGTAAGAGTTCTTCAACTAATGGCCTAAGGTACACATCAATGTCGTTGCCCGGTTGCTTCGGGCCTTGGATGAGCACTGGCATCATAATGAACTTATGCTTCATGCACAACCAAGGAGGCAGGTTGTAGATACATAGTCATGGGCCAGGTGCTGTGACTGCAGCTATGCTCCCCAAAAGGATTCATGCCATCCATACTTAGACCAAACCATAAGTTCCTTGTGTCACCTGCAAAGTCTGGGAAGTCTCTCTCGATTTTTCTCCACCGTGACCCATCAGCAGGGTTTCTCAACTTCCCGTCTTTCTTACAGTCTTCTTTGTGCCATCGCAACAACCTGGCATGCTCTTTGTTTCTGAACATGCGTTTCAACCTTGGTATTATAGGAGCATACCACATAACCTTAGCAGGAACCCTCTTCCGGAGGGGCTCTCCCTCAACATCACCAGGGTCATCTCGTCTGATCTTATACCGCAATGCATTGCATACCGGACATTTATCTAATGTCTCATGCTCCTTACCGCGGTAGAGGATGCAGTCATTAATGCATGCATGTATCTTTTGCATATCTAATCCTAGAGGACAGAGAGTCTTCTTTGCTTCGTAGGTACTCTCGGAAAGTTTGTTATGTTTTGGAAACTTCGGCTTCATTATTTTCAGCATCTTTTCAAATGAGGAGTCAGTTAGACCACACTCTGCCTTCCATCGCAACAATTCCAGTGTGGTACCGAGCTTTGTGCTGCCATCTTCACAATTTGGGTACAACAATTTCTTGTGATATTCTAACATGCCCTCTAACTTCAACTTCTCATTTTCTGTTTCACAGTCTCGCTTTGCATCAGAAATGACCCTACCAAGTTCATCAGCCGGCTCATCTGATGCCCGTTCTTCACCTCCTTCCTCTCCATTGTCTTCCATTGCAAGATCATCAGATTCAGAAACATATGATGATAGTTGTTATCATCATCATCTTCTTCACCATCTTCCATCATAACCCCTCTTTCCCCGTGCTTGGTCCAGCAATTATAGTTGGGCATGAAACCTTTCATAATCAGGTGGCCGTGAATGATTTTTGAGGAAGAGTACTCCTTGTTGTTCTGACATTAACACATGGACAACGTATAAAACCATTCTCTTTGTTTGTCATAGCCACATCGATAAATTTTTCTACGCCTTTCATATACCCGGGTACACGCCGGTCACCGTACATCCATTCCCGACCGTTCATATGCATCATATAAGTAAGTTTATCAAAAAACAGGACATCATAAATAGTGAAATGACCAATTCACATCGACACATGCACTGTATCAATGACAGAGAAAAGATAAGATTGCTAACCTTGATCGAGGAAAATAAAGAGGAGAAAGCTTAAGTGCGTCTCGGACACCTTCTATATTTTTGTTCTATGAGAAATTGAACGGGATCATTCACTCAAACATTTCATCAAACACCTTGAATGCATGCATAGGGGAAAAAACTAGCACACCCCTCACACCTTCCACCAAGAAAAAACAGAGTGGAGGCAGAGGGCTGGGGCGTTGCATTTATAGAGGCGGGAGATACGTCGGTTTGTAACACAAACCGACTAAAGGTGCCACGCCACGTGGTCGACGCCAACCTTTAGTCCCGGTTTGTGTTACAACCCGGTACATATGCCCCCCTACCAATCGGGATGCATGCCTCGGGCCCTGCGTCTGCCGAATCGAGCGTGCAGCAAGATTAGTCCCGGTTCGTGGCGGAACCGGGACTAATGCTATTAGGAGGCACGAACAGATAGCCTTTTTCTACTAGTGAATGACAAGAACTTACCGGTGACTACAGTTGAGTAGCATGTGGAACGACCCTCGTACTCAAGGGACATGAGATTGCCAACTTATGATTTGTCAAGCATATACTCCATATTTATTTCACTTTAAAATTTAATCACTTCAAGATTTTTATGATAGGGGCAATGAGAGCTGAAAGCTAATAAGTACCATAATTTTTGGAAGCTCTTT
Source organism: Avena insularis (assembly GCA_023614405.1). NCBI lineage: Eukaryota > Viridiplantae > Streptophyta > Magnoliopsida > Poales > Poaceae > Avena > Avena insularis. Next base: position 24,907,732 of record CM042689.1, on the reverse strand, counting down.
ATGAAACTTGAAATCCCTACTTCCCTCTGTGAAGGGCCTTTCTTCCTAATTTTTATTGAGTTTCCATCTTCTATCTTTATGCACCAATTAAGAGAGCATAGTTGTCATTCTTAGTTTTATGTGCATTGTCCCAAAACTTATTGATTGATTCATAATGTTGATATTGCTTGTTCTTGAACTATTTGTATCTTGTCACCCTTATGAACTTTGAAGGTGTCATATGCATTTATATTTTGCTACTCCATGAGGGACAAGTTGAATACCACTATGTTATGTTTTCTATATGAGAAACAAACAAACGTCTTTCAATGCATTGTTATTCATGAACTTTGTTTGTATATTTTCATGTTGCAACATAGGTGCTATGTCTTATTGTTAAAACTACATCTTTCATGCTCATGTTTAGAGTACTTTGATCCTAGATTTCAATGCTTTGCAAATGGTTTGATCAAGATTGTGATGGTGCATGCCACCTCAAAAATTGTTCTTTTTATCACTTACCTACTTGAGGACGAGTAGGAGTTAAGCTTGGGGATGCTTGATACGTTGTAAACGTATCTATAATTTTTTATGTTCCATGCTTGTTTAGTATCAACCTTGCTATACTTTCTCTACACTTTGAGGTATTTTTATACATTTTTTGGGACTAACCTATTAACAAGATGTCTGGTGACCCACAAGTATAGGGGGTGTATCGTAGTACTTTCGATAAATAGGAGTGTTGATCCCAACAAGGAGCAGAAGGTGTTGACTAGTGGTTTGGATCAGGAATTCTTTGCAAATACTTAGCAAACAAATTTTTATGATTTTTTTATTAAGCAAATAAATAAAGTGGAAGTAAATAAAAGGCAACAATGATAATTGCAGCAAGTGGCCCAATCCTTTCTTCAGAAAAGACAAGCCGGTTGTATTATTTATGAGGACCAAATGTTCTCCACGACACATGAGAATACTGTCAAGTGCTTTCGCTTCATATAGTTGATTACTCTTCTTTGGTTGGGTAAGTGTTGTGTGGGTGAACCTATGATAATGTACCGACCTTACTTGGACTAATACATATTTGTGATTGTACCCCTTGCAAGCATCCGCAACAACAAGAAAGTAATTAAGATAAAAACCTAACCACAACATTAAACTCTGAGATCCTACACTCCCTTGTGCAAAGGTTTCCTAATGGGGGTTCAGGTTTCTGTCACTCCGGCAACCCCACAATTAGTAGACAAATACACAATGCATTCCCCTAGGCCCATAAATGGTGAAGTATCATATAGTCGACGTTCACATGACACCACTAGAAGAATAACACCACAACTTAAATATCAAACCATTGAATAAAACTTCAACACAATTCCACTACTAACAACATGACTTCTCCCATGTCCTCAAGAACTAAATGAACTACTCACGAGACATCATATGGATAAAGATTAGAGATGATATAATGATAAGTAACAATCTGAACATAAACAATAATTCGATGGTTCCACTCAAAAGCATCAACTACAAAAGTAATCAACACCAGGAAAGTTTACCCTAAGAACTATGCAAGATTCAACCCAATTGTTACAGCGGTATGGAGTGGTGATGATGGTGCTGGTGGAGATGGTGGTGAGTATGATGATGATGATCCTGATTAAGTCTAGCTTGATGACAGTGTTGATGGCGACGATCTCCCCTCTCCGGGAAGGAATTTCCCTGGCAGAAATATGCCTGCAGGAGAGCTCTCTCTCTATAGTTTCCGCCCCGCAGAGGCGGTGGAATCTTTTTGTGGTTGCTCTCCGATTATTAGGGTTTCGAGGAGAATATATAGGCGAAAGGGCGAAGCAAGAGGTAGGCCAGGGTGGCCACACCACCTGGTGGTGCGGCCTAGGGGGGGCGTGCTAGGGGGTGGTGTGGGCCCCCTGTGGCCCATCTCCGCTTCCCCTTCTGGATTACTCCGTCTTCTAGAAAAATAGGATTTTCCATATATTTTCTGGAATTTTATGATCTTCGCGAATATTACATTTGGACACCGCTTTTTCCATCAGAAACCTGACTCTGACAGTTCATCCTCCAAAAGTCATCCAACATGCAAAAATAGATGAAATAACATAAGTATCGCCTCTTAATATGAAATATATCAATGAATAATAGCAAATTATGATATAAAATTGTGATGAAAATGGATGTATCAATGTCGCAGTGCTAGTTGCCTATTTTCTGCTGTTTTTGGTTTCAAAAAATCTAGTAAGGAAATATTCTCGAAATTGGTCCGGACAAAACCCAAAGTCAATATTTTACGGGAGAGAACACAGAGACCGAAGGGCAGCCGAAGGGGGGCCACAGGATGGCCACACCCTAGGGCCGCGTGGCCTAGGGGGCTTGCCACCACCTGGTGTGGTCCCCCTGGTCGGCCTCCTGCCTCGCCCCTTCGCCTATAAATTCACCCTGATGCAGAAACCCTAAGCACCCGATCATATCTCCACGAAATAGTCTACGGCCGCCGCCACCATCGTCCCTAGATCGGGGGATCTAAAGCTCTTCCTGGCACCCTGCCGGAGGGGAGAGTTCATCCTGGAGGCCTTCTTCATCACCATGCCAGCCTCCGGTATGATGTATGAGTAGTTCACCCTTGGACTATGGGTCCATATAGTAGCCATATGGTTGTTTCTCCTCCTTTGTGCTATCATATTTAGATCTTGTGAGCTCCGTTCATGGTCAAGATTATCTATTTGTAATCATACATGTTGTGTTTGCGGGGATCCGATGGATATTGAGATACTATGTCAGATTGATTATTGATCCTATCATGTATGTGTTATTTGTGATCTTGCATGCTCTCCATTGCTAGTAGCTATCTTGGCCAAGGAGATGCTTGTGACTCTAAGAGGGAGTATTTATGCTCGATAGTAGGTTCATGCCTCTAGTAATCTAGGGAAGTGACAGAAATATCTAAGGTTGTAGATGTGATGTTGCAACTAGGGAGAAAAGAACAATCTTTTGTTCATGGAACAATTGTATTGTTTACTTTACACACATTGCTTAATGCAATTATCTGTTGCTTGCAACTTAATACTGGAAGGGGTTTGGAAGATAACCTGAAGGTGGATTATTAGTCATAGATGCAGTTGGATTATGGTCTATGTATATTGTTGTAATGCCCAATCAAATCTCACAGGAATCATGATGTCTAGTATTGCATTGTTATGCTTGCTCAATCTGTCAATTGCCCTGATACACCCAATTTGCATCACCTTTCTATATCATAATTTACCTATATTCATTGATATTTGTCTTATTATGAGCTATTACTTATGGCTTTTCATATGTTTATGCATGTTGGATGATTCCTGGAGGATGGACTACCGGAGTCTGGATTCTGATGGAAAAGAAGGCATATCGGTGCAATTTCGCGAAGATCAGAAAAATACCAGAAAAATATGGAAACATATTATTTTACCAGAAGACGAAGGAATCCAGAAGGAGGGACGGAGATGGGCCTCAGGGGGCCCACACCACCTCTAGGCATGGGCCCACCTGACCCTGCGCTTAGGGCAGGTGTGGCCCACATGCTGATGACCCACAAGTATAGGGGGTGTATCGTAGTAATTTGTATAAATAGGAGTGTCTATCCCAACGAGGAGCAGAAGGTGCTGAACAATGGTATGGAGCAGGAAATTCCTGTGAATACTTAGCAAACGGATTTTTAGTGGTTTTCTGACAAAGTAACAAAACAAGGAGCAAGTAACAAGAGTAACGAACAAACGGAGCAAGTGGCCCAATCCTTTCTTAGCAAAGGACAAGCGGTGGAAATACTTATAAGGACCAAACGTTCTCGAGGACACATGGGAGTTCTGTCAAGTGCTTTCGCTTCAAATAGCTGAGTACTCTTTTTTGGTATTTGTAAGTGTTGTGTGGGTGAACCTGTGCTAACATACCGCCCTTCCTAGGACTAATACATACTTGTGATTAAACCCTCTGCAAACATCCGTAACTACAGGAAAGTAATTAAGGTATAAATCTAACCACATCCTTAAACTCTGAGACCCTACACTCCCTTGTGCAAAGGTGTCCTAACGGGGTTTCAGGTTTCTGTCACTCCGGCAACCCCACGATTAGTAGCCAAATACACAATGCATTCTCCTAGGCCCATAAATGGTGAAGTATCATGTAGTCGACGTTCACATGACACCACTAGAAGAATAGCACCACAAATTAAATACTAAACCATTGAATAATAACTCATCACAGATTCACTACTAACGACATGACTTCTCCCATGTCCTCAAGAACTAAACGAACTACTCACAAGACATCATATGGATCAAGATCAAAGATGATATGATAATGGATAACAATATGAACATAAACAATAATCCAATGGTTCCACTCACAAGCATCAACTACAATAGTAATCAACACCGGGAAAGTTTCCCCTAATGAACTAAGAAATATCCAACACAATTGTTACAGCGGGACGGAGTGGTGATGATTGTGCTGGTGGAGATGATGGTGTGGATGATGATGATGATCCCGATGAAGCCTAGATTGATGATGGTGTTGATGGCGACGGTCTCCCCTCTCCGGGAAGGAATTCCCCCTGCAAAAATCTGTCTGCCGGGGAGATCTTTCTCTCTCGGTGTTTTCCGTCCCCCAGAGGCGGCGGAAGTCTATCTGTGGTCGCCCCCCTTGTGTTAGGGTTCCGTAGGGAAGATATAGGCGAAGGGGCGGAGTCAAAGGCCGAGCAGGTGGGCCAAACCCACCCTAGGCGCGGGGTCAGGTGGGCCCGCACCTAGGGGGTGGGACCCCTGAGGCCCCCCTTCGCTCCTCCTTCTGGCTTCCTTCGTCTTCCGGTAAAATAATATTTTTCTGGTATTTTTCTGATCTTCGCGAAATTGCACCAAAACGCCGTCTTTTCCATCAGAATCTAGACTCCGACAGTCCATCCTCCAGGAATCATCGAACATGCATAAACAGATGAAAAGCCATAAGTAATACCTCATAATAAGACAAATATCAATGAATAAAGGTAAATTATGATATAGGATGGTGATGTAAATTGGGCATATCAACTCCCCCAAGCTTAGACTTCGCTTGTCCCCAAGCGAATACTGAGCTCAGTAAACATGTCCACAGGTTTATGGAGTGAAGTGTCGATAAAATAATACGAACAAGAAGCATCACATACCATTGCACAACTCATAGAAGAAAGCAACTCACCATTATATAACTTAGCTTGCAACCTAGTACGTCAGTCACAAATAGAGATGCATAAATATAAATCATATGGAGTTGGCAAACTTGTTCTTGGTCAAATAACACCTGGTAAACAGTTTCACAAAAGCTTTTTGTAGAAGTTTCAAAACAGGAGCACTCTTTGCTCAAAAAGGATTTTTCACAAGTGAAGGCTTTCAAAGTAATACTCAATAGATAAGAGTTTTGTGCATACAAGGGATATAAAGAACATGATTGAATAAATCACCATTTGAATGCTTGAAACATAACAACTCAAAAGCTTGCTGGAGATAGAGAGGGAGTAGGTTTACTGACTCAACCGGTAACTGGTATAAAGGTCCCTTCTTAGAGGGTAGCGGGGATTACAAGTCATAAAGAGCTTCCAAAAGATTATGGTACTTACTAGCTTTGAGCCCTCATTGCCCCTATCATAAGCATATTTAGATGATTAAGGTTAAAGTGAACAAAGATGGAGTATATGCTTGACGAAATATAAGTTGGCAATCTCATGTCCCTTGAATATGAGGGCCACTCCTCATGCATACTCAATTTTGGGTCCAGGTAAGTTCTTGTCATTGTAACTATTTGCATATCATTGAGAACTGCCAACGGGGTACCCCTTGCATATGGTACATGAGCTTTCCGATAACCAAAATCACAAGGCAAGCAGACAATGAGCATCTCAGCGATCTTTTTATTTACTATGCATATAGCTTTTTATTGAGGATGCTTCATAGATGACTCACTATGGTGATGCTGCAAGTTTCCACCATGATTAAGCATGGATTAGGCTAGCGGCCTAGGCGTTTCTCTAACACAGAATACAATCTCCTTGGACTTACAAGTCCCCTCTTTATTTCACACCGTTGACATCCATAGACAAGAGAGCACGATATCAACTATGTACGATAAGGTACAAGTGCAATGTTGAAAATGTTCCCCGTGACAGCACGGTTCTTCTAATCCCAACGTATAGATGCAAGCATATACAACTTTGATGTTCACAATGGTTCAAGTTTATTAGGGGCAAGTAAATAAAGTGTGCCATCAAGTTCGTGAGAGCTTTACTAACTAGTTTTCACATAACAAAATACTTTTTAATTTGAAAGGTAGATGAAGCTTGAGAATTTTCTTGGAATAGCAAAAGCTACTAGGTAGATATGGTGGACACAAATGGCAACGGTTTTGGGTTCAAAGGATTTTGGAAACATGAGAAGTATGCCATCTCAAAACAGGTTTTTGGCTAGCAATGCTGGGTAGCAAGCAAGAGAGTTGAAAGAAACAAGCAAACATACAAGTAATAAAGCCAAACATGCAATCTTTCCTTGAAGACACAAAAGAATCTTAAATAAAGAATACTAAGCTTATGAGCCAACAAGAAAGAAAACAAATGATACAAAATACCTCTAAGCTTTTTCTTTCTTTCTTTCAAACTAAAGCCACTGACCAGAAATCGGTTTGCCAAAACCAATTTATATCCACTTGATGATACCAGAGTGGTACCAATACTGATCAACAAGATCCATCATATAATAGAGATTGCAAACTAAAATCAGAAGTGCAAAAAGTAAAAGATGAGACTTCTCTTAATATTCCAATAAAGGCACTCACACCAAGGGATACATAGGTAATCAACTAAAGGAGAGATACTTCCACATGCAAACCAAACTATAAGATAACCTCTCTATCACATATATGAATCCACTAAAAAGGTAAAAGATAAAAGATAATGGTGGTGATACCGCGACACTCCCCCAAGCTTGGAACAAGCCAAGGGGATGCCAAACCTGATGACGAATTACTCCTTCGGTGGTGGTGGTCTCTTGTCATCATCAAACTTCCAAGGCAATGGTTCCCCATCCAAAAAGGATGTCTTTGTTTCTGCAATCCTGAAACTAGCAGCAAAGCTAATGCGATCAAATCTAGCTTCATACTCACAGTTTTGATTTTGTATGTCATAGAGTTGTGCTTGCAATTAATTGGTGGTTTGATGGAGTGAGAAGATCTCTTCTCAGATCTCAGCAACTTCTCCCTCATGCTTGGTGATGAGTTCTGAACTTATCTTGTGAATAACATCCACTTCATGTTCTGCCATCTTCTTGTACCTGAAAACTTCTTGTTCCAATGCTTCCATCCTGTCTTCCAGGTTGCCTTCTCCTTTAGGGCCTTGAACTTCTTTCATCTGTACCTTCTCCTATTTGAGGATTAACTCTTTGGGGTGAATCCTCAACTCATACATGTACGGGTTGAGGAGATCCGCAGAGGAATCCTCCGTGGGTGATCCAGAGGAAGACATTGAGGCTCCAAATCTGAGAATTTTCCTGACAGAAACAGATCTAAAACGAAACACGATGAGAACATGATGCAAGAACCTCGGGGAACCCGGGGGGTTATATATTACGAAGATTCAATGCATAAGGAAAGTTTTGACACGAAAACGAAGTGGAGACGGAGTTCAGGGGAGTCAAACCCCCTCCAGCGCCAGGTGGGTCCGCACGGGTGGGTGTCCACCCGAGCTCCGTTCCTCTTCAGTTTCGTCCCGTAACTTCCCTTATGTAATAAAAACATCAAAAATATAAAAAGATTGGAGTTTCACGAACCTTCTGTTTTCACCACTTTTACCTATTCAAAGACGAACTCTGCAGTTTCTGGTGTTTGGTTCTTGATAAATTCTTCTGGAGTCACCATTTGAATGACATCCACTTCTTCATTGTAAGAATCTCCAGAAATATAATGTTTTAGTCTTTGACCATTAACCACCTGTGTTGTGTCATCCTTCAAAGAAGAGATTTTTATGGCACCTGAACGGTACACTTCCTTGATAACAAAAGGTCCTTCCCATTTGGAGAGTAGTTTCCCTGCAAAAAATCTGAGACGAGACCTATACAAAAGAACTTTCTCACCAACATGGAACTCCCTTTTGAGAATTCTCCTATCATGCCATCTTTTTACTTTTTCCTTAAAGAGCCTAGCATTTTCGTAAGATTACCCTCCCCACTCATCTAGATTACTTAAATCGAGCAGTCTTTTCTCACCAGCAAGTCTAAAATCTCTATTCAACTCTTTCACTGCCCAATAAGCTTTGTGTTCTAATTCTAAAGGCAAGTGACAAGCTTTCCCATAAACCATTTTGTAAGGAGATATCCTCATAGGATTTTTATAAGCAGTTCTATAAGCCCACAAAGCGTCATTCAACTTTTTAGCCCAATTTTTTCTAGACCTATTGACAGTCTTCTGCAAGATAGATTTAATTTCCCTATTGAAAAGTTCTACTTGCCCACTAGTTTGGGGGTGATAAGCTGAAGCTATTCTGTGGTTTACATCATACTTAGCGAGAGTTTTTCTAAAACCCCCGTGAATAAAATGGGAGCCTCCATCAGTCATGAGATATCTAGGTACACCAAACCTAGGAAAAATGACATCTTTGAGCATTTTCAAAGAGGTCTTACCATCAGCACTGCTCGTAGGTATGGCTTCTACCCACTTTGTAACATAGTAAACAGCAGCAAGAATATGAGTATACCCTTTTGAAGGAGGAAAAGGCCCCATAAAGTTGAATCCACAAGATTCAAAAGGTTCAATAACAATAGAATAATTCATAGGCATTTCATTGCGTCTAGAGATGTTACCTACTCGTTGGCATTCATCACAGGATAAGATAAACTTCCTTGCATCTTTAAAATGAGTAGGCCAATAAAATCCATATTGTAAAACCTTCTGTGCAGTCCTATCCCCAGCATGATGTCCTCCATAAGCACTGCCATGACATTTTCTCAATATCTCTTGTTGTTCAAATTCTAGAACACATCTTCTCATAATGCCATCTACTCCCTCCTTATATAGGTGTGGGTCATCCCAAAAGTAATGCCTTAGATCATAGAAGAATTTCCTTCTTTGCTGGGCTGTAAAGGTTGGAGGCAAATACTTGGAAACAATAAAGTTAGCATAATCGGCATACCAAGGATTCTCATGTGCACTTACCCTTATTGCAGCTAACTGCTCATTTGGAAAATTATCATTAACATGCAAAGGGTCAAAAGAGATGTTTTCCAAACAAGATAAATTATCAGCAACAGGATTATCAGCACCTTTCCTATCCACAATATGCATATCAAACTCTTGCAAAAGCAACACCCACCTTATAAGCCTAGGCTTAGCGTCCTTCTTTGTCATAAGGTACTTAATAGCTGCATGGCCAGTATGAATAGTAACCTTAGAATCAACAATATAAGGTGTAAACTTATCACAAGCAAAGATTACAGCTAAGAACTCTTTTTCAGTAGTAGCATAATTCTTTTGAGCAGCATCTAGAGTCTTGCTAGTATCTTTACTATTATTTTCAAAGCTGCGAATGCCTGGTGTCACACTTCAAGAAATTACACACAAAATGCCACCGCTAACAGATTTTTCAATAAAATAGATAAAAAATCTTAGCTTATATCCACTCACACTGACTTCCATGCGATCCAAAAATATCTCGTGTACAGTTGAATAATAGCTTGGCACGCCGTGTTATTAGAGAAATACGATCCAAAAAAATCGCATGTACTGTTGAAAGATAACTCTTTTTTGAGATGCTAGGAAATAAGAACCGCACATGCAGGCTCGCAGCTTATATACTCCAGTAGTCAATGTATCATGCATGCACCGCTTGTGCCGGGCACCACGGCGAGCGGCGTTGCCGGCGAGCAAGTGCTGCCCTAAAGGTGACGCTGGACCCGGGCAGTGTGAGAAGCAAGCATGCTGCCTCGCCGTCGGTCTTTGCGGCCGCGTGTGCAGGTATTCATCGCTGACGAGCTCCTCCAGCCGCTCCCTCCATGGGCATGGTCAACTTCCTGCTCACTGAAGAACAAGATGGTCGCGCTCTCCGCCACGTGGAAAAGAATCATATCACCTGCACCACAAATGCCAAGAGACGAGGGTGTCTACAAGCCGAGGAATTGTGCCACCAGCGAGGACGGCGTGTCATGGTCTTTCCAATCGTCCACTGCAGCTCCATGGTGATCATGACGGGTGCAACCGGCGTCAATTTGAGCAGCGGCGCGGCTGTCGAGCTGAAGCGGCACCGGTCGTGGCGCCCTGACGCGGTGGTCTCATGGTGTCAGGCAAGTAGCTATCTTGAGGTGGCCCTGAGTGTAGCTCCTTTTTTTCATTTATTTTTCCTTACCGTAATTTAGATACGGTATCTATTTCTTTGGCCCGTGTCAAATAGACATACATGTTTTTATAAGCAATAAGTATACAATGAAAAAGAACCATGAAAAATTCAATATTCTTTGTAGGCCGATCTTGCACACATAAATATCCAGTGTGACGTTGGTTTGGTTTCTAAATGACGCGCAATAATTTACTGTAAATGAGTTTTGTGCAATACATCTACTACAAGTTTTGTTAAAGTTAGACTCGCAACAGATCGATAACCAGACGCGTAGCAGATCGATGCTGTAAGGGGGCAAAAGATGTGGTTTCCAATCTGATCCTTTATATGGTCTATACCAAACATGCATTAAATATATAGTTGAAGTGAAAGAAAGGGTAGTGAGATTACGACGAGTACTGCTGTACAAACGACGTTTGATGTACGATCACATCCGGTGGTCCGCTAGGCTATGCTTCCACCCAGGGATGGTTGGATCGCTGGTGTCGTGCGGCTATCGTAGGCAAAGTGTCGTGTGTACTCCCTCCGTCCAAAGCTTAAGTCTTTCATGGCAATATTATGAAAAGTACAATAGACTATGTTAGGCCTTCATATCTGAGCAATATCGATGAATGGCAATAATTGTAAAAGAAATGTTTATATTTATTAAATCGAAATTCTTCCTTGACAATGTCATGATCTACTTCTGTTGATGCCCCTTCATAAGGCAGATTTTGCAAGTACTTAAAATACCGCTGCTAACGGTTAACAAATTACATACAAATTGCACGTTTGTAATCCTGCTCCCTCTTCTCGCGCGACTTAGAAGAAAATTACGGGCGGCTAGCGATATATTGTTGTTTTTGCGGAGCTTGGTTGTTATTGTTTTATAAGTTCATATGTTAGTTTGTTCCTAACCATATGGGATGAGCTTGCATCTCACAAGATAGGGAGGCCTTATAATCTATTTGCCAACCAATCAACCACTATAATCTATCAGAAACGTGGAGCAAGCCATCACCACCGACTTCAAGCTCAGACCAAGTGCCAGTTGATGCGACGAGTGGCGAAAGGCCACGATTTTGGTCAACACGCGGGAGAAACGGTGAGGAAAAGGTCGTGGTCAAGTCAGACGTGGCACATGTCGGCATATACAATCTCAGACTGGTAGGTGTTGGTCGAGAGCCAACATGCATATCATTACTCAAATAAAGTTATGACGGAGAAGAAAATGAGTAGTTAGGAAAAATGAAATAGTACAACCAAATTTGGAAAAAATGATTTAAACAAATGAAAGGAGCGAAAAAAACTTATTGATTTTTTTATATGAGTAACTATATACAAGACTCATGTTGTTGCACACGTAGTTTAAATTTTTTTTTTGAATTTTATTATGGTTATGGACGAGCAAAACTGCTACTATCAAATTAGTTTTGATTTGCACTTATAAGAGGAACATATACACGTAGATTTTTTATCTTCGCTTCCTGTTGTCTGCAGTACCATATCTTTTCACGTTGATATTGGAGTAGGTTAGATTTTCCAAATATTATTCCATGTCAAGAAGCCTTATCCTTGTCACATCGGCTTTTCCCAGCGGCAATCAAATGAGTCCTCAATGTACATAGACCATTGTTGAGGTAGGGCTCGACATGAGATAACATGGTCGAATGAGTCCTCGACGTATAGACCGCTGGTTAGGTAGGGATTGACATGGGCCAACGTGTCTCTCTCAAGGTCGGCCTCGATGTTGAGCAAGGACGTCTCACTTTCGAGGATGTGGTCAATGTGGGAAAACATAGGTCAAGGTCGAGATGCTTTCTACCATGACCGCGTCTAGGGAGGGAGAGACTGAACCAACCATGGGGAAATGAAGTAGGGAGAGTTTATTTATACAGAGTTGAGAGAGGCAGAAATAGAGTTGTGGTCGGTAGACAAAGAGCGGCCAGAGAGAGGGGGTTGCATGCAATTAAGGAGTGGCATGTGGTCTGTGGAGCATGGCCTATGGGCAGGAGTGAGTGGCTCTGCAACGAGGGAGGGCGTTGAGCTAATGGCTGGTGGCTCTCGTGAGAAGGCATCGTGGATACGGTATAATGGTGTGAGCGAAGTTGTCAGAAAACGAGTGTTCTGTTGAGGAAAAGAAAGTGAAGGATGTTATAGCAACGGTCTCTTTCAATATACGGATATTTCAGCAAAATCACAGTACGCGAGCAACAAGGACCGAACCAAACAGAGGGGAAAAGGGGTAAGATGATGATGTAGTAAATCTAAGCTCCGTTGCGAAGCACGGGTATTTAACTAGTAATGAATAACATTCAGCTTCTTGTCAACACGTTGTCCAAGGACAGCACCCACAACAAAGTCACTAGCATCACACATGATTTCAAAAGGTAAACTCCAATCAGGTGGTTGGACTATAGGAGTAGTTGTTAAAGCTTTCTTCAAAGTTTCAAAGGCTTCCTTACAATCATCATCAAAAACAAAAGGTACATCTTTTTGAAAAAGATTAGTAAGGGGCTTTGAAATTTTGGAGAAATCTTTAATAATTATCCTATAGAAACCAGCATGACCAAGGATACTACGAATACCTTTGATATCCCTAGGACAAGGCATCTTCTCAATTGCTTCAATTTTGGCTCTGTCAACTTCAATACCTCTTTCAGAGATCTTATGTCCTAGAACAATTCCTTCATTAACCATGAAATGACATTTCTCCCAGTTAAGAACAAGGTTGGTTTCTTCACATCTCTGCAAAACTTTATCAAGGTTGTGCAAACAGTTATCAAAAGAATTTCCATAGACGGAAAAATCGTCCATGAAAACCTCCACAATTTCTTCACAAAAACCATGAAATATAGCAGACATACATCTCTAAAAAGTATCAGGAGCGTTACATAAACCAAAAGGCATACGCCTATAAGCATAAGTATCATAAGGACAAGTGAAAGTTGTTTTCTCCTGGTCCTGTGCTTTCATAGCGATTTGAGAAAACCCAGAATAACCATCAAGAAAGCAAAAGTGAGTCTTTTTGGACAGTCTCTCAAGCATTTGATCAATAAAGGGCAAAGGATAATGATCTTTATTAGTAACTTTATTAATATTTCTAAAATCAATGCACATTCTATACCCAACCACTACTCTCTGGGGTATCAGCTCATTATCCTCATTAGGCACAACAGTAATTCCCCCTTTCTTGGGATCACAATGAACAGGGCTAACCCATTGACTATCAGCAATAGGATAAATAATACCACCATCAAGGAGTTTTAATACCTCATTTCTTACCACTTCCTTCATTTTAGGATTTAGACGGTGCTGGTGCTCAACAACTGGTTTTGCATCAGGCTCAATATTAATAGCATGCTGACATATAGTGGGAGAAATTCCTTTTAAATCATCAATAGTATAACCCATAGCTCCTCGGTGCTTCTTCAATACCTCAAATAGCCTTTCTTCTTCCTTCTCTGAAAGTTTAGAACTAATAATCACAGGATATATCTTCTTATCATCAAGATAAACATATTTAAGATCATCAGGTAAAGGTTTTAATTCGAAAACAGGATCCCCTTTGGGTGGTAGTGTGGTACCCAAATCTTCCACGCATAAATTATGCTTAAGTAACCCAGGCTGACGAAGGAAAACCTCATCAATCTCATTTCTTTCCTTCATAAAGGCATCACTTTCATGATCTTCCATGAACTGCTGCAAAGCATTGTTAGGAGCAAGAGAAATGGAAGATAGTTGTTCAACCTTGAAATCCTCATCAGGTAATTCATTTTCATAAGGGGTTTTGGAAAATTTGGAAAAATTAAAGTCATAAGATTCTCCAGCAAACTTAGTCAAAACTTTTTCCTTCCTGAAATCTATGATAGTATAGGTTTTACTAACTTCTTTACCAAGTACTAGAAAATCAGCAGGATATTTAATCTTACCACAAAGGACCTCCTCATCTCTTACAATACCAATGGGGCAAACTTGCTCTCTATTGACAAGGTGAATAACCACATCAATTTCTTCAAGCTCACAAGGACCAATCTCATGCATAATTTCCCTGTAAAGCTCATAAGGAATAGCACTAGAACTAGCACCAATATCACATAAACCATAGTAGCAATGATCACCAATTTTATCAAAGAGCACAGGAACACTAGCTTTTCTAGCCTTACTGGGATGAGAGATAATATTAGAAGCGTCTTCACAGAAGACAATATACTCATCCTCTATATTTCTAGTGACAAGATCTTTCACAATAGCTATCACATGCTCGATATCAATAAGCTCATCAGAACCTACAGTTTTCTTTGCGCTTTTACTAACCACATTAGCCAAAATAGAGTGTTCCCTTACCTTGGAGGAAATAGGGATCTTCTCAACATAAGGTTCAGGCAAAATAGGATCAAGAGTACAAACCTCTATACTGGCAGGAATGTGGGTAACAATGTCTTTATAAGGAGCATGGTACTTGTCCCACTTTTTCTTGGGAATCTCAATATAAGAGGCAAAAGCATTAAAAACATTCCGCAAGAACTTGAGGATCAAGACCAAACTTATTGCTAATATCACGGAAGTTATTAGTTGCCATAAAAGATTTAATGCACTCATAATCATAGTTTATACCTGACTTTCTTCCTTTGTCATTTTCCCAAGCCTAGGTATTATCTTGAATACGGTCTAAAAGATCCCATTTAGCTTCTTCCTTCATACTTGTGAATGATCCAGCACACGAAGCATCTAATAAACCTTTATCATGAAGAGAAAGCCTAGCATAAAAGTTATTGAGAATAATATTGTTAGGGAGTTCATGAATAGGACATTTAAGCATTAGCAGCTTCAATCTCCCCCAAGCTTGAGCTGTACTTTCTCCATCAAAAGGCCAAAAGTTATATATAAGACTTCTATCCTTTTGGATTTCACTGGGAGGATAAAATTTAGAGTAAAAGAGAGATGCCATCCCCTCCCATTCCATGGATTGTCCATTCTTTAGCAGCTTATACCATGCCTCAGCTCTCCCTTTCAAGGATATGGAGAGTAACTTCTTCTTCACCTGTTCAGTTGTGATACCTGCACACTTAAACAACCCGCATAATTCATGGATATAAAGCAAGTGATCACCAGGATGGACAGTTCCATCCCCAAATTAATAATTATCCATAACACGATTAACAATACTTGTAGGTATCTTAAAAGGATCGATCTCAACATGTGGTGGTTCATCTACTACCATAGAAGTGGTAGTAGTTTTCCCAAACAGAAAACCAAGTGGGTTATTCATATTGGAAACAAAGTAATAAGCAGTAACTAAAGCAATACTCACAGTAAAAGTTTCCCTTACCAGTTCCACTCTTCAATAGCGCTTCACTCCCCGGCAACAGCGCTAGAAAATAGTCTTGATGAGCCACAATTATAGGGGGTGTATCGTAGTACTTTCGATAAATATGAGTGTTGATCCCAACGAGGAGCAGAAGGTGCTTAACAGTGGTATGGACCAGGAAATCCCTGTGAATACTTAGCAAACGGATTTTTAGTGGTTTTATAACAAAGTAACAAAACAAGGAGCAAGTAACAAGAGTAACGAACATACGGAGCAAGTGGCCCAATCCTTTCTTAGCAAAGGACAAGCCGGTGGAAATACTTATAAGGACCAAACGTTCTTGAGGACACATGGGAGTTTTGTCAAGTGCTTTCGCTTCAAATAGCTGAGTACTCTTCTTTGGTGTTTGTAAGTGTTGTGTGGGTGAACCTGTGCTAACATACCGCCCTTCCTAGTACTAATACATACTTGTGATTAAACCCCCTGTAAACATACGTAACTACAGGAAAGTAATTAAGATATAAATCTAACCACATCCTTAAACTCTAAGATCCTACACTCCCTTGTGCAAAGGTGTCCTAACGAGGGTTCAGGTTTCTGTCACTCCGGCAACCCCATGATTAGTAGCCAAATACACAATGCATTCCCCTAGGCCCATAAATGGTGAAGTATCATGTAGTCGACATTCACATGACACAACTAGAAGAATAGCACCACAACTTAAATACTAAACCATTGAATAATAACTCATCACAGATTCACGACTAACAACATGACTTCTCCCATGTCCTCAAGAACTAAACGAACTACTCACAAGACATCATATGGATCAAGATCAAATATGATATGATAATGGATAACAATCTGAACATAAACAATAATCCAATGGTTCCACTCACAATCATCAACTACAATAGTAATCAACACCGGGAAAGTTTCCCCTAACGAACTAAAGCAATATCCAACACAATTGTTACAGCGGGACGGAGTGATGGTGCTGGTGGAGATGATGGTGTGGATGATGATGATGATCCCGATGAAGCCTAGCTTGATGACGGTGTTGATGGCGACGGTCTCCCCTCTCCGGGAAGGAATTCCCCTGGTAGAAATCTATCTGCCAAAGATATCTTTCTCTCTCGGTGTTTTCTGCCCCCCAGAGGCGGTGGAAGTCTATCTCTGGTCGCCTCCCTTGTGTTAGGGTTCCGTAGGGAAGATATAGGCGAAGGGGCGGAGTCGGAGGCCGAGCAGGTGGGCCAAACCCACCCTAGGTGCGGGGTCAGGTGGGCGCACGCCTAGGGGGGTGTGGGCCCCCTGAGGCCCCCCTTCGCTCCTCCTGGCTTCCTTCGTCTTCCGGTAAAATAATATGTTTCCATATTTTTCTGGTATTTTTCTGATCTTCGCGAAATTACACCGAAACGTCGTCTTTTCCATCAGAATCCAGACTCCAGCAGTCCATCCTCCAGTAATCATCCAACATGCATCAACAGATGAAAAGCCATAAGTAATACTTCATAATAAGACAAATATCAATGAATAGAGGTAAATTATTATATAGGATGGTGATGCAAATTGGGCGTATCACCTGCCTGCCCTACGACTCCGCCCCTTCGCCTATATCTTCCCTACGGAACCCTAATACTAAGGGAGCGACCACATATAGATTTCTGTCGCCTTTGGGGGTGGAAAACACCGAGAGAGAAAGATCTATCCGGAGACAGATTTCAGCCGGGGGAATTCCTTCCCGGAGAGGGGAGACTGTTGCCATCAACACCATCATCAAGCTAGGCTTCATCGGGATTATCATCATCATCCACACCATCATCTCCACGAGCACCATCATCACCACTTCGTCCCGCTGTAACAATTGTGTTGGATATTGCTTAGTTCATTAGGGGAAACTTTCCCGGTGTTGATTACTATTGTAGTTGATGCTTGTGAGTGGAACCATTGGATTATCGTTTATGTTCAGATTGTTATCCATTATCATATCATCTTTGATCTTGATCCATATGATGTCTTGTGAGTAGTTCGTTTAGTTCTTGAGGACATGGGAGAAGTCATGTTGTTAGTAGTGAATCTGTGATGAGTTATTATTCAATGGTTTAGTATTTAAGTTGTGGTGCTGTTCTTCTAGTTGTGTCATGTGAACGTCGACTACATTATACTTCACCATTTATGGGCCTAGGGGAATGCATTGTGTATTTGGCTACTAATCGTGGGGTTGCCGGAGTGACAGAAACCTGAACCCCCGTTAGGACACCTTTGCACAAGGGAGTGTAGGGTCTCAGAGTTTAAGGATGTGGTTAGATTTATACCTTAATTACTTAGTTACGGATGTTTGCAGAGGGTTTAATCACAAGTATGTATTAGTCCTAGGAAGGGCGGTATGTTAGCATAGGTTCACCCACACAACACTTACAAACACCAAAAAAGAGTACTCAACTATTTGAAGCGAAAGCACTTGACAGAACTCCCATGTGTCCTCAAGAACGTTTGGTCCTTATAAGTATTTCCACCGCTTGTCCTTTGCTAAGAAAGGATTGGGCCACTTGCTCCGTTTGTTCGTTACTCTTGTTACTTGCTCCTTGTTTTGTTACTTTGTCAGAAAACCACTAAAAATCCGTTTGCTAAGTATTCACAAGAATTTCCTGCTCCATACCATTGTTCAGCACCTTCTGCTCCTCGTTGGGATAGACACTCCTATTTATACAAATTACTACGATACACCCCCTATACTTGTGGGTCATCATGCCCCGCTGTAATTTGTTCACCCAGCATGTTATTTATCTTAAGGAGAACACCTCTAGTGAACTATGGACCCCTGTCCAATCTTTATCATTGATACATCATCTACTGTTACCGTTTACTTTCTACAAGCAACTATTACCTTCCACACTATACGTTTAATTCTTTGTTTTCAGCAAACCAGTGAGATTGACAACCTCACTGTAAGTTGGGGCAAAGTCTTGAGTTTGTGTTGTGCAGGATTCCAAGTTGTTAGCAACACCTTGGAGTTGTTTCCTTGCTCCTACTGGTTTGATAACCTTGGTTTTATAACTGAGGGAAAACTTGCTGCTGTGCTGATCACACCTTGATCTTGGGGTCTCCCGACGAGGCTCTGCAGTCACTGAGCCACATCACTTATGTTATTTCATCTATTTTGCATGTTGGATGAATTTTGGAGGATGAACTGCCGGAGTCAGGATTCTGATGGAAAAAGCGGTGTCCAGATGCAATATTCGCAAAGATCAGAAAATTCCAGAAAATATATGAAATTCTTATTTTTCTAGAAGATGAAGGAAGCCGGAAGGGGAAGTGGAGATGGGCCACAAGGGGCCCACACCACCCCCTGGAGCAGCCCCCCTGGGCTGCGCCACCAGGTGGTGTGGCCACACTGGCCCACCTCTGGCATCGCCATTTCGCCTATAACATCCCCCCGAAACCCTAAGACTCGAGAGCGACCACAGAAAGTTTATGCCGCATCTGCGAGGCGGAAACTACAAATGGAGAAAGATCTCTCGACATGCAGAATTTTGCCGAGGAAATTCCTTCCCGGAGAGGGGAGATCATCGCCATCAACACCATCATCAAGCTAGACTTCATCAGGATCATCATCATCATCATCTTCACCATCATCTCCACCAACACCATCACCACCACTCCATCCCGCTGTAACAATTGGGTTGAATCTTGCATAGTTATTAGGGGAAACTTTACCGGTGTTGATTACTTTTGTAGTTGATGCTTTTTAGTGGAATCATTGAATTATTGTTTATGTTCAGATTGTTACTTATCATTATATCATCTCTGATCTTGATCCATATGATGTCTCATGAGTAGTTCGTTTAGTTCTTGAGGACATGGGAGAAGTCATGTTGTTAGTAGTGGAATTGTGTTGAGAAATATTCAATGGTTTGATATTTAAGTTGTGGTGTTATTCTTCTAGTGGTGTCATGTGAATGTAGACTACATGATACTTCACCTTTATGGGTAGGAGAATGCATTGTGTATTTGTCTACTAATTGTGGGGTTGCCGGAGTGACAGAAACTCGAACCCCCGTTAGGAAACCTTTGCACAAGGGAGTGTAGGATCTTAGAGTTTAATGTTGTGGTTAGGTTTTTATCTTAATTACTTTCTTATAGTTTCGGATGCTTGCAAGGGGTTTAATCACAAGTATGTATTGGTTCAAAGGTCGGTACATTAGCATAAGTTCACCCACAACACTTATCCAACCAAAGAAGATTAATCAACTATATGAAGCGAAAGCACTTGACAATATTCCCATGTTTCTTCGAGAAACGGTTGTAGGATCCCTCCTTAGTAAAGGAAAAAGGATCCCTGTGATTGCAATGCTAGTCCCTGGATCATTGCTAGCATCCACAGTTTAAGATGAAGTACACAGATACAAAGGTCATTATTATATCCACTCCAGAGATAAACATAGTCTTTACAACTCAAAGGCCACAGGCCTAATACAAGAGTTTGAATAAGTAAATAAATATAAGTCTTCATCTTCATGTGCCACAGGCAAACATGTTGAGTGTAGACTCATGACACCTAATCCTCATCAGAGTAACCTGCAACATCACAAGTTACAGCCACAATGGGTCAATACTTTGGAATAGTATTGGCAAGTGATACCTTGGTATATTTTAAGTGGACTAGATACTATATGCATATTTGGCTAAGTGTAGTTTGGCTTGCTTTGCTCAAAATAGGTTTTGCCTATTAGTTGAAATCACTAAGTTTTTCTTTGTCAAAAACTTTTCCCAAGGAACCACCAATAGACATTGAGGTCCTTCACCCTTGTTCACCCACAAGTTTTTACTTAGAAGTTGGAATGATGAGATTCTTGATAGCTTCCATGTCTTGATGCTCAAGTTGTCCATTGCCATGGACTTGGCTAAGTACTTAGATTTTTCCATCTGCAGAGGTTGTGCACTTTCCCCACCAGACTTGGTTTCACCAAGACAGGACCTTTCAGAAGCCTTCCCTTAGACCAAATGGACGCGTTCCAACCTATCATCCCACTACCACCAACTGTCCAAATGGCTAAGTTCTAGCAACCTATGTGATCCAGGCAGAGCCCATATTACCAAGTGTCTGCACTAGAAGCTTCTCAACACTTGGCCTCTAAAATCCCTTTGTTCCTGGGTGGCTTTCCACAAGTGAGATACACAAGGTAAACCATAGCCATGGGCCTTGTGTAACCACTCAACCAAAACCACCAATCAAGTCCCTTTCCACCCAGGTGATTCATTGACTTAGTTGTTTTATTAAGCAAAACAAAAGTCCAAAGACTTAGAAATATTTTCATCATAGCATGTGTATTTCACCAACCCTTGTTTGCTACTAGCTAGGCTAAGCATGGCATAGATAGTAACTTAAATTAGAAATTTCCTACCAATTCTACAACTACTTAGGATTTCCCATCATGGCATATAGGCAAAATAGTAACATGCAAGACTTAGCAAAATATTTCTAATGCTTAATACAAAATATAGGGATAGAAATATTCATGAAGTACCACTTGCCTTGGTAGTTGGGAGAGTAGCACTCCTCACAATCACAATCACTAGCACCAAAATCTACACATAGAAATATAGCCACAATCACATACAAAACAATTACAATCAAAAATATATGCATGCATGCAAAATGCTAAGTGATGATTTTTAAAACTCAATCAAGCAAGTGCATAGTACTGAATCCTAAACAAGTCAAAAACTTGCCAAACCAAATTTATTTAACACTAAAAACAATTCCTAAGCAATTCATATACTCAAATAATCCCTACACATGTTTCTGAAAATAAAACTATTTTAACAGAAGCAAAACTTTAAACACATTGCATAAATAGAAAGGGCTTGCTCTCCTGATTCCAACGGTATAAAATTTGTCAAATTCTAACGTGTGGATCAAAAGTTATAGCTAAACCAATTTTGGATATAAATCAGATTCAAATTCTGTTTTAAACCTAACTCACTGCCACGCGTCTTAACCTTACTGGTCGATACCGCTTCGCGTCGGATCGTGCTTCCGCGCCGTTGGATCAACTTAGATCCAACGCGCCAGATCTAAAGAAGACGATTCGTCCTCGTTCTAATCTAATCCCTACGATGCAGATCTAACGGCTGCTGTTGCTTTGACCAAAGTCCAGCGGCGCTAGCGGCGGCGATCGGGCGGCGTGGTCTCGATGGCGGTGCCGGCGTTCTAGGTCGCCCGGGGAGGGGAGAGGATGCTCACCAGAACCGCCGTGACGAGGTGAAGCTCAATGTGTCTCTGGTTGGCGTAGGGGCGCTCAAAGTCGTCGCGGATTGCTCGTCGGAGTTCGCGAACGCGTCAGGTACGGCTGCTTGTTGACGTTGGCGATGTTCTGAGCCACGCTAAGACAAGAGGAGGGCACCGTTAGATGCGCAAGACGCTGGGGGTCTTAGGCGTATCAGACAGAGGGCAAGGGGCGGCTGGTACTTACGGGGAGAGGTCGCCGGAGTTCGAGCAGAGAGCGGCGCTTGTTGTCATTGCCGAGGCTGCTGCACCATGCGCGAGCAAATGGGAGGTGTCAGTAGATGCACACGGAGCTGTAGAGCATGATAGCATGAACCATGGACATAGGGGGGCGCGGTGCTCACCGGAATTCGTCGGCGAGGTCGTCGGAACAGCGGAGTTGCGGCGAGGAATACTCGCGGCCTGGGGGCGCTCTGTGGTTGGTGAGTGAGGGGAAATGGCCGCGAGAGGGAGGGGTTTAAGTAGGCAGGGGCTCGACAAGAAACGCCTGGAGAATCAATGTCAATTACGCCGCGGAATCAACGCAGCAACGGCCAACGGCGACGTGCTCTTCGCGAAATTTGGGGAAGACAACGGTGATGTGGACAGGGCCCACTTGTCAGCGAATAGAACAGAGAGGAAGTGGGGTCCGGGCGTCAGCGACTCTGTGGGTGTGTCTGCGCGTGAGAGAGAGAGAGGGGGGACCCGGGTGGGCTAGCTGGGCTGGATTTTCTGTTGGGCTGAAATAGTAGCGACGGCCCTTTTCCTTTTCTTTATTCCTTTTCTATTTCTAATTCGATTTTCTGGAATGATTTTTAAATGAATTCAAACTCTATTTGAATTCAAATCTTTTTCAGGATTTTTGTAGTGTGCAACAGTCACCAATCTAGGCATAAAATCTTGTGGTCCCTCTGTTCAAGCTTGGTTCTTTTTAATAAACAAAATAAACAGTGCTATAGTACTTGATTTGGAAATGTTTTGAAAATGGTTTTGAATCCATATTTATTTTGTATATTTTTGTCCAAACTCCACACTTAATCCAATCAACAAGGAAGCAAACAAACTTGGTTTAAAACACTTATGCTCTCAAATGAGGATGGTCATTTGATTTAAGTTTGCTCACATAAAATGATAGCACTATGTGCTTCTGTTTTCTTGAAAATGATCTCAAAATTTTATGCATGCATGAATGATATGCAATCTTTGAAATCATGATTTTAGGGATGTTACAACGGTCCTCATTAGTAATACAATAGGCTTTTCCTTTGCTGAAGAAAGGATTGGGCCACTTGTTGCAATTATTATTATTGTCTTTTATTGTCTCACACTTTATTTCTTTGCATTATCAAAAAACCCTAAAAATCCGTTTGCTAAGTATTTACAGAGAATTCCTGATCCAAACCACTAGTCAACACCTTCTGCTCCTCGTTGGGATCGACACTCCTATTTATCGAAAGTACTACGATACACCCCCTATACTTGTGGGTCATGACGAAGCTCCACCATGCCGAGTCATATCCATGCCTCTAGATAGGCCCGTCGTAGTCACCGCCGCTTTCGCCGCCCAAACTTCGTTGTAGCTCGGTTTCGCTACGAGCTCCCACCACCTCGTCCGCCAAGTGTTCGGCGTTTTGCCGGTTCGGCCATGGACTCCGACGACGAGGAGATGTTCGCTGTGTTGCTTGAGGAGGAGAACGTCGTTGCCGCCGAAGATGCAGAGCACATGCAGATCCTCGCCTCCCTCGCCCAGTTGTACATGCAGCCGATGACGCCGAAGCGTGGAGGTTCGGCGAAGGGTCGCCGAAAGTGCAAGGCAAGGCAGAGAATGGAGGGATACTGCATGTTGTACGCCTACTACTTTGCCGACGAGCCGTTGCATGAAGAGGCTATTTTTTGGCCTCGTTTTAGGATGAGCCGGAAGATCTTCCTCAAGATCATGCATGACATCCGTGAATTCAACCCCTATTTCATGTGCAAGAAGGACTGCACTGGCATGGTTGGGTTTTCCTCATTGCAGAAGTGCACAGTGGCGATGCGGTTGCTTGCATACGGAGCGTCGGGTGATAGTGCCGATGACTATATCCGCATGGCCGAGTCCACCACCATCAATTGCTTGTACAGATTTTGCATAGCAGTGATTGCAGTGTTTGGAAAACAGTACTTGAGAACACCCACTGCTGGAGACACTATTCGGATCCTCGCAGTCAATGAAAGTAGAGGATTTCTGGGATGCTTGGAAGCATATACTGCATGCATTGTGTAACACCCTCAGAATCGGTCCTATGCAAGTCTCAGCGATTCCCGCCAAACCCGCGTAGAAACGATTCAAAGGTGCCCACCAGGCACTTTCGTGCGGGTGGAAAACGAAGTAATATCATTACACATAGTCCTCGATAGAACCCACAGAACAGATATATACAGCACGACTCCATGAGTCAAGAATACAGATATACAGTACAAAGATCCAAATCTCCCTAAAAACGATACAATGTCCGACTACGGACAAGATGCAAATGGGGCTAAGAGCCCTGAAGAATAACCAATGGCGTCCATAACCCTGCCCAGGCCAAGCCGAAAGGGTAACCCTGCTAACGACGTCAATCTCAAAACCTGCTAAAAACAAAAGGGGTGCCGACAAAGGGCAAAGGAAAAAGAGCCAAGATCGAGGCCAAGACACGGCGAGACTAGAATTCCGGTCCTCGCCACATAGGTATGGTGGATGAAGCGGCGAAGATGCACTAAACAATCTATAGAGACTCGATATAACTGTCGGCTATCAGAGAGGGATAAGAAAGACCTATTCGAAACCAACCTGATACTACCACCAAACATACCCATCCTGGTATTTCCCCCTCGAGACCAAACGAGGAAGTCAACCGAGGAACTCACACAGTTGGCAGTTTTATTTATTCAGTTATC
The DNA here is from genome assembly GCA_023614405.1 of Avena insularis. NCBI lineage: Eukaryota > Viridiplantae > Streptophyta > Magnoliopsida > Poales > Poaceae > Avena > Avena insularis. The sequence goes on along the minus strand of CM042689.1, from coordinate 24,882,883 downwards.
ATTGCAGCAATTACTAGTCAGGTATAGATAGTCATCATGATATAATAAGCAGTGGGCACTTTTAGTTAACCATTCCGTTGTAGTTGTGACACTTACTAGTCAGATACAATTAGCATGAGATATCCCAAACCCATCAGTTGTTGGTACTTTTATTTAGCCATTCCGTTGTAGTGAAGCTGATTACTAGTCATATCGAATACAAGTCAAATTATAACAGTAAACTTTAGTTATAGTTGTCTATGATCGAGAACTGTGCTCCAAGTTGTCCATAACCGCGGACACGGCTTTTCGAAAAGATTTAACCCTGCAGGGGTGCACCAAAGTTTCCACACGCACCTACACCCTTGTTGTCAGATGAGGTAGGTATAAGATCACAAAACATACACCCAACGGTATGTCGATGGGGTTTCGGACACGACGTTTCCCAGACCCAAAGCAAGCACATGGGGGCCACCCCACTAAGCTACCCGCAACAAAGTCGGCCGGTCTCCGAGACGGACCCAGAGGTTTGTGACAATGGTTGTAAACGACTGGGAACCCGAAAGTGTGACTGGGCTTGTCGATACCGCGAAAACATTCCACATTGGTTCCAAAACAGTACAGGCGCTCCACGCGCAATCGTAAATAAAGCAGTAAAGCATGGCATAAGTACATGATAGTAACAAAGCCCCAAACTACTTTGTGGCCCCCGGTACAGTACTTTGAAATCAGGTACTAATCGATGGGGGTGCCCACACACCCCACGTGTGGTTAGCGCGCTCGACCTCGGAACAGGTGTCAAGAACTCGGGGTCCTACGGGACACCAGTGAGCGGTTAAAAACCAAATATTGTCTATTACCCAGCGGTGCCTCTGCATTATTTACCTACTTTCAATTTTAGTTATTAAACAATAATTAAATCCATGATCATCTCCACCATAAAGCATGGCAGTCTTCCAACAAATGTGGTACTTGACGACACACAACGGCACTTGAGCAAGCAACTACAACACGCAAGTCCAACTATCTACCAAACAACAGGTAATAGGATGTGTCCAAGGCAATATAAGGCTACAAGGGATATCACGGGTATGAAAACTAGAGCATCGCAACACAGATAGCAATAGATCAACAGGAGGAAATAAAGACTATAAATGTAAAATAGGTAGAAAGGGGGAGAATGCTCGCCTGAAAACATTGTCGAAGGTTCATCCGAAGATCGGGTCGACACTCGCATCAACTCACCGGCCTAATCCGTGAAGAAGCAAAGCACTAGAAGAAACACCGGATGCACTATTTAATACTACAACAGAAGATCGGCATGATGCATGTATGATGTATGACATGGCAAAGATGCGATGCAATTAGGCAAAATTAAACAGAACAGGGGTCCCGACAATTTATTATATGGTTTAAGTTATTTAGATACCCCGCAATTTAAGTGTTGTCTTAACAAGTCGAAACATGGCATCGGTTCGCTACATAAATTTAAATGGAGCCAATGTTAGACTAGATTCGCCCGCATATGGCCTCCATATTTACTTTAGGTGAATCGACATAATGTCCCCAAACCACATGATATGATGCGAGCATGTACAATTTAATATGCGCCAATTCATATAGATATCAATTATAAAATAGGGCTCGGATAAAGGGTCACACATTTGAGGGGTCTCGGCGATCTTGGGGTTCACCGAGGGTTTGGGTAATGTCTTCCGGTCCACTCTTCGGTTGCGAATCGAGGTTTGTGCGGACAGTCCTGTCGTCGATGAAGATCTTGTCGCTTTGTCGGGGTTCTCCATGTCCGGTTGCTCTTGGTATCAGTTTTTGCAAAGGGGATCATGGCGTTCCGAGATGTAGCTCTTGGCTAAGGTTCGGTCCCTCGTGCTTCGTCTTGATGGGCTAGTACACAGACGCTTATGGCAAAGACTTGATAGCTTTGAGTAGGCCTCGGTACATGGAGGCAGTACCCAAACCACCTAATGGCCAGAAGACCATAACATGGGGACGTGCCCCTGGCGACAGACGGAGAAGGGCGGCGCAGCAACATCGGCGAGAGGCAGAGGGTCACACGCGTCGGGGATGGCGCTTGGCGGCGACGACTGCTGCAGAGAAGCAGTCGTTCGGGAGGAGGACGCCCGCGACGGCACTGGACTGCAGGGTCGTGGTGGAGGCAAGGCTCGACGGGGTGGGGCCAAGGGCGGCGGCTGGACGGAGGGGTTCCCGCGGCGAGGTGGAGCTTGGCGACCTCGGGGAGTGGCCTCGGGGACGCGACGAGGGGTGACGGTGGCCGGGAAAGGAGAGGTCCGGTGGGAGGTGCCGATGCGCAGGCCGGTAGCGAGGAGAGGGCGCGTGACGACGCGGTCCAGGAGGAGGCGGTCGGGGACGGAACCGACGAGGCAAGGCGGGGCCAACGACACCATGGGGAGCTTGGCATCCGGCGGAGAAGTGAGGAGGTTGTGGGCGTGTGGATCGTGGAAGCAAAGGTGGACAGAGGTGGTGGGGCCAGGGAGCGGGGCGTGCGGTTGGTGGGTTCCTGGTTGTGCGTGTGTGTGTCCAGTGGGGTGGACTGGGTGTGGGTTTGGTGTTGTGCACAGCAGCGGCGGGGTGGGGGAGTTGGGGAGAGGTGGGAAGCTAGGGTTTGGCAGGGTAGGGATTAGGGTTTGGTTGTGTGGGGTTGTAGGTGGCCGGGCTAGCCGGGCCTTTGGGCCTGGCCGGCTGGGCTGCCTCCCCCACTAACAAAATATTTACGTTAATATTTTTCTGTTTTATTTACGAGGCCTTTTATAATTAATTTTAGACAAAACAAAATATTCGGAAAAGACAGAGATTTCAATTTGAAATAGAGAAGGGTATAATTAGAAAATAATATAGGCTTTAGGGGAATATGTTTAGTCAAACACATGCATGATGTTGTCATGATGATGTCATGATGATGAAACAATCGCGGTTTTCTAGTAGTAGTTTTACCCGGGGTGCTACACATTGGCACTGGAAGAACTGTCCATTTGCATGACCGAGAATGTACAAAGGCCACAAAAGAGGTTGCACTGTGATACTCGAGGAAGTTGCTACACATGATTTTTGGATCTGACACTCCTTCTTTGGCATGACAGGATCGAACAACGACATCAACGCCCTCAACTCCTCAAATATCTTTGCCAACAGTTGCAGGATGATCTGGTTGAGCACGTATGGATACGCAGGAGCAACACGTAGATGCCGAGTATGAACTAGCCAAACTAGGCCGAAATATATTGTATTTTCATTGTACGCCGAACTATGTTTAATTTTATGCCGAACAATGCTCTGTATTCATATTATGCCGAATTATGCTAAAAAATGGACGAATTTGAGCCAAATTTAAATAAAAAAAGAGGTCCTAAAAACTCGGCCTAGAACACGAGTGAAAAACTCAGTATTCTCAGACTAACCTGTTTCGTCTAGCCATATTTAGTTCTGGATTTCAGACCGATAACGACCAAGGAGTGAGGATGCTAACACACGTGAAGGAACCGTACGTTGTTTATTTGTTTTTCACAGCTTACGGTAGTGCTACGCGCTGCTCGGTACTCTGAAATGACCATACTGACGCGCACTGGTCAAGTTAATTACGACAATGAGTGCCCTGAATGAGTGGCATCAACGTGCCGTCGGCCCATCAAGTGTGTACATGGACATGATGAAGCTCGTAATTAAACCACCGTATTACGGAGGAATCATGTTACCATTGCAGTATTGTTACATCATCTTACCTCGAGAGGGACATGCATTTGTCTTGTCGCCATGGACTCACGTGTCACACGCGCGCACTGTACCCTACCTGTGGGCTGTGGCCTTCGCACACACTGTTGCAGCAGTAAATGATACTAGTTCGCCAATTATATATCGTGAGTGACGAGGGTCGGTTCTCGACAAGCGACACCATCGTGTGTAGACCCCCACCTTTCATTATTCACCCTTTTATCCACTCTACAATTAGTTACTGCGTTCTGTAAAAAAAAAACTAGTTACTGCGTCCATTTTCTCTCCTGCAAAATTCTCTGCCCCCCTTCGCCATTCCAGAGAATAGATCCAGATAAAAAAAAAATTTGCAGGTAAAACCAGACCTTTTATTAATCAGCAAGAATTACAGGAAGTTCAGCTACGAGCTCCTGAACGATAACATCAGGACCCGACCTAAACCAAAATCTAGTTATGTTCTCTGTCCTTGCCCAATTAGCAAGGCAGTGGCTAATTCTCACCTGACTACGGTCTACTTTTACAAAACAACACTTTCTATTACATCTAACCAAGCTTCGAATCTCCGAAATAGTATGCAGATAGGCAGAACTATCACGATCTTTTGATAGAACAGCCGAGACCAGCTGTGCACAATCAGATTCCACAATAATGGGTAAGTTGGACTGATGAAGAGCATAATCAAGGCCTTCCCTATAGGCCATTATTTCTGCTTCATAAGCATCCACGCAGTCCAATAGAGAACGACACGCTGAAAAAATTACCGCACCAGTGTCATCACGAAGGACCATACCAGTGCCTGCAGATCCATTATCATCTTTAAACGAGCCGTCAATCGTTAGTTTTACCCACCCAGCTGGGGGCTTGACCCAACAGTTACTCTGTGGTGCTTCCTTCACAACAGCAGCTGAAGCATCCACAGGAGGTACAGACAACATCTTCCCTTTCAGCATCTGGTCAATTGAGACAACCGAGATGGAGCTAAGGGTGTTTGCATAGCTGCACAGAAATCTCCGTGAACCTTCAGTAGACGGAAGGGGTTTATCATGGGTAATCTCATTCCTCTCATACCAGGCCCTCCAGGCAACGAGCAGTGTTTTGTCCACTAGGTGGCCAGGGATGGTGTGGATAACCGACTTGAACCATGTAGGGGATGAAATATGGAATTTGTAGAAGGAAGGGTCCAACAGTCCTCATCGCACTCCAAAGTCGTTTTGCATGTGGACAAAATACAAGTGCATGTGCAACATCTTCCACTTCAGATTCACAAATCTTGCAAAGGCTGTACATGTATCTTCCGTCTCACCTTGTTTTCTTCGTAGCTAGGGCATTGGAAGCTCTCCAAGCAAATGTTTTAACTTTCGAGGCAGAGGCACTCCAAATTTTATTCCAGCATGGATCATCACACGACGGCCTAATACTTGAGCATCCAAAGGAGAATTGGCCTAGGAGATCATTGAATGCTAGTTGGTAAGCCGATCGGACAGTAAAGGAGCCGGACTTTTCAGGAAACCAGGCCAACACATCATCAAAACCATGTGGTGATAACTTAATACGGAGAATAGCTTCAGCGTCAATTGGGTAGAAAGTACTCCGGATCAGCTGAACATTCCACCTGCCATTGTTGTCAATTAGCTCAGACACCCATCGTAGTCGATTACTCCTTCTTGGAGTCAGTATTTTATTATTCGCCGCTCTCGGCACCCATACATCACGCCAAATACGAATATTGTGACCATTGCCAACCCTCCATACAAGTCCTTTCTTTAGCAGATCAAGACCGTAAGAAATCGCTGTCCAAGTAGGGGATGGATTTCCAGTAAAAACAGTGTCAATTAAATTTCCATTGGGATAATACCAGGCTCTCAATACACGGGCACAAAGGCTATCAGGGCAAGTGACTTGTCTCCATGCTTGGCGAGCTAACAAGGCTTGATTGAACAGCCTCATATCTTTAAAACCCATGCCACCTTGCGCCTTAGACCGCTGCATCGTAATCCAATTCACCCAATGTGTTTTCCTCTTGCCCCGTTCTACTCCCCACCAATAGTCGCGAATTAGCTTCGTAAGATCATCACAGAGGGAGAATGGAAGTTTGAACACCCCCATAACATAAGTAGGGATGGCCTGAGCTATTGCTTTAATTAAGATTTCCTTAGCACTTTGAGCTAGCAGGCTGTCACCCCACGCCAGTAGATGTTTACACAGTCTCTCACATAGGTTGACAAATTTACCTTTGTGCATCCTTCCATCTGGGGTTGGCAACCCGAGATATTTTTCCTCAAAATGATGTTTCTCCACATGCAGGATAGACCGGACCTCCTCCTGGAGAATCTGGGGGCATTGATTACTAAACATCATCGAACACTTAGCAGGATTGATTAATTGTCCCGTCCCATGAGCATATACATCAATAATATGTTTCACCTTCATCGCCTCATCCGCACAAGCACGGAAGAACAACAAAGTATCATCCGCGAAAAGGAGATGTGAGATACCTAGAGCACCCCTACACACTTTAATCGGAGAAATACCATTAAGCTCAACCTCTTTTTGAAGAAGAGTAGATAGACCATCAGCGACGAATCATTTAGTTCACATACTTGTACGCAGTCTCTAAAAGCAATCATTTGCGATTCGGGCCGGAGACACGCTGAAAAATGCTCGTACTGCCACATTGCTTCATGGAAATCACCAAACGCCAACCACGGTAGCGGTGACGACACTCTCAAAGATGAGAGCAAGGACCACATCCGATGGCGGTTCTCCACGCGAGGTTCCCCATAGACAAATGTCACATGAAATACCGGATCACCCGGAGCTAGCCTCATATGAGCATCAATGAATCTAGGACCGGAATCCTTTATATCCATCTGAATATCTTCATGCCAAAACAGAGCGAGTCCACCACTCATTCCGTCACTAACCACACCGAAAAATCCCCTGAGCCCAAGGCGATTCCGAAGGCGACGAAGCCGATCACTCCTTTGCCGAGTTTCAGAAAGGAAGATCAGCCGGGAACTATGTGTTCTTTGCAGAACAGAAAGCTCTCGAACTGTCGTGGAGTTCCCACAACCTCGACAGTTCCAGCCTAAGCAACTCATTGGACCCGGCGGTCATCCCGTGGGATGCCGCCGATCCAGAAGTTGTCCTGAGACGGATGTGACATCCTCCATTTTGTACCTCTTCTTATTTGCCTCCTCGGCCAGGTTATCCTCCCCGTTAACGGAGAGGACAGGGACACCATCCTCTTGCATGGCGTTAGCTTCCACCGCTCTTTCAGAATGAGCCGGTGGAATTTCATCAAAACCCAGCCTCTTTCTGACACTCTTCTCAGCATCTGACATGTGCAGGTCAGCGGGCTTCATGGGGCTAGTTGTAGTATCTGTAAGCTCCTTGTTCAAAACAGCAGTTGTTCTCTCTGGATGAGCACGCCAATCCACATACGTACGACGTGGGATAGCATGATCCGTCTGTGGTGCACTCCTATCCGGACCAAAGGCCGATCCAAGACCCTCCCCACGACCAACACCCCTTGCCGGACCACGACCATCACGCGAGCTGCCAGGTTGCATATTACCCATGGCACGATTTCGTCTAGGGTAGGCATAAATCCATTCTCCAAATTTGAGGTCGTTGTCCTCAAAAATCCCTAGACCGCACTCTTTGTGCTCATGACCAATCCGACCACACGCAAAGCATAACATGCCCAACTTTTCATATTTCACAGCAAAAATTGATCTTTTGCCCGAGAGCGAGATCGAGACAAAACGAGTGAGAGGTCTACGCACATCTTGACGCATACGCACACGGACAAAGTCTCCTCTAAAACCCCCGGCAGGGTTCATCTCCACAACAATAACTTCGCCAGCTTGACGACGGACAAGCTGCTTCACAACAGTCTCTTGATGAAAGGCTTCAGGAATCTTATGAATTTGGATCCAGACAGGCATGAATTCCAGCTCCACGGACTCCGGGTCAGAAACTCCATCATACGGGGCGATGATCACAGCCCAGTCACGGAAGAGCCACGGTCCACGTTCTGTGACTTTCTCCCAATCGCCAAGGCAGAAACACTGAATAACGAATCTGTTAACACCCACAGCCCGAATAGAAATTTCTCTCGCGGAATTCCAAGCAGCTCTCATCTGTTGGAAGAAGGCATCATGGCTGAAACCTTTGCCACAATTCACACGTGCAATAGCTAACCATCTGGTACTTTCAGCGAGATCAACATCCACTTCTTCCATGATCAGATCGTCAAATTCATCCTCACCAATATCGAGACGATCAAAAAGTGAGTCAATCCCCCCATCGTGGGGAGCCTTAGAGCTAGCAGCCGTTTCAGCCGGATCCTCGACCGCCGGTGGCGGCATGGCCGCAGCCGCACCCCCAGGTACCGACGTCTTGGCCTCTAAACTGAAATTCGTCAACGATCTGCTGCCCGCCATGGATGCGAAACACAGATCGGAAAGAGAGACCCTTCAGCGTACACGCGAGCCCGAGAAGGTCTAGGGGACGATTGAACTTAAACCTTCCAGGGATACGGAAAACGAGCAGAGACAGGAACACGGGATGGAATCGGATCCTTACTCGAGGTAGCCGGAGAAAGGATCGGAATCAGAGGACTCGTCGCCAGAATCGCCTGGGGGAGGAAAAAACCCTAGGGGTACATAGGAAAACTTCCAGATCCAAATTTTATGTGTTGTTTTTGATTGATTATTCTTTTTTGTCTAGAAGCTTGGGTTTGTAAAGCTAAAACTCAATTGTATAAGGTTGGAAAATTATAGGCCGTACACGTTTTATTTTTCAAAAAGTCGAGATACCCCGGCCTCTGCATAGGCCATATATGTGTGTTGAAACAGTGTCTTTTGGGTTGGTTGAAAGTTGAGTTTTCTTTGGTTCAGATATTATGGTGGTGAACACTATGAGTGTTCAAAACTCGGTTCGTCGGTTCAAAAGTTCAGATCTCTTCTGACCATAGGGAATATGAAAACACATCATTATTGCCATACTAGATACTCCCTCTATCCCAAAATAGATGTCTCAAATTTGTCAAAATTTGGATGAGTCCAGACACTATTTAGTATATAGATTCATCCAAAATTTAAAAAACAGAAGACATCTATTCTTAAACGGAGGGAGTACAATGATTCTTTCAAGATGGTATTTTGCATGTGATTTCTTTGAATGACACGCACAAACAATGAGGGGATTACACAGTGCATTGTATCTCCAAAATAACAACAACAACAATAATAATAATAATGAGCGTGAGGGTTTGATGAACTCATGTTTAGATTTCAAAAGAATGAGATGAATATAAATCCATCCCGGAGTTTGATAATCCAAATCCTATCACCCATACAGCTTCTATATGAAAAGTTTCTAGAGACTAAAATTTTCAAGAATTTCAATAAAAATCATACGAACCATATAAACCTTTAATCATTTTTTGTTGAAAACTCAATATGGGGAGGTTATGCCATGTAGGTATGAAGGAGGTGTATCGGTGTTCGCTTAAAGCTCTTTATTGCCTGTAAGAAGTTGGATTTATTTTGGTTGGAAGCCCTATAGTTGTCTGATTAGAACTTTAGTTGGATTGAAGCGACATAATGGATAGCTCAAAGTTGATGTTTGCTCTTTTCTTTGTTTTGTTTTGTTTCTTGTTCTTTGTTCTGACTTTTTCCCCCTTTTTGCCTCGCTGATGAAGCACAATAAGTCGAAGGCGGAAACAAGGATAGAAGTATTGTAGCGCGGCATGGCTTGGCTTGGGCCAACCAATATCGAGGAACTGTGCTGGATTGATTGTAACCATATTATTAAAGTTATAATGTACTATTCGTCGTAAAAAAAATAAGTGGAGGGGAAAATTAGTCGAAGATCGACCAGACACATGGACAACCGCCAAAATTGACACATACTTATCCTCATTCAAGCAATGGGTGGAGGTCACGTCGTTCATTACTCGCCAACGATAAGTGCATGCTGCAACTAATGTGTAAACACTAATAGGCGTTCCAGTTTCAGTTCTGAGGCAAGAGGAACCTGTCTGCCCTGCAAAACCATACTAGTACTCCATTCGTTCTAAATTAGGTTGCATATGAGATTTTATTAGAGTCAAACTATACATTGTTTGACCAAGTAGTTTGATACAACTATAAATTTATACGATGACAAATTAATATTATTAAAATTGTCTTAAATTATATTTTCATAGTATATATTTTATATCACACATATTCATATTATTTTATATAATTATGATCAAAATTTTACAAAATATGACTTACACGTAAAATTATAGACAACATAATATGGGATGGAGGGATGGAGTACTATGGTTAAGCTGGCCACATTTAGAGCAGCAATGATAATAATCTGCAACTCTGACCTTTGTACACAGATCCACCCATGGCGCAGGTACACGTGCTCGGACACATTGAAGCTACCTACGCATAGTGAAGGCCACATGTGAACATGGTCCAGCATGTCCACATAGTAATTCATGGCGTTTACTGGCCGGCGTACGTCCACTGACACACATCGGCCATGGCTGCACGGCCACCCGGCGGATGATACCGTACCGGGCCAAAATTTCGAGATCAACGCGAATTCTTCGGGAGCTGTTAGAGCAAGCACAGCGTGTGGTTGAGTCTAAGAGAAAAAACCAACTTGTGTCTAGAGAAAGAAAAGAGCTCCACCGTTTAGGCTCAACTAGTGGGACCCAGCGTGGTCCACTTTTTCCCACCAAACTTCTCCTCATCCTCTTGTGAATTGAATAGAAATAATATTTTATTTGGCTGGACTTTGTGTCTAGTACTGGGCTCAATATGAAGAATCCTTCTCTTAGCCACCCTCTCTCCAATGGTTAGACATAGGTCTAAGATTTCTTAGACTCAGAGTTTTTATCACGCTGTGCTTGCTCTTAGCCTGCCTGCGCGCCGAGGAAATCCGGGCATGCATTGCCCGTCCCGGGAAATGAGGGCACTGTTGTAACACCCCCTGCCGACTGGCTGGTTCCGAGGCTGTTCCACACCCGAGAAGAAGACTAGTAGAAGGCACACAGATTACACAAGTAGATGACACAGAGAACAAAGGGAACTTTTATTAACTTTCTCTCGGTAAAACTCCCGTACAATGATTGTTCCTCTATTTATAGACTAAACGGGGATACGATACTCACATGGGCCAACCCTAGCCTGGTAGAGGCCACACCGAGTGGGCCTCTATCGGCCCAGTTTCTCAACACTCCCCCTGGGTATCTTATCTGTATAACCATGGCTTAAAACTCCGAAAAATCCAGTGGGAAAAATATGGAGAAATGCACACGGTATACTTGTTGCTATGTTGCACGAATTGCCTCGTTAAAAACCTCATGTGAGAAACTTCATAAAAACTCACTAAGGGAAAAAGAGTACAATTCACTTAACTATAAAGTTAAGCACTCAATCATCGGGATCAAGATTTCAGCGATGAATTTGTGAAGATTCTCCCCCTGAACCTTGCATCTCCCTAAGTCTCATCATGCCGATTCCACGGTCACATCTCTCGAAAGAAGATGCTGGCAATGATTTAGTGAACAAATCAGCGAGACTTTCACACGACTTAGTATGCAAGACTTTCACTTCGTTCATCTTTTGTAGTTCATGTGCATAGAAGAACTTGGGGTTTATATGCTTTGTGAGATTGCTCTTCACATAACCCGTCTACACTTGTGCAACACAAGCGGCATTATCTTCATAGATAATTGTTGGGGTTTGTACGGTGTTCAGTCCACATGACATCTGGATGTGGCTGACTACTCGTCGAAGCCATACACATTCTCGTGATGCTTCATATAATGCTATGATTTCCGAGTGGTTCGTCGAAGTTGACACAAGAGTTTGCTTAGACAATTTCCAGGAAATTGCCGTTCCACCACAAAGGAAAACATATCCAGTCTGCGACTTGGATGTATACGGGTCCGAAAGGTACCCAGCATCTGCATAGCCTACAACAGATAGGTCTTGGTTCTTTTGGTAAAACAAGCCAAGGTCCTTTGTGCCTTGTATGTACCTAAAGATGTACTTAACGCCTTTCCAATGCCTCTTGGTAGGCTCAGAACTGTACCTTGCAAGCAAATTAACGGCGAATGCAATATCCGGCCGTGTACAATTTGCGAGTTACATAAATGCGCCAACTGCACTTAAGTAGGGGAATTCCGGTCCCAGAATTTCCTCCCCCTCTTCTTTAGGCCTGAACGGGTCCTTGTCTTGCTGCAAAGATCTTCCGACCATCGGGGTCTTAGAAGGATATGTCTTTTCAAACCCAAATCGTTCCAACACCTTCTGGGTGTAGGCCGACTGGTGAACTAGAATCCCAGCAGGGGAATGCTCAAGTTGTAGACCGAGGCAGAACTTGGTTTTGCCTAAGTCTTTCATCTCAATTCGACATCGGTAGGAACTCGCTTCCTCAATATCGTCAGTGTACCGATTATATTCAAATCGTCCCACGACACGAGATAATACTGAAACCATCCCGATCTCCGTATATAAAAACACATGGGCAATCTTCATTGCTCGCGTAGCCCTTCTAATGAAGGAAATCGCTTAAACGATTATACCACATCCTACCTGACTGTTTTAGTCCATACAATGACTTCTTAAGCTGAACACTGTATAAGCTCCTGTTTGCTCTATCCTGGTTCGGGACAGGGATACCTTCTGGTACTTTCATGTATATTTTCGAATCCAAGTTACCATATAGGTAAGCGGTGACAACATCCATTAGTTTCATTTTTAAGTCCATGTTTACTGCCATTGAGATCAAGTATCTAAAGGTAATTCCATCCATGACTGGGGAGTAAGTTTCCTCAAAGTCGACACCTGGTTGCTGAGTGAAACCTTGAGCAACGAGCCTTTCTTTGTACCTTACTACTTTATTATTCTCGTTTCTCTTTCGAACAAAAACCCACTTATGGCCAACGGGGCGAATGTGGGGAGGAGTTAGACAAACAGGTCCAAATACCTCTCTTTTGTTTAACGATAATAATTCAGCAGTAATTGCCTTCTGCCAATCTTTCCAATCCGACATTTTCTTGCAATCAGCGAGCGTGTTAGGCTCAGGGTCAAGATCTATGATTGAGGCAATTTTCTTGTCAAAATTAACGTCGACATTTGCCATGGCTCGGTTGTATGACTCGCCCGAATTAACATAGTTAATGGCCATTTCGTCATGGAGTGCATCAGGCACATCCTCTTGCTCCACCGGATTTTCCAATCCAGAGCTAGGTCCTTTAGCTTTCCGCTCCGATGTGTGCAACTTAACGGGTATTTCCGATATAGGAAAGTTCAAGTCCGTAATTTCGCACCTTTGAAATATCCGTACTTGTGCCAGTCTCAACTGGCTCCCCTCAACAAGTGACTGTAATAAATCTCTCTTATCCTTTTCTTGGCGTCCCAGTACTTGGGATTTGAGAAACCGGAATCCGCGTCCTCTTAGGCCTTGGAGCAGGAGCGGGTATACCATCATTTTTCTTTGGTATTTCAACCCTTTTCGGTGCATTGCGTGCATGCACATGCGACTTTATCATAGTCTTTAAATCACTAAAATGATCGGGCAGTTGATTCGCTAGGGAGTGCAAATCTAGTATATTTTGGACTTCTCTATTAGTCTCAACAGTGCGCGGGTCATGAGCGTGGATCCCCGTGGCTTTCCACGTGATTTCTCGACTTTTGTCATCCAGGGGTTGATTACCTCCCCCCAAAGTCGAAAAAAGATCCTCGTCAAAAATGCGAACAAAGCGGGTCGTGTGACAGTCACCTGTCAAGGGGTCCAAGAACCTGATTATGGACACAGTCTCATAACCAACGTATATCCCCGACTTACGGAGTGGTCTCATTGCTGATCGTTGGGATGGTGGTATAGGTACATATACCTGGTAGCCGAACCTACGGAGGTGGGAAATTTTCGGTGCCGACCCTTGCGCAAGTTGGATGGGAGAGTGGATGTTGTAGGCCGATGGTCGAAAGTTGATGAGATTAGCGGCGTGTAACACCGCATGTCCCCAACATGTAGTTGGTAAATTACAACTTACGAGGTTTAATCTCGTCAATGCCCATTGTTATGGACTTGGGTTTTGGAGAAGATGGGGATGCTGGAGATCGTGGCACGGTTAACAGACAAGCAACCAGGGGACACGAGATTTACCCAGGTTCAGGCCGGAGAAAACCCTACTCCCTTGTATGCGCTCTTTGATTACGGCGGAACCGAAGTTCTGGTCTTGATTCGATCTGGCGTGAAGGCGTGTACGAAAAGTATGGATCTGTCTGTTGGGTGTCGAGGGTGCCTCTGTAGGTCGTAATCTGTCTGTTGGGTGTCGAGGGTGCCTCTGTAGGTCGTAATCTGTCTGTTGGGTGTCGAGGGTGCCTCTGTAGGTCGTAATCTGTCTGTTGGGTGTCGAGGGTGCCTCTGTAGGTCGTAATCTCTCCTCTTCGTTGGACCCTCCTAGCCTTTATATATGAGGAGGCTAGGTCTCAGGTACCGATACGAGTAGGTTACAAGTTGTATTCGAACTCTAGTCTTGTTCTCCAAGGATCCGGAGACGTCATGGGCCTTGGTCACCCGAAAATCTTCATGGGCCAGCGTATATTGGCCGTGGGCCTTCCTTGGGCTGGACCAGGTATACTGAAGTTATGTACCCGTCGGGTATAACCATGTCAGTAGTCCCCGAGTGTTCATCCGAAACGTAGATTCGGCTGAGGACTCTTCAATCCTTCGGGTGTAACTCTGTCTTTCAAGAGAATGTGTAGGGATTGTTGATGCATGTGCCTGACTCACCCGACGGATCAGGGTCAGTTAATAGTCTTAGGACAAAACAACACGATCTTCTTCAGGTGCGAGTCCCTCGACTCAAACCCGAAACATATGCTGGCGTAATTCGACTCAGGCCGCGGAGGACTTACAGGAGTGGAATTCCAGTGATTTTAAATGATGTACCCAACGCGTCCGTCGGGATTTTTCATCACGCCTGTTGGCATGGATTTATACTAGCAGAGTGCAGTCAGGTGCGTTGCCAGGCCATCAGATGGTATCTGTAGGTCTTATCTTTGCGTCGCAGATGCAACATCCGAATGTTTATCACCGCGGAGGTGTTTTGGGTGGCCAAGGAGGATGTTACTCACTTAGCATTAATTGGGGCAGAGTTGCCGAAAAGTTTTTACATGCGGATCCGGAAGATCACAGTCGAAGATTTCATAGGGTGCGCGACCAGCGCTCCCTATGGGAGTAGCCCCCGAGTGTCTGTTCGAGTCGTAGACTCGAGCGGAGACTTTTAGTGCAAGCATTGCTCAGTTGTTTAGTCCGTAGGACTCGAAAATTTTCGGATGCTGAAATCCTTCCTCCCTATGGGAGTAGCCCCCGAGTCCGTAGTGGAGTCGTGGACTCGACGTAGGACTCGAAGCTGTTGTGTGTGAACGTCCATCGCTCCAGTTTGGAGTAGCCCCCGAGTGTCTGGCGGAGTCGTAGACTCAGGCAGAGACTCGAGTCTTGTATCATGCAACGGTAGTGGGAAAATCATGTGGGCGTACCGCTGACCCGGAAGTACATCGGGTGCGCGACTAGCGCTCCTGATAGGAGTAGCCCCCGAGTGTCTAGTCGAGTCGCAGACTCGAGTGGAGACTCATGCGAGGACAAATCACTGACCCGGAAGTGCATCGAGTCAGCGTCTCATGCATAAGGAGCCAAGAATCAATGATGCAGTCGGAGTTGACGTGGCGGAGTCGTGCAGCGTTTAGCCGGAAGGACTCGACGTTGCGGATGAAGTCAACACCGTTGCTTCTGTCGGGTGAGCGACCAATGTCGTGTCTTCGTAGTATCAAGCGATGCAACCATCCAAGGAGGGACTCGACTCGGGTCTTGATTGTATGGCGTAGCCAGCTCTTTTGTCGACTCCTGTTGGAGGACCTAATAGAATAGCTCGACGCGGTCGATGTCCTTGTAAGCTGCAGAAAACATAAAGAATTGTGAAGTACTTGTATCTTGTAAAGAATATTTGCACTGCCGGTACATAGATTCTCGTGCCGATCGAGTCGAGACACTTTTGCACCGTATGCTAGGCCTTTTCGTTAGCCTGATTACCCTTAGTCTCGATTACCTTGCCGAGGCACTTTCGGAGTTCAAGGATTCGACGATCGGCGTAATCAGCTACTCGGGCTGTCGCGTTCGAGGTGCTCGAGTGCGTGGAGCCGATGGCACATTAGGTTACTCGAAGAGGGCGCAGCCCCCGAGTGTTTCGAGTGCGATTAAAGTAAGAAATAAAATCAACTGTGAGTAGAGAACTTAGCTTTGTTGGTTGTAGTTGTCGTGGACGGAGTCGACGCGGTAGCGGGTCACACGGCGGACGTAGTCGACACGGCGGACCACGGTCATAGCAGCGACGGGTTCCTGGGGTCGATGGCGGCAGTGAATTCCGCATCCGAAGATTGTCGCGGTCGAAGACCGCACAGGGTCGCCACATCCGAAGGATGTATCGGGTCATCGCAGCCGAAAACCGCATTGGGTCGCCGATGTCGAGGAAGCCCCCGAGTCGTGGTCGCTGAAGCCGATGCGGCCAGTTGCGGCAATCGAAGATCGCGTCGGGTCGACGCATCCGAAAGATGCAGCAGGTCACCGCAGCCGAAAGCCGCAACGGGTCGCCGATTTCCTCGTCGGTTTGGATGACTGTGGCGCACAGATATCGCCTGCAGATTGGTTGGCTGCTGCCGCAGCTTTCGGATTCGGAACCGTAGGTCCCTTCATCCGAAGGTGGATCGCACAGATCGGAGTTGCAGCAGCTGCTGCTGTAGAACTCATCTGTTGATGGTGACGTGCGTAGCACGGGGTGTGGAGCCCACGAAGCGGGCCTGATTGACGGTACGGGCACCCGCTCAGGGAGGCGGAGGGTACCAGCTTGTCCCACCTGGAAGCAGAAGCTCCCGAACAGAATTTCGAGTCCGTCGCCTACGGGCTCGAAATCCTT
Organism: Avena insularis; assembly: GCA_023614405.1. Classification (NCBI taxonomy): domain Eukaryota; kingdom Viridiplantae; phylum Streptophyta; class Magnoliopsida; order Poales; family Poaceae; genus Avena; species Avena insularis. The sequence goes on along the minus strand of CM042689.1, from coordinate 24,866,163 downwards.
CATGGTGGCCGGCGAGTGGGCGGTGAAGTCGAAAGTGCCGAAGAGGAGGTGATTCTCCGTCGCTGAGGAGTTGTAGATCGATCGGGTCGGAACCGTCATGACCGCACAATCAGCAGCCCCAATCCCCACGGTCGGCGCCAATTGACGAGGTTTAATCTCGTCAATGCCCATTGTTATGGACTTGGGTTTTGGAGAAGATGGGGATGCTGGAGATCGTGTAACGCAGTTATGACAAGCAACCAGGGACACGAGATTTACCCAGTTCGGGCCGAGGGAAACCCTACTCCGCTTGTGCGCTCTTTGATTCTGGCGAACCGAAGTTCTGGTGCGCAGATTCGATCTGGCGTGAAGGCGTGTACGAAAAGTATGGATCTGTCTGTTGGGTGTCGAGGGTGCCTCTGTAGGTCGTAATCTGTCTGTTGGGTGTCGAGGGTGCCTCTGTAGGTCGTAATCTGTCTGTTGGGTGTCGAGGGTGCCTCTGTAGGTCGTAATCTCTCCTCTTCGTTGGACCCTCCTAGCCTTTATATATGAGGAGGCTAGGTCTCAGGTACCGATACGAGTAGGTTACAAGTTGTATTCGAACTCTAGTCTTGTTCTCCAAGGATCCAGAGACGTCATGGGCCTTGGTCACCCGAAAATCTTCATGGGCCAGCGTATATTGGCCGTGGGCCTTCCTTGGGCTGGACCAGGTATGCCGAAGTTATGTACCCGTCGGGTATAACCATGTCAACAACCCTGAAGGAGTGGTCTGGCAATGAATTTAATCCTTTTAATCAATGCCTCCGCAAGTCCATTTTGAGTGTGGACATGTGGTACGGAGTGCTCAAGTTTGATTCCAGTTGCCATGCAATAATCATCGAATGCCTTTGAAGTAAATTCTTCGGCATTGTCCATTCGAATAGACTTTAAACGATAATTAGGGAATTTATTCCTTATTTGTATGATCTGGGAGATCAACTTTGCAAAAGCATGGTTCCTTGTTGACAGCAGGCAAACATTGGACCATTTAGAGGAAGCATCGATGAGCACCATGAAGTACCGAAACGGCCCTAAGAGGGGCTGAATTGGACCACATATATCCCCTTGAATGCGTTCCAAGAACGCGGGGAGTTCATCCTTCACCTTTAGGGGGACGGTCTAATGATCAATTTCCCCGTAGCGCATGCGAACATGCAAAATCATCGGGATTCGGGAAATTTTTCACATTAACATTATGACCATTCGAGTTGTTAATTATATTTCTCATCATCCTAAGACCGGGGTGGCCTAACCTATCATGCCAAAAGCAGAATAGTTCGGAGCTTCTAAAGACAGTCTTAAGGGTAGTGTAAATAGGTGGTGCTACTATTTTAGTGTAGTACAGCCCAGTAGCTAATGAAGGGAGTCTTTCGACAACATGTTTACCATTTTTGTCGCGCTTGGTAATGAGTAGGAACTCCTTTCCATTCTCATCATCATCGGTTTCGACATGGAAATCATTTGCGCGGATGTCTCTAAAACTTAAGAGAGTACGAGTCGACTCCGGATACAACAATGCCTCTTCAATGATCAGAGTTGTTCCATTTGGGAGTATGATAGTTGCTCTTCCGGAGCCAACTACATTCGGACCGCAGCCGGCGATCGTCATTATGTTACCAGGGTTTTTGGTAATGGACTCAAAATACTTTGTTTCTCTCAAGATGGTATTTGTGGTGCCGCTATCAGCAATGCACGTTTCCTCCATTTGGGCGCCACACGCGTTCTAAAATATAGTGGCTAATTAATATAATGGAGCGAGGAAGATGCTACATCAAGTAAGTAGAACACATAAACATTTTAGAACATCACACAACCAAATAATGGAATAAATGAATGAAATAAATGTCATCCAATTGCCAAAAACAAATAAATGTTATGCTCTCATAGAGCTTACAACCATATCGAAAAATTGTATCTGATTATTTGCGGAAAAGAAATCATCACAACAAAATGAAGCTCAAGTGGATTGTGCAAAGAAACCATCAAGCTCAGCCTGTATCTCAAGGTCAGTGAGCTTCTCTTCGTTGGCTATCATCATCGAGGCAGCGGAGATGTCTAGCTGAGGCGGTGCTCAACCTCCATGGGCACAGCGGCGTTCGTGGGAACCGCCGAGGGTGCTGCCACTTGTGCTACGTCTTCCGCCACTACGGGCGCGACGTTCTGCACAGGCGCCGCTCCGGGCGCCAGTGGTGCCTCAACCTGGACAAGGTGCGCCTCGCGCGCCTTCTTATTGGCCTTGAACGCATCCACGACATGTTTAGGGGTCAAACACTTCCTGGAGAAGTGAGTCTTGGAGCCACAGCGGAAGCAGTCCTGGGGCCTCGCCTCCCCCTTGCCCGCCTTGCGTTGCTTGGCCGGGGTGGAGGAGTTGGGGACCTTCTTGCCCTTCTTGCCTCTCTTCTTGTGGATGGGCTTGCGCACCTTGTAGGCACCGGCATTGGCCTCATGACTTGGGCCCCCCGCTAAGGGTTGCGCGGAGAAGTTCTTTTTCAGAACATTATCCTGCACCTCGGCCACCTGGAGAGCATCAATAAGCGCTGCATATTCCGTGAATCCTTCCTGGCGAAAGTTTCGCGAGGACTGAATGTTGTCCGGATGGAATGTGGAGAGAGTTTTGTCTATCTTCTACTGATCGGTGGTACTAGTCCCACACAGCTGAAGAATGGTACAAATCCGGTGCAACCTGGAGTTGTACTCTCCCACCGTCTTGAAGTCCGCAAACCTCAGACGAATCCAATGTGCCTCCGCCTGTGGCTGAATGGTGTACTTCAGCCTAGAGAACCGCTTGTTGAGGGCGGTCCAAAAGGCAGAAGCACTCCATTCTGCCATGTACTCATTCTTGAGAGTCTCACACATGTGATGGCGTAGGAAGTGCAGGGCTTTGGCGTTGTCCGCCGGGATGGTTTTGTTGGGGGCCGTCGGGGTCCCCGCAATCAACGCATCCTTGATGCATCGGCCCTCGAGGACGATCTCAACGTCCGAGGCCCAAGTCAGGTAGTTAAGCCCATCCTGGGTCAACTCCGGGAACTCGCGGCTGACGATTCCGGTCATCTGCAATTTATGCAAAGTGTGTAAGATTACAGCAGGTAATCGGTTGCATAAATGCGATAATCGATACAATAATTCAAATATGACGGCGTTCCAAAATTTAATGTAAAAACGGTACAAGCTATCTATGAGATACAAAGTATTAAAAACATGCGTTAATTAATAACTATAGTAAAACACAGTTCAAAAGCTTGTGTAAAATTGGACTGAAAAGCAGAGCAAAAAACGGTCCAACCGCCCGCGATCGCATGCTACCAAATGGACCAGCTACCCTTGCCTCTGCGCGGCCGGCCCGCTCCAGACCGTGCCGGCCCGCTAAGCGGAGAGCAGAGCTAGCTAGCTCCCGGGCCGGCGGGGCGGCCGAGCAGGACCGGACCGCGACGCGCGGCGGCGGCGTGGCGCGTCGTCGCGGCAGCGCGAAACAAAAAAAAACGGTCCAAAAATGGACTACACGTGCGGGGCCAACTGCCTGGCCCACCCTCAACTGGAGGTCGCGTGGCCAGCGGCGCAAGTCAAGGGCGCAGCGGGCCAGGCGGCCAGCAGCGAGCGCGGGCGTGGCGCCACGGCGACCAGCGGGAGGGCGGCGCTGGCGCGGCGGCGCGCCGTAACAGCTGCCAAGCGGCGCGAAGCGCCTTGGCCGCAGCAGAACCAGCGCGGCAGCGCAGCCTGGCGCAGCGCGCTGGCTAGTAGAAGCCTTGGCGCTGGCGTGCGAAGCGCGCTGGCGGCGTGGCGCAGCGAGCCAGCGGCCTTGCAGCGCTGGCCTTGCGCCAGCCAGCCGGGCCATGGCGCAACCACCTCATGCGCCTTGGCGGCGGCGCATGGCGTGCGTTCGGGCGGAGCCAGCGAGGCTCGCAGCGGCGTGGCGGTGGCGTCAGCGGGCGGCGGCAGCAGGGCCAGGCGCGCTCGGCGGCGGAGCCAGCGGGGCTCCATGGTCGCCATGGCTGTGCACGTAATGCTCAAAAAAAAGAAAAACTAGATCGATTTGATCTAAAAAAAAGGTAAAGATCAGCCCGATCTACTAAGAACAAAAATCCAGATCGGCACAGCAGGTGCACGCATCGACGGTACAGTCAACAAAATTCTAATCCGGGAGTGATTAGATCGACATTGGTCGCGACAGCAGGTCAGCTCAACTCCCGGGAAGAAAAATTCACACCTTAGATGGGATCTGATCTAAGATCTGAACGCAAATCTAGAAAGGAAATTTCGAGACGGATCCATTTTTGCGGTCAGATTGGGGTTACCTTCAACGAAAGCCTGCGCGATGCAGGCTTGATGGTGGCTTGACGGAGGCTCGACGGAGAGACACGTGCTGATAACGTGTTGGAACACCCCCTGCCGACTGGCCGGTCCCGAGGCTGTTCCACACCCGAGAAGAAGACTAGTAGAAGGCACACAGATTACACAAGTAGATGACACATGGAACAAAGGGAACTTTTATTAACTTTCTCTCGGTAAAACTCCCGTACAATGATTGTTCCTTTATTTATAAACTGAAGGGGGATACGATACCCACATGAGCCAACCCTAGCCTGGTAGAGGTCACACCGAGTAGGCCTCTACGGGCCCAGTTTCCCAACAGGCATGACGCTCGGCCGGCAAACGGGAACACCAAAGTCGTGAAAACATGAGTCACCTTTTTTTTCCTATAACATGAGTCATTTTTTTTCGAAAATTCCACCTATCTCATTAATAATCATCGGCGGTAGTACAAAGTCATCTTTAACTTTGTACATTTTTAAATTGGAAATGTGCATTTCAAACCTTGAACTTATAGTGCTTAGACAAATTGAATCCCGAAGTTAAAATCTCGGTCGTTGGTAACCTGAACTTGCTAATCCCGGTCTAAATCGAACCCTCGGACTTAATTCCCTGCTATAAAAAAATCACAAATGAAAAAAATTCTCTACTCACGCTGAAGAAGTGCGTCAATTTGGAGGAAGCCGGTGCCAAAAAGAAAAATTGGGAGGAAGGACTCCATACAACCCCTTTTGATTTTTTTAGATTGATATTTTGAAGTTTTTAAAAAATCGAAAAAAAAACTTAGATGGGGATAACTTCCAATTGCGTGCAAAAAAAACAATGTGAAATATTCTATATGTTGGGTTGTGTAAATATGACAATTTTCTAGATACAGGTTTACAACCGTGCAAAATATAAAAACCTAAAGATTTGTTAGGATTTGTCACTTTTTGTAGGTTGGAATGCAAACTATTTCGTGTTGAGATTTTGCAGGGCCGTAGCATACGTCATTATCTACATCTATGATTTTTTTAGTTTTTTTCGAAAATCAAGACATTGATTTCGGGAGCTCCAAAGAGATTTTTACAGGAACTGCTTGGGCTCGAGATTATTTTTCAAGTGTTCTAAATGAGGTCCTTTGTTTCTATAAAGCCACCGAGAGGATCATCCGTGGCACATCTAAGATTTTAGTATGAGGACATATATACTTTGGGCACATTTTTTCTTAAAATGTATCACATTTGGTTTCTACAAAGTTCAAGAGTCAAGCAAGCATTTTAGGATGAAGTAGGAGTACTAATTAGTATCATGGATGGCCTCACAAAACAAAAATAACTACTAAGTGAATTTTTGTTCGGATAAATATGTTAAATGTGTTATGAATCTACGACATTGCTCGAGTTTTCATGTACTTTAAGTCCCCAAAAAGCTTGACTACAACATTGCCACTTATTTCCAAGAAATAATTCTCTAAAAGATCAAATATATGATATTTTATAATTGACCACCATATTATTTCTCATTTTTGGGACCATATTGTTTCTCAATATGTTCTTATCTAGTGTCATCGCAAAATATAGGGTCTTTTTGATTCGCAGAATTCTCAAACGACAAGAATGGAAAAGACGCACAAACGGAATGCCATGTCTTGTTGAATATCATTAGAAAACTACATGATTTTGCATTTAATAACATTGAACTTCACAGAGAAACAAGGCAATTGTAACAAGATGACTAAGTGAATAGAAACCTTACTCCAAAACATAAATAAACACGTTGTGGAATCAAACGAAGTATTCCTAAGGATCAAAATAGTTCTCCAAAAATCCTATGGTTGCAGCACATGAAACAAACACATGAATTTTATAGGATTGACTAGAGATAGTAGAGAGAGATATTATATATCCATTGGGCCTTGCAAAAAAAAAGAGAGGTTTGAGCTCATAATGGGATTTCTATGGAGGGCATACGGATGGATTCCATGGAATTTGGCTATCTGAACCCTACAATCCAAATGGCTTCCACAAGAAGAGTTCTATGGACTAGAATGGCAAGTAAGGCTCGCAGGATATTCAAATCGCATGAATAGAGTATCATGACTAGTTGTATCCTACGGAAATTGAGACCACGTGATTTCGCAACATGTCATTTGGTTGCATTGCATAAAAAGCAAGAGAAATTTTGTGTATTCCATCGTTGTCATAGATACAGAGGATTTTTTTTTCATGAGATTAGAAGTAAGGGAAATACTCCCTTGGAGTTGTATGCAAAGTTGACCATATAAACACTACTATATGAAAACTTTCTACGGGATGAAGTTCTCGAAAACTCCCATGAAATACTTAGTTTTGGACGGAAGAAGCGCTAAAAAAGCTCTACGAAATTCCTTTTAATCGAAAGATGCCTTCAATAGGATATCCACAAAAACTCTCTAGATCCTCGAACCTTACCATCTTTTCCCATGTGACCAACAGTATCATCCTCAAGCTGGAAAAAAAAAAGTCTCATCATCAAACCCACGCTCGGAAATTCATCGGGACAAAATCGTAAGATACCGTGCTATCTGTCGAGAAAGTTGGACTAGACTAAACTGAACATACTGTGCATAATATACACATTAATTCGCCGGCATGTGCACATTATTTCGGCGGTCCTGCAGATCACAGGGCAGGCACACCAGCAGTCGTTTCCTTGTCCGTCCCTGCGTCCCTGCCCATGTAGATCAGCCCACAACGCAATTCTCCCTCCATCCCCGATATTACATAGTAACTGCTATATATGGGGAAGTTGGTTTGGGGGTCCTGGCAGCTGTTGACTCCCTTGCTTGGCCTGGCTTGCAGAGTCTTCCCTGCCTCATAAAATCTTACCCAGAAATCTTAGCGTTGCCGTGTGCGGGCATTGAATCGCGGCAGCAGTGCAGAGTCTGCAATTGCATGGCAAGGACAGGCCGCAGCTGCAGCTGCTTGTTCACCTGCTTTCTTCTGCGCCCATTTACTCACGGTGGCTAGCTAGCTTTTTCCTCGAGGCTTTGAATGCGTATACCGATCGACTCACCAACAAATAAGTAAAACCATCTCTTGACTTGTTGTCCATCGTCGTCTGCTTGTGTGTGGGTGGCGTTTGTTGGTGCAACCATTGCCGTGACCTCACGTCTGCACTCCGGCTTATTTCATCATAAAACCTACCATATCAAGCCTTTAGGTAGCCTACATTTTTTGCAAGACCAAACGAACTAGTACTCCCTCTGACCCATATTACTTGACTTGGATTTTTCAAAATTTGGATGAACCTATATACTAAATAGTGGCTAGATTCATTCAAATCTAGACAAAGTTGAGTCAACTAATATGGGTCGGAGGGAGTAGTAAATTATAAACCAGAGCCAAGTAAATTTAGGTAGTAGTAGCCAGGGTCTGGTCAAATGCTGGCAGGAAGAATGAGATACTAAAGTGGGCAAAGGTGACATGTGTATGACCAAACATTGGTAACCAACACAAAATTCAGTAGTCAGTTGATTTTGGACTCCAGCCCAAACCTTTTTTTTCCCCTTCTAGATATCCAAACTGGTACTATGTGAATTGTGGCCATGGCGCATTGCTCGCTCTGTTTTCTCCTGACAACATACGCATGCTGCTTTTTTTAGTACTCCTCTAATTCTTCTCTAGCACATCTGCAAGCAACCTGCCGATCCTGCTGCTACGTTTCCTTCCTCCAAGTCGTTTTCAGGCCATTGATGCGCCGCTAGAGCGCATCCCTCTCACATGCATCTTCTTTCCAGAAAAGCAGAGGAGAAAAGGATGGCACTTATATCCCTCCTGAGACTGAGAGAGGGAAAAGGAATATGGCTGTTTCGATCGGTGAGTGTTAATGTCACGGGCATGCAGATGGCATGTCCCTGTTCTGAGACCGCTCAGTGCGTCCGTCCGATGAAATGAAACGGACTGAGAGCGACCGAAAGACAGGTAACCTAATAAGCAAAGCTCTAATGGCGTCATGGGGATCGTGTTACGGAGAGGGGCAGCTGGATCTGCAACCGCTGCTGAGGTGACGACCTGCGAGGCCCTTTAGTTAGAGGAACTGGGGTCTGGGTTGGTCTGACTTGGGCGACCAAGAATTGAAGTAGGGGTGCCATGCTGATTGTGCTTGGGCGTGTTGTATGGAAAACGTATCTGGATGATGAGCACAACAGTGTAAAGATAGCGCACCAACAAAAAATAGTTGAAAATGCAGCATAAGCATTTTCTTTCTTATAAAATTCCTGTATGGCTTCCTCTTTCTCTCTATACAAAGAAATACGACCGAGAGTGGTTTGAATCTACATGAATATACTTCTTCTTTTCCATTTTCAGTGTTAGGCTGTGGGCATAAATCTCATAATGAGTCCAATGCCTTCAAAACCTATGGTTTCCTCCCCAAGGTTCGTCCACCCTCGAGGGTGGTTAAGGGCCTAGTATCAGGCCGAAAGGCTACAACAAGTAAACTTCCTGTGCTACCCTTTGTCGGTATGGAGGGAGGAAGAAAATTTGTCTAGTTGTCTATAGTCTGTTATCGAATTTTTGAAAGAAAGCAATTCTCTTATTTATTAACATCCAGAAAAAAAGAATATAATTAAAATTTGAACCGGAAAATGTCTTTCGCTCTCGAGTTCTGGTGCTCCTTTCATTTTTCTTTTAAAAATCATTTTTTTTAGGTTTCAAAAATCTGAAAATAAATTCGGGGCATAGTCAATATTGTATCACATGCAAAATCACAATCCAGAATTCTTTATATTGTGGACTACACAAAAAAAAAATGACAAAATCTGATAAAATTTAATGATTTGAAACTATGCATACGCAGCTCCACACTTTTGTTATTTTGTGAAGCTCATAATACAAAATGTTTGAAATTGATATTTTTGCATGTTTGTGAGATGCGTCATTAGCTACATAAGAATTTTTTGAAACTTGGAAACATGAGTTTGATCTTAAAAAAAAAAACAGGAAAAATCTCCACTCATGGAAAATTTGGACTTTTGAAAAGACAAAAAGATACCTTTTGCAATTGTTATTTCTTGCCTATTATATCAGGAAACCTTTCGATTTGGAACCAGATTTCACACTGGTGATATGAGTATTCAGGCTCGATGCCAGAAAGCACTTTGGTTCGTTCATCAGGAGTGGCAATTCTGTCTGCTATAAGGAACAGCAGTTTTCGGTTTCCAAGCTTTCTGATGAATGCAGAGGCCAGGGATATCACCTTACCCAAAAAGAAAATCTATGATGAAACTGCAACAAACAAAGGACGCAGACAGCTCGAGCAAGAGACTAAAACACCTTATAATTATTGTATTTTACTTGTACACAATTGCTGGGGAGAAAGGAAAATTGAACAACAGATAAGAATTATGACATGGGGCTCGCTGGCTTTATTCGCCCCAATTCTCAGTTCACCAATTGCCATTTCCATTGGACAGCTCCAGCATGGTGCGATTCTATATGATATAGAAACTTGGAAATACGGTCCTTTCAATCCCCTGAAGTAATCCCAGCAGAGTTATGTCATCGTAAATTTGGATTGTGTGATTTGAATGTAGTAGAACGTATATTCTTACACCTGATGGGTTGTTACTGTACCATACCATCGGTCACCAGTTGTTGCAAACCCCGCCTTAGCCTCTCGGCAGCAAGCCTTGTGTCTGCCTCCTTCAGTCCTCCAAAGGAGACACGGAGGAATCCAGGACCTCCGCTGGCACTCCCAGGGATCACAGCGACCCCGTGCTTGTTTGCGAGCCATCTGACAACTTCATAATCATCTGAACAGTTGTCTGGTAGCTTAGCCCAGAGGTAAATGGCGCCCTCCCCACCCCTCACATTATCCTCACCAAGAGGAGACATTGCCTCCACAAGCAACTCGCGATTTTTCACTAGATCTTTCACCCTTTCCCTGATCCACCCTGGGCCGGCCTCCAATGAGTAGAGCGCCAGGTACTGTCCGATGATGGAAGCACATATAGGGATGTTGTCTTGCACTTTGAGGAGCTGCGCATGGAAACCATCGACTTCACTTGGATATGCAATCTGCAGCAGTCAATTGATTAGATTTTTTCAGAATAACTGATCATCTCTTCACTTACACCAGAGTGCAGTGACTCCGTTACTACAGTGCACTCACTGGTCCACAAGTATTTGGCGCAAATGGCAATTAAAGTGTGTGTAAGAGATATTTGAAACCGAAAAGGGTTCAGTAGTAAGTCTTAAACAAGCAACCGAAGCCTAAGTAAAAGATAGATAACGAGCATGGCACACTTACATATCCTACACGCCACCCCATCATTCCATAAGCCTTTGAGAACGAGAAAAGGTTAACAATGTGATCATCCTCTAGGCAGTAGTGCTCCATTCCATCATACATAAAGTATCTGAAAAACACCAACAATTTTGTAGCTGAGTTCAAAATTAAAGTCATACTAAAGTCAAAGTGTAAATGAGATAACTGAACTACAGGCAGCATGCATAAATAATTTATACGATTAGCCGTTTTCTGCGCATTAATGAGTGAAACCATTGCAGAAGAAAACATGTTTTGATACATTATTTGTTACCATGTTTAATGTGCATGGAATAATAAAAAATTCCTAAAAATGGGACTGAATTTTTCCAAATGGAACGTTTTTGTATATCAGATTTTACAGGGTACAGATGTCAACCTCTTCAGTTCAGGGAGTAGAATCTTTAACATCAAAATCAGGGAAATGGCAAGCAAAACTATGGACAATTTTTGTTAGTCAACTACTCGAGACACTCAAGTAAATCTCTAGACATGATATGCAATGTAAAGAAAGGACAAATTAGTGAGAAATGAATAAAAAATACTGATTGCCCAGCCACAGGGCTAAAATAGATCCTGTTCCTTCCAATACCACTTAGTGGCCACCACGCTGCACGAAACTAAGTCTAATTTCGGCTTACTTTCTGGAACATGAAAGGGGAAGTCCTTTATTATTGGCTCAACTTTGTACTCAGGTCAACCCCTAAATTTTTTGAAAGCCACCTTGTAGGTTAACCTATTTGTCACTACACCTTTAAGTGATTTGCGGGGGCCTATTTTGGGTACTCCAGTATCTGAGAGCGGTCAAAGAGACTTTCAATAGGTACATAGGCTGAAATGGACCCAAAGCTTATGAGCAGGAGAATGTAACTAAAGTTGACAAACCATCATTGCACAACATAGATTTTCCTTCTCTTAGCAGGTTCAGACTCTGCTGATCTGTTGTTCAGCACTACCAATACCCAGAGTTTACCAATATAGTTTGCGGTTAATTCGCTTGTGTACTTCGATTTACAGATAATAGCAAATGCCATCCATATTCTGATTTGATTTATTTCTGGTGTATTCTGAAATAGCTTAATGCTTTCACATAAAAAGTATTCTACAAGTCATCTTTGTATAACTATCAGAGATGATGCCATGTTGGACTGAGTTTCAAGAAGCCAGAGAGTGGTTATTTAGTTGCTGAAACATGATTTAAGGTGACCATATCCATGTGCGGTTCTTTGTTAGTTCCATGTATGCACTTCCTTAAAAAATGAAATATGGAAGAGGATTGAAGACATTTGAAAGGAACAAGGAAAATGGTCACAAGTATAACATCACATTTGATCAGTATTTAACTTACTCATAGGTATTGTCAACCAAAAGCCATGCACCAGCAGTCTTGCACAGGTCTGAAATTTTCTGAAATGATAATGCAATATTAGGAAATAGTCAACACCAACTCCGTGTGTAGGCGTGTGTGTGTGTGTGTGTACAAGAGTGCCCATGTGAGCGAGGGAGGAGGGACAGAGAGGTGACCTGGAGCATAGGCTTGGGAATAAAAGCTCCAGAAGGGTTTCCCGGATTTACAACAGTAACAAGTTTAGGGATCGGGCCATTTCCTTTCAGAACCTTCTCCAACCAATCTGCATTTTTAGGCACAATGTAAAGTATGCTTCCAAAATGGACCAATTTTCCATTCGATCTGTATAGAATTTCTTAGACCATATGTACAGGTCACAACAGAGGAAAACATATGGGTAGAATCACTTCATCTAATAAATCAAAGACATATTGACCGCGTAAGCTAATCATGGAAGTTTATTTTAAATTATGGATGGTAGTCATATTACCAACATCAGGATGAAGTGTCTTTGGATTACTAGCACCAACCAATATGTCAGTGACGCCTGTCATCTGGAATGACATGTAGGAATTGAAGTAATATGGCGCAAACATGACAACTGAGTCCCCAGCATCGCAAAGGGTGAGAACGATGTTTACAAAGGCCTGCCAACAGAAATTGATGTAAGAGATCACTTTATTTGATAAACTAGTTGTCAAACAAGATTTTGGTATAGCAGCCATACAGGGAAGTAAGGTCTTTTATAGAACTAAAACGGAGATAAATTGGGAGGTTATAGTCATAATAGCTCCCAAGCTCCAGGGAGCTTGCTTAAAAAAACGAAAGCCGCATTTTAAAATCTCAAAAAAAATCTGATCAAAATATATACATGTCCATATAAGTGTGTAACATGCACATACTCATTTTCATCAACATATCATTTTATTTGTGATTTACATAAAAAGAAAAATATGTGGAGCAAAATAGACCTATTTTGCATTTTCGGAGCAACAAATTTGTTTTTTTGTAGCCTACAAATTAACATATTATTTAACAACAAATGGCAGATACATAGAACACTTATATGTATACATGGATTGTTTTTTGGAATATTTAAAACTTGTACTTATTTTTGTAAATGAGGCACTCTCCAAAAAAAAAATAGTAAACCAGATGAATAGTATGTTCTGTACCTGATTTGCACCAGCTGTCACCATAACTGATGACTTGGTTAGCTTATTCTCTCTGTGAAGCTGCAAACAGTTCCTAAAATATCAGCAAAGGATATGCTAGTTGTTCATAATTTTAAGATGAAAATAACGAGAGTCAAGGATTGTGTTAACGCGAGTCGAGTTAAATAATAGCAATGTTTGTTTTCAAACTAATAAATGAAGAATCTCATGTTCTAGTTCCCAAACTAACAAATGATAGCATTGCACATGAAGTCCATGTGATATATAGTATAGCCCTCAACTCCATGACATATTTTCAAAGGGGCCATCTAAGATCAATCGATCTCAGTTGATTCATACAGATAGTTACCGATACACAATACCGCGCGAGAAGATTTAGCTCACCCTCTAATCTGCTGTAATGAGAAGACAAACATACATTTGGAAACCTTCTCTGTGATGAAGTCTACACATTGCATTGGTTACATGCAATTCATTATACTACTCCCAGCACTAGGATCTCTAGTAAAAAAATCTCACACGCACATGGGTGGTGACGACATTGTGGTAAGGCTTGCTAGCATGGCACCTTGATCCATTGTAAAGGAAACAATATAAGTACCTTCTCGAGGAGGGCTTCTCGGAGTTCGGGGAGGCCATCATCAGCGCCATATTTGCTGACTATGGGTTCCCGTATAATTTTCTCTACCTTGCTCAGGGCTTCCTCAGGAGGCTGCCAGTAAACAACTCCCTGCATTCAAAGATGATTTAGCATAAGCACCGTTTCAGGAAACGTCCAACCAGGGGAACTCCTTGAACACTTTGTTAGCACATCAATCTGCGATCCTCCATGCTTGATAGATATTGAATCTTGTCCAACATAGTAAGTTACTTCACATGTACCTTACTCCTGAATTTTAACTTGTTTTTTTTTTTTGAGAATGGGAACAACTCTTAACAGGAGTGTCGAACTCAGTAATCCAACTAGTTTTGTCATTGGCACGGCCGAATGCAGAGATGAGAACACAGGAACTCAATGAACAGGTCAAACCAGGAAGTGCAGGCGGTCAGGTTTTACCTGCGCAAGCGACATCACATCCGTGGCCCCTCGCAGCAGCTCTTGTATCTGGAAGAAGAGAAAGGGCACCGAATTAGACCAAGAAATTGGGGGAGAAACACAAGAGGTTCCTATGAGGCGGGAATGATATAGGAGGAGGACTGTCATCACCTTGACCATGACGGGCGCCTCCGTCTCCAGGGCCCTCTTGGCGAGCTTCGCGATGCTGCCCATGCCTCCCTCCCTTCCTCCACGAACCTGGAACCGGGGGATACCGACACAGAGACAAAATTGAGCCGGAGGAGATCCAAGACGACCAGGGAGAGAGGAGAGAGGAGAGCGGCAGGTCCAAGAAGAAGGGCGCGGGGAAGAGAGGAGAGGAGAGTGGTGAAGCCTAAATAATTCCCGGACGGACGACAACAACCTCCGAAGTCGCCAACGCCAACTGATCCCGAGCTCACCAACCCTTCTCCCCCTCGCCTCACGGTCACACACACACACGGCCCCGGTGCCGCCAGGAAAAACCGGTGCGGAAGATTCGGCGAGGAGGAGTGGCGTTTTCCCCCGGCTCTCTCCCTCTCTGTCTCTTTCTGCGGGCCCTTTTTGGCTTACGTTTACAGAGGCCGAGGACGTGGTGGGGCAGCAAGCTAAGCTGGAGGGAGGAGGATAAGCATGGAGCTCTCCGTGACTCTGTCACTGGGACTAAAAATATAGTACTGTACTAGTGACTTAATAACAAAGACAGGAACTTGAGGACAAGAAATGTATTTTCAGCACCGATTTTTGTTAATCTGTCGAGATAATGAGAGGCCGATCGCTGTTTCGAGATTCAGGGCCCGGCAGTAACACGTTTCTGAACGGGACGGAACGAATGGTCGGCCGACAGCGCGACGGCGACGAGGTTCGTCGTTTTCTCGGAGAAAAAAGAGAACGGGATCGGTGCGAAGAAGAACCGGATAAGAAATGAAGTAGTGGCGCTAGATCTCTGGGTTTTCTACTTTTCTTGGGGAAAAGCTAGATCTCTGGTGAGAAGAGGCTTCCAGTTTCCGAGGGGAAGTGGCCATAGTTAATCCAGGTGGGAACAAAAATGGCTCGCGGACGGAGGCGGAGCGGCGCCAACCCTGCCATGCCCTGGAGATCTCGGACCGGATCCCGGCACACACCAGCAGCGACCAGCCCACGCGATCGATCGATCCGATCCAACTGATTAAACCCGCGCGAGCAGAAAGAGTGTGACCTGGTTCGCTTGGGCTCTTACCGCGCGGGCGGGCGGGCCCCACCGGGAGGACTGAGGAGGAGGAGGATTGGAGGAGGCCAGGCTGGTCGCCGTTCGTCGGGTCCGGTCTCCTCTCCCGGCTAGCCGCTGTGTTTTTTTTTCAGCCGAGGTGGACCGGGCGACCGTGCGGGATGGGTCCGTGGGTGGTGCAGTCCAAGCCGGTGTCCCTGTCGTCGCGTGCGTGCATGAATGGAGTTGTCTCTGGCACGAGCGGCGGCGAGGGACACAGGAACACAGGATGCGGCATGGAAAGGTGCGAGTAGGACCATGTTTTTCAATTTCAACGAATCGATAGTAGTATAAAATTTAGATTGAATATTGGCGCTGTTGTTTTGAGTGCGTGCTGTGGGTGAGTCGCCCACGGCCAGCACATAATGTGGCACCAAACAACATGTTTTCCCAACTTTACACTTGCACCACTTCCCCCTCACCTCACACAAACCGAACTCTTGTTCTACCAAACTTTCAAGATCACACGACCCTGGTTTTTTTTAATTATAACACCTAAATAAACCAGTTTGATCGATCACCAACATTACAGGCCATGCCCAAACAACCTACATCAAAGAACAAACTTTGCAACCTTCCCCTATATATCCAGCTCTTTAGACGGAAACATCAGTCACGTCATCTTCACACTCCAATTCTTCTTGCGTCGGGGGATGACCACGGTAGGGTCAAGACAAGGTGTAAAATGATACCAAGAGGCTGACCAAGACTAGAGTTGACCGACATAGTCATAGACGCCCAATTCAGCTTGCCTATTGGAAACTTCAAGGCTACATTTCACAGTAGTTGCGTCGCGATGCGATGTTCCTGTCGAAATTGTCTTTTTTTGCAGGTTAGTCCATTAATTAACCCATCTTGAAATTTTATAAACTACACTAGATGAATATTGCGGATGTACATGCTTGAAACACGCGGCACTCCTAGTTTTGTAGATAGACCATAGAACTGCTGCCACCCAATATCAACTATACCTCTTGAAACTTAATTAGCATACCAAAGATCCCAGAAGCACAACACCCCATACATATCTGGCGATCTTACAGTCAAAAAAATATATAATCTTCACACTCCAATTCTCCTTGTGTCGGGGGATGACCACGGTAGGGTCAAGGCAAGGTGTAAAGTGATACAAAGAGGTTGACCAAGACTAGAGTTGATCGACATAGTCATAGACGCCCAATTCAACTTGCCTATTGAAAAACTTCAAGGCTACTATCACAGTAGTTGCCTCGTGATGCGATGTTTCTATCAAAAAATTTTACAGATTAGCCCATTAATCAATCCATCTCGAAATTTCATAAACTATATTAGATGAATCTTGCGGATATACATGCTTGAAACACGCAACACTCCTAGTTTTCTAGAAAGACCATAGAACTGCTGTCACCCAATATCAACTATACTTCTATCCAGTGGCGGACCTTGGGCCGAAATCCGGGGGGGGCAAAATGGGCTGGGGGCAAAATATGAGCTTTAGGCTGATTTTCAACTGATAAATGAGCCAAATACATGTTAATAGTAGTCAAAATCTTAATGGGCTGGAGGGGCGATGATCCTTTTTTGTCTCCACTAAGGTCCGTCAGTGCTTCTATCCTTATCAGGAAAAGAATCAATTCAACCACTAACGTCTTGAGACTTAATTGGCATACCAAAGATCCCAGAAGCACACTTCGCAACACCCCATACATATCTGGCATTTCAGTTTCCTCAAAGAAACAACATTTACTTTCTTTGTCTTTCCAACATCTCTTGAGCAGCACATCTTTAGTTAAAATATTATTATTAGCAGCTATTCGCCAAATACATTGACCTAACAGAAAATTTACTAGACTTTGTCAACAACCATCAATATGCATCCTCCTCAATTTTCAAAATTACATATTTACATTTAAATCTTGCCACAAGCCAGTTGTCTCTCCCCATAAGGTTCTTCTAAATTTGATTACACCCAGCCTTTGTTAAGACTTCTGATATAAGGATTTCTTAAACTAAAAGTGAGATTGTATAATCTACTAAATTTAACAAAGAGAGGTTTATCTCCTAGCCATAGATCTTTTTCAGAACCTCGTTCTCTTACCATTCCCAATATCTTTCCTACATATTTCATAAAAAATATCCTTAAATTTCATCAAACCTTGCCAGAAATGAGACCCCGTTCGTTTATTCTGGTGGTCTCCTTTGGTCGTTCGTTTCGGCTTGATGAAGATTTCGTTGCCTTGGCCTTGGAGGCGGCGATCGGTGGTTTTTGTGGTGAACTCTTGGTCGCTCGATTGAATGAGCGGGTCTTTTCCTTCGAGGTATCATCAAAACAGGTTAGATTATTCATCTACAACAGAAGGTATTATAGCTGCCCGCATTTTAAATGTTATTATCATATCTGGGGATTTGGAGGTCCTAACTGGAAGCGGGAGCATTTTCTCTGGCAAAAGGAGTGTGCGGGTGAATGGATCTTAGCCTCCTGCAAATCTAACTCTTCTAGAGGTAGTTCTCGCGTTTTCCAGCCCCGTCGTTTGGATTCTTGTCGTAATGGGCACCCTTTGTCGAATTCGGGTGTTCCTGGGGATCCTTTGCCGTCTCCGGTGGCTGATCAGGTGATTGCTCCGGTGGCAACTCCGGTGACCTCTCCGTGTAGGGTTTCGTAGCATGGAAAACAAAAAAATTCTACCGCATACAAACAAACAAGCCAAGATCTATCTACTAGATTGTAGCAACGAGTCGATGGAATAACTCACCCTCGAAGATTCCAAAGTGTTTAACTAGAGCGGATTCTCGTAGGTGATGTAGTCGTACTCTTGCCGATCTCAAGATCGCGTAGACGATCCTTCCGGCCGTTCGGCCGCTTCCATGATCAGTCACATCGCGTTCGGTTTTCGACGAAGACCTTCCTCTCCTTGTTCCAGCAGTGACGTGGAGGTTGTAGCACTCTCCTCGCGATTCGGCAAGTGATACTGGGAAGTAGAGGGAGATCTCAGAGGCTTCGCCTTAAGCCGGAGCGAGTATGGTGGACTATGAGAGAGAGCCTCGTCGATCTAGAGTTTAGACGCACCAAGGAGGAGCAAGGCCGGCGGCTAGGGTTTGCCTAGGCGGCGGTGGCTTGCCCTAGGCGGTGGCGGCAGCAGGAGGTGTGGCCGTGGCTAGGATTAGGGTTCAGGCGTGGTCTTGTGTGCTTGGAGGCGCCTGTCCCTCCTTATATAGGTGGAGGGGCACGCCAAGGGAGGAGTCCTCCCAACTCGGTCTCAAGTGGGCCAGCGGTGGAGGGAGGGAACTCCTCCCCAAGTAGGTTTCCTACTCTCCCTCCACCTCACAAAATAGCCGTTTGACTTTTCAAATTGGCGTTTGACTTTTCAAACTAGGATTTGATTAAACCTTTTATTTTGTTCAGCAATGACACTTAGTACATGATGCAATCATTCCAACTTGTTATGACACATTCATGTACCCTTCCCCTCCGGAGTGCCGGACATTCCGGAACCTTCTAGAACATTCCCGATGAAAACACCGGAACCATTCTCCAACCCCGAAACAGGACTTTCCTTATATGAATCTTATTCTCTAGACCATTCTGGATCTCCTCGTGATATCCCGGATCCCATCCGAGACTCCGAACAACATTCGGTCTCTCACTCATCATTCCATAACTACTGAAACAACGTTGAATCCTTAAGTGTGTCTCCCTACGGTTCATGAATTATACGGACATGATCGAGACACTTCTCCGAACAATAACCAATAGAGGAATCTGGAAATTCATATGGCTCCCACATATTTCTACGATTACTTTGCGATCGAATGAACCACTTACATACGATACCAATTCCCCTTTGTCTCACGATAGTTTACTTATCCGAGGTTATGATCGTCG
Source organism: Avena insularis (assembly GCA_023614405.1). NCBI lineage: Eukaryota > Viridiplantae > Streptophyta > Magnoliopsida > Poales > Poaceae > Avena > Avena insularis. The sequence continues at coordinate 24,846,840 of CM042689.1, read as the reverse complement.
GTATCTCTGCATACCTAGTTCAACCTCATTACTGATAAGTACTCTTTTCTCGTTCCCATGATATGTGATCCCTTGTGAGCCAGTCACATGCTTGCAAGCTAATTGGATGACATTCTACCGAGAGGGCCCAGAGTATATCTATCCGTCATATGGATGGACAAATCCCACTCTTGATCCATGTGTCTTAACCAATACTTTCCGAATACTCAATGCCACCTTTATAGCCACCCAGTTATGGTGTGGTGTTTGATGTCATCAAAGCATCCTTCCGGTGAAGGTGATATGCATGATCTTATGGTCGAAGGAATTAGGTTACTATGTATCAGAAAGCATATAGCAATTGAACTATTAAAATGACTTGATCTTTATGCTACGCTTATCTATAGGAGTATGTACACCATATCATTCTCCTAACAATATGATCTTGTTGTTAATAACATCTCAATGTTCATGATAGGGAAACCACAATCATTTATTAACCAACAAGCTAGTATTATAAAGAGGCTTTACTAGGGACTCTATTTTAGTTTACAAATCACACAAGTATTAATGTTTCCTTGTTAATACTATTATAGCATGAATGTAAACATTTATCATAAACACAAAGATATAATAATAACTATATTTATTATTGCCTCTAGGGCATATCTCCAACAGTCTCCCACTTGCACTAGAGTCATCTAATCTAGATTACATGATAATATACCGAACACCCATGGCAGTTTGGTGTTGGTCATGTTTTGCCCTTGGGAGAGGTTTAGTCAACGGATCCGCCACATTCAGATATGTGTGTACTTTGCAAATCTTTATGTCCCCATCTTTAACATGTTCTCGAATAGCGTGAAAACGTAGCTTGATGTGCTTCAGCTTCTTGTGTGACCTTGGTTCTTGCGCATTGGCTATGGCGCCCATGTTATCACTGAGATTGACATTGGGTCCAAGACTAGGAACCACACCGAGCTCTGTAATGAACTCTTTCATCCATATCGCTTCTTGTGAAGCCTCAAAGCGACCATGTATTCCGATTCGATGAAGATCTCGCCAACGCTTTGCTTTGCACTCCTCCAACTAAGCTGCACCATTCAAAGTAAATCATTATCAGTTGTGATTTAGAATCATCCGGATCGGTGTTCCAACTAGCATCGGTGTAACCATTAACAACGAGCTGTTCATCACCTCCATAAGAAAGAACCATATCCTTAGTTCTTCTCAAGTACTTAAGGATGTTTTTGACCGCTGTCCAATGATCCACTCCTGGATCACTTTGATATCTGCTAGTTAAACTAACATATGCAATGTCGGGTCTAGTACATAGCATGGCATACATTAGAGATCCTATGGCTGAGGCATAGGAGTTTTAGTCATCCTTTCTCTATCTTACTGGTTGTCGGACTTTGAGTTTTACTCAAGGTCGTATTGGGCAACATGGGCAAGAACCCTTTCTTGCTATCTTCCATTCCAAACCTCTTTAGAACTTTGTCCAAATATGTACTTTGTGACAATGATATTAGGCGTCTCGATCTATCTCTATAAATCTTTATGCCTAATATATAAGCTGCTTCGCCAAGATCTTTCATTGAAAAACTATTATTCAAATATTCCTTGACACTATTAAGAAGGTCTACATCATTCCCAATCAACAATATGTCATCTACATATAGTATTAAGAATGCTACAGAGCTCCCACTCACTTTCTTGTAAATACAAGCTTCTCCATAAGTTTGTATAAAACCAAAACTTTTGATTACCTTATCAAAACGTTGATTCCAACTTCGGGATGCTTGCTTCAATCCATATATGGAACGTTGAAGTTTTCATACCTTGTTAGCATCCTTAGGATCGACAAAACCTTTGGGTTGCATCATATATAACTCTTCATCAATGTCTCCATTGAGGAACGTTGTTTTGACATCCATCTGCCATATCTCATAATCATAATATGCAGCGATTGCTAACATAATCCTCACAGACTTTAGCTTCGCTACTGGTGAGAAGGTCTCATCATAGTCAACTCCTTGAATTTGTCGAAACCTTTTGCGACAAGTCGAGCCTTATAGACAGTAACATTACCATCAGCATCTGTTTTCTTATTGAAAATCCATTTGTTCTCGACAGCCTTCCGGCCATCCGGTAAGTCCACCAAAGTCCATACTTGGTTTTCGTACATGGATCCAATCTCGGATGGCTTCTTGCCATTTATTGGAATCTGGGCTCATCATCGCTTCCTCATATGCCGCAGGGTCATCGGTGTTGTCCACCAACATGACATTCATAACGGGATCATACCAATCAGGAGTGGTACGAGTTCTCGTTGACCTGCGAGGCTCTGTAGCAACTACAACCGAAGTTTCATGATCATCATCATTAGCTTCCTCTCTTATTGGTGTAGGAGTCACAGGAACTACTTCCGGTGCTGCGCTACTCGCAAGTTCGAGAGAAGGTTCGACAACCTCGTCGAGTTCTACTTTCCTTCCAGTCACTTCTTTCGAGAGAAATTCCTTCTCTAGAAAGGATCCATTCTTGGAAACAAAGATTTTGCCTTCGGATCTATGATAGAAGGTATACCCAATAGTTTCCTTTGGGTATCCTATGAAGACGCATTTTTCTGCTTTGGGTTCAAGCTTGTCCGGCTATAACTTCTTTACATAGGCTTCGCAACCCCAAACTTTAAGGAACGACAATTTAGGTTTCTTCCCAAACCATAATTCATACGGTGTCGTTTCAATGGATTTAGATGGTGCCCTATTTAAAGTGAATGCGCTTGTTTCTAATGCATAACCCCAAAATGATAGCGGTAAATCTGTAAGTGACATCATAGAACGAACCATATCCAAGAGAGTTCGATTACGATGTTCAGACACACCATTACGCTGTGGTGTTCTCGGCGGTGTCAATTATGAAAGTATTCCGCATTTCTTCAAATGCTCGCCAAACTCATAACTTAGATATTCACCTCCACGATCAGAACGTAGAAATTTCATCTTCTTGTTACGTTTATTCTCCACCTCACTTTGAAATTCCTTAAACTTCTCAAAAGTTTCGAACTTATGTTTCATGAAATAGATATACCCATATCTACTCAAGTCATCCGTGAAGGTAAGAACATAACGATAACCACATGATGCTACACTCATTGGACCACACACATCGGTATGTATGATTTCCAATAAGTCCGTAGCTCGCTCCATCATACCAGAAAATGGAGTCTTAGTCATTTTACCCATCAGACATGCTTCGCATCTTTCAAGTGATTCGAAATCAAGTGATTCAAGAAGTCCATCGGAATGGAGTTTCTTCATACGCTTCATTCCAATGTGACCAAGACGATAGTGCCACATATAGGTCGAGTTATCGCTCGATTTCAAACGTTTAGCTTCAATGTTATTAATATGTGTATTTCCACTATCGAGATTCAATAAGAATAGACCATCTATCAAAGGTGCATGTGCATAAAACATATTACTCATATAAATCGAATAACCATTATGTAAGATCCCTCCTTTATAAAGGAAAAGGATCCCTGTGATTGCAATGCTAGTCCCTGGATCATTGCTAGCATCCACAGTTTAAGATGAAGTACACAGATACAAAGGTCATTTATTACATCCATTCTAGAGTTAAACATAGTCTTTACAACTCAAGGCCACAGGCCTAATACAAGAGTTTGAATAAGCAAATAAATATAAGTCTTCATCTTCATGTGCCACAGGCAAACATGTTGAGTGTAGACTCATGACACCTAATCTTCATTAGAGTAACCTGCAACATCACAAGTTACAGCCACAGTGGGTCAATACTTTGGAATAGTATTGGCAAGTGATACCTTAGTATATTTTAAGTGGACTAGATACTATATGCATATTTGGCTAAGTGTAGCTTGGCTTGCTTTGCTCAAAATAGGTTTTTCCTATTAGTTGAAATCACTAAGTTTTTCTTTGTCAAAACTTTTCCCAAGGAACCACCAATAGACATTGAGGTCCTTCACCCTTGTTCACCCACAAGTTTTTACTTAGAAGTTGGAGTGATGAGATTCTTGATAGCTTCCATGTCTTGATGCTCAAGTTGTCCATTGCCATGGACTTGGCTAAGTACTTAGATTTTCCATCTGCAGAGGTTGTGCACTTTCCCCACCAGACTTGGTTTCACCAAGACAGGACCTTTAAGCCTTCCTTAGACCAAATGGACGCGCTCCAACCTATCATTCCCACTACCACCAACTGTCCAAATGGCTAAGTTCTAGCAACCTATGTGATCCAGGCAGAGCCCATATTGCCAAGTGGCTGCACTAGAAGCTTCTCAACACTTGGTATCTAAAATCCCTTTGTTCCTGGGTGGCTCTCCACAAGTGAGATACACAAGGTAAACCATAGCCACGGGCCTTGTGTAACCACTCAACCAAAATCCACCAATCAAGTCCCATTCCACCCAGGTGATTCATTGACTTAGTTGTTTTATTAAGAAAAACATAAGTCCAAAGACTTAGAAATATTTTCATCATAGCATGTATATATCTTACCAACCCTTGTTTGCTACTAGCTAGGCTAAGCATGGCATAGATAGTAACTTAACTTAGAAATTTCCTAGCAATTCTACAACTACTTAGGATTTCCCAACATGGTATTTGGTAAAATAGTAACATGCAAGACTTAGCAAAATATTTCTAATGCTTGTATGAAAATATAGGGATTGTAATATTTATGAAATACCACTTGCCTTGGTAGTTGGGAGAGTAGCACTCTTCAAAATCACAATCACTAGCACCAAAATCTACACATAGAATATAGCCACAATCACATACCAAACATATACAACCAAAAATATATATGCATGCATGCAAGATGCTAAGGAATGATTTTTAAAACTCAACCAAGCAAGTGCAAAGTACTGAATCATAACTAAGTCAAAAACTTGCTAAACCAAGTTTATTTGACACTAAAACAATTTTCTAAACAATTCATATAATCAAAATAGTCCTAAACAAGTTTCTGCAAACAAAGTCATTTTAACAGAAGCTAAACACTAAACACATTGCATAAACAGAAAGGGCTTGTTCTCCTGATTCCAACGGTATAAAATTTGTCAAATTCTAACGTGTGTATCAAAAGTTATAGCTAAATCAAATTTGGTTATAAATCAGATTCAAATTCTGTTTTTAAACTCAAACCCTAGCCACGCGTCTGTTTCCTATTGGCCCGTACCGGTTCGGACGGATCGATCTCTGCGAGCCGTAGGATTTAAGTCAGATCTGGTGGCTCAGATGCGCGCATACCTCTTCGTTTAAGTTCTAATTTCAGCCGTAGGATCTACATCTAACGTTCCTGAACGTCTTGACCAGAGATCAGCGGCGCTAGCGGCGGCGACTGGCGGCGGCGCCTCTGTCAGTGGCGGAGCTGGCGTTCTAGGTCACGCGGGAGAGGGGGAAGAGGCTTACCAGAACCGCGGTGGTGTGCTGAAGCTCAACATGGCGGTGGCTTGGGAAGGGGCGCGCTGTAGCGACTGAGAGAGCTCGTCGAAGTCGTGCATGGCGTCAGGTGGTTGCTGTCGATGTAGTTGCCGAGGTTTTGCGTCGCCCTAGCACGAACCAGATGGATTAGGAGACGCGCAAGACGATGGCGAACAACCTAGTATGCGTGAGAGATCAAGGGGCGCGCTCTGCTTACCTTAATCGGTCGCCGGAGTTGAGTGACGGCTCGGTCGGTTGCAGGCACGAACGGGGACGGCGTCCTGGGTCACGAGCAGGCAAGCGACGGGTGTCAGAAGATGCACGAGCTCATGCTGAGCATATTTGTTTGAATCAGAAGCACAGGGGCGGTCGGGACTCACCGGAATTGCTGCCGGAGATCGTCGGGACAGCGGCGGCGTCTGGCGAGTTGCGAGCAGCCTGGTGGCGTGGAGAGGGAATTGGTTGAGGGGAAATGGCCGCGAGAGAGAGGGGATTAAGTAGGTAGAGGCTCGACAAGAAACGCTCAGTGATTCAATGCCAATTACCTCGCAGAATCAACGCAGCAACGGGCAGCGGCGGTGTTCGTGCGCGGAATTTTGGGGAAAAGGAGTGACGTGGAGAGGGCCCGCTTATCAGCGAAATAAACATAAGGGAGGTGGGGTCTGGGTGTTAGCGACTCGCTGGGTGCGTCCGCGCGTGCGAGAGAGAGAGGGGAGACCCGGGTGGGCTAGTTGGGCTGCGTCTGTTGCTGGGCTCAATTCCTGGCACCGGCCCTTTTCCGTTTCCTTTCTCTTTTCTTTTTCTAAATTGAATTTCTGGAATGAGTTTCAAATGAATTCAACCTCTATTTGAATTCAAATCTTTTTGGGATTTTTGCAGTGTGCAACAATCACATTTTAGGACCTAAAATCAAGTGGTCTCTCTGCTCAAACTTGGTTCTTTTGAAATAACAAAATAAGCAGTACCAAAGCACTTGATTTGCAAATGTTTTGAAAATGGTTTTGAAACCATTTCTATTTTGTAAAATTTTGTTCAAACTCTACACTCAAGCCAATCAATATAGAAGCAACCAAACTTGGTTTTTAAAACACTAAGCTCTCAAGTGAGGATGGGCATCTGATTTAAGTTGGCTCACATAAAATGATAGCACTATGTGCTTCTGTTTTCTTGAAATGAGTTTGAAATTGATCTCAAATCTATATGCATGCATGAATGATATGCAATCTTTGAAATCATGAATTTAGGGATGTTACAAATCTAACCCCCTTAAGGTGAATCTCGCCCTCGAGATTCGGATTGGCTAGCAAATAGGTGAGGGTGGTCTTTCCGAAGATCATCTTCTCTTTCCCATGTTGCTTCCTCTTCGGAATGATGATTCCACTGCACTTTGCAAAACTTGATAGTCTTAGTCCTTGTGACTCTTTCTGCAGTCTCAAGAATCTTGATAGGTTTCTCTTCATAGGTGAGATCACTTTCTAACTGAACCTCTTACAAAGGTATAGTATCCTTCAAAGAAGTGTCACCCATGAATTCCAACCTCGTTCCCAATGATTCATGTAGCTGTCTCCAAAAATGGGAAGTGAATTGAGTTCCCCTATCAGATACAATACTCTTGGGCACACCATGTAGACATACAATTCTACTCATGTGAATTTTGGCTAACTTAGCACTTGTATAGGTGGTCTTCACGGGTATGAAATGAGCCACTTTAGTTAGGCGATCCACTACTACCCAAATGGAGTCGTATCCTGACCTGGTCCTTGGTAATCCGGTAATGAAATCCATACCAATCTTATCCCACTTCCAATCAGGAATAGGTAGTGGTTGAAGCAAACCTGCTGGTTTCTGATGCTCCGCTTTCACTCTACTACACACATCACACAAAGCAATATGTTCAGCGATGTCCTTCTTGAGATTATTCCACCAAAATCTTTCTTTCATGTCCATGTACATTTTGGTGTTACCCGGATGAATAGAATACGGAGAGTTGTGTGCTTCCTGCAAAATCAGTTTCCGCAACTCCGGGTCTTGTGGAACACAAATACGTTTCCCATGCCATAAAGTACCCTGTTCGTCTTCATGGAATCCTTTGGCTTTTCCTCGTCCAATCTTTTCTTTAATCTCCTCAATTTCCTTATCAGTCTTCTGGGCTTCTCTGATCTTGTCCAACAAAGTGGGTTGAACATCCAAAGGCATGAGATGTCCTTCAGGCACAATCTCCAATCTGAGTTTTCTAAATTGGGTACACAGATCATCCGGCAATTCTCCTTTTGTAAGGCCATTCACAAAAACCTTACGACTTAGAGCATCTGCTACAACATTTGCTTTACCGGGGTGGTATTGCAAACTTAAGTCATAGTCCTTGATAGGCTCTAACCATCTTCTTTGTCTCATATTAATTTCCTTCTGGGTGAATATATACTTCAAACTTTTGTGATCTGTGAACACTTCACAATGTTTTCCCAAAAGATAGTGTCTCCATGTTTGAGTGCATGGACGACAGAGGCTAACTCTAAATCATGAGTAGGATAGTTTAGTTCATGAGTTTTGAGTTGTCTCGAGGCATAAGCCACAACTTTACCATCTTGCATAAGTACTGCACCCAATCCTTGATGAGATGCATCACAATATACTTGGAAATCTTTTTCCAAATGGCGGAAGACCTGGTGTCTTGTCACAAGTCTCTTCTTCAACTTCTGAAAGCTGAGTTCACAACCTTCTGACCAAGCAAACTTCTTGTCTTTCTTTAACAATTCAGTCATAGGTTTAGCAACCTTTGAGAAATTCTCAATGAACCTTCTGTAGTAACCTGCTAAGCCAAGGAAACTACGAACTTCCTTCACGGACTTGGGAGATTCCCATTCAGTCACAGCTGAAACTTTAGCAGGATCAAGTGCTACACCATCTTTTGTCATAACATGACCAAGAAAACCAACTTCCTCCAACCAGAACTCACACTTGCTGAATTTGGCATAAAGTTTATGCTCTCTTAATTTCTCAAGTATCAAACGCAAATTTCCTTCATGCTCTTCTTTGCTCTTGGAGTAGACTAAGATGTCATCGATGAAAACGACAACAAACTTGTCAAGGAATTCCATGAACACTTTGTTCATCATATTCATGAAGTATGCTGGAGCATTTGTCAAACCAAAAGGCATTACGGTATACTCATACAATCCATACCTTGTAGTGAATGCTGTTTTTGGTATGTCTTGTTCTCTTATCTTGAGTTGAAAATAGCCTGACCTTAGATCAATGTTTGAGAACACACATGCTCCTTCCAGCTGATCAAACAAGTCATTGATTCTAGGCAAAGGGTATTTGTTCTTAATAGTTACCTCGTTGAGTGAACGGTAATCTATGCATAACCTTTGACTTCTATCTTTCTTCTCCACAAACAAAACTGGGGCTCCCCAAGATGAAGAACTTGGTTGAATAAATCCTTTTTGCAACTGTTCTCCTAGTTGTTTCTTGAGCTCTTTCAGTTCATCAACTGACATTTTATAAGGTCTCTTTGCTATTGGTCCGTAACACGTACCAAATCTATCAGAAATTCCACATCTCTATCTGGTGGCATTCCCGGCAATTCTTCCGGAAACACATCCGGATACTCACTCACAATTGGCACACTGTCCATGCTAACCCCCTTAAGAGAATTTAGCTTACTTCCTTTAGATTCAAAGTTAGACTTGAATTTAATCCGCTTTCCTTCCGGGGTTGTGAGTGCAACAGTACGATTGGCACAATCTAGTACTCCTTCATACTTAGCCATCCAATCCATTCCCAATATTATGTCCAGTCCTTGAGAATCTAGGATTATCAGACTTACTGGAAACTTATGTTTTCCGAACTCTATTACTAGATCTCGGCATCCAAGACTTACTATCATATCTCCACCCGGAGAACTAACTTTTATTGGACACCCAATGTTTTCAGTTGGAAACCCATTTCTATCAACAAATGCTTTTGATATGAATGAATGCGATGCTCCAGTATCAAAAAGAACAAATGCTGGAATAGAATTGAGTCTGAACTTACCAGCAACAGCATCAGGCTCCTCATAGACCTCCTCCACATTAATGTGGTTCACTTGTCCTTTCTGGAAAGGATTGGGCTTGTTGGGTCCTTCAACTTTCTTTTCAGGGCAGTCATTTGCATAATGCCCCATCTTCTTACATTTGAAGCATTCAACCTGACTGATGTCTCTCTTAACAGGCTGGCTTCCACTTCCACTTCCATTGCCACTGTGGTGGCTCTTATGTCCACTCTTGTGGTTCTTGTACTTGTCGTTGTCATGACTACGATGATGCTTGCTGTCATGACGTCTGTGGTTGTGGTGCTTGTTGAATTTCCCATGCTTGTGGGATCCTGAGTTTCCGCTGTCATCATAATGAGATCGTTTGTGAGACGATCCCGAGCTGTGCTTGTCGGAGTGCTTTCTCTTTCTACTCTCAACTTGCTTCATTTTGTTCTCCAAAATAGCAGCCTTGTCACAGAACGACTGATAAGTGGGAACAAATGCTACAGACAATTGCAGATTTAGCTCATCATTCAAGCCTTCAAGAAATTTTTCCTTTCTCTTAGCATCGGTGTCAACTTCATCCGGTGCATAACGCGCCAGATTGTTGAACTCTTCAATATATTCAGCCATGCTGCGGTGGCGTTGCTTCAGATTGTGGAACTCTTTCTTTTTCAGACTCATCACTCCCGATGAGATATGATCAGTGCGAAAGCCATCCTCAAAGATAGCCCATGTCACTTCATCTATGGGAGTGGTGATCTGGAAGTTGTCCCACCAAGTGGCGACTGGTCCTTCCAGCAGATGTGCTGCAAATCTGACCTTTTCAGCATCCGTACAGCCCACTGTTACTAAGTCCTTGTTCACAGAACGTAGCCAATCATTGGCCACCATGGGATCAGTCGTTCCTGAGAGCTTAGCTGGCCTTAATCTCAAGAACCTGGTGAGCATATCAAAACCCGGAGGGTTGTTGTGGTTGTTATTGTTGTTATTGTTGTTGTTGTTATTGTTGTTGTTATTGTTGTTGTTGTTGTTGTTGTTGTTTTGGTTCTGGATGAATGTTGTCATCATCTGCATCAGTTGTGTTTGGGCAGTCATCATCTGCTGCATTTCTGGAGTGATGTTGTTGTTGGGGTTGGGGTTTGCACGACGGGGAGGCATCTGTGGTTTGTTCAAATAGAGATAAGAATGAGATACCCATAGATGCTTTCATGCACAATACATCACATAAGCAATCCCAAGCAAGCAACAAAAAGATAAAAGTTCAACAACAAGATAACAAGTTCACAAAGTAAAACACACAAGTAGCAAGACATCCACATGTCGGATGGTCCAATAACAAGTTCTCAAATAACAAGTACGATAATAAAAGATAAACGAGTAGTCAAGTCTAATCATCGGCATCAATCTCCTCCTCGACAAAGGTAAGACCTGCGTTCTCCATCGCGGTCTTGTTCTCTACGATGCTAGTGGTCAAAGTCTCTATCTTGGCCTTGAGAGCCCTCTTCTGGGAACGAAGTCTCTCAATCACCGTCTGCTGCTGCTCTAGCTCGAAGTCCTTGGACTGCAGTTCTTCAGTCATGTCTCAGATCTTCTTGTTCCTATCCTGGACATGCTTCTCCTGACTCTTGAACTTCCTGTCCTGGGTCTCGAACTTCGCCTCCATTTTCTTGACTATCTCGTCTTGCTGCGCGAAGAGCTTGTCCTTCTCGCGAAGCTGCACCTGGAGCTCATCATTGCTGAGCATGACATTGGTCCTATCCGTGTCCACATGCCTAATGAGAGACTCTAAGTCCTGGAGAATGTGCGTATCGGCTCTGGCCCCTCGAATCGTCCTCGAAGTCGATGGACTCTCCATCCTCATCACGTCTTCCAAGGCGTGGAAGTGGTGCCTCTAACCTGCCGGGAGTGTCACCCTAGCGGGCGTCTCCCCATCGGATCTGCATAACTACCTCAAGGCCTCTCTCCCTGTCATCATGCATGAGCTTGAAGACGATGGCCTCCGTGGTAGGCTCTGTCTGGCGTCCGGGATGGTTGACCTTGAAGCCCCAGAGGTCTTTCCTCTCAAACTTGGTTAGGGGAAGCACCATGATGGTAGGAAGAGAGAGATTGAGCAAAGTAGTAAGCTCAACAATACGAGGACCAAAGCGAGTAACCTGGAACTCCTCAACAGTGTTGATGGTAACAGTAGGCATCTATTTATAAGATAGAAAAGTTAGAACAACACAAATTAAGTTACAACATAAGGCAAAACATCACATACATATCCTTGGGAAGCAAAACACACAAGTCATGCATACATGAAACCATTACAAAGACCAAGGTTCAAACTATTTTTAAAGCAACATTTGGAAAATAAGGTGTTAAGTGGTGGTCCAGCTAACGAAGTACGTTTACAATCCTATCTCACTGGATCTGTTGGATAACACAATGTTTCTTGAAGCAATCAACCTATCTTGCTCACATGACTCCATCACTAAGTCTATAATGTCTCCTCTTAAGGTTTGGTTGGTAGCTTCCAACTCTTGGGTATGTTCCTTCTCTTTCTTTAGATCATTTTGGAGGTTGAGCATTCTGCACTTGACTCTAGCACTAAGTTCTTTGATAGTCCTCCAAGCTGCATCCCTTGCTGACTCAAAGAATGTGGTGTGTACCACAGTGTTGGTGTACATGCAGAATCCCGTTCCCTTGTGATTGTCTTCCTTGTTTTTTGTACAAGTGAAGTTGCACCCACTAGTACTCAACTCCTTCATCCATCACAGGAAAGCCTTTGTACACAGCTGCACCATGTATTTCCATTGCCACCATGAGGTCCTTGAGAGCTTTCGGAAATTCTGTCTCACACTCCAAAGTCATGGTCATGCGTGGTCCTTTCCTTACGGCTTCGTTGATGGAATTCATCTACAAATAGAGATGAGAAAGAAGATTAGAAAAGTTTACGAGAAGAATAGACAAGTGTAGAAGTAGATGAAAAATTTTCCTTAGTGGTTTCCAATCCTAGGGTCATAATCCTACAGGCAACACAGTGCTCTGATACCATCTGTAAGATCCCTCCTTTGTAAAGGAAAAGGATCCCTGTGATTGCAATGCTAGTCCCTGGATCATTGCTAGCATCCACAGTTTAAGATGAAGTACACAGATACAAAGGTCATTTATTACATCCATTCTAGAGTTAAACATAGTCTTTACAACTCAAGGCCACAGGCCTAATACAAGAGTTTGAATAAGCAAATAAATATAAGTCTTCATCTTCATGTGCCACAGGCAAACATGTTGAGTGTAGACTCATGACACCTAATCTTCATTAGAGTAACCTGCAACATCACAAGTTACAGCCACAGTGGGTCAATACTTTGGAATAGTATTGGCAAGTGATACCTTAGTATATTTTAAGTGGACTAGATACTATATGCATATTTGGCTAAGTGTAGCTTGGCTTGCTTTGCTCAAAATAGGTTTTTCCTATTAGTTGAAATCACTAAGTTTTTCTTTGTCAAAACTTTTCCCAAGGAACCACCAATAGACATTGAGGTCCTTCACCCTTGTTCACCCACAAGTTTTTACTTAGAAGTTGGAGTGATGAGATTCTTGATAGCTTCCATGTATTGATGCTCAATTTGTCCATTGCCATGGACTTGGCTAAGTACTTAGATTTTCCATCTGTAGAGGTTGTGCACTTTCCCCACCAGACTTGGTTTCACCAAGACAGGACCTTTCAGAAGCCTTCCCTTAGACCAAATGGACGCGCTCCAACCTATCATTCCCACTACCACCAACTGTCCAAATGGCTAAGTTCTAGCAACCTATGTGATCCAGGCAGAGCCCATATTGCCAAGTGGCTGCACTAGAAGCTTCTCAACACTTGGTATCTAAAATCCCTTTGTTCCTGGGTGGCTCTCCACAAGTGAGATACACAAGGTAAACCATAGCCACGGGCCTTGTGTAACCACTCAACCAAAATCCACCAATCAAGTCCCATTCCACCCAGGTGATTCATTGACTTAGTTGTTTTATTAAGAAAAACATAAGTCCAAAGACTTAGAAATATTTTCATCATAGCATGTATATATCTTACCAACCCTTGTTTGCTACTAGCTAGGCTAAGCATGGCATAGATAGTAACTTAACTTAGAAATTTCCTAGCAATTCTACAACTACTTAGGATTTCCCAACATGGTATTTGGTAAAATAGTAACATGCAAGACTTAGCAAAATATTTCTAATGCTTGTATGAAAATATAGGGATTGTAATATTTATGAAATACCACTTGCCTTGGTAGTTGGGAGAGTAGCACTCTTCAAAATCACAATCACTAGCACCAAAATCTACACATAGAATATAGCCACAATCACATACCAAACATATACAACCAAAAATATATATGCATGCATGCAAGATGCTAAGGAATGATTTTTAAAACTCAACCAAGCAAGTGCAAAGTACTGAATCATAACTAAGTCAAAAACTTGCTAAACCAAGTTTATTTGACACTAAAACAATTTTCTAAACAATTCATATAATCAAAATAGTCCTAAACAAGTTTCTGCAAACAAAGTCATTTTAACAGAAGCTAAACACTAAACACATTGCATAAACAGAAAGGCTTGTTCTCCTGATTCCAACGGTATAAAATTTGTCAAATTCTAACGTGTGTATCAAAAGTTATAGCTAAATCAAATTTGGTTATAAATCAGATTCAAATTCTGTTTTTAAACTCAAACCCTAGCCACGCGTCTGTTTCCTATTGGCCCGTACCGGTTCGGACGGATCGATCTCTGCGAGCCGTAGGATTTAAGTCAGATCTGGTGGCTCAGATGCGCGCATACCTCTTCGTTTAAGTTCTAATTTCAGCCGTAGGATCTACATCTAACGTTCCTGAACGTCTTGACCAGAGATCAGCGGCGCTAGCGGCGGCGACTGGCGGCGGCGCCTCTGTCAGTGGCGGAGCTGGCATTCTAGGTCGTGCGGGAGAGGGGGAAGAGGCTTACCAGAACCGCGGTGGTGTGCTGAAGCTCAACGTGGCGGTGGCTTGGGAAGGGGCGCGCTGTAGCGGCTGAGAGAGTTCGTCGGAGTCGTGCACGGCGTCAGGTGGTTGCTATCGATGTAGTTGCCGAGGTTTCGCGTCGCCCTAGCACGAACCAGATGGATTAGGAGACGCGCAAGACGATGGCGAACAACCTAGTATGCGTGAGAGATCAAGGGGCGCCACTCTTAATCGGTCGCCGGAGTTGAGTGACGGCTCGGTCGGTTGCAGGCACGAACGGGGACGGCGTCCTGGGTCACGAGCAGGCAAGCGACGGGTGTCAGAAGATGCACGAGCTCATGCTGAGCATATTTGTTTGAATCAGAGGCAGGGCGGGGACTCACGAATTGCTGTCGGAGATCGCCGGGACAGCGGCGGCGTCTGGCGAGTGAGCAGCTGGGTGGCGGAGAGGGAATTGGTTGAGGGAAATGGCCGCGAGAGAGAGGGGATTAAGTGCGGAGGCTCGACAAGAAACGCCAAGTGATTCAATGCCAATTACCTCATGAATCAACACAAGAACGGGCAGCGGTGTGTTCGTAGCGGAATTTGGGGAAGAAGGAGGACGTGGAGAGGGCCTGCTTGTCGTGAAATAAATGTAGGGAGGGGTCTGGTGTCAACGATTTGGGTGCGTCACAAGGCTGCGAGAGAGAGAGGGGAGACCCGGGTGGGCTAGTTGGGCTGCGTCTGTTGCTGGGCTCAATTCCTGGCGCCGACCCTTTTCTATTTCCTTTCTCTTTTCTTTTTCTAAATTGAATTTCTGGAATGAGTTTCAAATGAATTCAACCTCTATTTGAATTCAAATCTTTTTGGGATTTTTGCAGTGTGCAACAATCACATTTCAGGACATAAAATCAAGTGGTCTCTCTGCTCAAACTTGGTTCTTTTGAAATAACAAAATAAGCAGTACCAAAGCACTTGATTTGCAAATGTTTTGAAAATGGTTTTGAAACCATTTCTATTTTGTAAAATTTTGTTCAAACTCTACACTCAAGCCAATCAATATAGAAGCAACCAAACTTGGTTTTTAAAACACTAAGCTCTCAAGTGAGGATGGGCATCTGATTTAAGTTGGCTCACATAAAATGATAGCACTATGTGCTTCTGTTTTCTTGAAATGAGTTTGAAATTGATCTCAAATCTATATGCATGCATGAATGATATGCAATCTTTGAAATCATGAATTTAGGGATGTTACACATTATTCTCGGACTTAAACAAGTAACCGTCTCGCAATAAACAAGATCCTGATATAATGTTCATGCTTAACGCAGGCACCAAATAACATTTATTCAAGTATAAAACTAATCCCGATTGTAGATGAAGAGGTAGCGTGCCGACCGCTATTACATCAACCTTTGATCCGTTTCCCACGCGCATCGTCACCTCGTTCTTCGCTAGCTTCCGTTTATTCTGCAGCACCTATTTCGAGTTATAAATATGAGCAACCGAACCAAGATTAAATACCGTGCACTACTACGAGTACTAGTGAGATACACATCAATAACATGTATATCGGATATACCTTTCTTCTTGATGTTGCCGTTCTTCAAATCCGCCAAGTACTTTGGGCAATTCCGCTTCCAGTGACCTTCTTCCTTGCAGTAAAAGCACTCAGTATCAAGCTTAGGTACAGCCTTGGTCTTCTTCGTCAGCGCGGTAACTTTCTTACCACCCTTCTTGAAGTGTCCCTTTTGCTTAGACTTGCCTTTCTTGAATTTGGTGGTCTTATTGACCATCAACACTTGGTGCTCTTTCTTGATCTCCACTTCTGCAGATTTTAACATGGCAAAGAGTTCTGGCAACTGCTTGTTCATGTTTTGCATATTGTAGTTCATCACAAAGTTCTTGTAACTTGGTGGTTGTGATTAGAGGACACGATAAATCCCCAAAGCATTAGGAATCACTATACCCAAGCTTTGAAGTTTGTTTATGCGTCTGCATATCTTAAGCACATGCTCACTGACGGAGCTGCCCTCTTCCATCTTGCAGTTAAAGAACTTTTCAGAAGCCTCATAGCTCTCAATTGCTGTGTGAGTCTCAAAGATCAATTTGAGATCATGGACAATATCATGTGGGTCTGAATTCTCAAACTTTTTCTGAAGCTCCGATTCTAAACCATACAAGATAGCATACTGAACTGTGGAGTACTGAGTCTTCCGAGCGAGGTAAACATTCTTTACTTCATCGGTAGCAGTAGCTGCAGGTGGGTCACCCAATGTGCATCCAAAGACATAGGTCAAATTACCAGCTGTGAGGACAATCCTCAAATTGCGGAACCAATCCGCGAAGTTGCTTCCATTGTTTTTCAACTTTTCTTTCTCTAGGAACGCATTAAAATTGATGGTAGGGGCCGCCATTGATCTACAACATATTTGCAATAGTTTAGACTAAGTTTATGACAAATTGAGTTCTAATTAATAGTTAAATTAATCTAGGTGAACTCCCACTCAAAACAATATCCCTCACATTGTTTTAGTGACCACACGAACCAAATCCACCACATCAACACCGATCATCACGAGAGTCGATGTAGCTTCAATGGCGAACAATCGACATGTTCATCATATCTTACTATATGATTCATGCTTTACCTTTCGGTGATCCGTGTTCCGAGACCATGTTTGTACATGCTAGGCTCGTCAAGATCAAACCTTAGCTTTCGCATGAGCAAATATGGCTTGCTCACGTTGTATGCACTTGCGGAATCTAACACACCCGATCATCACGTGGTGCTTCGAAACAACAAGCTTTAGCAACGGTGCTTACTAAGGGTGAACACTTTAGAACTTGATATTCATGTGCATGAGGGATCATCTTATAATGCTACCGTCGTTAACTAAGCAATACAAGATGCATAAAGGATTAACATCACATGCAATTCATAATATGTGATATGATATGGCCTTTCTTCTTTGTGCTTCCGATCTCCATCTTCAAGCACGAACATGATCTCCATCATCACCGACATTGCATCAAGGTCAATGATGCCGCTCCATGGTTGTCGTCCACCAGCTTCAACTATTACAACTACTTTGAATAGACACGCGGGTCTTAATAGAAATTAAAGACAACCATATGGCTCCTGCCGGTTGCCAACTTACAATAAGGAACATTGCATACATCAAATATAATCACAATCATGGCCATATCACATCATAGCACACCCCTGCAAAACAAAGTTAGACGCCTCTACTTTCTTTGCATGTTTTATGTGGCTTGGGGCTTTCAATAAGTGTCGTTCTAACTTACGAACAAGAACCACAACATTGATACTAGCATTGTCAATCACCCGTTGTAAATTGAATCTTAACTATGTTGGGAGAAACAGGCACCCGCAAAGCCACTTATGCAATACAAGTTGCATGTTAAGCGTGGAGCAAGTCTCATGAACGATGTCATGTAAGGTTAGCCCGGGCCGCTTCATCCCACCATCCCGCAAGATGCAAAGTACACAAGAAGCAATCGACAACAAAAGCATCAACGCCCACAATGACCATTGTGTTCTACTCGCAATGATCTACATATAGACACGGCTCGATACCACCGTAGGGTTTCGTAGCATGGAAAACAAAAAAATTCTACCGCATACAAACAAACAAGCCAAGATCTATCTACTAGATTGTAGCAACGAGTCGATGGAATAACTCACCCTCGAAGATTCCAAAGTGTTTAACGAGAGCGGATTCTCGTGGGTGATGTAGTCGCATTTTGCCGATCTCAAGATCACAGAGATTCGATCCGGCCAAGTGCTCCCGTGGCAGCTTCACAGTTGGTCACACGTTCGCAGATTGACAAAGACCTTCCTCTCCTTGTTCCAGAAAATGGAGGTTGTAGCACTCTCTCGCGATTCCGCAAGACAACGGCGTGGTACCGGAAGTAGAGGGGAGATCTCGCAGGGCTTCGCCTTAAGCCGGAGCGAGTATGGTGGACTATGAGAGAGAGCCTCGGCGATCTAGAGTTTAGACGCACCAAGGAGGATCAAGGCCGGTGGCTAGGGTTTACCTAGGCGGCGGCGGCAGCAGGAGGTGGCGGCGCCGGCGGCTAGGATTAGGGTTTGCGGGGCATGGTCTTGTGTGCTTGGAGGGGCAGCCCTGCCCCTCCTTATATAGGTGGAGGCGCGCAGGGAGGGAGTCCTCCCCAACTCGGTCCAAGTGGGTGGTGGAGGGAGGGAACTCCTCCCCAAGTAGGTTTCCTACTCTCCCTCCACCTCACAAAATAGCCGTTTGACTTATCAAATTGGCGTTTGACTTTTCAAACTAGGATTTGATTAAACCCTTTATTTTGTTCAGCGATGACACTTAGTACATGATGCAATCATTCCAACTTGTTATGACACATTCATGTACCCTTCCCCTCCGGAGTGCCGGACATTCCGGAACCTTCTAGAACATTCCCGATGAAACACCTAACCATTCTCCAACCCCGAAACAGGACTTTCCTTATATGAATCTTATTCTCTGGACCATTCTGGATCTCCTCGTGATATCCCGGATCCCATCCGAGACTCCGAACAACATTCGGTCTCTCACTCATCATTCCATAACTACTCAAACAACGTCGAATCCTTAAGTGTGTCTCCCTACGGTTCGTGAATTATGCGGACATGATCGAGACACTTCTCCGAACAATAACCAATAGAGGAATCTGGAAATTCATATGGCTCCCACATATTTCTACGATTACTTTGCGATCGAATGAACCACTTACATACGATACCAATTTCCCTTTGTCTCATGATAGTTTACTTATCCGAGGTTATGATCGCTTGATCTCTGCATACCTAGTTCAACCTCCTTACTGATAAGTACTCTTTTCTCGTTCCCGTGATATGTGATCCCTTGTGAGCCAGTCACATGCTTGCAAGCTAATTGGATGACATTCCACCAAGAGGGCCCAGAGTATATCTATCCGTCAGATGGATGGACAAATCCCACTCTTGATCCATGTGTCTCAACCAATACTTTCCAAATACTCAATTCCACCTTTATAGCCACCCAGTTACGGTGTGGTGTTTGATGTCATCAAAGCACCCTTCTGGTGAAGGTGATATGCATGATCTCATGGTCGAAGGAATTAGGTTACTATGTATCAGAAAGCATATAGCAATTGAACTATTAAAATGACTTGATCTTTATGCTACGCTTATGTATAGGAGTATGTCCACCATATCATTCTCCTAACGATATGATCTTATTGTTAATAACATCTCAATGTTCATGATAGGGAAACCATAATCATTTATTAACCAACAAGCTAGTATTATAAAGAGGCTTTACTAGGAACTCTATTTTAGTTTACAAATCACACAAGTATTAATGTTTCCTTGTTAATACTATTATAGAATGAATGTAAACATTTATAATAAACACAAAGATATAATAATAACTATATTTATTATTGCCTCTAGGGCATATCTCCAACACTCCGGTGGTGTCACAGGAGACTCGGTCATCCGATAAGTTTGCCCTTCAGTTTGGTTCATTCGATCCGATTGTGCAGCTGGATTGCGCCGCTGATCTCGGGATTCCCGTATCTGGCGCGGTTGAGGAGATTTCAAATGACCTGGGTCGTGGGCGTCGGGACTCTGGGCCGGTCGCTGATTTGCCTCGGGCCGTATCTGACTTTGATTCTTTGGATGGGATCACAAAAATTGTTGATGATTGGGCCTTTTATGTTTGGAAATGCCGCCGTTGCTTGAGCTTTGATCATGACACGGGTCAATGTGGGAATCGTATTCGATGCAGAGCCTGTTTCAGGTATGGCCACATTGCCATGTACTGCTTGGATCAGCGTATGAAACAGGGTAAGCAGAGGTGGGTCCCTAAACCTAAAGTCACCACGGGTAGTCCCTCTTCGGCCTCTCCTGTTTCCAATACCCCTGTTCCTCTAAACCCTTCTGCGCCGCCCCTATCTTGTTGTGGTGACATGGCTACCTTTGAGTTTGATCCTTTGCCTTGGGTTCCTGAGGGTTTCCAGATCATTGACGGTGGTGAAAATCGTTTACCAAGGACGTTTGTCACTCCTTCGGCCCCAATGGTGGATGCTCATGAGAATTGGGTTGTGGCTTTAGTTGACCCTCCACCAGCCCCTGATCTGCTGCCGTATGTTTCACATCAGGTTGGTCTATTGCTGAATAATAGGGGTACTAAGGTGGTTAATGAGCTTCCCTGGTTCTTTGGGCCAGGTGCGTTCCAATTCCGTAATCCTGTGGTTAGATCTGCTTTGATTGCTCAAGGTCACATGCAACTAGGCGGTGGTTCCACTTTTCGTTTCATTAAGCATGATGAAGGGGAGGGTTTTAGATCCCACCAGGGTGCTATGACTGGTTGGATGATGTTTATTGGTATTCCTATGGATTTTTGTAACACTGAAACTATTAAGGAGGCAGTAAACACTTTTGGAGAGTTTCACTACTGGCAGCATCGCGACGTTCAGAAGTGTAGGGTGCTGGTGTATGCGACATTCCCTGCACCGTCCCTTGTGCCCCGTGATGTGGTTTTCAGGCAGCCTAGAGTTGGTAGACATGCTGGCCTTCGTCATTCTTGGACTGCACCGTGCTACATTCTTTCAGCTGACTTTGCAGATGTTCACCCGGCTGACGAGGATCCTATGCCCTTGGATGGTAACCCTCATCCTCTTCCAGGACAGCTTCAACCTTTCAATAACTTGCTGGTTATGCCTGAATATCCTGAGATGGGGTGGAATGTGCCTCCCGCCCCGGCTTTCAATGATGATGATGTCCATCTGCAGCCTAACCATGCGGGTGCCCAACATGCAAATGAACAGCCACCACAACAGCAGCATTCTTTTTCTATTGAGTCCATGATGTCCTCTGAGTCACTGGCTCAGTCTGTTTAGAGAGAGGTGCAAGCAGAACAAGGTCAGGGGGATGAGTCTCAGGAGGAGATAGCTAGTCTGGATGTCACCGTTGTCCTAGGGCTGGAGGCTGTGATCATCTCGGATCATGAACATGTGGATGCTTTAAGTCAGGGTGCCATGGTGGATAATTTACGGGATGAAACTGCCTTGGAATCTGTCAATGCTGTACTTTCTGAGGCTCAACTGAATGTTCCATCTTCTGGTTTTGATCCTATGTTGGCTATAGTTCCTTATGTCAGCCCTAAAAGGAGTTGGTCAGATGCTTTTGATAATTCTGTGGTCAATATGGTTGGATCTGTTTCATCTCCATCCCAAGTGTTAGAGAGAAAGTTGGTTGTGTTGGCCACTCATGGGAAGGGTTCAAAAGCTGAAGGTTCTGGTGCCTCTAAACAATTCCAGTTTGAGGCTGTTAAAGTTCAGGGGAGCCCTGCCAGGAGGGCTAAGAAAGGGGTCCCTCTAGTGAATAACACTGCCAGAATGAAGACCAAGAGTCAGACTAGTCTTGATGGGTTTAAGCCTGACCCAGTGCCTGGTGTTGCTCCTGCCAGGAAGAGGTCTAGGAAAAATAAGCCCCGGGTAGAGAAACCCAATGCCACTGATCAGAATGTTCATTCTACTCCTCCCACTCTAGTTGCAGTTCTTCAGAAGATTGGGGAGGCATTGGAGATCAATCCAAATGACTTGACCACTGATAAGCTTATGGCTTCTTTAGAGAAAGGAATCTCAAATGCTAGAGTATCAAATGATGATCGATGGCTTTAGCTCTCTATTGGTGCTATGGGTTCCATTGCACTACATTTATTTCTATTTCTGCATCTCAGACCATCAGTGTTGGATGAGTTTTTGTTGGCTACCTGTCTATTTTCTAGTCCTGAACTATCTGTGTGTCCTGTCTGATTATGTCAATCAGTTTGGTTACCTTTATCTTGTGTGCTATGGATAATAATATTACGCTTATGGTTTGGAAAGTGTTGTGTTGGAATATCAGAGGGCTAAATGCAGATGATAAGCAGTTGGCTTTATACAATAAAATTGTGGAAAGTGGTTGCGCTGTTGCTTGTATTCAGGAGACTAAAAAATAATCATTTGATAGGCCCTTTATCAGGAAATGTTGTCCTAAACAGTTTGATTGCTTTGCCTTCTCCCCTTCAATGGGTGCTTCGGGGGGCATCTTAGTTCTTTGGAAATCCAGCTGTTTTAAGGGTACCTTGATTGAATCCAAGAGCTTTGGGCTAATTTTATCTTTTGATTCTTTGCACACCAATCAGAGATGGACTCTGGTGGTTGTTTATGGCCCCTGTCATGGGGAACAGAGAGACCTTTTTGTTCAGTGGTTATATAATCTTGTGATTCCTGATGATGAGCTTTGGCTGTTCATGGGTGACTTTAACTTCATTAGGTCGCAACAGAACAGGAATCTTCCTAGTGGAAATGTTAATGACATGTTTCTGTTTAATAATCTGATTGATCATCTGGGGATTCTTGAGCTCCCTCTAGAAGGCAGATCTTACACTTGGTCCAATATGCAGAGCAACCCATTGCTTGAACAACTAGACTAGTTCTTTACCTCTTCTGCATGGATCTCTATCTATCCTAATGCTGCTGTCACTGCTTTGGCTAAGCCAACATCTGATCACATTCCCTGTTTTGTTAGTATTGACACAAAGATTCCTAAAGCTAAGCTTTTTCGTTTTGAGAACTATTGGGTGGATCATCCTGGCTTCTTTGATCTGGTTAGAAATGTGTGGTCTAGGCCTACTCGTTCTTCCTCTGCCTCGGGAATTCTAACTGAAAAATTCAAGCTACCGAGGAAGGAATTAAAGCATTGGAAAATGAATCTCTCCAA
Organism: Avena insularis; assembly: GCA_023614405.1. Lineage (NCBI taxonomy): Eukaryota > Viridiplantae > Streptophyta > Magnoliopsida > Poales > Poaceae > Avena > Avena insularis. The sequence continues at coordinate 24,823,630 of CM042689.1, read as the reverse complement.
ACTCAAACTTTTGATCAATAACTGTAACATTGTGATTCTTTACTTTGATGAGATAGAAGTGGAGAGAGATTTAGTAGTTCAGGAGGAAAACTTCATGAAAATAGTCAAGCTGCATCTTGAAAAGTTGCTCAGAATGCAGTATCAGTACTGGAGGAAAAGATGCACGATTAGGTGGATTAAAATGGGGGAGGAAAATACAAAGTTCTTTCATGCAATGGCTACTGAGAGATAGAGGAAGAATGCTATTTCCAGTCTGCAGTTACCTGATGGACATATTGTTTCTGACCATGAGCAGATGGCTGGCATTGCTTGGACTAGTTACAAAAACAGAATGGGTTCCTCCAATGGTATTCAGATGCAGTTTCCCTTGGATACTTTAGTCCAATATGTAGATGGGTTGGAGGATTTGGCTAATGATTTTTCAAAAGAGGAAATGGATACTGTGGTTAAGAATATGCCAAATGATAGAGCTCCTGGGCCTGATGGCTTCTCTGGGTTGTTTATTAAGAGATGCTGGGATATTGTTAAAGAGGATTTTTATAATCTAGCGCACTCGTTCTGGAACCAAAGGGTCTCTTTGGAGAACATCAACTCTTCTTTCATTACTTTGGTACCCAAGAAGCCAAGTCCAGAACAGATTAATGATTATAGACCAATCTCTCTAACTAACACTTACCTCAAGTTTCTATCAAAAATGGTTGCAAACATGCTTCAAGGAAAGATTCTGAAGTGCACTCATCAAAATCAATATGGGTTCATTAAGGGGAAATCGATTCAGGACTGCTTGGCTTGGTCATTTGAGTATCTGCATCAATGTAAAGCTTCAGGCAGGAAGATTGTTGTTCTGAAATTGGACTTTGAAAAAGCGTTTAACTCCATTGAACATGAAGTCATCTATAGAATGCTAAGTCAACAGGGTTTTCCTGAAAATTTTGTGCATTGGGTTAAACAATTCACGAATCGCACTTCCTCTCCTCCTCAATGGTGTTCTGGAAGAAATTTCAGATGTAGAAGAGGGGTTAGGCGGTGATCCTCTTTCACCTCTGCTTTGTGCTTGGGCGTAATCTCTAATATGCTATTAATGATTTAAAAGTTAAAGGTCTGATCAAGTTGCCCCTGCCTGTGGGGGATGATTTCCCTGTGGTTCAATATACTGATGATACTATTTTAGTCATGGAGGCTGATTCTCATCAATTGGACACTATGAAAGATACTCTACAAGAGTTTAGCCTGTCCACTGGTTTGACTATCAACTTTCATAAGTCTTGCATGTTACCAATCAATGTTTCTGATTCTGAGATATTGGGGTTAGCCTCTGCTTTTGGTTGTACTGTGGGCACCTTTCCTTTTACTTACCTTGGTCTCCCTATGGGTACTACTAGACCAAAGATGGTTGATTTATTGCCTCTGGTTGACAGGATTGAGAGAAGATTAACAGCTAGCTCCACCTTCCTGGCATATGGTGGTAGACTTCAGTTAATTACCTCTTGTTTGTCCTCCATGTCCACTTATTTCCTCTGCTCCCTTGATATTCCTGAAGGTATACTGCAGCAGATTTACAGAATTCTAAGAAAATGCTTCTGGAGAGGCAATAAACCAGACTCTAAGAAACAATCTTTGGCTGCCTGGCATATGATATGCAAGCCGAGAAAGAGTGGAGGACTGGGTATTATGGATTTTCGAAAACAGAATGAAGGTTTGCTGATCAAACATCTGCATAAGTTCTATAATAAGGTGGACCTGCCATGGGTAAGGTTGGTTTGGAATTATTACAATGATGGGATACCCCATGCTTCTAAAGTCTGCGGCTCATTCTGGTGGAAGGATATTATGAGACTGGTTGGTTGATAATACAGAGATATTTGCACTGTTAAAATTGGTGCAGGGGACACTACTCTCTTCTAGAAGGATCTGTGGCAAAATTCCTTGTTGAAGGATCAGCTTCCTAGACTTTTCTCATTTGCTGTGGAAGGGGACATTTCTGTGGAGACAATGATGACGACGCATGACAGGACTCAATTCTTCCATCGGCCAATGTCACAACAAGCTTTCCAGGAGCTGCAAACTTTGGAGGGCATGTTAGCTCAGGTTCAATATGACCCAGAGGCCAAAGATAAGTGGGTAACAGTTTGGGCCGATGGAAAATTCTCGGCAAGCAGATACTATCATCACTGTTTTAAGGATGTTGTTGCCAGCAGGATCTACTCATATATCTGGGGTAGCAAAGTAATGCTTAGAATCAAAGTTTTTGGTTGGCTGTTGTTCAGTGATCGTCTGAATACTAGAGATATGCTTAGAAGACGAAACTGGAATGTTACAGATGTCTTTCATTGTGTTCTTTGCCCCACACAGGCCGTCGAGAACTGGCAGCACCTATTCTTTGGGTGTAATTTCAGCATCAGAGTGTGGACATATCTCCAAGTGGAATGGGAGTCTGGGGTTACTGTTGAGGCTGTTTTCTGTCGAGCAAGGGCAAAATTCAACAAGCCTTTCTTCACAGAGGTGGTGTTATTGGCAGCTTGGCATATCTGGAAACTTAGAAATGAAGCCATCTTTCAAGGGGTTAGGCCGTCATTTAGATCCTGGAGGGGGAGGTTTATTCATGAAGTCACCTTGCATGTGCATAGGGTGAAGGCCACTCATTCTGATGTTCTGTCAAGATGGATTGACACATTAGTCTAGTCTTCTAACTGTTTTCTAACCTTTTTTGGTAAATACTCTGTCTTACTCCTAATCAATAAAAGTACTATGGGGCCAAAGCCCTATAGTTGTCCTTAAAAAAAAGTACTTATTTCTAAGAACAGATTACCAGTTACCTTCTCCAATATCTGATCCCTAAATCTTTGTGCTGAGAATATTATGTTCCATTGCTAGATATATTTGTCAAGAATAATAATTTTATGTTTTGTCACCACTAGCCAAAACATGGGTGGACTCGCTGAGAAGCTAACCTTCCTATCAAAAAGAGAAACCTTGACAAAAAAATATGATTAAAGTAAAACACTCAGTTTTGTAAAAAATAATAAAAAATACACGCAGCAGGGCTTAAAAAAAATCAAACACATTACACAAGGGACCGGACTACGCCGAGGTCGACCTAGATCTATCCTAACGCGAGGTCGCTCCGACAGCTTTGACTTTTCTGCTTCGTACAACTAAACTTTCCTAACATAGGTGGATCTGACCCGGGGTGAGCAGGACGACACGCGCGCAGCAAGGCCAGGGCAGACCACGGTATTCCATTCCTTTCTACCTGTCCCAAAAAGACAACCACTGGATGCCCTTCTCCATCCAAGAATTAAAAGGAAGAACTGGAGCACCGCTGCTAGCCTGCTACATCCCAGACCCATGCCTTCTCCGTCAGGGGGAATCACAAGTTTGCCCCTCCGTTCTTAATCTACCAGTTACATCCATTGACCCATCTCCTTTTAAGCTTGATTTATTACATCAACGGCATCAGTATTGAAAAAGTTCCATTGCCAGTATATATACACACAGAATTACATGAACATGAAACTTATCTGCATCTAGTAGAATACATGTAAGTACAAGGGGAGCATTGGTTACATCATCTTTAGAGAAGGTGGATCTTTAAGTTCAGGGACCATATTAGGAGTCAGATACTAATTACTTCCTCCGCTTAGAAATATAAGACGTTTTAGCTTTGTGAATCGAATGTATTTAGATATCTTTTAGTATATAGGTTCGTAGAGGTTTGGAGTGAACCTATACACTAAAAGGCCTCTAGATACATTTATTTCACAAAAGCGAAAATGTCTTACATTTCTGAACAGAGGGACTAGAAGCCAAAAGGCTAACAAAAGCGAAAATGTCTTAAATTGGGTAAAAAGAAAGAAAACACATCAGCGGTTACATCTACTTCCTCACCAGGTGAACCATACTAAAAGCACATCCCAATTAGCAGCCATTACATAACAAGTCTGGGATTACATCCTGCACATGAAACATTTAAAAAGGTTACATCTAGTTGGGAACGAAAAAATAGAAATTTGTTACATTTATTTTTGTATGGGTAAAAACATTTTGAAAACTTCCAACATACAGGAACAAATAAAGAGCTATAGGCGACAACCCACACATGACTTCCAACTGTTACATGAAAAGTCCCATTCCCACATGAATAGTGGGTTACATGTAGGCAAAAAACAGAACTTGGAGAGATTATAATTTGTTCCTCTGATGTAACTCATTCCCACGATTCAGATTTACACCTATTTTTGCAAAAATAGCACAGCTATACCCTCATGATGTAACTACAAACAAAAAGGAAACTATTCAAGGTTACATCTGCGGAACAAACACATGATACTAGAATACACAGATCAGTACAAGGTACATCCATCAGCCGAACCCTAACATGAACAAAAAAGAGTACTGAAACCACCAGATCGAGAGGTTATAGACTATAACCACGATTACCTTGGATTTGGATGTAGCCGCAGATGCTGGGATGTAGCAGGAGATGCGGGATTTGACCGGCGACGCGGGGATGTTGCCGATGCCACGAGGATGTAGCCTAATTGTCTCAGTGCAAATACAAAAAAGGGAACAAAGAAGCTTTTAGTCAGTCGATATGTATGGAAAAAATATATGCGCAAAAGGGGAAAACGACCGCTGACATTCCTCACTTCGTGAAGATAGTAACTCACATGTAAAATAATAGCATGTGTTTCCTCCTCACAGTCCTGTTCTTGATCTTTCGCTCCCTCGGTATCTTTCCATCTCATGTGTTACATCTGCTTGATCGCTGCTTGCATAGTTGGTTTATTCTTCCTCCTCATTTCTCTCTTGTTTATGTTATTCTCCCTTATTGTTCTGTATAAACTGTACTGGTGAGACAAGTCACCTCAGTGTTAATTTCTTCCGCATGATGCTTAACTCGGAGTGATTCTTCCCTGATACTTCCTGGCCTTTTCATTGCTACCTTTAACTGCTGGAAAAAGAAGATAGCAAATACAAAATCATTTTTATATTAGGCATACTGACCATATATAGTAGACCAACATAAACAAAACTAGGGAAGAATTTTCAGTGCTAAAAACATCTTGGTGCCAATGGTTACATCTTTAAAAAGAATTATGGTAAAAAACTCTCAACAAAGGAACATCTAACCAGTAGTTCCATCTAGTTCATATGGAGGTAACTGGAAAAAAGATGTGAATCCAACACATGAACTCTCATTTCTAAAAAAAAATCACAAGACTAAAATCTAGTTACGTCTTAAAAACAAACTACAGTGTGTGATTTTTCATATCTGACAAAGGGATGTCAACCTATAGTCTAGTTCACACTGAATTTTACATCAAAATGAAAAGTAACAGTTCCATTTAGTTTAGCATGGCAGAACTAGGTGAACATCTAACCAGCAGTTCCACCTAGTTCAGATGGAGCTAATCGGACAAGATGTGATCAGAACATATCGCATTTACATGTTAAAAAAGATATGCAGAAATGGGATGTCACCAGTACTGGGGATGTGACAAAGACGAAAAAAATCTCATCTGATCATTAGGTGTCATTTTGACCTGAACACACAGCATGACAAATGATACCCAGATTTGCTGGTTACAACACATACCACCCTACTACATCTAAAGCAGATATTGGGGGCTGCCATTTGAACTGAAAACGTGGGTATGAGAATTACACCCAAATTTTCTGATTACAACACATTATTTCGTACTACATCTATGCAGATATTGGGGGCTGTCCATTGAAAACTGAACACATAGTCTGAGTGTCACACAAATTGCTTATTAACTTCTAGGTCAGAGATCCAGAACAAACTGTAAACCAAAAGCCCCTGTGACATGCACGGACAACACACGAAGATAGCACACAGACGCTTACCTGAAACACATGAGGAGATCTGGTCGCTGACAGAGGTGATGTAGCTGTCGGCGCTGGGGCGATGTGGTAGACGCCTCGAGGATGTGTCCAACTCCCACAGGATGTAGCCCTTGTAAGACGGAAAAGTATCGGCCGGCGCGGGGATCACCAGCAACCCGACGGATGTAGCCGACGCCGCGGGAGAAGTCAGCGACGACGCGAGGGGAGCGGCCGACGCCGTGGGGAAGTCGCCGAAGACGCGCGAGAGATCCCGAAGGCAAGAGGATGTAACTGGCGCCGCGGGGGAGTAGCCGACGCCGCCGAGAAGTCGCCGACGATGCGAGGATGTAACTGACGACGTAGGAGGACGAAGCCGACGCCGCCGAGAAGTCGCCGACGATGCGAGGATGTAACTGACGACGTAGGAGGACGAAGCCGACGCCGCCGAGAAGTCGCCGACGATGCGAGGATGTAACTGACGACGTAGGAGGACGAAGCCGACGCCGCCGAGAAGTCGCCGACGATGCGCAGGATGTAAATCGGCAGCGTAGGAGGACGAAGCCGCCGCCGCCGAGAAGTCGCCGACGATGCGAGGATGTAACTGACGACGTAGGAGGACGAAGCCGACGCCGCCGACGATGCGAGGATGTAACTGACGACGTAGGAGGACGAAGCCGACGCCGCCGAGACGTCGCCGACGGCGAGGATGTAATCGGACGAGGAGGACGAAGCCGACGCCACGAGAGGTCGCCGACGATGCGAGGATGTAACTGACGACGTAGGAGGACGAAGCCGACGCCGCCGAGAGGTCGCCGACGATGCGAGGATGTAACTGACGACGTAGGAGGACGAAGCCGACGCCGCCGAGAGGTCGCCGACGATGCGAGGATGTAACTGACGACGTAGGAGGACGAAGCCGCCGCCGCCGAGAGGTCGCCGACGATGCGAGGATGTAACTGACGACGTAGGAGAGGCCGCCGACGAGAGGTCGTCGAATCGATGCGAGGATGTAATCGACGCGGAGGACGAAGCCGACGCCGCCGAGATGTCGCCGACGATGCGAGGATGTAACTGACGACGTAGGAGGACGAAGCCGCGCCGAGAGGTCGCCGACGACGCGAGGATGTAATCGACGTGGGAGAGGAAGCCCGACGCCGTAGAGGTCGCCGACGATCACGCGAGATGTAATCGACGACGGAGGACGAAGCCGCCGCCGCCGAGAGGTCGCCGACGATGCGAGGATGTAACTGACGACGTAGGAGGACGAAGCCGACGCCGCCGAGAAGTCGCCGACGATGCGAGGATGTAACTGACGACGTAGGAGGACGAAGCCGACGCCGCCGAGAAGTCGCCGACGATGCGAGGATGTAACTGACGACGTAGGAGGACGAAGCCGACGCCGCCGAGAAGTCGCCGACGATGCGAGGATGTAACTGACGACGTAGGAGGACGAAGCCGACACCGCCGAGAAGTCGCCGACGATGCGAGGATGTAACTCACGACGTAGGAGGACGAAGCCGACGCCTCTGTCCAGGGACGACACCGCCGAAGGATGCGGGCGACGATGTAGCCAGCGCCGACAAGGAGCGGCCGTCCAATTTCTACACATCGATCAAGCCGGAACTGATGGTGGAAGCCACGGAAGTGAGCTCTCGCGGTGGAGGAAGAAACGCATAGAGAGGAAATGGGGAACGACTATTCCAACATTAGTACCATGCCAAATAAATTTGAAACGACATCTCTATGCTACGGCCCCTACGGGTACGCTGGTGGAAAAGTCTGCGCGACGGGCCCATGGCTTGGGAAAGCACTGCTCGCTGTGGGAGCGTCCGATCAAGATCGCGCGGCTGGGACGAGTGACCTCGCTGATCGCCAGAATGAGGTCGGTAGCGGAATAGATTTCCCGTTACACAAGTCCCTCTCGTGGCCATGACTCCATTCTCTCCCTCGCTTCCTAGCCCGCGTTTCTCGAGCTGTTACGGAATTTTAGATTCCCGCTTTCGCTCTTCGCCCGCACCAAAATTGCGAGAGCGCCTCCTCGTGTCCTAAGCATCCAAGTTCCTAGCCGTGACGCAAACCCGGCCGCCCTGACCTCGCCGTAGAGCAGTTTACCCCGCCGGCGGCGATGGCGGCAGAAGCGCCCAGCTCATCGGCCTCCCCCGAGGAGGAGTTCCTCCTGCGGTCCCTCGCAGCGCGCGGGTGGCGCTTCCGGGACAACGCGGACGAGTCCATCCAGGCCCTTCTCCAGGCATCCCCCTCCGCTTCGCCGGAGGCCGTGGAGGCCGAGCTTCTCAACACGGACCTGAGGCTATTCGGAGGAAATTACCTCCCCGACCGCGTCGCCGCGACCTCGGGGAAACGGCTCTCCTACCTCCACGGCCCCATCGTGCTGCAGGTATGCAGTATGCTGTTGAAATCACCAAACCCCAACGCCTGTTCTTAGTTTACCAAGCTGGGGAAATGCCTAATCCAGTTGTCGTTCTGTGGCCTCCGAATATCATGGCACGGCTGGGACTTAGACGGCAAAGAGCAGGCTCTTTGGTGGGCTAGGGGACACAGATTTTTATCTCAATGATCAGACACTGATGTCATTTTTTACCGAACAAACACTCATCTCATTTACCTTACATTTTGAGTGACTCTGCATTCTCCTAGTGTTTGATGGTCTGATGTTCTCGCGTCTTGGACGCGTGAGTGTATTTGGTTATTTAATCCTCGTTTTACTTTTATGTTAATCCATTTGTTCAAACATATGCAGGTAGTCTCTGTAAGAGACATATATAGCAGCAACGTCGATGCATCCTTTAAGAACACGCAGCAATGGCGCCTTCTGCGGTTTGGTCTCACTGATGGTGTTTCTGAAGCAGTGGCCATTGAGTTTTCCCCTATCCTGTTCATCACTGAAGAGATAGCTCCAGGTACCAAGGTCAGTTCACCATTTTCTGTCCGGAGGTTCTAGTTGTTTATCGGCAATTACTTTTGGCTATGTTTTTATACTAGAGGCAATATGAGTACTCATCGTACCTAGTTTAAGCGTGCACATGTGTTATCCTAGACTGCTAATTCACATCTTGTCTATCAATGAGACTGTAGACAAGACTGACAAATACTTAATCAAACACTGGAGAGAAGCAGAATGTGCAGTCATTGTACCTACTTCTGTATGGTGTTATTGCACTCCACCTAGCATGGATCTTAATTCATAAGGAATCATCGGAAAACAACATACTGATCTATGTGAATAGTGCGAAATAAACCTCTTTGAGATTATGTGTTGCAGCATGAGGTTGGGGTTTGATATAGTATTACTAATTCCCATTAGTTCTCTGTCCTGCAACCTGCTCGAGTTTGCTTAATTAGTATATTTAGCAGTTACATCTTAAGTTTTGACTTTTGGTTAGGAATGGTCGTATATTGTATCTGCCGTTTTGCTGGCCATTATTTATTCCTCAAATCTGCAACACTTAATATAACATGCAATATCTGCAACTTAGATGCTTTGGCTATCTGTTAAATATTTACACTAGTCTGCATTTTCTCTTTTTTACCACTCTATAGATTCGTCTTGAGAACAAGATTCCAGTAAACCATGGCATAATATGCTTGAGTGCAAAAAATGTGAGCATCATCGGGGGGACTGTCCAATATTTGTATGAAGAATGGAAAATGAACCAAAAATACTCGGGCTTATCACGCCCGTCGTTGAGGTTGTCCCAAAATGACGATGGAGTTGGGCCTCCACCGTTCGAGAAGTTAGATACCGAAGCACGTCCAAACAGGACATTCCAGTTGCAAGCATATCCTGGTAACCATCTTCACCATTGAGAGTAACGATCAGTTGGATTCATATTTCTTCTCTTTATGTTTCCACTTGTATGTTCACTAAAAAGCTGGTATTATGCGTAGCTGTTTACTTTCAGGAAAGCATAGCATCTTAAGCAAATATGCGTAAAATTTTGTATTACACGTGCTTGGCAGATTATGATAGTTTGAACTATTTCCTCCGAAAAAGGATTTCTCTATGTTAGCAGTGAACTTTTTTGTTTATCATCCTAATAGTTGTCATTATTTGCATTTTCTGGATCTGCATATAAAATGATCTGGGAAACAATTGCATGTCTTGCAAAACCTTGGTGATGTAGCTGTAACTTGTGAACCACTCTGACTTATTTCTTATGTTACTGAAGATCGTAAACCTAGGGATTTGGGAGTTGCTCATGACCGTGCATCAATTAATTCCACTGGAAAACCTATGAATGAGGCTTCGAATGATATGAACAAAGAGAATTCAACAAGCAAAGTTGAACCCAAACAAGCTAATTCAGATATCAGACCAAAAGAAGGTTGGCCTCCAAAACTCTCAATTTGTTTCATCCAAATTTACTAGACATGAATTTTTTGGGCACAGTTAGAACCTAAAAACAACTTCATTTGCATTACGCAGTAAGTGAAGCTGTCCCTGTCCAAAACCAAGCTGCTGCACAGAAGCTGCTCCAGAAGATGGCTATGCCTGAAGATAGGCATGGTCGGGGTCATAGATTCAAGGGCAAGAGCAGGGAAGAAGATACTCCGGTCTTTACCCTCGAGGAGTGGGAAAGGAGAAAAGCAGTCGGTTCAGTGTCCACAGCAGAACGCCATATCCAAGATACTAGTCGAGATGAGGAACTGGCAAGACAGCTACAGGAACAACTAGATTTAGAAGATTCCCATGTTAGTATTTATTCCCATCTCAATATTGCTTTCCTTTTAAGAGCATCCAGTAACAACAGTTCTGACGACATTATTTTGTCATGGCACTGCGACACTTTCCAGAGAATGCCGGTTACATCAGAAGCAGAACGCTTACGGATGAACATGTTCAGCTTCAATGGCCCAGACGAAATGGGTGGTGGCGGGAGAGGAGATTTTCGAGGGCGAGGGCGCGGGCGGGGAAGGGGCCGGGGGCGAGCGCGAAGCAGGGGACGATTTTAGTGCAATTCCGAAGCTTCAGATTTTTAGGGTGCTCCAGAGATGCTGGTAGTAGCAGCGTGAGGATCATCATGTTTGGCAAAGGTGGTAGCAGTATGAATGTATGATGATGTCCATCTTAGAAAAGTAGTGGTTGTTTTATGATGATGATGACCTTTAACTTTTTAAGCATGTCCGTTTCTCTCATTTCCCTCACCTGATGCTAGCAAATGTTCGTTTCTCTCCATGAAATTTTGATTTTACTCAGATCTGTGGAATTAGCGTATGCTGTGAACTTCAAACTGCATTTTTTGATGACTTGATTATTCTTATATGTATTGTATTTTATCTTATTCTTCTGCTTATTATATGACCAGCAAGTTGTAAAATTGTTTTATTGCGCCTGATGATAAAGAACTTTGTAAAAATCATAGATGCCACATTGGCATTCTGTAGCCAATTCGGAACATTATCAAGGTGGGCCCTTGCTAAAAGAATATGGGCACGGATTACAATCCGTAACAGCGTCAAGGTGGTTCCTGGAAAAGTCCCAACATAACGACTTTCGTGAGTTCTTAGACCTGAAGAAATCTCACGACAGCAGCCACGAGCGCGAGGTGCCAGTGCAGCAGCAAAGCTACCGCCACCTTGGCCTCGTGCTCTGCTGCTCCAGAATCCTGCGAATCGACGCCACGTCCGGCGAGCTCGAGCAATTGGCAATTGGTTACTTCCGTAGCCTGTAGGATTCAGGACGGAGAGGTCTCTGCGATGGATCAGGGCGGCGGCGTCTGGATCCGCGCCGCGGTGGCCGTCGCGGCGGGCGGCGCGATCGCGGCACGCTCGGTCCGGCGGAAGTCCGTGGACTACACTGCCGTCTTCGTCGGCGTACCGGCCATGGTTGCCCACACCGTCGCCGGGTACAGGTGAGAGGGCGCTTGGAGTCAGTTGGAGATCTTCGTTTCTTGTGACAGGAGGGGACTCGTTGACGGAGATCTCTCTGGTGCTCGAGTCTTTTGTAGGTTCGCCGGGCTGCTGCTGGTGTTCTTCTTCACGGCGTCGCGGGTGACGAGGGTGGGCGAGGCGAGGAAGCGCGCGCTTGATCCCGAGTTCAAGGAGGGCGGGCAGCGCAACTGGTGAGCGATATCGCTGCTTCTCTTGCTGTTCCTTTTCTACCGTCTGTTGCCGATGACCTAGGACAGGGGATGCAGTGAATCGATCCTCTTGAGAGGTGGTCTCTGTACTGTTATGGATGCTTGTTATTGACTATGTACTATAATGGCACTGTACTTGAGTAACAAATTGTTGCTGCATCCCACCATCCCCACATGTGTATCGTGGAGGTAACAGATTTGTGATGGTCTTTGGGATGGTTGACAAATTTCGATGGTTTACATCGACAAAAGAAGCTTTGAATGTTTTTGGTTGAGATTGTAGAGTAGGACAATGATATAATCTGTAGAAAACGTCTGTAATTTGAATGTGGAACAAAGGAGTTGAGATCCTGAGTAGTGTTATGTCAGTGTGAGTCTGAATATATAGAAGAGTGGGTTATATATGATGATTATGTGGAAAAATAAAATTGGGAAATCATGTGGATAGATTTTATTTTAAGAGCTTAGTATATGGATCTGCTTTTGTAGAGTTCTTTTTTTCTTAGTGCTTCTATTATATATGTAATAGGAAGTTTTGATGAGAACAAGACAGCCTTCTTCTATGGAGAATTCAATTAAATTGTATAGTCCAGAACATATGAAGCCTTTAATTATGCTGGTTTTAGTTGACGAATGACAATGTCATCTTGAGGCTTGGCTATTTTCTTTCAGCTCAGTAGCTACATTATTGATTTCTGCACAAGTTGAACCTTGCATGAACTTCTGCTAGGAAACAGACAAAATAATCGTGAATATTTGCTACTTTGATGCTATCACACCTTCTCCATTCGTCAGATTTGACTAGATATTTTTAATGAAGAAAAAAACTCAATGCATCTAATGCAATGCTGAAGATACATATGCTTGTATGTTCTCTAAATTTGATAAATGTGTGATCTCCGTTGTTGAGATGGATAAGATACCTTTCAGCTTCAGAAAATTCCCTTCTGAATCTTTCTAATGCAGGTGCGCACCACTCTTATTGGCAGGAAGCAAGTCTTGTCAAACAGCGGTATTGCAACTATCTTGGCAGTCCTTATAACACTAATAACTGGAGGTAAAGACAGATGCTTGGATTCAGAAGAGTCGGGTCTTGTAACTGCCCTTATCGGTGGTGTTATTGGACATTATTCTTGCTGCAATGGTGATACATGGTCTTCCGAGCTTGGCATACTTAGCAAATCCGAACCACGAATTATTACAACATTCAAGGTATGTATTAAATCTTCTTTTTCTAGCTGAAGAAAACTTCAGTATGGACATAATCTCACTTTTTCTTTTGGCATGAAACTTCATTAGAGGGTGAGGAAGGGGACCAATGGCGGTGTAACCATCGACGGACTTCTCGCAGCAGCGGCAGCTGGATGCTCGATTGGGCTTGCATTTGTGCTAATAGGATTCTTAACCACTCAATGTGCTCCTGATGTATTTTGGAGGCAGTTGCTTGTTATACCCTTGGCTACAGCTGCTGGCCTATGTGGAAGTCTGATTGATTCGTTACTGGGCGCAACGGTTCAGTACAGTGGGTACTGCAGTGTTCGCAAAAAGGTATGGAACTCTGCAGTGTAGATTGCTAGATGTTTAAATACCCCTAATCAACCTGTGATCAAATTTGATTATTTGATGTTGTATTATGATTATGTAGGTGGTTGGAGTGGATGGTCCAACTGTAAGGAGGATTTCTGGAATGAACATACTGGACAACAACGGTGTCAATGTAGTATCTGTGTTCTTGACAACTCTGCTTACTGCCTTTGCATGCACACGAATCTTCTGAGGTCTAGATGAGTGGTAGTTGTAGTACAACATGACAAAGGATAACTAGGAACACAATTAGTCAATTGGATTACCGAATCTTGAATAGTGTCATTATCCATTTTTATACGATCAATGATATAGCGGATGTTTTATCATCGGTACTAACGCCTTTTGATGTAAACATTGAGTTGTAGTTATCCCATTCAGATGCTACTACATCGAATATTCGTATAGAGGAGTGTTTGTATCAGAATATTGTTTCGCTGAAAATATTTATTTTGTATAATCCATTTACTCAGTTTATGTCATGGATCCTATAAGTCACTCCTCAGTTAACTAGAATTCAACTTATTTAATTGAGGAGTACCGAATGAAGTGGTTGCCCTACTCCACACAAAAATAGTTGTCTTTAAACACAAAACCGTTTAAAAATAAATCTTCACGGTGATCAGGGGCAAATTTCGTATTAGCCGCAGCAGCAGAGGCACTCGAGGCAGCACTCACAGGTCTCATAGCAGAAGAAACAGCAACACACGGTGAACAGGCTGCAAAAGGAAATCACACGTCTGTCAAAAAACAAAACAAAAATAAACATAGAAGAAAAAAAATGTTAAAGTCAAGAATGCCCTTTCTCACATGAACTCTACAAGTAACTAATCATTTTCTTAGTCTACAAGAGTGAATACTAGAGCTCTTGCAAGAAATAGGGTAAGTAGGAACTTGTATATCCATCCTTTCCCTAAACAAGAAAAAAATCTTACATGTCTCGATCTAATGTGCCATGGATTGCACCCGAGTGAGAGGCGAAAAAGGACCAAATTAAAAAAAAATAAGAGAAAAATTGGCTGGTGGAGACACCATGGAGAACTGAAGCATAAAAGTGAGGAGCCAGAGCATGTGACAAGAAGAACGACATTACTCCTACCATGAATAGATGCAACCTTTCTCCTCATGGCGCTTCTGGACGTGGCCGTAGTAGGACATGCCCTGTGTAGAAGGTGGGTTATACATCTCCAAGCTTTCAATGGAAGATCAAGGGAGAAGAGAAGGCCAAGAGCAAAGCAAGAAGAAGATGCCTTGTGGCCTGTTTTATAGGGGGTTCAGCTCAAGCCCAAGTAGTTGAAGAAAAAACTCAAGCTCAAGCTAGAGTAACATTTCAAGAATATCATCTGAAGATTGGGTTCTGCTCTACGGAGCTAGGTGGATAAAGTTGGATATACCATTTTAGCTTTAGGTGTAAATTACTACTGTACCTCTGTTTCAAATTATAAGACATTTTGGAAGGTTGTTTTAGTCTTCGAAAAAGCCTTATAATTTGAAAGGGATGGATTAGAATAATAAAGCTTTTTATATGGAGAAAAATCATATTCTATTGGGAACGTGCTTGGCATGTATTTTTCCATGAGATGACATGAGCACACAAAGAAACAAGGGTAGTTCAGATAGATAACCTAAGCCCAACAGTTCAAAAGGATATTCATGATATTTCAGCGACTCCGTTTTCTCCCTCCATCTACTCAAACTTTTTGTACAGTATATATATTCTATTCCATATTGCTCATTGAGTAGAAAACTATAAAAATAAACTTGCATAGGTTGTTAGAGAAGCCATTTTGTTCACAATCAAGTGAATCTAACATTATATTACACTGTCAAAGAAAGAATGCAATTCTCACATACAAAAATTGGCTGCCAAATTGCCATCCTCACATACAAAATCACTAGTGTTCACTCTTCAAAGAACACTAAGGTGGAATCAACCGAGATTTTGCCAAGAAAGCAATGCCCATTACTCTGAGAATTTGCCGCAAAAAAATATCAAGATCCATTGTCTTCAAATCAACAACTATTAATTACAGACTTTGGCAAGGTGGGGTTTACAAAGGTAACAAAATGCCTTCTGTATCCCAGAGAAGCAAGTAACTTCTTCTAGCTAGCTAGGGAGCAAGGAAGTGGGATGGAGTATATGTGGACGCCGTGTCATGTCACCGTGGGAACTACCGGAGGGGCCGAAGAAGGCGTTGCTGGAAAGCTCGCGTTAGCTGGTCGGAACGCAGCGTCAGCATTCCGCTCCAGTTGCTCCCATATAAGCCTTCGACGCTCTTCCATGGCCGCTCGCTTTTCTTCTTCCACTTGGAAGTTGCTCTGACAAGCCAGTAGCAATCTCTCATCCATGTCAAAGAACATTTTTCTCACATTCATTGTAACATTGAGCACTGATTGGTTCCAGTGCGCTCGGGCATTTCTCTCCAGAGCTGGGTATACGAGTGGCACAATCACTTGACGATTTTGGGAGATCATATCAAACAAATGCTCATTATTCCACAAGAATAAAGCTCTCTCAGCAACCTGCCAAGACAGGAAATAATTAGCTCTTTTGCGAGAGAAAACGTGCGATGTTTGTCGCCAGAGCAACTGTTATAGCCCAATTTTAGTAGTCAACCATTGATTTGTTTCCTTTCAAGTGTTGAACTATCACAGGATGTTCTCTCCTGTGATGTTTCATTCTAAATGAAACTCTTAATCAATTATGGTTCTATTATCAGCTTAAGAACAATGCCACCAAAGTTACTAAAAGGTGGATATAAGAAAACATGATACATATTGGGGATACATGCCTGTAGTGAGGATATCCTATACAATTGATTATAATCTCAAACGAAAAGCAGAATTCTACCTACTAATTGATTGTCAAGTTCTTCAAATCCCAGGTATCTGATTTATTTGGGTGGGTGCATAGTCATAATTCATAAGATGACATAATAAGCTAGCATAGGCAAACAGCTCTGATCGTCCAAAACTTATACCAAGATGTTCCACCATATTAATTCACCCAGTTTCATGTTACCTGCATTTGGATTGAGGATTTAACCTTTTTTGTGACTTGGCATACACCAAGATATAAGATATAACTGAATACGGTTAAATTTCCTGTTTATATCTAAATGTGAGTGGTCTATACTTTATAGCCTTCCAAAGTAAAGTGCAAACCACCAATAGCACTAAAACCGACAACTGAGGTGTTTGGTCCCGCTATAGCCAACAAGGAATGAGTTTAACCACTGATCAAACATCTAAAAATAATCACTAGTATGTCACAAAAGCAGCAGGGAACCATGCAAGTGACATTAGATAATTAAAAAGGTGAACGGAAAAGGAAATAGAATAGGCAGATTCTTCGACTAAAAATCTAGAATAATCAATGGATTGGACCAGTATACAGCTTTGCAACTACTACTTTATAAAACAATGTTAATGATAAGTTCCCACAGAGGAGACTCATGTTATTCTTATACTCATGTTTCTCAAGCATTTATTGTTTTGTTGGCATTTCTAACCCTAGCAATTGTTGCAAGATAAAGGAAGATCATACAGCAGAGACACGGTTTAGGGACAAGTATTAATCAATGGCTCGGGGAAGAAACTTACCTGAAAGTGGGAGCTATTGAGGCATTTCGCAATCCTACGGAATAATGGTACCATGCACTTCTGGAACTCAGCCATATCAATCAACTCAAGCACCTCTTCCAACTCCCCCAAGAACATCATCTCCTTCTGGCTATTTGTAACTGGCCAGTACTTCAACAGGCCTCTAATCACAGTTCCTGCAAGCTTTGGTTCCTTCTCAATAAATTGGGTTATGCAGTACGTCAGCTGTGGCAGATATACTCCCACTGTCTTAGGCTTGTGAAGCGGAATTAAGGCTTTCCATAGGAACAACTTATGCTCCTCCTTCAATGGCTTGGCAAACCCACTTATTACGCTGCCAAACACCTCCAACAGCTCGGCTATCCCATTGTGGTGATCAGCCTCAGAGACAAACCTAAAGAAGATATTGCTCACGGCCTTTCGGATGAACGGTCGATTTCCCATGAACTTCCCATATATCCTATGCAATACTGTCTTCAAGCAGTCCCTCTCTCTCGGATCATCGGAATCAAACAGGTCAAGCAGCTTCGAGATGAACGAACTGTCCACGTACTTCCTAGCCACCTTGGGATCAACAAACGGTGAGGTCACAAACCGCAGAAGCAATTCATACACAACTTGCAGGTGGTACCAAGAAGGGTCGAAGAAGGGCTCGTCCTCCTCTGTCTCTGATGCTCCCACGGTGCCTGATCGGACCTTGGGCGGGAAGACCCTGAAGAGGTTGACACCGAACATGCGCACGCATGCTGACATCATCGTCTCCGTGAGGGGCTCCTCGGCGGCGCCAATGCAGTCGACGAGGGACATCAGGACCTGCCGCTTCCTCTCTTTCTCCGGTGAGTCCTTGCCCCGGTCGGCGAAGTCGTACACCGTGGAGCAAATCTTCACCTTCTGGATGAACGCATCTTCCCTGGACCTCCCCTCGCCCCCGGCAACCCCCGAGGGCGACGTAGGCGAGGCAGGCGGCTTTCCCAAAGTCCCATTTTCCCTTGGAGACATAGGATGCGACTTCGCCCTAGGCGAGCCCTCTCCGCCGCCGCCCCCAGCGCCAGATTTCAACGATTTCCACGACAGCTTGCCCATAAATTGCTTCCACATGGCGGCAGAATTTGGCAGCACCAATACCACATCAAATTCCCCACAATCAAAGAAGCGATGCGGGAATCCGTCCTCCCGAGAAACGACGGTGGAAATCCGCGCTTGCAGATCCTCACAGAAAATATGTGGAAAAAAACGCACCTTGCAACAGCAACAGGAGATTGCAATGGCAGGGGGATTTCGACAGCAACAGCAAAGGTAAGCAGGACACGAAGGGAACGGATCGATTTCTTGCCCTCGGACAGCTCCACGGCCCAAATGCGACGGATCAAGAACCAATGATGGCACCGGCCAAAAAAAGGGAAAGGACAGGCGGCCTCAATAAAAGGGGGCACATGTAAGAGACAGGGACGCGACGGCGCGGTGGGGGATGATACCACCGGAACGGATCCAGCAATGGCGGCCTTCACGGCCAGATCCGGGGGCGGGAGGCGGCCATGGATGGGATCTCGGGAGGAGGGAGGGGAAAAGGAGTGGAGAAGTGGGGAAATTTTTGGCGTTTTGGAGGGTGTGGTACACACCGGACGACGACAGTGCTGTGCAAGTGAGAGAGCGAGCGAAGGAGATGGACAGAGAGATGCATGTATCATCTGGTCCATCTGGGCCGTCAGATTAGGGGGATCGAGGTGTCGCAGCCGTCGGATTGTTATGCGGCTGGTGTTTACCTTAATGATTTTGCTGCATGATGGCCATATTGGATAACAGGAATCAGATGCAACGGTCGAGAAATGTCATGTCATTCTCGTAGTTAAATTTTCATTTATGGAATATTAAATGTGTTTTCATTGGCTATGTTTAATCATAAGTTTCAACATGATTTGTTGCTGATAGGAGCAACTTGTGAAATTTTATTTTTATTTGTGCTTCTCATGTTTTGTATCCATGGATGCTATTGTCTTCCTCCTGATTATTCGGAGATTAACCAGCGATTCTAACCATGCATAGCAGTTACAATGCATGATTTTAAATTGGCGATGCTCTTGGATGATTGTTGGGCAAACATTGAGATGCATGGGATAAAGCAAGAGGTGATAATTTTAACGAGATTTAATAGAACTTTAGTTTTTATTAGTAGGATGCTTTGTTCATGCTTGTTTTAGTTTTTAGTTTGTTATATTATCTTTAATGATTTTTAATTATGGCATGTAGTCTCTAAAAAGTATGTAAACTATC
Source organism: Avena insularis (assembly GCA_023614405.1). Taxonomy (NCBI): domain Eukaryota; kingdom Viridiplantae; phylum Streptophyta; class Magnoliopsida; order Poales; family Poaceae; genus Avena; species Avena insularis. Next base: position 24,804,224 of record CM042689.1, on the reverse strand, counting down.
ATGTATTGTAGAATCATACTCCCTCTGTTAAGAAATAACTGATTTGAGTTTAAATTCGAATGTATCTAGACGTATTTTAGTGTATAGATACATTCGAATTTAGATAAACTCAAGTCAATTATTCCTCGATGGAGGGAGTATAAAAATTAACATATAAACAAATTTCCAAAAAATAGAGGTGATGTGTCGAGAATGGTCTCATCCATGGGCAAAGACAGCACCCGGCGACTCGGGGTAGCTGGCCGGGCTCGTTCGCGAGCAGTCGCTGACCCATCTAAACCATGTACTTCCTCCGGCCCATATTAATTGACTTGGATTTGTCAAATTTTGGATGAACCTATATACTAAATAGTGTCTAGATTTATCTAAATTTTGACAAATCCAAGTCAATTAATATGGGTCGGAGGGAGTACTAGTTAAGTTTTGAGTGTGTTCCATCTTAATTTGCCCGTAAAAATAATAACTCAATCTTAATTAGCACATCTTGGCCTAGCAGTCGAGCTAATCAATTAGTTTAGCTAGCTAGCTTAGCTCCATGTCTTGGTGAATGGTGTCCTCGTGGGTTACTGGGTTCCTATGCTGCAGCCGGCTGACTCCAAATCGCTAAGATGTGAAGATAACCACCCCATTCTAAAACACGATTGATCAGCTGTTGATCGTGTTGTTTGCTATTCAACGCCTCATGGTTTTAGTATAGACTTCTAATCTCTTCAACCATTGCGTCGCAGTTCAAGGCGACAGCTCCGGCCTCCGCCAACTCGCCAGACACGGTGTGGCTAATCCTGACGGGCGACGGAAGCATGCGGCACCTCCTCCGATCGTTTTGTTCAGTCGTTTGATGCTATTGCCAATTGATATTTTTTTGATAATTGATAGCTCCGTTCTTGATATTGGTTCATATGACGGTCCACCACAAATTCATAACACATAGGAAATTGGAATTGGGGATTCCAAGCAAATTGATTAAAGAAAATTGATCCTAGTACTCCAAAGGTATTCTTTTTTGAACACTCCTCTAACATGCGTATTGTTAATTATGTTGAGTAAAAGAGAAAATTACCAAGCGAATTGCCCATAATAAACGCTAGATAAAACATGATTAGAATAATAGAAAGTATACTAATCATATGAAATAGCGAATACATATTAAGGCAGATAACCAAACAGATTGTAAGGCGTAGAACTTGAGATGCGATCAGAACAAGGTTGAGAAAGAAAATATACACGACAACAGCAGTAGAGGAACCGCCGGCGTTCGCATTGGCACCGTCATCAGCCATGTCGTCGAGGAAGAGGGTGCTGATGTCGGGGAAGAAGTCCTTGTTGGAAAAGACGTCGGCGCAATCGCTATCCGTGAAAGAATCCGTGATGAAGCCAGTAGTCGCGCCAATAGCGCTCCCCAAAAACCTTATCGCCCTTCTCCCGTACAAGACTCGAAGCAGCAGGGTCTCGGAGGCCTACTGTCCCGGCTCGCGGTGCACGCCGCAAGACGGGATGGGGAAGACTAGGTAGCGCAGTGCTCTGAAACTAGAGGCGCAAAGGATGTGTGGAAGTGTGTCTGAGAGGAGACACAACCTCTCTCTTATAGGCACAAAGGGGAAGGCAGACAAGCTGCGCAGGAGATGAAACGAATGGACGGAAGTTGAAGCGAACAGGCGGAAGCCTACCAGACAACCTACACTCAGTTTGTATTCATTTAGCTCGTAGCGCGTGTATATGTCTTCTCTTCTCAAGATCGTTCAAGTGGTGGAAGAGCTCTCCTTATAAGCTGGTCCAACTTCCACTCAACTAACAATGTGGGACTAAACATTTGTCTTAGCTCTTGCCTTGCATGAATGGGCCAAATGGGCCTCTAGGATTTCAGAAATTTATTGGTATATAATAAATGGACTGGGCCTATTTAGGCAAAAATTCCAACAATCCCCCACCAGATCCCAGAGACAAGTTTGCCTTTGGTTCCAAAACATTGTTTATATACCGGTACTGTAGTGGAGACTGTTAAGTTGAACTTCCACCTAGAGCTTTATGTTATACTAGGCTGCAACTTGTCTAGTGGACTATGCCTTGAACTGCAAGTTTGCTGCGAACCTAGCTTTACAAAAAGTCTTGACCGATACTAGGCTACCGTGGGACTTTCCCGCGGGTGGAGCTTATGCATCATACTCCATAACCTTTCATGAGTTTATTAGAGAGCACCCTACTCTCATAGACTGCGACGTTTTAACAGTCAGACTCATATATGTGTGTTTTTCAAAAGATGTTCTGCAGGAAAATATCTTTGCTTAGGATAAGCCACTTAGAACACATAAGATAATAAATCAACCTGCCATGCAGACTAGGAAAGTATTGCATCTTTATGGAGTGGTGTTTATTAAAGTAGGGATACTTTCCTCTCAGCTAACCAACAACTTGTCTCTCAATTCTAAGTCACGAGATCTTCGATAACATAGAGTGGTTTACCGTTGTGGAAAGCTCAAATTGTGGGTCTCATACCCATCTCCTCCGATGCATTTTCTATCACGTTGCGTGATAGACCCTTTGTGAAGGGATCTGCAAAGTTTTTAGATGTTTGGATATAATCCAATGCAATAACTCCGGAGTTTTTCATTTTCCTGACAGATTTCAGTCTCCTCTTCACATGTCTTGATGAATTCATATTATCCTTAGAACTATTTACCTTGAAAATCACAGTTTGATTATCGCAGTTCATAAGGATTGCGGGTATTAGTTTTTCAACCACGGGTAAGTTCAACAAGAGTTCATGAAGCCACTCTGCTTCAATAGTGGCTCTGTCTAATGTTGTGAGTTCTGCTTCCATAGTTGACCTCGTTAAGATGGTCTGCTTGCAAGACTTCTAAGAAACAGCGCCACCAGCAAGTGTGAATACATATCCACTCATGGCCTTTATCTTATCAGCATCAGATATCCAATTTGAATCACTATAACCCTCTAGTGCCCTCGGATACCCGGTATAGTGAATGTTTTTTGATGCTCCATGCTTGTTTAGTATCTACTTTGCTTTGCTTTGTCTACACTTTGAGGTGCTTTTTACATGTTTTCTGGTACTAACCTATGAACAAGTTGCCAGGGTCAGTTGCCTGTTTTCTGCTATTTTTGGTTCCAGAAAAGTTAGTACAGAAATATTCTCGGAATTGGATGGGACAAACGTCAAAGTCAATAACTTTTCGTGGGGAACAAGAAGTCCAGAGGGGATCCGGAGAGGCGTGCTAGGGCGCCCGCACCCACCCTAGGCGCGGGTGGGCCCTGTCCCGCGCCTAGGCAGGGTGTGGGGCCCCCAGCCACCGCCTCAGCCCCCCTTCGCCTATAAGAAGCCCCGGATGCAGAAACTCTAAGTACCCGATCAAATCTCCACGAAACCTTCTGTAGCCGCCGCCACCGTCGTCCCTAGATTGGGGGGATCTGAAGTTCTTCCTGGCACCCTGCCGGAGGGGAGATCATCCCGGAGGCCTTCTCTCCGGTATGATGCGTTAGTATTTCCACCTTGGACTATGGGTCCATGTAGTAGCTAGATGGTTGTATCTCCTCCTTGTGCTTTCATGTATAGATCTTGTGAGCTCCGTTCATGACCAAGATCTAATCTATTTGTAATCATGCATGTTGTGTTTGCGGGGATCCGATGGATATTGAGATTATTATGTTGGTTTGATCAATGGTTTTGTCTTTATGATTCTATCATGTCTGTGTTGTTTGTGATCTTGCATGCTCTTCGTTGTTAGTAGGCATCTTGGCCGAGTAGTTGCTAGTGACTCCAACAGGGGGTATTTATGCTCGATAGTGGGTTCATGCCTCTACTTAATCAAGGGAAGTGACAAAAATCTCTATGGTTGTAGATGTGATGTTGCCACTAGGGAGAAAACAACGGTCTCTTGTTCATGGAACAAGTGGATTGTTTACCTTACACACTTTGCTTAAAGCAGTTGTCTGTTGCTTGCAACTTAATACTGGAGGGGGTTCGGATGATAACCCAAAGGTGGACTTCTAGTCATAGATGCAGTTGGATGGCGGTCTATGTATATTGTTGTATTGCCCAATCGAATCTCATATGATCTTTCTGTCTAGTATTGCATTGTTATGCCTTGCTCGGTCCTGTCAATTGCCCTGCTGTAATATGTTTACCCAACATGTCATGTTTGTTTATCTAAGAAGAACACCTCTAGTGAACTATGGACCCTGGTCCAATCTTTACCATTGATACATCTTCCATTGTTACTGTTTACTTGCTGCAAACCATCATCACCTTCCACCATACGCTTAATCCTTTGTTCTGAGAATCGGTGAGATTGACAACCTCACTGTTAGTTGTGGCAAAGTCTTGAGTTTGTGTTGTGCAGGTTTCCACATTGCTTGCAACACCTTTGAGGCATTTCCTTCCTCCTACTGGTTCGATAACCTCAGTTTCTTACTGAGAGAAAACTTGCTATCGTGCTGCATCATACCTTGCTCTTGGGGTTTCCCAACGGGGCGTCAACACGCATCACGGGCGTGCGAGCGGCGTCGTCGGAGGAGTGCGTGTGTATCTCTCTTATTGTCACTCACTTACAAGGGAAGTGACAATAATCTCTTCGGTTGTAGATGTGCTGTTGCTACTAGGGAGAAAACAACGGTCTCTTGTTCATGGAACATGTGGACTGCTTATCTTACACACTTTGCTTAAAGCAGTTGTCTGTTGCTTGCAACTTAATACTGGAGGGGATTCGGATGATAACCTGAAGGTGGAATTCTAGTCATAGATGCAGTTGAATGGCGGTCTATGTATCTTGTTGTATTGCCCAATCGAATCTCATAGGATCTTTCTGACTAGTAATTGTATTGTTATGCCTTGCTCAGTTCCTGTCAATTGCCCTGTTGTAATTTGTTTACCCTTCATGCCATGTTGTTTATCTAAGGAGAGCACCTCTAGTGAACTATGGACCCCGGTCCATTCTTTATCATTGATACATCTTTCACTGTTACTTGTTTACTTGCTGCAAACCACCATTACCTTCCACACCATACATTTAATCCTTTGTTACAGCAAATGGTGAGATTGACAACCTCACTGATTCTTTGGGGCAAAGTCTTGAGTTGGTGTTGTGCAGGTCTCCGCGTTTCTTGCAACACCTGTGTGACGTTTCCTTCCTCCTACTGGTTCGATAACCTTGGTTTCTTACTGAGGGAAAACTTGTTGCTGTGCTGCTTCACACCTTGATCTTGGGGTTCCCAACGAAGCGCTCCTACATCAACTCAGCGTTGCATCAAGCTTTTCTGGCGCCATTGCCGGGGAGGCTAAGGACGTCTTCACAAGGGGAGTCCTTCACTTCCTTTCTCTTTACTTTATTTTTAGTTTGCTTTGTTTCTTTTGCTTGGTTTTGTTTGCCTCTTTCCAAAAAAAACCAAAAAAGTTAGTCTAGTTTGGTTTGCTTGCTTTATTCAAAAACACAAAAAAATTAGTTCCTGCTCTAGTGTAACATCCCAAAAATCATGATTTATAAAGTTTGCATATCATTCATGCATTCATAAGCATTTGGATTATTTTCAAATAAGATTTCAAAACAGAAGCCAATTTGTTGCCTATTATTTTATATAAGAAAGGCAATGGCTTTATTTCCACTCTCAAATTATGAGAATACTTAGTTTCAACCAGAAAGGTTTAAAAGATAATTCCAAAGCTTGCTCAAAGTTTTCAAAACAAGAATCCAAATTAAAGCCATTTATATGCCTATTATAATTATTTAAATAACGCATGGTTTTAATTCAATTTCAATGGGCCAATGCATTTTTGAGTAAACAGCAATGTTTTATACTCAAATATGAGCATGGTTCACTCTACAAAAATCCAAAAGTGGTTTGAATTTAAACTCATTTGAAAATCATTTGAAATTGGTTTCTGAAAATCAAAATAGAAATAGAAAAGGAGAAAAGAAAACAGAAAAGGCCAGCACTGCCAATCTGGCCCAGCACTGGATCTAGACCACTAAGACCACCTGGGCCATTTTCCCTCTGCTCACTCTCTCACGCGCGCAACCCTACCCACAGTCGCTGACCTGCGGACCCCACGACCACCTCAGCCTTTCTTCCCCAAATCCTGCCCGTAGACCGCGTCGCCGCTGCTGTTGCTGCCGATAATGGTGCGGCGTAATTAGCCTTGAATCCGTAGGCGTTTCCTGTCGCATGGCTACCTACTTAAGCCTCTACACCCCACGGTCATTTCCCCCCACATAGCACACTCGCTCCGCCACCAGGCTGCCGCATTTTGAATCGCACCGCCGTTGCTCGACGAGCTCCGGCGAGTGATTACGGTGAGCTCCGACTGCCCCTTTGCTTCTAGTTCAAACGAGCGTGACCCTCATGTCCTTGTGCAACTTATGATGCTTCTAGTTTGCCTGCTCGTGACCCAGGTCGTCGTCCCCATCCACCCCCGCAAACGACTGAGTTGTCGCTCAACTCCGTCGAGCAATCACGGTAATTATCGAGCGCCCCTTGACCTCTCTTGCTTACGACTAGGTTCGACATGTCCTAGTGCATCTACTGATGCTCCTGGTTTGTGCTAGGGTGATCCAGAACATCGGCAACGTCTCCGTCCACACAAGCCCGATGTCGCCCGCAACTCCGACGAGCCCTAGCCACCGCTACAGCAAGCCCCCGCCCCAACCGCGACCACGTTGAGCTTCCTCATGCACTTGCGAGTCTGGTAAGCAACACCACCACCCCCAGCCCCCCCTAGAATCACCGGACCATCGCCATGCGCCCGATGGCCCGCGCCGCCCATTTATCGCCCATCCATGGTCGATTGATCGAACACCGTTAGATCTAGATCCAGCGCGCCAGATTAGATCACTTAGTGAAAGGGTATGTTTAGATCTGAGCCATGCGATTTACTTTAAATCCTGCGGTCCATAGAGCACGATCCGTGCGAAATGGTACCAGCCAATAGAAACACTCCACGTGGCCTAGCCTGTCTGTTTAAAATTCTTGAAATGATTTTTGAATGATTAAACTTGTAAAATTCATAACTTTTGTTCTATTAATCCAAAAAATACAAATAATATATCAATGGATTCACAAAATTAAATACTACACATATGTAGGCTTGGTTTTGTATTTTGCCTCTGTTAAAATGGAATTTTATGCAGAGACATTTGTAGGCCTATTTTGTGTATAAAAATTATTTGGGAAATGTTTTAAAAGCCAAATTAAGTTTGTTTGGTGTATAAATGTTAAGTTTAGAGTTTAGTACTGTTTTACTTGTCTTGTTTAGTTTAGAAAAATCATCACATGGCATTTGCATGCATTCATTTATTTTTTCTTGATTATTTGAAATATGAATTTGGTACTATCATTTTATGTGTAGATTTTGGTGCTAGTGGTGATTGTGATTGTGAGGATTGTTGCTACTACCCCAACTACCAAGTCAAGTGTTGCTTCATAATTTTGTCCCAATATTTTGACTATGCATTAGAGATATTTTGTATAGGGCTTGCATGATATTTTTGCTAAGTATCTATATGCTATGCTTGGGAAATCCTAGTAGTTGTAGAATTGTTAGAATTTTCTCTAAGTTAAGATACTTGCTATATTGCCATGCTTAGCCTAGCTTGTAGCAAACAAGGGTGGAACATATATTCATGTTATGGAAATTTTGATAATTCTTTTGACTTATATTTTTGCTTAATAAAACAACTAAGTGAATGAATCACCTAGGTGGAATGGTTTGATGGTTTTTGTTGAGTGGTTACACAAGGCCCATATCTATGGTTTACCTTGTGTATCACACTTGTGGAAAGCCACCCAGGAATAAAGGGATTTGAGATACTTAGTGTTTAGGAGCTTCTAGTGCAACCACATGGCATATGGGCTCTGTCTTGATCATATAGGTTGCAATAACTTAGCCATTTGGACAGTTGGTGGTAGGGTGATAGGTTGGAGCGCGTCCATTTGGTCTAAGGGAAGGCTTCTGAAAGGTCTCATCTTGATGAATGTCAAGTCTTGTGGGGAAAGTGCACCACCTCTCGAGAAGGAAAAATCTAAGTACTTAGTTGTGTCCCCGTCAATGGACAATTTGAGCATCAAGACACCGAAGCTATCAAGGATCTCCTCATCCCAATTTCTAAGTTAAAAACTTGTGGTTGAACAAGGGTTAAGGTTCACCAATGTCTATTGGTGGTTCCTTGGGAGTTTTTGTCAAACAAAAACTTAGTGTTTCAACTGATAGGTAAAACCTATTTTAAGCAAAGCAAGCCTAAGCTACACTTAGCCAAATTCATATAGAAGTTAGATACTATTATTCTACTAAGGTATCACTTGCCAATACTATTCCAATATATTGACCCATTGTGGCTGTAACTTGTGATGTTGCAGGTTACTCTGATGAGGATTAGGGTTATGAGTCTACACTCAACATGTTTGCCTGTGGCACATGAAGATGAAGACTTTACTATATTTTGTTAAGTTAAATTCTTGCTCTAGCCTTTGGCTATGGAGTTGTAATCTCTGGAATGACGATGTAATAATGACCTTTGTATCTGTGTACTTCATCTTAAACTTTGAATGCTAGCATTTGATCCAGGGACTAGCATTGCAATCACAGGGACCTTTACCTTTACAAAGGTGGGGTCTTTCAGATGGTATCAGAGCACTGCGTTGCCTGTAGGATTATGACCCTAGGTTGGATTAGACTAACAAAACACTAAGGAAAATTTCAACACTTTGAAAATTCCACACTTGTCTTTTCTTCTCGTAAACTTTTCTAATCTTCTTTCTCATCTCAATTTTTAGATGAACTCCATCAACGAAGCCGTCAGGAAGGGACCACTCATGACTATGACTCTAGAATGTGAGACTGAATTTCCCAAGGCACTCAAGAATCTTATGGTTACCATGGGGATACATGGTGCAGCTGTGTACAAAGGATTCCCTGTGATGGATGAAGGAGAAGAGTATTGGTGGGTGCAACTTCACTTGTACAAAAACAAGGAAGACAACCACAAAGAGTCAGGATTCTGCATGGTCACCAATTCTGAAATGCACACAACATTCTTTGAATCTGCAAGAAATGCAGCTTGGAATGCTATCAAGGAGCTTGGTGATAGACTCAAGTGCAGAATGCTCAACACTCAAAATGACCTTAGAGAAGAAAATAAGCATACCCAAGACTTAGAGACTACCAATCAACAGCTAAGGGGAGACATCATATACTTAATATGGGAGTCTTGTGAACAAGATAGACAAATTTCCACTAAGGATGCCATGATAGCTATTTTGTCTAGTGAGTGAGAATTGTAACGTACTCCGTTAGTTGGACCACCACACTTGTCGTTCTTATTTCAAAAAATTGTCTAAGTTATGTTGAACATTGGTGTTTGTATTGGATTTGTGTATGTCTTGACTTGTGTGTTTGTTGTTAAAAATGTGCTTGTGTTTTTTTGTCTTGTGATTTTTCTCTACTTGTGTTGATTCTAACTTTTCTCTATCTTATAAAATAGATGCCTAACATTGTTATCAACACTGCCGAGGAGTTCAAGGGAACTCGTTTTGGTACTCGTCTCATTGAGCTCACTAGTGTGCTCAACCTCCCACTTCCTAGCATCACGACACTTCAGCTCACCAAGTTTGAGAGGAAGGACCTTTGGGGCTTCAGAGTCACCTAGCCAGGACGCCAAACAGAGCCACCTACGGAGGCTATCAGTTTCAAGCTGATGCATCATGACAAGGAGAGAGGCTTAGATGTGGTCATGCAGGAGTTACTTGGACGCCTGGTAGGGAGGCACTCCACCGAGCTTAGAGGTCTCTACTTTCACCTGTTCGGGAGACGCAACAAGGAGGGTGAGGCTATAGAGTACGATGATGCTACTAGAGAGACGATGGAGCCGATTCATCTGTACCTTCAGGACCTAGAGGGTCTTATTAGACACCTTGATACTGATAGGACCAACATCATGCTTAGCAATGACGAGCTCCAGGTTCAGCTGCGGGAGAAGGACAAGCTCTTCGCGGAGCAAGACGAGATCGTCAAAGAGATGGAGGCAAGATTTGAGAGCCAGGACAAGAAGTTCAAGAGCCAGGAGAAAAGAGTCCAAGACAGGAACAAGAAGATTAGGGAGATGAAGGAAGAGTTAGAGGCCAAGGAATTCGAGCTTGAGCACCAGCAGGGAGTGATAGAGAGGCTTCGCTCACAGAAGAGGGCCCTCAGGGACAAGATTGAGGCCTTGACCACTAGTGTTGAGGAGTACAAGGCCGCCATGGAGAGTGCAGGTCTTGATCTTGTTGACGTGGAGGTCGACATGGAGGAATAGGATAGACTACTCGATTATCTTTCATCTATCATACTTTGATTGTTGAGTCGCAATGACCATCCAACATGTGGATGGCTTGCTATGGTGTGTTTGCATTTTCAAAAACTTGTTGTTATGTCGTTCAAACTTTATATTATTTTTGAGCTTGGCTTTTGTGATTGTTCTATGTGTTGTATTGTGCATGTTAAGCATCTATGGGTATCTCATTCTTATCCTTATTGAAACCACAGATGCCTCCCCGTCGTGCCAACCACAACCCAAACAACAACAATAACGTCACCCCTGAGATGCAGCAGTTGATGACATCCCAAGCACAACTGATGCAGATGATGACGCAGTTTATGCAGAACCAGAACCAGAATAACAACAACAACAACAATCAGAATAATCCGCCAAGATTTGACATGCTCACCAGATTTCTGAGGCTAAGGCCTGCAAAGTTCTCAGGAACCATTGATCCAATGGTAGCCAATGATTGGTTACATGCAGTGAACAAGGACTTAGTGACCCTTGGCTGCACCGACGAGGAAAAAGTTAGATTCGCAGCACATTTGCTTGAAGGGCCAGCAGCAACCTGGTGGTATAACTTCCAGATCACCACTCCCCTTGAGGATGTGACATGGGCTATCTTTGAGGATGTATTCCGTACAGCTCACATCTCATCCAGATTGATGAATTTGAAGAAGAAATAGTTCCACAATCTGAAGCAGCGTCACCGCAGTGTGGCTGAGTACATTGAGGAATTCAACAATCTGGCGCGTTATGCACTGGATGAAGTTGATACTGATGCTAAGAGGAAGGAGAAATTCCTTGAAGGACTTAATGATGAGTTGAACCTGCAGTTGTCTGTTGCCTATGTCCCAACCTATAAATCACTTTGTGACAAGACTACCATCTTGGAAAACAAGATGAAACAGGTTGAGGGCAAAAAGAGGAAGCACAGTTTTGATAAGCACAGCTCGGGATCGTCTCACAAACATTCCCATCATGATGATAGTGGAAGTTCTGGATTCCACAAGCATGGGAAGTACAACAACCACCACAACCACAACCGTCATCATGACAACAAGCATCACCATAGTCATGATAATGACAAGTACAAGAATCATAAGAGTGGACACAAGAGCCACCATAGTGGAAGTGGCAGTGGAAGTCACCCTGTAAAGAAGGATCTCAGTCAGGTTGAATGTTTCAAGTGTGAGAAGATGGGGCACTATGCTAATGAGTGCCCAGAAAAGAAAGTTGAAGGTGCCAACAAGCCCAATCCCTTCCAAAAGGGACAAGTGAACCACATCAACGTGGAAGAAATATATGAGGAATCCGATGCTGTGGTTGGTAAGTTCAAACTCAATTCTATCCAGTACTTGTTCTTTTTGATACTGGCGCATCACATTCATTCATATCAAGAACATTTGTTGAAGAAAATGGATTTCCAACTGAAAATATTGGATGTCCTATAAAAGTAAGCTCTCCCGGGGGAGATATGATAGTGAGCCTTGGATGTCGGGATTTAGTAATAGAATTTGGGAAGCATAAGTTTCCAGTTAGTCTGATAATCTTAGACTCCCAAGGATTGGATGTCATTCTGGGAATGGATTGGATGACCAAGTATGAATGAGTACTAGATTATGCCAATCGTACTGTCACACTCACAACCCCGGATAATAAAAGGATTAGATTCAAGTCTAACTTTGAATCAAAAGGGAGTAAGCTAAATTCTCTTAAGGGGTTAGCATAGACAGTGTGCTAATTGTGAGAGAGTACCTAGATGTGTTTCCGGAGGAATTACCTGGAATGCCACCATATAGAGATGTTGAATTTCTGATAGACTTGCTGCCAGGATCAGGCCCAATAGCAAAGAGACCCTACAAGATGTCAGTTGATGAGTTGAAGGAACTCAGGAAACATCTTGGGGAACAGTTACAGAAAGGATTTATTCAACCAAGTTCTTCATCTTGGGGTGCACTAGTTTTGTTTGTTGAGAAGAAAGATAGAAGTCAAAGGTTATGCATAGATTACCGTTCACTCAATGAGGTAACTATCAAGAACAAATATCCTTTGCCAAGAATCAATGATTTGTTTCATCAGTTAGAAGGAGCCCGTGTGTTCTCAAAAAATGATCTCCGATCAGGCTACTTTCAGCTAAAGATAAGGGAACAAGACATACCTAAGACTGCCTTCACCACTAGGTATGGATTGTATGAGTACACCGTGATGCCATTTGGTTTGACAAATGCACCAGCCTACTTCATGAATATGATGAACAAGGTGTTCATGGAATTTCTTGACAAGTTTGTTGTCGTTTTCATCGACGACATTTTAATCTACTCCAAGAGCAAAGAAGAGCATGAAGAGCATTTGTGTTTGATACTTGAGAAGCTTAGAGAGCATAAGCTGTATGCCAAATTCAGCAAATGTGAATTCTGGCTGAATGAAATCGGATTTCTTGGACATATTGTGTCAGGAGATGGTGTAGCAGTTGATCCCGCAAAAGTGTCAGCTGTAACTGAGTGGGAATCTCTTAAGTCAGTGAAACAGGTGCGAAGTTTCCTTGGTTTGGCAGGATACTATAGAAGGTTCATTGAGAATTTCTCAAAGGTAGCTAAGCCAATGACGGAATTACTTAAGAAAGACAAGAAATTTGATTGGACTGAAGGTTGTGAGCTCGGTTTCCAAGAATTGAAGAAGATACTAGTGACAACATATGTCTGCCAGATTTAGAGAAAGATTTCCAAGTATATTGTGATGCATCTCACCAAGGACTAGGTGCAGTTTTGATGCAAGAAGGGAAAGTTCTGGCTTATGCCTCGAGACAACTCAAAACTCATGAAGTGATTTATCCTACTCATGGTTTAGAGTTAGCTTCTGTTGTCCATGCACTCAAAACATGGAGACATATCTTTTGGGAAAACGATGTGAAGTATTCACAGATCACAAGAGTCTGAAATATATCTTCACTCAGAAGGAAATCAATATGAGACAAAGAAGATGGCTAGAACTCATCAAATACTATGATTTGAGTTTGTAATATCACCCCGGTAAAGCAAATGTTGTAGCAGATGCATTAAGCCATAAAGTTTATGTGAATGGTCTCACTAAGGGGGAATTGCCAGATGATCTGTGTGACCAATTCAAAGATCTCAGATTGTAGATAGTGCCTGAAGGACATCTCATGTTATTGGATGTTCAACCCACATTGTTGGACAGGACCCGACAAACCCAAAAGTTGGATAACGAAATTGAAGAGATTAAGGGAAAACTTAGCAAAGGGAAAGCCAAAGGATTTCATGAAGATGAACATGGTACTTTATGGTATGGAAAACGTATCTGCATTCCGCAAGATCCAGAGCTTCGGAAACTGATTCTACAAGAAGCACACAACTCACCATATTCCATTCATCCGGGTAATACCAAAATGTACATGGATATGAAGGAAAGATTTTGGTGGAACAATCTCAAGAAAGACATCGCCGGACATATTGCTTTGTGTGATGTATGTAGTAGAGTGAAAGCGGAACATCAGAAACCAGCGGGACTGTTACAACCACTACCTATACCTGATTGGAAGTGGGACAGGACTGGCATGGATTTCATCACCGGGCTGCCAAGGACCAGATCAGGATATGATTCTATTTGGGTCGTGGTTGTCACATCCCAAAATTTTCCAAATTTTGAAATGTGAAAAATAAACAAACAAAATAAATGATTGTTAAAACTTAGGGTGAAAAGAAACTTTTTGATTCCAAATGGAAACATCAAAACCCATCTTGAACAAACTTTGAATAAAATGGAATCCAACAAATTTCAATCAAATGAGATGCATTCATCAATAATGTGTTTTGAAATTTAAACACTTGGAAAATAAACCAAAACCCTAAAACCCTAATGGAATAATTCATTTCCAAGATCTCTCTAAGACTATGGATTTGGTCCATATAAAAATTTCTCAACAAACATTTATAAATGATCAAGAATGATAAATAAGAATATTATTAAACCATAGAAATTAGTTTCACTTAATTTGGAACCCTCGATAAAAAAATATGAATTTATTAAGATAAAAGGAGTAAATTTCCAAAGCTAATAAAGCCCTATCTAAAGTCCATACCAAATCTTGGCCAAACAAATGAGATGAAAGATTATTGATTAATAAAAAGAGTAAAGGATTGTTTAAATAAAATCATAAGGAATTATTAATATCCAACTTTATTTTAATAAAGACATTTCCCAATTGAAATGAACATTAAATCATATCAAAGTTTTTTTAAATAATAATTCAAAATGAATTATTTTGTACTAAAGAATAATAAAACCTACTGAAAAAGGTTTGGTAAATTTTAGAATTTAAATAGAAGTTTGAAAATATTTAAAATCCTATTTAAATAATGACAAGTGTCTATTTAAATAAATAAATAAACCATGAGGGAATAAAATTATTTATCCTAAAATGGACTTTAAAAACCATTTAAAACAGTATAGAAAACTACTAAAAAGTTTGAAGAAGGTTTGAAAACAAATCTGAATTCAAATGGTGTTTAAATTATTTGAACAAAAATCAAAATAGAAAAGGAAAAAGAAAAAGGTTCTGAATAAAAAAAGAAACAAAGCAACCCAACCCATCTGGCCCAACTAAAGCCCAGCAGCACATCCCACTCCTTCCCCCTCTCGCAAAACGTTTTTCACCCACGAGCACACCTGCGCGGTCGCTGACGCTTGGCCCTCTCTCTCTCTCTCTCTCTCAGACAGCCAGGCCCTACTCCGCCAGACGTCGTCATCAACCTCGCGACCATTTTTCCCCTTCACGCCTCATCGTTCCTGCTTTGAATCCGCGGAGTAAATTCGAGTCAATGCACGGTTAATCCTCGCCAGCGATGACGCCCCTTAAACGCCCACGGTCCCTCTTCATTTTCCCCCAGAAGCCGTCCACTCTCTGCCACCGGGCTGCACGAATTTGACTTGTAAACACACTGTCTCCGACGAGCAACTCCGGCCGATTCCGGCGACGTAGATCCTCCCCTTGCCTCCCAGTACACACGAGTTTGATCCCCGACAAGACATGTACCAAGTGGTGCGGCTTAGGCGGCTCGAGCGCCAAAGTGAGGCCACCTTGAGCTTCACTTCAACCACGTGAGCACGGTAAGCGTCTCTGTTCCTCCTCTCGCTTCCTAGTTCGTCGGAAACATCACTGATAGAGCCGCGGCACCGCGCGCCACCGTCGAGCGCCGCCAGTTCCTGGTCGAGCTGTTGTGAGCCATTGGATTTAGATCCAAGCGACACGATAGATTCACTTAGCGAACAGGTACGAAGCGATCTGCACTGTGCGATTAAGTCAGATCTGACGGCCTGCGTAGCACGATCCACCCGAAGCGGTATGCTCCAATTAGAATCAACCACGTGTCATGTGTTTGGTTTTAAAAACAGAAACATATCTATTAGAAGTTTAGATTTGTAAAATTCATAACTTTCAATCCACACGTCCAAATTTTTCAAATTTTATATCAATGGAATCAGGAAAACAAAACCTTTCCAACCATGCACTTTGTTTAGTATTTTGCTTCTGGTAAATTGGTTGTTTATGTAAAAACATATTCAGGCTTATTTTGGATATAAAATTAATTCTAAAAATGTTTCTAGGGTAAAATCTTTTGTAAATGGATTGTTTTGAACCTACTGACCCTAAGAACCAACTTGTAGATTTAAAAATATATTTGGTGACACTTAGGAATTAAATCTTTGAATAAAAGCATTTCTAGCTAAATAAAAATATTGACTATGGTTTAAAAATGCTTTTTGACTAAAACCTTTGAGAAATGAATTGATTTAAACTCTCTGACCCTAAACACCAAGTTTTGAGATTTGAAAACATATTTGATGAACCTTAGTAAATTATTACTTTGTTAAAGGCATTTCTAGCAAATAAAAAATATTGTTTGATTTAAAAATGGAATTTAGATGAAACCTTTTGCAAATGGATTAATATTAAAACACTTTGACCATAAACACTAGCATTTGTGTTTAAGAATATATTTGGCTAACACTACAAATTATTACTTTGACTTAAATCATTTCTAGCAAAACAAAATTATTTAAATGGCCATTTTCACCAACTTGAATTTAAACGGTTTTACCACATTTGTAAATGACCAATAGGAGCTTTAAAATGTTTAGAGCCTACTAGAAGCCACTTTTCCAAATAAAACAATCTTTTGCATGCTTGTATGCATTGCTTGATTTTATTAAATTATGTGGTGAATTGTTTGAATGTTAGTTTAAATATTGCTTGCTTGATTGAATTGTAGTGAAAATAGAAGAGTGTGATATTTGCAAGATCAAGGAGTGACCCAATATTCTCTACTAAAAAGGCAAGTGACACTATCATTCATGTCATACTATTTTCATTACACTTAGTGATATTTTTGTAGTATGCATGATAGGGCTACTATGTTATTATGCTATGATATGTCCTATTAGGAAATCCATCTTCCTTAGTGAAAACATCATAGTTGTAGTATGCTTAGCCCTGCTATAAACTTGGGGTGGAATACCATATCATGATTATATGAAGTGTTCGAAAAGTATATGTTTTATATAATAAAACAAGTACTCAATGAACCACCTGGGTGGAATGAGGATACTCAATTTTGGACAAGGTGGGAACAAAGGGAACCATGTTTATATGGCTATCTTTTTGTATGTGCACTAGAAGAAAACCACCCAGGGACTTAGAGATTGAACAAGTTTCTCGCATAGATGGCTTCCGGTATGACCACATGCTAAATGGGCTCTGGCTTAGTCAACTACATAGTGGAAGAACCTTGCATTGTCATCTTCAGGTTAACTAGAATTGTGTATTGAAAATATATCCTTACATTGGTGCCTGGTAGACAACCTAACATTGTGTATTGGGAGGACCCCTATGGAAAGACTTTGTCACATTCTCGATCTGCCGATAATCCATTTGGTGTGTACTTATCCAGCGGCCACTGGTGGCGTCAAGACGAGATTGTGTCATGTGGGTAAAGTGTACAACTTCTGCAGAAGATCAAATTCTAAGTACTTAGCTATGTCCCCGGTTACGGACAACTCTGAGCAACTAAGGCCTGAAGCTATGGAAGATCTCGACATTCCAATTTCTCAAAGTAAAACTTGATGGTGTCAACAAGGGGTTAAAGGCACTTGGAGTTTTCCAAGGAGTTCAAAAAGATTGTCAAAAGATCAAAACTATTTTAAAAAGATAGGATAAAACTATATTGTTTTCTGCAAATGAGCCTAAACCCTACTTAGCCAAATATGCATGAGTTGATAGGATCCACTTATTTCTACATAGTAGTGAAACTTGCCAATACAATTCAAATGTATTGACCCTTGTGGCTGCAACTTATTATGTTGCAGGATTGTGTGATGTTAGTGAAGTGTGTTGAATAGGATTACAAGTCTACAACCAACATGAATGCCTGTGGCACTTTGAAGATGAAGGACTCCATGCTATATATATATTCTGCTACATTGTAATGTGATAGCCAAATGAGCTATGTAAGGTGTAATGAATTATTTTATTCCCGGTTATAAAGTTGTATTATGACCTTTGTTTCTTGATATTACATCTTAACTGTGGATGCTAGCTATTGATCCAGGGACTAGCATTGTAAACACAGGGATCTCTACCTTATTAAAGTATGGGACCTCTATAGTGGTAGATCGCCTAACTAAAGTGGCTCATTTCATACCTGTGAAGACAACCTATACAAGTGCTAAGTTAGCCAAGATATATATGAATAGGATTGTGTGTCTGCATGGAGTACCTAAGAGTATTGTTTCTGATAGGGGAACTCAATTCACTTCACATTTTTGGAGGCAACTACATGAGTCATTGGGAACAAGACTAGAATTCAGCACTGCTTTTCATCCCATGATGGATGCATGTAAAGGACCAACCAGATTCTAGAGGATATGTTGAGGGCATGTGCCCTAGACTATGGTGCTAGTTGGGATGAAAGTCCGCCTTACGCAGAATCCTCTTACAACAATAGCGATCAAACCAGTATTGAGATGGCACCGTTTGAATTTCTTTATGGGAGTAAGTGTACTACACCATTGCTATGGAGTGGTGTTGGAGAAAGAAATTTGTTCGGGCCAGAACTAATCAAGGAATCTAAAGAGAAAGTCAAGTTAGTAAAGGACAGATTGAAGATAGCACAGTCCCGACAGAAGAGCTACGCATATCCAAAGCGTAGGGAAGTCACCTATGAGGTAGGTGATAGAGCATATTTGAGAGTCTCACCACTTCGTGGAGTGAAGAGTTTTGGAGTCAAAGGAAAATTGGCACCAAGATATGTTGGACCATTCAAGATTCTGAGTCATAAAGGAGAAGTGGCATATGGGATTGAATTGCCTGAATCACTGTCTGCCGTTCACAATGTGTTTCACGTGAGTTAGTTGAAGAAATGCCATCCGGAGATGGAAGAGACTTCTTTGAAGGATACTACACCTTTGGAGGAGGTCCAGTTGGAAAGTGATCTCACCTATGAAGAGAAACCTATCAAGATTCTTGAGACTGCAGAAAGAGTTACTCGGACTAAGACTATCAGGTTTTGTAAAGTTCAGTGGAATCATCATTCCAAAGAGGAAGCAACTTGGGAAAGATAAGTTGACCTTCGGAAAGATCACCCTCACCTATTTGCTAGCCAATCCAAATCTCGAGGGCGAGATTCACCTTAAGTGGGTTAGATTTGTAACGTCCCTAAAATCATGATTTATAAAGTTTGCATATCATTCATGCATTCATAAGCATTTGGATTATTTTCAAATAAGATTTCAAAACAGAAGCCAATTTGTTGCCTATTATTTTATGTAAGAAAGGCAATGGCTTTATTTCCACTCTCAAATTATGAGAATACTTAGTTTCAACCAGAAAGGTTTAAAATATAATTCCAAAGCTTGCTCAAAGTTTTCAAAACAAGAATACAAATTAAAGCCATTTATATGCCTATTATAATTATTTAAATAAGACATGGTTTTAATTCAATTTCAATGTGCTAATGCATTTTTGAGTAAACAACAATGTTTTATACTCAAATATGAGCATGGTTCACTCTACAAAAATCCAGAAGTGGTTTGAATTGAAACTCATTTGAAAATCATTTGAAATTGGTTCCTGAAAATCAAAATAGAAAAAGAAAAGGAGAAAAGAAAACAGAAAAGGCCAGCGCTGCCAATCTGGCACAGCACTGGATCTAGCCCACTAATCCCACCCGGGCCATTTTCCCTCTGCTCACTCTCTCACGCGCGCAACCGTACCCATAGTCGCTGACCTGCGGACCCCACGACCACCTCAACCTTTCTTCCCCAAATCCCGCCCGCGGACCGCGTCGCCGCTGCCGTTGCTGCCGATAATGGCACGGCGTAATTAGCCTTGAATCCGCAAGCGTTTCCTGTCACACGGATACCTACTTAAGCCCCTACACCCCATGGTCATTTCCCCCCACATAGCACACTCGCTCCGCCACCAGGCTGCCCGCATTTTGAATCACACCGCCGCTGCCCGACGAGCTCTGGCGAGTGATTACGGTGAGCTCCGACCGCGCCTTTGCTTCTAGTTCAAACGAGCGTGACCCTCATGTCCTTGTGCACCTTCTGATGCTTCTAGTTTGCCTGCTCGTGACCCAGGTCGCTGTTCCCATCCACCCCCGCAAAAGACCGAGCCATCGCTCAACTCCGTCGAGCAATCACAGTAATTATCAAGCGCCCCTTGACCTCTCTTGCTTACAACTAGGTTTGCCATGTCCTAGTGCAACTACTGATGCTCCTGGTTTGTGCTAGGGTGATCCAGAATGTCGACAACGTCTCCGTCCACACGAACCCGACGCCGCCCGCAACTCCGACGAGCCCTAGCCACGCTACAGCATGCCCCCGCCCCAACCGCAACCACGTTGAGCTTCCTCGTGCACTTGCAAGTCTGGTAAGCAACACCACCACCCCCAGCCCCCGCTAGAATCGCCGGACCATCGCCGCCAGTAGCGCCTCCGCCGCCAGTGCCTATTTGCGCCGCCCATCCATGGTCGATTGATCGAACACCGTTAGATCTAGATCCAGCGCGCCAGATTAGATCACTTAGCGAGAGGGTATGTTTAGATCTGAGCCGTGCGATTTACTTTAAATCATGCGGTCCACAGAGCACGATCCGTGTGAAACGGTACCAGCCAATAGAAACACTCCACGTGGCCTAGCCTGCCTGTTTAAAATTCCAGAAATGATTTTTGAATGATTAAACTTGTAAAATTCATAACTTTTGTTATGTTTATCCAAAAAATACAAATAATATATCAATGGATTCACAAAATTAAATCCTACACATATGTAGGCTTGGTTTTGTATTTTGCATTTGTTAAAATGGAATTTTATGCAGAGACATTTGTAGGTCTATTTTGTGTATAAAAATTATTTGGGAAATGTTTTAAAAGCCAAATTAAGTTTGTTTGGTGTATAAATGTTTAGTTTAGAGTTTAGTACTGTTTTAATTGTCTTGTTTAGTTTAGAAAAATCATCACATGGCATTTGCATGCATTCATTTATTTTTTTTGATTATTTGAAATATGAATTTGGTACTATCATTTTATGTGTAGATTTTGGTGCTAGTGGTGATTGTGATTGTGAGGATTGTTGCTACTCCCCCAACTACCAAGGCAAGTTGTGCTTCATACTTTTGTCCCAATATTTTGACTATGCATTAGAGATATTTTGTATAGGGCTTGCATGATATTTTTGCTAAGTATCTATATGCTATGCTTGGGAAATCCTAGTAGTTGTAGAATTGTTAGAATTTTCTCTAAGTTAAGATACTTGCTATATTGCTATGCTTAGCCTAGCTTGTAGCAAACAAGGGTGGAACATATATTCATGTTATGGAAAATTTTCTAAGTCTTTTGACTTATGTTTTTGCTTAATAAAACAAGTAAGTGAATGAATCACCTGGGTGGAATGGTTTGATGATTTGTGTTGAGTGGTTACACAAGTCCCATATCTATGGTTTACCTTGTGTATCACACTTGTGGAAAGCCACCCAGGAACAAAGGGATTTGAGATACTTAGTGTTTAGGAGCTTCTAGTGCAACCACATGGCATATGGGCTCTGCCTTGATCATATAGGTTGCAATAACTGAGCCATTTGGACATTTGGTGGTAGGGTGATAGGTTGGAGCGCGTCCATTTGGTCTAAGGGAAGGCTTCTGAAAGGTCTCGTCTTATGAATGTCAAGTCTTATGGGGAAAGTGCACCACCTCTCAAGAAAGAAAAATCTAAGTACTTAGCCGTGTCCCCGGCAATGGACACTTTGAGCATCAAGACACTGAAGCTATCAAGGATCTCCTCATCCCAATTTCTAAGTTAAAAACTCGTGGTTGAACAAGGGTTAAGGTTCACCAATGTCTATTGGTGGTTCCTTGGGAGTTTTTGTCAAACAAAAACTTAGTGTTTTCAACTGATAGGTAAACCCTATTTTAAGCAAAGCAAGCCTAAGATACACTTAGCCAAATTCATATAGAAGTTAGATACTATTATTCTACTAAGGTATCACTTGCCAATACTATTCCAATGTATTGACCCACTGTGGGTGTAACTTGTGATGTTGCAGGTTACTTTGATGAGGATTAGGGTTATGAGTCTACACTCAACATGTTTGCCTTTGGCACATGAAGATGAAGACTTTACTATATTTTGTTAAGTTAAATTCTTGCTCTAGCCTTTGGCTATGGAGTTGTAAAAGACTATGTTATCTCTGGAATGACGATG
This sequence comes from Avena insularis, assembly GCA_023614405.1. Lineage (NCBI taxonomy): Eukaryota > Viridiplantae > Streptophyta > Magnoliopsida > Poales > Poaceae > Avena > Avena insularis. The sequence continues at coordinate 24,782,145 of CM042689.1, read as the reverse complement.
TAATAATGACCTTTGTATCTGTGTACTTCATCTTAAACTGTGGATGCTAGCATTTGATCCAGGGACTAGCATTGCAATCACAGGGACCTTTAGCTTTACAAAGGTGGGGTCTTACATCTAGCTGCTGCTGCTGTTTTTGGCTTGCCAACCTTTGCCAAAATGAACTCTGCTAAGAACACCAACTTGTGTGACTTCACTAGCACCAACAGCAATGATTTCCTAAGCACTCCTATTGCTCCACCTGCTCCTGATGCTACCTTTTATGAAATTAAGCCTGCTTTGTTGAATCTTGTGACGAGAGAGCAATTTTCTGGTACTAGTTCTGAAGATACTGCTGCCCATCTCAATAGCTTTGTTGAACTTTGTGAGATGCAAAAGTATAAGGATATAGATGGAGATATTATTAAGCTCAAGTTTTTTCCTTTCTCCTTGAGAGGAAAAGCAAAATAATGGTTGCTATCCTTGCCTAAAAATAGTATTGATTCTTGTACAAAGTGTAAAGATGCTTTTATTAGAAAGTACTACCCTCCTGCTAAGATTATATCTATGAGAAGTGACATTATAAAATTTAAACAACTTGATAGTGAACATGTTGCTCCATCTTGGGAAAGAATGAAATCTTTGGTTAGGAATTGCCCCACTCATGGACTCACTGCTTGGATGATTATCCAGACTTTTTATGCAGGTTTGAACTTCTCCTCAAGAAATCTGTTGGATTCCGCTGCTGGAGGTACCTTCATGGGCCTCACTTTGGGTGCTGCAACAAGACTCCTTGATAATATGATGGTTAACTACTCTAAATGGCATGTTGAGAGAGCTCCACATGGTAATAAGGTAAATTCTGTTGAGGAAACTTCCTCTTTGAGTGAAAAGATTGATGTTATTATGGCTATGCTTGTTAATGGTAAAGCTACTCTAGATCCTAATAGTGTTCCCTTAGCCTCTTTGGTTGCTCAAGAAGGGAAAGTTGATGTGAACTTCATTAGAAACAACAATTTCAACAACAATGCTTATAGGAGTAATTTTGGTGGTAACAATTATAGACCTTATCCTCCTAATAATGGAAATTCTTAGGGAAACTCCTACAACAATGCTAGGAGTGCCCCCTCTGAACTTGAAGTCATGCTCAAAGACTTTATTAGTAAACAAACCACTTTCAATAATGCTATAGAGGAAAAGCTTTTAAATTTTGAGAAAAATATATCCTCTTTGTCTGAAGCTCAAACTTCCTTGGTTAATAAAATGACTGCCAAACCTAAAACTATGGAAAATACCTTTGCTACTGCTCATGCCATACAAGCTCATGTTAAGTGGGAAAGGGAAGCTGAAATTGATAGAAACAATAGTGTGTGCACCATCACCACTAAACCACAAGTAGTCCCTTTCCTCCTACTACTATGCCCGCTACTAGTGATGCTAAGTTTGATTTTGATATTGATGGTTGCAATATTTCTGAAGTGATTATGTTCCTACAAAAGCTTGCTAGAAGTCCTGATGGTAGTGATATGCATGTTGCTTTCACTAAACACATTACAAATGCTCTTGTTAAGATTAAGGAAGAGAAGCTAAAACACAAAGCTTCTATTCCTAGGAATGTAGAAGATAGTTGGGAACCCATTATTAATATGCAAGTGAATGACTTTGATCTCAAAGCTTCATGTGATTTAGGTTCTAGTGTCTCTATTACGCCTAGGAAGATTTATGAAATGCTTGATTTGCCACCATTGGAAGATTGTTATTTGGATGTCCCACTCAATGATAATGCTAAGAAGAAACTCATGGGGATTATTAATGATGTTCTAATTATGGTTAACAATGCTTATGTCCCTGTTGATTTCTATGTTTTGGATGTTGAATACAATGCTTCTTGTCCTATTACTTTGGAAAGACCTTTTCTTAGAACAGTTGGTGGCATCATTGATATGAAAGAAGGCACCATTAAATATCATTTTCCATTCAAGAAAGGTATTGAACACTTCCCTATAAGGAGAGAGAAGTTTATTTTTGCTCCTCCTTTGAAAGCAAGGTTTGATGTTAATGCTTCTTCATTTGAAAACACTTGATTCTTCTTGCTTCTTATGCCTAACTTAAAGGCGTTAAAGAAAAGCACTTGTTGGGAGATAACCAAAGAGTTTACTTGAGTCTTGGACAGTATTACTTCAGTAATGACCTCTGATTATCCTTTTTGTTTTCTTTTTGAGCCAAGAATGATCTCTAATGAGAGGGAAGTAAGATTTGGGGAGTTGCTGTCCCGAAACAGATTTCTGTCCTCCACAAAAAACATTCGTGAGGAGTCTCTGAAACTCGGATTGAGCTGAAAATTTACGAATAAATCCCCTAGTATGTTATCTAACTTTAGTTAGTTCAACACTTTTTTATTTGAGCAACATAAAATATTCTAAAAAATCGGTTTCTACCTGTTGGTCTGTTTTGACAGATTTCTGCTATTATTTGCATTTACTTCTGATTGATTCCTTTTTGAGTTCTCTTTAGGTGAATTGAGCTTTTTGAAGAAGTTACTACAGTAGGTTGTGTTTTTAGTAAAAAGCCTTGCTGTTTCAAAGTTTGCACATCATTCATGCATTCAAACTCATTTTATGACCATTTCCTCAAAATCAGAAACTTGTGATCTATCATTTTATGTAAAGCAAGGCTTTAGTCTTATTGCTACCTTATAAGAAGGAAAACCTTGTTTTGATCAGTAGAGTATTGATCCTAGGATTGATTGATATTTTCTAAATCTTGTTCAAAGTTTCAAACAAGAATCAAAAGTTTAAAACCATTTTTGTATGCCTATTACAATTAATTATTTAAGGCATGGTTTTAATTCTATATTTATGGACCAAAGTGTTTGTGATCAAACAGCAATGTTTTATACACAAATATATGCTTGAATCATTCTACAAAAATCCAGAGGAAGTTTGAATTCAAACTCATTCAAATAGCATTTGAAAATGATTCCAGAAAATCAAATAAGAAATAGAAAAGGAGAAAAGAAATAGAAAAGGGCCGGCGCCACCATTCCAGACCTACAGCAGATGCAGCCCGTGAAGCCCACCCGGCCATTTCCCCTTTCCCCCTCTCTCTCACGCGTGCAGTTCTACCCACGGTCGCTGACACGCTGGCCCCACACGCCAAGTCATCATCTTCCCCAAAATCACGCGCCCGCGACCAGCTCCAGCCGTTTCCTCCCCCGTCATTGGCATTGATTTCGCGGGTTAAATGCCGTTGATTCACCGAGTAACTCTCCGCCCAGCTTCGGCTACTTAACCCCCTCCCCTCTACGCTCATTTCCCTCACTCGGCACACCATCTCCGCCACCAGGCTGCCGGCAATTCGAGTTGCAACGCCGCTGCTCGACGCTCTCTAGCGATCGATTCCGGTGAGAACTCCCCGCCCCTTTCCCTCTCGACCTTGCTATCATGTTTGCCACACTCCAACGCATCTAACACTGCTCACGGACCTCCTTTTGGTGGCTTATAGCATCGTCTTCGTCGACGACCGCGCGTGTCTGACGACGTACTCTACTCCGACGAGCGACTATGGTAAACCTATCCCTCCCCCACCTGTCTGGTTCACGCTTGCACTCACGCCATTCCAGTGCGCGTCTAACGCCACCTTTCACTTTCCTTCCCGTGCCTTGTAGCACCGCCAACGACGACGCCCGAGCACACCTGGAGCCGCCCTCAACTCCGGTGAGGAATTCCTGACGGTCCCGCACGCCCGCGTCTTCACCACGTCGACCATCGTCATCACCTCGCCTCCACGCTTTGGTAATGACCCACACCTTCCCCGTTTCCCCCTAGCACCGCCAGTTCACCAGCGGCAGAAGCGTCGCCGCCGCTCTGGCCATTCGTGCCGCCACTCGTTGGTCAAAGCAACATGTGCCGTTAGATCTGTATCGTAGAGTTTAGATTAGATCTGGATCGAACCGTTTTCTTTAGATCTGGCGCGTTGGATCCAACTTGATCCAACGAAGCGGAAGCGTGATCCTGAGTGAAGCGGTATCGTCCAATCAGGAAACGCCACGTGGCTAGGGTTTGAATTTAAAATCTGGAATTAGATCTATTAGTGGTTCAAACTTGCAAAATTCATAACTTTTGATCCACACGTTCAAATTTTGTAAATTTTATATCATTGGAATCAGGAGAAAGAATTCTATCCATTTATGCACTTTGTTTAATAAATTGCATCTGTAAAATGGGTTGTTTTTGCAGAGACATTTATAAGCTTATTTTGTATATAAAAATTATATAGAAAATGTTTTAAAGGCCAAATTGATTTTATTTAGTGTGTAAATGTTTTTTTATGTTTCAGTACTGTTCCACTTGTCTTGTTTGGTTTAGAAAATCATCACATGGCATTTGCATGCATTCATATAATTTTTGTTTGTCTATTTTGATATGTGAATTTGGTGCTATCATTTTATGTGTAGATTTTGGTGCTAGTGGTGATTGTGATTGTGAGGATTGTTGCTACTCCCCCAACTACCAAGGCAACTGGTGCTTCATAATTTTATCCCAAATATTTTGCCTATGCATTAGAAATATTTTGTATAGGTTTTGCATGTATGTTTTTGTTAAGTATCTATATGCTATGCTTGGGAAATCCTAATAGAAGTAGAATTGTTAGAATTTTCTCTAAGTTATGATACTTGCTATTGCCATGCTTAGACTAGCTAGTAGAAACCAAGGGTGGAATATATACGTGCCATGGAAATATTTGCTAAGTCTTTGACTTATGTTTTTACCTAATAAAACAACAAAGTGAATGAAACACCTGGGTGGAATGGAAAGAATGGTTTGTGTTGAGTGGTTACACAAGGTCCATTTATATGGTTTACCTTGTGTATCTAACTTGTGGTTTGCCACCCAGGAATAAAGGGATTTGAGATGCCAAATGTTAAGAAGCTTCTAGTGCAGCCACATGGCATTATGGGCTCTGCCTGGATCACATAGGTTGCAATAACTTAGCCATTTGGACAGTTGGTTGTAGTGGGTGATAGGTTGGAACACGTCCATTTGGTCTAAGGGAAGGCTTCTGAAAGGTCCTATCTTGGTGAAAATCAAGTCTTGTGGGGAAAGTGCACCACCTCTGCAGATGGAAGAAACTAAGTACTTAGCCATGTCCTTGGTATTGGACAATTTGAGCATCAAGACATGGAAGCTATCAAGAATATCCTCATCCCAATTTTCTAAGTTAAAACTTGTGGTTGAACAAGGGTGAAGGTTCACCAATTTCTATTGGTGGTTCCTTGGGAGTTTTTACCAAACAAAAACTTAGTGTTTTCAACTGATAGGTAAAACTTATTTTGAGTAAAGCAAGCCTAAGTTACACTTAGCTAAATTCATGTAGTGAATAGATGATAATATTCTACTAAGGTATCACTTGCCAATACTATTCCAATGTATTGACCCACTGTGGCTGTAACTTGTGATGTTGCAGGTTACTCTGATGATGATTAGGGGTTATGAGTCTACACTCAACATGCTTGCCTGTGGCACATGAAGATGAAGACTTTCTTTATATTGTTAAGTTAAACTCTTGTATTAAGCCTATGGCTATGGAGTTGTAAAAGACTATGTTATCTCTGGAATGACTTTGTAATAATGACCTTTTTATCTGTGTACTTCATCTTAAACTGTGGATGCTAGCATTTGATCCAGGGACTAGCATTGCAATCACAGGGACCTTTACCTTTATAAAGGTGGGGTCTTACACTAATGTTGCTAATGAAGATTGTGTGAAGTTTTGTATGAAGGAAAAATTTCAGTTGTAGAGAGAGAATGGTGCAATGAGATGAAGAATGGACAAAAGCTCAAGCTTGGGGATGCCACCATGGTGTCATCCAAAGAAATATCCAAGAGGTACAAGCGTCAAAGCTTGGGGATGCCCAAGGCATTCTCTTCTTCATCAATTTGTAGATGAACTCCATCAACGAAGCCGTAAACTTTTTCAACACTTTGAAAAAATTCTACACTTGTCTTTTTCTTCTCGTAAACTTTTCTAACCTTCTTTCTCATCTCTATTTGTAGATGAACTCCATCGACGAAGCCGTAAGGAAGGGACCACTCATGACCATGACCTTGGAGTGTGATAAAGAGTTTCCCAAAGCCCTCAAAAACCTTATGGTTACCATGGGGATACATGGTGCAGCTATGTACAAAAGATTCCCTGTGATGGATGAAGGAGAAGAGTATTGGTGGGTGCAACTCCACTTGTACAAGAACAAGGAAGACAACCACAAGGAGTCAGGATTCTGCATGGTCACCAACTCAGTAATGCACACAACATTCTTTGACTCTGCAAGAAATGGAGCTTGGAATGCTATCAAGGAGCTTGGTGATAGACTCAAGTGCAGAATGCTCAACACCCAAAATGATCTTAGAGAAGAAAAGAAACATACCCAAGAACTAGAGACTACCAACCAACAACTAAGGGGAGACATCATAGACTTAATTTGGGAGTCTTGTGAGCAAGATAGACAGATGGCTACTAAGGATGCCCTGATAGTTATTTTGTCTAGTGAGTGAGAGTTGTAACGTACTTCGTTAGTTGGACCACCACATTTATCATTTCCCTTCCAAAAATTTGTCCAAGTTATGTTGAACCTTTGATGTTTGTAATGGATTTGTGTATGCCATGACTTGTGTGTTTGTTGCAAAAAAATATGTTTGTGATGTTTTGACTTGTGATTTTCCTCTATTGATGTTGATTCTAACTTTTCTCTTTCTTATAAAAATAGATGTCTAAGGTTACTATCAGCACGACCAAGGAGTTCAAGGGAACTCGTTTTGGTACTCGTCTCATTGAGCTCACTAGTGTGCTCAACCTTCCACTTCCTAGCATCATGACACTTCCACTCACCAAGTTCGAGAGGAAGGACCTTTGGGGCTTCAGAGTCAGTCAGCCCGGACGCCAGGCAGAGCCAACCACGGAGACCATCACATTCAAGCTGATGCATGCCGACAAGGAGAAAGGCCTAGAGGTAGCCATGCAGGAGTTACTTGGACGCCTAGTAGGGAGACACTCCAGAGAGCTTAGAGGTCTTTACTTTCACCCCTTCAGGAGACGCGACAAGGAGGGTGAGGCCATTGAGTTTGAGGATGCTGCTAGAGAGACGGTGGAGTCGATTCGTCTATACCTTCAGGATCTAGAGGTTCTTATTAGGCACCTAGATACTGATAGGACCAACGTCATGCTTAGCAATGACGAGCTCCAGGTTCAGCTTCGTGAGAAGGACAAGCTCTTCGCGGAGCAAGACGAGAGAGTCAAGGAAATGGAGGCCAAGTTTGAGAGCCAGGACATGAAGTTCAAGAGTCAAGAGAAAAGAGTTCAAGACAGGAACAAGAGGATCCGGGAGATGAATGAAGAGCTGGAGGCCAAGGACTTTGAGCTAGAGAATCAACAAGGAGTGATTGAGAGGCTTCGCTCACAGAAGAGGGCTCTTAGGACCAAGATAGAGGCCTTGACTACTAGTGTTGATGAGTATAAGACCGCCATGGAGAGTGCAGGTCTTACACTTGTTGACGAGGAGGTTGATGCGGAGGATTAGGGTAGACTACTCGATTTACTTTCATCTATCATACTTTGATTATTGAGTCGCAATGACCATCCAACATGTGGGTGGCTTGCTTACTATGGTGTGTTGCATTTTCAAAACTTGTTGGTCATGTTGTTCAAACTATGTTATTTTTTATGCTTGGTTATTGTGGTTGACTATGTGATGTATTGTGCATGTTTAGCATCTATGGGTATCTCATTCTTATCTTTATGAAAACCACAGATGCCTCCTCGACGTGCCAACCCCAACCCAAACAACAACAATGTCACTCCCGAGATGCAGCAGTTGATGACAGCACAAACGCAACTGATGCAGATGATGACCACCTTTATTTAGAACCAGAACCAAAATAATAACAACAACAACAACAACAACAATAACAACAACAACCAGAATAATCCGCTAGGATTTGACATGCTCGCCAGATTCCTAAGACTGAGAGCTGCAAAGTTCTCAGGGACCACTGATCCAATGGTGGCCAATGATTGGCTACGTTCTGTTAACAAGGATTTAGTGACTGTTGGCTGCACCGACGAGGAGAAAGTCAGGTTTGCGGCACATCTGTTGGAAGGACCAGCAACAACCTGGTGGAATAACTTCCAGATCACCACTCCCATTGAGGATGTGACTTGGGCTATCTTTGAGGATGGATTCCGCACAGCTCACATCTCATCCGGGGTGATGAATTTGAAGAAGAAAGAGTTTCACAATCTGAAGCAGTGTCACCGCAGCGTGGCTGAATATATTGAGGAATTCAACAATCTGGCGCGTTATGCACCGGATGAAGTTGATACTGATGCCAAGAGGAAGGAGAAATTCCCCGAAGGACTAAATGATGAACTGAATCTGCAGCTATATGTTGCCTATGTTCCAACCTACCAATCACTCTGTGACAAGGCTACCATCTTGGAAAACAAGATGAAACAAGTTGAAAGCAGAAAGAGGAAGCATAACTTTGATAAGCACAGCTCGGGATCGTCTCACAAGCGTTCCCATCATGATGATAGTGGGAGTTCTGGATCTCACAAGCATGGAAAATACAACAATCACCACAGCCACAACCGTCATCATGACAACAAGCATCATCGCAGTCATGATAACGACAAGTATAAGAACCACAAGAGTGGATACAAGAACCACCACAATGGAGGTGGAAGTGGTAGTGGAAGTCAGTCTGTCAAGAAAGATCTCAGTCAGGTTGAATGCTTCAAGTGCAAGAAGATGGGGCACTATGCTAATGAGTGCCCAGAAAAGAAAGTTGAAGGTGCCAACAAGCCCAATCCCTTCCAAAAAGGACAGGTGAACCACATCAATGTGGAAGAAATTTATGAGGAACCTGATGCTGTGGCTGGTAAGTTCAAACTCAATTCCATTCCAGCACTTGTTCTTTTTGATACTGGCGCATCGCATTCATTCATATCAAAAGGGGCTCCTCTTCCCCTTCGTGGTTACTAGCTTTTATTCTTGGTTCTTGGATTTCTCTCTCTCCTCCATTGTTGACCTTGAAGAAGATTTCCCTCTCCCCTTTCCCTTCCTATGATTCTTGCATCTTTTTGAGGGATTTGTGAGAGATCTAGATCTACAACCCCCCCAAGCCAAATCCCTTCTTTGTGAAGGAATCATTGGGATCTAGATCTTGGAGAGTTTTGTATTCTCCTCTTGTGTTCTTCCTTCTTATTCCCCCAATAGCTTTTGTAGCTTTGGTGGAATTTGAGAGAGAAGGACTTGCCTTTTGTATCTGTTGCATAGATTTGAGTTCTCCTCGAAGATTCGGTGAGTACAAGCTTGTGGGCTTGTTACTCTTGTGTTCTTGGAACCCTAGACGGTTGTGTGGTTGGATTGTTGACCTTTTGTGGTCTTGTTGACCTTTTGTGGTCTTGTTGACCTTTTGTGGTCTTGTAGCCATTTGTGGCTTTGTTGGACTTTTGTGGCATTGTAGCTTTTTGTGGCTGTGTTGTTGGGAGCCTCCAATTGAGTTGTGGAGTTATCCCCAATCTTATACGGGTTCAGTGACCTCCCTCAAGTGTTCCATAGTGGAGCGAGTGCCCGCCTTTTGTGGTGCGCACTCGGGAGAATAGGGTGAGCCTTTTGTGGCGTCGGTGAGTTGCGTGCTTCCGCATCCGGGGTGAGTCCTTATGTGGCGTTGGGTGAGCATCGAGCCACCACACCTCGAGGTGAGTCATTTGTGGCGTTCAGATAGCATTGCGCCATCGCACCTCTCCAACAGAGACGTAGCTTCTTTGAAAGTGAACTTCGGGAAGCAAATCTTTGTCTCCGCGTCCATCGGTTATCTCTCAACCGAGCCCTTTACTTATGCACTTTACTTTGTGATAGCCATCGTGCTTGAAGTATTTATATCTTGCTATCACCTTGTTGCTTGTATTGCTTAGCATAGATTGTTGGTGCACTTAGGTGAACCTAGTGGTTAGATTTTGTGCTCAATAAATTAACATTAGTTTTATTCCGTATTTACTTGAGCCTAAATTGTAATACTGTTAAAATCATATTCACCCCCTCTAGGCGACGTCCATTGCACTTTCACAGGCTGCGCAGGAGATGAAACGAATCGACGGAAGTTGAAGCAAACAGGCGACAGCCCACCGGACAACCTCCACTCAGTTTGTATTCATTTAGCTCGTATTAAAAGTCCACCCGAGAAAAATGTTTCAGCTTCTGTACAACTGTTCATATACCATTCAACCCACACGCGCGTCGTGACGAGGCGAGGCGTGGCGAGGAGGAGGAGGAGCGCGCGCGTATATGTCTTCTCTTCTCAAGCTGGTACAAGTGGTGGAAGATCTCTTCTTATAAGCTGGTCCAACTTCCACTTAACTAGTAATGTGGAACTAAACATTTGTCCCAGCTCTTGCCTTACATGAATGTGCCAAATGGGCCTCTAGGATTTTAGGAATTTATTGGCATATAATAAATGGGCTAGGCCTATTTAGGCAAAAATTCCAACAAATATTTACTATTAAATTTGAATTGGTGCCTCACTTTCCCATCAAACATTAGGACGATCTGGTCCATCCAAGACGCCGGACGGATCTCGACCACCCACTAAATAACATTTTTATTAGGAAGTTAAAAAATTACCATATGGAGTTGCCACAAAACAAATAGAAAATATATCACAGTGATTAAAAAAGGAATCAATCACAGGACTTTTAACGTATAGTAATTAAAAACATAAGGAAAGCAATCAGGGGACCAACATGTCATTACATGCATACATAAAACTAAGTAGTAAGTGACATTTGTATGACTCCCGGGCCTTTGCATGCGTATATGAAACATCACATAGAGCATGGACGAGAAAAAATTACACCATGATAGCTTGATTAAAGGGACGCGCCACGCAACTCTAATTAATTTGGGAATTAAATGCTAATTAGATAAAAATAAATATACGTCTAATTGATTATATTTCTCTAATTAAACAGGACCATATGAAAAATCCCACATTCCTCATTTTGATTATGGCTTTCACAAGGCCGGTGAAGTATAATTTTAATTAAATATGATTGGGATATCAATTAGAGAAGGATAATTAAAGTATAATTTGGCACACATGGCGGATGTACCATTTTTGCATTTTTCTGCACCGAAACAATCCATCTAACAGTAAGTTTAGTTTTTTGACATTGAACCAACTCAGTGGTGTCACAAGCACGGTCAGATGTGAGTAACACATGCCACCATATGGCATTTAACCCAATTAGAAGGTTCTAAAATAAATTACACAAGAAAACAAAAAAATAACTCAAAGAAGACGAGTCATTTTCACTATATATTTTACTACTATAGGTTTTCACTCAGTCATAAAGGGCCTTAACTTATATCCATTAGGGATGAGGGCCAAGAAATTTACTATAGTTATAACCATATATTGTTTTCAATGGTGTATGTTAGTTATAGGTAATATAATGAAAATTTATGCATTGAGAGATAAAGAAGAAGCAAATGCTGACAGCAGTAAATTCGTTGGTGCGAGTAGAGAAGAAGTTCAATAATGAGAATGCAGTCAGATAGAGAGGTACCTAAAGTTTACTAAAGAGGAGGAGGACACAAACATTTGGCACAGTATCTAGAGCATGTCTCCCAAGCCGCACACATTCATGAAAATACTATATTTATTAATTCATATACACACGTCCGTCTTGTTCTATAAAAAAAGAGTTATTCAAAGTGACTTGAGGTGGGACGGGGTGATAAAGTAACAACGTCAAAACAGCCTGAGGTAGCATCGACATGGGCTTGCAGGAAAATGGGAGAGGAGAAATATTGTGTTAACTCTTGTCGTGATTTACGATATGTCTCATATGGTAACAAGGAAAAATACTATAGGAGAGAACGATAGTGATTACCATGAAATAAAGATATTTTTGTATTTTCTGCGCATATATGTATTGTGTTAGATAAACAAAATGTGTAGTGCAATATTTTTTAAACGATGTCCCCATATATTATATTCCTGATCCGTAGCAACGCACAGGCATTTATCTAGTTAATCATAGTTTTAAAGCACCAAATTTCATTTTAGTTATCTCTCTATGTAAGATATGAGAAGGTTTTTTGTCCAAAGAGCAAATGTTTAGAATACTAATCGTTGTGCATCCAGAACAAGAGCCTCAGGTTAATGTTCCAATTTCAAGCAATAAAGAATTTGATCGACTAAAATTTTGTCTGATCTCGCTCTTAGGAAACAAGTTGTTGGTACTTAAGGTATAATTGATAGAATATAGTGAGTCCATGGATTCAGCTTATTGTTTCTATCATTTCCTATTTAAGCAACATGAAAGGGCTGAACACTTTGGCTTCAAAGTTTTCACCAAGACAAGTTCTAGAGACTGGAAGCATGCATATAGAGCTTTACCCGATCATGTTGGTGGTTTGTATAGTAGCCATAATAATTATGTTAGGCATTCTAATGCTTTCAAAAATCAAAGACAAAGTGTGGCAAATAATTTTGCCCGTGCAACCAAGGAATCAAAATAATTATAAAAAATACGCTTGACTTCTTCTCTACATTGTTAAAGATACCTCATAGCACAAAGGTTTTTCATTTCGTGGTCATGATGAATCTTCTACTACATTAAGCAAGGAAAATTTTCTAGAGATGATACTGGTACAAGGATAGCAATGAAGAAGTGAGAAATGCTTTTGGTCGCGGTGGAAAAAAATTAACAGATGACTTCCGATGACATATAAAAGGAACTTGCAAAGTATTGTGTGGAATAAATAACTGAAGTGATTGTGGCAGAGCTTGGCGATAAAAAAATCTCCTTGCTTATCGACGAGTCACGAGATATGATGTCTACGCACTTGTATTCTTGTAGACAGTTGTTGGACCTCTAAGTGCAGAGGTTTGTAGAACAGCAGCAAGTTTCCCTTAAGTGGATTACCCAAGGTTTATTGAACTCAGGAAGGAAGTGTCAAAGGTATACCTCTCAAGCAACCCTGCAATCAATATACAAGAAGTCTCTTGTGTCCCCAAAACACCCAATACACTTGTCAGGTGTATAGGTGCACTAGTTCGACGAAGAGATAGTGAAATACAAGTGGTAACAGTGCTAGAAAAGAGCTTCTGACTTGTTGTTGACGTGGGAGAGACTAAAAGCAAACTGAAATAAAGATGAAAGCAAGCAAACATGTAACAGATCTAGATGCAAACGGTGTCTCAATGCTTAGAAACAAGGCCTATGGATCATACTTTCACTACTGAACACTCTCAATAAATATATTATCTTCATGATACTACTCTTCGGTTGGACACTCTAATCCATGGTAGGGCTATAACAGCACACCTCAAAGTCCGCCTTTCCCAATCTAGATAACCCCACACTGTCACCTTGAGCGCTAGATGATTCCAACAAACACCAAAATTTCATAAAGACATCCAACTCCAAATATAACTCAGGACAAATATATATGTAGTCTAGCTTAAGTGCCTGATGCGTGTTGACGCCCCGTTGGGAAACCCCAAGAGCAAGGTATGATGCAGCACAACAGTAAGTTTTCCCTTAGTAAGAAACCAAGGTTATCGAACCAGTAGGAGGAAGGAAATGCCTCAAAGGTGTTGCAAGCAACGTGGAAACCTGCACAACACAAACTCAAGACTTTGCCCCAACTAATAGTGAGTTTGTCAATCTCACCGGTTGCTCTAACAAAGGATTAACTGTATGGTGTGGAAGGTGATGATGGTTTGCAGCAAGTAAACAGTAACAGTGGAAGATGTATCAATGGTAAAGATTGGACCGGTGTCCATAGTTCACTAGAGTTGTTCTCCTTAGATAAACAAACATGGCATGTTGGGTAAACAAATTACAACAGGACAATTGACAGGACTGAGCAAGGCATAACAATGCAATACTAGACAAAAAAGATCCTATGAGATTCGATTGGGAAATACAACAATATACATAGACCGCCATCCAACTGCATCTATGACTAGAAGTCCATCTTTGGGTTATCATCCGGACCCCCTCCAGTATTAAGTTGCAAGCTTATACGTCAGAAACGTATCTATAATTTTTTATGCTCCATGCTTGTTTAGTATCTACTTTGCTTTGCTTTGTCTACAATTTGAGGTGTTTTATATCTTTTCTAGAACTAACCTATTAACAAGTTGCCACAGTGCCAGTTGCCTATTTTCTCCTGTTTTTGGTTCCACAAAGGTAGAAAATCAATATTCTCGGAATTGGACGGGACAAAAGCCAAAGTCAATATTTTACCGTGGGCGACACGAAGTCCAGAGGAGAGACGGAGAGGCGAGCCAGGGCCGCCACACCCCCCTAGGCGCAGGTGGGCCCACCCCGCGCCTGGGCAGGGTGTGGGCCCTTTGTCCGCCTCCCAGCCTCGCCCCTTCGCCTATAAGAAGCCCCCGAATATAGAAACCGTAGGCACCCGATCAAAACTCCACGAAACCTTTTGTAGCCTCTGCCACCATCGTCCCTAGATCGGGGGGATATGAAGCTCTTCCCGGCACCCTGTCGGAGGGGAGATCATCCTGGATGCCTTCTTCTCTGGTATGAAGCGTGAGTAGTTCCACCTTGGACTACGGGTCCATGTAGTAGCTAGATGGTTGTATCTCCTCCTTGTGCTTTCATGTATAGATCTTGTGAGCTCCGTTCATGATCAAGATCTAATCTATTTGTAATCATGCATGTTGTGTTTGCGGGGATCCGATGGATATTGAGATTACTATGTCAGATTGATTAATGGTTTTGTCTATTTGATTCTATCATGTATGTGTTGTTTGTGATCTTGCATGCTCTCCGTTGTTAGTAGCTATCTTGGCCAAGTAGTTGCTAGTGACTCTAAGAGGGGGTATTTATGCTCGATAGTGGGTTCATGCCTCTAGTTTCCAAGGGAAGTGACATAAATCTCTTCGGTTGTAGATGTGTTGTTGCCACTAGGGACAAAACAACGGTCTCTTGTTCATGGAACAAGTGGATTGTTTACCTTACACACTTTGCTTAAAGCAGTTGTTTGTTGCTTGCAACTTAATACTGGAGGGGGTTCGGATGATAACCTGAAGGTGGACTTCTAGTCATAGATGCAGTTGGACGGTGGTTTATGTATATTGTTGTATTGCCCAATTGGATCTCATAGGATATTTTTGTCTGGTATTGCATTGTTATGCCTTGCTCAGTTCCTGTCAATTGCCCTGCTGTAATTTGTTTACCCTTCATGCCATGTTGTTTATCTAAGGAGAGCACCTCTAGTGAACTATGGACACCGGTCCAATCTTTACCATTGATACATCTGATGGCGCCCAGTACTTGTCGTGGGACGCTTCGTTGGAAACCCCAAGAGAAAGGTATGAAGCAGCACAACATCAAGTTTCCCTCAGTAAGAAACCGAGGTTATCGAACTAGTAGGAGGAAGGAAACGTCACACAGGTGTTGCAACAACGCGGAGACCTACACAACACAAACTCAAGACTTTGCCCCAACAAATCAGTGAGGTTGTCAAGCTCACCGGTTTGCTGTAACAAAGGATTAAACGTATGGTGTGGAAGGTAATGGTGGTTTGCAGCAAATAAACAGGTAACAGTGGAAGATGTATCAATGCTAAAGATTGGACCGGGGTCCATAGTTCACTAGAGGTGCTCTCCTTAGATAAACAACATGGCATGAAGGGTAAACAAATTACAACAGGGCAATTGACAGGAACTGAGCAAGGCATAACAATGCAATTACTAGCCAGAAAGATCCTATGAGGTTGATTGGGCAATACAGCAATATACATAGACCGTCATCCAACTGCATCTATGACTAGAAGTCCACCTTCAGGTTATCATCCGAACCCTCTCCAGTATTAAGTTGCAAGCAACAGACAACTGCTTTAAGCAAAGTGTGTAAGGTAAACAGTCCACATGTTCCATGAACAAGAGACCATTGTTTTCTCGCTAGAAGCAACACGCATCTACAACCGAAGATATTTTTGTCACTTCCTTTGGAAACTAGAGGCATGAACCCACTATCGAGCATAAATACTCCCTCTTGGAGTCACTAGCAACTACTTGGCCAAGATAACCACTAGCAATGGAGAGCATGCAAGATCACAAACAACACAAACATGATAGAATAATAAAGATAAAACCATTAATCAAACCAACATAATAATATCAATATCCATTGGATCCCCGCAAACACAACATGCATGATTACAAATAGATTAGATCTTGATCATGAACGGAGCTCACAAGATCTATACATGAAAGCACAAAGGAGGAGATACAACCATCTAGCTACTACATGGACCCATAGTCCAAGGTGGAACTACTCACGATCGATCGAGAAGGCCTCGGGATGATCTCACCTCCATAGGTGCCGAAAGAGCCAGATCCCCGATCTAGGGACGATGGTGGCGGCGGCTATAGACGGTTTCATGGATTTCTGATCGGGTACTTAGGGTTTCTGCATCGGGGGCTTCTTATAGGCGAAGGTGCGAGACCGGGGCGTTCAGCCAAAACCCTGCAGCGCAGCCCACCCGCCTCGCTAGGTGGGCCCCCCTGGGCCCCCTGGCCCCTCTGGCTCTCCTCTATACTTCTTGTTCCCCACGGAAAGTTATTGACTTTGGCGTTTGTCCCGTCCAATTCCGATAAAAAATCTTTATTAACTTTTCCGAAACCAAAACCAGCAGAAACAGACATCTGGCATTGTTGCAACTTGTTAATAGGTTAGTACCAGAAAACATGTAAAAAGCACCTCAAAGTGTGGACAAGTAAAGCATAGTAGATACTAAACAAGCATGGAGCATCAAAAATTATAGATACATTTCCAACGTATCAACATCCCCAAGCTTAACTCCTGCTCGTCCTCGAGTAGGTAAGTGATAAAAGAATAATTTTTGAGGTGACATGCACCCTCACAATAAAGATCCAACCATTTGCAAGCATTGAAAGCTGGGATCAAAGAACTCTAAACATGTGCATGAAAGATGGAGTTCTAACAATAGGACATAGTAACTATGCATGTAACATGGCAAGCTACAAACAAAGATCATGAATAACATGCATTGAAAAACGTTTTTTTTACATGCAGAAAACATAGCATAGTGGCAATCAGCTTGTCCCTCATAGAGTAGCAATATAATGCATAGGACACCTGCAAAGTTCACAAGGGTGACTAGAAACAAGTAGCACAAGAACAAGTAATATCACAATATGCATCAATTAATAAGCTTTGGAACACTGCACATAGAATGACAACTATGCTCACTTAATGGTGCCTAAAGGTAGATGGTGGAGACTCAATAATGGTGGAAGAAAGGCCTTTTTTGTAAAAGAAGCAGGGATTTACAAGTTTCAAAAAGAGCTTCCAAAAATTATGGTACTTGTTAGCTTTCAGCCCTCATTGCCCCTATCATAAGCATCTTGAAGTGGTTAAGGTTAAAGTGGCAAAGCTGGAGTATATGCTTGACGAAGTATAAGCTAGCAATCTCATGCTCCTTGAATACGAGGGCCACACCTCATGCATACTCAACTTTGGGTCCAGGTAAGTTCTTATCACTTTAAGTATTTGCATATCATTGAGAACCGCCAACGGGGTACCCCTTGCACATGGTACAAGAGCTTTCCCATAACCAAAATGACAAGGCAAGCAAACAATGAGCATCTCAGCAATCTTTTTATTTACCATATGCATAGCTTTTTTTATTGAGGATGCTTCATAGATAGCTCATTATGGTGATGCTGCAAGTTTCCACCATGATTAGGCATGGCTTAGGCTAGCGGCCCAGGCGTTTCTCTAACACATGCTACAAACTCCATGGACTTACAAGTTCCCTCTTTATTTCACACCAGTGACATCCATAGACAAAAGAACATGATATCAACTGAGTACAACAAGGTACAAGTGCAATGTTGAAAACGTTCCCCGTGACAACACGGTTCTGCTAATTCCAACTTATAAGTGCAAGCATATACAACAAAGTTGTCACAATGGTTCAAGTTTATTAGGGGCAAAGAATAAAGTGTGCCATCAAGTTCGTGAGGGCTTTAATCACTAAGTTTTCACATAACAAAATAGTTTTTAATTGGAAGATAGTTGAAAACAAGAATATACTTGGAATGGTGTAACACACCATGCATAGGAATTTATAGTGGACGCTTTGGAATAACTTGGTTTCTTGGGAGTAGGAGGCATGAGTAGAGCTTACTCATACAAGTGGAGGCTAGCAAAAGACTGGGAGCAACCAATTAAGAGAGCGATAATGGCCATAATCATGCAATGCAACAAAGCAAACTAATCAAAGCAAAGAGTGGTACTACAAGTCAAGGACTAAATGATCATAGAGGCTAATGGTGACTTTTCATAGTCATAACATGGTGTTAGCATGTGCCAAGTCAAATGTAGAGGTCCCAACCTTTAACAAGGTAGAGATCCCTGTGTTTACAATGCTAGTCCCTGGATCAATAGCTAGCATCCACAGTTAAGATGTAATATCAAGAAACAAAGGTCATAATACAACTTTATAACCAGGAATAAAATAATTCATTACATCTTACATAGCTCATTTGGCTATCTCATTACAATGCAGCAGAAATAACTATATAACATGGAGTCCTTCATCTTCAAAGTGCCACAGGCAATCATGTTGGTTGTAGACTTGTAATCCTAATCAACTCACTTCACTAACATCAAACAAACATGCAACATAATAAGTTACAGCCATAAGGGTCAATACAATTGAATTGTATTGGCAAGTGATACTATGGTAGAATAGTGGTATTTATCATCTATATGCATTTGGCTAAGTGGATCTTAGGTTTGCTTTTCTCAAAATAGATTTTCCTTGTCATTTGAAAACACTAAGTTTTTATTTGTCAAAATCACCCAAAGCATCCACCAATAGACATTGGTGATCCTTTACCCTTGTTCAACCACAAGCTTTTAACTTAGAAATTTGGATGAGGAGATTCTTGATAGCTTCCATGTCTTGATGCTCAAATTGTCCATTGCCGGGGACACGACTAAGTACTTAGATTTTACTCTCTCGATAGGTGGTGCAATTTCCCCACAAGACTCGACATGCATCGAGACAAGATCTTTCAGAAGCCTTCCCTTAGACCAAAATGGACGCGTTCCAAACCTATCATCCCCTACCACCAACTGTCCATTTGGCTAAGTTATTGCAACCTATATGATCCAGGCAGAGCCCATAATGTCAAGTGGCTGCACTTGAAGCTTCTCAACATTTGACATCTCAAATCTCTTTGTTCCTGGGTGGATTTCCACAAGTGAGATACACTAGGGTAGTCCATAAATATGGGCCCTGTGTAACCACTCAACATAACCCATTCACAACCATTCCACCCAGGTGATTCATTCACATAGTTGTTTTATTAAACAAAACACAAGTCCTTGACTTAGAAATATTTCATAGCATGAATATAATCCACCCTTGTTTTCTACTAGCTAGGCTAAGCATGATAGTAGTAGAAACCTTAACTTAGGGAAAATTCTACTAAGGTTTCATCTATTAGGATTTCCCATGGCATAGTTAACACATAGAAAATTCCATGCAAGACCACCAAATTCAAGAAGCAAGGCAAGTCTAAGAAAAAGGGAAACTTCAAGAAGGGCGGTAAGAAAGTTACCACGCCGGCGAAGAAGACCAAGGCTGGGCCTTAGGCTGATACTGAGTGCTTTTTCTGCAATGGAGAAGGGTCACTGGAAGAGGAATTGCCCAAAGTACTTGGCGGATTTGAAGAACGGCAACATCAAGAAGAAAGGTATATCTGATATACATGTTATTGATGTGTATCTCACTAGTACTCGTAGTAGTGCCTGGGTATTTGATACTGGTTCGGTTGCTCATATTTGTAACTCGAAACAGGAGCTGCAGAATAAACGGAAGCTAGCAAAGAACGAGGTGATGATGCACGTTGGAAATGGATCAAAGGTTGATGTGATCGTGGTCGGCACGCTACCTCTTCATCTACCATCGGGATTAGTTTTATACTTAAATAATTGTTATTTGGTGCCTGCGTTAGGCATGAACATTATATCCGGATCATGTTTATTGTGAGACGGTTACTTGTTTAAGTCCGAGAATAATGGTTGTTTGATTTATATGAGTAATATGTTTTATGCACATGCACCTTTGATAGATGGTCTATTCTTATTGAATCTCGATTGTAGTAATACACACATGAATAACATTGAAGCTAAACGTTTGAAATTGAGTGATAACTCGACCTATATGTGGCACTGTCGTCTTGGTCATATTGGAGTGAAGCATATGAAGAAACTCCATTCTGATGGACTTCTTGAATCACTTGATTTTGAATCACTTGAAAGATGCAAAGCATGTCTGATGGGAAAAATGACTAAGACTCCATTTTCTGGTATGATGGAGCGAGCTACGGACTTGCTGGAAATCATACATACCGATGTGTGTGGTCCAATGAGTGTAGCATCGCGTGGTGGTTATCGCTATGTTCTTACCTTCACAGATGACTTGAGTAGATATGGGTATATCTATTTCATGAAACATAGGTCCGAAACTTTCGAGAAGTTTAAGGAATTTCAAAGTGAGGTAGAGAATCAACGTAACAAGAAGATTAAATTTCTATGATCTGATCGTGGAGGTGAATATCTAAGTTGTGAGTTTGGCGAGCATTTGAAGAAATGCGGAATACTTTCACAATTGACACAGCCGGGAACACCACAACGTAATGGTGTGTCTGAACGTCGTAATCGGACTCTCTTAGATATGGTTTGTTCTATGATGTCACTTACAGATTTACCGCTATCATTTTGGGGTTATGCATTAGAAACAGCCGCATTCACTTTAAATAGGGCACCATCTAAATCCGTTGAAAGGACACCGTATGAATTATGGTTTGGGAAGAAACCTAAATTGCCGTTTCTTAAAGTTTGGGGTTGAGAAGCTTATGTAAAGAAGTTACAACCCGACAAGCTTGAACCCAAAGCAGAAAAATGCGTCTTCATAGGATACCCGAAGGGAACTATTGGGTATACCTTCTATCATAGATCCGAGGGCAAAATCTTCGTTGCCAAGAATGGATCCTTTCTAGAGAAGGAGTTTCTCTCGAAAGAAGTGACTGGAAGGAAAGTAGAACTCGACGAGGTTGTTGAACCTTCTCTCGAACTTGCGAGTAGCGCAACACCGGAAGTAGTTCCTGTGGCGCCTACACCAATAAGAGAGGAAGCTAATGATGATGATCATGAAACTTCGGTTGAAATAACTACAGAACCTCGCAGGTCAACAAGAACTCGTACCACTCCTGATTGGTATGATCCCGTTATGAATGTCATGTTGGTGGAAAACACCGATGACCCTGTGACATATGAGGAAGCGATGATGAGCCCAGATTCCAATAAATGGCATGAAGCCATGAAATCCGAGATTGGATCCATGTACGAAAACCAAGTATGGACTTTGGTGGAGTTACCGGATGGCCGGAAGGCTGTCGAGAACAAATGGATTTTCAAGAAGAAAACATATGTTGATGGTAATGTTACTGTCTATAAAGCTTGACTTGTCGCAAAAGGGTTTCGAAAAATTCAAGGAGTTGACTACGATGAGACATTCTCACCAGTAGCAAAGCTAAAGTCTGTTAGGATTATGTTAGCAATCGCTGCATATTATGATTATGAGATATGGTAGATGGATGTCAAAACGGCATTCCTCAATGGAGACATTGATGAAGAGTTGTATATGGTACAACCCAAAGGTTTTGTCGATCCTAAAGATGCTAACAAGGTATGCAAACTTCAACGGTCCATTTATGGATTGAAGCAAGCATCCCGGAGTTGGAATCAACGTTTTGATAAGGTGATCAAAAGCTTTGGTTTTATACAAACTTATGGAGAAGCTTGTATTTACAAGAAAGTGAGTGGGAGCTCTGTAGCATTCTTAATACTATATGTAGATGACATATTGTTGATTGGGAATGATGTAGACCTTCTTAATAGTGTCAAGGATTATTTGAATAATAGTTTTTCAATGAAAGATCTTGGTGAAGCAGCTTACATATTAGGCATAAAGATTTATAGAGATAGATCGAGACGCCTAATATCATTGTCACAGAGTACATATTTGGACAAAGTTCTAAAGAGGTTTGGAATGGAAGATAGCAAGAAAGGGTTCTTGCCCATGTTTCCCAATACGACCTTGAGTAAAACTCAAAGTCCTACAACGGCAGAAGATAGAGAAAGAATGAGTAAGACTCCCTATGCCTCAGCCATAGGATCTCTTATGTATGCCATGCTATGTACTAGACCCGACATTGCATATGCTGTTAGTTTGACTAGCAGATATCAAAGTGATCCAGGAGTGGATCATTGGACAATGATCAAAACGTCCTTAAGTACTTGAGAAGAACTAAGGATATGGTTCTTTCTTATGGAGGTGATGAACAGCTCGTTGTTAATGGTTACACCGATGCTAGTTGGAACACCGATCCGGATGATTCTAAATCACAATCTGGATATGTATTTACTTTGAATGGTGCAGCAGTTAGCTGGAGGAGTGCAAAGCAAAGCGTTGTGGAGAGATAGCTGCTTCAGAGGCTTCACAAGAGGCAATATGGATGAAGGAGTTCATTACAGAGCTCGGTGTGGTTCCAAGTGCGCTGGACCCAATGTCTATCTATTGTGATAACATGGGCGCCATAGCCAATGCGCAAGAACAGGTCACACAAGAAGCTGAAGCATATCAAGCTACGTTTTCATGCTATTCGAGAGCATGTCCAGAATGGTGACATAAAGATTTGCAAAGTACACACATATCTGAATGTGGCGGATCCGTTGACTAAACCTCTCCCGAGGGCAAAACATAACCAGCACCAAACCGCCATGGGTGTTCGGTATATTACCATGTAATCTAGATTAGTTGACTCTAGTGCAAGTGGGAGACTGTTGGAGATAGGCCCTAGAGGCAATAATAAAAGTGGTTATTATATCTTTGTGTTTATGATAAATGTTTACATTCATGCTATAATAGTATTAACTGGAAACATTAATATTTGTGTGATTTGTAAACTAAATTAGAGTCCCTAGTAAAGCCTCTTTATAGTACTAGCTTGTTGGTTAATAGATGATCGTGGTTTCTCGATCGTGAACATTGAGATGTTATTAACAACAAGATCATATCATTAGGAGAATGGTGTGATGGACATACTCCTATAGATAAGCGTAGCATAAAGATCAAGTCATTTCAATAGTTCGTTTGCTATAAGCTTTCTGATACATAGTAACCTAATTCCTTCTACCATGAGATCATGCTAATCACCATTGCCGGAAGGATGCTTTGATGACATCAAACACCACACCGTAACTGGGTGGCTATAAAAGTGGCATTGATTGTTCGGAAAGTATGGGTTGAGGCACATGGATCAAGATTGGGATTTGTCCATCCATATGACGGATAGATATACTCTGGGCCCTCTCGGTGGAATGTCATCCAATTAGCTTGCAAGCATGTGACTGGCTCACAAGGGATCACATATCACGGGAACGAGAAAAGAGTACTTATCGGTAACGAGGTTGAACTAGGTATGCAGAGATACCGATGATCAAAACCTCGGATAAGTAAACTATCGTGAGACAAATGGAAATTGGTATCGTATGTAAGTGGTTCATTCGACCGCAAAGTAATCGTTGAACTATGTGGGAGCCATATGAATTTCCAGATTCCTCTATTGGTTATTGATCGGAGAAGTGTCTCGGTCATGTCCGCATAATTCACGAACCGTAGGGAGACACACTTAAGGATTCGATGTTGTTTAGTAGATATAGAATGTTAATAAGGGATACTGAATGTTGTTCGGAGTCTCGGATGGGATCCAGGATATCACGAGGAGATCCGGAGTGGTCCGGAGAATAAGATTCATATAAGGAAAGTCCGATTCTGGAGTTCGGGAAACATTCCGATGTTTTCATCGGAGAGGTTCTAGAAGGTTCACCGGTCCAGAAGGAGAATGGTGCATGAATGTGTCATGGATAAGTGGAATGATTAGATCATATCCTAGGTCACTTGGCGTGGTTATTTGTGAGAGAGAATTAAAGCTCTAAATTGAAAGTCAAATGGGAGGTTTGAAAAGTCAAACTGGAACAATAGTTTCCTAGTGGAAGTAGGAGAGAGTCCTTCCAACTTGGGTTTGGAAGTGGATTCAAACTCACCCCTCCCAAGGCTGCCCCCCTCTCATAAATAGAGGGGGAGGGCTGCCCCAAAGCACCAAGCACTAGCCCCTCTCCACCCAAGCCGCCGCCTTGTGCCGCCCGCCGCCTGCAGACCACTGCCGTCATGGCGCCACCGCCGGCCCATCGCCGTCTCCCTAGCCTCCGCCGACACCTCCTCCTCCTCTCGGTCTTATAAACCCTAGACCACCGGGAAACCCTAGATCCACCATAACTCGCACCGGCTTAGGCGAAGCCCTGCAGGATCTTCCCTCTACTTCCGACACCACGCCGTCGTGCTGCCGGAATCGCGAGGGGAGAACTACAATCTCCGCTGCCTGCTGGAACAAGGGAGAGGAAGGTCTTCACCGAGTACCGAATGTGTGACCGACTGCGGAAGCGCTGTCGGAACGCAGCGCCGGAAGGATCGTCTACGCGATCTTGAGATCGGCAAGTGTACGACTACATCACCCACGAGAATCTGCTCTCGTTAACCGCTTTGGAATCTTCGAGGGTGAGTGCTTCTATCGACTCGTTGCTACAATCTAGTAGATAGATCTTGGCTTGTTTGTGTGCATGCGGTAGAATTTTTTTGTTTTCCATGCTACGAACCCCTACACAAATAAGATCCAGGGAAGCAGAGCCGCGCGAACACTCGACCCACCACCGCACTGCCACACGAAGAGAGAAAAACCGCTACTAGCTACCACCACCCAGCGCCAAGCTCGTCCACCAGACCGGCTATCTCAAGACAACGCCTTCAAGAAGGGAGACGCCGCCAGAGCGCCGCCGCTGCCCAAGCCAAAGCTTTTGGGTTTTCACCAGAGATATGCAGGTAGGGGAGGAGGGGAATAAACCTCGGTGTTGCCTTCACGAAGGGGAACGATGCCCATCATCGACATCATGGTCGTAGCCATCGGCCAAAGGTTTCCCCCGGTCATCCCCGCCTCTGGCCACCCACCGATCGCCGGAACAAGGTCCAAGGACGGGGAGGAGAGACGGGCAACGCAGGGTGGGAAGCCATCTTCAGATCTTGTGCCAGAGGCCAAGCGAGGCGACCTCTGCACCGCGACCATGCATGTCGCCGCCTCGCCACCTGTGCAGCCGAGGAGCCAGCAAGCAGCACCGATGGCCGCCACCCGTCGCAGGGTTGACGCCGTTCTCTCCCCCAAGGCCGCCGCCCCGGCGCACCGGTGCTCTCCAGCACCCTCCAAGTTCAAATTTGAACGGACGAAAGCATTGTGTCCTAGGTAAACCAGTAGTCAGCAAGATGGGAGCATGGTCCGACAGAGCCTTAATACGTTCAAGAGCACGTATCGAGACCAGTGGAAAACGATCTTCCCAGTCTGAGTTCATCAATACACGGTCAAGTTTTTTATATGTAGGTTCCGACTTTCGATAGTCTGTTTGCCCAATTGAATTGTCGACCAATCATGATTATTTTCTTTAAATCCGAACTGTCAATAACAACATTAAACAGGAACGGCAAATGATCGTCGAACCTACAGTTAACTAACTACAAACCTGGAGAAGACCGCTACAAGTTTTCCAGGACTTGGGCTACCGGGCGGAAACCGCTACGAATTTTGAGGACCTGGCTACGTGTGCCATGCCAATAGATGTCTGGCAACGTGGATATCTTATCTTATCTTGATCATCGATCTCTTAAACTAAGGTTTGAGTAAGCATCAAGTCCTCCAAGCTTTTCGCAGCCCCAAGACCAGCAAGACACAAGGACCTTGGAGCAGCACGGATCGTGCAAGCATCGGGGTAGGATACTTCGCCCGTCATGGTAGCAACTAGGAACTACAACCTGTGTTTCATAATGTACTTTCCTATCCCGAATTAAATGTCGTGGATTTGTCTAAATCAGTATGTATTTAGAGAGTGTACGTTTCGTATGAATCTATAAATCTGTGATATCTAATTCGGCGATATCTAATTCAAGACCGAGGAAGTAGTAGTAGTAGTATATTTCGCCAACCTAAATAAGTTTGCAAACATACAGGCGTGCCGCATTTCCGGCGACGCCTCGGAGCACGAGGGCATTCCTCGACACTCATCTAAAAGCTTGATCTGACGGAGAAAGACGGGGGGAAAACAAGCGAACCATTTCAGTTCACAACTCCACGAATTGACTTCGACGCCTCTTAAAGCTTTCAACATGAACCGAAAACCAAAAGCAGAGAGTGTCCCTTGCCGGGACGAAACGAAACCACGGGAGAAAAAGGCAGAGGCGACGCAGACGGCCGCGGCGGTAAGCCGACATGGATAGAGAAGTCGTTTTCTCCGGGGAAAAGGAGGGCCGGCCAGCCACCGAAGCCGTACGTAACCGTGGCGCCATTCTCGCTCACGCGACAGCGAAGTGACTGGCGAAAAGGAGGCGAGAGAAAACGGCCTCCCATCTGAGCTTATCTGCTCTGGAAGGAAAGAAGCTGATATTCCTCTCTTGTTCAACACACCAATCATTCATTCAACACGTACTACTGCAGTTTAACCTTTTGCTGCTAGTGTACCTTCGAAACACAGTGAGTGAGTGACTGTCTGACCGATCTCAACTCAAAAGCGGTCAATGTCACATGGCCCGCCTTGACAAGGCATGGGCCCATTTTGAATCACCATTCCAATTGGCATTACAATGGCAAGATGATCACTTGGAAAGTTCAGGTATGCATCATGATGATATGATATACAGTAGACCCAAAATTATTGCCAACCGAACTTCAACATACAAATTTGAACCTGGACAGCCAGGCAGCAGAACCATGAACTTCAAACAACAAAACCATCACCAGACAGTTGACACAGATAAGATCTACCACGGTGACGCCAAAGGCCTCGCCTGTAGTAGTACCACACATAATAACCTCGCAACACGCAAAAGACATCAGAGAACACCAAGTTCCGCGCATTCGGTCGATCTTATTCATCAAGAGACAAACTGTAGGAGTATATTTCAAGCTTCCAGTACTTTCGCGGCCTATATATATATATATGTAGAGAACTACTACTACTACGGACAAGCAATGAAACTAACAACTTTTCAGGGCTCAATACCATAGATGAACCGAAAGCGGTAAGGCGACAACTGTACACGTTCCTATCTCACATGAGGAACCTCGGCAGGGCAAAGCTTCCTCCTCCTTTCCCGCCACCCCTCCTCGTAAGGGCCACGTAGTATGCTTCATTGGGCGGCTCTCGGTGCTGGGAGCAACAGAAACAGATTCAGCAAATCATGATGGCTGATAGCGTGAGCATGGCGTGGCGTGACAGCTGCAGGGCATGAAGATGGTGTTGAAAATGAGCGTATTACCTAAGTTGACAGCCTCGGAGTTCTTCATGAGACGAAGGCGTTGGCAGGATTCCACGAACATCCTGTGTAATCATCCGGATGTTAGGAAGTTAGGAACATGTCAGTGTAAGTTCTGGCGTGAACACTTGTGTCATCCGCAGTTTTTATGTTCCTTGCAATCCAAGTATGCAACCAATCAAAAATATCTGAAAAAAACTTGACGATGGCCAAACCATAGAACTATCTAGAACCTACGCAAAGCAGTAATCACACCTCCTAGAAGGATCAAGAAACCATTGAGCCTCCTAACATGGCGTGTAGATCAGCGCACGGTCTGAAGTGTAGTGGAGAACATAACTAAAAAAGGCAACCTTATCCAAAGTAGCCTATCTTAACAAAGCGGATTCTTTTTATATTTATACATAAGGCTGATGGGCATCATGGGTTTTCCTGCACTGGAAAGAAACTGCACATCAAAGTTTGCTTAATCTGCTAAGGCAGAACATAAATAGTAAGGCACTATAATGGGACGCGGCTCGTCTAACGTGCTGAAGGCACGTCAGAACTGCCGTAGGGCATCGTATCAGCCGTCCCTTGTCTCGCAAAACGATCCAACGAAGGACAGAAGTACAGCTCCAGCAGCGCGCGCTCTCTCAGCTGCTAGCTCGTTCTTTCGCGCCAAAACAGTTACTCAATCACGTTCTGGCGCCAAAAAACAGAGCACCCGTTCGAGACCAGGCGATTGGCCCCTGAAGACGGCGCTCCGTCGTGGCCACCGGTGATCGTGTCCAAAGACGGCGCGCCGCCGCTGCTGCCGACTGGCCGCTGACGTCTCCCACCTCTGGACAATCAGGATTGCAAGCGATCTGAAGGTAAATACAATCTATGATCTTGTTTCGACATCATCTTGTTTTCTACTTTGGCCATCTTTCTATCCTAAGTTGGAAATCTCATTCTTGTTTTCTTTCTAGTATTCTCTATTCATTGGTGACTCTGTGCAGACTGAGTCATCGCCAAATGTAAGATGGAAAGCCAGATTAATGAGAAAATGCAGGCCATGGCTGATTCAACTAGGTAAGTGAGAAGCACTAAGTAGCAAATCGTTACCAATTTTGCTATTTTTACAGAAGTAATGTGTAGAAATCAGTGTTCAACCTTGCGACTCTTGACTATTTTACAGAGAGAATGATGTACCAAACTGGGTACCACAAATTGGCATGAAGTTTAGCACTTTGGATCAGGCATGGAATTTTTGGGAGCATTATGGTGGTAGAGTTGGGTTTGGTGTAAGGAAGAGGTACTCAAATCCAAGCAAGTTTGATGGGACAATTACTTCCTGCAGATTTGTGTGTCGTAAAGAGGGTCTTCGAGCAAAAGACAAACGAGATAAGCATATTAAGCAACCTCGAGCTGAAATTAGGACTGGTTGCCAAGCTCGTATGGGTCTTGCAATAGACCGGGAAGTTGGAAATTATGAAGTTTTTGATCTTCATCTTGAACACAATCACATGTTGCATCTGCAAGAAACATGCCACCTCATGCCATCGCAACGAAAGATATCTGAAGTTCAAGCTTTCGAGATTGACATTGCCGATGATTCAGGTATTGGACCAAAAGCCGCACATGAATCAGCTTGTCGGCGTGTTGGCGGATCATCCATTCTTAGCTACACTCGTCGGGATCACAAAAATTACTTATGCATAAAACGCCAAAGGCAGCTAATGTACGGTGAAGCTGGGAGTATGTTGAAATATTTCCAAGATAGAACCATCGAGAATCCATCATTTCAACATGCCATACAACTAGATTGTGAAGAACAGATCACAAATATATTCTGGGCTGATGCAAAAATGATAATTGACTATGCTCATTTCGGCGATGTTGTTACTTTTGATACCACTTTTGGAACAAATAAGGAACATAGGCCATTTGGTGTATTTGTTGGGTTCAATCATTTCAGACAAACGGTTATTTTTGGTGCGTGCCTTTTGTATGATGAAACATTTGATTCTTTTAGATGGCTTTTGAGACTTTTCTATCAATACACAATCAGAAGCATCCCAGAACCATATATACAGATCAAGACGCTGCAATGGGAAAGGCAATTGATCATGTATTTTCAGCAGCACGACATGGGTTATGCGTTTTTCACATAATGCAAAATGCAGTTAAACATTTGTCTTGTCGCAAGGACAAAGATAAAGAGAAGGAGAAGAAGAATAATAAGGGCAAAGGCAAAGACGGAGAAATGGAAAAGGACAAGGATGAATCCAATATTCTAGCATACTTTAGTGCTTGCATGTTCGAGTACGAGGACATGGAAGAATTTGAGGAAGCATTTAGCACAATGAGAACTAAGGTAGAGAAACAAACTTGGTTTGATAGCATTTATAAGGTAAAAGAGAAGTGGGCTGAATGCTATATGAGGGATGCTTTCACTTTGGGAATGCGAAGCACACAATTAAGTGAAAGCTTAAACAATGATCTCAAGCACCATGTGAAATCAGATCTTGATGTAATTCGTTTTTTCAAGCATTTCGAAAGGGCTGTGCAAGGGAAACGAGACATCGAGTTGAATTCAGAGTTTGAGTCAAGGGAGCTAGTTCCAAGGGTCAAAATGAGAACACCCATGTTGGTCCAAGCAAGCCAGATTTACACCCCTATCATATTTGAATGTTTTCAAACAGAATATGAGAGATCTATAGCAGCCTGCACCAAACAATTGAATGTGGACTATGTATTTGAAGTGACAATTTGTAGCTCTTATGAAAATCAAACCTTTGAAAAGGAATGCAGAGTTATTGGTAATCCATCAGAACAAATAGCTTCGTGCAGTTGCGGACTGTTTGAGAGAATAGGGATATTATGTGCACATGCTCTGAGGGTTCTGGATTTGATGAATATCAAAATGCTCCCGATGCATTATGTTTTGAAGCGATGGACTCGAGAAGCACGTTCTGGAACTATTCAAGACAAAAGTGGAAGAAATGTCGTTGAGAATCCAATGTTGGATGCTATTGTTCACATAAATTTCTCTCACACAAATTTGAAAATTTGGCCACGCGAGCATATAAATCCGAAGAATGTTGTATTTTAATTGAGAATGCAATTGATAGTGTGAGTAAGGAGGTTGAAGTAAAGCTGAAAAATCAAAGTAACCCTGACGATGGATGTGATACAGCAGTGAACCCTGAAAAATCACATGAACATTTGACGGCTGCACGCCTAAAGAAAAAATCTCCTCGTAAAAATACTAGCAAGAGAAAAAAAACTTGGATTGAGAAGTTTCACAAGAAGAAGAAGAAGACGAATGAAGGATCGACTGAATTTATGGAATCACAAGATTTACCTGAGGTATGTTCTTTACATACAACTCAATAATTACTTTACTTTCCATGTTGTTCTGAAACCTTTATGTTTTATTGGGTTCCCAGAAACAAGAAAATGGGAGAAGCACATCACAAAGTCAGAACAATAATTCTCAAGGTCAAGGATTCATGAGAAGTTTTACTGAACTCTTGATGGTATGCTTCATGTGCAAGTGTTTGAAGCTAGTATAATCAATACTCGATAATGCATTGGTATCTAAGAAATCAAATGTTCTCTATAATGCAGGTTTCTAGTGTTAAAGATATTGATGCAGAATATAACTTTTGATGAAGAGAAGATATTGATGCAGGTTTTTTGTGTTCAAGATATTTTGTAACAGCAAATCTTTTTTGTTGTACTTCAACTCTGAAATTCTATAGAACAGACATGTGGATTCAGTGTTTTAGCTTTGTGGAATTCTATTAAACAAACTATGCAGGTTTCAGTGTTTGCTCTGCTGTTCTCGGGTGTGCTCTGTTTTTCTGGTCCATCGCATGACTTTTCTGTTTCCAGTTAGCTGGTTCAGAGTAGGAACTTTAAATTCCATGCATGCCCTGTTTTGGCACGACAATGCCTGTAGTGCGGCGGCGCCATTGCGGAGTGTGCAGTTGCCGCCATGACGACAACGGGTTGTCTTCCAGGTTGATCGTTGGCGGTAAGGACATTCTTTGCCCCTGTTTTTAGCATGCGAGAACAAGGAGAGATGATCACCGGCTGGAGCGAGCGCGCGCTGCTGGAGCTGTACTTCTGTCCTTCGTTGGATCGTTTTGCGAGACAAGGGACGGCTGATACGGTGCCGTCAGACGGTAGTTTCGGCGTGCCTTCAAAGACGTTAGGCAGCCGCGTACTACTGCGGTTTAACCTTTTGCTGCTAGTGTACCTTCGAAACACAGTGAGTGAGTGACTGTCTGACCGATCTCAACTCAAAAGCGGTCAATGTCACATGGCCCGCCTTGACAAGGCATGGGCCCATTTTGAATCACCATTCCAATTGGCATTACAATGTCAAGATGATCACTTGGAAATTTCAGGTATGCATCATGGTGATATGATATACTGAGACCCAAAATTATTGCCAACCGAACTTCAACATACAAATTTGAACTGGACAGCCAGCAGCGAGAACCATGAACTTCAAACAACAAAACCATCACCGCAGTTGACAGATAAGATCTACCACGGTGATGCCAAAGGCCTCGCCTGTAGTAGTACCACACATAATAACCTCGCAACACGCAAAAGACCTCAGAGAACACCAAGTTCCGCGCATTCGGTTGATCTTATTCATCAAGAGACAAACTGTAGGAGTATATTTCAAGCTTCCAAGATTTCGCGGCCTATATATATATATATGTAGAGAACTACTACTACTACGGACAAGCAATGAAACTAACAACTTTTCGTGGCTCAATACCATAGATGAACCGAAAGCGGTAAGGCGACAACTGTACATCGTTCCTATCTCACATGAGGAACCTCGGCAGGCAAAGCTTCCTCCTCCTTTCCCGCCACCCTCCTCGTAAGGGCCACGTGGTATGCTTCATTGGGCGGCTCTCGGTCCGGGAGCAACAGATTCAGCAAATCATGATGGCTGATAGCGTGAGCATGGCGTGGCGTGACAGCGGGGCATGAAGATGGTGTTGAAAATGAGCGATTACCTAAGTTGACAGCCTCGGAGTTCTTCATGAGACGAAGGCGTTGGCAGATTCCACGAACATCCCGTAATCATCCGGATGTTAGGAAGTTAGGAACATGTCGGTAAGTTCTGGCGTGAACACTTGTGTCATCCGCAGTTTTATGTTCCTTGCAATCCAAGTATGCAACCAATCAAAAATATGAAAAAACTTGACGATGGCCAAACCATAGAACTATCTAGAACCTCATAGCAAGAATCACACCTCCTAGAAGGATCAAGAAACCATTGAGCCTCCTAACATGGCGTGTAGATCAGCGCACGGTCTGAAGTGTAGTGGAGAACATAACTAAAAAGGCAACCTTATCCAAAGTAGCCTATCTTAACAAAGCGGATTCTTTTATATTTATACATAAGGTGATGGGCATCATGGGTTTTCCTGCCGGAAAGAAACTGCACATCAAAGTTTGCTTAATGCTAAGGCGTAACATAAATAGTAAGGCACTATAATGGGACGCTGCTCGTCTAACGTCTTTGAAGGCACGCCGAACTGCCGTAGGGCATCGTATCAGCCGCCCCTTGTCTCGCAAAACGATCCAACGGCGACGATGTACAGCTCAGCCGCGCTCTCTCACTGCTAGCTCGTTCTTTCGCGCCAAAACAGTTACTCAATCACGCTCGCGCCAAAAACAGAGCACCTGCTCGAGACCAGGCGATTGGCCCTCAAGACGGCGCTGTCAGGCCACCGTGATCGTGGTGTCCAAAGACGGCCGCCGCCGCCGATCGTCACCGACGTCTCCCACCTCTGGACAATCAGGATTGCAAGCGATCTGAAGGTAAATACAATCTATGATCTTGTTTCGACATCATCTTGTTTTCTACTTTGGTCATCTTTCTATCCTAAGTTGGAAATCTCATTCTTGTTTTCTTTCTAGTATTCTCTATTCATTGGTGACTCATGCGGTGAGTCATCGCCAAATGTAAGATGGAAAGCCAGATTAATGAGAAAATGCAGGCCATGGCTGATTCAACTAGGTAAGTGAGAAGCACTAAGTAGCAAATCGTTACTAATTTTGCTATTTTTAAGTAATGTGTAGAAATCAGTGTTCAACCTTGCGACTCTTGACTATTTTACGAGAGAATGATGTACCAAACTGGGTACCACAAATTGGCATGAAGTTTAGCACTTTGGATCGTGCATGGAATTTTTGGGAGCATTATGGTGGTAGAGTTGGGTTTGGTGTAAGAGGTACTCAAATCCAAGCAAGTTTGATGGGACAATTACTTCCTGCAGATTTGTGTGTCGTAAAGAGGGTCTTCGAGCAAAAGACAAACGAGATAAGCATATTAAGCAACCTCGAGCTGAAATTAGGACTGGTTGCCAAGCTCGTATGGGTCTTGCAATAGACCGGGAAGTTGGAAATTATGAAGTTTTTGATCTTCATCTTGAACACAATCACATGTTGCATCTGCAAGAAACATGCCACCTCATGCCATCGCAACGAAAGATATCTGAAGTTCAAGCTTTGAGATTGACATTGCCGATGATTCAGGTATTGGACCAAAAGCCGCATGAATCAGCTTGTCGGGCGTGTTGGCGGATCATCCATTCTTAGCTACACTCGTCGGGATCACAAAAATTACTTGCGTACAAAACGCCAAAGGCAGCTAATGTACGGTGAAGCTGGGAGTATGTTGAAATATTTCCAAGATAGAACCATCGAGAATCCATCATTTCAACATGCCATACAACTAGATTGTGAAGAACAGATCACAAATATATTCTGGGCTGATGCAAAAATGATAATTGACTATGCTCATTTCGGCGATGTTGTTACTTTTGATACCACTTTTGGAACAAATAAGGAACATAGGCCATTTGGTGTATTTGTTGGGTTCAATCATTTCAGACAAACGGTTATTTTTGGTGCGTGCCTTTTGTATGATGAAACATTTGATTCTTTTAGATGGCTTTTTGAGACTTTTCTATCAATACACAATCAGAAGCATCCCAGAACCATATATACAGATCAAGACGCTGCAATGGGAAAGGCAATTGATCATGTATTTTCAGCAGCACGACATGGGTTATGCGTTTTTCACATAATGCAAAATGCAGTTAAACATTTGTCTTGTCGCAAGGACAAAGATAAAGAGAAGGAGAAGAAGAATAATAAGGGCAAAGGCAAAGACGGAGAAATGGAAAAGGACAAGGATGAATCCAATATTCTAGCATACTTTAGTGCTTGCATGTTCGAGTACGAGGACATGGAAGAATTTGAGGAAGCATTTAGCACAATGAGAACTAAGGTAGAGAAACAAACTTGGTTTGATAGCATTTATAAGGTAAAAGAGAAGTGGGCTGAATGCTATATGAGGGATGCTTTCACTTTGGGAATGCGAAGCACACAATTAAGTGAAAGCTTAAACAATGATCTCAAGCACCATGTGAAATCAGATCTTGATGTAATTCGTTTTTTCAAGCATTTCGAAAGGGCTGTGCAAGGGAAACGAGACATCGAGTTGAATTCAGAGTTTGAGTCAAGGGAGCTAGTTCCAAGGGTCAAAATGAGAACACCCATGTTGGTCCAAGCAAGCCAGATTTACACCCCTATCATATTTGAATGTTTTCAAACAGAATATGAGAGATCTATAGCAGCCTGCACCAAACAATTGAATGTGGACTATGTATTTGAAGTGACAATTTGTAGCTCTTATGAAAATCAAACCTTTGAAAAGGAATGCAGAGTTATTGGTAATCCATCAGAACAAATAGCTTCGTGCAGTTGCGGACTGTTTGAGAGAATAGGGATATTATGTGCACATGCTCTGAGGGTTCTGGATTTGATGAATATCAAAATGCTCCCGATGCATTATGTTTTGAAGCGATGGACTCGAGAAGCACGTTCTGGAACTATTCAAGACAAAAGTGGAAGAAATGTCGTTGAGAATCCAATGTTGGATGCTATTGTTCGCTACAAATTTCTCTCACACAAATTTGAAAATTTGGCCACGCGAGCATATAAATCCGAAGAATGTTGTATTTTAATTGAGAATGCAATTGATAGTGTGAGTAAGGAGGTTGAAGTAAAGCTGAAAAATCAAAGTAACTCGACGATGGATGTGATACAGCAGTGAACCCTGAAAAATCACATGAACATTTGACGGCTGCACGCCTAAAGAAAAAATCTCCTCGTAAAAATACTAGCAAGAGAAAAAAAACTTGGATTGAGAAGTTTCACAAGAAGAAGAAGAAGACGAATGAAGGATCGACTGAATTTATGGAATCACAAGATTTACCTGAGGTATGTTCTTTACATACAACTCAATAATTACTTTACTTTCCATGTTGTTCTGAAACCTTTATGTTTTATTGGGTTCCCAGAAACAAGAAAATGGGAGAAGCACATCACAAAGTCAGAACAATAATTCTCAAGGTCAAGGATTCATGAGAAGTTTTACTGAACTCTTGATGGTATGCTTCATGTGCAAGTGTTTGAAGCTAGTATAATCAATACTCGATAATGCATTGGTATCTAAGAAATCAAATGTTCTCTATAATGCAGGTTTCTAGTGTTAAAGATATTGATGCAGAATATAACTTTTGATGAAGAGAAGATATTGATGCAGGTTTTTTGTGTTCAAGATATTTTGTAACAGCAAATCTTTTTTGTTGTACTTCAACTCTGAAATTCTATAGAACAGACATGTGGATTCAGTGTTTTAGCTTTGTGGAATTCTATTAAACAAACTATGCAGGTTTCAGTGTTTGCTCTGCTGTTCTCGGGTGTGCTCTGTTTTTCTGGTCCATCGCATGACTTTTCTGTTTCCAGTTAGCTGGTTCAGAGTAGGAACTTTAAATTCCATGCATGCCCTGTTTTGGTACGCACAGCTGCCTGTGCGGCGGCGCCGCTGTGCCGGAGTGTGCAGCTGCCGCGCGACGACAACGAAGCGATGTCTTCCAGGTTGATCGTTGGCGACTGAAGCTGGACATTCTTTGCCCCTGTTTTTAGCATGCGAGAACAAGGAGAGATGATCACCGGCTGGAGCGAGCGCGCGCTGCTGGAGCTGTACTTCTGTCCTTCGTTGGATCGTTTTGCGAGACAAGGGACGGCTGATACGGTGCCGTACGGCAGTTCTGACGTGCCTTCAGCACGTTAGACGAGCCGCGTACTACTGCAGTTTAACCTTTTGCTGCTAGTGTACCTTCGAAACACAGTGAGTGAGTGACTGTCTGACCGATCTCAACTCAAAAGCGGTCAATGTCACATGGCCCGCCTTGACAAGGCATGGGCCCATTTTGAATCACCATTCCAATTGGCATTACAATGGCAAGATGATCACTTGGAAAGTTCAGGTATGCATCATGGTGATATGATATACAGTAGACCCAAAATTATTGCCAACCGAACTTCAACATACAAATTTGAACCTGGACAGCCAGGCAGCAGAACCATGAACTTCAAACAACAAAACCATCACCAGACAGTTGACACAGATAAGATCTACCACGGTGATGCCAAAGGCCTCGCCTGTAGTAGTACCACACATAATAACCTCGCAACACGCAAAAGACATCAGAGAACACCAAGTTCCGCGCATTCGGTTGATCTTATTCATCAAGAGACAAACTGTAGGAGTATATTTCAAGCTTCCAGTACTTTCGCGGCCTATATATATATATATGTAGAGAACTACTACTACTACGGACAAGCAATGAAACTAACAACTTTTCAGGGCTCAATACCATAGATGAACCGAAAGCGGTAAGGCGACAACTGTACACGTTCCTATCTCACATGAGGAACCTCGGCAGGGCAAAGCTTCCTCCTCCTTTCCCGCCACCCCTCCTCGTAAGGGCCACGTAGTATGCTTCATTGGGCGGCTCTCGGTGCTGGGAGCAACAGAAACAGATTCAGCAAATCATGATGGCTGATAGCGTGAGCATGGCGTGGCGTGACAGCTGCAGGGCATGAAGATGGTGTTGAAAATGAGCGTATTACCTAAGTTGACAGCCTCGGAGTTCTTCATGAGACGAAGGCGTTGGCAGGATTCCACGAACATCCTGTGTAATCATCCGGATGTTAGGAAGTTAGGAACATGTCAGTGTAAGTTCTGGCGTGAACACTTGTGTCATCCGCAGTTTTTATGTTCCTTGCAATCCAAGTATGCAACCAATCAAAAATATCTGAAAAAAACTTGACGATGGCCAAACCATAGAACTATCTAGAACCTACGCAAAGCAGTAATCACACCTCCTAGAAGGATCAAGAAACCATTGAGCCTCCTAACATGGCGTGTAGATCAGCGCACGGTCTGAAGTGTAGTGGAGAACATAACTAAAAAAGGCAACCTTATCCAAAGTAGCCTATCTTAACAAAGCGGATTCTTTTTATATTTATACATAAGGCTGATGGGCATCATGGGTTTTCCTGCACTGGAAAGAAACTGCACATCAAAGTTTGCTTAATCTGCTAAGGCAGAACATAAATAGTAAGGCACTATAATGTGCAAGAGCCAAGAAGAACCAGACATCAAATTCTTAGGACTGACCCACAGGGCCATCTTTGGATGCAACCTGAGCTTGATCAGAAACAGAAATAGAAATCAGGGAGGGTGTATATTCATTGTCTTCAATCAATGACCCATGTCCCACTAGACGAATTCAGATAAACTTCAGGAGAAAAAAAAAAAGGTAACCTTGTGAGACAATTCAGTTCACTTTAAAAATGGTATCCAGTTGGTTCCAAATCACTTTGCTCAGGTCTGCCATATCGTATCCTTGTAAGCTACAACATCACCATTAGATCAATTACAGACAGAATCAAGAGAAACAGCTCATCTTATATGTTCATATCTCAAGCTACAGAACCAGGCACCGCCAACAACCACCAAGGGGATCTCATTATATATATGAAAAATCAATCTCTTGTTTTAAACCCCAAGTAAAGCAACCTTATTGTTCCCTAACCAAATCTTAAAGCATCAATTCATCATTCGCGATAGAAAAACATCAATTCATCACAACAATGTTCGTTGCAGATCTCACTCGCGCAATCAATCGCAACAAAAATCATTTATTTATAAAACAGTGACGGATTTTGTCAGTTCACCCAAATCAAGGACAATCCAATTTGATTGGTCCAAGATGCTAGAGAGAAAAACAAGTCATCTACTCCTCAAACAATCATGGAAGCACATAACAGACGCTGGCAATTGGACAGTAAGTGCATAACTGAAGATGATAAATCAAGGGGAAAACAGGGAGGATGGCGCAAGAAGCTCACTTCCAGGGGACGTCGCCGACGAGCATCCAGTCGCCGTCCTTGTCCTCGTACGTGGGCACGTACTCCGTCCCGTTCACTGCGTCCACCAGCTTCGTCTCGTCGTTCCCGAACCTCCCTGTGCGCGCAGAGACCCTTGCCGTCAGCTCAGACCATCAAGCAAGCAAGCAACAATTTTGCAGGGGGGAGGGGTTCAGGTAACTACTTACTGATGGTGAAGTGGGAGCAGAACTTGTCCTGGAGCGCGCGGAGGAGCTGGTCGTAGCCGGCGTAGTCCTGCAGGTTCACCTTGCGCAGGTACGGCGCGCCGTCCACGGCCACCTTGACGAACTTTGCCGGCTCCGCCGCCCTGGTCGACCCGGCCGCGACGTCCGCGAGCGCGTTCTTGCGGAACGACCTCACCGGCGGCCACCCCACCACCTGCGCCCTGGCAAAGCCAAAACAGAGAGCAAAACCCACCGGGTCAGTCCCAACACACTCTCCCGCACAATTCCTAGGCAGCAACAGAACATTTTTTGGAGGGACAGGGGAGGAGATGGTACGCACTTGGGGGCCGGTGGAGCTCCGGAAGCGTTGGCGGCGGCTGCGAGTGCGAGGGAGGACGACTGGTGGGCGTCGGAGGCGGAGGAGGAGGCGCTGCGCTTGCGGTCGGGGTCGGCGGAGGAGGAGCCGGGGAGGCGGAGGGTGAGGGTGAGGGCGGTGTCCTCGAAGTCCAGTCCCGACGCCGCGGACGCGGAGGACTCCGTGGAGCTCCGCTCCGTCTCCACCGACATGCTCACTCACCGGGGCTTCGTCAACCTCCTACAGCTCTCCCGGGCTCTACGCTCGTCGGCGGCGGCGGCGGCTTCTTCTGCTGCTGCGGCTGCTTCAGCTTTGTGCGGTCGGGAAAGGAGGAGGGGGACTGGGGGAGGCGGCAGGTTGGTTATAGCAGCAGGCGGGCGCTGCTCCCGTCGCCAGCGGTCAAAGGTCATGATGTCCAACGATTTACACATCACCACAAACATTACATCTTATTCCCACATAAACCCCTACCCTCCTAGCCTCACCCTGACGACGCCAAGGAAACGTGATAACATAGTAAAGAGAGGTGCGTCATGCAAAAACAGCAGGGGGTGGTTGGGGTTTTTCCCGAAACGGAATGGAGGAAGCGAGAATAGAGGCGGCACTCGCGCGGGTCGCTGGAGCGGTGGACCCGGGCTGCCGGTTGGGCGCCCTGCAGCAGCCCGGGAAGCGGCGAGCGGCGGGCCCCGCCACTGGCTTGCCAAGCAAGCAGGGACACTCTCTCTCGGCCGCGCGATCGCGAGTGGGCGGCGGTTGGAGCCCGTGTCGGTCGCTCGCATCGGTGCACGTACGGGTGCACGATCGGTCTCGGCAAACAGTTTAGCATGGATCCGTACTGCTGCCGGTGGGTCGCGCTACATAAACTAAGCCGTGCGAAAATTAAAGTTCGAAAAATAAGTTGGGCCGAAATAATGTTTTCTGTTGACACTTGACACGCTGATGTTCATATACTACCTCCAAGTTCTAATCGATCATGGTTGGATGGTTATTATGGCACTGGTATCTCTAGGTTTGACGATTTGATGTCTTATAAAAACAGAATTATTTTTCGGTGGAACGTAACATTTTTATCAGCAGTGAGGCGTTTATGATGACTTGATCAATCTGAAGACTCGCCATATCAGCCTCTCGGACTCAATCTTCAGAGTGCTCATAGACACGATATGCGTGTGTGTGCGTTTTTGTGTATGTACTTTGTAGACGTCTGCATTTTCTACTGTGTTTGGCAGACAAAATTGGTAGAACGTTTTGCTTGTTTGCCATCTGAAGTTTTTATCTGTCTTTGCTACTCCCTCTGGTTCATATTAATGTTTTTAATTTTATAGATACATATACATCTAATCTAAATACTTAACTTGATACATGCAAATCAAAACAAAGTTGAGACCATTAATATAGAGCGGAGAGAGTACATAAATATTTTTCTTTTGAAATGGAGAAAGTGATCACGGATACCCGATTGGCTAGGCTCATGGGGTCGAGTCAGGCCGCCCACCAGGATGGCCCATGATGCTCATGGGCACTTCCTAGGGATGAACTTGGGGATTTTTATATATTTTCCTTTTTCTAATTTGCATGTTTGTCACATGACCATCACATGTCAACGACACGGCCTATGCAAATATGCAAGTTGCAACAAAAAGTGTGGCACATCTGCAAGTCCACTTGCACGGGAACAAAGTGGGTCGACTTTAAGGCCCAGTCGAAAATCAATTCGAAGTGCAAGTCAAAGACTTAGTCGTGACCTAGTTGGACACGGTATCTCTAACCGGCTTGGTTTCTATCATGTAAACCCTTACCAGGTCATCGATATAAGGCTCAGTGGAAGAACCCTAGTATGTTCTATCACGACTTAGCTTTAGTCGTTGCATGCCTCCGACGAACCTTGTAATCAATCTTGAGCAATACATTTAATAGCAGTAGGTCTTTTCCTCGGGAGGGGTTGAACCTAGTAGCATATATCTCAAAAAACCACGACAGTTG
Organism: Avena insularis; assembly: GCA_023614405.1. Classification (NCBI taxonomy): domain Eukaryota; kingdom Viridiplantae; phylum Streptophyta; class Magnoliopsida; order Poales; family Poaceae; genus Avena; species Avena insularis. The sequence goes on along the minus strand of CM042689.1, from coordinate 24,740,801 downwards.
GCATCCATCGTGGGATAGAAGACATCAGGAGTCATGTTCCTGGAAGGATCCCTCCTAGTTGATGAGCGAAGAGATTGTGATTGGCCGGATGACCTCCATATGCAACTTCGGTTTTGTTTCCTGTCATGGCTACAAGCTGACGTCGGCTCCCGTCAAGCATGACATGGTCGTGCTGTTCAGGGTGCATCAACACTTCCGTTGGCTTCAGCGGCTCCACCGAGAGCGTCAGGAGCCCAAGCCCGTCGAGCTTACTTTGGACAAAATCACCGACTCCGAAAACAACATCAATCAAGGTGTGTCAAATTTTATAGAAGAAGAGGCCAAGCCACCTAGTACAACACCAACCAAAGCTACATGATACAAACTCGACGTCACACAGTTTACAACACAACCCAAACTGGTCGAGCGACAAACTCGTCTTGCACCGTCTCGAGGAGACGATACATGACACTTCTAGGTCATGTCACTACCGAAGAAGAGAACTTGAGTTTGACTCCAACTCTAAGATGACACAAACCAATGCACCGCTCGCTCATAAGCGCCTAAGAGTCGGCAGGACTGAAGCAAACCAGAGCCAAGAAGTGCCGACGAGACTCGAATAGGTTTTACCAAACAACTTATGTTGGTGAAATATGTATTTCTCCTAGCATTTTGTTTTGTCGCAAAATGTTTTTAGAAGAAAAGGGTCTCAACGAGTTTTACAGGCAAAAATTGTCTAGTTCTCGGATCATATGCCACACGCATTGATCAGATCACCTCATAAACCTCCACAAGATTTGTAAGAGCTAAACCCGTTTACACCACCCATGACAAGGGGAAAGGAAACACTACTGACAAAACACCCTGGAGCACTCGCCATTGCCGATCAAAGCAAGATCATTACCCTCCAGTGTCTTTGACAAATCTTCAGCTGTAATCCACCTCTCGCTCGTCATCGTGGTAAAGTTCTTAAAATCAACCAGAACTTGTGTCATCTTTCTGAAGGGTTTCGCGGCAATAGTAAATCAAAATTTTCTACGGATGCGAACAGAGGGAAAGCCAAGATCTAATCTAGGAGATGCAAACAACGAGAGAGATTGGATTAGATCTTCATACCCTTGAAGATTCGCACAACGGAATGTTCGTCGGAACGTGGGTGATGTAGTCGTACTCGCTTCTCCTCCTCGCGATCCGATCCGATCTAGCACCACAAGTGGCGATGCCTCCGTGAGATGCACACGTGCGGCACCTCGACGTCTCCTCCTTCCTTGGTCCAGCAAGTATGGTGGAGAGACGGATTGGATCTACAACGCGACGGCGCGGTGCAATTGGTGGAGAATTTCTGCAGCAGGGCTTCGCCTACAAGCAGTCGGGAGGGAGAGAGGAGGGTAGCAGGGCGGCTAGGGTTGGAGGGGAAGGTGTGTGGGGGTGGTGCGCCCCCACCCCTCTTTATATAGAGGGGGAGCAGCCCTAGCCCCTCCCCCAAGTCCAAACCGGCGGCCCCAAGGAGGAGGAGTGGGGGGCAAGGAAACCCCCCCTCTAGAAGGTCTATCTAGGGTTTAAACCCCTCTAGGCCGGCTGGGCCCTATCGGGCCTTGTGCCCCTGGCCCAATGCGGCCAGGACACTCCCTCATAGGCCCATGCCCCCTCCCGGAAGGTGGGGCCACGTTGGTCCCCTTCCGGAAGGTTCTAGAAGCTTCCGGTACAATACCGATTAACCCGGAACAATTCAACTCCAAAACTGCACCGCCTTATATGAATCTTATTCTCCGGACCATTCGAACCTCGTGATGTCCCGGATCCCATCCGAGACTCCGAACAAAAACTCATAAACCAAATATCCAATCTATCCTAGCGTCGAGACACGTTAAGTGTGTGACCCTGCGGGTTCGAGAATATGCGGACATGATCTTCTATCAATAATCAACAACGGGGTCTGGAAACCCATATTGACTCCTACACATTCATCGATGATCATATCGGATGAACCACGATGCCAGGATTCAATCAATCCCATATATATATTCCCTTCGTCTCGCGATATTTTACTTGCCCGAGATTCGATCGCTTGCATCACATACCTAGTTCAATATCGTTCATAGCAAGTACTTTACTTGTTCCGTAATCCGATATCACTTTGTGATTAACTCCTTAACCACATGCTTGCAAGCGGTGTTGATATCGATTACCGAGTGGGCCCAAAGTATATCTCTCCGACTTGGGAGGGACGAATCTCATCTCGATACATACAACCCAACAGATACTTTCCGATCACCTGAGAGACACCTTTATGATCACCCTCTCATAGGATGACGTTTGATGACCTCAAAGCTTTCTTCCGATACCAGGGAGTTGTATTATCTCATGGTCTAAGGAATACAATATTTGACATAAGAAAAGCTTCGCAAAGATGAACACGATTACACGATCTAATTGCTCTGCTTAGTTTGGGTCTGTCCATCACATCATTCTCCCAATGATATGATCTCATTATTAATTGACAACTCATGTCTATGGTTAGGAAACCTTAACCATCATTAATCAATGAGCTAGTCCATAGAGGCGTACTAGGGACACGGTGTTGTTTACAAACCACACAAGTATTAATGTTTCCGCTTAATACAATTCTAGCATGGAATATAAACTTTATCATGAACAAGAATTATAATAATAACATCTTTATTATTGCCTCTAGGGCATAATTCTAACAGTCTCCCACTTGCACTAGAGTCAATAATCTAGTTTACATTTGGCAACAAACTCACACCCATGGCACGGAGGTGCTGATCATGTTTTACACGTGGAAGAGGTTTAGTCAACGGATCTGCGACATTCAGATCTGTATGTACTTTGCTAATCTTCAGATCTCCATCTGCTATATAATCTCGGATTATATGAAACTTATGTTGATATGCTTGGTCTTTGGATGATATCTTGGTTCCTTAGCGAGTGCTATGGCGCCTGTTGTCACACAATATCTCCAAGGGTCCAATGCACTTGAACCACGCCAAGCTAAGTGATGAAGTTTCGATCCAAACTCCTTCACATGACGCTTCACAGCAGCCATGTATTCCGCTTCTCATCAGATCCCGCGATCACGCTTTGCTTGCAGCTTCTCCACTCACGCCTCCATTCAAAATATAAACGTATCCTCCCGAGATTTAGAATCATCCTTGTCGGTGAAACTAGCATCGACGTAACCTTTACGACGAGCTGTTCATCACCCCCATAGACTAAGAACATTTCTTTAGTCCTATTTAGGTACTTTAGGATGTTCTTCACGGCTGTCCAAAGGTTCCACTCGGATCACTTTGATACCGCCGTCAAACTAAGAGCATTGGACACATCCGTCTAGTACAAAGCATGGCATACATGATAGAACCTATGGCCGAGGCATAAGGCACTTTGCTCATATTTTCCCTATCATTTACATCAGAATGGACACCGAGCCTTGCTCAATATATTACCCGACAACATAGGCACCTTTGAACCTTTCTTTGCCTTATCCATTCGAACCTTTTTAACTTTGTCTAGGTATGTACTCAGCTTAAAGCTATCAAAGGCCTTTGTCTATCTCTATAGATTTTGATGCCCAATATATAAGCAGCTTCACCTAGGTCTTTCATTGAAAAACACTTGTTCAAATAACTCTTCACATCGTTAAGCATGTTGATGTCATTTCCAATAATCAATATGCCATCCACAGATAGTACCGTAAACGCCACCGAGCTCCCACTCACTTTCTTGTAGATGCAAGCTTCAGAGCAATTTGGAACAAATCCAAAGCTCTTGATCACTTGATCAAAACGAAGGTTCCAACTCCGAGATGCTTGCTTCACCATAAATGGAACGCTGAAGTTTGCATACTTTATCAGCATCCTTAGGATCGACAAAACCTTCGGTTGCATCATATACAACTCTTCATCAATATTGCCATTGAGGAACGGTCAATTGACATCCATCCGCCATATTTCATAATCATGAAACGCAAAGCAATCGCTAATAAAATCCGAATGGACTTAAACATCGCTACGGAGAGAAAGTCTCATCGTAGTCAACACCTTGAACTTGTCGAAAACCTTTCGCGACAAGCCGTGCTTTATAAACGATAACATTACCATCCACGTCCGCTTTTCTTCTTGAAAATCCATTTGCACTCAACGGCCTTTCGGTCGCTAGGAGGGTCCACCAAAGTCCATACTTGGTTTTCGCTCATGGATCCCAATTCGGATTTCATGGCCTCTAGCCATTTCTCAGAGTCTGGGCTCATCATCGCTTCCTCATAGTTCGCAGGCTCACTGTCATCTACTAACAAGACAGTTAAGACAGGGTTGCCGTACCACTCAAGAGGGGCACGCGACCTTGTCGACCGCGACGCTCAAGAGCAAAGATCGTCCAAGCTTCATGATCCTTATCATTAGCTTCCTCTATTATTGGTGCAAAGCGACCGAACAATTTCAGGTGCTGCGCTACTCTCCAATTCAAGAGAAGGTTCAACAACCTCGTCTATCTCTACTTTCCTCCCACTCACTTCTTTCGAGAGAAACTCCTTCTCAAGAAAGGAACCGTTCTTTGCGACAAACACTTTGCCTTTGGTTCTGTGATAGAAGGTATACCCAATAGTTTCCTTAGGGTATCCTATGAAGACGCATTTCTCCGCTTTGGGTTCGAGCTTGTCCGGCGTCAACTTCTTGACGTAAGCTTCGCATCCCCAAACTTTAAGAAACGACAACTTAGGTTTAGTACCAAACCACAGTTCATACGGTGTCGTCTCAACGGATTTAGATGGAGCCCTATTTAAAGTGAATGCAGCGGTTTCTAATGCATAACCCCAAAATGATAACGGCAAATCAGTAATAGACATCATTGATTGGACCATATCTAATAGGGTTCGATTCCGGCGTTCAGACACACCATTGCGCTATGGTGTTCCGGGTGGCGTGAGTTGTGAAACGATTCCACTTGCTTTAAGATGCGTGAGAAAATCATAACTCAAATATTCACCTCCACGATCGGATCGTAGAAACTTAATCTTTCTGTTACGATGGTTCTCCACTTCATTCTGAAATTCTTTGAACTTTTCAAACGTTTCAGATTTATGTTTCATTAAATAGATATACCCATATCTACTTAAGTCATCGGTAAAAGTGAGAAAATAGCGATATCCACCGCGCGTCGAAACACTCATCGGTCCGCATACATCGGTATGTATGATTTCCAACAAGTCCGTTGCTCGCTCCATCATTCCGGAGAACGGTATTTTGATCATCTTGCCCATGAGGCATGGTTCGCATGTGCCAAATGATTCAAAATCAAGAGACTCCAAAAGTCCATCAGAATGGAGTTTCTTCATGCGCTTTACACCAATATGACCTAGACGACAGTGCCACAAATAAGTAGTATTATCACTATCTACTTTGCATCTCTTAGCCTCAATGTTATGGATGTGTGTTTCATCCCTTTCGAGATTTAGAAGAAATAAACCATTCACAATAGGTGCATGACCATAAAAGATGTTACTCATATAAATAGAACAACCATTATTCTCCGATTTAAATGAATAACCGTCTTGCAATAAACAAGATCCAGAAATAATGTTCATGCTCAACGCAGGCACATAATAACACTTATTAAGGTTTAAAACTAATCCCGAAGGTAAAACTAAGGAGAGCGTGCCGACGACTATCACATCAACTCTTGATCCGTTGCCAACGCGCATCGTAACCTCATCCCTCGCAAGTCAGCCGCTCATTCCAGTAGCTCCTGCTTCGAGTTACAAATATTAGCAACCGAACCGTATCAAATACCCGTGCACTACAACGAGGGCTAGTAAGGAAAACATCAATAACATGTATATCAAATATACCTTTGATGGTGCCAGCCTTCTTGTCCGCTAATTACTTGGACGATGCCCAAAGGACCCTTGTCCTTGCAATAGAAGCACTCTGTCCGTTTAGGACCAGACTTGAGCTTCTTCTCATAGGGCAACGCGCTTGCCGCCTTTCTTGAAGGGCTTCCTTGCACCCTTACATTTCTTGAAGGTGGGGGGCTTGTTGACCATCAACACATGATTATTCTTTTTATGTTCATCTCCGCTACTTTCATCTTAGCAAAGAGCTCAGTGATCATATCAGTGGAACCAATCTGATTGTGATCAACTACAAAACTTTTGTAGCTAGGAGTGTCAATCTTGAGCTCCTCCGAATCTTGCGATCAGCTTGCTCAAAGGCGTTGAGTGTAGCCCGTCATCTCAATGGCGTGCTCACTAACGGAACTCCCTTCATCCATCTTGTAGTTAAAGAATTTCTTAGAGATCTCATATCTCGAACGGGCTTGAGTCTGAAACATGTTTTCAGCTCCTCGAGAATCTCAAAGGGCCCGAACTCCTCAAAACGATTTTGAAGATCCGATTCCATAGCATACAACATGGCGATCTTAATCAAATCATAATCATCCTTGTGCGATCGATAAACAGCTTTTTCATCAGCCAAGATCTATAGCAGGCGCCACCTAGCGCTTTCTCAAGGACATAGTCCTTTGTCCGCCAAATGAGAATGATTCTCAGAATGCGGAACCATTTGGTGAAGTTAGACCCATTGTTTCTAAGCTTTTCTATCTCAGCAAAAACGTTGAAGTTGAAGTTGGACTTGGCCATGTGATCTACAGTATTTGCAAGTAAAATTTAGACTATGTTCATGATAAATAGTTCAACTTAATCAAATTACTAGATGAACTCCCACTAAATTCAACATCCCTCAAGTTGTTTAGTGAACACGATCCAAATTCACCACACCTAATCCGATCATCACGAGAAGAGATGTGGTTTCAATGGTGGACAACGAAGTGTCGATCGTATCATTCATATGACGCTTAACCTTTCGGTTCTTGTGTTCTGAGGCCATGTCATATGCTAGGCTCCAAGTTAGACCCAAGTGTTTCAAGGTACAAACTGGCTTGCACCCGTTGTATGTGAGCGTAGAGTCTATAGCACTCGATCATCACGTGATGCTTGGACACGACGAACTTTCATAACGGTGCATACTTGGGGAGAACACATTTTTTATCTTGATCTTTAAGTGAGGAATCATCTTATAATGCTACCGTCGCGATCTAAGCATAATAAGATACATAAAAGGATAAACATCACATGCATATAACTTTATGTGACATGGTATAGCCAATCTTCGCGCAATGATCTCCATCTTGTGCGTTCCGGCATGATCTCCATCACTCCACCATGATTGCCTCCACCACGAATAGCAACTACAACTATTGCTAACTACTTAGCGATAAATTAAAGCTATTACATGGCGTATAAGAAGTTGACTCGCAGGTCAAACACAATTATAAAGACAACCATATGGCTCCTGCCGGTTGTGTACTCATCGACATGCAAGTCGTGAAACATTACAAAACATGATCATCGCATACAATACACACATCACATCTTGGGCCATACCATATCACAGAAAACACTCCCTGCAAAAATAAGTTAGACGCCTCTACTTTGTTGTTGCATGTTTTACGTGGCTTATGGGAGTAGATGCTAAGAACGATTCTTACCTACGGAAAGCCACAACGGTGATATTATGGTTGCCAAACTCGTGTTAATCCCATGACAACTATAGTGAGAGAAATCGACATCCACCACCGCATGTGTGGAACAAGCCACACGCCAAGTGCGGAGCCGGTCTCATGAACGACGTCACGTAAGGTTGGCCTGGACCGCTTCAATCTCACTATCCCGCCATAAGAAGAACACAAACAAGAGGCTTGCAATATAAAACATCAACGCTCGCAACAACCATGTTATGCTCTACTCGTGAAACACATCTACGCATAGATCTAGCTCGATACCACCGAAGGGTTTCATGCATAGTAAATCAAAATTTTCTACGGATGCGAATAGAGGGAAAGCCAAGATCTAATCTAGGAGATGCAAACAATGAGAGAGATTGGATTAGATCTTCATACCCTTGAAAATTCGCATAGCGGAACGCTCATTTAACGTGGGTGATGTAGTCGTACTCGCTTCTCCTCCTCGCGATCCGATCCGATCTAGCACCACAAGTGGCGATGCCTCCGTGAGATGCACACGTGCGGCACCTCGACGTCTCCTCCTTCCTTGGTCCAGCAAGTATGGTGGAGAGACGGATTGGATCTACAACGCGATGGCGGTGCACCAGGAGAATTTGCAGCAGGCTTCGCCTACAAGCAGTCGGGAGGGAGAGAGGAGGGTAGCAGGGCGGCTAGGGTTGGAGGGGAAGGTGTGTGGGGGTGGTGCGCCCCCACCCCTCTTTATATAGAGGGGGGAGCAGCCCTAGCCCCTCCCCCAAGTCCAAACCGGCGGCCCCAAGGAGGAGGAGTGGGGGGCAAGGAAACCCCTTCTAGAAGGTCTATCTAGGGTTTAAACCCTCTAGGCCGGCTGGGCCCTATGGGCCTTGTGCCCTGGCCCAATGCGCCAGGGCACTCCCTCATAGGCCCATGCCCTCCCGGAAGGTTGGGCCACGTTGGTCCCTTCCGAAGGTTCTAGAAGCTTCGACAATACCGATTAACCCGAACAATTCAACTCCAAAACTGCACCGCTTTATATGAATCTTATTCTCCTGACCATTCGAACCTCTCGTGATGTCCCGGATCCCATCCGAGACTCGAACAAAAACTCATAAACCAAATATCCAATCTATCCTAGCGTCGAGACACGTTAAGTGTGTGACCTCGGTTCGAGAATATGCGACATGATCTTCTATCAATAATCAACAACGGGTCCGAAACCCATATTGACTCCTACACATTCATCGATGATCATATCGGATGAACCACGATGCCAGGATTCAATCAATCCCATATATATATTCCCTTCGCTCGCGATATTTTACTTGCCCGAGATTCGATCGTTTGCCGCCATACCTAGTTCAATCTCGTTCATAGCAAGTACTTTACTCGTTCCGTAATCCGATATCACTTTGTGATTAACTCCTTAACCACATGCTTGCAAGCGGTGTTGATATCGATTACCGAGTGGGCCCGAAGTATATCTCTCCGACTTGGGAGGGACGAATCCCATCTCGATACATACAATCCAACAGATACTTTCCGATCACCTGAGAGACACCTTTATGATCACCCTCTCATAGGATGACGTTTGATGACCTCAAAGCTTTCTTCCGATACCAGGGAGTTGTATTATCTCATGGTCTAAGGAATACAATATTTGACATAAGAAAAGCTTCGCAAAGATGAACACGATTACACGATCTAATTGCTCTGCTTAGTTTGGATCTGTCCATCACATCATTCTCCCAATGATATGATCTCATTATTAATTGACAACTCATGTCTATAAGAGGTTCATTCATATTATTTGTCGGAAAATGTGTGTTTATAAGATATCAAAATGTGCGGGTGGTGCTTGAATATGCATCATCCTCTTACCACCGCTTGACAATCCAGATGCAAATAGAGCGCCACGTTTTCGCGTATATGGCTTTCACTGTCAACGCCCGAACTCGCACGATAAAGGCCACAAAACAGGGGAAGTCTCGCTTCGGCGAAAACATTGGCGAGGTAAAAAATAGGGCTACCTAGTACGAACTAGGGATGTAAGTGGCGTCCCGTATATTGCCGTTTATTTTTAGTTAGTTGTAACAATCTCTAAGAATTCAAACAACCCTGAAAGAAAGCAATAGATACCCAATTATATGGCGATAAACGGGCCGGCGGCGCGTCGTTTTGACATCCCTGGTACGAACCACCGGCCAGGCGGCCACCGGTTAAACGTTCGGATATTTTGTCCCGGTACATCGCCTGCATATGACCGGCGGCAGGACCCGCCGGCATTCCTCGGTCTACACCAGGCTTTCTAGCCGGTCAAGAGCAGCAGTGGCTGGAGATCTGAACATCTGAACATGCATGGTGTCCAGTTTAGGCCCGACAGATTCCAGAGGGCCGGCGCCGTGCACGCGAGGGAACGAGCCACGCCAAAGGCAGAGAGATCTTCAAGGAAACTGATCGATCCGATTGTCTGACACACAGTTGTGGATAATTTGACGACATAAAACAACTTCAACTTGTATGCTACCCACGCCACCCATCGGTCGACGGGCACCACCGCACCGTCCTTCCTCGACACGTATGTAGATGCATTTTGGTTTGAAAATTTTGTTCAACTGCGTTTCCATTACCTCTGTCGAAACTCTCACGACATCGTGACGTTCAGGTCGCGCATCGAGCGCACACGACACGTACGTCGGTGGATGGCGCCAGACGGAAGACGATATCATCCGAGAATACGTTTTCCACGGGGACAGGACGGGTGGCTGGAAGTAGTAGTACACGATTTTTTTTCTTTTCGCATAGGTAGTACACGAATCTTCGCAGGACCGGTGTTCCTTCAAACAAGACTGCGACGCGTACTATACACTGCTCGTTTTTCTTCGAGGCGAGAAGTCGCAACAAACACGTACCGTACCAACTAGTGAGAAAAGGGCGACACGAGTAGCGGTCAAAATCAAACGCTTTTAGTAGTACTAGTACGCCGTATGCACGTACGGGGTGCCCTGCCTTTGTTGACCCTTTATTCTCAAGCCATTACTCGGACGTGGACTTCCCTCATCTATGTCTCTCCGCAGCAGACACGCTGAGTTCTCCCTTTTTCTCCCGGTTGATTTTGATTTAAAAAAAAGCGCATGATTTGCACACATGGTGGTCAGAATGGTCAAATTGATAGGCTGGAAGCTTCCGCCTTTTTTCCATCGCGCTTTAGTCAAAGTGGCTTTGCACCGATTTTCTTCTCTCATGGAAAAGTTGTGGGCCCGGATTTTCTCGGTCAATGGTCAATGGCTTGTCTACGAAGACGGAGCAAATCTGGGAGATGCTTTGGCCAGTCAACCCTACATCCTGTCTGGTTAGCGAGGGGCAGAAACTACAGCATCACACGGATGCTCGCTTTGCAAGTGACGCCTCATAGTTCCGTTCCCGGTGCTTTCGAATTTCCTGCGTACTGCGGTATTCCTAAAATATACCGATTATTCAACAAATCAGTACCGGGCTAAATACTTTCATGCTTACAACGCCAAAAGAGAACACGGTGTGGGTGAGACACAAGGTTTATCCCGGTAGCAACCTTGCTTTGTAACCAGAAAATCACACGGTTTTAAATGATTTATACACTAGCCAATTTTTTTCCGAAAGAGGCCAGCCAATATATTTATATTCAACATTATCCCTTACGTTTAGGCTATTTTAGTCACCAGGATGGGATAGAAGTAGGCCGCAAAATCTTTTTTTTTTCTTAATACTGAGCAGGGTCTTGAATTCAAGAACTCTTGGCTCTGATACCATAAATGATTTATTAGGTAACCAATTATCCCAAAAGACTGATCTGATGGAAAGAGGCTAGGCAGTATATTTATATTCAACATGTTTATCTCGGTTGCAGCCTCACTTGTAACTAGAAAAACATCGCATTGCAACTCCACTTGTACCGGAAAACATCATAGTTGTAACCCCACTTCCAATCTCAGAAATAACCCCATTTGCAACAGAAAACATCTAAGAGGTCGTTTGGTATCCATCATTTGGGCATGGAATTCATTTTGCAATTTCATTTCTATGTTGTTTGGTTGACACGGAATTGGACTGTCATTTTATTTGGCAAATCCATTTAAATATCTCCATATGTAAACCTGGTTTCTATCTTAGACCTGTCATTTCCAAATTCCGGTGGCAGCCAAACATGTGGGTGTTCTTGGAATCATAATATAAATGAAATGAATTCATATATTCATTTTATTTCTACTAAATGAAATGAATATCTGAATGCCAAACGACCTCTAAGTTATAACACCATTTGGGAAAAAAAATCTAAGTTGCAAACCCCACTTGGAACATGAAAAACATCTTAGTTGTATCCCACTTACAACTAAAAAAATATCTTAGATATAACTCATTTACAAGTTAAAAAAAAGTCAGTTACAACCCCACCAATACCAAACCAATTTTTTAAAATAACTACTCTAAAATGGATAGATAGAAAAAACCATAAAAAAATTCCCACACCGACAACTCAAGTAATAATAAAAAACACTACAAAAAAATGGAAAGAAGGCCTTGACACTCTTAGACATAGATGCAGCCTAGCCGGACGAAACAGCCCATTCCCATGTCCATCCTTTGTCTTGAAAAAACGTCCAGTTGCATGAATCTCCGTACAACATATCCAACGGTCACAAAGTTGATTGAGTCTTATGCTAATTCTCAGCTAGCTAAGAATTAGCAAAACCCTCGATGTTTATGGCGTACTTTGGGCTGACATTTCTGAAAAGTGTCCGGAAAATATATTATAGAGGCACTTCTTAACTAGTATCTGCAAAAGTAAGGATGCTTTTCAGAATTGTCTGTCAAATATTGGTTATTTCAAAATTAAAAAGTACTTGCAATAATGCGATTTTTAGGTGCACTAGTGCTTATATTTTAAGTTGGGCATTTCACTAATTTATCACGGAAGAGCTGCTATTGCAATCTTGCATAAGCGTCTCTACCGCGCAGGGTGGCACACAGCCTAGCATAACATTTCCACTCGACAAACTACTCCCTATCTTGGCCAGTTCATCATCAAGTTTATTGCTTGCCATGTTCACCATGGAAACGAAAACATCCTAAAAAGTTAAACGCTGCTACGCACACGACGTTTTTTTACACGACGATTCGTAAAAAGTTTATGTCCTGTACGGTTCCGATTATAGTTGGTTTGCTGTTACCTTGCATTACCAAAATTGCACCATCACTCTCAGTGTGAATAGGTCCAGCATACGTTGGGAGCAAACTTTTTAAACCATTCAGCATCCTGATCGCTTCCGTTGTCTCAGTATTCGGACAATGATTTATTGGTCCCATGCTGACATGAGAACGCCACTTCACTTCCTAAACCCGCTCCCCACAATCAGGTTCAGAAAAAACAAGCATCAGAATTCAATTTTGCCCAGCTAGGCCTAAAAGACTTCCACGTTTCCAATCATCATTTTATTTGGCTGAATGTTCTCCTTCTGTGCCAAGCTAGTAACACTTTCCTTTTGCATCTACACCCATACCACATTCCTTCACTTCCTGGAATGCATCATGGTAGGACTGCAGGTATAGAGCGCTGATTGTTCGATACCAGATTTTCCATCTTTGAAAATTACATCGTGCCAGACTCTCCACCAATTTTTTTTTTGCTCTTGTCGATTCGTCGATATGACCAAGTAACACAAGCACCTGGTCGTTGCTGGTAAACTGAAATTTGTCTTCCTCTGGTAGAGCTCACACTTCCCTCAATCTCCGTCGAAGAGATTTTTCTTTCTTACCCTCCACCAGCCATACCACAGATAGATCAAGTTGCAATCTGGTCCATGTTTCTTGAGCATCGGATGGCTTGGACGCGAGGATGTTTGAGGCAAGCCTCTAACCAAACACACTAATCTTTGGAAGAACATTCGATTTACATATTAGATTCGACATATCTTTGTCCCATGTTGGCCTGTTACTTATTCTTTTCCCGTTACTCTAGTCATTCAGGTCTAAATCAAGTATATATGCACTTTTCATTGTGAAAAACCCTATAAATTTGGCAAGCTTTTGTATTCTTACAACAACTCGTGGTTGCTTCTACTTATGTTCACATGGATTGTGCTCCCCATACCACCAAAATCTCTCCCTAGGCACCTCTTATGAAGGTTTGACACTTACATACAGTCCCGTAGTGATGGATCTTAGGTGGAGCCAAGGGGGGCCATTGCCCCCCACCCCCACCCCCACCTCCATAAAGAGTTTTTCATAATACTATAAATTAGCATTTTTATCATAAATCTGACAAAATACTTCACTTTGGTTCCCTTAACTCTCGTTTAATCTTCAATGTGTCGTGTGTATGTTGAACATGGTCTCTAGGATTTGTTGCGTTGTCTTCTTGATAGTGGCGCTCTCGATCTACTAGAAGTGGGACATGTGCATGTCCATTGCTTTCGATAAAGGCCAACTCGTTCTTGTGCTCAGATTCAACGTTACCGACACTACACGTCCAATTGGTGGTGGGTGTATTGGCTGCACTGATATCTTGTCAGAAAAAATGCAGGGTAGGTGCCAGTGCTCTAGCATGCATCAGCGGCCTGGACGACCGTACTTGTCCAACTGTAATTGTGATTTCGATTTCACTGTAATTTGGTATATCCTCCATGGGAGTTTTCTTAGCCTACAACATAGCACCCCGCAAGGGAATCAGACCCCTTGTCCCCCCGAATGAAAAATATTGAAACTAGAGAGAGGACAAGCACAAACGTCGTGGCTCGTTGAATTGCTTTTTATGTAAACTAGTAAAATGCCGGTGCGTTGCTACGGGTAACAATGACTATATCTTATAAATATTTGTGCCAAATGTAAAATCCTTGTGATTTTTCATGTCTACCGTATGTTTCTCGCCTCGTACCTCTTCCACAACCAATGTGCTTTTGACCTTCGTAGTTAGATGCAAGTATGTTGTCACAGAGTAACATTTTTTCAAAGGAAAGAAACATTCATAATTATTTTCGTTGTGTGGCACACAATATATCCATGATTGTTATTTTCCTTTCTAGGTGTATGCATAAGAAAAATAGAAATTGATTTGCGTCCTTCTCCAAAACAAAAGCTTTGCATCCTTTTTCGTATAGGGTCATATAAGGTGCAACGGATGAAAATTAACACAATTCTTCAAATAGAATTGGGCTTGCGCCTTTCTAAGGTTCGGTGATCCAGTCGGCTGCCTTGTCCAAGGGCCAGGTCCCCTTCCTCCTAATCGGGCCCCTCGAGTCACAGATCTGATTCTTCACATCTATATCACACTGATAATTCTCAAAAAAAAATCTAGTATCACACTGATTAAGTGTTGCTTGATTTGCTAAACTCGGTCCACATGATGGCCGTGAACTCGTGATTCATGTAGTGACATGAAATGTAACAAAAGAAGCTTAAATACGAGAAAATTTAATTAGAACATCTCTTGCCGTTTCCAAATGATTTTTCGTTACGACCAATTTTTTCTGGTAGCCCGTGGTAAACCAAACAATTACCTGCCTCTGTTAAGTGTTGCCACCCTCTCATGTCGTATGTGATCCTTCGTGTTGCCCCAGTCGACCAGACCACTCCACACTTGCCTTGATCGACTGAGATCGTCAAGGTCGACGGCGTTCGGCCCGGAGGAGCGGAGGTACAAGGAAATAAGTAGAGCTAACATTTTTTTTAAGGAATAAGTAGAGCTAACATGGATTGACTGGCACTCTATAATCCTCTAAAATTCCAGGAATTGTTTTTTTTTTTGGAAAAAAGACAAAAAAATACTTGTGTGGTATTGAAAACTCTTTTGGGCTCCCAAGATTTGGTGATTCCCGTCGACGGCGAGACGCCCGTGGTGACTTCGTCAATCTCAAGACTCGATCCGCCGGCTCAGTTTCTCGGAGGTGCTCATAGGGATAGGGTGTGCATGTATGCGTTCATAGGGGTGGGTGCTTGTATGTGTTGTGAGCGTCTTTGATTGTACTATGTTTCTCAAAAAAAAATCTAGATGTAGTAGTCACATTTATTCTATAAGAATACAGAATTCACAACACTATTATTTGAATTCTTGGCTACAAAAGAAGAGCATAATCTTAAAATATTTGAAGTTTTCAAAATATGCACAGTTCCCTGTATCTGTACAGAACAATATTTTTTTTGTGGTGCTTAGATAAATTATTTCAATTTGGTATTTTACAAGTTTGTAGGAGCCCAATTGAGTACATCCGTTTTTTTACTTTTAAAAACTTGTAGAAGTATAATTTTGAGTTCAACATAAATAAAAGGGTCCTTAGCTCGGGGGTAACAGAAATCCCTGCTCAATGGTATATCAAATGCTTTCTCTTACGATCATCCGTGTTCTTTTTTTGCAGGGAAATTAGAAAGCTTTATTAAACAACGCATTCGCTAGGAAATCGGCCAACAAGCTGCCGACCAGGAAGCAAGGACTCTCGTTCAGCCAACTCTCGGTCCCAATCAAGATGCTAGCACGCTTAGCACAAAGATGAGCCGGGTAGTTAGCCATCCGTAATACATGTTGAATAACAAGTCTCAAAAGGAAAAACTAACTCCCCAATTTCTAACAACACCGGTGCCACAATTGAACAACTACTGTGACGAGAATTCTAGAGGTTCACTACCTCCAGGCAATCCGTCTCCATGATAACATGTGTAAATTCATGCAAATTAGCGAAGAGTACTCCATTATGCACAGCCAGATACTCAGCAATAAGAGGGTCTATGATCCCAGGAAGAGGTTTGCTCCATGCTCCCATGAACCCGCATGAAGATCTAGCAACACCTCCCGCCCCTCATTTACCTTCAGCGAAGTTAATCGACGCGTCAGTGTTAATTTTGATCATCCGTGTTCAATCCAACTAATTTGCCCGCTAACTCCAGCGGAGGGCGCATGAAATCGTGTATCCGGCGGATCTCCTGAGATCTGATTGGTTTTCGTGTTGTTGGTGTGATTTCAGGCCATTGTCTTTCGATTTACGCGTGTTATTGGCGATGGTTGTTGTTGTAAGGCGTTGATCCTTTAGGCCTTAACATGGCGACTTCGATAATAGAAGAGCGAGGATGACGACGTGTCTTCGGTTCGTGTTAAAATTTGTAGTCATTGCTAGGTGATCCATGGATCTATTTGTATTTTTATACTCCCTCTGATTCATATTAATTGTCGTTGATTCGGATCTATCTAGCATTAAAATATGTCTAGATACATCCAACTTAGCGACAATTAATATGGAATGGACCGGAGGAGGAAGTATCATTTTTAGGTATTTTTACTATGGTTATCAGTACACCGGTGGAATTTTCTAAAAAAAAATACCAAAATGAAGTTAACTGCTATACATAAAAAAACTAGAAAAAGAAATAACTAATTGCAGGATTGATTCCCACTTAATTCCTGATCCCAATTAATTGCCTGATACGCACTTATTTTTGCCATTTTATTTCGGTGCACACAGAAACAGCAGGAATCACCTTCTTCCTACACTACTCACCTTGCCTCTCACTAGGGGTACAGAAGTGGGACAACTGTGACAAGTAAGATACACTTTTGACTATTAGGCTAACTCAAAACTAAGTGGCGCAAGTGGGATAAGCTAGATTTGATATATCCCGCTTATCCCACTTATCCCACATAAATTAGAGTTAGTATAGTAGTCTAAAAGTGGTATCCCACTTATCCCGATTGTTACCTCTGCATCCCTGCCTCCCACAAATCCAGACGAAACCTAGCAAGAGCCCCCACCCCATCAGCGAGGCAGGCGATGGACGGTGACGAGGGTCCGCCGCTCATCCCCCGATGCGTCCCAGCCTCCCAGCGGCGGCGGGGAGCAGGACCAGGACGGCTCGCTGCCCGACGACGTGCTCGCCGACATCTTCGGCCGGCTCACACCGCGCTGGATCGCTGCGTCCCGTTGCGTCTGCCCGTCCTGGCGCGCCTCCAACAACGCCCGCCGCCTCCGGTGTGCGGATCTGCTCCCGCTCTCGCTTCGCGACATATTCACCCACTTCGACTTGCAAAAGTACCCGGCCTTCTTCTCCCGCCCGGCGCCCCTGCCTTCAGCGGCAAGCTCAGCTTCATGCCCTCCGCTGAACCCGCGCCAAGTTTAGCACCCATTTAACCCTACGACATCCGGGAGAAATATAGCATTACGAATCACTGCAACGGGCTCCTGCTGATCGACAAGTACGTGGTGAACCCTGCCACACGACGCTGGGATGCTCTGCCCCAGCCCCGCCCGGGCGCGTCCATTTTATCATCCGCACTGACCAAGACCTTGGCGAGGGGACTCCACACTACGAAACCATCCATAACTATCTCCTCTTTGATCCCACTATGTCACCACACTACCAAGTGCTCCTGATCTGCGCTTTGAGTATAATGGGGCTACGCATGATTTAAGGAAGAAGGACACCGAGTGCCCATCACCTGTGTGCACCTTAAATGTCCTCTCGTCAAGGTCAGGTTGTTGGGAGGAGAGGCGTTTTGTTAGAAAAGGCGATGCTGCAGGGACCTTCCTTGAGGTGCGAGCTCGACCGCAGTCCGGTGTTGTCTACTAGTGTAACACCCTCAGAATCGGCCCTATGCAAGTCTCAGTGATCCCCGCCAAACCCGCATAGAAACGATTCAAAGGTGTCCACCAGGCACTTTCGTGCGGGTGGAAAACGAAGTAATACCATTACACAATAGTCCATGATGGAACCCACAGAACAGATATATACAACAACGACTCCATGAGTCAAGAATATAATATACAGTACAAAGATCCAAATCACCTTGAAAACGATACAGCGTCTGAGTATGGACAAGATGCAAATTGAGCTAAGATCCCTGAAGAATAACCAATGGCGTCCATAACCCTACCCAGGCCAAACCGGAAGGGTAACCCTGCTAACGACGTCGATCTCAAAACCTACTTAAACAAAAGGGGTGCCGACAAAGGGCAAAGGAAAAAGAGAGAGCGGTCAGTACTGAGGCCAATACACGGCGAGACTAGAATTCGGCGGTCCTCGCCTACATAGGTATGGTGGACTGAAGCGGCAGCGCAGCATGCACTAAACAACCTATAGAGACTCAATACAGCTGGCGGCTATCAGATAGGGATAAGAAATACCTATTTGGATCCAACCTGAAACTATCACCAAGCATACCCATCCTGGTATTTCCCCCTCGAGACCAAACGAGGAAGTCAACCGAGGAACTCACACAGTTGGCAGTTTTATTCATTTTTGTTATAGTTGCGGCAATTACTAGTCAGATATAGATAGCATGAGTCATCCTGATATAATAAGCAGTGGGCAGTTTTAGTTAACCATTCTGTTGTAGTTGTAGTACTTACTAGTCAGATACATATAGCATGAGGCATCCCAAAACCCAGCAGTTGTTGGTACTTTTATTTAGCCATTCCATTGTAGTTGCAATACTTATTAGTCAGATACAAAGGTAACAGGTGACAACACAAACCAGCAATTGTTGGCACTTTTATTTAGCCATTCCATTATAGTGAAGCTGATTACTAGTCATTATAAAGTCAAATTTATAGCACTACTTTAGTTATAGTTGTCTATGATCGAGATACTGTGCTCCAAGTCGTCCATAACCGCGGACACGGCTTTCAGAAAGTTTTTACCCTGCAGGGGGCACAAATAGCAACACACGCACGATCAACCTCGAGAAAAACTAAATAAAACCCAACGAGGTATCACGACAGAGCAATTGCAAGATTCATACAAATTTCAGGGGGCCACCCCACCCCACCAAGCTACCCGCTACGAAGTTGGCCGGCTCCGAGACGGATCCAGAGGTTTGTGACGACGGCTGTAAACGACTGGAAACCCGAAAGTGTGTCTGGGCTTGTCGATACCACGAAAACGTGGCACGGGGTTCCAAAACAGTACAGGCGCTCCACGCGCAATCATAAATAAAGTAGTAAAGCATGGCATAAGTACAGGATAGTAATAAAGCCCCAAACTACTTGTGGCCCCAAGAAATAAGATATGACTCAAGCTCTGGCTAGGGGGATTCATGGTCCCACATGCGGATAGTGCGAATATTCAAAGAACAGGTATCAAGTACTCGGGGTCCTACGGGACACAAGTGGACGGTTAAAAACTAAATAACATCTATTGCCCACCTGTGCCTCTGCATTATTTACCTACTTCAATTTTAGTTATTAAACGGTAATTAAAGCCATGATCATCACCAACATAAAGCATATGGCAGTCTTCCAACAACTGTGGTATTTGACGACACGCAACAGCACTTGAGCGAGCGACTACGACACGCAAGTCCAACTATCTACCAAACAACAGGTAATAGGATGTGTCCAAGGCAATATAAGGCTGCAAGGGATTTCACGGTTACGAAAGCTAGAGCATCGCAACACAGATAGCAATAGATCAACTGGAGGGAATAAAGACTATAAAGTAAAATAGGTGGAAAAGGGGAGATTGCTCGCCTAGAAAACATTGCCGAAGATTCATCTGAAGATCGGGTCGACTCTCGCATCAACTCATCGGCCTAATCCGTGAAGAAGCGAAACACTAGAAGAAACACCAGATGCACTATTTAATACTACGGCAGAAGATCGGCATGATGCATGTATGATGTATGGCATGGCAAGGATGCAGTGCGATTAGGCAACATTAGGCGGAACCGGGGTCCCGACAATTATTTAGAAGGTTCATATTGTTTAGATACCCCGCAATTTAAATGTTGCATTAACAAGGCAAAAAGATAGCACCGGTTCGCTACACAAATTTAAATGGGGCCAATATTAGATTAGATTCGCCCGCATATGGTCTTTATATTTAATTACAAGGTGAA
Organism: Avena insularis; assembly: GCA_023614405.1. Taxonomy (NCBI): domain Eukaryota; kingdom Viridiplantae; phylum Streptophyta; class Magnoliopsida; order Poales; family Poaceae; genus Avena; species Avena insularis. Next base: position 24,720,415 of record CM042689.1, on the reverse strand, counting down.
TCGACATAAGGTCCCCAAACACCCACAAATATGTATGCAATCATGAACAAGTTGATATGCAACAATTCATATAGGTATCAATTTATAAAATAGGGCTCGAAAGGTTCACAATTGGGTATCGACGATCTTGGGTCAAGGGTTCGACGGGGTTCGGCTCGCCAGGATCGGTCTTGGGGTTCCGAGGGTTCGAGCTTCGGGGTCTCTGTGCCGGGAAGGAGAGCTTGACGCGATGCTAGGTTCCGGATCGGTCTTCGGATTCCAAGAATAGGGCCTTCGAATCGCGTCGGCACACTTGGGGGTCTCGGCGAGATCGATCCTCAGATGGTCTTGGTCATGACACAAATGATGCAGATCTTGGACTTGTGCAACAGCACATGGCTCCTCGACTCGATTTTGGGACAACCCCATCTTCTTAACAACACCACACAGATACAATCATTGGCCACTTCGGTATAGGTCCTTGGCGTTGTGCTCCTGGCAGGAACATAACACAGCAAATGCACCATTAGGTCGCTCGGCCAGACGCGTGGAACGGCGCAGGGTTCGGAGGACGCGGATGGCGCGACTGGGGTGGCTCGGGTTGAAGCAGGGGAGAGGCAGGACGCGTGGCCGAGCTCTGCATCAGGGTGATGGACGCGGGGCCGGCCAGTCTCGCGCGGCGCGGAGGCAGACGCGGGGCGGCGGTTGAGCTCACAGGTGGGCACGGTGATGAAGCAAGGGCGGCGTCGAGCGGCCGGAAGCGGGAAGGAAACGGACAAGCGCCCCATAGCCGACGACGATGGCGGGAAGATGCTCGGTGATGGAGCGAGCTGCACGCGCCAGGGGGCCACGCGGCGAGGCGCAGGGACGCGGGATGGTGGCGGATGGGGCCCTACGGGGACGCGGATGCCGACCGAGAGGAGGACGAAGGCAAGGGGGTGTCAGGGAGCAGGGGCTCCAGGGCAGGGAGAGTGGGGTGGGGATGACACCAGGGAAGCCCGGAGGACGGCGGGGTTCTGGCGGTGGTGGTGCAGAGGGGAGGGCCTCGCGAGAGAGGGAGTTTTAGGAGGGAGGAAGCGAGCAAGCGGGGTGAGAGAGGGGATCACGCGAGAGGACAGATGCGGGGTGGGTCCAGGGAGTTGGTGGGGGTGTGGTTGACCGCGTTGGTCATACGCGGAGTGGCTAGGGAGTGGTGGCGGCTGGGTGGAGGGGTGGGGTGAGAGAGGTGAGGATTAGGGTTAGGTTTTCAGGGGTAGTCTAGGTTTTGGTTTTGGTAGTAGGTGGTCTGGACGGTTGGGCTTTTGGGCCAGCCGGCTGGACTGCCTTCTTAAAAAAATAGTTTTGCTATTTCTTTTATTTTAAAATAAACTTTTGTAAATAGTTTTAGATAAATAAAAGATCCGGCTGGTCCGATGGTTTTGGTTTGAACAAAGAGGGGTGGATATTAATATATAGAAAACAAAGTAATTCTTCTAATAAAATTGTTTTAGTCAATTAGATGCATGCTGATGCACAAGTATTATTTAACACACAATTTTCTAGTAGTGGATTTTAACGGGGTGCTACAACTAGCGAGGAGCACTTTACGTGCATCGCGATTCTCATTTTGTTCTGAGGTGTGTGTACAGTACTTCTTTTCAAAAGTGTAGCTCCGAAGACACGGTTCTTTTCAAAAGCGAATCTCATCGACAGTGATGATGTTCTTGATGATGAAGACACGGTTCAAAAGTGTAGCTCCAAAGAGTGTTACTCCAGCAATGACAGTGACGATGTTCTTGACGATGAAGACACGGTTCAAAAGTGTAGCTCCGAAGAGTGTTACTCCAACAAAGAAAGTGATGATATTCTTGGCAATGAAGACACGGTTGAAGAGTGTAGCTCAGAGGCCAACAAGAGAGCAGTACTTGAAGAGAAATTTGAATCGATCTCCAAGGATGACATTGTCGAAGAGTGTTACTTCAATGAGGAAGATGAAATGGATCGTATGGGCATCTAGAGGGGGGGTGAATAGGTGCTACTCAATTTTAGTCCTTTTTTAATTTTAGGCTTGACACAAAGTAAATTCTCTAGAGATGCAACTACGAGAATTTCCCTATATGCAAACCTAGCTACTAAGCACGTAAAGAGAGGAGCAAGGAAACCATACTCGGAGACACAGGGATTTGTTTTACCGTAGTTTCTTCCTTGTTAAGGGAAGTACATCTGTGTTGGAGGGGTGGGAGGTTCTAAGACCACCACGCCACAAAAGCCCTCACCCTATTCTCCGATGGATCTCGCCACGAAATGCCTTATCCACCTTCTCCACTATTGGTACCCTTCGAGGCGGGAACCGGTGCCTTTAAAACTCTACCGGGGCACACGCCCACAACTGAATTGGGGGCTCCCGAGATGAAAACAAGCTATCACAAGAACAAGGTTTATCAATATGAACAAAACAAGAATCTAGATATTTGCAAGAAATACTAGATCGGTGATTCTCCAAATGAATGGAGAGGAGATGAAGCGCTTGATTGTAGTTGTTGAAGATCGAGATCTCCTCCTTCGATTCCCCAAGGGATAGAGCCTTTGGGTGGATGAAGGTGAAGCTCTCTTAGTTGAAGAATGATGAACATATCTGACTTTTTTGAATGAATCAAGAGTTCTGGTCGGAGGGGAAAGGCAGGCTTAAATACCCCCTGCCCAGAACAAGCCATTGGAGGATTTTAGGGGCGGATTATCCGCCCTCTTTGGGGCGGACTATCCGCCCTGGGGTGAAAATACGCCCCCAAGGACGGATACTCCGGGGAAAACTCCGCCCCCAATGCAGAGAGCGACGCAGGCCTTGTCTTGAAGAAAAACCTTGGGGGGCGGACTTTCCGCCCCCTCCAGAGGCAGACTATCCGGCCCAGCCAGAAAATCCGGCCACAAAGTCCGCCCCCTCTCTAGGGGTTGCGCTCTTCAAAGAAAGGGGAGGGGCGGATTACCCAGCCCAGCCGGAAAATCCGGCCAGGAAACTCCGCCCCCTCTATGGGGGTTGTGCCCTTCTGGATATGGGGAGGGGCAGATTATCCGCCCCTGGTAGGGGCGGATTATCCGCCCCCAAAAGCAGAATTCCTTTTCCTTTTTCAATGAAGATCTGCGGCACTTCAACACACATTAAATAATCCTTGATATTGTTATCTAACACACAAAACACTAGGGATTATGAAATGTTCTTTTAATCTCCCCCTTTTTGGTGTTAGATGACAAGACTAGGATTTGCAAAAGACTACTAACGGCACCTTAAACTAAATGAAAGAGGCTCCCCCTAGATGTGTACATATTTAAAAATTTGCATTTGAATACAAATGCACACACTATAGAGAACGCAACTTTCATAGCAAAGACAATTAAAACAAGGTGAGTTAGGAAACAAGGTCATACCACCTGGATGTGAATATAGACAAATAAAATAATGAGATTGTCAGGCTCCAAGCACATCCCACAAAATTGATGCATACACTAGATAATCCCATGATCCTATATGTCATCAAATAGAATGTCAGACTCCATAGATAAATCCAGAATTCCATGAGAGTAGATCCACAATATAAATCCAGAATTCCATAGGACCATACATAATAAAGCACGACAAAGTCTTACATTATCCAAGCACAAATAGCAAATAAGTTCACACTAAAGGGGCACAAGAATGCAAATGAAACGAATGAAAAAGCAAGTGCTTGCGCCCGACCCATGCAAATCCGTTGACCTAATAGAACTACTTCTCCCCCTTTGGCATCGAAATGCCAAAAAGGAAGAAGAGCGATGCTAACGCCCCAGAAGATCACGCCTCCTCATCCTCATCGTAGTCATCCCCGTCCCCTTCCTCTTCATCATACTCTTCATCATCATCATCGGCTGTAGGAGTAGGAGCCCGCAGAGGTGGAGGAAACAAGTGACTCTCAAGCTCGCCATAGCTGAAACCAGAACGGTTGCACTATGCATAGGGCTCCGGAGTAGTTGGAGCAGGAGGATGGCCAGAAGCACCGGACACATGGTGAAGAATAACCTGCTGAGTATGAGCCATCTCATGGCTCCTCCGATACTCCTCATACTGGCCCTTGTGAGTGTCTATGCCCATGCATAGGATGTGTCGCTATAACCAATTGAGTTGTTTGACTTCGCGAGCCATTGGGGACTCAGTGTGACGGCGACCACTAGCCCGAGCATCACGCATAAAGGACTCAGGGGCAGTGGAGGGGTGGGAGGTCTTCTGAGCTTTGTTGTAAATTTTCTTTGACTTGTGCAAACCATCCAGATCAGTGCCAAAGTCCTCATGTGGCAGCATATGCTTGATGAGAATCATGATAAATGGAGCATATGGAATGGAGAGCCTGTTGAGCATCGCATCGGTCATCTCATGATAGATGAAGTCCATCACATCCAACTTATATCATGTAGACGAGCCAGCATTGGTGGCACACTCGTGAGCAAAGGAAAGAAGAGGAACCAGGTGACCGCGGATCTTGTCATTATTGCCTCCACTGGGAGTAATGCTGTCCCGAAACATGCCTACAAGGGTGGCATACAATGGAGAGAGGCCAGCAAAGGTACCAGCAACACCATTGGGTGGCAGACATGGAGCAAGCACAGTATCCTTGGATGGCCTGAGCGGAGAGATAATGCGGTGTCCTGAAGGGGTGTCCCGCCCATGAAAAGCATAGCCAAGAACCTGACCAAAGGTGCGGAAATCAGACTGGATCATTGATGTACCTGTCATCCACTTCATAGTACGAAGCTCATCGCCGCAGATAACCAGAGTGGAGAAAAACTGCTTCACGATCTTGGAATCATAGTGACACTGCAGAGTCATGAGTGGATGAAGCCCCATCTTGCGAGTCACATCCAAAGCGTCACGAAGGCGAGCCTTGGATTGAGCCTCAGGCATATTCAGAGGGTGCATGGGGCGAATTTTGAGAGAAATATATACATCATCATGGATATACCGAAAATGAGAGCACCAAAACATAGAATCCTCTGGCTCACCATCACTGTCAGCATCTGCATAGTAATCTGTCTGGCGCATGGATGAGTAATCAGTGCTGTCCATGGCCTTGTAATTAGGCCGAGCCTCCTTACCCTTACCCTTTCCCTTGCGAGATGCAACCCACTTGGCTTTCTTTGCTGCCTCTGCCATCTGTTCATCTTCTCTGGCTAACCTGCGAACCTCTGTTTCGTCAATAAATGTGCCCTCTGTAGTGGTCCTGGGATAACGGGCACGGGGACAACGCTTGTAGGTATTAGAAGTGCGAGAACCACCTGTGAAAAGCATGGAGAGGTAGCATGGGGATAAGCACACACACAAGTCCAGGAGACATGTTAGAAATAGTAGGAAAACAGTCCATGAGCCAGAAGAGTGCAGGTGAGAAAATCGGAACCAAACCAGACCAGACAAGTAGTCTCTAGGCCGGACTTTCCGGCCATAGGGGCGGATAATCCGCCCCTGGAGAAATTTTTCTGGTTTGGCCCAGATTTACCAAGGCAACACAGATCGGGCACAAGGGGTGTATTTCTACTGATTTTAACATGCAAGGGAAACACCAAGTATCATCTACCACGAGATTTCCACCACAACAATGAATCTCAAGCAAAATAGATGGATGAGGGAGTTACCCTCACTCATTGGAGGAAGCGCTCGGAGGAGAAGGTACCCGGAGGCGAGGGAAGAAGATCCGTGGAGGGCCCGGAGAATCCGGTGGTCAAATCAACTCCGGGGAGGGGCGGAAGCTCCGGCGGCTGCTGGAGGCAGAGCTAAGGGTGGGGGAGGGTTGGCTGCTCTGTTTGAGCCTGGACTCTCCCGACCCAGCCCTTTAGAGGCTGAAAGCGCCTAGGGCGGATAATCCGCCCCCTCTGATTTTTTCTGTAAAGACAGAATCAGGCCGGAGCATCCTAGCAAAACCCCTCGATGGTGTATTGAGGACTTGTGTGGAAGAATAGATGGTTCAAGGAGAGAAAAAAGGCTTGGCTGTAGATTAACAAACTGTGATGGTACTACACACCCAAAGTTGCAAGAACAAATCGAACAAGAGCCAAAGTTGGGTGTGTTTTCCATAGGAACAAGAGATATGCAAGAAAAACCAAAGAGAGCCATTAGAAACCAACTCTTCAAGGAATAGGGCGGTGGCCGAATCCACCATGTTGGAGTGCATGGCATGACACCGCGAAGATGTATCTTGAGTTCAAAACCAATGCTCATCAATAACCCACATATCACAAAATGATATTAAGGGAAATGATTTTTCTTGCTTTCGGCATTATGGGGGGAGGGTTAGCCCAATCAATTAGGACCACACTCCCCCTATGTCTATGCCCGCATCTAAACCAAATACATGAATAAGAGTAAGTGGGTGTGCAAGGGTAGTCAAGCCAAGCTCCTTGAAAATATGATATTTAGCTCATTCCTCAAATAACAAAATCTCGCTTCATCAAGAGGCTTCGTGAAGATATCAGCAAGTTGGTTCTTCGTTCTCACAAAGGATAGTGCAATATCACCACGAGCAACATGATCCCGAATAAAATGATTGCGAATCTCAATATGCTTTGTTCTTGTGTGCTGCATCGGATTATAGTCAATTTTGATAGCACTTTCATTATCACATAAAAGAGGCACTTTGTCACAATTGACACCATATTCCTTTAAATTTTGCCTCATCCATAATAATTGTGTACAAGCACTTGCAGCAGCAACATATTCATCTTCGGCAGTTGAGAGTGATATGCAATTTTGTTTCTTTGAAGACCAACACACTAGAGACCTGCCCAAGAATTGACATGCACCAGAAGTTGATTTTCGATCATCTTTGTCATCAGCCCAATCTGAATCAGTGTAACCACATAGAGAGAAACTTGAACCTTTGGGATACCATAACCCAAAATTTGGGGAATGAACGAAATATCTGAAGATTCGTTTGACTGCCACTAAGTGGCTTTCTTTAGGAGCGGATTGGTACCTTGCACACACTCCTACACTTAACACGATATCGGGCCTAGATGCGCAAAGGTAAAGGAGAGAGTCGATCATGGATCGGTATACCTTTTGGTCCACGTCTTTACCCTTGGGATTGAGCTCAAGATGACACTTTGTTTGCATTGGAGTAGCAACACCATTGAGATCCGTCATCTTGAACCTCTTGAGCATGTCTTGGATGTACTTAGCTTGATTAATAAAAGTTCTCTCTCTAAGTTGTTTGATCTCAAATCCAAGAAAGAACCTCAATTCACCCATCATAGACATCTCAAACCTGTCAGTCATAAGCTTTGAAAATTCATCGTTAAAAGCTTGGTTAGTAGAGCCAAAAATAATGTCGTCTACATATAGTTGGCATACAAAAAGCTCCACATTAACCTTCTTAGTAAAAAGAGTGAGATCGATTTGCCCAACTTCGAATCCACGGTCTAACAAAAGCTCTTTAAGGTGCTCATACCATGCACGTGGGGCTTGTTTAAGTCCACAGAGCGCCTTATCGAGTTTGTAGACATGGTTTGGAAATTTGGGGTCCTCAATACCCAGGGGTTGCTTGACGTATACCAACTCATGTAGTGGACCATTAAGAAACGCACTCTTAACATCCATTTGCTGTAATTTAAAATTATGATGGGCGACATAGGCAAGAAGGATACGAATGGACTCAAGACGAGCCATAGGAGCATAAGTCTCACCAAAATCAATTCCTTCCACTTGAGAGAATCCTTGAGCCACGAGTCTTGCTTTATTCCTCACAATAATGCCATTTTCATCTTGTTTGTTCTTGAAAATCCACTTGGTGCCGATAACATTACAACATTCCTTGGGTTTCTCTACGAGCTTCCAAACTTTGTTGCGCTCGAAGTTATTTAATCCTTCATGCATTGCAACAACCCAATCGGGATCTTCAAGAGCATCAAAGACCTTCTTCGGTTCAACCATACAAATGTGAGCTTGATGATCACAGAAGCTTGCAAGTTCTCTTCTAGTAGACACCCTTCTTCGAAGATCACCGACAACCTTGTCAAGAGTGTGTCCTCTAAGCTCAAGGTTCCGATCAGCACGAGCCTTGCGACGAGTCTCAATATCCTTATTGTTTCTAGGAGGAGTTGATTCAGCATTTGTATCCTTGTCTTGTCCACTACCTTGCCCTTGATCTTGATCTTGCCCTTGATCCTGTTCTGATTTGACAACATGAGCTTGTTGCTGAACATTTTCTTCAAGACCAGATAATCTGCCCCCTAGTGGGGCCGGACTATCCGGCCTGGGTGAAGCAGCTGCAACATCCTCTTCCTGATAGTGCCTGACAGAGCTGGGAGATCCAGGGTCGGATAATCCGCCCTCGGGGGCCGGAGAATCCGACCTGGAGTCTTCTTAACTGATTTCTTCTTCTTCTGATCCCCTGGGATGAGTTGGAGTGCCAGGGGCGGACTATCCTCCCCTTGAAGGGGGCGGATAATCCGGCCTGGGACTGCCATTTTGTCCAGGAGACTGATGAGCGTCAGAAAGTTGTGGTGTTGGTGCAGAGTTTTCTACAGCAGTAGGAGCTTGTTGATCTTGTGAAGATGAGGGATCCACTTGAGTGGAGCATTGTCCTTCCCGATCCACCACAAGGGGTTCCTCAATGGGGCGGAAAAATCCCACGCCCATTCTTCTTATGGCATCTCAGGGTATTTCAACATCTGCATCACAAACATCAACTTGCCCCACATAGGAGCCGTTATTTTCATCGAACTCCACACTACAAGATTCTACAACAGTCCTGGTGAGCTTGTTGTAGACTCTATAAGTGTGGGATTCGGCACTGTAACCAACAAAAATACCTTCTAAAGCCTTGGACTCAAATTTAGACAAGCGGACACCTTTAATAAGAAAGAAACACTTACAACCGAATACCTTGAAGTATGAGATGTTGGGCTTGTTACCGGTAAGTATTTCATATGGAGTCTTGTCCAAAATCTTTCGGAGGTAGATCCGGTTAGATGAGTGACAAGCGGTGGATATGAATTCAGCCCAAAAGTTGCAAGGAGACTTGAATTCGGCCAACATTGATCTTGCCATGTCCATCAAAGTCCGGTTCTTCCTCTCAGCTACACCATTTTGTTGAGGGGTGTACGCAGCGGAATATTGATGTCTTATCCCCTCTTCGCTTAGAAACTCATTCAAAGTGTAGTTCTTGAATTCGGAGACGTTGTCACTTCTTATTGCCAAGATAGGAACATTGTGTTGATGTTGAACTTCATTGGCAAAGTCAATGACCGTTTGTTGAGTCTCACTCTTTAGCTTGAAGAAATAGACCCATGTATATCTTGAGTAATCATTGACAATGACCAAGCAATATTTCTTCCCACCGAGACTGGCATGAGATGGAGGACCAAATAAATCCACATGAAGTAATTCCAAGATCCTCTTTGAAGACACAATAGTCTTCCTCTTGTGGGGAGAGTCATGCATTTTGCCTTCAACACAAGCCCCGCAAACACGATCTTTGGCAAATGAGACATTGTCTTTTAGTCCAAGGATGTGGCCACCCTTGTGGAGACTTTGCAAAGTTCTCATGTTGACATGGGCTAAACGGCGATGCCATAACCAGCCCACGTCGGCCTTTCCGAATAGGCACATCGGACCCGAAGTGGTTTTCCCCAAAAAGTCCACCACATACAGGTCATTTTCGATGTACCCAACAAAAGCTACCTTTAGAGACTTGCTCCACAAGAGTACCACCAAATCATCATCAATGAAAACAGCAAAACCCATCTTGCCAAGGGCACGAATAGAAAGAAGGTTGTAACCGAGGGTCTCAATAAGCATGATGTCCACGAGAGAGATATAGTGGGCAACCACAACCTTGCCAAGACCCAATACCTGAGATTTAGACTTATCACCATAGGAGACTGAAATATTATCATGATTGGGACACATCTCCATGATGATCTCCTTGCTTCCGGTCATATGACTAGTGCATCCACTATCCAGCACCCATTTCGACCCACCGGAAGCATAGCCCTACAAGAGAATTACTTCTTGGTTTTAGGTATCCATTTTCAATGGGTCCTCTCATGTTAGTAACAAGGGTATTTGGAACCCAAATATACCATGCAACATATTCATCAAAAGGACCGACATAATAAGCATAAACATCACCATAATCATCACAAAAGAGTTCATAATTTGGATTGTGAGACCCTGCAAATCCAATATTGTTAGTTTTGCCTTTTGATACATTCTTCTCAGCAGTGCTTGTCTTTGATTGTACATTCTTGGTCTTGTTCTTCTTGTTTTTCTTCTTCTTGGACTTGGTGACATACCCAAGTCCCTCTTTACCAATATTTGACTTTTGCTTGCCAAGAACTTCATCAAGAACACCCTTATATTTGGGAGTGATGTCATTGACAAATTCTTCTTCCATACTAGCATTTTACTTGTGAATGTATGTTGACTTGGATGTGCTAGGAACATCATACTTGGCCAATCTAATTTGGAGCTGATCATGTGACTCACTAAGAATGGAGAAATTGCTTTTCAACGCCTTGTGGGCGATGTCAAGTTTCTCCAATTCCTCGGAGAGTCTATCATGAGCAGCCCCAAAGTCAATCTTTTCCTTCTTTAACTTCTTTGCTTTGGCGACTGCATTGTCATGTTCCTTAACAAGTTTAACCACTATTGATGGGTTTCGCGGCATAGTAAATCAAAATTTTCTACGGATGCGAACAGAGGGAAGCCAAGATCTAATCTAGGAGATGCAAACAACGAGAGGGATTAGATGAGATCTTCATACCCTTGAAGATTCGCACAGCGGAACATTCGTCAGAACATGGGTGATGTAGTCGTACTCGCTTCTCCTCCTCGCGATCCGATCCGATCTAACACCGCAAGTGGCAATGCCTCCGAGAGATGCACACGTGCGGCACCTCGACGTCTCCTCCTTCCTCGGTCCAGCAAGTATGGTGGAGAGACGGATTGGATCTACAACGCGACGGCGCGGTGCAAGTGGTGGAGAGTTTCTGCAGCAGGGCTTCGCCTACACGCAGTCGGGAGGGAGAGAGAGAGGAGGGCAGCCGGGCAACTAGGCTTGAGGGGAAGGTGTGTGTGGGGGGTGTGCCCCAGCCCTCTATATATAGAGGGGTGGGCGCCAGCCCTAACCCCTCCCCCAAGCCCTAGGCCGGCGGCCAAAGGAGGGAGGAGTGGGGGGCAAGGAACCCCCTCCCCCCTTCGAGAAGCTCCAATTAGGGTTTCCCCTTGTTTGGCCGGCTGGGCCCTATGGGGCCTTGTGCCCCTGGCCCAATGTGGCCAGGGCACTCCCTCATAGGCCCATGCCCCCTCCCGACAGGTGGGACCACGTTGGTCCCCCTCCGGAAGGTTCTAGAAGGTTCCGGTACAATACCGATTAACCCGGAACAATTCCGAACTCCAAAAACTGCACTGCCTTATATGAATCTTATTCTCCGGACCATTCCGGAACCTCTCGTGATGTCCTGGATCCCATCCGAGACTCCGAACAAAAACTCATAAACCAATTATCCAATCTATCCTAGCGTCGAGACACGTTAAGTGTGTGACCCTTCGGGTTCGAGAATATGCAGACATGATCTTATATCAATAATCAATAGCGGGGTCTGGAAACCGATATTGACTCCCACACATTCATCGATGATCATATCGGATGAACCACGATGCCAGGATTCAATCAATCCCATATATATATTCCCTTTGTCTCGCGATATTTTACTTGCCCGAGATTCGATCGTTGCACTGGCCATACCTAGTTCAATCTCATTCACAGCAAGTACTTTATCCGTTCCGTAATCCGATATCACTTTGTGATTAACTCCTTAACCACATGCTTGCAAGCGGTGTTGATATTGATTACCGAGTGGGCCCGAAGTATATCTCTCCGACTTGGGAGGGACAAATCCCATCTCGATACATACAACCCAACAGGCACTTTCCGATCACCTGAGAGACACCTTTATGATCACCCTCTCATAGGATGACGTTTGATGACCTCAAAGCTTTCTTCCGATACCAGGGAGTTGTATTATCTCATGGTCTAAGGAATACAATATTTGACATAAGGAAAGCTTCGCAAAGATGAACACGATGACACGATCTAATTGCTTCGCTTAGTTTGGTCATCCATCATATCATTCTCCCAATGATATGATCTCATTATTAATCGACAACTCATGTCTATGGTTAGGAAACCTTAACCATCATTAATCAATGAGCTAGTCCATAGAGGCGTACTAGGGACACGGTGTTGTTCACAAACCACACAAGTATTAAAGTTTCCGCTTAATACAATTCTAGCATGGAATATAAACTTTATCATGAACAAGAATTATAATAATAACATCTTTATTATTGCCTCTAGGGCATAATTCCAACAACTATTTCTTCATGTGACTCCTCAATGGACTCAAGTCTCTCTTCAAGGGAAACCCGAGCCTCTTCTTCTTCTTCTAGAGCATTTTTTAAGGATGCAATTTCCATTGCATCCTCCCTTTCAATTCTGCCCTTTTCTTCTAGGAGGGCTTCATTTTGGGCCAGCCGGTCCATAAGAGCCTCAAAACGTATTTTTTGCTCACCTTGCAAGTTAGTGAAGAAATAATCCAAAGCAATAATCTCTTCTTTAACCTTAAGACTAGTATGATCATCCATGTCAATCATAGCCTTAGGAAAGGAAGAGTTAGAAGTAGTTACCTCAGAACTTGTTGCCATGAGACAAGTAGCATTCTTGTTGATGACGTTTTCGTTCGGAGAGTCGAAGAGAGATGTTGATGTAGATGTGGTGACTATAGCAGCCACTTCTTGATAGCTATCATCCTTGTCCTCATCTTCACTTTCCGAAGAATATTCTTCTTGAGCCACTAGAACAATCTTTGGTTGCTTCTTGAAAGGAGCATTCTTCTTTACAAACTGTTTCTTGCATGGAGCCTTTGACTTGTCTTTGAAAATAAGTCTTCCTCCATTATCTTCCCTGCTTTGATATGGACACTCAGCTACATAGTGCAGCCGGTCTCCACAGTTGTAACATGTTCTTAGCTTGGGACCATTTTCCTTTCTTCCATAAGCTCCACTCTTGCATTCTAGTTCAGCTTTAGCTTTGGCCGGGTCTTTCCAAAAGTTTCTAGCATAAAGAGCCAGGTATTGTCCATGGATCCTTTTTATATCCTCGGGACAGTCCATACCTTCTATGGCATATTCATCATGATCAATCACACTAGTCTTCAAGGCCATGTTGACCCCTTTTTGCGTCCCCATAGCTCGTACACGAGCATCTTCGGCATTCTTGGCAGCCACTTTGAAAGCGGCCATTTCTTGCATTACCTCATTGGATGTCATAAGGTGGTAATTATGCCTACCTTGGAGACTTTTAAAATCTGTGGGCTCAAATGGCATAAGAGCACTAACATACTTGCGCTTGATCCATGCATCATCAACGTGAGAGGCACCATGATTCCTGAAAGTGGTGGTTATTGCCTTGAGCCTCCTCTACATGTCCTCGTGGTTTTATCCATCCAACATATAAAATTCTTCATCTTCATTGCTCAAAGCATCATATCTATTCCTTCTCATACTTTCATTTCTGATGAAGAGCTCGGTGAGAGCATCCCAAGCTTCCTTAGCTGTACTAAGATGCTGAATGTGTGGCATGTCTTTGTCACCCACACCAAGTTGTATCATGTGTAGAGTTGTAGCGTTGAGTTGACTATCGACAACCTCTCTTCTTGTGAGATTGTTGGGATTTCCAACATGAAGACCATTCTCGGTGATTTTCCACAACTCAATGGAGGAACTGCACACATGAGACTTCATCAAAAATTGCCATTGAATAAAAGTAGATGCTGAAAGTTTGGGTGGATCACCCCTATTATGTATATGTGGGTGAGGGATAGGTGGATCCGGAGAATACACATGGGAAACCTCATTGTATCCTTCCTTACCACTATCCTTTTTAGAGGAGGAGCTCTTGCTAGTGCCATCACCAACCACTTCGTTATCTGTGGAATCGGTTTTACCCGTTTCCTTGGATTGCGGAGTGGTAGCCTTAGAGTTAGATGGAGGTGATGCTGCGGATGTGGAGAGACGCATTGTCAATTGACGTATCTCTTCCATCTTAGCCTCCATTGAACTCACCAAGGTTGTTTCCAACGTCTTGAGATCGTTCATGGTGACTACCTCCAGAGCATCACTCCCATCTACCTTGGAACCCATACTTCTCTTAGGCGGTTAAGCCCGAATTAAGAGCCGGGGCTCTGATACCAATTGAAATGGATCATATGGGCACCTAGAGGGGGGGTGAATAGGTGCTGCTCAATTTTTAGTTCTTTTTCAATTTTAGGCTTGACACAAAGTAAATTCTCTATAGATGCAACTACGAGAATTTCCCTATATGCAAACCTAGCTACTAAGCACGTAAAGAGAGGAGCGAGGAAACCGTAGTGGAGCACGTGGAGACACAGGGATTTGTTTTACGCAGTTTCTTCCTTGTTAAGGGAAGTACATTTGCGTTGGAGGGGTGGGCGGTTCTAAGACCACCACGCCACAAAAGGCCTCACCCTATTCTCCGATGGATCTCGCCACGAAAGGCCCGATCCACCTTCTCCACTATTGGTACCCTTCGAGGCGGGAACCGGTGCATTTACAACTCTACCGGGGCACACACCCACAACTGAATTGGGGGCTCCCGAGATGACAACAAGCTGTCACAAGAACAAGGTTTATCAATATGAACAAAACAAGGATCTAGATATTTGCAAGAAATACTAGATCGGTGATTCTCCAAATGAATGGAGAGGAGATGAAGCGCTTGATTGAAGTTGTTGAAGATCGAGATCTCCTCCTTCGATTCCCCAAGGGACGGAGCCTTTGGGTGGATGAAGGTGAAGCTCTCTTAGTTGAAGAATGATGAACAGATCTGACTTTTTCGAATGAATCAAGAGTTCTGGCCGGAGGGGAAAGGCATGCTTAAATACCCCTTCCCAAAACAAGCCATTGGAGGATTTTACGGGCGGATTATCCGCCCCCCTTTGGGGCGGACTATCCGCCCTGGGGTGAAAATCCGCCCCCAAGGACAGATACTCCGGGGAAAACTCAGCCCCCCATGCAAAGAGCGACGTAGGCCTTGTCTTGAAGAAAATCCTTGGGGGCGGACTTTTCGCCCCTCCAGGGGCGGACTATCTGGCCCAGCCGGAAAATCCGGCCGCAAAGTCCGCCCCCTCTCTAGGGGTTGCGATCTTCAAAGAAAGGGGAGGGGCAGATATCCGGCCCAGCCGGAAAATCCAGTCAGGAAACTCCGCCCCTCTCTGGGGGTTGCGCCCTTCTGGATATGGGGAGGGGCGGATTATCCGCCCCCAAAAGCAGAATTCCTTTTCCTTTTTCAATGAAGATCTGCGGCACTTCAACACACATTAAATAATCTTTGATATTGTTATCTAACACACAAAACACTAGGGATTATGAAATGTTCTTTCAGAAGATAAATGTGTGATTGAGATGCTCGGGTTTCACCCATACAAAGAGATTCTTTTCCTCAGTGAATCAGCCAAAACAGGACTGGCCTATCATTCGAATAGCTCGAAGATCCAATGCTTAGGCAATATATACCCAACAGATTATGTCAATTACTATGGTTACAGGTATAAAGGGGATGCAATGGACACAGTCAAATATGCTTTTCCATACACACCATGTTGGATTGAAGAGTTCCCTGGAAACATTTAGTTTATAAAGGTTAACCAGCATTAGCTTATGTTGGCCGCAAACCATTCGTCCAACAGAAGGAATGTGTAGCATATGATGTTCGGTCATCATTGATATCTGTACTAAGAATTGTTTTCTACTGGAGAATGTTACTACTATGTATCTTTGTTTATTTCATTTGGTGTGATTTTTTCTTCAGAAGGCTACTACTTTAGTTAATTGGTTTATGAGTTGTTTCGTCCTAGGCGTATGCACTTCTCTGTTTGAGCCAAGATACCAGCTTCAGACACCTTACTGACCATGTCCTCTAGAGATGAACTGCTTGGATAGACTAGAATTTGTGATGCAAAGATTACCTACCTAGCTTGAATAGCATTCTTAAGCACTCCCCATGATCGAAGCAATGGACAACACATCTTGTCTCATTTTTCCTAGGAATTCCCTAGCAATGGACAACACATCGAAGCAATGGACAATACAGCTTGGATAGACAGGTATTCATGAATCATGTTGACAGTTGGGATTTTCGGAGTGAAAGTTGTTCATGTTTCTCTGAACCCAAATTATTGTCATCGCCTGTACAGTTGGGATGAAAAATGTGCATGTCTGCTAGTAGTATAGTTTAGTTGAGTAGAGATAGCAAATGTTAGCAACACTCACCGCTAATATGATGATTTCAGTAGTCACTGCTATGATAAGGGTGAGCAATGTGCAGACCATTTTGTCGCGAGAGTCCCGTAACTTGCATAGTAAGTAAGTACCATTTTAAAAGTTGTGCATGTTTCTCTGAACCCAACACTACAAGAAATATGGTAATTTTTTACCCTCCATATTGGTCACTAGATGGTCATTGTTCTTCATTTGTGACCTTCTTATGACCAAAAACAGATGGTCAAAAGCTGAGAGTCACTGACGGACAATAAAGACCTTTTTTCTGCATTGGTCATATACTACTATGACCAACATAGATGGTCATAGTTTCTATGACCAAATGTTTTGGTCATGGGCTATCTACCATGTCCATGTCATATCCTACGTGGCCAATCCTACGTGGCAGATCTGTGACCAATCCAAATGGTCGTATATCGAAATAAGCTCAGTCCAGTTTAGACTACTTAATGGGCCAAGCCCAACCATTTTGCCATGTTTATGTTTTATTTCTTGTTAATTCTAGTCGCTTACATGGTCCTAGCCCAAAATTTTGACCTTTTTAGTTACTGGGTCAATTTCATCATGGGCCTTAAGCATTTTTGCATTCCAAATTCTTTTTTTGCCTTGGCTTTGGTCCTTTTCATTCACATTTTTCAGCAACACCGTTCTATTTTCAGCATAGTATAGACATTCAACATTTTATTAACAGCATAACTAAATAGCAGACCACTTAATCTCAGCATGTTATATTAAGTTACAACTCCATCCAACACAAGAATCAGCGACAGAAGACCACCATCAATATAATCTCAGCATGTTATATTAAGTTACAACTCCATCCAACACAAGAATCAGCAACAAAAAACCACCATCAGTATACATACATCAGGGTTCACATAACGTACGCATACACATGAAATCCAGGTTCAGATAACCTGAACAGCAAAATATCAGCACAATTTGACAGATGCACAAACCACCTGCACACTAAAAAAGAACAAAAATATGTTAGGGAGAGAAGAGCAACAAAGATCTGAAAATCTAGTCACAACACAAAACAGTACTCTCAATTTTCTTAACTGAACAAGCAACAAAGATAGATAAATACTGCAGCACTAGTGAGTATTCTGTTGACAAGCAAATATTGCATCAAGCATTGCATTAAGCATTAAAACTTAAAGCAAACAGTATGTTGACAGTACTACATTTAGTTGAAGAATAAAGTGCAAGAAAATTCAGAATCATTTGAAGCATTTGAAGCTGTCAATATATACTCCTGTTATCTATGTTTACGGAAGCTTACAGAAAATTATCTATGTTTTCTTGTACTTTTGGATGGAACTGCTATTTGTTTCTTCAAAATGCAAGCACTGATTCGGATAAGATATTCAATGTACCAGAAAAGTCAGAATTATACTCCTAGGAGTACGTTGAGCGACATGCAAATTTTTCATGGTGGAAATGGTACAGTAATAACAAGCATGTAAACCATAGCAGATGTTCTACGAAAATGAACAAAAGTCACAAAAATTACAGTAGTAATAAGGTTCTATACTCTGACT
The DNA here is from genome assembly GCA_023614405.1 of Avena insularis. Classification (NCBI taxonomy): domain Eukaryota; kingdom Viridiplantae; phylum Streptophyta; class Magnoliopsida; order Poales; family Poaceae; genus Avena; species Avena insularis. The sequence goes on along the minus strand of CM042689.1, from coordinate 24,702,532 downwards.
TCCTCAAGGCACCAAGTAATAAAAGTAACACCGTCAAATGTGCATAACAAGGGTATAACAAGAGTATATTTTGCATATGCACACACACAATATAACAGTAGCAGTATATTTAATGTTGGCCTTGCCCAGGGTCAAGGATGAACACACAAGCATACACATGGAGAAGGAACACACAGAGGAGATACAGTACATGCACTCGTGCTTCTATTTTCTCTTGGTCGCTCTTATCAAATAACAAACTGGATAGAGTGCTAGTGGAGAAAGGGCCTATAGTCCCGGTTTGCAAGGGCCTTTAGTCCCGATTTTATATCCGGGACTGCGAAATCGGGACTAAAGGCTCATATTTTTAGTCCCGGTTTGTTACAAACCGGAACTAGAGGGCCACCATATGGGCGTTTTTTGCTGCAGGGGGATGAAGGACCTTTAGTACCGGGTCGTAATACGGCCTGGACTAAAGATTTTTTTTATTTTTTTTGAATTTTTTCTTAAACTTTTGAACTGTTTGACTCGTAATCATCTCATTTGGAACATTTTTAGCACTAAGTATATTTAATCTTAGGTCAAATTACACTTGTGGTCAAACTTCCCATTCGGTCACCCATCCTAGCACTACTCCACCCTTAGCACGCTTAACTTCTATGTTCCATCCGAATGTCCTTGCGCGAAGCCCTTTTGTACTTTGTTGTCAACACTATCGTATCAATCCTATTAACCCATATCAATATGCCATACATCTTTATTTATTGAAACTACAAACAACTATTTTAGTAAACAATAATAAATAAGTAATAATAATATTTTAATATAATGAAAGTAAAAAACTAAATAAAATAATATTTTATTCATTTTTTGCCATTATTCATTTAATATGGTATAAATAATATCTTTAAATCTGTAAATCGAAATTCGACAAATAATATATTCATTATTATCAGAAAAATGTGAGGAATCAAAATATGGAATAAAAACTTGCTAAATAATAAAAAAAATAACTTTTTCCCTTTTCAAATTTTAAAAATGTAAAAGAATCAGAAAAATGTGAGGAATCCATTATTTATAATTTTAAAAATCTAAAAATGTGAGTAATCCAAATAAGGCTGTTAAAATCAAACTCAATTTTTTTCCCACACATTTTGATAGGTTGTACATTTTTTTCCGACATCGTACGTAAAAGTTATAGCAATTTTAAGCTGCCCGCGTCGCATCCCTTTAGTCCAGGGTCGTATCACGAGCCGGGACTAAAGGATCACCCCTTTAGTCCCGGGCTGTATCATGACCCAGGACTAAAGGGTGTTGTCCGCACCTGCACACCTTTAGTCCCGTACCGTATCACGACCCGGGACTAAAGGTCCGAAATGACCCGGGACTAGAGTTTTCTCGGTGATCTGGCCACTAAAAACGGTACGAACCGGGACTAGTGTTCATACTAGTCCCGGCCGGTAATAATTCGGGACTAGTGTCAGACTCTAAATTGAACCGAAGCCTCTTTTTCTACTAGTGGTGCCTTTAAGTAGTGCATGACATTTTATGGTCAAGCCCACACTTTGCTCGATCCATAACTATCACCACTAGCTGCTAGTATATGGAAACTAGCAACCACCATGCTAGGCATGCAACTAAACTAACCCATGCAGACTTGGTACCGTACCGGCACAACACCAAGAAAAACTCTGATGACACTACTACTAGCTTGCCTTGCATACACCTATGGTGTGCACACTGCTACAGTATGAACTTGACCCTAGACACAAAAGAAAATAAACATGATTAAATTCCAAACAACAAGATTAACTCCAAAAGTTTACTGGAGATTTCAACAACAATTCCATGAATAATCAGTACAACATTGAATATCAGTGCAAGATTGGACGATTTACCATTATATTATTGATGCAGATGTGCATGTTTTAGAATTGAGGTGTTATACAAAGTGAATTTCTTATATATGCACAAATTCTCTAAAAAATCAGCATGACTGAAATCAAACACTAGCACATAATCAGAGTAATACATGGCAGTTTTGCAAACAGAAAAACTCAGAGAAGAGGAATGCAGAGTTGAGTAGCAGTACGTGGACATAGCCATCATTGTCGAGAACATAGACTATCTCTTGGACATCATTGTAACATGCTTATCATTCACTGTTCCATTTTAAGGTACTAGAAGATCATCATAGAGGCAGATCAGGCCTGGCCATTTCCATTTCAGTAATTTAGAAATAGAGGGGGGCGAGAGCACAGAACCTTGAGGCATTGTTGTCAGGCATAGAACCACCATAGCAGAGATGAGGCAGTAGAAGTGGCAGAGATGAGGCGCCTGCATCAAGAGGAGGTTGAGGCGACAATGAACACACTCCGGTGGAGGCTCAGGTGAGGTTGGCAGCGGCTTGTCCTCAAATAGGCAAATCGATGATGAGCTCGTTAGCCTACATCTTTGTGTTTTTGCTTCGGTAGTCACAGCAACAGAATTGTCGATGTGATAGTCCATGTCATCTGCAGTACAAGAGGAATAATACAATCAGATAATGGTGGGAAAATAAATAGTATTGTAATAGAACAGATTGAAATGGGTACACAAGTTAATGCTATAGAAACCTGAAAAAACAGTAGTTGGCCCCATAGAAAATCGGGCAAACAAGTGTGTCCAATTTTACTTGCATATGATTAGCACTAACCAATAAGAGTTCATTCAGTGAATAATAACCTGAAACTATTTATGTCTAAGTTGGCCTATTTCTGTCCCTACAACTAAGAACCATCATTTTAGTCGTTATTTAGATATATTATAAATTCTTATACATGATAGATAGGAAACTGGAGACATCAGGAACAATGTTTAACTTGTAGCAATATCAATTCCACCAACAAGATATTTCATAGCCAGTCGGTATGGAAGCACAAAAAGGTGAGGCTACTAAATCTAACAAGGGTAATTATATAACTAATGAAATACATAGCAGAATATTAGTACAAGTGCCAGCAGCCAAAAAAATTCATATTACCACCAAGACCTACACTGCCAATAAACCTGGACAAAAGATCCCTCTGATCACCGGTGATAGGGTTGACGCCGCGCGAGGAGCTGATCCGTGGTTGGTTTTGTCGGAGACGAGAGGATCCGGCGGCGGCCTTGACGTGGTGGAGCAGATCCAGCGGCTACGTGGCCAGGAGGAGGCGTCGATGACATATCGCGGCTGGGACGAGGCGTCGATGACCACCCGCGGCCTAGGATGCGCCGATGACCACGTGCGACCTGGAACGAGGCCTCGGTGACCACCCGCGACCTGGGATGAGGCGTCGGTGATGACACGCTGCTGGGGACGAGGCGATGTTGGCGACGCGTTGAGTCGATTGCGCCCTCTTGAACGCGTAGAAACGGCCAGGAGCAGGCAATCCATCCAAGACAGACGAAGATCTTGGGCGCATGGCAGCCGGAAGCACGAATCCTCCTCAAGATGAGGGCAGGGTGGGGCTACTCGACGGGATGTGGGCGGGGCGGGGTGGGGCGACTCGATGGGATGGGGGTAGAAGGAATTCAGAGGGAGATGGCGAGAGCAAGTGTTAGGGTTTATCCATGGTGCGACCCAGTGGAGTGCGAGATGTGGTTAGGGATGAGACGAGGGAGAGTCGGGGGTGGGTCCACGCATGGATTGAGTGGGCTGCGGGCTTGCGACCTGCCAGCCAGGACGCCATGTCATCAATCCACACCAACAGCTCCTCCGGATTGCAATCTCTCCCGTTCATTTTTCTCTCATCCAACGGCTCTCTTTGCATCTCTCCTTCCGTCTAGTTTATGACCAATTCATGCAAAGAGACTATGCCCTTTCTTATCGAAATGGTCGTTGTTCTTTAAGTTTCAGACCCTCCCAAATACCTTACGACCAACTAACCTTAAATGGTCATAGATCTATGACCAATTCACCCGCGGTCATTAACAGAAGGTCGTAGATTAACACATTTCTTGTAGCGCAAGTTATTGTCACCGCTAGTAGTACAATTCAGTTGAGTAGAGATAGTCACTGACTCGCTGTAAAGATAAGGGCGAGCAATGTGCAGACCATTTTGCCACGGAAGTTTTTATAACTTGCAGACCATTTTGCCCTGAATCAGAAAAAGAACTTGAGAGGAGATGCACCCACGGACAACACGAGAGTGCCCTAAGGCAATGCATGTTAACAGCTGAGTGATACTGTCTAGCCACATATCATCAGCTCCGTATACAAAAACTTACAAAGGAGGCAAGGCAAGGGCTTCATTATGTGAGTTCAACATTAGTTATCTCTTTTGATTGAACGACCAAAGTGAATGTGCATCAGGAATGGTTGGTGCTAGAAAGACCTCTTTGCCATGCCGTTTTCACCCTAACGTGTTTTTTTCATGTTGCGCGCACGATGGGCTTAATTTGGGTCTTGCCTCGCCGATTGATCTATGCTCTTTCTTGAGGGTTAACAGTGAGCTCCAACAGGGATGCTCATAGTTTGGCCAGGAGTTGTGTGCTCAAGGAGCTCCAACAGGGATGCTCCATGTTTGGCTGTTGGTACCCCCTGAAGGCGTTTGTATCCCTAGGTGTGTTGAACTTATATTAAATAAAGGTGGCCGAACTTCTAAAAAACAGTGTTCAAGCTGATGGCAATGCTCAATAGGAGCATTTTATCCTACAACTTAAACTTCATCCATTAAAAAAAGGATATTTCTTCAGCCAAAGTGCATATGACATGAGAATCCCTATAGCACTTGTCACTACCTGATAGGAGATCATAAGCTTCAGGGGCTGAAAAAGATTGACGCTACTCCTTCCTTTCTATCATAGAGATTCTGAAACATTGAGAAACAGTACCCAAACAACAACACATGAAATTTAGCTCTGGGATGTGCCATTTTGTAATTATAAAATGATGCTAAACACTGCAATTCACTCTGTGTAAACCAAATAAATGCAATATTTGCATATCATATGAAAGAACTGAATACAAAGATTCATTCGCAGATGCATAGTTACAATCACAACAATAAATTATCACTTCTCAAAAATGAGAAGGCAACAATTATTTTTATAGTGGATATGCAACTTTTATTTAGACACAAGATTTTTTTGGGGGGAAACACACCATCCAATTGTATCTTTGCCAGGTACCATTACAATTTTGTGGCACATTTGCCAAAACACACCATGTGGCCAAAACTGGAAAGTTTTGGCACTTTTGCCTGGGTGACCATGTTACGGCCGGGTTTGAAGAACATGTGCCAAACTTTCTCTTTTTGGCCATGCGGTGTGTTCTGTCAAATGTGCCACAAAATTATAATGTTATCTGGCAAAGACACAATTATGTCGTGTGTTTTGACAAACGTCAGAAAATAACGGTGTCATGTATCAAAATTTCCCTTATTTTTTATCCTCCCACTTAATAGTATAATTTGCCTTTTATTGTTTGATGTTTGTGGTCAGTGACCTCTGCTTGTAATAATTTGGTTATTTGCTCAGTTATGAGTTTGCTATAATAATTTTTGTGTCGTATGGTCACTATTATGTTACCAATTCTCCTCTCACTGGATATCCTCGAGCTCTAGATTAGGCTTATGTCAAATTAAGATCTGGGGTTTTTCTAGCCCTGATCCCGGGGGTGTTACATTCATGTCGCATGGAATTTTAATGCGCTGTTGATTCAACTGATGACACATCATTGTATGTTTTGTAGTTTGGACTTCATGATGGATCTGACCATTGTACCGAGGTTCCAACCCAGTGGTCAGTGGTCACTACAATGACAGTGCCAGGAACATGCACAGTGAGGAGAGTCTGAGATCCTCTGCCTCTGCTTTTCATAATGCATTTGTACACATAGAGCAGCTAGCGATCTCACCGAGTAAGATTAGTGGAGCCGTAATGCATGCGTACATAGGTCTGATGTGCTCATTGTTGATACTTTTGTGATGATAAAATGAGACTTATAAACGGGTATTGATATTCAAATGAATTCCCTCGCCCAAAGATCAATCAATTAATTCTTATGGACCGCACATGTTATATCTGTTGCAATTTTAGTCTTTGCCTATAAAAGTTGACTCAAATGTTGCTTTCCGAATAATGAACAATAAGGTAACTTGTCTGAAGTGAGGAGTAGCCAATGAAGCCAATCGGTGATTGCTGAGTCAAGTGCAGTCCCGAGCTCACATTCCTTGCATTCTCAGATTGGACGATGGAAATAGTAGAACAGCAAGTATACGCTTTGTGATTTCACATTTGATATAAATCTGAGCACAAACCACACAATAACAAATCAAATTACACCCCATGTGATAGGACAGATAGAAAAAAACGCTTTCACATGCAGAAGTTGTTCAGTTTAAACTAAATTGTGTCGAATTGTTTGGTGTAACCAATTTTAATAACGGAAATTGTGTTTTGCACTACTAGGAAAACGCTCGTTAGTGGCACACGTGGAAAAGCCATCCCTGGCGCACTAGCCGTGCGCCACTAGGCTTGCGCTGCAGTTATCTCCTAGCCATGGCGCACCGTGTCGAGATAGGCGTGGCGCACATGCCTGTGAGCCACGGATAGTTGTCCAGGTGCGCTACGAAACTTACCTTCTGTGGCGCATGTGGCAGTGCACCACTAGCCTGCGCAGGTGTGTTTTAGACACTGTGCGTCACAAAAGTTGTGTCATGTGCGCCACGGGTGTTTTTTTTTTATTTCAGAGCCAGATGATATACAATACAGATTATATACAATATTACATGCAGATATACACACAGATATACGATATACAGTTATTATATATATAAATACACAATTGGCAAAACAAGATTGAAACAAATACATATAGATAAGTCACATACATGAACACATAAGTTATACATTGTTTCGATCAAGTTACAAAGTAGTTGGTGACATGAAAATACATGTGTCTCGAACAAGTTAGAGCTCGGAAGCTCGCATAGACATCTAAACTAGCTAGACACAAACGCGGGATAAACAACCAAAGAAGATAAGCATGATCACCGCGACGAAGGTGTAGGTCTTCATCCGGTTCCTCGTCCTAACTCCCGCTAGATAGCGCGTGTATCTAACTTCCGCCTCCGCCATAGTGTTGTACCCTTTGTAGCTATTGCCGCTGAAACGGTGCACATGTCTCCGGCAGTCTTCCCAATCATCGTAGACTCCGGAAACCCGTCCCTTGTACACGACGTATCACGTCATCTACAAGTTGACAATAATAATTAACCGGTGATTGAAAAAAACATGTATAATTAAAGTCGCATACAAAGATACACTTATAGAAAGTACTCCTAAATCGAAAAGACCAAACTCAAAAAGCATGCCTCATATATAACTAGGTTGTTCGACACAGAAATATGCTACGATGGAACTGTCTGCCAAGTAGGATGCACAACACCTGGACTTGTGCATAGCACAAGGCGGACAATCCCATCGCAGCACATTCACATATATAGTGTGCCACGACATTTCAATCATCGACATTCTCAAAAAAGACCAAAGTAACTCAAAACTCATGCCTCATATATATCTAGGTCGTTAGACACATGAATATGCTATGACGGAACAGTTAGCCAAGTAGGATGCACAACACCTGGACTTGTGCATATCACAAGGCTAACTATCCCGTCGTAGCACATTCACATATATAGTGTGCCACGATATTTCAATCATCAGCATTATTCTCGAAAAAGACCAAAGTAACTCGAAAAGAATGCATCATATATATATACATAGGTCGTTGGGCACAAGAATATGCTACGATGGAACTGTGAGCCAAGTAGGATGCACAAGACCTGGACTTGTGCATATCACAAGGCTCACAATCCCGTCGTAGCACATTCACATATATATTGTGCCACGACATTTCAATCATTGATATTATTCTCGAAAAATACCAAAGTAAATCAAAAAGAATGCCTCATATATACATAGGTCGTTGGACACAGGAATATGCTACGACGGAACGGTGAGCCAAGTAGGATGCACAAGACCTAGACTTGTGCATATCACAAGGCTCACAATCCCGTCGTAGCACATTCACATATATAGTGTGTCACGACATTTCAATCATCGGCATTATTCTTGAAAAAGGACTAATAAAGTAAGGAAAAAAGAAGGAGCAAAGTGAGCGAAGGACCAAAGAGTAAGCAAAAAAACCAAGCATTGATTGGTATATAATAATAATAAGCAAAAGAAGTAAGCGATGATTCATAAACCTAATAAGGTAAGTAGTAGCATGTACACTTGTCCACACACACACACACAAAGGTCATCTATAGTTTGGAACTACAACTAGGCCAACATCAAGCCTTCTGGCTCGGCTTAGGGAACGGGAGGACGCCTTGTCTCGTCATGAACTTCCTATAGTCACCCTGCATCTCTAGGCGATCTTCTATGTCACGGTTATTCGGGATATTTCCTCCGTAGAAGATCCCCCTGAAGTCATGACATCACGAAAGATGATTGCCCCAAACTGCTGTTGGATGTGATACATCTCTTGTCTAATATCTGAATCAGTGATCTTGGTCTTTGCTTCGGCCCACTGTTTGAGATGATCTGGCAGCGTAGAATTCTGCCGGTCTAGTAGGAACGCCCTCATGTGATGGAGTGCGTAGTAGGCTTCCTTCTTACTACTTTCTGGCTGCTTCACGCAGGGGAACTCCGTTACGTGGTTGAAGACGTGCCTGCCGAACTTGACCTTCGTACGCACGAAAGTGGTGCCTGCATACACGACATAATAAAGTGCTTCTTACAATCACAAGCACAATTTCAAGTGCTACAATTATATCAAGCACAAGCACCTGTCATTATAGCAAGCACACGCACCTGTCATTATAGCAAATACAATTGCAAGCACAAGCACCTGTCATTATAGCAAGCAAGCAAATACAACATGCAGATTATATGACAGCAAGCAAATACATATATAGCAGCACACAAGTTTTTGTACAGCAGTATACATTAAATTGGCCTATTGCTAACTACTAACTGCTAACCTACTACTTACCTACAACATCTAAATTGAGAGCAACTTACCTACAACAACCTAGAACAGGGCACTCAGGGCACTCAAACTAACTTGACCCACTGCCACCTAGAACAGAAGCTAGCTAGAGCCTAAACTGGAACAACACTAAATTGGAACAACACTAAAACCACTGTCTACAGTGGCTAACTTGACTAAAACAGCACTAAAACCACTAAAACAGCACTAAAACCACTAAAACACTAAAACCACTGACTAACCTGACTAACACTAAAACATCACTAAAACAGCACTGAAACCTGACTAACTTGACTAACTTGACTAACCTGACTAAAACAACACTAAAACCACACTAAAACCTGACTAAAACAGCACAGTGAGCATCCTAAAAGCTAATAGTTAACAGTTAACAGTGAGCATCCTATTTAGATTGATGTGAACGTATCATTTGATGTGTCCGTTCATCCTTTCGAATGCCATCATGCTGCGGAGGAACATCGGCCCGAGTTAGACGATGTCCTCCATGACATGGACCAGCAGATGAACCATAATATCGAAGAATGCGGGCGGTAAGTAGACCTCAAACTCGCATAGTATCACCACGATCTCCTCCTGTAGCCTCCCGAGCTGATTCATGCCAATCGACTTCCTAGAGATGACGTCGAAAAACTTGCAGAGGCCAAATATAACTTTCGGAGACGTGCTCGCGCTCGTCCATTATTCCTCTTAGTGCAACCGGAAGTACCTGCATCATTAGCACGGCACAGTCGTGAGACTTCATGCCACTGAACCTCTGCTTCGCCTCGTCTAGGTATCTGCTTATCTTGCCCGCGTAGCCGTAAGGAAATTTGACTCCTATAAGGCACTTGAAAAACTGTTTGATCTCATCCTGGCTTAGAGTGAAGCAAGAAGGAGGGCAGTAATATTCGTTCTTCTTGAACTTTTTACCCTTCCGACGACCTTGTGTTGTCTCCGACTCATGATCATCGCCATCTTCCTGATCATCAGGAGTAGTGCATCCTCCGTGAAGCTCCTTCCGGATACCCATGAATATCAGGTCGTGCCTTGCTTTCGGACCATCTTTAGTCCTATCTGGCATGTTGATTATGGTGGCGACCAGACTCTCGCACACGTTTTTCGTGATATGCATGATGTCGAGGCTATGAGGCGTGCGGAGAAACTTCCAGTATGGAAACTCCTAGAAAACAGACCTTGTTTTCCATACCTTCATCAGTGGCTTGTCTTGCTACCTCTTTCGCTTCTTTCCAGGCTTAGGACAATCTTTCCAGTTTTTCAGTAACTCTTCCACTTCTTCGCTGCTCCTATGCTCTGGAATTCCTCGGGTCTCAGATTTTCCATCGAACAGGCCTCCACGTTTTCTCCATGGATCATTCTTGCTGAGCCACCTCCGGTGCGCCATGAACACGGTTTTTGAAGACCCTGGATCTTTCTCTAGTTGGAGATAGCTTGTGTTATCCATGCACCAAACGCATGCGCAGAATCCTTGGATAACCTGCCCCGAGATATACCCGCAACCTGGATAGTCTTGCACCGTAGTGACCAACGTGACTCTCATAGTGAAATAATCTTGTGCGACGGCATCGTAAGTATTGGCTCCAGATTCCCATAACGTGGCTAGCTCCTCTTTTAACAGCCCGAGATACAGATTGATGTCGGTACCAGGTTGTTTCGGCCCTTGAATTAGCATACTCATTTGTATGTACTTCTTCTTCATGCACAACCATGGAGGGATGTTGTACATCCATACAAATACGGGCCAAGTGTTGTGCGTGCTGCTCTGGCTACCAAACGGATTGAGTCCATCGGTGCTCGCACCAAGCCTGATGTTCCTCGAATCTCCACCTAATTCTGGGAATTCGAGGTCCAATGCTTTCCACTGGCTAGCATCTGAAGGGTGCGTCAGCGACTCATCCTTTTAGGGGTCATCGTCATCTCTTGGCTTCTTCCTTTCCGCATGCCATCGCATGAGCTTCACTTCCTTAGGGTCCACGAAATAGCGCTGCAGACGAGGAGTGATAGGAAAGTACCATACCACTTTTTGAGGTGCTTTCTTCCGTTTCTTGTATCGACTCACGCCGCACACCGGACATGTGGTTTTCTCCGTGTCCTCGCCCCGATAAATGATGCAATCGTTGATGCATACGTGATATCTAACATGCGGTAGATCGAGAGGACAAACGATTTTCTTGGCGTCCTCGATACTAGTTGGAAACGTGTTCCTCTCCGGGAGACGATCGTGCCAGAATGCCATCATATCGTTGAAGCTTGCGTCGCTCAATTTGTGTTTTGCCTTCATCTCCATAGCCTCGAGCGTTACATTCAACCGGGTATCATCGGGCATGCATCCTTCATACAATGGAGTAACCATGTCTTTCTCAAGTTACGCAAGCTTGGCTTTCTCTCTAGCGGCAGCCCTGGCGTTACTCGTCTGTTTGAGAAGCAGCTCTTGCACATAAGGGTCCCGCACCCAGCCTAACGTTGTTCCATCGTAGTCTGCTCCTCCGGCATCTAGATCATCATCATCCCAGTCTGCTTCCGCACCTTCACCATCTCCAAGAGACTCTTCATCATCTCGCCCGTTCTCGCCGTGATGATCATCGTCATGTTGCCCACCTTCACCGTCTCCATCGTCTTCGTCATCGCGTATCCAACGAGTGTATCCATCCATGGAACCATGGCAGAGCAGGTGCGCCTGCAGATTCCCGGAATCTGGGTCGATCACCCAGTTGAGTTTGCATCTTCTACACGGACATGTTATCTCCGTCTTGTTATTTCGTATCAGGCCGTCGCACATTTCAAAAATCTAGCCAGAATGCCTTCGCTCATTATGAGCACCATTTTTGCCTGCACGGTGTACACGGTACAATTAGAAGTCTATTAGAACCACATAATGAATGCATGCTTGCAATGGTCGATAGAAAATTTCGGCATGACCTATCCTAAAATTAGGACCTTTGCGAAATGCCAAAGTCTTGCCAAAATAGAAATGAATCAACATTTTGGCAAAACAAATGGCAACTTGTTCACACACAAACACAAGAGAGAGAGAGAGAGAGAGAGAGAGAGAGAGAGAGAGAGAGACCGATCCATACACACATGAACATATCATTATCCTCTCCATACACACATGCATGCATATGAGCATCGATACTCTCCATATATATACACATACATGACCATAGATCCTCTCCATACACACATCATGAGCATCAATCATCTACATACATATAAGCATATCATCCATATACACATGAACACATCCTTACATGGACAACTTACCGAGATGAGAGATCGAGATCGCGAGAATATGGAAAGGAGAGGTGCGCGCGAGACCGGAGAAGGAGATGAGAGACCGAAGAGCTTCCTCTATTACATATGTAACATCCAAGGCAAGTTCCACATGCTAAAAATGGTGAATAGGTGGAGAAATTGAGGTGGGAAGAAGAAGGATCCCGACTAGATTTAAGGAGGAAGAAGAAGAGGAAAGTGAAGTGTGGGGTGGTGGATGATCACATGATCACATGTGCACATGCATGGTCGACACATCCGTGGCGCACATGGCCCTAGTGCGCCACAGGGAAAAATCACATCCGTGGCGCACATGCCAGAGTGCGCCACGGATGTTTCTGCCCATTTAAGGAGCAGAGGGGGCTTCACATAGGCGTAGCGCACTTAGCACATGTGCGCTACGGCTATCCCTAACAACCGTAGCGCACCTCCCCCATGTGCGCTACGGGTATGCGGCATACGGCCAGCAGGGCCATGGCCCACACATATCTGTGACGCACTATGACCATGTGCGCACGGTTGTTCTAGTTACTATTAGGGCACTGTCCACAGGTGAGTCATGCCTGTTTTAGTCGTGGGGCACTTCAACCATGTGAGCTACGGATGTGCTGATTACCTATAGCCGTTTTTCTAGTAGTGTTGTGACAGGCGAAAGAGAGGAGGAGAGAAATCTAAAGGGGAAGCAGAAGAAATTTCTTGCTTCTTGGAGGGCCAAACAGTATAGCCGTCGGCTGTCGGAAAATTGTATGCTGCATTTTTAATTTATCTCCACTACTATTAAACAAGCAAACATTATCTTTCTTATGTACACCCCGCTTATTATACACCAACAAATCAGCACCGTACGATTAGCCAACTAATCTTGATCTAACAGCCATCATTACACGGTGTGCACATAGCATTTTATATTGACTGACCATACTCCACCGGCAGAGGAAAATTCTACTTCCCAAAGCCCGCCTCCCTGCAATCACGCACGCCTATTGGAAACTGACACCACCACCACTCCATACGCCTCCAGCAGCCCCGTTGACCTCGCTTCCCTTGCGCCTTCCTCTCGAGCGGCTCCGGAGGCGACCCTCCATCCTAGAAGCGACTACCACTCCCTCGCGCCCTACTGGCCGCCGCCGTCACCGAAGCCGGCGGCGGTGCCCCAGTCCACCGAAGGAGGAGGGGAGGGAGTGCCCCGCTGCCGCGACGTCTCTGTGAGCGGGGCATGGAGCTCGATGGTGGTATGGCGGTTGGCGGTGGAGCATGGCGGAGTGGTAGAGCGGCGAGGCGATAAGCAGGGCGAGTAGGCGGAGTCGGCGGCGCGGTGCGACAGCGGAAACCTCGCGCTAGGGCTCGGGACGCACGGTGGCGACACGCGGGCCCGATCACCTCTTCCTCCTGTGAATTCAGAAATCCCCAAATCTATCGACAAAGGAGGGACAGGGACGAGCGCCGGCGCGGCTGCCAGACGGCGGACGAGCGGAGAGGATGGGCTTTGGCGGTGGTACGGGAGGTCGGGGTCGCTACTGCTGGCCTCTCGCTCTCGACGGGGGAAGGGGCGAGAGCTATGACTCAAGCGCGCGCGCACGCGCAGGCCTCATCGACGGTGGCTGTCGGGCGGTGAGGAGACGGCACAACTGCTGTACCTGGCGGCCAGAAGGAAAGGTGTGGCTGATGCCTCTGCTCTCGATGCGCCAGACGCCTGTTGGCATCGACTTGGTGGTAAGCTACCCTGCTTCTGCTTTGGTCTGCAGTAATTCAGTTTTCACCAAACTTGGTCGAATCCAGTATGTCAGCACCCCTAATTCGGACATGGGATTCCCTCAAAATTTGTTAATTTTTCACTTATTTGGCCGCCTCAAGATGTGTGCCTCTCCTCAGTTTGCTCAAATTAACATTGAGGATTGGCGTGTTCTTGGTGGCTAGCCTACCTGTTGAGGCATACCTGTCTGCCTCTTGTTGTTATGAAAGCTTGATGCAGAACCAATTAACGAGCGCCAGACGCTATTCTCTCAAAATTATGAGTAATTGAGTATATTCAATGACCTTAGGCATGTCGGTTCTTGATTAAAAAAGAGTGACAACCTACTCTTGTCTTCTTGCTGAGTGTCTGCCGGTCCAACCTGTTTTTAATTACCCAAAAATGTTGCTGTTGTATATCATCGCCCAGACATACCATCGGCTAGGTTGCTTTTGGGTCCACCGTAATTCAGTTTTTGCGGAACTTGCTCTAGCTAGCTGTTGATGCATCATTGTCTCTGGCTATAATGAAAGCCTGATGCAGGATTGATTAAGGAGTGCCGGCTGCTACACTCTCAGAACTAAGAGTATACTCAAGCGGAGGACCTTATGCTTGCCAAGTCTTGATTAGGAAAGAGTGTCAACCTACTTTTTTTTTTGAGCAACCATAAAATTTCATTGATAGAAAAACAAGTTACAAGAACCCACGTGGAAACTGAAAAATAGGTCAGGAGAAAAACGATTGTCCTGGAAACATTGCAGATGTACACCTAATGGATTAAAAAATACAAAATTATCCCTAGGCTTTCCTGCACTCGCCGAAGCTAGCGGCCGCCGCCACCGTCCAACGCCGCCTAGACGTACGCTGAAAGAGACGACGAGCCTCCACCATTGCCAGATCCAAGAAAGCACCATCACCAACGAAGCTTTGTGAGTCGATGAACATGCCTGCTGCAAGCAGCGAGGCACATGTCGCTGTGGCACGTCGACCGGGGGACGTCCCCGTGCTGTCTTGGACCAAGATCCACCGCCTCCCACAGACGAAGTCAGAGAATAACGGCCAATCCACCACCTCCGGACCAACATCCTTGCTCCAGAGCATCCATCTCGCCTCGGCCCCCAGTGTTGCCATGGATAACGACGAACACCGGCGACACTTCGAGAAACAGATCTCGCCAGATCCAAAGAACGACGAGAAGACCAAGCTGCCGATCCGAAGGAACAACAAGCACACGTTGCCATCAACTCCGAGACGCCGCCGTAAAGGTCGTCGCCGGTGTGGGAGTAGAGTTAAGGCAGATTTATTCGTCCGGACGCCGCTCCCACCATCCCAACGACGCACCAAAGAAGACAAACCCTAACTACAGATCGAAGAAACGAGACCCCCTCCCCCTCCTGCCACCGGAGCGGCAAGCGGAGGGAGAGGGGACCAAGGCCTTGACCGGAGGAGATCTGGATCCGCCGCCGCCCTGTCGCTAGTCACGAGAGGAGGAGGGGAACGGTTGGGGCTCGTAAGTAGGAGTAGTTCGTATGAGTGTCAACCTACTATGTCTTCTTGCTGAGTGACTTCTGGCCTAACCTGTTTTTAATTACTCCATGTTGCTTTTGTGTATTGTCAACCAGCAGAGGGGCCGCGGAAAATCCCTACACGGCGCGACGGCGTGCTGTCGCTGGTGGCATCGAGATGCAGGAGATCACTCGGGATGCTGCTAGATGCGTCGGCCTGGCACAGGCCCGATCTGGCCCGACGCAGGAGATCGCTCACGCAACTCCCTGCACGACACAGGAGTGTTACTCGAGCAGGTGAGTCCTTAAATTTTACAATGCATATATTAATTCGTCTCAGATTATGCACCATTCATTTTATGAATTTTATACTCCCTCCGGCCCATATTAATTGACTCAAATTTGTCTAGATTTAAATGAATCTAGACGCTATTTAGTATATAGGTTCATCCAAATTTTGACAAATCAAAGTCAATTAATATGGATCGAAGGGAGTATTACTTTCTCGACTAGATTTGTTAATCATAGAAGGATGTTATTTCTAATTAATTTACGCTACTCCAAAATATTTCTGAATATATCGTGCGCACCCAAGTGCAATGAAAGTGAAGCTCAAAAATGAAGAGAAAGTTGTTGTCAGGGATTGTAGTAGATTTCTAACAAAACATAATGCATATATATGCATATAATTTTTAATGTTTTTTTAAACATGTAAATTACAAGTTATGTGCTCTTATGTAAATAATTTTCTTGTGGTTTTTTATTAGATTGAACTAGATAAGTTCAAGTAACTAACTTACACGAGACGGAGAGGACTTAACTAAGGTGTCATTTGCTAAAAAACTAGATGAAACCTCGCGCGTTGCTACGGCGAAATAAACTGATGGGTAAATGACTATATGTCATACAAAACTACATAGGTGTTGATCCTTTGATCAACTCCATGGATATTCAAATAAATCCCTACCTTTTCAATTTTGACGTTCCTCACTAATTTCTATTTTGTAAATTGGATATGGTTTTCCTCTCAAGTGACCATAGTTTTGTATCAGGATAAAAAGTCGATGTACCGACAAACTGAATGGGGCATATCAATGTTTGACCAAGTGTTCTACTCTATTCAAAATAGCTAGATGTGTGTTAAAATCTTCACCAAATTAATTTAATTTTGTATTTATTTTTCTGTACAGGCAAACAGGACACAAAAACCTGTTTAATCGAATTTCATTTGATGATCTAAAAAGTTGACATTTGATCTCATTAAACTCTGTCAATGCCTGACACCTTGCGGCTAGTACACTTAAGCAAAGAATGAATACTTTTGTCATATTATGAAGAGTTACAATACTTTTGTCATACTCTTATGTTAATATCATCTGGGCGTTCATATGAAGTGCTCCAGAGTGCTTGGTAAAATCCTTTATTATTCAATATCATCCTTTTGTTGTTTGCTGTTAGAGACAAATCTAATACGCAAGGCTTAATTTACCCGTCGTTAGTACCTGCAATATGGGACAACTAAAATAGCACTGAAAATTAATTTCAGTATGGACATGACATAAAAAAATACCAGTATCCAAGCATCCCACATGTGGAAAAGGAAAGATAAACTCACCTAGCCATAGTTCCAAAATTGCAAGAATCCAGAAACTTTTGGTTCAGCACCAGTTGTCCCAGATACTACAGTAGGAATCCAATTGTGTACAAAAACATGTAGTTATGCTGCAGCATGCCAAGCAGATAGATGTCGAGTAGCCGTGTGTAAGAGAATAAAGTCAGGACATTAATTATTTCCCTGTCAAGTGGCACATTATGAAGGACATTTCCAACAATTTATTCAAGCACGTTATTCTTGAGTAAAACGAAAACAAACCAGTGACAAACAACAGAGATACCCAGGAGGTGAGAACTATAGACATTTTTTTTCATTTTTTGCTGGTGGCACATCAAGGAAGTCCTTTTCAACACACTTGCACCCAGAATCTGAACAGTAATCAAACAAATTGCAGCATATAAGAAAATTGCTAACCTGTTTTAACAAATTTATATGAATGATGTGCTCAATAGGCTTTTTTCCTGCCTTCTGATTGTGTCTACATATTAAGCTTGAGCAAGGCCTTCAGGTACTAAATATTTTCATGGATCATGTCTACAAGATGTCCATGTTCGATGAATTTGTTTTCCGTGATAACCGTGAGAACATAATGCAAGAGAAACAATCCAAGCAATAGCAGCCGCTGAAGAAAGTACATGGCTCACAAAATTCTTTGTCCGATGAGCTCACTAAATAGTTTTGTCTTCCTACAAGTACATAATTTTAAACCTACCAGAACTACTAAGAGCAAGCTCGGTGTCAGAATATGTTGTATGAATGCTCATTTGTTGGTCTGTATCCTTGTTCTTGCAATTTCGAATGTGGTGTATCTACCGTGATTACAACCTTGACTAATCCTGCAGGTCATGAATAAAAAGGTGGTTGCTACCAACAACACTGAAAGTCAAGATGTTGATGGAAAGCATAATCTGCAGGAAGTTGCAAAGCTAAGTTCCGTGGTGGAAAACAGTGTGGCGGCTGTACCTATAAACAGTGCTGCCCCAACAGATGCAAACCCAATAGTGGATGCCATGGGCTATTTATTTTTGCTGCTTAAGTTATTTGAGTATCTATGCAAGGATGATCGCTTATACAGGGCGCATAAAGCTGTTGTGGTTGAAGGCATTCAAGATTCTGTCGGTCCAAAATGCTTTGTAGGTTACACAAAGTTGCAAGTGTGAGGCAATTCAGGATTCAATTGGAGGCTTCATTTGGTTCTGTTTTTCTATAGTATTTTTTTGCTTTTGCTAGAGTATGGTGTTTTGGGTGGCTAGGAGAGTAGAGCTTAGATCTTTTTTGGGCGAGATGTTTCTGTTTCGAATTGGTATTAGGAATTGTACCTAGGGATTTATGATCCACCTGTAAGGCTTTTTGCAACCAAGGGTATTGATTTGTGGTGCATTTATAAACAAGTATATTTCACTCTATATTATATTATGC
Source organism: Avena insularis (assembly GCA_023614405.1). NCBI lineage: Eukaryota > Viridiplantae > Streptophyta > Magnoliopsida > Poales > Poaceae > Avena > Avena insularis. Next base: position 24,683,969 of record CM042689.1, on the reverse strand, counting down.
CTTATATTTATTCTTATTTGTAAACTAGCTCCAATTAATATTTGATAGGTTAATATTACACATTTTAGGAGCAAAATAGCTATCATTTTAGTAGATTTGGAAATGAATGGATGTTAGCCGTGTGTTACACGTGCTTACATCAATGGGCATGAAACACAATTAATTCGCTTGATAAAAAACTCGCTAAAACAAAATAAGTGTCAAAATATTATTTTTTATTATAAATTATTAGACGTGCGTTGCACGTGCAAGCTTACTAGTGCCACAAATTGTTTTGGAATACACAACCTGAAATTTCACATAATATCTATTATGTTTCTCTTATTTTCACGTAGATGGTTATATTTGGTGGGAATCATCAAGGTATTTTTTAACAGATACGGCAAGCTCAAATCTGTTATTTGTAGCAGCAAGTCCCTTGTTAACCCCAAGGGCACATGATTTTACCCAAAATAAGCATTTGCTTATGATAACTCTGTGAATTGTTCATAAGCTGATTTCGTACGATAAATCATAGATAGGAAACGTAAAAAAGAGTATCGATTACCGTGAATTATACTATTACCTAGGAAATATACATGGATGAAAAGAACTAAATACTTTTACTTGTGGATCCTTGCAGTGGTTAACTGGTTATTGAGGTAGTGAAAAGTTGTACTTGAAGCGTCTATCGGCTTGTACAAGTTGGATTTACATATAGGTTATATTTCCCATTAAATAATGTGATGCACTCTTTATCTTTGTTGTATAGAGCTTATTTGTTTGCTAACCTTTGTTGTTTGGAATCCTTTCATATAGCTTGTTTCTTTGCATGTGTAAGTACGGAAAAAACATTGCATTTTACATTCTAAATCACCATTCCTATCACATGTTCGCATACTCTATTACTTGGTATTTGATGTTTATTTCAAATCATTTGATTCTTTAACTAAGAAATTCATCTAGGTTAAGACGCCATGATTTAAACAGTGAAGTCATATAATCTGAAGTTCCTCAATTATTTGTATAACTCATACGAATTTACCTGTTATGTTTCATGTTTTCCTATCATTTGATCATGGAAAAAGGGCGGGAGCTGCCGGCATGGACGGATCCAATATGGGACATGGGTGTACAGATGTACACCCAAATTTTTCAGCAAAAAACTCTTATATAGTTGAACAGTGGATATATACAACACCAGTACATGTTTTCTCTAACATATGTATTACTTTCTCCCAACCACAAACTAAGTGAAAACCCTATAGTTTACTACTCCCGCCATTTGGAGATAAGTGTCGTAGATTTGTCTAGATACTCATGTATTTAGACGTGTTTTATTGTGTAGTTATATGTGTATCTAAACAAATCCGCGACACTTATTTCAAAACTAACAAAGTATAGCCTAAGTTGCAAGCGGCCCATTAGGCAGTAGCAATTGTACATCTTTTTCAAGCAGTTCTAGCATTAACAAATTTGTGTGATGATTTTACGATCTTTATTCCTTATACGTTCAAAAGAAAAGTTTTTATAGGCTCAGTCATCACATTGTTCCATTCGAGAAAAAGATGATCCACGCATTGGACTAAAATGACAAAATCACACGGAACGGGGTGGCATCGAAGTGGTGGAATCGATAGACCTCTATTTTTTTTGTGTAATCTCTGTCACATTTTAAGATATTTTCCCTCAAATAACTCCTAATATATTTATGTATTTCCCCACGGGAGTACAATACATAAATTATACTTTTACCTATGTTACCACTTGACCTTTAAGTTTTGTGTTAGTTAAATTTTGTACACCCAAAGCTAAAATCCTGGATCCGTCCCTAGCTGCCGGTCTAGTGAATAATAATAACTGAGTGATCTTGGCCATTTACCTTAAAATAGTATGTGAATTAGCAGTGAAAAGAGCTCTAAATTATGTCTCTCTCCAGCCCAGCCTCTGCAGTATGTCTCTCAGATATATTGCTCTGGCTTCATGATTTGCATATTATATTTTAGGAATATTTAGCGAAATTACAGATTCTCTTCATCCAAGTACCGGAGGCGGTCTTCGAGAAGACAATGAGATGGTGAGGTCTACGCATGGCACCCGCCGGGTTCGGGGCCGGGTTTGGCCCCTCCATACCCGCACCCGCTCCTCCTCCCCGCCACCGCGACCCGCCCCCATACCCGTCGGCGGGTCCAAAACTCAACCAGACCCGCAACCCGCCGGGTTTGCGGGACCCGCCGGGTACCCGGCAAGATGCACTGACGACGATGGGATCTCAGGCTTCGACGTCTGCTCTCCAGGCATCAGCGTCGGTGAAGGCTCAGACGAGCTCCTCACATCGACCTTGAGGGTCCCAACCTCCATGGAGAAGGTGTTGCGGCGGCGATGCGTAGGGAGGCGAGTTGGCAACGCAAGGAGGTGTGGCGGTGGAGGGATTGAGCGGCGGCGGCGCAAGAAGGTGCCAACGTGGAGGGATTGAGCGGCGGCCGGTGGAGGGATTGAGCGGCGACCGGCGCAAGGACGTGCAGCGGTGGAGGGATTGAGCGGCGGTGGCGCAGAGAGGTGCATTGGCAGAGGGATTGAGTTGCGGCGGCACAGGAGGAATGTGAGGGCATGCGACGGTTCGCCTGCGAGGAGATAAGAGGGGTAGGTGGGGTTTGCATCGTGTCGCGTCCGTGTAGTGCCTCTGTGCGTGTGGGGACGTGGGGCGGTGGAAAGGCGGTGGCGCAGAGAGGTGCATTGGCAGAGGGATTGAGTTGCGGCGGCACAGGAGGAATGTGAGGGCATGCGACGGTTCGCCTGCGAGGAGATAAGAGGGGTAGGTGGGGTTTGCATCGTGTCGCGTCTGTAGTGCCTCTCTGCGTGTGGGGGCGTGGGCGGTGGAAAGGCGGTGGCGCAGAGAGGTGCATTGGCAGAGGGATTGAGTTGCGGCGGCACAGGAGGAATGTGAGGGCATGCGACGGTTCGCCTGCGAGGAGATAAGAGGGGTAGGTGGGGTTTGCATCGTGTCGCGTCCGTAGTGCCTCTGCGTGTGGGGGCGTGGGGCGGTGGAAAGCGGTGGCGCAGAGAGGTGCATTGGCAGAGGGATTGAGTTGCGGCGGCACAGGAGGAATGTGAGGGCATGCGACGGTTCGCCTGCGAGGAGATAAGAGGGGTAGGTGGGGTTTGCATCGTGTCGCGTCCGTGTAGTGCCTCTGTGCGTGTGGGGACGTGGGGCGGTGGAAAGGCGGTGGCGCAGAGAGGTGCATTGGCAGAGGGATTGAGTTGCGGCGGCACAGGAGGAATGTGAGGGCATGCGACGGTTCGCCTGCGAGGAGATAAGAGGGGTAGGTGGGGTTTGCATCGTGTCGTCCGTGTAGTGCCTCGTGCGTGTGGGGCGTGGGGCGGTGGAAAGGCGGTGGCGCAGAGAGGTGCATTGGCAGAGGGATTGAGTTGCGGCGGCACAGGAGGAATGTGAGGGCATGCGACGGTTCGCCTGCGAGGAGATAAGAGGGGTAGGTGGGGTTTGCATCGTGTCGCGTCCGTGTAGTGCCTCTGTGCGTGTGGGGTTAGGATTAGTGGGGTTTAGAGTTAGGATTAGTTGATTTACCGGGTCTGCGGGTCTACGGGTACGGGTTTGCTACCCTCAGACCCGCCCCCGCTAGACCCGACGGGTCTAAGTTTTTACCGCTAACTATCCCCGTGGGTTTTTTCTTTACCAAACCCTCCCCGTTTAAGGCGGGTACCCGTCGGGTTTGCGGGTTTCGGATACCCATTGCCATCCGGAGTGAGGTCAGGCCACGATGAGAGACATGCAGGCCACAAGTTATTATATACATATATAAAACCTCCACTAGTGGTGCCTACTGGGGCGGTGGTGGTGGAGGGTAAAACTAGTTTGGCCCCGTCCCATTCAACTATCCAGCACCGTGTGCCTTGCCCTGCTTATATATTAACCATTTTATCTAGCTAGGTAAGCATGAGTCCACCTTGCTAGTTATTACCACTAGCACCAAATACAACTCGCTTGAGGTAGGCTTTACTTATGGCATGCAGAAAGTGGTGTCCTATCCTGTCCAGCTCGCCTCTAGCACGCTCGCTGCATTGCCACTTCGAACCGAGATAAGGTGATCGGATCACACTGAGCGAGCACTAGGTAGTCCACTCCACTCCAGTTAACACACAGGACAGGCGTGGGCGATCAGAGACGCACGCTACTGCTAGCTAGCTAGTGCAAGCACCATCACAGCCCACCATCGAACGAGCAGTCTTGAGCGAGCTACAGATCTGCACGATCGATCGCGCCTATAAATGATGCAACTCATGCATGTGGCAGTGCATGTATTGCAAGGACGACACAGCTTATTATGCAATATGCAGGGCTGAACTGGCTAAATTAACCGAGCACTAGGGGTACCACAAAGTGTTATTAGCTAGGAACAGATCGATACGAATACGATACGTAATGTGGTTGCCGCTCTGCTTCCTCGCCGCTCTTCTCGCCGTCCGGCCGGGAGGAGGTCTAGCAGGCGAGAGGAGGAGCGACGGCGTGTACGTGGTGTACATGGGCGCCGTGCCGCGGCGAACATCGCCAAACTTTCTCCAGGAGAGCCACCTCCGTCTTGTCGGCTCCATTCTCAGCAGGTGCGCGCAAGTGTTTCCACTAATGTGCCGCCTTAGTAACCCGTCTAACCCGTCTATGCATCCATAGGGGAAAAGTTGCGCAGAGTGTAGTGGTGCAGCAGTACAAGCACGGGTTCTCGGGGTTTGCAGCGCGCTTGTCCAAGGACGAGGCCGCCGCGCTGAGGAAGAAGCCCGGCGTGGTCTCTGTGTTCGCCGACCCCGTGTACCAGCTCCACACCACCAGGTCGTGGGATTTTCTCCAACAGACGGACGTCAAGATCGACGCCAGGGCGCGGCCCAAAGCCACCGCCGCGGCATCATCGGCACCCACCACAGGCACAGACACCGTCATCGGTCTCCTAGACTCCGGCATCTGGCCCGAGTCGCCCAGCTTCGACGATACCGGCTTCGGAGATGTCCCGACCACATGGAAGGGGGTCTGCATGGCTGGGGCTGACTTCAACTCCTCCAACTGCAACAAGTGAGCAAGTCACATACTCCTCTACTTACCATATCGATCGAGAAAACACCGGTCCGAACGAATTATTAAGTCATGGATGGATGCACGACGTTTAATTTGTGGTACGTACGTGCAGGAAGCTGATCGGAGCAAGATACTACGATCTTGGAGAGGTAAACTCATGGAGCAGCAGCAACTCGCCGCGGGACGAGGCCGGCCACGGGACGCACACGTCGTCCACGGCGGCAGGGAACGCCGTCACCGGCGCCTCCTACTACGGCCTGGCTTCAGGAACCGCCAAGGGGGGATCCGCCGCGTCACGGCTGGCCATGTACCGTGTGTGCTCCGACGAAGGCTGCGCCGGATCGGCTATCCTGGCCGGCTTCGACGACGCGATCGGCGATGGCGTACACGTCATCTCGGTCTCGCTCGGCGCGTCGCCCTACTTCAGCCCAGACTTCTCCGAGGACCCGATCGCCATCGGCTCCTTCCATGCCGTCGCTAAGGGGGTCATCGTGGTGTGCTCGGCGGGTAATTCTGGGCCGGAGGCCTCCACGGTGGTGAACGCTGCGCCATGGATCATGACGGTCGCGGCAACCACCATAGACCGCGCCTTCGAGTCGGATGTCGTCTTGGGTGGAAATCGCACCGCTGTCAAAGTATGCCTTCATTTGCTGCTACATACTCACATGTAGTAGTATTTCCTGAGTTTGTAGTAGCAGTATCTAGCATTTATTGGTTCCTTGTACTAGCAACCAAATTTTACTCTGCCTTACTTATTCGTTCTTATCAATAATGCAGGGTGGAGCTATAAACTTCTCCAACTTGGACAAATCCCCTAAATACCCGTTGATCACAGGTGCATCAGCAAAGTCTAGTTCTGTTTCTGGTACTGACTCAGCAAGGTAGGCATATACAAACAAATTATTAAGTTATAAAAAGATTATATGCAATGACAATTTCATTTATATTATCTAAACAGATGAAATTGAATAGTATACATGGCGCTACCTATCCTAAAGTGGATGCATGAATCTTAGGTCTTCTTTTAGTTTACGTCAGATAAGTACGTATATATGGTGTCAAAACCTCAGAGAGCTAAAAGGTAAACTAGTCTGAATCTGTATGACACTTATATAACCGTTTATGCACTTAACTAGGATGCAAATGGAATTGGGCGTTATGTTGTCTGGCCCAACAGCTTTCTCACCTATGTGCTTTATTTATAAAGCGGGGCGAAAGCCTGATTCGAGGATGCAAATGGAAGATAATAATGATAATTTTTCTTTAAAGAACAATACGAAATAATATAATTATGCAATGCAACAAACTAACTTGAGCTAAATAAACTAAAGAACAAGCGGTAACCAAATGCAGCAAACTTTCTAGGCAATTGGATATTTTGTCCACTTTAAGTGATGCTCAAGATAAGTCCAAGGTTCTTTTTAAGGTGGTGCCGTAACTTGGTGTAGACATATCCATGCACAATTACACATTAGGGATTGATCCACAAACCATGCATATTTATGCACAATCAAAAGAACTATCTAGTCATAGAAGCCTAACCCCAGCATATGGCTTTGAGGTCCCTAGGTTTCTTCTATGTCATGCATTGACGTTTTCTATTTTCAAGATTGCCATTGGCAATCTCTAGGAACTGGTCTTGCTGAGAAAAATTTCGACCAACTCCGAATTCCACCACAGTTTGAAGTTTCCTAGTGATTTACTGTCAATATCCATGAAGTTCCCATACATCATAGAGTAAAAAAAAAGAACTTATGCACTTTTCTATCTATTAACTTGTTATAATCCCCATAAAAGTATTAAAATGTTAAATAACAATGAAAATATTATATTCAACTTAAAAAGTCAGACATGTTTTGGATGACGTATCACATGCTTATAATATTTCTCATGTATCCTCTGCTCGTATGTTTGATGTAGTCACTGTGAGCCTGGCACGCTTGACGCTAGCAAGATAAAAGGCAAGATCGTGTTGTGCAACCACTCACAGAGCGACACGTCAAAGACGGTGAAGGTCGACGAGCTCAAGAGCGCCGGGGCGGTGGGATCCATCTTGGTTAACGATGCCGAGAGAGCGGTGACGACCGCCTACCTCGACTTCCCCGTGACAGAGGTCACTTCCAGGGCCGTGGTGGACCTTCATAGCTACATTGCCTCAACAAGGTAAGCATGCATTTTTGTATTCACCAATCATCTTCCAAATAAGCAAAATCCTTAAGTATATATATAAAAAAATGCATGAAATTAGCGAACCTGTGGCGACGATCACACCGGCTATCACCGTGACGGGGTACAAGCCAGCACCCGTCGTGGCCTACTTCTCGTCTAGGGGCCCATCAGCACAAACCGGGAACATCCTCAAGGTTGAGTTCAACCTAGCCTTGACAAATGTGTCGTTTGCTGCATACATCTTGCCGGCTATTTTCCAGATTTTTTGTGTGTATCAGTGTATGCAATTTAACGAATATACATATATACATAGCCCGACGTGGCTGCCCCGGGGGTGAACATCCTTGCGTCCTGGATTCCAACGTCATCCCTTCCGGCCGGCCAGAAGCAGCCATCGCAGTTCAACCTCATCTCCGGGACATCCATGGCCTGCCCCCATGTCGCCGGGGCCGCGGCCATTGTTAAGGCCTGGAACCCAACATGGAGCCCGGCAGCCATCCGGTCAGCCATCATGACAACAGGTATACTGTACTATCCTAAAAAATTTACTACTCCTATGTCGATCGGCTCATCAACTCTGAGTTTCGATCTCACAAAACATTATCACCGATTCTCTTGGCTCTACCTATATGTGTTGCATCCAGCCACTCAGCAGAACAACGGCAAGGCTCCGATGACGACCGACTCGGGGACGTTGGCGACGCCGTTCGACTACGGCGCAGGACAGGTGAACCCGACCGGCGCGCTGGACCCCGGGCTGGTGTACGACCTTGCCGCCGATGACTACCTGCACTTCCTCTGCAACTACGGCTATGGCGCATCGCAGATCAAGCTCATCACCTCCCCTCCCGCCGGCTTCAGCTGCCCCGGCAACGCCAGCAAGGACCTCATCTCCGACCTCAACTACCCTTCCATCGCGGTCACAAAGCTTGGCGACGCCGCCAGCAGGAGCAGGACAGTGACCCGGGAGGTCACCAATGTCGGAGCACAGGAAGACGCTACCTACACCGTCACCGTCAGCGCGCCCGCCGGTCTAGATGTGAAGGTCGTGCCAAGCAAGCTCCACTTCACTAGCACGCTCAAGAAACTGACTTTCCAGGTCACTTTCTCCAGCGACAACACGGCAGCTAAGGACGCCCTGACAGGCTCCATAACATGGTCAGATGGAAAACATACAGTCCATAGCCCATTCGTAATCAGCAACTGAAATCTATGCTCGTACAAGCTGACTTTCGTATCCCTAGTAGCATGAAAATCTATGATTTGCATGCATCGATACATGTGAATCTAGACAAATTAAAGTTACTTAATTCCGGATGGAAGGGAGTACAATGTTGGCATTTTGAACAGTCAGTATACCATGGTCTATTAATCGAATTATCAAGCGTACTCGGGCATGTAATTGTAATCAACCAAAAACAAAGAGGACCTGAAGACCACAACATCTTTACTATTTTTGTGAAGTTCGTGATGTGGTGGTATTAGGTATGTCGACCCTTCCCCTTGTTCGAGTTAGCGCAGACAAGTGGGTCTTGTCTCTACCGTCTCGCAACAAATTTGCAATCCTCGGTAATTATCCATGGCGCGTGATTTATTGCTAACATTCCAATCGGAGAACGGGGTTTTGGTTGGGGAAAGGCCAAATGGTTTACATCCTCCAAACTCCACACCCTTTTTAAATATTATTCACTTTTCCTAAACTAGCTGTTTTAGAGTAATTATCACTATCGTTTTGTGGCTGCAATTATCACTATCTTAAAGGTCTAATAAAAGAATTATGTTGCAGGTTTCAAATTCATTCAAGTTTTGACAAAATTCCACGGTTTCATCGAGTTTGGCTCTGAGTCTCAATACATAAAATATCTGCATTCCACAAGATAGATGGGTGGAGACCAAGACGACCAAGTTCTAGATAAGTTTCAGCATTTTTTTTGGAACTTAATTTGCACAGATGTAAAAAAAATCCTATTGAACAAAACTATACGTTGACTTCATTTTAACCACCAGCAGACTGTACAAACAGATAATACCTGCAGTCTCTTATTAAATGATCTGTGGCCTTGAGCGCCACTCCTGTCTTCAGCCTCCAGGATGGCTAGTAAAGTGCTAAGTCCGTCCGTTGCAGATTCCATCCTGTAAAATACAGCAGTACACATTTTAGCAAATAATGCACTTTACCACAAAGATGCTTTCCAGACTTGCAGTGCTGCTGAAAATTTTCATACATGAACAAGGTACACGGAATTACCAAGGTTCAATAAACATGTCAATCCTACATCTGAGGCTAGAGGTGGAGCTGACGAGCTCGCGGTTGTAGCAATTCCATTTTTTTAGCTGAGCAATTCCAAATTTTACTTGATACTTAATGTTGCAAAAGAGTAATCGATCCATGATGGTCTCTGCAAGCATGGCTCCTCCCAGGTCTTTGACGACCATATATATGTGGCCCTTCTTCTGCAATCAATATGCAAACTCAAGCAAAACATCTGTTGCTTGCCGAATTCGTCAGGTTTCACATCTGTTGCTTGCGAATTCGTCAGGTTTCACATCTGCTAAATGAGCCAACCTGGGTAAGCAGGCAGCCTGTTCCTCTTCAGCTCGACTGGTAGGTTAAAAAATTGACCATGTTGACTACACTAAAAATGTTGCCCATATTGACATTCCAAGAAGCAGTATAATCTCCAACACCTTTGTAAGTTATGAACCAAAAAACAAAATATGATACAGTACCGAAGGTGACACAAGCAACTAACAGAACAAATGGGAGCTGCTGCCTAGCAGCAAGGCAAAATGCTGTGACAGCAAACTGGAGCTGGTTGCATAATCAGATCAGAACATAACCATGTAAAAGAAAAAAGCAAGATAAGCGAAACCAGACTTGAATATTACTAGGGAAAGATGAAATCCCTTGGTTCGGGTATCCAAGGTATAGCTCACAATATTACAAACTTAGGTAGACTAAGGGACACACTTTCAGGAGACATATAAACATTGTGGACCATATTGATGCAAGATCCAACTTAAATATTACTAGGGGAAGCTCTAATTCCCTGGTTTAGGTATTCAAATACATCTAGAGGCATTAGAATTGAAGCTTGGCTAGGCACACACTTAGTAAGTTACTTCAGATAACAAATCAACACTCCGGACAATTGATGCAGCAGCCTTTCCTTCACCTGAGAAAACAAAAATGGTCGATCTATTGGTAACCTGATATAGATAAACAAAACCTAATAGTAGCTGCTATAAGATGGTTAAGCATAGCGTCTGAACAAGATGCATGTGCAACTCATAATCAAATTAGCAACATAAAGAACTCTATCGCAGGCACCATATTCGTGCCTATATCTCCTAGGATGAGCTGTCAATGATGGCGGCAAGATATCTTACATAAAAAATTCCAAATCTCACAAACTATATGCAGGAGATGTTCTTACCTGTTGGACAATTTCCGCACATCAAACCAGACAATTGGGCAACATTTCAGCTCCATCACATTCACCGCCTATACTAAGATTCAGAAGATAATCATGCAATTAATGATCATCCCAAGGAGAAGACAAAATGGAGAAAGCAACAGTGAGTTCAGTTACATGGATGAACTGCCAAATGTAACTTGAGACAACAAACACACTTCTAAAATTCATTTTCTTTGATGTTTTATAGATCACTTTTGATACTAGCAATAGAGATAATCCAAACAATATATGCTGTAAAATTGAAACAACATTCTACAAAGCATTTTGTTTAGCTACCTCATAATAAAGAACTTAGCCGATAATGTTGTGTGTAGAATTATTTTCCATGGAAACTCAAACCTCGTCACGTCAAGCAGGCAAAACTTAAAACACCGAAACCAATAAACTCTAGCAGCAAAAGTGATGTGAGGTATTCAGCCCTAAATAAACCGAGAAACTGGTTATAGTTAGAGACAACAACAACACATTTTTGTGTGCTACAGATGTACTAGTCACATACAGCAGGCAATCTTTAACAAGTGTACTTTTTTTCCCTGGAGATATAGATTCAATGAAAGTGGTAGTTACGTTCTTAAGATTAATAACAATACCAAATAGAGAAAATATCGATAAAACAGTATAGCTACTTTGAGATTCCAGCCATGTCAACTGAGTTACTCGATTCGGTATCCCACAGAGTGTAGACAAAGCTAAACTGAATAATAACATAAAAAACAATATTGCTAAAAGTTTGTCTACCTAGTAACGGACCAATTGCTAACTAAGTTTTAAGTTGTTAGTCAACATCTGGGAAGCACAACAAAGGATTCCATCACTGGATCGGGTTACTATCTGGATACGAGGACTAAGGATGAGCAATTACCTGGTGCATAGAAACTTGTGAAAGGATGAAAGTTATAGGCACAATCGCTCTTATACAGTTTTGTGGATTGCATTGAGATAAGCTGAACCATGTATACATTGTTCCCAAAATGTACAAAAATTGAACCCTTATCCTCATCATCATAGCCCAGTATTACCATCCCTGTCATCCATCCCTCAACCTGAGGAGGGAGCCCAAGAACGGTATGCATTTCAACAGTCTTGTGCAGCAACCATGTGGCACCCCCATGACAATTGACCTTCCTCTGCCACATTTCTAATCTACCGTGAGAGAACATAGCAAGACCAACATCACCATTATCTGCCCCGATTATCTGATGTTTGAGGGAAGCATTAAGACATGGAGGCCCCTTGATCACAGCTAGACTCTGCCTATCCAAATCAAACTCAATTATGTCGTCCGTGCCATACAAATCGACATAAGTTACGAGACTGTCTCTCACACACTTAGACGACCAGTAGAGGACATTACCAACAAGGACCCCATGATTAGTTTGACCAAGATCACATCGATCCGTTGTTAAGATGAGATTTCCCCATACGCCGTTCTCAGAGGAGTATACACAAGCGATGGGTGAGGTATCAAATATCATCTTGGTAAATATATTTGGCTCCGTAAAGGCACATCAAGACTACCTTGAAGGGGCTCGAGTGGCAGCTGCCGTGCACATGATCTTGGTCGGCGGCGGCACAGATGACAGCCCTGTAGGTGTATAACCCTTTGAAAACTGGTGGGGCGTCAATGTGGTGGCACTCGCCGGTGATAGGGTCGCAGACAGTAACCTTTTGCCGCGGCGAATCCATGAGTAAGACGCGACCGTGGCGGCACCCGAGCACGTCGGCCTTTATGCCGGCGGTTTGACGTCGCAGGTTGAAGCGCTGGGGAGGAATGCGGTCTGGAGGGTCTAAGATGGATCTGAACACGCTGCCACGGCCGCGGAAGACGCCGAGCAGGGGCGGCTTCCAGTGGTGCGCACAGACCTGGCGGTGGAACTTGGGGTCGGTGACGAGGCGCCGCCATTGTTTGCAGACCGCGGATGCGCGCAGGAGGGAGGATGGTTGCGGTGGGAGGCGGAGGAGGATCTCCCGGAGGAGATCGTCATAGCGTGGCAGGGAGGCCTGCGCCGCCGGCGAGCGGCGGCGGGTCACTTGGCGCCCTCGCCCTCGCTCTCGCTCATGTGGATTTGGGGATCGAGATGCGGACAATGGGAGTCTTTTTTTTTCTTCTTGTTCGTTTCGTTCACATATGGAAATACGTGGTGTTGGGCCCGCAAGTTGGGTAACGAGTTTGTGGTGGGCTGCCTCATGCGATTTTTTTTTAAATAATACATTTTTTTAATTTATTTGAGATCTATTATACAGTATATTTTTAGTAATTTACAAATCTAGCACTTTGTCGGCCTGGAGAAAGCCTCGACTGGGCCAGTCGGCCAGGCCCTGGCCGACAGCTTCTCCCACCATGCATTCGGCTTGGTCCACCCCTGCAGTCGGCTTGCTCTAGGACGACAGAGGCAATCGGCCAGACCCAAGCCGATTAGTCCAATCGGTTAGACCCTGGCCGATAGCCTAATCGTCCTGCCTACAACCAACTCCTGCATGATCAATGCAAACCTAGTTGATTGGCTAATTATTTTTCGTCATTTTTTTCCGCCACTCCTTCCCACCCTTTTTTACCCGCCGATTTTTCCCGCCAGTCCTTCCCGCCCTTTTTTCCCGCCTATTCTTTTTGATGCCTCTATAAATCCGGGCAACGAGATGTTATCTCTTCACCCAATTCACCTCTTACTCTCGCATTTCCCTCCTCTCTATCATGAGTGCACCTCGTTCTAACGCAAAGTATAGGGCTAACAAGCTTTCCACTATGACCGACGCGTTTCCCTGGCCACAGATGTCCATTGACCTTTACCATTTAGCCAGAAATGTTACGATAGACAATAAACCAGCCCAATGGGAGGACCTCCTTGTTTGTGATGATGCTCTCGTTCAGCTTGGCAAGGCAGTTTATCGGAAAGGGTGGGAACTGAGGACCCCAAATCAGGTGCGAGAGGAGCTTATCAGGATCCAGGCTAGGTGGGACACGCTAGAATTCAAGAGTGAAGCTGGCATGATGAAGAAGGCTGGGGCACCTTGGGCCTGGATAGAAGAGAGCGAAGATGAGGATGATATCTTCATGCCGCCATCCGTTGGAAGCAAGGCGAGAGCTGAGTGGGACAAGAGACGGGAGAAAAAGAAAGCGCGGGCCAAGAAGAGCAATGACCAGAAGAGCAAGGGCGAGGCATCGTGCTAGGGATAGAGAGCGCTCTTATGTATGTACCGCAAGTTATGTTGAACTGTGTCGCAAACTATGTTGAAGTGTTTGTCGAATAAAATCATGAAATAATAGAAAGATGTCTCATACATAGATAGATATATGTCTCATACATAAGTAGATATCACGTCTCATACATGCATAGATAGATATGTCTCATACATAGATAAATATATGTCTCATATACCGATAGATAGATACGTCTGTCGTATCAGCGACGTTGTCTGTCGCGACGCTCGGGTGGTGGGTTGAAAGAACATGTGGGCCCCCATGTGTGGTTTTGGTAATTAATGACAATTTTTATGGACTAATGTGTGTATTAAGTTGCACTTGGTCTGCCTCGCTTTCCAGCCCACTCCCTTGCCAGTCCAGCCCAAATTCTTTGCTGCCACGCTTCTTTGGACCTCGCCACCTTACCGCCTTGGCTTCATTGGCGCAAGCTCATGCCGCTCATTCTTTGGCGTCTCGCGAGGCTCCCGCGCGCGCCTCGCTCCCGCACGATGTCGCCTCCCGCGTTGACCACCACTGCGCGCGCGTCGCTTGCCGCCTGACCCCATACGCACGTCTTGCCTCCTCGATTCCTCCTCTCTCATATTGGCGTGGTAAGCCGGGTCAAAACCGTGCTTAAAACTGCTCAAAAGTGCCCAACGGCCAGATTTTCTGAGACTACTATTTAAGTCTTTTGTCCGTTTTTAGTTCGGTCAGCTTCTTTCTCCTCTATTAGTCTAAGTTTTGTCCATACTTGCTCTCATTCTCTAGCTTGATTAATCTCTTCCTCTCCGATGATTCTTGCCCATATTTGAGTGGAAGAGAAAGGAGATCTAGACCCACGTTTTGACCTAACAGATCCATCTCTTTGTGAGTGTATCTTTGGGGATCTAGACTTTGGGGGATTTTGTGTTCCCTTTGTGTTCTTCCTCTCTTGTTCCACCAATAGTTTTAGTAGCTTTGTTGGAACTTGAGAGTAAGGGATTTGAGCATCTTTGTGGTGTTCTTGCCATTTGCATTAGGTGCATCGGTTTGAGTTCTCCTCGGAGGATTTGGTGAGTGAAAGTTGAGAAGCTTTTTACTCTTGGGTTCTTGGAACCCTAGACGGTTTGTTGTGTTGCAGGTTGTGGCCTTGGTGGCGTTTGTTGGGAGCCTCCAATTGAGTTGTGGAGAAGTGCCCCAACCTTGTGAGAGGTTCCGGTTGCCACCTACAAGTGCACCGATAGTGGAAGTGTAGATCGATCCCATTGGGGTGAGATTCACCGGAGAATAAGAGAGGCCTTTTGTGGCGTAGGTGGTTAGATATCACCCCCTCTCCAAACGAGACATACTCCATGTTGGGAGGAACTCGGTAAAATATCGTCGTCCCCGCGTGCCTCGGTTATCTCTATACTCGAGCTCTTTACTTATGCACTTTACATTATGATAGCCTTCGTGCTTGAAGTAATATATATTTTTCTATCACATTGTTGCTTGTATTGCTTAGCATAAGTTGTTGGCGCACATAGGTGAACCATAGTTGTTCTAGGTTGTGCTTGACAAAGTAAACGCTAGTTTAATTCCGCCTTTGTCGAGCCACTCTCGGAAAAGTTTTAATCGCATATTCACCCTCCCTCTAGGCGACATCTGTATCCTTTCAGGAGGCGTCGTCCAACCGAACCTGTTGGGCGGACGAACCTGTCGGGAAGGAATCACTGACCTGTACTCATCGTACCGAGTCTCCTGTGTGGGGTCGGGGGGAGGAGTCTGAAAAATGTTCAGCCAACTGCTCTGCGTCATGAAATCCTGAGTGTTATGATCAACGTCCTGATCAGTCCATGCGGATCCGGACATAGATGACTGATAGCCAGGCATAGACCCCTGCATTTCGAATGCTCCTGCACATGAAAACGAAGTATGTAAGAACTTGATATGAACTGAGCCTCAACACTTATCTTGTAAGACGCGTACCCTGTGGCTGTGGTTGTGGGCGAAACCCATAGTTTGGCATGGGAGGGTGACCCCAAGACTCCTGTTGCTGGTGCTGCCACGACGAACCTCCATCGTGCAAAGGTGGCTGCTGTTGCTGCCAACAGTCGAAAGAAGACTGTTGATGCCACGTCGAACCTCCAGCCTGGTCTAGGGGAGGAGGTCTCGGCGTCGTCTGTGGTGTAAGCCATGGACGGGGAGACTGTCGTAGGGGCGAGGGTGGCTGCTGCTGCTGGTGCGTCGAGTGCCACGGAGGATGCTGTGGTGTCGGGTGGTGAGCAATGTCCGAAGAGCGGGTGCACGTGATAACCTCGTAGATACTCCATAGCTTCTCCTCCAGGCGACTCAGCCAGGTCTCCTGGACCTGCCGGTGAAGAAGTAGGGGTCCGGACGAAAGAGAGCGTCTGTAGTCAGTACTCTCCGCCTCAAGATCGGCTATCATTTGTGCCTGCAAGTGACACCACAAGGTTCGTCATAGATAGATGGGAAATTATGTAATAAATAGGTGCATTAGATGAAGAACATACCGCGTGCTGTCTGCTGCCCACAGTAGACTGGCTCGGATAACTATCCCAAGTAGCCGCGCTCGGCATCTCCTCAGGGTGAGATTGCTGCGCGATGTGTAGTCGTGTGACGCTTATGTAGCTATCCAAATACCTGTTGAACTCTTCCATGTCAAACTCGACATTCGAGTTCCAGACTCGGGCTGTAGAGGTGTCCCACTCTTGAACGTACACCCCAATCCTGTGTAGCCAACCCGTGACGGTCTTGCTACTTCCCTTCCTCGACAACCTAACATTTAACATGGTTAGTGTCATGTCAATAAATCACGTTAAGGTGGAAGTAATGTGTAAAAAAAACATACGTGTGTACGACTGAAGGTATGGCACTCTCCGTAGGACGAGGATCAGTCAACCGGGGAAGACCAAACTGCCTCATTACTCTATGTAGGCTCATCTCCTCTGCCTGCATGTCGAAGATGATCTTCGATTTTGTGAGCCAGTACGCCTCGTCTCTGTCGCATATAATAGAAATTTGTATGTTGTCCCCATCCCTCTGGAATCTAGCAGCGACAGATTCATTCGTGTAGGGCTCCCACATCATCAACTCATGAAAGCAAGACGTCAAACCGCTCGACAAGGCGGGTAGCAACCCCTCACCTGACTGTGAGAAAAGCGTCTCTGCGAAAAATAATTTGTCAGCTCCATGCATAGTTTATGTCAACTAAATAATGAATGTATCAAGTAACTTTGCACATACCTGGCGGTGTGTCCAAACTAAACCGAAAGTAGGTAAGTCGATGAGGTCTGGATCGAACTGTAGGGGTTCGTAGCATGGAAAACAAAAAAATTCTACCGCATGCAAACAAACAAGCCAAGATCTATCTACTAGATTGTAGCAACGAGTCGATAGAGGAACTCACCCTTGAAGATTCCAAAGCGGTTAACGAGAGCAGATTCTCGTGGGTGATGTAGTCGTACTCTTGTCGATCTCAAGATCGTGTAGACGATCCTTCCAAGGCTGCTCCGCAGCTGGCTCAGCCGGGTCACATCGCTCGGATTTTCGATGAAGACCTCCCTCTCCCTTGTTCCAGCAGGCAGCGGAGGTTGTAGAACTCTCCTCGCGATTCCGGCAGCACGACGACGTGGTACCGGAAGTAGAGGGGAGATCTCGCAGGGCTTCGCCTTAAGCCGGAGCGAGTATGGTGGACTATGAGAGAGGCCTTGGCGATCTAGGGTTTAGAGGAACCAAGGGAGGAGGCTAGGCCGGCGGCTAGGGCTTGGGGATAGCCCCAACTCCGCGGCTAGGGAAAACCCTAGGGCGGCGGAAACTTGTGGTGGCCGGCGGCTAGGGCTAGGGTTTTGGTGGAGAGAGGTGTGTGTAAGAGGGGGCACCCCTGCCCCTTCTTTTATAGGTGGGAGGGCGCCAGCCAAGGGGAGGGAGTCCTCCCCCAAGTTGGCCTCCTTGGCCGGCGGGTGGAGGGAGAGGAACTCCTCCCCAAGTAGGTTTCCTACTCTCCCTCCACCAAGCAAAACTGCCGTTTGACTTTTCAAATTGGCGTTTGAGTTTTCAAACTAGGATTTGATTTATCCCTTTATTTTGCTCAGCCATGTTACCTAGTACATGATGCATCCATTCCACATTGTTATGACACATTCATGTACCCTTCCTCTCGGTCTGGGACCTTGACCCTTCTAGAACATTCCGATGAAAACACCTAATCATTCCCCAACTCAAACAGACTTTCCTTATATGAATCTTATTCTCCGGACCATTCCGGATCTCCTCGTGATATCCCGGATCCCATCCGAGACTCCGAACAACATTCAGTCTCTTACTCATCATTCCATAACTACTCAACAACATCGAATCCTTAAGTGTGTCTCCATACGGTTCGTGAATTATGCGGACATGATCGAGACACTTCTCCGAACAATAACCAACAGAGGAATCTGAAAATTCATATGGCTCCCACATATTTCTACGATTACTTTGTGATCGAATGAACCACTTACATACGATACCAATTTCCCTTTGTCTCACGATATTTTACTTATCCGAGGTTTTGATCGTCGGTATCTCTGCATACCTAGTTCAACCTCGTTACCGATAAGTACTCTTTTCTTGTTCCCGTGGTATGTGATCCCTTGTGATCCAGTCACATGCTTGCAAGCTAATTGGATGACATTCCACCGAGAGGGCCCAGAGTATATCTATCTGTCATATGGATGGACAAATCCCACTCTTGATTCATGTGTCTCAACCCATACTTTCTGAACACTCAATGCCACCTTTATAGCCACCCAGTTATGGTGTGGTGTTTGATGTCATCAAAGCATCCTTCCGGTGATGGTGATAAGCATGATCTCATGGTCGAAGGAATTAGGTTACTATGTATCAGAAAGCTTATAGCAATTGAACTATTAAAATGACTTGATCTTTATGCTACGCTTATCTATAGGAGTATGTCCATCATACCATTCTCCTAATGATATGATCTTGTTGTTAATAACATCTCAATGTTCATGATAGGGAAACAAAAATCATCTATTAACCAACAAGCTAGTATTACGAAGAGGCTTTACTAGGGACTCTAATTTAGTTTACAAATCACACAAGTATTAATGTTTCCTTGTTAATACTGTTATAGCATGAATGTAAACATTTATCATAAACACAAAGATATAATAATAACTACATTTATTATTGCCTCTAGGACATATCTCCAACAGTCTCCCACTTGCACTAGAGTCAACTAATCTAGATTACATGATAATATACCGAACACCCATGGCAGTTTGGTGTTGGTCATATTTTGCCCTCGGGAGAGGTTTAGTCAACGGATCCGCCACATTCAGATCTGTGTGTACTTTGCAAATCTTTATGTCACCATCTTGGACATGTTCTCGAATAGCGTGAAAACGTAGCTTGATATGCTTCAGCTTCTTGTGTGACCTTGGTTCTTGCGCATTGGCTATGGCGCCCATGTTATCACAGTAGATAGACATTGGGTCCAGCACACTTGGAACCACACCGAGATCTGTAATGAACTCCTTTGAAAGGATATGGATGTCGCCTAGAGGGGGGAATAGGCGATTAAAACTTTTCCTAGAGTGGCTCAACAAAGGCGGAATAAAACTAGTGTTTACTTTGTAAAGCACAACCTAGAAACAACTAAGGTTTATCTATGTGCACCAACAACTTATGCTAAGCAATACAAGCAACAAAGTGATAGCAGGATATATATTACTTCAAGCACGAAGGCTATCACAATGTAAAGTGCATAAGTAAAGAGCTCGGGTATAGAGACAACATGTACAAAAGCATGGAAGATACAAAACCAACACATGCACAAGGGGGCGAGTAACTTTCAATGTAAAGAGTTTAGCATATGTTACCACAAGGAGGAACATTGGAAATATAATAAAATCATTATAATCCAAATGGCTTGGCTTGAAAATAATAATTGATGAAGATCTCTCAATTCTTCATAATGTAGCCAAGACTCCAATGCCCACCAAAACACACCTATTGATCAAGTTTTGGCTTGTTGGTCCCCAACCAAGTTGGGTCCTAAGAAGTTAGTCACAATAGGCTTGGCAACCCAAATGGTTCTTTTCTTGACACCACATTGAGTACCAACAAATTTGGCAAACACATTGCCAACCTCATCCTTACGAAGTGAATAAGCATCATCAATCAAGATAGGATGGGATGAGGAGATACCAATAGTGCATGAGGAAGAAATGTGCCCCTTCTCGCGGCATATGTAGCAAGTTCTACTCTTGCCATCTTTCTTCTTGGATGAAGAAACAACTTGAGGAAGAGCTTGAGTCTTCTTGGGAGGAAGCCCATCTCTAACAATATGTAGAGCTTGAGGCCGCTTCCCTTGTTGCTTCTTGCCAAGGAACTTCTTCTTTAATGGGCAATGTTTGACATGATGCCCTTCTTCCTTGCACTTGAAGCAAACAATGTTGGTCGGATCCTTGACTTGATATTGGCCAATATTCTTGTTATCCTTGTGCTTAAACTTGATAGTGGACTTGTTCTTGACATTGGAGTTGAATCCAAGCCCACTCTTGTCATTGGGGGATTTTTGCACACTCAAGATTTTGTTGAGTGCAGCCTTCCCTTGTTGACCCTTTTTCAAGTCATTCTTCAAAGAAGTGACTTGAGCCTTGAGCTCTTTGATTTCCTCTACATGGTTAGTTTCAATACAAGTACTAGAGGAAGTAGATGCTACATTGTTAGAGCAACAAGGCATGGAATGTAATTCATCACGAGATATAGCATGGTTGTGAGAGGATGAATTACAAGGACTAGCACATGGCAATATAACATTTGGAGTAGATATAGTGCTAATGTCCACATGAGGCCCACTAGATGTTACCTTTGACATGATGGCCTCATGAGCCAACTTTAGCCTACCATGGGAGACTAGGAGATCCTCATGCGAGCTTGAGAGCTTAACATGGTTTTCTACTAATTTCCCATAGTTGCTAGTTAGCAAAGCAAGTTGAGCCTTTAGCTCAACATTCTCCTTCAAAATAGATGCTTCACAAGAAATAGAGTTAGTAGCACAAGCATCATTACTATTAGCAAGAGGTGAGGGCAACTTGTCAAGCTCTTTTGAATATGAGGCTTTAAGTTGCTCATGTGACTCGGTGAGTTTGATGAGCTCACCCTTTATGACCCTAGAGCCATTTTTGAGGTGCTCAAAATCCTCAACAAGTTTAGCATAAGCAACTTCAAGTTCATCATTTTTAATCTTGAAGGAGTTAGCCACCGCAAGTTCTCTATCATGGTATTCCTTTACTCTAGATAATTCTAGAGTAAAAGTCTCCTCAAGAGATTCTTTGGTGGTTTGTTCTTCTTCAAGGGAGTACTTTACTTGAGCAAGTTCATTAGCATATTCACGCTCAAGTGCAAACTTTTCATCAATTATGTTTTCTTGCTCCTCAATAAGATCATTGCCTTCTATAGCATAATTCAAGATTTCAAGAAGGTTGGAGGAAGCAAGTTTATTTTTGTAGAGAGCACTATAGATAACCTCTCCCATTTTCTTAATAGAGGTAATATCATACTTACCTCTATAATCATCATTATCATTCTCAACCTCATCATCATCATCATCATCATGAGATACAATGGGATTCAAAGAGGTTACCTTTGTTCCCTTAGCCATAAGGCACATGTGAGAACCGGAGGAAGATGATGATGAGATTGCACTTGAAGCTCTCTTCAAGACCTTGTCTTGGCCCATAGAATCTTCATTTTCCTCTACATGGTTAGCAACACAAGCACTAGAGGAAATAGAAGCATTTTTATCATGACAACAAGACAACATGAGCATATCATCATGAGATTTGTTCAAGTCATTTCTACATGATATGCAAGGACTATTAACACAAGCATGTGAGGAATTTTGAGTGCTAGAAGTGTTAAGGTCCAAAGATAGATCATTGCAACTAGATAGATATGAGGGATTACAAATAGTGAACACACTATCCATATTGCAATTTCTATCACCACTCACCATATCATTACCTTGTGAAAAATCACATGTTGGTGAAGTGGTAGACGATGAGAACTCATCTCGACCGGAAGTGGAAGCAACACAATCATCCTTAATAATGTTGGACTTGCTATATTTATCTTGAAGCTTGGTCCATATCTCACGAGCGCTTGAATAAGGCATGATAGAAGAAAGAACTACATTGCTCACAACATGCACAAGAATTTTAGTAGCTAGAGCATCTATATGAGAGTTCAACTTCTCCTCTAAAGATTCGTTTTGGGTATCCATAG
This sequence comes from Avena insularis, assembly GCA_023614405.1. Lineage (NCBI taxonomy): Eukaryota > Viridiplantae > Streptophyta > Magnoliopsida > Poales > Poaceae > Avena > Avena insularis. The sequence goes on along the minus strand of CM042689.1, from coordinate 24,661,804 downwards.
GAGAAGAGAAACCCACATATAGATAGCCCTCGATAATTGGGTGAATTTCCCAAAATAAATTAAGCATGCGAATTTTCCAAACATCATAATTTGTGCCATCGAATGTGAGCGTGTCCTTGTGCACTAATCCCCTAGCCGACATATTTACTCTCAAGGCGGTGAAGCCTAAAATGAGAGACCGGGCTCTGATACCAATTGAAAGGATACGGATGTCGCCTAGAGGGGGGGTGAATAGGCGAATAAAACTTTTCCTAGAGTGGCTCAACAAAGGCGGAATAAAACTAGTGTTTACTTTGTAAAGCACAACCTAGAAACAACTAAGGTTTATCTATGTGCACCAACAACTTATGCTAAGCAATACTAGCAACAAAGTGATAGCAAGATATATATCACTTCAAGCATGAAGGCTATCACAATGTAAAGTGCATAAGTAAAGAGCTCGGGTATAGAGATAACCGAGGCACGCGGGGACACCGATATTTTATCGAGTTCCTCCCAACATGGAGTACGTCTCGTTTGGAGAGGGGGTGGTATCAAACCACCAACGCCACAAAAGGCCTCCCTTATTCTCCGGTGAATCTCACCCCAATGGGATCGATCCACGCTTCCACTATCGGTGCACTTGTCGGTGGCAACCGGAACCTCTCACAAGGTTGGGGCACAACTCCACAACTTAATTGGAGGCTCCCAACAAACGCCACAAAAGGCCTCAACAAATGCCACCAAGGCCACAAAACCGTCTAGGGTTCCAAGAACCCAAGAGGGACAAGCTCCAATGAGCAATTCAAACCAAATCCTCCGAGGAGAACCCAAACCGATGCAACAAATGCAAATGGCAAGAACACCACAAAGATGCTCAAATCCCTCACTCTCAAGTTCCAACAAAGCTACCAAAGCTATTGGGGGAACAAGAGAGGAGAAATCAAAGAGAGACACAAAATCCCCCAAAATCTAGATCCACAAAGATACACTCACAAAGAGATGTTTTGGTTTGGTCAAAACGTAGATCTAGATCTCCTCCAACAACCCCTCAAATATTTGCAAGAATCAATGGAGGGGTGTGTAGAAATCAAGCTTAAGGAGTAGAGCAAATGGGGGCAAAGCTTGGGCAAGAAAAGGAGGAAGAAGTAACCCTAAATGAAAATGGGGCAAGGCTATTTAAAGAGAGGGGCTGATTCTGCCCGTTGGGGCAATTTTCTGGACGGTCCGGTACTACCGGACCCAATACAACAAAGCGCCAGGAAAAGCGGAGCAAGAGTAACGCAAGACGCATGAAGCGAGGCGTAGGGACCCAAAGAAGAAGAAGACGGCAGCAAGATTCCGAGGTACTACCGGACCGGCCGGTAGTACCGGAAAAAGGTACCTAGCCAGACAGAAAGAAAACGGGCCGTTTTTAGGCCCGGGCGGTAGTACCGGCCCGTCCGGGCGGTACTACCGCTTGGCCCAAAAAAACAGACCGACAGACAAATATTCAAACGACAATAACTTTTGACTAGAAGCTCCGATTGACCCGATTCAAATTGCGTTGGATAGAGGGCGACAAGGAAATATTGATTATCACCAAGTGAGAAAGTATCAAGTAGAATAATGTGATATACCTCACTTGGTGAGAAACCGAAAAGCCGCATAAATCAAAATCGCAACAAGATACAAATGGGAGATCCGATTTAGATGAACAAGAGCTTGTTATGGAGATTACCACAATCTCTATATCATCACATGGATAAGACCAAATAATAACCAAATATGACGATGCAAGTATGCAAAGGTTTGAGCTCTCTCCGAACAATGTGACCGAATTACTCATAAGACAACCCCTCTTGATAGTACAGTTATCTATCCTAAATCCGGTCTCACACACACAACGTGAGACCGGCAAAAGGGAAAACCTATCAATATTATACCTTTGCCTTGAGCATTCCACTTGAGCTCGATGTAGACGATCTTGCCCTTCTCAAGATGGAACGCCTTCCTTAATTCCTCATCATCGACCTCGCATATTGAGCTTGCCCAACAAATCTTCTTTGCATTTCATTAACCTTGAAGCCAACACATGCTCCAAGCGATGCCAATGGACAAATCCTACAAGTATAACTTAATACACACATTAGTCCATAAAGATTGTCATTAATTACCAAAACCACACATGGGGGGCCCAACATGTTCTTTCATCCTTCATCCATATCGCTTCTTGTGAAGCCTCTGAAGCAGCTATGTATTCAGATTCAATTGAAGATCTTGCCACAACGCTTTGCTTTGCACTCCTCCAGCTAACTGTTGCACCATTAAAAGTAAATACGTATCCAGATTGAGATTTAGAATCATCCGGATCAGTGTTCCAACTAGCATCAGTGTAACCATTTACAATGAGTTGTTTATCACCTCCATAAGAAAGAACCATATCCTTAGTTCTTCTCAAGTACTTAAGGATATTTTTGACCGCTGTCCAATGATCCACTCCTGGATCACTTTGATATCTGCTAGTTAAACTAACAGCATATGCAATGTCGGGTCTAGTACATAGCATGGCATACATTAGAGATCCTATGGCTGAGGCATAGGGAGTCTTACTCATCCTTTCTCTATCTTCGCGTTGGACTTTGAGTTTTACTCAAGGTCGATTAGAAACATGGGCAAGAACCCTTTCTTGCTATCTTCCATTCCAAACCTCTTTAGAACTTTGTCCAAATATGTACTTTGTGACAATGATATTAGACGTCTCGATCTATCTCTATAAATCTTTATGCCTAATATGTAAGCTGCTTCGCCAAGATCTTTCATTGAAAAACTATTATTCAAATATTCCTTGACACTATTAAGAAGGTCTACATCATTCCTAATCAACAATATGTCATCTACATACAGTATTAAGAATTCTACAGAGCTCCCACTCACTTTCTTGTAAATACAAGCTTCTTCATAAGTTTGTATAAAACCAAAGCTTTTGATTACCTAATCAAAACGTTGATTCCAACTTCGAGATGCTTGCTTCAATCCATATATGGACCGTTGAAGTTTGCATACCTTGTTAGCATCTTTAGGATCGACAAAACCTTTGGGTTGCATCATATACAACTCTTCATCAATGTCTCCATTGAGGAACGTTGTTTTGACATCCATCTGCCATATTTCATAATCGTAATATGCAGCGATTGCTAACATAATCCTCACAGACTTTAGCTTTGGTACTAGTGAGAAAGTCTCATCGTAGTCAACTCCTTGAATTTGTCGAAACCCTTTTGCGACAAGTCGAGCTTTATAGACAGTAACATTACCATCAGCATCTGTTTTCTTCTTGAAATTCCATTTGTTCTTGACAGCCTTCCAGCCATCCGGTAAGTCCACCAAAGTCCATACTTGGTTTTCGTACATGGATCCAATCTCGGATTTCATGGCTTCTTGCCATTTATTGGAATCTGGGCTCATCATCGCTTCCTCATATGTCGCAGGGTCATCGGTGTTGTCCACCAACATGACACTCATAACGGGATCATACCAATCAGGAGTGGTACGAGTTCTCGTTGACATGCGAGGTTATGTAGCAACTTCAACCAAGTTTCATGATCATCATCATTAGCTTCCTCTCTTATTGGTGCAGGAACCACAGGAACTTCTTCCAGTGCTACGCTACTCGCAAGTTCGAGAGAAGGTTCGACAACCTCATCGAGTTCTACTTTCCTTCCGGTCACTTCTTTTGAGAGAAATTCTTTCTCTAGAAAGGATCCATTCTTGGCAACGAAGATTTTGCCTTCGGATCTATGATAGAAGGTATACCCAATAGTTTCCTTCGGGTATCCTATGAAGACGCATTTTTCCGCTTTGGGTTCAAGCTTGTCCGGCTGTAACTTCTTTACATAGGCTTTGCAACCCCAAACTTTAAGGAACGACAATCTAGGTTTCTTCCCAAACCATAATTCATACGGTGTCGTTTCAACGGATTTAGATGGTGCCCTATTTAAAGTGAATGCGGCTGTTTCTAATGCATAACCCCAAAACGATAGCGGTAAATCTGTAAGTGACATCATAGAATGAACCATATCTAAGAGAGTTCGATTACGACGTTTGGACACACCATTACGTTGTGGTGTTCCCGGCGGTGTCAATTGTGAAAGTATTCCGCATTTCTTCAAATGCTCGCCAAACTCGTAACTTAGATATTCACCTCCACGATCAGAACGTAGAAATTTAATCTTCTTGTTACGTTGATTCTCCACCTCACTTTGAAATTCCTTAAACTTCTCAAAAGTTTCGGACTTATGTTTCATGAAATAGATATACCCATATCTACTCAAGTCATCCGTGAAGGTAAGAACATAACGATAACCCACACGATGCTACACTCATTGGACCACACACATCGGTATGTATGATTTCCAACAAGTCCGTAGCTCGCTCCATCATACCAGAAAATGGAGTCTTAGTCATTTTACCCATCAGACATGCTTCGCATCTTTCAAGTGATTCGAAATCAAGTGATTCAAGAAGTCCATCAGAATGGAGTTTCTTCATACGCTTCACTCCGATATGACCAAGACGACAGTGCCACATATAAGTCGAGTTATCGCTCAATTTCAAACGTTTAGCCTCAATGTTATTTATGTGTGTATTACTACAATCGAGATTTAATAAGAATAGACCATCTATCAAAGGTGCATGTGCATAAAACATATTACTCATATAAATCGAACAACCATTATTCTCGGACTTAAACAAGTAACCGTCTCGCAATAAACAAGATCCTGATATAATGCTGTCACATCCCAAGATTTTCCAAATCTTGTAATGTGAAAAATAAATGAATAAAAATAAAACTTTGTTTGATTTCCAGGGCCAGAAGAAACTTTTGAATCCAATTGGAAATCTTCAAACCACTTTGGATCAAATAAATCCTAAAGGAATAAAAAGATAAATATTTAATAAAGGAAAAAAAAAGTATTTTGTTACTACTTTGAAATCTTTTATAAAAAGATTTTAGTTCTCAAAATGAAATGAAAGGATTTTGAATAAAGATTATTTTATAAAGCCAAATTGAACCTTGGCCAAGTTTGTGAAAAAAAGGGTTTTGCTTAAATTAAAATGATAAAGGTTTATTAAATAAAAATAACAAGGATTTAATATCCAAGTGTTATTAATAAAGGTTTTATTATTAATAAACCGTCAAAAACTTGTTTATTTGTTTAAAAATAAGTTTTCCAAGTATTTTATATTCTCAAATAAAACCTACTGATTGGTTTTAAAATTTTATAGTTTTCAAATGGAGCTTTGAAATAAATCCAATCCTATTTTGATTTAATAACATTGGTCTATTTATTTAATTAATAATGGATCCTACTAGTAAAATTATTATTTTGGTTTTTGGATTTGGTTTATACTACTGAACAGAACCAAGTTCAAACTTGCAAAGTCTGGTGATTGTTTGTCTTGATTTGATTGTTGAATTATATGTTTGAAATTCAAAATAGAAATTAGATTCAGAAAAAGAAAAGGATTCAGAAAAGGAAAAAAATGAGGTTAGGTCGACCCAACCTAGCAGCCCACTAAGGCCCAGCAAACAGCCTAGTTCCCCTCTCCCGGAAGAAAACGTTTCATACCTGGCAACTGACCCATGCAGTGAATGACTGGTGGACCTTTCCCTCACTCCCTTTCTCACTGACCAGCCGGCCCCACGCCCTAGCCTTCTTCCTCACCCGCGCGACTCCTTCTCCCCCCAAACCTCGTCGCCGTTTCTGCCAGTGATTCCGCGGATTCAATACGCCTTAAATCGGCCACCATTACTCGCCGTGACCACGCCCATTTAAACGCCAGCGTCTCTCCTCCATTTCCCCTCTGACTCCTCCCCCAAGCACGTCCCGAGGCTGCCTCAATTTGGCTTGACACACTCCCTGTTCCGACGACCTTCCTCGTCAAATTCCAGCCGAACTTCGCCGCCCCTTGCCTCCCTGACCACGCACCCAGACTCACCACTCCTTGGCGCATCCCCCAGTACTCTTCTTTCGACCGCGGGCGCCCCAGAGCGTCGACTACAACAAGCTCTGAACAACACCGCCGTCCGCTCCAACTCCGACGAGCCCCACAGGTAGTTTCCGGCCGCCCCGCTTCTTCTCGTTCACGCACACAGCATCTCCGTGATCTCCTGCGTCTAACCATACTTCTGGTTTGCCTTCTCGTGACCCATAGCCTCGTTTTCGACCTCGACCAGAGCCAACCGTCGCCAGACCAAACTTCGGCGAGGTATTCCTCCTACCCTCGTGCGCCCCTTGCCTCATCGACCACACGTCGAGCTTCCCCAGCCTGCTGCGATCTCGGTAAGCACTCTCCCTCCCTCTCTCGCTTCCTGTTTCTTGGCCGCCATCGTTCGACGTCAGCCGCTTAGCCAGCACCACCAAACTTTGGCAAGCATGCTAGCAACCGTAGGATCTGGATCCGACGGATACGATAGAACGTTAGCGAAGGGGTAAGTAGTGATCCTGTGCCGCACGATTTGGTTAGATCCAACGCACCGCAACACCGATCCGGCCGAATCGGTACCGTCCAACCAGAGTGCGACGCGTGGCCAGATTCGTTTAAAACATATTTGAAATCTGATTGAGATATGATTTTCAAACCTTTGTAACTTTGGATCCACACGTCCAAAAATTACAAATTTTATGTCGTTGGATTCAGGAGAGCAAGACCTAGCCAACCATGCCTTTGGTTTAGTAAATAGTATATGTTTGTTTGCTTGTTTTTGCAGATTCATTTGTGTGCTTGTTTAGATTAGAGAAATTGTTTAAAAATGATTTTAGGGTTAAAACTTTTGCAAAATGGTTTGTTGTGACCCTACTGACCCTAGGAACCAACCCATGGTTTGGAAAATGGTTTTGGAAAAATTTAGAATGGATTAATTGGTTTAGTTCATTTCTAGCTAAATAAAACTATTGTTTTGTTTATGAAAATGGTTTTGAGTAAAAACTTTGGAGAAAATGTTTTGGACCAAACCTACTGACCCTAAAATACCAAGTTTTGAGAAACAACAACCTATTTGGTGAACCACTTAAAATTTGTTGCTTGGATAAAAATATTTCTCACCACATAAAATGATGATTGGGTTTAAAAATAGTTTTTGAACAAAACCCTTTTGCAAATGACTTTGCCATTTTGGTAAATGACCAATTTGGACCTTACAAAGTTTAGAAGCCTAGCAGAGACCCCTTTTGCAAATAAAACTATCTTGTGCATGCTCTCATGCATGACTTAGATTCCATTACTTTGTGTGTGTGAAATTGTTTGTTTGACTTTGGTTTGGAACGTTAGTTGATTTTGTGTTTGCTTGATTGACTTGTAGTGAAGTTAGAGAAGTGTGAGACTAGCAAGATCAAGGAGTAAACCACCATTCCCTACCAAAAGGCAAGTTACACTATCATACAAAAGTCCTACTATTTTCATTATACTTAGTGGATTTTGAAACATGCATGAAAATATTCTTATGCTTATGCTATGCTAAATCCTAATAGGATGCCCTTACATTCCTTAGTGAAAACATTGTAGTTGTACATGCTTAGCCATGCTTTATTATGAAAAGAGATACATGTTGAGATTTTACAAAGTTGATAAAAGGACTTGTGTTTTATATAATAAAACAAGGACTCAATGAACCACCTAGGTGGAGGATACTTTAAGTTTTGGAGAAGGTGGCAACAAAAGGAACCATGTCTATGGTAATCTCTTTGAGTTGTGCTCCAAAAGAAAACCCACCTAGGAAACCTAGAGATTGAACATGTTTCTCCAATTGTGGCTTTCGTGTGCAACCACATGCTATTATGGCTCTGGCTTAGTCAACTACATTAGGAAGACCCATACATTGTATTTAGTACTGGGCATGGGGATCTGGAATGCTTCATGGGTGCTGAAGACAAGCTAGCAATGGTGTATGGGAGGACCTTTTGGAAAGACTTCGTCACATTCTCAATCTGCCAGTACTCCATCATTGTGAGCACTAATCCAGTAGGCCACTGGTGGCAACAAGATGGGTTTGTGACATGTGGGTAAAGTGTACTACTTCTGTAGAAGATAATAAAATCTAAGTACTTAGCCGTGTCCCCGGTTATGGACAATACTGAGCAACTAAAGTTTGAACTATGGGAGATCTCGACATTCCAACTTCTAAAATAAAAACCTGATGCACTTGGGGTTACCAAGATGCTCATGAGATTTTGTTTAACACTTGATGCACTTGGGGTTACCAAGGTGCTCAAGAGACTTTGTTAAACACTTGTTGTACTTGGGGTTACCAAGGAACTCAAGAGAATTTGAAGAAAACTTGAACACTTGGGGTTACCAAGGGGTTCAAGGAAGTTTGATAATAACTTAAAAACTTGGTATTTACCAAGGAGTTTTCCAAGATTTGATCAAACCTTTTTGAAAAGATAGGATAAGTTATTGCTTTATGCAAAGGAGCCTAAAAACCCTACTTAACCAAATCTGCATGTATTGATAGGATCCACTAACATTCTACATAGTAGTGAAACTTGCCAATACATTCAAATGTATTGACCCTTGTGGCTGTAACTTGTACTGTTGCAGGATTGATTGCTTTTAGTGAAGATTGATTGATTAGGATTACAAAGTCTACAACCAGCATGTCTGCCTGTGGCATTTTGAAGATGAAGGACCCATACTTATAGTTTTTCGCTGCAATGTAATGTAATAGCCAAATGAGCTATGTAAGATGTAATAAAATATTTTATTCCTGGTTATAAAATTATATTATGACCCTTGTTTCTTGATATTACATCTTAATTGTGGATGCTAGCTATTGATCCAGGGACTAGCATTGCAATCACAGGAGGAATCTACCTTATTATCAGGTGGAGGCCTCTTACAGATGGTATCAGAGCATTGTGTTGCCTGTAGGATTGTAAACCTAGGATTGGACAAAAACCCTTAGAAAATATAGGAGTTATATTTGTTCCAAAACTTATTTACAAACAATCTAGTAAGACTCTTCCCTTAACCATTTTGGTTTCAACACTACATATCTTCTACTTCAACTTGATGGAAAAACCCACCCATGACCAAAGACTACACCATGTGCAAAGGACTTCTTCAACACTTTCAACTCTAATGACTTCAACATCTTCAACTCTAATGACTTCAACATCTTCGGCATGTTCACCAAGGACCTCCAACTTGGATATTCCCAAGGACTACAAGATAAGACCAAGAAATCTTGCTCAAGATATAGAGACTAAGGGAATGCAAAAGTTAGAAGGACCTCACTTCACTTGAAGTTTTGTGACCAAGAAGTTTTCCCAAGAGAACCATGATCTCATGCAAGAAGAATCAACCAAGAAAGATGGAAAAGATTACAAGTGAACCATATAGATGGACCACCATATTTTAGTCAAGTCAAACCCACCAACTTATGGGGTGTAACAAGAATAATTGTTGCCTAAGTATGTGCTAGAACATTGTGTTTGAGTGAAATGATTTGTTGAAAATGCTTGCACATTGCTTGTGTGAATAGTGACGTGTGTGATTAGGATTACTTCCTTAGAAAATATTTTGGTCTATTCTAATCTCCCTTCAACTCAAAAACAGATGACTACTCCAGGAGACTCTAACATCAAGGTTGACGACACCAACACCAACCAAGCTGACAGCATGAAAGAGCTCATAGCAACCCAACACCAGTTGAACCAACTAACAGCTCAATTCATAGCCAACACTAGTGATAAAGATCCAGCACTGCAAAAGTTTTTGGAAGAACAATCCCAACTGATGCTTAAGGTGACTAATCAAATGATCAACATGGAAGAAAGCTATCCCAAAGGAGTTTATGATAACAAGGATGACAAGAATGTTATTCTAGATGGAGCCCCAGCTTGCATTATTTGTGGAGACAAGGACCATACTTCCAAGGAGCATGAAGATCAATGGAGCTGCCCTCTTCCATCTTGCAGTTAAAGAACTTTTCAGAAGCCTCATAACTCTCAACTGCTGCGTGAGCCTCAAATAACATTTTGAGTTCACGGACAATATCATGTGGGTCATGGTTCTCAAACCTTTTCTGAAGCTCTGATTCCAAACCATACAAGATAGCACACTGAACTGTGGAGTACTGATTCTTCCATATGAGGTAAACATTCTTTACTTCATCAGTAGCATCACCAAAGCGGGTCACCCAATGTGCATCCAAAGACATAGGTCAAATTACCAGCATTGAGGACAATCCTCAAATTGCGGAACCAATCCACAAAGTTGCTTCCATTGTTTTTCAACTTTTCTTTCTCTAGGAACGCATTAAAATTGATGGTAGGGGCCGCCATTGATCTACAACATATTTGTAATAGTTTAGACTAAGTTTATGACAAATTGAGTTCTAATTAATAGTTAAATTAATCTAGGTGAACTCCCACTCAAAACAATATCCCTCACATTGTTTTAGTGATCACACGAACCAAATCCACCACATCAAAACCGATCATCACGAGAGTTGATGTAGCTTCAATGGCGAACAATCAACATGTTCATCATATCTACTATATGACTCATGCTTTACCTTTCGGTGATCCGTGTTCCGAGACCATGTCTGTACATGCTAGGCTCGTCAAGATCAAACCTTAGCTTCCGCATGAGCAAATCTGGCTTGCTCACATTGTATACACTTGCAGAATCTAACACACCCGATCATCACGTGGTGCTTCAAAACAACAAGCTTTAGCAACGATGCTTACTAAGGATGAACACTTTAAAACTTGAAATTATGTGCATGAGGGATCATCTTATAATGCTACTGTCGTTAAATAAGCAATACAAGATGCATAAAGGATTAACATCACATGCAATTCATAATATGTGATATGATATGACCTTTATTCTTTGTGCTTCCGATCTCCATCTTCAAGCACGAACATGATCTCCATCATCACCGGCATTGCATCAAGGTCAATGACGCCGCTCCATGGTTGTCGTCCACCAGCTTCAACTATTACAACTACTTTAAATAGACACGTGGGTCTTAACAGAATTTACAGACAACCATATGTCTCTTGCCGGTTGCCAACTTACAATAAGGAACATTGCATACATCAAATATAATCACAATCATGGCCATATCACATCATAGCACACCCCTGCAAAACAAAGTTAGATGCCTCTAATTTTCTTTGCATATTTTACGTGGGTTGGGGCTTTCAAAAAGTGTCGCTCTAACTTACGAACAAGAACCACACCGTTGATGCTTGAACTATCAAGTGCCCGTTGTAAATTGGATCTATACTATAATGGGAGAGATAGACACCCGCAAAGCCACTTATGTAATACAAGTTGCATGTTTAGCGTGGAGCAAGTCTCATGAACGATGTCATGTAAGGTTATCCCGGGCCGCTTCATCCCATCATACCGCAAGATGCAAAGTACACAAGAAGCAATTGATAATAAAAGCACCACCGCCCACAATGACCATTGTGTTCTACTCGTGCAACAGATCTACATATAGACACGGATCTGATACCACTGTAGGGGTTCGTAGCATGGAAAACAAAAAATTTCTACCGCATGCAAACAAACAAGCCAAGATCTATCTACTAGATTGTAGCAATGAGTCGATAGAGAAACTCACCCTCGAAGATTCCAAAGCGGTTAACGAGAGCAGATTCTCGTGGGTGATGTAGTCGTACTCTTGCCGATCTCAAGATCGTGTAGACGATCCTTCCGGCGCTACGTTCCGGCAGCGCTTCCGAGGTTGTAGCACTCTCCTTGCGATTCCGGTAGCACGACGGCGTGGTACCGGAAGTAGAGGGGAGATCTCGCAGGGCTTCGCCTTAAGCCGGAGCGAGTATGGTGGACTATGAGAGAGGCCTTGGCGATCTAGGGTTTAGAGGCACCAAGGGAGGAGGCTAGGCCGGCGGCTAGGGCTTGGGGAGAGCCCCAACTCGGCGGCTAGAGAAAACCCTAGGGCGGCGGCGACTTGTGGTGGCCGGCGGCTAGGGCTAGGGTTTTGGTGGAGAGAGGTGTGTGTAAGAGGGGGCACCCCTGCCCCTTATTTTATTGGTGGCAGGGCGCCGACCAAGGGGAGGGAGTCCTCCCCCAAGTCGGCCTCCTTGGCCGGCGGGTGGAGGGAGAGGAACTCCTCCCCAAGTAGGTTTCCTACTCTCCCTCCACCAAGCAAAACTGCCGTTTGACTTTTCAAATTGGCGTTTGAGTTTTCAAACTAGGATTTGATTTATCCCTTTGTTTTGCTCAGCCATGTTACCTAGTACATGATGCAACCATTCCACATTGTTATGACACATTCATGTACCCTTCCCCTCCGGAGTGCCGGACCTTCCAGACTCTTCTAGAACATTTTTTGGAATTATGCCCTAGAGGCAATAATAAAGATGTTATTATTATAATTCTTGTTCATGATAAAGTTTATATTCCATGCTAGAATTGTATTAAGCGGAAACTTTAATACTTGTGTGGTTTGTGAACAACGCCGTGTCCCTAGTATGCCTCTATGGACTAGCTCATTGATTAATGATGGTTAAGGTTTCCTAACCATAGACATGAGTTGTCGATTAATAATGAGATCATATCATTGGGAGAATGATATGATGGATGCACCAAACCAAGGTAAGCAATTAGATCGTGTCATCGTGTTCATCTTTGCGAAGATTTCCTTATGTCAAATATTGTATTCCTTAGACCATGAGATAATACAACTCCCTATTATCAGAAGAAAGCTTTGAGGTCATCAAACGTCATCCTATGAGAGGGTGATCATAAAGGTGTCTCTCAGGTGATCGGAAAGTGCCTGTTGGGTTGTATGTATCGAGATGGGATTTGTCCCTCCCAAGTCGGAGAGATATACTTCGGGCCCACTCGGTAATCGATATCAACACCGCTTGCAAGCATGTGGTTAAGGAGTTAATCACAAAGTGATATCAGATTACAGAACGAGTAAAGTACTTTGCGTGAACGAGATTGAACTAGGTATGACTTCGCACGATCGAATCTCGCAAGTAAAATATCGCGATGAAGGGAATATATATATGGGATTGAATGAATCCTGGCATCGTGGTTCATCCGATATGATCATCGATGAATGTGGGAGTCAATATGGGTTTCGGACCCATTGCTGATTATTGATATAAGATCATGTCGCATATTCTCGAACCGAAGGGTCACACATAATGTGTCTCACGCTAGGATAGATTGGATATTTGGTTTATGAGTTTTTGTTCGAGTCTCGGATGGGATCTGGGACATCACGAGAGGTTCGGAATGGTCCGGAGAATAAGATTCATATAAGGCAATGCAGTTTTGGAGTTCGAATTGTTCAGTTAATTCCGGATTTACCTAAGCTTCTAGAACCTTCTAGAGGGGGACCAACGTGGTCCCACCTGTCGGGAGGGGGCATGGGCCTATGAGGGAGTGCCCTGGCTGCATTGGGCCAGGGGCACAAGGCCCTATAGGGCCCAGCCGGCCAAACAAGGGGAAACCCTAATTGGAGCTTCTAGAAGGGATTACTTGCACTCCTCCCTCCTTGGCCGCCGGCCTAGGGCTTGGGGGAGGGGTTAGGGCTGGCGCCCACCCCTCTATATATAGAGGGCTGGGGCGCACCACCCCCCCACACCTCCTCCTCAAACCTAGCCGCCCTGCTTCCCTCCTCTCTCTCTCCCTCCCGACTGCGTGTAGGCGAAGCCCTGCTGCAGAAACTCTCCACCACTTGCACCGTGCCGTTGCGTTGTAGATCCAATCCGTCTCTCCACCATACTTGCTGGACCGAGGAAGGAGGAGACGTCGAGGTGCCGAACGTGTGGATCTCTCGGAGGCATCGCCACTTGCGGTGTTAGATCGGATCGGATCGCGAGGAGGAGAAGCGAGTACGACTACATCACCCACGTTCCGACGAACGTTCCGCTGTGCGAATCTTCAAGGGTATGAAGATCTCATCTAATCCCTCTCGTTGTTTGCATCTCCTAGATTAGATCTTGGCTTCCCTATGTTCGCATCCGTAGAAAATTTTGATTTACTATACCGCGAAACCCTTCAGTGGTATCAGGGCTAGATCTATGCGTAGATGTGTTTCACGAGTAGAATGCAACATGGTTGTTGCGGGCGTTGATGTTTTCTGTTGAAAGCCTCTTGTTTGTGTTCTTCATATGACGCGGGATAGTGAGATTGAAGCGTTCCAGGCCAACCTTATGACGTGTGGCTTGTTCCACACATGCGGCTGGTGGATGCCCGTTTCTCTCACTATAGTTGTCATGGGATTAACACCGGAGTTTGGCAACCATAATATCACCTTGTGGCTTTCCGTAGGTAAGAATCGTTCTTAGCTTGCTACTCCCATAAGCCACGTAAAACATGCAACAACAAAGTAGAGGCGTCTAACTTGTTTTTGCAGGGAGTGTTTTCTGTGATATGGTATGGCCCAAGATGTGATGTGTATAATGTATGCGATGATCATGTTTTGTAATGTTTCATGACTTGCATGTCGATGAGTACACAACCGGCAGGAGCCATATGGTTGTCTTTATAATTGTGTATGACCTGTGTGTCAACTTCTTATACGCCATGTAATAGTTTCATTTTATCGCTAAGTAGTTAGCAATAGTTATAGTTGCTATTCGTGGTGGAGGCAATCATGGTGGAGTGATGGAGATCATGCCGGCATGCACAAGATGGAAAGAATCCCTTCAAGATGTGTTGATGGTCAACAAGCCCTCCTTTAAGAAAGGTAAGGGTGCAAAGAAGCCCTTCAAGAAAGGCGGCAAGCGCTGTTCTCGCCGAGAAGAAGCTCAAGTCTGGTCCTAAGCCGGACACTGAGTGCTTCTATTGCAAGGACAAGGGTCACTGGAAGCGCAACTATCCGAAGTACTTAGCGGACAAGAAGGCTGGCACCATCAAAGGTATATTTGATATACATGTTATTGATGTTTTCCTTACTAGCCCTCGTTGTAGTGCCTGGGTATTTGATACTGGTTCAGTTGCTAATATTTGTAACTCGAAACAGGAGCTACGGAATAGACGGCAGCTTGTGAGGGATGAGGTGACGATGCGCGTTGGCAACGGATCAAGAGTTGATGTGATGGTCGTCGGCACGCTCTCCTTAGTTTTACCTTTGGGATTAGTTTTAAACCTCAATAAATGTTATTATGTGCCTGCGTTGAGCATGAACATTATTTCTGGATCTTGTTTATTGCAAGACGGTTATTCATTTAAATCGGAGAATAATGGTTGTTCTATTTATATGAGTAACATCTTTTATGGTCATGCACCTGTTGTGAATGGTTTATTTCTTCTAAATCTCCAAAGGGATGAAAGACACATCCATAACATTGAGGCTAAGAGATGCAAAGTAGATAGTGATAATACTACTTATTTGTGGCACTGTCGTCTAGGTCATATTGGTGTAAAACGCATGAAGAAACTCCATTCTGATGGACTTTTGGAGTCTCTTGATTTTGAATCATTTGACACATGCGAACCATGCCTCATGGGCAAGATGATCAAAACCCCGTTCTCCGGTATGATGGAGCGAGCAACGGACTTGTTGGAAATCATACATACCGATGTATGCGGACTGATGAGTGTTTCGACGCGCAGTGGATATCGCTATTTTCTCACTTTTACCGATGACTTAAGTAGATATGGGTATATCTATTTAATGAAACATAAATCTGAAACATTTGAAAAGTTCAAGGAATTTCAGAATGAAGTGGAGAACCATCGTAACAGAAAGATTAAGTTTCTACGATCCGATCGTGGGGGTGAATATTTGAGTTATGATTTTCTCACGCATCTTAAAGCAAGCGGAATCGTTTCACAACTCACGCCACCCGGAACACCACAGCGCAATGGTGTGTCTGAACGCCAGAATCAAACTCTATTAGATATGGTCCGATCAATGATGTCTCTTACTGATTTGCCGTTATCATTTTGGGGTTATGCATTAGAAACCGCTGCATTCACTTTAAATAGGGCACCATCTAAATCCGTTGAGACGACACCGTATGAACTGTGGTTTGGTGCTAAACCTAAGTTGTCGTTTCTTAAAGTTTGGGGATGCGAAGCTTACGTCAAGAAGTTGATGCCGGACAAGCTCGAACCCAAAGCGGAGAAATGCGTCTTCATAGGATACCCTAAGGAAACTATTGGGTATACCTTCTATCACATAACCGAAGGCAAAGTGTTTGTCGCAAAGAACGGTTCCTTTCCTGAGAAGGAGTTTCTCTCGAAAGAAGTGAGTGGGAGGAAAGTAGAGCTAGACGAGGTTGTTGAACCTTCTCTTGAGTTGGAGAGTAGCGCAACACCTGAAATTGTTCCAGTGCCGCCTGCACCAACAATAGAGGAAGCTAATGACAAGGATCATGAAGCTTCGGACGATGCTGCTACTGAACGTCGCAGGTCGACAAGGTCGCGTGCCCCTCCTGAGTGGTACGGCAACCCTGTCTTAACTGTCTTGTTAGTAGATGACAGTGAGCCTACGAACTATGAGGAAGCAATGATGATCCCAGACTCTGAGAAATGGCTAGAGGCCATGAAATCCGAATTGGGATCCATGAGCGAAAACCAAGTATGGACTTTGGTGGACCCTCCTAGCGACCGAAAGGCCGTTGAGTGCAAATGGATTTTCAAGAAGAAAACGGACGCGGATGGTAATGTTACCGTCTATAAAGCACGGCTTGTCGCGAAAGGTTTTCGACAAGTTCAAGGTGTTGACTACGATGAGACTTTCTCTCCCGTAGCGATGTTTAAGTCCATTCGGATTTTATTAGCAATTGTTGCGTTTCATGATTATGAAATTTGGCAGATGGATGTCAAGACTGTGTTCCTCAATGGCAACATTGATGAAGAGTTGTATATGATGCAACCCGAAGGTTTTGTCGATCCTAAGGATGCTGATAAAGTATGCAAGCTTGAGCGTTCCATTTATGGACTAAAGCAAGCATCTCGGAGTTGGAACCTTCGTTTTGATCAAGTGATCAAGAGCTTTGGATTTGTTCCAAATAGCTACGAAGCTTGTATCTACAAGAAAGTGAGTGGAAGCTCGGCGACATTTCTGGTACTATATGTGGATGACATATTGATTATTGGAAATGACATTAACATGCTTAACGATGTGAAGAGTTATTTGAACAAGTGTTTTTCAATGAAAGACCTAGGTGAAGCTGCTTATATATTGGGCATCAAAATCTATAGAGATAGACAAAGATGCCTGATAGCTTTAAGCCAGAGTACATACCTAGACAAAGTTCTGAAAAGGTTCAGAATGGATAAGGCAAAGAAAGGTTCAGTGCCTATGTTGTCAGGTAAGATATTTAGCAGGGCTTAGTGTCCAGCTACGGTAAATGATAGAGAAGCTATGAGCAAAGTGCCTTATGCCTCGGCCATAGGTTCTATCATGTATGCCATGCTGTGTACTAGACCGGATGTGTCCAATGCTCTTAGTTTGACGAGCAGGTACCAAAGTGATCCAGGAGTGGAACACCGGACAGCCGTGAAGAACATCCTAAAGTACCTAAATAGGACTAAAGAAATGTTCTTAGTCTATGGAGGTGATGAACAGCTTGTCGTAAAAGGTTACGTCGACTCTAGTTTCGACACCGACAAGGTTGATTCTAAATCTCAGACAGGATACGTTTATATTTTGAATGGAGGAGCTGTGAGCTGGAGAAGCTGCAAGCAAAGCGTGATCGCGGGATCTACAGTGGAAGTGGAATACATGGCTGCTGCAGAAGCGTCAAGTGAAGGAGTTTGGATCAGGAACTTCATCACTGAGCTTGGGGTGGTTCCAAGTGCATTGGACCCACTGGAGATATTGTGTGACAACACTGGCGCCATAGCACTCGCTAAGGAACCAAGATATCATCCAAAAACCAAGCATATCAACCGCAAGTTTCATATAATCCGAGATTATATAGCAGATGGAGATCTGAAGATTAGCAAAGTACATACATATTTGAATGTCGCAGATCCATTGACTAAACCTCTTCCACGTGTAAAACATGATTAGCACCTTAGTGCCATGGGTGTGAGATTGTTGCCAAATGTAAACTAGATTATTGACTATAGTGCAAGTGGGAGACTGTTGGAATTATGCCCTAGAGGCAATAATAAAGATGTTATTATTATAATTCTTGTTCATGATAAAGTTTATATTCCATGCTAGAATTGTATTAAGAGGAAACTTTAATACTTGTGTGGTTTGTGAACAACACCGTGTCCCTAGTATGCCTCTATGGACTAGCTCATTGATTAATGATGGTTAAGGTTTCCTAACCATAGACATGAGTTGTCGATTAATAATGAGATCATATTATTGGGAGAATGATATGATGGACAGACCCAAACTAAGCAGAGCAATTAGATCGTGTCATCGTGTTCATCTTTGCGAAGCTTTCCTTATGCCAAATATTGTATTCCTTAGACCATGAGATAATACAACTCCCTGGTATCGGAAGAAAGCTTTGAGGTCATCAAACGTCATCCTATGAGAGGGTGATCATAAAGGTGTCTCTCAGGTGATCGGAAAGTGCCTGTTGGGTTGTATGTATCGAGATGGGATTTGTCCCTCCCAAGTCAGAGAGATATACTTCGGGCCCACTCGGTAATCGATATCAACACCGCTTGCAAGCATGTGGTTAAGGAGTTAATCACAAAGTGATATCAGATTACAGAACGAGTAAAGTACTTACTGTGAACGAGATTGAACTAGGTATGACGATACCGATGATCGAATCTCGGGCAAGTAAAATATCGCGCGATGAAGGGAATATATATATGGGATTGAATGAATCCTGGCATCGTGGTTCATCCGATATGATCATCGATGAATGTGTGGGAGTCAATATGGTTTTCCAGACCCCGCTGTTGATTATTGATATAAGATCATGTCTGTATATTCTCGAACCCGAAGGGTCACACACTTAATGTGTCTTGACGCTAGGATAGATTGGATATTTGGTTTATGAGTTTTTGTTCGGAGTCTCGTATGGGATCTGGGACATCACGAGAGGTTCCGGAATGGTCCAGAGAATAAGATTCATATAAGGCAATGCAATTTTTGGAGTTCGGAATTGTTCCGGGTTAATCGGTATTGTACCGGAAGCTTCTAGAACCTTCCGGAGGGGGACCAACATGGTCCCACCTGTCGGGAGGGGGCATGGGCCTATGACGGAATTCCCTGGCCGCATTGGGCCAGGGGCACAAGGCCCCATAGGGCCCAGCCGGCCAAACAAGGGGAAACCCTAATTGGAGCTTCTAGAAGGGGGGGATTACTTGCCCCCCACTCCTCCCTCCTTGGACGCCGGCCTAGGGCTTGGGGGAGGGGTTAGGGATGGCGCCCACCCCTCTATATATAGAGAGCTGGGGCGCACCACCCCCCACAACTCCTCCTCAACCCTAGCGGCCCTGCTGCCCTTCTCTCTCTCCCTCCCGACTGCGTGTAGGCGAAGCCCTGCTGCAGAAACTCTCCACCACTTGCACCGCGCCGTCGCGTTGTAGATCCAATCCGTCTCTCCACCATACTTGCTGGACCGAGGAAGGAGGAGATGTCGAGGTGCCGCACGTGTGCATCTCTCGGAGGCATCGCCACTTGCGGTGTTAGATCGGATCGGATCGCGAGGAGGAGAAGCGAGTACGACTACATCACCCATGTTCCGATTTAACGCTCATTGTGCGAATCTTCAAGGGTATGAAGATCTCATCTAATCCCTCTCATTGTTTGCATCTCCTAGATTAGATCTTGGCTTCCCTCTGTTCGCATCCGTAGAAAATTTTGATTTACTATGCCGCGAAACCCTTCAACATTCCCGATGAAAACACCGGAATCATTCCCCAACTCCAAAACAGGACTTTCCTTATATGAATCTTATTCTCCGGACCATTCCGGATCTCCTCGTGATATCCCGGATCCCATCCGAGACTCCAAACAACATTCAGTCTCTTACTCATCATTCCATAACTACTCAACAACATCGAATCGTTAAGTGTGTCTCCCTACGGTTCGTGAATTATGCGGACATGATCGAGACACTTCTCCGAACAAGAACCAATAGAGGAATCTGGAAATTCATATGGCTCCCACATATTTCTACGATTACTTTGCGATCGAATGAACCACTTACATACGATACCAATTTCCCTTTGTCTCACGATAGTTTACTTATCCGAGGTTTTGATCGCTTGTATCTCAAGATACCTAGTTCAACCTCGTTACCGATAAGTACTCTTTTCTCGTTCCCGTGGTATGTGATCCCTTGTGATCCAGTCACATGCTTGCAAGCTAATTGGATGACATTCCACCAAGAGGGCCTAGAGTATATCTATCCATCATATGGATAGAAAAATCCCACTCTTGATTCATGTGTCTCAACCCATACTTTCTGAACACTCAATGCCACTTTTATAGCCACCTAGTTACGGTGTGGTGTTTGATGTCATCAAAGCATCCCTCCGGTGATGGTGATAAGCATGATCTCATGGTCGAAGGAATTAGGTTACTATGTATCAGAAAGCTTATAGCAATTGAACTATTAAAATGACTTGATCTTTATGCTACGCTTATCTATAGGAGTATGTCCATCATACCATTCTCATAATGATATGATCTTGTTGTTAATAACATCTCAATGTTCATGATAGGGAAACCACAATCATCTATTAACCAACAAGCTAGTATTATGAATATGCTTTACTAGGGACTATAATTTAGTTTACAAATCACACAAGTATTAATGTTTCCTTGTTAATACTGTTATAGCATGAATGTAAACATTTATCATAAACACAAAGATATAATAATAACTACATTTATTATTGCCTCTAGGGCATATCTCCAACACGAACAGTCCAGGCAGAGAGTCGCCCAAAGTAGCCGTAGGGTAAGGCGTCTCAACCAAAACGTCCGGTCGGCCGATAGGAAACCGCTCCTAGGACCAAAGCTGCAACTGTAGTGGGCATCCAAGCAGGCCTGACTTCGTCGCCCTACGTTGGCAACCGCTGCACATACCTCGGTATGTGGCCGCTAAAACTGCAAAACTCCAACTCCTCTGTATAATCATGCCAGTGCTAGTTGCATTGGCGATCTCCAATGCGATAGGGATGTAGAGAGCGGTGATAGTGGTGACATGGTTCTCGGTGAACATCACCTTCCCGAGAAGCCAAAGTATGTATGCCTCCAAGGACCGAGTGATTTGTGCCTCTGTCAACTGGGTCTCTGGATAGCCTAGCTGTTGGATCTGCATTAATCAAATATGGTTCGATAAGTAAAACATATGATGGTAATGTGTACTGTCTTACAGATTAAAGAGAAGTTAGCAAACGCACCTGACATCCTAGTAACTAGTCGAACTAGGGCTCGTGTTCTTCATACTCCAACCAATATCTTTGGAATCAAGTAGCCATATCTTGTTGCCAACTCGCCGTGCTCAGGGTCCAATGGGCTGTCTAGCCAAAGGAAGTCCCAACAAGCATGCCACGTCCTGGAGAGTAGGAGCAATCTCTCCCCAACGAAAGTGAAAAGTGTAGGTCTCGGGCCTCTAGCGATCGACCAAGCATGTGAGCAACGAGTGGTCATATAGTAGGCGTGTAGAGTCTGTAGTGCCCTCAACCACACATGTTGCTTGATGTGCTGCTACGGTTGCGTTTTGCGCAACTTTTCTTGCCCTTACATGTTTCTGAGTGAATTCATCGAGCTTTGCGCGTATGAAATCATACTTCCATTCTTGGTTCTGCTTGCACAGTTTTTTGAATAGATTCATGAGGTTATTATTTCTGAACTGTGAGAAGAAATTAGCTCCCAAATGGCGCATACACCAATGGCTCTGCATTCAAGCCAAGGTGTTTGCTCTTCCGGTCCTGGCCGTGTCAGCCATTTTACGACATTGAGTATACCTGCATGCCTATCGTGAATGATGCACACATTGGGCTTGTCTTTCACAACTGCTATTTTGAGTTGCCTGAAGAACCATGTCCAACTTTCAGTGTTTTTGCTCTCCACGAAAGCAAATCGAGTGGGACTATCTGATTGTTGCCGTCTTGGCCAATGGCGGTAAGGATCTGACCCCTGTACTTGCCAATGAGAAAAGTACCATCTACACATATCACTAGATGACAATAAGTGAAAGCTTGGATGCATACATGAAAAGAGAAGAACACTCGATGAAGCACCTTCACGGATGGATCCTCTGGTATCACATAGTATTGGATGTCAACATAGGTGCATGGGTTTCTATCCTATAGTGTCTGAAGTTTTCGGACCATGGAGTCATACGAGTCTTTGAATGAACCAAACCTCTCCTCAAGAGCCCTTTGCTTTGCCCTCCAAGCCTTGCCATACGAAATGGAGTACTTAAATCTGGTCTTTACTTTCTTTTGTATACTAGGTATTGTCATCATTTGCACTCTACTATGTCCGTGTAAATCAGCCGAGCTGGAAGTGTGGAGGAGAGGTTAAGATGATCTTTAGGGATATTTTGAAGCCGACATGTGTGCAGCACGAAGTCGCTCACCAACCAAGTTGTGTTGTACACATGGACATAGGCATGCACCCTGCCTGGACAATTTATATCCACGCATTCCATTGTCAAGAATTTCTTAGAGGACACCGTTGTTTTCAAAACCCTGTGTGTTGACATTGCCCAAGCAATGACTGCATCTTGCAAATGTTGCTTGTCTTGATATCTGGCACCCTGGGCAATTTTGTTGCTGTGATATTCCCACGCAAAATCATGACCATCGTCAACGGTCATTCCGGATGACATGTGTTGATTCCATGAAGCAGAAATCGACACGTCCTCTCCATTGCCTTCTCCATCAGAATCCTCCGAGTCATCAGAATCACCACTCTCGCCATCCATGTAATCCTCCTCTTCCATCATGTCCTGCATGCCTCCACCTTCCTCGTCTGCATCCGCCTCTCCACTATAGTCTTCTCCACCTCCGGCCTGGCTGCTCTGCCCTGGTTCATAACCACCACCTCCTCCTCCTATCTGACTGCTCTGTCCCCATTCATAACCACCGCCTCTGGCACTGGACATTGAGTACATCTCGTAACTTGAATCAGCACTATGGCCAGAAACATGTCCACCATCGTCTCCAGGCGGATCGATCTCCTTCAAGACAGAAAGCACTAATGCGACAGGGTTTACATGCCTATCCTCGCAGTCTTTTAACCACTTAAACCAGTCTCTGTCAGTATCTACATGCCTCAAAGTCCAAAAAATATTTTTTCTTGACTTTGTCCACAATGCTTGCACGCTGCCGGTGTATGTCTCGATGTTATAGCCTAAACATCCTGTCAACCATTCCTTCAACTGACTAACACTCCAAATTTAAGGGGCAGTCAAATCTAACTGTATACACATGAGCTCTCCCAGATCTGCTTCAAAGTCATTTGTTTGGATATTACTAGGATCGTAATAAAATACGAACTTCACTAAATTGGTTATCTCTGCTGACATAAAATAAACAACATAATCAATTAGTTATCGACAATGCGTATAACTTTGGACAATGCTTGCAAATATTCTAAAAAATGTGATATTATTACTACCAGTCAAATATTGCTACTAATCCACCGGCCAAATATTTGTGCCTAATCCATCGGTCAAATATTGCTACTAATCCACCAGCCAAATATTCTAATAGACTAACCATACCCGCGTACATAACCATATATAATAACTGTAATTATCGAGGGATTAGAGTTTACCCTTGCAGGAGAGAGTCCAGCAGGATGAGTTCACCGAACAAGCACCACAACACCCCTCAGACAGCCTCAGCTCCTCTACCACAGCTCCACCATCGTTCCTCCAACAAACCAACACCAAATCGAGACCTGAGCTAACCCATCAGTAGATCGGGCTTCCACTACCTCTCTAGTGGTTTTAGATCGAAGTTTTTGTGGTCAAATCGAGCAAAATTGGGCAAAACGGGTGAGGAAAACGAAGAATAGGAGAGAGAGCATCTCACGTCGCGGGGAAGAAGAAATGGGCGAGCCTGGCCGCGTGGCGCAGCATCGCCCCCTTATCTGCCTCCACTCGGCCTGGACCACGCCGAAAGGGCAGTCGGCCTAGGGCTGGACGATTGAACCTGTAGGCCTAGGGGCCCCATGTTCCACTAGCCGACTTACTGCCGCTACCGTTGGACAATTGTGAAGGTATCGGCCTGGCACAGCCTAGTCGGCTTCCTCCAGGGCAATAAAGTGCTAGATTTGTAAATTGTTAAAAATGTATAATAGTTCTCAAATAAATTAAGTGTATTATTTAAAAAAAAATCGCCTGCCTCATCAATCGATCCGTCCCCTTAGAGCATCTTCACTCAGCTACCCAGGACGCCGAATTTAGGTCCGAACGTCGAAAATCGACCCAGTCGCGTACCCAGGAACCTGTTTTCGTTTAGATTTGGACCAACTTTGGTCCGGACTTCCCAGGTTATTCCCAGGATCCCGGGTACGACCTGGGAACGCCGAACACAACGAACTCGGCGGAAAAAATGAAGCAGCGTATGGAACCGCCGTGTTAGCGACGAAAGCCGAGTCGTCGTCATCCTCGGAACCACGCGACGACCACCAGACAATAACTGCCCGTCGCTTCGGCCACGCGTCGTCGAATTGCCGTGACACCGCCGCCGCCTCGGCTCCCGCGACGGACCGGCGGGCACTAACTTCCCGCTGTTTCCCCTTTTCCCGCCCTCGCCGCTACACCCCTCTCGCCCTCGCCGTCCATCTCGGCCTATAAAAGTCATACCCTCGCCGGAGTTCCTCACACTCTCTCACAGCTCCGCAGCCCATAACTCCGGCGAACACACAGTTCTCCTTCCCCCACTTAGTGATGGCCGAGCGCTTTCCCGGCGATGGAGCGGCGGCGAACGGCTTCGGCCGGCGCACGCTCTAGCCTTGGGAGGCGCGCATGCTCTAGTTTAAATTTCGCATGTAGAAGCGGCGACGGCATCGGCGAAGGAGACAACGGCGGCCTTTTTTAATGTTTTAGTTTATTATCTAGTTTAAATTCGATGTAATCCGCCTATATTCGCCCATCTTTAATGAAATCCGCCTAAATTTGCCAAACTCGCCTGAATTTTAGCTGAACGCAGGAACTCGACCTGGGAACGCGAGTGGGAAATTTGGCGTACCCAGACCGAATACGAGTTTCGTCCAGCCAAAATTTGGTCCAGATTTCGGCCTGGGTTCTCCCAACGAGTGGATATGCTCTTAGCCGGGCGTAATCAAAGAAACGAGTCAGTCAAAAGACAGTGCCTCGTTCTCCAAAAAGAAAAGTCAAAAGACAGTGCCCTCCCTTCACATGGTTGATGTCCTTGAAACTGACTTAAACACACTACACACCTATGAATTTGATTCATGGAACATGCTTCTAAACTTATAAAATTAGTATTGCCTCCGTTTCAAGGCTTAAGACATATAACTTTTTAAAAAGTCAAACTACCTAAAGTTTGGCCAAGTTTTTTCAAAAGTCAAACTACCTGGGTGGTACTACCGGGCCGGTCCGGTAGAGCCGGACAAGGTAGAAGGTTGGAGGCACGCGACAGGCTGGGTCGATACCGGGCCCGGTAGTACCGGACGGCCCAAACAAAAGGGGTTTTCCTTTTTCTTTTACAAATCAAATAAAAGCAAACTCAAACTGCGGTAACTTTTGGTTGATAACTCCGATTGATTCGATTTCAATTGCATTGGAAAGAGGACGACAAGAGCTACCCAATAAAGTGGGAATGCTTCATATATTATAAAGTGAGATACCCCCTTGGTGAGAATTCGGAAAACCTCAAAGATCAAAATCGCAATAAGATATAAAAGGAAGATCCGATTTTGATGAACAAGAGCTTGTTATGGAGATTACCACAAGCTCTAAATCCTCACATGCATAATACCAAATAACAATCAAATACGATGATGCAAGAATGCAAAGGTTTGAGCTCTCTCTGGACGATATAATCGAGTTACTCATACGAGAGCCCCTCTTGATAGTACGACTATCTATCCTAAACCTGGTCTCTCAACAACAACATGAGACCGGCAAAGGGAAAATCCATCAAGATTATACCTTTGCCTTGAGAAATCCACTTGAGATCGATGTAGATGATCTTGTCCTTCTCAAGATGAACATCTTTCTTGATTCCTCATCATCGATCCATAATCACCGAGGATGGCAAGCATCAAACATGATATCTCCTATAGATGGCGCATTTTGAGCTTGCACAACACATCTTCTTCTCATTTCATCGACCTTCAAGTCAACACATAATCCAAGCGATGCCAATGGACAATTCCTACAAGTGCAACTTAATACAAACATTAGTCCATAAATATTGTCATTAATTACCAAAATCACACATGGGTCCCACACGCTCTTTCAGTGTCTCCAGCGCGCGTTGCTCTGCGTCATCGTTGGCGGTCGCCCGTCACCACCTTGCCCCCTCTGACTCTTCGATGGAGGGGAGTACTCCGACGGCGTGCTCCACTCCTTATCAGAGTAGGCTAGGGATGGAGGGGCACAGCCACGCGAGGACCCTACCTATGTGTCGTGGGCGAAGGCGCGGATGGAGGGGATGTGCTGGCGGGGAGGGGGATACGCGCGTAGGGACGACAATGGGGTCATGCCATTGTTGGTACACCGCCAGATCGCCCGCTTCTTCGTCCCCTTCGAGCGAACGAGCTTCACCCTCTCTTTGGCGGAAAGATCGTCGCGAGCTTCCACCGTCCTAGGAGCTTCTGCTTCTGCCGCTACGGCCACACTCCACTCCGATCGTATTACGCCTCGGCCACATCGTGCAGTGGAGAGGCCATATCTGGTCATCGGAGGGTGGATTAGGTTGCTGGAGGGGTGTATTTGGCGACTGCGTAGCGGAGAAGTGGATGCACTCGTGGAGAAAAGTAAAGGTTTGCACCGGCAGCCGTAGGGATCTGCACCCACACTTCCCGCTCCCACCAACTCACCCTGTAAGTGGACATGACCAGGGTTGTCCATCAATTTGCCGCTTGAGACCGCTTAATCAATCGGAACTTGGATTTTGTTAATTCCTGCCTAGTCCCGTGGTCAGCCGCTAGCACCCGCCAAACAGAAAACAACGGTAAGCAGCAGATCAGCTCACTCATTTCACTCGCACTGCTTGTTGCTTCCTTGTTCCCGACGAACATGTACGTAACTAGAGTTAGACAAACCAAGTCCAGCCATCCGTCGGGCATCGACAGTTGCTCCGCTCAGTCAACATCGGCCGCTGCTCCGCTCCGTCGGCATCGGCCGCTACTCCGCTCTGACAGGTACACCACACTGTTGACCTTCCCGCCGTTGCTCTGCTCCGTTGGCATCGGTCGTGCCGCACCAGCAAGGCGCACTTCGGCGACCAAAACGATGACCACGATCATGGCGACAGCCGTGTGCTGCCCCGACAACGCCATACCCTTGGTGGCACAGAACCAAGCAGCATCCTTCGTCGGGGTCAATCTCCTTCAGCGTCGTAGCGTATCGTCGTGAACTTCTCGCCATTGATGACGTCGAACAGGACAAGGAAGCTCTTGGCATCGAGGATGGCGACGATGTGCGGGTCGTTGCTACCCTCCTGCTAGTGATGGGCATGACACAGTCCGTCGGCGGCCCGCTCAACACCTGGCGGCGCACGGGGAAGTTCATGCCAGGCCCACACCTGTTCGCCGACGCCGTCATCATCATGTCGTGAGCTAGATGCCCATCAAGCAGCGACGTGTCGGGTCTCCATGGCGCCATCGGGTCCGTCGGGTTGGGCGGCGCGCGACGCCGAGGACAGCGTAGTTTTCGGCTTGTCGGCGACATATTCGCCCATTTGACCTTTGGGAAGGCGTAGAAGAGTTCCATGTCCACGCTCTTGGCCAACTCGAGGTCAGCGAAGGTGAGCT
This sequence comes from Avena insularis, assembly GCA_023614405.1. Classification (NCBI taxonomy): domain Eukaryota; kingdom Viridiplantae; phylum Streptophyta; class Magnoliopsida; order Poales; family Poaceae; genus Avena; species Avena insularis. Next base: position 24,633,942 of record CM042689.1, on the reverse strand, counting down.
CGTCGGACACCTGAAGCTGCTCGCTCGCTGCTGATTGGTTTGACTATGACCGACTGAACCTCGGTGCTAAGTATTGATGATAGTACAGATTGGCCGATCGTTTTGGGCTAGCGGCAGTAGCGGACATACCGTGACTGCCCGCCAGTTTACTGTTCTTCTCCGTGGGTGTCCATATATGTGATTAAATGGAAACGGTGTGGCGGCACCGTGGATAGCCGCCCCCCACTTGCAGGCTGACCACCAACTACTCAGTTCACAGTTTTATGTATTTGTTGTGTGGGAGCGCCAACTTGAAAGTGAGAAAATATGACATGAACCGGATGCTTTTGCTGTTTTGCTTGCTCTTTCGTGTTAATGTTTTTCAATAGAATTTCACCGGATACGCATTATGACAAAGATACTTTACTACTGCCACCGATGGCTGATCTACATGTTCCTTTTCCTATCTGTTTCATAACATGGCAATCCTCAGCTATTTAGGTGGACATGACGTCATACAAATTCTAGTTTTTATCCTCTACTTTATCTTTTATGACACTAATTACCCTATTTAACAATTTTTCATCCAAGTTACCCCATTTAGTGAAAGTTTTGCCCACTTTTAAAGTTTTTATAGTGTTTCAACATGTGAGTCTAGGCTGTCAGGGCGGCACATCCTAGATTTTTTTATGTTTGATTTTGTGCATGAACATGGCTGATTGTACGAGCCGAATCAATTTAGTTTTTGGTTGAGCCGCGCCTACATCATTCGTACAGATTAATGAACACATGTATGCCTATAATCAGTAATAAATTCGTCCGTACATATAGATCACGTCTAGCTGGAGTGCATGTATCCATGGATCCAAAGAACTATGTGTGTGGTGAGTGGTGAGACCAGAACAAATTCATTGGGTCGGTTTATGCACAACTAATATACATAAGAGATAAAAAATCTAGTAGAAAATTAAACTAAATCCATGTGAGAAAATATTAGTTCATGCACAACTAATATATGCGTCTGGAGGGGATTCTATTTTTCATGCTGGTCGTCGTCTCTGGATCCGAGGCTCAGTCAACGAAGAGGCGCGTTCGTAGGCCTTTTCTTTGGTGAAATTCGTTAGGAGGGGTAAAATTTGGCAAAACTTACACTAAATAGGGTAATTAAGATGAAAATATGCTAAATGGGGTAATTAGTGTCAAAAATGATAAACTAGATGGTAAAAACTGAAATTTAAATGCAGCCTTTTTCAATATCGAAGAGGTCGCACACCGACTAAAGTCTGTGAGCACTTAGTTCGAGAACAAATTGGAGCAAATAAGGTGTTTGTAGGCAAAGATGATGATGACATATGCTTATGTTGTGTAGCAACATGTACACATTACAATTTTGGTATACTAACAAACATGAGCATATGTCACCTCATGTTTGGTCCTTTTGAACTGTCCTCTAAAATGTTTGCTCTTTACAATTTTTCTGCCGTTATGCGGACAAGGCGTAGCACTCCGGGCTCCCTACCACCATACATGTAGGCGCGGGTTTTGTCTGTTGATGTTTGCTTCGATACTATATTATTTTTTTAATGCGTTTATTTATCATTGTTTGCCAACAGTAGCGGGCAAGCGCACTGCGCGCAGGGACGGATCCAGAAATTTAATTTTAGGTGTACAAATTTTAACTAACACAAAACATAAAAGCGAAAAGCTGAAAATAAGTTCTTTATCAAGCCCTACTATTTGCTAATTCAAGATTTGAGCTCAATTTAAACGAGAAAATGCCACATATGAATGCTAGCAAATATCACAAGTAATACATATGTCCATCATACACTATACATGGATTTTCTTGTAGAAAATTTTGGGTGTACATTTGTACACCCTTGCCCCATAGTGGATCTGTCCCTGACCTCGCGTTCCTACCTAGTAGGACTACAAGGGCTACTACATTCTCCTGGTGTTTCCTAGTGTGGATTATGTGTTGTAACTTCCAACATTATATGGTGAACATGTGAACAGCTCCGGGGTGAAGGAAAAAGTTCTCAAACTTTAATAGGTACGCATGTCCATGATTTTTGTGCACATGTAAATTTCCGTGAAGAAATGGTCTAGTGTACAAAAACTAATTTGGTGCTCTTTAAAATTGCCAGCATAGTTTTTGCCATATTATTCCGGTATGTCAGTAAAATACTCCATTTCAAATTATTTTGAATTTCTAGATACACTATCCATTGGGCCAAAAAGGCAAAACGCCGCCCTTCGTGGCAGAGTGGTTTCCTTAAAAACAAAATCCCACATTCCCCTCCGCTCAAAGCGCCCAAGCCCTAGCCCCAATGAGCCGCCGGTGCCCCTCCCCCGCCTCGCTGCTGTTGGCATCGCCACTGGATATCGACGACCTCCTCCGGGAGATCCTCTCTCGTCTCCCTCCGCGTCTGTCCTCGCTACCCCGTGCCTCCCTCGTCTGCGCGTGCTGGCACCACCTCGTCTCCGAGCCCGGAGTGTACATGCTCCCGGTATGTTCGTAAAGGAAAAAAGTTCTCAAATTTTAATATTACACATGTCCATGATTTGCACATGTAATTTTTCATGAAAAAAAAATTGTCGCGCTTCTGTACAAAGACTAATTTGGTGCTCTTTAAAATTGCCAGCATAGTTTTTGCCATATTATTCCGGTATGACATGTATGTCTTTTTCCCATGAAATTTTACACGCATGCAACACTAAAAATTATGATTGACAGTAAAATACTCCATTTCAGATTATTTTGTATTTCTAGACACACTATCCATGGAGCCAAAAACGCGGAGTGGTTTCCTTAAAACCAAAATCCCACATTCCCCTCCGCTCGAGGCGCCCAAGCCCTAGCCCCCAATGAGCCGCCGGTGCCCCTCCCCCGCCCCGTTGCTGCCGGCATCGCCACTGGATATCGACGACCTCCTCCGGGACATCCTCACTCGCCTCCCTCCGCGGCCGTCCTCGCTACCCCGTGCCTCCCTCGTCTGCTCGCGCTGGCACCACCTCGTCTCCGAGCCCGACCTCCTCCGCCGCCTCCGCGCGCACCACCGGAAGCCCCCGCTCCTCGGCGTCGTCTCCTTCTGCGACGGCAAGTACTGCTTCACTCCCACGCTGGATCCGCCTGACCGCATCCCGAACACGCGTTTCTCCCTGCCGCACTCTCCAGGGCTGCCGCCACGGCCTCGCCGTCCTGCTCTACCGGCGGCGGGACGAGGCCATCGTGTGGGATCCCCTCACCGGCCACCAGCGCCGCGTGGCTTTTCCGCTCGGGCCCGACAACCGCCCAGTGAAGAACGTCGGAAACGCCGCCGTGCTGTGCGCTTCTTCTTCCGGCGGCAGCGACGGCCAGCTCCACGGCGATGGCCACCTGCCCCCCGTTCAGATTGGCCGTGGTTTGGATCGACGATGACATCACACGAGCATTCGCTTGCCTCTACGAATCAGAACGTGGTTAGTGGGGAAACATTGTCACCACAAGGACTACAGACTTGATTTGTTTCATAAGGGCTGCTGTCCTTGTCAGGAACTCGCTTTGCTGGCACCTTTTACCTCAGATGACATACTTGAGTTTGATTTTGAGAGGCAGAGTCTGGTTGTGATCAAGAAACCACCACGCACCCGTGTTACCAACTATGCTTGTTGTCATATCGTGCGGATAGGGAATGGTGTCCTTGGCCTTGCCATTTTGTCAGAACAAGTAAGCATCCAGATTTGGGAGATGAATTCTAACTGCCACGGAGTTCGCAGATGGATGCGGCGGAAAACTATTCAACTAGAAGAGCAACTCTCCTCATTGAGACCGTGCAACGATAGAAGACAGCATAATTTCAGCGTCAATATTGGGTTATGATGACGACACAAACATGATTGTTCTGTCTACAAGTGTTGATCACTTTATGGTCCAGCTTGAGTCTTCCCAGCTCAGAAATGTCCCTAGAATAAGCAGTAATCATCCTATGGCCTGCTATCCCTACTCAAATTTCTATATTCCAGGTAATATCTCATCTCTACCTTTCCATAAGTATCAGAAATTTAATTACTTCCTTTTCATGAGAATAATTCCAAAAAAAATCAGTAGGTGCCTGCTGTAATAGATATTTGTCCATGTGCTCTCAATGGTTGACTAGACATTTAAGAATAAATTGCACTGATTATTTATTTGTCAGGCTGGTGATCACAGATATTTGAATTTACTATCATCATTGCTCTAGGCCGTTGCTTGCTGGTCATGTCTATATGCATGGAATATATTCTTATATCACTGGTCTCTTCACTCTTCATGGGTTGATACTGCCAGTATTTTTTAAGACATTGCAGATGTACATGTCATATGATCTAACACTCATACCTTATCAATCTTTGAGTTTAAACAGAACTATATATGATGTCCTAATTCTTATGGTGAATACAAACAAGCTCTCATGAAGCTTTTTTCATGCTTGTTGGTTTGATACATAATTTTTTTCTCTGGTATTGACTGATGGATGTGCCCTCTTGTTTACAGGAAGAAAATTGAGCTGAAAAGAAATATTGATCTGGTCTGGCAATTATAAAATTAAGAGAAACCTAGATCGATAGTATAATGGCAGGCTGCCCTGTTATTTGGTTCTGCTATTTGTGACAAAAAATGCAATCATTCATAGGATTTATGAACCAATTTTACTCTCTTGCTTTCAAACTAGACCATCTTTCTTCACAACTGGATTATGTATTTTAAAGGGAATGGGGTTAGGCAGGTTATTGCTTCTGGGTTAGCTGCTGCTTTGTGGGGCATTTGGAAAATTCGTAACAAAGCATGCTTTCAGAATATATATATCATGCTGATCCAAGTATATTTGTTAATTATATTTCTCAGTTGTTATCTTGGTCAATTCTGCAGAAGAGAAAAATCAGAGAATCCCAACGCTTAGGAGCCAAGGTTTTGCTGGTGGTGGTAACTGAGTTTTACCACAAGAGTAGAGGGTGGGCGCCTGCAGTGAGAAGGCTAGAAGCATGAGACGTGGGGTGTGAAAAACTCTGGAAAAAGAAGTTCTGTTGAACTCCTGGAAGAAGTTTATATGTTATCGTGGTAGCTGCTGTAGTTATGTTTAGTCGTGTTGTTTGCTTCAGGTTGTGCTACTGCTTTTAGTCAGCTGCTTAGTTGTGAGCTGTGTTTCTTTTGGTTCAGTTGTTGGGGTCTGAGAGATATTTCGGCCATTTGCTCACTTTGGTTGGAATACCCAATGAGAAAAACAGACTTGTAACTATCACGATGTTTTATCATCTTCTATATTGAAGTTGGGAGCTATGCTACTTAAGTCTAAAAAAATCTTTCTTCACGTGCCAAGGCTACTTAAACTGTGGTTGTATAACATGCTGCCCGGTAATGAGTTCACATCACCATATTCTAGTGAAATCTACCTGGACCGTTTCCAGTTTACCGATTATTTCTGGCTACTGATTAATTAAGTGGCCATGTGTTGTTGCCTCACATGATGTGATGTTTGTATATCTGGTGTACAATTTCTTCCGAGCTGTGTTTTCATGGGACATATATAGTTCATCAGGAATGGTGGTTTAACATGTGCCTATTTTAATTCAGCATCCAATTCAGTAAGGAAGTAAACCCATCAACCAAACAACACCACTTCCTTCTTAAGGTGCATCAAAATTATTCATGGGACTTCATATATAGTTCATCAGGAATGGTGGTTTAACATGTGCTCATCACATCAACTAAACAACACCACTTCCTTCTTGAGGTGTATCAAATTACTCTGTTGCATCCCAGCATATCAACTTTGAGCTGCATTATATTTCAATTTCTTTTCTTTGAAGTCCTCTCTTCTGATACGTGATGTTGTGATTAGTATTTTACTACTCCCTCCGACCCATATTAGATGACTCAGATTTGGATGAATATAGACACTATTTAGTATATAGGTTCATCCAATTTTTGATAAATCCAAGTCAACTAATATGGGTCGGAGGGAGTAGTTTTATTACCATGTTCACATCCCTGAACCCGCAAAAGACAATTACAGTAAAATAATTCCATAAACCGAGGGTGGTGGCTAGACTCCATAAAAGGAACAATGTTGCTGTATATTGAGTAAAAATGCAAATGAACAATGCAAATATACTGTTTTTTGTGCTCTCTTTGAATGTACAGTTGTTTTTGCAAGTCTCTCGTCGCCAAACAGTTTCGCCCTCTTACTATTATATCAAAACCTAGTGTTTTGGCTGCTCAGCCTTCAAATTTCGCAGAGCTCTTGAATACAAATTGTGCTCGCTCTCTCGGGATTCCTCCCCGTCTGTTCCCCCCTTTTTTCTAATACAAATTGTTATGTTCAGAAGATGGCAGAACTCTGCAGGGATTATGGCTCCAAGGACTGGAAGCGAGTATGTGCAGAAACATGACAATGTCCAAAATGCTCTCGCAGCTGAATCACTCGCTCTACAGGATGGACTTTAGTACAGTATAACATTCAGTTACAAGCAGAATGACATCGTGCGTGCAGAATGGGCTCATGCTAACCAAAACGCAGATGTCATCCTTGCAAATGTAAATACGGTGAAATGCCGTTTAGATTTTCTTTAATAATAATCCAGGTACGGAAAAAACTAGGAAGGGAACAACTAATTGCAGGATTGATTCCCAACTTAAATTCCCGATCCTAATTAGTATGGTAATTATTGCCTGATATGCATTGATTTTGTGCGGTTCTATTCGGATGACACCAAAAGAGCAGCAGGAATTGTGGACTGGATCTCTCGCAACTCATGTGAATTGGACGATGAACAGAGCTAGGATTCAGAGTTCGACAGAGACAGACACAAGATTTTTTGGCGCTGCCTAAAACGTCACAGCTTTTCTGACCTTTTCATTCCTCTTGTTCGATACAAAACGGACGTGACTGGTCACCACGATCCACTAATCTCGCGCGTTGTTTGCCAACACGACTAGGGCTCTAACTCTGACAGTAAATCGCCTAAACCTGAAGCGACAGGGTTTACGCCAACAGGAATCGCCTTCCTCAGCTCTTCGTAAACTGCTCAGCCAAATCTAATCGAAACCCTCCAACACCCCAGATCGATTTCCCATCAGCTAGCGAGGCGATGGACAGTGACGAGGGTCCGCTGATTTCCCAAATCAAATCGAAAATTGGCTTCAGATTTAGATGAATCTAGACACTTTTAATATAATGGTTCATCCAAATTTTAACAAATCTAAGACATGTAGTTTAGGACGGAGGGAGTATATTTTTTCGTTCGAATTTAGTATTCCGATGGGTTTCATGCGAAGGACGGAAGAAGCACTTTATACCACCATGTTTTTGAACAGCTAATGGTGAATCGATCAGAGATATTTATCCTCCCTCGCTCTACTACACAGAGGTGTGAGGGGCGGGGTATGAGGTCGCGCAGTCCGCCGGGGCGAAGGTGACGGTGCGCTTGTCGAGGTCGTAGCCGACGTGCATGTTCTGCTGCGCGATGTTGCCGATGATCGACACGGGCTGCTGCTCCGACACGGCCACCAGCGCCAGGCACATGGTCCCCTCCTGCACCACCACGAACGTGTTCTCCGGCTTGAGCGTCACCGCCGCGCCGCCGCCCAGCTGCAGCGTCACGTCCGGCACCGTCGCCTCGACCTGCCCGTCGCGCGCCCCGCTGACGTCGAAGCACAGCGGCAGCAGCTTCTCCGGCGACTCCGCCCTCGGGAGCTTGATCTGCTTGGTCAGCTCCTCCACCAGCGGGTCGAGGACGCCCCTGTCGAGGTACGTGAGCGTGGTGCCGGAGTCGACGATGGCGCTCGACCGGTGCGGCTCGAAGGTGCTGTTGCCGACCTTGACGGACTCGAGCTCGACGGTGTAGTAGGCTTCCACCTCGGATTGGACCAGCGGCGTGGTGGCCGCGCCCGGGTCCGTCACGGCGGCGCGCGCGCCGAAGTTGAGCGCCGAGGATGCGTTCACCGAGTAGGGGACGAGGCAGTAGGAGAACCTCCGGCCGAGGGAGGTGTCGTTCCCGAGCTGCGTGACGAGGGAGAGCGCGCCGCCTCCCAGGCCGACCAAGCCGTCCGCCGGGAACGTGCCGACGTTCTGGGTGGAGCAGCCGAAGTTCACTTTGGCCACGCGCAACGTGGCATCGTCGCTGCGGCCCTCGTCGAAGGTGAAGGTCTCGGTGGAGAGGAGGCCGCTGGTCCGGGAGCCGTCGCCGTAGGAGTAGAGGTAGCGGCAGTTGTTGGCGGGGGTGCAGGAGGCGTCTTGCAGCGCGCGGCACGCGCCGGACTCGCAGCCCACGAGGGCGAACGTCGTCGAGTTGGCCGGGTAGAACAAGACCGGCGGCGGCACGTTCTTGCCGTTGGCGCGTGACGGAGAAAGGTCGAGGTCGTCGGTGCAGTTGAGCCAGACGAGGTCGCTGCCGGTGTCGGCGATGGCGAGCATCCGGGTGGACGGCGTGCCGACGTTGACGGCCATCAGGTACTCGAACGGCCTGGACACGACCCCGGTCACGACGCCGTCGCCGGAAGGTGCGGGGGCATCGGCATCGGCTACGCCGCCGACGCAGGAGCGCGCGATCACCGCGGCGCGGGCCGTCGACCGGCGGACGGCCGCGAGCACGCGCTCGTGCGCGGTGAGCGCCGGGTCGTGGTACGGGGACCTGGCATCGTCCCGGTGGATGAACTCCACGCTGAACCCGTGCCCGGCCCCGACGTGCGGCGTGCACGCCGTGAGGACGACGCTGACGAGCAGGAGGAAAGCCGTCGTACCCGCCATCATGTACTGTGTGTCCCAAGGACAAGGAGGAGTGTCTCCGGTGGTGGATCGCTTGCTAATGGCGACTGCTAGATGCTGCTGCCAAGTGCAGTGCAGGGGGTGGTATTAATAGGGGGATCGGCGTGAGAATAAAATGGTACTTGGTTAATGGGGGGAGACGAATGTGGCAAGTCGCGATTTCATGGCCAGCGAGCTCCATTACGCGTAATCAAGAGTAGATTTCGCCGGAGAGCTGGATAGTATCATGCATGCATGATTTTGGGGCTGAAACTGAAGAATTTTTAGGGGGTAATTAAGGCGCGCGGTGCTAAAAAAATGATGAGTGATTCCTTGCAATCTTGGTGGATCGGCGAATACATGGAGGTGATTAATTGGTGGTATACCACTGGTCACCGGAGATATGCAGGGTAGTAGTAACGGAAAATCATTTGGAAACGGCAAGAAATTCATCTGATTAAATTCAGACCTTCTTTCTCCCATGACGAGCGCTCTGCTCTATTGGGCTTTGCTTCATCACTTTTTCTTGTTTTAGGCCTGCTAGTCTCGTGCCAAGTGTGTGTACCTGCATATTCAAAATTCTAGCGCCAAGCTAAGTTGGACGATAAAGAAAGTTTAGGTGTTTCAAATGTACAAATTGGACCATAACACTATTTGTCAAGCAAGAATTATTCATCATTATCCTAGACCTAAATCAGTCTATATGTTGGGGGTCCTGCCAGGGGAAAGCATATTGGGAGTGAAATTGCTTTTTTTTTTGAGATAGGAGTGAAATTGCTAAGCGGGAGCCAAGTGGGTCATCGATTTTTTTTTTGAGCAATTTGGGTCTCTGTTGGGAATGGTGGGGATCTGGCGCGGTTGTGGTGCTAGGCTTTAGGTTGAGCCAACTCTCGACGCGTTTTATCTCATTTGTTTTGAGTTTTGTTCCATCCATCTTCACTAATTTTTTAGAAGATCTTTGAAAGTTTTCATCCAATAACAATATTTGGTATATCGCCTGCTACTTGCTTTTGAAAATGTGCCTATAGAAAAAAATAGAATTAAAATGAACGGTGCAAGGAAAAGATAGACCAAACATGTACTGTACTCGACAAAGACAACCTTCAACACACAATCACCACTCACGATTCATGACATGTGGGTCTAATTTGTAATTGACTAGGCAATTAAACACGTCCAATATCCTAACGGGGCGCCCGTTTGGGTTGCGCGCAACCAAAAACAGACACTGAAATGGGCCGTCCATTGGAGTTGCCCTAGGAAAGAAAGATTGTTGAAACATGTATGTGGCGAAGCAAACCTTCAACACACAATCACGACACATACGATTCTGGCCCGCTGGAAAAAGACAGAACAAACAATTTGCTTAAATACAATATTAAAATGTCGTTCATTTTGTAGATTGTACAGAAAATTGAGCAGCGAAAGCAATCTATAATTGGATGATGAGTTCAAAATTCATTTCGTTCGTGAGGTTCGTCGGTGAGTGGTGTCCGCTCGAGAATGTTCTCCTTGTTTTAGCATTTTCGATGTTAATCAATTATCAGCTAGATTAAGACAGTACGCATGAGATTGACAATATTGATTTCGTTAGTATACCATGGCATCATCCATCGTGCCAGTTCAAAAATATTTTAGATGGCGTTTTGGCTTTGATCGAGACCTCTTTCTGACAATCGAGGGAGCTCACCTTTTTATCGTGTTTGCACCGTTGCCTCTGGAGATCAGCTCGTTGATATGTTCACTAAGCCTGTTTCTAGTCAGCTGCTTAGTCGTTTTAGTTTTAATCTTAACCTTGTTCACGATGGTTTAGATTAAAGGAGTGTATTAGAAATATATTTGTATCCGGTTTAAACTACCGGATCCTAACCCTGTTGTAACTTGTTGTACACGTTGATTGTTAATAAAAGGAGAGAGCCAGCCGTGGGGCTAACCACGGCAACCAGAACTTCTGACTAGTTAGAATCATTCTGAATACAAGATATTATCTGGACAAAGTTTTGCACAGGAGTGTGCACTCAAATTAGCCTCCAAGATCGAGCCATAGAATGTTCTGGAATCCTCCAATCGCTGCTGAACTTATTTGATCCCATGATTTCAGATTCTCTGCATGTCTGAACCTCCGTAAGTTTACCAGCGCCTGGCAGTTCATTTTAAACACAAGATCCTCCATCCCGCGACCCTTCTGATATTTGCCAATTGAAATCCATGCCGGAGAGCCGAGTGATTCAGCTGTGAGAGCATTTTGCACAATATCCCTCCAGAGCCCAATCCCATCATAGCTGCCATCTTCTGAAACATAGGGGCTTGTATTGTATCCAAGAGCACTGGAATATCACCAACGGTGTTTGAAAAAGAGCGTTCTGCGGAATTTGACTGGCACCAAGGATCCAGGGGGCACCCTCCCATCTGTTTGCGGTGATGACTGCCACCTACTGATCAGAAGCACACGTACGACGGAGTAGTTCAGGAGTATACTTCGGCAGTCAGCACGACTGACGCGCTAGGGGCGCTCCTTTTCATCGCACACAACGGCCATATGGTCACCATTCACGAAGCACTGGGCATCCAGAAAGCAAATTAGTGCAAACAATTTGTAACATTGATAAAACCTACATCTACCACTCCATAAAATTTAGATCTATTTACCTACCGAGAAACTGAATCTTCACATGAATAGTACAAAAATGCAAATTGGGCAGTTTCAGAGCACACTGCTTCATCAGCTACTTAGAATAAACGGATAGCACCCACTAACTCTTTGCTTCATCAGCTACTTAGAATACTGTCCAACTTCAGTTTTCTGAATGGCCAGTAAAAATGATGGGTTTTGATAGCAGGAGGGAAAGACGGTTTGCAGACTAGACCTGTGAAAACAACTGTACACTCAAACAGAGTACAAAAACCAGTATTCGTATTGTCCATTTACACTTTTACTCAATATATAGCAACACTGTTCTTGTCTATGGACTCCAACCCACCACCTTTGTTTTTTTTATTTCCAAAGCTTGTTCTGGAGAATTTCGTGGTCCGCCTCTGATGTTGTTCAGCTAATGCACAATGCATGCCAGGGACATGACCAGATGAACAATGAAAGAACTGAATTATCACACCTGTTATTGCAAATTTCAAAGTACTGTTTGATAGCGGGATTTGTCAAGCAAACAGCATATTTATCAACATGCAAATCAAACTTAGATTCGAATTTTTCGTAAGATGATAGGAAATTTGCAATGATATCCGACTCATAGAAAGAAAAACCCAGATAGTAACCCCTAACTCATATTCGCATTTTGAAAGCAAGAGAGTGAAATTGGTTTATCTATTCTGTGAATATGAGTGACTATTGTTCACGGATAGAAGAACGAAACTGTGGAGCAGCCTGGCATTATACTTTTGGTCTTGGTTAACCCTTAAATCTGATAGATTGTGAAAGTATAGATTGTATTGATATCGTAAGAAGTGATTACAACGTGAGCCCTTGGGCTATTTATATAGTACTAGAAGACTTGGGGGGCAAGAAGACTACTAGAGATAGAATTGGATTACAATATGAAACTACCTAATATGTCTAACCGATATATACTCTAATACCCTTGGGCTATTTATATAGTACTAGAAGACTTGGGGGGCAAGAAGACTACTAGAGATAGAATTGGATTACAATATGAAACTACCTAATATGTCTAACCGATATATACTCTAATACCCTCCCCTCCCCCTCCCCCCCTAGTCGGATCGGTAGTGACGCGGACGGTCTGACTGGAGCATAAGCCGAATATGAGGTGGTAGCCCTTGTTGCCGATGTCGATGTAGCCGTGAGTGGGACGTTGTAGTCGTGGTTGATGGTGCCGTTGGTGAAGTTGTCGCCATTGATGAAGTTGATGTTGTTGTGTTGTGGTCGATGTCGTCATTGAGCCTGGAGAATTCGCCGTAGTGGTTGAGGTAGACGTAGTTTGAGAAGTAGCTCGACCAGTAATGCCGAGCTTGATAGACTCGGGAGCGTGTCGGGGACGAAGGCACGCGTCGGTGTTGCCGATACCGGACGTGCAAAGACAGGGACCATCATGAGCCATGCGTGCCAGAGCCGGATTGAGGAGCAAAGAAAATTTTCCGTAAACGATCGGTGTAGAAGTTGTCCGCCGTGTCGGAGTAGACGAAGTGGCTGCACGAAGAAAATTAAGCACAAACTTGTGCAAATAAAAATTAGACTGTGACTCTGGCGGCAAGGTCGTGGTGGACGAAGACGATGGAGGTAGTTGTCGATGGCGATTGAGTTGTTGCGGTAGACGATTTCGGGGATTAGACCCGTATTTTCCTCTTGTATGAGCGCGACGTCGCTCGTGGAGAAGAGTTTGTTGGCGTTGACGATGACCATGATTGGTGGTGGCGGCGACGATGTGGCGATGTTGTTGATGTAGATGGTTGTCGGCGATGATGACCACAAACGATGCAGATCGAAGTCGATAGCTCGGAGTAGATCGGCGCAACAAGATGCATCTTGGCCTTGAAGAGCTGATTCATCATTGTCCTATCGCACATACATGCATGAGACATAGGCTCCCGGTCTCATGCAGCTTGGTGCCTGAACGCCCGGTGGTGGAGCGCGGCCTGAAGTCGGGTGCATGTACGGCCGGGCGGACGGAGGAGCTTGAGGCAGGCATGTATGTCCGAGAGAGCAGCTTGAGGCATGCCTTGATGTATGGATCTGATCTGCTGGAATTGGCTGATTACATCGATGAGAGTGATTTTTGGTGGCTAAAGAAAAGATAGATCTAATAGGAAAAAAATAAATTTGATAGAACTAGAAACTAATCTATTGGAATTGGAAGAAAAACTAGCTACGAGATTTGGTGCCCCCGGCGAAGATCATGGAGCTCGATCTCGTCGAGGGTGGCGCGGCGGAAGCAGTGGCTAAACCCTAGGCGGAGCGAACCGTTCTGATACCATGATAGATTGCGAAAGTATAGATTGTATTGATATTGCAAGAGGTGATTATAACGTGAGCCCTTGAGCTGTTTATATAGTACTAGAAAACTTAGGGGACAAGAAGGCTGTTAAAGATAGAATTGGATTACAATATGAAACTACCTAATATGTCTAACCGACATATACTCTAATAAACTCTACCATCTCCAGACTAGATCAATGCTTCTTTTCAGCTCAATTACCTTCATGTAAACAGAAGGAAGTTACATCCGCCAGTCAACAACAGAGAAACAATTTTTTTTGTCAAAACCAAAAAATATGAAGAGAGCTTCGTTTGAGCTTGTTTGTATTCGTTATAAGAATTATGGCATCATTTATAAGTCTGTTGTCTGTTTAAACTCAATTTTTTTCAGGTATGACTGTTAGACCATATGACATACACAGCTGCAACATCTTGAAATATACTGGCAGAATCCACCCACGAAGAGTCGAAGAGGCAAGTGTTGTAAAAATATATTTATGCATATAGCCATGACCAGGAAGCAACAGCTATAGTTATACTTATATTCTACCTTAGTGCAATGATGAATACAAATTCAAATATCTTTTATCACCAACCTGACAAATAAATAATCGGTGCAATTAAATGTCTAGTAACCATTAAGCACATGAATAACATATATTACAGCAGGCACCTAATATATGTTTTTGGAACCATTCTCAAGAAAAGTAAGTAATCTCAGTATTGTTACTTATGGGGAAAGGCAGAGACGAGATATTACCAGGACTATAGTGTTAGACAAAATAATATAACCTGTATGGAGTAGTACTCTACCAGGACTCTCTCTTTCTTTTATCTCTTCTTACATGTAACAAACTCTATCTCGATGCTTTGCTTCGTGATATACTCAACATGCAACCGATGCTAGTTCTATGCATTGTTCTCTCCCACAATTACATTAACCAACATGGTATCAGAGCCCCTTCTCTTCCCTTCTAGCGCCGCCGCCAGAGCACTCCTTCTCCACCGTCGCCGGCCCTTCTCCCACACACAAAAAATCCAAAAACCTCCCCTCCCATAGATCCAGGTTGAATCTCGTGAACACATGCTCGTTGCAACGGGTCAAAACACCGGCACATTCACTTCCTCCATTAATGCTGCACCGCGCTGCCCACTCTTCCCCGCCACACCATATCCTCAGCCTTCCATCTTCCCTACACCCACCGCCACACCATACCCTCAGCCTTCCATCTGTAACATCCCAGTATTTAGGAACCTAACGAAGGGTAGATTTAGGATTATGTATTGTTGCATGCATCTATTTGTGAAAAGGTGGGAAAAAATTTCGCCAAATAAAATCTTAAGTGATCAATGTTTCTTTCTTACTTTAAGATTAGGTTTAGACTTAAAGGAGGATTGTTATAAACTTTGATGTGATCTTAAAAGAATTATGTGTGTTTTGAAATGGGTTTGAATTTAAAAACTTAAGTGTTTGAATTATAATTTAAATAATTTAGATATAAGATTTGAATCTTAAATTAATTAAGATATAGGTAGTATAACTTAAATCTCAAAACAATAGAAATTATGAAATTCATTTTCATATTAAAAAGACATAAACAAGTTACAACAGAATAAAGAATATTCTTTATTAATAATAATCTAATCTTTATTACAATTGAATAAAATAAAGATTACAAGAATTATAAAATAAAATTACAAAGCACTAAAAAAATTACATCTACTAACTATCCTATATCTAAAACCTATACTAAATATTCATATTTATCTTTGAACCTGTAAAACAAAGATTAAACAGAAATAAAACCAGATTAGTGTTAGTATATATTTCTCTCAGATATGTCAGTGAGGTGCACTTGACAATCTCATCATTGAGAAATGTTAAAGAGGGGCAAGTTTCACCAAATATGAAAGATTTCCTCTTTCATAAATTCACAGCCAGAATGCAAATGACAGCCAAAAAGGGACCAATTCACCAGCCAAGGTAAAAGTAGATTGGTAATAGTAAGTTCAAATTTTCTGAACCTATCCATATGTGCATAGCAGGCACATAGGCTGCACACACACAACATGCAAAATGGTGTGCTGTCGATCACACAAGCAGAGTCAGGATCACAAAACCACATCACAGCCGAGGAGAAGCACCTCAGTGCACCACTCCATTACACAACACCCCAACACAACCAGGGTGAACAACAGTTTAACCAAGAACAGCAACCAAGCCAACCACCCAGATTAACCCAAACATCACCAGGATGGTGACATAAGGAGAGGGATGAATCTGGTGGACAACAAGGTCAAGACCAGGAGCTAGGAGGAGCAGGCAAGCTCCAGATCAATCACAGGAGTCCAGCAAAACCAGATCAAGATCATCACCAACTTACTCCACAAATATTGGTTTTTGTGGTGAGTTTCATAAAAACTTCACATGATCTAATCATCTTATTCAGAGAAAGCATGTGTTGTTTTATAAAACAAACCCTCAAAAAGCACCCAAGTGGGGTGAATCCATCATAGGGATTCCTTTTAAGTTCTAAAGGCAAACCACAAAATACCAAGATCCAACCAGAGCTCAGAGCAACATCCTTGCTCAGTTTATCAAACTATATTCTAAAATTCAATCATACATATACCTATGATCTATTTCTAGGCACATCCCTAAAAGAAGGGTAGCACCTTAGAAAGAAATCTTTGGATCCATAGATTTATCAAGCTCGCTATAATTTTTCCAAGCTTTGATTCAATAAGAATAGCTGGTACCACTACCAGGACTATCTAGATGAAACAATTAGATAAGATTTGAATAACTAAGCCTCAGACCAACATCATTGGTCTTAGGGAATCCAAATAAGAGCATCTATATTTATCTTTTAAAGCCAAGATGGTATTAAGTATAAACTAACCAAATCCATGGTTTAGAATCAAACTTGTGTTCCATACATGATGGTGTCACAAGAACAATCCAATATGAATCAGGAAAAGCAGTAAATCATCATAGATTCAGAAAATCAACTAACTAATCATTTCCCTATTAAAAACAGGAATCATAACTAGAATATTCCTATAATACACTTCACTATTTGAGATCATGATGATCTCAACCCACATGTTAATTTCCAAGCTAACAACACTAAGACAGTAGCTGTATCTTATCATAATCATGACCATGAATCAAATAAACAGTGGAAAGCTATCAGATCATTAGCTTAACCAAGCATGTTTCCTAAACAACAATATCATCTGAATCAGATGCAATCTAAGCATCAAATCATTTAGTAAGCCACCAGAAACATCATAGATCAATTTAATCAACAAGCCTCAGGCCAATAAGCATTCAGCATGTGTACAGACCATCCAAACATGAATCAATTCATCCAGCACATGAACAAGCACTTAGCAGGAACCCTAAATGGATGATCATCCTAATCTGAATCAGACAATAGCTAGAGAGGACACTGCTAACATATAGCATCGAATCAGCAAGCACAGAGAGCACCAGGAGAGAAGAATCAAACTCACCATAGGTCCTCGCTGAAGGATAGTAGAGGAAGTAGGGGCTGACGACCATGGCGGCACGGGGAGCACCCCAGAGGGGGCGCTGCAACCTGCACGGCGCCACGGCAACGACCCTGATCACGCCTGATGGTGCAGAGCATCACCTCGATGCACGATGACCACGACAGCACTTGAATCCATGCCAACCCCCAAACCCTAGGGTTCGGGACGACATCGATCCATCACAGGAGAGCCCTAGGCTCGAATCCAATTGGATAGAATGAATGGGCGTCGTCGACAACCCCCTAATGCACCACGGTGGCGACCAGAACGACCGACAGTGGCGGGAATCGTTGGTGGCGGCATCGCCGACCATAGGGTCAGAGGAGGAGAAGATGAACTCGCGCGAGAGAGAGGGGCGGTGAGGAGTGGGCCGAGCTGGGCCAGACCCTTCGGGGTGGCTCTTTTGTCTAGTACTAGTGGGCCAACAGGGCCCAATAAGAATAACCAGCACAAGTTGTTTAATAAAACGATTTTGATCAATTGGAAAATACCAAAATACCCCTGACCTCAATAAAATTCTAAAAAATAAAATAAAAGTCCAAAAATTATAAATAAAATATTTTTGGATTCACAATAATCCACTTTGTCCAAATAAAATAAGATATAAAATCTTAGACATTTAAATTTTTATAAGAATTTTGTAATTCATATATTCTTTAGAGAATTTTACAAAATTATGGAAAGGTGATAAAAATAAATAAAGATCACTTTCATTATATATTAATAATATAGTATTTTTGAAAAATACTAAATAAATATTTAGTAATAAATTTAATGTATAATTGATAATTCCTAAAAGGATTATTAAATCAATAAAATAATCTCATACTATAATTTAAATTGAACAAAAACTCAAACATCTTAATAACTCAAATTTAAACTTAGTCACTTCATTAATAATTCATAAAAGGATAAATAACATTTATTAATATCCTTTAAATAAATAAAATAAGTTTAATATAGAGTACAAATCTTAAATGTTAATGAAATGAAACTCTAATGGTTCAAAAACATTGTAAACATCTTAAACTATCTTAAACCCTAAGTGAATATTACATACTCAAAGGATTCCAACTCAGGATAAAAACCTTAAAGAACATCTTGTGAATAAATCAAATCCTTTCCATTTACTTTAAATTATCGAATTTCAACAATTACCATAACACTAAAGAAAGTTTAAGGATAATTAAATAAAAGTTATATCCGGAATTATAAACCCTAGTCACTTACCTATAAAAGGTAAATGATACTATTCTATCATAGAATTAAGAAACCATTATCTCAAGTAACAGAACAAAAATTCTTTCAAAACTATCTAAGTCACTTAAAGAACAAAAACTCAAACATCTTAATAACTCAAATTTAAACTTAGTCACTTAAAGAACACATTTCATATATACAAGATACCAGGGTGTAAGTATCATACTTTCAAAACTATCTACATTTTAAAGTTAACTTTAGTCTCCAAAAGTCTAAATATAATACCATACACATTACTACATGTTTTATAGTTAATTTTGGTTTGAAGTAATTAATCTATAAAGCCGCTTAAGCTCAAACCATTTGATTAAAACAAATAACATCCAACATCACTAACTAACCACAAGGTTATTTAGACCTTAGAAGAGAAATCATTTCTTCGAAGGTTATCCTTTTTGTCACTTTAAATCAGAAATCTTGTATAAGTAGTCCTAACTAGTATGTCATAAAGATGTATATTTTATTCCTACATATGTGTTGACTCCAACAACTCATAAACTCTAATAAGAATACAACTACGAAAATTATCCAAAAGAACCACACATTCCAAAGTAACCACTTTTGAAATCCAAACCCTAGAACAACATTATTCTCGGAATTTACACTTAAAATGTGCATCACACTACTTATGCATAAAAGCATATTGCTTCTTTAAACATTAGTCCTTACCGGACCAATGTTGTTGATTTCAGATTTTGAATCTTATACACTGACTCGAAGACCGTGAGTGCATAATCTTGCAATCACAAAAGGCAAGTTCACACTTACTCATGTCCTTTGTTTATTTTCTATAAAGTATTTTACAAATCCAGTGTTGTCTTCACCTGCATTTGAAAAAGGTCAGAAAACACTATTTTCAATAATTATGAGCACTATTGATTACTGATCCAGGGTGACCAGCTAATCTATTAAATCTGACAGTTGGTATACCACTGTTCAGAACTATATCACCTAGGACTTAACAACCAATGTCGCCAGTAATTCTTGCGCCGTATATTACGCGTTGACCATGATATTTGGAATGGGACGGAGAAGTCAGCTTTATCTTCTTCCTCTCGCATGAAGCCGGATGTGCAGGTCGTGGTTGTTATCCTTGTAGCATGCATATTAATTGGTAATTCGTAGAGGATATGCAGCATATGGGTGGGAACCCTCATCATCCCATGATAGTTCTGACATCTAACGGTTTGTACAAACCATTGCCGTAATTCTTTAAGTGGGATGGTGTACTCCAAGGAGGCATGCGGGGTCGCGAAGGGGGCAGTGATTGGCTTGGATCATCTTCTGTGCCCCACATCATGGAATTGTGGACGGGAATAAGCTGCCCGGTTGTGCAACAAAGAGTTGATCTCTCATGGGTAAAGTAACGCACCTCTGCAGAGTGTAAGAATTGTAACTTGTTACTCCCTGTTCCGGGAAGGAGCTGCGAACGCGGCGGGAAAGGAACCCCATGAAGATTCTGGTAAACCCGTGAAGGCTGACGGACATAGCTTTTCAGAATAAAAGCAACCTTTAAAGAAATGTTTACGAAAACTTGCATTGCCTACGACCTTTGGTATGTGGCTGTAGATATAGTGCATCAAACACTCCTTTTCTAGTGAATTTGCTGAGTACGCTCGTACTCAAAGTATCTTCTTAACCCTTGCTAGATTCTGAAGCCTTAAAACGAAGACTACATCGAGATATGCTCCAGGACTTATCAAAAGCAGCCAAAGCTCTTTAATGAAGACAAGAAAGCCAACATATACCTCAACTCAAGTGAAGACAAGGTTACTAATTAGATAGAGATACAATCTCTAACCAAAGAACCTATCTCTGTAGTGTGTTGCAATGACAGCAAATGCCAAATTCCTTAGTTAAGTACTAGTTTAAATAGTATAATAACTTTGCATTATTTATCTTTGGTTCTTCTTCGTAAGAAGTTCTTTCTCTCTCTTATACCTAGACTATTCTCTGGGTCTTATGTAAATAGTGAGTTGTAACCTTTAAGCCATGTATTGGACTCGCTGTGTTTCTGTTGTGCCATTCTGAGGGATGTAATACTCGTGAACGGTGTTTCATTGGTGTTATGTCAACGACTATAGTATACTACATCATGCAGTGGTATGATGGGTCACCGCAGTTGGTATTAGAGCATATGCTTTGACCTTAGGTTGGAAACCTAGTAAATGGGTAGAACCTGTAGGACATATCCTAGCAATAATGAAGAGTTCTCTAGTGATATGAGGGATATTCACTTGACAATAATCCTGTTATGTTATTAGTGCGATAACTCTTTTATATGATTGCAATTTCCAATCATTACCCAAGAGTTTTAACTCTGTGTGACTGATGATAATTTCTTATCCCCAGTTCCACATGGCACCTCGATATCCACCCCGGAATGTTCAAGTGATGAACAGGACGTTGGATGACTATGGAGGGGATTGGACAGACAATCTCCGACAACTTCTGTGGAGTTTGGAGTGTGAATCAAGACTTCTGGTCAAGATTTATAGTTACTATGATGGGCAGGTATTAGCTAAATACCGTGTCATGATCATGCTACCCAAGAAGTTAGGACTAAAGGGAGAAATGCCAGCAGGAGAGGCAAGATGCATGGCATCTGCATATCAGATTGCCGTAGCAGCAGCCATAACCATGATCCGAGAACATAAATCCCAAGCTCTAGAAGGTAGTGCTCACGCTGTTATACCACATGAAACCTCAAACTCAGAGCATGAGTTAAACCACTCTACCTTAGTTCAAACTGAACCTACTCTAGCTGCAGAGTATATGGATCGTTATCGGTCTTTGTTAAACACTTATCATAACACTCACCAAGTCTTAGTTCAGGAGCTGGATACGGTCATTGAGGATTTTACTAATCCTGATAAAGCAATGGCTCGTAGGAAGAAGTTAGATAAAGAAGCTAAGCATCCCAAATACATACCTTCAGGAGATGTGTTTGAGGAAACTGAGTTCGATGACCCAAACTCAGAAAATTATGCCTATTACCAGAATGACTTCAAGCCACCTGAAAACCTATGGACCAAGTACAATGCCGAACAACAAGAATGGAATAAAGTTATTCCAAATAAACCTGAGCCTAACAAATATGGATGGGAAATAGAATCTCAAGGTAAAACCATAGGGAATCCTATACCTTGTGATACAGGCATTGAAGAAGAGACCAACTATAACCATAGAAAGCCTTATGGGCCATATGGGGGTGATACTAATCCAATCAACTTAGAAGAGTATCCCAATAGCTACTACACCAATTTGTATGACTGGATCCAAGAAAAAGCTAAGGAACCAACTTACTATGAGGAAGCGTTGCCAGAAAACCCGAACTATTCGGTGGAAGATTACGCCAACTCTAGTCATTTTTCAATGACTAATCTCAGTCTCGGTACTTCTAATCAAGATTACGAACCTCCTGGATGCTCCTATGCTTCAGAAGGCAGTCGTAGGACTTCACGTCATCATGGACGGAACTCCAGGAAGCACTAGAGGAAGATGAAAGTAAGAAAGAAACGACATCTCAAAGGGATGAGGGCTTGAATAATGTATATAGAGGGTAATGCGTATTGTAGTTTGAAAGGTTTGTCGGAATAAGTGAGGATATATCCACAGGAACAAGAAGTTCTTGTAAGATAGTGGTGCAAATAGGTATGGAGCAAACCGTTGGAATATCTAGTACATTTGTAAATTATCTAAAACCTATGTATAATAGATGGTATCTGTTTGGTTGTTTATCGACTTTTGGATCTTATTGATTTTTCTTGATTGACTAGATCTGTACATGAAGTTTAATTAGGTGTGCAAATGCATGATGTAACACCCAGTTATTACTTAATGTTATAGACCTAGATAGGAATGGGAATCCACGTAAGGGAGCGACGAATTTTAAAGATAAAAAAGGAAGACTTACGGGAATGAAGAAGCAAGATATAAGGAGTGTTAATACCACTTAGAGGATAGATAAAGCATAAATTATTCCTAGCCAGAGCCAAGAAAGAAGTTTGGTATAGAAGATGTATGGAACCACAAGATATAATAAATTTAAAGCTCAATCAAAGTGGGTAATATTACTAAGAAGCAAAGGAATAGTTGTACCAAGTTCATGGAAGTATCATGAATAAGTACAAATAGTTAGTTTTGGAACCAAAATGGTATTCAAGATCTGACAATACCGAGTGAATGCGAGAAGTATGTGGGAAACCATAGGGTAATACACACACACTAGGACGGTTCGCAGCTGGTAATAATCCGCAACTGGTATTTGATCCATAGCTAGTAACTAATCCCCAGTTGGTATTTTATCCGCAGCTAGTATTTTATCCGCAGCTAGTATTTGGTTGAAATAGTGAACCAAATCTTATTAAAGGTTGCATAAAGAGCATTAAATTTGGCCTAAGTTAAGTAAGACCTAAGAAAGTTTAACATATTTGAAGATGATCGCTTGGAAAGATGCTTTGCAAGGTCCAGTTTATTCAACAAGAATGCCCCAATAGTAAGTACAATATTTAGTGCTGAAAGATTTGCTTCGGAGATCCACAACTATGTGGATGCACCGTATAATCTTTCATTGGACTTTAAACCGGTAAAATATAAATCAAACAGGAACCAACATTTTAGTTCAAGAATCAATAGCTTCTATGTATGGAGTTTCAAAACTATTAGTAAAGTTTAATGGGGAAGAGTAAACATTAGGAAGGATAGTTGAAGAAAATACTTTGGGGAATAAAGAAAAGTTAATTAAAAAATCTTAAGAAGGTACAAATTTGAGGGTGATGAAGGATACATTTAAAAACAATCAAATTTGAAAGGACACAACTTTTAAGCAACCCTTAAGAAGTAATATAGAACTCTAATTAAACAAGTGTCGAGAATAAAAAAATTCCAATGGGTATGGATAAATTGAGTTCAAATCCAATCCTGGAAGGAATACCAATATCAACGGTATAATGACAGGAATAGTAAGATAGTCTGTGGACCATTAAAATGCGCATATAGAAACATAAAAATTTATGAGAACTACCGAATTGTAATAAATATAGTAACGAAACTGTTACTTCAAGAAAAAGAATTGAATGGAGATATCCAATCAGATTATGGAATATTCCAATTAATTCCAATAAAGATCATCATGGAGTGGGGAGTATAGCGATCATTACAAACCTTAGAAATTCCTGAACCAAAATGAGAGGAAATAGGTATGGACTCCATCACAGGATCACCTATGACACTAAAAAGAAAAGATATGATATGGGTAATTATGGACAGACTCACTCAGAGTGCACATTATATTCCAGTAAATCCAATAGGATAATGCTGAGAAGTTAGTTGAAGTATAGACAAGACATCATTGATAAGATCAGGGAAAGAATGAAAATAGCCTAGAGCAGATAGCAAAGTTATGCGGATCAAAGCCAAAGATCATGGCATTTAGAAGTAGGAGATGTGGTCTATTTTAAAGTAAAGTCCAATGAGAGGAGTAAAAAGATTGGGAGTTAAAGGGAAATTAAGTCCAAGATATATCGGACCATTTAAGATACTACGTCAAAACAGAACTATCGCTTATGCTTTAAAGTTACCATTAAATAATTGGCTTAGTTACATAATGCTTTTCATATGTCACAACTTCACAAATGTTGAAAATTCCAGAGGAGGCAATAGCACATCAAAAGGTAGAACTATAAGCAGACCTAATTTATTTTTGATAGCCCTGTAAGATTCAGGAAGAAAATTGGAAAAGATTGAGGAACAGATCAATTAAATATTGCAAGGTACAGTGTGAACATCACCCTGAGAGAGAAGCCACATGGTAGAAGGAAGAGAATTTAAGAAAGATTTATCCAGAATTATTCTGGTACATCTCCACAAACTTCGAGACGAAGTTTAATTTAAGGGGGGAAGTCTGTAACATCCCAGTATTTAGGAACCTAACGAAGGGTAGATTTAGGATTATGTATTGTTGCATGCATCTATTTGTGAAAAGGTGGGAAAAAATTTCGCCAAATAAAATCTTAAGTGATCAATGTTTCTTTCTTACTTTAAGATTAGGTTTAGACTTAAAGGAGGATTGTTATAAACTTTGATATGATCTTAAAAGAATTATGTGTGTTTTGAAATGGGTTTGAATTTAAAAACTTAAGTGTTTGAATTATAATTTAAATAATTTAGATATAAGATTTAAATCTTAAATTAATTAAGATATAGGTAGTATAACTTAAATCTCAAAACAATAGAAATTATGAAATTCATTTTCATATTAAAAAGACATAAACAAGTTACAACAGAATAAAGAATAAAGAATATTCTTTATTAATAATAATCTAATCTTTATTACAATTGAATAAAATAAAGATTACAAGAATTATAAAATAAAATTACAAAGGACTAAAAAAATTACATCTACTAACTATCCTATATCTAAAACCTATACTAAATATTCATCTTTATCTTTGAACCTGCAAAACAAAGATTAAACAGAAATAAAACCAGATTAGTGTTAGTATATATTTCTATCAGATATGTCAGTGAGGTGCACTTGACAATCTCATCACTGAGAAATGTTAAAGAGGGGCAAGTTTCACCAAATATGAAAGATTTCCTCTTTCATAAATTCACAGCCAGAATGCAAATGACAGCCAAAAAGGGACCAATGCACCAGTCAAGGTAAAAGTAGATTGGTAATAGTAAGTTCAAATTTTCTGAACCTATCCATATGTGCATAGCAGGCACACAAGCTTCACACACACACAACATGCAAAATGGTGTGTTGTCGATCACACAAGCACAGTCAGGATCACAAAACCACATCACAGCCGAGGAGAAGCACCTCAGTGCACCAGTCCATTACACAACACCCCAGCACAGCCAGGGTGAACAACAATTTAACCAAGAACAACAACCAAACCAACCACCCAGATTAACCCAAACATCACCAGGATGGTGACATAAGGAGAGGGATGAATCTGGTGGACAGCAAGGTCAAGCCCAGGAGCTAGGAGGAGCATGCAAGCTCCAGATCAAGCACAGGAGTCCAGCAAAACCAGATCAAGATCATCACCAACTTACTCCACAAATATCCGTTTTTGTGGTGAGTTTCATAAAAACTTCACATGATCTAATCATCTTATTCAGAGAAAGCATGTGTTGTTTTATAAAACAAACCCTCAAAAAGCACCCAAGTGGGGTGAATCCATCATAGGGATTCCTTTTAAGTTCTAAAGGCAAACCACAAAATACCAAGATCCAACCAGAGCTTAGAGCAACATCCTTGCTCTGGTTGTCAAACTATATTCTACAATTCAATCATACATATACCTATGATCTATTTCTAGGCACATCCCTAAAAGAAGGGTAGCACCTTAGAAAGAAATCTTTGGATCCATAGATTTATCAAGCTCACTATAATTTTTCCAAGCTTTGATTCAATAAGAATAGCTGGTACCACTACCAGGACTATCTAGATGAAACAATTAGATAATATTTGAATAACTAAGCCTCAGACCAACATCATTGGTCTTAGGGAATCCAAATAAGAGCATCTATATTTATCTTTTAAAGCCAAGATGGTATTAAGTATAAACTAACCAAATCCATGGTTTAGAATCAAACTTGTGTGCCATACATGATGGTGTCACAAGAACAATCCAATATGAATCAGGAAAAGCAGTAAATCATCATAGATTCAGAAAATCAACTAACTAATCATTTCCCTATTAAAAACATGAATCATAACTAGAATATTCCTATAATACACTTCACTATTTGAGATCATGATGATCTCAAACCACATGTTAATTTCCAAGCTAACAACACTAAGACAGTAGCTGTATCTTATCATAATCATGACCATGAATCAAATAAACAGTGGAAAGCTATCAGATCATTAGCTTAACCAAGCATGTTTCCCAAACAACAATATCATCTGAATCAGATGCAATCTAAGCATCAAATCATTTAGTAAGCTACCAGAAACATCATAGATCAATTTAAGCAACAAGCCTCAGGCCAATAAGCATTCATCATGTGTACAGACCATCCAAACATGAATCAATTCATCCAGTACATGAACAAGCACTTAGCAGGAACCCTAAATGGATGATCATCCTAATCTGAATCAGACAATAGCTAGAGAGGACACTGCTAACATATAGCATCAAATCAGCAAGCACAGAGAGCACCAGGAGAGAGGAATCAAACTCACCATAGGTCCTCGCTGAAGGATAGAAGAGGAAGTAGGGGGCCGACGACCATGGCGGCACGGGGAGCACCCCAGGGGGGGCGCTGCAACCCGCATGGCGCCACGACAACGACCCTGATCACGCCTGATGGTGTAGAGCATCCCCTCGACGCACGACGACCACGACAGCACTTGAATCCATGCCAACCCCCAAACTCTAGGGTTCAGGACGGCATCGATCCATCGCAGGAGAGCCCTAGGATCGAATCCAATTGGATAGAACGAACGGGCATCGTTGACAACGCCCTAATGCACCACGGTGGCGACCAGAACGACCGACGGCGGCGGGTATCGTCGGTGGCGGCATCGCCGGCCATAGGGTCGGGGTCAGAGGAGGAGAAGATGAACTCACGCGAGAGAGAGAGAGAGGAAGTGAGGAGTGGGTTGAGCTGGGCCAGACCCTTCGGGGTGGCTCTTTTGTCTAGTACTAGTGGGCCAACAGGGCCCAATAAGAATAACCAGCCCAAGTTGTTTAATAAAACGATTTTGATCAATTGGAAAATACCAAAATACCCCTAACCTCAATAAAATTCTAAAAAATAAAATAAAAGTCCAAAAATTATAAATAAAGTATTTTTGGATTCACAATAATCCACTTTGTCCAAATAAAATAAGATATAAAATCTTAGACATTTAAATTTTTATAAGAATTTTGTAATTTATATATTCTTTAGAGAATTTTACAAAATTATTGAAAGGTGATAAAAATAAATAAAAATCACTTTCATTATACATTAATAATATAGTATTTTTGAAAAATACTAAATAAATATTTAGTAATAAATTTAATGTATAATTGATAATTCCTAAAAGGATTATTAAATCAATAAAAAAATCTCATACTATACTTTAAATTAAACAAAAACTCAAACATCTTAATAACTCAAATTTAAACTTAGTCACTTCATTAATAATTCATAAAAGGATAAATAACATTTATTAATATCCTTTAAATAAATAAAATAAGTTTAATATAGAGTACAAATCTTAAATATTAATGAAATGAAACTCTAATGGTTCAAAAACATTGTAAACATCTTAAACTATCTTAAACCCTAAGTGAATATTACATACTCAAAGGATTCCAACTCAGGATAAAAACCTTAAAGAACATCTTGTGAATAAATCAAATCCTTTCCATTTACTTTAAATTATCGAATTTCAACAATTACCATAACACTAAAGAAAGTTTAAGGATAATTAAATAAAAGTTATATCCGGAATTATAAACCCTAATCACTTACCTATAAAAGGTAAATGATCCTATTCTATCATAGAATTAAGAAACCATTATCTCAAGTAACAGAACAAACATTCTTAAAGTAACTTAAAGAACACCTTTCATATATACAAGATACCAGGGTGTAAGTATCATGCTTTCAAAACTATCTACATTTTAAAGTTAACTTTAGTCTCCAAAAGTCTAAATATAATACCATACACATTACTACATGTTTTATAGTTAACTTTGGTCTGAAGTAATTAATCATTAAAGCCGCTTAAGCTCAAACCATTTGATTAAAACAAATAACATCAACCATCACTAACTAACCACAAGGTTATTTAGACCTTAGAAGAGAAATCATTTCTTCGAAGGTTATCCTTTTTGTCACTTTAAATCAGAAATCTTGTATAAGTAGTCCTAACTAGTATGTCATAAAGATGTATATTTTATTCCTACATATGTGTTGACTCCAACCACTCATAAACTCTAATAAGAATACAACTACGAAAATTATCCAAAAGAACCACACATTCCAAAGTAACCACTTTTGAAATCCAAACCCTAGAACAACATTATTCCCGGAATTTACACTTAAAACATGCATTACACTACTTATGCATAAAAGCATATTGCTTCTTTAAACATTAGTCCTTACCGGACCAATGTTGTTGATTTCAGATTTTGAATCTTATACACTGACTCGAAGACCGTGAGTGCATAATCTTGCAATCACAAAAGGCAACTTCACACTTGCTCATGTCCTTTGTTTATTTTCTATAAAGTATTTTACAAATCCAGTGTTGTCTTCACCTGCATTTGAAAAAGGTCAGAAAACACTATTTTTAATAATAATGAGCACTATTGATTAATGATCCAGGGTGACCAGCTAATCTATTAAATCTGACAGTTGGGATACCACTGTTCAGAACTATATCACCTAGGACTTAACAAGCAATGTCGCCAGTAATTCTTGCACCGTATATTATGCGTTGACCATGAGATTTGGAATGGGACGGAGAAGTCAGCTATATCTTCTTCCTCTCGCATGAAGCCGTATGTGCAGGTCGTGGCTGTTATCCTCGTAGCATGCATATTAATTGGTAATTCGTAGAGGATATGCAGCATATGGGTGGGAACCCTCATCGTCCCACGATAGTTCTGACATCTAACGGTTTGTACAAACCATTGCCGTAATTCTTTAAGTGGGCATGGTGTACACCAAGGAGGCATGCAGGGTCGCGAAGGGGGCAGTGATTGGCTTGGATCATATTCTGGGCCCCACATCATGGAATTGTGGACGGGAATAAGCTGCCCGGTTGTGCAACAAGGAGTTGATCTCTCATGGGTAAAGTAACGCACCTCTGCAGAGTGTAAGAATTGTAACTTCTTACTCCCTGTTCCGAGAAGGAGCTGCGAACGCGGCGGGAAAGGAACCCCATGAAGGTTTTGGTAAACCCGTGAAGGCTGACGGACATAGATTTTCAGAATAAAAGCAACCTTTAAAGAAATGTTTATGAAAACTTGCATTGCCTATGACCTATGGTCTGTGGCTGTAGATATAGTGCATCAAACACTCCTTTTCTAGTGAATTTGCTGAGTACGCTCAGACTCAAAGTATCTTCTTAACCCTTGCTAGATTCTGAATCCTTAAAATGAAGACTACATCGAGATATGCTCCAGGACTTATCAAAAGCAGCCAAAGCTCTTCAATGAAGACAAGAAAGCCAACATATACCTCAACTCAAGTGAAGACAAGGTTACTGATTAGATAGAGATACAATCTCTAACCAAAGAACCTATCTCTGTAGTGCGTTGCAATGACAGCAAATGCCAAATTCCTTAGTTAAGTACTAGTTTAAATAGTATAATAACTTTGCGTTATTTATCTTTGGTTCTTCTTCGTAAGAAGTTCTTTCTCTCTCTTATACCTAGACTATTCTCTGGGTCTTATGTAAATAGTGAGTTGTAACCTTTAAGCCATGTATTGGACTCGCTGTGTTTTTGTTGTGCCATTCTGAGGGATGTAATACTCGTGAACGGTGTTTCATTGGTGTTATGTCAACGAATATAGTATACTACATCATGCAGTGGAATGCTGGGTCACCGCACCATCTTCCCTACACCACCACCCCCATACCACGCTACTACCCAACCTCCATATGCCCCTGCCTCATATCATGCCGCACCACCACCAAATTTTCAGCAAACCACCTACGCCACTGCACCATATGCCTATCCTACACCCTACCAACAACCCATCCAATATTACTAGCCACCCCAAAACCTCCCACCCAACCCTCCACCACAACCCCTCGGCCATCCTAATCAGGGGCACCAGGATCGGCGCCCTAAAGGGGGGTGAGGCAAGGGCAGTGGATGCCCCGATTGCATTGCAAGTCCTTGGCAACCTGGTGTGTATTGTCAAATTTGCAAGAAGGAAGGACACCCTTCTAGTGAGTGTTGGTGGCGCTATGGAGATGACCATGATGATAATGCTCCTCATGAACAAAAGGGCGCCTATGGTGCTTATGGCATGAACACCAACTGGGTGCTGGACACAGGAGCCACTAATCATGTTGCAGGACAGTTGAACAAGCTCCAAGTTCATGAACCATATCAAGGACATGATCAAATCCACAACGCTAGTGGACAAGGTATGGAAATTGCTAATATTGGTCATTCAGTTTTGCACACCCCACATACTTCTCTTCAAGTTCATAATATTCTTCATGTTCCTAGCTCTTCCATTAACTTACTTTCTGCTCATAAAATAACTCTAGACAACAATGCCTTCATTGAGATTCACCCATTATATTATTTGATTAAGGACAAGGCAACGCGGCAAATAATGTTTAAAGGTCCCTGTCACCGTGGTCTCTACCCTCTAGTTCCCGTGTCATCGGATTATTCCAAGCATGCGTTGATCACCATCAAGCCTTCATCCTCTACATGGCATCGTCGTCTAGGACATCCATATACATTTATTGTTCAGCAAGTTCTTAGGAAAAACAATCTCCCTTATACCCCAGAAATAACTCCTTATATATGTGATCCTTGCCAATAGGCTAAGAGTCATCAGTTGCCCTATCATGTTTCCACTAGTGTGTCCACTATTCCTTTGGAACAAGTGTTTTCTGATGTTTGGGGTCCAGCTCCTATGTCTTTAGGCAAACATGCATACTATGTAAGTTTCATTGATGACTTCAGTAAATTTACTTGGATATATCTTCTCAAAAATCGCTCTGAGGTATATCAAGTGTTCCTCAATTTTCAGCAATATGTTGAGCGCAAGTTTGATAGAAAAATTATTACTATGCAAACTGATTGGGGGTGGGGGGGTGAGTATGTAAAAACTTAATGGTTTCTTCCAAAAAGTGGGCATTACTCATCATGTTTCATGTCCTCATGCTCACCAACAAAATGGTTCTGTTGAACGCAAACACCGTCATATTGTTGAGGTTGGTCTTGATTTACTTGCCAATGCCTCTATGCCATTAAAGTGTTGGGATGATGCTTTTCTCATAGCCACTTCTCATAAATCTTATTCCATCCAAGGTGCTCAATTTTGAAACTCATACAGAAAAGCTTCTTCACACTAAACGCAACCATGACCCCCTTCGTGTTTTTGGTTATGCTTGCTGGCCCAACTTATGACCCTACAACAAAAATAAATTATCTTTTCGTTCGAAACGGTGTGTTTTTCTTGGGTACAGTCCACTTCACAAAGGGGTCAAGTGTCTCGATGTTGCTACTAGCCGTGTTTATGTGTCAAGAGATGTTGTGTTCGATGAAAATGTCTTTCCCTTTGCTGAACTTCATCCCAACGCTGGTCGTTGCCTTCGTGAAGAACTCCTCTTACTTCCTCCTGAAAATTTCTCCTCGGTAGGCACAAATACGGGGGTGCATGCTAATGACCAATATTTCCCAACTGTACCTGTTGTTGATAATTCTCAGGTAACAGTGCAAAGGGCCTCTCCGAGTTCTTCCGAAGAATCCGAGCCGAATTCTGAAGAAAATTCGCCCACATCAAATAATGGTACTGAAGAAACTGCTGCTACTAGACAAGCCAATGCGGGTCTCGAGGACGATCCGTTCCCAGGATCTCGCTAGGATCGTGTGTCTCCCGCGCCTGCCGCGGAATCTCCTGCGCACTTGGGACCGCGCCAGTCTGGATCCGCCATGTGTCGTGGTATTGCCGATGAGTACGCCATGGAGGGGTCCTCACAGTGCGTGTTTAGAGACGTGGGGTAAGGCGGACGGTTGACGGGTACGAGGTAACACAGCTTACCCAGGTTCAGATCCCACAATGGTGGCAGAATCCTACTCCTGCTATAAATCACTATAATGGCAATACGCCGAGTTACAGAGATTAGGTTCGCTGTGCGAGGTGACTAGAAAGTTTAAGTTATCGTGCCCTAAAGGCTCCCATAGGCCCGACTTATATAGTCACCAGATCCTAGGGTTACAGGGAAAAGTCCTAGCCGGACAAGTTACAGAGTTCTACACCGTCTATTACTAGTCTTGTGTATCTTGCACTCCAAGGCTCCGGATACGCTGGTGACTCCACCGTAGCCTTCCTTTATCCGGCATGGGCCTCCCTTCTGAATCCACCTAACTGGGCCGCCCAGCAGGCCATAGGCCACGCTACCGACTATGGGCCACCCGGGTTAGCCGGAGAACTCAACAGTAGCCCCAACAGTAGCCCCCGGAGAACTCCGAGATCTTACGCCATCTTGCCTCTTCCCGTGGAATGCTCCGTCTAGATGGATGTCGGCAAATTGTCAAGCAACATCTTGTAGTCCTCCCAAAGAACCCTGCGAAGGTTTCTCCGTCTTATATGAGTAAGTCGGAGAAATGCTGAATCTTCCATCTTCCATCGTGACGCCCTGCTAGAGATTAAATCCGTCCACGCCGGAATCTTTGATGGGACGGCTCATCTACCATGTCAGTTATGGCGACGTAGGCTGTAGGTCAGCGACGCCTCGTAACTCACACATGCAGAGAACGCAATCATATCCGATTTTCCCGCGCGAGCGATGCGAACTGTTGGCGGCGGCGGTTGGAGACGTGGCGAAATTACCGCGCACGTTCACGAACACGTCGTCTACGCGGAAACCGTCCGATTAGCTGCACGAATCTTGACGTAGAGTAAGATAAATAGCGACCGTGGGACACTTGCCACTTTTTCACCCCATTCTCTCGCGTCATCGTCTTCTTCCTCCAGCCGCGCGCCTCCTCGAGCTCTCCGCGAAAACCTCGAGAAACCCTAGCCTCGCTCCCTGCACCAGTCGCGTTCTCTTCCTCCTCCATGGCTAGCAGCAGCTCATCCCCGTCAATGGCGGCGTCGAGTGAAGCCGCGGCGAAGCCGGCGAGCTCCGTCGTCGTGCCCCCAGAGGGCCTGGTCATCCCCGCATCGGCGGTGATAGAAACCACCGGCAGCGACCATAATCTGGCGGCGCTGGAGCCCCTGGAAGAGGAGCCAGACTCGCACAAAGGCGACTGACGCGACTCGGACATCACCGGCCATGACATCCAAGAGATGGTCGCTGAGGGTTACCTCCCTGTGACGGAGGGGCTCGCCTGGCGGGCGGCGCCGGCCGGCGAGGTGACCCCCTCTCCCCAAGCCAGAGAGAAAGTATACCTCAAGGCGCAATTGGTACGCGGCATTTCCCTACCCATCTCCCACTTCTTCCTGTCCGTCTTGAATCACTTCATGGTCCAACCCCACAACCTCTCCCCCAATAGTATCTTAGTTCTTAGCAACTTCGCGGCACTTTGTGAGGGTTACCTAGGGATTAGGCCTAGGTTAGATTTGTTTGTATACTTCTTCACCGTCAAGCGTGAAGCCGGACACAGTAGAGAGGAGCTTAGGAACTGCGGCACCATAAGCTTCAAGATCCGTCCTGGCCGGCGGTTCCCCGACATCGTCCACGAATGCAAGAATCGTGGCAATGACGTACTTCTACGGCCCCGACATTCCTTTGGCGGGCCGAGAAGTAACGTACCCAGACTTCATGGATGGAGCCGCCGCCGAAGTCTCCACATGGCGGTCCCATGCCTCCCTTCCCTCCGATCTCGATGCTTCTCGCGCAATAAGGCAGATCGAATGGTTCGTAGAGACGGGTCTGACCGGCTTGGACCTAGCCATGTGCTGGTTCATCAGGCGGATCCAACCTCTGCAGCACCGCACGAAGTATATGCACGAGTACACCGGCGACCGAAGGGATACCCTCCGGATCTCCGAGGACAACTTCTCGAGCGACTCCATCAAGTTTCGCCTCAAGGACATCGTCAAGGTGAAGGATAAGAAGCGTGGCTTCACCCTCACCTACGACATGTTCGTAGACGGAAAGTGCCCAAAGGTAGACATTTATTTTCCGTGTATGACATTGCTCTAGTTTTTCCGTCTTGCCAATATCATCTTGTCTAACACGATGATTTCTTCACTTAACAGCTTAGCGATCTAGAGGAGGGCAACCTGGCTGCCCAAATCTATGATCCAAAGATGAAGGAAGTCATGGTCGTGTCCGACGATGATGCCTCGTTGGCGCGAAAGCGGAAGAGCTCCACCTCTAACGCTGCCGACGGAGGCAAGAAAAATAAGACGGAGGGTGGAGCCTCCAAAAAGAGTACTGCCGCCCTGGAGGCGGAAAATAAGAAAGCCACCGGGATGTTTGCCAAAGCGCCCCCCTAGTGTAAGCTTCTTATTCTCCGACATTGTCTCATTTATCTATCTTATTCCTGTACTTATGCATTTTGCACGTTTCAGGAAGAAAGCCACAACCAGCCTCAAGAAGTCCTCCAAGACTCTTGGGGCTTCTAGAAATATCAAAGATATGCTGCATCGCGACTCCTCTCCCGCCATCGCCCTGCCACTCCTGCCGTCAAGCCCTCCTCTGCTCCGACAAGCTCCCTAGTCCAGGAGGCACCAGGCCCTTCCGCCATGGAAGTGGATTCTGGCGCTTCTACCGAACTAGCTGTCGTTGGCAAGCAAGCGACGCAGGAGAGTGCTGCTCTTCAAATGGCTGAAGCTCCGGCTAAGGATGCCATCGGTAGCGGCAAGGCGATGATGGGAGCTGGTACCTCTGCCGAAGGCGGCGCCTCTGCTCCCCAGAAACCCTTCGAGTTCCCGAAGATATTTTACCCGACGCTCATGCCGGGTAACACAACTATGGTTCCTGGAGGAGTGCCGTCATCTTCGACGTGCGGCTTGAGGAGCTACTCCAACAAGCAGCCATCTTGCATGGAAACAGCATTGCCTTTGGCAAGCTGCTGGCCGAGAGTGCTACAAACCTCAAGATCATCGCACTTGTAAGTTTTACTTTACCTTTTGCATTTCGTATGAGTATCCCACTGTAGCCCCCGAGGATGTAGACGGAAAACCATAGGTTTTGCATCTATATGCTCTAAGAGTGACTAAGTTAGAAAAAACTCTCACTGTAGCCCCCAAGCATTTAGATGGAATGAATTATTCCGACTAGATGCTTTAAGAGTAGCATACACAGTGTTCATAAATTTAAGTGTCGTAGCCCCCAAGCCTCTAGTTGTAACTGAATTAGTTCCGACTAGATACTTAAAGAAAAGCTAAGCATTTTCCGAGTTAAAACTTTATGTTGTAGCCCCCAAGCTTCTAGTTGAGAACTGAACTAGCTCCGACTAGATGCTTAAAGAAAAGCTAAGCATATTGCTAAGTTGAAATCTTTCGCTGTAGCCCCCGAGCGCCTAGATGGAAAATCTCCGACTAGGGGCTCCAAGTAGACTAAACAACGACTTAATTTTGTATTATCTTCCACAGAACGAGAATGCTCCGAGGGGCATGGCCAATGACAAGTACCAGAAGATGCACGCAGACCTTGAAGCTGAAAAGGGTAAAACCGCCATCTTGAAGGAACATATCATCAAAAACAAGAGTCTGTTTTCTTTTTGCGCATTTCCGTCTTACTTTTGTGCCTTCCTTCTTCGAGTACTCACGGTGTACTTTGTTTTCTCCGACTTGCAGAGCATGTCGCTAAGGCCAAGAATATTGTCGAGCAGTCCAAGCACATTAAGAAGGAGAGGGAAGAAATGCTGAAGATGCACGAGGATTCCATGAAAGCCTTGCAGGACTCCGCCTCCGCTGAGATCAATCGCTTGAAGGAGGAGCTTGCGATCCTAAAGGATCAGAAGCAAGCTGCCGATGAGCAAAACCTTCGCCATAGCGAGGCGTTTAAGCTCCTCCAACAAGAGAAGGAATCCTTGGCGGACGTTGTCTGGCAAGCTAAGGCTAGCATCTTCAGTAAGTGTCCTCCGCCTTGTAGTTTTGTAGTCCGGATACTTAGAATTTATTGAACTCATGCAATGCTTGTCGGATTTTTCAGCGCCTATGGGTTTAACCCGCTCGCCTCCTTTAGACAAGGAATGCATGATTCTTGCCGGCAACTTCATCAACACCACCATTACCCAAGCCAAGGAGATTGCCAAGCCCCTCCAGATTTATATCAAGGCCTCGGACTCCGTGGTGAAGTACTCGGAGATTCTGCGCCGAGCCCCCGAGCGTGTCGCGAGCTGGAAAGCTTCATGTGCACGGGCTGGCGCAAGGATGGTGCTGTCTATGGTGAAGGCACACTATGAAGATGCCGACATCGACACGGTGACATCTGGTATCCCCGACGTGGATGATGACAGCAAGGAGATTGATCACGAAGCCATCTTGTCATCACTCGCGGGGTATGATACCAGGGTTGCCGAGTTGGTGGATGTTGACGTCTTCGTGCCCAGGAACTTTCTCGACAATGCCAACCCGGAATCCTCCGAGTCTCACCATAGCACCGATGATGAGGGTGATTCTCCGGCTGGTGATGATGCGGCCTCCAAGTCTCCTGCGCCCAAAGAGTGAAAAACACTTTGTAATTTCTGTTTCACCTCTGGAGTGTGCGCGGAAAAAACTTTGTGATGTAAATGTTTATCATATCCTGCTACTTAAGAATTAAGTTTCAGCATGTATATATTTTTTAAGCAAGTGCTGGCTTATCCATTACTTTGGTTCTTATGCTTAACTTTTTGTGAGTCGGAAGACTCGTTGTCGGAACCATGCGCTTTAGGTGATGATGCCCAATGGCACCGTCAATAACCTAAGCACAAAATCACCGACAATGAGTGCCGAAAGTCACTACTCCAGAATACACATAAAAACAAGAAAGAACGTGTAGACCAGAAAACTTAAGCTAACGCCCGTAGGTGGAATTTTCACAAGTGCAATCGCAAGGCTTGTGCATAAAGGTTTATATGATCCAAAAATGAACACTAAAGGAGGTAAAAGACTCAGCAATATGAGTGAACCAAAGAGCTTTATTTCATTGATCATATAAGAGGTACACGATTAGATAAAAAATGCTAAGTGTAGAAAGGACGTAGCTGTGCTATATTCCATGGCCGATCAAGCTCCGGGTAGTCATCATCCGGGTCACGTCGCTTACGCTTATGATCCTTGTTGGGTCTATCCTTGAGTTCACGATTGTCGACCAAGTAGTAAGACCCATTGAGCAACGCCTTGCTTATGATGAACGGTCCTTCCCATGGCGGGGATAATTTGTGTGACTTCTTCTGCTTAAGTCGGAGCACTAAATCCCCCTCTTTAAATGAGTGATGCCGAACGCGGCGACTATGGTAGCTGCGTAGCTTCTGCTGGTAGATGGCGGATCTTTGGCATGCCAAAACGCGCTCCTCTTCGAGAAGGTCCACATCTAGGCGTCTGGATTCTTCAGCGTCATCTTCGTCGTAGGCGGCAACTCTTGGTGCATCGTGGAGGATGTCGGAAGGTAGGATGGCTTCTGCTCCATATACCATGAAATAGGGGGTGTAGCCGGTGGATCTGTTGGGTGTAGTTCAGAACTCCACAAAGACAGATGGCAATTCTTCCGCCCAGGCTCCAGCTGCTCTATCTAGAGGTGCCTCAAGACGCGGCTTGATTCCCTGCAGAATTAATCCATTGGCTCGCTCAACCTGACCATTGGATTGTGGGTGTGCCACAGATGCAAGGTCAAGTCGGATGCCTTTGTCCCAGCAATAGGCCTCCACTTCTCCGAGTGACAAGTTGCTTCCGTTGTCGGTGATGATGCTATGTGGGAGACCAAATCTCACCACTAGATCCCGGACAAACCCGAGGGCAGTTGCCCCGTCAAGCTTTCTAATGGGTTTAGCTTCTATCCATTTGGTGAACTTGTTGACTGCTACAAGCAGATGCGTAAATCCACACGGTGCTGTTTGTAACGGCCCCACCATGTCTAGCCCCCAGACTGCAAATGGCCAAGTTATTGTTATTGTTCGCAATTCTTCGGCAGGAACATGTGGTTGTCGGGCATAATACTGGCATCCTGTGCATGTCTCAACCAGCTTGTCGGCGTCCGCCTTCGCGGTCAGCCACTAGAATCCTTGCCAGAAGGCTTTCGCGACCAACGATCGAGGAGCGGCGTGATGCCCGCAATCTCCGAGATGGATTTCCCATAGGATTTCCATACCTTCTAGTTGGGAAATGCACTATAGGTATACCCCAGTAGTGCTCCTTTTATAGAGTTGCCCATTGATTATGGTATAACCCTTTGCTCGCCGTACTATTTGCCGTCTTTCGACCTCGTCATCGGGCAAAGTTCCGTGTTCAAGATATTCCATGAACGGTTTTGTCCAAGCCGGTGGGATCTTTGTCACCATGTTGACGAAAGAGTCAGCTCTATCCGGGTTGTCTATGTCGGCTCCCTTCACGGATGGTGTGCGCAGATGCTCTAGGAAAACTCCTGGCGGAATTTGCTTGCGCCCTGATCCAAGTTTAGACAGTAAATCAGCCGCCTTGTTTTGCTCCCTAGGCACATACTTGACTTCGTAGCCCAAGAAGCTCTTGGCTATCTCGTCCACTTCGTCTCGATATTGCCGCTATCATAGGATTCCGCGCATTCCAGGTGCCAGCCACCTGCTGGGCAACCAAGTCGGAATCTCCACAACAAAGTATGCGCTTGATGCCAATATCCTTGGCTACACGCAGTCCATGAATGAGTGCTTCATACTCCGCCATGTTGTTTGTAGCCTCGAAGTGGATCTGCAGAACGTTGTGTAGCTTGTCTCCTTTTGGTGACTGTAGCAATACACCAGCCCCCGAGCCGTTGAG
Source organism: Avena insularis (assembly GCA_023614405.1). NCBI lineage: Eukaryota > Viridiplantae > Streptophyta > Magnoliopsida > Poales > Poaceae > Avena > Avena insularis. The sequence continues at coordinate 24,594,828 of CM042689.1, read as the reverse complement.
CAACTTTGGTCCGTCAAAGTGCATCACCCAGTACTCTGGTTCCGGCAACGGAGTGGCATCTGGCATCTCCGTCCAATATGCAATGAAATCCGCCAAGGCTTGTGACTTGATAGCGTCGCGTCTCTTGTAGGTGATCTCGAAGGCAGCAAGTTCAATGCCCCACTCCTTCCTCAGAAGGCCGCCGTTGTTGATGATGTCGGACAGTGGAGTCTTTCTCACTACTGTGATTGGGTGCTCCTGAAAGTAATGCCTCAGCTTCCGTGAAGCGAGGAATACTCCATAAGCTATCTTTTGGTAGTGCGGGTAACGCTGCTTGGACTCCGTCAAGACTTCTCTTACATAGTAAACTGGTCATTGAACTCCGTGCTCATAGACTGGTTCCTTCCTCTCTACCACGACGACGATGCTGATAACCCGGTTGGTTGCCGCCATGTAAATTAACAGGGGCTCTCCAGGCTCGGGTGCTGCAAGGATGGGCGCTGAGGAAAGAATCTCCTTGAACTGCTTCAATGCTGCATCTGCCTCGTCCGTCCATGTGAATTTGTCCACCTTCTTCAACAATTTGTACAGCGGCAGAGCCTTCTTTCCAAGTCGGCTGACGAACCGACTAACTGCTACAACACAACCTGTTAGTCGTTGGATGTCCTTTAGGCATGACGGACGATTTATGTTTAAGATGGCCTTGATTTTCTCCGGGTTGACCTCGATTCCGCGCTGGGAAATGATGAAGCCCAACAGTTTGCCGGCTGGAACCCCGAAGACGCACTTCTTAGGGTTGAGCATCATGTTGTATTTCCGGAGATTATCAAAGGTTTCTTTTAAGTCGGAGATTAAGTCGTTTGATTTTTTAGACATCACCGCGATATCGTTCACATAGGCGTGGACGTTCCGACCAACTTGGTCGTGAAGGCAATGTTGCATTGTCCGCTGGTAGGTAGCACCTGCATTTTTCAGCCCAAAGGGCATCGTGACATAGCAAAACGTGTCGTAAGGGGTAGTGAACGAAGTGGCCAATTGGTCCGACTTCCTCATTTTGATCTGGTGGTATCCTGAGTATGCATCGAGAAAACACAAAAGTTCCGAGCCAGCCTTCGAGTCAATGACTCGGTCAATGCGAGGCAAAGCAAACGGATCTTTGGGACATGCTTTGTTCAAGCCGGTGTAATCAACGCACATTCTTAATTCAGTGGTTCCCTTTTTGGGGACAAGTACAGGATTGGCCACCCATTGGGTGTGAAGGACTTCTCGGATAAAACCAGCCTTAAGTAACCTAGCTATCTCTTTGCCAATGGCGTGTCTCTTCTCATCTCCGAAGCGCCGTAGAGGTTGTTTCACTGGTTTACATTTTGGATCTATGTTTAAGCTATGCTCGGCAAGTTCCCTAGGTACACCTTTCATTTCGGCAGGTTGCCAGGAAAAGATGTCGCTATTCTCATGGAGGAACTCGACGAGCACGCTTTCCTATTTGGGATCCAGGTTCGTCCCAATGGCGACGGTCTTGGAGGCATCGCCTACCACAAGTTCCACCGGCTTGGTCTCGATGGCGGCCTTGAACGCAGGAGCGGAGTCGGAGATCTGCTTCTTCCACGCGGGCATCTCTGAGTCATTGACCTTGCTTTGGATCTCTTTGAATTCTTCGCTGTAGAGGACAGCTTCTGCAACGACTGCTTCATTGATCTCGCAGTCCCTTGCCTTGGTAAAGCTTCCGGATACGGTGATGACACCGTTTGGTCCGGGTATCTTGAGCTTGTTGTAGACGAAGCATGGCTTGGCCATGAACGTGTGGAATATATCGCGACCGAATATGACATGGTACAAACTCTTGAAGGGGACTACCTCAAAGGTCATGCGCTCGTGGCGGTAATTATTAACGTCGCCAAAGGCTACCTGAAGTGTGATGCACCCAAGGGACCGAGCCTCCCGACCAGGCACTACGCCATGGAACACGGTGTTGGTCCGCCTTAGGTTTGCCTCCGTCAAGTTCATCTTCTGCAGTGTATCCAGGTACATGATGTTGATGCTGCTTCCACTATCCACCATGCACTTGGTGAACTCCGTGCCGTCAATCAATGGGTTGATGACCATGGTGTATTGGTTCTCCGTGGGCACAAGGTCTGGGTGGTCCGTCTTGTCCCAAGTGATTGGAACTTCCGACCAGCGCAGGTATTGGGGAATTGGGGGGAGAGTGGCCATCAGGATCCTTAGAGAGGTCTTCTGTTGTCGGATGGTGGGGGTGCCAAGGAAAGTGTGGTAGACTGGGGCCTTCTTTGCGAAGGGGTTCTTGCCCTTGTTGTCGCTCTTGGCGGCGTGCTTGGGGTCAACGTCCTCGTCCATGTCACTTGAATCCTTGGAGTCCTCCTCCTTCTTCTTCCCCTTTCCCTTGCCTCGCGGTCTGTTCTTCCGACTTTGCTTGTAGCCGGACTCCGGGTCTTCCTTGAGGTCGTTGACGAACTTGCAGTGTCGATTGGTATGGGTGGCCTTGCCGTTGGCGTCGAGGTGTACGAGGCACGGCATATCGCGGTACTCTTTGTAGGTTTGGGGAACGCGGAGCGGCGCCGAGTTGGTTTCACTTCCTCCCTGCTGCCCGCGGCCTGCTCCCCTTCCTCGGCCACGTTGTGTCACATCCCAAGATTTTCCAAATCTTGTAATGTGAAAAATAAATGAATAAAATAAAACTTTGTTGATTTTCAGGGTGAGGAGAAACTTTTTGAATTCAAATGAAAACCTTCAAACCTATTTTGAACAAGTAAATCCTAAGGGGATTTAAAAAGGTAAAAACAACAAAGTTAAAAACATTTGGAATTACTATTTTGATTTCTTTTATTAAAAATATTTGGTTTCAAAAGCAAAGATAGAATTATAAATAAGGATTATTTTATAAGACAAATTAAAACTTGGCCAAGCCTTTGAAATAAAATATTTCTATTTTGATAAAAATAGTAAAGGTTTATTTAAATAAAATAAAAAGGATTTAATATCCAAGTATATTAAAAATAAAGGTTTTACTATTTTAACTAAAAACATCAAAACTTATTTATTTGTTTTAAATAAGTTTTCCAAGTATTCTTTATTTCCAAATAAAACCTACTGATTTGGTTTTGAAAATATTTAGATTTCAAATGGAGATTTTAAATAAATCAAATCCTATTTTGATTTAATAAACAAGGTCTATTTATTTAATTAATAATGGACCCTAAAATAAAAATATTATTTTTGGGACTTTGGAATTTTGTTGTTAAACAGAACCAGAAACTCATTGCCATGTTTGGTGAAAGTTTGATTTGATTTGAATGTTTGATTTGGTTTGAATGAAAATCAAATCAGGAAATTCAAAATAGAAAAGGAAAAAGAATCAGTATAAAAAAATGGGAACAAACCTAGCCCAACTGGCCAGCCCAGCAAAGCCCAGTCCAACCCACCAGCTCTCCCCACGCGCTAAGCGTTTTCCACCTGAACCCGCACCCGCAGAGCGACTGACCAGTGGACCTCTTTCCCCTCTCTCTCCCCCACTGACGAAAGGACCCCCACCTGCCACCTCAGCTCATCGTCTCCGTGACGACCTCTTCTCAGTCCCCTCGTCGCTGTTTCTGGCTATGATTCCGCGGCTTAAATTCGCCTTAACGCGGCCACCATTACTCGCAGTGATCACGCACGCTTAAACGCCCATGCCCCCTCTCCATTTCCCCTTAGTCGCCCCACCTTGCCACGCCCCTAGGCCGCCCTAATTCCTCTCTGAGCACCTCTGTCTCCGACGAACTTCCTCCTCGATTCCGGCCGAACCTCGCCACCCCTTGCCTCCCCGAACACACGAGCACATTCCCCAGACCTAGGCGCTTCTGCCTGTACCTCCCATTCAACTGCGGGAGCCCCAGAACCTCGACTCCGACAACCTCTGAGCGCCGCCGCGTCTGCATCTTACTCCGGCGAGTATTCCTGGTAAGTCCAGACCACCCCGAGCCCTTTCCTTCACGCACGCGTCATCGCCTTGACCTTACGCGTCTAAACCGTGCTCTCTGTTTGCCTCCTCGTGATTCGTAGCGTCGACCTCGACGAGCTCCAGGACCATCTGACGCCGATGACATCTCCGGCGAGCGATTACTTCCGCTCCAGTACGCCCCTCGTCAGACCAACACCACCTCGAGCTTGACCGTGACCTCCTGAACCCGGTGAGCACCTCCCCTTCCCTCCTTACTTCCTAGAACCTCCGCTAGCCCACCATCTGAGCGTGCACCGCCGTCTGCCGCCGCGCAGCGCCGCCAGCCTTTGACCAAGCATCTGTGACCGTTAGATGTAAATCTTGTGGCTGTGATTAGAATGAAGCGAAGCGGTATGAGTCAACCCGCGCCGTGCGATCTGTTTAGATCCAACGCCCCGCAGAGCGCAATCCGCGCGAACCGGTACCGACGAATAGGAAAGCGCCGCGTGTCACTAGTATGTTTTAAAACAGAATTTGAAATTTGATTTAGATGCAGATTTGAAAGCCTTGTAACTTTTGATCTACATGTCCAAAATTTGCAAACTTTATATCAATGGAATCAGTGGAACAAGCCCTAGCCAACCATGCAATTTGTTTAGTAAAAATCCTCTAGTAAAATGTTTGTTTTTTCAGAAACATTTGTATGCTTGATTAGGTTATAAAAATTATTTCAAAAATGATTTTGAGGTTGAAATCTTTACAAAATAGTTTGTAGTGAACCTACTGACCCTAGGAACCAACTTATGGATTCAAAAATGTATTTGGAAAAGATTAGGGTTGATTAATTGAATTAGCCCATTTCTAGTCAAATAAAAATATTGATTTTGTTATGGAAATGATTTTTTTGAACAAAAACCTTTGGAAAATGTTTTGATTCAAAGCTACTGACCCTAAACACCAAGTTTTGTGAACTAACAACTTATTTGATGAACAGTATAAAATGGTTGCTTTGCTAAAAACATTTTTCAAACACATAAAATAATGGTTGGATTTAAAAATGGTTTATAGGTAAAACCTTTTGCAAATGACTTTACCACTTTGGAAAATGACCACTTAGAACCTTACAAAGTCTAGAGCCTAGTAGGAACCACCTTTGCAAATAAAACTATCTTTTGCATGCTTGCATGCATGACTTAGTTCCTATTATTTTATGTGTGTTTGTTTGATTGTTTATTGGTTGGAATGCTAGTTGATATTGTGTTTGCTTGATTGAATGTAGTGAAGTTAGAACAGTGTGAAACTAGCAAGATAAAGAAGTGAACCAACATTCCCTACCAAAAAGGCAAGTTACACTATCATCCAAAGTCCTACTATTCTCATTATACTTAGTGAATTTTGAAACATGCATGAAAAGAATTTCTATACTTATGCTATGCTAAATCGTAATAGGATACCTTGTATATTCCTTAGTGAAAACAATGTAGTTGTAAAATGCTTAGCCAAGCTACATATTTTGAGAAGAGATACATGTTGAGATTTTATAAAGTTGAGAAAAGACTTGTGTTTTTATATAATAAAACAAGTACTCAATGAACCACCTGGGTGGACAAGGATACTTTGAGTTTTGTATAAGGTGGCAACAAAAGGAACCATGTCTATGGCAATCTCTTTGTGTTGTGCACCAAAAGAAAACCACCCAGGAACTTAGAGATTGAACATGTTTCTCCAACTGTGGCTTTCGTGTACAGCCACATGCTATTATGGCTCTGGCTTAGTCAACTACATTGGGAAGACCCATGCATTGTCTTCAGGTTACTGAAAATGAGGGAACTCGAAACCCTACATGGGTGCCTGAAGACAAGCTAGCAATGGTGTATGGGAGGACCCTCTGGAAAGACTTCGTCACATTCTCAATCTGCCAGTATTCCATTTTGGTGAGTACTTATCCAGCGGCCACTAGTGGCAACAAGAGGAGAATGTGTCATGTGGGTAAAGTGTACAACTTCTGTAGAAGATAAAAATTCTAAGTACTTAGCCGTGTCCCCGGTTATGGACAATACTGAGCAACTAAAGCTTGAAGCTATGGGAAATCTCGACATTCCAATTTCTAAAAGAAAAACTTTTAAGTGACAACAAAAGACTTTAAGCACTTGGGGATTTACCAAGGAGCTCAAGAGATTTGGATAAAAACTTGAAGTACTTGGGGTGTACCAAGGAGCTCAAGAGATTTTTGATAAAAACTTGAAGTACTTGGGGTGTACCAAGGAACTCAAGAAGATTTTGATGAAGACTTGAACACTTGGGGATTTACCAAGGAGTTCAGCAAGATTTGACAAAAGATCAAAATTGTTTTGAAAAGATAGGATAAATTATTGCTTTCTGCAAAAGGAGCCTGAAACTCTACTTAACCAAATATGCATGTAAAGATAGGATCCACATATATTCCACATAGTAGTGAAACTTGCCAATACAAATCAAATGTATTGACCCTTGTGGCTGTAACTTGTTATGTTGCAGGTTTGTTTGATATTAGTGAAGTTGATTGATTAGGATTACAAGTCTACAACCAACATGTTTGCCTGTGGCACTTTGAAGATGAAGGACCCCATGCTTATAGATATTCCGCTGCAATGTAATGTAATAGCCAAATGAGCTATGTAAGATGTAATAAAATTATGTTATTCCTGGTTATAAAATTGTATTATGACCTTTGTTTCTTGATAATACATCTTAACTGTGGATGCTAGCTATTGATCCAGGGACTAGCATTGTAAACACAGGGGACTCTCCCTTTTACACGTTGTCCGCCTTCTCCTCGTCCTGCAAAAGTCATGGCAACCATGTCGGTAGATTTCTTTTCTTTTGGAGCGGTTTTCCGCTTTGTGCTGCTGTTCCTCCGAGCTTGGGTTGGAACGGCCGTTGCTGGCAAAGAGCCATGAGCATCGTCATCGGAAGCTGCGAACTCACTGGCTAACTGAATCATCTGATTCAAGTCAAGCTGATGATTGTCCTGCAAGCGCTTCAGCTTATGTCAGAGCAACGTGCCCCTTTCCAACCCATCGATGAAGGCGGCTATGGCGGTCTGGGCATGCACTCCTGCGGAGAAATTCTTCATATCCAGCCAGCAGGAGAGGTAGGCGCGAGATGTCTCATCTTTCTCTTGCATCCACCGCTGTAGATCGCCCACGGTGCAGGGACGCTTGTATGTACCCTCAAAGTTCTTGGTGAATGCTTCTTACATGTCCAGCCAGTTGTAGATAGACCTCTCCGGCAAGTCGTCGATCCATTGACGGGCCATGCCCGCCAACATTAACGGGAGGTACTTGACGACGACGTTGTGGCAGGCTTGGCGGTGCCGTCTCCGGCAATATCCACCGTGTTGTGGCAGACCTCTCCGGCAATCTCCACCGTGTTGCCGTAGTCCTGCAACCATGTGGCAGGCTTGGCGGTGCCGTCATAGGGTTTGATGGTCTTGTTAATCCGGAAACCTTTGGGGTAAGTTGCGGACCGTATTGCAGGTCCAAAGCAACATGGTCCCAGGTATGGTCCTTCCCGGGCCTCGTGGATCTTATCGATCCGCGAACGTGCATCGTATGGCTCCGGGTTCTTCTTGTTGTCAACAGGGGACGGGCTGCGTGATCGACGCGGGCCTCTTCCGCCATGGTGACTGCTTGGCGGCGACGGAGGTGGGGGTGGCGGTGGGTTAGCTTTCGTGCTATTACCCTCCTGGGATGCCCCACGCCTGTTGCGGTTTCTTGTCGGACACGGAGGGTCGTGGTGTGACCTGCTCTTATGTCCTTGGTGGCGCTCTTCATCATGACGGGTCTGTGCCGCGTTGTCACGGATGACGATGTCGCACTGCTTTGGTGGAGGCATATCCGTGCGATGGTGAGCCTTGTAGTCTTCCTGACGTCGGGGGACCGGGGCGGTGGCGATGGGCGGCGAGGTTGGGCTCTTTCTCCATGGTCGGAGGATATGGGGATAGCATCCTTCCTGTTGTGCGCACCCTCCGTCTTTGTTCTGACAAACTCATCCGTGATCTAACATCTTGAGGAGATCTGTCCCTTGGCGGTTTGTATTGGCTAGATCGTTAGAGCGCTGGGTCAGACTCAAGCCTCTGAGAGGTGGCCTTTTCCTGCTGCTTTACCGCCTTGGCCACTAGGTCATAGACCTGCTCTACTGCCTCAGGCGATCTATCCTGCTCCGGAAGGGTTTTGGCGACGGCGAGGTTAAGGAGTGGGGTGGGCATCACCTGTTTACCTTTACTGTCAATGTATGGCTTGGCCTGTGCCGGCTTCGAGGGAGCCCATCCTAGGTTGCGCCGTACACCAGGATCATTGATGACGTGAGCCGGAGCTTTCTTAGCCTTCTGCTGCTGAAGCAGAGTCTTGTACTCGACCTCCATTGCTCTAGCTTTCTCTATGGACTTCTGCGCGTTGACCAGATCTCGATCTAGTTTAGCGCCTTGCTCCGCGATGGCTTGCGCTTCCTCCAGCAGCTGCTGGCGCTTCTCGTCAAGCTGAGTCACGTTCCAGATATGATCAACAGTTAGTGGCTCAACGAGGAGGTTGCCGTACATCACTCTATCAGCTGGAGTAACATGGGCTGCTGCCGACGTGGATGCTGGAGGCGGAAAGTTTGCGGTGTTGTTGTTGCTCGGACCGGTACCGAGTTCCTGCGGCTGCTGCACTGGATTAGGCGGAGGCGGCATGACTCTTGCGTGATCATTGTCCATAGCAATAAGTGGTCCCTTCCCCTTATCCAGCGCCATAGGCGGAGCTTGCCCGGGCTGGTCTTCATCCATCGCTGTCCCAATGGTGACGAACACCCCTTGGGACATGACGGTGTTATTAGCTTGTTCGTCGCGCGAGTACTCCTCCTCCATCTCCTGCATATTGGAGTATAGCTCTTCTGGACTGAAGTCTATTTCCTCTGAATCTGTACTGAAATCAGCATAAAGCGCGTCAATGACAGAGTCGGAGGGTTCCAGGACTTCCTCGATGACGAGCGGTGGAGGTGCAACGGCCTCGACGATGACTGGAGGTGGTGGCGCTGCTGCGACGATGGCGACCGGAGGCGGTGGTGGTGGCTGAATCGGAGGTGCTCCGTCAATGAGCACAAGCGCTGTCTGAGCTGCCGCTTCAGCCTCCGCGTAGTTGTTGACGGTGTTCACCATGCCTTCGAAGGTGAGGCGTCCTGACGCCTGTTGCCATCTTAGAGAGTGTCGGAGAAGCGTGCCATGGTCCAGTCCTTCCACAAAGTGATAGATGGCATCATCATTGGGGTAATTGGCCAGGTCGGCCCGTATGTGGAGCCACCTGGCAAGGTAGTCGCGGGGGTTTTCGCCCTCTCTCTGAATGCAGCGCGCCAGATCAAAGATGGTAACCACGCCGACGAACTTGGATCTCTGCTGTCCAGACGCACGGACAAAGCCGGCGGATTTGCAGTGATCTTTCACCTTTATATCCTGCACAGGGGCGGTTTGGGTGGGTCTTGAATTTTCCCGATCTTTGCCGGCAAACTCCGAAGAGTGATCCGACATCGATCCTTCCGCGAACGTATCCTGCCCGTAGGCGGTCTGTGCGGGTCTTGAATTTTTCCGATCTTTGCCGGCAAACTCCGAAGAGAGATCCGACATCGATCCTTCTGCGAACGTATCCTGCCCGTAGGCGGTCCGTGCGGGTCTTGACGCTCCTCCGACTCCCAGGGAACTAGTGCCCGAGTCGGTTTCGCCGATGAATAGGTGGATGTCTCCGATAGGAACGATCGAACACCGCGTAGGGTTCGTCTTCGCCGGGATCCAGAACTTGTCGGGGGGGACGATCCGAATGTTGCCAGAGAAGAGAACGCGACCGATGGCTACGGTTTCGCCGATTCCCGCGAAGATCTTGGTCCTCGCCCGCTGAAGAGCCTGAAGCACTTCTTGCCCCACGGTGGGCGCCAACTATCGTGGTATTGCGGATGATTACGCCATGGAGGGGTCCTCACAGTGCGTGTTTAGAGATGTGGGGTAAGGCGGACGGTTGACGGGTACGAGGTAACACAGCTTACCTAGGTTCAGATCCCACAACGGTGGCGGAATCCTACTCCTGCTATAAATCACTATAATGTCAATACACCGAGTTACAGAGATTAGGTTCGCTGTGCGAGGTGACTAGAAAGTTTAAGTTATCGTGCCCTAAAGGCTCCCATAGGCCCGACTTATATAGTCGCCAGATCCTAGGGTTACAGGGAAAATTCCTAGCCGGACAGGCTAGAGAGTTCTACACCGTCTATTACTAGTCTTGTGTATCTTGCACTCCAAGGCTCCGGGTACGCTGGTGACTCCACTGTAGCCTTCCTTTATCTGGGATGGGCCTCCCTTCTGGATCCACCTAACTGGGCCGCCCAGCAGGCCATAGGCCACGCTACCGACTATGGGCCACCCGGGTTAGCCGGATAAGAGACATGCTATGAGGATACCCATATAGCATATTCCCAACACCACGTCCTGTTGGAGATATGCCCTAGAGGCAATAATAAATGTAGTTATTATTATATCTTTGTGTTTATGATAAATGTTTACATTCATGCTATAACAGTATTAACAGGAAACATTAATACTTGTGTGATTTGTAAACTAAATTAGAGTCCCTAGTAAAGCCTCTTCATAATACTAGCTTGTTGGTTAATAGATGATTGTGGTTTCCCTATCATGAACATTGAGATGTTATTAACAACAAGATCATATCATTCGGAGAATGATATGATGGACATACTCCTATAGATAAGCATAGCATAAAGATCAAGTCATTTTAATAGTTCAATTGCTATAAGCTTTCTGATACATAGTAACCTAATTCCTTCGACCATGAGATCATGCTTATCACCATCACCGGAAGGATGCTTTGATGACATCAAACACCACACCGTAACTGGGTGGCTATAAAGATGGCATTGAGTGTTCGGAAAGTATGGGTTGAGACACATGGATCAAGAGTGGGATTTGTCCATCCATATGACGGATAGATATACTCTGGGCCCTCTCGGTGGAATGTCATCCAATTAGCTTGCAAGCATGTGACTGGCTCACAAGGGATCACATGCCATGGGAACGAGAAAAGAGTACTTATCGGTAACGAGGTTGAACTAGGTATGCAGAGATACCGACGATCAGAACCTCGGATAAGTAAACTATCGTGAGACAAAGGGAAATTGGTATCGTATGTAAGTGGTTCATTCGATCGCAAAGTAATCATAGAAATATGTGGGAGCCATATGAATTTCCAGATTCCTCTATTGGTTATTGACCGTAGGGAGACACACTTAAGGATTCGATGTTGTTGAGTAGTTATGGAATGATGAGTAAGAGACCGAATGTTGTTTGGAGTCTTGGACGGGATCCGGGATATCACGAGGAGATCCGGAGAATAAGATTCATATAAGGAAAGTCCTGTTTCGGAGTTGGGGAATGATTCCGGTGTTTTCACCGGGAATGTTCTAGAAGGGTCCGGAAGGTCCGGCACTCCGGAGGGGAAGGGTACATGAATGTGTCATGACAATATGGAATGGTTGCATCACGTACTAGGTCACTTGGCTGGGCAAAATAAAGAGAGAAGTCAAATCCAAGTTTGAAAGTCAAACGCCAATTTGAAAAGTCAAACGACAAGTTTGCTTGGTGGAGGGAGAGTAGGAAACCTACTTGGGGAGGAAGTCTCCTCCCTCCACCCGCCGGCCAAGGAGGAGGAGTTGGAGGAGTACTCCCCCCTCCCAAGCCGCACCCTCCCACCTATATAAGGAGGGGTAGGGCTTCCCCTCTTAGACACTCCCCAAACCCTAGCCTCCAAGTCACCGGCGCCACCACTTCCTTGTGCCGCCGCCTAGGGAACCTCCTCTAACTCGGCGAGTTAGGGTTTCCCCAAACCCTAGCCACCGGCCAAGCCCTCCCCTTGGTGCCCTCTAAACCCTAGATCACCAAGGCCTCTCTCATACTCCACCATACTCGCTCCGGCTTAAGGCGAAGCGCTGCGAGATCTCCCCTCTACTCCCGGTACCACGCCGTCGTGCTGCCGGAATCGTGAGGAGAGTGTTACAACCTCCGCTGCCTGTTGGAACAAGGGAAAGGAAGGTCTTCATCGAGTACCGAACGTGTGACCGACTGTGGAAGCGCTGCCGGAACGTAGCGCCGGAAGGATCATCTACGCGATCTTGAGATCGGCAAGAGTACGACTACATCACCCACGAGAATTTGCTCTAGTTAACCGCTTTGGAATCTTAGAGGGCGAGTTCCTCTATCTACTCGTTGCTACAATCTAGTAGATAGATCTTGGCTTGTTTGTTTGCATGCGGTAGATTTTTTTTGTTTTCCATGCTACGAACCCCTACAGTGGTATCAGAGCCGTGTCTATATGTAGATCTGTTGCACGAGTAGAACACAATGTTCATTGTGGGCGGTGGTGCTTTTATTATCAATTGCTTTTTGTGTACTTTGCATCTTGCGGTATGATGGGATGAAGCGGCCCGGGCTAACCTTACATGACATCGTTCATGAGACTTGCTCCACGCTCAACATGCAACTTGTATTGCATAAGTGGCTTTGCGGGTGCCTGTCTCTCCCATCATAGTATAGATCCAATTTACAATAGGCACTTGATAGTTCAAGCATCAACGTTGTGGTTCTTTTTCGTAAGTTAGAGTGACACTTATTGAAAGCCCCAAACCACGTAAAATATGCAAAGAAAATTAGAGGCGTCTAACTTTGTTTTGCAGGGGTGTGATGTGATGTGATATGGCCATGATTGTGATTATATTTGATGTATGCAATGTTCCTTATTGTAAGTTGGAAACCGACAGGAGCCATATGGTTGTCTTTAAATTCCGTTAAGACCCGCGTGTCTATTCAAAGTAGTTGTAATAGTTGAAGCTGGTGGACGACAACCATGAAACGGCGCCATTGACCTTGACGCCATACCGGTGATGATGGAGATCATGTTCGTGCTAGAAGATGGAGATCAGAAGCACAAGAAGAAAGGCCATATCATATCACATATTATGAATTACATGTGATATTAATCCTTTAATGCATCTTGTATTGCTTAGTTAACGACGGTAGCATTATAAGATGATCCGTCAAGCACCCAAATTTCAAGTTTTAAAAGTGTTCATCCTTAGTAAGCACCGTTGCTAAAGCTCGTTGTTTCGAAGCACCACGTGATGATCGGGTGTGTTAGATTCTCCGAGTGTATACAACGTGAGAAAGCCAGATTTGCTCATGCGAAAGCTAAGGTTTGATCTTGACGAGCCTAGCATGTACATACATGGTCTCGGAACACGGATCATCGAAAGGTAAAGCATGAGTCATATAGTAGATATGATGAACATGTTGATTGTTCGCCATTGAAGCTACATCAACTCTCGTGATGATCGGTTTTGATGTGGTAGATTTGGTTCGTGTGATCACTAAAACAATGTGAGGGATATTGTTTTGAGTGGGAGTTCACCTAGATTAATTTAACTATTAATTAGAACTCAATTTGTCATAAACTTAGTCTAAACTATTGCAAATATGTTGTAGATCAATGGCGGCCCCTACCATCAATTTTAATGCGTTCCTAGAGAAAGAAAAGTTGAAAAACAATGGAAGCAACTTCGCGGATTGGTTCCGCAATTTGAGGATTGTCCTCAATGCTGGTAATTTGACCTATGTGCTGGATGCACATTGGTGACCACTTGCAGCTACTGCTACCGATGAAGTAAAGAATGTTTACCTCACTCGGAAGAATCAGTACTCCTCAGTTCAGTGTGCTATCTTGTATGGTTTTGAATCGGAGCTTCAGAAAAGGTTTGAGAACCATGACCCACATGATATTCTCCGTGAACTCAAAATGATATTTGAGGCTCATGCGGCAGTTGAGAGTTATGAGGCTTCTGAAAAGTTCTTTAACTGCAAGATGGAAGAGGGCAACTCCGTTAGTGAGCATGTGCTTAAGATGTCTGGGCACGCAAACAAACTCCAAAGTTTGGGTATAGTGATTCCTAATTCTTTGGGGATTCATCGTGTCCTCCAATCACTACCACCAAGTTACAAGAACTTTGTGATGAACTACAATATGCAAAACATGGACAAGACATTGCCAGAACTCTTCTCCATGTTGAAATCTGCAGAAGTGGAGATCAAGAAAGAGCATCAAGTGTTGTTGGTCAATAAGACCACCAAATTCAAGAAAGGCAAGTCTAAGCAAAGGGGAAACTTCAAGAAGGGCGGTAAGAAAGTTGCCGCACCGACGAAGAAGACCAATGCTAGACCTAAGCCTGATACTGAGTGCTTTTACTCCAAGGGAGAAGGTCACTGGAAGCGGAATTGCCCAAAGTACTTGGCGGATTTGAAGAATGGCAACATCAAGAATAAAGGTATATCCGATATTCTTGTTATTGATGTGTATCTCACTAGTACTCGTAGTAGTGCCTGGGTATTTGATACTGGTTCGGTTGCTCATATTTGTAACTCGAAACAGGTGCTGCAGAATAAACGGAAGCTAGCGAAGAACGAGGTGCGCGTTGGAAATGGATCCAAGGTTGATGTGATCGCGGTCGGCACGCTACCTCTTCATCTACAATCGGGATTAGTTTTATACTTAAATAATTGTTATTTGGTGCCTGCGTTGAGCATGAACATTATATTAGGTTCATGTTTATTGCGAGACGGTTACTTGTTTAAGTCCGAATAATGGTTGTTCGATTTATATGAGTAATATGTCTTATGCACATGCACCTTTGATAGATGGTCTATTCTTATTGAATCTCGATTGTAGTAATACACACATAAATAACATTGAGGCTAAACATTTCAAATTGAGCGATAACTCGACCTATATGTGGCACTATCGTCTTGGTCACATTGGAGTGAAGCGTATGAAGAAACTCCATTCCGATGGACTTCTTGAATCACTTGATTTCGAATCACTTGAAAGATGCGAAGCATGTCTGATGGGTAAAATGACTAAGACTCCATTTTCTGGTATGATGGAGCGAGCTACGGACTTATTGGAAATCATACATACCGATGTGTGTGGACCAATGAGTGTAGCATAGCGCGGTGGTTATCGTTATGTTCTTACCTTCACGGGTGACTTGAGTAGATATGGGTATATCTATTTCATGAAACATAAGTCCGAAACTTTCGAGAAGTTTAAGGAATTTCAAAGTGAGGTAGAGAATCAACGTAACAAGAAGATTAAATTTCTATGATCTGATCATGGAGGTGAATATCTAAGTTATGAGTTTGGCGAGCATTTGAAGAAATGCGGGATACTTTCACAATTGACACCGCCGGGAACACCACAGCGTAATGGTGTGTCCGAACGTCGTAATCGAACACTCTTAGATATGGTTCATTCTATGATGTCACTTACAGATTTACCGCTATCATTTTGGGGTTATGCATTAGAAACAGCCGCATTCACTTTAAATAGGGCACCATCTAAATCCGTTGAAACGACACCGTATGAATTATGGTTTGGGAAGAAACCTAAATTGTCGTTCCTTAAAGTTTGGGGTTGTGAAGCCTATGAAAAGAAGTTACAACCGGACAAGCTTGAACCCAAAGCGGAAAAATGCGTCTTCATAGGATACCCGAAGGAAACTATTGGGTATACCTTCTATCATAGATCTGAGGGCAAAATCTTTGTTGCCAAGAATGGATCCTTTCTAGAGAAGGAATTTCTCTCGAAAGAAGTGACTGGAAGGAAAGTAGAACTCGACGAGGTTGTTGAACCTTCTCTAGAACTTGCGAGTAGCGCAGCACCAGAAGTAGTTCCTATGGCGTCTACCCCAATAAGAGAGGAAGCTAATGATGATGATCATGAAACTTCGGTTGAAGTTGCTATAGAGCCTCGCAGGTCAACAAGAACTCGTACCACTCCTGATTGGTATGATCCCGCTATGAGTGTCATGTTGGTGGACAACACCGATGACCCTGCGACATATGAGGAAGCGATGATGAGCCCAGATTCCAATAAATGGCAAGAAGCCATGAAATCCGAGATTGGATCCATGTATGAAAACCAAGTATGGACTTTGGTGGACTTACCGGATGGTAGGAAAGGCTCGAGAACAAATGGATTTTCAAGAAGAAAACAGATGCTGATGGTAATGTTACTATCTATAAAGCTCGACTTGTCGCAAAAGGGTTTCGACAAATTCAAGGAGTTGACTACGATGAGACTTTCTCACCTATAGCGAAGCTAAAGTCTGTGAGGATTATGTTAGCAATCGCTGCATATTACGATTATGAGATATGGCAGATGGATGTCAAAACGGCGTTCCTCAATGGATACATTGATGAAGAGTTGTATATGATGCAACCCAAAGGTTTTGTCGACCCTAAAGATGCTAACAAGGTATGCAAACTTCAACGGTCCATATATGGATTGAAGCAAGCATCCCGAAGTTGGAATCAACGTTTTGATAAGGTAATCAAAAGCTTTGTGTAGAGGGAGTGACCCAACCTTTAAATAAGGTAAGGTAGAGTCCCCTGTGTTTACAATGCTAGTCCCTGGATCAATAGCTAGCATCCACAGTTAAGATGTAATATCAAGAAACAAAGGTCATAATACAACTTTATAACCAGGAATAACATAATTTTATTACATCTTACATAGCTCATTTGGCTATTACATTACATTGCAGCAGAAATCTATAAGCATGGGGTCCTTCATCTTCAAAGTGCCACAGGCAAACATGTTGGTTGTAGACTTGTAATCCTAATCATTCAACTTCACTAAAATCACTCAAACCTGCAACATTACAAGTTACAGTCACAAGGGTCAATACATTTGAATTGTATTGGCAAGTTTCACGACTATGTAAACTATAAGTGGATCCTACCATTGTATGCATATTTGGCTAAGTAGAGTTTTAGGCTTATTTGCAGAAAGCAAAATTTACCCTATCTTTCGAAAATGGTTTTGGTCTTTTGTCAAATCTTTCTGAACTACTTGGTAAATCCCCAAGTGCTCAAGTTTTTATCAAAAATCTCTTGAGCTCCTTGGTACCCCCAAGTGTCAAGTCTTTTGTTATCTCTTAAAAGTTTTTTCTTTTAGAAATTGGAATGTCGAGATTTCCCATAGCTTCAAGCTTTAGTTGCTCAGTATTGTCCATAACCGGGGACACGGCTAAGTACTTAGATTTTTATTATCTTCTGCAGAAGTTGTACACTTTACCCACATGACACAATCTCATCTTGTTGCCACCAGTGGCCACTGGATAGGTACTCACCAAGATGGAGTACTGGCAGATTGAGAATGTGTCGAAGTCTTTCCAGAGAGTCCTCCCATACACCATTGCTAGCTTGTCTTCAGTACCCATGTAGGATTTCGAGTTCCTCATTTTCAGTAACCTGAAGACAATGTATGGGTCTTCCCAATGTAGTTGACTAAGACAGAGCCATAAGTAGCATGTGGTTGTACACGAAAGCCACAATTGGAGAAACATGTTCAATCTCTAAGTTTCCTGGGTGGTTTTATTTTGGTGCACAACACAAAGAGATTTCCATAGACATGGTTCCTTATGTTGCCACCTTAACCAGAACTCAAAGTGTCCTTGTCCACCCAGGTGGTTCATTGAGTCCTTGTTTTATTATATAGAACACAAGTCCTTTTCTCAACTTTATAAAATCTCAACATGTATCTCTTCTCAAAATATTTAGCATGGCTAAGCATTTCACAACTACATTGTTTTCACCAAGGAATATATAGGGTATCCTATTAGGTTTTAGCATGGCATAAGTTTAGAAATTCTTTTCATGCATGTTTCAAAATCCACTAAGTATAATGAAAATATTAGGACTTTGGATGATAGTGTAACTTGCCTTTTTGGTAGGGAATGTTGGTTCACTTCTTGATCTTGCTAGTTTCACACTTTTCTATCTTCACTACAAATCAATCAAGCAAACACAAAATCACTAGGATTCCAACCAAAATAAATCAAACAAATTATCACACATAAAATAATGGGATCTAAGTCATGCATGCAAGCATGCATAAGATAGTTTTATTTGCAAAGATGGTTTCCACTAGGCTCTAAACTTTTTACGGTTCAAAGTGGTCATTTTCCAAAGTGGCAAAGTCATTTGCAAAAGGGTTTTATCTAAAAACCATTTTTCAAATCCAAACATTATTTTATGTGGTGGAAAATGTTTTTATCAAATCAAACCTTTATGTCTTTCACCAAATAAGTTGTTAATTCTCAAAACTTCGGTGTTTTAGGGTCAGTAGGTTTGACTCAAATCATTTTCCCAAAGTTTTTACTCCAAAAACATTTTCATAACAAAATCAATATTTTAATTGGCTAGAAATGGGATAAATCAATTAATCCATCCTAAACTTTACCAAATTCAGTTTTAAAACCATGGGTTGGTTCCTAGGGTCAGTAGGTTCACAACAAACCAATTTGCAAAGATTTCAACCCTAAAAACATTTTTGAATAATTTTTATAACCTAAACAAGCATACAAATATTTCTGCAAAAACAAACAAACTAACAGAAACTTTTTACTAAACAAATTGCATGGTTGGCTAGGGTTTGTTCCACTGATTCCATTGATATAAAGTTTGTAATTTTTGGACGTGTGGATAAAAAGTTACAAGGGTTTCAAAATTGAATCTCTAACAGATTCAAATCTGTTTTAAAACGAAGCCTGGGCCACGTGTCGCGATGTTACTGGCTGGTACCACTTCGGTCAGATCGTGCTCTGCAGGGCGTTGGATCAAAACAGATCGCACAGCTTTGGTCGCGTACCCCTTCGGCGTTTAAGTGATCTATCGCGTTCGTCCGATCTAGATCCTACGGATGCTACTACTTGGTCAACAACGAGCGGCGCTGCGCGGCGGCAGACAGCGGCGACGGTCAGGCGGTGGTGCTACGGCAGCTACAGGAAGCAAGGAACGAAGTGGGGATGCTCACCGTGATCGTAGGGACGTGGTGATGCTTGAGGCATGGTTGGTTGGTCGAGGGGCGCTCCGGTTCTAGCGGGATTGCTCGCCGGAGTGGGAACTGCGTCGGGCGGCTCTGGTCGTGGTCGGAGGCGACGCTGTGGTTCACCCCGAAGCAAAGCAAAGACACGGTTAGATGCGCAAGATCAAGGCGAAGCTGTGTGCGTGAAGGAGGGGGCTCGGGGTGGTCTGGACTTACCAGGAATCTTCGCCGGAGTAAGATGCTGGCGTGGCGGCACCCAGAGGTTGATGAAGCCGATGCTCAGGGGCGCCCGCGGTTGAACGAAGGGCACAGATAGGTGCGCCTGGGAGTGGGGATCTCGACGGTGTGCTCAGCAAGGCAGGGAGCGACAGGGTTCGGCCGGAATTGGCTGAGGACGGTGGTCGGAGCAGTGACGTTGCTGCTTCGATTCAGGGCAGCCTGGTGGCGTTCAGGGCGTGGAGTCTGAGGGGAAATGGGGAGGAGGCCAGGGCGGTTAATAGGACGTAGTCACGGCGAGTAACGATCGCGGAATCAACGTGTATTGATCGCCAGAGTAATGGCTGCAACGGCAAGGAGTAATCGGCGCTGGTTGAAGACGATGAACATGTGAGGTGGGGCCTTGCTGTCAGTGGGGGAGTGAGAGGGAAAAGAGGGGCCACTGGTCAGTGTCTCTGCGGGTTCAAAAATGAGTGCAAATCATTTTCTTTTGGAAGAGAGGGAGCGGGCTGGTACTGGGCCTTGTTGGGCTGGCTCAGTTGGGTCAGGTCTATTTCTATTTTTTTCTTTCTGAATGTTTTGTCTTTTTCTATTTCTAATTTCTGTTTTGAAATTCAAACAATAAATCAAACATCCAAATCAATTCAAACATTCATCACACTTCACAATTGAATTTGGTTCTGTTTAACAACATAACCCAAAGTCTTAAAATAAAATAATATTTTTATTTTAGGGTCCATTATTAATTAAATAAATAGACCTTGTTTAATAAATCAAATAGGGTTTGATTTATTTAAAATCTCCTTTTGAAGTCTAAATATTTTCAAAACCAAATCAGTAGGTTTTATTTGGAAATAATGAATACTTGGAAAACTTATTTTAAATAAATAAATAAGCTTTGATGGTTAAATAGTAAAACCTTTATTAATAAAACTTGGATATTAAATCCTTATTACTTTATTTAAATAAACTTTTACTATTTTTTTTTCTCAAATAGAAATATCTTATTTCAAAGGCTTGGCCAAGTTTTAATTTGGCTTATAAAATAATCCTTATTTAAAATTCTAACCTTTTCATTTGGAAACCAAAATCTTTTTATTAAAAGATCCAAAATAGTAATTCCAAATATTTTTATTTACCCTTTTTTTTAAATGTTTATCTTTTTAATCCCTTTAGGATTTTATTTGTTCAAAATAGGTTTGAAGATTCCCATTGGAATTCAAAAAGTTTCTTCTCACCCTGAAAATCAACAAAGTTTTATTTTATTCATTTATTTTTCACATTACAAGATTTGGAAAATCTTGGGATGTGATAGGCTACCACCCTTAAAATAAATCTCGTCCCGATATTTGGGAAAGCTAGGGTTACAAGTAGGCTTAAAAGCATCTAGGATACTACCACCCTTAAATTTTTTCCAACTAAACTACATGTTGGCTTGCTTGGGTCTTGGGGAGTCTTCTCTGGGCAAACATTTGCATAGTGTCCTTTGTTTCCATACTTGACTCATGGGCCAAGGTTGAGATCCTTCATAGGCTTGTTTAACTTGTTCTTCATCTTTTCTGGACAGTTGCTGGCATAATGTCCTGGTCCTTTGCAATTGAAACATATGATAACTTTGAGTTCTTCACGTGTCTCTTGTGGACAAGTTGCTGCATAATGGCCTAGTCCTTTGCAGTTTTTGCACCATACTTGGCCAATCTCTTTATACTTCTGTTTCTCTAGACATTCACTGGCATAATGTCCCATTTCTTTACAATGATGACATTGCACATGGCTTTTGTCCATCCTTTTCTTTTTGGGCTTCTCCAAAGCTAGGAGTGCATCTAGTTCATGTTGCTCATATGTTATATGGTAGGTAGGAATGTCTACATGCTTCTTGGACCTTATATTGCTCTTTGGAAAATTCATATGCCTCTTCTTTGGTCCTTTGAATTGGGTTGTATTGCATGGAGGTATAAGTGGGCCTTTTCCTTTGTCATCATTCTTCTTGGTAGACTTGGATCCTTCTTGATTGTTTGCAATCATTTGTTGCACTCCACCTTGTTTCTTTTGTTCAACTAAGGAATAGATGGGGCATTGGATAGGGACATGGTTGTTTCCTTCACATAAGTAACATGTAGCTTGAGAGGTGGGACATTGGCCAACAGGGTGTTTCTCTTCACAATTGGGGCATTGATCTCCATGCTCCTTAGTAGTGTGGTCCTTGTCTCCACAAATATTGCAAGCTTTGGTTCCTTTTAGAATAACATCCTTGTCTTTGGAAAAGTTGCTCTCCATGTTGAGCATTTGGTCTATCACTTTAAGCAACATTTGAGCTTGGTCTTCCAAGAACTTTTGCAGGGTTGGATCTTCTCCACTGGTGTTGGCTATGAACTGAGCTGTCATTAGGTTCAACTGGTCTTGGGTTGATATGAGTTCTCTCATGTTGTCCTATTGGTTGGTATTGGTGTCATCAACCTTGATGTTGGAGTCTCTTGGAGTAGTCATATGTTTGGGTTAGATGGAGATTAGAATAGGCAAAAGATTTTCTAAGGAAATAATTCTAATCACACACATCACAATTCACACAAACAAAGTGCAATCAATCATCAACAATTTTTCACTCAAACAACAAAGTTCAAGCACATACTTAGTCAACAAAATATTTTTGTTACACCACAAAGATTGGTGGGTTTGACTTAACTAAAATATGGTAGTCCATCTATATGGTTCACTTGTGATCTTTCCATCCTTCCTGGTTGATTCTTCTTGCATGAGATCATGGTTTCCTTGAGGAAAACTCTTGGTCACAAAACTTCAAATGAAGTGAAATCCTTCAAATTTTGCATTTCCTTAGTCTCCATATCTTGAGCAAGATTTTCCTTGTCTAAGTTGTAGTCCTTAGTGGAATCCAAGGTTGAAGTCCTTTGGTGAATATGCTGAAGATGTTGAAGTCATTAGAGTTGAAGATGTTGAAGTCATTAGAGTTGAAGATGTTGAAGTCATTAGAGTTGATGGAGTCCTTTGCATATGGTGAAGTCTTTGGCCATGGGGTAGGTTTTATCCATCAAGTTGAAATAGAATAGATGTAGAATCAAAACCCAAAATGGTTGAGGAAAGAGTTTTTACAAGATTGTTTGTAAATAAGTTTTGGAACAAATACAACTCCTATTTTTCTAAGGGGTTTTTGTCCAATCCTAGGTTTACAAATCCTACAGGCAACACAATGCTCTGATACCATCTGTAGAGGGAGTGACCCAACCTTTAAATAAGGTAAGGTAGAGTCCCCTGTGTTTACAATGCTAGTCCCTGGATCAATAGCTAGCATCCACAATTAAGATGTAATATCAAGAAACAAAGGTCATAATACAACTTTATAACCAGGAATAACATAATTTTATTACATCTTACATAGCTCATTTGGCTATTACATTACATTGCAGCAGAAATCTATAAGCATGGGGTCCTTCATCTTCAAAGTGCCACAGGCAAACATGTTGGTTGTAGACTTGTAATCCTAATCATTCAACTTCACTAAAATCACTCAAACCTGCAACATTACAAGTTACAGTCACAAGGGTCAATACATTTGAATTGTATTGGCAAGTTTCACTACTATGTAAACTATAAGTGGATCCTACCATTGTATGCATATTTGGCTAAGTAGAGTTTTAGGCTTATTTGCAGAAAGCAAAATTTACCCTATCTTTCGAAAATGGTTTTGGTCTTTTGTCAAATCTTTCTGAACTACTTGGTAAATCCCCAAGTGTTCAAGTTTTTATCAAAAATCTCTTGAGCTCCTTGGTACCCCCAAGTGTCAAGTCTTTTGTTATCTCTTAAAAGTTTTTCTTTTAGAAATTGGAATGTCGAGATTTCCCATAGCTTCAAGCTTTAGTTGCTCAGTATTGTCCATAACCGGGGACACGGCTAAGTACTTAGATTTTTATTATCTTCTGCAGAAGTTGTACACTTTACCCACATGACACAATCTCATCTTGTTGCCACCAGTGGCCGCTGGATAGGTACTCACCAAGATGGAGTACTGGCAGATTGAGAATGTGTCGAAGTCTTTCCAGAGAGTCCTCCCATACACCATTGCTAGCTTGTCTTCAGTACCCATGTAGGATTTCGAGTTCCTCATTTTCAGTAACCTGAAGACAATGTATGGGTCTTCCCAATGTAGTTGACAAAGCCAGAGCCATAAGTAGCATGTGGTTGTACACGAAAGCCACAATTGGAGAAACATGTTCAATCTCTAAGTTTCCTGGGTGGTTTTGTTTTGGTGCACAACACAAAGAGATTGCCATAGACATGGTTCCTTATGTTGCCACCTTAACCAGAACTCAAAGTGTCCTTGTCAACCCAGGTGGTTCATTGAGTCCTTGTTTTATTATATAGAACACAAGTCCTTTTCTCAACTTTATAAAATCTCAACATGTATCTCTTCTCAAAATATTTAGCATGGCTAAGCATTTCACAACTACATTGTTTTCACCAAGGAATATATAGGGTATCCTATTAGGTTTTAGCATGGCATAAGTTTAGAAATTCTTTTCATGCATGTTTCAAAATCCACTAAGTATAATGAAAATAGTAGGACTTTGGATGATAGTGTAACTTGCCTTTTTGGTAGGGAATGTTGGTTCACTTCTTGATCTTGCTAGTTTCACACTTTTCTATCTTCACTACAAATCAATCAAGCAAACACAAAATCACTAGGATTCCAACCAAAATAAATCAAACAAATTATCACACATAAAATAATGGGATCTAAGTCATGCATGCAAGCATGCATAAGATAGTTTTATTTGCAAAGATGGTTTCCACTAGGCTCTAAACTTTGTAAGGTTCAAAGTGGTCATTTTCCAAAGTGGCAAAGTCATTTGCAAAAGGGTTTTATCTAAAAACCATTTTTCAAATCCAAACATTATTTTATGTGGTGGAAAATGTTTTTATCAAATCAAAACTTTATGCCTTTCACCAAATAAGTTGTTAATTCTCAAAACTTTGGTGTTTTAGGGTCAGTAGGTTTGATTCAAATCATTTTCCCAAAGTTTTTACTCCAAAAACATTTTCATAACAAAATCAATATTTTTAATTGGCTAGAAATGGGCTAAATCAATTAATCCATCCTAAACTTTACCAAATTCATTTTTAAAACCATGGGTTGGTTCCTAGGGTCAGTAGGTTCACAACAAACCAATTTGCAAAGATTTCAACCCTAAAAACATTTTTGAATAATTTTTATAACCTAAACAAGCATACAAATATTTCTGCAAAAACAAACAAATTAACAGAAACTTTTTACTAAACAAATTGCATGGTTGGCTAGGGTTTGTTCCACTGATTCCATTGATATAAAGTTTGTAATTTTTGGACGTGTGGATGAAAAGTTACAAGGGTTTCAAAATTGAATCTCTAACAGATTCAAATCTGTTTTAAAACGAAGCCTGGGCCACGTGTCGCGATGTTACTGGCTGGTACCGCTTCAGTCGGATCGTTCTCTGCGGGGCGTTGGATCTAAACAGATCGCACGGCTTTGGTCGCGTACCCCTTCAGCGTTTAAGTGATCTATCGCGTTCGTCCGATCTAGATCCTACGGATGCTACTGCTTGGTCAACGAGCGGCGGCCACGGCGGCAGCTACAGGAAGCAAGGAACGAAGTGGGGATGCTCACCGTGATCGCAGGGACGTGGTGATGCTCGAGGCGTGGTTGGTTGGTCGAGGGGCGCTCCGGTTCTAGCGGGATTGCTCGCCGGAGTGGGAACTGCGTCGGGCGGCTCTGGTCGTGGTCGGAGGCGACGCTGTGGTTCACCCCGAAGCAAAGAGAAGACACGGTTAGATGCGCAAGATCAAGGCGAAGCTGCATGCGTGAAGGAGGGGGCTCGGGGTGGTCTGGACTTACCAGGAATCTTCGTCGGAGTAAGATGCTGGCGCGGCGGCACCCAGAGGTTGATGAAGCCGACGCTCAGGGGCGCCCGCGGTTGAACGGAGGGCACAGATAGGTGCGCCTGGGAGTGGGGATCTCGACGTTGAGCTCAGGAAGGCAGGGAGCGATAGGGTTCGGCAGGAATTGGCTGAGGACGTGGTCGGGCAAGGATGCTGTTGCTTCGGGACGTGGCAACTGGTGGGCGGCGTTAGCGGAGAGAGAGAATGGGGGAGGAGGCCAGGGCGGTTAATAGGACGCAGTCACGGCGAGTAACGGTCGCGGAATCAACGTGTATTGATCGCCGGAGTAATGGCTGCAACGGCATGGAGTAATCGGCGCTGGTTGAAGACGATGAACATGTGAGGTGGGGCCTTGCTGTCAGTGGGGGAGTGAGAGGGAAAAGAGGGGCCACTGGTCAGTGTCTCTGCGGGTTCAAAAATGAGTGCGAATCGTTTTCTTTCGGAAGAGAGGGAGCGGGCTGTTACTGGGCCTTGTTGGGCTGGCTCAGTTGGGTCAGGTCTGTTTCTATTTTTTTCTTTCTGAATGTTTTGTCTTTTTCTATTTCTAATTTCTGTTTTGAAATTCAAACAATAAATCAAACATCCAAATCAATTCAAACATTCATCACACTTCACAATTGAATTTGGTTCTGTTTAACAACATAACCCAAAGTCTTAAAATAAAATAATATTTTTATTTTAGGGTCCATTATTAATTAAATAAATAGACCTTGTTTAATAAATCAAATAGGGTTTGATTTATTTAAAATCTCCTTTTGAAGTCTAAATATTTTCAAAACCAAATCAGTAGGTTTTATTTGGAAATAATGAATACTTGGAAAACTTATTTTAAATAAATAAATAAGCTTTGATGGTTAAATAGTAAAACCTTTATTAATAAAACTTGGATATTAAATCGTTATTACTTTATTTAAATAAACTTTTACTATTTTTTTTCTCAAATAGAAATATCTTATTTCAAAGGCTTGGCCAAGTTTTAATTTGGCTTATAAAATAATCCTTATTTAAAATTCTAACCTTTTCATTTGGAAACCAAAATCTTTTTATTAAAAGATCCAAAATAGTAATTCCAAATATTTTTATTTACCCTTTTTTTAAATGTTTATCTTTTTAATCCCTTTAGGATTTTATTTGTTCAAAATAGGTTTGAAGATTCCCATTGGAATTCAAAAAGTTTCTTCTCACCCTGAAAATCAACAAAGTTTTATTTTATTCATTTATTTTTCACATTACAAGATTTGGAAAATCTTGGGATGTGACACTTTGGTTTTATACAAACTTATGGAGAAGCTTGTAATTACAAGAAAGTGAGTGGGAGCTCTGTAGCATTCTTAATACTATATGTAGATGACATATTGTTGATTGGGAATGATGTAGACCTTCTTAATAGTGTCAAGGAATATTTGAATAATAGTTTTTCAATGAAAGATCTTGGCAAAGCAGCTTACATATTAGGCATAAAGATTTATAGAGATAGATCGAGACGCCTAATATCATTGTCACAAAGTACATATTTGGATAAAGTTCTAAAGAGGTTTGGAATGGAAGATAGCAAGAAAGGGTTCTTGCCCATGTTGCCCAATACGACCTTGAGTAAAACTCAAAGTTGCAACGGCAGAAGATAGAGAAAGGATGAGTAAGACTCCCTATGCCTCAGCCATAGGATCTCTAATGTATGCCATGCTATGTACTAGACCCGACATTGCATATGTTGTTAGTTTGACTAACAGATATCAAAGTGATCTAGGAGTGGATCATTGGACAGCGGTCAAAAACATCCTTAAGTACTTGAGAAGAACTAAGGATATGGTTCTTTCTTATAGAGGTGATGAACAACTCGTTGTTAATGGTTACACCGATGCTAGTTGGAACACCGATCCAGATGATTCTAAATCTCAATCTAGATACGTATTTACTTTGAATGGTGCAGCAGTTAGCTGGAGGAGTGCAAAGCAAAGCGTTGTGGCAAGATCTTCAACTGAATCGGAATACATAACTGCTTCGGAAGCTTCACAAGAAGCGATATGGATGAAGGAGTTCATTACAGAGCTCAGTGTGGTTCCAAGTGCGCTGGACCCAATGTCTATCTACTGTGATAACATGGGCGCCATAGCCAATGCGCAAGAACCAAGGTCACACAAGAAGCTGAAGCACATCAAGCTACATTTTCACACTATTCAAGAACATGTCCAAGATGGTGACATAAAGATTTGCAAAGTACACACATATCTGAATGTGGCGGATCTGTTGACTAAACCTCTCCCGAGGACAAAACATGACCAACACCAAACTGCCATGGGTGTTCGTTATATTACCATGTAATCTAGATTAGTTGACTCTAGTGCAAGTGGGAGACTGTTGGAGATATGCCCTAGAGGCAATAATAAATGTTGTTATTATTATATCTTTGTGTTTATGATAAATGTTTACATTCATGCTATAATAGTATTAACAGGAAACATTAATACTTGTGTGATTTGTAAACTAAATTAGAGTCCCTAGTAAAGCCTCTTCATAATACTAGCTTGTTGGTTAATAGATGATTGTGGTTTCCCTATCATGAACATTGAGATGTTATTAACAACAAGATCATATCATTAGGATAATGGTATGATGGACATACTCCTATAGATAAGCATAGCATAAAGATCAAGTCATTTTAATAGTTCAATTGCTATAAGCTTTCTGATACATAGTAAACTAATTCCTTTGACCATGAGATCATGCTTATCACCATCACCGGAAGGATGCTTTGATGACATCAAACACCACACCGAAACTGGGTGGCTATAAATATGGCATTGAGTGTTCAGAAAGTATGGGTGAGATACATGGATCAAGAGTGGGATTTGTCCATCCATATGACGGATAGATATACTCTAGGCCCTCTCGGTGGAATTTCACCCAATTAGCTTGCAAGCATGTGACAGGCTCACAAGGGATCACATGCCACGGGAACGAGAAAAGAGTACTTATCGGTAACGAGGTTGAACTAGGTATGCAGAGATACCGATGATCAGAACCTCGGATAAGTAAACTATCGTGAGACAAAGGGAAATTGGTATCATATGTAAGTGGTTCATTCGATCGCAAAGTAATCATAGAAATATGTGGGAGCCATATGAATTTCCAGTTTCCTCTATTGGTTATTGATCGGAGAAGTATCTCGATCATGTCCGCATAATTCACGAACCGTAGGGAGACACACTTAAGGATTCGATGTCATTGAGTAGTTATGGAATGATGAGTAAGAGACCGAATGTTGTTCGGAGTCTCGGACGGGATCCACTATATCACGAGGAGATCTAGAATGGTCCGGAGAATAAGATTCATATAAGGAAAGTCCTGTTTCGGAGTTGGGGAATGATTCCGGTGTTTTCACCGGGAATGTTCTAGAAGGGTCCGGAAGGTCCGGCACTCCGGAGGGGAAGGGTACATGAATGTGTCATGACAATATGGAATGGTTGCATCATGTACTAGGTCACTTGGCTAGGCAAAATAAAGAGAGAAATCAAATCCAAGTTTGAAAGTCAAACGCCAATTTGAAAAGTCAAACGGCAAGTTTGCTTGGTGGAGGGAGAGTAGGAAACCTACTTGGGGAGGAAGTCTCCTCCCTCCACCCACCAACCAAGGAGGAGGAGTTGGAGGAGGACTCCCTCCTCCCAAGACGCACCCTCCCACCTATATAAGGAGGGGTAGGGATGCCCCTCTTAGACACACCCCAAACCCTAGCCTCCAAGTCGCCGGCGCCACCACCTCCTTGTGCCGCCGCCTAGGGCACCTCCTCTAACTCGGCGAGTTAGGGTTTCCCCAAACCCTAGCCGCCGGCCAAGCCCTCCCCTTGGTTCCCTTTAAACCCTAGATCACCAAGGCCTCTCTCATACTCCACCATACTCGCTCCAGCTTAAGGCGAAGCCCTGCGAGATCTCCCCTCTACTTCCGGTACCGCCGTCGTCGTCGCGAGGAGAGTGCTACAACCTCCATTTTCTTTGGAACAAGGGAGAGGAAGGTCTTCATCGAGTAACGAACGTGTGACCGACTGTGGAAGCACTGCCAGAACGCAGCGCCGGAAGGATTGTCTACACGATCTTGAGATCGGCAAGAGTACGACTACATCACCCACGAGAATCTTCTCTCGTTAACCACTTTGGAATCTTCGAGGGTGAGTTCCTCTATCGACTCGTTGCTACAATCTAGGAGATAGATCTTGGCTTGTTTGTTTGCATGCGGTAGAATTTTTTTGTTTTCCATGCTACGAACCCCTACACGTCCACCTCGTCCACCCCTGCCTCCTTTTACTCCGTGCAGTCACGAGAAGAGCTCCACGTCGCCATCGGGGTCACCCCGGTCCCCTCCACCACATGGCCCTTGGCCCGGGCCCATGCTGCATCAGTCCACGCTATCCCTGACACGGACTGGGGAAGGCAGCGCTGATTCCTAGGCTTCGCTAGGTTCACCAGGATCGCCTGGCACCTCTCCGTCCCGCGCAGAAAATGACGCGACACATCAGGATCAGGAGGGATTTTCTTCAGGATCTTCTGTGGCAGGTGAAACTGCGTCATCTCCTGTTGCAGAATCACGCACACGTCTACAAAAAGGTATAAAACAATCGAAAATTCGTACTGACGGCACAATTCGTTGGGCTTTGTTAACATCTACACGAGAACCTGAAAATTTAAAGGAAGCCTTAGTTGATGCAAATTGGCGACATGCTATGCAAGAAGAATATGATGCTCTTATGAAAAACCACACATGGCACCTTGTTCCACCTGGCTCAAAAAGGAATGTCATCGATTGCAAATGGGTTTATCGCATCAAGAAAAATGCTGATGGTACAATTAACAGATATAAAGCTCATCTTGTTGAAAAAGGTTTTAAACAAAGGTATGTTATAGACTATAAGGATACTTTTAGTCCTATTGTTAAAATTGCTACACTCAGGCTTGTTCTATCCATATCTGTTTCAAAAGGTTTGAGTTTAAGGCATCTAGATGTCAAGAACGCATTTACATGGTGTTCTAAAAGAGGAGGTTTACATGAGACAGCCACCTGCTTTTGAGTCTTTCGTTACTCCAAATTTTATGTGCAAACTTGACAAAGCTCTTTATGGACTGAAACAGGCACCCAGGACATGGTACTCACGGCTCAGTGCTAAGCTTCATACTCTTGGTTTCATACCTTCCAAGGGAGATACATCTTTGTTTCTGTTCAGTCATTCAAGCATTCAGATATTTCTTCTTATTTATGTTGATGATATAATTGTTACAAGCTCCTCTGATGCTGCAATAACATCTCTTCTCAAGAATTTGAGTCATGAGTTTGCTCTCAAGGATCTTGGAGATCTTCATTATTTCCTTGGTCTTGAAGTTCACAAACAGCAAAATGGGTTACTCTTGAATCAAGAGAAATATGCTACAGACCTTCTGAAACGTGTTGGTATGAAGGGTTGCACAACCTGTCCTACACGTCTGTCTACTACTGATACCTTATCACTGAAGGATGGAGTTCCACTTGGTCCTGAAGATAGCACACATTACAGGAGTATTGTAGGAGCTCTTCCTTAACATTGACATGACCTGATTTGTGTTTTTTAGTTAGTAAGGTATGCCAGTTTCTTCATGCTCCTACTACCACTCATTAGACAGCAGTAAAAAGGATATTGAGGTATATTCATGGTACACATACAGTTGGACTTACTTTTTGTCGATCTCCTTCTACACTTTTGAGTGCTTATTCAGATGCTGACTGGGCTAGAGATTTTGATAATAGACGCTCTACAGGAGGTTTTGCTATTTTCTTTGGTTCTAACCTTATATCATGGAGTGCCAGGAAACAGCCAACTGTCTCTTGCTCTAGTATCGAGGCAGAGTATAAATATCTTGCAAATGCTACAGCTGAGCTGATCTGGGTTGAGGCTCTTGTTAGAGAATTGGGTGTTACACTTCAAGAAAAACCCACTCTATGGTGTGATAATCTTGGTGCTACTTTCCTGTCAGCAAATCCAATGTTTCATGCTCGGACTAAACATATTGAGATTGACTTCTATTTTGTACGAGAGCGAGTTGCTACAAAACAACTTGATGTCAGGTTCATATCTAGCAAGGACCAGATTGCCGATGGTTTTACTAAACCACTATGTTCCAAAAAGTTAAATGAATTCATGTGTAATCTAAATCTGTCCAAGCTTTAGATTAAGGGGGAGTGTTAGACAAAATAATGTAACCTATATGGAGTAGTAATCCACCAGGACTCTCTCTTTCTTTTATCTCTTCTTACATGTAACAAACTCTATCTTGATGCTTTGCCTCGTGATATACTCAACATGCAACCGATGCTAGTTCTATGCATCGTTCTCTCCCACAATTACATTAAGCAACATATAGAAATTTGAGTAGGGATAGCAGGCCGTAGGATGATTTTGGTCAATTCTAGGGACATCTCTGAACTCGGAAGAATCAAGCTGGACCACAAAGTCACCAATATCTGTAGATAGAAATATCATGTTTGTGTCCTCATCATAACCTAGTATTGATGCTGACATTATGCGTGTTCTATTGGTGCACGGTCTCAACGAGGAGAGTTGCTCTTCTAGTTCAATAGTTTTCTGCAGCATCCATACGCGAACTGCACGGCAGTTGCACAATATGGCAGCAAGCATAGTAGCAGTTCATATCTTGGTTGTGTGGCGTCTTCTTGATCACAACCAGACTCTGCCTCTCAAAATCGAATTCAATGATGCTATCCACAGAAAGGTGCCAGCAAAGTGAATTCTTGACCAGGACGGTGGACCTTATGAAACAAACCAAGTCTCCAGTCTCTCTGTCGTGACAATATTTCCCCACACCAGATTCTATATAACAATAATTTGAAGATGGATTGATCCTTCAATAGTGGGGTTCAGAGAAACATGTAAGACTTTCAACTCTAAAAATCCCAACTGTGAAAGCGACTCAAATTGCAGAAAGGAACCTTTGTGTAATGTCAACGTTGTTCATATATACCTCCGATCAATCACACAGCAAGAAATAGATATCAGAAAAAAAGAGAAGGAAAAAAGAGAGAAGATGTGTTGTCCATTGTTTGGATCATGAGAAGTTTGCTTCAGTATGCTATTCAAAGCTAGGTTGGGAATATTTGCAACCAAGCCTATCCAAGAAATTCATCCCTGGAGGAGAGGTGTCTGAAGCTAGCTGGTAGCTTGGCTCAAACAGAGAAGTGTTATAATGCACCTCTGCAAAGGATCTAGTCTAGATCTATCAGTAGCACTATACTTTACCTTTGTAGATCGAAAACAGAGAAAGAGAGAGACAGAGAGAGAGAACCGAGATGAGATCTACCTGCTCCCTGGCTCGACAGACATGAGCCAGAGGGAATCCCCGAGCTGGTGCCGGAGCTGGAGCCTCCGTCATTGGCCATGGGTGAAATGGGGTGATGTGGCGGCGGTGGAGCTTCCCGTCGATGCAGCGCTTAGCCTAGATCGGATAGGGTTTGTAGGTGGGGCGGCTAGGGCACGGCTAACCTCGTGAGTCGTGCTGCCGGCCCCCCACCTCTTTATAAAGCGCTGGCGATAGGGGCCCACCAACCAGATAGGGTTGGGCGCCCCCGATCAGGGCGCAGTTAGGGGCGTGCTGGGCCGTTGGGCCTAGTCACGTTGAGATCTATCTAACATTCTCCCCTAGATCTCGACTTTACTTTTAACTTTGTTATTTACTTATTTCATCATAGAACGATACATAGAGCATGTTTCATCGTCTCAGCTCAATTGCCGATAGAATCAGACAGCCACCATATACCTTCATGTTTTGAAACAAATCCTGTTACTTTTGGGCCTCTATAGTCCAGGAATCATAGGCTTCCCATTAAACCCATGCCGGCTATGTGTTCCTTGAACACATTGGGTGGTAAGCCTTTCGTTAGCAGATCCGCAAGCATATCCTTTGTCCTTATATGCTCGAGTCTTATAGTTTGATCCTGGACTTTGTCCTTCACAACATAATACTTTATATCTATGGACTTTGTAGCATTACTCGACTTGTTGTTGTGAGCATAGAATACTGCGGGCTCGTTGTCACAGTACATCTTTAGTGGCCTGCTGATGCAGTCAACCACTTTCAAGTCGGGTAAAAATTTCTTTAACCATAACGCTTTGTCCATGGCCTCATAACATGCTATAAATTCTGCATACATCGTAGATGATGCAACTATCGACTGTTTGGCGCTTCTCCACGAAATAGCACCTCCTGCGAGAGTAAAGACATACCACATCGTGGACTTTGATGCGTCTTTATCTCCCGCAAAATCCGCATCTGAATACCCTTTTATCTCTAGGGAATCAGATCGTCTATATGTTAGCATGAGGCCTTTTGTGCCTTGCACATAACGCAAAGCTTTCTTTACCATCTTCCAGTGCTCTATGCCTAGATTCTCTTGATATCTACCGAGTACCCCGGTGATAAATGCTAAGTCAGGGAGAGTGCACACTTGTGCATACTTTAAGCTTCCAACAGCCGAAGCATATGGTACTAACTTCATTTGATCGATCTCATATTGATTCTTTGTACATTGGGATTTCCCAAAACTATCGCCCTTGACTATGGGAGCAGGTGTTGAATTATTCGCATGCATATTGTATTTCTTTAAAATCTTTTCAAAATACGCTTTCTGCGACAGTCCTAACACTCCATTCTTTCTATCTCGGTGAATTTCTATTCCCAAAACATAAGAGGCTTCACCAAGGTCTTTCATGTCAAAGTTTGATGACAAGAACTTCTTTGTCTCTAGTAGTAGACTAACATCACTGGTAGCAAGCAGAATGTCATCCACATACAGAATTAGGAAAATATATTTCCCACTTTTGAACTTTGCATAAATGCAGTTGTCCTCAACATTTTCTTTGAATTCAAATCTTTTAATGGTATCATTAAACTTTAAATACCACTGCCTAGAGGCTTGCTTTAACCCATAAATGGATTTCTTTAGGCGGCATCCCGTATGTTCCTTCCCCTCCATGAAAAAAACCTTGGGTTCTCCATTTAGAAATGCCGTCTTGACATCCATCTGATGTAACTCTAAATCAAAATGTGCAACTAGTGCCATGATGATTCTGAAGGAGTCCTTACATGAGACCGGAGAAAAAGTCTCATTGTAATATACGCCTTCTCTTTGCGTAAAGCCTTTTGCCACGAGTCTAGCTTTGTACTTTTCTACATTCCCATTGGAGTCATACTTTGTTTTGTAGACCCATTTGCATCCTACTGTTTTGGCTCCTTTAGGAATTTCCTCTAAGTCCCAAACATTGTTGGAACTCATCGATTTCATTTCATCTTCCATTGCCTCTACCCACTTGGCTGAGTGAGGGCTACTCATGGCTTCTTCATATGAGGTAGGATCGCCATCCATATGAACTACATTGTAGACTTTGTAAATTTCTTTGGAAACGGCTGGTCTTCGTTCTCTTTTAGACCTTCTGAGTTCATTAGACTCTTGCTCATTTCTTGCCTCGGGTTCAGGCACATTTACAGTAGGTGGCTGTTCTGGCTCCCTTTTGTGCTCAACAGTGGGTTCAGGTGGCACCTGATGGACAGGTTCCGAACTTTCGCCCATTGTTGTCACGTGTGGAGTCACAACAGGTGCCGGCATCACAACCTCAGGGGTTGTAGATGGTAGCACAACAGGTAGCGAGAAAAATGGCTCCTGAGTCATCGGATTAGGTGCATGCACCCTCTTCTCCTCAAGATCAATTTTCCTAGCTACCGTGCTCCCCCTCATCAATTCGTCCTCCAAGAAGACTGCATGTCTCGTTTCTACAAACTTTGTGTATCTGTCAGGACAATAGAAACGATAGCCTTTGGACTTATCTGGATAGCCAATAAAATGGCAAGATACTGTTTTGGGGTCTAACTTTGCAATGTTTGGATTGAAAACTTTTGCCTCAGCTGGGGTCCCCCAGACCCTCAAGTGGTGCAGAGAGGGGACTCTGCTTGTCCATAATTCATACGGTGTTTTGGGCACCGACTTACTTGGTACTCTGTTGAGAATGTGAATGGCGGTTTTAAGCGCCTCCATCCACAATCCCAATGGGAGGGTGGAGTAGCTCATCATGCTGCGCACCATATCCATAAGGGCAGTTGCCTTTCAGCTACTCCGTTTTCTTTGAGGTTACCGACATAGAATACTGGGCGACTATTCCATTTTCTTGCAGGAACCTTGCAAAGGGTCCTGGTACTTGACCATATGGAGTATGCCGACCGTAGTACTCCCCGCCGCGATCGGACCGAACTATTTTAATTCTTTTATCATGCTGATTTTCTACTTTAGCTTTGAAAATTTTAAATTTATCCAATGCTTCAGATCTTTCTTTAATTGGATAAATATAACCATACCGGGAGTGATCGTTCGTGAATGTTATGAATCAATCATAGCCATCCACACTTTTCACCGGAAACGGTCCACAAATATCCGTGTGGATTATTTCTAGTGTAGCTATGCTTCGGTTTGCACCCTTTTTAATTTGTTTGACATACTTTCCTTTAATGCAATCTATACATTGTTCTATGTCGGAGAACTCTAACGGAGGAAGAATGTCATTTTTAACGAGGCTTTCTATTCTTCCCCTCGAAATATGGCCTAGTCTGCAGTGCCATAGTTTCGATGAGTCAAGAGTTCGCTTTCTTTTCTTTTGTTCTTTGTTCGACAAGGAAACTTTTTCATTCACATCACACACAGAAAATACTTTCTCATGCAAGGATAATAAATATAACTTATCATGTAAGGTAGCAACACCCACACAAATATCTTTTAGCCAAATGGCACACTTGCCATTTCCAAAATAACACTCATCAGAATCTTTGTCCAGGCACGACACACTTATTAAATTTCTATGAATTGAGGGAACAAAAAGAACATCCTTGAGCAAAAGAGAAGAGCCATCAGCCAGCTCCAGAGGGACGTCACCAATGGCCTCCACTTCTGCTTCAATCCCATTCGCCACTTCAATGAGTCTTTCTCTTTTTGGCATGATCCTTGTCGAATGGAACCCCTGTAAAGAGTTGGCAACATGAACAGTTGCACCAGAATCAATCCACCAAGTAGATCTAGTAAACTTTTCATACAGAGATTCATTAACAAAAGAAACTATATCTTTACCATTTTTGGCCATGATGTACTTCAGCCAAACTGGGCAGTCCTTCTTGTAGTGGCCAGTCTTTTTACAGTGATGGCACTGGTCTTTCTCCCCAGGGGTGGACTGCTGGTGCTGGTACTGGTGCTGCATTGGGCCCTTGCCATGTGGCTTGGAGGGTGAGCCACCATGGTTGCCGTTTGTGAAGCTTCTCTTCCTATTGTCCCTCACGAAGTTCAAGGAACCACCGTGAAGGGCCTTCAGCCTTTCCTCCTCTTGGGAGCACATCCCAATGGTCTTTTCTATGTCCCACTTTTTAGGGGACATATTATAGTTTATTACAAAATTTTCGAATGGCTGTGGAAAAGAGGCCATCACTAGGTGCACCAAGAGTGCAAGCTTTAGCTTGAGGTCCTCATCCATGGGCTTCAGCTTTGCTGCCATGTTTGACATCCTCAAGATGTGCTCTCTTATTCCGTGGGGTCCTCCCGTGTACTTTTCAGTCACCAGCTGTTTTAACAGCTGGGTCGCATACATCTTTGAAGAGCCTGTAAACTGACTCTTTATCTTGGCAAGGTATTCTCCCACGGAGGCACACTCTCCAATTAAGCCCACTATGGCGTTCTCAATTGTGTTCTTTACGAAGGCCAAACATTTCTTGTTGGCGTTCACCCATTTTTGATTATCAATCGAGTAGGCCAGCTCCAACGGAGCATGGTCCCTCTTCCTTTTCTCAAACGCAGCACTTTCCTCAGCATCTCCCCTGACAGGGTCAGCAGGCTTGACTGGTTGCTTGGTGTCAACCACCCAATCCACTTCGGCGCATACGAACGCCAAATCGACCTTTTTCCTCCATTCGGAGTAGTTGTCCCCCCACAGCAGCGAGATGTCCTTCAAACAGGCCATGAGGTTGAGACCTCCTGAAAACCACAAAAGATGTGAGATCACCAAGGAAAACAACTGTATGCATTAATTCAATGTTGGTATAAATTATGCATGCAATTGTTTGTGCTATTTAAAATTACATCACCGTTGGGTAGAAATAAAGTTAAATGCACCTTTAATACTCAATGAAAACGATCATGGTCATGTTTATTAATAACGTTGGTCAATTAATAACATGAGACATAATCATCTTTAATTACTTTGTCACATCTTTATGTCAAAATTTAAACAACTTTTATTGCATCATTGCAATTTAAAACATATATTTGCAGCGGAAACTTAATAATGACTTTCATGATACTTTAAACTTTACAGAAAAAATTCTGCCTTTAAATCATTCTCTAGTCAAAATATGTTTGAAATAAAATGACTAGAGAAAACTATTTGAAAATTGCTTAAAAATCCAAGCAAAACAATTTAAAAACAACTCTGTAGAATAAAAAAACAGAAAAACTGGTTGTCTTGTTATGTAAAGCGGCTACGTTATTGGCACATGGCTATCTACCGCTTTCGGGCGCTGGTTGCCGGCGGGCTGCCGCTGCCTGGCCTGCCAAAGCTGCCGCCGCCTGCCTATTTGCTCGCTTCAAGCTGCGCACCCACGCTGCCATGCCGGGCGGCCCAGCCGCAGCCCACCAACGGCCTCCTGGCCTCGCTGCTCAACAGCGCCGCCGTCAAGGCCGCCATGGCTGCTCAATCACAGCCGTCCATCGCGCCCGCCCTAAATCGGACGGTGCAGCGCGCGTCTCGGAGGTATAAAGGCGCCCGCAGCCGCCGCCCCCTGGAACCCTAGCCACTTCCCCCACCCGCGTCTATCCCGCGTTCTGCGTGGCCGCCCAAACGCTGCAGCCCGCGCCGGATCAGCGGCGCGGCGTTCTACCAGCCACAGGTACCTGCAGGCGGCGCTGTGGAGGAGCGGACGAGGCGGCTTCAGCCCCTCCCTCCCCACGCCCCTGTCTCTCTGTGGCGCCCTCCGGCGATGCCGAGGCGAGGCGGCCGCCTCCGGCGCGCCCCTCCCTCTGGC
Source organism: Avena insularis (assembly GCA_023614405.1). Classification (NCBI taxonomy): domain Eukaryota; kingdom Viridiplantae; phylum Streptophyta; class Magnoliopsida; order Poales; family Poaceae; genus Avena; species Avena insularis. Next base: position 24,556,732 of record CM042689.1, on the reverse strand, counting down.
TCAGTGACGTGTCCCGCGCGAGGCCGAGGCGAGGCGGCCGCCTCCGGTGCGCCCTCCCTCTCCTTTGCTCCGGCGAGCCATGCCTCCCCCCTCCGCCCTCCTTGCCGGCGGTGCGTCCACCCAAGGGTGGGCGCACCACCGTCAAGAGGGGTGGCGGTGGAGCCTTTTGCGCTGTGGTGGAGCTCTCCCCTTTTTTTGTTACTTTGTCCATAGGGAAACGGCGGAGCCCCCCCCCCCCTTTGCTCCTTGCCGATGTGTGCATCCACCCGAGGGTGGGTGCACCGTCGTCAAGTGGCCAAGGTGTGGGGGGAACAGAGACTTTCCCGGCGATGGCCGGAGTGATCCCCCTTTTTTTTATTGACTTTTCATTGGGGATCTATGGGGTTAGATCTTGAGTTCGGGATCCTTTTTGGGGCTTAGATCTAGGGTTTTGCTTTGCCCCGAAGGGTATGTTCTTCTTCTAGATGTCTCCACTATGGATGCCCATCTAGATCGAGAGGAACGGCGTGGCCATAGGGCAGGCGCACTTTAGATCTAGTTCTTTTCTCTTCTTTTGGACTTTTACTTTCTACTATTGCACTGAAAAATCTAGCAACTAAAACTTCGCTCTGATACCAATGTTATAATGCACCTCTGCAAAGGATCTAGTCTAGATCTATCAGCGGCACTATACTTTACCTTTGTAGATCGAAAAACAGAGAGAGAGAGAGAGAGAGAGAGAGAGAGAGAGAACCGAGATGAGATCTACCTGCTCCCTGGCTCGACAGACATGAGCCAGAGGGAATCCCCGAGCTGGTGCCGGAGCTGGAGCCTCCGTCATTGGCCATGGGTGAAATGGGGTGAGTGTGGCGGCGGTGGAGCTTCCCATCGGTGCAGCGCTTAGCCTAGATCGGATAGGGTTTGTAGGTGGGGCGGCTAGGGCACGGCTAACCTCGTGAGGCGTGCTGCTGGCCCCCCACCTCTTTATATAGCGCTGGCGACAGGGGCCCACCAACCAGATAGGGTTGGGCGCCCCCGATCAGGGCGCAGTTAGGGGCGTGATGGGCCGTTGGGCCCAGTCACGTTGAGATCTATCTAACAAGAAGTGCATATACCTAGGACTCACATGATACAAATGAATGAAACAGCTGAATAAAGCACCCAAAAGAGAGAAACATGACAGACATAACAGTAATATTTTCCAATAGGAAGCAATTCTTAGTACAGATAAACATAACAACAATTCCTTCCGTTGCAGCAATGGTTGGAGACCAACATACGCTAATGTTGGTGATGAAATTATAAACTAAATGTTTTTAGGGAACTCTTCGATCCAACACGGTGTGTATAGAAAAGCATACTTGACCATGTCCATCCTGTAACCACCGGAACGGTGGTAATTTGTTGGGTATATGTCACCTAAGTCTTCAATCTTGGAGCTATTCAAATGATATGCCAGTCCTGTGTTGGCTGATTCACAGAGGAAGAGTACCTCTTTGTATGGGTGAAGCCCGAGCATGTCAATCTCACATATATCTTCTTCATCCGAGTAGCACTCTTCAACCATGTCATCGTTGTTGGAGCTCGATTCAAATTCCTCTGCAAGACTTGCTTTCTCGTTGCCCTCTGAGCTACACTCCTCCATCGCGTCTTCATTGTCAAGAACATCGTCACTTTTATTGTTGGAGTGACACTCTTCAGAGCTACACTCTTGAGGCATGTCTTCGTATTCAAGAACAACATCATCACTGTCAGAGCACCACTCAAACTTCTCTTCGGCTATATCTTCCTTGTCGTCTTCAGGAAAATGAGTGCAGAACGAGCTGTGGTTGGTCCCTTTTAACATCCAGGTTCCACGAGATTGTCGACGACAGTGGCGTGCCAGCACCGGCTCCATGTCTCTGTCATACTTCAACACCCACTCCAATTCCTGGAGAATCCAAACCTGAAGAGTAAATGGCATTAGGAGTCACACAACTTGACGTGCATGTACACTTAAGTTATATAACTTGTAAACTAAACTAACAAGTCACATAACTTGTGAACCCGTGCACCCGTGGTCATAAAACCGGTCAACTTGGTGGTTTTTGACTAAAACCGATCTTAGGCAGCCTAATTTTTTACAATAACCCCCTCGTACTTCTATAAAATAAATTTTGAAATCTATACTTTTTCATTTCAAAAAAATCTAATATTTATCGTGAGCATGAGAGAGGATTTGTAGCTCCGCAGCTCTAGTAAGCTCGGTATTTGAAAATTTTGAAATCAATACTTTTTCATTTCAAAAAAATCTAATATTTATTTTGGGAATGCACAAGTGCGCGCTGAATGACTGTTGCAAGTTTAGGTGAAAATTCGTTTTTCTTTGGGCTACAGAAAAAATCCCGTATAAAAAAGCACGTGTCAGAGGTTTGTCTTTTTTTGTATTTTGCAAAATAAAACGTATTTTTTATGAAATATTTTGCGTACCTTAGAAATGCATATATATTTGTACGTCATTTTTTTTCAGAATTTTTGGAGTCTTATAAATACTCCTAACTTTTTTATTTTTTTAAAAAAAGAGCTACAATGAGCTTTGAGCTCGGAAGCCACGTGAGCATCCTATATACACTTGGCAACATGAAAATATAAGATAAGGGTTTTTTAATAAAAAAATAGTCTGGCTATGATCGGTTTTGGTCAAAAACCACCTAGTTGACCGGTTTTGTGACCACAGGTGCACGGATTTGCAAGTTGTATGACTTGTTAGTTCAGTTTGCAAGTTGTGTAACTTAAGTGCATGTACAGAATAAGTTGTGTGACTCTCGGTGCCATTTACTCAAACCTGAAGCAGATAGTTATCAAGTGCCACAAAGTAGACCCCCCTTTCCGATCTTTGTAGATGAGGAACTGGGTAGCTGTTTCCTCCATAACCCGGTGGTGGTTTGATTACACGATACGTATTGCTAGACAAGGATATTCTGCAAATTCGAACCAAAAGGTCTGAAGTAAATAGATACTAATATACGTCGGAAACAATCAAACTGAATAAAGAGAAGAAGTAATAGTTACACACCTGAGAATGAAATGAGATTCGCAATGCACGTAGAGCGCTCCTCGCCAGTAGACAGCACCAGATCGCGGCCGAGATTCCACCTCGGCGACCGTCCCCGCAGCATCGCCTTCTCTGACAAAACGCCTCTCCTCCCAACAACCTGTCCTGGACGAGAGGACATTCAAGGTGCAGGAAGATGACGGGCACTCGGCGTCCTTCCTCCAAAGATCATGCATGGAACCCATTCTGCTCAGAGCGCAGATCCGGAGCACCTGGTAGTGAGCTGACAGCGTGGGATCAAAGACCAGGTAGTCATGGACGGTCTCGTAGAGCGGAGTCTGGTCGGGGTCCCAGTCGCTGCTGATGAGAAACTGGACGCGGCCGGGCGGGCCTGGAGGCAGAGCATCCCAGCGTCGCGTGGCAGGGTTCACCACGTACTTGTCGATCAGCAGGAGCCCGTTGCAGTGAGCCTTGATGGCGTATTTTTCCCGGATGGCATAGGATTCGCCTACGCGCCATGCGCAGCCGGCGGTCTTGGCGGAGGGCAGGAAGCTGAGCTTGCCAGTCAACGCGGGGGAGTCGGGCGGGGCGGGGCGGGAGAAGAAGGCGGGGACCTTGTGCACGTCGAAGTGGACGAAGATGCCGCGGAGAGAGAGCGGAAGCAGATCCGCGCGCAGGAGGCGGCGGGCGTCGATGGAGGCGCGCCAGGACGTGCAGACGCGGCGGGACGCGGCGATCCAGCGCGGCGCGAGCCGGCTGAAGATGTTGGCGAGGACGTCGTCGGGCAGCATGGGCGAGGCCTGCAAGCCGTCATGATACTGTTTTTGCTCGCCGCTGCCGCCGCCGAGAGGCGCGGCCGCATCTGGAGGCTTGAGCGGCGGAGCCTCGTCGCCGTCCATGGCCTAGCTGATGGGAAATACTCCTACCGGAGTAGGTTTGGAGTGGATTTGGGGTCTGTGTACGAAGAACTGAAGAAGGCAGGTTCTGCTGAGTGCGTCGCGCAGCATTCAATGGAGCATAAACATGAAGATAATACCTATGGACCTGCTGAATGCTGATGCTCAAAAAATAATAAAAAACCTGTAAAGCTTCCGTATATTTCTTGAACGAGTCTTTCGTTCGATTTATTTTTATATTAATATAGCAATCACACGACGAACATATTGAAGTTATAGCACAGCGAAACCCAATAGAAAAGAAAGAGAACAAAAGAGACACAAATGGCAACATTGGCAAATTGTTGAAACAAAGGGAGCCATCTACCGATGCGCCCTCCGGAGATGTCCCACCGCGCTCCTGGCATTCCGAACCATCGTGTATCAAGCAACACCTTCAGCAAAGAATATGAGGACAATGTCGGTGCCGCCCGGACTAGTCCTACGATTTTCCTCGGTACACGAAGGGGGTGAGGAGGGGGTACCCGACGCCCTTCAGGAAGGAGAGACGACACCCATAGGCGTCACCGCGTCAGTGTCGGACGAGGCTGCCAGGGATTTCGCCCACCCCCAAGGAACCACCGCCCCCAGATGGTTCGAAGAGCACCACCCAACCCACCGCCAACCAACACGCGCCACCACAGGAAAGGCGCCACCTCATCATCTCTCGGTGGGCATCGATGCGAGGCCTCGAAGCCCAAGCAAGGGGACAGTGTTACCAGAGGTAGTACCATCGCAACCGCGCGGGAGGGAACAACCTCCACCGCCATGGCAGTAGCCGACCGGCCGCACCACCGCGCCTTCACCCACCCCGCCTGCGGAAATCACGCTGCCAAGCCGAACCTCCGTCGCCGAGCAGCTCTGCCACTGTCCAGGGCCACCGCCACCCTTCCGCGCGCCGGGGAGAGACAAGCCCGCCGCCGCCAGCCCCAAACGGGCAATGCCCGGTGGACCACGCCGGCAGCGGTAGGAGAGGAGAGGGGAAGGAGGGGTGCTGCGGCATGGGCGGTGGAGGGCGCTAGCCTGTCGCCCACGGGGGGACGAGTGGGCAGACACGAGGGGTTACCCAATAGTAGCATAGTAGCTTCGGTATCTCCGTTTGAGTGGTTTGGCTTCGTGATTTTGAGTTGGCCGGCCGCTGTCAATGCATGAAGACAGAGTTGAAGAAAGTACTATAGTTGCCATTGCACGGTACATCAAGGATCCAGCAATCTGTTTGCGGCGATTTGGACAAGAAAAAAGACTAAATAAACATACTACCCAGCCGCCAAAGGCCGGAACGCTCAGGTCAGGGACGGAGCCGCACGAGGCCAGCCGTGAAAACGCCACACCAGCCATATGGGAGCCGACCAACAGCTCGACCAGCGGTGTGCAGCTACGCCTACAACGACACCAGCTCCACCTTCAAATGCTCGACAAGGTCTCAGCTCTGATTATACTACTCTGTCCGTCTAAAAATAAATGACTTGAATTTTCTTATATTTAAATATACTAGCAAAATGCCCGCGCGTTGCAGCGGAACAAGTTAGTCTTTGTTAATACCGGTGGTGAGTTTTTTAAAAATCAGATCACAATCCCTCCACTTAGTTGATGCTCCACTTAGTTGATGCTTGTTTTGATTTTTCCACTTAATCTGCTGATAACTTTGCTTTTTTAGACAAAAAAGTTCTGTTAAATAGAGAAAAGTCTAGGTGATGGCCCCGTTTAGTTTGACGAATCAAACTGGTTAGATGGAAAGGGGAGAAGGGGAGAAAAATTCCCTACTCTTAAAACCTTTGCTTTTTTCAGACAAAAAAGAAAAGAAAATGGTTAAAGAAGTCAGGGAAGAAATTTTCCTTAGACCACACGGTCCAAGAAGCACGCACAACACCCAACCAGTCGACAACAACTATATTACACCACCACGCATCGACACACAGCAGCCCAGCAGTTAACGCACACACACAACTCACGCGGGCGACCCAAATTCCCCAGCCACGCACTATGGCAGGGACAGCATTCAGAGGCACTCTAAAGTGCCTCCAATAGTCAAATTAATGCCACGGATGAGTTTTTGAGGCACTAAAAAAAATACCGGGAATGATTGTGTAGGTAAAAGTAATTTGAGACAGTTTTAAAAAGTGCCTCTAAATCATAGTCATTTGAGGTACTATGAGTAATATTCTCTAAATCCTAGCCATTTGAGGCACTATAACTAGTGCCTCAAAAACCAACTTAAGGCACAAATTAGAGTGTCTCTAAATCCTAGCCATTTGAGGCACTATGACTAGTGCCTCTAAAACCCAAACATTTGAGGCATAAATTAGAGTGCCTCTAAATCCTAGTCATTTAAGGCACTATGACTAGTGCCTCTAAAATCCAACCATTTGAGGCACTATGACTAGTGCCTCTAAAATCCAACCATTTGAGGCACTATGTCTAGTGCTTCTAAATCCTAGCCATTTGAGGCACTATGCTAGTGCCTCTAAAACCCAACCATTTGAGGCACTATGACTAGTGCCTCTAAAAACCAACTTTTTGAGACACTATGACTAGTGCCTCTAAATCCTAGCCAAAAGACAATCATGGAGGTTTAATATAGAACCAACTGTGTACATTTTCAAAATGGCAGGTAATGCACTCAAATCAAATCAATACAAACCACATTACAGTGTCATATATTACAGTGACATTACAATTCATCCACAACAATTGCAGAGGTTCAAATTTAACTAAAAGTATTACAGTGACATATATTACATATGTTCACGAGCGATCGCTCCCTGCTGCTCGCCGGAGCTGTGGCCAGAGCTCCTCCTTGCTGGCCGCCGCCACCGAAACTGCATATAGATAATATAGAGGTCATGCGTTGCATATTTAACTTTTGCATGAAAATATATGAGAAAGTGATGGAAAAAATGCACAAACCATAGGCACACTGAAAATAGTATAGAAATTGCAACGGGAATAGGAAAATAGATAATAACTTAAGAAGGAAACTGATTCACCTCGATTTAAACAAGTGTGAGTATGCATAAACCTCTCTCTCCCTCTTCAACACATTACATAAAAAATATAGAGGTTATGAGATGTACTCAGCTAGACCCATTTCATGCTAGCTATTCATCAGGCCAATCAGGAACATTTTGGATCATGCAACCAGAACTCAAAGCTAGTTGTATATTCATGATAACTCTAAGATCCTATATCTGCCAATTGTGTTGGTAACATCTAATCTTCTGATCACTTTGCATCGCTGCTAGATATTAGATATTACAACATTACCAAAGGATAAATACTATACAAACATGAGCAGTTTGGTATACGATCATTAGTAATGTAGCACTACTACCTATGCTAGAACAGACCAGCAAATTTTTTAGAAAGAAAACAAAATCGACCTGGTCACAACTCCCCTAAGCCTCGTGGATGGGGACCAAGTTCACCAAAAAGGCGCCCACAGATCCTAGGGTGGAGGTGGCTGTAGAGGCTCCTGAGTACATGATCCATATGTAACCCTGCTAGCAGGAGGAGCTTACGCACCTTGATGTGCAAGTGGTGGCACCGTATGGTCGACAATGGTAATAATCTATATTATTATGTTCTCACCATTGTAAGTAGTAGACAAAATTATCAGCGAGGATTTTAAAAGAAAATCAAAAAATATAAAAAATACTGTTCATGCCCTGGTTATTGTTCATGTTCGAGTACATGAACAGTACCGGAACAAGGAGAAGCCCACATCCGTGCGGGCCTTAATATATGGTATGATTTATACGGTTTTTTAATTCATACCTATGACTATTCTATCAGATGAAAAAGTTAATTTTTTTTAACTTTGTTCCCTATAAAAATCCACTCTTGTATCATAGATTCAAGAGAACTAATACCAAGCACCCAAGATCAGTCAACAAATTCAGCGGTGTCATGATGCTGACTGGTCTCTTTGATCATTTGGCATTCACATTCAATATCTCGTGGCTCCTGATAATCAATACGTGTATGGGTCATATTGACAAAATATATCTGGGAGAATTAAGACCGATACTGAGGGTTGATGCATCAAACCGCTACACTGTTTCGTCTTTCGAGTACAAAATTGAGTGAAACAAAAGACTAGGTTGGTTGTAGAGAAACTCATACCTGCAATCTCGTAAAATAATTAGTTCATGAAACCCTTTGTTTCTCCTACGACAGCTATTCTCAACCTTGATATGTTGATAAGCTTCATAAAAACATGAAAGTATAGAAGACCAACATTTTGGTATATGCAAAAAGTTATCACCGTACTAAGGTTGAGGCTTTACAATAAAACAATAATACCTTCTGAAAATCTAGAATTTGTAATTGTAAAACACATTAGCATTCCATCAGTGAAATTGGCAACCCATCAGCTGTTGTGGATTATAGCGAGATGACTACAATTCTTATACCGATCATATTTGAATAAACTAGATTCACCGTACTTTCATGTGATTTATTCTTATACGGTACTTTCGCTAATGTATGATCACCGTATGATCATATTTTAATTCTTCCTAAGCAATACAACAATTAATCGGCAAGCCCATCAATCAATCTTAGTAGAGTAACATCATGCTGTAAGTTAATCTTTGACCTGTATATTATTTATTGTTTCTTTACAATAAAAATTGTACAATTATTTATTTACAATAAATATTATTTTATCAAAAATATCGTCAAATTTTTATTGGGCATACCCGTCGATAAAATCCTAGGCTCACCACTGGTTTTAGACCTATCGAATCTATCACGTTAGACTCAGATCGAAGAAAGAATAGACTTAGGGATTATCAGTGGCGCGTATGGTAATATGCTCCACTGATAAAATCAGCACCATTTTTTTTACCAATGGCGGATATTGTTGTACCACGGATAAAGCGAGGCTTGCCCTCCTGAAAGGACTATATCTTCTCATGGTATCTTTTTTGGTGTTAATGATAATCCCAAATGTGTTTTAATTGTGCGCTTGAGTTTCAGGGGAAACATTGTTGATGTCTCCTTCTATAGTGGTGGATGCTCTCTTGGGATCTCATGAAGACGGTGGCCTTTTTTAGTCTTCTCCTAGTTTCTCTCCGGTTATTGTTTTTAGGTCACCGTACTATTAAGAGGGGGTCCACTTTGAAAGGCTGTGGGAAATCACTTGTTCTTGCACAAACCTATATGCACCGCCACAGCCATCCCATTATTCCGTGAGAGAGCGTGTTCCTGTTCTGTTGGGGCCTTTTGTGTCTCACCGGAACTTCCGGTCATAGGCCGGAAGTTCCGCTCAAACTTTTTCTGCGGGCTGTTCTACACTTTGTTCCGACGCTAGTTCCGCCCCAAGTTCCGATGGTGAATCAGTAACCTTCTGTTCGAAGAGTTCTATTTGCCGGAACTTGGGCCGGAACTTGCATCGGAACTTGTCCTGCCAAAAGTTCATGAGCGGAACTTCCGCCCGTGTCGAGATTCGGTCAGACCCAAAAGTTCCACCCCTTGTTCCGCCCCAAGTTCCGGTGGCGGCTCAGTAACCTTCTGTTTTGAAGTGTGCTAATTGCCGGAACTTGGTCGGAACTTGCATCGGAAGTTCACCGGAACTTCCGGTCGGTTTTGACCGGAACTTTCGGCTGCGCTTCTGGAGCGGGCGTCAATGGTCTGATGACCGTTGGAGCCGAAGGCGGAACTTCCGCCTCTCACCGGAACTTCCGTGAGGTCGTGGCTGTAGCGGTTCAGCGAGGGGCCTATTTAAGGCACCCTCTTCTTCCTCCCACTCTCTCGAATCTCTCTCCCTCCTCCAGTAATGCTTGAGCTTCACCTCACTAGATCTCTCTCTCTAGCCACTCAAATGACTTGATCTTTTGAGAGGTGAGGGAGGTGACCTAGATCTACACTTCCACCTAAGAAGATTTGATTTCCCCACCCATCCTTTGTGGATATTGTTGCTCTTGGGTTTCTTGGAACCCTAGGCGGTGTAGGGCATCCTCGAGCTAAGGCGTGCGTTGCAAATCTTGAGGTGTCGTTGAGGGACTCAATTGAGTGGAGCCTCCCCTCAACCTCGGTGTAAAGGTTTCGTTGGCGCCTTCAAGGTCACGGTTAGTGGATTGTGAGGCCTCCTTTGTGGGGAGCTCACCGGAGAAGAAGGTGAGGCCTTTGTGGCGCGGGTGACCTTGTGTGGCCCCGACACCTCTCCAACGTAGACGTAGCTCCTTGGGAGTGAACTACGGGAATTACATCTCCGTGTCCCCTCTCCGGTTACTTCGTTCCCTTCCTTTACTCCTTGCTATTTACTGTTTTTGTTGTTGGTGTTTGTTTTCTTGCATTTAGGTTGTTCACTTAGTTGCATCTCTAGATAACTTCCTTTCTCGTTGAGCCTAAAAGTGAGAAACAAATTAAAATTGGGTAGACGCCTATTCACCCCCCTCTAGTCGTATCAAGTCGGTACTTTCAATTGGTATCAGAGCCAAGGCTCTTATTTCGGGCTTTACCGCCTAAGAGACTATGGCCGACGAAGGGGGTAGTGAAACCGAAAAATCCAAGAACTTGGCCACTATGGATGACCTCAAGCAATTGGAGTCATCCATGATGTCCAAGTTCGAGGAAATGATGACTCTCTTGCAGTCTCTCAAGCCAAACCCCATGGTTGCTATTGACACACCCCAACCCAACGAGGTTCCTCCCACCGTTACGGTGTCCGCCCCCGGGGTAACTCCCGCGGCTGCCACCACTCACTTGGGACTTGGTTTTGTTGCTCAAACCTCTACCAAGGTTCCAAGTGAGAACATCGAGGAGCCCGAGAACCCAACTTCCAAAGAGGAAAATGGAGGAAAGGACTACTCGGCGGTACCCCCACCGCCGAAGTACACTCCGGATCCACCCATCCCCATGCCACACATTATACCTCAAGGAGCACCACCCATGCTAGATACTTCTAATTTCGCCAATTGGCAATATCTAATGCGCTCACATATTTCCATCTCATCCGTTGAGTTAATGAGGATTGTGGAGGATGGATTCTCTCCATATGACCCAAAGAAGTTGACACGAGGTGAAGTGGTGGACAAGCAACTCAATGCCACAGCTTTGGGAATGATTCAAAAGGCCTTGACTCCAAAGGATTTTGCTCACATTCGCCAATTTGACACCGCGAAGGAAGCTTGGGATCAACTCACCGAGCTCTTTGTTGGGAATGCTAGCATCCAAAGCTCCAAGTTTGATGAGATCAACAACGAGTGCGATGGTTTCGCAATGCAAGATGATGAGACCCCCGAAGACATGTATAGGCGCCTTAAGGTCCTTTGTTCCACTACGAGGGACCTTGGGGTTCACTATGTTGATGATAAGTTTATGAAGAGGAAGTTCATTCAAGCTCTCCTCCCATTTGAAGAACAAAAGCTCAACTCTATCAAGGGAAGAACCAACTTTCACTTAATGACCTCCCAAGAAGTCTTGAGTGAAGTTATTGCCATGACTATTGCCAAGAAGAATGCGGAGTCCGCTCGAGCTAGAGCTATTGGGTCAACCAAAGTGAATCTTGCTTTGAAGGCCAAGGCTATTGAAGTTGATGATGATGATACATCAAGTGAGTGGTCTCAAGAGGATCTCAAATGTGCCTTCAACGAACATCTTGCTCTCGCTTCAAGGGCCTTTTGGAACAAGTCCGGGTTCAAGTCAAGGTCAAGGGACAACTCAAGATTCAACTCACCCAACAAGTCTCCCAAAGCAAGGTCGTGTTACAATTGCAATGACAAGAGTCACTTTGTGGCCAAGTGTCCCTTTGAGAACCGTGAAGACAATGGTGGTCGTCTCATTCGCAAGATCAAGTCAAGACCTCCTCATCCTTTGAACAAGAACTACGCCGTCAAGAACGCCACTAACAAGGAACGAGCAATTGTGGTCCATGAAGAATATCTTTCGGGCACGGATGAAGATGATGATGATGAAGTTCATGGTGGAGAGATTGTGGGGGTTGCTGATATTGCCACTACCTTAACTCCACGTCTATCCCTCTTCAACTCTCCAAATGAAAATGTCATCTCCTCCAACCAAAAGTGCTTCATGGCCAAGGCCACCGAGGTAACACCAAAACCCACTCCTCAACCTATCTCTAGTGAGCCTTCCTCTCTTGATCTTGTTGGTCTAGAGGTGAAGAAAGAGATGATTGACATGTGTGAATTTGTTGCTACCTTATATGAAGAAACTAAAAAATGCTTTGAGTCCTTACTTGCACAACTTGACAATGCTAGAGATGCCTTAGATGAAAAGGAAGAACTTCTTGACTTGCTAAGTAAAAATGAAAGAGATGCCGCCGATGAAATTGCCTCTCTCACTCAAAGTCTTGAAGATGAACAAAATATGAGAATTAATCTTGAAGAAAATGTGTCTAAGCTTGTAGATGATCATAACAACACTTTGACCTCTACAATTAAAGAACGTGACCATGCTCTTGCTTTGATTAAGGTTCTCAAGAAAGAAAATGCTGAGTTTGTGGGTGGTCATGATAGGACTCAAAAGGATCTTGAGAAACTCAAAGAGGAACACAAAGCCTTGGAGAGTAAATTCTCAAATCTTTTTGAAGCCCATGAACAGCTTCAAACTCAATTAACTTGTGATCTTGTTGGGGAGGTAACCCCGGATAGGGTAAAGACGGGGAAAGACGAGGGTAAAACCCCCATCTTGTTTCCGAGTTACAGTTTAAGTCGGCCGAATCCTGTAAAAGTCGGCCGACATATGAAGGGAAGAGACCCGTCCATTTATGTTAAGACATTACCCGGCCGAGGTATTGCGTAAGTCGGCCGGGTTAGCCTGAGTGATCTTAATGCAGTTGAAGGACGATCCGAGTTATCGAGGATGGACCGAATGATGTGAAACTTGCAGGAGAAGGAGAAGCCTGAAGTCAAACCCTAGCTGCAAGCTAGGGTGAATCTGAGCGGAGCCAAGCGCTAGGGACAAAGGTGCAGAGCGACAGAGAAGCATGAGGAGGTCACGGAGGTGACAGTCCAGAAGCCCGAGGCGCACAGGAGGGGCCCTCTGGAAACTTGCCATCGTTAGACGGGCGACAGGGAAAGAGGGGCACCGAACTACTATATTGGGACAAGCATATTCCACGAATATGCTTGCCACCTCAACCCTAGAGGAACCCAGGCATCTCCTTTATAAGGGGAGGCTTGAACTCAGAAGGGGGCATCGACAAGAGTAAGAGCCGTTAGGCTGGTAAAGTTCTTATCTTCTCCCAGTATACAACTCAAGGAGCACTTGTAGCCCAAGGAAGAAGAAATAAAAATCTTTGCCTTAGTCATCTGTGTGTAGAATCAACTACATCTTCCCTCCCCAGATCCCTCTAGTATCCATTGGCCCCATTCTTTAGCCTACCCATGGCATCTGCCGTGCCACCACCACGACAGTTGGCGCCCACCGTGGGGCCAGCAGCGGTGCTAGCTGGAGTTATGATCCGGACGGAAACTTCATCAAGGCAGGCGGTAGCGTTGTTTCTGGCTTGGTCCAGAGATTTGGTCTCTGTGACTACGTCAGCGACAATGCAGGGAGCTTCAGGGGGAAAACTCCCCCGCGTAATGGCGTCTTCATCAGCCTGGGCGAGCACGAGGTCTACGTCGGCGTCGACATCTCCAGTGTTTATCCTCACAAAGTTGTTGTTGCAGGAGAGCCGCCTCTTAACGCTGCGAGCCGTCCGCCCAGAGCACATCCTGCGGGCAGCGTCGAGGTAATGGTCGCAGTGGATCGGAGCAGCAACTGCGGGTCAAGCAGAGAACCCGCTACCCGGTGCTGTGGCGCACCAGTGCACGCACCACTACCCACTGAGGTAATCCCGCCTGCGACCAACCCGACAGAGGTGTAGGACACCACCCCAAAGGCACCTAGGGTAAGAGGACCACCTCTGGAAAGGCCAGAGAACATTCTTCAGGCGACCATAGAAAACTTGACTACGCCTGTAGCGCTGATACTTGATCCGGCAAATGCTCAGGCAGAGTTGGAAGAAACCAGGCAAAAGGTGCTGGTAGAGGCCAAAAAGGTGTCGGCCTTGCGGGAGTCCTTAAACAGGACCCTGCGAGAATATGCCAAAGCTAATAAGCTTGACGTCGCACCCGAACGGGTAGACGAGTTAAGGTTGAGAGGGAAGAACCTCATGGATGATATCAACAAAGAGCATGATGCTCATAAAGCAGAATCAGAGGATTTGGGTTTGCCGAGGTACAGTACCCCGACAAAGAACCTAAGAGCGGCAAATGCCGCAGCATTAGAGTTAAAAGGGTTGACCGGCGAAGCCCGGCAGAAACAGCAAGAAAGAGTGAACGAGCTGGTGCGCATCGCGAACCAGCAAAACGAAGAAATGCTCAGAGCAAACCCGGCGAGACCGGGGGCCTCGCGAATGGTTCATTCGGCAGGAGCAGCACCTGCCTTGTCCGTGGCAGCATCTTCACCCGGAAATAATGCTCGAAGAGACAAAGCAGTAACCTCGGGAAAGAGGAACAAGCAGATTGTCCCATATGATCCGGCAATGGCCGGAAAGGCAAATGAGAACAGAGGCAATGCAAGCCGAGGTAACAGTGGGGAGAGGAACCACGGCCGTGTGGAAAAAGATGGCGGAAGCCGAGGCAACGGAGATCTCGGCAGAAGAGAACCCGCGAGAGGCAATCATGAGAACAATACCCCGGTCGAAGTAAGGAGAGAACTGCCACTCAACCCGCAACCGAGGCATGAACCCCGGCAGGAAAGAGAAACGAGGCCAGCTCGCCACAATCAAATTAATGAGAGATACAATGATGGTTATTCCGAAATGGAATATGCGATCCATGGCGGAAACAACCACTATGGAATACAAGACAGAGTTCTGTACAGAGATTTGCCGTCAAATGATGCAAGAGTGAAGCTAGACCGGCTAGACCGCTATAGTGTCTGAGTTATTGGAAGAACAGGGTCCACCAGTACCGACATGCTTTGGACCACGTATCATGGGAGCCACGCCAAACTTTCAGCTAGCAAGGGGCACGAAAACATATAATGGGAGTACCAAACCACAAGACTGGTTGATTGACTATGCCACTGCTGTAAAAATAGCGGGTGGGAACTTACGATGGGCAGTACGGTATGTACCACAAATGCTGGAAGGACCAGCTAGGGTGTGGCTGAATAATCTACCAGCCGGCAGTATCAACTGTTGGCTGGATTTTGAGGAAATGTTTGTCAGCAACTTTACTAGCACATACAAGAGGCCAAACAGGCCACAACAGTTAGCCATGTGCAAGCAGAGGCCGAATGAAACAGATAGAGAGTTTTTAACTCGGTGGTGCAACCTGAGAAACTCATGTGAAGGAGTCATAGAATCCCAGGCAATAGCTTGGTTCGCACAAGGATGCCGTTATGGCAGCAGACAGGCAACGCGTCTACAAAGAGATATGCCACCACATGGCGAAACTATCGAATAGCGGACTCCACGCATTAGGAGACCCAACGCAGCCAGAATTAATGTCGGCGGATCATCGCGAGCAGCAGGACCATTATGCAAGAGATTAGGCCGGGTCAAATAGGCGCGGTGATTTCAGAGGAAGACGAAGAGAGGAAAGGCCAGATTATAGATATAATTCGGCCCAAGTGGCGGCGATGGCAGAAGACCCGCCGAGTTACGGAGCAACTCAAAGGCAGAAGAATGGTCCTCAGCAGTGGACACCAAGAAATGAAGGAAAAAGGCAGTGGACCCCAGAACAAAAGAAACAGTGGAAGGAGAGGCCGAAGTACACGTTCGAATCCATGTTAGATCAGCCGTGCAAATTTCACACGTCAAACCCATCCAGGACAGCCAACCATACCACCCGCCAATGTGCATGGATGAAAAATGCAATGGGAACCCCGCAGGTTCAGGCACCCCATCAAGTACATCAGAAGATCAGCCACAGCTTGATCTGGAGCAATGCACAAGAATCGATGTTACCGCCCCCTCCCCCGAGATACGATAATTCGGATCGGAGAGACGCGGTGCATCAAGTGATGAACCAAGTCCAGGATGGAAGGACAAATCCGGCGAATACCGGACGCAATGATTACAGAGAACATCATCAATCCTATTGCGTGTTCACAACGGAACAGCAAGACAAGCAAAGCGTGCAAATACCGACATATGGAGGTGAATGCAGTTATGCCGGCAGTACCAAGATATATGCCTTGGTCGGATCAGGAGATAACTTGGAGCATAAAGGATCATCCTAAGATAATGCCGAGTCCCGGATCATATGCACTCGTGTTGGATCCGACATTTGTGGGACCGAGCATCAATGTGAAATTCTCAAAGGTACTCATAGACAATGGAAGCAGTATCAATATCATGTACAAGGATACCATGCATAAACTCGGAATATCGCAGAACATGTTGCAATCCACGAGGACCACTTTCCATGGAATAGTGCCAGGGCTTTCATGTGAACCCATTGGTAAGCTCCGAGTGGATGTGTTATTCGGCACAAGAGATAACTGCAGAGCAGAAAATTTAGAGTTTGAAGTGGTGGATCTAGAGAGCTGTTATCATGCTCTACTCGGACGGCAGGCATTGGCCAAATTCATGGGCAGTTGTCATATAAGTTATCTGAAAATGAAGCTACCCGGACCACAAGGAGTGATAACTATAGCAGGGGATTACAAGAAATCAATGGAATGTGCATCAGCCGGGTCAAATTTGGCCGAATCATTGGTTATAGCAAGACAAAAAAGAAGGATTCAGGAGGTAGCAGCCCCTCGCTCGGCAATTTGAACATGCCGGCACTAGCCAACCCGCATGGCGTTGTCTCTTTTCACCGACTAGAGAAAGCGAAAAAGTTTCAGATAGATGAGCAATTCCGGAGCGTCATCGTTACTATTGGTGCAGGCCTGGACGCTAAATAGGAAAGCGAGCTCACTAACTTCCTCCGTGAGAATCGGGACATATTTGCATGGTCGACTCAGGATCTGCAAGGTGTTCCGAGGGAGTTGGCGGAGCACTCTTTAAATGTAAGGCCAGGAGCAAGGCCGATGAAGCAACCTCTCCGCCGCTTCGCCGAAGACAGGAGAAAAATAATAGGATATGAAATAGCTCGGCTCCTCGCAGCCGGGTTCATCATGGAGGTGCTGTACCCGGATTGGTTGTCGAATCCGGTGCTAGTAGAAAAGAAGAAAGATGATCCCAATGTAGCCATTGTATGGCGAATGTGTATCGATTACACGAACCTGAACAAGGCGTGTCCAAAAGATCCTTTTCCATTGCCTAGAATAGACCAAGTCATTGATTCGACCGCTGGTTGTGAGTTATTATCATTTGTAGACGCGTACTCTGGTTTCCACCAGATACCGTTAAATCCGGCCGATCAAATAAAGATCATTTATTACCCCGCACGGGGCTTATTGCTATCGCACAATGCCATTCGACTGCGAAATGCAGGAGCAACATATCGAGATGCATGCAAAAATGTCTACACGATCAAATAGGAAAAATGTACAAGTATATGTAGATGTCGGTCATTAAAACCAAGGAAAGCAAAACGTTCTTTGGAGGATATACGCAGACTTTCGCGAACTTGAGAAGGTTCCAATGAAGCTTAATCCGGAGAAGTGCACGTTTACGGCGTCGAGGAAAAATTACTCGGTTTTCTTGTATCTAGCCGAGGTATAGAGGCCAACCCAACCAAGATAAAGGTGGTAGAAAGAATGGAGTTGCCGAGGTGTCTAAATGACGTATAAAAGTTCACAGGTTGTTTAGCCTCGCTCAGCCAATTTGTATGTCGGCTGGGAGAGAAGGCATTACCACTCTATCAACTGATGAAGAAATCAAATAAGTTCATTTGGACTCCACAAGCAGACAGTGCATTTCATGAATTGAAAAAGATGTTGGTCACAGCGCCTGTCTTAGCTTCTCCATTGTCAAAAGAGCCTATGCTACTCTACATAGCAGCCACTAATAGAGTAGTGAGTGTTGTAGTCGTAGTGGAACGACTCGAAGATGGTAAGTCGGTACAAAGGCCGATGTATTATTTAAGTGAGGTGTTATCCACTTCAAAGCAGAATTACCCACATTATCAGAAGATGGCTTATGGAGTATATATGTCGGCGAAAAAGCTTAAACATTACTTCGAAGAGCATCTCATCAAAGTGATTTGTGAGGCGCCCATAGCCGACATATTGAGCAACAAATACGCAAGTGGCCGAATAGCAAAATGGGCAATCGAGTTGTCGACATACGCTCCACAATTTGATAGGAGAGACGCAATCAAATCTCAAGCAATCGCCGACTTCTTCGTAGACTGGGCCGAAGTGCAGTATGAGCCACCATTACCAGATCCAAATTATTGGACGATGCATTTCGATGGTTCCAAACTAAGACATGGTTTGGGGGCAGGAATAGTGTTAACCTCGCCTAAAAAAGATCAGCTGAAATATGTGCTACAAATACATTTTGCCGCGTCTAATAACGTAGCCGAGTATGAAGCACTAGTCCATGGATTGAAAGTAGCAAAAGAGATCGGCATACGCCGAATCTTATGCTATGGGGACTCGGACCTAGTAGTACAGCAAGTCTCAGGCAATTGGGATGCATTAGATGCTAATATGGCTTTATACAGATTTCATGTGCAAAAGATCAGTGGATACTTTGAAGGATGTGAATTTCACCACATACCTCGGGCAGAAAATGATGCCGCAGACACGTTGTCAAAGCTCGGATCAACCCGGCAGTCAATTCCACCGGGCATTGCCCTGGAACACCTCAGAAAACCATCAATAATCCCTTCACCAGAATCCGAATCTATCTTTATTCCGGCTAATTCGGCAGCAGACAATGTGCCGATGGAAGTAAACCAACAATATAACTCGGAATCCCCCAAGAGGAGGACAGCAGAAGTAAGCACAATCATAGAGAAAGCCGAGATAGATATGTCGGCAGAAAACATGGAAATAGACAATGAAAGTACACCAGAAAAAGTCACACCGCCATGGGCGCAACCCATATTCTCTTACCTTAAAGACTCGATATTGCCGGATAATGAAGTATTAGCTAGACAAACTGTAAGGAGAGCAAAAGCTTATACAATCATAAACAATGAGCTATATAAAAGAAGCGTCACAAGCGTGTTGCAGAAATGTGTGAGTTCGGCAGAAGGTCAGGAGATCCTCCTAGATATACATCAAGGAGAATGTGGACACCATGCTTCATCTCGTGCCTTAGTAGCCAAAGCATTCAGGCATGGATTTTATTGGCCAACGGCGTTAAAATAAGCCAAAGAGTTGGTTGAGAAATGCAATGGTTGTCAGAGATATGCAACCAAAATACATATGCCATCGGCCGAGTTAAAAACAATACCCATCACTTGGCCATTTTCTGTGTGGGGTTTAGATATGGTGGGACCATTTAAGCCGGCGCGAGGTGGAATGACCCACATACTGGTTATGGTGGACAAGTTCACGAAATGGATTGAGGTGAAACCGATAAAAAAATGCGATGGGCCCACAGCAGTGAAATTTCTCAAAGATATTATCTTAAGATATGGGTATCCGCATACGATTATTACGTATAATGGCACAAACTTTGCGAATGAGCTTTACGATTTTGCAGAGAGAAACACATAAGACTAGATATTGCCTCTGTGGCTCACCCAGCATCTAATGGGCAAGTGGAAAGGTCCAATGGACTAGTACTATCAGGAATAAAACCACGACTTGTCGAACCATTGCAAAGGTCGGCAGGATGTTGGATTGAGGAACTCCCAGCCGTACTATGGAGCCTCAGGACTACTCCGAATAGATCAACAGGTTATACACCATTCTTTCTGGTATACGGGCGAGGTCATTCTTCCAAACATAATACATGACTCGCCAAGAGTTACTCAGTATACAACCTCGGAGGCAAACGAGATAGCTCGGCAAGATACTGTAGACCTGCTAGAAGAAGCCAGAGAACTGGCCCTATCACGATCAGCTATTTATCAGCAGAACTTGCGCCGATATCACAACAGGAAGGTGAATCCAAGGGTATTCAAAGAAGGAGATCTAGTCCTCCAACTGGTACAACGCACGGCCGGCATGCACAAGCTGTCACCTCCATGGGAGGGACCATTCATCGTGAGCAAAGCATTGCATAACGATGCCTATTATCTAATCGACGCTCAATCTCCCGGAAGGAACAAGGCAGACAAAGCTGGCGAAGAAACGAAGCAGCCATGGAATGTAGCCTTGCTTCGCCCATTTTACTCGTAGCATGATGACTCAAGGTCAAACACCAATGATGTATTGAACCTCGGCATCCAGAGCAGTGACGCGGGGACTGCCATATGTTATTTTAATTCCGTGTTATGTATTTGAACCTCGGCACCCAGAGCAGCGACTCGGGGACTGCCATATGTTATTTCAATTCCGTGTTATGTATTTGATCCTCGGCACCCAGAGCAGTGACTCGGAGACTGCCATATGTTATTTCAATTCCGTGTTATGTATTTGAACCTTGGCACCCAGAGCAGTGACTCGGGGACTGCCGTATGTTGTTTCAAATTTCATCTTATGTATTAAACCTCGGCATCTAGAGCAGTGACTCGGGGACTGCCATATGCTGCCCAAAACTTTGGTTGAGCACTAAAACTCGATACCCTGAGTAGCACCTCAGCATTGGTCCTATATTATTTCTAATATTTGGCTTACATACGAGACTTCGGCGAGACAGACAGTGATTCGGGGACTGCCATACATCATTCCGAAGTAACAATCAACCTTCGATACAAGAAAGGGGTAACACTTCAACACCACGAATCAGAGCCGATCAATCTGGTATGATATTCGAAGCTCACACCTAGACTACTCGGCTAAACCACGAGAATACAAAGACAAGGATGCATCCTAAAAACAGGAAATCACGAGTCATCAAAGCAAGAATTCGGACGAAGATCCAACTTAAACAAAATTATAACAGATACAAACTCATATGTCGCAGCAGTACACGGCAAAAGAAGTTCAGGTCATACAGAAAACGGACAAATGTGTCGCGTACATCATACGCCCGACATGCCAGGGTTAAGAAATAACTTAAACGTTTTGAGCTGAAGAGGCAGCGACTTGGTTAGGCGTTGGGCACTCCGACGTAGGAGGAACTTCGACCGAGGTTGCCTCGCCTTCCATAGACCCAGGTGCAACTTCAGTCGAAGCCCGAGGCTGCTCAGGAGCTTCAGTTTGTGCGGTTGAATGCCCAGTACCTTTGGAGGAGGACCGCGCATCGCCGTCACTGTCCGAGCTTGAGCTAGAGCTACCAGATGTGGCCGAGTCATCCTCACCCTCCTCTTGCCCAGCTGAATTGTTATCCGAGGCATCCTCAACGACCTCATCATCCGGTTTGGAAGGAAACTGACCTTCATTCAGTGTGCACATCGGCATACTCAACAAGCTGGAAGGCGAGCTTGTCAAGAGCAACAAAAGTGGGATCCTCAACCAACGAGAACCAAGGCGCATGATTTCGGGATATCAAGAGAGATGTCTTCGTACCATGACATAATAACAGTGAGAGCCATATCGAGCGCCCGTCGAATGATTCCTCCAAAGACTTAGTTGCCTCTCGGATGCCATCAGTCTTTTCACCAGTAATTCGACCTCATTGATATCAGGGGTCCCAGAAGTGTTCGGCCAAAGAACATGGTAAGCTCGAATAGCTGCCTGCACCAAATCCCGGCCCATAATCTAAAACAGCGAAGAACTAATAACATGGTAAGACGGGGACTGGAGCATATAGTAACATCTGAAGAACTAATCTAAAACTCTGCAAAACAGCGATTACCTCATTCATCTTGTTAGTATCAAGGATGAACTTGGCAGCTTGATCGAAACGGCCACTGATGTCGGAAAGCTGAAAGGGCTGACTGATTGGATTACCCTCAAACTGATCAGCAGCATTCCAATTATTAGCATACTCCACCAGCGAGCCGAGGCTGTTCCCACTAGCCGTCCGAGTTAAGACTTTACCCCGAACATGTTGTGTAACCACTGCGGCCGCAGGGCTTTTATGAAGAGCAAGCTGGGTGCTGGCAGCCGAGGTAACGGAGGCTTTGGTAGGCGCAGTTCCTTTGCGCAGAACGTCGGCAATACTCGGCTGAGAAGAGCCGACAAGTCCTTTCTGGGAAGAGGAGGCCTTGGTGGCAACTGTTTTTCTTGCCTTAGAAGAGGCATCAGCAGGAGCCGATACCTCGGTAATGGGAACGGTGTCTTTAGGAGCAGCAGGAGTAACGGTCGCAGAAGGCGCCGAGATAACGACCTCTTCGGCCGGGGCTGGGGTTGCTGTAGAGACCGCTGGGGCGGATGGAGGCTCAGTAGAGGAGCTCGGACCCACAGAGGGGGCAGCAGGTTCGACGGAAATCTCGGAGGGGAGAGTGGAATCAATGTTGACAAAAGAAGTATCAGGCACGTCGCGACGAGGGGGTGACTGATTCGGAGCTGAAGGAGAGGCATCACGAGCAGGACTGGGAATCCTAGTATCTTCAACGAGCGGAGGAGACGGTTGCCGAATCGGGTGGCTAGTCATGCTAGGACCGGGGGGCTTAACAGAAAGCGGAGCGCTGCGAAAACAAGAAAGAAAAATGGGTGTCAGGATAAAACACAGAAAGAGAGAAACAAGAAATACGAGCAAAAGGAACTTACCCTGCGACCCCAGGCATGGTCTTGTGCCTGGGGGGATTCGGAGCGGATTTCTTCATTCGTTTCTTGGGGGCCGCCTCTGAGGCACTAGCAGGAGCCCCGCGTTTCCCCGAGGTAACAGGGGGTCGGAAAGCAATAGGCTCGACGTCGTGAACCTGACCGGCCGGATTAGCTGGGAAAGTAGAAGCCGGAAATGCATAAGAAATAGGCATTGCGGCAACTACCTCAAGAACTTGGACCTCGTCCGAATCACCTTCCTCCTCGTGGGCCGAGGTCTTGCCACTAGCTCGAGCCGGGGCAGGATCCGACTTAGGGACGAACTCTTCCGAGTCCGGCTCACCAGTATCTGGGGTGCTCCGGTCCGCAGGCCATGGAAGCAGCAAAACCTCAGCATCCTCATTCTTCTGTTATGCGAACCTCTGCAAGACAAGAGAAAAGAAAATCAGCGAAAACCATTGCAAAAGCAATTGAGTAGCAGAGCGTTATTGGTTAAATTTACTTCGGGAGGCGGACGATCGCGGGTGAAAGGCTTCAATCCCCAAGCCCAATCCTCGGGCATCTCCGTCTTGAAGATAGCTCGGACACGCTTATGGATAAGATAGTTATCCAGTTCCACGGTCGAAACTCAGTTAGGGTCAAGAGGACCGCTCATGTAGCACAGTTTGTGAGTCCGCTTCTGGAATGGGCAGATTCGGCTGCTGATAAAGGTAGCCATCAGATCTTCACCGCATAACCCGGCACGGATCAGCTCTTTGAGCTGAATCTCAAAGGCCTCGGCCAAGGCATGGCTCTTCCTCGGATTATAAGTCCAATTCACCTTAGAAGGCGGACCAATGGAGAAGGCAGGGAGCCGAATCTTGTCCTCCGTCCCTCTGTTCTTGACGTAAAAGAAGGATTTGTGCCACTTCTTGCACGACTCTAACCCGGTGACACGAGGAAATACTGACTTCCTCCGAGGTGTAATGGACGCAGCCCCACATTGAGTAAGCAGTTTCTCGGAAGGGTGTAGAGACTTGTCAGGGATTACGTTAGAGCGAATCTGGAAGAACTTCGACCAGACGTGCACAGACGGCCATAGGCCGAAGTATCCCTCCGAGGCGGAGATAAAAGCAGAAAGAGAAGCGATGGCATTTGCAGGAAGATGATGCGGTCAAGGTCAAGTAGTCGAGAAACTCTCTAGCAAAATCGCTAAGAGGAAGACCAAAGCCGCGCGAGAAATGTGACATAAAAACTACGTACTCACCCTCCCTAATATCCGGAGAGGACTTGCTGCCGGGTAAGCGGCAGGAGACCTCGGCGGGAATCCTCCGAGTTCGGATAAGCCACTCAATCTCGCGGCGTGTGACGGAAGAGCCTTGCCACGAATCTCGCCGCCCGAGCAGCGCGTTGTCATCCTCTACCAGCGCCGAAAGAGCTAGACATGGGTTCGCGAAAAAGATCGACAGAGGAAAAGTCGGCAGAGGAAAGTTTAGAGCTGCGAGGCCCCGTCGTGATTTTGCACAAGAACGGCGGCGGAGGAACAGAGGAACCGCCGCACGAATACAAGATTGAAACAAAGAAATCTGGGATAAAACCTAGGCAACGCGGCCGGAAAGAACTCACCGGCGACGGCGCCGGAGCTGGCGAACGCGTACGAGGCGGACGGAACGACACGGCGGAGTCCACACCGTCGGAAGTTCTGAGGAGCGCGCGGCGGCGGAGCTGCGAGAGGGCGCGGATGCGAAAGGAAGAAGAAGGGCGCAGGCGAGCAAAAAGGGGAGAAGTGAATTCCCAGACACCGCGCCCCTCTTTATAGTCAAGCCACAAGCGAGGTAGTGGGATCGTGGGTACGGCGGTTAACCGTGTAGATCGTGGGTGCGACACCAACGCACGTCATTAAGTGGAGCCGCACCAAGGGCCACACAACAGCGAAGAAGGTCGCAATCCCCAAGGAAGCGAAATCGACGAGGCGTCAGTAGCCGGCCAACAGCACAAAGTGTTAATCAGAGCTTGTCGAAGTCACTGTAGAGGAACAAAAAACTAGAAGAACAATGATGGGGTTGACACGTAGGACAAGGCGTACGAGAGAAGGAACATGGGTACCTCAAACGAGAAAGAGATAACTCGGAAACAATGCAGAAAGAATATGATGAAACTGATACGACCCGGCAGAGGCTATCGGCAGGGCCATACCAGCTTCGGGGACTACTGTTGGGGAGGTAACCCCGGATAGGGTAAAGACGGGGAAAGACGAGGGTAAAACCCCCGTCTTGTTTCCGAGTTACAGTTTAAGTCGGTCGAATCCTGTAAAAGTCGGCCGACATATGAAGGGAAGAGACCCGTCCATTTATGTTAAGACATTATCCGGCCGAGGTATTGCGTAAGTCGGCCGGGTTAGCCTGAGTGATCTTAATGCAGGTGAAGGACGATCCGAGTTATCGAGGAGGGACCGAATGATGTGAAGCTTGCAGGAGAAGGAGAAGCCTGAAGTCAAACCCTAGTTGCAAGCTAGGGTGAATCTGAGCGGAGCCAAGCGCTAGGGACAAAGGTGCAGAGCGACAGAGAAGCAGGAGGAGGTCACGGAGGTGACAGTCCAGAAGCCCGAGGCGCACAGGAGGGGCCCTCTAGAAACTTGCCGTTGTTAGACGGGCGATAGGGAAAGGGGGGCACCGAACTACTATATTGGGACAAGCATATTCCACGAATATGCTTGCCACCTCAGCCCTAGAGGAACCCAGGCATCTCCTTTATAAGGGGAGGCTTGAACTCAGAAGGGGGCATCGACAAGAGTAAGAGCCGTTAGGCTGGTAAAGTTCTTCTCTTCTCCCAGTATATAGCTCAAGGAGCACTTGTAGCCCAAGGAAGAAGAAATAAAAATCTTTGCCTTAGTCATCTGTGTGTAGAATCAACTACATCTTCCCTCCCCAGATCCCTCTAGTATCCATTGGCCCCATTCTTTAGCCTACCCATGGCATCTGCCGTGCCACCACCACGACAGATCTCTCTAAGTCTTCCGCTGTGCAAATTATAGACTTGTCTAGCTCTCCTAACCCTTGTTGCAAGCATGAGCATCTCATAGAGGAAGTCAAGGTGTTGAAGGATCAACTTGCCAAGACTAAGAAGAAGAAGAAGAAGAAGAAGAACAAGAATAAGAAAAAGAACAGGGGCATGGCCCAAGGGGTATCACACAGCCTAACCCTCTTGCAAAGTGACAACTTTGCCGGAAAGAACAATCCCTCTTATATTCTTTGCAAATCTTATGATGGTCATGTATATGCTAGATACGTGGGAACGTCTTACACGCATGATTATCATTGGGACATTTGGGTGCCAAAGGTTCTTGTCACTAACAAAAGGGGACCCATTGCAAAATGGGTACCTAAAACCAAGGCTTGATTTTCTTGTAGGACTATGCTTCCGGTGGATCAAAATGGGTGCTTGATAGTGGTGCCACAAGTCATATAACCGGAAGCAAGTCTATCATGACCGAATTGAGGCCCAATATTGCCAACACCATGGTCTCCTACGGTGACAAAACAAGCTCTCAGGTTTTGGGTTTTGGCAAAGTGGTGGTAACCCCGGATGTATCCTTGGTTGACGACATGCTTGTCAAAACTCTTGGTTACAACTTACTCTCAGTTCGTGCTCTTGCTCTTATGGGTCTTTCTTCTTTCTTTAATTCTCATTCCGTGGTCCTCATGTGGAGCAAGTCTCTCAAGGTGGCTTTTGTAGGATATGTAGAACATGACTTGTATGTGGTGGACTTTTTAGGGACCACTACTCCTCATGCTCTATGTCTCTATGCTAAAGCCGACAAGGGCTGGTTGTGGCATCGCCGCCTAGCCCATGTCAACATGAGGACTTTGCAAAGACTTCACTCCGAGGGCCACATCCTTGGAATTAACGATGTTTCTTTTGCCAAAGATCGTGTGTGCAGGGCTTGTATTGAAGGGAAGATGCATGAAACTCCTCACAAAGCGCTCAATCAAATCACTACCAAGAGGTGTTTGGAGATTTTGCATATGGATCTCTTTGGTCCTCCCTCTCATGATAGCCTTGGAGGCAAGAAGTATTGCTTGGTTATTGTGGATGATTTCTCAAGATACACTTGGGTGTTCTTTTTCAAGTACAAGGTGAGACTCAACAAACCGTCATCGACTTTGCTAATGAGGTTCAACGGAAGCACAATGCAACTATTCTCTCAATTCGAAGTGATAATGGCACCGAGTTCAAAAAATATACCTTGGATGAGTTTCTCAGTGATGAAGGAATCAAGCATCAATACTCCACTCCCTACACTCCTCAACAAAACGGAGTTGCCGAAAGGAAGAATCGCACATTGATGGATGCGGCTAGGTCTATGCTAGCTGAGTTCAAGTCTCCATACAACTTTTGGGCCGAGGCCATCTCCACCGCTTGCCATGCAACCAACCGGCTTTATCTCCGCAAGAAAAAGAACAAGACCCCCTATGAACTTCTCACCGGGAAAAAGCCTAATGTTAGCTACTTTCGGGTGTTTGGTTGCAAGTGCTACATTCTCAAGAAAGGAGTTCGGTTGTCCAAGTTTGAATCCAAGGCTCAAGAAGGAATTTTCGTTGGATACTCAAATCAGTCCCATGCTTATAGAGTCTACAACAAAGCCAATGGAAGAGTTGACGAGACGAGCAACATGAAGTTTGATGAAAATCATGAGTCTCTTGTTAGGCAAGATGGTGTTTGTGATCCAAGTGATGAAATTCCTCCCAAGGCCATAGGAAGAATGGGTGTGGGTTTCCACCTCCCCATTGAGGATCCCCTTATGGACGAAGGAGAAGGACCAAGCTCCACTCAAGTGGAGCCCTCACTCTCACAAGATCATCTTGCACCTCAAGGACCTACTTTCTTGGCACAAGCTCCCTCAAGCTCTTCCAAAGCTTCCCATACTCATGACTCTCTAAGCTCCAAAGAACAAGCTCTTCATCAACAACATCAACCTCGCCACGATGGGGCTCCTCCTAAAGGCACCTCTCACGGACAAGCTCTTCATCAACCTCATCATCCTCCCCAAGATGGGGCTCCTCCTCAAAGTCACGGCTCTCCCCAAGGTCAAGCTCGTCAAGATCAAGAGCAAGTCAATGATCCTCAAGGATCCTCTCCAAGTGATGACTCCCCCGAAGTGGAAATTGATGAAGATGACCCTCGTGTTCGTGCTTATAGTCAAGGGGGGGCTCAATTGGTGGAAATGACCAAGTGGTAGCTCAAGAATCTCGAGTTGAAGCACAAGCCCGCCGTCAAGCCTATCGTCTTGCCAAGCTTATTCGAGATGTCCATATCCTTGATAATGTCTATGGAGATTTCAATAAAGGTTCCACTACTAGGAGGCAACTAGCTTCTTTTTGCTCTCACCATGCTTTTATCTCTCTTGTTGAACCACAGAAAGTCTTCGAAGCTCTTAAAGATGATGATTGGCTTGATGCTAGGAACGAGGAACTTCACAAATTCAAGAGGAACAATGTTTGGACATTGGTTGAGCGGCCCAAAGACTATCAAAACGTCATTGGAACCAAGTGGGTCTTCAAGAACAAGTGCGATGCGAATGGAATTGTCGTGCGCAACAAGGCAAGGTTAGTTGCCCAAGGATACTCACAAGTTGAGGGCATCGACTACGGTGAGACTTACGCCTGCTGTTCGCCTTTGAATCCATTCGTATGCTTCTTGCCTTCGCTACCCATCATAACTTTAAATTGCATCAAATGGATGTTAAGAGTGCTTTTCTTAATGGTCCTTTGAAAGAGTTGGTATACGTCAAGTAACCTCCGGGTTTTGAGGATCCACTTTTTCCGAACCATGTCTACAATCTCAATAAGGCACTCTATGGACTCAAGCAAGCCCCACGTGCGTGGTATGATTGCCTTAGGGAGCTCTTGTTAGACCGTGGCTTCGAAGTGGGCCTCATCAATCCCACTCTTTTTACTAAGAAAGTTGGAGGCCACTTGTTCGTATGCCAAATCAATGTTGATGACATTATCTTTGGGTCTATTAACAAAACTTTTAATGAGGATTTTGCCAAGCTCATGACCGACCGCTTCGAGATGTCCATGATGGGGGAGTTGAAGTTTTTCCTTGGGTTTGAAGTCAAACAATTGAGGAAAGGGACTTTCATCAACCAAGCCAAGTACATCCAAGACATGCTCAAGAAGTTCAAGTTTGATCAAGTCAAAGGTGTCAAGACTCCCATGCCAACTAAGGTTAATCTTGATCTCGATCCCAAGGGTAAGGAGGTGGATCAAAAACTCTATCAATCGATTATTGGTTCTTTGCTCTATCTTTGTGCATCCCGACCGGATATTATGTTGAGTGTGGGTATGTGTGCAAGATTTCAAGCTGCACCAAAGGAAAGTCACATGGTGGCGGTCAAGAGGATCTTTCGATATTTAGTTCATACCCCAAACTTTGGGTTGTGGTACCCCAAGGGAGCCAGCTTTGATCTCATTGGTTACATGGACTCGGACTGGGCTGGTGACAAAGTGGGAAGAAAGTCAACCTCCGGAGCTTGTCAGTTCCTCGGAAGATCTTTGGTTTGTTGGTCCTCGAAGAAGCAAAACTGTGTGTCTATGTCCACTGCCGAAGCTGAGTACATCTCTGCCGCAAGCTGTTGTGCTCAATTGCTATGGATGAAGCAAACTTTGAAGGATCTTGGACTATCTTTTGACAAGGTGCCTCTCCTTTGCGACAATGAGAGTGCCATTGCTATTGCTCACAATCCCGTGCAACACAACCGGACCAAGCACATTGAGATTCGTCATCATTTCATTCGGGACCATGTTGCTAGAGGAGACATTTCTTTGGAGTATGTTCCCACCAAGGCAAATCTTGCGGATCTATTCACGAAGCCTCTTGATGAAGCAAGGTTCCGAGAGTTAAGGCATGAGCTAAATATCATTGATTTGAACAATGTTGCTTGAGTACCTTGCACACCTACCCGCGTCTCAATGTGTATCTTGTTTGGATGTAGGCATGGATTTAGGGGGAGTGTAGTTCCTCTTATGAACAAACGCTATCCCTATTATGCGCACATTAAAGTTTTCATACTCTATAGTCTAAAGGAGACCATTTGAGCTTCATGATGAGTGTTGGTAATGAACCCAAAATATATCTTCGCGATGTCAAGCCATTTACTCTTATATAAGGTGGCCTCGGCCACCGACCCGTTTTTATTTGTGTCTTTGACTCGTTTTTATTCGTTTTTATTTGTGTATTTTGGGTTTTTGTTGGCTTTGGTTCTTCACAGTTTGAGCTATCTATCCTAAGCCTTTCCTTACCTCAATCCCTCTCTATTCCCTGCACAAGTTCTTCCTTGTTGTCTTCCGAACCTGAGATGGTCCTTCTGGCGTCAGCGGAACTTTCGGTCAGCCTGACCCGGAAGTTCCGGTCCACTGGAACTTCCGGTACCTGACCGGAACTTCCGTTGGTGCTCCCTGTCCTATATAAGGTGGGCCCTGGGGGAAAACGGGATCTTCTTCCTTTTCCCCCAAGACCCATCCTCTATTTGGAGCGCCGCCGACCAGGACCTTTCCACGAAGGTGCTCCGACCCCTTCGTCTCCAACCTCTCCTCCGTAGATCTGCTCCGTGGGATCCTTCCCCACCTCGATCTCCTGCCATGGACTCCGGTATTTGCCCTCAACTCCCTCCATTAATGGAGATCTTGCTCTCACCATGGCTTGAGTTAGGGCACACCTTGTCTAGGCTAGTTCTTTGGCTAGAACTTGTTGGAAGATCTTGGTAGGCCTAGGGTATCATGCTAGAGTAGATTGGTCCAATATATCCTTGAAAAATCTGTGCACTTGTGGCCTTTAGATCTAGATCTAGTGAACTCCTGTTGGAACCGTCAGTTTGTGGCCTCACCGGAACTTCCGGTGAGCCACGACCGGAACTTCCGGTGGACCATTTTCACCGGAAGTTCCAGCGATTCAGCGGAAGTTCCGGCGACAATGCAATTTTTTTTCTGTTTGTATTTTTCCAATCTATTTCTTTTGTTTCCGCTTCTGAACTTGTGCACTTATCCCACCTTCCCTCCCTACTCTTGTGCTTTCTTCTCAGGGCAAGATGATACCCGCCAAGGCAAGCGTGCCCGCCGACCATCCTCTGAGATTCCTTCTGAGATTGATGAGGAAGATGTTGAGGTTGTGCGTCCGACCACTCAGACTACTCGTCAGAAGGCTGCTGCTGCTGTAGGGAAGAGGCCTGCTCTTGCTCAGAAGGCCACTGCTGCTGGGCCAGACATGACCAAAGCCAAGATTTCCAAGTGGTCCCAGAAAGCTTACTCTGCATTCAGGGCTACGGATCCCTACCTCGTGCCTCGTGATCGTCTTTGCTTGGACCCTCACTTCCACACCTGCCGCCAGGAACAGATTTATGAAGAAATTTATGCATCGAAGAAGAAGTTCGTGGTTGCTCCTCAAAAGTACATCAATGTGACTCACATGGAAGAGAAGCAAGTTTACTTTGGAGAGGCTCTTGATATCTGCCAGAAGTTTGGGTTGGTTCCCCTCATGGAGCACCGTCAGAACTTTGGTGTGACCGCTATTGCTCAGTTTTACTCAACTCCGTTTCTTCGCATGCAGTCCTCTACTGAAGGTGTGATGAAGTGGATGACCAGGGACGTGTTTCTTACTGCCACTTGGGCTGAGTTTGCTAAGCTTCTTGGCTATCCCATTCAGCCTGGCCGCGGGGCAAATGGTTGGCGTGTTCATGGTCCTGAAGCTGCTGATCCTGAGGTCCTGGAGCCTCTCTACATTGAAGGGTGGGGAACTCCTGGGTTTGTGAATCATCTGCTGCCAGTTTTTGACATCATGCGCAGGGTGTACTTGAACACCATCTCTCCCAAGGCTGGCAACTTTGATCAGTTTCATGGCTATCAGGTTGACTTCATGCATCAGACTTATCTTCGCCGGGACACTGACAAGTCAATGGATATTATGCACTTCATCTACTCAGAGATGTGGGCGGCTCTCATTGAAAAGCGTCCTGCATCTATGCTCCTTACATTCAGACTCTCATCAATCACAAGTGGCTTGAGGCGACTGGCAACCCCTTTCCTCAAGACAACATCACCATTCATGAAGAGAAAAAGCTCCGTGTGAGTAAGCACCAGAAGCCTCGTACTCAGGAAGAAAAAGAAGCTGCTCTCAAGAAGGCTCGAGATGTTGCTAGTGGTCCCTCCTCTGCTCCTGGTGGCTCTAGTGCTGGTGGTCCTTCTCTCCGGAGGCAGCCGTCTTGGGCAAAGAAGCTGCCTGGGAAAATGAAGAAAACTTTCTGCTTTCTGCAGGACCGCGAGTATCAGGCTTATGTTGATCAGCGTCACAATATTCAGCGCCAAAAGGCCATCATGGCAACCCTCAACATTCCTTGCTCACCGGTCACTAGCTCTGTCACTGTTCCCAAGGAGGATTGGATTCGCGACAACTGCAACTGGTCCGAGGATGAGTCTGAGGAGGAGGTCACTGGTCCGCCTGAGTGGGGTCATTGGGTCCCTGGTTCTGCCCCCTCTCCTTCTCGTGGCTGGGACGAGTAGCTTGATCTTCTCTTCCTTTTTGGTGTCTCGATGCCAAAGGGGGAGAAAGATGTCTATTAGGTTGCCTACAGGATTTGCATGGGTTGAGTCGCGAGCCTGTTCTTGCCTTTGATCTTTTCTTGCTCGTGAACTCTCTAGTTTTATTTGTGTGCTTGTGACTTTATGTCCGTGAACTTATGTGTGCTTGTGGACCTTGTTATGTTCGAGACTATGTGCTATCTTATGCAATGTCTATGCAATGTCGTGCGTGTGGTATCTTGTTGTCATCTTATGGGCATATGCATATGGTGGTGGAGCCTCATTGCTCTTATTGTTATTATTACTCCTTGTGTCTCCACCACGTTTGGTTGGTTCCGGTATGTTCTCTATCCTTTCTAGTATCTTGCACTTGTGCTATCTTTGCAATTGGTAGGGGGTGTATGCGTGCCAGTCTTGTCCGGAGAGTTCTTTCCTCTACCTTGCACACATACAGGGGGAGCTTGTCCCGCCCATTGCAAAGATTGCTTTGTTTCTATGCAAATATTTGGGATTGTCATCTAACACCAAAAAGCGGGAGATTGAAAGGACTATATCTTCTCATGGTATCTTTTTTGGTGTTAATGATAATCCCAAATGTGTTTTAATTGTGCGCTTGAGTTTCAGGGGAAACATTGTTGATGTCTCCTTCTATAGTGGTGGATGCTCTCTTGGGATCTCATGAAGACGGTGGCCTTTTTTAGTCTTCTCCTAGTTTCTCTCCGGTTATTGTTTTAGGTCACCGTACTATTAAGAGGGGGTCCACTTTGGAAGGCTGTGGGAAATCACTTGTTCTTGCACAAACCTATATGCACCGCCACGGCCATCCCATTATCCCGTGAGAGAGCGTGTTCCTGTTCTGTTGGGGCCTTTTGTGTCTCACCGGAACTTCCGGTCATAGGCCGGAAGTTCCGCTCAAACTTTTTCTGCGGGCTGTTCTACACTTTGTTCCGACGCTAGTTCCGCCCCAAGTTCCGATGGTGAATCAGTAACCTTCTGTTCGAAGAGTTCTATTTGCCGGAACTTGGGACGGAACTTGCATCGGAACTTGTCCTGCCAAAAGTTCCTGAGCGGAACTTCCGCCAGAAGCCGGAACTTCCGGTCAGATTCGCTTCGCGACCCAAAAGTTCTGCCCCTTGTTCCGCCCCAAGTTCCGGTGGTGGCTCAGTAAGCTTCTGTTTTGAAGTGTGCTATTTGCCGGAACTTGCATCAGAAGTTCACCGGAACTTCCGGTCGGTTTTGACCGGAACTTCCGGCTGCGCTTCTGGAGCGGGCGTCAACGGTCTGATGACCGTTGGAGCCAGGCTGGGCGGAACTTCTGGCCTCTCACCGGAACTTCCGGTGAGGTTGAGGGGGCTGTAACGATTCAGCACGAGGGGGCCTATTTAAGGCACCCCTCTTCTTCCTCCCACTCTCTCTCGAATTTTTCTCTCTCCTCCATTAATGCTTGAGCTTCACCTCACTAGATCTCTCTCTCTAGCCACTCAAATGACTTGATCTTTTGAGAGGTGAGGGAGGTGACCTAGATCTACACTTCCACCTAAGAAGATTTGATTTCCCCACCCATCCTTTGTGGATCTTGTTGCTCTTGGGTTTCTTGGAACCCTAGACGGTGTAGGGCATCCTCGGAGCTAAGGCGTGCGTTGTAAAGCTTCGAGGTGTCGTTGAGGGCCTCCAATTGAGTTGTGGAGCCTCCCCCTCAACCTCGGTGTAAAGGTTTCGGTTGGCGCCTTCAAGGTCACCGGTTAGTGGATTGTGAGGCCTCCTATGTGGGGGAGCTCACCGGAGAAGAAGGTGAGGCCTTTGTGGCACTCGGGTGACCTTGTGTGGCCCCGACACCTCTCCAACATAGACGTAGCTCCTTGGGAGTGAACTACGGGAATTACATCTCCACGTCTCCTCTCCGGTTACTTTGTTCCCTTCCTTTACTCCTTGCTATTTACTGTTTTTGTTGTTGGTGTTTGTTTTCTTGCATTTAGGTTGTTCACTTAGTTGCATCTCTAGATAACTTCCTTTCTCGTTGAGCCTAAAAGTGAGAAACAAATTAAAATTGGGTAGATGCCTATTCACCCCCCCTCTAGTCGTATCAAGTCGGTACTTTCACCTCCAACTGTCGGGCCTACATTGTCTGTGTCGCATTCCTTATTTAGTGTGCCATTGATAATGCACTTATCAGTGGAGTTTTTTTGGTGATGTGCCATTGGTAATTATCAGTGGAGCGTGTCGTCATGAATTTCATACAAGTACACATAGATAGACGTATAATTTGGTTGGGCTATACGAGTTTTCTATGGGGCTACATATACCGATTAGTATTGATTATGAACGGGTATCGAGCGATCTCAACAGTTCTTATGTTTGAGTTTGTCTAAGTTTTATGCTCCACTGGTTTGGAATATTAGAGGCATTATTTTTATTTTTTTGAACTGGAAAACATTTTCCATTACTCAACAGGCTCAGCGAGATCGCTGGCAACATACACTTGTGCAAATGCTGGAGCATGATCCGGCCATACGGCTTGGGAAACATCACACAGCCTTGCACCATAGGCGGCGAGAATGTCCGCAACCTTATTACAAGCCCTCGGGCAAAAACTAACTTTAAAACAGATAAAATTAAGATAGATTAATTCTCTGATCTCCTGAATGAGAACACCATTTGGACCGCGATCATCGTCCTCCCTGTTTATCGCCTGGACCAAAAGTTGTGAATCGGACTCTATCATAATCCGCGATATACCCCAGTCCTGCACCATGTGCAGCGCACGACTACATGCTTCAGCCTCTGCTTGGAGGGCGTCATTGATGTGATAGAGTTTTCCAGTAGCTGCTCCTACTGCTTTACCTGTAGCATTTCGGACCACAAAGCCCCATCCTCCACATCCGGAATGAGGGTCAAAAGAACCGTCAATGTTTATCTTGAAGACATCTACATCAGGTGGTCTCCATCGAGGCATTATTAGATGTGCCTCAAAAACCTGTTCATTTAAGGCACAAATAAAAGTGCCATGATTGGTCTATCATTAGAGGCATATTTGAGTGCCTCTAAAGGTATACTTTTTAGGCAATTTTATCTATGCCTCAAATGCTATATTTTTTAATAAGTACTATCCATCCTAGTCCGATCTAAAAGGAATAGCCGGACTAGCATCTAGACGTTCGTTTGGAGACGGATCCAATGATGCATGGTTGGCCTATATAACACGCAAAACACCATCTAGATCTCTTGTCCCCAACGAGCCCCATCGTTGTCGCTGCAACTACCGTCGATCCGCCCCAGTCTTTGCTCGCCGGTGCCGCCGTCACCGGCCTTCTTAAACGACGCGCAAGCTTCTGGCAACTATCATTGAGGCCGCATGGGTCCATGGCCTAGAGCTCGAGCAAGGGCCCTCTAGGCCGAGGAAGGAGAGGAGCCGAGCGCCAACAACTGCACTGGGGTCTGGGGCACGGCGGCGGAGAAGCCTGTCGTGTGCAGCATCATGGCAAAGGGTGAGCAGAAGCACTGCACACGGTCTGTGTGATTCAGGGTTCTCTTCCGCGAAATAGTGGCGATTGACCTCGACGGACATGTCGATCGAAGGGAGGTGCTTCGTAGCGAGATCGCCGCGCGTGGTGTGATACCGACCGCCTGCTCCTCTATCATGGAGCAACACGATGCTTCCGAACCCATATCTTATATGCTTCCTAGCCAGTATCTTAGATGCTTCATTCAATCAATAATAAGAAGCGTACAATAGTGATTCCGAATTATCTTATGTATGCTTCTTACAACACATGGTGTGCTTCGAAAAATGCTATGTTGCTTCACTTCCCAAAGAACCAGAACATGGATTCTATTAGTGTCACATGCGCTTCCTCCTACCGATTTAGTTTTCTCCAAATCCAAAAATCACTGCGTCAGCGAAAATTACAAAGCTACCGATGAAAATAATGGCATGCTTCTTACATGAATAATTCTGCTTCACACAAACTTTCCATGAATCTCAATCCC
Source organism: Avena insularis (assembly GCA_023614405.1). Classification (NCBI taxonomy): domain Eukaryota; kingdom Viridiplantae; phylum Streptophyta; class Magnoliopsida; order Poales; family Poaceae; genus Avena; species Avena insularis. The sequence goes on along the minus strand of CM042689.1, from coordinate 24,520,625 downwards.
ATGTGTCCGTTTACCCTTTCTCTGGGGAAGAAGAAGCAGTCTGAGGAAGAAAGGCATGAGAGGTTACCGGCATTCATGGACGTGCGTTACGGGAGCAATTAGTGCGGGCAGTTTTTACGACGGAAACATGATCACGGAAAGAGCTCCGCAGGCTTAGTTGAAAATCCTACGGTCAACCTGCTTCAGATCCTACGGCTAAGCCCTTGTACGATAGGAAACAAATATCCGGCGCTGATTCGTAGCGCTGCCCATATTTTTTGCGGCATTTTGTCGACTCAAGTAATCATCCATTTAAGATATTTAAAATGCTTTGAAGGGCCAACTATTAGAGGCATTATCATATGTGCCTCAAAAAACTGTCCATTGGAGGCACAACAAATAGTGCCACAATTGGTCATTTATTAGAGGCATATTTTAATGCCACAGTAGGTCCTGAAGGTGGTGGTGTGGCGGTCCTGAGGTGGACGCACGGCGGTACTGGAGGTGTTAGCATGGCCCCAGAAGGGGATGGCGAGGGGGGAGGTGGAGGGATTCACCTCCGCACTTGAGAGGTCGTACCAGGCGGCGTGCGCGGAGACGCGGGAAAAGCAGCCCGGCATTCGGCGAGAACCTCTCTACGCCTTGAGGCGGAGCCCAAGGTCACGACGAGGAGCAAGGTGACCGGCGGCGACACTTCCTCGCACACACGATTTCGGCCAATTTGGAACCCGATTCCGACGATTTGAAAGATGCGTAAGGGGAGCGAGCAAGCGTGTTGGTGGCCTCGATGGAATTGGTACGCGCGTTTGGTGCTGATCCAGACTGGCGGCGGTGGGAGGGAGGCGGCGGGGCGCCGTTTGGGCGTGGATGGGTTGACTGTGTGGCCGATTTGGGCCGATTTGACGAAGCCCTTTTTTCACGAGGCGCGGTCTGCGGCAGAATTGACGATGCAGACGAAACTTCCGCGTGCGGGACATACAAAGGATGTCGACGAAAAAACGACGTAGTGGGTTTAGGCAGAAAACGGAACCCTCTCGTGCTTTTTATTTTTATATTATATAATATACTAGTAAAATGTCTGTGCGTTGCTACGGGTTTTTAATTTTTTTTATAATATCCATACATGTGTATACGCATATTTTAGTGCCTCTAAATGATAACTAATTATGGCACTTTTAATTGTGCCTTAATTGTTATATTTTTAGTCGCATTTCTATAAAAAGTGTCTCCAAAAGATTTGTCTTTTTGAGGCACATGTCAAAGTGCCACTAATAGTTTAGCATAGAGGCACTCACTACAGGACGCGCGCGCTACACCGAGGGCAAAAAGCCGTCGGCGTAGGCTAAAATACCGTCGGCGTATGGTACGCCGACGGCTGCCCTCGGCGTAGCCTCCTCGGCAAAGGTCTCCCTCGGCGGAGCACGTAGAGGCCGTCGGCGTAGCGGCCGTCGGCATAGCTTGTCGACAGGTTGCAAAACATTTTTTTTTAAAAAATAATTTTTTTATTTTATTTTTTTTCTCAATTTTTGAATCTTTGAATTGTTTGACTCGTTAATCTCTCACTTTGAATATTTTTAACACTAATTACACTTAATATATAATTAAATTGCAATCTTGGTCAAACTTCCCGGCCGATCACCCATCCTAATACTACTCCAGCTCCAACACGCTTAACTTCCTCGTTCCTTCAGAATCTGTTTCCGCAAAGTAATTCATACATTGTTATCAATACTATGATATCAATCCTATTAACCCTTATATCAACATGTCACATGTTTGTATTTTTTGAAATTACAAACAATTATCTAAGTAAACATTAATAAATAAGTAAAATAGTACTGAATTCAAATAAAAATATAATAATTTTACTTTTTTCTATTTTTCTATTAGTATGGAATAATTAATATCTTTAAATCTGTAAATCGGAATTTAACAAATAATATGTCTAAATTGATCAGAAAAATGAGAGGAATCCAAATATGATATCCATATCAACTAATCACAAACCCTCCGTTTTTTGAATTATCTATTTAGTGGTTGCTTTAGAAAATTCCCTTTTTACGCTCGGATAATGAAAAATGGCTTTTTGGTGCGATGAAAAGAAAAACTTGCATTGAATCTTTAATAAAATAGCATATTGTGAACCTAAAAATGATTTTTGTAAAAAAACATGAGCATCGGATCATGTACATGTAGTTCATATCTGACCCACTTCCTGCCGATTCGACAGGAATTTGTCTTTTTCACCAGAGGTGGACGGAAAGGTTTCGGATACCCCTGTTGGGACATTGTCCATATAAGGTGGTATAGTATTTTTGTAAAATATGGTGGTAGCATTTTGAATTAGCCATTTGGTGGTTGCTTCACAAAACCGTCCATTTTTTGTGCTTGGAAAATGGGAAATGGCTTCTTGGTGCGACAAAAAGGAAAACTTCCTCCTGCAACATTGTTCGCCATCTCATGATGCATGTGTATGCACAATATGGGCACATTATCACAAACTATGTCTTGATTCTAGCCATAACATTGGTCATTTGACCCGAAAGACAAGAAACCTCGAATGAGATAGGTCATTTTGTGAAGGTTTTTTGAGACATAATCAATATATCAATTTTTATATTTTTACTTATAACTATGTCACATAATATGACACCACGCTAAGGTTTCGCATTGTTTCGATCGTTTTTGAATTTTTTATGCCCATTTTAAACTATCGTCAAACTTTGTCAAACGGCGGGCATGAAGATTCTTATCTCGGGGCCGAGCCTTGCTAAACTTGCATTGGATCTTTGATAAAATATCATATTGTGAACCTAAAAATAATTTTTGTAAAAAAACATGAGCATCGGATCTTGTACCTGTAGTTCATATCTGACCTACTTCCTACCGATTCAGCAGGAATTTGTCTTTTTCACCAGAGGTGGACGGAAAGGTTTCGGATCCCCCTGTTGGGACATTGTGCATATAAGGTGGTATAGTATTTTTGTAAAATATGGCGGTAGCATTTTGAATTAGCCATTTGGTGGTTGCTTCACAAAACCGTCCATTTTTTGTGCTCGGAAAATGGGAAATGGCTTTTTGGTGCGACGAAAAGGAAAACTTCCTCCTGCAACATTGTTCGCCATCTCATGATGCATGTGTATGCACAATATGGACATATTATCACAAACTATGCCTTGATTCTAGCCATAACATTGTCATTTGACCCGAAAGCCAAGAAACCTCGAATGAGATAGGTCATTTTGTGAAGGGTTTTTTGAGACATAATAAATATATCAAGTTTAATATTTTTACTTATAACTATGTCATATAATATGACACCACGCGAAGGTTTCGCATTGTTTCGGTCGTTTTTGAATTTTTATGCCTGTTTTAAACTATCGTCAAACTTTGTCGAACGCCGGGCATGAAGATTCTTAGCTCGGGGCCGAGCCTCGCTAAACTTGCATTGGATTTTTGATAAAATAGCATATTGTGAACCTAAAAATGATTTTTGTAAAAAAACATGAGCATCGGATCATGTACCTGTAGTTCATATCTGACCCACTTCCTACCGATTCGGCAGGAATTTGTCTTTTTTACCAGAGGTGGACGGAAAGATTTCGGATCCCCTTATTGGGACATTGTCTATATAAGGTGGTATAGTATTTTTGTAAAATGTGGTGGTACCATTTTGAATTAGCCATTTGGTGGTTGCTTCACAAAACCGTCTGTTTTTTGTGCTTAGAAAATGGGAAATGGCTTTTTAGTGCGACGAAAAGGAAAACTTCCTCCTGCAATATTGTTCTCCATCCCATTATGCATGTGTATGCACAATATGGGCACATTATCACAAACTATGCCTTGATTATAGCCATAACATTGGTCATTTGACCCGAAAGACAAGAAACCTCGAATGAGATAGGTCATTTTGTGAAGGTTTCTTTGAGACATAATCAATATACCAAGTTTTATCTTTTTCCTTCTAACTATGTCACATAATATAACACCACGTGAAGGTTTCGCATTGTTTCGATCATTTTTAAATTTTTTATGCCCGTTTTAAACTATATATAATGTTTTATATTTTACTTAATTTTTATTTACAAATGTGTAATATTTTAGTGTAGATAGATAGGTCTTATTTTTCTGCAAATTTTGATATATTATTTGTATTTTTCTGAATTAGAATGATTTAGTTATGATTTTTCAAAGTTTAATGAGATAAAATAAAAAATAGCTACGCCGAGGGCAGCCGTCGGCGTATGGTACGCCGAGGGCAGCCGTCGGCGTAGCATAGGATATGCCGAGGGAAATTCTACGCCGACGGCTGCTTGGCGGAGCTGGCCTAGACGATGGCTACCGACGCCTGACGTTATTGGCCGTTGCCGTCTGCCGTCACAGTAGCTTTCCATTCCTGTAGTGTGACTGTGCCTCTATTTTTCAAAATATGAGAGACATTATCAATAGTGTCCTAAAAGTCTAAACTATTAGTGGCATTTTAAAAACTGCCTCTAAAATCTCACATTTTGAGGCACTATTATTCAAAGTGCCACAAATAGCTACAATTAGAGGCAATTATAAAAAATGCCTCTAAGAAAAGTGCCTCTATTTCTTGAACGTGCCATAGTGACGTGCGAGACCAATTCCTCTTCTCCGGTGATGCGCCACACAGGCCTCGTCCTCGCCGTCCATCGGCAAGCGCCGCCCCTGCTCCCCGCCTCTGCGTCGAGCACGCGTCGATCGCCATCTCTGCCCCTTCTTCTGACCGCGACCGCCACAGGTCCTGGTCGCCGTCGACCTTATCCTCCACCTCCCGGAGGTTCCTTCCTGATGGCATATGTTTCTCTCTCTCCCCCTTCTTCCACCTCCTCCCCCACTTGGTCCGATTCATTAGATCTTAAATTGATGCTTCTTGTTTATTCTAGAGCCGGCTGATTCCTATCAATTTGTGAGGTATATAAACCGGTAGAACTCGGTTCAAAGAAGCGAGGCGGGACTATTATATAGAAAATATCCATATTGCTCTCTCGTTTACAAGTAAAAATTAGATATTGATTGTCTTGCACGAGGCCCGTTGAGAGAAAGCCCAGCAGCGTCGATGCCAGCGATCGATAAAATACGGGTAGTTTGTCGATTTTGGAAGCGGCCTTGATTGACGAAGGAAAAAAACGACACGTTGACTTACGGGTGACACAGTGGATAATTGTTTGTGTTTTTGGAGTGTAAAGTCGTTCAAAAAAGATTTGGACCGGAAGAAACACTTCGTCCTTTATTATTAGGTATAGATTTAAACATGTTTTAGTGTGTAGATATATCTAAATTTTGATAAATTCAAGTTAGTTATTTATGGACAGAGAGAGAGCATATAAGTACAAAAACAAGCGCAAATTTCAGTTCAATGGTTAGAAAAGGAAATAGCAGAAAATCAAGAAAAGAGGACACATCATGTAAGCTACTCCCTCCGATCCTAAATAAGTGTCACGGTTTACACTTATTTAGAATCGGAGGTAGTATTTGTTTACATATACGAAGTTCATCACCGCGACGACAACGTTAGGACACAAGCATGTACATCAACTATTATATGTTAATGAGTCATCAAGGTGATGCTTTGCGGACCAAATTATAGGTGGTGAACATACATATCTAGAAATTAAATACTTACACTCTAGCAACTTATAAAAAGGAGGGAAATGATTGGGACATGCATGATAACTACTCCCTTCGTATATAAGATGTTTTAGCTTTGTGAATCGAACGTATCTATGCGTATTTTAGTTTATAGATTCGTAGAGGTTCGTAATGAACTTATATACTAAAAAACAACTAGATATATTCATCTCACAAAGCTAAAATATCATATATTTTTAAACGGAGGGAGTACTTCAATTTTGCTTAGCAGCTAGTACTAAAAATTAATCTTTCTACTAGCTGTTAACACGCAAGACAGGACATACTACCTACACATCAAGAAAACAGATTCTAAAACGAGCACAAGTATGAACCTACCTACACATCATAGTCTATATTAGAGCAGAGTAAAACATGCGAAATCAAGTGAAGCCATACTAGTGTCATTGACTAACTAGGGAGTAATAAAGCATCTAAAAGCTATAAGTTGCCACACTGTGCTGGAGCTATGCACAGCCCGGGTGGTGGTGGTGGTGGTGTGGGAGGGGGGGGGGGGGGTGGTGGGGAGGGGCGTCCCCCTAGCCCAAGAAATTTTTGACTAACTAGGAAACATACCCGTGCGTTGCAACGGGAGAGAAAAAATCAACTATAACAAAAAACATCTTGGTCCTAATTTTGCTGCAAACTCATTAATGTCATAATCTCTATTTTTATTATTTTTATTTGATCTACTCTTTTATACTTCATTTTAATTTGTTTAATGTAATCTATTAATTCAGACTATGTTTTAAATTATAATATATTTATATTTTTTGTGGGTAATGATATATTTATATTTGAAACAACCGTATGTAATATAAAATTGGCATGGCAGCCATGCCGCTTCTTTGTGAGAACAATAGATTTCTAAGATTTAATTATGCCGATTTCAAAACCTGGAACCATCTTCTATTGGCGAATACTAAATTGATGCGACAATACATTAGTTACTCACTTTGCTCATTCACACATATATGCAGTCCTACAAAAGATTTGTATCCAGACAGTACACGGTTGAGCCTATAAATTAATAGATGTGCATGTATTAAAGTCCGCTATGCTAAAATGTCATCAAATAGATCTTTTGGTTCTTTATTCACATCAGGGAAAAGATCTTCAGTAGAGATAAAGCATGCAGTTGTTGAAGGTGCCATATCTGGTGCTGCATTGGACATAAGCAACTACAGCCTGAAGCCTGTAAAAGCATGAATGCACAATAAGTTTGGTTCTCACGTCCTCATTTATGTAGACAGGAAGTGCTTGGCCAACAATTGTAAGTAGAGGAATTAGTTAATAGTAAATTTCAAAATAAAAATTTATCACCAAGGAGTTTAGGGGGAACTTTCGACTAAGTATCGGAGTATGTCTCCCAAGGGCAACAACATATTGCTATTTCTCTAAATTATTTTGGAAGGCTATCGGCCAGGACCTGAGAGTACTTAAGCAAACTATTGTTAGACATTGATGCGTAGATGCTTTATAGGCACCATGACTGCATATAAATAAATTTTGGTAAAAGATAGTGGCCATTCTAAACTCCACCACCTATCAATCAAGTAATACTAACGGAGAATTAATATTACATATGGTGCATATATAAGGGTGTCATATCACACAACTCTGTATTTAGAACAAACATCCTAGAACAAAATTGCTAGAATATGGTTCCGTTCCTTACTTCGAATTAGAAGCAGGATAGTCGTGACTGCAAATAGATACCAAGCATGAAGAATGACCATATTTAACTTACCGTGAAAGGTTGACCATTGAGTCTTGATGCTAATTTTTTCAGGATGTTCGCTACATGTCCTCAAGATATTCCAAATTTGCGAACCTTCTCATCAAGCTCTCAAAATTCAATGTTGACTACCTTAAGCTGAGAGTATACAATTGATTGTTCTGTTGGAACATGTTTTTCTTTGGCTCCTTACAATGTTCTGTAAGATTAGTATGATTTATAGAACATTATACCTTGAATAATACATCAGTGTGTTATATATTCAGAACATGTACCCTATTGTTGAAAATCTGCAGAGTGAGCTTCACAAGGATTAGTGTGCATCAATTATAGGAATTCTTCAAAGTGCAAGAAAATGTTAAGGCATTGTTTTTGAAAATAAATAAAAAATGGTACTTGACCATCTCGGTAGATCACATATGTAACAATCCCTAGTACAACCTGTACAGGAAAACAAAAGAATTTCGCACCAAGAGTTAGTAGAGGACCTAGGAAAAATTCAGCAAAAAAGGAGCCCAACAAACTATGGTTACTCGAAATCATTGTTAGCGTAATAAATATATAGCATGCTTACAATTTTGTAGTCTGGCCACTCCCTTATACTGACAAATTAAGCTTGTTTCACATTTGGCAATGAACATGTTATGAGAACATAGATGTCAACTGTCCAAACCATGCATTTGGAGACACACATATTTTTAACATTATGATAACCAAAGCTTGATGGTAGCCATCTCTGTAATATTTTAAAAAGTAATGCAGATCAGAAGAACATGAAAACTAAGTGCAAGGCTCTCAACTAACCTTTGGCACGGTTTTCGCATATGAAATACAACATAGTGCAAGGCTCTCAACTAACCTTTTGCACAGTTTTTGCATATGAAATATAACATTCTTCCCTTGGTTCTGTAACCAACGGCTTCTCTCGGCTCTTCTAGCTCAGTAAATTTATGTGTATTTGAGACAGTATATGGAACATCGATTAGTAATTATCAACCAATATATTGGAGAACTACACACTAATAACCCATTCTTACTAAATACTATAACCACTTATAGTAGCACATCAATAACAGGAAATCAACCGGTGGTACAGTCAAGATCTGTTTTATAATTATAATGCATCATAATTCATGTTCACCAACCCATTCTATAGCGCTTGCATCACAGACCATACTTTGCTAGTATATGATTTTTTTACACTTTATACATCCGTTGTATAATGTAAGCTTGTTTTAAAATTTATGCCCTGCATCTTCAAACAATCAAGCTAAGTATGACACTGAGGCAATGTGGTGGGTATTCCTTGATCCAAATAGTTCAATTTGCATAGTGAGCAACCTAGGTTTTTTTAGTAAATAGAAAAAAGAAGTATGCATATATTCACCACAAAAAGAACATGGTCGTTGTGCCCGATCGCATGCCGCCGCTAGACCCCGTGCACATACAGCTGCATATGCAGTGTTGAAACACCTTGCCACACCCTACAAAGAATAGATGTGTTGTCATTTGTCCTGTTTTAGAAAGGTCAATGTAGGAGACAACATTTAGTGTTGTAACCACACTTCTTTTGATTTATCTGAACCATCTATAGTGGATTTTGGTTCTCGTAGAAACTTTCCTAGGAGCCCTTTAGCACAATTGGCTGGTACACTTAGAAAGGATCTACTCGAGAATAAGCATATATTAATTACGATGGAAAGAAACCTTGAACTAATAATTAATTGATCCCTCAAAATGTGAAGTAAGTTCCTAATTTACAACACCTTGCCTCATGATACTGTACTGAATATTTGTAAAAAGGGACAAAGATTGAATCCTTGCATGATCACCAACTATGTTATTACATGGATACCATGCTAAAAAATTTGGATGCAAAAAAAGAGGACCATGACATTACATAAACCAAAGCTCCTTCTGTAAACCGAAAAACACATTTGTCTTATCATACACCTTTGGGCAACATATTATAGATATCCATAAATATTTAATCCAATAACACTTACAAATTTGAAGGGCATAGTTTTTTGGGTGAGATATTACGTTGAACTGCAGTAGAGAACACAAAGTCAGGTTCTCCCTTGAAAACCTATGGAAAATAAACCAAGCCGAACAATTCTATCCAACTACGAGAAATCTAAATACTTTTTTTAGGGTAGAGAAATATAAATACTTGGAGATACTACATTTAGTCATAGGAACATGTAATAATATGGTTCGTTATGCCTCCTCGCTGTATAATAAAACAAGCATAGAAAAAGGGTGTTCAGTAAACACAAAATCTGTAACCATCTAAGTTTGTCTTGGGAAAATGAAACACCTTTTAGAATGAGCTAGACATGCGTTCACCCTTACCATTCTTATTGGTTCTACACCCAAAAATCAGGGGCCATGTATAATGGAATGGAGGAGAGTAGTGTATCACTTGGTCTGGGGCGTCACCGAGCGCTCCGTGCTCCTCCTTATCAACTACACCTGGCATCCCTTTTCTCGCGGCACCTAAAGGCACGGTGGCAAACTTAAAATATTCATACTCCACAATAAGCAATTTAAGAGAACACGGTATCTTTTTGGGCTAAAATAAGCCTCTGTGCATAAACTTTTACCATGGGTGCAGAAGGAGAATCTACTCGGGACGCTAGCATCAGTCATATCAAAGTCCACAAGAAAAGCCGAGAAAGATCATATGCCACAGATACAAGCCCAAAAGTTATTTCTTAAGTTTGTAGAGTTAATAAAGCCTATATGAGTATATTAACATGTAACTTCCACATGCAACAATCAATTAAATGAGCATCAAAAGTTTCATTAATTAATTCATGACCAGTCCGGTGCCCTTCTAATGAAGGTATCACCTCAAGAAAAAGAGCCTAGGTTTTAGACAATCAATGGTTTGCTAATGAAAATTGGGAGACTGGGAGTATCAATTAAGTATCATTTGATCCAAAATAGCTCTGCTAATATGATGGTTGAATGCATTATGTCAAGATGACATTTCTTGTATGAAAACCAAGGCCAAGCATCAAGAAGTCTATTATGTTTTTTCAGCAGCTCCATCGTACAGAATATTTCATAATATTTTACAGAAATAATTAATAAGAAAAAAGGAAAATACAAAGAGTGAAGCATATGTTAGCTTCTTAAGTAACATGATCGCTATGGTGTGCCCACAAGATTAGTGTTGAAACTCTGAACTTATCACAAGATTAGTATTGAAGCTCTGAATTTATAACGAGATAAGTATTGAATCACTGACCTCATGTTGCCTATACCCAACACAAATCCAGACCTTTCTCTTATTTCTTCATAAAGACATCAATGGTACCCAAGCACTATAGCTCATTGGAAATCAAGAGTCATATGCAATTTCTTAGTACAACGGTCACATCAATGAGTTGTGGAAATAAATTCTTACGGCCGGAAGAGCAAGCAAGAACCTGATGGGCTGCCTGCGCTGCTACGTGGATAGGCCTGGCTTGGACCTGGGAGAGGCGGATGCACCTTCTTGGCATCCCTGTCGCACAGCAGAACAGAAAAAATAAGGACGAATAATATACTAAGCTATGTTCTACCAATGAAAGAGAGCATGAGCTGTCTCCGTGCAGTGTGTATGCATTTCATCGAACATGGGAAGCGCATCGGCATGAGCAGGCATACATGAAAAGCGCCTCTGTTGTAGACAACATTGGGCTCCCGTACGAGATGTTGCGGGTCATCGGCTCGCCACCAAGTCTTCCAATGGGGAGAAGAACAAGAAGGAGAGCATGAGGAAGGACGGGCGCCAACCTGACGAAGAAGACCCATGGTGAGGGATGGCGCTCAGATTCGTTGATCCTCTATTGGTAGATCATCTCAAACGACCTCTTCTCCCATCTTGTCGTTCTGGCCTTGACCTTCTCGCCTTCTCGGCAATGGCGACGATCTTGGCAAGTGGGCCGTGGGCGGCACCGGGTCTTGATCCCCTACCAAAGTTGTGTCCAGTCGTCGGTGGAGCCGGGGTGTGGAGGCTTCAGGCGCAGAGGGTGGTTGGTGCGAAGGCGCAGGGTGCATGGAGGAGCGATGGCCGGAGACGTCGGCGGCAGGTGTGGAGGCATGGAGGTGGGGCGGTGTTGCGGCGTGGAGGCATGGAGAAGGGACCGTCGATTGAGAGAGGGCACACGACTGATGGAGTATTCAGTGGCGGACATGTTGCTGTATTTATTTTCGCGAGCAGTTTTTTCGATGTTTGATGAAGGGAGAAGCGAAACGCGGCTGTTACGGAAGACAGAAGGGGGCGCACGCGACGAAGCGAACGACGTAGTGCGTTTCGGCAGAAAACGTAACACTCTCGTCTTTTTTAAATATATATATATAGTAGAGATACCCCTTCATATTTGACAATTTTTGACTAAAAATAGCCTATATTTAGCCCATTTGCCCCTCCTCCTCCCCAGCAGTGGCTCAAAGTGTCTCCTTGGCCCATTTGTCCCCCTCCAATTACTTGGCTGCCGGTGTTGCCACATGATCATAACAGGAACTGTAAGCCCAATTGAAATTGGCACACAACTAGTATTAGCAGAACAACAAAATTGATACATGATCAGTGTCGCACGAGAGGCGCCATCTCGCGGGCAAGCAGGACCACCACCGGTCTACGACAGCGCCATCGGGGCGGAGACTAGTGGCGCATCCGAGGGCGGGGCCATGCCGGCAGCCAGAGAGCCACCCAGCCAGAAATCCTAGTTCCTGATAGCTAGAATCCGTTAGCAAGCAAACCTTGGTGAAAACTGAAACAGAAATGACCAAAATACTATATGACCAAATAATATAAGCTAGATTGCAAGGACTATCATGGTCCAAATTTGTTTGCTTATATATCATCCTATGAATGCATATGCAGGGAAATCATATACATTCAAACAGGAAATTTACAAGTTTCAGCATTACCACCTATGCATAACAAGCAGCAAACAAAGTCAACAAACAGGTGAGCACATTTACTACATAAACTTCTATTGCCTATGCACACAAATAACCGATTGTGATTGAATGAAATGCATTTCCATCTTCTCATGCGGGCATGGTGGCCAGCCAACGCAGATCCTCTCGTGCATGTGTCCCTCTGATTTGGGGTGCTCTGCGGTCACTAGGAGGAGGAGAGGAGTAGCAGGGGCACCGGAGAGCGGCGTCCCGTCCGGCGTGTTGATACATTCGCCGGAGCGACAGGTTACCGAGGCGGCGACCGCAAGGGAGAGGAATTGCCTGAGGGGAGTGGAGTCGTGTGAGAGACGTAGATCGTGAGGAAGTTTACCCTAACCGAGGACATGATCGGGTAGGCTGGCTTCGGCCCAATAACATTCTTTTGGACAAATATCCACATCGATATACACAACCCATTTTGTAATATATATTCAAACAATTCGCAAGTACAATCTCCCGCCAAAAACTACACCAAAATGCCCTATGGACCTCCTACATGATATTTTCCCGCAGTGTTATCCCTATCGAGTACCAACTCGTAAGACATAGATACAAAACCCCAAGTTAGAGACAAAAATCCTGATTAGAACCAAAGTAGAGTTAATCGAGTACATAGTCTCTGATCGTATGAAAAAACATGAAGTATGCCCATGCAAGAAAACTTTGCTAGAATTATTCAACGGAAAGGAGACTCGTGGCGACCCTATACACAAATGGTTTAATCCTTAACTATTTAAACATGTGAGTTTTTGGAGATTAAAAATCAAGGGCGGTGTAGCGGGTGGCTCAAAAGGTGGCACGAGAGGACGCAACATGGGAGTAGCGGGGAGTAGCGGTCGGAGTGTAACAACACACCATGTGCTATAGGGTTGGATATTAAATGCCAAAACCTAACATAATCCACGTGAAGACTTAGAAAATAAGTCTATATGAAGGGCTGCCGCTTCTAGGCAACAATACAAGTCAAGACTATCAAGCTTGGAGTTGATCACAGAGCTACCTACATCGCCACATCATATGATAACGTCTTCACCATGGATCTTCCAACTCTCCAGCTCAAGGTGCTACTCGTCCAACTTTGGATGCCCCACTGAAGGGTGACGATGAGAGAGGGGACCAACGAGAGAGGAAGGGTGGAAGAGGTTTATTGGCACCAAGGGAACAAAACTACTAGATATTCAGGATGGCTATGCGGCGGAGTTGGTGGCGTTCGAGTAGGCCCATTTTTGGGCTATGGCACACTATTTTTCTTGAAGAGTTGGTGGGCCTCTCTAGAATTTACAAAACAAGAGCTTGAGAACTTGTTACATGATAGTGGATGGAGAGCTTTTCTTGAAGAGGTAAATTCTTTCAGTGTGAAACATATAATCAAAGTTGCTGACCTGGATGTTTTATATAAGGTGATTAAAGATCTCCATTGTTCTTAAAAAATTGAAATTAAAAAGCATAGCTTCCATGTGGATATGTTGTTTGGTGCCACAGATAGACGAATTTGAGAGTTCAACGACAAATATGATGAGGTAAACACATAGGTACTTGGTTCCACGGTGTCATTCAATCCAACTGGCTCATTTGTTTTACTTGTGATAAGGAAATGTTGGTTAAACTTGCTCACTTATTGTCCCAAAGATTTTTCAAAGATGGAACTACTGCACATTCCCTTTCAACTCACAGACTTTATTGGTGACATGCTTAGAGATGGAAGGTTTAAGTGAGTCAAAAATATTGCAGATCTTTCTATTAAGATTGTTGAGATAAAGAAGAACCTCAATTATAATCTTGTTTACGAGCTTCTTAAATTGCTTCTAGTTCTTCCTTGCAACCACAACTGTTGAGAAAGTTTTTTCTTTAATGAAATATGTGAAGAAGTCAAGGAACAAGATGAGAAGTCGGATATATACCTGAACGATTGTTTGATTACATATCTCGAAAAGAAATTCATTTCCAAGTTAAAGATGATACAATCATATCACATTTCTAACACTTGGAGAACCGCAAAGTGGTCCTATGAGTTTGCTGTTGTTGTGTAATTTCTCTACTATTTAATGATGATGTCGTTGTTATGGAATACATGAACCTTTATGTCTAGTGTTGAACATGTGTCAATCTCTGTGTCCATACATCCGTGTCGAACAAACTAGGAACCTTCGATCATGTGTTGCATTGGATTTTTTGTTGACTTTTAATAACCATTGTCAATAGCATGTGTCTTTCGTCCTAGCAAACAATGTACTACTCCTTCTATCTCAAAATAGATGTCTTAAGTTTTTTTAAATTTAGATGAATCTATATACTAAACAGTGACTAGATTTATTTAAATTTTGATAAATTTAAAGACATCTATTTGGAGGCGAGGAAGTACAACAACCATCCACACCGCGTCACCTCATGGAGTCCTGGCGGTGCTGCAGTGACCATTGTTCAGATCTTTCATCATAAAGTATGGTGCCGCTTCACGTGGATTTGGTTGAATTTTTTTGGTTGATTTATTTTCGGCCGGCATCTTATTCTTAATTCAAAGGTTGCATGCTTCAATGCAAAATTAGTTCGGATACGCTTCAATCGTGATTGGAGTTCAGATCTTTCATAGTTCTGTTATTTTTTCGGTACAGAAATAAGTGACTTAGATTTGTCTAGATTTGAATGTATCTATACATATTTAGTGTATAAGATTTGTCTAGATTTGAATGTATCTATACATATTTAGTGTATAGATACATCCCAATTTTGGCAAATACAGATCAGTTATCGAAGAACGGATGGAGTACAATATTTTCAACATTTGTGATGCAGATAGAGGCTTCAATATTAAGGAGAATCCATATCTTCCATGATTTGTTCTTCCGTTGAGATTTACGTACAATAGATTTTATTTTGTGACATTTTCTTTCCTTCGTACATTAAATGAGATTTTCTTGTGTGAGATTTCCTTGCGAGTTCGTTCACGTGCTCCTCTCCTCTCCATTTAAATATTTCCTTATATCATTTCGCTTCACCATTCATTAATCAGTACCACTTATTATACTATTAAATAGTACAGTATATATACGATATACCAAATACTAAGCCTTCTCTGCGTTACCGTCATCTACGCTAGCTGCAGAGGCGCCATTACCATACATACCACCATTACAAGCTGTAGAACACAATGACAACGATATATCGCGCTCTCCTGCTTGTGGGCATCGTCCTGACGGCGCGACTGTGCGCGTGCAAGGCGCAGGGCGGCGGCGTCGGCGACGGGTTTAGTGTCGAGCTCATCCACCGGGACTCTGTCAAGTCGCCTTATTACGACCCGGCGCTCAGCGCGCACGACCGCGTGCTTGCTGCCATCCGGCGGTCCACGGCACGCGCCACGGCGCTCGCGCGCTCCTACACCGGCAACGGCATTGTGTCCGAGGTCGTGGAGAAGCCGTTCGAGTCCCTGATGGTCGGCGTATGCTATGCCGAGGGCAGCCGTCAGCGTAGCATAGGATATGCCGAGGATAATTTTACGCTGACGGCTGCTTGACGAGACCGGCCTGAACGATTGCTACGCCGACGGCCCCGACGTTTGGCCATCGGCGTAACATCCTATTCCTGTAGTGAATCGTCCCGGCCATGCTGCAATGACCTATCTCGACCGTCCCCAGGTGAGCCTCTTGCATCATAAAGGATGGTGCCGCTCACGTGGATTTGGTTGATTTATTTTCGGCCCGCATCTTATTCTTAATTCAAAGGTTGCATGCTCCAATGCAAAATTAGTTCGGATACGCTTCCATCGTGATTGGAGTTCACATCTTTCATAATTCTACTACTTCCTTGGTCCAATTCAGAAATAAGTGACTTGGATTTGTCTAGATTTAAATATATCTAGATATGTTTAGTGTATAGATATATTCTAATTTTAACAAATCCAAATAAGTTATTGAAGGACGGATAGGGTACAATATTTTCAACATGAGCTAAATACATTACTAGTCCCAATAGTTGTGCACTAGGTGCACTTTAGTCCCACTAGTTGCAAATTGGGATGGAGTAGTCCCAATAGTTGCAACATGGTGCAAAATACATCCCAATTGACCAAGGTGTTGACATGTGACAATGATTGTTTTGCAACAACGTCCCTTCAATTTTTTGTCTATGACATGTAATTAACTGTTGCCTTGTTTACCTGGGCCCACCTATCAGAGAGAAAGAACGAGAATTAAAATTTATAGTGACCAAGGAGATTCGAACAAGAAACCTTATGGCAAGCCACTAGAGCATGCAAAGATTCATGTTTGCACTTGTACTTTATGTTTTACATACTGTACCTGGAGATTTTTGAAACACGCTAAACAAACAGAGCAGAGATGCGCACCACGGCCGCCGCCTCTCCCTGATGTACCCTCGATCCACCCCTAACCCAGCAGCTGCGGCCACCGCCTCCACCTCCAATTCGCACCAAGACCAAGTGGCTGCGCACCACGGTTGCCACCGTCAGCGCCGCCTGCCGGAACCTCAGTGCCTCTAGGGCCACTCGCCGGAGATATCCTCCACCACCACCAGCTCCGGCGACCACGGCTCCTGCCAAGAGGATGATTTCTTCATCCACCGCCATTCACCGTCCCCCTCGAACTCGACGGCGGTGCTTCTACCATGGACAACAACGAGCTAAGCTGATCGTTATCTATCTGTAATGAGCCAAGCCTGGAGTGGTTATTCATGATGGCCTGGACAGTTTCAACTAGAACGTCCTGAAGAAAAAGGTACAAGAATCAGATGGCGGAAAGAGAAGCAGGTATCAGAAAGAGAAAAGAAAAGTTCCCAATCGCCGATCGTCCTTCCAAATTGCTAGCTTCAGATTTATGGTAAATTTCTGTAGCACATGACCCTCTGAAGCGGTTGATGGAAAGCACCAAATCCACCAAGTACTGAGCAACCTAATCTAATTTGCATCACCACCTGATCAGCGCACATGATCAGAACAACGACGCATTGAAAGGAGTATGTTCCAGGCCAACTGGACGCAAACGAATGGACTCCTGTGATGACCGCCGCAGCCAAGTTCAATGTAGATACAATCGCACCATGACGTTCTATTTTATTCACCATTGTTGTAACTGATTATATTCGTTTTCAAATAAATTAGCGATCTAAGTTGGTTGTTTTGGTTATTGCGTTTGGTCGACTACCTATAGGTCGCTGGATCGATTCTCTGCCAAGCCCAAACAATTTTAACTATTTCCGCTTTCTCGGACAGGTGGGTCCCACATGAGCAAGGCAACAATAAATAACATGTCATAGACAAAAAATTTGAAGGGACCTTTTTGCAAAATAGCAACCGCCACATGTCATTTGGGATGAGCTTTGCACCGTATTGCAACTATTAGGACTACTCCAATCCAATTTGCAACTAGTGGGACTAAAATGCACCTAATGGATAATTATTGGGACTAGTGGTGTATTTAACTCTTTCAACATTTGTGATGCACATAGAGGCTTCAATATTAAGGAGAATCCATATCATCCATGATTTGTTCTTCCGTGATATTTACAATAGATTTTCTTTTGTGACATTTTCTTTCCTTCCTACATTAAATGAGATTTTCTTCTATAAGATTTTCTTAAAGCAAGTACAATAAGGTGCAGTCAGCTAGCTATAAGATATAAAATATTGTAGTCTTAGTGATGTGGATGAGAGATAAGGCTGTAGCACGTGCTCTTAGACAGTTTGCGTAAGTGAAATATGTGACACATATCAGTTAAGTAGTAGGTTTTTATGACCAAGTATTGTACAAGTGGACAATATGGCCGACTATATAGATAACATGATATTTTCTTATAGCCAACAACCGGCTATATTCTAGAGTTCGTCTGCTCTCCTCTCCATTTATAAATATATCCTTATATGATTTCGCTTCATCATTCATTAATCAGTACCACTTATTATATTATACGGTACAACATATATGATATACCATTCCCCGTATTAATACTAACCCCTGCTCTGCGTTACCGTCATCACTCGTCATCACCAATCATACGCTAGCTGCAGAGGCGCCATTACAAGCTGTAGAACACAATGGCGATGGTATATCGCGCTCTCCTGCTTGTGGGCATCGTCCTGACGGCGCGACTATGCGCGTGCAAGGCGCACGGGGACGTTGGTGTCGGCGACGGGTTTAGTATCGAGATCATCCACCGGGACTCCGTCAAGTCGCCCTACCACGACCCGGCGCTCAGCGCGCACGACCGCGTGCTTGCTGCCATCCGGCGGTCCACGGCACGCGCCGCGGTGCTCGCGCGCTCCTACACCGGCAACGGCGTTGTGTCCGAGGTCGTGGAGAAGCCGTTCGAGTCCCTGATGGTCGTCAACGTCGGCACACCGCCAACCCGTATGCTCGCCATCGTCGACACTGGCAGTAACCTTGTGTGGCTCAAATGCAAACCTCGGACAGCAGCCACCAAATGCAAACTTGAGGCAGCAGCCGCGCCGCCTAGCACCATGTTCGACCCGTCCTCCTCGTCGACATTCGGCCCCGTGCCCTGCTACTTCGACGCGTGCCACGCGCTCAAAGGCGCCTCCTGCGACGCCAGCCTCGGCTGCAAGTACCACATATCCTACCTGGACGGCACCCAGACGAGAGGCCTCCTCTCCACCGAGACCTTCACCTTCAACAGCGTTCCCGGCGGTCAACCGACGGTGCATGTGCCGAAGGTCAACTTCGGCTGCTCCAAGTCATGGAAGGGCACATTCGCCGCGGATGGCATCGTCGGCCTCGGCCCTGGGAACGGCTCCCTCATCGGCCAGCTCGGGATCGGCACCACCCTAGGCCGGAGGTTCTCCTACTGCATGGTTCCCTATTACGTTGAGAACGCCTCTTCCGCGCTCAACTTCGGCGCCCGCGCCGCCGTGACGGAGCCGGGCGCGGCCACCACAGCTCTGATCCGCAACAAGGCAGGCGCTCAACGCTACACCATCGTGCTGGAGTCCGTCAAGGTCGGCAACTCCAGCTTCGAGCACCTTTCCAACGTCATCGTCGACTCTGGCTCAGTGCTGACGTTCCTCGACAAGGGGCTCATAGACCCGATCGTGGAGGAGCTCAGACGGCGGATTGGTCTCCCGACGGTGAAGTCGCCGTCGAGGCTGCTGCAGCTGTGCTACGACGTGAGTACTTTTGCCCAGAAGTATTTGTTCGAGACGAGAGTGCCGGACATGACGCTGTACCTGGCCGTCTTTGGCGAGGCGGTGACGCTCAAGGTGGACAACACGTTCGCGGAGGTGAGGGAGGGGATCATGTGCTTTGCGATGGCGCCGGTGACCAAGGAGCGTCCGGTGGCTGTCCTCGGCCACATCACACAGCAGAACATGCACGTCGGCCACGACCTCGACAAGGGGACCGTCACCTTTGCCCCTGCAGACTGCGCCCGCTCCTACAACTCATGGTTCAAAAAATCGGACCGGTGATCAGACTTGGGGGCTGTTGGTTCAGTTTCTTGTGGTTGAACCACTGGTTTGTTGTCTGGTTTTTAAGTTATACAAGGAAAATATAACCGTGCTTTACAACGGAAGAAAAAAACCGCGACAAAAGAAGAAAATTCTGATTGCCATGTCGGGACAGCCTGGTGAGATGACAGTAGTGTGAATTTATCTTGTATTGTGGACATAGCAGAATTTCTATAACATTAACTCAGTGGTTCATATGTGTGTTTTGTTATACATCATTATAAGAGAAGACTATTGTAAAGAAACGTCGTATTGAAAATTTTCTTCTCCGGATACCTAAATCTATATCACGTTTTTAGAACTACCATAGCGTTTACTGCGCCAGTTGGACATGCTCTTAACACAAACATTTGTTATGCAACATCTGCATTCACTACAGGAATAGGAAGCTACGCCGACGGCCAAACGTTGGGGCCGTCGGCGTAGCCATCGTCTAGGCCAGCTCCGCCAAGCAGCCGTCGGCGTAGAATTGCCCTCGGCATATCCTATGCTACGCCGACGGCTGCCCTTGGCGTAGCTATTTTTTATTTTATCTCATTAAACTTTAAAAAATCATAACTAAATCATTCTAATTCGGCAAAATACAAATAATATATCAAAATTTGCAGAAAAATAAGACCTATCTATCTACACTCAAATATTACACATTTGTAAATAAAAAATAAGTAAAACAAAAAAATTTATATATAGTTTAAAACGGGCATAAAAAAATCAAAAATGATCGAAACAATGCGAAACCTTCGCGTGATGTTATATTATGTGACATAGTTAGAAGGAAAAATATAAAACTTGGTATATTGATTATGTCTCAAAGAAACCTTCACAAAATGACCTATCTCATTCGAGGTTTATTCTTGGCTTTCTGGTCAAATGACCAATGTTATGGCTAGAATCAAGGCATAGTTTGTGATAATGTGTCCATATTGTGCATACACATGCATCATGGAATGGCGAACAATGTTGCAGGAAGAAGCTTTCCTTTTTGTCGCACCAAAAAGGCATTTTCCATTTTCCAAGCATAAAAAACGGACGGTTTTGTGAAGCAACCACCAAATGGCTAATTCAAAATGGTACCACCACATTTTACAAAAATACTATACCACCTTATATGGACAATGTCACAATAAGGGGATCCGAAACCTTTCCGTCCACCTCTGGTGAAAAAGACAAATTCCTGCCGAATCGGTAGGAAGTGGGTCAGATATGAACTACATGTACATGATCCGATGCTCATGTTTTTTTACAAAAATCATTTTTAGGTTCACAATATGCTATTTTATCAAAAATCCAATGCAAGTTTAGCGAGGCTCAGCCCCAAGCTAAGAATCTTCATGCCTGTCGTTCGACAAAGTTTGACGATAGTTTAAAACGGGCATAAAAAATTCAAAAACGATCGAAACAATGCGAAACCTTCGCGTGGTGTCATATTATGTGACATAGTTATAAGTAAAAATATTAAACTTGATATATTGATTATGTCTCAAAAAAACCTTCACAAAATGATCTATCACATTCGAGGTTTCTTGGCTTTCGGGTCAAATGACCAATGTTATGGCTAGAATCAAGGCATAGTTTATGATAATGTGCCCATATTGTGCATACACATGCATCATGTGATGACGAACAATGTTGCAGGAGGAAGTTTTCCTTTTCGTCGCACCAAAAAACCATTTCCCATTTTCCGAGCATAAAAAACAGACGATTTTGTGAAGCAACCAGCAAATGTCTAATTCAAAATTCTACCACCACATTTTACAAAAATACTATACCACCTTATATGCACAATGTCCCAACAGGGTGATCCGAAACCTTTTCGTCCACCTCTGGTGAAAAAGACAAATTCCTGCCGAATCGGTAGAAAGTGGGTCAGATATGAACTACAGGTACAAGATCCGATGCTCATGTTTTTTTTAAAATCATTTTTAGGTTCACAATATTCTATTTTATCAAAGATCCAATGCAAGTTTAGCAAGGCTCGGCCCCGAGCTAAAAATCTTCATGCCCACCGTTTGACAAAGTTTGACGATAGTTTAAAATGGGCATAAAAAATTCAAAAACGATCGAAACAATGCGAAACCTTCGCGTGGTGTCATATTATATGACATAGTTATAAGTAAAAATATCAAACTTAATATATTGATTATGTCTTAAAAAACCTTCACAAAATGACCTATCTCATTCGAGGTTCCTTGACTTTCGGGTCAAATGACCAATGTTATGGCTAGAATCAAGGCATAGTTTGTGATAATGTGCCTATATTATGCATACACATGCATCATGGGATGGCGAACAATATTGCAGGAGGAAGTTTTTCTTTTCATCGCACCAAAAAGCCATTTTTTATTATCCGAGCACAAAAAGGGAATTTTCTAAAGCAACCACCAAATAGATAATTCAAAAAACGGAGGGTTTGTGATTAGTTGATATGGATATCATATTTGGATTCCTCTCATTTTTCTGATCAATTTAGACATATTATTTGTTAAATTCCGATTTACAGATTTAAAGATATTAATTATTCCATATTAAATAGAAAAATAGAAAAAAGTAAAATTATTATATTTTTATTTGAATTCAATAATATTTTTACTTATTTATTAATGTACTTAGATAATTGTTTGTAATTTAAAAAAATACAAACATGTGACATGTTGATATAAGGGTTAATAGGATTGATATCATAGTATTAACAATAATGTATGAATTACTTTGCGAAAACAGATTCTGAAGGAACGAGGAAGTTAAGCGTGCTGGAGCTGGAGTAGTATTAAGATAGGTGACTGGCCGGAAAGTTTGACCAAGACTGCAATTTAATTAAATATTAAATGTAATTAGTGTTAAAAATGTTCAAAGTGAGAGATTAACGAGTCAAACAATTCAAAGATTCAAAAATTGAGAAAAAAATTAATATTTTTTTAAAAAATGTTTTGCAACCTGTCGACAAGCTATGCCGACGGCCGCTACGCCGAGGGCATTGCCCTCGGTGTAGCATACACCGACGGCATTTTGATACGCCGACGGCTCTCGTGCTCACGAGGAGCCCTTTGTCGAGGAGGCTACGCCGAGGGGCAGCCGTCACGCACTACATACCGAGGGCATTTTAGCCTACGCCGACGGCTTTTTGCCCTCGGCGTAGCGTGCGCGTCCTGTAGTGATTACCTGAGCTGAATCTAGATGCACTTAAACTAAGCTGCACAAGGGATGACGACATGGAGGCGTAGGAAGCATTAGCAAGATCACAAGCGGCAACAAAACAGTAGGCAAAAGATGGTCAACATGGACGGTGTTAGACTACATGTGATATGGCTTGTAACGTGTTGGAGTAGTACTCCAAATCTTCTAGATAGATAGAGATTGTTTTGTCTGTTTAAAATAGGAAGAAGGAGTTTGTTTCCTTATCTCTTGTAACGATCGATCTCATCGATCTCTATCTCTTGTAAGGCCACGGCGGGGTCTTTTCTCGCCAGATATAACGCGTACCCGGTGTCTCCAACGAGACCACCGTTTCTGCCCAAAACTATACGACTAATATGATATCAGAGCCACCTCTTCCGTGACTCGCTGACCCAGATCGATCTCGATCAAAACCCACGACCAAAAGCCTTATGCCGCTGCCTTCCTTCTGCCGCTGCCGCCACACACAAAGAAACAAAAAAGCCACGCCACAATCCCTTCCTGGTGGACATGGCGACTCCCGGATCCTCGTCGTCTGCCATGCTCTCCACCACGCTGGGATCTCCTCCCTCCCAAAAGCTGACTAGGGCCAACTTCCTTTTCTAGAAGACCCTGGTCTTGCCACCCCTTCATGGCGCTCAGGTCCTCGAACTTCTCGATGGTACCGACGCCGCACCGATGAAGACTCTGGAGGTTGAAGACGCCGACAAGAAGAAGACAATAATCCCCAATCCTGCCTACACGACATGGTTGTCTCAGGATCAAACGGTGCTTGGGTTCCTAGTGAACTCCCTGTCGCCGGAGATCATACCCCATGTCGTTGGGCTTGACACCTCCCACGTGGTGTGGACTCGACTCACCGGCATGTTCTCCACCCACTCCCGCACAAAGATCAATCACCTGCGGGGGTCTCTGAAAACACCAAGAAGCAAGATCTGTCTACAGAATTCTTTGCCAAGATGAAAAGCTTCGGATCTGAGCTCGCCGCTGTGGGCAAACCCGTTGAAGAAGATGAGATGGTTGGGTACATCCTCAACGGTCTCGATGCCAGCTACAACGACCTCGTGTCCTCCGTCAATGCCAATCCCGGTACTACCCTTGATGATCTCTATAGTCAACTTTGTGCTCATGATCTTCGGCAATTTATGCTAGGGGAACCCGGACAGGACAGCGGCTTCACCTCCTCCGCCAACCTCGCTACAAGACCTGCACGTGACGCCTACCATGACTCTCGCCCTCGTGGAGACCGTGCCAGGTCTCCTGACCGTGGCTATCGCGGTGATCATGGTGGAGGGCGTCGCCGTGACGATGGTGCTCGAGATGGAGGACGCCGCGACGGACGGCGTGATGATGGCCGCGATGGTGGACGCGATGGCCGTCGTGATGATGATAATCGCCGTCATGATGACAGTGGCCGCCGCGATGGGGGGCACCGTCGTGACGATGGAGGGCGCCGCCGTGGCCGCGCCCCTACTCCTTTCATCGATGTCACGTGCCAAATCTGCAAGATCCACGGTCATCCTGCAAATGAGTGCTGGTGGCACTATCAAGACCGCCATGATTCTGATGATGATGGCGAAGAGAAGGGTGCCCATGCGGCATCCTATGGCGTCGACACGAACTAGTACCCTGACTCTGGCGCCACCCACCATGTCACATCAGAGCTAAGTAAGCTCACCACCTAGGACAAGTACAATGGACATGATCGTGTCCACACGACAAACGGGAACGATATGCAAATAAGCCATATTGGTCATTCAACTTTATGCATCCCACAAAGTACTTTACAACTCAAAAATATTCTGCATGTTCCTAGTGCATCTAAGAATCTTCTATCTGTTCATAAGCTTACACTTGATAATGATGTATTTCTAGAATTTCACCCACATTTCTTTTTTATCAAGGATCAGGCCACAAGGAGAACTCTGTTTAAGGGACCATGCCATGGTGGTCTCTACCCGCTAGTTCCTTCCTAAAGGAAATATGACCTAGAGGAAATCATAGAGATGATTATATTTCATATGTATCCATGAGGTATTGTAATGTTCCTTGAATATCCATATCAGGCAAGTTGTATTGATTGGCAATTATGTGAATTGTTTGTGGAACTCTTTACTTGTATGGTTATTTAATAATTGTCCCTAGTCGAAGTTCATGTGAGGACACACGTGAATATTAGACTAGCACATCGATTGGTTGATGACTATGTTTCGCAAGTCATAGACATGGAGATGGCAAACCAATGATGTGGACACATGTTATGAACATGGGGTTGGACTGACCCAACTTGAGACTGGCAATTAGAGTAGATCTCTCTACACATCGTGTACGTTTTGTCCTTAGACCTGAGATTGTCGCATATACTTGAGATGTGGATCGACCTACTTTGGGACTATCAGATGCTACTCCGTAACTGGGTAGTTATAAAGGTAGCTTTCGGGTTTGTCCTGAAGCATGCTGCAAGGCATGGTCAATCAAGATGGGATTTGCCCCTCTCTACTTGAGAGAGATATCTCTGGGCCCCTCGAGTGATCGGATCCAGAAATGCATGGCCGTGCTACATAAGGTTAAGGGTTAACCTGGTAAAGGGATTCCGAATCACAGTATCGAGAAAGGGAGGTCAGCTTGGAGCTAGACCAAATATCGTGAGGCAAAGGAAAAGACATGTACTAAACCTTGTGATGGTTCGTCCGATATGATCTTTGTTTGCGTTTAGGAGTTGACACGTCTTGCTAGAGACCGCTACCAACTATTGATAGAATAAGTGTATTCGTGTCATGTCTATACGTATATGAACCTATAGGGTCACACACTTAAGGGGTTGGAAGCCTAATGAGGATTGGATCCGAATTAGACGAGGCTTAGGCTACTAAGGGGCTGCTAATGTAGAAGCCCACTAGGGACTCCTATATAAGAGAGGGTGGGGCGAGCTGACCAGGGTTAGACCTTAGACCATTCCACCCAGCCGCCACACCTCTCGCCTGTGTTGCACGCGCGGACCTAGCAGTCTGGCGTCTGACGCTTCCACCCCGTACGTGTGGATACCTCGGAGGTGCTGCATCTGTGGCACTTGGACGAGCCACGCAAGGGGAGCTGCTCGTGGGGCGAGAACAAGGAGGGGACATGGAACGTCTGCACTGCCTCGAAGCGCTTCATCAATTCCGCAACTATGCGTCTAGTGGTAATCCCGTGATCTATGACAACAGTAATCCTGGTTTACGCGGTAGAAAATTTTGATTTGCGCTAGTGTAGCCTACCCGTATCCCTACACTTCCCCCACTGGATCTTCCAAGCAAGCCTTCATCACCGTAAAGCCGTCGTCTTCTACGTGGCATCGTCGTTTAGGACATCCCTCCTCTTTTGTAGTTCAACAAATACTTAGAAAAAATAGTATTGCTTATTCTCCTGAAATAAACTCATATATTTATGATTCTTGTCAGTTAGCAAAGAGTCATCAGTTGCCATATCCTATCTCTACCAGTGTTTCCACTATTCCATTAGAGCAAGTTTTTTTGATATATGGGGTCCAGCTCCTGTCTCTGCTGGAACATTCATATTATGTGAGCTTTATTGATGATTTTAGTAAATTCACCTGGATCTATTTGCTCAAGAAGCATTCTGAGGTTTATCAAGTTTTCCTTAATTTCCAGCAAATTGTTGAAAGAAAATTTGCTAGGAAAATAATTACTATGCAAACTGATTGGGGAGATGAATATGAAAAACTTAACAATTTCTTCCAAAAGATTGGCATCACTCATCATGTTTTTTGTCCTCATGCTCATCAACAGAATGGGTCTGCCGAAAGAAAACACCGTCACATTGTTGAAGTAGGTCTTGCATTACTTGCAAATTCCTCCATGCCTCTCAAGTTTTGGGATGATGCTTTCCTCACTGCCACTTTTCTCATAAACCTCCTTCTCAGCAAAGTTATAAATCATGACACACCTATAGAACGTCTTCTTCATACAAAACCCAACTATGAGTCTCTCAGAATTTTTGGTTGTTCTTGCTGGCCAAATCTTCGTCCATACAATAAATGAAAGCTCTCTTTTCGTTCCACACGATGTGTGTTCTTGGGCTATAGTCCCCACCATAAAGGAGTCAAGTGTCTAGATATTTCTACTGGTGGTGTTTATATCTCAAGAGATGTTGTTTTTGATGAAAATATCTTTCCCTTTTCTGAGTTGCATCCTAATGCTGGCTCACGTCTTCGACAAGATATACTTTTTTTACCTAATAATATGTCCAATAATGGGGTTGCAACTGTTGATGATTATATGCCTTTACCTGTTGTGCCTATTGTTACTAATGAGCAACAAGATGCTGCAGACTCTGATGCTCCTGCAGATATCATTGACAATGATGAAGAAACTGTGCAAAATTCTACACAAAATAACGAAGATTCGGTGCAGAACAATTTTCCCCTGGGCAGCAATCCCGAACAGGATTCTGCTGCCCCTGTCGTCTCGGATCGCGCAGAAGAAGATCCCGAGGCAGATTCTCCGTCCCGCGCGCCAGCTGGCTTCTCCTGTGCGCGCATCACGCCAGTGGACCCCGCCTGGAGATGCGGCCTGGTCCCCTCCGTCTGCTGGAGACACACGCTCGCCCGTATGTGCGCGTGACACCGTGTCATCGCGTGAAATCATGACCGCGTCGCCCACGCGGGTCCTGTCGCGTCCGCGGGTCCCACCTGAAGATTCGCCCCGGCCGCCTCGCTGTGCTCCACAAGACGCAGGCATGCACCTGCCTGTACGCGAGCGGGAAACGTCATCGACGCGGGCGCCCGTACGCACGCAGGAAACAATGCGGGGTCGGTCGCTGTCGCCCAGCGGGACCACCTCGTCCTCCCACCCGCGTCAGCGTAAGATGTCTCCCGTTCCTGGGTGGACGAGGATGCGCCCTCGATCGCATCGCCATCAAGTCGCCCCGTCTCAGTACCCCTCTCCGTCAGCTGATGCCAGGGATGATTCTCTTCATGGTACACCATCTGCTGGCAGGGACAGTGATACCACTGAAGACAACAATGGGGTATTTTCTGTGGCAGGCTCTACTACACCCTTGCTTGCACCAATAAATCCTCCTCCGCCTCCGGAACCCCGTACGAGACTTCAAAAAGGTATACGTAATCCGAAGCAATATACTGATGGTACTGTTCGCTATGGTCTGTTCACATCCATAGGTGAACTGAAAGAACATTTCTTAATCCATAGTGTTTTGTGTGTTAGATAACAATGTCAAGGATTATTTAATGTGTGTTGAAGTGTTGCAGCTCTCTCTAAGAAAAAAGGGAAAAGTGCGGATAATCCGCCTTCCCTCTTCCCAAGCAGGCGCTAGCCCTAGAAGGGGGGTGGAGTTTTGGCCGGATTTTCCGGCCTCGCCGAATAATCCGCCCCTATGGGGGACGGATAGTCCGCCCCCCTTGCTCACCGCCAAGGAGCAATCCCCAGAGAGGGGGCGGAGTGTTGGCCGGACTTTCCGGCTTGACCGGATAATCCGTCCTAGGAGGGGGCCAGATTATCCCCCCCCCCCCCCAAGATCTTCACCAAGTCACGCAGGCGCCAGCCCCAGAGAGGGGGCGGAGTTTCTCCCGGAAAATCCACCGTTGGGGCGGAGTTTTCCCAGGGGGCGGATAATCCGCCCCAAAGTTGCTCAACGGCCAGATCTGGGGAGGAGGTATTTAAGCCAGCCTTCCCCCTCTTGCCAGATCTCTTGATTCATTCGAAAAAGACAAGATCTGATCTGCAACCTTCATCCAAGAGAGCTCCACCTAGATCCACCCAAAGGCCCTGTCCCTTGGGGAATCGATGGAGGAGAAATCGATCTTCATCATCAGCAATCAAGCGCTTCATCTCCTCTCCATTCTTTTGGAGAATCACCGATCTAGTATTTCTTACAAATACCTAGATCCTTTTTTTTATATTGATAAACCTTGTTCTTGTGACAGCTTGTTGTCATCTCGGGAGCCCCCAATTCAGTTGTGGGTGTGTGCCCCGATACCGTTGTAAAAGGCACCGGTTCCCGCCTCGAAGGGATCCAATAGTGGAGAAGGTGGATCAGGCCTCTCGTGGCGAGATCCATCGGAGAATAGGGTGAGGCCTATTGTGGCGTGGTGGTCTTAGAACCGCCCACCCCTCCAACACAGATGTACTTCCCTTAACAAGGAAGGAACTGCGGTAAAACAAATCCCTGTGTCTCCCCGTGCTCCACTACGGTTCTTTCGCTCCTCTCTTTACGTGCTTAGTAGCTAGGGTTGCATATAGAGAAATTCTCGTAGTTACATATCTAGAGAATTTACTTTGTGTCAAGCCTAAAATTGAAAAATTATTAAAAAATGGTCAGCACCTATTCACCCCTCCTCTAGGTGCCCATACGATCCATTTCATGAACCTCAAACACTTTCGAAAGCTCTTAAGGATGATCGTTGGTGCACAGCTATGGAGGAAGAATACAATGCATTGATCCAAAATAAAACTTGGCACCTTGTTCCTCCACACTTCACGAAGAATCTCATTGACTGTAAGTGGGTATATCGTGTTAAGAAACATGTAGATGGTACAATTGATAGGTACAAGGCGCGCCTGGTTGCAAAAGGATTCAAGCAAAGGTATGGCATAGATTATGAAGATACCTTCAGTCCTGTTGTCAAGACAACAACTATCAGACTTGTACTGGCAGTGGCTGTCTCCAGAGGCTGAGGGAGTCTGCGGCAGCTAGATGTCAAGAACGCATTTTTGCATGGCGTTCTGGAAGAGAAAGTGTATATGAAACAACCTCTAGGTTTTGAGTCTTCCGCTACTCCACATTATGTTTGCAAACTTAATAAATCTCTTTATGGTCTTAAGCAGGCTCCCAGAGCATGGTACTCAAGACTTAGTGCTAAGTTGCAACAACTTGGTTTTACTACGTCTAAAGCAGATACTTCACTTTTTCTTTATACTAAAGCACAAGTTATGATATTCGTTTTGATCTATGTTGATGATATCATAGTTACTAGTTCATGTGATCAGGCTATTTCTGCTCTTCTTCATGATCTCAATACTGATTTTGCACTCAAGGATTTGGGAGATTTGCACTACTTCTTGGGGATTGAGGTAAAGAGAACTCAAAATGGTTTGCTCCTCACTCAATAAAAATATGCTTCTGATTTGTTAGCTAAAGTTGGTATGATAAAGTGCACAATTTCTCCTACACCCTTATCGTCCACTGAAAAGTTGTCCTTAACCGAAGGAACACCTCTTGGTCCTGATGACAGTACACAATATAGGAGCATTGTGGGTGCTTTACAATATTTAACACTTACAAGACCTGGCATTTATTTCTCAGTAAATAAAGTTTGTCAGTATCTTCATGCTCCAACAACTGCTCATTGGACAACTGCAAAAAGGATTTTAAGATATGTTCAGGAAAAAATACATGTTGGGTTGACATTTCAACAGTCTTCATCTTGTTTGTTTAGTGCTTTCTCAGATGCATATTGGGCATGTTGCTTAGATGATAGAAGATCAACAGGAGGTTTTGCTGTTTTTCTTGGACCAAATTTAATCTCATGGAGTGCAAAAAAACAGGCTACAGTTTCAAGATCAAGCGCTGAAGCTGAATATAAAGCCCTAACAAATGCCACAGCTGAACTAATATGGGTTGAAGCTTTGCTTGATGAACTTGGTGTTCAACTAAAGGTGAAGCCATGTTTATGGTGTGACAATCTAGGAGCTACATATTTGTCTACAAATCCTATATTTCATGCCAGAACCAAACACATTGAGATAGACTATCATTTTGTTCGAGAGAGAGTTGCAAACAAAATGCTTGACATTAGGTTCATATCAAGTAAAGATCAAGTTGCAGATGGTTTCACAAAAGCTCTTGTAGTTAAAGATCTAAATGAGTTTAAGCGTAATCTCAACCTTTCTAAAAGTTGTGATTAAGGGAGGCTGTTAGACTACATGTGATATGGCTTGTAACGTGTTGGAGTAGTACTCCAAATCTTCTAGATAGATAGAGATTGTTTTGTCTGTTTAAAATAGGAAGGAGGTGTTTGTTTCCTTATCTCTTGTAAGGATCAATCTCATCGATCTCTATCTCTTGTAAGGCCACGGCGGGGGCTTTTCTCGCCAGATATAACGCGTACCCGGTGTCTCCAACGAGACCATCATTTCTTCCACGTATCCTGGAACCTGTTTTGTTCGGATTTGGGCGAATTTTGGTCCGGGCTTTCCACGCCGTACCCAGGTTTCCAGGTACGTTCTGAGGACGCTGAACACAGTGAAAATGGGCGTGAGCCAGCTCTGTCGGCGAGACAGTTCCATTCTCACCCACCCCACTCGCCCAGACTGCGGCGAAGAGATCCCAGCGCCTCTGTCGCCATGACTTCGCCGGCGGAGCTCATCCACGCCGCGACATGCCCACGCCTCTAGATACGCTCACCGTAGTCGTCAACCACTCCGCCGTATGTTCCGCCGCCGCTTTCGCCGCCCAAACTTCGCCGTAGCTCTGCTTCGCTGCGTGCTCCCACCACCACGTCCGCCAAGTGTTTGGTATTTGGCCGGTTCGGCCATGGACTGCGACGACGAGGAGATACTCGCCGTACTACTGGAGGAGGAGAGCGGTAAGGTCGCCGAAGGTGGAGAGCAGTTGGAAATCCTCGCCTTGCTCACCTAGCTGTACCTGCAGATGGCGAAGCTGAAGCGCGGTGGTTTGGCGCCGGGTCGCCGAAAGTGCAAGGCGTGGCAAAGGATAGAGGGCTACTGTCCGAAGTGCAGGATGATCTTGTTGAGCACCTATGGATACGCAGGGGCAACACGTAGATGCCGAGCATAAACTGACCGAACTTGGCCAAAATATATTGTATTTTCACTGCAGGCCAAAGTATGTTTACATTTACACCGAACTATGTTTAAAATTTCGCCGAGCTTTGGCCTTAAAATGTTCTGTATTCATGGTATGCCGAACTATGCCAAAATTTGGACGAACTTGAGCCGAATTTAAGCGGAAATGGACGTCCCAAAACTCGGGCTGGGTATGCGAGTGGAAAACTCGACGTACCCAGGCCGAAAACTTGTTTCGTCCGGCCAAAGTTTCATCTGGATTTTGGCTTGAGTTCGTCCAACGAGTGGAGATGCTATAAAGGAGGTGACCGGTTGGGTCCTGAACGCAAGAAGGCAGGGTTGTGCACCGGAGAGAAACTGAGAAAGCATGTAACCGCGCGGAGCTGGATTCTCGGGATAGGAAGGTGCGGAGTCATCGGGCGGCGCTGGGAGCTTGGGACAGGATGGGACTGGGACTGGGATTGGGGATCGTGGATGAAAAAAACATAACAATCGAAACAATATTTTGACTTATGGGTGATATGGTGGGTCAATAACCTAAAGTTATAGGGGCAAAACTGTTCAAAAATGCTGAGTGACAGAAGCGATATTTCCTTTATTATTAGGTATTAGGAAACATGTCCATGTGATGCACCGGTGCAAAAACTTTTGTATAATAAACCGGTCATACCCAAATTTCCCCAAAAAATTGAACAACCATCATAAATGTAGCCAACAGAGGTCAGATGAAGTACAAGAAACCTGTATATATGCTCTGTCGATCAACTCACACAAACATTATGACAGAATAGCATGGTTTAAGAAAACTTACAGCGCCTATGGGATAATTTGCCGAACCACGTCCTACAACACAAAGAGCAGCCACGCACAAATTCCGCGGTACACATTGATTAGCGACCATGCAATTGAGCTTTTTAACAAAAGTATACCACAAGTAGTATTTGAAAACATGCCGTAGGTTATCATGATGAAGCATCCGTCCGTCGCCGCGGCCTCCGCGCTCTCAATCGTTGACGTCTGCCCGCAAACCACCCGTGCATATTGCTCACCTGAAAATACTGCACAAAGTGTTGACCGTTGAGTAGAGCTCGACAATGTATAGCAGAAAAACTTAAGTGCTGGAGGCCACTGATTATATATGTACTCTAATACTGTAACTTTTTTGAGAGGGTATGCAAACTGAGAGCCACCAGAAAGCTTGGTAGATTCAACCATCCAGGGTAAGGTTATAACCTAGATGAGTCGAGAGACAGTTAGTTCGTCCCAATGCTATCATTCTTCCCGGTCCATACGATCCACTGGGACTGGGAGGGATTTTTGTGGAGGCGGTTCTGTTTAACATAGGAGTAGTTCGGTACAACCAGAGAGCAAGGAAAAACAGCCTCGAAATTGAATTACAGGGCGCTCAGCGGAGACTGCCGTCCGTCCACAGCGAGCAGGGCTTTCCCATCGACCTAGCGCCACGCTGCAGCGCCTCGAGGCTCGTGCCACCAGGGAAGGCGGAGTCGACCTCACGGTCACGGGGTTGATGGAACGGAGCCCCCAGAGGCCCAGACCACTGTGACCTGCCTGTCCGGTTCTTGCCTTGCACGCGGGCTAACACATCTCATATTGCACGCTCGGTCGCTCGCACGCTACGTGCCAAAGGAGCGTGGCTGGTCTGCCCACTTAGTAAGTAGCAGATCGAGCAGATCAGGCGTTGCAACCATGGTTCATGGAGACATTTTCTCCACGCGGTCTAGCCGGTGTAGTCCTGCACAAAAGAGGTCTGCTACGGTGCATGGCTAGCACACCCGCGGCCGCGTGTGGGCAGGCAGCAGGCACGCACATGCGGCCGACCGCACCGTGCACACGCCGCCCACTTGTCTCTGGCCTCGAGCCGATGGAAGTAGCATCCGCGCTCCAACAGGAAGGCACGACGGCAGTCGGAGTCCTTGTTGATTCGTTGAGCTCATGGCACATCGACTTGATTCCTTCGGTGGAGACGATCACCATGGTGGCACGGACATGTTCGGCGAGGTGGCGGAGATCGTTGGGGCCTCTAGCTAGGGCGCCGACGACAGTCAAGACGGCGGCCGCTAGGGTTAGGCAAGCGCTCCATAGATTGATTGGGAATCACGAAGAGGCATTCTTTTCCTTGTAGGTAATATATGGTTTTGTGGAGGGCAAAATAGTCTAAAAAAGTGTTGGATCGGGAGAAACACTTCGTACTTTATTATTACTAGGACTAGGACTAGGATAGAAAAAATGCCCGTGCGTTGCACTGGGAGGGAAAAAATTGTGTCGTGAAAGGTAAATATTTTTATTAAATATTCTCTTCACCCCGGAGAATTTCACTGCTCAAAATTAGTTTTAAGGTGACAAAGCGAATTTCACATCTAAATTCATCTAGAAATTATGTAGAACGTAAAAAAGAAATTGCTTATTAAGTTGGAATTACACGAACACCTATAAAAAAATCAGAGTAGATGTGCTCAACTAAGACGAAGCATAAATGGCGCAGTACAACCCATACCAAATACAAACCATTATATTCTAATCCTCATGCACATATTGTGGCATTCCTGACCTTTTTTACTATTTAATCATTCAGAGCTAAATATTCTTTATCTAGAAACATTTACCTTGAAAGCAAATACGGGATGAAACCTCGAGATTCTAGTACATTTTCCCTTCAACTAAATCATAATTATGCCTCATTTAAGACCCAAAAACATTTGAAAAAGGGAGAAGATATATATGCGTTTGTGAGAAACATATTTCCACTTCTCGTCCAGTTCTTGAGTTGTTTGTACATTGGGAGGCCTAATCCATTCCACTGTCCATTAATTTACCCATAATTTGTAGTAACAACCCGTAAGTCTCAACAGATGTATTCTCATTGAATTGACATAAAACGTTCAAGAGAAAACCAGGGACATGTACTTTTCAGTCAAACAAAGTTGTGTTTATATTCATACCTTAGCTTGATGAATCAAACTCGTGAGAGGCCATGCCCACTCTTTTTGTTTATTTCAGCTATAAAGACTGGAATGCATGAAATTACGGACATCATTGCATACCTTGAACCATCTCTGAATGTCTTGAGCTTGTACTCCCAACTGTTTCACCATCTGAATCAGGTTTATTTCCCCTTTACTATCACATGTGCAACATCGTTATAAATAATCTTAGATGATAACCACTGTCCACTACCTTAGGCTCGATATTGTCTAAATCTGCAGTTGTAGTCGCCGGCTCGGTGCCCTGTCTTAAACTTGATATATCTGCACTATTATTCCATTGGCAATTGTCTCTTCTGCTTCAGATTCAGATTCTACAATCCGAATAGGCGTGTACTCCTATAGACATGAATCCCCATGAATCCTCTATTACGAGTTTGAGTTAGTCCATGTACAAGTTTGATGCTTCCTATCTGTATCCAAATATTGTGATCCCATGGATTGTGAGTTTAAGTTGAATCCCCATGAATCTGCAATGGATTATTAGATGTGTTAATCTAGAATTAAAACTTCTTGTACCAAGTATCCATCTTCTAGCAGCTGAAGTAGTACGGAAATAAAAATGTGCAAACGGTACCTGGCAGCAAAAGGCCATGGAACGCTCCAACGATGACCCATTCTGGATGTCAGTGTCCATCCAGCTCACATTTCGGCCGCTCGAGCCTCTCCTAAGCCTGCAGGTTCCGAGCTTCAGCCCCTCCATAAGCTTGCAGGTTCCGAGCTTCAGCTCCTCCAGCCCATCCTCCTCCGATTCTGTAACATGTAGTATGCTATCCTTTTGAATTGCATCAGAAGGAAAGAAAGAATTCTGGTGTACATACACGCTTCTCCTAGCGATTAGCATAATAACTCAAAAATAAAAAAGGAAGTGGAGGCAACAACTACTGCTTATTTTCCAAGGAGAGAGCATGTGCAGACACATCCGTCTCCTTCAGAGACCACGAACTGAATATGATAAACTGACCAAATCGAAAGAGGGAGGGGATATCAGGAGAGTTGTCTACGGTCGCCCCGTCCCGCCCCCGGTGCTTCTTCTGCTCGACCAGACACACCCCCTTGTACCTGCACGACCTCGAGCTCGCTAACCCGTCGCCGACCGGTCCCCGTCATGGCGCGCTTCATTCGCTCATGAGCCGCTGTTTATTCCGATCTCCATCCCCCACCACGCCGCCCATTGTTGACGGGTGCTGGATCTCGGCAGAGATCGACCGCACGCAGGGCTCTGGCGTCCGGACGGCCCACGAGAGAAAGACCTGCAGCACAAAAGAACAAATTATCATGTGACTTGACTTATGGATGGCGTGGTGGATAATACATGGTTTTATGGGAGGGTAAATCTGTCCAAAAAAGTGTTGAATCGGGAGAAACACTTCGTGCTTTATTATTAGGTATAGATTAGGTATAGAGTATAGATATAGATTAGGTATAGATGGGTTAGTTTACTCAATATTGTTTAGGAATGAATAATTTTACGGTTGGATAATAGTTTATCCTTATCTCTAATATGGCAAAACTTTCTTAGTGGAGACGCCACTATCATCAATAATTAAGATACTTTTATTATTGGGCGCTTCCACCGTTAATAATGACATGTCATTTTTGTTCTCGTCTACAAAAGGCCTATTCCATGCCTGCTGCCATATAAATCACCATAAAAAAATCGATTCAGACATCCACATGGCGTGGCGTGTGCAGTAATAACATTCTTTAGTGAGACTTAAAACTTTGGAATGACGACATCGCATGTGGCACTATCCGTATAGAACACACTTGGCTAGCATTTATATGTGCGAGCCTGACTAAAAAAAGTTTAAAAGGTTAAAATAATTCCCACCATCTGATTAGCGTCGAGCTAGAGCTAGTGGTTGAAAAATGAGAAAATAACGCAAAACTATCATATTTGAGTCACTCTTGTTAAAAATCTACCACCTTAGGGATTTTTGCACGTAAAAACCACTTTTGGGGTAGGGGTGTGACAGAAAGCTCTAACTCGTCGTGTTTAGGCCTCTAACAACATTCCTGGCAGGTGGGTCCCGTTGTCAGTGCTGACGTGGCACGGACTTGACGGAGGGAGACAACAGCTGTGAGGCGCGCGACGGCAGAGGTCGTTAGGGCAACCTCTCCTTGTCGATTTTAGTAGCTACCTCATCGTTGCTCTCTTTCCCCACTCTTCCCCAGCCCGTCGCCGTCATGCCGCCATACTGCCGCCGTGAGTTCGCCCCCTCTCCGACCGTTGTCGCCATGGTTTCGTGGAGCGATGGAGAAGAGTCGTCACACTACCCGACCTCGTCTGATGTGAGTACTCTGCACCTACGTTGTTCGATTTCTAGTTGATTTAGATTTGGCGATTCTTCGGAATCGGGTGGTTCCTTCTCTAATTTCTGCCACGTTTCAACATGTTAGAGTATAAGCAACACCTATGATTCAGATTTTTGTGGTTTAGCCGATGATGGTGAGGAGCATGTGCTCTGTAAGTGCAGATTTGTGGCTACCAAATTTGTAGCATGGGGGGCTGTAACACTGGAAGGAGGTACCTAGCTTGTGAAGGGCGGGTATGTGAGCATTTCTTAATTAGTATAGATAGTCAATGCTGGTAACCTCAGTATGTGTTAATTTATAGTCTGTCTTAACTGATGTAGGATGGAGAGAAGTGTTCATATGTGCATTGGGTTGATCCAGTGTGGCCAGATGCTTTGATGAAAGCAATGGGCAAGCTCTGGGAGATGTTTTCAGAAGCTAAGCAAGGCAGGGTGAATGATGCACTGGACTCGAGAGGAAGTTTGAGTTTAAAGACCAAATTAAGAAGCTGAACCAAGATCTGAAGAAATCACAAGATGAAGTTGAAAAATAAGTGAAAGAGAAGAGGGTGACTTTAGCACTAAAGCTGAACAAGCTCTGATGGCTGCAAGGGCTGAAATTCAGGGGAAAAGGTGTAGGGGTTCGTAGCATGGAAAACAAAAAAATTCTACCGCATGCACACAAACAAGCCAAGATCTATCTACTAGATTGTAGCAACGAGTCGATAGAAGCACTCACCCTCGAAGATTCCAAAGCGGTTAACGAGAGCAGATTCTCGTGGGTGATGTAGTCGTACATGTAGGGTTTCGTAGCATGGAAAACAAAAAATTTCTACCGCATACAAACAAACAAGCCAATATCTATCTACTAGATTGTAGCAACGAGTCGATGGAATAACTCACCCTCGAAGATTCCAAAGTGTTTAACGAGAGCAGATTCTCGTGGGTGATGTAGTCGTACTCTTTCCGATCTCAAGATCGCGTAGACGATCCTTCCGGCGGTGCGTTCAAGCGCCCCCAATCGGTCACACGTTCGGTACTCGAAGACCTTCCTCTCCTTGTTCCAGCAGGCAGCGGAGGTTGTAGCACTCTCCTCGCGATTCCGCAGACAACGGCGTGGGAAGTAGAGGGGAGATCTCGCAGGGCTTCGCCTTAAGCCGGAGCGAGTATGGTGGAGTATGAGAGAGCTTTGGTGATCTAGGGTTTAGACACACCAATTAGAAGGCTCTAAACCGGAGGCTAGGGAAATTAGAAGCTCTAACTTGACGGCTTGGGAGAAATCCCTAGGCTGTGGCTAGGGTTTAGGTTTAGAGGAGAGAGACTTGTTTGCTAGGAGGGAGCCCTGCCCCCTCCTTATATAGGTGGAGGGGCTGGCCGGCCAAGGGGAGGGAGTGGAGTCCCTCCCCAACTCGGCTTGGGTGGGGCGCCGGCTTGGGGAGGAGGACTCCCTCCCCAACTCGGTTTCACCTCCTCCTCCTCTTTCCAAAAATTGCCGTTTGACTTTCAAACTAGCCGTTTGACTTTTCAATTTAGGATTTAAATAAACCCTTTATTTTGGACAGCAAGAACACCTAGTACATGATGCAATCATTCCAACTCACAATGACACATTCATGTACCCTTCCCCCCCGGAGTGCCGGACATTCTAGAACCTTCTAGAATGTTCCCGATGAAAACACCGGAACCATTCCCCAACTCCGAAACGGGACTTTCCTTATATGAATCTTATTCTCCGGACCATTCCGGATCTCCTCGTGATATCCCGAATCCCATTCGAGACTCCGAACAACATTCGGACTCTTTCTTATCATTCCATAACTACTCAAACAACGTCGAATCCTTAAGTGTGTCTCCCTACGGTTCGTGAATTATGCAGACATGATCGAGACACTTCTCCGATCAATAACCAATAGAGGAATCTGGAAATTCATATGGCTCCCACATATTTCTACGATTACTTTGCGATCGAATGAACCACTTACATACGATATCAATTTCCCTTTGTCTCACGATAGTTTACTTATCCGAGGTTATGATCGTCGGTATCTCTGCATACCTAGTTCAACCTCGTTCGACAAGTACTCTTTTCTCGTTCCCGTGATATGTGATCCCTTGTGAGCCAGTCACATGCTTGCAAGCTAATTGGATGACATTTCACCGAGAGGGCCCAGAGTATATCTATCCGTCATATGGATGGACAAATCCCACTCTTGATCCATGTGTTTCAACCAATACTTTCCGAACACTCAATGCCACCTTTATAGCCACCCAGTTACGGTGTGTTGTTTGATGTTATCAAAGCATCCATCCGGTAAAGGTGATATGCATGATCTCATGGTCGAAGGAATTAGATAACTATGTATCAGAAAGCATATAGCAATTGAACTATTAAAATGACTTGATCTTTATGCTACGCTTATCTATAGGAGTATGTCCACCATATCATTCTCATAACGATATGATCTTGTTGTTAATAACATCTCAATGTTCATGATAGGGAAACCACAATCATCTATTAACCAACAAGCTAGTATTATATAGAGGCTTTACTAGGGACTTCAAATTAAGTTTACAAATCAAACAAGTATTAATGTTTCCTTGTTAATACTATTATAGCATGAATGTAAACATTTATCATAAACACAAAGATATAATAATAACTACATTTATTATTGCCTCTAGGGCATATCTCCAACAGTACACTTGCCGACCTCAAGATCGCGTAGATGATCCTTCCAAGGCCAAGCTGCGTTCGGCTTCATGATCGGTCACATGTTTCGATTGATGAAGACCTTCCTCTCCCTTGTTCCAGCAGGCAGTGGAGGTTGTAGTTCTCCCTTCGTGATTCCGGCAGCACGACGGCGGTGCCGGAAGTAGAGGGAAGATCCCGCAGGGCTTCGCCTAAGCCGGTGCGAGTTATGGTGGATTAGAGTTTCCTGGAGATCTAGGGTTTAGATGACTGGGAGGAGGAGGAGGTGTCGGCGGAGGCTAGGGCAACGGCGACGCGAGGCGGCGGCGGCGCAGGTGTGGGGAGGGCTTGGCTATTGTGGTGTTGGGGCAGCCCTTCCCCTCTATTTATGAGAGGGGGGCAGCCTTGGGAGCGGTGGGTTTGAATCCAAACCCAAACCCAAGTTGGATTGAGAGAAGGACTTGTTTCTTCTCCCACTAGAAAACCATTGTTCCAGTTTGACTTTTCAAACTTCCCGTTTTGACTTTCAATTTAGAGCTTTAATTCTCTCTTGCAAATGCCCACACCAAGTGTCCTAGGATATGATCCAATCATTCCAGTTACCCATGACACAATCATGGTCCATTCCCCTTCCGGTTCGGTGAACCTTCTAGAACCTTCTAGAACCTCTCCGATGAAAACATCGGAATCTTTCCCGAACTCCGGAATCGTACTTTCCTTATATGAATCTTATTCTCCGGACTATTCTGGATCTCCTCATGATATCCCAGATCCCATCCGAGACTCCGAACAACATTCCGTATCCCTACTAACATTCCATATCTACTAAACAACATTGAATCCTTAAGTGTGTCTCCCTACAGTTCGTGAATTATGCGGACATGACCGAGACACTTCTCGATCAATAACCAATAGAGGAATCTAGAAATTCATATGGCTCCCACATATTTCTACGATTACTTTGCGATCGAATGAACCACTTACATACGATACCAATTTCCCTTTGTCTCACGATAGTTTACTTATCCGAGGTTTTGATCGTCGGTATCTCTACATACCTAGTTCAACCTCGTTACCGATAAGTACTCTTTTCTCGTTCCCGTGATATGTGATCCCTTGTGAGCCAGTCACATGCTTGCAAGCCAATTGGATGACATTCCACCGAGAGGGCCCAGAGTATATCTATCCGTCATATGGATGGACAAATCCCACTCTTGATCCATGTGCTTCAACCCATACTTTCCAAACACTCAATGCCACCTTTATAGCCACCCAGTTATGGTGTGGTGTTTGATGTCATCAAAGCATCCT
This sequence comes from Avena insularis, assembly GCA_023614405.1. Lineage (NCBI taxonomy): Eukaryota > Viridiplantae > Streptophyta > Magnoliopsida > Poales > Poaceae > Avena > Avena insularis. The sequence goes on along the minus strand of CM042689.1, from coordinate 24,479,528 downwards.
TCTGGTGATGGTGATTAACATGATCTCATGGTCGAAGGAATTAGATTACTATGTATCAGAAAGCTTATAGCAAACAAACTATTGAAATGAATTGATCTTAATGCTACGCTTATCTATAGGAGTATGTCCATCATACCATTCTCCTAATGATATGATCTTGTTATTAATAACATCTCAATGTTCATGATCGAGAAACCACGATCATCTATTAATCAACAAGCTAGTATTATAAAGAGGCTTTACCGGGGACTCTAATTTAGTTTACAAATCACACAAGTATTAATGTTTCTGGTTAATACTATTATATCATGAATGTAAACATTTATCATAAACACAAAGATATAATAATAACCACTTTTATTATTGCCTCTAGGGCATATCTCCAACAGTCTCCCACTTGCACTAGAGTCAACTAATCTAGATTACATGGAAATATACCGAACACCCATGGCGGTTTGGTGCTGGTCATGTTTTGCCCTTGGGAGAGATTTAGTCAACGGATCCGCCACATTCAGATCTATGTGTACTTTGCAAATCTTTATATCACCATCTTGGACATGCTCTCGAATAGCGTGAAAACGTAGCTTGATGTGCTTTAGCTTCTTGTGTGACCTTGGTTCTTGCGCATTTGATATGGCACCCATGTTATCACAGTAGATAGACATTGGGTCCAGCGCACTTGGAACCACACCGAGCTCTGTAATGAACTCCTTCATCCATATCGCCTCTTGTGAAGCCTCCTAAGCAGCTATGTATTCCGATTAAGTTGAAGATCTCGCCACAACGCTTTGCTTTGCACTCCTCCAGCTAACAGTTGCACCATTCAAAGTAAATACGTATCCAGATTGAGATTTAGAATCATCCGGATCGGTGTTCCAAATAGCATCGGTGTAACCATTAAAAACGAGCTGTTCATCACCTCCATAAGAAAGAACCATATCCTTAGTTCTTCTCAAGTACTTAAGGATGTTTTTGACCGCTGTCCAATGATCCACTCCTGGATCACTTCGATATCTGCTAATCAAACCAACAGCATATGCAATGTCGGGTCTAGTACATAGCATGGCATACATTAGAGATCCTATGGCTGAGGCATAGGGAGTCTTACTCATCCTTTCTCTATCTTCTGCTGTTTCATGACATTGAGTTTTAATCAAGGTCGATTACAACATGGGCAAGAACCCTTTCTTGCTATCTTCCATTCCAAACCTCTTTAGAACTTTGTCCAAATATGTACTCTGTGACAATGATATTAGGCGTCTCGATCTATCTCTATAAATCTTTATGCCTAATGTGTAAGCTGCTTCGCCAAGATCTTTCATTGAAAAACTATTATTCAAATAATCCTTGACACTATTAAGAAGGTCTACATCATTCCCAATCAACAATATGTCATCTACATATAGTATTAAGAATGCTATAGAGCTCCCACTCACTTTCTTGTAAATACAAGCTTCTCCATAAGTTTGTACAAAATCAAAACTTTTGATTACCTTATCAAAATGTTGATTGCAACTTCGGGATGCTTGCTTCAATCCATATATGGACCGTTGAAGTTTGCATACCTTGTTATCATCTTTAGGATCGACAAAACCTTTGGGTTGCATCATATACAACTCTTCATCAATGTCTCCATTGAGGAACGCCGTTTTGACATCCATCTGCCATATCTCATAATCATAATATGCAGCGATTGCTAACATAATCTTCACAGACTTTAGCTTCGCTACTAGTGAGAAAGTCTCATCATAGTCAACTCCTTGAATTTGTCGAAACCCTTTTGCGACAAGTCGAGCTTTATAGACAGTAACATTACCATCAGCATCTGTTTTCTTCTTGAAAATCCATTTATTCTCGACAGCCTTCCGGCCATCCGGTAAGTCCACCAAAGTCCATACTTGGTTTTCGTATATGGATCCAATCTCGAATTTCATGGCTTCTTGCCATTTATTGGAATCTGGGCTCAACATCGCCTTCATCATATGTCGTAGGGTCATCGGTGTTGTCTACCAACATGACACTCATAACGGGATCATACCAATCAGGAGTGGTACGAGTTCTCGTTGACCTGTGAGGTTCCGTAGTAACTTCAACCGAAGTTTCATGATCAACATCATTAGCTTCCTATCTTATTGGTGCAGGCGCCACAGAAACTACTTCCGGTGCTGCGCTACTCGCAAGTTTGAGAGAAGGTTCAACAACCTCGTCGAGTTCTACTTTCCTTTCAGTCACTTCTTTCGTGAGAAACTCCTTCTCTAGAAAGGATCCATTCTTGGCAATGAAGATTTTTCCCTCGGATCTATGATAGAAGGTATACCCAATAGTTTCCTTCGGGTATCCTACGAAGACGCATTTTTCCGCTTTGGGTTTAAGCTTGTCTGGCTGTAACTTCTTTACATAAGCTTCGCAACCCCAACCTTTAAGGAACGATAATTTAGGTTTTTTCCCAAACCATAATTCATACGGTGTCGTTTCAACGGATTTAGATGGTGCCCTATTTAAATTGAATGCGGCTATTTCTAATGCATAACCCCAAAATGATAGCGCTAAATCTGTAAGTGACATCATAGAATGAACCATATCTAAGAGAGTTCGATTACGATGTTCGGACACACCATTACGCTGTGGTGTTCCCGGTGGTGTCAATTGTGAAAGTATTCCGCATTTCTTCAAATGCTCGCCAAACTCGTAACTTAGATATTCACCTCCATGATCAGATCGTAGAAATTTAATCTTCTTATTACGTTGATTCTCTACCTCACTTTGAAATTCCTTAAACTTCTCGAAAGTTTCGGACTTATGTTTCATGAAATAGATATACCCATATCTACTCAAGTCATCCGTGAAGGTAAGAACATAACGATAACCACCACGCGATGCTACACTCATTGGGCCACACACACATAGGTATGTATGATTTCCAATAAGTCCGTAGCTCGCTCCATCATACCAGAAAATGGAGTCTTAGTCATTTTACCTATCAGACATGCTTCGCATCTTTCAAGTGATTCGAAATCAAGGGATTCAAGAAGTCCATCAGAATGGAGTTTCTTCATACGCTTCACTCCAATATGACCAAGACGACAGTGCCACATATAGGTTGAGTTATCGCTCAATTTCAAACGTTTAGCTTCAATGTTATTAATGTGTGTATTACCACAATCGAGATTCAATAAGAATAGACCATCTATCAAAGGTGCATGTGCATAAAACATATTACTCATATAAATCGAACAACCATTATTCTCGGATTTAAACAAGTAACCGTCTCGCAATAAACATGATCCAGATATAATGTTCATGCTCAACGCAGGCACAAAATAACAATTATTTAAGTATAAAACTAATACTGATGGTAGATGAAGAGGTAGCGTGTCGACCGCGATCACATCAACCTTTGATCCATTTCCAACGCGCATCGTCACCTTGTTTTTCGCTAGCTTCCGTTTATTCTGCAGTACCTGTTTCGAGTTACAAATATGAGCAACCGAACCAGTATCAAATACCCAGGCACCACTACGAGTACTAGTGAGATACACATCAATAACATGTATATCGGATATACCTTTCTTCTTGATGTTGCTGTTCTTCAAATCCGTCAAGTACTTTGGGCAATTTCGCTTCGAGTTACCTTCTCCCTTGCAGTAAAAGCACTCAGTATCAGGCTTAGGCCCAGCCTTGGTCTTGTTCGCCGGCGCGGTAACTTTCTTACCGCCCTTCTTGAAGTTTACATTTTTCTTAGACTTGCCTTGCTTCTTGAATTTGGTGGTCTTATTGACCAACAACACTTGGTGCTCTTTCTTGATCTCCACTTCTGCAGATTTCATCATGGAGAAGAGTTCTGGCAACGACTTGTCCATGTTTTGCATATTGTAGTTCATCACAAAGTTCTTGTAACTTGGTGGTAGTGATTGAAGGACATGGTGAATCCCCAAAGCATTAGGAATCACTATACCCAAGCTTTGAAGCTTGCTTGTGTGCCCAGACATCTTAAGAACGTGCTCACTGACGGAGTTGCCCTCTTCCATCTTGCAGTTAAAGAACTTTTCAGAAGCCTCATAACTCTCAATCGCGCGTGAGCCTCAAATATCATTTTGAGTTCACGGACAATATCATGTGGGTCATGGTTCTCAAACCTTTTCTGAAGCTCCGATTCCAAACCATACAAGATAGCACACTGAACTGTGGAGTACTCATTCTTCCGAGCGAGGAAAACATTCTTTACCTCATCGGTAGCATTAGCTGCAGGCGGGTCACCCAGCGGTGCATCCAGCACATAGGTCAAATTACCAGCATTGAGGACAATCCTCAAATTGCGGAACCAATCCGCAAAGTTGCTTCCATTCTTTTTCAACTTTTCTTTCTCTAGGAACGCATTAAAATTGATGGTAGGGGCCGCCATTGATCTACAACATATTTGCAATAGTTTAGACTAAGTTTATGACAAATTGAGTTCTAATTAATAGTTAAATTAATCTAGGTGAACTCCCACTCAAAACAATATACCGAACACCCATGGCGGTTTGGTGCTGGTCATGTTTTGCCCTTGGGAGAGGTTTAGTCAACGGATCCGCCACATTCAGATCTGTGTGTACTTTGCAAATCTTTATATCACCATCTTGGACATGCTCTCGAATAGCGTGAAAATGTAGCTTGATGTGCTTCAGCTTCTTGTGTGACCTTGGTTCTTGCGCATTGGATATGGCACCCATGTTATCACAGTAGATAAACATTGGGTCCAGCGCACTTGGAACCACACCGAGCTCTGTAATGAACTCCTTCATCCATATCGCCTCTTGTGAAGCCTCCTAAGCAGCTATGTATTCCGATTCAGTTGAAGATCTCGCCACAACGCTTTGCTTTGCACTCCTCCAGCTAACAACTGCACTATTCAAAGTAAATACGTATCCAGATTGAGATTTAGAATCATCTGGATTGGTGTTCCAACTAGCATCGGTGTAACCATTAACAACGAGCTGTTCATCACCTCCATAAGAAAGAACCATATCCTTAGTTCTTCTCAAGTACTTAAGGATGTTTTTGAGCGCTGTCCAATGATCCACTCCTGGATCACTTTGATATCTGCTAGTCAAACTAACAGCATATGCAATGTCGGGTCTAGTACATAGCATGGCATACATTAGAGATCCTATGGCTGAGGCATAGGGAGTCTTACTCATCCTTTCTCTATCTTCTGCCGTTGCAGGACTTTCAGTTTTACTCAAGGTCGTATTGGGTAACATGGGAAAGAACCCTTTCTTGCTATCTTCCATTCCAAACCTCTTTAGAACTTTGTCCAAATATGTACTCTGTGACAATGATATTAGGCGTCTCGATCTATCTCTATAAATCTTTATGCCTAATGTGTAAGCTGCTTTGTCAAGATCTTTCATTGAAAAACTATTATTCAAATAATCCTTGACACTATTAAGAAGGTCTACATCATTCCCAATCAACAATATGTCATCTACATATAGTATTAAGAATGCTACAGAGCTCCCACTCACTTTCTTGTAAATACAAGCTTCTCCATAAGTTTGTACAAAACCAAAACTTTTGATTACCTTATCAAAACGTTGATTGCAACTTCGGGATGCTTGCTTCAATCCATATATGGACCGTTGAAGTTTGCATACCTTGTTAGCATCTTTAGGATCGACAAAACCTTTGGGTTGCATCATATACAACTCTTCATCAATGTCTCCATTGAGGAACGCCGTTTTGACATCCATCTGCCATATCTCATAATCATAATATGCAGCGATTGCTAACATAATCTTCACAGACTTTAGCTTCTCTACTAGTGAGAAAGTCTCATCGTAGTCAACTCCTTGAATTTGTCGAAACCCTTTTGCGACAAGTCGAGCTTTATAGACAGTAACATTACCATCAGCATTTGTTTTCTTCTTGAAAATCCATTTATTCTCGACAGCCTTCCGGCCATCCGGTAAGTCCACCAAAGTCCATACTTGGTTTTCGTACATGGATCCAATCTCGGATTTCATGGCTTCTTGCCATTTATTGGAATCTGGGCTCATCATCGCTTCCTCATATGTCGTAGGGTCATCGGTGTTGTCTACCAACATGACACTCATAACGGGATCATACCAATCAGGAGTGGTACGAGTTCTCGTTGACCTGTGAGGTTCCGTAGTAACTTCAACCGAAGTTTCATGATCAACATCATTAGCTTCCTATCTTATTGGTGCAGGCGCCACAGAAACTACTTCCGGTGCTGCGCTACTCCCAAGTTTGGGAGAAGGTTCAACAACCTCGTCGAGTTCTACTTTCCTTGCAGTCACTTCTTTCGTGAGAAACTCCTTCTCTAGAAAGGATCCATTCTTGGCAACAAAGATTTTTCCCTCGGATCTATGATAGAAGGTATACCCAATAGTTTCCTTCGGGTATCCTAGGAAGACGCATTTTTCTGCTTTGGGTTCAAGCTTGTCTGGCTGTAACTTCTTTACATAAGCTTCGCATCCCCAAACTTTAAGGAACGATAATTTAGGTTTCTTCCCAAACCATAATTCATACGGTGTCGTTTCAACGGATTTAGATGGTGCCCTATTTAAAGTGAATGCGGCTGTTTCTAATGCATAACCCCAAAATGATAGCGGTAAATCTGTAAGTGACATCATAGAATGAACCATATCTAAGAGAGTTCGATTACGATGTTCAGACACACCATTACGCTGTGGTGTTCCCGGCGGTGTCAATTGTGAAAGTATTCCGCATTTCTTCAAATGCTCGCCAAACTCGTAACTTAGATATTCACCTCCATGATCAGATCGTAGAAATTTAATCTTCTTATTACGTTGATTCTCTACCTCACTTTGAAATTCCTTAAACTTCTCGAAAGTTTCGGACTTATGTTTCATGAAATAGATATACCCATATCTACTCAAGTCATCCGTGAAGGTAAGAACATAACGATAACCACCACGCGATGCTACACTCATTGGGCCACACACAAATAGGTATGTATGATTTCCAATAAGTCCGTAGCTCGCTCCATCATACCAGAAAATGGAGTCTTAGTCATTTTACCTATCAGACATGCTTCGCATCTTTCAAGTGATTCGAAATCAAGGGATTCAAGAAGTCCATCAGAATGGAGTTTCTTCATACGCTTCACTCCAATATGACCAAGACGACAGTGCCACATATAGGTTGAGTTATCGCTCAATTTCAAACGTTTAGCTTCAATGTTATTAATGTGTGTATTACCACAATCGAGATTCAATAAGAATAGACCATCTATCAAAGGTGCATGTGCATAAAACATATTACTCATATAAATCGAACAACCATTATTCTCTTTAAACAAGTAACCGTCTACTTAATAAACATGATCCAGATATAATGTTCATGCTCAACGCAGCACAAAATAACAATTATTTAAGTATAAAACTAATCTGATGGTAGATGAAGAGGTAGCGTGTCGCATGATCACATCAACCTTTGATCCATTTCCAACGCATCATCACCTTGTTTTTCGCTAGCTTCCGCTTATTCTGCAGACTGTTTGAGTTACAAATATGAGCAACGAACCAGTATCAAATACCGTGCACCACTACGAGTACTAGTGAGATACACATCAATAACATGTATATCGGATATACCTTTCTTCTTGATGTTGCTGTTCTTCAAATCCGTCAAGTACTTTGGGCAATTTCGCTTCGAGTTACCTTCTCCCTTGCAGAAAAGCACTCGATGTCGTGCTTAGGCCCAGCCTTGGTCTTGTTAGCCCGTAGCAGTAACTTTCTTACCGCCCTTCTTGAAGTTTACCTTTTTCTTAGACTTGCCTTGCTTCTTGAATTTGGTGGTCTTATTGACCAACAACACTTGGTGCTCTTTCTTGATCTCCACTTCTGCAGATTTCATCATGGAGAAGAGTTCTGGCAACGACTTGTCCATGTTTTGCATATTGTAGTTCATCACAAAGTTCTTGTAACTTGGTGGTAGTGATTGAAGGACATGGTGAATCCCCAAAGCATTAGGAATCACTATACCCAAGCTTTGAAGCTTGCTTGTGTGCCCAGACATCTTAAGAACGTGCTCACTGACGGAGTTGCCCTCTTCCATCTTGCAGTTAAAGAACTTTTCAGAAGCCTCATAACTCTCAACTGCCGCGTGAGCCTCAAATATCATTTTGAGTTCACGGACAATATCATGTGGGTCATGGTTCTCAAACCTTTTCTGAAGCTCCGATTCCAAACCATACAAGATAGCACACTGAACTGTGGAGTACTCATTCTTCCGGCTGAAAACATTCTTTACCTCATCGGTAGCATTAGCTGCAAAGGGTCACCAATGTGCATCCAGCACATAGGTCAAATTACCAGCATTGAGGACAATCCTCAAATTGCGGAACCAATCCGCAAAGTTGCTTCCATTCTTTTTCAACTTTTCTTTCTCTAGGAACGCATTAAAATTGATGGTAGGGGCCGCCATTGATCTACAACATATTTGCAATAGTTTAGACTAAGTTTATGACAAATTGAGTTCTAATTAATAGTTAAATTAATCTAGGTGAACTCCCACTCAAAACAATATACCGAACACCCATGGCGGTTTGGTGCTGGTCATGTTTTGCCCTTGGGAGAGGTTTAGTCAACGGATCCGCCACATTCAGATCTGTGTGTACTTTGCAAATCTTTATATCACCATCTTGGACATGCTCTCGAATAGCGTGAAAATGTAGCTTGATGTGCTTCAGCTTCTTGTGTGACCTTGGTTCTTGCGCATTGGATATGGCACCCATGTTATCACAGTAGATAAACATTGGGTCCAGCGCACTTGGAACCACACCAAGCTCTGTAATGAACTCCTTCATCCATATCGCCTCTTGTGAAGCCTCCTAAGACTATGTATTCCGATTCATTGAAGATCTCGCCACAACGCTTTGCTTTGCACTCCTCCAGCTAACAACTGCACTATTCAAAGTAAATACGTATCCAGATTGAGATTTAGAATCATCTGGATTGGTGTTCCAACTAGCATCGGTGTAACCATTAACAACGAGCTGTTCATCACCTCCATAAGAAAGAACCATATCCTTAGTTCTTCTCAAGTACTTAAGGATGTTTTGAGCTGTCAATGATCCACTCTGGATCACTTTGATATCTGCTAGTCAAACTAACGACATATGCAATGTCGGGTCTAGTACATAGCATGGCATACATTAGAGATCCTATGGCTGAGGCATAGGAGTCTTACTCATCCTTTCTCTATCTTCTGCCGTTGCAGGACTTTCAGTTTTACTCAAGGTCGTATTGGGTAACATGGGAAAGAACCCTTTCTTGCTATCTTCCATTCCAAACCTCTTTAGAACTTTGTCCAAATATGTACTCTGTGACAATGATATTAGGCGTCTCGATCTATCTCTATAAATCTTTATGCCTAATGTGTAAGCTGCTTTGTCAAGATCTTTCATTGAAAAACTATTATTCAAATAATCCTTGACACTATTAAGAAGGTCTACATCATTCCCAATCAACAATATGTCATCTACATATAGTATTAAGAATGCTACAGAGCTCCCACTCACTTTCTTGTAAATACAAGCTTCTCCATAAGTTTGTACAAAACCAAAACTTTTGATTACCTTATCAAAACGTTGATTGCAACTTCGGGATGCTTGCTTCAATCCATATATGGACCGTTGAAGTTTGCATACCTTGTTAGCATCTTTAGGATCGACAAAACCTTTGGGTTGCATCATATACAACTCTTCATCAATGTCTCCATTGAGGAACGCCGTTTTGACATCCATCTGCCATATCTCATAATCATAATATGCAGCGATTGCTAACATAATCTTCACAGACTTTAGCTTCGCTACTAGTGAGAAAGTCTCATCGTAGTCAACTCCTTGAATTTGTCGAAACCCTTTTGAGACAAGTCGAGCTTTATAGACAGTAACATTACCATCAGCATTTGTTTTCTTCTTGAAAATCCATTTATTCTCGACAGCCTTCCGGCCATCCGGTAAGTCCACCAAAGTCCATACTTGGTTTTCGTACATGGATCCAATCTCGGATTTCATGGCTTCTTGCCATTTATTGGAATCTGGGCTCATCATCGCTTCCTCATATGTCGTAGGGTCATCGGTGTTGTCTACCAACATGACACTCATAACGGGATCATACCAATCAGGAGTGGTACGAGTTCTCGTTGACCTGTGAGGTTCCGTAGTAACTTCAACCGAAGTTTCATGATCAACATCATTAGCTTCCTATCTTATTGGTGCAAAATACGAAACTACTTCGGTCTTTGCGCTACTCCCAAGTTTGGGAGAAGGTTCAACAACCTCGTCGAGTTCTACTTTCCTTGCAGTCACTTCTTTCGTGAGAAACTCCTTCTCTAGAAAGGATCCATTCTTGGCAACAAAGATTTTTCCCTCGGATCTATGATAGAAGGTATACCCAATAGTTTCCTTCGAGTATCCTATGAAGACGCATTTTTCTGCTTTGGGTTCAAGCTTGTCTGGCTGTAACTTCTTTACATAAGCTTCGCATCCCCAAACTTTAAGGAACGATAATTTAGGTTTCTTCCCAAACCATAATTCATACGGTGTCGTTTCAACGGATTTAGATGGTGCCCTATTTAAAGTGAATGCGACTGTTTCTAATGCATAACCCCAAAATGATAGCGGTAAATCTGTAAGTGACATCATAGAATGAACCATATCTAAGAGAGTTCGATTACGATGTTCAGACACACCATTACGCTGTGGTGTTCCTGGCGGTGTCAATTGTGAAAGTATTCCGCATTTCTTCAAATGCTCGCCAAACTTGTAACTTAGATATTCACCTCCACGATCAGATCGTAGAAATTTAATCTTCTTATTACGTTGATTCTCTACCTCACTTTGAAATTCCTTAAACTTCTCGAAAGTTTCGGACTTATGTTTCATGAAATAGATATACCCATATCTACTCAAGTCATCCGTGAAGGTAAGAACATAACGATAACCACCACGCGATGCTACACTCATTGGGCCACACACACATAGGTATGTATGATTTCCAATAAGTCCGTAGCTCGCTCCATCATACCAGAAAATGGAGTCTTAGTCATTTTACCCATCATACATGCTTCGTATCTTTCAAGTGATTCGAAATCAAGGGATTCAAGAAGTCCATCAGAATGGAGTTTCTTCATACGCTTCACTCCAATATGACCAAGACGACAGTGCCACATATAGGTTGAGTTATCGCTCAATTTCAAACGTTTAGCTTCAATGTTATTAATGTGTGTATTACCATAATCGAGATTCAATAAGAATAGACCATCTATCAAAGGTGCATGTGCATAAAACATATTACTCATATAAATCGAACAAATATTATTCTCGGATTTAAACAAGTAACCGTCTCGCAATAAAGATGATCCAGATATAATGTTCATGCTCAACGCAGGCACCAAATAACAATTATTTAAGTATAAAACTAATACCGATGGTAGATGAAGAGGTAGCGTGTCGACCGCGATCACATCAACCTTTGATCCATTTCCAACGCGCATCGTCACCTCGTTTTTCGCTAGCTTCCGTTTATTCTGCAGTACCTGTTTCGAGTTACAAATATGAGCAACCAAACCAGTATCAAATACCCAGGCACTACTACGAGTACTAGTGAGATACACATCAATAACATGTATATCGGATATACCTTTCTTCTTGATGTTGCCGTTCTTCAAATCCGCCAAGTACTTTGGGCAATTCCGCTTCCAGTTACCTTCTCCCTTGCAGTAAAAGCACTCAGTACCAGGCTTAGGCCCAGCCTTGGTCTTGTTCGCCGGCGCGGTAACTTTCTTACCGCCCTTCTTGAAGTTTACCTTTTTCTTAGACTTGCCTTGCTTCTTGAATTTGGTGGTCTTATTGACCAACAACACTTGGTGCTCTTTCTTGATCTCCACTTCTGCAGATTTCATCATGGAGAAGAGTTCTGGCAACGACTTTTCCATGTTTTGCATATTGTAGTTCATCACAAAGTTCTTGTAACTTGGTGGTAGTGATTGAAGGACATGGTGAATCCCCAAAGCATTAGGAATCACTATACCCAAGCTTTGAACCTTGCTTGCGTGCCCAGACATCTTAAGCATGTGCTCACTGACGGAGTTGCCCCCTTCCATCTTGTAGTTAAAGAACTTTTCAGAAGCCTCATAACTCTCAACTGCCGCGTGAGCCTCAAATATAATTTTGAGTTCACGGACAATATCATGTGGGTCATGGTTCTCAAACCTTTTCTGAAGCTCCGATTCCAAACCATACAAGATAGCACACTGAACTGTGGAGTACTCATTCTTCCGAGCGAGGAAAACATTCTTTACCTCATCGGTAGCATTAGCTGCAGGCGGGTCACCCAGTGGTGCATCTAGCACATAGGTCAAATTACCAGCATTGAGGACAATCCTCAAATTGCGGAACCAATCCGCGAAGTTGCTTCCATTGTTTTTCAACTTTTATTTCTCTTGGAACGCATTAAAATTGATGGTAGGGGCCGCCATTGATCTACAACATATTTGCAATAGTTTAGACTAAGTTTATGACAAATTGAGTTCTAATTAATGGTTAAATTATTCTAGGTGAACTCCCACTCAAAAAAATATCCCTCAAATTGTTTTAGTGATCACACGAACCAAATCCACCACATCAAAACCGATCATCACGAGAGTTGATGTAGCTTCAATGGCGAACAATCAACATGTTCATCATATATATTATATGACTCATGCTTTACCTTTCGGTGATCCGTGTTCCGAGACCATGTCTGTACATGCTAGGCTTGTCAAGATCAAACCTTAGCTTCCGCATGAGCAAATCTGGCTTGCTCACGTTCTATACACTCACAGAATGTAACACACCCGATCATCACGTGGTACTTCGAAACAACGAGCTTTAGCAATGGTGCTTACTAAGGATGAACACTTTAAAACTTGAAATTTGTGTGCTTGAGGGATCATCTTATAATGCTACCGTCGTGAACTAAGCAATACAAGATGCATAAAAGGATTAACATCACATGCAATTCATAATATGTGATATGATATGGCCTTTCTTCTTGTGCTTCTGGTCTCCATCTTCAAGCACGAACATGATCTCCATCATCACCGGTATGGCATCAAGGTCAATAGCGTCGTTTCATGGTTGTCGTCCACCAGCGTCAACTATTACAACTACTTTGAATAGACATGCAGGTCTTAACAGAATTTAAAAGACAACCATATGGCTCCTGCCGGTTGCCGACTTACAATAAGGAACATTGCATACATCATATATAATCACAATCATGACCATATCACATCTCAAGATGAAAATTTTCCCCGTGGGTGCGGGTACCCGCGGGTAATTATCCACGAAGAAGCGGGGATGGGGGCCAAATTTGCGCCATGGGGATCGTGGGGCGGGTACCCGTTAGCTTCACGGGGTGGGGATGGGGATAGAATTCGCCCCACGGAGTATCCATGGATACCCATAGGCCCCACATGTCAGCGTAATGAATTGTGCTAAATACACCAAACAACCCTAATCTACCACACCTGCTCCATCTTTTTCTATCTCAGCCGCCACGAGACAACAAGTCCACAAGCCCACGTCTCTAATAGTCAAACTGTAAGGGTTCGTAGCATGGAAAAACAAAAAAATTCTACCGCATGCAAACAAACAAGCCAAGATCTATCTACTAGATTGTAGCAACGAGTCGATAGTGAAACTCACCCTCAAAGATTCAAAAGCGGTTAACGAGAGCGGATTCTTGTGGGTGATGTAGTCGTACTCTTCCCGATCTCAAGATCGTGTAGACGATCCTTCCAAGGCCAGCGTTAAACGGCGCTCCCATGATCGGTCACGTGCTTTTCGATGAAGACCTTCCTCTCCCTTGTTCCAGAGGCAGCGGAGGTTGTAGCACTCTCCTCGCGATTACAGCGGCTGACAGTGGTACGGAAGTAGAGGGGAGATCTCGCAGGGCTTCGCCTTAAGCCGGAGCGAGTATGGTGGACTATGAGAGAGCCCTAGGTGATCTAGGGTTTAGACACACCAAGTAGAGGGAGCTAGGCCGGCGGCTAGGGCAAGTAGAATCCCCAACTCGGCGGCTTGGGAGAAACCCTAGGGCGGCGGCTATGGTGGGCGGTGGCGGCTAGGGTTAGGGTTTAGAGGGTCAAGGTGTAGGTCTAGGAGGGGCAACCCTGCCCCTCCTCATATAGGTGGGAGGGCGCGGCCAAGGGGAGGGGAGTCCCTCCCCAACTCGGCCTCCTTGGCCGGCGGTGGAGGGAGAGGAACTCCTCCCCAAGTAGGTTTCCTACTCTTCCTCCACCAAACAAAATAGCCGTTTGACTTTTTCAAATTGGCGTTTGACTTTTCAAACTAGGATTTGATTTATCCCTTTATTTTGTTCAGAGATGACACCTATTACATGATGCAACCATTCCAACTTGTAATGAAACATTCATGTACCCTTCCCCTCTGGAGTGCCGGACATTCCGGAACCTTCTAGAACATTCCCGATGAAAACACCAGAACCATTCTCCAACCCCGAAACAGGACTTTCCTTATATGAATCTTATTCTCCGGACCATTCCGGATCTCCTCGTGATATCCCGGATCCTATCCGAGACTCCGAACAACATTCGGTCTCTTACTCATCATTCCATAACTACTCAAACAACATCGAATCCTTAAGTGTGTCTCCCTACGGTTCGTGAATTATGCGGACATGATCGATACACTTCTATGATCAATAACCAATAGAGGAATCTGGAAATTCATATGGCTCCCACATATTTCTACGATTACTTTGCGATCGAATGAACCACTTACATACGATACCAATTTCCCTTTGTCTCACGATAGTTTACTTATCCGAGGTTTTGATCGTCGGTATCTCTGCATACCTAGTTCAACCTCGTTACCGATAAGTACTCTTTTCTTGTTCCCGTGGTATGTGATCCCTTGTGAGCCAGTCACATGCTTGCAAGCTAATTGGATGACATTCCACCGAGAGGGCCCAGAGTATATCTATCCGTCATATGGATGGACAAATCCCACTCTTGATTCATGTGTCTCAACCCATACTTTCCAAACACTCAATGCCACCTTTATAGCCACCCAGTTACGGTGTGGTGTTTGATGTCATCAAAGCATCCTTCCGGTGATGGTGATAAACTTGATCTCATGGTCGAAGGAATTAGGTTACTATGTATCAGAAAGCATATAGCAATTGAACTATTAAAATGACTTGATCTTTATGCTACGCTTATCTATAGGAGTATGTCCATCATACCATTCTCCTAATGATATGATCTTGTTGTTAATAACATCTCAATTTTCATGATAGGGAAACCACAATCATCTATTAACCAACAAGCTAGTATTATGAAGAGGCTTTACTAGGGACTCTAATTTAGTTTACAAATCACACAAGTATTAATGTTTCCTTGTTAATACTGTTATAGCATGAATGTAAACATTTATCATAAACACAAAGATATAATAATAACTACATTTATTATTGCCTCTAGGGCATATCTCCAGCAGTCTCCCACTTGCACTAGAGTCAACTAATCTAGATTACATGGTAAAATACCGAATAGCCATGGCAATTAGGTGTTGGTCATGTTTTGCCCTCGGGAGAGGTTTAGTCAACGGATCCGCCACATTCAGATCTGTGTGTACTTTGCAAATCTTTATGTCTCCATCTTGGACATGTTCTCGAATAGCGTGAAAATGTAGCTTGATGTGCTTCAACTTCTGGTGTGACCTTGGTTCTTGCGCATTGGCTCTGGCGCCCATGTTATCACAGTAGATAGACATTGGGTCCAGCGCACTTGGAACCACACCGAGATCTGTAATGAACTCCTTCATCCATATCGCTTCTTGTGAAGCCTCCGAAGTAGCTATGTATTCCGATTCAGTTGAAGATCTCGCCACAACGCTTTGCTTTGCACTCCTCCAGCTAACTGTTGCACCATTCAAAGTAAATACGTATCCAGATTGTGATTTAGAATCATCCGGATCAGTGTTCCAACTAGCATTGGTGTAACCATTTACAACGAGCTGTTCTTCACCTCCATAAGAAAGAACCATATCCTTAGTTCTTCTCAAGTACTTAAGGATGTTTTTGACCGCTGTCCAATGATCCACTCCTGGATCTCTTTGATATCTGCTAGTTAAACTAACAGCATATGCAATGTCGGTCTAGTACATAGCATGGCATACATTAGAGATCCTATGGCTGAGGCATAGGGAGTCTTACTCATCCTTTATCTATCTTCTGCCGTTGCTGGACTTTGAGTTTTACTCAAGGTCATATTGGGCAACATGGTCAACAACCCTTTATTGCTATCTTCCATTCCAAACCTCTTTAGAACTTTGTCCAAATATGTACTTTGTGACAATGATATTAGGCGTCTCGATCTATCTCTATAAATCTTTATGCCTAATATGTAAGCTGCTTCGCCAAGATCTTTCATTGAAAAACTATTATTCAAATATTCCTTAACACTATTAAGAAGGTCTACATCATTCCCAATCAACAATATGTCATCTACATATAGTATTAAGAATGTAGGGTTCGCAGCATAGAAAACAAAAAATTTCCTACGATGGGAACTAAGTACCAAGATCTATCTACTAGATACAAACAACGGGCGGATGTATATCCGTAGAGAACATACCCTTGAAGACCGACAAAGCTTAACGAGTTCAACCGTGGTTGATGTAGACGATCTCTTGCCGATCTCAAGATCGAGAGGAAGTCCTAGCACCGCAAATCAGCAGCGCATCCGTGTTCGCACACACGTTCGAGGCACCGAGCAACCTCCGCCTCCTCGCTCCAGCGATGCAGCGGAAGCACAACTCTTTCTTGCCGAATAGCCACCGGTAACATGTATCTCGCTAGTCCGAGACCATGGGGAATAAATTCTAGAGGGGGAGAGAGATCCTTCACGAGGAGGTGTGAGTGAGAAGTGAGGAGGGGGGATCCTTTTATAGGAGGAGGGGGAACCCCAAGGGGGTGGCCGGCGCATGGGGGCTGCCCCCTTGCCCTCCCCTCTTCATGTGGGTGGACACTCCACTCACAAAATTCCTTTAAATTCCCTCCACTCAAAATCCCACTCAAAATTGCCATTAAATTTCCACCAAATTTAATGCAAACTCTCATTAAATAAAACTCTTTTATTTTATTCAGAATTTTGTCAATTACTTTAATAACAAACATTCACAAATAACCCCTTGCTAGAATTCCATTTCACATGCATAACCACTTTATGCAATTTCACCCAAAAACCCGTTTCGGTATCTAGTGAAATAAATTCCTGCGCATGTTTATTCTTTCAGCATGAAACTTTTGCTCCAATTGGATGTCGGTGTCTCTTAAGTGTGTCACCCTACGGTTCGTGAATAATGCGGACATGATCGAGACCCTTCTCGGATCAATAATCAGAAGCGGGATCTGGAGACCCATACTGACTCCCACACATTCAACGATGACTTTCTTGTGATCGTCGGAACCTTTTACGCTAGTATCTTAATCCCTTTGTTTCACGATATATTACATGTCCGAGGTTCGATCACCGGTATCTCCATACCTAGTTTGATCTCGTTACTGACATGCACTCTTTTCTTGTTCCCGTGATATAACATTCTAGTGATCAAATCACTTGCTTGCAAGCTAATCAATGTGATATCACCGAGAGGGCCCAGAGTATATCTATCCGTCATTGGGATGAACAAATTCCACTCTCGATCCATGAGCCTCAACATAACACTTCATTAGTTCTGAATCCATCTTTATAATCACCCTGTTACGGTGTGACGTTTGATGTTATCAAGAAACTCTTCCGGTGTTAGTGATTGACATGATCTCATGGTCTAAGGATTAGGATTACTTCATAAGTTGTTATAGCAATATAAACTCAATGACTTTGAACGTAATGCTATACTTCGGATGAATGTTCATCATATCATTACACTAATGTTGTGATCCCGTTATTAACAACATCCAATGTCCATGATCAGGAAACCTTGATCATCTTGTTAATCAACGAGCTAGTTTATGAGAGAGGCATAACTAGGAACTTTCTGTTTGTTTATTAAACACACATGTATTAACGTTTCCGTATTAATACAATTATAGCATTCAAAATAAAAATCTATCATATACTTGGAATACACATAATAAACACTTTATTTGCCTCTCAGGGCATATTCCCTTCAGTCTCCCACTTGCACTAGAGACAATAATCTAGTTACATAGTGATAAATCTAACACCCATCGAGTTCTGGTGTTGATCATGTTTTGCTCTAGGGAGAGTTTTAGTCAACAGATCTGCTACATTGAGATCTGTATGTACTTTACAAATCTTTATATCTCCATCCTTGACATGCTCGCGGATGGAGTGAAACCGGCGCTTAATATGCTTGGAATGCTTGTGAGACCTTGGCTCTTTGGCATTGGCAATGGCACCATTGTTGTCACAATATATCACCATTGGGTCCAACGCGTTTGCCACCACTCCTAGTTCGGATATGAACTCCTTCATCCAAACTGCTTCCTGAGCCGCTTCTGAAGTAGCAACATATTCGGCCTCCGTTGTTGATCCCGCTGCCACAGGTTGTTTGGAGCTCCTCCAACTAACCGCTCCGCCATTCATGAGAAAAACGTATGCGAATTGAGACTTAGAGTCATCCGGATCGGTTTCAAAGCTAGCGTCAACATAACACTTAGCGACGAGCTCTTCTTCACCTCCGTATACAAGAAACATATCCTTAGTTCTTCGTAAGTACTTAAGGATATTCTTGACTGCTATCCAGTGTTTCGAACTTGGATCCGATTGGTACCTACTAGTCAAACTAATAGCATGTGCCACATCTGGTCTTGTACATAGCATGGCGTACATTATAGAGCCTATGGCTGAAGCATAGGGGACTTTGTCCATTATCTCTCTTTCTTCCTTGAAGCGGACTTTGAGTCTTACTCAATGTCTTGCCTTGCAACATAGGTAAGAACCCCTTCTTACTTCCGTCCATTTTAAACTTCTTTAAAATCTTATCAAGGTATGTACTTTGCGATAGCCCTATTAGGCGCCTAGATCTATCTCTATAGATCTTTATGCCTAATATGTATGGCGCTTCACCTAGGTCCTTCATTGAAAATTTGCTGTTTAGATAACTTTTAACACTGTTTAAAAGATCTATATAATTTCCGATCAATAATATGTAATCCACATATAATATCAGAAATGCCACATTGCTCCCACTCACTTTCTTGTAAATACAAGCTTCTCCATAAGTTTGGAAAAATCCAAACTCTTTGATCACCTCATCAAAGCGGAGATTCCAACTTCGTGATGCTTGCTTCAATCCATAGATGGATCGCTGAAGCTTGCACACCTTGTTAGCATCCTTAGGATCGACAAAACCCTTTGGTTGTATCATATACAACTCTTCTTCAATATTACCATTGAGAAACGCGGTTTTGACATCCATCTACCATATCTCATAATCGAAATATGCAGCAATTGCTAACATAATCCTAACTGACTTTAGCATCGCTACGGGAGAGAATGTCTCATCGTAGTGAACTCCTTGAATTTGTCAAAACCCCTTTGCGACAAGTCGAGCTTTATAGACGGTCACATTACCATCAGCATCAGTTTTTCTTTTGAAAATCCATTTATTCTCCACGGCCTTTCGGTCGTGAGGTAATTCCACCAAGTTCCAAACTTGATTTTAATACATGGATTCCATCTCGGATTTCATGGCTTCTAACCATTTGTTGGAATCCGGGCTCATCATCGCTTCTTCATACGTCGCAGGGTCATCATTTTCATCAACCATGAAATTCATGACATGATTTCCGTACAGCTCGGGAGCTGCACGCGTCCTGCTTGACCTGCGAGGTTTGGTAGTACTCTCTTTTGGAGTTTCATGATAATTATCATTAGTTCCCACTTCAACAGGTGGAGCCAACTCCGGAGCAACTTCTGGGGCTGCGCTACTCGCCATACTTTGAAGAGAAGGTTCAATAACCTCTTCGAGTTCTACCTTCCGACTACTCACACCTTTCGCGAGAAACTCTTTATCTAGAAAGGATCCATTCTTGGCAACAAAAACCTTGCCCTCGGATCTGTGATAGAAGGAATACCCAATAGTTTCCTTAGGGTATCCTATGAAGACGCATTTTTCCGCTTTGGGTTCGAGTTTATCCGGTTGAAGTTTCTTCACATAAACATCACATCCCCAAACTTTAAGAAATGACAGCTTAGGTTTGTTTCCAAACCACAATTCATACGGTGTCTTTTCAACGGATTTAGATGGTGCCCGATTTAAAGTGAATGCAGCAGTTTCTAGTGCCTAACCCCAAAATGACAACGGCAAGTCCGCCAGAGACATCATATATCGAACCATATCTAATAAAGTACGATTACGATGTTCCGACACACCATTTCTCTGTGGTGTTCCGGCAGGTGTGAGTTGTGAAACAATTCCACACTCTTTCATGTGAGTGCTAAACTCGTAACTTAGATACTCACCTCCACGGTCGGACCGTAGAAATTTGATCTTTCTATTACGATGATTTTCCACTTCATTCTGAAATTCCTTGAACTTTTAAAAGGTTTCAGACTTGTGTTTCATCAAGTAGATATAACCGTATCTACTCAAATCATCCGTGAAAGTAACAAAATAACGATATCCACCTCAAACACACTCATTGGACCACATACATCGAATGTATGATTTCCAATAAATCATGCCCGTTCCATTGAACCGGAAAACGGCGTTCTAGTCATCTTGCCCATAAGGCATGGCTCACATGTATCAAATGATTCATAATCAAGTGATTCCAAAAGTCCATCGAATGGAGCTTCTTCATCGTTTAACGCCAATATGACCTGAGCAAGCGTGCCACATATATGCGGATATATCATCATTTAGTTTAATCCTTTTAGCATCAACATTATGAATATGTGTAACATTATCATCGAGATCTAATAGAAATAAACCATTCATCATTGGTGCATGACCATAAAAGATTTCATTCATATAAATGGAACAACCATTGTTCTCAGATTTAAATGAATAACCACTTCGCATCAAACACGATCCAGATACAATGTTCATGCTCAGTGGAGGCACCAGATAACAATTATTCAAGTTTATAACTAATCCCGACGGCAAGTGGAGAGGCGGCGTTCCGATGGCGATCACATCAACGCTTGATCCATTGCTGACACGCATCTTGACCTCACCCCTTGCTAGCGGTCGCTTGTTCCGCAGCCCCTGATTCGAGTTACAAATATTAGCAACCGTATCAAATACCCATGTGCTACTGCGAGCACTAGTCAAGTACACATCAATAACATGTATATCATATATACCTTTGTTTGCCTTGCCGGCTTTCTTGTCTGCCAAATACTTGGGGCAGTTGCGCTTCCAGTGGTCAGTCCCCTTACAATAGTAGCACTCGGTATCAGACTTAGGTCCAACTCGGGGTTTCTTTTCAGGCACGGCAACAGGCTTGCCGCCCTTACTTCCCTTCCGTTTTCCCTTCTTGTCTTTCTTGAAACCAGTGTTCCTACTGATCATCAACACTTGATGTTCCTTTTTGATCTCCACTTCTGCAGTTTTAAGCATTGTGTAAGCTCGGGGAGAGACTTCTTCATGCCTTGCATATTATAGTTCATCACGAAGCTCTTATAGCTAGGTGGCAGAGACTGCAGAACACGATGGATGCCTAAGTCAATGGGAATCGATATTCCCAAGGACACAAGCTTATCGGCATAACCCGACATCTTGAGTACATGCTCACTAACGGAGCTGTGCTCTTCCATCATGCAGCTAAAGAACTTTTACGAGCGTTGTAGCTCTCTGACATGTGTGTCAAAAATCATTTTCAACTCACCCATTGTATCAAATGCATTGCCATTTTCGAAACGCTTTCGAAGTTCCGGCTCTAGCCCATACAATATGCCACAATGAACTAAGTTGTGGTCCTCCTGACGAGTCTGATAGACATTCTTCTCCTCGTCAGGGGCATCATCAAAAGGTGGGGGGCCTAGTGGCGCTTCTAGCACGTATTGCTTTTGTGCAGCAGAAAGGAGAATCCTCAAATTCATGGCCCATTCGGTAAAGTTGCTACCGTTCGTTGCTAGTTTCTCTTTCTCCATGAACACATTGAAATTAAAAGCAGGTGGTGCCATCTACAACAGAATTTGTAAAGTTTAGACTAAGTGTATGATAGATTGAGTTCAACTAATCCACATTACGAATGAACTCCCACTCAAAGACGACATCCCTCGTGCCTTTTTGGTGATTACATGAACCAAATCCACTATACCAAGTCCGATCATCACGTGAGTCGGTATAGCTTCAAAGGCGAGCATCAAATGGGCATCATATCAACTATATGACTCATGCTTAACCTTTCGGTCCGTGTTCCGAGGCCATGTCTGTACATGCTAGGCTCGCCAAGTTAGAACCTTAGTATTCGCGTGTGTAACTGTTTTACACCCGAAATATGGTCGTGGATCTAAGAACACCCGATCATCACGTGATGTCTTGGAGGACGAAACATAATCGGTGCATACTAAAGAGAGAACACATTCCAATCTTGATATTTAAATGAGGGATCATCTTATTATGCTAACAAAGCGCTAAACAAGCAATATAAGATGCAATCAAACATCACATGTTTATTAGTGAAATGATATGATTCCTGCATATGATCTCTATCATGTGCACCGTGGTATGATCACTATCATACCTGTATGTGTAAATCCAAGGTCTATGGAGTTTACACGTTATGTATGTTGTAAGAGTATCATCTCATACTTCTACTTACAACATCACCATATCATAACACTAGCCCAACAACAATCTAAACTAGACGCCTCTAATTTATCCATTGCAAGTTTTACGTGGCTTAGGGCTTTCGAGATAGAACCGTTCTTACCTACGAACATGAACCACAACGAGGATAACCAAATTGTTGACAACTCGTTGCAAAATAGATATTGACTATAGTAGGAGAGATGACACCGCTAGCCACTTATGCAAACTAGTTGCATGTCAAGCGTGGAACAGGTCTCATGTGCGAGGACATGTAAAGTTTGTCCGGGCCGCTTCATCCCACTATGCCACCAATATCCAAAATTACAACTAAGAAGCAACAACATGATCATCATCGCCCACATACTCATATGTGTACTACCCGTGTAAAGCATCTACGCAAAGATCCGGATCTGATACCACTGTAGGGTTCGCAGCATAGAAAACAAAAAAATTCCTACAATGGGAACTAAGTACTAAGATCTATCTACTAGATACAAACAACAGCGGATGTATATCTGTAGAGAACATACCCTTGAAGACCGACAAAGCTTAACGAGTTCAACTCGTGGTTGATGTAGACGATCTCTTGCCGATCTCAAGATCGAGAGGAAGTCCTAGCGCCGCAAATCAGCAGCGCATCCGTGCTCGCACACACGTTCGAGGCACCGAGCAACCTCCGCCTCCTCGCTCCAGCGATGCAGCGGAAGCACAACTCTTTCTTGCCGAATAGCCACCGGGAACATGTATCTCGCTAGTCCGAGACCATGGGGAATAAATTCTAGAGGGGGAGAGAGATCCTTCACGAGGAGGTGTGAGTGAGAAGTGAGGAGGGGGGCTCCTTTTATAGGAGGAGGGGGAACCCCAAGGGGGTGGCCGGAGCATGGGGCTGCCCCCTTTCCCTCCCCTCTTCATGTGGGTGGACACTCCACTCACAAAATTCCTTTAAATTCCCTCCACTCAAAATCCCACTCAAAATTGCCATTAAATTTCCACCAAATTTAATGCAAACTCTCATTAAATAAAACTCTTTTATTTTATTCAGAATTTTGTCAATTAATTTAATGATAAACATTCACAAATAACCCCTTGTTAGAATTCCATTTCACATGCATAACCACTTTATGCAATTTCACCCGAAAACCCGTTTCGGTATCTAGTGAAATAAATTCCTGCGCTTGTTTATTCTTTCGGCATGAAACTTTTGCTCCAATTGGATGTCGGTGTCTCTTAAGTGTGTCACCCTACGGTTCGTGAATAATGCGGACATGATCGAGACCCTTCTCGGATCAATAATCAGAAGCGGGAAAAGGAGACCCATACTGACTCCCACACATTCAACGATGACTTTCTTGTGATCGTCGAAACCTTTTACACTAGTATCTTAATCCCTTTGTTTCACGATATATTACATGTCCGAGATTCGATCATCGGTATCTCCATACCTAGTTTGATCTCGTTACTGACATGCACTCTTTTCTCGTTCCCGTGATATAACATTCTAGTGATCAAATCACTTGCTTGCAAGCTAATCAATGTGATATCACCGAGAGGGCCCAGAGTATATCTATCCGTCATTGGGATGAACAAATTCCACTCTCGATCCATGAGCCTCAACATAACACTTTATTAGTTCTGAATCCATCTTTATAATCACCCTGTTACGGCGTGACGTTTGATGTTATCAAGAAACTCTTCCGGTGTTAGTGATTGACATGATCTCATGGTCTAAGGATTAGGATTACTTCGTAAGTTGTTATAGCAATATAAACTCAATGACTTTGATCGTAATGCTATACTTCGGATGAATGTTCATCACATCATTACACTAATGTTGTGATCCCGTTATTAACAACATCCAATGTCCATGATCAGGAAACCTTGATCATCTTGTTAATCAACGAGCTAGTTTATGAGAGAGGCATAACTAGGAACTTTCTGTTTGTTTATTAAACATACATGTATTAACATTTCCGTATTAATACAATTATAGCATGCAAAATAAACATCTATCATATACTTGGAATACACATAATAAACACTTTATTATTGCCTCTCAGGGCATATTCCCTTCAAAGAATGCTACAGAGCTCCCACTCACTTTCTTGTAAATACAAGCTTCTCCATAAGTTTGTATAAAACCAAAACTTTTGATTACCTTATCAAAACGTTGATTCTAACTTCGGGACGCTTGCTTTAATCCATATATGGACCTTTGAAGTTTGCATACCTTGTTAGCATCTTTAGGATCGACAACAACTTTAGGTTGCATCATATACAACTCTTCATCAATGTTTCCATTGAGGAATGCTGTTTTGACATCCATCTGCCATATTTCATAATCGTAATATGCAGCTATTGCTAACATAATCCTCACAGACTTTAGCTTCGCTACTGGTGAGAAAGTCTCATCGTAGTCAACTCCTTGAATTTGTCGAAACCCTTTTGTGACAAGTCGAGCTTTATAGACAGTAACATTACCATCAGCATCTGTTTTCTTCTTGAAAATCCATTTGTTCTCGACAGCCTTCCGGCCATCCGGTAAGTCCACCAAAGTCCATACTTGGTTTTCGTACATGGATCCAATCTCGGATTTCATGGCTTCTTGCCATTTATTGGAATCTGGGCTCATTATCGCTTCCACATATGTCTCAGGGTCATTGGTGTTGTCCACCAACATGACACTCATAACGGGATCATACCAATCAGGAGTGGTACGAGTTCTCGTTGACCTGCGAGGCTCTGTAGCAACTTCAACCGAAGTTTCATGATCATCATCATTAGCTTCCTCTCTTATTGGTGCAGGCACCATAGGAACTTCTTCCGGTGCTGCGCTACTCGCAAGTTCAAGAGAAGGTTCAACAACCTCATCGAGTTCTACTTTCCTTCCGGTCACTTCTTTTGAGAGAAATTCCTTCTCTAGAAAGGATCCATTGTTGGCAACGAAGATTTTGCCTTCGGATCTATGATAGAAGGTATACCCAATAGTTTCCTTTGGGTATCCTATGAAGATGCATTTTTCCGCTTTGGGTTCAAGCTTGTCCGGCTGTAACTTCTTTACATAGGCTTCGCAACCCCAAACTTTAAGGAACAACAATTTAGGTTTCTTCCCAAACCATAGTTCATATGGTGTCGTTTCAACGGATTTAGATGGTGCCCTATTTAAAGTGAATGCGACTGTTTCTAATGCATAACCCCAAAATGATAGCGGTAAATCTGTAAGTGACATCATAGAACGGACCATATCTAAGAGAGTTCGATTACGACGTTCGGACACACCATTACATTGTGGTGTTCCTGGCGGTGTCAATTGTGAAACTATTCCGCATTTCTTCAAATGCTCGCCAAACTCGTAACTTAGATATTCACCTCCACGATCAGAACGTAGAAATTTAATCTTCTTGTTACGTTGATTCTCTACCTCACTTTGAAATTCCTTAAACTTCTCGAAAGTTTCAGACTTATGTTTCATGAAATAGATATACCCATATCTACTCAAGTCATCCGTGAAGGTAAGAACATAACGATAACCACCGCGCGATGCTACACTCATTGGTCCACACACATCGGTATGTATGATTTCCAATAAGTCTGTAGCTCGCTCCATCATACCAGAAAATGGAGTCTTAGTCATTTTACCCATCAGACATGCTTCGCATCTTTCAAGTGATTCAAAATCAAGTGATTCAAGAAGTCCATCGGAATGGAGTTTCTTCATACGCTTCACTCCGATATGACCAAGACGACAGTGCCACATATAGGTCGAGTTATCGCTCAATTTCAAACGTTTAGCCTTAATGTTATTAATATGTGTATTTCCACTATCGAGATTCAATAAGAATAGACCATCTATCAAAGGTGCATGTGCATAAAACATATTACTCATATAAATCGAACAACCATTATTCTCGGACTTAAACAAGTAATCGTCTCGCAATAAACAAGATCCCGATATAATGTTCATGCTCAACGCAGGCACCGAATAACAATTATTTAAGTATAAAACTAATCCCGATGGTAGATGAAGAGGTAGCATGCCGACCGCGATCACAACAACCTTTGATCCGTTTCCAACGCGCATCGTCACCTCGTTCTTCGCTAGCTTCCGTTTATTCTGCAGCACCTGTTTCGAGTTACAAATATGAGCAACAACCAAGATCAAATACCCACTACTACTATTTAGTACTAGTGAGATACACATCAATAACATGTATATCGGATATACCTTTCTTCTTGATGTTGCCGTTCTTCAACCGCCAAGTACTTTGGGCAATTCCGCTTCCAGGACCCTCTTGCTTGCGAAAAGCACTCAAGACGCTTAGGTCCAGCCTTGGTATTCTTCGTCGGTGCAGTAACTTTCTTACCACCCTTCTTGAAGTGTCCCTTTTGCTTAGACTTGCCTTTCTTGAATTTGGTGGTCTTATTGACCAACAACACTTGATGCTCTTTCTTGATCTCCACTTCTGCAGATTTCAACATGGAGAAGAGTTCTGGCAACGTCTTGTCCATGTTTTGCATATTGTAGTTCATCACAAAGTTCTTGTAACTTGGTGGTAGTGATTGGAGGACACGATGTATCCCCAAAGAATTAGGAATCACTATACCCAAACTTTGGAGTTTGTTTGCGTGCCCAGACATCTTAAGCACATGCTCACCTTTGAGTCGCCTCTTCCATCTTGCGCTTAAAGAACTTTTCGAAGCCTCATAACTCTCAACTGCCGTGAGCCTCAAATATCATTTTGAGTTCACGGACAATATCATGTGGGTCTGAATTCTCAAACCTTTTCTGAAGCTCCGATTCCAAACCATACAAGATAGCACACTGAACTGTGGAGTACTGATTCTTCCGAGCAAGGAAAACATTCTTTACCTCATCGGTAGCATCAGCTGCAGGCGGGTCACCCAGCGGTGCATCCAGCACATAGGTCAAATTACCAGCATTGAGGACAATCCTCAAATTGCGGAACCAATCCGCGAAGTTGCTTCCATTGTTTTTCAACTTTTCTTTCTCTAGGAACGCATTAAAATTGATGGTAGGGGCCGCCATTGATCTACAACATATTTGCAATAGTTTAGACTAAGTTTATGACAAATTGAGTTCTAATTAATAGTTAAATTAATCTAGGTGAACTCCCACTCAAAACAATATCCCTCACATTGTTTTAGTGATCACACGAACCAAATCCACCACATCAAAACCGATCATCACGAGAGTTGATGTAGCTTCAATGGCGAACAATCGACATGTTCATCATATCTACTATATGATTCATGCTTTACCTTTCGGTGATCCGTGTTCCGAGACCATGTCTGTACATGCTAGGCTCGTCAAGATCAAACCTTAGCTTCCGCATGAGAAAAACTGGCTTGCTCACGTTGTATACACTTGCAGAATCTAACACACCCGATCACCACGTGGTGCTTCGAAACAACAAGCTTTAGCAACGGTGCTAACTAGGGATGAACACTTTAAAACTTGAAATTTGTGTGCTTGAGGGATCATCTTATAATGCTACCGTTGTTAACTAAGCAAAACAAGATGCATAAAGGATTAACATCACATGCAATTCATAATATGTGATATGATATGGCCTTTCTTCTTTGTGCTTCCGATCTCCATCTTCAAGCACGAACATGATCTCCATCATCACCGGCATTGCATCAAGGTCACTGACGCTGCTTCATGGTTGTCGTCCACCAGCTTCAACTATTACAACTACTTTGAATAGACACGCTGGTCTTAACAGAATTTAAAGACAACCATATGGCTCCTGTCGGTTGCCAACTTACAATAAGGAACATTGCATACATCACATATAATCACAATCATGGCCATATCACATCACAGCACACCCCTGCAAAACAAAGTTAGACACCTCTAATTTTCTTTGCATATTTTACGTGGTTTGGGGCTTTCAATAAGTGTCGATCTAACTTACGAACAAGAACCACAACGTTGATGCTAGAACTATCAAGTGCCCGTTGTAAATTGGATCTTACTATAATGGGAGAGACAGACACCCGCAAAGCCACTTATGCAATACAAGTTGCATGTTTTGCGTGGAGCAAGTCTCATGAACGATGTCATGTAAGGTTAGCCCAGGCCGCTTCATCCCATCATACCGCAAGATGCAAAGTACACAAGAAGCAATTGATAATAAAAGCACCACCGCCCACAATGACCATTGTGTTCTACTCGTGCAACAGATCTATATATAGACACGACTCTGATACCACTGTAAGGGTTCGTAGCATGGAAAAACAAAAAAATTCTACCGCATGCAAACAAAAAACCCAAGATCTATCTACTAGATTGTAGCAACGAGTCGATAGTGAAACTCACCCTCGAAGATTCCAAAGCGGTTAACGAGAGCGGATTCTCATGGGTGATGTAGTCGTACTCTTCCCGATCTCAAGATCGTGTAGACGATCCTTCCGGCGCCACGTTAAGCTCCGCTCAATGGTCACACGCTCGGTACTCATTGAAGACCTTGCTCTCCCTTGTTCCAAAGCAGCGGAGGTTGTAGCACTCTCTCGCGATTCGGCAAAGACGACGTGTGGTACCCAAGTAGAGGGGAGATCTCGCAGGGCTTCGCCTTAAGCCGGAGCAAGTATGGTGGACTATGAGAGAGCCCTCGGTGATCTAGGGTTTAGACACACCAAGTAGAGGGAGCTAGGCCGGCGGCTAGGGCAAGTAGAATCCCCAACTCGACGGCTTGGGAGAAACCCTAGGGCGGTGGCGGCTATGGTGGGCGGCGGCTAGGGTTAGGGTTTAGAGGGCAGGTGTGAGGTCTGGGAGGAGGCCTGCCCTCCTTATATAGGTGGAGGCGCGCCAAGGGGAGGAGTCCTCCCCAACTCGGCCTCCTTGGCCGGCGGTGGAGGGAGAGGAACTCCTCCCCAAGTAGGTTTCCTACTCTTCCTCCACCAAACAAAATAGCCGTTTGACTTTTTCAAATTGGCGTTTGACTTTTCAAACTAGGATTTGATTTATCCCTTTATTTTGTTCAGCGATGACACCTAGTACATGATGCAACCATTCCAACTTGTAATGACACATTCATGTACCCTTCCCCTCCGGAGTGCCGGACATTCCAGAACCTTCTAGAACATTTCCGATGAAAACACCGGAACCATTCTCCAACCCCGAAACAGGACTTTCCTTATAGGAATCTTATTCTCCGGACCATTCCGGATCTCCTCGTGATATCCCGGATCCTAACCGAGACTCCGAACAACATTCGGTCTCTTACTCATCATTCCATAACTACTCAAACAACATCGAATCCTTAAGTGTGTCTCCCTACGGTTCATGAATTATGCAGACATGATCGAGACACTTCTCCGATCAATAACCAATAGAGGAATCTGGAAATTCATATGGCTCCCACATATTTCTACGATTACTTTGCGATCGAATGAACCACTTACATACGATACCAATTTCCCTTTGTCTCACGATAGTTTACTTATCCGAGGTTTTGATTGTCAGTATCTCTGCATACCTAGTTCAACCTCGTTACCGATAAGTACTCTTTTCTCGTTCTCGTGGTATGTGATCCCTTGTGAGCCAGTAACATGCTTGCAAGCTAATTGGATGACATTCCACCGAGAGGGCCCAGAGTATATCTATCCGTCATATGGATGGACAAATCTCACTCTTGATGCATGTGTCTCAACCCATACTTTCCAAACACTCAATGCCACCTTTATAGCCACCCAGTTACGGTGTGGTGTTTGATGCCATCAAAGCATCCTTCCGGTGATGGTGATAAACATGATCTCATGGTCAAAGGAATTAGGTTACTATGTATCAGAAAGCATATAGCAATTGAACTATTAAAATGACTTGATCTTTATGCTACGCTTATCTATAGGAGTATGTCCATCATACCATTCTCCTAATGATATGATCTTGTTGTTAATAACATCTCAATGTTCATGATAGGGAAACCACAATCATCTATTAACCAACAAGCTAGTATTATGAAGAGGCTTGACTAGGGACTCTAATTTAGTTTACAAATCACACAAGTATTAATGTTTCCTTGTTAATACTGTTATAGCTTGAATGTAAACATTTATCATAAACACAAAGATATAATAATAACTACATTTATTATTGCCTCTAGGGCATATCTCCAACACAAACCTCTCCTGCCGTTCTCATCCAAGTCCCAACTCCCAAAGCGCGGGCGTATCCCCCTGACCCCGTCGGCTACCCCTTCCCCTCCATCTCCATCGCGATGACCGATGAGCAGGGAATCTTCTTCTTCATCTCCTCCATCAATCCCAATCTATTGCCCTGTAGCAGGGAGTCGGCCGACCTCCCCACCCGTCCTCGATCTCGGCGACGAGGAGCAGAAAGGCGAGAAGACGACGACGAGCCGTTCTGGGCTTGTGGCGGCAAGATTTTGGCGAGATGGAGTTGTCCTCGTGTCAAGCAGTCAAGGCGAAGAGGAGGCATCGTCGACTACCCGCGGATTCCCTGGCGGGGGGCGGCTACCCGCTGGTGACGAGGATGGGGACAGTTTTGTCCCCGGGAAGCTTCATGGGGATGGCGGGTATGGGGACTGGCGGGGATTGGGGCGGGTATGGTGGAGTCATCCCCGTCCCCGTTGCCACCTTGAATCACATCACAGCACACCCCTGCAAAACAAAGTTAGACGCCTCTAATTTTCTTTGCATATTTTATGTGGTTTGGGGCTTTCAATAAGTGTCGTTCTAACTTATGAACAAGAACCACAACGTTGATGCTTGAACTATCAAGTGCCCATTGTAAATTGAATCTATACTATGATGGGAGGCAGGGCGCGCTTAAAGCCACTTATGCAATACAATTTGCATGTTAAGCGTGGAGCAAGTCTCATGAATGATGTCATGTAAGGTTAGCCCGGGCCGCTTCATCCCATCATACCGCAAGATGCAAAGTACACAAAAAGCAATTCATAATAAAAACATCATCGCCCATAATGACCATTGTGTTCTACTCGTGCAACATATCTACATATAGACACGGATATGATACCACTGTAGGGTTTCGTAGCATGGAAAACAAAAAAATTCTACCGCATGCACACAAACAAGCCAAGATCTATCTACTAGATTGTAGCAACTAGTCGATAGAAGCACTCACCCTCGAAGATTCCAAAGCGGTTAACGAGAGTAGATTCTCGTGGGTGATGTAGTCGTACACTTGCCGATCTCAAGATCGCATAGACGATCCTTCCGGCGCTGCATTCCTAGGCGCTTCAGATCGGTCACCGTTAATTTTCGATGAAGACCTTCTCTCCCTTGTTCCAGCAGGCAGCGGAGGTTGTAGTTCTCCCTTCGTGATTCCGGCAGCACGACTGCGTGGTGTCGGAAGTAGAGGGAAGATCCCGTAGGACTTCGCCTAAGCCGGTGCAAGTTATGGTGGATTAGGGTTTCCCTGAGACCTAGAGTTTAGATGACCGGGAGGAGGAGGTGTCAGCGGCAGCTAGGGCAGCGGTGACAAACCAGCGGCGGCGCGAGGCGGCGGCGGCCTTGAGGCGGCGGCCAGGCGGCTTGGCTCTTGTGGTGTTGGGGCAGCCCTCCCCTCTATTTATGAGAGGGGGGCAGCCTTGGGAGGGTTGGATTTGAATCCAAACCCAAACCCAAGTTGGATTGAGAGAAGGACCTGTTTCTTCTCCCACTAGGAAACCATTGTTCCAGTTTGACTTTTCAAACTTCCCGTTTTGACTTTCAATTTAGAGCTTTAATTCTCTCTTGCAAATGCCCACACCAAGTGACCTAGGATATGATCCAATCATTCCATTTACCCATGACACATTCATGGTCCATTCCCCTTCCGGTTCGGTGAACCTTCTAGAACCTCTCCGATGAAAACATCGGAATCTTTCTCGAACTCCGGAATCGGACTTTCCTTATATGAATCTTATTCTTCGGACTATTCCGAATCTCCTCATGATATCCCGGATCCCATCCGAGACTCCGAACAACATTCGGTATCCCTACTAACATTCCATATCTACTAAACAACATTGAATCCTTAAGTGTGTCTCCCTACGGTTCGTGAACTATGCGGACATGACCGAGACACTTCTCCGATCAATAACCAATAGAGGAATCTAGAAATTCATATGGCTCCCACATATTTCTACGATTACTTTGCGATCGAATGAACCACTTACATACGATACCAATTTCCCTTTGTTTCATGATAGTTTACTTATCCGAGGTTTTGATCGTCGGTATCTCTGCATACCTAGTTCAACCTCGTTACCGATAAGTACTCTTTTCTCGTTCCCGTGATATGTGATCCCTTGTGAGCCATTCACATGCTTGCAAGCCAATTGGATGGCATTCCACCGAGAGGGCCTAGAGTATATCTATCCGTCATATGGATGGACAAATCCCACTCTTGATCCATGTGCTTCAACCCATACTTTCCAAACACTCAATGCCACCTTTATAGCCACCCAGTTACGGTGTGGTGTTTGATGTCATCAAAGCATCCTTCTGGTGATGGTGATTAACATGATCTCATGGTCGAAGGAATTAGGTTACTATGTATCAGAAAGCTTATAGCAAACGAACTATTGAAATGACTTGATCTTAATGCTACGCTTATCTATAGGAGTATGTCCATCATACCATTATCCTAATGATATGATCTTGTTATTAATAACATCTCAATGTTCATGATCGAGAAACCACGATCATTTATTAATCAACAAGCTAGAATTATAAAGAGGCTTTACCAGGAACTCTAATTTAGTTTACAAATCACACAAGTATTAATGTTTCCGGTTAATACTATTATAGCATGAATGTAAACATTTATCATAAACACAAAGATATAATAATAACCACTTTTATTATTGCCTCTAGGGCATATCTCCAACAAAAGGACCACTGAAGCAACAACTGTCAGCATGCACACGTATTGTTGATGAAGGCAGAGAAAGATAGGGACAAGTACATGGAGGAGAAGAGGAAGCTGGAGTGCATTGTATCAGATTTGCTGAAGGAGAAAGAGGGCTACAGGGTCAAGTTCAAGAAGATAAAGGATATTGTTGACATGTAGTTTAATGCGGTGACCTAGCATACCACTGCATGTGTAGTACACTATAGTCGTTGACATGACATCCACAGAACACCGTTCCGTAAATATCACATCCCTCAGAGTGGTACAACAGAAACATTACGGGTCCATATTACAAACATACACACATTATTATTATTACAATACCGAAAGCTCAAGACTTCCAAAAGATTCAACTTACAAACCAAAATATAAGTGTTTCAGCGAAAGTTTCAAATTTAAAACTTAAACTCTAAATTTAGCTCAACAACTTATTGCTATATATTGTTCATGTTGCTCGGCTCAAGTGGCTACTAGAACTATAGTAATTATTCAGACTCTTGGAACTCTCCTCCATAGACGATATCGTAGTCCTCTCCTTCTACGGCTCCATACAGGTTGGGCTCTTCATAGAAGACCTCCTCTTGGCTCTCAACTGCATACGTTGGAGTTTCTTCGGGATTCTCAGAGTCTAAGCAAGGGATCAAAGGAAAGGATGAGTAACAACGTTACCCAACAAGTTCATTATATACAAGGTAGGAAGTTTGATGCTCTATCTACCACCTCGGACTATTAGTCCTTGGCACTATGCAATTTTCGTAAATGTTTCTTCAAAGATTGATTTTATTATGAAAATCTATGACCATCGGCCTTTACAGGTTGACCAGAACTTTCATAGAGTTCCTTTTCTGCCGTGTTCGTAGCTCCTTCCCGGAACAGGGAGTAACAAGTTACAATTCTTACACTCTACAGAGGTGCGTCACTTTACCCATGAGAGATCAACTTCCTTGTTGCACAACCGGGCGTACTTTCCCGTCCACAATTCCATGATGTGGGGCCCAGTAGTTGGTCCAAGCCAATCACTTCCCTCTTTGCGACCTCATATCTCTGCACGATCCTTCGGGGCTGGCTCACCTCCGTTAATCCCCCTTTCGGGTAGGCTAAAACCTTGATGAGTTCCCGAAGACTATATGATCTGGTGATGCCCGGAATAGTACCATTTACATGGACTATATCCCTAAACACCATTCATGGATAATCTAGACACCAAAAGTGTGGGGCGTAAGGGTGACCACCCATATGTTGGATCCGCACAAGGAATCACAACGTCACGTTAAGGTCGTCTTACCTCCATACAAGAGGAAAAGGATACAGCTGACTTCTTCGTCCCATTCCAAATCTCATGGTTAACGTGTAATATACGACGCTAGAATCACTGATGTCATGGGTTATTAATCACTAATTGTTCATCATTATTGCAATTAGAAGCTTAAGTTCTATTAATCCATCATATCATCACTTAGGATGATATCTAAAAGTTATTATCTTGAGAAAATAATATTTTCTTTTTCTATAATATAGATGATAACACACAATTTGCAAATACTTTGATAAAGACTCTTCAAAAGGACATGAGCAAGTGATGAACTTGCCTTTTGATTGCAAGGTAGTGAAGTCGGATGCTTGCACTGGACCTTGAGCTTCCATGTCTACAAAACCATCATTATTGCCCGGTAAGACAATATTTAAAGAAGCAAAATGATTATGCAAAGTAATGTAATGCATTATTTAGCTTTGTGTGTATTCTCCCCATTAATTAATTATGAAAATTCTTTTTAATAATAAAGAACTTATAAATATTATTTTTTAATATTTATTGAATATTGTATTCTTTTATTTTATTTCATTTTCTTTGCATTTTATTTATTTAATAATTCCTATAAGAATTATCATTTAAACACCAAAAATTAATATTAAATATTTGTTTAGTATTTTTCTAAAATACTACAATATTAATATATAATAAAAGTGATTTTTATTTATTTTTATCATCTTCAATAATTTTATAAAATTCCATAGGAAATATATATATATTACAAAATTCTTAATAAAATTTATATGTCTAAAATTTTATTTCTTAATTTATTTGGATAATTTGGATTATTGTGAATCCAAAAATATTTTATTTATAATTTTTGGATTCTTATTTTATTTCCTAGAATTTATTTAAATTCAGGGGCGTTTTGGTCTTTTCTCTTTTATTAAAACTGGCTTTAAGTGATTTGGGCTGACTGTTTGGGTTTATTGGGCCCTTGTGGACCAATAGAGCAGAGCCAAAACGACACCCCGAAGGGGTCCTGGCACAATCCAGCCCACACTCCCTCTCTATGTCCCTTTCTCGTCCTCGTCTCTTTTCTTCTCCTTGACCCCGTGGTCGATGGCACCGCCGCCATGCGCTGCTCGCTGTCATGGTCCTCCCTGGCCACTGCCGTGGTGCAGGGAGAGGTTGTCGACCATGCTCCACCTTCCTGTCCAACCCGATTTGGATCTAGAGCCCTCTTGTGGCCTGACCGGCTCCGTCCCGAACCCTAGGGTTTGGGGTGGCGCTGGTGCTATCGCCGTCGCTGCTTCCGTGTGCTGTGGTGGTGTTCCTCGCCTTTAGGCGTGGCTGTGGTCGCCGCCTCGGCGTGGTATGGGTCGCAGCGCCCCCTTGGGGGTGCTCCCCATGCCGCCGTGCTCGTCGTCGACCTCTGCTTCCTCTTCTCGCCCACAGCAACATCCTTCAGTAAGTTGTTCTTCTTCCCCTCGTGTCCTCTATGCTAGGCCATCCTATGCTATGTGTTGGTAGTGGCCACTCCTGGCTAGTGTCATGTACTGATTAGGATTGTTTGTTCTACTTAGGGTTCATATCCCTCTGTGGATTAGATATCTGATGATTTGGATCATGTATTGATGATCCCTAAGAATGATGAGTGGTTGATTGCTATGGATTACAGTTTATGATTAGCTTTGGTGATGCTAGTGGCTTACCAGATTGATTCCATTGGTTAATTTGATATGGTTCAGATGATAAGGTTGCTCTAGAATTCGTTACCATTTGGCAACTGAATTCTCAAAGATCGTTTTCGAACATTCGTACCGGGAGGCCAATTATGTGGCTAATGAATTAGCTAGATTAACTAGGAGATCTCCTGGGCGTGTTTGGCTAGATGACCCACCCGCTTCTATTCGATCGCTACTTCTAGCTGATGTAACTCTGATTTCTAATAAATAAACTGTTTGGAAAGTTTCAAAAAAAACATCAAAACCATATTTACTTGATCTATCCTGAAATGTGTTTCTATAATGTACAATTATTTCTATGTTAGGCAACATGTTTGCGACTGTCAATATACTTTTCAGACGAAAGGTAAAATTTTCATTTACCTGCTCTGAGAAAGCCCAAACCCTTACAAACAAGGAAAAACAGGAATGGAGGACCCAGTTTTACATGAGAACCAACGGCAACCAAACCATCCTTTTAGCCTATACCACATCAGACTAAAAGAAATGCAAGACACAACCACAAGAAACTATCAGATCAAAACATGATGGCGCATCTTCTTTGAACAGATTACTGAAGCAAACAAGGATGCTTCATCCTTTTCGCACCAGTCTGCGGGAGTAGATGTTAGTGGACATCCAGGACAATCGGGAGATCGAGACCCATTATAAGGACCTTGCTCCAGAGCTGCAAAAACAAAGGCAAATCCTGAACATAGCAGCATATGGCCCTTTCAAAAACCATAATGTTTTTTGTCGGCCAAAGCCCCCAGCAGAGAGCGCCAAACCCCAGAAAAATGAATTTGGCCTGCTACATTTTTTAGGAGAAGACAGGATTTTATGTAGAGGACCAAAACAGGATTCTTCATTGCACTCGTGACTAGTGAAAAAAAAAATATCATGCACCAGTCCAAGAAGAAATCATGAAAGGGTGCACTACAGGACGCGCGCGCTACGCCGAGGGCAAAAAGCCGTCGACGTAGGCCAAAATGCCGTCGGCGTATGATACGCCGACGGCTGCCCTCGGTGTAGCCTCCTCGGCAAAGGCCTTCCTCGGTGGAGCACATAGAGGACGTCGGTGTATGCTACGCCGAGGGTAGCGGCCGTCGGCATAGCCTGTCGACATGTTGTAAAAACATTTAAAAAATAATTTTTTTCTCAATTTTTTAATCTTTGAATTGTTTGACTTGTTAATCTCTCACTTTGAACATTTTTAACACTAATTATATTTAATATTTAATTAAATTGCACTCTTGGTCAAACTTCTCAGCCAGTCACCCATCCTATTACTACTCTAGCTCCAGCTCCAGCACGCTTAACTTTCTCGTTCCTTCATAATCTGTTTCCACAAAGTAATTCATACATTGTTGTTAATACTATGATATAAATCCTATTAACTCTTATATCATCATGTCACATGTTTGTATTTTTCGAAATTACAAACAATTATTTAAGTAAACATTAATGAATAAGTAAAAATATTATTGAATTCAAATAAAAATATAATAATTTTACTTTTTTGTATTTTTCTATTTAATATGGAATAATTAATATCTTTAAATCTGTAAATCGGAATTTAACAAATAATATGTCTAAATTGATCAGAAAAATGAGAAAAATTCAAATATGATATCCATATCAACTAATCACAAACCCTCCATTTTTGAATTAGCTATTTGGTGGTTGCTTTAGAAAATTCCCGCTTGTGTTCGGATAATGAAAAATGCCTTTTTGGTGCGATGAAAATAAAAACTTGCATTGAATCTTTGATAAAATAGCATATCGTGAACCTAAAAATGATTTTTGTAAAAAAAACATGAGCATCAGATCATGTACCTGTAGCTCATATTTGACCCACTTCCTTCTGATTCGGCAGAAATTTGTCTTTTTCACCAGAGGTGGACGGAAAGGTTTAGGATCCCCCTGTTGGGACATTGTCCATATAAGGTGGTATAGTATTTTTGTAAAATATGGTGGTAGCATTTTGAATTAGCTTTTTGGTGGTTGCTTCACAAAACCGTCCGTTTTTTATGCTCGGAAAATGGGAAATGGCTTTTCGGTGCGACGAAAAGGAAAACTTCCTCCTTCAACATTGTTCGCAATCCCATGATGCATGTGTATGCAAAATATGGGCACATTATCACAAATTATGCCTTGATTCTAGCCATAACATTGGTCATTTGACCTGAAAGCCAAAAAACCTCGAATGAGATAGGTCATTTTGTGAAGGTTTTTTTGAGACATAATCAATATATCAAGTTTGGTATTTTTCCTTATAACTATGTCACATAATATGACACCACGCGAAGGTTTCGCATTGTTTCGATTGTTTTTGAATTTTTTATGCCCGTTTTAAACTATCGTCAAACTTTGTCGAACGACGGGCATGAAGATTCTTAGCTCAAGGCTGAGCCTCGCTAAACTTGCATTGGATCTTTGATAAAATAGCATATTGTGAACCTAAAATGATTTTTGTAAAAAAACATGAGCATCGGATCATGTACATGTAGTTCATATCTGACCCACTTCCTACCGATTCGGCAGGAATTTGTCTTTTTCACCAGAGGTGGATGGAAAGGTTTCGGATCCCCCTGTTGGGACATTGTCCATATAAGGTGGTATAGTGTTTTTGTAAAATATGGTGGTAGCATTTTGAATTAGCCATTTGGTGGTTGCTTCATAAAACCTTCCGTTTTTTGTGCTCGGAAAATGGGAAATGGCTTTTTGGTACGACGAAAAGAAAAACTTCCTCCTACAACATTGTTCGCCATCCCATGATGCATGTGTATACACAATATGGGAACATTATCACAAACTATGCCTTGATTCTAGCCATAACATTGGTCATTTGACCCGAAAGCCAAGAAACCTCGAATGAGATAGGTCATTTTGTGAAGTTTTTTTTGAGACATAATCAATATATCAAGTTTGATATTTTTAATTATAACTATGTCACATAATATGACACCATGCGAAGGTTTCGCATTGTTTCGATTGTTTTTGAATTTTGTATGCCCGTTTTAAACTATCGTCAAACTTTGTCGAACAGCGGGCATGAAGATTCTTAGCTCGGGGCCAAGCCTCGCTAAACTTGCATTGGATCTTTGATAAAATAGCATATTGTGAACCTAAAAATGATTTTGTAAAAAAACATGAGCATCAGATCATCTA
Source organism: Avena insularis (assembly GCA_023614405.1). Lineage (NCBI taxonomy): Eukaryota > Viridiplantae > Streptophyta > Magnoliopsida > Poales > Poaceae > Avena > Avena insularis. The sequence goes on along the minus strand of CM042689.1, from coordinate 24,439,641 downwards.
CCTGTAGTTCATATCTGACCCACTTCCTACCGATTCAGCAGGAATTTGTCTTTTTCACCAGAGGTGGACGGAAAGGTTTCGGATCCCCCTGTTGGGACATTGTACATATAAGGTGGTATAGTATTTTTGTAAAATGTGGTGGTAGCATTTTGAATTAGCCATCTGGTGGTTGCTTCACAAAACCTTCTGTTTTTTGTGCTCGGAAAATGGGAAATGGCTTTTTGGTGCGACGAAAAGGAAAACTTCCTCCTGCAACATTGTTTGCCATCCCATGATGCATGTGTATGCATAATATGGGCACATTATCACAAACTATGCCTTGATTCTAGCCATAACATTGGTCATTTGAACCGAAAGCCAAAAAACCTCGAATGAGATAGGTCTTTTTGTGCAGGTTTTTTGAGACATAATCAATATATCAAGTTTGATATTTTTACTTATAACTATGTCACATATGTAGGGTTCGTAGCATAGAAAACAAAAAAATTCCTACGATGGGAACAACTAAGTACCAAGATCTATCTACTAGATACAAGCAACAGGTGGATATACATCCATAGAATACATACCCTCGAAGACCGAATAGCGTTAATGAGGTTGTACTCGTGGATGATGTAAACGAACGCTTGCCGATCTCAAGATCGTGATGAAGTCCGTCTGGTCCAGCCTGTCCAGCACGATCAAGTCCAGCACCTCAAAGCAGTGGTGCATCCGTAATCGCACACACGTACGGGTACCTCGACAACCTCCGTGCCCTCGCTCCAGCAAAGCAGCGGAAGCAACAAATCCTTCCAGAAAAAGCCACCGGGAACATGTATCTCGCTGATCCGAGACCATGGGGAAATTCTAAAGGGGGGAGAGAGATCCTTCGCGAGGAGGTGTGCTTTGAGAGGAGGAGAGGGGGGCCTTTTATAGGGGAGAGGGGAGGGCACCCAAGGGGCATGGCGCCCAGCCATGGGGCTGCCTCCACCTCTTCCACATTCATGTGGGTGGAGCTCCCACTCAAAATGAAAAGCCTCCACTCCCATTAAAAAGCCTCCACTCAAAAATCCACTCACATGCATTAAATTTCCACCAAATTTAATGCAAGCTCTCATTTAAATAAAACTCTTTTATTTATTTATTCAGAATTTTGTTAATTACTTTAATTAACAAACATTCACATAAAACCCCTTACAACATTTCAATTTCACATGCAGAACCAGTTTCAGCAATTTCAACCGAAACAGTTTCGGTGTCTAGTGAAATAAATTCCTGTGCTTTCCTTTTTCTTTCTCTGGCATATCATTTGCTCCGAATGGTGTCGGTATCCCTTAAGTGTGTCACCCTACGGTTCGCGAATAATGCGGACATGATCGAGACCCTTCTTTGATCAATAATCAGTAGCGGTACCTGGAGATCCATACTGACTCCCACACATTCAACGATGACTTCTGTGATCGTGTGAACCTTTTTACGCTAGTATCTTAATCCCTTTATTTCACGATATATTACATGTCCGAGATTCGATCATCGGTATCTCCATACCAAGTTTGATCTCGTTACCGACATGCACTCTTTTCTCGTTCCCGTGATATAACATTCTAGTGATCAAATCACTTGCTTGCAAGCTAATCAATGTGATATCACCGAGAGGGCCCAGAGCATATCTATCCGTCATCGAGATGAACAAATTCCACTCTCGATCCATGGGTCTCAACATAACACTTTATTAGTTCTAAAGCCATCTTTATAATCACCCAGTTACGGTGTGACATTTGATGTCATCGAGAAACTCTTCTGGTGTTAGTGATTGACATGATCTCATGGTCTAAGGATTAGGATCACTTCGTAAGTTGTTATAGCAATATAAACTCAATGACTTTGATCGTAATGCTATACTTCGGATGAATGTTCATCACATCATTACACTAATGTTGTGACCTCGTTATTAACAACATCCAATGTCCATGATCAGGAAACTTTGATCATCATGTTAATCAACGAGCTAGTTTATAAGAGAGGCATAACTAGGAACTTCCTTTTTGTTTATTAAACACACATGTATTAACGTTTCCGTATTAATACAATTATAGCATGTAAAATAAACATTTATCATAAATAAGGAATACGATAATAACCACTTTATTATTGCCTCTCGGGCATATTCCCTTCAGTCTCCCACTTGCACTAGAGACAATAATCTAGTTTGAAAACTTTGTGTATTGAACACCTATGGCTTTCTGGTGTTCCAAATACGCAACTGCAAGTGGTTAACATAATCTACGGATCTGACACTTTCAGGTCCGTGTGTATTTGCATGTCTTTGCGTCTTCACGCATCACTCATTCTCCAATGAGATGGCATTGTATAAATTTGGTCTTTCGGTGAGACCTTTAGTTCCTTGGGGTTTAAAACACGTCGATACTATTGTCATACAATATATCTTTAGTGTTAGCCCATTGCGAACCACACCTTAGTTTGATAACAAACTACTTGACACAAATTCCCTCCTTTGCTGCTACTATAGCAGTCATATACTTAGCCTTTTTGTTGTAGTATTCGTCATAATGTCTTAACTATGGATTTCATCCAAATCCATCATGGAATCTCCTTTCCATTACATTGTGCCACCCATAGTTTAAATTGAGATAAACTTAATTTGTATCTTGTGATAAAACTAGTATCAATGTAACGCTTTACAATGAACTATTTGTAATTGTTTGTCACCTCTACACAAATATATTATTAGTTCTTCCAAAAGACCATAAGAATATCCTTACTATAGTCCAATGATCATTTTACGATTCATTCTGGTATATGCTCATAACACTTAGAGCATAGGACATATCTAGATGTGTACATATCATGGTATGATTGATCAAAACATTCTCGTGATTTCACTCTTCAAGTGTCAAAGCACTTGAATCTTGTTTCACTTATCAAGTGTCGATGCACTTGAATCTCGATTCAATTTCTTTCCATGCGACAAGAACCGTTTCTAGTCGTTTCTATATTGAACTCCTTCAATATCTCATATATGTACGTTTGGCACAACCATATTAGCGTCACAGTCTATCCACTATAGACATTCATGCTAAATATTCAGGTTTTGCCTAAGTTTTTCATCGACATGAAATCCTTAACCTTTGTCAATAAAAGATACATCATTTCTAATCAACAAAATGTCCTCCACATAATGTATTAGAAATATTTCTTAGCGCTCCCACTTAATTTCTTGCAAATGCAAGCATCTTCATCGTCTCCTGATGAAAAACTCCTTTTTCATCATGGTGAAGATTCCAACTCCGCGATGCTTACTTCAACCATTGAAGTTTGCATGCCCCTGTTAGCATCCTTTGAATTAACAAAACCCTTTGGATCGTGTCATGTACATGTCCTAGGTAACCATTCTATTAAAAGAACTTTGTTTTGTTTATTCATCTACCATATACCAAATTATATGTAGTGGTTGCTACTTTAATCCGTCCAGACTAAATATCGCTATGAAAGATCAAATCTTGTCATAGTCAACTCCTTGAACATTGCCATAAAATATTTTACGACGTGTCGAATATTTCATAGATGTGAGACATCCATGTCTGTTTCTTTATAGATCCAAATACGACCGATACGTTTTTACACCTTTCTGGAGGGTCTTCCAAGTTCAAAACTTGATTTCTCGTGTATGGACTTATCACGGATTTTATGGCTTCAAGCCATTTGACGGAGTCAGGGCCCATCATCGCTTCTTTGTATGTATTCGGTTCATCATTGTCAAACAATAATGATTTACTCTCAAATCTTAGCATTTGATTATTTAACCGACCTACTTGGTTCAATAGGAACTTAGATCTCCGTGACCACAACCTTTGAGGCACATAAGCTATGAGCATTATGGCAGCCTTCGGAACGATTTCCGGCGCTGCGCAACTCAGCACATATAGCTAAGGTTCGTTAACCTTATCAAAGTTCTATTGTCCTCCCACTTAACTTTTATGAAAAATTCCTTCTCCAAGAAACTTCACGTTTCAAGAGACAAACCCTTTTGTCCTTGGTGTTATGAAGGAATAACCAATTGTTATTCGAAATAACCTACAAATAGATGCTCATCCGACTTCGGTTGTAAACATCTTACTTATGTTTAGCATACCAAAATTTAAGAAATGACAACTTGGGTTTTACCCCAAACCATAACTTCCATGGTGTCATTTCAACGGATCAAGATGGAGCTCTTTTCAGTGTAAAAGCGGTAGTCTCTAAAGCTTTAATCTTTTAAAACATAATGGCAGTTTTATAAATAACACTTTTGATCCAACCATGTCAAACAAGGTTTCATTACAAATCTCAAACACTCCATACTCCTATGGTGTTTCGGAGATGTAAATCTAGGTGTTTTGCTAAACTTGCAACTCAAATAAATCCCTTTATGATAAAATCATAATTCATTTATTTTCTTGTTACACCTGTAACTCAAATAAATCCCTTATGATAAAATCATAAACCATTTATTTTCTTGTTACAATGATTTTTACTTCATCTTGAAAGTCTTTGAACCATTTTCAAATATTTCATACTTCATTCTCATTAAGTGAACATTCACTCAAATTTCCGGAGAAAGTATATGAAGTTGAAACCCATCGCTTACGACTATAAATAATGGACTACATACATCGATATGTATAAATTCTAATATTTTAGTCGTTCGTTCTTCTTTGGCCTTTGAACGAAGTTTTTAATTATCCCAAGAAAAGTCTCACAAGCGTCACTTGATCAAATCAAAGACTCCAAAAATCCATGAATATGGAGATTCTTCATGTTTTCTTTCCAATATAATTTAAACGACGATGTCACTTTGTAAGTGATCTTTCAATCATTTGTCTTGCGACATTTTAGCATTAGGTTTTATGGATGTGATTTCTCCAACTAGATTTGTAAATCATCCATCTTATATGGAATACGGTAATTATTTGAACAACCCTTGTTCTCATAATACCTGATTCAAATAACAATTATTAAAACAAATCTTGAAATCAAGCTTTGATGTCAACGAGAAATACAAACAACGGTTTGTTTGTTTTCGATGAACATCATCACATAATCTCTTGCTAGTTACTTAGGCCATTGTGGTTCATGAACTGCGTCGTTCCGTATGAAATTTCATACCAACCAATTCGATATCCAATACCCAAGAACCACATTGTTTAACGAGCAAAGAATATAACCATAACATGTATATCGCCCATATACCTAAATTGGATATTTCCAATCTATTCTTTTCTGCCAAATATATTTTATAGATTCTCTTTCAGTATTTCCTTTTCCTTTTAAAAGAATCTATCAACATCAAAAGTGGCGCCATATACATGACACATAGTCCAAAGCGTGTATATTCAAATAATAATACCTTTGGACTTGCATTTTGAAGTAGATCACCATCATCAAATGATCGGCGTTCTTTTAAAATCCATTCTTTAGTAATCTTTTAGTGTGGTAAACACTTTACATACATCTTCTATTCATCCTTATCATGACGACTTTCATGATCAAGCTATTGTAGCTTATAAAGATGAATCGTGAGTATAACGTTACTTTCCAAAACCCTTTTAGATGATTAGGATGTCTAGCATCTCTAACCTTTGTAAATTCTCATCCAATATGAGAACACATATTATACTCTATCATATTGCAACCACAACATTGTTTCAGATATCGTTATATCTGCCACACATGATGGTTTCTGAAACAATTCTTTCAGCTCCTAGATAAACTTGATATTAAAACAATCAAGAATCATAGAGACAAACATGATACTTAAGATACTAACACTGGAATTGTTACTCTCGATTTAATACCAATTATTAAATTTCACGGAGTAAATAGAATTTTGCTGAAAGTTTGCAATAGGACTTTAAACTTTAGATTGACACTCAACACAATACGATACCAGTTCGTAAAGTATATATCCAGAATTCTATAGCTCTATTATCTCAATTACAACTATGCATAAGGTGGTGAACGAATGCCAATGACTACAGCAAATTATGCAAATTCACTTTGATTTAATTTATGATAAATTGAGTTCTACTAATCCAAATTAGAAATGAACTCCCATTCAAAAACGACATCCCTCGTGTCTTTTTGGTGATTACATGAACCAAATCCACTACACCAAGTCCGATCATCACGTGAGTCGGTGTAGCTTCAAAGGTGAGCATCAAATGGGCATCATATCTACTATATGACTCATGCTTAACATTTCGGTCCGTGTTCCGAGGCCATGTCTGTACATGCTAGGCTCGCCAAGTTAGAACCTTAGTATTCGCATGTGTAACTGTCTTACACCCGAGATATGCTCGTGGATTCAAGTACACCCGATCATCATGTGATGCCTTGAAGCGACGAAACATTGTCGGTGCATACTTAAGGAAGAACACATTTTTATCTTGATATCAAAATGAGGGATCATCTTATTATGCTAATAAAACGCCAAACAAGCAATTTAAGATGCTATCAAACATCACATGTTTATTAGTGGAATGATATGGTTCCCGCATATGATCTCTATCATGTGCATCGTGGTATGATCACTATCATACCTTTATGTGTAAATCCAAGGTCTATGGAGTTTACACGTTATGTATGTTGTAAGAGTATCATCTCATACTTCTACTTACAACATCATCATATCATAACACTAGCCCAGCAACAATCTAAACTAGACGCCTCTAATTTATCCATTGCAAATTTTACGTGGTTTAGGGCTTTCGAAGATAGAACCGTTCTTACCTACGAACATGAACCACAACGAGGATAACCAAATTTTTGACAACTCATTGCAAATTAGATATTGACTATAGTAGGAGAGACAGACACCCGCTAGCCACTTATGCAAAACTAGTTGCATGTCAAGCGTGGAACAGGTCTCATGTGCGAGGACATGTAAAGTTTGTCCGGGCCGCTTCATCCCACAATGCCACCAATATCCAAAGTACAACTAAGAAGCAATAAAATGATCATCATCGCCCACATACTCATATGTGTACTACCCGTGCAAAGTATCTACGCATAGATCCGGCTCTGATACCACTGTAAGGTTCGCAACATAGAAAACAAAAAATTTCCTACGATGGGAACAACTAAGTACCAAGATCTATCTACTAGATACAAGCAACGGGTGGATATACATCCATAGAATACATACCCTCGAAGACCGAATAGCGTTAACGAGGTTGTACTCGTGGATGATGTAGACGCACGCTTGCCGATCTCAAGATCGTGATGAAGTCCGTCTGGTCCAGCCTGTCCAGCACGATCAAGTCCAGCACCTCAAAGCAGTGGTGCATCCGTGATCGCACACACGTACGGGTACCTCGACAACCTCCGCGCCCTCTCTCCAGCGAAGCAGCGGAAGCAACAAATCCTTCCAGAAAAAGCCACCGGGAACATGTATCTCGCTGATCCGAGACCATGGGGAAATTCTAAAGGGGGGAGAGAGATCCTTCGCGAGGAGGTGTGCTTTGAGAGGAGGAGAGGGGGGCCTTTTATAGGGGAGAGGGGGAGGCACCCAAGGGGCATGGCGCCCAGCCATGGGGCTGCCTCCACCTATTCCACATTCATGTGGGTGGAGCTCCCACTCAAAATGAAAAGCCTCCACTCCCATTAAAAAGCCTCCACTCAAAAATCCACTCACATGCATTAAATTTCCACCAAATTTAATGCAAGCTCTCATTTAAATAAAACTCTTTTATTTATTTATTCAGAATTTTGTTAATTACTTTAATTAACAAACATTCACATAAAACCCCTTACAACATTTCAATTTCACATGCAGAACCAGTTTCAGCAATTTTAACCGAAACAGTTTCGGTGTCTAGTGAAATAAATTCCTGCACTTTCTTTTTTCTTTCTCTGGCATATCATTTGCTCCAAATGGTGTCGGTATCTCTTAAGTGTGTCACCCTACGGTTCGCGAATAATGCGAACATGATCAAGACCCTTCTTCGATCAATAATCAGTAGCGGGACCTGGAGATCCATACTGACTCCCACACATTCAACGATGACTTCTGTGATCGTGTGAACCTTTTTACGCTAGTATCTTAATCCCTTTGTTTCACGATATATTACATGTCCGAGATTCGATCATCGGTATCTCCATACCTAGTTTGATCTCGTTACCGACATGCACTCTTTTCTCGTTCCCGTGATATAACATTCTAGTGATCAAATCACTTGCTTGCAAGCTAATCAATGTGATATCACCGAGAGGGCCCAGAGCATATCTATCCGTCATCGGGATGAACAAATTCCACTCTCGATCCATGGATCTCAACATAACACTTTAGTAGTTCTGAAGCCATCTTTATAATCACCCAGTTACGGTGTGACGTTTGATGTCATCGAGAAACTCTTCCGGTGTTAGTGATTGACATGATCTCATGGTCTAAGGATTAGGATCACTTCGTAAGTTGTTATAGCAATATAAACTCAATAACTTTGATCGTAATGCTATACTTCGGATGAATGTTCATCACATCATTACACTAATGTTGTGACCTCGTTATTAACAACATCCAATGTCCATGATCAGGAAACTTTGATCATCATGTTAATCAACGAGCTAGTTTATAAGAGAGGCATAACTAGGAACTTCCTTTTTGTTTATTAAACACACATGTATTAACGTTTCCGTATTAATACAATTATATCATGTAAAATAAACATTTATCATAAATAAGGAATACGATAATAACCACTTTATTATTGCCTCTCGGGCATATTCCCTTCAACATAATATGACACCACGCGAAGGTTTCGCATTGTTTTGATCGTTTTTGAATTTTTTATGTCCGTTTTAAACTATCGTCAAACTTTGTCAAACAGCGGGCATGAATATTCTTAGCTCAGGGCCGAGCCTCGCTAAACTTGCATTGGATCTTTGATAAAATAGCATATTTTTAACCTAAAAATGATTTTTGTAAAAAAACATGAGCATCGGATCATGTACCTGTAGTTCATATCTGACCCACTTCCAACCGATTCGGCAGGAATTTGTCTTTTTCACCAAAGGTGGACGGAAAGGTTTCGGATCCCCCTGCTGGGACATTGTCCATATAAGGTGGTCTAGTATTTTTGTAAAATATGGTGGTAGTATTTTGAATTAGCCATTTGGTGGTTGCTTCACAAAACCGTCCGATTTTTATGCTCGGAAAATGAAAAATGGCTTTTTGGTGCGACAAAAAGGAAAGCTTCCTCCTGCAACATTGTTCGCCATCCTATGATGCACATGTATGCACAATATGAGCATATTATCACAAACTATGCGTTGATTCTAGCTATAACATTGGTCATTTGACCCGAAAGCCAAAAAACCTCGAATGAGATAGGTCATTTTGTGAAGGTTTCTTTGAGACATAATCAATATACCAAGTTTGATATTTTTCCTTCTAACTATGTCACATAATATAACACCACGCGAAGGTTTCGCATTGTTTCGATCATTTTTGAATTTTTTATGCCCGTTTTAAACTATATATATTGTTTTATGTTTTACTTAATTTTTATTCACAAATGTGTAATATTTGAGTGTAGATAGATAGGTCTTATTTTTCTGCAAATTTTGATATATTATTTGTATTTTTTTGAATTAGAATGATTTAGTTATGATTTTTCAAAGTTTAATGAGATAAAATAAAAAATAGCTACGCCGAGGGCAGCCGTCGGCGTAGCATAGGATATGCCGAGGGCAATTCTACGCCGACGGCTGCTTGACGGGGCTGGCCTAGCAGCCGTCAGCATAGCTTCCCATTCCTGTAGTGCTGGGATTTGGCCGGTATATCAAAAAAGGACTTACATATTGGATGAGAGGTAACCATGTTTCATATATACAGAAACGATATTGGCAGATTGATCTTTTTTTTGAAACAAGATATTGGCAGACTAGTCCAATGGTTCCCTAGACAGAAATGAGGCTAATTGCAAGAAGTTGATCCCCATATTGTTATAGACCAACCTTATATGTAGCTAGTGACTCAGCAATTAATTAGCAACAAGCTTCCTTACAGGCTTTGGGATCTATACCCCAATGCGTACATATGCTCCATTTCTGGCAACATGTTCCAGAGCGCGTTTGGATGCGTCACGCCCGAGGTTGTCGCCCAGGCCGCCTCCCCGCACTCGTACCGGCTGTGTGTGATCTGCCGGAAACGGAATGCCTTCACGTCTTGGTATTTTTTCTTCTTCAAGTTGTCTGGGTAGATGTCCACCACCAAGATAACGCCATACTGCCTCACCCCACGCTTGAAATTCGGCAGGGAGACCGGGTCCACGGACACCTCCGCAAGGTCCGCTATCACGGCGACACTCCTACCGTCCGGGCTGAACACCGGATGGCTTATGCGACCGCCGAGGTCTCCCCCGCTGCTCATCACCTTTATCAACACCATCGGGTCAGTCGCCTTCACCAGGTACATGGAGAAGTACCTTGAGTCCAGCAGCTGGTTGGTGAATGCCAACTTGTCACGAGTCGATGAGAAGACAATCCAGTCTCCGTTTGGGGACCACTGGCACTGGGTGTCTGTCCACTTTCCTTTCGTCAGCCGCGTCTCCCAACATTCCCTGAACTCACTGTCCAGCATTATGTACAGATTCTTGTGCGGTGCCATTCCACCCCTTGTCGAGCAGAAAACAAATTTGTCCCCGTCCGGGTTGCTCGACGGGTACCCATTGTTGAACCCATCAACGGTGAGTCTTACGACCTTTTGCCCTGTCACGGAGCCCGAGGCGTCGCGGATGGCGTAGATCTCCAGTTCCTGGGACTTCAAGGAGGTGCCAATGCAGACGTAGAGGATGTCCTTGTCGGGGTTCTGGTTCCACACAGGGGAGAAGATGCAGTTTCCTCCCCTTTCCTCGTATATGATGCGTAGCCCTTGGCTGTCCGCTATAAACACAGACTTGAACTCGTTGTCGACAAAAGCAAGCTTGGAGCCGTCCTTTGAAATGGTTGGGAACATGCCAGATACCCGAAATAAACCGACGTCCTTCATTGGGGACTGCAGCCTATGAATGTTCTGAGGGACGTTGTCTTCGTGCTGCACGAGGTCATCACTCCTGCAACGGTGGTATCCAATGCGGTCCCCACCATCCAACACGAAGGGGTTGTAGTGGTTACCTTTAGACCTTGTATTCCGGGTGATCTGCACCGGCGGCAACCCCAGCGCATTGGTGTCGAAGATCTCGATGTGGCGGTATGGTGTCCCCACACGGACGTCGCTGAACCTAGACCTATGGCGGAAGGTCGCCACCGCTACCTTGGTCTCGCTTATAGCAGCCGGAGTCACCGCATCCAACTCCTCTGGAGTCACCTGGATAGTCTTCGGTGCTAATGTCATACCGGAACACAGCCCAAAATGTTCCAGTCATGCTTGATAGAAGAGTTATATTGGTGAATCGATGGAAGAAGATGATGTTGTCACTGCCCCAGGATGGCCAGCCACCATTCTTGATGAGTAGCTTGCGTCCCAGGCCCTGACTCTCGTCGCTATCCACATTCATCACGTAGATGTCAGTCTTCAGGCTCTCCATGATCTCGCTGTTCCAACTCTGATTTTGTAATGACGCCACTGCTACCATTTTCCCAGAGGGCGACACAGCCGGGCTCAAATCAAACACCCCTGCACGTGTCAAAAATAATAGTGAAGGTACGATTAATGGGAATGTAAGATATTAACAATTGATTGGTGCACTAAGTATATACCCTGTGGAGTGAGGCGCTCCGTCTTGCCTGTTGTAAGGTAGGTTTTGTACACGACGGTCCCGGGGCTGTGACGTACCTGCACCGGCTCCTTTGTGGAGACATAGATGAGACAGTGGTCGACGGTGCGAGACCCCACACTGTAGCCGCCGCCGATGCAGCCACCGTCCTCCAGGCGCATGCCGCTGAAAACATCTGCTCCGAGGATGTCAGCGAGGGTGAATACCTTGACCTTGCTATCGGCATTGAAGCGCATGGCGATGTACAATGTCTCAAGGCCGTCTTCCCTCTCAGAGATGAAGACAAGGCCGCAGACATGGCCGGCATCAACATCCGCTTCAGTAACATCACCCTTGTTTGCCAGCATGGGTCTCTTGAGGAGGGTCTTCAGTGCCGCGGGGGGGATGGGGCGCCCATTATAGTTGTGGGACACACCATCGGTGAGGCGGAGCTCGCAGTCGGTGGACGAAGGTGGGAAGGGGCAGCAGAAGATGTCAAAGGGCACCGGGGGCCTGTAGGTGGCAGAGAATATGATTCTGCCACGGCGCTCTGCCATCCAGTAACAAAGGAAGAAATTAGCAGTTAATGAAACAAGATAAGTCATGTGGAATTTATTTTCAGGAGACACCCATTTGATTTTTATCAGCGATCTAAAATAATTCACATTAGCAGTTAGCGGGGGCCTGTAGGTGGTAGAGAATACGATTAACACTGGAGGGTACTGGCAAATGAAACCAGAATGGCACTAAAAAAGATACTAGTTTAATAAGATTGACGAATTCATGTGAAATTTATTTTCAGGAGACACCAATTTAATTTATATTAGCAACCTAAATGATATACTAAGATCTTAATGAGGAAGTGTTGTATTATAGTTTTAATCAAGATGTTTACCTGTGTTCAAGTTTCGGTTTAAGGCATACTTGCATTGGAAGTTGGCAATCTGCAACAAGAAAACTTAAGAGGTTCAGTCTGTTTACAGAGGCCTCTTGTAAGTTATTTACAAAATTAAATTAAATGTACTCTTCAAAAATCTATTAATCATACTAAACAACATACTATTTTTTAGGCATAGTTAAACCATATTTCAGAAAATAGTGTTTAATCGGTACATGCATAAAATATTTGGGATGATGACTCGATGACCAGCCGCTCCTGCTCTACCCCAAAGCACGCAATGTCATTGCGTTTTCTCGAAAAAAAATGCATAAACTAGCTTGTGCCCTAATTTAATTTCCTAGATTCAACGATATTTCTCTCTACTACTATAAAATAGGATTGTTACAATATACATTTCTAGTATTAGATATGTATCCATCAAATAACAACTCAATATAAAATCAAATATGCACATACTGCATCACTATATATAGTTCAAAGTTAATATGGATCGGTGAGGGTAACTTTGTTGTTTTGTTTTCAAAAAGAATATGCTGACAGCTAAAAACATGTTCTTAATCTCAAGTAATTTTATAGTTATTACTACGTCCGATAAAAAATGGACGACTTACTAGAGAGGAAGTGTTCAATATTTTAACTACAAGTATACTGTATAAATACACATAAGTTCGGATTAGTCTTGTGAAAATTAAATCAATACATTTGTCCTGAAATGTTTTTTAATTCCTAAAAGTCCTTCTATATACGCATGGAAGTATGTACTCCCACATTCAATATACCTCCTAAATGAATGTATTATACCTCTTTATCCTTCTCAATATACCCCATTAATTATTCTAATATACCTTAATACAAACTAGACTGACAAAATATCATTGGAGCCCTTAGTTTTCTTAATATACCATTTTTTACGTACAAAAAGCAGTATATATGCAATAATATAAAATATGTGGACTCAAATGAATTTTTCCATCGAACTCACTTTGGGGTATCTAATAATTAGTAATGAGTATATTAAAAATAAAAAAGTGGTATAGTGGAATCACCTATGTGGTATAATGAACATGGAACTACATACTTCCAGGAGTATTGTGCCATTTTATATCTTGACTAACATATTAAAATGAAAAGTAATTGTCACAATTTCATGTTGGATAATGTATCCACGTCTAAAACACCATTAATTTTCAAACGGATAGATTAATTATAAAACTTTTGTCTACTTGACACTCTACTAAGAATAAGCAGAAAGGACTAGTTATGGTGGTTGAACTTTAAAAGAGTAGGTAAAGAAGAACAAAAAAATAATAAAATAGAAATAGTAGGTGTTTATGATGAGTGGGAAGTGACTGGTTAATTACAGGATATGACAAAGGTCGTAGTTTGGCTATGCCATGTAAATCTGGCCTAGGACGGATCTAAATAAACATACCTGGCCAATACATGAACTTTCTGCAGTATCAACCTTGTTTAGTTCATCGACAATTTCTGCTATAGTAGGCCTTTTCTCACGATCAACCTCCACACACCTTAACGCTATTTCGATGCATGTCTTAACTTGCTCCGATATATGAGACGACATTGTTTCCTGCAGCCGTTTTTCCCAGTTTTCATGCACCTGCAAAGTTGGAACACAATGGCAAAAGGTGGCATGGAAAGTAAGGCCCAACATGATAATGATATTTATGAAAATAAATTTCTGTTCATGATACAAAGTATCTTCCATACATGGTCAAGAAATTCTTGCGAAGACATGTGCGCACATTTGGAGTAGCCCTCATATCCTGCCATTATCCGCACGAGTATAACACCCAAGCTGAATACATCATACTTCGATGTGATTTGGCATCTATCGATGTACTCTGGTGGCATGTATCCACTGCATGGTATATATATATATATATATATATATATATATATATATATATATATATATATATATATATATAATACAATTACTTCTAGAATTTCCTTACAAATAAACAATTACTATGATGAGGTATCAGCTTACGGTGTTCCTATAATTTTGATTGTGATATAAGTTTGTGTAGAAGGGAAGAGTCTTGACAAACCGAAATCTCCAATTTTTGGGACCATGTTCTTGTCCAAGAGTATATTCGCAGGTTTCAAATCAAGATGGTAAATAGGATCTTTGGATCCATTATGAAGGTAATTTAAGCCCTCACAGATTCCCCTAATAATATTGAAACGTGTTTGCCAATCGAGTCCACATGATTCATCTGTAGAAGTAAACAAGCAGTGTAGACGTAAACATAGGGATATATATAGAAGTACGTTATTTTAGGGTTCATTTTACTATAGATGCAAAGTAATAATATTTATGGTCTAAGTATAGCACAGTCATACCAGAAATATGCATGTCAAGACTTCCACCCTGCAAGTATTCGAAGCAGAGAACTCTTTCTTCCATATGTGCAAAAATATATTCATCGCCGTACCTAATGCGCTCATGTCCTAGATAATAGCAGTAGCCAACCAACCGGGTAACATTTGGATGTTGGGCCCTCATAAGGTGATTAAACTCATTCCTAAACTGTGTGTCGTCAAGCCCCGGGATGTGATGAAGCTTTTTGAGAGCAATCTCTTCCCCATTTTCCAGTACTCCCTGTTAAAAAGTTAGATGAGCCCTTGCACTTGGCATACAGTAGCTATGTCGTTTAAATATTATAAGGCAATAAAGGCTATATGCATCCGTCGGATGCAGAGGCTGGGGCTTTTTCTCCTTTTTGAAAAAATAATTTAAATATACATTTTAAATTAATGATCACATATAGTACCTTGTAAACTACTCCGTATCCACCACGACCAATGATGTGTTCCTCGGAGAAATTATCTGTAATTTGTTTCAAGAACTCGAGTGTAAACTCCCTTGTGGTTGTGCTTGTATCTTCTACCTTCTTTTCCATGGTTCTTGTATCTCCTCCTGGACTACGTTGGACGTTTCACCTCTCTAGTTATAAAAAAAATTCCACATAAAGACTGTCAGATTGAGATGC
The DNA here is from genome assembly GCA_023614405.1 of Avena insularis. Classification (NCBI taxonomy): domain Eukaryota; kingdom Viridiplantae; phylum Streptophyta; class Magnoliopsida; order Poales; family Poaceae; genus Avena; species Avena insularis. Next base: position 24,423,991 of record CM042689.1, on the reverse strand, counting down.
ATAACTTGTAGTACCAAAAATAATAAATAGGCATGCTTCATAAATTCTTGCAATAGCGCCGGGACCGGGGAATAAGCTAGCAGCAGCAACGCCCAAAGGGTGCGGCGACCTTGTCAGACGGCATCTTCCTTCTTCCCGCCGACCAGGCCACAGCGACGGTTGGCGGAGCCGCGGCTGGCTAGAGGTGATAACTTGTGGGCGGGTGAAGGTGAGATATGAGGAAGATGTCAGAGGGTCCGGGGGAGCAAAAGGCGGCATTGCCGGCAGCCCTGACGGCGGTGAGCTCGTGGATTTCAGACGCGCCGCCGTTTGGAGTTGGATAAGAATTTGGGGATTCAGAGCTTTCAAGGCGAACGAGCCCGCACGGTATTTTTTTTCACATGGGTGACGGACTGACGGGCCCCTCTCCCTCAGGTCTCAAGAAATAACGTGTATTACAAAATAAAGTTTGACTGAATAAATAGATTAACTAAAATTTAATTATATTATATAAAATTAGTATTGTTGGATTCGTATTAAAACATACATTCCAAAGCTGTTAATTTGGTACCAACATGATTTAGGCTGGTCATAGTGGGAAGTAACTTAGAGTAGTAATATGTGTATGTTACTAGTCTAAGTTACTATCTTTATAGTGCAAAATAACATAGGTGTAGTATCATGCAAAGCCTCATTTATTACAATACTTATTTTGTCTAGAAATGTGTGATGTTATGGTAACATAGCTAGTTACCACAAGTCTCTCTCATCATTTAATTGCATGTCATGTCATCTAAATGCTTAGTTGGCAATACATATAGGACTATGTTACTACCCAAGTTATTCTCACCATGACTAGCCTTATATATCTACAGTAAATCTTGGTAAAAAAATACGCAAAATGTCTTATTGCTTGGTACGGAGGTAGTAGTCTTGGGGAATTTATTTATTGTCTCTCCGTGTGACATTGCACATAGCCGGACGCTTTAGTTCACACGTAAAGCACCTCCACACGACATTGAGACCGAGCCATTGAGAGTCAACCCCCGCTCCCCCGCCGCCCCTGACCTTCCCCTCTCTCCGGCGGTATTGCTGGCCGGCGAGTGGATGGTTCAGATGGTCCGGCCCTTAGTTTAGGTTGTAGTTTAGGTTTGTCTGCTTGTTTGCCTCTGATGGCGTCCGCCCCTGTGGCGTGTGAGGGTAGGGTGGTGTATCCCATCGGCCAGATCCACCACGTCTTGCTCTTCTCCCGTCACGTTGCACCCTGTTGGTGGCAAGTGGTGGTGCTCGCGAGCTGGTGGAAGACATGCATCCCTCTAAATAAGGCCTTCCTTGGGTGCTTCAAGCTGGGCATGTCGGATCTTGCCCAACTCGATGTGGACCCTTGTCCTCCATTGATGGTGCTCTCATGGGGAGAGCAGGCGATGGAGAAGACCACCACTCACATGTTCAATAAGATATGTTTCTCCGGCGAGGATGCTGTCCTATTTGCTTCCTCTTACGTCTTCCAAGGTCACCAAGGAGGTGGGCTGGGAGATTGCGAGGATGTTGATTGGATTGGTCTTCGTCGGTGGGGAAGCGCTGCTGCAACTTGCGGAGATCCCCAACGGCAGCGAGCTAGCGCCGCTGTTACTTTGGTCAAGCAGTCACTCCGCTATGCAGTTCCTCTTGAATCGCATCACCTCCAACCTCCTGGCTGGCGAGCTTAGAAGGAGGCCCTTCTGCTTATCCGTCATGACGACTGGCGTCACACCCATGCTAAGTGGTTTCGTCCCCGGCAGCAGTGCTGACGGCCGCGACAGCGAGTACATCTGCATCTCCGGTGGAGAAGGGCCTGGTCGCATTTTGCATTTTTCTTCTAAGGTCCTTTTTGTAAAATCCTAGGACTTGGTAGTATTTCAATTTTTTGTTAAGGCCTAATCTGTAACCCCACCGTTTAATGGCAGCTCTGACCCTTGGGGTCCTTCCCCTTGTTAAAAAAAAGTTCACCCGCAAATAATTTTTGAGAAATGGCTTAAATCAAGTGAGAAAATACATATACTCAAATAATAGTAGATTAGATCTTACTTCGCCAAAATTTTCTCGCCGGCCGCTTGTTGGCGTTTCCTCTTCTTTCGCCGATCATAGATTGAATTGCGTCGTCCACAGCCGTATGTCATCATCACGCGCCTCTACTTCAACCTCGACGTCGACTCATCTCCGGAAAATCATCGCCAACGATCGTGCCAAGGAGGCTCCACGTGGCTCCCCAAGGGACGCCTTCACGCGCTGCGTCCGCTTCTCCGTCCTCACGTCATCACCACGTCGGCCCGTCTTCGTCAACGTACTCGGGACGCCTCGCTGTCAACAAAGGGTTGCACCTTCATCACCCGTGGTCATCATCGCCGACAACCATCTACACCAACAGCATCGCCACATCGTCGCTGCCAACAAGTTCTTCTCCACGAGCGACGCCACGCTCAAACAAGCGGAAAATACGGGTCTAATTCCCAAAATCGACTACCGCTACAATTCAATCGCCATCGACAACTATCATCGTCGTCTTTGTCCACCACGATCTTGTCGTCAGAGTCCCAATTTAATTTTTATTAGCACAAGTTTGTGCTCAATTTTCTTCTTGCTGCCACTTCTTATACTCCGACATGGCGGACAACTTCTACACTGACTGTTTACGGAAAATTTTATTTGCTTCTCAATCCGGCTCTGCCACGCATGGCTCATGATGGTCCCTATCTTCGTACGTCTGGTATTGGCAACACTGACACGTGCCTTTGTCCCCGACACGCTCCCGAGTCTGGCAATCTCGGCATTGCAGGTCGAGCTACTTTGACTCAAACTACGTCTACGTCAACTACTACGGTGAATTATCTAGGCTCAACGACGACATCAACCACAACACAACAACATCATCGACTTTATCAACGGCGACAACTTCACCAACAACACCATCGACCACGACTACAATGCCCCACTCCCGCTACATCGACATCGGCAACAAGGACAACCATCTCACCTCCGGCTTATGCTCCAGTCAGACCGTCGCAGACACACACACCTCCAATTACCTTAGGTGTTTCAAAAAGAAATATTTAAACCACGACAAAACGATCAGCTATTTATGCAGAAATTTGATCCAGGAAATAAAATGGCTTGAGGCTTGCTTCGGTCCCCCATCCTAAAGGAAAGTTTTGGTGGGTTAGTTGGTGACGGACCGAAAGAGTCCCATATTGCCCACTTATATAGTTGTATATTATTCGCGGAATTTAGTGAAAAAAGACAGATCGATTAGCTGATATGTGTATATACGGGACATGAATTAAAAGACAGATCGATCAGCTAATATGTACGTACGAGACATAAATTAAAAGACAGATGGATCAGCTGATATGTGTACGTACGTGACATGAATTAAAAGGCAAATCGATCAGCTGATATGTATATGTACGGGATATGAATTAAAAGGCCGATCGATCAGCTGATATGTGTATGTACAGGGTCCGAATTGGAAACAGGGAGCTGTCTCGGACCTGGTACCAACCATTCAGACCTTAATATGTGGTCGTTGGTGGCGGCGACTGTGTCGCCCGAGTAGCCGACCATGCGGTCGTCAGGCTTCCCGTGCCGGAGGGCGGCCATTCGCTGCCGAGAAACTCGACGCAGCGCGGGACATGGTGTCCATCGCGAGATTGACGGCGTGGCAGGCGAGCTCGATGCGGGTGAAGGCTTTGGTCTGGGATCGCACCGTTCACGTCTCCCTATACAGACGGAGTACACTCGTATATATTTGCAGATGGACAAACGAATAATACTGGGTGGATCTGGGGCCACGCAGGAAAGGAGGTGGCCAATTGCTAGGTGATAAATGGGCAGATAAGACATCAATGCCAACGGGGGTGGGGGACCGAAGCAGAAGTGAAATGGCTTTCGTTCGACTTTCATATATATATTACAGATTATCATCCACCGATACATTGCATGGCGAGCGTCAGAGACACGGTGGACGGATGAGGGAGTACTCCTTCTCGAGCTACTCCACATATATGCCTAAATCTAAACTTGGGGCAATGTCGGTGGCGCGTCAGACGGGCATTGGAGATCTGGTGCGTCGAGGCGCAAACTAGAGAGTACTCCTCTTCGAGCGACTCCAGGACGGATTTTTCCACGTCGCGGTACCTTTCTGTTCCTTTCTGTTGTTAGGCTCACTAGAGATAAATGAATACAAGTGCTACTAGTTCCTAACTTAGGTGATACTCATATTTTTTGAGGTAGTGTTATGTATCCAACATCATGTTATAAAAGCAAAGACAATACTCGCTCTGTTTATTCTTGATACTAGTTTGTGGAGTTTTCTCTAACTAATATAGAGTATTACTAAGATGTGTTGCATCATCTCAAATATAGGACGTGATGCCCATATAAATATCTATCAAACACATTATGAAGTTGCATTAATATTATGCTTATGAGGAGTTGTGTTTTATCCCACCATGTTTATAAGAGAGTAGACAAGTAAAACTATGTAACTCGGTCTATTTTTAATCATAAGAAACACCTTTTACTTGCATTTACAAGTCCTATTTTTAGCACCCATTTATTTCGAAAATACAAAAAAAATCATCATACTTGCATTTATTTATTTCTTATAGTTTGCATTACTATCAACACTATTACACCACACGCTTGCATAGAATATAATTTATTTTATATTGTATTTAGTTTACTTTACTAGTGGCATATTTACTTTAGTTATTTTATCAACGGCGTAGGTGCACGGGAGCACACAGTGGTGTCGCCGACGGCCTTGACAGCGCCTAAGAGGGTGCGAGCTCATGGATTCTAGAAGCCCCGCAATGGAGTTGGCTGTCTTTGGGGATTCAATGTTTTTGTATAAATTTGTAGGCTTGGAGCTCAAGGAATGCAGATTTTGCTGATCAAATTATTGACAGGCTTTTGGATCGACTTAGATCCCATTGTCTCGAAATAGGCTTTCGTCCCGCTTTATAAATAAAGCATACAGATGAGATCGCTGCTGGGCCAGACAACACAACGCCCAAAGGAAGGACCAAACACTGATGGGGCCGAAACAGCACAAGCAAAATCCCAAGAAAACAGACAAAAGAAGAAAAAAGAAAGAAATGCACGGCAGCATCGGGTCGACCACCGACGAAGACGCGTGACCGCTGCGCCCTCCGAGAAAGTCCCACCACGCTCCTATGCCGATGAATTGCCGTGTACCAAGCAGCACCTTCAAGAAGGGGGACGACGATGACGACGCTGCTGCCCGGACTACTCCTAGGATTTCTCCCGGTACACGTCGGGGAGTGAGAGGAGGGTACATCCGGCGCCCTTCAAGAAGGAAAGCGGCACCCGCAGATGTCGCCGCGCCGGAGCCAGCCCAGCCGACAAGAATTTCTCCCGACCCTCCAAAACCCAAACCCCAGTCAATCCTGGCACTCCACCAACAAGCCGACCACCAACATGCGCCAAAACGGTCTCGCCGTCATCATCGGAGTCTCGCCATGGCAAACACCACGAGGTTGGCCGGCGCGAGGGACCCCCCCCCCCCCCGAAGACAAGGAACAGCGGTGTTGCTGCCGCGTGGGAGGGAGTGACCTCCACCGCCAGGGCGATAGCAGACCGGACGCAGCAGGAGCATACCAGGCCAACAAGGCCTGGCCGAGCCCAGCTCGGGCTCGTGAAGCCCCCGCTGCCACGCTGCAGCAGACGCATTGGCATCGCCGTTCCTCCTGTCTCGAGGAAAACCCCAAATCAACCATGGAAACGACCAGAGAGCAAGCCAGTCCGCCCAAACCCAACATAGGGTTCGGAGCCGCAGGCCAAGCTCGTCTCGGCCACCACCGCCGCCAAGCAGCAGCGCCCTCGCCCTGCCGCCATCCAGAACACCGCCGGAACGCCGCCTGTCAAAGAACACAAGTCGCCTTCCGGAGCCACCTCCGCCAAAGCGACGCCTTGCGGACCACCTTTCGGGGCCGCCGCCCCGGCGTCCATGGGCTCGCACCCAAGACAGGTGCTTTGCGTGACCTACGAGGCGGATGGAATAGGGCTGGCCGACCCAGGTTGGTGGTAACAGCACAGCCGCGCGGAGGATCTCAACCTCCACCGCCAATGGCGGTTGCCGTCCGGACACGGCCGCAGGGCATACCAGGCACTCGGCCCGGCCGAGCCCGGAAGGCCCGTAAAGACCCCGCCACCACGCTGCAGCAGCGCCACCGCAGCTGTCACCACCCTCCTACGCGCCCCACCCCCGCCCCACCACCTCCAGCGAGAGACCGCCCCGCGCTAGGCCCGCCCCAAACCCAGATTGGGCCCAAGAGGGCCCAGATTTGGGCCAACAAGAGCTGAGCGCAAGGGCGAGCCAGCCGAGCCACCTGCCGCCGCCCCCAGCAGAGGACGCCGAGCAGCCCCGCCCAACCCGCCACCGACGCCAGATGAGAGCAGCCCGGGCCACGCGGGGCGAGCCACCTTCCACGCCCAGCCTTGCAGCCCTCCACGCCACCACGCCCCGCACCAGCCGCGACCCCTGCCGCCGCCCGTTTCCACGCCACCACGCCCCGCACCAGCGTGCCGCTCCTCCCAGCCCGGCCTTCCCGCGCGACTTGCCGCCAAGGAGAGGGAGAAGAGGCCCCGCCGCCGCCGACGCCGGCCGAGCTTCGCCCGCCAGCGCGCACCGGCGGCGGAGAGGGGAGGGGAGGAGGGACGGCGGCCTAAGAAGGACCTAGGGTTTCCCCCCGGTCGCTCGCGGGAGCGACACGGGAGGGAGAGGAAACTCTCCTGAGGTAGCGCTGTCCCTAGATCCCATTGTAGGTATTCGGGGAATCAGAGGTATTTATATCTTTCATCTCGGTATGACACTTGCTTTCTGATTTGTTATAATGAACTTCTAGAAACCTTCCTTTGGGAAATATGATATGCTGCCCACATACTTAGACTTTAATCCTCCAAAAATTCGTAAAATCAAGGCCCTAAAGGGTAATTGACGCCATGATTTTCTTGGACACCTTAACAGAGAAGCTAATGGAAATACAGCCCGAGGTTAGGGCCGTCACTCAGAAGCCAATCCACAAGCAGTAAATGACCAGATCTGGAAAAAGGAATTGCAAGTTTGCAACACATGAAACATAAAGGCGTTCCTGGATTTTTATGTGACTAAAAGAGCGAATAATTAGTATGTAAGCCAGAAAGGCTAGAACAACAAGAAGTTAACAGAAAATAGCGAAGCCAGGCAATTACAGCAGTTTGCCGCACCTAATTACTAGGATTGAACACGAACTGAGGAGAAGAATCCATAATTAGTTGGTACAAGTAAGAGTTTACATACACTTTGTGGTTGCCTGAAGGAGATCGAAGACCTGCTGAATGCCACAGCTTGCTCTCGTTGACGGAGAAGCGGGAAGGGAATGGCGGAGCAGATCCAAGAGCTTGCTCTCGTTGACGAGAAAGATATGTCATATGGAGTATCTCGTCCACCTAACGCTCGAGTTAGTTAATTGTTCAGTTGCTGTACTTGCTGGTAAGCCATTCATCTAAGGATCTATATTTTTCTCGACTAACAGCAAACAACTGGTTAATTAAGCCGTCAGAGTTGACAATGTCTTCTCCAAGTTTCTTCTTTAAACTCGTTAGTTATTCTAGCCTTTTTAGCTTATTTTAGTCGATGCAGAGCCAGCCTCCTAAACAGGTCTCACTTATATTGTTTTAATTTAAGAAACCTTTTTAGTACTCCTAAGATATTTTAGATTTATCTTATATTTCTAAACAGGTCGATGCAGAGCCAGCCTCCCTCAAGGCTAATTGGTCCGAAACGACGGCCCAAATCCCCCTAAAACTATTTGTTCCGGCTCATTAGACCCATTAGTTTCGGTTTGTATCTTAAACCGGAACAAATAGTCTGGCCCTATATACGGCCCCTTCCCTCACTCATGTTTTTTTCTTGATGGCAGTTGGTATAGGCACTAGCATAAACTCGCTACTTAGAGATGTCAATTTTTCATAGGCCTCGGACGGTTTCTCCTTCCGGCTCAATAGCTTCTAAGACCACATCATCTGAGCCGGTTTTTCTTTGCGGCTCTAAGATACGCGATCTTAGACGGTGCAAAAAGGGAAACGTCTCTAAAATCTACTAGCTGGAGACGGCCATTATTCAGAACCGCTTGTAAGAACTCCACAACCTCAGACGGTCCCTAGTATAGACCGTCTCCAATCGTTAGGAGACCTGAATCGGCCGTTATTATGAGCCGCCTCCATAAGTTTTAAACCTGAGACGGCTTCTTGTTTCATTCGTCTCTAATAAATTTTCTCTTTAAGAATGGTTTTTATAGAAGCCGCCTCTACAATCTGAGATGGAGCTAACATACAACCGTCTCTTAGAGTTTTCGAGGGGGAGTTGGCCTTTTTTCCCGACAGTCTCTAGGTTCACTTCATACAGATATGACATTTTTAAGCAACCGCCTCTAGTGATTCATACCTGTATTAGGCAGCTTTCAGCTACTGTTTACCAGCGACCATAATATCTGAATGGTCCGGAATAATTCAAAATGCAACTAGAATACAAATATTATATTTATTGTCAAGAGAAGTCTCAAGAACTACCCTGACATAGGTACCACAAATTTCAGAATATGTCACACAAATCAATTACACTACATACCACAAATCAAGTACTACACTAGCATTGACATAGCTAGCAAGGCATGGAAAGTATTATCAAGAACCCAGTGTAAAGGGTTCACCGTGGAACTCTCTGTCGTCTTTCAGTACTTGTTGAGCAAGAAATTCAGCAAGCTCTGCGCGGATCATTTTTAGCTTGGGCATCGGCAGTATCGTCTCTTTAATTTGCGGACACTACGTAAATTAAATCATGATCAAAACCGGTACCAATAAGAAGAATATTTCAATAAAAGAAAAAGACAATGTTTGCATACCAGTTGTTCTGGTCTAGGAATAACCAGGCCATCATGATGCTCATATGTTGGAAAACATAGTAGCCACAAAGATGCATCGATGGAGACTGTTGGTGTCACTGTAATAGAGCATATGTGGAAATGACCATATTACACAGATAATATATTTAACATGCATGAATATATATGTGTACAAGTGCTAGTAGAAACTAACCGTTTGACCCATGTGATGGGTTAGCTCTTTGTAGTATATCCTTCTTTCGAACAAACTACTTTAAACAATCTAAAAGCAGGAAGACAAAATAAAAGTATATCATTACGGAACTAGGATGTATATCACTTTTATTATCCATATGAAAGTATTAAATCAAAGCTTTCGCACATCCTCATAATTTGCTTACTTTTTATTATGATAAGAATCGAGATAATGGACATGGCCATCTGCAAGTGAGATAGCGATAAGAATACAGTAAAAACTAAAAGTTAAACCAATTATTAGTTGGATGAAACCACTCAAATTCGTAAATGAGGATGTGGTAGTAATTAAGCGAGCTTACGCTTTATGAAAATGCCATAGAATTAGTTTTTGACCTTTGCTCTTCTCGAACACGTTGATGATTTAATCCTCGACATTCCTTTCGTTACTGTCGATGGACGTTTGCTAAGCATTGACGGGGTCGAAAAACAATATTTTATGCTTAAAGGTATCGACTCTCGCAAATAATAATCTACATATATACATATATATGAACAAATTTAAAACTGTGTAGGTATAGCTTGTAGTTAGAACCATGCATGCATAGATATATACTAACGCATTGATTATTAAATACTCATAATGCACGCATCTCATTATGTAGGCATCGAAGGCATCTCATTATGTTGCTTGCCCAGTGGCTTCTTTAAATTATCCACATAATGCTTGTGAAACAATGCCATGTCTTTGCCAAACTTAGCCTCAATATTACTAACATCACCTTTTATTAGCTTTGCCTCAGGATTAAGAAACGTCTCGTGTATCTAGGCCTTCCGCACCTTACCGGCCCTGAAAGTATGCATGTATATGCTCGTCGTCCATTTGACTGAGGTCCGCATCAGCAAGATTAGCCGGCGACTGATGCTTGGTCATCGCATTTTTTGTAATCCTGCCATTATTTTTGTCCTTGCCTACGGTATCTTTGGTTTTCACAGGAGCTGGAGGATTCCTTGTGGGCTTGGAAAGCGCATTTGAGCACGTGAGCCTAGCTGGAGCTGGTGGCACCCCCTTGGCGGCCAAAATAGGCGTGGTGTCATTGGGCATAGTACTGGGGTATTTTACGGTAGCTGCATGCACTAGTTTCTCTGCTATCTTCGGGGCTACAGGGGGCACTTGTGACAACAACGCCTTATTCGTTGGAGTAGTTGGCTGATGTGGCTTAGATCACTGTAGAGCTTCGTTGGGGATACCCCAAGAGGAAGGTATGATGAGTACAGCAGCAAGTTTTTCCCTCGGTAAGAAACCAAGTTTATCGAACTAGTAGGAGGAAGGAAACGACTCAAAGGTGTTGCTAGCAACTGGAAACCTTCACAACACAAACTCAAGACCTTGCCCCAACGAATAGTGAGATTGTCAATCTCACTGGTTTGCTAAAAAGAAAGGATTAACCATATGGTGTGGAAGGTAATGGTGGTTTGCGGAAAGTAAACAGTAACAGTGGAAGATGTATCAATGGTAGAGATTGGACCGGGTTTCATAGTTCACTAGAGGTGTTCTCCTTAAGATAAACAACATGACATGCTGGGTAAAGAAATTACAGCAGGGCAATTGACAGGACAGAGCAAGGCATAACAATATAATACTAGACATTCATGATCCTATGAGATTTGATTGCGCAATACAACAAGACATATAGACCGCCATCCAACAACATCTATGACTAGTAATCCACATTCAGGTTATCATCCGAACCCCCTCTAGTATTAAGTTGCAAGCAACAGATAACTGTTTTAAGCAAAGTGTGTAAGGTAAACAATCCACTTGTTCCATGAACAAAATACCGTTGTTTTCTCCCTAGTAGCAACAACACATCTACAATCTTAGAGATTTCTGTCACTTCCCCAGATTAAATAGAGGCATGAACCCACTATCGAGCATAAATACTCCCTCTTGGAGTCACTAGCATCTACTTGGCCAAGATAGCTACTAGAAACGGAGAGCATGCAAGATCACAAATAACACAGACATGATAAAATCAATAAGATAAAACCATTAATCAATCTGACATAGTAATCTCAATATCCATCGGATCCGCGCAAACACAACATGCGTGATTACAAATAGATGATCTTGATCATGAACGGAGCTCACAAGATCTAAACATGGTAGCACAAAGGAGGAGAAACAACCATCTAGCTACTACATGGACCCGTAGTCCAAGGTGGAACTACTCACGCATCATACCGAGGCTGACATGGTGACGAAGAAGGCCTCTGGGATGATCTCCCCTCCGGCAGGGTGCCGAGAAGAACTTCAGATCCCCCCGATCTAGGGACGATGGTGGCGGTGGCTACAGACTGTTTCGTGGAAGATTGATCGGGTACTTAGGGTTTTGGTATCGGGGTCTTCTTATAGGCGAAGAGGCGAGGTAGGGGGGCACCCGGCGTGGCCGCACCACCCCAAGCGTGGGCTAGGCCAGGCCGCGCGGCCAGGTGGTGTGGCCCTCTGGTGGCTCCCCTCCGTCTCGTATTCTGGCTCCGTGTTTCCCACGGTAAAATATTAACTTTGGCTTTTGTCCCATCCAATTCCGAGAATATTGATTTTCTGTCTTTTCTGGAACCAAAAAACAGAAGAAACCAGACAAATGGCACTGTGGCATCTTGTTAATAGGTTAGTCCCAGAAAACATATAAAAATACCTCAAAGAGAAGACAAAGCAAAGCAAAGTAGATACTAAACAAGCATGGAACATAAAAAATTATAGATACGTTTTCGACGTATCTATTGTTAGAACTACATCTTTCATGCTCATGTTTAGAGTATTATGATCCCAGCTATCAATGCTTTAATTTATTTTGATCAAGATTGCGATGGTGCATGTCACCTAAACAATTATTATTTTTATCAATTACCTACTCGAGGACGAGCAAGAGTTTAGATTAGAGATGCTTGATACGTCGTAAACGTATCTATAATTTTTGATGCTCCATGCTTGTTTTGTATCAACTTTCTTATGTTTTCCCTACACTTTGAGGTATTTTTATACATTTTCCGGAACTAACCTATTGACAAGATGCTGCAGTGCCAGTTGCCTGTTTTCTGCTGTTTTTGGTTTCAGAAAAGTTAGTAAAGAAATATTCTCGGAATTGGACGAAACAAAAGTCAAAGTCAATATTTACCGGAGCGAAGATGGAGTCCAGAGGGGGGATGAAGAGGCGCCACAGGGCGACCACACCACCCCCTGGCACAGGCCCACCCTAGGCCGCGTCAGGGCATGGTGTAGGCCCCCTGGCCCTCAACCGACCTTGCCCTTTCGCCTATTTAAACATCTCAAGGCAGAAACCCTAAGCACGCGATGATAAATCCATGAAATAGTCCGTAGCCGCCGCCACCACCATCGTCCCTAGATCGGGGGGATTCGAAGCTCTTCCCGGCACCCTGCCGAAGGGGAGAGATCATCCCGGAGTCCTTCTTTATCACCATGCTAGCCTCTGGAGTGATGCGTGAGTAGTTTACCCTTGGACTATGGGTCCATATAGTAGCTAGATGGTTGTTTCTCCTCCTTTGTGCTACCATGTTTAGATCTTGTGAGCTCCGTTCATGATCAAGATCATCTATTTGTAATCCTACATGTTGTGTTTGCGAGGATCCGATTGAGATACTATGTCAGATTGATTATTGATTCTATCATGTCTATGTTATTTGTCATCTTGCATGCTCTCCGTTTCTAGTAGATACTTTGGCCAAGTAGATGCTTGTAACTCCAAGAGGGAGTATTTATGCTCGATAGTAGGTTCATGCCTCTAGTAATCTGGGGAAGTGACAAAAATCTCTAAGGTTGTAGATGTGATGTTGCTACTAGGGAGAAAACAACAATCCTTTGTCCATGGGGCAATTGTATTGTTTACTTTACACACTTTGCTTAATGCAATTATCTGTTGCTTGCAACTTAATACCGGAAGGGGTTCGGATGTTAACCTTTAGGTGGATTATTAGTCATAGATGCAGTTGGATTACGGTCTATATATTATGTTGTAATGCCCAATCGAATCTCGTAGAGATCAAGATGTCTAGTATATGCATTGTTATGCTTTCTCAATCTATCAATTTCCCCGCTGTAATTTGTTCACCTAGCATGTTATTTATCTTAAGGAAAACACCTCTAGTGAACTGTGGACCCCGGTCCAATCTATCCCATTGATATACCATCTACTGTTACCGTTTATTGTTTACTTTCTACAAGCAACTACTATCTTCCACACTATACATTTAATCCTTTGTTTTCAGCAAACCAGTGAGATTGACAACCTCACTGTAAGCTGGGGCAAAGTACTGTGGTTGTGTTGTGCAGGTTCCAAGTTGCTAGCAACACCTTGGAGTTGTTTCCTTGCTCCTACTAGTTCGATAACCCTGGTTTCATAACTGAGAGAAACTTGCTAATGTGCTCATCATACCTTCCTCTTGGGTTTCCAACGAGCTCTACGTATCCGAGCCATCAAAAGACAGCGATGAAGAAGAGAACAATGATGACAACTACCGATCTATGTTCCCTGAATACGCTGATACCGCAATGGAAAACAATGAAGAAGAAGGAGGTGAAGAACAAGCACTAGATGAGCCCGCTGATGATCTTGGTCGGGTCATTTCTGATGCAAAGAGAGGTTGCGACACAGAAAAGGAGAGGATGCAGTTCGAGCAGATGTTACAGGACCACAACAAATTGTTGTACCCAACTTGTGAAGATGGCCACAAGAAGATGGGTAGCATACTGGAATTGCTGAAGTGGAAGGCAGAGACCGGTGTTACTGACTCGGGATTTGAAAAGTTGCTGGTAATAATGAAGAAGATGCTTCCAAGAAAGAACAAATTTCCCTTCAGTACGTATGAAGCAAAGAAGCTTGTCTGCCCTCTAGGATTAGACATGTATAAGATACATGCATGCCCTAATGACTGCATCCTCTACCACGGTGAGAAGTATGAGAATATGGATAAATGCCCAGTATGCACTGCATTGCGGTATAAGATAAGAAAAGATGACCCTGGTGATGTTGAGGGAGAGCCACCTAGGAAGAGGGTTCCTGCCAAGGTGATGTGGTATGCTCCTATAATACCACGGTTGAAACATTTGTTCAGAAATAAAGAGAATGCCAAGTTGTTGCGATGGCATGTGGAAGACCGTAAGAAAGATGGGATGTCGAGGCACCCCGCTGATGGTCGACAGTAGAGAAAAATTGAGAGAGACTTCCCAGACTTTGCTGGTGACGCAAAGAACTTATAGTTTGGTCTAAATACATATGACATGAATCCTTTTGGGGAGCAGAGCTATAGTCATAACACCTGGCCCGTGACTCTATGTATCTACAACTTTCCTCCTTGGTTGTGCATGAAGCGGAAGTTCATTATAATGCCACTGCTCATCCAAGGCCCGAAGCAACCCAGCAACGGCATTGATGTGTACCTAAGTCCATTAGTTGATGAACTTTTACAGTTGTAGGACAAACTAGCTGTACGTGTGTGGGATGAGCACAAAAGCAGGAATTTTACCTACGAGCGTTGTTGTTTGTAACCATCAATGATTGGCCTGCTCTTAGTAACATTTCAGGACATATGAACAAAGGATACAATGCATGCACACACTATTTATATGAGAGTGAAAGTATATATCTGGATAAATTTAGAAAGAATGTGTACCCGCACAATCGTTATTTTCTTCTGCTCAAGCATCCCTTAAAGAAAAAAGGCAAGCATTTCAATGCAAGGCAGAAACCCGGACGAAGCCTGTCCCCTGTACTGGTGTTGATATTTGATATGGTCAAGGATTTAAATGTAATCTTTGGAAAGGGTCCTGGAAGACAACCTGTTCTGAAATACGCCGATGGACATTCACCCACGTGGAAGAAGAAATCTATATTTTGGGAGCTACCCTATTGGGAAGTCCACGAGTTCCGCTCTGCAATCGACATGATGCACCTGACGAAGAATCTTTGCGTGAATATTCTAGGCTTTTTGGGCTTGTATGGGAAGTCAAAATATACCCCAGAAGCACGGGAGGACCATAAACATCATAAATGACTAGTCGGCATGCATCCAGGGAAGTTTTAAGGGCCTGCCAGCTATGCTCTAACCAAAGAAGATAAGGCAATATTTTTTGAAGTCATTTTTGGTATCAAGGTCCCGTCTGGCTTCTCGTCGAATATAAAGGGAATAGTAAATATGAAAGAGAAAAAATTCCAAAACCTAAAGTCTCATGACTTCCACATGCTTATGACGCAATTTCTTCCGGTTACATTAACGGGAATTCTACCGAAAAATGTTCGACTGACCATTGTGAAGGTATGTGCATTCCTCAAAGCGATTAATCAGAAGGTAATCAATCCAGAAATTCTATCAGGGTTACATATTGATGTGGCCCAATGTATGGTCAGCTTCGAGTTGTTGCTCCCTCCATCCTTCTTTAATATTATGATACACCTCCTAGTTCACCTAGTCGAAGAGATTAGAATTCCGGGCCATGTGTTTCTACACAATATATTCCCCTTCAAGAGGTTCAAGTGAGTCTTAAAGAAATATGTTCATAACCGTGCTAGGCCAGAAGAAAGCATATCCAAGGGCTATGGAATAGAGGAGGTCATTGAGTTTTGTGTTGACTTTCTTCCTGACCTTAAGCCGATTGGTGTTTCTGAATCTCGGTATGAGGGGAGGCTGACTGGAAAAGGCACACTAGAAAGGAAAGCAACTGTATGTAGGTATGGGCATTCTTTTAGTCAAGCACACTACACAGTTCTACACAATTCCATTGTGGTGGCTCCATATATCGAGAAACACAAGAATATTCTACGCTCCAAAAACCCGGGGAAGCCTGACTCCTAGATTAAAGTAGAACACGAGGCTACTTTCGGCAGATGGTTGCAGACACATCTCATGAATAACACCACTATTGGAGATCAGCTGTACTTGTTGGCTAGGTTACCATCTTTTACTATATGTACTTTCCAAGGGTACGAGATAAATGTGAATACATTTTACACGATCACCCAAGATAAAAAGAGCACCAACCAAAACAGTGGTGTCCGCTTTGATGCAACAGATGACAATGGGCAGAAGGACACATATTATGGGTACATAGAGGATATATGGGAAATTGACTATGGACCTACTTTTAAGGTCCATTTGTTTTGGTGCAAATGGGTCAAGCTGATAGGAGGCGGTGTACATGTAGACGAAAAGTATGGCATGACAATAGTGGATCTCAACAATCTTGTGTACATGGACGAACCATTCGTCCTAGCCAACGATGTGGCTCAGGTTTTCTATGTGAAGGACATGTCTACCAAACTAAGAAAAATAAATCAGCAAAAGAATACATCGTCAGATGAGCCAAAGCGCCATATAGTTCTTTCGGGGAAAAGAAACATCATGGGATTGGATGACAAGACAGGCATGTCAGAAGATTATAATAAGTTTCATGAAATCCCGCCCTTCAAAGTGAAAGATGACCCAAGCATTCTGTTAAATGATGTAGATTCTCTATGGCTCGGCGCAGAAGAAAACCACAACACTAGATAGGGATGTTGGTGATGTGTAATAATGTATTAAACCTTTATGTAATATTGTTTGCCACCTCAAGATGCACATGCATGCATAATATGGGCACAGTATCAAAAACTATGTCGCGATTCTGCACATAACATTGGTCATTTGGACCGAAAACCATGAAACCACGCGAAGGATTTACATTGTTCGGACCGTTTTTGAATTTCTTATGCCCATTTCAAATATCTTTAGTCCCGGTTGAAGAAACCAACCGGGACTTAAGGGGTTGCGTCAGGCTAGGGCCGATGCAAGCATGTTTAGTCCCGGATGGTGTTTCCAACCGGGACTAAAGGTTCATCTTTAGTCTCGGTTGGAGACACCAACCGGGACTAAACATGGGTGGCGACACTATTTCGGTGGGTGGCGACACTATGCCAGTGGGTGTCGACATTATATCGTGAGTGTCGACACTATGTCGTGCTGCTTAATCTATAAATATGCATCCTTGTGAAGTTATAAACTACAAACACGATGGTGTGCGAGAGCAGGGACAACACTACTGCCAGTTCTATGGAGATGCCTAAGAATCTAGTCCTCAGGCATCTCTACATTACTGGTCATAGAGGCACTCCCTAATAAGTGAAATTAGTTAGCTCGTGGGCATATTGATCTAGTTAGAGAAGTTATAAACTGCAAGATGGTGTCCGAGAGTAGGGACAACACTACGACCAGCTCTGTGGAGATTCCTAAGGATCCAGTCACCGGGCATCTCGACATTGCTGGTCATAGAGGCACTCCCTAATATGTGAAATTAGTTAGCTCCCCGGCACAAGAATAGAACAACATCTTCATATTTCGGGAAGTCGTAGTAGGAAACGGTCCATTAGTCCCGATTTCCTAACTTGGACTATGGAATCGGGACTAAAGGCCCCCCTTTAGTCCCAAAATATGCTCATATCTAGCCCTATAGTACACAACTTTAGGGTCGTCTCCGTCTTCGTCGTCGTTCCTAGGCGTACGCGGTTGAATCCTCAACCCATCCATATAATATTCTGGGGGCACCTGCCACTCCGGCCTCAGATTCACGATGCATGGGAGACACCGCTACGCCCGCGGTCTTCCCTACCGCCACCCTTCTTGTGGCTCTGTGGAGGGTCCAAGTGTGGGCATCGCAGGCGAGGATGATCTCCCCGGCGATGTAGCGCATCACGCCGACGATAGTATGGTTCGCCCACCATAGATGGCGGCCGGCTTCATTGTGGTTCATCAGGGGCAGGCCATCACCCTCATACCTTGCGAGATCCCTTTCCCGCTGGTTAGCGACAAAGGCATTCCAGATGTTGTAGTTGTCAGGATTCCAATGGGGCTCCATCCACTGCTCCAGCATGGGCTCGAGGTAGAAGTGGTTCGTGATGGCCGCTTGGCGGGCGGAACCTTGAGGCACATGAGGGACATGAACCCCTCCAGTGCTCAGCATCCAGTCGGCAGACAACCGGTAGCCCGGGCGCATGGGTTTTATCGAGAGTCAGAATGGGCCAGTATGCGATGTCCATTGTTGTGAGAGAGGAAGGTGTGGATAGCCATGGAACGGTCGGCCTAGATATAGAGGGAAAGTACGGGAAAACATGGCGGGTGATACCTTCGATCCGGATTACGGATGTACTCCCTCTGTTCCAAAATATAAGATGTTTGAGCATTTGTGAAACAAATGTATCTAGACTCCTTTTATATGTAGATTCAATCCGAACCTACCCACCAAAAGCGTCTAGATACATTTGCTTCACAAAAGCTAAAACGTCTTATATTTTGAAACGGAGGGAGTAGTATAGCTCTTTTTCCCTGCTAGACCTAGGTTTATCGAATCCTCGAGAAGTACTCCCTCTGTTCCATTTTAGTTTGCACCTAAGGTGTGACCTGCATACCAAGGATAGCTGGTGGAGGGCTGTTTACTTTTCCTCCTAGCTGTTTTGCCCCTGCATTTGCGTCAGACAATGGACTTTGCATTTACGACAGTGCATGCGTGGTTGGTTCTTGTTACTCGACGTTTCTTTTTTCTCTCCCAAGACGCCCAGGTCTTTCTGCATCCAGGTTGTACACGCAGAAAAGCGGAGGGACAATTTCGGGAACTATCGCTAATAAACGGCAGCGCGGAGACTAATATGAAAAATTCTGGAAAAAATATGCGTAGGGTAAATTGAAACAGAGGGAGTAGAAAGCAAAGTGAGATTACTTAAACGGACCTTCGAGAGTTTTAGAATTCCTATTGCATTTTCACCAGACCAAGAGTTTGCGATCTTTTTGTTGTTGTTGTTGTTGTTGTTGTTGTTGTTGTTGTTGTTGTTTTTGTTGTTGTTGTTGTTGTTGTTGTTGTTGTTGTTGTTGTTGTTGCTGTTGCTGTTGTTGTTGTTGTTGCTGTTGTTGTTGTTGTTGTTGTTGTTGACGATGGAGAGAGAGGGCCTAAGGTCAGTTTTCACTAGTAGCTATGCAAAACATCTGATGGGAATAATAGATAATAATAAAGTATGCATGTAATTGTTAGAGCAAGATATCTATATGTGGGCAGTGCATGCATAATTGTTATCGCCTCCGCAACCGCTTATAGCAATAACCTACTAGTATCATCCATAGAAGAAAGAGAACTAACGATAAGCATCATGATGTCACCGTTAGTCCCAAGTAAATTCCTCACATACAGTCGTACTACCCTTTCTGTCACTGGGGTTCCTATCCTGCAGATCAGTCATTACTCACACTCCCTTTACCTGGATCAATCCTCGGGGTCTTGTGTACCTGATAAGTCCTTATATTGAGGCAAGAGAGGGTACTACAATCATCATGCCATACAAACTAATACATGATCCCATCTATGATACATAACATGCACAAAAGCTACATGGCTAGGCAGAAGCCCTTAGCCCAAGGAGAATTACTCACACATATAGATGAAATTGACAATCATAAACATTGTAATAGAGATCATAGAGTTGATAGCAAATAGTCTTACAATGTCGCCAATTGGAGATGAGATCTACTATTACAAGTGGTGGAAGATGGCTATGGTGGTGTAGAAAGGTTTAGAGGTTTAGATCTAGATATATTCCTCCGGCATGGCGGTAGGGAGAGTTTAGGGTGAAAGAAGCGATATCGTGGAGTCGGGGGGATGTTTATCATCGCCTGAATCTTCTTTATATAGGGGGTCCCTTCATGAAAGTTGTTCTGTTTGACCTAATAAAGTCGGTGCAAACTATACGGCGACAACTATATGGCGGCGACCCATATAGCTGGTCGTTAAGTCTTCTGGATCCACTTCACTGCTCCTGGTTTCTTTGACGTGTTGGAAATCTCGTATCATTGGCATTTATGTAGTGATTCCCATCATCATCATACGTCATTATCTGCGTAGAGAAAAATAGCAAGAAAGGATTGCATACCCCTTTGATCATTAGGCATTAGTGGCAGGTTTTAGAGAGATATTTCATCAAATATATGAATAATATCTAGTTTAAATGCGGACGTGGATGGCTATATTTCACAGCCATCAAACTCCCCACGCTTAAACTTGATCATCCGAGCAAGAAAACAAAATCAAAAGGGAACTCAACATTTAAACTGAAATAACGAGATGATGATCTTACTCATGATTGGTAGTCTCATGTTTCCTCCACTTTATTAATCTAAAAAACTTCAGCATAGATAGAGTAATGGCAAGCATATCATACGGGTTTCATGAATCCTTATAGCGCAGCAAAATTATTACAAGCATGGATGATTCAAAAAGGTAAACTTTATTCCATGTCATGTAATTAACTCATAGGCTTGCCTTTGAACAATAAAGTGTAATCATGTAGAATTAAGAGTGTGAGAGTTTGTCATGAAAAGCATACACACTAAAGTATCTCAATTCTCCCACATCAATAAATCAAGACTTTTCAAGCACTACTTTTCTATTCATTGTCCTTCAAGAATTTTAGTTTTTAAGTAATTGAGAGCATGCCAAAAAAGTTCATTAGTTTATCAGGCTGAGATGGACACTCGTGACATCACTAAGGTTTTTGTTACTTTTGCATAATTATTACTCATATCAGCCAGAGGAGTGATTCCGTCATGTTACAGCTACCCGGGAGTGCCAAGAATCTTACCCAGTATAGCATTGCTGCTACATATGTTTAATCAACTCATAGCCGAAATCTAGGAGTTTCCTCCATGAAGATCGTTCATAGGCTAGCGGAGTTGTTGGCATCCCATGAAGTTTGACACGCATAAAGCTATATCATTCTTATGATTTACAAGTCAAACTTTGGCATGCTCACAAAAACCGCTAAACATTAATTCAATCGAACAAATATTTTCAAAGAGAGCTATCAAGTCAATCATTATTTTCTGTGGTGTTAAGTGTCTCTAGGAATGAGCTTTCAAGACTAAACACTACAACACCCAAGTCTTAAATTTGTGAGGCTTTTTCTTGTTTCAGTTGTTTAGCAATTTTTTAGGCAAGACTTCGGTTAACTACTAGAGCTGGAACAAAATGTACCCAATTAAATACCCATGCAAACAAAGTTTTTACTACAATATAGAGACTCACTCCACCGGTATAACATCTTAACATTACTACTAACTAGCATGGGTTTCTCAAACTTCAAAAGTGGGGAGTCATAAGGCATACCTCTCATGTTTGGTTCCACTTATCTCTTTCCTTTTTATTTGTTTCTTGGAAACTCGAAGTCAATCACTCTCTTGCAAATCATTGAGAACTTTGAGGCGGAAATAAAGAAAAAAGAGAGGGAAAATAAAGATAAACGGGGAAATATTTTTGTGGTTTTTGAGAAGGGGGATTAAAGAATTGAAAATTGGCAACAAAGCTTGGCTTGAAAATCTCAAATAAAACAACTAAGATAAAGTGTTGGGGAAACCAACACGAGTTCTTATAAACTCAAATAAAAGCATAATGTTAAAAATAAGATAAAGTAAATGAAAACCAAAATATATTAATATATAGAAAACCTCCCCAAGCTTAGGCTTTTGGAAGCCCTTCAAATCACTGAGGTGGGGGGAAATAGTTGTAACTCCAGTTTGCAAATTGAGTTGAGAGGTTACTTGTTGTTTCTCGAAGGTTCAGGGCGATATTATGCATGTCCTCCATAGTTCCTCCAAGTTCTTGGAAACCTTGATATGTTGCGAACCTGTTTCGTGGCTGCTGCTCCTGATGAGGGACTTCTTGCTCCTCCTCTTGGTCCTCATCCTCCTCCAAAATATCCTCCTCGGGTTGGTGTTTCTCAACTTTCAAGTCATAAAGCACACGTCCTTCCTCGATAGAGAAAAGACCATTAGGCAGAGGAGCGGGGTAGAGACGCCCAACTATAACAATATAAATATAATAAACACGACCTCTCCTTGTGAGCATTCCACAAACCCTCAAAGTAGAGAAACCAACACGTCGCTCACCTAGTACCGGTTGTAACTCACCTAGGTCGATGCCCAATGCATTGGCAAGCACGGTGATGACACCTCCACAAGTGATTGGTCCTTCGCTTTGGTTGGATTGGTACTCCAAGTAGCTCCCAAGAATTGCGCCCAAGTGAAGTGACAAGTTGTCATAATTGAAAGCAGCTTTTGCAAGGACTAAGATGTCCTCCTCATTGAGTCTTGTAAACTCATTGCGCGCCTGCAAGGTGTTAGCAATAACATAGAACAAATAGCGAATAGTAGGATGTTTAATATTCTTCCCCTTATTGACTCTAGAAGTAAAGCTTATACTATTATAATAGTATTCAGGGGAAGGTTCCATGTCGTTAAAAGCTGCGCGCAGAGCATTTGGATCATTATTGGGTAAACCAAAACAATTGCACCATTCATCAAGTGATAGAGAATAATTATTGTTCATGAGTTGGAAAGAAATTCTATCCTCCCCATGCCATGCTTTGACGGTGCTACTCAAAGAGGTAAGAAATTCAATGGTGGTTAACCGGCGATAGGTTGGTGCATCATGGGATACAAAGGTTTGCATGCCAAATCTATTGCAAAGTAAATTAAAGTCACCAGAAATATCGAGTTGGTTCAAAGTGACGGGGCAAGCCCACTTGGTTGCCTTGACTTCTCGATTTTTGATCTTGTCGAAATGATCACGGTGAGATTCGTTCTTGAATCGAATACCCATGCATTCCTAAGCTACAGCCCGAGAAGAACTAGCGGCGGCAATAGCACATGTCTGGCTCCTCGTGTTCATCTTCTAAAAATACTTGGGAATTCTAGTGGTTTGAGAGCTCACCACTGTCATTACTTAGTTACTGACAATGATTTTTGAGTGATGAAGTCACTGTATATGTAGTTGTTGGCTTATAGATTCACATACAATTTGAGATAAAATGGTCTCTTACAGTGATGATATATATATATGAATATTCCTAGTTATGATTCTTGTGATTAATATCAGGAAAATGATTTATAGTTGGTTGTGGTTGTAGCTATGAAAGTTGGATGCTTAACCTGCTTAGTTTAGAAGTTGTTCTTGTGACACCATCCTTGTATGGCACACAAGATTAGGTTCTATTACTTGGCTTGATTTTGTTCAAGCTTAAGATTAGTTTGACATCAGAGATAAATATAAACTTCTTTCCTTGAATCCCTAGAACCTATGATGTTGGTCTAAGGTTTAGGGTCTAGGTACTTATCTTGTTGTTTCTCATGGATTGGTTCTGGTAGTGATACCAGCTACTGCTTCTTGAGTCAAAGTTGGGAAAAAATGATTGTAGGCTTGATAAATTATATGGATCCATAAGATGAAATTCTAAGGTGCTACTCATGTTTAAGAGATGTGCCTAGAAGTTCAGATCTTGGCTATGTTCATTCCTAGAAGTTAGAATATAGCTTGATATCTAGGATCAATGAGGTTGTCCTGAGATCCTAGTTGGGTCTATATAGTTTTCTGATTGCTTTTAATGTTTAAAACTTCAATGATGGATTCACCTCACTTGGGTGCTTTTTTAGAATTTGAGTATGAGACAACTCATGAATGCTTTTCTAGCTTAGACAGATAAATCATGTGATGGTATTTTACTACTCACCACACTTGGTTGTTGTTGTTGGGGTTGCAAGTTGTTGATCTTGTGGCTAGCTTGATCTTGCTAGTTGTATGGCTAGCTTGATCTGGTGCTCCTCCTGATACTTCTAGCTTCTATACTTGTCCTTGATCTAGCTCTCCACCTCCTGGTCCTAGTGGCTTGACCTTGTGCTTGCTATCCACCTGATCTACCCCCTCCTTATGTCACCATCTTGATGAGATGATCAAAGTTGTGATTGGTGTGGTCTTGTTTGGCTGCTGTGTTTGATGTGTATGAAGTAGTGAAATGTGTTGGAGATGCCTCCCACGACTGTGCTGACTAGTTTTGTGTGTGTGTGGCCTATTGATGCTGTGCTGACAGCACACATCATGCAGTTTGGTGTGTGTGTGCTGCTTGTGTGTCTGCTGCACCTTGTGGATATGCTCTGGATATGAAAGTTACTTTTATCTAGTTACACTTACTTGTCTGGTGAAACTTGCCCCTCCTTGTTGTTTGGAGCTATTTGACTTCTGGCTTAAATTATGAAAGATTCGGTTCTTTCATATTGGTGAAACTTGCCCCTTTAAAGATTACTCAATGATGAAAAAGTGAAGAGTGCAACTCACTGTCAATTCTGAGAGTAAAACATTTTTAATCCTTAGCTTTCTTTCTTTTAGTTTGTGTTTGTTTTGGAGGTACCAGACTTGAAGATTCAAGACTTTAGTTTAGGTTTTGTTTTTCTTTATAGAATAGTCAATTGTAATATTTCTTTTATTATTTTGTAATTTTTATTTTATTCTTTTGTAATTTTTATTTTATTCTTTTGTAATAAATATTGTATTATTACTCAATATATATAAAGATTCTTTTATTTCATTATTTATTGTAAAGTTTCTTGATTATGTTTATAAGTTACATTTTGTAACTTATTTATTGAATAAAATTATGGAATGAATATTCTTTTTTCTTAATTGTGTTCTTTAGTTAAAGTTTGAACTACTAATTATTAACTCTTGGCTAAATCATAATACTCAAACATAATTCTAAATCCTTTTGAATTATAAATCCAAAACTCAAGTTTAAATTCAAATTTCATTTCCCAAAACACACAAATCCACAAAGATCATATCAAGGTTTATAACAATCAGCCTCCAAGACTATACTTGATCTCAATGCATGAAAGAAACTTTGATCACTTTAGGTTTTTATTTGGCAAAAATTTACTCACATTTTTACAGATGAATGCATGCAATTTCACAGATTCCTAAATCTACCCTTCGTTGGTTCCTAAATGCTAGGATGTTACATTTAATTATGATGTGAGCAATGGTTTAATTATGCTGTGAACAATGGTTTAATTTGTGAGCTGTAATATGTAGTTTAATTATTATGTGAGCTAGCTATGAACAATGGTTTGAATTATGAGCTTGTTGTGAACAATGGAAATTATATGTGTTGTTGAATTTCTGTGAACAATGGAAATTATGGTTGAATTATGAGCTTGTTGTGAACAATGGAAATTATATGTGTTGTTGAATATCTGTGAACAAATGAAATTATCTGCAAACAATGGAAAATATATGTGATATTGAAATTATCTGTGTTGTTTTATATATGTGAACAATGGAAATTGTCTAGATAGTCTCATTCATTTAGAAGGGCAGAGAAAATTATTGGCAGATAAACAACACTCACTTACTCATTTTCTCCAAAATACCAGCAGATAGTCTCATTCATTTAAAAGGGTACAGGTTCAACAGAGAGGAATATTCAACATACATCTAGATAGTCTCCCAGCAGTTTGCATAGCAACCACTTAAAATTAGAGGTTCAACAGGTAGCAGAATGACAACAGATGCATTTGCCTCAGCATTTAGACATTTCCCCCATCTAGAGGTCCAACATGTGCATCTCTCAGCAGATGCATTTGCCCCAGCATTTAAATAGGACATGAAGCCTCTTTTTTTCCCTAGGTGCAACAAAAGATAATCTTGCAGCAGTAGTTGATGATCTTGGTGGCCTTGGAGCTGGTTGAGCTTGGGGAGGTGCAACACTGGAAGTTCTTGGTGGCCTTGGAGTTGGTTGAGCTTGAGGAGGTGTAGCACCTGAAGAAGATGCTCCATCTGGCTTTGTCATGTTTGCTTGTTATGAAGCATAGTTTAATTAGCAGAAAAGTTTCTACAGGTGTTATGAAGCATAGTTTAATAACTGGTAGTTTTTGTACCTTATGATTGTTTTTCCTTAATGCAAGATCTGGTCTAAGAGGCTGTGAGCAGCTTGTATATTTGTGTCCTTGCAGTTTGCAGTTACTACAGGTGATAGTGGCCATTCTGGAAGATTCTTTTGGCTTTGGTACTTCAAATTTTCCTTTCCTTCTTTTTTCTTGCCTTCTTCCCTTCTGGTGATCTTTAAAACCAGGTGGCATGATGTCTTCAGTGTCAGTTTTGGTCCATCCATGTTGTTGTGGCATGGGATAGAATACAGGCATGTAGCATTTGAAGAAGAAAGGTTTCTTATAGAATCCAGACACATATACTTCTGGATATTCACCAGCTTTGTATATGGCACTAACAGCATGATTGCATGGCAATCCAGATAGATCCCACTTCCTACAAGAACAACTTATTTTTATTAGATTCAACTCATAAGTGTGATCTCCACTTTGCACCTGCCATAGTCCATCATCTGCCCTTTTTGGCACACAATTCCTTGCAAATTTCTTGTTCAATTCTAGTTTTTCTGCATAAAATGGTGTGATCTCCCATGATGCTTTCTGTCCTCCTTCCCTATTTTCATCAAACCTAACCATCTGTTTGTCATAAATCCCTACAAGCATTGTCACAATGGGTTTGTTTCTCTCATCTAGGATATATTGTTAAATACTTCACTCAAATTATTGTTGATCAGATTTGTCTTGCAGTTTGTATCAAAGGCCCACCTTGCCCATGTGTGCACAGGAGTTTTGGACAACCACTTCCAAGCAAGCTCACATTGCTTCTTCATTTCTTCCATTGCATTGTCAAAACCATGCTTGGTGTAAGAATAAGCAGCATTGTCCATGCATTTCTTTAGGTCCTCTCCTCTGAAGCCTGCTGTCTGAAAGTTGGCATAAATGTACCTAAGACAGAATCTATGGGGAGAGTTTGGGAACACATTTGACACAGCTTTGATTATCCCCTTCTGCTTGTCAGACATTATTGTGTAGTGGCCAAACTATCCTTCTTCTCCACCTAGGGCTTCCTTCAATTGTTCAAGAAACCACTGCCAATTAGCAGTATCTTCCTTAGCAACAATAGACCATGCAATAGGATAGATATTATTGTTGCCATCTCTACCAGTAGTAGCTAAAATTTGAGCTCCTGTTGTGAGTTTGATGAAGAAGCCATCTAAGTCAATGAAGGGCCTGCATCCTTCAAGAAATCCAAGCCTTTCAGCATTGACACAAAAGAAAAGGCCATGCAATCTAGGCTTGTCACTGATAAATACTTGCTGCCCTTTTTTAATTGCTTCCTGATCTTCCTCTGTTGGGCCAGTAACAGTGGTGACAATACACCTTGAACCTGGATTTTTATCTATAACAGTTTGTAAGTAGTCTCTAATTCTGTGGTACTGCCTCTTGTGATCCCCCATCACCTTTTCCCTTGCTTTAGTCTTTGCCCTATAGGCCATTCTCTTTGGCACTTCAACACCAAAATCCTTTTTTGCTTTGTCAACTATGGTTCTAATGCCTGTGTTTGGATTAGACCTAAAGTTGTCAACATACACATTGCTCAAAAACTTATTGGTAACTCTATTGCTTGATGGTTCAGTTGGACAACAGTGCTCCAAATGCATTTTCTTTACACAGAAAGTGCTCTCATGCTTGATTTTGGAAGCTGACATAAAGAACTGACAGTTGTACTTCTCCTTCTTTTCTGGCTTACAGCAAACAATAATTCTATCTGGCCCATTTCTGTGGTAATGAAAATTCCTAACTTGGGCTATGTGCAGCTGACACAGTGCCTGCCTAAACTGATAAACATCCTTAAAACATAGCTTCAGCTTAAACTGTTGCGCAGGTACCTAGTTTCATCATACCATACCCTCTTTGGTTGCTTCTTTGCTCTGCTTTTTCTCCCATTTGGCAGCACAAATGGTAGAGGCTCGAATCCATCATCATCTTCTTCTCCCAAGAAACCCAACTGCTCATCATCTTCTGGATTAGAAGGAGCCCAGTCTTCCTTTCCTGGTAATTCATCTTCACAATGTGACCTTATAGTAGGGCCCTTCGTCTTCAAATTTTTTCTTCACTTGCTGCTCTATAAAAATATCCTCTGGCTCTGTCTCATCCTCATACAGTTGCTCATCAGCCTTCCTCTTCATCTTAGCTGCTATTCCTTTGTTACTCTCCTCTATTTCCTTCCTCCTCATCTCCTCTAACTACACTAGGTCAACCTGGCATGGAAACATCCAACTATCACTGCCATCGGATGCTTCTCCCTCATCTTCATCTTCATCTCCCTCATCTTCATCTACTTATACCTCATCCTCATCTTCTGACAACAAATTGTCATCATTTTGTGTGCATAAAGGCTGAAAGTACACACTGTTCTGGGTCTCAATGTGGTTATGACCATGCTCTTACTCCTCTAAATCACATGACATGTGGCTTGGATAAGATTTTGCATATAATTTTTCTTCCTGCTTGCACTTCACAGGAGACAAAATAATTGCTTGTTTACTCTTGTCTCTTATCACAGTTAAAACCACTTTTTTAGACCTTTCATACTTCCTGACTATCTCTTCCACCTTAGAATTGTATCCACAATTTCTAGCCCATTTAGTCCCTCCCCTTCTGATTTTACATAGTACATTGAATCAGAAAGACCATAACCTTCCTTCTCCATTAGTCCCAACAAATTCAGAAACCTAATATCTGATCTTAGCAAAAAAAAATTGCACAAATTTAGCACCATCAAATTGAATGTAAAGATCCCAAATCTCTGAATGTGGCCTAAAACAAAGTTAAGAGAATGTGCAACAATTATTTTCTACTACTAAATCTGACTAAATTGGACACAAATCATAACTGATGAATTTCCAAAGTCAGAGAAGAGAAATGAAGCTTACCCGCTGTCGGAGACATAGTGGCTGAGCGGGTCCTCGCTTAATTGGCTCGCCGTAGCTAGCTGAGCTGAAGAAGCTTCCTGCTCCGGCTCCGGCGTCCTGGTCCGGCCCCGGTGCGAGATCCATCGACTCGCGGTCTTTATCAGAGTCCAAATCGATGGACCCCATATTGAATCCGGGCCCGAGAGCACCTGTCACACGAAACGACCGTCACCGCCTCGACTGCGACCCCCTCTGTCGTCGTCCTCTGTCCCGCCGCCACTCGCCATTGCTATCCTCGCGGGAGCGGCAAAGTAACTGAAAGGATGCCACTAACAGCTGAGCCGCGAGGGGACAGAGGCTGCCCTAACGACCGCTGTCGTCGTGCGCCTCACGGCCATTGTCTCCCTCCGTCAAGTCCGTGCCACGTCAGCACTGACAACAGGGTCCACCTACCAAGAATACTGTTAAAGGCATAAACACGACGAGTTAAAGCTTTCTGTCACACTCCTACCCCAAAAGTGGTTTTTATGTGTCAAAAATCCCTAAGGTGGTAGATTTTTAACAAGAGTGGCTCAAATGTAAAAGTTTTGCGTCATTTTCTCTTGAAAAATGGAAACCCCAATACCGACAAACAATTTCAATTAACTGCTACCTTCTTCGGACATTATATATATATACAACTAGGGAACATGCCCGTGCGTTGCATCGGGGCATTAAAATTTCACTAATCCTATCAAACATATAATTCTAGGATTCTCGGACACATCAGGCATCATGGTCAAGTTTTGATAAGAAAAGGCATGATAGTATTTCGTAATATGCATATTCTCGAGAAAAGCAAAAGAAAATATTCTATGTTATGGTTAAACTGCCACACTTACCTAAGCAACAACACTCTGATAAAGATCTTCATAGTGTAAGCGTGCAGCTAGAAAATCCTAGCTGAAGTCAACCTTCAGTGTCCTTCTGCATTTACCGTGTCCACTTAAGAAAAATAGCCCAACCTCTTTCATGCATACACAAAAACTTGCTCATACGAATACTTGTACACCTGCAGATTCTTTTCTTTTGATTGAGTCGTCCAAAATAGTTATTATTTCTGCAGAAGGAAGCAACATACCGAAAACTCTTCAGAGTTTCTAACAAATCCACCCATAAAATGATATAGTGACAAAATAGTACCACCAATTTTGTGGACAAATATTTAATTCAAGTACATCAGGCCTCAATACAACAATATGTCTTCCACTTTGAACAAAATTACATAATCTCCATGAATAACCAGCTATTGGTGGTACTTCAATGAACCTATAATCGATTGTCACTTCCTGCATACATCCAATGTGGCAACAAGAGCTGATATTTCGAGTGCTGCTACCATAATGACCATCCAGGATAGAGTCGTGCATGCGCGCCATCCCGACAATTCAACTCATCGCTACTATTACCGGCTCACAATATCCACCTTCGTCCTTCCTTGCCCAGATGCCTGACCGCTTCACTACTATCATGCGCACAATCTAGATCATGTTCATGCTCCCTAGGCATCGATAACTTGCTAGTGAGGATGTCTAATGAAACACATCGGAAGAACCAAGAAAAGTAATTTCACTTAATATTGCATCTACAGATAGTAGATCATACAGAACATAGATAAAATCCATGGTATAATGTAATCAGAAGCACACACACATCTTACTTATCAACATGGACTTGTTTTGAAAACTGATACATTAGTGTACTGAATGCTACTGACTACAGAATATGTTAAATTCCATATAGTTATATATTGTTAGATCAAGAAGGATTTAATCATGGAAAATATATCAAACATTTGTTATGCTCAGTAAAAATGCACAAAATCACAGAGGGTCAGAGCAACTGAAACCAAGGGACAGTTTGTAACATATAACAGTGATATTCCACAATTCATATAACGGTGATACAACCAAGATGGATCTATCACTCACCATGCAGAAGCTGCTCTTATTGGCAATATGCAATGTCAACATTGCACCATTGGTAAAATATGCTATACATACATATCGCTCCTACAAATATTCCTCACCTAAATTTCTAGTAGAATTATGCTACTTCGATTTCATAGAAGACAAACAACATTTGAGTTGAGCCTTTAATAAAATAAAGAGGTACATAAAGTTGACTTGCCCGCAAAACTGATAAACAACATGATCACATAAATTTTCAGGATTGAGGGTCAATAACTAATGGTTCAATAATATTATTTGTTGAGTAAGGTGTTCTCCTTTTGGGAGAGCTAATCACAGGCCATGTTACCATGATCTAGAAACGAAGTTGGACAACATAGGAGTTGAGAATCACTTTACTTTTAAACCCTGCATGTCAATTACTCAACAAAAAGGAATAAAAATAGTTGAAATTTGAAATTTTCTCCCATAAGAATATGAGCTACCGGTACTTTCCCCAATAATTTCAGAAAGATGTATGCAATGATTGCAAGCTCAGTACTATAATTTCAAATAAATAGCTTGTTTATTTCAGTCATTAAACCAAAACAACATGTGATTACTTGCCAAATAAGTTTGTTAAAAATAACTTTTTGCCATATTTTTTAGATGCTAAACTTGCAACTCAAAAACTTCTGATGAATTTTTGACCATCCAATATTCCTTCCTATGTGTAGACACCACTGATAAGTATTCATTTAAATGCATAGCGATTGGCAATTGTAATTTCATACATCATTGTATTTACGGGTTGCTCTGCTACTAAAACTGAGTGAGGTATGACAACTTGCCAAGTAAATGTCATACAAATACCTTCTGGATGTCCCCTTTCAGTTGCTAAACTCAGGGCACACTAAATTCTGATGCCCTCTTGACAGTTCAATGTCTCTGCCTCCAACCTACAAATCACAATTTAGAAATCCCCAAAATCACAACTAACCTCTAAATAAATTGGATTCCTAAATGAAAATAAATTGTAAAGGAACACAGGATGTAATAGGGATAAGCAACCTGAAGAAAGAACGCCCAATTTATATTTACCTATCATATTGCCAAAAAGGAGTACTAAAGGAGCACCAATCCCCGCCCCACATTTCACTCCTCCCAACCAAACAATCACACATGTCCCACAGCCTTGTTGTTGCATATCCCCTCGTTAGTAGTTAAGTACATCACCGGTGGACATTACAGCAGACATCCCTATCATTTTGGCAGGGAGAAGTTAAACAAAAGCCTGGTTAACCTATGAAACAGTGCAAATAAAATCATCGCAACACTACAAAATAACTCTTTTACTTCTCACCCTAGTGCGAATCCAATGAAGATTTGTTGTGATATCATTCACATGAATGTATAAAGTGATACAATTGCACTTCAGATACAGAACACAACAATCGCCCCGTAAAGAGTGTACATTTTACCGCACAACATTCATACAAAATTGATCGATTTTTATTGGTACTCCAGTTCAAAAAGTAAGGTTTCAAACCATAAAAAACACTGTTGCACGTGTAAGGAAAAAATATAAGAACACAAAACTGCAAAGTACCAACCTCATACCCAGGGCGTTGGACAAAAAAACATAATTGAGTGGACTGCACAAGATATCAACACAGTAATCAATAAAGGCACCTAATGCAGCATTATCAGTTTTACCAAAAATGTATCCTCCACCAATCGTTACTGGAAGATAGACCGCTTGGCTCGCCGGGGTTTACAACATCCAGACAAGTGCCCTCTGTGCAAGCAAAGAAGATTGGTCCATCTCCCAGCTGCTCATAGGGTGCGTGTTTGCTCACCAAGTGTGGCATCGTGTGCTGAGAGAATGGTCCCTGAAAGGCATCTCTCGCCAACCTAATGAAGAATTTAATTCATGGTTCATTTCAGTGGCAAAGCGTGCAGGTCCCGACAAAATCAGAGGAGCAAGAACACTGATTTCACTTACCCTCTTGCGCCTTTGGACACTGAGAAATGACTGTGTGTTTGAGGATGCAGGAGCTAGTCGAAGGGATCTTCACTAAAGCTGATCAAAGGATCTTCACTGATGCGTTGGTTACCCCTACATGCCAGGCCTATAGACTCCCAGCGGGATCTCTTGTTAGGAACCATCCAAACGGGCAAGTCCAGCACTGCACATTCTCAACAGGTTAGTAATCAGACTGAAGCAATATGAACAAAGAACTCCCAAAAATAGCAGAAACGAATCAGATTATTTTAAGTGACAAAATAATCAAATGAACAACTTGAATGAGGGGCCTCAGATCTAGACTCCTACATACCCAGATCGGTCACTTCATGCCCAGTTCCCGAGCGCGGTCACCGATGGTGGTCATGAATAGCACAGAGTCGTGGCCGTCCTCAACAACGATTGGTCCTTCGTCGCCGTGGAATGGGAGGGGAGGACCGGGAGAGGAAAATGGCAAAGTGAATCGGGAGGGGTACGGCCGTGTGTTGGAGGATGGGAAGGAAATAGAAAGGGATTGGGATGGGTTCGAATGGGGTGGCTGGAGGGAGAAACGATGGGGCACACGGTCCTCACGGTAGCAGTCTGTAGAGGAGGTCATCGCGGCGGTGGCGGCAGCATCCAAGTTCGCGTGGTGGCGTGCAGAATCGTGTGGGGAATGACGAGGGCCAGAGCAGGCGGCCGGAGATTTTGACGAAGCATTTATCTCGAGCAGCCTTTATCTCGCGAGGCGCAGTCTGCGGGACAGACAACGGATGAGGCGTGCGGGAGTTGGACGAAGCCAAAACGACGTAGTAGCAGTCCGGTAGAAAACGGAACCGCAACTTCTTTTTTAGATAGTAGAGATTAGAGCTTCTACAAAGATTTTACAGCACGTGTCCAACTAAGTTTAGATTTATTTAACACATCAAAAACATGAAAAATAATCATTGTAAAATTGTGTATCCATATCAAAAAATAGGTTGTGGGCACAAAATCACAATGAAAAAATTGCACATTTTAATATTTTGTAAGATCTTCTGCGTGGACATTGGAAATCACATATAACTTTTTTGCCACGACGCCACCAAGCCAATTTTCAGAGCAGAGATAAATCCAAAAAAATTATGATGAGAGAGATTAGTACCGGCATCAGCCGGTCATGAGAGTGGAGCACCACCAGCAGCAGGAGTAGCAAATATGCGAGCGGAAGAGATCCCAGCATTTCCTTTTTTTTTGAGGTAAAAATATATATTTGGCATACAGGCCGCCTCATTAAAACCTTCCAGTTCCCTTAGGTACCCTGGTAAGGAAAAAGAGTGCGTCTGAAACCTACAGCCGATCAAGTAATAGTTACATCATTTATGAGGGTCTCAAGAATAAAGCTAGGGAGTTCATCGACCCAATTACAAGAAGATTTATCTATAAAACAAGACTTGGCCAACTCATGAGCGACTCCATTTGCCTCCCTCGGACAGTGTTCAAATAGGACAGTGCCAATCATGGATGCTTCATCAATACAATCAGCAATCACCGCAGATGATTCACCCCACCAAGCTTCTTCTCCATTACATGCATTCAGTGTTTCCAATGAATCCGACTCAGCCACCACGTTGTTGCAGCCAAGACGATTTGCCAAGGCCAAACCTTCTCGCATAGCCATTGCTTCTATTGCTGCTGGTGATGCCACATTTGGGATAAAGAGGGTAGAAGCTGCAACAAAGCGTCCGGTATGATCCCGGATAATTGCTCCTACAGCACCCGAAGAACTATCATAATGAAAGGAGCCGTCGACATTGACCTTTGTTTGCCTTGGATTTGGTTTTTCCGCCCGCTGCCGGGGACAGGCATGCACTTGCTCTTACTGCGTTTGCGGCGATCGAAAGTATTGACATACGACACCGATGAATTTGAGGGACCACTTCATCATGAGTACGACGTCGTCTAACCCACCAAATGTACCAACATGCAATAACAATCACTTCCTTTAAGCCAAGACTAACAAATC
Organism: Avena insularis; assembly: GCA_023614405.1. Taxonomy (NCBI): domain Eukaryota; kingdom Viridiplantae; phylum Streptophyta; class Magnoliopsida; order Poales; family Poaceae; genus Avena; species Avena insularis. Next base: position 24,389,300 of record CM042689.1, on the reverse strand, counting down.
CAGGCATCATCATGGCAGGTTCCACGAGCAGAAATTCCAGCACCGCTGACCAAGAGCGATCAATGGTAGCATTCTCAATAACCGTTGCCAAACCCAAAGAATCCCAAAGTGATTTTCCAGCTTGACATTGAAATAACATATGCAAAAGATCTTCCGCATGAGCATGGCAGATGGGGCACTCACCACTAGTACCGACATGTCTGTTCACTAGAATGGATTTCAGAGGTAATATACCATGTAGAGCACGCCATGCAAAAATCTTGACCTTTCCAGGGATCTTCAGTTTCCAAAGGATCTGCCAAACTGGGTTAGTAGTCGATGACCCAGGTAGGGCTAATTGAGCAGCTCTTGGACCAAACGTATTTGCAGGTGATAAGCCGAACGTACAGTAAATCTGCCATGCTTAGAGTGTTGCCATGCAATAAAATCACCAAACCCCTGAGAGTTTAAGGGTATTTGTAATATCCGGTTCACGTCAGCGATGTGAACAGGTCCCGGAGAAGCTGCTCATCCCATTGTCCATTAATTAGGCTAATTAACTGGGAAACTTTTGTAAAAATCGAGTTACCTCTCGGACTGATAATTTTCCTGTCAGAGCTTGCAGGAATCCAAGGATCAGTGTAGATGTTTATCTTGTCACCATCACCCACTCGCCAAATATAACCGCGTTTAAACGTTGTAAGACCAGCCAAAACACTCTGCCAAGTAAAAAAAGACCCCCCTTTCGGTCCCGCTTTTAAGACATCACCATGCGGGTAATACTTGGCACTGAGAACCTTTGCACATAGAGAATCCGGATCAGTAATAAGCCTGCAAACTTGTTTAGCTAACATAGCTAGGTTGAAAGAATGAAAATCCCGGAATCCCATACCACCTTCCTTTTTTGGATAACAGAGTTTCCACCATGCTAGCCAATGCATCTTTTTGCTGTTCTCATCATCTCCCCACCAGAATTGTGAGATTGCATCTGTCATCCTTTTGCAGACCCCTATAGGTATTTGAAAAACAGACATGGCATACACCGGGATTGCTTGAGCGACCGCCTTCAAGAGGATTTCCTTCCCTTTAATAGACAGATGTTTTTCCTTCCACCCATTGATCCTCTGGATAATACGCTCCACAAAATGAATAAAGCTGTCACTTCTATCCGCCCCTACTAGAGCAGGGAGACCAAGATATTTATCCGAAAGGGCTTCTGTATCGATATGTAGTGCTTCACAAATTTCAGCTCTAACCACCACATGTGTATTTGGGGAGAAAAAAATACTTGATTTCGCCAAACTCACCATCTGCCCCGAATTTACACAATAGGTATCCAACACTTGCTGCAAGGAAGTTGCATTGTTCATATCTGCCTTCATGAGAATAAGAGAATCATCAGCAAAAAGTAAATGAGAGACTGACGGTGCATTTCTGCACATTCTTAACCCATCAATGCCACCAACTTCTTCTTCATGCAGCAGGAGACTAGATAAGCCCTCCGCACATATAAGGAACAAATATGGAGAGAAGGGGTCACCCTGACGCAACCCCCTAGTAGGAATAAACCTCTCGGTTTCTTCTAAATTAAACCGGACTTGGTATTTTACAGACGTCACACAAGCCATCATCAGAGTAATCCATCTATCAGAAAATCCCAGCTTTCTCATCATATTTTCGAGGAAAACCCATTCAATCCAGCATTTCCTTTCTTGACGGGCAGGTACGGCAATAGGCCAATAACACCTCTTGTTTGCATGATTCGTCTAGACGTTTTGTCTTACGTCTAATTAGACCTCAACCCCAGGCGTACAGCCAGCGCATGTCACGTCCCACGGAAACAGCCGCGTCTTCCAGACTTCCACCGGCCGGCCACGCCATTAGCCATTCGGTTAATTAGCCCACAATGTCTCTTGTCTATCATTTAGCCCACAGATTCCCATTTAATTAGCCCACAATTGCTGGTTGCTGATTCTCAAGTAGACCGGCTTGCTGATACTCTACGGAATTTCCTATGGTATATAAACACCGGTGGTACTCTGTATAACTTAGCAGAGTGGAACTAAACCTGACGGTGAAAGCAATTAGGACCCATTTATCGTTGGCGCCCCAAGGTACATGCTCAACATTGTTATAATTGTGATAAGTAAATAACGAAGAACGAAAACAAAATCACAGAAAAAGGACATAGATTTAACATGGAAAAACCTTTCCAATAAAGAGAGGAAAAAATCATGGGCGCCAACTAGCGAAACTTCACTATATCGAAGAGTGTTTACAAACGTCGGTGATTTCACAGATGCAACTTATCCCAACCGGTGGCTTACAAGAGGTTTATATATCGGTGGAAACCTAGGTCGACGATCCGTACCGTACCGCGGGGGCTATCGCCCCCCACCCACACAGGCATCCCTGTTGGGCACAGAGTGGGCCAATTTTAGACTCGTTCCACTCGGCTCAAGCCTCCGGCGACGGGTATCCCTCCACTCGTCAGAAGTTGACATATACTTTGTAGAATTTGAATCAACATATAACAAACTCCACCTTGAGACAAATTCCTTCTTCAACAACAACCATCTCCCTAAACAAACAAAGCAAATACTTTCGGCGCCAATAGACACTTGGGATAATCAGTTAAACCAACTAAATTCGAGCAAAGCTCAAACTTAGCAACAGGAACAAGTTTAGTCATCATATCAGCAGGATTATCATGAGTGCTGATCTTGCATACCTTTAATTTACCTTGAACAACAATGTCTCTAATAAAATGGTACTTGACATCAATGTGCTTAGTTCTCTCATGGAACATTTGATATTTTGTAAGGTATATGTCACTTTGACTATCACAAAACAAAATAATGCAAGAATCATCATCAGAAAGCTCAGCAAACAAACCTTTCAACCAAACAGATTTTTTCATGCTTCAGCAATAGCCATGTATTCAGCTTCAGTAGTAGATTGTGCAACAACAACCCGCAACGTAGCCTTCCAGCTAATAGCACAGCCACCAACATTAAACACATAACCTATGAGGGATCTTCTCTTATCCAAATCGGCAGCAAAATCTGAATCCACATAGCCAACGAGTCCCTCACCGGTCCTGCCAAACTTCAAACAAGCATTGGAAGTGCCAAGAAGGTAGCTGAAAACCCACTGAACAGCCTTCCAATGTTTTTTACCAGGATTATCCATGTATCTAGTTATCAAACTCATAGCATATGATAAATCAGGACAAGAACAAATCATGACATACATCAAACCATGGCATACACACCCACTGATAAAAAAAACAGAGCTAGAAATTGCCTGCCAACTTATATTTGTGTATGCTCCAAGAGATTAGGGAGGGCACGTTTTATCCTTAGATTTGGGAAAAAAACCATTGCCTAATAGTACTTCTCATCGGACGACTCTTCATACGCTAGAGCATCGACAGGTCTAGCAACATAGCACGATGTCAACCACAACAAGAGTTGTAACTATCAAGGTTTTAATGACGCTTATCCTTCAAAGTCGTTTGGCTAAGGCTAACAAAGAACATTGTACAAGTACAATCCAGTGTGAATATATCTGCAACTTATCGTATACCATGTTCAAACATCTAACAACTACTCAAATTCAAGTTAATGTTGAACATAGATATATACTTCTCTTATACCATTGTGCAAACATCTTGCATTGTCCATCCCCCCTATGCTTTAGAGGATGTTTTCTTGGCAAAAGCCAAAAGGTCATACCAAATTTACTATGTTCACTTCTTAGTGGCTTTTATTTGTTTGTTTCTATTTGGAGTTCTTTGCGGATAAATAAAATTTGTTCTTCTATACTTAGTAATATATTGCCCTTGATGTCTATACATTATGAGGCACTAATAGGTGGTTATCTCCTTTCTCCTGATGAATCAATTGTATCTTAGTTCAGATTATCTATTCTCGGATCTGTACAGGACATGCCATAACATTGGTTACCTATGCCATTAAGACTCATCGCTAGAAACAGGAACATGTTACACCTGGTTGTGTCCTATGATAAACCCCTTAGGAGTGCACCGCACCGGCAACTACGAGCAACAACGCCATGTATGCGGCGCGGCGAAGCGGACATATCCGTCTAGTATGATTTAGGCAGCATCATATTCACATATATATATGAGAAATAGTTCTAAGAAATGAAAGTATCTGATAGTTAAGTTGTTTGGCACGAGTTCAAGTGATAGGTCCTTGTATTTGTGTGACTGTAGGTACAACGGTTGTATCAATAGATGGGGTGTCCTCATCATGCTCCCCTTCTTGAATTTAAGTCGTCCTCGACACAATCTCATCTTCCTCATCAAAGTAAGGCTTCAAATCTGCAATGTTAAATGTAGAAATAACCGTAGCAAAATCTGCATGCAGCTCAAGTTTATATGCATTATCATTTATTTTCTCTAACACCTTAAAAGGACCAGCAGCGTGTGGCATTAACTTAGACTTGCGCAAATCAGGAAAACAATCTTTGCGCAAATATAACCAAACAAGTTCACCAATATCAAACACAACATGCTTTCTCCCTCTATCCCCAGCAAGTTTATACTTAGCATTCATGCGTTCTATGTTGTCTTTAGTAGTCTCATACAATTTTAATATCATTTCAGCGAGTTGTGTAGCATCCAAATTATTTTGCACCGAAAAAGGTAATGACAATAAATCAATAGGTGCACGAGGAAAAAAACCATACACAACCTCAAATGGGCACATATTTGTGGTAGAATACAGCGAACAATTATAAGCAAATTCAATATAAGGTAAACACTTTTTTCATAATTTTAAGTTCTTCTTTAAAACAACCCACACATAGTAGCCAATGTTATATTGACTATTTCAGTGTCCATCAGTTTGGGGATGACATGTAGTACTAAACAACAATTTTGTTCCCCAACTTAGCCCATAAACATCTCTAAAAATGGCTAAAAAATTTAATATTACGATCAGAAACAATAGTATTTGGTACAACATGTAAACGAACAATTTCACGAAAGAAAAAATCAGCAATATGCGCATGGCTCATGGGATATCCCTTCAACTAACCCTTTTTCTTACTAAGCAGTTGTACTAGCCGGTAATTTCAATACAACTTCGGGGCCAAGAAAAAGGGTGAAGGACAGGAACACTCCACACTTTGTTATTGGGTATAGATTTATTTTCGATTGGCATCTTAGTTTTTGTGTGTGTGTGTGGGGTGTGTGTGTGTGTGGGTGGGTGGGTGGGGGTGGGGGGCATTGAAAACTTAGTTAAGATATGCTATATATTCTTCCGTGATAGGAGTCTAGATCTTTCATGATTCTATAATTTATTCAACATTTATGATGCGGATTGAGGCTTCAATATTAAGGAAAGTCAATATCTTCCATAATTTGTTCTTCCATGAGATTTTCCTCCTACATAGCAGTACATTGTGATTTTCTTTGGTGAAATTTTATTAATTTGGGAAAGATAAGGAAATTTCGGAACAGATTTTGATTTGTGAATTTTATTTTGCGAATCTTTTGTGAGATTTTCTTTCCTTCATACTACATTAAATGAGATTTCCTTTTGTGAGACTTCTAGAAAACCAGGAAAATTTTCTTGAGAGCAAAATAAAATCGGAGTATATTTTATTTCCTCCCTACATTAAATCGCAGTGTATTTACTCGAATCACCAATCCCCTTATTAATACTAGCCCTGCTCTGCGTTACCGTCATCATCGATCATACGTTGCAGAGGCGCCATTACCACACGTACCACCAGTATACTAGCTATAGAACACAAATACACAATGGCCATGATATATCACGCTCTCCTGCTTGTGGGCATCGTCCTGACGGCGCGACTGTGCGCGTGCAAGGCGCACGGCGGCGTTGGCGTCGGCGACGGGTTTAGTGTCGAGCTCATCCGCCGGGACTCTGTCAAATCGCCGTACCACGACCCGGCGCTCAGCACGCACGACCGTGTGCTCGCTGCCATCCGGCGGTCCACGGCACGCGCCGAGGCGCTCGCGCACGGCATTGTGTCCCAGGTCGTGTCGAAGCCGTTCGAGTCCCTGATGGTCGTCAACGTCGGCACGCCGCCCACCCGTATGCTCGCCATCGTCGACACCGGCAGTGACCTTTTGTGGCTCAAATGCAAACCTCACGCAGCAACCGCGCCGCCGGGCGTCGTGTTCGACCCTTTCTCCTCGTCGACATTCCTGCGCGTGCCCTGCTACTCCGACGCGTGCCACGCGCTCCCCGTCTCGCAGTGCGACAGCAGCTACAACTGCTATTACGACCAATTCTACCTGGACGGCTCCAACACGAAAGGCTACCTCTCCACCGAGACCTTCACCTTCCACAGCATTCCGGGCCGCGATTATCCGCAGGTGCGGGTGCCGAAGGTCAACTTCGGCTGCTCCGGGTCATCGAACGGCACCGGCCTCATCATCGCGGACGGCGTCGTCGGCCTCGGCCGCAGGAACGAATCCCTCATCAGCCAGCTCGGGATCCGCACCACCCTAGGCCGAAGGTTCTCCTACTGCGTGGTCCCCTTTTACAATAACGCCTCTTCCGCGCTCAACTTTGGCGCCCGCGCCGCCGTGACGGAGCCGGGCGCGGCCACCGCAGTGCTGCTCCCTTCCAGCGCAGGCCCCTACTACACCCTCGCGCTGCAATCCGTCAAGATCGGCGGCTCCACCTTCCAGCACCCTTCCAACGTCGTCATCGACTCCGGCTCAGCGCTGACGTTCCTCGACAAGGGGCTCATTGATCGGATGGTGGAGGATATCGGCAGGCAGATCGGTCTCCCAACGGTGCAGTCGCCGGAGAAGCTGCTGCGGCTGTGCTACGGTGTGAGTGGTGCTCTCCGGACGTACTTGTTCCGGAAGAGGGTGCCGGACGTGACGATGTACTTTGGCGAGGCGGCCGTGACCCTGAAGGTGGACAACTTGTTCGTGGGGGTGCAGAAGGGGATTACGTGCTTTGCGATGACGCCGGTGACGGAGCGGTATCCATTTTCCATCCTGGGGAGTATCGCGCAGCAGAACATGCACGTCGGCTACGACCTCGACAGGGGCACCATCACCTTCGCCCCTGCAGACTGCGCCAGCTCCTACACCCCAACTGTGCATGGCTCTGTGAGAAGCACATGACATCTGATATTCCTTGTAGTTTTGTAATTCACCTGGGGGCGCGTATGATACTCCAAATCAAAGCTTCTTTCCTGTTCTTGAATGGGAATGGTTCCTCCTATGATTTGCTTGTTCCAATCGGCATGGTTAATGCTAACACTACACGAAAATTGGACAGCGCCGAGGGCCGGGCTCCTCGGCACAACCCCCTAATTGCCCGTTGGCATAGGCTGTACCGAGGGCAGCCGTCGGCGTAGCCCCTACGCTTTTTTGATTTTTTTTTCCATACAACCCTTAATTGGTCTGGATTCCATTATCATAGTGATAACAGAACAACAAACAACGCAAGTTAAAAAGTATGGTTTTTACAGCTTACAGCTCCATCACGCTGACACAACAACTAAAGTAAAAGCACTGCATACTGCTAGTGTTTTCTGAAAGGGAAATTGAAAAGCAAGAGAACTAATATATACATAGCATCACCGAGAACTCGACTCGACGTCATCAGCTTTTACTTATCCACCACCACTGTGAATAGACCTCATTATTTGATCAGCGTCCACGAGATTCTTCATCACCTTTCATCACATCATCCGTCTCATCCTCCACACGTTTAAACTTTGTTCTGGAGCCTCCAGCCTTGGTAGATCACACCCATCCCTCCTCCCAGGGTTCCCAACAGCATTCTCCTAGAAGGTGCTAGCACCAGCTCTGATAATGTCCTGCTCCGCCACCGAATGTAAACCTGCCCAGTAATTCATAAACACACAAGCAAAGCAAATGAGCTCGGCCGGTGAATTGATCATCTTTTCTTAAAAAAATCATGGTTTCTTGTTTTCCAAATAGCCCAACACACTGCCGCCAAAGTTGTGATCTGAATATTCCTGCTAATAGGAAAAAACCGAGGAATCCACCAGAAGTACTGTGAAAAAGATGCTGGGCGATCACCAGCCCCAATAGATTGAGCAAACAGCGACCAGACATATTTTGCTGCAACACAGTTGAAAAAAAGATGAGAAATAGTCTCATCTTGCTGACAGAAAGCACATTTGGGATCCCCAATCCATCTTCTCCTGATCATGTTATCTTTTGTAGCTATAGCATTATGCCAGATCAACCATAGTCACACCTTTATCTTCGGAGGAACTCTTGCTTTCCACAAATGCTTAAATGATCTATCAACTCCACTATTATACAGTTGTTTATACACAGATTTCACAGTGAATTGTCCTGACTTGGTCCATCTCCACCTTGGATTATCCTCCTCATCTGACAAAGACACTGACCCCGGCTCTATCTGTAATTCTCTGATTTGTATCTGCAACACAACAGTTGGCCACCTTCGCATGGGAAAATGCCATCTAGATTCAGCAACTTCTGCAACTGATGCCTCTGTATTAGTACAAAACTCAAACAATTCTGGGTATTTCTCTTTTAATGGCATCTGACCAAACCAAGCATCTCCCCAGAAACTAGTTCTCTTCCCATTCCCTATCACCATGAATCTACATTTCAATTAAATCTCCCTCATAACCAGCATGTCAGACCAACAAGCAGAATCTCTAGGATTCTTTTTTATCCCATATATACCTTTTGGCCCTAGATATTTAGCTCTCATAAAGTTCTGCCTCCAACTTCCACCACCACTTACACATGAGACTGATATTGAATTTGAACAGATTTTTCACACCCAGACCTCCTTTCTTTCTTGTCCTACACACAAATTTCCACTTGATCAGGGGATATCTTTTCTTATTAGCTCCTCCATACCAGAAAAAAGCCCCGGTTGGTTTATCCAGGTCCTCTATATTTGTTTTATGCAGTAACATCGTTGACATGGGGTAAACAGCCACACTGGATATGCAAGCAGTTACTCTGATCAATCTCCCACCAATGGAAAGTACATTCCCCATCCAGCCTTCCATCTTTTACTTAAGTTTTTCTTTCAAAAAAGACATCTCAGCCACTGTCCATCTTCTATGGCAAACAGGCACACCTAGATAATTAATAGGCCACTCCCCCTTCTGACAGTTAAACATCTTTGCATATTCATCCAGTCTCTCATCATCCTGAATTACCATCATGATCTCACTTTTCACAAAATTAATTTTCAAACCAGACATGGTTTCAAAAATATACAGTAGCAATTTTAGGTTTATGGCCCCTTCAAGATCATCTTTGATAAACAGAATAGTATCATCTGTATATTGCAAAATAGCAACCCCACCAGTAACCAAATTTTCAGCTAGGCCTGTAAACAAATCACCACTCTAGGCATTCTTCACCATCTTGGACAAGGCTTCTCCAATCATGTTAAACAAGAAAGGTGAGAAAGGATCCCCCACCTAACTCCTTTGAAGCTATCAAAATGTGGACCAATCTCCTCATTAATTTTAACACTAAGGGTCCCTTGAGTAACTGCCTTGCTGCACATTATTCATATCTCCCTCCCCTTCCATATTCTATCTCTCCTGAATAATAATCTCCTCATTAATTTTAACACTAAGGGTCCCCTGAAAAATTACACTAAGGGTCTCTTGTATCTCACTCCCTTGCTGCACATTATTCATATCTCCCTCCCCTTCCATATTTTGTATGAATAATAATCCCACCAACCATGTTTGATCTAAAAGGTAAATCCATTGCCCTCTCCACTCTTGTTCCAAAAGAAGTCTCAGCAGTAGAAGTAGAGGCCTCAGACACAGGATTTTTACCTTTATCAAGAGCAGTATGTCCATCATTCCTAGTAACATGACCTTGTCCTGTATTTGATCCCAAGACTCCAAGTGTAGTGTTACCAGTGTTTTCTTCATTCACCCCCTATTACTCTACCCAGCAGCATTATTTCCTCCAAAGGTATCTTCCACTTCATTATTCTCCTGTCTCTCCATTAAAGCTCCAGCCACATTATTTTTAGTAGCATTTGGTTCAAATAGCTCTCTGGTATATGTCAGCTCATAAAATCCTTTATGTATTTCTGCCATTATGGTGTTAGGAATTAAAGTAATATCCATACACCCAATCTTTACCCTGACAAAGCATAATTCCTCAGACTATTATTATCTAAAGCCAGAGGTCCCACCAAACTTGCAGCATATAGAGCAGTGGATTTCTCCCTAAATTTCATAGGTATACCCCCAATCCTAACCCAGGCTTCCTCCATCTAGCATTTGGGCTCAATGTATCCATACCACTTTTTCATTTCAATCACAGCTTAAAGCATTGTCTTCATAATACTTTCCCAAAGTGGAAGTCATCAATTGACTTAGTAGTTGAAAATCTCATCGGGAAATCAGAGGCACTCACTGTTCTAGCATTAAACCTCCAGCCAGAACCCACTGAGTCAGCCCACGTCTGGAATTCTTTTTCAATGTCTCTAGCTCCTACATCTCCTCTAACCACTATGATTTGAGCATAGTGCATCTGTTCCATAGGTTGAACATTGGTATTGTTAACAGGAATAGAACTAAATCCTTGATCAAACTCAGAAATCCCAAAGAAAGGTGCCACATACTCCCAAGGTTTCCTATCTTGACAGACCAAAATATCATGATTGTTGCCACAATTCTCACAGATTACTCCTTCTCCATTATTCAGTACTTCCATCACCTCCACATTATAAGTAGCAGCACCAGGATTCATAACAGGTGTAGGTGCATAGGACCCCACCAATGTTGGAACCTGAACATTATTCTGCCCAATAAACACAGGCACAACAGAACTTTCATTGACTGATCTATCAGTGGCTATAGGAACAACAGTAGTCGCAGATGTAAACACACCAGTCCCCGGACGAGAATTATGGACTGGCGGAGCAGCAATAGCACTAGGAACAGCACTAGGAGCACTCATTCCAAGGAGATTAAGCAGCTTACCTCCAGAGTTGCATGAAGATGACGCAGTGGCCATTGATGTAGAAGCACCAGGTTGCATTTCTGGATGATGATTCCAATGATCTCGATTCCTCATGAGATCCTCATCACGACGGCGAGCTGCCAACAGCGCTCTCTCTGGCTTCATGATCATCTTCCTCACGGCGACGGCGATCATCACGTCTGCGGTCCTCCTCCCGCGCTTCCTCCTCCTCCCCGTATCTCTCTTCCGACCGACGACGGTCATCTCTGTGATGGACTTCATCCTCCCGCCTCCACTCGATCCCTCTGCGACGCTCCTCCTCTTGCCGCCTCCTCTAATCCTCCCATCTTCGATCTTCAATCGGTCTTCCATTTGAACCAAATATCGAGCGTCCACCCCTGTATGGCATCATGCGATTGAAGTTGCACGACGATGATCTGCGCAGACCAGCATACCTCCGATCCATCCTCCCCCCTTCAGCAACAACCACCGTGTAGGATCTATTGTCACCGGTGTGACTCCCCTCCCACCGCGGCGCACTGGTTGCTCTCGGATAATATGGTTGTGGCGAATTTTGGTTAGACAGTGGACTCACGCGAACAACTCTGCCCACCTCTCTAAATCTAGGGTTTGCAGAAATCGTAGGCAACCCTCCCAAATATCTCGCGCACGGATCAACAGTGCTGGGCTGTGGCCTAGATTCTATCTCTACAACAGCCATTGTCGGCACCACCAGCCTTGGGCCCCCAAGGCGCACCACCCCACACACCTGGACGTAGGCCGGTGCATGGGAGTGTGGGACACAACAAGCCGTACGTGACAACTCTGTCAATCTAGGACCAACATGCACCGCAAAGTTTGGAAACAATACCTGCGCCCCGACAGAAACGCTGAAATCCATTGCAATTAATCTCGAATCCAAAATCCTCCCGATCCCATCCCATAGCGTCAACTTCATCTCTGAATCGTAACCTATGGCTCCTCGAATCTATGCGTGGAGACATGATCGCGATATTGGTCTGTATAAAGTCTGCCATCACACTTCGGCGAGATCCACTACCGACGGCGAGGTCCTGGATGGCGAGCTCTCCTCGTGGGGCGTAACCAACGTAACCGACATCGGGCTTCAACTTAGTGACATATCCTCACGCACTTTGAATCTAGGTAGGCCGGAACCGACGTCACATGATTGCAGCCGCGAACTGACATCGGCTAGGTACGCTTTTTTGAATTATTTGAATCTCTCTCACTTGGTACATTTTTAACACTAAGTACATTAATCTTAGGTCAAATTGCAGTTTTGGTCAAACTTCCCGGTCGATCACCCATCCTCGCACTACTCCACTCCCAGCACGTTTAACTTCTCGATTCCCTTTAGATGAGCTCCCACGAAATAAATTATACCATGTTGTCAATACTACCATATCAATTCTCTTAACTCTTATACCTTCTAGAACCTTTCGGTATAATACCGATAAACTCCGAAACAATTCCGAAATCCAAAAACTGCTTTCCTTTATATGAATCGTATTCTCCGGACCATTTCGGAACCTCTCGTGATGTCCTGGGTCTCATCCGATACTCCGAACAAAAACTCAAATAAACCAATCAACCATTCTATCCTAGCGTCGATGCACGTTAAGTGTGTGACCCTACGGGTTCGAGAATATGCAGACATGATCTTCTATCAATAATCAACAGCGGGATCTGGAAACCCATATTGACTCCCACATATTCATCGATGATCATATCGGATGAACCACGATGCCAGGATTCAATTAATCCCATATATGTATTCCCTTCATCACGCGATATTTTACTTGCCCGAGATTCGATCGTTGGTATCGGCATACCTAGTTCAATCTCGTTCACAGCAAGTACTTTACTCGTTCCGTAATCCGATATCACTTTGTGATTAACTCCTTAACCACGTGCTTGCAAGCGGTGTTGATATCGATTACCGAGTGGGCCCGAAGTATATCTCTTCGACTCGGGAGGGACAAATTCCATCTCGATACATACAACCCAACAAGTACTTTTCGATCACCTGAGAGACACCTTTATGATCACCCTCACATAGGATGACGTTTGATGACCTCAAAGCTTTCTTCCGATACCAGGGACTTGTATTATATCATGGTCTAAGGAATACAATACTTGACATAGGAAAAAGCTTCACAAAGATGAACACGATGACACGATCTAATTGCTCTGCTTAATTTGGGTATGTCCATCATATCATTCTCCCAATGACATGATCTCATTATTAATCTGCAACTCATGTCTATGGTTAGGAAACCTTAACCATCATTAATCAATGAGCTAGTACATAGAGGCGTAATAGGGACACGGTGTTATTCATAAACAACACAAGTATCAAAGTTTATGCTTAATACAATTCTAGCATGGAATATAAACTTTATCATGAACAAGAATTATAATAATAACATCTTTATTATTTCCTCTAGGGCATAATTCCAACAGTCTCCCACTTGCACTAGAGTCAATAATCTAGTTTATATCTGGCAACAATCTAACACCCATAGCATTAAGGTGCTGATCATGTTTTTCTCGTGGAAGAGGTTTAGTCAACGGATCTGCGACATTCAGATCCGTATGTACTTTGCTAATCTTCAGATCTCCATCTTCTATATAATCTCGAATTATATGAAAATGGCGGTTGATGTGCTTGGTCTTTGGATGATATCTTGGTTCCTTAGCCAGTGTTATGGCGCCAGTGTTGTCGCACAATATCTTCAGTGGGTCCAAGGCACTTGGAACCACACCAAGCTCAGTGATGAAGTTCCTGATCCAAACTCCTTCACTTGATGCTTCTGAAGCAGCCATGTATTCGCTTACATTGTAGATCCCGATCACGCTTTGCTTGCAGCTTCTCCGACTCACAACTCTACCATTCAAAATATAAGCGTATCACATCGAGATTTAGAATCATCCGGTCGATTAGCCGAAACTAGCGTCGACGTAACCTTTTACGACGTGCTGCTCATTACCTCCATAGACCAAGAACATTTCTTTAGTCCTATTTAAATACTTTAGGATGTTCTTTATGGCTGTCCAGTGTTCCACTCCTGGATCACTTTGGTATCTGCTCGTCAAACTAAGAGCATTGGACACATCCGGTCTAGTACATAGCATAGCATACATGATAGAACCTATGGCCGAGGCATATGGCACTTTGTTCATAGTATTTCTATCTTCTACCGTAGCTGGACACTGAGTCTTGCTCAATATCTTACCTGACAACATGGGCAATGAACCTTTCTTTGCTTTATCCATTCTAAACCTTTTCAGAACTTTGTCTAGATATGTACTTTGGCTTAAAGCTATTAGGCGTCTTTGTCTATCTCTATAGATTTTCATGCCTAATATATAAGCAGCTTCTCCTAGGTCTTTCATTAAAAAACATTTATTCAAATAACTCTTCACATCGTTAAGCATACCAATGTCATTTCCAATAATCAATATGTCATCCACATATAGTACTAAAAATGTCACCGAGCTCCCACTCACTTTCTTGTAGATACAAGCTTCGTAGAAATTTGGAACAAATCCAAAACTCTTGATCACTTGATCAAAACGAAGGTTCCAACTCCAAGATGCTTGCTTCAGTCCATAAATGGAACGCTGAAGTTTGCACACCTTATTAGCATCCTTAGGATCGACAAAACCTTCGGGCTGCATCATATACAACTCTTCATCAATGTTGCCATTCAGGAACGCGGTCTTGACATCCATCTGCCATATTTCATAATCATGAAATGCAGCAATTGCTAATAAAATCCGAATGGACTTAAACATTGCTACGGGAGAGAAATTCTCATCGTAGTCAACACCTTGAACTTGCCAAAACCCTTTTGCGACAAGCCGAGCTTTATAGACTGTAACATTACCATCCGCGTCTATTTTCTTCTTGAAAATCCATTTGCACTCAACGGCCTTACGGTCGCTAGGAGGGTCCACCAAAGTCCATACTTGGTTTTCGCTCATGGATCCCAATTCGGATTTCATGGCCTCTAGCCATTTCTCAGAGTCTAGGCTCATCATTGCTTCCTCATAGTTCACAGGTTCACTGTTGTCTAACAACAAGACGGTTAAGACAGGGTTGTCGTACCATTCAGGAGTGGCACGTGACCTTGTCGACTTGCGACGTTCAGTAGTAGCATCGTTCGAAGTTTCATGATCCTCGTCATTAGCTTCCTCTCTTGTTGGTGCAGACGGCACTGGAACAATTTCAGGTGCTGCGCTACTCTCCAACTCGAGAGAAGGTTCAATAACCTCGTCTAGCTCTACCTTCCTCCCACTCACTTCTTTCGAGAGAAACTCCTTCTCAAGAAAGGATCCGTTCTTTGCAACAAACACTTTGCCTTCGGATCTGTGGTAGAAGGTATACCCAATCGTTTCCTTAGGGTATCCTATGAAGACGCATTTCTCCGCTTTGGGTTCGAGCTTGTCCGGCATCAACTTCTTGACGTAAGCTTCGCATCCCCAAACTTTAAGAAACGACAACTTAAGGTTTAGCACCAAACCATAGTTCATACGGTGTCGTCTCAACGGATTTAGATGGTGCCCTATTTAAAGTGAATGCAGCGGTTCTAATGCATAACCCCAAAATGATAACGGCAAATCTGTAAGAGACATCATTGATCGCACCATATCTAATAGAGTTTGATTCCGGCGTTCAGACACACCATTGCGTTGTGGTGTTCTAGGTGGCGTGAGTTGCGAAACGATTCCGCTTGCTTTAAGATGCGTGAGAAAATCATAACTCAAATTTTCACCTCCACGATCGGATCGTAGAAATTTAATTTTCCTGTTATGATGGTTTTCCACTTTGTTCTGAAATTCTTTGAACTTTTCAAACGTTTCAGATTTATGTTTCATTAAATATATATATCCATATCTACTTAAGTCATCAATAAAAGTGAGAAAATAGCGATATCCACCACGCGTCGAAACACTCATTGGTCCGCATACATCGGTATGTATGATATCCAATAAGTCCATTGCTCGCTCCATTATTCCGGAGAACGGGGTTTTGATCATCTTGCCCATGAGGCATGGCTCGCATGTGTCAAATGATTCAAAATCAAGAGACTCCAAAAGTCCATCAGAATGGAGTTTCTTCATGCGTTTTACACCAATATGACCTAGACGGCAGTGCCACAAATAAGTTGGATTATCACTTTCTACTTTGCATATCTTAGCCTCAATGTTATGGATGTGTGTTTCATTGCTTTCGAGATTCAGAAGAAATAAACCATTCACAACAGGTGCATGACCATAAAAGATGTTATTCATATAAATAGAATAACCATTATTCTCTGATTTAAATGAATAACCGTCTTGCAATAAACACGATCCAGATATAATGTTCATGCTCAACGCAAGCACATAATAACACTTATTAAGGTTTAAACTAATCCTGAAGGTAAAACTAAGGAGAGCGTGCCGACGGTCATCGCATCAACTTTTGATCCATTGCCAACGCGCATCGTCACCTCATCCCTTGCTAGCCGTCGTCTATTCCATAGCTCCTGTTTCGAGTTACAAATATTAGCAACTGAACCAGTATCATATACCCAGGCACTACAACGAGCGCTAGTAAGGTAAACATCAATAACATGTATATCAAATATACCTTTAATGGTGCCAGCCTTCTTGTCCGCCAAGTACTTCGGACAAGCGCTTCGATGACCCTTGTCCTTGCAATAGAAGCACTCGATTATGCGGCTTAGGTCGGACTTGAGCTTCTTCTCAGCAGGGCAACGCACTTGCCGCTGCCTTTCTTGAAGGATTTCTTTGCACTCTTAGCTTTCTTAAAGCTAGTGGTCTTGTTGACCATCAACACATGATTATCTTTCTTGATATCCACCTCCGCAGCTTTCAGCTTAGCGAAGAGCTCAGTGATCGTATGAGTCGAACCAAATTGATTGTGAGTAACTACAAAACTTTTGTAGCTAGGAGGGAGTGATTGCAGAACTCTGTCAATCTTGAGCTCTTCTGGAATCTTACAGTCCAGTTGCTCAAGACGTTGAGTGTATCCCGACATCTTAATGGCGTGCTCACTAACGGAACTCCCTTCCTCCATCTTGCAGTTAAAGAACTTCTCAGAGATCTCATATCTCTCAGAACGGGCCTGAGTCTGAAACATAGTTTTCAGTTCCTCAAGTATCTCAAAGGGCCCGTCGAACTCCTCAAAACGATTTTGAAGTTCCGGTTCCATAGCAAACACCACGGTACTCTTAATCGCTCCATAATCATCTTTGCGTGACTGATAAACAGCTTTTTCATCAGTCGGCGCATCACTAGCAGGGGCGTCATCTAGCGCTTTCTCAAGTACATAGGCTTTTTGTCCGCCAGTGAGAATGATTCTCAGATTGCGGAACCAGTTGGTGAAGTTAGACCCATTGTTCTTAAGCTTTTCTTTCTCAGCAAAAACGTTGAAGTTGAAGTTGGACTTAGCCATTTGATCTACAAAATTTGCAAATACAATTTAGACTATGTTCATGATAACTAGTTCAACTTAATCAAATTACTAGATGAACTCCCACTAAATCCAACATCCCTCAAGTTGTTTAGTGAACACGATCCAAATTCACCACACCTAATCCGATCTTCACGAGAAGAGATGTGGTTTCAATGGTGGACAACAAAGTGTCGATCATATCATTCATATGACTCATGTTTGACCTTTCGGTTCGTGTGTTGCGAGGCCATGTCTGTACATGCTAGGCTCGTCAATTCAAACCCAAGTATTTCCGCGTGTGCAAAACTGGCTTGCACCCGTTGTATGTGAACGTAGAGTTTATAGCACCCGATCATCACGAGGTGCTTGAAAACGACGAACTTTCGCAACGGTGCATACATGGGGAGAACACATTTTTATCTTGATCTTTAAGTGAGGAATCATCTTATAATGCTACCGTCGCGATCTAAGCATAATAAGATACATAAAAGGATAAACATCACATGCATATAATTTTATGTGACATGGTATAGCCAATCTCCGCGCAATGATCTCCATCTTGTGCGCGCTAGCATGATCTCCATCACTCCACCATGATTGCCTCCACCACGAATAGCAACTACAACTATTGCTAACTACTTAGCGATAAAGTAAAGCTATTACATGGCGTATAAGAAGTTGACACGCAGGTCATATACAATTATAAAGACAACCATACGGCTCCTGCCGGTTGTGAACTCATCGACATGCAAGTCGTGAAATATTACAAACATGATCATTGCATACATCCCAATTCATACACATCATGTCTTGGGCCATACCATATCACAAAACACTCCCTGCAAAAACAAGTTAGACGCCTCTACTTTGTTGTTGCATGTTTTATGTGGCTTATGGGAGTAACAAGCTAAGAACGATTCTTACCTATGGAAAGCCACAACGGTGATATTATGGTTGCTAACATCCTTTGTAAATCCCATGACTACTATAGTGAGAGAAACTGGCATCCACCAGCCGCATGTGTGGAACAAGCCACACGTCAAGTCTTGAGCCGGTCTATAAGCGAGGTCGCGTAAAGTTGGCCTGGACCGCTTCGATCTCACTATGCCGCGCCATAAGAAATACACAACAAGAGGTTTGCAACAGAAAACATCAACGCCCGCAACAAGCATGTTGCGTTCTACTCGTGAAACACATCTACGCATAGATCTAGCTCTGATACCACTGAAGGGTTTCACAACATAGTAAATCAAAAAAATTCTACGGATGCGAACAAGAAAGCTAAGATCTAATCTAGGAGATGTAATCAACAAGAGAGATTGATGAGATCTTCATACCCTTGAAGAAATCGCACAGCGGAAACGTTCAACAGAACGTGGTTGACGTAGTCGTACTCGCCGTCTCCTCCTCGCGATCCGATCCGATCCTACACCGCAAGTGGCGGCGCCTCCGAGAGATGCACACGTACGGTGCAGCGACGTCTCCTCCTTTTCTTGGTCCAGCAAGTATCGTGGAGAGATAGATTGGATCTGCAGCACGACGGTGTAGTGCTTATGGTGGAGAGTTTCTGCGGCAGGGCTTCGCCTAAGCGCAGTCGGGAGACAGAGAGAGGTGGAGGGGAAGAAGTTGGCGGCTAGGGTTGGAGTGGGGGGAAGGCTGCGCCCTACCCTCCTTATATAGGGGGCTGGCCGGCCCCCTTGACCCCTCCTCCAAGCCCTAGTGCGGCGGCCCAAGGAGAGGAGTGGGGGGCAAGTCACCCCCCCTCTTCTAGAAGGTTCCCCTAGGGTTTCCCCTAGGGCTGGCTGGGCCTTAGGGGCCTTGTGCCCCTGGCCTAAAGTGGCCAGGGCACTTCCCCTTAGGCCCACGCAGGCCTCCGACAAGTGGGCCCACGTTGGTTCCTCTCCAGAACCTTCTAGAACCTTCCGGTACAATACCGATAAACTCCGAAATGATTCCGAAATCCAAAAACTGCTTTCCTTTATATGAATCTTAATCTCCGGACCATTCTGGAACCTCTCGTGATGTCCTAGGTCTCATCTGAGACTCTGAACAAAAACTCATAAATCAATCATCCATTCTATCCTAGCGTCGATGCACATTAAGTGTGTGACCCTACGGGTTCGAGAATATGCAGACATGATCTTCTATCAATAATCAACAGCGGGATCTAGAAACCCATATTGACTCCCACATATTCATCGATGATCATATCAGATGAACCACGATGCCAGGATTCAATTAATCCCATATATGTATTCCCTTCGTCACGCGATATTTTACTTGCCCGAGATTCGAACGTTGGTATCGGCATACCTAGTTCAATCTCGTTCACAGCAAGTACTTTACTCGTTCCGTAATCTGATATCACTTTGTGATTAACTCCTTAACCACGTGCTTGCAAGAGGTGTTGATATCGATTACCGAGTGGGCCCGAAGTATATCTCTCTGACTCAGGAGGGACAAATTCCATCTTGATACATACAACCCAACAAGTACTTTCCGATCACCTGAGAGACACCTTTATGATCACCCTCACATAGGATGACGTTTGATGACCTCAAATCTTTCTTCTGATACCAGGGACTTGTATTATATCATGGTCTAAGGAATACAATACTTGACATAGGAAAAAGCTTCGCAAAGATGAACACGATGACACGATGTAGAGGCCTCTACCTTATAATAGGGTAGATTCCTACTGTGTTCACAATTCTAGTCCCTGGATCAATAGCTAGCATCCACAGTTAAGATGTAATATCATGAACAAGGGTCATATTATAACTTTGTAACCAGGAATAAAATATTTTATTACATCTTACATAGCTCAATGGCTATTACATTACATTGCAGCGGAAAAACTAATAGTATGGGTCCTTCATCTTCAAGTGCACAGGCAGACATGCTGGTTGTAGACTTTGTAATCCTAATTGATCAATCTTCACTAAAAGCAATCAAACCTGCAACAGTACAAGTTACAGCCACAAGGGTCAATACATTGGAATGTATTGGCAAGTTTCACTTCTATGTTGAATATGAGTGGATCCTATCATTACATGCATATTTGGTTAAGTGGAGTTTTGGGCTCTTTTGCATAAAGCAATTTATCCTATCCTTTCAAAATGGTTTTGATCAAATCTTGGAAAAACTCCTTGGTAAAGACCAAGTTTTAAGTTATTAACAAATCCCTTGAACCCCTTGGTAACCCCAAGTGTTCAAGTTTTCTTCAAAATCTCTTGAGTTCCTTGGTAACCCCAAGTACATCAAGTGTTTAACAAAGTCTCTTGAGCACCTTGGTAACCCCAAGTGCACCAAGTGTTAAACAAAATCTCATGAGCATCTTGGTAACCCAAGTGCATCAAGTTTTTATTTTAGAAATTGGAATGTCGAGATCTCCCATAGTTCAAACTTTAGTTGCTCAGTATTGTCCATAACCGGGGACACGGCTAAGTACTTAGATTTTATTATCTTCTGCAGAAGTAGTACACTTTACCCACATGTCACAATCCCATCCTTTTGCCACCAGTGGCCAACTGGATTAGTGCTCACCAAGATGGAGTACTGGCAGATTGAGAATGTGACGAAGTCTTTCCAAAAGGTCCTCCCATACACCATTGCTAGCTTGTCTTCAGCACCCATGAAGCATTCCAGATCCCCATGTCCAGTATCTAAAGACAATGTATGGGTCTTCCTAATGTAGTTGACTAAGCCAGAGCCATAATAGCATGTGGTTGCACACGAAAGCCACAATTGGAGAAACATGTTCAATCTCTAAGTTTCCTAGGTGGGTTTTCCTTTGGAGCACAACACAAAGAGATCACCATAGACATGGTTCCTTTTGTTGCCATCTTCTCCAAAACTTAAAGTATCCTCCACCTAGGTGGTTCATTGAGTCCTTGTTTTATTATATAAAACAGAAGTCTTTTTCTCAACTTTATAAAATCTCAACATGTATCTCTTTTCACAATAAAGCATGGCTAAGCATGTACAACTACAATGTTCTTTCTAAGGAATGTATAGGGTATCCTATTAGGATTTAGCATAGCATAAGTATAAATCATTTTCATGCATGTTTCAAAATCCACTAAGTATAATGAAAATAGTAGGACCGTTGTATGATAGTGTAACTTGCCTTTTTGGTAGGGAATGGTGGTTCACTCCTTGATCTTGCTAGTCTCACACTTTTCTAACTTCACTACAAGTCAATCAAGCAAACACCAAATCAACTAGCATTCCAAACCAAAGTCAAACAAACAATTTCACACACACAAAGCAATGGAATCTAAGTCATGCATAAATATGCAAAGGATGGTTCTATTGCAAGGCTGGTCTCCACTAGGCTTCTAAACTTTGTAAGGTCCAAATTGGTCATTTACCAAAATGGCAAAGTCATTTGCAAATGGGCTTTATCCTTAAACCATTTTCAAAGCCTTTCATCATTTTATGTGGTGAAAAACATTTTTCTCAATGCCACAACCTTAAGTGGTTTCACCAAATAAGTTTTTGTTTCCCAACACTTGGTCAGTAGGTTTGGTCCAAAACATTTTCTCCAAAGTTTTTACTCAAAACCATTTTCATAACAAAACAATAGTTTTATTTAGCTAGAAATGGACTAAACTAATTAATCCATTCTAAACTTTTCCAAATTCATTTTCCAAACCATGGGTTGGTTCCTAGGGTCAGTAAGGTCACAACAAACCATTTTGCAAAAGTCTTAACCCTAAAATCATTTTTAAACAATTTTTCTAATCTAAACAAGCACACAAATGAATCTGCAAAAATAAGCAAACTAACTGATACTATTTGCTAAACCAAGGGCATGGTTGGCTAGAGCTTGTTCTCCTGAATCCAACGGTATAAAGTTTGTAATTTTTGGATGTGTGGATCCAAAGTTACAAAGGTTTGAAAATCATATCTCAATCAGATTTCAAATCTCTGTTTTAAACCAAACTGGCCACGCGTCGCTATTTCACTGGTCGATACCGGTTCGGCCGGATCGGCTCTGCGGTGCGTTGGATCTAACAGATCGCACGGTTCAGAGAGCGTACCCTTTCGCGGTTAAGTGATTCTATCGCGAGCGTCAGATCTCGATCCTACGGTGCTAGCATGTTTGACCATATCTGGCGGTGCCGTGGCGGCTAGCGTGCGGACAGAACGATGGCGGTCTTGGCAAAACAGGAAGCGAGAGAGGGAGGGAGAGTGCTTACCGAGATCGCAGCAGGCTGGGGAAGCTCGACGTGTGGTCGATGAGGCAAGGGGCGCACGAGGGTAGGAGGAATTCCTCGCCGGAGTTTGGTCTGGCGATGGTTGGCTCTGGTCGAGGTCGAAGACGAGGCTATGGTTCATGAGAAGACAAACGGAGGACTTGGTCAGTTGCGCAAGGCCAAGGCAAAGATGCTTGCGTGATCGAGAAGACGCGGGGCGGTCAGGGTTTACCGGGGGAGGTCGTCGGAGAGGTTGCAGATGCGACGGCGTTCAGAAGCTTGTCGTAGACGACGCTCTGGGGCGCCCGCGGTCGAACGAAGAGCACAGGGAGATGCGTCTGGGGTGGGGAATCTGCTAGCGTGCTCAGGGAGGCAAGTGGTGGTGATACTTGGCCGGAATCGACACCGAACCTCGTCGGAGCAGAGGGTGATCTCTGGCAAAATTTAGCAGCCTGAGGGAGAGTCGAGGTGTGGTGACAGAGGGGAAATGAGGAGAAGACGCTGGCGTTTTATCGAGCATGGTCAAAGCGAGTAATAGCGGCCGCGTTATGACGAATTGATCGCCGGCGTTAAGGCAGGAAACGGCGAGGAGGAATTAGCGCGGGGTGTGGACGATGAACAGGAAAGAGTGGGGTCGGCTGGTCAGTGGGGAGGGAGCGAGGGGGAGGTCCACCAGTCATTCTCTTTGCGGGTCTGGTTGCGAGTGGAAAAACGTTTCGTCGCGGGAGGAATAGCTGGGCTGGTTCTGGGCCTTACTGGGCTGTTGGGTTGGGTCGACCTAAACTTTATTTTTTTCTTCCAATTTGTTTTTCCTTTTCTATTTCTAAATTCTGTTTGAAATTCAACAAACAAACAACAATCAAATCAAATCAAATCAAACAATCATCAGATCTTTGGAAACTTGAACTTGATTCTGTTCAGTAACAAAAACCAATTTCACAAATAAAATAAAATGATACTTTAAATCTTTTTAGGTTCCATTCCTTAATTAAATAAAATGGACCATGGTTTACTAATCAAATAGGGCTTGATTTTATTAATAAAAACTTTATTTGAAACCTAAATATTTTCAAAACCAAATCAGTAGGTTTTATTTGGGAATATGAAATACCTTGGAAAATCTTATTTTAATCAAATAAACAAGTTTTGATGGTTTATAAATAACAAAACCTTTATTAATAAAACTTGGATATTAACTCCTTGTTATTTTTATTTAATAAACCTTTTCTATTATAAACAAAGCAAAACCTTTTTGTTTCACAAACTTGGCCAAGGTTTGATTTGGCTTTATAAAATAATCTTTATTTAAAGATCCTTTCATTTCATTTTTGAGAGCAAAACCTTTTTTATAAAAGATTTCAAATTAGTAATAAAGTATTTTTGTTTTTCCTTTAATAAATATTTATCTTTTTAATCCCTTTAGGATTACTTTGTTCAATTTGGGTTTGAGGATTCCCATTGGAATTCAAAAAGTTTCTTCTGGCCCTGAAAAACAAACAAAGTTTTATTTTTATTCATTTATTTTTCACATTACAAGATTTGGAAAATCTTGGGATGTGACACACGATCTAATTGCTTTGCTTAATTTGGGTCTGTCCATCATATCATTCTCCCAATTACATGATCTCATTATTAATCGACAACTCATGTCTATGGTTAGGAAACCTTAACCATCATTAATCAATGAGCTAGTCCATAGAGGCATAATAGGGACACGGTGTTGTTCATAAACCACACAAGTATCAAAGTTTCCGCTTAATACAATTCTAGCATGGAATATAAACTTTATCATGAACAAGAATTATAATAATAACATCTTTATTATTGCCTCTAGGGCATAATTCCAACACATTACCACTCCCATCTTCCATACTTTAGATATTATTGTAATTATGAATTCAATTGTGGTTTGCACTAGATTTATGCATGTACTTTTTTCCATCCATTTGAATATGATGATGTTGTTGATTGCTTGCATGCGTGAATATTTCCCTTTATTCTTGGTGAGATGGAAAAACCCTAGCACTATTATGAAATGAAATAAAGATGATCTATTACTCGTGTCCATGATTTATTTATTTATGATATTATATTTAGATGGTACGTGTAGTCGACCACATATCATTTGCCTCCGGGACTAAACAGAGGGTGATATATTTAGGAAATGTATGAGAGTATGTTCAGTGTTACTTTAGTGACTAAAAGCATAACCTACACGATTAAAGGAGGAATAAAGAGAGATTCACTAAGCTAATTACGGTATCCATGGGAAACCTTTAATTGTGGTGGTCTATATGAGTTATTGACTTGAGGCATCACAGTGGTTATTTAGAGATGACTTCATTACCTGACTCAAGAACGCGACTGCCCACGAGTCTTGTAGTGATCATCTTATTATAGAACTCTCTCCACACACGTCATAACACAAAAAATAGGTTATCCTAATTATGATTAATTACAACATTCTAGTGGTGTATCCTACATCTCCGAGAATGCTTTAGACTTATTGAGTTCCAACACCGTTTCAAACGCTATCGCTACGTGCTTTCTTTTACTTGTTTTATTTACTTTTCTGCATTGAATTACCAAAAACATTTCAAACACCCTTTAATCGAAATCAAAGGCGTCTTACAAGTATCCTTTGGTAGATAGTGACGAGGGGCATAAAGACCTTCATCAAATAGCTCTCTATGAGTTTGATACTTTTATTTCAAAACTAGCTACAATCGATCTGTGCACTTGTAGTCATCAATCAACTATACTGTTTGCATTTCCTATTATAATATATCTCTCATTAGACTCTATACTTTACTATCCTAGGGTTAAATTTATAAGCTTGGTAGATCTACTAGTGGGATTGATGTTGCAGCAATTATTGTGGCTCTTGAGTTCTTGAGTTCTTCCTCTTCTTGTGCCATCTCTCTCTCTCTCTCTCTCTCTCTCTCTCTCTCTCTCTCTCTCTCTCCTTCCTCCTAAGTGTGTGTTTGTGGTCCAAGCTCGAGTGGTGAGTTATGAGCTATGGGGTCTAAGGTGGTCCTCTATTTATAGTGTTCCTAAATAGTTGTGCTGCTGACACCAAATGCCATGCAGTTAGGTGAATCACCTGCTTGTGTATGTGTGTGAAACCATCTTTGTTGGTTAACCTATTTCACAGATGTCAAGGTTTTTTCATTGGTTAAACCCATACTAGGTTTAACTTATCTGTGTATGCCAAAATTGGTATATTACCCTTTTGTTTCTATGTGCAGGGGTTATATCTAAATATGCATAATCTGGCATGTCAGTTTGGCCTTTGTCTTGTTCTGGTTTTCGAACTTGAGAAGTGTTTATTAAATAGTTTCTATTATATTTTATTTAGTTTTCATCCATGGCCCCTTGCAATTCTATTTGGATGAATGTTCATAGCTTCCATTACTATGAAGTTTGATTGGCTTACAATTTTAATTTATCATGTTTAATATTCTGAGGGTTCTAGGGTTCTTGGCAGAATTCATTGCCTTGTGAAACCCTTTGGTGATTGTTCATGTTTAGTAGTTTCTATTGAATTAGATTTTTGATTGGTGATGTTTCAGTTCTCTGAATTTCTACCTATTCTTTATATAATCCTGAGCCTAGGGTGTTTCTTTGGTTGAATGTCTTATATTGTGATATCTAGCATTCTTATTGGTTTGGTTTTCCTATATGCTCTAGTTGAGATTGTTGGTAGATGACTACCAGGTTACTAATTATTCTCAACTAAATTTAGTGACAATTCTAATGTACTGTTGTGATCCATTCTACAGGTTTTTGAGCTCTACTGCTGGGTTCAAATGTTCACAGTGAATCACTGTTTTGATTCTTCTTATTCTGGTCTTTGGTTTGTTCATTTGCTTCTCAGGCTCATACTTTAGGATTTATTCCTAGACTCTTCTAAAGGATTCTTAAATAAAATGGTTTTGCCTCGGGTAAGAACCAACATTTTAATTATAACAACTATTTTTCTGTGTTATTTGTGTTCACTGGTTTGAAGACCAAGGTTTTGGATCAAGGTTGAGAAGATTTATAGTGTAGTCTAGGTTTCTAGATAGGTTTTCCTTTTATTTTTGTTACCATTGTAATATGGATCATGTACTCATATTCAAATATGAATAAATATCACATTCTATTGTTATTTTCTGATTGTATCATTGTATTATTGTGTTTTAAGATTTGAATGAAATATTTATATTCCATCCTTCTTTGTGATTTATATATAAGTGTTTGGAATTTGAATTTTGAATTCAAGTTTGACTTAGGTCAAATTCTATTCTAAACTTTTTCAAATTATTTAAAGTTTGAAATTTGAACATGGTCTCAATTCCCAGTGACCTTTTGGTTGCAAACAATCTCACTGGAACCATATTCATTTGGGTTATGAAATTTTTCAAATTGACCCTAAGTTTCTAAATGCATGCTATGAACAATCTCAATTCACATAACTACCCTTTCCTATAATATATAATCCTAGGTCATTAGAATCTTGATAGTAGTAGTACACATATTCATAATGTTGATGTCAAAAAATCAAATTGAATGATGATAATGCTGCATATATGTGGCATTGCTGGAATCACTTGATTATGAATCATTTGAGACATGTGAACCATGCCTTATGGGAAAGATGACTATGACCCCGTTTTATGGTACTATACAATGGCTGATAGACTTACTGGAAATCATGCATTCGGATATGTGTGGGCCAATGAGTGTGTCGGCACGTGGATCGTTACTCTCACAAATGATTTAAGTAGATATGGGTATATCTACTTAATGAAATACAAGTGTGAAACTTTTGAAAAGTTTAAAGAATTTTAGAGTGAAGTAGAAAATCATCGTAACAGAAAGATTAAATTTCTACGATCCGATCATGGAGGTAAATATCTAAGTTACTAGTTTGGCACACACATGAAGCAATGTGGAATAGTTTCACAACTCAAACCTTCCAGTACACCACAGCAAAATGGTGTGTCAGAGCGTCGTAATCGTACATTATTGGATATGGTTTGATCTATGATGTCTCTTACCGACTTTCTAATGTCATTTTGGTGATATGCACTAGAAACAACCACATTCACATTAAATAGGACTCCATCTAAATCTGTTGAAATTACACCGTATGAATTATGGTTTGGCAATAATCATAAGCTATCATTTCTAAAAGTTTGGGGATGCGATATTTATGTGAAGAAACTTAAACCTGATAAACTCGAACTCAAAGCGGAAAAATGTGTCTTCATAGGAAACAATTGGATATATCTTTTATCATAGATCCGAAGGCAAGATTTTGGTTGCCAAGAATGAGTCATTTCTGGAGAAGGAGTTTCACTCAAAAGGTGTGATAAGTAGGAAGGTAGAACTCGACGAGGTTATCAAACCTTCTCTTCATGGTATGACGAGTAGCGCTCTGTCGGAAACGGCGAGTGGAGCAGCATCGGAAAATGTTCCGGTGTTAACTTCACCAAATAAAGAGGGAACTAATGATACTGATCATGAAACTCCGAAAGAGAAAACTACCGAGCCTCGTAGATCAACTAGGACATGTGGAGCTCATAAACTGTACGGTGGTCCTGTCATATTAAATTTCATGGTAGATGAGAGTAATGACCCTGTGACTTATCGCTTATCGATGGTGAGTCCGGATTCCAACGACACCTGCGACCACGGTGAGGACGATTTCGATGGGAGAGTGAGGTTGATGTTGATTCTTCGTTGGCCAAACCCCTCCATCGAATGTCGATTGTCCTGTAGTCGTGTGTTTGGCTTTCGATAGTTTGATTTGAAGACACTTTTTTAAGAGTCGAGTATATGGATTCGGTTAAGAACCTTGAAATATATTCCTGTAAAAGATAGCGAGTTGTTTTAGTCCTCTAAATATTGGAGATCAGCTAGAGATGTCGTAAGTGACTTGGGCAACTTGGAGTACCAGAAATAATCATATTGTTGAAGGAATCAAGGCAAATCTTTTCAGATGCAAGAGGAAGCTCAGGAAACGCTTGTCGTGGTTATCCATAGGGCCGAGAGAATAAAAAAGAAATTTTCTATTTTTCAATCTTGGATTGATCATTTTTTCAGTAGCTCTATACATTATATGTCAAATAAAGCAGAGCGCTGATCTTCTCTCCATAAGAAAAAGATAAAACTCCACTCAAAGCGTTGTACTCGGCCCAACTAGATCATGTTTGATTTGCTAAACATGATGTTGGTGATCCAGGTCACGGAATGGTTTATTTCTGAAGAGTAATGGAATATAATGGGGGGTGAAAACGCCTAATCAGTGCAAATCTGGAAAGTTACGACCAGAGCCGTTTCTGAGAGGTTATTGTCCATACCATTTTCTGGCGGAGGTAAAGAATCAATCACCAGCCTGTCTTGCACTAGGATGCTCGATCCTCCGGATTCTGCTTCTACATACTACGAATAATATTACCCCGTTGAATTCCATTAATTTCACACTCAAAACGGCAGCAGAAGATCTCCTCTCTCCGATCAAATCCACGAATGAGTGTGGCGCCTATTACGCATATTGGAGCAGGCAATCGGCACTTCATATCAAATCTTTACTCGCCCCATTCGTCTCCCATGGTTACCCGTTAATGGTACGTACATTAAGCCCCTATAAGTACACAGGAGCTAGCTAGCCATTGAGAGTCATAATCAGGAGTCCGCGACACAAATGGCGGGGACGGTACGTCGAGCTCTCCTTCTAATTGCCGCCGTCCTGACGGCGCAGCTGTGCGGTTGCACGGCGAACGTTATCGGCGGCGGCGACGGGTTTGCCGTGGAATTTATCCAGCGTGACTCCGTCAAGTCACCGTTCCGCGACCCGTCGCTCACCCCGCACGACCGCATGCTCGCCGCAACGCGGCGTTCCACAGCGCGCGCCGCGGCGCTCGCCCGCTCGTACGCAGCAGTCCGCTCCCCCGACGGAGCCGTGTCGGAGATCATCTCCAGGCCGTTCGAGTACCTCATGTACGTCAACGTGGGCACCCCGCCCACCCGCATGCTCGCCATGGCCGACACCGGCAGCGACCTCGTCTGGCTACACTGCACCAACGACACCGCCGTCACGTCCCAGTTCCACCCGTCCTCCTCCTCCACGTTCGGCACCGTGCGCTGCGACTCCGCCCCGTGCCACGCGCTCCTGGGCACCTCCTGCGACGCCGACGGCTCCAGCTGCAGGTACGACTACTCCTACGCCGAAGGCTCCGAGACCATCGGCGTCCTCTCCACCGAGACCTTCACCTTTGAAGACGCGCCCGGCGGCTGCACGAACTGCCGCGAACGCCCGCAGCTGCTGGTGCAGAACTTCAACTTCGGCTGCACCACGTCCACGGCCGGCGTGTTCGCCGCCGATGGTATCGTCGGCCTCGGCGACGGCAACGCGTCCCTCGTCTCCCAGATCGGCGCCGACACCTCGCTCGGCCGGAGGTTCTCCTACTGCCTGGCGCCCTTCTCCGCGCAGAACGCCTCCTCCGCGCTCAACTTCGGCGCCCGCGCCGCCGTGACGGAACCCGGAGCGGTCACCACGCGGCTGTTCCCCTCCCACGGGGACGCCCTGCACATCATAGCGCTGGAGACCGTCAGGATCGGGAACGCCACCTTCGCGCCTCCGGGTTCGCCGAACGCGTACAAGGTCGCCGTCGACACCGGCTCCATGCTGACCTACCTCGCCAGGGCGCTGCTGGACCCGATGGTGGAGGAGCTCAAACGGCGGATCAACCTCCCGACGGTGCCGTCGCCGGACCACATGCTGCAGCTGTGCTACGACGTGACGGGGCCGGCCAGCAAGGCTGCGTTCGTGAAGAACGCTCCGGACATCATGCTGCAGCTGGCCGGCTCGGGCACGGGCGGGCCGGCGGTGACGCTGAAGGCGGAGAACGTGTTCGCGGAGCTGCAGGAGGGGACCATGTGCTTGGCGATGGCGCCGGTGACGGACGAGCAGCCGCTGGCCATCATCGGGTGCATCACGCAGCAGAACTTGCACGTCGGCTATGACCTCGACCAGAGCACCGTCACCGTGGCCGCCGCAGACTGCGCGAGCTCCTACCGCTCCCCATCCGCATCTGTGTAGCCTCACCACATTAGTTGGTAATAAACAATCACTAGGTAGTGCGTTGCCATGGTTCTTGTATGCGAAAATGTGGCTTTTTGAATTTGGATCCTTAATGAGACATCAGATGACCAAAAAGACTGAAAACCACAGCACGACTGATCCTCTATTCTGTCATCAAGTCCGTCGTTCGTTTGCATTTGCTTGGAGCAAACCACAGCACGATTGATCTTGCATTGCCACACTGAAGCTGCGGTGTGCCAGCACACATCTACGTGTCCTCGGGAAAGTTTTGCTCCGCGGAGTCGCAACCGAGTATCTTTAGGATTCGCAGAGGCTGACTCCTAATTTTTTTTTTGTCTGCCAAAGCCGATACAGGTTGTCTAGGTGCGGTTTAGCTGAGTTGGTCTGGTTTCAGTTGAGTTGGTCTGGTTTTAGCTGGTTTCTATAAGATATATACGTGGCCTGGTTTGGGCTGGTTCCATAGTTTGTACGGTTTCACACCGTACAACCATCTGCATATGTACGAGTCCACGACATGCATGGGCGCCAGATGGAAGCCATCCGCCACCATTGCAACGGCATGCACCGGCAGCGGGTATGACGCGCAGATGATGGATGAAGCTAGACGCCAAACGCGACTCCGACAGGACATCGATCGACCTAGGCCTAAGAGAGTTCGTGGACTTACCTGCCCGTGGAAGGTCGCCAGGCCCTAGCAGGGGATTGTGTGCGACTGATTTATACTCTAGCAGGAGAGCAGCTGGTTTCGATGGTTTATTCAATTGGAGACCGTCTCAATTCCTAACCCAGCTAAATATTTTCTGCACGCGGTTTCAAACAAAAAACAAACAACCTATTTACTTGCTGGCGCGCGGGCGCTAGATCGTCATCCCTGACGTATTTATAAAAAAAGGCAAGTCTATGTTGTCCTTGTCTTATACGGAACATAAAAGTAAAGACTCTATGCAATTACCGTACCCTTCACCTACCGCTGTCCCAGATTGCAGTCCCGAGCACACCAACAAAAAAAGGAAGTTTCGTGCATTAATTTCCTTTTTGTAGAAATTAGAAATATTATAACGTTTGAACCGCATGTCGGAATTAAGATCCGTTTTCATTTTTGGAACCCTCGCAACGAACTCTTCAAAAATAGATCTCATTTGTATATGTTTCGGCAAAAAACTTAACAGGCAACTTTTGTGTGCGACCGACCAACTTTGATTCATGACAAAGTAACTTTTGTACGCTGAGGGAAAACTACATCAGAGTCTGATAAGACAATTTTAGTGCCCGTCTGAGCAACTTTGGTGCCTGACTGAGCAATATTCGTGTCTTGACAAATTTGAGTCAGTAAACCTATTTCCTCTCTATCTCAAGCAAGCATTTAAGTTATTGTGTTTCAAGCATTCATATGGTGATTTATTCAATCATGTTCTTTATCTTCCTTGTTTGCACAAAACTCTTATCTATTGAGTATTACTTTGAAAGCCTTCACTTGTGAAAAATCTTTTTGAGCAAAGAGTATTCCTGTTTTGAAACTTCTACAAAAAGCTTGTTGTGAAACTGTTTGCCAGGTGTTCTTTGACCAAGAACAAGTTTTCCAATTCCAATTATGATTTATCTTTATGCATCTCTATTGTGACTGCTATACTTGGTTGCAAGCTAAGTTATATAGTGGTGAGTTGCTTTCTTCTATGAGTTGTGCAATGGTAAGTGTGATGTTTCTTGTTCGTATTCTTTTATCGACACTTCACTCCATAAACATGTGGACATGTTTACTGAGCTCAGTATTCGTTTGGGGACAAACGAAGTCTAAGCTTGGGGGAGTTGATACGCCCAATTTGCAACACCATTCTATATCATAATTTACCTCTATTTATTGATATTTGTCTTATTATGAGGTATTACTTATGGCTTTTCATCTGTTTATGCATGTTGGATGAATCTTGGAGGATGGACTGCCGGAGTCTGGATTCTGATGGAAAAGAAGGCGTTTCGGTGCAATTACGCGAAGATCAAAAAAATACCAGAAAAATATGGAAACATATTATTTTACCAGGGGATGAATGGAGCCAGAAAGAGGAGCGAAGGGGAGCCGCAGGGGCCCCACACCCCCCTAGGCACGGGCCCACCTGAGGCCGCGCCTAGGGCAGGTGTGGCCCACTCGCCTGGCCTCCGACTCCCCCCTTCGCCTGTAACTTCCCTACGGAACCCTAACATCGGGGGGATCGACCATAGATAGATTTCCGCCGCCTCTGGGGGTGGAAAACACCGAGAGAGAAAGATCTCTCCGGCAGATAGATTTCTGCCGGGGGAATTCCTTCCCGGAGAGGGCAGACCGTCGCCATCAACACCATCATCAAGCTAGGCTTCATCGGGATCAGCATCATCATCATCTACACCATCATCTCCATCAGCACCATCATCACCACTCCATACCGTTGTAACAATTGTGTAGGATATTGCTTAGTTTATTAGGGGAAACTTTCCCGGTGTTAATTACTATTGTAGTTGATGCTTGTGAGTGGAACCATTGGATTATTGTTTATGTTCAGATTATTATGTAGGGGTTCGTAGCATGGAAAACAAAATTTTCTACCGCATGCAAACAAACAAGCCAAGATCTATCTACTAGATTGTAGCAACGAGTCAATTAGAGTACTCACCCTCGAAGATTCCAAAGCGGTTAACGAGAGCAGATTCTCGTGGGTAATATAGTCGTACACTTGCCGATCTCAAGATCGCGTAGACGATCCTTCCGGCACTGCGTTTCGGCAGTGCTTTCGCAGTCGGTCACACATTCGGTACTCGATGAGAGGGAGGGCAGCCTTGGGAGAGGGGATTTTGAATCCTTCCCCAAACCCAAGTTGGAGAGAAAGGACTCTTTCCTTCTTCCACTAGGAAACCATTGTTTCAGTTTGACTTTTCAAACCTCCCTTTTGACTTTCAATTTCGAGCTTTATTTATCTCTCGCAAATGCCCAACCAAGTGACCTAGGACATGATCCAATGATTCCACTTACCCATGACACATTCATTGACCATTCCCCTTCCGGTCCGGTGAACCTTCTAGACCCTTCTAGAATCTCTCCGATGAAAACATCAAAATCATTCCCGAACTCCGGAATCGGACTTTCCTTATATGAATCTTATTATTTGGACCATTCCGGATCTCCTCGTGATATCCCGAATCCCATCCGAGACTCCGATAACATTCGGTCTCCCTACTTACATTCCATATCTACTAAACAACATCGAATCCTTCAGTGTGTCTCCCTACGGTTCGTGAATTATGCAGACATGACCGAGACTCTTCTCCGATCAATAACCAATAGAGGAATCTGGAAATTCATATGGCTCCCACATATTTCTATGATTACTTTGCGATCGAATGAACCACTTACATATGATACCAATTTCCCTTTGTCTCGCGATAGTTTACTTATCCGAGGTCTAATCATCGGTATCTCTGCATACCTAGTTCAACCTCGTTACCGATAAGTACTCTTTTATCGTTCCCGTCATATGTGATCCCTTGTGAGCTAGTCACATGCTTGCAAGCTAATTGGATGACATTCTACCGAGAGGGCCTAGAGTATATCTATACGTCATATGGATGGACAAATCCCACTCTTGATCCATGTGGCTCAACACATACTTTCCGAACACTCAATGCCACCTTTATAGCCACCCAGTTATGGTGTGGTGTTTGATATCATCAAAGCATCCTTCTAGTAATGGTGATTAAGATGATCTCATGGTCGAAGTAATTAGGTTACTATGTATCAGAAAGCTTATAGCAAACAAACTATTGAAATGACTTGATCTTAGTGCTACGCTTACCTACAGGAGTATGTCCATCACACCATTCTCCTAATGATATGATCTTGTTGTTAATAACATCTCAATGTTCATGATCAGGAAACCATGATCATATATTAACCAACAAGCTAGTTTAACAAGAGGCTTTACTAGGGACTCTTTTATGTTTACAAATCACAAAAGTATTAATGTTTCTGGTTAATACAATTATAGCATGGTATGTAAACATTTATCATAAGCATGAAGATATGATAATAACCTCTTTATTATTGCCTCGTGGGCATATCTCCAATAGTCTTGCACTAGAGACAATAATCTAGTTTCAAATCTTTGTGTATTCAACACCTATGGATTTCCGGTGTTGTATGTACACGATTTCTACTGGTCAACTGATCTTCGGATCCGACACTTTCAGGTCCGTGTGTAATTGCATGTATTTGCGTCTCTACGCATCACTCATTCTGTAATGAGATGACTTTGTATAAATTTGGTCCTTTGGTGAGACCTTTAGTTCCTTGGGGTTAAAACATGTTGACAATATTGTCGTACAATATATCTTCATAGTATTATCCCGCTATGAACTACACCTAGTTATCATAACAAACTATTTGACACAAATGCCCTCTTTTGCTGCTATAATAGCAGTCATATACTTAGCCTTTTGTTGTAGTATCTGTCACAATGTCTTAACTTTGGAACTCATCCAAATCCATTATGGAACTTACTTTCCATTATATTGTGCCACCCTTAGTTTAGATTGAGATAAACTTAATTTGTACTTTGTGACAAAAGTAGTATCAATGTAGTACTTTTACAATGAACTAACCATCTATTTGTCACCTCTACAAAAAAAATATTCTTAGTTCTTCCAAAAAATCATAAGAATATCCTTATTATCGTCCAATGATCATCTTATGAATCATTCTGGTATATGCTCATAACATTTAGAGCATAGGACATATCTGGATTTGTACATATCACAGTATGATTGGTATAAATACTCTTTGTGATTTCATACATCAAGTATCAACCTATACTTGAATCTTTGTTTCACTTACCAAGTGTCAATACACTTGAATTTCGATTCAATTCTTTCTATGCGACAAGAACCTTTCTTGTAGTTTCCATATTGAACTCATTCAATATCTCATCTATGTACATTTGGCACAACCATATTAGCGTCTCAATCTATCTATATAGATATTGATGCCAAATATTCGGGTTTTGCCTAATTCTTTCATCGAGATGAAATTCTTAACATGTGTTAATAAAAGATACAGCATTTCCAATCAACAATATGTTTTCCATATAATTTATTAGAAATATGTCTTAGCGCCCCCACTTAATTTCTTGCAAATGCAAGAATCTTCATCGTCTCTGATGAATTTAAACCATTTTAACAGTTTCATCATGGTGAAGATTCCAACTCCTATATGCTTACTTCAACCATTGAGGTTTGCATACGCTTTTAGCATCACTCGAATTAACAAAACTCTTTGGACCATGTTATGCACACGTCCTAGGTAACAATTCTATTAGAAGAACTTGTTTTGTTTATTCAACTACCACATAACAAAATTACATGTAGTGGTTGCTACATTAATTCGTATAGACTAAATATCGCTATTGAAGATCAAATCTTGTCATAGTAAACCTTTAAACATTGTTGTGAACTTTTTCCCAACATGTCGACTATTTCATAGATGTAAAACATCCATGTATATTTCTTTATAGATACAAACACGATTGTAAGGTCTTACACCTTTCCAGAGGGTCTTTCAAGTTCAAAGCTTGATTTCTCATGTATGGAACTATGATGGATTTTATGGATTCAAGCCATTTGACGGAGTCAGGTCCCATCATCGCTTCTTTGCATGTATTCGGTCCATCATTGTCAAACAACAAGACTTACTTTCAAATCCTAGTATTTTATTGTTTACCCGACCTACCAGGTTTCAATAGGAAGTTAGACCTCTGTGACCACAACCTTTGAGGTACGTGAGCCATGATCATTGTTGTTGCATCTGTAACGCTTTCCGGTGTTGCGCAACTCAGCACATATAGATAAGATTCTTTTAAACTTATCAAAGTTCTATTGTCCTCCCACTTAACTTTTCACGAAAAATTTCTTCTCAAGAAACTTGACGTTCTAAGCGACAAAAACTTTTGTATTTGGTGTTATGGAGGAGTACCCTACGATTATCCGAAATAACCTACAAAGACATGCTCATCCGACTTTGATTGTAAACATTTTACTCATGCATACCAATGTTTAAGAAAGGACAACTTGGGTTTTATCCCAAACCATAACTTTATATGCTGTCATTTCAACGGATTATGATGGAGCTCTTTTCAGTGAAAAAACAGTAGTCTCTAAAGCTTTTAATCTTTAAAATATAATGGCGGTTTTATGAATTACACCTTTCATCTTACCATGCCAAACAAGGTTTCATTACATATCTCGAACTCTCCATACTCTTATGGTGTTTCAGGAAATGCAAATCCACAGAACGATTCCTCAAATCTTAGGTGTTATGCTAAAACTGTAACTCAAAAATCTTCCTTTATGATCCTATCATAAATTCTTTATTTTCTTGTTACATTGATTTTGCACTTCATCTTGAAAGTCTTTGAACTTTTAAAATGTTTCATACTTCATCCTCATTAAGTCATATATTCACTCAAATTTTCGGAGAAAGCATATGAAGTTGAAATCCATCGCTCTTGACTACACATAATGGACTTCATACAACAATATGTACAAGTTCCAATAAGCTAGTCATTCTTTCCCTTTTGGCCTATGAACGAAGTTGTAATTATCTCTAGGAAAGTTTCACAAGCGTCATTTGATCAAAAATCAAAAGACTCCAAAATTCCATCCACATGGAGTTTCTTCATGTTTTCTTTCCAATATAATTTAAACGGCGATGTAAATTCCTAAGTGATTTTCAATCGATTGTCTTTCGACATTTTTAGCACTTGTTTTATGGATGTGATTTATCCAACTAGATTTGTAAATCATCCATCTTTTATGGATTATAGCAATTATTTGAATAACCCTTTTGTTCTCATAATACGTGATAAAACAAATCTTGAAGGTAAGCTATGATGTTAACGAGAAACACATCAACACTTTATTTGTTCTCGATGAACATCATCACATATTCTCTTGCTAGTTACTTAGGCCATTATAGTTCATGAATTGTGTTGTTTCGTATGACGATTCACACAAACAAATTCAGTATCTAATACTTAAGAACCACATTATTTAACAAGCAAGGAATAAAACCATAACACATATATCCTCTATATACCTAAGCTGAACAATTCTAGTCTTTTCTTTTCTGCCATATATTTATGAGATTCTCTTTTAGTATTTTCTTTTCTGTTTGAAAGAATCTATCAACATCAATAGTGGAGCCATACACATGACACATAGTCCAAAGCATGTATAGTTAAATACAAATGTCTTTGGACTTGCACTTTGAAGTAGTTCATCATCAAATGTTTGGCGTTCTTTCAAATTCCATTCTTTAGTAATCTCTTGGTGTAGTAAACATTTTACCTACATCAAATATTCACCCTTATCATGGAATTATTTATGATCAAACTACTTTAGCTTATAACGGTGAATCGCGAGTATAATGTTGCTTTCCAAAACCTTTTGGGGGATTAGGACGACTAGCGTCTCCAACCTTTTGAAAATTCCCATCAAATATGAGAACATAAACTTTTCCATATTATACTCTATCATGTTATAATCAAAAACATCGTTTCAGATATCGCAGTATCTTCCACATATGATGTTCCTACATAACCTTGATATTAAAACAATCTTTTGAATATCAAGAATCATGGAGATAAACATGATACTTATATACTAACACTGGAATTGTTACTCTTGATTTAATACCAATTATTAAACTTCACGGAGTAGCCAGAACTTACTGAAAGTTTTCAATAGGACTTTAAAACTTTAGATTAACACTTTAAAACAATATGATACCAGTTCGTAAAGTAACTAACCAGAATTCTATAGTTCTATTATTTCAATTATAACTAAGCACAAGGTGGTAAACGGATGCCAATGACTACAACAACTATGCAAATTCACTTTGATTTAATTTTATGATAAATAGAGTTCAACTTTTAATCATATTGTTGTTGAACTCCCACTCAAAACAATATCCCTCACATTGTTTTAGTGATTACATGAACCAAATCCACCACATCAAAACCGATCATCACGAGAGATGATGTAGCTTCAAAGGCGAACAATCATCATGTTCATCATATCTACTATATGACTCATGCTTTACCTTTCGGTGATCCGTGTTCCGAGACCATGTCTGTACATACTAGGCTCGTCAAGATCAAATCTTAGCTTCCGCATGAGCAAATCTGGCTTGCTCCCGTTGTATACACTCGCAGAATCTAACACACCCGATCATCACGTGGTGCTTCAAAACAACGAGCTTTATCAACGGTGCCTACTAAGGATGAACACTTTATAACTTGATATTTTGAGAGAGGGATCATCTTATAATGCTACCGTCATGAACTAAGCAATACAAGATGCATAAAAGGATTAACATCACATGCAATTCATAATATGTGATATGATATGGCCTTTCTTCTTGTGCTTCCGATCTCCATCTTCAAGCATGAACATGATCTCCATCATCATCGGCATTGCGTCAAGGTCAATGTCGCCGCTCAATGGTTGTCGTCCACTAGCATTAACTATTACAACTACTTTGAATAATAAACACGCAGGTCTAAACGAAATTAAAGACAACCATATGGCTCATGCCGATTGCCAACTTACAATAAGGAACATTGCATACA
The DNA here is from genome assembly GCA_023614405.1 of Avena insularis. Classification (NCBI taxonomy): domain Eukaryota; kingdom Viridiplantae; phylum Streptophyta; class Magnoliopsida; order Poales; family Poaceae; genus Avena; species Avena insularis. Next base: position 24,349,918 of record CM042689.1, on the reverse strand, counting down.
TCATATATAATCACAATCATGGCCATATCACATCACAGAACACCCCTGCAAAACAAAGTTAGACGCCTCTAATTTTCTTTGCATGTTTTACGTGGTTTGGGGCTTTCAATAAGTGTCGTTCTAACTTACGAACAAGAACCACAATGTTGATACTAGTATTGTCAATCACCTTTTGTAAATTGAATCTTCACTATGTTGGGAGAAACAGGCACCCGCAAAGCCACTTATGCAATACAAGTTGCATTTCAAGCGCGGAGCAAGTCTCATGAACGATGTCATGTAAGGTTAGCCCAGTCCGCTTCATCCCACCATCCCGTAAGATGCAAAGTACAAAAGAAGCAATCGACAACAAAAGCATCAACGCCCATAATGACCATTGTGTTCTACTCGTGCAACCGATCTACATATAGACACAGCTCTGATACCACTGTAGGGGTTCGTAGCATGGAAAACAAAATTTTCTACCGCATGCAAACAAACAAGCCAAGATCTATCTACTAGATTGTAGCAACGAGTCGATTAGAGTACTCACCCGTGAAGATTCCAATGCGGTTAACGAGAGCAGATTCTCGTGGATGATGTAGTCGTACACTTGTCGATCTCAAGATCGCGTAGACGATCCTTCCGGCACTGTGTTTCGGCAGCGCTTTCACAGTCGGTCACACATTCGGTACTCGATGAAGACCTTCCTCTCCCTTGTTCCAGCAGGCAGCAGAGGTTGTAGTTATCCCCTCACGGTTCTGACAGCACGATGGCGTGGTGTCGGAAGTAGAGGGAAGATCCCGCAGGGCTTCGCGTAATCCGGTGCGAGTTATGGAGGATCTAGGATTTACGGCGATCTAGGTTTAGAAGGCCGGAGAGGAGGAGGAGGATTCGGCGGCGGCTAGGGCGACGGTGACATGACTGACTTGCTTGGCAAGGCGGCAGCTTGGGCGGCCGATGGGGAGGGTTGGTTGTGTGTTGCTTTGGGGCAGCCCCTCCCCTCTATTTATGAGAGGGAGGGCAGCCTTGGTAGAGGGGAGTTTGAATCCTTCCCCAAACCCAAGTTGGAGAGAAAGAAGGACTCTTTCCTTCTTCCACTAGGAAACCATTGTTTCAGTTTGACTTTTCAAACCTCCCTTTTGACTTTCAATTTAGAGCTTTATTTCTCTCTCGCAAATGCCCAACCAAGTGACCTAGGACATGATCCAATCATTCCACTTACCCATGACACATTCATGGACCATTCCCCTTCCGGTCTGGTGAACCTTCTAGAACCTTCTAGAATCTCTCCGATGAAAACAACGAAATCATTCCCGAACTCCGGAATCGAACTTTCCTTATATGAATCTTATTCTATGGACCATTCCGGATCTCCTCGTGATATCCCGGATCCCATCCGAGACTCCGAATAACATTCGGTCTCCCTACTTATATTCCATATCTACTAAACAACATCGAATCCTTAAGTGTGTCTCCCCACGGTTCGTGAATTATGCAGACATGACCGAGACTCTTCTCTGATCAATAACCAATAGAGGAATCTGGAAATTCATATGGCTCCCACATATTTATACGATTACTTTGCGATCGAATGAACCACTTTCATACGATACCAATTTCTCTTTGTCTCGCGATTACTTATCCGAGGTCTGATCGTCGGTATCTCTGCATACCTAGTTCAACCTCGTTACCGATAATACTGTTTTATCGTTCCCGTGATATGTGATCCCTTGTGAGCCAGTCACATGCTTGCAAGCTAATTGGATGACATTCCACCGAGAGGGCCCAGAGTATATCTATCCGTCATATGGATGGAAAAATCCCACTCTTGATCCATGTTCCTCAACACATACTTTCCGAACACTCAATGCCACCCAGTTACAGTGTGGTGTTTGATGTCATCAAAGCATCCTTCTAGTAATGGTGATTAACATGATCTAATGGTCGAAGGAATTAGGTTACTATGTATCAGAAAGCTTATAGCAAACAAACTATTGAAATGACTTGATCTTAGTGCTACGCTTATCTATAGGAGTATGTCCATCACACCATTCTCCTAATGATATGATCTTGTTGTTAATAACATCTCAATGTTCATGATCAGGAAACCATGATCATATATTAACCAACAAGCTAGTTTAACAAGAGGCTTTACTAGGGACTCTTTTATGTTTACAAATCACACAAGTATTAATGTTTCTGGTTAATACAATTATAGCATGGTATGTAAACATTTATCATAAGCATGAAGATATGATAATAACCTCTTTATTATTGCCTATTGGGCATATCTCCAACATATTATCCATTACCATATTATCTTTGATCTTGATCCATATGATGTCTTTGTGAGTAGTTCATTGTGTTCTTGAGGACATGGGAGAAGTCATGTTGTTAGTAGTGAATCTGTGATGAGTTATTATTCAATGGCTTATTATTTAAGTTGTGGTTCTATTCTTCTAGTGGTGTCATGTGAACATCGACTACATGACACTTCACCATTTATGGTCCTAGAGGGATGCATTGTGTATTTAGCTACTAATCGCGGGGTTGCCGGAGTGACAGAAACCTGAACCCCCGTTAGGTCACCTTTGCACAAGGGTGTAGGATCTCAGAGTTTAAGGCTATGGTTAGATTTATATGTTAATTAATTTCCTATAGTTATAGATGTTTGCATGGGGTTTAATCACAAGTATGTATTAGTCCTTGGAAGGGTGGTTTGTTAGCACAGGTTCACCCACACAACACTTACAAACACCAGAGAAGAGTACTCAGCTATTTGCAGCGAAAGCACTTGACAGAATTCCCATGTGTCCTCGAGAACGCTTGGTCCTTATAAGTATTTCCATCGGCTTGTCCTTTGCTAAGAAAGGATAGGGCCACTTACTCCGTTTGTTCGTTACTTCTGTTACTTGCTCTTTGTTTTGTTGCCTTATCATAAAACCACTAGAAATATGTTTGCTAAGTATTCACAGGGATTTCCTGCTCCATACCACTGTTCAGCACCTTATGCTCCTCGTTGGGATCGACACTCCTATTTATCGAAAATACTAGGATACACCCCCTATACTTGTGGGTCATCATAGATCTATGATTTTCCCCACGTGTGTGAAAGTGACAGCGGGCATACTGTGTGTGGCATTTTGGCTAGATTGAATATTTGTTATGAGTTATATTTGGAGTTGGATGTCTCTATAAAATTGTGGTATTTGTTGGAACCATCTAGTGCTCAAGGTGATAGTGTGGGGTTATCAATATTGGGGAAGGCGGACTTTGAGGTGTGCTGTTATAGCCCTACCATGGATTAGAGTGTCCAACCGGAGAGTAGTTAAGAGTAGTATCATGAAGAGAGGATATTTATATGAGAGAATGTTAACTAGTGAAAGTATGATCCCTAGGCCTTGTTTCTAAGCATTGAAACACCATTTTCTACTAGATCTGTTGCATGTTTGCTTGCTTCCTTCTTGTTGCCTTTATTCTTTACCTCACCGTCAAGCTATTTTCTAGCACTCACACACGTTACCCCACGTTAACAACAAGTCAGAAGCTATTTTCTGGCACTGTTACCACTTGTATTTCACTATCTCTTCGCCGAACTAGTGCACCTATACACCTGACAAGTGTATTGGGTGTGTTGGGGACACAAGAGACTTCATGTATCTTGATTGCAGGGTTGCTTGAGAGGGATACATTTGACCACTTCCTCCCTAAGTTCGATAAACCTTGGGTAATCCACTTAAGGGAAACTTGTTGTTGTTCTACAAACCTCTGCACTTGGAGGCCCAACAACTGTCTACAAGAATAGAAGTGCATAGACATCAAGACTATTTTTTGGTGCCGTTGCCGGGGAGGATTTGGCCTTTTACCTTTCCTCCACGTCAAGCTCCATCAAAGTCTTTTCTGGCGCCGTTTCCGGGGAGGTAAGGTAAAAGGTACTCACATCTTCCGGTGTGAGTGCTCGAAGTTATTTCCTTTAGATTCTGCAATTTTGTCTTTTTGTTTCTTGTTTTCACTAGTTAGGCTTAATGGAAAACAACAACAAAATTAGAGAGCTTTATAGTATCTATCTTGAGCTAGGACATGAAGTGTTTGAAGAGAAAATTAAAAAACCTATGGAGCTTTATTTGCATGCTAATAACAATGTTATTAGTATGAATTCTTTGGACACCATTGTTGGTAATGCTATGGAGACGTCTAAGCTTAGGGAAGCTAGTTTTTATGAAAATGATCTTTTTAGTTCCCCAGCTTTGGAAGATAGCTATTCTATTGCTTATGATGATACCAAACCTCCAATATATGACCATTACAATGATAAATATGATATTTTTAGTCCACCTACTATTGAGGAGGAAATTAGTTATGATTACAATATGCCTCCTATATTTGATGATTATGGTGATGAGAATAATAATGATAGCTATTTTGTTGAATTTGCTCCCACTACAATTAATAAGAATGGCTATTCTTATGTGGAGAGTAATAATCATTTTATGCATGTGGCTCATGATAAGAATGTTTTATGTGATAGTTATATTGTTAATTTTATTCATGTTGCTACTGAAAGTTATTATGATAGAGGGAAACATGGTTTTATGCATCTCAATAATATTAAGTTTCCCCTCTTCATGTTGAAAATCTTGAAGTTGCACTTGTTTTGCTTTCCTATGCTTGTTGCTTTGTGCTTTCATGACTTGTTTCTTTACAAGATTATTATGCATAGGAAGTGGGTTAGACTTAAATGTGTTTTGAATTTGCTTCTTGATGCTCTCTTTTACTCCAATTGATATTGCTTATGTGAGCATCTTCTCAAACTATCAAGCCTAACTTAAAGGCGTTAAAGAAAAGTACTTGTTGGGAGATAACCCAACATTTTATTTGAGTCTTGGAAGTTATTACTTCAGTAATGAAATCTCCTTATTCTTTTTGTTTTCTTTTTGTGCCAAGAATGACCTCTAATGAGAGGGAAGTAAGATTTGGGGAGTTGCTATCCCAAAACAGATTTGTGTCCTCCACCATAAAAATCCGTGAGGAGTCTCTGTAACTCAGATTGAGCTGATAATTTACGAATAAATCCCCCTGTACGTTAGCTAACTTTCATTAGTTCAACACTTTTTGATTTGAGCAACAGAAGGTCTTCGAAAAAATCGGTTTCTACCTGCTGGTCTATTTTGATAGATTTCTGCCATTATTTGCATTTGCTTCTTATTGATTCTTTTTTGGGTTCTTTTTGGGAAATTGAGCTTTTTTAAGGAGTTTCTATAGTAGCTGGCATTTTTAGTGAAAATTTTTTATGTTCTAAAGCTTTGCCTAAGGTCTAATATCTTTTAAATACACTAATGTTGCTAATGAAGATTGTGTGAAGTTTTGTATGAAGGAAAAATTTCAGGTGTAGAGAGAGAATGATGTAATGAGATGAAGAATGGACAAAACCCCAAGCTTAGGGATGCCACCCTGGTGTCACCCAAAGAAATGTCCAAGAGGTAAAAGCGTCAAAGCTTGGGGATGCCCAAGAAATCCCCTTCTTCATCAATAAAAAGCTTAGGTCTGTCTAGACACTTCATTTTTATTGTTTCATGCACTGTTGTGTTGTTCTTGGAGTAGTTTTCGTTTTTATTTTTATTTTGCTTAGTTTGCTTGAGTAAGTTGTTTGATCACATCACACTTATTTTGGAGAGAGACACACTCTGTTTTCATTGCCTAGAACACTCTAGTTTTCATTCTTATTGTCTTGTGAGTGTTCTCTTTTGCTAGCATTGTGTTTAGCCTTAGTTTTCTTGTGCTTTCAGCTTAGAAATTTTTATTTCTTCTTTTTGGATTTGTGAGACAAGCTCACTGATCTTTATTGATTATTCTCTTTGTGAGTTGTTTCAAATAAGTTGCTTGGTGTTGGAAAAGAGTAGAAAGCTTCATGCTTATAGTGGTACAAAAGTGAGCTTGCTTTGGCTGTGGCTTAGACTTTAGCATGACATGATAGGTGTTGTTTTTACCTTATGCTTAGTGATTATTGCTGTAGCATGTCTTGTTCCAAACAACTGAGAGTTCTTAGTGTGCCTTGAAGGAATCATGCGTTGTTTTAGCATATAAAAGCATAGTATTATGGTATTCTCCTTTGATGCTTTGTTTGGGTTGACTTGGCACATGCTCACACCATGTTATGACTATGAACAAGTCACCATAGACTCTATGATCATTTAGTCCTTGACTTTTAGTACCACTTTGTTCTTTGATTAGTAACGTTTTGTCGCTCTGCATGATTATGGCCATTATTGCTCTCTTAGTTGGTTGCTCCCAGTCTTTTGCTAGCCTCCACTTGTATGAGTAAGCTCTACTCATGCTTCCAACTCCCAAGAAACCAAGTTATTCAAAATTATCCACTATAAACTCCTATGCATGGTGTGTTACACCATTCCAAGTATATTCTTGTTTTCAACTATCTTCCAATTAAAAACTATTTTGTTATGTGAAAACTTAGTGATTAAATCTCTCACGAACTTGATGGCACACTTTATATTCTTTGCCGCTAATAAACTTGAACCATTGTGTCGTCTATGTTGTATATGTTTGCACTTATACATTGGAATTAGTAGAACCATGTTGTCATGGGGAACGTTTTCAACATTGCACTTGTACTTTGTACTCAGTTGATATCATGCTCTTTTGTCTGTGGATGTCACCGGTGTGAAATAAAAAGGGAACTTGTAAGTCCATGGAGTTTGTATTCTATGTTAGAGAAACGCCTGGGCCGCTAGCCTAAGCCATGCCTAATCATGGTGTAAACTTGCAGCATCACCATAGTGAGCTATCTATGAAGCATCCTCAATAAAAAGCTATGCATATAGTAAATAAAAAGATCGCTGAGATGCTCATTGTCTACTTGCCTTGTCATTTTGGTTATGGGAAAGCTCCTGTACCATGTGCAAGGGGTACCCCATTGGCGGTTCTCAATGATATGAAAATACTTACAATGACAAAAACTTACTGGTGACTGAAGTTGAGTAGCATGAGGTGTGTCCCTCATATTCAAGGGACTTGAGATTGCCAGCTTATACTTTGTCAAGCATATACTCCATAGTTTTTGTCATTGTATAAGCTGGGGCAATGAGGGCTGAAAGCTAACAAGTACCATAATTTTTGGAAGCTCTTTTTTGAAACTTGAAATCCCTGCTTCCCCTATGAAAGTCCTTTCGTCCACTATTATTGAGTCTCCACCTTCTACCTTTAGGCACCATTAAGACAGCATAGTTGCCATTCTTAGTTATATGTGCAGTATCCCAAAACTTTTTGATTGATGCATATTGTGATATTGCTTATTATTGTGCTATTTGTATCTAGTCACTCTTATGAACTTTGAAGGTGTCCTATGCAACTATTTGCTACTCTATGAGGGACAAGCTGATTGCCACTATGCTATGTTTTCTGTATGAAACGTTTTTCAATGCATGTTATTCATGATCTTTGTTTATAGCCTTTCATGTTGCATGCATAGTTCCTTTGTCTTATTGTTAGAACTCCATCTTTCATGCACATGTTTAGAGTTCTTTGTTCCCAGCTTTCAATGCTTGCGAATGGTTTGATCTTGGTTTTGATGGTGCATGTCACCTCCAAAATTATTCTTTTTATCACTTGCCGTGGTATTGCCGACGAGTACGCCATGGAGGGGTCCTCACAGTGTATGTTTAGAGACGTGGGGTAAGGCGGACGGTTGTGGTCTGCAGGTAACACTGACTTACCAGTTCGATCCCTAGCGGTGGCGGAATCCTACTCCTGCTATAAATCACTATAATGGCAATACGCCGAGTTACAGATATAGGTTTGCTGTGCGAGGTGAGTGTAAAACGATACTAGGTTGTGCCCTAAAGGCTCCCATAGGCCCGACTTATATAGCCGCCAGGTCCTAGGGTTATAGGGAAAAGTCCTAGCCGGACAGGTTACAGAGTCCTATACCGTCTATCACTAGTCTTGTGTATCTTGTACTTCAAGGCTCCGGGTACGCTGGTGACTCCACCGTAGCCTTCCTTTATCCGGCATGGGCCTCCCTTTTGGATCCACTTAACTGGGCCGTCTAGCAGGCAACAGGCCATGCTACCGACTATGGGCCAACCGGGTTAGTCGGATAAGAGACATGCTATGAGGATACCCATATAGCATATCCCCAACAGTATCCCCAGAGAACTCCGAGATCTTGCGCCATATTGCCTCTTCCCGTGGAATGCTCCATCTAGATGGATGTCGGCAAATCGTCAAGCAATATCTTGTAGTCCTCCAAAAGAACCCTGCAAGGTTTCTCCGTCTTCTATGAGTAAGTCAGAGAAATGCTGAATCTTCCATCGTACGCTTCCGTTGTCGGATTAAACCCGTCCATGCCAGAATCTTCGATGGGACGGCTCATCTACCATGTCAGTTATAATGACGTAGGTCAGCGACGCCTCGTAACTCACACATGTAGAGAACGCAATCATATCTGATTTTCCTGCGCGAGCGATGCAAACCGTTGGCGGTGGCGGTTGGAGACGTGGAGAAATTACCGCGCACATTCACGAACACGTCGTCTACGCGGCAACCATCCGATTAGCTGCACGAATCTTGACGCAGAGTAAGATAAATAGTAACCGTGAGACACTTGCCACTTTTTCACCCCATTCTCTCGCGTCATCGTCTTCTTCCTCCAGCCGCACGCCTCCTCGAGCTCTCCGCGGAAAACCTCGAGAAACCCTAGCCTCTCTCTGCACCAGTTGCTTCCTTCCATTCCTTCCATGGCTAGCAACAGCTCCTCCCCGTCGATGGCGGCATCGAGCGAAGCCACGGTCAAGCCGGCGAGCTCCGTCGTCGTGCCCCCAGAGGGCCTGGTCATCCCCGCGTCGGTGGTGATTGAAACCACCGGCGGCGACCATAATCTGGCGGCGCTAGAGCCTCTGGAAGAGGAACCAGATTCGCACAAAGGCGACTGGCACGGCTCGGACATCACCGACCGCGACATCCAAGAGATGGTCGCCGAAGGCTACCTCCCCGCGACGGAGGGGCTCGCCTGGCGTGCGGCGCCGGCCGGCGAGGTGACCCCTTCTCCCCAAGCCGGAGAGAAAGTGTACCTCAAGGCGCAATTGGTACGCGGCGTTTCTCTGCCCATCTCCCACTTCTTTCTGTTCATCTTGAATCACTTCAAGGTCCAACCCCATAACCTCTCCCCCAATAGTATCTTAGTGCTTAGCAACTTCGCGACACTTTGTGAGGGTTACCTAGGGATTAAGCCTAGGTTAGACTTGTTTGTGTATTTCTTCACCGTCAAACGTGAAGCCGGACACAGTAGGGAGGAGCTTAGGAACTGCGGCACCATAAGCTTCAAGATCCGACCTAGTCGGCGGTTCCCCGACATCGTCGGCCACGAGTCGTGCAAAATCGCAGCGGCAGACGTGCCTCGGCCCCGACATTCCTTTGGCGGGCGAGAAGTAACGTGCCGGACTTCGTGGATGGAGCCGTCGCTGAAGTCTCCACATGGGTCCCATGCCTCCTTCCCTCGACCTCGGCTTCTCGCGCAATAAAGGCGGATCGAGTGGTTTGTAGAGATGGGTATAACCGCTTGGACCTAGCCATGTGCTGGTTCATCAGCGGATCCAACCTCTGACACCGCCGAAGTTTATGCCTGCAGTACACGGTGACGAAGGATACCCTCCGGATCTCCGAGGACAACTTCTCGAGCGACTCCGTCAAGTTCCGCCTTAAGGACATCGTCAAGGTGAAGGATAAGAAGCGTGGCTTCACCCTCACCTACGACATGTTCGTAGACGGAAAGTGCCCAAAGGTAGATATTTATTTTCCGTGTATGACATTGCTCCAGTTTTTCCGTCTTGCCAATACCATCTTGTCTAACACGATGATCTCTCACTTAACAGCTTAGCGATCTAGAGGAGGGCAACCTGGCTGCCCAAATCTACGATCCAAAGATGAAGGAAGTCATGGTCGTGTCTGGCGATGATGCCCCGTTGGCGCGAAAGCGGAAGAGATCCACCTCTGATGCTGCCGAAGGAGGTAAGAAGAAGAAGACGGAGGGTGGAGCCTCCAAAAAATCTTGCCGCCAGAGGCGGAAAGAAGAAAGCCACCGGGATGTTTGCCAAAGCGCCCCCCCCCCCCTAGTGTAAGCCTCTCATTCTCCGACATCGTCTCATTTATCTGTCTTATTCCTGTACTTATGCATTTTGCACGTTTCAGGAAGAAAGCCACAACCAGCCTCAAGAAGTCCTCCAAGACTCTTAGGGCTTCTAGAAATATCAAAGATATGCTGCATCGCTACTCTTTCCCCGCCATCGCCCCTGCTACTCCTGACGTCAAGCCCTCCTCTGCTCCGAAAGGCTCCCAAGTCCAGGAGGCACCAAGCCCTTCCGCCATGGAAGTGGATTCTGGCGCCTCAACCGAGCTTGCTGTTGTCGGCAAGCAGGCAACACAGGAGAGTGCTGCTCTTCAAATGGCTGAAGCTCCGGCTAAGGATGCCATCGGTAGCGGAAAGGCAGTGATGGTAGCTGGTACCTCTGCCGAAGGCGGCGCCCCTACTCCCCAAAAACCCTTCGAGTTCCCCAAGATAGTTTACCCGGCGCTCATGCCTAGTAACACAACTATGGTTCCTGGAGGAGTGTCGTCATCTCCGACGTGCGGTCTTGAGGAGATACTCCGACAAGTAGACATCTTGCAAGGAAACAGCATTGCCTTTGGCAAGTTGCTGGCCGAGAGCGCTACAAGCCTCAAGATCATTGCACTTGTAAGTTTTACTTTTCCTTTTGCATTTCGTATGAGTATCCCACTGTATCCCCCGAGGATGTAGACGGAAAACCATAGGTTTTGCATCTATATGCTCTAAGAATGACTAAGTTAGAAAGAACTCTCACTGTAGCCCCCAAGCGTTTAGATGGAATGAATTATTCCGACTAGATGCTTTAAGAGTAGCACAAGCAGTGTTCATGATTTTCAATGCTGTAGCCCCCCAAGCCTCTAGTTGTAACTGAATTAGTTCCGACTAGATGCTTAAAGAAAAACTAAGCATTTTCCGAGCTAAAAACTTTATAATGTAGCCCCCAAACTTCTAATCGAGAACTGAATTAGCTCCGACTAGATGCTTTAAAGAAAAGCTAAGCATATTGATAAGTTTTAAAAACTCTCGCTGTAGCCCCCGAGCACCTAGATGGAGAATCTCCGACTAGGGGCTCCAAGCAGACCAAACAGCGATATAACTTTGTATTTGTTTCCACGGAACAAGAATGCTCGGAGGGACATGGCCAACGACAAGTACCAGAAGATGCGCGCAGACCTTGAAGCTGAAAAGGGTAAAACCGCCATCTTGAAGGAATAGATCATCAAAAACAAGAGTTTGTTTTCTTATTACGCATTTCCGTCTTATTATTTGTGCCTGCAATCTCCGAGTACTCACTGTGCACTTTGTTTTCTCCGACTTGCAGAACATGTCGCCAAGGCCAAGGATATTGTTGAGCAGTCCAAGAATATCCAACAGCTGGACAGCGAGAACAAGATCCTGAAGGAGGAGAGGAAGGAGATGCTGAAGATGCACGAGGATTCTATGAAAGCTTGCAGGATTCCGCCTCTGCGGAGATCAACCGCTTGAAGGATGAGCTTGTGATCCTAAAGGATCAGAAGCAAGCTGCCGATGAGCAAAACCTTCACCATAGCGAGGTGTTTAAGCTCCTCCAACAAGAGAAGGAATCCTTGGCGGACATCGTCTGGCAGGCCAAGGCCAGCATCTTCAGTAAGTTTCCTCCGCCTTGTATGTCTGTAGTCTGGATACTTAGAGTTTTTTTTTGAACTCATACGCTCCTTGTCGGAATTTGCAGCTCCTATGGGGTTAACCCGCTCGCCTCCTTCGAACAAGGAGTGTATGATTCTGGCCGGCAACTTCATCAACACCGCCATCGCCCAAGCCAAGGAGATTGCCAAGCCCCTCCAGATTTATATCAAGGCCTCGGACTCCGTGGTGAAGTACTCGGAGATTCTGCGCCGAGCCCCCGAGCGTGTCGCAAGCTGGAAAGCTTCATGCGCACGGGCTGGCGCAAGGATGACGCTGTCTATGGTGAAGGCACACTATGAAGATGCCGACATCGACACGGTGACGTCTGGTATCCACGACGTGGATGATGACGGCAAGGAGATCGATCATGAAGCCATCTTGTCATCACTCGCGAGGTATGATATCAGGGTTGCCGAGTTGGTAGATGTTGACGTCTTCGTACCCAGGAACTTTCTCGACAACACCAACCCGGATTCCTCCGAGTCTCACCATAGCGCCGACGCTGAGGGTGATTCTCCGGCTGGTGATGATGCGGCCTCCAAGTCCCCTGCACCCAAAGAGTGAAAAACACTTTGTAATTATTGTTTCACCCTTGACGTGTGCATTGAAAAAACTTGGTGATGTAATCTTAAGGCGGAAAACAGTGGTTGTCGTATCCTGCTACTTAAGAATTAATTCCCAGTATGTATGTATTTTTAAGCAAGTGCTGGCTTATCCATTACTTTGGTTTTTATGCTTGACTTTTTGTGAGTCGGAAGACTCGTTGTCGGAACCATGCGCTTAGGTGATGATGCCCAATGGCACCGTCAATAACCTGAGCACAAAATCGCCGACAATAAGTGCCAAAAGTCACTACTCCAGAATCCACATAAAAACAACAAAGAATGTGTAGACCAGAAAACTTAAGCTAACGCCCGTAGGCGAAATTTTCACAAGTGCAATCGCAAGACTTGTGCATAAAGGTTTTTATATGATCCAAAAATGAACACTAAAGGAGGTAAAAGACTCAGCAATATGAGTGAACCAAAGAGCTTTATTTCATTGATCATATAAGAGGTACACGATTAGATAAAAAATGCTAAGTGTAGAAAGAACGTAGTTGTGCTATGTTCCATGGCCGATCAAGCTCCGGGTAGTCATCATCCGGGTCACGTCGCTTACGCTTATGATCCTTGTTGGGTCTATCCTTGAGTTCACGATTGTCGACAAGGTAGTAAGACCCATTGAGCAGCGCCTTGCTTATGATGAACGGTCCTTCCCATGGCGGGGATAATTTGTGTGACTTCTTCTGCTTAAGTCGGAGCACCAAATCCCCCTCTTTAAACGAGCGATGCCGAACGCGGCGACTATGGTAGCTGCATAGCTTCTGCTGGTAGATGGAGGATCTTTGGCATGCCAAAACACGCTCCTCCTCGAGAAGGTCCACATCTAGGCGTCTGGATTCTTCAGCGTCATCTTCGTCGTAGGCGGCAAATCTTGGTGCATCGTGGAGGATGTCGGAAGGTAGGATGGCTTCTTCTCCATATACCATGAAGTAAGGGGTGTAGCCGGTGGATCTGTTGGGTGTGGTTTGTAAACTCCACAGTACAGATGGCAATTCTTCCGCCCAGGCTCCAGCTGCTCTATGTAGCGGTGCCTCAAGACGTGGCTTGATTCCCTGCATAAGTAATCCATTGGCTCGCTCCACTTGACCATTGGATTATGGGTGTGCCACATATGCAAGGTCAAGTCAGATGCCCTTGTCCCAGCAATAGGCCTCCACTTCTCCGAGTGACAAGTTGCTTCCATTGTCGGTGATGATGCTATGTGGGAGACCAAATCTCACCACTAGATCCCGGACAAACACGAGGCGATTGACCCATCAAGCTTTCTAATGGGTTTAGCTTCTATCCATTTGGTGAATTTGTCAACTGCTACAAGCAGATGCGTAAACCCACACGGTGCCGTTTGTAACGGCCCCACCATGTCTAGCCCCAGGACATAAGCGGCCAAGTTATTGGTATTGTTTGCAATTCTTCAGCGAAACATGTGGTTGTCGGGCATATCTGGCATCTGCATGTCTCAACCAGCTTGTCGGCGTCGCCATGGTCGGCCCGATAGAATCCTTCTTGGGAAGGCTTTCGCGACCAACGATCGAGGAGCGGCGTGATGCCCGCAATCTCCGAGATGGATTTCGCGTAGGATTTCCATTCCTTCTAGCTGGGAAACACACTTTAGGTATACACCAGTAGTGCTCCTCTTGTAGAGTTGCCCATTGATTATGGTATAACCCTTTGCTCGTCGTACTATTTGCCGTCTTTCGACCTCGTCGTCGGGCAAAGTTCCGTGTTCAAGATATTCCATGAACGGTTTTGCCCAAGCCGGAGGGATCTTTGTCACTACGTTGACGAAAGAGTCAGCTCTATCTGGGTTGTCGATGTCGGCGCCCTTCACGGATGGTGTGCGTAGATGCTCTAGGAAAACTCCTGGCGGAATTTGCTTGCGCCCTGATCCAAGTTTAGACAGTAGATCCGCCGCCTCGTTTTTCTCCCTAGGCACATACTTGACTTCGTAGCCCAAGAAGCTCTTGGCTATCTCGTCCACTTCATCGCGATATGCCGCCATCATAGGGTTTTCGTGCATTCCAGGTGCCAGCCACCTGCTGGGCAACCAAGTCGGAATCTCCATAGCAAACTATGCGCTTGATGCCAATATCCTTGGCTACACGTAATCCGTGAATGAGTGCTTCATACTCCGCCATGTTGTTTGTAGCCTCGAAGTGGATCTGCAGAACGTAGTGTAGCTTGTATCCTTGTGGTGACTGTAGCAATACACCAGCCCCCGAGCCGTTGAGCAACTTTGATCCGTCAAAGTGCATCACCCAGTACTCTGGTTCTAGCAACGGAGTGGCATCTGGCATCTCCGTCCAATCTGCGATAAAATCCGCCAAAGCTTGTGACTTGATAGCGTCGCGTCTCTTGTAGGTGATCTCGAAGGCGGCAAGTTCAATGCCCCACTTCGCGACCCTTCCTGTGGCATCACTGTTGTTGATAATGTCGGACAGTGGAGTCTTGCTCACTACTGTGATTGGGTGCTCCTGAAAGTAATGCCTCAGCTTCCGAGAAGCAAGGAATACTCCATAAGCTATCTTTTGGTAGTGCGGGTAACGCTGTTTGGACTCTGTCAAGACCTCGCTTACATAGTAAACTGGTCGTTGAACTCCATGTTCGTAGCCTGGTTCCTTCCGCTCTACCACGACGACGATGCTAATAACCCGGTTGGTTGCCGCCATGTAAATTAACAGGGGCTCTCCAGGCTCGGGTGCTGCAAGGATGGGCGCTGAGGAAAGAATCTCCTTGAGCTGCTTCAATGTTGCATCTGCTTCGTCTGTCCATGTGAATTTGTCCGCCTTCTTCAAAACTTGCTGTAGCGAAGCCTTCTCTCCAAGTCGGCTGACGAACCGACTAACTGCTGTAACACAACCTGTTAGTTGTTGGATGTCCTATAGGCATGTCGGACGGTTTATGTTTAAGATGGCCTTGATTTTCTCCGGGTTGACCTCGATTCCGCGCTGGGAAACGATGAATCCCAACAGTTTGTCGGCTGGAACCCCGAAGACGCACTTCATAGGGTTGAGCATCATGTTGTATTTCCGGAGATTATCAAAGGTTTCTTTTAAATCGGAGATTAAGTCGTTTGACTTTTTAGACATCACCGCGATATCGTCCACATAGGCGTGAACGTTCCGACCAATTTGGTCATGGAGGCAATGTTGCATTGTCCGCTGGTAGGTAGCACCTGCGTTTTTCAGCCCAAAGGGCATCGTGACGTAGCAAAACGTGCCGTAAGGAGTAGTGAACGAAGTGGCCAATTGGTCCAACTTCCTCTTTTTGATCTGGTATTATCCTGAGTATGCATCGATAAAACACAAAAGTTCCAAGCCAGCCGTCGAGTCAATGACTTGGTCAATGCGAGGCAAAGCAAATGGATCTTTGGGACATGCTTTGTTCAAGCCGGTGTAATCAACGCACATTCTTAATTCATTGGTTCCCTTTTTGGGGACAAGTACAGGATTGGCCACCCATCGGGTGTGAAGGACTTCTCAGATAAACCCAGCCTTAAGTAACCTAGCTATCTCTTTGCCAATGGCGCGTCTCTTCTCATCTCTGAAGCGTCGTAGAGGTTGTTTCACTAGTTTACATTTTGTATCTATGTTTAAGCTGTGCTCGGCAAGTTCCCTAGGTACACCTTTCATGTCGGCAGGTTGCCAGGCAAAGATGTCCCTATTCTCACGGAGGAAGGAATGACGCGCTTTCTATTTGGGATCGAGTTCATCCCAATGGCGGCGGTCTTGGAGGCATCGCCTACCACAAGTTCCACCGGCTTGGTCTCGATGGCGGCCTTGAACGCAGAGGCGAGTCGGAGATCGCTTCTTCGACGCGGGCATCTCGAGTCATTGACCTTGCTGGATCTCCTTGAATTCTTATTTGTAGAGGATAGCTTACGCAATGGCTGCTTCATTGATCTTGCGGTCCCTTGCCTTGGTAAAGCTTAGGATACGGTGATGACACCGTTCGTCCGGGTATCTTGAGCTTGTTGTAGACGAAGCATGGCTTGGCCATGAGCGTGTGGAATATGTCGCGGCGAATATGGCGTGGTACACGCTCTTGAAGGGACCACCTCAAAGGTCATGCGCTCTTGGCGGTAATTATTAACATCAAAGGCTACCTGAAGTGTGATGCACCCAAGGGACCGAGCCTCCCGACCAGGAACTACGCCATGGAAAAGCGGTGTTGGTCGCCTTAGGTTTGCCTCCGTCAAGTTCATCTTCTGCGGTGTATCCGGTACATGATGTTGATCTGCTTCCACTATCCACCATGCACTTGGTGAACTCACGCCGTCAATCAATGGGTTGATGACCATGGCGTCTTGGTTCTCCGTGGGCACAAGGTGCAGGTGGTCGTCTATCCCAAGTGATTGGAACCTCCGACCAGCGCAGGTATTGGGGAACTGGGGGGAGAGTGGCCATCAGGATCCTTAGAGAGGTCTTCTGTTGTCGGACGGTGGGGGTGCCAAGGAAAGTGTGGTAGACTGGGGCCTTCTTTGCGAAGGGGTTCTTGCCCTTGTCGTCGCTCTTGGCGGCGTGCTTGGGGTCAACGTCCTCGTCCATGTCACTTGAATCCTTGGACTCCTCCTTCTTCTTCCCCTTGCCCTTGCCTCGCGGTCTGTTCTTCCGACTTTGCTTATAGCCGGATTCCGGGTCTTCCTTGAGGTCGTTGATGAACTTGCAGTGTCGATTGGTATGGGTGGCCTTGCCGCTGGCGTCGAGGTGTACGAGGCACGGCATATCACGGTACTCTTCGTAGGTTTGGGGAACACGGAGCGGCACCGAGTTGGATTCACTTCCTCGTTGCTGCCCGCGGCCTGCTCCCCTTCCTCGGCCACGTTGTCCGCCTTCTCCTCGTCCTACAAAAGTCATAGCGACCATGTTGGTAGATTGCTTTTCTTCTGGAGCGGTTTTCCGCTTTGTACTGCTGTTCCTCCGAGCTTGAGTTGGAACGGCCGTTGCCGGCAAAGAGACACGAGCATCGTCGTCGGCAGCTGCGAACTCACTAGCTAACTGAATCATCTGATTCAAGTCAAGCTGATGATTGTCATGCAAGCGCTTCAGCTTATGTCGGAGCAATGTGCCCCTTTCCAACCCATTGATGAAGGAGGCCATGGCGGTCTGGGCGTGCACTCCTGCGCAGGAATTCTTCATATCCAGCCAGTGGGAGAGGTAGGCGCGAGATGTCTCGTCTTTCTCCTGCACGCACCGCTGTGGATCGCCCACAGTGCAGGGACGCTTATATGTACCCCCAAAGTTCTTGGTGAATGCTTCTTGCATGTCCAGCTAGTTGTAGATAGACCTCTCCGGCAAGTCGTCGATCCATTAACGGGCCATGCCCGCCAACATTAACGGGAGGTACTTGACGGCGACATTGGGGTTGCCTCCAGCAATCTCCACCACGTTGCCGTAGTCCTGCAACCATGTGGCAGGCTTGGTGGTACCGTCATAGGGCTTGATGGTCTTGTCAATCCGGAAACCTTTGGGGTAAATTGCGGACCGTATTGTAGGTCCAAAGCAACATGGTCCCGGGTATGGTCCTTCCCGGGCCTCATGGATCTTATCGATCTGCGAACGTGCATCATATGGCTCTGGGTTCTTCTTCTTTTTGTCAATAGGGGACGGGCTGCATAAATGACGCGGGCCTCTTCCGCCATGGTGACTGGTTGGCAGCGATGGAGGCGGAGGTGGCATTGGGTTAGCCTTCTTGCTGTTACCCTCCTGCGATGCCCCACGCCTATCGCGGTTGCTTGTCGGATGCGGAGGATCGTAGTGTGACCTGCTCTTGTGTCCTTGGTGGCGCTCTTCATCATGATGGGTATGTGCCGCGTTGTCGCGGATGACGATGCCGCACTGCTTTGGTGGGGGCATATCCGTATGATGGTGAACCTTGTAATTTTCGTGACATCGGGGGGATCGGGGCGGTGGCGATGGGCGACGAGGTCGGGCTTTTTATCTGTGGTTGGAGGATATGGGGATAGCATCCTTCCTATTGCGCGCATCCCTCCGTCTTCGTTCTGATGAACCCATCTGTGATCCGACATTCTGAGGAGATCTGTCCCTTGGCGGTTTGTACTGGCTAGATCGGCAGAGCGCTGGGGTCAGACTCAAGCCTCTGAGAGGTGGCCTTTTCCTGCTGCTTTACCGCCTTGGCCACTAGGTCATAGACCTGTTCTACTGCCTCAGGCGATCTATCCTGCTCCAGAAGGGTCTTGGCGACGGCGAGGTTAAGGAGTGGGGTGGGCATCACCTGCTTGCCTTCACTATCAATGTATGGCTTGGCCTATGCCAGCTTCGAGGGAGCCCATCCTAGGTTGCGTCGTACACCAGGATCATTGATGACGCGAGCTGGAGCCTTCTTAGCCTTCTGCTGCTGCAGTAGAGTCTTGTACTCGGCCTCCATTCCTCTAGCTTTCTCTATGGACTTCTGCGCATTGACCAGGTCTCGATCTAGTTTAGCGCCTTGCTCCGCGATGGTTTGCGCTTCCTCCAGGAGCTGCGGACGCTTCTCGTCAAGCTGAGCCACGTTCTAGATATGATCAACGGTTAGTGGCTCAATGAGGAGATTGCCGTACATCACTCTATCAGCTGGAGTAACATGGGCTGATGCCGACGTAGATGCTGGAGGTGGCAAGTTTGCGGTGTTGTTGTTGCTCGGACCGGTGTCGAGTTCCTGCGTCTGCTGCACTGGGTTAGACGGAGGAGGCATGACCTTTGCACGATCATTGTCGGCAGCAATAAGTGGCCCCTTCCCTTTTTCCAGCGCCGTAGGCGGAGCTTGCCCGGGTTGATCTTCATCCATCGCCGTCCCAATGGTGACGAACACCCCTCAGGACATGACGGTATTATTAGCTTGCTCGTCGCGCGAATACTCCTCCTCCATCTCCTGCATAGCGGAGTCTAGCTCTTCTGGACTGAAGTCTATCTCCTCTGAATCTACACTGAAGTCAGCATAAAGTGCGTCAATGACAGAGTTGGAGGATGCCAGGACTTCCTCGATGACGGGCGGTGGAGGTGCAACAGCCTCGACGATGACTGGAGGTGGTGGTGCTGCTGCGACGATGGCGGCCAGAGGCGATGGTGGTGGCTGAATCAGAGGGGCTCCGTCAATGAGCGCAAGCGCTGTCTGAGCTGCCGCTTCGGCCTCTGCGTAGTTGTTGACGATGTTCACCATGCCTTCGAAGGTAAGTCGGCCTGACGCTTGTTGCCACCTTAGAGAATGTCGGAGAAGCGTGCCATGGTCCAGTCCTTCCAGAAAGTGATAGATGGCATCATCATTGGGGTAATTGGCCAGGTCGGCCCATATGCGGAGCCATCTGGCGAGGTAGTCACGGGGGTTTTCGCCCTCTCTCTGAACGCAGCGCGCAAGATCGAAGATGGTAACCACGCCGACGAACTTGGATCTCTGCTGTCCAAACGCACGGACAAAGCCGGCGGATTTGCAGTGATCTTCCACCTTTATATCCTGCACAGGGGTGGTTTGGGTGGGTCTTGAATTTCTCCGATCTTTGCAGGCAAACTCCAAGGGGAGATCCGACATCGATCCTTCCGCGAACGTATCCTGCCCGTAGGCGGTCCGTGCGGGCCTTGATGCTCCTCCAACTCCCAGGGAACTAGTGCCCGAGTCGGTTTCGCCGATGAAGAGGTGGATGTCTCCGATAGGAACAACCGAACACCGCGTAGGGTTCGTCTTCGCCGGGATCCAGAACTAGCCGGGGGGACGATCAGAACGTTTCCGGAGAAGAGAACACGACCGATGGCTACAGTTTCACCGATTCCCGCGAAGATCTTGGTCCTCGCCCGCTGAAGAGCCTGAAGCGCCTCTTACCCCACGGTGGGCGCCAACTGTCGTGGTATTGCCGATGAGTACGCCATGGAGGGGTCCTCACAGTGCGTGTTTAGAGACGTGGGGTAAGGCGGACGGTTGAAGAGTACGAGGTAACACAGCTTACCCAGGTTCAGATCCCACAACGGTGGCGGAATCCTACTCCTGCTATAAATCACTATAATGGCAATACGCCGAGTTACAGAGATAGGTTCGCTGTGCAAGGTGAGTGTAAAATGATACTAGGTTGTCCCCTAAAGGCTCCCATAGGCCCGACTTATATATTCGCCAGGTCCTAGGGTTACAGGGAAAAGTCCTAGCCGGACAGGTTACAGAGTCCTACACCGTCTATCACTAGTCTTGTGTATCTTGTACTCCAAGGCTCCGGGTACGCTGGTGACTCCACCGTAGCCTTCCTTTATCCGGCATGGTCCTCCCTTTTGGATCCACTTAACAGGTCAGGCCTTGAGCCATGCCATGCCGACTATGGGCCACCCGGGTTAGTCGGATAAGAGACATGCTATGAGGATACCCATATAGCATATCCCCAACATCACTTACCTACTCGAGGACGAGCAGGAGTTAAGCTTGGGGATGCTTGATACTTCGGAAACGTATCTATAATTTTTGATGTTCCATGCTTGTTTAGTATCTATTTTGCTTTGCTTTGTCTACACTTTGAGGTATTTTTATATCTTTTATGGAACTAACCTATTAACAAGTTGCCACAATACCAGTTGCATGTTTTCTTCTGTTTTTGGTTCCAAAAAGGCAGAAAATCAATATTCTCGGAATTGGATGGGACAAACGTCAAAGTCAATAACTTTTCGTGGGGAACAAGAAGTCTATAGGGGAGACGGAGAGGCGTGCCAGGGCGGCCACACCCCCTAGGCACGGCCAGGGGTGGGCCCGTGCCTAGGCAGGGTGAGGGGCCCCTAGCCACCTCCTAGGCCTCCCCCTTCGCCTATAAGAGCCCCCCGATGAGAAAACCCTAGATCATCCACAAGAAATCCACGAAAACCTCCGTAGTGCCGCCGCCACCGAAGGGGAGATTCGGGGGACAAAAAGTCTCTGTTCTGGCACCCTGCCGGGACGAAGAGGTGCCCCCGGAGCCATCTCCATCGATCTCCACCACCATCTCCATCACCGTTGTTGATTCCCATGATGAGGAGGGAGTAGTCCTTCTTCGAGGCTAAGGACTCTACCGGTAGCTATGTGTTCATCTCTCTCTCTATGCATGATCTTGTTGTGGTCATGAGCTTTGTAATCAAGTAGATCTACCTTGCTACTCAAGTGCTTTATTAGATCTCTTCTCTCCCCATGTGTGTGAAAGTGACAACGTGCACGCCATGGTGGCACTTAGGCTTGAGTCTACATAAATACTCTTTGTGCTTTAATAGATTGATACGCCCAATTTGCATCACCATTTTATATAATAATTTACCTCTATTCATTTATATTTGTCTTATTATGAGGTATTACTTATGGGTTTTCATCTGTGTATGCATGTAGGATGAATCTTGGAGGATGAACTATCGGAGTCTGGATTCTGATGGAAAAGAAGGCGTTTCAGTGAAATTTTGCAAAGATCAGAAAAATACCATAAAAATATGGAAACATATTATTTTACCAGGGGATGAATAGAGCCAGAAGGAGGAGCGAAGGGGGGCCGCAGGGGGCCCACACCCCCTAGGCGTGGGCCCACATGAGGCCGCGCCTAGGCCAGGTGTGGCCCACCTGCCCGGCCTCCGACTCCCCCCCTTCGCCTATAACTTCCCTACGGAACCCTAACATCGGGGGGAGCGACCACAGATAGATTTCCGCCGCCTCTGGGGGCGGAAAACACCGAGAGAGAAAGATCTCTCCCACAGACAGATTTCTATTGGGGGAATTCCTTCTCGGAGAGGGGAGACCATCGCCATCAACACCATCATCAAGCTAGGATTCATCAGGATCAACATCATCATCATCTACACCATCATCTCCATCAGCACCATCATCACCACTCCATCCCGCTGTAACAATTGTATTGGATATTGCTTAGTTCATTAGGGGAAACTTTCTCGGTGTTAATTACTATTGTAGTTGATGCTTGTGAGTGGAACCATTGGATTATTGTTTATGTTTAGATTGTTATCCATTACCATATCATCTTTGATCTTGATCCATATGATGTCTCGTGAGTAGTTCGTTGTGTTCTTGAGGACATGGGAGAAGTCATGTTGTTACTAGTGAATCTGTGATGAGTTATTATTCAATGGCTTAGTATTTAATTTGTGGTGCTATTCTTCTAGTGGTGTCATGTGAACGTCGACTTCATGACACTTCACCATTTATGGGCCTAGGGGGATGCATTGTGTATTTGGCTACTAATCACGGGGTTTCCGGAGTGACAGAAACCTAAACCCCTGTTAGGACACCTTTGCGCAAGGGAGTGTAGGATCTCAGAGTTTAAGTCTATGGTTAGATTCCCACACAACACTTACAAACACCAGAGAAGAGTACTCAGCTATTTGCAGCGAAAGCACTTGACAGAATTCCCATGTGTCCTCGAGAACGTTTGGTACTCATAAGTATTTCCACCGGCTTGTCCTTTGCTAAGAAATGATTGGGCCACTTGCTCTATTTGTTCGTTACTTCTGTTACTTGCTCTTTGTTTTGTTGCCTTATCAGAAAACCACTAAAAATCCATTTGCTAAGTATTCACAGGGATTTCCTGCTCCATACCACTGTTCAGCACCTTTTGCTCCTCGTTGGGATTGACACTCCTATTTGTCGAAAATACTACGATACACCCCCTATACTTGTGGGTCATCAAGACTATTTTCTGGCGCCGTTGTCGAGGAGTGAAGCGCTATTGAAGAGTGGAACTGGTAAGGGAAACTTTTACTATGAGTATTGCTTTTGTTACTGCTTGTTACTTTGTTTCCAATATGGATAACCCACTTGGTTTTCTGTTTAGGAAAACTAATACCACTGCTAGGGTAGTAGATGAACCACCACCTGTTGAGATAGATCCTTTTAAGATACCTACAAGTATTGTTGACCGTGTTATGGATAATTATTATTTTGGGGATGGAACTGTCCATCCTGGTGATCACTTGCTTTTTATCCATGAATTATGCGGGTTGTTTAAGTGTGCAGGTATCACAACTGAACATGTGAAGAAGAAGTTACTCTCCATATACTTGAAAGGGAGAGCTGAAGAATGGTATAAGCTGCTGAAGAATGGACAATCCATGGAATGGGAGGAGATGTCATCTCTCTTTTACTCTAAATTTGATCCTCCTAGTGAAATTCATAAAGATAGAAATCTTATATATAACTTTTGGCCTTTTGATGGAGAAAACATAGCTCAAGCTTGGGGGGATTGAAGTTACTAATGCTTAAATTTCCTATTCATGAACTCCCTAACAACATTATTCTCAATAACTTTTATGCTAGGATTTCTCTTCATGATAAATATTTACCAAATGCTTGTTGTGCTGGATCATTCAGACGTATGAAGGAAGAAGCTAAATGGGATCTCTTAGACCGTATTCAAGATAACACTGAATCTCGGCAGAATGACAAAGGAAGAAAGTCAGGTATCAACTATGATTATGAATGCATTAAATATTTTATGGGAACTGATGACTTCCGTGATATTAGCAATGAGTTTGGTCTTGGTCCCCAAGTTCTTGCAAATTTTTTTAATGCTTTTGCTTCTTATATTGAGATTCCCAAGAAAGAGTGGGACAAGTACCATGCTCCATATAAAGACATTGTTACCCATGTTCCTGCCGATGAAGAGGTCTATACTGTTGATCCTATTTTGCCTGAACCTTATGTTGAGAAAATCCCTTTTCCCTCCAAGGTAAGGGAACATTCTATTTTAGCTAATGTGGTTAGTAAAGGCACAAAGAAAACTGTAGGGTCTGATGAGTTTATTGATATTGAGCCTGTGGTAGCTATTGTGAAAGATCTTGTCACTAAAAATATAGAGGATGAGCATATTGTCTTCTGTTAAGACGCTACTAATATTGTTTCTCATCCTAAGAAAGTTAGAAAAGCTAGTGTCCCTGTGCTTTCTATTAAAATGGCAGTCATAGCTATTATGGTTTATGTGATATTCGTGCTAGTTCTAGTGCTATTCCTTATGAGCTTTACAGGGAAATTATGCATGAGATTGGTCCTTGTGATCTTGAGGACATTGACGTGGTTATTCACCTTGCTAATAGAGAGCAAGTTTGCCCCATTGGCATTGTAAGAGATGTGGAGGTCCTTTGTGGTAAGATTAAATATCCTGCTGATTTTCTAGTACTTGGTAAAGAAGCTAGTAAAACCTATCCTATTATCTTTGGTAGACCCTTTCTGAATACTTGTGGGGATATCATAGACTGTAGGAAGGAAAAAGTTTTGACTAAGTTTGCTGAAGAGTCTTATGAGTTTAATTTTTCCAAATTTGCCAAAACTCCTTATGAAAATGAACTGCGTGATGAGGATTTCAGGGTTGAACAACTTTTTGCTATTTCGCTTGCTCCTAACAATGCCTTGCAGCAATTTATGGAAGATCATGAAAGTGACGCCTTCATGAAGGAAAGAAATGAGATTGAGGAGGTTTTCCTTCGTCAGCCTGAGTTACTTAAGCATAATCTACCTGTGGAATACTTAGGTACCACACTACCACCTAAAGGGGGTCCTGTTTTCGAATTAAAACCCTTACCTGATGATCTTAAATATGCTTATCTTTATGATAAGAAAATATATCTTGTTATTATCAGTTCTAAACTTTCAGGAAAGGAATAAGAAAGGTTATTGGAGATATTGAAGAAACACCGAGGAGCTATGGGCTATACTTTTGATGATTTAAAGGGGATTTCTCCTACTATATGTCAGCATGCTATTAATATAGAACCTGATGAAAAACCAGTTGTTGAGAACCAATGTCGTCTTAATCCTAAGATGAAGGATGTGGTAAGAAATGAGGTATTAAAACTCCTTGATGCTGGTATTATTTATCCTATTGCTAATAGTAAATGGGTTAGCCCTGTTCATTGTGTTCCCAAGAAAGGGGGAATAACTGTTGTGCCTAATGAGGATAATGAGCTTATATCCCAAAGAGTAGTGGTTGGGTATAGAATGTGCATTGATTTTAGAAAGATTAATAAAGTTACTAATAAAGATCATTATCCTTTGCCCTTTATTGATCAAATGCTTGAGAGGTTGTCCAAAAAAGACTCACTTTTGCTTTCTTGATGGTTACTCTGGGTTTTATCCAATTGCTGTGAAAGCATAGGATCAAGAGAAAACTACTTTCACTTTTCCTTATGGTACTTATGCTTATAAGCGTATGCCTTTTGGTTTATGTAATGGTCCTGCTACCTTTCAGAGATGTATGTCTGCTATATTTCATGGTTTTGTGAAGAAATTATGGAGGTTTTCATGGACGATTTTTCCGTCTATGGAACTTCTTTTGATAATTGTTTGTCGTGATAAAGTTTTGCAGAGATGTAAAGAAACCAACCTTGTTCTTAATTGGGAGAAATGCTATTTCATGGTTAACGAAGGGATTGTTCTTGGACACAAGATCTCTGAAAGAGGCATTGAAGTTGATAGAGCCAAAATTGAAGCAATTGAGAAGATGCATTGTCCTAGAGATATCAAAGGTATTTGTAGTATCCTCAGTCATGTTGGTTTCTATAGGATCTTTATTAAGGATTTCTCCAAAATTTCAAAGCCCCTTACTAATCTTCTTCAAAAAGATGTACCTTTTGTTTTTGATGATGATTATAAGGATGCTTTTGAAACTTTGAAAAAGGATTTGACAACTGCTCCTATAGTCCAACCACCTGATTGGAGTTTACCTTTTGAAATTATGTGTGATGCTAGTGATTTTGCTGTGGGTGCTGTCCTTGGACAATGTATTGACAAGAAGTTGAATGTTATTCATTAAGATAGTAAGACTCTGGATGCTGCTCAAAAGAATTATGCTACTACTGAAAAAGAGTTCTTAGCTGTAATCTTTTCTTGTGATAACTTTAGGCCTTATATTGTTGACTCTAAGGTTACTATTCATACTGATCATGCCGCTATTAAGTACCTTATGACAAAGAAGGACGCTAAGCCTAGGCTTATTAGGTGGGTGTTGCTTTTGCAAGATTTTGATTTGCATATTGTAGATAGGAAAGGTGCTGATAATCCTATTGCTGATAATTTATCTCGTTTGGAGAACATTTATTTTGACCCATTGCCTGTTAATGATAGTTTTCCAAATGAGCAGTTAGCTGCAATAAGGGTAAGTCCGCATGAGAGTCCTTGGTATGCTGATTATGCTAACTTTATTGTTTCCAAGTATTTTGCTCCAACCTTTACAGCTCAGCAAAGAATGAAATTCTTTTAGGATCTAAGGCATTACTTCTGGGATGACCCACACTTATATAAAGAAGGAGTAGATGGTATTATGCGAAGATGTGTTCCAGAGTTTGAACAACAAGAGATATTGCGAAAATGTCATGGCAGTGCTTATGGAGGACATCATGCAGGGGATAGGACTGCACAAAAGATTTTACAATCTGGATTTTATTGTCCTACCCTTTTTAAAGATGCAAGCAAGTTTGTCGTATCATGTGATGAATGCCAACGAGTAGGTAACATCTCTAGACGCAATGAAATGCCTATGAATTATTCTCTTATTATTGAACCTTTTGATTGTTGGGGATTTGACTTTATGGGGCCATTTCCTCCTTCAAAGGGGTGTACTCATATTCTTGTTGCTGTTGACTATGTTACAAAGTGCGTGGAAGCCATACCTACAAACAGTGTTGATGGTAAGACCTCTTTGAAAATGCTTAAAGATGTCATTTTTCCTAGGTTTGGTGTACCTAGATATATCATGACTGATGAAGGCTCTCATTTTATTCATGGGGGTTTTAGAAAAAATCTCGCTAAGTACGATGTAAACCACAGAATTGCTTCAGTTTATCACCCCCAGACTAGTGGGAAAGTAGAAATTTCCAATAGGGAAATTAAATATATCTTGCAGAAGACTGTCAATAGATCTAGAAAAAAATGGGATAAAAAGTTGAATGACGCTTTGTTGGCTTATAGAACTGCTTATAAAAATCCTATGGGGATGTCTCCTTACAAAATGGTCTATGGGAAAGCTTGTCACTTGCCTTTAGAATTAGAACACAAAGCTTATTGGGCAGTGAAAGAGTTGAATAGAGATTTTAGACTTGCTGGTGAGAAAAGACTGCTAGACTTAAGTAATCTAGATGAGTGGAGAGGTGAAGCTTATGAAAATGCTAGGCTCTTTAAGGAAAAAGTAAAAAGATGGCATGATAGGAGAATTCTAAAAAGGGAATTCCATGTTGGTGAGAAAGTTCTTTTGTATAGGTCTCATCTCAGATTTTTTTGCAGGAAAACTACTCTCAAAATGGGAAGGAACTTTTATTATCAAGGAAGTATACCACTCGGGTGCCATCAAAATATCTTCTCTAAAGGATGACACAACGCAGGTAGTTAATGGGCAAAGACTAAAACACTATATTTCTGGAAATTCATATAACGAAGATGTTGATGTTATTCGAATGACGACTCCCAAAAAATTTATTAGAAACCAAACACCAGAGTCTGCGGAGTTCGTCTTTGAATAGGTAAAAGTGGTGAAAACAAAAGGTTCGTGAAACTCCAATCTTTTTATATTTTTGATGTTTTTAATACATAAGGGAAGTTACTGACGAATCGAAGAGAAGCGAAGCCCGGGTGGACAAACCCACCCGAGCACGCCCTAACTTTGGCCGGCGCTGAGGGGTACCCCTCCCGAACTCCGTCTCCGCCTCGTTTCCGTGTAAAAACCTTCCTTATGCCTTGAAATTTCGTAATATATAATCCCCTAGGTTTCCCGAGGTTCTTGCATCGATTTCTCGTCGTGTTTTTGTTTCGATCTATTTCTGGCAGGCAAATTTCTCAGTTTTGGAGCTATAATGTCTTCCTCTGGATCACCCATGGAATATTCCTCTACGGATGTCCTCAACCCGTACATGTATGAGTTGAAGATCCATCCCAAGGAGCGGATTCTCAAAGATGGGAAGGTACAGATGAAAGAAATTGAAGGCCCCAAGGGAGAAGGAAGTCTGGAAGACAAGATGGAAGCATTGGATCGGGAGTTTTTCAGGTACAAGAAGATGGCGGAGCGCGAAGTGGATGTTATTCACAAGATTAGTTCAGAACTCATCACCAAGCACGAGGGAGAGGTTGCTGAGCTCCGAGAAGAGATCTTCTCACTTCGACAGCCTACCAACCAATTGCAAGCACAGCTCTATTACATACAAAATCAAAATTGTGAGTATGAGGATAGATTTGATCGCATAACCTCTGCTGCTAGTTTTAGGATTCAGAGACTAGGACATCCTTTTTGGATGGGGATTCTTTGCCATGGAAGCTTTATGATGACAAGAGAACACCACCAGCAAAGGAGTAATTCGTCATCAGGTTTGGCATCCCCTTGGCTTGTTCCAAGCTTAGGGGAGTGCCGCGGTATCACCACCATTATCTTTTATCCTTTACCTTTTTAGTGGATTCATATCTGTGGTAGAGAAGTTATCTTATAGTTTGGTTTGCATGTGGAAGTATCTCTCCTTTAGTTGATTATCTATTTATCCCTTGGTGTGAGTGCCTTTATTGAATATTAATGAGAAGTCTCATCTTTTACTTTTTGCATTTCTTATTTTAGTTTGCAATATCTATTATATGATGGATCTTGTTGATCAGTATTAGCAGCACTTTATATGATGCAATCTCTATTTCTTATTTTAGTTTGCTAGACAAAAACCTGTTTTGAGAAGGCATACTTCTCATGTTTCCAAACTCCTTTGAACCCAACTTTTGCCACTTGTGTCCACCATATCTACCTAGTAGCTATTGCTATTCCAAGCAAATTCTCAAGCTTCATCTACCTTCTGAATTAAAAAGTATTTTGTTATGTGAAAACTAGTTAGTAAAGGTCTCACGAACTTGATGGCACACTTTATTTTCTTGCCCCTAATAAACTTGAACCATTGTGGACATCGAAGTTGTATATGCTTGCATCTATACGTTGGGATTAGAAGAACCGTGATGTCACGGGTAACGTTTTCAACATAGCACTTATACTCTGTACATTGTCGATATTGTGATCTTTTGTCTATGGATGTCAACGGTGTGAAATGAGAGGGGAACTTGTAAGTCCCAGGGAGTTTGTACTTTTGTGTTAGAGAAACGCCTGGGCCGCTAGCCAAAGCCATGCCTAATCATGGTGGAAACTTGCAGCACCACCATAGTGAGCATTATGTGAAGCATCCTCAATAAAAAAACTATACACGTAGTAAATAAAAAGATCGCTGAGATGCTTACTGTTTGCTTGCCTTGTCATTTTGGTTATGGGAAAGCTCATGTACCATGTGCAAGGGGTACCCCGTTGGCGATTATCAATGATATACAAGTACTTACAATGACAAGAACTTGCCTGGGCCCACAAGTTGTGTAGTATGAGGAGTGGCCCTCATATTCAAGGGACATGAGATTGCCAACTTATATTTTGTCAAGCATATACTCCATCTTTGTTCACTTTAACCTTAACCATCTCAAGATGCTTATGATAGGGGCAATGAGGGCTCAAATATAGTAAGTACCATAATCTTTTGGAAGCTCTTTATGACTTGTAATCCCTGCTACCCTCTAAGAAGGGACCTTTCTCCTAGTTACCAGTTTGAGTCAGTAAACCTATTTCCTCTCTATCTCAAGCAAGCATTTGAGTTGTTGTGTTTCAAGCATTCATATGGTGATTTATTCAATCATGTTATTTATCTTCATTGTTTGCACAAAACTCTTATCTATTGAGTATTACTTTGAAAGCCTTCACTTGTGAAAAACCTTTTTGAGCAAAGAGTGTTCCTGTTTTGAAAATTCTACAAAAAGATTCTTGTGAAACTGTTTGCCAGGTGTTCTTTGACCAAGAACAAGTTTGCCAATTCCAATTATGATTTATCTTTATGCATCTCTATTGTGACTGTTGTACTTGGTTGCAAGTTAAGTTATATAGTGGTGAGTTGCTTTCTTCTATGAGTTGTGAAATGGTAAGTGTGATGCTTCTTGTTCGTATTCTTTTATCGACACTTCACTCCATAAACCTGTGGACATGTTTACTGAGCTTAGTATTCGCTTGGGGACAAGCGAAGTCTAAGCTTGGGGGAGTTGATACGCCCAATTTGCATCACCATTCTATATCATAATTTACCTCTATTCATTGATATTTGTCTTATTATGAGGTATTACTTATGGCTTTTCATCTGTTTATGCATGTTGGATGAATCTTGGAGGATGGACTGCCAGAGTCTGGATTCTGATGGAAAAGAAGGCGTTTCGGTGCAATTTCGCGAAGATCAGAAAAATACCAGAAAAATATGGAAACATATTATTTTACCAGGGGATGAATGGAGCCAGAAGGAAGAGCGAAGGGAGGCCGCAGGGGCCCCACACCCCCCTAGGCATGGGCCCACCTGAGGTCGCGCCTAGGGCAGGTGTGGCCCACCTGCCCGGCCTCCGACTCCCTCCCCCTTCGCCTATAAATTCCCTACGGAACCCTAACATAGGGGGGAGCGACCACAGATAGATTTCCGCCGCCTCTGAGGGGCAGAAAACACCGAGAGAGAAAGATCTCTCTGGCAAATAGATTTCTGCCGGGGGAATTACTTCCCGGAGAGGGGAGACCGTCGCCATCAACACCATCATCAAGTTAGGCTTCATCGGGATCAGCATCATCATCATCTACACCATCATCTCCATCAGCACCATCATCACCACTCCATACCGTTGTAACAATTGTGTTGGATATTGCTTAGTTCATTAGGGGAAACTTTACCGGTGTTAATTACTATTGTAGTTGATGCTTGTGAGTGGAACCATTGGATTATTGTTTATGTTCAGATTGTTATCCATTACCATATCATCTTTGATCTTGATCCATATGATGTCTTGTGAGTAGTTTGTTGTGTTCTTGAGGACATGGGAGAAGTCATGTTGTTAGTAGTGAATCTGTGATGAGTTATTATTCAATGGATTAGTATTTAAGTTGTGGTGCTATTCTTCTAGTGGTGTCATGTGAATGTCGACTACATGACACTTCACCATTTATGAGCCTAGGGGGATGCATTGTGTATTTGGCTACTAATCGCGGGGTTGCCAGAGTGACAAAAACCTGAACCCCCGTTAGGACACCTTTGCACAAGGGGAGTGTAGGATCTCAAAGGTTAAGGCTGTGGTTAGATTTATATCTTAATTACTTTCCTATAGTTATGGATGTTTGCAGGGGGTTTAATCACAAGTATGTATTAGTCCTAGGAAGGGCAGTATGTGTAACATCCCAGCATGTAGGAACTAACAAAGGGTAGATTTAGGAATTTGAAATACTGCATGCATTCATCTGTGAAAATGTGGGTAAAATTTTCGCCAAATAAAAACTTAAAGTGATCAAGGTTTCTTTCATACTCTGAGATTAGGTTTAGTCTTAAAGGATGATTGCTATAGACTTTGATATGATATTTGAGGAATTATGTGTTTTGGGAAATGAATTTGAATTTTAAACTTGAGTGTTTGAATTATAATTCAAATGATTTTTGAATAATGTTTAAATCTTGATTTAATTAAGAGTTAACCAATATAACTCAAACATTATTTAAAGAAAGTAATTAAGAATATGAATATCCATTCCATAATTTTATTCAATAAATAAGTTTAAAAAAATGTAACTTATGGAAATCATCCATAATTTATACAATAGTAAATAAATAAAGAACAATGTTTCTTTATTGATCATAGTATAATCTTTATTACAAATACTAAGATAATGATTACAAAAGAATGGAACTAAAATTACAAATGAATTAAGAAGATTACATATGACTATTCTACAAATAAACCTAAGCTAAAATCATGAATTCCCAAGCCTGGTACCTGCAAAAACAAACATATATAAAAAAATAAAGAAGGTTAGGGTTAGTAATGTTTTACTCTCAGACTTGTTAGTGAAGTGCACTGATCAAGATTCATCATTGAGTAATTTTATAAAAAGGGGCAAGTTTCACCAATATGAAAGAATGTATCTTTCATAACTTTAAGCCAGAAGTCAAATGACAGCAAGGAGGGGCAAGTTTCACCAGCCAGGTAAAAGTAACCAGATAACAGTCAATCTCAAATTCAGAGCATATCCACAAGTTGCACAGCAAGCACACATGCAAGACACACACCAGATTGCATGGTGTGTGCTGTCGGCCTCACAACAACAACTCAATCACACAAAACCATCAGCATAGCCGTGGGCAAGCACCACAACCTCATCTTCTTGTTCATACACATCAAACATCAGCAGCCTAGCCACAGCCAAACCTGCCAAACTAAACTACAAACCAGATCCTCTCAGAACTCACCAAGATGGTGACATAAGGAGGGGGTGGATCAGGTGGACAACAAGGTCAAGACCAAGCTACCAGGAACCAGAAGGTGGATAGCAAGATCAAGGACAAGTTCCAAAAGCTATAAGAAGTAGGGACAACAACAAGAGAAGGACCAGATCTGTCACTTCCCAAAATTTTCCATATTTTGAAATGTGAAAAATAAATAAACAAAATAAATAATTTTTGAAATTTAGGGTGAAAAGAAACTTTTTGATTCCAAATGGAAACATCAAAAACCCCATCTTGAAACAAATTTGAATAAAAATGAATCCAAAAAATTTCAAATCAAGTGAAATGCATTCATCAAAGAAATGAATCTTGAAATTTAAACACTTGGGAAAATAAACCAAAACCCTAAAACCCTAATGTAATAAATCATTTCCAAGATCTCCCAAAGACTATGGATTTGATCCATATAAAAATCTATCAACAAACATTTATAAATGATCAAAAATGACAAATAGAAATATTATAAAACCATAGAAATTGGTTTCACTTAATTTGGAGCTATGGATAAAAACTTAGGAATTTATTTAGATAAAAGGAATTAACTTCCAAGGATAATAAAGCTCATATCTAAAATCCATACCAACTTATGAGCAAAATAATCCTAAAGAGATATAAAAGGATAAAAAAATATTAAATAAAATTATACAAATTGGAATCACTAATTTTGGATCTATAAATAAAAAGATATGGATTTTAGAAGATAAAGAAAGAAATAAATAAATAAGGAATATTTAAAATCCAAATTAAATCTTGGCCAAGTCCATAAAAAAATAAAAGTTTATTAAATAATAAAAGTAAAGAAAAGACTATTTAAATAAAACTATATGGGCTTTGAACCATATTCAATTTTATTTAAATGAAGACAAATTGCCTAAACTAAGTAAATAAATTCCAAAGGAATTATTTAGAAAACAATTTAAAACTTGAATTAAAACCATAAGCAAATGGAACAAAGATAATTCAAATCCAAATAAAATGAAGGGATAAAGAATATTCTAATAAAATTTATATGGAATTAAAACCATATTTGATTTTGTTTGATTAAAGACAATTGCTCAATATAAATGATTAATAAATCATATTAAAATACTTTAAATAATTCAAAGTGAATTATTTACACTAATGAATAAATAAAACCTACTGAAAAAGGTTTGATAAAAAATAGAATTCAAATAAGGGTTTGAAAATATAATTAAAATTTTATTTGATTAAAAACAAGTGCCTAATTTAAATAAAATATAAATCATAAAAGAATAAAAGAATTATTCTAAAATGGACTTTAAATACCTATTTAAAACAGTATAGAAACATACTGAACATTTAGAAAGGATTTGAAAAACAAATATGAATTCAAATGGTAGTTTGAAATTCAAAACAGAAAATCTAAATAGAAAAATAAAAGGGAAACATAATAAAAAAATGAAAGAAACGACCCAACCCACCTGGCCCAACTCCCAGCCCACCCGGGCCACTCTCTTCCCTCCCCAGATATTTTCTCACCGCAGCCTTTCCCCCTCACCCCACTGACCATTGGGACCCACTGCCACGCAGGCATCGTCTTCAACCCCGTGTGACCTGTTCCCCTCATTTCCTCTGTCGTTTCCTGCGTTTAATCCTTGGATTCAATTCGATTGATTACACGCGTGATTCCTGCCTCTAACCATGCTCGATTAAATGTCCACCTCTCCTCTCCATTTTCCCATATTCACCACCCCCGAGAGCCCCTAGGTTGCTCCAATTCTTCGCTCGAACCCCACTGCTCCGACGAGCTCTAGCTCGAATTCCGGCTAGCTCCGACCACGCCCCTTGCCCTGGCTCACACGAGATTGTTCACCATCACCATACGCATCCACTGGCACCTTCCGTTTGCCCACGCGCACCCCATACACTCGGCAACGACCACGTTTGAGCGCCACCATCGTCTGCTTCTACTCCGACGAGTTTCCCGATGAGTTATGAACGCCCCTATCCCTCTCGACGATGCTCTCACACTCTCCTCTCTCGCACGCATCTAACGCACCTCCCCTTTTGTATTCGTGTGCCTCGTAGCTTCGCCCTAGACGACGACAGAGCATGCCCGACGGTGACGGCGACTCCGGCGAGCAATCGATAGCAATCTCGTGCGCCCCTGGCCTTCCCACGACCACCTCGAGCATCCCCATGCCACGGCGACTCCGGTAATCCCCACACCCTCTCCTTTGCTTCCTGGAACCACCGGAACGCCGATGACAGAGCGTCGCCGCCGCGCGTCGACAGCCAGCGCCGCCAGTTAGTGGCCAGCTGCTCTGGACCGTTAGATGCAGATCCAATGAATAGGATAGATTGACTTAACAAAGCGGTACGAATCAATCTGTGCCATGCGATTCTAATTAGATCCTGTGGCCCATGTTGCTCAATCCTTCCGAAACGGTATGGACCAATAAAAACATGACGCGTGGCCTAGCTGTTGTTTTAAAAACCAGATTTGATCTATTAGTGGTTTGATTTTGTAAAATCTATAACTTTTGTTCTGCTTGGCCAAAAAATACAAATTCAAATGCCCCTGAACTCAATAAAATTCTAGAAAATAAAATATTTTTGGATTCACAAAAATGCAAACTATCCAAATAAATTGAGATATAAAATTTTAGACATATAAATTTTATTAAGAATTTTGTAATTTATATATTCCTTATGGAATTTTACAAAATTATTGAAAGATGATAAAAATAAATAAAAATCACTTTCATCATATATTAATATTTTAGTATTTTAGAAAAATACTAAACAAATATTTAATAACAATTTTTGATATTTAAGTGATAATTCTTAAAAGAAATATTAAAGCAATAAAAATCAAATAAAAGTGGAAATAAAATAAAAGAATACAATATTCTATTATAAATATTAAAAATTAATATTTCTTTATTATTAAAAAGAGTTTTTATAATAATGGGGAAAATGCATATCAAGTTAAAAGATGCATTACATTACTTTGCATAATCATTTTTGCTTCTTTAAATATTGTCCTTACCGGGCAATAATGATGTTTTTGTAGACATAGAAGCTCAAGGTCTAGTGCAAACATCAGACTTCACTACCTTGCCATCACAAGGCAAGTTCATCTCTTGCTCATGTCCTTTGAAGAGTCTTTATCAAAGTATTTGCGAATTGTGTGTTAACATCAATATTCTAGAAAAGGGAAAACATTATTTTCTCAAGATACTAAATCTAAGATATCATCCTAAGTGATGATATAATGAAGCAATAGAACTCAGAGTTCTACTTGCACTAATGATAAACAATTAGGAATTAATTACCCATGACATCAGTGATTCTAGCGTCGTATATTACGCGTTAACCATGAGATTTGGAATGGGACGGAGAAGTCAGCTGTATCATTTTCCTCTTGTATGGAGGAAAGACGACCTTAACGTGACGTTGTGATTCCTTGTGTGGATCCAACATATGGGTGGGCACCCTTACGCCCCACACTTTTGGTGTCTAGATTATCTATGAATGGTGTTTAGGGAGATAGTCCATGTAAATGGTACTAATCCGGGCATCACTAGGTCATAGAGTCTTTGGAAACTCATCAGGGTTTTAGCCTGCCCAAAAGGGGGCTTAACAAAGGTGAGCTAGCCGAAGGATCGTGCAGACATATGAGGTCACGGAGAGGGCAGTGATTGGCTTGGACCAACTACTGGGGAACTATGACTTGTTACTCCATGTTCCGGGAAGGAGCTACGAACACGGCAGGAAAGGAACTCCATGAAAGTTCTGGTCAACCTATGAAGGCTGATGGTCATAGATTTTTATAATAAAAACAATCTTTGAAGAAAGATTTACGAAAATTGCATAATGCCAAAGACTGATAGTCCGAGGTGGTAGATAGAGCATCAAACTTCCTACCTTGCATATAATGAACTTGTTGGTTAACGCTGTTACTCATCCTTTCCTTTGAATCCTTGCTTAGACTCTGAGAATCCCGAAGGTACTCCAATGTACGCATCTGAGAAAAAAGAGTAGGTCTTCTATGAAGAGCCCAACTTGTACGGAGCCGTAGAAGGGGAGGATTACGACATCGTCTATGGAGGAGAGTTCCAAGAGTCTGAATAAATACTATAGTTCTAGTAGCCACTTGAGCCGAGCAACATGAACATTATATATCAAAAAGTTGTTGAGCTCAATTTGGTGTTTAAGTTTTAAATTTGAAACTTCCGCTGAAACACTTATATTTTGGTTTGTACGTTGAATCTTTTGGAAGTCTTGAACTTCCGGTATTGTAATAATAATAACGTGTGTATGTTTGTAATATGGACCCGCAATGTTTCTGTTGTACCACTCTGAGGGATGTGATATTTACGGAACGATGTTCTGTGGATGTCATGTCAACGACTATAGTGTACTACACATGCAGTGGTATGCTGGGTCACCGCAGTTGGTATCAGAGCAAATTGCTTTGACCTTAGGTTGGAAACCTAGTAAAGGGTATTACCTGTAGGAAAGTGCAGCAACGATAAAGAATTATCTAAAAGTAATATAATGGGTATTCAATTGAGAATATTCCATTATATATTTTAGTGCGATAATTCTTTGTTATGATGCAATATATTATTGGATAATAATCAAAACTATTTTATGATATACAGAGTTATGGCACCAAAGTTTCCAAAACAGACTTTGGTAAGGAAAGAGGAGACTCTTGATGATTATCAAGGATCATTCACAAACTAACTTCGTCAACTTTTAAAGATCTTTAGTTGTCCAACTAGAATTCCAGTGAACACTATCACTTACCTTGATGGCCGGATGTTATCCAAGTATCGTGTGAGTATCCAACTTCCAGAGGAGCTTGGATTGTATCACGATCTACCTATAGGAGAAGGAAGGAGTCATTTAGCAGCATATCATGTTGCTGTTGTGGAGGCGATAGCTAATATCCGGGAGCATAAAGCCAAGGAGTTAAAAGGTAGCACGTTCTCTGTGATACCTCATGATTCCATAGACTCGAAGCCTATACCGGATCATCTTACTTTGGTTAAGAAGCATCCTAAGTTATATTCCAAGTTTATGGATAGATATCAAACACTCGTTGCGTCTTTTTACAAGACACATCAAGTGATTGTTGAAGATAAAAATGATTTGTTAGAGGATCTAACTGATCTGGAAAGGAGGAAGCAGTTAGCATTCCATTTAGAGAAGGAAGCAGGTAGTAGCGCAACACCTATCTTTAAGGATATACCTATAGATCCTGAATATTTTATACCATATCCTTATTCACCAAGACCTGAACCTATGCACAATCCTACTTTGGATATGAGGTATGTAGTACCACAGGGCTCAGAGGATGGTTCTGATTCGGAACTTCCTATTGATAATTCGGATGGTTGGATAATGGGATCATATGAAGGATCTCATGAACACCAGATGTCCACAGATGGTTCTGACAGAAATGTTGGACAATCTAGCTGGATGGGTGCAAGGATTAACCCTAGTAACAGTAGTATAAATACCATGTCAATAGATAATCAGGATGAAGAAGAAGATCCTGAGGAGAGAGTGTTTGAATCATCAACATCTTCTCAAAACCCAGGGAATATACATTATCCAGTGTTTAACTATCTTGCCCAAAGGAGCACCTAGGAAGCAGCAGGATCTGCGTATCCTGTTGACAACTCAAGTAATGAAGCTTAGGAGATGCAAGCGGGAGATAATGTTGAATATGTTTCTGAAGACTTTTCAGCTGAGCTGGAGGGATTCAATGCGCTCAGGTTGAGTAATGACTCAAGTCCTGACACTTCAGATACAGAGTATGTTCCTTCTGGAAGGCCATTTGTTCCACAAACTGTGCGACGAACAACACATCATCACGGTTGGACATCAGGCATGTATGATGAGCGTAGTTACTACTAGAAGGAGGCAACTAGTTAGTGATATCAAGTACCATGTATTGTACTCCAAGAAATAAGATAGTGAGATGAATAAGGTAGTTTTGTGATTATACCTATATGGTATATGTTGTAATGACTTTGTATTATTATGATATTATGTATAATATGTGAAATGCATATTTGGATCTTCTTTGGATTTTCATTGTGTGACTAGTTCTGTGCGTAAAGTCGAGCTCAGAACACATGTGAATGATGTAATTATGAGTATTCGCTTTATGTTGCAGGACTAGAGGGTCATGGATACGGGTGTAGAATGCAAAACTGAGCAGCAGCGGATGGAACGAGAGGCCAAGGAGAAGTCCGATGCAGATGCCGCAAATCAGGGAGCATTACCACTACTACCAATGACGTTGTTAATGGAGCAGAACTTTATGCAGTGTATGCAAATGATGCAAGAGACCCAGAACAAGTTCATGGAGGAGTTGCTGGGACAAGAAAATCAGAGGGCACCTAAAGGTGGAGGAGTGAGTCTATCTGATTTCCAGAATGCAAGGACGTTACCTTTTGCATCAGCCCCTGAACCAATGGATGCAGAAGATTGGCTAGAAGATACAGAGAGAAAGCTAAAGACTTTAGGTTGCAATGAGGAGGAGAAATTGAGGTATGCAACTCATCTTCTGACAGGACCTGCAGCATCTTGGTGGGAAAATCAGTTGGCCATGCAACAACCAGGAAGGGAGTATTCCTGGGAAGAGTTCAAACAGAGATTTCGTGAATATTATGTTCCAGAGAGTGTTATGGAATTGAAGCGGAGATAATTTGAGGAGCTGCAGCAGGGATATACCAGTGTTATGAAGTATATCCGGGAGTTTAGTCAACTATCTCGTTATGCTGAGGAAGAGGTTAACACAGAGGAAAAGAGTAAGAAGTGTTTTCTGCGTGGATTAAATCCATTTGTGAAGATGCAATTGAGGTTGGATAATAAGCAAACTTATCAGCAGTTGCTAGATGCAGCTATTACCTTCGAAGATGACTACAAGAATGTCCAAGAGGATAGAAGGAAGAGAGCTAAGAAGGAACCAAGAGGATACAAGCGAGCAAGCCCAAGCCCAATCTGGAATTCAAACCAAGGAATAGGCCCTATAACAACAACAATCCCAATCGGAGTGCAAATCCAAATGCAAAGAATATTATATGTCACAATTGCAAACTCCTAGGGCATATTAGTAGGGATTGCCCGAAACCAGTAATTGTATGTCTCGCTTGTGGTCAGAGAGGTCACATGAAGCCCTATTGTCCAAGTAAACCACAAGGTGGTTGGCCGGCTCGAGATGGAAGGCAAGCCAGTGGAGGAAATGCACAACCCAATAAAGGAGGAAATAATGGCAAGAACAACAATGGTAAGAGGAACAGACCTACCGGGAAACTGAACTGTGCAACCCTCGAGGAGGTGGATAATTCAAAGCATGCCGTGATAGGTACGCTCAATATTCTTACCAATCCCGGCAAAGTTCTATTTGATACTGGTGCAACTACTTCATTCATTTCTGAGAATTTTGTGATAAGTTTGGGATTAGAAGGGCAACGTTAGAAAGTCCTATGACCGTAGTTACGGCAGGGGGAAATGTGATTGTATGCCACATCAAACAAGATCAGGTTATCTCGATCTATGGTTGTACATATTTCGTAGACCTTTATGTGATTCCTTTGAAGGTAATTGCAGTAGTGTTGGGGATGGACTGGATGATGGAACACGGAGCTCAGATAAATTGTGAGGAGAAAACTGTCTCAATCAAAACTCCAAGTGGAGAAAGGATAGTTTACCAAGCAGATAAGCATAGTCATATTATGGTGGATCTGTAGTTGAACTCAATGAAAGAGGTCAAATTGGAAGAGATTCTTATAGTAAATGATTTTCAAGACGTTTTCCCAACAGAGCTACCGGGAATGCCACCAGATCGGGAGATAGAGTTCACAATTGATCTAATTCTTGGTACAGCACCAATAGCTCAAGCACCATATAAGACGGGACCCAAAGAGTTAAAAGAACTCAAAGAGAAAATTGATGAGTTAGCCCGAAAAGGATTTATTCATGAAAGTGTATCTCCATGGGGAACACCAGTAATCTTTGTGGATTAGAGAGATGGTGGCAGAAGGATGTGTGGAGATTATAGAAATCTGAACAACGTTACTATCAAGAATAAGTATCCTTTACCAAGGATCCAAGATTTGTTTGATCAAGTGAAAGGAGATGGAGTATTTTCAAAGATTGACCTAAGATCTGGATACCATCAAATCAAAATCAAACCAGAAGATGTTCCAAAGACAGCATTTGTCTCAAGATATGGACACCATGAGTATCTCGTAGTACCATTTGGTTTGACCAATGCACCAGCAATATTCATGAATTTGATGAACAAAATCTTCATGCCATATCTGGATAAGTTCGTCATAGTCTTTATTGATGATATTCCAAAGATAAGGAAGAGCATGTCGATCATTTGAGAATAGCATTGCAGACTCTAAGGGAGCCTAAACTTTATGCGAAGTTTAGTAAGTGTGAATTTTTGCTAGATAAGGTAGAATTCCTCGTCATGTGATCAGTAAGGATGGAATTGTTGTTAATCCATCTAAAGTTCAATCAGTATTAGAATGGACTGCACCAACCAATGTGAAGCAAATTCAAGGTTTCTTAGGAATGGCTGGTTATTATCGGAGATTCATTGAAGGTTTCTCCAAAATAGCTGGACCAATGACCAAATTGCTAAGAAAGAATACACCATTCAATTGGGATGAGAAGTGTGAAGCAAGTTTTTAGGAGTTGAAAACCAGGTTAACCACAGCTCCAATCCTAGCAGTTCCTGAAACAGGGAAGGACTTCACGGTATATTGTGATGCATCTAAAGAAGGTTTAGGTTGTGTATTAATGCAAGATCGGAAAGTCATTGCTTATGGTTCAAAACAACTGAAACCACATGAAGTCAACTATCCAACTCATGATTTAGAGTTAGTAGCAGTAGTTTTTGCGCTGAAAGGATGGAGGCATTTTCTTTATGGAGCCAGATGTGAGTTATACACTAGCCATAAAAGTCTCAAATATTTCTTCACTCTAAAAGAGTTGAATGTGAGACAGAAGCGTTGGTTGGAACTAATCAAAGATTATGATTTAACAATCAACTATACCCCAGGGAAAGCATATGTTGTAGCTGATGCTTTAAGAAGAAAGAGTGTAGATATTCAGCCTAGTAATCGGGGGCTACCAAAAGAGTTACAAATGGACTTGGATGGATTAGAGCTTCAATTCATCAAAACAGAGGTTCTTGGAGGACTAGCTACTATGTAGGTAGTTGCAAAGCAGGACAGTGATCTTAAGAAAGAAATTTTTAGACATCAAGCAGAAGATCCTTTTATTGCTGAGGAAATTCGGAGGATATCTCAAGGTCAAAAATCTGTTTTTCGCCTTGCAGAATATGAGTCCTTATGGTTTCAAGACCGTCTTTGTGTTCCAGATGTGACTGAGATTAGAAATGTCATACTCGGAGAAGCACATGAAACCCCTTATTCTATACATCCAGGAAGTACTAAAATGTATATGGATTTGAAAGAACTATTCTAGTGGAATAACGTGAAAAGAGATATTGCTAAATATGTATCTGAATGCCATACTTGCCAAAGGGTGAAGGCTGAACATCAAAGTCCAGCAGGACCATTACAACCTTTGGAAATTCCTGAATGGAAGTGGGAGGAAATAGGTATGGATTTCATCACAGGATTGCCCATGACACCTAAACGGAAGGATATGATATGGGTAATTATGGACAGACTCACTAAGAGTGCACATTTTATTCCGGTAAATCAGAAAGATAATGTCGAGAAGCTAGTTGAAGTTTACGTCAAAGAGACTGTAAGTAAGCATGGAGTACCCAAAAATATCGTAACTGATAGGGGATCAGTGTTTACTTCGGCATTTTGGAAGCAATTGCATGAAGCACTTGGTTCAAAGTTAGATTTCAACCTGACATATCATCACGAGACAGAGGTCAAACTGAAAGAACAAATCAAATACTAGAAGACATGTTAAGAGCTTGTGCACTAGATTTTGGAGGAACATGGGAAGATCATCTACCATTTGCAGAATTTCCTATAATAATAGCTATTAGAGTAGTCTGAAAGCAGCTCCATACCAAGTTCTGTATGGAAGGAAGTGTAGATCACCAATATGTTGGTATGAGCCTGGAAGCAGCAAAGAATTTGCACCAGATTATATCAAGGAAAGACAAGATATCATTGATAAGATCAGGGATAGACTGAAAATAGCGCAGAGTAGGCAGAAAAGTTATGCGGATCAAAGTCGAAGATCATGGCATCCAGAAGTGGGAGATATGATATACTTGAAACTAAGTCCAATGAATGGAGTGAAAAGGTTCAGAGTTAAAGCAAAATTGAGTCCAAGATACATCGGACCATTCAAGATATTGAGTCAGAACAGAACTATAACGTATGCTTTAGAGTTACCATCAAGATTAGCTCAAGTGCATAATGCTTTTCATGTGTCACAACTTCGGAAATGTTTGGAAGTTCCGGATGATGCAATCACACACCTGGAGATAGAACTACAAGAAGACTTGACCTATATTGAAAGGCCCTGTAAAGTTTTGGAAGAAAACTGGAAAAGGTTGAGGAACGGAGAAATCAAGTATTGCAAAGTAAAATGGGAACATCACCCTGAAAGAGAAGCCACGTGGGAGAAAGAGGAGGATTTAAGAAAAGCCTATCCAGAACTATTCAGGTACATCTAAACAAACTTCGGGACGAAGTTTAATTTAAGGGGGGAAGTCTGTAACATCCCAGGATGTAGGAACTAACAAAGGGTAGATTTAGGAATTTGAAATATTGCATGCATTCATCTGTGAAAATGTGGGTAAAATTTTCGCCAAATAAAAACTTAAAGTGATCAAGGTTTCTTTCATACTTTGAGATT
Source organism: Avena insularis (assembly GCA_023614405.1). Classification (NCBI taxonomy): domain Eukaryota; kingdom Viridiplantae; phylum Streptophyta; class Magnoliopsida; order Poales; family Poaceae; genus Avena; species Avena insularis. The sequence continues at coordinate 24,306,404 of CM042689.1, read as the reverse complement.
AGGTTTAGTCTAGGATGATTGCTATATACTTTGATATGATCTTTGATGAATTATGTGTTTTGGGAAATGAATTTGAATTTTAAACAAGAGTGTTTGAATTATAATTCAAATGATTTTTGAATAATGTTTGAATCTTGATTAAATTAAGAGTTAACCAATGTAACTCAAACTTTATTTAAAGAAAGTAATTAAGAATATGAATATCCATTCCATAATTTTATTCAATAAATAAGTTAAAAAATGTAACTTATGGAAATCATCCACAATTTATACAATAGTAAATAAATAAAGAACAATGTTTCTTTATTGATCATAGTATAATATTTATTACAAATACTAAAATAAAGATTACAAAAGAATGGAACTAAAATTACAAATGCATTAAGAAGATTACATATGACTATTCTACAAATAAACCTAAGCTAAAATCTTGAATTCCTAAGTCAGGTCCCTACAAAACAAACATAAATAAAAAAATAAAGAAGGTTAGGGTTAGTAATGTTTTACTCTCAGACTTGTCAGTGAAGTGCACTGATCAAGATTCATCATTGCGTAATTTTATAAAAAGGGGCAAGTTTCACCAATATGAAAGAATGTATCTTTCATAATTTTAAGCCAGAAGTCAAATGACAGCAAGGAGGGGCAAGTTTCACCAGCCAGGTAAAAGTAACCAGATAACAGTCAATCTCAAATTCAGAGTATATCAACAAGTTGCACAGCAAGCACACGAGCAGGACACACACCAGATTGCATGGTGTGTGCTGTCGGCCTCATAGCAACAGCTCAATCACACAAAACCATCAGCACAGCCGTGGGCAAGCACCACAACCTCATCTTCTTTTTCATACACATCAAACATCAGCAGCCTAGCCGCAGCCAAATCTGCCAAACTAAACCACAAACCAGATCCTCTCAGAACTCACCAAGATGGTGACATAAGGAGGGGGTGGATCAGGTGGACAGCAAGGTCAAGACCAAGATACCAGGGACCAGAAGGTGGATAGCAAGATCAAGGACAAGTTCCAGAAGCTGTAAGCAGTAGGGACATCAACAAGAGAAGGACCAGATCAAGCCAGCAAGATCAGGCTATCAGATCAACAAGTTGCAACCACAACAACAACAATAGTTGTGGTGAGTTATATAAAACCATCACATGATCTGTTTATCATATCAATGAATCATGTGTTGTTTTATATCTAACCTCTCAGTATTCATCCAAGTGGGATGAATCCATCCTGGAAGGTTTTAAAAATTAAAGTCATAATCACAAGATCAACATACCAGTATAACCAGGATCTCAGCCCAACATCATTGATCCTGGTTACAAAAGCCAAATCCTATATTTCAATATAGCCCAAAGGAAGGATTATGAAAATCTGGGCACACCTCTTAAAAGAGTAGCACCTCAGTATTCATAAATCCTATAGATCCATGGAAAACCATTAGCACACCCATTGTTTTCCAACTATGCTTCAAGAATTAGCAGCTGGTAATTCTACCAGAATATTTCTATCAGGGACGGCCATTAGGAAACTAGTTCCTATGCCTCAGACCAACATCATAGGCAGGAGAATTTAAAAGAAGCTTTCATTTTATCTTGCCAGTATTAACCACAAGCACTATAAGAGCTAAGCTCAGGAATATTACCCAATCACTTGTGTGCCATTTTATAATGGTATCACAAGGACAAGTTCTAATAAGCTAATCCCAATCTTTACTTAGTTTCACAAATAAAAAGGGGCAAGCCACTAAATATCATCTTCGTGAAACCAAATGCCAGGAATCATTATCAAACTCATCTATACATCTATATAAAATCATTAACATATAATGATTATATTTAGTATGTATATTCTCATACAAGACACCCATTATAAATGCAGTAAGCAATTACTGATATAACTATTGTCTGTATAAACATCTTGACAGTGGAAAGTTCTTAGATCAACAACATTCCCAAGTAGGTATTTCGTAGAAACACTAACATTGGATCATAGTAAATTACCACTGAAATAAGTCCGACAAGCTAGTAGAATCACCAAAGCCAACTACAAATAATAATCCACAGCAAACAGTCATTCATCATGCTCAAGGATTATCACCACTAGATCCAAATCACCATAGATATGATCAACAGAGGGATATGAACCCTAATCAGAATAAGAAGCCTAATTAGGATATGAACCCTAATAAGAATGCAAGCACTAGGCAAGGGTAGCCACTAGATGCACACAGAGAGATTCATGATGATAGGATGAACTAAGATCCATAGAGGCAACTTACTCGGGGTCCTCGCTGACGAATTGAAGAGGAAGCAGTAGGGACGACGTGCTCGTGGCGGCACGGGGAGCACCCAGAGGGCGTTACAACCCGCACCAGCCACGGCAGCGGCCACCGCAGCACACGAACATCGCACACCACCATAGGAGGGTCCATGGCGGCGGTGGCAGCACCCAACCCAAAACCTAGGGTTCGGGAACGGGGTGAACCTGGCCACAGGGGAGCTCCGGAATCAAATTGAATTGGACCATATGGACGAGCATGGTCGCCAACCTTGTCCTACACCACGGTGGTGGCAGGAAGACCGGCCAAGTGAACATCGCTAACGGCGCTTGAGAACCCCACGGGGTCGAGGGAGAGGGGAGATGAGAACAAAGAAGAGACAGAGTGAATGAGTGGGCTGGGTGGGCCGAAGACCCTTCGGGGTGATGATTTTGACCCTACCCTATTGGGCCACAGGGGCCCAATAAGCCCAAATGGCCAGCCCAAGTCGTTTAGAATCTGTTTTAATAAATAGGAAAAGACCAAAATGCCCCTCAACTCAATAAAATTCTAGAAAATAAAATAAAATTCCATAAATTATAAATAAAATATTTTTGGATTCACATAAATCCAAACTATCCAAATAAATTGAGATATAAAATTTTAGACATATAAATTTTATTAAGAATTTTGTAATTTATATATTACTTATGGAATTTTACAAAATTATTGAAGATGATAAAAATAAATAAAAATCACTTTCATCATATATTAATATTGTAGTATTTTAGAAAAATACTAAACAAATATTTAATAACAGTTTTTGATATTTAAGTGATAATTCTTAAAAGAATTATTAAAGCAATAAAAATCAAATAAAAGGGGAAATAAAATAAAAGAATACAATATTCTATTATAAATATTAAAAATTAATATTTCTTTATTATTAAAAAGAGTTTTTATAATAATGGGGAAAATGCATATCAAGTTAAAAGATGCATTACATTACTTTGCATAATCATTTTTGCTTCTTTAAATATTGTCCTTACGGGCAATAATGATGTTTTTGTAGACATAGAAGCTCAAGGTCCAGTGCAAGCATCAGACTTCACTACCTTGCCATCACAAGGCAAGTTCATCTCTTGCTCATGTCCTTTGAAGAGTCTTTATCAAAGTATTTGCGACCTTCCGACCAATGGCCCCCTCCACCGAACCATGGGGCAGATCCAAGTGTACCAAGGCGCTACTTGCGTCCTTCGAGGAGGCCGAGATCCTGCGCACCGGCAGATGACGCATCCCCGCGGCCGGAGAAGTCACTCCGGACCCGTGCGAGGGAGAATTCATCTGCTTCACCAGCCACCTGGAGCGGGGGCTGGGGTTTCCCACTTCTCTCTTCTTCCGGCGCTTCTGCGCCTACTACGGGATCCAGCCATCAGACCTAGGCCCGCATAGCATCGAGCAGCTCGCCATTTTCATGGCGTTCTGCGAGTGCTATCTGGGTTGTAGGCCCTACTTCCCCTTGTGGCAAGATCTGTTCCACGGGAGGATCAGCCACGAACAATCAGGCGGCCCGATGCTGGTTGTGGGTGGCCTTACGTTCTAGCTGAAGTCAAAGGTGTCATTCTTCGACCTGATGTTGCCCGCCAAGGCGGAAAGCGAATGGAAGAAATCCTGGTTCTACGTCACCGAGTCGACTCCAGCCGGCGAGGTGGCTCTTCCAAGGTATTCCGCCGACCGACCCGAATCGCGTTGACTCCAGGTCGGCAAGCTCCCGCTGGATCAGCGGATGGTTGTCGACGAAATGCTTCAAACCATCCGCGGTCTAAAGAAGAAGGGCCTCCAAACCATTAACCTCTAAAATTGCTGGTTCGGGCGGCGGCTCGTGCCTTTGGCCCGCCGCGTCCATTACATGTACGAGTATATGGGTAAGGACGACCCGACGAAGTCCTGCCTCGCTGAGTGGAGGCTCGAAGATTACACCCTGGCCCTAAAGAAGATCACCAAGGCGGCGTACCTGTACGTGAAGGCCGGGGTCGCCCCCTATACCTCAAGGCGCCCAGCTCCGATGGTAAGTCGCCATTTTCGCCACCATTCGCAGTCGCAGATGATGCATTCGCGGTTATGCCGACGTTGTCTCATGCTGGTTGTAGTTGTTCCAAGTGGTGGAAGGGTGGCTCCCACCCGCAGACGACGAGAACTCGAGCTCGTCCGTCCAGGACGGGAGCGAGTCGCCACCCGCCAAAGGCAACGTCGGGAGCGACGAGGGTGATGACGACGACGATGGCGACGAGCCGTGAAAGACGCTGCCCCGACAATTCACAAGACTCGCGGGCAGCATCAGCGCGAGCTCGAGGTGAGTAGAAGCCTCGAACCTCATGATGACGACGACGACGAGCTTCCCGAGCACACCTCACATCGTGAGGCCACGCCGTCAAAGAAGAAGAAGAAGAAGAAGAAGAAGAAGAAGAAGAAGAAGAAGAAGAAGAAAAGGAAGAAGAAGAAGAAGAAGAAGAAGAAGAAGAAGGAGGAGGAGGAGGAGGAGGTGAAGGCTCCGCCGAGGAGGAAGACGAAGCCGGCGAAGCAGACGTCTCCGCCCCGTTCTGCGACCAGTTCTGATGCCACCAGCTCGGCTAAGGGCGAAGCGGCCCGCACGACCGTAGCATCGGATGCTGCCGCTCCCCTAGATGAGGTACCTCTGGCATCGCTTCCACCCCCATTCGCCCCGGTCTCTAGGTTGGGGGTACTCCAGCCGCAGCAGCTTCGCCTCCCAGGAAAGCTCCCGCTGATGTCATCACGGAGGCTCCTGCCGCGGCCTCGTCTTCGAAGAGGCCCTCTATGTCTTGGGTACACGATGTGTTAGAGATGGGCCTCAGTCGGAAGTTGGGGCCCGAGCTGGAGAAGCCGGCCAGCATCCGCACGGGTCTGCGGTTCATACCAGTCGCCAAGTAAGTCTTGTTCATCTGCTTGCCTTCCGTTGTAATCGGACAGTTTTACTCATATCGTTGTTTCACGGGACTGGAGTTAAAAAGATCGGCCATACTTCCGTGGCCAAGGTTCCGCCAGTCTTCACCGAGGAGGACCCCTCGCAGAAGAGGAAAACTGACATAGTCGCTGCTCCCGCAGACAGTGCTAAGAGGGCGAAAGGCGACGACATCGTCACGGTCTCTGATGACACGGCAGTTGCTCCAAGCGAACCTCCGACTACGGCGGAAGTGGCCTCGAAGACCAAGGAGGCTGTTTCCTCCCCCGAAGTGGCCGAGCCGGCTCCTAGTGGCGTCGCGGCGTCCGCGATTTCTCGCTTCATGGCCAAAGGCGGCGATGAGTGGTCTGGCGCAGCCAACGAGCCTTTGGGGTCGCCGAGATGGAGGTCGAGCAGCATCGCGGACACACTCCGGTCCTGCTTGCATCTGTGGACGCGCTGCAGCTTCACGACATGATGGGTGCAGCCATCCAGGTATGTCCAGTCCCCGAGGATCGGGCCACTGAATTTTAGTGGTCGGATTCTTAGTGTTTTTGTAGCGTCCAGTCCCCGAGTGCCTAGTCGATGAATTTCAGCGGGTGGGCGCTTAGGATTTTTGATCTCCAGTCCCTGAGTGCCTAGTCGCTGAATTTCAGCGGGTGGGCACTTAGGATTTTTGATCTCCAGTCCCCGAGTGCCTAGACGCTGAATTTCAATGGGTGGGCACTTAGGATTTTTGATCTCCAGTCCTCGAGTGCTTAGTCGCTGAATTTCAGCGGGTGGACACTTAGGATTTTCGATGTTGTTGACGGTTTAGTTTGTGCGTAGGGCCTGCAGCGCGAATCGGCCGATCGGCTTGCAGCAAAGTGTTGCATGGAGAAGGAACTTGTTGCCATCCAGGAGACGAATAAGGGACTCCAAGCAATTGCAGCCGAGGCGGAGGAGGTCCGCCGGGGCCTTGTCCCGGCGGGTGACCTGATGGCGGCTCAATCTGCTTTGAGAACAGCCGAGAAGCGGATCGCTGATCTGGAGCATGAGCTCAAAGAAGCGAAGGCGGAGGCGAGCTCCGCAGAGGGGCGAGCGAAAGCTGTTGTGACAGCTGCCGCTGAAGAACGGAAGGTGTCTGACGCACTCATTGTTGGGCTGCAGAACGACTTTTCCTTGCTTCAAAGCTTCATCACGGGCCTCTGTCGTCCTCTAATTGGTAAACCTTTCTTCCTCTGCCTGCAACAGATACATTGTGGAATCGTTGGTGTACTTACTGTCGGCTTTTGTCCACAGGCCGGATTATTGATAGCTCGGAGGAGGCGCAGTCACACGACGCGCGGCAGTGTGTGACCACTCTGGTCGACTCGGCCGCGTTGTTCGCGGCCTACATTCGAGCGTATCTTCAGGAGATATAGCCCACGGAAGTGATTCCTAGCGACCTTGTCGAGGTATGGCGTTATCTGGGTAGTCGACGCGGGGTCAAACCTTGGTTTCGCCTTGTAGTTATCGCCGTCGCGGCGTTGCCCTCCGTCGCGACGGAAGCTGTTGGGCTCACGCTGCGCGTGCCCGGCGTTGGCGACTCGCCCGTCATTGCGGCGTTTGCCGGTGAGGCGAGTGTTGCTGTAGCGTAGTTAGGACCGTCGTCCGTTGTCGTTGCCGCTCGTGCAGCGTTGGCCTCCCGACTCGTTGTCGGTTTCCTGGTTTGGGTCTTCCTTCGCGTATCTTTTGGCAATCTCGAGGAGGTCCCGTATGTTGTCGAGTGTGCGGGAATGTCGTTTGAGCTTGGCGACCAAGGGCTCGTAGCGACACGAGGTCTTGAAGCAGTGGACCACGGTGTCCGGGTGGATGTCGACCGCGTTGTACCATAGTTCTTGCCACCGCTGGACCCAGTTGCGGGTCGACTCGCGGGATCCCTGGACGCATTGTTCCAGGTCCTCGATGGTGGTGGCGCGGGTGTAGGAGCACTCGAAGTGCCTGACGAAGGCATCTCGCATCTCTTCCCAGGAGTCGATGCTATCCTGAGGAAGGGTGTTGATCCACTGCCTGCATGTTCCCTCCATCATCAGGGGGAGGTAGCGGGCGGCTAGCAGGTCGGTGTGGCCAGCGATCCCCATCGCCATGAGGTATGTGTCCAGCCACACGGAGGGGTCATACGAAGGGTCGTACTTCTCTATTTCCTTCGGCGCTTTGAAGTTCGCTGGGTATTTTTCGCCTCAGATCATCGGTCCGAAGCACCTGGGCCCGAGTCGCCTTAGCGACCCCATCGGCTCGTCGTCGCGGCGATTGGTTAGGGTGTGTCACAGGTCGTCGGGCTGGCGTGCGCGCCAGCTTTGGTTGTTGATGATGTGGGTGCGGGCATCGATGGGCTGACCGTTGGCGGCGACGAAGTTGGTCGCTGGCCTGGGGTCGTTGGTGGAGAGTGCCGCGTTCGCGGGTCGGTGTTGGAGCTGCAATGGTTCGGGTGGCGGGCAATTGAGGGTGTTTGCCGCTAATGGGCGGCCGCTGGAGGCTGCTCTGCTGCCCGAAGAACGCGAGTACATCCGACCCTGCGAGTCGGCGCCTGCGTTTTGCTGCTCGACCGCCTTTGCGAATAGGGCCCTGACGTACTGGATCTGTAGGGCGCCGTCACCGGTGGTCGTGATGTTGTCGGCCGCTGCTCGGCCCGCCACGAGGTTGTCCATCGGGGTGGAGAACAGTGGTAGGCCGTTCGCGTCTCGCTCCTGTGAGGAGACCAATATCCGTGGCTGATCCCTGGGGGGTGCACGGTTGGGTGGAGGTGGGGCGCCCATCGTCGTTGACCCTGGTGGGGGCCGGGCGCTTCCTCTTGGTAGCGCGTTCTCGCAGATCACGCGCTCGGCCACGCGGGTCGGGTCTTTCTCGTCGTCGAAGTTCAGGGCGCGCCCCTGGACGGTGGGGTTCAGGCGCGACCTGATTCGCTGCTGGTGGTAGCGCGACAGCTCCTGCGCCGTCACCTGCTCGAGGCGAAATTTTTCGCGCTCGGCTTGCTCCTTGCGGACTGCCTCCGCCAGCTTCAGGCGGAGTTCCTCGACCTCCGTTGCCGTGGCGTTTGGAGGGATCGGGGTGGAGAAGGGATCCTCCAGCGGATCGGTGCCAGTTGCCATGTAGGTCGCGGCATGGCGACCGGTCCCGTCGCGGAGATCGGCGGAGTTTTACGACCCGGAGTCGAAGTCGAAGATCCCAAGGATGGAGGGATCCTCGAAGTCTCCCACGTTGGAGACCTGGGTAATGGAGCCCGCGGGCGAAGCCGCGGTGATGGATCCGGCGAGTGACGCCGGGGTCGCCAAGTCAGCGTCGTCGTTGAGGGCCGCGTCTTCCACGGCCGCGGAGTTTTCGGCCACGTAGCTGTGGGCCGAGTTGTACTCGGAGGCGAGGCGATGGGTCGTGCGGGCCTGGCTCTCGGAGAGCCGGTCGCGTGGCGGCGACTCGCGGATGCGAGCCGAGTCTTCCGAGACGATGACGTCGGTGAGGCCGACGAAGAGGCTGATCGTGCCGACCGGCAAGATCATGATGTGTGTGACGGGTCGCGCCGCCGGGACATAGCTGCTCGGCAAGATCTGGAGCATCTTGCCGATCGCTATCATGCGGCCGGTGGCGACCGACTCGTTGATGGGCAGATTGGATCTCGCCGCAGAACACCGGCCAGACCGGCCAGGCCCCGCGGTGGGCGCCACTATCATGGGAATGACCATGGCGAATCCGCAATCGGCAGTGGTAGTAGAACGAAGGGCAAGGCGGCAGTCATCTGCGGTGCGAGATGAGTGCGGATACGAGGTTTTACCCAGGTTATTGCCGGAGGTAAAGACCTACTCCTGCTAGATTGTATTATGATGGAGTTACAATGGGGCGAGCTCGACGGCTAGGCGGCGAGTCGCTTGGGTGGATGATGGAACGTATGTTTACACGCCCTGTAGGAAGGTTTATATAGACTCACCCCCCCTCCCCCTAGGGTTTACATATCTCAACCGAATCAGTTAAGGTTTTGGTACTCGTTTAACCTAATCCGACTGGGCCTATCTACTCGCATGGGCCTTCAGCTTCCAGTCGCTTGAATCCACGCCAGGCCTTGATCCAGTCGCCGTCCTGCAGGCCCACTCGCCAGTTCCTGGGCCAGTCAGAAACGTCCTGCTGGGTATACCCCGGTAGGCATATCCCCATCACATTTTGTGAATTTGTCGACTGCGACTAGTAGGTGGGTGAAGCCGGAGGGGGCCTTTTTGAAAGGGCCTACCATGTCCATGCCCCACACGGGAACGGCCAGGTGATGGGGATTGTCTTGAGCGCCAAGCTCGGCACGTGGGTCTGGTTGGCGTACTTCTGGCATCCGACGCACCGTTGGACAATGTCGACAGCGTCTACGTGTGCGGTGGGCCAGTAGAAGCCGTGTCGCATAGCCTTTGCGACCAGGGAGCAGGCACCGACGTGGTGGCCGCAGTCGCCGGAGTGGATGTCTTGGACAATTTTGCGTCCTTCAGCGGGTTGAACGCAGAATTGGAACACGCCGGTCACGCTGTGCTTGTGGAGCTCGCCGTTGATGATGACGAAGGATTTGCAGCGGCGTGCTATCATCCGGGCATCCGATTCATCCGCTGGCAGGGTGCCTCCCTCCAAGTAGGCAGTGTAAGGCGCGGTCTAGTCGTCTGGCTCGGCGATAAGCGCGACCAGGGCTTCCTCTGGTTGCAGCGGGATTCTAATGTCAATCTCCCTTGGGGGAGATACGGAAGGCTTGGTGATGGTGTCGAGGAAGACGTCGGCGGGTGGTGCGAATCGAGCCGAGCCGATGCGAGAGAGTGAGTCGTCCTCCTCATTCTTCCGCCTGTCAATCCACTCGACGGAGTAGCCTGCGAAGTGTCCACCCAGCTTGTCCACTGCTTGGCGGTATGCTGCCATGGTGGGGGAGACGGCTGTTGGAGATATGCCCTAGAGGCAATAATAAATGTAGTTATTATTATATCTTTGTGTTTATGATAAATGTTTACATTCATGCTATAATAGTATTAACAAGGAAACCATTAATACTTGTGTGATTTGTAAACTTAATTTGAAGTCCCTAGTATAGCCTCTATACTTCACTAGCTTGTTGGTTGATTGATGATTGTGGTTTCCCTATCATGAACATTGAGATGTTATCAAACAACAAGATCATATCGTTAGGAGAATGATATGGTGGACATACTCCTATAGATAAGCGTAGCATAAAGATCAAGTCATTTCAATAGTTCAATTGCTATATGCTTTCGATACATAGTAACCTAATTCCGACCATGAGATCATGCATATCACCTTTACTGGATGGATGCTTTGATGTCATCAAACACCACACCGTAACAGGGTGGCTATAAAGGTGGTATTGAGTGTTCGGAAAGTATTGGTTGAAACACATGGATCAAGAGTGGGATTTGTCCATCCATATGACGGATAGATATTCTCTTGGCCCTCTCGGTGAAATGTCATCCAATTAGCTTGCAAGCATGTGACTGGGTCACAAGGGATCACATATCACGGGAACGAGAAAAGAGTACTTATCAGTAACGAGGTTGAACTAGGTATGCAGAGATACCGACGATCATAACCTCGGATAAGTAACATATCGTGAGACAAAGGGAAATTGGTATCGTATGTAAGTGGTTCATTCGATCGCAAAGTAATCGAGAAATATGTGGAGCCATATGAATTTCCAGATTCCTCTATTGGTTATTGTTAGGAGAAGTGTCTCGATCATGTCCGCATAATTCACGAACCGTGGGAGACACACTTAAGGATTCGACGTTGTTTGAGTAGTTATGGTATTATGAGAAAGAGACCGAATGTTGTTGAGTCTCGGATGGGATCCGGATATCACGAGGTGATCCGGAATGGTCCGGAGAATAAGATTCATATAAGGAAAGTCCTGTTTGAGTTGGGGAATGGTTCCGTGTTTTCATCGGGAACATTCTAGAAGGTCCCGGAATGTCCGCACTCGGGAGGGAAGGGTACATGAATGTGTCATTGTAAGTTGGAATGATTGCATCATGTACTAGGTGTTCTTGCTGTCCAAAATAAAGGGTTTATTTAAATCCTAAATTGAAAAGTCAAACGGCTAGTTTGAAAGTCAAACGGCAATTTTGGGAAGTGGGAAAAGAGGAGGAGGTGGAAGCCGACTTGGGGGAGGAGTCCCCTTGGTCGGGCGCCACCCAAGGCCGACTTGGGAGGGACTCCTCCCTGGTCATGCCCTCCCACCTATAAAGGGAGGGGCAGGGCCTCCCTCCTAAACACACAAGTTCCTATCTTCTACCTCCGGTTTAGAGCCGTTTTGGTTTAGAGCTTCTAATTGCTTTAGCCAGCGGTTTAGAGCCTTCTAATTGGTTTAGAGCCTTCTAATTGGTGTGTCTAATTACTAGACCACTAATAGCCTCTCTCATAAGCACCACCATACTACTTGGCTTAAGCGAAGCCTGCATGGATCTCCCTCTACTTCCCCCACTGCCACAGTCACCGGAATCATGAGGAGAGTGCTACAACCTCCGCTGCTGGAACAAGGGAGAGGAAGGTCTTCGTCGAGTAGCGAACGTGTGACCGACTACGGGAGCGCTGCCGGAACGTGGCGCCGGAAGGATCGTCTACGCGATCTTGAGATCGGAAAGAGTACGACTACATCACCCACGAGAATCTGCTCTCGTTAAACACTTTGGAATCTTCGAGGGTGAGTTATTCCATCGACTCGTTGCTACAATCTAGTAGATAGATCTTGGCTTGTTTGTTTGTATGCGATAGAAAATTTTTGTTTTCCATGCTACGAAACCCTACAGTGGTATCAGAGCCGTGTCTATATGTAGATCTGTTGCACGAGTAGAACACAATGGTCATTGTGGGCATTGATGCTTTTATTGTAGATTGCTTTTTGTGTACTTTGCATCTTGCGGTATGTTGGGATGAAGAGTCCCGGGCTAACCTTACATGACATCGTTCATGAGACTTGCTCCACGCTTGACATGCAACTTGTATTGCATAAGTGGCTTTGCGGGTGCCTGTTTCTCCTAGCATAGTAAAGATCCAATTTACAACGGGTGATCAACAATGCTAGTATCAATGTTGTGGTTCTTGTTCGTAAGTTAGAACGACACTTATTGAAAGCCCCAAACCACGTAAAATATGCAAAGAAAGTAGAGGCGTCTAACTTTGTTTTGGTGGGTGTGCGATGATGTGATATGGCCATGATTGTGAGTATATTTGATGTATGCAATGTTCCTTATTGTAAGTTGGCAACCGGCAGGAGCCATATGGTTGTCTTTAATTTCTGTTAAGACCTGCGTGTCTATTCAAAATAGTTGTAATAGTTGAAGCTGGTGGACGACAACCATGAAGAAGCGTCATTGACCTTGATGCTATGCCGGTGATGATGGAGATCATGTTCGTGCTTGAAGATGGAGATCGGAAGCACAAAGAAGAAAGGCCATATCATATCACATATTATGAATTGCATGTGATGTTAATCCTTTATGCATCTTGTATTGCTTAGTAGACGACGGTAGCATTATAAGATGATCCCTCATGCACATAAATTTCAAGTTCTAAAGTGTTCACCCTTAGTATGCACCGTTGCCAAAGCTTGGTCTTCGAAGCACCACGTGATGATCGGGTGTCTTTGATTCCGCGGGTGAATACAACGTAAGCAAGCCAGATTTGCTTATGCGGTAGCTAAGGTTTGATCTTGACGAGCCTAGCATGTACGGACATGGCCTCGTGAACACGGATCGCGAAAGGTAAAGCATGAATCATATAGTAGATATGATGAACATGATGATTGTTCGCCATTGAAACTATATCAACTCTCGTGATGATCGGTGTTGATGTAGTGGATTTGGTTCTGTGATCACTAAAACAATGTGAGGGATGTTGTTTTGAGTGGGAGTTCACCTAGTTTAATTTCATTAATTAATTTGAACTCAATTTGTCATAAACTTAGTCTAAACTATTGCAAATATGTTGTAGATCAATGGCAGCCTACCATCAATTTTAATGCGTTCCTAGAGAAAGAAAAGTTGAAAAACAATGGAAGCAACTCATGGATTGGTTCCGCAATTTGAGGATTGTCCTCACAACTGGTAATTTGACCTATGTGCTGGATGCACCGCTAGGTGACCCACTGCAGCTGATGCTACCGATGAAGTAAAGAATGTTTACCTCGCCGGAAGAATCAAGACTCCATAGTTCGATGTGCTATCTTGTATGGTTTAGAATCGGAGCTTGTAAAAGGTTTGAAGAGTCGATCCATATGATATTGTCGAGGATCTCAAATTAATCTTTGAGACTCATGCGGCAATTGAAAGTTATGAAGCTTCGAAAGTTCTTTAACCGCAAGATGGAAGAGGGTAGCTCTGGTGAGCATGTGCTTAAGATGTCTGGGCACGCAAATAAACTTCAAAGTTTGGGTATAGTGATTCCTAATACTTTGGGGTTTTACCGCATCCTCCAATCACTACCACCAAGATACAAGAACTTTGTGATGAACTACAACATCCATAACATGAACAAAGAGTAGCCAGAACGATTTGCTATGTTAAAATCTGAAGAATTGGAGATCAAGAAAGAGCACCAAGTGTTGATGGTCAATAAGACCACCAAATTCAAGAAAGGCAAGTCTAAGCAGAAGGGACACTTCAAGAAGGGTGGTAAGAAAGTTACCATGCCGAAGAAGACCAAGGCTGGACCCAAGCCTGATACTGAGTGCTTTTACTGCAAGGGAGAAGGTCACTGGAAGCGGAATTGCCCAAAGTACTTGGCGGATTTGAAGAACGGCAACATCAAGAAGAAAGGTATATCTGATATACATGTTATTGATGTGTATCTCACTAGTATTCGTAGTAGTGCCTGGGTATTTGATACTGGTTCGGTTGCCCATATTTGTAACTTCAAACAGGTGCTGTAGAATAAACGGAAGCTAGCGAAGAACGAGGTGACAATGCGCGTGGGAAACGGATCAAAGGTTGATGTGATCGCGGTTGGCACGCTACCTCTTCATCTACCATCGGGATTAGTTTTATACTTAAATAATTGTTATTTGGTGCCTGCGTTGAGCATGAACATTATATCGGGATCTTGTTTATTGCGAGACGGTTACTTGTTTAAATCCGAGAATAATGGTTGTTCGATTTATATGAGTAATATGTTTTATGCACATGCACCTTTGATAGATGGTCTATTCTTGTTGAATCTCGATAGTGGAAATACACATATCAACAACATTGAGGCTAAACGTTTGAAATCAAGCGATAATTCGACCTATATGTGGCACTGTCGTCTTGGTCACATTGGAGTGAAGCGTATGAAGAAACTCCATTCCGATGGACTTCTTGAATCACTTGATTTTGAATCACTTGAAAGATGCGAAGCATGTCTAATGGGTAAAATGACTAAGACTCCATTTTCTGGTATGATGGAGCGAGCTACAGACTTATTGGAAATCATACATACCGATGTGTGTGGTCCAATGAGTGTAGCATCGCGCGGTGGTTATCGTTATGTTCTTACCTTCACGGATGATTTGAGTAGATATGGGTATATCTATTTCATGAAACATAAGTCCGAAACTTTCGAGAAGTTTAAGGAGTTTCAAAGTGAGGTAGAGAATCAACGTAACAAGAAGATTAAATTTCTACGTTCTGATCGTGGAGGTGAATATCTAAGTTACGAGTTTGGCGAGCATTTGAAGAAATGTGGAATACTTTCACAGTTGACACCGCCGGGAACACCACAGCGTAATGGTGTGTCTGAACGTCGTAATCGAACTCTCTTAGATATGGTTCGTTCTATGATGTCACTTACAGATTTACCGCTATCATTTTGGGGTTATGCATTAGAAACAGCCGCATTCACTTTAAATAGGGCACCGTCTAAATCCGTTGAAACGACACTGTATGAATTATGGTTTGGGAAGAAACCTAAATTGTCGTTCCTTAAAGTTTGGGGATCTTGAGCCTATGTAAAGAAGTTACAGCGGACAAGCTTGAACCCAAAGCGGAAAAATGCGTCTTCATAGGATACCCAAGGAAACTATTGGGTATACCTTCTATCATAGATCCGAAGGCAAAATCTTCGTTAAGAATGGATCCTTTCTAGAGAAGGAATTTCTCTCGAAAGAAGTGACTGGAAGGAAAGTAGAACTCGACGAGGTTGTCGAACCTTCTCTCGAATTGCGAGTAGCGCAGACCGGAAGAAGTTCCTGTGGTACCTGCATCAATAAGAGAGGAAGCTAATGATGATGATCATGAAACTTCGGTTAAAGTTGCTACAGAGCCTCGGAGGTCAACGAGAAATCGTACCACTCCAGATTGGTATGATTCCGTTATGAATGTCATGTTGGTGGACAACACCGATGACCCCGAGACATATGAGGAAGCGATGATGAGCCCAGATTCCAATAAATGGCAAGAAGCCATGAAATCCGAGATTGGATCCATGTACGAAAACCAAGTATGGACTTTGGTGGACTTACCGGATGGCCGGAAGGCTGTCGAGAACAAATGGATTTTCAAGAAGAAAACAGATGCTGATGGTAATGTTATCCTATAAAGCTCGACTTGTCGCAAAAGGGTTTCGACAAATTCAAGGAGTTGACTACGATGAGACTTTCTCACCGTAGCGAAGCTAAAGTCTGTGAGGATTATGTTAGCAATCGCTGCATATTATGATTATGAGAGATGGCTGATTGATGTCAAAACAGCATTCCTCAATGGAGACATTGATGAAGATTTGTATATGATGCAACCCAAAGGTTTTGTCGATCCTAAAGATGCTAACAAGGTATGCAAGCTTCAACGGTCCATCTATGGATTGAAGCAAGCATCCCGAAGTTGGAATCAACGTTTTGATAAGGTAATCAAAAGTTTTGGTTTTATACAAACTTATGGAGAAGCTTGTATTTACAAGAAAGTGAGTGGGAGCTCAGCATTCTTAATACTATATGTGGATGACATATTGTTGATTGGGAATGATGTAGACCTTCTTAATAGTGTCAAAGAGTATTTGAATAATAGTTTTCAATGAAGGATCTTGGCGAAGCTTACATATTAGGCATAAAGATTTATAGAGATAGATCAAACGCCAAATATCATTGTCACAAAGTACATATTTGGACAAAGTTCTAAAGAGGTTTGGAATGGAAGATAGCAAGAAAGGGTTCTTGCCCATGTTGCCCAATACGACCTTGAGTAAAACTCAAAGTCCGACATCGGCAGAAGATAGAGAAAGGATGAGTAAGACTCCCTATGCCTCAGCCATAGGATCTCTAATGTATGCCATGCTATGTACTAGACCCGACATCGCATATGCGGTTAGTCTAACTAGCAGATATCAAAGTGATCCAGAGTGGATCATTGACAATGATCAAAAACATCCTTAAGTACTTGAGAAGAACTAAGGATATGGTTCTTTCTTATGGAGGTGATGAACAGCTCGTTGTTAATGGTTACACCGATGCTAGTTGGAACACCGATCCGATGATTCTAAATCACAACTGGATAATGATTTATTTTGAATGGTGCAGCGCTTAGCTGGAGGAGTGCAAAGCAAAGCGTTGTGGCGAGATCTTCAACTGAATCGGAATACATGGTCGCTTGGAGGCTTCACAAGAAGCGATATGGATGAAAGAGTTCATTACTGAGCTGGGTGTGGTTCCAAGTCTTGGACCCAATGTCTATCTATCGTGATAACATGGGCGCCATAGCCAATGCGCAAGAACCAAGGTCACACAAGAAGTCTGAAGCATATCAAGCTGCGTTTCCACGCTATTCGAGAACATATCCGTGGATGGGGATATAAAGATTTGCAAAGTACACAGATCTGAATGTGGCAGATCCGTTGACTAAACCTCTCCCGAGGGCAAACATGACCAACACCAAACTGCCATGGGTGTTCGGTATATTACCATGTAATCTAGATTAGATGACTCTAGTGCAAGTGGGAGACTGTTGGAGATATGCCCTAGAGGCAATAATAAATGTAGTTATTATTATATCTTTGTGTTTATGATAAATGTTTACATTCATGCTATAATAGTATTAACAAGGAAACCATTAATACTTGTGTGATTTGTAAACTTAATTTGAAGTCCCTAGTATAGCCTCTATACTTCACTAGCTTGTTGGTTGATTGATGATTGTGGTTTCCCTATCATTAACATTGAGATGTTATCAAACAACAAGATCATATCGTTAGGAGAATGATATGGTGGACATACTCCTATAGATAAGCGTAGCATAAAGATCAAGTCATTTCAATAGTTCAATTGCTATATGCTTTCTGATACATAGTAACCTAATTCCTTCGACCATGAGATCATGCATATCACCTTTCTGGATGGATGCTTTGATGTCATCAAACACCACACCGTAACAGGTGGCTATAAAGGTGGTATTGAGTGTTCGGAAAGTATTGGTTGAAACACATGGATCAAGAGTGGATTTGTCCATCCATATGACGGATAGATATTCTCTGGCTCTCGGTGAAATGTCATCCAATTAGCTTGCAAGCATGTGACGGGTCACAAGGGATCACATATCACGGAAGAAAAGAGTACTTATCAAGAACGAGGTTGAACTAGGTATGCGTAGATAACGACGATCATAACCTAGGATAATTAAAATATCGTGAGACAAAGGGAAATTTGTATCGAATGTAACTGGTTCATTCGATCGCAAAGTAATCGAGAAATATGGGAGCCATATGAATTTCCAGATTCCTCTATTGGTTATTGTTCGGAGAAGTGTCTCGATCATGTCCGCATAATTCACGAACCGTGGGGAGACACACTTAAGGATTCGACGTTGTTTGAGTAGTTATGGTATTATGAGAAAGAGACCGAATGTTGTTCGGAGTCTCGGATGGGATCCGGGATATCACGAGGTGATCCGGAATGGTCCGGAGAATAAGATTCATATAAGGAAAGTCCTGCGGAGTTGGGGAATGGTTCCGTGTTTTCATCGGGAACATTCTAGAAGGTCCCGAATGTCCCAAGCACTCGGAGGGGAAGGGTACATGAATGTGTCATTGTAAGTTGGAATGATTGCATCATGTACTAGGTGTTCTTGCTGTCCAAAATAAAGGGTTTATTTAAATCCTAAATTGAAAAGTCAAACGGCTAGTTTGAAAGTCAAACGGCAATTTTGGGAAGTGGGAAAAGAGGAGGAGGTGGAAGCCGACTTGGGGGAGGAGTCCCCTTGGCCGGCGCGCCACCCAAGGCCGACTTGGGGAGGGACTCCTCCCCTTGGCCGCCGGCCCTCCCACCTATAAAGGGAGGGGCCTCCTCCTAAACACACAAGTTCCTATCTTCTACCTCCGGTTTAGAGCCGTTTTGGTTTAGAGCTTCTAATTGCTTTAGCCAGCGGTTTAGAGCCTTCTAATTGGTTTAGAGCCTTCTAATTGGTGTGTCTAATTACTAGACCACTAATAGCCTCTCTCATAAGCTCCACCATACTCGCACCGGCTTAAGGCGAAGCCCTGCGGGATCTCCCCTCTACTTCCGGTACCACGCCGTTGTGCTGCCGGAATCGCGAGGAGAGTGCTACAACCTCCGTCACTTTGGAACAAGGAGAGGAAGGTCTTCGTCGAGTAGCGAACGTGACCGACACGGAGCGCTGCCGAACGTGGCGCCGGAAGGATCGTCTCGCGATCTTGAGATCGGAAAGAATACGACTACATCACCCACGAATCTGCTCGTTAAACACTTTGGAATCTTCGAGGGTGAGTTATTCCATCGACTCGTTGCTACAATCTAGTAGATAGATCTTGGCTTGTTTGTTTGTATGCGATAGAAAATTTTTGTTTTCCATGCTACGAAACCCTACAACGGCGTCGCAGGTGCCAGCGACGAGGTCGGAGTCTTCGTAGCAGCGCAAGCGGTTGACGTTCATTTCCTTGGCAGCTCGCATGCCGTGGAGTAGCGCCTCGTACTCGGCCATGTTGTTGGTGCAGGGGGTGAAGTCGAGGCAGAGGACGTAGCGGAACTTGTCGCCCTTTGGAGAAGTTAGCACGATCCCTGCTCCTGCGCCGTCCGCGTTCTTGGAGTCGTCGAAGTGTAAGCTCTAGTAAGGGAGGTATGGCAACTTTTCTGGCTGCTGGGCCTCTTCCCAGTCGGCGATGACATCCGCAAGAGCCTGCGACTTAATCGCTTTGAGCAGCTCGTACTTGATGTTGTGGACGCCGATCTCGACGGCCCACTTGGCGACTCGCCCGGTCGCCTCGCGGTTGCGGATGATGTCCTGCAACGGTGCTAAGGAGACGACCGTTATCGAGTGCTCCTGGAAGTAGTGTGGCAGTCGCCGCTGTGCTCTAAAGACCGCGTATACCAGTTTCTGGTATTGCGGGTAGCGCTGGCGCGACTCGGTGAGGACTTCACTGATGTAGTACACTGGTCGCTGCACCGGGCGCTCCTTTCCTTCCTCTGGTCGCTCGACGACCATGACGGCGCTAACGATGCGCTCGGAAGCCGCGACGTAGACCAGCATGGGTTCGTTGTCGACGGGTGCGGCGAGTAGCGGTGCTGCGAGTAGCACCTTCTTGAGGTCGCGGAGCGCATCGTCCGCCTCCTTGTCCCATTGGAAGGTGGTATTCTTGCGCATCAGGCGGTAGAGGGGCATCGCCTTTTCGCCCAATCGGGGAATGAAGCGACTGAGAGCCGCGACTCGCCCGGCCATCTTCTGGACGTCGCGCATGCACTCGAGTTTGCCGAGTCGAGAGATCGTGTCGATCTTGGTGGGGTTCGCCTCGATCCCGCGCTTGGAGACGACGTATCCCAGTAGCTGCCCTGCTGGTACACCGAAGGTGCATTTGCCTGGGTTTAGCTTTATCTTGTACTTCCGCAGGTTGGCGAATATTTCCGCTAGGTCAGCGAGTAGGTCGCTCTGGCGAGCGGACTTCACCACCACGTCGTTGATGTAGACGTGGATATTGCGGCCAATTTGGCTCGCAAGGCACTCCTGCATACACCGCTGGTAGGTCGCCCTGGCGTTCTTGAGGCCGAAGGACATGGCAGTGTAGCAGAAGGCTCCAAATGGCGTGATGAACAGCGTCTTCTCTTCGTCCTCAACGGCCATTTTGATCTGGTTGTACCCAGAGTAGGCGTCGTGGAAGCATAGCGACTCCGAGCCCACGGTGGAGTCGATTATTTGGTCGATCCGCGGGAGGATGAACTGCTCCTTCGGGCAGGCGCTGTTTAAGTTTGTGTAATCGATACACATCCTCCAGGTCCCATTTTTCTTCTCGACCAGGACTGGGTTTGTCAGCCACTTGGAGTACTTGATTGGCCGGATGAAGCCTGCAGCGAGTAGACGCTGCACTTCCTCGGCGATGGCACGGCGGCACTCTTCATTGAAGGGCCGCAGCGACTACTTGACGGGTCATACTTTGGGGTCGGCGTTGAGTTTGTGCTCAGCAAGTTCCCTAGGGACACCAGGCATGTCAGAGGGCTTCCATGCGAAGATGTCCCTGTTCTCACGGAGGAACTCGATGAGCGCGCCTTCCTATGCTGGGCTCATGCCCGTCTCGATCGTCACCGTCTGGCTAGAGTCGTCTGGGACCAGCTCGACAGTGCGGGGGTATGCGTCGTTGCCTCGAAGGCTGAGGTGTTGCCGCCCTTCGAGTTGGGCTTCTTGAGTATGGTGGGGTCGTTGTTGTTGACCCCGCTCGCGTAATTGGCGAGCTCGTCGGCGTGGTTGGCCTCTGCCGCGATGACGGCGTCGGTGATTTCAGCTCCTTTGGCCTCGCACTCGGCGGCCATGTCGGGGTCGCCGTGGATGGTGATGACGCCACGCGGTCCGGGGAGCTTCATCGCGTTGTACGCGTAGTGGGGCGCCGCCATGAACTTGGCGAACGCCTGGCGCCGCAGGACACAGTGGTAGGGGTTATCGAAGGGCACCAGCTCGAAGACGATCCGCTCGGTGCGGAAGTTTGCCGGTGTGCCGAAGGTGACTGGCAGCGTGACCTTGCCGATCGGGTACGCCTTCCGACCGGGGACGATGCCGTGGAACATGGTGTAGGTCATCTCGACCATCGACTGCGGGAGCCGCAGTCGCCTGAAGGTGTCCAGGTACAGGATGTTGATGGAGCTACCGCCGTCCATCAATGTCTTGGGGAGCCAGTAGTCTCCCACCTTAGGCTTGACCACCAGGGCGACTCGGCCTGGGTACTCGATTCGTGGCGAATGGTCCTGGCGGCTCCAATTGATTGGTTGCTTAGACCAGTTGAGGAACTGGGGGACGTCCACCTGGGCCACCACGTTGACGGCGACGGCGCGGGCGATGACCTTCTTCTCGCGCTTCGTGTTGAAGCCTGTGAAGGTGTGGAGCGATCCGGCCACGCTGCCGAATTTTCCGCCGTTTGGCGGGTTATTGTCGGGGTCTTCCCGCACGCGCCGTGCCTTCTCGATCTCCTTGAGAGAATGGCAGTCGGCGGTCGTGTGCGTGGCAGGTTTTCCTTCCCTGCTGTGAAATACACAAGGTTGGTTAAGAAGGGCCGCGGGGTCGAACCTCGGCTTCGCCTTGTAGTTGCCCCCCGTCGCGGCAGAAGCTCTTGGGCTCGCGCTGCGCGTATCCAATGTTGGCGACGAAGTCGACTCACCCGTCAGTACGACGCTTGCCGGTGAGGCGAGTGTTGCTGTAGCGTAGATCGGATCGTCTTCCGTTATCGTTGCCGCTCGTGGGGCGTTGTCCTCCCGGCTCGTCGTCGGTTTCTTGGTTTGGGTCTTCCTCCGCGTACCTTTTGGCGATATCCAGGAGATCCGGTATGTTGTCGAGTGTGCGGTACGCTCGTTTGAGCTTGGCGACCAAGGGCTCGTAGCGGCACGAGGTCTTGAAGCAGTGGATCGCGGTGTCTGGGTGGATACCGACCGTGTTGTACCACAGTTCTTGCCACCGTTGGACCCAGCTGCAGGTCGACTTGAGAGGTCCCTGGACGCATCCTTCCAGGTCCTCGATGGTGGTGGCGCAGGTGTATGAACTCTCGAAGTACCTGACGAAGGCGCCACGCATCTCTTCCCAGGAGTCGATGCTATCCGTGCGGAGAGTGTTGATCCACTGCCTGCACGCTCCCTCCATCTTCAGGGGAAGGTAGCGGGCGGCTAGTAGATCGGTGTGGCCAGCGATTCCCATTGCCATGAGGTAGGTATCCAGCCACACGGAGGGATCATACGAGGGGTCATACTTCTCTATTTCCTTCGGCGCTTTGAAGTTCGCCGGGTATCTCTCACCTCGGATCATCGGTCCGAAGCACCGGGGCCTGAGTCGGCTTAGCGACCCCCTCGGCTCACCGTCGCGGTGGTTAGTGAGGGTATGCCGCAGGTCGTCGGGCTGGCGTGCGCGCTAGCTCTGTTTCTTGATGATGTGGGTGCGGGCATCGACGGGTTGACCGTTGGCAGCGACGAAGTTGCTCGCCGGACGGGGGTCGTTGGTGGAGAGTGCCACGTTCGCGGGTCGATGTTGGAGCTGTAGTGATTCGGGTGGTGGGCAGTTGAGGGTGTTTGCCGCCATGGGGCGGCCGCTTGAGGCCGCTCTGCTTCCCGATGAACGCGAGTACATCTGACCCTATGAGTCGACGTCTGTGTTTTATTGCTCGACCGCTTTTGTGAGCAGGGCCTTGGCGTACTGGATCTACAGGGCGCCTTCACCAGTCGTTGCGATGTTGTCTGCTGCTCGGCCCGCGACGAGGTTGTCCATTGGGGTGGAGAACAGCGGTAGGACGTTCGTGTCTCGCTCCCGCGAGGAGACCACGATCCGCGGCTGGTCCCTGGGGGGTGCGCGGTTGGGTGGTGGCGGGGCGCCATTGGCCGTTGACCATGGTGGGGGTCGAGTGGTTCCTCCTGGTGGCGCGTTCACGCAGATCGCGCGCTCGGCCACGCGGGCCGGGTCATTCTCGTCGTCGAAATTCAGGGCGTGCCCCTGGACAATGGGGTTCAGACGCGACCTGATTCGGAGCTGGTGGTAGCGCGACAGCTCCTGCGCTGTTACCTGCTCGAGGCGAAAATTTTCGCGCTCGGCTTGTTCCTTGCGGACTGCTTCCGCCAGTTTCAGGCGGAGTTCCTCGACCTCCGTTGCCGTCGCGTTGGGGGGATCGGCATGGAGAATGGATCTTCCGGTGGGTCGGCGCCAGTCGCCATGTAGGTCGCGGCGTGGCGGCCGGTTCCGTCGCGGAGGTCGACGGAGTTCTCCGACCTGGAGTCGAAGTCGAAGATCCCAAGGATAGAGGGATCCTCGAAGTTTCCGACGTTCGAGACCTGGGTGATGGAGCCCGCGGGTGACGCGGCGACAATGGACCCGGCGAGTGACACCGGGGTTGCCGAATCAGCGTCGTCGTTGAGGGTCGCGTCTTCCGCGGCCGCGGTGGTTTCGGCCGTGTTGCTGTGGGCCGAGTCGTACTCGGAGGCGAGGCGGTGGATCGTGCGCACCTGGCTCTCAGAGAGCCGGCTGCATGGCGGCGACTCGCGGATGCGAGCCGAGTCCTCCGAGACGATGACGTCGGTGAGGCCGACGAAGAGGCTGATCGTGCCGACCGGCAGGATCACGCTGCACGTGACGGGTCGCGTCGCCAGGACGTAGCTGCTCGGCAAGATCTGGAGCATCTCGCCGATCGCTATCATGCGGCCGGTGGCGATCGTCTCGTTGATGGGCAGATTGGATCTCGCCGCAGAACACCGGCCTAACCGGCCAGGCCCCACGGTGGGCGCCACTGTCGTGGGAATGACCACGGCAGATGCTGCAATCGGCAGCGAGTAGTAGAACATGGGGCAAGGGCGGCCAGCCATCTGCAGTGCGAGATGAGGGCGGAGACACAAGGATTTACCCAGGTTCGGCCCCCGGAGGGTAAAGACCTACTCCTGCTAGATTGTATTATGGTGAGAGTACAATGGGGCGAGCTCGGCGGCTAGGCAGCGAGTCGCTTGGGTGTATGATGGAACGTATCCTCTATGCGTCCTCTAGGGAGGTTTATATAGACTCACCTCCCTAGGGTTTACAGATCTCAACCGAATCAGTTAAGGTTTCAGTGATCCTTTAACCTAATCCGACTGGGCATACCTATGCTTCTGGGCCTTCAGCTTCCAGTCACTTGAGTCCACGCCAGATCTTGATCCAGTCGCCGTCCTGCAGGCCCACTCGCTGGCACCTGGGCCAGTCAGAAACGTCCTGCTGGGTATACCCCGGTAGGCATATCCCCATCACTCAATATACTAAATCTAAGATATCATCCTAAGTGATGATATAATGAAGCAATAGAACTCAGAGTTCTACTTGCACTAATGATAAACAATTAGGAATTAATAACCCATGACATCACTGATTCTAGCGCCGTATATTACGCATTAACCATGAGATTTGGAATGGGACGGAGAAGTCAGCTGTATCCTTTTCCTCTTGTATGGAGGCAAGATGACCTTAACATGACGTTGTGATTCCTTGTGTGGATCCAACATATGGGTGGGCACCCTTACGCCCCACACTTTTGGTGTCTAGATTATCTATGAATGGTGTTTAGGGAGATAGTCCATGTAAATGGTACTAATCCGGGCATCACTAGGTCATAGAGTCTTTGGAAACTCATCAGGGTTTTAGCCTGCCCAAAAGGGGGCTTAACAAAGGTGAGCTAGCCGAAGGATCGTGCAGACATATGAGGTCACGGAGAGGGCAGTGATTGGCTTGGACCAACTACTGGGCCCCACATCATGGAATTGTGGACGGGAAAGTACGCCCGGTTGTGCAACAAGGAGTTGATCTCTCATGGGAAAAGTAACGCACCTCTGTAGAGTGTAAGAACTATGACTTGTTACTCCCTGTTCCGGGAAGGAGCTACGAACACGGCAGGAAAGGAACTCCATGAAAGTTCTGGTCAACCTGTGAAGGCTGATGGTCATAGATTTTTATAATAAAAACAATCATTGAAGAAAGATTTATGAAAATTGCATAATGCCAAAGACTGATAGTCCGAGGTGGTAGATAGAGCATCAAACTTCCTACCTTGCATTTAATGAACATGTTGGGTAATGTTGTTACTCATCCTTTCCTTTGAATCCTTGCTTAGACTCTGAGAATCCCGAAGGTACTCCAATGTACGCATCTGAGAATCAAGAGTAGGTATTCTATGAAGAGCCCAACTTGTACGGAGCCGTAGAAGGGGAGGATTACGACATCGTCTACGGAGGAGAGTTCCAAGAATCCGAATAAATACTATAGTTCTAGTAGCCACTTGAGCCGAGCAACATGTACATTATATAGCAATAAGTTGTTGAGCTCAATTTGGAGTTTAAGTTTTAAATTTGAAACTTCCGCTAAAACACTTATATTTTGGTTTGTAAGTTGAATCTTTTGGAAGTATTGAACTTCCAGTATTAAAATAATAATAACGTGTCTATGTTTGTAATATGGACCCGCAATGTTTCTATTGTACCACTCTAAGGGATGTGATATTTACGGAACGGTGTTCTGTGGATGTCATGTCAACGACTATAGTGTAATTCACATGCAGTGGTATGCTGGGTCTCCACAGTTGGTATCAGAGCAAATTGCTTTGACCTTAGGTTGGAAACCTAGTAAAGGGTATTACCTATAGGAAAGTGCAGCAACGATAAAGAATTCTCTAAAAGTAATATAATGGGTATTCAATTGAGAATATTCCGTTATATATTTTAGTGCGATAATTCTTTGTTATGATGCAATATATTATTGGATACTGATCAAAACTATTTTTTTTGATATACAGAGTTATGGCACCAAAGTTTCCAAAACAGACTTTGGTAAGGAAACAGGACACTCTTGATGATTATCAAGGATCATTCACAGACCAACTTCGTCAACTTTTAAAGATCTTTAGTTGTCCAACTAGAATTCCAGTGAACACTATCACTTACCTTGATGGACGGATGTTATCCAAGTATTGTGTGAGTATCCAACTTCCAGAGGAGCTTGTATTATATCACGATCTACCTATAGGAGAAGGAAGGAGTCATTTAGCAGCATATCATGTTGCTGTTGTGGAGGCGATAGCTAATATCCGGGAGCACAAAGCCAAGGAGTTAGAAGGTAGCACATTCTCTATGATACCTCATGATTCCATAGACTCGGAGCCTATACCGGATCATCTTACTTTGGTTAAGAAGCATCCTAAGTTATCTTCCAAGTTTATGGATAGATATTGAACACTCGGTGCGGCTTTTACAAGACACATCAAGTGATTGTTGAAGATAAAAAATGATATGTTAGAGGATCTAACTGATCCGGAAAGGAGGAAGCAGTTAGCATTCCATTTAGAGAAGGAAGTAGGTAGTAGCGCAACACCTATCTTTAAGGATATACCTATAGATCCTGAATCTTTTATACCATATCCTTATTCACCAAGACCTGAACCTATACACGATCCTACTTTGGATATGAGGTATGCAGTACCACAGGGCTCGGAGGATGGTTCTGATTTAGAACTTCCTATTGAGAATTCGGATGGTTGGATAATGGGATCATATGAAGGATCTCATGAACACCAGATGTCCACAGATGGTTCTGACAGAAATGTTGGACAATCTAGCTGGATGGGTGCAAGGATTAACCCTAGTAACAGTAGTAGAAATACCATGTCAATAGATAATCAGGATGAAGAAGAAGATCCTGAGGAGAGAGTGTTTGAATCATCAACATCTTCTCAAAACCCAGGGAATATACATTATCCAGTGTTTAACTATCTTGCCCAAAGGAGAACCTGGGAAGCAGCAGGATCTGCGTATCCTGTTGACAACTCAAGTAATGAAGCAACTAGTTAGTACTATCAAAGAAATGTTGTAGGTCCTTCTAGTAGTTACTACTAGAAGGAGGCAACTAGTTAGTGATATCAAGTACCGTGTATTGTACTCCAAGAAATAAGATAGTGAGATGAATAAGGTAGTTTTGTGATTATACCTATATGGTATATGTTGTAATGACTTTGTATTATTATGATATTATGTATAATATGTGAAATGCATATTTGGATTTTCTTTGGATTTTCATTGTGTGACTAGTTCTATGCGTAAAGTCGAGCTCAGAACACATGTACATGATGTAATTATGAGTATTCGCTTTATGTTGCAGGACCAGAGGGTCATGGATACGGGTGTAGAAAGCAAAACTGAGCAGCTGCGGATGGAACGAGAGGCCAAGGAGAAGGCCGATGCAGATGCCGCAAATCAGGGAGCATTACCACCACCACCAATGAGGCCGTTAATGGAGCAGAACTTTATGCAGTGTATGCAAATGATGCAAGAGACCCAGAACAAGTTCATGGAGGAGTTGCTGGGACGAGAAAATCAGAGGGAACCTGAAGGTGGAGGAGTGAGTCTATCTGATTTCCAGAATGCAAGGCCGTTACCTTTTGCATCAGCCCCTGAACCAATGGATGTAGAAGATTGGCTAGAAGATACAGAGAGAAAGCTGAAGACTTTAGGTTTCAATGAGGAGGAGAAATTGAGGTATGCAACTCATCTTCTGATAAGACCTGCAGCATCTTGGTGGGAAAATCAGTTGGCCATGCAACAACCAGGAAGGGAGTATCCCTGGGAAGAGTTTAAACAGAGATTCCGTGAATATCATGATCCGGATAGTGTTATGGAATTGAAGCGGGGAGAATTTGAGGAGCTGCAGCAGGGATATACAAGTGTTATGAAGTATATCCGGGAGTTTAGTCAACAATCTCGTTATGTTGAGGAAGAGGTTAACACGGAGCAAAAGAGGAAGAAGCGTTTTCTGCGTGGATTAAATCCATTTGTGAAGATGCAATTGAGGTTGGATAATAAGCAAACTTATCAGCAGTTGCTAGATGCAGCTATTACCTTCAAAGATGACTACAAGAATGTCCAAGAGGATAGAAGGAAGAGAGCTAAGAAGTAAACTAAGAGGATACAAGCGAGCAAGCCCAAGCCCAATCTGGAATTCAAACCAAGGAATAGGCCCTATAACAACAACAATCCCAATCGGAGTGCAAATCCAAATGCAAAGAATATTATATGTCACAATTGCAAACTCCGAGGGCATATTAGTAGGGATTGCCCGAAACCAGTAATTGTATGTCATGCTTGTGGTCAGAGAGGTCACATCAAGCCCAATTGTCCAAGTAAACCACAAGGTGGTTGGCCGGTTCGAGATGGAAGGCAAGACAGTGGAGGAAATGGACAGCCCAATAAAGGAGGAAATAATGGCAAGAACAACAATGGTAAGAGGAACAGACCTACCGGGAAACTGAACTATGCAACCCTCGAGGAGGTGTATAATTCGGAGCATGCCGTGATAGGTACGCTCAATATTCTTACCAATCCCGGCAAAGTTCTATTTGATACTGGTGCAACTACTTCATTCATTTCTGAGAATTTTGTGATAAGTTTGGGATTAGAAGGGAAACATTAGAAAGTCCTATGACCTTTGTTACAGCAGGGGAAATGTGATTGTACGCCCCATCAAACAAGATCAGGTTATCTCGATCTGTGGTTGTACATATTTCGCAGACCTTTATGTGATTCCTTTGAAGGGAATTGCAGTAGTGCTAGGGATGGACTGGATGATGGAACACGGAGCTCAGATAAATTGTGAGGATAAAACTGTCTCAATCAAAACTCCAAGTGGAGCAAGGATAGTTTACCAAGCAGATAAGCACGGTCATATTATGGTGGATCTGCAGTTGAACTCAATGAAAGAGGTCAAATTGGAAGAGATTCCTATAGTAAATGAGTTTCAAGACGTTTTCCCAGCAGAGCTACCGGGAATTCCACCAGATCGGGAGATAGAGTTCACTATTGATCTAATTCCTGGTATAGCACCAATAGCTCAAGCACCATATAAGATGGGACCCAAAGAGTTAAAAGAACTCAAAGAGCAAATTGATGAGTTAGCCCGAAAAGGATTTATTCAGGAAAGTGTATCTCCATGGGGAACACCAGTAATCTTTGTGGATAAGAGAGATGGTGGTAGACGGATGTGTGGAGATTATAGAAATCTGAACAACGTTACTATCAAGAATAAGTATCCTTTACCAAGGATCCAAGATTTGTTTGATCAAGTGAAAGGAGCTGGAGTATTTTCAAAGATCGACCTAAGATCTGGATACCATCAAATCAAAATCAAACCAGAAGATGTTCCAAAGACAGCATTTGTCTCAAGATATGGACAACATGAGTATCTGGTAGTACCATTTGGTTTGACCAATGCACCAGCAATATTCATGAATTTGATGAACAAAATCTTCATGCCTTATCTGGATAAGTTCGTCATAGTCTTTATTAATGATATTCAGATATATTCCAAGGATAAGGAAGAGCATGCCGATCATTTGAGAATAGCATTGCAGACTCTAAGGGAGCATAAACTTTATGCGAAGTTCAGTAAGTGTGAATTTTGTCTAGATAAGGTAGAATTCCTCGGTCATGTGATCAGTAAGGATGGAATTGCTGTTAATCCATCTAAAGTTCAATTAGTATTAGAATGGACTGCACCAACCAACATGAAGCAAATTCAAGGTTTCTTAGGAATGGTTGGTTATTATCGGAGATTCATTGAAGGTTTCTCCAAAATAGTTGGACCAATGACCAAATTGCTATGAAAGAATACACCATTAAATTGGCATGAGAAGTGTGAAACAAGTTTTCAGGAGTTGAAAACCAGGTTAACCACAGCTCCAATCTTAGCAGTTCCTGAAACAGGGAAGGACTTCACGGTATATTGTGATGCATCTAAAGAAGGTTTAGGTTGTTTATTAATGCAAGATCGGAAAGTCATTGCTTATGGTTCAAGACAACTGAAACCACATGAAGTCAACTATCCAACTCGTGATTTAGAGTTAGCAGCAGTAGTTTTTGCGCTAAAAGGATGGAGGCATTTTCTTTATGGATCCAGATGTGAGTTATACACTGGCCATAAAAGTATCAAATATTTCTTCACTCAAAAAGAGTTGAATATGAGACAGAAGCATTGGTTGGAACTAATCAATGATTATGATTTAACAATCAACTATACCCCAGGGAAAGCATATGTTGTAGCTGATACTTTAAGCAGAAAGAGTGCAGATATTCAGCCTAGTAATCTGGAGCTACCAAAAGAGTTACAAATGGACTTGGAAGGATTAGAGCTTCAATTCACCAGAACAGAGGTTCTTGGAGGACTAGCTGCCATGCAGGTAGTTGCAGAGCAGGACAGTGATCTTAAGCAAGAAATTTTTAGACATCAAGCAGAAGATCCTATTATTGCTAAGGAAATTCGAAGGATATCTCAAGGTCAAAAATCTGTTTTTCGCCTTGGAGAATATGAGTCCTTATGGTTTCAAGACCGTCTTTGTGTTCCAGATGTGACTGAGATTAGAAATGTCATACTCAGAGAAGCACATGAAACCCTTTATTCTATACATCCAGGAAGTACTAAAATGTATATGGATTTGAAAGAACTATTCTGGTGGAATAACATGAAAAGAGATATTGCTAAATATGTATCTGAATGCCATACTTGCCAAAGGGTGAAGGCTGAACATCAAAGTCCAGCAGGACCATTACAACCTTTGGAAATTCCTGAATGGGAGTGGGAGGAAATAGGTATGGACTTCATCACAGGATTGCCCATGACACCTAAATGGAAGGATATGATATGGGTAATTGTGGACAGACTCACTAAGAGTGCACATTTTATTCCGGTAAATCAGAAAGATAATGCCGAGAAGCTAGTTGCAGTCTACGTCAAAGAGATTGTAAGTAAGCATGGAGTACCCAAAAAGATCGTAACTGCTAGGGGATCAGTGTTTACTTCAGCATTTTGGAAGGAATTGCATGAAGCACTTGGTTCAAAGTTAGATTTTAGCACAGCATATCATCCTGAGAAAGGTGGTCAAACTGAAAGAACAAATCAAATACTAGAAGACATGTTAAGAGCTTGTACCAGGAAGGGCCACGGCGGCAGGCATCACCAACGGCTGCGCCAGAACCCCACGGGGTCGAGGGAGAGGGGAGATGAGAACAAAGAAGAGACATAGTGAATGAGTGGGCTGGGTGGGCCGAAGACCCTTCGGGGTGATGATTTTGACCCTACCCTATTGGGCCACAGGGGCCCAATAAGCCCAAATGGCCAGCCCAAGTCGTTTAGAATCTGTTTTAATAAATAGGAAAAGACCAAAATGCCCCTGAACTCAATAAAATTCTAGAAAACAAAATAAAATCCAAAAATTATAAATAAAATATTTTTGGATTCACAAAAATCCACACTATCAAAATAAATTGAGATATAAATTTTAGACATATAAATTTTATTAAGAATTTTGTAATTTATATATTACTTATGGAATTTTACAAAATTATTGAAAGACGATAAAAATAAATAAAAATCACTTTCATCATATATTCATATTGTAGTATTTTAGAAAAATACTAAACAAATATTTAATAACAATTTTTGATATTTAAGTGATAATTCTTGAAAGAATTATTAAAGCAATAAAAATCAAATAAAAGGGGAAATAAAATAAAAGAATACAATATTCTATTATAAATATTAAAATTTAATATTTATAAATCCTTTATTATTAAAAATATTTTTTATAATAATGGGGAAAATGCATATCAAGTTAAAAGATGCATTACATTACTTTGCATAATATTTTTTGCTTCTTTAAATATTGTCCTTACAGGGCAATAATGATGCTTTTGTAGACATAGAAGCTCAAGGTCCAGTGCAAGCATCAGACTTCACTACCTTGCCATCACAAGGCAAGTTCATCTATTGCTCATGTCCTTTCAAGAGTATTTATCAAAGTATTTGCGAATTGTGTGTTAACATCAATATTCGAGAAAAGGGAAAACATTATTTTCTCAAGATACTAAATCTAAGATATCATCCTAAGTGATGATATAATGAAGCAATAGAACTCAGAGTTCTACTTGCACAAATGATAAACAATTAGGAATTAATAACCCATGACATCAGTGATTCTAGCGCCGTATATTACGCGTTAACCATGAGATTTGGAAAGTCAGTTGTATCATTTTCCTCTTGTATGGAGGCAAGACGACCTTAACGTGACGTTGTGATTCCTTGTGTGGATCCAACATATGGGTGGGCACCCTTACGCCCCACACTTTTGGTGTCTAGATTATCTATGAATGGTGTTTAGGGAGATAGTCCATCTAAATGGTACTAATCCAGGCATCACTAGGTCATAGAGTCTTCGAAAACTCATCAGGGTTTTAGCCTGCCCGAAGGGGGGCTTAACGAAGGTGAGCTAGCCGAAGGATCATGCATACATATGAGGTCGCGGAGAGGGCAGTGATTGGCTTGGACCAACTACTGGGCCCCACATCATGGAATTGTGGACGGGAAAGTATGCCCGGTTGTGCAACAAGGAGTTGATCTCTCATGGGAAAAGTAACGCACCTCTGCAGAGTATAAGAACTGTAACTTGTTACTCCCTATTCCGGGAAGGAGCTACGAACGCGGCAGGAAAGGAACTCCATGAAAGTTCTGGTCAACCTGTGAAGGATGATGGCCATAGATTTTTATAATAAAAACAATCTTTGAAGAAAGATTGACGAAAATTGCATAATGCCAAAGACTGATAGTCCGAGGTGGTAGATAGAGCATCAAACTTCCTACCTTGCATATAATGAACTTGTTGGGTAACACTGTTACTCATCCTTTCCTTTGAATCCTTGCATAGACTCTGAGAATCCCGAAGGTACTCCAATGTACGCATCTGAGAATCAAGAGGAGGTCTTCTATGAAGAGCCCAACTTGTACGGAGCCATAGAAGGGGAGGATTACGACATCATCTACGGAGGAGAGTTCCAAGAGTCTGAATAAATACTATAGTTCTAGTAGCCACTTGAGCCGAGCAACATGAACATTATATAGCAATAAGTTGTTGAGCTAAATTTGGAGTTTAAGTTTTAAATTTGAAACTTCCGCTGAAAAACTTATATTTTGGTTTGTAAGTTGAATATTTTGGAAGTCTTGAACTTCCGGTATTGTACTAATAATAACGTGTGTATGTTTGTAATATGGACCCGCAATGTTTCTGTTGTACCACTCTAAGGGATGTGATATTTACGGAACCGTGTTCTGTGGATGTCATGGCAATGACTATAGTGTACTACACATGCAGTGGTATGCTGGGTCACCGCAGTATGTTATCACAGGTTCACCCACACAACACTTACAAACACCAGAGAAGAGTATTCAGCTATTTGCAGCGAAAGCACTTGATAGAATTCCCATGTGTCCTCGAGAACGTTTGGTCCTTATAAGTATTTCCACCTGCTTGTCCTTTGCTAATAAAGGATTGGGCCACTTGTTCCATTTGTTCGTTACTTATGTTACTTGCTCTTTGTTTTGTTTCCTTATCAGAAAACCACTAAAAATCCGTTTGCTAAGTATTCACAGGGATTTCCTGCTCCATACCACTGTTCAGCACCTTCTGCTCCTCGTTGGGATCGACACTCCTATTTATCGAAAATACTACGATACACCCCCTATACTTGTGGGTCATCATAGATCTATGCTTTTCCCCATGTGTGTGAAAGTGATAGAGGGCATACCATGTGTGGCACTTTGGCTAGATTGAATATTTTTATGAGTTATATTTGGAGTTGGATGTCTCTATAAAATTGTGGTGTTTGTTGGAACAATCTAGCGCTCAAGGTGATAGTGTGGGGTTATCTACATTGGAGAAGGCGGACTTTGAGGTGTGCTGTTATAGCCCTACCATGGATTAGAGTGTCCAACCGGAGAGTAGTTAAGAGTAGTATCATGAAGAGAGGATATTTATATGAGAGAGTGTTCCACTAGTGAAAGTATGATCCCTAAGCCTTGTTTCTAAGCATTGAAACACCGTTTGCTACTAGATCTGTTGTATGTTTGCTTGCTTCCTTCTTGTTGCCTTTAGTCTTTACCACACCATCAAGCTATTTTCTAGCACTCACACACGTTACCCCACGTCAACATCAAGTCAGAAGCTATTTTCTGGCACCTTTACCACTTCTATTTCACTATCTTTTCGCTGAACTAGTGCACCTATGCACCTGACAAGTGTATTGGGTGTGTTGGGGACACAAGAGACTTCTTGTATCTTGATTTCAGGGTTTCTTGAGAGGGATACCTTTTGTCACATCCCAAAATTTTCCAAATTTTGAAATGTGAAAAATAAATAAACAATTGTTGAAATTTAGGGTAAAAAGAAACTTTTTGATTCTAAATGGAAACATCAAAACCCATCTTGAACAAATTTGAATAAAATGGAATCCAACAAATATCAATCTAGTGAAATGCATTCATCAATGAATGTATCTTGAAATTTAAACACTTGGAAAAGCTAAACCAAAACCCTAAAACCCTAATGGAAGAAAATAATTTCCAAGATCTCTCTAGACTATGGATTTGATCCATATAACATTTGTCAACAAACATTTATAAATGATCAAAAATGTTAAACAAAAATATTATAAAACCATAGAAATTGGTTTCATTTAGTTTGGAGCCATAGATAAAAACTTATGAATTTAATAAGATAAAAGGAAATAAATTCCAAAGCTAATAAAGCTCCTATCTAAAATCCATACCAAATTGTGAGCAAAATAATCCTAAAAGGATTTAAAAAGTTAAACAGATATTAAATAAAATTATACAAATTGGAATCACCAATTTTGGATCTATAAATAAAAAGATATGGATTTTACAAGGCAAGGAAAGAAAATAAATAAATAAGGAATATTTAAAAACCAAATTAAATCTTGACCAAATCCTTAAACAAATGAAAATGTATGGAATAATAAAAAGGAACAAAAATTATTTAAATAAAATCATAAGGATTGAACAATATCCAACTTTATTTAAATAAAGACAAATTCCCTAAACTAAAGCAAATTATTTAGAAGACAATTTAAATTTAAATTAAACTCCATAAGCAAATGGAATAAAGATAATCCAAATAAAATAAAGGGATAAAGATTATTCCAATAAAATTATATGGATTAAACCATATTCTAATTATATTTAAATGGAAGACAAAATCCCTAATAGAAATGAGTACTTAAATCATGAGAAAATAAAAAATGGGAATTTGCCAAAGTGGATTAAAAAGTTATTTAATTAACTTAAAAATAATAAAATAATTGTTTGAATAAAATTTATAAGGATTTAAAACCATATTTGATTTCATTTGAATAAATACAAATGCCTAATTTAAATGAACATTAAATCATATTAAAATATTTTAAATAATAATTCAAAGTGAATTATTTCCACTAACAAATAAATAAAACCTACTGAAAAATGTTTGGTAAAAATTAGAATTCAAATAAGAGTTTGAAAATTATAATTAAAATCTTATTTGAATAAAGGCAAGTGCCTATTATAAATAAATAACAAACCATAAATGAATAAAAGAATTATTCCAAAAAAAGGTCTTTAAAATACATGTTTAAAACAACATTAAAACTTACTGAAAGTTTTGAGAAAAGTTTGAATTCAAACAAGTATTTGAATCCATTGAATAAAATCAAAACAGGAAAAGAAATCAGAAAAGGAAAAAGAAACAGAAAAGGAAAAAAATGAATTGGACCCAGCCCAACTAGCTCCAGGCCCAGACCAGCCCAGCGAGCCCACTTCTTCTCTCCCCGCATAAAACGTTTTTCACTCAGACCCGCACAGTCACTGATTCCCTGACCCCATGCGTAACCTTCTCTCTCGCTGATGTCAGGTCCCACCGCCAGCTCATCATCCCCAACCTCGCGATGCCCCGACCTCTCTCTCCTCGCTGCAGTTTATGGCCGCGATTAAAATCCTTTAATACGCGTTGATGCCACGAGTAACTCTGCATGTGACCTCGCCCATTTAATCACCTCCCTCCTCTATCCTTTTGCCCCCAGTCATCACGCCACCGGAGCCCCTAGGCTGCCCGAATTTCACGCTTGAACACCCACGGCTCCGACGATATCCCCGACCGATTCCGGCCACTCCTCACCTCCCCTTGCTCCCTGGAACCTACTGGCTTTCTCCCCATCGCCAGGCGCACCCTCCAGTATCCTCATCTCGCCCACGCATGCTCCATATCGTCGGCAACAACCTCGACAGAATGCCACCGTGAACTTCTCCAACTCCGGTGATGCCCCTGGTAAATTTCTGACCACCCCTCTTCCTCCCGATGATACGAGTGTGACCAGTGACCTCTTACGCAACTGACGCTGCCGTTTTCGTGTCCTAGCTCACATCGTAGCAACTCCTCCGTCATCGACAGTGAGCGCCAGCCGCCAGAAGCTTCTCCGGTGAGCAATTAGCGTCGAACCCGTGCGCCCTAGCCTCCCCATGACGTCCTTCAGCTTCACCGCGACACAGCGAACACGGTGAACCCTCCCTTTCCTTTCTTCGCTTCCTGTATTCACCAGAGCATCACTGCCCGACGCACGCCTCGTCCATCGTCGCCAGCGCCACCAGATCGTGGTCAGAGCAATTATGTCTGTCGGATTTAGATCGCAAGGCTAGGATAGATGACTTAACCGAAGGGGTACGAAGCATTCTGTGTTGTGCGATTTGCATTAGATCCAACAGTCCATGTTAGTCGATCCACGTGAAACGGTACCGGCGAATAAGATTCAGACACGTGGCTCAGGTGTTGATTTAAAAACAGATTTGATCTATTAGATGTTAGATTTTGTAAAATTTATAACTTTAAATCTACACGTCCAAGTTTTGCAAATTTTATATCAATGGAATCAGAAAAAAGAATACTTTCTAACCATGCCCTTTTTTTAGTGCTTTCCTTCTGGAAAATTAGTTGTTTTTGCAGAAACATGTGTAGGCATATTTTGAATATAAAAATTATTCTAAAAATGTTTTCAGGGTAAAATCTTTTGTAAATGGCTTGTTTTGAACCTACTTACCATAAAAACCAACTTGTAGATTTAAAAGTATATTTTGTGATACTAAGGAACTAATCTTTGAATAAAAGCATTTCTAGTTAAATAAAAAAATGTTGATTATGTTTTAAAAATGCTTTTTGAGTAAAACCTTTGGAAAATGATTTGATTCAAACTCCCTGACCCTAAACACCGAGTTTTGGGATTTAAAAATATATTTCATGAACCCTAGAAAAATTATTACTTTAATAAAGGCATTTCTAGTAAAATAAAATGGTGCCTGTTTTAACAAATGGTTTTTGAGTGAAACCTTTTGTAAATGATTTTGTTTAAAAAACTTTGACCAAAAACACTAACATTTGTGTTTAAAAATATATTTCTCAAACACTAGAAATTATTACTTTGATCGAAATCATTTCTAGCAAAACAAAAATGATTTAAATGGCCATTTTCACTAACTTGATTAAAAATGGTTTTGCCACCTTTATAAATGACAAATAGGTGTTTTAAAATGTTTATAGCCTATTAGAAACCACTTCTCAAAATAAAACAATCTTTTGCATGCTTTCATGCATTGTTTTGTTTTTACTATTTTATGTGGTGAATTGATTGAATGCTAGTTTGAATTTGTGCCTTGATTGAGTTGTAGTGAAATTTGAAGAGTGTGACATTTGCAAGATCAAGGAGTGAACTTATATTCTCTACCAAAAGATGCAAGTGGTGCTTCATACTTTTGTCCCATTATTTTCACTATGCATTAGTGATATTTCAAAGTAGGACTTGCATGGAATTTTCTATGTGTTAACTATGCACATGGGAAATCCTAGTAGATGAAGCCTTAGTAGAATTTTCCCTAAGTTAAGATTCTTACTATTATCATGCTTAGCCTAGCTAGTAGATAACAAGGGTGGATTATATTCATGCTATGAAATATTTCTAAGTCATTGACTTGTGTTTTGTTTAATAAAACAACTATGTGAATGAATCACCTGGGTGGAATGGTTGTGAAAGGTTTATGTTGAGTGGTTACACATGGCCCCATATTTATGGCCTACCCTAGTGAATCTCACTTGTGGAAAGCCACCAAGGAACAAAGAGATTTGAGATGTCAAATGTTGAGAAGCTTCAAGTGCAACCACATGGCATTATGGGCTCTGCCTGGATCATATAGGTTGCAATAACTTAGCCTGATGGACAGTTGGTGGTAGGGGTGATAGGTTTGGGAACGTGTCCATTTTGGTCTAAGGGAAGGCTTC
The DNA here is from genome assembly GCA_023614405.1 of Avena insularis. Classification (NCBI taxonomy): domain Eukaryota; kingdom Viridiplantae; phylum Streptophyta; class Magnoliopsida; order Poales; family Poaceae; genus Avena; species Avena insularis. The sequence goes on along the minus strand of CM042689.1, from coordinate 24,268,060 downwards.
TAAAAGATCTTGTCTTGATGCATGTCGAGTCTTGTGGGGAAAGTGCACCACCTCTCGAGAGAGTAAAATCTAAGTACTTAGCCATGTCCCCGGCAATGGACAATTTGAGCATAAAGACATGAAAGCTATCAAGAATCTCCTCATCCCAATTTCTAAGTTAAAAACTTGTGGTTGAACAAGGGTTAAAGGATCGCCAATTTCTATTGGTAGATGCCTTGGGTGATTTTGACAAATAAAAACTTAGTGTTTTCAAATGATAAGGAAAATCTATTTTGAGCAAAGCAATCCTAAGCTCCACTTAGCCAAATGCATATAGATGATAGATACCACTATTCTACCATAGTATCACTTGCCAATACAATTCAAATGTATTGACCCTTGTGGCTATAACCTATTATGTTGCAGGTTTGTTTGATGTTAGTGAAGTGTGTTGATTAGGATTAGAAGTCTACAACCAACATGATTGCCTGTGGCACTTTGAAGATGAAGAACTCCTGTAGGGTTTGCAGCATAGAAAACAAAAAAATTCCTACGATGGGAACAACTATGTACCAAGATCTATCTACTAGATACAAACAACGGGCGGATGTATATCCGTAGAGAACATACCCTTGAAGACCGACAAAGCTTAACGAGTCCAAACTCGTGGTTGATGTAGACGATCTCTTGCCGATCTCAAGATCGAGAGGAAGTCCTACCGCCGCAAAACAGCGGCGCATCCGTGCTCGCACACACGTTCGAGGCACCGAGCAACCTCCGCCTCCTCGCTCCAGCGATGCAGCGGAAGCACAACTCTTTCTTGCCGAATAGCCACCGGGAACATGTATCTCGCTAGTCCGAGACCATGGGGATAAATTCTAGAGGGGGAGAGAGATCCTTCACGAGGAGGTGTGAGTGAGAAGTGAGAGGAGGGGCTCCTTATATAGGGGAGGGGGGCAGCCCAAGGGGGCATGGCCGCCGGCCATGGAGGGTGCCCCCACCTCTCCCTCATTCATGTGGGTGGACACTCCACTCACAAAATGGCCCTTCAATTTTCTCCACTCAAAAACCCACTCAAATTCCCATTAAATTTCCACCAAATTTAATGCAAACTCTCATTAAATAAAACTCTTTTATTTTATTCAGAATTTTGTCAATTACTTTAATGACAAACATTCACAAATAACCCCTTGCTAGAATTCTATTTCACATGCATAACCACTTTATGCAATTTCACCCGAAAACCTGTTTCGGTATCTAGTGAAATAAATTCCTGCGCTTGTTCATTCTTTCGGCATGAAACTTTTGCTCCAAATGGATGTCGGTGTCTCTTAAGTGTGTCACCCTACGGTTCGCGAATAATGCGGACATGATCAAGACCCCTCTCGGATCAATAATCAGAAGCGGGATCTGGAGACCCATACTGACTCCCACAAATTCAACGATGACTTTCTTGTGATCGTCGGAACCTTTTATGCTAGTATCTTAATCCTTTTGTTTCGTGATATATTACATGTCCGAGATTCGATCATCGGTATCTCCATACCTAGTTTGATCTCGTTATTGACATGTACTCTTTTCTCGTTCCCGTGATATAACATTCTAGTGATCAAATCACTTGCTTGTAAGCTAATCAATGTGATATCACCGAGAGGGCCCAGAGCATATCTATCCGTCATCGAGATGAACAAATTCCACTCTCGATCCATGGGCCTCAACATAACACTTTAGTAGTTCTGAACCCATCTTTATAATCACCCTGTTACGGTGTGACGTTTGATGTTATCAAGGAACTCTTCCGGTGTTAGTGATTGACATGATCTCATGGTCTAAGAATTAGGATCACTTCGTAAGTTGTTATAGCAATATAAACTCAATGACTTTGATCGTAATGCTATACTTCGGATGAATGTTCATCACACCATTACACTAATGTTGTGACCTCGTTATTAACAACATCCAATGTCCATGATCAGGAAACTTTGATCATCTTGTTAATCAATGAGCTAGTTTATAAGAGAGGCATAACTAGGAACTTCCTTTTTGTTTATTAAACACACATGTATTAAAGTTTCCGTATTAATACAATTATAGCATGCAAAATAAATATTTATCATAAATAAGGAATACGATAATAACCACTTTATTATTGCCTCTCGGGCATATTCCCTTCAACTCCATGCTATCTAGATATTTCTGCTGCATTGTAATGAGATAGCCAAATGAGCTATGTAAAATGTAATGAATTATTTTATTCCTGGTTATAAAGTTGTACTATGACCTTTGTTTCTTGATATTACATCTTAAACTGTGGATGCTAGCTATTGATCTAGGGACTAGCATTATAAACACAGGGATCTCTACCTTATTAAAGGTTGGGACCTCTATACCTTTGACCACTTCCTCCCTGAGTTCGATAAACCTTGGGTAATCCACTTAAGAGAAACTTGCTGCTGTTCTACAAACCTCTGCACTTAGAGGCCCAACAAGTGTCTACAAGAATAGAAGTGCATAGACATCAGCGGTGTGGCAGTGGGTGGGGACGTCCCTTTTTTGGGTAAGTTGTTGCCCGTCGAGGCAACTTCAAAGCCTGAAGTTGCTCAGTAGGGAACAAGTTGTCTTGCTTCAAAGTTGCCTCGTCGGACACCAAAGTTGCTTAGTAGGTAACAAGTTGCCTTGTCGGGCTTTGAAGTTGCCTCATCGGGCAAAGTTGCTCAATAGGACACCCGAAGAAGGCATCATTTTTTGCGCACTGAAGTTGCTTTGCCGCACACCAAAGTTGTTTGGTCGACACCAAAGTTTCTATGTCAGACACTAATTACTTCGTTGACACCAAAGTTGTTTCGCCGCATACAAAAGTTGCCCAGTCGTTACCAAAGTTGCTTCCCCGAGCACCAAAGCTGCCCAGTCGGCAACAAAGTTGCTTCGCTGGACACCAAAGTTGTTTTTATCATGAAGTTGTCTCATGCACAAAAGTTGCTTTGTCGTGCACAAAAGTTGCTTATTAAAAAAGTTTGTCGAAACATAGGCAAACGAGATCTAGTTTTGAAGATCTCGTCTCAAGGGTATCAAAACTTAAAACGGATCGTAATTTCGATACGAGGTTCAAAAGTTATCGTGTTTAAAATTTCTCAAAAAAGAATTAATTACATGCCAACATCTTATTTACATGCATCTGAAAGAGTTGGTAATTAATGGAGCACATAGGCTTGTCGGTTTGGATTTCTCTTTATTTCTATTTATTCAAAGGGGAAAAAGACTTTGCGATGTGAAGCGCTCGGGACATCATTCCAGCGACCGGGCGCCCGCTAGACTGGTCCAACAAACAAACCCAATGCAAACCGCAAGCCTAGTCTGGTGCGGGCTGGTCTCTCGGTTTAGCCGATTTGAAACCAAATCCTGACCAGGCTTAGAGGTACCACGAGGTACCGGTACCGCTCCTCCCCAAAAATCTGGTACCTGTCTCATATCAACCGTTGATTTGTCCGAGGGTGGAATGATATAATAAATTTCAGACCTCTTGTCAAGTGAAATCCCCAAACGTCTGGTGAGTATCGCCAAACTATTGTTGTCATTGTTTAAAATTCTAGCATAAATATTATAGATATCTTAAAGACGTTTGGTAGAGTCAGGGGGCAATTGCCCCCCTTGACATGTCACTTTAAATAAGGGGTCCTTGTTTTTCTGTTGCCATAGGTCCCCTAAAATCTATGGATCGGTCCAGTCTACAATGCGATGGTTTTTCTTACCAAATTATGGGAAAAGGAAAGCGTTTCAATCTGTGTTACATCTACCTGCTCAGCCCTGAGCAGGTGATAGCGGTCGTTACACCATCAATCTTGGCGCGTTGGATGCTTCTATGGATGGTTCAGAAAGTTTCCAAGTAGTGGAGTACCTTTTTCTATTTTACATAGGTGTGCTTCGGTGTCGCCCCACCTAAACTCGGAGGGTAAGTTTGTCTCTTGTAGTTTTTTCTGTTTGGCCCGCCAATACCCGTATCCAAGCTCTGTATACCCTTGTATCGATATACTCCGTAGAGCTGGGCATAGTCCATGTTCCCACCAACACTATCATCACGATCCACGTATCGTATACTTGGTAGAGGTAGGTTCGGTTCCTGCCCATGTCACCATAAAATATGTACATGGGTATGTACGAGCATTTCTATACAATTCAAACCAGGTCGTGCCCTTCCGCTCTAAGGGGTACAGGTGAATCCAGACCGTCTACAAATCTAGCTTTGCCAGAGTTTGAAGGAGGTTGGACCCCCAAGTAAAAGTGATTTTGGAATAAGAAATCCGCGTTTCATTGGATAAGAAACTCTTCTACTACCTTGTGCATTAATTCGGTGTCCTAGTATTCCCGGCAACAATGCTACACTTACAACGTGTCGATCGTGCCTTGAGGCGACATACTCGTACGTGATTCCGATCCAAGATCATCACTGAATGGGGGGGGGGGGGGGGGGGGGTTTAGAAGAGAAGTGGGATAGAAGAGAGAACGGGAGGAGAATATAGTCATCGTCAGGAAAAACAAATCAGTCTGGTCCTTGATGTTTCTCAAAGATTTCACCGCCGTTTTGTAGCGGCCATGAAGAGGAAAACGAACGACATGGATCAACACTTTTGTAAAACAAATAACTGAAAATCTTCATATATATTACCTTGATCTGCTGGTGCATCATCATCAATACACGATGCATGCTTACACATTCTAATGATCCTTATTATTACAAGGTTATTATATCACTGCTACTAGAAAGAAGAAGAAACTCGACCGTACGTAGTAGCCTAATTATATGGAAAAGTGTGCCATGCCGTGCCATGCCATGGCACACTAGTATATAGTAGCTAGGAAATAAATAAACCGAAGCCCTATTTAGGCGGGCGGTTGACGCAGACGAGGCAGTTGCAGTAGCGCACGACGAGGTGCTTGACGGTGCAGTACGCGTCGTAGATGATCTGGTTGGGGTGGTTGTCCTGGCACTCCATCCTGCAGTGCCAGTCCATGCAGATCAGGGAGTGGAAGGTCTCCTTCGCGCACACCTGCTCTGCTCATCATCATTACACAACGCGTGCTACTGTTAGTTATTACGGTAGTAATATATCGCGATAGATATGACGCAAACAAGATCTGGAGAACGCCAAGAGATCGAGGAGGGTGGAGAGTAGGTACCTGCGAGGGCAGCGGGAGCAGTTGCGAGAAGCACGAGGAGGACGATGAGACAGAGCTTGGTTCTCGCCTCCATTTTGCAGATGCAAAGATGCAAACTCTCTCTCTCTCTCTCTCTGACGTGTATCAGTGTATGTGTCTGTCGACTCTGTGAGATTGGAATGGGCGTGAGAAGAAGTATGCAGGGAACACACATATATAGAGGGGCAGGAGGGGATGAGAGTTAGATCGGGAGAATAAGTGGAGGTCATGGTTAGAGGATCCAAGATTCGAGGAGGAACGGGCGTAAGAGTCAACCCGAATATTCTGTGGTAGACCTGATGACCAGATTACTCGGTCCATCTCCCTCCACAGGCCGTTGCGCTTCTCAGCTGTTGCATGCAGCAGCTCTGACTCTGAGCGGTCCGCTCTCAGCTGCTCGCACGGCTCACGTACGTCCGCTTCGCAAGGAACATTGCTCGGCATATATCTCCCCGACCTACACGCATATATAGTTTTAAAAAGGAAAACCGGTCCTGTGAGTGAACCGGACCACAGGTTCGTCCGGTTCGATGGCGATTAAAAACCAAACCGATACTTTTAATTAAAATTTAATTAAATTTCGTAATAAAATAATTATAAAAGGTATATGTAAGGTATATTTCAATGTGTAATCATAAAAGATGATGAGCTCAAGTGATATTGAGCCTTAGTTGGTGTTATTTTTTCCTAGCAGAAGGTCCTAAATTCGATTCGTGTTGCAACATATTTTTTTCACTAGTTTTTCACGGTTTGAACCATTGCATCCTAAAAAATCAGTGAAGCCACCGATTCAAGTCTTAGGTAAACCGGTCTGGTTTTTAAAACTATACGTACGTACATACTCCTTTCTTTTTCGACCAACCCAAATGAGCACCGCCTATCCGTATAGAAGGTGGAGAAAAGTTATGTAGTATAAAAACTAACATATTTTTTTAGAGCAACTCTAATGGATGCCCTAATATAGGGTAGACAAAAAAACGTTTTAGGGCAGCCGTTTTAGCATTTTAGGATACGAAAATGTTTTTTGTTTTTTCTGGATGATGTATTTCATGGCAAGGACTATCTAGCATATGATGAAAACAAAGAAAAATTCACATCCAAACATCGATTACAAACACTACATAGTAACAAACATCACTACATTTGATACTACTACATAGCAACTGGTCCTCATAGTCGTACTCGTCGATGGACTAGGAGAAATCGGAGCAAGAGTCCTCCTTCACCATCGACGGGCCATCCTCGTCCGCGGTGACCTTCCTTTTCTCCTCCGCTTCAGCAAACCTCCTTCATGGCGTAAAGGCCCCCTCCACATGCATGTGTTTGGGACGCGACTCCGCAAAACACTTTAGCCAAGGGTCGTCGGTCTCGCAGGCAGCGAGTTGCGGTGCTGCTCCCACTCGTCCCTGCGGCTGAGGATGCCCGTCCACGATGAACTCGGCCTCCTGCAGGTTGGCGTCGCTGTTGAAGTTGAGCACCGATCACGGCACAGCCTGCTTGATTCACGTCCTTTCCAACCTCTGTCTTTACAACTGCCTTGTTACTGAACATCATTTGATAAAACCTAAGTCGGCTGATTCACAACTCGGATCGTGCGTTCCCCTCAGGTCTTAGGACTCTATTGCTTGAGACTGCAAATGACAACATGTTCGTTGCGTATTAACACGAGATCCGTTCGACTTTCTAAACACTTTAGCCAAGTCAGTGTAAGTCAGATTAGTATCACCATGTCCATGACCGAGGAACCGAGTTATCAACCGACTTGCACATTTGTCTAGTTTATGTTTGCAAGATAACCTTACAACTAAGGACAATTTAGTGTGAATAATATAGAACATAGTTCCACAACCAAATCACATATTCGGTGATACATATAATTATTCAAACATGGACACTTTAACTTATGAATACATTAGAAAACATATCATACATGACATATTTCCAATAGCGACAACCGCGAGCATCACTGTGTCGGTGCTAGAGGAGTCGATAAGGATTTACAACAAATCTTGGACGATCCGCTACACACCACCAAGCTCGCCACCCACTAGCACACGCCACCATGATCTTGCAGCCATCATCGTGTGGCATGCAAGACGGAGGACCAAGGCATAACTAGAATCCAGGGGTGGCAGCATGGCAGCCGCGCAGGATGGAACATCCTCCACCACCGTAGGCGATAGCTGACTGAACACGGTAGCAGGGATACAACAGGCCCTACGGGCTCGGCTGGGCCAGATTGGGCCCACAAAGTCCCTCTACCATGCTGCAACAGGCTGGCCGTCGATGCCACTGCCCCCTGCACGAGCCACACACCATCGCCACCATCTATAGGAAGCGTCTCTGCCAATAATAGGATGGCCCGACCAGACCAAGATGGGGCCCAAAGGGCCCAACTTTGGACCTTGAGGGCATAGCTTCACATCCGTCAGGAAGAGAGGGTCCTGACCTTTCCTTTATGCGTGTGGGAAGAGGAAGTCTGCCGCTGCCAGCGCCACCCGGGCTTTACACGGCGGCCCATGTCGACGGCGATGAAGGGGTAGTGAGGGTAGGGGAGGGGTTATGCCATAGGGAGAGGGGCGACACTCACGTTGCTTCGGGGGCGAGAGGAGCGCAAGTTCGTAAAAGATACCCTAATGGCCATGACAAGAACCGTGGAATCGCCAATCACGTGGTGATAGTAGTGGTACGCAAGGGAGATTGTTAAGATGCACGCTGGATTTTCATGGTGCTTTTTTTAAAACATCATATATATTAGGCATGCAAACCGCCTCATTAAAACCCTCCAGTCCCCTTAGATACACTGGTAAAAAAAAGCGCGTCTAAAACTTGCAGCCTCTCATCGCAAACCACTGTTACATCGTTTACAGGTGAGTAAACCGTGGAGACTTTGTTTTGCTCAAATTAATATGAGTTAATGGGATGACGAGATGAGGCATGCATACGCAACATCTTTTTGATGATCGTTTGTTTGTTGGAGGGAAACGCGTGTGTGAGGTATGCCTAATGGGCCACCGATCGGCGCGCTTTAACACGTGAGAGGGGAGTTTTTTTTCTTCTTGAAATGGGGATAAACACCCGTTATCTGCATCAGTCGATATACAGCCTTTTATTATTATTCAGAGATGACATCAATAACACAAATTAACATTGTATTTTCACAGAATGAAAAGCTCTCTTTACCTCTACCTGTGCGTCACTGGTGCACACGGCGAGAATCACTAGGAAATTCATGACTTTATTACAATCTAGAAACAACTCGTAGCCCATTAATTCAGAAAAGTGTGACAGGCCAGCCACACTATAGCAGTAAATCGAAGAACAAAAAAAAAGCCTACGAGAAGCACCAACTTAGTACTAGTTCGACGCCTCTTTCAGTCGAACTAATCCTTGACACATTTGACGCAGTTGCAGTAGCGAATGACCCCGTGCTTGACGGTGCAGTAGGCATCCTCTATGATCTTGCCGGGGTTGTTGCTGATGCACTCCAGCTGGCACGACCACCTCATGCAGATCAGGGATTCGAACCGAGAGTGCTCGCATCTGTCTGCACATAAGACAGGTTTTTCTTTTATCAAGATATAGTCCAAGATGATTCAAATAGAAATGGTCTCTCGTGTTGTAAATCCAGACTCATTTTCTCCAACAAAACATGTAATTAACCGGGGAGATCTTCGTTTATATACAAGAGAAAGGAGTAGAAGGGAGGAGGAGGAGTACCTGCAAGAGTAGCCGGACTTGCGAGGAGAACCATGACGACGAGGAAGCACAGCTTAGTTCTCCCCTCCATTTTTTTTTTTTTTTTGCAGGTGCAGAGGCGCAAACTCTCTCTAATGTGTATGTCTACTCTTTGCCTTGGACTTGAGAGAGATGGAACGGGGCGATGAAAGAACTCTTCAGGAAAGACACACACATATATATATATAGGAGGGGGTCAACGCGTGGAGACAGCTAGCCGCCTAGGGACGGACTCATAAACGGCGCTAGCTGGACCTGGCCCTGGCAGCAAGCGCGCGTTCGCAAAAAAGACAAAGTATTGACGCCCGGGAGACAGCTATACGTCCATGAATGAAGCATATAAATGTATAAGAGCATCTTCACTCGATGGCTGAACCCAGGCCGAAATCCGAACCAAACTTTGGCCGGACGGCGCAAGTTTTCGGTCTGGATACGCCCAGTTTCCCACTCGCATACCCAGGCCGAGTTTCCGGGTCGCCCGTTTTCGCTAGAATTTGGCTCAAATTCGGCTCAAGTTCGTCCAAATTTCGGCATAGTTCGTCATACGACGAATACAGAACACTTTAAGACCAGAGTTTGGCAAAATTTTAAACAGAGTTCGGCGTAATGTAAACATAGTTCGGCCTGCAATAAAATTACAACATATTTCGGCCAAGTTCGGCCAGTTCATGCTCAGCATCTACGTCGTGTTGCCCCTGCGTATCCATAGGTGCTCGACAAGATCATCCTCCAGCTGTTGATGCATCGCCGTATCTCGGATCTCCTGACGCATGGCAATGAATGCAGCCCACGTTGGAGGCACCTGATGATCAGGCTCGGCAAGAGGACCCTGTAGATAGTATGGCTCGTCCTCCTCGAGCAAACTCATTGGATCCTTCCTCTCATCCTCAATGATCATGTTGTGCAAGGCCACACAACAGTTCATCACTTCTCACATCTGATCTTTCGACCAGGTCATAGCAGGGAACCGGACAACTGCAAACCTCTGTTGGAGCACACCAAATGCCCGCTCCACGTCCTTCCTGCAAGCTTTCTGTTCCTTGGCAAAGTGAGAATGCTTGGGAAGCATTGGGCCTGAGATAGTCTTCACAAATGTTGGCCATTTTGGATAGATGCCATCTGCTAGATAGTATCCCTTGTTGTAGTGATGCCTGTTGATCTCAAATTCCACAGGGGGAGCATGACCCTCAACAAGCTTGGAAAAGACAGTTGAGGAGTTGAGCACGTTGATGTCGTTGTTTGATCCTGCCATGCCAAGAAGGAGTGTCAGATCCAAAGATCATGTGTAGCAACCGCCTCAAGTATCACAGTGCATCCTCCTTTGTGGCCTTTGTACATTCCTTGCCATTCAAATGGACAGTTCTTCCACTCCCAATGCATGCAATCTATGCTTCCAAGCATACCAGGAAATCATCTACTTTCATTGACTGCGAGGATCCGAGCAGTGTCTTCAGCAGTGGGTGATCTCAAGTACTCTTCCCCGAACATTGCAATCACTACCCTGCAGAACCTGTACAAGCAATCAAGGGCGATGGACTCGGCGATGCAGAGATAGTCATCGGCAGCATCAGCCGGCGCTCCATATGCAAGCAACCTCATCGCCACGGTGCACTTCTGAAGCGAGGAAAACCCAACCAAGCCGGTGCAGTCCTTCTTGCAAAGGAAATATGGGTCGAACTCCCGGATGGCATGCACAATCTTGAGGAAGAGCTTCCGGCTCATCCTGAAACGGCGGCGAAACACGTCCTCTCCATGGAGTGGCTGGTCGGCGAAGTAGTCGGCGTACAACATGCAATAGCCCTCTATCCTCTGTCTCGCCTTGTACTTCATGCGACCTGGCGCCGAACCACCGCGCTTCGGCTTCGCCATCTGCATGTACAGCTGGGCGAGCGATGCGAGGAGCAGCAAGTGCTCTTCACTTTCGGCGACCTCGGCGCTCTCCTCCTCTAGGAGTACGACGAGCAACTCCTCGTCATCGGAATCCATGGTGAGTATCTCGCTCTCGTCAGAGTCAGTGGACAGTACCTCCTCGCCGTCGGAGTCCATTGCCGAGTCCGGCCAAATGTCGAACACCTGGCGGGCGTGGGGGCGGGCGCACGGAGTCGAAGCACAGCTACGGCGAGGATAGGTCGGCGAAAGCGGCGGCGGAGAAGGCGTGGAGGTGGGAGGCAACAACGGCGAGCGTAGCTCGAGGCGAGGGCATGTCTCGGCGTGGGGGAGCTCCGCCGGCGAAGTCATGGCGATAGAGCTCTTCGCGGCAGTCTGGGCGAGTGGAGTGGGTGGGAATGGGACTGTCTCACCGACAGAGCTGGCCCACGCCCGTTTTCGCTGAGTCCGGCGTCCCCAAGGCGTACCCGGGATCCTGGGTTCGGCCTGGGTAGGCCGGACCAAAACACGCCCAAATCCGGACGAAAACAGGTCCCTGGGTACGCGACTGGGCAGAATTTCGGCGTCCTGGGTAGGCGAGTGAAGATGCTCTAATGCGTAATTGGAAGCAAATTGATACCGTCAATTCTCAATTATAGGCGGTCAAAGTTCCGTAGTTGTCGTCATCGATGTTTTGTTAGTGGGGGTAACAGTAACATAGATGTCACGTAGACTAAAATAATGATGTGGCAATCAATTAATAAAGAAAGAGACAAATGAAGTAACATAATATGTTATCATCACATCACACTTTTCAATACAAATGAGTCTACTCCCTCCTTCAGGACGTCTAATCAAATTTGGATTTTTCTAAAACTGCAACGTTTCTAGGCGCATAAGAATTAATTGTTCATTAATGTGACAGCTTTCCTCCCAACTTCCTATGCATGCAATAGTCTTCCACCACTGCATGCGTCTTAACCTCTAACTAAAAGGCCTAATTTTCAGCCAATATGTTCACGCCTTAGTCCGTGAGATTTTTATAGAGCGCCCTGCAAACCTTGAAGGAGGGAGTACAAAACAATACTCTATGTTAGTTACTTCCACTATGAAGTTAGTAATTTAGACTAGTAACATGTGCATGCTACTAGTCTAAATTATTATGCACTATGACCGGTCTTAGGAAAACAAGATATCTTCTCTTGGGAGAAGGAAAACGTGGTCTTTTTATTGGTTACAGTAATAACAATCAAATATGCAATTGGATACATTCCAAAGCTGCAGGAGCCACGCGTAACAGACACACTTTACATTTTTTAAAATAGTAACAGTCCCAAAGGATCTGAAATCTGTATTAAGTCAGCTGTGGATGTACATTTACGAAAAAAACCTCAAAGTAAAGATAAAAACAACATGATCCTTAGATTTTATAGAGAACACCCTATAGTAGGTCACAAAAACGCGATTCACTCCAAGCTATCCACCGATGAGCAAACTCCATGCACGGCTGCCCCTGACGTCACCGGGGACAAGTTCTTCCAACGCCCCGTTCTCGTCATCAACAGCATAACGCGTGATTTTTTACCGGCAATTAAGGGTTACCACATGGTCATGAACGTAAGTTCTTGAATCTCCGCTATCTCCCATTGATGTATGATAGGTGAGAGCGGCGTGGCATGTCACTTAACGCCACCAGCACCAACCATATACCAGCGACAATCCTCTCTCTTGTCCTAGTGGGAGAATACCATGTAGTCAACTTTGCATGATATCAAGATAGTTGATTGAACATATACAAACATATATAGAGGCACAAATAATCTTTATTTCAGTTTATGATAGTGCTAGGGTTTCTTCATCTCCCTAAGAAATAATGAAACTACTCACTCATGGATACAATCAACATCATCATAATAATATAAATCGAGTATGGAGGAATCGATGAATACTCGTGTAAATTCGCTATATGGTTTAAAATTACAACAAGATGATTGAAATATATGTTGATGGAGACATAGTTGACGATGAGTGGTGATGGAGATGCATCAGTTGATGATGTGGATCGATGCCCAAGCCTCCAAGATCACAACGTCGTCAAAGATGAATGTCCTTCTCCAAGTCCCCCCTCTAGATCCCTTTCGAAGGTGAGGTTTCAACGAGTTGTGTTGTATCCGAAGTCGGATTTCAGACCCAATTGCATGGGATGAAACTACTTAGAGGTATGAATTTTATTTCTGTGTAGTTTGTATTAGGGTTTCTTCTTATTAAAATTTATCTCTAAATTCTTCTTATAAACAATCTTATACTCATTTTATATTATGAATAAATATTTGATTATGGTCATTGTCATATTTTCCTTTTATTTTTCTACATTTTATTTATTTTATTATGACTATTTGAATTCAAACTCAAGTTTGACTAATTCAAACTTCCATTTTGAATTCAATTCATTTAAGTATTGTTCTAATTCACTTTAGAACTAGTATTCATGTGTGTAAGTATGTAGGAGTCAAAGACTCATTTATTTTGTGTTGTTCAAGTTTGAATTTAATCACTTCATTTTTGAAATTAGGTCAATTTGGAGTGATGCCCTAACTCTAACACACCACTAGACTAAATTTTCAAACACTTAGTGGTTTTGAATCAAAAGCAAAAAAAATCCCTCAATCTTAGATGCATGATATGCAAATGCACACATTCTAAATCTTCACTTCCTGTATCCTATTCTCCCGGCTATTACTGTTGGAATTTGAGGCATATTTGATGTTGGGATTTTGGACCATAATAAATACAAATTCTGAAATTCTCTTTGGCCCATTATCATGGCAGCTCATGTGTGTGATAGTGGTGCCAAAGTTTAGTCCCACATTGCTAGTGGAAGGGGAGTTAGACCACCTTATATAGTAGAGTGTTGCACCACTCACTAAGGTGTGAGAAGAAGAGAAGCCCTCGCGCACTCCTCCTCCAAAGCCGCCCGCCTCGCCATGCCACGCCTCGTCTCGCCTCGCCTCGTCACGACGCGCGCGCGCCACGGGTTGCGGGAATCTCGCCGAGCCGAGCTTTATTTTGCTCTTTGGGAAAATTAATTGTGTATTAATTATGAGTCATTAATGCGTCATTATGGACGCGTTAATTAACCGGTCGTTTCCATATTGTGGGCTGGCACTGACTCGGTTGTGGATTGTTGCCCCACGTCCTGCCCGACCCGCACTATATAAGCAGGCAGACGCAAACCGCAGCAGTTGCCAGCAATTAGATTGCATCTGCCTACCTGCGCATCGTCGTTCTATCTCTTTGTGCTGCCCTCTGCTACTCCATCCCGCCGGCTGCGTGCACGGTCGTCCGGGAGAGCAGGCCTCCGGAACCCCGTCTCTCTAATCCTGCACCGGGAGAGAGGCGATAAGGTTTTTGGGGAGCGTCTAGACGCGACTGCTCAAGCTCTTTCTCGACTTCATCGCCATGTCTGACGACGCTGCCGCTGGTGGTGGCTCCACTTCTGTTGCGCCGTTGGTCATACCATCGACGAACTCGTACGTGTTCTTTGCTCTCCTGCTATTTCCTATGATGATCACTAGTATTGCAGTATGCGTAGATGTGCTAGGTTTTCACTTGCCTGTATGATGCATGTCTACTATGCGTATGCTAGTTAGTCTTGGAATTGTTTTTGTCATGATTTATATTTGGATTAAATTAATGCGAAAACTGCTAATTAATTCAACAATCCAAAAACCTTATTTTAGGCTGTTTTCGCATCAAGGCTTTGTCGCTTGTCTGAAACCGAACCCGTTTACGGGTGCGCACTTTAAGCGCTGGCAAACCAAGTGTACCCTCTGGCTGATGGCTATGGACGCCTTCTGGGTATCGGCTGGTAATCCTGAAGGAACGATCACTCCTGAATAGGAGAAGACGTTCAAGGAGACCACCATATTCTTTGTGGGCTGTGTCATAAGAGTCATCGGGGACAAGTTGGTGGATGCATATTTACATATGCGCAATGCCAAAGAACTGTGGGATGCACTCGAAGCAAAATTCGGTGCTACTGATGCTGGCAGTGAACTGTATGCCATGGAACAGTTTCATGACTATAGGATGGTTGAAAACCGTTCTGTCGTTGAACAGACTCATGAGATTCAGTGCATTGCAAAAGAACTTGAGCTCCTGAAGTGTGCGTTTCCCGGCAAATTTGTTGTGGATGCATCATTGCAAAGCTTCCTCAATCCTGGAGGAGTGTTGCCACTAACCTCAAACACCAGAGGCAAGAGATGTCTGTTGAGAATATCATTGGGTTTCTGGACCTTGAGGAAAAGGCAAAGGCAAAAGACGCACACCCAAAGGGAGCCGAGGCACCCCAGTCAAGCGCAATGTGGTGCAGAAGAACTTCCACAACAAGTTCAAGGGGAAGACCAAGGCCGTTCGTACTACCAACTTCAAAAAGAATAAGAAGGACAGGTCACAGGATCCCTGCTTTGTGTGCGGCGAGATTGGACATTGGGATCCAAACTGCAAGCAGCGCAAAGGAAGGAAGAATCCAAATGGACAGAACTCTAAGTCTGTCAATATGACTATGAGCAACAATGATAAGGGTGCATCCGGGTATGGTAATTTACCTAATGTTTTGTCAATTTGTCAATCTACAGATTGGTGGATCAACACCGGTGCTAATATTCATGTGGGTGCTGATATCTCTTTGTTTTTTCTTATCAGATTACAAGAGATCTCTCCGTATTGATGGTAAACGGATCACATGCTTCTGTTCATGGTGTTGTCACGGTGGATCTGAAGTTTACTTTGGGAAAGATCGTGTAGCTGAAGAACGTGCAGCATATGCCCTCAATAAATAAGAATTTCGTTAGTGGTTCCCTTCTTTGCAAAGATGGTTTTAAGTTGGTATTTGAGTCCAATAAAGTAGTCATCTCTAAGTATGGACAATTTATTGGTAAAGGTTATGAGTGCGGCGGTTTGTTCCGTCTTTCCCTATCAGATTTTTGTAATAAGGTTGTGAACCATATTTGTGCCCCTGGCAATGATACCGATATTTGGCATTCACGACTTTGTCACATTAATTTTGGTTGTATGACGCGGCTATCTAAGATGAATTTAATTTCGAGTTTCACTTTAGCCAAAGGCTCTAAATGTCAAGAGTGTGTTCAAGCTAAGCAATCGCGCAAGCCTCACAAGCTTGTGCAGGAAGCAAGAAACTTGGCACCACTAGAGCTTATACATTCAGATCTATGTCAGATGAATGGTGTGTTGACCAAAGGTGGAAAGAAATACTTCATGACGTTGATTGATGATTCTACTAGATTTTGCTATGTATATCTTTTGAAAACTAAAGATGAGGTTCTACACCACTTTAAAAACTATAAGGCAGAAGTTGAAAATCAACTTGAGAGAAAGATTAAGAGAGTCCGATCAGATCGTGGTGGAGAGTATTTCTCTAATGAGTTTGATTTATTTTGTGCGGAACATGGCATTATTCATGAGAGGACGCCTCCCCATTCTCCCCAATCTAACGGGGTTGCCGAAAGGAAAATTTGTACTCTAACAGACTTGGTTAACGCCATGTTAGGTACTTCGGGTTTATCCAAGGCATGGTGGAGGGAGGCGATATTGACATCATGTCATGTCCTGAATAAAGTTCCCACAAAAGACAATGAAACTGCTTCCTATGAATTATGGGAGAAGAGAAAACTAACACTCTCGTACTTACGTACTTGGGGCTATTTGGCAAAGGTGAATTTGCCAATTCCCAAAAAGCGTAAACTTGGACCAAAGACCGTAGACTGTGTCTTTCTTGGCTATGCTCATCATAGCGTTGGATATAAATTTCTAGTGATAAAATCTGAGGTACCTGACATGAAGTTCGGTACAATTATGGAGTCTAAGGATGCTACATTCTTTGAGGATATTTTTCCGATGAAAGATATGCCTTGTACATCTAGACAGGAATCTGTTGAAACTCCTGAGCTTGCTATTCCCATGGAATATTATGAACGAGAACATGATGAAATTCCTGAGGAGGTAGACAATGAAGTTCCTGTAAGGAACAAGAGACAGAGGATTGCAAAGTCCTTTGGTGATGATTTCATTGTCTATCTCGTGGATGATACTCCCACCTCTATTTCAGAGGCTTATGCATCCCCTGATGCAGACTACTGGAAAGAGGTTGTTCGTAGCGAGATGGATTCCATCATGGCAAACGAAACTTGGGAGATCACTGATCGTCCTTATGGGTGCAAACTTCTAGGATGTAAGTGGGTGTTCAAAAAGAAGCTTAGGCCTGATGGTACGATTGAAAAGTACAAGGCTCGGCTTGTTGCCAAGGGTTATACCCAAAAAGAAGGCGAAGACTTCTTTGATACTTATTCTCCTGTGGCTAGATTGACCACTATTCGAGTTCTACTCTCATTGGCTCCCTCACATGGTCTTATCGTTCATCAAATGGACGTCAAGACAGCTTTCCTTAATGGAGAGTTGGATGAGGAAATTTATATGGATCAGCCAGATGGTTTTGTAGTAGATGGTCAAGAAGGCAAGGTGTTCAAGCTATTGAAGTCTTTGTATGGACTGAAACAAGCACCTAAGCAATGGCATGAGAAGTTTGATCAAACTTTAACATCTGCTGGCTTTGTTGTAAATGAAGCCGACAAATGTGTATACTATCGAAATGGTGGGGGCGAAGGAGTTATACTTTGTTTGTATGTTGATGACATACTGATTTTTGGGACAAATATGATTGTCATCAAACAGGTCAAGAGTTTCTTGTCTCAAAGTTTTGACATGAAAGACCTTGGAGAAGCTGATGTTATTCTAAACATTAAGGCTCTTTGAAAGATGAGAATGGCGGAATTACACTTCTGCAATCTCACTATGTGGAGAAGGTGTTGAGTCGCTTTGGCTACTCAGATTGTACTCCTTCACCGACACCATATGATCCTAGTAAGATGCTTCGAAAGAACAAAAGAACAACTAGAGATCAGCTGAGATACTCTCAGATAATTGGCTCGTTAATGTATTTAGCTAGCGCAACAAGGCCTGACATCGCGTTTGCTGTGAGCAAACTTAGCCGGTTTGTTTCCAATCCAAGATATGATCATTGGCATGCTCTTGAGAGAGTAATGCGCTATCTAAAGGGTACATCGAGTTATGGTATTCATTATACCGGAGACCCTGCGGTACTTGAAGGGTATAGTGACTCAAATTGGATTTATGATGCTGATGAGCTGAAAGCCACAAGTGGATATGTATTCACTCATGGTGGTGGCGCTGTTTCATGGAAGTCTTGCAAGCAGACCATCTTAACGAGGTCAACAATGGAAGCATAACTCACAGCACTAGATACAACTACTGTCAAAGCAGATTGGCTTCGTGAACTCTTGATTGACTTGCCGGTTGTTGATAAACCTGTGTCGGCTATTCTTATGAACTGCGACAATCAAACTGTGATCGTCAAAGTGAGTAGTTCAAAGGATAATATGAAGTTATCAAGACATATAAAGAGAAGATTGGCATCTGTTAGGAAAATGAGAAACTCCGAAGTAATAGCATTGGATTATATCCAAACAGTTAAGAATCTAGCAGATCCTTTCACAAAAGGTCTATCAAGAAATGTGATAGATATTGCATCAAAGGAGATGGGTTTGAGACCCACATGAGTTACCATGGTAGTAACCCAACCTATGTGATCGGAGATCCCGTGAATTAGGACCTGGGGAAACAAGACAGTGGCTAACTGGAGGAGAGTAACTTTTATTAACCCACTCCGCTGAATATGCATTACTCTCATGATCTGTATGGCAGGCTGACTTATTCTTAATGTGTTCATAGGCTTGTATAAGCCAAGATGCTATCCTACAGAGCAGTCTTGAAAGAACGCACCTATGTGAGCCCGACTGTTGGTCATAGTCTATGAGATAGGGTAATCTCTAGGAAGCTCATGAAAAAGGCCAAGAGTGTGACTTATATGCTCCACCCGAGGGGTAGCCTTCGGCAGCCTAGTATCAGTATGACATTAGGTGAAACTCATTTACACAAAACTGGCAATTCAAGGCTTAGTCCATTGACAATTGTTGATGAGCGTAGTCTAATGCTCTAGGTGGAAGTTCAACTTAACAGTCTCCACTGAAAAACGCTGGTATATCAAAACAGTGATTTGGAACAGAATGGTGTGATGTGCCAATGAGACTTTGTGGGGGACTGTTGGAATTTGAGGCATATTTGATGTTGGGCTTTTGGCCCATAACAAATACAAATTCTGAAATTCTCTTTGGCCCATTATCATGGCAGCTCATGTGTGTGCTAGTGGTGCCAAAGTTTAGTCCCACATTGCTAGTGGAAGGGGAGTTGGACCACCTTATATAGTAGAGTGTTGCACCACTCACTAAGGTGTGAGAAGAAGAGAAGCCCTCGCACACTCCTCATCCAACGCCGCCCGCCTCGCCTCGCTACGCCACGCCACGCCTCGCCTCGTCACGACGCGCGCGCGCCACGGGTTGCGGGAATCTCGTCGAGCCGAGCTTTATTTTGCTATTTGGGAAAATTAATTGTGTATTAATTATGAGTCATTAATGCATCATTACGGACGCGTTAATTAACCGGCCATTTCCATATCGTGGGCTGGCACTAACTCGGTGGATCGCCCTCGCCCTACCCGACCAGACTATATAAGCGGTGACAAACCGCAGCAGTTACCAGCAATTAGATTGCATACGCCACTGCGCATCGCCGTTCCATCTCTCTGTGCTGCCCTCTGCTACTCCATCCCGCCGGCTGCATGCACGGTCGTCCGGGAGAGCAGGCCTCCGGAACCCCGTCTCTCTGATCCTGCACCGGGAGAGAAGCAATAAGGTTTTTGGGGAGCATCTAGACGCGACTGCTCAAGCTCTTCCTCGACTTCATCGCCATGTCTGACGACGCTGCCGCTGGTGGTGGCTCCACTTATGTTGCGCCATTGGTCATACCATCGACGAACTCGTACGTGTTCTTTGCCCTCCTGCTATTTCCTATGATGATCACTAGTATTGCAGTATGCGTAGATGTGCTAGGTTTTCACTTGCCTGTATGGTGCATGTCTACTATGCGTATGCTAGTTAGTCTTGGAAATTGTTTTGTCATGATTTATACTTGGATTAAATTAATGCGAAAACTGCTAATTAATTCAACAATTACAATGGGACAACTCAGGCCGAAATACTAGCAGAATTGAGAGGAAAAGGTTTTGGCCTGTGGTGGCACTTTCTTCCATAATTTCAATGAAAAATAAGGGTATTCTGTGGTACCGATTCAATTTACTATTGACTAGATTGGGAAGCTACCCTCTGATGCTTCTTCGGGATGCCAAATTTGCACTATAAGAGCATGTCTAGTCGCGCCCCCCCAAACTGCGCCCCAAAGGATTATTGGGCACGCTGGACAGAAAATTGTGCCCAACCATGTGCTCCAAGGGTCGTTTCCATTTTACATGGCCCTTGTGTGTCCGTCGCTGAGGCCATCCCCACTACATAGCGTCCCCATGGGCGGGCCTAACATGAGCCGCTGACGACATGGTGCCTGGTAAGCCAACCCTGTCATTGACACAATGACTGGCCAACGCTATTTTTATGGCCGTTGCCCACCTCCCTGCTGTCGCATAATGGCGGTGTCGGTTCCCTAGGTGGGTATAGGGAGACGTCTCGTCGGTGTAGTGTCTAGTCCCGTCATCTTTGCAGCAGCGTAATGTGCTCCACCGATTCACCTCAAGTGTAAATGCGAGCCACAGACCGCTCCACCTCCTCCGGTGTTTTAAATAGACCTTGTGGTTCTTCTCTTCATTTCACACCACAAGCTTTGAGGTCATCAAACGGCATCCTATGAGAGGGTGATTATAAAGGTGTCTCTCAGGTGATCGAAGTACTTGTTGGGTTGTATGTATCGAGATGGGATTTGTCCCTCCCGATTCGGAGAGATATACTTTGGGCCCACTCGGTAATCGATATCAACACCGCTTGCAAGCACGTGGTTAAGGAGTTAATCACAAAGTGATATCGGATTACGGAACGAGTAAAGTACTTGCTGTGAACGAGATTGAACTAGGTATGCCGATGCCAACGATCGAATCTCGGGCAAGAAAAATATCGGCGTGTGAAGGAATATATATATGGGATTAATTGAATCCTGGCATCATGGTTCATCCGATATGATCATCAATGAATATGTGGGAGTCAATATGGGTTTCCAGACCCCGCTGTTGATTATTGATAGAAGATCATGTCTGCATATTCTCGAACCCATAGGGTCACACACTTAACGTGTCTCGACGCTAGGATAGAATGGATAATTGGTTTATGAGTTTTTGTTCGGAGTCTAGGATGAGATCTAGGACATCATGAGAAGTTCCGGAATGGTCCGGAGAATAAGATTCATATAAGGGAAAGCAGTTTTTGGATTTCGGAATTGTTTCGGATTGTTCGGTATTGTACCGGAAGGTTCTAGAAGCTTCCGGAGTGGGACCAACGAGTCCCCACTTGTCGGGAGGGGCGTGGGCCTACGAGGGAGTGCCCTGGCCGCATTGGTCCAGGGGCACAAGGCCCCATAGGCCCAGACGGCCATGCCCTAGGGGAAACACTAGGGAGAGCTTCTAGAAGGGGGGAACTTGCCCTTCACTCCTCCCTTGTGGCCGTCGGCCCTAGGGTTTGGAGGAGGGGAAAGGGCAGCCGGCCAGCCTTCTATATAAAGAGGGCAGGGGCGCACCCTCCCCACACACCTCCTCAAACCCTAGCCGCCTACCTGCTGCCCTCCTCTCTCTCTCTCTGCAGTGGCGAAGCCTGCCATGAAACTCTCCACCTTTGCACCACGCCGTCGTGTTGTATATCCAATCTATCTCTCCACCCCACTTGCTGGACCGAGGAAGTAGGAGACGTCGAGGTGCCGTACGTGTGCATCTCTCAGAGGCGTCGCCACTTGCGGTGTTGGATCGGATCGGATCGCGAGGAGGAGAAGGCTAGTACGACTACATCAACCATGTTCCGTTGAACGTTCCGCTGCGCGATTTCTTCAAGGGTATGAAGATCTCATCTATTCCTCCTCGTTTTTTGCATCTCCTAGATTAGATCTTGGCTTCCCCGTTCGCATCCATAGAATTTTTTTGATTTACTATGCTGCAAAACCCTTCAATGGTATCAGAGCTAGATCTATGCGTAGATGTGTTTCACGAGTAGAACGCAACATGCTTGTTGCGGGCGTTGATGTTTTCTGTTGCGAGCCTCTTGTTGTGTACTTCTTATGACGCGGGATAGTGAGATCGAAGCGGTCCAGGCCAACTTTACGCGACCTCGTTCGCGAGACCGGCTCCGCACTTGACGTGTGGCTTGTTCCACACATGCGGCTGGTGGATGCCAGTTTCTCTCACTATAGTTTTCATGGGATTTACACCGGATGTTGGCAACCATAATATCACCGTTGTGGCTTTTCGTAGGTAAGAATCATTCTTAGCTTGTTACTCCCATAAGCCACGTAAAACATGCAACAACAAAGTAGATGCGTCTAACTTGTTTTTGCAGGGAGTGTTTCTGTGATATGGTATGGCCCAAGATGTGATGTGTATATTGTATGCAATGATCATGTTTTGTAATGTTTCACGACTTGCATGTCGATGAGTACACAACCGGCAGGAGCCATATGTTTGTGTTTATAATTGTGTATGACCTGTGTGTCAACTTCTTATACGCCATGTGATAGCTTTACTTTATCGCTAAGTAGTTAGCAATAGTTGCAGTTGCTATTCGTGGTGGAGGCAATCATGATGGAGTGATGGAGATCATGCTGGCACGCACAAGATGGAGATCATTGCGCGGAGATTGGCTATACCATGTCACATAAAATTATATGCATGTGATGTTTATCCTTTTATGTATCTTATTATGCTTAGATCGCGACGGTAGCATTATAAGATGATCCCTCACTTAAAGATCAAGATAAAACTGTGTTCTCCCCATGTATGCACCGTTGCGAAAGTTTGTCGTGTTCAAGCACAGCATGATGATTGGGTGCTATAAACTCTACGTTCACATACAACGGGTGCAAGCCAGTTTTGCACACACGGAAATACTTGGGTTTGACTTAACGAGCCTAACATGTACAGACATGGCCTCAGAACACACGAACCGAAAGGTTAAGCATGAGTCATATGAATGATATGATCGACACTTTGTTGTCCACCATTGAAACCACATCTCTTCTCGTGAAGATCGGATTAGGTGTGGTGAATTTGGATCATGTTCACTAAGCAACTTGAGGGATGTTGAATTTAGTGGGAGTTCATCTAGTAATTTGATTAAGTTGAACTAGTTATCATGAACATAGTCTAAATTGTACTTGAAAATTTTGTAGATCAAATGGCTAAGTCCAACTTCAACTTCAACGTTTTTGCTGAGAAATAAAAGCTTAAGAACAATGGGTCTAACTTAACCAACTGGTTTCGCAATCTGAGAATCATTCTCGCTGGCGGACAAAAGGACTATGTCCTTGAGAAAGCGCTAGGTGACGCCCCTGTTGTAAATGCACCGGCTGATGAAAAAGCTATTTATCAGTCGCGCAAAGATGATTATGGTGTGATTAAGAGCACCATGTTGTTTGCTATGGAATCGGACCTTCAAAATCGTTTTGAGGAGTTCACCGGGCCCTTTGAGATCCTTGAGGAACTGAAAACCATGTTTCAGACTCAGGCCCGTTCTGAGAGATATGAGATCTCTAAGAAATTCTTCAACTGCAAGATGGAGGAAGGGAGTTCTGTTAGTAAGCACGCCATTAAGATGTCGGGTTACACTCAACGCCTTGAGCAACTGGACTGCAAGATTCCAGAGGAGCTCAAGATTGACAGAGTTCTGCAATCACTCCCTCCTAGCTACAAAGGTTTTGTAGTTACTCATAATCAGATTGGTTCCACTGATACGATCACTGAGCTCTTCGCTAAGCTGAAAGTTGCGGAGGTGGACATCAAGAAAGATAATCATGTGTTGATGGTCAACAAGCCCCCCAGCTTTAAGAAAGGTAAGGGTGCAAAGAAGCCCTTCAAGAAAGGCAGCGGCAAGCACGTTGCCCCCGCTGAGAAGAAGCTCAAGTCTGGATCTAAGCCGAATCGAGTGCTTCTATTGCAAGGACAAGGGTCATCGAAGCATAATCGTCCGAAGTACTTAGCGGACAAGAAGGCTGGCACCATCAAAGGTATATTTGATATACATGTTATTGATGTTTACCTTACTAGCGCTCGTTGTAGTGCCTGGGTATTTGATACCGGTTCAGTTGTTAATATTTGTAACTCGAAACAGGAGCTACAGAATAGACGGCGGCTAGCGAGGGATGAGGTGACGATGCGCGTTGGCAACGGATCAAGAGTTTATGTGATGGCCGTCGGCACGCTCTCCTTAGTTTTACCTTCGGGATTAGTTTTAAACCTTAATAAATGTAATTATGTGCCTGCGTTGAGCATGAACATCATATCTGAATCGTGTTTATTGCAAGACGGTTATTCATTTAAATCGGAGAATAATGGTTGTTTTATTTATATGAGTAACATCTTTTATGGTCATGCACCTGCTGTGAATGGTTTATTTCTTCTGAATCTCGAAAGCAATGAAACACACATCCATAACATTGAGGCTAAGAGATGCAAGGTAGATAGTGATAATACAACTTATTTGTGGCACTGCCGTCTAGGTCATATTGGTGTAAAATGCATAAAGAAACTCCATTTTGATGGACTTTTGGAGTCTCTTGATTTTGAATCATTTGACACGTGCGAGCCGTGCCTCATGGGCAAGATGATCAAAACCCCGTTCTCTGGAATGATGGAGCGAGCAACGGACTTGTTGGAAATCATACGTACTGATGTATGCGGACCAATGAGTGTTTCGACGCGCGGTGGATATCGCTATTTTCTCACTTTTACTGATGACTTAAGTAGATATGGGTATATCTATTTAATGAAACATAAATCTGAAACGTTTGAAAAGTTCAAAGAATTTCAGAACGAAGTGGAAAACCATCGTAACAGGAAAATTAAATTTCTACGATCCGATCGTGGAGGTGAATATTTGAGTTATGATTTTCTCACGCATCTTAAAGCAAGCGGAATCGTTTCGCAGCTCACGCCACCCGGAACACCATAGCGCAATGGTGTGTCTGAACGCCGAATCAAACTCTATTAGATATGGTGTGATCAATGATGTCTCTTACAGATTTGCCGTTATCATTTTGGGGTTATGCATTAGAAACCGCTGCATTCACTTTAAATAGGGCACCATCTAAATCCATTGAGACGACAGCGTATGAACTATGGTTTGGTGCTAAACCTAAGTTGTCGTTTCTTAAAGTTTGGGGATGCGAAGCTTACGTCAAGAAGTTGATGCCGGACAAGCTCGAACCCATAGCGGAGAAATGCATCTTCATAGGATACCCTAAGGAAACGATTGGGTATACCTTCTACCACAGATCCGAAGGCAAAGTGTTTGTTGCAAAGAACGGATCCTTTCTTGAGAAGGAGTTTCTCTCGAAAGAAGTGAGTGGGAGGAAAGTAGAGCTAGACGAGGTTATTGAACCTTCTCTTGAGTTGGAGAGTAGCGCAGCACCGGAAATTGTTCTAGTGCCGTCTGCACCAACAATAGAGGAAGCTAATGACGAGGATCATGAAGCTTCAGACGATGCTACTACTGAACGTCGCAGGTCGACAAGGTCGCGTGCCCCTCCTGAGTGGTACAGCAACTCTGTCTTAACTGTCTTGTTGGTAGACAACAGTGAACCTGCGAACTATGAGGAAGCGATGATGAGCCCAGACTCTGAAAAATGGCTAGATTCCATGAAATCCGAATTGGGATCCATGAGCGAAAACCAAGTATGGACTTTGGTGGACCCTCCTAGCGACCGAAAGGCCGTTGAGTGCAAATGGATTTTTAAGAAGAAAACGGAAGCGGATGGTAATGTTACTGTCTATAAAGCACGGCTTGTTGCGAAAGGTTTTCGACAAGTTCAAGGTGTTGACTACGATGATACTTTCTCTCCCGTAGCGATGTTTAAGTCCATTCGGATTTTATTAGCAATTGCTGCGTTTCATGATTATGAAATATGGCAGATGGATGTCAAGACTGCGTTCCTCAATGATAACATTGATGAAGAGTTGTATATGATGCAACCCGAAGGTTTTGTCGATCCTAAGGATGCTGATAAGATGTGCAAACTTCAGCGTTCCATTTATGGACTGAAGCAAGCATCTCGGAGTTGGAACCTTCAATTTGATCAAGTGATCAAGAGCTTTGGATTTGTTCCAAATTGCTACGAAGCTTGTATCTACAAGAAAGTGAGTGGGAGCTCAGTGACATTTTTAGTACTATATGTGGATGACATATTGATTATTGGAAATTACATTGATATGCTTAACGATGTGAAGAGTTATTTGAACAATTTTTTTTCAATGAAAGACCTAGGAGAAGCTGCTTATATATTAGACATCAAAATCTATAGAGATAGACAAAGACACCTAATAGCTTTAAGCCAAAGTACATACCTAGACAAAGTTCTAAAAAGGTTCAGAATGGATAAGGCAAAGAAAGGTTCAGTGCCCATGTTGTTAGGTAAGATATTGAGCAAGGCTCAGTGTCCAGCTACGGTAAACGATAGAGAAGCTATGAGCAAAGTGCCTTATGCCTCGGCCATAGGTACTATCATGTATGCCATGATGTGTACTAGACCGGATGTGTCCAATGCTCTTAGTTTGACGAGCAGATACCAAAGTGATCCAGGAGTGGAACACTGGACAACCGTAAAGAACATCCTAAAGTATTTAAATAGGACTAAAGAAATGTTCTTGGTCTATGGAGGTGATGAGCAGCTCGTCGTAAAAGGTTACGTCAACGCTAGTTTCGACGCCGACAAGGATGATTCTAAATCTCAGACAGGATATATTTATATTTTGAATGGAGGAGCTGTGAGCTAGAGAAGCTGCAAGCAAAGCATGATCGCGGGATCTACAGTAGAGGCGGAATACATGGCTGTTGCAGAAGCGTCAAGTGAAGGAGTTTGGATCAGGAACTTCATCACTGAGCTTGGTGTGGTTCTAAGTGCCTTGGACCCACTGGAGATATTGTGTGACAACACTGGCGCCATAGCACTGGTTAAGGAACCAAGATATCATCCAAAGACCAAGCACATCAACCGCAAGTTTCATATAATTCGAGATTATATATCAGATGGAGATCTGAAGATTAGCAAAGTACATACGGATCTGAATATTGTAGATCTGTTGACTAAACCTCTTCCACGAGCAAAACATGATCAGCACCTTAGTGCCATGGGTGTTAGATTGTTGCCAGATGTAAACTAGGTTATTGACTCTATTACAAGTGGGAGACTGTTGGAATTATTCCCTAGAGGCAATAATAAAGATGTTATTATTATAATTCTTGTTCATGATAAAGTTTATATTCCATGCTAGAATTGTATTAAGCGGAAACTTTGATACTTGTGTGGTTTATGAACAACACCGTGTCCCTAGTACGCCTCTATGGACTAGCTCATTGATTGATGATGGTTAAGGTTTCCTAACCATAGACATGAGTTGTCAATTAATAACGAGATCATGTTATTAGGAGAATGATATGATGGACAGACCCAAATCAAGCAGAGCAATTAGATCGTGTCATCGTGTTCATCTTTGCGATGCTTTTTCTTATGTGAAATATTGTATTCCTTAGACCATGAGATAATGCAACTCCCTGGTATCGGAAGAAAGCTTTGAGGTCATCAAACGTCATCCTATGAGAGGGTGATTATAAAGGTGTCTCTCAGGTGATCGGAAAGTACTTGTTGGGTTGTATGTATCGAGATGGGATTTTTCCCTCCCGAGTCGGAGAGATATACTTTGGGCCCACTCGGTAATCGATATCAACACCGCTTGCAAGCACGTGGTTAAGGAGTTAATCACAAAGTGATATCGGATTACGGAACGAGTAAAGTACTTGCTATGAACGAGATTGAACTAGGTATGCCGATGCCAACGATCGAATCTCGGGCAAGTAAAATATCGCGTGACGAAGGGAATATATATATGGGATTAATTGAATCCTGGCATCGTGGTTCATCCAATATGATCATCAATGAATATGTGGGAGTCAATATGGGTTTCCAGACCCCGCTGTTGATCATTGATAGAAGATCATGTCTGCATATTCTCGAACCCATAGGGTCACACACTTAACGTGTCTCGACGCTAGGATAGAATGGATAATTGGTTTATGAGTTTTTGTTCGGAGTCTAGGATGAGATCTAGGACATCACGAGAAGTTCCGGAATGGTCCGGAGAATAAGATTCATATAAGGGAAAGCAGTTTTTGGATTTCGGAATTGTTTCGGATTGTTCGGTATTGTACCAGAAGGTTCTAGAAGCTTCCGGAGTGGGACCAACGTGGCCCCACTTGTCGGGAGGGGCATGGGCCTACGAGGGAGTGCCCTGGCCACATTGGTCCAGGGGCACAAGGCCCCATAGGCCCAGCCGGCCAAGCCCTAGGGGAAACCCTAGGGAGAGCTTCTAGAAGGAGGGAACTTGCCCCTCACTCCTCCCTTGTGGCCGTCGGCCCTAGGGTTTGGAGGAGGGGAAAGGGCAGCCGGCCAGCCTTCTATATAAAGAGGGCAGGGGCGCACCCTCCCCACACACCTCCTCAAACCCTAGCCGCCTACCTGCTGCCCTCCTCTCTCTCTCTCCCGACTGCGCGTAGGCGAAGCCCTGCCGCAGAAACTCTCCACCTTTGCACCACGTCGTCGTGTTGTATATCCAATCTATCTCTCCACCCCACTTGCTGGACCGAGGAAGGAGGAGACGTCGAGGTGTCGTACGTGTGCATCTCTCAGAGGCGTCGCCACTTGCGGCGTTGGATCGGATCGGATCGCGAGGAGGAGAAGGCTAGTACGACTACATCAACCACGTTCTGTTGAACATTCCGCTGTGCGATTTCTTCAAGGGTATGAAGATCTCATCTATTCCCCCTCGTTGTTTGCATCTCCTAGATTAGATCTTGGCTTCCCCGTTCGCATCCGTAGAATTTTTTTGATTTACTATGCTGCGAAACCCTTCACCTTCCTCATCACCTTATCCACCACCGACGCTCAGCCATGCCTCGACGTCTATGAACCACTTGGGACAAAATCGCCCCGGACGCGCGCGAGTACCACCCCTCGCCCGACCCAACGCCTTCGACTTAGGACGATTAAGTGGAGGTCAATGTCGAGCAAGGCCCCGATGCAGATGACTACGCCTACTTCTAGGATGAGTTGTTGGTGGCATAAATGGCGGATCCGGTGCAGAAATCCCTCCTCACCTCCTATGAGGCCGAGCGCGAGAAGAGGGACTCTGCCTAGAACCTTGAGGAGATCAACTGGTGGCTCAAGGTCCATGACATGTAGATCTCTAGCGAGAGAGAGACCACCGAGGACGTGACCGGTTGCTTATGGAGAGAGAGAGAGAGAGAGAGAGCTACAAGCCATTCCCCACATCAGTGTGATGATGGCGGTGGCCACCGCCGTTCAGGAAGCTAACCGCCTAGTTATCCTAGTGATGACTCTCCATGCACGTGCAACGACACATGCAAAGCGGGAGGATGCGGAGGCGACAGAGAACATAGAAGGCCTCTCGCTCGATAGGCTTCGAAGGTGCACCACAATCACAGCGAGGCACCGTCGGATGCTCGAAGCGAGGGAGATAAGGTGGCACGCCACGACGAACAACAACGATGAGACGGGTTAGTCTGGCCCCGGCCCTAATGATGACGACAAGACAGAGTAGATTTAGGTTGAACATATTTAAATTTCATTTAACTTTGCAAAATATAATCAAAATTTGGATGAAATATAAAAGTTATTAAAATTTGGTCAAATCGTTTGGGAGACATGACTAGACAGTCGTGCCTCAAACACGGTACCATGCGATCGGCGCCCGCAGTCGACCGGCTTGAGACTTTTGCGGGACGATGTCGCCCGCAGTCCGTGCCACATGCCGGCGGAGACGCAGTAGACCGGAGATGTTGTACACCCAAACGGCAGGGTGGGAAAAGCCCATAAGGAGGAATTTCTTTTGGGCTTTTTGGGTTTGGAACTTATAAGTCATTCTAGTCTAGAAGGCTGAAAGAAAGAGGCCTAAGTCGGTTCACATCTATATATAAGAAAACAACCCTAAAAAATGTGGGGGATTTTATAATTTGTCACACTGTATTTTTCAGTTTTATTATTTGCCACACCATGTATCACTGATATGTGGTGGTCAATGTGACAAATAATAAATTTCTGAAATAAAGTGTGGCAAATGATAAAATATTCCAAAAAAGATATATATCAGAAAACAAATAGTCGATAACTACAGAAGCTCCCAACTTTCACGATTTTCATCCGTTCTCGGCCTTCTCGCACTCTCCAATCGAATTGAAAAACGAACCCTAATCGGCATCGCCATGGAGGAGGGGGACCACCACCTTAGCGGCGCAAGCGCGCCCCCGAAACCCGCGACGACGCCATCCACGGCGCGACCTCCGACTCCGTTGCTTCTCTCCACAAGACCATCCCCGCTCCGTTCGTCTCCGCCGGCATGTGGCACGGACGGGGGATCGCTGAACGGGATAGGGACCAGCAGCTTATGATGGCTGCTCGCCGGCGTCTGGAGTATGTTGTGGTCACAGATTACACGAAGCACAGCGCGGGTGCTAGGATGATGGCTGCGATGGGGTACAAGGTCGGCATGGGCATCGGCAAGAACCTGGGGATCCGCATGCCGGTGGAGCGCCCTTCCCCCATTAGAGCCAGGCTAAATGGGTGTAATCTGATTTACTCCGTACGAATTAGTATACTTTCAGATGATGTCTTCTATTTTCATGCGTGTATACATGCTTTAAAGACGTTCAATTGGTACCTCCAGGGATAAATAGTGTTGTGAATCCTGCCATTATCAACTCAAGAGATAAATATAATGTTGTGAATCCTACCTTTATCAATTCATGTTACTCCCTCTCGGTCCTAAAAATAATGTCACGGATTTGTTTAAAGCATGTATCTAGCGTGTTTTAGTGTATAGATATGCATATTTAGACAAATTACTCCATCCGTCTTAAAATAGATTTTCATGTTTATCAAAATTTAGATGAATCTATATACTAAATAGTTTCTAGATTTATCTAAATTTTGATAAATCTGCGACATCTATTTTAAGACGAAGGGAGTATGATATTCTTTTTCGGATGGATGGAGTACTATGTACTGTAAAACTTAGCACGTTTGCTGTCATTTATCGGTTGTTATTCGCTAGTTATAAGTAATTTCTGGAACTTTGCATCTTATACTCTTATGTATATCACTTTATTATTTTAGAATCTTTGTATGTTCTGTTGGTTAAGAGTACCACGCCCAGTTTGCTGAAACATATGATTCACTAGACTATTTTGAAATTTTACATTTTCAAGTTTGGCTATGTCGTCGATGTTGCAAAAGCAGTGTTCGCATATGACTTTTGGGCTGTATTCTCATATTTCGAAATTGTCCTACCGTACAGGAACAAGGCCTGCCGATCGGTCTGTTTTCTCACATTTTCGGTACAAATTTAGATTGACTTTATAGT
This sequence comes from Avena insularis, assembly GCA_023614405.1. Classification (NCBI taxonomy): domain Eukaryota; kingdom Viridiplantae; phylum Streptophyta; class Magnoliopsida; order Poales; family Poaceae; genus Avena; species Avena insularis. Next base: position 24,236,661 of record CM042689.1, on the reverse strand, counting down.
CCAACGGACAACCCACGCCTCTGGTTCGTGTATCTCTTTGTCTGGCTCAGGCCCTCCAGCCGGCCACACATGAGCCCTCCCACCCTGTTTTCACATCTCGCCTGTCTCGCCACCGCACACCCGCCTTCGTCTACCATGGTCGATTTGACCACTAGTTCTCACCATTCACTAGCTGTAGGGCCTATAACCGTCATTGAAGGGTCGGCTTGGCGTTGCCGTGCTTGGCTGCCTTCGTCCCGGTCACCACCTCCCATGTACGCTCCCCCGGTCCACGTTGCCCGCAACCTGTTCGACCATTTGCCTCGCCTCCCAACTAGGTAATTTTTAGGCCCCGTTGTCCACTTTTTTTTGAGCATCTACATGAATTTTTTTTAAAGTTCTACATGAAAATTATTGTTCATAGTGCTTTGTTATTTTCGTAGATCATGGCAGATAGCTCAGACGGTTTTTTCTTCAACCATGTCATCAACAAGATCTTGGTGATCGTGGCTCTTCTCGTGCATGACCACGAAGAGAACCAAAGGCTAAGGTTTAGGGGCTCGGTTTCGGGCTGGAGGCCAGCATTAGACTGCAACCGAGGGACCGACCATGATCAACTCTCGCAGGCCTACTTCCCGTGTAACGATCCGTTATACAAGGCATCTCTTTTTTGGTGAAACTTTCAGATGTTGAGGATTTTTTTATGCGTCTTCGGCACGGAGTGAGGGCTGATGATCACTATTTTCAGTTAAAAAAGGATGCCTTAGATAAGCTTGGCTTTACTTCTTACTAGAAATGCATTGCAGTTGTGCGGATCCTTGCGTATGAAGTTGCTGGTGACCTAGTTGATGAGTTTATGCGCATGAGCGAGTCCACTTGGCTCGAGTCAATATATAAGCTCTACAAAGCATTGGTTCATGCGTTTGTTGGAGAATACTTGAGAGAACTAAATGTTGCTTGCACTGCTTGGCTCGTGTCAATCAATGAGTGAAGAGGATTTCATGATATGCTTAGAAGCATAGATTACATGCACTAGTAGTGGAAGAACTGTCAATTTTCTTGGCAAGGGCAAAAACAAAGTCCATGGAGAAGGATGCACGGTCATACTTGAGGCGGTTACATCACACGATATCTATATTTGGCACTCTTTCTTCGGTATGGTAGACTCTCGCAATGACATTAATGTGCTTCAACACTCTCTAGTGTTCTCTAGTCTTGCGGGTGACCATTCTCCAAGAGTCAACTATAAGATCAATGGCCACTCTTATCACAAAGGGTATTATCTCGCCAATGGTATGTATCCTCCTAGGACCACATTAGTGAAGACATTCTACAAACCTCAAGAAGAGAAAGAGAGTAGGTTTGATGAAGAGCAAGATACTACTAGGAAGGATGTGGAGAGGATATTTGGTGTGCTCCAATCTCGATGGGTTATTGTTCTGCACCCAACTAGGACATGGGTCAGGGAGAAGATGTGGGAGGTCATGACGTCGTGTGTGATCATGCACAACATGATCATCGAGAAGGAGCGTGATGACAACGTATACGACCAAGGGTGGGAATTTTTAGGGTGAATTGGTTGCGCCCCAACCCAGTCCACCAAACGACTTCTTCAATTTTCTTATAGTGCATCATAAAATCCGAGACCGTGCAACTCACAACCAACTCCAAAAAGATTTGGTTCACTATATGTGAAATCATGTTGGAAGCCACTAGTCCTTTCCTCTTATTTTTATTTGAGTTCAAATGGTTGTAATAATAAATTATACATGAACCTCGACTTTGTTTATTTTACGAACTATGATGTTTAGGTTTTATTCTCAACATTCTATGTGTAAAACTGGCCACGGCCGAACCAAACTGGGGCATTGTTGGGTGAAGTGAGGACATGTGCCTCTCGCCTGTCCGCGGGCAACTGCAAACAGATTGGCTCAGACAAAATCGGTATCCAAAATGGGGGCACCTTTGGAATTTCCCTTATTTTAGTGGACTGCTTATAATAAATATTGATCTAGATTCTCTTTTATATGTATTTTTGTTTTGCAATAATGTTTTGTTGCTTTATTCAATGATCGGTGGCACTTATTTCTCCAGACCAAGTTCTTTTGCACAATTTATTTCCACGATGATGAGCCTCAAGATGAGGCAGCCTCCTCACTGACAAAAATCAGAAAAGATGGAGAGATAAGCACGATCGGCTAGTCCTATTGGTTAAAATCTGAGAAAGGTACTCCCTCCGTTTTAAAATATACTTAAGATGTTTTAGCTTTGTGAATGAAATGTATTTAGACTTCTTTTAGTGTATAGGTTCACTTAAATTTGGAATAAACCTAATACTAAAGAAAGTCTAGATACATTTTATTCACAAATCTAAAACATCTTATATTTTAACACAGATGGAGTAGAAAAGAAAAGTTGGAGAAGTACATCACGTGAGGAAGTGGACTAATCGGAGCTATCATTGTGTTGGAGGCTACCTGTTTTCATAAAATGAATTTATATACTAAACAGTGTTTAGATTTATCTAAATCTAGAAAAATTTGAGTTAACTAATATGAGTCGGAGGGAGTACTTTTTCATCTATGACATCACGAAGAAGTAGCATACTACTCCCTCCGTTTCAAAATATAAGATGTTTTAGGTTTGTGAAGAAAATGAATCTAGACTTGTTTTAGTAGGTAGATTCACTTAACTTTGGGATGAATCTCCATACTAAAAGAAGTCTAGATTCATTTTCTTCACAAACCTAAAACATCTTATATTTTGAAACGAAGGGAGTACATAATTCATGCTTTAATCTTAAAGTGGGACTCAGATGTGGGTTCCGAAGGAGGCCAAAAGTGAGAAAAACTAGCACCCGTGCACAAAAGTGAGTAGTGTGGAAGGCTTAGTGGGGCACTGAAATAAAAATCCCTTTCAGAAAAATAAAAAAAGACAAATGAAACAACATGCTCAATCTATATATACTTTCGTATTTATTAGCGAAAAGTTAACCTTGCCCAGGCAAAGAAAAAAAATGAGTAATTATTGTTGAACTTTCTAAAGGTATTTAATGCTTCCTAAAAAAGAAAAGTTTGTATTCAAATGTCATGTTTTTTTGTTAACAAAAAAAAGAAAAGTTAACCTTGCCCAGGCAAAGAAAAAATGAGTAATTATTGTTGAACTTTCTAAAGGTATTTAATGCTTCCTAAAAAAGAAAAGTTTGTATTCAAATGTGATGTTTGTTAACAAAAAAAAGTGCAGTATCTATTTTCCATGAAACTAGAGAAAAACTGTCATTTTATTTTTATTTTTCTAACGCTCAGAAGTGAGATGGCCGACAGAGTGGCGCTGCTAGTAGACTAACAAATGCAGTAGATTTTTTTCTTTTTTTAGAAAAGAAGTAGAAGGTATCAATAAGGGAGGCAGAAAATGTATCTGAGCTCGTTGAGCATGAGAGAACACATGTGGAGCAAATCAAAGATTAACCTGGAGCACCAACCAGACGGACATTACCAGGTATCACAGATGTGCGTATATACCCAGAAGATTTTTCATAACTTCGTATTATATCCGAAAATGGTAACTGCCTGTAGGAGATGAGCTCAATGGTATTTTCCATGTCCTGAATGAGGAAAGTACAAGCTGGGACGAAGTGAAGATGCACCAAGCCATCTCCCACAATATGATGCAAATGATACTAAGCGGATTTATTTGGGAGGTCGGGACTGAACATTACTACTCCCTCCGTTTTAAAATATAAGATGATTTAGGTTTGTGAAGAGAATGTATCTAGACTTATTTTAGTGTGTAGATTCACTCCAAACACGAGTGAACCTATATACTAAAAGTAATCTAAAGCTAAAACATCTTATATTTTGAAACGGAGGGAGTACTAGTACTGAACATGCAGCAGAAAAAGGTTCAGGCGGACAAGAAGAAACAGCTCCTCTTGGGCTTTCAGTTCCAGGTTGTGAACCTATAGAATGGGATAGCCAAAGGTTCAGGCGGACCCTGATTGAAGAGATTAAGGTCTTGCTTGGATCTTTGGATGGCCACTCGGTCAAGTGGCGGCCAACATAGCTGCTCACAAGTTAGCTAAGGAGGGCTGTTGGTCTGAAATTTGCAAATCATGGTTTCTTGTGCCTCCAGATTGTATTGTGAATCCTAGGGCTATGGAACTGTCCAGGCATTAATAAAAACCGCAGCTATTTCCCCACAAAATTATATGTTTGCATGCATTAATTACAACAGCCATACGGTACAGAAACCTTCCAAACATGTGAAATCCAATGGAGTGTAAAATTTCAGTGGATCTGGCAAAGTTGGCACTCAGAGAATTCGGACTCTCAGTCCAGGATGCAATGATGCTGGCACGCAATAAGAAGATGCATCTATCAAAATCATAGACTACTGGGCGATTGTAAGTATGCATAGCACTGTGGGGATCCAAGTTCTAACATTAGATAAGCATCATCATACCAGAAGGTGAACCACAATATCAGACCTACACCAAGTAGACACAAGACAGCAAAAGAAGCACGGAAAACCCATACATTTACATCATCAAGCCTGTTCCAGAACAGATAGAGAAATCAAATCTGGCAGAAGAACGCCTAGTGATGCGCCCTCGCTTGAAGAACACCTAGATTGGAGATGCCAAAGCACAAGGGATTTAATTGTGGCATTCCATGGTGAGCGATACTGGCAGTTACCTGATCCCCGTGCCTTTGTAAGGAGAACATTGCACTTGGGCTAGAGAAGATCACAGCACACAATATCACATTGGCAAACAAGAAACTTCACAACAGTGAGCTGAGTGCAAAATTCAATGCATTAACTAATAACAGATACCGCAATAAGGCCTCATTGTCCAAGATTTAATGATCAATCTCTCTATACCTACCATAACATTTCAGAAGAATGGCAGTAATCTAAACATAATTCATTAGGCCTTCCAAACTATAAAGTGTCACGAGGGGTGACCGCAAGCAAAACATACAGGCACCCAATGTAAACTTCAGTTTACCTATTGTGCCTCCTCTTTATCTCGATTTTTCTTCTTTTTCTTCTCCTTTTTCTTGTCGCTTTTCTCACCTTCTGCAGCAGCTCCATCTGGTGCGCTATCTTGGTCGACAGCAACACTTGCTTCCTTGCTCTTCTTCTTCTTTTTCTTTTTCTTCTCACTGCTACCCTTCTCCTCATCAGAAAGATCAACCTTCTCCTCCTTCACTGCCTCCAAACCAGCTGATCCTGGTTCTCCCTTATCTTTCTTTTTCTTCTTCTTCTTCTCGCTCTTCTCCCCTTCCACTGCATCTGTGGCCTCCTCCACCTTGATCTTCTTTGCAGGCGTAGAAGCAGACACATCATCTTCATCAATCTGCCTCTTGCGGCCTTCATCAGCAGCAACCTCCTCCTCATCCTTGTTCTTCTTCTTCTTTTTTTTCTTCTCCTTGACATCCACACTTGGGACTTCATCCTGTTCAACCTTCACCTTCTCTGGCTCAGGAGCAGCAGCAATGCTAGCAATCACGGCATCACCACCAGTAGGAAGCACCACGTTCCTAAGCCATTCAGCCGGGGTACTCTCAGTTGGCTTCCCGTGCTTATCAAGGAGGCCCTCAGCAATCATCTTTTTCTTCTTGAGTGCCACTGGGCCAAGTCCCCACTTCCTCGGGTATGTGTCTCTGTCCATGACCACCCTCTTGACCTTGGCTACTGCACCATGGTCACAAGTGGCCATAACAGCAGTGGGCATCTCAGCGATACCAATGGCAATGGCCTCCCCCTTTGTGGTCATGAGAACCACCTCCTCCCCAACATCAATGTCATTCTCAAACCGGAGCAACCCAGGGATCATAAGCTTAGCACCGTAGCAGATAGCATTGACAGCAGAGTCCTTGACAACAAGCCTCTTATAGCTGGTAAGAATCCTCTCAAGAGGCATCACCACACGCCTGATGTAAGACTCGTCCTTGTGGTTGTCAAGCGCCCACATAGCATCCATCACATCGTGCATGGTCATCATGTTGTTCTCCTCTCCGAGGATGCCTGAACGGACACGCCGCAGCTCCTGCATATGCGCACCGACACCGAGGAGCAGCCCGAGGTGCACGCAGAGCGTCCGGACATAGGTCCCCGCCTCACAGGAGATCCAGAACACGGCGAGGTGGCGCTCCGGGTCGTGATGCAGAACCTTGCTCTCGTAGATGGTCCGGACCCTGAGCTGGCGCTTGACGGCGGAGATGAGCGGCGGGCGCTGGAAGACGGCGCCGGTGAGCGACTCGAGCGCGCGCGCTACGGCGGTCTTGTCCGGCACGGCGGCGTGGAAGCGGACGATGCCGACGTACTCCTTGCCGGCGCCCTGCTGCGACTTGACGAGGCGCGTGGCGCGGTCGACGCAGACTATGAGGTTTCCGGTGACCTTGGGGTCGAGGGTCCCGCTGTGGCCTGTCTTCTCGACGCGGAGGAGGCGCTTGATCCAGGCGACCACCTCGTGGGAGGAGGGGTTGGAGGGCTTGTCGAGGTTGATGATGCCGTAGCGGAGGTACTCGGCGATGGGGCGCTTGAGCGGGGAGTGGCCGCAGGGGAGCGGGGTGTAGTGGCCGGTGCGGACGTTGAGGCGGTCGTAGTTCTTGAGGAGGAGGGGCCAGGTGGAGGTGTCGAGGGACGGGGCCAGGGACTGGGGCTTGATCATGTACCCATCGGTCTTCGCCTCGACCTCCTCCACCGATGGGGTGTCGGCGGCGGCGGCGGCCGGCGCCGTGGAGGACATGGCGGCAGATGGGGTTTGGGAATCAGGGCTTTTTGCGGCGGGGAAGGGGGGGTGAGGCGCCGTGGCGGCGAAGAGGAGGATTGGGTTTTAAGGGGAAAGGGTTTATCGGGCGAAGGAGATGTTCGTGTGCAGCTACAATGGGCCTATTTTATGGGCCACCCGATTCCGATCGACCCGTGGAAAGGAGTGCTAACTGCTAAGCGGGGCCTAAATTGATACGGTATCCTAAAAAAAAAACCGCAAAACCCTAGCAGTATACGGCCACGCTCTCGCCTCCCTCTCTCTGCTCTCGCCTCCCCCTCTCTGCTTTCGCCGGCGCGCGTCCTTGGCAGCAATCCCCCCGATCTCTCGCCATGGATAAGGTAATCCAGCGCTCCGCTTCTCCCATCGACGGATCTCCGTGCTCGTCCGCCGCCGCTGACTCGATTTGTCTTTTGCCTCGTGCAGCCCGTGGCGCAGGCACCGGAGAAGGCGGCTCCCGCGGAGAAGGTTCGCGCGGAAGTAGCTGCGATGACTTCTTACTTCGCGTTTTCGTTTTGTTTTATCATCGGCGGCTCATCCGATTTCTCACTTTTGTTGGTGATTCTAGCAGCAGCTTGACGAAAAGGAGCTGGAGCTCGAACGGGAGCGGAAACAGAAGAAAGAGCAGAAGGTATGTATGCCTGGCCGAGATCCGTGTAGACTTGCTTCTGTGAATTTCATCATCCTGTTAGTGTTTGTTTTGCCCTGCATTGGTAACTGTAGTCACATCCTCCGGATTGGTTGTTCAAACTGTAGCCATCTGTGGTTTTTGCCGCTATTAAGAGCTTAGTTCAAACCTAAGGTGAAATTATTTGTTGTGCGCATGGGATAAGGTCGCTTATGGGTATGATTGTTCTACTTGCAGGCAAGAGAGAAGGAGGAGAAGAAGCTCAAGGCAAAGCAAAAGGAGGCCGCCAGGCTCCAGGTCGCAACTTCGTCACCAAATCAGTTTGGTACTGAAACGCTTAATTGAGATGGTTCCGTGCTGATTTTGTTCTTCTCTCTGTATGTAGGCTCAAGCTGCTTCGGATGGACCTAAGAAAAGTGAGAAGAAGCAAAAGAAGAAAACTGCAGAGGATGAAAATCCTGAGGATTTCATTGACCCTGAGACCCCAAGCGGGGAGAAGAAATCACTTGCTCCTCAAATGGCCAAGCAATATACCCCAAGCGCAGTTGAAAAATCGTATGCTGCTACTTCGCTCCTCTCCAACTTAGGATTCATAGCATCTGAATGCCTTAGCTGGACTCTGTACCTCTTTTTCATAACGTAGGTGGTATTCATGGTGGGAGTCAGCAGGATATTTCGGGGCAGACCCTGCAAGCTCAAAACCACCCTTTGTTATAGTAAGCGACTCACATCTCATGAAAGTTCATGCATTCTGTGCACTGCGACCTGTGTTAGCAAACTGTGTCTTGGGGAATCACTAGTGTTTTTCTACAAACAAGATATAACAACTTGTTTCATTTCAGGTTCTACCACCTCCGAATGTAACTGGAGCTCTTCACATAGGTCATGCACTTACAGTGGCTATAGAGGTATTCGTCGTTATGCTTGTAACACTTGGTCATTCAAGAATGGCGACACAATGATTTTAATCTCCTTGCTTTTCTTAACAATGCAGGATGCTATGATACGCTGGCGGAGAATGTCAGGCTATAATGCTGTGTGGGTCCCAGGAGTCGACCATGCTGGCATTGCTACACAGGTCTGCATTTTAGCTTTGGTTCACTATCACTATCAGCTGAAGTTCATCTTCTGGAAGACATACACTGATAATTGAGTTCCTTATAACTTCTTTTTTGAGAAAACGCAAAGGACCTTGCTGTCAATCAACTTACGGACCATGCTGGCAGTGTTAGTTGTTGATGTCCCACCACTAAAATAAAGCTGTCAACAGTGGATTTAGGTCCTGTTAGTAGATGTTATGTCTGCAATAAGACCAAACAATTCCACCATAGTATTTGCAACACCTTTCCAACCACAAGATGTTTCTTACTGTTCTACTGCTTTACTTTACTGGTTGCCAATTTCGCATGCACCAAAGTAGAAGAAATGGCCACATGGATATTTTAGTTTTTGTGAAGATCTTGGCAGAAAGATGTACCTTCTCTTTTACTTTTTTCCTTTTAGCAAATTAAATTAAATCTTTTATGATGTTGAACATATTTAATTATTTTGTGTTGGCTTCAACTTGCATTATCCTCTCTGAACTAAGCTAGCACTGTAGACCTGTACCTCTGAGTTTTGTTTTGTTTGCACTTCACATGTGTTTGGAGTGATGAATTTAATTTTAACAATCTGTTCTGCTAAGACAGGTTGTAGTTGAAAAGAAGCTAATGCGTGAAAAGGGGCTGACAAGGCATGACTTAGGTCGTGACAAGTTCGTATCTGAAGTAAGCACTTTTTCCCTTTAACAGATGTTTATTTTTTTTCTGTTGTTCTGTGTCCTGTGTCCTTTTGATCATAAATCATTGAAGTGCTTAGCTATTCCCTTATACTTTGAAATACTAATAATGGGCGCAGCATCTGATGTAGTTATGAAAATCATAGTGGACCTGTGAGGATGTGAGAATCATAGTGATCTTAATGTGATTCCAGTTTGGTGTATTATTTCCTGCTTATTCAATTTTTGTTATAATCTTCTGTACAGGTTCTGAAATGGAAAGATCAGTTCGGTGGTACCATATTGGGTCAGTTACGTAGGCTTGGGGCCACACTTGATTGGTCCCGGGAGGTAAAGTTCCTATTTGCTGTAGTTAAGTAAATGTACATGAGTAGCACATTTCTTATACTGTTTTATTTCTTACTCTGAAATTACAACTTTAAATTGTGCATCAGTGTTTCACAATGGATGAGCAAAGATCAAAAGCTGTAACTGAAGCTTTTGTCAGGTTGAACAAAGATGGCTTGATTTATAGGTTAGTTTCCTCACCTTCTGTTGCTGTAAGTGTTCGTTTTTTTTACTATCACCTCTATGTCATTCAATGGCCAACCAAGGGTTTTTAACCTCCTATATATGATTTGGTACTTTGCAGAGACTATCGCCTTGTGAATTGGGATTGCACACTTCGAACAGCAATATCGGACATAGAGGTTGATGAAGCTTATTATATTGTTGTCTATAATATTGGTTTGATCCCACATACACAACTATGATCAACCTCTTAATTTAAAATGCTGTTTTTCCCAGGTTGATCATTTAGAGCTTAAAGACGAAACTATGCTGAAGGTCCCTGGTTATGGCATTCCTGTACAGTTTGGTGTGTTGATTTCTTTTGCCTATCCTCTTGAAGAAGGACTGGGTGAGATCATTGTTGCAACAACAAGAATTGAAACAATGCTTGGTGATACCGCAATAGCTGTTCATCCTGAGGATAAAAGGTATAAGCATCTGCATGGAAAGCATGCAGTTCACCCCTTCAACGGACGAAAACTCAAAATAATCTGTGATGCTGTGTTAGTGGATCCCACTTTCGGTACTGGGGCTGTCAAGGTAGGTCATAAAGGGCTGACTTAATTATCTTTATTTTTTTCCTAGTTGAACCTTCTGCATATGTACTCCCTCTTAGCTTTTGTTGTTGCGTGCTCTATATGCAGATTACACCGGCCCATGATCCAAATGACTTTGAAGTAGGAAAGCGACACAACCTGGAGTTCATCAATATCTTAACAGATGATGGGAAGATAAACAGCAATGGAGGTGCACAATTTGAAGGAATGCCAAGATTTGCTGCTCGGGTTGCTGTTATTGATGCACTGAAGGAAAAGGTATTACTTGTTTCATTTAGCTAGTGTTTCATAAAGTTTATGATTTAGTTCTTAAAAATGGTTGCTGGATTATTGTGTTGATTTAGTGTATATTTATGTGATGTCATGCAAATTTTCATTGGAATGGCAAGGACAATACATTTTAAATATATGGAATTTTGTACTCCCTCTGATCCATATTAGTTGACTCAAATTTATATAGATTCGGATGTATCTAGTACCGAAACATGTCTAGATACATATGAATCTAGACAAATCCAAGTCAACTAATATGGGTCGGAGGGAGTAGTGTAATATTCACATTTCTATTTTGCTAACACCTGTTACAAAGAACAAAATTGCTAAGTAAGCTATATTGATTCTTGTATAAACATCTCTACTTTTGACATGGTTTTCCTTCAACTGTTTTGGTTAAATTCGTCAATGAGTCTCTCAGTACCAGAGACTGTACAACGTTACTTTTCTGAGAAATATGTGTTTTGGTACTTTAAGTATATGTTGCTTGGAGACTTCTTCAGTTACGCCATTGTGATTGGATATCCATAATAATGCCTCTCATTTCGTAGAAATATAATTTGCATGCCTGTTGAAACCAGTGATCAATTATTATCTTTACTTGCCTTCCCCAATTCTATTTCATTTCAATTTGGCTTTACTTGAGTAGTTCTGGGTTCTGGACGAACAATGTTTTGTTCTGCTAACTAAGGCTACTCTCATTTCATAGAAATATAATTTGCATGCCTGTCGAAACCAGTGATCAACTGTTTATCTTTACTTGCCTTCCCCAATTCTATTTCATTTCAATTTGGATTTACTTGAGTAGCTCTGAGTCTGGACTAACAATGTTTTGTTCTGCTAACTAAGGGCTTGTACAAGGAAACAAAAAAGAATGAAATGAATTTGGGTATTTGTTCAAGAACTAATGATGTAGTGGAACCTATGATAAAACCCCAATGGTTTGTTAATTGCCATACAATGGCAAAGTCAGGTCTTGATGCTGTAAGGTCTGGAAAAATTGAGATTATTCCGCAACAATATGAGCAAGACTGGTACAGGTACATTTTTGTCTTCTTTTGCCTAGTTGAGGAATGTGCTACCTTTTGCAGATTTCCTGAAAAAGTAATGAAATATGAAGAAACATGATCCATCCACCATTGTCCTTGCAGATGGCTTGAAAATATACGTGATTGGTGTGTTTCGAGGCAACTCTGGTGGGGACATCGTGTGCCTGCTTGGTATGTGACACTAGAGGATGACCAGTTGAAAGTTATGGGATCCAACAATGACCGTTGGATAGTTGCACGAAATGAGAATGATGCGATCCTTGAGGCACAGCAAAAGTATCCAGGGAAGAAATTCCAGTTAAATCAAGACCCTGATGTGTTGGATACGTGGTTTTCAGCTGGTCTTTTCCCCTTGACAGTCCTTGGTTGGCCCGACAATACAGCTGATCTTCGTGCTTTCTACCCTGGTTCAGTACTTGAAACTGGACTTGATATTCTCTTCTTCTGGGTGGCACGAATGGTGATGCTGGGTATGCAACTGGGTGGCGATGTGCCATTTCAGAAGGTAATTTCACAAATGCTATTTCTGCCAATTAAACTGTATTCTACAATTGTAATGGTGCAATGTACATGTGCCATCCAGGCTGCATACTATTTAGCTGATAGCTATCCCTGCCTTCTATGTCCCCTTCAGGCCTTAACATGGTGAAACTGTGCTTTAGTGTAACAGTACACCCATGGTTTTTAAGGCGGTAAGGCGATTTAAAGCGCTGGGGGTGCGCTTCAACGCTTAGGCGCTGAAAGCGTGAAGCGAGGCGACGCCTTAGGCAATTTTAATCAGCTAGCCAACATGCAGCTAACCTCCAAATGCCAACAGCTAACATGGACCAGCAAGCTACTACTACTTAATCATTTGATAGCCAATGTCAGCACTCAGTAGCTACTACTACTACATAGACACAGCAGCAGCACGGGCATATACAAGAGAGCAAGAAGCCACGGGAAATCAGAAACAGCAGGGAGGGCAGACAGAAAAGAGAAGAGATTCCCTCCTTTTCCCCTCTTTTTCCCTTACTCTGACTGTCAAGATTCCTCTCTCTCTCTCCCCCCTCTTTCCCTTACTCTGACTGTCAAGATTCCTCTCTCTTTCTTCTCTTTTCCCTTACATTGACTGCCAAGATTCCCTCCCTTCCCTCTCTGTACAGGGCGTCCAAAACAGCCCAGAGCGCCGCTTTTCTCGCCTCACAGACGCTATGGACACCTCACAAGGGTGAAGTGGACACTTTAGACAAGAATCTGAGGCGAGCCCGACGCCTCAGAGTCAGAGGGCGCCCTGACGCCTAAGCGTCGCCTAGGCGACGACTAAGCGACGCCTTAAAAACCATGAGTACACCTATGTTCAAATCTCAAATGTCCACAATTGAAACAATCTACATCAATATTTGCAGTTTGAACACGTGGATGCTATAAACAATAAACAGACAAACAAATGTACTTCTTGAATGGACCAAGGAACTACACATTTTGAATTATTCTGTGGCTAGTTAATTTTAAGATACTCCTCGTGTTCATCATCATCCTTTGGTGGAGGGTACTGTATGCTTGAAACTATCATGTTTATCAAATGCATGAACTCATCAGCATTACCTTCTCTTTCTGAAGTTACATATAAACATACCTAAACAAGCCTAAGTTTATCTTCAGTTCAGTTTTAAACTATACATTACATGGGAATTCTAGTCGAATATATGCCTTTGTTGTCTTGCGTTCTGAGTCATGATTACACCCTCTTTTGTAGGTATATTTGCATCCTATGATCCGTGATGCACATGGCCGCAAAATGTCCAAGTCACTTGGTAATGTCGTTGACCCCCTCGAGGTGATAAACGGTGCGACGCTTGAAGAGCTCCTCAAACGTTTGGAAGAAGGCAATCTGGATCCAAATGAATTAGTTATTGCAAGAGAAGGGAAGATAAAAGATTTCCCTGATGGCATTCCTGAATGCGGCACTGATGCACTGCGTTTTGCACTGATTTCTTACACTTCTCAGGTTATAGTCACACCCATTTGAGTTCCTGTTGTATTAAGTTTCTGGTTCATCTTTTTATAGAATCTCTCTTGTTTTGCAGTCTGACAGGATAAATCTGGATATCAAGAGGGTTGTTGGATATCGCCAATGGTGCAATAAATTGTGGAATGCCATTCGATTTGCAATGGGCAAGCTTGGTGATCATTACACTCCACCGGCAACTATTGTTGTGTCTTCTATGCCTCCAATCTGCAAATGGATACTGTCAGTACTTAATAAGGCTATTGGCAAGACTGTAACCTCATTAGAAGCATACAAGTTCTCTGATGCTACATCTGCTATATACTCATGGTGGCAGTACCAGCTATGTGATGTATTTATAGAAGCTGTAAAACCTTACTTCTTCAATGAGTCTCAAGAGTTCGATTCAGCAAGAGCTGCTTGTAGAGATGCCCTATGGATTTGCCTTGACACTGGTTTGCGCCTGCTCCACCCGTTCATGCCTTATGTAACAGAAGAACTCTGGCAGCGTCTTCCTCAGCCTAAGGACTCTTGCAGGAAAAGCTCCATTATGATAACAGAATATCCATCTGTTGTTAAGGTAATATTCATGTCTTAAGGAAAATTGTAAATACAGACAACTTCACATTGGAATACCTATTTACTAGTGGTTAACTTTTTGTTTTCTGTGACAGGAATGGGCGGATGATAAACTTGAAAGTCAAATTGAAATTGTCTTGGAAACTGTGAACAAACTAAGATCTCTGAAGCCATCAACAGATACAAATGAAAGGTGTGTATATATGGTCATCTAACTGGGCTTTTTGTCTTTATTTTTTACTATGCATGATATATGCCTGCTTGGTTCTTGTTCTACAGCTGGCTTGCCAAAATAATACTATCTTATTCCTTATCTTTCTCATGAGCAGGCGTCCTGCTTTTGCACTTTGCCGAGGACAAGATATCGCTTCCACTGTTCAATGCTATCAATCTCTAGCTGTGTCTCTTTCTTCTGTATCATCGCTCAAGGTTTTTGCCTTACATTTCCTAATTTAGTTATGTTGTTTCTGTTTTATTAGTGAAAATGTCTGGGCATTCCTTCTTTTACACCCTGCAATCAATTTTCTTTACGGATTCAAATTTATGCTGAAACCTGCAATCGAGCATATTATCTCAAATAACTTGGTTATTGCTGCATAATCAGTCTTGTACTTGACCTCAGACTTTTCATGTGTTCAACAAAAAATACTGATCTGGTGTGGCTGGAAATTTTCAGATCTTGACAGAGAGTGATGAAACTCCACCTGACTGTTCAACTGCTGTTGTAAACAAGGATCTGACCGTATACCTTCAGCTTCAAGGGGCTCTAAATGCAGAAGTGGAGCTCGAAAAACTAAGGAAAAAGAGAGATGAAATTCAAAAGTAAGCCTTCAGACCTTGTCTTTGTCCAATTGGTTCTGACAATACAGATCGCTAATAACATGTTTTCTTATCCGTACACACAGGCTACAACATGCCCTGTCCCAGAAGATGGACGCATCCGGTTACAGAGAGAAGGCTCCGCCGAGTGTCCAGGAGGAGGACATGAGAA
Organism: Avena insularis; assembly: GCA_023614405.1. Classification (NCBI taxonomy): domain Eukaryota; kingdom Viridiplantae; phylum Streptophyta; class Magnoliopsida; order Poales; family Poaceae; genus Avena; species Avena insularis. Next base: position 24,221,514 of record CM042689.1, on the reverse strand, counting down.
AACTCACTGCTTTCCTCGAGCAACTGCAGGTCATCGGTGAAGCTGAGAAGAAACTAGACGTGTAAAACTGGCAATGCTCAAGTCGGCTTTTCCATTGATTGTGAACAGGCGTTTTTGTTTCAAAGCTGTTTCGTGCAAATTTTTGCGGATGGTGGAGCTGTGCTCACATTTATAGAAGTTTTAAATGGAACAATGAAACTTCAGTCTCCGTGTTACCTTGACATCTTACGTGCATGATATATGAATGTTGATACGTGAGTAGCAATTAATTGACTATGAACCTTAACAAAAGAATAAGGTGAAACTGCATTCAGTTACTAAGGCTGTGACTCGGAATCATGAAAAGGTATACATTAAAATACATTGTTTATTAAGTTTTTTTTAGGACAAGCCTCTCTCCAGTAATTACTCTACTAATATGTAACTTAAATTGACTGAACCTTAACAAAATAAGAGCAACTCTCCATAATGATGTTGCTTGATTCATATTTGAGTACTTTTTGTTATTATATATTTTATCACAAATATCAATACTACCTCATCCAAATTATTGTGACAGAATTGGGCAACATTTTGCCTATATCTGCCCAATTAATTTGGATTGAAGTAGTCTAATTGTCTCCTAACAAGACCTAAGAGCAACTCTAGCAGATCCGTATAATGGTCGAAGCCATATAATGACCATTTTTTGTGTTTTCTATGGCGAGAACTATTACAGATCCCATGTAATGGTTATTTATGTTTTCCGTGGCAAGAACAGCCATAGGGCTGGTCATAATGGTAGTATCATACTATTAGTATCATATGTATAATACTATCTCCATATTGCATGATATTATATGGTAATATCATACCAGTACTATATTTAATAATCTATAGAATCTCAATATAAAATTGTGTACAAGATTTATTTGTACGAGGATTTTCTAGTTTTACGTGCTATGATACGGTATCTACATATGATACTTTAACCATCTTTTTTTTATTAATTGTTGTGTCACATCAGATTTTTGCCAACATGGCATGCATGATACCAGCTATGATACTCCCATTAGGACCAACCTAAAGATGTTTTCCGTGGCGAGAACAACCCTAAAAAACGCGAAAACCGTTGATATGTCGAAGACGTATCTATAATTTTTTATGTTATATGCTTGTTTAGTATCTACTTTGCTTTGCTTTGTCTTTACTTTGGGGTGTTTTTATATGTTTTCTGGACTAACCTATTAATAAGATGCCAGTTGTCTGTTTTCTTTTGTTTTGGTTCCAAAAAAGGCAGAAAATCAATATTATCGGAATTGGACGGGACAAAAGCCAAAGTCAGTATTTTACCGTGAGGAACACATAGCCAAAATACGAGACGGAGGGAAGCCACACCCCCTGGCCACGCGGTCAGGCCTGGCCCGCGCCTAGGGGGTGTGGCCACCCCGGGTGCCCCTGTCTCGCCTCTTCGCCTATAAGAAGTCCCCGATAGCAAAACCCTAAGGACCCGATCAATCTTTCAAGAAATAGTCTGTAGCCGCTGCCACCATCGTCCCTAGATCGGGGGGATCTGAAGCTCTTTCCGGCACCCTGCCGAAGGGGAGAGATCATCCCGGAGGCCTTCTTCATCACTATGGCAACCTCCGGTATGAAGCATGAGTAGTTCCACCTTGGACTACGAGTCCATATAGTAGCTAGATGGTTGTATCTCCTCCTTTGTGCTTCCATGTTTAGATTTTATGAGCTCCGTTCATGATCAAGATCATCTATTTGTATTCATACATGTTGTGTTTGTGGGGATCCGATGGATATTAAGATTACTATGTCAGATTGGTTAATGGTTTTGTCTTATTGATTCTATCATGTTTGTGTTGTTTGAGATCTTGCATGCTCTCCGTTTCTAGTAGCTATCTTGGCCAACTAGATGCTAGTGACTCCAAGGGGGAGTATTTATGCTCGATAGTGGGTTCATGTCTCTATTTAATCTGGGAAAGTGATAAAAATCTCTAAGGTTGTAGATTGGTTTACCTTACACACTTTGCTTAAAACAGTTATCTGTTGCTTGCAACTTAATACTAAAGGGGGTTCGGATGATAACCTGAAGGTGGATTACTAGTCATAGATGCAGTTGGATGGCGGTCTATGTATCTTGTTGTATTGCCTAATCGAATCTCATATGATCATGAATGTCTAGTATTGCATTGTTATGCCTTGCTCAGTACTGTCAATTGCGCTGCTGTAATTTGTTTACCCAACATGTTATGTTGTTTATCTTAAAGAGAACACCTCTAGAGAACTATGGACTCCGGTCCAATCTTTACCATTGATACATCTTCCACTGTTCTCGTTTATTTTCTGCAAACCACCATTAACTTCCACACCATACAGTTAATCATTTGTTTTCAGCAAACCGGTGAGATTGACAACCTCACTGTTCGTTGGGCAAAGTCTTGAGTTTGTGTTGTGCACGTTTACAAGTTGCTAGCAACACCTTTGAGTCGTTTCCTTCCTCCTACTGGTTCGATAACCTTGGTTTCTTACCGAGGGAAATCTTGATGTTGTGCTCATCATACCTTCCTCTTGGGGTCTCCCAACGAAGCTCTACAGTGGTCTGAGCTACACATCATCAACTGTAAATTTCGGTGTCACATAGATTCGGTCGTGGAATTATATTTTTTATCACAAATATCAATACTACCTCATCCAATTTATTGTGACAGAATTGGGCAACATTTTTCCTAAATCTGCCCAATTAATTTGGATTGAAGTAGTCTAATTGTCTGTCTTAACAAGACCTAAGAGCGGAGCAACTCTAGCAGATCCGTATAATGGTCGAAGCCATATAATGACGGTTCCAAATTGATAAAAAAAAGGTGCCACATCACCACCGATGCCATAAGAAAAACTTGTGGCACCAACCTCACAATGGAGGGCACCACTATGCAGAAAAGTTGGGACCCACGACGATGATAAACTCAGTTAGTAAAATATAAACAATGGCCTTGTTCTCGGATTCACGGTGGTTGAAGGATTGAATGGCTGCCATAGAGCTAATTGTTTACTGCATTTTGATTTGTGGCATCGGAGCAAGTAGATGCTCCGGTGCGCAGAAATCTTTTTGTGGCACCAGCTCTGCAGCGTGAGGGCACCGGTCTATCGATGCCAGAACTTGATTGGGCACCGCTGAAAACGTACGATGTGAAAGGCCTTATAGATCCCATATAATGGTCAAAAACATATAATAATGGTTATTTATGTTTTCCGTGGCAAGAACAGCCCTAAAGATGTTTTTCGCGCAGATCCCATGTAATGGTCAAAACCATATAATGATGGTTATTTATGTTTTCCGTGGCAAGAACAGCCCTAAAGATGTTTTTCGTGGCGAGAACAGCCCTAAAGAAATGTGAAAACCGTAAATTTCAGTGCCCCGTAGATTTGGTCGTGGAAGCAGTATATCCACATTTTTCGACGTTGTCTTTATATACGAGCGGAACCATTAGCGTGTGCGCTGCGGCGACAGGACAGCTAGAAGTCGTGGGCGCCATGGATGCACGGTGGAGCTTTGATTCGCTAGCTCCTGCCGGAGTTGTAGGTGTCCGGATTTGGGCACCCCTCCTACCACCCCTGCCATCGCCCCTATCACTGCCCTTCTACCATCGTGCGGAGCTCGAATCGACCACATCCTGCTTGGCCCCTTTCGATCTGAAGGTAAAATCCCGCTCGCCCCTCGGTAGTTCATGGGTGTTACGGATGGAGCTTTGACATCGGATTTATGTGCAGATGAGTATGACCTTGAGCCCTCTCATGCAGTTCTTCTTCGATGACTTGTTGTCCTTGGACGAATCTGGCATCGAGGATTTGCTCTTCGACGATAACATTGAGCAAATGATAGTGATCCTCTCCATTCGCGAGATGTAGGAAAGGAGGAGGAAGAAACGCAGAGGATCGACCGTCGGCCATGTGTGCATCCTCTAGAACTGCATGTTTGGGCATGACATGCTCATGCACGATTATTTCACCGAGTTACCTGTCTATTCGGCTCATCTTTTTCGTCGCCGATATTGAATACATAGAGAGTTGTTTGTTAGGATTCTTGAAGCTTGCGAGGCCAATTGCCTTTTTTACTCGCCGGGGAAACGTTGTCAGGCTCATTGGTTTCAACTAGTACCAAAATATATTGGAAGCTATGTGAATGATGGCATATGGCATTCCGGCGGACTACACCGATGATTATCTCTGCATTGGTGAAGATACTACTCTCGAGTGTGCATGTATGTTTGCCAAGGTGATCATATGTGTGTTTGGTTTGTTATATCTCTGAGCTCCCAATGAAGAGGGCACGAAGAGATCGATGGCACACAACGAGAGGAGAGGTTGCCTGGGATGCTCGGTAGCATAGATTGTACACACTGGACATGAAAGAATTGCCTGACGGCATGGCATGGCCAATAAACCGAAAAGAGTCGTGATCCTACAATTGTTCTTGAAGCTAGGCTTGTGAGTGGAGATACACAGGCTTTCAACTACACGGTCAATGGATATCCCTACACTATGGGGTATTATCTTGCTGATGGGTTTTACCCTTCGTGGTCAATATTTGTGAAGACCATTTCAAATCCATCACCAAGGAAGCAGTGTGTTCTTTTTCAAAGAATGAGATGCACGTCGAAAGGACATTGAGAGAGCTTTCAATGTTTTGCAAGCTAGGTTTACTATTGTTTGAGGTCATGTTCGTTTTTAGGACAAGAAAACCCTCAATATGATCATGAAAGCATGTGTAATGCTCCACAACATGACCATCAAAGATTAGAGAGACTTGTACTTGGAGATGTTATATGAAAATGTTGGGAGCCGTATAAAACAAACAAGAAATCCCGACTGCATCCAAGTCTTTCTTGAAACCTACCGGTAGATTGAATACTATGGTAGTCATACCTAGCTTCGTATTAATCGGATTGAGCACCATGGGCGGAAGCAGCTATATACATGGGTGTATACAAGTACACCCATTATTTTGGAAGAAAAGCTTTACCACTATATAGTATATATATACTTGACAATATATCTATAAGAATTTGGAATGTTTGTGTAGGGGTTCGTAGCATGGAAAACAAAAAAATTCTACCGCATGAACACACAATCAAGATCTAATCTATGATCAAGCCAAGATCTATCTACTAGATTGTAGCAACGAGTCAATAGAATACTAACCCTCGAAGATCCAAAGCGGTTAACGAGAGCAGATTCTCGTGGGTGATGTAGTCGTACACTTCCGATCTCAAGATCGCGTAGACGATCCTTCCGGCTTGCTCCAAGCGCTCCCGCAATCGGTCACACGCTCGGTACTTGATTTAAGACCTTCCTCTCCTTGTTCCAAAAAAGTGAGAGGTTGTAGCGATTCAAAAGACGACAGTGGGTACCTAAGTAGAGGGGAGATCTCGCAGGGATTCGCCTTAAGCCGGAGCGAGTATGGTGGACTATGAGAGAGCCTTGGTGATCTAGGGTTTAGACACACCAATTAGAAGGGGCTAAACCGGCGGCTAGGGCAATTAGAAGCTCTAACTTGGCGGCTTGGGAGAAATCCCTAGGCTGTGGCTAGGGTTTAGGTTTAGAGGTAGGGAACTTGTGTGTCTAGGAGGAGCCCCGCCTCCTTATATAGGTGGAGGGAGGCGCCGGCCAAGGGGAGGGAGTCCCTCCCCAACTCGGATCCCTAGTGGGCCGGCGGTGGAGGAGGGACTCCTCCCCAACTCGGTTTCCCACTTCCCCTCCACTTCCCAAAATAGCCGTTTGACTTTTCAAATTGGCGTTTGACTTTTTCAAAGTAGGATTTGATTAAACCCTTTATTTTGTTCAGCGATGACACCTAGTACATGATGCAATCATACCAACTTGATATAATACATTCATGCACCCTTCCCCTTCGGAGTGCCGGACATTATAGAACCTTCTAGAACATTCTCGATGAAAACACCGGAACCATTCTCCAACCCCGAAATAGGACTTTCCTTATATGAATCTTATTCTCCGGACCATTCCGGATCTCCTCGTGATATCCCGGATCCCATCCGAGACTCCGAACAACATTCGGTATCTTACTCATCATTCCATAACTACTCAACAACATCGAATCCTTAAGTGTGTCTCCCTACGGTTCGTGAATTATGCGGACATGATCGAGACACTTCTCCGATCAATAACTAATAGAGGAATCTGGAAATTCATATGGCTCCCACATATTTCTATGATTACTTTGCGATCGAATGAACCACTTATATACGATACCAATTTCCCTTTGTCTCACGATAGTTTACTTATCCGAGGTTATGATCGTCGGTATCTCTACATACCTAGTTCAACCTCGTTACCGATAAGTACTCTTTTCTCGTTCCCGTGATATGTGATCCCTTGTGAGCCAGTCACATGCTTGCAAGCTAATTAGATGACATTCCACCGAGAGGGCCCAGAGTATATCTATCCGTCATATGGATGGACAAATTCCACTCTTGATCCATGTGTCTCAACCAATACTTTCCGAACACTCAATGCCACCTTTATAGCCACCCTGTTACGGTGTGGTGTTTGATGTCATCAAAGCATCCTTCCCGTGAAGGTGATAGGCATGATCTCATGGTCGAAGGAATTAGGTTACTATGTATCGGAAAGCTTATAGCAAATGAACTATATTAAATGACTTGATCTTTATGCTACGCTTAACTATAGGAGTATGTCCATCACATCATTCTCCTAATGATATGACCCTGTTGTTAATAACATCTCTATGTTCATGATCAGGAAACCATGATCATATATTAACCAATAAGCTAGTTTAACAAGAGGCTTTACTAGGGACTCTTTTATGTTTACAAATCACACAAGTATTAATGTTTCCTGTTAATACAATTATAGCATGGTATGTAAACATTTATCATAAGTATGAAGATATGATAATAACCACTTTTATTATTGCCTCTTGGGCATATCTCCAACAGTCTCCCACTTGCACTAGAGTTAATAATCTAGTTTCAAACCTTTGTGTATTCAACACCTATGGCTTTCCGGTGTTGTATGTACACGATTGCTAGTGGTCAACTGATCTCCGGATCTGACACTTCCAGGTCCGTGTGTAATTGCATGTCTTTGCGTCTCTACGCATCACTCATTCTCTAATGAGATGGCTTCGTACAAATTTGGTCCTTTGGTGTGACCTTTAGTTCTTTGGGGTTAAAACATGTTTATAATATTGTCGTACAATATATCTTCATAGTACTATCCCACTGTGAACTACGCCTAGTTTGATAACAAACTACTTGACACAAATGCCCTCTTTTGCTGCTATATTAGCAGTTATATACTTAGCCTTTTGTTGTAGTATCTGTCACAATGTCTTAACTTTGGAACTCATCCAAATCCATTATGGAACTTACTTTCCATTATATTGTGCCACCCTTAGTTTAGATTGAGATAAGCTTAATTTGTACCTTGTGACAAAACTAGTATCAATGTAGTACTTTTACAATGAACTAACCATCTATTTGTCACTTCCACAAATAATATACTCTTAGTTCTTCCAAAAGATCATAAGAATATCCTTACTATTGTCCAATGATCATCTTATGAATCATTCTGGTATATGCTCATAACATTTAGAGCATAGGACATATCTGGATTTGTACATATCACAGTATGATTGATATAAATACTCTTTGTGATTTCATACATCAAGTATCAATCTGTACTTGAATCTTTGTTTCACTTACCAAGTGTCAATACACTTGAATATATCATCAATATTGAACTCATTCAATCTTTTCTGTGTGACAAGAACCTTTCTTGTAGTTTCTATATTGAACTCATTCAATACATCATCTATGTACTTTCGGCACAACCATATTAGCGTCTATTGATGCCAAATATTTGGGTTTTGCCTAAGTCTTTCATCGGGATGAAATTCTTAATATGTGTTAATAAAAGATACATCATTTCTAATCAACAATATGTCTTCCACATAATGTATTAGAAACATGTCTTAGCGCTCCCACTTAATTTCTTGCAAATGCAAGCATCTTCATTGTCTCTGATGAAATTAAACTCTTTTAACAGTTTCATAATATTGAAGATTCCAACTCCGCGATACTCACTTCAACCATTGAAGTTTGCATATGCTTTTAGCATCCTTTGAATTAACAAAACCCTATGGACCGTGTTACGCACATGTCCTAGGTAACAATTCTATTAGAAGAACTTGTTTTGTTTATTCAACTACCACATAACAAATTTATATGTAGTGGTTGCTACATTAATCCGTCTAGACTAAATATCGCTATGAAAGATCAAATCTTGTCATAGTCAACCTTTGAACATTGTTGTGAACTCTTTCCCAACATGTCGACTATTTCATAGATGCGAAACATCCATGTCTATTTCTTTATAGATCCAAACACAACTGTAAGGTCTTACACCTTTCTCGAGGGTCCTTCAAGTTCAAAGCTTGATTTCTCGTGTATGGAACTATCACGGATTTTATGGCTTCAAACCATTTTATGGAGTCAGGGCCCATCATCGCTTCTTTGCATGTAGTCCGTTCATTATTCTCAAATAATGATTCAACCCTCAAATCTTGGTATTTGATTGTTTACCCGACCTACTTGTTTCAATAGGAACTTAGATCTCTGTGACCACAACCTTTGAGGCACGTGAGCCATGAGCATTGTTGCCTCCCTAACACTTTTCTACAAGCAACTTTTGCACATATAGCTAAGGTTCTTTTAATCTTATCAAAGTTCTATTGTCCTCCCACTTAACTTTTCACGAAAAAATTCCTTCTCAAAGAAACTTGACGTTCTAAGTGACAAACACTTTTTGTCTTTGGTGTTATGGAGGAATACTTAATAGTTATTCGAAATAACATACAAAGACAGGTTCATCCGACTTTGGTTGCAAACATCTTTCTTATGCGTAGCATACCAATGTTTAAGAAAGTACAACTTGGGTTTTATCCCAAACCATAACTTTATATGGTGTCATTTCAACGGATTATGATGGAGCTCTTTTCAGTGGAAAAATGGTAGTCTCTATAGCTTTTAATCTTTAAAATATAATGGCAGTTTTATGATTTCCACCTTCGATCTTACCATGTCAAACAAGGTTTAATGACATATCTCGAATGCTCCATACTCTTATGGTGTTTCGGGAAATGCAAATCCACGGAACAATTCCTTAAATCTTAGGTATTATGCTAAACTTGTAACTCAAATATCTTCCTTTATGATCTTATCGTAAACTATTCATATTCTTGTTACAATGATTTTGCACTTCATTTTGAAAGTCTTTGAACTTTTCAAATGTTTCATACTTTATCCTTATTAAGTAAATATTCATATATTCACTCAAATTTTCGGAGAAAGCATATGAAGTTGAAATCCATCGCTCTTGACTACACATAATGGACTTCATACAACAATATGTACAATTTCCAATAAGCTAGTCATTCATTCCCTTTTGGCCTATGAACGAAGTTTTAATTATCTTTAGGAAAGTTTCACAAGCGTCATTTGATCAAAAATCAAAAGACTCCAAAATTCCATCCACATGGAGTTTCTTCATGTTTTCTTTCCAATATAATTTAAATGGCGATGTCACTTCCGAAGTGATCTTTCAATCAATTTGTCTTTCGACATTTTTAGCACTAGTTTTATGGATGTGATTTCTCCAACGAGATTTGTGAATCATCCATCTTTTATGGATTATGGAAATTATTTGAACAACCCTTTTGTTCTCATAATACCTGATAAAACAAATCCTGAAGGCAAGCTTTGATGTTTAACGAGCAACACAATAACCCTTTATTTGTTCTCGATGAACATCATCACATATTCTTTTGCTAGTTACTTAGGCCATTGTAGTTCATGAATTGTGTTGTTTCGTATGACGATTCACACCAACAAATTCAGTATCAAATACTTAGGAACCACATTGTTTAATAAGCAAAGAATATAGCCATAACATGTATATCATCTATATACTTAAACTGAACAATTCTAGTCTTTTCTTTTCTGCCATATATTTATGAGATTCTCTTTCAGTATTTCCTTTTCTGTTTGAAAGAATCTATCAACATCAACAGTGGAGTCATACATATGACACATAGTCCAAAGCGTGTATAATTAAATACAATGTCTTTGGACTTGTACTTTGAAGTAGATCACCATCATCAAATGTTTGGTGTGCTTTCAAATTCCATTCTTTAGTAATATCTTGGTGTGGTAAATATTTTACCTACATCAAATATTCACCCTTATCATGGAATTATTCATGATCAAGCTACTTTTAGCTTATAAAGATGAATCGCGAGTATAATGTTGCTCTCCAAAACCCTTTGGTGGATTAGAACAACTAGTGTCTCCAACCTTTTGCAAATTCTCATCAAATATGAGAACATGACTTTTGCCATATTATACTCTATCATGTTGTAACCAAAACTTCGTTTCAGATATCACAATATCTTCCACACATCATGGTTTCAAACAACTCTTCAGATCCTAGATAACCTTGATATTAAGATAATCCTTTGAATATCAAGAATCATGGAGACAAACATGATACTCATACACTAACTCTTGGAATTGTCACTCTTGTTTTAATACCTATTATTAAACTTCATGGAGTAACCGAAACTTACTGAAAGTTTGCAATAGGACTTTTAAACTTTAGATTAACACTTCAAAACAATACGATACCAGTTCGTAAAGTAACTAACCAGAATTCTATAGTTCTATCATCTCAATTATAACTAAGCGCAAGGTGGTAAACGGATGCCAATAACTACAACAATTATGCAAATTCACTTTGATTTAATTTATGATAAATAGTGTTCAACTTTTAATCATATTGCCGTTGAACTCCCACTCAAAACAATATCCCTCACATTGTTTTAGTGATCACACGAACCAAATCCACCACATCAAAACCGATCATCACGAGAGTTGATGTAGCTTCAATGGCGAACAATCAACATGTTCATCATATATACTATATGACTCATGCTTTACCTTTTGGTGATCCGTGTTCCGAGACCATGTCTGTACATGCTAGGCTCGTCAAGATCAAACCTTAGCTTCCGCATGAGCAAATCTGGCTTGCTCACGTTGTATACACTCGTAGAATCTAACACACCCGATCATCACGTGGTGCTTCGAAACAACGAGCTTTAGCAACGGTGCTTACTAAGGATGAACACTTTAAAACTTGAAATTGTGTGCTTGAGGGATCATCTTATAATGTTACCGTCGTGAACTAAGCAATACAAGATGCATAAAAAGATTAACATCACATGCAATTCATAATATGTGATATGATATGGCCTTTCTTCTTGTGCTTCCGATCTCCATCTTCAAGCACGAACATGATCTCCATCATCACCGGTGTGGCATCAAGGTCAATGACGCCGCTCCATGGTTGTCGTCCACCAGCTTCAACTATTACAACTACTTTGAATAGACACGCGGGTCTTAACAGAATTTAAAGACAACCATATGGCTCCTGCCGGTTGCCAACTTACAATAAGGAACATTGCATACATCATATATAATCACAATCATGGCCATATCACATCACTGCACACCCCTGCAAAACAAAGTTAGACGCTTCTACTTTCTTTGCATGTTTTACGTGGTTTGAGGCTTTCTATAAGTGTCGTTCTAACTTACGAACAAGAACCACAACATTGATACTAGTATTGACAATCACCCGTTGTAAATTGAATCTTAACTATGCTGGGAGAAACAGGCACCCGCAAAGCCACTTATGCAATACAAGTTGCATGTCAAGCGGGGAGCAAGTCTCATGAACGATGTCATGTAAGGTTAGCCCGGGCCGCTTCATCCCAACATCCCGCAAGATGCAAAGTACACAAGAAGCAATCTACAATAAAAGCATCAACGCCCACAATGACCATTGTGTTCTACTCGTGCAACAGATCTACATATAGACACGGCTCTGATACCACTGTAGGGGTTCGTAGCATGGAAAACAAAAAATTTCTACCGCATGAACACACAATCAAGATCTAATCTATGATCAAGCCAAGATCTATCTACTAGATTGTAGCAACGAGTCAATACAATACTAACCCTCGAAGATCCAAAGCGGTTAACGAGAGCAGATTCTCGTGGGTGATGTAGTCGTACACTTCCGATCTCAAGATCGCAGAGATCGATCCTTCCACAGGCAAGCGCTCTCGCAATGGTCACACGTTCGGTACTCGACGAAGACCTTCCTCTCCTTGTTCCAGCGGAGGTTGTAGCACTCTCCTCGCGATTCCGGCAGCACGACGGCGTGGTACTGGAAGTAGAGGGGAGATCTCGCAGGGCTTCGCCTTAAGCCGGAGCGAGTATGGTGGACTATGAGAGAGCCTTGGTGATCTAGGGTTTAGACACACCAATTAGAAGGGGCTAAACCGGCGGCTAGGGCAATTAGAAGCTCTAACTCGGCGGCTTGGGAGAAATCCCTAGGCTGTGGCTAGGGTTTAGGTTTAGAGGTAGGGAACTTGTGTGTCTAGGAGGGGAGCCCTGCCCCTCCTTATATAGGTGGAGGGAGGCGCCGGCCAAGGGGAGGGAGTCCCTCCCCAACTTGGATCCCTAGTGGGCCGGCGGTGGAGGAGGGACTCCTCCCCAACTCGGTTTCCCACTTCCCCTCCACTTCCCAAAATAGCAGTTTGACTTTTCAAATTGGCGTTTGACTTTTTCAAACTAGGATTTGATTAAACCCTTTATTTTGTTCAGCGATGACACCTAGTACATGATGCAATCATACCAACTTGATATAATACATTCATGCACCCTTCCCCTTCAGAGTGTCGGACATTCCGGAACCTTCTAGAACATTCTCGATGAAAACACCGGAACCATTCTCCAACCCCGAAACAGGACTTTCATTATATGAATCTTATTCTCCGGACCATTCCGGATCTCCTCGTGATATCCTGGATCCCATCCGAGACTCCGAACAACATTCGGTATCTTACTCATCATTCCATAACTACTCAACAACATCGAATCCTTAAGTGTGTCTCCCTACGGTTCGTGAATTATGCGGACATGATCGAGACACTTCTCCGATCAATAACTAATAGAGGAATCTGGAAATTCATATGGCTCCCACATATTTCTATGATTACTTTGCGATCGAATGAACCACTTACATACGATACCAATTTCCCTTTATCTCACGATAGTTTACTTATCCGAGGTTATGATCGTCGGTATCTCTACATACCTAGTTCAACCTCGTTACCGATAAGTACTCTTTTCTCGTTCCCGTGATATGTGATCCCTTGTGAGCCAGTCACATGCTTGCAAGCTAATTGGATGACATTCCACCTAGAGGGCCCAGAGTATATCTATCTGTCATATGGATGGACAAATTCCACTCTTGATCCATGTGTCTCAACCAATACTTTCCGAACACTCAATGCCACCTTTATAGCCACCCTGTTATGGTGTGGTGTTTGATGTCATCAAAGCATCCTTCCAGTGAAGGTGATAGGCATGATCTCATGGTCGAAGGAATTAGGTTACTAGTATCAGAAAGCTTATAGCAAATGAACTATATTAAATGACTTGATCTTTATGCTACGCTTAACTATAGGAGTATGTCCATCACATCATTCTCCTAATGATATGACCCTGTTGTTAATAACATCTCTATGTTCATGATCAGGAAACCATGATCATATATTAACCAATAAGCTAGTTTAAAAAGAGGCTTTACTAGGGACTCTTTTATGTTTACAAATCACACAAGTATTAATGTTTCCTGTTAATACAATTATAGCATGGTATGTAAACATTTATCATAAGTATGAAGATATGATAATAACCACTTTTATTATTGCCTCTTGGGCATATCTCCAACAGTTTGATCATTTTCGGATCATGTATGATATTTTGGGAGAATAAGAACTTGTATTGATTTAGACAATATTACAATGTTTATAAGGATCATGAGAAGAACTAGAGCTAGGGATGCTAAACTCTTGCAGCATGGATGACATGGTATTTTTATTGGGGTAACCGAGACGACGATGCCATAGATCGAAGGAGGCAATCATGGCTTGAGGTGTGGAGGTGGGTGCGCCATGGAGAGGATAGAGATTGCCTGAACTATTGTAACAAGCGAGGACCGCCGCCGTTTTCAGATCCTTCACAGATAAACCAAAGTGTAACATCCCAGCATTAAAGCTTAGGAATAAGCTAAACCTAGATGTGTGCACTGCATTCATGCATAGAAAATCCGAATAATTTTCACGCTTTTAAACAAAACTTGTCAAAGTGATTGAAGTCTCTCTCAACTTGATGGAATTGAAGTAGATCATCAAGTTGACTGCGATAAGTTTCAATATGACCTTTTGCTAAAACCTTATTTTGGGTAAAGGAGATTTGATCTAAGGGTAGATCAAATGTAGTAGAATTTAAACCCTAATACATTACTAATGATTTATATTTGATCCTTAAGTAATCATATCCTAGTATTCATTATACAACTCATGAATACCGAGTTATAAATATAACTTAAGTAATAGGAATGTAACAACTAAATCTTGATCTATGTTAATCTCATCTACTTATACCATGAGCATCATGGTCATACCTAACCTTAACTCTTTAGTGAGATTAAGCAGCAAGGAAATTAAGTTAAGATCATTTACCACATATCTTTCTTTCCATAAGAATCTTTATCATCTCTATTGAACCTTATTCTAATATCTATTGTTCATCAATGTTGAGTAATCAACTATTGATTCACCAATTCTTAACCTACCCATTCTTGATCTATTACTTCTTGTTCTTATCATAGTATTCATTTAAAATCCTTTAAAGAGGGAGGTAAGGAAAGGTATATGGTAATGCTAGATATAAATATCATCTTTAGGATGGGAGTGTTGGAAGTGAATAAAATCAATATGATTATTAATGGAGTTAATTCACTCCTGAAATGATAGAAGGGAATCTAAGGTAAAGATTACAAGGATGAATATTAAAGATAGTTAATAGGAGTAATCTTATGGATCAAGTATGTATACTCAATAAATTATATCTTTTAATCCAATAGAGATACTAAGAAGATAATTTCAATGCAACTGTAATGTTGTATTGATGAAGCCTTGATTAGCCAACTGGAAACTTAAACCATAAAGGATCAAAGGATTATAATGATCATGCCTTATTCACCAAGATTGAATGCTTATATCATGTATAAGTAACATTGGTGGATAAAACATGATTGAAACCTAGTATAGACATGATATTCTAGGTTAGCCATGACAAGTCATCATGATATGATGTAAAGTCTGCATATAAGATACTGGAGTCAAATAGATATAAGACAGTATAATTAAGTTGAAGCTAGAGTAGCATGGAGTTATTGAAGTAGTATTATTCCTCTTAAAGGATAGTAAGCATTTTAGGGAAGTAGAACTTGATATATACATTCATTGGAGTAATATTAGTGATGGTGATAAAGGAAGTATATGAATGGAGTTAGAAGTAACTACTTAGTGGATTAGAGGTTATCATTACCAGAGTAGTTTGATATAACCCAATTATAGATGTGAGGGATTATGAAAAGCTTTAGTAACAAGCTCATTGTATTTATAAATGGTTTAGACGAATTAAAGGTGGATAGGAATATTTTTGCAAAGCAAAGCTCATCATGTTAGCACATGATGATGGATATGAAGGAGTAGAATATCTAGGAAAGGAATTCCTTAATCAGAAGTCCAAAGTTATGAATTATGGAAGATATGAATTCTTGGTAAATACTAAACCCTAAATCTATGATCAAGCTGAACATCCATCTCATCTGTTGAATAAATCATATTATTTCCACAATGCTTTATAGGAATATTTCTTATAGCAAATCACTTAAGCACATCCCTGTCAATCCTAATTATCAGAACTAGATGTGCTCCCTGTCAATCCTAATTATCATAACTAGATGTGCTTAGGAGTTATCTTTATCAATTCTTTTCCATCAGACATTCTAGTTAATAATTTCTATTTTAAAAGGGGATATCAATAAAGATCACAAACAAAAAGACAATATGCTTAGCCATAAACTTTTATCAACAAAAGAACATAAGTATATTAAAAACCCTAAACTCTAGGGTAAGCACTTACAATTCAAACCCTAACTTTTATATTAATTATAATAGAATATATACATTGTTATTTCCCCAAATAGATGGGAGTAATATTAACCAAATAGTTTCCTTTAAATATCATGCATCAAATAATGATATAGGATCATTATATAAAAATTTCCATCCAAACTATGAGCTAACTAGAATTAAGCTTTATAAACAAATAAGGAAATATCATTTAATAAATCCATGGTTCAATATGGAAAGAAAATTAATAATAAAGGCTTTGACAAAATATTAAAAAAAAGGGGGGTTCATATAAAGAAAATAAAATAAATATAACAATATTTATCATAAAGGTTTACCAAATAAATCTCAATTAATATCAATTGTTGCTGCAAGAATTCAGCAAATAAACTTTGTTGGAGAAGTTCAAATTAAAGATGCAAATTCAAATCTGTAAACAAAACAGAATATAGAAAAAAAAAGAATCAGGAAAAAACAGAAGGAGATCAAATCTGGCACATGGCCCAACTTCCTTCTCCTTATCCACTGCTCACGAGCATCCCGCAACAGCCACCTCGGCCTAGTAACCAGCCCAGCTCCTCTCACTTAGTGACTGATGAGTGGGCCAGCGTGGGGACTGCAGATCAAGAGAGGAAACGTCCCAGGTTTTTTTTTGCAAATGTCGCATCGTTGTCTAACTCGCCTACTGGAAGCAGCTCGCTGGCCGGAGCTCCGCCGTCGATGGACGGCCGCGCGGCGATGCATGCTACCGCTACTGGAGGAAGGGATAAGAACTCCATGACACCGTTTGTTCGTCCTCATCCCTATTTCCCCCTCTGAAGCTCTCCCTCTCTCTCAATTTCTTCATTAGAGCCAAAACCCTAGCTCGCCTCACTGTCAAGCCGCACTTCCCCACTCTCTTCCAAGTATGCATGGAGATGCCCCGTGCTCCGTAGATCCTCTGGGTGGAATCTTGCATCAAGGGGAGGACTGGAGAGGGCGAATTTTGCCGTTCCTCTTTGCGGTAGTTCGTCGGAATCCTTGTTGGAGAGCTCGTCTCCGACCACACCAGTCCTTGCCGACACCACCACTGCAACCAGGGCGAGCCACTGGTTCTTCCAGTACCTTCTACTCTCTGTATTTCCCTCTAGTTCGTTCACACCACGAGCACCCGACACCGCCGCCGTTGTCCACCGTCATTGACCATCCTCCGACGACCATTTGCTAGCGGCTCCACCACTCCTAGAATCCTCGCATCGTCCTCTTTCCAACAAGCCTAACCACAGCCCCGCGCGTGCACCAAAATCGCCTGATCCACCATCGATCTGAGAGGATCAAGCTCCGATGACGTCATGCTCACATCACCCTCTGTGACCTAGTCTTTGCATGCGTGGCTGATGATGTGGCCACTGGCCCACTAGTCAGTGACCTTGGGTAGGGTTAGCCTCGGTACAAAAAGTTATTTTCTGTTTAAGAAATAAATAAAATGTTATAAGCCCAAATTTAAATATTTTAGGAATGAAATAAAATCAATAAATCTTATTAAATCAATAACTTTTGTTTTATAATTCAGAAAAATATGTGTAATATATGAAAAATTTCAGAAAAAAAAAAATCTACAACTTAAAACTATCATCAAATATTATTGTTATAATTATTTAAATAAATATTATTTAATAAAGGTTTTATAAGTAATAATACTTTGAAAATTCATATTTTAATATTGGTAAATATTAAAAAATATAATTAAAATATCAAAAAACATTAGAAAAATAAGAAATAAAATTTAAAACTATAAGCATGCATTATTATTTCACTTAATCAAATATTCATTATTTATTAAGTATTTATAAAGTAATAAAACTTATAAAATTCATATCTTATTATTTATAAATCATAAAAATAAATGTAATATACCAAAATGATCACAAAAATAATACCTACATGATAAAAATATAATATTCCACTTTTGAGGTAAATAAAAATTTAAATACTTTAATAACTTGAATTTAAACATATTTCCTGAGTTGTTAATTCATACAAGGGTAATAAAATTTGTTAATATTTCTAAAATTGCCAATTTAGGTCTAATAAGTAATACTAGTCTTAAATATTTAGAAAATAAAGTCAAATTGGTCCAACACATTTTAAATATAATTTTACTAAATTATCATTCAACCAGAAGTGTAAATCATTTACTAAAAAGATTATTATACAATATAAAATCTCCAAGAATAAATTGTAGTGAACTAAAACCTATTCCTTTACTTTAACCACAAGTTTATCAACATACCAAAAAACTATAGTGAATTCATAAGTAGTTAAATCATATTATTACCTTGTTTATAAATTATAACCACTCATCTATAAAAAGGTAAATGATTCTATTCCATTATAAAATCAAGAAACCACTACACCAAATAAAAGTGCAACCATTCTTAAGTAACCTTCGGGAAACATTACAAAGTATGCAAGGTACAAATATCATAAGCATTACACTTTAAATCTATCCATGTTTTTAAAGTTAACTTTAGCCCACAAGACTTTAAATATAATACTAAAGACTTTGTTATGTGTCTTATAGTTAACTTTGGTCTGTTATAATTAAGTTGTAAAGCATCACAAGTCCAAACTATTCAAGCAAGCACAAATAACATCGACCAGACTTAACTAACCACAAAGATTTCTTAGACCTTAGAAAAGAAATCTTTTCTTCAAATGTTATTCTTTTTGCCACTTCAAACAACAAATCTTAAGATAGATCCCCAAATCTTAACAACTAAACTTAAGAACTTTCATCATAGTCAACAGATGACAATTAATCATAATCACATTGCTTTAAACCTTACTTGTATAACATGATTGTTAATAATTAAAGTTCCTTATAAATGCCTATACTTGTAAAGCAAGATTTGAAGATAAGGAAATTCTTATATAAGTACTCCTTGAATAGCATTCCACAATTTTGTATCTTACTGTTGTATGATAGTATAATTACATATTGTTTCACACACACTCACAAGCCCTAATAAGAAGCACAAGTGTGAAACTTATCTAAAAGTACAACACATTTCAAAGACATCATTTCTAGTATCCAAACTCTAGAACAACGTTATCCCGAGATTCGAGTTTACGAAATTGCATTACATTACTTATGCATAAAAGCATCTTGCTTCTTTAAACATTAGTCCTTACCGGACCAATGATGCTGATTTCAGATATTGGATCTTATATTGACTTGAAGACCGTGAGTGCATAATCTTGCAATCACAAAAGGCAAGTTCACACTTGCTCATGTCCTTTGATTATTTTCTGTAAAGTAAAATTTACAAATCAAGTGTTGTCATCACCTGCATTTGAAAAAGATCAGAAAACACTATTTTCATAATAATATGATTATATGTTATTTACCATGAGGTAATAACCGATTATGAAAGTTCCGGTGGTAAAGGAACATATTATCTAGGACTTAACAACCAATGTCGCCAGCGATTCTTGCGTCGTATATTACGCGTTAACCATGAGATTTGGAATGGGACGGAGAAGTCAACTGTATCCTTTTCCTCTTGTATGGAGGCAAGACGACCTTAACGTGACGTTGTGATTCCTTGTGTGGTTCCAACATATGGGTGGGCACCCTTACGCCCCACACTTTTGGTGTCTAGATTATCTATGAATGGTGTTTAGGGATATAGTCCATTTAAATGGTACTCGTCCGGACATCACCAGGTCATAGAGTCTTTGGAACTCATCAGGGTTTTAGCCTGCCCGAAAGGGGGATTAATAGAGGTGAGCCATCCCCGAAGGATCGTTCATACATATGAGGTCGCGGAGAGGGCAGTGATTGGCTTGGATCATCTACTGGGCCCCACAACATGGAATTGTGGACGGGTAAGATGCCCGGTTGCGCAACAAGGAGTTGATCTCTCATGGGTAAAGTAACGCACCTCTGTAGAGTGTAAGAATTGTAACTTTTTACTCCCTGTTCCGGGAAGGAGCTGCGAACGCTGCGGGAAAGGAACTCCATGAAAGTTCTGGTAAACCCATGAAGACTGACGGACATAGCTTTTTAGAATAAAAGCAACCTTTGAAGAAATGTTTACAAAAATTTGCATTGCCTACGACCTACGGTCTGTGGCTGTAGATATAGTGCACCAAACACTCCTTTTCTAGTGGACTTCTTAACCCTTGCTAGATTCTGAAGCTAGTGCAGACAACATCTACATCAAGTGATGCTCCAGGAATCATCATCCAAAGCTAAATCTCTTCAACAAAGACAAGGAAGTCAAAATATACATCAACTCAAGTGAAGACGAAGTTACTGATTAGATAGGAATATACTCTCTAACCAAAGAACCTATTTCTGTAGTGCATTGCAATAGCAGCAATGTCACCCCATTAGTTAAAATACTAGTCTTAATAGTATAATGGTTTTTGCAATGTTTATCTTTGATTCTTCTTTGTAAGAAGTTCTTTCTCTCTCTTTAACCTAGAGTGTTCTCTGGATCTTGTGTATAGAGTGAATTGTAACCTTGAGCCATGTATTGGACCCGTTGTGTTTCTGTTGTACCACTCTGAGAGATGTAATACTAGTGAACAGGTGTTTCATTGGTGTTATGTCAACGACTATAGTATACTACATCATGCAGTGGTATGCTGGGTCACCGCACAAAGGGATCAAATTCTATGGAAACATT
Organism: Avena insularis; assembly: GCA_023614405.1. NCBI lineage: Eukaryota > Viridiplantae > Streptophyta > Magnoliopsida > Poales > Poaceae > Avena > Avena insularis. The sequence goes on along the minus strand of CM042689.1, from coordinate 24,200,691 downwards.
ATTGTCAATTGTGAATTTGCAAACATTATTTTAATTAATGATGGAGCAACTAAAATATTTCGAAGGATAAAATTTGTGTTTGGATTAATGATATAAGAGTGACCGGTGCATGGGATTGGAATAGAGGATCCATCGCCAATGGTGATGGTAGAAAAGGGAGAGGAAGAACAAGCTGACAAAAAATCCATATTTGAAGACATATGCGAGGAAGCACCAGAATAAAAAATCCAATCCGTACCTTCGTGGTTGTTGAGTGTGAAATTGTTCATGGCAGCAATGAAGGCGGCTTCGTCCCAACTTGGTGGAGCGGTTAACGGAGCGGGTGACGCATGCAAGTACTAAAGAGTCGAAGGAGCATGGTACATGTGGGGCAGCGACATCGGCGGAGCCATGTATTGCTGTGGCGACAGCATGTAAGCCGTCGATGGAGCTAGCGGTGTAGACCTACTGCGGAGGATGAGGTGAGAGAGGACCGAGTGCGCCGATGGAGGGACGGAGGCCGGGATTCCAGTACCCGGTGTAAGCCGGTGGGGCGCCGTACGGAGAGGGGGCCGACCGGGGCATCGGCCAGGCCTGAACGAGACCCGTCCATGGGTCATGCTGCGGCTGCCAATGGGCCATAGCGGAGGGTGGTGGCGACACTGGTGGAGTCAGCGCTGGTGGAGCTGGTGCAGGAGCACATGGCCGTGGCTGAGGAGTCGGCGCTGGGGCGGGTGGCCGATACACGGGATTTTTGTCGCGGTAATTGGGGCTTGGACGCCATCCAGGAGGGGCCATCGGTGGTGCAACAGGAGTAGGCAGGAGCGGCGGGGCGAGGCGCCGTGTGAAACACCTAGGGAGGACGGGAAACCTTGCGTGCTTGGTTCTGGGACTTGGGATGCAACATAGATCGCACCTCGGCGAAGCTAGGGTAAGGTTTCAGTAGAGGAATAAAGGCAACTTGCTTTTCAAATTGATAGCCGAGCCCAACAAGAAGGGCGTTGATGAGTGCATGGTCGTCAACAGGATCACCGAGCTCCCGAAGTTCGTCGCCGATGGCCTTGATGTGTTGGCAAAAGACGGTGACGGGGGAGTCGCCTTGAGTGCTGGTGCATGATGTCTACGCACTTCTATTCTTGTAGACAGTTGTTGGGCCTCCAAGTGCAGAGGTTTGTAGAATAGCAGCAAGTTTCATTTAAGTGGATTACCCAAGGTTTATCGAACTCAGGGAGGAATGTAGCATCCCAATTGTCTAACAATTGCAATGCTACTAGCCTAGTCTATATATAGATGCTACTTCAAATATATAATTGTTGCATCATCATTATATCATGCTCATGTCATCATGCCACCTTGCATTTGGGCATCATATAAAACCCTTTTCATTTGGTTCTTATCTCATATGCATTATTAATTGTATTTGCCTCTTGATATTGTATTTGGTTCTTGATATATTGTTTAATGCCCAAGTTGAGTTGGGGGCATATCTCTTATTAACTCCACCACCTTCCTTTCACCACCTTATAATTCCACCATCCAACTAAAATATGAGCTTTGCATCTTATTTGAGTTTACCTCTAGCTCATGTGGGTTGGGATGGATCCAATTCTTTCCACATGCTCTCATCTTAGTATCATGTTGTTTTCACAATATTGGAACATGAGAGCCACATGGCCACTTTTGCATGCCTTGTGAGTGGACCCTTTTTCCCTAGCTTCCATATGGGTTAATAAGGAATGAAGCTCATGTTGGGATATTGTTTGGACTATTAATCATCTAGTGGCATATACACACTAGCCAGTCCTAAATATAATCCAATGTGATCATCTCCATATACTCCACTTGGAATTCTTTCTAAATTCCTTTGCTTGGGCCTTACTCCACACTTTGGGATGCATAAGAAAATGCCATGTAATTAATCTTGTTTTCACAAAGATAAACATGGTATTTATTAATTATGCATGGCCCATGCAAGTACCCCTTTAGCTTGCCATTTGGATTTTATTTGATTTTGAATGGGTCATCTCTCTCCATCTCTCTCTTTTGGAGTGATCTATGTTGATCATGCTTAAACCACATCACCTTTCCTCTCTTTTCTAGTCTTGATCTTGTTGGGGTTTGGTTTGTGCTTGGCTTGGTCTTGACAAAAGAACACCCTAGCATCTAACCTCCCCCTCTCTCTTCTAAACCCTAAACCTAACCTCCATCTCCTCTAATCTATACCACAACCCCCCTCTAAGCTAAACCCTAATCCTATCATGCCACACCTTTCCCCTCTCTCGGCCCCCTCCTCTCTCTACCAGCTGGCCACACCTGGCCCCTCTCTCCTTGGCCCCACCTAGCTGCCACCCCACCCCAAACCCTAGCCACACCCGAGCCACCCATCCCTCTACCACACCCTAAACCGAGCCTCTCTCCCTCTAGCTCTCTGCCTGCAGGCCCTACCAGCCGACCGATCTACCCTCCTCCTTACTCCCACTGAAGCCTCACCGCCCCTCCCCACCTGCCAAGAGCACGTGAGTCGGAGGAGGAGAAAAGGTGGCACCGAGGCCACCTTTCCATCTACCCTCCCCACCTGCCCCTCCCTCTCCCTCCTTTCCCACCACCACACGGCGCCTCCTGCCTTCCCAGATCCGCCAGCTGGCCTATCCTCTCCCTTCCTCTCCACCACCACCGCCTAACGCCGCCACCGTCGGTGTCCTCCACCAACCCTCGATCCAGCAAGAGGGCGTGGCGGGAGTTGTCGAGGAGTCGAGGAGGGTCCCTGCAGCAGCCCAAGACTGTCGCGGAGGAGGAGAAGGACCGAGCAAGGACACCGCAGCCACCGACGCCAAACCCTAGCTCGTTGGTCTCTCGTGCGCCCCGCCCCGCCTGCCGCCTCTTCGCCCGATCCGAAGCCGTCGAGCCCACGGTGAGCACCGAGCCTCTGGACATGCTCGCCTAGCCGCTGTCAGGCTTACCGATCAAACCGTCGAACAGACTCTGTGCGCTGGCGTCGCGTGCGTGTCTGCTCGCTTCTGCCGCGCATCAAGCCCTATCTAGGCCCGTCCACCCTCCCTGACAACCACGCCAAACCCCAGCGCGTAGTAGCTCTCTGTGAAGCCTAGGTCCTGTGTGATTCCCGCCACAGGCCCGCCCACCGACGGTCGCGAGATGTAGAAGATCAACAAAGACGGCGACCCACTTTTTGCAGATACCCTCCGGTTTTTGTCTCGAACTCATGGCCCAGCGTGCCCACCTGGCTTGTTCATACGCTTTGCGAAAACCCCTGGCCTTTTAAAACTCAACCCGCAGTCCCCCAGAGCCACGTGGTCGCCTCCACCTCGCCTGTCAGTGGGCTCATGAGCCGCCAGGTCCCACTTCTGTCTCACGAGCTAGCAAGAGTCATGTAAAACGCTTTATGTAAGCTATGCGGCCAAGAACGGCTCCACTCGTCAGTGTCTGGGTCTGAGTCTGTCTGGGTATAAAAAGTTTTTCCTGAATCTGTTTAAATTCAAATTTATTTCAAATTATTTCAAATTCAAATTAATTTCTGTTTTTAAATAACTTTTGAAATAAAAATCCAAATAATATAAATAATATATGTTTTGAGATCAGAAAAATGTGAGGTTTTCAAATATGCTATTCAAATTACCTTTTGCACATTTAAAATTCCAAGTTGAGTAAATTACAACAAATGCCACTGGAACTTAATTAATTAATAACTTTTGTTTTATAAGTCCAAATTTAATAAATAATATGTCTAAAATGATTAGCTCGACGAGACCTTTCTGTTTATGCATTCCATGGTTTGTTTTGCAGCATGCATCATATAAATATAAAGAGTACAGCAACTTAATTGAGTATAAAATAGGGCCAAAACTAAATAAAATGCTTTATTATTGTATTCCACACCTCACCCATGCCATGCTACTTTATTGCCGTGCAAATTGTGCATCATTCATCATAGCATGATTGTTTGCTTGATGCAATTATTCATATGCTTGCGCACTTTATTTATGTTGGCCCTTGTTTGTTTGGTTCTTCCTCGAATAGGCGAAAGGTGGGATATATCAAGAGAACCGTGAGCACTACCTGATCCATTCCTTGCTTCAATCGAGGCCAGCAAGCACTACCACATGCTTGCATACATATAGTACCTATTGCCTCTATCTTACTCTTGCATCATTGAGTCGCGATTGCATTAAATTGAATCCCAAGTATTGCATAGCCTTTACTTTTAAACCCCACCGAAGCTTGTTCCTCCATCCCATGAGCCATTACTACAGGAGTTGTTTGAGCCATGCGAGTCAGAGAACAGCATGTGTAGGGTATGTGGTGTCTCGATGAATAACGAGGTACCTAAACAACTTAACTCGAGTAGTAATGGGATAACTAATGAAAGTGGCACCGTGAGCAATATCTCATATTTGGTTTTATGCTCACTTGTGTCCCAGAAGACCCCGAGTACTTGATTCTGCTCCAAGAATATTCGCTATCCACATCCGGAGGCCTTATGGACCCCGAGCAGAGCTTGATTCATTCTTATTTCTTGAGGGCCACAAACTAGTTTGAGGTTTTATTTACTATCTGTACTTATGCCATGCTTTACTGCTTTATTTAAATTGTGCGAGGAGCACACTGTACTGTTTAGGATCGTGGCCCGATTTCGCTGTATCGACAAGCCCAGCCACACTTTCGGGTTCCCAGTCGTTTACAGCCGCCTCCACAACCATAAGCCTGCTTTGAGCCGCCGGCTTCGCGGGATCTACTTAAAGGGTGGCCCCTAAATATTTCTCAATCTGTAATTGCTTTGTCGTGATGCCTCGTTGGGTTTTGATTTGGTTTTTCCGAGGCATATCAGTGTGTGTTGCTATTTGTGCACCGCAGGTAAAACTTTCAAAGCCGTGTCCGCGGTTATGGACGACTTGGAGCATAGCTTTCGATCATAGACAAGAATAACTAAAGTACCGCTTTTAATTTGACTAGACTAGGTACCTGACTAGTAAATAGTGCAACACTCATGGAATGGATAATAAAACTGCCAACGGATGGGGGGGTTGTTCGTCCGCTTCCTCGTCGGTAAGCGAGGAGGAGGATGGATCTGTTAAGATTACCTTTATAATCGTTATAACTGTTGTTATTAATTCACGGACATCCGCTCATCTCGTTAGGCGGATGGTTAGCAGTATCTATAGAATTGCTAGGGTTTATCTTTTGCTGCAATTGCGCTACCCTGTGTTGTGTCCCTTTAGAGGCATAAAGACTTGCCGAAAATTCCCTAGGGTCTCACACGATAAATTATTGGTTCAGATGAACAGTACACTCGCAAGATGGATACTTGGGTGGAAGAGACTGACGATGTGGGCAACGATCATTCGTGTAGAGATTCCGGAACGGGATCCGTGAGATCTGTGGGCGGATGTGCTTATTTATGGGGCATCTTATGCCGATTTGCTTCTTATCCGCATCGATTTTGTCTTCCGCTCGCTTGATACTCGTTGATTGATGTATGAGGAGATATCCTAAACTATTATATCTATCTAGGATATTTGGATCTTGCCGTATGCTGCAATATTTCCTTTCTTTTAGATGGGATGACTCGATGTAATGTTGTATGGTGGCTTGCATACATACTCATTTGTGTATGTAGTTGATCCTTCGCCGATTACGCCGCCCGTTCTTGTCCCGATGTTTGGAAATGGTTGGGACGGCCGAAAGGTCTACCTGTGAGTGGCATTTGGGCCCCACCGTACTATTTCAACCATTTCTGATCATCCAGGCTTGTACTAGGAGCGTAATTCACCGAGGTAGTTACAAGGAAGTGCTCAAAGGTATTCCCTCTCAAGCAACCCTGCAATCAAGATACAAGAAGTCTCTTGTGTCCCCAACACACCCAATACACTTGTCAGGTGTATAGGTGCACTAGTTTGGCGAAGAGATAGTAAAATACAAGTGGTAACGGTGCCAGAAAAGAGCTTCTAACTTGTTGTTTACGTGGGGTAACGGTGCCAGAAAAGAGCTGATGGCGTGGAGGAAAGGTAAAATCCCAAAACCTCCCCGACAAACAAAACAAAGAAGGAAGCAAGCAAACATGCAACAGATCTAGTAGCAAATGGTGTTTCAATGCTTAGAAACAAGGCCTAGGCTCATACTTTCACTAGTGAACACTCTCTCATATAAATATCATCTCTTCGTGATACTACTCTTAACTACTCTCCGGCTGGACACTCTAATCCATGGCAGGGCTATAACAGCACACCTCAAAGTCCGCCTTTCCCAATCTAGATAACCCCGCACTGTCACCTTGAGCGCTAGATGGTTCCAACAAACACCACAATTTCATAGAGACATCCAACTCCAAATATAACTCATAACAAATATTCAATCTATCCAAAGTGCCACACACGGTATGCACGCTGTCACTTTCACACACGTGGGGAAAAGCATAGATCTATTAAAGCACAAAGAGTATTTATGTAGACTCAAACCTAAGTGCCACCATGGCGTGCACGCTGTCACTTTCACACACATGGGGAGAGAAGATATCTAATGAAGCACTTGAGTAGCAAGGTAGATCTACTTGATTACAAAGCTCATGACCACAACATGATCATGCATAGAGAGAGAGATGAACACATAGCTACCGGTAGAGCCCTTAGCCTCGAGGAAGAACTACTCCCTCCTCGTCATGGGAATCAGCAACGGTGATGGAGATGGTGGTGGAGATTGATGGAGATGGCTCCGGGGGCACTTCCCCGTCCCGACAAGGTGCCAGAACAGAGACTTTTTGTCCCCCGAATCTCCTCTTCGGTGGCGGCGGCGCTACAGAGGTTTTCGTGTATTTCTTCTGGATTCTCTAGGGTTTTCTCATCGGAGCTTCTTATAGGCACATGAATCAAGGTCGGTGGGGGTCCAGGGGGACCACACACCCTGTGGGCGCCCCAGGGCTTGCCCGTGCCTAGGGGGTGCGACCACCCTATGGCCCCCCCTTCGGCTCTGCTTCGTGGTTCCGTGTTGCTCCGGGAAAAATAATGACTTTGGCTTTTTTCCCGTCCAATTCCGAGAATATTGATTTTCTACCTTTCTGGAACCAAAAACAGAAGAAAACAGGCAACTAGCACTGTGGCATCTTGTCAATAGGTTAGTTCCAGAAAGTGTATAAAATACCTCAAAGTGTATACAAAACATAAGACAAATGATACAAAACAAGCATGGAGCATCAAAAATTATAGATACGTTTTCAACGTATCAAGCATCCCCAAGCTTAACTCTTGCTCGTCCTCAAGTAGGTAAGTGATAAAAAAGAATAATTTTTAAGGTGACATGCACCATCATAATCAAGATCAAACCATTTGCAAGCATTGAAAGCTGGGATCAAAGAACTCTAAACATGAGCATGAAAGAAGAAGTTCTAACAGTAAGACAAAGTAACTATGCATGCAACATGAAAGGTTACAAACAAAGATCATGAATAACATGCATTGAAAAACGTTTGTTTGTTTCACATACAGAAAACATAGCATAGTGGCAATCAGCTTATCCCTCATAGAGTAGCAATATAGATGCATAGGACACCTTCAAAGTTCACAAGGGTGATTAGAAACAAATAGCACAAGAACAAGTAATATCACAATATGCATCAATTAATAAGCTTTGGAACACTGCACACAGAATGACAACTATGCTCTCTTAATGGTGCCTAAAGGTAGAAGGCGGAGACTCAATAATGGTGGAAGAAAGGCCTTTTTGTAAAGGAATCAGGGATTACAAGTTTCAAAAAGAGCTTCCAAAAATTATGGTACTTGTTAGCTTTCAGCCCTGATTGCCCCTATCATAAGCATCTTGACATGATTAATGTTAAAGTGGCAAAGATGGAGTATATGCTTGACTAAGTATAAGTTGGCAATCTCAAGTCCCTTGAATACGAGGGCCACACCTCATGCATACTCAAATTTGGGCCCAGGTAAGTTCTTGTCATTATAAATACTTGCATATCATTGAGAACTGCCAACGGGGTGCCCCTTGCACATGGTACAAGAGCTTTCCCATAACCAAAATTACAAGGCAAGCATACAATGAGCATCTCAGCAATCTTTTTATTTACCATATGCATAGCTTTTTATTAAGGATGCTTCATAGATAGCTCATTATGGTGATGCTGCAAGTTTTCACCATGATTAGGCATGGTTTAGGCTAGCGGCCCAGGCGTTTGTCTAACACAGGATACAAACTCCATGGACGTACAAGTTCCCTCTTTATTTCATACCGGTGACATCCATAGACAAAAGAGCATGATATCAACTGAGTACAAAGTACAAGTGCAATGTTGAAAACGTTTCCCGTGACAGCACGGTTCTGCTAATTCCAACGTATAAGTGTAAGCATATACAACATAGATGACACAATGGTTCAAGTTTATTAGGGGCAAAGAATATAAAGTGTGCCATCAAGTTTGTGAGGGATTTAATCACTAAGTTTTCACATAACAAAATAGTTTTTAATTGGAAGATATTTGAAAACAAGAATATACTTGGAATGGTGTAACACACCATGCATAGGAATTTATAGTGGACACTTTGGAATAAATTGGTTTCTTGGGAGTTGTAAGCATGAGTAGAGCTTACTCATACAAGTGGAGGCTAGCAAAAGACTGGGAGCAACCAACTAAAAGAGCAATAATGGCCATAAGCATGCAGAGCGACAAAACATTACTAATCAAAGCATAGAGTGGTACTACAAGTCAAGGACTAAATGATCATAGAGGCTAATGGTGACTTGTTCATAGTCATAACATGGTGTGAGCATGTGCCAATTCAATCCAAGCAAAGCATCAAAGGAGAATACCACAATACTATGCTTTTTGCATGCTAAAACAACACATAATTTCTTCAAGGCACACTAAGCAATCCCAATTGTTTGGAACAACACATGCTACAGCAATAATCACTAAGCATAAGGTCAAAACAACGCCTAGCATGTCATGCTAAATTCTAAGTCACAGTCAAATCAAGCTCCTCTTGTACCACTATAAGCATGAAACTTTCTACTCTTTTCCAACACCAAACAACTTATTTGAAACAACTCACGAAGATAATCATAAACAAAGACCAGTGATCTTGTCTCAGAAATCCACAAACAATAAATAAAAAGTTCTAAGCTGAAAGCACAAGAAAACTAAGGCTGAACGCAGTGGTAGCAAAAGTGAACACTCACAAAACAATAAGAGTGAAAACTAGAGTGTTCTAGGCAATGGAAACAAAGTGTCTCTCTCTCCAAAAGAAGTGTGGTGTAAACCAACCAACTTACTCAAGAAAACTAAGCAAACGAAAACCAAAATCAAAAACTAAGACGCTCCAAGAACAACACAACAACGCATGAAACAATAAAAACGAAGTGTCTAAATAGACCTGAGCTTTTTATTGATGAAGAAGGGGATGCCTTGGGCATCCCCAAGCTTTGACGCTTGTACCTCTTAGATATTTCTTGGGGTGACACCATAGTGGCATCCCCAAGCTTGAGCTTTTGTCCATTCTTCATCTCATTGCATCATTCTCTCTTTACACCTGAAATTTTTCCTTCATACAAAACTTCACACAATCTTCATTAGCAACATTAGTTTATTCAAAAGATATTAGACATCTGGCAAAGCTTTGGAACAGCAAGAATTTTCACTAAAAACACATTATACTATAGAAACTCCTTCAAAAATCCCAATTCCCCTAAAGAGAACTCAAAAAGGAATCAATAAGAAGCAAATGCAAATAATGGCAGAAATCTGTCAAAACAAACCAACAGGTAGAAACAGATTTTTTCGAAGACCTTATGTTGCTCAAATCAAAAAGTGTTGAACTAACGAAAGTTAGCTAACATATTGGGGGATTTATTTGTACATTTTTAGCTCAATCCGAGTTACAGAGACTCCTCACGAATTTTTATGGTGGAGGACAGAAATCTGTTTTGGGACAGCAACTCCCCAAATCTCACGTCCCTCTCATTAGAGGTCATTCTTGGCACAAAAAGCAAACAAAAAGGATAAGGAGAGGTCATTACTGAAGTAATAACTTCCAAGACTCAAGAAAACTCTTGGGTTATCTTCCAACAAGTACTTTTCTTTAATACCTTTAAGTTAGGCATGATAGTTTCAAAGATGCTCACATAGGAAATATGAATTGATTTAAAAGAAGCATCAAGAAGCAAATTCAAAGAACATTTAAGTCTAACCCACTTCCTATGCATAGGAATCTTGTAAAGAAACAAGTCATGAAAGCACAGAGCAACAAGCATAGGAAAGAAAAACAAGTGCAACTTCAAGACTTTCAACATAAAGAGGGGAAACTTAATATTATTGAGATGCATAAAACCATGTTTCCCTCTCTCATAATAACTTCCAATAGCAACATGAATAAAATTAACAATATAACTACCACATAAAACATTCTTTTAATGAGCCACATGCATAAAATGATTATTACTCTCCACATAAGCATAGTCATGCTTATTAATTGTAGTGGGAGCAAATTCAACAAAATAGCTATCATTATTATTCTCATCACCATAATCATCAAATATAGGAGGCATATTGTAATCACAATTAATTTTCTCCTCAATAGTAGGTGGACTGAAAATATCATACTCATCATTGTAATTATCAAATATTGGAGGTTTGGTATCATCATAAGCAATATAATAGCTATGTTCCAAAGCCGGGGGACTAAAAAGATCATTTTCATCAAAACTAGCTTCCCCAAGCTTAGACTTTTCCATAGCATTAGCAACAATGGTGTTCAAAAAGTTCATACTAATAACATTGCTATTAGCATGCAAATAAAGCTCCATAGGTTTTTTAATTTTCTCTTCAAACACTTCATGTCCTAACTCAAGATAGATACTATAAAGCTCTCTTATTTTTTTTCCATTAAGCCTAACTAGTGAAAACAAGAAACAAAAAGACAAAACTGCAGAATCTAAAGGAAATAACTTCGATCACTCACACCGTAGGATGTGAGTACCTGTTACCTTACCTCCCTGGCAACGGCGCCAGAAAAGAGCTTGATGTCTGCGCACTTATATTCTTGTAGACAGTTGTTGGGCCTCCAAGTGCAGAGGTTTGTAGAACAGTAGCAAGTTTCCCTTAAGTGGATAACCCAAGGTTTATCGAACTCAGTGAGGAAGAGGTCAAAGGTATTCCCTCTCAAGCAACCCTGCAATCAAGATACAAGAAGTCTCTTGTGTCCCCAACACACCCAATACACTTGTCAAGTGTATATGTGCACTATTTCGGCGAAGAGATAGTGAAATACAAGTGGTAACGGTTCCAGAAAAGAGATTCTGACTTGTTGTTGAGGTGGGGTAACGGGGCCAGAAAAGAGCTGATGGCGTGGAGGAAAGGTAAAAGCCCAAAACCTCCCCAGCAAACGAAACAAAGATGGAAGCAAGCAAACATGCAACAGATCTAGTAGCAAACGGTGTTTCAATGCTTAGAAACAAGGCCTAGGGATCATACTTTCACTAGTGACACTCTCTCATATAAATATCCTCTCTTCATGATACTACTCTTAACTACTCTCTGGTTGGACACTCTAATCCATGGTAGGGCTATAACAGCACACCTCAAAGTCCGTCTTTCCCAATCTAGATAACACCACACTGTCACCTTGAGCGCTAGATGGTTCCAACAAACACCACAATTTCATAGAGATATCCAACTCCAAATATAACTCATAACAAATATTCAATCTAGCCAAAGTGCCACACACGGTATGCACGCTGTCACTTTCACACACGTGGGGAAAAGCATAGATCTATTAAATCACAAAGAGTATTTATGTAGACTCAAGCATAAGTGCCACCATGGCGTGTACGCTGTCACTTTCACACACATGGGGAGAGCAGAGATCTAATGAAGCACTTGAGTAGCAAGGTAGATCTACTTGATTACAAAGCTCATGACCACAACATGATCATGCATAGAGAGAGATATGAACACATAGCTACCGGTAGAGCCCTTAGCCTCGAGAAAGAACTACTCCCTCCTTATCATGGGAATCGGCAATGGTGATGGAGATGGTGGTGGAGATCAATGGAGATAGATCCGAGGGCACTTCCCCGTCTCCCTAGGGTGCCTGAATGATACTTCTTCTGAATCTCCTTCGGTATGGCGGCGCTACAAAGTTTTTTGTGGATTTCTTCTGGATTCTCTAGGGTTTTCTCATCGGAGGCTTCTTATAGGCCAGGAATCAAGGTCGGTGGGGGTCCAGGGGGCCCACACCCCTATGGGCGCCCCCAGGGCTTGCCCGCGCCTAGGGTGGTGCGGCCACCCTGTGGCCCCCCTACGGCTCTGCTTCGTGGTTCCGTGTTGCTCCGGGAAAATAATGACTTTGGCTTTTGTCCCATCTAATTCCAAGAATATTGTTTTTCTGCCTTTCTGGAACTAAAAACAGAAGAAAACAAGCAACTAGCACTGTGGCATCTTGTCAATAGGTTAGTTCCAGAAAGTGTATAAAAATACCTCAAAGTGTAGATAAAACATAAGACAAATGATACAAAACAAGCATGGAGCATCAAAAATTATAGATACGTTTTCAACGTATCAGTGCGGAGCTCGATGTGGAGGGCGTTGACGCGTGAGTCGGAGTTGTCTTGGAAGAGCTGTTGGAGGGCAGCCAAAGTTGCACTGTCATGGCGTCGTCGGTGGAGACGAGGTTGAAGAGCTCGGTGGAGATCCGCGCGTAGATCCATTGGATGATGGTGATATCGTCTTTCACCCAGCGCGGATCATAGGAGCGCGGTGTCGAGAGGGGATCGATGTGGCTACAAAGGCCACAACGCCCGAGATGCACGTGAAACAGGTGGCGCCAGTGGTAGAAGTTGTGTTTGGCAAGATCCAAGACAATCGGGACGAAGGGAGAGACGTCGACGATCGTGTCGGCATGAGATAGTTGAGGGATTTGTTGGGGTATTTGGTGGGTAGGAGTAGAGGAGGAGGAGGAGGAGGGTGGTGCGCCGGCGGCGCGAGCTTCAGCCGCGGTCCATAGCGGAGCCGACTAAGGCGGCGGTTTTGGCGGAGGAGTCATCCCAGGTGCGAAAAACCTAAGCGTCTGATACCATGATATTTTAGAAGAATAAGAACTTGTATTGATTTAGACAATATTACAATGTTTATATAAAAGAGAGGAGGGAGGTCGGTCAACCTAGGATTAGACTCAAACCGACTTAGGCTAGAGTCCTAAGATAACACAAACACAAACTCTAATAATGTACACCCAATTTCTAAAATCTAGCTCCGCCACTATTGAACATCATTGGTAGTTGCATGGGTAGCAGTTCACATGTGTTTATTCATTTGATTTCCTATTCGTTCATTTGTGTTTAAACAATTCTTTGTACTCTAGACCATTCTTTATTTGTTCAGTTATTTGAACTATTGATGTAATATGTATAATTGTGGTATTGTGTGATGCTTGAAACATTTATAATCTAGTTTATATTGCTATCATATTTACATTTACTCATACATATATGTGAAATGCTGAAAATTGTGAATTTACGGTATCATGCGGTGTTGCACGCCAAACAGATACTGTAAATGGGAACAAGAAAGAAAAAGAATTTATCTGTTTGGCGCGAGCCCGCGTAACACCAGAAACACGTTTTTCAACGTCTTGCATACGTGTTTTTAAGAGACCTATTAGATGGGATGTGTTAGAGTTACTCTTGTACAAAATCAGAGTAAGCACGCTCTTCGTCCAGAATTGTAGTGGTACTTATATGTACTATAAGATCATGTTCTAATCTCTACTATCTAAAAAGACAAAAGTGTTCCGTTTTCTGCCCGATTCGCACTACGTTGGTCTCTTCGTCGCACCTCCTTCGTTGGCCGCACATCGCCCATCGCCCACACAGAAAAAAAAACAAGACAGAACCAAAGACGCAATCCTCGCGTCTCTAGATCCTTCCCCTCCCCGCCTCCATCTCCCGCTTCCTCCCTGCCCGTGGTTACTCGAGCGCCACCCTGCCGCCACTCTACTTCGGCGCCACCGATCTAGCCGCCGCCTCCCCACAACGGCTCCGACACCGACGGTAATACACTGCTGCGACCACCATATATCCCGGTCCAACTCCCCGCCGCCATGGATCCCAGCTCTCTTCCACCATGAATCCCGGCCCAGTACCCCACCAAGGATGTGAAGGTCATCAATCGCTGGGGAAACCACGGAGTATCACTTGGAATCAACTGCGCCATGCTCAATCAGATGACGCACCTGCTGTTTTTAGGATCTGGGATGGGGAGATGAACTGTGGAAGGCCAGAAGGGAATAGGCAGCGCATGGAGGAGTCAGGTTCCGGCGCCGTCGACAGCTCCTGCTCTATGTTCGATGGGTACGTGCTCCTCCGATCCGTTGTTGGCAGTCACATCAAGGTCATGTCCCTTCTCTGCCAATGTTATATTTTTTGGCTTAGCCTAGCGTCTCGAGCCGTACTTGTTAACTTGTTATTTGGGAGCGCTAATGCACTTATTCTCCAATCCTATTTTTTGCCAATGCATTGGAAACAAGGATGCGAGAGATGATTGGTAACCCGCCCTCGTACCATCTTGTTCTAGGGGCAATGCACGGCAAGAGGAAAGCCATCTCTTGTTGATTCAAGGCTAAGCGTGTATATCCTTCTCTTTTGTCTGTATATTGTTGTGATTCTGAATTCTGAAGTGATCAAGTCAATTCATGTATAATGGATATATAGAGAATTGTTTCAATAGTGTTGTGGACACTCAGCTTGTTCATTGAGTATTGTGAAAGATTTAAACTAAAGATTGATCTGCATATGTATGTACACATGATGCATTGAATCTGATGTTGTTGTCCTCTTGTTCCGCCACTCATGGCGTGATTGTGCCAGCTCCTGGCTGGTGCTCTTCACGGCGAATCCATCGGTGTCGACGGCGTGGATGCCCGACTTCTAGCGCCAAGTTGACGCTATGTTGAACTCCACCGCCTCGCGCACTTTAGGGGAGCTTCGCCTTGGTCTGAATCCGGCATCTCAATGATGCCCTCGCCTTTGATGACAAGAGGTGCGTTATAACCTAATATGGATGTGTTCATGTGTGATATGTCGTTTGTGCCGTATTCCAATGCATCATACACCAGATTTCTTAATAGGTCTCTTATTTGCTGGGATGGATAAATTATCATCTCTTGGCCCTCCTTGAACAGTACTAGGCCTTTTGATTGTATGTTCCCTTCCTTAATTCTGTTCTTCTCACTCTGATCCATTTTTCAGAGAATCAAGAATTGTTCTCCTTTTTACTGCCACTCTACACGAATTATCATTTTGATATTTATGGTTGGAGCTTGAATGGATGCTCAGATGCACAGTCTGCCATATGTACATATTCTTCAAGGTAATGGACACTGTTTGATATTCCATGAATTAGAGAACTCCGAATGAATTGTTGCAGTAGCTGATCTAAGCATTATAGTGTTGTTGTTGCATGCATACGTAATGAGTCAAGGTCCAAAGAGTACCGTGTTTTAAGTTCTTCAACTTGACATGCTTGATGTTACAGATATGATCATTCTAAGGATGTTTGAAGATGCACTAGATTCAAAAATATATGACAAACTTCATCAAACTGGACATTGGATCTTGAGTAGTTGATTATCCACAGGGTGAGTGCTTCTATTATATATTCACAATTTAGTTACATGTCTCAATGGCATAGAACGACATTACTCTTCTGTCGAAAGAAAAAATTAGTTGGGCACTTGTGTTGTTGCATATGAAATGAAATATCCTACATTCTTCCATGGGGTCCTCCGGCGAGGGGTCGGGAGGTGAGGTATTGCGTTATTTATTTTTGAGCTATTAGAGACCAAGCAAATCAGGAAGCAAATTTCTTTCTCTTGTAGTTTACTTATGTGCACTATTAGCACCAACATAATAGTGGACACCTGAGAAATAGTAGATCTTCGAGGGAATGGAAGGTCAAGGTATTTACATTGATTCTTTATTGTTTCATTATTTGTGGTTGAGGAGGTCCAGATCAAGGTACATCATTGACCTCTTCTTATATTGTCACATTTGGCGAATGTTAAGTAATATTTTTATCAAATGTCATCCTTTTCGAAAACGGTTATCAAATGTTTCAACTTGGTGTAAATAAGAAACCTATAAATCATCTTACCGAAAAGTGAAACTATGCAGCTTTTTGCATATAACATATTGTAAAGAGTTAACTGGCAGTCTGGGTTTTACACGATCTGGAACTTTGGACTTACTTCTTATAATAGCAGAGTGCCCGTTTTATTTCTAATTATATAAATAAACATGTTAAATGCCAGATTAAGTGAGGGTATTTGCCCCTTTTTTTGCAACGATGATGAGTGTATTTACCCGGAGGTCAACCAGATTACTTTGTTACTCATTGTTCCAGATTTACCAATTTAGGAATGTTCAACAAAATGATTTTGTTGCGTGGAAGGATGCACAACGGAGTAGATGGTCATGCTCTGAATGTACTATTTTTTTACACAGATATTCATGTTTTGCAAATGCCTGGCGGTTCCACAAGGCTTGATTTTTTTTGTTTAGATAGTCATAAAATAATATTTTGGTTTTAATGCCTGGCAGTTCCACGAGGCTACAATTTGTTTTTGTTCACATAGTCATAAAATAGTCTTTTGGTTTTATTGTTGTATGAAATCTTTCACATCTATTTTGTTAACCTGTAATATAGTTACTCTTCACACCAATTCTTTTTGTGAACCTGTAATATCGTTACTCTTCACACCAATTCTTGCAGGATACCGTGTTCAGAAAATTCATGGAGTTATTTTTCTGATTGCAATGGAATATAACGTCTTGCACTGGGAAAAACTTTAAGATATGGTGATTATTTTGGTTTTTGGAGACAAATATGGCACTTGATATTCGCTAAACCAACAAATATTATGTGGTTAGCTTCTGTTAATCTTTGTAGAGCTTCAGCCATCAAAATCGGTGTTAGTTATGTTCCATGGTTTGGTGAGCTTTTTACTCAAATGTTCATTTGTCTAGCAGTTGTTCCATCGAGTTTTATTGTCTACCACTTCATTCATTCAGTTGTCCCATGTTCCTTCTATCAATGACATATTCAGGGCTGACATGCTTGATGTTACAGATTTGTATTTCTAAAATGTAGAGATTCTATATATATCTCCTTTCAGTTTAAGTTTAATCTTAATGCATTATGTATTCTTACTAGCAATCAATCAATCGGGTCGAAATTAAGAACTGATGCTTGATAAAAGGCATGCCACACGAGAAGGGGTAGAGAAAGGTGGATCTGTTGGGCTATATTTAAAACCATATGCTTGCAGGTAAGTTATTTCTCTTGCAGAAGTAGCCATCGTGTTACTCCTGCTATGCAATCTACCAACACATAAACTGATCTAATTTGTGTATATTCAACTATGGATTTAGTTCTACACTCTCTATCAGTAAACTATCTTTTTTCGCCTACATGTCCTTTGTACGTAAGCTAACATAGTTTGATTTTTACCTTGTCAATGGAGCTTAGGTGACACAAATATTACAATAGAGCTATGTTGTAGAGCTACAGTAATGCTGTCCACTTTTGGAAGTTAATTGAGACGAGACTCCTTCCCCAGGCCCCGCGTCGCTCCCTAGGGGCGACTCGGGCGGCGAAACCCTAGCCGCCCCAAGCCCCCTCCTCCCCTCGCCATCGCCAGAGGATGCCGGCGGGCAAAGCCCTCACCAGTGGACGGCGGCGGGGCCCAAGTTTGGTTGGCCGGCGCGCTAGATCCTGGCGTGGCGGCGTGGCGGGGGCGCTTCGTGGTGCTGCGGGCTTCTGCCTGCGCGGGGAGGTAGAGTAGTGATGGCGCGCGGCGTGCGTGGCGCTGCAGAGGCGGTGGCCGGCCACTGGCGGTGCTCGGCGGAGGTGCGGGTGCCCGGATCTGGGCCTGCGCGGGGCCGTGGCACCCCCTCCTTCCAAATCAGACTTCTCGCTCCTCTCACCCCTCCTGACCGCCGCTGGTGGAGAGAGCTTGGCGGGCGAGCATGTGAGCAGCGCGGCCCTTTGGGAGGTGGCTGCTCTGCTATGCCCTGGCTGATCCTGGCGGCGAAAGTTGCGGGCCGGCGCGGCGGCGGCGGCCACGGTCCACGGCGGCGCGGTGCAGATGGCTTTGCCACATGCTTGACGCGCTCCCGGCGCGGTTGGCCTGGGTGATGTGCTGGTCGGTGCCCTCCTCCGAAGACGTTCCTAAGCTTCCCTCCCTGTGATGTTCTGTCTACCCCAGCTACATCCTTCGCCACCACCGGTCTGCCCCTGCATCAACGGTCTTCGGATGTCTCTGTTCATGGGTCAGGGTGAGATCCCCGCGCGGCGATAGCCTGCGCTGCCAACGGCGACGCCTGAGGGCGCCGTTACCTTCTTGGAAGCGTGGGCATGATCTTGACCAGACTTCCTCCTCGAGCACTGGGGGAAACCCTAGGTCCAGCCTGCTGGACCGGGCAGCGGCGACGTCTCAGCGCCGTCTCCTTCTTGAAGGCGCTGCCTTGCTGCAAGAGGAGTACCTGCAGCAGCTGGAGGTTGGTGAACGGTTAATCCTGCGTAGACTGCTACACAGGGAACGGACCTCCATGGCGCAATGTACACCAGCGTCGGCATCTCCCAGATGAGAGCTACACCAGTTCCAGCCGGGCCCTTCCTTTCACCTGCCGACTCTCTAGGCACACAAGGGTGCGAGGTACGTTGGCATGGGCAGTCCTGGAGCTGCAATCGTACCTGGAGGCGTCTGGCAATAGCGATGTTGCTGCCCTGTTGTTCCGAGTCTTGATGCCTCGCCATTCTTTGCTGGAGGCAAGGCTGTGTGAGACCTAATGTCGTCATTCTGAAGTTGAGAGCACCTCCTCACCCAGTCGTAGTCGCTTGGTGAGGACGGTCGTGTGTGGGGGGTTCTGAGTGTGTGTCCCTCCTCTGTACGATGTAACCGATGTCTTCTTCCTGTTCAATGAAAAAAAACGCAAATTCTTTGCGTTTTCTCGAAAAAAAAACAGTAATGCTGCCCTGAGTGTACTAACCAATTTTGGACGTGAGGGAGGAGCAAGAGATAGGAGGGAGAAGAGGCTGTACCATGGATTTTGTTTTTTTAGGGACAAGTTCATGAATAAATCATTACCAGTTTCATATGAGCACAAGTAGGGACAAATATCAATATAAAATCTGTCAGACTTAGAGTTATCTAATTGTTTTCACTCGGATATGTGTGATTTGCTAGATCTCAGGTTGGGTGGATGCATTGAAGAGATCCTATTGTTGCTTCGGCAATCAGCTATACAATTTAGTTGTGGTTTTAATTGTTTCCTATCTTGACTGTGGGATGTACAATCAAGCCAACCCATCTTTGCTACTCCCTCCGTTCTAAAATAGATGTCTTAGCTTTTTCAAATTTTGGATGAATCTATATACTAAATAGTGTCTAGATTCATCTAAATTTTGATAAATTTGAGACATCTATTTGAGCAGGAAGGGAGTATATTACATGTGGTTAGAGTAAATTTTATATAGACACATCAGTTGTGCTTGAGTAAATTTTGTGTGCCTCTCAGTTGCAATTGAATACTTCTCATTTTTGCTATCATCTACACACTATCGAAGGCCTTCAATTTGATACCACGCCATTTTGGTACCAGCGCTTGGTTATAGTGATACATGTTGTCATCCATGGGCTAGATGTTCTGCCTTTGAGGTGAATTTTTACATGTAGTCAGTACACAAAATTCATTTCAAAGTTGTGTTCTCTTAGAATCGTGTTTTTCATGTATTATATGTTTCGTAACAGAGCACAATATTTAACTCTCTTCTTTTCATACTAGGATCACGATTAGATTAATTATCAATTAGTGCTCTCCTCGCTTTAGTTTTGATTTGATACAAGTTATTCTATATAGAAATGATGGTGTTCCATAGCAATTCATTGTTTCATCTAATTGGCAAGACAACTGCCAAAAAGTTTAAACTACCAGTTTAGGTATGAATTTTTTTTACAGGTACTATGATTACTTCAAAAATGAGGGAAAATAAGGGATGTGAAACACACGGGGATTCAACTATAATAAAGTTTTAAAAACTAGGAAAATGAGATGCCAATTGTTACTTTCAGTGTTAAAGCTTTTGGTTTTCTTTTGAAACCTTACTATTTTGTTTTGTAGGGTGTTAATATATTTGGAAGTGGCAGAAAGGGTGGGTTAGTATCGTGTGTTGAAGGAAAATCGATTGTCAATGACAGTGACATGAAGGGTGAGTTACTGGTGAAGTAAAGATGTCAGGCAAATCCATTGTCAATGGTGGCGACATGAAGGGTGAGTGACTGGCGAAGTGAATATGCCATCGAGGTTGCCAAACATTAGGGGCATGATTGCTTTTTACCTGCTCAGAGAGTGGCCCCAACACTTGGCCAGGTGATACAATACAACACATTTTTTTCTTTTCAATCTCCTTGCTGATGTTGGGGAATATTTTAACTTCACTTTGTGATGAAATCACAGGGTGTTCGGTTTCCATTTGGTAATTTGATGAAAAGTGCAAAAATCCTGCAAATTTGTGTTCAATGATATTATGAATCTTCCATGTATATTTTCTATTTTCTTCTGATGTTATTCCAGATGAAGATGAGACTGAATAAGATTATGGCAATATGCATTTTTTGTATGTCACGGATACTTGTGCTTCCAGATGCCTTTGTTTAATCAATGGAAAGAGGTTATGGGTTATATTATTTTCATTCAAGAATTCCTACATACTATATTACATGGTGATCTTGCTGACTAAGGATCACCTGATGAGTCAGATAAAAAGTCACAATCTAAAGAATTTGCTAATCAACTAGATAATAATTTACACCACGGACTCTGCAATTTAAATGGCATGGATAATAATTTGCAACTCTGCCATCTCTAGGACTACTAGATTTGAAATTTAAAGTTTGAATTAAGGATGTACAATTGGTAATTATATATATTTTAGAAGATAGGCCGAGAGATGCGTACTGACTGGCATGTAACAATTCGAACTTAAATTATGTATGTACTCAAACTTGAATTATGTATGTACATATTGCCCGTAGCAACGCACGGGCATTTTACTAGTGACATAAAAATGGATGACCCCTTTCTTTATAAAAAAAACCTTAAATTGAGCTTTATTAGTCCTCTCCTCAAAATAGAGCACCAACGCAAACGTGCACTTCCTAGTTCCTATATTTTGATTATATAAGCGAGTAACCCACGTTTTTTGCAAGAGGGAAAATGTGTTTACCTAACATTAGCCTTCGCAAAATGGTTTAGTAGTGCCTACCTAATCCCACACGATTTTTTAGGACAAAAACAGCTCCGTTTTTCAAAAAAAGGAGGTTTCTAATCCTGCACGCGCCAACGGACCACCCGCCCGTAGCCGTCCGATCCCTCGTCGAGCGGCCAGGATGCGTTTCCCCATGCAATTACGGAACTGCCCCTGCTTGACCTCCGCTTGACCTGTTCGTCCGTGACCGCTGACCTACATAAGCCAAAGCACCAACGGCGCAGACAAAAATGGAGGAGAGGGGAAATTTTTAACTTTTGGCCAGGAGAACGCGGTTGGACGACGACGAGGAAGAAGAAGCTAGCTCCAAGCTTCGATTCCTGCCCCTGCTTTTCCTGGTACGCGCCGGATTGATTCCTGCTTCGCTATTTCCCGTTTCTGTTCCGCCTTGCTCCAGCCGATTGCCGGAGCTCGCCTCCCGATTCGGCCGATTCGCCGTTCAGGATTGCTGCGGATTTCGGTTCGGTATCTGCGAGCTACCGGGTTGATGCTGGGATTTGTTATTGCTGAAGATTGGATTCGCTTAGCCGCGTACAGTAGTTGGGTAGAAATGCTCCTTTTTGAGTAATGCTCGTGGATTTGGTTTTCCCTGTAGCAGCTGCTCCACTTGCGTCCTTGAAGGTCCAGGTGATTTGGGGGAATGGCGAGCGTTCATGATTAGGAGGGGCACTGCTGCGGTGTTTTCTTGTTTCCTTCGCTCTCGTTGAACTAGTATTTCGTGTCGGCGTTTGAACTGGTGATGAAGCTGCCACAATGTCTTCGTTTGTAGGGTTGGTAGATGCTGCACTGGGTCTACTATCCAATCCTATTGGTTGTTGCATACCATTGGAAAAAATATGTGCGTCGAATTCTTGTTTACCTTAGGAATTTGGATTATCGTTTTTTTCCTTTCATTCATGATTGTTTGTAGTCAGATTTATAGCATTGCAGGAAATTTTGGATGAAAATTTTATCTCTATAATATAATTTTTTGGAAAAATGAATTGGAATTTCAGATGGTAAACGAGGCTTACCGTAGGAAGTTGGATTAGCTTTTTTTTGTCCTCTCCCATGATTGAAAATCTTCATGAAACATTTTGTAATTCTATAATGTGGCCAGATTGTAGGTTTGGCGAAAAATATTGATGAAACATTTAATAATTCTATAATTGGAAGAGCAAATTCGATTTTGGAGTGCTTAATGAGGCTTACCATACACGCAAGTCTATGGTCCTAAGCAATCTTTCATAAAGTCAGGCTCTGATCTTCCCTTCTAGTGTAATCCTGTCTAATGATGTGTGACGTCTTACCTTGCACAGAGGCTTTTATATTTTAAGCACACAGATTGACAGTTTATTGACGCCCCATAACAGTTTTCTTCCCTTCAGGTGCACTAAAAGTGGCATGCAGGTGGTGTAGGGGGTAAAACACCTCGGTCTCAGGGTCAAAAAGATATAGGATTCGGTCCAGAACTGCTGCATGCCAAGGAAAATGTCATGCTAAGGTGCTGACTTAGTTTCCAGTTTGCGGCCGTTCCTCCTATCGAATCACAGGGTGAAGGTGCAGCAGATAACCATCCTTGCGTGATGGATCACCCTGGAAATGCCACTAGTCATGATCACACTATTGACATACCAAGGAATGATCTCACATCACCGTCAACATCTCATCCGCACAATCATAATAATGACTTGGATGAGTTGAACCGCAACAGGGGCCCTTCAAATGAAGTTCCTCCTGTCCCAGAAATTTCTGGCACAGCTAGTTTCCCTGACTTTCGAACCGCGTCTTTCACGAGAAGGGATCAAGGCAACCGTCAGCAGAATCCTCTGAATTCAGGCTTATGGATCTCAATTGAGCTTATTGTAAATCTTAGTCAGATTATAGCAGCCACTACGGTCCTGTCAGTATCAAGGGATGAGCATCCACGCGCTCCACTGTTTGAGTGGGTTGTTGGTTATATAATAGGTTGTCTTGTTACTATTCCCCATCTCTATTGGCGCTATCTCCATCGCAATTGCCAGAGCATTGAGCAGGAACCAGCAGCCCAGGGTTCCTCTCAAAGGAACATATCCGAGTCTGATTCTTTTGCAGCGATTTCAGCTGCTCATGCATCAGAAGTTGGGAACGATAACAGTGCTGGAGTCTCAAGAAATAATTTCCCGATTGCAAGTCCAAGGTAATATTCTCTTCAACTGAAATTTATCCTAGCTTAATGAGCTTCTGTGTGAACGTCCATGAAATATCCATACGAGCACGCGCAGTTCCTATGATGATTTGGTAGCCATAATAACTAATGACAAAGAATTGCTAACATTTTTTCTCTGGGCTTTGGACGAGACACACGTCTAGAAATGTTTCTTATGTCTGAGGTTACTAATAGTACTAAGTAACAATATATTTATTTCTGCTTGTAGGGTCTACGCATTAGTTGCCTGCTTGAAGTTGGCTCTGGATTGTTTCTTTGCTGTGTGGTTTGTTGTGGGGAATGTGTGGATATTCGGTGGCCGCTCTTCTGTCCACGATGCTCCTAACTTGTACAGGTATGTTATGCTAGTGCTAGGTGCTGTCTTCTGTGCAAGATATGTTCCTTCTGACCTTAGATATTTGATCATTGGTTTGTAATCATTTTTCAGGCTGTGTATAGTGTTCCTCGCGTTCGGCTTCATTGGCTACGCGCTGCCTTTCATCCTCTGCACGATGATATGCTGCTGCCTGCCCTGCATAATCTCCATGGTAGGCTCCCACGAGGATTTGGATCTAAACAAAGGTGCTACCACAGAAGTGATCAACGCTTTAGTGGCGTACAAATACAAGTCGATGAGGATTCGCGACGAAGATGTGGGAGAAGATAACGGCGGAGTCCTGGCTGCTGGAACCGAGAAGGAGCGAACTGTTTCTGCGGAAGACGCCGTGAGTTTCCACCTGTTCTCAATTTTTGCACTGATGAAGCATGGGATCATACGCTCAACATGTTATACACACCTGAAGTACCACATTGCACGGTTAGCTGACACCTGCAAATCTCTGGGCTCTCTGCAGGTTTGCTGCATCTGTTTATCAAGGTTCTCGAACAACGAAGATCTGCGAGAGCTTCCCTGCGCGCACGTCTTCCACATGGAGTGCATCGACAAATGGCTGAAGATCAACGCGCTGTGCCCTCTCTGCAAGTCCGAGCTAGGCGGCTCAGCGGCTGCTCCCGACGCTACCCCCGAGGGCCACCAGCACGAGAACAGAGTAGGAGACGATGTGGAGGCGCAGCGATAACTGTTCTTCTGCTTCTTGCCCTGAACCTGATGAGGATCAGGATGGGAACACGCCCTTTCATGGGGTGCACACTGATTGACACGACATTTTTTCCTGACGGAATTGTCTCGTACATACTGTATATACACACACCTGGTAGCTAGTGACGACAATATTTATAAAATGTGCCATTCACCAGATACAATGTTTATCAATTGTGATGATTGTATTTGTCAAATGTGACACACCAAGGGCTCTTGTACAAACACGAACTGGTTCCACAAGATTATTCTCTGCACCTCTCTATGTAGTGAGCTGATAGACCATCCACTAGAAAGAAGAATAAGAGCATCTCCACTTATTGGCCGAACCCAGGGCGAAATTTGGTCCGTTTTTCGGCCGGACTGAACTTGTTTTTTGGCCTGGGTACGCCCATTCTCCCACCCGCGTACCTAGGCCGAGTCCCCAAGTTCGGCTAAAATTCATTAAATTTAGGCGATTTTCGGGCGAATATAGGCGGATTACATCAACTTTAAACGAAACTAGTACATAAATAAACTAAAAAGGCCGACGCCGGTGTCTTCTCCTCGCCGTCCTACATGCCGAGGTTGCCGTAGAACGACGTGTAGCCGGGGTCGGCTCGGCCGTCATCCTCGCCGCCGTCGTCGTTGTCGCTCGGCGGCTGGTTCTGGCGGGAGCTGCTCGCTGTGGTCGCCGTTTCCATGGCTGGTAGGACGGGCTCATGCGTTCGCGTGCGTCGCCCAGACGTGAGCGGGCGCTTGATAGGCGAAGCTCACGCCCAAACAGCGCCCGACGCCACAGTGCGTTCTCGCCTCGCCGCAGCCGAGGATACATCGATGTTCGCCTTTCTCCCGATCCCTCCCGGACTATTCGAGATGTCCGGCGAGAGGGGCTCGACCAGCGGCGTGGTCGGCGAAGGCGGCGCGTCATGAGCGATCGCCATCTTCAAGGCGGCGCGGCGCCGCCGAAGCCTCGTCTTGGGGCGGCGTAGGCGCAGGTGGCCTCTTGGCGGCGTGGGCGCAAACGGCTCGGTGATGACGATACCGTGTGCGCGGCGGTGAGCGCGCCGGCGAGACAGCTTCGCGCTTCACGGCTGTCGGCGTGCGGCAGCGCATGCGAAAAAGTGAGCGCCGAAGCGGAGGCGAACTCATGCTCGCCATCCTCCTCGGCGCCAGCACGGAGCACGCTGGCCCGACCGCCGGCTGGCCGGGTTGCGCGAAGCCGAGCTGGAGTGTTGCCGATTGATGTGGTCCAGCACGGCGGCGGCGAAGCACGTCAGCGCTCCACCAACGCCGGCACCCCGCCGAGTTTTTGCACGCCGGCGGGGACTCTTTCCGACGGCCCCTCGTGGCGGACGAGCTCCTGTTGGCGCCGCTCCTCGAAGAAGTGCGCCCAGTAGACGAGGTCGTCGGCGCTCACCGATTCGGCGGGGTTGTCCATGCCGGCGATGTACTCATGTACATCGTACGGCAGCTCCTCCGGCGTTAGACCCGGCGGGATTGGGATGCCGCCGGGGCTTAGCGTCCAGCCCGGAGGCATCCGCGTGTCCGGCGGCCCCATGTACCCCGCCTCATACAGCATGCGCGCCTCCCAAGTTTGGAGGGTGCGCCGGCCAAAACCGTTCGCCGCAGCGCCGTCGTCGGGGTAGCGTTCGCCCATGGTGAGAGAAGGGGGAAGGAGAGAGCTCGCCGGAGTTGGGCTTGTGGGTCGGGGGAGATGTGAGGGAGTGTGAAGATCTCCGGCGAGGGGTACGGCTTATAAAGGCCGAGGCGAGGCGCGGGAGGGTGTAGCTGAGGCGGGAAAAGTGAAAACGGCGGGAACTTAGTGACCGCCGGTCCGTCGCGGGAGCCGAGGCGACGATGGTGGCAGCGTAATTTAGCGACGCGTGGCCGACGCGACACGCAGTTACATGTAGGCTGAAAAACATAGGAGGCCTTGGCGTGCTTAACACCTACTTGTTCGCAAGAGCCCTTCGTCCACGATCGTCTTGGCTAGAGTGGAAAGACCCTAACAAGGTTTGGGAAACCCATGCAACGAGAAAGACATAAATCTTTTCTACGTCACCACCAAAATAGTAGTTGGTAATGGTGCACCCCTTTAGGTAGCGCCTTGGCAACAACAAGAAAAAATCGCAATACATCGCTCCCCTCATCTACAATATCTCCTTGTACAAGAAATGGAACGTGGAGCATGCACCGAAAATCAAGATGGATGCCAACCTTACCATGGAGCATTCACGCCAATATGTTAACCTTTGGACAGATCTTACCCAAATCAACCTCAATGACGAGGTGGGGGATACCATCTATTGGTCCCGTACCGAGGATGGACAATATTCAGCCAAATCCTCATACAACGCACAACTCTTTGGCTCAACTTCGTCACATATTAGCTCTTTGGTTTGAAAGTTTTGCCTCCCCCAAAGTAAAATTATTGGCCTGGCTTGCAATAAAAAATAGACGTTAGACCGCTGACCGCCTTCAAAAGAGGGGATGGCTCAATTGTGGTGTTTGCCCTCTATGCAAACAAGTCCCCAAGTCGGTGGACCACCTCTTCATCCACTATAGATACAACACACGGCTTTGGAGGCTTATCAAGGATTGGTTAGGACTTCATGGCATCGACCCATCAACCTGGCCATCGCAACCTATCACCTCTTGGTGGTCTGCCATGACAAGGCACACAGAATTGGCCTCTATCACCCTCCCCGCCTCTTGGAAAATTTGGTATGAGCGAGTATTCCGCAATAAGCATGCGCCACCATTGGCTATATTTGGGAAGATCAAAGGAGAAGAGGAGCTTTGGGTGCTTGCGGGTGCTAAGTGCATGAGTAATCTTATATTCTGTGAGATTAGACCTTTTACTGTAATTTCAATTCACATTTCTTGTTGAACTCCTTATTTAATTAATAGATTAGTGCAAAGCTTAAAAAAGATTGTAAGCACAAAAAATATCCTCAGGGGTGTTCAACAGTTTTTCCAAATGATTTGGGTTTGGAACAGTAAACGTGGCAGGCGGCAAAAACTAGTGTTTGCTCAACGCATCCAAAACAATAATCTTCCACCGGTTATCTGCTTCTTTTTTTGGTTCTGAGGTTCACTGGGGTTATGACTTGTAGGAAATACAATGTGCCCTGGGGCAAACCATTTTTTTTGGACTAAAAAAAGGAAAAGAGAAAGTGGTATCCATGAATAAACCCACGCAGCACCAAGGCCTGCTTCCACTGCCGGGCTACACTCCGGGACAACGAGAGGTGTTGTTACGGGATTCACCGGCCCAGTTTGGCCATTGTTCTACCGCAGCCCAGACAAGCAGACCAAACCCGCTCGGAACACAGAGAGATGCGCTGTGCAGCCGTACTGCGCTCTTGTTTTAGTCCCACCTCGCGCAGCGACACAACAGCGGAGGCGAAGCCGCGCTAGGCGCCGGAAGAAGCATACCTTTCTCGGCCTTTTGGCTAAGATCAAGTGTAGTATCTGTTCTTATCAGTTTAATATATGATATGTGGGCCATGTGTCTACAACGATATTAAATTTATGTTTTGTGGGAAAGGGCCCGCCACAGTAGCTTGCTGCTGGGGCCCTTACGTGTCGCCCAGTCGTGCGACGCCTGGGCCCGGCGCACCCAACCAAAACTCAATTCAACTTTTTTTTTGAATTTTCACCGAGGGGCAAAGCTCCACCTAAATTTTTCATCTCCACTACTATTAAACAAGCAAATAAGATTTTTTTTATGCACACCCCATCCAACTCATACAGACCAATCAGCACCCCACGATTAGGCCCAATAGGTTCAATCTAACAGCCATGATTATACCATAGGCTGACCGACCACTCCACCGGCAGAGGAAATCTACCCACCCTATAATTACGCGTTGCGCTAACAACGCGTGCCCAACCCTTTACTTCTAGGCATCGACCCTCTTCCCCACTCGCAAAGCTCCCGCCTCGATGCTTATCACACCTGCCGGCCAAGGCCACCGACCGCCCAGATCGCAAGACCGCCTTCTTTCTCCTCTGAAGCATCACCCCGCGATGATCCTGCTAGCTGCTGCTGCTGCGCTCGACGTCCACGCCGACTCACCTAGGACATCCACGTCCACTGCTGCTGCGCTCGACGTCCACCCAACGGGCATCGAGGCCTCCCTCCTTAATTCCGATGACACTCCTTCGGCACCAACGGCGCTGGTAGAAAGGGTAAGACCCCTCTACAAATGCCCCTAATTTACTCTCTTCCAGCTCTGATCTCACTTCATGTGGTGCAGATTTTGATCTCTGATGTCTCTTCGCGCAGATGGATATTTTTAGTCTTAGTGATTAGTGATGCGCAGGTGAAGACATACGGCTTCAAAGTTCCTATATCGGAATCAGCCCTAGGAAGTCGTAACCACGCTGACTTGGTGTAACACCCCGGGTAAAACCACTACTAGAAATCGCGGTTGTTTGTATATTGCGCATCATCATGACATCATCATGCATGTTTTAATCTAAAACTATTTTCAAAAAATCTCTATTTGTTTTCTACATATTTCCCCTATCTTCTTTTCAAAATATGAAACCCCGTTTCTTCCGGATATTTTGTTTGTCTAAAAATTATTTGCAGAAGTATGTTTAAAAATTAAAGTAACAGTCTTAATATTTTCAGACCGGAGGAGACAGCCTAGCCGTAGGCCAGGCCACCTACTACAACTCCGGCCCAACAAAACCCTAACCCTAACCTATCCTGAAACCCTAGATCCCCATCTGCCCACACCCAAACCCACTCCTTCCTACCCCCCGCCGCCGGATGCACCCAAAGCACTGCAACCACACCCCACCATCCTCGACCCTCCTTGTCGATCTTGATCCCCCCCACCGTCCGCTCTCTTTCTCCCTGGCCTACCTGGCTACCTCTCCCCGTCCACGCTCCCCAATTCCCGCTAGCGACAACCACCCATGCCGCTAATCTCGTGTGTGACCCCACCATGCGGCCCACCTTCCTTCCCTCGATGCTCCTCTCGCCTCCTTCCTCAAGGCGCCGCCAGTTCCTCGCCTCTCATACACTGACGCGCCACTCCTCGCTTATCTATCTCGCAACCACCTCCGCCTCTCTCTGTTTCGCCAGCGCTTCCATCACGCCGCTTAGGGACCTTCCTCGAGCTTGTTTCGCCATGGCGCCACCGGCGCTTCCTCTAGCGACCACCTCGCGAGCCGACGCTACCTCCATCGTCAGATCCCGAAAGGCCGTGCCCCGGACTTTCGCCGTGTGCCGTCGAAGCTCGCTTCCTTCTCCGGTCCACGCAGCGCCGCCGTCTTCGCCTTTGCGCCGACGCGGTGCTCGGCGACGGTGCCGCTGCTCTTCATCAATCGCCCGCTTACTCCTTCGCCATCTTCCCTATCGCCATGGAGCCCAGAGGTTCGCCAAGACGCTCTCACGACCGCCTCTCCCTCTCGCTTAGGCCATTGCCAGACGCGGCGTACGCCCGCTTCCGTCGCCAGACGCGCTTCTCCCCCACGCCACCTCCATCTCTCGAGCCGCGGACCGTCTTCCACAATGGCGGAGTACTGCTGTTCTCGGCGCCTCGTTGCAAGATAACGCCATTGCCGCCAGCGTTGCCTCCGTGCGGCCTCGACCTCCCGTCTGCCCCTGCTCAAGTGTGCTGCGTGCGAGCCCAACATTGCCCATGACGCCCGACCTGCGTGCACACTGCCACGTTGGCATTTTCAAGCACCGCTGATTCACTGTCTGCTTTCATCGGTATGGTCCGGCCTTGGTGTGATGCATGTGCTAAAGGTACCGTAATACACGTGTTGCTATATCGCACGGCACCCATGCTAAAGGTTCCTTTGTTCATGTGTGGCGATGTGGTACTGCTCGTATCTATCGACAAGATCTTCATAGACAATTGACGCCGGAGACCCAAGTTCTTCGTCATGGATCCCAGAGCCCCGGACCCGTAACTAGAGACCGATCTCGCTGAACCGAACCTTCGATGCGCCAAGTTCCCTTTCACGGATCCGATGCCTTGGTGCACCAAGACCGAACCCCGATCCTGGAGCCTGAAGACCGATCCCGAACCCCTGGAACCAAGTTCGTCGAGTTCCCCATGTGTGACCCTTTTCTTGAGACCTTTATTTTTATAATATATAATTGTTGCATTTAAAATGTTCATGTTGCATACATGTTTGTGGTTTAGGGGCATTATGCCGATTCACTTCATAATTAAATATGGGGTCCATATGCGGGCAAATCTAGTCTTATATTGGCCCCATTTAAATTTGTGTAGCGAACTGATACTATGTTTTGCCTTGTTAAGACAACATTTAAATTGCGGGGTACCTAAACAACATTAACCTATTAATCAATTGTCGGGGCTCCGGTTCCGCTTAATATTGCCTAACTGCATCGCATGCTTGCCATGTCATACATCATACATGCATCATGCCCGATCTTCTGCCGTAGTATTAAATAGTGCATCCGGTGTTTCTTCTAGTGCTTTGCTTTTTCACGGATTAGGCCGATGAGTTGATGCGAGTAACGCCCGTTCTTCGGATGAACCTTCGGCAATGTTTTTCAGGCGAGCATCTTCCCCTTTCTACCTATCTTACTTTTATAGAATTTATTCTCTCCTGTTGATCTATTGCTATCTGTGTTGCGATGCTCTAGTTTTCGTACCCGTGATATCCCTTGCAGCCTTATATTGCCTTGGACACATCCCATTACCTGTTGTTTGGTAGATAGTTGGACTTGCTCAAGTGCTGTTGCGTGTCGTCCAGTACCACCGCTGTTGGAAGGCTGCCATGTGCTTTATGTTGGAGATGATCATGACTTTAATTACCGTTTAATAACTAAAATTGAAGTAAGTAAATAATGCAGAGGCACAGGTGGGCAATAGATGTTATTTGGTTTTTAACCGTCCACTTGTGTTCCGTAGGACCCCGAGTACTTGATACCTGTTCTTTGAATATTCGCACTATCCGCATGTGGGACCATGAATCCCCTAGAAGATGTAGCTTGAGTCATATTTATTTCTTGGGGCCACAAAGTAGTTTGGGGCTTTATTACTATCCTGTACTTATGCCATGCTTTCATCGCTTATTTACGATTGCGCGTGGAGCGCCTGTACTGTTTAGGAACAAATGTGGAATGTTTTCGCGGTATCGACAAGCCCAGTCACACTTTCGGGTTCCCGGTCGTTTACAGCCATTGGCACAAACCTCTGAGTCCGTCCCGGAGCCGGCCAACTTCGTCGCGGGTAGCTTGGTGGGGTGGCCACCTAAAATTTATATGAATCTTGCAATTGCTCTGTCGTGATGCCTCGTTGGGTTTTTATTGGTTTTTCTCGAGGTTGATCGTGCATGTGTTGCTATTTGTGCCCCCCTGCAGGGTAAAATTTTCTGAAAGCCGTATCCGCGGTTAGGGACGACTTGGAGCACAGTATCTCGATCATAGACAACTATAACTAAAGTAGTGCTATAAATTTGACTTTATAATGACTAGTAATCAGCTTCATTATAATGGAATGGCTAAATAAAAGTGCCAACAATTGCTTATTTGGATTGTCACCTATTACCATTGTATCTGACTAGTAAGTATTGCAACTATAACGGAATGGCTAAATAAAAGTACCAACAACTGCTGGGTTTTGGGATATCTCATGCTATATGTATCTGACTAGTAAGTATTGTAACTATAACGGAATGGTTAACTAAAACTGCCCACTTATTATTATATCAGGATGACTCATGCTATCTATATCTGACTAGTAATTGCCGCAACTATAACGAAATGAATAAAACTGCCAACGGTGTGAGTTTCTCGGTTGACTTCCTCGGTTGGTAACGAGGGGAAATACCAGGATGGGTATGCTTGGTGATAGTTTCAGGTTGGATCCGAGTAGGTCTTTCTTATCCCTATCTGATAGCCGCCAGTTGTATTGAGTCTCTATAGGTTGTTTAGTGCATGCGTTGCCGCCTTGATCCACCATACCTATGTAGGCGAGGACCGCCAATTCTAGTCTCGCTGTAATCGCCTCGATCGACCGCTCTCTTTTTCCTTCGCCCTTTATCGGCACCCCTTTTTTTTAAGCAGGTTTTGAGATCGACGTCGTTAGCAGGGTTACCCTTCCGGCTTGGCCTGGGTAGGGTTATGGACGCCATTGGTTATTCTTCAGGGCTCTTAGCCTAATTTGCATCTTGTCCGTACTCGGACGCTGTATCGCTTTCAAGGTGATTTGGATCTTTGTATTATATATCTGTATTCTTGACTCGTTGAGTCGTTGCTGTATATATGTTTTGTGGGTTCTATCGAGGACTATTGTGTAATGATATTACTTCATTTTCCACCCGCACGAAAGTGCCTGGTGGGCACCCTTGAATCGTTTCTATGCGGGTTTGGCGGGAAGCGCTAAAACTTTCATAGGGCCGATTCTGAGGGTGTTACACTTGGGAATCCAAGGTTAGCACATTTTGTGCTTCCAATCCAGAAGTTGGACTCTTCAGAAATTACGTGTAATAGCTGATGAGAATAGCGCATACAAGGTGTTCATTAGAATAACCATACCAGAATTTTTTCCAAATTGTGACAGAAAAAGAATCAATTCGTAATAGCCCACATAATTTGATATGGTTGTTACAATCTGGACCATGTCATATAATTGTATAGCTTTAAGGTTAGTTTTGTAGCATATATTAGCTTTCCAGGATGCCATATAAAATATCCAGGTCAAATGCCTCTAGCTTATGTTATAGTATGATACAAAGGTGGGCTCCGAAGATTCCTATGACTCTTGCTCGTCATTATAATTTGTAATATTCACATCATTCATTGTTAAAAACAGCATGGATAATAATATCCTAAACAATATGGAGAAGATATAATGTCTGAACGCATGTGTAATTAGATCCAGATATTATTTAAGAAAGAATTTAAGGGCATGTGTATCTAGATGTGTATTAGCTAATTGCCTTGTCTCTCATTAGATTTAATGTGATTTCAGAAATACTCAAATGTCTTCTTAACCTGATGGTGCAAAGATTTATATGCATACTATTTTAGTCATTGCCAAAATTTTCACATTTAACTTTGCCTAGCATTCAGTATAATTCTTCTTCTAGATTAGCCCTTTTCTTCTTCTTACTTACATGTGTATTCATGTTTCGACAGCACCTATAATAATGTTTCTGGACAGAGGCAACTAACAAATTCGGGGCATGAGTTCAATTTTTTGTCCCTATATAACACCTATGCTGAACTTACCTACGTGTTCTGCAAAACAGTTATTTCTAAGAATGTTACTTGACATATCCCCTGTTTTTAGTTGCAGCCCCTATAGAAGAAGATCCAATTAAGAAAGATTGGAAAGTTGCGCGTATCTTATTCTATCATTTGACTTTAAAGTGGATAGAAATCTTTCAACCAATCTCATATAAGTGATTTTAACGGCAAGAAGAATATGTGTTCATGGGTCTATGCAGTATGAATATTTTAACCAAGCTCATATAAGTTATGCATTTTTATTGGCCACCTTAAATATAGAAAAGAAATAATAGGATCATCATACATCTTTCTTTCAGCACAAAAGCAATAAGGTGAGGTGTCATGTTCATCATAATAAGCGCTGCAAAAAAATTATTGTACAGATTTTTCCTATTCATTGTGGCATTAGATTGAGAATATTATTTATTGTCGCAAATCAGGCTATAAAGCTTCACATAGGATTGGACTCCCATCTGAATCAAAGGAACAAAGTTTCACATGGTATCCTCTTCTTATTTTCATGCTACTCTCAACATAATTTAGATTGTGTTTTGAACAAAATTTATTGTGTTTTCAACTGCAGTTAATTTTGTTATAGAAAATGTTTGAACTGAGATAATGAATAATACAATTCACCTCCTATACTAGCAGAAGTACTAGATGATTGTTAATGCTTCACGTGGTTGATCAATTGTTATAATTAAGGATTATCAATTGTTTTAACCAGTTCTTGATAAATTATTTTAATCAGTGTTTGATCGATTTTTTACAGGACTATGAACATTATGAGTATTAGTGCTTGATCAGTTGTTCACTTCGGTGCTTGGTCGCAGTTTGGACGTAAACTGAAATTCAGTTGGATTTTGTATTTGAGAGGCTTACCGATGTGTAGCTGTGGCTTCAGTGGTATGATGAACGACCATGGTAAGATCAAAAGGTGGCTGCTCACCTGCATCAACATCGGAGGGTCATAATTTTACCATTAGGGTGTTATTAGGATTATCTAACTATGTTGCTCTTTCTCAGCAAAATTCTGCTACTCAACTTATTTAAGAAAAAAGATGATCAAAACATGACAGAACCCAGTCAAGAGGATAACCAACTAGACATCCGTATGCTCCTGAGCATATGCAATCAGGTCAGTTCATAAAAATTATATCCCTACATGTGCGGGGATAAGGATGGCAGAGAAGAAAGTTGGAATATGATAAACATGTACATCTTGGATGGTGGTGTAGTCTTTTTTGTAACAAGTGTGTCATGGTGTTTATCTATCTTGGATGCTATATGTCGAGTATTATGAATGATTTTGTAATTTATAGATATTTATGACTGAAATCTTTATTAATTGTGACGTGCGTGCAGTGCCAACTTACTAGTTTATCTGAGAAGACCCAATTGGCCGTATTGTTTACAGGGAGTGCGTGCGTGCGTGTGCGTGTGCGTGTGTGTGGTCAATTCAACTTTTTAACCCATTGTTCTGAACTATGCTAATCGAATTCAGTGAATCCTGGGTCGCGTTTGCTGTTCCTTTCCCCGGTCGGTTTTTAAGTGCCCGCGTCCCTCCTGGCTGGATCTACCCAGGAACCCTAACACCGCCTCGCGGTTCTCTCAGCAGCAGGTGCCCGCGATGGCCGCCGCGGCGGAGGGCGGAGCCGGGGAGCCGGCGGCCAACGGAGGGGAGAAGCCCGCGGAGGAGCCGCAGCAGTTCGACCCCAGCCGGAGTAAGTAACGGGCCCCTCCTCTCCAACTTCCTTCGCTTCGTCCGTGCACCTTTCTGCGCACTGTTCGTGTTCTAGCTCTAGGGTTGTTTTATTAGCTGCAAAACGATGGACCGGATTCACAGGAAACTTGAATTGTTCGGCGCACATGAATCAGATTAGGAAGGCACGGAGAATATGCCGATTTACGGTTAGGAATCCTCAAATGCCTTCTCCGGGGTTGGGCGTTCTTGTGGACTTTTTCTGCACTTGCACTTATCGGTTGATCTGTGTAGTAGGATGATGATGTCTTGCATCCATGATTGATGTTTGTTAGTACGATTTGGGAACTATTTGTGTTCAAATCGGTGTATTCTTCGTGTACGCCTAGTCATTAGTGCGAGTTAAATGTGTTCCCCGTCGGTTCAGCTAAAACTGGCTGGAAACTACATGTTTGGAGCCTCCATGTACCTCATGAATCACTAGTCCGGAGGCAACTAAACCTTTTCCTATCACTGGTTGGATGCATGTCTACTGTTTTGTTCTTTCTGTGCAACTATTTCATGTTGTGTAATTGATGCTATATTGATTTTTTATAAATTGCCATGCTTACTCTTGAAGATTTTTCACATGTTACGTACTCCTTCATATTGTACACTACCTCACTCATCCGTGGCTTCACTGGTTTAGCATACAATGCTTCTGTATAATTTTTCACAAAATATTCACCGGACACTAGTTTGGGAACAAGATTATATGCATAAGGTTGTTAAATAAATTTGCTGAACTTACGGTCCCATTTGGTACAGGGTTGTTAGGATTTTCTTGAACTGAATACTCAGTCTATCTGTTCTACTACTAGGCAATTGTTGGGAAGGTCGAGTGATCTTTTTATTTTCCAGATGTGGCTACTTGAAAATTCATCATAACCCATTGGATCCTTACAGCATTCTGACTCATAATTACTTGACTTCTTGAAGTGATTGGCATCATCAAAAGGAAGGCATTGATCAAGGAGCTAGCTGCTGCTTACCATGCCGAGTGCTTAAAATGCTGCAAGGAGCTTCTGCAACTCCAGAGAAAGTGGGAGGAGGTATTTATCCTGTTCTCCAAGATGTACTGCAATTCTGTTAATTTTGTCTTGCATATGCAACGGTAACTTTACCTGCCTGCCTATTGTATTGTCGATAGTTCGAGTTATCTTAGAAATGCATAATTTGTCCCATTCGAAACTGGCGCTCTTTCAGCACCTAGATCGTGTCTCGCTAAATGCTACTCTATTGTCGCTTGTCAGATCGTGTTTTTGCGTCGAGCCATTGAGCCGTGACACTGTTTTTCTGTGACAGTAGCAGCACGGGGTGCCGTTAACTGCGTAATTTTATGGGGCTGGCGTTGCATTTGTTGGATCTTATCATTGGACAAATGTTATGTGTGAACATGATTTTTCTTCCCAACATTAAGCGAACTTCAGTGTGTACCTGCTACCTATTCCCCATTTCCTTAAGCATCTATGGGGATACTCCTCATTTGTTCCATCAGTTCCTCCCTTGCTTCAGTTTCCTTTTATCTCATTGCTTCCTACGTATTTCTTATGCTTATAATTTGCTGCTGCAGCCTTCCACTGGCACGACGCTGCTGTACGAGTTAGCGAAATCTACAAAACTTTCTCTAGGGCTGTATTGTCTTGTCTGTAGTATAATTTCTCTGCACAGCATTTTTTTTCTGCATCTTACTCCTGACAGGGCTTTGTTGCTTTCGTCAAAGAAGGCGTCTATCTCTGACGTGCTTGTTCCCTTTGGTTTTGTTCTGCAGGAGCAACATGCCAAGGCCAAGATGCCTGAAGAACCCAAGATATCGTCGGCGAAGCCCTCAAAGCGCAGGAGGAGGTAGCTTGAGAAGGACTACTTACCGCTCGTCTTCTGGGATAGATGAAAATAGTGTTGGTCGGCTGTCTGCCGCGTTGTCAGCACTGATTGTTAGCTTAGTTGATTGTAGTAGTGTCCATGAAGAAGCTTAGACCAGGCCACGTGTGTTCAGTGACCTTGTCGTTGTAATAAGAGGGGTTTCTGAAGCTGTACTCGCCGTGTCACTCCGAATTGATATGTGGAGCAGCACGGGGTTTCTCCTCTGTTAATTAGCCTATGGTGGAGACCCTCGCTGTAACAGTTGAATCATGCTTGTGTTTTCTGTGACAAGATCATCTTGTATGAATTTAAACATGGCATGGGGCTGATAACTTTGGTACTCCCTCCGTTTGAAAATATAAGATGTTTTAGGTTTGTGAAGGAGATGTATCTAGACATCTTTTAGTGTATAGGTTCAAATGAATTTAGACACTAAAAGGTGTCTAGATACATCTCATTTACAAATCTAAAACATCTTATATTTCTAAACGGAGGGAGTAGCTCATAAGCATAAGTAGGTCACTGAGCAAAAAGCAAAAAGCATCTAAAAGACGCTAAAGGTTTGGTGACCCCCGTAAGGTAGCGAGTGGTGATAAGCTACAGGATCCGGAGAGAATGGCTCAAATTTCTTTTCCGCCAATTCTCTGAAAGCTAAACCGAATCACGTGAAGGTTAAATGTTGATTCTTTGGGATAGCAGAGGTAGCTTCAATGCTGCTAGTACTGAACTGGAGTGTCCAAGATACGCTGTGGGCTCCCTGAATAAGGGCATCATCCTCGCACGAGCAATGGCAGGATCATCCTTAGCTCGGACTGCCTGGAGGTGGCCAATGTGACGATGGAAGGCGCAATTCAAATGGAATACGAGCTATAGAAGGCGCAATTCAAATGGAATACGAGCTATAGGCTGTGTTTGTTTGGGCTGCAGATTTTGAAAATCAGCTGTGATTGGCAGGAGTGCTTCCTGAAATGCCCCTAAATGCTGAAGAACTTGTAGAAATGAATTTGAAAAATTGTTTGTGAATTTTCAAATCTAAAAATTATTCCTAGAATTTTAAAATATTTGTTCACGTATCTAAAAAATGTTCATAAATTCAAAAAATATTCCTAAATTTTAAAAACCATCTTGCATTGAAAAAATATTGATGAGTTTGAAAAAAAATATGTATGAATTACAAAACTACATGAATTTTAAATTTTCCTTTAATTTGAGAAGATGATTACAGATTTTAAAAATGTTCATGTATTTGAAAAATAACCACGAGTAAAAAATGGTACATGAATTTTAAAAAATTGTATTTAAAAACATTTTCAGGAATTTACAAAACTGAAGAAAGGAGAAAAAGGGAAATAATACATAGAAAGAACATTAAAATGGTAAAATTAAAACAAAGTAAATAAATAAAACCTAGAAAAGGAACCGGCAGGACAGGAAGCCTCCCAAAACCTGTTAAGGAGTCTATATGGGCCTGCTACTGCGATGGGCCTCCCCCCCGGATGCTAAGCCTACTCCGTCTTCGGCTGTCCGCCGTGATTCCCCGCTTCCATCCGGCGGCCCTCCGGCAACGGGTGCGCGGCGGTGACGACGGCGGTGATCGGTCCGTCGCAGTGCAGTCGGCGCACCGGTGGCGGCTTCCGCTATCGGACCTGCTGCCGATGGGGGCTGACAGCTATTCGCCGTTCCTGCCCTCGGTCGAGCGGGGATCACTGCGCATGTACGCCTTCGATCTCTTCTTCCTGTCAATTAATTCGTGATGATAGTTGCAGTGAACAACCATGAAATCCACCACCCGGAAAAATTAACTCTATTTCTCTTAATTTGCTGAGAAACTAGACTAGGCATATCTGCAAATATTTCCTGATAGTGGCAGCACAGTTTTCCTGGTAGATGCAACTTACAGCATTGGCAATGCACGCTGGGAAAATGTTGAATCGAATTAAACTTAGTTGCAGGATGTATATTGAGGAGGAAGCATAAAAACCAGTCTCAACATCCTCAGCTATGTGTACAATGCATAGGTCTCTGAATTAATTAAGAGATCTTGGAACTGGTAACTCCAACGAACTCTTTTATGCTAGTACACTGCAACAGGCATAGGTAATGTATTTTGATAGAGTACATGTTGATAACCAATAGAACACAAGCAATATGCAGAAAAAGTACACAAACAAATGAATGATATCAAAGTCTGGATCCAGCTAGTGATAGCTGATAGGTTAAAACATGGGAAATAAACAGAGAAAATGTCGATCCTTCAGGATGAATGTGGTAGTTCCTCAAGCTTCACGGTAGGTGGCGTCTCTGGGTGGTCCGCAAGCAGCCGCTCCTCAAGGGCTGTCTTGATTTCATCATTTGCACCCTTCAACAAGACTTGCTTGAGTTCAGATAGATAATTCAGGCCATTAAGCTGATACGATGCACTGGAGCAGTCAAGCTTGAGAAGCTCAAGATTCTTCATCGATTTTGATCCAAAGGACACATTTATTGTCCGGACAGAGCTGCAAGCAATCTCAAGGATCTTCACCTTTTGGAAGGTCAGCAGTTGTTCTCCATACAACTCTGCATAAAAATGGAGCTTATCATCCTCAAGCTGGTTGACTCGAATGCGCAGAATGCATAGTTCTGGTAGATTGGAAAGGAACTCAATGCCATTTTTCTGTAAAGTGGCCATCTCCAGATCCAACTTCCTAAGCTTATTAAGATGGCTTGTTGCTAGTGGCAACTTGTCTTGAAGCCCTTGCAGTTTAAGACTCTGCAGGTTCTCCCAAGGCAGGGAGATATCATCCAAGCAATCTTGATTGTCCTTGTCAAGTCGTACTAACAAGGATTCTAAATGGACATGTCCTGGGTCTGCAAAGAAGGACTTGCAGTTATGCCTGTTAATGCCGGACACTCCAAGTTTGCGCAGCTGGGTGAGCTTCTTGATCTCCTTCATGATGTCCTTCCCGCCTGAAGCACCGATATTGATAACACCAAGTGTGTGCAATGCTGTCAGTTCACCAATCCCACTAGGGACTACAATACCAACTAGGCGGGAACTTCTGCGGAACTCGGGCAGCCAGCTGGATGAGGCATGTGGCACTGATGTCTGGACAGCTGCGCCTGCACGAATGTATTGTAGATTCTTTAAACTGGATATGTTCTCTGGCAGGGTGACTATGGAGGTGTGTCTCACATCCAGAGTCTGGAGTTGCCTGAGACCACCTAGTGAACTTGGCAGATAGCAGATCTCACTGCGTCCTCTTAAAGAGAGAAACTTGAGGCGACACAGCAGCTTCAGTATCTTATCGAGATCGTCCTGTTTTACACCCGACGCATCCTCCAGATCAAGTACCCGAAGCAGCCTCATACTTTTTGAGATGAAAAATGATTTCCAGTTTCCAAACACTGTTAGTGACCGTAGCCTTGAGAAGTTGATGCTCTCAAACACAATTCTGTCTCTATCCCAACTTCTCAATACGATAAGGTGACGCCCTGTGCGCTGTGTGGTTAGGACTGAATTGTGCCCAAGCTCAAACACAAGGTTCTCTTCCATTCTCCGTGAGACGATGTACTCGCGGATGAAGCCATTGACCTGGCAAGATACCATTCTTGTGTCATTGAATGCAGTGGTGATTAACTGTGGTAGCTGCTGGATAATGCTGAGTTGAAGGAGATTGGAAAAGAACTTCTCCCCTTTCTCCTCTGCAGATAGTTCATCACTATCCTTGGAGTAACCCTCTGCAATCCACCTCCTTACCAGTCGCCTCCGCCGAATGTTTTGATCTCGAGGAAAAATTGATAGGTAAAAGATACATGGCTTGAGTGAATCAGGGCAATCACGGAAGTAGGAGTGCATCCAACCAAATAGGCTCCGCAGGCTATCAAACTCTGGATTGGTCTCTAGATGGTGCATAAATCTGTGATTCAAAGAACGTACGGTATCCATCAACGTCACTGACTGTGTGGCCAATAAGGCAGCTAGAGCAACAATCACTTTGGGAAGACCTCCACACTTCAAAATAAGTTCATCTAGCTCCACATTTTTGAGATCATCTAGAGGTGATGCCGGCTTCTTCTTTTTTACCTAATGTTCACACAGGAAAAAAAATTGGCGTCAGTTCATTACCATGGCAAGTATCAATTGCAGCGGATTCCGATGTTCTGGTTGCAGAAAAATATTGTGTGATGTACGAAAACATATAATTTTCATGCATGCATTATTTTTCAAGAAAGTAATTGCCTGAATAAATGAAATTACGCATCCATCCCTGATTAAATTAATGTTGTTTTCCAAAATGAGCGCGAAATGGATCTCTAATTTTGACAACTAAAGTACAAAAACTACTCAGAGTTGTAGCTTCAAAATTGTATCTCTAAATCTGTCAAGAAGAATGTATTCATGGCATAATTTTTATATTTTTACTAACATACCAATAATACAGTAGCTACCCATTGAGACTGCTTCTATGTCTAGTGATATTTTCGTTCTTTGTTTACTTTCCTATCCAAAACCCTTTTGTACCTCCGAAAGATTCTAAATTTATGGTTTGTATATTTCAAAAATATATCAAGAGAAGGTCATAGATTTCAATGTGGTATAACTTTTACAGTTATATTAAAAATAAAAAAATATTAACTATCCGTCCAGGAAAGATGAGGTGTTTCTTTACAAACTGAAAAATTAGAGATGTTTTCTTTATAGTTCACATTTTAAGTAGTAATAATATTTACATGATATCTCTTCACTAAAACTTTTTTTCATGGCATTGCTCTTGGAATTGGCATGCTATCTTAAATCTCTTTATACAGTTATGTAATTAACATAAAATTCATGATAAGGGTACTATGACTTTTTTGTGCTTGCAATGTGATTGATTGCATTTCTTGAAAAGTTATATAGTTTACATCTCAACAATATTGAAGGTAAGTAAACATTGAGAAGTCCTAAGGAAGTTTAATTCTGAATATGACGTGTATATATTTATGTTTAAATTATTTTAATCAAGCTCCCTTTGCATGTGCATAATTACTGGTTTCATGTCAAGTTTAACGTCCATGTTTGTTTTGAGTTCCTTCTCAGATGTGTTTGAAATGCGTAGTCTGTAGATCATTCCTTGAAAATATCTAACAAACTCCCAATTAAGAGACTAGCTTAATAAGGTAACATATGTTGTTTCTTGTTCCACGTCAGTGAAGGGGAATCAAAGCAATCTCAAGCATGAGGCCTGTGAGTGAAGGGGGGCAGTGCAAACTCATGCATGAGGCATTGAGGTGCTAAGTTTGTGAGAACATGGATGCATGAAACTAGTACTATAGTTGTTAAGAGAACACACCTCTTTTCTGAAGAGATCAAAGGCTGCTGCGGCTTTTAGACCTTTGACATTAAACACCTGCTCTTCAATCTTTGCGCAATGTGTTGCGACACTGGCTTCAGTTGTAATGACAATGATAACACTTAAAGAATCTCTGGATATCAAGGCAGCCTGCATTGAGTTCCATTCTTCTTTAGACTGCACATCATCAATAACCACGAGACATTGATGTTTTGTCAGAAACTCGTTACACTCTTTGATGGGGTCCTTTTCTGAATGAGAATCTAAAAGTAAGCTTCGAGAAAAATCCCTTAAATTGAATGGATGGGATACATCTACCCATCTGTACTTGTTAAACTGGTTGGTGTGGATCATTCTGTCGCAGTATAAGTTTCTAACAAGAGCTGATTTCCCAGTGCCAGCAATCCCCCAAACAGATATAACTCGGGAATTGCTGAAACGTGCCTTAGCTGTATAACTGCAAAGTTCAATCAGTTGTGACTTGCGTCCGGAAAGGGGATTGTTAATCAACCATTCATTGATTGCTTTTGTATTGGAAGAGGGGATATCTCCATTGAAGGAAATTTGGCTCACCGCAGACACCAATGGTTTCTCTTCTTTATCTCCATAGTCCTGAGACCCCTGCACGTGACAAGAGATGTTAATTAACACACCATGACCAAAGCAAGGTACATAAATAACTTAAAGTACTTTGTCTGCTAGCTATCTACGCCACTGTGAACGTCGACATGCTCCCTCTGTTACCTTTACAGGGAACATTCTGATTGGCTAAGAAAAGATTTTGGTCAACAATTAGACTCTGTTAGTATGTAATTTATGTCACATAATATTGATGTCATACTAGAGTCTATTCGAGTAAGGTTATTGCAGCCCACTGTTGATGCAATAAACTCTATCGAGTGACCCAGAGTTAAGCCACACATGCATCATGTATCACTTTCATTCATTCACCATCCAACATTGCGATGGTTTATGAAAAATTTGTTTGTCTAATTAGTGTTTTGCTTATTTTGTTGTCCAGTTACAAATATTTTTTATACCTTCATGGCTTTTTGTGATAATGAAGTATAAAATAAGTTCATTTCGTCATAGTTTAAGCAACTACAAACCGATACTTCTTGATCTACATAGATCTCTCTCAAGGAAACTCTACCAGTAGATAATGCCTTCAATTTTATGCTTGTTTTTGATAGGCTACATATAGCAATGATGAAAGGTGTGTATAGAAGATTGATGTATCCACGCAAAAATTACCGTATAAAACAAATTTAAAAATTGTTTTTTTCCCTAGAAGTACATAATTGATGTTGTAAATTTCATGCTTACCTCTTTGAAGAAGGCACAAACCGAATGGTCAGGCGAGAACTGCTTCAGCTCCATTGGTTGGCAAGAGTGTCCGATGCACAAGCTTGCAATCTCAATTTGCTGTGTGGACACGATGATCCAGCTGCGTTTCTTCATGTCAGGAAGGAACGTCCTCACAGCATCCCAGTCTACCATGTCGGCCAGGTTCTCCAAGACGACGAGGTAAGTCTTGGTGTTGACTTCCTGCAGAAACTCCGTTAGGAGCTCTTCTTGCCCGGCATTCATCTTCTTGAGGACATGAACACCAACACCCGCTCCTTGTTCTTTGCAAGTGTTTGTGTAGACCTGAGCCATGAAGCGCCTGACAAACTCGTGGGGATCAAAAGGATGCATGAGCTTGACCCAGGCGCGGCAGGCGAAGTTTTTGCGGATTTCAGGATCATTGTACGCCTTCCTTATGACGGAGGTTGTCCCATGATCGCCGCCTGTTCCCCACACGGAGATCACCTGGATCTGAGGGTCGTTGTGGTTGTCTTTGTTGGTGATCATCTGCGTGAGATCCCCTAAGCCTTGCCTTCTCGCGGCATCCGTCGCCTCGGCGAGCATGCTGGCTGCACCCGTGGGCCAGCTAGAGGCTTGTTGTTGCTGTTGCAGCATGACAAGCCTGGAGGCAGGGGCGGCGATATGGCTGTAGCGCAAGTAACACTCGCTCAACTCCTTGGCCCTTCCCTTGAGGTCCTCTATCTCTGTGACCGCCTGGTCCAGCGGCAGCGGTTTC
Source organism: Avena insularis (assembly GCA_023614405.1). Taxonomy (NCBI): domain Eukaryota; kingdom Viridiplantae; phylum Streptophyta; class Magnoliopsida; order Poales; family Poaceae; genus Avena; species Avena insularis. The sequence goes on along the minus strand of CM042689.1, from coordinate 24,155,890 downwards.
ACCATGCACGAAGGGAGCAGCCGGCGCCAGAAGATCGGCTTGCTGTCCAAATGGACAACGAACTCCACACAGTCCTCGAGGTCGTATGCCAGCTCGTGGACATGGCTCACCCAGGTCATCACCAGATTGTTGGTGGCCCTGTCCCTGTTGGCGACGCTGAGGAAGGCATTCATCATCTTGAGCTCCAGTTTGATGGTCCTCAGGTGAAGCTTCGACTTCTGCCGGAGCTTGGTGTCCTCGTCGATCGCCGACTGGACCTTGGTCAGCGCCTCCGCCATCACCGTCTTGGACAGCCCGACCGCCAGGTCCGTCATGGCTACTCTCTTCTCTTTCCCCACTCCTGGAAGGAGATACCCAAAGCTTGTTGTTTCTCCTTTTGGTTGTGTGGTGCTGTAGGTGCTAGCAAGTGATGGAGTTGAGCATACACTTGATCGCCACCGGGACATGGCATTCTTAAAAGGGCTGATCCTTGTAAGACGCGTGAGCATCAGCGTGTGATGTTTCTGACATAACGCGTCTTTACAAGTCGTTGTTTCTCTCGTCTCCCAGAGCATCTACTCTAGTGCAAATGGTATTTTAACGCTCTTTCTCTTATAATAACTATTTCTCAATCTGCTTTTCAGGTTTTTAATCAATTGGTACTGCCGTGGCGTGCGAGCCTGGTTAAAGGACTCGAGGTAAACTATGAAGACTCGTAGGTCAACTGGTCAAGTCTTGGTGTTCACATCTGGCAAGGATACATTGTCATGCTAACAGTTCACCCATGACTACTGACTTGTCTTTTGTTTTGTTGTGCTTGGATACAGTAGTGGGCAGTATGTGGTGATGCTAACACCTGGAATTATGAAATAGGCTTTGGGTTTGGAGATGAGAGAAAAATGTGAGTAGATCTGGTAAGTGAGTTTGGAACAAGTTGATTTGCACTACCAGGACTCTTCGGTGCATTGTTCTGAGAGGCCATAAGTTCTTTTTTTTACAGGGTTAGAATTTCAGCGGATACCAGCTGACACAGTCGTTCAGTCTACAACAGCCAGGCTGTTCACAAGGGCATCATTATCCATTCATATACTGACGAAAATATTGTCCTCTACTTTCCTTGTCACCGAGAAGCACTGCGAGCAATGGATCTTGGGGCAACAAAAGAGTTCTGGCGCATCAACAGTGGTCCTTATCGTTTTTTTTTCAGCTGATGCACCCGTCCATCAAAGAAGCATCATCAATCTTTACTACTGGCCCCGTTCACTAATATAAGACCTTTTAGATATTTGAAAATGGACTAGACTTCATTCCAAAATGAGTGAACCTACACACTAAGACACGTCTACATAGGATGCCTCCGGTGCTTCATCCTTTTCTTTCTAGCAATTGGATTGATTACTGATCATAGAAAAATAATATACTCCCTCCGACCCATATTAGTTGACTCAAATTTGTCTAGATACGGGTGTATCTAGCACTAAAAATTGACTAGATACATTCGTACCTAGATGAATCTAAGTCAACTAATATGGGTCGGAGGGAGTAGCATTTACTAATCAAGTTTTTTCTAGCCTTTTGTGGAGAGCTACTACAGACAGCTACTGTCTAGATAAATGCACATGCCCTTACGTCCATCGTTACTACAACTGAATTACTCTATGAACCTGATTGTATCTATTACTACAACTGATCGATCATTGAGACATTAAAGCATCACTGCATCAGACATCGTTGGATTCTTTTGTTTAACATTTCACTATATTGTCCCGATTTGTTTCCTGTACAGTACCAAACTCTGTTAAGTTTAGGTAATTGACATTTCTGTTGATATGTTGTGACTTATATAAGTACAACATATTCCAGGGTTGAGCATTCGCGTAGTCCAATTCGTTTTGACTGTTTGGATATACATGTAGGTCGTTGCTGCAACTAGAGACAAACAGCTCGGCAGACAGAGGAAGCGAGCACTGCGGCCTGCACAATGGGAGGCGAGCAGCTGGGCTGTGCGGCTGGATAGAGCATGCCAGCTCAGACAATCAGCAGTACACCTCGCGCAGCGGCTGGAGCAGAGCACTTGTGCAGGTTATTTTCATGAATTGAGACATCCGGATGTGAACAATGCATAGAGTAGGGAGATGCAGTGGCAATGTTCTATGCAGATTGTATGTGTGATTTGGTTGGATACGGACTGCAGCATTTTATCATCCGGTGATGATTGTCATGCTTCTTTGTCAGCACTACTGGTCAGTGAGCATTGTTCGAGTAAAAAGACCCCAGTCTCCAGTTTGTCTCCATTTCAGAATTCAGAGTGAATGTATAGGTCTTGACAAGTCTTTAATGTTTATACTCCTTTTTGGAAATAGAGGGAATGCACCTGGTCTTTCATATGTATACTGAGAGATCTTTGATAGGTTTCAGACATTTTGTCATGCATTTGATAAATTATACTCCATCCGTTTACCAATGTAAGATCTTCTAGCTTTTTTTGAAAGTGCATGTATCTAGACATGTTTTATTGTTTAGGTTCACCCATTTTAATCCGAATCTAGTCTACTTTTGAAATATCTAGGTCTTACATTAGGTAATGTAAACGGAGGGAGTGGTAATAAATAAAAGTGGTAGTACTCACTCTTACTTGCACATTTGATGCGTGAATGAAATTGATTAGTCACCTGTATGTTTAACTCAACATAAAATTTGTCGACAAGTAATTTTTTCTACTGTGAACCAGTCAAGTCCATGTCAGAACGCAAAAGTTTTTCTGTTGAACGCAAAAGTTTTTCTGTTGAATCAAGTCCATGCCTAGGTTTTAATTGTTCACATTATCTTTTCTCATGTATGAGAAAAAAATTGTCATGTTCAATGTTGAAAAATATAAGGGTGTTGTCTTCGGGAGGAGCATATGCGCATATGCTAAACGCTGACCATTATATACTTTAGTGAGTTATATCCAAATTAATAGACTTAGATTTGTCTAAATCAGATGTATCAAGCATGGATCAGAGGGTCTTAAGCATATACGCGGTTAGCATCCCATTCACTCAACGATCTTTTATTCTTCGTTCTTCCCGTTGTCGCTCAGGAGAGCTCTTTCAGGAGCGGATTTTCTCTTCTCTTATTCTAGAGCTGGGGCTGCAGTCTACCTCCTATATCGCAAGTTTTCTAGCAGTGTTTTGGGGTGCTGGATGCGTGTTCAATCATTCAATGCTGCTCTATTGTTCCCTTGTCGGTAGTATCCATGCACTATGTATGCTTAAAACGGTTCAATGTGTCGTATAGTTCGGTTCCATGCACAATGGAGAATCGATTCAAATTTTCTAACAAGAAAAGCGAACTAAGATGTTTGTCCGATTCATAGTTGACACAAATGTATTGCTGGTGAGGCAAAAGCTTGGCACAAGCACACCATCGGATGGACTACAGGTGAGGTAAAGTGTTGGCAAAAACAGTACTACCTCCGATCCTAAATAAGTGTCGTTATTTTAAACTAGAGTTAGTTCAAAACCGTGACACTTATTTTAGATCGGAGGGAGTACTTTATTGTGTTGTAGGGCAGGCGATGTTCCAGATAGCAGCTAAATCTCAACGATTCCAAACTCCGACACGTTTTCCTTTGAACCGATTCCATGTAGTGCACGGTCTAAGAAAAGTAAAATTTTTGTTGTTTTTGAAATTTTCTATATACTCGTGAATTTTCATCTCCAGCCAAAAGCTTCACCAAGCTCGCCGCCCATCTCTTCCTTTCTTTTTGCTATCTATCCTACTTTGAGCTAGCTTAGTACTGATATATCCCACTAATGGTGATTTGATTTGTACGCAATGTGCCGATTTTGCTATTCCCTTGTTTTTTAGTATTGTACTCCCTCCGTTTCAAAACAGATATCAGGAAATTGTCTATATTTAGATGTATCTATATACTAAATATTGTCTAGATATATCTAAACTTAGACAAATCTGCAATATTTATTTTGAGATGGAGGGAGTATAAGCAAATGTTGATAAAATCTTGTCACAAATGCAACTACTCCATCCGTTTAGAAATATAAGATGTTTTAGGTTTGTAAAACAAATGTATATAGATAATTTTTAGTGTGACTTGAACCTACACACTAAAAGATATCTAGATACATTAGCTTCACAAACTAAAACATCTTATATTTTTAAATGGAGGGAGTAGTTCAAACAAAAACGACATGATATTTTGTGGACGAAGGAACCCCTATTTTTTTTTGGAATGTGAATGGTGACTGGATTTTGGATTGAATCTCCGATTTCTGGTCACATCGGCGTTCACCCGTGTATCCGCATCCGAGGACGAAAAGTTGTTCACTACAACAGCCATCGACATTGGCACAAATAGCAGGTACAAAAGGTATTTATTCCCTTCGATCCAAATTAATGGATTTAGTTTTGTCTAAATTCGAATGTATCTAAACATGTTTTAGTGCTAGATACATTCAAATCTGTACAAATCTAAGTCAATTAATCTGGATCAGAGGGAGTATAGATATGTACAGATAGTCTATCTAAAAAGAAGGAAAACAGCTTAAGTTTGAGATTGTAGCCAAGCTTTAAAGTTTTCAGCATGCTTGCTTTTTTATTCTGTGGCTAAGAAGTCTCAGCTCTTGAAAGTAATTGCTTTCCAGCTCTCAAATCTTGGTAACTGATTATGGAAAATCTTGTTATCCCAAGAGGCTAGAACTGGTGTTAACTTTGGAAGGCGCTTGAAGTTTTTTGCTTTATATCAGAGAATGCTTCATAAACCGAAAGATTGTTGGTTCTTTGAGGGAAGATGTAAACCCAGCATGCTTCAGCAAAGGGACAAGACCAATATAAGTGAATCAGAGTTTCTTCCTAAGCACATCCAAGAGTGGCAAAAGAGTATGATACATTTCTTGCAAGATATTCTGTGTGAATGGCTTCATATACTGCGGTGTCAGATTTTTTGGCATAAGAGACAAGGTGAGGAAATTGCTGGTGAGCATTGAGATCATTCCATCTGTCTGTCCATAAGTAAGCAGACCTCTGCCATCACCAATAGAACATTTTGCCATGCCTTTGTAAAAGTCCAGGAGCTTCAGGTGAGATTTCCATCAGAAGGAGCTCTCGGTGTAATTTCTAGGTAGGCCCTTCTCATCAGGGCCGGCTCTGGCCCAAGGCAAGAGGGGTGACGGCCTGGGCCCAGCCAAACTAGGAGCCCATGTATGGTACACGTGTATATAGGACATAGTAGAAAAAATAGGCCTATCTATTTACATAGACGTACAGTAAGGTCATAGACAAGCAAGGCCCAAGACAGGGTAAGCTGCCACACCCAGGCAGATTCAGGCACACTCCCCGACGTCTCGTCGACTGAATCACTCACGGGCCGCTGAGGATTCGTTTTCTCTCGATCGGCACTGGAGTCTGGAAAGCTCGTTCTCTGTAGGGGCCTGACGCGCACGCGCGTCCTGTCGGGTTGCCTCTCCGGCTCTCAGCACGACGTCGCTAAGAGCATCTCCAGTCGATTGGGTGATTCTTGACCAAAATCCGGACCAAGTTCAGTCCAGACGAAACTTGTTTTCGGTCTGAAAACGTCGAGTTTCTCGCTCGTGTTTTTAGGCCGAGTTTCCGAGTTCGGTTAAATTCAGCTAAACACGACGAAATTTGGACGAATATAGCCGGATTTCATTATTATTAGCGCTAGGACGCATATATTACATCGAATTTAAACTAGGAAAAGACAGTATCCGTGGCCGACGCCGGATGCCGCTTCTATATGCCGAGGCGGGGGTGGTTGCCGGTCTGGATGTGCTCCAGCACGACGGCGAGCGTTCGCCTAGGAACGCTCCACCAGCGGTGGCGAAACGCCGCATTGTGACGCATCGGCGGCGAGCCCGACGGTTCCTCGTGTCGGACGAGCTTCTGGAGGCGCCTGTCGACGAAGAACTGCTCCCAGAAGACCAGGTTGCCAGGATCCTCGGCGAGATTCGGGTCTTCCATGGCAGCGATAGACGCTTGGATCTCGCCGGCCATGTCCTCGTCGCTCGGCACCGGCGGAATAGGGATCCCGTCGGTTCTAAGATTCTAGCCGATTGGGAGACGAAAGTCTGGCGGTGCTGTATAGCCCGTGCTGTGGAGCAGACGGGCCTCCCACGTCTGAAGAACGGCCGCCGCAATGTCGCCAGGGAATCTGTCAGCCATGGCTTTTCTGCAGAGTTGTGGAGGTGGAAAGGTGCGAGCGCCTGAAGTTCGTCGGAGTTGGGAGCGGTGTGAGAGAGTGTGAAGGGAGAGGGCGAGATATACGGCTTTTATAGGCCAAGGCCGACGGCGAGGGAGGGAGGGGTGTAGTGGCGAGGGAGGGAAAAGAGGAAACAACGGGAAGGACGACGACAACTCAACTTCGGTTGCTAACAGGGCTGGTCCACTCGGCGAATTCGCTTCGTCCGGCGTTCTCAGGGCGTTCCCGGGATCCTGGGAATGGCCTGGGAAGCCCAGACCAAAGTTGGCCTAAATCCGGACGAAAAGAGGTTCCTAGGAACACGACTAAGCCGTTTTTTGACGTACGGACCTAATTTTTGGCCTAGAAACGGCGTTCTGGGTAGCCGAGTGAAGATGCTCTAAGTCTGAGACAGATACATCGAAAGTGAGCGGCTGCTGCACAGAGGGAAAAAATTATCAGATATTTGATACTAATGAAAATTTTAGTGTTTGTAGCTTTATAGTAATTTTGTCATTCATGTATGGAACTATTTTTTTCTTGGTAATCAGGGCCCATCGATGGAGTTCGCTCTTGGGCCTTTCGAAATTTCAGTCGGACCTGCTTCTCATTATAGTATGTGCTTTAACCCAAGGCATACCATGTCTATTATAGAACTTCTGGAGATTTCTGAGAAACAAGGAATTGTTTTGCTCTTCCAAGTTTAACACTCCCAGTCCACCTTAGTATTTAGGTCTGCAAATTTTTGTCCATGCAACTGAGTTGGGCCATTGGATTGTACCTCATTGTTCTTTTTTTTTCTCTCCAGATACAATGTCTCGTATATTTTATCACTTGATGTTTTTATGATTGGGCAATGGACACATTGTTGTTGTCTATTAGTGTCAGTTTACATGAAACGAGAGGATATAAATCATCGCTCTATCTTTTTTTGCTGAAATACGTCTCATATTTTCATGATGCTTCTCTTCAGGCGTCGAGGAAAGGGTATAGGGAGAAATCAGCCGAATACGGAGGGTGAGGGGTCATAATTGGAGGTGGGGGTTGCGCCAGTGTCGCTGGATACCGGTTGGTATTCGGGTTCGACCAGAGCAACTCTAAAAGATACCGTAAACACGTCGAAACTGTGAAACTCGGGCGAGTTTACAGTTTCAGACCGAAATGTGCGAGCTAGCAGACAATGTATCGAGGCCCGGCCCATGAAATCATTTATAGTGTCCTGTTAACGCGCATAATCGACCGCTACAAATGGCGACCGACGCGGCGGGTGCGGGTCGATACCCTCACTCGCTCCACCACGCAACCCTAGCCGCTGCCGCCGCTAGCCGTTAGAACTCCGGTGAGCGGTTTAGCTATCCATCGGGTCAGATCGACACCATGTCCACCAGGCGCTCGCACTTGGGAGTTGGGGGAGGCCGTAGCGGAGGCGGCAACAGAGGCGAGCGGCCCTCGCCCTGATGCGGCGAGCTCTCCGAGGAGGAGAGGAAGCAGATCGTCCGCTCTAAGGGGACGAAGAAGCAGGCGGCGCTGTGCTAGTGCAACCGCGCGGTTTTGAAGGGTTTCGCAGCATAGTAAATAAAAAAAATCTACGGATGCGAACGGGGAAGCCAAGATCTAATCTAGGAGATGCAAACAACGAGGGGGAATCGATGAGATCTTCATACCCTTGAAGATTCGCACAGCGGAACGTTCGACGAAACGTGGTTGATGTAGTCGTACTCGCTTCTCCTCCTCGCGATCCGATCCGATCCAACACCGCAAGTGGCGATGCCTCCGAGAGATGCACACGTACGGCACCTCGACGTCTCCTCCTTCCTTGGTCCAGCAAGTGGGGTGGAGAGATAGGTTGGATCTACAACACGACGGCGTGGTGCAAATGGTGGAGAGTTTCATGGCAGGCTTCGCCACGCTGCAATGGGAGAGAGAGAGGAGGGCAACAGGGCGGCTAGGGCTTGAGGAGGTGTGGGGGGAGGGTGCGCCCCCAGCCCTCTTTATATAGAGGGGTGGGCGGCTGCCCCTTGCCCCTCCTCCAAGCCTAGGGCCATGACCAAGGGGAGGTGGCAAGTTTCCCCCCTCCTTCTAGAAGCTCTCCCTAGGGCTTGGCCGGCTGGGCCTATGGGGCCTTGTGCCCCTGGCCTAATGCGTCCAGGGCACTCCCTCGTAGGCCCACGCCCCCTCCTGACAAGTGGGGCCACGTTGGTCCCACTCCGGAAGGTTCTAGAAGCTTCCGGTACAATACCGAACAATCCGAAACACTTCCGAACTCCAAAAACTGCTTTGCCTTATATGAATCTTATTCTCCAGACCATTCCGGAACCTCTCGTGATGTCCCGGATCCCATCCGAGACTCCGAACAAAAACTCATAAACCAATTATCTATTCTATCCTAGCGTCGAGACACGTTAAGTGTGTGACCCTGCGGGTTCGAGAATATGCAGACATGATCTTCTATCAATAATCAACAACGGGGTCTGGAAACCCATATTGACTCCCACAGACTCATCGATGATCATATCGGATGAACCACGATGCCAGGATTCAATTAATCCCATATTTATATTCCCTTCGTCACGCGATATTTTACTTGCCCGAGATTCGATCATTGGTATCGGCATACCTTGTTCAATCTCGTTCACAGCAAGTACTTTACTCGTTCTATAATCCGATATCACTTTGTGATTAACTCCTTAACCACGTGCTCGCAAGCGGTGTTGATATAGATTACCGAGTGGGCCCGAAGTATATCTCTCCGACTTGGGAGGGACAAATCACATCTCGATACATACAACCCAACAAGTACTTTTCGATCACCTGAGAGACACCTTTATGATCACCCTCTCATAGGATGACGTTTGATGACCTCAAAGCTTTCTTCCGATACCAGGGAGTTGCATTATCTCATGGTCTAAGGAATACAATATTTGACATAAGAAAAGCTTCGCAAAGATGAACACGATGACACGATCTAATTGCTCTGCTTGATTTGGGTCTGTCCATCATATCATTCTCCCAATAATGTGATCTCATTATTAATCGACAACTCATGTCTATGGTTAGGAAACCTTAACCATCATTAATCAACGAGCTAGTCCATAGAGGCGTACTAGGGACGCGGTGTTGTTCATAAACCACACAAGTATTAAAGTTTCCGCTTAATACAATTCTAGCATGGAATATAAACTTTATCATGAACAAGAATTATAATAATAACATCTTTATTATTGCCTCTAGGGCATAATTCCAACAGGTTTCTCCCCCACCGTCCCTCCTCGCTGGCTTGGTGGCGAGACCCGCCGGCGATTCAGCGTAGTGCGACATCGCTAGAGCACATCCCCACGATGCACAAGTTTGCGCACGCCGGCGAGTGCCCCTACGTGATGGCTCCTCGCGCCTTGTTACTTTGTCCCCATCCTTCGACAATTAGAGCTCCCCCTCCCCTACGTGTGCTAAGGTCAGAGTGTGCGCGGACTACGCGGCAGACTCCGATGAGGAGCGCATGGCCGTGGAGATGCTGATGCATGTAAAATGCACACATGAATTTTGTAGTTTGTTGACATGTTTACCCACATATTTGCATATATAATGTTATATCCATGTTTTACATTGGTTTTGGGGGATTTACCAATGATCCCCTTTATTTTGGTTATAACCCTGCATGACAGAAAAAAACCTGTTTTCTATGTTTTTGATGTTTCGGGACCTATACAGAGTCAAATGGACCTGAGCTTTTAGCGATGTCAATATTTTACCACGAGAAGCATCTGGAGCGCAAGAACCTCGGGATAAGGGCCAGGAGTCCCAAAAGAGCCCAGAGGGCACGCCCTGCCTCCAGTTCCTCCTGGCCGTCCGATTGCCTTGATTCTTTCGCCCAGGAGTTCTCTTGACCTAAAAACCCCTATATAAGGACCCCTCCCCCCCGGGGAGTCCTCGAGACTGAGCACACCAGAGACGAAAATACCACCAAACAAAGTCAGATTTAGCAAACATTAGAGGGGGAAACTCCGTCGGAGCCGTCGCCAGAGGGATCTCCACTATAAGATCCCTCCTTTATAAAGGAAAATGATCCCTGTGATTGCAATGCTAGTCCCTGGATCATTGCTAGCATCCACAGTTAAAGTTGAAGTACACAGAAACAAAGGTCATTATTACAGGCATTCCAGAGACAACATAGTCTTTACAACTCCAAGGCCACATGCCTAGTACAAGAGTTTGAATAAGTAAGTAATTAAAAAGTCTTCATCTTCATGTGCCACAGGCAAACATGTTGAGTGTAGACTCATGACTCCTAATCCTCATCAGAGTAACCTGCAACATCACAAGTTACAACCACAGTGGGTCAATACATTGGAATAGTATTAGCAAGTGATACCTTAGTATAATTTAGGTGGACTAGATACTATATGCAATTTGGCTAAGTGTATCTTGGCTTGCTTTGCTCAAAATAGGTTTTGCCTATTAGTTGAAATCACTAAGTTTTTCTTTGTCAAAACTTTTCCCAAAGAACTACCAATAGACATTGAGGTCCTTCACCCTTGTTCACCCACAAGTTTTTACTTAGAAATTGGGATGAGGAGATTCTTGATAGCTTCCATGTCTTGATGCTCAAGTTGTCCTTTTCCAGGGACATGGCTAAGTACTTACATTTTTCCATCTGCAGAGGTTGTGCACTTTCCCCACCAGACTTGATTTTCACCAAGACAGGACCTTTCAGAAGCCTTCCCTTAGACCAAATGGACGCGCTCCAACCTATCATTCCCACTACCACCAACTGTCCAAATGGCTAAGTTCTAGCAACCTATGTGATCCAGGCAGAGCCCATATTGCCAAGTGGCTGCACTAGAAGCTTCTCAACACTTGGCCTCTAAAATCTCTTTGTTCCTGGGTGGCTTTCCACAAGTGAGATACACAAGGTTCACCAGTCCCCTGGCCTTGTGTAACCACTCAACACAAACCATTCCTTCCATTCCACCCAGGTGTTTCATTTACTTAGTTGTTTTATTAGGCAAAACACAAGTCCAAAGACTTAGAAATATTTTCATCATAGCATGTAGATATTTCACCAACCCTTGGTTGCTACTAGCTAGGCTAAGCATGGCATAGATAAGCATCTTAACTTAGAAATTTCCTAGCAATTCTACAACTACTAGGATTTCCCAACATGGCATATAAGCAAAATATAGCATGCAAGACTAGCAAAATATTTCTAATGCTTAGTAGAAAACATAGGAATAAAAATATTCATGAAGCACCACTTGCCTTGGTAGTTTGGAGAGTAGCTACACTCCTCACAATCACAATCACTAGCACCAAAATCTACACAAAGAATCATAGCCACAAATCACATACAAAACATATACAAACAAAAATATATGCATGCATGCAATATGATATGTGATGATTTTTAAAACTCAACAAAGCAAGTGTACAGTACTGGTTCATAAACAAGTTAAAAGCTTGCCAAACAACATTTAATTAAACCCTAAATCAATTCTTAAATAATTCATATACTCAAATTAGCCCTACACAAGTTTATGCAAATAAATCCATTTTAACAGAAGCAAAACATTAAACACATTGCATATTTAGAAAGAGCTTGCTCTCCTGATTCCAACGGTATAAATTTTGTCAAATTCTAACGTGGGGATCAAAAGTTATAGCCAAAACAAATCTAAACATCTAATAGATTCAAATTCTGTTTTTAAACCTAAACAGCTACCACGCGTCTTAATCTAATTGGCCCGTAGCGCTTCGCTCAGGATCGCGCCTGTGAGCCGTTAGATCAACATAATCTGCATGGCCCAGATCTACTCGTAACGGTTCGTTAAGTGATCTAATCTCGCACGCTGGATCCAGATCCAATGGCTCTGGATCAAATGACCAAAGCTGGGCGGCGCTGGTGGTGGCTACTGGCGGCGGCGAAGCTCGCCACGGCGGGCCGGGCGCCTGAGATGGCTAGGGGTCGCCGGAGACGCTACCAGAACGCGACGACGGCGATGCTCAACTCGGGCGACGGCTTGGCAAGGCGACGGACACAGCCGGAGCTCGTCGGAGTTGCGGGCGGCGTCTGTTGCTTGATGTCGAGGTCGTTGCCGAGACTCTGCGTCGACCTAGCACAAGCCAGAGGGTTTAGGAGACGCGCAAGGGTCTGGCGAACAGGACAGTACCAAAGGGAAGGCAAGGGGGCTCGATTCTTACCGCTATTGCTCGTCGGAGTCGAGCGACGACTCTGGTGGTTGCGGGCGTGAACGAAGACAGCGACCTGGGTCACGAGTAGGCAAACCAGGGGTGTTAGCAGATGCACAAGGACGTGGCGGTCACACTCGTTTGAACCAGAGATAGAGGGGTCGAGCTACCGGAATCGCCTCGCCGAGTTGTTCGCTGGCGGTGTGCAGGCAATTGCGGGCACTGGGGCGAGAGGTGGCGCTAGGTGAGGGAAATGGCAGCGTGCAGAGGGTCTTATAGCCAGAGCGGGGAGAGGACCATGCGCGTATCAATGGCAATTGCGCAGTAATAGCGAAGCAGGTAACTGGAGCGAAGGCGTCCATGCTGTTGATAGACACGAAGGCGACGTGGTCGCAGGTCCACTCACGAAGTTAAATGAGAGGGGTAGGGTCTCGCGCCGCCTCTCAAATGGGTTCTGGCAGTGAGAAGGAGAGAGGGGGAACCCGGGTCGGCTAACTGGGCTGGATCTGTTGCTGGACTCAATTGCTGGCGCTGGCCTTTTTCTATTTCTTTTCTCCTTTTCTTTTTCTGTTTTGATTTTCTAAAATGATTTTCAAATCCAAATCAAATGAGTTTGAATTCAAAACTTCTAGGTTTTTATATTAAACCTTGCACTCATAAGTGTGTCAAACACTACTGTTTAATCAAAACACTTTGATCAAATGAAAATAAAATAAAACCAAGCCTTTATGATATATATTCAAATAGGCATAATATTGGTTCATTCACTCATTTTGTTTTTGAAATTTTGTTCAAACTTTTGGTGGTGCCTAAGTTAATCTTTACTGAATCAAAACAAGTATTCTTCTAATTGGAAGATAGCACTAAGGCTAGAGCAAACTTACATGAAATAATAAGCATAAATGCTTCTGTTTTTGAAATGATTTGTTTGAAATGAAATTCATATGATCATGGATGAATGGATGATATGCATAAGTTTGAAACATGATTTTAGGGATGTTACAAATCTAACCCCCTTAAGGTGAATCTCACCCTCGAGATTCGAATTGGCTAGCAAATAGGTGAGGGTGGTCTTTCCGAAGATCATCTTCTCTTTCCCATGTCCCTTCCTCTTCGGAATGATGGTTCCACTGGACTTTGCAAAACTTGATAGTCTTAGTCCTTGTGACTCTTTCTGCAGTCTCAAGAATCTTGATAGGTTTCTCCTCATAAGTGAGGTCACTTTCCAATTGTACCTCCTCCAAAGGTATAGTATCCTTCAAAGAAGTTTCTTCCATTTCTGGATGACATTTCTTAAGCAGACTTACATGAAACACATTATGGACAGCTTACAAAGACTCTGGCAATTCAATTTCATAAGCAACTTCTCCTTTGCGACTTAGAATCTTGAATGGCCCAACATATCTTGGGGCCAACTTTCCTTTGACTCCGAACCTCTTCACTCCACGAATTGGTGACACTCTAAGATAAGCTCTATCACCAACTTCGTAGGTGACTTCTCTACGCTTAGGATCCGCGTAGCTTTTCTGTCGGGACTGTGCTATCTTCAATCTGTCTTTAACCAACTTGACTTTCTCTTCGGCTTCTTTGATAAGTTCTGGTCCGAACAAACTTCTTTCTCCCACACCATTCCATAACAATGGGGTGGTACACTTTCTCCCGTAGAGAAACTCAAATGGTGCCATCTCAATGCTGGCTTGATAGCTGTTGTTATAAGAATATTCTGCGTAAGGCAGACTTTCATACCAACTGGCTCCATAGTCTAGGGCACATGCCCTCAACATGTCTTCTAGAATCTGATTAGTCCTTTCGGTTTGTCCATCAGTTTGAGGATGAAAAGCAGTACTGAATTCCAACCTTGTTCCCAATGACTCATGTAGCTGCCTCCAAAAATGGGAAGTGAATTGAGTTCCCCATCGCACAATACTCTTGGGCACTCCATGTAGACATACAATTCTACTCATGTAGATCTTGGCCAACTTAGCACTTGTATAGGTTGTCTTCACGGGTATGAAATGAGCCACTTTAGTTAGGCGATCCACTACTACCCAAATAGAATCGTATCCTGACCTGGTCCTTGGTAATCCAGTAATTAAGTCCATACCAATCTTGTCCCACTTCCAATCAGGAATAGGTAGTGGTTGAAGCAAACCGGTTGGTTTCTGATGTTCCGCCTTCACTGTACTACACACGTCACATAAAGCAATATGTTCAGCGATGTCCTTCTTGAGATTATTCCACCAAAATCTTTCTTTCATATCCATGTACATCTTGGTGTTACCCGGATGAATGGAATACGGTGAGTTGTGTGCTTCTTGCAAAATCAGTTTCCGAAGCTCCAGATCTTGTGGAACATAGATACGTTTCCCATGCCATAAAGTACCATGTTCATCTTCATGGAATCCTTTGGCTTTTCCCTTACCAATCTTTTCCTTAATCTCATCAATTTCCTTATCAATCTTCTGGGCTTCTTTGATCTTGTCCAACAAAGTGGGTTGAACATCTAAAGACATGAGATGTCCTTCGGGCACAATCTCCAATCTGAGATCTCTAAATTGGGAAAACAAATCTTCGAGCAATTCTCCCTTGGTGAGGCCATTCACAAAAACCTTACGGCTTAAAGCATCCGCTACAACATTTGCTTTACCGGGATGGTATTGCAAACTTAAGTCATAGTCCTTGATGAGTTCTAGCCATCTTCTTTGTCTCATATTAATTTCCTTCTGGGTGAAGATATACTTCAAACTCTTGTGGTCTGTAAACACTTCACAACGCTTACCCAAAAGATAGTGTCTCCATGTTTTGAGTGCATGGACAACAGAGGCTAACTCTAAATCATGAGTAGGGTAGTTCACTTCATGGGTTTTGAGTTGTCTCGAGGCATATGCCACAACTTTTCCTTCTTGCCAAAGTACTGCACCCAAACCATGATAAGATGCATCACAATATACTTGGAAATCTTTTTCCAAGTCTAGCAAACACAATACTGGTGCTGTCACAAGTCTCTTCTTCAATTCCTGAAAGCTGAGTTCACAACCTTCCGACCAAGCAAATTTCTTGTATTTTTTTAGCAATTCTGTCATAGGCTTGGTAACCTTAGAGAAATTTTCAATGAACCTTCTGTAGTAACCTGCTAAGCCAAGGAAACTACAAACTTCTTTCACTGACTTGGGAGATTCCCATTCAGTTACAGCTGAAACTTTAGCAGGGTCAACTGCTACACCATCTTTTGTCATAACATGTCCAAGAAATCCAACTTCATTCAACCAGAATTCACACTTGCTGAATTTGGCATATAGTTTATGCTCTCTAAGTTTCTCAAGTATCAAACACAAATGTTCGTCATGTTCTTCTTTGCTCTTGGAGTAGATTAAAATGTCATCGATGAAAACGACAACAAATTTATCAAGGAATTCCATGAACACCTTGTTCATCATATTCATGAAGTATGCTGGAGCATTGGTTAAACCAAATGGCATCACGGTATACTCATACAATCCATACCTTGTAGTGAAAGCTGTTTTAGGTATGTCTTGTTCTCTTATCTTGAGTTGGAAATAACCTGATCGTAGATCAATCTTCGAGAACACACAAGCTCCCTCTAGCTGATCAAACAATTCATTGATTCTAGGCAAAGGGTATTTGTTCTTGATAGTCACCTCATTGAGTGAACGGTAATCTATGCATAACCTTTGGCTTCTATCTTTATTTTCCACAAACAACACTGGGGCTCCCCAAGATGAAGAACTTGGTTGAATAAATCCTTTTTGCAACTGCTCTCCGAGTTGTTTCTTGAGTTCTTTCAGTTCATCTACTGACATCTTGTATGGTCTCTTTGCTATTGGTCCAGATCCTGGTAGCAAATCAATAAGGAACTCCACATCTCTATCTGGTGGCATTCCTGGCAATTCTTCCGGAAACACATCCGGATATTCACTCACAATTGGCACACTGTCTATGCTAACCCCCTTAAGAGAATTTAGCTTACTCCCTTTTGATTCAAAGTTAGACTTGAATTTAATCCTTTTTCTTTCCGGGGTTGTGAGTGCGATAGTACGATTAGCACAATCTAGTACTCCTTCATATTTAGCCATCCAATCCATTCCCAATATTACGTCCAGTCCTTGGGAATCTAGGATTATCAGACTCACTGGAAATTTATGCTTTCCAAACTCTATTACTAGATCCCGGCATCCAAGACTTACTATCATATCTCCACCTGGAGAACTAACTTTTATTGGACACCCAATGTTTTCGCTTGAAACCCATTTCTATCAACAAATGCTTTTGATATGAATGAATGCGATGCAAAGATAAAAGGAACAAATGCTGGAATAGAATTGAGTCTGAACTTACCAAAGCAACAGATCGCTCCTCATAAATTTCCTCCACATTGATGTGGTTCACTTGTCCCTTCTGAAAAGGGTTGGACTTGTTGGGTCCTTCAACTTTCTTTTCTGGGCATTCATTTGCATAATGCCCCATCTTCTTGCACTTGAAGCATTCAACCTAACTGATGTCCTTCTTGACAGGCTGGCTTCCACTGCCACTTCCATTTCCACTGTGGTGGCTCTTATATCCACCCTTGTGGTTCTTGTACTTGCCATTGTCATGACTACGATGATGCTTGTTGTCATGACGATTGTGGTTGTGGTGCTTGTTGAATTTCCCATGCTTGTGGGATCCTGAGCTTCCATCACATCGTAATGGGAACGCTTTGTGAGACGATCCAGCTGTGCTTGTCCGAAAGTGCTTTCTTCCTGCTCTCAACTTGCTTCATTTTGTTCTCCAAAATAGCAGCCTTATCACAAAGAGATTGGTATGTGGGAACATATGCCACAGCCAACTGCAGGTTCAGCTCATCATTCAACCCTTCGAGGACCTTTTCTTTCCTCTTAGCATCGAGTCAACTTCATCCGTGCGTAACGCTGCATTGTTGAACTCCTCAATATATTCAGCCACGCATGTGGCGCTACTTCAGGTTATGAAACTCTTTCTTTTCAGACTCATCACCCGGATGAGATATGAGCAAGACGTAAATCCATCCTCAAAGATAGCCCATGTCACATCTTCTATGGGAGTGGTGATCCGAAGTTATCCCACCAAGTGGCGGCTGGTCCTTCCAGCAAATGTGCAAATCGACCTTTCTCGCATCAAGATAACACACGATTACCAAGTCCTTGTTCACAGAGCATAGCCAATCATTGGCCACCATGGGATCAGTTGTTCCTGAGAACTTTGCTGGCCTCAATCTCAAGAACCTGGTAAGCATGTCAAAACCCGCTGGGTTGTTGTTGTTATTGTTGTTGTTGTTGTTGTTGTTGTTGTTGTTGTTGTTGTTGTTGTTGTTGTTGTTGTTGTTGTTGTTGTTGTTTTGGTTCTGGATGAGCGTCGTCATCATTTGCATCAGCTGAGTCTGCGCTGTCATCATTTGCTACATTTCTGGAGTGATGTTGTTGTTGTTGGGGTTGGGATTTGCACGACGGGGAGGCATCTGTGGTTTGTTCAATATAGATAAGAATGAGATACCCATAGATGCTTTCGTGCACAATACATCACATAAACAATCACAAAGCATGCATCATAATGATAAAGGTTCAACAACTACATAACAAGTTCGTAAAGTAAAACACACATGAATAACAAGCCATCCACATGTTGGATGGTCAAATAACAAGTTCCCCAACAACAAGTATGGTAATAAATGATAAATGAGTAGTCAAATCTACTCCTCGGCATCAACCTCCTCCTCGACAAAGGTAAGACATGCGCTCTCCATCGCGGTCTTGTATTCCTTGACACTGGTGGTCAAGGTCTCTATCTTGGCTTTGAGAGCCCTCTTCTGAGAACGAAGCCTCTCAATCACTGTCTGCTGATGCTCGAGCTCGAAGTCCTTGGCCTGCAGTTCTTCAGTCATGTCCCGAATCTTCTTGTTCCTATCCTAGACTCGCTTCTCTTGACTCTTGAACTTTCTTTCCTGGCTCTCGAACTTTGCCTCCATCTCCTTGACTATTTCATCTTGCTCCGCGAAGAGCTTATCCTTCTCGCGAAGCTGCACCTGGAGTTCGTCATTGTTGAGCATGACGTTGGTCCTATCAGAATCCACGTGCCTAATGAGAGCCTCTAAGTCCTGGAGGTATAGACGAATCGGCTCGGCTGTGTCCCTCGCAGTGTCCTCGAAGTCGATGGACTCTCCATCCTCATCACGTCTACCGAAGACGTGGAAGTGAGTACCTCTAACCTGTCAAGAGTGTCTCCCCAGCAGACGTCCTATCAGATCCTGCATGACTACCTCAAGGCCTCTCTCCTTGTCATCGTGCATGAGCTTGAAGACGATGGCCTCCGTGGTAGGCTCAGTCTGGCGTCAGGGCTGGTTGACCTTGAAACCCCAGAGGTCTTTCCTCTCAAACTTGGTGAGGGGAAGCACCATGATGGTAGGAAGAGGGAGATCGAGCAAGGTAGTAAGCTCAACAATACGAGGACCAAAGCGAAGTTCCTGAACTCCTCAACAAAGGCTGATGGTAACAGTAGGCATCTTTTTATAAGATAGAAAAAGTTAGAACAACACAATTCAAGATAAAACACAAGGCAAAACATCACATACATATCCTTGGAAATCAAGACACACAAGTCATGGCATACATGGATCCATTAAAACAACCAAGGTTCAACTTATTTTAAAGCAACATTTGGAAAATAAGGTGATAAGTGGTGGTCCAACTAACGTAATCGTTTACAATCCTATCTCACTGGATCTGTTGGCTAACATAATGTTTCTAGAAGCAATCAGTCTATCTTGCTCACATGACTCCATCACTAAGTCTATAATGTCTCCTCTTAAGGTTTGGTTGGTAGCCTCCAACTCTTGGGTGTGTTTATTCTCTTCTTTTAGGCTATTTTGGATGTTGAACATTCTGCACTTGACTCTTTCACCAAGTTCCTTGATGGTCTTCCAAGCTGCATCCCTTGCTGAGTCAAAGAATGTAGGGTGCATCACTGAATTGGTGAACATGCAGAATCCTGAGTCCTTGTGGTTGTCTTCCTTGTTTTTGTACAAGTGAAGTTGCACCCACCAGTACTCAACTCCTTCATCCATCACAGGAAAACCTTTGTACACAGCTGCACCATGTATTTCCATTGCAACCATGAGGTCCTTGAGAGCCTTGGGGAATTCTGTCTCACACTCCAAAGTCATTGTCATGAGTGGTCCTTTCCTCATGGCTTCGTTGATGGAGTTCATCTACAATTAGAGATGAAAAAGAAGATTAGAAAAGTTTACGAGAAGAATAGACAAGTGTAGAAGTTGTTGATTTTTTTTCCTTAGTGGTTTCCAATCCTAGGGTCATAATCCTACAGGCAACACAGTGCTCTGATACCATCTGTAAGATCCCTCCTTTATAAAGGAAAAGGATCCCTGTGATTGCAATGCTAGTCCCTGGATCATTGCTAGCATCCACAGTTTAAGATGAAGTACACAGAAACAAAGGTCATTATTATAGGCATTCCAGAGACAACATAGTCTTTACAACTCCAAGGCCACAAGCCTAGTACAAGAGTTTGAATAAGTAAATAATTAAAAGTCTTCATCTTCATGTGCCACAGGCAAACATGTTGAGTGTAGACTCATGACTCCTAATCCTCATCAGAGTAACCTGCAACATCACAAGTTATAGCCACAGTGGGTCAATACATTGGAATAGTATTGGCAAGTGATACCTTAGTATAATTTAGGTGGACTAGATACTATATGCAATTTGGCTAAGTATAGCTTGGCTTGCTTTGCTCAAAATAGGTTTTGCCTATTAGTTGAAATCACTAAGTTTTTCTTTGTCAAAACTTTTACCAAGGAACCACCAATAGACATTGAGGTCCTTCACCCTTATTCACCCACAAGTTTTTACTTAGAAATTGGGATGAGGAGATTCTTGATAGCTTCCATGTCTTGATGCTCAAGTTGTCATTTTCCAGGGACATGACTAAGTACTTAGATTTTTCCATCTACAGAAGTTGTGCATTTTCCCCACCAGACTTGATTTTCACCAAGACAGGACCTTTCAGAAGCCTTCCCTTAGACCAAATGGACGCGCTCCAACCTATCATTCCCACTACCACCAACTGTCCAAATGGCTAAGTTCTATCAACCTATGTGATCCAGGCAGAGCCCATATTGCCAAGTGGCTGCACTAGAAGCTTCTCAACACTTGGCCTCTAAAATCTCTTTGTTCCTGGGTGGCTTTCCACAAGTGAGATACACAAGGTTCACCAGTCCCCTGGCCTTGTGTAACCACTCAACACAAACCATTCCTTCCATTCCACCCATGTGTTTCATTTACTTAGTTGTTTTATTAGGCAAAACACAAGTCCAAAGACATAGAAATATTTTCATCATAGCATGTATATATTTCACCAACCCTTGGTTGCTACTAGCTAGGCTAAGCATGGCATAGATAAACATCTTAACTTAGAAATTTCCTAGCAATTCTACAACTACTAGGATTTCCCAACATGGCATATAAGCAAAATATAGCATGCAAGACTAGCAAAATATTTCTAATGCTTAGTAGAAAACATAGGAATAAAAATATTCATGAAGCACCACTTGCCTTGGTAGTTTGGAGAGTAGCTACACTCCTCACAATCACAATCACTAGCACCAAAATCTACACAAAGAATCATAGCCACAAATCACATACAAAACATATACAAACAAAAATATATGCATGCATGTAATATGATATGTGATGATTTTTAAAACTCAACAAAGCAAGTGTACAGTACTGGTTCATAAACAAGTTAAAAGCTTGCCAAACAACATTTAATTAAACCCTAAATCAATTCTTAAATAATTCATATACTCAAATTATCCCTACACAAGTTTATGCAAATAAAGCCATTTTAACAGAAGCAAAACATTAAACACATTGCATATTTAGAAAGAGCTTGCTCTCCTGATTACAACGGTATAAAATTTGTCAAATTCTAACGTGGGGATCAAAAGGTATAGCCAAAACAAATCTAAACATCTAATAGATTCAAATTCTGTTTTTAAACCTAAACAGCTGCCACGCGTCTTAATCTAATTGGCCCGTACCGCTTCGCTCAGGATCGCGCCTGTGAGCCGTTAGATCAACATAATCTGCACGGCCCAGATCTACTCGTAACGGTTCGTTAAGTGATCTAATCTCGCACGCTGGATCCAGATCCAATGGCTCTGGATCAAACGACCAAAGTGGGCATCGGCGGTGGCTCTTACCGGCGGCGAAGCTACGCTATGGCGGCGTGGCGCTACAGATGGCTAGGGGGTCGTCGGAGACGCTTACCAGAAACGCGACGACGTGCTGATGCTCAACCTGGCGACGGCTTGGCAAGGGGCGCACGGACACAGTCGCTGGAGCTCGTCGGAGTTGCGGGCGGCGTCTGTTGCTTGATGTCGAGGTCGTTGCCGAGGCTCTGCGTCTACCTAGCACAAGCCAGAGGGTTTAGGAGACACGCAAGGGTCTGGCGAACAGGACAGTACCAAAGGGAAGGCAAGGGGCGCTCGATTCTTACCGCTATTGCTCGTTGGAGTCGAGCGGCGGCTCTGGTGGTTGCGGGCGTGAACAAAGACGGCGACCTGGGTCACGAGCAGGCAAACCAGGGGTGTTAGCAGATGCACAAGGACGTGTCGGTCATGCTCGTTTGAACCAGAAACAGAGGGGCGGTCGGAGCTTACCGGAATCGCCTGCCGGAGTTGTTCTGTCTGCGGTGTAGAGGCAATGCGGGCACTGGGGCGAGAGGTGGCGCTAGGTGAGGGAAATGGCCATGCGAGGGGGTCTTATAGCCGAGCGGGGCGAGGATCGCGGCGATCAATGGCAATTAAGCACGCAGAATAGCCGGAGAGGTAACGGCGGAGCGAAGCCAGGTACGCAGCGTGATTGATGGCGAAGGCGACGTGGTCGCAGGGTCCACTCACACGAAGTTAAACAGAGAGGGGTGGGGTCTGGCGCCGCCTCTTAGCGGTTCGCTTATGCAGTGAGAAGGAGAGAGGGGGAACCCGGGTGGGCTAACTGGGCTGGATCTGTTGCTGGGCTCAATTGCTGGCGCTGGCCTTTTTCTATTTCTTTTCTCCTTTTCTTTTTTTGTTTTGATTTTCTAAAATGATTTTCAAATCCAAATCAAATGAGTTTGAATTCAAAACTTCTCTAGGTTTTATACTGTAAACCTTGCACTCATAAGTGTGTCAAACACTACTGTTTAATCAAAACACTTTGATCAAATGAAAATAAAATAAAACCAAGCCTTTATGATATATATTCAAATAGGCATAATATTGGTTCATTCACTCATTTTGTTTTTGAAATTTTGTTCAAACTTTTGGTGGTGCCTAAGTTAATCTTTACTGAATCAAAACAAGTATTCTTCTCATTGGAAGATTGCACTAAGGCTGGAGCAAACTTACATGAAATAATAAGCATAAATGCTTCTGTTTTTGAAATGATTTGTTTGAAATGAAATTCATATGATCATGGATGCATGGATGATATGCATAAGTTTGAAACATGATTTTAGGGATGTTACATCCACCCTCTCCAACATCTCCAGCATCATCACCATAATGAAGAGGGCGTAGTCCACCCCTGGACTATGGGTTTGTTGCAGTATCTTGATCTTTTTCTCTTTGTTCTTCATAGATCTAGTACCATATGAGTTGCCCAACATGATTATGGTTATACATATAATTCCTATGTGGTGGATCTTTATTCTATGATTTGATATATGAGATTGGAACCTATTTTGTGTAAGATGTATTGGTAGATGCATATCATGTACGCTGTTCTTAATTGCTTGTTTTAATCCAACTTGTATGCAAGAACTTGTATAGAGAGAACTGTGCATTAGATGGAGTAGCATGGTGGTAGTGATTGTGGAACCCTACGCCCTCACCTCGTGTGGCCGCTGCCGGTCCGAACCGAGCGACAACCACACCGTCATCTCTCAGTCCCCTCCCTCGAGCTCATATCCCTCCGCCACTTCTGGCTCACGTTGCTAGGCAAAGTCCCATGAGGCGTGGCGGCGGCGGTCTCCGTCCCCGCGCCCCCACGTCCTACCAGATTGCGGTGGCGACCTAGGATCGATGGCCGGCAGCGGCCTGTCCTTAGATCCCGGGGGTGATGGCGGGGCAGCAGCGGCCGGGGTCCGATGCAGGCGGATATGAGGCGGTGGGGAAGGTGGAGTTCTTGGCTATCCTGGGACCGGCCCAGATCCATTTACGACCATCTTCGTTGTCGACCGATGAAGCTGCGCGGAGGCCTTTTGGATACCGCTCCACATCATGAGGATGCCTGAGGCGGAGGCCTTGGGCTTGGTGGTGGTGGTCATCTTCTCAGTCGGAGGTGGTCGGCCTGAGGTTAGTTCGGTGGATCCCGGGATCCATCATCTAGTCCCGACAGCGAGGCGGGGATATCTAGGTGCCGGTGAAAGCCGAGCCGTTGGCAGGCGATGGTGGCGTTACCATGTCATTACCTTGATGAAGTCATCATCATGCACCTAATATCGACCTAAATGATGCTACTCCAGGAGAAACCCTACGATCTTCGGATCGGGCGATGGCGACGTCGTGGTGTCGTGTTCTCTCTTGGGAGCATCGCTTGTGGAGCAGCGCTGGATGGATGAGCCAGGAGAGGTTGAGCGGCTTTGTCTTGCATTGAGCTTTGGAGGCGATTTTAAGTCATGCTTGACCGACAGATTCTATGTTGAGTCGTGCCTGTTCGGTAGGTGCTACGCAAAACAGGTCCTCTAGAGACTTCAGTATGTGTTTGTTGGTGGTATTTGGCGGCATGGTGCTGCGAGGTATCGGTGGCAACCGTGGCGTGCCTTGCAGATAGTGCGCAGAGAGGTGGTGCTACTTGGCACCATGGTGGTGTCGGTGGCTGGTGTGGAGAGAGTCTTCTCATCGATATACATGCTGGTGATTATTTGGCGAAAGATAGTGGAGGCGGCAACATCCGGAGCATGTGCATGGGCACCATTTCATGGATAGGCTGGGTGGATCTGGTCTCCTGGAGTGCATGAGGCATCTAGGTGTTTGCTAGATATCGTCGAGGAGATGGTGTTTTAGTTTAGCGGTTCCGATTTGTATGATCTTTGTAATGGCTTTTGCCACACGTTGTTGATCTAATAATAAATAAAGGTTGTGTACATTGTTTGATGCAGAGGCCGGGGTTTCGCTCCCCATTTCGAAAAAAGAAAAAAAAGTGATTGAATTGTGACAACAATATTCAATATCTACTTTGGTTTTTATCTTTCTTTTGCTGCCTCACAAGGGATAAAGTGAAATCATGTGCTATAATTATCTCGTGATAGTGAGATAATCTTGTTAGGTCAAGGTAGCATATTTGTATTTAAAACATCATGTCATATTACTTAAAACTATACTTTGGTTTGTTCTTAATTCAAGATTGCAAGAAGATTTCCCTTTTTGAGTAGTATAAGTGATGTGTTTTTGAAATGGATCGTATGGGCACCTAGAGGGGGGGTGAATAGGTGCTACTCAATTTTTAGTTCTTTTTCAATTTTAGGCTTGACACAAAGTAAATTCTCTAGATATGCAACTACGAGAATTTCCCTATATGCAAACCTAGCTACTAAGCATATAAAGAGAGGAGCGAGAAAACCGTAGTGGAGCACGCGGAGACACAGGGATTTGTTTTACTACAGTTCCTTCCTTGTTAAGGGAAGTAGATCTGCGTTGGAGGGGTGGGCGGTTCTAAGACCACCACACCACAATTGGCCTCACCCTATTCTCCGATGGATCTCGCCACGAAAGGCCTGATCCACCTTCTCCACTATTGGTACCCTTCGAGGCGGGAACCGGTGCCTTTACAACTCTACCGGGGCACACATCCACAACTGAATTGGGGGCTCCTGTAATGACAAAAAGCTGTCACAAGAACAAGGATTATCAATATAATCAAAAGCAAGGATCTAGACATTTGCAAGAAATACTAGATTGGAGATTCTCCAAATGAATGGAGAGGAGATGAAGCGCTTGATTGCAGTTGTTGAAGATCGATTCCTCCTCCTTCGATTCCCCAAGGGATGGGGCCTTTGGGTGGATGAAGGTGGAGCTCTCTTGGACGAAGGTTGAAGAATAGATCTTGACTTTTTCGAATGAACCAAGAGATATGACAGGAGGGGGAAGGCTGGCTTAAATACCCCTTGCTCAGATCTGGATGTTGGTGAAGTTTGGAGGCGGATTATCCCCCCCGCTAGGGGCGGACTATCCGCCATGGGGGGGGGGAATCCGCCCCCAGGACAGAAACTCCGGGGGAAAATCCGCCCCCATACAGAAGGTCGCGCGGTCTTGACTTGGAGAAAATCCTCGAGGGGGCGGATTATCCGCCCCCTCAAGGGGCGGACTATCCGCCCCTGGGGAAAATGCGCCCCAGAGACGGAGAGTCCAGTGGAAAATCCGCCCCCCATACAAAGGGTCGCGCCGGTCTTGACTTGGAGAAATCCGGGGGGGGGGGGGACTATCCGCCCCACCCAAGGGGCGAACTATCCGGCCTGGCCAGAAAATTCGTCAGATATTCCGCCCCCATTCTGAGGGTTGCACCCTTCTGAGTTTGGGTAGGGGCGGATTATCCGCCCCCCAAAAACAGTTTCCTTCTCTTTTTCAAGGTAGAGATCTGCAGCACTTCAACACATATTAAATAATCCTTGATATTATTATCTAACACACAAAACACTAGGGATTATGAAATGTTCTTTCAATCTCCCCCTTTTTGGTGTTAGATGACAATACTAGGATTTGCAATGAAACCTACTAACAACACCTTAAGGCCTTGTTCGGTTACTAAGGAAATGGACGGGATTGGCATGGATTAAGGTGGATTAGATCCCATCTAAGTCAAATTCCCCTCTAATCCTCTCCAATACACTTCAATCCATCCAAGACATGGACTAACCGAACGAGGCCTAAGGAAATGAAAGAGGCTCCCCCTAAATGTGTGCATATTTAAAATTTACATTTGAATACAAATGCACACACTAAAGAGCAAGCTAATTTCATAACAAAGACAATTAAAACAAGGTGAGTTAGGAAACAAAGTCATACCACCAGGATGTGAAAATAGCCAAAGTGAATAATGAGATTATTAGGCTCCAAGCACATCCCACGATATTGATGCAAACAATAGATAATTCCATATGATATCAATAGAATACCATACTCCATAGATAAATCCAGAATTCCATATGAGTAGTTCCATAAGGTAAATCCAGAATTCCAGAGATCCACACACGAGCACAAAGTACCACGCGACATAGTCTTATACAAACCAAGCACAAATAAGTTCAATGCTAAAAGGGCACAAGCAAGCAAATAAAACGCATGAAAAAGAGGCAAGTGCCAAAAATGAAACCTAATAGAACTACTTCTCCCCCTTTGGCATCGAAACGCCAAAAATGAAGAAGAGCGATGCCAGCGTCCCAGAAGATCAGTCTTCCTCGTACTCATTCTCGTTGTAGTCATCCCCGTCCCCTTCCTTGTCATCATACTCATCATCATCTTCAACCGGAGGAGTAGGCGCCCTCGGTGGTGGAGGAAACCGGTGACTCTCGAGCTCGCCGTAGTTGATTCCTGAAGTGTTCCACTGAGCATAAGGTTCTGGAGCTGTGGGAGGTGGTGGATGGCCAGTGGAACCTTACACATGGTGAAGAATAAGCTGCTGGGTGTGAGCCATCTCATGGCTCCTCCTGTACTCCTCATACTGGCCCTTGTGAGTATCAATGCCCATGCAAAGAATGTGCCGCTGGAACCAATTGAGCTGCTTGACCTCACGTGCCATTAGGGACACTGCGGGACGACGACCACTAGCCCTTGCATCACGCATGAAGGACTCAGGGGCAGTGGAAGGGTGAGAGGTCTTCTAAGCCTTGTTGTAGATCTTCTTGGGATTGTGAACACCATCCAAACTAGTACCAAAGTCCTCATGTGGCAACATATGCTTGATGAGCATCATAATAAAAGGAGCATATGGGATGGAGAGCCGATTGAGCATAGCATCAGTCATCCCATGATAGATATAGTCCATAACATCCAGCTTATAACCTGTAGACGAACCAGCATTGGTGGCACACTCATGAGCAAAAGAAAGCAGGGGAACCAGGTGACCACGGATCTTATCATTGTTCCCCCTTGGAGAGATGCGGTCCCGAAACATGCTAACAAGGGTGGCATACAAAGGAGAGAGGCCAGCGAAGGTACCAGCAATGCCATCAGATGTCAGACATGGAGCAAGAACAGTATCCTTGGATGGCCTGCGCGGAGAAATGATGCGGTGGCCAGAAGGTGTGCCACACCCATGAAAGGCATACCCAAGAACCTGACCAAAGATACGGAAGTTAGACTGAATCATCGTTGTCCCGGTCATCCACTTTATGGTGCGAAGCTCATCTCCACAAATCACAAGAGTAGAGAAAAACTGCTTCACCACCAAGGAGTCATAGTGACACTGAAGAGTCATAAGGTGATGAAGCCCCATCTTATTTGTCACATCCAAGGCTTCATGGAGTCTTGCCTTGGTTTGGGCCTCAGTCATATTCAGAGGATGCATAGGGCGAATCTTGAGAGGAACATAAACATCATCATGAATGGCCCAAAAGTGTGCGCACCAAAACATGGAATCCTCCGGAGGACCATCACTGTCATCATCGGCATAATAATAAGTTTGGTGAATGGTGGAGTACTGAACGCTGTCCATGGCCTTGTAGTTGGGCCAGGACTGCTTGCCCTTGCGAGATGCAACCCTCTTGGCTTTCTTTGCTACCTCAGCCATCTGTTCAGCCTCTCTTGCCAACCTGCGGACCTCAGTTTCGTCAACAAACTTACCCTCTGTAGTGGGCTTGAGATAACGGGCACGGGGACGACGTTTGAAGGTCTTAAGAGCACTTGAACCACCTGTGAAAAGCTTGGGAGATGTAGCATGGGGATAAGCACGCACACAAGTCCAGGAGGAATATTAGAAATAGTAGGAAAACAATCCATGGGCCAGAGATGTGCATTGCGGAAATCGGAACCAAACCAGAACATACATTGAGTCTCCAGGACGGATTATCCGGCCCTGGCAGGGGTGGATAATCCGCCCCCGTAGAAATTTTCTGGTTTGGCCCAGATTCACCAAGCAAAACAGATCAGGCACTAGGGTTGCAATACTACCGATTCTAACAAACAGGGGAAACACAAAGTATCTTCTACAACACGATTTCCACCAAAAACAAGGAATCCCATACAAAGGAGATGAATGAGGGAGTTACCCTCACTCATTGGAGGAAAAGCTCAGAGGAGAAGGTACCCGGAGGCGTGGGAAAGAAGATCCGGGGAGGGCCCGGAGAATCCGGTGATCGAATTGACCCCGGGAAGGGACGGAGGCTCCGGCGGCGGCTAGAGGCAGGGCACGGGTTGGGGGAGGACTGGCTGCTCTGTTTGAGCCCTTCCTCCCCGAGCCCAGCCCTTAAGAGGCAGATTTCGCCCGGGACGGATAATCCGCCCCCGCTTGGGGCGGATAGTCCGCCCCCTCTGAATTTCTGTCAACACAAATTCAGGCCGGAGCACGCCTTGCAAAACCCCTCAAAAGTGTATGAAGGACTTGTGTGCAAGAATAGATGGTTCAGGGAGGAAAAAGTCTTGGGTTTAGAGCAACAAACTGAGATGGTACTACACACCCAAAGTTGCAAGAACAAATCAACCAAAAGCCAAAATTCGGTGTGTTTTCCATAAGAACAAGAGATATGCAAGAAAATCCAAAGAGAGCCAATAGAAACCAACTCTTCTCAAGGAAGAGGCAGTGGCCGAAGCCACCATGTTGGAGTGCATGGTATGACACCGCAAAGATGTATCTTCAGTTCAAAACCAATGCTCATCGATGACCCACATATCACAAAATGATATTAAGGGAAATGATTTTACTTGCTTTCAGCATTATGGGGGGAGGGTTAGCCCAACCAATTAGGACCACACTCCCCCTATGTCTATGCCCGCATCTAAACCAAATACATGAATAAGAGTAAGTGAGTGTGCAAGGGTAGTCAAGCCAAGCTCCTTGAATCTATGATATTTAGCTCATTCCTCAAATAAAAAATCTTGCTTCATCAAGAGGCTTCGTGAAGATATCAGCAAGTTGGTTCTTCGTGCTCACAAAAGATAGTGCAATATCGCCACGAGCAACATGATCTCGAATGAAATGATTGCGAATCTCAATATGTTTTGTTCTTGTATGCTGCACCGGATTGTATGCAATTTTGATAGCACTTTCATTGTCACATAAAAGAGGCACTTTGTCACAATTGACACCATATTCCTTTAAAGTTTGCCTCATCCATAATAATTGTGTACAAGCACTTGCAGCAGCAACATATTCAGCTTCGGCGGTTGAGAGTGATATGCAATTTTGTTTCTTTGAAGACCAACACACTAGAGACCTGCCCAAGAATTGGCATGCACCAGAAGTTGATTTTCGATCATCTTTGTCACCAGCCCAATCTGAATCAGTGTAACCACATAGAGAGAAACTGGAGCCTTTGGGATACCATAAACCAAAATTTGGGGAATGAACCAAATATCTGAAGATTCTCTTGACCGCCACTAAGTGGCTTTCTTTAGGAGCGGCTTGGTACCTTGCACACACTCCTACACTCAACACGATATCGGGCCTAGATGCGCAAAGGTAAAGGAGAGAGCCGATCATGGATCGGTATACCTTTTGGTCCACGTCGACCCTTGGGATTAAGCTCAAGGTGACACTTAGTTTGCATTGGAGTAGCAACGCCATTGAGATCCGTCATCTTGAACCTCTTGAGCATGTCTTGGATGTACTTAGCTTGATTAATGAAAGTTACCTCTCTAAGTTGTTTGATCTCGAATCCAAGAAAGAACCTCAATTCTCCCATCATAGACATCTCAAACCTGTCAGTCATAAGCTTTGAAAATTCATCATTAAAATCTTGGTTAGTAGAGCCAAAAATAATGTCGTCTACATATAGTTTGCATACAAAAAGCTCCCCATTAACCTTCTTAGTAAAAAGAGTGGGATCGATTTTCCCAACTTCGAATCCACGGTCTAACAAAAGCTCTTTAAGGTTCTCATACCACGCACGTGGGGATTGTTTAAGGCCATAGAGCACCTTATCAAGTTTGTAGACATGGTTCGGAAATTTGGGATCCTCAAAACCCGAGGGTTGCTTGACGTATACCAACTCATGTAGTGGACCATTAAGAAAAGCACTCTTAACATCCATTTGCTATAATTTAAAATTATGATGAGCGACATAGGAAAGAAGGATACAGATGGACTCAAGAAGAGATACAAGAGCATAAGTTTCACCGAAAGCAATCCCTTCCACTTGAGAGAATCCTTGAGCCACTAGCCTTGCTTTATTCCTTACAACAATGCCATTTTCATCTTGTTTGTTCTTGAAAATCCACTTGGTGCCGATAACATTGCAGCACTCTTTGGGTTTCTCTACGAGCTTACAAACCTTGTTACACTCAAAGTTATTTAATTCTTCATGTATTGCAACCACCCAATCGGGATCTTCAAGAGCATCAAAGACCTTCTTTAGTTCAACCATTGAAATGTGAGCTTGATGATCACAGAAGCTAGCAAGTTCTCTTCTAGTTGACACTCTTCTTAGATCACCAACAACCTTGTCAAGAGTGTGACCTCTTAGCTCTAGGTTCCGATCAGCGCGAGCTTTACAATGAGCCTCAATTTCCTTATTGTGTCTAGAAGGAGTTGATTCAGCATTTGGATCCTTGTCTTGGCCACTACCGATCTGATCTGAGCTTATCTTGATCTGAGCTTATCAATTTCCTTATCTTGATCTGAGCTTGAAACAGGCGACTGTTGCTGTTTAGGTTCTTCAGGGCTGGATAATCCGCCCCTGGGTGGGGCCGGACTATCCGGCCTGGGAGATGCAGCTGCAACTTCTTCCTGAGAGACCCTGGCAGATCTTGGAGTTCTAGGGCCGGATAATCCGCCCCTCGGGGCCGGAGAATCCGGCCTGGGAGTTTCTTGGTTGTTTTGTTCTTCTTGATGTCCACTAGAGCAAGTTGGATTGCCAGGGGCGGACTGTCCGGCCCTTGGAGGGGGGGATAGTCCGGCCTGGGACTATCATTTTTCCCAAAAGACTGATGATCTTCAGCAGGTTGAGGTGTTGGTGCAGAGGTTTCTCCAGCAGGAGGGGCTTGTTGATCTTGTGTAGATGAGGGTTCCACTTGAGTGGAGCATTGTCATTCCCGATCCTCCACAAGGGGTTCCTCAATGGAGCGGAAAAATCCCACGCCCATTCTTCTTATGGCATCTTGGGGTATTTCAACATCTTCGTCACAAACATCAACTTGCCCCACATGGGAGCCATCATTTTCATCGAATTCCACACTACAAGATTCTACAACAATTTCGGAGAGCTTTTTGTAGACTCTATAAGTGTGGGATTAGGCACCGTAACCAGCAAAAATACCTTCTAAAGCCTTAGACTCAAATTTAGACAAGCGTACTCCTTTGATGAGAAAGAAACACTTACAACCGAATACCCGGAAGTATGAAATGTTGGGCTTGTTAGAAGTCAGTATTTCATATGGAGTCTTGTCCAAGATCTTGCGGAGGTAGAGCCGATTTGATGAGTGACAAGCGGTGGATATGGCTTTAGCCCAAAAGTTTTAAGGAGACTTGAATTCAGCCAACATTGATCTAGACATATTCATCAAAGTGTTGTTCTTCCTCTCAGCTACACCATTTTGTTGAGGGGTGTACGCATTGGAATATTGATGTCTTATCCCCTCTTCACTTAGAAATTCATTCAATGTGTAGTTCTTGAACTCGGAGCCGTTGTCACTTCTTATTGCCAAGATGGGAACATTGTGTTGACGCTGAACCTCATTGGCGAAGTCAATGACCGCTTGTTGAGTCTCACTCTTTAGCTTGAAGAAATAGACCCATGTGTATCTTGAGTAATCATCGACTATCACCAAGCAATATTTCTTACCACCGAGATTGGCATGAGATGGAGGACCAAATAAGTCCACATGAAGTAATTCCAAGATTCTTTTTGAAGAAACAATAGTTTTCCTCTTGTGGGGAGAGTCATGCATTTTGCCTTCAACACAAGCCCTGCAAATGCGATCTTTGGCAAAGGAAACATTGTATTTTAGTCCAAGGATGTGGCCACCCTTGTGAAGACTTTGTAAAGTTCTCATGTTGACATGGGCTAAACGGCGATGCCATAGCCATCCCACATCAGCCTTTCCGAATAAGCACATCGGAACCGAAGTGGTTTTCCCCGAAAAGTCCACCACATACATGTCATTTTCAACGTACCCAACAAAAGCGACCTTTAGAGACTTGCTCCACAAGAGTACCAGCAAATCATCATCAATGAAAACAGCAAAGCCCATCTTACCAAGGGAACAGACATAAAGTAAGTTGTAACCGAGGGTCTCAACAAGCATGACGTCCACGAGAGAGATATCATGGGCAACCACAACCTTGCCAAGACCCAATACCTGAGTTTTGGACTTATCACCATAGGAGACAGCAATATTATCATGATTGGGTCGCATCTCCGTGATGATCTCTTTGCTTCCGGTCATATGACTAGTGCACCCACTGTCCAACACCCATTTAGAACCACCGGAAGCTGTCAACACCCTGATTTTTTAATCCCAGATGCCTGTTATGCCATACATCGCAATCCCAGGATTACCATTTTTGCGAGACATAACAGAATTGGATACCATAGTACATCATCCATTACAAACCGTACATAAGTTCTTACACAAATAGGGATCTCATGATCCAGTTCTTAATACAACATCAAGCAGCGGAATACGTAATAATAACGGTAGCGTAGGCGAAGCTCCATCTTCAGGGTCATAGGCAATGCTGACGATGGGAGATGATCCTAGTTGTCGTAACCTTCCCGGGGTCCATCCTCCAGGTACTCCTCTTCATAGTCTGGCCATGGGAATAGCCAGGGACAAAGCCATGAGTACTCTTTAAGTACTCGCAAACTAATACTAACAGGTAAAGGGGTTTTTAGATAATAGGATACTAGGCTCCAGGGTTGTTTTGCAAAAGCCAGATTTATCTCTACGAAGTTCCAAAGCTAATCACAATTTTATAACTCCTAACTGGGATCTTGTATTTCATATCACAACCCTGTTGTGGTCAAGTCAAAGTCTCAATTCATGTCACAAGTCATTTTGAAAAGTCTGACGGGGGAATAGTATGGCCACTCCAACTGTCCATAATCGCGGACGCGGCTATTCGAATAGTTTGACACTCTGCAGAGATTGTACACTTTCACCACAACATTCGATACATCCGTCAGGAACAAATCCTGAATTCACCATACTCAGTATGCGGATAATCAATCCTAACGTTTCGATTACACGCCCTAGTATAAGCACCTCTCCTGTGAGTTTGGCCTCCCAACCATGACCATCTGTCATCTTGGGTACTGCACAGGTGGACAATCTTCACAAGGTAGCCTCAGCTCAGACCTTGGCCGTGAGGGAACTAATCCTAAGGTATATAAGTTTCCAGTCAAGCCCTACCCAATCTTCAGGTATTGTGGTTGTACGATAAAATTGGAATGGTATCGCATCCAGACAACCATCAGTTTTATAATGGGCTAAGGCTCATGCCTCAACATTTTCATCACCAAAATCATCAGGTGTTCGGAAACACATGTCCAAAACATTTCAACAGAATGATCCATCATTCCAAGGTTTTCATAACCATTTTCACCAAGTATTACCATCTAATGTTGATCAAGTTTTATGCTTAGCACTAGCATCTACAAGTGGGGGTAAGCACTAATGAGGGGTGGTAAACTAGTGGAGTTTCAGCTAAGTTTAATCTCATGCCTTAAGATGACATCAGGATTATCTATCTTAGGCCAAATTTTATGCTCTTTATGCAACCTTCACATATCCTTCTAGTATCTACCATTTATTCTGGTAAACTCTAAGTAAGAGCTTTGATAAAGAAATAAAATATAAAGCTTGTAAGTAAAAACTAGGATTGGTTTATCAAGTGGATATGATCACATATACTTAAGGCATATAGTGGTCATAGTAACAATTAGTGGTTTGTGGCATCAGTAGGGTATCTTGCAAGGGTTAGCTTGCACATTCACTAGTAGTATCAGGCTTGCATTAGTGTCAATATAAGCTTGCCTTGTGCAGAGCAGTGGTTGAAGTTCTCCTCGGCTTCTTCTACGTAGAATCCTCATTCCTCCTCGTTTCCTTGGTCGGTACTATCGTCTATGAATAAATACGAGGTACACAATCACCAAACAATACTTAACTACTTGCAATCATCACACACAAGGGTCCTATAGATGATCTAACATCATCTCTAACATTACAAGATTAAGGCTTGGTTTAATTCTTTTTATTTTTAGAAAAGCAATTTCTAATTATTGAAAAACTACTTAAGATTTAATATTCTCCAAACCAAACATGGGATCATGTTGACACATGTAATCACCACATATTTTAGTCCATGGGAATATGATTTAAAGTGGTGTCACAATTTAATAAGGTTTTACCCTTTTATTTTAATTAATTAAAGTGGCTAGAAATGCCTATGTAGCATTCTTTTATTACTTGAACATTATTTCTGCAAGTAAACCTATATATTTTTATATATTCTGAAAGGTATGGTTAAATGTGATTTTTGAGAGTTGGAATCAACTCAAAAGCTATTATGGTTTAAATTTGAAAAATGTTTGAATACAGAAAAGCTTCTGCCTTGTTATTTTTACCATGGGTGATCTATAGATCCAAATGACTTGAATCCAACGGGCTTGGATTCAGCATTCCCAGACCTTTCTAACAAAATTAGTTTCATTCAATTTGATGCACTGAATCGATCTGGGTTGATTTTTGAAGTTGGGTATAGAAGTGAGTTTGAAATAAAATGGAAAAGGTTTAATTTGAATAAGCGGGCTGCTGGGTGCTGGGAAGCGATCTCGGCCGGCCTGCTAAGCGCAGTGCTCCCGCGGGCTGCTTAAGTGGGTGTCCCCACTCGTCAGTGAGACAGGGGGTGCGAAGCGGTACGGGGCAACGTGGTGCGTTCGATCTGATTCTAATCCAACGGCTGAGAGTCATCGTCGACGTTGAGCAACGCCGACGAGAAAGAAACCTAACGCGACTAGTGGAGGTTGCTGGGGGCTCACCGGGGTGCTGGCGAGGGTCGGCGAGGCGGGCGAACGACGAAGTCGACGACGGCGAACTCAGGGGTGGTCGCGGCTCACTGGGTGGAAAATCGATGGGCCCTTCTTCTCCAGAGGTGGCGGGCTCCAGTGAAATTCCGGCGATGTGCTGCTCGCCTTGCTCCGGGAACGGTGTGGCACGATCAGTGAGGAGAGGGGAGTAGAATGGTGTGAAGGATTCGAGCGGGGGTGGCCTCTATTTATAGTCGAGCGAGGGGACCGACGGGGCGCCTGATGAGCTCGTCGGCGATACAGCGGCTATTGGCATGGGCGAAGGTAGGGGCAGTGCGGTGTTCTGGTGATGCTCAACGACATGGTTTCGAGGCGTGCATGCGGCTTGGTCTAGAACATGCGACGCTCTGCAGTAGGCGGCGCCTTCGGCGGCGGTGGTCGCGTCACGGGCGGCAAACGAGATCTGGCGGTCTCCGGTCGGTGGCGATCGTGTATGCACGCTTGGCGGCGCGTGCGCGGTGGGCTTTGGCCGAGGGTGGCGCTCTGGCGCACGGCATGGTCATGGCGCCGGGCTGGATCCGCGTGTGGTCCAGGGTTGGCAAGGTTCGAGTGGTGGATGGGAGTGGCGATGATTGGGCTGCCTCCCTGCATATCGGCTAGGCTTGTTTCTCCTCCTAGCTTGCTGTCTCCACTGGGGTGGCATGGGTGTGCTCGGCTGTTCACCATTGATGGAAATGCCAAGCTTACAGTGAGGCTAGTGCTTGGTTTAACTTACTAGATGATCTACTGAGATGGTTGTGAGCTAAAGAGGGAACAAGTTAGGCTTCAATCATTGCTCACTATAGTGTTTAGGATTTTGATGATTTGTGTCTGCAACTTGTTTGATGAAATGGCCGCATGAATTCAAGTTTTGAATTTTGAAAAGATTTTTGGTGGGTGTGCTAGATTGGTGCTGGTGAGTCTGCAGATGCTTGGGTTTTGAAAGTTGAGCTTGTTTGAGTGGTTTTTGAAAAAGTAGGATCTTCCCATATGATAAAGATTCAATTTTGAATTGTCATTTAAACTATGTATTTGAAAGTTTCTGGATGATCACAAAGTGGGCCTTGATACTTTGTTATGAGTACATTCAAGGGGTGCAAAGATACATAAAAGTTTCTGTTAGGTTCTGAAAGTTTGAGACAGCCAAAGTAGGCGTGGGAGTTAAATTGGTCAAAGTGACCATTCCTTTATTTTATTTGTTTTGATTTATTTGTCTTTGAGAAAAGTGTGGTAAATGTTTTAGATGATGCTTAATTCACCCAAGAAACATTTTACAAGCAAAGAAACACATAAACAAGTTGGTTCAAAAGAATTTCAAATTAAATGCATACACATATGCATGCTTTCATAATTTTAATTAGAAAAGTTTTTGTTAACCCTAATTTTGATGCTTAGAGTTTGATGATTCAAGTTCAATATTTTTGGGATGTTACAGAAGCATAGCCCTGCAAGAGAATTACTTCTTGGTTTTAGGTACCCATTTTCAATGGGTCCTGTCATGTTAGTAACAAGGGTCTTTGGAACCCAAATAGACCAAGCAACATATTCATTAAAAGGACCAACATAATAAGCATACTCATCGGCATAATAATCACAAAAGAGTTCATAATTTGGATTGTGAGACCCTGCAAAACCAATATGGTCAGTTTTGTCTTTTGTGACATTCTTATCAGCGGTGTTTGTCTTTGATTGTTCACCCTTGGTCTTCTTTTTCTTGTTCTTCTTCTTATTGGACTTGGTGACATATCCAAGTCCCTCTTTTCCAAGATTTGACCTTTGCTTGTCAAGTATCTCATCAAGTGCACCCTTACCTTCGGGAGTGGCGTCATTGACAAGCTCAACTTCCACACTAGCATTATCCTTGTGAATATATGGTGATTTAGATGTGCTAGGAACATCATACTTGGTCAATCGAATTTGGAGCTGATCATGCGACTCATTGATAATGGAGAATTCACTTTTCAAAGCCTTGTGAGCGATGTCAAGTTTCTCCAATTCCTTGGAAAGTCTAGCATGAGCAGCCCCAAAGTCAATCTTTTCTTTCTTTAACTTCTTTGCTTTGGCTAATGCATTATCACGTTCCTTAACAAGCTTTGTCACCATTTCTTCATGTGACTCCTCAATAGACTCAAGCCTCTCTTCAAGAGAAGCCCGAGCCTCTTCTTCTTCTTCTAGAGCATTTTTTAAGGACGTAATTTCCATTGCATCCTCCCTTTCAATCCTGCCCTTTTCTTCAAGAAGCACTTCATTTTGGGCCAGCTGGTCCATAAGAGCCTCAAAATGTATTTTGTGCTCACCTTGCAAGTTAGTGAAAAAAGTTAAAAGCAATAATCTCTTCTTTAACCTTAAGACTAGTAGGATCATCCATGTCAACACATCCTTAGGAAAAGAATTGTTAGAAGTTGATACCTCAGAACCTCTTGCCATGAGACAAGTAGCATTCTTGTTGATGATGTTTTCGTTCAGAGAGTCAAAGAGAGATGTTGGTGTAGATGTGGTGACTATAACAGCCACCTCTCGAGAGCTATCATCCTCGTCTTCATCTTCACTTCCCGAAGAATATTCTTCTTCCTCGAAACAGGCATACGCCCAGCTATATAAATATAGCAACCATAGGTGGAACCGCTGCTGGGCCAGACAGCACAACGCCCAAAGAAAATAAAAAAGAAAAAAGAAAAAGAACAAGAAGAGAAAATAAAGCCGGCAACAGTGGCTTGACGAAAACGAAGATGACTTGCGACCGTTGCGCCCTCCAGCTATGTTCCACCACATGCCTAGCACTCCGAAGCGCCACGCACCAAGCAACACCTTCAAGAAGGAAGGCGACGATGACGACGCTGTTGCCCGGACATGTCCTAGGGTTTCCCCTGGTACGCTCCGGGAGGTGGGGAAGAGGTACTCCCGACGCCCTTCAGGAAGGACGATGGCACCCGCAGGCGTCACCGCGTCAGTTTCACAATGACAAGGATTTCTCCTGACCCCTCAAAAAACCCACACTTCCGGACGCTTCGCCGTGCTCCACCATGCTCGCCACCCGCCAACGCATGCCAACCCAGTCGCGCAACCATCACCGTCGTCTCACCGTGACACACGTAGCAGGACCAGTGAACAACAGCGTGCGGGAGGGAACAACCTCCACCATCGGAAGTCGGTAGCCGACCGGATACGGCCACGGAGGCAAACCAGGCCCACCTGGCCCAGCCGAGCCCATAGGGGTCCGTGAAGCCCCGCCACCGCACTGCAGCAGGGGAACCGTCGTCCAAGCCAACCCTCACACTAGCCCCTACTTCTCCATCCACTAGGGGATCAACCGCCACCGTCGATCCCTGCCGCCAAGTAGCAACATCGCCACCACCGCGTGCACCCGGGAATATCGGACCGCTGCCAGTCTGAGGTACACCACCTGAGCCTGCAAGGGTGCTCAGGGACGAGCATGGAAATCACGACATCTCCATGACAAGCACGGGTCCCTCGAGGAAGAACGGCGGACGACAACCAGATCCAGGCCCGCCCGGCCCAGATCTAGTACCCAGCCACACTGTAACCAGGGGGAAGCCCCTGCCACCCTCCGGTGAACAAGGACCCCGACCAGTGCCCACAAGGCCCAGATCGGGCCCAACCTGGCCCAGATCTGGCCCTGCAAAGGCCGCCGCCGAGAGCTCCTGAGGCGCCTCCCGTCGCTCCGCTAGCTGAGGATCCTGCCGCCACCTTGCCTAGGCAGCACGCCCCCGCCATGGCTTCGCCCTTCTGCGCCCCGGCCGAAGCACCAAGTGCGCCGCCGCCAGCAGGGAATCCCGCGTCTCCACCGCTGCCGCCGGAAGAAGAGACGCCGCCCGCACCGCAGGCTTAGCCGTGGCGCCACAAGCCGGAGGGAGAGGGAGGTCCTGGGAGGAGGAGGCGACCGAGACGCCCGCCTCGTCGCCCGCGGGGGCGAACGAGACGAGCCCGAACCGTTTTTTCTCGAGGGAAGAATATTCTTCTTGAGCTACTAGAACAATCTTAGGTTGCTTCTTAAAAGGAGCATTCTTCTTTACAAATTGTTTCTTGCGTGGAGCCTTTGACTTTTCATTGAGAATGAGTCTTCCTCCATTGTCTTCCCTACTTTGATACGGACACTCAGCTACAAAGTGCAGCCCGTCTCCACAGTTGAAACAAGTTCTCAGCTTGGGACCGTTTTCCTTTCTTCCATAAGCTCCACTCTTGCGTTCTAGTTCAGATTTGGCCTTGGCTAGATCCTTCCAAAAGTTTCTAGCATAGAAGGCCATGTATTGTCCATGAATTCTTTTTACATCCTTGGGACAGTCCATACCTTCTATGTCATCTTCATCATGATCATCCACACACTTGTCTTCAAGTCCATGTTGACACCCTTTTGCATTCCCATAGCTCGTGCACGAGCATCTTCAACATTCTTGGCAGCCACTTTGAAAGCGGCCATGTCTTGCATTACCTCATTGGATGTCATAAGGTGGTAGTTATGCCTTCCTTGGAGACTCTTCAAATCTGTGGGCTCAAATGGCATAAGAGCACTGACATACTTGCGCTTGATCCAAGCATCATCAACATGAGAGGCACCATGATTCCTGAAAGTGGTGGCCATTGACTTGAGCCTCCTATACATGTCCTCGTGGTCTTCTCCATCCAACATATAGAATCCTTCAGCTTCATTGCTCAAAGCATCATATCTATTTATTCTCATACTTTCATTTCCAATGAAGAGCTCGGTGAGGGCATCCCAAGCTTCCTTAGCCGTGCTAAGATGCTGAATGTGTGGCATGTCTTTGTCACCCACACCAAGCTGAATCATGTGTAGAGCCGTAGCATTGAGTTGACTGTCAACAACCTCTCTTCTTGTTAGGTTATGGGGATGTCCAACATGAAGGCCATTCTCTATGATTTTCCACAACTCAATGGAGGAGCTGCACACATGAGACTTCATAAAAAATTGCCATTGATTAAAAGTAGATGCTGAAAGTTTGGGTGGATCACCCCTATTATGTATATGTGGGTGTGGGATAGCTGGATCAGGAGAATACACATGGGAAACCTCATTGTATCCTTCCTTACCACTATCCTTTTTCGAGGAGGAGCTCTTGCTAGTGCCATCACCAACCACTTCGTTATCTTTGGAATCGGTTTTACCCGTTTCCTTGGATTGCGGAGTGGTAGCCTCAAAGGCAGATGGAGGTGATGCTGCGAATGTGGAGAGACGCATTATCATTTGACGCATATCTTCCATCTTAGCCTCCATTAAACTAATCAAGGTTGTTTCCAACGTCTTGAGATCATTCATGGTGACTACCTCTGGAGCATCACTCCCATATCCCTTGGAACCCATACTTCTTTGAGGCGGTTAAGCCCGAATTAAGAGTCGGGGCTCTGATACCAATTAGAATGGATCGTATGGGCACCTAGAGGGGGGTGAATAGGTGCTACTCAATTTTTAGTTCTTTTTCAATTTTAGGCTTGACACGAAGTAAATTCTCTAGATATGCAACTACGAGAATTTCCCTATATGCAAACCTAGCTACTAAGCACGTAAAGAGAGGAGCGAGGAAATCGTAGTGGAGCACGCGGAGACACAGGGATTTGTTTTACCGTAGTTCCTTCCTTATTAAGGGAAGTACATCTGCGTTGGAGGGGTGGGCGATTCTAAGACCACCACGACACAATAGACCTCACCCTATTCTCCAATGGATCTCGTCACGAAAGGCCTGATCCACCTTCTCCACTATTGGTATCCTTCGAGGCGGGAACCGGTGCATTTACAACTCTACCGGGGCACACACCCACAACTGAATTGGGAGCTCCCGTAATGACAATAAGCTGTCACAAGAACAAGGATTATCAATATAATCAAAAGCAAGGATCTAGATATTTGCAAGAAATACTAGATCGGAGATTCTCCAAATGAATGGAGAGGAGATGAAGCGCTTGATTGCAGTTGTTGAAGATCGAGTCCTCCTCCTTCGATTCCCCTAGGGACGGAGCCTTTGGGTGGATGAAGGTGGAGCTCTCTTGGATAAAGGTTGAAGAACAGATCTTGACTTTTTCGAATGAACCAAGATATCTAACAGGAGGGGGAAGGCTGGCTTAAATACACCCTGCTCAGATCTGGCCATTGGTGAAGTTTGGGGGCAGATTATCCGCCCCCACTAGGGGCGGACTATCCGCCATGGGGGAAAATCTGCCCCCATACAGAAGGTCGCGTCGGTCTTGACTTGGAGAAAATCCTCGAGGGGGCGGATTATCCGCCCCCCTCAAGGGGCGGACTATCCGCCCCTGGGGAAAGTCCGCCCCAGAGACGGAGAGTCCGTGGGAAAATCCGCCCCCATACAGAGGGTCGCGTCGGTCTTGACTTGGAGAAATCCTGGGGGGGACTATCCGACCCACCCAAGGGGCGGACTATCCGGCCTGGCCGGAAAATCCGTCAGATATTCCGCACCATTCTGAGGGTTGCACCCTTCTGAGTTTGGGGAGGGGCGGATTATCCGCCCCCCAAAAATAGTTTCCTTTTCTTTTTCAAGGTAGAGATCTGCAGCACTTCAACACACATTAAATAATCCTTGATATTGTTATCTAACAACACTAGGAATTATGAAATATTCTTTCAGTTTTATATCCAGGGGCAGAGCCAAAAACAGCCTAAGACTGGTGCTAATAGAACCTTAGTGGTGCTAGTTACCTAGGATTTTCATAATTATAGCCTTAAAATTAACGCATGCTCATTGTAATGTAGCTGCTAGGCTGGTGCTACAGCACAGGTAGCACCACCCGCAGATCCGTCCCGTTCATCTCTATGTTAGGACGTGATGCCCAT
This sequence comes from Avena insularis, assembly GCA_023614405.1. Classification (NCBI taxonomy): domain Eukaryota; kingdom Viridiplantae; phylum Streptophyta; class Magnoliopsida; order Poales; family Poaceae; genus Avena; species Avena insularis. The sequence continues at coordinate 24,113,459 of CM042689.1, read as the reverse complement.
TTGAATCTTATCGTACATAAATAGAAGTTTCATGAATATTTATCATTGATGAATTGTTTTATGATCACCACAATTTAAAAAGAGAGTAGACAAGTGAAGCTATGAACCCTTGTCCAATTTTAATCATAATAAACAACTTTCCATTGCAATTACTACCCTTTTTATTTTCTGCAATTTATTATTTTGAAAATATAAAAATACTTTTCCTACTTGTAATCACTCATAAAAACCAAAAACAACTTTATCTTCACATATCTCATATAGTTTGCATTGTTTTATTTTATTTATATTTTATATTACTAATATAAAACCTTGTGCTTCACAATCACTTGATGGAGTTAGGGACACAAGACAAATTATTTTGCTTTATAGCTTGCTTGACAAGGAGAAGGAGAATAACTTCTAAGCCAGTTCCCGGGAGTTCGATTTAAACTCACGAGTCACCTTGTGAGGAAAGAAAAAGCTTGACACTCTGCACTTGGAGTTCCAACGAAAAATGGTTAAGATTGTTGCCATCAGATGCTCACCTGCGAGTTCGAGCGCGACCGCGAGTCTGAGATCCTCCACGAGAGGGCGGAGGCTCATCATGTCGTGGCGCTCGTGCATGCGTAGATGGCGAAGGAGGAGGCGAGCGTAGCGTCTTCAAGCTGGAGCTTGTCGACCTCATCAACCTCACCGAGGAGTGAGCTCCCCCAGTGGTGGAGGCAGAAAATATGTTTGAGGGGGCCAATGGAAGATTTCTCCTCTTGTAAACAGTTGGGGAGGGCCAAAGTGCTATAGTATGCAAATTTAAGGCTGTTTTACAAAAGAAATCAAGCAGTATATTAAAAAAATCTGCATGTTAGGCGGGGCCAGGCCCCTGCTGGTCCCGCTGTCTCCGCCACTGGCTACTCCGTCGCGCCCAGAAGCTCATCGACGAGCTCAATTTTGACCCTGGGCGCCGACGTAGCTTAACATATTTGTGTATGTAATCCACAAGCAGCTTTTGATCTGCTGCATATGTACGTTATCGAACTCGTATATGCTACTGTGTCTGTTTCAAAATATAAGATGTTTTAAGTTTGTGAACAAAATATATCTAGACTTTTTTTAATGTTTGATTCAGTCTAAATTTAAGTGAACCTATATACTAAAACAAGTCTAGATACATTTGATTCACAAAGTTAAAACATATCTTATATTTTGAAACAGAGTGAGTAGTAATTTCCCTTGAGATGATGTTCAGGACTGAAAAATGAAGTACCTCGCATGTATTCGGTGTTTTACCGTATCTGCTAGAGCCGCTCTTAGGCTGCTCAATTTATTCGGTAATGGCAGTACTGTTTCATCTTTCATCTGAAATTCACGAAAGTAATGCGGTATGTAGAAACCATGTAACTACTGATGCACATGAGTTCATGCTGAGGGGTCGTACAGATTTCGATCCTAGTGCAAGGCTACAATTATTGGATGAGCGCAAGGACTGAACAATCGTCGTGTATCTATCTTTCCACACGTTTATTTTGCCAGATCTAACAACTTGCTCCGACCTTCCTACATTGTATGAGCTGCAAAGTCTTATTCATTGACTGAATTATTAAGACCAACAGTTGGTTTGGCGGCCGTTTCATTCTGTGGACGTTTGCATCCACACACGTCCGGAGAGAAGGAGATATCTCCAAATTATTGGCCATCTATCTCTCTTGTTTGCTCTGGGACTGTGCAGACAGCACAGCTAATGACGATCGACCACTCTTGGTGTCTGGTCCTCTCGATCTTGCTGCTCCTGCACTGAAGTTAGCTGGATTTGATGATGCCTTTTTTTCTCGGGCTCTTACAGGGTGTCCGATCGGCGTGTAAAAAGTAGAACAGGTAGATTGTATTGGGTCTACTTGGTTAAGTTCCGAGGCCCTAGATCGTGTTTAATATATAGAAGGTTTACATCATAAGGAAGGAGGATAGGAGTAGGAGATTACAACGTATGCGACACGGTTCGGTCTACCGTGACCAGCGCGATCTCTAACAATCTCTAACATCCTCCCTTAATCACAACTTGGATAAGTTAAGATTATGTGTAAATTCTACAAAGCCTTTTACAGGAAGCGGTTTAGTAAAACCATCTGCTACTTGATCCTTTGAAGGAATAAACCGAATCTTCAGCTGCTTGTTCAACACTCGTTCTCTAACAAAGTGAAAATCAATCTCAATATGTTTGGCTCTTGCATGAAAGACAGGATTAGCTGACAAGTATGTTGCTCCCTGATTATCACACCAGAGACATGGTACTTGAGTTGATTTGACTCCAAGTTCTGCAAGCAAGGATTGCACCCATATTACTTCAGCTGTTGCATTAGCCACAACCTTGTATTCAGCTTCAGTGCTTGATCTGGAGACTGTAGCTTGTTTCTTAGCACTTCAAGAAATTAGGTTTGGCCCATAGAACACAGCAAAACCTCCAGTTGAATGTCGATCATCAACACAGCCAGCCCAGTCTGCATCTGAAAAGGCACTCACAAGTGTAGAATTTGACCTCATAAATGTCAACCCAGTGCTCATAGTGTGGCTAACATATCTCAAAATTCTCTTAGCAGCAGTCCAATGAATAGTAGTAGGAGCATGTAGATATTGACAAACTTTGTTAACAGCATACGATATGTCAGGTCGTGTAAGAGTTAAATATTGCAAAGCACCAACCATACTCCTGTATTTGGTGCTATCTTCTGGCCCTAATAGATCTCCCTCCAGTGCAGTTATTTTCTCAGAAGACGATAAAGGTGTAGGAACACCTGTGCAGTTTGTCATACCCACTCGTGCAATAATATCTTGAGCATATTTGGCTTGACTCAAAACAAGACCATTAGATACCTTATGCACTTCAATGCCCAAGAAGTAATGAAGATCTCCAAGATCCTTTAATGCAAATTCTTGACTGAGATCCTTCAAGAGCACCTCTGTAGCATCTTGTGAAGAGCTAGCCACAATTATATCATCGACATAGATAAGCATATAAATGGTCACACGAGACTTACGATAGATGAATAAAGAGGTATCAGATTTTGACGCAAGAAAACCCAACGCAACCAATTTAGAGCTCAACCGAGAGTACCAAGCTCTAGGTGCTTGCTTCAATCCGTAAAGCGCCTTATCAAGTTTGCAAACATAATTTTGTTTTCCCTTGTCTTCATAGCCAGGTGGTTGCTTCATGTAGACCTCTTCTTCAACAACACCATGAAGAAACGCGTTCTTGACATCTAACTGTCGCAAACTCCATCCCCTAGAGACAGAAATAGCCAGAACAAGTCGAACAGTTGCTATTTTAACAACCGGGCTGAAAGTATCTTCATAGTCAATTCCATATCGCTGCTTGAAACCTTTGGCAATGAGACGGGCTTTGTACCTATCAATAGAACCATCGGCCTTGTGTTTGACTTTATAAATCCAGCGACAATCAATAACATTTGTGCCTTTTTGTGGAGGGACCAACCTCCATGTACGATTTTGCATGAGAGCTCCATACTCCTCATCCATAGCCTTTTTTCAACAAGGATTGCTCAAGGCAGCTTGCACACATGCTGGTTCAGTCAACGTGGATGAAAGGCACCAACGAATTGTACCATCGGTATATTGTTTGGGCTGACGAACACCTCGAGAAGCACGAGTAGTGGGACGATCAGGACGTGCCACATGTTGATCAACAGCCAAAGGTGACACAGAAGATCCACCCCCTCCTAGAGAGGCGCCAGGCGCTGATTGCGAGGTCGATCCGGTGGCAGAACCCGCACCAGCCACAGCGGATCCAGGAGACAGCGCTGTGTGCGGGGCCAACAGAGGGGAGTGGTCACGATCCGGCGCAGAAGATCCTGGCGAGGGGGGCGGTCCGGCGTAACGCGTGGAGACTGCCCAGCGCTGTGCGCTCCAGACGCGGCAGGTGACCGCGTGTGATCCGAGAAATTCTGAGCGGGATCTGAGGAAGAATCAGACAGACAATCTGTTTCGTGAATTGTGTCACTGTCATCTTGTGTCAATATTTCATGTGACTCGTTTGGGCTTATTTGAACTCCATTTTCAGCAAAATTTTGACCAGCAACTGTATTTCGAAAAGGGGTTTCCTGCAGGACAACAAATGTAGAGCTAGAGACAGGATTAGTAGTACGAAAATTTAACATATGTGGCTCATCAGAATTGTTATCACCAAATTCATGATTTCGAAGAGAGGGATCAAGGAGTAAAATTTCTTTGCGAAGAAGAGCACCAGCATTTGGATGAAGACTTTTAAAAGGAAATACTGCCTCATCAAAGACAACGTCACGAGAGATATAGACACGACCAGTGTTAATCTCAAGACATTTAACTCCCTTGTGACGTGGACTATAACCTAAGAAGACACATTGTGTAGAGCGGAAGGCAAGTTTGCGTTTGTTGTAAGGACGGAGATTGGGCCAACATGCACATCCAAAAACACGAAGAGAAGTATAGTCAGGTTTAGAACCAAACAGACGATGAACAGGAGTATCATTTTTAATGACTTTGCTAGGAAGCATGTTAATGAGATAGGTGGCTGTGAGGAAAGCTTCATCCCAAAATTTTAGAGGCATGTGAGCATGAGCGAGAAGTGACAACCCTACTTCTACAATATGGTGGCAACATCACCGTTTTGTTGATGAGCATGGGGACAAGACACATGGTGAGAGATTCCTTGAGATTGAAAGAAGGAATTTAATTTCTCATACTCTCCTCCCCAGTCAGATTGAACGGTAAGAATCTTCCTATCAAGTTTTCTTTCAACAAGTTTTTGGAAATTAACAAAGGCATTATAAGCATCAGACTTTCGTTTGAGAAAATATATCCAAGAAAATTTACTATAATCATCAATAAAGGTTACATAATAGTCATGACGACTAACAGAGGTAGGTGCAGGACCCCATACATCAGAATAAACTAATTGAAGGGGCGATGTAAATACACTGGTGGAAATAGGATAGGGAAGCTGATGACTTTTAGCACGCTGACATGAATCACAAATTGAATCTATTATAGACTCTTTAACAAAGGGAAGTTTATTTTTACTAAGAACTTGACCGACGATGGCTAATGAAGGATGACCGAGACGACTATGCCACCTTTCTTGAGAAGGCGTGGTGACCACAAAATAATGCTTCTGAGAGGGAGGTGAAGACACCAAGGATGAAATAAGAGGGTATAGGCCACCAACGCATCTCCCTCTATGAAGAATTCTCTGAGTGTCCCGATCCTTAATCAAAAGAAGAAGGGATGAAATTCTATAAAGACACGATTATCGTGGGTGAAGCGATGAACAGAGAGTAATTTTTTAGATGCGTTGGGGACATGAAGTATATTATTGATATTGAAATTTTGAGCTGGGTGATGAACAATGGATTTGCCAATATGAGAAATTTTCATACCTTGCCCGTTAGCGGTGTTGACCTTGTCGGAACACTTGTAGGCGTCGCGAACAGTCAATTTGTTGAGCTCTCCTGTAACATGATGAGTCACGCCGGTGTCATAGTACCAATTTGTATCCACACCGTAGGAGGCTATGTGTGCGCCCTTCTCGCCAATAGATTCATCATCACCATCTTGGAGCCGATACCAACAGTCCTTTGCTAGGTGGCCTTCACGATTGCAAATCTGGCAGGTCACATCGACCCAAGGAGTAGTGTGGCGACATCCGCGACCACGGCCACGCCCCCCTCCAGAAGATGTACGGCCACATCCTCCGTGGCCTTGACGAGTTTGGCGATCATCTTGGTGATCTGAGCGTCAGTCATCTCGACGATCAAAGCGGCGATCGTTGCGATCTCCGCGGTCACCACGGGAGCGGTTGTAGTACTGATTGTTGTTGTATTGCTGACGGGAGGCCAGATTAGCAGAGGACTCGAAGCTCATCTCCTGGGTGCCGCTCAACATCAGTTGTCGCTCATCATAAGCATGTAGTTGTGCATAGAGAGAGCTGAGGGAAACCGGTGTGGTGACCACGCCAAGGGAAGCAACGAGTGAGTTGTAGGATCCTCCAAGTCCAGCAAGGATGAAAGAGACATGTTCTTTGGTGGTGACCGTGCAGCCAGCAGCTGCAAGTTCATCGACGATAACCTGCATCTTGGTGAGGAACGTCGAGGTGGAATCATTGTTCTTCTTTGTGTTGGCAAGGGCAACTCGTAGATTGGAAATTTTGGCCTCACACTGAGAGGCAAACATCTCCTCAATTGCTTTCCAAACGCCGGCTGCGTGCTCAATCCGTTGGACGTGCGGCAGGACTTCAGGCGAGAGGGATTGGAGGAGATACCCGAGGACAATCTGGTCGCGCGAGATCCAGTCATCATATTCCGGGTTGTTCTTGGTTTGCGCTGGTTTGCCAGCGGCTTTGTCCTCTGGGACAATCTCGATTCGTTCTGGCGGCTCGGCATCAGTACCATCAAGTAGTCCGACGAGGCGAGCGCCGCGGATGGGTGGCAGAACTTGGGCACGCCATCCTGGATAGTTGCGGCGGGTGAGCTTGTCCGTCGGGGGAGAGCCGAGGTTGATCACCGGATGTGGCGAGGCAGAGGTTGACATGGAGGCGGAAGTTGAGGGCGTAGGGGATGCGCGATATGCAGGCGATCAGCGATGTCGGCGAAGAAGCCGGCCTGATACCATGTAAAAAGTAGAACAAGTAGATTGTATTGGGTCTACTCGGTTAAGTTCCGAGGCCCTAGATCGTGTTTAATATATAGAAGGTTTACATCATAAGGAAGGAGGATAGGAGTAGGAGATTACAACGTATGCGACATAGTTCGGTCTACCGTGACCAGCGCGATCTCTAACAACCTCTAACACGGCGAAGATGAGGTTGTTTATCCCTGCTTATAGGAGTATAATTTGTAATATCTCGTGGTCTTTTTCATGGCGACTGCCACTTGGCTTGGATCAATTACTGTCGGCCGGTCATGCAACTAGTTACTACTACAAGACTCTCGTCTAGAGAAGGATAATATAGTCGTTATTTTCGATCTCTCGCAGAAAAAAAACATAAGACAGGTTGAGGTCAAGTCTCTTCCTGTTGTGCATCTGACTTTACCATAGATTGTTGAAGACACGACACATGATGATAACAGACTACAGAGCTTCGCAATGCGCCTGCTAAAACCAAACGGCCAGAAAAAATATAGATGTACGCCACAACTAAATACCTTTTGATCCAGCAATCTCTAGACATGATATAACCGTGAGAATTCGTCGGCGAACCCTTTAGAAACTCGCCCATGGAGAAGGATAACATAGTTATTTTCGATCTCTCCAAGAAAAAAAACGTTAAGACAGGTTGGGGTTGAGTCAATCCTAGGAAAAAAAACGTAAGACGGGTCGAGGTTGAGTCTCTCCCACGCACACACACACCCCTCCCCGTGTCAAATTTCGCATGCGAAGAGACGCCTACATGCATCGTATAGGTTAGGTGTGTGAGCGACAACCCACGAGGCGTGCAAGACCTCGTTTTATAGCGTGGGAAGCAGCTGTCATCTGAACGGTACCGTCCGTAATGTCGATGCGGCGGCCGGACGTTCCCCTGCGGTATCAGCCGTGGCGTAGGTGCGTGTTTGGGAAGAAAAAATGAGGGGGGACGGGCGAAGCTGGGCGCGCCGCGCGGTTGCGTATACGTCGTAGTAGCTAGCAGTGTGGGCGCGCGTGCGCGTGTGGGCGCGCACAGTGTGGCGATAAGGGAGGGGCGCCGGGGCCGGGAGAACGTGGTGTGTCGGGAGGAGGAAGACGACGACGCCGCGGCAAGCTAGCTGCTAGAGCTCGCCCGAGCGCCACCCTGTGTTGCACGCGGTGGTCCGACAGTCCGTCCGTGCGCGCGTGGACGTCGACGTACGGGCGGGGAGGACCGAACGCCGGCCATCCGTCGGTGGACCGCGCAGCGCTCTGACCGGTCTTCCGACCTAGCTAGGCAGGCTGGCAGTGGCAGGCAGCTCCGTCAGCCTCGCGACATCGTACGTGGAGTTACCTTACCATCCTGCCCTCGCGTGCTGCCGCAGCATCGCTGAGCAGCCAGAGCTCAGAACACATGCGAGAGAGAGAGGACAGAACCGTCAATTCCGCAGTCACCATCCAGTCCACCCAAGCCACGTGCTGACGTGCACTCCACCTCGCACGGGCCCGGCCTAGCACCAGTAGATCCATCCATCCACCGGACCGGGCCTCTCTATTTAACCACCACCTTCAATCCATCCATCGCTCTACTACCAACCAGTTCCAGTCTAGTAGTTCCCAAAAAAACTCCCATTCGTGCCGCTACACTCGCTCGGATCACTTCTTCCAGCTTGATCGGCGACATGGAGCTACCCGGAGCCTCCGTCCCACATTCCGTCCGCACGGCGTACAGCCAGCTCGTCACCGATGCGACGCAGCGCTCCCGGCGGCCACCGCCTACCCGGCGGAGGCAGGGCCGGTGCAGCGCCGCGCTGAAGCAGCACAAGACGAGGCTCTACATCCTCGGGAGGTGCCTGGCCATGCTCCTCTGCTGGCACGACCGCGATGACGACTCCGACTGAATCAATCGTCAGCCGGCCTGGCCCATACAGTACCAGATCGGAGCTTCCACCTTGGGTTATGTTTTTGTGCAGGTTCTTTCGTGATTTTTCGTTTTTTGTTTGAACAGCAAACTTACATACCTACTAGAGGAGAGAGAGGAGAGAGATGAGGCGAAAACGCCAGATGTGATCCGTATATGTCTTTTTTTTAGGTGATTGTTTCTTTGTTAAGTTAGCTGAGCAGACATTAAAACTACACAAGTGTATATGAAAGAAGGTTTTTACGTATAATTCCAGTGCGTTTTTCTCTTGTTCGAGTCGTCTGATGTGATTACCAATTCTGGGCTGCTCTGTTCATTTTTCACATGGTCTCGCACGCCCAGTTTTTCTTCGTAGCACAGCAAGTTTAATTTTCGACATGAGCTTGTGGAGTTCTAAATGAACAGTTTCGTGGGTTGTAATAATGATGGGAAAAATTGTTTGGATCTAAGGAGTTCGCTAAAAATAGATTAATGCAGTAATATTGTGTGGTTCAAATTTTGAGCAGCTGTTTTCAGCATGAACAAACATAAATTCTTCATCAAAGGATCTCCGTTCATCAAAGGAGAATTATTCTTTTTATGTAAAGAAAAGGAAATATTTTTAGCCTTCTACAATGCCTAGATCTCATATTGGGCCGAAAAGCTCTCGGATTTTTTCAGCCTTCTAGAAACACGCCCGCGATTATTATTGGGCTGTAACGTAGAGTGGAGATTCTTGGCCCCCGAGTTAGGATCCTCCTGTTATGTATAAATAAAAATCATATTTGCAAGTTTTAAAAATAATTGGAAAAACATCTGGATGTAGCAAATGATGTACCCACAAACATGTAAAATATCAATTTTAAATACTTTATATTTTGAGCTATATAAAAATGACATAAGTGTGGATGTGTGAATCATATTTTCAAATCCCCAAATTTTATTCTATTTTCATTTTTGTGTAGCCCACAATAAAAAAAATCATGTTGTGATTTGGCATTCTAGTGGAATACAAAATTAACTATGTCTAAAATTATTTTCAGATTTTTAAGACTTGTAAATATAATTTTTAAATTTTAAAAAATACACTATTAGGAAAATGGCTATAGGTAATCAGCACATCCGTAGCTCATATGGTTGAAGTGCCCCACGGCTAAAACAGGCGTGGCTCACCTATGGACAGTGCCCTACTAGTAACTAGAACAACCGTGGCGTACATGACCATAGTGCGTCACAGATATGTGTGGGCCAGGGCCCTATTGACCGCACGCCAAACATCCGTAGCGCACATAGGGTAGGTGCGCTACAGTTGTTAGTGTCAACCGTGGCGCACATGAAGGGGGTGCGCTATGCCTAAGCGCATGCCCCTCTCTGCTCTGAAATGGCCAGACACATTCGTGGTGCACTATGGCATGTGCGCCACGGATATATAAACTTAGTAGTAGGGCACCTTGTCCTAGTGCCCTACGCCTAACTATCCTGCACCAACTCCACCCCCCTGGATCGCCTTTTTAGGCTTTGCAAAAAATAAACGAAAATGATAAACACTTTAAAAAAATAAATCCTTTTATATTTAAGTAGGTAATCTGGTATAGCTTCTAGTAAAATTAACAAACATGAGTTTCGACTTTATTTGCAAAAAAAAGTCATGCCACGGTAAAAAGGCCGTAACTTTTGTATACGATATCGAAAAAAATCGTATAATATACCAAAATGACGAGAACAAGATTTCGCATACGCTCGCAACGACTAAGTCGTTTAGCGATTTTTTAGATTTTCAAAATTTGAAAAGAGTAAAAAGTTACGGTCAAAAGACCGTTTTTTCCTGCAGAAAAAAAAATAGAGGGCAACTTACCCGTAGCGCACCACCACCTAGTGCGCCACGGATAAGCTTGGGCGGGATTCAAATTTGAATCACCACCCCGCCCACCTACCCCTATTCCCTCCCTCTTCTCCTTTTCATTCTCCTCCCTCCTCCTTTTCCTTCTCTCTTCTCCTCCTCCTTTTCCTTCTCTCTTCTCCTCCTCCTCCTCCTTCCTTTGCACTGACGATGACGATGGTGGCCTTCTCCTCCTCCTTGATCCGGCATCCTCCTCTCCTTGCAGTGACGATGGCGATGGCGGCGGCGACCTTCTCCTCCTCCTCCTCCTTGCACGACGACCTCCTTCCTTGCGGCCTCCTCCTCCTTGCAGTCACGAAGAGCGACGACGAGCTCCGACGACCGCCGACGACCTCCTTCTCCTTGCGGCGACCTCCTCCCTTCTCCAGCCACACCTCCTTCTCCCTCTCTTCCTTGATGCCGGCAAGGAGTAGCACGGCCACGGCCTCCCGCACCTCCCTGCGGTGGTAGGTCGTGGCCACGGCCACCATGCTCCAGCGAGGCGACACGACGGCGGCGATGCGGACCCGATTGCTTTTGCAATTCAAAACGAGGGTGTTTTTTGCATTTCTTTTTTATTTTTGAAAAAAACATCCGTGGCGCACCTGTACCCCTACCCGTGGAGCACCTGGTAGTGCGCCACGCCTATCTTGATATAACCGTATGCGATGCAAAGGCGCCACGGCTATGAGATAGTCAGAAGGAGGCCCGTGGCCGCGCTGAGCGCCACTGAAGGCCTTTTCAAGTGCGCCACGAATAGGCGTTTTTCTAGTAGTGATAAAGGGATCACCGGAGCTCAGGAGTCAAAGACACTTTTCGTGTAACATGTGAGATATTTCTTTTTGGTGATGGTTCATAGCTAGATGTATATTCTATGTTCAAGGCCACCTATCGGTGCATTGTATCTGCAGATGCTACGTGGGATAGCTTACATAGAGTAGTTGGAAGGGTAGACATGGGAGACTCTGGGACGAGATTGGCGGTAGACATGGGAGACTCTGGGACGAGATTGGCAATGCGGCATTTATCCAGGTTCGTCCCTCGTTGTGGAGGTAAAGACCTACTTACTACTTTACAGTATTATGAGAGATCACATTCGATTACAATGGGTGCAACGAGTGAGAGATAGGATGTGTATGAGAGCATGTCCTATAGAGTTATTCTTGCTAGCCTTATATATATGAAGTAGCTAGGGTTTTACAATGTGTAACCCAAGTTGGTTATGGAAACCGAGTCATCTAATAGGCCGGATGGGCTTTTTTCTTGTACTTCAAGTTGTTATATGTTGATCCAAATTCTATAAAGTATAGGCCAACTTCAGACTCGTTACACTCGGCGCCCCCCGCGGTACGGTACGGATCGTCGAAGACCTAGGTTTTCACCGATATATAAACCCCTTGTAAGCCACCGGTTAGTATGAGTTGCATCTGTGAAATCCTCGGTGTTTGTAAACACTCCCTGATATAGTGAAGTTCCGCTGGCTGGCGTCCGTGGTTTTTTCCTCTCTTTGTTGGAGATGTTTTTCCACGTTAAATCTGTGTCCCCTTGGTGTGTTTTTGTTTTCGTTCTTCGTTATCTTCTTGTCGCAATTGTAACACAAGCCGATTCACCTCTGCACCTCTGAAGTCGGCCTGCTTCACTTCATGCGAGTCTAGCCTCCGAAATCTTCTGACCACTCCGCTTCGTGGGCCTATCCGGTTGAGTGGTTGACGAAAGAGACATGGAGACTCTGGAACGGGATTAGCAACATGTAGTTTACCTAGGTTTAGCCCCTCGCGGTGGAGGTAAATACCTACTCCCGCTTTACTGCATGATATGAGCTCGGATCTAATTACAATGGCACATGTCGGCTGTGCATCAGAACGTAGGTCTAAGACCCTCTAGTCGGAGCTTTCTATATGCAGCCCAGGTAGGGTTTACAAATTACAAGATAAGTCCGAATCAGTTCGGGAATCCAAGTGTTCGTCGAGAAGACTCCACTTGGGCTTCTGGGTTCAACCTGCTATCTTTCGCAAGCGATGGGCTATCCAGGTCTGGTCCACTGACTTGCCTCCTGAGCCTACCCGGTTGGGTATTCACTCGTCAAATACAATCACCGGATCAATAGAAATGAGTGATACAAAGAATACCTAATATGGACTACCTAACTGAGCAATAACTCGGTCAGACTAGAAGAAGAGAAGAACAAAATTGTCGGTCAGTGCTATCGTACTGGCAGTAGATCAGCTTAATGAAGTGGGACTCGGTAATCAGCTCGCCCACGTGGTTTTCTTCTCAGGTCTTCTTTTAAACCGACAATGCTATTATTGTTTGAGGTCTCTGTGATTAGCATACATGTAAGAGTAGTGTGCTTTGGCGGCAAAACTCTCTCCAAAAGTGGCTGGGAATTTTAGCTAAAGCCCCCTCTCTCTATGCATTAGATTGAAAAATTTGCCATGATCTTCCTATTTTTTTGGACATTCAAATCCGCATAGCAAAAATAATATATAGCACAACACCAAATCAGATAAATGTGAGTACTGAACATCACATGGTCATAACATAAATAGGGATTCAGGTTTTGCTCTGGCTCTGATGATTAGGCCTGACCGACATTTTTTGGCTGGACTCATCTATGAAGCCTACGGTGCGATAGCCTGCTGCCAGCCAGGTGATCTGAAGAATTTGCTTTAGTTTAACACTGATCCACTCATAAGATGGTGAAATAGGAGTGTCGGTGTAACTTTCCATTCACGTTCAAGAGATTCAGTTTGGTTCCAGCCACTGTCCAGTATAGATCAAGTTAAGTGCATGTGAGGTTCTGATTATCTCAGTTCAACTCTTTTAAGCTGCAGTTGAAGATGTAGAGCAGGTTAAGTTGCAAGTTGCAAGGAGATGCATGTTATAGCAGGTAAATATAAATGATCAGTATGCTGATCCAGATCTGGTAATTTGCAGTCTGATATAATGTACAGAATGTAAAATCTGTAAATAGATCAGATAATTTTTATATTCCACAATTACAGCTTACAGGTTTAGTTGATGGCTTCCCACCAACCCAATCTGTAAATGTGATCGATCGAGCGACGGATCAACGAGAGAGACAACGAGTTGCTAGTAGTTTAATGAACGTGGAAAAGAACTGCGTGTGGGAATACTGTCGGCTAGCTAGCTAAAGTAGCAGGGAATTAGCCAGGGGTACTACTGAATCAGGGAGTAGTTTAGATTATTGGTACGTCGTCAGACTATGGATTTGAAACAGGGAATCCTCATCTTTGCTTCCCTGATCCGATGATTAAGAGAGCACTCCGTACTCCCTAGCTTAGATAGGAGAAATATCTTGGATACATGAATAATGACCGAAACAAACAAATGCTCATGCCACTTGCTAACTTGCTAAGTGGCTGCTAACAAGATCGGAAGGCGAGAACAGTTTATGTTCAGTATAGTATATCTCATCAACACATGAACGAAATGCGTAAATGCTGCGGTTGGCCAAGTGGCGATGAGATCATCATCCATGATCTCAGTATATATGATGATAATCTTATTCATTCATACGGCTAGCTAGCGCGCCTGCAAATGCAGTGTTGTAGTGCTTTGCTTTATAATGATATACACTTTACTTCCTTGTAGCGAAGTGCACTGTTTGTGAACTCGATAAACATGTGACTTGCACAAACTATCGACCCACAAAAGGTAACATACAATGGTGCCTAGCCCCCCACTCAGCGACCAAGTTGCATCCATTTTCCTTTTTTATTTAAACACGTGGATAAACGGAGACTAGTGGAATTACCATGGATCAATCATATCTAGGGCTTTCATATTTTTCCTACTGTATTTGAGCTAGGTGCTCCGGGTGCTCATACCAACATTAACTGAAGACCTCAAAACGTAGCAGAAAATATATCGTCGGCACTCAGATACAGTATCAATCAATATGATACACATAAATCAATTTTAAATTTGATCTACATATTGAAAGCCAAAAATATAGAGATATATCGAAAATGAAAATCATAAAATTAATATTCGCTCAATTTGATTTTTTTTGAACATGTCACACTTTTGGTTCGGCTTTTGCCAGATTTGGGCTTCATCGTACAATATCCTACGAAAAAAGCTCCACAAAATTTTCTTATATTGCATGAATGAATGGTTAGTTAGTGGATTCCCGCCAAAATCGATCAACACTCAACTTTCTAAATTCACCATCGATCAATTGATCATGCTGTTTCTTGGATTCGTACGGTACACCCGTACAGTGCCAAAACAGAAGATTGGCCAACCGTCATTAACTAATGCTATCCAGTTAACCACCCAAGCACAGATTGGTGCGTTGGACTACATAGCGAGATCTTTTATAGTGTGGCAGATCCTCCTTTGTTTAGATCATACGCGCAATGCTACTATACTTGCGGTAGATCAAGTTAATCAAATGGGGCTCTGTAATTAGCTGGCCCATGTGGTTGATCTTATCTGGTCATCTTTTAAACTGCGGATGCTATAGTATTATTGTTTGAAGTCTATGTTATTCTGATAATTAGGTTTGACTGAATTTGTTTGTTGTTGGACTCATCTGTTGAGGCCTCCAGTGTGACAGACTGATTCCTGTGAGCCTGTCAGGTAAGCTGAAGAATATGCTTCGATAACCGAGTGTATTGTAAAAGAGAGTATCAGTATAACTGTCCATTCAGGAGGAAGAGATTCAGTTAGGTTTGGATCAAGTGTACATTAAAGATCAGTTCAACTGCATCTTGATCATCTGAACTCTTTTTTAAACTGCTAGCGAAGATGCAGAGTAGGTTACGTTGCAAGTTGCAAAGAGATGCATGATAGCTCGTAAATAAAAATGATCCCCAGGTGCCTCCAGATCTGGTGAAGTTTAGTGCAATGTAAATATTTTCTGATGCCCTCTTTTGTCAATTATTAGGCAGGAGAAATATGTTATCAGCTGGCTATGAACATTTTCTTGTTGAAATTAATATACCCAGCGTCACTTGCAGCTCACTGATACAAAACACGACTGAACAGTAAACACTGAAGAAACAAGAGATCGGCTAGGCCGCTTAATCGGTACACAAAGACAAAATGTTTGGATAAAATCTGTATACATGTATTAGATGACTTATGCATTCCACAAATTAAAACTTTAGTTGGTGGCTTCCCACCAAACCCGATCAGTAACCAACCAACTCCCCAAATTCAGGTTCAGTTGCTTATTTTTTCAGTTAAACTACACACCAACCATAGAACCAATCCAATGCAACCAAATCTCTAGTTACACAGTCAAATCAATTCCTTTTTTGCCTTCGGCTTCAATTCGTCGCCCTGCTCGCCTCCGGCGAGCTGATCAGCTCATATCGAGCATTCCCTGATGGAAGGACGCGACGCGGTCCGGCGTCACGCACTGTGTGATCAGCCGCGCCCCTGGCTTGTGGGCCCACGGCTTCACCAGAATGCAGGTGGCGATGTAGTCCAGGTTCGTCAGCGGCACGACGTGCGCCGGCGGGCCCCAGCCGTAGTCGACCTCGGCGAACCCGAGCCGCGTCCAGTCCGACACCAGCAGCGTCCGGTAGTCCGACGTGATCTGGTACGGGTCCACGCCACCACTGGCGCCGGCCTCCCCCGTCGCCCACCGCGTGAACTCCGCCGGCATCCGCCTCTTGCCGTCCTTGATGATCCTGACCACGTCCGGGATCGACGAGCCGGCCACCTTGCCCGCGGGCGCCGAGACGCGCATGATGTAGTAGCAGTTGCCGTAGAACCCTGCCCCGGCGCGGGGCAGCGAGGCGTGCAGCAGCGGGCGAGCGTTCATGGCGAAGCAGAGGTGGACGTCGGAGTCCGGGTCGAACCCCGCCGCGCGCGTGCGGCTCTGCCACGCCTTGGCCACCAGCACCTCGAACGCGGAGCACCAGGAGCCCCCGTGCGCCGCCGCGCTGTTGTTGTACTGGGACTTGTAGTGCGCGATGTAGTCGGCCGAGATGTCCATGGCGAGGTACTCGAGGCTCTTGGCGCCCGCGGGGGTGGGTAGGCTGCCGATGACGGCGGTGGCCGGGTTCGGGATGGCCTCGCGGCCCCACTGCGGCTGTACGGCCAGGCTTTCGGCGCTAAGGCCGCGCGCGAGGTCGCCGACGGCGGCCATGAACTGCGCGGCGCCGGGGCCGTCGGCGACGGCGTGGCTGAAGCGGAAGCCGACGACGAAGCCGCCGCAGGAGAAGGTGGTGACCTGGACGAGCAGCACGAGCCTCCGCTCCTCGTCCTTCTCGGCGGCGGGCGTGGGCTGGAGCAGCTCGTCCTTGGCGATCATCATGGGGTGCTCTAGGTAGTCCACGTCCTCCAGCCCGCAGGCGGCCTCGGCCTCGGTGAACCAGACGCCGCTGCCGTCGCCGCCGCAGTCTACCTGCAGCAGGCCTCCGTCGTCCGTGAACCCCAGGCGGCCGGCGAGCGGGTAGTACTGGACCAGTGCCTGCGCCAGCGCGCCCTCGATAGTCCTCGCCGGGCCGGCGCCGTTGATGTCACGGTCAGGGGACGGCTTGAAGACGTGCAGCGACTCGATGAGCGCCATCTGAGTCGGGTACCGGTCCAGCCAAGACAGGCGGAGCGGGCCGACCGGCATGGGCTCCGCCGGAGTCACCAAGCGCTGAGCCAGCCGCTCGACGGACTTGGCAGCCGCCATTGGGAACAAGAATGGAATGTAGTTGGTGAGAGGAAGAATTGATCGGTGGATGAAGACAGTCTTGGCTGCTCGGTCTGCAGCTGGTGGCTGGTGCTCGATCCCTTGCTCGAATGGTGGCTTCGGTTTGGACGTTGCTGCGTGTGGATTGCTTGACTTGGCAGGGAAGGGAGAAGCGCGTGGTATTTATAGGTCTCCGGAGGGTGACGAGGATAGGAGTCGGATGGAAGCTGACCCAGATTTGTTCTCTGCTCTGCTGGTGAATGGCGAGGAGGTCCTACGCTATGAATGAACGTCGGGGTCAAATGGTGGTGGAATGGCGCTTTCTTAGCTCTATCCAATCCCAAGCCCTCTGCAACTAACTAATTACTACAGCAGCTCGTACTGTTCTGCAGTTTCTTCTTTGTCCTAACAACTCCACGGCTGTCTTCAGATGTGTCCAATTAAATTATTTTCTTATCCAGGGTTAGCCAGTGTGATCATTCAAAAAAATTACTTCCTACATTTTAAACTACCATGCGCTCTGGGTTTATAAAAGTTAATTTTTGTAAAGTTTGACCAAATATATAGAGTATCAATATTTTGAATACCCAATATATATTATTAGAATCATCATAGAATACATTTCCGTATCTATATATACTTGGTATTGTGTAGATTTTGGAATTTTATCCTATATCCTTAATAGCAGAAATTATTAGAATTTAAAATTATTCTAAAAAATTGGGAATATTAATTCTGACTAAATCTCAAAGGGAATATAATTATAAACGAGGCTGCGTAAGAGAGATGTTTGTTGGAGTGTAATTAAACTCTCTAAATGGGTTATTTCTCGATATTATGAATTCTCAAATGGCTCACTGTCTAAGAGGTAATTATGGGGGACACTACAATACCATAAAGCAAACTTAGATTCGGTGTCGTCTGTAATAAAGAAATAGTTTTGGAGTTTAGGTATTTGAAATTTTGTTGACATGAACTTGTGTTTACTACCTTGCAACAAAAACTTGTGTTTACTGGATTCCTAGACCAAGAGATATTACCCAAATTATAATAAACTTTGGAAGCAAATCATTTATATAATTATACAAGTATATGACCAATAGATGTAACTAGTTTTCTTGATATGCAATTGATGCTTCCCCTTTTATTTTGAGGGGAAATTGCGGTAATTTATTAAATCCCAGTTACATCTTGAGCCAACAGGTTTTCAATACAATCCGAATGAAGTGAAAACCACGTTTTACAAATCTCTAACCGCAACCCTCTTGCGCTAATACCCGAGCAACTTGATTGGTTGTATGTCGTGCCCACTTGACCTTGAACTCATCAATATCCCAAAGCTCTTTCTTGATCTCTTCAACCAGCATGCCATGCATGATGCATCGACATGTTCTTTGCCTCATTGTTCAGCTTAGCCACCACAACAACACTATCCGTCTCCAAGATGATTTTTGATGAGTCTAAAATTGAAGCATATTTACCTCTTGTTTTTGCACAAATAGAGTACAATTTTTGGTATTTTACCGTGCTCGCGCGCTCTTCTGTCCTTGTTTCAATAGGATCATGAATCACTAAGTCTCTTGTGAACATATCAATTAGGACTATCATATTATGTAGTAATATGATATTTCTAAGTGATAAATGTCATTTAATTGATTTTTTTCTCGCACCTGGGAGATTGGAAAATGTAGAGGAGAGCTCTAGGGAGCTTAACGACCACTGGTACGGGCCGGCCTTTGCCTGTACCGCCCGTCCGTACCATGTGGAAGCGTGTACGCCTCGTTAAATACTCTCACCTTATAAAGACGGGTCTGAGATCCGACATTCACAGAAACTTCCAAATACCACACCAGAGAGGGATATGGAGGAGGAACTTGGAGAAGAGAAAATCCTTGATGCTTCACGGATCATTGGAGGACATCACATCATCCCCTTCATCATCAACCGCTGCATCTACATCACCATTGCTACCCCCATCTTCCACACATTAGATCTTGTTGTAATTCCAAATTCAATTGTGGTTTGCACTAGATTCATCCCCATATTTTTATCCATACATTTGATTATGATGATGTTGTTGATTGCTTCCATGTGTGAGTAGTTCCCTTTGATCTTGGGGAGATGGAGAAACCCTAGCACTATTATGAAATGAAATAAAGATGATCTATTACTTGTGTCCATAATCTATTGATTTATGATATTATGTTTGATCTCCCTCTTTAGATGGTATGTGTAGTCGGCCACATATCATTTGCCTTCAGGAATAAAGAGAGGGTGATATCATTAGAACGTGTATGGGAGCATGTCTAGTGTTACTTTCGTGACTACAAGCATTGGCTTATAACCTGCAGAGTCAAAGGAGGAATAAAGAGAGATTCACTAAGCTAATTACGATATTCATGGGGAAATCCTTAATTGTGGTGGTCTGTATGAGTTACTACTCTGAGGCATCGTTGTGGTTATTTAGAGATGACCTCATTACCTGGCTCAAGAAAGCATCTGTCCACGAGTCTTGTAGTGAACATCTTATTATGGAACTTCCTCCACACATATCATGACACAACAAATATGTTATCCTAATTATGATCAATTACAACATGCTAGTGGTGTATCCTACATCCCCGAGAACGCTTTAGCCTTATTGAGTCCCAACACCGTTTCCAACGCTTTTGTTACTTGCTTTCTTTTACTTGTTTTAATAACTTTTCTGCATTCAATCAAAAAACTTTCAAACACCCATTACTCGAAATCAAAGGCATCTTACAAGTATCCTTTGGTAGACAGTAATAAGGGGCATAAAGACCTTAACCAAATAGCTTTTTGTGGGTTCGATACTCTTATTTTGAAACTAGCTACAATTGATCTGTGCACTTGCAATCATCAATCTTCCACGGGTTTAACTCCTTGACCATCGCCATGGCTCGCTTACAAGCTCGCAATTCCGCATCTTCGGCGTCGAGGAGGGAGGGGGAAATGGCATGCCCTACAATAAAGCGTCCATCATGGTCACGCACAACCATGCCTCCACCACCTTTATCCGAGTCATGCTTCATCACGCCATCAACGTTAACCTTCAACCAGCCATCTGCTGGCCAGACCCAGCGATCAGACAAAGAAGGAGGCTTAGTAGTCTTGATCGTCTGAATGTTCTACCATTCCTCGAGTAAATTGATAGAGCGTCTTGCGATGTCCACGGTTCCTATATCTTCCTAGACTCCCTCGCGTCATTTTTAGCAAGCCAGCAATGTTACAGAATCATCATACTAACCTTAATCACGTGGACCTAGACAAAAGTGAACCATTCCAATAGCCAAGTAAGAAGGTCTCTCTAGTTGTGCAATTAGTAGGAGGGCAGAAAATAGATGCTTCAGCGTGTTCTCGAATAATCTTTTTTGAGTGGGGGCAATGCCAAAAACGATGAAGAGCCATCTCCTCTCATCCACATGCCACACATGTCACCCCACCCTTGATTTGTTTACGCTGCATCTCCACGTCTGTCGTGAGTTCATCCTTCATTAGTCTCCAAACGTGCACCTTAAACTTTCCATGAGCATTGGAATTCTAGAGAGCAAGCCAACCATTGTGTGCCTCAACGGAACTAGGGGATCCAACTCCGCCTTCAACAATCTTCTTTTGTTTCATCTTTAGGTGGTAAGATGAACGCACTTTGAACACAGCGTTCTTGGTATAACTCCATGAAAATTGATCCATGGTACTCGAACCTCCAACTCAAATCATCTTCACGTCACATGCATCAAATTCATACAAATACTGATCGAAATTTGCCCCTTTCCAACTCTTCTTATCTTGTTTGAGGAAATCTCTCACTTTATGTAGTGTTGTTGCTAGGGCATCGGCCTTATGACCAAACGGCCGCTGGCAGTCATCTCTAGGGATCCAAAATCTTGTTTAGAAATTAACTTGGACTCCATCACCCACTCTCCAGATTAGTGCTAGCTTCAATAAATCTCTTCCATGCAATATTCTCCACCATGAGAAGGAACCGCGGCCAACAAAACCTGCATGCATCATGTTAGAGTTCTTGAAGTAGCCTTGAGGACACGTGCAAGGAGTGATGTTGGCACCGTCAATATCCTCCACACCTGCTTAGCCAAGAGAGCGGTATTGAACGCCTCATAGTCTCAGAAACCCATACCGCCAACGCTCTTGAGTTGGCACATCTTCTCCCAAGAAATCCAATGAACCTTGAAAGAACCATCAACATCACCCCACCAGAGGTTCGACGAGATTGATCTGAGCTTTTTTTACATCCTTTCTTGTTGAACTGAAAGCATCTCATAGGTATGTAGATGTTGCCTGCAAGACCGATTTGATCAGTATCTCTTTACCTTTATTAGTAATACCTTGACCTTTCCATGCTCCCACTTTTCCAGAGCGTTCATTGATAATGAAAGCATCCCTATTTCATCTTCCCAAATATCACTCACTGAGAGATTCTTCCGAAACACCAAGGGATTGCTTCAAAACCTCTTTATTATCCGGTATGCATCCTTCTCCAAAGAACATGCTGGACGTTTGGATATTTACCTTTTGAACCGATGCAGATTCATAAGTTAGGAGGAATTTCTTCAATGCATGCATGCTCTCTAAAGTGGCTTCCGGAATGACGATGACGTCGTCCGCGAAAATAAGATGGGTTATATAAGTCCCATCTAATCTGAAATTGATGCCATTCATCATATTATCCTCTTGAGCTTTCTTTAGCAAAGTAGAGAACCCTTGCACATAAAAAAGAAAGATATATTGGGAGAGTGGGTCACCCGTCGTAGCCCACTTGATGGAGAAAAATAATCTGATAGCCCGCCATTTAGCCTTACTGCAAACCTCACCGTACTCACACATCTCATTACCATTTGAATCCATGTTTTGTGAAGAACTCATTTTGCTCATAATTTTTTCCAAGAAAATCCACTCGACCATGTTGTATGTCTTCATCATATCCAACTTGACTACACACAAAAGTTTCTTCCTCTTGCTAGTTTTGATAGAGTGAACATATTTATAAGCAATGAAGACATTATCCGTGATCAACCTCCTTGAAAGGATAGAGATGTCGCCTAGAGAGGGTGTATAGGCAATTTTAAAACTATTACGGTTTTGGCTTGATAGAATACGAAATTAAACTAACGTTTATTTTACAAGCACAAAACCTAAATACACTAGGCTCAACTAAGTGCACCAACAACAAATTAAGATAAGCAAGATAGCACAAGATAAAATATACCACAAGTGATAAGAAAGATATAAGTACTTCTGGCTCGATGGCTATCACAAGGAAAGTAAGCTCGGATATAGAGATAACCGAGGCACGCGGAGACGAAGATGTATTCCCGTGTTCACCACCTTTGGGAAGGGGGCTATGTCACGTTGGAGAGGTGTGAGGTTCCACGAAGGATTCCTCACGCGCCACAAAGGCTCACCTTCTTCTCCGAGTCTATCCCATGAAGGAATATGCCCTTTCCTTATGGCTAGCTTTTCCTCCACTCCGGAGATGGCAAGCTCCACAACCACTTCACAAGCTCCACGAAGGAGAAGCCCGGGTCTCTTCACAATCTTCCACGAAGAGGACACCGCGGAACCAACCGCCAAGCCAACTAGGAGGTCACCCTCCAAGAGTAACAAGCTCACGGTCTCTCACTCGAACAAATCGTAATGGAGAGCTCAACACTTATGCAAGAATGCAAAGCAAGAACACCAAGGGTGCTCAAATCCCACCAAAGCAATAAGTGCTAGGGAGGAATTAGAGAGGAAGAACAATGGTGGAAGTCAACAAATGACTCTAAGATCTAGATCCAATGGGTTCCCCTCACTTAGAGGAGGAATTGGTTGGTGGGGATTGTAGATCTAGATCTCCTCTTCCAAAGCCCTCAAAAAGATGCAAGAATCATAGGAGGGAAGGGGGAGGAAGCAAGCTCAAGAGGTTCAACAATGGAGGTCAATTTCGTGGTCAAGAACACTCTAAAACGTTGGGGGAAGAACCCCCTTTTATAGTGGAAAGCAAATATGGCCGTTGGAAGAAATCTGTGCGAACTCGGTTGAAAGTTCGGTTGGACCGGCTCCAGAACCGGACGGTCCGGTTCCTGGACCGGAAAACCGAACTTAAAACCGGAATTAGGGTCAGTACACAGTCTCGGATAGACTCGGTATAGAAAAACCGAAAATCCCGGTTTTAGATCCGGTTTTCCGGTCCTGGCACCGGACCACCCGGTCTGGGAGCTGGTTGAACCGAATCCACAACCGGGATGAAAACAGGCTTCACGAAAAACGCAATAACTTTTGCATCCGGACTCCGATTTAGATGATCTTGGGCTTGTTTTGACGAGGACAACAAGCTCTACAAGATTGTGCAGAGAAAAATCATAGCCCAACAAAGGAGGATAAAACTAAATGAAGAAAGGTAAGAAGCCTCCCTAAATAAGAACCGATAAAACCTTCAAATTCGAAAACGCCATAGAAGATGCATACGAATTACGTTTTCGATGAACTTGGGCTTGTTGAAGAGCTAGCAACAAGCTCAAGAACCTCACATGAAGAAACACCAAGAAGAAACAAAATAGGAAGATGCAAAGTATGTAAAGAATTGAGCTTCCTATGACGATGTGATCAAGTTACACAACCGAAAGCCCCTCTTGATAGTGCGGCTATCTATCCTATAACCCGGTCTCCCAACAACCACCTTGAGACCGGTAAAAGGAAAACCTAGCAAGGCCATACCTTTGCCTTGCGCATCTCGCTTGATCTTGATGACAACGCTTCAAGCTCCACCCAAGCCTGAATGTAACACTTGATCATTGTTGCTTCGTGAAGACTCCTAATTTGCTTCCCCATACACCACTATGGGATAGCTTCATTAATACATGTATTCACATGTCCATTATCACCAATATGGACAGCAAGCTTCAAGCAAAATGATCTTCTCGAGATGCTTATCTTGAACTTGCCCTTCTCAACCTTGATGACGATCACCACTTGATGTCATCCTCTCATGGTCTATATAATATCTTCATTTTGAAGCATGCCCATGGAAAGATACATGTCCCATATAGAAAACACAAAGGCAAATATATAATGGGTTAGTCCATGATGCATAATTGACAAGGCTTATCATACCACAATACCATGTGGTACATTCTTTATGCTTCATGTGTTGACCAACTTGAAATCACTCTTCACTCTTTGTATTGGTCAACCAAGTATCTTCTCGTGCTCCATCTTAATATCTTGAGGTACATAAGGAACTCTTTATTTGACTACATGCTCTAAATCTTAGTCAACCATAGCTCAGCTAATGAGGCTATCATGACACCGACTTAGAGCCATATCTTGAATTCTTCTATTGAGATCACACTCTCAAGATCTTGATCATATCATATTCTTATTTTCAACTCGATGATTTTGATGCCAATACTCAAGGTATATCTTTATCTTCATGGCATCCATACTTGAATCCAACACATGGACTACACACATGACCTATGGAATATACCTTCATATAAAACTCAGTGAAAACATTAGTCCATAGGGATTGTCATTAATCACCAAAACCACACATAGGGGCAATTACCCTTTCACTCCTAGGTACAAAAGCACTCCGCTACTCCGAGATTAGAATAGGAAGGATAAGTTTCAGCCTATTGGTCATTACCTTTGATGCAATCTTATATAGAAAATTACATAAACTAATGGGATTCAATTGAGTGAGGATCTCCAGAGAATTAACCTTTGGGATCAATACACTTATTGTATCATTGGAATCCTTAGGAATATCAGATTGAGAAAATGTCGAACATCTCGGCACACCTCCTCTTTTAAAAGGTGCTTCCCCCTTTTAATTGAGAAAGGTGTGTTATGTGCAGCGAATGCTGCCATAATCATGTATGAGTGTTAAGTGGGTAATGGTAAAAAATATAAGTTTTGGGAGGATCATTGGTTTGGCCCTTTTAGCTTAGTTATTCAATTCTAGGATATCAACATCATTATAAATGAACATAATGCCACATTGTAGATATTTGGTACGAGAAGCAACTTAAGGTCACATTTATAACATGTGTTTCTTATGAGTTCATGATTCACATTGGTTCGAGATTCTACATATTTCCCAATTCCTTCATCTTACTAAAGAGAAAGATGCAACTTTGTGAAAATTTGGATCTAGAGGCATTTATAGTGATAGATAATTTTATGCAATTGTTAGTTTTGTGGATTTATGTGTTTGGATGTGCCTTTGGTGTGGAAGGCAAGGGTTCCATCTAGAACACATATCCTTTGTGTGGCTTATTGCCCACAACAAGATTCTTACTAGAGATAATTTGTCTAAGAGAGGCAATTAGTGGTCTTACTATAGATAGAGGCTGGATTAAGAATGATGAGTGTTAAACTTAGATGATGGTACAAAAGCGCTTCATCATGCTCCTAACCTCAGCCCTGATAGGCAACGCAGGGGAGAAATAAACCTAGATTGCCTTCCAACCCCGCTTCCCTCTCCCCTCGCTACTGCTGCAGGCATAATTCACTGACCAAAGTCCGGGCGGTACCGCCACCGGTGGTCTTCCTCTTCACGCGCGCGAAGAGGACTGTGTGGGGTAGTGCCACCTAGAGGATATGCGCTCCTTTGGAGGCATACGGAACCCAACGGCCAGCAGCGTGGCGACGATGGTGCTTCCCAGAGCTGGAGGTGGTAAGGCGGGTGCGGAAGTGGCATAGGGGCAGCGGCGGGTGGTGGTAGGACATGGTGGTAGGGTGGTGCGACCCAAATCTAGGCTTGTTTGGGCCTAGTCTGGGTTGGCCGGCCTTGACTTGCGCGTGGCCTCTAGCAGATGGGCTTGGGGGACTACACCCTAGCTACTGGACCGGGGCCAGAGCTAGGCCGAGCTGGTCTAACTTTGTGGTCGTCTGGCAGATCTGTGAGGTTCCATGGGCAATTGGGGGCGATTCTTCGTGCCTGTTGCTCCCTTGCTCCACGTGTGCCAGATGGATCTAGGCCAGGCAGGCCTAGGTCTAGCACCAACCTCCTTCAGCTACTTCGAGACTCGTCGTGGTAGTGCTTGTTGATCTGGGGGTTCGAGATCATGGATATTGGGGGGGGGGGCTGGAAGTTGGAATGCACGGGTCGCTCTTCCGTGAGCGACATCACAACGCTGGTGGTTCTTCTCCTTGGCCATGTGGATGGTGAAGAGTAGGGTAGGGACCTGGTGTTGGCATTTCTTCGCCAATGGCGGTGCCCAGATCACGTCATGGAGGTCCAACTTGTTGGTATAAGGCGGTCCATGGGGCCGTATATAACATGGAGTTTTTTTTAGCGAAACCTCGGTGCTTTGATGCCAACAACGGCGATGTCTGCGTGTGTCATGACACTCCTGGGGGCATTTACATGTGACTTAGCTGTATTCTCTCTGTCATGTTGTCCGTTGGCACTATGGCAGGGTCGACACTTCACAACCTAGAGAGAGAGGGCGGGCGGCTCTTTCCGGCGATAGCTTGGTGGGTCTGAAACGATGATGTCCAGTGGTTTCACAAGGAGGCTCCTCCTGATTTTCTTTCCTTTTCTTTGATCTGTTTTGTAAGAGTGTTTCTTTATCACCTTGTATCGGTTTCATTTATAAAGCAGAACGAAAGCCTATTTCAGCAGAGTGTTAACCGTAGCTGGTGATCACTAACGATCAGTGTTAATCGTAGCCGGTGGCAAACCTAAAAATTACTCCTGCTGGTTAACGATGATGAGCGAGCTCTATATATTTGCTTTCTATAAAAGCTGGGTCCTCCTAGGACTTCCCAATTCTCATCAAGACAATGACATGCATAGCATGGCGAGCGACGGATCAATTAGAGAGACGGCAAGTTGATAATGATTTAACGTGGACAGGAATTAGTACGTGTGTGGGAATACTGTCGTCTAACTAATAGCAGTAGGAAAGCAGATAAAAAAAAAGCAGTCGGGGATATTACTGGGTTATCGAAGTGATGCACTATGGATTAGGCTTACATTGGTGCATGTATTAGTACGTACTAAATATCAGCAACACTAATATGAAGCACAGAGAGTAGGAACCGTCTGACTTGCTTCCCTAGCAGCTAGCTTAATTAGATAGCACAAAGTTTTTGGGTGCAAGAGATGATCCGAACAAAGAAATGCTCGGTGGCTTTTCACAAGATCGAAAGGCGCGAACAGTTTATTTTCAATATAGTACTAGTAATACCTCATTAACACATGAACCAAAGGCTGACGAAGTGGCAATGCGATCATCATCCATAACTTCCGTTAGTGCGATGATAATCTAGTTCATTCATACGGCTAGCGCCCATGTGATTAATGCAGTGCAGTAGTGCTTTGCTTCCTGCTTGGGTCAGTTGAGTAAACAAACTTACGGTTGGTAGTTCATAATGCTTAACTTTAAAAGTATAGATATGCTTTTTCGTAGCGAAGTGCAATCCCGTGAACGTGATAAACACGTGACTTGCAGAAGCTATCGATCCAGCAAAAGATGTCAAAAGATAGTGCCTAGCCCCCCACTCAGCGACCAAGTTGCGTTGATGTTCCTTTTTAGTTTTAACGTGTGGACAAATTGAGACTAGTGGAATTACCAATAGGTCGATCATGTCCAGCTCTTTCATGTTTTAGCTATTATATCTGAGCTAGGTGCTCCGGGTGATCATATGAACACTAAACACCTCAAAAGGTAGCACAAAATTTATCGCCGGTACTCGATACAATATCAATCCATATGACACATAAAAAACAAACATAATTAAGATCTATATATTGATAAACCAAGAGATTTTATCACTTAACACCACTTTTGGGGCTCTCTTTTTTTCAGAAAACCACAACTTTTTGTATTTTGTTTCACAAAGCACCAACTTTTGTGGTAATCTTTTGCACAGAACACAGAAAACGTCATTAGCTAGTTTATAAGTGATTATCTTGATGGGCCTACATGTCAGAAGAGATTGTATGACTTAACATCACATGTTGGGGTCGTTTTATCACAAAAACGCAATCTTAGTAGTTTTTTCACAAAACACCAGCAATTGGGGTAATGATTTGCAAAGAACACATAAAATGTTATAGTTTGATAACTGATTATCTTGTTGGGCCTACTTGTCAGCGTGATGTGTGGGCAGCGACATATAAAATCTACCAAGCAGCGCGTCCCACGCCGCCATGGTGGCGTTATAACATGTAGGTCCAGCAAGCTAATCAGTTACCAAACTAGCTAAAGTTGGTGTTTTTGTGAAACAAAATACAAAAGTTGTGGTTCTGTGAAAAAGGCCCCAACAAGTGGTGTTAAGTGATAAAACAAAAGATAAAGTATATCTCAAAAGAAAAATCTTAAATTAATATTTGCTCGATTTTATTGTCATTATTTGAGTTTGACTTTAGTTAGACTTGGCCTTGATTATACTTACATCCTATAAAAATTGTCAACATTAAGGGAAGGGGACATGAACCAAAGTTTATGCCCCCACACCCTATGAATGAGCCGTGATCCCGCTGAATGGAAGCACCCAAACTAACTAAATACCCCCTCCCGCCTGTCATCGGCCCCATGTATAAGGGACAAATATAAGGGGAGGTGTTGCACGACGGGGAAGACTTACTCCACTACTTCATATTGGCGAGAATTTCAAGAATTCCGCTAAAAAAAGAATTTCAAGAATTGTGAATGCCACAGTTTTCTCGTACATATCATGAATACATATTAAGCTAGGAGAGTCCCGCAACGGGTCTTCCTCCTACCTATGGTGCATCAGGAACCTATGGCTGTTGGATGCAAGGGTCTGTTCTGCAAGGCTTCATGACGGCATTCTAGTGGATTGGAGAATGTTTAATCTATATTTGCTAGTCATTTTTTCAGTGGTTGATACATGCATCAACTTTATGTGACCCCGTGATTTGTAATAACTTGGATGATGAACTTAGTAAAAATGAGGCTGTTGTGCATCAATTAATGCAGAGGCCGTTGTTTACCTCATTCCGAAAAGAAAATAAGCTAGGGGATTCCAGCCAAAATCAATCAACACTCAACTTTCCAAATTCAGATGGTTATGGAGTTGCTTATGTTCAGTCACACTAAAGACTATCAATCAGGCTGGTACTTGATTCATTTGGCTACACGACCATCATTGAATAATTATATAGTTAACCACCCACACATAATGGTCCATTGGACGAGATACGCGAGATCCATTATATACTAGTGTGGTAGATCAACGTTTGTTTAGACCAAATGCATATTTCTACCACACTAGCAGTAGATGAGCTTAATCAAATGGGACTCTGTAATCAGCTTGGCCATGTGGTTATCTTATATGGTCTTCTTTTAAGCTGCAATGTTTTTATTGCTCGAGGTCTCTGTGGTTAGCATAGCATGTGCTCTGGCTCCGATAATTAGGTCTGACCGACATTTTCTTGTTTTTTTAGGGAACACATTTTCTTGTTGGACACATTTTCTTGGCTCCGATAATTAGGTCTCTGTGGTTATGGCAGCCTGCTGCTGTCAGGTAAGCTAAGGAATTTGGTTTGATAAGCGACTTTATAATACTTGTCCATTTGGAAAATTGTAAATGGGAGTATCAGTGTAACTGTCCATTCAGGTCGAAGAGATTCAGTTAGGTTCGAATCTGTATCCAATGATGATCTGATTGATGGTCTGAGCTGGACTCATTAAAGCTGCTGCAGAAGATGCCGAGTAGGTTATGCTGGTAAATAGAAATGATGAAGAGATGCTCCAGATCCTTGGTAAAATTTAATGTAAATATGTTTGCATGCCCTCTTTTGTCTGCCAAGAAGGAGAAATGTACCCAGGCTATACTTGCATTCTTCTGAAAATATGCTCGCGTGCATTCTTCTCTGTATCGTTCCAATTTTATCGGATGTCCCCGAAGTGACTCGCGTGCATTCTTCTGAAGTATACCCAGCAACACTTGCAGCAAACTCATACAAAACACACTACTGGACTCTCAAGGAACAACAGACCAGTAAGGTCGCTTAGCTGGTACACTTAGAGAAAATCTGTAGATGTATCAGAAAATATTTATATATCACAATTAAGTACGCACAAGTTTAGTTGGTGGCTTCCCACCAAACCCAATCAGTAATCAACTCCCTGAATTCAGGTTCAGTTGCTTATTTTTTCAGTTAAACTACACTGTCAAATCAATTCCTTTTTGCCTTCGGCTTCAACTCGTCGTCGTGCTCGCCTCCGGCGAGCTGATCAGTTCATGTCGAGCATTCCGTGATGGAAGGCCGCGACGCGGTCCGGCGTCACGCACTGGGTGATCAACCGCGCCCCTGGCTTGTGTGCCCATGGCTTCACCAGTATGCAGGTGGCGATGTAGTCCAGGTTCGTCAGCGGCACGACGTGCGCCGGCGGGCCCCAGCCGTAGTCGACCTCGGCGAACCCGAGCCGCGTCCAGTCCGACACCAGCAGCGTGCGGTAGTCCGACGTGATCTGGTACGGGTCCACGCCGCCATTGGCACCGGCCTCCCCTGTAGCCCAGCGCGTGAACTCCGCCGGCATCCGCCTCTTGCCGTCCTTGATGATCTTTACCACGTCGGGGATCGAAGAGCCGGCCACCTTGCCGGCGGGGGCTGACACGCGCATGATGTAGTAGCAGTTGCCGTAGAACCCGGCGCCGGCGCGGGGCAGCGAGGCGTGCAGCAGCGGGCGAGCGTTCATGGCGAAGCAGAGGTGGACGTCGGAGTCCGGCTCAAACCCTGCCGCGCGGGTGCGGCTCTGCCACGCCTTGGCCACCAGCACCTCGAACGCCGAGCACCAGGAGGCCCCGTGGGCCGCGTTGTTGTACTGGGACTTGTAGTGGGCGATGTAGTCCGCGGAGATGTCCATGGCGAGGTACTCCAGGTGCTTGGCGCCTTCGGAGCTCGGCAGGCTGCCGATGACGGCGGTGGCAGGGTTAGGGATCGCCTCGCGACCCCACTGTGGCTCCACCGTGGTGGCTACGACGTGGCCTCCGCGCGCGAGCTCGCCGACGGCGGCCATGAACTGCGCGGCACCAGGGCCGTCGGCGACGGCGTGGCTGAAGCGGAAGCCGACGACGAAGCCGCCGCAGGCGAACGTGGTGACCTGGACGAGCAGGACGAGCTTCCGCTCGTCTTTCTCCTGGGCGGGGATGGGCGGGAGCAGCTCATCCTTCGCGATCATCATGGGGTGCTCCAGGTAGTCCACGTCCTCCAGCCCACAGGCCGCCTCGGCCTCGGTGAACCAGACGCCGCTGCCGTCGCCGCCGCAGTCCACCTGCAGCAGGCCGCCGTCGTCCGTGAACCCCAGGCGGCCGGCGAGTGGGTAGTACTGTACCAGTGCCTGCGCCAGCGCGCCCTCGATGGTCCTCGCCGGGCCCGCGCCGCCGGCAACGTGCCGGTCAGGCGACGGCTTGAAGACGTGCAGCGACTCGATGAGCGCCATCTGGGTCGGGTACCGGTCGAGCCACGACAGGCGTAGCGGGCCGGCCGGCGTGGGCTCCGCCGGGGTGACCAAGCGCTGCCCCAGCCGCTCGACGGACTTGATCACGGCCGCCATTGAGAACAAGAATGGAATGGAGTCGGTGGATGAAGACAGTCTGCAGCTGGTGGCTGATGCTCGATCCCTTGCTTGAATGGTGGCTTTGGTTTGGACGTTGCTGTGTGTGTGGGTTGCTTGACTTGGCAGGGAAGGGAGGATCGCGTGGTATTTATAGGTCTCCGGGAGGGTGACGAGGACAGGAGTCGGATGGAAGCTGACCCAGATTTGTTCTCTACTCCTTGCTACGGTGGTGACCGGTGTGAGGAGGTCCTACGCGATGAATGGACGTCGGGGTCAAAAGGTGGTGGGGTGGCGCTTTCGTAGCTCTATCCAATCCCGTCCCCGTGCTGCAACTAATCGCTACAGCAAGCTCGCTCTACTCTGCAGTTTCTTCTTCCTACTAACAACTCTATTCTTCTTCAACCTAACAACTCTATTCTACTCGAGAGTAAACAAGTAGGTTAGGGCAACTCGAATGGCCCCCCAAACCGGACCACGGCAGCCCAATTATGTCCGACGGGGACAGGAAAAAGACCCGACGAACGCCCACAAATGGACTGCGTGCCACGGGTCAGTCCATCTCCGCCCATTTTCTGCTAAATTTGGGTTGACTTTGCGCACAACGCTAAGGTTGCACGTCCGAGGCGGCATCTTTGTCCGACTTGCCCCTCCACTCCCACCAAGCCACCACCAGCTGCCGTCAAACCCTAGATCCATGGACGTGGGATGTAGCCATGAGAAGGGCCTCTCTCGAAGGGAGAACGAGGGCTCGGCTCAGCGGCATCGAGGACCAGCTCGGACGCCCCCCTCGGGTGGGATGTCCTCAAGGACGTCATCCTATCAGAGCACCTCCGGCGGCAAGAGCTCGACGAGGTTTACTTGGAGTCCCTCGAGGAGAAGTGGAACCTCGTTAGACCGTTGAACCCGCTTGACGAGGCGGTCTTTCGCTCCCTCGACCTATGAGGACCCACGCTTTGGCTACGATGAATAATACCAACTTTCGCTACCTCAGCATCTGAGGGCATCGCTCCGTCGGTGATGAATAGCGCCAGCGATCTAGGGTCATTGGGTTGTAGAACTAGTAGACCATGATCTACCTTGCAGTGGTGCTCTAGTTTGCGTGTTTTATTTTCTTCACAAACCTAAAACATCTTATATTTTGAAACGGAGGGAGTAGATTTTAAATGCAAGACCTGCCCTGTAATGTTGTCACTTTAATTAAATAAAAACTATGTTTGTTATAAAAATGGTCAACAGCGGTCAAATGGCCAACTCACCGGATCGAACACTTTGGGCGTCGAAAATGGGCTCCATTGGAGTTGCCCTTACGGCCGGTCAATTTTAACGAACAGTGGTCAGGCAGTGTGATCGCTTAAACAGTATGGACCGCCAGCGGGTCACCGTCAATTTTAATTTTGCGACTCTGATTTTTCTCTTCAGCAGCGTTCGTTGGTGTGTCGCTGTGTTCGGTGGTGCGTTCGTTGGGATTTCCATCACTTATGAGTCTCGGTGCTCTTTGTTTCGTTTTCGTCGAGTTTTTCATAGTTCGTGTTCCAGTGCAATCGCAACCAAGATAACGACACGGTGAGCGAGCGACGGATCAACTGGAAACAACGAGTTGCCAGTAGTTTAATGTGAACGTGGACGAAGGACTTCGTGTGGGAATACTAAAGCAGCAGGAAATTAGCTAGTAGGAACATTATTGAAGCGAATCAAGCGATGCACAGTGGAGGAGTGGGTTACATTATTGGTCCATGCATGCATGGTACTACTAGAGTTTGGGTTCGAAAAACGGTATGTTCAAGACTCATTTTTTTTCCACCTATGGTGATTGACTCAATGACTAGCTATGATTTTTTTGTTTGACCTCCGATTCTTTTTGACCTACCAACAGATGACCTAGATATGATTTGGAATGAGCCAGAGAGGCCGGACATATTAGAGCAAGTACAATAAGTTCTAGTCAGCTTGCTATAAGAATTAAATTAGTATTGTTTTGCTTAGTTGGATGAGAGAGAAAAGGTGAGAGAAGAAATGTGGGCTCTCATACAATACCCAGCTCTTGCGCGTATTCCTAGACACTTTGTGAGTATGTGAGTGGGTCACTCACTTATAAAGTAGTACTCTTTAAAAATAACTATTGTACTACTTAACTATAAACTGACTATAGATGACCTTATAACTAGCAAGCCAGTTGTATTATTGGAATTGCTCTTAAAGGGTTGGTGCCACATTGGATGCACGGAGAAGCGGGGGTGGGTGGTCACGCATCTACGGTGCCTAGATGACACTATGATCCATATCTAGCCTGACGCTGGGATCGCTAACCTTAATTTTCTTTTGCTCTGCTTCAAAACTATGTCAGGTTTAAAGATTGACTTTAGCAAAAAGGAGGTGGTGGTTCTAGGAATGGATCACCCGGAGCCAGTGGCAGAGCTAGGGGAACCAGCAGGGCTCTGGCCCCCCTATGGTGTTTATTAGCATAAAGAATGTCTGATGAGGATATATTCTATGAATGTGATGATTCTTATTGTCTCAACTGGAAGAAAATATTAAGCCTCATTGAAAAATATCATAACGTGAATTCATTCCTAGTTGGACAAGATACTTGGATTTATAAGAACTTTATACTACCTAAATTATGGTGTTATTGTTTGACTATATTTAATATCCATCGGACTAGCGCCAGCGGGAAGGAGAGGGAAGAAGGCAAGGAGTCCGACATGATGATCGTCCAAGGATGCGCGAGGGAGGAGCGGGAGGAAGGCGCAAGGGAAGATTACCAAGAAAGAAGGCCAAATTCACTGCCAAGACCGGAGTGTCCGGCCCTCCCAAGAGGCCCCAGGGTGTGGACATTCAGTAGGCTACATCGGACACCGCCAGAAAACTTTGAAGTTTCCGGTCGGACCGGACTGTCCGGCCTATACGGATCGGAGTGTCCGCCCCCACCGGACTTTCCGGCTCATACGGACCGGACTGTCCGCCCCGACAGAATCCTGGTCCGAATCAGGTTGTATCAGTTTGAGTCGTTTGCGTCTAGTTTTGGTTTCTGGCCGCCCATATAAGCCCTGGGACATCCCCCTAGTTAGGGTTAGATCACATTAAAACTATTTTGGAGTTGTTTCTTATTAAGAACCTCTGGAATTACCCTGTGATCGAATTATCTACTGCAATTGAGTGTGATCTATTGTTCCATTGAGAATTAGTGGATTGCAAACTACCGTTCGTGGTCGACCGCTACGTGCGCAAGAGCATGGTGTTGTGAATATCCCATAGGGTTTGAGAGCTGTTGCATTGGCATCAGGGTTCGAGCGGGAGAGTTCATAGCTACAGGCTAGTTATCTATCATCCACCATCATCATC
Organism: Avena insularis; assembly: GCA_023614405.1. Taxonomy (NCBI): domain Eukaryota; kingdom Viridiplantae; phylum Streptophyta; class Magnoliopsida; order Poales; family Poaceae; genus Avena; species Avena insularis. The sequence goes on along the minus strand of CM042689.1, from coordinate 24,078,492 downwards.
GACAAGTGCTTGCTGAGAAGATCGGTCCACCCCATATCATCTTGGTATTAGATTTCCTCGTTTACTCGGTGAGCATCCACAAATCCATCCATAGATTAGTTTATTTTCAGTCCTATACAGAAAAAGCCATACAAAAAGATTTACCATAGCCTAGATTGCATCGTTTTCACGTTCTAGTTGTTGGTCATGTCTTCTCGTAGATCCGATCTGCAGGTTTTTGTCTTGTGTTTTTTCGTTTGTGTCTAGGTTTAGGTTTTGATCTTATTTCTCCGCCGAGTCCACCATCACCGTTTTCCGCAAGTTTTCCATCTACTTTCCGAGTCCATATAGCGTACCTTTGTTTTCATACCATAGACACAGCCTATCTACAACATCCATGCCTAGGAACGTACCCACGAGACTAGTTGCTTTGCTCCGACAGGCTGCTCATTAGGGATTGGAAGTGCAGAAATTTTCGACAGGCAAAACCGGAATCTCCGGCCCGTATCACCCGGACTATCCGACGTAAGCGGAGTATCCGGCCGACACCAACCGGACTATCCGGCCAAGTTTGTTCAGAAGTTGCTGCATTCGTTTTGCATTGAGTCATATAGTTGAAAAATAAAAAAATAAAAAAGGAAAAGAGATTCAGTATAAACAAAAAGAGAGAAAAGAGCTACAAGTGTGACAAAAAGAGATATCAAAGTGTGCATTATTGGAGGCCTAGTTGATCATAGTACTCGTAGATTGAGCAATCTTGTGCCTGTTTATTTTGAGCTATTACTAGCGTCTCTCTTGTTCATTGCAATATTCCTGTTCATAAGTTGTTTTGTCACGCTTATCTCCACCGTGTGTGTTTCTTCGGTTATCGATCAGCACTAGGACTTGTTTGCGGTGTAGTTAGAATTCTACACCTATAGCTCCACCATAAATTGTTGGGTTCGCAGCATAGAAAACAAAAAAAAATCCTACGATGGGAACAACTATGTACCAAGATCTATCTACTAGATACAAGCAACGGGTGGATATACATCCATAGAATACATACCCTCGAAGACCGAATAGCATTAACGAGGTTGTACTCGTGGATGATGTAGACGAACGCTTGCCGATCTCAAGATCGTGATGAAGTCCATCTGGTCCAGCCGGTCCAGCACCATCAAGTCCAGCACCGCAAAGCAGTGGTGCATCCGTGATTGCACACACGTACGGGTACCCCGACAACCTCCGCACCCTCGCTCCAGCGAAGCAGCGGAAGCAACAAATCCTTCCAGAAAAAGCCACCGTGAACATGTATCTCGCTGATCCGAGACCATGGGGAAATTTTAAAAGGGGGAGAGAGATCCTTCGCGAGGAGGTGTGCTTTGAGAGGATGAGAGGGGGGCCTTTTATAGCGGAGAGGGGGGGCACCCAAGGGGCATGGCGCCCAGCCATGGGGGCTGCCCCCACCTCTCCCACATTCATGTGGGTGGAGCTCCCACTCAAAATGAAAAGCCTCCACTCCCATAAAAGAGCCTTCACTGAAAAATCCACTCACATGCATTAAATTTCCACCAAATTTAATGCAAGCTCTCATTTAAATAAAACTCTTTTATTTACTTATTCAGAATTTTGTTAACTACTTTAATTAAAAAACATTCATATAAAACCCCTTGCTAGTATTCCATTTCACATGCAGGACCAGTTTCAGCAATTTCAACCGAAACAGTTCCTGTGTCTAGTGAAATAAATTCCTGTATTTTCCTTTTCTTTTTCTGACATATCATTTGCTCTGAATGGTGTCGGTATCCCTTAAGTGTGTCACCCTATGGTTCGCAAATAATGCAGACATGATCGAGACCCCTCTCCGTTCAATAATCAAGCGGACTCGAGATCCATCGATTCCCACACATTCAACGATGACTTCTGTGATCGTGTGAACCTTTTACGCTAGTATCTTAATCCCTTTGTTTCACTATATATTACATGTCCGAGATTCGATCATCGGTATCTCCATACCTAGTTTATCTCGTTACCGACATGCACTCTTTTCTCGTTCCCGTGATATAACATTCTAGTGATCAAATCACTTGCTTGCAAGCTAATCAATGTGATTGTAGGGGTTCGTAGCATGGAAAACAAAAAAAAATTACCGCATACAAACAAACAAGCCAAGATCTATATACTAGATTGTAGCAACGAGTCGATAGAAGAACTCACCCTCGAAGATTCCAAAGTGTTTAACGAGAGCAGATTCTCATGGGTGATGTAGTCGTACTCTTGCCGATCTCAAGATCGTGTAGACGATCCTTCCAAGGCTCCTAGCGCTTCCTCAAATCACACGTTGACTCGATGAAGACCTTCCTCTCCCTTGTTCCAGCAGGCAGCGGAGGTTGTAGCACTCTCCTCGCGATTCCGGCATCACGACAGCGTGGTACCGGAATGAAGGGTTTCGCGGCATAGTAAATCAAAATTTTCTACGGATGCGAACAGAGGGAAAGCCAAGATCTAATCTAGGAGATGCAAACAACGAGAGAGATTGGATTTGATCTTCATACCCTTGAAGATTCAAGATGAACGTTCATCGAGCGTGGGTGATGTAGTCATACTCGCTTCTCCTCGCGATCCGATCCGATCTAGCACCACAAGTGGCGGTGCCTCCGTGAGATGCACACGCAGAGACTCGACGCCTCCTTCCTCGGACCAGCAAGTATGGTGGAGAGAGATTGGATCTACAACACGACGCGTGGTGTATATGGTGGAGAATTTCTGCAGCGGGGCTTCACTACAAACAATCGGGAGGAGAGAGGAAGGGCAGGCGGCTAGGGTTGGAGGGAAGGTGTGGGGGTGGTGCCCAGCCTCTTTATATAGAGGGGTGGGCGCAGCCCTACCCTCCTCAGAGGGTTTCAGAGCATGGAAAACAAAAAATTTCTACCGCATACAAACAAACAAGCCAAGATCTATCTACTCGATTGTAGCAACGAGTCGATGGAATAACTCACCCTCAAAGATTCCAAAGTGTTTAACGAGAGCGGATTCTCGTGGGTGATGTAGTCGTACTCTTTCCGATCTCAAGATCACGTAGACGATCCTTCCGTTAAAAGCGCTCCCATGATCGGTCACATCGTTGATTTCGACAAAGACCTTCCTCTCCTTGTTCCAAAGGGCGGAGGTTGTAGTACTCTCGCGATTCCCAAAGACAACGGGTGGTACCTAAGTAGAGGGGAGATCTCGCAGGGCTTCGCCTTAAGCCAGAGTGAGTATGGTGGAGTATGAGAGAGTCTCTCGACGATCTAGGGTTTAGACACGCCGAGGAGGGGCTAGTGCCGTGGCTAGGGTTTCACCTAGGCGTGGCGGCTGAGTGCCCTAGGGCGGCTGAGGCGGGAGGCAAGGGCTTGGTACTAGGGTTTGGAGGAGAGGATCTTGTGTGTCTCTAGGAGGGAGCCCTGCCCCTCCTTATATAGGTGGAGGGGCCGGCCGGCCAAGGGGAGGGAGAGGAGTCCCTCCCCAACTCGGCTTGGAGGTGGGCCACCGGTTGGAGGAGGGAATGAAGGGTTTCGCAGCATAGTAAATCAAAATTTTCTACGGAAGCGAACAGAGGGAAAGCCAAGATCTAATCTAGGAGATGCAAACAATGAGAGAGATTGGATTAGATCTTCATACCCTTGAAGATTACAATGAACGTTCGCTTAACGTGGGTGATGTAGTCGTTTCGCTTCTCCTCCTCGCGATCCGATCCGATCTAGCACCACAAGTGGCGGTGCCTCCGTGAGATGCACACGCGGCACCTCGACGCCTCCTCCTTCCTCGGACCAGCAAGTATGGTGGAGAGATAGATTGGATCTACAGCACGGCGTGGTGTATATGGTGGAGAATTTCACGCAGGCTTCGCCACAAATAGTCGGGAGGGAGAGAGGAAGGGCAGGACAACTGGGTTTGGAGGAAGGTGTAAGGGTGAGAGGGGCGCACCAGCCCTCTATATATAGAGGGGTGCGCCAGCCCTAGCCTCTCCTCCAAGCCTATCTCTAGTTTAAACAATTTAAACTCTCCCTTATCTAGAAATCCTATCTTATCTTATCTCTAGTTTAAACGATTTAAACTCTCTAGGATCGGCTGGGCCCTATGGGGCCTTGTGCCCTGGACCAATGCGCCAGGACACCCCTCATAGGCCCATGCCCCTCCCGGAAGGTGGGACCACGTTGGCCCCTTCCTAAGGTTCTAGAAGCTTCCGTACAATACCGATTAACCCGGAACAATTCAACTCCAAAAACTGCATCGCCTTATATGAATCTTATTCTCGGACCATTCCGAACCTCTCGTGATATCCCGGATCCCATCCGAGACTCAACAAAAATCATAAACCAATTATCCAATCTATCCTAGCGTCGAGACACGTTATGTGACCCTGCGGGTTCGAGAATATGCGCACATGATCTTCTATCAATAATCAACAGCGGGTCAGGCACCCATGTTGACTCCCACACATTCATCGATGATCATATCGGATGAACCACGATGCCAGGATTCAATCAATCCCATATATATATTCCCTTCGTCTCGCGATATTTTACTTGCCCGAGATTCGATCGTCGGTATCGTCATACCTAGTTCAATCTCGTTCACAAAGAAGTACTTTACTCGTTCAGAATCCGATATCACTTTGTGATTAACTCCTTAACCACATGCTTGCAAGCGGTGTTGATATCGATTACGAGTGGGCCCAAGTATATCTCCGACTTGGAGGGACAAATTCCATCTCGATGCATACAACCCAATGATACTTTCCGATCACCTGAGAGACACCTTTATGATCACCCTCTCATAGGATGACGTTTGATGACCTCAAAGCTTTCTTCCGATACCAGGGAGTTGTATTATCTCATGGTCTAAGGAATACAATATTTCACATGAGAAAAGCTTCGCAAAGACGAACACGATGAAACGATCTAATAGCTTTGCTTAGTTTGGGTCTGTCCATCATATCATTCTCTCAATGATATGATCTCATTATCAATTGACAACTCATGTCTATGGTTAGGAAACCTTAACCATCAATGATCAATGAGCTAGTCCATAGAGGCGTACTAGGGACACAGGGTTGTTCACAAACCACACAAGTATTAATGTTTCCGCTTAATACAATTCTAGCATGGAATATAAACTTTATCATGAACAAGAATTATAATAATAACATCTTTATTATTGCCTCTAGGGCATAATTCCAACAGTCTCCCACTTGCACTAGAGTCAATAATCTAGTTTACATTTGGCAACAATCTTACACCCATGGCACTGAGGTGCTGATCATGTTTTACACGTGGAAGAGGTTTAGTCAATGGATCTGCGACATTCAGATATGTATGTACTTTGCTGATCTTCAGATCTCCATCTGCTATATAATCTCGGATTATATGAAACTTGCGGTTGATATGCTTGGTCTTTGGATGATATCTTGGTTCCTTAGCGAGTGCTATGGCGCCAGTGTTGTCACACAATATCTCCAGTGGGTCCAATGCACTTGGAACCACGCCAAGCTCAGTGATGAAGTTTCTGATCCAAACTCCTTCACTTGACGCTTCTGCAACAGCCATGTATTCCGCTTCTACTGTAGATCCCGCGACCACGCTTTGCTTGCAGCTTCTCCAGCTCACAGCTCCTCCATTCAAAATATATATGTATCCTGTCTGAGATTTAGTATCATCCTTGTCGGTGTCGAAACTAGCATCGACGTAACCTTTTACGACGAGTTGTTCATCACCCCCATAGACTAAGAACATTTCTTTAGTCCTATTTAAGTACCTTAGGATGTTCTTCACGGCTGTCCAAAGGTTCCACTCTGGATCACTTTGATATCCGCCGTCAAACTAAGAGCATTGGGCACATCCGGTCTAGTACACAAGATGGCATACATGATGGAACCTATGGCCGAGGCATAAGGCACTTTGCTCATAGCTTCCTATCATTTCATCAGAGGACACCGAGCCTTGCTCAATATCTTACTCGACAACATAGGCACGAACCTTTCAATGCCTTATCCATTCGAACCTTTTCAGAACTTTGTCTAGGTATGTACTCTGGCTTAAAGCTATCAAGCGTCTTTGTCTATCTCTATAGATTTTGATGCCCAATATATAAGCAGCTTCACCTAGGTCTTTCATTGAAAAACACTTGTTCAAATAACTCTTCACATCGTTAAGCATGTTGATGTCATTTCCAATAATCAATATGTCATCCACATATAGTACCGTAAACGCCACCGAGCTCCCACTCACTTTCTTGTAGATGCAAGCTTCAGAGCAATTTGGAACAAATCCAAAGCTCTTGATCACTTGATCAAAACGAAGGTTCCAACTCCGAGACGCTTGCTTCACCATAAATGGAACGCTGAAGTTTGCATACTTTATCAACATCCTTAGGATCGATAAAACCTTCGGTTGCATCATATACAACTCTTCATCAATGTTGCCATTGAGGAAAGCAATTGACATCCATTTGCCATATTTCATAATCATGAAACGCAGCAATTGCTAATAAAATCCGAATGGACTTAAACATCGCTACGGAGAGAAAGTCTCATCGTAGTCAACACCTTGAACTTGTCGAAAACCTTTCGCAACAAGCCGTGCTTTATAGACGGTAACATTACCATCCGTCCGCTTTCTTCTTGAAGATCCATTTGCACTCAACGGCCTTTCGTCGCTAGGAGGGTCCACCAAAGTCCATACTTGGTTTTCGCCATGGATCCCAATTCGATTTCATGGCTTCTAGCCATTTCTCGAGTCCGGCTCATCATCGCCTCATAGTTCGTGGGTTCACCGTCTTCTACTAACAAGATAGTCAAGACAGGGTTGCCGCACACTCGGAGGGGCACGCGACCTTGTCGACTGCGACGTTCAAGAGCATCGTCCAAGCTTCATGATCCTTGTCATTAGCTTCCTCTATCGCGGTGCGGTGCACCGAACAATTTCAGGAGCTGCGCTACTCTCCAATTCAAGAGAAGGTTCAATAACCTCGTCTAGCTCTACTTTCCTCCCACTCACTTCTTTCGAGAGAAACTCCTTCTCAAGAAAGGAACCGTTCTTCATAAACACTTTGCCTTCGGTTCTGTGATAGAAGGTATACCCAATAGTTTCCTTAGGGTATCCTATGAAGACGCACTTCTCCGCTTTGGGATCGAGCTTGTCCGCATCAACTTCTTGACGAAGCTTCGATCCCCAAACTTTAAGAAACGACAACTTAGGTTTAGCACCAAACCACAGTTCATACGGTGTCGTCTCAACGGATTTAGATGGAGACCTATTTAAAGTGAATGCAGCGGTTTCTAATGCATAACCCCAAAATGATAACGGCAAATCAGTAAGAGACATCATCGATCGGACCATATCTAATAGGGTTCGATTCCGGCTCAGACACACCATTGCTACGTGGTGTTCCGTGGCGTGAGTTGTGAAACGATTCCACTTGCTTTGAGATGCGTGAGAAAATCATAACTCAAATATTCGCCCCACGATCGGATCGTAGAAACTTAATCTTTCTGTTACGATGGTTCTCCACTTCATTCTGAAATTCTTTGAACTTTTCAAACATTTCAGATTTATGTTTCATTAAATAGATATACCCATATCTACTTAAGTCATCGGTAAAAGTGAGAAAGTAGCGATATCCACCGCAAGGCCGAAACACTCATCGTCCGCATACATCGGTATGTATGATTTCCAACAAGTCCGTTGCTCGCTCCATCATACCGAGAACGGGTTTTGATCATCTTGCCCATGAGGCATGGTTCGCATGTGTCAAATGATTCAAAATCAAGAGACTCCAAAAGTCCATCGAATGGAGTTTCTTCATGCGCTTTACACCAATATGACCTAGACGATTGCCACAAATAAGTAGTATTATCACTATCTACTTTGCATCTCTTAGCCTCAATGTTATGGATGTGTGTTTCATCCCTTTCGAGATTTAGAAGAAATAAACCATTCACAAGAGGTGCATGACCATAAAAGATGTTACTCATATAAATAGAACAACCATTATTCTCCGATTTAAATGAATAACCGTCTTGCAATAAACACGATCCAGAAATAATGTTCATGCTCAACGCAGTACATAATAACATTTATTAAGGTTTAAAACTAACTCAAGGTAAAACTAAGGAGAGTGTGCCGACGGCCATCACATCAACTCTTGATCCGCTGCAACGCCAAGATCGTCACCTCATCCTCGCAAGTCGCCGCTATTCCAGTAGCTCCTGCTTTGAGTTATAAATATTAGCAACTGAACCAAGATCAAATACCTGTGCACTACAACGAGGGCTAGTAAGGAAAGATCAATAACATGTATATCAAATATACCTTTGATGGTGCCAGCCTTATTGTCCGCTAAGTACTTCGGACGATGCCCAAAGGACCCTTGTCCTTGCAATAGAAGCACTGGTCCGGCTTAGGACCAGACTTGAGCTTCTTCTCTCAGCAGGGCAACGCGCTTGCCGCTTTTCTTGAAGGGCTTCTTTGCACCTTTACCTTTCTTAAAGGAGGGCTTGTTGACCATCAACACATGATTATCCTTTTGATGTCCACCTCCGCAGCCTTCAGTTTTGCGAAGAGCTCGTGATCGACATGGAACCAATCGGATTATGAGAAACTACAAAACTATTGTAGCAGGGAGGGAGAGAATGCAGAACCTGTCAATCTTGAGCTCCTCCGAATCTTGCAGTCCAGCTTGCTCAAGGCGTTGAGTGTAGCCCGACATCTTAATGGCGTGCTCACCGACGAACTCCCTTCCTCCATCTTGCAGTTAAAGAACTTCTCAGAGATCTCATATCTCTCAGAACGGGCCTGAGTCTGAACATGGTTTTCAGCTCCTCGAGAATCTCAAAGGGCCCAGGATAGTTTTCAAAACGATTTTGAAGTTCCGGTTCCATAGCAAACAACATGGTGCTCTTAATCACACTATAATCATCTTTATGCCGATCGATAGACAGCTTTCTCATCAGCCGCAGCTTGCGTAGGGGGTCACCTAACGCTTTCCCAAGGACATAGTCCTTTGTCCGCCGCATGTAATGATTCTAAGATTATGGAACCAGTTGGTGAAGTTAGACCCATTGTTTCTAAGCTTTTCTTTCTCAGCAAAAACGTTGAAGTTGAAGTTGGACTTGGCCATGTGATCTACAGTATTTGCAAGTACAATTTAGAATATGTTCATGATAAATAGTTCAACTTAATCAAATTACTAGATGTACTCCCACTAAATTCAACATCCCTCAAGTTGTTTAGTGAACACGATCCAAATTCACCACACCTAATCCGATCTTCACGAGAAGAGATGTGGCTTCAATGGTGGACAACAAAGTGTCGATCATATCATTCATATGACTCATGCTTAACCTTTCGGTTCATGTGTTCCGAGGCCATGTTTGTACATGCTAGGCTCGTCAAGTCAAACCCAAGTATTTCCGCGTGTGCAAAACTGGCTTGCACCCGTTGTATGTGAGCGAGAGTCTATAGCACCATCATCACGTGATGCTTGGACACGAACTTTCGAACGGTGCATACATGGGGAGAACACGCTTTTATCTTGATCTTTATGAGGAATCATCTTATAATGCTACCGTCATGATCTAAGCACAATAAGATACATAAAAGGATAAACATCACATGCATATAACTTTATGTGACATGGTATAGCCAATCTTCAAGAATGATCTCCATCTTGTGCTCCGCATGATCTCCATCACTCCACCATGATTGCCTCCACCACGAATAGCAACTACAACTATTGCTAACTACTTAGCGATAAAGTAAAGCTATTACATGGCGTATAAGAAGTTGACTCGCAGGTCATACACCATTATAAAGACAACCATATGGCTCCTGCCGATTGTGTACTCATCGACATGCAAGTCGTGAAACATTACAAAACATGATCATCGCATACAATATACACATCACATCTTGGGCCATACCATATCAGAACACTCGCAAAAACAAGTTAGACGCCTCTACTTTGTTGTTGCATGTTTTACGTGGCTTATGGGAGTAGATGCTAAGAACGATTCTTACCTACGGAAAGCCACAACGGTGATATTATGGTTGCCAAACTCCGGTGTTAATCCCATGACAACTATAGTGAGAGAACCGACATCCACCACCGCATGTATGGTACAAGCCACACGTCAAGTGCGGAGCGGTCTCGAACGACGTCACAGTAAGGTTGGCCTGGACCGCTTCAATCTCACTATCCCGCCATAAGAAGAACACAAACAAGAGGCTTGCAACAGAAAACATCAACGCCGCAACAACCATGTTATGCTCTACTCGTGAAACACATCTACGCATAGATCTAGCTCGATACCATCAAGGGTTTCGCAGCATAGTAAATCAAAAATTTCTACTAAGCGAACAGAGGGAAAGCCAAGATCTAATCTAGGAGATGCAAACAACGAGAGAGATTGGATTAGATCTTCATACCCTTGAAGATTCACAGCGGAACGCTCGTTAACGTGGGTGATGTAGTCGTGCTCGCTTCTCCTCCTCGCGATCCGATCCGATCTAGCACCACAAGTGGCGGTGCCTCCGTGAGATGCACACGCAGCACCTCGACGCCTCCTCCTTCCTCGGACCAGCAAGTATGGTGGAGAGATAGATTGGATCTACAGCACGACGGCGTGGTGTATATGGTGGAGAATTTCGCCACAGGCTTCGCCTACAAACAATGGGAGGGAGAGAGGGCAAGCAGGACAACTGGTTTGGAGGAAGGTGTAAGGGTGTGAGAGGTGCACCAGCCCTCTATTTATAGAGGGGGGGCGGACAGCCCTAGCCTCTCCTCCAAGCCTATCTATAGTTTAAACAATTTAAACTCTCACTTATCTAGAAATCCTATCTTATCTTATCTCTAGTTTAAACGATTTAAACTCTCTAGTATCTGCTTGTCCCTATGGGGCGTTGTGCCCTGGCCCAATGCGCCAGGACACCCCCTCATAGGCCATGCCCTCCCGGAAGGTGGGACCACGTTGGCCCCTTCCGAAGGTTCTAGAAGCTTCCACAATACCGATTAACCCGAACAATTCAACTCCAAAACTGCACGCCTTATATGAATCTTATTCTCCGACCATTCCGAACCTCTCGTGATATCCCGGATCCCATCCGAGACCAACAAAAATTCATAAACCAATTATCCAATCTATCCTAGCGTCGAGACACGTTAAGTGTGTGACCTGCGGGTTCGAGAATATGCGTACATGATCTTCTATCAATAATCAACAAAGGGTCTGGGCACCCATGTTGACTCACACATTCATCGATGATCATATCGGATGAACCACGATGCCAGGATTCAATCAATCCCATATATATATTCCCTTCGCCTCGCGATATTTTACTTGCCGAGATTCGATCGTCGGTATCGTCATACCTAGTTCAATCTCGTTCACGAAGTACTTTACTCGTTCGTAATCCGATATCACTTTGTGATTAACTCCTTAACCACATGCTTGCAAGCGGTGTTGATATCGATTACCGAGTGGGCCCGAAGTATATCTCTCCGACTTGGGAGGGACAAATTCCATCTCGATACATACAACCCAACAGATACTTTCCGATCACCTGAGAGACACCTTTATGATCACCCTCTCATAGGATGACGTTTGATGACCTCAAAGCTTTCTTCCGATACCAGGGAGTTGTATTATCTCATGGTCTAAGGAATACAATATTTCACATGAGAAAAGCTTCGCAAAGACGAACACGATGAAACGATCTAATAGCTTTGCTTAGTTTGGGTCTGTCCATCATATCATTCTCTCAATGATATGATCTCATTATCAATTGACAACTCATGTCTATGGTTAGGAAACCTTAACCATCAATGATCAATGAGCTAGTCCATAGAGGCGTACTAGGGACACGGTGTTGTTCACAAACCACACAAGTATTAATGTTTCCGCTTAATACAATTCTAGCATGGAATATAAACTTTATCATGAACAAGAATTATAATAATAACATCTTTATTATTGCCTCTAGGGCATAATTCCAACAGGGAACTCCTCCCCAACTCGGTTTCCCCCTTCCTCCTCTTTTCCTCTTTCCAAATTTAGCCGTTTGACTTTTCAAACTAGCTATTTGACTTTTCAAACTAGGATTTAAATTAATCATTTATTTGGTACAGCGATGACACTTAGTACATGATGCAATCATACCAACTTGATACAACACATTCATGTACCCTTCCCCTCCGGAGTGCCGGACATTCCGGAACATTCTAGAACATTCCCGATGAAAACACCTAACCATTCCCCAACTCAAACGGACTTTCCTTATATGAATCTTTTGCTCCGACCATTCCGGATCTCCTCGTGATATCCCGGATCCCATCCGACTCAACAACATTCGGTCTCTTTCATCATTCCATAACTACTCAAAACAACGTCAATCCTTAAGTGTGTCTCCCTACGGTTCGTGAATTATGCGACATGATCGAGACACTTCTCCTAATAATAACCAATAGAGGAATCGAAATTCATATGGCTCCACATATTTCTACGATTACTTTATGCGATCGAATGAACCACTTACATACGATATCAATTTCCCTTTGTCTCACGATAGTTTACTTATCCGAGGTTATGATCGCTTCAGATTCTCGCATACCTAGTTCAACCTCGTTACCGATAAGTACTCTTTTCTCGTTCCCGTGATATGTGATCCCTTGTGAGCCAGTCACATGCTTGCAAGCTAATTGGATGACATTTCACCCAGAGGGCCCAGAGTATATCTATCCGTCATATGGATGGACAAATCCCACTCTTGATCCATGTGTTTCAACCAATACTTTCCGAACACTCAATGCCACCTTTATAACCACCCAGTTACGGTGTGGTGTTTGATGTCACCAAAGCATCCATCCGGTAAAGGTGATATGCATGATCTCATGGTCGAAGGAATCAGATTATTATGTATCAGAAAGCATATAGCAATTGAACTATTAAAATGACTTGATCTTTATGCTACGCTTATCTATAGGAGTATGTCCATCATATCATTCTCCTAACAATATGATCTTGTTGTTGATAACATCTCAATGTTCATGATAGGGAACCACAATCATCTATTAACCAACAAGCTAGTATTATATAGAGGCTTTACTAGGGACTTCAAATTAAGTTTACAAATCACACAAGTATTAATGTTTCCTTGTTAATACTATTATAGCATGAATGTAAACATTTATCATAAACACAAAGATATAATAATAACTACATTTATTATTGCCTCTAGGGCATATCTCCAACAGTCTCCCACTTGCACTAGAGTCATCTAATCTAGATTACATGGTAATATACCAACACCCATGGCAGTTTGGTGCTGGTCATGTTTTGCCCTCGGAGAGGTTTAGTCAACGGATCCGCCACATTCAGATCTGTGTACTTTGCAAATCTTTATATCCCCATCTTGGATATGTTCTAATAGCGTGAAAACGTAGCTTGATATGCTTCAGCTTCTTGTGTGACCTTGGTTCTTGCGCATTGGCTATGCCCATGTTATCACAAAGATAGACATTGGGTCCAGCACTAGGAACCACACCAGCTCTGTAATGAACTCTTTCATCCATATCGCTTCTTGTGAAGCCTCCGAGCAGCCATGTATTCCGATTCAGTTGAAGATCTCGCCACAACGCTTTGCTTTGCACTCCAGCTAACTGCTGCACCATTCAAAATAAATACGATCCAGATTGTGATTTAGAATCATCCGGATCGGTGTTCCAACTAGCATCGGTGTAACCATTAACAACGATGTTCATCACCTCCATAAGAAAGAACCATATCCTTAGTTCTTCTCAAGTACTTAAGGATGTTTTTGATCAGTCCAATGATCCACTCGATCACTTTGATATCTGCTAGTTAAACTAACAAAGATATGCAATGTCGGGTCTAGTACATAGCATGGCATACATTATAGATCCTATGGCTGAGGCATAGGAGTCTTACTCATCCTTTCTCTATCTTCTCACGGTGTCGGACTTTGAGTTTTACTCAAGGTCGATTAAGCAACATGGGCAAGAACCCTTTCTTGCTATCTTCCATTCCAAACCTCTTTAGAACTTTGTCCAAATATGTACTGTGACAATGATATTTGGCGTTTCGATCTATCTCTATAAATCTTTATGCCTAATATGTAAGCTGCTTCGCCAAGATCCTTCATTGAAAAACTATTATTCAAATATTCCTTGACACTATTAAGAAGGTCTACATCATTCCCAATCAATAATATGTCATCCACATATAGTATTAAGAATGCTACGAGCTCCCACTCACTTTCTTGTAAATACAAGCTTCTCCATAAGTTTGTATAAAACCAAAACTTTGATCACCTTATCAAAATGTTGATTCCAACTTGGATGCTTGCTTCAATCCATAGATGGACCGTTGAAGTTTGCATACCTTGTTAGCATCTTTAGGATCAACAAAACCTTTGGGTTGCATCATATACAACTCTTCATCAATGTCTCCATTGAGGAATGCTATTTTGACATCCATCTGCCATATCTCATAATCGTAATATGCAGCGATTGCTAACATAATCCTCACAGACTTTAGCTTTGCTACTGGTGAGAAAGTCTCATCGTAGTCAACTCCTTGAATTTGTCGAAACCCTTTTGCGACAAGTCGAGCTTTATAGACAGTAACATTACCATCAGCATTTGTTTTCTTCTTGAAGATCCATTTGTTCTCGATAGCCTTCCGGCCATCCGGTAAGTCCACCAAAGTCCATACTTGGTTTTCGTACATGGATCCAATCTCGGATTTCATGGCTTCTTGCCATTTATTGGAATCTGGGCTCATCATCGCTTCCTCATATGTCTCAGGGTCATCGGTGTTGTCCACCAACATGACACTCATAACGGGATCATACCAATCTGGAGTGGTACGAGTTCTCGTTGACTTGCGAGGCTCTGTAGCAACTTCAACCGAAGTTTCATGATCATCATCATTAGCTTCCTCTCTTATTGGTGCAGGCACCACAGGAACTTCTTCCGGTGCTGCGCTACTCGCAATTTCGAGAGAAGGATCGACAACCTCGTCGAGTTCTACTTTCCTTCCAGTCACTTCTTTCGAGAGAAATTCCTTCTCTAGAAAGGATCCATTCTTGGCAACGAAGATTTTGCCTTCGGATCTATGATAGAAGGTATACCCAATAGTTTCCTTCGGGTATCCTATGAAGACGCATTTTTCCGCTTTGGGTTCAAGCTTGTCCGACTGTAACTTCTTTACATAGGCTTCGCACTCCCAAACTTTAAGGAACGACAATCTAGGTTTCTTCCCAAACCATAATTCATACGGTGTCGTTTCAACGGATTTAGACGGTGCCCTATTTAAAGTGAATGCGGCTGTTTCTAATGCATAACCCAAAATGATAGCGGTAAATCTGTAAGTGACATCATAGAACGAACCATATCTAAGAGAGTTCGATTACGATGTTCGGACACACCATTACGTTGTGGTGTTCCCGGCGGTGTCAATTGTGAAAGTATTCTGCATTTCTTCAAATGCTCGCCAAACTCGTAACTTAGATATTCACCTCCACGATCAGAACGTAGAAATTTAACCTTCTTGTTACGTTGATTCTCTACCTCACTTTGAAATTCCTTAAACTTCTCGAAAGTTTTGGACTTATGTCTCATGAAATAGATATACCCATATCTACTCAAGTCATCCGTGAAGGTAAGAACATAACGATAACCACCGCGCGATGCTACACTCATTGGACCACACACATCGGTATGTATGATTTCCAATAAGTCCGTAGCTCGCTCCATCATACCAGAAAATGGAGTCTTAGTCATTTTACCCATCAGACATGCTTCGCATCTATCAAGTGATTCAAAATCAAGTGATTCAAGAAGTCCATCGGAATGGAGTTTCTTCATACGCTTCACTCCAATGTGACCAAGACGACAGTGCCACATATAGGTCGAGTTATCGCTCGATTTCAAACGTTTAGCCTCAATGTTATTAATATGTGTATTTCCACTATCGAGATTCAATAAGAATAGACCATCTATCAAAGGTGCATGTGCATAAAACATATTACTCATATAAATCGAACAACCATTATTCTCGGATTTAAACAAGTAACCGTCTCGCAATAAACAAGATCCCGATATGATGTTCATGCTTAACGCAGGCACCAAATAACAATTATTTAAGTATGAAACTAATCCCGATGGTAGATGAAGGGGTAGCGTCGATCGCGATCACATCAACCTTTGATCCGCTTCAACGCGCATCACCTCGTTCCTCGCTAGCTTCCGCTTATTCTGCAGACTGCTTTGAGTTACAAATATGAGCAACCAAACCAAGATCAAATACCCGTGCACTACTACGTACTAGTGAGATACACATCAATAACATGTATATCGATATACCTTTCTTCTTGATGTTGCCGCTTCAAATCCGCCAAGTACTTTGGGCAATTCCGCTTCTGACCTTCTCCCTTGCAAGAAAAGCACTCAAGATCGTGCTTAGGTCCAGCCTTGGTCTTCTTTGTCGGCGGTAACTTTCTTACCACCCTTCTTGAAGTGTCCTTCTTCTTAGACTTGCCTTTCTTGAATTTGGTGGTCTTATTGACCAACAACACTTGGTGCTCTTTCTTGATCTCCACTTCGCAGACTTCAACATGGCAAAGAGTTCGCAACGCCTTGTTCATGTTTTGCATGTTGTAGTTCATCACAAAGTTCTTGTAACTTGGTGGTAGTGATCGAGGACATGGTAAATCCCCAAAGCATTAGGAATCACAATACCCAAGCTTTGAAGTTTGTTTATGCGTCTGCACATCTTAAGCACATGCTCACGACGGAGCTGCCTCTTCCATCTTGCAGCTTAAAGAACTTTTGAAGCCTCATAGCTTTCAATTGCCACATGAGTCTCAAAGATCAATTTGAGATCCTCGACAATATCATATGGGTCTGAATTCTCAAACCTTTTCTGAAGCTCCGATTCTAAACCATACAAGATAGCACACTGAACTGTGGAGTACTGAGTCTTCCGAGTGAGGTAAACATTCTTTACCTCATCGGAAGCAGTAGCAGTGGGTCACCCAAATGTGCATCCAACACATAGGTCAAATTACCAGTGAGGACAATCCTCAAATTGCGGAACCAATCCAAGTTGCTTCCATTGTTTTTCAACTTTTCTTTCTCTAGGAACGCATTAAAATTGATGGTAGGGGCTGCCATTGATCTACAACATATTTGCAATAGTTTTAGACTAAGTTTATGACAAATTGAGTTCAAATTAATAATAAAATTAATCTAGGTGAACTCCCACTCAAAACAATATCCCTCACATTGTTTTAGTGATCACACGAACCAAATCCACCACATCAACACCGATCATCACGAGAGTTGATATAGTTTCAATGGCGAACAATCGACATGTTCATCATATCTACTATATGATTCATGCTTTACCTTTCGGTGATCCGTGTTCCGAGACCATGTCGTACATGCTAGGCTCAAGATCAAACCTTAGTTTCCGCATGAGCAAATCTGGCTTGCTCACGTTGTATACACTTGAATCTAACACACCCGATCATCACGTGGTGCTTCCAAACAACAAGCTTTAGCAACGGTGCTAACTAAGGGTGAACACTTTATGACTTGAAATTCATGTGCATGAGGGATCATCTTATAATGCTACCGTTGTTTACTAAGCAATACAAGATGCATAAAGGATTAACATCACATGCAATTCATAATATGTGATATGATATGGCCTTTCTTCTATGTGCTTCCGATCTCCATCTTCTAGCACGAACATGATCTCCATCATCACCGCATTGCATCAAGGTCAATGACGCTTCTTCATGGTTGTCGCCCACGCTTCAACTATTACAACTACTTTGAATAGACACGCTGGTCTTAACATAAATTAAAGACAACCATATGGATCCTGCATGTTGGCAACTTACAATATGGAACATTGCATACATCATATATATAATCACAATCATGGCGATATCACATCACAGCACACCCCGCAAAACAAAGTTAGACGCCTACTTTCTTTGCATGTTTTACGTGGTTTGGGGCTTTCAATAAGTGTCGCTCTAACTTAACATGAACCACAACATTGATACTAGTATTGTTAATCACCCGTTGTAAATTGGATCTTAACTATGCTAGGAGAAACAGGCACCAAGAAAGCCACTTATGCAATACAAGTTGCATGTCAAGCGGAGCAAGTCTCATGAACGATGTCATGTAAGGTTAGCCCGGCCGCTTCATCCCAACATACCGCAAGATGCAAAGTACACAAGAAGCAATCGACAATAAAAGCATCAACGCCCACAATGACCATTGTGTTCTACTCGTGTCACAGATCTACATATAGACACGGCTCTGATACCATGGTAGGGTTTCGTAGCATGGAAAACAAAAAATTTCTACCGCATACAAACAAACAAGCCAAGGTCTATCTACTAGATTGTAGCAATGAGTCGATGGAATAACTCACCCTCGAAGATTCCAAAGTGTTTAACGAGAGCGGATTCTCGTGGGTGATGTAGTCGTACTCTTTCCGATCTCAAGATCGCGTAGACGATCCTTCCGGCGCTGCGTTCCGGCAGCGCTCTCGCAGTCGGTCACACATTCGGTACTCGACGAAGACCTTCCTATCCCTTGTTCCAGCAGGCAGCGGAGGTCGTAGCACTCTCCTCGCGATTCCGCAAGACAACGGGCAGTACCGAAGTAGAGGGGAGATCGCGCCGGGCTTCGCCTTAAGCCGGAGCGAGTAGGGTGTAGTATGAGAGAGTCCCTCGACGATCTAGGGTTTAGACACGCCGAGGAGGGGCTAGTGCCGGCGGCTAGGGTTTCACCTAGGCGTGGCGTAAAGTGCCCTAGGGCCGGTGGCGGCTTGGAGGCGGCGGCGGCTTGGTACTAGGGTTTGGAGGAGAGGATCTTGTGTGTCTCTAGGAGGGAGCCCTGCCCCTCCTTATATAGGTGGAGGGTCCGGCCGGCCAATGGGAGGGAGAGGAGTCCCTCCCCAACTCGGCTTGGAGGTGGGCCGCCGGTTGGAGGAGGGAACTCCTCCCCAACTCGGTTTCCCCCTTCCTCCTCTTTTCCTCTTTCCAAATTTAGCCGTTTGACTTTTCAAACTAGCTATTTGACTTTTCAAACTAGGATTTGAATTAATCCTTTATTTGGTACAGCGATGACACTTAGTACATGATGCAATCATACCAACTTGATACAACACATTCATGTACCCTTCCCCTCCGGAGTGCCGGACATTCCGGAACATTCTAGAACATTCCCGATGAAAACACCGGAACCATTCCCCAACTCAAACGGACTTTCCTTATATGAATCTTATTCTCCGCACCATTCCGGATCTCCTCGTGAAATCCCGAATCCCATCCGGACTCAACAACATTCGGTCTCTTTCTCATCATTCCATAACTACTCAAAACAACGTCAATCCTTATGTGTCTCCCTACGGTTCGTGAATTATGCACATGATCGAGACATTCTCGAACAATAACCAATAGAGGAATCTGAAATTCATATGGCTTCTACATATTTCTACGATTACTTTGCATCGAATGAACCACTTACATACGATATCAATTTCCCTTTGTCTCACGATAGTTTACTTATCCGAGGTTATGATCGCCGGTATCTCGCATACCTAGTTCAACCTCGTTACCGATAAGTACTCTTTCTCGCTCCTGATATGTGATCCCTTGTGAGCCAGTCACATGCTTGCAAGCTAATTGGATGACATTTCACCCAGAGGGCCCAGAGTATATCTATTCGTCATATGGATGGACAAATCCCACTCTTGATCCATGTGTTTCAACCAATACTTTCCGAACACTCAATGCCACCTTTATAACCACCCAGTTACGGTGTGGTGTTTGATGTCACCAAAGCATCCATCCGGTAAAGGTGATATGCATGATCTCATGGTCGAAGGAATCAGATTACTATGTATCAGAAAGCATATAGCAATTGAACTATTAAAATGACTTGATCTTTATGCTACGCTTATCTATAGGAGTATGTCCATCATATCATTCTCCTAACAATATGATCTTGTTGTTAATAACATCTCAATGTTCATGATAGGGAAACCACAATCATCTATTAACCAACAAGCTAGTATTATATAGAGGCTTTACTAGGGACTTCAAATTAAGTTTACAAATCACACAAGTATTAATGTTTCCTTGTTAATACTATTATAGCATGAATGTAAACATTTATCATAAACACAAAGATATAATAATAACTACATTTATTATTGCCTCTAGGGCATATCTCCAACACCCCCAAGCCAAACCGGCGGCCCCAAGGAGGAGGAGTGGGGGGCAAGGAAACCCCCCTTCTAGAAGCTCTATCTCGAGTTTAAAACCCTCTTGGCCGGCTGGGCCCTATGGGGCCTTGTGCCCCTGGCCCAATCCGGCCAGGGCACTCCCTCATAGTCCCATGCCCCCTCCCGGAAGGTGGGGCCACGTTGGTCCCCTTCCGGAAGGTTCTAGAAGCTTCCGGTACAATACCGATTAACCCGGAACAATTCCGAACTCCAAAAACTGCACTGCCTTATATGAATCTTATTCTCCGGACCACTCCGGAACCTCTCGTGATGTCCCGGATCCCATCCGAGACTCTGAACAAAAACTCATAAACCAATTATCCAATCTATCCTAGCGTCGAGACACGTTAAGTGTGTGACCTCGGGTTCGAGAATATGCGATATGATCTTCTATCAATAATCAACAAGGGTCGGAAACCCATATTGACTCCACACATTCATCGATGATCATATCGGATGAACCACGATGCCAGGATTCAATCAATCCCATATATATATTCCCTTCTCTCGCGATATTTTACTTGCCCGAGATTCGATCATCGGTATCGCCATACCTAGTTCAATCTCGCTCACGAAGTACTTTACTCGTTCGTAATCCGATATCACTTTGTGATTAACTCCTTAACCACATGCTTGCAAGCGGTGTTGATATCGACACGAAAGTGGGCCCGAAGAATATCTCTCCGACTTGGGAGGGACAAATCCCATCTCGATACATACAACCCAACAGATACTTTCCGATCACCTGAGAGACACCTTTATGATCACCCTCTCATAGGATGACGTTTGATGACCTCAAAGCTTTCTTCCGATACCAGGGAGTTGTATTATCTCATGGTCTAAGGAATACAACATTTGACATAAGAAAAGCTTCGCAAAGACGAACACGATGACATGATCTAATTGCTTCGCTTAGTTTGGGTCTGTCCATCATATCATTCTCCCAATGATATGATCTCATTATTAATCGACAACTCATGTCCATGGTTAGGAAACCTTAACCATCATTAATCAATGAGCTAGTCCATAGAGGCGTACTAGGGACATGGTGTTGTTCACAAACCACACAAGTATTAAAGTTTCCGCTTAATACAATTCTAGCATGGAATATAAACATTATCATGAACAATAATTATAATAATAACATCTTTATTATTGCCTCTAGGGCATAATTCCAACACGGAAGTAGACGGGAGATCTCACAGGGCTTCGCCTTAAGCCGGAGCGAGTATGGTGGACTATGAGAGAGGCCTTGGTGATCTAGGGTTTAGAGGCACCAAAGAGAGAGGGCTAAGCCGGTGGCTAGGGCTTGGGGAGGGCCCCAACTCGGCGGCTAGGGCAAACCCTAGGGCGGCGGCGGCGACTTGGTGGCCGGCGGCTAGGGTTAGGGTTTTGGTGGAGAGAGGTGTGTATCTAGAGGGGCACCCCTGCCCCTCCTTTTATAGGTGGGAGGGCGCGGCCAAGGGGGAGGGATTACTCCCCCAAGTTGGCCTCCTTGGCCGGCGGTGGAGGGAGGAGGAATTTATCCCCAAGTAGGTTTCCTACTCTCCCTCCACCAAGCAAACTTGATGTTTGACTTTTCAAATTAGCGTTTGACTTTTCAAACTAGGATTTGATTTATTCCTTTATTTTTCTCAGCGATGATACCTAGTACATGATGCAACCATTCCATATTGTTATGACACATTCATGTACCCTTCCCCTCCGGAGTGCCGGACCTTCCGGACCCTTCTAGAACATTCCCGATGAAATCATCGGAATCATTCCCCAACTCCAAAACAGGACTTTCCTTATATGAATCTTATTCTCCGGACCATTTCGGATCTCCTCGTGATATCCCGGATCCCATCATAGACTCTGAAAAACATTCGGTCTCTTACTCATCATTCCATAACTACTCAACAACATCGAATCCTTAAGTGTGTCTCCCTATGGTTCGTGAATTATGCGGACATGATCGAGACACTTCTCCGATCAATAACCAATAGAGGAATCTGGAAATTCATATGGCTCCCACATATTTCTACGATTACTTTGCGATCGAATGAACCACTTACATACGATACCAATTTCCCTTTGTCTCACGATAGTTTACTTATCCGAGGTTTTGATCGTCGGTATCTCTCTATACCTAGTTCAACCTCATTCGATAAGTACTCTTTTCTCGCTCCCATGGTATGTGATCCCTTGTGAGCTACCACATGCTTGCAAGCTAATTGGATGACAGTCCACCGAGAGGGCCCAGAGTATATCTATCTGTCATATGGATGGACAAATCCCACTCTTGATCCATGTGTCTCAACCCATACTTTCTGAACACTCAATGCCACCTTTATAGCCACCCAGTTACGGTGTGGTGTTTGATGTCATCAAAGCATCCTTCTAGTGATGGTGATAAGCATGATCTCATGGTCGAAGGAATTAGTTTACTATGTATCAGAAAGCTTATAGCAATTGAACTATTTAAAATGACTTGATCTTTATGCTACACTTATCTATAGGAGTATGTCCACCATACCATTCTCCTAATAATATGATCTTGTTATTAATAACATCTCAATGTTCATGATAGGGAAACCACAATCATTTATTAATCAACAAGCTAGTATTATGAAGAGACTTTACTAGGGACTCTAATTTAGTTTACAAATCACACAAGTATTAATGTTTCCTTGTTAATACTATTATAGCATGAATGTAAACATTTATCATAAACACAAAGATATAATAATAACTACATTTATTATTGCCTCTAGGGCATATCTCCAACAGTCTCCCACTTGCACTAGAGTCAACTAATCTAGATTACATGGTAATATACCGAACACCCATGGCAGTTTGGTGCTGGTCATGTTTTGCCCTCGGGAGAGGTTTAGTCAACGGATCCGCCACATTCAGATCTGTGTGTACTTTGCAAATCTTTATGTCACCATCTTGGACATGTTCTCGAATAGCGTGAAAACGTAGCTTGATGTGCTTCAACTTCTTGTGTGACCTTGGTTCTTGCGCATTGGCTATGGCGCCCATGTTATCACAGTAGATAGACATTGGGTCCAGCGCACTTGGAACCACACCGAGCTCTGTAATGAACTCCTTCATCCATATCGCTTCTTGTGAAGCGTCCGACGCAGCCATGTATTCCGATTCAGTTGAAGATCTCGCCACAACGCTTTGCTTTGCACTCCTCTAGCTAACTGCTGCACCATTTAAAGTAAATACGTATCCAGATTGTGATTTAGAATCATCCGGGTCGGTGTTCCAACTAGCATCGGTGTAACCATTAACAACGAGTTGTTCATCACCTCCATAAGAAAGAACCATATCCTTAGTTCTTCTCAAGTACTTAAGGATGTTTTTGACCATCGTCAATGATCCACTCTGGATCACTTTGATATCTGCTAGTCAAACTAACAACATATGCAATGTCGGGTCTAGTACATAGCATGGCATACATTAGAGATCCTATGGCTGAGGCATAGGAGTCTTACTCATCCTTTCTCTATCTTCTCGTCATTCTTTGGACTTTGAGTTTTACTCAAGGTCGTATTTTGCAACATGGGCAAGAACCCTTTCTTGCTATCTTCCATTCCAAATCTCTTTAGAACTTTGTCCAAATATGTACTTTGTGACAATGATATTAGGCGTCTCGATCTATCTCTATAAATCTTTATGCCTAATATGTAAGCTGCTTCGCCAAGATCTTTCATTGAAAAACTATTATTCAAATATTATTTGACACTATTAAGAAGGTCTACATCATTCCCAATAAACAATATGTCATCTACATATAGTATTAAGAATGATACAGAGCTCCCACTCACTTTCTTGTAAATACAAGCTTCTCCATAAGTTTGTATAAAATCAAAACTTTTGATTACTTTATCAAAACGTTGATTCCAACTTCGGTATGCTTGCTTCAATCCATATATGGACCGTTGAAGTTTGCATACCTTGTTAGCATCTTTAGGATCGACAAAACCTTTGGGTTGCATCATATACAACTCTACATCAATGTCTCCATTGAGGAATGTTGTTTTGACATCCATCTGCCATATCTCATAATCGTAATATGCAGCGATTGCTAACAAAATCCTCACATACTTTTGCTTCGCTACTGGTGAGAAAGTCTCATCGTAGTCAACTCCTTGAATTTGTCGAAACCCTTTTGCGAAAAGTCAAGCTTTATAGACAGTAACACTACCATCAGCATCTGTTTTCTTCTTGAAAATCCATTTGTTCTCGACAGTCTTCCGGCCATCCGGTAAGTCCACCAAAGTCCATACTTGGTTTTCGTACATGGATCCAATCTCGGATTTCATGGCATCTTGCCATTTATTGGAATCTGGGCTCATCATCGCTTCCTCATATGTCGCAGGGTCATCGGTGTTATCCACCAACATGACACTCATAACGGGATCATACCAATCAGGAGTGGTACGAGTTCTTGTTGACCTGCGAGGTTCTATAGCAACTTCAACTGAAGTTTCATGATCATCATCATTAGCTTCCTCTCTTATTGGTGTAGGCGCCACAGGAACTACTTCCGGTGCTGCGCTACTCGCAAGTTTGAGAGAAGGTTCAACAACCTCGTCGAGTTCTACTTTCCTTCCAGTCACTTCTTTCAAGAGAAATTCCTTCTCTAGAAAGGATCCATTCTTAGCAACAAAGATTTTGCCCTCGGATCTATGATAGAAGGTATACCCAATAGTTTCCTTCGGGTATCCTATGAAGACGCATTTTTCCGCTTTGGGTTCAAGCTTGTCCGACTTTAACTTCTTTACATAGGCTTCGCAACCCCAAACTTTAAGGAACGACAATTTAGGTTTCTTCCCAAACCATAATTCATACGGTGTCGTTTCAACAGATTTAGATGGTGCCCTATTTAAAGTGAATGCGGCTGTTTCTAATGCATAACCCCAAAACGATAGCGGTAAATCTGTAAGTGACATCATAGAACGAACCATAGCTAAGAGAGTTCGATTACGACGTTCGGACACACCATTACGCTGTGGTGTTCCTGGCGGTGTCAATTGTGAAAGTATCCGCATTTCTTCAAATGCTCGCCAAACTCGTAACTTAGATATTCACATCCACGATCAGATCGTAGAAATTTAATCTTCTTGTTACGTTGATTCTCTACCTCACTTTGAAATTCCTTAAACTTCTCAAAAGTTTCGGACTTATGTTTCATGAAATAGATATACCCATATATACTCAAGTCATCCGTGAAGGTAAGAACATAACGATAACCACCGCGCGATGCTACACTTATTGGTCCACACACATCGGTATGTATGATTTCCAATAAGTCCGTAGATCGCTCCATCATACCAGAAAATGGAGTCTTAGTCATTTTACCCATTAGACATGCTTCGTATCTTTCAAGTGATTCGAAATCAAGTGATTCAAGAAGTCCATCGGAATGGAGTTTCTTCATACGCTTCACTCCAATATGACCAAGACGACAGTGCCACATATAGGTTGAGTTATCGCTCAATTTCAAACGTTTAGCTTCAATGTTATTAATATGTGTATTTCCACTATCGAGATTCAATAAGAATAGACCATCTATCAAAGGTGCATGTGCATAAAACATATTACTCATATAAATCGAACAACCATTATTCTCGGACTTAAACAAGTAACCGCCTCAATAAACAAGATCCCGATATAATGTTCATGCTTAACGCAGCACCAAATAACAATTATTTAAGTATAAAACTAATCCCGATGGTAGATGAAGAGGTAGCGTGCCGACCGCGATCACATCAACTTTTGATCCATTTCCAACGCGCATCGTCACCTCGTTCTTCGCTAGCTTCTGTTTATTCGCAAAGACTGCTTTGAGTTACAAATATGAGCAACCGAACCGAGATCAAATACCGAGCACTACTACAGTACTAATGAGATACACATCAATAACATGTATATCGGATATACCTTTCTTCTTGATGTTGCTGTTCTTCAAATCCGCCAAGTACTTTGGGCAATTCCGCTTCGAGGACCTTCTCCCTTGCAGTAAAGCACTCGATTATCAGGCTTAGGTCCAGCCTTGGTCTTCTTCGCGGTCGGCAACTTTCTTACCACCCTTCTTGAAGTTACCCTTTGCTTAGACTTGCCTTTCTTGAATTTGGTGGTCTTATTGACCATCAACACTTGGTGCTCTTTCTTGATCTCCACTTCGCAGATTTTAACATGGAGAAGAGTTTGGCAACGCTTGTTAATGCTTAGCATATTGTAGTTCATCACAAAGTTCTTGTAACTTGTTGGTAGTGATTGGAGGACACGGTAAATCCTAAAAGCATTAGGAATCACTATACCCAATCTTTGGAATTTGTTTGCGTTACCAGACATCTTAAGCACATGCTCACCGAATGAGTTGCCCTCTTCCATCTTGCGCTTAAAGAACTTTTCGAAGCCTCATAACTCTCAAGCTGTGCGTGAGTCTCAAATATCAATTTGAGTTCACGGACAATATCATGTGGGTCATGGTTCTCAAACCTTTTCAAGCTCGATTCCAAACCATACAAGATAGCACATCGAACTATGGAGTACGATTCTTCCGAGAGGTAAACATTCTTTACTTCATCGGTAGCATCAGCTACATGGGTCACCCAGTGCATCCAAAGACATAGGTCAAATTACCAGCATTGAGGACAATCCTCAAATTGCGGAACCAATCTGCAAAGTTGCTTCCATTGTTTTTCAACTTTTCTTTCTCTAGGAACGCATTAAAATTGATGGTAGGGGCTGCCATTGATCTACAACATATTTGTAATAGTTTAGGCTAAGTTTATGACAAATTGAGTTCTAATTAATAGTTAAATTAATCTAGGTGAACTCCCACTCAAAACAATATCCCTCACATTGTTTTAGTGATCACACGAACCAAATCCACCACATCAAAACCGATCATCACGAGAGTTGATGTAGCTTCAATGGCGAACAATCGACATGTTCATCATATCTACTATATGATTCATGCTT
Organism: Avena insularis; assembly: GCA_023614405.1. NCBI lineage: Eukaryota > Viridiplantae > Streptophyta > Magnoliopsida > Poales > Poaceae > Avena > Avena insularis. The sequence continues at coordinate 24,051,173 of CM042689.1, read as the reverse complement.
TACCTTTCGGTGATCCGTGTTCCGAGACCATGTCTGTACATGCTAGGCTCGTCAAGTTCAAACCTTAGCTTCCGCTTGAGAAAATCTGGCTTGCTCACGTTGTATACACTTGCAGAATCTAACACACCCAATCATCACGTGGTGCTTCGAAACAACAAGCTTTAGCAACGGTGCTTACTAAGGATGAACACTTTAAAACTTGAAATTTATGTGCATGAGGGATCATCTTATAATGCTACCGTCGTTAACTAAGCAATACAAGATGCATAAAGGATTAACATCACATGCAATTCATAATATGTGATATGATATGGCCTTTCTGTTGGAATTATGCTCTAGAGGCAATAATAAAGATGTTATTATTATAATTCTTGTTCATGATAAAGTTTATATTCCATGCTATAATTGTATTAAGCGGAAACTTTAATACTTGTGTGGTTTGTGAACAACACCGTGTCCCTAGTATGCCTCTATGGACTAGCTCATTGATTAATGATGGTTAAGGTTTCCTAACCATAGACATGAGTTGTCGATTAATAGTGAGATCATATCATTGGGAGAATGATATGATGGACAGACCCAAACTAAGCGGAGCAATTAGATCGTGTCATCGTGTTCATCTTTGCGAAGCTTTTCTTATGTCAAATATTTTATTCCTTAGACCATGAGATAATACAACTCCCTGGTATCGGAAGAAAGCTTTGAGGTCATCAAACATCATCCTATGAGAGGGTGATCATAAAGGTGTCTCTCAGGTGATCGGAAAGTACCTGTCGGGTTGTATGTATCGAGCTGGGATTTGTCCCTCCCAAGTCGGAGAGATATACTTCGGGCCCACTCGGTAATCGATATCAACACCGCTTGCAAGCATGTGGTTAAGGAGTTAATCACAAAGTGATATCGGATTACGGAGCAGTAAAGTACTTTGTGAACGAGATTGAACTAGGTATGACTTGCAAACGCATCAAATCTCGGGCAAGTAAAATATCGTGAGACGAAGGGAATATATATATGGGATTGATTGAATCCTGGCATCGTGGTTCATCCGATATGAACATCGATGAATGTGTGGGAGTCAATATGGGTTTCCAGACCCCGCTGTTGATTATTTATAGAAGATCATGTCTGCATATTCTCGAACCCGAAGGGTCACACACTTAACGTGTCTCGACGCTAGGATAGATTGGATAATTGGTTTGTGAGTTTTTGTTCGGAGTCTCGGATGGGATCCGGGACGTCACGAGAGGTTCCGCAATGGTCCAGAGAATAAGATTCATATAAGGCAATGCAGTTTTTGGAGTCCGGAATTGGCGGGTTAATCGGTATTGTACCAGAAGCTTCTAGAACCTTCCGGAGGGGGACCAACGTGGCCCCACCTGCCGGGAGGGGGCATGGGCCTATGAGGGAGTGCCCTGGCCGCATTGGGCCAGGGGCACAAGGCCCCATAGGGCCCAGCCGGCCAAACCTAGGGCAAACCCTAGGAGAGCTTCTAGAAGGGGGGGAACTTGCCCCCCACTCCTCCCTCCTTGGCCGCCGGCCCTAGGTCTTGGGGGAGGGGCAAGGGCTGGCCGCCCACCCCTCTATATAAAGAGGGCTGGGGGCGCACCCCTCCCACACCTCCTCCTCAAGCCCTAGCCGCCCTGCTGGCCTCCTCTCTCTCTCTCCCTCCCGACTGCGTGTAGGCGAAGCCCTGCTGCAGAAACTCTCCACCACTTGCACCGCACCGTCGCGTTGTAGATCCAATCCATCTCTCCACCATACTTGTTGGACCGAGGAAGGAGGAGACGTCGAGGTGCCGCACATGTGCATCTCTCAGAGGCATCGCCACTTGCGGTGTTAGATCGGATCGGATCACGAGGAGGAGAAGCGAGTACGACTACATCACCCACGTTCCGTCGAACGTTCCGTTGTGCGAATCTTCAAGGGTATGAAGATCTCATCTATTCCCTCTCGTTGTTTTCATCTCCTAGATTAGATCTTGGCTTTCCCCGTTCGTATCCGTAGAAAATTTTGATTTACTATGCTACGAAACCCTTCACTTTCTTCTTTGTGCTTCCGATCTCCATCTTCAAGCACGAACATGATGTCCATCATCACCGGCATTGCATCAAGGTCAATGACGCCGTTCCATGGTTGTCGTCCACTAGCTTCAACTATTACAACTACTTTGAATAGACACGCGGGTCTTAACAGAAATTAAAGACAACCATATGGCTCCTGCCGGTTTCCAACTTACAATAAGGAATATTGCATACATCAAATATAATCACAATCATGGCCATATCACATCATAGCACACCCTTGCAAAACAAAGTTAGACGCCTCTAATTTTCTTTGCATATTCTACGTGGTTTAGGGCTTTCAATAAGTGTCGCTTTAACTTATGAACAAGAACCACAACATTGATGTTTGAACTATCAAGTGCCCGTTGTAAATTGGATCTATACTATAATGGGAGAGACAGACACCCGCAAAGCCACTTATGCAATACAAGTTGCATGTTGAGCGTGGAGCAAGTCTCATGAACGATGTCATGTAAGGTTAGCCCGGGCCGCTTCATCCCATCATACCGCAAGATGCAAAGTACACAAGAAGCAATTGATAATAAAATCACCACCGCCCATAATGACCATTGTGTTCTACTCGTGCAACAGATCTACATATAGACACGGCTCTGATACCACTGTAGGGGTTCGTAGCATGGAAAACAAAAAAATTCTACCGCATACAAACAAACAAGCTAAGATCTATCTACTAGATTGTAGCAACGAGTCGATAGAAGAACTCACCCTCGAAGATTCCAAAGTGTTTAACGAGAGCAGATTCTCGTGGGTGATGTAGTCGTACTCTTGCCAATATCAAGATCGTGTAGACGATCCTTCCCAAGGCTCCGGCAGCGCTTCATGGTCACACGTTGATTTTCGATGAAGACCTTCCTCTCCTTGTTCCAGGGCAGCGGAGGTTGTAGCACTCTCGCGATTCCAAAGACGACGGCGTGGTACCTAAGTAGAGGGAGATCTCGAGGCTTCACTTAAGCCAGAGCGAGTATGGTGGACTATGAGAGAGGCCTTGGTGATCTAGGGTTTAGAGGCACCAAGGAGAGAGGGCTAGGCCGGCGGCTAGGGCTTGGGGAGGGCACCAACTCGGCGGCTAGGGCAAACCCTAGGGCGGCGGCGACTTGGTGGTTGGCGGCTAGGGTTAGGGTTTTGGTGGAGAGAGGTGTGTATCTAGAGGGGCACCCCTGCCCCTCCTTTTATAGGTGGGAGGGCGCGGCCAAGGGGGAGGGAGTCCTCCCCCAAGTCGGCCTCCTTGGCCGGCGGTGGAGGGAGGAGGACTTCCTCCCCAAGTAGGTTTCCTACTCTCCCTCCACCAAGCAAACTTGCCGTTTGACTTTTCAAATTGGCGTTTGACTTTTCAAACTAGGATTTGATTTATCCCTTTATTTTGCTCAGCTATGATACCTAGTACATGATGCAACCATTCCACAGTGTTATGACACATTCATGTACCCTTCCTCTCCGGAGTGCCGGACCTTCCAGACCCTTCTAGAACATTCCTGATGAAATCATCGGAATCATTCCCCAACTCCGAAACAGGACTTTCCTTATATGAATCTTATTCTCCGGACCATTTCGGATCTCCTCGTGATATCCCGGATCCCATCATAGACTCTGAAAAACATTCGGTCTCTTACTCATCATTCCATAACTACTCAACAACATCGAATCCTTAAGTGTGTCTCCCTATGGTTCGTGAATTATGCGGACATGATCGAGACACTTCTCCGATCAATAACCAATAGAGGAATCTGGAAATTCATATGGCTCCCACATATTTCTACGATTACTTTGCGATCGAATGAACCACTTACATACGATACCAATTTCCCTTTGTCTCACGATAGTTTACTTATCCGAGGTTTTGATCGTCGGTATCTCTCTATACCTAGTTCAACCTCGTTACTGATAAGTACTCTTTTCTCGTTCCCATGGTATGTGATCCCTTGTGAGCCAGTCACATGCTTGCAAGCTAATTGGATGACATTCCACCGAGAGGGCCCAGAGTATATCTATCTGTCATATGGATGGACAAATCCCACTCTTGATCCATGTGTCTCAACCCATACTTTCTGAACACTCAATGCCACCTTTATAGCCACCCAGTTACGGTGTGGTGTTTGATGTCATCAAAGCATCCTTCTAGTGATGGTGATAAGCATGATCTCATGGTCGAAGGAATTAGTTTACTATGTATCAGAAAGCTTATAGCAATTGAACTATTTAAAATGACTTGATCTTTATGCTACACTTATCTATAGGAGTATGTCCACCATACCATTCTCCTAATAATATGATCTTGTTATTAATAACATCTCAATGTTCATGATAGGGAAACCACAATCATTTATTAATCAACAAGCTAGTATTATGAAGAGACTTTACTAGGGACTCTAATTTAGTTTACAAATCACACAAGTATTAATGTTTCCTTGTTAATACTATTATAGCATGAATGTAAACATTTATCATAAACACAAAGATATAATAATAACTACATTTATTATTGCCTCTAGGGCATATCTCCAACAGTGATATCACCGAGAGGGCCCAGAGCATATCTATCCATCATCGGGATGAACAAATTCCACTCTCGATCCATGAACCTCAACATAACACTTTAGTAGTTCTGAAGCCATCTTTATAATCACCCAGTTACGGTGTGACGTTTGATGTCATCGAAGAACTCTTCCGATGTTAGTGATTGACATGATCTCATGGTCTAAGGATTAGGATCACTTCGTAAGTTGTTATAGCAATATAAACTCAATGACTTTGATCGTAATGTTATACTTTGGATGAATGTTCATCACATCATTACACTAATGTTGTGACCTCGTTATTAACAATATCCAATGTCCATGATCAGGAAACCTTTGATCATCTTGTTAATCAACGAGCTAGTTTATAAGAGAGGCATAACTAGGAACTTCCTTTTTGTTTATTAAACACACATGTATTAACGTTTCCATATTAATACAATTATAGCATGCAAAATAAACATTTATCATAAATAAGGAATACGATAATAACCACTTTATTATTGCCTCTCGGGCATATTCCCTTCAGTCTCCCACTTGCACTAGAGACAATAATCTAGTTTGAAAACTTTGCGTATTGAACACCTATGGCTTTCTGGTGTTCCATATATGCAATTGCAAGTGGTTAACATAATCTACGGATCTGACACTTTAGGTCCGTGTGTATTTGCATGTATTTGCGTCTTCACGCATCACTCATTCTCCAATGAGATGGCATTGTATAAATTTGGTCTTTTGGTGAGACCTTTAGTTCCTTGGGGTTAAATCATGTCGATACTATTGTCGATACTATTGTCGTACAATATATATTTAGTGTTGGCCCGTTGCGAACCACACCTTAGTTTGATAACAAACTACTTGACACAAATTCCCTCCTTTACTGCTACTATAGCAGTCATATACTTAGCCTTTTTGTTGTAGTATTCATCACAATGTCTTAACTATGGATTTCATCCAAATCCATCATGGAATCTTCTTTCCATTACATTGTGCCATCCATAGTTTAAATTGAGATAAACTTAATTTGTATCTTGTGACAAAACTAGTATCAATGTAACGCTTTACAATGAACTATTTGTAATTGTTTGTCACCTCTACACAAATATATTCTTAGTTCTTCCAAAAGATCATAAGAATTTCCTTAATATTGTCCAATGATCATTTTATGATTCATTCTAGTATATGCTCATAACACTTAGAGCATAGGACATATCTGGATGTGTACATATCATGGTATGATTGATCAAATCATTCTTGTGATTTTACTCATCAAGTGTCAAAGCACTTGAATCTTGTTTCACTTATCAAGTGTCGATACATTTGAATCTTGATTCAATTCCTTTCCATGCGACAAGAACCGTTTATTGTCGTTTTTATATTGAACTTCTTCAATATCTCATATATGTACTTTTGGCACAACCATATTAGCGTCACAGTCTATCCACTATAGACATTCATGCTAAATATTCGGGTTTTGCCTAAGTCTTTCATCAAAATGAAATTCTTACTTTGTCAATAAAAGATACATCATTTCTAATCAACAAGATGTCCTCCACATAATGTATTAGAAATATGTCTCAGCGCTCCCACTTCATTTCTTGCAAATGCAAGCACCTTCATCGTCTCCTGATGAAAACTCCTTTTCATCACGGTAAAGATTCCAACTCCGCGATGCTTACTTTAACCATTGAAGTTTGCATGTCCCTTTTTAGCATACTTTGAATTAACAAAACCCTTTGGATCGTGTTATGTACACGTCCTAGGTAACCGTTCTATTAGAAGAACTTTGTTTTATTTATTCATCTACCATATACCAAATTATATGTAGTGGTTGCTACTTTAATCCGTCCAGACTAAATATCGCTATGAAACATCAAATCTTGTCATAGTCAACTCCGTGAACATTGTCATAAAATACTTTACTGACATGTCGACTATTTCATAGATGTAAAACATCCATGTCTGTTTCTTTATAGATCCAAATACGACCGATAGGTTTTTACACCTTTCCGGAGGGTCTTCCAAGTTCAAAACTTGATTTATCGTGTATGGACCTATCACGGATTTTATGGGTTCAAGCCATTTGACGGAGTCAGGGCCCATCATCGCTTCTTTGCATGTAGTCGATTCGTCATTATCAAACAATAATGATTTACTCTCAAATCTTAGCATTTGATTGTTTATCCGACCGACTTGGTTCAATAAGAACTTAGATCTCCGTGACCACAACCTTTGAGGCACATAAGCTATGAGCATTATGGAAGCCTCTGGAACAATTTCCGGCGCTGCGCAACTCAGCACATTTAGCTAAGGTTCGCTAACCTTATCAAAGTTTTATTGTCCTCCCACTTAACTTTTGCGAAAAATTCCTTTTTCAAGAAACTTCACATTTCAAGCGACAATCCCTTTTGTCCTCGGTGTTATGGAAGAATAACCAATTGTTATTCGAAATAACTTACAAAGACATGCTCATCCGACTTTGGTTGTAAACATCTTACTTATGTTTAGCATACCAAAATTTAAGAAATGACAATTTGGGTTTTACCCCAAACCATAACTTCCATGGTGTCATTTTAATGGATCAAGATGGAGCTCTTTTCAGTGTAAAAGCGGTAGTCTCTAAAGCTTTTTATCTTTTAAAACATAATGGCAGTTTTATAATTAACACTTTTGATCCAACCATGTCACACAAGGTTTCATTACAAATCTCAAACACTCCATACTCCTATGGTGTTTCAGGAGATGTAAATCTAGGTGTTTTTCTAAACTTGCAACTCAAATAAATCCCTTTATGATAAAATCATAATTCATTTATTTTCTTGTTACACTTGTAACTCAAATAAATCCCTTTATGATAAAATCATAAATCATTTATTTTCTTGTTACAATGATTTTCCACTTCATCTTGAAAGTCTTTGAAACATTTTCAAATATTTCATACTTCTTTCTCATTAAGTGAATATTCACTCAAATTTCTGGAGAATGCATATGAAGTTGAAATCCATCGCTTATGACTACACATAATGGACTACATACATCGATATGTATAAATTCCAATATTTTAGTCGTTCGTTCTTCTTTGGCCTTTGAACGAAGTTTTAATTATCCCGAGGAAAGTCTCACAAGCGTCACTTGATCAAATCAAAGACTCCAAAAATCCATAAATATGGAGATTCTTCATGTTTTCTTTCCAGTATAATTTAAACGGTGATGTCACTTTGTAAGTGATCTTTCAATCATTTGTCTTGCGACATTTTAGCATTAGGTTTTATGGATGTGATTTCTCCAACTAGATTTGTAAATCATCCATCTTATATGGAATACGGTAATTACTTGAACAACCTTTGTTCTCATAATACCTGATTTAAATAACAATTATTAAAACAAATCTTGAAGTCAAGCTTTGATGTCAACGAGAAATACAAACAACGCTTTGTTTGTTTTCAATGAACATCATCACATATTCTCTTGCTAGTTACTTAGGCAATTGTGGTTCATGAATTGCGTCGTTCCGTATGAAATTTCATATCAACCAATTCGGTATCCAATACCAAAGAACCACATTGTTTAACAAGCAAAGAATACAACCATAACATGTATATCATCCATATACCTAAATTGGATATTTCCAATATTTTCTTTTCTGCCAAATATATTTTATAGATTCTCTTTCAGCATTTCCTTTTCCTTTTTAAAAGAATCTATCAACATCAATGTGGCACCATATACATGACACATAGTCCAAAGCATGTATATTCAAATAATAATACCTTTGGACCTGCACTTTGAAGTAGATCACCATCATCAAAAATGATCGGCATTCTTTCAAAATCCATTGTTTAGTAATCTTTTAGTGTAGTAAACACTTTACATACATCTTCTATTCATCCTTATCATGACGACTTTCATGATCAAGCTAATGTAGCTTATAAAGATGAATCGTGAGTATAACTTTACTTTCCTAAACACTTTTGGATGATTAGGATGTCTTAGCATCTCCAACCTTTGTAAATTCTTATCCAATATGAGAACATACATTATACTCTATCATATTGCAACCAAAACATTGTTTCAGATATCGTTATATCTGTCACACATGATGGTTTCTGAAACATTTCTTTCAGCTCCTAGATAAACTTGATATTAAAACAATCAATAATCATGGAGGCAAACATGATACTTAAGATACTAACACTGGAATTGTTACTCTCGATTTAATACCAATTATTAATTTTTACGGAGTAAATAGAGTTTGCTGAAAGTTTGCAATAGGACTTTAAACTTTAGATTGACACTCAACACAATACGATACCAGTTCGTAAAGTAAATATCCAGAATTCTATAGTTCTATTATCTCAATTACAACTATGCATAAGGTGGTGAACGAATGCCAATGACTATAGCAAATTATGCAAATTCACTTTGATTTTATTTATGATAAATTTAGTTCTACTAATCCAAATTAGAAATAAACTCCCACTCAAAAACGACACCCCTCATGTCTTTTTGGTGATTACATGAACCAAATCCACTACACCAAGTCCGATCATCACGTGAGTCGGTGTAGCTTCAAAGGCGAGCATCCATATGGTCATCATATCAAAACATATGACTCATGCTTAACCTTTCGGTCCGTGTTCCGAGGCCATGTCTGTACATGCTAGGCTCGCCAAGTAAGAACCTTAGTATTCGCGTGTGTAACTGTCTTACACCCGAGATATGCTCGTGGATTCAAGTAAACCCGATCATCACGTGATGTCTTGAAGCGAAGAAACATTGTCGGTGCATACTTAAGGAAGAACACATTTTTATCTTGATATCTAAATGAGGGATCATCTTATTATACTAATAAAACGCCAAACAAGCAATATAAGATGCAATCAAACATCACATGTTTATAAGTGAAATGGTATGGTTCCCGCATATGATCTCCATCATGTGCACCGTGGTATGATCACTATCATACCTCTATGTGTAAGGCCAAGGTCTATGGAACTTACACGTTATGTGTGTTGTAAGAGTATCATCTCATACTTATACTTACAACATCACCATATCATAACACTAGCTCAGCAACAATCTAAACTAGATGCCTCTAATTTATCCATTGCAAGTTTTACGTGGCTTAGGGCTTTCGAAGATAGAACCGTTCTTACCTATAAACATGAACCACAACGAGGATAACCAAATTGTTGACAACTCGTTGCAAATTAGATATTGACTATAGTAGGAGAGACAGACACCCGCTAGCCACTTACGCAAACTAGTTGCATGTCAAGCGTGGAACAGGTCTCATGTGCGAGGACATGTAATGTTTGTCCGGGCCGCTTCATCCCACTATGCCACCAATATCCAAAGTACAACTAAGAAGCAATAAAATGATCATCATCGCCCACATACTCATATGTGTACTACCCGTGCAAAACATCTATGCATAGATCCGGCTCTGATACCACTGTTGGGTTCGCATAGAAAACAAAAAATTCCTACGATGGAAACAACTATGTACCAATATCTATCTACTAGATACAAGCAACGGGTGGATATACATCCATAGAATACATACCCTCGAAGGCCGAATAGCGTTAACAAGGTTGTACTCGTGGATGATGTAGACGAACGCTTGCCGATCTCAAGATCGTGATGAAGTCCATCTGGTCCAGCCGGTCCAGCATCATCAAGTCCAGCACCGCAAAGCAGTGGTGCATCCGTGATCACACACACGTACGGGTACCCCGACAACCTTCGCGCCCTCGCTCCAGCGAAGCAGCGGATGCAACAAATTCTTCCAGAAAAAGCCATCGGAAACATGTATCTCGCTGATCCGAGACCATGGGGAAATTCTAAAAGAGGGAGAGAGATCCTTCGCGAAGAGGTGTGCTTTGAGAGGATGAGAGGGGGGCCTTTTATAGGGGAGAGGGGGGCACCCAAGGGGCATGGCGCCCAGCCATGGGGGCTGCCCCACCTCTCCCACATTCATGTGGGTGGAGCTCCCACTCAAAATGAAAAGCCTCCACTCCCATAAAAGAGCCTCCACTCAAAAATCCACTCACATGCATTAAATTTCCACCAAATTTAATGCAACCTCTCATTTAAATAAAACTCTTTTATTTATTTATTCAGAATTTTGTTAATTACTTTAATTAAAAATATTCACATAAAACCCCTTGCTAGTATCCCATTTCACATGCAGAATCAGTTTCAGCAATTTCAACCGAAACAGTTCCGGTGTCTAGTGAAATAAATTCCTGCGCTTTTCTTTTCTTTTTCTGACATATCATTTGCTCCGAATGGTGTCGCTATCCCTTAAGTGTGTCACCCTACGGTTCGCGAATAATGCAGACATGATCGAGACCCCTCTCCGATCAATAATCAACAGCGGGACCTGGAGATCCGTACTGACTCCCACACATTCACCGATGACTTCTATGATCGTGTGAACCTTTTATGCTAGTATCTTAATCCCTTTGTTTCACGATATATTACATGTCCGAGATTCGATCATCGGTATCTCCATACCTCCTTTGATCTCGTTACCGACATGCACTCTTTTCTCGTTCCCGTGATATAACATTCTAGTGATCAAATCACTTGCTTGCAAGCTAATCAATATGATATCACCGAGAGGGCCCAGAGCATATATATCCATCATTGGGATGAACAAATTCCACTCTCGATCCATGAACCTCAACATAACACTTTAGTAGTTCTGAAGCCATCTTTATAATCACCCAGTTACGGTGTGACGTTTGATGTCATCGAAAAACTCTTCCGGTGTTAGTGATTGACATGATATCATGGTCTAAGGATTAGGATCACTTCGTAAGTTGTTATAGCAATATAAACTCAATGACTTTGATCATAATGCTATACTTTGGATGAATGTTCATCACATCATTACACTAATGTTGTGACCTCGTTATTAACAATATCCAATGTCCATGATCAGGAAACCTTTGATCATCTTGTTAATCAACGAGCTAGTTTATAAGAGAGGCATAACTAGGAACTTCCTTTTTGTTTATTAAACACACATGTATTAACGTTTCTGTATTAATACATTATAGCATGCAAAATAATTGTTTTTCATAAATAAGGAATACGATAATAACCACTTTATTATTGCCTCTCGGGCATATTCCCTTCATAATAACATGTGTGAGGGAGGAAGGCGCAAGGGAAGATCACCAAGAAAGAAGGCCAAATTCACTGCCAAGACCGGAGTGTCCGACCCATTTCGACTGGAGTGTCCGGCCCTCCCAAGAGGCCCCAGGGTGTGGAAATTCACTAGGCTACATCGGACACCACCCGGACACCGCCTGGAAACTTTGAAGTTTCCGGCCGGACCGGACTGTCCGGCCCATACGGACCGGAGTGTCCGCCTCTCACGGACTGCTCGCTCATACGGATCGATCTGTCGCAAACTGGTAATCCTGATCCAAATTAGGTTGTATCAGTTTGAGTCGTTTACGTCTAGTTTTGGTGTCTGGACGCCCCAGCCGCCCATATAAGCCCTGGGACGTCCTCCTAGTTAGGGTTAGACCACGTTAAAACTATTTTGTAGTTGTTTCTTATTAAGAACCTCTAGAATTACCCTGTGATCGAATTATCTACTGCAATTGAGTGTGATCTGTTGTTCCATTGGGAATTAGTGGATTGCAAACTACCTTTCGTGGTCGACGGCTACGTGCGCAAGAGCGTGGTATTGTGAATATCCCATAGGGTTCGAGAGCTGTTGCATTGGCATCAGGGTTCGAGCGGGAGAGTTCATAGCTACAGGCTAGTTATCTATCATCCACCATCATCATCGACAAGTGCTTGCTGAGAAGATCGGGCCACCCCATATCAATTTCTGTGCTTAAGACTTGCTTAGAATGAATTTTTAGAGGAATTAGCTAATCCCCCCCCACCCCTCTCTAATTGAAAATTATCAGGTTTGGCGCCCTCTAATATGCAATCCTACCTCCGCCATTGCCGGGAGCAATCTAGGATTGAAAACCTCCTCAACTGTAAGCAGGGTAAATTCCCCATCAAGTACCTTGGCTTGCTAGTGAGAATAAAATACTAGGCAAGGAAGATTGTGACTTTCTTGTTGGAAATGTGGGTCATAGGGTTGATCCATGGCAAGGAAGCTCATTGTCATCGGTGGCAAGACTTACCCTGACCAATTCTTGCCTTTCAAGCCTCCCAACACATGCAATGTGCCTATATATGTTCTATGATGACACCCATGCGGTGATGAACTCTTGTCGGTGTCACTACTACTAGGAGGGGACCGGGACTAAGAGCATCTCCACTCGCCTATCCAGGACGCCGATCCAGACGCCAAAATTAGGTCCGGACGCCGAAAATCCGCCCAGTCACGTACCCAGGAACCTGTTTTCGGCCGGATTTGGGCCAATTTTGGTCCAGACTACCCAGGTTTCCGGGTACGCCCTAGGAACGCCTGACGCAGCGAACTCGGTAAAAAAACGAGACGGCGCGTGGACCCTCCGAGTTAGCGACGGAAGCCGAGTCGTCGTCATCCTCGGAACCACGCGGTGACCGCCGGACATTAATCGCCGTCGCCGCCACATCGCCGCCCGACGACGGCACCACCGCCAAGATAGGCTCTTCGCACGGACCAGCGGGCACTAACTTCCCGCGGTTTCCCCTTCCGCCGCCGCCACCCCTCCGCCCGCCCACCCCGGCCTATATAAGCTGTACCCCTCGCCGGAGATCCTCACACTCTCTCACAGCTCCCCAGCCCACCATCCCGAAACTCCGCCAAACTTTCCCCTCTCACTCACTCTCCCCTCCCTACCAGCCATGGCCGAGAGATACCCCGACAACGGTGTGGCGGCGAACGGCTTCATGAACCCCGAGGCACGCTGCTGTTGTCTGAGGCGGCTACATGGTGCCGCCGGACATGTGGAACCCTCCGGGGTGGAAGCTCAGCGCTGGCGGCATCCCTATACCGCCGGCGCCGACACCAGAGGAGCTGCCGTACAAGATAGCGGAGTATATCGCGGCCATGGACGACCCCTCCGCCGCCGAATCGTTGGACAACCTCCTATACTGGGAGGAGTTCTTCATGGATCGCCGCGCCCAGGATCTCGCCCACCACGAAGGGCCACCCAACGAGTCGCCGCCGAAGTGCAACAACTCGGCGGGCCGCCGGCGTTGGTGGAGTGCGCCAGGCCGCACGCTGAGGGCGGTGCTGGAGCACATCAATCCTGTGCGCACGCCGCCGCGGACATGCTCCCGCGGCATCGTCATCGGCGAGCCACAGGCGACGGCGTCGCCAACCGGCCACCTGCACCTTCGCCGCCCCAAGACTGAAGACTCGGCGCCGCCTGAAGATGGCGCCTTGAGGATGGCGCTGGAGCAGTCGCTCCGCGACTCGGCGCCGCAGCCGCCACCGGTGGAGCCCTCCTCGCCGGACATCCTGGAATGGTCCAGGAAGGACTGGGTGAAGGCCGGGCGGCAGCGCATCCTCGGCCTGCAGCAGCAGGCCGAGGAGCAGACGGCACGGCGGTGGGCGTTGTCCGGGCGCAAGCTGGCCTACCAGGGTGTCCCGCTCTACGTCCTCGACGACGACGAGGACGAAGGCCCGTCCTACCAGCCGTGGAGGTTCGGCGACCTAGGCCAGGGGAGCTCCCGCCAGAACCAGCCGCCGAGCGACGACGACGATGACGGCGGTGAGGATGAAGGCCGAACCGATCCCGGCTCACGGCGTTCTACAACAACTTCGGCATGTAGAACGGCGAAGGCACCGGCGGAGGCCACGGGGACGGCCTTTTTTAAGTTTATTATGTACTAGTTTAGTTTAAATTTGATGTAATCCGTCTATATTCGCCCAACTTAATGAAATTCGCCCATCTTTAATGAATTTTAGCCGAACTTGGAAACTTGGTCTGGGTACGCGAGTGGGAAACTGGACGTATCCAGGCTGAAAACTAGTTTCGTCCGGCCGAAAAAAGGTCCGATTTTCGGCCTGGATTCGCCCAACGAGTGAAGATGCTCTAAGAGGAAGAAGTACCACATGGTGGATTGGGCAATGGTGTGTACCCCAAAGGCGTGGGGTGGTTTGGGAATCACGAATTCTAAACTCATGAACACAGCCCTTCTAACCAAATGGATATTGAGATTAAGTCAAAACGAGCAAGGCCTCTTGGCTGATTTGCTAAGAGCAAAATATCTCGGAGATAGTGTTAGAATATGTGACCATATCGTGTTTGTATATGTATATGGTCATATTGGGTATTTCTTTAATATGTGTCCGTGTTGTATCCCTTGTATTCAATATCAATACAATCAGTAGTGGTGCCCTATTTCATAGTATTATTTACTATAGCAAAAAAAATGGTGCGCTAAAACCCATATTTTGGTGTCCTGCTCTTTATTTTTTTAACGGGTGTCCTACTCTTTATGGCTGCCCTATTTTAATCGTCTATTTTTTTTTAACGGGATTTTAGTCGTCTATTGGAGATCTCTAATCACTACAGTAGCTTGTCCTGTTCTGCGATTTCTTCTTAAAGTTTCCAGGATTTTCTTCACAGGTGGCAATATTCCTTCTTACTTAACCACAGTTCAGCAGTATTGTCGCTAAAAAAGTACTTCTTCTAATCCATAAAGAATATCGTTGATTTATGGTAAATTAACGATACTTATTATAAATAAGGAGGAGTAGAAGTAACTGAAAGATCTCGGGTAATTTAACTTTTTGGCGTCACCGCGAACATAAGTTAATCGCATATCAAGGCAGTTTCACGAGAAGCCAGAGGTAAAAAAGTTCGGAGACCGTGACTCTTTCCTGCGTGACACACTCCGAATGCGGAAATTCCCCGAATGTGAGGGCATGCATATTGCTTCCCTGCTGTAAATAAGGAACCGGGACACGAAAGCTACCGCCTACCGGGTCCATGGACGCGGTCAAAATTACACGTGTTAATCCTACCTAATGTTGATGAGCGACCTTATATTGCTTTCTATAAAAAGCTGGGTCCTAGGACTTATCATCGAGATAACGACTAGGTGAGCGAGCGACGGATCAACAACAAGTTACTGTAATAGTTTCTCGCAAAAAAAAGTTACTGTAATAGTTTAATGAACGTGAAAAAGAATTACGCGTGGGAGCGTCGGCTAGGGCTAGCTAACGTGAAACTAGCTAGTAACATGCATGGAACAAAATAGTTTGGCTGGGAAACAGGGTATGTTCAACGACTGTCTTTTTTTACATGATCTGGTGATTGATTCACTGATCAATACAGTACTCCCTAGTCCCTAGCTTAATTAGATAGCCCAAAGTTTAAGAAGATGACTCAAACCAACAAATGCTCGGCATTTTTGCTGTTTCAATTTTTTCAAGAAAGTGCCGGTTCGCATTGATCTCTGCATCAGTTGATGAATGCAATCATCTCTATTATAAATTTATTTATCACCAAAAATAATAATAAAAGTGTCAAACACGAGGTGAACAACACACATGTAACTTGTTACATTTTTTTTAAATTGGGAGCATAGCCATGCATCTGTAGATGCGCACAGCCCAATTTATTGCAAAGTTTGAAAAGTTCACTACACACTACATTCTTTTTTTTGAAAAAGGAAGTATATTAATATAATAAAGCTAACACATACAACCACCCTCTGCAACAATGTCTAGAACTAGTCTAGACATCTAGGATGCATATAGTCGAATCAACCATTAAAAAAATTTACATTCATGGATCACAAAAGATTGATACATGAATCAATCATTAGTACAAATTACTTTGTATTTTAGACTATACAAAAAAAATAGTGTGGATAAATAGTGCACATCTCAAAACTATACAATTTGTTAGACATTGTCATTTTTTCTGTAGCTTAGAGTATAAAGAATTTAACATTAAGATTACATCGCTAACAATTGTAAAACTTTTTAATATTCTTTGAAAACATATAAATACTCCCTGATCCAAATTAGTGAACTCAGATTTATCTAGATTCGTATGTATCTAGCACAAAAATATGAATACATACATTTGAATCTAGACAAATCTGAGTCCATTAGTTTGGATCAGAGGAAGTATGATTTTTTATTTTTTATTAATAAAATGCTACATATAGCCTGGCCTCAGTTAATGGTACCAACGACAAGAAGGTGGAGCCTAAAACCCATCTAGGGTTCCATCCTCCCGCCAGCGCCGCCACCGGTTTGCTCTGCCTTCGATGGCCTTGGGACCTTGGAGGTGTGGCGGACCATGGCCCCTCACCGGCGGGATGTTTCATGTTCTTTGTTTAGGTATTTTTAGTGTCTTTTTGGGATATTGAGCGAGGCGAGAACTATGTATTGAAGTTAGAATGAGGTCATTTCCGCTCTATGCTCGGTCTGGTGGTGCGCCTAGCGCCAACGGAGGACACATGGAGTCGTGTGTCTAGTGGATCTCCCGGGATTTATCTTTTTTTGTGTTCGTTGGTGTGGTTTTAGTTAAATCTCTTCCAATCTACGGTTCTCATCTTTGGCAATGGTTGTTGCTCTGATGTGCTAGTTATTTCTGGCCTTAGCATGACGATCTTTCATCTGTCTACTATAGCAACATCTATTACGATAGGCTAACCCTAGTTCCGGCGATAGAGGGGCGAGGACGGCGGCGCGCCTTTGGCTCGCACTAGCCTATGTAGTCGTAGTTAGGTGGTCCAATGATCTATTTATAATTTTTATTACTTTGGGGCTCTTTGTACTATTGATGATTATTAATAGATCATAGAATTTTTGCAAGAAGAAGTGACAGAGGACATCCACCAGTAACACATTCTTACACTGAAAATTCTTGTATATATAGTAGGTGTCACGGGAGCGGACTGAAGTAGAGATGAGTGAGGGCCATATGCCCCCCACTCAAAATTTCAAATTTCTATAGTATTTGCTCATATTTGAGACCAAAACATTTAAATTCTGCAAAGTTTATGCAAGAAATGCCCTCACTCATTTGATGTGCCCCCACCTCTAAATTTTCCTGGGTCCGCCCTGGTGTCACCCCTAGAGAGGATCATAACCGAGCCAAAAATCTCTCCAGAAGCATGTGCGGATCCATTTCCCACAATGAAACCTCCTATATATGCTAAAGAACTCATCATCTTTATTCTCATCAAAACTTTTCGACAAAGGTGAGTCACTAGGTTTGTATTGCCCTTAGGATATGGTCTTAGAGTATAAATATTTATTGAGTATCAGCTCTTTCCACACTCCATTCTGGTTTGACACGGTTTAGGTAGTCATTTACGCGACAATTTCTTTCTTACTCCCTCCGTTTCAAAATATAAGATATTTTAGGTTTGTGAAGAAAATAAATCTAAACTTTTTTTAGTGTGTAAATTTATTCCAAACCTAAGTGAACCTTCATACTAAAAAAGTCTACATACATTTACTTTATAAAGCTAAAACATCTTATATTTTCAAACTGAGGGAGTAGTTCCTAACAGCTGAAGAGGTGTAGTCAGGGATTGGCATGGTCACTAAAAAATTTACTGATCGGCACATGACCAATGATTCCGGGTTGCGGCTTGTGGCAGAACGCTTGTTGCTCCATGTCGTCGTAAAGTAACCGAGGCAGGCACGAAAAAGCTACTTGGTCCATGGACGCGGTCCGAACCAGGCGTGTTTTTATACCCCTGGGGTCAACACGCGAATGATGTAGAGAGACCCTATACAAAAGCTGGGTCGGACTTTTGGTGGAAGAAATGAAAATGACGGTCGGTCAGCGACGCATCAACAGCACGAGAGAGAGAGAGACAAGTTGATCCCTCTCCCTATAGTAATTTAACGTGGAAGATAATTACGTGTGGGAGTGTCCCTAACTAAAGTATACTATAGCATAGGAAACTAGGAATATCATCGAAGTGGTGCACTGTGGTGGACTGTCCTAGCTAGATATATTTTTCTTTCTACGAGAATGCACTAGGACAAAGGTCTTGGTACTGCATAAAGAAGATGAACCAAACAGACAAATAGATGGTGGTCACGCGACTTGCTAAGTGGCTTCATACAAGATCGCATACACCAATAATTAAGTTCACTACGAGTACTATATATGTTCTATATATATATATATATATATATTTCATCACACAACACATGGACAAAATGCGTAAATGCAGCGGTTGGTGCAGGCAGTGGCCAAATGTGCAATCATCATCCAAACTTTTACCTTTCATCTGATTGATTGATAACCTAATTCTTCCATAGTTCCATGTGCCTCGCGAGGTGCCTGTAAACTATCTTATTTGTAGCTTTTCTTTCGCCTTTAGTTTCAGGTGAGTATAGAATATCTTGTGGTGGCTACTTTAGCGCTTTGCTTTGGAACATAAATAAACTTTTCCCATAGCGTGAAGTGCAACGATGTGAACTCAAGAAACATGTGACTTGCAAACTACCGATCGAACAAAAGATATCATACATAATGCCTAGCCCCCAAACAAAAGATATCATACATAATGCCTAGCCCCCAACCACTGATAAAGCTGTATTCATGCATCTTTTTTTTTGTTGAGAAATGCACCTTTTTGTTTTAACACGTGCATTAGTCTGAGACTAGTGGAATTACCACAGATTGATACGAGATATCCAGCACTATCAGATTTTAATTAGCTACATATTTGAGGTGTCCTGCGTCTGCTTCAGGTGCATACTCAGTTACAATATCTAATTCACACCCGGAGCAGGTACAGGACACCTCGGCTACTTAGCACCTAGGGCAGATGCAAGACACCTCAAAATATGATTCATTCATATGCGGTTTTGAGCGAGTAGCATATGCACAATGTCTATTTATACTCAGGCTCGCAATTTGTTGTACTTTTTATGCAGAGTTTAAATCAACTTATTTTGTTCTAAAGTCGCTTTACCATTTTTTCTTTTGCTAAAATTTCACATCCATGTGGGTGTGTTGAATCAGCGTTTAGTTTCGGCTTATTACTACCTCCGTTTTTATTTATTTTGAACTTTATCAAATTGGCGGCGGGTTCCTGGGATCACGGAATTAAGGTTGATGCCTAAGGAGGATTAGTAAAAGGAGGGATCACACACTTAAAACTGCCGTTGTTGGCTTCCGGAATTGCGACTGCGGCTGATACTGAGCCAATATCCTTGTCATACTCTCGAAGAAGTCAATGAGAAATTCGTAAACACGGGAATTCACGGGATCAAAGGTAGAGGAAGGTCACTTTATTCGTGAACAAGAGAGGGAAAAGTTTAATTAAAGATCCGGCAGCCAGTGGTCTCCTGTAAATAAAGATACTGCGCTGCCGCCGCCGCTGCACTTTCTGTAAACAATACGTAGTTTCCTGTTAGCGACGGTCTCACGCGCTTTCCGTTTTGGTGTCACGTCTGCACGCACGCACGCACGCAAACTCGCTCGTCCCCTCTCCCCTTGATCCGTCGGTCCTCTTCTGGCCGGACGGCATCGTCACCATGACATCATCAATCGACTAACCACTTTGCTAGAGCTAGCTTGACCACTCCCCTCCCTGAGAAGGTGATTAGTTGAAGGGAACGCGTGCCCAGTTTGGACGACTGCGTCCGTGTGTGGACCCGGTAGCTGTCGCGTGCGTGCTGAGTTTTTTTTTTGTTCTAGAGTATAGCTTCCGCGAGTATCTCACGAGCGGACATGTACAGTCATCGGAATTTAACAGTTCTGGCCCGTCTACAGGTAGTGTTAGAGTTGCTCTAATTGTGCCCTGAATGGACAGATTAGATCCACTACTAATTAACTAGAGTGAGCTTAGGCCATAGCTGAGTTGGTAGCAGAAAAGGAGGCGCGCCACGAGAGCTGACCACCACGAGGCGGCTGGAGTGGAATGGAACGGATAGAGCTAGGAAACCACGGACGGAGCTCCACCACCTTTCTTTCGCCCCCCACACCCCCACCAGCTCCAGCTAGCTGCACCACAGTTCACAGCAAAAATCTGTCGCCACGGACAAGTTCACCGTCCGACTCCCATCCTCGTCACCGGGACAGACACCCACGCACATCGCTCCATGGCAGCTCCAGCTCACCTATAAATACCACCACGCGCTTCCCCCTTCCCAGCCAAGTCAAAGCAGCGGCCACACACCCACACCCGAATAAAACCACAAGCCCACACGGAGCAGGCGGCCAGCCAGCCGAGCAACCAAGACCGCGTCCCCCCCGACCGACCGGCCACGCTCCATTCAATTCTTCCCCACTCTCTCACCGGCTCCATTCAATTCCAGCCTCCCCAATGGCGGCGGCGGCGGCCAAGTCCGTCGAGCGGCTGGCGCAGCGGCTGGTGACCCCGGCCGAGCCCACGCCGGCCGGCCCGCTGCGCCTCTCCTGGCTCGACCGCTACCCGACCCAGATGGCGCTCATCGAGTCGCTGCACGTCTTCAAGCCCTCCCCTGACCGGGACGCCGCCGACGGCCCCGCGAGGACCATCGAGCGCGCGCTGGCGCGGGCCCTGGTGCAGTACTACCCGCTCGCGGGACGCCTCGGCTTCACGGACGACGGGGGGCTCCTGCAGGTGGACTGCGGCGGCGCCGGCAGCGGCGTCTGGTTCACGGAAGCCGAGTCCGCCTGCGGGCTCGAGGACGTGGACTACCTGGAGCACCCCATGATGATCCCCAAGGACGAGCTGCTCCCGCCCACGCCCGCCCAGGAGAAGGACGACGAGCGGCGGCTCGTGCTGCTCGTCCAGGTCACCACCTTCGCCTGCGGCGGCTTCGTCGTCGGCTTCCGCTTCAGCCACGCCGTCGCCGACGGCCCCGGCGCCGCGCAGTTCATGGCCGCCGTCGGGGACCTCGCGCGCGGCCTTAGCGCCGAAAGCCTGGCCGTACAGCCGCAGTGGGGCCGCGAGGCCATCCCGAACCCGGCCACGGCGGTCATCGGCAGCCTACCCACCCCCGCGGGCGCCAAGAGCCTCGAGTACCTCGCCATGGACATCTCGGCCGACTACATCGCGCACTACAAGTCCCAGTACAACAACAGCGCGGCGGCGCACGGGGGGTCCTGGTGCTCGGCCTTCGAGGTGCTGGTGGCCAAGGCGTGGCAGAGCCGCACCCGCGCGGCCGGCTTCGACCCGGACTCCGACGTCCACCTCTGCTTCGCCATGAACGCGCGCCCGCTCCTGCACGCCTCGCTGCCCCGCGCCGGCGCCGGGTTCTACGGCAACTGCTACTACATCATGCGCGTGTCCGCCCCCGCGGGCAAGGTGGCCGGCTCCTCGATCCCCGACGTGGTGAAGATCATCAAGGACGGCAAGAGGCGGATGCCGGCCGAGTTCACGCGCTGGGCGACCGGGGAGGCCGGCGCCAGTGGCGGCGTGGACCCGTACCAGATCACCTCGGACTACCGCACGCTGCTGGTGTCGGACTGGACGCGGCTCGGGTTCGCCGAGGTCGACTACGGCTGGGGACCGCCGGCGCACGTCGTGCCCCTCACCAACCTCGACTACATCGCCACCTGCATACTGGTCAAGCCCTGGGCACACAAGCCAGGGGCGCGGCTCATCACCCAGTGCGTGACGCCCGACCGGATCGCCGCCTTCCACCAGGGAATGCTCGACATGAACTGACCGGCCGTAGCCGAGCACGTCGACGAAGAATTGAAGCCGACGGCCAGAGGAATTCGATTTGATTGAGTGATTAGGTGGGTGATTATACTAGAATGTTGTACTATTGGATTAGTTATGCGGTGGGGATTGATCATTGAGTGTTGGTGGTGTGTAGTTTAACTTGGAAAAAATAAGCAGCTCAGCTCCTCGATTCGGGGAGTTCTGATTGGTTTTGGTGGAAAAGCCACCAACTAAACTATTCCTTGATGGAATTTAATATTCTTTTGTGACATAGAGACATTTGTGCTTCTTGTTCTCGACAGAGCTCACGGTGTGTGTCTGAAGTTACCACTGAGTTGATGGGTTGCATATGGCGGAGTGACAAAATTTGCATAAACGCAGAATTTTAGAACTTATGGAATATTCGAAACTTCGTACCATAGATAATTCCGGATTTTGATGTATCGTATTTCACAAATTTCTAATGAATTTAACCTACATGAAATATGATTTTAATAAGTTTCACCTGACCTTAAATTTGGAGTTTACCTCATAGGCATATGTGGTTCCGATGGTCAATTTTAAGGGAAACCGTAAACTTTCGCAAGGCAAATCCGTGGCTAGAAGACGGCAAGGTCACTTACGCCGGCGGTGGATTTCGTGGCGAGGGAGCCTCAACTTCGACGGACAATTTGGATTACCTAAATCCCTTCGTGATTCCCACCATTGATTTTTTTATTTCTCGATTGATTTGTGGTTCCGATGCTTGTCGGCCGGCCAAAAGAGTCGAAGTGGCTGACCGGAGGCATGCTAGAGCCCACCAAACTCCACGCTCTGCCTCGCTGCCATCCATGGCACCCGGATGAGCAGTAGCCAACAACCTAGCCTTAGACGCAGCTCCGCGTGCACATCATCTAGCGTAGGGATGGCACCCGCAGGGTATTGGTACAGGTGGAGATACCCCATACCCATACCCTTACCTGTCTCCGTCAATCTTACCCGTACCCATAACCTTCAATGGGTAAAAAAAATTCTATATTCATCACCCAGCAGGGTAAATGGGTACCCGTGGTAAAAATACCCGTGTTTGCAACACATCGAAGTGAGAAAATGACTAGCACTCCATAAACATCGACACATTGTTACCGACGCCAAACCTGGAATAGAGGCACCGACAATTTGGCACTAACCCTGAGAGTGGCTCACGAAGTTATGATGGATATGATAAATACGAGATCGATATCGATCGCTTAAAAATCCGGATATGATCATATAAAAAAGATATGAAATATGACAGTCACGTAGTGAGAAGTGAAGCGGACATAACTAACCTAACCTACGAGCGATCGTGATCAGGTAGCTAGGGGGTTTATGTGTAGTCAAATGACTACACATGATTCTTGTCGATCTTTCATGTATATGAGAAAAATCATAAAAAAATATGTTAAAATTTGAGAATATATACATATAAGATGAGTTTGACAACACAGACTTTTGGTCCTGGCACCGCCTCATGATATTAGGAAGCCTGAGATGCATGGCCTAGCTAGGGTCAATTCATGATTAGAGAAAATTAAGTATATTATAATATTATAAGAAGACACCACTTGTCAAATTTTGGACGGCTAAATGGGTACACGGCTATGGGTTCTATGATCCTATACTCGTACTCGCTCTACTCGATGGGTATGAAATTTACTCGTTTACATACCCATTGATAAAAAAATTTATCTCATACACATATTTCTAATAGGTTTTTATCTAATGGATACACGGGTAATGGTTACACATTGTCATTCCTAATACATCATGCAGCCACTCCAGCCAAGCCGGCCCCAATCCATTCACTTGCTAGAGAGAAGGGATTTTCCCAACGTAGGAGGGGCCCCCGGCACCATCTCTGTTTGTTGGAGATTTGTGTGAAGTCAACTCGGTCATCGCCTGCTAAACATTTGCATTTAGGACCTCCTGCTATTTCTTATTTAACCCTTTGTGTAGGATAGAGCATGACCACCCAGCCCAAAACCAAAGTCATAGGAACACGTCGTTCTCCTCCCGATCTGGACCAGGGACCTCTCCAGCCCATCTCCTCCTCCCCAATCTTCCTTCTTGCCGGCGGCTGCCCCAAGACCACGCTCTACTGCCGCACCATGGCCATGGAGGAACAAAAGTCCTACACCTCTCTGGCTCCTCCTCCTCCTCTTACACCTCTCTGGATCGACCACAAGTCATCGTCGCGACTGTTGGAGATATGCCCTAGAGGCAATAATAAATGTAGTTATTATTATATCTTTGTGTTTATGATAAATGTTTACATTCATGCTATAATAGTATTAACTGGAAACATTAATACTTGTGTGATTTGTAAACTGAAATAGAGTCCCTAGTAAAGCCTCTTCATAATACTAGCTTGTTGGTTAATAAATGATTGTGGTTTCCCTATCATGAACATTGAGATGTTATTAACAACAAGATCATATCATTAGGAGAATGGTATGATGGACATACTCTTGTAGATAAGCGTAGCATAAAGATTAAGTCATTTTAATAGTTCAATTGCTATAAGCTTTCTGATACATAGTAACCTAATTCCTTCGACCATGAGATCATGCTTACCACCATCACCGGAAGGATGCTTTGATGACATCAAACACCACACCGTAACTGGGTGGCTATAAAGGTGGCATTGAGTGTTCGGAAAGTATGGGTTGAGACACATGAATCAAGAGTGGGATTTGTACATCCATATGACAGATAGATATACTCTGGGCCCTCTCGGTGGAATGTCATCCAATTAGCTTGCAAGCATGTGACTGGCTCACAAGGGATCACATATCACGGGAACGAAAAAAGAGTACTTATCAGTAACGAGGTTGAACTAGGTATGCAAAGATACCGACGATCAAAACCTCGGATAAGTAAACTATCATGAGACAAAGGGAAATTGGTATCGTATGTAAGTGGTTCATTCGATCACAAAGTAATCGTAGAGATATGTGGGAGCCATATGAATTTCTAGATTCCTCTATTGGTTATTGATCAGAGAAGTGTCTCGATCATGTCTGCATAATTCACGAACCATAGGGAGATACACTTAAGGATTCGATGTTGTTGAGTAGTTATAGAATGATGAGTAAGAGACGAATCTTGTTCGGAGTCTCGGATGGGATCCGGGATATCACGAGTAGATCCGGAATGGTCCGGAGAATAAGATTCATATAAGGAAAGTCCTGTTTCGGAGTTGGGAAATGATTCCGGTGTTTTCATCGGGAATGTTCTAGAAGGGTCCGGAAGGTCCGGCACTCCGGAGGGGAAGGGTACATGAATGTTTCATGACAATGTGGACTGGTTGCATCATGTACTAGGTATCATGGCTGATCAAAATAAAGGGAGAAATCAAATCCTAGTTTTAGAAGTCAAACGCCAATTTGAAAAGTCAAACGACATTTTTGCTTGGTGGAGGGAGAGTAGGAAACCTACTTGGGGAGGAGTTCCTGTCCCTCCACCCGCCGGCCAAGGAGGCCGACTTGGGGGAGGACTCCCTCCCCTTGGCCGGCGCCCTCCCACCTATAAAAGGAGGGGCAGGGCTGCCCCTCTTCCCTACACCCAACACCACCAAAACCCTAGCCCTAAGCCGTCGGCGCCACCACCCCCTGCTGCCGCCGCCTAGGGCACCACCAACTCGCCGAGTTGGGGTGATCCCAAACCCTAGCCGCCGGCTAGCCTCTACCCTTCGTGCCTTCTAAACCCTAGATCGCCAAGGCCTCTCTCATAGTCCACCATACTCGCTCTGGTTTAAGGCGAAGCCCTGCGAGATCTCCCCTCTACTTCCGGTACCACGCCGTCGTGCTGCCGGAATCGCGAGGAGAGTGCTACAACCTTCGCTGCCTGCTGGAACAAGGGAGAGGAAGGTCTTCATCGAAAATCGAACGCGTGTGACCAGCTTGCAGAAGCTACAACGGAAGGATCATCTACACGATCTTGAGATCGGCAAGAGTACGACTACATCACCCATGAGAATCTGCTCTCGTTAACCGCTTTGGAATCTTCGAGGGTGAGTTCCTCTATCGACTCGTTGCTACAATCTAGTATATAGATCTTGGCTTGTTTGTTTGCATGCGGTAGAAAATTTTTGTTTTCCATGCTACGAACCCCTACAGTGGTATCAGTGCCGTGTCTATATGTAGATCTGTTGCACGAGTAGAACACAATGGTCATTGTGGGCGGTGGTGCTTTTATTATCAATTGCTTCTTGTGTACTTTGCATCTTGCGGTATGATGGGATGAAGAGGCCCGGGCTAACCTTACATGACATCGTTCATGAGACTTGCTCCACACTCAACATGCAACTTGTATTGCATAAGTGGCTTTGCGGGTGTCTGTCTCTCCCATCATAGTATAGATCCAATTTACAACGGGCACTTGATAGTTCAAGCATCAACGTTGTGGTTCTTGTTCGTAAGTTAGAGCGACACTTATTGAAAGCCCCAAACCACGTAAAATATGCAAAGAAAATTAGAGGCGTCTAACTTTGTTTTGCAGGGGTGTGCTGTGATGTGATATGGCCATGATTGTGATTATATTTGATGTATGCAATGTTCCTTATTGTAAGTTGGCAACCGGCTGGAGCTTTATGGTTGTCTTTAAATTCTGTTAAAGACCCGCGTGTCTATTCAAAGTAGTTGTAATAGTTGAAGCTGGTGGACGACAACCATGGAACGGCGTAATTGACCTTGATGCAATGCCGGTGATGATGGAGATCATGTTCGTGCTTGAAGATGGAGATCGGAAGCACAAAGAAGAAAGGCCATATCATATCACATATTATGAATTGCATGTGATGTTAATCCTTTATGCATCTTGTATTGCTTAGTTAATGACGGTAGCATTATAAGATGATCCCTTAAGCACACAAATTTCAAGTTTTAAAGTGTTCATCCTTAGTAAGCACCGTTGCTAAAGCTTGTTGTTTCGAAGCACCACGTGATGATCGGGTGTGTTAGATTCTGCAAGTGTATACAACGTGAGCAAGCCAGTTTTGCTCATGCAGAAGCTAAGGTTTGATCTTGACGAGCCTAGCATGTACAGACATGGTCTCGGAACACGGATCACCGAAAGGTAAAGCATGAGTCATATAGTAGATGTGATGAACATGTTGATTGTTCGCCATTGAAGCTACATCAACTCTCGTGATGATCGGTTTTGATGTGGTGGATTTGGTTCGTGTGATCACTAAAACAATGTGAGGGATATTGTTTTGAGTGGGAGTTCACCTAGATTAATTTAACTATTAATTAGAACTCAATTTGTCATAAACTTAGTCTAAACTATTGCAAATATGTTGTAGATCAATGGCGGCCCCTACCATCAATTTTAATGCGTCCTAGAGAAAGAAAAGTTGAAAACAATGGAAGCAACTTCGCGGATTGGTTCCGCAATTTGAGGATTGTCCTTAATGCTGGTAATTTGACCTATGTGCTGGATGCACCGCTGGGTGACCCGCCTGCAGCTGATGCTACCGATGAGGTAAAGAATGTTTTCCTCGCTCGGAAGAATCAGTACTCCATAGTTCAGTGTGCTATCTTGTATGGTTTGGAATCGGAGCTTCAGAAAAGGTTTGAGAACCATGACCCACATGATATTGTCCGTGAACTCAAAATGATATTTGAGGCTCACGCGACAGTTGAGAGTTATGAGGCTTCTGAAAAGTTCTTTAACTGCAAGATGGAAGAGGGCAGCCCACAAGGAGCATGTGCTTAAGATGTCTGGGCACGCAAACAAACTCCAAAGTTTAGGTATAGTGATTCCTAATTCTTTTGGGATTCACCGTGTCCTCCAATCACTACCACCAAGTTATAAGAACTTTGTGATGAACTACAATATGCAAAACATGGACAAGACGTTGCCAGAAATCTTCTCCATGTTGAAATCTGCAGAAGTGGAGATCAAGAAAGAGCACCAAGTGTTGTTGGTCAATAAGACCACCAAATTCAAGAAGCAAGGCAAGTCTAAGAAAAAGGGAAACTTCAAGAAGGATGGTAAGAAAGTTGCCGCAGCGACGAAGAAGACCAGGGTTGGGCCTAAGCCTGATACTGAGTGCTTTTACTACAAGCAAGAGGGTCACTGGAAGCGGAATTACCCAAAGTACTTGGCGGATTTGAAGAACGGAAACATCAAGAAGAAAGGTATATCCATATACATATTATTGATGTGTATCTCATTAGTACTTGTAGTAGTGCATGGGTATTTGATACTGGTTCGGTTGCTCATATTTGTAACTCAAAACAGGTGCTGTAGAATAAACGGAAGCTAGCGAAGAACGAGGTGACGATGCGCGTTGGAAATAGATCAAAGGTTGATGTGATCGCGGTCGGCACGCTACCTCTTCATCTACCATCGGGATTAGTTTTATACTTAAATAATTGTTATTTGGTGCCTGCGTTAAGCATGAACATTATATCGGGATCTTGTTTATTGCGAGACGGTTACTTGTTTAAGTCCGAGAATAATGGTTGTTCGATTTATATGAGTAATATGTTTTATGCACATGCACCTTTGATAGATGGTCTATTCTTATTGAATCTCGATAGTGGAAATACACATATTAATAACATTGAAGCTAAACGTTTGAAATTGAGCGATAACTCAACCTATATGTGGCACTGTCATCTTGGTCATATTGGAGTGAAGCGTATGAAGAAACTCCATTCCGATGGACTTCTTGAATCACTTGATTTCGAATCACTTGAAAGATGCGAAGCATGTCTAATGGGTAAAATGACTAAGACTCCATTTTCTGGTATGATGGAGCGATCTACGGACTTATTGGAAATCATACATACCGATGTGTGTGGACCAATAAGTGTAGCATCGCGCGGTGGTTATCGTTATGTTCTTACCTTCACGGATGACTTGAGTATATATGGGTATATCTATTTCATGAAACATAAGTCCGAAACTTTTGAGAAGTTTAAGGAATTTCAAAGTGAGGTAGAGAATCAATGTAACAAGAAGATTAAATTTCTACGATCTGATCGTGGATGTGAATATCTAAGTTACGAGTTTGGCGAGCATTTGAAGAAATGCGGAATACTTTCACAATTGACACCGCCGGGAACACCACAGCGTAATGGTGTGTCCGAACGTCGTAATCGAACTCTCTTAGATATGGTTCGTTCTATGATGTCACTTACAGGTTTACCGCTATCGTTTTGGGGTTATGCATTAGAAACAGCCGCATTCACTTTAAATAGGGCACCATCTAAATCTGTTGAAACGACACCGTATGAATTATGGTTTGGGAAGAAACCTAAATTGTCGTTCCTTAAAGTTTGGGGTTGCGAAGCCTATGTAAAGAAGTTACAGCCGGACAAGCTTGAACCCAAAGCGCAAAATGCGTCTTCATAGGATACCCGAAGGAAACTATTGGGTATACCTTCTATCATAGATCCGAGGGCAAAATCTTCATTGCCAAGAATGGATCCTTTCTAGAGAAGGAATTTCTCTCAAAAGAAGTTACTGGAAGGAAAGTAGAACTCGACGAGGTTGTTGAACCTTCTCTCGAACTTGCGAGTAGCGCAGCACCGGAAGTAGTTCCTGTGGCGCCTACACCGATAAGAGAGGAAGCTAATGATGATGATCATGAAACTTCGGTTGAAGTTGCTACAGATCCTCGCAGGTCAACGAGAACTCGTACCACTCCTGATTGGTATGATCCCGTTATGAGTGTCATGTTGGTGGACAACACCGATGACCCTGCGACATATGAGGAAGCAATGATGAGCCCAAATTCCAATAAATGGCTAGAAGCCATGAAATCCGAGATTGGATCCATGTACGAAAACTAAGTATGGACTTTGGTGTACTTACCAGATGGCCGGAAGGCTGTCGAGAACAAATGGATTTTCAAGAAGAAAACAAATGCTGATGGTAATGTTACTATCTATAAAGCTCGACTTGTCGCAAAAGGGTTTCGACAAATTCAAGGAGTTGACTACGATGAGACTTTCTCACTAGTAGCGAAGCTAAAGTCTGTAAGGATTATGTTAGCAATCGCTGCATATTACGATTATGAGATATGGCAGATGAATGTCAAAATAGCATTCCTCAATGGAGACATTGATGAAGAGTTGTATATGATGCAACCCAAAGGTTTTGTCGATCCTAAAGATGCTAACAAGGTATGCAAACTTCAACGGTCCATTTATGGATTGAAGCAAGCATCCCGAAGTTGGAATCAACGTTTTGATAAGGTAATCAAAAGATTTGGTTTTATACAAACTTATGGAGAAGCTTGTATTTACAAGAAAGTGAGTGGGAGCTCTGTGGCATTCTTAATACTATATGTAGATGACATATTGTTGATTGGGAATGATGTAGACCTTCTTAATAGTGTCAAGGATTATTTGAATAATAGTTTTTCAATGAAAGATCTTGGCGAAGCAGCTTACATATTAGGCATAAAGATTTATAGAGATAGATCGAGACGCCTAATATCATTGTCACAAAGTACATATTTGGACAAAGTTCTAAAGAGGTTTGGAATGACAACAAGAAAGGGTTCTTGCCCATGTTGCCCAATACGACCTTGAGTAAAACTCAAAGTCCTACAACGGCAGAAGATAGAGAAAGGATGAGTAAGACTCCCTATGCCTCAGCCATAGGATCTCTTATGTATGCCATGCTATGTACTAGACCCGACATTGCATATGCTGTTAGTTTAACTAGCAGATATCAAAGTGATCCAGGAGTGGATCATTGGACAACGATCAAAAACATCCTTAAATACTTGAGAAGAACTAAGGATATGGTTCTTTCTTATGGAGGTGATGAACAACTCGTTGTTAATGGTTACACCGATGCTAGTTGGAACACCGATCCGGATGATTCTAAATCTCAATCTAGATACGTATTTACTTTGAATGGTGCAGCAGTTAGCTGGAGGAGTGCAAAGCAAAGCGTTGTGGTGAGATCTTTAACTGAATCGGAATACATAGCTGCTTCGGAGGCTTCACAAGAAGCGATATGGATGAAGGTGACGAGGTTTAATCTCGTCAATGCCCATTGTTATGGACTTGGGTTTTGGAGAAGATGGGGATGCTGGAGATCGTGGCACGGTTAACAGACAAGCAACCAGGGGACACGAGATTTACCCAGGTTCAGGCCCCCGGAAGGAAAGCCCTACTCCTGCTTGTCTGCTCTTGATTACGGCGGAACCGAAGATTACAGGGTGCGCAGATTCGATCTGGCGTGGATGCGTGTCCGAGAGTATGAGTCGAGAGATCTAGGACGTGCCCTCCTGGCCTTTATATAGACTTAGGCAGGTCCCGGGCATAGTCCTAGTCGGTTACAAGTTCTAGGGTTTTACCCCTTTGAATTTCCTATCTCCGCTAGTCTTGCTCTCCAAGGATCCGAAGGCGTCATGGGCCTTGGCCACCAAAATCTTCATGGGCCAGCGTATATCATTGTGGGCCTTCCTTGGGCTGGACCAGTATGCTGAAGTCACGCATCCGTAGGGTATAACCGTGTCGATGGCCCCGGTGATCAGTCGAATCGTAGATTCGGCTGAGGACTCTTCCATCCTTCGGGTGCAACTATATTTTAATAGTATATGTGTGTAGGGATTGTTGATGCGTGTGCCTGACTCACCCGACGGATCAGGGTCAGTTAACTGTCTTAGGACGAAACGACACGATCTTCTTCAGGTTTGAGTCCCTCAACCCGAACCTGGAACATATGCTGGCGTAATTCGGCTCAGGCCGCGGGGGACTTACAGGAGTGGAATTCCAGTGATTTTAAATGATGTACCCAACGCGTCCGTCGGGATTTTCATCGCTGCTTTGATGCAGTTCATACTAGCAGAGCGCATCGGTGCGTTGCCGGGACATCGATGATATCTGTAGGTCTTATCTTTGCGTCGTGAACAAACATCCGAACATTTATCACCACGGAGGTGCTTCGGGTGGCCTAGGAGATTGTCGCTCACTCGGCCGTTTTGTTGGGGCAAAGTTGCCAAAAAGTTTTTGCGTGCTGATCCGGAAGATCGCAGTCGAAGATTTCATAGGGTGCGCGACCAGCGCTCCCTATGGGAGTAGCCCCCAAGTGTCTGTTCGAGTCGTAGACTCGAACGGAGACTTTAGTTCAAGCATTGTTTCAGTCGTTAGGTCCGTAGGACTCGAAAATTTTCGGATGCTTAAATCCATCCTCCCTATGGGAGTAGCCCCCGAGTCCGTAGTGGAGTCGTAGACTCGACGTAGGACTCAGAGAAGTAATTTGTCCTCAT
This sequence comes from Avena insularis, assembly GCA_023614405.1. Classification (NCBI taxonomy): domain Eukaryota; kingdom Viridiplantae; phylum Streptophyta; class Magnoliopsida; order Poales; family Poaceae; genus Avena; species Avena insularis. Next base: position 24,018,759 of record CM042689.1, on the reverse strand, counting down.
TGTTGCCGGGTGCGCGCCAGCCTCGATAGAGTAGCCCAGTATTTAATCGAATCGTAGATTCGAGTGAGTACTCTTAGCTGTGGAGCCGAAGTTGGTGCTAGTATAGCTTTTGATGACGTCAGTGCTGACGATTGATGACCTCAAGCGTCTGCTACGCCAGAGATGACTTGACTGGACGAAGCGTGGGTCCTACTTGCTGACTTTGAATTGACCGGTCACGCATGGCGTGGAGATAATTACGGCGTCTCCTCGATTTCCACGCGTAGTGGACGGCGTGGTAACGACGGTTCGTTGTGATGTTGACACGTGTACGGCCAGATCTGCCGTTGGCGTTAGGTCTTCTGGATGGACGGCTGTCGTGCGTCGTCTTCGCTGTTATAATCATTGGGGGAGACCGTGGTTTGTTTTCACCGCACCAGTTCATCTGTTCACTGCCTCCTTGTTCTTGAGCGATTCTTGCTGCGCGCTGAGATTTCCTTCCACATTTCCTTCGTTCTTTCTGCCTTGACATCGCCACCACCATCGTAGCGCAATGGGGAAAACAAAGAAGTCTTCATCTGCGGTTGGGACCAGTGCTGCCGGAGGCAAGAAGGGCACCGCCACTGCTCGCGTCACCGATGGTGGCTGGCGGCGATCAGAGACGCGGGAGAGCGATCTCCGCAAACTGCGTGAGCGGGGCCTGATCCCGCAAGTACGACGGCCGTCAAACTCCCCGGCAATGAGGTAATCCCCCGTCCCCCATCTGGGTACCGGGTTATGTTTCTTGCCTTCGTGGTGCGCGGGTTTTCTTTTCCGGTCCACGACTTCCTCCGTGGACTGCTCTTCTTCTATGGGGTTCAACTCCATCATTTGTCTCCCAATTCTCTTCTCCACGTTGCGTGCTTTATCACATTTTGCGAGTGTTGGCTTGACATTGAGCCGCACTTTGGCCTCTTCCGGAAGCTTTATTCCGTGAAGAGGCAATCTGGTTCGGATGGTGTGTATCCCATTGGGGGTTTCATCATCTCCCTCAGTCCCAATCTGCAATTCTTTTCCTTTTCCATGTCCGAATCTGTCCAGTACTAGCGGAGGCGATGGTTTTATATCCGTCACTCCGTTTTGCCCGGGCAAGATTTTGGTCTTGTTCCCTTTGACCCCTCCCAATTGATTGAGAAGAAAAGATCCTGGAAAAACCAAATCCTGGACGGTGAAGTGGCAGAGATAGAGGCCCTTTATCGTCGGGTGGAGGATCTCCAATTGATTCCGGAGAAAGAGGTGAACGGCGTGGACATCATCCGGACGTTTCTTGAGCGTCGGGTGCAGCCTCTCCAAGCGAGGGCGCACCCCATGTTTCTTTATTCTGGGCGCCGTGATCCGACGAGGGTTTCGAGTGAGAAAATCTCCGAGGGGGATCTTGACAGGGCCCTTCGCGCGCTGCTGAAGTTCAAGGCCGGAGAAGAAATCCCGGGGAAGTCGCTGACTCCTCCCTTTTCTTCGACGTTGGCCGTACCGCAGGTGTAGATTTGTGCACGTAGTGCTTTTGTCGGTTGTGTTTCTATTTCCTTTGTTTGCTAACAAAGTTCCTTTTGATTTGTTAGAGCTTCAAAGTGCCAGGCATGGTACCGCCGTTGCCCGAAAGGTATCCGAATGCCCCGGATAATGAAGTGGTGGAGTCCGTGTCCGAACTGCCGTCGGCGCGATGTCCGGCGGAGGATGCCGACGAGTCGAGTGAGGATTATACACGCAAGCGATCATGGAGCTCCAGCGAGTCTTCGGATGCCTCGACTCCTCCGACTCCCAGAAATCCTCTGGGCCTTGAGCGTCATAGTGATGGTCATAGAGGTTCTTCCTCTCCCCTTCCTGCCATTCCTGTGCGGGCTGTTGCACCGCACCCGCCAGCAAAGCGGAAAAAGGAAGAAAAGAAGGAGGAGAAGAAGGAAGAGAAGAAAGAGGAGAAGAGGGCCCGAAGGGCTTCTCCTATCTTCGACCTGAGCGCATTGGGCTCGTAAGTTTTCTTGTTGTACTGTTGTCCTTTTCCCTTCATGATTTTTGCACCTGTGTTGATTGGTTCATGATAGCAATCCTCCCACGACTCTAGTGATGGTGCACTGGAGATGATGGGGGAGTCGAACATTGCGTCGCCTCCTCCTCAGACGGTGGCGACTTCGGGTGGCGCCGCTCCAGATCCTCCTGTGCGGGAGGTGCTGGTGGTTGCGCCTCAGAATTTCGCAGGCAGGGCTTCGGGGTCGCCATCGGAGCATGTAAGTTTTCTGCTTCATGTCACGGGGGAAGCCCCCGAGTGTCTTCGTGTGCTGATGTTGTTTTTACTCCTTTGTGTTGGGCGTAGCCCCCAAGTCCTTTTCTTACTGCTATTTCCTTTTTCTGCAGCCTTTTGTACAGGAGGCCAAGCGGCTGGTGGGGGAGCGCCTGGCGCTGGAGGCGAAACTTCGGCAGCTTCAAGGTATCTGTCTGCCTTTTAATACCTCTCTTGTTTATCCTGTTCCTGTTCTTTGACACTTGCTTGTCTTAAATGTAGAGGAGCATAACGACTCTCTCCGTGAGGTTGACGCTCTTAAAAAGAGCCTTGGCCAATCGGAGTAGAAAACCGAAGCCGCCGTCGGCGCGAAAGAGCGCCTTGAGCTAGAGCTGACGAAGGCAGCCGAAGCGAAGGAGCGTCTGCAGCAGGAGGCCGCAGATCGTGAGGAGCAGCTGGCCACCGTTGCGGCTGCTCGTGAAAGAGGGGTGGCGGCGAAGCTCATGGCTGCTGCCAAGGCTATTTCGGGTGAGTGCTAGTTTTTGTACTTGTTTCTTTTTCTACAGGTCTTCTTCAATGCTTGCTTTTTTCATGCTCTTCTTCGTTTTTGTCTCAGATGCCGCAGGCATCGAGTTCGACCGCGGTGCTCTGGAGCACGGGAGTTCTCTAGATGATGCCACTGTGGCGGTCGAAGACTGCTGCGGCACCGTCGTCAACTCCCTTGCCAAGGCGAAAGAGGTCCTTGGTCGCTTCTACTAGGAGCTTTTCCCGAAGGGCGCAGCCCTTGATGATGTGGACGCTCTGGCAGAGGCTTTGTCACCGGCGCTGCGCGCATAAGCGCAAGCAGAAGGGCATCGGCGCGTCCGTCGGGCTAGCGATGGCCTTGGCGGCTGGAGCGGAGCTGGACTTGCCCCAGATCACCTCTCGGATGCCGACGACTGCGGATGGATCTGAGGTAGCCTTCGCTGCCTACTCGCTGCAGCATTTATATGGGCCCAAGCTCATTGACTTGTTGTCGAGTACGCATCATTGCGGCGAGGCCAAAGCTAGGCAGTCTGGCTCTGAGGCGACTCAGTGTCCTACACCTTAGGCATAGTAGACGTAGGGTAGTTTGTAGTCTACTTTTGTTATAAATATATTGAGAGATACCATCCTTGTGCCACGTAGTGGCCTTATATATTTAATGAATTCCTCCGAGTTGTGCTCTATCCTTGGTTGAATGTCTGTGCGCCTTCTTTTTTCTGCTGCTATAGGTTCCTTCGGGTGCTGACCCAGTTGACACTTCATCCGCAAAGCCCTTGCGACCATCGTTGGATGATTCCTCGCAACTCGCTTTCCTTCGAGATCGCGTGCGCAGTTTGGAGAGGGAATTGCTCGGGTTACGTGGTCGCGCCGACGTTTGGAAATCCAAGGCGGATCGTGGTGCAGCCAGAGAGGAGTACTTGATGGCGGAGCTGGGTCGGCTGTCCGAGCAGCTGCAATGTAAGTTGATCCTTGTTTCGGGCTGTAGCTCAGTTCTTCGGGTGAGCCTGCTGGACTTATTCTTGTTTTGTGCGATTGTTGCAGGTGCCAATCTTGCTCCGAGGGAAGAAAAGGAGCGTGTCGCTGTTCGGGTCAATTGCTTGACTCAACAGGACATGGAGGCCGGCGGCTTCTTCTGGATGGATCGCGATCGCGCCATGGTTCTGGCGACGGTGCAGGATCGTGTTTATCAAGTTTCGCGGGTGCTCCGCTAGGTGCAGACATCACTTTCTTCGGTGTTGCACGTCATGTTTCCTTTGGATGCCGTGCCGACGACCCTTGCAGGTCTTCTGTCGAAGTTTTGGAGTGCCAGCAATGTCAAGGAGCTGGTGCGGCAGCAGCTCGTCGCAGGAGTGAAGGCTGCTTTGTCTCTTGTGAGGTGCCGCATACAGCGTGATTTGGCTGCTGTGGCAGCTGGGCCACCTCTTCGATCGGATGGTGGCGAGTGGAACATGCGTCCGCATTATGTGGCTGTAAGGCAGTATGCCGAACAGATTGTTGATTTGATTGAGCAGCGTGCTCAGGTTATTCTTCAGAATAGGTAGGACCTGAAAATAAACAGATAGATGTAAAATTTGTATATTTCGGCTGGGCGTTTTGTGCCCTTTGTTGTAAAGGTTTGCTTGTTTATGAGCACGCAGTGCTTTGATTGAATACGTGTCCTTTTCGTTTGCCTGACGTGGTCAGCTACTCGGTTGTACACGTGTGGTCCTCAGTCGATGAAATCGTGAGGTGGGGGAGCCCCCGAGTGCGTTTGTAGCATGTAATAAAGTTGCAGAAAAATAGTCAACCGAAATTTGGGGGCGAGACACTTAGCTTTATTTATATCGTAATGGAGGAGGTACATGGTTTGGCTGAGTAGCCTTGGCTGAAAGCCTTATTGAAAGTAAAAAGGGGTAGGTTGCTACGGGTAGAATCGTCGCAGGTGCGAGATATTCCATGGGTTGGAGTATGCGACTCCAGACTTCACGTGCTTGAGGAGATAGGCGCCACAGGATGACGGTGATGGCGTGGGCCCTTCCATGGTGACTCGAATTTATTGATCGCTTTGCTTGAGTCGCAAGACGAGGTCTCCTTGACGAAGGACCTTGGGCACCGGCCGGCTGTGATAGTTCTTGAGACTCTTTGGTACACCGCTGATCGAGCCTGCTATATCCGTGCTTCGTCGAGTGTGTCAACGGCGTCTTGAATGCGATCGTGGACTCGGCTTTTATGGCGGCGACTCGTGGGGCTGGTGGCGTGCCGGTGGTAACGCCTCAGCTCCGTGCACCATGAAGAACGGTGTGTAGCCGGTGGAGCTGTTTGGCATAGTCCGTAAGCTCCACAGGACAGACGGTAGCTCTTTCGTCCAGTTTCCAACTTTTTGCTCGAGTGAGCTCATGAGGCGCTTCTTGATGCCGGCGCCGATTAGGCCGTTGGCCTTTTCCACTTGCCCGTTTGTTTGCGGGTGTGCCACTGAGGCATACGTGATGTTGATCCCGAGGCCTTCGCAGAAGTCCTGGAATTCTTCGGAGATGAAGTTCGATCCGTTGTCGGTGTTGATGCTGTGCTTTACGCCGAACCTGTAGACAATGGATTCGAAGAATTTGACGGCGGTTTTGCCCTTCTGGTTGGTGACTGGCATTGCCTCGATCCACTTGGTGAATTTGTTGACTTCGACCAGGAGGAAGAGGTGTCCCCCTTTCGAGGACTTTGGCAGTTTGCCGATCATGTCGAGGCCCCATTGGGCAAAAGGCCAGGCTATGGGTATGGGTCGAAGTTCGAACCCAGGTGCGTGCGGTTTGTCGGCGAACCGTTGGCACCCGTTGCATCTTCAGACGATGTCCTTCGCGTCGCTCATGGCCGTTGGCCAGTAGAATCCTGCTCGTAGAGCTTTGGCGACAAGGGAGCGGCTGCCTGCGTGGTGGCCGTAGATGCCCTCATGGATGTCTTGGAGTATGGCTTTGCCATCGTTGATGGTGACGCACCGTTGTAGTACACCCGTGATGCTGCGTTTGTACAGTTCACCGTTGATGATGGTGAAGGCTTTTGACCGACGAGATATGCGCCGGGCATCTGTCGGGCTGTCAATTAGTTCTCCGTTTATCAGGAATTGGAGGTATGGTCGCGTCCAAGTTTCTTCGACTGCCATGACCTGCATCAGGTTGATCATGGCAACTTCGGTATCCAACTTTTCGGGTCCTTCATGACCTTCGGGTAGCGTAGCCCCCGAGTGTTCTGCTTCTTCGGGTGATCCCTTGGGGAATTTTCGCTTGATGGATGGCACGCAGATCTATTCGAGGAACACACCTGGTGGCACCTTTGCGCAAGTGGAGCCAATGTTGGCGAGTCTGTCGGCTTCCTCGTTGCTTTCTCTTCCGATGTGTCGAAGCTCGCAGCCGTCGAATTCTCCTTCGAGTGTGTTGTAGAGCGCGCGGTACGCTATCATGTTTTCGGCGTGTGCATCACACTCATTCATCGTCTTGGGCGGACGAGGTTGAGTCACCATAGATGACCAGCGCGTTGCGCATATCTTGCCATCCTCATGCCATGGATGAGGGCTTCAGATTCGCCTCATTATTGGAGGCTCAATTTCATCCGAGAACGATTTCATCTTGTCTCCTTGCGGGGAGGTCAAGATGACCCTGCTCCTGCCCTAGCTTCTCTCTTGGAGCCGTCGAAGTGCATCGTCCATGATTGCGACATGTCCGGGGTATCTGGCAGCTGCAGCTCCATCCAATGTACCAGAAAGTCCGGGAGGACTTGAGATTTAATTGTGTGTCGCTTCTCGTAGAAGATGTCCAAGGGTGATAGTTCGATGCCCCACAGGGCCACCCGTCCTGTGGCCTACGGGTTATTCAGGATGTTGTTCAGGGGTGCCTCGTTGACGACCATCACCTGATGCTCCTGGAAGTAGTGGCTCAACCGTCGAGCCGTCATGAACACGCCGTAGGCTAGCTTTTGGTAGTGTGGCTACCGCTGCTTTGTTGGAGTGAGAACCTCGCTGAGGTAGTAAATTGGGCGTTGGACCCCGTGGGTCTTGCCTTCTTCGGGTCGTTCGACCACAAGTACGGTGCTGACCACCTGGTGTGTGGTTGCTATGTACAGCAGCAGGGGCTCGCGCTCCTTTGGCGTGACCAAAACGGGCGAGGTGGAGAGGAGCCGCTTGAGGCTTTCGAATGCGTCGTTGGCTTCTGGTGTCCACTCGAACTTGTCTGCTTTACGCAGCAGCTGGTAGAATGGTAGGGCCTTCTCGCCCATACGGCTGATGAACCTGCTTAGTGCCGCTACTCGTCATGCGAGCTGCTGAACGCCCTTGAGGTTTTTCGGCTTCTCCATTGTCATGATGGCTCTGATTTTCTTTGGGTTCGCCTCAATCCCTCGTTGAGAGATGAAGTACCCGAGCAGCTGACCCGAGGGGACGCCGAAGGCGCACTTTTCTGGATTGAGCTTGATCCTGTAGCGATCAAGGTTGTCGAACGTCTCGCGGAGATCGTCGATAAGTGTCCTTGCCTCCTTGGTTTTTATTACTATGTCGTCCACATAGACTTGGACGTTGCGACCGATCTGGTCCTTAAGGCAGGCCTGCATGCATCACTGGTACGTGGCACCCGCGTTCTTTAGCCCGAAGGGCATTGTGTTGTAACAGAATACTCCGAACGGTGTGATAAACGCCGTTTTCTCTTGATCTTCGACCTTGAGTCGAATCTGGTTATAGCCTGAGTAGGCGTCGAGGAAGGAGAGTTTCTCGCAACCTACAGTCGAATCGATGATCTGATCGATCCGAGGAAGAGGGAAGTGGTCCTTTGGGCAATGTTTGTTTAGTGAGGTGAAATCCACGCACATCCGCAGGATGTCCGTGTCCTTCTTTGGGACCATGACTGTGTTTGCCAGCCACTCGCTTTCCTTGATTTCCCGGATGAAGTCTGCTGCAAGTAATCTGTTGATTTCCTTGCCGATAGCTTCGCCGGGTCTCGGCGATCTTGGATGGACTGCTTGACTGGCTTGGTGTCTGGAAAGACGTTGAGTGCATGCTCGGAGAATTCCCTGGGAACTCCTGGCATGTCCGCAGGACACCAGGCGAAGATTTCCCAGCACTCACGGAGGAATTCGACGAGCGCGCCTTCCTATGCGGTGCTGAGGTCATTGGCGATCAGCGCCGTCTTGGAGGCATCCGTCGGATGGACCTGTACTTTCTTGGTGTTAACGGTGGAGTCGAAGGACATGTCAGGTGCGTTCTGCCTTGTGACTGGGGGTAGCCCATTGTCCGTCACCTCGCGGAGCCTTACAAGCTCGTCTTGCATGCCGAAAGACTGGGAGATTTTGTTGAAATCCCTGTCGCATTGGTCCGATCGAGTGAAGCTCCCGTGGACTGTGATGACGCCCCTTGGTCCTGGCATCTTGAGTAGTAGGTATGCGTAGTGCGGGACGGCCCGGAACCTTGCGAATACTACACGCCCCAGGATGGCGTGGTATTGCGACGGCCAGTCCACCACTTCGAATTCTAGGCGTTCCTGCCGAAAGTTGTTCGGCTTCCCGAAGATGACGTCGAGTCCTATTTTGCCCAGGGGAATATGCCCTTTCCTGGGACAATGCCGTGGAACGTTGTGTCTGATTGTTCCAGGCTGCATTGCGGGATCCGCATAGCTGCTAGAGTGCTTGCGAACATTAGATTGATGCTGATGCCGCCGTCGATGAAGACGCGACTCATCTCGAAACCTCCGATCTGCGCCTCCAGCACCAGGGCAGCATGACCTGGGCGAGGGATCTGGCAAGGGTGATCCACGCGAGTGAATGTGATGCAGGACTCCGATCCACTGAGGTACTCAGGGATTGCAGGCGGAGTTGCCACGGCCAAGTTGATTTGTTGGGTGATTTTCTTCTGCACCCTGTTTGTGGGGCGTCCCTTCTGGATCATATTTAGTGCTCCCTTTGGTGGGGGGTATCCGACCCCGGCATTGTTTTGCGCTGGTGCGACTGGTTGGTTTGGGCCTCCAATAGGTGGTGGTGGAGGAGCTCCGTGTGCTATTTCACCTGGCGCAGGTGTGTTTCCGAACGCAGGGATTGGAGCTTGTTGCCTCATCTGCACCATGCCTTCGCTGAGTTTCTGGAACTCGCGCGCTTTGAGCATGTGGTGGCTTTCTTTTGCCATCCTGTTTGTCGATGTAGAAGTGGATGGTGCATGGACCCGAAAGTTTGTCGAATGCTGAGGGTCCGTTGTCATGGCGCGTTGCCACGACTGCGTTGGTCGTCCGTTGTCGTGGAAGTTTCCGCCGCGGTATCCTCCGCTGTTGCGGCTGTTGTCATTACGGCGGTCGGCGTAGCCGGCCGCGACCATGTCGGGTCCATCGCGGTCCTCGTAGACACGCGATCTTCTCTTGCTGCGGTGTTCGCGTCTTCGGCCGTAGTCGTCCTCTTCATCTGATTGCGCTCGCTGGATGCAATCTTCGCCGTCTGCCCAACTGTTGGCGATTTCCATGAGGTTGTCGAGTGTCTTGGGCTTTACACGTCCAAGTTCCTCCTTGAAGTCTTGGCGCTTGACGCCGTCCCTGAAGGCGTCGATGGCCCTCTCTTCGGAGATGTGTGCTGCGGAGTTCTTGGTTGTAGACCAGCGTAGTATGTACGAGCGAATAGATTCACCCGTTCTTTGAGTGCAGGCTCGCAACTCTTCGATTGAGGTGGGCCTCTTGCTGGTGCCTTTGAAATTTCGGATGAAGCTGTAAGCAAGCTCCTCCCAGCTTCGGATGGATCCTGATAATAGGCTGAGCGACTGCGCGCCCGTCACCGCAGCTGAAGGCATTGCATGGCGGTTTCTTTGTTGCCTCCGTGAAGCTTGACGGATGACAGATGGTCACTGAGCCAGGATTTTGGATCTTGCGTGCTGTTGAACTTCGGAGTATCCGAAGGAAGCTTGAAGTTGCGTGGCATCTATGTTCGCCGAACAGATCTGCTGAAGCATCGAGCCCCGCAGAGTTCTCCTTCGTCTTCATCCATCTCAGATTCAGACGAGCATGCGCGTTTGGCACGTGCTTTGTCGATCTTGCGCTGTGTAAGCTTGTCTCTGGCGTCGTAGTCGCGTTTATGGCGGTGCAAGCTCTTCTTCCTTCGAGGAAGATCGTGCTCTTCTTCCTCTTCGGATGAGGGGGTGGGGCTCGCGCGCCGCCGGAGCTTTCTTCGGCTCGCAGAGCATCTTCGTGGAGCGCAGCTCCGATTAGTCCTAGTCCGGTGAGTGCGGACCTATGCATGGCCCTTTTCGGGTCCCCCTCCGGAGGTGGGTGAGCCACGAGATACGCAGTGGCTGCCATGATCGCAGCTTGTGGCGTCTTCGGGATGATGTTGCCGTCGGCATCCATATCCATGAACGATGTGTGGAGAGTTCCCCACGTCACGCCGCTCCTTGGGATCCATGTTTTCCACCCGCGAGCGGTGCTTGTTTCCCTGGTTTCCGTTTGTACTAGAGCCAGGTGCCATGGCGGAGAGCGCAGCTCGTCGCGCGCTGGACTCAGAGGCTGCTTGCTTGCGTTTGTCGAGCGTCTCCTGCATCTTGACTTGTTTCTTGTGCTCCTCGATAAGGAGGTAGTGGTATGCCATCAGTAGGTCACGTGAGGCGTCTGCAGGTAAGACGATGTCGCCTGCGACGGCACGGCGCGCCTGGACCCATCCTTCTTTGCTAAGTTGGATGACGTGGCCGTTGTTTTCCCTGTTGGGTGGGGGGACTGGCTTCTTCTGTTTTCGCCGTTTTCGCCGTTTCGGTTGGGCGGCGGGTTAGGTGTTTCCTCGTCGGTTTGGATGACTGCGGCGCATAGATAGCGCTCGCAGATTGGTCGGCTGCTGCCGCAGCTTTCGGATCCGGAACCGTAGGTTCCTTCATCCGAAGGTGGATCGGAGTTGCGTACTGCTATCTGTAGAACTCATCTGTCGATGGTGACGTGCGTAGCACGGGGTGTGGAGCCCACGAGGCGGGCCTGATTGACGGCATGGGCACCCGCTCAGGGAGGCGGAGGGTGCCAGTTTGACCCACCTGGAAGCAGAAACTCCCGAACAAAATTTTGAGTCTGTCGCCTACGGGCTCGAAATCCTTCATGGTGGCCGGCGAGTGGGCGGTGAAGTCGAAAGCGCCGAAGAGGAGGTGATTCTCCGTCGCCGCGGAGTTGTAGATCGGTCGGGTCGGAACCGTCACGATCGCACAATCAGCAGCCCCTTTCCCACAGACGGCACCAATTGACGAGGTTTAATCTCGTCAATGCCCATTGATATGGACTTGGGTTTTGGAGAAGATGGGGATGCTGGAGATCGTGGCACGGTTAACAGACAAGCAACTAGGGGACACGAGATTTACCTAGGTTCAGGCCCCTAGAGGGAAAACCCTACTCCTGCTTGTCTGCTCTTGATTACGGCGGAACCGAAGATTACAGGGTGCGCAGATTCGATCTGGCGTGGATGCGTGTGCGAGAGTATGAGTCGAGAGATCTAGGACGTGCCCTCCTGGCCTTTATATAGACTTAGGCAGGTCCCGGGCATAGTCCTAGTCGGTTACAAGTTCTAGGGTTTTACCCCTTTGAATTTCCTATCTCCGCTAGTCTTGCTCTCCAAGGATCCGAAGGCGTCATGGGCCTTGGCCACCCGAAAATCTTCATGGGCTAGCGTATATCTGCTGTGGGCCTTCCTTGGGCTGGACCAGGTATGCTGAAGTCACGTACCCGTAGGGTATAACCATGTCAGAAGGAGTTCATTACAAAGCTCGGTGTGGTTCCAAGTGCGCTGGACCCAATGTCTATCTACTGTGATAACATGGGCGCCATAGCCAATGCACAAGAACCAAGGTCACACAAGAAGCTGAAGCACATCAACCTACGTTTTCACGCTATTCGAGAACATGTCCAAGATGGTGACATAAAGATTTGCAAAGTACACATAGATCTGAATGTGGCGGATCCGTTGACTAAACCTCTCCCGAGGGCAAAACATTACCAACACCAAACTGCCATGGGTGTTCGGTATATTACCATGTAATCTAGATTAGTTGACACTAGTGCAAGTGGGAAACTGTTGGATATATGCCCTAGAGGCAATAATAAATATAGTTATTATTATATCTTTGTGTTTATGATAAATGTTTACATTCATGCTATAATACTATTAACTGGAAACATTAATACTTGTGTGATTTGTAAACTGAAATAGAGTCCCTATTAAAGCCTCTTCATAATACTAGCTTGTTGGTTAATAAATGATTGTGGTTTCCCTATCATGAACATTGAGATGTTATTAACAACAAGATCATATCATTAGTAGAATGGTATCATGGACATACTCCTATAGATAAGCGTAGCATAAAGATCAAGTCATTTTAATAGTTCAATTGCTAAAAGCTTTCTGATACATAGTAACCTAATTCCTTCAACCATGAGATCATGCTTATCACCATCACCGGAAGGATGCTTTGATGACATCAAAAACCACACCGTAACTGGGTGGCTATAAAGATGGCATTGAGTGTTCGGAAAGTATGGGTTGAGACACATGGATCATGAGTGGGATTTGTCCATCCATATGACGGATAGATATACTCTGGGCCCTCTCGGTGGAATGTCATCCAATTAGCTTGCAAGCATGTGACTGGTTCACAAGGGATCACATACCACGGGAACGAGAAAAGAGTACTTATCGGTAACGAGGTTGAACTAGGTATGCAGAGATACCGACGATCAAAACCTCGGATAAGTAAACTATCGTGAGACAAAGGGAAATTGGTATCGTATGTAAGTGGTTCATTCGATCGCAAAGTAATCGTAGAAATATGTGGGAGCCATATGAATTTCTAGATTCCTCTATTGGTTATTGATCGGAGAAGTGTCTCGATCATGTCCGCATAATTCACGAACCGTAGGGATACACACTTAAGGATTCGATGTTGTTGAGTAGTTATGAATGATGAGTAAGAGACCGAATGTTGTTCGGAGTCTCGTATGGGATTCGGGGTATCACGAGGAGATCCGGAATGGTCCGGAGAATAAGATTCATATAAGGAAAGTCATGTTTCGGAGTTAAGGAATGATTCCGGTGTTTTCACCAGGAATGTTCTAGAAGGGTCCTAAGGTCCCAGACTCGGAGGAAGGGTACATGAATGTGTCATGACAATATGGAATGGTTGCATCATGTACTAGGTCACTTGGCTGGGCAAAATAAAGGGAGAAATCAAATCCTAGTTTGAAAGTCAAAGCCAATTTGAAAAAGTCAAACGGCAAGTTTGCTTGGTGGAGGGAGAGTAGGAAACCTACTTGGGGAGGAAGTCCCCTCCCTCCACTCGCCGACCAAGGAGGCCGAGTTGTGGGCGAACTCCCTCCTCCTAATCGGCCACCTTCCACCTATATAAGGAGGGGTAGGGCGCCCCTACCCCTCACACACACCCTAAACCCTAGCCCTAAGCCGCCGGCCTCCTCCAAGTCGCCGCCGCCTAGGGCCTCCTCTAGCTCAGCGAGTTAGGGTTTCCCCAAACCCTAGCCGCCGGCCAATCCCTCCCCTTGGTGCCCTCTAAACCCTAGATCGCCAAGGCCTCTCTCATACTCCACCATACTCGCTCCGTCTTAAGGCGAAGCCCTGCGAGATCTTCCCTCTACTTCCGACACCACGCCGTCGTGCTGCCGGAATCACAAGGAGAGTACTACAACCTCCGTTGCCTACTGGAACAAGGGAGAGGAAGGTCTTCATCGATGCAACCGAGCGATCATGACAAGGAAGCGTTCGGAGCATGGCCTTGGAAGGATCGTCTACGCGATCTTGAGATCGGCAAGAGTACGACTATATCACCCACGAGAATCTGCTCTCGTTAACCTCTTTAGAATCTTCGAGGGTGAGTTCTTCTATTGACTCGTTGCTACAATCTAGTAGATATGTCACATCCCAAAATTCTCCTAATTTTTGAATGTGAAATAAATAAATAAGTTTGATTGCTTGTTTGACTATGTTGAAAATTCTCAATGAGAAGAAACTTTTTGAATAGAAAATCCTCTCAACCTTGAATTCAAAATCTTATATTCTTTTGTTATGACCTAAGTAGCCATATAGGCAAAAGGGCATGGATTGATTATGGATTGTAGAATTGGCGTGCAAGATTTCAAAATGAAAATCATGAAGCATTCATAAGCATTTCATTACATCCATGCAAAGTTCTCACAGACTAAATCCAAATCCTGGTATCTAAATCCTATAGTTGATTCGCCCAAATGTTCCTAAGGGTAATTAAATTGACTTATTAAAACCCATTGTTGCTAAGGCATAAATTATTGATAAGTATAGCCTAAAGAGATCCAATTAATACTACAAAATTTTAGAAACAAAATTGAGCTCATTTGGAGCTAGTATGAAAAAGTTATGAAATAAATACAAACACATAAAGATATAAATAAAATGAAATATACAAGGATTTGTAAATCCACTACTTCCAAACTAGTAAAAAATTACAAATTTGATCCTACAATAATCTATTCAATTTTAGAAAATTTTAAAAACAAGAATCATGTCATTTGAAGTTCGTATGCAAAAGATATGAGGAAAACAAGTAAAAAAACTAAACGGGCCGGCCCACCCGGACCGACCCGGACCGAACCGCACGCGGGCGTACGTGACCGTCCCAGGTGCTTTAAAAGTCGTGCGAAAACACGTTTTCTAGACCTATCTCTATTCAAACACTCGTAACTTTTTATCTATAACTCCAAATCAATTTCCGTTTGTTTCTACTTGTTCCCTACTCCAAGGCCTATCTCTACACCGTCTCAAACATCCATATAAACTCGTGGAGCCACAGCTGTATAAGTTTCTTTCCTCGAAATCCCGAATCTATATATGCCCGAATCTTATTTTGCTTTTTAACCCATCTAGACTTTGTTGTTTGCCTTCGGTCAAAAAACGAAAGTTGTAGAACTCGTCGAAATCTTTCAATCCCGACAAACCTCACCTCTTTTCATCCACCACAGCCAGAGAATTTCGTATCGCAATATTTCAGATCTTATGGTGTAAATCCAAGATGTACTCGCGCTCGTTTCTTCAAATCCAAATTCCTTTGGTGAGAAGGTAGGAATAATGATTCCCCACAACTTTCATGCTCTAAGTTTTTCAATTTGACCTACGGATTTGTCTCTCTAACACAGATCTGTTTCTTGTCTATTCTGAGCCAAAATCGGGTCAATCTCTTCTTCTAGCCACCGGATCCTATCCAGACGGTCGAGATTCAATCAAACCGGTGCGTGCCATGTCGTCAACCCGGTCAGCTTCCTCATCAACGCCACGTTAACGTCAGGTCAACATCTAGTCCCAGTCAGCATGCAAAGTCAACCTGCCCAGTCAGCGGAATATTCCCTGAAATATTCCGTTCGAATTTAAAATTGCATATTATAGATCTAAATTGTAAAATTCATTAGAAATTCATACCACGTCCAAAAATTGCATATAATATTTCAAATTGAAGATAATTTTACGCAGAATCATCTTATAAGAATAGATCCAACTTTTACTATACGTGGTTACTGCAGTAATTTAATTAGTTTTAATGGTCTTTTAGGTTAATAAATTCATAGAAAATTATCTGTAACTCCAAAAAATATGAACAATATATCAAATTGAAGCTAATGTAATGTGCATTAATAATATCTGGTTGGATCTAGCCTTTGCCGAATATTTAACCCGTAGCAATTTAATTAGTTTTAATGGCTTTATAAATCATTAAATTCATAGTAAATTAATTGCTTGTCACAAAAATATAAATGATATACCGATGGAAAGCTGGTTCCATGTAGATCATCAATATGCAATTAGTTCATCCTTTGACTGTAAGGTTTTGCCGTGAAGATTTAAATGGTTTAATGGCTTATTTAGAGTAATAAATTCATAAGAAAATAAATAATATTCATAAAATTAGAAATAATATGTCCCTGAAATCACAATTCCATGGAGATTACAGATATAATTTTAGTTTGATTTTTAGACAAAATAAACTATATGAATCTTTTAAAACCCATTAAACACTATTTAAATCATACAAAAAGATCTATAACTCCGATTAGGGTGAATCCAACGCCTACAGGTTCGTATTAACGTCCTCTATCCAGTAAACCAAAGAAAAAAATTAATTCGACAGTTAGAACAGGCGTTACAACAGAACTATTAAAAACCCTATATTGGCAAGTAATTATTAATAACAAGTACTCCATTGCATTAATTGGCCTCTTGCATGCATCATATACTTAAATATTGTTTAGAGAACTAAAGTAACAACCATTGTGACTCATTAAATATCCAGTGCAACCACTATATATATGAGGATTGTGAGAATTATCTAATCGACTACATCTACAACAAAGGCAAGTGGTGCTATCTTGGTCATAAATGTCCTATTCTTTTCCTATGCATTATAGATGTTTTTGTAGAATTGCAGATGTAGAAATTGTTGTGTATATGCTATGCTATGTCCCATATTATTCCGTAGCATTCCTTGTTTATGAGCCACCGTTGGTAGATGTGCTTAGCCATGCTATGATGAACGAGGGCTGGGTTACATCACTGAAGTTGTTTCTAAATGTGTTGGTTTGCGAAAACTAAAACAACTTAATCAATGAATCTCCTGTGTGTGATGGGATTGATAATTTTTGGTGGTATCATTACGGAAAGGCACCTAGGACGCTGAGAAATGATTGGTTTCTTTGTTTGGAAGCTTTCGTGTGCAACCATGTGCCAATAATGAAATGGGCGGTTGGCTGAACTCAGTAGGTTGTGATAACTCGAACCCGCGTATCCAGAGATGTAGATAGTGTAGGTTGGACCGGTGCGCGTCGGGATTGGGGAGCTACTTCCCGAACGGTTCGTTCTTGGACTTCTCCCTATCATCACCCAATATGAGAGTGGTGGTACGAGCTGGGCTGGCCAAGTCACATGGGTAAAGTGTACTAACCCCTGGAGGGTGTATAAACTAAGTGCTTAGCCGTGTCCCCGGTTATGGACAATTTGAGCGACCTGATACTGATGCTATGATATTTCTCACTCATCCTTATTTGTTAATTACTTAAAACTTGTTGGGTGAACATAATTGGGTAGGAGCACCTAGGAGTGAACCAAAGTGTCCTATTTATCGTATTGGAAAACTACTTTGTTACAAATGTTAGGATAAAACTATTGCTTTATGCAAATAAGCCTGAACTCCACTTGGCCAAATAAGCATGTAGTTGATAGATCTGTTGTTAACCACTTTAGCCTACTTGCCATACATTCAATGTATTGACCATTCGTGGCTGCAACGTTTCATGTTGCAGGTTATATCGTATCTGAGTGATCGTTCATAGGTCGCGAGACTCCACTCAACAATTGTTCGCCTGTGGCACATTTGAAGGATGGAGATCTACCTTGTATTCGTTTTTCGCTGTGTACTTGTATAAATAATGTAAATTCTGGATCATATTCGTTGTATTTATGATGCACAGTTATATTTGGTATCATTTTGTACTGTGTGTGCCAGTGAACCGATCCAGGGATTGGCACTATACACATGAACTCAGCCTTATCAGGCGAGGGTGTTACAAGATAGATCTTGGCTTGTTTGTGTGCATGCGGTAGAAATTTTTTGTTTTCCATGCTACAAACCCCTACAGCGACCTCCTGCACCGAGCGGCCATGGATATCCCATGGCCAGGGCACACACGGTGAGCTGACCCCGTCCCCCTTGAAGGATCTGGACAAAGACCCCTTGGTTTTAGGATTTATTGGGGTGGATCTAGGCATGCAGGGCTTGGATCCGTGGCCTCCTCCATGTTTTTTTATTTTATGTTTGGGGTCAATTCCCTCCCAAATTGATTTGTGGATTTGCTTGGATCCGTGGTCTCCTTCGTGTATGGATCTTTTTTTATTCGGACAGGTTTTTTTGTTCTGTACCAAACGGGGTGTACACTACCTTGTATCTTGTAATTCCATGAAAACTTCTATGGATCTTGAATGTATCTCTACATTTCCTTTGATAAAATATGAATGATGCATTGTGTATGAATATTGTGTGGATCGTATGTATGAATATTGTGTGAATCGTATGTACGAATATTGTGTGAATCTGGGGTACGAATATATGATGGATCTTTACGTTTCCTTTGATAAACTGCTCTGAATCTTACTAGGGTCGTTGAATTTATGATGGGTCTTGTATGGATTTTCTGTTAAACTGTAGTGAAATATGTATAGAAATTGTATGAATGTTCTTTGAGAAAAATTATATGAAACCACTCTGAATCTTTTATGTATCATTGAATTTTATATGAAACCACTCTGGTTTGATAATGTATGAAACTTGTATTGTCTTAAAATAATCTTGGAAACTTATATGGATATTTGTAGAAATATTCTTGAAAAAATATTACACGAAATATTGTTGAAAATATAATTATGTAAGAAATTATTGTTGAAAAAATTGTTGCAAAACATATGAATCTTGTACGAAACTTCTAGAGTGTCTGAAAATTGTTAAATAAATAGTATCAAAATAAAAATTATCAAATGAGTTTGTTGACACTTGCTTGAGTAGTGTGTATGAATTTATATTATATATGAATATGTCTAGAATTTTGGTTTCATCTATATGACACTTGCTTGAATCTATAAGAAGGTTTCATAAATATGATGTGGAAAAAATCTGAAATTATATAAAATAAATATCTATTGTATGAAACCTTTCCGAATCTGGTATGGATCGTCGAATTTATCATGATCATGTATGGATTTGGTGTCAAACTTTAGTAAAACAGGTATAGAATTTTTTAGAATATTCTGTAAAAAAAATTATATGAATATCTGTTGGCAGAAACAAGTTTGTAAAACGTGTGAATCTTGTATGAAACTTCTGAATCTAGGATGAAACAAAGTAAGAGTGTCTAAATATTGTTAAATAAAAAGTACAAAAATAAAAATATTATCAAATGAGATTGTTGAAGAAACAAATCATGCATGTTTCATTTTCAGAATAAAAAATGTACATAAAAATTGTTGAATGTTCCTGAAATTTTACGAGAAAAAATGAGGTGAAAAAAGGACAGAAATTATGCATGTATTCGAAAATTTTATATGAATATCTCTTGGCAGAAAACATGTTTGTAAAACATGTGAATCTTGTATGAAACTTCCGAATCTAGGATGAAACAAAGTAAGAGTGTCTAAATATTGTTAAGTAAAAATTACAAGAATAAAAATTATCAAATAAAATTGTTGAAAAAACAAATTATGCATGTTTCATTTTTAAAATAAAAAATGTACATATAAACATTGTTGAATATTCCTGAAATTTGAAGAGAAAAATAAGGTGAAAAGAAAGAGAAACGTGTAGAAGACAGTATCGATTGTGAGGGGACAATTCGTGACAAAAAATAGAATATCCGACAATGCTAGGGGTGGATAGAAATACTGCAAGAAACCTGAGAGTTGAGGTGAGAGGGTTATTTTGTAAAACACATAGCAGAAATCTCCAACAAATGGAGAGTAGAGATGGTGCCGAGGGCCCCTCCTACGGGGGAATTGCATTTCTCCTTGCTAGACTATATGCTTAGTTTTCTAGTAGCATGGGGGCGGATGGCAGACGGATACACGGGTCGCAGGCAAGCCGGACGCACCCTGGGATCCAGATTAGGGATACACTTGAACAGTCCAATGAAATTTCGTCGATGTCTAAATAAGTGTTTGCATAGTTAGGTGTCTAAATAAGTGCATATATGATTAAAAAATTAGAACAGGAAAAACATGGCGGACATATCGGGATGGTTTGGTGGACGTCCGCTTGTATCCATAATGAAAGAGTAATTATCCCTATGTGTGGTTTTGGTAATTAATGACAATCCCTATGGTCTAATGTTTTCACTGAGTTTTATATGAAGGAATATTCCATAGGTCATGCTTGTAGTTCATGTGTTGGATTCAAGTATGGATGCCATGAAGATAAAAATATATCTTGAGTATTGGCATCAAAATCATCGAGTTGAAGAGAAGAATATGATATGATCAAGATCTTGAGAGTGTGATCTCAGTAGAAGAATTCAAGATATGGCTCTAAGTCGGTGTCATGATAGCCTCGTTAGTTGAGCTATGGTTGACTAAGATTTAGAGCATGTAATCAAATGAAGATTTCTTTATGTGCCTCAAGATATTAAGATGGAGCACGAAAAGATACTTGGTTGACCAATACAAATAGTGAAGAGTGATTTCAAGTTGGTCAACACATGAAGCATAAAGAATGTACCACATGGTCTTGTGGTATGGTAAGCCTTGTCAATTATGCATCATGAACTAACCCATTATATATGTATCTTTGTGTTTTCTATATGGGATAGGTACCTTTCCATGGGCATGCTTCAAAAGTGAAGATCTTATATAGCCCATGAGAGGATGACATCAAGTGGTGATCATCATCAAGGTTGAGAAGGGAAAGTTCAAGATAAGCATCTCGAGAAGATCATTTGCTTGAAGCTTGCTGTCCGTATTGGTGATAATGGACATGTGAAGACATGTATTAATGAAGCTATCCCATAGTAGTGTATGGGGAGCAAATTAGGAGTCTTCATGAAGCAACAATGATCAAGTGTTGCATTCTGGTTTGGGTGGAGCTTGAAGCGTTGTCATCAAGATTAAGCGATATGCGCAAGGAAAAGGTATGGCCTTGTTAGGTTTTCCTTTTACCGGTATCAAGGTGGTTGTTGGGAGACCGGGTTATAGGATAGATAGCCGCACTATCAAGAGGGGCTTTCGGTTGGGTAACTTGATCATATTGTCATAGGGATCTCAATCCTTTGCATCTTCCTATTTTGTTGCTTCTTGGTGTTTCTCCATGTGAGGTTCTTGATCTTGTTGCTAGATCTTCAACAAGCCCAAGTTCATCAAAACGGAATTTGTATGCATCTTCTATGGCATTTTCGAGTTTGAAGGTTTTATCAGTTCTTATTTAGGGAGGCTTCTTACCTTTATTCATTTGGTTCTATCCTCCTTTGTTGGGATATGATGTTTCTCTGCACAATCTTGTAGATCTTGTTTTCCTCGTCAAAACAAGCCCAAGATCATCAAAATCGGAGTCTGGATGCAAAAGTTATTGCATTTTTCGTGAAGCCTGTTTCATCCCCGTTGTGGATCCGGTTCAACCGGCTCCCAGACCGGGTGGTCCGGTGCCAGGACCGGAAAACCTGATCTTAAACCGGGATTTTTGGTTTTCCTATACCGAGTCTATCCGAGACTGCAGTCAGTACCTAATCCCGGTATTAAGTTCGGTTTTTCGGTCCAGAAACCGGACCGTCCGGTATGAGGGCCGGTTTAACCAAACTTTCAACCGAGTTCGCACAAATTTCTCCAAACGGCCATATTTGCTTTCCCCTATAAAAGGAGGTTCTTCCCCAACGTGTTTTGAGTGTTCTTGACCATGAAACTGACCTCCATTGTTGAACCTCTTGAGCTTGCTTCCTCCCCCTTCCCTCCTAAGATTCTTGCATCTTTTTGAGGGCTTTGGAAGAGGAGATCTAGATCTACAATTCCCACCAATCAATTCCTCCTCTAAGTGAGGAGAACCCATTGGATCTAGATCTTGGAGTCATTTGTTGACTTCCACCATTGTTCTTCCTCTCTAATTCCTCCCTAGCACTTGTTTCTTTGGTGGGATTTGAGAGTGAAGGATTTGAACACCCTTGGTGTTCTTGCTTTGCATTATTGCATAAGTGTTGAGCTCTCTATTACCATTTGTTCGAGTGAGATACCGTGGGCTTGTTACTCTTGGAGGGTGACCTCCTTGTTGGCTTGGCAGTTGGTGCCGCGTGTCCTCTTCGTGGAAGATTGTGAAGAGACTCGGGCTTCTTCTTCGTGAAGCTTGTGAAGTGGTTGTGGAGCTTGCCATCTCCGGAGTGGAAGAAAAGCTAGCCATAAGGAAAGGGTCTATTCCTTTGTGGGATAGACTCGAAGAAGAAGGTGAGCCTTCGTGGCATTGGGAAATCCTTCGTGAAATCCCACACCTCTCCAACGTGACGTACCTTACTTGTAAAGAAACATGAGAATACATCTTCGTCTCCGCGTGTCTCGGTTATCTCTATACCCGAGCTTATTTTTCTTATGATAGCCATCGATCTTGAAGTACTTATATCTTGCTTATCACTTGTGGTATATTTATCTTGCGCTATATTGATTAGCTTAACTTGTTGTTGGTGCACTTAGTTGAGCCTAGTGTATTTAGGTTTTATCCTTATAAAATAAACTATAGTTTAATTCCGCATTCTATCAATCCAAAACCGTAATAGTTTTAAAATTGCCTATTTACACTCCCTCTAGGCGACATCTCTATCCTTTCACATAATCTGAATGCTTGCGAGAAAGACAACGGAATATTTACATGTATATTTGGTATTGCCGCTTATTTATCTACCTCGATTATTGGTATACCGTGGAACACGTATAGCGTAAACCACAATACTCTTTTATGGTAGTGCGTTTCATGGTATCTACTAGAGATGATCTTATCCAAATCTTATCGCAACATATATATATATATATATATATATATATATATACGACAGGACTATTCAGAAACACCCCCTTAAGAGGTTCCTAGATAAGCTTATTCAGGAACCCCCACCTAACTACCCTCCCCCACCTAACCACTTTCTTCCTCGTCACATCTAACCCCCCGTCGGCCTCCTCTCTTCGCGTCTTGCCGTCACCCTCCTTCCCTTGTGGCGGCCTCCTCTTCCCACACCATCGCCACCCTCTCCTCATGGCCAGCCCTCCCCTCCCACGTCTTGCCACCTCCTCCTGGCCCGTCCCACCTCTGGCCATCTCCCCCGTGCGTCGCCGCGCCCTCCTCCCCCGCGTGCTGCCGGCCTCCTCCGTCCCTGCCCTGTGCCGCTGGCCATCTCACCCGCGTGTAGCCGCGCCCTCCTACTCTGCGCGTTGTCGGCCTCCTCCGCCCCCGGTTCCCCTGCCGCCGGCCATCTCCTCCCTCCTCCAGCACGTCGTCACCCCACCCTCAACACCTACCTCTAGGCGCGCGGCGTGGCTTGGCCCCGGTCTAGATCCTCTAGCGGAGCGCCATGGCCTAGCCTAACTTCTCCGAAGGTGCAGATGCATCATTCTGGTAACTTCTTCGTAAGGAAGTTAACTTGCATTGTAGAGGGAGTTAATTGTCGTGCACGAAAAAGTTAACTTTTTAAAAATACAGTGAACTTGACTTTTATAAAAATCCATTAGGGTTAACTTCCTTAAAAAATGGAAGTTGACTTTCATAAAAACATGGCGTTTTGCTTTTATGAACCATATGGAAGCTAAATTTAATAAAGACTATAGGAGTTAACTTTCTTAAAGTTAGAAGTTAATCTGACTAAAAATCGTGTAAGTTAGCTCTTAAAAATGGGAAGTTAACATTCGAACCGATAGGAGTTAAGCCATAGAAATCCTGAAGTTCACTTCCTTCGTAGCCTAAAAGTCAAAAAGGCTCATGTTTAGTTAAGAAATGCATTAGACGAAAGTTAATTTACACACACGGAGAAGTTAAGAGGAGTTCCTAAATAGTTAACTTCCTTTGATATAACAGAAATTTAACTTCTAATTGAAACCATTGAAGTTAAATTTCTTTTAAAAGATGTATCGCGGTTGGAAGTTAACTAACACGTATAAATGAATTTCTTAACACATAGAAGAGGTAGACATGGGGTAGTTAAGAATGGTCGCGGAAGTTAATATACAGTCCACGAAAACACGAAATATCGATGCTCCGTCAGGAAGTTAACTAGCATAGAAGAGGTAGTTAACTTGCGCACATGAGGTAGTTAAGAATGGTCACGGAAGTTAATATACAGTCCACGAAAACACGAAATATCGATGCTCCGTCAGGAAGTTAACTAGCATAGAAAAGGTAGTTAACTTGCGCACATGAGGTAGTTAAGAATGGTCGCGGAAGTTAATATACAGTCCACGAAAACACGAAATATCGATGCTCCGTCAGGAAGTTAACTAGCATAGAAGAGGTAGTTAACTTGCGCGCATGAGGTAGTTAAGAATGGTCGCGGAAGTTAACTTACACAGTGAAAATAAACATTCACTATTACTGTTACATTTTGAAAGTTAACTTAAAAAGAAAAAGAAGTTAACTCGTGCTCGTCTGAAAGTTAACAGAGGGTTCCTGGTGTTCACGTGAATAGTAACATGGGGTTCTGAATAGTTATTCAGGAAGTGGTTCTTGAATAGCAGAGCTATATATATATATATATATATATATATATATATATATATATAGAAACCATATTCAGCACCCAGGGTGCAGCATAGTTATTTTGCACCTAACATATTTTTACGTTGTTACATTAAAAAAATTATGTTTTGTATACCAATAATTATGTTCATATATTCACCACAACAAAAAAATTTAATATAAAAATAAAGTTTATGAGTCATTATAGTGTAAAAAACACCAAAAATATGTATTTGACGTCAAACTTTTTTACGGCATGTAAACAAAAAAAATTATGTTATTTCTAAATTTTATTACGTTCTTCTCGACTTACAAAGCAATACAAAATTTACATGACGTAAAAATAATATACGGTTCTAAAGATAGAGGGTGGGTGTAGAATAAGTATTCTATACCCAAATCTTTTTTAATTCTTTTTTTTTTCTGGGTTGTGTGCATCCGTAGGACCGCTAGGGCAATGCGTTGTTGCAGAGGCTAGACGTAATTGATATCATGTAATACTAATATATACTCTTTAAAAAAACAAATATAACATATTTCTGCGCTTTCACCACCTGCTGAACGAGAGAGAGAGAGAGTTTGCTATCTCAGACAGACCATGTTGGCTTCAACTTTAGTGGACAGGGTTGTTCAGTCATTATGTCAGTTATAAGTGGAGTGTCTGATCCGAATCTGGTTGTTGGATATTTTCCTTGGGAAGTGTCGGTCACGCTGATCCCCCTGTTATCTTACGCTATCCTGAGTTGCGACGGCAAAAAACACAGAATTAATCTAATGACGAAAAGAAAACACAAAATAACCTGCTTTTAAAAAGATTTCATAATCTAACCTATTTTCTTGGCGCCCTACCAAACGGCTCCATGGTCAGTAGGACGACGCCGTCCGAAACGGCGCCATGGTGCCCATGACGCTCCAGTCAATGACGCCATATATTGGTTCGACGTGGTGGTCGTCGTGAGGCTCAGGCCCACCTCGATAGGATGGCTCCATGATAGACGGCGCCATGCTATCAAGCATGGCTCCTCGGCCGATGGCGTCATACCACTTTGCATTCAACCCAGCCATGCATGTATCACATTATCAGCCCTGTCTATATTAGTATATTCTGATCATATTTTGGTGCATGCTCATCTATATATGGCGTTGTGACTATATGAAGGGAATGTAACACTCCGGCCTCTCCGGACCAACGGTTGTCACTCCTAAAAACTCAATAGGATCTCTAGACTAATCCTACATACCAACACTTGTTTTTATGCGTACTTTGTTCTCACTCATGTGTATTCGGTACCCACTTTCCGGTCGATCACTCATCCTTAAATTACTTCAGGCTAAGTACACTTAATTTCAGAGTTCTTTTAGATGAGCTTTCGAAAAAAAATTAAACTTATTAATGCTTATACTATCAATTCTATTAAACCACTGTAACTATACTACTCGCTTACTTAGGATCACTGTAGAATAAGCTCAAGCCTGGTCTGACGGATGAGATGCATGCATGCATATCGTACTGCGCTCTATGCATGAATCACATGGTACGATCCATCAATACGAAACATTAATAGGTTGCACATCACTCGGTCACGATCGACTAAATATATATAACTGCGTAGTGTACTAATCTGCTAAGAGCCCGACGTAGAGGAGAAGATAGTCCAGCATGCCACCGAAACGGCTCGCCAGAATCTAGCGTGCAGTTGCCTCCATAGCTAGAGGTCCAGACTGGATCCGGGTAGACCTGGTGCAACCGCCGCCCGCCATGGAAACCGCACGTTAGCGCCGTCGAGGAAATCCTCGCAAGATCGCCTCTAATGTTGCCACCACGACACCTCATTCTCCCCAAGACCTCGATCCGCGCCACCCGAAAGATGATGCGCCTAGGCGGACGCCCTAGGCCTGCCTGAAGAAACTGCAGGAGCACCCGCCGTCGCCTGGCCGAGTTCTCCACCCTGACCTCCGCCCTCGACCCGCTCCATCGGCATCGTCGTAGCTGGGCATTCAAAGAAGACCGCCGCAGCCGCCACCCCTCGACTGTATGTTGCCACATCTACGACTGTACAGGTATGGTATCTGCACCTCGAAGCTAGATTAATATAAGGTCGATCGGTCATCTCTGCATGCATGGCAGATCTAGGGCGAGACCTTGGTATATACTCCCTTCGTCCGCAAATAAGTGTACATCTAGCTTTTCTCTAAATCAAATATAATTAAATTTAACTTTATAGAAAAATACAGAAACATATATTACATCAAATCGACATATTATGAAACTAAATTTAAAAATAAATATAATGGTATCAATTTAGTGTCATACATGTTGATACGTTGTCCTAAAAAGTTAGTCAAATATAATAAAATTTTACTTAAGACAAGGCTAAAAATATACTTATTTGTGGACGGAGGGAGTACGTACAGTAGTGCAAAGCAAACTGCGTTTCAGAAAATATGTGCAAAGTAGTACCGCTAGATCATGCATGGCTGGATTGAATGCAAAGTGATATGGGGTCGTCTACCATGGAGCCATCCTATCGAGGTGGACCTGAGCCTCACGACGACCGCGACCGATATATGACGCCGTTGATTGGAGCGTCATGGGCACCATGGCGCCGTTTCGGACGGCGTCGTCCTACTGACCATGGAGCCGTCTGGTAGGGCGCCAAGAAAATAGGTTAGATTGTAAAATCTTTCTAAAAACAGGTTATTTTGTGTTTTCTTTTGGAAAATGATATGGATCCCCCGGACGATGGGGGGTTCCCATCGTCCTCCTCCCTCCAAAATCGCCTCAAATTTCATTTTTGCTGCAAAACGGCCTGATTTTTGCTAAATATGTCCCGATTTTGCTTCCGAAGCAAAAAAAAAAAGATTCGTTTTAGAAATAGAACGTCTCGCCGGAGATCATGCAGCAAAAATTGTGCTAATGCAGCAAAACCGACTTCGCCGGAAACTTTTTTTGCTGCATGGTCTCCGGCGAGGGTTATCAACGAGTTATTTCCGACGATGTCTCCGGCGAAGACGGTTTTGCTGCATTAGCACAATTTTTTTGCTGCATGGTCTCCGGCGAGGTCTCTAGTAAGGTCTCTGGCGAGACGTTCTATTTCTAAAACGAACCGTTTTTTTGCTTCGGAAGCAAAAGCGGGACATATGCAACAAATGCGGGATGTTTTGCAGCAAATGGACACATGTCAGCATGGGAAGCAGGACGATGGGAGCTCTCCCATCGTCCGGGGACGCCTAGCAGTTTTTTTCGTCATTAGGTTAATTCTGTGTTTTTTGCCAGTTGCGACACAGTGAGGCGAGACGAACAGGTCCTTCCGTTTGCATCCAATGCGTCATCCGCACCTGCAGTTTACATGTTTGAGATCCACCGTTGGTTTCGTGCAACAGCAGTAGGATGGAACCATATCTTTTTTTTAGGACAGCGCTGAGCGTCCTCCGGAGGACGCGCGCGACGCAACCTCCGACTCGTACGTCGTTAGATTGAGCAAACCTGGACCGTCCGATACAACTACTAGTATCCTCCTCCCGCTTTTGCGCTACGCAGCAAATATTCGGAGGTACGCAGCAGAAAAACCTGGAACGGGGGCCGCGGCGGAGCTCTCGCGATCTCGCGACGACGGCCGGAACAGGGGCCGCGACGGCTGGATCCGTTCATGGCGCATCTCCTAAGATCCGTCCTATACCCTCCTGCTGGTCATCCTAACCATCTTATTCCTCCACCAATTGTTGCTTTTAGCTCTAGTTCAAACCCTGCTCCACGGCGGCGCTGTGAACTCGATTCGGCGAACGGCGACAACAGAGTTCAAAATCGGGGCGGGCTGAACAATCCTCCAACGTATTTCGACCAAGACCAAGAAGCTGATGACCCTGCTCCATCGGTATGCTCCATCCCTTCCCGATTTGCTGCTAGGTTATAAATTTTGAACTCTGGTAATGTGCTCTGTATGTTAGTCATCTGGTAAAGTTGTTGTATGATCGACTTGTTGTGGATAAAACAATGTTGATGCACAGCAAATAAATATGCACAACTAACATACAGAGCAATTAAATTTTGCTGCTTACATGCTGCAATAAGAAACATGTTTGGCAGCAATTAAATTTTCTTTGCTTACATCTTGCAATGCTACCGTAATGTGCTGGTTTTTGATTAGATATGCATCATTGGCATATGTGGTTTGATTAGATATGCATCATTGAAATATAATTTGCTGGTAATGTAACAAGAATATTTATTTTCCAATGTCAGGGTTTTGTGGCTGACAGCATACATGCTGGTTTTGACCTGAACAATGATCCTCCACAGCCAGAAGGATTTGCTTCAAACTTGAACCACAATGGTGATGTGCCACAATTTGTTCCAGGCCCTCAGAGTGCAGCAAGTGCAAGTGAAGTACATGTTGCTGTTGAAGATGGAGAAGAAATTAGTTCACAGCCTGTGGTGCCATATGTCGGTATGGTATTTGATGATCTTGAAGAGGCCAGAAAAGTGTACAACAATTATGCTTGGAAACTTGGATTTGGCACACGGATTGGAAACACAAAGTACAGCACAGCAAAAGGAGCACCAAAATCTACCATTCTTAATAGGGTGTTTGAGTGTGTGCATACCGGTAAACCAAATGCTCATGAAGCAAAAATTGAGCGCACCTGACGGTGTTGGTGCAAAAGGTAAAGAAGCTATCATAGACTTGAGCAACTTTAGTGGACAAAAGTCACGTAGCAAATAGGCCGGATTGCATATGGATGTGAAGGACACGAGGCAGCGGAACAGAATTTTGCGTCATGACTGTAAAGCACACATGCATGTTGGGAAGCGAGATGGGGTTTGGGTGGTGGTGTATTCAAAGCGAACACACCCATCCAATGGTGACGCAAATAGGTCGTCGGAGGTACTATCGCTCTCACAGGAAGGTCCCGGAAGAGGATTTCCAATTCATCCAAACTTTGCATCAACAAAACATTAGCACTGCTAAAATCATGGGATGCTTGGGGAGTGTTCATGGTGGTGACCCAAGGTGCCTAGGGTACGTGAAGAAAGATGTGTCTAACATCAGAACAATGCTGCGAGAAGAGGTCTCAGTGCGAGACATGAGTATGGTTATTGAGTACTTTGAAAAGCGGCAAGCTGAAAGTCCACACTTCTTTTATGCAACACAACTAGACCAGAACAATGTCAGACGTGCGTGCCTTTTTCTGGGTGGATGGACGGACAAGGGCACTGTATCAAAAGTACAAGGATTGTGTCTTCTTTGATACAACATTTTGCACCAACAAATACAACATGCCCTTTGCTCCAATTGTTGGCATCAACAACCATACACATACTATTGTTTGGGGATGCGCTTTGCTGCCAGATGAGAAGATCGAAACATTTGAATGGGTGTTCAAAAAGTGGAAATTAGCAGTTAATCTGCCTCCTGACCACATCATGACAGATCAAGACCAAGCAATGAGTACAGCAATTTCAAATATTTTCCCTGCTACAATCCACAGGTGCTGCATCTACCATGTGCTTGCAGTTGCAAGAAAAAAACTTGGTCCACTTTTGGTAGAAGGAAATCCGTTTGCAGATGCGTTTTACTCATGCATTTATGGCACGGACACTGTTACGGAGTTTGAGATATGCTGGCAGAATATGCTGCAAAGGTTTGAAATGACTAATAACACCCACCTAGATAACATGTGGAAAAGCGTATGAAATGGGCCCGGTGTATTTTCAATTTCTTTCCATTCACAACTGTGAGGAGATCAGAAGGACTGAATGCCTACTTCAAATCATTGGTTCAACCAAGCGACTCGGCGTACAATTTTGTGCAGCAGTACGAGTTATGCCAGAATCTGATGCTTGATAGGGAAGATAATGCAGGATTCACAATGGAGACGACTACTGCACCACTTTGGGGAAGGTGAGACCACATCATAATAGTTTCTGAAAATGAAGCATAAAATGTTTTGTAGCATTCTGTTTTACTTGTTTTAGCAAATTCTGATGCTATTTTCACCGAAAACTGTTGCAGGTACATGATAGAAAGGCAGGGTTTGAGATTTTACACTAGGGAGATATTTGAAAGGTTCCAGATGATCATACAGGCATCAACATTGTTTTATCCACAACAAGTCGAGGGAGAAGGGTTGTGTTTCGATCTTGTTCCGAATGAAGGTCTCGATGTGAAAACATATCGGGTTCTGGTTGTTGCTACAGAGGGGCTCTATTCATGTGGTTGCAACGAATTTGAGATGTGTGGGTTACTCTGCCCACATATAATCAGGGTGATGGTCCAGTTAAATGTTCAGGAAATCCCTGCGAGATACATGCTTGAGCGGTGGTCTGCAGCAGCAACAACACCTGCTCCTAACCCGGGCACTAATACAATCAGGTTTGGAGTACCAACGACAAATACACTGAGGTACAACTCGTTGTGTATGAAGATGAATAATTTGGCCTCTGATGCCTATTTCAATGAGGATGCATATGCAGTGGTGTCTAGCATGGTAGATGAAGCGACCAAAGTCGTTGCAACAATGAGAAGAGCACAACATGTTGCACAACAGCAAGAAGAAGAAAATGCTACATCTACGCAGCAACCTCAAATGCATTACCAAAATCAACAACAGCCTGCACCACAAGATGCTCCTACAACTAGCATGTTGCAAAATCCTCCCCGGACAAAGCCAAAAGGCCGTCCAAAAGAGAGTGAAAAGAGAAGGAAGTCGCTTATTGAGCTCCGAGAAGAAGCAAACAAGAAAAGGAGGAAGAAGGCAAGTGAGCCAAAGAAGCAAAAAGAACCAAAACCACCTAGGAAGTATAGAAAAAAGAAGTGTCCATACTGCAACGAGGAAGGCCACACGGTGAAAGATTGCAAGTATATGAAGGTTGCATTGGCAAAAGATGCCGAGAAAGAAGCAGGAGTGGACTTGCATTTGTAGATGATTGCATTTTATAGATGATTGGAACACATGTTTGATACATAGGAGCAAAAACTGTTTGATACATATACAAATGCAAAATTTGCATACTTAGTTCATATAGTTAATTGCTTTATTCTACCTCTTTTGTATCACTACCTGTCACATTATCTTGCTGTTATTTGTGGGAAAAAGAGCAAATGCTGTGTATGGAGCAACTGATGTGACAAAATTTATGTAGCAATTATGAGACACCAACATAGCAATTTAATTTGTCTAATATAGCAATTGTATTATGTGTTTACAACAACATAATATGTTTTATGAAAAACCTGAATAGTTTTTAGTCTGGTTAACCATCATACACAGCATTTGTATGCAACACCTGTTACTCAGTTGGCAAAACCTGTAAATCCATTTGAGTGTGACATTTTCTCGCATTCCCAGGTAACAGAGCAATTCTGGATAACATATATAGCACTTTTTATATGGATATACAATAAAAAAAACTGCAGCAGCTATGTTATTCAATCATCACTGCTGCATAAATGGGAAAACGATTTTCCCAGGTAACAGAGCAATTCTGGATAACATATATAGCACTTTTTATATGGATATACAATTAAAAAATTTGCTTGTGTTCGACAACTTAATGCTTCCCAGATACAATAGCAATTCTGAATAACATAACTAGCAATTTTTACATGAATATACAGCAAAAAAAGCAGCCCAGTTTTGGATAACATAACTCTGAATAACAAAGTTTTGTGCATACACAAGTTCCCAGATTTCTCTCTTCATCCATCAGTTTTGTTCGACGACCATTCATCTTACAAACATGTTTCAAAAGCATCCATCTAACATGATCCAAACATTACAGGTTTGACAAAGACAAAAACAAACATGACTAGTTTCCAATCAACTCCTCGGCCATTATCTTCTCGACATCATCATTGTGGTTCTCTCTACCATCAATAAGAATTGATGCCAAGAACTTGCGGAAGTCCAAGACTGAATCGCTGTCAATCACCGGCATTATCTTGGCGTTGTAGTTCTCCATGTATAGAATGTTGTAGAACCCGCAATCATATCTACAAACAAAAGTTTAAACTCTTAGCATCACAAAATACACATGAAACCAACACATGCAGCAAATAAAACAGAATAAAAAGTAGTAAGGTATGTAGAAAATTACAGTGTTTGTTGCTGTGAATGGCTGGGATTGATATGCTTGAAACTAGCAAAGTCAACGTTGCAAATCTCTGATTCAGTTGCAGTCCTCACAAAGTTGGTGAACTACAGGAGAATGATACATATATAAACAAACAGTCTTAAAAAAAGTGCCAAAGTTGCAATGCTTAACAAACTAACCAGATTATGCGAGTTTAAAAGCTTGTGACACCATTGGCGGTGTCATGGAGTCAAACGTGTGAAATTGTTTGTGGAGCAAGTTGGCACAAACAATCCAAAGGTTGTTGTGCTACAATGGGAAAATAAAGCTACATACACAAAGTAAAGAAAAAAGAAAGGAAAACAGATTAAACATCTAGATGTTCATAATGAAACAACTCTTTTATGAATATGTAGCACTATAATATATCATATATAGCAAAAAAAACATTGTTCACAACATTGTTGTAGCACTATAATATATCATACAATAGAGTGGTGCAGGCTGCTTATGTACAAAAATGTAGCAATAAGTATGTTCATAAAAAGCAAAAAAGATTAAATCCATTTCACTCACAAGGTCATCCTTTAGGATTTTGAACTTGCTACAAGCTTCCTTAAAATCTTTCATGAAACCATTGGGGTTGAATATTGATGGCTCAGCAACAAGCTTGTCCTGTCATTATTTTTGATGGATGAGCAACACGCAATATTGATGGTTTAGCAAGAACATTGTTGGTTTAGAAAGACCAACACAGGCTTACCGTGTCATATGTTGAAAAAGAGTACTTCTTCTTTGCGCGAGTGTTCTTGACAGCATATGCTTTTGCTACATTGTTGAATTTCTCAAGAAACACATTCATCACCTCATTGCTCGAGATATTGGCTAGGAGAGACTCTTTGAAACCTCTGTAGGAAGTATAGAACCTACCATACTTCACAAAACATTTGCTGGAAATAAAAACAAAACAACATTATAATTTGGGGGCAACCATATTGTACAAATGAAGCTCATGTTGGGGATTAATGTAGCATATAAAATTGGTAGGGGTAACTCACGGTGCATTTTTCTTAGCCCTCTTGAATCTGTGACCATTCATGACAAATTTGTCATATGTGTGGATCATATCTTGAGAGACCTTAATCTTTTTCATCTTGGGAGGTGAAAGAACTTCTTTGGCTGCCCTTTTGAACCTATTCTTCTTCTCAAGTGTTCCAGCACCAATACTATCATCTTTTGTTACATCATCTGATAAACAATTGTCACCAAGGAAGTTAAGAAGCATATGCAAGTAAATAGCCAAAACTTAATTCAGCATTCTATGCAGCATGTGCAAAACCAAAAAATATAATTTCTAACCTGTGCTCATGCGGTTGGTTGGGGTTGCAGGCTTGTTCAAAACTTCTACTGATTTAGCTTCCTCGGAAGCTTTCGGTGACAATGCTACATTGGTCTTGTCTTCAGAAGCTTTCAAAGGACAAAGCTATATTGGTCGGTTCTTCGTAAGAATTAGGTGACTTTGATTGAGCGTCCTTGAAGGATTTAGGTGACACTGGTGCAACATTTGCATCATCCATTTCTTTAGCCTGCTCTGTAAGCCCTACAGCAATCAAAACAAGCAAAAACACGACAAGTTTGTAAAAGTTAGAATCACATTAGCATATGAAGCAAAATTAATAGATGAATGAAGCAAAATTAATAGATGAATGAAGCATGAAAATGAAAATGGTAAGCATGAAATCTAAAAATGAACCATATAATATGCAGCGGTGCTTATATCCTAATGTAGCAAGAATATATCATTTATGTAGCAAGAATATAGCAACTTATCCAGCAGTGATGATTGAAATACCCATTTATGCAGCAAGAATATAGCAACTTATGCAAGCAAAGATATAGAAACTTATGGAGCTAGATTTTCATACTAATACTGCAATATAAATGTACTGTGGCAGCATGATATGCATCTCCTGAAAAAACATAAAAAAGACATCCATCCAAAAATACCTGCTTCAGCTGGTTTTTCCATGATATTATCCTCTTGAGAGAAAAGTTCAAACGATGGAGCATCAGGGGCTGCATTCCATGCTTCGATTGATATACCATGAGGTGGGCTGGACCGGTAAGGTGAACTAACTGGGCTGTTAACATCGGGAAGGCCGCCAACAACACCTCCAAGGGTCAACAAATCCACAATTATTGCGGGCTGTGGAACATCTTTGTGTGGTGGTTCGTGCATGCTTGAGCACCCTAAATTTTGCTGCAAGGTTGACTTCATCATCATCATCAGTTTCCTCATCGGTGCTTCGATAATCCACATGTTCCATATCCCCCTTTGCTTCAGCCTCAAGGACTCCTCCCTCTTTCTCTATGCCCTGCTCTTTAGATCCCATATCAAATTCGGATCGCATTTCAGCATTACCATTTGGCTCTTTCTCAGGTGCAGCTTCTGTTGGAAACATGACGCTTGGATCGTCTTGTGAATTCTGCGCAGCATCAACATCAAGAAGCAAAGAAGCCATCCGGTGTGCATTCATTTGTTTTAACCCAACACCAAAGTTCTTCACAGCCATGTCAATATCAGCACCGTAGATGGCCGTGTGCTTGTCATACAAGTGCTTGAAGCGAGCTGGAACCTGTAAAAGAAGTGTAAAATAATGTAACAATGGAGCACTGTTTTAAAACAAAAAGACGCAGCAACAATACAGAAATGATAGTGAATGTAGCAAAATCATATGGTTGAAGTAGCAAACTAGACATATGAATGAAGCATAAAACTTTAGTTTATGAAATAACACAAAAGTGGTGAAAACTGTAAGTAGCAAAAAATATAAATTAATGTAACAAGAATATAACATTAATGCAGCAGTATAACTGAGAGTAGCAAAACACTTTAAAAAGTTGTATGCAAAAATATATAACATATGTAGCAACTGGTAGAACATAATAAAGCAAAAATACAAGAAAAATGCAACAATAATATCAATTACATGTGCTCAGAAATTGTTATGATGAAGCAACTAGAAAAGTACCTTATGAAGCATTAAATTTATGCAATTAATGCTAAAACAAGATCATAAGGAAGCATGTAATGTACCTCTAATTCCTGACTACTAGGGAACACTAGCCATTCGTTTAGAGAGGCGGACAAGTTGCCTTCTGCTGCTCCCACAGCCTCAATGATAGGTGGTTCAACTTCATATGGAGTTGCTGATATTTGAAGAAACTACAAACAAATATAGAAAAAAGAGAAAAGTAAAAGAATGAGGAGAATAATTTTGACAAAAGAGAAAAAAGAAAAGATAAACATCAATAGAAGTACAAAAGATGTTGGTCAACTTACCGGACGCCTTCCAAAAACGGTTGTATTGTTCAGAATCTTCCTTTCAATATATGTCTTCACTACAAACTTGAAGTCGGAACTAGTCACATGACACACTCTAGGTAGCGAGTAGTCAAAGACATGAGAGTTAGGTGGAAACTGAAGGTGGTACATGTATACAATCTGTTGAAAACAATAAGAAGAAAAAATAAACTAGTTAATCAACAATGTCAAAATTGAATAAATGCAACATGTGAAACACAAACAAAGCAAAAAGAAAAATGATCAGGCAGAAGACAACTTACACCAAGCATTGAATAAGGCCCGGTGATCCAGAACTCAAATTTAGGAGCCTTGGCACCTTTCTCATCACCCTCCTCGTCACCCTCCACCGCAGCATGCTTTGCTCCTTTTTTTGCATTTTTCTGAACACACTGCTTTGCACCTTTCTTGGGTTCTTTCTCCTCCGGTAGTTTCAGAGGCATGGCTTTGTGATTCTGAATATTTTGCACCAAATCCATAGCAAGCTGCAGCAAGTGTTCATCCCATGCAAATTCAGCTGTCCTTGTAGGATCCTCCATGCTGGCTAGATAATCCAATGTCAGCATATTACCACTGCTAGGATCGACCACAGTTGCCAAGCAAATAAGATCCCATGATCTAAGAATTGTTGCTTCATCTGTCACAGGACACTTCAGCAGCAAGTCGACAGCATTTTGAATATCAGGCCTCTGCTTGGGATTACCATTCTTGTACACCTCTCTAAGCTCGTGCTGCTCACTCTTCTTCAACCGTAAAACTGGCCTGTTGCCGCAGCGGATGCCATAAACTTTCCTCACCATGTCCTTGCTGAAAACAATCTTGTTGTTGTTGAACTTGAACTCACGCAGCGCAGGGGTTGTGTTAGTAGCAATGAAATCAATGAGCTTGTTTGGAATAATGAAAGGGGATACATTAAGCAACGCTCCAAATGCGCTCTTATTTTCAATTATACTTCTCTTGTCAGTGACAAGTTTATCAGCAAGAGTACGGAGCCGCTTCGCAGCAAAACGGTCATTTGACATCCACATAGGTGGCTCCTGCTAAAGCAAACATACATAAGAACCAAATATGCACAACTAACAAACCAAAAACTGCTACAACCTAACAGAAAATATGCACTGCCTAAGCAATTAATATCAAAAGAGTAAAACTAGGTATGCTAAAAGCAAAAAACACTAACATAGGAAGCAAATCTACAAAGTAAAACAAAATGAATTTATGCTGCAAACTAACAAAAACTAGGTATGTATATAAAACAAAAACAAAATGAAATGAAGCAAAATTGGAAGCACCACACAGTAAGAACAACAACAATAAGAACATGAACTCATCTGTACACTGAATTGCTACAAAATTAGAAGCACAACACAGTAAGAACACATCAAAAAGCATCAACCTACATAGCATGAAAATTTCTGCACACTAACTTGCTACAAAAATTGGGGAAAGCATCAACCAATCCAGCTGAGTAGGGCTTGGAAGGGGAGAAAACACTTACACCCATGCCGCTGACCCGAGGAACTTGCTTCTCCATCGCCAAAATGATCCCCCCACCGTGGATTTCTTCTCTTTCCCCTGCTCAGGAAGCACGAGATGGGTAGTTAGGGTTTCTATGGCGCAGAGAATCGGCGGGGAGAATCAGGGATGCAAGCAAAATCAGATGGAGGAACTTACGGAGACAATCGGAGGGCGGCGGCGTCGCCGTTCGCAGGTCCAGCAGTCACCGGCGGGGGCACCGGCTTCGCCCCTGCGGTCGCCTCCGTCTGCGAGTCTGTGAGTATGTGAGTCTGCGGGGAGCGATGCTGCGAGAGAGAGAAGATGCTGCCCAACTCCTGCGTCTACGTGACAAACCGAGAACCGTCCGATCTGCAGGAACCAACGTCCCACGATCCGGAGGACGCGTGCGACCCAACCTCCGACGGAAACGGAGCGTTTTCGTTTTTTTTATATGGGATGGAACCATATCTAGTAGTATTTGCTCAAATGGTAAACACATGGAAACCAGGCATGGCTGCGTTCGTCCTGCCTTCCCTCGAAGCGGAAAGGGAAATTTGCCTGCAAGGTCTTTTTCTCTTGGAAAGACATTGACTGCAAGTTCTGTACAGGCTCGGAGGAGAGGACCCCGGTTGCCTCGACCCCACCGGACAGGGGCCCAGGAAGACTTGTCTTAGCAGCCGACGCTAACTAACGAATAAATGGTCGTCATGCAACTTGACCAATAATGCTCGTGGCTCTGATCGGTTCGGATTTTCGTTTTCAATTGGCACATGAACCATATGTGTGTGTGTGTGTGAAACCGGTTGGTGAAAAAATGGCAGCGCAATCTTCCGTGATTGATTGGTTTGGGCGCATGCATGCATGCACCCGAACGATAATGTAATCGAGCCAGTTGGAAGTGCGCGAGTACGCATGCAGGGTACGCTTGTTGCTATCTATACCTATACCTGCCTGCCTGCCTGCCTACCTAGCTTTTCGTAAAGAGGAAGATATTTTCTTCCTAATTAACTCCGGACCTGCGAACTCGGGAGAAATGTGTTTTAGGCTGAGCGATCGAACAGAAAGTTAACGTAGCGAGGTGGTAGTGGCAGTAGTTGTAACGAATGATCCATATCTCGAGCCCACTGCGCGCCAAGAGGATTGATGGGTAGCTAGGATCGGCCGGCCTCTCCTAGCTTATTAATTACTTCATCCACTAAATCACTAATGATCCCCACTAACTAATCAAGTTGAATGCATGTCTCATGTCAACCCCGTCCCCACTAACTTCATTTCGTGGAGCTTGACAGCGTTAATTGGTGACTTGTGTCCTCGTACGTACCAGTATGATATTTAGAAAAAGTAACAAGAGTGGGGTTACGAACCGTACTAGTGTAGATAACGTTAAGAATGAACATGAACACGCACAGCCGCCGGAAGCAAGCAAGCTGCTCTCGCTCAACTTGTTGCTGGGTCGATCGACGTGTGATATATCTATCTGGCTTTCTGCCGGCCGCTAGAGTCGATTCGGTCGTCCTGTCCTGTCTAATTAAACTCAACTTGGATCTGCGCGCGCGTGCACCCACTAGTGTAGTGGCGCCTTTAATTTCAGAACCAGAATGTGTCGGCTCGTCTGGTGTTGTCACCAGCGCGCTAGAACAGCTCTGCAGATGTACACTAATCCTCGGTTTTGTGTATGCCACTGATACATTATTATCTGATCGCGAGTTTGTGTCATCGAGCAGCATGTCACGATAAACACCCGCTCCACACGGTCATAAGCCTTGTGTATATCAAGCTTGACTGCATAATATTCTTTTTTTCCCGTCTCCTTATTTTTGATACAATGCATACTCTCATATGCAATCGGAATATTATCAGTAATTAAGCGCCCAGGCACAAATGCGCTTTGAACATTAGAAATCACCTCATCCAAGATAACCTTAAGTCTTAGGGCAATCATCTTTGAAATAAATTTATAGAGAACATTGCAAAGACTTATAGGCCTGTACCGAGAAATCCTTTCAGGAGAATCCATTTAGCCCTCCATAGCTCGTTTGCAAGAGCACGATCCAACCTTTCTCTGATTCTCCTCGATGCCATGTAAATTTATCACCAATATAACCCATGTCCTCAAGATTACAGTTATCCAGTGCATCTCTAAACGCTTGCATACAATGGGCCGGTCTAGCCCTACCGCCCTCCTTCTCAAAAGGATACAAAATATCATTCAGATCACCCATAACTAACCATGGAATGTCAGCAATAGCACTCAAGTCACGAAGCCTCTGCCAGGTTAGATGTTTATTCTCCCATCTAGGCTCCCCATACATTCCAGTAAATCTCCACACATTATCTTGACCAACACCAATCATGACATCAATGAAGTTCATTGTTCTATCTCTCACAGACAGTACAACATCCTTTTTTCAGAACATAATAAGTCCCCCACTTCTACCATCACTTGCAACAACTTATTTAAAATCCATACGGAGTTTGCTTCTAAGCATCTCTGCCGGGAAAAGCTCAAGGTGAGTTTCCAACAGAAATACAACATCCGGGCTTCTACGACTCATAATGTCCAGTGGAGGCCTAATTGTAGCCGCCTTTTTGAGGCCACGGCAATTCCAGCTTAATATTTTCATTTCTCCCGGAC
Source organism: Avena insularis (assembly GCA_023614405.1). Classification (NCBI taxonomy): domain Eukaryota; kingdom Viridiplantae; phylum Streptophyta; class Magnoliopsida; order Poales; family Poaceae; genus Avena; species Avena insularis. Next base: position 23,979,217 of record CM042689.1, on the reverse strand, counting down.
AACCTCCAACCCGGAGGCCGCCGATATTTGATTTTCTGAATTTTCGGTAGTGCTTAAACCATCACCCACCTTTGATCGTTTCGGTGGTTGTACTTTACCAGGAGTTCCCTCCATATATTTTTCCTCACCAATGTTCACATTATCAAACCTACCCACTATATCTGATACTATGCCCAAAGACCCTGTAAGAAGTAGAGGGTTCCAATAGCAGATGGATCATCAAAATTGAGACGCTTCCTTGTGTTGTCTTTATTCTGGTCACTTGCATTTGGTTTCCCAACTGCCTCAGTCGTCCATGCCTGGTTATCCCATGTATATGAGTTTGGGTCACCCCTCCTACCCATAGCCGGTGCACAGCAAGGACCTGCACCACGACCACCTCCTCTTCCTCGGCCCAAACCACGTCCACCACCAGCAAGCAAAAAGTCTCCCCACTCAAACTTCGATTCATCATGGACTCCATCTTCACATTCCTCATGCCAATGTCCCAGATGACCACAATTATTACAGAACGTTGGTAGTTTCTCATATTTGACTTGATACAAGTCCTTCTGTTTACCCTTTGTGATTGAAACAAATCTAGTCAGTTTCTTATTCACATCTAGCTTCACTTGGATTCTCACAAATTCTCCAACGTAACCAGTAGGCAGTTTGATCTGTACTTCCTTGATCTCTCCAATATTCCTACACATGTCGCGGATCACTGCATCTTTTAGTAAGAAATTCGGCAACTTCAGAACTTGTGCCCACACAGTAATCTTGTTCAACACAACGGTTCTAGGGTCTAAGAAACCGTCGTACTCCTCCATGATCACAACCTGATTTCGAAAGACCTAGGGTCCTTGAAACATCGCTTTGTTCCAATCTCCAAGACATGCAAATTGGATAGTAAACAGATTGTCCTCAATCTTCCTCCACCTTATGTCCTTAGCCGGATTCCATGTCGAGCGCATATCAGCATATAGGGCACTAGGGCTAAAACCACGTTGGGTGTGTACCTTAGCAATGGCTAGCCACTTTGTCTCCTTCGTCGGCTCCTTCATCTCACCTTCCCAGACGAAACCAGCGTCTTCTTCCTCGTCCAGATTCAATCGCCCAAGCAGTTCTTCCACCGGGGCCTCGGAGAAACCACTAGGGCCTCCCATCGCCGAGTCCCGCATAGGCGCTTCCTCCGCCTCCCTCGACGGATCCGTCCCCATACCCCCCGCGGTGTCCTTCATTGAAGCCATAGATCAAAACGTGGCTGAGAGCGAAACTCACGACGGCATCGCCGTCGGAGGACAGAGAAACCCTAACTTCGGGTTAGGGGAAACGTACTTAGAAAGAGGGTGACTGCAAGTTCGGTACAGGATGGGAGGACACCGGTTGCCTCGACCCCACCGGACGGGGGCCCAGGGAGACCTGTCTTAGCAGCCGACGCTAACTAACAAATAAATGGTCATGCAACTTTGATCAATAATGGGCAGTGGCTGTTTAGGACTTCTTTAGACGTACGGCTGCTTGCTTTAGGACTATGGTCGTGGCTCGAATCAGTTCGGATTTTCGTTTTCAATTAGTAGCACATGAACCATATGCATGTGTGAAACCGGTTCGTGGAAATTGGCATGCACCTGAACGATAACCTAATCGAAAAAATAAAGTTGGAAGTGTTTGGGCACGCCTGGTTGCTATCTACATATACCTGCTTGGCTTTTGGAAAAGGAGAAGATATTTGTAGTGTAGTTTACTCAGCATTGGCCTGCCACTCTTTTTCTTTCAGGGTACCTAAGAGGGCTGAAAGATTTTTAATGAGACGGGCTGCTTGTCTGGTTTAACATACTGTGATCATTTTTAAAAAAAAATTACAAAAGTTTACACGAGGGATAAATGCGTTTTACGCGGACGAAAAGTTCACAAAAAAATTAATGTAGCAAGGTGGTAGTGGACTAGTGGCAGTAGTTGTATCCAACGAAATCCATATCTCGAGCCCACTGCGCGCCAAAAGGATCGATGGGTAGGGTAGATATGCTCGGCCGGCCTCTCCTAGCTTAATTACTCCACCCACTGAATCACTAATGATCCCCACTAACTAATCAAGTCGCATGTCTCATGCATGTGAACATATTATCTAATTGATTAAGCGTGGGCGATAGAGAGGCTTTTCAGGGTACTTGCGGACGCAAGGCAGTACGTGCTGTCGCTGGATGTGGGCCTAGAAATCGCGACACATTTTTCTTCCCGTGGTCAAAGCCGTAAGGCTTATCCCATCCCCCACATTGTCTCTCCTCTCCCCACCCCACGGCAGCGCCGCCCCTCCATGTGCTCCTCCTCCTCTTTCTCCCCATCGACAGAGCGTGCGGCCGGACGTGTGCACGGGACCGGTGGCGAGGCTGGACCGGCACTGCCTTTGCTCGAGGCTGGGAAACGGGGCGGACAGCGCTGTCATCGATGAATCACCCGGAGAGGACGCCCTACCCATCCTGCCTCGCCGGCGCCCTCCGGTGCTTCATCCGGTCGCAGATGGCGCCCTCCCTGAGCTGCCGCCCAGCCTCCATCCGTCCTCCCGTGCTTCATCGGCCCTCCCTTGCTTCAGTCCCGTCTTAGGGCAGAACGCCCGCTCCTCCCCGTCCTATCTCCGTCGCTGGTAGATGGGAGCAGCGGCGACACGTCTTGGTGGATGGAGGCCCTAACCCGAGTCCCACCTCGCCTTCCCATCTCACCTTCACCAAGATCTCCTCTAGGACGAGGCCAAGGCGCGCTGGTGAGAGCTTCTTCATCCAATCTAGGGAAGGAGGCCGGTGTCCAACATGTAGAGGATGCCCAGGTCTGAGCTCCACCAACGAATTCATTTTGTTTCATAACTTCAACACATGTAGGCTATTGTACTTAGTTGCTCACGATTAAATTTATTTGATCATATGACATGATTCAATAGCATTTTGAGGAAGACTATCGCATTGGCCAGCAAACTTCGATTCAGCATAGCAAGGTCTTCAAGGAATTTATTATGATATAAGAAGCCTGAATCTGCAAAATCGACAACTGAAGCGTCAAACCTGTGAGCATACTCTGACATCTTTGTATTTTTGGCTTACCGTTTCTTTTTGATATTGTACAAGGACAACATACTCCCTCTGTCCCATAATAGATGTCTTAGATTTGTCAAAATTTAGATAAATCTAGACACTATTTAGTATATAGGTTTATCCAAATTTTGAAATTTTTGAGACGTCTATTTTGGGGCGGAGGGAGTACTTTAGTATCTCCTTGTGGTCTTGTTTTAATGTGGTTATGGTGTGTTTTCCCCTGCTGGTCATAAACCTGAGGAATATCTTAATATTGGTTGGTATCATGCTTCTGGATGGCTTTCCAATATGAGAAAATATGGTTCATGTCCATGGTGTTGACTGATTGCCTCCTAGAACTGAGTGGTAGTATGTACCTCCCTCTCTTTTTGCTTTTGACTATCCAAATGTTATTGTTAGATTTGCAATTTAAAAAAGGTTTCTAACTAGAGAACTATTTGTATAGCTAAATTTTTCTTGTCACCGTGAGATATATCCTAAAGTTTGTGCATTTCAATCTTTGTCGATTCATCATTTATGGTTCTAATATTTTTGTAGTTCTTGAAGTTACACAAGAAACTACGTAGTTATGCATATATTTTCTCAAACATGTGCATATGCACATTCCAGCCATCGCTGCCGTTCGGCACGTCCCAGCCGTCACTGCCACCCCGCGCTCGATGACCCGTGCATCTTCAACAGTCGCGTGCCGCCGCCATCGCTACTGCGCCGTGCTCGACGACCCGTGCCACGGCAACCGACGGGCGCCATCTCCACCGCCCCGCACCACACGACCATCTAGAACGACGATGACCACACCACCAGATCAATCATGGCACCGTCCTTAAACAGACCAAGATGTCCGCGGTCTTCAAGCATCGATCTTTAGCTACGGGAACTTTTGATGTTTCCAACCAAGCCAAGATTAAGTCCTGAACAATATATATTTATATTGAAGGCATGTCCAAATCAGATCACCTACGCATTTTATCAGCTCACCTACACATTTTATCATTCATTCAAATAAAATTATAAGGCGCTCTATCATTTGACTGCATCTTTGTGATATGTTTTATTTACAAGGACATGATGCTGGATCACATGGAAATAACAATTGTATCTAGACTTGCATTGACAGTTTGTGAAACTTGGCGTATAGACTTGCAAGAGCTATAGAAGAAGTTTATAATGACATGTACAAAGTATGATAGAGATTGGCTTGTCAGGAAGCATTTCTTCTTGAGAAAAGAGCAAAGCATAAAGATTTCTTACCTATGATTATTTTTCACCATACCATCTTGATATAGTTTGGGACATGGTATTTTTTTTGCGGGAAAGGAAAGTGATATATTAGAGCTTCACAATTACAGAAAGGTACACCAGAAAGTAAGAAAATGCAAACAGGTCCTTCTGCAAACTGATTTCAACGCCGGCGAGGACGAGCCAGTGGCGCGCCGGATCCGTCGCTGCTCCTCTCATGCCATGGAATGGAAGCAACCCCCAAGTGTCTGGGAAGTCGCCGGTCAGTGGCCCTAATGGACCTGCACCCAGCGCCACCGTCTCCATCCAGAAGCTCACCGTCACCTTCACCTCCATCTGCAACAAAACAGATCGACCGCCTCGATCTGTGCCGGGGGACATGGTATATATTGACTAACTTGTTATCCCAGTCTCATTACAAATAATATTTTAGTCATAAATAATCTTCCTGATCAAATACAGAATACATTACTGATTTTTTGATAAATTATTATCAGATATTTACAATTGTGCAGCCGTTAAATTCTGAAATATCGGGTATTTCTTTTGCCACAAACTACCTTGGATATGTACTAACATGTATGAATATTGGATATGTATTAGCGCGTGAGCTTCATAAATGTGTCATGTTTCTATAAGTCTAACATCGCAAACTGTTGATCATGACTTACTGAAAATAAGATATGGTTGCTCCTTCAGTGTGAAGACTGGTTCAGGAGGTTACGTATTTGTGTTAAGATGAGGACGAAAGCTTCATTTGCGCTGTTTCTCTTATGCTTACTAATTTTGGGAGATCAGTCAAAATTCAAAGCTTGTGTTTAGATTCCAATGTTAAAAATTATCTTTATCAGTCATCTAATCCTAGAAACTTATGCCTTGAACCTCGAGTTTTTTTCCTCTGGAGAGTTTGAACCTCAAAGTTGCCTTGCAAATTTTTGTCTTTGATCATGAAGCTTTTTTTTGTTAGACCTTGGATCTGACACCAGCTAATGCAGTTGATGGATCTGCTTTTTTATGGAATTGCTGCTATTCCATCTGAGAAGAAGGCAATGGTTATTTATGTATATCTTTGTATGATGGTACTTTCCATCACAAACAATCATATATAACATGCATGCGCACATGTTGGTTTGTATATCAATGCATTGTCTGATCCTCATCTTGCACCAGCTGGTGATACACACTTGGTACAAATACCTAGGAGGGCTAATATTGTCAAGTGCAAGTTCAAGGTTAAAACTTCCCTCCCTACTTGATAATATGATGATAGTTTGGGATACTTCTGTTCACCTTCTTTTCTTGCTCCTGGATTTATTCCAATTTTGCTTTACATTTGGTAAGGTAGTGTGCATCATATGAATATAGTGAATTTCTTCTCAACGACTTATGTTCTGAGATGAGCTCTCCAGTTGTCGGACTCTTTTATTCCACCGGGAATGCATTTAATCAATATAACAATTTGGCAAACTTCCTCTTTATTTCTATATATATTGGTGCCTTAAGGAAGAGATAATACTGCAGGTAAACTTATTTATGTAAGTATGAATTTAATTGTATGTTAAAGTTTCTGTTAATTGAATTCAGGTTAGTGCTCTATTTTAATAGCTAAAACTATGGGTGCAAGACTGTTAAGTCAACTTTTTTTAGGAAAAATTGGAGACTCATTGTGTTTGTGATCTTTAGTGTGTACTATGTTTCATAAATTCTACTTGGATAGTATAGCATGTGTCTAAGAAGATAGCATGCGTTTGTCAGCACATTGGTAGTGATTAAATCTGGGTCTCTTATTTGCATAGATGTTTGAAAGTATAGTATCATGGCAACAATTATACATATTGGTTCCTTTTGTTGTTGAAACTAATAAGAACTTTGTTTGTAGTCGTTTGCAACATTTGAATAATATTTTCACAATTTCAGTTCATTATGGAAACATTAGTCATTCTATATGTTTTTTGCAATGTACTATTCTGTAATATTCATATATTCAATATACTTAATGGAAAGTGAGCACATGTCGATGAGTTGGTAGTTTTAAAAAATACTTATATCATGTTATGTGGCTAGGTGCCAACGCGGCTTGATGTAGCAACTTGTGTGCCTGCTCATCAGAAGTCTTTTGAGAGTGCAGAAGATGCCAACAAAATCAAGGTGCAGTTTGTTCAGGCAACATATGTGGTTTGGTCATTCCCACCAATCCTAAAGGTCGAGAGGTTGAGTTACCAGTACCATCCCCGGAGCACACTGTACCATGGTGAGATATATGTAGTTTCAAGGGCTTACATATATTCTGATTAGTTTACTATCATTTATTCATGTTATGATGAGATATTTTTTCTTGGAATTTGCATCTATTCTAATAACGTAGTGTCGCTGATTGATTTGTTGATATATCAAAATATTTCGTATTTGATGGTGTCATCATATGCATTGCCAAATTCAAGGTATAGAAGCGAAGGGTTAGCTATTGGACAAGGGAGAAAGTGGTGGGAGGGAGGAGCTTATCTTTGACCCAGCAGACTATATGTAGAAGAATAAATTATATAACAAGGCTAAGGTATGTATTTATGTGTGAAATATTCATCTTGGTTTTCCATCAAGTAATGCATGAATTTTCTCGGCGTGGTTATGATAACTTAGTAATTATCTTATGTTTGAATACTTTATCAGGTTAATTAGGAATTCAGAATACTTCGTAGAATAAGAAAAGGCTGAGATCAGTGCAGTGCCATGTGTGCTGCTTGATTAGTAGAGGGGCTTATTTCAATAAGAGCGTGTAAAAGCTCCTCTCAGACAACCTACAACCAGATTAGGAAGTTCTATATTTACCAACCATAGTTTAAGAAATATGATTAGTTGTGTAATGGTTCTCTATTGAAGGTATTTTTTAGTTGTGAGTTTTCCTTATAATGTTTGCTTCATTTCTAGGATGATGTGCGGCCTTCTATTAAGTTCCTTGATGCATTATAGGGTTATATTTCAATTATATTACTCCCTTTGATCCATATTAGTTTACTTGGATTTGTCTAAATTCGGATGTATCTAGACATGTTTTAGTGCTAGATATATCCGAATCTAGCCAAATCCAAGTCAGCTAATATGGGTTGGAGGGAGTATGTTATTGTCTACTTATGAAATAAATTGTCATTTTTGGATGGAACTCTCTTATGTAAGACTAGCTTCACCTCCCACCGAGGAGGTTTTGAGGTACAAAATCTCCAACATCTCTTTTCTTAGCAAAAAAAAAGGTTGATTCTTATCTTCACTATTGTTATTTATAGTTAATTGCTTCTCTCTTTCAGTTTTATCTGCATCCAGGAATTTACGCACAGAATGTTGCAACTCTGCTATCATGCTTGACCTCATCTCTTTTTTGTATCCTTTGGTTTGGGATATACTTCTATTAATCTGGAGTACTTACATAGGATTCGATTGCACATCTATGCATTGATATTGATCGAATCAGGTCAGGTAATTTCTATACCATCAACTGTCTGATTCATATTAATTACAACTGTTTTTTGAATGATACGTGTGTTTTCTTCTAGGTCAGCAGACCTAACAATCTATCATGTAGAAAAAAACTGATGGAGAAAAAATCATTGAAGTTTGCCTATTTTTGATTATTCTTACAATATTGTTATACCTAAACATTGTTTTCTCAGATTTGTCGCAGTTATTTTTCTTTCCTAGAACATGTGCATCGGTGTCAATACTTCTGTGATTACCTTTGTTGTGCATGAAGTTCACTTCCCGAAGAAAAAAGATATCGCAAGTATGTTTTCCTCCGCATCAACCCAATTACCCTCATAATTATCAAGGGACACCTAATGTCTGCACCTAAACAATATATGTCACTATGAGAGCAAGAGAGTACCTCCTTTTAGGTAATTGTGTTCGGAATTGCACAGTTTGATGATTCCATCAGAGAGTGTCTTCCATGTTCCATCTAAATAAGAGGGTGCCTTTAATCAGATTGGAGCCATCCTTTTACGATACCAAAGCATGGTATTCCTTGGTTTTTCTATTTGTAACCCCTTCATTGTATGCTGAGGTAATCACCTGCATTTAGGGCCTGCATGCACAATGTGTTTTCAGCCATCTGATATGGGATGAAAGCGATATGGGTATGTATGTTTGGACAAGTGGAAATTTCTTTTACCCTAATTTGGGCCCCTACCGACATCTGCCGCTTGATCAAGGACACATGATCCAGTTTGAATTAGTATAATGAAGTTATGCTGGTATCAAGGGATTAATTGTTCCATGACATGTGAGTTAATCTGTTCCTTTGCATCTATAGTTCCCTCATATGGGCATTTACAGGTGTGCTTTGCACACATACTATCTTCCTTTCTTTGGCATCCTCCCATCGTTCAGCTCTTTCTATCATTATATCGTAAAATACTTATACCTAAGTCTCTTTGTTACTGGCATGTTATTGGAGAGATACAAGCTGTGTAGACTAAGAGTTTGCAATACAGGTGAATTGTGATCTGAGTACTTATAAATTATAATCTGAAACATTCTTCTGCATCTTGCATTTTGATGTTTGGGATTGGTTGTTCATTTGGTCCAGCTCAGATCACTAATTCTCATAGAGTTTGGTCACTACGTTGGGGTCTCACATGTGGAGCACCCGCAGGTCCATCTTTTCAGTTTATGTTGCTCTTTGAATTCTGCGTAGTGATTTTTAAAAGTTTCTTAGTCCTCTTAACTGTTTGTGATTATTGAACGACAGCCGGTGAAGTTTGCAAGTGTCACCGTTGCTTTGGAAAGGAAAGAGGTCACCAAAGCCGATTGAAGATTATTCTCTACAAATTTTTATTATTTGGCCAGACATGTACGAGGAACCAACAGTGTGCCGACATATAAAAATGTATAAAGTGCATGCTTATTGATTCTGAAAAATCTATTGGCCTACTTTTTATCTTCCATAGTTTTTTTTTCATTGTTGAAAGCAATATTGGTATGATGACAATATCTCCTCAGGAATATTCTAGAAAAAATTGAGAAATGCATTCAGTACTAAATAATTTAAATGAAATATTGAGACATGTCATCAGTTACAATATATAGTACATCTAGATTATTGTTTATGTAATGTAGGCACTAACTGAAATATATTATCATGTACCATTGATACATAAATATTAGCTGCAGGCATAGCCGCAGGTATTACTGGAGTGGCGGAGACATCCTCTATATTTGTGTTGTGTTCCTTGCTGGTGGTCTTTTGAGAGTACGCTTCATCTGGCATTAGCTGATATAGCAGACTAAAACAGCATGTTGGCTGATGTAGCAGACTAAAACAACATGATAATAAATAGTGATTCCAGAATGTCACACCTACCTGTGCCATTAAGAAAATGATAGAAAACACATAACACATGTACGAGGTTACCCTCGATAGTAAACAAGGCGACTGCAAGTCTACTGCGAGCGTCATACAGGCGACGCAGCGAAGCGCGCATACCCATCTAGTACAGATTAACGCGCCAGTGGAGTTAGCTCTGACAGACACTAAACTTAAGTGGCTCTTCATTTCGTGGAGCTTGACAGCGTTAATCGGTGACTTGTGTCCTCGTACGCCCTCCGTTAAGAAATATAAGATATTTTATTTTAAAACTTTATGAACCTGCATATACACTAGAAGTTGTTAAGAACGAACGCGCACAGCAAGCTGCTCTCGCTCAACTTGGGTCGATCGACGTGATATCTGTATAGTACACGAACTGTTTTTCTGCCAGCCGCTCACTCGATGATGATCTGGTCGTCCCGTCTAATTAAACTCAAACTTGGATCTGGGCGCGCGTGCAGTCTTGCACCACCAATGTCGCCTTTAATTTCAGAAAGCAGAACGTGTCGGCTCGTCTGGTGTTGTCACGAGACGCACGAACGGCTCTGCAACTGTACACTAATCCTCTCTTTTGTACGCCACTGATAGTCTGATAGATCATCTCATCATGAGTTTGTGTCATCGAGCAGCATGTCACGATTGTGGATTCAGCCGTCGACGAGGAGGAACTAAAGCAGACGCTGGTCTGGCTATTGTTTTCCTTCACAGATAGCCTCGATCCCCTAATTATGATTCGAGTGTGCCAAACACCAGGTTGTTGTTGTCAACTAGGAGGGGCTGCTGGGCCTTCCAGGCCTGAACATCTTCAGGCCCTCCTTGTACCGCGGCCACGGGCCGCACGGCTGCCTAGTTCCTTTGGTTTTCACAAACTTATCAAAACAAAACTGACACACTCGAATTTATCAATTTATATTTCCATAAGAAAGCAAACTTATCAAATTCCAAGTTGGATGCATGTAAAATCAAACCTTTAGAACTCCTTTACCAAAATATGGCTACTTTCAGGCCTTGTATTGTGACCACAGGCCGCACGGCTGTCTAGTTCCTTTGGCTTTAACAATTTTGTCAAAAACAAATTGACAAACTCGATTTTATCAACTTATTTCCATAAGAAAGCAAACTTATCAATTTCCAATTTGGATGCATGTAAAATCAAACTTTTATAACTCCTTTTGCAAAATAAGTCTATTTTCAAGCCATATAAATACAGCTCTTTAAAGAGTATGGGACATCTTTACTTACTTATTAAAGGCAAAGAGGACAAGATGGTGGTACGTCGTTTTGAAACTACTCCTGAATTTTACACTATTTATAAGACTATGCCACCGCAGAGAGACATACCCCCGACGGCCCGACCCTCTCACGATCTCCCCCATGAACAACCGTCTCTGGTGATTCGGAATCGCTGATTCCCCTTGCCCTGCAGCCAAGATCTGCCACCGCCTGCCTAATCTCATTGCCATCCAACCATTCTCCGCTCCAGTGCTCCCATCCGCAGCCATGGCGTCGACAAAACGGTGACCCACTGCAGTATACCTCACATCCGCCCCCACCCTCCATGTCTTCAACCAGATCTCGAGGATGATAGCCTGCTGGAGTCTCACCCGCACCACCATCCGGTAGCCCTCTCGTGAGATTGATGCTCGGGAGAGATGAATTTGCCCCTCTCAGGCTCTCCATTGTCGGATTTGTATCCCCGTGGAGGTTCCCAGAGCAACCATGGATTCACCAAGTTTTCCATGCCAAGATTCTGCCTCTCATGTCCGCTCTTTTTTCCCCAACCATAGTACCCATGTCACCGCAGAAACCTTCTTCAGGTAGAGAAGTGATTGACAAGGAGGTGAGTGGTTTTCTGAATTCAAGAAGAAAATGTAATCCTTTTACCTGTTGCAATTTTGAATACTGAAATCATACACGAAATGTATGTCGTAGACTGTAAACTAACATAGTCCATTTATCATGACTCTTTGAAGAGTCCAATGTCTATTCCTTGAAGAAAAACATGTGGCAGATTGACCTGGACATACATCCTTCTAACTCGACCGCTTGCCTGCCTGCACGTGATTGATTTACCTATGGCTAGCATGTTGATCAACCAGAACAGACTATATATATATATATGGCCGTCATATATAATTTTAAGATGTGATCACCGAGACTCGGAGCAGACTATTTGCTGCAGGTTGCTGGGAATGATAGGGGGCATCAGCCCATGAACATGATGTGGGCCATGTCGATGATTAGGCAGTATGATCACATGGTCCATATGGTTCTAGAAACTTCCTGCAGGTAAACATCAGCAGCATCATTAGTTCCATCAAATGCATCAACTGCCCTTCGACGCAGTTAAGCAGATTAGTGTGAATGTAGTCCCAGTAGTACTGTTAGAACAGTGTCTTGTTAGTTGTCTTGTTGTATCTTATAATGTTGAGACGAAATCCGTTCTTTTCTTGTTTGTGAAGACTGTCAATAGAGGCCACAAATAACTAACTTCTTGTGTTTTATCATTTACCAGTCTTAGATGGTATCCTATACTCTAAAACTGAGTGTGCCTGTTACGTTAGAAGAACTAGAGCCTTCCTCAGAGCAACATGAATGTATATATATTTCAGTTCTCCGATATATAATTGAAATTTCCATCCGCCGCTCCAAAATATTTGGTTTGCTCGCGATATTATGTGAAATATTTGTGCCTTTTTTGTTTACTTCTGTAGAAATCCTGAGATTATTTCTTCTTCTGAGTTGGCATACTTAAAAGACCATGTATAGGATTGTGCGGTGATTTCCATTATGTGCTTGGATGGCGCACCTTTTCATGTTCCAATTAGAATTATTGCAAGAGGGCGTGCTCTCGCTAGAATGGGGGCACAAAATAATTGACGCCGTGTTTTTTAATCCATTTTACATTGCTGACAACTATTTTGACAATTATACTAGAAAAATAAATATCCTTACAAGACATATGCTTTCATGTTCTTCGGGATTGTTAAGTTTTGAACTAGAAGTGCCATTGTATTTTTATAGTACAAAGTACTTTGTGTATAACGAAGTATTTTGTATAGGTAGGGAGTACCATGGACGAGGGGTGAGGACTGGGTTTTTCAGGGTACAAACACTTAATGTGCCACATTTGTTCTCCCTGGTTAGACTGGGTTTAGTTTTACTGTCTCAATTTACAATCTGAGACATGCCTTCCTCACATGCATGTGTATCGGACAGTTCTGAACTAGAACCTTTGTTGGCAACGTGTAGAACCGTTTCACCATTGCCTCAGGCACCCTTTTCTAAAATGTGTAGCTACTTTTTAGGGAATCATATCCATGTAGGTCATTTACTAATTTTTGAAAAGATTGCTTTCAGTAACTTAATGGTAATGCCTTGTGCCAGTGGTTTTCAATTTGGTCTTTTATCTGGGAGTCTGGAAAGATTAACTGCTGAATATATTGACACAATTCAGAGGTATGCTATTGCTTTTGAGATTAATTAGCCTTTTCTGTGACATCCAGTACATATACATTTGAGTGAGGAATTAAGAAGTTCAGAACTGCATGTGAAAATCGCTATTGTTCTTTTCCAAAAATACAGTAAACACATGCTTTGAAAGTTAGGACTGCTGTAGAATTTTTGCTTGTCTGATTAACTGCAGTTTCACATCCTGTAAGTGTTAACTGTAACCATAAGTTCAGTACCCGTGCATATTTAGTCGAATCGGGATTGAACAAGATCACTTGCGCAGCTGAACCGAGAGGAATACTTCATTCCTTCTCTTGTTAGTATGGTCCTGATTTGGTCGCTTGTGTGAGTACCCTTGCTTGCTTGTAGATCTGAACTGCAGGCCATCCATGATGGGCAAAAATTGCTAAAACTGAATCTTTTTAATTTGAAATCCATCAACAAGCAAACAAAGGCTTGTGGTATAACAATTGTCTTCAGCACACCACAATACACTGCACTCGACTATTGTTTTTAAAACAAACTATTTCTAAGATGCAATGACCTTGTTAAATTTAGCCTTTATTCAGTGTAGTACCGCCACTACTGTAGCATATTTTCAGTTTTTGACAACAAAACTTGGATCCATGAAACATTCAGACTACCTAGGTTCAGAGTAGTTCCTGTCTGAGTGACCATATGGTCGCGAGTGTCATGATTGTTTAGTGTGACATCGAAAGTTTGGAACTACTCAAGTCATATCCTGTACTTTTAGCTCCAGGTTACAAATTAACTTTTTTCTGAACTATCGATAATAGAGTAATAGAGATAAATGTTGTTATAGGATCTCTACTATTATCCTCCTCCATTTCAATCTGAAGTAGAAGAAGGAAACAAGCCTCATGCCGCCGCCCTGCCCCTGCCAGCAATCCATAGCTTCTGAATCCCCATCTCTCCCCTTGCATATTGCTTACGCCGTCGGTCACACGCTATTTTTTCCATTGGATTCAAGAGAGCATGGAGAAACATCAAATGGTATGCATTCACACAATATTTTTTCCATTGGAGTGTGGTTACTGTAGGTTCATATTTGTAAGTCTAACCACCCCTAAGTATTTCTTCAGATATGGTGCTTTGATTTAACAAAGTACACATTGACCTTGTAGAAAGCCTTATAACACTTCAAGGAACATCGAGTTTTTCTGAACATATTGTTTCTAATGCAAGCATTACGCATGATAAAAATCTGCAAAGGAGAAACCATGATAAAGCGCAACGGGGTAGGCTAACACCCGAGCAGAGAAGGAAATGAATGCACGGCAAAGAGCTGCTAGGCGAAATAAAACTAATGAAGAGATAAATGCAAGCCAAAGAGCAGCTAGGCAAAAAATGACACTCGAGGAGAGGCAAGAGATCAACGCCCACAAAAGGTCAGCTAGGAAAAATAAGGCATCAGAGGTGAGGCAAGAAATGAACGCCCGCCGAAGAGCACACATGCATAGCATGTCATCCGAGGAGAGGCAGGCCCTGCAGTCTTAGCGCAATGCATACCTCGAGGAAAAGCGGAACACCCCTTGTGCTCAATCCATTGCAGTGCCTCGCCCTGGTGCACATCTCTTTTGAATCACTATGTTAGGTTACTGAGGTCTTCATTTGTCCAATCCATATTTGATACTTCCTCCGACCCAAATTAGTTGACTCAAATTTGTTAAGATACGGATGATCTAATACTAAATCATGTCTAGATACAATCGAATCTGGATAAATCTAAGTCTACTAATTTGGGTCGGAGGGAGTAGTAACAAGCATTTCTGGTAGGATTCAGTTGTAGCTTGTAGTTTTCTACTTTTCTTGTTCACTATAATAACTTATGTTGGTGATTTCTTTTCTTATTTAGTACTAGATAACTTATAAACATGAGAACCTCTGGCACAAGAATTGAACAAACATTTCGTATTGCTATTATTTTTTGTTGAGTACTCATCATTTTATATATTCCCACGATAGAGTTTTTACCTCCTTCTAAGGATGTACAGTCAAATACAAGTCAATAATCATGGACTGCTCACACATCAGCATTCTATATCATGTGCCACACTTACCTGAGTTTGTTGTTGCCTGAATAACTTGGAACCTTGTCCTATTAACAAGCTCCCTAATTCCTCTACAGCGGTGGGTGAAGAAAACATACGATTCAAATTTTGTTTTGGTACTGTTGTCATGCATACATCTCATGTTTCACACGGATGGAAAAAATATGTCAAAATAACTTACTTTTAGTATGTTGTGGAAAGGATATGTTTTCTAAACAACAAACATAAAGTCAGCAATACAATAGTCAAGAAATACCAATGAGAAGAACTTAAGAAGGAGACATGCTTGAACTGAATCAAGAATGCACAAATGTGCATTATTCCAGGTTCATACTTCATTATCAGTCTCTTCAACTCCTTTTACCGGTTTCCACTTTTTTCTTCAAGATAAAGGTCAAGCTCCATTATGTCCCCCCACTAAAGTCATACGTCAAATTTTGAGATGTATCTCTCCACAATTTTTATTGTGCAGAAAAATATGCGGTGCTCAATAAAACTAGGGAGTGATAGGAAACCTGGTAATTATTTTGGCCTTTTATGTTATTATAGAAGGATGTTACATATTTGGAGTTGTGCTTTTCCTTGTTAATAGGATCCCGAGGTTTGAAATGTAGTCTTTTTTAGGGGGGTTTGAAATGTAGTCATTTTCTGTCTTAACATCGTTTATGCATAATTTAAAGTACTTTGATGCAAAATTATTTTTAAAATTTTGAGGAACCGTAGCAACGCACGGGCAGTCAACTAGTATGTGCAATGGCGTTTAAACGGTTTGCAAACAAGAGCAACTCAACAACTGGTAAGACTGGGAAAAACGAGATACAAGGTTGCACGTCCTCAACGGGAACGATATATAATCTAAAAAAAACCAACAAGGTCGCAGTTTGAGCTCCTTGGTGCTGCTCGCAGAACTGTCACCCGAGCGAGAGTCTAGCTTCGCGATGAAGATGTCAAGGCTGGACAGAACGCCCTTTGTGCATAGGGGTAATTTTGTACATCCATCATTGACATGAAGCTTGAAAAAAGTTCATTCAATGTACTATAGAATTTTTCCTAATGACCCAAAAGCAACCAAGAGAAGAGATGGCCGCCAAGCCGAGCCAAACAAGGCTACGCGTCGTCCTGCCCTCGTATGGTCGATGGCCAAGACCTCACAGAGATTAGAAAGTGCCCACATGTACCCGAGATATCTCTAGTATAACCACGGAAGAAGAAGAATCGTGTCATGAAGCAAGCAAAAAAGATGTGATAGATCCCGCCATCCTGGTCCCTGGGGTCGCAGCACAACACACACACTTCCTGTTTCTTGGTCTGCTAGCGGAGATTGTTTGGTACTGTAATAAGTAGCAGGAGAGTGCAGTAGTCTGGATCATCTCATAATTTGTGTTAGGAAAACAATACAATACTCCCGGGGATCCCCTAACTTCTATTCCTCAGGTCGCGTGGCCCGTTGTCGTGGTGGGCCAGCTAGTCTATTCGTTTCCCAATATTTTTTCTCCCGTGTCCCTGTTTCCTATTCTGTCTAGCCATGCCGCACCTTGGGTAGCGCCGCAGACGCACACCAGCCGGCCAGAGCCCCCCTTCGCGCCCGCCGCCGCCTCCTGCTCGCTCTCGATGTTGGCCCACCCCCGTCTTGCTCATCGGAGCAAGTACCGTCTTCTCCTCTGTCGGCGTACGTATGTGCCATAAAGCCGTCGCGCCCGTTCTTCCTCCACCTCGCCGCCTCACCTGCTGTCGCCCGCCCGCGCCGCCATGAATCATGAATCGAGGCCACGACCTCGACGACTCCAGCCTCCACATCTCTGGACGTACTCCGCCATGGGCATGAGATCTGGCCGTCGACGAGTTGTGCTGCCCGCGTCGGTGGTGGCTTTGCACCGGTTTGCGGTGGCAGGTGCTGCTGGCGCCGGTGGTGGTGCTGCCCCGCCTCGATGGCAGTGATACTCCTTGCCCCCGCTACATCCGTGTGAGGCTCTGCTACAAGCAGTCAAAGGGCTTGCTACATAGGCATGCCGGCCTCGCTACATAGGCACGACGGGGGAAAGGTATAGCAGAGACGTCTTTTGCTACAAGCGATGTGAGGCTCTGCTACAAAGGCACGACGACCTTGCAACAAAGGCATGTCAGCCTTGCTACAGAGGTATGGCATCGTCTTCTAAGACGACGACGTTATCCTTGCTACAGAGGTACGACATCACCTTCTCCGGGGACAGTTTTTTTGCTACAAATGGTGCAAAGGCGGACCTGGGCCCCGGGCAGCCCGGGCTACAGCCCGGGTCGTGGCCCATGCAGTACAGATACTCCTCTTGTTAGTTTCTCAGAAATTTTGGACCTCCAGCACCCAGCCCGTGTCGTTGGGCCAGCCTGACCAGGGCTAATCGTACAAGCCCACCAAAACAGCGAGCAATACATTACTAGCGCACATTCTTTATCTCAGAAGAAAAAAGAACTAGCGCTGGAACCAGCAGCTCGCTTATCCGATCATATTCTGTTGCTAAAATAAAAAGAGTGTTCGTTCCCAATCGCCGCCTGGAGCCCTTGAACAACCCCGACCTGTCTACTTGATAACGCCGCCGCCACAGCGTTGTTCGAGATCCCAACCTGCAGAGCCGCCGCGAAGCGCTGTCGCCTGTCGCTGCCCACGCAACGCTGCACGAGTGCTGAATGATTGTGTTCAATCATCAGCGCATCGCCTCAGTCTATCCGGCTTCTTGCTCGCTCTGTTAGGTAATTTTTTTTGTTTCTCATAGAGAGCATGATCTCTATAGAAGGGACAAGGGAGGAGCCGATTTCAGTTTGCTTTTGGCTATATATTATGTTATTGGGAGAGGATGAGAACGTAAAACATTTACATGGTTTTTGCACAACCTAAATTAGCCCTGGTCATACCCAAATTCTGGGTCCGCCACTGCAAAGCCCTGCTACAGGGGCACAGTGGCCTTGCTACAGAGGCACGGCGGCGTCTTCTCTGGTGACATCGTGTTCTCTATCGACAGAGATTTTTTGCTATAATTGTTAATTTTTTTTGCTATAACCATTTTATGAATTTGCTACAAAAGCGTATAGTTTTTGCTACAAATTCTCCGACGAGGTCTCCGGTGATATCTCCGGCGAAATCGGTTTTGCTACATTAGGATTTTTTTTGCTACAAAGTCTCCGGCGAGGTCTCCGACGAGATCACCGGCGAGATTTGGTCTTTTTTTTTCTAGTTTTGATAGAAACTTTTTTGCTAGCAAAAGCAGGTCGTTTGTAGCAAAAACGGGACTCAGGTCTGGCGGTTAGAGGACCCGGGGATGGAGAGGACTTATCCCCCGGGGGACGCGTAGTGCTCTCCTTTGTGTTACGGGTTTCATTTGTGAAATGAAATCAGGAGTGGCGAGTTCCTTAATTCGAAAAAAAAAACAGTGCACACATTCCTTAATTTGGTAGTTTCTTTGTCATTTTCTCCATGCACCTGAACGATGATCTAATCGAGCCGGTTGGAAGTGCGTACCAACCCATTCCGTACGATTGTTGCTAGCTACCTACATGCCTGGCTTTTGGTAAAGGGGAAGATATTTTCTTCCTATAGTTAACTCTGGACCCGTCAACTCGGGAGAAATGTGTTTTACGCGAGCCATCGAGTAAAACGATAACGTAGAAAGGTGGTAGTGGCAGTAGTTGTATTGTATCCAACAAAATGATCCATATCGAGCCCACTACGCGCCAAGGCACTAGTTGTATTGTATCCAACAAAATGATCCATCTCGAGCCCACTACGCGCCAAAAGGATCAATGGGTAGCTAGGGTCGGCCCCTCTCTCTCCCTCTCTCTCTTAGCTAATATGATCCCCACTAACTAATAAAGTTGCATCTAGTAAACACCACAGCGGAGTTAACCATAGCCATTTCCAAATCATCATCATCCTCTTCCTCCTCCTCCTACGATGAAAAGTCATCAAAAATCATATCCCTCGACCTCTTCATCTAGTAAACTAGGGCGGAGTCGATAAACTCACCTAGTAAAACCGTCGAACGCCTAGTTGATGGTAAGGTTGAGAACCACGGCCGGCGGTATAGAGCGGACGACCAGGGCTGAGACAACTGTAGGGGCTGCAGGAGTGCTGGAAGTTAAGGCCGCGGTCGTGGAAGCCGCTTCTAGCCGGGCGTCGCTCAAATCCTCCCCATGAATCCGTCGCCGGAACCGCTCGAGGGAAAAGGGGTTGCGACTCTCGGTTCCATCCATGCCCATGTCCGTGGCAGACTATCTACGAACTCCCCATGGTCTGGTGGCCACGACTTCGAAGGAAACCAGCTCGGCGAGGCCGTCAACACCCACGAAAAGGCAACAAAATTAGAAAGGATGTGGCGACTCTACAACCCGATTCCGGCGACAATAGCCGTCGGCGAACGAGGGGAAGTGGAGAGGGGAGGGCGGAGGCGGAGGGAAGAGGTTGTCGGCGGTATGAGCGTTGGCGGGGATGGCGACGCAGCAGGGTGGCTGTGCGCATGGGAGAGGGGAGGAATCTTTTTTCTCATCGAGTTCTGGTATGGCTATCTTTGTGAGTCGCTGAGGCCGATTCCTAATTTTATCATCTATCGCTGATGCTTTTGATCATGTAAAGGAATATGGGGTTTAGATAGAGATGGTCTTATACATGTGACTCTATCGTCACCACTATCCGTCATGGGGTCCACGGGAAGGATTGCGCTCCACGGTCCGGAGGGAGAGGGCGGGTGCCCCTCTTTGACGACGACTTGGTGGGTTTGGTGTGACTAGGTCCGGTGGTTTCACAAGGATCCGTGGTGGCATCTCTAGTTAGTTGCTCCGGGTGATTCGATGGGTGTGACTACTCTTGAATTTTTTGTTTATCTTTGATCTGCTTTGTATCGGTTTGGTCGGTGTTGTGGTTTTTTTTATAAAGCGGGACTAAAAGACAGGACGACCGATAGTATGGATGACGTCTATCTTTCTTTCACAGTTTGAAAACGAACATATTGGTCCAAGTAAACTCACTCGTGTAGGAGACCAAACCCACTCGACGATTCTGGCCGCCATATCCACCCTGCAGATTTGCAGTTTTCATACTCCAATTCATTCCTGGGGCATGACGAGACCAGCCCACGCGCACCTCGCGCACACCGTCTTGCTCCTCCTGCTGGCGGCCACCGTCCCGGCTGCCGCGGTGCCGTCGCAGGGCCACGCCCTTCTTACCTGGAGGGCCAGCCTCGGCGACACAGCCGCGCTTTCCAGCTGGACCAACGCCACGGCGGTCTGCCACTGGCACAGTGTCACCTGCGACGCCGCTGGTCGCATCACTTCGCTCAGCCTCCGGAATCTCGGCCTCACCGGTGGCCTCGACGCGCTCAACCCTTTGGCGTTCCCGAGCCTCTCTGTGCTCGACCTCAATGGCAACAGACTCTCTGGCCACATCCTTGCCAACCTGTCGCTGCTGTACTCCCTCGTCGCGCTCGACCTTGGCAGCAACGCCTTCGACGGCGAAATTCCGCCGCAGCTCGGGAACCTCTCCGGCCTAGCCGACCTGAGACTCTACGACAACAACCTCGTCGGTCGGATCCCGCACCAGCTCACTAGGCTCCCCAGGATCGCGCATCTCGACCTGTGCTCTAACTTCCTGCATCGCTTCCCCAGGATCGTCGGTCGGATACCGGCGTCGCTTCCGAAGCTGACGAAGCTCCACGACCTGCATATTGGCTATAATCTTCTGACGGGGGGCATCCCCGATTTCCTTGGGTCCATGTCCCAGCTGAGAGCTCTTGGGCTTGGAGGCAACCCGCTCGGCGGGACAATTCCGCCTGTTCTTGGCCGGCTCCATATGCTACAACACCTTGACATTAAGAACGCCGCCTTGGTTTCTACTATTCCGCCGGAGCTGGGCAACCTTGGCAATCTCACTTTTGCGGACCTATCCATCAACGAGCTCAGTGGTGTCCTGCCGCCGGCCTTGGCCGGGATGCGGAAAATGCGGGAGTTTGACATATCGTTCAACAATCTGGATGGCCAGATTCCATCAGCTTTGTTCACCAACTGGCCAGAGCTCATATCATTCCAAGCGCAGACTAACTTGTTCACCGGCAAGATTCCGCCAGAGCTCGGAGAGGCAACAAAGCTGGAGATCTTGTTTCTCTACAGTAACAACCTTACCGGCTCTATCCCGGCGGAGATCGGCGAGCTCGTAAACCTGAGAGAGTTGGACTTGTCTGTGAACTGGCTCATGGGTCAGATACCTAACTCGCTTGGCAAACTCACACACCTCGTGAGGCTGTCGGTCTTTCTCAATGGGCTCACCGGCACTATCCCGCCGGAGATCGGACACATAACGGCGCTGCAAATTTTGGACGTCAACAACAACTATTTACAAGGAGAGCTGCCCACCACCATCACACGGCTCCGGAATCTACGGTATCTCGCCCTGTACAATAACAAGTTCAATGGCATCATACCGCCGGACCTCGGGAAGGGGCTAAGCTTAGCGGAGGTGAACCTTGCCAACAACAGCTTCTCCGGCGAGCTGCCTCGAAACCTGTGCGGCAGCCTCGCGCTGCAGAACTTCACGGCGAACCACAACAACTTTAGCGGCACGCTGCCGCCGTGCCTAAAGAACTGCACGGGCCTGTACCATGTGCAATTAGAGCAGAACAAATTTACTGGTGACATCTCAGAGGCGTTCGGCGTTCATCCCAGCTTGGACTCGCTGGACGTCTCGGAGAACCAACTGACAGGGGAACTGTCGGCTGATTGGTCACAGTGCATCAGGCTTACAGTTCTATCCGTGAGCAATAATCGTATATTTGGCGATATTCCTCACAGCTTCTGTGGGTTGGCCTCTATCCGGGTACTGGATCTATCAAATAACAGATTCACAGGGGAGCTCCCAAGTTGCTGGTGGAAATTACAAGCTCTGCGATTTATGGATGTGTCCAACAATTTCTTCTCGGGTAACTTTCCTGAAACAACGAGTTTGGGTCTTCCTCTCCAGTCACTTCATCTTGCTAACAATAATTTCTTTGGAATTTTCCCTCCTGTAATTGAGACCTGCAGAATGCTCATCACCCTAGATCTTGGGAACAACATGTTCTTTAGTAATATCCCTTCGTGGATTGGAATGAGTGTTCCTCTTCTGAGAGTTCTGAGACTCACATCCAACAACTTCAGTGGCGCTGTTCCATCCCAACTATCCCAACTTTCTAATCTACAAGTACTTGACATGTCCAACAACAGTCTTACCGGATTCATCCCGGAAACGTTTGGCAACTTATCATCCATGAAAAGGCCAAGCAGTCAAATCTCCAGATTAGAATCTTCTGAAACACACAGTCTTGACCCTTTTCAGCTTGAGTTGGTCCAATTGAGCCAGATCTCCACTTCTTCACGGAGGAGAATGCCTGATAAACGGTCATCTGTAGATGTGTACCGAGACAGAGTTAACATATTCTGGAAGGGACGTGAACAAACTTTTCAGAAAGCAATCGAGTTAATGACAGGTATTGATTTATCAAGCAATCTAATTACTGGGGACATCCCAGAGGAGCTAACATACCTTGAAGGCCTCCTATTCTTGAACTTATCTAGAAATGAATTGTCCGGCAGTATCCCAGAAAGCATTGGCGATTTGGAGCTCATGGAGTTCCTTGACCTCTCATGGAATGAACTTTCAGGTGTTATCCCTCCAAGCATTTCAAATTTGTTGTTTCTAGGCGTGTTAAACCTCTCGCACAATTGCTTAAGGGGCGGCATACCCCCTGGAAATCAGCTACAGACATTTATAGACCCATCAATTTATGGGGACAATCTGGGTCTTTGTGGCTTCCCTTTGAACGTAGCTTGTTTCTATGAGGGAACTGAAGACCAAATTGGACATGAAGACGTGTGCTTATGGTACTCTGTGATTCCTGGCATTGTTTTTGGTTTTTGGCTTTGGTTTGGAGCTCTGTTTTTCCTTGGGCCATGGAGAATTTCATTTCTCTATTTTGTTGATGGCTTAGGCATCAAGATTGTGCAGAAGGCATATTTTCACTAAGGCTTGTCCTGAGATGTGAATAAGCAATCACATAACGTGTGTGTTGTACTTTATGTATATTCCTTATGTTTTTGAGTTGTAGCACTAAACCATAGCAGATTTAAGTAAAGTAATTGGTATTTTGGAATTCAGATGCAACCTTTATTTATATGTTGTTGGCTTTCTTTTCATTGTTGCCAAGTGATTAGTCCCATATCAGGCAGCTGTAATAAGTGGTTTCACCTTGATCATGACTTTTGTTTGATATATTTGGACTTAAATAACTCTCGTAGGCTTAGTTCATGTGGGCTTGAATAATTAACCGATACTTTGCTTTGTCAATTAAACAATTTATAAAAATAATATCAATTTATAGATTTTGACTTCTTGTTGGTTATTAATATCAACAGAAAATTAATTAAATATCAATTGCTGACCTTTTCAAAAAAGGAACTTCGCTAGGTTATAGGAATTGATCAAGTTCCTTGATTCTTAAGATATATGGATAAATGTTGCATCTTACTAGAAGAACGCCCTCCCCGCACCACCACCCCGAACCCCCCCCCCCCACACACACACACACACACACCACACACACACACATAACCGACACTATTTTTGGACCACACATCATAAAATTGCATGCAAAAGTTTTTGTCCCGCTGAATCCAGTTGCCGCGACGCATAGTTTTATGCCGTGGTATTGTCTATACAAACACAAAGTTGTGTCGTGGTATTTTGTTGAATGCCTTTTAAACTCCCAAATAAATGTCGTTCAATCTGATTGGGATGGTGAGTACCAGCGCCTCCACCGGTATTTTCAGCGCACGGGGATCTCATACCGTCTGTCTTGTCCACACACCTTCCAACAGAACGGTGTCACTGATCGTAAGTATCGTCGCTTGGTTGAAACAGGTCTTGCTCTACTCGCCCATTCTTCTCTTCCTCTTCACTATTGGGATGAAGCTTTTCTAATAGCGTGTTATCTTATCAATCTTTTTTTTAGAAACACAGTACAAACGTAGACGCTCACAATGCGTACATACACTCACCCCTATGAACACATGCACGCACACCCTACTCCTATGAGCACCTCCGAAAGACTGAGTCGGCGGGTCTTGAGATTGACGAAGCCACCGCAGGCGCCTCGCTGTCGACGGGAACGTCGTCTCCTACTGAAAGAATATTCCGTCTTTATGAGACATCAAAGCGTCAAATCTGGGATTTAAACTCAATCTTATCTCCACTACTGTTCTCAACAATGAAACACCTCTATTTTGGCTTCTTCGTGTTTATTAAATTAATCCTTTCTTCGCATCTTTGGGTGAGCATGCTGGTCTAGTCTTCGACATTATAATTCATATAAATCAGATTTTCGGTCTAAAATGTGTGTCTTTCATGAGTATAACCCAATGCACAAGGAGTACAAGTGTCTAGACAAATCCACGAGAGATTAAATTTATATCTCTCGTGATATCGTTTTTGATGAATCGGTGTTTCCTTTTGCTACACTCGGTGTTCGGTTGACGTGTCCATCTTAGAGCAATCCATCACTTTCCCCATGATGAACTAGTTACAAGTGTACCAATGCGAAAATATGACCTGACATATTTATCCAATAACATGCCATTGTTAGATGATTTTTCTCTCCAGGAAACATCGATCGGTGCCTGGACAGCGTCGGTGATCGACGTGCATGGCTCGGCCATGCACGGATCGTCGCAACACGCGTCCTCGCCTGGCCCGGCCTCTTTCGCGCTTGTCCCAGCCTCCATGCCTGGCTCGGCTACTGCCACTTCGGCCCAGGGCCGCCGACTGCGCCCTCGCTAGCAACTCCCATATAGGGGCAGCTCGTACCGCCTCTTGCCGATGTGTCGACCGCGGTACCATCAGCTGCCCTAGCTCCTGACACTGTCGACTCGACGCACGTCATGGTTACATGGGCACGCGACAATACCAGGAAGGAGAAGGTATACACCGACGGGACGATTCGATATGATCCGCGACGTCCGATTTTTTTGCTGCACCGGTATCCCATCGGGAAGCGCTGCAAGAGCCGGAGTGGCGCGTAGCCATGCCAGATGAGTTTGGTGCCCTCACTTAGACTGAGACCTGGACATTAGTTCCTCGACCACCTGGCGTCAACATCGTTGATAGCAAGTGGATCTTCAAAACCAAGCACCGTCTAGATGACAACATTAACTAAGAGACAGTATAACTTAACCACTCACGGCCTCTCACAGCGATTTGACGTTCTCCGACCTTAGATCTAACTCTTTGACGCTCCAGATTGTCCCAAGTCATCGAAACGTCACCGATGTTGGTGCAGCCCGAGGCTGCACCCTCTTCTTCCCTGCCTCTCGCAGCTCACGGACTTAAGGTATAAGAAGACACAAGGTTTTCCAGCCGGCGACGAACGCCGCCACGGGCGCTCGAACACCCTAATCCTTTTCAGCTGGCTCAGAACCAGTTCGCACGGAAGAGCACTTGAGACTACATTGTTTCTCCTGGCACCTACACCTCTCGCACATACGTGAGGTCCTTAAATAGGCAGCACATGGACTAACCCACTAGTAGCACGGTACACTCAGCCTCCATGCACTAACCCACTAACTAACTAACAACCTGGCCTGGTCCTGTGCTACTCACGCACACGACCTGCTCCACACACGCACATGTGGCTAACAACCTTTGCATGTCAAGATTATAGCTAACAACCGAAACCTGCTCTCGCTAGGGACTCGCGTTGAATGGCCTATACCATATTACAGGGCTGCTACTCTGCGGGCTGAATTCAGCGTCCTCTGGTCTGGTTAATCGGGCCAACGAACTGCATAATCCATTAATAGTCTCATGAAGTGCGTGGTGGAGGCCCATCGTCCCGAGCTAAGCCATGCGTCGGCGTGTCTTCTCTCCTCCATCCCATCCGCCGCTCGCACCTCTCCGCCCTCACAAGTCACAACCACGCCGCCCTCTTCAATCCGGGGAGAAATCTGGGCGTGTCACCCACTGATGTGTAGGTGAGATGTGAAGTTGCAGTAGGTTGCGGGAAATCTAGTGCTCCGTCAGACGCTACATCGAGCGGCGGTGCCCACTGCAACGAGAACTTGTCCGACGGCGTCGTCATCTGAACTTGTTTCCACCGGCGCACTAATGGAGGTGGAACTCCGTGCTCCCTCAACCCTGGATGTGCTCTTTCCTGCACGTACGTATCACAAATGGTCCGATCGGGATCACGAATTCACGATTGCGACAAGAGCCGCCGGAGAAGGCCATGGATATGACGCCGCTGTTCTAGGACTCAAGCGTACTTCTCCCTATGCCGCTGCACCTTCTCCATGTTCCGCCGCCGTGTATGCATCCTCTCATCCCTTACCTCTGTAAATGTGCTGATACTTCTTTCTCTGGTTGATGTGAATCCTAAGAAGAAGAAGTTCGTGTGTAGGAATCATATGTGCTTTAGTGCGGCTATCTGTCATGGAGTGCAAGTGTAACATTCAGCAGTTCGAAGTGCGGCTATCTGTCATGGAGTGCAAGTGTAACATGCCTTTGTGCATATGGGAGGCACCAATTAAATTGATAAAGTAGATGACAATATGATCAATTAAATCAATTTTGGTAGGTATGTCCCAACTTAATTATCCTATGTAGTCAGAATATCGGTGTCGCTTCCTTGACTACAAATTAAACTCAAAGCCAAATAAATTCTCTAGCAATCAACATTAATTCAAATTAAGCATCAAGAAGGCTTTAGTTACTTCTAGCAGCAAATCAAGGTTTGATAAACTTCACTTCTATACATTGTTAAGTGGAATGTCTAACCTATTGCCATATCCTTGTCTACTAATCTTCATATTATCCTTTCAAGTTTTGTGATCAACTTTGTTCTACAAAATTTATAGCATATTTTAATCAGTAGCTTACTCCACCATTCACATTTGTAATAGGAAGATTATATATGTGACTGTTTCGCAAGATATATAGCATATTTTGGTCATTATATTTTGCCGACACAACTTCTACACATTTGTGTTTGGAAGATTGCATATGTGAATTAGGCACAAACGTTGGCATAATTGATCTTCTAATCTCTTTGTGTGCCTTAATGTTGTTGTTCCAGATCATTCTCAAATCTGGCCCGATGAGAAATAATATCTATGATAAGACTCCTTGTATGAAGTTATCGGGGGAGGTAAGCTTAGAAACAACCCAATAGTTCTCCCTTACTATTTATTTGTCCAACCATTAGGTACATGAAATATCTCTATCTTGTTAATGTAGGAGTTCCCTTTGCTCATTTACTGAGACAAGGAAATGAAAGTGGGGATATTAAAGCTGTGAAAAAATCAGAAATATAATCCACTTTGGTTCATACGTGTGCTGCATGTATATATTAGAAGAGAAGAGGCAGAACGGCCAAAACAAGTGTCAAAGTACAAACACCACACAAATCATGACCCCAGCCAGGAGGGCAAAACAAAAACAGCCGTGAAAAACTACGACCCTTACAACATTAAACCCATATCAATCTGACAAGGTAAAACGACCCTTACTAGCTCCTACCTAGACCTTTGCATCTATTTTAATCTGCTCGATGATCCTCTGGATGGGCAAGTAATTATGCTCAAACACTCTACCATTCCTCTCGTGCCAGATGCTCCAAGCAACCAACATGGTAAGAGTGTTAAGCCTTTTCATGGGAGCACCTTGCAAGCTTGACGATGCCTTCACCCACTAACTACGAAGGGATTGTTCCAAAGTAGAAACAACTTGCGGTAGGACTGCCCGGATCAAAACCGAGCTCCATATTATGTTGACAACCGCACAACCAAGTAAAAGGTGCTTCGAATCCTCCATCGTAGACTTGCAGAAAACACATCTGTCATTGTGCGGGAGACCCCTTTTTGTGAGTCTATCAGCAGTCTAGACCCGCTCTCGAATGAAAAGCCACATTTCCAGTTTGCACCAAAGCGGCGCCCACGAGGTCCACAAAGCCCTCGCAAAATCACATGGAGTAGATGTTGCAAAAAAAAAGCCTTATAGACAGATTTAGCTGAGTAAGTTCCATTCGACTCCCATGACCACGACCATACATCAACTCAATCAAGACAAATCCGAAAATTTTGAATCTCTTCCCAAATTCGAAGGATTTGTATGAAATCCTAAATATTAATAGGCTTTCTGACGTCTTCTAACCGCTGATTATTCTGGATTGCCTCCGCGACTATACGGCGTGCTCTCAAGAGTGGTGGAATATTCTGGAAAATGTCCGGCGCTAGGTCCTCAATGGTTCTGCCATTGAGCCATTTGTCATTGTAGAAGAAGCAACGTTTCTTCGCTGCCAACAACCACTCTTGCTGCTGAGTTAAAAGCATGCCTTTCTAGATCATCCATGGGCAGAGCTAGGGATTTTTATGCATTTTCATAATAGGTACATCTACGCCTATGAGCCAAAACCACTGCCTCCTGAAAAAACTTCTTAGCCATGCGTATTTTCTATATCTTGTTGTATGTTTTGTATTTATGAAGTTTGGGCAGGGATTATATTCTAACTACAGCGACAAGCAACGATTTATGGATGTGTCCAACAATTTCTTCTCGGGTAACTTTCCTGAAACAACGAGTTTGGGTCTTCCTCTACAGTCACTTCATCTTGCTAACAATAATTTCTTTGGAATTTTCCCTCCTGTAATTGAGACCTGCAGAATGCTCATTACCCTAGATCTTGGGAACAACATGTTCTTTAGTAATATCCCTTCGTGGATTGGAATAAGTGTTCCTCTTTTGAGAGTTCTGAGACTCACATCCAACAACTTCAGTGGCGCTGTTCCATCCCAACTATCCCAACTTTCTAATCTGCAAGTACTTGACATGTCCAACAACAGTCTTACTGGATTCATCCCGGAAACGTTTGGCAACTTATCATCCATGAAAAGGCCAAGCCAAATCTCCAGATTAGAATCTTCTGAAACACACAGTCTTGACCCTTTTCAGCTTGAGTTGGTCCAGTTGAGCCAGATTTCCACTTCTTCACGGAGGAGAATGCCTGATAATCGATCATCTGTAGATGTGTACCGAGACAGAGTTAACATATTCTGGAAGGGACGTGAACAAACTTTTCAGAAAGCAATCGAGTTAATGACAGGTATTGATTTATCAAGCAATCTACTTACTGGGGACATCCCAGAGGAGCTAACATACCTTGAAGGCCTCCTATTCTTGAACCTATCTAGAAATGAATTGTCCGGCAGTATCCCTGAAAGCATTGGCGATTTGGAGCTCATGGAGTTTCTTGACCTCTCATGGAATGAAATTTCAGGTGTTATCCCTCCAAGCATTTCAAATTTGTTGTTTCTAGGCGTGTTAAACCTCTCGCACAATTGCTTAAGGGGCGGCATACCCCCTGGAAATCAGCTACAGACATTTATAGACCCATCAATTTATGGGGACAATCTGGGTCTTTGTGGCTTCCCTTTGAACGTAGCTTGTTTCTATGAGGGAACTGAAGACCAAATTGGACATGAAGACGTGTGCTTATGGTACTCTGTGATTCCTGGCATTGTTTTTGGTTTTTGGCTTTGGTTTGGAGCTCTGTTTTTCCTTGGGCCATGGAGAATTTCATTTCTCTATTTTGTTGATGGCTTAGGCATCAAGATTGTGCAGAAGGCATATTTTCACTAAGGCTTGTCCTGAGATGTGAATAAGCAATCACATAACGTGTGTGTTGTACTTTATGTATATTCCTTATGTTTTTGAGTTGTAGCACTAAACCATAGCAGATTTAAGTAAAGTAATTGTGATTTATCCTATTTAGACATTGTTGAGAAAGAACCTTTTTGTGGGACTAAAAATGAGAGTGTTGTGGCTCATATGAATGAGCTTTCCACTATGAGTGCTTTATTATCTAATGATTTTAAGATGCGCAAGTGCTTTGTTACAAAGATCTTCCCTTTTTCACTAAAAGGAGAAGCTAGGGCTTGGTTTAATATATTACCTCCTGGTTTCATTGATAGCTCTGATTGCTTGATTGCTTCTTTCTTTCAGAAATATTTTCCTCCCAGTGCTAGACATGCTGCTTTGTAGAGACTTTTTAATTTTAAACAGGAAGAAGAAGAGAAATTGCCTGAGTCATGGACAAGGTTCTGTGCCTTGATTCATGCACATCCTGGATGTCCATTACCTCAAAATGAGCTTCTTGATATTTATTATAATGGACTAACCGAAGATTCTAGGACATACCTAGATAGCTTTGCTGATTGTGTTTTCAGAAAAAGGACTCCTACAGAGGTTGAAGAATTAATGGCTAAAATAAGCAAGAATTATGATGATTGGACTTCAACTGAGCTAAATACACCTGAGCCTATTACTCCTGAACCAGTTGTGCTTGAACCAGTTCCAATACTAACACCAAAGAAGAGGGGAGTTATTCCATTAAATGATAAAGTGATGAAAGAAGCTAAGAAATGTCTAAAGGAGAAAGGTATTAGAGATGAAGATGTGAAGAATCTACCTCCTATAGAAGAATTATGTAAGTCAATTCCCCACTCATCTACTATTGAGGTACACTCTCTACACTTTGATGAAGGTGATATTCCTTATGGTAAGCCTCCTGATCAATGCTTAGAGGAACTTGACACATTTATTGTTAAACAAGGTAATTTTAATAAACAAGTTCAGAATCATTTATTGGAAAACTCTAGAGCTATTAAAGAGTTGAAAGATATTGTGGAAAGAACTTCTAATGATATTAAAATTATTTGTAAACACTTTCAAATGGTTCAAACCCAACTTGATCAACTTGCTAAGGTACAAAAGGATATGCTAGTCAATGCCTCATGAGATAAACATGCTTATGGAATTAGAACTAGGAGTGGTATAGCTACTCAAGATCCTTTATAGCCTGAAGGACACCCTAAAAGAATTGAGCAGGATTCTCAACAAGGTGAAAGTAGTGGTAGTCCTCGTAAGAGGAAGAAAAAGAAACATAAAATAGTTGAGGAACCACTTGAACCTGTTGTAGATCCTAATAGTATATCTGTCTCTGATGCTGAAACTGAGAGTGGTAATGGTAATAATGATGCTTCTGATAAGGAGGAAGGTGAGGAAAGAACCTGAGAAGCACACTAAGAATACTAAGTACACTAAGGAAGATTTTATTGCTAAGAAACATGGTAGTGAGATAGAACCTTGGGTGCAGAAACCTATGCCTTTTCCAGGTAAGAAACATAAGTCAAAGGAGGAAGAACACTACAACAAGTTTTGTGAGTGGATGAAACCTTTATTTTTGCAAATTCCTTTGACTGATGCTATTAAGTTGCCTCTTTATTCAAAGTATATGAAGGATATTGTCTCTAATAAAAGGAAGATTCCTAATGAGGAAATTTCTACTTTGCTTGCTAATTACTCCTTCAATGGTAAGGTTCCAAAGAAACTTGGTGATCCAGGTATACCAACTATTCCTTGCTCTATTAATAATAATTATGTTAGAACTACTTTATGTGATTTGGGAGATGGAGTTAGTGTTATGCCTTTTTCTCTCTACAAGAGACTCCGGCTAGAAAAGTTGATACCAACTGATATATCTTTGCAAATGGCTGATAAGTCAACTACTATTCCTATTGGTGTATGTGAGGATGTTACTGTTCAAGTGGCTCATAATTTCTTGGTTTTAACTGATTTTGTTGTGCTTGAAATGCCTGAAGATGATAATATGTCTATTATTCTTGGGAGACCTTTTTTTAATACTGCAGGTCCTGTCATCAATTGTGATCAAGGAAAAGTAACATTCAATATTAATGACAAAGAGCATACTGTTTATTTTCCCAAGAAGGTTGCTAGAAGCTATTGCCTTAATTCCATTGAAAATATTGAGGGCATCAAGGTTGGAGAAATATATTGTCCCATTCCATAAGAAAATTTTGAAACTATTATGATTGGGAACATTGCTATCAAGTATAAGGTAACATAATCACCTTGTGGAATGCAAAGTTTTGTTTCATATAAGATTGTTTTGGTAACAAGACTTGATCAGCCTTGTTAACAAAAGGATTTTAATGAACAAAATAATGTTTTCATTGTGGTTATACTTGCTTTGTTTTACTTTTCTCATTCCTAGTCCTTGCCTTTTCTTTTGCTAGCTTTGGTTTTATTAGTTGTTTGCTTGTTAGAGTGTCTTAGTGCTTCTGTAGTTTGGTTTTTGGTTTGCTTTTTCTTCTTCTAAAAAACTGTTTCTGCGAGAAAATAAATTTTCATACCCTAAAAATTGGCAAAAAATAAAGTTTCCCAAAAATTCCAGAAAATTCAAAATAAATTTTTCCTCGAAAAAAGGGGCAGAGGGACACTTGGAGTGACCCAGGGGGCCACCCCAGGCACCCACACCCCTGGTGGGCGCGGCAGTGTCTCCTCCCAGCCATCTTCTTTCTCTCTCCCGAAAAACATCAGAAAACTTTCTCAAGTTCGAGTTCTTGTTGTTCTTGCTCGCGATTTTCAATCTACTTGCTCAGCCCATCTTTGTTGCTAATTTTTGGAGGGATTGCTCCTTGGTATGTGGCTCCTCCACTTGTCCAATTAGATTTGTGATTGGTAGATTGTATCTTGAGTATTTTTCTATTATAGGTGACAGGTTGTGTGAGCTTGCATGCTTGTTCTATGCTTAGAGATTTCATTTTGATGCATGTGTAGCCCTCTAGCAAGTTCCTATAGTAGTTTCTCATCATTTATCAACTTGGAAATCACTTGGTTTGATGTTTGTCAAAAAAATTCAGAAAGGAAGATGAGTGCATATCCACTTAATCAATATGATTTGATGGTACCTGAGCCAATGAAAGTTCATCGTGACGAATGAGTCTTCCCTTCCATATATCCATGCCAGGAATTTATGAGAACCGCGGGACTCCTCCAGGATTTTCAAACTATGATTACCAATGCAGGGTTGGAACACTTTGTTGAAGGTGAACCACTTCAATATGTTAAGCTAACCATGGCTATTGTGCAGGACTTCCGGTTTACTTGGTCTTCATCTAATCTCATGGTCCATTATAAAATATACAATCTAGCTGTCGACCTGCCTTTTGCTGATTTTTGTGCAGCAATTAGAGTGCCTCAGTGGGGATCTTGTGAGAAGATCAAGGAGAGGCCCAAGTCACTTATGGATTTATATGCTGAGATTTGCCAAGGTTTCGACTTCTCAAAGGAAAGTGGTAAAATACGGAACATTCAGTTCCCAGCCATTAGATATTTTGCCTATTTCATTACCAAGTGTGTTCTTGCTAGAAAGATTGCTAGGAAGTTATTTTCTTTTGATCTAGCTTTTATCGCAGCTGCTTTGAATAGGAATAGATCTTATAACCTAGGTGCTTTGATAGCTTACCGTCTCACCACCAACCGCGAGAAGGGTGGAATTTATGGAGGTCTCATTGCTTCTAGGTTGCTAGCTTTCCATGGTTTAGAGCCTCACCATTCAGATTATCGGTTCCCCATAGAGAGGCTTGATCTTGAATCCATGATTCAGCATGGTTTTGTTTCCTTGGGGGCTACTGTGAGAAGTTTACCGTATGAACTATCTTTTGCCAAACGTGGTTGGAGAGGGGGTAGGACTGAGAAAATAGTTTATTTGTCTGCACCTGCTTTATTTAATTTTGATGACAGGCAAGGATGGTCGCTCACGGAGAAGGAGTTTGACACGTACGTGGAGCTCTCCCAACAAGAAGAGAATGTTGGAGAGGATGCCGAAGATAATTCGGTTTAGCCCTCCAACTTGGGAGAGTCTTCATACCAGCAGCCCTCCTATGATTGGGGCGCGTCTTCTTCTTCATCGCAAGCGCATGACTATGATCATTCCTATGATGACCCACCAGCTTGGGGTTACTACCCGCGCTATTGAGCCCCACTTAGGCCAAAAGCCTAAGCTTGGGGGAGGTATACCGACATCACGCTCATCTATATATCATGTTCGGTCGGTTCTTTGTATATCCATTGTTTCGCTTTCTTTTTAGTTCTTGCTGCTGCTTTCTCAAAAACCCAAAAGATCCAAAAATATTTTCGTTGTTTCTCTTGGTTTGTTTCTTTGCTTTAGTTTGCCTTAAAATAAAAATCCAAAAAGATTTTTCTTTGTTTGTTTTTGCTTTTGCTTTGTTTGTCTTGCTTTTAAAAAAATCGAAAACACCAAAAATATTTGTTGTTCTTCTTTGGTTTTGTGAGTTCTTTGCAGGGTTTAGCCGTCCTTAGTGGATTTTGGTTTCATGTTATTATTCAAGTCACACAAGTGAATAGCAATAATAAAGATTAAGATAACTTGAGGTGTGGTAAGAGGCTGGTAACGAACTCTATTTTATTCATTTTTGTACATATACTCATCATTGTGAGCATGCTTAGTATGTTCATATAAGGAGTATGTTACTGATGGATTCTTAGTAGTTCTTGCTTGTCTGTGATTAGCTCCAGCTTGCTAATAGTTTGTAGCATGTCATATGAATGTTTGCTTGCATTGTTTTATTCATATTTTGGTATGATATTGTGGTATCCTCCTCTGAAAGTTTCATGTGAATCGACTTGGCACATGCTCGCGCATGCATATGACTAAACAATAGTCAGTAGGCATCGATGATTTATTTTGTCTCAGAGTTCTAGTATCACTTTCATGCCATAATTAGTCATGTTTTGTTGCAAGCATGATTATGACAATTATTGCTCTCTCGTTTGTCGCTCCCTTTATTTTGCTAGCCTTCACTTGCACTGAGTATGAGCTCTACTTGTGCATCCGACTCCCTAAAACCAATATTGCCAACTGTGTCCACCATACCTACCTATTAGCATCATTTGCAATTTCAGTGCATATTCTATATGCCTTGTTTTCTTCCAAATAAAATGTTTGACTGCTTTGAGAAAGTTAGTTAGTCAAGCTCTCACGAACTTGATGGCACACTTTATTTCTTGCACTTAATAATCCTAAACCATTGTGACCTGTCCATGAAAGTTATATGTTTGCAAATTATAGGTTGGGAGTTAGCAGAACCGTGCTGTCATGGGGAACGCTTTCAACACTTATCGATACATATCCAGTTGATACCTTGCTCTTTTGTTTGCGGATGTCGTCGTTGTGAAATAAAAGGGGAGCTTGTGAGTTCATGGAGTATATATGTGTGTTAGAGAAACGCCTGGGCCGCTAGGCTAAGCCATGCCTAATCATAGTGGAAACTTGCAGCATCACCATAATGAGCATTCTGTGAAGCATCCTCAATAAAAAGCTATGCACAAAGTAAATAAAAAGATCGTTGCGATGCTCATTGTCTACTTGTCTTGTCATTTTGATCACGAGATAGCTCCGGTATCATGTGCAAGGGGTACCCCGTTGGCGGTTCTCTATGATATGCATGTATTTACAATGACAAGAACTTACAGGTAACCAATGTTGAGTAGCATGCTGACATGGTTATACCCTACGGGTACACGACATTAGCATACCTGGTCCAGCCCAAGGAAGGCCCACGAGAATATATGCGTCCCATGAAGATTTTTGGGTGGCCCTAGCCCATGGCGTCTTCGGATCCTTGGAGAGCAAGACTAGAACAGATAGAATATTCAAAGGGGCAAACCCTAAACCTGTAACCGACTCGATCTATGCCCGGGACCTGCCTAACTCTATATAAAGGCTAGGAAGGCACGACGGGGAGGATCTCTCTCATACCACTGCATATACACCTCCACGCCAGATTGCATCTGTGCACCCCTATAACTTTCGGTTCCGTCGTAATCAAGAGCAGACAAGCAGGAGTAGGGTTTTCCCTCCGGGGGCCAGAACCTGGTTAAATCTCGTGTACCCTGGTTGCTTGTTTGTTAACCGTTCCGCGATATCCAGCACCCCCATCTTCTCCAAAACCCAAGCTCATAACAATGGGCATTGACGAGATGAAACCTCGTCAATTGGCGCCGTCTGTGGGAATCGGGGGTGCTGATTGTGCGATTGTGACGGTCCCGACCAAAGCGATCTACAACTCCTCGGCGACGGAGAGCCATCTCCTCTTCGGCGCTTTTGACTTCACCGCCCACTCGTCAGCCACCATGAAAGACTTCGAGACCGTAGGCGACGGGCTCGAGATCCTGTTCGGGAGCTTCTGCTTCCAGGTGGGACAGACCGGCACTCTCCGCCTCCCATAGCGGGTGCCTCTGCCATCGATCAGCCCACCTCGTGGGCTCCGCATCCCAGCGTGCTATGCACGCCAACATCGACAGATGAGTCATACGACAGCAGCAACTGCAACTCAGATCTGTGCGATCCTCGATCGGATGAAGGGACCTACGGTTCCGGATTCGAAAGCTGCGGCAGCAGCGATCCGACCTACGGACGCTACCAATGAGCCGTGGTCATCCAAAGCGACGTAGAGCAACAACCACCAGGTTCGGGTGCGTATGTACCGCCACCAAAACCGCAGGGTAGAAACGGCGAAAACAGGAGGCACCAATCCCCCCGCCCAACGAGGACGATCCTGACGCCAATCGGGTAATCCACTGTAGGGGTTCGTAGCATGGAAAACAAAAAATTCTACCGCATGCAAACAAACAAGCCAAGATCTATCTACTAGATTGTAGCAATGAGTCGATAGAGGAACTCACCCTCGAAGATTCCAAAGCGGTTAACGAGAGCAGATTCTCGTGGGTGATGTAGTCATACTCTTGCCGATCTCAAGATCGCGTAGACGATCCTTACGGCGCTGCGTTCCGGCAGCGCTTCCACAATCGGTCACACATTCGGTACTCGATGAAGACCTTCCTCTCCCTTGTTCCAGCAGGCAGCGGAGGTTGTAGCACTCTCCTCGCGATTCCAGCAGCAAGACGGCGTAGTACCGGAAGTAGAGGGGAGATCTCGCAGGGCTTCGCCTTAAGCCGGAGCGAGTATGGTGGACTATGAGAGAGGCCTTGGTGATCTAGGGTTTAGAGGCACCAAGGGGAAGTGTATCCGGTGGCTAGGGTTTGGGATCACCCCAACTCGCCGAGTTGGAGGTGCCCTAGGCCGCGGCACAAGGAGGTGGTGGCGCCGGCGACTTGGAGGAGAGGGCTAGGGTTTTGGGTGTGAGGGGTAGGGGAGCCCTAACCCTCCTTATATAGGTGGAGGGTGGCCGGTGGGAGGAGGGAGTCCTCCCCCAACTCGGCCTCCTTGGCCGGCGGGTGGAGGGAGGATGACTTCCTCCCCAAGTACGTTTCCTACTCTCCCTCCACCAAGCAAACTTGTCGTTTGACTTTTCAAATTGGCGTTTGACTTTCAAACTAGGATTTGATTTCTTCCTTTATTTTGCCCAGCCAAGTGACCTAGTACATGATTAAACCATTCCACATTGTCATGACACATTCATGTACCCTTCCCCTCCGGAGTGTCGGACCTTCCGGACCCTTCTAGAACATTCTTGGTGAAAACACCGGAATCATTCCCCAACTCCGAAACAGGACTTTCCTTATATGAATCTTATTCTCCGGACCATTCCGGATCTCCTCGTGATATCCCGGATCCCATCCGAGACTCCAAACAACATTCGGTCTCTTACTCATCATTCCATAACTACTCAACAACATCGAATCCTTAAGTGTGTCTCCCTACGGTTCGTGAATTATGCGGACATGACCGAGACACTTCTCCGATCAATAAGCAATAGAGGAATGTGGAAATTTATATGGCTCCCACATATTTATACGATTACTTTGCGATCTAATGAACCACTTACATATGATACCAATTTCCCTTTGTCTCACGATAGTTTACTTATCCGAGGTTTTGATCGTCGATATCTCTGCATACCTAGTTCAACCTCGTTACTGATAAGTACTCTTTTCTCGTTCCCGTGGTATGTGATCCCTTGTGAGCCAGTCACATGCTTGCAAGCCAATTGGATGACATTCCACCGAGAGGGCCCAGAGTATATCTATCTGTCATATGGATGGACAAATCCCACTCTTGATCCATGTTCCTCAACCCATACTTTCCAAACACTCAATCCCACATTTATAGCCACCCAGTTACGGTGTGGTGTTTGATGTCATCAAAGCATCCTTCCGGTGATGGTGATTAGCATGATCTCATGGTCGAAGGAATTAGGTTACTATGTATCAGAAAGCTTATAGCAATTGAACTAATAAAATGACTTGATCTTTATGCTACGCTTATCTATAGGAGTATGTCCATCATACCATTCTCCTAATGATATGACCTTGTTATTAACAACATCTCAAATGTTCATGATCAAGAAACCATGATCATCTATTAATCAACAAGCTAGTATTATGAAGAGGCTTTACTAGGGACTCTAATTTAGTTTACAAATCACACAAGTATTAATGTTTCTGGTTAATACTGTTATAGCATGAATGTAAACATTTATCATAAACACAAAGATATAATTATAACTACATTTATTATTGCCTCTAGGGCATATCTCCAAGAGTCTCCCACTTGCACTAGAGTCAACTAATCTAGATTACATGGTAATATACCGAACACCCATGGCGGTTTGGTGCTGGTCATGTGTTGCCCTCAGGAGAGGTTTAGTCAACGGATCCGCCACATTCAGATTTGTGTGTACTTTGCAAATCCTTATGTCACCATCTTGGACATGTTCTCGAATAGCGTGAAAACGTAGCTTGATGTGCTTCAGCTTCTTGTGTGACCTTTGTTCTTGCGCATAGGCTATGGCGCCCATGTTATCAAAGTAGATAGACATTGGGTCCAGCGCACTTGGAACCACACCGAGCTCTGTAATGAACTCCTTAATCCATATCGCTTCTTGTGAAGCCTCCGAAGCAGCTATGTATTCCGATTCAGTTGAAGATCTCGCCACAACGCTTTGCTTTGCACTCCTCCAGCTAACTGTTGCACCATTAAAGTAAATACGTATCCAGATTGAGATTTAGAATCATCCGGATCGGTGTTCCAACTAGCATCGGTGTAACCATTAACAACGAGTTGTTCATCACCTCCATAAGAAAGAACTATATCCTTAGTTCTTCTCAAGTACTTAAGGATGTTTTTGACTGTTGTCCAATGATCCACTCTTGGATCACTTTGATATCTGCTAGTCAAACTAACAGCATATGCAATGTCGGGTCTAGTACATAGCATGGCATACATTAGAGATCCTATGGTTGAGGCATAGGGAGTCTTACTCATCCTTTCTCTATCTTCTGTCGTTGCTGGACTTTGAGTTTTACTCAAGGTCATATTGGGCAACATGGGCAAGAACCCTTTCTTGCTATCTTCCATTCCAAACCTCTTTAGAACTTTGTCCAAATATGTACTTTGTGACAATGATATTAGGCATCTCGATCTATCTCTATAAATCTTTATGCCTAATATGTAAGTTGCTTCGCCAAGATCTTTCATTTAAAAACTATTATTCAAATATTCTTTGACACTATTAAGAAGGTCTACATCATTCCCAATCAACAATATGTCATCTACATATAGTATTAAGAATGCTACACAGCTCCCACTCACTTTCTTGTAAATACAAGCTTCTCCATAAGTTTGTATAAAACCAAAACTTTTGATTACCTTATCAAAATGTTGATTCCAACTTCGGGATGCTTGCTTCAATCCATATATGGACCGTTGAAGTTTGCATACCTTGTTAGCATCTTTAGGATCGACAAAACCTTTGGGTTGCATCATATACAACTCTTAATCAATGTCTCCATTGAGGAACGCCGTTTTGACATCCATCTGCCATATCTCATAATCATAATATGCAGCGATTGCTAACATAATCCTCACAGACTTTAGCTTCGCTACTGGTGAGAAAGTCTCATCATAGTCAACTCCTTGAATTTTTCGAAACCCTTTTGCGACAAGTCGAGCTTTATAGACAGTAACATTACCATCAGCATCTGTTTTCTTCTTGAAAATCCATTTGTTCTCGACAGCCTTTCGGCCATCCGGTAAGTCCACCAAAGTCCATACTTGGTTTTCGTACATGGATCCAATCTCGGATTTCATGGCATCTTGCCATTTATTGGAATCTGGGCTCATCACCGCTTCCTCATATGTCGCAGGGTCATCGGTGTTATCCACCAACATGACATTCATAACGGGATCATACCAATCAGGAGTGGTACGAGTTCTCGTTGACCTGCGAGGTTCTGTAGCAACTTCAACCGAAGTTTCATGATCATCATCATTAGCTTCCTCTCTTATTGGTGTAGGCTCCACATGAACTACTTCCGGTGTTGCGCTACTCGCAAGTTTGAGAGAAGGTTCAACAACCTCGTCGAGTTCTACTTTCCTTCCAGTCACTTCTTTTGAGAGAAATTCCTTCTCTAGAAAGGATCCATTCTTAGCAACAAAGATTTTGCCTTCGGATCTATGATAGAAGGTATACCCAATAGTTTCCTTCGGGTATCCTATGAAGACGCATTTTTCCGCTTTGGTTTCAAGCTTGTCCGGCTGTAACTTCTTTACATAGGCTTCGCAACCCCAAACTTTAAGAAACAACAATTTAGGTTTCTTCCCAAACCATAATTCATACGGTGTCATTTCAACGGATTTAGATGGTGCCCTATTTAAAGTGAATGCGGCTGTTTCTAATGCATAACCCCAAAACGATAGCGGTAAATCTGTAATTGACATCATAGAACGAACCATATCTAAGAGAGTTCGATTACGACGTTCGGACACACCATTACGATGTGGTGTTCCCGGCGGTGTCAATTGTGAAAGTATTCTGCATTTCTTTAAATGCTCGCCAAACTCGTATCTTAGATATTCACCTCCACAATCAGAACGTAGAAATTTAATCTTCTTGTTACGTTAATTCTCTACCTCACTTTGAAATTCCTTAAACTTCTCGAAAGTTTCGGACTGATGTTTCATGAAATAGATATACCCATATCTACTCAAATCATCCGTGAAGGTAAGAACATAACGATAACCATCGCGCGATGCTACACTCATTGGTCCACACATATCGGTACGTATGATTTCCAATAAGTCTGTAGCTCGCTCCATCATCCCGGAAAATGGAGTCTTAGTCATTTTACCCATCAGACATGCTTCGCATCTTTCAAGTGATTCAAAATCAAGTGATTCAAGAAGTCCATTGGAATGGAGTTTCTTCATATGCTTCACTCCAATATGACAAAGACGACAGTGCCACATATAAGTCGAGTTATCGCTCAATTTCAAACATTTAGCTTCAATGTTCTTAATATGTGTATTTCCACTATCGAGATTCAATAAGAATAGACCATCTATCAAAGGTGCATGTGCATAAAACATATTACTCATATAAATCGAACAACCATTATTCTCGGACTTAAACAAGTAACCGTCTCGCAACAAACATGATCCAGATATAATGTTCATGCTCAATGCAGGCACCAAATAACAATTATTTAAGTATAAAACTAATCCCTATGGTAGATGAAGAGGTAGCGTGCCGACTACGATCACATCAACCTTTGATCCATTTCCAACGCGCATCGTCACCTCGTTCTTCGCTAGCTTCCGTTTATTCT
Source organism: Avena insularis (assembly GCA_023614405.1). NCBI lineage: Eukaryota > Viridiplantae > Streptophyta > Magnoliopsida > Poales > Poaceae > Avena > Avena insularis. The sequence goes on along the minus strand of CM042689.1, from coordinate 23,937,541 downwards.
GCAGTACCTGTTTCGAGTTACAAATATGAGCAACCGAACCAGTATCAAATACCCAGGCACTACTACGAGTACTAGTGAGATACACATCAATAACATGTATATCGGATATACCTTTCTTCTTGATGTTGTCGTTCTTAAAATCCGCCAAGTACTTTGGGCAATTCCGCTTCCAGTGACCTTCTCCCTTGCAGTAAAAGCACTCAGTATCAGGCTTGGCCCAGCCTTGGTCTTCTTCGTCGGTGCGGTAACTTCTTTACCACCCTTCTTGAAGTTTCCCTTTTTCTTAGACTTGCCTTTCTTGAATTTGGTGGTCTTATTGACCAACAACACTTGATGCTCTTTCTTGATCTCCACTTCTGCAGATTTCAACATGGAGAAGAGTTCTGGCAACGTCTTGTTCATGTTTTGCATATTGTAGTTCATCACAAAGTTCTTGTAACTTGGTGGCAGTGATTGAAGGACACGGTAAATCCCCAAAGAATTAGGAATCACTATACCCAAACTTTGGAGTTTGTTTGCGTGCCCAGACATCTTAAGCACATGCTCACTGACGGAGCTGCCCTCTTCCATCTTGCAGTTAAAGAACTTTTCAGAAGCCTCATAACTCTCAAGCGTCATGAGTCTCAAAAATAATTTTGAGTTCACGGACAATATCATATGGGTCTTGGTTCTCAAACCTTTTCTGAAGCTCCGATTCCAAACCATACAAGATAGCACACTGAACTGTGGAGTACTGATTCTTCCGAGTGAGGTAAACATTCTTTACTTCATCGGTAGCAGTAGCTGCAGGTGGTTCACCCAATGTGCATCCAAAGACATAGGTCAAATTACCAGCATTGAGGACAATCCTCAAATTGCAGAACCAATCCACGAAGTTGCTTCCATTGTTTTTTAACTTTTCTTTCTCTAGGAACGCATTAAAATTGATGGTAGGGGCCGCCATTGATCTACAACATATTTGCAATAGTTTAGACTAAGTTTATGAAAAAATTGAGTTCTAATTAATAGTTAAATTAATCTAGGTGAACTCCTACTCAAAACAATATCCCTCACATTGTTTTAGTGATCACACGAACCAAATCCACCACATCAAAACCGATCATCACGAGAGTTGATGTAGCTTCAATGGCGAACAATCAACATGTTCATCATATCTACTATATGACTCATGCTTTACCTTTCGGTGATCCGTGTTCTGAGACCATGTCTATACATGCTAGGCTCGTCAAGATCAAACCTTAGCTTCCGCATGAGCAAATCTGGCTTGATCACGTTGTATACACCCGCAAAATCTAACACACCCAATCATCACGTGGTGCTTCGAAACAACGAGCTTTAGCAACAGTGCTTACTAAGGATGAACACTTTGGAACTTGAAATTTTTGTGTGCATGAGGTATCATCTTATAATGCTACCGTCGTTAACTAAGCAATACAAGATGCATAAAGGATTAACATCACATGCAATACATAATATGTTATATGGTATGGCCTTTCTTCTTGTGCTTCCGATCTCCATCTTCAAGCACGAACATAATCTCCATCATCACTGGTATAGCGTCAAGGTCAATGGCGCCGTTTCATGGTTGTCGTCCACCAGCTTCAACTATTACAACTACTTTGAATAGACACGCGGGTCTTAACGGAACTTAAAGACAACCATATGGCTCCTGCCGATTGCCAACTTACAATAAGGGACATTGCATACATCAAATATAATCACAATCATGGCCATATCACATCACAGCACACCCCTGCAAAACAAAGTTAGACGCCTCTAATTTTCTTTGCATATTTTACGTGGTTTGGGGCTTTCAATAAGTTTCGATCTAACTTACGAACAAGAACCACAACGTTGATGTTTGAACTATCAAGTGCCCGTTGTAAATTGGATCTATACTATAATGGGAGAGACAGACACCCGCAAAGCCACTTATGCAATACAAGTTGCATGTTGAGCGTGGAGCAAGTCTCATGAACGATGTCATGTAAGGTTAGCCCGGGCCGCTTCATCCCATCATACCGCAAGATGCAAAGTACACAAAAAGCAATTGATAATAAAAGCACCACCGCCCATAATGACCATTGTGTTATACTCGTGCAACAGATCTACATATAGACACGGCTCTGATACCACTGTAGGGGTTCGTAGCATGGAAAACAAAAAAAAATCTACCGCATGCAAATAAACAAGCCAAGATCTATCTACTAGATTGTAGCAACGAGTCGATAGAGGAACTCACCCTCGAAGATTCCAAAGCGGTTAACGAGAGCAGATTCTCGTGGGTGATGTAGTCGTACTCTTGCCGATCTCAAGATCGCGTAGACGATCCTTCCGGCGCTGCGTTCCGGCAGCGCTTCCGCAGTCGGTCACATGTTTGGTACTCGATGAAGACCTTCCTCTCCCTTGTTCCAGCAAGCAGCAGAGGTTGTAGCACTCTCCTCGCGATTCCGGCAGCACGACGGCGTGGTACCAGAAGTAGAGGGGAGATCTCGCAGGGCTTCGCCTTAAGCCGGAGCGAGTATGGTGGACTATGAGAGAGGCCTTGGTGATCTAGGGTTTAGAGGCACCAAGGGGAAGTGTAGCCGGTGGCTAGGGTTTGGGATCACCCCAACTCGCCGAGTTGGAGGTGCCCTAGGCCGCGGCACAAGGAGGTGGTGGCGCCGGCGACTTGGAGGAGAGGGCTAGGGTTTTGGGTGTGAGGGGTAGGGGAGCCCTACCCCTCCTTATATAGGTGGAGGGTGGCCGGTTGGGAGGAGGGAGTCCTCCCCCAACTCGGCCTCCTTGGTCGGCGGGTGGAGGGAGGAGGACTTCCTCCCCAAGTAGGTTTCCTACTCTCCCTCCACCAAGCAAACTTGTCGTTTGACTTTTCAAATTGGCGTTTGACTTTCAAACTAGGATTTGATTTCTTCCTTTATTTTGCCCAGCCAAGTGACCTAGTACATGATGAAACCATTCCACATTGTCATGACACATTCATGTACCCTTCCCCTCCGGAGTGTCGGACCTTCTGGACCCTTCTAGAACATTCCTGGTGAAAACACCGGAATCGTTCCCCAACTCCGAAACAGGACTTTCCTTATATGAATCTTATTCTCCGGACCATTACGGATCTCCTCGTGATATCCCGGATCCCATCCGAGACTCCGAACAACATTCGGTCTCTTACTCATCATTCCATAACTACTCAACAACATCGAATCCTTAAGTGTGTCTCCCTACGATTCGTGAATTATGCGGACATGACCGAGACACTTTTCCGATCAATAACCAATAGAGGAATGTGGAAATTCATATGTATCCCACATATTTATACGATTACTTTGCGATCTAATGAACCACTTACATACGATACCAATTTCCCTTTGTCTCACGATAGTTTACTTATCCGAGGTTTTGATTGTCGGTATCTCTGCATACCTAGTTCAACCTCGTTACTGATAAGTACTCTTTTCTCGTTCCCGTGGTATGTGACCCCTTATGAGCCAGCCACATGCTTGCAAGCCAATTGGATGACATTCCACCTAGAGGGCCCAGAGTATATCTATCCGTCATATGGATGGACAAATCCCACTCTTGATCCATGTTCCTCAACCCATACTTTCCAAACACTCAATGCCACCTTTATAGCCACCCAGTTACGGTGTGGTGTTTGATGTCATCAAAGCATCCTTCCGGTGATGGTGATTAGCATGATCTCATGGTCGAAGGAATTAGGTTACTATGTATCAGAAAGCTTATAGCAATTGAACTAATAAAATGACTTGATCTTTATGCTACGCTTATCTATAGGAGTATGTCCATCATACCATTCTCCTAATGATATGACCTTGTTATTAACAACATCTCAAATGTTCATGATCAAGAAACCATGATCATCTATTAATCAACAAGCTAGTATTATGAAGAGGCTTTACTAGGGACTCTAATTTAGTTTACAAATCACACAAGTATTAATGTTTCTGGTTAATACTGTTATAGCATGAATGTAAACATTTATCATAAACACAAAGATATAATTATAACTACATTTATTATTGCCTCTAGGGCATATCTCCAATAGTCTCCCACTTGCACTAGAGTCAACTAATCTAGATTACATGGTAATATACCGAACACCCATGGCGGTTTGGTGCTGGTCATGTGTTTCCCTCAGGAGAGGTTTAGTCAACGGATCCGCCACATTCAGATTTGTGTGTACTTTGCAAATCCTTATGTCACCATCTTGGACATGTTCTCGAATAGCGTGAAAATGTAGCTTGATGTGCTTCAGCTTCTTGTGTGACCTTTGTTCTTGCGCATAGGCTATGGCGCCCATGTTATCACAGTAGATAGACATTGGGTCCAGCGCACTTGGAACCACACTGAGCTCTGTAATGAACTCCTTCATCCATATCGCTTCTTGTGAAGCCTCCGAAGCAGCTATGTATTCCGATTCAGTTGAAGATCTCGCCACAACACTTTGCTTTGCACTCCTCCAGCTAACTGCTGCACCATTCAAAGTAAATACGTATCCACATTGAGATTTAGAATCATTCGGATCGGTGTAACCATTAACAACGAGTTGTTCATCACCTCCATAAGAAAGAACCATATCATTAGTTCTTCTCAAGTACTTAAGGATGTTTTTGACCATTGTCCAATGATCCACTCCTGGACACGAAGAGGGCCCTCAACACGTCCTTCATGGAGATGGACGCCAACGAAAACGTCATCCCGAAGACGCCACAAGCTGCGATCATGGCAGCCACCACATACCTTGCGTCCCATCCACCTCTGGTGGGGGGCCCGAAGAGGGCCATGCACAATTCTGCACTAGCCGGACTCGGACTCGTTGGAGCTGCGCTCCACGGGGAAGCTCCTGCGGATCCAAAAAAAAGGTCATGGTCAGATTCAACCGCAGTCCCACACCCTCATCCGACGAGGAGGAACACGACCTACCTCGACGACACAAGAGCTCACGACGTCGCAGTCGCGACTACGGCGCTCGAACCGAACTCACTCAGCGCAAGATCGACAAAGCACGCGCCAAGCGCGTGTGTTCATCTGAATCCGAAGAGGATGGCGACGAAGGAGAACTCTATGGGGCTCGATGCTTCAGCGGATCTGTTTGGCGGATACGCATGCCGAGGAACTTCAAGCTTCCTTTGGACACTCCAAAGTTCGACGGCACGCAGGACCCTAAGGCATGGCTCAGCGGCCACCTGTCGTCCGTCAAGCTGCACGGCGGCAACAAAAATACCGCCCTACAATGCCTTCAGCTGCAGCCGACAGGCGTAGCCCGGATCTGGCTCAGCAGCCTATCCTCGAGATCCATCCGAAGCTGGGAGGAACTGGCATATAGTTTCATCCGAAACTTCAAGGGTACCAGCAAGAGGCCAGCCTCGATCGAAGAGTTGCGGGCCTGCACTCAAAGAACGGGCGAATCCATTCGCTCGTACATACTACGCTGGTCCAACATCAAGAACTCCGCGGCACACATCTCTGAGGAGAGAACAATCGACGCCTTCAAAGATGCCGTCAAACGCCAGGACTTCAAGGAAGAACTTGGGCGCGTCAAGCCCAAGACACTCGACCACCTCATGGACATCGCCAACAGGTGGGAAGATGGCGAGGACTACGTCCACCGAGCACATTCGGAGGAGGAAGATGTCTACGGCCACTGACACGAGCGCCGTAGCAAGCGAAGATCGCGCGTCTATGACGATCGTGACGGACCCGACATGGTCGCGGCTAGCTACGCCAACCGCCGCAACGAAAGCAACCGTAGCAGCGGCGGATACCGTGGAAACAACTTCCGCGATGGAGGACGCCCAACGCAAACATGGCAACGTCGCGGCCGCGACAACGTGCCCTCGGCATACGACAAATTGTCGGGCCCATGCACCATCCACTTCTACATCGACAAGTAGGATGGCAAAAAGAAGGCCAGCCACATGCTCAAAGACTGTCGCGAGTTCCAAAAACTCAGCGAGAGTATGTCCCAGATGAGACAGCAAGCCCCGAACCCTGGGTACGGGCACGCACCCGCACAAGGTGACATCACCCACGGAGCTCCTCTACCACCACCCGTGGGGCCTTCAAATCACCCGATCGCACCCACACATAACAACGGCGGAAACGGGTACCCCGCGCCGAAAGGGTCATTGATGATCCAAAAGGGTCGCCCAACAAACAGGGTGCAAAAGAAAATCAACCGCCAAGTCAGCTTGGATGTGACCGCTCCACCCACCATCCCTGAGTTCTTCAGCTGTTCGGAGTCCCGCATCACATTGAGCCGTTCGGATCACCCCCGCCAGATCCCTCGCCCAGCACATGCTGCCCTGGTGCTCGAGGCATAGATCGGAGGGTTTAAGATGAGCCGCATCCTCATGAACGGCAGCAGCGGTATCAATCTGTTGTTCGCTAGCACCTTAGCAGCAATGCGGATCCCGCTATGCATCCTGGAACAATCCGACACAACATTCCATGGCATTGTCCCAGGGAAGGGCATATTCCCCCTGGGAAAGATATGGCTCAACGGCATCTTCGGCAAGCCCGATAACTTTCGGTGCGAGCGACTCGAGTTCGAAGTGGTGGATTGGCCATCACAATACCACGCCATCCTCGGGCGCGTGCATTCGCAAGATTCCTGGCAGTACCGCACTATGCGTATCTTCTACTCAAGATGCCATGACCTAGGGGCGTCATCACGGTCCACTGGCGCTTCACCCGGTCGAACCACTATGACAGGGACTTTAACAGAATCTCCCAGTCATTCGGCATGCAGGAGGAGCTCACAAGGCTCAACGGGGCACCCCCAGTCTCGAGGCAAAACGCACCCGACATATCGTTCGACTCAACAGTCAACATGAAAAAGGTGTAGGTCCACCCGATGGACGCCTCCAAGACGGCGCAGATCGCCAACGACCTCAGCCCCGCATAGGAAAGCACGCTCGTCGAATTCCTCCGTGAGCGGCCCTCGTACTCAAGGGACATGGGATTTCCAGTTTATGGTCTGTCAAGCATATAACTCATACTGGACCTCACTTTCACCTTAACCACATAAAGATGCCTATGATAGGGGCAATGAGAGCTCAAAGCTAGTGAGTACCTTACTTTCAGCATTTGGAAGCCTTTCAAACTTTTCAAAACCTTTTCACTTCCTTGCTGAGTCACCACTTATTCTATGAGCACCTTCTTGAGAGCATAGTTGTCATTCTTGTGTTTGTCTCAAAACTTGGTTAATTATGTCATGACTTTGATGCTTGTATCTCTGATATATTTACTTCTAGTCTTCATGTGAACTTCAAAGGTGCCTTGGCATTTATATTGTGCTCTACAAACAAAGGAAAGCGAGATACCACTCTATCATACCTTCCTATGAGCATTGCAATGTTGCTTATGTTTATGTTCCATGCTACTTATTATTATTGAGTTGGTTTATCTTTATAGCTTGCAATGACTATTGAGTAGACTTAGTTGCATACTTCTTATTATGAATGGTTTAAGTATCTGCTCCTGTGCTGAGAATATATACATCATCTGAAGCAAATGTGTTTGTGAAAGTTCTTTTATCGCACTCAGTTTTCAACAGAATTGCTTGAGGACAAGCAATAAGCTAAGCTTGGGGGAGTTGATACGTCCAAAACATATCTACTTTCCCGAACACTTTTGCTATTGTTTCTCCTCTAAACTTATGTGATTTAGATACAACTAACACGGACTGACGCTGTTTTCAGCAGAATTACCTTGGCGTCTAGTTTTTGTTCAGAAAATCAACTATTAGGAAAAATCCTGGAAAATATGCCAAAAATCCTATTTCGCCAGAAGATCTGATACGTTGGAAACATATCTATAATTTTTGATGCTCCATGCTTGTTTAGTATATACTTTGCTTCGCTTTGTCTACACTTTGAGGTGCTTTTTACATGTTTTCTGGTACTAACCTACTAACAAGTTGCAACAGTGACTGATGCTTGTTTTCTGCTGTTTTTGGTTTCATAAAAGTTAGTAAAGAAATATTCTCGGAATTGGACGGGATAAACGTCAAAGTCAATTACTTTCCATGGGAACAAGAAGTCTAGAGGGGAGCCGGAGAGGCCGGCCAGGGCGGCCAGACCCTCCCTAGGCGTGGGTGGCCCCTGCCCCGCGCCTGGGAGGGGTGTGGGGGCCCTGGTCGCCTCCTCGGCCTCCCCCTTCGCCTATAAGAAGTCCCCGATGCAGAAACCATAAGCACCCGATCAAATCTCCACGAAACCATCTGTAGCCGCCGCCACCATCGTCCCTAGATCGGTGGGGATCGAGTTCTTCCCAAAGACTGCCGGAGGGGAGATCATCCCGGAGGCCTTCTCTCCGGTATGATGCGTGAGTAGTTCCACCTTGGACTATGGGTCCATGTAGTAGCTAGATGGTTGTATCTCCTCCTTGTGATTTCATGTATAGATCTTGTGAGCTCTGTTCATGATCAAGACCTAATATATTTGTAATCATGCATGTTGTGTTTGCGGGGATCCGATGGATATTGATATTATTATGTTGGTTTGATTAATGGTTTTGTCTTTATGATTCTATCATGTTTGTGTTGTTTGTGATCTTGCATGCTCTTTGTTGTTAGTAGCTATCTTGGCCAATTAGTTGCTAGTGACTCCAAGAGGGGGTATTTATGCTCGATAGTGGGTTCATGCCTCTAGTTTCCAAGGGAAGTGACAATAATCTCTTCGGTTGTAGATGTGTTGTTTCTACTAGGGAGAAAACAACGATCTCTTGTTCATGGAACATGTGGACTATTTACCTTACACACTTTTCTTAAATCAGTTGTCTCTTGCTTGCAACTTAATACTGGAGGGGTTTCGGATGATAACCTGAAGGTGGACTTCTATTCATAGATGCAGTTGGATGGCGGTCTATGTATCTTGTTGTATTGCCCAATCGAATCTCATAGGATCTTTGTGACTAGTAATTGCATTGTTATGCCTTGCTCAGTTCTTGTCAATTGCCCTGCTGTAATTTGTTTACCCTTCATGCCATGTTGTTTATCTAAGGAGAGCACCTCTAGTGAACTATGGACCCCGGTCCAATCTTTACCATTGATACATCTTCCACTGTTACTTGTTTACTTGCTGCAAACCATTACCTTCCACACCATACGTTTAATCCTTTGTTACAGCAAACCGGTGAGCTTGACAACCTCACTGATTCGTTGGGACAAAGTCTTGAGATTGTGTTGTGCATGTATCCACGTTGCTTGCAACACCTCTGAGACCTTTCCTTCCTCCTTGAGGTTCGATAACCTCGGTATCTACTGAGGGAAACTTGTTGCTGTGCTCATCACACCTTGCTCTTAGGGTTCCAACGAAGTGTCCCACGTCAACACTGGGTGCACGCATCAAGATTTCTGGCGCCGTTGCCGGGGAGGCTAAGGACGTCTTCACAAGGGGAGTCCTTCACTTCCTTTCTCTTTACTTTGTTTTTAGTTTGCTTTGTTTCCTTTGCTTGGTTTTGTTTGCCTCTTTTCAAAAAAAACATTAGTCTAGTTTGGTTTGCTTTCTTTATTCAAAAACACAAAAAATTATTTCATGCTCTAGTTGCCACCATGTCTAGTTTTGGACCAATCTTTATTTCACATATGGAAGAGATCTCCACTTTTAAGCAAGAAAGTGAAGAGAGTTTTAAAGAAGCTTGGTCTAGAATTTCCGCTTTACAAAGGGAAATTGAGCCTGAGATGAGTCTTAGCTTGGTTATTGATAGTTTCTACCGCGGTATTGCTCTTCGTTATAGATATGCTTTGGATGTTGTGGCTGAAAAAGATGTTTTGCAATGTACTGAGGATGAAGCTTTTGATGCCATAAAAAGTTGATTGCAATTTATAATACACCTGGCAAGTCTGGTTCCTCTTTCACAAATATTTTTGCCAGGTTGAACACTCTTGAGACTAGTATTGCTGCTATGAATAGTTGCTATCACACGCTTAGGGTTTACCATGATTATGTTCCCATAAATTCTGAGCCTTCAAAGTGGTTTCCCACAATGAAAGTCTCAATAAACACTATACTTTTTTATGCTTGTTGTGATATCATGTCTGAATTTTGTGTTGGGAATATGCTATATGGGTATCCTCATAGCATGTCTCTTATCCGGATAACCTGGGTGGCCCATAGTTGGTAGCATGGCCCATAGACTGCTGGGCGGCCCAGTTAGATGGATCCAGAAGGGAGGCCCATGCCGGATAAAGGAAGGCTATGAAGGAGTCACCGACGTACTCGGAGCCTTGGAGTGCAAGACACGCTAGACTAGTAATAGACCGTGTAGGACTCTGTAACCTGTCCGGCTAGGACTTTTCCCTATAACCCTAGGACCTGGCGACTATATAAGTCGGGCCTATGGGAGCCTTTAGGGCACAATCTCAGGCAACTTCACATAACCTCGCATAGCGAACCTATCTCTGTAACTCGGCGTATTGCCATTATAGTGATTTATAGCAGAGTAGGATTCTGCCACCGTTGTGGGATCTGAACCTGGGTAAGTTGTGTTACCTCGTACCCGTCAACCGTTCGTCTTCCCCCACATCTCTAAACACGCACTGTGAGGACCCCTCCATGGCGTGCAAAATATAAATCCGGCCCACCGTGGGGCAAGAGGCGCTTCAGCCTCTTCAGCGGGCGAGGACCAAGATCTTCGCGGGAATCGGGGAAACCGTAGACATTGGTTGCGTTCTCTTCTCCGGCAACGTTCCGATCGTCCCTCCCGACGAGTTCTAGATCCTGGCAAAGACGAACCCTACGCAGTGTTCGATCGTTCCTATCGGAGACATCCACCTCTTCATTGGCGAAACCGACTCGGGCACTAGTCCCCTGGGAGTCGGAGGAGCATCAAGACCCGTGCGGACCGCCTACGGGCAGGATACGTTCGCGGAAGGATTGATGTCGGATCTCTCTTCGTAGTTTGCCGGCAAAGATCGGAAAAATTCAAGGCCCACCCAAACCGCCCCTGTGCAGGATATAACGATGGAAGATCACTTCAAGTCCGCCGGCTTCGTCCGTGCGTCTGAACAGCAGAGATCCAAGTTCGTCGGCATGGTTACCATCTTTGATCTGGCGCGTTATGTTCAGAGAGAGGGCGAAAACCCCCGCGATTACCTTGCTAGGTGGCTCCGTATACGAGCCGATCTGGCCCACTACCCCAATGATGATGCTATGTATCACTTTGTGAAAGGACTGGACCAGGGAACGCTTCTCCGGCACTCCCTAAGGCGGCAGCAAGCTTCAGGACGCCTCACTTTCAAAAGCATGGTGAACACCGTCAACAGCTACGCGGAGGCCGATGGGGCAGCTTAGGCGGATCTTGCGCTCATTAGCAGAGCGTCGCCGCCTCAGTAACCGCCACCACCGCCTCCGGACGCCATCGCCGCAGTTGCACCACCACCTCCGGTCATCGTCGCTGCTATCGCACCTCCACCCCCTGTCATCGAGGAAGTCCTGGCACCCTCGGACTCTGTGATTGACGCGCTATACGCCGACTTCAATGCAGATTCAGAGGAGATAGATTTCAGTCCAGAGGAACTAGACTCTGCCATGCAGGAAATGAAGGAAGAGTACACACGCGACGAGCAAGCCAACAACGCCATCACGTCTCGAGAAGTGTTTGTCACCATCGGGACGACGATGGATGAAGATCAGCCCGGACGAGCTCCGCTTATAGCTCTGGGCAAAGGGAAGGGACCACCAGTTGCTGCCGACAATGATCGCGCAAAGGTCATGCCCCCTCCGCCTAACCCAGTGCAACAGCCGCAGGAACTCGGCGCCGGCCCGAGCAACAACAACACCGCAAACTTGCCGCCTCCAGCATCTACGTCTGCTGCTGCCCAAGTTACTCCAGCTGATAGAGTGATGTACGGCAATCTCCTCGTCGAGCCACTAACCGTAGCCCATATGCGGAATGTGACCCAGCTTGACGAGAAGCGCCAGCAGCTGCTGGAGGAAGCGCAGACCATCGCGGAGCAAGGCGCTAAGCTAGATCGAGATCTGGTCAACGCGCAAAAATCCATAGAGAAAGCTAGAGCAATGGAGGCCGAGTACAAGACTCTGCTGTAGCAGCAGGAGGCCAAGAAAGCTCCAGCTCACGTCATCAATGATCCTGGTGTATGGAGAAACCTAGGATGGGATCCCCCAAAGCCGGCACAAGCCAAGCCATACATTGACAGTGAAGACAGGCAGGTAATGCCCACTCCTCTCCTCAACCTCGCCGTCGCCAAAACCCTTCTGGAGCAGGATAGATCGCCTGAGGCGGTAGACCAGGTCTATGACCTAGTGGCCAAGGAGGTGAAGCAGCAAGAAAAGGCCGCCTCTCAGAGGCTTGAGTCTGACCCAGCGCTTTGCCAGTCTAGCCAGTATAAGCCGCCAAGGGACAGATCTCCTCTTGATGTCGGGTCTCAGACGGGTTCATCAGAACGAACACGGAGGGATGCGCGCAACAGGAAGGATGTTATCCCCATATCCTCCAACCACGGAGGAAAGGCCCAACCTCGTCGCCCATCGCCACCGCCCCGCTCCCCCCGACATCGCGAAGACCCCAAGGCTCACTGTCATACGGATACGCCCCCGCCAAGGTAGAGCGTCATCGTCATCCGCGACAACACGGAGCAGACCCGTTATGACGAGGAGCGCAACCAGGGACACAAGAGCAGGTCACGCCATGACCCTCCCTGTCCGACAAGCAACCGCGACAAGCGTGAGGCGTCGCAGGAGGGTAATAGCAAGAAGGCTAACCCACCGCCACATACGCCTTCGTCGCCACCTAGCCATCACCATGACGGAGGAGGCCCGTGTCGTTCACGCAGCCCATCCCCTGTTGACAAGAAGAAGAGAAACCCGGAGCCATACGATGCACGTTCGCGGATAGACAAAATCCATGAGGCCCGGGAAGGACCATACCTGGGACCACGTTGCTTTGGACCTGCGATATGGTCCGCAACTTACCCCAGAGGTTTCCGGATTGACAAGACCATCAAGCCCTATGACGGCACCGCTAAGCCAGCTACATGGTTGCAGGACTACGGCAACACGGTGGAGATCGCCGGGGGTAACCCCGATGTTGCCGTCAAGTACCTCCCATTGATGTCGGCGGGAACAAACCGTCAATGGATTAATGACTTGCTGGAGAAATCCATCTGCAATTGGTTGGACATGCAAGAAGCGTTCACCAAGAACTTCGAGGGTACAAACATCCCTGCACTATTGGCGATCTACAGCGGTGCCTGCAAGAGAAAGACGAGACATCTCGCGCCTACCTCTCCCTCTGGCTGGATATGAAGAATTCCTGCGCAGGAGTGCACGCTCAGACCGCCATGGCCGCCTTCATCGATGGGTTGGAAAGGGGCACATTGCTCCGACATAAGCTGGAGCGCTTGCAGGACAATCACCAGCTGGACTTGAATCAGATGATTTAGTTGGCTAGTGAGTTCGCATCCGCCGCCGACGATGCTCGTGGCTCTCTGCCGGCAACGGCCGTTCCAACTCAAGCTCGGAGGAACAACAGCACAAAGCGGAAAACTGCTCCAGAAGAAAAGCAAACTCCCGACATGGTCGCTATGACCTTCGTAGGACGAGGTGATGGAGGACAACATGGCCGAGGACGGGGAGCTGGTCGTGGGCAGCAGCGAGGTAGTGAAACTACCTCGGCAGCACTCCGCGTTCCCCAAACCTACGAAGAGTACCTATGCCGTGCCTCGTACACCTCGATGCCAATGGCAAGGCCACCCATACAATTGACACTGCAAGTTCGTCAACGACCTCAAGGAGGACCCGGAGTCCGGCTACAAGCAAAGTCGGAAGAACAGACCGTGAGGCAAGGGCAAGGGGAAGAAGAAGGAGGAGGAGTCCAAGGATTCAAGTGACATGGACGAGGACGTTGACCTCAAGAGCGACGGCAAAGGCAAGAACCCCTTCGAGAAGAAGAAGGCAGTTTTCCACACTTTCCTTGGCACCCCCACCGTCCGACAACAGAAGACCTCTATGAGGATACTGATGGCTACTCTACCCCCAGTTCCCTAGTTCCTGCGCTGGTCGGAGGTTCCAATTACTTGGGACGGGAAGGATCACCCAGACCTTATCCCTACGGAGAACCAATACGCCATGGTCATCAACCCTTTGATTGACAGCAATGAGTTCACCAAATGTATGGTGGATAGTGGAAGCAGCATCAACATCATGTACCTGGATACACTGCAGAAGATGAACTTGACGGAGGCAAACCTAAGGCGGATCAACACCATCTTACACGGCGTAGTTCCTGGTCGGGAGACTCGGTCCCTTGGGTGCATCACACTTCAGGTTGCCTTTGGTGATGTTAATAATTACCGCCAAGAGCGCATGACCTTTGAGGTGGTCCCCTTCAAGAGCGTGTACCACGTCATATTCGGCCGCGACATATTCCACACCTTCATGGCCAAGCCATGCTTCGTCTACAACAAACTCAAGATACCCGGATCAAACGGTGTCATCACCATATCCGGAAGCTTTGCCAAAGCTAGGGACTACGAGATTAGTGAAGCAGCCTACATGGAAGTTGTCCTCTACAGCGAAGAATTCAAAGAGATCCAGAGCAAGGTCGATGCCTCAGAGATGTCCGCGTCGAAGAAACAGATTTCTAACTCTGCTCCAGCATTCAAGGCCGCCATCGAGACCAAGCCGGTGGAACTTGTGGTAGGCGATTCCTCCAAGACCATCGCCATTGGGACAAACCTGGATCCCAAATAGGAAAGCGCGCTCGTCGAGTTCCTCTGTGAGAATAGGGACATCTTTGCCTGGCAACCTGCCGACATGAAAGGTGTACCTAGGGAACTTGCCAAGCATAGCTTAAACATTGATCCAAAATGCAAACCAGTGAAGCAACCTCTACGATGCTTTGGAGATGAGAAGAGACGCGCCATAGGCAAAGAGATAGCTAGGTTACTTAAGGCTAGTTTTATCCGAGAAGTCCTTCACACCCAATGGGTGGCCAATCCTGTACTTGTCCCCAAAAAGGGAACCAAAGAATTAAGAATGTGCGTTGATTACACCGGCTTGAACAAAGCATGTCCCAAAGATCCGTTTACTTTGCCTCGCATTGACCAAGTCATTGACTCGACGGCTGGCTCGGAGCTTTTGTGTTTTCTTGATGCATACTCAGGATACCACCAGATCAAGATGAGGAAGTCAGACCAATTGGCCACTTCGTTCACTACACCCTACGGCATGTTTTGCTATGTTACGATGCCCTTTGGGCTGAAAAACGCAGGTGCTACGTACCAGCGGACAATGCAACGTTGCCTAAACGATCAAATTGGTCGGAACGTTCACGCCTATGTGGACGACATAGTGGTGATGTCTAAAATTTCAAATGACTTAATCTCCGACTTAAAATAAACCTTTGATAATCTCTGGAAATACAACATGATGCTTAACCCCAAGAAGTGCGTCTCTAGGGTTCCATACAGCAAATTGTTGGGCTTCATCATTTCCCAACGTGGAATCGAGGTTAACTCGGAGAAAATCAAGACTAACTTAAACATAAACCGTCTGACATGCCTAAAGGACATTCAACTACTAACGGGTTGTGTTGCAGCAGTTAGTCGGTTCGTAGCCGACTTGGAGAGAAGGCTCTGCCGCTATACAAGTTGATGAAGAAGGCGGACAAATTCACGTGGAAGGACGAAGCAGATGCAGCATTAAAGTAGCTCAAGGAGATTCTTTCCTCGGCGCCCATCCTTGCAGCACCCGAGCCTGGAGATCCCATGTTAATTTACATGGCGGCCACCAACCGGGTAATCAGCATCGTCGTCGTGGTAGAGCGGAAGGAACCAGGCCATGAGCACGGAGTTCAACGACCAGTTTACTACGTAAGCGAGGTCTTGACGAAGTCCAAGCAGCGTTACCCGCACTACCAGAAGATAGCTTATGGAGTATTCCTTGCTTCTCGGAAGCTGAGGCACTATTTCCAGGAGCACCCCATTACAGTGGTGAGCAATACTCAACTATCTGACATCATCAACAACAGCGACGCTACAAGAAGGGTCGCGAAGTGGGGCATTGAACTTGCCGCCTTCGAGATCACCTACAAGAGACGCGACGCTATCAAGTCACAAGCCTTGGCGGATTTTATTGCGGATTGGACGGAGATGCCAGATGCTACCCCATTGCCAGAACCAGAATACTGGGTGATGCACTTTGACGGATCAAAGCTGCTCAATGGCTAGGGGGCTGGTGTACTGCTACAGTCACCAACTAGGTACAAGCTACACTACGTTCTGCAAATCCACTTCGAGGCTACGAACAACATGGCGGAGTATGAAGCGCTCATTCACGGATTACGCGTAGCCAAGGATATTGGCATCAAGCGCATAGTTTGCTGTGGATATTCCGACTTGGTTGCCCAGCAGGTGGCTGGCACCTAGAATGCGCGGAACCCTATGATGGCGGCATATAGAGACGAACTGGACGAGATAGCCAAGAGCTTCTTGGGCTACGAGGTCAAGTATGTACCTAGGGAGCAAAACGAGGCGGCTGATCTGTTGTCTAAGCTTGGATTAGGGCGCAAGCGAATTCCGCCTGGAGTTTTCCTGGAGCATCTATGGACACCATCCATGAAGGGAGCAGGCATCGACAACCCGGATAGAGTTGACTCTTTTGTCCACATGGTGGCAAAGGTCCCTCCGCCTTGGACAAAACCGTTCATGGAGTATCTCGAACACGGAACTTTGCCCGACGACGAAGTCGAAAGACGGCAAATAGTACGGCGAGCAAAGGGCTATACCATAATCAATGGACAACTCTACAAAATAAGCACTGCTGGTGTATACCTTAAGTGTATTTCCCAGCAAGAAGGTATTGAAATCCTACACGAAATCCATCTCGGAGATTGCGGGCATCACGCCGCTCCTCGATCGTTGGTCGTGAAAGCTTTCCGGCAAGGATTCTACTGGCTGACCGCGAAGGCCGACGCTGACAAGCTGGTTGAGACATGCATGGTATGCCAGTATTATGCCTGACAACCACATGTTCCTGCTGAAGAATTGTGAACAATACCAATAACTTGGTCGTTTGCAGTCTAGGGGCTAGACATGGTGGGACCGACGACACCATGTGGGTTTACACATCTGCTAGTAGCAGTTGATAAATTCAATAAATGGATAGAAGCTAAACCCATTAGGAAGATTGATGGGGAATCTACCCTTAGGTTTTTCCGGAATCTAGTGGTGAGATTTGGCCTCCCACATAGCATTATCACCGACAACGGCAGCAACTTGTCACTCGGAGAAGTGGAGGCTTATTGTTGGGAGAAGGGCATCCAACTTGACCTTGCATCTGTGGCACACCCATAATCCAATGGTCAGGTTGAGCGAGCCAATGGATTAATTCTGAAGGGAATAAAGCCACGTCTTGAGGCACCACTGCATAGAGCAGCTGGAGCCTGGGCGAAAGAATTGCCATCTGTGCTGTGGAGTTTACGAACTACACCCAACAGATCCACCGGCTACACCCCTTACTTCATGGTATATGGAGCAGAAGCCATCATGCCTTCCGACATACTTCACGATGCACTAAGGGTTGCCGCCTACGACGAAGATGACGCTGAAGAATCCAGATGCCTAGATGTGGACCTTCTTGAGGAGGAGCGCGTTTTGGCATGCCAAAGATCCTCCATCTACCAGCAGAAGCTACGCAACTACCATAGTCGTCGCATTAGGCATCGCTCGTTTAAAGAGGGGGTCTGGTGCTCCGACTTAAGCAGAAGAAGTCACACAAATTATCCCCGCCATGGGAAGGACCGTTCATCATAAGCAAGACGCTACTCAATGGGTCTTAATACCTCGTTGACAATCGTGAACTGAAGGATAGACCCAACAAGGATCATAAGCGTAAGCGATGTGACCCGAATGATGACTACCCGGAGCTTGATCGGCCATGAAACATAGCACAACTACGTCCTTTCTACACTTAGTATTTTTTATCTAATTGTGTACCTCTTATATGATCAATGAAATAAAGCTCTTTGGTTCACTCATATTTCTGAGTCTTTTACCTCCTTTAATGTTCATTTTTGGATCGTATAAAACCTTTATGCACAAGCTTTGCGATTGCACTTGTGAAAATTCCGCCTACGGGCGTTAGCTTAAGTTTTCTGGTCTACACGTTCTTTGTTGTCTTTATGTGGATTCTGGAGTAGTGAATTTTGGCACTTATTATCGGCGATTTTGTGCTTAGGTTATTGACGGTGCCATTGGGCATCATCGCCTAAGCGCATGGTTCCGACAACGAGTCTTCCGACTCACGAAAGGTCAAGCATAAAAACCAAAGTAATGGATAAGCCAGCACTTGCTTAAAAATATATACATGCTGGAACTAGTTCTTAAGTAGCAGAACATACACTATCGTTTCCGCCTTAAGTTAACACATAGTTTTTTCCACATAACACATTACAGAGGGAACAAATATTACAAGTTGTTTTTATTCCTCTGGCGCAGGCGACTTGGAAGCAACATCATCAGCAGCAGGAGAGTCACCCTCGAAGTCGGCAGTGTTGAGGGACTCGGAGGAGCTTTGGCCTTTGTCTTCAACGGTTTTCAGGGGGACAAAGATGTTAACGTCGACCAACTCGGCAACTCTAGTGTCATAACCCACGAGCGCCGCCAAGATAGATTCATGATTTATCTTTTGGCCTTCGTCGTCTATGTCGGGGATACCGGAGGTTACCGTGTCGATGTCGGAATTCTCGTAGTGTGCCTTCACCATTGACAATGCCATCCTGACGCCCGCCCGTGCACATGAAGCTTTCCAGCTTGAGACACGCTCGGGGGCTCGATGCAGGATCACCGAGAACTTTGCCACATAGTCCGATGCCTTGATGTTAATCTGGAGGGACTTGGCAATCTCTTTGGTCTGCGCGATGGCGGTGTTGATAAAGTTGCCGGCAAGGATCATGCATTCCTTTGGCGGAGGAGGCGACTGGGTTAAACCCATAGGAGCTGCGAATTCCTGACAAAGGAGCGCATGAGTTCAAAAATTCAGAGTATCTAGACTACGGAAATCCAAGACGGAGAATCACTTACTGAAGATGCTAGCCTTAGCCTGCCAGAGAGTCTCCGCCATGGAGTCCCGTTCTTGTTGGAGGATCTTATACGCTTCATGATGGCGTTGATTTTGCTCATCGGCAGCTTTATTCTGATCTTTTAAGATCGCAATTTCCTCCTTCAAGCGGTTCATCTCCTCGTTGGCGGAGTCCTGCGGGGCTTTCATCGAGTCTTCATGCATTTTCAACATCTCCTCCCTCTCCTTCTTAAGGATCTTGTTTTCGCTATCCAGCTGCTGAATGTGCTTGGATTGCTCGACAATATCCTTAGCCTTGGAAATGGTTTCTGCAAGTCGAAGAAAGAAAAGTACACAGTGAATACTCGGAGAATACACAAGATCAAGTCGGAATACGAAAAAGAAAGGAAAAACAGATGCTTGCTCTTGATGATCCGTTCCTTCAAGAATGCAGTTTTACCCTTTTCAGCTTCCAGGTCCGCGCGCATCTTCTGGTACTTGTCGTTTTCCATACCCTCCGAGCATTCTCATTCTATGGAAACAAAAAATTAAACGTTGTTTGGTCTACTTGGAACATCTAGCCGGAAAAATTTCCACCTAGACGCTCGAGGGCTATAGCGAGAGTTTTTAACTTAGCGATATTCTTAGTCTTACTTTAAGCATCTAGTCGGAACTAATTTAGTTTTCGATTAGAAGCTTGGGGGCTACAGTATAAAGTTTTTAACCTAGACGTATGCTTAGCTTCTCTTTAAAGCATCTAGTCGGAACTAATTCAGTTACAACTAGAAGCTTGGGGGCTACAGTATCGAAATTTATAAATACTGCGTATGCTACTCTTAAAGCATCTAGTCGGAATAATTCATTCAAACTATATGCTTGGGGGCTACAGTGAGAAGTTTTCTATCTTAGTCACTCTTAGAGCATTTAGACACAAAGACCTATGGTTTTCCGTCTAAATCCTCGGGGGCTACAGTGGGATACTAATATAAAATGCAAAAGGCAAATAAAACTTACAAGTGCAATGATCTTGAGGTTGGTAGCACTCTCAGCCAGCAACTTGCTGAAGGATACATTGTTTCCTTGCAAGATTTCTGCTTGCCGGAGAAGCTCCTCGAGACCGCATATTGGAGATGTCGGCGCCGCACCAGGAACCAGAGAGGTGCTACTTGGCGTAAGTGTCAGGTAGACTATCTTCGGGAACTCTATGGTCTTCCTGGGGGCGAGGGCGCCGCCTTCGGCAGATGTACCACCTTCCACCACAGCATTACCGCTACCCATGGCATCCTTAGCCGGAGCTTCAGCCATTTGGTGTGCGGCACTCTCCTGCGTCGCCTATCTGCCGACAACAGCGAGCTTTGTGGAGGTGCCTGAGTCCACTTCCATGGCGGAAGGGCCAGATGCTTCTTTAGCTTGAGAGCTTGTCGGAGCGGACGAGGGTTGGACGACAGGAGTGACAGGGGCGATGGCGGGAGATACGTCGTGATGCAGCATATCCTTTATGGTTCTAGAAGCCCCCAAAGTTTTGGAGGTATTCTTCAAGCTGGTTGTGGCTTTCTTTCTGAAACGTGCAAAATGCATAAGTACAGGAATAAGACAGACAAATGGACAATGTCGGAGGGAAAAAAGCTTACATAAGAGGGGGTGCTTTAGCAAAGGGGATCCCAGTAAGCTTTCTTTTCTCCGCCTCCGGGGCGGCGGTAGTCTTTTTGGAGGATACACCCTCCGTTTTCTTCTTCTTGCCTCCGTCGACAACGTCAGAGGTGGAGCTCTTCCGCTTTCGTGCCAACGGAGCATCGTCGTTGGACACGACAGTGACTTCCTTCATCTTTGGATCATAGATTTGAGGAGCCATGTTGTCCTCATCTATGTCGCTGAGCTGTTAAGTGAAGAACCACCGTGTTAGATGAGATGGTAATGGCTAGACGGAAGAACTGGAGTATATGTCATACACGGAAAATAAACAGTTACCTTTAGGCACTTGCTCTCTACGAACATGTCGTAGGTGATGGTGAAGCCACGCTTCCTATCCTTCACCTTGACGATGTCCTTGAGCCGAAGCTTGACGGAGTCGCTCGAGAAGTTGTCCCCGGAGATGCGGAGGCTATCCCTTCTATCGTTGGAATACTCGTGCATTAGCTTCAAGCGGTGCTGCAAAGGCTGGATCCGCCTGATGAACCGGCACATGGCCAGGTCCAATCCTGCTAGACCCGTCTCTACGAACCACTCTATCCGCCTTATAGCACGGGAAGCGTCGATGTCAGAGGGAAGGGAGGCCTGGGATCTCCATATCGAGGCTTCAGCGGCTGCTCCATCGACAAAGTCCAGGTACGTGACTTCTCGTCCAACCAGAGGGATATCTAGGCCGTAGAAGTACGTTCGCTGCCAATTCTTGCAGGATTCATGGCCAACGATGTCGGGGAAGCGCCGGCAAGGCTGGATCTTAAAACTAATGGTTCCAAAATTTCTAAGCTCATCCTTGTCGGCTCTGGCTTCGTGCTTGACGGTAAAGAAGTATATAAAGAGATCTAGCCTAGGCCTAATCCCTAAATAACCCTCGCAGAGCGCCGCGTAGTTGATGAGCACTAAGATGCTATTGGGGGAGAGGTTTTGTGGCTGTACTCGGTAATGATTCAGGACAACAAGGAAAAAGTTGGAGATGGGTAGGGAGACACCGCGTACCATCTGCGCTTTGAGGTACACCTTTTCTCCGGCTTGGGGAGAAGGTGACCTCACGGACGCCACCCGCCAAAGTAGCCCCTCCGTCATGAGGTAGGTGTAACTACCTCGGTGAATTATGCTCCTAGTTACAAGCTGGATGAGCGGAAATGGTTGAAATAGTGCGGTGGGGCCCAAATGCCACTCCACAGTAGACCTTCGGCCGTCCCAACCATTTCAAACATCGGGACAAGAGCAGGCGGCATAATCGGCGGTGAAGGATCAACTACATACACAAATGAGTATGTATGCAAGCCACCATACAATAGTACATCAGAGCCATTCCATCTAAAAAGAAAGGAAATATAGCAACGCCATACGGCAAGATCCAAATATCCTAGATAGATATAATAGTTTAGGATATCTCCTCATACATCAAACATCAGTATCGGTGAGCGGAAGACAAAATCCGAGTACGGATAAGAAGCAAATCGGCATAAGATGCCCCATAAATAAGCACATCCCGCCCACAGATCTCACGGATCCCGTTCCGGAATCTCTACACCGAATGATCGTTGCCCACATCGTCTGTCTCTTCCACCCAAGTATTCATCTTGCGAGTGTACTGTTCATCCGAACCAAATAATTTATCGTGTGAGACCCTAGGGTACTCAGCAAGTCTTTATGCCTCTAAAGGAACACAACCTGGGTGACGCAATTGCAGCAAGATAAACCCTAGCAATTCTATAGATACTCGCTAACCATCCGCCTAACCAGAGATGAGCGGATGTCCGTGAATTAATAGCAACAGCTAACGTTATAATGGCAATCTCCACAGATCCATCCTCCTCCTCGCCATCGAGGAAGCGGACGAACAACCCCCATCCGCTGGCGGTTTATTATCCATTCCGTGAATGTTACACTATTTACTAGTCGTACCTAGTCTAGTCAAATTAAAAGCGGTACTTTAGTTATGCTTGTCTATGATCGAAACTGTGCTCCAAGTCGTCCATAATCATGGACACGGCTTTGAGAAGTTTTACCTGCAGGGTGCACAAATAGCAACACACACTGATATGCCTCGGAAAAACCAAATCAAAACCCAACGAGACACGACAAAGCAATTACAGGATTCAGAAATATTTGAGGGCCACCCCATTGAGCTACCCAGCGAAGTTAGCTGACTCGAGACGGCCTCAAGGTTTGCGTCGGTGGCTGTGAACGATCGGGAACCCGAAAATGTGACTGGGCTTGTCGACACCGCTGAAAACACTCCGCTTTCCTAACAGACAAAGGTGCTCTCGCACAATTTAAATAAAGCGATAAAGCATGGCATAAGTAGGATAGTAAATAAAACCTCAAACTAGTTTGTGGCCCCAAGAAATAAGAATGAATCAAGCTCGCTCGGGGGTTCATAAGCCTCCGGATGTGGATAGCGAATATTCAAGAGCAGGAATCAAGTACTGGGGTCCCACGGGACACAAGTGAGCCTGAAAAACCAAATAGCGA
Organism: Avena insularis; assembly: GCA_023614405.1. NCBI lineage: Eukaryota > Viridiplantae > Streptophyta > Magnoliopsida > Poales > Poaceae > Avena > Avena insularis. Next base: position 23,914,334 of record CM042689.1, on the reverse strand, counting down.
ATATGGCTCACCGATGCCACTTTCATTAGTTATCCCATTACTACTCGGTTAAGTTGTTTAGGTACCTCGTTATCCATCGAGACACTCACATACCCTACACATGTGTTCTCGACTGCATGGCTCAAACAACTCCTGTAGTAATGGCTCATGGGATGGAGGAACAAGCTTCGGTGGGGTTTAAAAGTAAAGGCTATGCAGTACTTGGGATTCAGATTAATGCAATCGCGACTCAATGATGCAAGAATAAGATAGAGGCAATAGGTACTATATGTATGCAAGCATGTGGTAGTGCTTGCCTGGCAGCTCAGTTGAAGCAAGTGATGGATCAGGTAGTGCTCTGGTTCTCTTGATATATCCCTTTCGGCCTATTCAAGAAGAACCAAACAAACAAGGGCCAACATAAATAAAGTGCACAAGCATATGAATTAAATGCATCAAGCAAACAATCATGCCATGATGAATGATGCACAATTTGCATGGCAATAAGGTAGCATGGCATGGGTGAGGTGTGGAAACAATAATAAAGCATTTTTATTGAGCTTTGGCCCCATTTTATTCTCAATTAAGTTGTTGTACACATTATATTTATATGATGCATTCTTCAAATCAAACCATGGAATGCATAAACAGAAAGGTCTCGTCGAGCTAATCGTTTTAGACATATCATTTGTTAAATTTGGACTTATAAAACAAAAGATATTAATTAATTAAGATAAAGGGGCAAATTATTGTAATTTTGTTTAACTTGGAAAATAAAGTGTTCAAAATATATTTTGGATTGCATATTTGAAATCCTCACATTTTTCTGATTTGAAAACATATATTATTTGTATTATTTGGATTTGTATTTTAAAAGATATATTAAAACAGATTTGAATTTTGAATTTGAAATAAATTTAAAAAGATTTGAATTAAAACAGATAGACTGTAATACTTTTTATACTCGGGGTTAGCTAGCCATGAACCACGGGTGGGCCTTTGGCTGACTCAGCCGTGGCCGGTGGAGGGGTGGGGTTGTCTCTGGACTTTTCTCACCTAGGGTATCCAGCCCACCGAGGTCGACGTATGGCCAGAGGTTGGCGGCCACAAGGCTGTGACCCGAGGCGTGACACGTGGGCGATCCCAGGCGCGGGGAGGGACTGGTCTGTGGTGGCCTGGATTCTCCGGTCTACTTGCAAAGTTGCAACGAGGTCGGGACGGGGGCCGCGAGTTTAAGCGGGAAAAAGGCGGGGGCCTCATAAAACAGGCATCAGCTGCGCTGCTGACGAGAACGGCACTGACGGCGGCGGCCTGGCCGTTTTCCGGCGTCGGTGGCGACGCCTCCGCTGGATGAAACGCGGCGGCTCCAAAACGAAAAACGCAGAGGGGACTGGGATCTACAACTTCCGTTTTAGGGTTTTCGGCAGAGGTGGACCAGGTCGGCCGGGATCTGGTGAGGAACAGAGGCGGGAAACTGCGGTGGCGGCGGCACGGACGGCAGCGTCTGCGCGCGCGCCGGCTGTTTGACGAATGGCGGCTGCGTTCTGGGCACCAGAGAGGAGCGGGCAAGTCCGTGAGTAGGGGAGCTCACCAGGAGTTCGGCGGTGTGGTCGCTGGAGCTTGGGGCGGTCGCGATCGGGCGCGTAGCTGGCTGGCCGGAGCTCCTGGTGCTCACGGACACGGCGGCGGCGAGGCTTCTCCGGCGAGGTCCTGCAGCTCCCTGCGGTTCTAGGCGACGAAGAAGAAGCAGAGGAAGCTCCTGGCGTTCCTTGGACAGCTTGGCGCGTTCCAGATCGTCTAGAGGAAGAGGTGGCCGAGGCTAGGGTTGGAGATGGACATGGAGCTGTCCATGGCCATGGTGGTGGAGGAGAGCAGGTAGGGGAGGAAGGAGAGGATGCAGAGGACCCCAGATCGAGATCTGAGAGCTGGGTGGTTGGGGTAGAGAGGGTGGAAGGAGCACATGGGGTGGTGGCTTTGCATAAAGTGAGGAGGAGGGATGGGCTAGGGCTCTTTCTTGCCTCCTTCTTGTCCTGTAGCTGAGAGAGGGCAGAGAGGAACCAAGGGAGGAGGGGAGCTCGTGGTGGGGCTAGGGTTAACTAGGGTGGGTTAGAGAGAGAGGGTATGGCTCGGGTTAGGTTAGAGGGTAGCTAGGGTTTAGGAGGAAAGAGAGAGAGGGGAGGGGGTATGGTGTTAGGGTTTGGTACTAGGGGGTATGGTTTAGATTAGGGTTTAAAGAGGTGATGTGGTTTAAGCATGATCAAACTTAGACCAAGCCCAAAAGGAGGGAGGGAGAGATAGATTAGAGATGAACCACTCAAGATAAAAATCAAATCAAAAACCAAAGGACTAGAATAAGGTGGTGCTTGCATGGCCCATGCAAAAATGACAATTGCCATGATTAAATCCTGTGAAAACAATAATATTAATCATGGCATCATTCTTAGGCATTCCAAAGTTGGAATAAAGCCAAACAAAAGAATTGTAGAATAAGTTCCAAGTGGAGTAGATGGGGATGATCACATTTGATTATAATTGGGAATTGCTAGTGTGTATATTCCACTAGATGTTTAATAGTCCCAAAAATATTCCCACATGAGCATGAATCCAAACCCCACATATGGAAGCTAGGAAAAGGTTCCACTCACAAGGCATGCAAAGGTGGCCATGTGGCTCTCATGTTTCAATGTTGTGAAAACAACATGATGCTAAGATGAAAGCATGTGGAAAAGACTTGGATCCATCCCAACCCACATGAGCTAGAGGTAAAACCAATAAGTGCCAAGCTCATATTTAGTTGGATGGTGGAATTATAAGGTGGTGAAAGAAAGGTGGTGGAGTTCATAAAAGATATGCCCCCAACTCAACTTGGGCATTTAAACAATATATCAAGAACCAAATACAATATCAAGAGGCAAATACAATTAATAATGCATAAGAGATAAGAACCAAATGGAAAAGGGTTAAATATGATGCTCAAATGCAAGATGGCATGATGACATGAGCATGATATAATGATGATGCAACAATTATATATAGGAAGGTAGCATCTATATAGACTAGGCTAGTAGCATTGCAATTGTTAGACAATTGGGATGCTACAGTAGGCCTCATTGATCAGTTCTTTGATGTCGTGGTCCGTGATATCCGAATCGCGCTAGTCGCCCTTGTGCGAGTCGTACTCCTCCTCCAGCAGCTCCAGCGCCGTTGGATTATGGTTGCCGCCGGTGGCCTCGACCACCGCAGACCTGGCGATGACCAGGCCCTCTAGGGGCACGACGACGGAGCTAGCCGACTTTGCCGCGGCTTCGCCCGACGCCGCCATCAAAGGGGAGGAGCTGCTGCTGGCCATTGGGTGTGTTCGACAGTGACTGGGAAAGATTGGAGAGCTAGGGTTTTTCGCACGTTGCGCGGAGAGCTCGAGGACGCGCTCGCTGGAGGAAGAAGACGATGAAGGGGAGAATGAGGTGAAAAAGTAAAATTTCCACCGCAGTTACTATTTATGGTCTCCGGCATCAAGATTCGTGCAGCTTGATCGGATGGTTGCCGCGTAGACGACGTGTGCGGAAACGTGCGCGGAAATTTTGCCACGTACCAACCGTTGCCGCCAACGGTTCGTATCGCCCACGCGGAAAAAGTGGACATGATTGCGGTCACTGCATGTCTGAGATACGAGGCGTTGCTGACCTATGTCTATGTCTCCCTAACTGTCACAGGCATATGAACCATCACATCGGAAGATTCTGGCATGGACGGATCCAGTCCGGCTACGGAAGAGTACGATAGAAGATTCAACAATTCTCCAACTTACAAGTTGAAGATGGAGAAAACCTTGCAGGGTTCTTTGGGAGGACTACAAGATGTTGCTTGACGATTTGCCGACATTCATCTAGACGGAGCATTCAACCTGAAGAGGCAAGACAGTGCAAGATCTCGGAGTTCTTCGGGGGCTACTGTTGGGGATATGCTATATGGGTATCCTCATAGCATGCCTCTTATCCGGATAACCCGGGTGGCCCACAATTGGTAGCATGGCCCATGGCTTGTTGGGCGGCCCAGTTAGATGGATCCAGAAGGGAGGCCCATGCCAGATAAAGGAAGGCTACGAAGGAGTCACCGACGTACTCGGAGCCTTGGAGTGCAAGACACGCTAGACTAGTAATAGACCGTATAGGACTCTGAAACCTGTCCGGCTAGGACTTTTCCCTGTAACCCTAGGACCTGGCGACTATATAAGTCGGGCCTATTGGAGCCTTTAGGGCACAATCTCAGACAACTTCACATAACCTCGCATAGCGAACCTATCTCTGTAACTCGGCGTATTGCCATTATAGTGATTTATAGCAGGAGTAGGATTCCGCCACCGTTGTGGGATCTGAACCTGGGTAAGCTGTGTTACCTCGTACCCGTCAACCGTCTGCCTTCCCCCACGTCTCTAAACACGCACTGTGAGGACCCCTCCATGGCATACTCGTCGGCAATACCACGACACTTTGCTTCATGCCTAAATATATTTATGATTCCTTGAGTCTTTGGGGGCTTACTGAAGGAGGAGAGGAAATATCTCTTACCAAGAATGCCACTATATTGCCCATTGGAATAGATGAAGGTGTGTTTACAAAAATCTCAGGCAAAATGGTGTCTATTGATTATCTTGTTATTGAATGTGTAGGCAAAGGACAGATTACACTTGGAAGATCCCTACTGAAACACCTTGGGGCAGTAATAGATGTGGGAAAAGGCATTATGCATTTTGCTCCTCCGGTAAGCAATCATATCGAAAGGAAAGAACAAGAGGGGTAATGCTTATTCATTTGAAAATACTTGATTCGTCTTGCTTCTTGTGCCTAACTTAAAGCCGTTAAAGAAAAGTACTTGTTGGGAGATAACCCAAGAGTTTCCTTGAGTCTTGGAAGTTATTGCTTCAGTAATGACCTCTCCTTATCCTTTTTGTTTGCTTTTTGTGCCAAGAATGACCTTTAATGAGAGGGAAGTAAGATTTGAGGAGTTGCTGTCCCGAAACAGATTTCTATCCTCCACCAAAAATTTCGTGAGGAGTCTATGTAACTCGGATTGAGCTCAAAATTTACGAATAAATCTCCCAGTATGTTAGCTAACTTTCGTTAGTTCAACACTTTTTTATTTGAGCAACAGAAGATGTTCGAAAAAATTGGTTTCTACCTGCTGGTCTGTTTTGACAGATTTCTGCCATTATTTGCATTTGCTTCTTATTGATTCCTTTTTGGGTTCTCTTTAGGTAAATTGAGCTTTTTGAAGGCTTTACTACAGCAGCTTGTGTTTTTAGTGAAAATACTTGCTGTCCCAAAGCTTTGCCAGAGGTATAATATCTTTTGAATAAACTAATGTTGCTAATGAAGATTGTGTGAAGTTTTGTATGAAGGAAAAATATCAGGTGTAGAGAGAGAATGATGCAATGAGATGAAGAATGGACAAAAGCTCAAGCTTGGGGATGACACCATGGTGTCACACCAATAAATATCCAAGAGTTACAAGCGTCAAAGCTTGGGGATGCCCAAGGCATCCCCTTCTTCATCAATAAAAAGCTCAGGTCTATCTAGACACTTCACTTTTATTGTTTCATGCACAATTGTGTTGTTCTTGGAGCGTCTTAGTTTTCGTTTGCTTTGCTTAGTTTGTTTAGTTTGCTTTAGTAGTTTGGACCCCCGTTCTCGTTGTGTTGTTTTGCAAATAAGTTTGCTTGGTGTTTGGAAATGAGTAGTAAGTTCTTGCTTGAAGTGCAAGAGGATCTTGCATTGACTGTGACTTAGACTTTAGCATGACATTCTAGGTGTTGTTTTTCCAATGTGCTTAGTGATTATTGCTGTAGCATGTCTTGTTACAAACAATTGGGATTGCTTAGTGTGCCTTGAAGAAATTATGTGTTGTTTTAGCATGCAAAAGCATAGTATTGTGGTATTCTCCTTTGATGTTTTGCTTGGGTTGACTTGGCACATGCTCACACCATATTATGACTATGACAAGTCACCATTAGCCTGTATGATCATTTAGTCCTTGACTTGTAGTACCACTCTTTGCTTTGATTAGTTTGCTTTGTTGCATTGAATAATTATGGCCATTATTGCTCCCTTAGTTGGTTGCTCCCAGTCTTTTGCTAGCCTCCACTTGTATGCGTAAGTTCTACTCATCCTTCCAACTCCCAAGAAACCAAGTTATTCCAAAGTGTCCACTATAAAATCCTATGCATGGTGTGTCACACCATTCCAAGTATATTCTTGTTTTCAACTATCTTCCAATTAAAAACTTTTTTGACGAGGTTTGATCTCGTCAATGCCCATTGTTATGGACTTGGGTTTTGGAGAAGATGGGGATGCTGGAGATCGTGGAACTGTTAGCAAACAAGCAACACGGGGACACGAGGTTTACCCAGGTTCAGGCCCCCGGAGGGAAAACCCTACTCCCTTGCGCTCTTGATTACGGTAAGCGAAGAGATTCTGAGGGTGCGCAGATGCAATCTGGCGTGGAGGTGTGTATGCGGTGGTATGCGAGAGATTGTAAGAGTGCCAGATCTATATCTGTAGATCTATTGCGGCGTCTATTGTAACATACCGACGTGCCCTACTCGTTGGACCCTCCTAGCCTTTATATATGGGGAGGCTAGGTCTCAGGTGCCAATACGATTAGGTTACAAGTTAGATTTGAACTCTAGTATTGAGGTTTCCTTGTCTTGTGCGCTTGGGACTCCGTGTCCATATGGGCTTCGTTCCAGCCGAACCGTCATAGGCGTCATGGACCCGGGCAGGTCATCGAGTGTGCCTTCCTTGGGATGGACCAGGTATGCTGATGTTGTGTACCCGCAGGGTATAACCATGTCAGTAGCCCCCGAGTGTTCAGTCGAATCGTAGATTCGGCTGAGAACTCTTCATTCTTTCGGGTGCGGCTATCTCTGTTTGCTAGAGAATGATTTGAGTGTGTAGGGATTGTTGATGCGTGTGCCTGACTCTCCCGATGGATCAGGGTCAGTTAACTGTCTTAGGACAAAACAACACGATCTTCTTCAGATTCGAGTCCTTCGACTCGAATCCGGAACATATGCTGGCGTAATTCGACTCAGGCCGCGGAGGACTTACATGAGTGGAATTCCAGTGAATTTAAATGATGTACCCAACGCGTCCGTCGGGATTTTTCATCGCGCCTGCTGGCACAGATTCTTACTAGCAGAGCGCAGTCGTGTGCATTGCTAGGCCATCAGATGGTATCTGTAGGTCTTATCTTTGCGTCGCAGACGCAGCATCCGAAATTTTATCACCGCGGAGGTGTTTCAGGTGGCCAAGGAGAATGCTTCTCACTTAGCGTTGATTGGGGCAGAGTTGCCGAAAAGCTTTTTCATGCTGATCTGAAGGATCACAGTCAAAGAATTCATAGGGTGCGCGACCGTATCCTATAGAGTAACCGAGTGTCTGTTCGAGTCGTAGACTCGAGCAGAGACTTTAATTCAGCCGTTGTTTGGCTTCAGGTTCGTAGGACACAAATTTTTCGGATGCTTGAATCCATCCTCCCTATGGGAGTATCCCCCGAGTCCGTAGTGGAGTCGCAGACTCGACGTAGGACTCGAAGAATAGATCATTGGCGTAGTACGCTATTCATGCTTCGGGTGCGTGGCCAGCGCTCCTGATAGGAGTAGCCCCCGAGTGTCTGGCGGAGTCGTAGACTCGGACAGAGACTCGAGTCTTGTATCATGCAGTTGTAGTCGACAATCTCGTGGACGTACCGCTGACCCGGAAGTACATCGGGTGCGCGACCAGCGCTCCTGATAGGAGTAGCCCCCGAGTGTCTAGTCGAGTCGCAGACTCGAGTGGAGACTCATGCGAGGAAAAACCACTGACCCGGAAGTGCATAGAGTCAGCATCTCATGCATAAGGAGCCAAGAATCAATGATGCAGTCGGAGTTGACGTGGCGGAGTCGTGCGTCGTTTAGCCGAAAGGACTCGACGTTGCGGATGAAGTCGACGCTGTTGCTTCTGTCGGTGCACGGCCAACGCCGCTTTTGTCGATGATTGATGTGGTCATCTAAGGAATGCTTCGACTCGGGTCTTGGCGTCTGTTGACGTGACTGGCGCTGGTCGACTCCGTTGGAGGACCCGATAGAATAGCTCAGCGCATTTGACATCCTTGTAAGCTGCAAAAAAAACATGATGAATTGCGAAGTACTTGTATCTTGTAAAGAATATTTGTCTGTCGGCTTGTATAGTAAGATTCTGGTGCCGATCGAGTCGACACTTTTGCACTGTATGCTAGGCCTTTTCGTTAGCCTGATTACCCTTAGTCTCAGCACCTTGCCGAGGCACTAGGAGTTCAAGGATTCGATGATCAGGCAGAATCAACTACTCGGGCTGTCACGTATGAGGTGCTCGAGTGCGTGGAACCGATGACACATTAGGTTACTCGAAGAGGGCGCATCCCCCAAGTGTTTTGAGTGCGAGTTAAGAAGGAAAACAGCTCTAAGTAGAGGGAAACTTAGCCGAAGATTGTTGCAATCGAAGACCACACTGGGTTATCGCCTCCGAACAATGCAATGGGTCACCACATCCGAAGGAATGCAACGGACTGCTAGAGCCGAAGGTCGCGGCTGGTCGTCGAAGCAGAGGGAGCCCCCGAGTCATTGGATCCGAAGACCTCAGCGGGTTGCCAGAGTCGAAGACCGTGGGGCGGGTTTTGTGATCGAAGGCGCAAAGGTCATGTGGGAGTCGAAGACTCGAGAAGATGCACTAGCAACCGCCTGATGAAGTCGGCGTGGCGGACGCGTAGTCATATGGCGGATGGAGTCGAAGCGACAACAGTCGGCTACGTTACCGGCATCTCACCCCTTGAAACTTGGACCGGTAGGAAGATTTATTTCTTGTAGACTAGCCTTGAAACTCGATTCAACTCCAAACTGCTAGCCGGAATTGATTCGTCTTGCGATGCCTGTCAGATACATGTAATTCTTTCTTTTTTTCGGAGAGAGATATGCAATTCGTAGGAATTTGTCACGTGTCCTCTTCCAAAGTTTGATCTTTACTTATGGTGGCCCCACGAGAATAATTCTTCACGATCGTATGATCCAAGCTTTTCTTTTTTCCTTCTTGCTGCATGCGGTGTCTGGCTCCATCGATCTATTCTAATTTAGTCTGCCTTGAACTGATAGACCTCGGCTATACGCGTCACACGCCCTTGGTGAGCGGTGACCACGTGCTTGGCTGCTTTTCAAACCGATTTAGATTGCGGCCACGTTTGTACGGGAATACTCCTCAAGTCTTCGGAACTTGGCACGCGATAATTGATCTGAAGCGTTGCTCCTTTGAGATTTATCCCGCATGTCCAGATAAAATCCATCTATGGACCACGAGAAGCCGCGGATGTGATGCCAATAAATCTGTCTTGATCTGATCTGATCTTAAGAACGCATCTGCACACGCGGGCGGTGATGATGTTGAGCCCGTGATCACATAGCACATGTTTCTTCGCATCTTGAGCGAGATTGATCTCTTGAGATCGGCTAATCGCAGATTGCCGGGTTGATGGAACCGTCAAGATCACACAATTAGCATCCCCAATTCCCATAGGCGGCGCCAATTGACGAGGTTTGATCTCATCAATTCCCATTGTTATGGACTTGGGTTTTGGAGAAGATGGGGATGCTGGAGATCGCGGAACGGTTAGCAAACAAGCAACACGGGGACACGAGGTTTACCCAGGTTCTGTTGGAGATATGCCCTAGAGGCAATAATAAAAGTAGTTATTATTATATCTTTGTGTTTATGATAAATGTTTACATTCATGCTATAATAGTATTAACAAGGAAACATTAATACTTGTGTGATTTGTGAACTTAATTTGAAGTCCCTAGTAAAGCCTCTATATAATACTAGCTTGTTGGTTAATGAATGATTGTGGTTTCCCTATCATGAACATTGAGATGTTATTAACAACAAGATCATATTGTTAGGAGAATGATATGATGGACATACTCCTATAGATAAGCGTAGCATAAAGATCAAGTCATTTTAATAGTTCAATTGCTATATGCTTTCTGATACATAGTAATATAATTCCTTCGACCATGAGATCATGCATATCACCTTTACCGGATGGATGCTTTGATGACATCAAACACCACACCGTAACTGGGTGGCTATAAAGGTGGCATTGAGTGTTCGGAAAGTATTGGTTAAAACACATGGATCAAGAGTGGGATTTGTCCATCCATATGACGGATAGATATACTCTTGGCCCTCTCGGTGAAATGTCATCCAATTAGCTTGCAAGCATGTGACTGGCTCACAAGGGATCACATATCACGGGAACGAGAAAAGAGTACTTATCGATAACGAGGTTGAACTAGGTATGCGAGATACCGACGATCATAACCTCGGATAAGTAAACTATCATGAGACAAAGGGAAATTGATATCGTATGTAAGTGGTTCATTCGATCGCAAAGTAATCGTAGAAATATGTGGGAGCCATATGAATTTCCAGATTCCTCTATTGGTTATTGTTCGGAGAAGTGTCTCGATCATGTCTGCATAATTCACGAACCGTAGGGAGACACACTAAAGGATTCGACGTTGTTTTGAGTAGTTATGGAATGATGAGAAAGAGACCGAATGTTGTTCGGAGTCCCGGATGGGATCCGGGATATCATGAGGAGATCCGGAATGGTCCGGAGAATAAGATTCATATAAGGAAAGTCCCGTTTCGGAGTTGGGGAATGGTTCCGGTGTTTTTTCATCGGGAATGTGCTAGAAGGTTCCGGAATGTCCGGCACTCCGGAGGGGAAGGGTACATGAATGTGTTGTATCAAGTTGGTATGATTGCATCATGTACTAAGTGTCATCGCTGAACCAAATAAAGGATTAATTCAAATCCTAGTTTGAAAAGTCAAACAGCTAGTTTGAAAAGTCAAACGGCTAAATTTGGAATGAGGAAAAGAGGAGGAGTGGGAAACCGAGTTGGGGAGGAGTTCCCTCCTCCAACCGCCGGCCCACCTCCAAGCCGAGTTGGGGAGGGACTCCCCTCTCCTAGGTCGCGCCTCCCACCTATAAAGGGAGGGGCAGGGCTGCCCCTCCTAGCACACAAGTTCCTTGCCCGGAAAATCCTAACCCTAGCCGCCGCCCTCCAAGCCGCCGCCGCCTAGGGATCTCCTTGCCGACTTGGGCACCTCCAAGCCCCAGTCACGGCCCTAGCACCTCTTCCTCGGCGTGTCTAAACCCTAGAACACCGAGGACTCTCTCATACTCCACCATACTCGCTCGGCTTAAGGCGAAGCCTGCGAGATCTCCCTCTACTTAGGTACCACGCGTTGTGTTGCCGGAATCGCGAGAGAGTGCTACAACCTCCATTTCTGCTGGAACAAGGGAGAGGAAGGTCTTCGTCGAAATGTCGAGCGATGTGACCATTGGGAGCTGCCTTCTGAACATCGCCGGAAGGAACGTCTACGCAATCTTGAGATCGGGAAGAGTACGACTACATCACCCACGAGAATCCGCTCTCGTTAAACACTTTGGAATCTTCGAGGGTGAGTTATTCCATCGACTCGTTGCTACAATCTAGTAGATAGATCTTGGCTTGTTTGTTTGTATGCGATAGAATTTTTTTGTTTTCCATGCTACGAATCCCTACAGGTTCAGGCCCCCGGAGGGAAAACCCTACTCCTGCTTGTCTGATCTTGATTATGGCGGAACCGAAAGTTACAGGGGTGCGCAGATGCAATCTGGCGTGGAGGTGTGTAGGCGGTGGTATGCGAGAGATTGTAAGAGTGTTAGATCTAGATCTGTAGATCTATTGTGGCATCTATTGTAACGTAGCGACGTGTCCTACTCGTTGGACCCTCCTAGCCTTTATATATGGGGAGGCTAGGTCTCGGGTGCCAATACGATTAGGTTACAAGTTAGATTCGAACTCTAGTCTTGAGGTTTCCTTGTCTTGTGCGCTTGGGACTCCGTGTTCATATGGGCTTCGTTCTAGCCGAACCGTCATAGGCGTCATGGACCCGGGCAGGTCATCGAGTGGGCCTTCCTTGAGCTGGACCAGGTATGCTGATGTCGTGTACCCACAGGGTATAACCATGTCATTTTTTGTTATGAGAAAACTTAGTGATTAAAGCCATCACGAACTTGATGGCACACTTTATATTCTTTGCCCCTAATAAACTTGAACCATTGTGACAACTTTGTTGTATATGCTTGCACTTATAAGTTGGAATTAGCAGAACCGTGTCATCACGGGGAACGTTTTCAACATTGCACTTGTACTTTGTACTCAGTTGATATCATGCTCTTTTGTCTATGGATGTCACCGGTGTGAAATAAAGATGGAACTTGTAAGTCCATGGAATTTGTGTCCTGTGTTAGAAAGCACTGGGCCTAGCCTAAGCCATGCCTAATCATGGTGGAAACTTGCAGCATCACCATAATGAGCTATCTATGAAGCATCCTCAATAAAAATCTATGAATATGGTAAATAAAAAGATTGCTGGGATGCTCATTGTCTGCTTGCCTTGTCATTTTGGTTATGGGAAAGCTCCTGTAAAATGTGCAAGTGGTACCCCGTTGGCGGTTCTCAATGATATGTAAATACTTACAATGACAAGAACTTACCTGGGCCCAAAGTTGAGTATGCATGAGGTGTGGCCCTCGTATTCAAGGGACTTAAGATTGCCAACTTATACTTCATCAAGAATATACTCCATTTTTGCCACTTTAACCTTAATCACTTCAAGATACTTATGATAGGGGCAATGAGGGCTAAAAGCTAAAAAGTACCATAATTTTTGGAAGCTCTTTTTGAAACTTGTAATCCCTGCTTCCTTTATAAAAAAGTCCTTTCTTCCACCACTATTGAGTCTCCACCTTCTACCTTTAGGCACCATTAAGAGAGCATAGTTGTCATTCTGTGTGCAGTGTTCCAAAGCTTATTGATTGATGCATATTGTGATATTACTTGTTCTTGTGCTATTTGTTTCTAGTCACCCTTGTGAACTTTGAAGGTGTCCTATGCATCTCTATTGCAACTCTATGAGGGACAAGCTGATTGCCACTATGTTATGTTTTCTGTATGTGAAACAAACAAATGTTTTTCAATGCATGTTATTCATGATCTTTTTTTGTAGCTTGACATGTTGCATGCATAGTTACTATGTCCTATTGTTACAACTCCATCTTTCATGCACATGTTTAGAGTTCTTTGGTCCCAGCTTTCAATGCTTGCAAATGGTTGGATCTTTATCGTGAGGTGCATGTCACCTCAAAAATTATTCTTTTATCACTTACCTACTCGAGGACGAGCAGGAGTTAAGCTTGGGGATGCTGATACGTTGGAAACGTATCTATAATTTTTGATGCTCCATGATTGTTTAGTATCTACTTTGCTTTGCTTTGTCTACACTTTGAGGTGCTTTTTACATGTTTTCTGGTACTAACCTACTAACAAGTTGCAACAGTGCCAGATGCATGTTTTCTTCTGTTTTTGGTTTCAAAAAAGTTAGTAAAGAAATATTCTCGGAATTGGACGGGACAAACTTCAAAGTCAATTACTTTCCGTGGGAACAAGAAGTCCAGAGGGAGCAGGAGGGCCGGCCAGGCGGCAGACCAACCTAGGCGGGTGGGATCTGCCCTGCTGCACAGGAGGTGGGGCCCCCGGTCGCCTCCTCGGCCTCCCCTTCGCCTATAAGAAGCCCCAATGCAGAAACCCTAAGCACCCGATCAAATCTCCACGAAACCTTTTGTAGCCACCGCCACCATCGTCCCTAGATCGGGGAGGATCTGAAGTTCTTCCCGGCACCCTGCCGGAGGGGAGATCATCCTGGAGGCCTTCTCTCCGGTATGATGCGTGAGTAGTTCCACCTTGGACTATGGGTCCATGTAGTAGCTAGATGGCTGTATCTCCTCCTTGTGCTTTCATGTATAGATCTTGTGAGCTTTGTTCATGATCAAGATCTAATCTATTTGTAATCATGCCTGTTGTGTTTGCAGGGATCCGATGGATATTGAGATTATTATGTTGGTTTGATTAATGGTTTTGTCTTTATGATTCTATCATGTATGTGTTGTTTGTCATCTTGCATGCCCTCCGTTGTTAGTAGATATCTTGGACAAGTAGTTGCTAGTGACTCCAAGAGGGGGTATTTATGCTCGATAGTGGTTTCATGCCTCTAGTTTCCAAGGGAAGTGACAATAATCTCTTCGGTTGTAGATGTGTTGTTGCTACTAGGGAGAAAACAAGAGTCTCTTGTTCATGGAACATGTGGACTGTTTACCTTACACACTTTGCTTAAAACAATTGTTTGTTGCTTGCAACTTAATACTGGAGGGGGTTCGGATGATAACCTGAAGGTGGACTTCTAGTCATAGATGCAGTTGGATGGCGGTCTATGTATCTTGTTGTATTGCCCAATCGAATCTCATAGGATCTTTCTAACTAGTAATTGCATTGTTATGCCTTGCTCAGTTCCTGTCAATTGCTCTGCTATAATTTGTTTACCCTTCATGCCATGTTGTTTATCTAAGGATAACACCTCTAGTGAACTATGGACCCCGGTCCAATCTTTACCATTGATACATCTTCCATTGTTACTTGTTTACTTGCTAAAAACCATTACCTTCCACACCATACGTTTAATCCTTTGTTACAGCAAACCGGTGAGCTTGACAACCTCATTGATTCGTTGGGACAAAGTATTGAGTTTGTGTTGTGCAGGTCTCCATGTTGCTTGCAACACCTCTGAGACGTTTCCTTCCCCCTTCAGGTTCGATAACCTCGGTCTCTACTGAGGGTAACTTGCTGCTATGCTCATCACACCTTGCTCTTGGGGTTCCAACGAAGTGTCTCACGCCAACACTGGGTGCACGCATCAAGATCCACAGAGCCAGAAGACGAGATGGAGTGGAGGCCTGGGGGGCCCAAACCCCTGCCAGGCCCGGGTGGGCCCAGCTCGTGCCTAGGGGGTGCGGCCACCCCAGGCACCCCCTCGGGCTCCCCGTTCGCCTATAAGTTACCCCTTGACCTAAAAACCGAGGGGGTTCGACGTTTTTCCAGAAAGAGTTCCGCTACGCCGCCACCACCAGAAACCAAGATTCAGATCCAAAAACTCCGTTCTGGCACCCTGCCGGGACGGGGAATTTGGGGAGGATCATCGCCATCGTCATCACCAACATCTCTCCATCAACCATCAATGTTTACCTCATCCATGAGTGAGTAATCCCCCGTTGTAGGCTATGGGGATGGTAGGGATTAGATGAGTTCTATCATGTAATCGAATAAGATTGTTAGGGCATAGTGCCTAGTATCTCTTTTAGTGCTATTTGACTTTGTTGCAACTTGTTATGCTTAATGCTTGTAACTAGGGCCCGAGTGCCATGATCTCAGATCTGAACTTATTGTTGAATCATTATGATAGTATTGTTTGTGATCTTATCTGCAAGTTGTGTACACATATTATTGTTCGGATCGAAAGGCCCTGAAGTGACAGAAATTGGGACAATCGGAGGGGATGGTTGTGGTGTGAGGATCACATGTTTTCACGGAGTGTTAATGCTTTGCTCCGGTGCTCTATTAAAAGGAGCACCTTAATTCCCAGTAGTTCCCTAGAGGCCCCGCTGCCACGGGCTGGTAGGACAAAATATGTTGTGCAAGTTCTCATTGCGAGCACGCATGACCATATATGGAGCACATGCCTAGGATTGTTTAGTACTTGGATGCTTGTTCTTATTTATCTGCAATTTCCCTAGATCTTGAAGTTACATGTTTAGACTCGTCCATGCAACGCCCGTCCGTCTGTCCCTATGCCTACCGCGCTCATATCCTACTGTTTGCTACTACTGTTACTATTGCTCATGTTTTACTGCTGCTATTGCTTTGTTGTTGCTACTACAAACTGTTGCTACTAATAAACTTCTGTGAGCAAGAACTATTTCTAGGTGCAGCTGAATTGATAACTCAGTTGTTAAGGTTTGCAAGTATTCTTTGACTCCCCTTGTGTCGAATCAATAAATTGGGTAATACTATCCGCGAAGACTGTTGCGATCCCCTATACTTGGGGGTCATCGCCCTTTCTCTCTCCTCTCTAAATATACTTACTCTCCATAACTTGGGATTAACACATACAATCTTTAAATCGAGTTGAGTTGTACATGAAAAAGATCCCCATCAATGATTGAGTTCTATTCTAACCATCGGTTTCGAGGTTGGTGAAATGTATCTTCTCAGATTCGTGGTCAAAGTTGGAGTTTTTGTGCTTATTTCGCCAGATTTGTCGAACACAAGCAACCGCTTGAAGTGTCCTTTGAAGAGTAGATTGTTATTGTTGTTCCCCATAATTTTTGTGTTGCAAGTTTTGCATTTGATACAGGTATAGATCTCTCTATGTAACTCTCCTCTATGAATTGTAACCTGTAACTTGCAGCTACCCGAGGATGAACTTGACCTTGTATGTGAGGTTGAAGATGATGTACATGAAGATGGTCTACTCGATGGGTGGGTCATGCAGGTAGAGGAACGTCAAGGTCGTCGTAGCTGTCACCGTCGATCGTGCGTAGCTCCCCTTCACTCCAGGCGGTTGAGTCCTCCGTGTTCGATCTCGAGTTCCTGTACGCTACAGGCAAGGGCGACGACATGGCAAGCATGTTGATACGTCGTAAACGTATCTATAATTTTTGATGCTCCATGCTTGTTTTGCGCCAACTGTCTTATGTTTTGTCTACACTTTGAGGTATTTTTATACACTTTTTGGAACTAACCTATTGACAACATGTTACAGTGCCAGTTGCCTGTTTTCTGTTGTTTTTGGTTTCAGAAAAGCTAAAAATGAATATTCTCGGAATTGGACGGGACAAAATCCAAAGTTACTATTTTTTTCGGAGCAATACGGAAAATCGAAGAAGAGACAGAGTAGGGCACCAGGGTGGGCACACCCTAGGGTGGCGCGGGCCCACCCTGGCCGTGCCACCAGGGGGTGTGGCCCCCCTGGCTGCCTCCTCGCCTTTCCCCTTCGCCTATAAGAAGCCCCCGGGGATAAAACCCTAAAGCGCCTAGCAAAAATCCAAGAAAAGTTCCGGTGCGCCGTAACCACTGAAGGGGAGATTCAGGGGACAAAAGTCTCTGTTCCGGCACCCTACTAGGACGGGAAAGTGCCCTAGAGCCATCTCCATCGATCTCCACCACCATCTCCATCGCCGTTGCTGATTCCCATGATAAGGAGGGAGTAGTTCTTCCTCGAGGCTAAGGGCTCTACCGGTAGATATGTGTTCATCTCACTCTCTATGTGTGATCTTATTGGGATCATGAGCTTTGTAATAAAGTAGATCTACTCTGTTACTCAAGTGTTTTAATAGATATCTGGCTCTCCCCACATGTGTGAAACTGACAACATGCATACCGTGGTGGCACTTAGGCTAGAGTTTACATAAATACTCAAGTGCTTCAATAGATATCTGCTCTCCCCACATGTGTGAAAGTGACAGCATGCACGTTGTGGTGGCAGTTAGGCTAGAGTTCATAAATATTTATCATGAGTATATTTTGAGTTGGTTGTCTCTATGAAATTGTGGCGTTTGAAGGAACCATCTAGCGCTCAAGGTGACAGTGTGGGGTTATCTAGATGGGGATTGCAAACTTTAAGGAGTGTTTTTGTAGCCCTACCGTGGATTAGAGTGTCCAACCGGGGAGTAGTTTAGGGTAGTATCATGAAGAGAATATATTTATTAAGAGTGTTCACTAGTGAAAGTATGATCCCTAGGCCTTGTTTCTAAACATTAAAACATCGTTTGCATCTAGATTTGTTACATGTTTGCTTACTTCCATCTTTATTTCAGTTTGCCTTTAGTCTCTTCCACTCCATCAAAGTATTTTCTGTGGTCGTTGTCGGGGATCTACAAGACAATTCAACCTGTTCCTCCCCGTCAAAAGCTCTTTTCTGGCACCGTTGTCTTATATCCATATCACTTGTATTTCACTATCTCTTCGCCAACTAGTGCACCTATACACCTGACAAGTGTATTGGGTGTGTTGGGGACACAAGAGACTTCTTGTATCTTGATTGTAGGGTTGCTTGAGAGGGATACCTTTGACCACTTCCTTCCTAAGTTTGATAAACCTTGGGTAATCCACTTAAGGGAAACTTGCTGTTGTTCTACAAACCTCTACACTTGGAGGCCCAACAACTGTCTACAAGAATAGAAGTGCGTAGACATCAATCTCTTTTCTGGCGCCATTGTCGGGGAGGTAAGGTAAAAGATACTCACATCCTCCAGTGTGAGTGCTTGAAGTTATTTCCTTTAGATTCTGCAATTTTATCTTTTTGTTTCTTGTTTTCACTAGTTAGGCTTAATGGAAAACAACAACAAAAATTAGAGAGCTTTATAGTGTTTATCTTGAGTTAGGACATGAAGTGTTTGAAGAGAAAATTTAAAAACCTATGGAACTTTATTTGCATGCTAATAGTAATGCTATTAGTATGAATTCTTTGAACACCATTATTGCTAATTCTATGGAAACGTCTAAGCTTGGGTAAGCTAGTTTTTATGAAAATGATCTTTTTAGTTCCCCAGCTTTAGAGGAGAAAATTTGTTATGATGATACTATACCTCCAATATATGATGATTACAATGATGAATTTGATATTTTCGGTCCACCTACTATTGAGGAGAAAATTAATTATGATTATAATATGCCTCCTATATTTGATGATTATGGTGATGAGAATAATAATGATAGCTATTCTGTTGAATTTTCTCCCACTACAATTAATAAGAGTGCCTATCCTTATGTGGAGAGTATTAATTATTATATTCACGTGGCTCATGATAAGAATGTTTTATGTGATAGTTATATTGTTATTTTATTCATGTTGCTACTAAAAGTTATTATGAGAGAGGGAAACATGGTTTTAAGTATTTCAACAATATTAAGTTTCCCCTGTTTATGTTGAAAATTTTGAAGTTGCACTTGTTTTACTTTCCTATGCTTGTTGCTTTGTGCTTTCATGACTTTTTTTATTTACAAGATTCCTATGCATAGAAAGTGGGTTAGACTTAAATGTGTTTTGAATTTGCTTCTTGATGCTCTCTTTTACTTCAATTCATATTTCTTATGTGAGCATCTTCTCAAACTATCAAGCCTAACTTAAAGGGGTAAAGAAAAGTACTTCTTGGGAGATAACCCAGTAGTTTCTTGAGCCTTGGAAGTTATTACTTCTGTAATAACCTCTCATTATCCTTTTTGTTTGATTTTTTGCCAATAATAACCTCTAATGAGATAGAAGTAAGATTTGGGAAAGTTGTTATCCTGAAACAGATTTTTGTGCTTCACTGTAAACATTCGTGAAAAATCTTTGTATGTCGGATTGAGCTGTACTTCTCTGAGTAAATCCCCCATGTTGTTAGCTAACTTTCGTTAGTTTAACACTTTGATTTGAGCAACAAAAGGTCTTCAAAAAATCGGTTTTTACCTGTTGGTCTGTTTTAACAGATTTCTGCCATTATTTGCATTCGCCTCTTTATCAATTTCTTTTTGAGTTCTCTTTGGTAAATTGATATTTTTGAAGGAATTGCTACAGTAGCTTGTGTTTTTAATGAAAGTTTTGTTGTTTTAAAACTAAACTCAAAGGTTTATTATCTTTTGAATGCACTAATGTTGCTAATGAAGATTGTGTGAAGTTTTGTATGAAGGAAAATTTTTAGGTGTAAGGGAAGAATGATGTAATGAGATGAAGAATGGACAAAAGCTCAAGCTTGGGATACCACCCCGTGTCACCCCAAGAAATATTCAAGAGGTACAAGCGTCAAAGCTTGGGGATGCCCAAGGCATCCCCTTCTCCATCAATAAAAATCTCAGGTCTTTCTAGACACTTCGTTTTTATTGTTTCATGCACTGTTGTGTTGTTCTTGGAGCGTCTTAGTTTTTGGTTTTGGTTTTGTTTGCTTGGTTTGCTGCAATAAGTTGGTTGATCAAAAAACACTTCTTTTGGAGAGCAACACACTCTATTTTCATTGCCTAGAACACTCTAGTTTTCATTCTTATTATTTTGTGAGTGTTCTCTTTTGCTAGCACTGTGTTTAGCCTTAGTTTCTTGTGCTTTCAGCTTAGGACTTTTTAGTTCTTCTTTGTGGATTTGTGATACAAGCTCACTGATATTTATTGATTATTATCTTTGTGAGTTGTTTCAAATAAGTTGATTGGTGTTGGAAAAGAGTAGAAAGTTTCATGCTTAAGTGATACAAAAAGGAGCTTGTTTTGACTGTGACTTAGACTTTATCCTATCATGCTAGATGTTGCTTTGACCTTATGCTTAGTGATTATTACTGTAGCATGACTTGTTCCAAACAATTAGGATTGCTTAATGTGCCTTGAAAGAATCATACGTTGTTTTAACATACAAAAGCATAGTATTGTGGTATTCTCCTTTGATGTTTTGTTTGGGTTGACTTGGCACATGCTCACACCATGTTATGACTATGAAAAAGTCACCTTAGCCTCTATGCTCATTTGGTTTTTGACTTGTGGTACCACTTTATGCTTTGATTAGTAATGTTTTGTCGCTCTGCATGATTATGGCTATTATTGCTCTCTTAGCTGGTCGCTCCTAGTCTTTTGCCTGCCTCCACTTGTATGAGTAAGCTCTAATCATGCATCCAACTCCCAAGAAACCAAGTTATTCCAAAGTGTCCACCATAAATTCCAATGCATGGTGTGTTACATCATTCCAAGTATATTCTTGTTTTATCTATCTTCCAAATTAAACTTGTTATGTGAAACTTAGTGATTAAATCTCTCACGAACTTGATGTCACACTTTATTTTTCTTGACCCTAAATAAACTTGAACCATTGTGTCATCTATGTTATATATGCTTGCACTTATACATTGGAATTAGCA
Organism: Avena insularis; assembly: GCA_023614405.1. NCBI lineage: Eukaryota > Viridiplantae > Streptophyta > Magnoliopsida > Poales > Poaceae > Avena > Avena insularis. Next base: position 23,893,468 of record CM042689.1, on the reverse strand, counting down.
GAACCATGCTGTCACAGGGAACACTTTCAACATTGCACATGTACATTGTACCCAGTTGATATCATGCTCTTTTGTTTGCGGATGTTGTCGGTGTGAAATAAAAGGGAGCTTGTAAGTCCATGGAGTTATGTATGTGTGTTAGAGAAACGCCTGGGCCGCTAGCCTAAGCCATGCCTAATCGTGGTGGAAACTTGCAGCATCACCATAGTGAGCAATATATAAAACATTCTTCTTATAAAGAGAGAGAGAGAGAAGAGATTGAGAAAAATAAAAAAAAATATGAGAAAAGAGGAAAGAGAAAAAAGCACCATTTTCCCATGGTAAATAAGAAGATTGCTGAGATGCTTATTGTTTGCTTGCCTTATCATTTTGATATGGGATAGCTCATGTATCATGGGACAAGGGGTACTCCGTTGGCGGTTCTCTATGATACACATGTACTTACTATGACAAGAACTTACCGATAACTAAAGTTGAGTAGCATGAGGAGCGCCCCTCGTACTCAAGGGACATGAGATTGCCAACTTATACTTTGTCAAGCATATACTCCATATTTTGTTCACTTTAGCCTTAATCACTTCAAGATGCTTATGATAGGGGCAATGGGAGCTGAAAACTAACAAGTACCATAATTTTTGGAAGCTCTTTATGAAACTTGAAATCCCTGCTTCCCTTTGTGAAGGACCTTTCTTCCACTTTTATATTAAGTCTCCATCTTCTATCCTTAGGCACCAATTAAGAGAGCATAGTTGTCATTCTTAGTTCTATGTGTATTGTCCTCAAACTTATTGATTGATTCATATTGTTGATATTGCTTGCTCTTGAACTATTTGTATCTAGTCACTCTTATGAACTTTGAAGGTGTCCTATGAATTTATTGCTACTCCATGAGGGACAAGCTGAATGCCACTATGCTATGTTTTCTATATGTGAAACAAAAAATGTCTTTCAATGCATTGTTATTCATGATCTTTGTTTGTATCCTTTCATGTTGCAGCATAGTTGTTTTGTCTTATTGTTAGAATTCCATCTTTCATGCTCATGTTTAGAGTACTTTGATCCCAGTTTTCAATGCTTACAAATGGTTTAATCTTGACTGTGATGGTGCATGTCACCTCAAAAATTATTATTTTTATCACTTACCTACTCGAGGACGAGCAGGAGTTAAGCTTGGAGATGCTTGATACGTCGTAAACATATCTATAATTTTTGATGCTCCATGCTTGTTTTGCGCCAACTATCTTATGTTTTTTTACACCTTGAGGTATTTTTATACACTTCTGGAACTAACCTATTGACAAGATGCCACATTGCCAGTTGCCTGTTTTCTGCTGTTTTTGGTTTCAGAAAAGCTAAAAAATGAATATTCTCGAATTGGACGAGACAAAAGCCAAAGTTATTATTTTTTCTGGAGCGATACGAAAAATCGAAGAAGAGACAAAGTAGGGCACCAGGGTGGGCACAACCTAGGATGGCGCGGGCCCACCCTGGCCGCGCCACCAGGGGGTGTGGCCCTCCTGGCTGCCTCCTCGCCTTGCCCCTTCGCCTATAAGAAGTCCCCGGGGAGAAAACCCTAAAGCACCTAGCAAAAAATCCAAGAAAAGTTCCGCTGCGCTGCCGCCACCGAAGGGGAGATTCGAGGGACAGAAGTCTCTGTTCTGGCACCCTGTCGGGACGGGGAAGTGCCCCCGAAGCCATCTCCATCGATCTCCATCACCATCTCCATAGCCGTTGCTGATTCCAATGATGAGGAGGGAATCTTCCTCGAGGCTAAGGGCTCTACCGGTAGCTATGTGTTCATCTTCTCTCCCCACGTGTGTGAAAGTGACAGCGTGCACACCGTGGTGGCAATTAGGCTAGAGTTCATAAATATTTATCATGAGTATATTTTGATGTGGTTGTCTTTATGAAATTGTGGTGTTTAAAGGAACCATCTAGCGCTCAAGGTGACAGTGTGGGGTTATTTAGATGGGGATTGCAAACTTTAAGGAGTGCTTTTGTAGCCCTACCGTGGATTAGAGTGTCCAACCGGAGAGTAGTTCAGGGTAGTATCATGAATAGAATATATTTATTAAGAGTGTTCACTAGTGAAAGTATGATCCCTAGGCCTTGTTTCTAAACATTGAAACACCATTTGTATATAGATCTGTTACATGTTTGTTTGCTTTCATCTTTATTTCAGTTTGCCTTTAGTCTCTTCCACGCCATCAAAGTCTTTTCTGTGGTCGTTGCCAGGGATCTACAAGACACTTCAACTTGTTCCTTCCTGTCAAAAGCTCTTTTCTGGCACCGTTGTCTTATATCCATATCACTTGTATTTCACTATCTCTTCGCCGAACTAGTGCACCTATACACCTAACAAGTGTATTGGGTGTGTTGGGGACACAAGAGACTTCTTGTATCTTGATTGCAGGATTGCTTGAGAGGGATACCTTTAATCACGTCCTCCCTGAGTTCGATAAACCTTGGGTAATACACTTAAGGGAAACTTGCCGCTGTTCTACAAACCTCTGCACTTGGAGGCCCAACAACTATCTACAAGAATAAAAGTGCGTAGACATCACATGTTCAACTAGTTTCTAGTCCAGCCGCCATCGAGCAACACTATTATGTCTAGCTGCCTGCGTTATCCGATGCTAGCGGCAGGTGTCCTGCCGGCCTCCGCCGCCGGCATAGCCACAAGAGGTGTCCCGCCGACCTCCGTTGTCGGCACATCCGCAACAGTTGTTACACTCTTCGCCTCATAGGTTGTTGCGCCAGTAAGTACAGGTGCCCGTCGCCCTCCGTCGTCGTAGCAACCCTTCATTACCGTCGCAGCCCTCCAACAGGAAGAACACAATCACTGCTAATGGTCGTTTTATTGTGTGTGTGTCAGTGAAACAGGTACAAACAACCAAACACCCCAGTTTCGTATATGTCCTTATGCAAAAAATCTCTACACAGGCTACCAAACGAAATGCAAAAGGTGGCTCATCCACTGTGTGTGCGTGGCACTGCTGTCCGTGGACATGCCTCGGTGAGCCCCAAATTCCATGCAGGCTACCAAACACCCCCAAATGAATGAATGGATGAATTGAAAACCCGCGTTGACCATGGAGACAGGAGACCACACCGACGGCACAACGCTGTCATCACCGCCGACAATCTGTGCACTGACCTCGTAGCCGGTGCGTTGCCACTGTCGCCAGGTCTATTCTCTTCCCTCGCTCTCTCTGTCCAAAATTGGTCCATTTGTTTAGACTAGTTTGACTGCCACAGTTGATGCATCCTGCTAGTGGGTCCAAATAGTTAAGTATCGATCAAAGCAACTAATTACTATATCTTTGCTTTGTGTAAGCAATTACCCTAATTGCTGGTGTTCTGTGCAAAAAATCTAGAGATGTGGTTTGGTGCAACAAATGTTCTAATAACTGGTTTTATGTGCAATTTTCTCTAATTCGATCAAAGTTGGTATGGAAAAAAGTCCACTTTTGGATTTTTTTTTACGTTGAGTCTTTGAGCACTTTTCCTGAATTGTGGTGTTTTTTTCAATTTATACTGAGTAGTGCAAGACTCGACCCGTGTAGGTAACGCGTCACCAGGCTGGCGACAACCGTGGATGCCGCAGCAGCTTCCAGCGCGAACCAATCCGAACCGTCGCTTCGTGACCAGGCGGAAGGCGCGTCACGCCTGCTACCGTGGCAAGGCAGCCGTCGCGTTCCGACCCCGGCGATCTCACTTCTCTCTTCGCCTCGTCAGAAGAAGGGGAAAATCACCGATCCTCCCCGATTCCCAGCTCGATTGATTCCCCGTTCCTCCTTCCCACCAAATCTCGCCCCCCTCGCCTCCACCGCGTCTCCCCCATCGCGTGCTCCTCTCCTCTCCACCCCCCTCCTCCAGTACCGTGACCAAACCCGTCAATCCCCACCCACCGGCCGACCCAAACCGACGCGGCGACCCAGATCCAGATCCGCCGGCGGCGGCGGCAGCCATGCACCCGTCGCGGTCCGCGCCGGCGTCGTTCCGGGACCGCACCAACGAGTTCCGCTCCGCCGTCGAGAGCGCGCGCCGCCACGTCGCCTCGTACCCCGCCGCCGCGTCGGCCAGCGGCAGCGGCGGGCCCCTCGACGACTCGCGCTCCGCCGCGTCGGCGCACTCCGAGTTCAACCACCGCGCGTCCAAGATCGGGCTCGGGATCCACCAGACCTCCCAGAAGCTCGCCCGCCTCGCAAAATGTATACCTAACCACCCCCCCTCCCGTTCCATTTACCATACTCTATTCGTGCTTGCGTCGGCGCCGGTTAGTCGAACTGTTAGTTTTACCCCTTCGAGCGTTTGGGTTGGGATCTCGGTATGTGCGTTGTGTAGACTGCAGAGCTCATGCTCGGTTGGTTCGTAGCATGGGAAGACGCTACCATAGTAACATGTATGGATGACTACTTTGCATTGTAGTCGCGGTCTTGCGGATGATTGCCAGTAGCTAACGTGTTAATAGTTGCCATACGAGCGAGACATACACTCCTATATTACATGATATTTGGCCTAGCTGCTTAATGTTTTTATCGATCTTCCAGTTCTTAACGATATTTGGCATCCCTTACCATGCTCGCCCTGGACAACCCACGCTCCGCTGCGTCGGCGCACTCTGAGTTCAACCGCAGTGTGTCAACGATCGGGCTCAAGATCCACCAGACCTCCCAGAAGCTTGCGCGTCTTGCCAAATGTATACCTACCTACCTACCTACCTAACTCCCTCATCATTCCATTTCCATTTACCATAGTCCGTTCGTGCTTGCGTTGCCACTGATCAGTTGAAACGGTAGCTCCTCTTGAGCTGCTGGGTTGAGATCTCGGTATGAGCATTGTGTAGACTGCAGAGCTCATGCTCGGTTAGTTTGCACCATGGGAGATGCCAACATGTATGGATGACGATCTGATGCTTGGCGTTGTAGTTGTGGTCTTGCGGATGATTGCCAGTAATAACGTGTTCACCGTTGCCATAGGAGCAAGACATATACTCCTATATTGTACTCCCTCCGTCTCAAAATAGATGTCTTGGGTTTTTCAAAATTTGGATGAATCTATATACTAAATAGTGTCTAGATTCATCCAAATCTTGACAAATTTGAGACATCTATTTTGAGACGGAGGGAGTATGATATTTGACTTAGCTGCTTAAAGTTTTTATTGATCTTCTAGTGCTTGTGGCTAGCTGGAGATCATTTGTGTGTAGTTTGCTTTGTTCTTACCAGGATGGATGATGCTCTGCACTTGTGATGGTATCATTGACTGCATTTGCCTCATGTCATGCCACTTTTGTGCATTACTACTAGGTCTGATAGTCGCCACTTGTTAGATGAGCATTTCTTAAGTCATTACTACCATGTACTGAAGGAAGCTAGATGAACATTCTTTTCAGCCTCAGTATTATATGCATTACTGATGTGCATGTGCAATACGAGTGCTAGGTTATTGAGAGTAAAACGGTACCTTGATCTCTGGATGGTTTATGAAATGTCTGCATATCTACTCAAATGCTGTGCAGTTTGGTCCTACTGGTTGGCTCTTTCATGTTGTCATTTCGTAGGAGGATGCGTATCTTTAGCGCTAATGCTTTTTCCTTTTTTGGAGTGAAATTTAGATTTAATATGGTTGCTACTTATTTGCACCATTTTGTAGTAATGTGTTATTTTTGCAATGGATAGTATGGATTGATGCTGATTTCACAACATGATTATTTACAGTGGCAAAGAGGACATCTGTTTTTGATGACCCAACCTTAGAGATACAAGAGTTGACTTCAGTTGTTAAGAAGGATATTGGTGCTTTGAACAATGCTGTTATGGACCTACAAGTTCTCTGCAATTCACAGAATGAGAGTGGTAATCTTTCCATGGATACAACAAATCATTCCACTACTGTTGTGGACAACCTAAAAAATCGCCTGATGAGTGCCACCAAAGAATTCAAAGAAGTTCTTACTATGCGGACAGAGGTCAGATAAAAATAGCAATTTCAGTATTCAAATATGTTTGTCTCCCATTTACTTATTCTGTAGATAGTGTCTTCATTATAGATGGCGTACTAAGCTTGTTTTCCCCTGAATTTGCAGAACTTGAAGGTTCATGAAAATAGAAGGCAAATGTTCTCCTCTTCAGCTGCGAAGGATGCATCAAATCCATTCATGCGTCAGCGCCCACTTGTTGCCAGGGACGCATCCGACTCTGTGCCTCCAGCACCATGGGCCAGTGACTCTGCGACTACACCTTTATTTCAGAGGTAAGATTAAGTGTTAAATTTGATTAGTGTGTACTTCCATTTTGAGCAGGTTTGCACACCCGCTTAGTTTAGGCCTTTGCATGCTATGCTAGTTGGAGATCACACTGCAAAACCAGTAAATATTTGATACTTATTGTCAGATGTCTGATTGTTGTGATAAAATGATATAGACACAGAGATTCGCAAACCCAAAAGATGGTGGCTGCTGTAACTTGCTTTGATAAACATTTCTCCACCCGTGATAGAGCCATTAGTACCATGAAGGTTATACCGTTATTAATAGCTATGGACAATATGGGGTTGAGGCCTTGAACCCTGCTGTCTAGGTGCCGTTATGGGCTGATATCACATTGCCTGAAAGGTGCATAAGGGGAAGTAAAGTAGAAGGACCTAGTCAGGTAGGGTTAATTGGGCAAGTGAACTCTTATTCCATTGTTTGATGAGAAATACAAAAGGCCAAGGCTTATATAACTGTCTGTTATCAAGGGAATGATAAACTAACATGTAGACAAGTGCAAATATGATCTGCTTAACGGACTAATGGAATCAAATTGGACTGTCTGTTATCAAGGGAATGAATCAAATTGGACTGTCTGTTACCAAGGGAATGAGAAACTAACATGTAGACAAGTGCAGATATGATCTGCTTACCGGGCTAATGGAATCAAATTGGACCGACTCTTCCTGATTTGTCGTTTAACCATATAAAGTTTTGCAAGTATTTGACAGTGTGCTTCTGGAGTTCTGTGTTGAATTTTCTGCTTCTGTTCACCAGGAAGAAAACCAATGGAGATCATGGAGCATCATCATCATCATCAACAGCTCCTGCTTTCATGCAGCAGCAGCAGTTGGCAGTACAGCAGGACAGTTACATGCAGAGCAGAGCCGAGGCTCTTCAAAATGTGGAATCAACCATACATGAACTGAGCAACATCTTTACACAGCTGGCAACCATGGTGTCTCAGCAGGGAGAGCTAGCAATCAGGTGAACTTTCTGCTATTTAAGCTTGTTTCATCTAGTCTCAGGAGTAGCCAATGTTAAACTTAAGTCATATGTATACCTTCTGAAGAATTTCAAGCTCTGTACCTGATCACAACCTAAAGTCCTAGAGTATCCCATTGTATGACATTTTCTGGAAAATAGTGATGAATCTTAATTGATTATTTCAGTCTTTTCATCTACCGGAGATCAAGATTCTTTTTCTTGACATTTTAGTCAAAGTATTATTTAAGCCTGCGATGTCAGGGTTAAATATTCTTAATTATTCATGAGGAAATCAGTTCAGATGGATTATACGAGATTAGGTTTTCTGCACCAATACTTTCTTCATGTTTATCTTTTCTTGATTTTTTCTGTTGGGTTACAGTTTTTGCTAAGCTTTATTTTCTGTTGTATGTATGACAGAATCGACGAGAACATGGAGGAGACAGTAGCTAACGTCGAGGGAGCACAGGGTCAGCTCCTGAAGTACCTGAACAGCATTTCGTCGAACCGGTGGCTGATGATGAAGATATTCTTCGTGCTGATGGTTTTCCTCATGATCTTCATATTCTTCGTTGCATGATCCCCTTGTAATACCACCGCCACATGTTCCGCACAAGTATATTCTTTGATTTTACTGAACTACACCATGTACAACAATTTTCACTCGGATGATGAGCCGCCGTTTAGCCTCTGTTGGTCTTGTAAATTGTGAGAAGCTCCGGCTGTGATCTGTTACAATCAGGCGGTGATATTTTTACAGTATGCTATGTTTGTATACTTATTATTATCGTTGTCAGATCATGTGCCTGGTTCCTGTCGCCCCCCTCCCCTTTTCATTGGTCTGTGAAAAATGTTTGACTGATAAAATAATTGCCGGTTAATGGTCTTGCGCTATCGGAAAATGCCCGTCTGGGTGTTTCCTGTGCCCCTCTTTGGGCAACTCCCAAAGACCGAGGCCGTCCGAAACTGTCCTCGCGATAAGATCACGATCCCATTCCTAACCTAAATTTGGTTTCAGTATGTGGGACGCGGACTGTCTATCACGGGGCAAGGCCCAATGGGGGCACCACAAATGGATCATGATCCTAAACGGATCGGATCAGATATTGATATTACAATATTCTTTACATATTTTTTTGGCGGATTCGAAGCGGAGTGAATAATAGCCGAATGCGGATTATCTCGGATTGCGGATATGGAGCGGACTCAGATCAGAAGAGGATAATCGAAAAAATACACATAGAAAAATAAAATTTTATTTAGTTTATGCAAAAGAAATGACAAGAAAGCGCCCAACACTAGATTGCAGTAGTATAAAAGTGCAAGATTGATAATAGCATAGTATAACGTGCATATGTAGCATGCATAGCCAGCCGATACACTTATAAAATTGTCTAGATATTAGGGTTGTGCTAGATTTATCGGATTATCCTATTGAAGTACCTCGGATAATCCACATAAAATGTCGAATTATCCTTATCCGTCGGATATCATCAATACCATATCCGCCACCATATTCATCGGATATCCGCTCGATAAATATCCACATCCGCATCTATATCCGTCGAATATCTAAAAATACATACCATATCCTCAAAAACGGACGCGAATGCGGATTCGGAGTGAAAAATATCCGTACCATTTACATCCCTAATGGTGGACGCGGACTGTCCATGTGTGACCTACCTGGTCATCACGGGGCATGTAAGCTTGTTTGGCAACCATAAGAAAGGGGATTGGGAGTTCTGACTCTTCCCAATCCGACATTTGAATTAGGGTTAATTGGATAGACGTCATTGCAATTTCTGCAAAATTAAGAAACGCCACTGTAATTCTCAACTTTGGAAAAAATGCCACTAGAACTATGTATACCTTTGACAGATGCCATTGCACCCACTTAAATAGCATATACTAGTCAATATACGTTCTATTCTCTACCGTATGTACGGACAGATGGTGGGGTTCACCAGAATTAGCGGAAAATATAAGTTGGTGACAAATATTGGAATAAAATTACAACAATATAAAAAATGGAAATTACACATGCACTTGGATCAAAATTTGTCATAAATGCTATATATTGAGTACAATATCATAGTATCAAAGGTACACCAACACAACTCCAGAATATATATCCAAAGGATCGTAGCTTCAGGTCCAAATTAGAGACAACAAAACATGATAGGGATAGCAACGCTACACAATTTATAGGCAACACACCTCCAGGTCCAAATAAGTATCACATTCATGCATCAACGAAATAACAGGCTCCCGATTTTGAAGTATCTCATCTCACAAAACAACAACTCCAAATTCAAATGGACATCGGACACATGAATCTAGCCTCCAAGCCAGTATATAAGGCTTCTCTTTGTTCTAAGTGTTGGCGTTAGGACCGCCTCATTCGTGGATGGTGCGACCACCTTGGATTTTTTTGCCATTTTTCGCTGGTGTCTTCTTCTTCACCAGTGTCTTTTTCCTCACCAACGTCTTCTTCATCGGCGTCTTCTTCTTCATCAGCGTCTTCTTCTTCACCGATGTCTTTTTTTTCATAGGTGTCTTCTTCTTTGCAGGTGTATTCTTCTTCACGGATGTTGCCTTTTTCGTGGGTGTTTTATTACTACATATGCATGGAGAACAATATTATAGGAGCAATCTTAGGCAATATTCATTTTCTACTGGTAGAATTAAAAGAATAGGGTACCCAAAAGAATACCTCTTGTAATTAGCTATAGGCTCATCGTCTTGCACTCGCTTCCTGCAATGTATAGAGAAAATTAGAAAATATGCATAAAAACTATTTTGAAAAGAAACAGGTTACAAATTTTTATCCAAGTGCATGTGTGATTTTCATTTTTTTTATTATTGTAATTTTATTCCAATATTTGTTACCAACTTATATTTTTCCGCTAATTCTAGTGGACCCCACCATCTATACGTACATATGGCAGAGTATACAACGTATATTGACTAGTATATGCTATGTAAGTGGGTGTAATGGCATCTGTCAAAGGTACACATAATTTTAGTGACATTTTTTAAAAGTTGAGAATTACAGTGGCGTTTCTCTATTTTGTGGAAATTGCAATGGCCTCTATCTAATTAACCCTTTGAATTACCGAGGTCACCCAGCTAATAGATTAATGAAATTTTAACACATGAATTCCCTCTCCTCTTTCCTCCTTAATTCCCATTCCCTCCAACCAATCAATGGATTAAAAGTCTTTATTATAACTTAAACTCCCATTCCCAATCTCTAATTCCCTCCCAATCAAACACGTTGTATGTGTCATCGACTAGACGAGGGATACTCGTTGGTCACTTACACCTACCCATGCTCGTCTTTTTTTATATGGGTTCTCTTTCGTCCCCATTACTATCCACTCCCTAGTCCTCGCTTACACGCAGGCAAAGAAACCTACTCTAGAAGCTTTCATCGGCCACAAAGGTGAAGGATGGCAAGGGCTGGTTTAGGCCCGACCGCAACGACCATGAGGCAGGGTCCTTTGTGGTGGTGGTGCTTGCTTCCCCATTCGTTGCCAAGGCATGCATGGCCGCCCCACGTACCGCTCCAAGTGGCGCGTCTAGGTGGAGGTCGTGCGCCAGTTCATGAAAGTTGGCATGTCGCTGTCATGGCCAGATGTGCACCTACCCCACGTGTGGCATCTGAATTAGGCACGCGTGCCTATGTCGGCCATCCTAGCAAAGGGAACGGCCCGCCGTCGGGAGATCCTCCGATGCTGGGCCTTCCTTCCTTCAGATTTGCGGAGGGACCCGACATGCAACCTCTACTCACCGATGTGGGACCAATGGTTCGAGACCTATCAACATGCTCGGTGGCAGGCCATCGAGGCTCATCTCTGTTGGAATATTAGGCTTAATTTTCATGATTAATTCTAGAATATTAAGCATGACAAAAACAGCTACTAACTCATGTAACTCGAACATACTAGATGTACTAAACAATAGGATGAACGGAAACAAACAACAGCTAAACATGTACTCGCATAACATGATGAATAACCAAACATGAGCACGTAGCACGTACCGTTCGGTTGTCGTAGTAGAAACTTTGGAAAAGACTAATCGAAGCAGACAGCAACAAAGACGGTGGTAGGCAGCACCGCCTGACTTGGATGGAGACGACCCGTGATGGATGATAAGTTGGAAACGTATCTATGATTTTTTATGTTCCATGCTTGTTTAGTATCTATTTTGCTTTGCTTGTCCACACTTTTGAGGTGCTTTTTATATGTTTACTGGAACCAACTTATTAACAAGTTGCCACAGTGCTAGTTGCCTGTTTTCTTCTATTTTCGGTTCCAGAAAGGCAGAAAATCAATATTCTCGCATTTGGACGGGATAAAAACCAAAGTCAATATTTTACCGTGGGAAATACAAAGCTAGAAGACGAGACGGAGAAGGCTCACCAGGGGGCCACACCCCCTGGCCGCGCGGGTGGGTCCACCCCACGACTAGGGGGTGCAGTCGCCCTGGTGGCCCCTCTGGCTCGCTCCTTCGCCTATAAGAAGCACGTAAGGTGTTGGAGAAGTCTTGCCATCATTAAAGCCAAATCGGCTCAAGACCTTCTCAACATAATGAGATTGTGTTAAAATAATTCTATTCTCGTTCTTAATAAGCTTGATGTTCAGAATCACATCAGCCTCTTCCAGATATTTCATATCAAAACTCTTTGATAGGAAAGACTTGACTTCATTTGTTACTTTCATGTTTGTACCAAAGATCAGAATGACATCCACGTACAAACATAATATAACGCTATCGCCCCTACCATGGCGATAGTAAACACACCTATCAGCCTCATTAATGACAAAGCCAGCAGAAAGTACAGTTCTGTCAAACTTCTCATGCCATTGCTTAGGTGCTTGTTTTAGGCCATATAAAGTTTTTAATAACTTACACACCTTGTAACCTTTTACCACAAACCCATTCGGCTGATCCATATAGATCTCCTCTTCCAACTCCCCATTAAGAAAAGATGTCTTCACGTCTATTTGATGAACGAAAAGACCATAAGAGGCAACCAGAGATAGTAGTACTCGAATGGTGGTCAGTCTAGCGACAGGTGAATAGGTGTCAAAGTAATCTTCGCCTTCTTTCTGTGTGTAGCCCTTAGCTACAAGACACGCCTTGTACTTCTCAATAGTACCATCAGGCCTTAGCTTCTTGAACACCCACTTACGTCCCACAGGTTTACAACCATAGGGTCGTCCTGATAATTCCCAAATTCCATTAGAAAGAATCGAGTCCATCTCATTTTGGACAACTTATTTCCAATCATCTGCATCAGGGGATGCATATGCCTCAGTAATGGATCTGGGAGTATCATCCACAAGGTACACGATGAAATCATTACCAAAGAATTTTGCAACCCTCTGTCTCTTACTCCTCATGAGAGGTTCATCGTCATCCTTCTCAAGGAATTCCTCATGTGGTTGTTCAGAATTCTCAATAGATGCACTAGATTCAGAAAGTATTTTAGAAGAAATCCTATCAATGCTATGCATAACTTTCATAAGAAACTATTATCAAAGAATGTTGCATCACGAGATTCCATTATAGTATCAACATGCATATCAGGTACCTCAGATTTAACCACTAGAAATCTATAGCCTATACTCCGTGGAGCATATCCTAGAAATATACAATCCACTGTCTTGGGTCCGAGCTTGCGTTTCTTGGGGATCGGTATGTTGACCTTCGCAAAACACCCCCAAGTGCGCAGATACAAAAGCGATGGTTTTCTCTCAACCCACTCCTCATAAGGGGTCTTTTCTTTATTCTTGTTAGGAACTCTATTCAGGACATGACATGAAGTCAACAAAGCCTCCCCACCATGCCTTTGATAAACCAACAGTGGCTAACATGGATTTCACCAAGTCAGTCAGCGTGCGGTTTTTCCTCTCGGCAACCCTGTTTTATTGGGGCGAGTAGGGAGGCGTACTCTCATGAATAATTCTGTGTTTCTGACAGAATTCGTCAAATATTTTGGGAAAATACTCACCACCACGATCCAACCTAAGACGCTTGATCTTTCTCTCTAGTTGATTTTCAACTTCGGCCTTATAGATTTTAAAGTAGTCTAAAGCCTCATCTTTAGTTTGCAACAAGTAAACATAGTAGAATTTAGTAGCATCATCTATCAATGTTATGAAATATCTCTTTTCACCTTTTGTCAACACACCATTCATCTCGCATAGATCAGAATATATGAGTTCTAGAGGTGCCAAGTTTCTCTCCTAGGCAGCCTTGTGAGGCTTTCGAGGTTGCTTTAATTGCACATAACTACGACACTTAGAACCTTTGGTAATAGTGAAATTTGGAATCAAACCAAAAATAATGTGACGTAAACAAGAATGCCAAACACTGGTATCATCATTAACACCACCACAAATATGATTCACGGATTTATTACAAAACTCCGAAAGTGAAAACCGAAACAAGCCTCCGAACTCATATCCTTTACCAATAAATTGTCCATGTTTCAAAACAATGACTTTATTAGACTCTAAGACAACCTTAAACCCATCTCTTCATAGAAGGGAGCCACTAACGAGATTCTTGTTCATAGTAGGGACATGCTGCATGTTCCTCAGCTGCACGATATTTCTGGAAGTAATCTTCAAAACCATCGTGCCAACACCACGAACAGAAGCATGTAATCTATTCCCCATTAGGACGGATGAATCCTGAACGATCTGATAAGAAGTGAACACAGAGATGTCAGCACACACATGAACATTAGCACCCGTATCAAGCCACCAACATGGTGATTGAAATACTGAAAGAACAGTAAATAAATTACCATACCCATCAGTATTGCTAGCGGTCACGACGTTGACAGTCTTGGCCTTTTTTCCTGTGCGGTCTGCGCGTTCTAGACAGTCCTTAGAAAAGTGTCCGGGCTCTCCACAAGTGTAACAAGACAGATCACTCTTGTCCCTTTTCGTCTTCTTCTTCTTGAAGGTTGTAGTTTTTACAGGCTTGTTAAAAGAGGGTTTGAAGTTTCCTTTGTTCTTGCCTATGGATTTGCCTTTCTGCACAAAGTTAGTAGTAGCATGACCTCTCCTTTCTCAGTAGTATCCTTACCCCGAGCCTTCTCAACATCAGGGACACTATCATATTTTCAACTGATATCTTTTGTCTCTTGTGTTTGAGAGCCGTGGCAAAGTTCCTCCATGAATGGGGCAACTTAGCAATAATGCAACCCGCCACAAACTTATTGGGTAAGGTAAACTTAAGGAGTTCGAACTCTTTGGCAATGCACTGTATCTCATGAGCTTGTTGAACCACAGGAAGGTCCTTTGTCATCTTAAAATCATGAAAGCTCTCCATGATGTACAGTTCACTGCCAGCATCTGCAACACCAAACTTTGCGTCGAGTGCGTCCCAGAGATCCTTCCCATTTTTATGTGCATAAACACATCATACAGATGGTCGGAAAACATGCTCAGAATGCATCCCACAAAGATAGTATTGGCTTCCTCGAACTTCCTCTGATCTTTGTCAGACATAGTTCCTTCAGGTTTGCCTTTACTGGAACACTTTCATCGTGGTCAGCCAAAGCTCAGCCTTGTACTGCCACCTCTTAAAGTGCACACCGGTAAACTTATCCGGCCTTAGTGCATCGGTAAAACCAACCATTGTTAATTCAGGAAATTGCCTACAATAAGGTTTTTGGATTGTTGGAATATTAGGCATAATTTCCATGATTAATTCCAGAATATTAAGCATGACAAAACCAACTACTCATGTAACTCGAACATACTAGATGTACTAAACAACAGGATGAACGAAAACAAACAGCAGCTAAACATATACTCGTAGAACATGATGAATAACCAAACAGGAGCATGTAGCACGTACCGTTTGGTTGTCGTAGTAGAAACTTTGGGGAAGACTGATCGAAGCAAACGGCGACGAAGACGGCGGTAGGCAGTACCGCCTGACTTGGATGGAAGACGACCCGTGATGGAGAACTCGAGCCCAAAAACCTTATTCGCCCTCTCCCGTACAGGATCACAAGGGAGAGTGGTTCCGGTGACCTGCTCTCCCGTCCGCCGATGCACGCCGACAAGCGGGATGGAGTAGACTACGGTGATGGCGCAAGTAGAGAGGATGACAAAACCCTAGATTGGTTTTCGGTGGTGTTGTGGCGCAAGACTTCATGTAGAGCGGCTCAGGAAACCCTAACGGAGGCGAACGTGGGCCGAGTCCATGTTGCGCACGTTCGGGTCGGTTACAGTAGCCCACGATCCGGGAGCGACCCGAATAGGCTAACCGATTGACACGTTTGTCAAAACCTCACAATTTTTCCGAACAGCAAAATAAAGCTTGGCTCGGCGAGATTCCCATAACCATGCGCAAGGCCTTGTAGACGAGACGAGGCAATGGCGTGCGGCGAAGCGGCGGCGCGCGTGTATCTCTCTTATTGCCACTCAGTTACAAAGTGGCGCAACACTCCACCTTATAAGGTGGTGCAACTCTCCTTCAACTTCCCATGTGAGACTAAACTTTAGCTCCCACTCCACTCCCATGTGAGCTGCCACAAACATGGGCCAAACACATATGGGCTGCCACAAATCTAGGCTTTGAGATTTAGGGAAAATCTAAAATACACATGGGCCTAAATGAATTAGCCCATTATTTTTAACAATCTCGAGGGCCTCAACGATGACGTGGACTACCAGGAGGCTGACTCAGAGCTGGAGGAAAGAGGAGCAGACACATGCTTGGGTGTTCCCCGCCACAACCCGATGTGGGGGACCGGTCCCAGTACCACGGCGTGCATAGCGCGTATATGGACCCACAAGCCGCCACTGGCCAATGACCGAGGAGCTCGAGGCGGCCATCGACATCTCCTTGTCGGAGGAGAACGCAAAGTGGGAGGGCACGAGCGTGGTTCTCCACGAGTCGGCTATGATGGCGTCACTGGCCGCTCCCCCGCAAGCTCCCGCTCCACCGTCGGAGCCGATGGTGTGTTCGCCACCCAGATCTTCAGCAAGATCAACGACTAGGTCCTGTTGGCGACGCCGGCTACCGCGGCCCCGTCGTCTAGCTCACCCTACTCTAGAGTAGGGTGTTTTGTTATTATGACTTTTAGTTAAACCATATGTAGTTTTTAATGCATATGTACAATTAGATTCCACCCTAAAGGACACAACCTGTCCATCGTCCACAACAAAAGGACAGATTCAGACACTTTTAGTGTTCAAATTCTGGGCAAGTTGGAGTTACCCTTCCCTGTCGTCCTTTTGGGCTCAGAAACAATTTCTGTTTTTTACTCAAAAAACCTGTACTCCGTACTACGAGGAGTCCCAATTCGGTCTCGTCAGTTCCTTTTCTGAATAGGGCTCGTCCTTTTTCCAGTGAACTGAAAAGTTCGGTGCAACACAACACAGGCAGTGTCTGTCAGACACCCAAAACGTTTTGAACGCGAGCAGCTCAAGCCTGCAGGACGCAAACGGGAGAGTCGTAGGTCGGTACTCGGTAGGTAGGTAGGCGTCGCGCTTGCGCGTGGGCGTGGCGTAACCCGGATAGAGTCGTGCAAAGGTACTCTTCCGCCCCTGCGCAGCAGAAACGGCTCGCCGTCTGCCTGTCTCATCCCTCCCTCCCTACCTCTCTATAAACAAAGTACGCCGTTTAACCACCCACACCACCGAGACCCCTCCCCGTCTCAAAACCCTAATCCCAACACCGCCGCGCCGCCCGATCAACCCCACAGAGACAAGGCACCGCCCCCGACACGCCTCGCGCAGATCGGCAGGCCGCGCCGGCACAGGAGGGCGCCTCGCGGGACGCTCCGTGGCCGCCGCGGGGGAGGGGGGCCAGATTTAGATTTGGATTTCGAGTTTTTTTTTCGCGTGGTCCGGGAGTATGGTCGGAGGAGGCAGGAGGGGAGGCGCGGCGGACGACTCCAAGCTCAACACCGGCAACGTGTTCGCGGCGCTCGAGACGCTCAAGAAGAAGAAGAAGGGCGACAAGGCCAAGGGCGGCTCGTCCAAGGCCAAGGACGACCAGACGTCGCAGCAGCAGCAGCAGCAGAAGGACCTCTTCTGGGCGCCCAAGCCCGTCACCACCAACTGGGCCGACGTCGACGACGACGACGACGACGACTACTACGCCACCACCGCGCCCCCCGCCCCCGTCTGGGGGAACGACCACGCCGCCGCCGAGGCCAAGGAGGAGGAGGACGACGACGAGGACGATGCTGTCCACGCCGCACTGCAGGAGGTCTATTCTCTCTCCGTCCCTATCCCCCTTTTACTACGCCCCTTGTTAGTTGTTCCTGATGTGTAGTATGCTTTATTAGTTTTTCTCAGAGAAACGCTGTTCTATTATGAAATTGTATATGGTCACTGATAGTTTGGCGCGCTTGGTATGACCGAAGTGTAGATGTTGGATCGAGTGAGGTAGGGGGGACTCTGCGTGTACTTAGGTCTGCCAGATTAATCAGAAACGCTACCCCCACCCCTTGATGCACAATGTATGCCAGCGGACAAATGTATTTTGAACTATTTGTAGTAATTTTTTGAAGCAGCGAATCCGAGAGGGATGCGGCTTAGGTGTATTTTGTAGTGCACGGTTGGTGTGGCGGGGAGCTGCATGATGAATTGAGGGACATCGTTATGCCTGCTAGATTATTGGTAACATTTATCCCTATAGTAACGTATATTCAGCGCACGGATGGGCTCCAGGTTATGTGAATTTAAGCACAATGATGTTCGTGATGTTCATGCCTTCTAGATTATTTGTTTGTGATGTTCATGTTTTATTACTTTGCCTGACCGAAGCGCTGTTTATTATGAAATTGTATGATTGCTGATAATTCGACGTGCTCGGTTTGGTGGGAGTGTTGATGTGTAGATGTTGGATCAAGTGCGGTAGGGGGTACTCTATAGGCTGTGGGTGTATTGAGAGGCCTGCCAGATTAATCGGTAATGCTACCCCCTGTGGATGCGCAATGTATGCCAGTGGACAAATGGATTTTGATTTGTAGTTATTATTTGAAGCAGAGAATCCGAGAGGGACGCGGCTTAGGTGCATTTGTACTGCAAGGTTGGTGTGGCGGGAGTTGCATGATGATTTGAGAGACACCGCTATGCCTGCTAGATTATTGATAACATTATACGTATATTCAGCGCACGGATGGGCTCCCAAGTTATGTGAATCGAGACAAGAACTCCTTTAGCTGTATTTGAATGCGCTGTCTGTATGGTGGGGGTGTTTGCTTGGAATTGCCAGACTGAGCGAGATCAGGGGACATCCTGTAGGTTGTGTGTGTACTAATGCTTGCCATTTTAGTGCTGTGAACTGTTTGTGGTTATTATTTAAAGCAGCGAATCCGAGACGGACGCGGCTTAGGTATATTTTCAATGTACTGTTGGTATGGCGGGAGTTACATGTTGGATCAAGTTAGTCAGGGGACACTGTTATGCCTGCTAGGTTATTAATAATGTCAATCCCCATTGTAACGTATGTTCAGTGCACGAATGGGTTCCAAATTAGGTGAATCGAGACAAGAACTCCTTTGCTGTATTTATCCGCACTGTCGGTTTGGCGGGAGTGTTGACGTGGAATTGTCGGATTGAGTGAGGTCAGGAGACATCCTGTTGGCTGTGTACACTAATGCTTGCCATTTTAGTCTGAAAGGTATCCCCCATCATTTTGGCGCATATGGTCAATGCGACAAACGGGTTATGAATAAAGTGTATTTATTGAAGGGTGAATCAAGACAGGAGTGCCTATGGTGCATTTACGGCATGTGGTTACCTATTTTCGCTGGCGTGACATTCCTTATTATTTTGGCATATATTTTTTTAATTGATTAATCACACATGGTAATTGTAGGCACACAATATGTATGCATTTGCATGGACATGGTATCACTATTTGTAGCTGTCACTTATTTGTGTATTGTTTACTGCCATTATACAGAAAAGGTATAACAAGTTTGAGACTAGAGTAAGTAGAGGCACATAATGCATGTCAAATTTGTGATCAAGGGCTACCTATTTTATAATGCCCTCAGTATATGCTTCATTTTTCTTCTATTGACACTGGTATGCTGCTCTTTTGTTTTTTCTTACTAAATGTTGAGAATTGTTATCATAATGTTTCCCAGATATAGAGGGTGTAGCTCTGTCGATTAAATATTGTGATTTAGTCCTCAGGCGGCCAAGTCGGACATCACCTAGTATCACTTTGAAGCTCAAACGGAATAAGCACCCTAAACACAACCAAAAAATAGAACTGAAAGTTTCCCTAAAAAAATAGAACTGAAAGTTTTAGATTTATTGATAAAGATTCAGTCCAGGTCCTCTCAAGATTCTCTAGGCAAGTCATAAGGAACTGCCTCTATTTACTTGATTTCGTCCAGAATTTTTCTTGTTTGCACGTGTCGCACAACACCTGGTATGTATCTGAAACTCAAAAAGGTATCACTCCAAACACAGTGACACAAAATAAAGCTGAAACTAAAATTGAGTGATAACTATCCAGTCCAAGTCCAGGTAACTGTCTCTATTTACTTGATTTCTGCCAGATTTTTCTTGTTTGCATTTGAACTTTGTTGGCCAGAGGTTTACTGATGTTGAATGTGGCAATTGTTGTCTATAGACACCACAGTGATAGTACTCTTAGATGCATTATCTTCTACACACTGCAGGAAGTTGAGAGTGAGGATGAGGACCATGATGATGAGGCTGAGTATGGTGCTGATGATGAACCTGAGCAAGAAGTGGAAGCTGCCGATCCTGCTCTGAAGAAAGCTCCAGCAGCACCTAAAGAGACAGAAAGACAGCTGTCCAAGAAGGAATTGAAAAAGAAGGAACTAGCAGAACTTGATGCTGTGTTAGCTGAGTTGGGAATTTCTGAAAACCCAAGCGATGCTGCACAAGATGGAAATGCTGGTAAAGTTACAGTACATTATAAGACTTCTTTTTTCCATATATTTTGTTATGGGGCGCTGGAACTATAGTTGAAAGAATCCAAATAAAGCCAAGTACCTATGATTTTGACTTACATGCTACTCATTCTTGCAGCTGAGAAGAAAGGTGTGAATCAAGCTGGTGATGGAGAGAAAAAGGAGGACGTACCTGCCCCTTCAGAGAGCAAGAATGCCAAGAAGAAGAAAAACAAGAAGGACAAGAGCGCAAAGGAGGCGAAAGAAGCTGAAGTGTCTGAGGAGACTGCCAGCGCAGAACCTGATGAAGACACAAGTGCTGTGGATGTGAAGGAGCGCCTAAAGAAGATGGCCTCGATGAAGAAGAAGAAGTCTGGCAAAGAGACGGATACAGCTGGCAAAATGGCCGCCGCGGAGGCGGCAGCTAGGACTGCCAGGCTCGCGGCAGCAAAGAAGAAGGAGAAGAACCATTATAACCAGCAGCCCGTGCGGTAAAAAGAGGGTCCGCCAAAGTTTTGAGAGATGTTCTGAGTTTCGTGGATATGATCCCCTTGTTCGTTTTGGACTCCGCAATAAACCTTTTTTCCTGTCTCCCTCAGTGTCTCAGAGTTGTATGTATGACCATGGGGGCGCCTTCCTGATATTCATTTCAGAATTCCTGAAGGCCTCTCTGGTCACCAAAACGGTCGTGTAATTGTGTTTTGAATTGTTCGTCAAGTGGATTTATAGACAAGACAACATGGCAAAAAAGGCCTCTTGGATACTTTCTCCCTGTTCATGCTTGTCTCGTTTTCCCAATGTCTTGTCTGAAATCGGTTTTTAATAGTGTTCATTCATGGCCCCTGGAAAACCATATGCGTACCATGGTATTATTGGATTGTTTTTCCGATATGCTGTTGGAACTGTTATTTGCACGAGGTACTCGCTCCTAAAATTGGAATCTGAAGCTTGTCTTGTCTTTCGCTTTCGCCGAGGACAAGAGGGGAAGCTAATCCAAAAAGAAGCGAGCACGGCAAGTCAGCAACGACCCCAGCGAGAGGCAAGCATCTCTCCGTCCTTCTCTCTCTCGCTCGCCTCGCCTACTGCCGCCGGTCACTACACCACCCATCTATCTACCTCTCCCCCGCCGCACCAAAATGGCCACCTAGGCTAGGCTGTGCCGGCGCAATGTCGCACTGCCTCCGCGTCTCGCCCTTCCTCGCGCCGCCGCCCCTCTTCCTCTGCCGGCCCCGCCGCACGCGCGGCGGCCGCGGCCACCGCCACGCCCCGAGGCCCATCCTCACCCTCGCGCCCTTCGACCCGCCCCCGCTCCTCCGCCTCAAGGTCTCCGACTCCAGCGACTGCCTTCCCGCCGGCGGCGCCCACCACCACCAGCACCGCCTGCCGCGCCCGCGGGCCCTGATCGGCTCCCTCGCCTCCGTATGGCGGGAGGGGCTCTTCCTCGTGCGCTGCTCCGTCTTCGCCGCGGTCCTCTCCGTCGCCGCCGCCCTCTCCTGGTACGCGCAGCTCCGCGCGCGGTCCTTCGTCGAGGCGTGCCTCCTCCCGGCCGCCTGCGAGCTCCTCGGGGACTACCTCCAGCGGGAGGTCCGGGTCGGCAAGGTGCGCAGCGTCTCGCCGCTCGGGATCACGCTCCACACCTGCTCCGTCGGCCCGCACGCCGACGAGTTCTCCTGCGGGGAGGTGCCCGTCATGAAGATCAGGATCAGGCCCTTCGCCAGCCTCAGGAGGGGCAGGGTCGTCGTCGACGCGCTCCTCTCCGACCCCACCGCGCTCGTCGCCCAGAAGAAGGACTTCTCATGGCTGGGCATCCCCACACCGACCGAGGCGGCGCCCAAGAGGAACTCAGAGGAGGAGGGCATCGATTACCGCACCAAGACCAGGAGGCTCGCCAGGGAGGAGGGTGGGGAGCAGTGGAATGCGCAGAGGGACAGGGCTGCTAGGGAGGCTGCTGAGAGGGGATACATAGTTCCGAGTGGTCGGTCGACTTCACATCTGGCCGACGAGATGCTGGAGGATGATGATGGACCTGTCGGAGGAACTGGGAAATCTAGCCCGCCGCTCTGCGCCGATGAAATGCACAGGAAAGATCGACACATGGACCCGGGCATCGACTCTAGCTCGAAGCACGCGGATTTGGAGAAGTCCTTTGGTGTGAAATCCCGCATTCCGGGTCTCAACTTCTGGTCCAGGATGATTCCGAACCCTGCCAAGCGAAGACACAGGAGAAAGGCTCACAGCAAGGTGATATCGGACATTGACAATTCCTCTCAGGAAAGGATCCTCCGACGTAGTGCACAGGCTGCCGTGGCATATTTTCGAAACACAGATTGTGGTAAGCTTGATAACTCATCCCCTGGTCCTGGGAAGAACTCATCAGATGGAGGTCAGATGAATGCTGGTTCTGACAAAGCCGCTTCGACAATTGTCAGCTCTGGTACGGCACCAAATAATTCTGGTGAATTGCCACAAAAGAGTAGTCGTTTTCTGGACTACACAGGTACTGGCAAATCTGCAAGTGCAATTCCGATCATCAATACGGGTGATGTCTATAAACCTAGCAAGCATAGTTCACACCACCCTGATAACAAGATGTTAGTCCGCAACCATTTGGAAGGTCTGCAGCAGGGCAAGGGCAACTTGTACCAAGGCCATGTGCCAGAGGAATTCGATAGTCTTTCTGAAGATAATATTGGTCCTCAGCAAGAATTCATCAGTGGGAATTTTGGTTCATGCACATATGCTTACAACTGGACCTCATTTTGGCCTTTCCAGTTAAAGGGACCCCGTATTAGTTTTAATGCACCATATGCTTCTCTGGGTGTTGAAATTCAGAAGCTGAAGTCGCGATTTGCTATCGGTCTTGGAGACAACACCCCTGCTGAACTTGTAGAAGGGATTGGGCAGATCCATCCTGGTGGTGCTCAGAATACACTCCCCATCACACTAGATTCTGTCTATTTCAATGGAGGGAACTTGATGCTTCTGGGATATGGTGATCAGGAACCAAGGTTTGATCTCACCATTTGCTATTTCTGTTGCCAATACATGCTCTACTGTCCTTTCTAGTGCATTTTCATAATATAGCAGTGAATCACTGTGATCATAGAACTTAATGCATTCTTCAACAACTAAATTTCATGTGAACAAAAAATATTTTTGTAATTGGTTGTCAGATTTGTATTGTTAGTTCTTATTATCCGGGGTTATATTCTCAAGTAAACTACTACAATCACTAATCAAGGTACAGTATGTTTCGTGTAATTACTTATGCTTCCTGTATTTTTCAGTGCATTATTATAGGCTCTTTGCAAAGGGGACTGGGAGTGCTACTAGGCTGCTAGCTTTCCAAAGAAATAGGGGAAAGTGCTGCTGCATTTAGTAATAGTATGCAGCTGCGACATTATAAATGATCCCCACTAAGTTTGTAGTAATTGCCTTCCTATTGTAGGGAAATGAAACAAGCTAATGGACACATCAAGTTCCAAAACTCTTATAATCGTGTACATGTGCATGCCACTGGGAACTGCATGGAGTGGAGGCAAGATCAAACTTCTCAAGGAGGGGGGTATCTTTCTACAGATGTTTTTGTTGACATAGCTGAGCAAACATGGCATGCTAATCTGAATGTAGTCAATGCTTTTGCCCCGGTATTGCTTCTACTTTTATACATGCAAAATGCTACAGTTCTTAGTGTTTGTGTTGAAAGGCAGTTTTCATGTGCAGCTGTTTGAGCATATTTTAGAAATACCAATTATCTGGCACAAAGGAAGAGCAACTGGTGAGGTGCTTTTCTAAACTTGTTCACTTACATGTTCAGTTTCACTATTAATATCAGCCACTTGTGCATAATTCTTAGACTATACCAGGACATGACTTCCACATGCACTATGAACGACTGAACCTTCCAGGCGGTTCATGCTACACTGCTACATCTGGAAATTTTGTCTTATGAGAACTGCTTATTGTCATGCTTGAAGATACTAAATGCTTACGACAATACATCATCTTTTCCTCCTCCAGGTGCATATCTGTATGTCGAAAGGTGATAGTTTCCCGAGCATTCATGGACAGCTTGATGTGAAAGGCCTAGGTTTCCAGATATTAGAAGCGCCGTCATCATTTTCGGTACGCTTATGCTTTACCTCATTATTTCCCCCCCTTCAGTTCTGCATATTCGAAATAACCAGGGTCTTGCAAGGAATCATTTATCAAATGCATAAGAAATATCAACATGGTTTTGATGCTTTCTTGTTGATTTGTCATTAGCCTGAGCTCCCAATATTCTCATATATCATTGACTGCTTACTTTGTCAATAAACACTGATTGTTGTGTTGCGGGTGAGAAATGATTGCCTAGTTGCTCATTGGAAAAATAACATAATGGGTCTATGGAAATATTATTGAAAGAGCTACATTCAGGGGCATAGCCATAATATTCATGAGGGTTGCTAGAAATAACAGATGAATCATAGTGGCCCAGCTTCAGTATTACTCAATTGCATGTTGTGTTTACCAAGCATTTGCTAAAACATGAAAAATTTAGATTTCAATCTGGGCAACAATTGGGCACACTTAATTTGTAAGCAACATGTTGTATTTATAATTTCCAGTATTAAAAAAAAAATGGATTCTGGATGTGATAAGCTTCTGACATACATCAGATCATAGTGATTTAAGTAGAAAGCAACTGAAGAATGAGGTGTTGGAGAAGCGATATGAGTGGCTGCTATATAGTGTTCTCGGGGTGCCTCAGGGTGTGTGCTATTAATCTGCGGTGTCCTAAGAAAGAGATCAGTCATTATCATTTCAAATTAAGCATCTATTATTTTTACGGACACCAACATTTTTCGCTCTGAAGTAAAAACTAGGTCACGTGCGCTGGAATGCCTCCTGAATTTTCAAACTTAGATCTGCAAACATTCAATCCTCTCCAAATATTAGTGCTGAAAACATATACCTATATATTAAGGCTTGCGGGATTCCCGGCTTGTAAGTGCTTTGGCCATGGTCATCACGGATGAACAGTTGCGTGGATGAACAGTGAACATGCTATTTTTGGCCATCGATTTTTAATCAGGTCTGCGTCCTCGCCTGTATTATTTTTGTCTTATTTTGTCCAATCATGTGCCATGTCACATAGATCCAACATAATTTTTTGGTTAAAATTTTCTTACTCAATTGATATTTTTTTACCTTTATATTTCTAACTATTCGGCTTAGTTTTTTTGGCCACCTTTAATCCGACGTTTCACGTTCGCACGTGTATTACTCTTCGTCTAATTTGTCCAATCACGTGCCACGTCACGTAGATATAATATAACTTTTCGGTAAAAATTTCTGGCCCACCTTTTTCGGCCGTTCGATCCGACGGTCTGTGTCTGCGCGTGTGCTATTCGTAGTCTAATTTTGTCCACTCATGTGTCATATCACGTAGATGCAACACAACTTTTCGGCTAAAATTTTCTTGTCCTAACCGATATATTTTACGTTTTCCCACCTTTCACGTCCATTCGATCCGTCGGCCGTGTCCGTGCGTGTACTATTAATCGTCTAATTTTGCCCAATCGCGTCCATCTTCAATCCGGTGACCCGCATCCGCGGCTGTGCTATTCGCAGTTTAATTTTATCTCGCGTGTCACGTCATGTAGATGCAATACAACTTTCGGCCAAATTTTTCTTACCCTAACCGATTTTTTTCCGTTTATCTTTTCTAACTATTTGCTTAAATTTTTTGACCCATCTTTTCCGTCCGTTATCTGGTGGTCCATGTATACGCGTGTACTATTTATCGTCTAATTTTTTTCGATCGTGTGTCACGTCACATATTTTTAACATTTATCTTCTCCAACTATTAGGCTTAGATTTTCTGGTTCACTTTTTCCGACCAGAATTTTTCTACTTAACAGACACAATGTCTCAGGTTTATTTTTACAGCGGTAGTTATCCTATGTCTACGATAATATCTTTTGGCTCTATTTCTTGATTATTCTAATTAACTGACGATAACTTTACGACGACGTGTAATTGTCTAATCTTACTTCGACAACAGTATTTCTTTTAGGGTTATTTCATTCCGTATTTTACATCTGTGATTTTCACATGGTAGTTACCCTTTGGTAATTTTTCATGGATGAGTAATTTTTTGGTGTAATTCATAATTGGAAATTCAGTTTTGTTATACTTTTATTCGTCAACACTAATCGCACCATCTGCCGCCTCTTTTATCTACAAATAGTGTTACCATTGTCTTCTGCCGAAACTTCACACAATAATAATCTCCAGCAACAATTTTGATCGATTAATTCATTACATTGTCCCTAACGGGCGCGGCGTCACGCCGGCGCCAAATTCCCTAGTTTTAAGTGATGATAGATTTTAATGGAAGCCTGTACATAATCAGGAACTAGTGGCAACTCTATCGTTTCGTGGTCAAAGAGTATTTCTGCATAATGCAAGTGGTTGGTATGGTGATGTTCCTGTTGAAGCTTCTGGTGATTTTGGTCTAAATCCTGAGGATGGAGAGTTTCATCTAATGTGCCAGGTATATTTCAGTTGTTAATTGCGTTATATGCCATACATGTAGTCCCTAAACGGGCAATGCATACATTTACTTGAGAACTTTTGTATTCTTTCCAGATTCCTTCGGTTGAAGTTAACGCACTTATGAAGACGGTGAAAATGAAGCCTCTAATGTTTCCGGTGCAACATACTGAACTTGATTTGTTTGGAAATTCTATATTCCTTTATGCATCGATGTTAGATCACCTTGTTTTGACTGTGACTGGCCCACACACCATGATATCTAACAAATCCTTGTGTTAATTAAGAAAAGAGGACACAGATATTGTAGATTGTTTTTGTAAAAATAAAAAATGCAAACTATTTTGTAGTGCTGGTTCAATGGGAGGATCCTTAAGAACTCATATATGGTTTTATGCTGAACCCACATATATTGCAGGACAAGAAAATTCAGTTTGACTTTAATAAAGATGCACTATACACTCCTCATCTATATGTACAAAAAATGGTTAACGGGCCAACCTATTTATATAGGTATACAGGTAGATGGCTTATTTTACTTACTTTGCAATTTTGACTATGGTACTTGTGCTTTATCTACACAAATACCAATCATCATGCTTCTAAGGATGAAAGATTAACTTCTCGATGATGCAACATGATTAATCTTCTGTGGATCATGACAATCTCGTTTGTCTAAACAGCTTTTGCATATATCACCGTTTGTGTAATCAACTTTTTCGTACTTCTGTGGTTATTTTCAACAGTAGATTATGGAATACGTTGAACACATCACGGTTGAGCAACTGCAAACTGGGCCTGAAATAGCATTTAAGCTGTTCATGTCTCATTTATTTCTTAACAATAGCTTAGGATGATCTGAATGGATGATTTATATGTATTAAGAAAAAATTTCTGGCATGATTTTGATGACTTGACTACTGATACAATACTTAATTTGGTCAGCTGGCTGGTTCTGTTACTGCTGTATTTAATTGTCAAGGACCTCTTGATGCTCCTGTTTTTGTTGGAAGTGGGATTGTCTCAAGGAAATCTCTTTCAGTATCTGGTATGCCTCCATCTGCAGCTTCTGAAGCTGTGATGCAAAATAAAGAGGCTGGTGCAGTTGCTGCATTTGATCATATTCCTTTTTCTCACGTATCAGCAAATTTCACTTTCAACCTTGATAACTGTGTGAGTAGAGATATGTCCACCATATTTCTTTATTGAAGTTTCTAAACATTAAACAAATAATTTATCCTTGTTATCATCGCCGTCTGCAGGTTGCAGATTTATATGGTATAAGGGCATGCCTTTTGGATGGTGGAGAAATTCGTGGGGCTGGTAATGCATGGATTTGCCCAGAGGTATTGTGATAAATGATTAGTTAATTACACTACCATCCAGTCATGTTTTCATGTCTTGCTAATTTTAAGCATGTTTTACTTCTTTCTACGTCTAAGGTAGTTTTTTAGTCTGCTTTAAATTGCTCAAGCTTCTGTTTTCTATATACTGAGTATAAGTTGAAAGATCTCAGATCAAGATGAGGTCAGAAAAATATAGCATCTGGAGGTCTACAAATTGAAAATACATAGGTAGGTAAGTAATGAACAATGCAACACATCCAGAGAACCTTCCAAACTTATTATTCGCAACTTTGGCTTCGTTGTAGACATGCTAGCAGCTTACTCCTAAAATCCTAACATAATTTTCCTGTATCAGCCATACAAATCCAATAGATAGCCTGCCATTCGTACCAAGTGAAAGAAGTTTACCACCTTATGCAAGTATAATACATATTTAAATCTCTGCAGGGGGAAGTTGATGATTCTGCTATGGATATTAATTTATCTGGGAGCATTTTACTTGATAAGGTTTTGCATCGTTACATACCTGGAGGCATCCAGCTGATTCCACTCAAAATCGGCGAGCTCAACGGAGAGACTAGACTTTCTGGTCCCCTTATTAGACCGTGAGTATCTTACATGTACGATGTCCTAATGGCCAAGTTGGCTGAGTATTCTGCTGCCATTCTAACAACAACAAAACTCGATGACAGGAAATTTGATATCAAATGGGCTGCACCGAATGCAGAAGATTCCTTTTCTGATGCACGTGGCAACATTGTTATTGCACATGATTATATTAAGGTTAACTCATCATCAGTTTCATTTGACTTAAATACTCGTATTCAAACATCATATATTGATGACTACGCGCCGCACAAGGAGATGTATCAAATGAAAAAAATCATGCCACTTGTTGTGGAGGGTGTCGATTTGGATTTACGTATGCGAGGCTTTGAGTTCGCTCATATAGCTTCTTCAATACCTTTCGATTCACCAAGGCCATTACATTTGAAAGCATCTGGAAGGCTCAAATTTCAAGGAAAAGTGGTAAAACCTAGCCATGTAGTTGATGACAAGATTTATGGTGCTCTACGAAATATTATGGACCAAAGTAAGCTCGAGAGTGATGTGTCAATGCTTGTCGGGGAGATTTCTCTGTCAGGAATAAAACTTAACCAACTTATGCTGGCACCTCAGTCTACTGGTTTTCTTTCCTTGTCACAGGATTCTGTAATGGTAAGTTGCTGTTTGTTGTTTTGTCCTCTGAATTTGACTTGCTCTGCTTGTATGTGATATTTTTTTATAGCCTAAGTCAAAATGTTTGATTGTACATGTCTGTGTGCACTAAGCGAGCAATGGACATAATTTGAAAAACTTAAGAGGCTTTAATTCTATTTGTACGGTTCCACACAAGATAAAGCCTGTCTGTCTGAATAGATATGATTTGATGAGGTTTCTGTGTCAAGTGTGGTGTACATTGAAGAGACTGCACCCATGCATTTAGTACATATGTTGTTTTTTACTGTTTTTATCTGCAGACTCCAGTTTGTTCTCTTCTCTCTTCTATCTTCATCTTACTATCTCTATTCACTGGTCAAGCAGTTAAATGCTACAGGCAGGCCTGATGAAAAGATTTCCATAGAAGTGAACGGGCCATTGTTTTTTGGTAGAAATGAGGTCATTCAAGATGGTAGCCTTCTATCAATTTTCCTCCAAAAGGGACAGCTGAAATCCAATATCTGTTATCATCCTGAAAGTTTGACTAATTTGGAGGTACTCTACTAGCATGTTTGTATTTTTCTTGCTAACGGTCTTTATTGAGCATAATACGACTTGCAGAGGCTATTTCAATAGTTATTTCTTCTTGATACATGTCTTCTGGTTGTAAAGGTTCGGAATTTACCACTCGATGACTTAGAGCTTGCTTCATTACGTGGATTTCTTCAGAAGGTAATAACGTCCTTAATGAGAGTATGGTGTGTTGCGTTTTTTTGTTAGGAAATTCACTGTCAGGCTCTTTACTATGGCCTTTATATCATATTGTCGGTACCTCTGTTTTGGTTGATTCTATGTTCATGCACGTGAGTTGTAATTAGTGTTAGTCATGATGCGTACATATCGACAGATGTTTTTTTGCGGGTACATATTGATAGATGTTAAGACACTTTCTTATGAGATTGTTAAATTTTCCAAAAGAGATGCTAGTTCAGCTAACTTAATGATGTCATCTAATGAAATGTTAAATTATGCCGATGTTAAGTTAGAAAAAATTTAATATGACATCAGTCTTTTGCTGTACTGCACTTTTAGGTTTTGTGCTATTTAATATGTATGCTGCTATATCATTTTTCTTTAAGTAATGTAACATTTTTTTTGAATTACAGCATAGCCTTATGCTCCTAAAGTAACGACTAAGTTGTAGTATTTTTTCCTTTCTTAATTACCTTTCATGAGAAGCTGTATATGTTCAGATTGAATATGGAGACTCCAATCAGTATTTGTAGTAAATCAGTTGCTAGATGGAGAGTCCATTAATGATGTCTAATGCAACAGATCGTTTGTTGTTACAGGCAGAAGTTCAGCTTAATTTCCAGAAAAGAAGAGGTCATGGTTTGCTATCAGTAATTCGTCCTAAATTTAGTGGTGTGCTTGGTGAAGCACTTGATATAGCTGCTCGATGGAGTGGTGATGTTGTGAGTTTCTTTCTCCCGCATATACTTTTCTTGTCCTGCGAGGTGGAAGTCATATCTCATGTGTGTCCCTTTAGCAGGTGTTTAAAATAATTTTCATCAAGAATTTTGGCACCTTTGCTATTTGTTTAGTAGAATTTGAATTAGGAAACTTCGATCGTAGCTGTAACTCAGTTTCATGGTCATTAGTATCCCCCATGTTAGCCTTTCCCAAATGACAAACATAAACAAATTGATGTATATCACACATGTGTTGTTTTTCCTGACACTAGTTATATAGTCCAGTGAGGTTCTTATCTTCTTGTTAATAGTTATTTGTGAGCCCTATCTGTTACTTATTGGCTACTCTTTGTATTTTCAATACCAGATTACAATGGAAAAGTCAATCCTAGAGCAATCTAATAGCAAGTATGAGCTTCAGGGGGAATATGTATTTCCTGGAACACGCGATAGATTTCCTATGGAAAGTCATGGTAATGGGTTTATAGAGAAAGCAATGGGAGGGCATCTTGGTAGCATTATGTCTTCGATGGGCAGGTGGAGGATGAGGCTAGAAGTTCCTGGCGCTGAAGTAGCTGAAATGCTTCCCTTGGCACGACTTCTTTCACGAAGTACAGATCCAGTTATTCGTTCTAGATCGAAGGTGCACAGTTTGTCCTGCATTTGGGATCCTCTCTCTCTTTTTCTTTAGATAATATTTGTTGGTGTTATGGTCTGCTAGATGGTAGCAGCAGCCATTTGATCCTATATTTCTTTTCAGGAACTTTTTATGCAATGCCTGCATTCTGTTGGGTTCAATGCTGAAAGTCTTCGAGACCAGATAAAGGTACTGAAGTAGTGATCTAGGAAAATGGTATCGCAGTCACATAGTTATAGTTCCCTTGTTATTATGACATGCTACTTATATTAAATTTATACCATTGCTTGCAACAGGCAGTCGAAATGTATCATGATTGGTTGGATGATGATACAATTGAAGACATAACTCTTCCTGCCTTAGCTGAACTGAGAGGTTATTGGCGTGGCTCTCTTGATGCCAGTGGAGGAGGGAATGGAGACACTATGGTGAGCATGTTTAGAAATTAACTCTATCAGACTTTTGTCCCAGTAATTCTTGATGAACACATTATAGTGGTCTTTCCACTAACACTTGCATTTTGGCTGAGCTACATTGATCTTCCCATATGTGTCATTCAATTTTTTCCTTCAACACTAATTCATATTTGTGTTAGCGGTTCATACCCACTGCATTGTGTGGTATATCTTTGGAAAATATTAACAGAAGCTTGACTTTCTAAACGATGCTATCAGCAAGACGATCTTCTATTATACTCCCTCCGTCCCAAAATAGGTGACGTGACTTTGTCTAGATATACATGTATCTAGGCACTAAAACACGTCTAGATACATACGAATCTAGATAAAGTCACGTCACTTATTTTAGGACGGATGGAATACTTAAACATTATTTCTAATAGTCTTATGTATACAGGCTGATTTTGATTTCAATGGTGAAGATTGGGAGTGGGGTACTTACAAGACACAGCGTGTTCTGGCATCTGGTTCATATAGCAATAATGATGGCCTACGTCTTGATAAATTATTTATTCAGAAGGATAATGCCACCCTTCATGCTGATGGATCGATTCTTGGCCCGCTAACAAATCTTCACTTCGCTGTGCTTAATTTCCCAGTTGGTCTTATACCAGCTTTAGTTCAGGCTCTAGAATCATCAACTACAGACTCGATTCACTTTCTGAGGCATTGGTTGACACCAATAAAAGGTATTTTGCACATGGAGGGAGATTTGAGAGGTACTCTTGCAAAACCAGAATGTGATGTTCAAATTAGACTTCTCGATGGGACCATTGGAGGCATTGATCTTGGAAGAGCTGAAGTATTGGCTTCTGTAACCCCAACAAGCCGTTTTGTTTTTGATGCAAATTTTGAACCAACTATTCAAAGTGGACACGTAAACATTCAAGGTAGTATCCCTGTCACGTATGTAGACAGCAGCTCCATGGAGGAAAATTTGGAAGCTGGAGATGGTAAACAGGGTATAATAAGAATCCCTGTTTGGGCAAAAGACAGAGGATCATCTAATGATATGAGTGAAACTAGAATTGTGAGGGACAAGCCAGAGGATGGTTGGGAATTTCAGTTGGCTGAAAGTCTAAAAGGTTTAAGTTGGAATTTACTAGAACCAGGTGAAGTGAGGGTAAATGCAGATATAAAGGATGGTGGCATGATGTTGATAACTGCGCTGAGTCCTTATGCAAACTGGCTTCAAGGCTACGCTGATGTGCTCCTTCAGGTGGGCCATTCTCGTTTAATTCCCATAATTCCACTAGTGACATCATACCACTAATTAAGTAATTATCATACGGTTACTCTTTTCATATAATTCTCATAACACTAATCCCAATTGATGAAAATGTTCCCCTCAAAAAATTTGATGAAAATGTATGTTGATTTAAACTATGAAACGTAAATGTTGCGTTTATGTAGGTAACTCTTTGTTCCACCTATGCAAGCTATGGAATTTTGTTTTTATTTTTGTTTGGATCTAACATGAAACAGTTAATTGATATTTTCCTCCTGTTTTCTTTGTCATTTGGATGAAAGGTTAAAGGCACTGTCGATCAGCCTGTTGTTGATGGGTCTGCATCATTTCATCGAGCAACTGTGACTTCTCCTTTCCTTCGGACGCCACTTACAAATTTCGCTGGTAATGTTAATGTTATATCCAACAGACTATGCATCAGTTCCATGGAAAGCAGGGTTGGGAGGAAAGGGAAATTGTCTATGAAAGGGACCCTACCGCTGCAAAATAGCGAGCCATCAACCAGTGATAAGATTGAGTTGAAATGTGAAGTTCTGGATATACGAGCAAAAAATGTTTTAAGGCAAGCATTGCTACTTTACCCTTTTAGATTTCTGTACATATTTTGATGTTCAATTTCTGACTAATGGCTTCTGAGTGATGTAAAGCACCATGTGATCTGGTCGGTGGCCTTCTAAAGTTGGTTTTTGGAAATTTTATTGTGTGCCTAAACAGTTGATAGTACTGTGCTAAAACCTGAAATGCATCTCGTAAATTCATCTTTTAAATGTACAATATGTAGGATCCCCTTTTATGGTTTCTTATCATTTGGCATATTATTTTCGTTTTGATTTGTACAGTGGCCAAGTAGACAGCCAGCTGCAGGTTACAGGCTCAATTTTGCGGCCAGATGTCTCTGGGATGATCCGACTAAGCCATGGCGAAGCATATTTGCCTCATGATAAAGGCAATGGTGCTGTCACCACTAGGTTGGCTTCAAACAAGTCCAGCTATCTTCCTTCTGGTTTTGGGCAAACAACCACTTCACAAGATGTCTCACGTTTCCTGGGAGCACTGTCAACTTCGCCAGACAGTACGTATTCCATTAAATTTGATGTTGACTAATATTTACAGCAAGCGCTGTTGACCAATGCATATTATTCAACTAGTTGAGTGGTTACATTTGACAGTTAATTATGTTTGATGTGAATATTTGAAAGAAGCATATGCTCTCTCTCGTTTCCTTTATGAGCTTACTGGAGCATTATTTTGTTCTTATCGTTGTAGGTCAGCAAACAGAAACAGAAAGGACCCTTGAGAATGGAAGTTTTAAGCCAAACATTGATGCCCGGCTCAATGACCTGAAGCTCACGTTGGGACCAGAACTAAGAATTGTATATCCTTTAATTCTGAATTTTGCTGTCAGTGGTGACCTTGAACTTAATGGCATGGTTCATCCAAAGTACATAAGACCGAAGGGTATTTTGACATTTGAAAATGGTGAGGTCAACTTGGTAGCTACGCAGGTAAGATTTATACCCTCACCCTTGTTTTTGGCACATGTTTTTTCCTTTTCCTGTTTGAAAATGGTTTATGATGGTTTTACATTTCTGTACTTAATTGCAGGTTAGACTTAAAAATGACCATTTAAATGTAGCAAAGTTTGAGCCTGATCTTGGTTTGGATCCTGTTCTGGATCTCGTCCTTGTTGGATCTGAATGGCAATTCAAAATCATGAGTCGAGCAAGCATGTGGCAAGATAATTTAGTTGTAACCTCGACACGCTCAGTGGATCAGGATGTTCTGTCACCTAGCGAGGTGAGACACATCTACAAATGAGTTATAGCTTTACTTTACTTTAGGCCTGACAATCCTTGGTTTAGTTTATTGTAATCTTCAATTTTTTTGTATTTTTACAATGAGGTAAATCTACCTTTGCATGGTGAACCTTTTTGCTGGTTGCCTGCCAGCTCTCTATTGAAAACTGGAACTAGGAGATTAAAACATTATCCTGAGCTCCTGTTTTATCATGTGTGACTCTTACACTCTGGTTGCTTGCTGTCTTATAGGCTGCAAAGGTTTTTGAGTCGCAGCTTGCAGAATCACTATTGGAAGGTGACGGACAGCTTGCATTCAAGAAGCTTGCAACTGCAACACTAGAAACTTTGATGCCAAGGATCGAAGGCAAGGGTGAGTTTGGACAAGCACGGTGGCGGCTGGTTTATGCTCCCCAGATTCCTAGTTTGCTGTCTGTAGATCCAACGGTTGACCCACTTAAATCACTGGCAAACAATATCTCTTTTGCTACGGAGGTTGAAGTGCAGCTTGGGAAGCGCCTTCAGGTATGCTTCTTTTATGTCTTGCTGAAAGCTAAACATTTTGAGCTTAATTGCATACTGTGTACTGTATGAATACCAATTATCCTGAACTGTTTCCTTTGTTATGCAGGCCTCTGTTGTGAGGCAGATGAAAGATTCAGAAATGGCGATGCAGTGGTCGCTGATATACCAGCTAACCAGTAGGCTCCGTGTCCTCTTCCAATCTACACCGTCCAATCGGCTTCTCTTTGAGTACTCAGCAACGTCGCAGGATTGATCCATTTTTGTCAGTTGCTGCTATCTTAGACAAAGGTTCCATGTTCTGATTAATTGTTTCTGTAGATAATGCAGTTTTTTCAAGCAGTTGTGTATGTGCACTTCTGCGTTTTGTTCTTTTTTATTCTTTCTCGGAAAGAAAGTTTCTGGGGTTGTACATACATAGCAAGTCTAGCTCTCCTAGCGTGAGATGTAAAGAAACACCTGTATAAAGGACAAAGTTCTCCAGTGTGTGTTGCCTCAGATTCACTGTGGTATGTTATGTGGGTAACCAAGATAGCAATGTTGTAAAACCCATTACAGGTAAAGGAAAGCGGTCAACAATTTGCCAGGTGACTCCATACTGCCAGGTAAGTCTGGTAGCTTGTAATAAGATGGGGATTATGAATGGTTCCACTGTTTTCTTATTAGAGTTGTGTGCTCAAAACACCACAACAATCGATTTATTTCTTTTATCGGGGATTATGTATTTTGTATTGTATCTTATTTGGAGGAGCTAGTTTTCCAGCTTAATTAATTTGGTTTGAGCTCAGCATTCATAGTCATCGTCCGCTCTGTTGTTGCTTAGGTGCTGCCTCCGACCAGAAGATCAGAATGATGGTAGGAAATCAAAAAGTGGAGGGTGCAGTAACGAGAGAGGACGAAAAGGCTAGCGGTGCTATCTAAACACCGGCTCCAACCGGATGATAGATAGGGAAGAGAAAAAAAGTAGAATCCTCCAACTGGCTGATAAATCAGAGGCAAAGGAGCGAACAAACAAGCCTCGGAAACCTGCAACAGCTTTACTTTCTACTATACTTCTATAGGAAGTGCAGACGTGCCAAACCAGTATTGAAGCTACTGCTCAGTAAAAGACAGGTATAGTATTTATTGTATTACTTTGGCCAAAATCGGTATCAGATTTATTTTTTAACACAAGACATCCATAGCATTACATGTCAGCCTATTGTCCAAATAACAATATTTTACAATCTATAAACACCTATTGTGAAAGAATAAGAAAGGCACAGATCCAACTATTTCTCAGGCCTCCCCAATGACACTCATTTGCGCACTATTGATTCCTGCTCAGAAAAAGAGCACTGTATCTGATCTATCGGATGCATGGCATGATTGGCCATCAGCTACCGATGAATCCAAGCCGATGGAGGATGAAGGCCAGGATCAACATGAGAATAGCGATGATCAAGCCTTTCCTAGCTACGAGCCAGTTCTTTGTCTTCTTCACGACTTCTACTCCTCGCTGTGCTCTGCCCATCCATTTCATCATCCTGTCTAAATCTTGTAGAGATAATGAAGAGATAGCCTCTTGGGCTTTGGCAGCATCCTCCTCCTTGGACGGCGGCTTTATACCAAACGGCTCGATCATATTTGCTATTATATCAGGACTGATGTTTTTCATCATGGATTCAAGCATCTGCCGCATTGCAGGGTCTTCCATGAAATTTCTCATGACGTCCTGCATATCAGTTGTAGAAGGTGGAGAAGCGAGTGGCGGCTGGTCAAACATCCTTTGGTCTGTTTCATCAAGGTTCTCCACAACATTTTGCGGAGACGAAGGCTGGAACTCATCTTCTTCTACGATTTCTTCAATGACAACTCCCTTTGGCAGGTTCGCTCCTCCCCCCTCGATCGCAAGTTTTTCCTCCGCGTCTCTCAGAACCTCAGCTATGGTTTCATCGTCCGGAGAGATTTCATGGGCTTTACTCAAGTCAGCAACAGCGGCTTCCAGGTTCCCTAGTTCTCTGTACGCCTGCCCCCTTCGGTAGTACGCTTTAACATTGCTCGGGTCATAGGTTAGAACCTCGGAACCTTCATCGACGCACTCCTCAAACTGGGCTGATTTCAGGTAGCAAGACATCAGATTAAGGGCGCACTGCAGCTGCAGCGTCTGCCCAGCCACTGACGGTACGCTCTTCAGGTTATCCTTGGCGAGCTTGTACTTGGCTGCGGCGTCGGTGTACTGCCCGCGGCCATGGAGCTCGTTTCCCTGTTGCTTCAACATCTTGGCACCGGATATCGCGTACGACATCTGCGCGTCGGCCTGGGCCTTCATGGCGGCGAACTCCTCGGGCTTGGCTTTGGCGATGTTTTCGGTCATGCGGAGTATTTCCTCTGGCCTCGTCTGGTTCAGCTGCTGCGCGGCTCGTTTGAAGTCCTCGGCTCTCATGTTTTTCATGGTTTGGGATGCTAGGTTTACCAGGTTGGGGTTGGACATGACCTGCTGCTGCATCCTGGCGAGGTCGCCGGGGGACATGCGGCCCATCTGCTCCTCCGCCAGCCTCATCATCTCCGGATCCATCACCGTTCCGATGGAGTCGAGACGAAAACAAGACAAGCAGCGGCGGCCGGGAGGCGGGAGCTCGCGGATTTTTGGAAGTTCTCGTCTGCGTGTCTCGCTTGGCTTTCCTTTCTTTCCGTCGCTTCTTTTTGGCGGTTTGGTTCCTGAACGTCCCACTTCTATTTATTGGTCCGGGACTAGTGTAGAAGTCGGATACGGAGTCCAATCCGAAATCGGTTCCCTGATGTGGGCCGTTATTTTGGGTTGGGTTTGAGCAGCTCCGAGTCGGATGGAGAGAGCAAACGGTGGAAGACCAGCTACCGGGTACCAACTAAAAAAAGGGAAGCCCAATCGCTTGGCCCGTAATAAGCCGATCAGGTCTGAATTGGTGACATTTTTTGTTTTTGAGAATATGGTGACAGTTTGATAAAAGGGTGATAAAATGGGAGCTGCTAAAACACCACTCGCCCCGCGCCACATTTTTTGTTTTTTAGAATATTCAGATTGTATTTGAGAGGATGAGCCCCCTAGCTTTTTACTTTCTAGTACTCCCTCTGACCCATATTAGTTGACTTCAATTTTTTGAATGTATCTATCACAAAAACTTATCTAGATACATTCAAATTGGAGTCAACTAATATGGGTCGGAGGGAGTATCATAAACGATGTAACTTTTGTTTAAGTGGCTGCAAGTTCCTGACGCACTCTTTTTTTCTTATCAAGGTACCTAAGGAGACTGAAAGGTTTTAATGAGGCGGCTTACATGCCTGATATATAATTGTTAAAAAACACACCACTCGCCTGCGCCACCTAAAACGCTACCTTCATGGCCTCGTCAAAATGAGCCCAATAAAAATCTGTTCCTATTCGATCGTGACCTTTTTTTTGGCGTCCGCTCGTTCGTTCATCCGTTTCGTCACGTACCAAACAAAAAAAATATATTAATAGATACGTTTAGTTTCTATTTTTTATGTTTTTTTAGATCAAAAGGGATTTTACTCCCCTATTCCCTTTCATATTGAAAAGAAACAACACGAGTTCAAACCAGGTCAATATCTTACAGCACCAGAAAGATTAAAAAAAACACTAGCAAACTCCGACATAGCTATAGACTGATAAGGGGAAACCACCACAAGATCGACTGCCAAGTTTACAGACCAAAAACAGAGACGCCCAACTACCAAAAGAAGTAAAACAACACCAGGGTGGGGCGGGAGAAGCTCAAAATACAACATGAATGGAGTCTTCATCGCCTAGGTGGTTCTACAGGTAGTTCAGCGACACCTTCCCACCATGTACCTTCCTTAGAGAAGTAGACTTCCAGGTGGAAATCCAGCCAAAGTTCGGACAGTTCAGCACCGGGGGAGCCTCAACGGTCTTTTGAGATTTTGCAGGAGACGATCTGTAAACTGGGCGGTTTCTCCTCCTTCTAGATCCTGGAACGAAGCTTTCCAATTTCTCAAATAGGAAAGCACTAGACTCCACACCTGTTTTATATTTATCCAGGTAGATCTGTTAAAAAACTAGCCTATGCCTAGAATTCCACTGGCCCCACAGAACAGATGCAAAAGCTACATTAAAATGCAAGAATTTTTTATTGCATAACCATTTACTAGCTACTAACTCATAATCAGAAACCTGAATATGAAAGATCTTAAAAACATCAGACCACAAATCAAAAATCAGGTGATGGATTGATTCTATCTCTTTACAGAATTCACACTCTAAAGGTTTAGGAATGCCCCAAGCTCTTAGATCATCTCTAGTCATGATTTTATTCTGAGAGAGAAGCCACACAAAAATCTGAACCCTAGGTGGGATTTTTAATTTCCACATAGTAGGTAAGAAAATTTGTTTAACACATATGAAGTTAATAACAGAATACATAGAGATAGAAGAGTAACCACCCTTAGAATCAAATTGCTAGATAAGCTGGTTTTCCTGACTACTAAAATTAATGCTCCTAGCAATGACCATTAACTCTTTCCATTGAATCATCACGCTCTTAGTAAAAGTTCTAAAACCACCTCTAATTTGTTCACCATCCCAGAGCTCAACAATAGTCAGGGTCTGCTGATTAGAGATGATATAAAGGTCCCAAAACTAAATAGCTAAAGGGGAATTACCAAATCAAATATCTTCCTGAAATTTTATCAGTCTACCATTACCCACTCGCCACTTGTAACCTATCTTAACTGCTTTAGAAGCCCACATCACACCTTTCCAAAAGGTAGATGGGTGCACATCTTGGCAAGAAATAATGTCGGGATTCCTAGTCTCATATTTAGCATCAATAACTTTTCTCCACAAAGATCGCTCCCCTTGAATATATCTCTCCACCCAAGATCCAATCAGGAAGAGATTTAAATCTTGTAAGTTAGGGATACCCATACCCCCAAATTCCTTTTTCATGCAAATGGAAGGCCAGTTAGCTAAATGCATCTTATGGTTTCCTTCTTCATAATTACACATAAAGTTAGCTAGCTGAGAATTTAGTAAATTCGGAGCCTACTTAGAAAAATTGAAGAAACACATAAGGTAAACAGGAATACTAGCCAAAAATGCTTGAATAATAGTTATTTTGGCAGCAGAAGAAAGAAATTTGCCTCTCCAACCAGTCGTCCTAGCCAAAATGCTTTCAAAGAGAGGTTGCATGTCCTCCCTACTAAGTCTATCAAAATGAAGAGGGATCCCCAGGTATTTCATAGTAAAATCACCCGCAACACATTGTAAAATATCTAAGAAAGGAAGCAAGTCTTCTTGACTAATATTAATAGGGAGTAGTTCACTTTTATGGAAATTAATCCTCATATCAGATATTTTCTCAAAACAATTGAGAATCCACTTAAAATTCCTAACAACCCTAGCATCATTTTCCAGGAAGAGGAGGGTATCATCAGCATACTGCAGGATGATAACCCCTCCAGGAATAAAATTAGGGCACAAACCTTTAATCGGATTATGTTGAGCCCCTTTAATTAGCATCCTAGAAAAAACATCAACCACAGAATTAAAGAGGAGAGGTGCAATGGGATCCCCTTTTCTCAAACCTTTTCGAGTAAGGAAAAATATTCTCCACATCATTAATCTTAACACCTATAGACCCCTTGTTGTGGTCTGTTTGACCATCCTAATGAAAGTGGGATCAAAACCTCTACATTCTAGGATCTCATACAGGAAGTATAAATTAACTTTATCATAAGCTTTCTCATAGTCTATTTTGAGGATGAAACCTTGGTTTTTCTTTCTATGAAATTCATGAATAATCTCATGAGCTGTAACAACACTTTCTAAGATAAACCTACCTTTAATAAAGGCGGATTGATAACAGGAAATCAATCTCCCAATGATCTTAGCATATCTATTAGTCAAGACTTCAGTAAAAAACTTAAAGGAACAATTAATCAAGCTAATAGGTCTAAATTTTTTCATAGATCTAGCATCATTCTCTTTAGGGATAAGAGTAATCATGGCAAAATTTAACCTATAAATGTCTAAATTATCCTGAGACCAAGCCTTAAACATATCTAACAGGTTATACTTGACAATGTCCCAAAAGTGTTAATAAAACATAAAAGAGAAACCATCTGGGCCAGGGGCCCATCTGAATAAGAGTCAAATACAATAGCTTTGATTTCTTCTTCAAAGAAGGCCCTCCCCCAACATATTGTTCTCCACTATACTGACTTTCTCATTATCAGAGAAAAATTCATGACTAAGATTAATATTAGCCCTAGGCTCAAAACCAAAAATATCATTATAGTAATCTAAAGCAACTTTTAACATGTCTTTTGTTTCAGTAACAGGACCATCAGGCCCATCCAAAACAGGGATCATTTTTTCCTCCTTCTCTGATTGGCCACAACATGAAAATATGTTGTGTTCCTATCACTT
The DNA here is from genome assembly GCA_023614405.1 of Avena insularis. NCBI lineage: Eukaryota > Viridiplantae > Streptophyta > Magnoliopsida > Poales > Poaceae > Avena > Avena insularis. Next base: position 23,851,650 of record CM042689.1, on the reverse strand, counting down.
TCTAAAATATCTCTATCCCTAGACCTTTGTCTGGCTTTACTTTCTTCCATAATCCAGTATCCATTCAGGTCTCTAAGAATATACTCAAATCTAGCTCTTTCCTCATCACTCAGATGAGTAGTCTCAAATTTAATATCCACAATGTCATATTTTGTCATCAAATCCTTCTTTTCTTTCCTAATAGCAGCTTCTACATAACACTCCAACCTTTAGCTAGTTTCCTAAAATATCTAATCAGCTTTCCAAATATCCAGCACATCTACACTATCTACATTGATAGCCCAAGTTTTAGTCACTACCTCCCCAAAGTCAGGCTTAGAGATCCACCACTTCTCAAATTTAAAACTCTTGCTCTTTGGGAATATGAGCTTCACCAGACTCCCAAATAATGGGAGTATGATCACTCCGAATACTAGCTAAAGTTCTAGCACTATAAATTGGAAAAAGATTTTCAAAATTTGTAGAACAGAAAATCCTATCAATTTTACTCGTGATAAGGTTTTCCTGATTATTACCCCAAGTGTAATCCCTACCTGCTAGCCCTATTTCCATAAGATCCCAAATTTCCATCCATTCATTAAATCTATCAATCCATCTAAAGTCTATTACCACTACTTTTATCACTAGAAGACCTAATCAGATTAAAGTCCCCCCAATCATGGCAGGACCATCCCAATTAATGAACAACTCATGTAAATCAGAAATAAAAGCCTGCTTTTTGTCTTCATAAGTAGGACCATACACAGTAGTAATTTTAAATATAGACCCAGTAACTTTTTTCTTAAGGATAATACTTATAGAAAAAACTCTAATATCCCGAGCTACAATATCAAATAAATCACAATTAACTCCTACTAATATACCACCCACAGTACCTACAGCAGGCAAATAATCCCAGGAAAAATTCCTATTACCTAACAGAGACTTCAAAAAAGATTTGCTAAATTGCTCTTTCTTGGTCTCTTGGAACCCTATGTAATCAACATTCAAAGGAACTATATTATCATCTAAAAACTTCTTCCTACCAGGAGCAGAGATGCTCCTACTATTCCAAAAAGCACATACCATTGAAACTTTTTCCTGGGGTGCTTGCCCCGAGATTTATTAACTACTTCTATCCAACCTTCAGTTAAATTATCAACATCCTCATCATTAAGTGATGAGGTATAACCTACAACTACATTACTATTAGGCAGCAAATCTACTTATTCAACTAGATCTTCATTAAGATCAACACCTAAAACTAAAGCCATATTTTCTAACTCATCAAGAGGTAAAACATTAAAAGGATCAGAATTCATAATACCTTTCATTTCGGGCCTCTCTAGATTGATCACCTTTTTCCTTTCCATAGCTTTATCCAGCACCCTCTAAGATCTGTCAAGTCTATGGCTTTGCCTTATGGGTTGAATAGGCCCCCAAACTTTCATCCTTTTGCTTTTACCTCCATCAGCTTCTAGATTTTTCCTAGCAATCTATTGTTTGGTTGACATAATACAACCAGGCAGACATAGACCCACATCATCAGCAACCGCTTTCTTATCTTGAAAAGAACCATGTTCATCTATCCAGAAGTCAGCTACCCGATCTGTCCCTTTAATGTGCAAAGGAGACTTGTCCCAGACAAAAAACCCAGAATTATCCACTAATCCTTTCTCCTCCAGAATTTGAAGCACTTTGTTGGCACTAAAAGTTTCCTATACTAGGGCATCAATTCCACCAGCTGCCATTCTAGTCCTAACATCGTTATTCTGTCCCTAAACATTAGAATTCTCATTACTGGCATTCCCCTTCTCCTGATCGCCAGCATGTTTATTAGTATCCATTCCTCCCTGTCTCTAGTTGCCCTCATTCTTCCTATTATGATCTAGTTCATCACCAAGCAGATCATCAATTTCATCTTCCTCCATAGGAATCTCAGCTGCAAATCCCAATTGGAATAGCCCCCATGGAAATGGAACAACCTACTGCTAGGAATTTTTTAGGGATCCCTACACTTAAGTTTTAGTCTAACACTTTTAGCATTATCCTTAAACACACTTAACCAGTAGGCTAAACTAACTTGATCCCACAAATAGAACTAACTTGATCAAGCACATTACACTCACACCATTTAGCCTGAAGGCCAGTAACTCTAACTCATGTGTCAACTAAATATTCTAGAGGCTCTGGATCATCATTCCTGGCTTCAACTTTGACTCAAACCCCATATCTAGATAAACCAAACCTAGAATAACCAATGACTTGGTCCACCAGGATGTGAGGTGGGAATTTCACCAAGTAAATTCATGGCTGTCCCAACTCCCTCACCTGCCACTGCCAGTTTGTCTTGTAAAACTTGGAAAACTCCTCAGCCAGTTCTGCACTAGTAATCTCACCTCCTTCCACCACAACCAGGCCACAATTCATAGTGGAAGATATAAGATTTAGAACCACCTCTAGAGTTTCAATATGATAGAAACCTAAGCCAGTAGTGTCGTGGTGGTGTCACGGCAGATGCCATGGGTAGGCTTAAGTTGGGGGCCGAATGGACGCTTGTGGTAACTGGGGAGGGAGTGTATGGTCTAGTCACGCACAAAGAACAAGATAACTCTCCACACTTAGGATTTTTATTGATCCAAGAAGTTTACAAGTGTTTCTAGAGCTGTTTGAGCATAGCCTCAGGGCACTAGTTTCCTACTTGGTCCAACCTCTCAAACACTAGCTATGCCCCTCCTTATATAGGCAATGGCCAGCTAGGTTACATCCCTTTGGGTCCTGGGGTTTCTGTTTGGATCTTGGTCCTTACTATGCGGGCCGGGTCATGGGCTTGCCCTGATCCCTTGACCCAGTACGCAAATCCATACAGCTAACGGTCTTCTCGTACGTAGCCTCCAACTCTTTTGGCGTCATACGGAAACTTTGTACGTCAGCCCTTGCTTTGGGCGTCACCCGGCTCCTTTTGTGTCATCCGGCGTTGCCCTTCTCTTTTGACCATGCTTTACCATGATCCCTCCTAAATCTTACTTGGAAAGTTGCCACGCATCCTTTCTGACTCGGCCTTCCCTCGTGAGTCCCGGATTGTTGTCTCATGCAAGGTAAACAAGTTTGTCCTACGCGGGCCGACATAGTTTCTATGTCGGCCACGCCTAGACTTCGTACCCGGCCGTTGATACCCGACAAGAGGTTTCTTTGAATCGGCACACGCCAAGATAGGCAATGCTTTAACCCCTCATGACCCTACCGGGGGTTATCCCCCCGACATTAGTCCCCGAAGCTGGTGAGACCTAGCAGTTTTTGCTGTTAGGCGTCTTCAGGTTCCTTTAATGTGCTTGGAACTTCTCTTTCTCTCAGTATTTACTGCTTATGGCGCATTGTTTGGCGTAACCTCGATCTTTGCCGAGTCTATCTAGCCCCTTTCGAGTCTCGTATTTGACTTTCTGGGTCATTTTTGCCTCGTGCTGAGTCACTTTCAACGCTGCCGAGTCATTCTGGGCTTTGCCCTAGTCACTGACAGGCTGTAATCATGATTGCTTGCCTCAAATTTTGTCTCAAATCCTGACTGCACAGTGACGGCGGCGCAGTAAATCCTCGTCACTATGGCAGTCCTATCGCTCAGCGCCTCGTGTCCTGCGCAGCGTGACGTGGCTCTGGATTTTCCGTGTATCGCCTACACGTGGCGCTCGCTGATGCGCTTACTTGGCCAAATACATGACAACATAGTGGCCACAGGGCGCAAAGGGATTCCACGCCGGTTTTTTTACTCTCCTTAAGTAGGAGTGCGGGGAACTTAACTGCCTTTGCCTGTTCAGTTTCCCCCTCGCCTTCTTCTTCCTTGCGCCTCCCAATCCTAAACCGCCTCCTTGTGGTTCCTCTCTCCTGCCACTCCTCTCCAGCGATTCTCTTCTTCTCCTTTCAATTCACCGATGGGTCCTTGCGTCTCCAGGTCTATTCTAACGGTGGAAGAGACCGAATCACACGACATTATGGATGCCCGCGATGCCGGTGGGGAGGTGGAGGAGCAAGAGGCCGCCGGCGAGCGTGGTGGCTGGGAGGGCTCCGAGGTCACGGTGGAGGAACTTGAGTGGCTGCGCTCCACCAGGCGCATTCCGCTTGAGGTTGATTGTCGCCTCCCCTTAGGTGAGATCATTCCCAAGCCAAACCCAATGAGAGGGTGGTTTTTCTCTCGCACTTTGAGCGTAGCTTCTCTCTTCCAGTTAGCAATTTCTTCATGTCTTTTCTTTCCACTTTCCAACTGCAAACCCATCATCTGCCTGCCAATGCTATTGGCTCTCTCTTGTTTCATCTCTTCCTGTGAAGACTATCTTGGTATCTGGCCCACTGTTCTTCTTTGGGCCAAGTATTTTAATTTCCGAATCCAGGTTGTGCTTGATCCTGGTGTTCCTCGCACTGAGAAGAGGCCCACCAGGTGTGGTGCTGCCAGCATCACGCCCAGGAGGGATTCGATCTTTCCTCGGGTCACTGGCATTGACTCTTGTAAGAAGTGGCATAGAACCTTTTTATATGTCAAGAATAGTGGGTCCAATGACTACATCCGGCTTCCCCCCTTCAAGGACGAGGTTCCCAGCAAGGAGCTACGGAAGCTTGACCCACACGACAAGAATCCGACTGTGAACAAGGCTCACGAGATCATCGAGAGGCTACTTGCTTCGGAGGAGAACTTCCAGTTAACTGAGGAAGAACTCATGTGTGCCTTCATTGCACGCCGAGTCAGCCCTATCTAGGCCAGAAGCCACAAGATGTGCTTCATGAGCGGCCCGCGAGATCCTACCCGGCATCCCACTCTGGAGCTCACCAATGATTCAGTGGCCCGCCGAGTCAGCTCGATCTTCAAGCTGAACTTAGCGGAAAACTGGGCCTAGAGCTGCCCCCTTTCAGCCGAGATAGGCCTGTCCCATGGGTAAGCATCCGAGTCTTTGAATCGCTGCCGACATAGCTCTCCTTGTATTTTACTCTTTGTTATGTATCTTTATTTATTTCATTCTATTTCTCTCTCACAGAATTTCGTTCACCAGGTTGATGACAGTATCGTTCCTCCTAGATCTTATTTCGATGACTGCTCTGATGTTGACGAGGTCGAGTATGACTTGGAGTGCTTCATGCCAATCCCGCATGCTGCCGCTGCTCCTGCTTCGGGTAAGACCTTTACTCGAAATCCTTTGCGAGATTGGTCTGACGATGACGATGTGGACTGTGAAGTCCTGGAGGTACTTGCCCTTTGACCTAATTTTCCGACTTATCCCATTGAGCTTGTCATTTACTCATGCAGCTGTCCAGGTACACGAGGAACCTCCTCTCGCCGTAGGCGGGTATGGCAATCTCCCAGCAGCTAAGACAAATAAATGACGTGGGGCCTCCTCCAGCACTCAGCCTTCGAAGAAGCGCCGAGTCGATCCTGCCGCTCCTCCTGCAGCCATGTCCTCGCAGTCTCGCATGACCACCACTCACCGAGTCGTTCGTCGCGCCCCGCGCGATCCGACCATCTCCTGGTAACTTTGGCTCTCTGTTACCTTTCGTTTTCTTTCTGTATTCGTTCTCTTATAAGCTTCTATTTTTATTCTCGGCACTGTTATGTCCGCCAACCAATCTGCTCCTAGTATGGATTATTTCTAGTCAAGGCCTATGTCACCACCTCGCTCTGATCCTGTCGCGCAGAGCCCTGCTTGGGTCACTGCCCCCACTACTGAGGCTCATGAGTCTCGGAGTGAGGCTGATCCGGCGACGCGCCCGTCTGAGGTGATCCGGCCTCCCTCTCCAGTTGCTCTTTCCGAACAGAACTTTGGACTTGGAGCCAACAATATCGGCGCCGAGTCCGCCCAGAAGATTTCCGAGTCTGCTCCCCCTATTGTTAGCTTGCCAGTTGATCCGGTCGTTGTTCCTCCGTCAGTTGTTGAGCCTGTACAGTCGGCTCCTGTTTCCTCAACCAGTCCTAGACTGCTCCTTCTGCCTTTTTGCTAGAGATAAGACCTAGCCTGCTTCTCAAGGCCAAACTCGCTCTACGCCTAGAAAGCCCTCAGATTCCAGGCAAATGACTTTGATTCACACCCCAGGTTCCGCTCCGCAGATTCGGCTCACACTACCAACAATGACACCTGCTACCGCAAGTCAGTTGGGAGAATCTGCCGTTTCCGAGTTTGGCAATGTTTCCAAGGCTGGTGCCTTGCACACCAGTGCCGCCTCTACCCGTGCCGGGGTGAGGACTAGCCTGGAGAAAAGGCAAGTCCTAACTCGGACGCTCAACGGTGAAGGCCTTGGTTCTGCAGAGTGCTATGCAATTTCTTGGAATGCAACCGGTGAACAAGAAGTGAGCTCTAGTTCTGGCCAGAATCTAAAACTGGGCCCCAAGGCTGTTTCTGAGATGACCCAGTAGGCGATAGCCCTGATGGCCAAAGTAGATCATGTGAATGAGGTATGCAATTTCCTTACGTTTTTGCATAATGAGTATTTTTATATTATACATGATCCCTAGTCCCCGAGGTTACTGCCGAGTAAGGAACTTATTCGGCTGTAAGCTCTGAGTTAGAACCTATCCTTTATTTCCTCCTGCCAAGTTTGCATGTCGGATTTTTGATCCCTAGTCCCCGAGGTTACTGCCGAGTAAGGCATTTATTCGGCTGTAAGCTCATCCTCTTGCATAAACCTTCTAACTGAGTCTTTTTTGTGTAGCTCACTGATGACCCACAAGTATAGGGGGTGTATCGTAGTACTTTTGATAAATAGGAGTGTCGATCCCAACGAGGAGCAGAAGATGCTGAATAGTGGTATGGACCAGGAAATCCCGGTGAATACTTAGAAAATGGATTTTTAGTGGTTTTCAAATAAGGCAACAAAACAAAGAGCAAGTAATAAAGAACAAACGCAGCAAGTGGACCAATCCTTTCTTAGCAAAGGACAAGCCGGTGGAAATACTTATAAAGACCAAACGTTCTCGAGGACACATGGGAATTCTGTCAAGTGCTTTCGCTTCAAATAGCTGAGTACTCTTCTTTGGTGTTGTAAGTGTTCTGTGGGTGAACCTGTGCTAATGTACCGACCGGACTTGGACTAATACATACTTGTGATTAAACCCCCTGCAAACATCCGTAACTACAGGAAAGTAATTAATATATAAATCTAACCACAACCTTAAACTCTGATATCCTATGCTCCCTTATGCAATGGTGTCCTAACGGGGGTTCAGGTTTCTGTCACTCCGGCAACCCCACAATTAGTAGCCAAATACACAATGCATTCCCCTAGGCCCATAAATGGTGAAGTATCATGTAGTCGACGTTCACATGACACCACTAGAAGAATAGCACCACAACTTAAATACTAACCATTGAATAATAACTCAACACAGATCCACTAATAACAACATGACTTCTCCCATGTCCTCAAGAACTAGACGAACTACTCACAATACATCATATGGATCAAGATCAAATATGATATGATAATGGATAACAATCTGAACATAAACAATAATCCAATGGTTCCACTCACAAGCATCAACTAAAATAGTAATTAACACCGGGAAAGTTTCCCCTCAGAACTAAAGCAATATCCAACACAATTGTTACAGCGGGACGGAGTGGTTATGATGGTGCTGGTGGAGATGATGGTGTGGATGATGATTATGATGATCCCGATGAAGCCTAGCTTGATGATGGTGTTGATGGCGACGATCTCCCGTCTCCGGGAAGGAATTCCCCTGGCAGAAATCTGTCTGCCGGAGAGATCTTTCTCTCTCGGTGTTTTCCGCCCCCAGAGGCGGCGAAAATCTATCTGTGGTCGCTCCCTGAGGCTTAGGGTTCCGTAGGGAAGATACAAGCGAAGGGGCGGAGTCAGGAGCCAGGCAGGTGGGCCACACCTGCCCTAGGCACGGCGTCAGGTGGGCCCATGCCTAGGGGGGTGTGGGCCCCCTACGGCCCTTCTTCGTCCCTCCTTCTGGCTTCCTCAATCTTCTGGAAAAATAATATTTTCCCATATTTTTCTGGTATTTTTCCGATCTTCACGAAATTGCATCAAAACGCCCTCTTTTCCATCAGAATCCAGACTCCGGCAGTCCATCCTCCAAGAATCATCCAACATACATAAACAGTGGAAAAGACATAAGCAATACCTCATAATAAGACAAATATCAATGAATAGAGGTAGATTATGATATAGAAAGGTGATGCAAATTGGGCGTATCAACTCCCCCAAGCTTAGACCTTCGCTTGTCCCTGCTTAAAAGCTCGAGAAACATGTCCACAGGTTTATGGAGTGAAGTTTCGATAAAAGAATACGAACAAGAAGCATCACACTTACCATTGCACAACTCATAGAAAAAAGCAACTCACCATTATATAACTTAGCTTGCAATCAGGTACAACAGTCATAATACAGATGCATAAAGATAAATCATAATTGGAATTGGCAAACTTGTTCTTGGTCAGAGAACACCTGTAAGCTTTTATCTTTTTCTTTCAAACCTCAGAAAGTATTGCTACTGACCAGAACTCGGCTTGCCAAAACCAATTTAGGTCCACTTGATGCTCCCAAAGTGATGCCAATACTGATCAACAAGATCCATCATATAATAGAGATTGCAAACTAAAATAAGAAGTGCAAAAAGTAAAAGATGAAACTTCTCATTAATATTCTAATAAAGTCACTCTCACCAAGGGATACATAGATAACCAACTAAAGGAGAGATACTTCCACATGCAAACCAAACTATAAGATAACCTCTCTACCAAAGATACGAATCCACTAAAAAGGTAAAAGATAAAAGATAATGGTGGTGATACCGCGACACTCCCCCAAGCTTGGAACAAGCCAAGGGGATGCCAAACCTGATGACAAATTACTCCTTCAGTGGTGGTGGTGTTCTCTTGATAATCTCTTCAATAAGTTTCCTCAACTCTTCAATCTCAAAGGTCAGAGTACGAATCAACTATGAGTTTTGCTCAATGCGGTTCATGATCATATCGGACCGAGAGTTCCAGTCCTTGCTATTCTTTCCCCACTCTTCCTTTTTAGTGTGTTCCTCCCCTGGATGGTTAGAATGAGGCATGTCCCACATCGAGGGCAAGTTCCCTTTGGGCACATATTGATATTGACGCTCATGTATAAGAGTGTGGAAGGGTTTCTTGGTACTTGGAGGAGGTGACTATGGAGAGAGGGCATGACGTCGATATTTCCCTCCTGTGGACATCCGTGCTGTCCTATTGAGATTGATAGGTTTTGCTACCACTCCAATGCTCGCGGCGGTAGTGCGGGTGTCCGGTTGCTTGTCCTCCTCCATGTCTCCTTCATAACCTATCGAAATCTCTTCCTCCTTGGGTTTGCAAGGATCGTCTTCCTCGGGCTTCTTGCCTTTGTCGTTGGCGGAGACCATGGTGCTCTAAACTTGAGAAATTTTCTGACGAAATGTGATCAAACGAAAACACGACGAGAACACGATGCACGAACCTCGGGGGATCCGGGGGGTATATATTACGAAGTTTCAAAGCATAAGGAAGGTTTTGACACGGAAACAAGGCGGAGTCGGAGTTCAGGGGTGGCACACCCCCTCCAGGCGCGGCTAGGCAGGGGCCCGTGCCTGGGGTGGGTTTGTCCACACCGGACTCCATATCCTCCTCTGTTCCATCTTGTAACTTCCCTTATGTATTAAAAAGATCAAAAATATAAAAATATTGGGGTTTCACGAACCTTCTGTTTTCACCACTTTTACCTATTCAAATATGAACTCTACAGACTCCTTTTCTACTTCTCCTGGAAGTTTCCTTTCCTCACAAGGCAACACATAAGCTTAAATGGCAACATTAGTGTAAGCAAAAACAATTAACCTTTGGGTCCACATTTCAACTGAAATCCATCAGAACAAATGCTTCTATAAGAGGAAAATGGAAATGATAACAGAAATCTGTCAAAACAGACCAACAGGTAAATATTGATTTTTCGAAAACCTTCTGTTGCTCAAATCAAAAAGTATAGAACTAATGAAAGTTGGGTAAAAACTTGGAGAACAAGATCAGAAAAATACAGCTCCACCCAACGTACTGATCTCCCTCACGAATTTTTATGGTGCAGCACAAAATCCTGTCCTAGGACAACCACTTTTCACAACTCCTCTACTTCACAAAAGCAGTCGAACTTGACACAAAAACCAAAACAAAAAGGATAAGGAGTGGTTATTACAAAGGTAAATAACTTCCAAGACTCGACAAAACTCTTGGGTTATCTCCCAACAAGTACTTTTCTTTTATGCCTTTAAGTTAGGCTTGAAAATTTCAAAGATGCTCAGAAAGGAGATATAAATCTGGAGTGAAAAAGAGCATCAAGAAGCAAATAACCAACACACTTGAGTCTAACCCACTTCCTATGCATGGGAGTAGTATGAGAAAACGAATTGTTGAAACAAAAAGCCACTAGCATAGGAAGACAAAACAAATGCAACTTCAAAGCTTTCAACTTCAAATGCAACTTAGATCTAACGCACCGCGTAGGTCGATCTGTGCAAACCATTATTGTCCAGTAACAAGCAGACACGTGGCCACCCTTTTAAATTGAAAACAAAAACTTGTCTATTAGTTGTTTGGTTTTGTAAAATTCATAACTGTTGATCCACACGTCCAAATTTTGCAAATTTTATATCAATGGAACCAGCAAAAAAAAACTCTATCCAACCATGCACATTGTTTAGTGAATTGCTTCTGGAAACTTAGTTGTTTTTGCAGAAACATGTGTAGGCATAATTTGAATATAAAAATTGTTCTAGAAATATTTTTAGGGTAAAATCTTTGGCAAATGGATTGTTTGAACCTACTGACCATGGAAACCAACTTTTGGTTTTAAAAACATATTTTGAGATGCTAAAGAATAAATCTTTGAATAAAAGCATTTCTAGCCAAATAAAATATTGTTTATGGTTTAAAAATGATTTTTGAGTAAATTTTTTGGAAGATGATTTGATTTAAACTCTCTGACCCTAAACACCAAGTTTTAGGATTTAAAAATATATTTGGTGAACCCTATTAATTATTACTTTACTAAAAAGCATTTTCAACAACATAAAATATTGATTTGGTATAAAAATGGTTTATGGGTAAAACCTTTTGCAAATGGTTTTAATATTAAACACTTGACCTTAAAACACTAACATTTGTGTTAAAAATATATTTGGCAAACACTAGAAAATCTTCCTTGATTTAAATCATTTCTAGCAAAACAAAAGGATTTAAAATGGCCTTTTTCACTAACTGATATCAAATGGTTTTACCACATTTATAAATGACCAATAAGTGGTTTAAAATGTTTATAACCCATTAGAAACCACTTTTCCAAATAAAACAACCTTTGGCATGCTTTCATGCATTGCTTTGTTTTTTTATTATTTTATGTGATGATTGCTTGAATGGTAGATTGAATTTGTGCCTTGATTGAATTGTAGTGAAATTTGAAGAGTGTGACTATTGCAAGATCAAGGAGTGAACTTATATTCTCTACCAAAAAGGCAAGTGGTGCTTCATACTTTTGTCCTATTATTTCCACTATGCATTAGTGATATTTTTAAGTAGGACTTGCATGGAATTTTTGCTGAGTATAAACTATGCCATGAGAAATCCTAGTAGATGAAACCTTAGTAGAATTATCCTAAGTTAAGATTCCTACTACTACCATGCTTAGCTTAGCTAGTACTTCCTCCGTTTAGAAATATAAGATGTTTTAGATTTGTGAAGGAGATGTATCTAGACATGTTTTAGTGTGTAGGTTCACCTATACACTAAAATGTGTCTAGATACATCTCCTTCATAAACCTAAAACATCTTATATTTCCAAACAGAGGGAGTAGAAGACAAGGGTGGATTATATACATGCTATGGAATATTTCTAAGTCAAGGACTTGTGTTTTGTTTAATAAAACAACTAAGTGAATGAATCACCTGGGTGGAATGGAAGGAAAGGTTTGTGTTGAGTGGTTACACAAGTCCAGTATACTGGGGAAAACTTGGGAATCACCAAGTCCAGTATACTGGGGAAGACTTGGTATCTCACTTGTGGAAAGCCACCCAGGAACAAAGAGATTTGAGATGTCAAATGTTGAGAAGCTTCAAGTGCAGCCACTTGGCATTATGGGCTCTGCCTAGATCATATAGGTTGCAATAACTTAGCCAAATGGACAGTTGGTGGTAGGGGATGATAGGTTGGAATGCGTCCATTCTGGTCTAAGGGAAGGCTTCTGAAAGATCTTGTCTTGGTGAAACCAAGTCTTGTGGGGAAAGTGCACCACCTCTGTAGAGTGTAAAATCTAAGTACTTAACCATGTCCCTGGTATTGGACAATTTGAGCATCAAGACATGGAAGCTATCAAGAATCTCCTCATCCCAATTTCTAAGTTAAAAACTTGTGGTTGAACAAGGGTTGAAGGATCACCAATTTTTATTGGGAGATGCCTTGGGTGATTTTGACAAACAAAAACTTAGTGTTTTCAAATGGTAAGGAAAATCTATTTTGAGCAAAGCAAGCCTAAGCTCCACTTAGCCAAATGCATATATATGATAGTTACCACTATACTACCATAGTATCACTTGCCAATACAATTCAAATGTATTGACCCTTGTGGCTGTAACTTATTATGTTGCGGGTTTGTTTGATGTTAGTGAAGTGTGTTGATTAGGATTATAAGTCTACAACCAACATGATTGTCTATGGCACTTTGAAGATAAAGGACTCCATGCTATATAGTTATTCCTGCTGCATTGTATTGAGTTAGCCAAATGAGCTATGTAAGATGTAATGAATTATTTTATTCCTGGTTATAAAGTTGTATTATGACCTTTGTTTCTTGATATTACATCTTAACTGTGGATGCTAGCTATTGATCCAGGGACTAGCATTGTAAACATAGGGATCTCTACCTTATTAAAGATTGGGACCTCTATAGATGGTATCAGAGCACTGTGTTGCCTGTAGGATTTGTAACCCTAGGATTGGACAAAACCCCTTAGAAAAATAGGAGTTGTATTTGTTCCAAAACTTATTTACAAACAATCTTGTAAACTCTTTCCTCAACCTTTCTGGTTTTGAAATCTACATCTCTTCTATTTCAAACTTGATGGACAAAGCCTTCCCCATGAGCAAAGAATTCAACATGAGCAAATGAATTCACCAACTCCAAGGACTTTAACTTGGATATCACTAAGGACTACAAATGAGACAAGAAATATTACTCAAGACTTGAAGATTAAGGAAACACAACTTTGAAGTTGTGACCAAGACACAAGAATTTCACAAGGAAACAATGATCTCATTCAAGAAGAAACAACAAAGAAGAATGGAATGATCTCAAGTGAACCATATAGTTGGACCACCATATTTAGATTAAGTCAAACACACCAACTTATGTGGTGTAACAAAAATATTTTGTTGCCTAAAAATGTGCTTGAAACTTGTTGTTTGAGTGGATTGTTTATTTGTGATTGATTGCACATTGCTTGTTTGATTGTGATGTGTGTGATTAGAATTATTTCCTTAGAAATCTTTTGCCTATTATAATCCCAATCCAACCCAAACAGATGACTACTCCAAGAAACTCCAACATCAAGGATGGTGACAACAACAACCAAGAGATGCACATGAGATAACTCATAGTAACCCAAACCCAGTTGAACCAAGTGACAACTCAGTTTTTAGCCAACAACAATGAGTTAGACCCAACCATGCAAAGGTTTTTGGAAACCCAAACCCAATTGATGCAAAGGGTGACAAGTCAAATGATCAACATGGGAGACAACCCTTCCCAAGGAGTTTGTGACAACAAGGATGTCAAGGATGTTATTATAGAAGGAACTCAAGCTTGCAATATTTGTGGAGACATGGATCACACTTCCAAAGAGGATGAATATCAATGCCCTAATTGTGAAGATAAACATCCAACTAATCAATGCCCACATCTCAAGCTACTTGTTTCCTATGTTTAGGAAATAATCATGTCCCTATCCAATGCCCCATCTATTCCATAGTTCAACAAAGGAAACAAGGTGGAGTGCATCAAAAGTTTGGAAACCCCCATGAGGGAACAACTTCTACCAAGAAGGATGAAGACAAAGGAAAATCTCAGCTTGCACCTCCATGCACTATGACTCACCTTGATGGACAAAAGAGGAAACATATGTATTATCCAAGGAAAAGATTAAGGAAACCAGGAGACTTTCCCACCTTTGAGGTGAGATATGAAGAGCATGAACTAGAAGAACTCCTAGCTTTGGAGAAACCCAAGAAGAAGAAGGACAAAAGCCAAGTGCAATGTTGCCATTGTAAAGAGATGGGACACTATGCTAATGAATGTCTAGAGAAGAAGAAGAAGTATAAGGAAATTAGCCAAGTGTGGTGCAACAACTGCAAAGATCTAGGCCATTATGTATTAACTTGTCCATAGAAGATACATGAAGAACTCAACCTTGTCACATGTTACAATTGTGGTGACCAAGGACATTATGCAAGCAATTGTCCAGAAAAGATGAAGTACAAGACCAGCAAGCCTATGAGGGATCTCAGCCTTGTCACATGTTTCAAGTGTGGAAACAAAGGACACTATGCAGATGTTTGCCCAGAGAAGCTTCATCAAGATCCCAAGCAAGCCAAGATGTAATCTAGTTGAGAATTTTTAAGGGTGGTAGTACCCTAGTTGTTTTGAAGCCAACTTGTAACCTCTAGCCTTCCCAAATCTCGGGATGAGATTTCTTTTAAGGGTGGTAGCCTGTCACATCCCAAAATTTTCCAAATTTTGAAATGTGAAAATAAATAAACAAAATAAATAATTGTTGAAATTTAGGGTGAAAAGAAACTTTTTTATTCCAAATGGAAACTTAAAAACCCATCTTGAACAAACTTTGAATAAAGTTTGAATCCAACTAAATTCAAATCAAGTGAAATGCATTCTTCATAAATGCATCTTGAGATTTAAACACTTGGAAAATAAACCAAAACTCTAAAAACCTAATGGGAGAAAATCATTTCCAAGATTACTCAAAGACTATGGATTTGATCCATATAAAAATTTGTCAACAAACATTTATAAATGATCAAGAATGATAAATGGAAATATTATAAAACCATAGAAATTGATTTCATTCAATTTGGAGCCATAGATAAAATCTTATGAATTTAATAAGTTAAAAAGGAATTTATCCCAAAGCTAATAAAGCACCTATCTGAAATCCATGCCAAATGGTGAGCAAATAATCCTAAAGGATTTAAAAGGATAAACAATTATTAAATAAAACTATGCAAATTGGAATCACCAATTTTGGATCTAAAAATATGGATTTTATAAGATAAAGAAAGAAATAATAAATAAGGAGTATTTAAAAGCCCATTAAAACTTGGCCTAATCCATAAGCAAATGGAATAATCCAAATCCAAATAAAATAAAGGGGTAAAGAATATTCAAATAAAATAAAATGGCCTTAACCAAATTCTATTTCTATTGGAATAAAGAAATTTACCCAATTTAAATGATTAATAGATCATAAGAAAATATTTCAAATAAATCAAAATGAATTATTCAACACCCTTTTGAATAAATAAACCTACTGAAAAGGTTTTGTGAAAAATTGGAATTTAAATAAGGGTTTGAAATTATAATGAAACATTATTTAATAAAGGAATGTGCCCTTTTTAAATAAAATATAAACCATAAATAAATTAAGGAATTATTCCTAAAAGTATTTAAAATACAAGTTTAAACAGTATGGAAATGTACTGAACATTTGAAAAAGGTTTGAATTCAAACATGGTTTGAAATCATTTGAATAAAATCAAAACAGAAAATCTAAATAGAAAAAGAAATATGAAACAGAACAAAAAAATGGAAACCAGCCAGACTAGGCCCAGCAAGCCCAGTCCAGCCCAGCACCAGCCCACTCCCTCTCTCCCCGCGAGAAAACGCTTCACACCAGCGAACCTACCCACGCAGTCGATGACGACCGGACCCCACCACTCCTCTCTCTCTCTCTCTCTCTCTCTCTGACTGCTGAGCTCCACCTGTCAGACCTTCTTCCTCACCCCGCGGTGACCACGCTGGCCGTTTCCTGCCGATGAATGCCGATGTTTATTTCGCATCAATGCCGCGCTTAAACCTCGCCGCGACCATGCTCGATTTATCGCCCAGTCTCCCTCCCCATTTTCCCCCAGGAGCCACCCACCCTCTGCCACCAGGTCGCTCGGAATTTGCTCGAGAACCGCCGCTGCTCCGTCGAGCATCCACGATGATTCCGGCCAGGCACCGTCGCCCCCTCGACCCCACGAGCGCATTCCCCATCACCCCCTGAACCTCCCAGTAGCCTTGGCTTGCCCGCGCACGCCTCAGACGCTCAGCAACGACGACGCCTCCTTGCCACCGCCGTCTGCTCCAACTTCGGCGACCTCTACTGGTAACATCCGACCGTGCCTTCCTTTCTCATTGAGACTCCTGTACTCCACACTCTTCTGCGCACCTAACGACACCGTTTTATTGCCGTGGCATGGTCTGCAGCCTCGTCTCCATCGACGATAGAGCGTGCTCGACGCCAGGCACATCTCCGATGAGCGATTAAGATCAACTCCGTGCGCCCCCTGCCCTGAGACAACAACGTTGAGCATCAGCACGTCAAGGCAAACCCGGTGAGCCCCTTCCCTTTCTCTCTTGCTTCCTGGTTGCGCCAGAACGCCGCTGACAGAGCGCCGCCACCGCGCGTTCGTCGCCAACGCCGCCAGCTAGTGGTCTTTGCGCTATGAGCCGTTGGATGCAAATCATGTGGTTGTGTTTAATCCACTTAAGCGAAATGGTATGGAAGCATCTGAGCCATGCGATGTAACTTAGATCTAACGCACCGCGTAGGTCGATCCGTGCGGACCGTTATTGTCCAGTAACAAGCAGACACGTGGCCACCCTTTTAAATTGAAAACAGAAACTTGTCTATTAGTTGTTTGGTTTTGTAAAATTCATAACTTTTGATCCACACGTCCAAATTTTGCAAATTTTAGATCAATGGAATCAGCAAAACAAACTACATCCAACCATGCACTTTGTTTAGTGAATTGCTTCTGGAAACTTAGTTGTTTTTGCAGAAACTTGTGTAGGCATAATTTGAATATAAAAATTGTTCTAGAAATATTTTTATGGTAAAATCTTTGGCAAATGGATTGTTTTGAACCTACTGACCATGGAAACCAACTTTTGGTTTTAAAAACATATTTTGAGATGCTAAAGAATAAATCTTTGAATAAAAGCATTTCTAGCCAAATAAAATATTGTTTATGGTTTACAAATGATTTTTGAGTAAATGTTTTGGAAGATGATTTAATTTAAACTCTCTGACCCTAAACACCAAGTTTTAGGATTTAAAAATATATTTGGTGAACCCTATGAATTATTACTTTACTAAAAATCATTTTCAACAACATAAAATATTGATTTGGTATAAAAATGGTTTATGGGTAAAACCTTTTGAAAATGGTTTTAATATTAAACACTTGGCCTTAAAACACTAACATTTGTGTTAAAAATATATTTGGCAAACACTAGAAAATCTTCCTTGATTTAAATCATTTCTAGCAAAACAAAAGGATTTAAAATGGCCTTTTTCACTAACTGATATCAAATGGTTTTACCACATTTATAAATGACCAATAAGTGTTTTACAATGTTTATAACCTATTAGAAACCACTTTTACAAATAAAACAACCTTTGGCATGCTTTCATGCATTGCTTTGTTTTTTTTATTATTTTATGTGATGATTGCTTGAATGGTAGATTGAATTTGTGCCTTGATTGAATTGTAGTGAAATTTGAAGAGTGTGACTATTTCAAGATCAAGGAGTGAACTTATATTCTCTACGAAAAAGGCAAGTGGTGCTTCATACTTTTGTCCTATATTTCCACTATGCATTAGTTATATTTTTAAGTAGGACTTGCATGGAATTTTTGCTAAGTATAAACTATGCCATGGGAAATCCTAGTAGATGAAACCTTAGTAGAATTATCCTAAGTTATTATTCCTACTACTACCATGCTTACCTTAGCTAGTAGAAGACAAGGGTGGATTATATACATGCTATGGAATATTTCTAAGTCAAGGACTTGTGTTTTGTTTAATAAAACAACTAAGTGAATGAATCACCTGGGTTCAATGGAAGGAAAGGTTTGTGTTGAGTGGTTACACAAGTCCAGTATACTGGGGAAACTTGGGCATCACCAAGTCCAGTATACTAGGGAATACTTGGTATCTCACTTGTGGAATGCCACCTAGGAACAAAGAGATTTGAGATGTCAAATGTTTAGAAGCTTCAAGTGCAACCACTTGGCATTATGGGCTCTGCCTGGATCATATAGGTTGCAATAACTTAGCCAAATGGACAGTTGGTGGTAGGAGATGATAGGTTGGAATGCGTCCATTCTGGTCTAAGGGAAGGCTTCTGAAAGATCTTGTCTTGGTGAAACCAAGTCTTGTGGGGAAAGTGCACCACCTCTGTAGAGTGTAAAATCTAAGTATTTAGCCATGTACCTGGTATTGGACAATTTGAGCATCAAGACATGGAAGCTATCAAGAATCTCCTCATCCCAATTTCTAAGTTAAAAACTTGTGGTTGAACAAGGGTTAAAGGATCACCAATTTCTATTGGGAGATGCCTTGGGTGATTTTGACAAACAAAAACTTAGTGTTTTCAAATGGTAAGGAAAATCTATTTTGAGCAAAGCAAGCCTAAGATCCACTTAGCCAAATGCATATAGATGATAGTTACCACTATACTACCATAGTATCACTTGCCAATACATTTCAAATGTATTGACCCTTGTGGCTGTAACTTATTATGTTGCAGGTTTGTTTGATGTTAGTGAAGTGTGTTGATTAGGATTACAAGTCTACAACCAACATGATTGCCTGTGGCACTTTGAAGATAAAGGACTCCATGCTATATAGTTATTCCTGCTGCATTGTATTGAGTTAGGCAAATGAGCTATGTAAGATGTAATGAATTATTTTATTCCTGGTTATAAAGTTGTATTATGACCTTTGTTTCTTGATATTACATCTTAACTGTTGATGCTAGCTATTGATCCAGGGACTAGCATTGTAAACATAGGGATCTCTACCTTATTAAAGGTTGGGACCTCTACAGTTACAATCAATAATAGCACCACAAGTGTTCAAGAAAGGTCTACCAAAAATGATAGGACAAGTTTTGCTAGCTGCTGAATTAAGCACTAGAAAATCAGTAGGATATTTAATCTTACCACAAAGTACTTCCACATCTCTTACAATTCCAATGGGGCAAACTTGCTCTCTATTGGCAAGGTGAATAACCACATCAATGTCCTCAAGCTCACAAGGACCAATTTCATGCATAATTTCCCTGTAAAGCTCATAAGGAATAGCACTAGAACTAGCACCAATATCACATAAACCATAATAGCTATGATTACCAGTTCTAACAGAAAGCACAGGGACACTAGCTTTTCTAGATTTTTTAGGATGAGAAACAATATTAGTAGCGTCTTCACAGAAGACAATATGCTCATCCTCTATATTTCTAGTGACAAGATCTTTCACAATAGCTACCACAAGCTCAATATCAATGAGCTCATCAGGCTCCACAGTTTTCTTTGCACCTTTGCTAACCACATTAGCTATAATGGAATGTTCCCTTACCTTAACAGGAAAAGGGATTTTCTCTACATAAGGTTCAGGCAAAATAGGATCAACAGTACAAACCTCTATGCTGGCAGGAACATGGGTGACAATGTCTTTATAAGGAGCATGGTACTTGTCCCACTCTTTCTTGGGAATTTCAATATAAGAGGCAAAGGCATTAAAACATTTTGCAAGAACTTGAGGATCAAGACCAAACTCATTACTAATATCACGGAAATCATCAGTTCCCATAAAAGATTTAATACATTCATAATCATAGTTTATATCTGACTTTCTTCCTTTGGCATTCTCCCAAGCTCCAGTGTTCTCTTGAATACGGTCTAGTAGATCCCATTTAGCTTCTTCCTTCATACGTGTGAATGATCCAGCACAAGAAGCATCTAGTAAATCTTTATCATGAAGAGAGAGCCTAGCATAAAAGTTATTGATAATAATATTGTTAGGGAGTTCATGAATAGGACATTTAAGCATTAGTAACTTCAATCTCCCCCAAGCTTGACCTGTACTCTCTCCATCACGAGGCCAAAAGTTATATATCAGATTTCTATCCTTATGAATCTCACTGGGAGGATAAAATTTAGAATAAAAGAGAGATGCCATTTCCTCCCACTCCATGGATTGTCCATTCTTCAGCAGCTTATACCATTCTTCAGCTCTCCCTTTCAAGGATATAGAGAGTAACTTCTTCTTCACCTGTTCAGTTGTGATACCTGCACACTTAAACAACCCGCATAATTCATGGATAAAAATCAAGTGATCACTAGGATGGATAGTTCCATCCCCTAAATAATAATTATCCATAACACGATCAACAATATTTGTAGGTATCTTAAAAGGATCTATCTCAACAGGTGGTGGTTCATCTACTAACCTAGCAGCGGTAGTAGTTTTCCCAAACAGAAAACCAAGTGGGTTATCCATATTGGAAACAAAGTAACAAGCAGTAACAAAAAGCAATACTCATAGTAGAAGTTTCCTTTACCAGTTCCACTCTTCAATAACGCTTCACTCCCCGGAAACGACGCTAGAAAATAGTCTTGATGACCCACGAGTATAGGGGGTGTATCATAGTACTTTTGATAAATAGGAGTGTCGATCCCAACAAGGAGCAGAAGGTGCTGAACAGTGGTATGGAGCAGGAAATCCCTGTGAATACTTAGCAAACGGATTTTTAGTGGTTTTCTGATAAGGCAACAAAACAAAGAGAAAGTAATAAAGAACAAACGCAACAAGTGGCCCAATCCTTTCTTAGCAAAGGACAAGCCGGTGGAAATACTTATAAAGACCAAACGTTCTCGGGGACACATGGGAATTCTGTTAAGTGCTTTCGCTTCAAATAGCTGAGTACTCTTCTTTGGTGTTGTAAGTGTTGTGTGGGTGAACCTGTGCTAATGTATCGACCGTACTTGGACGAATACATACTTGTGATTAAACCCCCTGCAAACATCCGTAACTACAGGAAAGTAATTAAGATATAAATCTAACCACGACCTTAAACTCTGAGATCCTACGCTCCCTTATGCAATGGTGTCCTAACGGGGGTTTAGGTTTCTGTCACTCCGGCAACCCCACAATTAGTAGCCAAATACACAATGCATTCCCCTAGGCCCATAAATGGTGAAGTATCATGTAGTCGACGTTCACATGACACCACTAGAAGAATAGAACTATAACTTAAATACTAACCATTGAATAATAACTCAACACAGATCCACTAATAACAACATGACTTCTCCCATGTACTCAAGAACTAGACGAACTACTCACAAGACATTATATGGAACAAGATCAAAGATGATATGATAATGGATAACAATCTGAACATAAAAAATAATCCAATGGTTCCACTCACAAGCATCAACTACAATAGTAATTAACACCGGGAAAGTTTCCCCTAAGAACTAAAGCAATATCCAACACAATTGTTACAGCAGGACGGAGTGGTGATGATGGTGCTGGTGGAGATGATGGTGTAGATGATGATGATCCCGATGAATCCTAGCTTGACGATGGTGTTGATGGCAATGATCTCCCCTCTCTAGGAAGGAATTCCCCTGGCAGAAATCTGTCTGCCGGAGAGATCTTTCTCTCTTGGTGTTTTCCGCCCCCAGAGGCGGCGGAAATCTATTTGTGGTCGCTCCCTAAGGCTTAGGGTTTCGTAGGGAAGATATAGGCGAAGGGGCGAAGTCGGGAGCCAGGCAGGTGGGCCACACCTGCCCTAGGCGCGGGGTCAGGTGGGCCCGCACCTAGGGGGTGTGGCCCCCTGCGGCCCTTCTTCGTCCCTCCTTCTGGCTTCCTCAATCTTCTGGAAAAATAATATTTTCCCATATTTTTCTGCTATTTTTCCGATCTTCACGAAATTGCATCAAAACACCCTCTTTTCCATCAGAATCCATACTCCAGCAGTCCATCCTCCAAGAATCATCCAACATGCATAAACAGTGGAAAAGACAAAAAAACCTCATAATAAGACAAATATCAATGAATAGAGGTAGATTATGATATAGAAAGGTGATGCAAATTGGGCGTATCACTCACACATAACGAGCGTACCAAGGTGCGTCAAGATCTTATCCTGGAGTATCGGAAGCTTGAGCTTGCTCACTAGGATCTAAAAGCTGAGGCTCAGGGCCAAGGTACTTTTACTACTCGGCTTGATTTTATTCGATAGACCTATTTTTGTTTCATATCCTTGAATCTTTCTCGTTGTATTTCCACAGCTTCTGCCCAATCCACCATTAATGCGCTGCATAAACAGATCAGTGACGCTGAAAGTAATTCCCTTTTCCTTAGAAATCTTGTGACTGCTCCGCACTTATGCTTACTCATTTCCATTTTTATATCGGCTAATCTGAGATGGCTTGTTGTTACTGACGAGTCACATGCTTTGAATAAGCAGATTAGCACCAAGAGGATCTCCAGAAGGAGCACGACGAGGTGGCCCGACTGAAGCAGCAGGTGGCGGATATGGAGCAAAAGCACTAGTCCGAGTTGAAGGGCCTGCGTGAAGAACTTTCCAAGAAAGATGGCCAGCATGCTGCCAGTGTTGAAAATAACAACCAACTTCTCAAGGAGGCCGACTTAGCAGTTCAGTCAGTGCATCAAGACCTGGAAGCTCTTCAAGCCAAGGCTAAGATCTGGCAGAGGAAGCTCGGCGTGATCAACTCATTTCTCGGTAGTGAGTTCTTACTCTTTTCACTGTACTTCTATCCTTAGTATTTTCCCCTTTTCCATTGTTTTTTGATGTTCCTCCGTGTTTGCAGAGAACTTCCCTGAGGCTGACATGTTTGCCTTAAGGGTAATGAAAAAGGTGCGGGCTGAATCTGGGACTCCAGCTGATGACGAGATCACCATCGACGAGCATTTCGTAGCGCTCTCAGAGCGTGTGACCACACTAAAAGTCATGCAGCATTGACTTGCTTAAGTCGGCAATCCATGCATTTAGGATGCTTCGGCCAGATGAGGATGCGCCCACGCTCGTTAAGCCCTTGGCTGCCAAGTTGCTTCTCACTGAAGAAAGGCTGGATCAGTGGCGCGAGTCGGCCGGTCATGTCGCAGCGGACAAGGCCCTTGATTTTGTGCTCTCCTGGTATGAGGATATCAATCTTGATGTCCTCCAGCATATGAGGGCTGAAGGAAAGTGGATCCACGACCCTGATCTTATCAAGAAGCGCCAAGAGCGAGCCTATGCCATGGTGGAGTATGCTCTGGTGCATGCTGATGACCCACAAGTATAGGGGGTGTATCTTAGTACTTTCGATAAATAGGAGTGTCGATCCCAATGAGGAGCAGAAGGTGCTGAACAGTGGTATGGTGCATGAAATCCCTGTGAATACTTAGCAAACAGATTTTTAGTGGTTTTCTAATAAGGCAACAAAATAAAGAGCAAGTAATAAAGAACAGATGCAGCAAGTGGCCCAATTCTTTCTTATCAAAGTACAAGCCGGTGGAAATACTTATAAGGACCAAACGTTCTCGAGGACACATGGGAATTCTGTCAAGTGCTTTCGCTTCAAATAGCTGAGTACTCTTCTTTGGTGTTATAAGTGTTGTTTGGGTGAACCTGTGCTAATGTACCAACCGTACTTGGACTAATAGATACTTGTGATTAAACCCCCTACAAACATCCGTAACTACAGGAAAGTAATTAAGATATAAATCTAACCACGACCTTAAACTCTGAGATCCTACGCTCCCTTATGCAATGGTGTCCTAACGGGGGTTCAGGTTTCTGTCACTCCGGCAACCCCACAATTAGTAGTCAAATACACAATGCATTCCCCTAGGCCCATAAATGGTGAAATATCATGTAGTCGACATTCACATGACACCACTAGAAGAATAGAACCACAACTTAAATACTAACCATTGAATAATAACTCAACACAGATCCACTAATAACAACATGACTTCTCCCATGTACTCAAGAACTAGACGAACTACTCACAAGACATTATATGAAACAAGATCAAAGATGATATGATAATGGATAACAATCTGAACATAAACAATAATCCAATGGTTCCACTCACAAGCATCAACTACAATAGTAATTAACACCGGGAAAGTTTCCCCTAAGAACTAAAGCAATATCCAACACAATTATTACAGCGGGACGGAGTGGTGATGATGGTGCTGGTGGAGATGATGGTGTGGATGATGATGATGATTCCGATGAATCCTAGCTTGACGATGGTGTTGATGGCGATGATCTCCCCTCTCCGGGAAGGAATTCCCCCGGTAGAAATATGTCTGCCGGAGAGATCTTTCTCTCTTGATGTTTTCCACCCTGCAGAGGCGGCGGAAATCTATCCGTGGTCGCTCCCTGAGGCTTAGAGTCCATAGGGAAGATATAGGCAAAGGGGCGGAGTCGGAAGCCGGGCAGGTGAGCCACACCTGCCCTAGGCGCGGGGTGAGGTGGGCCCATGCCTAGGGGGTGTGGGACCCCTGTGGCCCTTCTTCGTCCCTCCTTCTGGCTTCCTCAATCTTCTAGAAAAATAATATTTTCCCATATGTTTCTGGTATTTTTCTGATCTTCATGAAATTGCATCAAAACGCCCTCTTTTCCATCAGAATCTAGACTCCGGCAGTCCATCCTCCAAGAATCATCCAACATGCATAAACAGTGGAAAAGACATAAGCAATACCTCATAATAATACTAATAGCAATGAATACATGTATATTATGATATAGAAAGGTGATGCAAATTGGGCGTATCAACTCCCCCAAGCTTAGACCTTCGCTTGTCCCCAAGCGAAAACTGAGCTTAGTAGACATGTCCACAGGTTTATGGAGTGAAGTGTCGATAAAATAATACGAACAATAAGCATCACACTTACCATTGCACAACTCATAGAAGAAAGCAACTCACCATTATATAACTTAGCTTGCAACCAGGTACAACAGTCACAATAGAGATGCATACAGATAAATCATAATTGGAATTGGCAAACTTGTTCTTGGTCAGAGAACACCTGGCAAACAGTTTCACAAAAAGCTTTTTGTAGAAATTTTACAACAGGAGCACTCTTTGCTCAAAAAGGTTTTTCTCAAGTGAAGGCTTTCAAAGTAATACTCAATAGATAAGAATCTTGTGCAAACAAGGAAGAAATAGAACATGATTGAATAAATCACCATATGAATGCTTGAAACACAACAACTCAAATGCTTGCTGGAGATAGAGAGGAAGTAGGTTTACTGACTCAAACTGGTAAATAGGAGAAAGGTCCCTTTATAGAGGGTAGCAGGGATTACAAGTCATAAAGAGCTTCCAAAAGATTATGGTACTTACTAGCTTTGATCCCTCATTGCCCTTATCATAGGCATATTGAGATGATTAAGGTTAAAGTGCACAAAGATGGAGTATATGCTTGACGAAACATAAGTTGGCAATCTCATGTCCCTTGAATATGAGGGCCACTCCTCATGCTACTCAACTTTGGTCACCCGTAAGTTCTTGTCATTATAAGTACATGCGTATCATAGAGAACCACCAACGGAGTACCCCTTGCACATGATACAGGAGCTTTCCCATAACCAAAATGACAAGGCAAGCAGACAATGAGCATCTCAACGATCTTTTTATTTACCATGTGTATAGCTTTTTATTGTGGATGCTTCATAGATAGCTCACTATGGTGATGTTGCAAGATTCCACCATGATTAGGCATGGCTTAGGATAGCGGCCCAGGCGTTTGTCTAACACAAAATACAAACTCCATGGACTTACAAGTTCCCTCTTTATTTCACACTATTGACATCCATAGACAAAAGAGCACGATATCAACTGTGTATAGAGTACAGGTGCAATGTTCAAAACATTCCCCGTGACAGCACAGTTCCGCTAATTCCAACGTATAGATGCAAGCATATACAACTTTGATGGCACAATGGTTCAAGTCTATTAGGGGCAAGAAAATAAGGTGTGCCATCAAGTTCGTGAGAGATTTACTAACTAGTTTTCACATAACAAAATACTTTTTAATTCGAAAGGTAGATGATGCTTGATAATTTCCTTGGAATAGCAATAATGCTACTAGGTAGATATAGTGGACACAAATGGCAAAGGTTTTGGTTCAAAGGGATTGTAAACATGAGAAGTATGCCTTCTCAAAACGGGTTTTTGGCTAGCAAGGTTGGGTAGCAAGCAAGATAATTGAAAGAAACAAGCAAACATACAAGTAATAAAGCCAAACATGCAATCTTCCTTGAAGACACAAAATATCTTAAATAAAGAATACTAAGCTTATGAGCCAACAAGAAAGAAAGTGAATGATACAAAATACCTGTAAGCTTTTCTCGTTTTCTTTCAAACCTCAAAAAGTATTGCTACTGACCCGAACTTAGTTTGCCAAAACCAATTTAGATCCACTTGATGCTCCCAAAGTGATGCCAATACTGATCAACAAGATCCATCATATAATAGAGATTGCAGACTAAAATAAGAAGTGCAAAAAGTAAAAGATGAAACTTCTCATTAATATTCCAATAAAGGCACTCACACCAAGGGATACATAGATAACCAACTAAAGGAGAGATACTTCCACATGCAAACCAAACTATAAGATAACCTCTCTACCAAAGATACGAGTCCACTAAAAAGGTAAAAGAAAAAAGATAATGGTGGTGATACCGTGGCACTCCCCCAAGCTTGGAACAAGCTAAGGGGATGCCAAACCTGATGACGCATTACTCCTTCGGTGGTGGTGGTGTTATCTTGTCATCATAAAACTTCCAAGGCAAAGGTTCCCCATCCAAAAAGGATGTCCTTGTCTCTGCAATCCTGAAACTAGCAGCGGAGCTTATGCGATCAAATCTAGCCTCATACTCACAGTTTTGATTTTGTATGTCGTAGAGCTGTGCTTGTAATTGGTTGGTGGTCTGACAGAGCAAGAAGATTTCTTCTCAGAGCTCAGTCACCTCCTCCTCGTGTTTGGCGATGAGTTCTGAACTTATCTTGTTAATAACATCCACTTCGCGTTCCGCCATCTTCTTGTACCTAAAAACTTCCTGCTCCAATGCTTCCATCCTGTCTTCTAGACTTCCTTCTCCCTTGGGGCCTTGAACTTTTTTCATCTGTACCTTCCCATCTTTGAGAATCAACTATCTGGTATGGATCATCAACTCATACATGTATGGGTTGAGGACATCCTCAGAGGAATCCTCTACGGGTGATCCATAGGAATACATTGTAGCTCCAAAACTAAGAATTTGCCTGACAGAAACAGATTGAAACAAAAACACGACGAGAACTCGATGCAAGAACCTCGGGGAATCTGTGGGGTTATATATTACAAAGTTTCAAAGCATAAGGAAGGTTTTGACACGGAAACGAGGCGTAGTCGAAGTTTGGGGGTGGCACCCCCCCTCCAGGCACGGCCAGGCAGGGGCCCGCTCCTGGGGTGGGTTTGTCCACCCTGGACTCCGTCTCCTTCTCTGCTCCGTCTCATAACTTCCCTTATGTATTAAAAACATCAAAAATATAAAAAGATTGGGGTTTCACGAACCTTCTGTTTTCACCACTTTTACCTATTCAAAGACGAACTCTGCAGTTTCTCGTGTTTAGTTTCTAATAAATTCCTCTGGGTTACCATTTGAATAACATCAACATCTTCATTATAAAAATCCCCAGAAATATAATGTTTTAGTGTTTTACCATTCACCACCTGTGTTGTGTCGTCCTTCAGAGAAGATATTTTGATAGCTCATGAACGATATACTTCCTCAATAACAAAAGGTCCTTCCCATTTTGAGAGTAGTTTCCCTTCAAAAAATCTTAGACGAGATCTATACAAAAGAATTTTCTCGCCAACATGGAACTCTCTTTTGAGAATCCTCCTATCATGCCATCTTTTTACTTTTTCCTTAAAGAGTCTATCGTTTTCATAATCTTCACTCCTCCACTCATATAAGGCACTCATGTCAAGCAATCTTTTCTCACCAGCAAGTTTAAAATCTCTATTCAACTCTTTCACTGCCCAATAATCTTTGTGTTCTAATTCTAAAGGAAGGTGAAAAGCTTTCCCATAGACCACTTTGTAAGGAGACATTCCCATAGGATTTTTATAAGCAGTTCTATAATCCCACAAAGCGTCATTCAACTTTTTAGCCCAATTTTTTATAGATCTATTTACAGTCTTCTGCAAGATAGATTTAATTTCCATATTGGAAAGTTCCACTTTCCCACTGGTTTGGGGGTTATAAGCTGAAGCAATTCTATGGTTTACATCGTACTTAGCAAGAGTTTTTCTAAAACACCCATGAATAAAATGAGAGCCTCCATCAGTCATGAGATATCTAGGCACACCAAACCTAGGAAAAATAACATCCTTAAGCATTTTCAAAGAGGTCTTACCATCAACACTATTTGTAGGTATAGCTTCTACCCACTTTGTAACATAGTATACAACAACAAGAATATGAGTATACCCTTTTGAAGGGGGAAAAGGACCCATAAAAGTCAAATCCCCAACAATCAAAAGGTTCAATAACAAGAGAATAATTCATAGGCATTTCATTGCGTCTAGAAATGTTACCTACTCTTTGAGACAAACTTCCTTGCATCTTTGAAAAGTGTAGGCCAATAAAATCCAGATTGTAAAACCTTCTGTGCAGTCATATCCCCTGCATGATGTCCTCCATAAGCACTGCCATGGCATTTTCTCAATATCTCTTGCTGTTCAAATTCTGGAACACATCTTCGCATAATACCATCTACTCCTTCCTTATATAAGTGTGGGTCATCCCAAAATTAATGCCTTAGATCATAAAAGAATTTTCTTCTTTGCTGAGCTATAAAAGTTGGAGGCAAATATTTGGAAACAATGAAGTTAGCATAATCATCATACCAAGGACTCTCATGCGGACTTACCCTTATTGCAGCCAACTGCTCGTTTGGAAAACTATCATTAACAGGAAATGGGTCAAAAAAATGTTTTCCAAACGAGATAAATTATCAGCAACAGGATTATCAACACCTTTCCTATCCACAATATGCAGATCAAACTCTTGAAAAAACAACACCCACCTAATAAGCCTAGGCTTAGCGTCCTTCTTTGTCATAAGGTACTTAATAGCAGAATGATTAGTATGAATAGTAACCTTTGAATCAACAATATAAGGTCTAAACTTATCACAAGCAAAGATTATAGCTACGAACTTCTTTTCAGTAGTAGCATAATTCTTTTGAGCAGCAACGAGAGTCTTGCTAGCATAATGAATAGCATTCAACTTCTTATCAACATGTTGTCCAAGGACAACACCCATAGCAAAATCACTAGCATCACACATAATTTACAAAGGTAAATTCCAATCAGGTGGTTGAACAATAGGAGCAGTAGTCAAAGCTTTCTTCAAAGTTTCAAAAGCTTCCTTACAATCATCATCAAAAACAAAAGGAACATCTTTTTGAAGAAGATTAGTAAGGGGCTTTGAGATTTTGGAGAAATCTTTAATAAACCTCCTATAGAAACCAGCATGACCAAGGATACTACTATAATTGGGCATGTTCCGGGATGGGCCGGGCCTGACAAAGCCCGCCCGTGCAAACCCCAAGCCCCGACCTGGCCTGGCTGTCGGGCCTAAAAACCGAGCCCGAGCCCGGCCCGTGGTGCACATATTTCTTTGGGCCGTCGGGCCATCGGCCGGGCTTCTCCCTATTTTTTAATTTTCCTCTGGCCCAAGCCTGGCCCATGCATCCTTCGAGCCGCAGTTGTGAAGCCCAGGCCCAGCCCGTGGGCCTGAAAAGCCCGGTCCGTCAGGCTTTTTTCGGGCCGGGCCGACCGGGCCGGGCTGCCCATGCCCACCTTTGGATACTACGAATACCTTTGATATCTCTAGGACAAGGCATCTTCTCAATTGATTCAATTTTGGCCCTGTCAACTTCAATGCCTCTTTCAGAGATCTTGTGTCCAAGAACAATCCCTTCATTAACCATGAAGTGGCATTTCTCCCAATTAAGAACAAGGTTGGTTTCTTCACATGTCTGCAAAACTTTATCAAGGTTGTGGAAACAGTTATCAAAAGAAGTTCCATAGATGGAAAAATCGTCCATGAAAACTTCCACAATTTCTTCACAAAAACCATGAAAGATAGCAGACATACATCTTTAAAAGGTAGCAGGAGAATTACATAAACCAAAAGGCATACGCCTATAAGCATAAGTACCATAAGGACAAGTGAAAGTAGTTTTCTCCTGATCCTGATCTTTCATGGCAATTTGAGAAAACCCAGAATAACCATCAAGAAAATAGAAGTGAGTCTTTTTGGATAACCTCTCAAGCATTTGATCAATAAAGGGCAAAGGATAATGATCTTTCTTAGTAAATTTATTGATCTTTCTAAAATCAAGGCACATTCTATACCCAACCACTACTCTTTGGGGTATAAGCTCATTATATTCATTAGGCACAATAGTTATTCCCCCTTTCTTGGGAACACAATGGACATGGCTAACCCATTGACTATCAGCAATAGGATAAATAATACCAGCATCAAGGAGTTTTAGTACCTCATTTCTTACCACATCCTTCATCTTAGGATTTAGACGATGTTGGTGCTCAACAACTGGTTTAGCATCAAGCCATATATTAATAGCATACTGACATATAGTGGGAGAAATCCCTTTTAATTCATCAAGAGTATAACCCATAGCTCCTCGGTGTTTCTTCAATACTTCCAATAATCTTTTCTCTTCTTTTCCTGAAAAGTTTAGAACAATAACAGGATACACTTTCTTATTATCAAGATAATCATATTTAAGATCATCAGGTAAAGGTTTTAATTCGAAAACAGGGTCCTCTTTAGGTGGTAGTGTGGTTCCCAAGTCTTCCACAGGTAGATTATGCTTAAGTTGCTCCGGCTGACGAAGGAAAACCTCGTCAATCTCATTTATTTTCTTCATGAAGACATCACTTTCATGATCTTCCATAAACTGCTGCAAGGCATTGTTAGGAGCAAGAGAAATAGAAAAAAGTTGTTCAACCCTGAAATCATCATTAGGCAGTTCATTTTAATAAGGAGTTTTGGCAAATTTGGAAAAATTAAACTCATAAGACTCTCCATCAAACTTAGTCAAAACTTTTTCCTTCCTACAATCTATAATAGCCCCACAAGTATTCAGGAAGGGTCTACCAAAGATAATAGGATAGGTTTTACTAGCTTCTTTACCAAGTACTAGAAAATCAGCAGGATATTTAATCTTACCAAAAAGGACCTCTAAATCTCTTACAATGCCAATGGGGCAAACTTGCTCTCTATTGGCAAGGTGAATAACCACATCAATGTCCTCAAGCTCACAAGGACCAATTTCACGCATAATTTCCCTGTAAATCTCATAAGGAATAGCACTAGAACTAGCACCAATATCACATAAACCATAATAGCTATGATTACCAATTCTAACAGAAAGCACAGGGACACTAGCTTTTTTAGGATGAGAAACAATATTAGTAGCGTCTTCACAGAAGACAATATGCTCATCCTCTATATTGCTAGTGACAAGATCTTTCACAATAGCTACCACAGGCTCAATATCAATGAGCTCATGTAGAGGTCCCAACCTTTAATAAGGTAGAGATCCCTGTGTTTACAATGCTAGTCCCTAGATCAATAGCTAGCATCCACAGTTAAGATGTAATATCAAGAAACAAAGGTCATAATACAACTTTATAACCAGGAATAAAATAATTCATTACATCTTACATAGCTCATTTGGCTATCTCATTACAATGCAGCAGAAATAACTATAGCATGGATTCCTTCATCTTCAAAGTGCCATAGGAAATCATGTTGGTTGTAGACTTGTAATCCTATTCAACACACTTCACTAACATCAAACAAACCTGCAACACAATAAGTTGCAGCCACAAGGGTCAATACATTTGATTTGTATTGGCAAGTTTCATTACTATGTAGAAATAAGTGGAACCTATCAATATATGCATATTTGGCTAAGTAGGGTTTAGGCTCAATTGCAGAAAGAAATATAATTTTATCCTATCTTTTCAAAATAGTTTTGATCTTTTGACAATCTTTCTAAACTCCTTGGAAACTCCAAGTGCTTCTAATCCCTTGTTGACACCATCAAGTTTTACTTTGAGAAATTGGAATGTCGAGATCTTCCATAGCTTTAGGCCTTAGTTTCTCAGAGTTGTCCGTAACCGAGGACACGACTAAGTACTTAGAATTTGATCTTCTGCAGAAGTTGTACACTTTACCCACATGACACAATCTCGTCTTGATGCCACCAGTAGCCGCTGGATAAGTACACACCAAATGGAGTACCGGCAGATCGAGAATGTGACAAAGTCTTTCCATAGAAGTCCTCCCAAGACATGATGCTAGCATGTCTAACAAGCACCAATGTAAGGATATATTTCCAATACATGAATCCTGCTAACCTGAGTAGGTGCCAATGCAAGGGTCTTCCACTATGTATTTGACTAAGCCAGAGCCCATTTATCATGTGGCTATACACGGAAGCCACTGTACGAGAAACATGTTCTATCTCTAAGTCCCTGGGTGGTTTTCTTATAGTGCTCATACAAAAATATAGCCAAATAAACATGGTTCACTTTGTTGCCACCTTATCCACAATTGAGTATCCACATTCCACCCAGGTGGTTCATTGAGTACTTGTTTTATTATATAAAACATATATTTTTCCAACACTTCATATAATCATATCATGTATTCCATCCCAAGTCTATAGCATGGCTAAGCATAATACAACTCTGATGTTTTCACTAAGGAAGATATAAAGGATTTCCTAATAGGACATAGCATAGCATAGTAACATAGTAGCCATATCATGCATACTACAAAAATACCACTAAGTGTAATGAAAATAGTAGGACATGGATGATAGTTTCACTTGCCTTTTTAGTAGAGAATATTGGTCCACTCCTTGATCTTGATAATATCACACTCTTCAAATTTCACTACAATTCAATCAAGCAAGCACATATTCAAACTAGCATTCAAACAATTCACCCCATAAAACAATAAAATCAAGCAATGCATGCAAGCATGCAAAAGATTGTTTTATTTGGAAAAGTGGTTTCTAGTAGGCTCTAAACATTTTAAAACACCTAAAGGTCATTTATAATTGTGGCAAAATCATTTGAAGCCAAGTTAGTGAAAATGGGCTATTTAATCATTTTGTTTTGCTAGAAATGATTTAAATCAAAGTAATATTTTGTAGTGTTAGACAAATATATTTTGAAACGCAAATGTTAGTTCTTATGGTCAAAGTGTTTAATATTAATCCATTTGCAAAAGGTTTCACCTAAATTCCATTTTTAAATCAAAGCAATATTTTTATTTGCTAGAAATGCCTTTAGCAAAGTAATAATTTACTAGGGTTCATAAAATATGTTTTTAAATCCCAAAACTTGGTGTTTAGGGCTAGGGAGTTTAAACAAAATCATTTCCCAAAGATTTTACTCAAAAAAGCTTTTTTAAAACATAAACAACATTTTTATTTAACTAGAAATGCTTTTATTCAAAGATTTATTCCATAGTATCACAAAACATTCTTTTAAATCTACAAGTTGGTTTTTATGGTCAGTATGTTCAAAACAAAACATTTGCAAAAGATTTTATCCTAAAATCATTTTTAGAATAAATTTTATACACCAAATAAGCCTAAACATGTTTCTGCAAAAACAACCAATTTTATAGAAGAAAAATACTAAACTAATTGCATGCTTGAAAAGTTTGCATTTTTTTGATTCCAATGATATAAAATTTGCAAAATTTGGCCAAGCAGAAAAATAGTTATGATTTTTGCAAGTTTAATCAAACAATATCATTTTCTGGATTTTATTAGACAGACTCAGGCCACGTGTCTGTTTCTAACTGGTGCATACCGATTCACACGGATCGATCGACGCGAGCCGTCAGATTTTAAGTGGCAACGTATGGTTCTGATCAAAATATACCCCTTCGTTTAAAATCTAATCTCAGCCAGGCGATTCAGATCTAACGGTTATGGCACAACTGCCAGGAACTGGCGGCGCTCGACGGCAGTGCGCAGCGGCAACGCTCTGTCAGCGATGTTGCTGACGATTTTAGGAGGCGTGGGAGAGAGAGAAGGCCATTACCGAACTCGTCGTGATGAGGAGAAGCTCGAGGTGGTGTCTGTTTGTCGAGGGGCGCTCAGGAATACCAGTGATTGTTCACCGGAGTTGGTCCAGCCGTCGGACGTCTCTGTTCGTTGTTGTTGGCGAGGTTGCAGGTCATGCCAAGGCAAATGAATGACGCTGTTGGATGCACGCGAGGATTCTGAACACGCAACTAACAACCAGAGAGGAGGGGGCAGTTTGTGCTTATGGGGAGGGGTCGCCGGAGTGGGCACAGACGACGACGGTGTTCAGAGGTGGTCCTTGCCGATGTTCCGAAGCACACGCGGGCTAGTTGGGACCACTGGTAGATGCGCAAGGAGCTGGGGATCAAACTCGTGTGAAGCAGGGGCCGTGGGGGTGGCTGTCCTCACCGGAATCGACGGAGGAGCTCGTCGGAGCAGAGGGGGTTCGAGGTTGAAATTGCAGCATCCTGGCGGCTCTGTGGCAATAGTGTGTGAAGGGAAATGGAGAGGGGATATAGGCGCTTAAATGGGCGAGAACGCTGGCGAGATTACTCCCGCTATCAAACGAATTGAAGCTGCGATTTCAATGGCAGAAACAGTCGGAGGAAAGAGGGGGCAGGTTTCGTGCGGGGAAGACGATGCCAGCGTGGCGCGAGACCGGTGTGTCAGTGAGATAAGAGGGTAGGGCTGTTGGTGAGAAAAACTATTCGCGAGAGGGGGAGGAGTGGGCTGCGTTGCAGGGCCTGGTTTGCTGGGCTGGGTCCAATTCTATTTGTTTCTTCCTAATTTCTTTTTCCTTTTCTATTTTGATTTTCTATTTTCAAATTCAAACTCTTATTTGAATCAGATTTATTTATCAAATCTTTTCAAAACTTTTCAGTAGGTTTTATACTATTTTTTTAAATGTGTTTTAAAGTCCATTTTAGAATAATTTCTTTTATGATTTTATGGTTTACTATTTATTTGAAATAGGCATTTGTCTTTATTTAAATAGGATTTTAAATATGTTTTCAAACTTCTCTTTGAATTCCAATTTTTGTCAAACCTTTTTCAGTAGATTTTATTTATTCAATAGTGCAAAATATCACTTTGAATTTTTATTTAAAATACTTTAATATGATTTAATGTTCATTTAAATTGGGAATTGTCTTTATTTAAATAAAATTGGATATTAATCAATCCTTATGATTTTATTTAAATAATCCTTTTCTCCTTTTATTAATCAATAATCTTTCATTTCATTTGTTTGGCCAAGATTTAATTTGGCTTTTTAAATATTCCTTATTTATTTATTTCTGCCTTTGCCTTATAAAATCCATATCTTTTTATTTAAAGGTCCAAAATTGATGATTCCAATTTATATAATTTTTATTTAATATTTGTTTATCTTTTTAAATCCCTTTAGGATTTATTTGCTCAAAATTTGGCATGGATTTTAGATAGGGCTTTATTAGCTTTGGAAATTAATTCCTTTTATCTTAATAAATTCATAAGTTTTTATCTATGACTCCAAGTTGAGTGAAACCAATTTCTATGGTTTTATAATATTTTTCTTTATCATTCTTGATCATTTATAAATGTTTTGTTGACAAATTTTTATATGGATCAAATCCATAGTCTTAGAGAGATCTTGGAAATGAATTATTCCATTAGGGTTTTAGGTTTTGGTTTAACTTTTCCAAGTGTTTAAATTTCAAGATATATTATTGATGAATGCATTTCATATGATTGAATTTTTTTTGATTCCCTTTTCATTCGAAATTTGTTCAAGATGGGTTTTGATGTTTCCATTTGGAATCAAAAAGTTTCTTTTCACCCTAAATTTCAACAATTATTTATTTTGTTTATTTATTTTTCACATTTCAAAATTTGGAAAATTTTGGGATGTGATAGGCTACCACCCTTAAAAGAAATCTCATCCCGAGATTTGGGAATGCTAGAGGTTACAAGTTGGCTTGAATACAACTAGGGTACTACCACCCTTAAAAGGAAGTTTTGTAGGATTACATTGATGGTTCACTTGACTATGGGTTCAATAATTAATATCTAAACAAGGAATCCTTATTTGACTCAACTGAGTTAACTAATTCCTGCCATCCACATAATCTAATTCTTCAAGGGTTCCATACATGTCGATGTGGTTCACATGTCCTTTCTGGGCCACATTGGAATTGCTTTCATTGGAGTTTCTAGCATCCTTTTTATTTTTCTTCTTAGGACAGTCTGATGCATAGTTTCCAAGTTCCTTACAATTATAGCATTGCAACTGGCTAATGTCTTTCTTCCTAGGATTGCCATGTTGGTTCTGACCAAGGTCATCTGCATTGTCAGTATCATTCCCATTATTATCACTTCCATTGTTGTTGTAGTGATGCTGATGTGGTCTAGAATCTCCATTGCTCTTTTTGAATGAACGCTTCTTTGTGATGATCCTGAGTGATACTTGAGGCTATGCTTCCTCTTTCTATTCTCAACTTGATTCATCTTGTTTTCCAAGATGGTGGCTTTGTCACAAAGTGATTGGTAAGTTGGGACATAGGCAACAGACAGCTGCAGGTTCAACTCATCATTAAGTCCTTCAAGGAATTTATCTTTCCTCTTAGCATCTGTATCAACTTCATCTGGTGCATAGCATGCCACATTGTTGAACTCCTCAATGTACTCAGCCACACTGAGGTGACGTTGTTTCAGGTTGTGGAACTCCTTTTTCTTCAAGTTCATCACTCCAGATGAGATGTGAGCTGTATGGAAACCATTCTCAAAAATAGACCATGTCACATCTTCAAGGGGAGTGGTGATATGAAAGTTGTCCCACCATGTTGCTGCTGGCCCTTCGAGCAGATATGCTGCAAACCTAACTTTCTCCTCGTTGGTGCAGCCAACAGTCACTAAGTCCTTGTTCACCGAACGTAACCAGTCATTGGCTACCATTGGATCAGTTGTTCCAGAGAACCTTGCAGGCCTAAGTTTTATAAATCTGGTGAGCATGTCAAGTGCTGGAGGATTATTCTGATTATTGTTGTTGTTGTTGTTATTATTGTTCTGATTCTGATTTTGCACAAACCGCGTCATCATCTACATCAGTTGAGCTTGAGATGTCATCAACTGCTGCATCTCGGGAGTGACATTATTGTTGTTGTTTTGGTTGGGGTTGGCATGATGGGGAGGCATCTGTTGGTTTAATAGGGATAAGTAATGATAGATAGATCTAAAGAAGTTCTAACACACAACCCAAAACAATCAAGTTCAACCAAACAATCAACAAGCAACTATTCACTTAACAACTTATGAGCTTAACTCATGGGTTGAAGGAAACAACAAGTTTTTCTTGAAACAATCAACCTAGTATAGTCTTACCTCATAGTTCAGTATGATCCATACACTAACAAGTCATCAATGTCTTAGATAGTTGGTAGGCAATCTAATGTCTCTTGGCTCTCATTTGTGGTCCTTAGTGATGTCCAAGTTGAAGTCCTTGGTGAAACTAAAGTTGAAGTCATTGGTGTTGGTGAAGTCTTTGCTCATGGTGAAGGCTTTGTCCATCAAGTTGAAAAGGAAGAGATGTAGAATCAAAACCAAAAAGGTTGAGGAAGAGAGTTTACAAGATTGTTTGTAAATAAGTTTTGGAACAAATACAACTCCTATTTTTCTAAGGGGTTTTGTCGAATCCTAGGGTTACAATCCTACAGGCAACACAGTGCTCTGATACCATTTGTAGAGGTCCCAACCTTTAATAAGGTAGAGATCCCTGTGTTTATAATGCTAGTCCCTAGATCAATAGCTAGCATCCATAGTTAAGATGTAATATCAAGAAACAAAGGTCATAATACAACTTTATAACCAGGAATAAAATAATTCATTACATCTTACATAGCTTATTTGGATATCTCATTACAATCCAGCAGAAATAACTATAGCATGGAGTACTTCATCTTCAAAGTGCCACAGGCAATCATGTTGGTTGTAGACTTGTAATCCTATTCAACACACTTCACTAACATCAAACAAACCTACAACATAATAAGTTGCAGCCACAAGGGTCAATACATTTTATTTGTATTGGCAAGTTTCACTACTATGTAGAAATAAGTGGAACCTATCAATATATGCATATTTGGATAAGTAGGGTTTAGGCTCAATTGCATAAAGCAATATAATTTTATCCTATCTTTTCAAAATAGTTTTGATCTTTTGACAATCTTTCTGTACTCCTTGGAAACTCCAAGTGCTTCTAATCCCTTGTTGACACCATCAAGTTTTACTTTGAGAAATTGGAATGTCGAGATCTTCCATAGCTTCAGGCCTTAGTTGCTCAGAGTTGTCCGTAACCGGGGACACGACTAAGTACTTAGAATTTGATCTTCTACAGAAGTTGTACACTTTACCCACATGACACAATATCGTCTTGATGCCACCAGTGGCCGCTGGATAAGTACACACCAAATGGAGTACCGGCAGATCAAGAATGTGACAAAGTCTTTCCATAGAATTCCTCCCAAGACATGATGCTAGCATGTCTACCATACACCAATGTAAGGATATATTTCAAATACATGAATCCGGTTAACCTGAGTAGGTGCCAATGCAAGAGTCTTCCACTATGTATTTGAGTAAGCCAGAGCCCATTTAGCATGTGGCTGTACACGGAAGCCACTGTACGAGAAACATGTTCAATCTCTAAGCCACTGGGTGGTTTTATTCTAGTGCTCATACAAAAATATAGCCATATAAACATGGTTCCCTTTGTTGCCACCTTATCCACAATTGAGTATCCACATTCCACCCAGGTGGTTCATTGAGTACTTGTTTTATTATATAAAACATATCATGTATTCATCCCAAGTCTATAGAAGGGATAAGCATACTACAACTATGATGTTTTCACTAAGGAAGATATAAAGGATTTCCTAATAGGACATAGCATAGCATAGTAACATAGTAGCCCTATCATGCATACTATAAAAATACCACTAAGTGTAATGAAAATAGTAGGACATGGATGATAGTGTCACTTGCCTTTTTAGTATAGAATATTGGTTCACTCCTTGATCTTGCAAATATCACACTCTTCAAATTTCACTACAATTCAATCAAGCAAGCACATATTCAAACTAGCATTCAAACAATTCACCCCATAAAACAATAAAATCAAGCAATGCATGCAAGCATGCAAAAGATTGTTTTATTTGGAAAAGTGGTTTCTAGTAGGCTCTAAACATTTTAAAACACCTAAAGGTCATTTATAATTGTGGCAAAATCATTTGAAGCCAAGTTAGTGAAAATGGGCTATTTAAATCATTTTGTTTTGATAGAAATGATTTAAATCAAAGTAATATTTTGTAGTGTTAGCCAAATATATTTTTAAACACAAATGTTACTACTTATGGTCAAAGTGTTTAATATTAATCCATTTTCAAAAGGTTTCACCTAAATTCTATTTTTAAATCAAAGAAATATTATTTTTGCTAGAAATGCCTTTAGCAAAGTAATAGTTTACTAGGGTTCATCAAATATGCTTTTAAATCCAAAAACTTGGTGTTTAGGGTTAGGGAGTTTAAATCAAATCATTTCCCAAAGATTTTACTCAAAAAGCATTTTTAAAACATAAACAACATTTTTATTTAACTAGAAATGCTTTTATTCAAAGATTTATTCCCTAGTATCACAAAACATTATTTTAAATCTACAAGTTGGTTTTTATGGTTAGTAGGTTAAAAAAAACATATGCAAAAGATTTTATCCGAAAATCATTTTTAGAATAAATTTTATACACCAAATAGGCCTAAACAGGTTTCTGCAAAAACAACCAATTTTACAGAAGCAAAATACCAAACTAGTTGCATGGTTGCAAAGTTTGAATTTTTGTTTATTCCAATGATATAAAATTTG
Organism: Avena insularis; assembly: GCA_023614405.1. NCBI lineage: Eukaryota > Viridiplantae > Streptophyta > Magnoliopsida > Poales > Poaceae > Avena > Avena insularis. The sequence continues at coordinate 23,811,508 of CM042689.1, read as the reverse complement.
CAAACTTTGGCAAGGCAGAACAATAATTATGATTTTTGCAAGTTTAATCAAACAAAATCATTTTCTGGATTTTATTAGACAGACTCAGGCCACGTGTCTGTTTCTAACTGGTGCGTACCGGTTCGCACGGATTGATCGACGCGAGCCGTCATATTTTAAGTGGCAACGTGTAGTTCTGATCAAAAGATACCCCTTCGTTTAAAATCTAAGCGCAGCCACGCGAGTCAGATCTAACGGCTACAACTCAACTGCTAGGAACTGGTGGCGCTCGACGGCAGCACGCGGCGGCGACGCTCTGTCAGCAACGTTGCCGATGATTTAGGAGGCGCGGGAGAGGGAGAAGGCCATTACCGAACTCGCCGTGATGAGGAGAAGCTCGAGGTGGTGTCTGTTCGTCGAGGGGCGCTCGGGAATAGCGGCGATTGTTCACCGGAGTTGGTCCAGGCGTCGGACGTCTCTGTTCGTCGTCATTGGCGAGGTTGCAGGTTATGCCAAGGCAAATGAATGACGCTGTTAGATTGGCGCGAGGATTCTGAACACGCGACTAACAACCAGAGAGGAGGGGCAGTTTGTGCTTACGGGAGGGGTCGCTAGAGTGGGCACAGACGACGGCGGCGTTCAGAGGTGGTCCTTACCGATGTTCCAAAGCGCGCGCGGGCTAGTTGGGACCACTGGTAGATGCGCAAGGAGCTAGGGATCAAACTCGTGTGAAGCAGGGGCCGTGGGGGTGGCTGTCCTCACCGGAATCGACAGAGGAGCTCGTCCGAGCAGCGGGGTTCGAGGTTGAAATTGCAGCAGCCTGGCGGCTCTTTGGCAATGGTGTGTGAATGGAAATGGAGAGGGGATATAGGCGCTTAAATGGTCGAGAACGCTGGGAAGACGATGCCAGCGTGGCGTGGGACCGGTGTGTCAGTGAGATAAGAGGGTAGGGCTGTTGGTGAGAAAAACTATTCGCGAGAGGGGCAGGAGTGGGTTGTGCTGCTGGGCCTGGTTTGCTGGGCTGGGTCCAATTCTATTTTTTTCTTCCTGATTTCTTTTTCCTTTTCTATTTTGATTTTCTGTTTTCAAATTCAAACTCTTATTTGAATCAGTTTTATTTATCAAATCTTTTCAAAACTTTTCAGTAGGTTTTATACTATTTTTTAAATGTGTTTTAAAGTCCATAATTTCTTTTATTCTTTTATGGTTTACTATTTATTTAAAATAGGCATTTGTATTTATTCAAATAGGATTTTAAATATGTTTTCAAACTTCTCTTTGAATTACAATTTTTGTCAAACCTTTTTCAGTAGATGTTATTTATTCAATAGTGCAAAAAAATCACTTTGAATTTTTATTTAAAATATTTTAATATGATTTAATGTTCATTTAAATTGGGAATTGTCTTTATTTAAATAAAATTGGATATTAATCAATCCTTATTATTTTATTTAAATAATCCTTTACTCCTTTTATTAATCAATAATATTTCATTTCATTTGTTTGGCCAAGATTTAATTTGGCTTTTTAAATATTCCTTATTTATTTATTTCTTCCTTTGCCTTATAAAATCCATATCTTTTTATCTAAAGATCCAAAATTGATGATTCCAATTTATCTTATTTTTAATTAATATTTGTTTATCTTTTTAAATCCATTTAGGATTTATTTGCTCAAAATTTGGCATGGATTTTAGATAGGGGTTTATTAGCTTTGGAAATTAATTCCTTTTATCTTAATAAATTCATAAGTTTTTATCTATGACTCCAAATTGAGTGAAACCAATTTCTATGGTTTTATAATATTTTTCTTTATCATTCTTGATCATTTATAAATGTTTTGTTGACAAATTTTTATATGGATCAAATCCATAGTCTTAGAGAGATCTTGGAAATGAATTATTCCATTAGGGTTTTGGTTTAACTTTTCCAAGTGTTTAAATTTCAAGATACATTATTGATGAATGCGTTTCATTTGATTGAATTTTTTTGATTCCCTTTTCATTCAAAGTTTGTTCAAGATCGGTTTTGATGTTTCCATTTGGAATCAAAAAGTTTCTTTTCACCCTAAATTTCAACAATTATTTATTTTGTTTATTTATTTTTCACATTTCAAAATTTGGAAAATTTTGGGATGTGACAGCTCATCAGGCTCCACAGCTTTCTTTGCACTTTTGCTAACCACATTAGCTATAATGGAATGTTCCCTTACCTTAGCAGGAAAAGGGATTTTCTCTACATAAGGTTCAGGCAAAATAGGATCAACAGTACAAACCTCTATGCTGGTAGGAACATGGGTGACAATGTATTTATAAGGAGCATGGTACTTGTCTCACTCTTTCTTGTGAATTTCAATATAAGAGGCAAAGGCAATAAAACATTTTGCAAGAACTTGAGGATCAAGACCAAACTCATTACTAATATCACGAAAGTCACCAGTTCCCATAAAATATTTAATACATTCATAATCATTGTTTATACCTGACTTTCTTCCTTTGTCATTCTCCCAAGCTTCAGTGTTCTCTTGAATACGGTCTAGTAGATCCCATTTAGCTTCTTCCTTCATACGTGTGAATGATCCAGCACAAGAAGCATCTAGTAAATCTTTATCATGAAGAGAGAACCTAGCATAAAAGTTATTGATAATAATATTGTTAGGGAGTTCATGAATAGGACATTTAAACATTAGTAACTTCAATCTCCCCCAAGCTTGAGCTGTACTCTCTCCATCACGAGGCCAAAAGTTATATATCAGATTTCTATCCTTATGAATCTCACTAGGAGGATAAAATTTAGAATAAAAGAGAGATGTCATTTCCTCCCATTCCATGGATTGTCCATTCTTCAGCAGCTTATAACATTCTTCATCTCTCCCTTTCAAGGATATAGAGAGTAACTTCTTCTTCACCTGTTCAGTTGTGATACCTACACAATTAAACAACCTGCATAATTCATGGATAAAAAGCAAGTGATCACCATGATGGACAGTTCCATCCCCTAAATAATAATTATCCATAACATGATCAATAATACTTGTAGGTATCTTAAAAGGATCTATATCAACAGGTGGTGGTTCATCTACTACCCTAGCAGCGGTAGTAGTTTTCCCAAACAAAAAACCAAGTGGGTTATCCATATTGGAAACAAAGTAACAAGCAGTAACAAAAAGCAATACTCACAGTAGAAGTTTCCTTTACCAGTTCCACGCTTCAATAGCGCTTCACTCCCCGGCAACGGCGCCAGAAAATAGTCTTGATGACCCACAAGTATAGGGGGTGTATCGTCATACTTTCGATAAATAGGAGTGTCGATCCCAACGAGGAGCAGAAGGTGTTGAATAGTGGTATGGAGCAGGAAATCCCTGTGAATACTTAACAAACAGATTTTTAGTGGTTTTATGATAAGGCAACAAAACAAAGCGCAAGTAATAAAGAACAAACGCAACAAGTGGCTCAATCCTTTCTTAGCAAAGGACAAGCCGGTGGAAATACTTATAAAGACCAAACGTTCTCGAGGACACATGGGAATTCTGTTAAGTGCTTTCGCTTCAAATAGCTGAGTACTCTTCTTTGGTGTTGTAAGTGTTGTGTGGGTGAACCTGTGCTAATGTACCGACCGTACTTGGACTAATACATACTTGTGATTAAACCTCCTGCAAACATCCGTAACTATAGGAAAGTAATTAAGATATAAATCTAACCACAACCTTAAACTCTGAGATACTACGCTCCCTTATGCAATGCTGTCCTAACGGGGGTTCAGGTTTCTGTAACTCCGGCAACCCCACAATTAGTAGCCAAATACATAATGCATTCCCCTAGGCCCATAAACAGTGAAATATCATGTAGTCGACGTTCACATGACACCACTAGAAGAATAGAACCACAACTTAAATACTAACCATTGAATAATAACTCAACACAGATCCACTAATAACAACATGACTTCTCCCATGTACTCAAGAACTAGACGAACTACTCACAAGACATTATATGAAACAAGATCAAAGATGATATGATAATGGATAACAATCTGAACATAAACAATAATCCAATGGTTCCACTCACAAGCATCAACTACAATAGTAATTAACACCGGGAAAGTTTCCCCTAAGAACTAAAGCAATATCCAACACAATTGTTACAGCGGGACGGAGTGGTGATGATGGTGCTGGTGGAGATGATGGTGTGGATGATGATGATGATCCCTGTAGAATCCATCCTTTGTAAAGGAAAAAGGATCCCTGTGATTGCAATGCTAGTCCCTGGATCAATAGCTAGCATCCACAGTTAAGATGTAATATCAAGAAACAAAGGTCATAATATAACTTTATAACCAGGAATAAAATAATTCATTACATCTTACATAGCTCATTTGGCTATTACAATACATTGCAGCAGAATAACTATAAGCATGGGGTCCTTCATATTCAAAGTGCCACAGGCAAACATGTTGGTTGTAGGCTTGTAATCCTAGTCAATAAACTTCACTAAAATCAAACCTGCAACATTACAAGTTACAGCCACAAGGATCAATACATTTGAATTGTATCGGAAGTTTCACTACTATGTAGAAATAAGTGGATCCTATCATTACATGCATATTTGGCTAGGTAGGGTTTAGGCTTCTTTGCAGAAAGCAATAATGTTTTTCCTATCTTTTCCAAAATAGTTTTGATCTTTTATCAAAATCTTTCGGAGCTCCTTGGTACACCCCAAGTGCTTCAAGTCTTTGTCAAAATTCTTCTTGAGCTCCTTGGTACACCCCAAGTGCTTCAAGTCTTTGTTGTCACTTTCAGGTTTTACTTTTAGAAATTGGAATGTCGAGATTTCCCATAGCTTCAGGCCTTAGTTGCTCAGTATTGTCCATAACCGGGGACACGGCTAAGTACTTAGAATTTGATCTTCTGCAGAAGTTGTACACTTTACCCACATGACACAATCTCATCTTGTTGCCACCAGTGGCCACTGGATAAGTACTCACCAAGATGGAGTACTGGCAGATTGAGAATGTGACGAAGTCTTTCCATAGGGTCCTCCCAATACACAAAGCTAGCTTGCCTTCAGGCACCAATGTAGGGTTCCTAGTTCCCTCATTTCCAGTTAACCTAAAGACCAATGCATGGGTCTTCCACTATGTAGTTGACTAAGCCAGTGCCCATTTAGCATGTGGCTGCACACGGAAGCCACAGTACGAGAAACATGTTCAATCTCTAAGTCCCTGGGTGGTTTTCTTCTGGTGCACAACACAAAGAGATTGCCATATAAACATGGTTCCTTTTGTTGCCACCTTGTCCAAAACTTGAGTATCCTTGTCCACCTAGGTGGTTCATTGAGTACTTGTTTTATTATATAAAACACAAGTCTTTTCAATACTTCACAAACTCAACATGTATCTCTTCTCAAAAAAATTTAGCAGGGCTAAGCATAATACAACTACATTTTTTTCACTAAGGAATATATAAGGTATCTTATTAGGACTTAGCATAGCATAAAGTATAGAAATCATTTTCATGCATGTTTCAAATCCACTAAGTGTAATGAAAATAGTAGGACTTTAGATGATAGTGTCACTTGCCTTTTTGGTAGGGAATGTAGGTTCACTCCTTGGTCTTGCTAATTTCACTCTCTTCTAACTTCACTACAAATCAATCAAGCAAACATAGATTCAACTAGCATTCCAAACAATACTCAAACAATTTAACACACATAAAATAATAGAAACAAAGTCATGCATGCAAGCATGCAAAAGATAGTTTTATTTGCCAAGGTGGTTTATACTAGGCTCAAAACATTGTAAGGTTCAAAGTGGTCATTTTATAAGGTGGTAAAACCATTTGCAAAAGGGTTTTCTCTATAAGCTATTTCTTAAATCAAATCATTATTTCATGTGGTGGAAAATGTTTTTAGCAAAGCAACAATTTTATATTGTTCACCAATAAGTTGTTAATTCACAAACTTGGTGTTTTTAGGGTCATTAGGTTTGAATCAAAACATTTTCCCAAAGGTTTTGCTCAAGGATCATTTCCATCACAAAATCAATGTTTTTATTTGACTAGAAATGAGCTAATTCAAGTATTTAATCCTAATCTTCACCAAATACATTTTTTAAAACCATAAGTTGTTTTCTAGGGTCAGTAGGTTCACAACAAACCAATTTGCAAATATTACAACCTCAAAAACATTTTGGAATAGTTTTTATACTCTAAACAAGCATGCACAAGTTTCTGCAAAAACAAACAATTTTCCAGAAGCAAAACTCTAAACAAATTGCATGGTTGGCTAGGGCTTGTCTTGCTGATTCCATTGATATAAAGTTTGTAAACTTTGGACGTGTGGATCAAAAATTATGTAATTTACAAATTTGCATCTAAATCAGATTCTAATTCTGTTTTAAACAGATCCAATGCCACGCGGCGTGATACCATTGGTCGGTACCAGTTCGCACGGATCGGCCTCTATGGATCGTTGGATCTAAACAGATCGCGCGGCTCTGGTTCAACTCATACCCCTTCGCTTAGTTCTATTCTCTGCCACAGGATCAAGATCTAACGGTGTAAATCTATTTGACCATACTCGAGCGGCGCTGACGGCGGCTGGCGGCGGCGGCGTGTCTGGCTACGGCGGAGCCGGCGATGCAAGAAGCAAGGAGGCTAACGGAGATGCTCACCGTGTTCGCAGGGTACTGGGGAAGCTCAAGGTGGTGCTGTCTTGGCGAGGGGCGGACCAGAGAGGCGACGATTGCTCGCCGGAGCTTGCAGCGGCGTCGGGTTCGTCTGGTGGTCGTCGAGGGCGGCGCTGCAGTTCGCCCCGAGGGAAAACAAGGGCATGGTTAGATGCGGCCGAGTGTGGCGAGTGCAGGAGCAAGAACTAGAGGGCGTGGGGCGGTCTGTCTTACCAGGGGAACTCGTCGGAGAAAGAAGCAGACGCGGTGGCGCTCAGATTGTCGTCGTTGTCGAGGCTTAGGGGCGCGCGCGAGCGAGCTAATGCTACGGGGAGGTGCGCCTAGGTCTGGAGAGTGCGTGAGCTTGGTCAACGAGGCAAGGGGTGGTGTCTACTGGCCGGAATTTCTTGCGGTACTCGCCGGAGTCAGGGGCAATGCGAGACGAATTTGTCGCAGCCTCGAGGCAGAGGGGAGGGACTACTTGGGGGCAAAGAGAGAGAGAAGCCACAGGCGGTTAAATGTGCGCGATTACTGGGAGGAATCAACGCCTCCATCAATGCGTAATCAACGCCGGCGTTACTGGCTGTAACGGTAGGGCCGACAGGGTCGTGGTGGAGACGACGAACAGTAGGGTGGGGCCTGCCTGTCAGCGAGGGAGAGTGAGGGAAAGAGGGGCCACTCGTCGGTGTCTGCGTGGGTCAGTAAGTAGGTTCGAATCGTTTTCTGCGGGGAGAGAGGGAGTGGGCTGGTTGGGCCTTGTTGGGCTGGCCGGCTAGGCTGAGTCCTTTAGCATTTTTTTTTGTGCTGAAATTTTTTCCTTTTTCTATTTGAATTTCCTGATTGAATTACAAACAACAATTCAAACCACCAAATCGAATCAAACCTCCACTAAACTTTGTATTGGTTTTAGTTCTGTTTAACAACCCAACACAAAGTCCAAAATAAAATAATAATTTTATTCTTTTTAGGATCTAAAAATAAAATAGATCCTAGTTATTAAATCAATAGGATTTGATTTATTTTAAACTCTATTTGAAATCTAAAATAGTACCAAAACCATTCAGTAGGTTTTATTTGAAATTATAAAACACTTGGAAAACTTATTTAAAATAAAAATAACAAGTTTTAGTGTTTATTTAAAATGGGAAGAATCTTTACTTTAATAAAATTGGATATTTATAAATCCTCATTATTTTATTTAAATAAAACTTTATTCCTTTTAATCAAAACCAAATATTTTGTTTCAAATATTTGGCCAAGGTTTAATTTGGCTTATAAAATAATCCTTATTTATATTTCTATCTTTGCTTTTGAAACCAAATCTTTTTAATAAAAGATCCAAAATAGTAATTCCAATTATTTAAAATCTTCTTTATTAATTGTTTATCTTTTAAATCCCTTTAGGATTTATTTGATCAAAATAGGTTTGAAAGTTTCCAATTGGAATCAAAAAGTTCCTTCTCACCCTGAAAATCAACCAAGTTTTATTTTATTCATTTATTTTTCACATAACAAGATTTGGAAAATCTTGGGATGTGACAATCCCGATGAAGCCTATCTTGACGATGGTGTTGATGGTGAAGATCTCCCCTCTCCGGGAAGGAATTTCCCCGGTAGAAATATGTCTGCCGGAGAGATCTTTCTCTCTTGATGTTTTCCATCCTGCAGAGGCGGCGGAAATCTATCCGTGGTTGCTCCCTGAGGCTTAGAGTCCGTAGGGAAGATATAGGCAAAGGGGCGGAGTCGGGAGCCGGGCAGGTGGGCCACACCTGCCCTAGGCGCGGGGTGAGGTGGGCCCACGCCTAGGGGGTGTGGGACTCCTGCGGCCCTTCTTCGTCCCTCCTTCTGGCTTCCTCAATCTTCTAGAAAAATAATATTTTCCCATATTTTTCTGGTATTTTTCTGATCTTCATGAAATTGCATCAAAACGCCCTCTTCTCCATCAGAATCCAGACTCCGGCAGTCCATCCTCCAAGAATCATCCAACATGCATAAACAGTGGAAAAGACATAAGCAATACCTCATAATAAGTCAAATATCAATGAATAGAGGTAGATTATGATATAGAAAGGTGATGCAAATTGGGCGTATCACATGCCTGGTGCGATGGGCCTAGCTTCCTCGATCTGGGCGAGCCGCTTGCCGAGACTGTTGATGATGCTGGCGCTGACAGCGAGGCCACCGAGTCAGACGGTCCTGAAGACTCAGCTGACACACCTGAGTCGGCCGACGCTCCCAGCTCCATCCCAAGAATGCTCCTTCGAGTCCAGCTACCTCTTAAGCTAGTTATATCAAAAACACTTAATTCTGATGAGATCCCCGGTATGTCGGGTGCAGATTTAATATATTCCGCACTTATTTTTGGGTGTGTGCCTTGCTTAGGCTTGAACTTCTATTTTGCTTGAATGCAAATCATCCAAGGGCAAGTCTGTTGGAGATATGCCCAAGAGGCAATAATAAAGTGGTTATTATCATATCTTCATACTTATGATAAATGTTTACATACCATGCTATAATTGTATTAACCGGAAACATTAATACTTGTGTGATTTGTAAACATAAAAGAGTCCCTAGTAAAGCCTCTTGTTAAACTAGCTTGTTGGTTAATATATGATCATGATTTCCTGATCATGAACATAGAGATGTTATTAACAACAGGGTCATATCATTAGGAGAATGATGTGATGGACATACTCCTATAGTTAAGCGTAGCATAAAGATCAAGTCATTTAATATAGTTCATTTGCTATAAGCTTTCTGATACATAGTAACCTAATTCCTTCGACCATGAGATCATGCATATCACCTTTACCGGAAGGATACTTTGATGACATCAAACACCACACTGTAACAGGGTGGCTATAAAGGTGGCATTGAGTGTTTGGAAAGTATTGGTTGAGACACATGGATCAAGAGTGGGATTTGTCCATCCATATGACGGATAGATATACTCTGGGCCCTCTCGGTGGAATGTCATCCAATTAGCTTGCGCATGTGGTAGCTCACAAGGGATCACATACCAGGAGCGAGAAAAGAGTACTTATCGATGTGAGGTTGAACTAGGTATGTAGAGATACTGAGCGATCATAACCTCGGATAAGTAAAATATCGTGAGACAAAGGGAAATTGGTATCGTATGTAAGTGGTTCATTTGATCGCAAAGTAATCGTAGAAATATGTGGGAGCCATATGAATTTCCAGATTCCTCTATTGGTTATTGATCGGAGAAGTGTCTCGATCATGTCCGCATAATTCACGAACCGTAGGGAGACACACTTAAGGATTCGATGTTGTTGAGTAGTTATGGAATGATGAGTAAGAGACCGAATGTTGTTCGGAGTCTCGGATGGGATCCGGGATATCACGAGGAGATCCGGAATGGTCCGGAGAATAAGATTCATATAAGGAAAGTCCTGTTTAGGGGTTGGAGAATGGTTCCGGTGTTTTCAGCAGGAATATTCTAGAAGGTTCCGGAATGTCCGGCACTCCGGAGGGGAAGGGTACATGAATGTGTTATATCAAGTTGGTATGATTGCATTATGTACTAGGTGTCATCGCTGTACCAAATAGAGGGTTTATTCAAATCCTAGTTTGAAAAGTCAAACGGCTAGTTTTGGGAAAGAGGAGAAGGAGGTTTGAAACCGACTTGGGGGAGGAGTTCCTCCTCCCACCGCCGGCCCACCTTGGGTCCGAGTTGGGGAGGACTCCTCCCAGCGCCTCCCTCCACCTATAAGAGGAGGCAGGCTCCCTCCTAGACACAAGTTGCCTCCTCTAAACCTAAACCCTAGCCACGACCTAGGGATTTCTCCCAAGCCACCGAGTTAGAGCTTCTAATTGCCCTAGCCGCTGGTTTAGCCCCTTCTAATTGGTGTGTCTAAACCCTAGATCACCAAGTCTCTCTCATAGTCCACCATACTCGCTCCGGCTTAAGGCGAAGCCCTGCGAGATCTCCCCTCTACTTCCGGTACCACTGTCGTCTTGCGGAATCACGAGGAGAGTGCTACAACCTCCATTTGCTTTGGAACAAGGAGAGGAAGGTCTTCATCGAAAATCGAACGTGTGACCGATCATGAAGCGCTGCAACTTAGCGCCGGAAGGATCGTCTACGATCTTGAGATCGACAAGAGTCTGACTACATCACCCACGAGAATCTGCTCTCGTTAACCGCTGGAATCTTCGAGGGTGAGTTTCCCTATCGACTCGTTGCTACAATCTAGTAGATAGATCTTGGCTTGTTTGTTTGCATGCGGTAGAAATTTTTTGTTTTCCATGCTACGAACCCCTACAAGGGTATCAGAGCCGTGTCTATATGTAGATCTGTTGCAGTAGAACACAATGGTCATTGTGGGCGTTGATGCTTTTGTTGTCGATTGCTTCTTGTGTACTTTGCATCTTGGGGATGGTGGGATGAAGCGGCCGGGCTAACCTTACATGACATCGTTCATGAGACTTTCTCCACGTTTGACATGCAACTTGTATTGCATAAGTGGCTTTGCGGGTGCCTGTTTCTCCCAACATAGTTAAGATTCAATTTACAACGGGTGATTGACAATACTAGTATCAATGTTGTGGTTCTTGTTCGTAAGTTAGAACGACACTTATTGAAAGCCCCAAACCACGTAAAACATGCAAAGAAAAATTAGAGGCGTCTAACTTTGTTTTGGGGTGTCTTTGTGATGTGATATGGCCATGATTGTGATTATATATGATGTATGCAATGTTCCTTATTGTAAGTTGGCAACCGCCAGGAGCCATATGGTTGTCTTTAAATTATGTTAAGACTAAACATGTCTATTCAAAGTAGTTGTAATAGTTGAAGCTGGTGGACGACAACCATGGAGCGGCGTCATTGACCTTGATGCAATGCCGGTGATGATGGAGATCATGTTCGTGCTTGAAGATGGAGATCGGAAGCACAAGAAGAAAGGCCATATCATATCACATATTATGAATTGCATGTGATGTTAATCCTTTTATGCATCTTGTATTGCTTAGTTAACGGTAGCATTATAAGATGATCCCTCAAGCACACAATTTCAAGTTTTAAAGTGTTCATCCTTAGTAAGCACCGTTGCTAAAGCTCGTTGTTTCGAAGCACCACGTGATGATCGGGTGTGTTAGATTCTGCGAGTGTATACAACGTGAGCAAGCCAGATTTGCTCATGCGGAAGCTAAGGTTGATCTTGACGAGCCTAGCATGTACAGACATGGTCTCGGAACACGGATCACCGAAAGGTAAAGCATGAGTCATATAGTAGATATGATGAACATGTTGATTGTTCGCCATTGAAGCTACATCAACTCTCGTGATGATTGGTTTTGATGTGGTGGATTTGGTTCGTGTGATCACTAAAACAATGTGAGGGATATTGTTTTGAGTGGGAGTTCAACGGCAATATGATTAAAAGTTGAACACTATTTATCATAAATTAAATCAAAGTGAATTTGCATAGTTGTTGTAGTCATTGGCATCCGTTTACCACCTTGCGCTTAGTTTTAATTGAGATGATAGAACTATAGAATTCTGGTTAGTTACTTTACGAACTGGTATCGTATTGTTTTGAAGTGTTAATCTAAAGTTTAAAAGTCCTATTGCAAACTTTCAGAAAGTTCAGTTACTCCATGAAGTTTAATAATTGGTATTAAAAACAAGAGTGACAATTCCAAGTGTTAGTGTATAAGTATCATGTTTGTCTCCATGATTCTTGATATTCAAAGGATTGTCTTAATATCATGGTTATCTAGGATCTGAAAGAGTTGTTTCAGAAACCATGATGTGTGGAAGATATAGTGATATCTGAAACAAAGTTTTGGTTGCAACATGATAGAGTATAATATGGCAAAAGTCATGTTCTCGTATTTGATGAGAATTTGCAAAAGGTTGAAGACACTAGTTGTCCTAATCCTCCAAAATGTTTTGGAGAGCAACATTATACTCGTGATTCACCGTTATAAGCTAAAAGTAGCTTGATCATGGATAATTCCATGATAAGGGTGAATATTTGATGTAGGTAAAGTGTTTACTACACCAATAGATTACTAAAGAAAGGAATTTGAAAGAACACCAAACATTTGATGATGGTGATCTACTTCAAAGTGCAAGTCCAAAGACATTGGTATTTAATTATACACGCTTTGGACTATGTGTCATATGTATGACTCCTTGTTGATGTTGATAGATTCTTTCAAAGAAAAGGAAATCTTGAAGAGAATCTCATAAATATATGGCAGAAAAGAAAAGACTAGAATTGTTCAGTTTAAGTATATAGATGATATACATGTTATGGCTATATTCTTTGCTTATTAAACAATGTGGTTCTTAAGTATTTGATACTGAATTTGTTGGTGTGAATCGTCATATGAAACAACACAATTCATGAACTACAATGGCCTAAGTAACTAGCAAAAGAATATGTGATGATGTTCATCGAGAACAAATAAAGGATTATTGTGTTGCTCGTTAAACATCAAAGCTTGCCTTCAAGATTTGTTTTATCAGGTATTATGAGAACAAAAGGGTTGTTCAAATAATTGAAGTAATCCATAAAAGATGGATGATTCACAAATCTCGTTGGAGAAATCACATCCATAAAACTTGTGCTAAAAATGTCGAAAGACAAATTGATTGAAAGATCACTTAGGAAGTGACATCGTTTAAATTATATTGGAAAGAAAACATGAAGAAACTCCATGTGGATGGAATTTTGGAGTCTTTTGATTTTTGATCACATGACGCTTGTGAAACTTTCCTAGAGATAATTAAAACTTCATTCATAGGCCAAAAGGGAACGAATGACTAGCTTATTGGAACTTGTACATATTGTTGTATGAAATCCATTATATGTAGTCAAGAGCGATGGATTTCAACTTCATATGCTTTCTCCGAAAATTTGAGTGAATATATGAATATTTACTTAATAAGGATGAAGTATGAAACATTTGAAAAAGTTCAAAGTCTTTCAAGATGAAGTGCAAAATCATTATAATAAGAATATAAATAGTTTATGATAAAGATCATAAAGGAAGATATTTGAGTTACAAGTTTAGCATAATACCTAAGATTTAAGGAATCGTTCTGTGGATTTGCATTTCCCGAAACACCATAAGAGTATGGAGCGTTCGAGATATGTAATTAAAACCTTGTTTGACATGGTAAGATCAAAGGTGTAATTCTTAGAACTGCCATTATATTTTAAAGATTAAAGGCTTTAGAGACTACCGTTTTCCACTGAAAAGAGCTCCATCATAATCCGCTGAAATGACACCATATAAAGTTATGTTTTGGGATAAAACCCAAGTAGTCCTTTCTTAAACATTGGTATGCTATGCATAAGAAATATGTTTGCAACCAAAGTCGGATAAACCTGTCTTTGTATTACTGTTAAGTATTCCTCCATAAACACCGGAGACAAAAGCGTTTGTCGCTTAGAACGTCAAGTTTCTTTGAGAAGGAATTTTTCGTGAAAAGATAAGTGGGAGGACAATAGAACTTTGATAAGGTTAAAGGAACCTTAGCTATATGTGTAGAGTTGCGCAGCGCCGAAAAGTGTTCCGGAGGCAGCAATAATGCTCATGGCTCACGTGCCTAAAAAGGTTGTGGTCACGAAGATCTAAGTTCCTATTAAAACAAGTAGGTCGGGTAAACAATCAAATACCAAGATTTGAGAGTTAAATCATTATTTGACAATAATGATCTGACTACATGCAAAGAAGCGACGATGGGCCCTGACTCCGTCAAATGGCTTGAAGCCATAAAATCCGTGATAGTTCCATACACGAGAAATCAAGTTTTGAACTTGAAGGACCCTCGAGAAAGGTGTAAGACCTTACAGTTGTGTTTGGATCTATAAAGAAGTAGACATGGATGTTTCACATCTATGAAATAGTCGACATGTTGGGAAAGAGTTCACAAAAATGTTCAAAGGTTGACTATGACAAGAAGGGTTACCTAGGACGTGTGCATGACACGGTCCAAAGGGTTTTGTCAATTCAAAGGATGCTAAATGCATATGCGAACTTCAATGGTTGAAATAAGCATAGCGGAGTTGGAATCTTCACTATGATGAAACTATTAAAAGAGTTTAATTTCATCGGAGACAATGAAGATGCTTGCATTTGCAAGAAATTAAGTGGGAGCGCTAAGACACATTTCTAATACATTATGTGGAGGACATATTGTTGATTAGAAATGATGTATCTTTTATTAACACATATTAAGAATTTCATCCTGATGAAAGACTTAGGCAAAACCCAAATATTTGGCATCAATGGACGCTAATATGGTTGTGCCGAAAGTACATAGATGATGTATTGAATGAGTTCAATATAGAAACTACAAGAAAGGTTATTGTCACACAGAAAGGATTGAATGAGTTCAATATTGATGATATATTCAAGTGTATTGACACTTGGTAAGTGATACTTGATGTATGAAATCACAAAGAGTATTTATATCAATCATACTGTGATATGTACAAATCCAGATATGTCCTATGCTCTAAATGTTATGAGCATATACCAGAATGATCCATAAGATGATCATTGGACGATAGTAAGGATATTCTTATGATCTTTTGGAAGAACTAAGAGCATATTATTTGTAGAAGTGACAAATAGATGGTTAGTTCATTGTAAAAGTACTACATTGATACTAGTTTTGTCACAAAGTACAAATTAAGTTTATCTCAATCTAAACTAAGGGTGGCACAATGTAATGGAAAGTAAGTTCCATAATGGATTTGGATGAGTTCCAAAGTTAAGACATTGTGACAGATACTACAACAAAAGGCTAAGTGTATGACTGCTATAATAGCAGCTAAAGAGGGCATTTGTGTCAAGTAGTTTGTTGTCAAACTAGGTGTAGTTCACAGCGGGATAATACTATGAAGATATATTGTACGACAATATTATCAACATGTTTTAACCCCAAAGAACTAAAGGTCTCACCAAAGGACCAAAAATTATACAAAGCCATCTCATTAGAGAATGAGTGATGCGTAGAGACGCAAAGACATGCAATTGCACACGGACCTGGAAGTGTCAGATCCGGAGATCAGTTGACCACTAGCAATCGTGTACATACAACACCAGAAAGCCATAGGTGTTGAATACAGAAAGGTTTGAAACTAGATTATTGACTCTAGTGCAAGTGGGAGACTGTTGGAGATATGCCCAAGAGGCAATAATAAAGTGGTTATTATCATATCTTCATACTTATGATAAATGTTTACATACCATGCTATAATTGTATTAACCGGAAACATTAATACTTGTGTGATTTGTAAACATAAAAGAGTCCCTAGTAAAGCCTCTTGTTAAACTAGCTTGTTGGTTAATATATGATCATGGTTTCCTGATCATGAACATAGAGATGTTATTAACAACAGGGTCATATCATTAGGAGAATGATGTGATGGACATACTCCTATAGTTAAGCGTAGCATAAAGATCAAGTCATTTAATATAGTTCATTTGCTATAAGCTTTCTGATACATAGTAACCTAATTCCTTCGACCATGAGATCATGCATATCACCTTTACCGGAAGGATACTTTGATGACATCAAACACCACACCGTAATAGGTGGCTATAAATGTGGCATTGAGTGTTCGAAAGTATTGGTTGAGACACATGGATCAAGAGTGGGATTTGTCCATCCATATGACGGATAGATATACTCTGGGCCCTCTCGGTGGAATGTCATCCAATTAGCTTGCCCGCATGTGACTGCTCACAAGGGATCACATACCACGGAACGAGAAAAGAGTACTTATCGATGCGAGGATTGAACTAGGTATGCAGAGATACCGACGATCATAACCTCGGATAAGTAAAATATCGTGAGACAAAGGGAAATTGGTATCGTATGTAAGTGGTTCATTCGATCGCAAAGTAATCGTAGAAATATGTGGGAGCCATATGAATTTCCAGATTCCTCTATTGGTTATTGATCGGAGAAGTGTCTCGATCATGTCCGCATAATTCACGAACCGTAGGGAGACACACTTAAGGATTCGATGTTGTTGAGTAGTTATGGAATGATGAGTAAGAGATCGAATGTTGTTCGGAGTCTCGGATGGGATCCGGGATATCACGAGGAGATCCGGAATGGTCCAGAGAATAAGATTCATATAAGGAAAGTCCTGTTTGGGGTTGGAGAATGGTTAGGTGTTTTCAGCAGAATATTCTAGAAGGTTCGGAATGTCCGACACTCCGGAGGAAGGGTACATGAATGTGTTATATCAAGTTGGTATGATTGCATTATGTACTTGGTGTCATCTCGGTACCAAATAGAGGGTTTATTCAAATCCTAGTTTGAAAAGTCAAACGGCTAGTTTGAAAAGTCAAACGGCTAGTTTTGGGAAAGAGGAGAAGGAGGTTTGAAACCGACTTGGGGGAGGAGTTCCTCCTCCCACCGCCGGCCCACCTTGGGTCCGAGTTGGGGAGGGACTCCCCTCCCCAGGCGCGCCTCCCTCCACCTATAAGAGGAGGGGCAGGGCTCCCCTCCTAGACACAAGTTGCCTCCCTCTAAACCTAAACCCTAGCCACAGCCTAGGGATTTCTCCCAAGCCGCCGAGTTAGAGCTTCTAATTGCCCTAGCCGCTGGTTTAGCCCCTTCTAATTGGTGTGTCTAAACCCTAGATCACCAAGGCTCTCTCATAGTCCACCATACTCGCTCCGCTGGGCGAAGCCTGCGAGATCTCCCCTCTACTTCCGGTACCACGCCGTCGTGCTGTTGGAATCGCGAGGAGAGTGCTACAACCTCCACTGCCTGCTGGAACAAGGGAGAGGAAGGTCTTCATCGAGTACCGAACGTGTGACCGACTGCGGAAGCGCTGCCGGAACGCAGCGCCGGAAGGATCGTCTACGCGATCTTGAGATCGACAAGAGTACGACTACATCACCCACGAGAATCTGCTCTCGTTAACCGCTTTGGAATCTTCGAGGGTGAGTTCCCCTATCGACTCGTTGCTACAATCTAGTAGATAGATCTTGGCTTGTTTGTTTGCATGCGGTAGAAATTTTTTGTTTTCCATGCTACGAACCCCTACAAAGTCCCCGAGTTTCATTTGTTGTTTTCCTTATCCTTGAATTTGGCTATTGTCTACCTTTTTTGGCGTTCGACATTAGAGTCTCAAAGTTCTAAGGATTCAGTTAGCGGATATGAAACTAGACAACTTGACCTAGGGTCATTCTACATACAAACCGATATATCCTGCAATTGGTTAGTTAAAAGCATACATAGAGCCGACTCGCGTTTCCCCCTTTACTTTTACGGTGTTCATGTTTACTCGTCGTTGATCTTTTCCTCTTGCTTGCCATGAAGCCATGTTTTCGGACAACAGCATAGTCGAAGAGTTGATTATATACGAGTAAACATTACTTATTACGAGATAAGTTTAAGTGTCAATGCCAGCCGGCATAAAATTTTCAAGAATAAACATGAGGGGCAGTCCCCGAGTTAGTTTTTCGAGTAATACCATTTTATTATCAGCACATAGCCGGCATAAGTATCCGACATATGAGAGTTTGAGAGATACATACACTGCTTTTCCTAAATGTAGAAAGGACATAGCAATGCCACATTCCACGGCCTTTTGGTCTCATCACCGGATCTGTCCGCCTTGTTATTTTGTGCTTCACGAGCATCTATTAGGTAATATAAATCATTATGCAATGCTTTGCTTACAATGAATGGTCCTTTCCATGAGGGTGATATTTTATGCATCCCAGCTGTGCGTTGCACTAGTCTGAGCACCATATCCCCTTCTCAGAAAACACGAGGTTGAACTTTCTAGCTATGATAGCGTCAGAGACTTTGTTGGTATATGGCGGATCTAGATAATTCCAATTCTCGTGCTTCTTCGAGTAAGTCCACTCCATATTCTCGTGCCTCTTTTACCTCGGCTTCCGAGTATTGCCTTACTCTTGGCGAGTCATGTTCTATGTCGGCACGCAAAACTGCTTCTGCCCCATACACAATGAAGAACGGTGTATAGCCCGTTGATCAATTCGGAGTTGTTCTTAAGCTCCAAAGCACTAAGCGTAATTCCTCGATCCAGCAACCAGGTGATCTCTGGAGTGGTTCCATTAGGTGGGGTTTTATCTAGGATAGAACTAAGCCGTTAGATCGTTCAACTTGTCCATTTGATTCTGGATGGGCAACTGATGCTACGCCAAGTCTTATTCGATTTTCCCACAGAATCGAGTGAAAGTTCCTTCAGGAAAGTTTGTGTCATTGTCTGTGATCACACTATGCGGGTGACCATATCTCAGGATTATGTCTTTTAGGAATGTGACAGCTATTTTTCCATCTAGTTTTTTGATGGGCTTCACCTATATCCATTTGGTAAACTTGTCAATCATTACCAGTATGTGAGTCATGCTGCCCCTCGCTGGTTTGAATGGTCCTACCATATCTAGGCACCATACTGCGAATGGCCAGGTGATCGGTATAGTTTTTAACTCAGACGCTGGTAAATGTGACTTTGATGCGTAACGTTGGCAGCTGTTGCATTTCCTCACTAGGTCTTGCGCCTCTACCAGCGCACTTGGCCAGTAGAATCCATGTCGGAATACCTTGGCTACCAATGTTCTAGACGAGGCATGGAGCCCACATTCTCCTTGGTGAATATCCAACAGTATTTTATCGCCTTTCCCTAGACTTATGCAACATTACAATACGCTTGTCACACTCCTTTTGCAAAACTCCTTGTTAATTATTGTGTATACTTTTTCTCTTCTTTCTGTTTGTCTTGCCAATATCTCATCATCAGGCAAAGTTCTATCCCTCATGTAGTTGAATATTGGTTGCGCCCAGGCTGGTATCACCGGTGCCGGATCTGTTTCTCCATCAATTTCCATTGGCTCAGCCGACATATGTTATGCCAACATAACCTGAGGAGTCCCCGAGTGTGATTCGGCAATCCCTGGGTTGGGCAGAACAGTCCTCGAGTTACTTGAACCTGCCTCTTTATCAATGTCCATTGGCATGACACCAGACTCCTGTCTTGCCGTGATGAATATTGATTCGGATTCTGATGACGACTTGATTGATGGTTTTCTAAGATGTTACAGTGCTACTCCTGATGGGATTGCTTGCCGATATGAGCCTAACTTAGATAACACATCAGCTGCCTCGTATTTTGCTCTGGGTATATGATGAAACTCACACCCGTCAAAGTATCCCAAAATCTGTTGCACATGAAAACGATAGAGTGCCATATTGGCATCCAATGCGTCCCAATGCCCAGACACTTGCTGGATAACCAAATCCGAGTCACCAAAACACATGATCCTTTTAATGCCAATTTCTTTGGCTAATTTTATCCCATGGACAAGTGCTTCATACTCGGCTACATTATTGGATGCATCGAAGTGGATCTGCAACACATATTTGAGTTAATCCTTCTTTGGTGATGTGAGTACTATCCGGACACCCAGACCCATCTTTGTCTTGGATCTGTCAAAGTGCATTTCCAGTAATTCGGGTCTCGCAGTGGTGGTTCATATTGCATTTCCATCCAATCCACGAAGAAATCCGCTACAGCTTGAGATTTGATTGCATCCCGCCTCTCATATTGCATTTCCATCCAATCCACTGGCATGTTTGTTTCCTAATATATCCGATATAGGTGCCTCGCATATTACCCGGATTGGGTGTTCTTGGAAATAGTGCTTTAGCTTCTTTGGTGCCATATACACCACATATGTCATTTTTTGGTAATGGGGGTGGTTTTTCTTTGATGTAGAGAGCACTTCGCTCAGGTAATAAACTGGCCTTTGGACTGATTTGCCCTCTTCTTCACATTCTACCACTATTACCGCACTGACAACTCTATTGGTTGCTGCGATATAGAGCAGCATTGGCTCTTTGGATAATGGTGA
The DNA here is from genome assembly GCA_023614405.1 of Avena insularis. NCBI lineage: Eukaryota > Viridiplantae > Streptophyta > Magnoliopsida > Poales > Poaceae > Avena > Avena insularis. The sequence goes on along the minus strand of CM042689.1, from coordinate 23,790,980 downwards.
AGCTAATACTAGTGTTGTTGCCAACATCTTTTTGAGCTCATGAAAAGTGCTATCAGCTTGCTGTGTCCATGTAAATTTATCTGATTTATTCATCAGTTGATACAATTGTAAGGCATTTTTGCCTAGCCCACTCACAAACCTACTCAACGAGGCCAGGTATCCTGTAAACTTCTGGACATCGTTGAGGGTTTTTGGCAACTCCAGCCTTTCGATGGCCCTGATCTTTGTCTGGTTAGCCTTGATTCCTCAGCTGGACACGAGAAATCCGAGTAACATTCCAGCCGGGACACCAAACGTGCATTTTCCGGGTTAAGTTTCATTTGGAATCTTCTTAAATTTGTGAATGTTTGACACAAGTCCTCGATTAGAGTATGACTTTGTTTGGTTTTTATTACCACGTTATCGACGTATACTTGAACATTTTTGTCCAATTGATCTTGCAAGCATTTTTGCATGCATCTTTGGTATGTTTCACCTACATTTCTCAATCCGAATGGCATAGTACGATAGCAATAAGCCCCATACGGGGTGATAAAAGCTGTCTTTATTTTATCATCTGTCGTGGTGGTGTCATGACAGATGTCATGGGTAGGCTTAAGTTGGGGGCCGAATGGACACTTGTGGTAACCGGGGAGGGGGTGGACGGTATAGCCGCGCACTAAGAACAAGATGAACTCTCCACACTTAGGATTTTTATTGATCCAAGAAGTTTACAAGTGCTCCTTGAGATATTTAAGTATAATCTCAGGGAAATAGTTTCCAACTTGGTCCAACCCCCTCAAACTCTAACTATGCCCCTCCTTATATAGGCGGTGGCCAACTAGGTTACATCCCTTTGGGTCCTAGGGTTACTGTTTGGATCTTGGTACTTACTGTGCGGGCCGGGTCATTGGCTAACCCTGAGCCCTTAACCTAGTCCATAAATCCATACAGCTAACGGTCTTCTCGTACATAGCCTCCAGCTCTTTCGTCGTCATACAACTACTTTGTACGTCAGCGCTTGCTTTCGGCGTCACCCGGCTCCTTTTGTGTCACCCGGCATCGCCCTTCTCTTTTGACCATGCTTTACCATGGTCCCTCCTGAATCTTACTCGGAAAGCTGCCACACGTCCTCTCTAACTCGGCTTTCCCTCGTGAGAATCGACTCGTTGCATCCTGCAAGGTAAACTGATTTGTCTTATGCGGGCCGACATAATTCTTATGTAGGCCACACACTTCCTTCATACCCAGTCGTGGTTACCCGGCCTGTGACATCTTTGATTCAGCATAAGCTATGCTGGGCAATGTTTTACCCCTTATGCCCCTACCGGGGGTTATTCCCACGACATTAGTCCCCGAAGCTGGTGAGGCCTAGCAGTTTTTGCTGTTAGGCGTCTCCAGGTTCCTTTAATGTGCTTGGAACTTATCTTTCTCTTAGCATTTACTGCTTAGGGTGCACTGTTTGGCGCAACCTAGATCTTTGCCGAGTTCGTCTTGCCCCTTTCGAGTCTCATCTTTGACTTTCTGGATCATTTTTGCCTCATGCCGAGTCACTTTTGACGCTGCCGAGTCATTTCGGGCTTGCCTTAGTCACTGACTGGTTATAATCATGATTGCTTGCCTCAAATTTTGTCTCAAATCCTGATTGCACAGTGACAGCGGCGCAATAACTCCCCGTCACTGTGGCAGTCCCATCGCTCAGCGCCTCGTGTCTTGCATAGCGTGACGTGGCTTTGGATTTTATGTGTATTGCCTAAACATGGCGCTCGTTGATTCGCTTACTCGGCTAAATACATGGCAACACCGTGGCCACACGGCGCAAAAGGATCCCATGCTGGTTTTTTTACTCTCCTAAAGTATGGGTGCGGGGAACTTAACTGCCTTTTCCTGTTCAATTTCCCCCTTTCCTTCTTCTTCCTCGCGCCTCCCAATCTCAAACTGCCTTCTCGCGGTTCCTCTCTCCAGCTGCTCCTCTCAAGTGATTCTCTTCTTCCCCTTTCAATTCTCTGACAGGTCCTTGCGTCTCCAAGCCTCTTCCAATGGCGGAAGAGCTCAAACCGCGCGACATTATGGACGCCCGCAACGCCGATGAGGAGGTGGAGGAGCATGAGGCCGCCGCTGGCGAGCGCGGCGGCTGGGAGGGCTCGGAGGTCTCAATGGAGGAACTGGAGTGGCTGCGCTCCACCAGGCGCATTCTGCTCGAGGTCGATTGTCGCCTCCCCTAGGTGAGATCGTTCCCAAGCCCGAGCCCAACGAGAGGGTGGTTTTCCTCTCTCACTTCGAGCGTGGTTTCGCTCTTCTAGTTAGAAATTTCTTCATGTCTTTCCTCTCCACCTTCCAACTGCAAACTCATCATCTGCCTGCCAATGCCATTGGCTCCCTTTCTTGCTTCATCTCTGCCTGCGAGGGCTATCTTGGTATCTGGCCCACTATTCTTCTTTGGGCCAAGTATTTCAATTTTCGAATCCAGGTCGTGCATGATCCCGGCATTCCCCGCGCTGAGAAGAGGCCCACCAGGTGTGGTGCTTCTAGCATCACGCCCAGGAGGGACTCGATCTTTCCTCAGGTCACTAGCATAGACTCTTGTAAGAAATGGCATAGAACCTTTTTCTATGTCAAGAACAGTGGGTCCAATGACTACATTCGGCTTCCCCCTTAAAGGATGACGTTCCGAGCAAGGAGCTATGGAAGCTTGACCCGCGCGACAAGAATTCGGCTGTGAACGAGGCTCACGGGATCATCGAGAGGCTACTCACTTCGGTGGACAACTTCCACTTAACCGAGGAAGATCTCATGTGTGCCTTTATCGCACGCCGATTCAGACCCATCTAGGACAGAACACACAAGATGTGCTTCATGAGCGGCCCGCGAGATCATACCCGTCATTCCACTCTGGAGCTCACCAATGACTTTGTGTCCCGCCGAGTCATCTCAATCTTGAAGCTGAACTTAGCGAAAAACTGGGCCTGGAGCTGCCCCCTTTCAGCCGAGATAGGCCCGTCCCGTGGGTAAGCATCTGAATCGTTGAGTCGCTGCCGACATAGCTTTCCTTGTGTTTACTTGGTGCTCTGTCTCTTTATTGATTTCATTATGTTTGTATTTCACAGAATCTCGTTCACCAGGTTGATGATAGTACCATCCCTCCTGGAGCTTACTTCGATGATCGCTCTGATGCTGACGAGGTCGAGTTCGACCTGGAGTGCTTCATGCCAATCCCACATGCTGCCTCTGCTTCTGCTTCGGGTAAGACCTTTACTCGAAATCCCTTGCGAGATTGGTCTGATGATGACGATGTGGATTATGAAGTCTTGGAGGTACTTGTCATTTTCCCTAAACTTTCTGACTTATGCCATTGAGCTTTGTCATTTACTTATGCAGATGGCCAGGTACACGAGGAACCTCCCCTTGTAGTAGGCGGGTATGGCAAGATCCCTGCTGCCAAATCGTGTAAGCGGCATGGGGCCTCCTCTAGAACTCAACCGTCGAAGAAGCGCCGACTCGATCCTCATGCGCCTCCTGTTGCCACGTCCTTCCAGACTCGCAAGACCACAACGCGCCGGGTCACTCGTCGCATCTGCGCGACCCGACCATCACCGGGTAACTTTAGCTGCCTGTTACCTTCTGTTTTCCTTTTCTTTTCTATTTTTGTTTTCTTATAGCCCTCTGTTTTTATTTCCAGTGCCGCTATGTTCGCCAACTAAGCTGCTCCCAGCATGGTTTCTTCCCCGTTAAGGCCTACTTCTCCTCCTCGTACTGATTCTGTTGTGCAGAGCCCCGTTCAGGTCACTGCCCCCACCACTAAGGCTCATGAGTCTTAGAGTGAGGCCGATCCGGCGATGCCTGCGACAGAGGAGACCTGGCCTAACTCTCCAGTTGCTTTACCTGATCAGAACTTTGACCCTCGCGCCAGCAACATTGGCGCCAAGAAAACCCCTATTATCAGTTCTCCCATTACCAGTTTGCATGTTGATCCAGTTGTTGCCCCTCCTCCTGTTGTTGAGCCTGCTCAGTCGGCTCATGTATCCTCAACCAGTCCTAGACCTGCTCCTTCTGCCTTTTTGGCTAAAGGCAAGACCCGGCCTGCCGCCCAAGGACAACTTCTCTACGTGCCCAGCAAGCCATCTGCAACCAAGCAATTGACCTTGGTCCATGCCCCAGGCTCCGCTCCACAGATTCGGCCCACACCATCAACAATGATACCCACTCTGGCAGGTCAGTTGGGCGAGTCTACCGCTACCAGGTCTGATAGCGTTTCCAAAGCTGGTGCCTTGCACACCAGTGCCACCGCTACCCGTGCCGGGGTGGGGACTAGCCTGAAGAAAGGGCAGGTCCTGACTCGGACGCTCAGCGGGAAAGGCCTTGGTTCCGTAGAGTGTTATGCAGTTCCCTGGAACGCAGCCGGTGAACAAGAAGTGAGCTTTAGTTCTGGCCAAAATCTGAAGCTGGGCCCCAAGGATGTTTCCGAGATGACTCAGCAGGCCATTGCCCGGATGGCCAAAGCAGATCAAGTGAATGAGGTATACAATTTCCTTACTCTTTTGCATACCGGGTATTTTTATATTATACATGATCCCTAGTCCTCGAGGTTACTTCCGAGTGAGGAACTCGTTCGGCTGTAAGCTCAACCATTTGCATACATCTTTTGACTAGATATTTTTGTGTAGATCACGCATAACGAGCGTACCAAGGTGCATTAGGATCTTCTCTAGGAATATCGGAAACTTGAGCTTGCTCATCAGGATCTGAAAGCTGAAGCTCAGGGCCAAGGTACTTTTTCCTACTCGGCTTGCTTTTATTCGGCAGACCTATTTTTCTTTCATCTCCTTGAATTTTTATTGTTGTCTTTCCACAGCTTCTGCCCAGTCCACCATAGATTCGCTACATAAACAAATCAGCAATACCGAAAGTAATTCTCTTTTCCTTAGAAATCTTGTGTCCACTCAGTATTCACTCATTTTCCATTTTTATCTCGGCAAATCCGAGATGGTTTGCTATTACTGACGATTCGCATGTTTTAAATAAGAAGATAAGCACCGAGTCGAGCTCCAGAAAGAGCGGGACGAGGTGACCCGGCCGAAGCATCAGATGGCGGATATGGAGCTGAAGCAGCAATCCGAGCTGAAGGGCCTGCACGAAGAACTTGCCGAGAAAGATGGCCAGCATGCTGCCAGTGCTAAAAAGACTAACCAACTTCTCAAGGAGGCCGAGTTGGCAGTTCAGTCGGTGCATCAAGACCTGGAAGCTCTTCCAGCCATGACTAAAATCTGGCAGAGCAAGCTCGGCGCGATCAACTCATTTCTCGGTAGTGATTTCTTACTCTTTCCACTGTACTTCTATCCCTTCTTTTTGCCCCTCTTCCATTGTTTGTTAATGTTCTTCCGTGTTTGCAGAGAACTTCCCTGAGGCTGAGATGTTCACCTTAAGGGCAATGAAGAAGGTCCGATCTGAATCTGGGGATCCCGCTGATGGCGAGATCACCATCGATGAGCATCTGGTAGCGCTCTCAAAGCGTGCGGCCACACTTAAGTCATGCGGTGTCGACTTGCTCAAGTCATCAATCCATGCATTTAGGATGCTCTGTCCGGATGAGGATGCGCCCACGCTTATTGAGCCCTTGGCCGCCAAGTTTCTTCTCACCGAGGAAAGGCTGGATTAGTGGCGCGAGTCGGACGGTCGTGCTGCAGCAGGCAAGATCATTGCTTTTGTGCTCTTATGGTATGAGGACATCAACCTTGATGTTCTTCAGCATATGAGGGCCGAAGGCAAGTGGATCCTTGAGCCTAAGCTTATCAAGAAACGCCAAGAGCGAGCCTACACAATGGTGGAGTATGCTCTAGTACACGATTGGTGCGATGGGTCGAGCTTTCTTGACCTTGCCGAGCCGCTTGCGGAGATAGCCGACGATGATGATGCCGACAGTGAAGCCACCGAGTCAGACATGGCAGACTCGGCAAATGCAGTTGATTCAGCCAGTGCTCCTGAAGACGCTCCCAGCTCTAGCCCCAAGAATGCTCCCTCGAGTCTAGCTATTTCTTAAGCTAGTTATATCAAAAACACTTAATTCCGATGAGATCCCCGGTATGCCGGGTGCAAATGTAATATATACTGCACTTGTTTTGGGTGCGTGCCTTGCTAAGGCTTAAAATTTTATTTTAATTGAATGCAGATCATCCAAGGGCAAGTCCCCGAGTTTCATTTGCAGTTTCCCTTATCCTTGAATTTAGATCTTGTCTACCTTTTTTGGCGTTTGACATTAGAGTATGAAAGTTCTAAGGATTCAGGTAGTGGATATGAAACTAGACAGCTTGACCTAGAGTCATTCGACATTCAAGCCGATATATCGTGCAATGGGTTAGTTAAAAGCATACATAGAGCCGACTCGTGTTTCTCCCTTGCTTCTTTGGGTAAGTCCACTCCCTCTTCTCGTGCCTCTTTTACCTCGGCTTCCGAGTATTGCCTTACTCTTGGTGAGTCATGTTCTATGTCGGCAGACAAAACTGCTTCTATCCTATACACAAGGAAGAACGGTGTATAGCCTGCTGATCGATTCAGAGTTGTTCTTAAGCTCCACAACACTGAGGGTAGTTCCTCGATCCAGCATCCAGGTGATCTCTGGAGTGGTTCCATTAGGCAGGATTTTATCCCGGATAGAACTAAGTCGATAGCTCATTCAACTTGTCCATTTGATTCTGGATGGGCAACTAACGCTACATCAAGTCTCATTCGTTTTTTCCCACAGAAGCGAGCGAAAGCTCCTTCGGCAAAGTTTGTGCCATTTTCAGTGATCACACTGTGCGGGTGACCGTATCTCAGGATTATGTCTTTTAAGAATGTAACAGCTATGTTTCCATCTAGTTTTTTGATGGGCTTCACTTCTATCCATTTGGTGAACTTGTCAACCATCACTAGTATGTGAGTCATGCCGCCCCTCGTTGGTTTGAACGGTCCTACCATATCCAGGCACCATACTGCGAATGGCCAGGTGATTGGTATAGTTTTTAACTCAGACGCTGGCAAATGTGACTTTGATGCGTAACATTGGCATCCATTGCATTTCCTCACTAGGTCTTGCGCCGTTGCCAGCGCACTTGGCCAGTAGAATCCATGTCAGAATTCCTTGGCTACCAATTCTCTTGACGAGGCATGGTGCCCACATTCTCCTTGGTGAATATCCAATAGTATTTCTTGGCCTTTCTCTAGACTTGTGCAACGCTGCAATACGCTCGTCACACTCCTTTTGTACAGCACTTTGTTAATTATCGTGTATGCTTTTTCTCTACTTTCTGTTTATCTTACTAATACCTCATCATCAAGCAAGGTTCCATCCCTCAAGTAGTTGAATATTGGTTGCGCCCAGGCTGGTATCACCATTGCCGGATCTGTTTATCCATCAATTTCCATTGGATCAACCGACATATGTTCTGCCGACATAACCTGAGGAGTCCCCGAGTGTGATTCGGCAGCCCCCGGGTTGGGCAGAACAGTCCCCGAGTTACTCGAACCTGCCCCTGTATCAATGTCCATTGGCACAATGTCTGACTCCTGGTTTGCTGGGATGAATATTGACTCGGATTCTGGTGATGGCTTGATCGATGGTTTTCTGAGATGTTCCAATACTATTCCTGGTGTAATTGCTTGCCGAGATGAGCCTAACTTGGATAATACATCAGCTGCCTCGTTATCTGGTCTGGTTATATGATGAAATTCACACCCGTCAAAGTATCCCGAAATTTGCTGCACATGAAAACGATACAGTGCCATGTTTGCATCCAATGCGTCCCAATGCCCAAATACCTGCTGGACAACCTGACGAGGTTTCAACTCGTCAATGCCCATTGTTATGAGCTTGGGTTTTGGAGAAGATGGGGTGCTGGAGATCACGGAACAGTTAACAGACAAGCAACCAGGGGACACGAGATTTACCCAGGTTCAGGCCCCCGGAGGAAAAACCCTACTCCTGCTTGTCTGCTCTTGATTACGGCGGAACCGAAGGTTACAGGGGTGCGCAGATGCAATCTGGCGTGAGGTGTGTATGCGGCTAGGAAGAGAAGATCATAGATCTGTCTATTGCCTACCCTCCTCATTGGACCCTCCTGGCCTTTATATATGGGGAGGCTAGGTCTCAGGTACCGATACGAGTAGGTTACAAGTTGTATTCAAACTCTAGTCTTGAGCTTTTCTTGTCTTGTGCGCTTGGGAGTCCGTCTCCATATGATCTTCATAGCATCCGAAATGTCATAGGCATCATGGACCCTGGCAGGTCGTCAAGTGGGCCTTCCGCCGGGCTGGACCAGGTAGGCTAACATCGGGTACCCGTAGGGAATATCCATGTTAGTAGCCCCCGAGTGTCCAGTCGAATCGTAGATTCGAGTGGAGACTCTTAAGTATTTCGAGTGCTTTCATTCGTACAAGTTTCGAGTGGAGACTCAGTTGTCTTGAGCGAATGTCGGAGTTGAAAGTTGTGTCGAGTGTGAAGCACTTCACCCGAAATTTCATCGGGTCATCTGAATTTTTCGGTTGTTGTAAAGGAGTCAGCATGATGACATAGTCAACACAATGGACTATAGGGTGCGCGACCAGCGCTCCCTATGGGAGTAGCCCCCCAAGTGTTTGTTTAAGTCGTAGACTCGAGCAGAGACTTATAGTCGTCGGTTGCGTGATACGGTGATCCGGAAGTTCTTTGGATAACCTTGCAGATGCCCTGAATGCCTTTATTTTTTCGAATGCGCGATCAGCGCTCCCTATGGGAGTAGCCCTCGAGTCCTCAGTCGAATCGTTGATTCGAGTGAGGAATCGAAGCGTGCCACTCGAAGATCTTCTGTGTGCGCGACCAGCGCTCCTGTTTGCAGTAGCCCTGGAGTGTCTGAAGGAGTCATAGACTCAGGCAGAGACTCGAGTCTTGTATCGTGCAGTTGTAGTGGGCAATATCGTGGGCGTACCGCTGACCCGGAAGTACATCATGTGCGCGACCAGCGCTCCTGATAGGAGTAGCCCCCGAGTGTCTAGTCAAGTCGCAGACTCGAGTGGAGACTCATGCGAGGAGAAACCACTGACCCAGAAGTGCTTCGAGTCAGTGTATCATGCATAAGGAGCCAGGAGTTGACGTAGAAGAGTCGTGTGACGTTTAGCCGGAAGGACTCGACGTTCCGGATGAAGTCGATACCGTTGCTTCTATTGGGTGCGTGACCAGCGTCACGTCTGTCGGGCGCGCGACCAACATCACATCTTTGTAGCATCAAGCGATGCAACCATACGAAGAGGGACTCGACTCAGGTCTTGAGTTTATGGTATAGCCAGGTGTTTTGTCGACTCATGTTGGAATACCCGATAGAATAGCTCGACGCAGTCGACATCCTTGTAAGTTGTAGAAAACATAAAAAGTTGTGAAGTACTTGTATCTTATAAAGAATATTTGCCTGTCGGCTTGTAAAGTAAAGTTCTGGTGCCAATCGAGTCGACACTTTTTCACTGTATGCTAGGCCTTTTCGTTAGCCTTATTACCCTTAGTCTCAGTACCTTGCCGAGGCACTCGGAGTTCAAGGATTCGACGAACAGGAAGAATCAGCTACTCGGGATATCGTGTTTGAGGTGCTCGAGTGCGTGGAGCCGATGACACATTAGATTACTTGAAGAGGGCGCATCCCCCGAGTGTATCGAGTGCGAGTTAAAAAGGAAATCAGCTCTAAGTAGAGAAAAACTTAACTTTGTTTGTAGTTGTCATGGATGAAGTTGATGCGGTAGCGAGTCACGTGGCAGACATAATCGACGCGGCAGAGTCGGCTTAATGGCGAGTCGTCAAAGTCGAAGGATGTGGCGGGCCACCTCAGTCGAAGACATGGTGGGTCGCCACATCCGAAGACTGTGGCGGGTCGTCGAAGTCAAAGAAGCCCCCGGGCCGTTGGAGCCGAAGACCGCGGCGGGTCGCCCAAGCGGTGGAAGCCCCCAAGCCTTCAAGCCATTGGAACCGATGCGGCTAGTCACCGCAATCGAAGATCACATCGGATCACCGCATCGTCGGGTCATCGGAGCCAAAGGCCGCAACGGATCGTCGCAGTCAAAAACCGCAACAGGTCGATGGTCGCGAGTCGTGTGGCCAAGTGGGCGCAGCCCCCGAGCGTGGAGTTGATGTGGTCGAGGCGGCGTCCGAGAGCCAATGCGGCGGACCGGAGTCAACGCGGCAGCGGGTCGCCGAGGCCGATGGTGGTAGCAGTTTGCTGCAATCGAAGATCGTAGAAGGTCGACGTAGTCGAAGAGTGCAACAGGTCGTCGGGGTTGAAGACCGCAACGGGTCATGCAACAGAGTTGGTGCAACGGACATGTCGACGCAGCGGAGAGTCGTGTGGCGCGTAGGCAAGGTTAGCAGACGGGAGTAGAAGAAGCGGTCGAGAGTTGTCGAGATGGCCAAGCGTCGTGAAGTAAGTAGTAATATCGATGTAGATTCTTCGAACAATCGGAAAATTCATGCAAACAGGGGCCCTTGGTCTTGATGAGGAGGCTTGAGTAATTTTTGCCGGCTGAATTCTCGTGAACTGATCTTGTGGCCGCAAAATCCATACACGAATGAACAATTGCAATCTGTCTTGATACTTGATGTATGTGGATTCAACTAACGTCTTGTGTAGCTACAGATCTCGATTGCACTTTGGTGCTGTGCCGACTTCACATCGCTCCAGGCCTCCTTGTTTTACGGATTCAAAATAAACAATATTGCCTCTATAATTGAAAATTTTGTTTTTCTTGCATGCAGCCGCACGCACATTGGTCCTATAACCCGTTGATGAAGCCTTGCCCAAACCATGTGCGGCCGACCAGCCGTGCGTACGCGGACAACCTGACGAGGTTTCAACTCGTCAATGCCCATTGTTATGAGCTTGGGTTTTGGAGAAGATGGGGTGCTGGAGATCGCGGAACGGTTAACAGACAAGCAACCAGGGGACACGAGATTTACCCAGATTCAGGCCCCCGGAGGGAAAACCCTACTCCTGCTTGTCTGCTCTTGATTACGGCAGAACCGAAGGTTACAGGGGTGCGCAGATGCAATCTGGCGTGAGGTGTGTATGCGGTGAGGAAGAGAAGGTCATAGATCTGTCTATTGCCTACCCTCCTCGTTGGACCCTCCTAGCCTTTATATACGGGGAGGCTAGGTCTTAGGTACCGATACGAGTAGGTTACAAGTTGTATTCAAACTCTAGTCTTGAGCTTTTCTTGTCTTGTGCGCTTGGGAGTCCGTGTCCATATGATCTTCATAGCATTTGAAACGTCATAGGCGTCATGGACCCTGACAGATCATCAAGTGGGCATTCCGTCGGGCTGGACCAGGTAGGCTAACATCGGGTACCCATAGGGCATATCCATGTTACAACCATATCCGAGTCACCGAAGCACATGATCCTTTTGATGCTAATCTCCTTAGCCACTTTTATCCCATGGACAAGTGCTTCATACTCGGCTACATTATTGGATGTAACGAAGGGGATCTGCAACACATATTTGAGATGATCCTTCTTTGGTGATGTGAGTACTATCCCGGCACCCAGGCTAATCTTTGTCTTGGATCCGTCAAAGTGCATCCTCCAGTAATTCGGGTCTGGCAATGGTGGTTCAATTGCATTTCAATCCAATCCATGACGAAATTTGCTATCGCTTGAGATTTGATTGCATCTCGCCTGTCATATTGTGGAGTGTATGGTGCTAAATCTATGGCCCATTTTGCCACTCGGCCACTGGCATCTTTGCTGCCCAATATATCCGAGATAGGTCCCTCGCATATTACCCGGATTGAGTGTTCTTGGAAATAGTGCTTCAGCTTCTTTGCTGCCATATACACCCCATATGTCATTTTTTGGTAATGGGGGTAGTTTTGCTTTGATATAGAGAGCACTTCGCTCAGGTAATAAACAGGCCTTTGGACTGATTTGCCCTCTTCTTCACGTTCTACCACTATTACCGCACTGACAACTCTATTGGTTGCTGCGATATAGAGCAACATTGGTTCTTTTGATAATGGTGAAGCTAATATTGGTGTTGTTGCCAACATCTTTTTGAGCTCATGGAAAGCGCTATCAGCTTGCTGTGTCCATGTAAATTTATCTGATTTATTCATCAGTTGATACAATGGTAAGGCTCTTTCGCCTAGTCGACTCACAAACCTGCTCAACGAGGACAGGCATCCTGTAAACTTCTGGACATCGTTGAGGGTTTTCGGCAACTCCATTATTTTGATGGCCCTGATCTTTGTCGGGTTAGCCTTGATTCCTCGGCTGGACACGAGAAAGCCGAGTAATTTTCCTGTCGGGACACCAAACGTGCATTTTTCCGGGTTAAGTTTCATCCGGAATCTTCTTAAATTTGCGAATGTTTGACACAAGTCCTCAATTAGAGTATGACTTTGTTTGGTTTTTATCACCACGTCATCGACGTATACTTGAAATTTTTTGTCCAGTTGATCTTGCAAGCATTTTTGCATGCATCTTTGGTATGTTGCACCTGCATTTCTCAATCTGAATGGCATGGCACGATAGCAATAAGCCCCATACGGGGTGATAAAATCTGTATTTATTTGATCATCCGGATTCAGTGATATCTGGTGGAAACCAGAGTACGCATCCACAAATGACAACAATTCACACCCGACAGTGGAGTCAATGACTTGATCGATCCGTGGCAGGGGAATGGATCTTTTGGACACGTCTTATTGAGGTTCGTGTAATCAATGCACATGCGCCACACCACTGCCACGTTTGGGTCATCCTTTTTCTTTTCGACCAAGACTGGATTTGACAACCAATCTAGGTGCAATACTTCCATGATAAACCCAACAGCTAAGAGCCTGGATATCTCGGTGGCTATCACTTTCTTCCTATCCTCGGTGAAGCGGCGGAGGGGTTGCTTCACCGGCTTTGCATCTGGCCTTACATGAAGAGAGTGCTCAGCCAGCTCCCTCGGAACACCTTGCAGGTCTTGTGTGGACCATGCAAAGATATCCCGATTCTCACGGAGGAAGATAGTGAGCTCACTTTCCTATTTTTCAGATAGCCCAGCACCAATGGTAACCGTGCGCTCTGGGAAGGTCTCATCAACCTGTATCTTCTTTGTTTCCTTCGTGGCCTGGAAAGATACGCTGCCATGCGGGTTAGTGAGTGTCGGCATAGACATCTGTGCTGCCTTGGCCAGTGCTGCAACTTCCATCATTTGCTGCTTTTCTTGTGCTATGACCAGTGACTCGGCCAGCGAAGATCCGGCTGAAGAGCATGCAATAGATCTCTTGTAGTCACCCTCAACTAAGATAACTCCGCACGGACCTGGTAGCTTCATCTTTAAGTAAGAAATATGAGGAGTAGCCATAGACGGCCTGACGAGTAAGGCATGGTATGAGCTGACCAGGTCTACCACCTCGAACTCTATGGCTTCAGTGCGACCGTTTTCTCTGTTGCCGAATAAGACATCAACTCAGATCTTACTGATTGGCTCATAGGACAGTCCTGGCACAATACCATGGAAAGTTGTCTTAGTCGGCTCCAACATGTTCATAGTGATGCCTAACTTGAGCATTGTAACATCCCAGCATTAGAGCTTAGAAATAAGCTGAACATAGATGTGTGCATTTCATTCATGCATAGAAAATCCGAATAATTTTCACGCTTTTGAATAAAACTTGTCAAAGTGATTGAAGCTTCTCTCAACTTGAGGGAATTGAAGTAGATCATAAAGTTGACTGCGATAAGTTTCAATATGACCTTTGCTAAAACCTTATTTTGGGTAAACATGAATTGATCTAAGGGTAGATCAAATGTAATAAAATTAAACCCTAATACATTGATTAATCTCTGATCCTTAGGTGATCATTCCATAGTATTAATTACCATAACCCATGAATACCAAGCTATGAATACAATTCAACTAACAAGAATGTAATAACTAACTCTTGACCTATTTTATCCTTATCTATTTCTACCATGAGTATCATGGTAATACAACTGTAACCTTTAGTTGTATTGAGTAGGAAGGAAATCAAGTCAAGACCATTCACCATATATTTTTCTTTCCATATCAATCCTCATCATCTCTATTGAACTTTATTCTAATATCTGTTTTTAATCAATGTTGAGTGATCAACTATTGATTTATCAATTCTTAACTTATCAATTCTTGATCTATTAACTCTTGTCCTTATCATAGCATTCACTTAAGTCCTTTAGAGCAAGAAGTAAGAAGAGGTAAGTGGTGATGCTAGTTCTAGATATCATCTATCGGATGGGAGTGTCTGAAGAGAATCAGCAATAGGATAATTAATGGAGTTAACTCATTCCTGAATGGATAGAAGAGCTATCTGGGATATATATTTTTATGGTAACAAATAAGATTACAAGGATGAATTCTGAAGATAAGTTACAAGGAGTAATCCTATTGAATCAAGTAGGTATAGTAAATGAATAATCTCTCTTAGTCAGATAGATACACTAAGAAGATAATTATAATATAACTGTAGTGTTGTATTGATGAAGCCTTGATTAGTCAATTGGAAACCTAAGCCATAAATGATCAAAGGATTATAATGATCATGCTCAAGTCACTAAGAGTGAATGATTATATCATGTATAAGTGACATTGGTGGATATAACATGATTAAACCCTAGTATAGATATGTTATCCTAGTTTAGCCATGACAAGTCATCATGATATAATGTGAAGTTTGAATATAAGATACTAGAGTTAAGTATATATAAGATAATATGACTAAGCTGAAGCCAGAGTAGCATGGAGTTGTTGAAGTAGTGTTATTCCTCTTAAGGGATAGTAAGCATTTGAGGAGAGTAAAATTGGATATATAAATCTATTAGAGTAATATTAGTGATGGATGATAAAATAAGTATATGAATGGAGTTAAAAGTAACTAATGAATGGATTAGAGGTTATCATTATGGATTAGTGGATATAACTAAGTGCAGATATGAAGAGATTATGAAAAGCTTCAGTGACAAGCTTCTGAGATTTATAAGTGAGATTACAAAGTAAATTATGAAGTAAGAGAGAAATCATTCAAGTGGAATTAGACTCATAAGAAGTACTCTAGAGATGAGAGTTATCTCTATGAGAAGATCATGTGAGATTTAGTGTCAAACTCATTGCATTCACAAATGGATTTAGGAGGATAAATTATTGATAAGAATAGTCTTGTGAAGTAAATCTCATCATGTTAACTCATGATGATGAATATGAAGAAGAAGAATATCTAGGAAAGGAATTCCTTAATTAGGAGTCCAGAATTATGAAGTATAGAAGTTAGGAATTCCTGGTAAGTATTTAACCTAAATCTATAATCAAACTCAATATCTATTTCATCCGTATGATCAGCCATTCTATTTTCACAATGGCCTATAGGAATATTTTCCTATAGCAAATCATTGAAGTATATCTTGCCACTTCACAACATTAAAACAATAAGTGCCTAGGAAATATAATTAACAACCCTTATTCTTAAATCATTTTAAAGAACAACTCTGTTACTTTACCTTAAATAATGGTATCATTTCAAAACATAAGCATAAAGACAATATGTCTTAAACCTTAAAAGTTATTCCTATCTATAAGACCATGAATAAACTTAAGCCTTCTAAAAACTGATAGTAAACAGTTATAATTCTAAACCCTAAACTTCTATACAAGCTATAACAAACTATTTATCTTGATATCATTTAAATCCATGAAAATAACACTAACCATTTTAATTCCCAAGAATTTTATGTGTCCTGTAATAAGATGGATCACTATATATAAAGTTCTCTTAATATGACAAGTTAATAAGAATCAAATCTTATGAATGAATAGTAATACAACCTTTAATAATTTATGGAGTATTTAAATGAATCAAACTCATAACAAAAACTTCTATAGTATATTAATAGAAAAAGAACCTAATAAAAGAAATAAAGAAAATATAAAACTTTTATAATAAAGGTTCACTAAATGAATCTAAATATATTTTATTTGTTACTGCAAGTATTTAGTAAATAAAATTCTATAAGGAATATCCATAACAATTGCCTAAATAGAATAGTTAAAAGGGAAAATAGAAAAAATCATTCCTGGCCAGAGCCCATGTGTCTTTTACCAATCTGCCGCCTCATGCACTGCATCGCAGCCCACTTTAGACCAATAACAAGACCAATCTATCAACCACGATGGCTGGCGGGTGGGACCTGCGGAGGGACTGCGGGTTTAGGTTGAAAGATTTCCAAGGGTTTTTCTGCAAAACGACCATCGTCGTCATCCTCACGCACACAGGCAGATGCGTGCGTGCCTGCGATGCCGTCCTCCATCGTCATCAAAATCTAAACACCGTGCTGCTCGCCGCCGACCCTGAGGGGAGTAGATAAGACCGCCGTGTCCTCCTCTATCCTCTCATACCAATCTTATCCTCTATTTCGCTCTCTTGACCTATCTCTCCTCCTCACCCGAAACCCTAGCTCGCCGGAGATCGTCATTCTGGTTAGGTCTGACCACCCCATGCTTCGTTGAAGCCATCACTGGACGCGCCGCCGTGGTCTCGTTTGCCTAGGATCAAGCACGGGAGCTGACGCGCTATGAATCATGAGAAATCGAGCGTTCCCTTTCATCGGCCACCATGGCCATCATCGTCGATTCGTCGTCGTCACGCCTCGCCTTGCTTCCTCGAGCATACTATCATGACCAGGGTGAGTCCCTCTACCTCCCAGTGGTCTCTGTTGTTTCAATTGCTTCCTAGATCTACGCTACCGTGATCGACTGCAAGCACCACCGCACGAGCTCGTCGCCGGCTAGTTTCCGGTAAGCATTCGCTAGCGGCGCCGCCACTATAAGGTTCAACATGTCGCGCTGATTCGAACTAGGTTAGTTTTGCTTGCTGGGGCGCCGTAGATCATTACCAGCGATCATCCACCGGCGGTGAGGGCAGTGCTGACATCATAGCGGCGTCATGCCGACATCACCCTTAACCTAGTCCACTGTTTGACCGGTCCACTGCTTGCGTGGCCAGTACCCCACCTGTCTGTGAGTAGGGTATGTCTGGGTGTGGTGTGAAAAGTTATTTCCTTTTAGGAAATAGATTAAGCATTATAAATTTAAGTATAAATATTTCCAGTAATTAAATAAATGATTAAACATTGTAAATTCAATAACTTTTGTTTTATAGTTCAAAAAAATGTGTAATATATGAAAATGTTTAGAAAAACAAAATCTATAATTTAACCTTATTTTCCAAAATTATTATATTACCTTTAAATAACTCTTATTTAATAAATATTTTATAAGTAATAAAACTTTGAAAATTCATAATTCAATAATGATAAATGATAAAAATATAAATAATATACCAAAATTCTTAGAAAAATATACACTATAATTTAATATTATAATCATGTATTATTATTTCACTTAATTAAGTATCTATTATTTATTAAGTGTTTATAAAGTAATAAGTCTTATAAAAATCATATCTTATTATTTATAAATCACAAAAATAAATCTAATATACCAAAATGATCACAAAAATAATGTATACATGTTAAAATTATAACATTCCACCTTTAAAATAAATAAAAACTTAATACCCTAATAACTTGAATGTAAGTCTAATTCCTTACTTAATAATTTATATAGGGGTAAATAAAATTTGCCAATATTTCAAAAATTAGACAATTGAGGTCTAATAAATAGTATCAATCTTAAATATTGATAATATGAAGTCAAAATGGTTCAACACATTTTAAATACAATCTTATTGAATTATCATTCAACCATAAGTGTAGATTTTTTAGATCCTTATCAAATATAAAATCTTCAAAAATAATTTGTGACTAAATAAAACCTTTACCCTTAATTCAACCCCAAGTTTAACAACATACCAAAACACCACAGTGAATTCATAAGTATTTAAGTAATATTACTACTTTGATCACAAATCATAACCACCTTTTTATAAGGAGATAAATGTTCTTATTCCACTAAAATATTAAGAAACCATCACTCAAATAAAAAATAATATTACTCTTAAGTAACTTTAAAGAAAAATTATAAAATGAACAAGTACATCTATCATAAGCATTACACCTTAAATCCATCTATGTTCTTAAAGTTATCTTTAGTCTACGAGACTTTAAATATAATGCTGAATACTTTGTTATGTATTTTATAGTTAACTTTGGTCTATTTTAATTAAGTCGTAAAGCATCTCAAGTGCAAACTATTCAAGCAAGCGTAGACAACATCAATCATATTCTAAAAGCTATCAGGATTGTTTAAACCTCAACAAAGAAATCTTTTCTTCAAATGTTATTCTTTTTGCCACTTCAAACAACAAATCTTAAGATAATATCTCCAACACTTAAACAACTAAACTCAAAGACTTTTATCATAGTCAACAGATGACAATTAACCATAATCACATTGTTTTTTTAAAACTTTACTTATATCATTAAGATTGTTAACACCTAAGCTCCTTATAAATGTCATTAATGTAAAGTAAAGTTTAAAGATAGAACAATTATTATGTGAGCAACCTTGCATATCATTCCCCATTTGTATACCTTATTGGTTGTGTGGTATTTTAATTACACATTGTTTCACACTCTCACTAGCCTTAATAAGAAACACAAGTGCAAAACTTATCTAAAAGTATAACACATCCTAAAGAAACCTTTCCAGTTTCCAAACCCTAGATCAACGCTTATTCTGGGGATACGAACTTACCAAATTGCATTACATTACTTATGCATAATAATATCCTGCTTCTTTAAACATTAGTCCTTACCAGACCAATGATGTTGATTTCAGATATTGGATCTTATATTGTCTTGAAGCCCGTGAGTGCATAATCTTGCAATCACAAAAGGCAAGTTCACACTTGCTCATGTCCTTTGATTATTTTCTGTAAAGTATTTGCAAATCTAGTGTTGTCATAACCTGCATTTCAAAAGGGTCAGAAAACACTATTTTCATAATAATATGATTATAGGTTATTTACCATGAGGTAATAACCTACTATGAAAGTTTTGGTGGTAAAGGAACATATTATCTAGGACTTAACAACCAATGTCGTCAGTGATTCTTGCGCCATATATCACGCGTTAACCATGAGATTTGGAATGGGACAGGGAAGTCAGTTGTATCTTCTTTCTCTCGCATGTAGCCGGATGTGCAGGTCGTGGTTATTATCCTCGTAGCGTGCATTAATTGGTAATTCGTAGATGATATGCAGCATATGGGTGGGAACCCTCAACGTCCCACGATAGTTCTGGCATCTAACAGTCTGTACTAACTATTGCCGTAATTCAATGGATGGGCATGGTGTACACCAAGGAGACATGCGGGGTCGCGAAGGAGGCAGTGATTGGCTTGGATCATCTTCTGGGCCCTACATCACGGAATTGTGGACGGGAATAAGCTGCCCGGTTGAGCAACAAAAAGTTGATCTCTCATGGGTAAAGTAACGCACATCTGCAGAGTGTAAGAACTGTAACTTGTTACTCCCTGTTCAGGGAAGGAGCTACGAACGCGGCGGGAAAAGAACTTCATGAAAGTTCTGGTAAACCCGTGAAGGCTGACGGACATAGTTTTTTAGAATAAAAGCAACATTTGAAGAAATGTTTATGAAAACTTGCATTGCCTACGACCTATGGTCTGTGGCCGTAGATATAGTGCATCAAACACTCCTTTCTAGTGAACTTGCTGAGTACGCTCGTACTCAAAGTATCTTCCTAACCCTTGCTAGATTCTGAAGCCAATAAGACGATGTCTACACCAAGTTATGCTCCCGGAATCATTATCAGAAGCTCAAGTTCTTCAATGAAGTAAAGAAAGTCAACGTATACATCAACTCAAGTGACCATTGCAGGTTATGATGGTTTTACATTTCTGTACTTAATTGCAGGTTAGACTTAAAAATGACCATTTAAATGTAGCAAAGTTTGAGCCTGATCTTGGTTTGGATCCTGTTCTGGATCTCGTCCTTGTTGGATCTGAATGGCAATTCAAAATCATGAGTCGTGCAAGCATGTGGCAAGATAATTTAGTTGTAACCTCGACATGCTCAGTGGATCAGGATGTTCTGTCACCTAGTGAGGTGAGACACATCTACAAATGCGTTATAGCTTTACTTTACTTTAGGCCTGACAATCCCTTGGTTTAGTTTATTGTAATCTTCATTTTTTTGTATTTTTACAATGAGGTAAATCTACCTTTGCATGGTGAACCTTTTTGGTGGTTGCTTGCCAACTCTCTATTGAAAACTGGAACTAGGAGATTAAAACATTATCCTGAGCTCCTGTTTTATCATGTAAGATTAAAACATAGTCATGGGCCACACTCAGTACTGGCTAGAAGGTGGACGGGAAGGCATGCGGGAAACAGAAGCTAACGAGCACGGGAAACACTGGCCACGAGGGAAGCCGACGGTGATTGACAACGTCCAATCGCCATTGGAGCAAGGTCGTTAAACGGTGACAACGGGCGGGCAGTCTGAATGCGTGGGACCGCTGGACACACTGCTAGCCTTTACCGGACCGCGATCTAAATTCTGTTCGTGGACGGACCAATCTGGATATATAGAAACAGGCGTTTAGATTGCGGTTTTGCGTGGGCCGGTTAGAGATTTGGAGATTTATCAGCCTGGAGCGGCCCATGTTTTGCAGCGACGCAAGGAAAATCCCAAGATCCGACGTGAATCTGGTAAAACGGCAAGGAAGGTGACCTCACGTTGCGGCTGCTGGTGATTGGCAAGGCATTACAATGGCCCGGACAAAAAACTTGAGGACTCCGGTGCGGAGCCGCGAAGTCGCTGTATGGCTCCTAGTCGAAAACCCTACAGCGGCCGGGCGTGGGGAACTCGCGGTAGGAGTAACGACGCGGGCGCGCAGACGCCGCATCTCCGCGGCTACCGCCGCCGCCGCACTCCCGGACGAGATCCTAGGGTGGGAGATCTTTGTCCGCCTTCCGGCCGAGGACATCCTTCGCTGCCGTGCGGTTTGCAGATCCTGGCGCTGCCTCACCTCAGCTCCTGACTTCCTCCTCGCCCACCACCGGCGTCGGCCGTCGCTCCCCCTCCTCACGCTCGACGGCAAAAACAGTACAGTGGATGGCTTGCCAATCTTCAAGCACGGCCGCCACCTCCTCGGTTTGGACGACTACGAAGACTTCAAGCTGCTCGCATCCTGTGATGGGCTCCTCCTCGTCTCCCTCTTTGACGGCCGATTCAGCATCTGTAATCCGACCACGCGCCAAGGTGCTCCACTCCCAAGCCTCACCACTGCAGCAGAAATCGACATCGTCGCGTTGTACCTGCATCGCCCATCCGGCGAGTATCGCGTCCTATACTGGAAAGACAAAATATTGTGGTACCACCCCAAAGCTGCCTACTACATCCTTGCGATACCTCTGGGCCAGTCGCCGAGGTGCATTGGAGTTCCTTCAGATATCCCTGGCATCGAGAAAGTTATGCTATCCTGGCACATGACTGCTACTAATTTGGCCACACCCATCAGTTTCAACAACTGTCTTCACTGGGATCCCGGATGTGATGCTGGCATACTTGTTTTTGACACAGTGGTTGAATCATTCAGGCTCATGCGCCGCCCAGATGCTGCTACCAGATTATGCACTCGTTTGTGCGACATGGAAGGTTCGATTGCCTTTAGCTGCTATGAAGATGAAGGGAGGAGAATCATCAAAATCTGGGTGTTGGAGGATTACGGGAGAGAGGTTTGGTCATTCAAGTACCAGGTTGAACTCCCGGTGGAGAGCCCGTGTTACTATGCAAATAGCCAACATTTGGTTTTGTCCCACAAGGGAGATGTGCTGGTCTATTGGCCCTCCGGTGGTTACATGTTCCACTCTGATAGAAACGGCAAATTGCTGGAGGAATTCGAATGCGATTCATGGGGTTTGAGCATTATTGGACATCGGTTCAAAGAAAGCCTTGTCAAGCATCACATTTCTCTCGGGCAAGGTTGTGACCTTTTTTTCCAAAGTGTCTAAGGTACCTCAATGTGCTGGTGATCCTGGCATATACATATGTCCCATATTTACTCTAGTGATTTGATGAAGCTGCTTTTGTCCTCATAGATAAGCATGTTCTACACAATCTGTATTTTACATTTATCTCGGACATTTTCCACTAATAGCTATCATCTCAGTGTTGATGCTAACATGTCAGCATTGTATATATTTGGTAATACTTCGGTGGCCCCATAGACACTTAGAAAATGTATAACACATCCACATATGAATTTATTCATTTTAATCTCTCCACTTGTCAAGTAGTCAATTTGATTCATCTAATTTACATTCAACATTAGATTTCTCGTGTCATAAATGGAGACAAGATAAAAATTGTGTGTTTTGCATGACAAACAAAATATCCATGGATTAGAAATTTTAGGTCTTGTTAGTTTATTTTTTCTATGCACTTCCTGGTGTGTGAAGATAAATCCCTCTATGTTCTGTTTTTAATCTGTTTGTCTTTGGAACACCTAGGTCACTAGGGTAGAGGTAGGACTTTCATGTCCTTTCTCAGAACATGGTTGCTCTTTTATTGTAGAGAACAACGGAAACCACCAATTTGCTATGCTATGTGACTGTTTCTATATTCAGGGTACAGTTTAGTGCAGACACAATGGCGAGATTTATAACTTTGGGAGAATTTTTATGCATCAGTTACAATACTGTCGCACTCTATCTCTCTCAGGCTATAAGAGGCCTCAGGAGTTTCAGCAATTTCAGTTGACGTTTGCGAAGCATATTGGGTTTGGTCTGATCATGCGCTGAATATAATCCTCCCATATGTTACAGTTAGAACTGCACCCTCTAAAATTTACTTCCACTTTACTATGTCCATATGTCGTTTTAAGCTTTCCCTATCTGCCTATCACAAATCCTAAGCCTCCATTGGTGCTAGTTTAGTTTTAAGCTTCGGATAATGTTCTTATTAGAATTTATTTACTGAGGCTGGCTCTCTCTCTGCTGTTTTTAGGTGATGCCACATGAACACCTATGTTTATAAGGAGTAATGGGCTACAAAGCAGAGATAAATTTTGAGGCGCCGGGAGGTGTCAGAAATTGAACTACTACTGCCAGACTCGAGCTCTTTTGTCCAGTCACAACATGGACACAAGACAACAATGTCTCACTCTCATCTATGATCCTTGGGTTCATTTGCTTTTGGTTTAATATGCTATTCATGGTTGTCACGGTTTTCTTTGTTTTTCTATATGAATTATAAGTTCTGTCAACAGATGTTTCTAGACCAAAAAACAAGCAAACAAACAAACTCCGAGCATAGTTTGAGTGAGAGAAAGTTTTTTTTCAAGAGTAGAGAGAACAAGATATGATTTAATACAACTTGTATTTTATCACTCCCTCCGCTTCACAACATAAGTCTTTTTAGTAAGCTGTTTTATAGTTTGCTAAAAAAGATATATTGTGGAACGGAGGGAGTATCTTAGATGAACAGAGCTTGTATTACTTCCTTTAAAACCTTGCAAAGAAAAGAAGTATGACTTCCTTTTAGATGTGCTAGCCACTTCAGGCAAGGAGAGCACCTTACCTCTGCACCCTCGGGTTGTGATACCTATTTATCAACCTAGTAACAAAAACATGCCTGGCTAACGCTTCTCATTGCTTGGCACTACAACTGCATACTTCATGGTCTGAACCTGAATTTTACGGAATCATCGTCTCTGCAAATTTATATTTGTCGCGAATATTACCTCACTTCTGCTAGTATGTTAGCTTGCTTGTTGTGACCAGTCTGGATAACTGACACATCTTGCTTTGTATCTTGTTTTCATTTGACTATACATAATTCAAAACTAAGAGGCTGGCTATCTACTACAGTACTCATATATCCCTTCAATTAAATGCATTAAAACGCGACCAGTACTAACTTGTCTGTCAGATGTGTGACAGAGAAATTATTAACTGGACCTGTACTGCACTGCATATATTTCTTCGAGAGGAGTAAGATGCACTCCAAAGTGGCCGGCCGACCGCTGATAAGCGTGTACCACACCTAAGCTATAGCTAGTCGATATGCATATTACAGTGGACGCTCGCTACAGAGACTACGCACGCAGTAATAACAAGCGTGACCGAGCTATATATAGCTAGCAGGGGTACTGTGACTTCTTTCCACTGAGGAAGCTACCGCCAAAAATGGCTTTAAAACGAGTTTTTTTTGGCTGCGCCTTTTGTCCACCTCAAAGCCATTCTAGAAACCCAAAAAAAAGATCTCTTAGTCCTCGAAACAGGTATACGTCCAGCTATATAAATATAGCAATCATTTGAGACCGCTGCTGAGCCAGATAGCACAACGCCCAAAAGAGAAAAAAACACATAAACCAAAGAAGAACAAGAAAAGAAAATAAAACCGAAAACAGTGGCTTGACGAAAATGAGGAGGATCCGCAACCGTTGTGCCCTCCAGCTAAGTACCACCGCATGCCTAGCACTCTGAAGCGTCGCACACCAAGCAGCACCTCCAGGAAGGAAAGCGACGATGACGACGCTGCTGCCCGGACAGGTCCTAGGGTTTCTCCCAGTATGCTCCAGGAGGTGGAAAAGAGGTACACCCGACGCCCTTCAGGAAGGTCGATGGCGCCCGCAGGCGTCACCACATCGGTGTCAAGATGACAAGGATTTCTCCCGACCCCTCAAAAAAACCACACCCTCGGACGCTACATAGTGCTCCACCTGTAGGGGTGCGTAGCATGGAAAACAAAAAATTTCTACCGCATACAAACAAACAAGCCAAGATCTATCTACTAGATTGTAGCAACGAGTCGATAGAAGAACTCACCCTCGAAGATTCCAAAGTGTTTAACGAGAGCAGATTCTCGTGGGTGATGTAGTCGTACTCTTGCCGATCTCAAGATCGTGTAGACGATCCTTCCGGCGCTGCGTTCCAAGCAATGGTCACATCGCTCGGGTACTGATGAAGACCTACCTCTCCCTTGTTCCAGCAGCGGAGGTTGTAGCACTCTCCTCGCGATTCCTAAAGACAACCTGGCGTGGCAGGAAGTAGAGGGGAGATCTCGCAGGGCTTCGCCTTAAGCCGGAGCGAGTATGGTGGACTATGAGAGAGGCCTTGGCGATCTAGGGTTTAGAGGCACCAAGGGGAGAAGGCTAGGCCGGCGGCTAGGGCTTGGGGAGAGACCCAACTTGGTGGCTAGGGCAAACCCTAGGGCGGCGGCGACGACTTGGTGGCCGGCGGCTAGGGTTAGGGTTTTGGTGGAGAGAGGTGTAGATCTAGAGGGGCACCCCTGCCCCTCCTTTTATAGGTGGGAGGGCGCGGCCAAAGTAGAGGGAGTCCTCCCCCAAGTCGGCCTCCTTGGCCGGCGGTGGAGGGAGGAGGACTTCCTCCCCAAGTAGGTTTCCTACTCTCCCTCCACCAAGCAAACTTGCCGTTTGACTTTTCAAATTGGCGTTTGACTTTTCAAACTAGGATTTGATTTTCCCTTTATTTTGCTCAGCCATGATACCTAGTACATGATGCAACCATTCCACATTGTCATGACACATTCATGTACCCTTCTCCTCCGGAGTGCCGGACCTTCCGGAACCTTCTAGAACATTCCCGATGAAATCATCGGAATCATTCCCCAACTCCGAAACAGGACTTTTCTTATATGAATCTTATTCTCCGGACCATTCCGGATCTCCTCGTGATATCCCGGATCCCATCCGAGACTCCGAACAACATTCGGTCTCTTACTCATCATTCCATAACTACTCAACAACATCGAATCCTTAAGTATGTCTCCCTACGGTTCGTGAATTATGCGGACATGATCAAGACACTTCTCCGAACAATAACCAATAGAGGAATCTGGAAATTCATATGGCTCCCACATATTTCTATGATTACTTTGCGATCGAATGAACCACTTACATATGATACCAATTTCCCTTTGTCTCACGATAGTTTACTTATCCGAGGTTTTGATCGTCGGTATCTCTGCATACCTAGTTCAACCTCGTTACCGATAAGTACTCTTTTCTCGTTCCCGTGATATGTGATCCCTTGTGAGCCAGTCACATGCTTGCAAGCCAATTGGATGACATTCCACCGAGAGGGCCCAGAGTATATCTATCCGTCATATGGATGGACAAATCCCACTCTTGATCCATGTGCCTCAACCCATACTTTCCGAACACTCAATGCCACCTTTATAGCCACCCAGTTACGGTGTGGTGTTTGATGTCATCAAATCATCCTTCCGGTGATGGTGATTAGCATGATCTCATGGTCGAAGGAATTAGGTTACTATGTATCAGAAAGCTTATAGCAATTGAACTCTTAAAATGACTTGATCTTTATGCTACGCTTATCTATAGGAGTATGTCCACCATACCATTCTCCTAATGATATGATCTTGTTGTTAACAACATCTCAATGTTCATGATATGGAAACCACAATCATTTATTAACCAACAAGCTAGTATTATGAAGAGGCTTTACTAGGGACTCTAATTTAGTTTACAAATCACACAAGTATTAATGTTTCCTGGTTAATACTGTGATAGCATGAATGTAAACATTTATCATAAACACCAAGATATAATAATAACTACATTTATTATAGCCGCTAGGGCATATCTCCAACAGTCTCCCACTTGCACTAGAGTCAACTAATCTAGATTACATGGTAATATACCGAACACCCATGGCAGTTTGGTGTTGGTCATGTTTTGCCCTCGGGAGAGGTTTAGTCAACGGATCCGCCACATTCAGATCTGTGTGTACTTTGCAAATCTTTATGTCACCATCTTGGACATGTTCTCGAATAGCGTGAAAACGTAGCTTGATGTGCTTCAGCTTCTTGTGTGACCTTGGTTCTTGCGCATTGGCCATGGTGCCCATGTTATCACCATAGATAGACATTGGGTCCAGCGCACTTGGAACCACACCGAGCTCTGTAATGAACTCCTTCATCCATATCACTTCTTGTGAAGCCTCCGAAGAAGCTATGTATTCCGATTCAGTTGAAGATCTCGCCACAAAGCTTTGCTTTGCACTCCTCCAGCTAACTGCTGCACCATTCAAAGTAAATACGTATCCAGATTGAGATTTAGAATCATCCAGATCGGTGTTCCAACCAGCATCGGTGTAACCATTAACAACAAGCTGTTCATCACCTCCATAAGAAAGAACCATATCCTTAGTTCTTCTCAAGTACTTAAGGATGTTTTTGACCGCTGTCCAATGATCCACTCCTGGATCACTTTGATATCTGCTAGTCAAACTAACAGCATATGCAATTTCGGGTCTAGTACATAGCATGGCATACATTAGAGATCCTATGGCTGAGGCATAGGGTGTCTTACTCATCCTTTCTCTATCTTCTGTCGTTGCTGGACTTTGAGTTTTACTCAATGTCATATTGGGCAACATGGGCAAGAACCCTTTCTTGCTATCTTCCATTCCAAACCTCTTTAGAACTTTGTACAAATATGCACTTTCTGACAATGATATTAGGCGTTTTGATCTATAAATCTTTATGCCTAATATGTAAGCTGCTTCGTCAAGATCTTTCATTGAAAAACTATTATTCAAATATTCTTTGATACTATTAAGAAGGTCTACATCATTCCCAATCAACAATATGTCATCTACATATAGTATTAAGAATGCTACAGAGCTCCCACTCACTTTATTGTAAATACAAGCTTCTCCATAAGTTTGTATAAAAACCAAAACTTTTGATTACCTTATCAAAACATTGATTCCAACTTCGGGATGCTTGCTTCAATCCATATATGGACCGTTGAAGTTTGCACACCTTGTTAGCATCTTTAGGATCGACAAAACCTTTGGGTTGCATCATATACAACTCTTCATCAATGTCTCTATTGAGGAACGCCGTTTTGACATCCATCTGCCATATCTCATAATCGTAATATGCAGCGATCGCTAACAAAATCCTCATAGACTTTAGCTTTGCTACTGTTGAGAAAGTCTCATCGTAGTCAACTCCTTGAATTTGTCGAAACCCTTTTGCGACAAGTCGAGCTTTATAGACAGTAACATTACCATTAGCATCTGTTTCTTCTTGAAAATCCATTTGTTCTCGACAGCCTTTCGGCCATACGGTAAGTCCACCAAAGTCCATACTTGGTTTTCGTACATGGATCCAATCTCGGATTTCATGGCTTCTTGCCATTTATTGGAATCTGGGCTCATCATTGCTTCCTCATATGTCGCAGGGTCATCGGTGTTGTCCAACAACATGACACTCATAACGGGATCATACCAATCAGGAGTGGTACAAGTTCTCGTTGACCTGCCAGGCTCTGTAGCAACTTCAACCGAAGTTTCATGATCATCATCATTAGCATCCTCTCTTATTGGTGCAGGCACCACAGGAACTTCTTCCGGTGCTGCGCTACTCGCATGTTCGAGAGAAGGTTCAACAACCTCGTCGAGTTCTACTTTCCTTCTAGTCATTTCTTTCGAGAGAAATTCCTTCTCTAGAAAGGATCCATTCTTGGCAACTAAGATTTTGCCCTCGGATCTATGATAGAAGGTATACCCAATAGTTTCCTTCGGGTATCCTATGAAGATGCATTTTTCCGCTTTGGGTTCAAGCTTGTCCGGCTGTAACTTCTTTACATAGGCTTCGCAACCCCAAACTTTAAGGAACGATAATTTAGGTTTCTTCCCAAACCATAATTCATACGGTGTCATTTCAACGGATTTAGATGGTGCCCTATTTAAAGTGAATGCGGCTGTTTCTAATGCATAACCCCAAAATGATAGCGGTAAATCTGTAAGTGACATCATAGAACGAACCATATCTAAAAGAGTTCGGTTACGACGCTCGGACACACCATTATGTTGTGGTGTTCCCGGCGGTGTCAATTGTGAAAGTAATCCGCATTTCTTTAAATGCTCGCCAAACTCGTAACTTAGATATTCACCTCCACGATCAGAACGTAGAAATTTAATCTTCTTGTTACGTTGATTCTCCACCTCACTTTGAAATTCCTTAAACTTCTCGAGAGTTTTGGACTTATGTTTCATGAAATAGATATACCCATATCTACTCAAGTCATCCGTGAAGGTAAGAACATAATGATAACCACCGCGCGATGCTACACTCATTGGACCACACACATCGGTATGTATGATTTCCAATAAGTCCGTAGCTCGCTCCATCATACCAGAAAATGGAGTCTT
The DNA here is from genome assembly GCA_023614405.1 of Avena insularis. Classification (NCBI taxonomy): domain Eukaryota; kingdom Viridiplantae; phylum Streptophyta; class Magnoliopsida; order Poales; family Poaceae; genus Avena; species Avena insularis. The sequence continues at coordinate 23,761,796 of CM042689.1, read as the reverse complement.
AGTCATTTTACCCATCAGACATGCTTCGCATCTTTCAAGTGATTCTAAATCAAGTGATTCAAGAAGTCCATCGGAATGGAGTTTCTTCATATGCTTCACTCCAATGTGACCAAGACAGCGATTGCCACATATAGGTCGAGTTATCGCTCAATTTCAAACGTTTAGCTTCAATGTTATTAATATGTGTATTTACACTATCGACATTCAATAAGAATAGACCATCTATCAAAGGTGCATGTGCATAAAACATATTATTACTCATATAAATCGAACAACCATTATTCTCGGACTTAAACAAGTAACCGTCTCGCAATAAACAAGATCCCGATATAATGTTCATGCTTAACGCAGGCACCAAATAACAATTATTTAAGTATAAAACTAATCCCGATGGTAGATGAAGAGGTAGCGTGCCGACCGCGATCACATAAACCTTTGATCCATTTCCTACACGCATCGTCACCTCGTTCTTCGCTAGCTTCCGTTTATTCTGCAGTACCTATTTCGAGTTACAAATATGAGCAACCAAGATTCAAATACCGTGCACTACTACGAGTACTAGTGAGATACACATCAATAACATGTATATCGGATATACCTTTCTTCTTGATGTTGCCGTTCTTCAAATCCGCCAAGTACTTTGGGCAATTCCGCTTCCAGTGACCTTCTCCCTTGCGGTAAAGCACTCAAGATCGTGCTTAGGTCCAGCCTTGGTCTTCTTCGCCGGTGCGGCAACTTTCTTACCACCCTTCTTGAAGTTACCCTTTTGCTTAGACTTGCCTTTCTTGAATTTGGTGGTCTTATTGACCATCAACACTTGGTTCTCTTTCTTGATCTCCACTTCTGCAGATTTCAACATGGAGAAGAGTTACATCGCTTGTTCATGCTTTGCATATTGTAGTTCATCACAAAGTTCTTGTAACTTGGTGGTAGTGATTGGAGGACACGGTAAATCCCCAAAGCATTAGGAATCACTATACCCAAGCTTTGGAGTTTGTTTGCGTGCACATCTTAAGCACATGCTCACCGACTGCCCTCTTCCATCTTGCAGTTAAAGAACTTTTCAGAAGCCTCATAACTCTCAACTGCCGCATGAGTCTCAAATATCAATTTGAGTTCACGGACAATATCATGTGGGTCATGGTTCTCAAACCTTTTCTTAAGCTCCGATTCCAAACCATACAAGATAGCACACTGAACTGTGGAGTACTGATTCTTCCGAGTGAGGTAAACATTCTTTACTTCATCGGTAGCATCAGCTGCAGGCGGGTCACCCAATGGCATCCACATAGGTCAAATTACCAGCATTGAGGACAATCCTCAAATTGCGGAACCAAACCACGAAGTTGCTTCCATTGTTTTTCAACTTTTCTTTCTCTAGGAACGCATTAAAATTGATGGTAGGGGCCGCCATTGATCTTCAACATATTTTCAATAGTTTAGACTAATTTTATGACAAATTGAGTTCTAATTAATAGTTAAATTAATCTAGTGAACTCCCACTCAAAACAATATCATTCACATTGTTTTAGTGATCACACGAACCAAATCCACCACATCAAAACCGATCATCACGAGAGTTGATGTAGCTTCAATGGCGAACAATCAAAATGTTCATCATATCAACTATATGACTCATGCTTTACCTTTTGGTAATCCGTGTTCCGAGACCATGCCTGTACATGCTAGGCTCATCAAGATCAAACCTTAGATTCCGCATGAGCAAATCTGGCTTGCTCATGTTGTATACACTTGCAGAATCTAACACACCCGATCATAACGTGGTGCTTCGAAACAACAAGCTTTAGCAACGGTGCTTACTAAGGATGAACACTTTAAAACTTGAAATTTATGTGCATGAGGGATCATCTTATAATGCTACCGTCGTTAACTAAGCAATACAATATGCATAAGGGATTAACATCACATGCAATTCATAATATGTGATATGATATGACCTTTCTTCTTTGTGCTTCCGATCTCCATCTTCTAGCACGATCATGATCTACATCATCACCGGCATTGCATCAAGGTCAATGACGCCGCTCCATGGTTGTCGTCCACCAGCTTCAACTATTAAAACTACTTTGAATAGACACGCGGGTCTTGACAGAAATTAAAGACAACCATATGGCTCCTGTCGGTTGCCAACTTACAATAAGGATCATTGCATACATCAAATATAATCACAATCATGGCCATATCACATCACAACACACCCCTGTAAAACAAAGTTAGACGCCTCTAATTTTCTTTGCATATTTTACGTGGTTTGGGGCTTTCAATAAGTGTCGCTTTAACTTACGAACAAGAACCACAACGTTGATGTTTGAACTATCAAGTGTCCGTTGTAAATTGGATCTATACTATAATGGGAGAGACAGACACCCGCAAAGCCACTTATGCAATACAAGTTGCATGTTGAGCGTGGATCAAGTCTCATGAACGATGTCATGTAAGGTTAGCCCGGGCCGCTGCATCCCATCATACCGCAAGATGCAAAGTACACAAGAAGCAATTGATAATAAAATCACCACCGCCCACAATGACCATTGTGTTCTACTCGTGCAACGGATCTACATATAGACACGGCTCTGATACCACTGTAGGGGTTCGTAGCATGGAAAACAAAATTTTTCTACCGCATACAAACAAACAAGCCAAGATCTATCTACTATATTGTAGCAACGAGTCGATAGAAGAACTCACCCTCGAAGATTCCAAAGTGTTTAACGAGAGCAGATTCTCGTGGGTGATGTAGTCGTACTCTTGCCGATCTCAAGATCGTGTAGACGATCCTTCCGCAAGGCTGCGTTCCAGGCGCTTCAGTCGGTCACATGTTCGGTACTCGATGAAGACCTACCTCTCCCTTGTTCCAGCAGGCAGCGGAGGTTGTAGCACTCTCCTCGCGATTCCGGCAGCACAACGGCGTGGTACCGGAAGTAGAGGGGAGATCTCGCAGGGCTTCGCCTTAAGCCAGAGCGAGTATGGTGGACTATGAGAGAGGCCTTGGCGATCTAGGGTTTAGAGGCACCAAGGGGAGAAGGCTAGGCCGGCGGCTAGGACTTGGGGAGAGCCCCAACTCAGCGGCTAGGGCAAACCCTAGGGCGGCGGCGACGACTTGCTGGTCGGCGGCTAGGGTTAGGGTTTTGGTGGAGAGAGGTGTAGATCTAGAGGGGCACCCCTGCCCCTCCTTTTATAGGTGGGAGGGCGCGTCCAAGGGGGAGGGAGTCCTCCCGCAAGTCGGCCTCCTTGGCCGGCGGTGGAGGGAGGAGGACTTCCTCCCCAAGTAGGTTTCCTACTCTCCCTCCACCAAGCAAACTTGCCGTTTGACTTTTCAAATTGGCGTTTGACTTTTCAAACTAGGATTTGATTTTTCCCTTTATTTTGATCAGCCATGATACCTAGTACATGATTCAACCATTCCACATTGTCATGAAACATTCATGTACCCTTCTCCTCCAGAGTGCCGGACCTTTCGGAACCTTCTAGAACATTCCCGATGAAATCATCGGAATCATTCCCCAACTCCGAAACAGGACTTTCCTTATATGAATCTTATTCACCGGACCATTCCGGATCTCCTCGTGATATCCCGGATCACATCCGAGACTCCTAACAACATTCGGTCTCTTACTCATCATTCCATAACTACTCAACAACATCGAATCCTTAAGTGTGTCTCGCTATGGTTCGTGAATTATGCGGACATGATCGAGACACTTCTCCGAACAATAACCAATAGAGGAATCTGGAAATTCATATGGCTCCCACATATTTCTACGATTACTTTGTGATCGAATGAACCACTTACATACGATACCAATTTCCCTTTGTCTCATGATAGTTTACTTATCCGAGGTTTTGATCGTCGGTATCTCTTCATACCTAGTTCAACCTAGTTACCGATAAGTACTCTTTTGTCGTTCCCGTGATATGTGATCCCTTGTGAGCCAGTCACATGCTTGCAAGCCAATTGGATGACATTCCACCGAGAGGGCCCAGAGTATATCTATCCTTCATATGGATGGACAAATCCCACTCTTGATCCATGTGCCTCAACCCATACTTTCCGAACACTCAATGCCACCTTTATAGCCACCCAGTTATGGTGTAGTGTTTGATGTCATCAAAGCATCCTTCCGGTGATGGTGATTAGCATGATCTCATGGTCGAAGGAATTAGGTTACTATGTATCAGAAAGCTTATAGCAATTGAACTATTAAAAAGACTTGATCTTTATGCTACGCTTATCTATAGGAGTATGTCCACCATACCATTCTCCTAATGATATGATCTTGTTGTTAACTGTAGGGGTTCGTAGCATGGAAAACAAAAAATTTCTACCACATACAAACAAACAAGCCAAGATCTATCTACTAGATTGTAGCAACGAGTCGATAGAAGAACTCACCCTCGAAGATTCGAAAGTGTTTAACGAGAGCAGATTCTCGTGGGTGATGTAGTCATACTCTTGCCGATCTCAAGATCGTGTAGACGATCCTTCCGGCGCTGCGTTCCGGCAGCGCTTCCGCAGTCGGTCACACGTTCGGTACTCGATGAAGACCTTCCTCTCCCTTGTTCCAGCAGGCAGCGGAGGTTGTAGCACTCTCCTCATGATTCCGGTAGCACGACGGCGTGGTACCAGAAGTAGAGGGGAGATCTTGCAGGGCTTCGTCTTAAGCCGAAGCGAGTATGGTGGACTATGAGAGAGGCCTTGGCGATCTAGGGTTTATAGGAACCAAGGAGAGAGGGTAGGTGTAGGGTTTCGCGGCATAGTAAATCAAAATTTTCTACGGATGCGAACAGAGGGAAAGCCAAGATCTAATCTAGGAGATGCAAACAACGAGAGAGATTGGATTAGATCTTCATACCCTTAAAGATTCGCACAGCGGAACGTTCGTCGGAACGTGGGTGATGTAGTCGTACTCACTTCTCCTCCTCGCGATCCGATCCGATCTAGCACCACAAGTGGCGGTGCCTCCTAGAGATGCACACGTGCAGCACCTCGATCCCATATATATATTCCCTTCGTCTCGCGATATTTTACTTGCCCGAGATTTGATCGTCGGTACCGTCATACCTAGTTCAATCTCGTTCACAGCAAGTACTTTACTCGTTCCGTCATCCGATATCACTTTGTGATTAACTCCTTAACCACATGCTTGCAAGCGGTGTTGATATCGATCACCGAGTGGGCCCGAAGTATATCTCTCCGACTTGGGAGGGACAAATCCCATCTCGATACATACAACCCAACAGATACTTTCCGATCACCTGAGAGACACCTTTATGATCACCCTCTCATAGGATGACGTTTGATGACCTCAAAGCTTTCTTCCGATACCAGGGAGTTGTATTATCTCATGGTCTAAGGAATACAATATTTGACATAAGAAAAGCTTCGCAAAGATGAACATGATGACACGATCTAATTGCTTCGCTTAGTTTGGGTCTGTCCATCATATCATTCTCCCAATGATGTGATCTCATTATTAATCGACAACTCATGTCCATGGTTAGGAAACCTTAACCATCATTAATCAATGAGCTACTCCATAGAGGCGTACTAGGGACACGATGTTGTTCACAAACCACACAAGTATTAAAGTTTCCGCTTAATACAATTCTAGCATGGAATATAAACATTATCATGAACAAGAATTATAATAATAACATCTTTATTATTGCCTATAGGGCATAATTCCAACAGTCTCCCACTTGCACTAGAGTCAATAATCTAGTTTACATTTGGCAACAATCTCACACCCATGGAACTGAGGTGCTGATCATGTTTTACACGTGGAAGAGGTTTAGTCAATGGATCTGCGACATTTAGATCTGTATGTACTTTGCTAATCTTCAGATCTCCATCTGCTATATAATCTCGGATTATATGAAACTTGCGGTTGATATGCTTGGTCTTTGGATGATATCTTGGTTCCTTAGTGAGTGCTATGGCGCCAGTGTTGTCACACAATATCTCCAGTGGGTCCAATGCACTTGGAACCACGCCAAGCTCGGATGAAGTTCTGATCCAAACTCCTTCACTTGACGCTTCAGCAGCCATGTATTCCGCTTTCATCAGTAGATCCCGCGATCACGCTTTGCTTGCAGCTTCTCCAGCTCACAGCTCCTCCATTCAAAATATACACGTATCCTGTCTGAGATTTAGAATCATCCTTGTCGGTGTCGAAACTAGCATCGACATAACCTTTTACGACGAGCTGTTCACCACCCCATAGACTAAGAACATTTCTTTAGTCCTATTTAGGTACTTTAGGATGTTCTTCACGGCTGTCCAGTGTTCCACTCCTGGATCACTTTGATACCTGCTCGTCAAACTAAGAGCATTGGACACATCCGGTCTGGTACACAGCATGGCATACATGATAGAACCTATGGCCGAGGCATAAGGCACTTTGCTCATAGCTTACCTATCATTTACCGTAGCTGGACACTGAGCCTTGCTCAATATCTCACCTGACAACATAGGCACTGAACCTTTCTTTGCCTTATCCATTCTGAACCTTTTCAGAACTTTGTCTAGGTATGTACTTTGGCTTAGAGCTATCAGACGTCTTTGTCTATCTCTATAGATTTTGATGCCCAATATATAAGCAGCTTCACCTAGGTCTTTCATTGAAAAACACTTGTTCAAATAACTCTTCACATCGTTAAGCATGTTAATGTCATTTCCAATAATCAATATGTCATCCACATATAGTACCAGAAATTTCACCGAGCTCCCACTCACTTTCTTGTAGATACAAGCAGAGCAATTTGGAACAAATCCAAAGCTCTTGATCACTTGATCAAAACAAAGGTTCCAACTCCGAGATGCTTGCTTCACCATAAATGGAACGCTGAAGTTTGCATACTTTATCAAGATCCTTAGGATCGACAAACCTTCGGGTTGCATCATATAACTCTTCATCAATGTTGCCATTGAGGAACGCAATTGACATCCATCTGCCATATTTCATAATCATGAAACGCAGCAATTGCTAATAAAATCCGAATGGACTTAAACATCGCTACGGGAGAGAAAGTCTCATCGTAGTCAACACCTTGAACTTGTCGAAAACCTTTCGCGACAAGTCGTGCTTTATAGAAGGTAACATTACCATCCGCGTCCATTTTCTTCTTGAAGATCCATTTGCACTCAACGGCCTTTCGGTCGCTAGGAGGGTCCACCAAAGTCCATACTTGGTTTTCGCTCATGGATCCCAATTCGGATTTCATGGCTTCTAGCCATTTCTCAGAGTCTGGGCTTATCATTGCTTCCTCATAGTTCGTAGGTTCACTGTCTTCAACTAACAAGACAGTCAAGACAGGGTTGCCGTACCACTCAGGAGGGGCACGCGACCTTGTCGACCTGCGACGTTCAGTAGCAGCATCGTCCAAAGCTTCATGATCCTTGTCATTAGCTTCCTCTATTGTTGGTGCAGGTGGCACTGGAACAATTTCAGGTGCTGCGCTACTCTCCAATTCAAGAGAAGGTTCAATAACCTCGTCTAGCTCTGCTTTCCTCCCACTCACTTCTTTCGAGAGAAACTCCTTCTCAAGAAAGGAACCGTTCTTTGTGACAAACACTTTTCCTTCGGTTCTGTGATAGAAGGTATACCCAATAGTTTCCTTAGGGTATCCTATGAAGACGCATTTCTCCACTTTGGGTTCGAGCTTGTCCGGCATCAACTTCTTGATGTAAGCTTCGCATCCCCAAACTTTAAGAAACGACAACTTAGGTTTAGCACCAAACCACAGTTCATACGGTGTCGTCTAAACGGATTTAGATGGAGCCCTATTTAAAGTGAATGCAGCGGTTTCTAATGCATAACCCTAAAATGATAACGGCAAATCAGTAAGAGACATCATTGATCGGACCATATCTAATAGGGTTCGATTCCGACGTTCAGACACACCATTGCGCTGTGGTGTTCTGGGTGGCGTGAGTTGCGAAATGATTCCGCTTGTTTTAAGATGCATGAGAAAATCATATCTCAAATATTCACCTCCACGATCGGATCGCAGAAATTTAATCTTTCTATTACGATGGTTCTCCACTTCATTCTGAAATTCTTTGAATTTTTCAAACATTTCAGATTTATGTTTCATTAAATAGATATACCCATATCTACTTAAGTCATCGGTAAAAGTGAGAAAATAGCGATATCCACCGCGCGTCGAAACACTCATTGGTCCACATACATCGGTATGTATGATTTCCAACAAGTCCGTTGCTCGCTCCATCATACCGGAGAACGGGGTTTTGATCATCTTGCCCATGAGGCATGGTTCGCATGTGTCAAATGATTCAAAATCAAGAGACTCCAAAAGTCCATCAGAATGGAGTTTCTTCATGCGTTTTACACCAATATGACCTAGACGACAGTGCCACAGATAAGTAGTATTATCACTATCTACTTTGCATCTCTTAGCCTCAATGTTATGGATGTGTGTTTCATCCTTTTTGAGATTTAGAAGAAATAAATCATTCACAATAGGTGCATGACCATAAAAGATGTTACTCATATAAATAGAACAACCATTATTCTCCGATTTAAATGAATAACCGTCTTGCAATAAACAAGATCCAGAAATAATGTTCATGCTCAACGCAGGCACATAATAACACTTCTTAAGGTTTAAAACTAATCCCGAAGGTAAAACTAAGGAGAGCGTGCCGACGGCCATCACATCAACTCTTGATCCGTTGCCAACGCGCATCGTCACCTCATCCCTCGCAAGTCAGTCTATTCCGTAGCTCTGCTTCGAAGTTACAAATATTAGCAACTGAACCAGTATCAAATACCCAGGCACTACAACGAGGGCTAGTAAGGAAAACATCAATAACATGTATATCAAATATACCTTTGATGGTGCCAGCCTTCTTGTCCGCTAAGTACTTCGGAAAGTTGCGCTTCTAATGACCCTTATCCTTGCAATAGAAGCACTCAGTGTCCGGCTTAGGACCATACTTGAGCTTCTTCTCGCGAGGGCGGTATGCTGTCACGCCCTTCTTGAAGGGCTTCTTTGCACCCTTACCTTTCTTGAAGGTGGGCTTGTTGACCATCAACACATGATTATCCTTGTTGATGTCCACCTCCGCAGCCTTCAGTTTTATGAAGAGCTCGGTGATCGTATCAGTGGAACCAATCTGATTGTGAGTCACTACAAAACTTTTGTAGCTGGGAGGGAGTGATTGCAGAACCCTGTCAATCTTGAGCTCCTCTGAAATCGTGCATTCCAGTTGCTCAAGGCGTTGAGTGTAGCCCGTCATCTTAATGGCGTGCTCACTAACGGAACTCCCTTCCTCCATCTTGCAGTTAAAGAACTTCTCAGAGATCTCATATCTCTCAGAACGGGCCTGAGTCTGAAACATGGTTTTCAGCTCTTCGAGAATCTCAAAGGGCCCGGTATAGTCTTCAAAACGATTTTGAAGTTCCGGTTCCATAGCAAACAACATGGTGCTCTTAATCACACCATAATCATCTTTGCACGACTGATAGACAGCTTTCTCATCAGCCGGCGCAGTTGCAGCAGGGGGGTCACCTAACGCTTTCCCAAGGACATAGTCCTTTTGACCGCCAGAGAGAATGATTCTTAGATTATGAACCAATTGGTGAAGTTAGACCCATTGTTTTAAGCTTTTCCTTCTCAGAAAACGTTGAAGTTGAAGTTGGACTTAGCCATTTGATCTACAATATTTGCAAGTACAAATTAGACTATGTTCATGATAACTAGTTCAACTTTTAATCAAATTACTAGATGAACTCCCACTAAATTCAACATCCCTCAAGTTGTTTAGTGATCACGATCCAAATTCAACACACCTAATCCGATCTTCACGAGAAGAGATGTGGTTTCAATGGTGGACAACGAAGTGTCGATCATATCATTCATATGACTCATGCTTAACCTTTCGGTTCATGTGTTCCGAGGCCATGTATATACATGCCAGGCTCGTCAAGTTAGACCCAAGTATTTCCGCGTGTGCAAAACTGGCTTGCACTCGTTGTATGTGAGCGTAGAGTCTATAGCACCCGATCATCACGTGATGCTTGGACACATTTAACTTTCGCAACGGTGCATACTTGGGGAGAACACAGATTTATCTTGATCTTTATGAGGAATCATCTTATAATGCTACCGTCATGATCTAAGCATAATAAGATACATAAAAGGATAAACATCACATGCATATAACTTTATGTGACATGGTATAGCCAATCTTCGCGCAATGATCTCCATCTTGTGCGTTCCGGCATGATCTCCATCACTCCACCATGACTGCCTCCACCACGAATAGCAACTACAACTATTGCTCACTACTTAGCGATAAAGTGAAACTATTACATGGCGCATAAGAAGTTGACACAGGTCATACACAATTATAAAGACAACCATATGGCTCCTGCCATTGTGTACTCATCGACATGCAAGTCGTGAAACATTAAAAACATGATCATCGCATACATTATACACATCACATCTTGGGTCATACCATATCACGAAAACACTCTCAAAAAAACAAGTTAGACGCCTCTACTTTGTTGTTGCATGTTTTACGTGGCTTATGGGAGTAGATGCTAAGAACGATTCTTACCTACGGAAAGCCACAACAGTGATATTATGGTTGCCAAACTCCGTGTTAATCCCATGACAACTATAGTGAGAGAAATCGACATCCACCACCGCATGTGTGGAACAAGCCACACGCCAAGTGCGGAGCCGGTCTCGCAAACAACGTCGCGTAAGGTTGGCCTGGACCGCTTCGATCTCACTATCCCGCGTCATAAGAAGTACACAAACAAGAGGATTGCAACAAAAAACATCAACGCCCGCAACAACCATATGTTATGCTCTACTCGTGAAACACATCTACGCATAGATCTAGCTCTGATACCACTGTAGGGTTTCGCGGCATAGTAAATCAAAATTTTCTACGGATGCGAACAGAGGGAAAGCCAAGATCTAATCTAGGAGATGCAAACAACGAGAGAGATTGTATTAGATCTTCATACCCTTGAATATTTGCACAGCGGAACGTTCGTCGGAACGTGGGTGATGTAGTCGTACTCGCTTCTCCTCCTCGCGATCCGATCCGATCTAGCACCACAAGTGGCGGTGCCTCCGTGAGATGCACACGCAGCACTGACGTCTCCTCCTTCCTCGGTCCAGCAAGTATGGTGGAGAGACGGATTGGATCTACAACACGACGGCGTGGTGTATATGGTGGAGAGTTTCTGCAGCAGGGCTTCGCCTACACGCAGTCGGGAGGGAGAGAGAGAGGAGGGCAGCAGGGCGGCTAGCTTTGGAGGGGAAGGTGTGGGGGGTGGTGCGCCCCCAGCCCTCTTTATATAGAGGGGTGGGTGGCTGCCCTAGCTCCTCCCCCAAGTCCAAACCGGCGGCCACAAGGAGGAGGAGTGGGGGGCAAGGAAACCCCCCTTCTAGAAGGTCTAGTTAGGGTTTTACCCTAGCTGGCCGGTTGGGCCCTATGGGGCCTTGTGCCCCTGGCCCAATGCGGCCAGGGCACTCCCTCATAGGCCCATGCCCTCCCTAAGGTGGGGCCACGTTGGTCCCTTCCGAAGGTTCTAGAAGCTTCCAGATAATACCGATTAACCCGAACAATTCAACTCCAAAACTGCACCGCCTTATATGAATCTTATTCTCCCACCACCTAACCTCTCGTGATGTCCCGGATCCCATCCGAGACCAACAAAAACTCATAAACCAATTATCCAATCTATCCTAGCCGAGACACGTTATGTGTGACCTCAAGGGTTCGAGAATATGCGTACATGATCTTCTATCAATAATCAACAGGGTCTAGAAACCCATATTGACTCTACACATTCATCGATGATCATATCGGATGAACCACGATGCCAGGATTCAATCAATCCCATATATATATTCCCTTCTGCCTCGCGATATTTTATTTGCCCGAGATTTGATCGGTATCGCCATACCTAGTTCAATCTCGCTCACAGAAGTACTTTACTGTTCGTAATCCGATATCACTTTGTGATTAACTCCTTAACCACATGCTTGCAAGCGGTGTTGATATCGATCACCGAGTGGGCCCAAAGTATATCTCTCCGACTTGAGGGACAAATCCCATCTCGATACATACAACCCAATGTATACTTTCCGATCACCTGAGAGACACCTTTATGATCACCCTCTCGTAGGATGACGTTTGATGACCTCAAAGCTTTATTCCGATACCAGGGAGTTGTATTATCTCATGGTCTAAGGAATACAATATTTGACATAAGAAAAGCTTCGCAAAGATGAACACGATGACACGATCTAATTGCTTCGCTTAGTTTGGGTCTGTCCATCATATCATTCTCCCAATGATGTGATCTCATTATTAATCGACAACTCATGTCCATGGTTAGGAAACCTTAACCATCATTAATCAATGAGCTAGTCCATAGAGGCGTACTAGGGACACGGTGTTGTTCACAAACCACACAAGTATTAAAGTTTCCGCTTAATACAATTCTAGCATGGAATATAAACATTATCATGAACAAGAATTATAATAATAACATCTTTATTATTGCCTCTAGGGCATAATTCCAACAGTAGGCCGGCGGCTAGGGATTGGGGAGATCCCCAACTCGGCGGCTAGGGCAAACCCTAGGGCGGCGGCGACGACTTGGTGGCCGGCGGCTAGGGTTAGGGTTTTGGTGGAGAGAGGTGTAGATCTAGAGGGGCACCCCTGCCCCTCCTTTTATAGGTGGGAGGGCGCGGCCAAGGGCGAGGGAGTGCTCCCCCAAGGCGGCCTCCTTGGCCGGCGGTGGAGGAAGGAGGACTTCCTCCCCAAGTAGGTTTCCTACTCTCCCTCCACCAAGCAAACTTGCCGTTTGACTTTTCAAATTGGCGTTTGACTTTTCAAACTAGGATTTGATTTTTCCCTTAATTTTTCTCAGCCATGATACCTAGTACATGATGCAACCATTCCACATTGTCATGACACATTCATGTACCCTTCTCCTCCGGAGTTTCGGACCTTCCGGAACCTTCTAGAACATTCCCGATGAAATCATCGGAATCATTCCCCAACTCCGAAACAGGACTTTCCTTATATGAATCTTATTCTCTGAACCATTCCGGATCTCCTCGTGATACCCCGGATCCCATCCGAGACTCCGAACAACATTCAGTCTCTTACTCATCATTCCATAACTACTCAACAACATCGAATCCTTAAGTGTGTCTCCCTACGGTTCGTGAATTATGCGGACATGATCGAGACACTTCTCCGAACAATAACCAATAGAGGAATATGGAAATTCATATGGATCCCACATATTTCTATGATTACTTTGCGATCGAATGAACCACTTACATACGATACCAATTTCCCTTTGTCTCACGATAGTTTACTTATCCGAGGTTTTGATCGTCGGTATCTCTTCATACCTAGTTCAACCTCGTTACCGATAAGTACTCTTTTCTCGTTCCCGTGATATGTGATCCCTTGTGAGCCAGTCACATGCTTGCAAGCCAATTGGATGACATTCCACCGAGAGGGCCCAGAGTATATCTATCCGTCATATGGATGGACAAATCCAACTCTTGATCCATGTGCCTCAACCCATACTTTCCGAACACTCAATGCTACCTTTATAGCCACCCAGTTACGGTGTGGTGTTTGATGTCTTCAAAGCATCCTTCTAGTGATGGTGATTAGCATGATCTCATGGTCGAAGGAATTAGGTTACTATGTATCAGAAAGCTTATAGCAATTGAACTATTAAAATGACTTGATCTTTATGCTACGCTTATCTATAGGAGTATGTCCACCCTACCATTCTCCTAATGATATGATCTTGTTGTTAATAACATCTCAATGTTCATGATAGGGAAACCACAATCATCTATTAACCAATAATCTAGAATTATGAAGAAGCTTTACTAGGGACTCTTATTTAGTTTACAAATCACACAAGTATTAATGTTTCCTTGTTAATACCGTTATAGCATGAATGTAAACAGTCTCCCACTTGCACTAGAGTCAACTAATCTAGATTACATGGTAATATACCGAACACCCATGGCAGTTTGGTGTTGGTCATGTTTTGCCCTCGGGAGAGGTTTAGTCAACGGATCCGCCATATTCAGATCTGTGTGTACTTTGTAAATCTTTATGTCACCATCTTGGACATGTTCTCGAATACCGTGAAAACGTAGCTTGATGTTCTTCAGCTTCTTGAGTGACCTTGGTTCTTGCGCATTGGCTATGGCGCCCATGTTATCACAGTAGATAGACATTGGGTCCAGTGCACTTGGAACCACACCGAGCTCTATAATGAAATCCTTCATCCATATCGCTTCTTGTGAAGCCTCCGAAGCAGCTATGTATTCCGATTCAGTTGAAGATCTTGCCACAACGCTTTGCTTTGCACTCCTCCAGCTAACTGCTGCACCATTCAAAGTAAATACGTATCCAGATTGAGATTTAGAATCATCCGGATTGGTGTTCCAACTAGCATCGGTGTAACCATTAACAACGAGCTATTCATCACCTCCATAAGAAAGAACCATATCCTTAGTTCTTCTCAAGTACTTAAGGATGTTTTTGACCGCTGTCCAATGATCCAAATCTCGATCACTTTGATATCTGCTAGTTAAACTAACAACATATGCAATGTCGGGTCTAGTACATAGCATGGCATACATTAGAGATCCTATGGCTGAGGCATAGGAGTCTTACTCATCCTTTCTATCTTCTCGCCATTGCTGGACTTTGAGTTTTACTCAACGTCAGATTAGTAAACATGGGCAAGAACCCTTTCTTGCTATCTTCCATTCCAAACCTCTTTAGAACTTTGTCCAAATATGTACTTTAGACAATGATATTAGGCATCTCGATCTATCTCTATAAATCTTTATGCCTAATATGTAAGCTGCTTCGCCAAGATCTTTCATTGAAAAACTATTATTCAAATATTCTTTGACACTATTAAGAAGGTCTACATCATTCCCAATCAACAATATGTCATCTACATATAGTATTAAGAATGCTAGAGAGCTCCCACTCACTTTCTTGTAAATACAAGCTTCTCCATAAGTTTGTATAAAACCAAAACTTTTGATTACCTTATCAAAACGTTGATTCCAACTTCGGGATGCTTGCTTCAATCCATATATGGACCGTTGAAGTTTGCATACCTTGTTAGCATCTTTAGGATCGACAAAACCTTTGGGTTGAATCATATACAACTCTTCATCAATGTCTCCATTGAGGAACGCTGTTTTGACATCCATCTGCCATATTTCATAATCGTAATATGCAGCGATTGCTAACATAATCCTCACAGACTTTAGCTTCGCTACTGGTGAGAAAGTCTCATCGTAATCAACTCCTTGAATTTGTCGAAACCCTTTGCATAAGTCGAGCTTTATAGACAACATTACCATTAGCATCTGCTTTCTTCTTGAAAATCCATTTGTTCTCGATAAACCTTTTCGCCATACGGTAAGTCCACCAAAGTCCATACTTGGTTTTCGTACATGGATCCAATCTCGGATTTCATGGCTTCTTGCCATTTATTGGAATCGGCTCATCATTGCTTCCTCATATGTCGCAGGTCATCGGTGTTGTCCAACAACATGACACTCATAACGGGATCATACCAATCAGAGTGGTACGAGTTCTCGCTGACCGCCAGTTCAGAGCAACTTCAACCAAGTTTCATGATCATCATCATTAGCATCCTCTTATTGGTGCAGCACCACAGAACTTCTTCCGGTGCTGCGCTACTCGCATGTTCGAGAGAAGGTTCAACAACCTCGTCGAGTTCTACTTTCCTTCTAGTCATTTCTTTCGAGAGAAATTCCTTCTCTAGAAAGGATCCATTCTTGGCAACTAAGATTTTGCCCTCGGATCTATGATAGAAGGTATACCCAATAGTTTCCTTCGTATCCTATGAAGATGCATTTTTCCGCTTTGGGTTCAAGCTTGTCCGGCTGTAACTTCTTTACATAGGCTTCGCAACCCCAAACTTTAAGGAACGATAATTTAGGTTTCTTCCCAAACCATAATTCATACGGTGTCATTTCAACGGATTTAGATGGTGCCCTATTTAAAGTGAATGCGGCTGTTTCTAATGCATAACCCCAAAATGATAGCGGTAAATCTGTAAGTGACATCATAGAACGAACCATATCTAAAAGAGTTCGGTTACGACGCTCGGACACACCATAAAGTTGTGGTGTTCCCATGTGTCAATTGTGAAAGTAATCCGCATTTCTTTAAATGCTCGCCAAACTCGTAACTTAGATATTCACCTCCACGATCAGAACGTAGAAATTTAATCTTCTTGTTACGTTGATTCTCCACCTCACTTTGAAATTCCTTAAACTTCTCGAGAGTTTTGGACTTATGTTTCATGAAATAGATATACCCATATCTACTCAAGTCATCCGTGAAGGTAAGAACATAATGATAACCACCGCGCGATGCTACACTCATTGGACCACACACATCGGTATGTATGATTTCCAATAAGTCCGTAGCTCGCTCCATCATACCAGAAAATGGAGTCTTAGTCATTTTACCCATCAGACATGCTTCGCATCTTTCAAGTGATTCTAAATCAAGTGATTCAAGAAGTCCATCGGAATGGAGTTTCTTCATATGCTTCACTCCAATGTGACCAAGACGACAGTGCCACATATAGGTCGAGTTATCGCTCAATTTCAAACGTTTAGCTTCAATGTTATTAATATGTGTATTTACACTATCGACATTCAATAAGAATAGACCATCTATCAAAGGTGCATGTGCATAAAACATATTATTACTCATATAAATCGAACAACCATTATTCTCGGACTTAAACAAGTAACCGTCTCGCAATAAACAAGATCCCGATATAATGTTCATGCTTAACGCAGGCACCAAATAACAATTATTTAAGTATAAAACTAATCCCGATGGTAGATGAATAGGTAGCGTGCCGACCGCGATCACATCAACCTTTGATCCATTTCCTACGCGCATCGTCACCTCGTTCTTCGCTAGCTTCCTTTTATTCTGCAGTACCTGTTTCGAGTTACAAATATGAGCAACCAACCAAGATTAAATACCTGTGCACTACTACGGTACTAGTGAGATACACATCAATAACATGTATATCGATATACCTTTCTTCTTTATGTTGCCATTCTTCAAATCCTCCAAGTACTTTGGGCAATTCCACTTCCAAAGGACCTTCTCCTTGCAAAGAAAGCACTCAAGATCGTGCTTAGGTCCAGCCTTGGTCTTGTTCTCCGGTGCAGAAACTTTCTTACCACCCTTCTTGAAGTTACCCTTTTGCTTAGACTTTCCTTTCTTGAATTTTCTGGTCTTACTGACCATCAACACTTGGTGCTCTTTCTTGATCTCCACTTCTGCAGATTTCAACATGGAGAAGAGTTCTGGCAACTGCTTGTTCATGCTTTGCATATTGTAGTTCATCACAAAGTTCTTGTAACTTGGTGGTAGTGATTGGAGGACACGGTAAATCCCCAAAGCATTAGGAATCACTATACCCAAGCTTTGGAGTTTGTTTGCATGCCCAGACATCTTAAGAACATGCTCACTGACGGAGCTGCCCTCTTCCATCTTGCAGTTAAAGAACTTTTCAGAAGCCTCATAACTCTCAACTGCTGCGTGAGTCTCAAATATCAATTTGAGTTCACGGACAATATCATGTGGGTCATGGTTCTCAAACCTTTTCTGAAGCTCCAATTCCAAACCATACAATATAGCACACTGAACTATGGAGTACTGATTCTTCCGAGCGAGGTAAACGTTCTTTACTTCATCGGTATCACCCAAATGGTGCATCCAGCACATAGGTCAAATTACCAGCATTGAGGACAATCCTCAAATTGCGGAACCAATCCGCGAAGTTGCTTCCATTGTTTTTCAACTTTTCTTTCTCTACGAACGCATTAAAATTGATGGTAGGGGCTGCCATTGATCTACAACATATTTGCAATAGTTTAGACTAAGTTTATGACAAATTGAGTTCTAATGAATAGTTAAATTAATCTAGGTGAACTCCCACTCAAAACAATATCCCTCACATTGTTTTAGTGATCACACGAACCAAATCCACCACATCAAAACCGATCATCACGAGATTTGATGTAGCTTCAATGGCGAACAATCAACATGTTCATCATATCTACTATATGACTCATGCTTTACCTTTCGGTGATCTGTGTTCCGAGACCATGTCTGTACATGCTAGGCTCGTCAAATCAAACCTTAGCTTCCGCATGAGCAAATCTGGCTTGCTCATGTTGTATACACTTGCAGAATCTAACACACTTAAATCATCACGTGGTGCTTCAAAACAACAAGCTTTAGCAACGGTGCTTACTAAGGATGAACACTTTAAAACTTGAAATTTATGTGCATGAGGGATCATCTTATAATGCTACCGTCATTAACTAAGCAATACAAGATGCATAAAGGATTAACATCACATGCAATTCATAATATGTGATATGATATGGCCTTTGTTCTTGTGCTTATGATCTCCATCTTCAACCACGAACATGATCTCCATCATCACCGACATAGCGTCAAGGTCAATGGCGCCGCTCCATGGTTGTCGTCCACCAGCTCCAACTATTACAACTACTTTGAATAGACACGCGGGTCTTAACAAAAATTAAAGACAACCATATGGCTCCTCCCGGTTGCCAACTTACAATAAGGAACATTGCATACATCAAATATAATCACAATCATGGCCATATCACATCACAGCACACCCCTGCAAAACAAAGTTAGACGCCTCTAATTTTCTTTGCATATTTTACGTGGTTTGGGGCTTTCAATAAGTGTCGCTCTAACTTACTAACAAGAACCACAACTTTGATGCTTGAACTATCAAGTGCGCGTTGTAAATTGGATCTATACTATAATGGGAGAGACAGACACCCGCAAAGCCACTTATGCAATACAAGTTGCATGTTGAGCGTGAAGAAAGTCTCATGAATGATGTCATGTAAGGTTAGCCCAGGCCGCTTCATCCCATCATACCGCAAGATGCAAAGTACACAAGAAGCAATTGATAATAAAAGCACCACCGCCCACAATGACCATTGTGTTCTACTCGTGCAACAGATCTACATATAGACACGGCTCTGATACCACTGTAGGGGTTCGTAGCATGGAAAAAAAAAAATTCTACCACATACAAACAAGCCAAGATCTATCTACTAGATTGTAGCAACGAGTCGATAGAAGAACTCACCCTCGAAGATTCCAAAGTGTTTAACGAGAGCAAATTCTCGTGGGTGATGTAGTCGTACTCTTGTCGATCTCAAGATCGTGTAGACGATCCTTCCGGTGCTGCTCCGCAGCGCCTGCAGTCGGTCAATTGCTCGACTGATGAAGACCTTCCTCTCCCTTGTTCCAGCAGGCAGTGGAGGTTGTAGCACTCTCCTCGTGATTCCGGCAGCACGACGGCGTGGTACCGGAAGTAGAGGGGAGATCTTGCAGGGCTTCGCCTTAAGCCGGAGCGAGTATGGTGGACTATGAGAGAGGCCTTGGTGATCTAGGGTTTAGAGGCACCAAGGAGAGAGGGCTAGGCCGGCGGCTAGGGCTTGGGGAGAGCCCCAACTCGGGGGCTAGGGCAAACCCTAGGGCGGCGGCGGCGACTTGGTGGCCGGCGGCTAGGGTTAGGGTTTTGGTGGAGAGAGGTGTAGATCTAGAGGGGCACCCCTGCCCCTCCTTTTATAGGTGGGAGGGCGCGGCCAAGGGGGAGGGATTCCTCCCCAAGTAGGTTTCCTACTCTCCCTCCACCAAGCAAACTTGCCGTTTGACTTTTCAAATTGGCGTTTGACTTTTCAAACTAGGATTTGATTTTTCCCTTTATTTTGCTCAGCCATGATACCTAGTACATGATGCAACCATTCCACATTTTCATGACACATTCATGTACCCTTATCCTCCGGAGTGCCGGACCTTCCGGAACCTTCTAGAACATTCCCGATGAAATCATCGGAATCATTCCCCAACTCCGAAACATGACTTTTCTTATATGAATCTTATTCTCCGAACCATTCTGGATCTCCTCGTGATATCCTGGATCCCATCCTAGACTCCGAACAACATTCGGTCTCTTACTCATCATTCCATAACTACTCAACAACATCGAATCCTTAAGTATGTCTCCCTACGGTTCATGAATTATGCGGACATGATCAAGACACTTCTCCGAACAATAACCAATAGGGGAATCTAGAAATTCATATGGCTCCCACATATTTCTATGATTACTTTGCGATCGAATGAACCACTTACATATGATACCAATTTCCCTTTGTCTCACGATAGTTTACTTATCCGAGGTTTTGATCGTCGGTATCTCTGCATACATAGTTCAGCCTCGTTATCGATAAGTACTCTTTTCTCGTTCCCGTGATATGTGATCCCTTGTGAGCCAGTCACATGCTTGCAAGCCAATTGGATGACATTCCACCGAGAGGGCCCAGAGTATATCTATCTGTCATATGGATGGACAAATCCCACTCTTGATCCATGTGCCTCAACCCATACTTTCCGAACACTCAATGCCACCTTTATAGCCACCCAGTTATGGTGTGGTGTTTGATGGCATCACAGCATCCTTCCGGTGATGGTGATTAGCATGATCTCATGGTCGAAGGAATTAGGTTACTATGTATCAGAAAGCTTATAGCAATTGAACTATTAAAATGACTTGATCTTTATGCTACGCTTATCTATAGGAGTATGTCCACCATACCATTCTCCTAATGATATGATCTTGTTGTTAATAACATCTCAATGTTCATGATAGGGAAACCACAATCATCTATTAACCAACAAGCTAGTATTATGAAGAGGCTTTACTAGGGACTCTTATTTAGTTTACAAATCACACAAGTATTAATGTTTCCTTGTTAATACTGTTATAGCATGAATGTAAATATTTATCATAAACACAAAGATATAATAATAACTACATTTATTATTGCCTCTAGGGCATATCTCCAACATTAACAACATCTCAATCTTCATGATATGGAAACCACAATCATTTATTAACCAACAAGCTAGTATTATGAAGAGGCTTTACTAGGGACTAATTTAGTTTACAAATCACACAAGTATTAATGTTTCCTGGTTAATACTGTTATAGCATGAATGTAAACATTTATCATAAACACAAAGATATAATAATAACTACATTTATTATTGCCTCTAGGGCATATCTCCAACACCACCATGCTCGTCGCCCGCCAACGCACGCCACAACGGTCTTGCACCCGCCCCCGCCGTCGCACTGAGACACATGAAGTAGGTCCGATAGAGCAGGAAGGAGGAAGCATTGGTGGGGGTTGTTGGCCACAGTGCTCCTCCCCGGGTATGGACCGGCTTTGAGACGACAAGACAATCTTATTAGGTTAGGGGCCGGCAGAAAAAGAACCGCTCGTCTCGCTCGCCCCCGCGGGCGACGGGGAGGAAAAAAGGTGTACGATCTCTTAAAGACGGTCCATACCCGGGGAGGGCTCCCTCGACTGCCTCAGGTAATTAGAGCAAGTGCGATAGCTTTTCAACAGGCCACAAGCAAATCTATGTCAGCAAAATCCTAGCTAGACGGAGAGAGAAGTATGGAGAGAAACAAAATGGGTCTTCAGTTAGGGTTTCTTCAGCGCGGGATCCATTTTGAACATCCAAATCGTCCAATTTGATCCGTTTAGGTCGGTATGCTGATAGAATTTGGATCATGGTCCGCCCTACCAGTCGAGTGCCCCACGACGGCACGACCCATTCGGTCCGTGCAGGCTAAATTTTGGCCTGCCACTATGACCACTGGCGCCGATGCCTATGTGTGACCAGCGAGCTCCGCTGTTGCCGGGCATCCATTTTGGAATACGCAAAGGGAGACGCCACACTCCAGTGAGGCAATCAACATCCATGGCTTGAATCCATGGCCTAGTTTTTGTATTTCAAAATCTTCGATACATCCATGGATCGGATTGCACACAGAGCTCGGGGACTAGAAATTGATGGATGTATCGAAGATTTTGAAATAGTAATGCATAGTACGAGCCTAGCGTTGTCTATTCATCGGATTCAGAGTGGTAGTTGTGGCAGCACATGATCTCGTCGAAGACCTTGACAGTAAGCATGCTATAGTCGTTGTACTTGAAGACGGGGAAGTGCCTAACTTAAATGGTGTGCGCACGTGTGAACTCCCTCCAGCCGCTATGGAGGAACATTTGGCCGTAGCAGTCGAACAACACCTCCATGGACCAGAGACCAGTGGAGCCGCCAGGAACACGTAGTACGAGCTAGTGGGGCTCTTGCCCATCGACCACTGAGACAAACTTGTGGAGGAGGCGAATGCTATTGGAAGTGTCGCCCAAATTAATGGTGACACCGAATTGAAAGTCAGAGAGGTCGACGGCGAACTCCTCGGGCGACGATGGTGGCGGAGACATGCTCTAGCCTCGCCCCCTCCTCTTCCTCGTCGATCTCGGCCATGTCCCCGGCCTAGTGGCCGTCCTAGCCTCCCTTCCCTCAATCCTATGCCACCGACCATGGATGCCGCGATGCTTGTGGTGGTGGCGGTATGAAAGAAAATGGCAGCGGGTGGCCTATTTAAAAGGCCAAGGATTGGATGCTGACGCTGAGGCCAAAACGCCGACATTGATGAAAGCCACTTTATTGTACAGTTATTGTACAGGCTCTAGGTGACATGATATTGGATCTACAACTATCACTATAGTTCCTACTCTTAGCGGTTGGCTTAAAGACGAGTTTTTCGTTTGCCCTTTTTTTCACCTCAGATTTTCTCTAGAAGGTGAAAAGGACGGGTCCCCTCCAGTGTATCGGGTCGTTACAGGCTTAAAGACGACTTTTTTGGGGCTACACCTTTTTTCCTCCCCAAAGCCGCTCTAGAAGCCGTCAAAGACTTTGAGTCCGTACATGGGGAGGGCTCCCTCCGGTGTCTCAGGTTGTTAGGGGACGACTTAAAGATGAGTTTTTTCAGAGTCGAGAAGAATCGGTGTATTAAAGACTCTAAGTCCATACACGAGGAGGGGCTCCCTTCGGTGTCTCGGATAGTCAGGGGATGGCGGGAGTGTCACCATCGCCAAAGAGGAAACTGTATTAGGATCAGCCACATAGGATCCGACGTGGATGGGGAAGATAGGCCATGACCAAAAAACTTGGTCATAGAATGTATGACCATCTATATTGGACACGCCCGTCTATGACCAATCTAGAAAAAAGGTCATGATGTTTAAGAGTGACACTCGGCTTTTGACCAACTGTATTTCGTCACAGAAAGGTCATAGATCAAAAACTATGACCTTTTAGTGACCAATATGGAGGGTCATGCATACCCAAATTTCTTATAGTGTGTTAGCGATATATTCTATTAATGACATGTTTGTAACCCAAACCTTAATTGTCCTTTGAGCCCTATATAAACCCCAGAATCCCACGTCATTAACCATGCGAGGCTTCCCCAAAACCCTCTCTATCACTTTTTACGAAAACCCTAGACGTAACACATAGACTCACGACTTCGGGTACATAGATTTTAGGGTTTATGGTAAAGATTTAAAGATATGGCGGCGCTGGTTTTCCCCCTAGTGTAGGAACTCGCCTGTTGTAAACCCTTTGATTGTGCTTGAGCCAAAATCTGGGCTATTTTGCCTTACTAATGCACAATTGAGAGAAAGATGGCAACTAACATCATCGACCATGTTAATCAGTAACTTAGTTGACTATATCAATGTTTTCAAAATACTCCCTCCGATCAATATTATTTGACTCAACTTTGTCTAGATAGGTGAATCTAGACTAGATACATAACTAGATATATATGAATCTAGATAAAGTTGAGTCAACTTAAAAGAGTATCAATATTTGCAACAACATGATGTGAGATCGAAAGAATAAATCCAACAGCACAAACCTAAACATAACGAAGGGGAAAAAGAAGCTCTTGATGCCACAAGGCAGCTCAACGACTATATATACACAGTTTGAACACCGGCCGCGCGCGGCCATGGGCTCTACCTCTAGCTAGTGTGCTGCCGCGCACGCAGGATCTCGCGTCTCCCGCAGGTGGCCTGCACGGACCGTCTCCTGGAACCGCTCCACGCCGCAAGGGACCCTGAGGACGCCCCGCTGGCCGTACCCGAACTGCTACGCCGACATCTCTAGCAAGGCTAAGACGCGCGGCTCCGTGAGCATCCTGACATGAACCAGCACCCTGCTGTCCTCTCCCTCTCCCTTGTCGCCGACGAGGACCATCGGGACGTACCCCTTGGGGATCTTCCCCGCTCTGGCAGATCGGACAACGCAAACTGGGGCGGCCCCTCTGGCTGCTCCGGCGGCGGCCTCCTTCTTCCTCCACATGGCCATTTTGTTGATACCACCGTGCTGTAAAGGGAACAATGGACTGAGGGTGTGTGATTTAGATGAAGATTTCGATGAGCAAGCTAGGAACTGAAGCGGTGTGAGTGTGGGGATCGGGAAGCGACACTAGTGGAAACGAGGTCTTTTGTTGATCCCGAAAAAGGGCTTTAACACCGGTTCTTCTACGAACCGGTGTTAAAGGGGGGGCCGTACCAGCGTGGCCCTGCAAAAGGAGTTTCTTTAACACCGGTTCATGCCACGAACCGGTGTTAAAGGACCTGCAATGTGGCCACAGAGCCTTTTAACACCGGTTCGTGGCTTGAACCGTGTTAAAGGGGGCTATATAAGACACCACCCCAGCCCACACACACCCCACTCTTCCATTCTTTCACATTTTGGAGCCTAGCAAGAGGGTGTGAAGAGTGCTAGTTTTTTTTTCATATGCACAAGAGGTGTTCGGCGAAATGCCCGAGAGCTCAAAATAAGTTTTCTTGTTGCTCTTTCTGTATCGGTCGAGGTCGGCAACTATCCTTTCATGTGTCGTTGATGTACTATATATATAAATGGTCATCTCCCTATTATTTTTTGATATATACTACATATTAATGCAGATGAACCGGCAATGGATGTACGGTGACCGCCGCACTTCCGAGTACATTACGGGCCTGCAAAATTTCATCGTTGTGGCTAATGCAAACCGTGGTCACAATGGTTTTATGTTCTATCCGTGTTCACCGTAACAAGAAAGACTACTCAAATACCAGAACCATTCACGCCCACCTGCTTCGATCCGGTTTCATGCCCAACTATAATTGTTGGACCAAGCACGGAGAAAAAGGGGTTGTGATGGAAGACAACGAAGAAGAAGAGGATGATGACAACTATCATAATATGTATCCTGAATATGATGATAATGCAACGGGGGTAGATAATGAAGATCAAGAGGGAGATGGGCCCGCCGATGACGATCTTGGTCGGGCCATTCTTGATGCAAGGAAGAATGTGAAATTGAAAAGGAGAAGGAGAACCTCGGAGGATGTTAAAGGATCAAAAACATTGTTGTATCCAACTTGCGAAGATGGCCACAAAAGCTAGGTGCCACCTTGGATTTGCTGTAATGGAAGGCAGAATGGTGTGAGTGACAAGCATTTTCATAGTTGTTGGTTAAAATGACGTATCTTCTTCCTAGTAATAATGTGTTGCCGACAAGACATACCAAGCAAAGAAGGTTGTGCCCTCTAGGATTAGACGTGCGTAAGATACATGACTGCATTAATGATCATCCTCTACGCGGTGAGAAGTACGAGAATTTGGATGCATGCACGGTATGCACTGCATCATGTATAAGATCAGACGAGACGATCCTGGCGATGTTGAGGGCGAGGCCCCTAGGAAGAAGGTTCCCGCCAAGGTTATGTGGTATGCTCCTATAATACCACGGTTAAAACGTCTCTTCAGAAATAAAGAGCATGCCAAGTTGTTGCGATGGCACATGGAAGACCGTAAGAAAGACGTGATGTTGAGACACCCCACGATGGGTCACGGTGGAGAAAAGTCGGCGAGAGTACCGGACTTCGCACGTGGCGCAAGGAACTTAAGGTTTGGTCTAAGTAATGCAGGCATGAATCCTTTTGGTGAGCAGAGCTGCGATCCTGACACCTGGCCTGTGACCCTATGTATCTATAACCTTCCTCCTTGGTTGTGTATGAAGAGGAAGTTCATTATGATGCCAGTGCTCATCCAAGGCCCGAGGCAACCCGGCAACGACATTGATGTGTAACTAAGGCCATTAGTTGAAGAACTTTTACAGATGTGGGCCAAACCAGGTGTACGTATGTGGGATGAGCACAAAGGGGAGCCATTTGACCTACGAGCATTGCTTTTCGTAACTATCAATGATTGGCCTGCTCTTAGTAACATTTCAGTGCAGACAAACAAGGGATACAATGCATGCACACACTGTTTAGATGATACTGAAAGTGTATATTTGGATAAATGTAAGAAGGTTGTGTACCTAGGGTATCGCCGATTTCTTTCGAACTCGCATCCGAAGAAAGAAAGGCAAGCATTTCAAACGTCTGGCGTAACCGGAGGAAGCCTGTCCTCCGCACCGTGAGGAGGTATTTGGTATGGTCAAGGACCTAGAAGTAATCTTTGGAAAAGGTCCCGCAGTCTATCTGTACGAATGACGATGCGGACACGCGCCCATGTGGAAGAAGCAATCTATATTTTGGGACCTACCCTATTGGAAAGTCTTAGAGGTCCGCTCTTCAATCGACGTGATGCACGTGACGAAGAATGTTTGCGTGAACCTGCTAGGCTTTCTAGGAGTGTATGGGAAGACAAAAGATACACCGGAAGCACGGCAGGACCAGCAACATCTGAAGGCCCCTAAAGAGCCTATGCATCCAGCGAGAACGAAGGGTAAACGATGCCACTTAACTCCTGCGCCACGCTCTTACCAAAGCAAGAAGGAAATCTTTTTGAATGTCTTAGCGGTATCAAGGTCCCGTCTGCTTCTCGCCGAATATAAAGGGAATAATAAATATGGCAGAAAAATTCCAAAACCTGAAGTCTCATGATCGCCACGTGATTATGACACAATTGCTTCCGATTGCATTGAGGGGCTTCTACCTAAAATGTTTGAGTACCCATTGTGAAGCTATGTGCATTCCTCAATGCAATATCTCGAAGGTAATCGATCCAAAGCCTACCAGGTTACAAACAGATGTGGCCCAATGTCTTGTCACTTTGAGTTGGTGTTCCCACCATCCTTCTTCAATATTATGACGCATCTGGTTCACCTAGTAGAAGAGATTGCCATTCTCGGTCCTGTATTTCTACATAATATGTTCCCTTTGAGAGGTACATGGGAGTCTTAAAGAAATATGTTCATAACCGTGCTAGGCGAAGGAAGCATCTCCAAGGGCTATGTAATGAGGAGGTCATTGAGTTCGTGTTGATTTTATTCCTGACCTTAAGGCGATTGGTGTTCCAGAATCACGACATGAGGGGAGACTGCGTGGAAAAGGCACCCTAGGATGTAAAGCAATGATATGTAGGGACGAGCATTCTCTCAATCAAGCACACTACACGGTTTTACAAAGATCTATCTTGGTTGCCCCGTATATCAATGAACACAAGAATTTAATACGCCTCAAACACCCGGCGGTCGATGAATGGATTATAAGTGAACACATGGCGAGTTTTTTGGTGGCAAAGACTTCTCACGAATAACACCACTGTTGGGGATCAGCTGTACTTGTTGGCGGGACACCATCTTCGATTGTATGTACTTTCCAAGGGTACGAGATAAATGGGAATACATTTTACACGATAGGCCAAGATAAAAAGAGCACCAACCAAAACAGTGGTGTCCGCTTCAATGCAGCAGAAGACAATGGGCAAAATACCACGTATTATGGGTTCATAGAGGAGATATGGGAACTTGACTATGGACCTAATTTTAAGGTCCCCTTGTTTCGATGCCAATGGGTCAAGCTAACGGGAGGAGGGTTGAGGTAGACAAGAAGTGCGGAATGACAACGGTGGATCTCAACAATCTTATGAAGGTAGACAAGAACTTAGATGAACCATTCGTCCTAGCCAATGATGTGGCTCGGGTTTTCTATGTGAAGGACATGTCCTCCGGACCAAAAAAAGAAAAATATGCAAGCGAATACATCATATGATGAGCCAAAGCGTCACATAGTTCTTTCAGGAAAAGAAACATCGTGGGAATCGAGGACAAGATAGACATGTCAGAAGATTATAATAAGTTTGATGAAATTCCGCCCTTCACAGTGAAAACTGACCCAAGCATTCCGTTAAGTAAAGAAGATGCTCCATGGTTACGTCTGAAGCGATCATAAGGAAGGACATATGCCAAGAAGTTCATGCTCATATTATGTAACTCTAGTTCATGTTTTTAATATTAATACATGTCTTGAGTGTTAGTCATGTTTTGTGGATGGACCGGGACTATGAGAAGAAGTTGTCCCGATTCGTACTTACCATTAAGATCTGATCTCCAAGCAGCGGTCACATATTAGAGTGCCTCTATGACCAGTTTCTTGGAGATCTTGGGAGGACTAGGCTCCGTCGGCATCTCTCTCAAGCCATAGTGGTGTCCCTCTCTCGAAAACCATCTTGCAGCTTTGTAACTTCTCTAACTAGATCAATACACACAGAGCTAACTAATTTCACATATTAGGGAGTGCCTCTATGACCAGTTTCTCGGAGATGCCGGAGGACTGGGCTCCGTCGGCATCTCCCTGAAACTGGCCGTAGTGGTGTCCCTGCTCTCGAAAGGAGGTAAGGCATAGCCTCAAACTGGCTGGAGGACTGGACTCACAAGGATGCCTATTTATAGTACAAGCAGCTCGACATAGTGTCGACACTTACGAAATAATGTCGACACTCACCCCTATTATTAGTGTTGACTCGTGTTACATCGGTTGGTGTCTCCAACCGGGACTAAAGTTTCATCTTTAGTCGGTTGGTGACACCATCCGGACAAGGTACACGCCATACATTATAATGTCGACACTCACCCCTATTATTAGTGCTGACTCGTGTTTTGTCCCGGTTGGTGTCTCCAACCGGGACTAAAGGTTCATCCCGCCATTTTTTCCCGCCATTTTTCTTCCCGCCAGTTCTTCTTCCCGCCATTTTTCTTCCCGCCAGTTCTTCCCGCTAGTTCACTATATATATGTAGGGTTGGCCTCCATTGTCATTACACATCTCTAGACTCATATCTGCAACCTCATCACTCTTTACCATGGCTTCCACCGTAGCACTAACCCCCAGGGAGGCGGAGGCGCTTTGCGCCTCGAACTACCCCCCCTGGCTCTTGTGTCCCCGTCGGCTGGATCTTTGGCGTCGGGCGTGCAGTTCCTCCTGTCCCTCTAGGTGTGGCGCGCCGGATGGCCATCACGAACCACTACTACTTCGATCTCACGCCGGAGCAGCGGAGGAATCCCAGATGGCATCCCGACTATTTCCCTACTTGGGAAGCCTTCGTGGATCGGCGTGAGAGGGCGCTCGCCAGGCACGAGGAGGACGGCCCACCTCCTCCTAACTTCAACAAGGCCGGCCGTCGGCTATGGTTGCGCGGTCGGACTCTCCAGAGCGTCATGGCCTATGACACTGCCGCCGACTCTAACCCCCATCTGCGCTACCCTCAAGTCCAGCCCACACGCTACATGCATAGATTAAAACTTGTATACAAATTGGACCTCTGACTCATCCTAATTAGGGTTTCGACCCCTCGGAACTCGTTTAAAATGATCAAGCATCCTTAGGGTTTTAATTTCATTTGTGTATTATTTGTGGATTTTTGTATGAATAATATGTATATTTGTGTATGAATCCAATTCCACTTGAATGTTTACACTCTTACTCTAGATAATATTATTGTTTTAGAAACTATGGATCCACTTAGTAGAAACCTTGAAGAAGAAGAAATAATGGAGAACATTATTGATGTGGACACCTCACAATATCTGAACTTGGAGGGACATGATGACGATAGCTCAAGTACTAGTCATGGAGAAGATGAAGACTCCGGTGAACGCAATTTAGTGGTTACAAAGTCCGGCGAGGTATATGCATTGATTAAGCCTCTGCTGACTTCCACCAACAATCTTCTTCTACATGTATTAATTAACGCTTCTTTCTTCTTTTAGCCCTCTGGATCGACCAGCCAGCAACCATCTTCTTCTACGAAAAAGAGCAAGCGAGACGCGAGCCAGCGGTTGAAAGATCGTGCAAAGTTCACGATCGAAGCAGTCCGTGTTGATGGCAGGCCGATGGAGCCTAAGAAGGCCATGAGACAAATTTATGCGTCGATTTGGAGTTCTTGTTAGGGACCAAATCCCAATCATAATTGAAAATTGGAATAAGCCAAAGAAGGGCGTACCTTTGTCGATGACAGATCCAAAGAAACGCTTTGGAATTCGTTGTTGGTAAATTTCACCTTCCTTAGAGGAGGATGAAAACAACCCGTTATAAAGGAAAAGGTCAAAGAGTGGACTCTAAAGAAGATGGTAGCGCTTTCCATTGGAAGACAAAATTGAACAAATTTGTCAAATCTGGCGAGACTCAAATTTCAAGACGCATATTATGCGAAGATAAGACCTCAAGCCCAAATTTGAGACATATAAAAAAGTTCTATAGCTAAAAAATTGAAACCAATAAGCAATGCCAAGAAAGAATATCACCAGGGACGGGGTCGGTGGCTACATATCTCGAGAGGCCTAAGTGGGAGGAAGCTGAGAAGGCCTCCTGCGCTAGAGGGATCACACCCAGACGGATGGGTGGGACCTCGTGCAAAGACTTGGTTCTCTGGAATCGGGGCAAGGTTGGAC
The DNA here is from genome assembly GCA_023614405.1 of Avena insularis. Lineage (NCBI taxonomy): Eukaryota > Viridiplantae > Streptophyta > Magnoliopsida > Poales > Poaceae > Avena > Avena insularis. The sequence continues at coordinate 23,731,004 of CM042689.1, read as the reverse complement.
CCGAAAGCGATTGTGTATCTTCCCAACCCTCCTTGCCAAACCCGTCCTTTGAACTCATCACGGCATATGAGGAAACATCCGCCGGGACCTTCCATCCCGGACAGAGAATGACCATCTCACACGCGCCATCGGTAAAAAGAACACCACGGACATGCACGAGGCACGGGGGTATGACATGGAAGGATGGGTTTGCCAGGGCGACTCTTACAGATGGCGCGCAGAAAAGAAAAAGAGCGTCTGAGCGGATGACACAGATAGAACATGCACTTGCGGCGCTGTGGCGCAAGTGAATGCACAATGAAACCATCAAGCTACCGGCCCATCTCAGCAGCACGAAGAGCCTGCATTGGAAGCTACCGGCCTAGACTGTGCGGAAGCGTGTGGCTTCCACGGAGAACGTCGACCATGCTTGAAATGGCGGGTCCTCGATACCCGTGGATGAGATCACGGAGAGCGAACACGCTGAGCTGCATGTGAGATTAATGGGCTTATCCATTAAGGTGGTATCGGCTATGCCTTACCTCCTGTAGCTGGTGGAACTTACCACCGCCGACCGATTCAGATGGCTATGCTATTGTTGGGGTGGATGAGGTTGTGAAGGAATATGAGGAAGCACACTTGACCATGCTACGGTGAAGGGAAACTCAACTCAAATTTGTAGTGAAAACAACCATTCTTTGGAAGAAGGAACACATTGTGCTTCCAAATTGGAGTCCTTGGCACCCCGTCTCCACAGCGTCGGTGATCTGAGCCGCTTCACTATCTCTGCGTGGCAGCCATCTCGGCGCTTCAGCCATCTCTGCTTGGCAGCCATCTCGACCGTCGGCCATCTCCGGTGCTTCAGCCATCTCCTCGCGTAAGCGGAAGAAACCTTGCCACGAAGAGCATCGTGCTTGCCACAAAGAAATCCAGAAACCGTGCGCCAAAGAGTTCAAAAACTACGTCCAGCCTTCCGCCAAGCCATTGCCGGTTTAGTGGAATCGCAGCGACGAGGAGACCAATAGGATCTCGGAAGAACAGGTCAAGAAATTCTTTGCACCTAGACGGGCCGAGCCAAAGGAGAAAATAGATCCGGTGGTGGTGGAGAAGTTTTACAAAAATCTTTTGAAACCTGAAACCCCACTTGTGCCGGACTACGAGCACCAGATTTTGAAGGTGGATGCAAGGCGCCGTAGGGAGACTGAAAGTAGCAGTCGTGAGGCACCCCAGAAAACAGTTCCCATTCTCGGAGAGCAGGAAAACCAATCATGCGCCCCGCTCCAAATGTTCGACACACGGGACGCTCCTCCCGTAAATGATTACGAGGCAGAGCTACAAAGAAAGTCCAATGAGATGGGGATGACTTACATTGCATACTTGAACGTCATGGGAGACAACTTGCCCAAATGCGATGCCAACCCCATACAGCCATGGAAGTATGGGAAGAATCTCGTCAAGAAAGAGGAGCTCAAGAATCTACCAACAAAGATGCGAAAATTGCACAAGTGGTACCTTGATTTCTGCAAGACGAGAAAGGTATAATGGATCACGGCGCATATAAGAGATGAGATTTTCTTCTGCGGAGACGACGCGATCGACTTCAACATTCAAGACTTGCATTTTCTATTCAATCAGAAGGAACTCGACAAAGCTGCCATCAGCCTTTATTGTGTGTAAGTACTATTTCTGTAATTTATATCTCATCTCATTCACTTCATTAATTGCATGTTTATATATATGCTCACCATATATGTATATACTATTATGCAGGAAAAAGGTTATGGAATGCAGGAAAGGAGGCCCTTTTGACATTGGGTTCGTTGACCCAAATAGAGTTCATGAAGAAGTGGTAAAAACCAAACCCGGGCAAACAGAAGATTACTTGCTAACATCTTTACTGAGACAACAAACCAAAAGGGAAATACTATTGCCTTACAACTTCTCGTGAGTACTGTTACCCTCTCTCTTGTACACATTCTATTTCAACTTACTCGATGTTAAGTGTAACTGATGATGAGTTATGTGTGCGTAGGTTCCACTTTATTCTGCTAGTCATTCAACTCGACTCAGGAAAAGTCCTTGTCATGGACTCGTTACGAAAAGAAAAAGAGATATGGGCAGACTTTAGAGAGATGCTCCAGAGGTAATTTCAATCATATTATCGCACTAGATCGGCAACTTTCGTGACAACAAGTAATTAATTACTCAGTTATCCATTTTCTTTGCCGGACAGGGTTTGGAAAAGGTTCACGGGCAGGGCCGTGGGTGAATGGTCAGAAGAACTAAAATTTGTAGACCAAAATGTAAGTAATACTAGCTAGCTTCCAATTCCATTATATCATGCTTTATTGATTATTATTTTGATTGAACTCTCTATTCTCGTAAAGTGCACGCATCAGGGACACGGCGATAACTTATGTGGGTACTATGTTTGCGAGTTCATTCGCAACACGATATGTGCGACGGACCAAGCCGCACTAGAACAACTTAGAGTAAGTAAACAAAGTCCACAACATTATTTTATTACCATCAATTGTGTTGAGTTTTATTCTTATATATATATTGACGGCCCATTCTTCATATATATTCAGATCGAACGGATGCGGGACCAACTCCTACCATTTGAACGCATACGAGCCATTCAAGAGGAATTGGCGGGGTTCAGACTTGATGAGGTCGTCACGCCTGGCGGAGAACTCTTTAGATATCCACCAAAATGAACGATGACGATGTATGTGCCGATGACGATGTTTGTGTATAATAATAGTTGCTTAATTATTCATGTACTCGTATGTACCGATGTCGATGTATGTGTCTACCGCTCGATCGATTCCCCTCGCTTCCCCCCTCCAGAAATCGCCTAGAATGGGGCGGGCAGAAGTCTAGTGGCGAGATTTAGGCATTTTCCTGCCATGGCGAGAACTTCTGCATGGCAGGAAAACAACCTAAATCTCTGCCAGTAAGAACTCTTAACACGGTTCCAGCCCGAACGGTATTAAAGGGGGCCTGAGGCTCTTGGCGCCCCCGTCGCCACCCTTTAACACCGGTTCGTATAAGAATCGGTATTAAAGGGGCCCCCCCTCTAACACCGAACCCTCAACGGTTGTTGAGGAACCGCTGTTAGAGGGCCCTCCCAACCGGAGTTAAAGGGGGGGCTCTGCACTAGTGTGACGACTGCTTAATTTATATAGGAAGAGATCGGGAATGGTGATGTTGACCTCGGGAGACCGGAGAAGGGGTCGTCGTCTAATTTGGCATATTGGCTGGGTCGGGGTAGATTAGTTAGTCAGAGCTCTTGAAACCGATTATAGTAACGGGATGTTTCCATCAGGAGGAAGAGATCAACACGCACAGTACTGCAAGAAACTCTCTGCCGTGTCTGTCTGTTGGCCGCTTCTCCGACTTGTAGCTTCGGCAGATTGGAGAACGCATCTCACCGGCCGTCCGGCTTACCGGCCAAGTCGAGTGTACGTGTGGGTGTACCTGCTTAGAGCATCTCACCGTAAAAGGACGAACCAAAAAATACATTCAAATCGTGTTTAATGGTTTTTTTAGCCGCGGACCACTTAAAACCGAATTAGAAAAGAGAATATTCTCTTTTTACAGTTCCGCACATACGGGTCTGTTCCGTCACAATAAGGGTCAAACCCATAAATTGAACTATTTTCCGTCAATTTTACCATATTATCGTATTTTCCAACAGAAATATGATACCAACATAAAGTAAAAATGAATAATCGCCTTGGTAAATCTACGGACACTCTCCATAGTCGTATCTTCGCTGATGCGAAGATACTCGTCGACATAATCGGCCGTAATCCCATATGTGAGCACTCTCATGGTCATGGAGATTTTTTGGTACAGGCTGAATCCAAGCATCCCCGCGGCATTTCTTCGTCGCTTGAAGTACCGTGTCTTGGCCTCGCAAGCTTTCACTATCTTCACGAACAGCGAGCGGCGCATTCGATAGCGTCTACGAAACAGATGAGGCGGGTATGTGGATACCTCGGCGAAATAATCTCGCATGAGCATGTCGTTGCCCAACTTGCGGTTGCGAGGGATGCAAAGACGGCCGACCGTGGAGCCTCGCCGCCTCTTCCTCCTGTCGTCGTCCTCCTCCTTGAGGGCAAGAACGGACACCATCATGTGCTGATGGTGGTTCCCGAGCAGCGTCTCCACATCCGAGTCGTCGTCGGAGGACGAGTCGTCCAACAAAAAATGCTCGCAAGGGTCCAAGTCCATCTACAAATCACGGGCGATATTTAGCGCTTGCGGAGAGGAGATCTACGAGCTCGAACTCGAGCGGCGGCGGGAGGACGGCGGCTGTGGGGCGCGACCGGATCTGCGTCGGGAGGAGTTTGCCGACCCACAGCAGCTAGGGAATGGGGTCGGCGGGCTCCGGCGACCTTCTACGCACGAGGAATCGAGCGGGGGCGACCTAAATCTACGGCGGCGGTCGACGGCGGGCGGCGGCTGTGCAGGCGAAAGGGAGGGTAATGAGCTGAAAATTGACTCCCGCCAACGAAAACGGAGAATATGGTTCGCGTCTAGGTCGGGCTCGAAACCTGGGTTTTTCTGGTTCCGCGTAGTAGAAACGAGGCCTTTGGTTGATGTCGGAAATGGGCCTACGAACTGGTGTTAAAGGGGACGCCCGTACCAACGTGGTCCAGAAAGCAAAAAGGAGCACCCCGTTTAACACCAGTTCGAGCCACAAACCGGTGTTAAAGGCCCTGCACCAGTGGCCCGCGCAGCCCCCCTTTAACACCGGTTCGTGGCTTGAACCAGTGTTAAAGGGGTGCGCCTATATAACACACCGCATCCCACACCCCTCTCTCTCTCATTTTTTCATTCTCTCATTTTGGAGCATAGCAAGAGGGTGAGAGGTGTGCTAGTTTGTGTTTTTTTCCTATGCACAAGAGGTGTTCGGTGAAATGCCCAAGAGCTCGAAATAAGTTTTATCGTTGCTCTTTCCTTCTCGATCGAGGTCGGCAACTTTATCCTTTCATGTGTCATTGATGTACTATATAAATGGTCATCTCCCTATTAATTTTTGATATACTATATATTAATGCAGATGAACCGGCAATGGATGTACGGTGACCGACGCACTTCTGAGTACATTACGGGCCTCCAAAATTTCATCGTTGTGGCTAATGCAAACCGTGGTCATAATAGTTTTATGTGTTGTCCGTGTGTTTATTGTCAGAACAAGAAAGACTACTCAAATACCAGAACCATTCACGCCCACCTGCTTCGATCCGGTTTCATGCCCAGCTATAATTGTTGGACCAAGCACGGATAGAAAGGGGTTGTGATGGAAGACAACAAAGAAGAAGAGGATGGTGACAACTATCATAATATGTATCCTGAATACGATGATACTGCAACGGGGGTAGATATTGAAGATCAAGAGGCAGCAGATGGGCCCACTGATGATGATCTTGGTCGGGCCATTATTGATGCAAAGGAAGAATGTGAAACTGAAAAGGAGAAGGAGAACCTGGAGCATATGTTAAAGGATCACAAAACATTGTTGTACCCAACTTACAAAGATGGCCACAAAAAGCTAGGCACCACACTGGATTTGATGCAATGGAAGGCAGAGAACGGTGTGACTGACAGCGCATTTTCAAAGTTGTTGGTAAAAATAAAGAATCTGCTTCCAAAAAATAATGAGTTGCCCGACAGTACATACCAAGCAAATAAGGTTGTCTGCCCTCTAGGATTAGACGTGCAGAAGATACATGCCTGCATTAATGACTGCATCCTCTACCGCGGTGAGAAGTACGAGAATTTGGATGCATGCCCGGTATGCACTGCACTGCGGTATAATATCAGACGAGACGATCCTGGCGATGTTGAGGACGAGGCCCCTAGGAAGAAGGTTCCTACCAAGGTTATGTGGTATGCTCCTATAATACCACGATTAAAACGTCTTTTCAGAAATAAAGAGCATGCCAAGTTGTTGCGATGGCACATGGAAGACCATAAGAAAGACGCGATGTTGAGACACCCCGCTGATGGGTCATAGTGGAGAAAAGTCGAGCGAGAGTACCCGGACTTCGCACGTGACATAAGGAACTTAAGGTTTGGTCTAAGTACAGATGACATGAATCCTTTTGGTGAGTAGAGCTGCAGTCATAGCACCTGGCCTGTGACACTATGTATCTATAACCTTCCTCCTTGGTTGTGCATGAAGAGGAAGTTCATTATGATGCCAGTGCTCATCCAAGGCCCGAGGCAACCCGGCAACGACATTGATGTGTACCTAAGGCCATTAGTTGAAGAACTTTTACAGCTATGGGCCAAACCAGATGTACGTATGTGGGAGGAGCACAAAGGGGAGCCATTTGAACTATGAGCGTTGCTTTTCGTAACCATCAATGATTGGCCTGCTTTTAGTAACATTCCAGGGCAGACAAACAAGGGATACAATGCATGCACACACTGTTTAGATGAGACTGAAAGTATATATTTGGATAAATGTAAGAAGGTTGTGTACCTAGGGTATCGTCGATTTCTTCCGAACCTGCATCCCGTAAGAAATAAAGGCAAGCATTTCAAACGTCTGGCAGAATCCCGGAGGAAGCCTGTCCTCCGTACCGGTGAGGAGGTATTTGGTATGGTCAAGGACCTAGAAGTAATCTTTGGAAAAGGTCCTGGCAATCTATCTATTCCGAATAACGATGCCGGATACGCGTCCATGTGGAAGAAGCAATCTATATTTTGGGACCTGCCCTATTGAAAAGTCCTAGAGGTCCGCTCTTCAATCAACGTGATGCACGTGCGAAGAATGTTTGCGTGAACCTGCTAGGCTTCCTAGGAGTGTATGCGAAGACAAAAGATACACCGGAAGCACGGCAGGACCAGCAACGTATGAAAGACCCTGAAGAGCCTATGCATCCTGAGAACGAGAAGGGTAAACGATGCCACTTAACTCCTGCCAGCTACGCTCTTACCAAAGCAGAGAAGGAAATCTTTTTTGAATGCCTGAGCAGTATCAAGGTCCCGTCTGGATTCTCGTCGAATATAAAGGGAATAATAAATATGGCAGAGAAAAAATTCCAAAACCTGAAGTCTCATGACTGCCACGTGATTATGACGCAATTGCTTCCGATTGCATTGGCGGGGCTTCTACCTAAAAATGTTCGAGTACCCATTGTGAAGCTATGTGCATTCCTCAATGCAATATCTCAGAAGGTAATCGATCCAGAAAGCCTACCAGGGTTACAAACAGATGTGGCCCAATGTCTTGTCAGCTTTGAGTTGGTGTTCCCACCATCCTTCTTCAATATTATGACGCATCTCCTGGTTCACCTAGTAGAAGAGATTGCCATTCTCGGTCCTGTATTTCTACACAATATGTTCCCCTTTGAGAGGTATATGGGAGTCTTAAAGAAATATGTTCATAACCGTGCTAGGACAGAAGGAAGCATCTCCAAGGGCTATGTAACAGAGGAGGTCATTGAGTTCTGTGTTGATTTTATTCCTAACATTAAGGCGATTGGTGTTCCAGAATCACGACATGAGGGGAGACTGCGTGGAAAACGCACCCTAGGATGTAAAGCAATGATATGTAGGGACGGGCACTCTCTCAATCAAGAACACTACACGGTTTTACAAAGATCTATCTTGGTTGCCCCGTATATCAATGAACACAAGAATTTTATACGCCTAAAACACCCGGGACAGTCTGATGAATGGATTATAAGTGAACACATGGCGAGTTTTGGCGGCTGGCTGCAAAGACTTCTCACGAATAACACCACTGTTGGAGATCAGCTGTACTTGTTGGCCAGGACACCATCTTCGACTGTATGTATTTTCCAAGGGTACGAGATAAATGAGAATACATTTTACACGATAGGCCAAGATAAAAAGAGCACCAACCAAAACAGTGGTGTCTGCTTCGATGTAGCAGAAGACAATGGGCAAAAGACCACGTATTATGGGTTCATAGAGGAGATATAGGAACTTGACTATGGACCTAATTTTAAGGTCCCCTTGTTTCGGTGCAAATGGGTCAAGCTAACAGGAGGAGGGGTTGAGGTAGACAATAAGTATGGAATGACAACAGTGGATCTCAACAATCTTATGAAGGTAGACAAGAACTTAGACGAACCATTCATCTTAGCCAATGATGTGGCTCATGTTTTCTATGTGAAGGACATGTCTACCAAAACGAAAAAAAATAAAAAATAAGCAAACAGATACATCACACGATGAGCCAAAGCGTCACATAGTTCTTTCAGGGAAAAGAAACATCGTGGGATGTGACACCCCCGGGATCAGGGCTAAACAAATCCTAGACCTCCGTCTGACATAAGCTTAACCTTGAGCTCGAGAACATCCAGTGAAGAATCGGGTAACACAACAGTGACCCTACGACACAAAATTTATTACAGCAAGCTCATAACTGAGCAGAGAACCAAATTATTACAAGCAGAGGTCACTGACCACAAACAACAAACAACGGAAGGCAAATTATGCTATTAAGTATAGCAAACTTAACAAATGGCCTAAGAGGCCTGAAGCATAACGATGACGTCCCAGCCCATAGATTCCAGGCTGCCGGCCGGGAACCCCAAGATACTCGTCAATGTCGATGTAGTATGGAACTCGTCTTCAGGTGAACACTTACTCTGTCAAAAGGATCAACAAAGCGAGGGTGAGTATAGGGTGTACTCCGCAAGACTTATGGCCGGTGGAGTTGTTTTGCATAAAGCCACTTTTGTTTATAAAACAAGAGAGAAGAAGCTCGTCTATTTAGAATATTTTAAAAGGGGATAAGAGAACGACATCTCCAAAGTATTGATCATCATCTTTTGATATCCACCAATCATCATCATCTACCAACTAGGATCACCCCCTCTTACCCATGAGGAAGCATCCTTAAGCACACGTTGACCTGCCAAGTTTTACGATTAGGTTATAGTTCTCTATGCTCTTAGAATCTGGTCACCAAGCGTTCATAACTGTGAACATGGCTTTTTGAAAATATTTAACCCTGCAGGGGTGTACAACTTTACCCACACGTACCAACTGACTCTTAATGCCAGATCATTAGCCCTCTTCCTTGGAAGGCCGGTAGAGGGTGTGGTTGGACACAACCTTTCCCTTGCTTTCGCCGAGACCATTAGTCACGAAATAAGTATTGTTCCGCCATAACGGGTCAAATCCCAAAGCCAGTACTTAAAAATGTGAGGCGAGGTTGGTTAACAAGGGCTCCATCGACCCCAAGCAACCCGGTCCACGCTTACCTACCAGTTATGAATGCACCTGCACCCAGCAAATCTTTCGAACGGTTTTATATGCATATGTCGAATGGAACGCCCGAACTATGTGACTCATGGAATCTTAGGCAAGTTACTCAGGCGAGGGGTTCCCAAGCCTCGTGTGGCTGTACGCTCGTCTTGGTTCCAAAGGCAAGAACTCAGGTCCTAGTGGTGGCGAGCATGGGACTAGAAAAACCACATCCCACCGTGGCCTTCCATACAAGCCTTAGCATGTTTAACTCATATCACCGATCTCATATCATCACGTTCTTCTGTCATACTAGATTCTCTACATCTGATACATCATCTGGATGGACCAGACTCAAAAGCTATGCATGGCTAAGCAGACACGAATAAGAGTTCTAGCAGTGCACACAGGCCAAACCTAGTTATGCTAGGAGCTGTGGATCAGGTAATATAAGCTCAAAGGGAGTAATGCAATAGATAGGATACTCTATCTATCGATAAAAGACCACAGTAGAATCGTATGCATCATGGCAGAAACGGAAATGATTTCGAAATCATAGGATTATATCATGGTAGGGCTATGCTTGCCTTTGCCTGTTGATAACCCATAAGCAGATCTTCGGACATCTGGCACTTGACTTGGTTTCGGTTGGTCAAGTATTGTTCGTCGATCTTTGATCTTCGATGGTGTTGTCCTTGGTCTTCGATCTCAATCTCGATCTCGTATTCTACCGGGAAGAAGCAAACACCGGAAATAAAGGGGAAACGATCAACACATGGCATCGATGCAATGCTCAAACAAGAATGATGATATGACAAGTTAATTCGCATTGAATGGAAACTCTAAAGCATGCTCAAAAAATTAATCGGGGTTCCGAGGGGTGAAAACCCTAACTCGGGGAGACTCGGGAACATACGAGAGGGGTGCATTTGTTCTTCTAATTAAACTTGTCATGAGAGTTGATTAACAATGCATGATTATAGTGTAATTAGTATTGAATTTACAATATTATATGAATTTCTGGAATTAACTAAAACCTTTTTCTGAAATTATTAAACAGCACTAGAACTTTTTACACCAGGGCTTCTACTAGCCCTAGAGACCGACAAATGGGCCCTAGGCCACCTCAGCATCCTCGTGGGAAAAGTGGAACAGGGGGGCCAATTTTCTATTCCCACCGAGGCAGAAGCTAGCCTGAGAGGCTGACGAGTGGGCCTGAGCCACGCAGGCGCCACGTGGACGCCACACGAGCGCCACGTTGCCTCGCCGGCCAACGGGCCAGGCGGCGGCGCGGGACGGCGCTAGATGGCGCGCGGGTAAGCGGGGTTGGGTCCATTGGAGAGAGGGGAGCAAGGCGGTTCGATTAGAGGTGGCGCCACCCGTATTTGGTCACCGGAGCGTCGCCAGCGACCTTGTACTGTGGCGGCATCGGGCGGTGCACGACACGGGAGCGAAAGAGAGCGGGAGGGAGAAAAAGGAGGGGTCTAGGAGGACCATGAGCTCACCTAGAGCCCAGAGAAGGGGTCAGCTCGAGGAGGCGTGGTCGGGAGTGGCGGCAATGGCGACGGCGGCGCTCGGTCAGACTCAGAGAAACGAAGTCGATGCCGACGACTGGAGGCGCCCGGGCTTGATTCCTTCGACGAGAAGAGGCAGGGAAACACGGCGGTGCTCATGGCGATCTCAGATATGCGAAGGGAGGCCAGGAGCGAGCTCGAGCTCAAGGCCATGGCGGGCTAGGGTTCGGTATAGAGGGGAGAACACGAGAGGAAGCGAGAGAGGATAAGACTGGTACGGGGTGAGAGAGGAGAGCTCGGCCGTTCTTATCCTTGGCTCGGCGGTCGCCGGCGTGCATCGTGACGGAGAGGGGATCGACGGCGGCGCGTCGGACACGCAGCAGCTTGTTGTCGGCATGTCGTTGACGACGACGACGACGGAAGCAAGCGGAGCGGTATCGGGCTGGGAGTGGGCTGCACATGGGCTTGGTGGGCCGGATCCTGGGCTGCTGCAAAGCAAGGTCGACGGCTGCTAGCTGTTGCACGCGCGACAGAGGGAGTAGGGAAGAGGAATGGGCTCGGCCCAGTTGGAGTTAGGAAACTATTTTTCTTTCCTAAAATCTTTTTTGTTTTATATTTTGACTTTCTCTTTTGTATTTCATTTTGTAATCTATTTTGAATAGTTTCAAAATTCAAGAGGCTTTGTAAATATTTAAAATAACAAGGAGACCCTTAATAACCATTTGGGTTCCAACTTTTTATACTTTTCAAATATAGCAAAACCCTTTTGAATACATTTCAAATAGAGAGGGAAGCTAGGGTTTAGGGTTTTATCCTTATTTTCTTGCATGCATTTTTATTAGATGATGATCATGATGCACAATCAAACCCTAATTGATATTTACCTAAAACTAGGGTGTTACAGCTCTATCCCCCTTACGAGAATCTTGACCTGAGATTCCAAAGGTAGGAAGAGAAACAGAGAGGGGAAGAAACAGGGCCACTCTAAAGATAAGAGGAAAACACACTAACCAACTCATAGAGTATCTCATGGTCAGCTCATCGATGGAGTGTTCAGAAAAAACTCTGAGATGACGACATGAAGCACGTCAAGGTAACGGAGGAAACAAGAGGAGATGGTTTCAAGTTGTTAGATAGATGGTCTTCATAAGAATTGAGACCATGGAACTTACAGGAGGTTTTGAATCTTCCAGGAAGGAAGGTTCCAACAGAAAGAACATGGCCACAGACTTCGATACGAACCTCTACTAAATGACTTAAATAGAGATTCAGGTTGCACGGATAGGGATCAACAAAACCAAGCTGTTGAACTACTTTCGACACAGAGGGTTCACTCTTTCATTCAACAGAAGGCCAAGACAGAAAGGTGTTTTGTGGCGAGGACTCGTAAGAGTCACAAAGAGCATGTATCAAGAAAAACTTCTGGTTACCAAAGTCATAGTCTCTCTTAAACATGGTTGAGAAAACAAAGGAAACTTTTTATTCATCCAGGTTTATCAGAATCTTTGCCAAAGATCATGATATCACTTTACTCCACTAAGATGAATGGTTAAGAAGATTCCTGATAACACGAGAAGAAAGAAACTTCATTCTCAGACTTCAATTACTTTTCATAACAATATGGTTGCCATCATAAAAGGGTCTAGAGGATCGACCAAGAGACATTTAGCAACACTACTTTAAATGTTCTCCTTGATGTTCGAGAAATCAGACACCAAGTAAATGTCAGACTTCAGAGACAAAGGAAACCATAAGCACAGATCCTATAGTGGATCATAGAAGAAGCCTCATGAAGAGTGGTTGTTATTGCTGAATCAAAATAATATGACAAGAGGTCTTTCTGGCTAAGTGTGTCAACCATTACATCAATATTGCCAGATTTACAAAGAGACCTATGTCAAATCCTTGAGGAACACCAACCATCATTGCTGCTTGAGATTCAGCTTTGGTTAGGTGGTATGATACTTCAGACTCAGCATGTCCGAATAGAAAGTTTGCAACATTTACCGCAAAGGTAAGGTTACTAGATCCTCAAGATAGGAACTACAGTGTCAAGCTCCAAAATATGAGCTGGAGTGCTATACCCATGTATTGGCAACTTGTCGAGAGACAACTGCACACACATAAGGTATCAACAATCAAACACACGTGTGTCCTTAAGGAAAGAGAGATAAGTCTTCTCGAATTAACGACGGCATCTCTCAACAACTGCACGTGAACCGGAGAAGGTTACTTCTAACATCCAGAACACATACTTCGATATGACTCGAAGATGGTTCTCGAATTTTTTTCCAACATTAATGCCAAATGTTCCATATGAATCAAATCTATTATGGAGAAGATGAAGATGTCATCGATGGGCTCAACAACAAACTTATCAAGACACTCCAAGAAGATGACCTCGTATGTTATATGAACAAGGCAAGAGTATTGGTCAGACCAAAGACATGAAGATGTACTCAAGTGAAACATCACAAGAAGAAACATCATCAAGATAATCCTTGGAACTGAGTTTGATTTGACAATAACCCGAATCATATCAAAGGTGGCAGAAGATAACATATCCACAAAGGAAACATTATCATTTCTTCAGCACAACAAAACTAAACATCCCCTTAAGAAGGAACAAAGTCGGATATCACTTTTGTCTTACAACTCTCCAAGTTATTGTTTAAGCTCAACCAACTAGTTCAGGGGTATCCAATTACGGATCCTTGGAGAAAATAGCAGTTCAGAGAACTTGCTTGCTCAATAACTTGACAACACGGTCATGTGGCAACATGGCGATACTTCTAGTAGACATCTAGAATATCACGAACCACCGATATGTCACTTAGTTCGAGAGGAAGCTTGCTTGGTAAGGCAAGAAGACATAGTCTCAGAGCTTCGGCACAAGCCTAACTCTTTGACCGAAGAGAGTGCACCAGAATAATGGACTTGCTAGCACAATCAAACTTCGCTTAATGATAGGGTTAACCGATCATGCTAATAATGACACAAATGTCCTTGGAGATCAAAACAATAAAAATTGCTAGGAATTCTTAGATGATCACATTATTACACACACGCATCATTCTCGAGCACAAAAGCTCGAGTAAGGGTGGGTAAATATGTGTAAGAGCATCACTTCATTAAGGGGTCATAAAACTCAGCACGACCTCTTAGTACAAAAGAGTGTGACACTTTAAGGTAGAACAGATAGAAGCTATTCAATGCCTCTTTATCTGAGGACTACAACACTTTGACCTGGTCCTAGATATGACGAGGTACTGGAGTGTGTTTCTCCTAGATATTCCGAAATGGTTTGTCTTGATGGACCACAAGAGTATCTTACATCGAAAGACACCAATGCAGGTTACTACTTGGCTACCACCTGGTAGACAAAGGTCAGAAAACAATCAGGGGAAAAGAACATGCCCAGGATGGAATCCCAAGATGTGGATGCATAAGTCAACAATCTTCCGAGAAACCAATGCAGAGAAGGGGTAAGGTGTGGCAGAGTCACGAATATAGATGCGAGACTCTCGAGGAGTACTCTTGTCGTGATCTATTTGGTTCCATTAAAAACATCTGCCATAGCATGTGGTAGGGGAAATCCTTAGTTGTCACAATTTCAATCGTGACAAAACCACAAGCTTGAAGGCTATACTAGAAGGTACTAGCCATCCTGGGGTAATGTATGAACATTAACCACAGGGATCAACAACAGAGGTCAAATAAAGGATCTTGGGTTAAAGGTCAGCTTCATATACAAGATTCACAACACCAGAATCCAGCACAATCTGGGATCTTCGGTTCAAGTCCAAGGGTTAAAAACCCAAAGAGAAGAGTAACTACTACTTGAGTGACATAACTTACACTACAAGGTAGCTTCCAAGAGAAGAAACGACTTCGGAAGTACCCAAGCAAATGAAAAGGAGGCACTCGAGGCGAAAGGAAACCTCGAAGCCTAGAACAGAAAACTGAAGATCCAACAATATAATATTGTGGGTCCAAAAGATAGAGAGATCATGATGGAAAGGAATCTCTCAGATGAAGCAGAGCAAAGGGAATAAAGAATCCTCAACACACACAACTCTAGAGAACTCAACACTAGGTCAACTGGTTAAGAAACGGCATGCCAAGAAGGCACCTAAGTTTTGAAAGATTAGAAGAGATATCAAAACTTTTCAAAGCCAACACAAGATAAGATAACCCAGAGTTAGAGTGAAACTGGATAAGGAGAAAAAGAAGCATACTAGAGTTTTCGCAAATACTTTTCATCTTTGAAATAGTTTTTACTAGCACTAGACTCAACATCAACCAATAACAAGGTTTTCCTACGGTCGGTACTGCTCTGATATCAAGAACTGTGACACCCCCATGATCAGGGCTAAACAAATCTCAGACCTCCGTCTGACATAAGCTTAACCTTGAGCTCGAGAACATCCAGTGAAGAATCGGTAACACAACAATGACCCTGCGACACAAAATTTATTACAGCAAGCTCATAACTGAGCAGAGAACCAAATTATTACAAGAAGAGGTCACTGACCACAAACATCAAACAACGGAAGGCAAATTATGCTATTAAGTATAGCAAACTTAACAAATGGCCTAAGAGGCCTGAAGCATAACGATGACGTCCCAGACCATATATTCCAGGCTGCTGGCAGGGAACCCCAATCTACTCGTCAATGTTGATGTAGTATGGAACTCGTCTTTAGGTGAACACTTACTCTGTCAAAAGGATCAACAAAGCAACGGTGAGTACAGGGTGTACTCCGCAAGACTTATGGCTGGTGGAGTTGTTTTGCATAAACCCACTTTTGTTTACAAAACAAGAGAGAGAAGAAGCTCGTCAATTTAGAATATTTTAAAAGGTGATAAGAGAACGACATCTCCAAAGTATTGATCATCATATTTCGATATCCACCAATCATCATCATCTACCAACTAGGATCACCCCCTCTTACCCATGAGGAAGCATCCTTAAGCACACGTTGACCTGCCAAGTTTTACGATTAGGTTATAATTCTCAATGATCTTAGAATCTTGTCACCAAGCGTTCATAACCGTGAACACGGATTTTTGAAAAGATTTAACCCTGCAGGGGTGTACAACTTTACCCACACGTACCAACCGACTCTTAATGCCAGATCATTAGCCCTCTTCCTTGGAAGGCCGACAGAGGGTATGGTTGGCCACGACCTTTACCTTGCTTTCGTCGAGACCATGAGTCACGCAATAAGTATTGTTCAGCCGTAACGGGTCAAATACCGAAGCCGGTACTTAAAGATGTGAGGCGAGGTTGGTTAACAAGGGCTCCATCGACCCCAAGCAACCCGATCGACGCTTACCTACCTGTTATGAATGCACCTGCACCCGGCAAATCTTTCAAACGGTTTTCTATGCATATGTCGAATGGAACGCCCAAACTATGTGACTCATGGAATCTTAGGAAAGTTACTCAGGTGAGGGGTTCCCAAGCCCCGTGTGTTTATACGCTCGTCTTGGTTCCAAAGGCAAGAACTCAGGTCCTAGTGGTGCCGAGCATGGGACTAGAAAAACCACATCCCACCGTGGCCTCCCATACAAGCCTTAGCATGTTTAACTCATATCACCGATCTCATATCATCATGTTCTCCTGTCATACTAGATTCTCTGCATCTGATACATCATCTGGATGGACCAGACTCAAAAGCTATGCATGGCTAAGCAGACACGAATAAGAGCTCTAGCAGTGCACACAAGCCAAACCTAGTTATGCTAGGAGCTGTGGATCAGGTAATATAAGCTCAAAAGGGAGTAATGCAATAGATAGGATACTCTATCTATCGATAAAATACCACAATAGAATCATATGAATCATGGCAGAAATGGAAATGCTTTCGAAATCATAGGATTATATCATGGTAGGGCTATGCTTGCCTTTGCCTGTTGATAACCCATAAGCAGATCTTCGGACATCTAGCACTTGACTTGGTTTTGGTTGGTCAAGTATTGTTCGTCGATCTTCGATCTTCGACGGTGTTGTCCTCGTTCTTCGATCTCAATCTCGATCTCGTATTCTATTGGGAAGAACCAAACACCAGAAATAAAGGGGAAACAATCAACACATGGCATCGATGCAATGCTCAAACAATAATGATGATATAACAAGTTAATTTGCATTGAATTGAAACCCTAAAGCATGCTCGACAAATTAATCGGGGTTCCAAGGGGTGAAAACCCTAACTCGGGGAGACTCGGGAACATATGAGAGGGGTGCATTTGTTCTTCTAATTAAACTTGTCATGATATTTGATTAACAATGCATGATTATAGTGTAATTAGATAGTTCTCATTTTTCTGAACATTTTGGTATATTATACATATTTTTCTGACTTATAAATTAAAAGTTATTGAATTTACAATATTATATGAATTTCTGGAATTAACTAAAACCTTTTTCTGAAATTATTAAACAGCACTGGAACTTTTTACACCAGGGCTTCTGCTATCCCTAGAGACCGACAGATGGGCCCTAGGCCACCTCAGCATCCTCGTGGGAAAAGTGGAACAGGGGGGCGGTTTGCTATTCTCACCGAGGCAGAAGCTAGCCTGAGAGGCTGACGAGTGGGCCTGAGCCACGCAGGCTCCACGTGGACGCCACACGAGCGCCACGTTGTCTCGCCGGCCAACGGGCCAGGCGGCGGCGTGGGACGACGCTAGAGGGCGCGCGGGTAAGCGGGGTTGGGTCCATTGGAGAGAGGGGAGCAAGGCGGTTCGATTAGAGGTGGCGTCGCTCGGATTTGGTCACCGGAGCGTCGCCGGCGACCTTGTACTGTGGCGGCGTCGGGCGGCGCATGGCACGGGAGCGAACAAGAGTGGGAGGGAGAGAAAGGAGGGGTCCAGGAGGACCATGAGCTCACCTAGAGCGCAGAGAAGGGGTCAGCTCGGGGAGGCGTGGTCGGGAGTGGCAGCAATGGTGACGACGGCGCTCGGTCGGGCTCGGAGAAACGAAGTCAATGCCGATGACTGGAGGCGCCCGGGCTTGATTCCTTCGACGAGAAGAGGTAGGGGAACATGACGGCGCTTGTGGCGATCTCAGATACGCAAAGGGAGGCCAGGAGGAGCTCGAGCTCGAGGCCATGGCAGGCTAGGGTTCAGTATAGAGGGGAGAACGCGAGAGGAAGCGAGAGAGGATAAGACTGGTACGGGGTGAGAGAGGAGAGCTCGGCCGTTCTTATCCTTGGCTCGGCGGTCGGCGGCGTGCATCGTGACGCGGAGGGGATTGACGGCGGCGCATCAGACATGCAGCATCTTGGCGTCGGCACGTCGTTGACGAAGACGACGATGGAAGCAAGCGAAGCGGTATCGGGCTAGGAGTGGGCTGCACATGGGCTTGGTGGGCCGGATCTTGGGCTGCTGCAAAGCAAGGTCGACGGCTGCTAGCTGCTGCACGCGCGACAGAGGGAGTAGGGAAGAGGAATGGGCTCGGCCTAGTTGGAGTTAGGAAACTATTTTTCGTTCGTGAAATCTTTTCTGTTTTCTATTTCGACTTTCTCTTTTGTATTTCATTTTGTAATCTATTTTGAATAGTTTCAAAATACATGAGGCTTTGTAAATATTTAAAATAACAAGGAGACCCTTAATAACCATTTGGGTTCCAACTTTTTATACTTTTCAAATATAGCAAAACCCTTTTGAATACATTTCAAATAGATAGGGAAGCTAGGGTTTAGGGTTTTGTCCTTATTTTCTTGCATGCATTTTTATTAGATGATCATCATGATGCACAATCAAAACCTAATTGATATTTACCTAAAATTGGGGTGTTACATGGGAGTGGAGGACAAGATAGACATGTCAGAAGATTATAATAAGTTTGATGAAATTCCGCCCTTCAGAGTGAAGACTGACCCAACCATCCTGTTAAACGGTGCTGATACTCCATGGTTACGGCCGACGTGATCATAAGATTGACTATATGTATTAATTGAGCCATTTTTGGCACACATATGTATCTCAAAATGGAAATCAATGTCATATTTCTTCTGTTAACACTATATGTATTAAATGAGCCATTTTCTTCCCGCCATTTTTCTTCCCGCCGGTTCTTCCCGCCAGTTATCTTCCTGCCATTTCTCACTATATATATATATGTAGGGTTGGCCTCCATTGTTATTGCACATCTCTAGACTCATATCTGCAACCTCATCACTCTTTCTCATGGCTTCCACCGTATCACTAACCCCCAGGGAGGCGGAGGCGCTTTGCGCCTCGAACTACCCCTGCCCGTCGGGCTACTGCGTCCCTGTCGGCTGGATGCTGAGCGCCGGAGGCGTGCCGGTTCCTCCTGTCCCTCTAGGTGTGGCGCGCCGGATGTCCATCACGAACCACTACTACTTAGAGCTCACGCCGGAGCAGCGGAGGAATCCCAGATGGCATCCCGACTATTTCCCGACTTGGGAAGCCTTCTTCGAGGATCGGCGTAGGAGGGCGCTCGCCAGGCACGAGGAGGATGGCCCACCTCCTTAGAACTTCAACGAGGCCAGACGTCGGCTCTGGTGGCGCGGTTGGACTCTCCAGAGCGTCATGGCCTACGACACGACTCTAATCCCCGTCTACGCTACCCTCAAGTACAACCCACGCGTACTCAGCCTTCAAGGTTCAACTATGGCGACCCCGACGACGACAGCGACGATGGCCACGGCGAGTACGACGACTACAGTGGCGAGTATTACAGGTGTAGGCAGAAGCATGACTGAATCACTCCAACATTCCAAAACAAGTTCGGCCGATTGTGACTTAATCTGGATGTATCTTAATTTTCAGTTCTTCTATGTATCTTAATTTTCAGTCGTGCTTTGTTAGTTGCGTTATGTACTTTAATTCCAGTTCTATCGTAATAAAATTTTCTTCCCTCCCTTTTCCTCCCACGCATTCTGCCTGCCCTTTCCCATATGTTACTAGTCTGAATAGTTAGAATTTTATTTTTGAAAAACAAAAAATGTTTTAGGATTAATTATTCAAATACAAACAATTTTCATGTTGAAAGTTTTGTCAAATTCCAAAGTGTACAAAAGATGCTAAATTTAAATATCCAAACAATTCAAAAAATGTGAATACATAAAATATCATTTTCTCTAATAAAATATGGTTATATTCCTTTTCAGATGCTTAATATTTCTTAAGTTCAAAGTTTTAGGGTTTGACTATTTTAATTTTGTCTTAATTGAATAATCAAAATTTATATGTAAGTGTTTTAATCATTTTGAAAATTTTCATCTATAGTAACTATAAATTGTTTTTATATGAATGGATAGATCTTATTTTTCTGAAAATTATGATATATTATTCATATTTTTCTAAGTTACAATGAAAAAGATATGAATTTTCTTAATTCTATCCTATTTTTTGAATTAAAAAAGCCCCCATCCCTTTAATGTACGAAATAAATGCCCCCTTTAACACCGATTCGCCCCTTTAACACCGGTTCCAGCCACGAACTGGTGTTAAAGGGGGGTGCACGCGCGAAACGAATTACCCCCCCCTTTAACACCGGTTCGTGGCTGGAACCGGTGTTAAATGGGGGGTTATAACACAGCGCACGCATACTTCCTCTTCCCCAGCCAGACACTTACCAAAATTTGGGATCGAGCAGAGGAGCGCGCGGAGAACAATGACGATGTCGGCAGGCTGCTCGACCGCGCCATCGCCGTCCGCCGCCGCGCCAGCGCCATCCATCACCGCCCCTGCGCTCTCCGCCACCGTGCCCGCGCCGTCCGCCACTGCGCTCCTCGATGTCTGCCCCGCCTCGCGCCGTCTACACCGCGCGCGTGCCCCCGTCATCGGCCGTGCCTCCTCGTTGTCTGTGCCGCCTCGCCGTCATCGGCCGCCGTGCCCTAGGTGAGCCCGCACGCGCCTAGGATTTTTGTTTTAGGATTTTTGGTTTAGGATTTTGTTTTAGGATTTTTGTTTAGCAATTGTTTTAGGATTGTTTAGAGAATTTGTTAGAATATTTTGTTTTAGGAATTTGTTAGAATATTTTGTTTTGAGAATTTGTTAGAATATTTTGTTTTAGGATTGTTTAGAGAATTTTTTATAATATTTGGTTTTAGGAATTTGTTAGAATATTTTGTTTAGAGAATTTGTTAGAATACTTTGTTTTAGGATTGTTTAGAGAATTTGTTTGAATATTTTGTTTGAGGATTTTGTTAGAATACTTTGTTTAGAGAATTTGTTAGAATATTTTGTTTTAGGATTGTTTATACAATTTTGTTTAGCAAATTTGTTAGAATATTTTGTTATGATATTTTGTGTCATAATCATAATCAAAATTAAGTTTAGAGAATATTTTGGTAGGACTTGAATGTTAGGATATTTTGTGTCATAATCATAATTAAGTTTAGAGAATAATCATAATCATAGGATATTTTGTTTTAGGAATTTAGTGTTAGGGAATTGATTTTAGGATATTAATTGGATATATGGATATTTTGTGATATTAATAATTATGATATCAATCCTATGATAACGCGCGCACCTCCTCTTCCTCTTCCCCCAGCCAGATCGAGGAGCAGAGGAGCACAGAGAGAGGAGCCGTCTCCGCCATGCCCACCCACGCCGTCGTCGCCGTCGCTCCCATGGTGTTCACCCGCCCCTCCGCTCGCTCCCTCTCGCTCGGAGCCGTCGTCGCCTCGCTGCTCTGCAAGCGCCGCCACTGGCCGTCGTCGTTGCCTCGCTCCAGTGACCCCTAGGTAGGCGTCGCCCGTTTTAGGTAGGCCGCATCGCGCTGAGTCGAACGCGCTTGCTCGCGCGCCCTAGGTCACTCTCTTACTCTAGATAATATTTGTGTAGTTTTGTAAGAGTAATATGTATATTTGTGTATGAATCCAAGTCCACTTGAATGTTTACTCTCTTACTCTAGATAATATTATTGTTTTAGGAACTATGGATCCACTCAGTAGAAACCTTGAAGAGGAAGAAATAATGGAGAACATGATCCACGAGGACACCTCACAATATCTGAACTTGGAGGGACATGATAACAGCTCAAGTAGTCATGGAGAAGATGATGACTATGGTGAACGCACTTTAGTAATTACAAAGTCCGTCGAGGTATATATATATGCATGGATTAAGCCTATGTTAACTTGCACCGATTGATTTGTATATATTAACGCTTCTTTCTTCTTTTAGCCCTCTGGATCGACCAGCAAGCAATAATCTTCTTCTACGAAAACGAGCAAGCGAGGCACAAGCCATCGTTTGAAAGATCATGCAAAGTTCACGATCGAAGCAGTCTGTGTTGATGGCAGGCGATGGAGCCTAAGAAGGCCGCAGACAAATTTATACGTCAGGCTGGAGTTCTTGTTAGGGACCAAATCCCAATAATAATTGAATATTAGAATAAGCCAAAGAAGGGCGACGGTACCTTTGTCGACGAAAGATCCAAAGAAACGCTTTGGAATTCGCTGTTGGTAAATTTCACCCTACCGCTAGAGGAGGATGAAAATAAACCGGTTATAAAGGAAAAGGTCAAAGAGTGGAATCTAAAGAAGATGGCTGACGCTTTCCGCAACTAGAAGACAAAGTTCAACAAATTTGTCAATGCTCGCGAGACTCCAGATTTCGAGGACGCATATTATGCAAAGATAAGACCTCACTGGCCCGAATTTGTGGCGTACAAGGAAGGTGCTATAGCTACAAAGAGGTCAGAAACCAATACGCTAAATGCCCAGAAGAAGGAATATCACCAGAGGACGGGGTCAGGTGGCTACATATCGCAGAGGCCTAAGTGGGAGGAAGCCGAGAAGGCCCTGTGCGATAGAGGGATCACACCCCAGACACATGGGTGGGACCTACGTGCAAAGACTTGGTTCTACGGAATCGGGGCAAGGTTGGACCCAGAAACGGGATTGTGTATCTTCCCAACCCTCCTTGCCAAACCCGTCACTAAACTCATCACGACATACGAGGAAACAGCCGCCAGGACCTTCCATCCCGACAGAGAGAATGACTAGCTGACACGCGCCATCGGTAAAAAAGAACACCCTGGACTTGCACGAGGCACAAGGGGTATGACGTGGAAGGATGGGTTTGCCAAGTGGGGCGACTCTTACAGATGGCGCGGCAGAAAAGAAAAAGAGCGTATAGACCGGATGACACAGATAGAACATGCACTTGTGGTGCTGCAGGCGCAAGTGAATGCACAAAAGAGCCAGCAAGCTACCCGCCTATCTCAGCGGCACGAAGAGCCTGCATTGGAAGCTGCCGGCGGCCTAGACTCTGCGCGGAAAAACAGCATGGCTTCCATGAAGAACGTGCAGCCCACGCTTAAAATGGCGGGTCCTCCTCGATACCCCGTGGATGAGATCACGGAGAGCGAACACACTGAGTTGCATGTGAGATTAATGGGCTTATCCATTAAGGTGGCGGTCGGCTATGCCTTACCTCCTGTAGCTTGTGGAACTTACCACTGCCGACCAATTCCAGATGGCTATGTCATTGTCGGGGTGGATGAGGTTGTGAAGGAATATGAGGAAGCACAGCTTGACCATGCTACAGGTGAAGGAGAAACTCAACTCAAATTTGCAGTGAAAACAACCATTCTTTGGAAGAAGGAACACATCGTGCTTCCAAATTGGAGGCTGAAGGATTTCGCGGCATAGTAAATCAAAATTTTCTACGGATGCGAACAGAGGGAAGCCAAGATCTAATCTAGGAGATGCAAACAACGAGAGAGATTGGATTAGATCTTCATACCCTTGAAGATTCGCACAATGAACGTTACGTCAAAGCGTGGGTGATGTAGTCGTACTCGCTTCTCCTCCTCGCGATCCGATCCGATCTAGCACCACAAGTGGCGATGCCTCCGTGAGATGCACACGTGCGGCACCTCGACGTCTCCTTCTTCCTTGGTCCAGCAAGTATGGTGGAGAGATGGGTTGGATCTACAACGCGACGGCGCGGTGCAATTGGTGGAGAATTTCTGCAGCAGGGCTTCGCCTACAAGCAGTCGGGAGGGAGAGAGGAGGGCAGCAGGGCGGCTAGGGTTGGAGGGGAAGGTGTGGGGCGTTGGTGCGCCCCACCCCTCTTTATATAGAGGGGGGGCGCAGCCCTAGCCCCTCCCCCAAGCCCAAACCGGCGGCCCCAAAGGATAAGGAGTGGGGGGCAAGGAACCCCCCCCCCCCCCGTCTAGAAGGTCTATCTCGAGTTTAAAACCCCCTTGGCCGGCTAGGCCCTATGGGGCCTTGTGCCCCTGGCCCAATGCGGCCAGGGCACTCCCTCATAGGCCCATGCCCCTTCCCGGAAGGTGGGGCCACGTTGGTCCCCTTTCGGAAGGTTCTAGAAGCTTCCAGTACAATACCGATTAACCCGGAACAATTCCGAACTCCAAAAACTGCACTGCCTTATATGAATCTTATTCTCCGGACCACTCCGGAACCTCTCGTGATGTCCCGGATCCCATCCGAGACTCCGAACAAAAAACTCATAAACCAATTATCCAATCTATCCTAGCGTCGAGACACGTTAAGTGTGTGACCCTGCGGGTTCGAGAATATGCAGACATGATCTTCTATCAATAATCAACAGCGGGGTCTGGTAACCCATATTGACTCCCACACATTCATCGATGATCATATCGTATGAACCACGATGCCAGGATTCAATCAATCCCATATATATATTCCCTTCGTCTCGCAATATTTTACTTGCCCGAGATTCGATCGTCGGTACCGTCATACCTAGTTCAATCTCGCTCACGAAGTACTTTACTCGTTCCGTAATCCGATATCACTTTGTGATTAACTCCTTAACCACATGCTTGCAAGCGGTGTTGATATCGATTACCGAGTGGGCCCGAAGTATATCTCTCCAACTTGGGAGGGACAAATCCCATCTCGATACATACAACCCAACAGATACTTTCCGATCACCTGAGAGACACCTTTATGATCACCCTCTCATAGGATGACGTTTGATGACCTCAAAGCTTTCTTCCGATACCAGGGAGTTGTATTATCTCATGGTCTAAGGAATACAATATTTGACATAAGAAAAGCTTCGCAAAGACGAACACGATGACACGATCTAATTGCTTCGCTTAGTTTGGTTGCATCCATCATATCATTCTCCCAATGATATGATCTCATTATCAATTGACAACTCATGTATATGGTTAGGAAACCTTAACCATCATTGATCAATGAGCTAGTCCATAGAGGCGTACTAGGGACACGGTGTTGTTCACAAACCACACAAGTATTAAAGTTTCCGCTTAATACAATTCTAGCATGGAATATAAACATTATCATGAACAAGAATTATAATAATAACATCTTTATTATTGCCTCTAGGGCATAATTCCAACAGTCTCCCACTTGCACTAGAGTCAATAATCTAGTTTACATCGGCAACAATCTCACACCCATGGCAATCGAGGTGCTAATCATGTTTTACACGTGGAAGAGGTTTAGTCAATGGATCTGCGACATTCAGATCTGTATGTACTTTGCTAATCTTCGATCTCCATCGCTATATAATCTCGGATTATATGAAACTTGCGGTTGATATGCTTGGTCTTTGGATGATATCTAGGTTCCTTAGCGAGTGCTATGGCGCCGGTGTTGTCACACAATATCTCCAAGGGTCCAATGCACTTGAACCACCAAGCTCGGATGAAGTTCCTGATCCAAACTCCTTCACTTGACGCTCGCAGCAGCCATGTATTCCGCTTTCACTGTAGACCCCGCGATCACGCTTTGCTTGCGCTTCTCCACTCACTCCTCCATTCAAAATATAAATGTATCCTGTCTTTGATTTAGAATCATCCTTGTCGGTGTCGAAACTAGCGTCGACGTAACCTTTTACGACGAGCTGTTCATCACCCCATAGACTAAGAACATTTCTTTAGTCCTATTTAGGTACTTTAGGATGTTCTTCACGGCTGTCCAAATGTTTCACTCGGATCACTTTGATATCTCGTCAAACTAAGAGCATTGGACACATCCGTCTAGTACACAAGATGGCATACATGATAGAACCTATGGCCGAGGCATAAGGCACTTTGCTCATAGCTTCCTATCATTTCATCAGAATGGACACTGAGCCTTGCTCAATATCTTACCTGACTGCCTAGGCACTGAACCTTTCTTTGCCTTATCCATTCTGAACCTTTTCAGAACTTTGTCTAGGTATGTACTCTGGCTTAAAGCTATCAGGCGTCTTTGTCTATCTCTATAGATTTTGATGCCCAATATATAAGCAGCTTCACCTAGGTCTTTCATTGAAAAACACTTGTTCAAATAACTCTTCACATCGTTAAGCATGTTAATGTCATTTCCAATAATCAATATGTCATCCACATATAGTACCAGAAATGTCACCGAGCTCCCACTCACTTTCTTGTAGATACAAGCTTCGTAGCTATTTGGAACAAATCCAAAGCTCTTGATCACTTGATCAAAACGAAGGTTCCAACTCCGAGATGCTTGCTTCAGTCCATAAATGGAACGCTGAAGTTTGCATACTTTATCAGCATCCTTAGGATCGACAAAACCTTCGGGTTGCATCATATACAACTCTTCATCAATGTTGCCATTGAGGAATGCAGTCTTGACATCCATCTGCCATATTTCATAATCATGAAATGCAGCAATTGCTAATAAAATCTGAATGGACTTAAACATCGCTACGGGAGAGAAAGTCTCATCGTAGTCAACACCTTGAACTTGTCGAAAACCTTTCGCGACAAGCCGTGCTTTATAGACGGTAACATTACCATCCGCGTCCGTTTTCTTCTTGAAGATCCATTTGCACTCAACGGCCTTTCGGTCGCTAGGAGGGTCCACCAAAGTCCATACTTGGTTTTCGCTCATGGATCCCAATTCGGATTTCATGGCTTCTAGCCATTTCTCAGAGACTGGGCTCATCATCGCTTCCTCGTAGTTCGTAGGTTCACTGTCTTCTACTAACAAGACAACAAGACAGGTTGCCGTACCACTCGGGAGGGGCACGCGACCTTGTCGACCGCGACGCTCAAGAGCAAGATCGTCCAAGCTTCATGATCCTTGTCATTAGCTTCCTCTATTGTTGGTGCAAAGGTAATCGAACAATTTCAGGTGTTGCGCTACTCTCCAATTCAAGAGAAGGTTCAATAACCTCGCCTATCTCTACTTTCCTCCCACTCACTTCTTTCGAGAGAAACTCCTTCTCAAGAAAGGAACCGTTTGCGACAAACACTTTGCCTTCGGTTACGTGATAGAAGGTATACCCAATAGTTTCCTTAAGGTATCCTATGAAGACGCATTTCGCTTTGGGTTCGAGCTTGTCCGCATCAACTTCTTGACGAAGCTTCAGATCCCCAAACTTTAAGAAACGACAACTTAGGTTTAGCACCAAACCACAGTTCATACGGTGTCGTCTCAACGGATTTAGATGGAGCCCTATTTAAAGTGAATGCAGCGGTTTCTAATGCATAACCCCAAAATGATAACGGCAAATCAGTAAGAGACATCATTGATTGGACCATATCTAATAAGGTTCGATTCCGGCGTTCAAACACACCATTGCGCTGTGGTGTTCCGGGTGGCGTGAGTTGCGAAACAATTCTGCTTGCTTTAAGATGCGTGAGAAAATCATAACTCAAATATTCACCTCCACGATCGGATCGTAGAAACTTAATCTTTCTGTTACGATGGTTCTCCACTTCATTCTGAAATTCTTTGAACTTTTCAAATGTTTCAGATTTATGTTTCATTAAATAGATATACCCATATCTACTTAAGTCATCGGTAAAAGTGAGAAAATAGCGATATCCACCGCAAGGTCAAACACTCATCGGTCCGCATACATCGGTATGTATGATTTCCAACAAGTCCGTTGCTCGCTCCATCATACCGGAGAACGGGGTTTTGATCATCTTGCCCATGAGGCATGGTTCGCATGTGTCAAATGATTCAAAATCAAGAGACTCCAAAAGTCCATCAGAATGGAGTTTCTTCATGCGCTTTACACCAATATGACCTAGACGACAGTGCCACAAATAAGTAGTATTATCACTATCTACTTTGCATCTCTTAGCCTCAATGTTATGGATGTGTGTTTCATCCCTTTCGAGATTTAGAAGAAATAAACCATTCACAAGAGGTGCATGACCATAAAAGATGTTACTCATATAAATAGAACAACCATTATTCTCCGATTTAAATGAATAACCGTCTTGCAATAAACAAGATCCAGAAATAATGTTCATGCTCAATGTAGGCACATAATAACACTTATTAAGGTTTAAAACTAATCCCGAAGGTAAAACTAAGGAGAGCGTGTCGACGGCCATCACATCAACTCTTGATCCGTTTCCAACGCGCATCGTCACCTCATCCCTCGCAAGCCGTCGTCTATTCCGTAGCTCCTGTTTCGAGTTACAAATATTAGCAACTGAACCAGTATCAAATACCCAGGAACTACCACGAGGGCTAGTAAGGAAAACATCAATAACATGTATATCAAATATACCTTTGATGGTGCCAGCCTTCTTGTCCGCTAAGTACTTCGGACAGTTGCGCTTCCAGTGACCCTTGTCCATGCAATAGAAGCACTCAGTGTCCGGCTTAGGACCAAACTTGAGCTTCTTCTTAGCAGGGGCAACGCGCTTGCCGCCGCCTTTCTTGAAGGGCTTATTTGCACCCTTACCTTTCTTGAAGGTGGGGGGCTTGTTGACCATCAACATATGATTATTCTTTTTGATGTCCACCTCAGCTACTTTCATCTTAGCGAAGAGCTCAGTGATCATATCAGTGGAACCAATTTGATTGTGAGCAACTACAAAACTTTTGTAGCTAGGAGGGAGTGATTGCATAACTCTGTCAATCTTGAGCTCCTCTGGAATCTTGATCCGATTGCTCAAAGGCGTTGAGTGTAGCCCGACATCTTAATGGCGTGCTCACTAACGGAACTCCTTCCTCCATCTTGTAGTTAAAGAATTTCTTAGAGATCTCATAT
The DNA here is from genome assembly GCA_023614405.1 of Avena insularis. Lineage (NCBI taxonomy): Eukaryota > Viridiplantae > Streptophyta > Magnoliopsida > Poales > Poaceae > Avena > Avena insularis. The sequence goes on along the minus strand of CM042689.1, from coordinate 23,702,295 downwards.
CTCTCGAGCGGGCTTGAGTCCAAACATGTTTTTCAGCTCCTCGAGAATCTCAAAGGGCCCGGCGAACTCCTCAAAACAATTTTGAAGATCCGATTCCATAGCATACAACATGGCGATCTTAATCAAATCATAATCATCCTTGCGCGACTGATAAACAGCTTTCTCATCAGCCGGCGCATCTATAACAGGGGCGTCACCTAGCGCTTTCTCAAGGACATAGTCCTTTTGTCCGCCAGCGAGAATGATTCTCAGAATGCGGAACCATTTGGTGAAGTTAGACCCATTGTTTCTAAGCTTTTCTATCTCAGCAAAAACGTTGAAGTTGAAGTTGGACTTGGCCATGTGATCTACAGTATTTGCAAGTACAATTTAGACTATGTTCATGATAAATATTTCAACTTAATCAAATTTCTAGATGAACCCCACTAAATTCAACATCCCTCAAGTTGTTTAGTGAACACGATCCAAATTCACCACACCTAATCCGATCATCACGAGAAGAGATGTGCTTTCAATGGTGGACAACGAAGTGTCGATCATATCATTCATATGACTCATGCTTAACCTTTCGGTTCTTGTGTTCCGAGGCCATGTCTGTACATGCTAGGCTCGTCAAGTTAGACCCAAGTATTTCCGCGTGTGCAAAACTGGCTTGCACCCGTTGTATGTGAGCGTAGAGTCTATAGCACCCGATCATCACGTGATGCTTGGACACGACGAACTTTCGCAACAGTGCATACTTGGGAGAACACAGTTTTTATCTTGATCTTTAAGTGAGGAATCATCTTATAATGCTACCGTCGCGATCTAAGCATAATAAGATACATAAAAGGATAAACATCACATGCATATAACTTTATGTGACATGGTATAGCCAATCTTCGCGCAATGATCTCCATCTTGTGCGTGCCGGCATGATCTCCATCACTCCACCATGATTGCCTCCACCACGAATAGCAACTACAACTATTGCTAACTACTTAGCGATAAAGTAAAGCTATTACATGGCATATAAGAAGTTGACTCGCAGGTCATACACAATTATAAAGACAACCATATGGCTCCTGTCGGTTGTGTACTCATCGACATGCAAGTCGTGAAACATTACAAAACATGATCATCGCATACATTATACACATCACATCTTGGGCCATACCATATCATAGAAAACACTCCCTGCAAAAACAAGTTAGACGCCTCTACTTTGTTGTTGCATGTTTTACGTGGCTTATGGGAGTAGATGCTAAGAACGATTGTTACCTACGGAAAGCCACAACGGTGATATTATGGTTGCCAAACTCCGGTGTTAATCCCATGACAACTATAGTGAGAGAAACTGACATCCACCAGCCGCATGTGTGGAACAAGCCACATGTCAAGTGCGGAGCCGGTCTCGCGAACGAAGTCGCGTAAAGTTGGCCTGGACCGCTTTAATCTCACTATACCGCGTCATAAGAAGAACACAAACAAGAGGCTTGCAACAGAAAACATCAACGCCCGCAACAACCATGTTGCGTTCTACTCGTGAAACACATCTACGCATAGATCTAGCTCTGATACCACTGAAGGGTTTCGCGGCATAGTAAATCAAAATTTTCTACGGATGTGAACAGAGGGAAGCCAAGATCTAATCTGGAGATGCAAACAACGAGAGAGATTGGATTAGATCTTCATACCCTTGAAGATTCGACTGGTGAACGTTAAATCGGAACGTGGGTGATGTAGTCGTACTCGCTTCTCCTCCTCGCGATCTGATCCGATCTAGCACCGCAAGTGGCGATGCCTCCGTGAGATGCACACGTGCAGCACCTCGACGTCTCCTCCTTCCTTGGTCCAGCAAGTATGGTGGAGAGATGGATTGGATCTACAACGCGACGGCGCGGTGCAATTGGTGGAGAGTTTCTGCAGCAGGGCTTCGCCTACACGCAGTCGGGAGGGAGAGAGAGAGGAGGGCAGCAGGGCGACTAGGCTTGAGGGGAAGGTGTGGGGGGGGGGGGGTGCGCCCCAGCCCTCTATATATAGAGGGGTGGGCGCCAGCCCTAACCCCTCCCCCAAGCCCTAGGCCGGCGGCCAAGGAGGGAGGAGTGGGGGCAAGGAAACCCCCCCCCTTCTAGAAGGTCTATCTCGAGTTTAAAACCCCCTTGGACGGCTAGGCCCTATGGGGCCTTGTGCCCTTGGCCCAATGCGTCCAGGGCACTCCCTCATAGGCCCATGCCCCTTCCCGAAAGGTGGGGCCACGTTGGTCCCCTTCCGGAAGGTTCTAGAAGCTTCCGGTACAATACCGATTAACCCGGAACAATTCCGAACTCCAAAAACTGCACTGCCTTATATGAATCTTATTCTCCGGACCACTCCGGAACCTCTCTTGATGTCCCGGATCCCATCCGAGACTCCGAACAAAAACTCATAAACCAATTATCCAATCTATCCTAGCGTCGAGACACGTTAAGTGTGTGACCCTGCGGGTTCGAGAATATGCAGACATGATCTTCTATCAATAATCAACAGCGGGGTCTGGTAAACCATATTGACTCCCACACATTCATCGATGATCATATCGGATGAACCACGATGCTAGGATTCAATCAATCCCATATATATATTCCCTTTGTCTCGCAATATTTTACTTGCCCGAGATTCGATCGTCGGTACCGTCATACCTAGTTCAATCTCGTTCACAGCAAGTACTTTACTCGTTCCGTAATCCGATATCACTTTGTGATTAAATCCTTAACCACATGCTTGCAAGTGGTGTTGATATCGATTACAGACGGTGGGCCCGAAGTATATCTCTCCAACTTGGGAGGGACAAATCCCATCTCGATACATACAACCCAACAGATACTTTCCGATCACCTGAGAGACACCTTTATGATCACCCTCTCATAGGATGACGTTTGATGACCTCAAAGCTTTCTTCCGATACCAGGGAGTTGTATTATCTCATGGTCTAAGGAATACAATATTTGACATAAGAAAAGCTTAAAGAGGCGAACACGATGACACGATCTAATTGCTTCGCTTAGTTTGGTCCATCCATCATATCATTCTCCCAATGATATGATCTCATTATCAATTGACAACTCATGTCTATGGTTAGGAAACCTTAACCATCATTGATCAATGAGCTAGTCCATAGAGGCGTACTAGGGACACGGTGTTGTTCACAAACCACACAAGTATTAAAGTTTCTGCTTAATACAATTCTAGCATGGAATATAAACATTATCATGAACAAGAATTATAATAATAACATCTTTATTATTGCCTCTAGGGCATAATTCCAACAGAGGCCACTGGCACCCCCGCCGTCTCCGTCGTGATCTGAGCCACCTCACCGTCTCAAGTTATCGAATACTCCTCACCTCCGTCGCTTCAGCCATCTCTCTCTGCAGCAACCATCTTCAAGGCCACCATCTCCTACGCGTCAGCCATGTTCGGCGCGCTAGCCATCTCCGGCGCTTCAGCCATCTCCTTAGCATAAGTGGAAGAGCACAGCCATGAAGAGCATCACTAGCACTGCCACGAAGAAATCCGCAGGAAACCATATGCCAAAGAGTTCAAGAAACTATGTCCCGCAGCCTTCCGCCAAGCCATTGTCGGTATTACCGTGGAATCGCAGCGACGAGGAGACCAATAGGATCTCGGAAGAAGAGGTCAAGAAATTCTTTGCACCTAGACGAGCCGAGCCAAAGGAGAAACTAGATCCGGCGGTGGTGGAGAAGTTTTACAATAATATTTTGAAACCAGAAACCCCACTTGTGCCGGACTACGAGCGCCAGATTATGAAGGGGGATGCAAGGCGGAGGGAGACTGAAAGTAGCAGTCGTGCGGAACCCCAAAAAACATTTCCCATGCTCGGAGAGCCGGAAAACCAATCATGCGCCCCGCTCCAAGTGTTCGACACATGAATAGATCCTCCTGTAAATGATTACGAGGCAGAGCTAGAAATAAAGGCTAATGAGATGGGGATGACTTACATTGCATACTTGAACATCATGGGAGACAACTTGCCCAAAGGCGATGTCAACCCCATACAGCCATGGAAGTATGGGAAGAATCTCGTCAAGAAAGAGGAGCTCAAGAATCTACCAACAAAGATGCGAAGATTGCACAAGTGGTACCTTGATTTCTGCAAGACGAGAAAGGAAGAATGGATCACGACGCATATAAGAGATGAGATTTTCTTGTGCGGAGACGATGAGATCGCCTTCAACATTCAAGACTTGCATTTTCTATTCAATCATAAGGAACTCGACAAAGCTACCATCAGTCTTTATTGTGTGTAAGTACTATTTCTATAATTTCTATCTCATCTCATTCAATTCATTAATTGCATGTATATATATGCTCACCATATATGTATATACTATTATGCAGGAAAAAGGTTATGGAATGCATGAAAGGAGGCCCTTTTGACATTGGGTTCATTGACCCAAATAGAGTTCATGGACAAGTGGTAAAACACAGACCCTGGCAAACAGAGGATTTTTTGCTAAGGTCTTTACTGAGACAACAAACCAAAAGGGAAATACTATTGCCTTACAACTTCTCGTGAGTACTGTTACCCTCTCTTGTACACATTATGTTTCGGCTTACTCTATGTTAAGTGTAACCGATGATGAGTTATGCTTGCGCAGGTTCCACTTTATTCTGCTAGTCATTCAACCTGACTCAAAAAAATTCCTTGTCATGGACTCGTTACGAAAAGACCAAGAGCTATGGGTAGACTTTAAAGAGATGCTCCAGAGGTAATTTCAATCATATTATCGCACTAGATCGGCAACTTTCGTGACAACAAGTAATTAATTACTCCTTTATCCATTTTATTTGTCGGACAGGGTTTGGAAAAGGTTCACGGGCAGGGCCGTGGGTGAATGGTCAGAAGAACTAAAATTTGTAGACCAAAATGTAAGAAATACTAGCTAGCTAGGTCTGCGTATCTCTTTGATTCTGCTTCCAATTCCATTATATCATGCTTTATTGATTATTATTTTGATTGAATTCTCTATTCTCGTAAAGTGCGTGCATCAAGGACCCGGCAATAACTTATGTAGATACTATGTTTGCGAGTTCATTCGTAACACGATATGTGCGACGGGCCAAGCCGCACTAGAACAACTTAGAGTAAATAAACAAAGTACACAATATTATTTTATTACCATCAATTGTGTTGAGTTTTATTCATATATATTGACCATATTGTTCATATATATTTAGATCGAACGGATGCGGGACCAACTCCTACCATTTGACCGTATACGAGCCATTCAAGAGTAATTGGCGGGGTTCATACTTAATGAGGTCGTCACGCCTGGCGGAGAACTCTTTAGATATCCACCAAAATGAACGTGTACGGAGATATTATATTGTATATATGCTTGAACGTGTTTGTCTTGTACTTGATGCTTCAACGTTTATGAAGAATACCACAATGACGATATTTGTGTATAATAATAGTTGCTTAATTATTCATGTACTCGTATATACCGACGATGTATGTGTATACCTCTACTGATCGATTCCCCCTCCTCCCTCCCCGTCCCCGCCGCGCCGCAGAAATACGCCCAGAACGGGGCGGCGGCAGAACTCTACCGCGGCAGAGATTTATGTCATTTTCCTGCTGCGGTAGAGATTTATGCATTTTTCCTGCCGCGGTAGAGAACAGTTACGAACCGGTGTTAAAGGGGGGCCCTGAGCGTTACGGCAACCCCACGTGCGTCACCCTTTAACAGCGGTTCATATAAGAACCACTGTTAAAGGGGGGCTCTAACACCGAACCTCCAACAGCGGTTCTACAACCGTTGTTAGAGGCTGGTTCGAACCGGTGTTAGAGGCCTGTGTGTGCACTAGTGGAGGTGTTTTCTCAGGGACCCTAAATTTTTTTTCAGTTCGGTCCAATTTGGAATGTCTGTTCTGTCCACTTTTATCACGCGGAACCGAAAACTGGCGGTTATTTTTATGGTTCCGTCTTTTTACGGTGTCGGCTAGAGATGCTCTTAATTCATATGTGAACCCGTAAAATTAACCATCCTTCGCGAATACTTCCTCAGTTTGAAAATATAAGATATTTTAGGTTAGTAAAGTTAACGTATCTAGACACTAAAAGGTGTCTAGATTCATTTGAACCTACACACTAAAAGGTATCTAGATACATCTTCTTCGTAAATTTAAAACGTCTTATATTTCTAAACAGAGGGAGTACAAAATATTCGTGAATGGATTTGTCCATGACAAACGTGGGGATGTTTTTACGCCTGTATAATTACATTCTTTTTATTAATTCGTCGAGACACTAGCTTCATGTCTTTCGAAAAAAACATTATGCTGGATCCTAGTTACAAAAGTTGCAAGACATAACTTCGATGTAGATTTGGTGCGAGTGAACCCCTTTTAAACAATAAAAACAAGAGGAAACTAAAAATACTAAAAAGTTATAGCTTGAATCATGGGTGTGAAGAATGTATGCAAGTATGTGCATCCCAAGTTGAATCTAAAATACAAAAAAATGCAACTTATGCGAAAGACAAAATGTCCGAGTACCAATATAAGGACTAGATTTGACTGTTCAAAGAAATACAAAGTCCCATCTTCTTATTTTTTGTTTAGGCCACATATGGTCGTATTTTACTTTTTGAGAATTTGCATGAGTAAGTATCAAAGTTATATGTATAGGTGCTTGAATTAACTTAATTTATAACAACTTTGTAATAGTATTTTTTCAATATTTTGAGTTTGGCTATTTTCGAACACAACGTTAATTGATTTCCTTGTCGCGGTCGGGTGGTTGGTTGCTGGTGATTGCCCATACAGCGGGTGATCACTACGGGAAAAATGTCGCTGGCATGTAGACACGTCTTTGCCGTGTGCCAAATGGACCGGAACACGGCAAAGTCTGGTTCAAAACGTATCTACTTTCTCGAACACTTTGCTATTGTTTTTCTTCTATACTTGTGTCATTTGGATACAACTAACATGGACTGACGCTGTTTTCAGCAAAATTACTTTGGTGTTTTGTTTTTGTGCAGAAAATGAACTATCAGGAAAAATCCCGGAAAATATGCCAAAAACTATTTCTCACCAGAAGAGCCATGGAGCCAGAAGGGGAGACAGAGAGGAGGCCTGGGGGGCCCAGACCCACCCCAGGCGCGGGCCCACCTAACCCCGCGCCTGGAGAGGGTTTGGCCACCCTAGGCAGCTCCTCAGCCTCCCTCCGCGCCTATAAGTTGCCTTATGACCTAGAAACTCAGGGGGATTCGATAGTTTTCCAAAAAGAGTTCCGCTCCGCCGCCACCAGAAACCAAGATTCGGATCCAGAAACTCCGTTCTGGCACCTTGCCGGGACGAGGAATTTGGAGAGGATCATCGCCCTCGTCATCACCAACGCATCTCCATCAACCATCGATGTTTCCCTCATCCATGAGTGAGTAATCCCCCGCTATAGGCTTGTGGATGGTAGGGATTGAATGAGTTCTATCATGTAATCGAATAAGATTGTTAGGGCATAGTGCCTAGTATCTCTATTAGTGTTATTTGACTTTGTTGCAACTTGTTGTGCTTAATGCTTGTCACTAGGGCCCGAGTGCCATGATCTTAGATCTGAACTTATTATTAAATCATTATAATATTATTGTTTGTGATCTTATCTGCAAGTTGTGTACACATATCATTGTCCGGATCCAAAGGCCCCAAAGTGACAATAATTGGGACAACTGGAGGGGATGGCTGTGGTGTGAGGATCACATATGTTCACGGAGTGTTAATGCTTTGCTACGGTGATCTATTAAAAGGAGCACCTTAATTGCCAGTAGTTCCCTAGAGGCCCCGCTGCCACGGGCTGGCTGGACAGAAGATGTTGTGCAAGTTCTTATTGCGAGCACGTATGACTATATTTGGAGCAGATGCCTAGGATTGTTTAGTACTTGGATGCTTGTTATTATTTATCTACAATGCCCTAGATCTTGAAGTTACATGTTTAGACTCGTCCATGCAACACCCGTATATCCATCCCTATGCCTACCGCACTCGAATCCTACTGTTACCGTTACTGTTACTATTGCTCACGTTTCACTATTGATGTTGTTGTTGCTTTGCTGTTGCTGCTACAAACTGTTGCTACTAATAAACTTCTGTGAGCAAGAACTATTTCTAGGTGCAGCTAAATTGACAACTCAGTTGTTAAAGCTTGTAAGTATTCTTTGGTTCCCCTTGTGTCGAATCAATAAATTGGGTAATACTACCCGCGAAGACTATTGCGATCCCCTATACTTGTGGGTCATCAAGACTATTTTTTGGCGCCGTTGTCGGGGAGCATAGCTTTATTTGAAAGTTCACTTGGATTTATTATTGTTCACTGCTACTCCTTTCATCATGGGGAAGTCTCGTGATGGAAAGTTCCCTATTTTACCATCCACTACAAGAAGAGGTATAGTCCTAAATACCTCTGCTACTCTTGATTTACCGTATGTTATAAGTAAGCTTGTCACACCACCACCACATACACATGCTACACACACTGCTACTATTGTTGAGTCTGAAACTGCTTTTGATGCTCATGATGTTACTTCTACTGTGCTTGATGCGAGTGGTTCATTAGGTCCTTTTCTAGATGCTACTATGGCTAGTCTAGGAAATACCGAAACTCCTAGTGAAGCCACTGTTACACCTGTTAGCTCACCTGAGGCTAGTGAGAGTTATGATATTAATGATGGTTACATAGAGTTCACTAATGAATTTGTTGAAGAGTGCCGAAACACACATGGTACTAGTGCTATGAAGAGTCTCCTTGCTAGACATACTATTATGCCTAAGTTATCCTCTGATCCTAAGTTTGCCACTTCTCCCATAGATATTAAAGATGAAGATTATGATTTCTCTCTTGATTTATCTTATTTAGATATTGTTGAGAAAGAACCTTTTTGTGGGAATGAAAATGAGAGTGTCGTGGCTCATATGAATGAGCTTTCTACTATGAGTGCTTTGTTCTCTAATGATTTTAAGATGCGCAAGTACTTTGTTGCTAAGATCTTCCCTTTTTCACTAAAAGGAGAAGCTAGGGCTTGGTTTAATAGATTACCTCCTGCTTCCATTGATATCCCTGATTGCTTGATTGCTTCTTTCTTCCATAAATATTTTCCTCCTACTTCTAGACATGCTGCTTTGCAGAGGCTTTTTGATTTTAAACAGGGAGAAGAAGAGAAATTTCCTGAGTCATGGACAAGGTTCTGTGCCTTGATTCATGCACATCCTGGATGTCCATTGCCTAAGAATGAGCTTCTTGATATTTATTATAATAGAATAACTAATGATTCTAGGACCTACCTAGATAGCTTTGCTGATTGTGTTTTTAGGAAAAGGACTCTTACAGATGATGAAGAATTAATGGCTAAGATAAGCAAGAATTATGATGATTGGACTTCAACTGAGATGAATGCACCTGAGCCTATTACTCTTGAACCAGTTGTTCCTGAACCAATTCCAGCACCAACAACAAAGAAGAGGGGAGTTATTGCATTAAATGATGAAGTGATGAAGGAAGCTAAGGAGTGTCTAAAGGATAAAGTTATTAGAGCTGAAGATGTGAAGAATCTACCTCCTGTAGAAGAATTATGTAGGCCAATTCCCCACTCATATACTATTGAGGTACACTCTCTCCAACACTTTGATGAAGGGGATATTACTTATGGTAAGCCTCCTAATCAATGTCTAGAGGAACTTGACACTTTTATTGTTAAGTAAGGTCATTTTAATAAACAAGTTCAGAATCATTTATTGGAAAACTCTAGAGCTATCCATGAGTTGAAAGATATTGTGGAAAGAACTTCTAATGATATTAAAATGCTTTGTAAACACTTCCAAATGGTCCAACCCCAACTTGATCAACTTGCTAAGGTATAAAAGGATAGTGTAACTACCTCGGTGAATTACGCTCCTAGTTACAAGCCTGGATGAGCGGAAATGGTTAAAATAGTACGGTGGGGCCCAAATGCCACTCACAGGTAGACCTTTCGGCCGTCCTAACCATTTCCAAACATCGGGACAAGAACGGCGTAATCGGCGAAGGATCAACTACATACACAAATGAGTATGTATGCAAGCCACCATACAACAGTCCTCGAGCCATTCCATCTAAAAGAAATAGAAATATTGCAGCATACGGCAAGATCCAAATATCCTAGATAGATATAATAGTTTAGGATATCTCCTCATACATCAAACATCGAGTATCGGTGAGCGGAAAACAAGATCCGAGTACGGATAAGAAGCAAATTGGCATAAGATGCCCCATAAATAAACACATCCATACAGATCTCACGGATCCCGTTCGAATCTCTACACGAATGATCGTTGCCCACATCGTCGTCTCCTCCACCCAGTATCCATCTTGCGAGCTTACATGCTCATCTGAATCAAACAATTTATCGTGTGAGACCCTAGGGGTACTCAGCAAGTCTTTATGCCTCTAAAGGGACACAACAGGGTGACGCAATTGCAGCAAAAGATAAACCCTAACAATTCTATAGATACCGCTAACCATCCGCCTAACCAAAGATGAGCGGATGTCCGTCAATTAATAACAACAGTTATAATAATATTAACAGATCCATCCTCCTCCTCGCTTACGACGAGGAAGCGGACCAACAACCCCCATCCGCTGGCAGTTTTATTATCCATTCCATGAGTGTTGTACTATTTACTAGTGCATTACTTGGTCAAATTAAAAGCTGTACTTTAGTTATTCTTGTCTATGATCGAAAGCGTGCTCCAAGTCGTCCATAACCGCGGACACGGCTTTGAAAGTTTTACCTGAGGGTGCACAAATAGCAACACACACTCGATCAACCTCGGAAAAACCAAATCAAAACCCAACGAGGCATTCACAAAGCGATCACAGATTCAGAAATATTTCAGGGGCCACCCATTAAGCTACCATAGCGAAGTTGGCGGCTCAGACGGACTCAAGATTTGCGTCAATGGCTGTAAACGACGGGAACCTGAAAGTGTGGTGGGCTTGTCGACACTGGTGAAAACACTCGCTTCCTAAACAGTACGGTGCATTCCTCGCACAATTTTAAATTAAGCGATGAGGCATGGCATAAGTACAAGATAGTAATAAAGCCCCAAACTACTTTGTGGCCCCAAGAAATAAGAATGAATCAAGCTCTACGCTCGGGGTTCATAAGCCTCCGGATGTGGATAAGCGCGAATATTCAAGGAACAGGAATCAAGTACTCGGGGTCCTACGGGACACAAGTGAGCATGAAAAACCAAATAGCAGATATTGCTCACCGGTGCCACTTTCATTAGTTATCCCATTACTACTCAGGTTAAGTTGTTTAGGTACCTCGTTATCCATCAGACACTCACATACCCTACACATGCTGTTCTACGACCCGCATGGCTCAAACAACTCCTGTAGTAATGGCTCATGGGATGGAGGAACAAGCTTCGGTGGGGTTTAAAAGTAAAGGCTATGCAGTACTTGGGATTCAGTTTAATGCAATCGCGACTCAATGATGCAAGAATGAGATAGAGGCAATAGGTACTATATGTATGCAAGCATGTGGTAGTGCTTGCCTGGCAGCTCAGTTGAAGCGAGAAGGATCAGGTAGTGCTCCTGGTTTCTTGATATATCCCACCTTTCAGCGTCTATTCGAAGAAGAACCAAACAAACAAGGGCCAACATAAATAACGTGCACAAGCATATGAATAAAATGCGACAAGCAAACAATCATGCCATGATGAAGGATGCACAGTTTGCATGGCAATAATGTAGCATGGCATGGGTGAGGTGTGGAATACAAGAATAAAGCATTTTATGGTGTTTTAGTCACATTTTATCCTCAAATAAGTTGATGTATACTTTATATTTACATGATGCATGCTGCAATTCAGAACATGGAATGCATAGATAGAACGAGCTCGTCGCGCTGATCGATTTAGACATATTATTTGTCAAATTCGGAGTTATAAAACAAAAGTTATTAATTAATTAAGAAAGAGGGCATCTTATTGTAATTTTGATCAACTCGAAATTTAAAGTGTTCAAACAATATTTTGAAGGGCATATTTGAAATCCTTACATTTTTCTGATTTCAAAACATATATTATTTGTATTATTTGGAATTATATTTCAAAAGTTATTTAAAACAGATTTGAATTTAAATTTAAAACAAAATTTGAAAAGATTTAAATTAAACAGCCAAGCAGAAAACATCTTGTCACCCACTCAGACCTAGCCTCAGACATAGACAGGTGGGCGGTGTTGGGACGGACACACGTGTCGAAATTCTTTTTCACCACGGCAGGCTCGCCATCCACTGCGATTGTGGGTGGGCCAAAGAACGGAGGCCCACATGCCAATGAGCAGGCCAGGCGGGGCCGAGCTGGAGCGCGGGTTACGACCAGAGAAACAGAGGGACTTTTCTGCAAGAACGACGGGGTGGCTGACAGGTGGGGTAGGCTGGTCCGCGGGTTTAGGAATTAAAAAGGTTGGGGGGTTTTCTGAAAAACGGCCATGGCCCCACTGTTCCTCTTCTCTGCGAACGCGCGGACAGATTCGTCTTGTGACAGCGCAGGCGCGCGGGATTCGATCCGGGACACTGGGCGCCACGCAGGAGGCGGCCACCGCGCGGCTATGGTGTTGACAGGAACGACGGCGCGACTAGGTGAACGTTCGACGCTGAGGTGGAGTAAGCGCAAAGCGCCGGCCAAGACAGGGACCGCTCGGCGAAACGTCCGGCGACTACAGGAAGCAACGGCGACTAAGAGGATGTCTGGGAGATTCATACGCTCACCGAGTTTTGGTCGGTGGAGTCAGATCGGGGAGAGGCGCGGCGGATCGTCGGGGTTGCAGGCGTCCTGGCGGGTTAGGGTTTCGACGGGACGGCGCGGTACTGGCGCTCCTGGGGGCTTCTCCTTTGCGTCGGCACGTACGAGTCGAGGTAGGGGAACCTCCTTGGTCTTCTAGACCACCTCCACGTCGTGTTGGCCGGCTGGCACGAGGGCGACGCGCAGTCTTGGCAGTGCTAGCGACGACGGTGGAGAAGAAAAGGGAGGAGAGGAGGGCAGGCGCCCTGGGTGGATCTAGCGAGCCAGGAGGCGTGTGGGAGGAGGAAAAAGTGAGGGGGAGGGAGGAGATGGCGTGTGGGCGCGGGGTAGACGGAAAAGGTGGTCTCGGCCACCTCTTCTCCACCTCCTCTCACGTGCTTGTCGTGAGGCTAGGGCAGGGCAGGCGCATGGGGCTGCCAGGTGGGGACGGCGTGGTGGAGCCGCTGGGTGGGGCTGGCACGACAGGTAGGGAAAAGAGAGAGGAGAGGGGCTCGGGTGAACTAGGGTGTAGCTAGGGCCGGCTCGGCATGGGCTAGGGTTTGGGGTGGCTAGATGAGTAGCTGGGGTGTGGGCCAGGGAGAGAGAGAGAGGCTGTGGCCAGCATGTTAGAGAGAGAGGAGGGGAAGGGAGAGGGAAAAACTTTGGCATGGGGGAGTTTTGTATGAGGTTAGGGTTTTAGAGATGAAAGTGGAGAGAGGATGGTGTGGTGTTAGAGTGTTCGGGGTAGGGGATTAGGGTTAATCCCTAAGGCATAGCATGAGGTAGCAAGGTGGTGATGGAGAGAGGGGTAGGGTTATAGGTTCTTGCTTGCATCAAGCTAGATCAAACAAGAATGGGTGGAAGTGGTGTAGGGTTTTAGCATGGCCCAAGCTAAGATCAAGGTGGTGAGGATTGAGAGAGAAAAAGAGAGCTCACAAGAAAGATCCACTCAAAACCAAGGAAAAACCAAAGAAAAGAAAATGGTGTTGATGATGATTGCATGGCCCATGCAAAATATTAAATGCCATGTGTTATTCTTGTGAAAACAAAATAATACATGGCATTATTCTTATGCATTCCAAAATATGGAATAAAGGCCAAGCAAAATAATTGTAGAACTAGATCCATCCTATCTCCCATGAGCTAGATTAAATACCAAGAGAAAATAAAATACAAGCTCATGGATAATGGGATGGTGGAATTATAAGGTGGTGACAAGAAAGGTGGTGGAGTGGAATAAAAGATATGCCCCCAACTCAACTTGGGCATTAAACATTATATCAATAACCAAATACAATATCAAGAGGCAAATACAATTAATAATGCATATGAGAGAAGAACCAAAACAAAAGGGTTTTATATGATGCTCAATTGCAAGGTGGCATGATGACATGAGCATGATATAATTATGATGCAACAATTGTATATAGGAAGTAGCATTTATATAGACTAGGCTAGTAGCATTGCAATTGTTAGACAATTGGGATGCTACAACTCTCCCCCACTAAACAAGAATCTCGCCCCGAGATTCCTAGGAAAAAGAAAACAACACAAGGAGAGACGGGTGTTCGTAACGAAGGCGATCCTTGCGTTCCCAAGATGATGAACAACGGAGTGGTGCGACCACTACACCTTGCAAACTTGCTAGACTTGTTGCGAGTCTTGCGTTTTGCTTGAGAGACAACGGTTAGAAGAGTTGAAGGATTGTCGTGAGACAAGAAGGATAGGATGGATATAGCTCCGGTTTTCTCAAGAAACATGATAAAAGACTAGAACCACTTGTGAAAGAAAGGACAAGACGATGTATCATGGATAAAGAAAGACACACCGTTAAGATTAAAGATTTACTGATACGAGAGAGGATGGATCTTTGACTCTCCGGAAGAAAAAGAGCTAGATTAGAGAGGTTTTGAACCACTATGACAATAGCATCGTATCTTCTCTCGGATCTGAGAAATGAAGTACGGAAACAATATTGCCTTCAAACAATAGAGTCTCTTGATATCAACAGAAAGATTTAGTTAGACATCGCCGGATTAGATTCTTCTTGCGCCGGTAAGACTCCAAAGGATCACGCAATTGAGGTGCGCGGATATAACTTCTAGAGACGGATGTGAAGCCAGATCATGGTGGAATCCCGAGAAGCAAAGAATATGGAGGATCTGGAGTTTATTGTAGGGATACTTATTGCTTCTTTAGCCTTGAGGCTAACGCAATAGATTTGCAGCTGATGGTATCAACCATACTTGTCCTTACCACATCAAAAGAATTGATGAAACAAAGGAAGAGATAGTTTCCTTTCATCTTGTTTGGGGATGTCGAGCATCGGTAGAATGACAAGGACAGACAAGGGTTTGCGTTTGTTTCCACCAGATAATTGAAGATTTTGCTCCATCTAGAATAGACAGACCACCAACAAGAGATTATTGATTACTTTCTTCGAGAGAGCACTCCGGAAAAACAAGGACGGAAGTAAAAGTATCGAGGGATAAAGGCCACTTCCAACTTCCATGGAATGAGTGAAATCACATTAATTCACCAATTCAATGTACAAGAGCGAATGGTAAGAGTAGTGGTATGGTAGCTACTCTATCCCGCACTCAAAGCATTACTCCGCACATGAATAAGAAAACCATGCAACCCAACTACCGAAACAAACTGAAGGTATTGACAAGAAGAGCTCATGGAACTCCGCTAGAAAACAAGGATAGATGCAAACGATTTGCCGGGTCCAAGATAGATAAGGGTGATGATGTTGTCGTCATATCATAAGTAACCAGCCACCGGAAGGATATGAAGGAAGATCACGGAGACAACTGCAAGATTCCACAGACAAAGAAAAAGATAGCACCACTTGAACAGAAGGAATACAAGATCTGGAAGGTCTTCATGGCCTCCGGTGGATTGAGCATAGACGATAGAACGAGAGGGTTTCAAGAGATTACTTAACGAGATCGAGGTGAAAAGAACTCCATGTTGTTCTTGAAAAGAATGAGAGAGATTTAGCAGTTTTGAGGAAATCTATGGCGGAACGACGATGATACTCGCCAACAAGGAAAACTCCGGGTTGGTTGAAGATGGAGGATGGAATTAACAATGGACTTGCTGATTCCAGAGTTGAAGTAATCTATTTAGCAGAAGGACGTGGCCGAGATAGGTGACTTCAAAAAGCCAGAATTCCCACTTTGAGGCTTTGCACACAGGCAGTGCTCACGAAGCTTGAGAGAAAGAGACACAGATGATCTTCCATGTCCTTCCATTGATATCGAATAGGCAAGCATATTATCAACATATACCACCATGGATTAACAGGATATTCCCAGAATACCAAGTTCAAAAGGCGAGAGAACGAACAAATGCTCGAACACTTCCTGAGCTCAACGCTCTTAGAAAGATCAATATTAAGAGCACGGGTTCGTGTTGAAGAAGATGCACTGGAAGAATAGATTATCTGGTCCTTCGGAAGAAAAAGAGATGTCACCTGGTTCACATTGTCGATCGGATCACCGGTTACTAAGATAAAGAGATCTTGGATAAAGAAAAGATGATAGATCATACCTTAAGCAAGCTATCAGAGACGAAAAGATGCAATTCCCTCGTCTCAAAGAGAATTTTGCAGACATGGAGTTCAAAAAGATGTGCAGCATGATGAACAGATGATAGACCGCCGTAGTGCTTTGAGAAACTCCGGATTGCCAAATATGCTTGAATATGCATAGATATGATCACGGTGTACTCAAAATCACAGGAGATAACCGTCACCATCTGGAGGATAGAGTTGATAGCATTTTCCATATTCCACTCATGATAAGTGTCATATAGCTATGCCGAGAACCAAATTACAATCACCAGCATCGGATCGACACATGTTATGTAATTAGCCCAAGAGAAAAGGAGATGAAATGAAACTCTAGGATTAAGCGCCGGTGACAAAAGAATGAGTTAGCATGGACATGCTGACAAAAGGGAGATAGATAATGTTTCCCACACGACTGAAAAGGAGTGTGGAAGCACAGATGTATCAAAGAAAAAAAATTCCGCATTTTTCGGCATTAAAATACCAATAGATGCGCAAAATCACTTATCAGATAGAGATTAGCAACTGATGATTTCACAGAATGTGGAGTTGCTAGAAGGAAGGACAACCTTAAGAAGATGGCACCGGTTAACAAGGAGTCAGATAGATCGCGCCGGTTTGCAAAAGCCTATCAGTATGGAATGTACCAACAGTTGATAACCAAAGGCAGATTGTGATAACAAATTGGATGCAACAGATAGACAAGGAATTACACACACACACACACACACCTTCTATGGTACTACGGAAAACCCAGAACACGTGAATCCTAGTTTGAATTTTAAGAAGAGGATTGAAAACGTTACACTTCCTTACCAGAAAAAGGGTGGGTGGTTGGGTAAGAAGAAAAGTGGAAGCAGTCCTACTCTCGCGTTTTGTTTTCCCTAGTATACATAGCTACCAAAAATATTTGCTAGACTGACAACGACCATTTGGCTGAGACCCTAAAGGGCGGGATGGCTCTGATACCAATTGTAACTACCTCGGTGAATTACGCTCCTAGTTACAAGCCTGGATGAGCGGAAATGGTTAAAATAGTATGGTGGGGCCCAAATGCCACTCATAGGTAGACCTTTCGGCCGTCCTAACCATTTCCAAACATCAGGACAAGAACGGGCGGCGTAATCGGCAGGCGAAGGCATCAACTACATACACAAATGAGTATGTATGCAAGCCACCATACAACAGTCCTCAGAGCCATTCCATCTAAAAGAAATAGAAATATTGCAACGTCATACGGCAAGATCCAAATATCCTAGATAGATATAATAGTTTAGGATATCTCCTCATACATCAAACATCAGAGTATCAGGCGGAAGCGGAAAACAAGATCCGAGTACGGATAAGAAGCAAATTGGCATAAGATGCCCCATAAATAAACACATCCCGCCCACAGATCTCACGGATCCTCGTTCGGAATCTCTACACCGAATGATCGCTGCCCACATCAGTCTCCTCCACCCAAGATCCATCTTGCGAGCTTACCTGCTCATCTGAATCAAACAATTTATCGTGAGACCCTAGGTACTCAGCAAGTCTTTATGCCTCTAAAGGGGACACAACCTGGGGTGACGCAATTGCAGCAAAAGATAAACCCTAACAATTCTATAGATACTCGCTAACCATCCGCCTAACCAAAGATAGACGGATGTCCGTCAATTAATAACAACAGTTATAACAGTAATATTAACAGATCCATCCTCCTCCTCGCTTACCGACGAGGAAGCAGACGAACAACCCCCCATCCGTTGGCAGTTTTATTATCCATTCCACGAGTGTTGCACTATTTACTAGTACAGTACTTGGTCAAATTAAAAGCGGTACTTTAGTTATTCTTGTCTATGATCGAGAAACTGTGCTCCAAGTCGTCCATAACCGCGGACACGGCTTTCAGAAAGTTTTACCCTGCAGGGGTGCACAAATAGCAACACACACTCGATCAACCTCGGAAAAACCAAATCAAAACCCAACGAGGCATTCACGACAAAGCGATCACAGGATTCAGAAATATTTCTGGGGGCCACCCAATTAAGCTACCCGAAACTATGTTGGCCGGCTCCGAGACGGACTCAAGTTTTGCGTCAATGGCTGTAAACGACTGGGAACCCGAAAGTGTGACTGGGCTTGTCGATACCGCGAAAACACTCCGCTTCCCTAAATAGTACCGGTGCATTTCCTCGCACAATTTTAAATTAAGCAGTAAGGCATGGCATAAGTACAGTATAGTAATAAAGCCCCAAACTACTTTGTGGCCCCAAGAAATAAGAATGAATCAAGCTCTGGCTCAGGGGGGTTCATAAGCCTCCCGGATGTGGATAGCGCGAATATTCAAGGAACAGGAATCAAGTACTCGGGTCCCACGGACACAAGTGAGCATGAAAACCAAATAGCGATATTGCTCACCGTGCCACTTTCATTAGTTATCCCATTACTACTCGTTAAGTTGTTTAGGTACCGTTATCCATCGACACTCACATACCCTACACATGCTGTTCTACGACCCGCATGGCTCAAACAACTCCTGTAGTAATGGCTCATGGGATGGAGGAACAAGCTTGATGGGGTTTAAAAGTAAAGGCTATGCAAGATTGGGATTCAGTTTAATGCAATCGCGACTCAATGATGCAAGAATGAGATAGAGGCAATAGGTACTATATGTATGCAAGCATGTGGTAGTGCTTGCCTGGCAGCTCAGTTGAAGCGAGAGAAGGATCTGGGTAGTGCTCCTGGGTTTCTTGATATATCCCCTGCTCAGCGTCTATTCGAAGAAGAACCAAACAAACAAGGGCCAACATAAATAATGTGCACAAGCATATGAATAAAATGCGACAAGCAAACAATCATGCCATGATGAAGGATGCACAGTTTGCATGGCAATAATGTAGCATGGCATGGGTGAGGTGTGGAATACAAGAATAAAGCATTTTATGGTGTTTTAGTCACATTTTATCCTCAAATAAGTTGATGTATACTTTATATTTACATGATTCATGCTGCAATTCAGAACATGGAATGCATAGATAGAACGGGCTCGTCGCGCTGATCGATTTAGACATATTATTTGTCAAATTCGGAGTTATAAAACAAAAGTTATTAATTAATTAAGAAAGAGGGCATCTTATTGTAATTTTGATCAACTCGAAATTTAAAGTGTTCAAACAATATTTTGAAGGGCATATTTGAAATCCTTACATTTTTCTGATTTCAAAACATATATTATTTGTATTATTTGGAATTATATTTCAAAAGTTATTTAAAACAGATTTGAATTTAAATTTAAAACAAAATTTGAAAAGATTTAAATTAAACAGCCAAGCAGAAAACATCTTCTCACCCACTCAGACCTAGCCTCAGACATAGACAGGTGGGCCAGGTGCTGACTGGGACACACGCGTCCAGGAATTCTTTTCTCACCACGGGCTCGCCTAGCCACTGCGATTGACGGGTGGGCCAGCAACGGGAGGCCCACGTGCAGTGACAGCCTTGAGGGCTGCCAAAGGGGCCGAGCTGAGCGCGGGTTACGCCGAGAAACAGAGGACTTTTTCGCAAGAACGGCCATGGCTGACAGGTGGGGTAGGCTGGTCCGCGGGTTTAGGAATTAAAAAGGTTGGGGGGTTTTCTGAAAAACGGCCACGGCCCCACTGTTCCTCTTCTCTGCGAACGCGCGGACAGATTCGTGCGCGACAGTATGGCGCGCGTGTGAGGATTCGATCCGGAACCTGGGCGCTCACGCAGGAGGCGAAGCCTTCGGGTGGTGGTGTGTGACAGAACGGACCGGCGACTAGGTGAACATTCTGCGACGCGGGGTGGAGCAAGCGCAAGCGCACGCCGGCGCACAGGGACCGCTCGGCGAAACGTCCGGTGACTACGGGAAGCAACGGCGACTAAGAGGATGTCTGGGAGATTCGTACGCTCACCGAGGGTTGGTCGGTGGAGTCAGATCGGGGAGAGGCGCGGCGGATCGTCGGGGTTGCAGGCGTCCTGGCGGGTTAGGGTTTCGGAGACGGCCTTGATCGGGCGCTCTGGGGCTTCTCCTTCGCGTCGGCACGTACGAGTCGAGGTAGGGGAACCTCCTTGGTCTTCTAGACCACCTCCACGTCGTGCTGGCCGGCTGGCACGAGGGGCGACGATCTTGGCGGTGACCGTGGCAGTGCTATGACGTGGAGAAGAAAAGGGAGGAGAGGAGGGCAGGCGCCCTGGGTGGATCTAGCGAGCCAGGAGGCGTGTGGGAGGAGGAAAAAGTGAGGGGGAGGGAGGAGATGGCGTGTGGGCGCGGGGTAGACGGAAAAGGTGGTCTCGGCCACCTCTTCTCCACCTCCTCTCACGTGCTTGTCGTGAGGCTAGAGGCGGTGGGGAACAGGGCGATGGTGGAGCCGCTGGGTGGGGCTGGCACGACAGGTAGGGAAAAGAGAGAGGAGAGGGGCTCGGGTGAACTAGGGTGTAGCTAGGGCCGGCTCGGCATGGGCTAGGGTTTGGGGTGGCTAGATGAGTAGCTGGGGTGTGGGCCAGGGAGAGAGAGAGGTCCAGGTGGCCAGCATGTTAGAGAGAGAGGAGGGGAAGGGAGAGGGAAAAACTTTGGCATGGGGGAGTTTTGTATGAGGTTAGGGTTAGGGTTTTAGAGATGAAAGTGGAGAGAGGATGGTGTGGTGTTAGAGTGTTAGGGGTAGGGGATTAGGGTTAATCCCTAAGGCATAGCATGAGGTAGCAAGGTGGTGATGGAGAGAGGGGTAGGGTTATAGGTTCTTGCTTGCATCAAGCTAGATCAAACAAGAATGGGTGGAAGTGGTGTAGGGTTTTAGCATGGCCCAAGCTAAGATCAAGGTGGTGAGGATTGAGAGAGAAAAAGAGAGCTCACAAGAAGGATCCACTCAAAACCAAGGAAAAACCAAAGAAAAGAAAATGGTGTTGATGATGATTGCATGGCCCATGCAAAATATTAAATGCCATGTGTTATTCTTGTGAAAACAAAATAATACATGGCATTATTCTTATGCATTCCAAAATATGGAATAAAGGCCAAGCAAAAGAATTGTAGAACTAGATCCATCCTATCTCCCATGAGCTAGATTAAATACCAAGAGAAAATAAAATACAAGCTCATGGATAATGGGATGGTGGAATTATAAGGTGGTGACAAGAAAGGTGGTGGAGTGGAATAAAAGATATGCCCCCAACTCAACTTGGGCATTAAACATTATATCAATAACCAAATACAATATCAAGAGGCAAATACAATTAATAATGCATATGAGAGAAGAACCAAAACAAAAGGGTTTTATATGATGCTCAAATGCAAGGTGGCATGATGACATGAGCATGATATAATTATGATGCAACAATTGTATATAGGAAGTAGCATTTCTATAGACTAGGCTAGTAGCATTGCAATTGTTAGACAATTGGGATGCTACAGATACGCTAGTTAATGCCTCAGGAGATAAACATGCTTATGGAATTAGAACTAGGAGTGGTGCAGCTACTCAAGATCCTTTATATCCTGAAGGACACCCTAAAAGAATAGAGCAGGATTCTCAACAAGGTGAAGATAGTGGTAGTCCCCGTAAGAGAAAGAAAAAGAAACATAAGATAGTTGAGGAACCACTTGAACCTGCTGTAGATCCTAATAATATATCTGCCTCTGATGCTGAAACTGAGAGTGGTAATAATAATGATGCTCCTGATAAGGAGGAAGTTGATGAAGAACCTGAGAAGCACACTAAGAACACTAGGTACACAAAGGAAGATTTTACTGCTAATAAACATGGTAAAGAGTGAGAACCTTGGGTGCAGAAACCTATGCCTTTTCCAGGTAAGAAACACAAGTCAAAGGAGGAAGAACACTACAACAAGTTTTGTGAGTGGATAAAACCTTTATTCTTGCAAATTCCTTTGACTGATGCTATTAAATTTCCTCCTTATTCAAAGTATATGAAGGATATTGTCTCTAGTAAAAGGAAGATTTCTAATGACGAGATTTCTACTCTACTTGCTAATTACTCCTTCAATGGTAAGGTTCCAAAGAAACTTGGTGATCCAGGTATACCAACTATTCCTTGCTCCATTAAGAATAATTATGTTAGAACTGCTTTATGTGATTTGGGAGCTGGAGTTAGTGTTATGCCTTTTTCTCTCTATATAAGAGACTCCAGCTAGAAAAATTAATACCAACTGATATCTCTTTGCAAATGGCTGATAAGTCAACTAATATTCCTGTTGGTATATGTGAGGATGTTCCTGTTCAAGTTGCTCATAATTGCATGGTTTTAACTGATTTTGTTGTGCTTGAAATGCCTGAAGATGATAATATGTCTATTATTCTTGGGAGACCTTTTCTTAATACCGCACGTGCTGTCATAAATTGCAATCAAGGAAAAGTAACATTCAATATTAATGACAAAGAGCATACTGTTTATTTCCCCAAGAAGGTTGTTAAGAGCTATTGCCTGAATTCAATTGAAAACATTGAGAGCATCAAAGTTAGGGAAATATATTGTCCCATTCCACAAGAAAATTTTGAAACTATTATGATTGGGACCATTGCTATCAAGTATGAGGTAACATAATCACCTTGTGGAATGCAACGTTTTGATTCATATAAGATTGTTTTGGTAACAAGACTTGATCAACCTTGTTAACAAAAGGATTTTAATAAACAAAATAATATTTTCACAGTGGTTATACTTGCTCACTTTTATTTTTCTCCTTTCCAATCATTGCTCTTCGTCGTGCCTAACTTAAAGGCGTTAAATAAAAGTACTTATTGGGAGATAACCCAAGAGTTTCCTTGAGTTTTGGAAGTTATTACTTCAGTAATGACCTCTCCTTATCCTTTTTGTTTGCTTTTTATGCCAAGAATGACCTCTAATGAGAGGGAAGTAAGATTTGGGGAGTTGCTGTCCCGAAACAGATTTCTGTCCTCCACCATAAAATTTCGTGAGGAGTCTCTGTAAGTCGGATTGAGCTAAAAATATACGAATAAATCCCCCAGTATGTTAGATAACTTTCGTTAGTTCAACACTTTTTGATTTGAGCAACAGAAGGTCTTCGGAAAAATCAGTTTCTACCTGCTGGTCTGTTTTGACAGATTTCTGCCATTATTTGCATTTGCTTCTTATTGATTCCTTTTCGGGTTCTTTTTGGGAAATTGAGCTTTTTGAAGGAGTTGCTACAGTATCTTGTGTTTTTATAAGTCTTGCTGTTCCAAAGCTTTGCCAAAGGTCTAATATCTTTTGAATAAACTAATGTTGCTAATGAAGATTGTGTGAAGTTTTGTATGAAAGAAAAATTTCAGGCGTAGAGAGAGGATGATGTAATGAGATGAAGAATGGACAAAAGCTCAAGCTTGGGGGGAGCCACTCCATGTAACCCCAAGAACTAATCAAGAGGTACAAGCGTCAAAGCTTGGGGTGCCCAAGGCATCCCCTTCTTCATCAATAAAAATCTCAGGATTCAGCCGTCCTCAATGGATTTTGGTTTTCATGTTAATATTCAAGTCACACAAGTGAAGGGCAATAATGAAGATTAATACAACTCGAGGTGTGGTAAGAGGATGGTAACGAACTCTATTTTTTTCATTTTTGTACATATACTCATCATTGTGAGCATGCTTAGCCTGTTTGTGTAAGGTGTATGTCATTATGAATGCTTAGTAGTTCTTGCTTGTTTATGATTAGCTCTAGCTTGCTAATAGTTTGTAGCATGTCATATAAATGTTTGCTTGCATTGTTTTATTCATACTTTGATATGATATTGTGGTATCCTCCTCTGTCTGTTCATGTGAATCGACTTGTCACATGCTCACGCATGCATATGACTAATCAATAGTAACTAAGCCTCGATGATTTATTTTGCCTCAAAGTTCTTGTATCACTTTCATGCCATAGTTAGTCATGTTTTGTTGCAAGCATGATTATGACAGCTATTGCTCTCTCGTTTGTCGCTCCATTACTTTTGCTAACCTTCACTTGCACTGAGTATGTGCTCTACCTATGCTTCCTAGTTCCCAAAACCAATATTGCCAGTTGTGTCCACCATACCTACCTATTAGAATTATTTGTTATTTCACTGCATATTCTATATGTCGTGTTTTCTTCCAACATAAAATGTTTGTCTATTTTGAGAAAGTTAGTTAGTAAAGCTCTCACGAACTTGATGGCATACTTTATTCCTTGCGCTTAATAATCCTGAACCATTGTGACTAGTCCATGAAAGTTATATGCTTGCCAATTATATACTGAGAGTCAGCAGAATCATGCTGTCAGGGGGAACGCTTTCAACACATTTTGGATAATTCTATCCTGTTGATACTTTGCTCTTTTGTTTACAGATGTCGACGATGTGAAATAAAAGAGGAAGTTGTGAGTTCATGGAGTTTATACATTGTGTTAGAGAAACACCTGAGCCGCTAGTCTAAGCCATGCTTAATCATGGTGGAAACTTGCAGCATCACTATAATGAGCATCTATGAAGCGTCATCAATAAAAAGCTATGCATATGGTAAATAAAAAGATTGCTGAGATGCTCATTGGCTGCTTGCCTTGTCATTTTGGTTATGGGAAAGCTCATGTACCATGTGCAAGGGGTACCCCGTTGGCGGTTCTCGATGATATGCATGTATTTACAATGACAAGAACTTTCAGGTGACCAAAGTTGAGTAGCATGCGGAGCGACCCTCGTACTCAAGGGACTTGGGATTTCCAGTCTATGGTCTGTCAAGCATATGATTCAGAGTAGACCTCACTTTCACCTTAACCACATGAAGATGCCTATGATAGGGGCAATGAGAGCTCAAAGCTAATGAGTACCTTACTTTCAGCATTGAGAAGCCTTTCAGACCTTCACAAAACCTTTTTCACAATTTTGTTGAGTCACCACTTATTCTATGAGCACCTTCTTGAGAGCATAGTTGTCATTCTTGTGTTTGTTCCAAAACTTGGTTAATTATGTCATGACTTTGATGCTTGTATCTCTGATATCTTTACTTCTAGTCTTCATGTGAACTTCAGAGGTGCCTTGGCATTTATATTGTGCTCTTCAAACAAAGGCAAGCAAGATACCACTCTATCATACCTTATTATGAGCATTGCAATGTTGCTTGTGTTTATGTTTCATGATTATTATTATTGAGTTGGTTTCTCTTCATAGCTTGCAATGACTATTGAGTAGACTTAGTTGCATACTTATGAATTGTCTAAGCATCTACTCCTGTGCTGAGAATATTTACATCATATCAAGCAAAGTGTTCGTGAAAGTTCTTTTATCACACTCAGTTTTCAACTGAATTGCTTGAGGACAATCAATAATCTAAGCTTGGGGGAGTTGATACGTCCAAAACGTATCTACTTTCTCGAACACTTTGCTATTGTTTTTCCTCTATACTTGTGTGATTTGGATACAACTAACACGGACTGACACTGTTTTCAGCATAATTACCTTGGTGTCTTGTTTTTGTGCAGAAAATAAACTATTAGGAAAAATCCCGAAAAATATGCCAAAAACTATTTCTCACCAGAAGATCCACGGAGCCAGAAGGGGAGACAGAGAGGAGGCCTGGGGGCCCAGACCCACCCCAGGCGCGGGCCCACCTGACCCCACGCCTGGAGGGGGTTTGGCCACCCCAGGCAGCTCCTCGGCCTCCCTCCGTGCCTATAAGTTGCCCTGTGACCTAAAAACTCAGGGGGGTTCGATAGTTTTCCAGAAAGAGTTCCGCTCCGCCGCCGCCACCAGAAACCAAGATTCGTATCCAGAAACTCCGTTCTGGCACCCTGCCGGGACGGGAAATTTGGAGAGGATCATCGCCATTTTCATCACCAATGCATCTCCATCAACCATCGATGTTTCCCTCATCCATGAGTGAGTACTCCCCTGTTGTAGGCTTGGGGATGGTAGGGATTGGATGAGATCTATCATGTAATCGAATAAGATCTATTAGGGCATAGTATCTCTATTAGTTCTATTTGACTTTGTTGCAACTTGTTGTGCTTAATGCTTGTCACTAGGGCCCGAGTGCCATGATCTCAAATCTGAACTTATTCTTGAATCATTATGATAGTATTGTTTGTGATCTTATCTGCAAGATGTATACACATATCATTATCCGGATCCAAAGGCCCCAAAGTGACAATAATTGGGACAACCGGAGGGGATGGCTGTGGTGTGAGGATCACATGTGTTCACGGAGTGTTAATGCTTTGCTCCGGTGCTCTATTAAAAGTAGCACCTTAATTTCCAGTAGTTCCTTAGAGGCCCCGCTACCACGGGCTGGCTGGACAGAAGATGTTGTGCAAGTTCTCATTGCGAGCACGTATGACTATATTTGGAGCACATGACTAGGATTGTTTAGTACTTGGATGCTTGCTATTATTTATCTGCAATGCCCTAGATCTTGAAGTTACATGTTTAGACTCGTCCATAAAACACCCGTCCATCCATCCCTATGCCTACCGCACCCGAATCCTACTGTTACCGTTACTGTAACTATTGCTCATGTTTCACTGTTGCTGTTGTTTTGCTGTTGCTACTACAAACTGTTGCTACTGATAAACTCCTGTGAGCAAGAACTATTTCCAGGTGCAGCTGAACTGATAACTCAGTTGTTAAGGCTTACAAGTATTCTTTGGTTCCCCTTGTGTTGAATAAATAAATTGGATAATACTACCCGCGAAGACTGTGCGATCCCATATACTTGTGGGTCATCAGTAACTCAGAAAATATACGGCAAAGTATGTGAACATGGCAAATTTCTGAAAAATAACATGATAAAGAAATATACACGGCAAAGACCCATAAAGGAACACGGCAAAGAAAATACACTCGGAAAAGTCGACAAAGGCACACGGCATAGGTGTTGTCATGCCAACGAGGTGAGACCCGTGACCCCACAGGTCCATTTAAGGGAGGAGCTAACGGCCCTCAGACAGTGGTCTCTTTACCGTGCGTCGGTCCTTTGCCGTGTGTATTCTACAGTATACACGGCAAAGGACCTTTGTTGTGTGTATTCTACAGTATACACGGCAAAAGACCTTTGCCGTGTGTATTCCGTAGTACAGACGGCAAAGGGCCTTTGTCGTGTGTATTCCGCAGTACACACGGCAAAGTCCCTTTTTTTTTCTTTTTTTGCCTTTTATCATATTACTCTTAGGAAAATCATGAAAAAATCATTCTAATTGAGAAAAATACAAATAATATATCAAAATTTTCAAAAAAATAAGATCTATCTAACTACACTCAAATATTAGATATTTATATTGAATAGGAATCTTTATGCTCGCTGTTTTGACCATACATGCATAAAAATTTAAAAACGATCGAAACAATACGAAACATTCGCGTGGTGTCATATTATGTGACATAGTTGGTAGGAAAAATATCAAACTTCATATATTGATATGTCTCAAAAAAACCTTCACAAAATGACCTATCTCATTCGAGGTTTCCTGGCTTTCGGGTCAAATGACCAATGTTATAGCTAGAATCAAGGCATAGTTTGTGATAATCTGCCCTTATTGTGCATGCATGTGCATCATGGAATAGCGACCAATGTTGAAGGAGGAAGTTTTCCTTTTCGTCGCACCAAAAAGCCATTTTCTATTTTCCGAGCGTAAAAAACGGGAGATATTATGAAGCAACCACCAAATGGCTAATTCAAAATGATACCACCCCATTTTTTAAAAATACTAGACCACCTTAAATGGACAATGTCCTAACGTGGGGATCTCAAACCTTTCTGTCCTCTCCAGGTGAAAAAGACAAATTCCTGCCGAATCGGTAGAAAGTGGGTCAGATATGAACTACGGGTACATGATCTGATGGGCATGATTTTTCATAAAAATCATTTTTAGGTTTACAATATGCTATTTCATTAGAGATCCAATGAAAGTTTAGAGAGGCTTAGCTCCGAGCTAAGAATCTTCATACCCGTCGTTCGATAAAGTTTGTCGATAGTTTAAAAGAGTCATAAAAAATTCAAAAATGATTGAAACAATGCGAAACCTTCGTGTGGTGTCATATTATGTGACATGGGTTGAATTAAAAATATCAAACTTTTTATATTGAATATGTCTCAAAAAACCTTCACAAAATGACCTATCTCATTCGAGGTTCCTGACTTTCGGGTCAAATGACCAATGTTATGGCTAGAATCAAGGCATAGTTTGTGATAATGTGCCCATATTGTGCATGAATGTGCATCATGGAATGACAAACAATATTGCAGGAGGAAGTTTTCCTTTTCTCCGCACCAAAAAGCCATTTTCTATTTTCCGAGCGTAAAAAACGGGGGATTTTATGAAACAGCCACCAAATGGCTAATTCAAAATGCTACCACCCCATTTTTCAAAAATACTATACCACTTTAAATGGAAAATGTCCCAACAGGGGAATCTCAAACCTTTCCCTCCACTCCAGGTGAAAAAGACAAATTCCTGCCGAATCGATAGTAAGTGGGTTAGATATGAACTACAGGTAGATGATCTGATGGGCATGATTTTTTACAAAAATCATTTTTAGGTTCACAATATGCTATTTCATCAGAGATCCAATGAAAGTTTAGAGAGGCTCAGCTCCGAGCTAAGAATCTTCATACCCGTCATTTGACAAAGTTTGTCGATAGTTTAAAAGAGCCATAAAAAATTCAAAAACGATCAAAACAATATGAAACCTTTGCGTGGTGTTATACTATGTGACATAGTTGGAAGGAAAAATATCTAACTTGTTATATTGAATCTTTCTCAAAAAACCTTCACAAAATGACCTATCTCATTCGAGGTTTCCTAGCTTTCGGGTCAAATGACCAATGTTATGGCTAGAATCAAGGCATAGTTTGTGATAATCCGCCCATATTGTGCATGCATGTGAATCATGGAATGACGAATAATGTTGCAGGAGGAAGTTTTCCTTTTCCTCGCACCAAAAAGCCATTTTCCATTCTTCGAGCATAAAAACGGGGGATTTTATGAAGCAACCACCAAATGGCTAATTCAAAATGCTACCACCCTATTTTTCAAAAATACTAGACCACCTTAAATGGACAATGTCCCAATAGGGGGATCTCAAACCTTTTCGCCCACTCCAGGTGAAAAAGACAAATTCCTGCCGAATCGGTAGGAAGTGGGTCAGATATGAACTACAGGTACATGATCAGATGGGCATGATTTTTTACAAAAGTCATTTTTAGGTTCACAATATGCAATTTCATCAGAGATCCAATGAAAGTTTAGAGAGGCTCAGCTCCGAGCTAAGAATCTTCATACCCGTCGTTCGACAAAGTTTATCGATAGTTTAAAAGAGTCATAAAAAAATTCAAAAACGATCGAAGCAATGTGAAACCTTCGCCTGGTGTCATATTATGTGACATGGTAATATTAAACTTGTTATATTGAATATGTCTCAAAAAAACCTTCACAAAATGACCTATCTCATTCGAGGTTTCCTGGCTTTCGGGTCAAATGACCAATATTATGGCTATAATCAAGGCATAGTTTGTGATAATATGCCTATATTGTGCATGCATATGCATCATAAAATAGCGAACAATGTTGCAGCAGGAAGTTTTCCTTTTTGTCGCACGAAAAAATCATTTTCCATTTTCCGAGCACAAAAAACGGGGGGTTTTATGAAGCAACCACTAAATGGCTAATCCAAAATGATACCACCCCATTTTCACAAGATTGTATAGATGTCATATTTGGATTCCTCACATTTTTCTGATCGATTTAGACATTTTATTTGTCGAATTCCGATTTACGGATTTAAATATATGAATTATTCCATATTAAATAGAAAAATAAAATAAAATAAAATCATTTTATTTTTATTTGGATTCAATATTATTATTACTTTTCATTATTGTTTACTTAAATAATTGTTTGAAATCTAAAACTGAGATGTGTGACATCATGGTCCAAGAGTTAATAGGATTGATATGAAAGTATTATTAACAAGGTATGATTTCTTTCTCGGGAGCTTATTTGGAAGGAACGAAGAAGTTAATCGTGCTAGAGTTAGAGTAGTGTTAGGATGGATGACCATAGAAAAAGTTTGATTATGAGTGAAATTTGACCTAATATTTAACATACAAAGGGTTAAAATATCCTATATGAGATTATCAAGTAAATAATATTTAAAAATGTTTGAAACAAAATTAATTTTTTTTTATTTTTTTTAAAAAGACAGTTTTTTTGCCATGTACTTTTTTCACGGGACACACGGCAAAGACAGCTTCTTTGCCGTGTACTTTTCGAGGAGACACACGGCAAAGACAGTTTCTTTGTCGTGTACTTTTCGAGAAGACACACGGCAAAGAATAGACACCGTCATCTTTGCGGAAACCGTCATTTTATTTTACTTTGTCACGCCTACGCGTAAGACACATAGCAAAGCTTTTCTCATGTCTTATTTAGAAAACATACGGCAAAGGGCCTTTGTCGTGGCGAACATTGTAGTGTGTATACACACGGCAAAGCCTTTGCCGTGTTCCGAAAGGCCTTTCCCGTGTCTTTTGTCCACACGGCAAAAGACACTTGGATCTAGCCAACCATAAAAGTGTGTAGATTTTCAGCTCGAAATAATAAGTTTTTTCAGCTCACCAAAAAAGAAAAAATCACACAAAAAGACAAAATCCCTACTTTAGTGTGCTGTTAACACTGTTCACCAATGACTATACCTGATTTTGTCATTTCTGCTAAGCCTAAGATACAAAGTATTTTGTACGAAGTTTTACAGACCATTAGATGTCATGATACGCTACATCTAGGTATTTTTTAGAATAATTTGAAAACTTCTGATTCAAATTTATGGAGTTTGAAAAATTGGCGACGCGCTCTTTTTAAAGCTCACTATTGTGACAATAAGATTGACTATCTATATCTATATTTTCTTACAAAGCAAAACTCTATTATTAACCAGCAATTATGATAGTCTATCTTACATACAAGTTATCTATATCATCCACTATTTAGCTAATTAATTAGCCATGTCATCTCAATAGCGTTCATTTATGGTACGCAAGCTATCCATGTCATCTACTTTTTGGCCATATAATTGCTTTTTATTTGTCAAATATATAGCAATTTATATCAATTAAATTTAGCCTCTCGACAATCTGGCATATTTTTGTACGTATTCTATACCTATTCATTTACAAAACCAATTTATTAAAGAGATTCCCGCTACAACAACCGAGGGTGTATTCTTCTAGTAAATGATATGGCAATGTGGTCTTCTCGGTAGATCTATGCCCTTCGGTGGCATCGGCGGCTTTCGGAGTTGCAATGTGACCTTGGCAGCGGGATGCCCTTCGACGACGGTCGTGTGTCTCCTAGCTTCGTGTTCAAGGCCAAGAGGAGGAGCGGTAGTCTTCTCGGTGGAACTCTGCCCTTCGGTTGCATCGACGACTTTCGGAGTGGCGATGCGGCCTCGGCAGGGGGATACCCTTCGACGACAGCCGCAAGTCATGCTTGCCTTCTCGGTGGAACTTTGACCTTCGGTGGCATCAACGGCTATCAGAGTCGCGGCGTGACCTCGACAGGGGGATGCCCTTCGAAGGAGGCTGCAAGTCACACCTGTCTTCTCAGTGGAACTCTGCCCTTCGGTGGTGTCGGCGGCTCTCGGAGTCGCGATGCAACCTCGGCTGAGGGATGCCCTTCGACAGCGGCTTGACTCTCCTAGTTCTGCAATTTGTTGAGTGATCGCTCAGCAAGCTGAGTTTCATTTTTCTTCGTCACCTTGACTACAAGATCCTTTCGACCGATCCACCTGCACCTTTTTTCTGCTCTTCTCGGTCTTCTCTTTTAGTTGTGTGCTAGTATGTTTTAGCTTGTACTTTTCTTTTCTCCTTCTCTTTCTCACTTGAAATTTGACTCTGTACTTCTGTCTCTTTGACTTATAAAGTTTAGGCTGGCTTTAGCCCGGCGTAATTACAGTAAAAAATATGGCAATATGTTACGGTAGGCTCTATTATTATACTTGTGCTGAGCCCACCCCAACCACCAGACTGTTGGGCAATAATTATGAACAGTATACTAAACCTTGCCACCCTTTTCGGCAAAAGTCCTAAGTCTTCTCTTGTAGATTTGCGTTGCACGAAATTTATAAGAGATGTCTAGTACATCTTGTGGGGCTTTATTTATAAAGCTAGGCTATATGTGTTTTATCCAGCATATCCTTTACTCCTACTGCAATTTCCCGTAGGATTTGGTTGAAAATGGATGTCGCTGTCCTAGCAACTTTTCAGCCAAATGTACCTCGAGCGTCGAGAAGGTGCTTTAAGATTCGTGTCGTTATACTTCATCAAGCTTCGTTATGTTTCAGAAAAATGAACTAACACAAAACAGACTGAAACAGTGCACGTGAAATAGCGTGGTCACCATAAAATCACATCTCTCATGACAGGACAACTCGATTGATTCACCTCCAAATCAATAATTCTGACAAAGTACTTAAACCCAATGGAAACGATCGAGACCTACGTAATCAAGTAACGAAGCTAGCCAAGCGAGGTAATTAGGCTATGAGTTGCTGGAGGTAGTTGTCGTAGACGTAGTCGACGAGGATCTTGTATGCCTTCTCGGTGGGGTGGTAGCTGTCCCAGAAGAGGTAGTCCCTGACGTCCCCGCACACCGCCGACGTGACGCCGTTGCAGAGCACGGAGACCTCCATCATGCCGGTGCCGCAGCATCCCAGCGTGGACTCCCTGAACCCGTAGGTCCCTGGCCGCATCATCATGTCCAGCAAGTACCCGTAGATGTCCATGAGCACCACCTTGCTCCCCGGGTGCTTGGTCTTGAGATGCTCGACGCTGTCGTGCATGCCGGCGTTGACCATGGTGGCGATCTCGTTGTGGCCCTCGGAGCAGCCCCGGGAGAGGCCGCCCGAGAGCGTGCGCTGGGACGGGACGCAGCCGATGGGCGGCATGGAGATGATGGCGACGCGGCGGGCGCCGGCGGCGAGGAGGCCGTCGAGGAAGGCGGTGGCGTGGGAGACCATGAGCTCTGCGTAGGAGGCGTGGGAGTAGTCGCTGCGCGCGCGCATGGTGAAGTAGGTGTTGGCCACGTCGTCGCTCCCCGCGCAGACGGCGAAGACGCCGTCCGTGAGCATGGTGCGGAGCGCGGCGTCGCCCCCCGCCGAGCGCACCTGCTGCTTGTAGTCGTCGAACATGCGGAGCTGGTCGGTCATGGAGATGACGGAGGCCAGCTGCGCCGTGAGCGGGTCGTAGCCCGTGCCGCCCGAGGCGAAGCTGACGCCCGTGAGGATGTCGTGCTTGGTCAGGTTCGGGGCCAGGTACGCCGGCAGCAGCTCCTTCAGGCCCAGCTTCGAGGCTGCATTCCATTTCCATCCATCCAGGTATATTGTTTGTTACTATGAGTAGTAGTACTATATCCAGATGCACACTCATTAATTCACTCATTCCAGGCAGATGCACTCATGCTTACAGAGCAAGAACAGTATAGCGCTACAGTGCAAAAAGGGGAAAACATTTCCATGTTTGAGCTTACAGTTCACTAAGCATGTGCAGTTCTTTTTTTCTTGAACAAGTGTCATTGGCAGTTCAGTTCAGTTCAGTTCAGTAGTGTATGAAATGAGAAAAAAAAAAGGCAACAAGAAAGAGAGACTGTCGACTTGTCGTACCGATGAAGTCGGTGGGTATCCTGCCGTTGCAGAAGCGTCCGGTGGGGCGGTGGTCTTGGCCGAAGTCGTGGCCGTAGGGAACGAAGTTGGCCTTGACGATGGTGCTGATGTCGTTGTTGTTCCCCGGGTCCACGATCGAGTCGCCGAACACCACCAGCGACGGCACCGTCTTCTTCGTCTTCTTCCCAGCAGTCTGCTGCTTCCCCACATTCTTCTTCTTCGTCGTCGTCGTTCCCCCTGACGAACTAGCACTTGCACCTGCAGCAGCCTCTCGACCATGGACACTGGTCGCCGCCACGAGCAACAGCAGCGACACCAGCAAGACCGGCAGGATGCTCGGCATGCTTCGTGCTCCACGCCTCACGTCCATTGCTCGATGCTTCGGTTAGCCGAGTGGTGTGCAGTGGAGAGCGAGAGTGAGATCAGTGGAGTGATGTCTAATCCGACTGGGAGGGTAGGATTTATGCGAGGCTTTCGGCGCGTGCAGACAGGCGGCGGCAAGCGCACCGAGCATCACATGGCCGGAGTGAATGCGGCGCATCTAATCCGTCGGTCCGGTACGCAGTACACGCGCGCCTTCATTGCGAGCGCAGTAGATGTTGGCTAGCTTGAATAGGACCTGCAGGCTGCTACGCTGGCATTTCTTTCTGGATCTCACCAATGGAAGCAAACGGCCTACGTAGACTGCTGTGCTCGGGTCAATGCAAGGTGGAAGAGAGCTGCCAGCTGAATGGGGTCCTCCTTTTTTTCATTGATCTCGCCAATGAGATCAATTGGCCAATGTGTACTGGTAGATTGCTGTGCTCAGGTCTCATGCATCAAGGTGGGAGCTACCTGCCTGCATGTTGTGTCCAAGCCGTGACAGTCGATTTATTGCTGCGGCCGGCCGGCCCATGCACTACGTACTATCATACTACTACCAGTAAATGCTTCGTTAGCTTTCTTATTGAATTTGAATCATAATATAAGAAATTTTACCTTAAGATAACTTCGTTCTTGCAGCATCAACAACAATCATCTCATTAAACAACACTTTTTGCGCCAACAGGCACTAGAGGCTAAACAGTTATACAAACTAAACTTGAACATAGCTCAAACTTAGCAATAGAAACAAACTTTGTCATCATATCAACAGAATTACCATTAGTGCTAATGTTACTTACCTTGAGCAACAATGTCTCGAATATAATGACATCAATGTGATTTGTTCTTTCATGAAACATCAATGTCTCGAATATTACCTTCAGCAGGGTTTAGGGAATATAGCACTTTCACTACAGGAGAAGACAGATACGCCGACGGCCGCCCCTAAATCCCGTCGGCATAGGCTGGCCCGACGGCTGCCGTCGGCGTATGGCCGTCGGCATACAGCCCCGTAGGCGTAGCCCCTCTTCCGTCGACGCGTAGCAAAGCCGTCAGTGTATATAGCTACGTTGAGCCGTCGGCGTAGACCGTATGGGTCCTACGTAGATGACTAACGACTGTTTGGCTACGCCGGCGGCTGTTGGCCTAGATTTTTCCAAAAGAATAATAATTTTTTTTGAATTGTTCAACTTGTTAATCTCACATGGACATTTTTAATTCTAAGTATACTTAGTCTCAAGTAAAATTGTACAAGTAGTCAAACTTTCCAATCAATCATCCATCCTAACACTACTCCACCCCTAGCACACTTAACTTCTTCGTTCCTTCCACATGAGCTTTCGACAAAGAAATTAGAACTTGTTGTGAATATTATCATATCAATCCAATTAACCATTGGACTATAATGTTAAACGTCTTTATTTTTTTCCATTCCATACAATTATTTGAGTAAACAACAATGAATAAGTAATAATAATATTGAATTCAAATAAAAATAAAATAAAATAAATTTTATTTATTTTGCCTTTTTTCATTTAAAATTGAATAATTCGTATCTACAAACCCGTAAATCATAATTCGACAAATAATATATCCAAATCGATCAGAAAAATGAGCGGAATCCAAATATGACATCCCTATCATCTATTTAATTATATATCATAACTTTTTAATATTAGACCAACCGAAACTATGTCAGGATTCATGAAACACCCTATTTTTGGCACTCGGAAAATAAAAATAGCTTTTTGGTGCGACAAAAAGGAAATCTTGCATTAGATATCTAAAGAAATAGCATATTATGAACCTAAAAATGATTTTTACAAAAAAAATCATGAGCATCATATCATGTACCTATAGTTCAAATCTAACTCATTTCCTATCAATTCGGCATGAATTTGTCTTTTTCACGAGGGGTGGATGGAAAGGTCTGAGATACCCTGGTTGGGAAATTATCCATTCAAAGTGGTCTAGTACTTTTTTCAAAATTGGGTATTATTATTTTGAAACTTTTATTTGGTGGTTGCTTCACAAAACATCCCATTTTTTACACTCGGAAAATAAAAATGGCTTTTCGGTGCGACGAAAAGGAAAACTTCCTCCTGTAATATTGTTCGCCATCTCATGATACACATGCCTGCACAATATGGGCATATTATCGCAAACTATATCGCGATTCTAGTAATAACATTCGTCATTTGACCTGAAATCCAGAAAACCTCGATCGAGATAGGTCATTTTGTAAAGGTTTTTTTTAGACATAATCAATATACCAAGTTTGGTATTTTTCCATGCAACTATGTCACATAATATGACACCACGCGAAGGTTTTCCATTGTTACGATCGTTTTTGAATTTTTATGCCCGTTTCAAACTATCGTCAAACTTTCTAAATCGACGGGCATGAAGATTCTTAGCTCGGGGCTGAGCCTCGCTAAACTTGTATTGAATCTATGATGAAATAGCATATTGTGAATCTAAAAATGATTTTTGCAAAAAATCATGAGCATCATATCATGTACCTATAGTTCAAATCTCACTCATTTCCTACCGATTCGGCAGGAATTTGTCTTTTTCACGAGGGGTGGACGAAAAGGTTTGAGATACCTAGGTTGGAAAATTGACCATTCAATATGTTCTAGTATTTTTTTAAAATGTGGTATTATCATTTTGAAACTTTCACTTGGTGGTTGCTTCACAAAACACCTTGTTTTTTGCACTCGGAAAATATAAAAATGGCTTTTTGGTGTGACGAAAAGGAAAACTTCCTCCTGTAACATTGTTCGCCATCCCATGATACACATACATGCATAATATGGGCACATTATCGCAAACTATACCGCGATTCTAGCCATAACATTGGTCATTTGACCTAAAAGTTAGGAAACCTTGATTGAGATAGCTCATTTGGTGAAGGTTTTTTTGAGACACAATCAATATACCAAGTTTGGTATTTTTCCATGCAACTATGTCACATAATATGACACCATGTGAAGGTTTTTCATTGTTTTAATCGTTTTGGAATTTTTTAGGCCCGTTTCAAACTATCGTCAAACTTTCTAAATCGGCGGGTATGAAGATTCTTAACTCGGGGCTGAGCCTCGCTAAACTTGTATTGGATATCTGGTGAAATAGCATATTGTGAACCTAAAAATAATTTTTGCAAAAAATCATGAGCATCATGTCATGTACCTATAGTTCAAATCTAACTCACTTCCTACCGATTCAACAGGAATTTGTCTTTTTCACGAGGGGTGAAAGGAAAGGTTTGAGATACCAGGTTGGGACATTGTCCATTTAAGATGGTATACTATTTTTGAAAAATGGGGTAGTATCATTTTGAAACTTTTATTTGGTGGTTGCTTCACAAAACACCCCTTTTTTGCACTTGAAAAATGAAAATATGTTATACGAAAGTATTTGTATTTTTATATATTTTTGAATAAAATATGTAATATTTGATTTTATATAGATAGATCTGATTTTTCTGCAAATTTTGATATATTATATGTATTTTTCTGAATTTAAATGATTTAGTTATGATTTTTCTAAGATTTGTCGTCGGCGTAGGTGTGAAACTTACGCCGGCGGCTTGCCGTTGGTGTAGACTTGACGCCGTCGCTCTGCCGTTAGCCTAATAGCCTACGCCGACGACTACCGTCGACCTATTTATCCTACGCCGACGGCAAAACTGGGTCGACGACCCGTCAAGCTACGCCGACGACCACGACATTTTGCCATCAGCGTATAAAAAGGCCGTCGACCCATCTGGTTATTCCCGTAGTGTTTGACAAAGGTCAGCAAACAAACCTTTCAACTAAACATACTTGTAACATGCTTCACCAGTAGCAATATATTCAGCCTCAATAGTAGATTGTGCAACGATTGTTTGCAGTGTTGTTCTCCAACTAACAACACAACCACCAACAGTAAACACATAACATAACCTGTATTGGATCTTCTCTTATCCAAATTAACACCAAGATATGAATCCATGTAGTCAACGAGTCCCTCACTGGTCCTGCCAAACTTCAAACAAGCATCAACGGTAACATGGATGTACCTAAAATCCACTAAACAACCTTCCAATGTTCTTTACCAGGATTAGACATGTATCTACTAACCAAGCTCATAACATATGATAAATCAAGACAAGAGCAAGCCATGGCATACATCAAAGAACCAACAACACTAGAATGTACCCAACATCTTTATTTAGAAATAGGACATTGAGATGCTAACAATTTAAAATGAGGAGCAATAGTTGTAATGACAAATCTTACATCATGCATATTGAAACGATGAAGTACCTTCTTAATGTAACTTTGCAGACTAAGAAATAACACCCTAGAATTTCTGTCCCTTCTAATTCCCATAGCTAGGATTTTCTTAGCAGCACCAAAGTGTTTTCAAAGTAGTGATTTCTTTCTTGTTTTTGACAGCAATCAACATATAACAACAAGTATATAGGAGATCCATCAATAAATTTAATTTATACACAACTGGCATATTGATTCCTCTCGAAACCATGTGATATCATGAACGAATCAAACATTTTATACCATTGTCTTGAAGATTTCTTTAAACCATAAAGTGATTTATATAACTTGCACACAAAATCCTCTTTACCAGACACTATGAACCCTTATGGTTAGTCCATGTTTATTTCCTTCTAAAGCTCTTCATGCAGAAAATCTATCTTCACGACTAACTTCTCAAGCTCAAAATCATGCATAGAAACAACACCAAGGAATGTACAAATGAACTATGTTTTACCACTAGAGAGAACACATCATTATAATTAATACATGGTATTTGACTAAAACTTTTAGCCACTGGCCTTGCCTTAAACATTGAAGACACATTAGGAGACAAAGACTACATTCTATTGAATATCCACTTACAGTGAATAACCTTCTTTTGTTTACACAAGTGCAGCACCTCAAATGTGCCATTTTTTAACCAATTGCATCTCATCTTGCATCGCATCAATCCAATTTTCATGATCAACCGAAGCAATAGCTTCAATGTATCTGAACCTATTTAGCACAACTCAAAACAAAGTAAACAATATCACACTCTTCAAGTAAACATGGACGAGGGCCACAATTTATCATTTGCCTGTCAGCTGCAAGTGACTGAGTTTGTTGTGGTGAGTGCTACACAACATTGTAATTATCAACATCATGTGTATCTTGAGTAGCATCAATAATTTCATTAATTTCCAACATGTGATCCACCCGCACACTAATATTCTCCTCTCCAACATGAGAGGCATCAGTAGACAAGCTATCATGATATATAACAGATTAATTGAAACCAACATTCTTATTTAGCAAAATCATTTTAGTTTTAGGATTCCATAACTTATATGTTTTGACTCCTGAACTAGAACCAAATAATTTGCACTTAACATCCGAAGACTCTCGGCGATGGGTTTCGCTTCGCTACGCCATTAGGCTTCTTATTGAATTTAGATCACAATATAACACTTGCCAATTCCCAACGGGTATTTTCGCACTTCCAAAACCTAACTAAAATCTCAGAATGAAAAAAATCAACCTAGATGAAAAGAATGAAAAAAATCAACCTAGAAAGGAAAACAATCTAGTTTAAAGAAGAAATTAAAGCCAAACAAAGATCTAGAGATAGAGACATAGGGGAAACTCCAATGCCCCTCCCCCCAACCCCTGCAAATGGACCGAGGCCTATCCGAATTTGTCCGATTGGACAGGGGGCATGACCCAATGGTGCTACAAATGGACCACACCTCGCAGACTTGACCGTTTTGTCTCATCAGTATCCCAAATTTGGGTTGACTTTGTGGTGGTGCGGATATCCCGGGCGTCCGGGCATGCGTCTTTTTGTCCGGCTCGGGGCCTGCTAGCCAGCCACACACCGGCCACAACAACTCTCCTCACCACACATCCCCTGATCACATCTCGCCCTTCCACCTCTAGCCCGCCGCCTAGCCTACCGTGGTCGATTCAACTACTAACCCAGGAAATTTGGTGGCATTACATGGTCGTGCCTCTCGTCGTTATCCCATTTGCTGCCATCATATTCTGACCATGGATGTTACGTCCTGGCCACCATAGTATTGTTCACTCCCGTGGTGTGCAACTTGTAACATGTTCGGCCGTTTCCCATGCCAATAGATCGTGGATAGCTTCGACGAGTTCTTCTTCAATCATGTCATCAACACATCGTCGGATGAATCAGATGATGACATCAAGCTTCGGGTGGTCGTGTAAATTCTTTTCCATGACCATGACGAGACCAGAGGTCGTGGTCCAGGGCCCCAGTGCTGGGATGAAGCCCACCATTGAACCGTAACTGAGATGTCGGCCATGATCAACTATGGCGGGAGAACTCCCACCACACCAATCTGTTGTACACGACCCCTCTTTTTTGTCTACGCTTTCAAATTTCAATGGAGGTTTTCATGTGGATTATTCATGGAGTGACCGTCTATGGTGACTACTTTCTGTTAATAAAGAAGGATGCCATAGGTAAGCTTGTATTCACTTCTTACCTATAATGCACTACGGCTGTGAGGATGCTTGCACAACGAGTTTCCAGTGACCTAGTTGATGAGTACATGTGTTTGAGCGAGTCCACTTGCCTTAAGTCGATGTACAAGTTCTACAAAATAGTGGTTCAAGTGTTTGCAAGAGAATACTTGAGAGAACCAAATGCTTCAGACACTCCCCAGCTGTTGTCAATCAATGAGAGAACCAAATGCTTCTGACATTGCCCGACTGTTGTCAACCAATGAGAGAAAGGGATTTCATAGTATTCTTGGAGTCATAGATTGCATGCACTTGGAATGGAAGATCTGTTCATTTTCTTGTCAAGGGAAGTACAAAGGCCACGTGAAAGGGCGCACGATCATACTAGAGGCGG
Organism: Avena insularis; assembly: GCA_023614405.1. Classification (NCBI taxonomy): domain Eukaryota; kingdom Viridiplantae; phylum Streptophyta; class Magnoliopsida; order Poales; family Poaceae; genus Avena; species Avena insularis. The sequence continues at coordinate 23,661,014 of CM042689.1, read as the reverse complement.
TTGCATCACAAGATCTTTGGAGTTGGCACTCTTTCGGCATGGCAGCTCACAGTGACATCATCATGCTTTAACGCTCTCCTATGTAGCTAGGATTGCAGATGGCCATGTTTCAAAGGTGAGCTATGAGATTAATGGCCACCCTTTTGAGAAAGGGTACTATCTCGATGATGGTATTCTATCCTCCCTGGACCAGATTTGTGGATATAATCTACAAACCTATAAACAAGGCCGAGAGTAGGTTTGGTAAAGAGCAAGAGTCCGCTAGGAAGGATGTGGAGCAGGAATTTGGTGTCCTTCAATCTCGTTGGGCCATTGTTCTGCACCTTGCTAGGGAGAATATGTGGGAGGTCATGGCTTCTTGTGTGATCATGCACAACATAATCGTTGAGGAGGAGCATGATGATAGTGTATATGACCAAGAGTGAGAATTTTAATGTGAATTAGTCGCGTCCTAGTACGGTCCACCAAATCACTTTGCATATTTTCTTACAGTCCATCATAAAATGGAGACGGGGCAACCCACAACCAACTCGAAAAAGGTTTGGTTAAACATATATAGAATCATGTTGGAAGTCACTAGTCTTTTCTTTATTTCTATTTCAATTTGAATGATTGTAATAAATTATGTTGTGAACTACGCATGAACGACCACCTAGATTGCATTTTATTGCACTATGATGCCTAAATTTGATTCTCACTATTTATATATGTGCAAACATGGACAAAAAACTCAAAATCTTCTGGCCGCGGACAAATGTGCGGCGCCATTTGGTGCAGTGGCGTGTCTTGGATGGACATGGGCCTCTAGCCTATCCGCGGGCCACCGCAAGCGAACCATTTCAAACATTTTCGGTGTTCGAAATGGGGGCACCATTGGAGTTGCCCTACAAGAAGATAGGAATACTGCCTACTTTTATGCTATAGGAAATCAAAGTAAAAGAAATCTTTTATCTATTTTTTAGATGGTTTAGATGTACCTATTACTGATATTAAAGATATTTTAGATATAGCTTCTAGTAATTATAAAGATTTGTTCAAAAAAGATGGAAATAAAGTCTACATTATTAGTGAAAAATTCTTTGAATCAAAAAAATTATTAGTCTAGATAATGAAAAACCGCAGGCTGAAGTCAAGCAGGTTGTCTTTGGCTCTAGTTCTGATGGTGCACCCGGGCCTGATGGGATATCCTTTATTTTTTATCAGAATTTTTGGATTATTATTTAGACGGATCTAGTGGCTCACAAATATAGATTAAATTTTGCCATCCTCTCTCTAATACCCATGGAATCCCACCAATGGAACGGCCTATGTAGACTGCTGTGCTCAGGTCAAGGGTGGAAGAGCTGCCTGCCTGGCCTCCTTTTTTCATTGGTCTGACCAGTGAAATCAATTGGCCAACGTACTAGATTTCTGTGCTCAGGTCAAGTACTCATGCATCAAGGTTGGAGCTGCCTGCCTGCATGTCGTGTTCCTATTACTGGGGAGGTCCAAGCCGTGACAGTCGACACCGTTCTGATTATTGCTGCGGCAGGCCGGACCCTTTTTGCAGAGTAACTGACAAACTGAATACAGTGCGTACGTATCTTTACTAAATTACTCTGCAGTAAATGCTTCATGTACGAGCCTCTCGCTAGGAGTACTATCTATCTTGTAGGCCAGGTCTGAGCGATGAGTCCACTCCTGTCCTTTTTGTTTGAATAAATCCATTCGTGTTATATCTGTGATCCTAATGTAGAACACGAAAAATGATAGTGACCACAAAAGAATATTGTTTTCAATTCTAATGTATCCTGAACAGAACCATGGTTAGCCACATAGAGCTAATCCGTGAATTCCCATCTTCCTCTGTTCCTTATCCCCGTATAATTGTCATAGTTTCACCTAGAGCAAATTCTTGTCTGGTACGTCACACTAGATCCCAACCAGATGTAGTCCTTGTCTGGAACCAGTTTCCGACGAGCATTTTCGCACTTCCGAATCCTAACTAAAATCTTAGAATGAAAAAAATCAACCTAGATGAAAAGAATGAAAGAAATCAACCTACAAATAAAAATCCGGCTTAAAAATAAACTATAGCAACAAAGATCTAGGGATAGAGACATAAAAGGAGTAGGAATACTACCCACTTTCATGCTATAGCAGATAAAGGAAGAAGGAAAACTTTTATCCATTCTTTAGATGGCTTAGATACACTTTTCCCCTCTCCCACCGCTTGCACGAATCGAGAGGCACCCCTCCCCTGCTTTCTCAGGACCGGGCCGCTCCCATGGCGCCCTCGCCGGATTAGCTGGCGAGCGGTGGCCGGGAGTTGGCACCGGAGTAGATAGGGCTTGTTTTTTTCCTTGTTTTTGTAGTTGTTACCCTGTATGGGAGTTTTGGAGCTATGCTCCAGATCTTTGCAGCCAGATCTGGGGTGTTGGACCTCTGTTCTTGGTGTTCTTGCTCTGCTGGCTAGAGCAGTGCACTGAGACAGAAGTTTCGGTCTCCATAAATAAAGAAGCTGCAGCTTTTCGTTCGACATTGGGGATCTGCAAGGCAACAACCCTCCTGGCCTGCTGTGGTAGCAAGGGGGAGGGGCGTTGCGATGTGGACAAGCGGCGGGTGGTGTTCCTCTTGGCCGACCGTGGTGGCGAGGAAGAGGAGTGCCGCCGGTCGCTGGCCTCGACGCTCCGAAGAAGGCAGTTATCTGGCGTCGTCTTCCGCATCCTGGTCCCCTTCCTTCCTCCTACTCTGAACGGCCATGGTGGCTTGGAGTGTAGGGGTCGGATGGTGGGGCTGGACCTGTGGTTCCGGCGCCGACGGGTCTCGATGAAGCTCATCTGGCGGAAGTTTCCAAGCAACGGCGATGAGTGTCGCTGCTATCCTTGGCCAAGGGGGCCACTCCGCGCCTCGAGAGTTGAAGCTCCGAGGATTCTTCTCCTCCAGACTTGGAGGTCTCCTGATCCCAGCACGGCGCCCCATCCTGACGGTGGCCCAAGTGGCGTAGTCCCCGGCACCGCCGCCAGCGGTCGCGCTGCGCGATCCAGTCATCGGCACGGTGGAGACGAAGGACTTGATTGCTTTCTTTTTATGTTTTCTGAGGTCCTTTGTGTAATTTTCGAGGCTCAGCCTGTTACTCTGCTTATGGCTAGGGTCCTCTTTGTAAATTTTCCCACCGAGTAATGGAGCTTCCCGTTCAAAAAAAAAAGATGGCTTAGATGGACTTGTTACTGATATTAAAGATATTTTTGATATAGCTTCTAGTTATTATAAGGATGTGTTCAAGAAAGAGGAAAATAAAGGCTACATTATTAGTGAAAATTTCTTTTAATCTAAAAACTTACTACTACCTCCATTCCGGTTTATAAGGAAAATATGTATTTCGAAAAAATAGTTTGATCATAAATTTAGCCAACAATATATGAAGTATATGTCACAAAAATTATACCAATAGAAGCATATTTTAAATACGAATCTAATGATATAATTTTTATTAAAAATACTTTGTATTTTATTGACTAAATTTATGATCAAACTATTTTCTCGAAGTACCTATTTGCATAAACCGGAATGAAGGTAGTAGTCTAGACAATGAAAAACTGCATGCTGCCTTCACAATAGAAGAAGTCGAACTGTTGTGTTTGGCTCCTATTCTGATGGTGCACTTGGGCCTGATGGGATGTCCTTTATTTTTATTAGAATTTTGGGTTATTATTTAGGTGGATCTAACGGCTCTCTTATCTGAATTTCATAAGGGGGATCTTGACATATATAGATTAAATTTTCTGTCCTCTCTCTAATACCCAGAGATAATGATGCTACTTCTATGATTTTTTTTAGGCTAATTAGTTTGTTGAAATGTGTTTTTTAAGATTTCACTGAAGTTGTCGGAAATAGGCTAGTTGTTCTTATGGATTTTCTTGTCTCCACCAACTAAACAACTTTTATTGCAGGAAGATATATATTACTGCTCATGAAGTGTTACTTTGTGCATGAAAGTGAAATACTTTGTGTTGTGCTTAAACTTCACTATGAGGAAACCTTTGGTAAGGTCGATTTAGATTTTCTCTTAGATTTGCTAGAAAAGGGGGGTTCTGTGCAGTTCGGATAAAATGGATTAGAATGTTCAAAGATGGTGGCTCCGTACAAGTTAAGCTGAATAACATATAAGGAATTTTTTCCTAACAGGAAAAAGGTTGAGGCAAGGAGATCTGCTGTCTTCCCTCCTCTTTAACAAGTTAACTTGGTAGTATATTTTCTTACTAATATGCTCCACAAAGCTGCTAGTAATGATTTGATTAGTGGACTTGCTCTGATTTATATCCAACGGGTGTCATATGCTTGCATTATGCGAATGAAACCATCTTCTTTGTAGAAAATAATTTGGAAACCAATCTAAAGTGCGTGCTATCCTATTTTGAACAAGTTTCTGGAGTGAAAATCAACTATGGGAAAAGTGATATGATTTCCCTTGAATTAGAACCTGATAAAGTAGATGCTTTCCTCAATATTTTTGGGTGCACTGCAGCTGCTTTCTCAATTAAATACCTGGTCACTCCCTTATATGATAATCTTAGAAGAGTAGATATTCAACCTTTAGTATATAAGATTATGAAGAGATGGGCTAGATGGGAAAACTCCTTTCATATGCAGCAAGACTAACACTTAACAAAACTTGTCTTGCTAGTATACTAGTATATCTTCTTTCTTTTTTAAATTCCTTAAATGGGATTTAGATATGATAAAACTCTCAAATGGTTCATTTCTTGAGGAATGAATTTGAGGGCACTAGGAAGCCTCACCTTGGAAACTGGCACTTAGTTTGCATGAAAAGGATTTGGGCACTGGGGGTCTGACATAGGTATGCCCAACGGGCACTCACCTTTGGCCTATCCGGCTTGGCCCAACTAGAAGCCCACCATATGATCTGCTAAGATCCATGAATCCCACGATGGTTCGGGTGATACGAAGCCCATGAGGACACCAACTCCTGACGTAATAAGAAAAAAGGACTCGCTTCCAAGCTAGGAAAGTTAGAGATATATTACAACTTGTAACCGACTCGGATGGAACCCGAGACCTAGCCTCCCAATATAAAGGCTAGGAGGGGTCACCGAGGAGGACAACTTAGCTCACCTCATACATGTTAAATCCAATCTGCGCAACCCTATACATCTTGATGCCATTGTAACCTTTGGTTTCTTCATCAATCAAGAACAGACAAGTAGAAATAGGGTTTTCCCTCCGGGGTTCTGAACCTAGGTAAATCTCGTGTCCCCGGTGTTTGTCTGTTAGCCAATGAAGTCTCCAACGCACATTTCTTCCCAAAAACCGAAGTCTATCAAGTATGGGCATTGACGTGATTACCCCACGTTAGGGTCCCTAACCTTAGAGATGTCAATATGTGCCTTTTAGGTTCACGGGCTAAAAGATGTATAGTTGATGAAAGTAAAATTTGCAAACAAATGATAGATAAAAACTATATTAGGAATTCTCGTAACATCTTCGTAAGAAAACTTGCATCTCCCTCCAGATTCTAGAATGGGATGATGTGGGCATCTAAAGCAACTAATTTAGATATACATGGACTATAGGAAATGGAAAGAAAATTCTATTTTTGGAAGACACCTAGTTCTACACTTCCCCTCTTTCAGTTCAATTTTGGAATCTCTATTCCATCTGTCATCAACAATGTTCCACCATTGTTGAACTCTTGGATGGAAATGATATTAAGCTTACTTTTAGGAGAATTATTCCACCCAACATGATGGAATCTTGGTATTCCCTAGAACAAATACTTAGAGCCACCTCCTTGTCAGATAATTAGGATGCTCTCATCTAGCAATAGGAAAGAAAATGGGTTTACTCCCTTTATATTATTATTAATTTTAGAGGGATAAGTCCCATGTTTAAATCACCTCGACTTGGTTTATTCAAATTCCTCCAAGAGTTTGAATTTTTCTTTGGATGCTTTCCTATAATAAGATAAGTATAAAATATAATTTGAAAACAAGGCACATTGATAAACCCGAGGAATGTGTTTTCTGCAATGAAAATAAACTACTCCCTTCGTTCATAAATATAAGATGTTTTAGCTTTGTGAATCGAATGTATCTGGACGTTTTTTAGTGTATAGGTTCGGAGTAAACCTATACCCTAAAAGGCATCTAGATACATTCATTTTACAAAGCTAAATTGTCCTATATTTCTGAACAGAGGGAGTATATCTCACAAATTTTCTTTGATTGTGTGGGCAGTATGGAGACAAGCCTCTCTATTTTTCAATGCATCACTAGGTTTACAATTTGAATCGATTGCTAAATTCTGGATCTCACAAAAAATACATTCAAATCTAAATTCCATTTGTGCATGTTTTCTTTGGTGCATCCGGAAATTTATAAATATCATCATTTTTTTACAACCACCAATGGTCTAAAATTAAAAAAATATGGTGTCCTATCCTGAAACTTAATGAACTAGAGAGTTTTTCTGAAAGATGAGGCCCAATCAAATTGTACGATTTCTGCCAGAAGGTTTCCACTATGGTAGCAACGCCGGCACAACTGACATGGGGGTGAAGCAGTCATACCCGCTGAGCCTTCAATCTGTGGCAGAAACACTGGGTGGTGAAACTCACTCTCTCGGACTCGTGCTGATCAAACATCTCCCCGAGAGCTTGCCAGGCATCTAGAGCAAAGAAGGTGATCACTCTCAGCCATGTGACGCCTCTGAGTTCCCTTATTTGCCTGAGCCATCTTTGACGATGAAGAAGAGTAAGGCTTTTTCTAACGGGCGTTTCTTAGCACGATATCATAGACAAATATAATTGCTTATGTGACACTATATTTAATAAAAAGAGAAGGTGAGGTTATATCTCTACATGCATGTTGTGTTTGTAGTCTGTATTGTACGCGTCTCACGCCTGTCACTTTCCTTCATCCTCCCTCATCCTCGCACCAAGGCTAACAGTTTTTTCAGTGTGTATGTTTTCCCAAGTCACTCACTCTGCATATATGGGCATGATAAATGGGCCGGCCGGACACTCGATCGATCGGTGGAGCTTATAAATGAAGGAGGAGGACATGCATGTATGCGTGATCGGTTGGATCGGTGCATCCTTAATCCGGTCATTCACGAAATGAATGCACGTAGTGCTTTGATTACTAGTCCTATCGTAAGTGTGTTCCGTTCTCACGGTGGAACCGAATTGATCGATAGCTGGACTTGAGACACCACCACACCACACCACACCGGCGCCACTGGATCGGCGGCTATCTAGAGTATTTATGTGCCGCCGCTACCTACGCTTGCTTGCTTGCTTGCTTTCTTCCTTGCAAACAGCTCGTACGTACACCGTGCAACGCGGTGTCAAGCAAACTAGTCGACGTTGCAATTGTCGTACACCGCGTTTAGATCGGTTCCTTTCGGCTTCTAGACCGGCCGGCTTTGGGGTCGACAACAGTGGAATGAAGCTATATATAGGTAGGTGTTGTAGACGCAATTATCATCGGCAGGCCGCGGCCGGCCGCTTTGGAGTGCATCTTACTCCTTCTCTCCAAGAAAATATATGCAGCGCGGTGCAGGTCCAGTTAACAATTTATGTCACACGTCAAATAGACAGGCTGGTACTAGTCGCGTTGTAAACGCATTGAACACAAAAAAAATATCAAGATGAGTTTTCTACGCTGGCCATTTCGATTGCTTGGCACTGTCATTCTTTTCTTTTCATAAGAGAGGGTTTCCCTCCTATTTTGAAAAAAAAATTAAGGCCTTGTTTTGCGGGAGAGGTTTAGTGTGTGTTTCAGAGTTTTATTCCTAGTGTTTTGGGTGAAAACACTTCCATCACCCAATCCACTCCAATCCTCTTTCATCATTTTCCCCTACAAACCCTCTCCTAACAAATGCTGTTTTGTAAAACAGGAATTCTACACCCTGTGGCTGGTGTTATCACATATAAAATTCAGAAACTTCACCAGCAGTATCTAGCGAAATTTTAGCATCAGAAGCATCAAGTCAATTAAACATAGCTTATAAAAGACTCAATTTTTATAGCAGCACATGAGCAAAAACATTTCAAAAACAACATGCAACAATTCTAAGCTTCCAAAAGATGAGAACTTTTTCACGTAATTCTATTAGCTACTGAATAACAGTATACACTAATCACACATACTCCCTCCGTTCTAAAATAAGTGGCTTGAATTTGTCTAGATTCGAATGCACCTAGACGTGTTTTAGTGTGTAGATACATACAAACCTACATAAAACCAAGTTACTTATTTTGGGACGGAGTGAGTACTAGTTATAACCAGCAATTCGTTGGGTATTCCACCTCAATAAATAAAACAGAGATTCAACACCGTGTCCCGTAACTATCACCTGAGGATAAGCAACGAGCAGTGCACTGAGAAGTGTGGTGTGCAAACATAATTCAGCTAACCACTACGACACATCGAGCTATTTTGATAAGACGTCTAAACTCAGTGTACTCAATATCTGAGATTCCGCTCTTGTACCATGCCCTGCCAGCAGCCTTGAAGTAAACCTCATCGTAAAACAAGAATAAGTAGATTGTTAAAAGAAAATCAAAGACATGAAACATCAAATTAAGATCCTTGTTTGCGAAGAAGAAACATAAGAAAATCGAAGAAAGGATTGCATATGCCACATGAATCGTGTTTGTGGTTTTAAGGAAATGTCTATCACCTATTAAGTTTGAATCAAGAACTCTAACCGTGGTCAAATGCATGAACTACATGGCACATGCAGGAATTTCTTATACAACTCTAGCGGCTTCTTATAAGATCCAAATATCTACCAGTTTCTACATACATACTTTTAGAAGTATATATCAAGATAGTGTATGCTAGACCGATAAACAATTCACTACAAGTTTCTACAATTTCAGGAGCCAAATCAAATAAGAATATTGGATACTCGGATAGAATATATCCGTTCACTAACCACAAAAAATTGAGCACGATATGAAATCATCAATTTGCAGGTGACAACTAAGTAGTAAGATATGAGAGCATTAAAAAGTAGATACAGAGATGCATCATTCTCATGTCATATACAAACAAGAATTGCATTGTCTTGTTTACAGAAGTAAAAAGAAGTTAATAATCAACAAGAAAGACACCTGTACCACCATCAAGACGACACAATCATGGATAGACAAAAGTGTGCAGCAATCAACTAAGAACCTAACACGTATACAAGAAGGAATAGCTCATCTACATTCTATGTTCAGAGAGGAAGCAGCTACATGACAATCCCATGAGCAAAGTGCCCACGCACGTATACTGGGAGAATATGCTGAAGGTGATCACTTAATTTATGCTATACCATCTATGGAATCTATCAACCTATACTAATACTAGCAAGATTTCACTATTATGGCTCTAAACTGTATAATCTTTACTAGTAAAAGGTATTGGTATAATCTGAATCAAGAAAAAACTATACTATGTTTCAGCCATAAATTCCCAAAACTGTATGTTGTGGATGCTTGGTTCTCAGAGTTCATCCTTCTTATATATTTTATAACTGACGCTAGATAGGATGATACAATATAGTCCAAGCTAAGGTCCATGTCGTGCATCTTCTACACTACGAGGATAGAAAAGCAATCCAAACACATACGATTTATCATCCAAGTCAAGCCACGAGCCTTTTTTTTTAGAGCAACCGGCAGGAGCTCTGTCTTTTCTATTAGTAGGGGGAATAGGGATCCGATACAGTATGGCATGTTTAATTTAAGGTGTAAACATGCCAGAAATCATCAAGACAAAAACGAAAAACATAAGTCTAGTCTGGCTCGGCTGGGATGGCCGGCCCAAGCCTAGCAAAAGCAGCCGAACGTTGAAGAATGTCGTCTCTGGCAATGGAGGCCACTTCGACATATGTCATGCGCCGGCCCATGAAGATTCGTCTGTTCCGTTCTTTTCAGGCGTTTCACAAAACGTATAGCATGCGACCGCTGAGGCGGTTTTGCTCCGTCTTGGGCTTTCCTTTGATCAGGTCGTCCCACCATTCCGAGGTGGAGTCGAACGTTTGGCCATGGTCGCCCACGTGATCATTTTCCCAGGCTTGCGTTGTATGCCAAACAGCAGTTGTGAAGGGGCAGTCCTTGCAAAGGTGGACGGCGGATTCCGGGGTTGAGCAGCAAAGCTGACATGTTGGGTCGTTTGGCCATCCTCTGATTGACAGCACGTCAGCAGTGAGCAGTTTCCCGTGAAGCGCCAACCAGGAGAAGAGCTTGCACTTCGGTTCGGCATGCGCAGACCATATTTTCTCGGCCTTGAATCTGGGGAAACATTCATTGAATTGAGCATGGTAGGCCGAGCTGGCAGTGTATATACCATCAGTGGTTAGATTCCAGGTGATGGAGTCCGGCTGATGAGGTACGAGCTGGGTGTCTTGGACGATGTCCCATATCGCAAGGTATTGGGAAAGCTGGATATAGGGGAGTGAAGGCTCGCGACCGAGAGGATCCAGTTTCCCCGGGAGAACTCCACAGAAACCGATCTTCTTTTCCTGGTGGCGATGCTGTAGAGGTTACGGGCCCATTGTTTGAGTGGCCCGCGGCCACATCGATTGTCGTGCCAGAATGATGCAGTATTCCCGTTCCCAATCGAAATTTTTGTGCATGCCCTAAACAGGTCCATGTCAGCCGCACTGCAGGGGAGTTCAGATCCGTTCCAGGTGCGCGTGGGGTCAGTCCATTGTAGCCAAGGCCAGAGCAGTCTAAGAGCCCTCCCGGTGCGGGCGAGGTCGGGCATCCCGAGGCCTCCCAAGGCCTTAGGCCTACAGACAGTCTTCCAGTTTACAAACGCCTTTCCGTGCGCGGCATGCTCGCCCTCGTCGCCAGCCCAAACAAAGTTTCAGACAATCTTTGTAATCTGCTTGCGGGCCCATTTTGAAAAGGGGATGGCTGTGGAGTGGTAGGTTGCAGTGGACAAAAGCCACGAGCCTTTATCCCACAATTGTATTCAGAACCCTAGGTCAAGAATCAGATCTATAGAGTAATCAACCTAGGCCCTCATCTAGCATTACATGGGAGAGGAGGGAACAAAGGGGATGGGACTTACATGAGAAAATTCCTGGTTTGCCGGAGAAGACGGGCGACGGAGGGATCTCGGCGTCGGCAGCGTCAGAACGGATGGAACGGCCGGCCGCGGGATGGGAAGAAGAAGGCGGTGGAGCTCCAGAATTCCTGTTGCAAGATGGCGGAGCAGCCAGCATCCTTAGCAGCGTTGGTTGGTGTCGTCGCGAGCGGGAGGTCAGGCGGTCGCTCGATGCGAGTGTGTTCGCCGCCGCCAGCCAGAAAAATAAAGTGAGGGGTGGCGAGCGTTTTGGTTCCACCCAACCTGGCGTGTTTCTTAGGGGTTACTGGGGTTGAGCCTGGCCCAATCCGGCCTACAAAACAGTCTGAAGTGGTTTCAGGTGGATTGAAACTTGGCGGGGATTAAACACGCAGAAACCGGGCAACCCATGCGTACAAAACAAGGCCTAAAGCAAGGGCGGCGCGTAGTGGAGGCCATACTGGGTCGTGGCCCATCCTTATATCTTAATTTCCTTTAGGATTTGATAATAAATCGGCCCAGTAACACCAATTGGCCCAGTCTACATTGAGCCGGCCCATCCTTCATTTGGTGTCACCCTCCGCCACTGGCCTAAAGGGTTCCCTCGGTTCGAGAATAGGCTAAAAGGCATACCATTATTTTATTGAACCAAGGATGTTTAGTACAAGACGAACAAAACTCGATGCAAGCAAGACCACTACCACAAACAAAACACTTGCAACACGGAAGAGCCTGTCCTAAAATATGCAAAAAAAAAAGCAGAAATAAAACACTTGCAACACAGAAGAGCCTTTCCTAAAATATGCAACAAATCCATGTCTCGACCGACACCGAAAACCTCCGAAGAACGAAATTTCACCATGACTCTACTTGTCGATGCACCATCCATCAAGAAGAGTAGTTGTCGGTCGTCCCTAAGAAAGGCATCTTCTTAGACTTGGCATGCATTGGGCTTTGAATCTAAGCCTTGAGAAAGGCATCTTCTTGGACTTGTCGGCAATGGCGTGCATTGGGCTCTAAATCTCGGCCTTGGATAGGGGCGAGAACCGGAGGAGGGCAACCTGGGACCTCCACTCGGTGTCTACAAATGTGATGCTTCCAACAGAGTGACGATGTTGAGGATGGCGCCATCGTGCCGATCAAACTATAGGCCTAGGATTTCGCTAGGAGACCTCTACAAACCGGAGAGAGCGTGATGGAAATATCGATGCCTGCAGGGAGGGGAACAACTCCCACAGGCGGCAGCTCGCTAGCACCGACCTAAGGCGGTAATACTTTCGTCCGCAAAGCCACACGCCTCTCTCCCTTCTGGCTGGACTGAAGCAGCCGTCCAAGTTGTATCACCGCCGCCACCGCTGCAGCACTTCACCAATGTAACTGTAATGTCGTGGACCTACCGCGACCCGCATGGTGAGAGCACTTCTTCTTTCTGCAGCCCATGTTCTTCTTCCACCTCCTACGGGTCAAGAGCCCTCAGGCCTAGACTGAGCCTAGAAGGGACCATATCCATTCCGTGCCGCTAGCAGCCGGTCCGCCCTGTTGCTCCTCCACTACCTCTGCCGCCTCCAGGAAGCCCAACGTCGAGGACCCCATTGTTATGCCACCAGAAGCACCTCAAAGGCCTGAGAAGGGAAGGCTCGGGTCGCTGCCTAGGATCCACAACAACCTCCCCGCCAAACCTCCTGGCTTGCTCATCCGCTCCCCCTCACCGCGCACCACCGCTCAACTCCGCAACCACGCACCCATGCCGTGCAAGGAAGGCCTGACAAGGCATGCCACTCGATGCTCACCGCCTTTAACAGTCGGGCGCAGCCAGGGGGACCAAAGCATACTTCCGGCTGAATTGTTGCTTTCTAGTGGCCGACCATCCTTTCCGGACCTTCTCTCCTCGAAACAGGCATACGCCCAACTTTATAAATAAAGCAACATACATACAACATCCAAAGTACACGAACAAACAGTCCACACCACACACGCTAGAGTTCACCCACACAGCAAAACACACACCCAACACACACAGATACACACGCGCCCAGAGGACACGCTCAACGGCCGGGAGGAGAAGCAAGTTGGCACGCCACCACCAGCAGGTGCTCTATCATCCCATCCAGCCGCTCCCTGTCCCGCTGTCTACTCAAAGGGTACCACTGCTGCAAAAAAGCCAAGAATTTGAAGATCGAGTCAGAGGCACGGCGGAGAAAGACACGCTCGATGACCATCTTATTACGGATGTTCCATAAAGTCCAGGTCATCCCTACAAACACAAACCAGAAGAGACGCCTCCTCCTGCCGGTATGGTTCGCATTGGCTTCCAGGAATTCCCCTAGGTCTGGGGCATGCCACGACGGCCCCAAAGCCTCCTGGGAGAAGTTCCAAAGGAAACGAGCAGCGGGGCAGGAGAAGAAAATGTGATGTACCGTTTCCGGGACCGCACTCAAGGGACAAAGCCCATTCCCAGGGCCATGTCGCTTGGCCACCTCCACGCCCGAAGGTAGCCGGTCCCGCAGCAACTGCCAAAGGAAAATCTTAATCTTTAGCAGAAGAGGGGCCTTCTAAAGGGGGGTCGTCCAGGGCATGGACAGCCCACCAAACAAGGCCCGATACATGGAGCCCACCGAAAATACGCCCGAGGGCGAGAGGCGCCAATACATACTATCTAGGGATTGGGACTGAGACAGCGGGAGGCTGTCTCGCAGTCCCTCCCAAGCAGCCCGCTCGGCCTCCCCGAGGTTCCGGCAGAACTCAACTTGCCAGGCCCCGTCCTGGAAGGCATCCGCCACCAAGAGCAAAGGGTCTGCGCAAATCGCGAACAACTCAGGAACCTCGAGGCGCAAGGGCCGCCCACCCACCCAAGGGTCAAGCCAGAAGATGGAGTCTCTCCCATTACCTATGGTAACAGAGAGTCCCTTCCGGATTGCCGGCTTGATGTCCTGGATCAATCTCCAAAACTGAGATCCCTCCAGACGATCACAAGCCAGAAGTGGACGCCCATGCAAATACTTAGCTTTGACTAGTTGTATCCAGAGGCCGCCATCATCAGTCAGGATCCGCTAAACCCACCGAAGCATCAATGCCACATTCATATGACGCGAGGAAAGGATCCCTATGCCCCCCAGGTCCTTGGGGGCGCAAATATCTGCCCACTTAACCATATGATATTTTTGGTGGCCGTCGTTTGCCATCCAAAAGAAGCAAGACAGCTCCTTGTCAAAGTTCGCGTGCACGCCCTCCTGAAGGATATATAGCCCCATGATATACATGGGGAGGCTGGAAAGACAGGAGTCAATGAGGATAGTCTTGCTCCCTTTGGAGGTAAACCTGCCTTGCCATGGCTCGGATTTCGCCTTAACCTGACCCATAAGGGGCTCCAGGTCTCGAGAGAGAATCCCAGTGTCCCTGACTGGCATCCCCAGGTAGTTCATGGGGAATGATGCCAGTCAACAGTTCAGAACTTCAGATTAACAACAATCCTCTGTTGTTCCTCCAAGGGTAGCCAAGAACCATCACTTCACTCTTGTCAAAGTTAATTTTTAGGCCGAACATGGCCTCAAAGCACAGAAGCAGGAATTTCAGGTTGATGATATCCTAATCCGATCCCTCCACCATTAGCATGGTGTCATCTGCATATTGGAGGTGGGTCACACCACCTCCAGGGATAAGGTGCTCCACCACACCCGAAATGTGGCCGGAAATCTTGGCTTTCTCCATGATTTCCGCAAGGGCATCCACCACAGCATTAAACAGAATTGGCGAGATCGGGTCCCCTTGTCGCACCCCACACGTGGACTTGAAATAGGGACCCACCTCACCATTTATGTTTATTGCCGTGTTCCCACTCATGACGATTTGCATGATCCACCTTATCATGCGGTCATCCAGCCCCCTACGCTGGAGTACCTGGCAAAGAAAGGCCCAATCTAGCCTATCATATGCCTTCTGGAAGTCGAGCTTTAGGAAAACGCCGCGGTGGCGCTTAACCTTTACCTCATGGATGATCTCATGGAGAGCCAGGATCCCATCGTGGATATATCTGCCTTTAAGAAAGGCAAACTGTACGGGTGTGTCAGGCGTTCCATGATAGGAGCCAACCTTCGCGCACATACCTTAGACATAATCCGTTGGATTACATTGATTACCGTAATCGGCCTAAACTACTGAATATACGTGGCCCTCACAACCTTGGGAATCAGGGTAATCACACCAAAATTAAGCCACGCCATCACAAGGGTCCCAATGTAGAATTCCTGGAACATGGGCATCACGACCCCCTGTATATTCTCCCAGAACCTCTGGAAGAAAATAACAGGAAGGCCATCCGGGCCCGGGGCCGAGTTAGCCTTCATTTCCATGATGGCCTGCCCCACCTCAGCTGGCAAGAACGGGAGCGTGAGCTCCAGGTTCTCCGCGTTGGAGACTCTATCCCCCTCTGGCCAAAAATCTCCGGCCAATGCAACCCCTGACCGGGGGCCAGCCGAGAAAAGCGCCTTGTAGAAAGAATATATATGGGAGGTGACATCCTTGGCCTCCTCCAAGAGACACCCCCCCTCCCAGAGGCAGGGGATAGAACACTTCCTACGTCTGTCATTCGCAATGGCATGAAAGTAAGCAATATTCGCATCCCGTTTTAGGAGCCAGTTTTAGCGGCTCCGTTGCCGCCAAAACGTCTCCTCGCCCCTATAAATCTCCATGAGAGAATCCTCCAGGGCGTACCTCTGGAGCCAATCCTCTATAGAGATACCTACGGTGTTTGCTGCCCTGTCCAGGTCCTGGATGGCTGTAAAGAGGTTCCCTTTCTTGCGCCGTAACTCAGCACCAAGGTTGGCCCCCTACCCACGCATGAACTGACGGGCCATCCGGACCTTCTTTAGAGCTCTTCAATCCTTCCTCCTAAGATCCAGGATCACTTTTTCCAGCAATCGAATGACTGATAGGTGATCTCAGGCTCGCTCGTCGTTGGGTGGGGGTCGCCCGTGCCTGCGACCCGGGAGGGAGGGGGTTTAGACTCCCATTCCCTCCTATTTTCATTACCAGAGAGACCATACTGGAGATCAGTCTGTCCAAGTCTGAAAGCATGGAAGTCGACAATTTCTCTGGCCCCTATACATTTCAACACGTAGCAGCGCAGAATAAACAGGATCGCCAAGTTTGCCAAACAACTACCACAACTATGCCACCTTCAGATTTTATTAACAACATCACCTCCCAAAAAATAACCCTCACAATTAACAAATGAGCCTCCCTTGCTACCCTATTCAAACAGCTTTGTTCCCCACGGCACTCCATTTTTGTTTGCCTCCTTTATCTGTAACAGCGCCCACATAGTGAAGCCAATGGCTAGTTAATGATCTATCGTTTCATCTTGTCCACAAAAATGGCAATTAATCCCCCTAGCCAAACTCTTAATTTCAAACTATCCTTGGTCAAATGAAAGCAAGACATGTCAGTTATCCAGACTGTTTACAGTAATCAAGCTAACATACTAGCAGAAGAAATGCATATTTGTGAGGCCGCAATATGAATTTGCAGACACGATGGTTCCGTAAAATTCAGTTTCAGATCATGAAGTATGCAGTTGCAGTTCCGAGCAAGGAGAAGACTTACCCAGGCATGTTGTCGTTACTTGGTTGATAAATAGGCACCAAATTATCCCCAATATTTGTCAACTGCTAGATATCTACCTTTCGGCTATGTGTTTGATGTAATGTACTACTCCCTCCCTTTCAAAATATAAGATGTTTTAGCTTTGTGAAGCACATGTATCTAGATTACTTTTAGTATATAAGTTCACTCATGTTTAGAATGAATCTACACATTAAAACAAGTTTAAATACATTCTCTTCATAAACCTAAAACATCTTATATTTTGAAACAGAGGGAGTAGTATTTATTTTCATGTCAAGCACTAAGCAATAAGCATGTAATTATAAGATTGCCAACAGAAAAGCAGCAGGTCTCGTGAGGTTGTTAGTACTTTCTTCTGTCACCAAATGTGACTTTCAGTATGGCAGATTGTGCCCCGTTGTCTCACGTAGCGCTCAAGAGATCCATCAGAGCGAGTCTTAATCTTATAGACCCACTTACACGTGATAGGACGAACACCAGGAGGGGGAGAAACAAGATCCCAGGTGCCAGTGCGCTCAAGCGCAGCAATCTCCTCAGCCATGGCCAGCTGCCATTCAGGATGATGCTCAGCATCCCGATAAGAAGTCGGCTCAGAGACAACAGAAAGACCATACTAACTAGGAGAGTAACGGTTGGGGGCACGACGCTGACGAACAGGACGAGTAGAGGGAAGGTCATCAGAGGAAGACGATGCAGGAGACGACGATGAAGAAGAGGGAATAGTAGAGGAAGACTCCGGAGAACGAGGAGAACTAGAAGAACTAGATGGAGCAGAGGAGGACGGTGTCGAAGAAGAGACATCAGGGAGAGGAGATCCTGAAGAAGACACAATAGGTGTAGAAGGAGGTGTGTCGGGAAAGAGAAGAAAAGAGATATCTTCCACCGGGTAAGTACCAGCGGTGGGACGAGGATAGAAAGGACGCGTCTCATTAAAAGTAACATCGGAATGAACTAAATCAAAAGGTCGCTGAGATACAGACGCGCTAGTAGGATAGGGAAGCTGAATCTGTTTACCCAACCTACAACCCTGACAATGCAAAGACCCATCTCCTGAGACAGACCCCAGAAGACCACGATGAACTAATGACTTCAGGCGAGAGTCACAGAGGTGACCAAGACGATGATGCCACTGCTGAAAGGAGCTGGTAGTAGAGGCGACGACCGAAAAGAACTGGCAGATGAAGTGGTAGCGAAAGGAACACGAAGCCAGTCTAACTCCCAAAGTCCTGAAGAGTCACCAGCGAGGGCGGCTCAACCAGGGCACTGTGTGCGGTCTGGACAACACAAGAATCAACATCAAGAATGACGCGACAACCAGAGTCGATGGTCAGCTGGAGAACAGATTCATCTTAAAGAGGGACATGAGAAATACCGAACAGAAAAAGAAGAAGTAGAAAGGGTGCCCGACTAGAAGCAGGAAGAGAGGTACCATCACCTGTGAAAACACGGACAGAGAAGGAGAGAACGAAGAGCTGACAGAAAAGAAGACTAAGAGGTCATATGAAAAGAGGCTCGAAATCCATATACCATGGGATGTACTGTATGTAGAAGGTGGTGGTCGACAGGCCGAAGAACCGATTCTGAGAACCAGCGGTGCACTGTCGAAGAAGAGCTGTAGCGACAAGCGAGACCAAGACTCTGATAATGTCCCGATCGGAGAGAGCAACTGCTGAAGATCCGTAAGAGCCGGCCCACGAGCCTGGTCTGTTGACATAAACTAGGATCCGTGTATAACAGGTGGCCCAAGTGTGGCCATCCTTGTTGCGATAAGAGCGATGACGAAGAGAACCACGGCGACCACGACCACGAAACTGCTGGGCTGACTCGCCTCAAACTGCTGGTCGACTCGACCAAACGGCAGGTGGTCTTGACTCGACCCGACCAAGGAGTGGGTAGTATCGGCGGCACAGAGGACCGCGGCTGAGTGGAGGGACCAGACGGCATAGGAGGACCACGAGTAGCAAGCACGGATGGAACCGCAAGAAGACCAGCACCACGGAGACGGGCCTCCTCAGCCCGAAGCTCAGACAACACCTCAGAGAGCGGAACACGACCACGAGCATTCAGCTGAGCACGCCGGGGCTCAAACTCCTGGTGGAGCCGAGACAGAAACTCATAGATGCGGTGAAACTCCAAATCCGAGCGCACAATCTGGCAACACGAGCATGTGCCAAAAACAGCAGTACGAAGAGAGTCAAGCTGACGCCAGATAGCAGCACTCTGAGTATAGAACTCATCAATAGTAGAATCCCCCTGCTGGAGAGCATGCTCCTGGCGAACCACAGACAGGTAAAGGGCATCCCCAGACGGCTGATAGCGCTGACGAAAATGAGCCCATGGCGGCAGCAAGAGGGAGACTCATGAACTCAGCAGACATCGAGGCGAGAACAGGAGGTGAGAACAGCGAGCATCCTCATCAACCCATTGAGTGTAGCGGTCGGAGGCGTGTCGATAGGCCTCGAGATCGAAAATCGCTTGAACTTCAGGTCATAAGCAGCAATAGCACTATCATCGGCACTGAGCAGCATCCTTGGCCTCTTGAGAAGCATCAGCACCAAGAACAATCGGCGTCGGCGGAATAGGAGCCACAGGAGCAGGGGGCACGGCGGACAGGAGACCTCGCCGGAGAGCACACCCCAAAGACGGAGACCGCGCATGTGAACGCGCATAAAGGCAGCGAAATCAGAGTAATTCGCGCCATCAAAGACCACCGGGCAGCGAGGAATCGCAACATAACCCGATGAAGAAGACATATCTCTCTCTCTCTTTTTTCTCTCTCTTTTTTTTTTTCAGATCAGATCTAGATCCAGATCGAATTGATCCTGACGAAACAGACGAAAACCAGCCGGCGGCAGGCCAGGCGGGATGCGGCAGAAGGTAGCAGCAGGTCGGCACCGGGCAGCAGAGGGAGCACGCGTCAGGAAGCAGCAGCACTGGAGCAGGGAGTACGCACGTGGGAGCAGGGAGGATGCGTCACGAGCAGGGAGTACCGCGCGTGGGGCGCGAGAATCAAGGCGGGGAGCTGGCTTCCTCCCGTGCGTGAGCAGCGGAGCAAGGCGGGGTCCTCCCGTGCGTGGTCCCGCGTGGATTTGATCGGGCGGAGTGGCCAGGCGGTGGAGAATCCCAGGCCAGGCGGTGGAGTAGGAGCAGATCGGCACGCGGCAGGCCCGCG
The DNA here is from genome assembly GCA_023614405.1 of Avena insularis. Classification (NCBI taxonomy): domain Eukaryota; kingdom Viridiplantae; phylum Streptophyta; class Magnoliopsida; order Poales; family Poaceae; genus Avena; species Avena insularis. Next base: position 23,641,154 of record CM042689.1, on the reverse strand, counting down.
CGATTGATTCGAACAGCGTCGCGTGGAGAAGATTCTGCTGGAAAACGAGATCGATTCGAACCGATCTCAATGGAAGACGGCAGATCGTGTGGAAGAGCGGCAACCGACAGCGGCGATGTCGGAAGAACGACGACGACAGGGACGGTGGCGGCGGTGACGATGTTGCAGAAAAATTTGTCTAACCTAGCTCTGATACCATGTTAGGAATATGCAACATGTATTCCTCTAGGGGCCAAAGGCCACAATATATAGTACATGTATAGGACAAATATGCAGGAAGCCCCCTAACATATGGGGGAAATACAATATTCAGATATATACATCTAACAAGACCAACAGAAACTACTTCTTCAACTTGAGATGCTATTTTCTGAAAGCTTGCTACATAACATTAGTTGATACTACTAAAACAGAGAGCATTTTTCTAACTACTTCTTACAGCAATGTGAGGGAAAATAGTTGGTTGACAGAAGTTACATGAGATTAGACTATAGGCATGAAACTAACTGGCAATGGAAGCTCAAAGGATCCATACCACACAAATTATATACAGTTCATCAAGATGAGAAAGAAAGAGTTAAACGCAAAGTTGTTGATTCAAGTTCCAGCTCGCAGCAGAATGGACGCACTGCCACGCAGAGAGATGTAGAAAGCATGGCACCTTACAAAATAATCTAACTACGTAGTATTGCAAATTAAATACAACGAGGAAGTATTATAATAAAATACAAGCTGTGTTGAATCAATCTTGTTCTCTCACTCAAACTATTCTCGGAGATTTTTTTGGTCTAGAAACATCTGTTGAGAACTTATAACTGATAAAGGCAAACAAAGAAAACTGCGACAACTATGAATAATATATTAAACCAAAAGAAAATGAACTCAAGGATCACAAATGAGAGCGAGACATTTGTATTGTGTCCATGTAGTGATTGGACAAGAAAGCTCGAGTCTGGCACAAGTAGTTCAAGTTCTGTCACTGGCAGCGCCTGAAAATTAATCTTTGTTTTGTAGCTCATTACTCCTTATTGGCATATGTGCTGATCTGACACCACCTACAAACAACAGAGAGAGAGACAGCATAAAAAAAAATTACTAAGAACATGATCTCGAGTTTAAAACTAAACTAGCATCAATGGAGGCTTAGGCTTTGTGATCGGCAGATAGGTTCAGCTTAAACAGGCATACGGACATAGTAACAAGTGCCTAGTGGAAGTAAATTTCAGAGGGTGCAGTTCTAAAAATATGTAAAGATTATAATCGGTGCATGATCATACCAACCCAACATGCATTGCAAATGTCAATTAAAATAGCTGAAACTCAGGAGGCACCAAAGGCACAGTAGTGAACTAATACACCAAAAGAATTCCCAAAGTTAAAAATCTCGACATTGCATCTGCAATAACCTGAATATAGAGACCTCAGTCACACAACATAGCGAACTGGTGGTTCCGTTGTTCTTTACAATACAGGAGCGACCCTGTTATGAGAAAGAACAGATAAAAGTCTACCAGTGCCCTAGTGACCTAGGACTACGTTTGCTGTTGAACATAGTGGGGTTTAATTTCACACATCAGGATGTACATTGTAAAATCAACTAGCAAGACCTGAAATTCCTGATGCATGGATATTTTATTTATCAAGTAAATCACACAATTTGTACCCTGATCTCCATTTATTGAAATATAATGTTCAATGTAAGTTAGAGAAATCAGATTGACTACCTGATAAGTGGAGAGACATTAAGTGATTGATCTCATCTATGGAGGTGTTATGCATCTTGTAAGTGCCTATAGAGCCACCAAAATGTTACCTACATGCCAACACTCCGACAATAGCTATTAGTGGATTCTTCCCATGTAACCATCATCTAGAAAATGTCTGAGTTAAAGGTAAAATGCAGATTGCGCAGAACATGTCTTATCTATGAGGAGATAAGGAACCCAATCGAATCAGTAGCGTAAAGATGGCAAATATGAGTATATGCGAGGATCACCGGCATGTCCAGGTACCTTAGACCATTCGGAAAACACGGTCAGAAGCTCGCCTCATGGAAACGTGATGCTTGACAAGGCTTTCTTTGAACCGATGTCCAACAATGCTCAAATCCCAAGAGTCGCATTGGAATTCCTCTAGCAATTTGCCGTTGCTGTCACAGTGGAACATGTAACCACTGGAGGGCACGCAGACCAGCAAATCCCCCTTGTGGGACAAAACAAAGTGTTGTCTATACAAGCTCTCCACATGGAGCTCAACATGGTACTTGAATGACCAAACCTCTCTGTCGTAGTCCTCTAACACCCAGATTTTGACGATTCCCCTCCCACCATGACCATAGCAGCTAAAGCCAATCGAACCTTCCATGTCGCACAAACTAGTGCATAGTCTGGTAGCAGAGGCCGGGCGGCGCATGAGCCTGAACGATTCAAGTACCGTGTCAAAAACCAGTATGCCGGCGTCGCGGCCGGTGTCCCAGTGAAGACAGTTGCGGTGAACGACGGGCGGGGCCGAATTAGGAGTAGTCCTTCCGTCGTGCCAGGACACCATAACTTCGTCCATGCTAGGGATATATGAAGGAACTCCAATGCGCCTCGGCGACCGCCGGCGACGCACCGTTAGGATGTAGTAGGCAGCTTTGGGGTGGTAATGTTGTCTCCCTTTCCAGTATAGGACGCGGTACTCGCCGGATGGGCTATGCAGGTACAGCGCGACGATGTTGATTTGTCCTGCGGCGGTGAGGCATGAGAGTGGAGCCCTCTGGCGGGTGGTTGGGTTACAGATGCTGAATCGGCCGTCGGTGAGGGAGAACAGGAGGAGCCCGTCACAGGAGGCGTGCAGCTTGAAGCCGGCGTAATCGTCAAGCCCAAGGAGGGGGCGGCCGTGCTTGACGATTGGCAATGGAAAGCCATCGTTGTTGGTGCTTTTTGCGCCGTAGAGCGTGAGGATGGGGAGCGACGGCTGGCGCCCGTGGTGGGCGAGGAGGAAATCGGGGGCTGAGGTGAGGCGGCGCCAGGAGCGGCACACCGCACGGCAGCGAAGGACGTCCTTGGCCGGAAGGCGGACAAAGATCTCCCACGCAAGGATATCCTCCGGGAGTGCGGCGGCGGCAGCGGCGAGGCGGCGGCCGCGCGCCCGCGTCGTTGCTCCTGGCGCAGGTTCGGCAGTGGTCTCCTTACGGTCGACCGCTGTAGGGAGAGATACGACGAGGATCCGGCGCCTAGGCGGCGGCGGCGGCGAACGCCGCCGCATTGCCATCCCGCCCATCTTTGTCCGTGCCATCGTAATTCTTTGCCAATCACCAGATCACGCCCTGGATTCCTCTTTCCGTGGCTGCAAAACAAGTAGTCCTGGACTCCTGGGGCGATATTTATGCACGAGGAGGCAATATCGGAAGAGGGCGCCTTCCCACAGGAAAAAAAATGCGGGCGCAACAATTAGATGCTAAAATCGCGGACCAGAAATGCGGTTGAATAAATGATTACCTCCCCAGAAAAAATCAATCTCCAATTCAAGTCCAGAAGATAATCATCAATTCAGACATCTGATTCTCTGACTCTAAAGCCATACACTATGTAGGTTCGACTCAATGCAAAAGTGTATCAGATTTAAATCGGTAGCCAAATGCATGCTATGTATCAAGCCGCATAAAACTGCCATCATGGGGTAGCCAAATGCATGCTATGTATCAAGCCGCATCAAACTGCCATCATGGAGCCTTGTCAGATAAAAAAGCCCTTCTCTCTCCTCCCAATCTCTCGGTAGGGACTAACCATGCATGCAGGAAATTTATTTTTTATCAGCATGAGTCGAACCAACAAGTTGATTCGCTTCTTGTGTCAGATACAATGAGTCGATGCTCCACTATGTATAGAACCGATTCAAAGAGTCCTTTAAACCGCTTTAGGCTCACATAGTGCATGGTCTAAAGAAACGAACTTGGGCTCGCGATTTGTCTTGGTTGCGTCATGTCTTATTTGCAGGTGGCGACGGTCCAACTGGAAGCAGATGACCTCCTCGTGCTCGGGATGAGGACGTCCTGGGGCTATTCCTCCAGCCGGTCTTCGTCGGGCTCGGGTCCCTGCGCCAGCGCTCTCGACGCCTCCAAGGCTCCGGCTTGTGACGTGTTTCGATTGCTCTCTCGGTGTTTCTCTGACGAACACAACGAATAGCTAACTGGAACCAATCCTAGCTACTCCCTCTGTTAGGGATTACAAGGCCTAAAAGCTTTTTAAAAATGTTAGAAATTGTAAGTCCTCTCCCATTTATTAGTCCCTCTCCTCTAATGTATGTTTTACTTTTTCTCTATCTTCTCTTATGCATGTATAACTATTGGTGCATGAACTAATTAAGAGGGGTAGTTATTGACTTTCTTAATACTAGCAAAGTGTCCTATAAGCCTTGCAATCCCTAACAGAGGGAGTACACCTGAAACTGAACCGTTGTCGACGACAGCTGAAAAGCTACAGTAAACTACGATAGCTTCAGTTTGATTCTCACGGATTTTGTAAAAGAGTATGAGTTTAGCGAAATATGATAGATGTATTATTGAGGCTCATGGGCGAGTATATATAAACGTGCAGAAGATTATCTTAAAGTACAAGTCAAGTTAGGATTGTACATAAACATATTCTAACTCTATCTAAACTACCATAACAACCGTATATGTCTAATACTCTAACACTCCCCCGTAGTCGTAGCGGTAGCGTTGTAAACAACAGGAACGTCGTGGACGGTCAGACTGGAGAGAAACTGAAGTAAAATGCAGTAGGTTGATATCCTCCCACAGTAGCAACGGGAGTGTCGTAGATGGCGTGTCGCAGTGCAAACGCTTGGACTGTAGATGAAGCTGATGAGGTGCTCAAGCGAGGTGATAGCCCCTGTACCGATGTCGAGGGAACCGAGAACTTGAGGTAGTGCCGAGGTCAGGGTAGCCGTTGCGAGGGGGCGCCATGGTCGACGTCGGGGCCGGAAATGCCGGTGTCGCGGTAGCCGCACATGAAGCCGCATGCGCATAGTGCGCGGGGAGGATGACAGAGACGCGTCGAGGCAGTCGTCGTGGGGCTGCGGCAGCTTGCCGAGGGTAAGCGTAGGCTTGACGAGGGCTGCGGAGGCTTGCCGAGGGGGCTTTTTGAAGGTCCATGGAGGATTGCCGAGGGGCCATGACTGTAACATCCCAGGATTGCCACAACTGTAACATCCCAGGATTAACACCTAGAATTAGAGAGGACACATGTGTGTGCATTGCATTCATGCATAAGAAAATCTGGAAAATTTTCACGAAAAATAAAAAGGGCTACAGAATGAGTGAGGTCTCTCTTGTTCTGAGGGAAATGTTAGTGCAAGTGCTATGGATTCCGACATGACTTTTGTCGAGTCCTTTACTTATAAGGGAAATAATTCCAATTTGATTAACCAAATGATATAGATAGAACTAAGAAAATGAAAATGAATATTAAGTAATTCCCTAATAGAATGCTATTTCAAATAAAGAATTGAACTAGTGTTCGTAAATAAGATAAAGATAATTATGTCCAAGATTCAATAATGGAGAAAACATTTACTTTCTTATCATATAAATAATATTACAATGTTTACATTTAAGAAGGAACTTACATAAATAGTTAAATAAAAGAATAGGAAAATACAAAGAAAGGTACTCTTATTTACATCATACCATATTACAGTGTCTTCACCCTTTTGAATAAAAATGGAAATTACAAATAAGTAACAAGTCTTGTAAAAGAAAAATTGAAATTTGCAAAAACAGATTTACTTTATTACAACATATATGGAATAATACAATTAATAAATGAAATAGAAAAGAATAAATTTATACAAATATTATAATTTTTACAAATGTTCAAATGAAAGAGAAAGATTACAAAAAGTAAAAGAAAAATTAGAACTAAAAATCTAGCTAGATCTCTTTATCCTCTAATCTTCTTTTCTCCAATCTTTCCTATTTTGATTCCTGCACAATAAGACAAAAAGAAAACAATGCAAATACAAGACAGAGAGGTGGTCAGTGTATTGGATTACTCTCAGAAGGGCATACAATTGATATGCCAGGTTCATCATCGAGTTAAAAAGAAAAAGGAATGCTTAGTATCTATTCTTAGTCAAAGAATTTGGCCTCAGAACTATGCATCATTGGCCTGGGGCAAGTTTCACCAGTCCAGTATAGAGTTAGCCAAACTAGGATAATACCATCACTCATTTGAACCAATCCACAGCACCAAGTCTCCATGTATGGAAACTTGCACCATGTGGGGCCTAGTTGCAGCAGCTTACACATCACATGCAGTTGATGTGTTGTCAACACCTCAGGGAGAGCACCAGCTATAGAAAGGAAGAGACCAGCCGTAGTAGCAAAGCTAGCTATTCCATTTCCACCACACTTAACCAAGAACACCACCCAAGCACCTCACCAGTTTCATCACATCCACATCCTCACTTTAGAGGACCACCATAGTTCATCTAGCTCATCCCAGTTTATGACAAACTATTTCCATCACCACAACCATACAAACTAGCCAGAACATCCCACCAATAGTTGTCCAGCAGCTATATACAACATCTATCCATAAAGAATAGCTAGCACCATCATTAGAGGAAGAATAGAGGAAGGTGAGGAGCTGGTCAACAAGAAGGCTAAGGTGAGGAAAGGATTCCCAGAGGCTTATCAGCAGCAGATCATCAAGCCAATGACAAGTAGGAAATTAAGAGTCTAAGAGCACAAACTTAGAAGAACAAGCTTAAGGAAGCTCAAGGTAGAAAAAAAAGAGCCTTGGAGGATATGGTGCATAACATATATGTTCTTATCTGTTTTAGATAAAAGGGCAAGTAGAGGAGGTAATAAAGTATAGAAAATAGAGGATTTCTCTCAGTCATGCATAGAGGTGTTATGCAAAATCATCATCAAGAAATGAAAACCATAGCACAATATCTATCCTTATCCAGAGCTGTGCCTCAGCCTTTGCATCATTGGCAAAGCTTAGATACAAGTATAATAGTTGATCTTGTCAAGGTCATCCAATAAGATTAATCCAACACACAAGAAATTGCATAAGAAACCACAATCATCTAGAACCATCAAATATTTACAATCAAAGGCATATCCTTGCTATTGAAGAGATCTCATATCTTCAGATGATCAAAGATCATCTAGAACACCAAACCATCTACTTAGAAATAAATTACCAGCCTACACATATGTAATTTTCTAAATAACATGTCTATATCAGGAATTCTATTTCTAATCACCAGAAACTTAGAGGAATCTGTCCTGAAATAAAATATAGCTAGCCAACATAGCTATAACTATTCTACAATATACATACTAGAATATTTACATAAACAAGAGTATGATCTTATTAGTGTTCTAGAAGCAAACCATGAAATTACAATCAGTACTACATACCCAAGGTATATTCCTCTATATCTATTAGAACATACAGTCCTAAATAGATTAGAAACAAACTAGAGATGATGGTTTACAAGTAATTAACTAATTATATCAAGCTAGCAACACCTGAACCTTTATCTCAATCAAAAACCCCACAGAAGGACATGATGGCTCATTGGCCAGGCCATCAATCATCACAACCTAGACAGTACTAATAGAACATCACTTTGTCTTAGTACTAGATAATCACTATCATAAAACTATGACAAGCTGCAACCATCTAACACACCTAACTCAATTAGAAGATCATTAGCAGTACACATAGTCACAGATTCTCACCACAAACCACTTCTATAATTGCCAAACCTATATCTATACCAATACTAGTAGTATTGTATCTTAGTTCAGTCATGTGCCTTAGAACAAAGGCAGCATATTTTAACAACCAATTAATCTTGTAGCTACTGATAACATAATCCTCACTACACCACTTATATCCATACATCAATGAACACATGACTAAAAATAAATGAGAGGGAGAAAAGAGATAACTCACAGTGGTAGTTAGGGCCGTGAAGAAAGCCGTCGAGCTTGATGCAGTAGGGGCCAGACATAGTCTACTACCTCACTAAGGTGAGGGAGACCACGACCAGCCACGGCAGGACCAGCAGAGGGTGCAGATGTGCAGGGGCAGTGCCAGTAGTCAGTCCTAATGGGCTAGGGTTTGATGAGTAGGCGAGCATCAGAAGCAGTACTGTGTGGGGGCGATGTGGGGGTGGTGAGAAGAACCAGAGCAAGGCCTCGCCAACGTGCAGTGGTACTGAGGATCCGGAGTTGGCTAAGAAGATCCTAGGGAGGCTAGGGTTTCTCCCAGGGTGATGGCGCGCGGGTACCGGGCACCTCAGCAGAGGGGAATCGGAGGAGAGAGAGAGGCATAGCGGTGCTGGGAGGTGCCGACGAGGGCCGGCGAGGCAAGTGGCGGTGCCGGCGGCGGTAACGACATCGCAAGGGGCCAGGAGGGGGACGATGTGTGGGTGCGGTGCGTGCGTGTACGGGTGTGTGTGTGGTGAGGGGTGGGTCGGGGGTGATGGGTCTGGCATGGTCCAGTTGGGCCAGGCCAGCCCACATACCCAACCAAACGGCCCAAGTTGATTAGGTTTAGAAATAAAATAAAATAAATGAATTACTAAAATAACCTCCAAACATTTTTAGCTATAGAAAATTATAGAAAAATCCTAAAAATACATATGATATATCAAAATGACCACAAAAATAATATCTACATAATAAAAATATAATTTTAAGTGTTTAAAGTAAATTTAAAGTAAAATAATTATTAACACCATTAACTATTAAATGAAATTTTATAAAATAAAACAAAAAACCTAAAAATAAATAAAAAATCATTTTTGTGTATCAAAATAACTCTATTATTTTATAAAAATAGTCACTTAGAGTTTTATAAATAAAACATAAAGCAAATATATAAAGACACTTAATTCTTTGATGAATTTTATAAAAATAAGGATAATACTTAAAAATAAGTAAAATTCATTTTTAAGGTCTTGAATAAATATATTACACTAGAAAAATATTAAATATATTATTAGGAAAGTCTTTAATATTTTAAATAATAAATCCTTACCTAATACCTATTTTGTGAATTCTTTAAAAACAATTCTTAAGTAAGAAATAATCACAATTCTTATAAAACCTTGAGCAATTAGTGTCTTAGTACTAATTCCAAACCCATAACTTAAATCCATAATCGAATTTAAGTATAACTTTTAACTTTAAAATATTCCTTTAAAAATCTTATTAAAAATCCTTTTAAATAAACATTGGGTATCACCCATTTATATAATATGGTGAATAATCATTATATTCTAACAAATTACTAAGACCATCTAATTATGATTCCATTAAATAAATACATATTCCTTTCATAATAGCAAAACAAATTTAATCTAATCATTCACTTTACTAGAAAGTGAATATTCCCGCACCTTTAGTTATACCTATCATAAATCTAAAACTTGGGAATAATTAAAACATATTACATCTTAAGTTTACTTACCCTTTTAAAGTTAATTTTAGTCTCAAAGCTTATAAACATCAGGTCTAATACACTACTTATGTTTTTATAGTTAACTTTGATCCATTTCAATTAAGACATAATGCATCTCAAGTCCAAAATAATCAATCAAATACCCGAAGGCATTGATCACATTTTATTAACAATGAAGATTGCTTAAACATTATAAAGGAAATCTTTTTTTCAAATGTTATTCTTTTTGCCACCTCAAATAACAATATTATAATAAGTTCTTCAACTCTTAACAACTCAAATCCAAGGATTTTTATCATAGTCACCACATGACAATTCACCATAATCACATCATCTTATACTTTACTTACATATTTTGGATTATTATCACTTAGGTTCCTTATAAAGATCATTACTTATAAAGTAAAATTTGAAGATAAACAAACTCTTAAAAGAATGACTTGAATTCACTTCACTCAAAGTATTGGGGATTCACTTTGGGAGTTTTATAAAATGCATAGCATTACTTATTCATAAAAGCATATTGCTTCTTTAAACATTAGTCCTTACCGGACCAATGATGCAGATTTCAACTACTGGATCTTTTATATTGTCTTGAAGACCGTGAGTGCATAATATTGCAATCACAAAAGGCAAGTTCACACTTGCTCATGTCCTTTGATTATTTTCTGTAAAGTATTTTGCAAATCCAGTGTTGTCATCACCTGCATTTGAAAAGAATGTAAAACACTATTTTCATAATAATGTGATTATAGGTTATTTACCATGAGGTAATAACCTACTATAAGAGTTCCGGTGGTAAAGGAACATATTATCTAGGACTTAACAACCAATGTCGCCAGTGATTCTTGCGCCGTATATTACGCGTTGACCATGAGATTTGGAATGGGACGAAGAAGTCAGCTGTATCTTTTCCCTCTCGCATGGAGCTGGATGTGCGGGTAGTGGCTGTTATCACTCGTAGCGTGCATATTATTTATGGTAATTCGTAGAGGATATGCAGTATATGGGTGGGAGCCCTCAACGTCCCACGATAGTTCCGTCATCTGAACGGTCTGTACAAACCATTGCCGTAATTCAATAGGTAGGCATGGTGTACACCAAGGAGACATGCAGGGTCGCGGAGAAGGCAGTGATTGGCTTGGATCTTAGGTTTGGCCTTAAACCAAGTAAGTTTGAACGGGGACATACTCCCGGCCGTGCAACAAAACCTAAGGTCTCTCATGGGTAAAGTGACGCACCTCTGCAGAGTGTAAGAACTGTAACTTGTTACTCCCTGTTCCGGGAAGGAGCTGCGAACGCGGCGGGAAAGGAACTCCATGAAAGTTCTAGTAAACCCGTGAAGGCTGACGGACATAGCTTTTCAGAATAAAAGCAACCTTTGAAGAAATGTTTACGAAAACTTGCATGGCCTACGACCTATGGCATGTGGCTATAGATATAGTGCAGCAAACACTCCTTTTCTAGTGAATTTGCTGAGTACGCTCGTACTCAAAGTATCTGCTTAACCCTTTCTAGATTCTGAAGCCATTAAGACGACGTCTACATCAAGTCATGCTCCAGGAATCATCATCAAAAGCTAAATCTCTTCAATGAAGCCAAGGAAGTCAACATATATATCCACTCAAGTGAAGACGGAGTTGGGGATTAGATAATAATATAATCTCTAGCCATAGAACCTACTTCTGTAGTGTATTGCAATAGCAGCAATGCCAGACCATAGTTAAAATACTAGTCTTAATAGTATGATAGTTTTTGAGTCGTTTATTTCTGATTCTTCTTTGTAAGAAGTTTCTTTCTCTCTCTTTAACCTAGAGTGTTCTTTGGATCTTGTGTAAAGAGTTGAGTTGTAACCTATAGTCATGTCTTGGACTTGCTATGTTTCTGTTGTACTACTCTGAGGGATGTAATACTAGTGAACGGTGTTTCATTGGTGTTATGTCAACGACTATAGTGTACTACATCATGCAGTGGTATGCTGGGTCACCGCAGTTGGTATCAGAGCATATGCTTTGACCTTAGGATTAAAACCGTTTTAGGAATATCTGTAGGTTGGATAGTGAATATAGGAGCCATATTATCTAAACCAAATGATCTTATGACTTGTGATGAGTATCCACTTGAGGATAACCTTGTCACACCTAAGTCACATGCTTAAGTCAGTCTTTCTTAGGAGTAATTATTTATCTTTTCTCAAGTATAGTGCTCTTTAGTGTCTTCCGAAGGAGACATAAACCACCAAGATACTTTAGGAAAGCTAATTGGTCATAGTAAATTAGGATCAAGTGTAAGATATTAGTGAAAGTAGTTTTAATGGTGTAGCCTAATCCTAGAAATTTAAGTAAGAATAGTAAAATCTTAGTGTCAGTTGATAACCAAAGACAACATAATGAATACCATTAGATTATGTATAGTTGTATTGGCTAGTAAATCATGTGGTATTCATTTAAGAATTCTACATAAAGGAGTAAAATTATGTCAAAGATCAATGATCATACTATGAGAAGTAAAGTCATCAGGGTGAGATTAGCTCTTAAATTATGATGAATAGGTAGAACATAATAAGATCACGGTGAGATTAGCTCCGAAACCATGATAAGAGTATAAATATGACAAGTACTTAGTGAATTATCTTGGAGTAGAAGTATGAAAATTACATAGTAGAGTTATGATAGAAGTCATGGGTGCTAAAAATTTCTAATAATCTTTGGTCAAGTTTACAAATAGAATCTGATTAGTCATTTGGAGAGATCATGTGAGGTTAGTTGGATAATAAAGAAAGGCTGAACATAGTTAATCATTCCAAAGGTGAAACCAAAGGTTAGTCAAAACCAAATTGAGACCACTTTGCTTAATATTATCCTGTTGCACTTGAGCTATTTGGGTAAATATTGAGATAAAGAATAATTGACTTTATGTGCTAAGTATCACAATGTAAACCCATATGAGGAGGTGTCATATACTACACAACTAAGCCTGAATTCTAGAGATATTATACTCAACTACTATATTCTGGGCTTAGAATATTGTGTGTTATATGTACCACATTTGGATTTATTTGTTTTTCTTGGATCTTCTTGATTGACTAGATCTGTACATGAAGTTTGACTTGATGTGCAAATGCATGTTGCAACATCCAGTCACTACTTGATGGTATAGACCTAGATAGAGTAAGGGAATTCGTGTAAGGGAGTGACGAATTTCAAAAGACCAAAATGAAGACTTACATGAAGAATGAAGCTAAGTGTAAGGACTATCAACTTAATTTGGAGGATGGATCAAGCTTAGATCATTATTAGTCAGCAATAAGAAGGAAGATTAATGTAGAAGATGTATGGGGCAACAAGAAGTAATAAACTTAAGGTTCAATTAAAGTAAGTAATGTTGCTAAGAAGTTAATAAAATAATTTTAACAAGTTCATGGAGGCATCATGAATAAGTGCAAAGAAGTTTTGGAACCAAAATGGTATTCAAGTTCTGACAAATTCAGAGAGAATGCCATAAGGATGTTAGAAACCATAGGGTAATACATACACACTAGGATGGTTCGCAGCTGGTAAATATCCGTAGCTGGTACTTGATCCATAGTCGGTATTCTGATCCACAGTTGGCAATTGTCCACAGCTGGTATTTGGTTAACTTAGTTAACCAGATCTTCTTATAAGTTGCATAAAGAGCATAAAATTTGGCCTAAGATAAGTAAGACACAAAGGAGTATAAAAATTGAAAGCGACCGTCTTTCGAGACTCTTCGCGAAAGTTGACCTATCAAAGTGAAAATCTCCACATCGTAAGTAAGACAAATAATGTTGAAAGATTCACTTCGGAGATCCACAATTGTGTGGATACACCGTACAATCTTTCATAAGACCCTAACTAGGTAGTGTATAATCTAAATAGAGACCAACATTCTAATTATGAAGTTGATGGTTACTATATAGGCAGTTTATAGACTATTAGCAAACCCTAAGGGGAGACTAAACCTTAGAAATGAAGGTATTATTATCTGACTTTCCGAATAAAGGATGGAGAAGGACTAACCTACAACAACAGCAAGCCTTATTTTCATAAGGTTAAAAGGAAGTTATTCTTATAAAAGTACTGAAGATAATAACAAAAGATTGTCTAAAAGCCTAATAAGGTAAAAGCTCGAAGTAATAAAATAGAATAGTCCTAACGAACTAATTCTTAAAGAAACAATTCTTAAGTGATCCTTAAGAGGTAATATAGCACATCCAATTGGACATGTGTAGAGGAACAAGGAAATTCCAATGGGTATGGACAAAATGAGTCCAGATCCAATCTTTAGAAGGACTACCAGTATAAACCATACAATCACAAATAAAAAGTTAGTCTTTTGACTATAGTTGTTGTTTAAAGGGGTTAAAATCCTATTTTAGTGAGGATTCCTAAACCTTATATGGTATAGCAAGGAAGTTTTATGATTAAGTAAAGGAGTTGGATTAGGATACCTAAGCAGGGGAATGAACTAAAGAAGAAGCTCCAACTTAAGGATTCCATAATAAGGAAATACCCCTAGGGGAGTAAAGTAAAAGGAACTTTGGGGTATTGAAGACAACAAGTTGCAGATTGCCAAGAATGATAAGAATTAAAAGAAAAAGATTCGGATATGTAATACTACAATTATGTGCATTTAAGGTTACCATGAAGTTGAGAAATGTCGTAATCAATACAATGGCAATTCCTCATTCCGAAACGTGAGAGTATACGAACTTCGAGGACGAAGTTTATTTTAAGGGGGAGAGTTTGTAACATCCCAGGATTAACACCTAGAATTGGAGAGGACACATGTGTGTGCATTGCATTCATGCATAAGAAAATCTGGGAAATTTTCGCGAAAAATAAAAAGGGCTACAGAGCGAGTGAGGTCTCTCTTGTTCTGAGGGAAACGTCAGTGCAAGTGTTATGGATTCCGACATGACTTTTGTCGAGTCCTTCACTTATAAGGGAAATAATTCCAATTTGATTAACCAAATGATATATATAGAACTAAGAAAATGAAAATGAATATTAAGTAATTCCCTAATAGAATGCTATTTCAAATAAAGAATTGAACTAGTGTTCATAAATAAGATTAAAGATAATTATGCCCAAGATTCAATAATGGAAAAAATATTTACTTTCTTATCATATAAATAATATTACAATGTTTACATTTAAGAAGGAACTTACAAAAATAGTTAAATAAAAGAATAGGAAAATACAAAGAAAGGTACTCTATTTACATCATACCATATTACAGTGTCTTCACCCTTTTGAATAAAAATGGAAATTACAAATAAGTATAAGTCTTGTAAAAGAAAAATTGAAATTTGCAAAAACAAATTTACTTTATTACAACATATATGGAATAATACAATTAATAAATGAAATAGAAAAGAATAACTTTATACAAATATTATAATTTTTACAAATGTTCAAATGAAAGAGAAAGATTACAACAATTAAAAGAAAAATTAGAACTAAAAATCTAGCTAGATCTCTTTATCCTCTAATCTTCTTTTCTCCAATCCTTCCTATTTTGATTCCTGCACAATAAGACAAAAAGAAAACAATGCAAATACAAGACAAAGAGGTGGTCAGTGTATTGGATTACTCTCAGAAGGGCAAACAATTGTTATGCCAGGTTCATCATCGAGTTAAAAAGAAAAATCAATGCTTAGTATCTGTTCTTAGTCAAAGAATTTGGCCTCAGAACTATGCATCATTGGCCTGGGGCAAGTTTCACCAGTCCAGTACAGAGTTAGCCAAACTAGGATAATACCATCACTCATTGGACCAATCCACAACACCAAGTCTCCATGTATAGAAACTTGCACCCAGTGAGGCCCAGTTGCAGCAGCTTACACATCACATGCATTTGATGTGTTGTCAGCACCTCAGGGAGAGCACCAGCTATAGAAAGGAAGAGACCAGCCGTAGTAGCAAAGCTAGCTATTCCATTTCCACCACACTTAACCAAGAACACCACCCAAGCACCTCACCAGTTTCATCACATCCACATCCTCACTTTAGAGCACCACCATAGTTCATCTAGCTCATCCCAGTTTATGACAAACTAATTCCATCACCACAACCATACAAACTAGCCAGAACATCCCACCAACAGCTTTCCAGCAGCTATATACAACATCTATCCATAAAGAATAGCTAGCACCATCATTAGAGGAAGAATAAAGGAAGGTGAGGAGCTGGTCAACAAGAAGGTTAAGGTGAGGAAAGGATTCCCAGGGCTTATCAACAACAGATAATCAAGCCAATGACAAGTAGGAAATTAAGAGTCCAAGAGCACAAACTTAGAAGAACAAGCTTCAGGAAGCTCAAGGTAGGAAAAAAATAAGAGCCTTGGAGGATATGGTGCATAGCATATCTGTTCTTATCTGTTTTAGAGAAAAGGGCAAGTAGAGGAGGTAATAAAGTATAGAAAATAGAGGATTTATCTCAGTCATGCATAGAGGTGCTATGCAAAATCATCATCAAGAAATGAAAACCATAGCACAATATCTGTCGTTATCCAGAGCCGTGCCTCAGCCTTTGCATCATTGGCAAAGCTTAGATACAAGTATAATAGTTGATCTTGTCAAGGTCATCCAATAAGATTAATCCAACACACAAGAAATTGCATAAGAAAGCACAATCATCCAGAACCATCAAATATTTACAATCAAAGGCATATCCTTGCTATTGAAGAGATCTCATATCTTCAGATGATCAAAGATCATCTAGAACACCAAACCATCTACTTAGAAATAAATTACCAGCCTACACATATGTAATTTTCTAAATAACATGTCTATATCAGGAATTATATTTCTAATCACCAGAAACTTAGAGGAATCTGTCCTAAAATAAAATATAGCTAGCCAACATAGCTATAATTATCCTACAATATACATACTAGAATATTTACATAAACAAGAGTATGATCTTATTAGTGTTCTAGAAGCAAACCATGAAATTACAATCAGTACTACATACCCAAGGTATATTCCTCTATATCTATTAGAACATATAGTCCTAAATAGATTAGAAACAAACTAGAGATGATGGTTTACAAGTAATTAACTAATTATATCAAGCTAGCAACACCTGAACCTTTATCTCAATCAAAAACCCCATAGAAGAACATGATGGCTGATTGGCCAGGCCATCAATCATCACAACCTAGACAGTACTAACAGAACATCACTTTGGCTTAGTACTGGATAATCACTATCATAAAATTATGACAAGCTGCAACCATCTAACACACCTAACTCAATTAGAAAATCATTAGCACTACACATAGTCACAGATTCTCACCACAAACCACTTCTAGAATTGCCAGACCTATATCTATACCAATACTAGTAGTATTGTATCTTAGTTCAGTCATGTGCCATAGAACAAAGGCAGCATATTTTAACAACCAATTAATCTTGTAGCTACTGATAACATAATCCTCACGACATCACTTATATCCATCCATCAATGAACACATGACTGAAAATAAATGAGAGGGAGAAAAGAGATAACTCATAGTTGTAGTTAGGTCCATGAAGAAATCCGTCGAGGTTGATGCAGTAGGGGCCAGCCACAGTCTACTACCTCACCAAGGTGAGGGAGACCACTGCCACCCATGGCAGGAGCAGCAGAGGGTGCAGATGTGCAGGGCAGTGCCAGTAGTCAGACCTAATGGGATAGGGTTTGATGAGTAGGCGTGCATCAGAAGCAGTACTGTGTGGGGGCGATGTGGAGGTGGTGAGAAGAACCAGAGCAAGGCCTCGCCGATGTGCAGTGGTACTGAGGATCCGGAGTTGGCTAAGAAGATCCTGGGGAGGCTAGGGTTTCTCCCAAGGTGATGGCGCGCGGGTACCGGGCACCTCAGCAGAGGGGAATCGGAGGAGAGAGAGAGGCATAGCAGTGCTGGGAGGTGACGACGAGGGCCGGCGAGGCAAGCGGCCAGGTCTTGTTTGATCGCAAGTGTGGAGTGCAGTGCGTGCGTGTCTGAGAATGCAGTGTGTGGTGAGGGGTGGGCCAGGGGTGATGGGCCTGGCATGGTCCAGTTGGGCCAGGCCAGCCCACATACCCAACCAAACGGCCCAAGTTGATTAGGTTTAGAAATAAAATAAAAAAATGAATTACCAAAATAACCTCCAAACATTTTTAGCTATAGAAAATTATAGAAAAATCCTAAAAATACATATGATATATCAAAATGACCACAAAAATAATATCTACGTAATAAAAATATAATTTTAAGTGTTTAAAATAAATTTAAAGTAAAATAATTATTAACACCATTAAATATTAAATGAAATTTTATAAATAAAACAAAAAACCTAAAAATAAATAAAAAATCATTTATGTGTATCAAAATAACTCTATTATTTTATAAAAATAGTCACTTAGAGTTTTATAAATAAAACATAAAGCAAATATATAAAGACACTTAATTCTTTGATGAATTTTATAAAAATAAGGATAATACATAAAAATAAATAAAATTCATTTTTAAGGTCTTGAATAAATATATTACACTAGAAAAATATTAAATATATTATTAGGAAAGTCTTTAATATTTTAAATAATAAATCCTTACCTAATACCTATTTTGTGAATTCTTTAAAAACAATTCTTAAGTAAGAAATAATCACAATTCTTATAAAACCTTGAGCAATTAGTGTCTTAGTACTAATTACAAACCCATAACTTAAATTCATAATCGAATTTAAGTATAACTTTTAACTTTAAAATATTCCTTTAAAAATCTTATTAAAAATCCTTTTAAATAAACATTGGGTATCACCCATTTATATAATATGGTGAATAATCATTATATCTTAACCACTATTAACATAATTTTAAATTCTAACAAATTACTAAGACCATCTAATTATGATTCCATTAAATAAATACATATTCCTTTCATAATAGCAAAACAAATTTAATCTAATCATTCACTTTACTAGAAAGTGAATAATCCTACACCTTTAGTTATACCTATCATAAATCTAAAACTTGGGAATAATTAAAACATATTACATCTTAAGTTTACTTACCCTTTTAAAGTTAATTTTAGTCTCAAAGCTTATGAACATCAGGTCTAATACACTACTTATGTTTTAATAGTTAACTTTGGTCCATTTCAATTAAGACATAATGCATCTCAAGTCAAAACTAATCAATCAAATACCAGAAGGCATTGATCACATTTTATTAACAATGAAGATTGCTTAAACATTATAAAGGAAATCTTTTCTTCAAATGTTATTCTTTTTGCCACCTCAAATAACAATCTTATAATGAGTTCTTCAACTCTTAACAACTCAAACCCAAGGATTTTTATCATAGTCACCACATGACAATTCACCATAATCACATCATCTTATACTTTACTTACATATTTTGGATTATTATCACTTATGTTCCTTATAAAGATCATTACTTATATAGTAAAATTTGAAGATAAACCAACTCTTAAAAGAATGACTTGAATTCACTACACTCAAAGTATTGGGGATTCACTTTGGGAGTTTTATAAAATGCATAGCATTACTTATGCATAAAAGCATATTGCTTCTTTAAACATTAGTCCTTACCGGACCAATGATGCAGATTTCAACTATTGGATCTTTTATATTGTCTTGAAGACCGTGAGTGCATAATCTTGCAATCACAAAAGGCAAGTTCACACTTTCTCATGTACTTTGATTATTTTCTGTAAAGTATTTTGCAAATTCAGTGTTGTCATCACCTGCATTTGAAAAAGGACAGAAAACACTATTTTCATAATAATGTGATTATAGGTTATTTACCATGAGGTAATAACCTACTATAAGAGTTCCGGTGGTAAAGGAACATATTATCTAGGACTTAACAACCAATGTCGCCAGTGATTCTTGCGCCGTATATTACGCGTTGACCATGAGATTTGGAATGGGGCCGAAGAAGTCACCGTATCTTTTCCCTCTGCATGGAGCCGGATGTGCGGGTAGTGGCTGTTATCACTAAATGGCGTGCATATTATTTATGGTAATTCGTAGAGGATATGCAGTATATGGGTGGGAGCCCTCAACGTCCCACGATAGTTCCGTCATCTGAACGGTCTGTACAAACCATTGCCGTAATTCAATAGGTAGGCATGGTGTACACCAAGGAGACATGCAGGGTCGCGGAGAAGGCAGTGATTGGCTTGGATCTTAGGTTTGGCCTTAAACCAAGTAAGTTTGAACGGGGACATACTCCCGGCCGTGCAACAAAACCTAAGGTCTCTCATGGGTAAAGTGACGCACCTGCAGTGTAAGCGTAACTTGTTACTCCACATTAGGGAAGGAGCTGCGATGCAGCGGGGAAAGGAACTCCATGACAGTTCTAGTAAACCCGTGAAGGCTGACGGACATAGCTTTTCAGAATAAAAGCAACCTTTGAAGAAATGTTTACGAAAACTTGCATGGCCTACGACCTATGGCATGTGGCTATAGATATAGTGCAGCAAACACTCCTTTTCTAGTGAATTTGCTGAGTACGCTCGTACTCAAAGTATCTGCTTAACCCTTTCTAGATTCTGAAGCCATTAAGACGACGTCTACATCAAGTCATGCTCCAGGAATCATCATCAAAAGCTAAATCTCTTCAATGAAGCCAAGGAAGTCAACATATATATCCACTCAAGTGAAGACGGAGTTGGGGATTAGATAATAATATAATCTCTAGCCATAGAACCTACTTCTGTAGTGTATTGCAATAGCAGCAATGCCAGACCATAGTTAAAATACTAGTCTTAATAGTATGATAGTTTTTGAGTCGTTTATTTCTGATTCTTCTTTGTAAGAAGTTTCTTCTCTCTCTTTAACCTAGAGTGTTCTCTGGATCTTGTGTAAAGAGTTGGGTTGTAACCTATAGTCATGTCTTGGACTTGCTATGTTTCTATTGTACTACTCTGAGGTATGTAATACTAGTGAACGGTGTTTCATTGGTGTTATGTCAACGACTATAGTGTACTACATCATGCAGTGGTATCTTTGGGTCACCGATTGGTATCGAGCATATGCTTTGACCTTAGGATTAAAACCGTTTAGGAATATCTCGTAGGTTGGATAGTGAATATAGGAGCCATATTATCTAAACCAAATGATCTTATGACTTGTGATGAGTATCCACTTGAGGATAACCTTGTCACACCTAAGTCACATGCTTAAGTCAGTCTTTCTTAGGAGTAATTATTTATCTTTTCTCAAGTATAGTGCTCTTTAGTGTCTTCCGAAGGAGACATAAACCACCAAGATACTTTAGGAAAGCTAATTGGTCATAGTAAATTAGGATCAAGTGTAAGATATTAGTGAAAGTAGTTTTAATGGTGTAGCCTAATCCTAGAAATTTAAGTAAGAATAGTAAAATCTTAGTGTCAGTTGATAACCAAAGACAACATAATGAATACCATTAGATTATGTATAGTTGTATTGGCTAGTAAATCATGTGGTATTCATTTAAGAATTCTACATAAAGGAGTAAAATTATGTCAAAGATCAATGATCATACTATGAGAAGTAAAGTCATCAGGGTGAGATTAGCTCTTAAATTATGATGAATAGGTAGAACATAATAAGATCACGGTGAGATTAGCTCCGAAACCATGATAAGAGTATAAATATGACAAGTACTTAGTGAATTATCTTGGAGTAGAAGTATGAAAATTACATAGTAGAGTTATGATAGAAGTCATGGGTGCTAAAAATTTCTAATAATCTTTGGTCAAGTTTACAAATAGAATCTGATTAGTCATTTGGAGAGATCATGTGAGGTTAGTTGGATAATAAAGAAAGGCTGAACATAGTTAATCATTCCAAAGGTGAAACCAAAGGTTAGTCAAAACCAAATTGAGACCACTTTGCTTAATATTATCCTGTTGCACTTGAGCTATTTGGGTAAATATTGAGATAAAGAATAATTGACTTTATGTGCTAAGTATCACAATGTAAACCCATATGAGGAGGTGTCATATACTACACAACTAAGCCTGAATTCTAGAGATATTATACTCAACTACTATATTCTGGGCTTAGAATATTGTGTGTTATATGTACCACATTTGGATTTATTTGTTTTTCTTGGATCTTCTTGATTGACTAGATCTGTACATGAAGTTTGACTTGATGTGCAAATGCATGTTGCAACATCCAGTCACTACTTGATGGTATAGACCTAGATAGAGTAAGGGAATTCGTGTAAGGGAGTGACGAATTTCAAAAGACCAAAATGAAGACTTACATGAAGAATGAAGCTAAGTGTAAGGACTATCAACTTAATTTGGAGGATGGATCAAGCTTAGATCATTATTAGTCAGCAATAAGAAGGAAGATTAATGTAGAAGATGTATGGGGCAACAAGAAGTAATAAACTTAAGGTTCAATTAAAGTAAGTAATGTTGCTAAGAAGTTAATAAAATAATTTTAACAAGTTCATGGAGGCATCATGAATAAGTGCAAAGAAGTTTTGGAACCAAAATGGTATTCAAGTTCTGACAAATTCAGAGAGAATGCCATAAGGATGTTCATAATAATGTGACTATAGGTTATTTACCATGAGGTAATAACCTACTATAAGAGTTTCGGTGGTAAAGGAACATATTATCTAGGACTTAACAACCAATGTCGCCAGTGATTCTTGCGCCGTATATTACGCGTTGACCATGAGATTTGGAATGGGACGAAGAAGTCAGCTGTATCTTTTCCCTCTCGCATGGAGCTGGATGTGCGGGTCGTGGCTGTTATCACTCGTAGCGTGCATATTATTTATGGTAATTCATAGAGGATATGCAGCATATGGGTGGGATCCCTCAATGTCCCACGATAGTTCCGGCATCTGAACGGTCTGTACAAACCATTGCCGTAATTCAATAGGTGGGTATGGTGTACACCAAGGAGACATGCGGGGTCGTGGAGAAGGCAGTGATTGGCTTGGATCTTAGGTTGGGACTCAAACCAAGTAAGTTTGACCAGGGACATACTCCCGGCCGTGCAACAAAACCTAAGGTCTCTCATGGGTAAAGTGACGCACCTCTGCAGAGTGTAAGAACTGTAACTTGTTACTCCCTGTTCCGGGAAGGAGCTGCGGACGCGGCGGGAAAGGAATTCCATGAAAGTTCTGGTAAACCTGTGAAGGCTTACGGACATAGCTTTTCAGAATAAAAGCAACCTTTGAAGAAATGTTTACGTAAACTTGCATGGCCTACGACCTATGGCCTGTGGCTATAGATATAGTGCATCAAACACTCATTTTCTAGTGAATTTGCTGAGTACGCTCGTACTCAAAGTATCTTCTTAACCCTTTCTAGATTCTAGAGCCATTAAGACGACGTCTACATCAAGTCATGCTCCAGGAATCATCATCAAAATCTAAAGCTCTTCAATGAAGCCAAGGAGGTCAACATATATATCCACTCAAGTGAAGACGAAGTTGGGGATTAGATAAGAATAGAATCTCTAGCCATAGAACCTACTTCTGTAGTGTATTGCAATAGCATCAATGCCAGACGACAGTTAAAATACTAGTCTTAATAGTATGATAGTTTTTGAGTCGTTTATTTCTGATTCTTCTTTGTAAGAAGTTTCTTTCTCTCTCTTTAACCTAGAGTGTTCTCTGGATCTTGTGTAAAGAGTTGAGTTGTAACCTATAGTCATGTCTTGGACTTGCTATGTTTCTGTTGTAATACTCTAAGGGATGTAATACTAGTGAACGGTGTTTCATTGGTGTTATGTCAACGACTATAGTGTACTACATCATGCAGTGGTATGCTAGGTCACCGCAACGACAGCTTGCCGAGGGGTGTCGATAACGAAGTCGATGCAGTCCGAGCCATTGAGGATGAGGCGCCGCCATAGTTTTGCCAGAACTAGGCACACGTCAGGGAAGAACGCACACTCCGGTTTTGCCAGAACCGAGTATGCAAATAAGAACTTGTCGGTGACATGGTCAATACAATCATAGAGGAAGTTTTCGATGTTGAAGAAGACTTTGTCAAGGCCGACGAAGACGAGGCCTTGATTCGAGATTTCTAGGCTCAGGGATGCCTCGGGGACGAAGGCACACACCGGTTTTGCGAAAACTGGGCACGCAAGAGCAGGGATCATCATGAAACTGTGCGCCAATGTCGTAGGGGACAAGATGACGATGGCGACGAGGTTGTTGTGGACGAACATGTAGAAGACGACAACCCGGAGTGGTCATGCTGGACGCCCAGAGAGGCCTGACGGCGATACTCGTTGTAGGCAAAGAAGAACCTGGCATGACAAAGACCATACACAGAGATAAGCGACCCGCACAATGGTAGGTAGCGCGGAGAGAGACTGGGGCATCATTGCATGGGGACGGTGATGTACACCACGTGCAGCGATGCTATGATCCGAGGGGGCGGCATAGCTACATGGCGCGAGTCGATGCATCAGCTAGAGCCACCAGCGCGTACACGCTTGTGAGGCGCGTTTGCAGCTAGTTAGCAAGGACCAAGGCGACGCTGCGGCCCGACGGGACGATGCAGCGGCAGCCCGTAGCTTGATCGATGGTAGGCGCATGCTCAGGAACATGCTTGGCGCAGACGGGTGCGGATCGGTTGATCAGACCGACGGTGCGCCGTATGCGCCATAGAATGGACGACGCATAGATCGGAGATGATGGCGGCGTTGCCGGTGAAGTCCCGGGCGATGAAGATGAAGACAATCCGAGGGGGACGGACACAACAACCTACCAAGGAAGGCGTAGCAGCCGGCCGAGGTAGTTCGTTGATGCCGATGGTCGGAGTAGAGGCACAGCGATGACGATGGCGATGGGACTCAATCCGATATATGATAGGTAAACCAAAAAAGAAGAGCGGCCAAGCGACCGGTGGAGAAAAAAACTGATCTAGAGATCGGAAAAGAATCACCAGGGCAGCCAATCACAGATCGGCGGGCGAACCCTGCGACGGATCGGTCCCCCGACGGATATCATGGAGATCGATCCCCCAGGGTCGGCGCGGTGGAAGCGTACGACTAGGGTTTGGACTGGTTAGGCTGATACCATGAAAGAGTATGAGTTTGGAGGAATATGATGAATGTATTATTGAGCCTCATGAGCGAGTATATATAGGCGTATAGGGAATTATCTTGGAGTACAAGTCAAGTTAGGATTCTATGTAAACAGATCCTAACTCTATCTAAACTACCATAACAACCGTATATGGCTGTCGAACGATGATCTTCTGAATTCCAACCTTCTGAATTCCAACCTTAGGATATCCTGGAAGTTGTTCATGGTGCACTGGATTCTTGCACAGGGCAATGGCCGATTTTTTATTCACCATGAGCTTGAACTTTGGCTTCTCGGCACCATTGAGCTCGCTGATGAGCCTCTTTAGTCACGCATCTTGGCTCGCTCCTGCTGCTGCAACGCACTCAGCTTCACATGATGATACGGCCACCACACCCTGCTTCAATGAAACCCAAGAGATTGGGTTTTCATCGAGGAAGAAGACGATGACAGTCGTGCGTTTCCGATCATTGATGTCGCCGGCATGATCACTGTTGATGTAGCCAATCAGTGCGCATATCCTCATCCTTTGAACTTGTAGTCGTAGTCCAGCGGCATGTTAACATAACGCAAGATCTTTTTGACCGCAGCCTAGTGCACCTTGCTTGGCGCCTCCATGTGCCGGATCACGACACCACAGCATGGGCAATGTTGTCAACACCTGGATTTTTAATCCCAGATGCCTGTTATGCCATACATCGCAATCCCAGGATTATCATTTTTGCGAGACATAACAGATTGGATATCATAGTACATCATCCATTACAAACCATACATAAGGTCTTACAACAAATAAAGGATCACATGATCCAGTCTTAATACAATCATAGCAGCGGAATAATGTAATAATAACGGTAGCATGGGTGATGCTCCATGGTCACAGGCAATGCTGACGATGGGAGATGATCCTAGTTGTCATAACCTTCCTGCGGTCCATCCACCTGATAGTCATCTTCATATTATGGCCACGGTAATAACCAGGGACAAAGCCATGAGTACTCTTTAAGTACTCGCAAACTAAGACTAACAAGTGAGGTGGTTTTGAGTAGGAATACTAAGCTCTAGGTTGTTTTGCAAAAAGGCAGATTTACCTTAACTGAGTTCAGAAGCAAAGAAAGCTAGTTGAAATTTTTATAACACCTAAGTGGGAACTTGAGTTTCATATCACAACCATGTTGTGGTTAAGTCAAAGTCATGATTCATTTCACAAGTCATTTTGAAAACATCTGACGACGAAATAGTATGGCCACTCCAACTGTCCATAACCGCGGATGCGGCTATTCGAATAGTTTGACACTCTGCAGAGGTGGTACACTTTCACCACAATATTCGATACATCCGTCAGGAACAATCCTGAATTCACCATACTCAGTATGCAGATAATCAATCCTAAACTTTCAATTACACGCCCTAGTATAGGCACCTCTCCTATGAGTTTGGCCTCCCAACCATGACCATCTGTCATCTTGGGAACTGCATAGGTGGTCAATCTTCACAAGGTAGCCTCAGCTCAAACCTTGGCCGCAAGGGAACCCATACTAAGGTATATAAACTTCTAGTCAAGCCCTACCCAATTTCGGGTATTGTGGTTCTATGATAAAATTGGAATGGTATCGCATCCAGACAACCATCAGTTTTATAAAGGGCTAAGGCTCATGCCTCAACATTTTTATCATCAAAATCATCTGGTCTTCAAGAACACATGTCAAAACATTTCAGTAGAATGACTCATCATTCTAAGGTTTTCATAACCATTTTCACCAAGTATTCCCATCTAAAGAAGTGATCAAGTTTTATGCTTAGCACTAGCAACTACAAGCGTGGGTAAAACTAATGAGGGGTGATAAGCAAGTGTCACTTATCTAAGTTCAGTCTCATGCCTGAGGATGACATCAAGATTTATCTAACTTAGGCCAAGTTTTATGCTCTTTATGCTACCTTTAAACATCTTCCTAACATCTACAATTCACTAAGTAAACTCAAATAGAAAGTTTTGATAAAGAAATAAAATACTAAGCTTGCAAGTAAAACTGGGATTGGGTAACATAAAGTGGTATATCCAAGGCATGCCTAATGCATTGCATAGGTTATCTTGTAGGTTAATCTTGCAAGTAAAACTTGCATGGTTTAGCTTAGCTTGCTAAGTTAGTAGCTTTCCTTGTGTAGTGCAGTGGTTGAAGTTCTCTTCTTCTTCTTCCTCGTAGTATCCTCCTTCCTCCTCGTATCCTTGGTCGGTACTAGCGTCTATAAATAAATACGAGGTACACAATCACCAAACAATACTTAACTAGTTCTATTTATCACACCAAGGTTTTCACTAGATGATCTAGCATCATCACAAACATCACAAAGATTAAGGAAATAGTTTTATTTCTTTTATTTTAGAAAAGTAATTTCTACTCATTGAAAAACTACTTAAGATTTAATATTCTCCAACTAAAACATGAGATCATGTTGACAAATGTCATCACCACATATTTCAGTACTTGGGAATGTGATTTAAAGTGGTGTCACAATTTAATAAGATTTAACCTTTTTATTTTAATTAATTAAAATGACTAGAAATGCCTATGGGGCATTATTTTATTACTTGTTCATTATTTCTGCAAGTAAACCTAGATATTTTTATATATTCAGAAAGGTCTGGTTAAATATGATTTTTGAGAGTTGGAATCAACTCAAAATCTTTTGTGGTTGAATTTTGAAAAATGTTTGAATGCATAAAAGTCTCTGCCTTGTTATTTTTACTATAGGTGATCTACAACTCCAAATGATTTTAATCTAACGGGCTTGGATTAAGAATTTCAGTACCTTTCTAGCAAAATTAGTTTCATGCAATTTGGTTCAGTGAATCGATCTAGGTTGATTTTTGAATCTAGAGACATAATTATGTTTGAAACTAAATGAAAAACCTAAATTCAAACTACTAGGTCACGCGGGAAGTTAACTGGGCTAGCCCACGGCGCACAGCGCACGCGCGGGTGGGTTTAAGTGGATGTCCCCACCAGTCAGCGAGACAGGGGGTTGCAAAGGGGTACGGGGCAATCTAGATCGTGCGATCAACATCTAATCGAACTACTGGGGCTTGTCGTCTTCGTCGGGCAACACCGGCGAGACTGAACCCTAACGCATGGTGGCGAGGCGTGGGGCGGTGCAAATTGGTCGGAACGCTGCGATGCTATGGGCGGGTCGAGGAGAAAATTAATGGTGCAAGGGTTGTCCTGGTCGCGCGGCGGCGAACGGGCATGTCCTGACGGTTTCTGGGGCGGTGGTGATCACGCACGCAAGCGGCGAGGGCGGCGTGCGGTCTATGCTCGCGTGTCGAGTGCAGCGCTCTGGCACGCTCTAGGCATGCTTGCAGAGAAGCTGGGCGCGCTCGAGCTGAGTGGTCCAGGTACTGGCAACGCTTGGACATTGGACAGGAGGTGGCGGTGGACGCTGGCTCGTGTCCCAGACAAGGTTGGTGAGGCTAGGGAAGCTTCTAGCTTGCTGTCGACAATGGGGTGGCCATTTGGGGCTCGGCATGCTCACCATTGAGCACAATGCAATGCTTACAGTGAGCTAGGGCTAGTTAAATTAGTTTGATCATCTACTGAGAGGGTGCTGTTATCTAGAGGGAAGACAAGTTAGGCACAAACACTGCTCACTATAGTGTTTGATGTTTGTTTGATTTGTGTTTGCAAGGTGTTTGATGAAATGGCTGAAAGATATTTGAATTTGAATTTTTGAGTGAAACTTGGTGAGTGTCCTAGTCATATGCTAGGTAGTCTCTGGTTAGTTGGTTTTGTCAAGGTGCACTGGTTTGGTTGGTTTTTGAGAATTGGTGATCTTCACATATGCTATAGATTCAATTTTGAATTATCATTTGAATCAAGTTGCCAAATGTTTCTGTGAGTTTTCAAAGTGGGCTTGGGTTCACTTTTACTTGGTCTAGCAAGGGGTGAAAAGAAATGGAATTGTTTCTGTTTGAAATCTTGGACTAGAAACACTCAAAGTGGTCTAGTGAGCAAGATTGGCAAAAATGACCATTAGCTCATTTTGTTTGTTTTTGAATTTCTCTTGATTTGTTTCTGCTTGGATTTGATTTAGATGATGTTGTTTTCATCTTTAAACCATTCCTTGCTATTTACAACAATCACGCAAGTCCATTCATGCATTCATATAATTATCACCTACACACATGCATTCATATGATTTTAATTAACAAAAGTTTTTGTTAATCCTAATTTTGGTGATTGGAATTATGATAATCTTGATCAATATTTTTGGGATGTTACAAATGTCTAGGCGCATCTTTACCAGGTATCGAAGACTGCTCTTGTATGGTGACATCAACGATCTCTCCCCTTCCACCTTGATCAGCTATAGGTGGTGCTCCAAGGGTGTGCGACAAGGATTGCAAGAGCTTAGGCCGGCGCGCTCTAGAATCTAGATGGTGTAGGCACTTTGAGAGAGAGAGAGAGAGAGATCTCCCTATCTAGTTGTTGTACCTCGATGCCCAAATAGTAACCCATGAGTCCTAAGTCAATCTTTTAATTAGAACATGGTCTTCATCTGCATCTTGAAGTTGTCGATGTCGACAGTGCTTGCTCCTGTGATCACCAAGTCGTCTACATAGACACCCACGAGCAGCAGGTTGGCACAATCACTTCGGCTATATACTCCAATGTTCTAGGGAGCAGCGTGTAAATCTGGGAGATATGAGTGTGGCATCGAACTTGGCGTTCCACGCTCGCGGTGCTTGACGCGGGCCATAGAGCATCTTACTCTTATGCATCTTGAGTACCTTCCCCGCATCCATGTTAATGACGAACCCAAGAGGGGGTTCGGATGATAACCTGAAGGTGGACTTCTAGTCATAGATGCAGTTGGATGGCGGTATATGTATCTTGTTGTATTGCCCAATCGAATATCATAGGATCTTTCTGACTAGTAATTGCATTGTTATGCATTGCTCAGTTCCTGTCAATTGCCATGCTGTAATTTGTTTACCCTTCATGCCATGTTGTTTATCTAAGGAGAGCACCTCTAGTGAACTATGGACCCCGGTCCAATCTTTACCATTGATACATCTTCCATTGTTACTTGTTTACTTGCTGCAAACCACCATTACCTTCCACACAATACGTTTAATCCTTTGTTACAGTAAACCGGTGATCTTGACAACCTCACTGTTCGTTGGGGCAAAGTCTTGAGTTTGTGTTATGCAGGTCTCCACGTTGTTTGCAATACCTGTGTGACGTTTCCTTCCTCCTTCTGGTTCGATAACCTTGGTCTCAACTGAGGGAAAACTTGTTGTTATGCTCTTCACACCCTGCGCTTGGGGTCACCAACAAAGTGCCACGTCGAGCACCGTTAGGAAACTCCGTCTTGATGTAATCTTCTTGCTCCTAGATAGCTTCTTCTTCAGTGTGGTTGCTCCACTGGATCTTGAGAAACTTGATACTCCGGGTCCTGGTGGTTATAGCATGACATAAAACTTAATCATAAAATTTATGAAATATGATAATAATCTATATTATTATTTGTCTCTAGAGCATATTTCCCTTAGTAACATCAATAATATATGCATTCCAATAAGCTAACATACATTCTAAATGACATATAGAAGACATACTTGAGTTGCGTAGTTTGTTGAACTCAAATACTTGAGAACTTCCTCTTCATGTCGGTTCTCGGACTATAGAAGTGTAGATATCAACAATTGTAATGCTTGGAACTATTACAATTGTAATGCTTGAAATAAGTAATGAAATGTGCAATGACCAACTGCGACAAGCGCATAAAACTAGAGTCCTAGAACGATCTCTTGATTTATTATTCTTGGAACTATTTCCACCAACAGATGAAACTATAGATCCCTTCGAAGCAACAACAGTGTGGGGGTATCCTCAACAGCATTTGGAGAGGTACTTATAGGAGCATTAGCAACATTTGGAGGTGTAATTATAGCAGCATCAACAACATTTGTAGGGGTGTCGTTATAGCAGCATCGGCACCATTTGTAGGTGTACTAGTAGCAGCACCATATAGAGTTAGCACTTTATTAGTATCAACAACTGATCCAGTTAGCACATCATCAACTAGAGTTAGATCAGGGCCAACTTCTGTTGGAGTAAGCACATCATCAATAGGAGTCTACAATACAGGAGTAGGAGGAGGAGTTTGCATTCTTCTAGTAGCTACCACAGGACGAGCTAGCACAGAATGAGGAACAACTTCAACACTTCTAACACTTGATGGGAGAGTAATTACAACACCACGAGGAGGTAGCATAGAGCGAGTGCACTTTAGGAATTCTGAGATCTATGGCATCAGAAAGTGCCACATCTGGGATAGGCTGCAGATCTTGAGACATTCTTAAAAGAGGTGATTGCACACTAGCTTCTAGTTGACTAGTGTTCTTCCCTGCTATGCAAGATTGGTTAGTATAAATTTCTTGACTATCCAACTTTCTCTTCATTGCATTCATTCTTTCCTCCTGGGCACCCAACCTAGCGATAAGGACGAAATTCAACACCCTAAGCTTACAATTATCCTCTGTTATTTCTATATACCTCAAAGATGTTTTTGCAATCTCACATGTCTTGCATGCATGAGGTAGCAACACCAATCCATGAACTCTGCCTCATATATCTTTTGGAAAAGAATGATCATAAAGATCACCTTCTTCAATATCTATGTACTCAAGGTCTAGATCAAGTAGGAGTTCTCTTGCATATTGGCCTAAAATATTGTTTGTAGCATTAGCACTAGAATTAAGCATCACATATATACATCATATGTTCGAAGATAGTAAATAATAACTTACAATATTTCTCTCAACCACTTCATCAATAGGTACATTGTCTTTGGTTGTGTGTGACTCTATACATTTCAGCTCTTGTAATTGGACATGAGCTTTCTCCTAATCAAAGATGTAAACATTTAGAAAAAAGATATCAAGCAAAAAAACATATGTAAAAATTTAGAAAATAGGTACCAAGTATACATAGACAACTTATATGGTACTCACCCCTATGTACCTTATCGTGGAAAAACTCCTTGACTTATAAGTATGACAAATATTTGTTTGATTAGCATGGTTTTTTGTATTTTTTGAGCTTTTTCCTTGGTGGAATCCAAACCAATACTCACACGGCAATGCCCAACTAGTTTGGCCATTCTATCTCCATAATCATTTGCAATGTTCTTCTGAATAGTCAAGACAGGTTTGAAATATCTTATTCAACATACTTTTGAAATCATGCAATTTATTTTTAGCTGACCTCATCATCCAATCTTTACACAAAATATCAATATCAAAATATTTCTGCATTAAGAAACATGTGTCAGGATAAATAAGACTGATATAACATAGCAAGAAGGGTTAACATGGAAAAGCTTGATTATCTCTCACAACTTCTTATGATTAGCTTTTGTCCGGTATATAAACCTGAAGGATATGTCACCTATTTTTTGGCCAGGTAGGCAACATAGTTAGAAAACTTGGTCATAGCAAGCCCACAAGGCTAGCCTAAAATGTTGAATTTCACATACATTTTGAATCTTCCATTACTCCTTGTTATTGATCTCATCTTTGTAGGACCCCTCACCTTCTCGATCTCATTCATCACTCGCACTGCATGTATTAAGGATGCAAGCATGAAACTCGAGTTATGAAGCTATGTTATGTATATATGTAGCTCAGTTTTCACACTAAAATTCAGTTAGTATTATGCACAAATATTTAGTTAACACTATGCACTAAAAATCATTTAGCAATATGCACTAAAATTCATTTAGTATTACGCACTAAAATTCAGGTAGCATTATGCACTAAGATTCAGATTGAACTATGTACCTTCCTTTGCCTCGTCGTCTGTGTCTACCCATGTCTCTTCCTCTTTATCGTTATTAGTGCCACTTCATTCCCGATGTTGCCATCATCCCGGTCCTATCCTATTATTCGTCTTCTTCTACCTCTTCATGCTCTTTTTCAACTCATTGTCCTTCTTCAAACGAAGGATCTTCCCGTTTATCTTCGGGCTCATCTGGTGTGGTAGGCTACAAGTAAAATTTAAGGGTAATTAGTAATGATAGAAATAGAATTTAAGGGTAAATCACTGATGGTAGAACTGCAATAAGGCAAGTATACACACCTCATCTCTAACATTGTTCTCTCCAAGAAAAACTAGTTCTTCGTGAGAGGGTGGTCGTATAAGGAACCTGTGTGCAAAATATTTTTGCCACAATTTTACATTGTTCGCTTCTATGGTTTCCAATCTTCGCTTTTCATAATATGGTATTGTAGCCGGGGCTTCTTGGTGCTCCGAAAAATCCCTTATCTTCCCTCCTCATGCCATCTAACACATGGGAAAACTATGAGGAGAGAGTCATGTTCAACGGACAAATGGAGGTACTAAACAGAAGAGGGACCATGGAAACAAAGCAGAGAATGCGCGAAAGACTTACCAATGACATGTGTGGCGTCGGTGATGCACGACATAAGGACGGAGGTCGGCGGAGGGGTATGGCCGAAGGGAGTCAATTTGAGTTGTCGTCGACCGGCCTCGATGGCGTAATCAGTGGGTGGCGACGGTGCCAAGGTTTTAGTGTGCAGAAGGGAGTGGGGATTTTAGAAAGTGGAAAGGGAAATATTTGCCTAAGGAGGGGCGTGACGGTCTAATTTTAGGCAGGCCCATTCAAAATCTGAGCGAGACTAGCGAAAAGAGTGGTGGTAATAATGAAAAGTGGGGTGAGAAAAGGAAAATCGGTGGGAGACCCGACAAATATGGATAAAACAGGGCATATAGGGCATATAGGAGCCGCAAATTACACAATAGCGGCTATAAACATTGCACCGTAGCAAGTTGGTGCCTACTTGCTACCGCTAATGCTCATTTACCGTGTAACCAACTTTTAAAGATACTTTTTGTTTGTACCACCAAAAAGAGTATCGGACGACGGACGTGGGGTTTTATTTTTGTAATACATGTTCCTGGTAGGATCCTTCTTCACCTTGAAAATCCATCCCATGTCAATCGCATTGTGGGCGTGCATGAGTGATGACGGTGCCCACATGGCATTTCTCTCTCCTCCCTTTCTATGTAGTGTGGACCAGCTTGCCATGTTTTGCACTATGAACAGAACTAAAAATATGAGTTGCTTTTATTTGTTGAATCGAACCATGGGGATATTTAAACCGCTTTAAGCGTACATAGTGTATGGTCTAACATGTCTTCTACCCCCTCCGTTCATTTTAGCTTTGTGAATTTAATGTATTTAGAGGTATTTTGGTGTACTTCCTCTGTTAGGATTATAAGGCCTACGAGCTTTTTTAAAATGTTAGAAATTACAAGTCATTTCTCATTTATTATCATCTCTCATCCAATGCATGGTTTTTTTTTTCTTTCTCTTCTCTCATGCATGTATAACTATTGGTACATGTAGTAATCAAGAGGGTGAGTTATTGATTTTCTTAATCCTATCAAAGTGGTCCATAAGCCTTATAATCCCTAACAGAGGGAGTATTGGTTTGTAGAGGTTCGAAGTGAACCTATACATTAAAAGACGTGCAGGCATATTTATTTCACAAAGCTAAAATGTCTTATATTTCTGAACGGAGGGAGTAGGAAGTAGTGTCTTTCTATTGTCGGCCGTTGGGGTTCTTGAGCTTTTGAGCTTGTGAGGGCATGTACAATGGTTGATAAGACAGTCTTATTATATATATCATGTCATTTTGATAGTCATTTTTTAATCTTATTTTTAGCGATAAATATCCTTAAATTTGTGATGAGACATATTATTGCAAAGAGATGACTAAGAGAAGACAAATTTTTATTTTATTTTTCTTTCCCCCAACTCAGAAATTATTCCAAGTGGCATTGATAAGATAAAACTAAGATAGGACCATTATGCATGCCCTGAGTGCGACATAACTTGTACTGTATGGTACTACCACTGTTTGAAAATAAGTGTTATAGATTTGGCTAGATTCAAATGTAATCGCGTCCATCCTTTTTTCTTTAGAAAATCTTCTCGAAATAGGCTTTCGCCCCGTTTTATAAATAAAGCCACACGGCCAAACTGATACAAAGTGACGAGGAAATCCTCAACAAGCAGACCAAAGATAAAACAACTAAGCCTAAGAAGCAACTAGCTTGCCACCGAAGACTTCGAGACTAAAGAACCCGGAGCTCCACGACACCGCCTCCAAGAAGGTAACGACGCAAAAAGCGTCGCCGCCGCCGAGACCACAAGGGTCTAGGGTTTTCACCCGGAGCTCCAATACGGCAAGGGTAGCCACGACGACGCCCTCAGGAGGGTCACGATACCCGCAGGCACCGCCGTCGTCGGCGCCGAAGCGCAGGGATTTCGCCCGGAAAAACTCTCGCCGCATTTGGTTCCTCGGGCCACCGATCCCCGAGCTAAGCTTCTAGCACGCGATCTGGGCGCTGTCACCACCAGAAATCCCCGATGCCCGCTCCAAGCCATCCTCATGGACCAAAGAGACGCGCCATCACCACCGCCACGGCGTCCCGCCGCCAAGACAGCCGTGCAGTCCACCTTCCGGGGCCGCCGCCCCGGCATCCACCGGAATATGCTTTTTTTTTAAAAAGCAACTAGCTTGCCGCCCCGGCATCCACCTTCTTTAGAAAATCTTGCAATACCTATTTCCGGAATATGCTTTTTTTTTGTTTTTTTTGTCCGAGTGGCACCAGCGAGCCGCTATTCGGCCGTTTGGTCTCCATCCGACTCGGAGCCCAAAACCCATCCAAAACAACGGCCTGCTGCAAACGAGCCGATTTTGGATTGGACTCCGTATCCGACTATCCGTTTGGTACACCCTCGCCAACACGTCAATATATACAACGCGGAGGTTCAGGAATCAACCGCCAAAAGAAAGCGACGGAAAGAAACAAGCGAGACACACACGAGAGAGCTAATTCCCGAAATCTGCGAGCTACCGGCGGCGTCTTCGGCGACTCTATCGGCGGCCCTAGACGCCATGATGAATCCAGAGATGATGAGGCTGGCGGAGGAGCAGATGCGCCGCATGTCCCCCGGCGACTTGGCCAAGATGCAGCAGCAGGTGATGTCCAACCCCAACCTGGTAAACCTAGCATCCCAGACCATGAAAAACATGAGAGCCGAGGACTTCAAACGAGCCGCGCAGCAGCTGAACCAGACGAGGCCAGAGGAGATACTTCGCATGACCGAAAACATCGCCAAGGTCAAGCCCGAGGAGTTTGCCGCCATGAAGGCCCAGGCCGACGCGCAGATGTCGTACGCCATATCCGGTGCCAAGATGCTAAAGCAGCAGGGAAACGAGCTCCATGTCCGAGGGCAGTACGCCGACGCCGCAGCCAAGTACAAGCTCGCCAAGGATAACCTGAAGAGCATACCGTCAGCAGCTGGGCAGACGCTGCAGCTGCATTGTGCCCTTAATCTGATGTCTTGCTACCTGAAATCAGCCAAGTTTGAGGAGTGCGTCGATGAAGGTTCAGAGGTTCTGAGCTATGACTCGAGCAATGTTAAAGCATACTACCGAAGGGGGCAGGCGTACAAAGAACTAGGATACCTGGAAGCCGCTGTCGCTGACCTGAGTAAAGCCCATGAGATCTCTCCAGAGGATGAAACTATTGCTGAGGTTCTGAGAGACGCCAAAGAGAAACTTGCAATCGAAGGGGGAGGAGCAAACCTGCAAAAGGGAGTTGTTATTGAAGAAATTATAGAAGATGACTTCCAGCCTTCGTCTCCGCAAAATGTTGCGGAGAACCCTGATGAAACAGACCAAAGGATGTTTGACCAGCCGCCACTCGGTTCTCCACCTTCTACAACTGATATGCAGGACGTCATGAGAAATTTCATGGAAGACCCTGCCATGCGGCAGATGCTTGAATCCATGATGAAAAAGATGAGTCCTGATATACTAGCAAACATGGGCGAGCCGTTTGGTATAAAGCCGCCGACCAAGGAGGATGCTGCCAATGCCCAACAAGCTATATCTTCATTATCTCTACAAGATTTAGACAGGATGATGAAATGGATGCACAGAGCACAGCGAGGAGTAGAAATCGCAAACAAGACAAAGAACTGGCTCATAGCCAGGAAAGGCTTGATCATCGCTATTCTCTTGCTGATCCTGGCCTTCATCCTCCACCGACTTGGATTCATTGGTAGGTGATGGCCTAAACATACATGATGGCCAATCACGCCGTGCATCCGATAGATCAGATACGGATAATTGGTTAGCTGTGATACGGTGCTTTTTTTCTAAGCGAGAATCAACAGTGCGCAAATAATTGTCATTGGGAAGGGCCAAGAAATAGTTGGATATGTGTCTTTCTTTTTCTTTCATCATAGGTGTTTATAGATTGTAACAAGATAGATGGAAAAACTCCTAGTATTTTCATTTGGACAATAGGCTGACATGTAATGTTATGGATGTCTTATATTAAACAAAAATCTGGCAATGATTTTGGCCAAAGTTAAATACAATGCAATAAATACTATTACCTTCCTTTTACTGACTCAAAGCTTCAATAGTGGTTTGATACGTCCGCATGTCCTGTAAAAGAAGAGAAAGGAAACTGTTCCAGGCCCCACACTCCTGGTGTACCTCCCAGTTCTCACCTTTTTCTCTTTCATCAACACTACTACTAGCTGCGCATTTTTTGCTTGCCACTGATTTCACAGACGGTTGGAGGACTCTGCTTCTTTTTTCTCTTCCCTAGCTGTCATCCGGTTGGAGATGGTGTTTAGATAGCAGCGCTAGTTTTTTCTGCTTCTCTCATCACTGCACCCTCCACTTTTTTCCTTCCTTTGCCCTTTCCCACCAGGACCATCCATTTGCTATTCTAGTCGGAAGCAGCACCTTAGGAACAACAGAACAGACGATGAGTATGAATGCTGAACTCAAACCAAATTAATTAAGAAGGAAAACTATTTCCTCCAAATTATATACAATACAAAATACCTAATTCCCCAGAAAATCAATCAATCGTGGTGGTGTTTTGAACACCCAACTCTAATCAGAAAACAGTGGAATGATTCATAATCCCAATCTTATTACAAGATATCAGACTTCGGAAAGACAGGAATTGCTAAAACTGTAGCAGTAACAGTGCAAGTCTATGTCTACTTTGGTATCATTTCCTTCAACGCAATCGATTTAGTTTTATAATAGACGCCCAGTCTGTTTTCCTCAGGTATGAAATGTTTGGACTTAACATACTACCAACGATTTGGTTCCACTGCCTCAGTCAGCTGTTGTGTTCAAGTGATTAACTAATAAAATGGGTGGCATTTTGTTTGCTATCATAAAAATTCATCTGAAAATGCTCAGTACACCATTATATGATGAGCTAAAGGTGTCTACTTCCCTTGAAAAAAGCTAAAGGTGTCTGACTGTTCAACTTCAATGAGTACTACATGCAAGTCTCGGAGAAAAATAAGTAAATAGTAGTGGAGGCACCAACCATTGAAGGAATGGAACTGTGTCCTAAAAAGGCTGAAGTAGGTGTTTGGCATGCAGCTGCAAGTCTGCAATTTCCAAAAAAAATGTGCAAGGTGTATCGGTGGAAAGCAGAAGTAGATACTAACCATAATTGCCAGTACCATCTCTTACCATAATTACCATAACTGCGGTAAACAAACATAATTCTTACTGACGATCTATTAACCTTCGTAGAGGAAAAACATCACATCATAATCATAACTCAAGTAAACAAAAGAAGTACTCTAATAATGCATGAAAGCCCAACGGTTGCAAATATGATTTGAATGACAACTTGCAGACTTAAACCAAGAAACTCATGGACATTAAACAGGTGCACAGAACAGGGATAAACACAGGCAAATGCTCTACTTTGGAGCTGCTGAGTTGCATTGTAAAATAGGAAGCAAGAAATAAAGAGTAGAAAGTCAACAATTGCACATTATACTATTCACCAGCCATCTTGATCGAGCAAGTAATGCTTAACAATAACTAATTCCTCTATAAGAAATAATTGAATTGGTGTACATAATTCAATTTGAATAAAAAGGAATAACATAAACCCTACCTAATCATTTTCATGTCTGATAACTTATATCATTGTGTAGTTGGATGCATGATACTCAAGCTCTAGATAAACTTAACTCATAGCCATGTCACCAGTAAGCATTTCCTCTACCTTTTTTCTTGTGATAGTTCAGTTACATAAGCTACTGAAACTGGGATTATCTCCTAAGGGCATGCACAATGCTTGATAAGACAGTCTTATCTTATACATGCCATGAAATTTGATATAAAGACAAAACATAACATATAATGGGTCATTTTTTAGTCTTATCTCTAGCGATAGATATCCCTAAATATGTGATGAGACATATGGTGCTAAGAGATAAGGCAGAGGTCTTTTTTTTGTTCTCTCTCCTCCAACTCAACAATCCTCCTACATGGCATTGCTAAGATAAGACCATTGTGCGTGCCCTAAGCTTCCTGAATACATGATATGGGTGGTGACACTGGTATTGAGAGAAAGTACACTAATGGAAATTTTCCGCAACCCTCACACACGCTTAAGCGGAAATTTGAGCGAGGCGGAGCACTTGTGCCTCCAGCCTGAGCGGGCGAGTTCCAGCGAGGCGGCACTAGGTGGAGCGCTTAAGCGGGAAGCGTACACGTGGATATGGGGAAGAAAGCGTTGGGACGTTGCGGGTGGGAGGGGAATAAATAGAAGGAAACTGGCATATCGGGCTAGGGTATTTTTTAGACACAGAACCACAGAGAGGGGAACTCACCTGGCGGCGCGACCTCCTCCCTCCTCATGCGCCAGCCGCCAGGGTCGATCTCCTCCCTCCTTGGCTCCTCCTCGTGCGCCGGCCGCCAGATCTACCTCCTCTCTTCTCCGCTCGTCCTCGCCCCTCTCTGCCGAGCTCGAACTCCTCCACCAGGACGGCTGGACATCGCCGACCCGACCTCGCCGCCTCAGGTATCCCCTACTCCTCTCCTCCCGTCTGTTTCGATTTGGAATGGAGATGTGCTGCTGCGCTGCGTTGGCTGCGTGTGTGTGAGAGGCAGAGAAGTAGTGAGACTGAGAATGGTGGTGTGCTGCTTCTCTGCTATGCTGTGTATGCGAGCACGTGTGTGGCTGCGTGCTTGCCACACACGTGTGTGTGTGTGTTCTGCTGCTATGATATGATTATGATGTGTGTGCTGCTGGCTGCTGCAACTGCATTGTGTGGGGGGCTGCTGCTAAGCCTTTGTTGCAATTTGTAGGTACCATGGACATTGATGGGGAGGCAGCCGCCGTGGCGGCATCGAGGTCCAATGGAACGCTGGAACTGAAGGTAACTCGAATGATGCTGGATGGAAGTATGGCAAGAATTGGGATCCAACCAACAAGGGTAAGTTCCACCTGTGGCTTTTGTGGCCATAAACACAGGAGAAAGTAGTGTCGTAAGCAAGCATTTGTTATCTTTTCTGTGGTATTCTCGCAACTATATTAGTGTTAAGCAGTAGACATAGGGGATAATTAAAATCTATTTCAGAAACAACCAATGCCAATGTAGGTAATCAAGTCCAAGTCCATAAATTATGAAATAGGTACGAAAACGTACTGATTAATGGTTTGTAGCTCCAGCTGCAGTGAAGAAAGCAGAGATATATGTAATGCACATAACTCATATTCCAAATCATAAGTTTACTTGCATAATCAAGACATATGTGAAGCCAAATTTATCTTCTCTAGACAATTACAAATAGAGGCTTGACATTGTAAAACCTGGTAGGTTAGCCATCAATTTGATATGTTAGGCACTAGGAAGATTAACACAAGGTCTAAAAATTCATCATCCACAAGGAGTAAAACTGGCCAAAATGTCAGTACCTGCTGGCAACCAGCGCCTGGTCTTTCCAGAACCCCTGATAGTGCCTCTGCCTGCCGCTATTTACCTATTGTTGAAGGTCCTGCTGCATCCTGGCAGCCCCCATGTCGCTGCCATGCACGATGCCCGTGGCGGCAGCCGACGGGATCGATGGCGACGAAGCCAGGTACCAGGTCCGCATGACACTAAGAGATGCCGGAGAACATTGACCCCGCGGTGGACATAGGACGGTGAGAGGACAGAGCGGCAGGTCTGAAGTGGGGAGGGGGTTGGTGTGTGGGGGTGGGGGTGGGGAACTGGGGGTGCGGGAGTAGGTCGAGGAAGCAGCACCTTAACGATCCTAGGGGCGGATAGGGGCGTCGGAGACTGCGTCACTGGGTTTCGCCGGCGGGCAGCGGCGTCGCCGGCGTGTGGAGGAGGAGCGAGAGGCGGAGCAGCGACGACCGATGAAGGACAACCGCAAAGGCGAAGAGAGAGGCGACGCCTTTTTATTTTTCGGGGCCGCACTCCCCTCCTCGTCTTATCCCATCCGTCCGATCACAATCTGACGGCGCGAGAAACCCGGTGACGTGACCCGCCTTGCCCTGTCCCACGATCCTTTTAATACAGGGACGGATTCGGAAATTTCCCCGTTCCCCAATGTCCCCTTCTTCTTCCTCCTCTCGCCTCTCTCTCCCCTCCGGTTCCTCCAATTCCACCCGAAATTCCCATCCCTCGTCCATCAATCCACCGCGATCCATCACCCCGGCGGCGACGGGGCACGTTGGGAAGCCCCTGAGGTCACTCGACTGGCGTGGATCGGCCTCCTCTGTCTCTGGTAACAAACCCTAGTTTTTTTGCCTGGGCGGATTGTCCTAGGACTCCGTTTCTCGATCATCGTTTCTCTGTGGCAGTGAGCAGCCGAGACAAAAATCACTCTTTTATTCCCATTCCGTTAGTTGCCGATCTGCTTCCTGCCCTGTGGAACGTTAATCTGATCCATCCGTGCAATTCTCGGTTAGGTTCCTGTCATCCGGCGCCCAAGATCGATCTGGGACTCGGTGCCCAGGCGGGGAGAAGCTTATTTTCAAGGGAAAAAATTGTTGGGGGTTCAGTTGAACCCCCATGCCCCAGGTTAAGCCCCTCCCTGCAGCAGAGCCAGTGCTACTGGTTTTGGATGGAGACGAGACCTTGTCTGAGAGATCCGGGTCGGGCCCAAGCACGCCGGATGCTCGTCAAAAGGAGGCCACTTCGTGTAGCACTTTGTCTGCACGGAGCAACAGGAGGAAGCGTGGTAGCTTGAGCTGTGGTGGAGTGGGAGCCAATGGTCCGGAGGCAGCAGAATCCGATTCGAGTGATACCACTTGGAGTGCGGATAGCGTCCATGACTGTCACCGGCTCTCATTGTCGAGGAGAAAGAATGGCAGATCAGAGCATTCTGTTACTTCTGGTGCATTGTTCGGTCGGCCTCGTGGTGTCTTGAAGTTGAGGAGGCTTCCCCAGAATGGCAGTATTGAGAATGAGACTGGAGTGCATAATGTTCTTCAGTCCAATGGCATTTCTAAGGCCACCCATTTCATGAGGAGGAAAAAGAAGAGGAAACCGCGGGTGCTTAAGGAGAACAGAGTTGGTGGTGATGACCCTGTCAGTCGCTTGAATACCGAGAATGATCAGGACTGCAGAACAAAGTCTAGTTCTGAGAACAGTCTCTCAGTTGAAAAGCAGACTCATCTCTCAGGTGAACCATCTAATCCTGTTCATGTTGACAAGGAAAGCTCTGGGCATGCACAAGGAGACGATGTTCTCTCAGTTGAAAGGCAGTCTCATCTTTCAGGTGAACAATCTAGTCCTGTTCTTGGTGACAATGCAAACTCTGGGCATGTGCAACAAGACCAAGATGCAGATGCTACCTTGGAAGAAAAGGCTGCTATGATGCTCTGTTCTCTATCAGATAATAGACATGCTGAACCGTTGAGGAAGAGAACGAAATCACCGGATAGATCATCAAAGGAGTCTTCTTTTCAGCATCCTAACCGCTTCAAGGGTTCATACAGAAGAGGCAAGGATGTAGCAGGCCCTTCTAGGTTGCTACGGAAGCGTCAAGGTAAAGGTAAAGCGCCATCCACTAAGCGCCGTCCACGGCGTCATTTTTATGAAGTCAACCCTCGTGATCTTGATCCATTCCGCATCGTAACAGAGCGGATCAGAGTGTTTTGGCCTCTTGATGAGACTTGGTATTTCGGCCTGGTCAAGGAATATGACCCTGTGAAAGGGTTGCATCATGTCAAGTATGATGATAAGGACGTAGAATGGATCAATCTTCAAAACGAGAGAATCAAGCTCCTTTTTTTGCCACGCGAAGGTCGAACCAGATCTAATCATAGAGCATATAAGGTGAACTATGAGGACGACAAGAGAGAAGACGTGGGTAGAAACAGTCCAGGAAGCTCCGAGTCAGAGCCCATCATCTCATGGGTGGCTAGATCAAACCAAGCAAGGCCTGCTACATCCACTAACATTGACGAGCCAGATCACGGCCAATCAAATATTGTTCCTGTGGTATCAAATTCTTTCAATGCCAATCAGGGAATGTTGCAGTCTGATGATGCTATACCTGGTGGTAGTTTATTTGCAAATGGGGATGCAGAAGTTCATGATGATGAGAATAGATCTGCGGATAGGAGATTTCACCTTGTTTATTCTAGAAAGAGAGTTTGCAGGCTAAGGAATGGTTTTGTCAACAATTCAGAACATGATTTAAATCCTAAAAGTAGAGCAAGTTCTGCAGCAGTTCTTGCTTCAGTTATTAGCAGGGAGGCTGATACTGAAACTGGTACTCCGGTGAAATATGTCATGTTGGTATTAAGCCTGCCCCTGAAATCTGTTTACAAGTTAGTTTCTGAAGCCTGCAGTGTTTGTATCTGCAGTTCTCTCTTTCGCCCTCAGCATGGTTCATTGATTACCTTATGGCCTGCTGTATGTCTGGACATACTTTTTGTTGATAGTGCTTTAGGTTTGAAACATTTGCTTCTTCAGACTTGCTTAAGATCAGCAGTATCTCTTTTCTGTTCACTTGTCGGAAGCTTCAATCGGTGTTTTAGGCAGAGTACTTTTAAGGAATCAAAAACACCATGCACCTCGGTCAGATTCCAGATATCTGGTTTGGATGGTAGGAACCGAGTATTGTTTGTGCTGTCCAGCTTCTTTGGGATAGGCAAGTCACAATGGAAGAACCTGCAAGCAAAGCTTCCATGTCACTCTTTGAAAAGGGAGCTGT
Organism: Avena insularis; assembly: GCA_023614405.1. Taxonomy (NCBI): domain Eukaryota; kingdom Viridiplantae; phylum Streptophyta; class Magnoliopsida; order Poales; family Poaceae; genus Avena; species Avena insularis. The sequence continues at coordinate 23,597,505 of CM042689.1, read as the reverse complement.
CTAAAGCTGATTGCACATACGCCAACATCAAACAACTCACTGATGGAACTGACCAAGTCGAGACTTCAATGAATCTCTTTTCGAAGGTACACAACTCACCTTATCTGTTCAGATTGATTTGGCATTTCAAAATCATTTTTGGATTGATTGATTCTGAATATTGCATGCCCATGATTTTATTTTAGAAACATAAACAGGTAGCGTATTACCTATGGTTTGCACTTTGTGGAGAATATGCTGATTAATAATTAGAGGTAGTAGTCAGCTGCAACCCTATTAGGCATTTTTTTGGTAGTTATTGTACTAATCACTGTGGAATTACAAGCCATATTATCTCCGGTAGAAACCTATATCCGGTATCATGTGCTGTCAACTGGAATTACAGGATATGTCAAAATGTCAAGCTTATTGTCTTCCTTCAGCAAATGCTACTCGGAAGCACAATACATGCTAGTTATCTAATTTAATTTGCATTAAAACCTCATGGTTGCCTGCAACATTGGAGTTCCCTTTTGTGAGGATATTTTCATATTTTTTCTGTCCCTTGACTGGAAATATTGTGTGTTCTTCATGGTTTGATATTTTTTATCCGTCTATCAGGTCTTCTTACTTAAACTCAAGATTGAATATTCCCACAATTTCCTGTGCCCTTTTAAGCTTTACAACCGTCGATATGGTCGATGCTATTTATCCTAAGGCCTTTTGTTGGTGTAAATATATCTGTGTTGTTTCATATACTTGTGAAAGGTCATATGGCCATTTGCCAGGTGTTTAGTACACTTCCTAGTATAGTATTTGTGCATGTTGTTTCACAACTTTTTAGCCTTTTTTGCAGTAACTGTCGATGTAATATGTGAAGGTAGACAACAGCCCACATGTTTTGAAAATATGGCTTCTGCAGTAAGCATGTTTGTTGATATTTGCGCATACAATCTTTTGTCTAAGCACAAGAATCCTAATATTTTGGTACGCAGTTCTAGTTTGCTAGTTTTGTCTATGACTCACATGATTTTCATTACATTTATCTTGTACAGTGAGAATAGTGTATTGTTTAATGGAGATATTCAGTTTAACTGATGTCTTTGATCTTCTGTCTGCATATTTTTTTTAATAATCGAATGCATTAGTTCAAAGCATTTTGTGCTGAAAATCTGTCTAGAGCCATTACTAAATCAACTTATTTCTGACTACTTTTTCCGTTTCCAGAGTTTATCGCTCGATGTTCAGGGCTCTCGGTTCCTTTCAGAATCAAATTATCCAGATGTTGATCCTGTGGTACTTTGTCTTGATGATCAGAGTGGATTTATTAAAGAGCATATGGATCCAACTGCACCTTCACTACTGCTATGTCATCATCTAAAGTTGCTTATTGAAAGCAATTTGACTTCCAATGATTTAGTTCACCAGGCTGTTCCTTCTGAAATTTCTTCAGAAGAGGATCAGCAGTCTATTTCACAACATACATCTGATTTGGTCAATCAGGCTGGTCCCTTGGATGTGGATACCGTTGGTTTCATAAATCATTCTAATTCTGCTAGCGGGAAGCATGATACTGCTGATTGCACTGTGAGTCTGGATTGTCATGACAGCAGTGATGGTGGCATCAACGTGACAAGCGAAAGGTCTCCAGATCAAAATGGGCCTTATGTAGCTGGCGACAATTCCAATCATGGTGGTGAACTGTGTTCTTCCAGTCATAATGTTATTAACTCCCGAGGGAAGTCTAAACAGAGGTACCCTTCCCTAGATATTCCTCAAGATAAGACATCTGATCCTCTAGATGATGAGTTACTTAGCAAAGATGGCAAAGCTACAGAGCCTGTATCTAACTTGGTTCAGGAATTGAATGAATATCCGATTGGTCGTGTTACACCAACTGCCCCAAGGACGACCTACCATCGGAACCGGTTTACATCCATATCACGCACTTTCGGAGATGGGTCAAAATTATGGCCGGAAGATGCTTCTAAGAAACCACGAACCCCTGCTTCATACTCAGGTTCTCCTAGAAGTGATGAGCTTGGACTAAAACACAAACCACATTTCCGCAAGATACAAACTCACAACAGCGCTAAGACAAATGGTGCAAAGAGGCTTCCTGATAATACTAGAAGTGGGGAGAGCAGCCCAGAGTCGCTGACTTGCGTTGCAAATATCCTGGTAACAGTTGGCGATAGAGGATGGAGGGAGTATGATACTCAGATTAAAATTGACACTGATGGACAGAGTGATCGGAGTATTTGTGTGAGGCTTGCTGAAGGAACCAAGTATTCTCACAAGGTTAATCAAGTCTTGCAGCCTGGGGCTACAAACCGCTATACACATGCTATGTTGTGGAAAGGGGGACCTGAATGGTGCCTTGAATTTCCTGAGAGAAGCCAGTGGGTTATTTTCAAACAAATGCATGAGGAATGCTATAGTCATAACATAAGAGCTGCATCTGTTAAAAACATTCCGATCCCAGGTGTTCGCTTGGTTGAAGGTCATGATGATAATGGGGCTGTATCGTTTGTGCGCCCACAAGATTATGTCTGCCATATTGGACCAGATGTTGAAATGGCTCTTGATGAATCCTGTGTGATATATGACATGGACAGTGATGATGAAGACTGGATATCAGGCTGGAGGAAGTCTCAACGTAGCAAGGACAGCACTGTCGGTGAGTTGACAGAGGATATGTTTGAGAAGGTCATGGACAAATTCGAGAAATTTGCACATACCCATAACTGTAATGAGCTCACCATTGATCAGATTAAGGAACTAGATATGGATGATGTACCACTGGGAATCATTGAAGTGATACATGATCATTGGCATGACAAGAGGCAGAAGAAGGGAATTCCACTCGTTCGACACTTTCAGGTGAACATATGCTGTCATATTTCTTTTGTCTTGCTTTCTTGTATATGAGCAAAAGGTTTGCTTGGTCATGTTGATGGTTTATGGCAAATACAGAGAGCTAGTATTTTCCTCAGGATGTTTAGTAATAATATGCCTTATCTCCTTCATGATCCTACCTACTTCCTAAAACTTAGGAAAGCTTAGTTTCTTATGCTTATGTAGTTTTGTTTAAGTTTATTTATTTCAGCTATGCAAATGGTGGAGCTTTGCGCTAAAACATTTCATATGAGTTCAAATAGTTTTAGGCACTTTTAATGGTTTAGTTGACTTGTCCGTGAATATTGTTCTGACTCTTTAGGTACTATACAATATCCTCCTGTGCTTTTAGGTACTCCCGCTGGTTCAGTTTATAGTCCTGCGCGTATCCCTAGATCGTCAATTTGACCAATGTAATAGAAGATGTTTATTACATAAAATATATCATTAGAAACTTCAGAAGTTGTATTTTCAAATGATATAATTTTTGTGTTATACAATTCATATTATGTTTGTAAAATTGGCGATCTAGGAATATGCGCAGGACCTATAAACCGAACCAGATGGAGTAGCGTCTTTTCTGTAGTGTGACTAGATATGGAGTTCCTCTTCCAGACAGGGCTCTAAATAAGATCTAAAGCAAGTGCCTGGTCATGGTTAGGCACTTTTATTTTTTGTAGACTTCTTTATCTTCATTTTACAGATGCGTAATTATGCTGATGCTTTCGAGGAAATGATTGACTTGCCTTTTCAGCTATCATGTTCTTATCTTATAATGTTGAGAGTTGAATGTGTTGCTCCCTCTGAATTTGCTTTCTATCATTTTCAGCCTGTTATGTGGAAGATTTATGCGCAGCAGCTAGAGGAATGGGAATCAGCAGTACACAGAATACCATCAAATGGGTACCAACAAAGGAGGTTGCCCCCAAAACCTGCAATGTTTGCCTTCTGTTTGAAACCTCGTGAACGGCAGCTTCAGATACCATCCAAGGGTTCCAAGGGACCAAAGCAGCGATCACATAAGAAGCTCATGTACTCGGGGTCCCACAGCTTTTCAAGAGAGCAGGATGGCTTTCACAGACAAGGTACACATCCTTGATGTTCTATAGTCAAATGATTGGCTAATGTTTTCCCCCCTCTGTTTGCTGATACAGCTTCATGTTTCTGTCAAAAGTATCAGGCCGGAGACATGGTGAATATGTTGGGGATGGGAGGACATTTGAATCCTATGACGGTGGTTCTCTCCATTCACCAACAGGGTACTCTCCCAGGTTCTGTACGAGGACAGAATCCCCCCGCTCATTCGATGCTCCGGAGAGAGGTTCTACTCCAAGGTTCATCAGGACCAACAGCGTGAAAAGGAATGCAAGCATTGCATTCTCCGAGGATCACCAAGCATCCCCGTCCTTCCGCAACCATAAAATAAAGCGGGCAGGTGCGCCTGATCACTGGAACACTGTGATGCACGAGTACCAGAACTCGAAGCACGTGTTCCCAGGGCTGCCCCAGAGCCACGTGGAGGAGCTCAAGCTGCGTGACGCGACGAGCGCTGCACAGCACGCAGTGGCGATGGCCAGGCTCAAGAGGGAGAGGGCCCACTGCCTGATGCACAAGGCAGACCTCGCGGCCCACAAGGCCTCGGTCGCCCTCATGATCGCCGACGCTATCAAGGCGTCGTCCAGCGGCGGCTCGTCCCGGGCGGGGGACGGCAGAGGAGACCCGTGGGACGAGGAACGGTGAGGAGACCTTGTGTTTTCGGGCGTGAGCTGATGCGGATAGCATCCCTTTTTGTCGATAGGATCAAGGCAGTAGATAGCATCTCAGCCCCCCGTTTCTGTTCTCTCTCTCTCTCTCTCTCTCTCTCTCTCTCTCTTTGATCCTTTTGTACATGTGTTATTTTCTTCTTTGTCTCGGGATGGATGGATGGATGATGTCACCCGGTTAATAGTGTTGGGTAGATGGTTGATAGGGCAGCTGTTGTCTGCGTTGGTGTTGTTGTAAGTTGGCTCCAGGGAAGGCGATGGCTTCTGCTTTCCTGCCGCTACCCCCCAAAAAAGAATGAAAAATGAAGAGAAATAGTTCAAGACAATGGTTGTGCGTCTTGTGTTGCTGATATATGCTTGTTTTTAATGTCTGGCCTGGCTTAGAGATGGGTTGATGGCGCTGGACCGGAGTGATCTGTTCAGAAATGATGGCAGATCGAGATACAGACCTGAGCTATGGCTGGACCAGAGTGATCTGTGGACGTCTCTCTGTCAGGACCCAGGAGTGAGACGGACGAAGGGAGAGGCCCTTCCGGGGAGGCTGGGGAGTTATAAGATGGTTTGTTGTATACTACTCCCATCAAGTTTTCTTCCATGTGAAACTTATAAATTTTTGTAGGGGATCTCCTAACATGGAGGTGCTGCGTACGGAATAAAGGTCTATGTTCTATATCTGTGTTCTATATCTGTGTCGGTGTTTGCGGCCAACAATGGGATTGAATTGGTGGCTTCGGGTCTGTTTTGATTAGTGGTTTTCATGTTTTCCTCATGTCTTTTATGCCAAATGGAAGCTTGCCTTCTACAAACTGACTACTTCTAGACACAACATGTTTGATACGGTTGAGATGGGTCGCTGATGCAACTCTTCAACATCTTTGGTCTAGCTTACGTATGTTTGTGTGCAGTTCAACATATGCATGAAACAACATTTGATTTGGACCATGGGAAGTATTCATCCAGGTACTCTTAGAATGAAGGCTCAAAGAGTCATGACTTTAAATTAATAAAGCCCCGAACGGCCAAGGTTACATAGTACTGATTGACAGATTACATACGACGAAAACAAGCAAAAAATATGAGAAAAAGAAGCGCAAATCCCCAAACGGCCAAGGTTCATATAGGCACTCTCTCCCAAATCCCCTCGTTCCCCCCTATTAAAAAGTTAAATTACATTGCATTTCCTGACAAATTTGTTTAATCCTAGAATTGTGATATTTTTTGTAGGTAATGGTTATTTTGACTTGAAATACTACTCCCTCAGATCCATATTACTTGTCGTTAAAATGGATGTATCTAGCACTAAAACATGTCTAGATACATCCATTTTAATGACAATTGATATGGATCGGAGGGAGTATATGTATGTGTGCATTGAGTTTGTGCTTGGCTAAGGGTTTGCTAAGTTTATACTGGTCAGAAAAGCAAACCCTAGCTATATGAAAAAAAATGCCATGTGTGCTTGGTTATGAGCTTGATTCCAAGTTAGCTTTGTTCAAGTATTAGTTGTATTGTTGTGTATGTGAATCAAGTTTGTGGAATGCGCAATTAGCATGTTGTAGAATATAGTAGTTTGGACAATTTTATATGCTTTGCACTTCGATGAAATATCATGTAATCTCATTATGTTTCATTTATGTTTCCTAGATTCCGACGACGTGTCGGTGGAAATTACACGTCAAATGGAGTTTGCAAGAAAGAAACAAAAGGCAAGCATCCGAATGTATCATGGAAAAATGCACCGGTTCTAGCAAGATATGTGGTACCAAAATTTTGTTGCGTCAATCCCTATGACATCACACAATCTATGCACCCTTCTACGACGGATCGTGCATACGTTGCAGTGATTCCCAATGAGTTTTGTTAGCTTCTCACCGAGTTCCATTCAAAAAAACATAATTGATGCCTTATTTGGTACAATTTATGTGACAACAATGTTGTCTTTTTTTCCAATGGGATGATGGCCTTGAGTACACGATGACCATCTTCTTTCGGAATATCTAGGTACTGTTGTGGGGCCACGGTCGGTGGAGATGTGGAAACATCTTGTGCATCCACCTTCACCTCCATCTAAGCTTTGGAATTTAGTCCAAACCACACCCAAGGCTCATCAACTATTTGATGTGAGCAATGTCAAGATATGACACGGTGGTACCCCCTTTATGCCGCCGACACTCGGGGGGGAGTCTTGAAAGGTTTTTGTTGAACAAACAAGGCAGGAAAATTTAAGACTATAGGGAGCGCAAAAGGAGGGAGGATGAAGAAGATGCGATACAAAATTTAGAAGAGGAACTAGAGGTGAGCCGAAAGAAAATGGAGGCAGAATCCAAGAAAAAGAAAGAAGCAAAGGAAAGTGGAGAGAAGATGAAGAAAGAGGTGAATGATGGCAACAAATGATTGCAAGAGGGCTACTATAAAAATCCTGATATAAGCACTACCTGCAAACAATGTGACTAAATATATCACCATCCAAATCCTAAAATCATTGATATTTCCTATATAATTAAATACATCCTATGAACCAGATGCTAACATAGAAACTTGCCACAAATCAAAATCAAGGAACTTGCTAGATTAAGAAATAAAACACCCGCATAAATCGTGCGATATGACGTCTGCAAAATTGCCTAATATTTATGTGCAAGCATTTCTAGAACTAGTGACATTAGGGAGTTAAACACTAGATTCAATTAAGAGCGATCCATTTATGAAAAGAGGGGTGCTGAGGGTACCTTGGCGAAGCTTGGTCACGAAGGCTGCCGACGAGGATGAACGCTGGCGACGGCGAATGCTAAGCCGCTGCGGTACACAAGTAGAGGCGGATGTATAAGACGGCTGAAAGGATACGGATGTCGCCTAGAGGGGGGTGAATAGGCAATTAAAACTTTTTCTAGAGTGGCTCAACAAAGACAGAATAAAACTAGTGTTTACTTTGTTAAGCACAACCTATAACAACTAAGGTTCACCTATCTGCACCAACAACTTATGCTAAGCAATAGAAGCAACAAAGTGATAGCAAGATATATATTACTTCAAGCACGAAGGCTATCACAATGTAAAGTGCATAAGTAAAGAGCTCGGGTATAGAGATAACCGAGGCACGTGGGGACACCGATATTTTACCGAGTTCCTCCCAACATGGGGTACGTCTCGTTTGGAGAGGGGGTGGTATCAGACCACCAACGCCACAAAAGGCATCCCTTATTCTCCGGTGAATCTCATCCCAACGGGATCGATCCACGCTTCCACTATCGGTGCACTTGTCGGTGGCAACCGGAACCTCGCACAAGGTTGGGGCACTTCTCCACAACTTAATTGGAGGCTCCCAACAAATGCCACAAAAGGCCACAATGCCACCAAGGCCACAAAACCGTCTAGGGTTCCAAGAACCCAAGAGGGACAAGCTCCAAAGAGTCACACAAACCAAATCCTCCGAGGAGAACTCAAACCGATGCACCAAATGCAAATGGCAAGAACACCACAAAGATGCTCAAATCCCTCACTCTCAAGTTCCAACAAAGCTACTAAAGCTATTGGGGGAACAAGAGAGGAGGAATCAAAGAGAGACACAAAATCCTCCAAAATCTAGATCCCCAAAGATGCACTCACAAAGAGATGAATCGGTTAGGTCAAAACGTGGATCTAGATCACCTCCAACTACCCCTCAAATATATGCAAGAATCAATGGAGGGGTGAGTATAAATCAAGCTCAAAGAGTAAGGCAAATGAGGGCAAAGCTTAGACAAAAGGAGGAGAAAGAAGCAACCCTAAACGAAAATGGACAAAAGACTTATATAGGGCCGTTGGAGTGTTTTTCTGAATGGTCCGGTAGTACCGGATTGAACCGGTACTACCGCCCACTACCAAACGGCTCCAAAGAAAAAACAGCAGCAGCAGTCAACGAGCGACCGTATGAGGTGGGACAACGTGATGCGCGCTAGGCGTCTTGGCGTGAGCAGCCAAGGCTGGGCCACAACAAGCGCGCAGAAAGGGGCGGGGCCAGCAGCTGAGCAGCGAAGCGAGGCTAGAGGCAAGGCAGCGGCACGCGTAATGCGAGGCGGCGAGTTGGCGCAATGAGCGGGTGCGCGAAGCGCAGCGAGGCCAAAGCGGGCGGGTCAACGCGGCGGCGGCAGCCACAGGCGAAGCGTAGAGCGCGGTCAGCCAGCAATGGCCGCGAGCGAAAACCGAGGCAGGCGTGCGGGATCTGGAAGCTGGCGAGCGGGATCTAAGCGGGTCAACGTGAAGGGAAAGCTCCAGGGAAAAACTATCTGGGCCGGCCGGTAGTACCGGCCCATTCAGCAGACACTACGGCCTCGGCATACTACCGCGAGGTACTGGGCTAGGCAGAGAGATATTATAGGATCCTGTACGGCGGTAGTATTCGCTGGTGATACCGTTCTAGTTCACCCAGAGAGCAAATTTTCTCTTTTCTTTTATAAATCAAATATGAGGCAGATTCAAACGGTCATAACTTTTGATTGGTGACTCCGATTGACCCGATTCCAATTGCGTTGGATAGAGGAAATATTGGTTATCGCCAAGTGAGAAAGTATCAAGTAGAATAATGTGAGATACCTCACTTGGTGAGAAACCGAAAAGCCGTATAAATCAAAATCGCAACAAGATACAAACGGAAGATCCGATTTTGATGAACAAGAACTTGTTATGAAGATTAACACAAGCTCTATATCCTCACATGGGTAAGACCAAATAACAACCAAATACGATGATGCAAGTATGCAAAGGTTTGAGCTCTCTCTGACATGGTTATACCCCATGGGTACATGATCTCAGCATACCTGGTCTAGCCCAAGGAAGGCCCACAGCAACTATACGCCGGCCCATGAAGATTTTCGGGTGACCAAGGCCCATGACGTTTTTGGATCCTTGGAGAGCAAGACTAGAGTAGATAGGAAATTCAAAGGGGTAAAACCCTAGAACCTGTAATCGACTAGGTCTATGCCCGGGACTTGCCTGAGTCTATATAAAGGCTAGGAGGGCACGACCTAGATCTTTATCTCATACTTCCGCATACACACCTCCACGCCAGATTGCATCTGCGCACCCCTGTAACCAGAATCCGGTTCGCGTAATCAAGAGCGAATAAGCAGTAGGGTTTTCCTCCGGGCCCGAACACAGGTAAATCTTGTGTCCCCGTGTTGCTTGTTTGCTAACCGTTCCACGATCTCCAGCATCCCCATATTCTCCAAAACCCAAGTCCATAACAATGGGCATTGATGAGATCAAACCTCGTCACTCTCCGAATGATGTGACCGAATTACTCATACGAGAGCCCCTCTTGATAGTACGGTTATATATCCTAAACCCAGTCTCACACACACACAACGTGAGACCAGAAAAAGGGAAAACCTATCAAGATTATACCTTTGCCTTGAGCATTCCACTTGAGCTCGATGTAGACGATCTTGCCCTTCTCAAGATGGAACGCCTTTCTTGATTCTTCATCATCGATCCATGATCACCGAGGATGGCAAGCATCAAACATGAGATCTTCTATAGATGGCGCATTTTGATCTTGCACAACATACCTTCTTCTCATTTCATCGACCTTGAAGCCGACACAAGCTCCAAGCGATGCCAATGGACAATTCCTACAAGTATAACTTAATACACACATTAGTCCATAAAGATTGTCATTAATTACCAAAATCACACATGGGGTCCCAAAATGTTCTTTCAACGGCGGTGACAACGGCGGGTAGGTATGGGTGGAGGAGCGGTACAAGACGATGGTGAAGCATTTGCTAGCTAGCGAGAACGACCTTGTCGGCCTCGTTCTCAAAGTGGGAGGGCGTCGACCGTGGGATGGGAACATGGGAGGTCAGGGTCGGGCGGAGTGATGTGTGAGATAGATCTAGATCTGGTCAGACGGGTGATGTGTGAGATAAATTTGGATCTGGTTAGGGTAGAAAGTATAAAAATAAATCTAGTTTCTAGCTATGTCGGCGCCATCTACCATGGCGCCGAACCCTGCCACATCAGTCACCACATGAACATTAGGTTGTGATGCTCCAGTGCTACCAAGATATGGGGTACCGAATTTTTGTTGCGGCAAGCTTTGTGACATCATACAATCTATGCACCCTATGCGGGAGCCATTCATACAACTCTTGCGACATTCCTGTTAGTTTTGTTAGCTTCTCATAGATTTCCACTAAAAACCTTATTTGGTAAAATATATTTGACAGCAATATTGTCTTATTTTTTCCAATGGGTGATGGCTTTGAGTATTATGATGACTAGTATCTTCTTTCGGAATATCTAGGTTTGTTGTGAGGTCATGGTCGGTGGAGACGTGGAAACATTTTGTGCACCCACCTTCATCTCCATCTAAGCTTTGGAATTTAGGTCAAACCACACCCAAGGCTCCTCCACTAGTTCGGTGTCAGCGTTCAACCAAAACTATGAAGGAGATATGCCCTAGAGGGAAATAATAAAAGATGTTTATTATCATATCTCAATTAGTTCATAATAATTTTATACCATGCTATAACTATATCAATTGAAAACATTGATACATGTGCAACATGTAAACAAACCAAGTCCCTAGTAGCCTCTATTCAACTAGTTTATTGGTCAACTGATGATCAAGGTTTCCTGATCATGGGCATTCATGCCAATTGACAATAAGGTCGTGTCATTAGTGAATGATATGATGGACATGCTTACCCAACATAAGCATTACAACATGATCAAGTCACATAGTTCATCGTTCCAATAGTTAGTAAACAAAGTGATCTTCTCCTTAGAACGTGAAATCATATCTAATCACTATCGTCTGAGGCTGTCTTGACTGCATCAACTGTCACACCGTAACATGGTATCTATCATGTATTCCAAAGGGATATGTTGAGGCGTATGCATAAAGATTGGGATTTTTTCTCCCATGTGACGGGAAGATACATAGGGCCCGCTCGGTGAGATTGCATCCAAGAAGCTGTAGTGTATTACTAGGTCATGATGATGCGATATCATGGGAACGATATAAGTAGACGTTGTCGGTAACGAGATTGAACAAGGTATGTTGATACTAATGATTAGATCTCTGACGAGTTATGTATCAAAGTAACAAAAAGGATTGGACACGACATTTATGGTTCAAACAATAATAGCATCATGGAATGCACATGGGTCATTATGGGTATCTAGATCCCGCCGATGGTCATTGATTAGAGAAGTGCCTCGATCATGTCTGTGATGTTCCTGTACCGTAGAGTAACACACTTGGTTCTATGATGTTTGGAGATTGTTTTGGAATCATCGGGATCGGTGGTAGAAGGAGGAGTGAAAACCGGAAGGGTTTCATGAGAAACCGAAGGCAGTTCAGAATATCAAAAAGGAGTTTTTGATCATGAGGAATTGTTAAATGTGATTTTTATATTAATTATTTTAGTTAATAATTAAAAATCTAATTAAATTATTTTTGGGCAAAACCTTCCTAGGACAAGGGGCCGGCCCGCCATGTGCCGCCGCGGGTGAGGTGGGGGACCACCCGGCCACCGCCTTCCCCCCTTGGGCCTCCTCCTCCCTTTTGTCCCACCTTGCCAGCTAGCAGGCGGGAGTCCCTCCCCTTCCTTTATATAAAAGGGACAGGTGGGATGAATAATTAATAATTTCCTAAGGCATTTTTCTTAGGAAATTTCACTCCCCCCCCGTTGGATCTCGTGCTTGCGGTTTCAAGAAGAAATGTGCCTCTGAGAGACGGCACCACTTGAGCACACCGTTGCACTGCTGGTCCCTGTTCCAGAAGGTCTACTTCCATAATCCCGGTTGGATCGGGTAGAACGGGAGTCTTTGTTGAGCACCAAACGTGTGCGAAATCATGGGGGTGCTGCTAGTTGTAGCACTTGGACGTCCCACGGGGAGAAACGCAACCTTGAGATCGACTACAAGTATGACTACATCATCCACGTTCATCATGAACGTCAACGATTTTGGTGTACAAGGGTATGTCACCAGAACATCTCTTTGTTATAGTATTAACTTATAGATAGATCTTAGCATTTGGTGTTGCGTTAGTTAGAAAAATAATTATTTTTACTGTGAACCCCCTTCAAACTAGTGGTGCGCCATTGGGGGTGGTGGGAACTAAGTTCTAACAAAGTCAAGTTCAACCAAAACCGCTCGCTTGCGTCTCCCTCTACAGTGGGACTATTCATCGACTCACAATGCCTTGTTGGCGATGGTGCCTTCTTGGATCTAGCAATGGTGGAGGCGCGATGTTTATTCCGGCGTTCGTACTGACGGTGCTGGAGTTGGACGGCGGCCACTGGCTTCAGTGGTTGCAGGAGACCCTAGGCATCGATTTGTATTTCTTGACCTCTTGCAGTTTTATATGCAATGTTTTCAAGATAATCACTTTATCCAATTTGTCTTTTAGTTTTCATGTATGTTTCTTTTTGTAACTTGTTTTTCAATTAACGAAATATGTGGTTGCTCTAAAAAATATATATGACACGGTAGTCCTACTTTAGGCCTTGTTTGGTACTATAGTATTAGTATCCATTACACACTACTCCTACCTAGTACATTGGGAATTGGGAGTTTAATATATGAATTAGTGGGGTTTGGGTGAAGGTAGAGGTTTTGCCTAATCCTTTTGGATATTATTGCTCTAATCTCTATACTTTGGTACCAAACTAGGCCTTATGGGGCCAACCGTGAGTGAACAAAAGTAATGGAATCTCTAGTGGGATGACATAAATTGGCGATGTAAACCGTCTAATTTTGTTCGGATGGATCGATACGCGGACTGAATTTAGGTCATGGCCTGGCCTCTCTGGCCAGTGCGCGCAGCGGCGCGACCCATCCTGTTCGTGGTGGTCATTTTGGCCAGCGTTGGCCATTTGGCCAATTCTTTTCTCACTTTGATAGCACAAAACAATAAATAGATAGAATAGATAAAATAAAAGTAGTTCATAAATATAAATAGTTTACAACTAGATAGTTTTCCACAAACAACCAAACATAATGGACAAGCATGTTGTGGGTATGGGCTAGTGACGCACCAGAGCGTCTGGCCTGCGTAGAGTACTGGTCGTGGCCGGTGGCGGGCTGAATCCGTACAACTCCGGGAATGCGCGTGGGCTGCGGAGGCGCTGGATACTAGGGGAAACACTCGCGACGACGACCCGGGTCGAAAGCTGTCAGCAAGCTCTTCTGGCGATGGTGCAAGACGACAACACGTGAACGTGGCTGCTGGCCACCAGGATACTGCGGGATGTGGCGACGGCAATGACACCCAGACCAAGGGTTTGGGCCTTTGGGGCAGAGAGTGGCATGTGCGTGCCTTCTATCGGAAGGGCCTGGGGTGGCCAAGGGGAGGACGTGCGCTATGTTCGGGGCGATGCAACCCTGACCCAAATTTAATGCATGGATGAATCGATCCACGCGAGTCGGTCTGCTTAGGTCACCGCGCTGGACCATGTTGCAACTGTCCTCCCGTCCGTACGAACCGATTCAGACGCGGCAGGACCATTTAGATCAGCCCACTAGAGATGTTTTAAGGAGGCAATTGAGAACATGAATATAAGCAGAGAAACAGCTAGTACATATACATGGTTAGGACAAGAACATCTCAACAAAACTACAAAATAACATACTATACTACTCCCTCCGTCTCAAAATAGATATCACAGATTTGCCAAAATTTAAATAAATTTAAATACTATTTTATATATAGATTTATCTAAATTTTGACAAACCCAATACATTTATTTTGAGAAGGGAGGAATTACTATTATTATTTGAGGGGAACCACATAACATCTTACACTTATACCACCTCGGAAATTCCGACAAATCAGAGCGACATCCAATCTTTCACAGGTAGCAGCAGTACTACTACTAACGGCTACAAGCCTGAATCAAACTATTTTACGACAGCCGACAGGGACGTAGCAGCACGGACCGAGTTCGTCACGTCCCGCGCTTTACGTCGTCCTGCTATATGCTGTCGATCGTCGCGGCAGGACCATGCAGTGCATGCAAGATGTCCAACCGGTTGGCTAGTTGCCGGCGAGGTCGACGAATGCCCTGAGGTTCCTCTCCGACGAGCCGCCCACGGCCGCCGCCGCACGCGCCTTCTCCCTCCACAGCGCGGCCTTGGTGCGCACCATCTCCGACGTCGCGAAGCCGATGCACCTCCGCAGCTCGTCGGCCTCCAGCACGCCGTCCTTCTCGCTGACGGCGGCCCTGACCCCCGTGCCGAGCTGCCGCTCCACCAGCCACGCGTTGGTGCCCTGGTCCGTCCACTGCGGCACCCCGACCACCGGCACCCCGCACGACACGCTCTCCAGCGTCGAGTTCCACCCGCAGTGCGTCACGAAGCACCCCACCGCCGGGTGCGACAGCACCTTCCCCTGGTCGCACCACTCCACCACCATGCCGCCCCCGCCGGCGCCGGCGCACAGGTCGTCGCCGTCGACCTCGCCGCGGTTGTCCTTCCTCAGCACCCACAGGAACGGGCGGCCGCTGTCCGCCATGCCGCGCGACACCTCCGCGATCTGGCGCTTGCTCATCGACGACATGCTCCCGAACGAGATGTACACCACCGACGCCGCCTCCTGCGCGTCCAGCCACTCCAGGTACCCCTTCCCGTCCTGACTGAACAGGTCGTTGTTGTTGTTGGTCGACGCCGGCGCCGCGTCGAGGAAGGAGAGCACGGGGCCTATGGGGACGACGTGGACTCCGTGCTGGCGCAGCGTGGCCACCGCGTCGGGCTCCATGGCATCGAACGTGTTGGCGAGCACGGTGGCGCTCCGGCCCCGCCCGTCCTCCTGGCGGTCGTCGTCGAGCGCGTCGAGGAGCTCGCGGAACGCGGTGAGGATGAAGGCGTAGGGGTGGTCGCCGGAGGTGATGGTGAGGAACGACGGCAGGTCGCGCATGCGGAGCGGCGCCGGGAACCCCGGGAGGCGCACCTCCGCCCACGGGTCCTCCGCCGCGGCGGTCACGGCCTCGTCGAAGCCGTCGGTGCCGCGGAAGAAGTGGAAGTAGGTGGCGAGCACGGTGGCCGGCTGGATCCAGTAGAGGGCCGCGGGGACGCCGTGCGCGCGCGCGACGCCGGCGACCCAGGATAGGAGCACCGTGTAGACGACCCGCGTGACAGGGCGGCCGGCGTCGCGGAGGCGCGCGAGCACGCCGTCCAGCGTGCGGGCGCCGACGACCTTGAGCTGGGACATGTAGTCCGTGTGGTGGTGCGCCTCCTTGTCGAAGCCGCCGTCGTATCCGTCCGAGTAGGGCGCGTACCGCACCCCCGCGCCGTCCACGTGCTCCTCCTCCAGCCAACCACCGTCGACGACGTTGTCGCGGGGGAACATCTTGCGGCACGCGGAGACGGCGGTGGAGAGGGTGACGTGGGCGCCAGGGGTGGCCCGGAGCAGGCGCAGCGCGAGGTGGCGCGCCGGGTTGATGTGGCCCTGCGCCGGGTACGTGACCACGAGGAAGTGCGGCGCCGCCGCCGCTGCCGCGCGCTCCACCTCTTGCGCCACCATGGCCGGCATTGTTGAGTGCAGGGGCTAGCGTGCGTGAGCAGAGAGTGTCTTGTTTGTCAGTGTGCTAGCTGGCTCAGGTTGCGGCGGCGAATAATCAGTTTGGTGGTGAAGCTGGCTGTTGGCTCCGCTTGTTTATATACGGCGAGGATGACGAAAGCGCTGACTACACGGCGAGGGGGGCGCCATGTCAGACGTGTGGTCAGCAGGTGCAGCAAGGATTGCGGCTGGCTGGCCTGGCGCTGGCTACAGTACATCCGTTTGTGTGGTCCGTGGTGCAACGAGCCAAGAAGAAGGTCTTGCCCAATTAATGGGTGGAGCCGATCAATCACATGTACGTTTGATTCTGCTTCCAGAAACTAAGTGGTCAATTTGGGATGTGGCACCTACAGGTACAGAGAGTGATGCCTCTCGAAAACTGAATTTATAGGGAGAGATCTAGAGAAATATATTTGGATTAATTGAGATTATTGAAATATATTTTACGTATCGAGAAAATATTCCTTGTATGCGGAAAGATACACGTCGCTCGATTTTGGATAATTGATACTCCCTCCGTTTCAAAATATAAGACGTTTTAGGTTTGTAAAATAAATTATTTAGACTGCTTTTAGTGTATAGATTCATTTCAAATCTAATTAAACCTACATACTTAAAAAAATATAAATATATTTACTCTAAAATGTCTTATATTTTAAAACGGAAAGGGTACTAGATGTGACATGCTAGTAAAAATTTGGAGTCCGACTTTGCCCGTACGACATTATTATTCATTAGGACGCAGACATCGGACAGGCATGGCGATGTCGATTCCTCACTGTGCCACTATCTCTTAGCCATCATATCAGATTTTTTATTCAACATGCAATTGACGAAAATGGAGAGAGTTTGGGATCAATTAAGGTTCACGTTGAGATTAAGATTGAGGTGTGCTTCTGTGCCCCCTCTCCACTAAACTTATAAAACTGAAAATATAAGGACGGACAGGATTGATTGACATCCCTTCATGTATTCCGAACAGAATATGTATCTGCTAATTCTGGCTATCCTTATATGTTCAGTTTTGGAAGTTTGAAGGAGAAGGGAACACCGAAGCAAAAGTCGTTGAAATTTTGCTTATCTACAAACTATTATAATTAATGGACTAATCTTTTTGGCACATGTAAAGTTTTAGATTTTCTCTAAATTTGAAAACCGATGTATGTGAAAGCTCATATACATGGCAACTTATGTTGGTGACATCTCACATGTGTATGGCAAAAGAAGTAAGAGCTAAAGTTTAGTCTTAAAAAAATTTAAAAGAGAGTTGTACCATCTTATAAAATGGAGTGTCATACTACTTGATAAGTGAGTGAAAAAAGTACTACACACGCTCCTTTTTCTCCCGCACTCACCTTATCATGAGATGCATGCCGTGGTTTGCGAAATGCTCGAGTTGAGCTTATTTTTGCTCCTTAGGAATATCACAGTTTAACAGACATGTCTCAGTTATTCGGTTTGAATCGTTCCTAGATCATGGGTTATCTCCACCTCTATGCTTGCGCCGTCCCGTAGTCTATTCCATCCCGAGCGCCGACGTGCACCAGCGAACGGGGGAGCAGATCTTCAGAACCACTCGCCTTTTGTGATCCTGTACGGGAGATGGTGAATAAGATTTTTGGGAAGCTATTTCCGTGACAGCTCAAGTTTGCCATCATGGCCCTCCCTCCCGGTCGTTCTTCAGGACCGCGCGCGCGTCATCACCAACACTAATTCTTTCGACCGGTTTCTGCAACCTCTGCACCAATGGCTTCTCCATCTACAAACGATTAGTATGTGCGATGTATTCTGATCTATTGTTTTACTAAGGCTATTGTAAAGTTTCAGTGCTATTTTTATGTTGATTTTCTAGTATGTTAGAGTTTCATATGATCGTAGCTGATTGCCTAACAATTCAACAATCCAAAAACCTTATTATAGACAATTTGCTGAGTTAAACTTAGGAGTTAGGACACTTAGCCGATGCACCAAAACCAGATAAGTTTATCGGAGTGCGCTTTAAGAGGTGGTAGTACAAGGCACTGCCCTGGCTTCGAGCTCTGGAAATATTCAGGACTAGTAATGGCTTATCTAAAGGAACTATATCTTACGAGAATCGGAACAAATATGCAAAAGACAATACTGCATTTGTGGGATGCGTTCTGAATATCTTGACAAAAACTATTTGATATGTACATGCATATCACGGATAGAAAAAAGGTTTAGGAGGCATTGAACGCTAAGTTCAGTGTAATAGAGGTACTGTGAATTCATGACATTAGAACGGTGAGCAAGGTGAGCATGAAGGGTTTCGCAGCATAGTAAATCAAAAAATTCTACTGATGCGAACGGGAAAGCCAAGATCTAATCTAGGAGATGCAAACAACGAGGGGGGGTAGATGAGATCTACATACCCTTGAAGATTCGCACAATGAACGCTCAAGCGGGCGTGGTTGATGTAGTCGTACTAGCTTCTCCTCCTCGAGATCCGATCCGATCCAACACCGCAAGTGGCGATGCCTCCGAGAGATGCACACGTACGGCACCTCGACGTCTCCTCCTTCCTCGATCCAGAAAGTGGGATGGAGAGATAGATTGGATCTACAACACGACGGCGTGGTGCAAAGGTGGAGAGTTTCTGCGGCAGGGCTTCGCCTACGCGCAGTCGGGAGAGAGAGAGATCTGGAGGGCAGCAGTATGGCGGCTAGGGTTGAAGGAGTGGGAAAGGAGGGCTGCGCACCTGCCCTCTATATATAGGGGGCTGGCCGGCCCCCTTGGCCCCTCCTCCAAGCCCTAGGGCGGCGGCCCCAAGGGTTGGAGTGGGGGGCAAGTTTCCCCCCTCCTTCTAGAAGGTTTCCCTAGGGTTTCCCTAGGGTTTTGGCCGTCTGGGCCTATGGGGCCTTGTGCCTCTGGCCCAATGCGGCCAGGTCACTCCCTCATAGGCCCACGCCCCCTCCCGACAAGTGGGGCCACGTTGGTCCCACTCCGGAAGGTTCTAGAAGCTTTCGGTACAATACCGAACAATCCGAAACAATTCCGAAATCCAAAAACTGCTTTCCCTTATATGAATCTTATTCTCCGGACCATTCCGGAACCTCTCGTGACGTCCTGGATCTCATCCGAGACTCCAAAAAAAAACTCATAAACCAATTATCCATTCTATCCTAGCGTCGAGACACGTTAAGTGTGTGATCCTACGGGTTCGAGAATATGCAGACATGATCTTCTATCAATAATCAACAGCAGGGTCCATATTGACTCCCACACATTCATCGATGATCATATCGGATGAACCACGATGCCATGATTCAATTAATCCCATATATATATTCCCTTCGTCACGCGATATTTTACTTGCCCGAGATTCGATCATCGGCATCGGCATACCTAGTTCAATCTCGTTCACAGCAAGTACTTTACTCGTTACGTAATCCGATATCACTTTGTGATTAACTCCTTAACCACGTGCTTGCAAGCGGTGTTTCGATTACCGAGTGGGCCCGAAGTATATCTCTCCGACTTGGGAGGGACAAATCCCATCTCGATACATACAACCCAACAAGTACTTTCCGATCACCTGAGAGACACCTTTATGATCACCCTCTCATAGGATGACGTTTGATGACCTCAAAGCTTTCTTCCGATACCAAGGAGTAGCATTATCTCATGGTCTAAGGAATACAATATTTGACATAAGAAAAAGCTTCGCAAAGATGAACACGATGACACGATCTAATTGCTCTGCTTGATTTGGGTTTGTCCATCATATCATTCTCCCAATGATATGATCTCATTATTAATCGACAACTCATGTCTATGGTTAGGAAACCTTAACCATCATTAATCAATGAGCTAGTCCATAGAGGCGTACTAGGGACACGGTGTTGTTCATAAACCATACGAGTATAAAAGTTTCCGCTTAATACAATTATAGCATGGAATATAAACTTTATCATGAACAAGAATTATAATAATAACATCTTTATTATTGCCTCTAGGGCATAATTCCAACAGTCTCCCACTTGCACTAGAGTCAATAATCTAGTTTCCATCTGGCAACAATCTAACACCCATGGCACTAAGGTGTTGATCATGTTTTGCTCGTGGAAGAGGTTTAGTCAACGGATCTGCGACATTCAGATCCGTATGTACTTTGCTAATCTTCAGATCTCCATGTGTTATATAATCTCGAATTATATAAAACTCGCGGTTGATATGCTTGGTCTTTGAATGATATCTTAGTTCCTTAGCCAGTGCTATGGCGCCAGTGTTGTTACACAATATCTCCAGTGGGTCCAAGGCACTTGGAACCACACCAAGCTTAGTGATGAAGTTCCTGATCCAAACTCCTTCACTTGACGCTTCTGCAGCAGCCATGTTTATTCCGCTTCTACTGTAGATCCTACGATCACGCTTTGCTTGTAGCTTCTCTAGCTCACAGCTCCTCCATTCAAAATATAAACGTATCCTGTCTGAGATTTAGAATCATCCTTGTCGGTGTCGAAACTAGCATCGACGTAACCTTTTACGACGAGTTGTTCATCACCTCCATAGACTAAGAACATTTCTTTAGTTCTATTTAAATACTTTAGGATGTTCTTCACGGCTGTCCAGTGTTTCACTCCTGGATCACTTTGGTATCTTCTCGTTAAACTAAGAGCATTGGACACATCCGGTCTAGTACATAGCATGGCATACATGATAGATCCTATGGCCGAGGCATAAGGCACTTTGCTCATAGCTTCTATCGCCATCGTAGCTGGACACTGAGCCCTGCTCAATATCTTACCTGACAACATAGGCGCTGAACCTTTCTTTGCCTTATCCATTCTGAACCTTTTCAGAACTTTGTCTAGGTATATACTTTGTCTTAAAGCTATCAGGCGTCTTTGTCTATCTCTATAGATTTTGATGCCCAATATATAAGCAGCTTCCCCTAGGTCTTTCATTGAAAAACATTTTTTAAAATAACTCTTCACATCATTAAGCATGTCAATGTCATTTCCGATAATCAAGATGTCATCCACATATAGTACCAAAAATGTCACTGAGCTCCCACTCACTTTCTTGTAGATACAAGCTTCGTAGCAATTTGGAACAAATCCAAAGCTCTTGATCACTTGATCAAAACGAAGGTTCCAACTCCGAGATGCTTGCTTCAGTCCATAAATGGAACGCTGAAGTTTGCACACCTTATCAGCGTCCTTAGGATCGACAAAACCTTCGGGTTGCATCATATACAACTCTTCATCAATGTTGTCATTGAGGAACGCAGTCTTCACATCCATCTGCCATATTTCATAATCATGAAATGCAGCAATTGCTAATAAAATCCGAATGGACTTAAACATCGCTATGGGAGATAAAGTCTCATCGTAGTCAACACCTTGAACTTGTCGAAAACCTTTTGCGATAAGCCGTGCTTTATAGACAGTAACATTACCATCCGCATCCGTTTTCTTCTTGAAAATCCATTTGCACTCAACGGCCTTTCGGTCGCTAGGAGGGTCCACCAAAGTCCATACTTGGTTTTCGCTCATGGATCCTAATTCGGATTTCATGGCCTCTAGCCATTTCTCAGAGTCTGGGTTCATCATTGCTTCCTCATAGTTCGCAGGTTCACTGTTGTCTACTAACAAGACAGTCAAGACAGGGTTACCGTACCACTTCAGGAGGGGCACGTGACCTTATCGACCTGCGACGTTCAGTATTAGCATCGTCTGAAGCTTCATGATCCTTGTCATTAGCTTCCTCTATTGTTGGTGCAGACGGCACTGGAACAATTTCAGGTGCTGCGCTACTCTCCAACTCAAGAGAAGGTTCAATAACCTCGTCTAGCTCTACTTTCCTCCCACTCACTTCTTTCGAGAGAAACTCCTTCTCAAGAAAGGATCCGTTCTTTGCGACAAACACTTTGCCTTCGGATCTGTGATAGAAGGTATACCCAATCGTTTCCTTAGGGTATCCTATGAAGACGCATTTCTCCGCTTTGGGTTCGAGCTTGTCCGGCATCAACTTCTTGACGTAAGCTTCGCATCCCCAAACTTTAAGAAACGACAACTTACGTTTAGCACCAAACCACAGTTCATACGGTGTCGCCTCAACAGATTTAGATGGTGCCCTATTTAAAGTGAATGCAGCGGTTTCTAATGCATAACCCCAAAATGATAACGGCAAATGTAAGAGACATCATTGATCGCACCATATCTAATAGAGTTCGATTCCGGCGTTCAGACACACCATTGCGCTGTGGTGTTCCGGGTGGCGTGAGTTGCGAAACTATTCCGCTTGCTTTAAGATGCGTGAGAAAATCATAACTCAAATATTCACCTCCACGATCGGATCGTAGAAATTTAATTTTTCTGTTATGATGGTTTTCCACTTTGTTCTAAAACTCTTTGAACTTTTCAAATGTTTCAGATTTATGTTTCATTTAATAGATATACCCATATCTACTTAAGTCATCAGTAAAAGTGAGAAAATAGCGATAACCACCGCACGTCGAAACACTCATTGGTCCGCATACATCGGTATGTATGATTTCCAACAAGTCTGTTGCTCTCTCCATTATTCCGGAGAACGGGGTTTTGATCATCTTGCCCATGAGGCATGGTTCGCACGTGTCAAATGATTCAAAATCAAGAGACTCCAAAAGTCCATCAGAATGGAGTTTCTTCATGCGTTTTACACCAATATGACCTAGACGGCAGTGCCACAAATAAGTCGTATTATCACTATCTACCTTGCATCTCTTAGCCTCAATGTTATGGATGTGTGTTTCATTGCTTTCGAGATTCAGAAGAAATAAACCATTCATAGCAGGTGCATGACCATAAAAGACGTTACTCATATAAATAGAACAACCATTATTCTCCGATTTAAATGAATAATCGTCTTGCAATAAACACGATCCAGATATGATGTTCATGCTCAACGCAGGCACATAATAACATTTATTGAGGTTTAAAACTAATCCCGAAGGTAAAACTAAGGAGAGCGTGCCGACGGCCATCACATCAACTCTTGATCCGTTGCCAACGTGCATCGTCACCTCATCCCTTGCTAGCTGCCGTCTATTCCGTAGCTCCTGTTTTGAGTTATAACTATTAGCAACTGAACCAGTATCAAATACCCAGGCACTACAATGAGGGCTAGTAAGGAAAACATCAATAACATGTATATCGAATATACCTTTGATGGTGCCAGCCTTCTTGTCCGCTAAGTACTTAAGACAGTTGCGCTTCCAGTGACCCTTGTCCTTGCAATAGAAGCACTCAGTGTCCGGCTTAGGTCCAGACTTGAGCTTCTTCTCTGCAGGGGCAACGCGCTTGCCACTGCCTTTCTTGAAGGACTTCTTTGCACCCTTACCTTTCTTAAAGCTGGGGGGCTTGTTGACCATCAAAACATGATTATCTTTCTTGATGTCCACCTCCGCAGCTTTCAGCTTAGCGAAAAGCTCAGTGATCGTATCAGTGGAACCAATCTGATTATGAGTAACTACAAAACCTTTGTAGCTAGGAGGTAGTGATTGCAGAACTCTGTCAATCTTGAGCTCCTCTGGAATCTTGCAGTCCAGTTGCTCAAGGCGTTGAGTGTAGCCTGACATCTTAATGGCATGCTCACTAACGGAACTCCCTTCCTCCATCTCGCAGTTAAAGAATTTCTTAGAGATCTCATATCTCTTAGAACGGGCCTGAGTCTAAAACATAGTTTTCAGTTCCTCAAGAATCTCAAAGGGCCGGGGGAACTCCTCAAAACGATTTTGAAGGTACGATTCCATAGCAAACAACATGGTGCTCTTAATCACACCATAATCATCCTTGCGCGACTGATAAACAGCATTCTCATCAGCCGGCGCATCTACAGCAGGGGCGTCACCTAGCGCTTTCTTAAGGACATAGTCCTTTTGTCCGCCAGAGAGAATGATTCTCAGATTGCGGAACCAGTTGGTGAAGTTAGACCCATTGTTCTTAAGCTTTTCTTTCTCAGCAAAAACGTTGAAGTTGAAGTTGGACTTAGCCATTTGATCTACAAAATTTGCAAGTACAATTTAGACTATGTTCATGATAACTAGTTCAACTTAATCAAATTACTAGATGAACTCCCACTAAATTCAACATCCCTCAAGTTGTTTAGTGAACATGATCCAAATTCACCACACCTAATCCGATCTTCACGAGAAGAGATGTGGTTTCAATGGTGGACAACAAAGTGTCGATCATATCATTCATATGACTCATGCTTAACCTTTCGGTTCGTGTGTTCCGAGGACATGTCTGTACATGCTAGGCTCGTCAAGTCAAACCCAAGTATTTCCGCGTGTGCAAAACTGGCTTGCACCCGTTGTATGTGAACGTAGAGTTTATAGCACCCGATCATCACGTGATGCTTGAACACGACGAACTTTCGCAACGGTGCATACATGGGAAGAACACAATTTTATCTTGATCTTTAAGTGAGGAATCATCTTATAATGCTACCGTCACGATCTCTAAGCATAATAAAATACATAAAAGGATAAACATCACATGCATATAATTTTATGTGACATGGTATAGCCAATCTCCGCGCAATGATCTCCGTCTTGTGCATGCCAGCATGATCTCCATCACTCCACCATGATTGCCTCCACTACGAATAGCAACTACAACTATTGCTAACTACTTAGCGATAAAGTAAAGCTATTACATGGCGTATAAGAAGTTGACACACAGGTCATACACAATTATAAAGACAACCATATGGATCCTGCCGGTTGTGTACTCATCGACATGCAAGTCGTGAAACATTGCAAAACATGATCATCGCATACAACATACACATCGCATCTTGGGCCATCCATATCACAGAAACACACCCTGCAAAAATAAGTTAGACGCCTCTACTTTGTTGTAGCATATTTTACGTGGCTTATGGGAGTAACAAGCTAAGAACGATTCTTACCTACGGAAAGCCACAACGGTGATATTATGGTTGCCAACATCCGGTGTAAATCCCATGACAACTATAGTGAGAGAAACTGGCATCCACCAGCTGTATGTGTGGAACAAGCCACACGTCAAGTCTTGAGCGGTCTCATGACGAAGGTCGCGTAAAGTTGGCCTGGACCGCTTCGATATCACTATCCCGCGTCATAAGAAGTACACAAACAAGAGGCTTGCAACAGAAAACATCAACGCCCGCAACAAGCATGTTGTGTTCTACTCGTGAAACACATCTATGCATAGATCTAGCTCTGATACCACTGAAGGGTTTCGCAACATAGTAAATCAAAAAAATTCTACTAATGCGAACGGGAAAGCCAAGATCTAATCTAGGAGATGCAAACAACGATGGGGGATAGATGAGATCTTCATACCCTTGAAGATTCGCACAGCGGAACGTTCAACGAAACGTGGTTGATGTAGTCGTACTAGCTTCTCCTCCTCGAGATCCGATTCGATCCAACACCGCAAGTGGCGATGCCTCCGAGAGATGCACACGTATGGCACCTCGACGTCTCCTCCTTCCTCGGTCCAGCAAGTGGGGTGGAGAGATAGATTGGATCTACAACACGATGGCATGGTGCAAAGGTGGAGAGTTTGCAAGGCAGGCTTCGCACGCTGCAATGGGAGACAGAGAGATCTAGGGCAGCAGATGGCGGCTAGGGTTGAAGGAGTGGGGAAGGAGGGTTGCCCTGCCCTCTATATATAGGGGCTGGCCATTTGGCCCCTCCTCCACGCCCTAGGGCGGCGGCCCCAAGGGTTGGAGTGGGGGGCAAGTTTTCCCCCTCCTTCTAGAAGGTTTCCCTAGGGTTTTGGCTGGCTGGGCCTATGGGGCCTTGTGCCCCTGGCCCAATGCGGCCAGGGCACTCCCTCGTAGGCCCACGCCCCCTCCCGGCAAGTGGGGCCACGTTGGTCCCACTCCGGAAGGTTCTAGAAGCTTCCGGTACAATACCGAACAATCCGAAACAATTCCGAAATCCAAAAACTGCTTTCCCTTATATGAATCTTATTCTCTGGACCATTCCGGAACCTCTCGTGAAGTCCTGGATCTCATTCGAGACTCCGAACAAAAACTCATAAACCAATTATCCATTCTATCCTAGCGTCGAGACACGTTAAGTGTGTGACCCTACGGATTCGAGAATATGCAGACATGATCTTCTATCAATAATCAACAGCAGGGTCCATATTGACTCCCACACATTCATCGATGATCATATCGGATGAACCACGATGCCAGGATTCAATTAATCCCATATATATTCCCTTCGTCACGCGATATTTTACTTGCTCGAGATTCGATCGTCGGCATCGGCATACCTAGTTCAATCTCGTTCACATCAAGTACTTTACTCATTCCGTAATCCGATATCACTTTGTGATTAACTCCTTAACCACGTGCTTGCAAGCGGTGTTGATATCGATTACCGAGTGGGCCTGAAGTATATCTCTCCGACTTGGGAGGGACAAATCCCATCTCGATACATACAACTCAACAATTACTTTCCGATCACCTGAGAGACACATTTATAATCACCCTCTCATAGGATGACGTTTGATGATCTCAAAGCTTTCTTCCGATACCAGGGAGTTGCATTATCTCATGGTCTAAAGAATACAATATTTGACATAAGAAAAAGCTTCGCAAAGATGAACACGATGACACGATCTAATTGTTCTGCTTGATTTGGGTCTGTCCATCATATCATTCTCCCAATGATATGATCTCATTATTAATCGACAACTCATGTCTATGGTTAGGAAACCTTAACCATCATTAATCAATGAGCTAGTTCATAGAGGCGTACTAGGGACACGGTGTTGTTCATAAATCACACAAGTATCAAAGTTTCCGCTTAATACAATTTTAGCATTGAATATAAACTTTATCATGAACAAAAATTATAATAATAACATCTTTATTATTGCCTCTATGGCATTATTCCAACAGAGCAACCGTTATTGTCTGGCAGTATTGTGGTGACACTCATGTGTCCTGTTCGATCAAAGCTTCATGTGCACCGGATTTGGAAATGAACAACGTGACGTGCCGGATCGCAGGAAATTTTTGATAGATACCCGTACTCCATGATTGATTAATTAGGGCAGGCAAGCGAAGTGGTGACGTTGGCCATGACGAAAAATTGGAGAGCATTAGCACACGTGCGACGGTGCGAGTGGGTCCAAATGCGAAGCAAACCTGTGCATACGTGTGGTTAACTTTCAGGCCGGCCCCGATCTTCTTATTGCGTTCTGTTACGTACATATGCATGAATTCATGATGATTGATACGTGTCCATCTCGATCGATTGGTACTACTAGTAGCACTAAAAGGTCAACAAAGCTCACCTGTAGTTTTGGAGTTTTGTATTGTTCTTCAGGTCGACGGTTCATGCTTTGAATCGTAGTCGTTGACAAATACTTTCTAAGTTTAGAAATATAAAATGCTTTAGCTTTGTGAATCAAATATATCTAGATATTTTTTTATATATAGGTTTGTAAAGGTTTGAAGTAAACCTATTCATAAAAAAATGTCCACATACATTTATTTCATAAAGCTAAACTTATATTTCTGAACGGAGAGAGTATTTGAGAATTTAGTACAAATTGATTTGAAATTCCAGAACTCAAACATAACTGTTTCAGCATCTCACATAAATTTCTAGTTTATAGAAATTCGCAAGCAATCAAAGCCCACGTGAGGCACTTGTTCTTTTATAATTCTCTTTTCGAGTGAGAATATACAATCGAGTCCACTCCAAAATAATTAGTTTTAGTACACCTCTGTCTCAAAATAGATGTCTTAGGATTTTTAAAATTTGGATGAATCTATATATTAATAGTGTCTAGATTTATTTAAATTTTAATAAATTTGAGATATTTATTTTGGGACGGAAAAAATAGTAGTTTTTATCTACAACATCCGCACATAAAATTGATCTTGCATACACAGAGGAAGTGAGGAACCCATTTCACTCTCTCCTTTCTCCCTATTCCTTTACCTTCAGTTATGCAAAACAAGTGACCACCACTTCCTGATCACCGACGAGGTACATCTCTTCTATCCTGTAGTCCAATCATAACCGCATGCTCCCCTCTCCCTTGTGTTTGCTGAGGCCTCGTTCGTTTACACCAAGCCTTACAGGATTGGCCTGGATTTCGGTTCAACTCCGACTGGCCATCTTGGCCATTCAACTTTTCCAACCCAATAAATATGTGGTCCTTGTTTAAGTCTTAGTTTGAAACTTTTACCAACCCAACTCGCTCAATTTCTCACCTTGGGCCTGGAAAAATTTACACGCCACCTGACGTCTGGATTATTTCTATGTGATGTCATGCCATTTTGGTTTCAACTCGAGTTTTCTAGGATAATTGAACGAAAAGATTGGGTGGAGCTCGGGATCAACCAGATGTCTAAATCCATGTGGGCCTCGGTTCCATACATGGTTTTGTTCCAAGGGCAACCGAACGAGGCCAAGGTGAAGGATGAAATCTATCCAAGGGAAATATGTGGTTTAATTTAGCCCCTCTTAGGGCCTTTTATGTACTTCATGGTGATCATCGACGCTTTTTCTAAATGGTTCAATGTTTGCCTGCTGTCAACAAGAAACCATGCGTTTGCAAAATTGATCTCAGATCATACAAATGCAGAATAAATTCCCTGATCATCGTATAAAGTCTATTTAAATGGACAACACCGAAGAATTTATTTCAAAGGCATTCGATGATTATTGCATTACAACATGAATCAAAGTTGGTCACTTTGTACCACATGTCCACACGCAAAATGGACTCACAGAGGTGTCGTGAAAATGGCCACGACAGTCGCTACCGGGGGTAGCGATTGAGTTGAACGGGGCAAGGAAGAGTAAGCCATCTGCAGATCGAGATTGGAAGGACACATGGATTTACCCAGGTTCAGCCCCTCTCCCCCGTAGGGTAAAGACCCTACTTCCTGCTTCTTGTATTGATATTGAAGAGATTGCATTAGTGGTGAGCTCGGCAGCTAGGCGGCGAGTCGCTTCTATGGGGTGTATAGGAGCGTATATGCACAGAGAGCATCCTAAGAATGCTTATATAGTGATACCTCGCTAGGGTTTATGTGGATAACACCGAATTGGTTAATGGTTCGGCGACTTGACCTAATCCGATTAGGCCTAGCTACGCTTCTGGACCTTCTGCTTCTAGTCGCCGCCCGGGCTTGCCGGCTGGCCAGCAGCTTAATTACTTAGTTAGTTGATGATAATTTGTAAGGATAAGAGCATCTCCACTCGTTGGCCGAACCCAGGCCGAAATCCGGACCAAACTTCGCCCGGACAGCGCAAGTTTTCGGCCTGGGTACGCCCAGTTTCCCACTCGTGTACCTAGGCCGAGTTCCCGGGTTGCCCGTTTCCGCTATAATTCGGCTAAAGTTCGTCCAAATTTTGGCATAGTTCGTTATACGATGAATACAAAACACTTTAAGACCAAAGTTCGGCGAAATTTTTAAACAGAGTTCGGCGTACTGTAAACATAGTTTGGCCTGCAATAAAATTACAACATATTTCGGCCAAGTTCGTCCAGTTCATGCTCAGCATTTACGTCGTGTTGCCCCTGCGTATCCATAGGTGCTCGACAAGATCATCCTGCAGCTGTTGATGCATCGCCGGATCTCGGATCTCCTGATGCATTGCGATAAATGTAGCCCATGTTGGAGACACCTGATGATCAGGCTCGGAAAGAGGACCCTGTAGATGGTATGGCTCGTCCTCCTCGAGCAAACTCATTGGATCCTTCTTCTCATCCTCAATGATCATGTTGTGCAAGGTCACACAACAGTTCATCACTTCCCGCATCTGATCTTTCGACCAGGTCATAGCAGGGAACCGGACAACTGCAAACCTCTGCTGGAGCACACCAAATGCCCGCTCCATGTCCTTCCTGCAAGCTTCCTGTTCCTTGGCAAAGTGAGAATGCTTGGGGAGCATTGGGCCTGAGATAGTCTTCACAAATGTTGGCCATCTTGGATATATGCCATCTGCTAGATAGTATCCCTTGTTGTAGTGATGCCCGTTGATCTCAAATTCCACAGGGGGAGCATGACCCTCAACAAGCTTGGAAAATACAATTGAGGAGTTGAGGACGTTGATGTCGTTGTTCGATCCTGCCATGCCAAAGAAGGAGTGCCAGATCCAAAGATCATGTCGTGGTGGTGGCACGGCAGATGCCATGGGTAGGCTAAAGTATGGGGCCAATGGATGCTAGAGGGATCTGGGGAGGGAAGATGTAGTTGATTCTACACACAAAAGACTAAGGTAAAGATCTTTATTTATCCTTCCTTGGGCTACAAGTGCTCCTTGAGTTGTGTACAAGAAGAAAGAGAGAACTTTACCAGCCTAACGGTACTAAAATGAGCCGATGCCCTTCTCAGGGTCCATGCCTCCCCTTATAAAGGAGAGCCCTGGGTTCCTCTAGGGCTGACATGGCAAGCATATTCGAGGAATATGCTTGTCCCAATATAGTAATTCGGCGGCCTCCTTTCCGTGTCGCCCTTCTAATGACGGCAAGGTTCCAGAGGGCCCCTCCTGCGTGCCTCGGGCTTCAGGACTGTCACCTCCGTGACCTCCTTCTGCCCCTCTGTCGCTCTGCTCCTTTGTCCTTTGCGCTTGGCTCTGCTCAGATTCTCCCTAGCTTGTGACTAGAGTTTGACTTTACGCTTCTCCTTCTCTTGCAAGCTTCGTATCATTCGGCCCTGCCTCGCATAACTCGGCTCGTCCTTCACCTGCATCAAGACTACTCGGGCTAACCCAGCCGACATACGCAGTATCTCGGCCGGGTAATGTTTAGCTATCATCATAAGGGTCCTGCTCTTTCATATATCGGCCGACTTCTACAGGATTCGGCCGACTTAGACTGTAACTCGGAAACTGGACGGGGAACATCCTTTCGTCTTTCCCTGTCTTTACCCTATCCGAGGTCACCTCCCCAACATTAGTCCCCGAAGCTGGTATGGCCCCGCTGATAACTTCGGCCGGGCCGTATCAGTTTCATGATATTCGTTCCCAATGTTTCCGAGTTATCTTTTTCTCGTTCAAGGTATCAGCATATCTTCTCGCGTACGCCTCGTCCTACGTGTCATACTCATCATTGTTTGTCTAGTTTTTTGTTCCTCTACAGTATTTACTGATAGGCTATAGTTATTACTGTGCCTGTTGCGCCGGCGCTGCGACGCCTCGCGTGCCGTTCCCGTCAGGGATCTTGGCCTTCTCTTTCATCGTGTGGTCGCTGATGTGGTTCCACTCAGTGGCGTGCGGTTGTGCCGCGTACACGATCTACACAAATAACCGCCACACCCACGATCCCACTACCTCTCAGGCGGCGCGGTTATAAAGAGGGGCGCGGGACTGGGGGATTCACTTTCCCCCTCCGCTTACCTACGCCCTTCTTCTTCCTCTCGCCTCTACGCTCGTTCGTGCTTCCGCCGCCGTGCGCTCATCTGGGTTTTCGACGGCAAGGATCCCACCGCATCGCTCGTCGATTTCGCTTCGTCCCGCTTGCTCCGGCGTCGTCGCCGGTGAGTTCATCCGGTCCTATCGCCTGGGCTCTCCTCTTGACACCTCTGTTCTTCTTTTGTTTTTGTGCGGTAGTTCCTCCTCTGCTCCGCCGTCGTTTTCGCGTAGAATCGCGATGGGGCCTTGCTTTGAATATCCAGCCACCTAGATCCGAATTAAGCTTTGCTTGATTCGGATTTGCCTTAGCTTCGAATATCCAGCCACCTAGATCCGAATTAAGCTTTGCTTGATTCGGATCTGCCTTAGCTTTGAATATCCAGCCACCTAGATCCGAATTAAGCTTTGCTTGATTCGGATCTGCCTTAGCTTCGAATATCTAGCCACCTAGATCCGAATTAAGCTTTGCTTGATTCGGATCTGTCTTATGTTCGAATATCTTATTGCTATTTGTTCTGTTGCTCAGGTTGTGCATGATCGGCGTACTGCCGAATTCCAAAGGCTGCTCTTTGCCCATAAAAAGTTGCAAGAAAAGTACGAGAAGGTCATTCCCGTGGTGAAGAAAGCTGGTAAGTTAACGAGCTTTCGTTTTATTCTTAAAAATTCTTATTGCTTTGGAAGTCAGGTGTTAGCTGACTTTGCTGTTGAGTAGGGAATATCAACAATCTTAATATCCGTCTTGAAAAGAAAGTCAAAGCCCTTGAAGGTTAGTTATTCTCTTTTGTTTACGCATATCTATGTGAAATATGCACCGTGTTTCTCTTAACCCTTCTGGCTTCGGTATAGCCGAGTCACAAACTTTTGCAGCGTCACACCAAGAATGCATACCCATGCCTGATATGATGCTGCATTTTTTAGAACAAGCCGCCACTCACTCGGCGCAACTGAAAGATAGAGATGACGAGATAACTCGCTTGCGCGCCGAGGTGGAGTCCCTCAAGCTTTCTCAGAAGTCTGAGTTAGAAAAGGTCGACCAGGAGTTCTCCAAGGAGAAGAATCGGCTAGCTCTGCAATTGTAGAAAAATAAAGAGCTCCTCGAGGCTGCCGAACTGAAGACACGGGGGATGAGCGAGGAGATCACTCGCTTTGAGAAAAGCAAGAGTGACTGGGCAAAAGATCTTCAGATCATGCTGAGCTATATTCACCGTAAGTTTCTGACCTCGGCCGAGTTATTTTTCCCTTTCTTACTGCTGACCGACGCACTTTTGTTTTGCGCAGACCATTTTCCAGAGGCTAAACCCGTGAGATCTAAAGCGGTGATCAATGCTCGTGCGCGCCGAGGCGTTCCTGCTGATGCGGACTCAGAGTACTCGATGGAAGATTTCTTGGATGCTGTTGGCGCTGCTGTTGGTCCGCTGAAGATTATGTGATGCAGCCCGTACCACGAACACTACTACATCGACCCCCACAAGCTCCCCAAGTGGACCCATGACTCGCGCCCGAGCCAAACTCCTACAAGCTAAGGTGAACTCGCTCCTCTCCTTGTGTGACTTCGATACACCCTTGGATGGCCTGCTACTTCAAACGCATACCTTGTGCATCATCAGGTACGAAGAGAAGGACCCAGTGGACGGAGGAGCCGGAGGGGAAGCAACCAGTCGCTGCCAGACGCCAGCGGTACTACCGGCTGACGCGATCGGTACTACCGGTTCAAGCAGTACTACCGGGCCCACTACCGGACGCTCCAGGAGGAACCACTCCACGCCCCAGACGCCAGCGGTACTACCGGAGCTACAACCGGTACTACCGGTGGGCGGTACTACCGCCCCCTCCTACCGCTCGCTACAGGCGACTCCGACGGCAGCTCCAGGACCGCGAGCGGTACTACCGCCCCCAAAGCGGTACTACCGGATGCGACCGGTACTACCGGTTGCCCAACCGGTACTACCGGTCCGGACTGAACTTGAACACCTCTATTCGGCCCAGCGCCCTGTACCCCTTTCCATATTTTCCTATTTCGTTCCGAAACTGCCCCTGTTTATGTGGTTGGACTATATATAGCCCCCACCCTCTATTGTAAACCCTAGACTTGGATAATAATAGATTAAGGAAACCCTTTGAGGAACTTATATCTATTGGTCTCATGCTCCTACCAAGGAGCACCGGATTATCCACCCCCCTCTTGGATCTTGCCTAGTGTGTTCAAGTTGTACAAGGCCTTGGGTTCTCGGTTTCTCGCCCCCCAAGTCGTCAAGATCTCACCAAGCACCTCATCCCCCGTTGTTGGCGTGGAGAGCGGGCTTCGCCCAACACCGATCCTAGAGATTATGTTGGACCGGTTGCCACCGGCGTGAGTTATCGGCGTGTATCGTGTTTTGGTGTGCGTGAGTTCATCGGGTTCTTCGTGTGCGTGTGTTCGCGGATTTCATCCCCTCTTTCCTTTCACCGCTTCCCCCTCGAACCCCGCGGAGATTCGTGAAAGATCGGGCCACCCCAAAGGGTCACCCCATAACATATTGGTATCAAGAGCACGGTTGATCACGAATTTCCCCCCAATTTTTCTTTGATCCCCCTTAAAATCGAAAATCCCACCAAAAAGAGCCCCAATTTTCCTTCGGATCGATCTTTGGATTTGGTGAGTTTTTCGTGGTTTTGGTCTATAGATCTGTTGCTTTTGGAGTCGATCTATAGCCCCTGTTGTTCCTAGCCCAGCCTTTCGGTCAGATCACCACGAATTTGAGGATTTTGGTCAAGTTGAGTTCGTTCCTGTCCCGCAACTGGCGGTACTACCGGCCGTGCAAGCGGTACTACCGCAAGTCACCGGTACTACCGGCCGCACAAGCGGTACTACCGCCGCTGATGATTATCGGCCGCCCTTACTACCGTCACCGACCGTGTTCCTTTGCTCATGTGACGCCTCAACTTCGTTTGCTGACTTTTCAACTTCACTTGTTCGTGTTTCGCGTGTTTGTCGCCATTTTCACAACAGCTTCCGCATCAAGGTCACCACGCGCTCATCGACACCGCGACACTCGAACATTCCCCCCACCAACGGTTGCAAGTCATCAACAATACCGAAGGTATAACTTGCACCACTTTGACAACCCCATATCTTCCTTTGTGTGTAACTATCCTATGAGAGCAACTCATTTTGTGTTTGTCTAAGCATTGTGCACTTGCCTTCGGAAAGTGAGAGTGTGAGGCCAAATACAAAAGCTAACATAGTAGCATAGCAAGGGAGAAAAAGAGAAAGAATCAAAAAAATAGAAAAAGATACATAGTCTCCCAATACAAAGAGAATACCAAGCTTGTAAGCCAAGAAAGAGAGAAGAAAGAGCGCACCGAGGCAAGTGCACAAATCTATTGCTTATCCTCTTTTGGCAAACAAGTTGTGGTCTCTCCTTGCGTTGGCACGACAACCGAGCATAGTCTTCGTTAGGACCTTTTGTGCTCATTTTCATAGTCGTGCTAACCCCGTTTTTCTCCACGTGTGTGTTTTCCGTGTTTTTGTAGATCGTATCCTTTTGCTTTTGATCTTTGGTTCTTTACCACGTAGAACAATAACCTTTTGCTTGGATCATCTCGTTTGGTTTTCCATAATCCTAACCTTCCACCAAAAGCTTTTGAGAGTTTTAGCATACTTGTGTGTGAGTTTCTTTGCCATTTCACTTTACACGCTGTTCGCTCATTTGTGTGGCAATTGGTTTGATATAATCTCCAAGGTGAGGTAAAAGGCTAACTCTCCGCACCCTTATTCTCCATATACAACCCTTGTTGGCTTTTCATCATGGACAGGCATGGAGAGCCATCCCAACCACCACAACCTCCGGAGGACGACACACAATTCATGACAAGATGGGACCATTGGAAGGTCCGAGGAGAATTCAACTACCGTTGTGAAGCTCTCGAACGGCGCTAAGATGAACAATTTAGTGAGGCCCGTGTGGAATTCAAGAACATCGACAACCGCTTCGAAGAAGTCCGTGGCCAAATGCATGCCATGCAACACAACCTCGGTCATCAAAATGAAGCTCTTGGTCGTGCACTCGCCTCAACGGATGAGAAGCTGCAACGCCTCATTGATGGACTAGCAAGGCCACGCTCGCGCGAATCAAGCTCATCTCGACACTCCTCAAGTGAATCAAGTGCACCTCGCCGTCACGCTTCAAGGCACCGGGATGGACCCGTTCTTCAATCCATGAGCTCTTCGCAAGCGGTACCATCTCCGCGTCACGTCGCGACGTCAAGCTATGATGGTGACCTCTCCGCAAGACCTCCAAGACGTGAAGCGAACCGGCCACAACCAAGGGCACTTGTGATTCAACAAGAGCAACCTCACATGGACCAACAAGGCCATTGCCGTCGACATGTCCCTTCAACAACAAGTGAAGCATCCGAAGAGGACGAACAAGATCACCGTCGACGTGAAGCACTCGAAGATCCTCCAAGGTGTCATCATCGACATGATCGTCCACGTCGGCAACATGATGGTCATGACGACCCTCCTCCACATCAAGAAGAAGAAGAGCATCCCATTGCGCATGCGGATCTATGTCCTCCTCGCCACAGGGCGCAAGACAATGCTCCTCGGCACCACCCACGACAAGAACAAGAGCAAGCTCCCCAAGCTCGTCGTGAGGACCATCAACCTCCTCCTCGTCCTCAACCGCGTCAACAAAACGAGCAAGCTCCCCAAGCTCGTCGTCAAAACCAAGTTCCACCACCAAACGTGGCACCTCAACAACTGCAAGAGCAACGCAACCATCACCAAGCAAGACATGAGAGCTCGGATGATGATGATGACCGCCCAAATCATGGCAACCGCCGCAACCGGAACCGCAATGGAGAAGAAACCTTCGGCAAGCTCAAATTCACCATGCCCAAGTTCACCGGTTCCAATGAGCCCGAGGAATATCTCTCTTGGGAACTCAAGGTCGACAAGATCTTCTGCATGCACAACTATAGCAATGAGAAGATGATGGCCATGGCATCCCTCGAGTTTGATGAGTATGGCAACCTTTGGTGGGAACAAGTCCAAATCGCTCGCGAAGCAAAAGAAGAGCCTCCAATCGCAACTTGGCAAGATATGAAGGCTCATATGAGATCCCGCTTTGTTCCTTCACACTACACGCGTGACCTATTCAACAAGCTTCAAACGCTTAGTCAAGGGACAAAGACCGTGGAAGAGTACTTCAAGCAAATGGAGCTCAACATGATCCGTGCCAATATTGAAGAGCGAGATGAACAAACAATGGCACGCTTCCTAAATGGCTTGAACCATCCCATCAAGCGCATCACCGAGTTCCAAAAGTACAACAACATGGTTGAGCTTGTGCACATCGCATCAAAGGCCGAGCGTCAAGTGCAAGAGGACATCAAGTACAACAAGCCAAAGACGTACTTCACCTACAAGAAAGCGCCAACCACTACTCCAACAACACCAAGTGGAAGCTCCTCAAGTACCACCAAGCTTCCCTTCAAGCCAACTCTCACTCAAGGAAAACAGCCCCCAAGTGGCAAACACACAAGGGATGATCAACCATTCAATGGTGAATGCTACAAGTGTGGAGGCAAAGGGCACAAGTCGAACGCATGTGGGAACAAGAAAGTTTTGTTCATTCATGACAACGGCGAGGAAGAATACTTGAGTGAGGAAGAGTTTGATGCAAGGGTCAAGGAAGCCATGGCAAGGCAACATTTGGAAGAGGACCAAGAACTTCTTGTGTGTGAGCATGACGCAAGTCCATCGCTTGTAGTCACATGGGTCTTGACTACCCAAGTCAATGAGAATGAAGACCAACGCTCGAACATCTTCCAAACTCGTGCCGGCATCGATGGGAAGTCCATCAAAGTTGTCATCGATGGAGGGAGTTGCCACAACCTTGCAAGTACGGAATTGTGTGAGAAACTCAATATCACCCTCCATCCGCATAAACACCCCTACCATATCCAATGGCTAAGTGACCAAGGATCCATCAAGATCAAGCACACCATCTCGGTGACGTTCTCAATTAGGCACTACAAGGACACGGTGGAATGTGACGTGGTCCCAATGACGGTTTGCCATATGTTGCTCGGAAGGCCGTGGCAATATGACAAGCGTGCTTTGCATAATGGTCACTCAAACACTTACACCTTCAAATGGCTTGCTAAAACTTGTGTGTTGCAACCAATGACTCCTAGCCAAATAATTGCGGACAATGCAAAGGCTTTAGCGAGGGCGCAATACACAAAAACACCTTGTGAGAAGAGTGGTGAGCGAGAGAACCACACCATAGTGAGTGAGAGCTACAAGCCAAACTCGAGTGGAAAAACTAAGAGTGTTCTTCTTGCCACCAAAAGTGAGATGAGAGAAGTGCGGAACAACCCATCCATCTTGCACTATGTCCTTGTATGCAAGGGACTAGCGCAAGGAACTAACGACTTGACAAATGTTCCTCCTTCTTTGATGGCTATTTTGCAGGAATTCCAAGATGTATTCCCCGAAGAGCTTCCTCATGGCCTTCCTCCTCTTCGTGGAATCGAGCACCGCATCGACCTCATACCCGGCGCCCCACTCCCAAAACTGCCAGACGTATCGCATTTAACTCGGAAGAGACAAAGGAGATCGAACGCCAAATCAACCAACTCGTCTCCAAAGGTTTGATCCAAGTAAGCACTAGCCCAAGCGCGGTCCCCGTGATTCTAGTTCCAAAAACGGATGATACGTTGCAGTTATGCATGGACTACCGTCCAATCAATGCTATCACCGTGCGTTATCGACATCCTATACCGCGTCTTGATGACATGCTTGATGAGTTATGTAGGGCCACTATATTTTCGAAAATTGATCTTCGTAGTGGTTACCATCAAATTCGCATGGCTGAAGGTGATGAGTGGAAAACCGCCTTCAAGACCAAGCTTGGTCTCTATGAATGGTTGGTTATGCCTTTTGGATTAATCAAATGCCCCATCTACCTTCATACGCCTCATGAACCACATCTTGCGATCTCTCATTGGGAAGAGTGTAGTTGTTTACTTTGATGACATCCTTGTCTATAGTAAGTCACTAGAGGAGCATGTTACTCATGTTAAGGAGGTCCTTCAAATCCTCCGTCATGAAAAGCTTTATGCTAATCTCTCAAAGTGCACTTTTGCAAAAGACAAGCTGATTTTCCTTGGTTTTGTTGTGTCTTTTAATGGCATTGAAGTTGATGTCTCAAAAGTCAAGGACATACGGGATTGGCCCATCACTACAAATGTTAGTGAACTTCATAGTTTTCATGGGTTGGCTGGTTTTTACCGTCGCTTTGTGAAAGACTTTTCTACCATCGCTTGCCCCCTCAATGAATTGACCAAGAAAAATGTCACGTTCGTTTGGGGAAAAGCACAACAAAAGGCGTTTGATGAGCTCAAAAAGAGGCTCACCAAAGCACCACTTCTTGCATTACCGGATTTCACAAAAACATTTGAGATTGAATATGACGCTAGTGGTATTAGCATTGGTGGCGTCCTGATGCAAAATGGGCGTCCTATTGCTTACCATAGTGAGAAACTTGATGGCGCACGCTTGAACTATCCCATTTATGACAAAGAAGACGGACAAATGTTTCACGTACATCATACGCCCGGCATACCAGGGATAAGAAATGACTTAAAAGTTTTTAGCTGGAGAGGCAGTAACTTGGTCAGGGGCTGGGCACTCTGAGGTAGGAGGAGCTTCGGCCGAGGTCGCCTCGCCCTCCATAGACCCAGGTGCGACTTCGGCGGAAGCCCGAGGCTGCTGAGGAGCATCAGTTTGTGCAGTCGAATGCCCAGTACCTTTAGGATCGGGCGTCGCCATTGCCATCCGAGCTCGAACTGGAATCACCAGAGGTAGCCGAGTCATCCTCATCTTCCCCTTGTTCAGCTGAATCGTTATCCGATGCATCCTCGACTACGACCTCGTCGTCCGGGTTCGGAAGGAAACTCGGACCTTCATTCCACGTATGCACGTCGGCATACTCAACAAGCTGGAAGGCGCGAGCTTGCCGAAGAGCGACGAAGGTGGGGTCCTCAACCCAACGGGAACCAGTGCGCAAATTTCTCAAGATATCAAGAGAAATGTCTTCATACCATGACATGATAACAGTGAGAGCCATATTAGCGCCAGCTCGTCCGGCTGATTCCCTCCAAAGACTTAGTTGCCTCTCGGATGCCATTAATATTTTCACCAGCAATTCGACCTCGTTGATATCAGGAGTCCCAGAAGTATTCGGCCAGAGAACATGGTAGGCTCGGATAGCTGCCTGCACCAAATCCCTGCCCATAATCTTCATTGGACCAACTGCAGGACCGACAGCAACCAGGAAATCTTCCATCGAGTACTCCGAGTCTGCATCAACAGGGACACCTCGGCGCACTCGAGCAGCAAGAACCGCTTTAGAGCTCACGGGCTTAGCTTCTAGGAAATGATCTGTGCAAAACACGAATGCGTCAGGAGGCAGCAGGAAAAAAGAGAAAGATAATCCGGCCATGCTAAGAAGCTTACGATGAATATAACTCATCATTATCTGAAGGTCTTTAGCCCAGTCAATCTTGCTCTTCTCAAAGCGAGCGATCTCCTCGCTCATTCCCCAAGTTTTCAGTTTGGCAGCCTCGAGGAGCTCTTTATTCTTCTGCAGTTGCAGAGCTAGCCGATTTTTCTCCTCGGAGAACTCCTGGTCGACCTTTTCTAGTTCAGATTTCTGAGAGAGCTTAAGGGCCTCCACCTCGGCGCGCAGGCGAGCTATTTCATCATCCTTTTCTTTTAGCTGCGCCGAATGAGTAGCGCTTTGTTCTAAAAAATGCAGCATCACGTCAGGCATGGGCGTGCAATCTTGGTGAGATGTTGCAAAGGTTTGTAACTCGGCTTTACCAAAGCCAAACGAAATAAAAGAAGCTTAGCGCACATTTTAAAAAAGGAAAGGTATAAGGTAAAAGGGAAACTAACCTTCCAGGCTCTTGACTTTCTTCTCAAGACGGATGTTGAGATTATTGATGTTACCTGTTCACCAACAAATTGAGCCGACGTCTCGCATACCAAACAATAAGAATGTCGGAGACGACGAAAAGAATTGTCGACTTACCAGCCTTTTTCACCACAGGGATGACTTTCTCATATTTTTCTTCCAATTTTCTGTGCGAAAAGAGCAATCTTTGAAATTCAGCAGTCCGCCGGTCATGTGCGACCTGAACAATGGAGCAAACGATGAATAGATATTAAAAGCCAAAACAGATCCGAGTCAAGCGAGACTTAACCCAGATCTAGGTGGCTGGATATTCGAAGCTAAAACAGATCCGAGTCAAGCAAGACTTAACCCGGATCTAGGTGGCTGAATATTCGAAGCTAAAACAGATCCGAGTTAAATGAAACTTAACCCGGATCTAGGTGGCTGGATATTCGAAGCTAAAACAGATCCGAGTTAAGCGAAACTTAACCCGGATCTAGGTGGCTGGATATTCGAAGCTAAAACAGATCCGAGTTAAGCGAAACTTAACCCGGATCTAGGTGGCTGGATATTCGAAGCTAAAACAGATCCGAGTTAAGCGAAACTTAATCCGGATCTAGGTGGCTAGATATTCGAAGCTGAAACAGATCCGAGTCAAGCGAAACTTAACCCGGATCTAGGTGGCTGGTATTCAAAGATCAACTAAACGAAAGTCAAGCAAAGTTTAAGGAAGACCTAGTCGGATATCGATTCGAACCCTAAAGTTATAATTGAATCAAGTAGAGCATCATAAAACTTTCAAGCGAATAACAAGTTATTAACTTGCAAGTTTCGGGGACTAGAGTATATAGTAGCATATGGAGAATTAATCAAAACTCCGTAAAACAGCAATTACCTCATTCATCTTGTTACTATCAAGAATGATCTTGGCAGCTTGATCCAAGCGGCCGCTAATGTCGGAAAGCTGAAACGGCTGATTGATTGGATTACCCTCAAACTGATCGGCAACATTCCAGTTATTGGCATATTCCACCAGTGAGCCGAGGCTTTTCCCACTAGCCGTCCGAGTTAGGACTTTACCCCGGACGTGTTGTGTAACCACCGTCGCCGCGGGGCTTTTATGAAGAGCAAGCCGGCCGTAGTAATGTGAAGGCTTTGGTGGAGGCAGCCTTTGCGCAAAGACGATACTCGGCTGAGAAGAGCCAACAAGACCTTTCTGAGAAGTGGAAGCCTTGGTGGCGACAGCTTTTCTTGCTTTAGAGGAGGCATCAGCAGGAGCCGATACCTCGGCAATGGGAACGGTGCCTTTAGGAGCCGGAGAAATCACGGTCGCAGAGGGCGCCGAGATATTGACGTCCTTGGCTGGGGCTGGAGTTACTATAGAAACTGCGGGGGTAGAAAGAGGCTCGGTAGAGACGCTCGGATCCACAGAGGGGGCAACTGGTTCGGTGGAAATCTCGGAGGGCCGAGTGGAATCAACGTCAACATAAGGAGTCTCAGGCACATCGTGACGAGGGGGCGACTGATTCAGAGCTGGAGGAGAGGCAGCACGAGCAGGACTAGGAATCCTGGTATCTTCGGCAGGAGGAGAAGACGGCTGCCGAGTCATACGGCTAGTCATGCTAGGACCGCCGGGCTTGACAGAAAGTGGAGCACTGCGAAAATAAAAAGAGAAAGGGGCGTCAGGTTGAGGAGCAGAAAGAGAGAAACAAGAAATACGAGCAAAAGGAACTTACCCTGCGACCCCAGGCATGGTCTTGCGCCGGGGAGGATTCGGAGCGGATTTCTTCATTCGTTTCTTAGGGGCCGCCTCCGAGGCACCAGCAGGAGCCCCACGTTTCCCCGAGGTAACAGGGGGCCGGGAAGCAATAGGCTCGGCGTCGTGAACCTGACCGGCCGGATTAGCTGGGAAAGTAGAAGCCGGAAATGCATAATAAAAGGGCATTGCGGCAACTACCTCTAGAACTTGGACCTCATCCGAATCACCTTCCTCCTCGTGGGCCGAGGTCTTGCCACGAGCACGAGCCGGGGCGAGATCCAACTTGGGGACGAACTCTTCCGAGTCCGGCTCCCCAAGGTCCAGGGTATTCCGGTCCGCGGGCCACGTAAGCGACAAAACCTCGGCATCCTCGTCCTTCTGCTCTTCGAACCTCTGTAAGACAAAAAAGAGGAGAGTTAGCGAAAACAGTTACGAAAACAATCGGAAAACAAGGCGTTAGTGATTAGGCTTACTTCGGGAGGGGGACGCTCGCGGGTAAACGGCTTCAATCCCCAAGCCCAGTCCTCAGGCATCTCCGTCTTAAAGATAGCTCGGACACGCTTAAAAATGAGATAGTTGTCCAGCTCCACGGTCGAGACTCGGTTTGGGTCAAGAGGACCGCTCATATAGCAGAGTTTGTGCGTCCGTTTCTGGAATGGGCAGATTCGGCTACTAATAAAGGTAGCCATCAAATCCTCGCCACGTAACCCGGCGCGGATCAGCTCCTTAAGCCGAATCTCAAAGGCCTCGGCCAAGGCATGACTCTTCCTCGGATTATAGGTCTAGTTTACCTTGGAGGGCGTACCAATGGAGAATGCAGGGAGCCAGATCTTGTCCTCCGTTCCCGTGTTCTTGACATAGAAGAAGGACTTGTGCCACTTCTTGCACGATTCTAGCCCTATGACACGAGGAAATACAGACTTCCTCCGAGGTGTAATGGACGCTGCTCCACATTGAGTAAGCAATTTCTCAGAAGGATGCAGAGACTTGTCAGGGACAATGTTAGAACGAATCTGGAAGAACTTCGACCAGACATGCACGGACGGCCATAGGCCGAAGTATCCCTCCGAGGCAGAGATAAAAGCAGAGAGAGAGGTGATGGCGTTTGTAGGAAGGTGATGCGGCTGAAGGCTGAAGTAGTCGAGAAATTCCCTGGCGAAGTCGCTAAGAGGGAGACCAAAGCCGCGCGAGAAATGCGACATGAAAACTACATACTCGCCCTCCCTAAGATCCGGAGAGGACTCGTTGCCGGGTAAACGACAGGAGACCTCAGCGGGAATCCTCCGAGTCCGGATAAGCCACTCGATCTCGCGGCGAGTAACGGAGGAGCCCTGCCACGAGCCTCGCCGAGCCAAAGATCGCTATCCTCTACCAGGGCACCGCTGAAGGAGCTAGACATGGGCTCGCCGGACGAATCAGCGGAGGAAGAACTAGCGGCGGAGGAAGGTTTAGAACCACAGGGCCCCGTCGTGACTCTACACAGAAACGGCGGCGGAGCAGCAAAGGAACCACCGCGCGAATACGAAAGGGAAACAGAGTAATCTAGAGGAAGGCCTAGGCGACGGGACCAGAAAAGAACTCACCGGCGACGACGCTGGAGCTAGCGAACAAGGACGAGGCAGACGGAGCAACGCGGCGGAGTCCTCGCCGTCGGAGGTTCTGATGAATGCGCGGCGGCGGAGCCACGAACGGGCGCAGAAGCGAGAGGAAGAAGAAGGGCGTGGGCGAGCGAAGAGGGAAAGTGAATTCCCCAGCGCCGCGCCCCTCTTTATAACCGAGCCACAAGCAGGGTAGTGGGATCGTGGGTGTGGCGGTTGACCGTGTAGATCGTGTGCGCCGCACGACCGCACGTCGTTGACCGGAACCGCACCAAGGGCCACACGGTAGCAAAGAGGGTCACGATCCCCAACAGAAACAGCACACGAGGCGTGAAGACCGCGTAGAGTAATGGCAGAGTGTCAAGAACATCAGAGAGGAACAAAAAACTAGAGAAACAATGATGGGGATGACACGTAGGACAAAGCGTACGCGAGAAGATACGATGATACCTCGAACTAGAAAGAAATAACTCGGAAACAATACGGAACGAGTATCATGAAACTGATACGGCCCGGCCAAGGTTATCGGCAGGGCCATACCAGCTTCGGGGACTAATGTTGGGGAGGTGGCCCCGAATAGGGTAAAGACGGGGAAAGACGAAAGGATGTCCCACATCCAGTTTCCGAGTTACAGTCTGGATAGGCCGAATCTCTTAGAAGTCGGCCGAGATAGGAAAGGGCAGGACCCTTATAATGATGGCAAGGCATTACCCGGCCGAGATACCGCGTAAGTCGGCCGGGTTAGCCCAAGTGATCTTGATGCAGGTGAAGGACATGCCGAGTTAAGGAGGCAGGGCCGAATGATACGAAGCTTGCAGGAGAAGGAGAAGCCTAAAGTCAAACTCTAGCCACAAGCTAGGGAGAATCTAAGCAGAGCCAAGCACTAGGGACAAAGGCGCAGAGCATCAGAGAGGCAGAAGGAGGTCACGGAGGTGACAGTGCTGAAGCCCGAGGCGCACAGGAGGGGCCCTCTGGAACCTTTCCATCATTAGGGGAGCGACAGGGAAAGGGGGGCGCCGAACTACTATATTGGGACAAGCATATTCCTCGAATA
The DNA here is from genome assembly GCA_023614405.1 of Avena insularis. NCBI lineage: Eukaryota > Viridiplantae > Streptophyta > Magnoliopsida > Poales > Poaceae > Avena > Avena insularis. Next base: position 23,552,570 of record CM042689.1, on the reverse strand, counting down.
TGCTTGCCACGTCAGCCCTAAAGGAACCCAAGGCTCTCCTTTATAAGGGGAGGCTTGGACCCTAAGGGGGGAGAGCTCATTTTTTAGTACCGTTAGGCTGGAAAAGTTCTTCTTTCTCCTAGAACACAGCTCAAGGAGCACTTGTAGCCCCAGGAAGGAGAAATAAAGATCTTCACCCTTGTCTTCTGTGTGTAGAACTAACTGCATCTTCCCTCCCCAGATCCCTCTAGCACCCATTGGCCCCATACTTTAGCCTACCCATGGCATCTGCCGTGCCACCACCACGACACCTTGGTTCGAGTTCTTCAAGTGTGGCAACACTACCTTTGTCCCAAAGAATTTATCATCCATTCCGACCATGAGTTGTTGAAATATCTTAAGGGCCAAGCCAATTTGAGTAAAAGGCATGCAAAATGGGTTGAGTTCATGGAGTCTTTTACTTACATTGTCAAATACAAGAAGGGCAAAGAAAATGTGGTAGCGGACGCCTTGTCTCGCAAAAACACAAGCCTTCTTACATGACTCGAAATAAATGTCTTGGGTCTTGATGACATCAAATCTTTGTACGCGTCCGACCCTTTCTTTGGACCAATTTTTGCAAAATGTTCAATAGACAAAGGGATTGATGATTTCTATTTGCATAAGGGTTTTGTTTTCAAACAAAACAAGCTTTGCATTCCGAAATCGTCCCTCCAACTGTTGCTTCTTCAAGAGTCCCATGGTGGAGGCCTTATGGGTCACTTTGGCCGTGACAAGACGTATGACATGCTCTCCACTCACTACTTTTGGCCAAAGATGAAGCGCGACGTGGAACGCCACGTCCAACGATGCACTACATGTATCCAAGCTAAGTCTAAGTCCAACCCCTTTGGCCTTTATATGCCATTGCCTATTCCTCATGCACCTTGGTCGGACATTAGCATGGACTTTGTGTTAGGCCTGCCTAGATCTAAACATGGACATGATTCTATATTTGTAGTAGTGGATCGCTTTTCCAAAATGGCACATTTCATTCCGTGCCATAAGACCGATGATGCTTCACATGTAGCAAATTTGTTTTTCAGGGAAATAATTAGGCTGCACGGTGTACCAAGAACAATCGTCTCCGACCGCGACGTCAAATTCATGAGCTACTTCTGGAAGACTCTCATGGCCAAGCTCGGCATCAAGCTCCTCTTCTCGTCCGCCTCGCATCCTCAAACCGATGGACAAACCGAGGTCATCAATCGAAGCCTTGGAACACTCCTCCGGGTGTTGATAAAGAAGAACCTTAAAGACTGGGAGGAATGTATTCCACATGCCGAGTTCGCCTACAACCGTGCCAAGCACTCCACCACCATGAGGAGCCCGTTCATGATCGTCTATGGTTTCGAGCCTCTCACCGCGCTCGATATCCTTCCACTTCCACTTCATGAACGCGCCAATATGGACGTTGTCAAGCGTGCCCAAACAATGAAGAAACTCCATGAAGACACAAGAGCTACGATCGAGCAACAAGTCCTTCGCCAAGCATCAAGGCTAAACAAGAACAAGAAAGAGATGATCTTTGATGAGGGCGACCTTGTGTGGATACATTTAAGTAAGGACCGCTTCCCCAAGGAACGTGACTCCAAGCTCAAGCCAAGAGGTGATGGACCATTCAAAGTGCTCAAGAGGATAAACAACAACGCCTATATCATCGATATCCCAACATCAAAGTATCTTGTGAGCTCGACATTCAATGTCAAGGACCTATCACCCTACCATGGAGAAGATGAAGTTGAGAAGGTTGAAGAGTCGAGGACGACTCTTTCCCAAGGGGGGAGCTGATGCAGCCCGTACCACGAACGCTACTACATCGACCCCCACAAAATCCCCAAGTGGACCCATGACTCGCGCCCGAGCCAAACTCCTACAAGCTAAGGTGAACTCGCTCCTCTCCTTGTGTGACTTCGATACACCCTTGGATGGCCTGCTACTTCAAACGCATACCTTGTGCATCATCAGGTACGAAGAGAAGGACCCAGTGGACGGAGGAGCCGGAGCGGAAGCAACCAGTCGCTGCCAGACGCCAGCGGTACTACCGGCTGACGCGACCGGTACTACCGGTTCAAGCGGTACTACCGGGCCCCACTACCGGACGCTCCAGGAGGAACCACTCCACGCCCCAGACGCCAGCGGTACTACCCGGTACTACAACTTGCCCAACCGATACTACGGTCCAGACTGTGAACTTGAACACCTCTATTCGCCCAAATACTGCCCTTTCCATATTTTCCTATTTCGTTCTGAAACTGCCCATGTTTATGTGGTTGGACTATATATAGCCCCCACCCTCTATTGTAAACCCTAGACTTGGATAATAATAGATTAAGGAAACCCTTTGAGGAACTTATATCTATTGGTCTCATGCTCCTACCAAGGAGCACCGGATTATCCACCCCCCTCTTGGATCTTGCCTAGTGCGTTCAAGTTGTACAAGGCCTTGGGTTATCGGTTTCTCGCCCCCCAAGTCGTCAAGATCTCACCAAGCACCTCATCCCCTGTTGTTGGCGTGGAGAGCGGGTCTCGCCCAACACCGATCCTAGATATTATGTTGGACCGGTTGCCACCGGCGTGAGTTATCAGCGTGTATCGTGTTTTGGTGTGCGTGAGTTCATCGGGTTCTTTGTGTGCGTGTGTTCGCGGATTTCATCCCCTCTTCCCTTTCACTGCTTCCCCCTCGAACCCCGCGGAGATTCGTGAAAGATCGGGCCACCCCAAGGGGTCACCCCATAACATTATGGGCAGGGACTTGGTGCAGGAAGCTATCCGGGCCTACCATGTTCTCTGGCCGAATACTTCTGGGACTCCTGATATTGATGAGGTCAAAGTATTGGTGGAAAGATTAATGGCATCTGAGAGACAGCTAAGTCTTTGGAGGGAATCCGCCGGACGAGCTGGTGCTGATATGGCTCTCACAGTCATCATGTCATGGTATGAGGATATTTCCCTTGATACCTTGAGAAATTTGCGCATTGGTTCCCGTTGGGTTGAAGACCCAGACTTTGTCGCTCTCCGGCAAGCTCGTGCCTACCAGCTTGTTGAGTATGCAGACGTGCATAACTGGAATGAAGGGCCGAGTTTCCTTCCTAACCCGGAAGACGAGGTCGAAGTTGAGGATGCCTCTGATGATGACTCAGCCGAACAGGGCGAAGATGAGGGTGACTCGGCCACTTCTGTTGATTCCAGTTCGAGCTCAGATGGTAATGGCGATGCGCGATCCTCCTCCAAAGGTACTGGGCATTCCACAGCGCAAGCTGACGTTTCTCAACAGCCTCGGGCTTCCTCCGAAGTCGCACCTGGATCTGTGGAGGGCGAGGCAACTTCGGCCGAAGTGCCACCTACCTCGGAGTGCCCAGCCCCTGACCGAGTCAGTGCCTCTCCAGTTAAAAAACTCTAAGTCGTTTCTTTATCCCTGGTATGCCGGGCGTATGATGTACGTTAAACATTTGTCCGTCTTTTGTGCGGTATGAACCTCTTTTGCCTTGTGCCGCTGAGACACATGTGGTTGTAATCTTCATTATTTGTTTAAACTATTTCTGTTTGTCCGAATCCTTGCTTTGGCGGTCTTCAATTTCTTGAGTTTGGAGTGTATATTTGCCTTTGCTCTACCGTATTTTGGCGTTCAATTTTGCCTGACTTTGATAAGCTTTGCAACTTGACCACTGTGATTTGGACTGTTAATCCGGGCGTAAACCTTGAAGGCCGTATTTGGGGAGAGCGAAATAATATTATTCTGGGTGCCGAAGTTTGATACCCACTCTTGTAACAAGGGATAACCCATACTTCAGAAATAATATAGGGTAGTACCCGAGCCACTTCTCAATGCAACGGGGTTTAATATATAAACCAAACTTAAAAATAATATAGGACAGTCCCCGAGTCACTGCTCAAGGTGCCGAGGTTTAATACGTAACACAAAATCAAAAACCATATATGGCAGTCCCCGAGCTACTGCTCAAGGCGCCGAGGTTTAATACATAACACAAAAGCAAAAACAATATATGGCAGTCCCCGAGCCACCGCTCTGGGCGCCGAGGTTTAATGCATAAATCAAACTTAGAAACAGTATGGGGCAGTCCCCGAGTCACTTCTCAAGGTGCCGAGGTTTAATACATAAACCAAACTTAGAAACAATATAGGGCAGTCCCCGAGCCATTGCTCAAGGTGCCGAGGTTTAGTACACCGTACAAAATCAAGAACAACATATGGCAATCTCCGAGCCACCGCTCTGGGTGCCGAGGTTTAATACATAGTAGAAGCTCCGTTCTGAGGCTTCATTTTACAATGTGCCATGGATGACTCCTACGAGTAAAATGGACGAAGTAAAGCTACGTTCCATGGTCTTTTCGATTCTTCGCCGGCTTTGTCTGCCCTGTTCTTTCCTGGTGATTGAGCATCGATTAGGTAATACGCATCATTGTGCAATGCTTTGCTCACGATGAATGGTCCTTCCCATGGAGGAGACAGCTTGTGCATGCCGGCCGTGCGTTGCACCAGTCGGAGAACCAAATCTCCTTCCTTAAACACTCTCGGATTTACCTTCTTGCTGTGATATCGTCGCAAGTCCTGCTGATAAATAGCTGATCTTGATAGCGCCAACTCCCTGGCTTCTTCTAGCAGATCGACATCATCTTGCCGAGCTACTTCATTCACCTCAGCGGATGTATACTGGGTGACCCTTGGCGAATCATGTATTATGTCGGCTGGGAGTACAGCTTCTGCCCCATATACCAGAAAAAATGGTGTATAGCCTGTTGATCTGTTTGGGGTAGTCCTGAGGCTCCATAGTACTGCGGGCAGCTCCTCAATCCAACATCCTGCCGATCTTTGTAGTGGTTCGACGAGTCGTGGTTTTATCCCGGACAATACCAGTCCATTAGATCTTTCTGCTTGCACATTAGATGTTGGGTGAGCTACTGATGCGACATCTAGTATTATGTGCTTTTCTTGACAGAATCTAGCGAAGGCTCCTTCGGCGAAATTCGTACCGTTGTCTATAATAACACTGTGTGGGTAACCATATCTTAAGATAATATCTTTGAGGAATTTCACTGCTGTGGGCTCATCACATTTCTTTATTGGTTTCACTTCAATCCATTTTGTGAATTTGTCCACCATGACTAATATGTGGGTCATCCCGCCTCGGGCCGGCTTAAATGGTCCCACCATATCTAAGCACCATACAGAAAATGGCCAAGTAATTGGTATCGTTTTTAACTCGGACGATGGCATATGTATATTGCTGGCATATCTCTGGCAACCATTACATTTTTCGACCAGTTCTTTGGCCTCTTTCAACGCTGTTGGCCAATAAAACCCATTCCTGAATTCCTTGGCCACTAAAGCTCTGGACGAGGAGTGATGTCCGCATTCTCCTTGATGTATATCTAGGAGGATCTCCTGGCCTTCCGTCGAGCTCACACATCTTTGCAACACGCTTGTGACACTCCTTTTATACAGCTCATTGTTTATGATTGTATAAGCTTTAGCTCTTCTCACTGTCTGTCTTGCCAATATCTCGTTATTCGGCAAAATCGCATCTCTAAGGAAAGAGAATATGGGTTGCGCCCATGTTGGTGTGATTTTTTCTAGTGTAATCTCACTATCTATTTCCATATTTTCTTCCGACATAACTACCTCGGATTTCTCCGTACTCATCCTTGCATCAGTCAACTTTATTTTTGGAAATTCCGGGTTACATTGCTTGTCAATTTCCATCGGCACATTATCCTCTCTTGATTTTGCCGGAATAAAGATGGATTCAGACTCTAGTGACGGTGTTATGATGGCTTCCTCAGGTGCTCTAGGGCAATACCTGGGGGGATTGACTGTTTGGTCGATCCGAGTTTTGAGAATGTATCTGCGGCGTCGTTTTCTGCCCGAGGTATATGATGAAATTCACATCCATCGAAGTATCCACTGAGTTTTTGCACATGAAACCTATACAAGGCCATATTGTCATCTAATGCATCCCAATTTCCTGAGACTTGCTGTACTACTAGATCTGAATCTCCGTAGCACAAGATTTGGCGTATGCCAATCTCTTTCGCCACCTTCAATCCATGGACGAGTGCTTCATATTCGGCTACATTGTTTGATGCGGCAAATTGTATTTGCAACACATATCTCAACTGATCTCTTTTTGGCGAGGTTAACACTATCCCTGCCCCCAAACCATTTCTTAGTTTGGAACCGTCGAAGTGCATCGTCCAATAATTCGGATCTGGCAATGGTGGCTCATATTGTACCTCGGCCCAATCTACCAAGAAGTCGGCCACAGCCTGAGATTTGATTGCATCTCGCCTATCGAATTGTGGAGCATAAGGTGACAATTCAATTGCCCATTTTGCTATTCGGCCACTTGCATCTTTGTTGCTCAATATGTCGGCTATGGGTGCTTCACAAATCACCTTGATGGGGTGCTCTTCGAAGTAATGTTTAAGTTTCTTTGCTGACATGTACACCCCATATGCCATCTTCTGATAATGTGGGTATTTTTGTTTTGAGGCTGATAGTACCTCGCTTAGGTAATACACCGGCCTTTGTACTGATTTATCATCTTCAATTTGTTCCACCACGATCACAGTGCTTACTACTCTGTTGGTGGCTGCTATGTAAAGTAACATAGGCTCTTTTGACAATGGAGAAGCCAAGACTGACGCTGTGACCAACATCTTTTTCAATTCATGGAATGCATTGTCTGCTTGTGGTGTCCAAATGAACTTATCAGATTTTTTCATCAACTGATAAAGTGGTAGTGCTTTCTCTCCCAGCCGACACACAAATCGACTGAGCGAGGCTAAGCAACCTGTGAACTTTTGTATGTCATTTAGACATCTTGGCAATTCCATCATTTCCACTGCTTTTATCTTAGTTGGGTTGGCCTCTATACCTCGGCTAGATACGAGAAAACCGAGCAGTTTTCCCGCTGGCACACCAAATGTGCATTTTTCTGGGTTAAGCTTCATTCAAAACCTTCTCAGGTTCGCGAAAGTCTGCCGGATATCATCCAGTAGCGTTTTGCTTTCTTTGGTTTTGATAACCACATCATCTACATATACTTGTACATTTTTTCCTATCTGGTCATGTAGACATTTTTGCATACATCTCTCATACGTTGCTCCTGCGTTACGCAGGCCGAATGGCATGGTGCGATAGCAATAAGCCCCGTACGGGGTAATAAACACAGTCTTTATTTGATCGGCCAGATTTAACGGTATCTGATGAAAACCAGAATACGCGTCTACAAATGATAATAGTTCACAACCAGCGGTCGAATCAATGACTTGGTCTATTCTAGGTAAAGGAAAAGGATGTTTTGGACACGCCTTGTTCAGATTCGTGTAATCGATACACATTCGCCATACAATGGCTACATTCGGATCATCCTTCTTCTTTTCCACTAGCACCGGGTTCGATAGCCAATCCGGATACAACACCTCCATGATGAACCCGGCCGCAAGGAGCCGAGCTATTTCATCCCCTATTATTTTTCTCCTGTCTTCGGCGGAGCGGCGGAGAGGTTGCTTCACCGGCCTTGCTTTTGGCCTTACATTCAGAGAGTGCTCAGCCAACTCCCTCGGCACACCTTGCAGATCCTGAGTTGACCATGCAAAGATATCCCGATTCTCATGGAGGAAGTTGGTGAGCTCGCTTTCCTATTTAGCATCTAGGCCGGCACCAATGGTGACGGTGCGCTCAGGGAACTGCTCATCTATCTGGAACTTTTTTGTTTCTTTAGTCGGCTGAAAAGAGACACTTCCATGTGGGTTGGCTAATGCCGGCATATTCAATTGTGCCGACTGAGCGAGGGTCGCTACCTCCTGAATCCTTCTTTTTTCTCTTGCTATTACCAATGACTCGGCCAGATTTGATCTGGATGAAGCACATTCCATTGACTTCCTGTAATCCCCTGCTACTGTTATCACCCCTTGTGGTCCGGATAACTTCATTTTCAGATAACTTATGTGGCAGCTGCCCATGAATTTGGCCAATGCTGGCCGTCCGAGTAGAGCATGATAGCAACTCTCTAGATCCACCACTTCAAACTCTAAATTTTCTGCTCTGCAGTTATCTCTTGTGCCGAATAACACATCCACTCAAACCTTACCAATGGGTTCACATGAAAGCCCTGGTACTATCCCATGGAATGTGGTCCTCGTGGATTGCAGCATGTTCTACGATATTCCGAGTTTATGCATTGTATCTTTGTACATGATATTGATACTGCTCCCATTGTCAATGAGTACCTTTGAAAATTTCACATTAATGCTCGGTCCGACAAACGTCGGATCTAACACGAGTGCATACGACCCCGGACTCAGCATTATCTTGGGGTGATCCTTTATGCTCCAAGTTACTTCTTGATCCGACCAAGGCACATATCTTGGTACTGCCGGCATAACTGCATTTACTTCCATATGCCGGCACTGTACACTCTGTTTGTCTTGCTGTTCTGTTGTGAACATGCAATACGACTGATGATGTTCTCTATAATCATTGCGTCCATTGTTTCCTGGATTTGTCCTTCCATCCGGACCTTGGTTTATTACCTGATGCACCGCATCTCTCCGGTCCGAGTTTTCATACCACTGGGGAGGAGGGGGTAACATCAGTTGTTGTGCATTTGCTCCAGTCAACTGTGGCTGATGCTGCTGATGTGCCTGGAGAGGCGCTGCCTGTATGCCTGCGGGGTTACCCATTGCATTTTTCATCCATGCACATTGGCGGGTTATATGGTTGGCCGGCCTGGCCGGGTTTGACGTGTGAAATTTACACGGCTGATCTAACATAGACTCAAACGTGTACTTCGGCCTCTCCTGCCATTGCTTCTTTTGCTCTGGTGTCCACTGTCTTTTCCCTTCATTCCTTGGTGTCCATTGCTGAGGACCATTCTTTTGCCGCTGACTATTTCCGTGACTCGGCTGATCTTGCACTACTGCTGCCACCTGAGTTGAACCATATCTATAATCCGGTCTTTCTTCTCTTCTTCTTCCTCTGAAGTCATTGCGCCTGGATGACCCGGCCACATCTCTTGCATATTGATCTTGATGTTCCCGATGATCTGCCGACATTAATTCTGGTTGCGTCGGATCCCCCAATGCATAGGAATCCGCTATTCTGATGGTTTCTGCCGACGTGGTTGGCATATCTCTTTGCAGTCGCTGCCATAGCACACTGGCATAGCGGCATCCTTGAGCGAACCAAGCTATTGCTTGTGATTCTATAACTCCTTCACACGAATTTCTCAAGTTACACCACCGAGTTAAAAACTCTCTGTCTGTCTCATTCGGCCTTTGCTTGCACATGGCTAGCTGCTGCGGCCTGTTTGGCCTCTTGTAAGTACTAGTGAAGTTGCTAACGAACATTTCTTCAAAATCCAACCAACAGTTGATGCTACCTGCTGGCAGATTATTCAGCCATACTCTAGCTGGTCCTTCCAACATTTGCGGGACATATCGCACTGCCCATCATAAGTTTCTGCCAGCTATTTTTACTGCAGTGGCATAATCAATCAACCAATCCTGTGGTTTGGTGCTCCCATTATATGTTTTTGTGCCCCTTGCTAGCTGAAAGTTCGGCACGGGCCGCTCGCCCATGATCCGTGGTCCGAAGCATGCCGGACCTGGTGGACCCTGTTCTTCTAATAGCTCGGATCGGTATAGCCGGTCCAGCTTTACTCTGGCATCACCTGACGGCAAATCTCTGTACGGAACTCTTTCCTGCATTCCATAGTGGTTATTTCCACCACGAACCGCATACTCCATTTCGGAATAACCATCATTGTATCTTTCATTCACCTGATTGTGGTGAGCTGGTCTCGCTTCTCTTTCCTGTCGAGGTTCATGTCTTGGCTGCGGGTTGGGCGGCGGTTCTCTCCTTCCTTTGACCGGGATATTGTTCTCGTGATTCCCTCTTCCGAGTTCTCCTCTTCCGAGATCTCCATTGCCTCGGCTTCCACCGCCTTTCTCAGCACGGCCGGGGTTTCTCTCGCCACTATTACCTCGGCTTCCATTGCCTCTGTTCTCATTTGCTTTTCCGGCTATCGCCGGATCATATGGAACAATTTGCTTATTTCTCTTTCCCGAAGTTACTGCTCTGTCCTTTCGTGCATTGTTTCCAGGTGAAGATGCTGCTGCCACAGATAAGGCAGGTGCTACACCAGCCGAATGAACCATTCGCGAGGCACCTGGCCTCGCCGGGTCTGCTCTGAGCATTTCTTCATTCTGCTGGTTTGCAATGCGTACCAGCTCATTCACTCTTTCTTGATGTTTCTGCCAGGCTTCGCCGGTCAATCCTTCTAACTCTAATGCTGCGGCATTTGCCGCTCTCAGGTTCTTTGCCGGGGTACTGTACCTCGGCAAGCCTAGATCAATTGCTCCTTGTTGATATCATCTATGAGGTTCTTTCCCCTTAATCTCAACTCGTCAACCCGCTCGGGGGCGACGTCAAGCTTATTTGCCCTGGCATATTCTCGCAGGGTCCTGTTTAAGGACTCCCGCAAGGCCGACACCTTTTTTGCCTCTACCAGCACTTTCTGACTGGTCTCTTCTAACTCTGCCTGAGCATTAGCCGGATCAAGTATCGGCGCTACAGGTGTAGTCAGATTATCTATAGTTGCCTGAAGAATGTTTTCTGGTCTTTCCAGAGGTGGCCCTCTTACCCTTGGTGCCTTTGGGGTTGTCTCCTGCACCTCGGCCTGGTTGTCCACTGAAGGAATTACCTCGGTGGGTTGTGGAGCTATCTGCCTGGGAGCCACCTGCACAGCCGCCGTCGGATCCTTGCTTGATCCGGCGCCCGCTGCTCCTGCCTGCACCCCGGCTGCGACCATCACCTCGACGATGCTGACAGGACGCACTCCGCGTGGACTGTTTGTGGCGCTGAGGGGAGGTTCTCCTGCAACAACAACCTGGTGAGGATAAACGCCGGAGACGTCGACGCCGACGTAGATCTGATGCATGCCCAAGTTGATGAAGACGCTGTTGCGCGGAGGATTTTTTCCCTTGAAGCTGCCTGCATTGTCGCTGACGTAGTCACAGAGATCGAATCTCCGAACTAAGCCAGAGACAATACGCTCGCCAGTGTTGATGAAGTTTCTCGTCCGGATCATGACTCCAGCTAGCACCGCTGCTAGCCCCATGGTGGGCGCCAACTGTCGTGGTGGTGGCACGGCAGATGCCATGGGTAGGCTAAAGTATGAGGCCAATGGATGCTAGAGGGATCTAGGGAGGGAAGATGTAGTTGATTCTACACACAAAAGACTAAGGTAAAGATCTTTATTTCTCCTTCCTTGGGCTACAAGTGCTCCTTGAGCTGTGTACAACAAGAAAGAGAGAACTTTACCAGCCTAATGGTACTAAAATGAGCCGATGCCATTCTCAGGGTCCATGCCTCCCCTTATAAAGGAGAGCCCTGGGTTCCTCTAGGGCTGACGTGGCAAGCATATTCGAGGAATATGCTTGTCCCAATATAGTAATTCAGCGGCCTCCTTTCCGTGTCGCCCTTCTAATGACGGCAAGGTTCCAGAGGGCCCCTCCTGCGTGCCTTGGGCTTCAGGACTATCACCTCTGTGACCTCCTTCTGCCCCTCTGTCGCTCTGCTCCTTTGTCCTTTGCGCTTGGCTCTGCTCAGATTCTCCCTAGCTTGTGACTAGAGTTTGACTTTAGGCTTCTCCTTCTCCTGCAAGCTTCGTATCATTCGGCCCTGCCTCGCATAACTCGGCTCGTCCTTCACCTGCATCAAGACTACTCGGGCTAACCCAGCCGACATACGCAGTATCTCGGCCGGGTAATGTTTGGCTATCATCATAAGGGTCCTGCTCTTTCATATATCGGCCGACTTCTACAGGATTCGGCCGACTTAGACTGTAACTCGGAAACTGGACGGGGAACATCCTTTCGTCTTTCCCCGTCTTTACCCTATCCGAGGTCACCTCCCCAACAGATCATGTGTAGCAACTGCCTCAAGTATTATAGTGCATGCTCCTTTGTGGCCTTTGTACATTCCTTGCCATTCAAATGGACAGTTCTTCCACTCCCAATGCATGTAATCTATGCTTCCAAGCATACCAGGAAATCCTCTACTTTCATTAACTGTGAGGATCCGAGCAGTGTCTTCAGCAGTAGGTGATCTCAAGTACTGTTCCCCGAACATCGCAATCATCGCCTGCGAACTCAACAAGCAATCAAGGGCGGTGGACTCGGCGATGCGGAGATAGTCATCGGCAGATCACCGCGCCCATATGCAAGCAACCTCATCGCCACGGTGCACTTCTGAAGCGACGAAAACCCAACCAAACCGGTGTAGTCCTTCTTGCAAAGGAAATATGGGTCGAACTCCCGGATGACATGCACGATCTTGAGGAAGAGCTTCCGGGTCAACCTGAAACGGCGGCGAAACACGTCCTCTCCATGGAGTGGCTGGTCGGTGAAGTAGTTGGCGTACAACATGCAATAACCCTCTATCCTCTGTCTCGCCTTGCACTTCATGCGACCTGGCGCCGAACCACTGCGCTTTGGCTTCGCCATCTGCATGTACAGCTAGGCGAGCGATGCGAGAATCTGCAAGTGCTCTTCACTTTCGGCGACCTCGGCGCTCTCCTCCTCCAGGAGTTCGGCGAGCAACTCCTCATCGTCGGAATCCATGGCGAGTATCTCGCCCTCGTCAGAGTCAGTGGACAGTACCTCGTCGCCGTCGGAGTCCATGACCGAATCCGGCCAAATGTCGAACACCTAGCGGGCGTGGGGGTGGGCGCACGGAGCTGAAGCACAGCTACCGCAAGGATAGGTCGGCGAAAGCGGCGGCGGCGAAGGCGTGGAGCTGGGCGGCAAAGACGGCGAGCGTAGCTAGAGGCGTGGGCATGTCTCGGCGTGGGGGAGCTCCGCCAGCGAAGTCATGGCGACAGAGCTCTTCGCGGCAGTCTGGACGAGTGGAGTGGGTGGAAATGGGACTGTCTCGCCGACAGAGCTGGCCCACGCCCTTTTTTGCGACGTCCGTCGTCCCCAGGGCGTACCCGGGAACCTGGGTTCGGCCTGTGTAGGCCGGACCAAAACACGCCGAAATCCGGACGAAAACATGTCCCGGGGTACACGACTGGACCGATTTTCGGCGTCCGGACTGAATTTCGGCGTCCGGACCGGTGTCCTGGATAGGCGAGTAGAGATGCTCTAACTGTGACGACGTCAAAAATAAGTGCACGCGGTGCTAGGACACACCAAACGACTGAATTTGGAACGGATCTACATGGCGTGTTTCGATTGTGCGCGCGAGAATGTACGTATTATATATAGGTCTACGCTCCAAATGAAACCAGAAGATTGGTCGCCCGAGCTAGCAGGCTCTTCGTTACACGCATAGCCTCAAGCCCTCAACGGGTTTTCTCTCCGGAAGCAAAAAAATAATACTTGTTGATTTTCGGCCCACCCAGCGCCATTCTTTTACACGCCCACAAATTTGGGCCGGGCCTGTCTATCCATTTTACTTTTTCTTGCGAGGACATTAAATATTCTGCCTTAGGTGATTCCGAAATTATTTCATATAGTGAACACATATTGCAGAAAATATAATTTCGTACCAATTGATCTGAAACTATAGACCCAAACATAAATACTACTCACTCCGACCGAATACATGTGTGTTAGAGAAAGTTGGGTCAATTCATTAGGGAATACATCGGCTTCCCACAGAAAGTTGAGTAAAAATTAATATCCAATCAAGTCCACGTAGCGTGCTGGTTTCTTCTTTCATAAATCTCTCCTTTTGGAGTGAGAATATACAATCGACTCAACTCCAAAAGAATTAGTAGTACAGTAGTACTTTTCATCAGCAATGGCCACAAGTAAAATTGGCCTACTATACACGGAGGAAAACATCTTGCTCCTTCCCTTTTTTTTCTCTCCCTTCACCTTCGGTTATGCAAAAACAAGTGACCATCACTTCATGATCACCATGCATCATCTCATCATCATCTTCTTCTTTTTGCGAGGAAAGGGGCACATCTCCCCCAATTTCATTTGCATGAACCTGATAATACCTGAATATTTCCTTCTTCTTTTTTTGTGCAAGCATTTTGATTTCTCTTCAGAGTCAGTTGACACGAGCGAGAAAAAAAACAATCGCTCATGCACAGGCGGACGGCGATGACCCCACCTGCCTAGTCTTCCACACGATCGGAGCGATCATCATCCAAACTGCAAGCAAGCGCAACAGTTTAACCAATCTCTTCATTAGCAGAGACACATATGCAAATTATAACAGTTTCTTGAAGCACTACAGCAGTTTTTCAAGGCCAGCAATGGCGTCCACACTTACTGTACACGATCGCCGCTAGCCACTCGTTGCCGATGCGCACCCACGCGCTCGCCCAGCCGACGTCGATCGTCCACCTGAGGATCAAACAGGTAATTAACGCGTTAGTGTTCGCAAATCATCTGGTGAAGAATGCATCGTCTGAACTTTCTGACCGCGCGCGGTCAGTGTGTATGTGTGTTTTTCAGTCTGAAGAAACTTACTTCTCCATCTTCTGGTGCGCGTTCCAGCCGAGGAAGAGCATGGCGAAGTACATGGCGCCCATGGCGAACACGAAGTGGAAGAAGCCGAACCCGTAGGGGATGTCGTCGTCCTCCGACTCCGTCTCGGTCTTCTTGAACTGCACATACTTGGGGAGTTTCAGCTTTAAGTTGTAATATATAAGTACAACAGTACAAGTACTACATCTAGCATATAGCCAAATCATACTATTGTTTAGTTGCTGAGTTCGAGATGTACGATATACCTGAAGGCACTTGGAATCTATTCCTGTGGAGAAGGTCGCCGCCACGACCACGATCACCGCGATCACGAAACTCTGCACAAGTCATAGGCATTTCCTTTTCTTCAGACACTCAAACTAGCAACAAATTTCAATTAATGGCATTTTTCTTTCAGGTCTGCTAAATCTCGGTTAATCGAGAATCACGTTAGCTCTCGATCAATTCGTTTTTTTAGGGAGCTCTCGATCGTCTCGTCTGGCTTCTGTTTCCGATTTTTATCTCGTTTATTATCTTTCTTTTTTTCTTTCTGGGTTAGCCCGTGTGGACTCTAGGCCATTGTTTTTATCTCTTTGACTTTTGTGTTGGGCTGAGTAATGGACTTCTTTTTTATATGGAGGCTTTGTAGGCCTTGCTTTCACAGATTACGGATTTTCTTTTCGTAGACGTTACTTATAATCTCTACTTGTGCAATTGCGTATAGTTGCGGAATTCCATATACGGCGTGTAATTGGAAATCTATACCACTCTGCAAGGGCAATTGCATATAGAGATGTAATTGCACACATATGTGTGCAACTGGGACCCATATATATTTTTACAGGCAATTGCATGTATATGTGTAAAATCACATATATAAGTGCAATTTTTAGACATTGTTTCTTTCCTTGTAGATGCAGAATTGCACACATATGTGCAATTGCACCTATGTACGTAATTGCACATGGATATGTAATTACACAATCTTAAACTTTATATCCGATTTCTATATTAAATGTGATTTTTCATGTTAAATTGTAATTTGTTTTTAGGCAATGGTACATCGTAATTGGGCTTGTAGCTGTTTGTTTTTTGAGCTTTTTGTTGGGCTTCTATTTTCTCATAGAAAAAAAAAGACCAAAAAGTAAACGCTAAAAGAATCCTCGTTGACTGTGATCGATCGAGCGCTAACGTAATTCTCGGTTGATCGGGCACTAGGCGTGTCCTTTTTCTTTCTCTCTTGGTTTAAAGTTTCACTGTACTAGCATCTCTGAAGATAGAAAGAACAATCACTGAAATAGGGGACTCCGTTTATACCGCGATGTTGAGCCAGTCTGCGCTCGTGGCAATCGATGCTTTCCGGTTGCAGATCTCGGTGTGCGGCTCACTATTGGGGGAGAAATTTCACCAAGCAAAGAAAAACGTGAGCAACTCTCGTATCATCAGTTCGACTACATCGTTTCAGAATCCAGGCCTGAATAAAAATGTTTCTCACCTTCTGATGGCCGACCAGCAGAGGAAGACGACGTAGATCCCCATCAGCCCTGGCGCCAGATACCCCGCCTTCACCTGAATTTTCAGAACAGGTCACCAGTCAGGCAAATCCCTTCTCCCCATGATTTGATTTCAGCGAATATCCATTCTTTTTTATGGTAATTACCTTGGAGTTGACAGAGATGAATGTCATGAGCTGCACGAGGACGAGCGTGACGGTGATGAAGAGGATGTTGAGCCTGCACTCCAGATTGGGCGTGTACCAGACGTACATGAGTACGATCCCCAGGAGGGCGCCCACGTACGCCACGATCGACACCACCTGCACCTGCATTTGGCTGCACCACCCGTCAACCGTCAGTCAGATTTCACAGCAACGATGGTGGTCGGTTCAGAGGAGAAAAAAAAAAGATCGAGTAGAGTACCCACCATCGCTTGAGGTTTGCCTCCGAGCGGCAGCAGTCGTTGAGCCACGTGACGAACCTGGTCACGCTGACGAGCTGGATCACGAGGAACGCCCTGCAAGACAAGTTGGTCAGAGACATGCCACGTTGCTGAATGTCTGAAGAAAGTCAGCGAGACTGTAAGTCTGTACCCTGCTCCGAAATGGGCGAGCTTGCCGTAGAGCTGGATGAGCGGGGAGGGGGCGAAGAAGGGGACGGCGGTGAGGGCCATCCAGAGGGCGACCTTGGCCGGCCACCACTCGGAGTGCCACGAGTTGCGGCAGTCGTGCGTCTTCCGGGTCCGGGCGGTGGACAGGAACATGACGAAGAAGAAGAGGAAGCAGCCGAGGCTGATCCGGAGCACGCCCTCGGCGCCCAGGCAGTACCGCGCGCCCTTGCAGCCCTTGAGCCGCCGGAGCTCGCCCAGCAACGAGTGGCCGTAGTCCCGCACCGTCCAGGCCAGCAGGTTGGTGAGCAGGAAGATGAGCGCGTACACGTACCGCGCCATCATCGGGTTCGGCCCCATGCACACGTACCGCACGCAGCACGTGTCCTCCTCCATCACCTCGATGCACCGCTCCCCGCCGCACCGATCGCCGCAGCCGCCGTCCCTCTCCGACGATGTTGACGACGGCGACGCCGCCACGCTCGCGCCGCCGTCCCTCTCCATCGCCGCCGCCGGCGTCGTGGTGCCGGCGCCGCGTCCGCCGTCCCTCTCCGTCGTCGCCGGCGCGGTCGTGGGGGTGGCGCTCGTCGGATCAATCGTCATCATGGACCGATTCCTGCAGAGTCAAGAAGGAGCAGAGTCTGTTGGTTCACATTGTCACGCGGGCACCGCCGGGCACACGAGATTGTTCGTGGCGTACGCCACCATCGATCGATCTGCTACCTAGCTAGCTTAGCTAGTGGTGGTTTGATCGATCGGCTCGTGAGCGAAAACGATGTGTTCCTTCCCTTTGCACACAAGCCAGCCATATACTGTATATGTGTCACCACCCGCCGCAACGGAGTGCCGTTCGTTCTGGGCTTGGCTACTTTATGGCCAAGAATTACAAGCCCGACCATTTTCGGCGGCTTGTTTGCTTGGACAAACAACCACGACAGTTCTGCTCTGCCAAACGCCACGTACTGCTAAGTTTGACTCGTGTTTACCGCCGAATTTTGTAGTCCAAGCATGGCTAACTAACTACTGATTGACAACTACTAACCGTGACGGCTGTCCTAACTAAGTTTGCCAGAAAAGAGAACACGGCTAGCTAGCTAGTTTTATTTCCTCATTTATTTCCCTTTCAACGGCTAGGATAATATGTTGAACTATTGCAGATTCATTCACCAAAAGGGTTTTTATTCCAAAGGTGCATACATACTGTGCTATCAGGGTATCCAATTTGGCCTGCTTGAGGATTAGAAAAAGGAAAAGAAAAGGTGTGATGCATGACCAGGGAACATGCATGCGTTTTTGTGTAGCTAGCTAGCAGCAATTAAAGCGTGCGTGCTCTTGGCTTTAAAGGGGGATTAGGGTTAGCAGATGATGGAGGCATATAGCAGAAAGAACGAAAGCTCCATTCCACGACTCAATGGGAGGGGATAGATTCACGGGCGGCCGGCGGCACATGTCCTCCTTTCTGTGTGTGCCTGTCATGTGGAGCTTTGGATGTTTGTAGGGAAATCAAAAGAGCAAAGCCGCAAAGCAAAGCGTACAAAAAATGACAGCGGCGAGGGAAAAGGAGAGAATTAAAGGCAGGTGGTGAAATTGATTCGGATATACTACTTGCGTTAAGTCTGTAAGTATTCTTGCTTTAGTGCGATGATCATGTTGAAATATCTACTGTAGGTAGTTTGGGTTCAGACTTGAAAGAGTATTTGCTTGGAGCTTACTAATACCTTTGCAGGCTTTGCTCCTTTGCTTAACCTGGTCGTCTATCTACTCCTCTCTTTCTTCGTGCGCCCATGTTGTTGAGAGTAAAAAA
The DNA here is from genome assembly GCA_023614405.1 of Avena insularis. Taxonomy (NCBI): domain Eukaryota; kingdom Viridiplantae; phylum Streptophyta; class Magnoliopsida; order Poales; family Poaceae; genus Avena; species Avena insularis. Next base: position 23,534,132 of record CM042689.1, on the reverse strand, counting down.
AGGCTATATTGATCTGAGTCGTTCCTTCTCGCCTAGCTAGCTAGTAAGTATTACTCCGTATTAATTATTCTATTGTTCGTAATTATTCAAACTAGCAGATAGTTTGTGTGCTATTACGTGTATGTAAAGGGAGCGAGGATGTTCTTTGCAGGCAATCATCCCACTGATCGCATCCTTTTTATGCACATATCCTCTGAGCGATAGATATGTGGAACTGTTTACACGCGCGCGCGCACATATTCTCTGAGAACGAACGAATGATAAGGCATTTTTGAGAGCGAGGTTGACACCGCTAGCTAGACATTATTCTCCATACGGCTCCACTACACTAGACACGAGCATATATGGAATAGGAAGATATTTCCATGTGTCGATCGCAGGCACAAACTAATCAATCAATCAATCACGAGGAACTACGAAATCGGGGAAGCATTTACCTAACTCAGAGGATGCATGATTAAGAAGCAAGATTTACCTTAGTTAGCCACGTACGTCGCCGAAATGCGGAATCGGATCCTCCTCCTAGCCTCGGCCTGGTCGGCAGCTCGGCTCGGCTGCGGGAAGGAAGAAGGAATCTGGGAGAGGGAGAGGTCGTGAGGCACGGAACGCATCTGTGGGGAGTCTGGACTGCTACATACGTCGCTTGCGGTCCCGACCACGGAAGGCAGAACCGAATGCGCGCGCTATGTTGGTCTAGTGGTAGTAGCTAGTAGTATTATATTCTGTTGCGTTTGCGACCTCTCCCCGGCAACAGAACGGAACCGATCCGAGGGAGGAAAAAAACTGCAATTGGGCTCGAATATGTGCGACAGGGATAGCGCGCGGGGTGCAGTTCTTACGGTTTCTGCAGGGTTATGTCTCTGGATTCTAACGCCAAGACGGTATAAGGGGAGGTTCAGCTGTGGGTGATGGTGTTCATGCATGAATGGCCATGGAAGCAAACAAGCAAGGAATGAAGGTGGAGGAGGAGGATGACTCACATGTACCGGACGCCCGGAGGAAGAAGAAGCAGGAGAAGCGGTCGTGCAGGGTAATGTGTTCCTGCTGCAGCTAGCAGCTGCAGGTACGCGTTCGAAGCCGGCTTAACTGTGGCTGCCAAATGGCGCTGGCGCCGCGTGAGTTCGGTCGCGTCCTATTCTTCTCTCGTGCGAGAGAGCTGGGGTCTCGGGAGGAGGAGGAGGGAGAGAGGTGGAGATGGGACAGTGGAGGTGGCTGCCTATGTTGCTCCGTTTTATTCCCGCCGCGAGACGCCAGGCGCCGCAGCTATTTTAATTTTCTCTTTCTGCCGCGCGCGCTCGATCGGTGGATTTCCGAACAATTTTTTTTCCATTTCCTTTTGGCGTGGCACGGGCGTATACACGCGTACGCAGGCGCTCCCTCTCCACACACGCCCACGGGGCGGCCCTCGTCCTCGGATCCCAGCGCCGCTCCTGAGCTGCACATAAATTGCATATATGCAGCACTGCCTGGATTTTACCCAGTCCGGCTTAAAATCGTACGTCGCTGTTGCCATATCACACCGATCACTCGCGCGATGGGGTTGACACGTACGTGTCTGTACGTTTGAACCAAAAAAATATGTGGACCGAGTCGACCCCACCGCAAGATAGTCCGCTAGGCAACGCTCCAAAAAAAACCTCGATCGGGCTTGGATCTTGCGGCATGAGGAGGCAGACGAGACGACCCCTTGCGCCACAACTTTCACCGATCTTTTCTTTGCATTCCTGCATGTACTGTACGATACGAACGGATGGATGTGCCGTGCGACCTGCATTGAGGACAGAGATACAAAACCAGGTCTTTCTTAACCTTTTTCTGTTGTCCGCCCGCCGGCCGCGCTGGAGACCACCACTCTCTGTAATGGAGTCACGAGGTGCGGATCCTGGGTTTATCCCACCAACGAACGTGCCACAAGTTGTAGTTGTAGCACGGCCTCGATTATTTCCTGGATTGGTCAAAATGAACGTACGTCAGCCCGTCTATGGTTTTTCCTTTTTTGCTCTCGCCAGCACAGTGGCGAGAAGAAGCCAAGATCATAACAGGCTCTTCCGCTCGCAAAACTCCACACGTCGTCTTGGACTGGGGCTCTTTGACTCATACTAATAATTATATGTATATCCACTTAAGATGTTGATTCACACTTTCTACTTAAAAGATAGTGCATTATCGGTGGATAAAAGCATCTCTAGCGGACCCTTTAAAAGGGCGATCTTAAAACGCGTATAAGATCCAAGAAACACGAGACTTTACCGTGTGCTGGCTGGAGCGGAACAGATACCATATTTGCGATACATAAAAGAGAGAATATTCTCTTTTAATTGTTGGCATCGCTTTGTCGTCTCCTTGTATCCCCACCACCCACTCTCTCTCCTCCACGCCGCTATGGAGATGCTCAATCTAAACTTCTACGAGGTTGTGATGTTCGCCCACTACAAGATACTTGCGTCGTCGAGCACGAAGCTTCCGGCCGGCTTTGAGCTCAGCTACGCCGGGTGCCTATGGCGCCGCTTTTGCGTGCAACGAATTGGCGATACAGATCGAGGAGCGTCGCTGCCTACTGTTATACCTAGACCTCAAGCTCGGTCCAATAGGCTCGGCCCGAGTTTTGCCGGCCCGGAGCGAGCTGGGCTCGGCCCGCTGATACTGCTGGACCGAGCCGAGCGGAAGCATGGACAGCGGTGTCGGGCTGGCCGGCCAGTCGCTCGTCGGCTAAATCGCTTTTTTTTCAAATTATAAAAGGGCTGGATTAAGTAAGGAGATAGCCAGTTGGGCTGAATAATTGGGCCTGCTAGGTCACGTTTTGTTCGATGTCAGTTCGTTCCAGGTCGTGATGGTCCCTGTTCGTTCCATGTCCTACTAGCTGCCGCCCTGCCAAGAGTTATGTCGCCCGGCCGCGCGTCTCGCCACCTGCACCACCTCCTACTACCGCCATTGTCTGCAGGCTCTGCCGCGCCGCCACTCTCCTCTTCGACACCATCCCCCCTCTGCGACGCCGCCACTTACGCCGCCGCCCGAACGCCACCGCTGCACGAGCTCCGCGCCGCCGCCGCCACTTCCGTCGAAGAGGGCCACTGTCGATGACACATCGCTGCTGAGGCCTACATGAACCGGAGTTTGTTTGTCGAGAGAGCTCGCGAGCTTCAGCTGCGGCTTCGCGCGGCCGGAACTGGCTCGGGCTCGGCAAATCCAGCTCGAGCTTTTTGCAGCTCGGCGACGAGCTGGACCGAGCCAGCCCGCGTCCAGGTATACCTACTGTCAGAGCGGAAGAGGACAATGTCCCGGTACTAGTCCACGGGCACGTACTAGCCAAAGCGGTTCAAGAAGGAGCGGAAGGCAAGGATTTCGTTGTGCGGACGTGACCGGCGGACAGCTCCACCCGGATCTGCGCAACCCCGAAGGGAGGTGACACTTCTGGGCAGTGCATGGGCTTACGACCTCCACCGTTATCAAGACGACGCGCCGTGAAGAATTCGTCAGGAGGGCGAACGATGTCGGGATTGTCGACATCGATTCCGACGTGGAGGAGGAAGACGACGATGCAGAGGACGTCGTCAATGACGAAGGCGGCAACAACAACAACATAGTCGATTAGGTTACTTTAGCTTTCATTTTATCTATGTATGATAGCTTCATATTTAGATCAATGGAGAGTTCAGAAGTTGAAATGGTATCTTGTTATCCATGGCTGTCGTCTCAATTGACGAGTGGGATCTCCGTCGCGCGGCGAACTTCGGCTAGGTAGGGAGCGGTAGCGGCGGGCGACGGTGGACTTCTGCGTGGGAACCTCCGGCCTACCGCGGGTGGGGAACGGTAGTAGCGGGCTGGGCGGGCTTCTACGGGAGGAATCGGCCTAGCACGGGCGGAATCGACGGCGGTGCGTGGCGGGCATGTGGCAATTGGCAGCGGGAGGAGGGGAGCGAGCAACGGAGCGGGCTGAAATGTCCCTCTGCCAAGAGTTTCCACCGATACGGGCCCGTCTCGGGTCGGCGTCGAAAAGCTTGTATTTAAAGGCTTTGGGTGCGTTATCTAGGCCCCCTTAAAAAATGTAAAGGTCGAGATGGCATGCGGGGCTGGTGTGTCCAAGTTTTTTGTCTAAAACTTTAAACTAATGGTTATTTGAAGGATTCGTTCTTTTTAAGAAGTCTGCTAGATAGAGATGCTCTAAGTCTGACCCCGTCCATATGCAGCTTAACTGAAGTAGGAGCTGATGACCCTCTCGGAGAACCATGGCCGGCCCCAGCCATGGGTTTTTCTTACCCCTCCGCCATGTGGGTTTTCAAATTGTCGCTGTAGCAACATAATCACCGTTTGGACGTGCAGCGATGACGTGGACACCTAGGTGTACTTGTACGTTTGAAGGAGGTCGCACAGGAGTCTCTGTTCACAAAAAAAGATGTGGACCGGGTCGACCCCACCGCAAGATAGTCCGCTAGGCAACGCTCCAAAATCCTGCTAGTATCTCTTGGCCGCTCGCCTTGGCTTGGATCATGACAGGAAGGAGGAAGATGTGGCGACCCCCGTCCGGTGTGGTCTGAGCGCCACAATTGCGCCGAAACGGCAAAGAGCCAAAGATTACCAAAAAAAAATAGCAGTACGGCCAGGCCCTGTATCCGCCACAACTGGGCAGCGACATTTTCTTACATCTACTGTCGTACTGATGCACATACATGTGGACGGATATGCCTCCCCCTCTCTGAGTCTCAGAAAACAGATATAAAATCAGGTCTCTTTTTTTCTTAACCTTATTCTATCGTCCGGACGCCGGCTAGAGGTCGCCCTCTGTTAAAATTGTCCGGATGTACTCCCTCATGCTTAAAATATAAGAGTATGTACAATGGTTGATAAGACAGTCTTATCTTATACAGGACAAGTAATCTTGATATGATGCTGACAAAACATTATGTATAATGATTATTTTTTAGTCTTACCTCTAGCTACAGATATTTCTAAATATGTGATGAGACATATCGTGCTAAGAGATCATCTTTTGGCTAAGATAAGACATAGGTCTTTTTTTTGTTCCTCTCTCCTCCAACTCAGCAATCATCATACGTGACATTGCTAAGACAAAAACCATTTTACGCGCCCTAAGATGTTTTACAATCTGTTACGACAACGCTTATAACGTGAATTGTACAAAAAATACCCTCCACTCTTGTCCGAACGGTAATTTGAAATTTTGAACTGCTAGATCAGGTTCATCGCCCGCCTCGATTGGGACCTGGCAATGGCGGCTTCCTAGTCGTTCCCTTGTTGAAGGCATCGTTTGTAGATTAATTGTACCTTCTCCGGGGTAAAAACCGAGGATCTGACCATGATGGTTGGACCGGACGACGACGGTGGTTGTGCACCGTTTTCTTTTGAGAGGCGTCGTTTTGGTGAACCTTTTTCAGAGTGCAGGTGTCCTCGCCACCGTTGGGGCTCTTGCTCTTGTGAGTCACCGTTTGCTTTAGCAGGGTTTTTCTTTTTTTGACTGTGTGCATCCTTAGTATGATACTCTAGATATTATGTTTTTGCAAAGTCTAGGCGTAATTGGTATCATCTTGGTATTTATATATTCTTTGATATGGATATGGCTGGGAGGACAGATACAAAACCAGGTCTTTCTTAACCTTTTTTCTACCTCGCCCGTCCGCGCTGGACAGCATCCCGGCCGGATCCTCCCACCAACGACAAGTTGTAGCACTGCCTGAATTATTGGGCAGATCTAGGTTACCTAGTTGGATTAGTCAAAATGGACGTCAGACCCTTGTTTCTATGTTGGCTCTCCCAGGGAAGAAGCCAAGATCATAATAGGCTCTTCCACTCGCTAAACTCCACAAATCATCTTGCCTTTGGGGCGCTTACTTTGACTCTCGTACGTGCTCTCTGCGACCATCCGTCAAGTTGTGGATTCACTTTCTGATTAAAGGACACTCCGCTTTGTGCATTGGCCGTTGGATATAAAAATTAAAATAAGTCTAGCATGATGGTCGCTTTGTGCATTGGCCGCTTTGTGCGAGCGTAGGTGTAGTTCATGGTGCAGCCGCGTGCTTCCAACTGAGACGCACTCGGCCGTGCATGTGGAGGGCGAAATCAGTTGGCTACTGGTGATTTCATGATGGTCTGTCGTGCGTGCTCGTGGAAGCACGAAAAAAAGGTCATTTCTTTTTATTTTTGTGAAAACAAATCAAGCATTGGCTAAAATGCACTAATACACTAATACACTCTGATTGCCCTCCCTAATCAAACTTATAACACTAATACACTCTGATTGCCCCTCTCAATGATAAATTCTGGCTCGGTCCCTAGTGGTAGACGTATAAATCCGATGGTGCCGGCAGGAGACCACGTGAACATGGGAGGCACCCTTCGTCCATGGGCTCTGACTGTGTGTGTGTAGTCAGACGCGGCGGCCTAGATCTAGAGATGGTGATGGCCTTCTGTTGTGTGGTTTGAGGCCGGCGGCGGTATGCGACGTCCCCTCCATTGAACCACGTGGATTCCATCGGTGGGGGTACGGGGGCTCCCTACCTCGTCGTTGCTGGAGTCGCCGGTACTTCATCTGCATGTCTAGATACTTGTTCACTTGATGTGTCCACTCGTGGAAGTGCTCGGGTATGCAAAGAGTGTCAGAATAAAGTAGCAAGAATCCAATGGGGAATCAAAGTCATGCGAGGATATGAGCGAATTCACCTTATCTTGTAGGACTCGAGCCATGGATCCACTGGCGGACGCACCATACCTATTGCCCGGGCACTTGCCCGGGCTTCTGGCAGGCGCGCAGCTTAAGTTTGTTGTTAAATGACGCAAAATTTAGCTATCTAAGTATCTAGAATTACTGTTTGTCCACGCTTAAAAATAATCTTGGGTCCGCCACTGCATGGATCCATTTGGGAGACTTAGCGGTGTAGATGTAGAAATGGCCGTTGGACGGGCTGCATCAGTAATGGTTGTGATTTTATTTTTAATTTTTGCATTGATTAAATCCAGTTACATACTAGGTTCAACTAAAATTTTCTTCTTAGAATGTGGAATGACATCATCTAACTCCGATTTAAGTTAGTTATCACACTAGTAGAGAAGAACCTAGTAACAACGCCGGGCGAAAACAGCGTTAGCGACCTATTTTAGCCACAATAATAATACGATGCCACCGATAAAGTTATGTCCTAGTACTAGTATTACAGAACTAACTAAACCTACATATTTCTCTAAAAAAAATAAACCTACATAATACGCCGAGGAATTTCATTCAAAATACAGCGAAGATTCCATAAAGTACAGCGTGGGATTTAAAAGAGGGAGAATTTCATTACAAATTAGGATTATTATTACATTTTTAACAAAAATTAAATTGACTTAAATAAACCCTATTTATATTGTACTGATGGGGAGGTCCATCTGTGCTGCTATCGCCCCTGCCATCAGCACCGCCGCCAAAGAGGTTGTCATTGCTTCCTTGCTCCGACAGTGACACCATTCTCCAACACAGTCGATCGCCATTGCCGTCGTCAAAGGTGATGAAGCCAAAATCTTCCACGAACCATCAGCTGGTGGCGGTCTTGGGGGTTGGGGAAGCTGGCTACACAACGTTTAGTAATGAGATGATGGTTGCGGTCAGGGGCGAAGTCAGGATCCATACAAACCCCGGGCAATTTTGAATTTAGTGTTGAAATTAGACTATTTGCTAAGTTGATTTTTTTTAAAAAAAATCTCTAACATGTAAGTAAGTACAAGGTTTGCACCCAGGGTCATTGCACGTGTTGCCAGGGATGTGGCTCCGCCACTGGTTGTGGTAAGCCCCGGTGTATCCACAGGGTCGTCGGGTGTGTGAAGGCCGGACAGGATGACAAGAGGATCTACTCGCGGGTGTCGCCCTGCGTGGCAGTTCCGGAAGACGTTGTCTACAGTTAGCCCCCTCCACCACTCATTGGGCGCCTTGATGTTCTTCAGGTCTAGCCAGTTGGGGCCTTTGAAGCGAGCGATGGCCAGCTGCCTCTCCGCGACAAAGAGCTCCGGCCAGTGGTCGCAGTCGATGGCGAGCAAGGGATCAACCCTCTTCTCCTCGGTGAGTGCCACACTGCGCATAGATGAGGACATGTCGCGGCAAGCCCTCGATCGAAGGAGAGACGGTACAGCTAGACCATAGGCCCTGATGAGCCAGCCACACGGCTGTCGCGTGTCCGGCGGGGCAAGAAGGCCGTACCTGGCGAACTCGTTGGCTATCTCCTTGGTGATCGAGGTTGCGCGGCCAATGGCTGCCCGCATGCGGGATCTTGGCGACAGGTTGCATGCAGAAAGCTTTGATGGGGAGAGGAAACTCGGCGAGCAGAGGATACACGACGAGAGGTATATGCAAATTGGTACACATCTGACTTGGCATTAATGGTGGCGTGGGAAAGAAGGGTATTTCTCAATGTTGCTCTTTCTAAGTAGTACTCCATATAAACTATTTTTTAGCAACTAAAATATAACTGGTATCGAATAGGAATATTCATGTAATTATCTATCACATTTGATCCAAGAATTGTTTGAATGAATCTGAATTGTTTTTGAAACAGTCTATCTTTGCCTAAAAATTATTTGCCTAAAGAGTCTACCATTTTTTCCGTAGCACAACACTTTCGAATGTCATAACAAGATTTTTTTAACTTACCCATGAGCTACATGCCATAGCGCACGTCACCTATATTCACTATACAAAATCAACAGTAGCCTACAGAAGGGCGTGGCTAGCTTACGGAATATATAAGGGAGTAGCAAAAGAAAAACCGCACATCAATTATCGACTCTTAAGAGTATGTATAATGCGGTGACGTTAGTCTTCTTTTATGGTTTTCACATCGGATTTTTGTTTAGTTGGAGGTGAGAGAAATAAAAAAAAAGAAAACTGTTTTCACTTAGCTAACGGATGATCTCTTAAAAATAAGAGAAGGCTATTTTCTCTATTGTACCATATGTCTTCTCTTAGAAAAACAATTTCTTATTAAAGTTAGTTAATTCTCATTTATTGCTAGAGATGGCAATAAAAGATACGGATTTGCTAGTTCTCGGGCGTCTGAGAACTTCTTAAGTCTCAATCGACTCTTTCAGCGTTTGATTTACCTCGTGATTTGCAAAATAAAAGTTACACATGAGTTGCAACTCGGGTGTAACTAAGAATTTAATGAGTTGTAACTAAGAACTAGTACAAATCTTATAAGTTGCAACTAGATTGCAACTGAGAATTAGCACAAATATTAGGATGACATCAGCGACTTAGACATAACTAGTTCTTAAGCGCCTGAGATCTAGTCACTCCCTAAAAGATAATGCATTGTACAACTTATATATAGTATCTTCTCTAGATGATATTTAGGGCTAAGAGAAGGTATACCTTTTCTAGCACTATACATGCCCTACGGTTGTGTCACAGAAAAAAGTACGGCAAATGGAAAAACTCAGATTCACGAAAGAAACAAAATCATACTTGCTCGGATGTAAATCAACGACAATTATTATAGATCATAGTGAGTACAAAAAAGCCTAAAACTAAAAGCAAAAGCCCATAGAACAGCAAAAAGGACAAAAAGAAGAAACAAGGCCAGCCCAGTAAGGAGCTTCTCTCGGGAAAAAGGCCCCATAACACGTACGGGAAAATAACAACGGGTATAATCCTTCATTAAGCAAAAAAAAAATGTACATGCTGACGTGTTAAATCTCAGTCGATTGACCGTTCCTTAATTTTACACCATTGATGGATACCCTTGCAGAAATTCAGAGAATACTTGCGCTCAAGAAAATTTATTGGGATCCACACTCCCAATGCAAGCTGATTTCTGGATCAAGTGAAGGTGGTGCCGCTTTATTCAAGCTACTGTACTATGGCCAGCCTGCTTGCTTAGCACAATCTCCTCAATTACACAAGCAGATGAGTATCTGTTCTGGCTTAGGCCGTGTATTTGAGGTTGGTCCCGTATTTAGAGCAGAAAACTCAAACACTCCAAGCATTTGAGCGAGTTTACCGGGTTGGATGCAGAAATGGAGATAGTGAAGCACTACTTTGAGATAAGGAAGATTTTGGAAGGAGAAAAGTTTACTCCCGCGTCTTAAAATAAATATCGCATGTTTATCAAAATTTAGATAAATCTATGTACTAAATGATGTCTAGATTCGTGCAGTTTTTAACAAATCTGTGACATCTATTTTGAGATGGAGGAATACTTCATTTATCAAAGTTATGGTGACCAAGGACCTGTTTTTGTACACATGTTTGTGATACTCCTTCCGTACAGAAATAACTGACTTAGGTTTGTCTATATTCGAATGTATCTAAACGCGTTTTAGTGTATAGATACATTTATATATAGACAAACTCAAGTCGATTATTTCTGAACGAAAAAAGTATTATAGATGGCTTATTATAGATGGCTTATTCGTAGCAATATTCAACTACTTGAATAAAAATTGCAAGACGGAGCTGGAGGCCATTAATCAGCAGTATCCGTTTGAACCTCTGAAGGTAAAGCCTTATTTCATATTGTGTTATGTTATCTCTGTATGCTTGTGCCCAAAAGACTGTTCCAATTTTTTGATTATTTCTACAGTACCTAGAGAAAACCTTGAAGCTAAGATATGCGGAAGGGATTAAAATGTTAAGGTATTAGAGCATCTCCAAGAGCTTACCAAAAATATAAGTAAAATGGGTAATAACTGTTTTTTTGTAAGTGGAGACAAAACCAAAGCTCTAACAGCTTACCAAAAGTGGTCCCCACCAAAAACATTTGGGTGATCACCCATTTTTTATCCCCTCCTATCCATATATGGGTAAGACTAGTCAGATTTGGGTAAGATGCCACATCAGCAAAACCAACGCGGGAGCCTCTAACGGCCACGCGCGAAAGCTTCCGTGCCTGATTTCGGCGTCGGTCGTCGTCCTCCTCACCGTCACAGGTCACCTGTGACCGTCTGCCGCGCCACCACGCACCTCCGCGGTAGTCTCCGTGCTACTACCGGGCCACATGCGTCCCATGGTCATCGTCATGCTACTCGGGAAAGCAGCAGCGAACAACCCCGTTGGCGCGTCGACGGCCCCGATTTGCCGTCGCGGGCAACCTGCCGTTCAAGCGTGGACCTCCGCCACCACCCCACCTTTTCTCTCTGCCGCCCCCACCCACCAGCGACCTCCATGACCCCACCTGCGCCACCCCACCTGCTAGCTCCCGAGGCCGTGCCCGGAAGTTGCCCCGGGTGCCGCGGCGGGTGCCCGTCGATGCACTTAGAGGTCGACGGCATGTTGGGGAGGCGGCTCGTCGGAGCTCCTCCTCACAAGAAAGGCACTGAAAATGACCTGATTGTTTTTTTAATATCTGAGGTTCCTTGTGTAAGAAATATGGACAATTTGTAGTTTACTCTTTTGTGAGGACCCAGTTGCATTTTGGGTAGCCAAAAAATGGGTAAGCTAGAAAACCAAAACTTTGTTGGCTTACCTAAACCCTCTCTCTCCTCTTATCCAAACACTTTTTTGCTTATCCATATATGGGTAAGCTTCATTGTTTGCTCTTATGCAATAGTTTTTTGGTATTATTCTCGGTACTGTATGAGTGATGTTAGAACTTCAATAGGTCCAGTATATGTTTGCTTCGTGCTTTGATTGAAGTGTCTAAGTTGAGAATCCCGTGACACAACAAATGTACTATTAATTGTTGTCTCAATGGTTATATGGTCATCAGATTAGAAAGAAACCTAAGAATTTACACCCTCGGTTCCAAATTGTAAGATGTTTTAGATATTTTAATATGGACTACATACAGACTGAAATGAGTGAACACACTAAAATGCGTCAATACATATGTGATTAAGAAAAATGCTAGAACTTCTTATAATTCGGAACGGAGTGTGTATATTTCAAATTTTCGCATATTTTTCTACCAATTTACGGTGTTCATCAAAAAATTCTTTTAGAAATAGTTATCTATCAATTGTTAATTACAGCTTTACCATTATTATAATGTTTTGTTGGTTGAATTTTGTACCCACTGTATTGTTTTGTTAACAAAATATAATCATGATCTTGTAGAAAATGGCAGCCTGTTCTAGTGTAACATCCTAAAAATATAAAACAATGATCATCAAACTCTAATCACTAAAATTAGGGTTAACAAAAACTTTGATTAATTAAAATCATATGAATGCATGTGTGTATGTGATGATTTGATAAATGCATGAAACAACTTGTGTGATTAACCTAAATAGCAAGAAATGGTTTAAAGATGAAAATAACATCATCTAAAACATTTCCAAGCAGAAACAAATAAAGAGAAAATAAAAAACAAATCAATTAAAGCAAATGGTCATTTTTGCCAATCTTGCTCACTAGGTCACTTTGAATGTTTCTAGTCCAAGATTTCAAACAGAAACTTTCCCAATTCTTTTCACTCCTTGTTAGAACAAGTAAAAGTGAATCAAAGCGCACCTTTCAAACTTACAGAAACATTTGGCAACCTTATTCAAATCACATTTTAAAATTGAATCTTTATCATATGTGAAGATCACCCATTTTCAAAACCCAACCAAACCAGTTCCCCTTGACTAATCCAACTAACCAGACACTCCCTAGTATGTGCCTAGCTAACCCACCAAGTTTGAATCCAAAATTTAAATTTGAATCTCTTGTGGCCATTTGATCAAACACCTTGCAGATACAAATCAAACAAATATCACACACTATAGTGTGCAATAATTGTGGCATAACTTGTTCCCTATCTAGCTCACTCTACACCCTTAGTAGACCATATAACTTGTTTAACCCCTCTAGCTCACTGTAAACCAGACCATGCCATTAATGGCAAGCATGTCGAGCCTCACCTTGCCACCCCATTGTCGACAGCAAGCGAGGAGCAGCACCAAGCCTAGCAAACATGTCTAGCAGGCACTCCACCGTCCACCGCCACTCCCTGTCCCAGCCCCGAGCACTACCAGCCCCTAGACCACACGTCAAGACCATGCCAAACCTCTCTGTGTGCGAGCCGAGAGCACGCCAGTGCGCCACCCTCGACCAGCACCCACAGACCGCGCGCCGCCCTCTCCGCGTGCGTGCGTGATCACCACCTCCCCAACAACCCCGCAGACATGCTCGTTCACCGCCGCGTGGACCACGCACGCTGTGCGCCATTAAAATCGCCGTCGGACCCGCTCAGAGTATCGACGCGTTCCGACCGATCAGCACCGCCCCACGCCTCGCCACCATGCCGTTGAGCTTCGCCAGGGAGCACAGCACCACCCCCTGCCGTCGCTCATGCCAATAGCACTGCGGCTGACGGACAGCGACCTCTCTCGTCCTCTTCAGCCACTATAAATAGAGGCCTCCACCGCTCGTTTTCTTCACACCAGTTCACTCCCCTCTCCCTTAGAACCACCCCACTTTACTCCCGGAGCAAGGCGAGCAGCGCATCGTCGGAATTTGGCCGGAGCCCGCCGCTGCTGGAGGAGAAGGGAGCCATCGATTGGAGCCGCCCTAGGAGAAGCTGCCGTTACCAGGAGGATCGTCGTCGTCGACTTCGTCATTTGCCCCCGTCGCCGATCATCGCCTGAGCCCCGGTGAGCCTCCCACGACCCCCACCTGCCGTGCTAGGGTTCTGTCTCGTCGGCGCTGCCCGACGTGGACGATGAACCAGAGCCGTTCGATTAGAACTAGATCCCACGGTTCACATCGCCCCGTACCGTTTCGCCCCTCACCGTCTCACTGACGCATGGGGACAACCACTTAACCAGCCCGCACGTGCGCTGTGCGTAGTGGGTCGGCCCAGTAAAACCTCATGCGTGACCCAACAATTCAAATTTAGTTTATTCATTTAATTTCAAACACAGTTCTGTACATAGATTCAAAAATCAACCTAGCTCGATTCACTAAACCAAAATGCATGAAACTAATTTTGTTAGAAAGGTACTGAAATGCTTAATCCAAACCCATTGGATTTAAACCATTTGGATGTATAGATCAACCATGGTAAAAATAACAAGGAAGAAGCTTTTCTGCATTCAAACATTTTTCAAAATTCAACCATAAATTTTTTTGAGTTGATTCCAACTCTCAAAAATCACATTTGATCATACCTTTCAGAATATATAAAAACATATGGGTTTACTTGCAGAGATAATATTCAAGTAATAAAATAATGCCCCATAGGCATTTATAGTCATTTTAATTAATAAAAATAAAAAGGTTAAACCTTATTAAATTGTGACACCACTTTAAATCACATTCCCATGTACTGAAATATGTGGTGATGGCATGTGTCAACATGATCCCATGTTTGAGTTGGAGAATATTAAATCTTAAGTAGTCTTTCAATGAGTAGAAATTACTTTTCTCAAATTAAAATAAATAAGACAAGTGCTTTAATCTTGTAATGATAGTGATGATGATACATCATCTAGTGTGAACCTTTGTGTGATGTTTAGAAATAGTTAAGTATTGTTTGGTGACTGTGTACCTCGTATTTATTTATAGACGCTAGTACCGACCAAGGATACGAGGAGGAATGAGGATACTACGAGGAAGAAGCCGAGGAGAACTTCAACCACTGCTCTGCACAAGGCAAGCCAATACTTGCAACCTTGCAAGCTAACACTTGCAAGATACCCTACTTATGCAAGTCTAATACTACTAGTTGAATGAGCAAGCTATTAACTTAGCAAGCTTACACCACTTGATACCCAATCCTAGTTTTACTTGCAAGCTTAATACTTTATTTTCTGTATCAAAGCTTTCTCTTAGGGTTTACATAGTGACATGTAGATTCTAGAAAGATAACTGAAGGTAGCATAAAGAGCATAAAATTTGGTCTAAGTTAGATAATCTTGATGTCATCCTAAGGCATGAGATTGAACTTAGCTAATACCCACTTATTTATTACCCATCATTAGTCTTTACCCCCACTTGTAGATGCTAGTGCTAAGCATAAAACTTGATCAACTTTAGATGGGAATACTTGGAGAAAATGGTTATGAAAACCTTAGAATGATGAGTAATTCTACTGAAATGTTTTGACATGTGTTCTTGAACACCAGATGATTTTGATGATGAAAATGTTGAGACATGAGCCTTAGTCCTTTATAAAACTGATGGTTGTCTGGATGCGATACCATTCCAATTTTACCGTACAACCATAATACCCAAAAATTGGGTAGGGCTTGACTAGAAATTTATATATCTTAGTATGGGTTCCCTTGCGGCCAAGGTCTGAGATGAGGCTACCTTGTGAAGATTGTCCACCTGTGTAGTACCCAAGATGACAGTTGGTCATGGTTGGGAGGCCAAACTCACAGAAGAGGTGCCTATACTAGGGAGGGTAATTGAAAGGTTAGGATTGATTATCCGCATACTAAGTATGGTGACTTCAGGATTGCTCCTGATGGATGTATTGAATGTTGTGGTGAAAGTGTACAATCTCTGCAGAGTGTCAAACTATTTGAATAGCCGCGTCCACGGTTATGGACAGTTGGAGTGGCCATACTGTTCTATCGTCAGATGTTTTCAAAACAACTTATGAAATGATTTATGACTTTGACTTGACCACAACAGAGTTGTGACATGAAATGCAAGTTCCCACTTAGGTGTTATAAAACTTTAAACTGGTTTTCTTTGCTTATGAACTTAGTAGAGGTAAATCTGGCTTTTTGCAAAACAACCCTAGAGCTTAGTATCCTACTACAACCCCCCCCCCCATTAACTTGTTAGTATTAGTTTGCGAGTACTTAAAGAGTACTCATGGCTTTGTCCCTAGCTATTCCCGTGGCCAGACTATGAAGAGGAGTACCAGGATGATGGACCGCGGGAAGGTTACGATAACTAGGATCATCTCTCATCGTCAGCATTGCGTGTGACCCTGAAGATGGAGCTTCGCCTACGCCATCGTTATCTTTACGTTATTCCGCTGCTTGAGTTGTATTAAGAACTGGATCATGATATCCTTATTTGTGTAAGACCTTATGTATGGTTTGTAATGGATGATGTACTGTGATATCCAAATCTGTTATGTCTCGCAAAAATGGTAATCCTGGGATTGCGATGTATGGCATAACAGGCATCTGGGATTAAAAATCCGGGTGTTGACAAGTTGGTATCAGAGCCATCCTGACCATAGGAGACCCTAGTTAGAATGGACGTTTGAATCAAAAACTTAGTTTTAATACAAAAGGAAGTGAGTATTTACAAAAACCTATTCTCATTCTTATCACTTGGATTCTTTCCTGAAAATTCATGTTCCTCAAAAATTCTTGCAAAGTACATAAAATTTGACACCCTTGATCACTCTACTAACTTACTCATGCTATATTCTTATAGATGGACATGAATTACAGCAAGTTTTATCAGTTGGGGAATGGAGGAGACCTCATCTTTGAGCGAGACTTGGACCAGCTGTCGGAGATGCTGGAGCGTCCACGCCCCGAGTTCTTCGGAGCTCGGCTCAATGATCGGGAAGGAGAATATCTGCAATGGTTAGTTGTTGCAAGTCTCCGAGGAAAGATTGAACCCCCCACTGCAGAGGGAATTCAGTTCACCTTAAGAGAGAACAACTGGCTCGATGGACTTGCCAGGGCAATGCAGGAAGCTCTTGCCCATCTGTGTGGACAGAGCATCAACCAAATCAAGGGTACCCGCTTTAATTTCTACCCAAGGCGTGATGTTATGGGACAGCCACTGGAGGCCCCATAACACCCCGAGCTGAAGAATCAATTGGACCACCTCAGCTTCATGATGTACGACCGTCGGAAGCCCGTTCCTATGCCAACCACAAGTACGCCATCGCCAAGAAGAAGGATCAGACCCTCACCATGCTAGTGAAGGATCGCAAGTCTCGTCATTGTTAGCTCAACAATAAGGAGCGCATCATTTCCCGTCTTCGGTATCGGATCATGGATTTGGAGGAGACCATCCACGAGAGAGATATGCAGCTGGAGGAGAGGCAGAATGCCAGGGAAGACCTTCGTGGAGACCCCTACTCCTATCTCAGTGATGATAATGACTTTCTGGAGGATCGGGCTATGGACTTCTTCACCGATGAGGATGACTTCGCCTTCATCGATGATGATGATGAGGAGGAGGACACTGACTCCAAGGAGTAGTAGCACTTGAGCACTAGCGTTAGTGAGTTGTATTCGGTCCCACTGTATCGTAGTTTCACAGAATGGTTCTTAAAACCATCTGTTTTTCTTTATTGTGGTGTGTGTTTGTATTGTGTGCTATGAATGAATGAATGAATGAAAATCAAGTTGCTAGAAAAATCCGAGTCAAACTTTAAAATCTTTCCAAAAAAAACCTGAACCTTAGAAATTTCTCTCTTTTCTCATGATCTATCTCAATCTTCAGATGCCTCGCGGAGGAAGCGGTTCATCCCCGAACCCGATGTTTCAGATCTTGCAAATGTTGGTTTCTGACCGCGAAGCTGAACGAGCCGAACGTTAAGCCAACTTAGCCACCCTTCAACACATCGCCCAGATGGCCAACAACAATCAAGGCCATGGAAATCAGGACAACCATGGATCTAAGCTCAAGAAATTCCAGAACACCAATCCACCTGTTTTCACTATGTCAGAAGAGCCCCTAGATGCAGATGATTGGCTGCAAACCATGGAGAACAATCTGGAGGTCGCAGGAGTGGAAGCTAACAAGAAAGTTCTGTTCGCCACTCACTATTTCGCCGGAGATGCAAGAGCATGGTGGAACAGCGTTCGTGCAATGACCGGAGGTCAGATGATGACTTGGGATGAATTCAAGGTCAAGTTCAGCAGAACCCATGTGCCACCGGGTTTAATCAAGAGGATGAGAGATGAATTCAGGGAACTGAAGCAAGGAAGGATGACCGTAGTGGAATACCGTGACAAATTCTTGTCATTGGCTAGGTATGCACCGGATGAGATCGACACCGAAGCCAAGAAGAAGGAGAGATTCTTGAATGGTCTGCAAGATGAGATGCAGACAGTGTTAGTCAATATCCCCTTTGCTGATATTGAAGCCTTAGTGAACTCTGCCATTCAGATGGAAGAAAAGAGCAACCAAGCCAATGAGAACCGCAAGCGCCGCATGATGCATCAACCAGGAACCCACCATACACCAAAGTATTGCCCCAACCCATCTCCAGGATTTGCCCCAAGAACCCCTGATGAACCGTCCGACCTATCCCAACCGTGGAAACCCAAGGCCCGGAGGAAACCACAACAACCCCGACAATCCTAGCAATTTCAACCGTGCACCACCCAAGTTCAACAACAACAATGCCGCCACCAACACCAACACAGCCCCAAGGACTGGAAGCAATGTTGTGCCTGTTGTAGCGAAGGACAAGTCGCAGGTGACTTGTTATGAATGTGGAACCAAGGGTCACTATTCCAATGAGTGCCCCAAGAAGATTGATGCAGCCCCCAATGCAAATGCCCCAGCTCAGCAGCAGCGTTGTGTTCAGCCCGGAAGAAGGTTTGCCCCAGGAAACTCGCTCAACCGCAACGGCCGTCTTTTTTCTCATGCATGCTGAAGAAGCCCAAGAAGCGCCAAATGTCGTGCTGGGTATGTTTTCCGTTAACTCAGTACTTGCAAGAGTGTTGTTTGATTCTGGAGCATCGCACTCATTTTTCACTGAAGAATTTGCATGCATTAGTAAGATTCAACCAACCAAATTGAAGCATGTTATGATTGTTCAAATACCCGGTTCAACCACCAAAGCTAGGCAAATTTGCAAAGCCGTCCCTATCCGAATCCATGGCATAGATTTTTATGCTAATCTAATAGTACTCGGAACTAAAGGTTTGGAAGTAGTACTAGGAATGGATTGGATGTCCAAACACAAAGGATTAATTGACTATGCCAAGAAAGCCATAACCATGACCAGTACAGCCGAAATATCAGTCGATCATCTGTCTGAAACCTTGCCCCGTCAATTCAAGTGCAACAAGAGTATAGCCCAGCCAACCATTGACCAAGTCCGGATAGTCTGTGAATACCCTGATGTATTTCCAGATGTTTTGCCCGGTATGCCCCCAGATCGGGATATCGAGTTCATCATTGAACTAATCCCTGGAACCGGACCCATAGCCCAGAGACCATATGGTATGAACCCGTCTGAACTAGCAGAACTAAAGAAGCAACTGGATGCCATGTTGTAAATTGGACTGATTCAACCAAGTGCATCACCTTGGATATCACCTGTCTTGTTTGTGGACAAGAAAGATGGAGGTAACCGTTTGTGTACGGATTATCGGAAGTTGAATGATGTCACTATCAAAAACAAGTACCCGTTGCCGAAGATAGAAGATTTGTTTGACCAGTTGACTGGTGCCAAGGTGTTTTCTAAGATTGGTCTTAGAACTGGCTATCATCAACTCAAGATTCGCGCAGAGGATATTCCGAAGACTGCCTTTACCACCAGATATGGATTATACGAGTATACTGTCATATCTTTTGGATTAACCAATGCCCCCGCTTATTTCATGGACCTCATGAATAAGATTTTTATGGACTTCCTGGATAAGTTTGTCGTTGTTTTCATTGATGACATTCTGATTTATTCCAAATCGGAAGAAGAACATGAGATACATGTAAGGACCATTCTTGGAACCCTTAGAGAGCATCAGCTATATGCCAAGTTTAGCAAATGTGAATTCTGGTTACAGGAGGTAGGATTCCTTGGACATATTGTATAAACCGGAGGAATTGCCGTTGACCCTGCGAAGGTGAAAGATGTTGAAGATTGGCAAGCCCCAACCACTCAAACCCAAGTTCGGGCATTTCTCGGATTAGCGGGATACTACCGCAAGTTCGTAGAAGGATTCTCGAGTATCGCCAGACCCATGACCCAATTGCTGAAGAAGGACAAGAAGTTTGAATGGACTGACAAATGTGAAGCGAGTTTTCAAAAAATCAAGAGGAGATTGATTTCAGCCCCAATCTTGATCATGCCGGATATCACGAAACCCTTTGATGTGTATTGTGACGCATCCAAGATCGGTCTCGGATGTGCGCTAATGCAAGAAGGCAAAGTTATATCTTATCTATCCCGACAACTGAAGCAGCATGAATAGAATTATCCAACCCATGACCTTGAACTAGCAGTCGTAGTTCTAGCCCTGAAGACATGGAGGCATTACCTCATGGGAAACCGTTGTGATATTTATTCAGATCATAAGAGCCTAAAATATATATTCACTCAGAAGGAGTTGAATATGAGACAGACAAGATGGATTGAACTAATCAAGGACTATGATCTGGAAATTCACTATCACCCCGGTAAAGCCAATGTGGTAGCAGATGCCCTTAGCAGATTGTCGTGCCGCTTGAACTCCATGATTTTGAAGGAGCAACCAAGTTCGCACAAAGAGATGGAAGATTTTCGAATGGAATTAGTGAGTGAAGGATTTTTGGCTAGCATAAAACTTCAACCCACTTTGATCAGTCAGATCAAGGAGGCGCAGAGAGGAAATGCTAGTATCGACGGAATCAAACGGCGCATCGGTACAGGCAAAGTACCTGGATTCACCAAAGACGAAGAAGGAGTTCTGTGGTACAAAGGACGTCTCTGTGTACCAGCAGATTTGGAGTTGAAAGAAGTTATTTTGAAGTAAGCCCATGATACTCTTTATTCTATCCACCCTGGAGGAACGAAGATGTATCAGGATTTGATGGAACAATTTTGGTGGCATAAGATGAAGAGGGAAATCGGAAGCTATATCGCCAAGTGTGATATTTGTCAGAGAGTCAAGGCGGGAGATCAAAGACCCGCAGGACTGTTACAACCATTACAGATTTCGGAATGGAAATGGGATTCCGTTGGAATGGACTTTATCACCGGATTGCCTACTTCTAGTAGGGGAAATGACTCTATCTGGGTCATAGTTGACAGATTGTCCAAAGTCGCCCATTTCTTACCAGTCAAGACCACATACCAGAGTTCGAAGCTAGCGGAGTTATACATTGCTAGAATCGTCAGTTTGCACGGAGTCCCCAAGAACATTGTATCGGATCGAGGAACCTAGTTTACCTCGAGATTCTGGAAGAAAGTCCAAGAAGGTTTAGGAACCCGACTAGATTTCACCACCGCGTATCACCCTCAGACCGATGGACAAACGGAGTGAGTAAATCAAATACTCCAAGATATGTTAAGAGCATGTGTGCTCGAGTATGGATCTAAATGGGAAGACTGTCTGCCTTTCGCAGAATTTTCATACAATAACAGTTACCAAGCTAGTTTGCAAATGGCCCCATTTGAATTCATGTATGGAAGGAAGTGTCGCACCCCTTTGAATTGGTCGGAAGTAGGAGAGAGTCAGATTTTAGGACCCAATATCCTACGAGAAGCAGAAGAGAAAGTTCACAAGATTCGTGAGCACCTCAAGACCGCCTAGTTAAGACAGAAGAGTTACACCGACAAGAGACGTCGAGACCTTGCTTTCAATATCGGAGATTTCGTGTACCTTAAAGTGTCGCCATTGAAAGGAATGCAACGTTTCCAGCTCAAAGGAAAGTTAGCCCCCAGATATATCGGACCCTTCAAGATTCTGAATCATCGAGGAGAGGTATCATATCAATTGGAGCTGCCAGAGGAAATGTCAGCAGTGCACAATGTGTTCCATATATCGTTACTTCGCAAATGCCTTGTAGTTCTGGAGAAGACTGAAATTTTCAAGAACACTGATCACCGGACCATAGAGATCAATGATGACCTGACTTATCCCGAAGTACCCATCCGTATTTTGGAAGAAGCTTTCAGAGCCACCAGGACCCGAAGCATCAAGTTTCTCAAGATTCAGTGGAGCAACCACACTGAAGAAGAAGCTACACAGGGCCGAAGATCACATCAGGACGGAGTTTCCCGATCTCTTTAAATCCTAGGTAATCTTTTTCTTCCTTTTTCAAATCTCGGGACGAGATTTTGTTTAAGGGGGAAGGTTTGTAACATCCCAAAAATATAAAACAATGATCATAAAACTCTAATCACTAAAATTAGGGTTGACAAAAACTTTGATTAATTAAAATCATATGAATGCATGTGTGTATGTGATGATTTGATAAATGCATGAATGAACTTGTGTGATTAACCTAAATAGCAAGAAATGATTTAAAGATGAAAATAACATCATCTAAAACATTTCCAAGCAGAAACAAATAAAGAGAAAATCAAAAACAAATCAATTAAAGCAAATGGTCATTTTTGCTAATCTTGCTCACTAGGTCACTTTGAGTGTTTATAGTCCAAGATTTCAAACAGAAACTTCCCCAATTCTTTTCACCCCTTGCTAGAACAAGTAAAAGTGAATCAAAGCCCACCTTTTAAACTTACAGAAACATTTGGCAACCTTATTCAAATCACATTTTAAAATTGAATCTTTATCATATGTGAAGATCACCCATTTTCAAAACCCAACCAAATCAGTGCCCCTTGACTAATCCAACTAACCAGACACTCCCTAGTATGTGCCTAGCAAACCCATCAAGTTTGAATCCAAAATTCAAATTTGAATCTCTTGCGGCCATTTTATCAAACACCTTGCAGATACAAATCAAACAAACATCAAACACTATAGTGTGCAGTAATTTTGGCCTAACTTGTTCCCTATCTAGCTCACTCTACACCCTCAGTAGATCATCTAGCTTGTTTAACCCCTCTAGTTTACTCTAAACCAGAACATGCCATTAATGGCAAGCATGCCGAGCCTCACCTTGCCACCCTATTGTCAATAGCAAGCTAGGAGCAGCACCAAGCCTAGAAAGCATGTCTAGCAGGCACTCCACCGTCCACCGCCACTCCCTGTCCTAGCCCCAAGCACTGCCAGACCCTGGACCACACGACAAGACCGTGCCAAACCTCTCTGCGTGCGAGCCGAGAGCGCGCCAGTGCGCCACCCTCGACCAGCATCCGCAGACCGCGCACCGCCCTCGCCGCGTGCGTGCATGATCACCACCACCCCAACAACCCTGCAGACATGCCCGTTCGCTGCCGCGCGGACCATGCACGTTGTGCGCCATTAAAATCGCTGTCGGACCCGCCTAGAACATCGACGCGTTCCGATCGATCAGCATCGCCCCACGCCTCTCCACCACGCCTTTGAGCTTCACCAGGGAGCACAGCATCGCCCCCTATTGTCGCCCATGCCAGTAGCACTCTGTGCCGTCGACCATGACGAGCTTAGCTCGCGCTCGTCGGTCCCCTTCAGCCACTATAAATAGAGGCCTCCACCGCTCGTTTTATTCACACCAGTTCACTCCCCTCTCCCTCAGAACCACCCCACCTCACTCCCGGAGCAAGGCGAGCAGCGCATCGTCGGAGTTTGGCCGGAACCCACCGCTGCTGGGGGAGAAAGGAGCCGTCGATTAGAGCCGCCCCAGGAGAAGCTGTCGGTACCAGGAGGATCACCGTCGTCGACTTCGTCATTTGACCCCGTTGCCGACCATCGCCTGAACCCCGGTGATCCTCCCATGACCCCCACCTGCCGCGCTAGGGTTCTGTCTCGCCGGCGCTGCCCGACGTGGACGATGAACCAGAGCCGTTCGATTAGAACTAGATCCCACGGTTCACATTGCCCCGTACCGCTTCGCTCCTCACCGTCTCACTGACGTGTGGGGACAACCACTTAACCAGCCCACGCGTGCGCTGTGCGTAGTGGGCCGGCCCAGTAAAACCTCCCGCGCGACCCAACAATTCAAATTTAGTTTTATTCATTTAATTTCAAACACAGTTCTGTATATAGATTCAAAAATCAACCCAGCTCGATTTAGTGAACCAAAATGCATGAAACTAATTTTTTTAGAAAGGTACTGAAATGCTTAATCCAAACCCGTTGGATTCAAACTATTTGTATGTATAGATCAACCATGGTAAAAATAACAAGGCAGAAGCTTTTCTGCATTCAAACATTTTTCAAAATTCAACCATAAGAGTTTTTGAGTTGATTCCAACTCTCAAAAATCACATTTGATCATACCTTTCAGAATATATAAAAACATATGGGTTTACTTATAGAGATAATGGTCAAGTAATAAAATATTGCCCCATAGGCATTTATAGTCATTTTAATTAATTAAAATAAAAAGGGTAAACCTTATTAAATTGTGACACCACTTTAAATCACATTCCCATGTACTAAAATATGTGGTGATGGCATGTATCAACATGATCCCATGTTTGAGTTGGAGAATATTAAATCTTAAGTAGTCTTTCAATGAGTAGAAATTACTTTTCTCAAATTAAAATAAATAAGACAAGTGCTTTAATCTTGTAATGATAGTGATGATGATAGATCATCTAGTGTGAACCTTTGTGTGATGTTTAGAAATAGTTAAGTATTGTTTGGTGATTGTGTACCTCGTATTTATTTATAGACGCTAGTACCGACCAAGGATACGAGGAGGAAGGAGGATACTACGAGGAAGAAGCCGAGGAGAACTTCAACCACTGCTCTGCACAAGGCAAGCCAATACTTCCAACCTTGCAAGTTGCAAGATACCCTACTTATGCAAGCCTAATACTACTAGTTGAATGAGCAAGCTATTAACTTAGCAAGCTTACACCACTTGATACCCAATCCTAGTTTTACTTGCAAGTTAATACTTTATTTTCTGTATCAAAGCTTTCTCTTAAAGTTTACATAGTGACTTGTAGATTCTAGAAAGATAACTGAAGGTAGCATAAAGAACATAAAATTTGGTCTAAGTTAGATAATCTTGATGTCATCCTAAGTCATGAGATTGAACTTAGCTAATCCCCACTTATTTATTACCCCTCATTAGTCTTTACCCCCACTTGTATATGTTGGAATTATGCCCTAGAGGCAATAATAAAGATGTTATTATTATAATTCTTGTTCATGATAAAGTTTATATTCCATGCTAGAATTGTATTAAGCGAAAACTTTAATACTTGTGTGGTTTGTGAACAACACCGTGTCCCTAGTACGCCTCTATGGACTAGCTCATTGATCAATGATGGTTAAGATTTCCTAACCATAGACATGAGTTGTCAATTGATAATGAGATCATATCATTGGAGAATGATATGGTGGATAGACCCAAACTAAGCGAAGCAATTAGATCGTGTCATTGTGTTCATCTTTGCGAAGCTTTTCCTATGTCAAATATTGTATTCCTTAGACCATGAGATAATACAACTCCCTGTTATCGGAAGAAAGCTTTGAGGTCATCAAACGTCATCCTATGAGAGGGTGATCATAAAGGTGTCTCTCAGGTGATCGGAAAGTATCTGTTGGGTTGTATGTATCGAGATGGGATTTGTCCCTCCCAAGTCGGAGAGATATACTTCGGGCCCACTCGGTAATCGATATCAACACCGCTTGCAAGCATGTGGTTAAGGAGTTAATCACAAAGTGATATTGGATTACGAATCAGTAAAGTACTTTTGTGAACGAGATTGAACTAGGTATGATGATACCGACGATCAATCTCGCAAGTAAAATATCGCGAGACGAAGGGAATATATATATGGGATTGATTGAATCGGCATCGTGGTTCATCCGATATGAACATCGATGAATGTGTGGGAGTCAATATGGGTGCCTGCACTTGTTGATTATTGATAGAAGATCATGTCTCAGATATTCTCGAACTCAGGTCACACACTTAACGTGTCTTGATGCTAGGATAGATTGGATAATTGGTTTATGATTTTTTGTTCGGAGTCTCGGATGGGATCTGGGACATCACGAGAGGTTCCGGAATTGTCCGGAGAATAAGATTCATATAAGGCAGTGCAGTTTTTGGAGTTCGGAATTGTTCCGGATTAATCGGTATTGTACCGGAAGCTTCTAGAACCTTCCGGAAGGGGGCCAACGTGGTCCCACCTTCCGGGAGGGGACATGGGCCTATGAGGGAGTGTCCTGGCCGCATTGGGCCAGGGGCACAAGGCCCCATAGGTCCCAGCCGATTCTAGAGAGATTTGACTCGTTTAAATCTCCGGAGAGAATTTCTAGAAGAGGGAGAGTTTAAATTGTTTAAACTAGAGATAGAACCCTATCCCCCCACTCCTCCCTCCCTTGGCCGCCGGCCCAAGGCTTGGAGGAGGGGCTAGGGTTGGCCTCCCCCTTCCCCTCTATATATAGAGGGCTGGTGCGCCCCCTCCCATACACACCTTCCTCCAAACCCTAGTTGCCCTGCTGCCCTTCCACTCTCCCTCCCAACTGTTTGTAGGCGAAGCCCTGCTGCAGAAATTCTCCACCATATACACCACGCCGTCGTGTTGTAGATCCAATCCATCTCTCCACCATACTTGCTGGTCCGAGGAAGGAGGAGACGTCGAGGTGCTGCACGTGTGCATCTCACGGAGGCACCGCCACTTGTGGTGCTAGATCGGATCGGATCGTGAGGAGGAGAAGCGAGTACGACTACATCACCCACGTTCCGATTTAACGCTCACTGTCAGGCGAATCTTCAAGGGTATGAGGATCTAATCCAATCTCTCGTTGTTTGCATCTCCTAGATTAGATCTTGGCTTTCCTCTGCTCGCTCAGAGAAAATTTTGATTTACTATGCTGCTAAACCCTTCATGGTATCGAGCTAGATCTATGCGTAGATGTGATTCACGAGTAGAACGCAACATGGTTGTTGCGCGCTGATGTTTTCTGCAAGCCTCTTGTTTGTGTTCTTCTTATGACGCGATAGTGAGATTGAAGCGGTCCAGCTAACCTTACGCGACGTCGTCATGAGACCGGCTCCGCACTTGACGTGTGGCTTGTACCACACATGCGGCCGGTGGATGTCCGCTCTCACTATAGTTGTCATGGGATTAACACCGAGTTTGGCAACCATAATATCACCGCTGTGGCTTTCCGTAGGTAAGAATCGCCCTTAGCATCTACTCCCATAAGCCACGTAAAACATGGAACAACAAAGTAGAGGCGCCTAACTTGTTTTTGCAGGAGTGTTTTTCGTGATATGGTATGGCCCAAGATGTGATGTGTATAATGTATGCGATGATCATGTTTTGTAATGTTTCACGACTTGCATGTCGATGAGTACACAACCGTGAGCTATATGGTTGTCTTTATAATTGTGTATGACCTGAGTCAACTTCTTATACGCCATGTAATAGCTTTACTTTATCGCTAAGTAGTTAGCAATAGTTGTAGTTGCTATTCGTGGTGGAGGCAATCATGGTGGAGTGATGGATATCATGCCTAACGCACAAGATGGAGATCATTGCGCCAAGATTGGCTATACCATGTCACATAAAGTTATATGCATGTGATGTTTATCCTGTTATGTATCTTATTATGCTTAGATCATGACGGTAGCATTATAAGATGAGTCCTCACTTAAAGATCAAGATAAAAACTGTGTTCTCCCAAGTATGCACCGCTATAAAGTTCGTCGTGTCCAAGCATCACGTGATGATCGGGTGCTATAGACTCTACGCCACATACAACGGGTGCAAGCCGCTTTTGCACACGCTGAAATACTTGGTTTTACTTGACGAGCCTAGCATGTACAGACATGGCCTCGAACACATGAACCGAAAGGTTAAGCATGAGTCATATGAATGATATGATCGACACTTCGTTGTCCACCATTGAAACCACATCTCTTCTCGTGAAGATCGGATTAGGTGTGGTGAATTTGGATCATGTTCACTAAACAACTTGAGGGATGTTGAATTTAGTGGGAGTTCATCTAGTAATTTGATTAAGTTGAACTATTTATCATGAACATAGTCTAAATTGTACTTGCAAATACTGTAGATCACATGGCCAAGTCCAACTTCAACTTCAACGTTTTTGCTGAGAAAGAAAAGCTTAGAAACAATGGGTCTAACTTCACTAACTGGTTCCGCAATCTAAGAATCATTCTGTCTGGAGGACAAAAGGACTATGTCCTTGAGAAAGCGTTAGGTAACCCTCGCTGCAATCGCTACCGATGAGAAAGCTGTCTATCACCACGCAAAGATGATTATGGTGTGATTAAGAGCACCATGTTGTTTGCTATGGAACCGAACTTCAAAATCGCTTTTGAAAACTATCCCGCCCTTTGAGATTCTCGAGGAGCTGAAAACCATGTTCCGACTCAGCCCGCTCGAGAGATATGAGATCTCCGAGAAGTTCTTTAACCGCAAGATGGAGGAAGGGAGTTCCGTTAGTGAGCACGCCATTAAGATGTCTACACTCAACGCCTTGAGCAACTAGGACCGCAAGATTCCAGAGGAGCTCAAGATTGACAGTGGTTCGCAATCACTCCTCCCAGCTACAAAAAGTTTTGTAGTGACTCATAATCGATTGGTTCCACCGACACGATCATCGAGCTCTTCGCAAAATCAAGGCTGCGGAGGTGGACATCAAGAAGGATAATCATGTGTTGATGGTCAACAAGCCCTCCTTTAAGAAAGGTAAAGGTGCAAAGAAGCCCTTCAAGAAAGGCGGCGCAAGCGCTGTTGCTCGCCGAGAAAAAGCTCAAGTCTGGTCCCAAGCCGACATCGAGTGCTTCTATTGCAAGGACAAGGGTCATCGGAAGAATCGTCCGAAGTACTTAGCGGACAAGAAGGCTGGCACCATCAAAGGTATATTTGATATACATGTTATTGATGTTTTCCTTACTAGCCCTCGTTGTAGTGCTTGGGTATTTGATACTGGTTCAGTTGCTAATATTTGTAACTCGAAACAGGAGCTACGGAATAGACGGCTTTATAGGGATGAGGTGACGGCGCGCTGCTGGCAACGGATCAAGAGTTGATGTGATGGGCCGGCACGCCTCCTTAGTTTTACCTTCGATTAGTTTTAAACCTTAATAAATGTTATTATGTGCCTGCTTGAGCATGAACATTATTTCGATCGTGTTTATTGCAAGACGGTTATTCATTTAAATCGGAGAATAATGGTTGTTCTATTTATATGAGTAACATCTTTTATGGTCATGCACCTCTTGTGAATGGTTTATTTCTTCTAAATCTCGAAAGGGATGAAACACACATCCATAACATTGAGGCTAAGAGATGCAAAGTAGATAGTGATAATACTACTTATTTGTGGCACTGCTCAGGTCATATTGGTGTAAAGCGATGAAGAAACTCCATTCTGATGAACTTTTGGAGTCTCTTGATTTTGAATCATTTGACACATGCGAACCATGCCTCATGGGCAAGATGATCAAAACCCCGTCCTCCGGTATGATGGAGCGAGCAACGGACTTGTTGGAAATCATACATACCGATGTATGCGGACCGATGAGTGTTTCGACGCTACGGTGGATATCGCTATTTTCTCACTTTACCGATGACTTAAGTAGATATGGGTATATCTATTTAATGAAACATAAATCTGAAACGCTTGAAAAGTTCAAAGAATTTCAGAATGAAGTGGAGAACCATCGTAATGTAAAGATTAAGTTTCTACGATCCGATCGTGGGGCGAATATTTGAGTTATGATTTTCTCACGCATCTCAAAGCAAGTGGAATCGCTTCACAACTCACGCCATCCGAACACCACATCGCAATGGTGTGTCTGAGCGGAATCGAACCCTATTAGATATGGTCCGATCGATGATGTCTCTTACTGATTTGCCGTTATCATTTTGGGGTTATGCATTAGAAACCGCTGCATTCACTTTAAATAGGGCTCCATCTAAATCCGTTGAGACGACACCGTATGAACTGTGGTTTGGTGCTAAACCTAAGCTGTCGCTTTCTTAAAGTTTGGGGATGCGGCTTACGCCAAGAAGTTGATGCCGGACAAGCTCGAACCCAAAGCGAGAAATGCGCCTTCATAGGATACCCTAAGGAAACTATTGGGTATACCTTCTATCACGTAACCGAAGGCAAAGTGTTTGTCGAAGAACGGTTCCTTTCTTGAGAAGGAGTTTCTCTCGAAAGAAGTGAGTGGGAGGAAAGTAGAGCTAGACGAGGTTATTGAACCTTCTCTTGAATTGAGAGTAGCGCAAGACCTGAAATTGTTCCAGGTCACCGCACCAACAATAGAGGAAGCAAATGACAAGGATCATGAAGCTTGGACGATGTCACATCGAACGTCAAGAGTCGACAAGGTCGCGTCTCCCGAAAGTGGTACGGCAACTGTCTTGACTGTCTTGTTAGTAGAAGATGGTGAACCTACGAACTATGAGGAAGCGATGATGAGCCCAGACTCGAGAAATGGCTAGAAGCCATGAAATCTGAATTGGGATCCATGAGCGAAAACCAAGTATGGACTTTGGTGGACCTCCTAGCATCGAAAGGCCGTTGAGTGCAAATGGATCTTCAAGAAGAAAACGGACGGATGGTAATGTTACTATAAAGCACGGCTTGTTGCGAAGGTTTTCGACAAGTTCAAGGTGTTGACTACGATGAGACTTTCTCTCCGTAGCGATGTTTAAGTCCATTCGGATTTTATTAGCAATTGCTGCGTTTCATGATTATGAAATATGGCAAATGGATGTCAAGATTGCTTTCCTCAATGGCAACATTGATGAAGAGTTGTATATGATGCAACCCAAGGTTTTGTCGATCCTAAGGATGTCGATAAAGTATGCAAACTTCAGCTCCATTTATGGATCAAGCATCTCGGAGTTGGAACCTTCGCTTTGATCAAGTGATCAAGAGCTTTGGATTTGTTCCAAATTGCTACGAAGCTTGCATCTACAAGAAAGTGAGTGGGAGCTTGACGCTTCGGTACTATATGTGGATGACATATTGATTATTGGAAATGACATCAACATGCTTAACGATGTGAAGAGTTATTTGAACAAGTGTTTTTCAATGAAAGACCTAGGTGAAGTCGCTTATATATTGGGCATCAAAATCTATAGAGATAGACAAAGACGCTCGATAGCTTTAAGCCAGTACATACCTAGACAAAGTTCAAAAGGTTTAGAATGGATAAGGCATTGAAAGGTTCAAGGCCTATGTTGTCGTAAGATATTGAGCAAGGCTCATGTCCACTACGGTAAATGATAGGGAAGCTATGAGCAAAGTGCCTTATGCCTCGCCATAGGTTCCATCATGTATGCCATCTTGTGTACTAGACCGGATGTGTCCAATGCTCTTAGTTTGACGAGCAGATATCAAAGTGATCCAGAGTGGAACACCGGACACGTGAAGAACATCCTAAGGTACCTAAATAGGACTAAAGAAATGTTCTTAGTCTATGGGGTGATGAACAGCTCGTCAGAAAAGGTTACGCCGATGCTAGTTTCGACACCGACAAGGATGATGCTAAATCTCGACAGATAGGTGTATATTTTGAATGGAGGAGCTGTGAGTCGAGAAGTCGCAAGCAAAGCGTGATCGCGGGATCTACAGAGAAGCGAATACATGGCTGCCGCAGAAGGCCAAGTGAAGGAGTTTGGATCAGAACTTCATCATCGAAGCTTGGCGTGGTTCCAAGTGCATTGGACCCATCGAGATATTGTGTGACAACACGCGCCATAGCACTCGCTAAGGAACCAAGATATCATCCAGAGACCAAGCATATCAACCGCAAGTTTCATATAATCCGAGATTATATAGCAGATGGAGATCTGAATATTAGCAAAGTACATACAGATCTGAATGTCGCAGATCCATTGACTAAACCTCTTCCACGTAAAATATGATCAAGACCTCGCCATGGGTGTGAGATTGTTGCCGATGTAAACTAGATTATTGACTCTAGTGCAAGTGGGAGATCATGGAATTATGCCCTAGAGGCAATAATAAAGATGTTATTATTATAATTCTTGTTCATGATAAAGTTTATATTCCATGCTAGAATTGTATTAAGCGGAAACTTTAATACTTGTGTGGTTTGTGAACAACACCGTGTCCCTAGTACGCCTCTATGGACTAGCTCATTGATCAATGATGGTTAAGGTTTCCTAACCATAGACATGAGTTGTCAATTGATAATGAGATCATATCGTTGGAGAATGATATGGTGGACAGACCCAAACTAAGCAAAGCAATTAGATCGTGTCATTGTGTTCATCTTTGCGAAGCTTTTCCTATGTCAAATATTGTATTCCTTAGACCATGAGATAATACAACTCCCTGGTATCGGAAGAAAGCTTTGAGGTCATCAAACGTCATCCTATGAGAGGGTGATCATAAAGGTGTCTCTCAGGTGATCGGAAAGTATCTGTTGGGTTGTATGTATCGAGATGGGATTTGTCCCTCCCAAGTCGGAGAGATATACTTCGGGCCCACTCGGTAATCGATATCAACACCGCTTGCAAGCATGTGGTTAAGGAGTTAATCACAAAGTGATATTGGATTACAGAACGAGTAAAGTACTTGCTGTGAACGAGATTGAACTAGGTATGATGATACCGATGATCGAATCTCGGGCAAGTAAAATATCGCGAGACGAAGGGAATATATATATGGGATTGATTGAATCCTGGCATGGTGGTTCATCCGATATGATCATCGATGAATGTGTGGGAGTCAATATGGGTGCCTGCACTCGCTGTTGATTATTGATAGAAGATCATGTCTCATATTCTCGAACCAGGGTCACACACTTAACGTGTCTCGACGCTAGGATAGATTGGATAATTGGTTTATGAATTTTGTTCGAGTCTCGGATGGGATCCGGGACATCACGAGAGGTTCCTTAATGGTCCTGAGAATAAGATTCATATAAGGTGCAGTTTTTGGAGTTCGAATTGTTCCGGATTAATCGGTATTGTACCGAAGCTTCTAGAACCTTCCGAAGGGGCCAACGTGGTCCCACCTTCCGGGAGGGGCATGGGCCTATGAGGGAGTGTACTGGCGCAATAGGGGCA
Organism: Avena insularis; assembly: GCA_023614405.1. NCBI lineage: Eukaryota > Viridiplantae > Streptophyta > Magnoliopsida > Poales > Poaceae > Avena > Avena insularis. The sequence goes on along the minus strand of CM042689.1, from coordinate 23,501,424 downwards.
CAAGGCCCCATAGGGCCCAGCCGATTCTAGAGAGATTTGACTCGTTTAAATCTTCGGATAGAATTTCTAGAAGAGGGAGAGTTTAAATTGTTTAAACTAGAGATAGAATCCTATCCCCCCACTCCTCCCTCCCTTGGCCACCGGCCCAAGGCTTGGAGGAGGGGCTAGGGTTGGCCGCCCCCTCCCCCTCTATATATAGAGGGCTGGTGCGCCCCCTCCCATACACACCTTCCTCCAAACCCTAGTTGCCCTGCTGCCCTTCCACTCTCCCTCCCGACTGTTTGTAGGCGAAGCCCTGCTGCAGAAATTCTCCACCATATACACCACGCCGTCGTGTTGTAGATCCAATCCATCTCTCCACCATACTTGCTGGTCCGAGGAAGGAGGAGACGTCGAGGTGCTGCACGTGTGCATCTCACGGAGGCACCGCCACTTGTGGTGCTAGATCGGATCAGATCGCGAGGAGGAGAAGCGAGTACGACTACATCACCCACGCCCGATTTAACGTTCACTGCGAATCTTCAAGGGTATGAAGATCTAATCCAATCTCTCTCGTTGTTTGCATCTCCTAGATTAGATCTTGGCTTTCCCTTTGTTCGCTTCCGTAGAAAATTTTGATTTACTATGCTGCGAAACCCTTCAGTATATGCTACTGCTAAGCATAGAACTTGATCAACTTTAGATGGGAATACTTGGAGAAAATGGTTATGAAAACCTTAGAATGATGAGTCATTCTACTGAAATGTTTTGACATGTGTTCTTGAACACCAGATGATTTTGATGATGAAAATGTTGAGACATGAGCCTTAGCCCTTTATAAAACGGATGGTTGTCTGGATGCGATACCATTCCAATTTTACCGTACAACCACAATACCCGAAAATTGGGTAGGGCTTGACTGGAAATTTATATACCTTAGTATGGGTTCTCTTGCGGCCAAGGTCTGAGATGAGGCTACCTTGTGAAGATTATCCACCTGTGCAGTATCCAAGATGACAGTTGGTCATGGTTGGGAGGCCAAACTCACAGGAGAGGTGCTTATACTAGGGCGTGTAATTGAAAGGTTAGGATTGATTATCCGTATACTGAGTATGGTGACTTCAGGATTGCTCCTGACGGATGTATCGAATGTTGTGGTGAAAGTGTACAATCTCTGCAGAGTGTCAAACTATTCGAATAGCCGCGTCCGCTGTTATGGACAGTTGGAGTGGCCATACTGTTCTATCGTCAGATGTTTTCAAAACAACTTATGAAATGATTTATTACTTTGACTTGACCACAACAGAGTTGTGACATGAAATGCAAGTTCCCACTTAGGTATTATAAAACTTCCAACTGGTTTTCTTTGCTTCTGAACTTAGTAGAGGTAAATCTGGCTTTTTGCAAAACAACTCTAGAGCTTAGTATCCTACTACAAACACACACACACCCCCTTAACTTGTTAGTATTAGTTTGCGAGTACACTCATGGCTTTGTCCCTGGCTATTCCTGTGGCCATACTATGAAGAGGAGTACCAGGATGATGGACCGCAGGAAGGTTACGACAACTAGGATCATCTCCCATCGTTAGCATTGCCTGTGACCCCGAAGATGGAGCTTCTCCTACGCTATCGTTATCTTTACGTTATTCCGCTGCTTGAGTTGTATTAAGAACTGGATCATGAGATCCTTATTTGTGTAAGAACTTATGTATGGTTTGTAATGGATGATGTACTGTGATATCCAAATCTGTTATGTCTCGCAAAAATGGTAATCCTGGGATTGCGATGTATGGCATAACAGGCATCTGGGATTAAAAATCCGGGTGTTGAGATCTAGTGTCCTTGTCGTTCTTTAGAGTATATTTTTGTTCCTTCAGTCCCTTTTTTTATTCTCTCCAGGTATTTCATTATACCTCATTATTCCCAATGTTGTTCTTTAGTTAATTATTCAGTTTGCAGTTCTTCAGTCACATCTTCATTATTTCGGTTTGCATTCTTAGTCTTGTTCTTCTTCCTTTCTATCATTTTGCATTCCTAGTTTTTCAGTTTTATCTCATATTTTAAGTCTTGTTCCTTGTTCTTCCTTTCTTAAGTCACTCAATTATTCAGTGTCTCAGTCTTTGTCATTTCTTTTACCTTATTCATATTATTAGATGGTTTTTAATTTTGTTTCTCAATCTTCGGTCTTGATTTCTTTCATTTAGAATGTTCCTTAGATCCATATAAATTCTTTGTTCGTTATTTAGTCTTTCAGTGTTCATCAAAGTTTCGGTATCTCATTCATCTTTTCGTTGTACTGAGTGTTCATTTATTTTCTTTCTCTTTTTTGAAGGAATGGGGTCAGCATGGGTAACTCCGTCTATCCAAAGCTAACGATTTTTTCTTAAGTTGGGTAGCAGGTTCCAAGCCCGAGAAAAGGGGGATGAAGCAGCATATTCCTTTTTTTGGCAATCTAGGACAGTGGCAATTGGCTCTTTGTTCCTTTTTCATCTATTCTTTGATTTGCCTACAAGCTACAAATTTTCGGCCCATGCATACAGAAAATCGACTTGCAGTTGATGATGAAAAAAACATCCCATTTTCTATTATTTTATTCTTCTCTGTATTGATGTATGTTTTCTTTTCAACTTGCTAGTACATGAAGCATGAATTTTTGTGTAAGCTTACTTGCTTGCATCTTGTTGTCTTTTATTGAGCTTTAACCTCGTGTCTTGCCTCAGTTTGTATTTCTTTAGCATCTCTGATAGGAGGTAATCCCTCATGTCTTGTCGACACATTCTTCATTATTGATATTGTCGGTGTTCTGCACCTAAGTAGTTACAATTTCTTCAACTGATGTAGGTTGCTTAGCCCGAGCAGAGCAAGGTGGGTGGAGTAGTTGTTGTAACATGTTTGCCTGATTTGTCTTCAGTGAAGTTTAGTTTTGCAGTTGTTCTATTGTCCTCACTCTTCAGTACGTAGTACTTTAACTAAGTAGCTAAATGATTTGTTTGTTTCTACCTGTACTTTCTACTACACAATCAAATGGCCTTATGTTCTTCTGTGGTAGATCCATCTATCTTGATCCCCAAGCCTGAAGCAGCAGCAACGTGGGGGTGGAGTTGGTCTGTTGGTCGATGGCGTGCGGTGGTTTTCTTGTTGAAGAAGATATGTTTGTTAGGTTATGTTTCTCACTTGCGAGTTGGTGGGACTTTTATTGGAGAAAATAGCTTGAGAGTTACTGCAGGGGGCCTTTTTTTTTTAGCTACAGTTCAAGCTTTGGACTCACAAGTCACAACACAGCCGAAAATGTGTCTGTATGGTATAAATGAAAACAGACATTTTTCTCATTTCTATTGAGTTTTGAGTAATACAGTTGTCAACTCCTTATTGGTTTGAAAATGTCTGTTTTTGAATTTTGAGACAGCTGGCTGTGCAATAGTCACTCCCAAAATATTTGTAGGATGCAGTTTGAGGTGAAAATATCATCTATGTTTCGTCACAATCTCTAAGAATCATGCCCAAAATTCCTCTCATTTCAAAATTTTCGCTCAAATAAAAAAGGTGACAATGTGATCAAAAGGCACTCGGTGACCAAAACCAGCAAAAGGCGCGTAACGGTCGTCTGGGACGCAGGATCAGATTATGATCACCACCTCCTTTTTCCTCTCAAAAGAACCAAAGGCTGACCTGACCGACCGACCAGTGTGTAGTGTGGACTCTTGTGGCAGTGGCACTCTAATAATCACCACATCGCATGAGCTTCAAGGATAAATTTAATGTCCTTACCAAAGCGAGTGTTACTACAAAAGCAAAAGGCTACTTAATTAACAGTCACAGGCACAGGCTTTTGGCCATAAAAGGCAAGCAAACCATGGTTAAAACAGTAAACAATTTGGACTGGAATCTCAGGTCGTCCATCTCTGCTCCTTCTGAGACCAGCAGATATTCCAACTACTACCTAACAAGGAATCTTTATAAAAAATTAACATGGAAGACTTGATTAGTGTTTTGCAGAACTTGCAGTAAACAATCAGGATACCAGCTGCTGCAGAAGTCAGGGTTAAAGAAATCTCAGCTGAACATTGTTGCTTCTGGAAGAATTCTCCAGGACCAGAAATGTTCCTTGGGAAGCAGAAATCTTATCCTGGCCAGGATTCTTCAGAAGCAAGGGAGCACATGGCAGGGGAGCCAGGAAGATCTCACCGGCACCTCGACCATGCCTTATCAGGGCAAAAGACACAGGCAAACCTGAAGAAAGTTGCACCGACCTCGCATATTTTTGGACATGATTCTTTTGAATGTGAAACCAAAGCGATTGTGCAGATTTTACATCAACAGTCCCAAATTCTACTACTCATGTGACTCTAATGAAGGTCATGCAAGGTATGGATGTTGGAGAACAGAGCTGTAGCACCTCTGGAGACGCAGAACATTGATTTTAGACTAATTCTACAATGATTCTTGGAAGTAAGTTGAGTAACATAGCCTGAATCCTCTCAATGCCTACCATAGTCGGCTAAACTAGGCAAGAAGAAGAAGTTGCCATCAAACCAAAGGCCTATGACCATGAGAAGCCATTCAAGTTTCAGGAACCAAACAGGTATTTTCGCTAATTATTCAGAGACACCATAAGCAAAAGCCATTATATGTTTCTGATCTTGCCACTATGGCAAAGTGCAAAGTGCAAAATGAAATTGAACCGAAAGCAACAAGTCGCATCATAACACGGCAAACTGGAACAGGAAATAAAGGTGACAGGGGGTCAAAGTAAGCTGGATTGCGACCTCAACATATGCTAATTTGTAGAAAAAATAAGAAATCCAAAAAATGCTGACTAAATAATATAAGAATTGAATAACCAGAAGTAACTGGGATACAAAAGGAAGAAATAATAACACTCGATTTTTCTTGTTCTAAACTTAAACTTATGCCTGACTGAATTGTAACTAAACTGAACTGAACTGAACTGAACTCATGCTTCTCTCTATACATCTCACATATATCCCTGCACCTACAATCCACTCCCAAATCCTCTTCTGTCCCTCTCAAACTCTTATTATTCACAAACCAATTAATCTGGTAGCCCAAATCCTCCAAAGCCCAATCTTCCACCTCCAAATCTCTTTCAACACCACATCACAAATTGTGTCGATGCCCAGACCGACACCTGATAAATCATAGTGGAGAAAAGTTTTGCGCACCTTGCGACTCTCTTCACGACAGTAGCCATCAATCAAGAACATTAGCAGCTAAGCATGACAATGACCACGTAAATTGGTGAGCTTGCTATCCGCCGAGACGTAGGTAAGGAGCGAGAGCAAAACCATGTATTCCTTAAGATATATGCTTTCCTTTAAAGAATCAATCTATCACTGCCGTATAGGCGGTGGTGGTGATCCATATGAAGCCTGCGAGATGGGTGGCAATAGGTCGGGGTTATAGGGTGGCGGTGGTGGTGATCCGTATGAAGCCTGGGAGATGGGAGGCAATGGGTCGGGGTTATAGGGTGGCGGTGGTGGTGATCCGTATGATGCCTGTGAGACTGGTGGCAATGGGCCGGGGTAATAGGGTGGTGGCGGTGGACAGACACAGGGTGGCGGGGGTGGGCATGATGGATGCGGATGCGGGGCAGGAGGGTGCGGAGGTGGGTGGTGGACTGGCTTTGGTGGCGGAGGTGGATGGTTGACTGGCTTTGGCGGTGGCGGTGGATGGTGGACTGGTTTTGGCGGCGGAGGTGGATGGTGGACTGGCTTTGGCGGTGGCGGTGGATGGTGGACTGGTTTTGGCGGCGGAGGTGGATGGTGGACTGGCTTTGGCGGTGGCGGTGGATGGTGGACTGGCTTTGGCGGTGGAGGTGATGGTGGAGGCGGGGATGGCGGCGGAGGTGACGGTGGTGGTGGAGACGGCGAAGGTGGCGGAGGGGATGGCGGGGGTGGAGAATGAGGCGGCGGGGATGGCGATGGCGGGGGCAGGGATGGAGGCGGCGAAGTCGGGGCGAAGGGCTTGCACTGGAACGCCCCACAATTGGTGGGCGGGCGTGAGTAGAAGGCGGCGCACTGCTCCTTGGTCCGCTGGGCGGGGCGTTTGGGCAGGCAGTTCCTCCGGTCGCTGTCCCGGGGCACGACGCGCGCGCACGCCGCGGGCTCCCCGGTGAAGAAGTTGTATGCGAATGTGAAGTTCTTGAGGCGCGGCAGCGCGCACACGGGCTGCGGAATCGGCCCGGAGAGCAGGTTGTGCGCGACGTCGAGCTGCTCCAGCTTCCTGAGCCCCGCCACCTCCAGCGGCAGCGGGCCGGTGATCTGGTTGAAGCTAATGTCGAGCACGGTGAGCTCCCGCAGGCGGCCGAACTGGGGCGGCACGCAGGAGCTGAGCCCGTTGTTGATGAGCAGGAGCTCGTTGAGGGTGGCGGACATGTTGGCGATGCTGGCGGGCAGGCAGCCGCCGAAGGAGTTGTGGGCGAGGACGAGGGCGGAGACCGGCGAGTTGCCGATGTTGTCCGGGATGCGGAAGCGGAAGCGGTTGTGGTTGAGGAAGATGGCGTCGAGCGGCAGGTCGAAGAGCGCGCTGGGCACGCCGCCCTCGAACTCGTTGAAGCGGAGGTCGAGGAAGCGGAGCGCCGGCATCTGGAGCACGACGCGCGGGAACTTGCCGACGAAGCGGTTGTTGCTGAGGTCGAGCTCGTGGAGGAGGCGGAGGCGGCGGAGCGTGTCCGGGAGCACGCCGCAGAAGCGGTTGGAGTTGAGGTGGAGCAGCGCGAGGTCGGAGAGGAGGCCGAGCTCGGGCGGGAGGTACCCCGCGATGTCGCCGTGGTTGAGGTCTAGGCCCGCGACGGCGAGGACGCGCGGGTCGGAGGGCAGCGGGGCGCAGTAGACGCCCGTGTAGTTGCAGACGTTGGGGCCGATCCAGTCGGCGGTGAGGCCCCGCGGGTCGGAGAAGATGGCGTAGAGCCTCCAGGTCTGCAGCGCGATGTAGGCGTCCCGGATGCTGGTGCTAGGGAACCGCCATTTCGGATCCAGCTCCACCGTCGCGGTCCGGACCCCTTCACCCTCGCCCCCTCCGTCGCCGGAGAAGTCGAACGCCGCGGCCCCGCCGCCGGCTGCGGCGGCGGCGAGGACGGCGAGGAGCAGGAGTAGCGCGCCGCGCCTCATCGCATCTCCGGCGCAATGGCAATGGCGAGATCTCCGCGCGCCGGTTGCGGCAGGAGCAGAGGAGAGGAGTGGAGCGCGGACGGGGAGAGAGAGAGAGACGGTGTGGAGGACGGACACGGCTGAGGAGCTATAAACGCGCACACAGCCGAGGGAGAGAATGAGGGGTGGGGCCCACCAGGACGAGTGGGGTTTATCATATCTCCTGTCCTGTGTGGGCGTGGGAGGGGGGTACGTGTAGCGGAGGGAAGAGGCGTGGGACAGTGGCGGAGTTATGGCTAGCGGTCCCCCGCGCTCCTCTCCGGGTTCGTGTGACCGATACGCGGCGGGGATGGGTCGTGGCAGTGTGAAGGCGAGACTGGGAGAGGAGTGAAAGTAGCGCGGCGGTTTGAACTGCGAAAACCCCCTGTGCCTGTGGCTGCCTGGGCCCGTGGCCGCGTTGTCCACTTCAAACTGCCCAAACACCGCACGCTTTTGTTTTTTCCCTTTTACCTTTGGACTAAAATAAAAGAGCTAATACGAGTAACATACAATTAGTCCCACAACTTGTTTAAGACGTATACTCTCCGTTAAAAAATATAGATATTTTAATTTTTGTGAAACGAATGTATTTAAATATTTTTTAGTGTATAGATTCAGGATGAATTTACACACTAAAAGATGTATAAATACATTGGTTTCGTAAAACCTAAAACATTATATTATAAAACGAGAGAGTACAAACTTATCCTATAAGCAGACATATAGCACTATAATTTTTGTAAAAAGACCCGAGCATAATCTTAATTTGTCATGTGTGAATAAGTACCGATCTACATGCAAGGCCCACATGTCAGTTTGGGACGAAATAACTAACGTGTGTTGCATATCCGGGACTAGAGCACATGACCTGCAGGTGCTAATTGAACGTGCTTCCCCGTGCAGAACGCGCTGATATGTGATACTACAGGGAACGTCGTGCATCGCTGGAAGTAACAAGTACTTATTCACAAGTAGCGAACAAAATTAATAACTTGTGGGTTATCATGGTGTCAGAAGGAAGCAACTAGCGTCACCCTCCGATCCAAAATAATTGGTGCTAGATAAGTTCGTATCTAGATAAATCTGAATCAATTAGTTTAGATACTAAATAGCATTATCAATATATGTTTTTATAGGAAATAAAATAGCTACAAAATTCAATTGTTAGGACATAATCTGTTTTTTTTTTGCATGTTCTAGCCATGCCAAATTGGTCATTGAAGTGTATAAGTGGATTGCACTAGCCATTTTCATTAGTTCGGACTTTTGGTTGCGTTGGCTAGTGCATGAAGCTTAACATGGTATCAGAGCCTAAGGTCTCGAGTTCGAGTCCTCGCTTTCGCAATTTATCCTAAAAAATTGATGTTGACTCCTCTATGTCCACGTATAGGCCTCTTGAGTCATACGTGAGTTTCTCGCGCCGTCGCTCTCTTCCGGTTGCACGTGCTAACTTCTCCCCGTCACACGTGAGAGGGGATGTTGAAGTGTATAAGTGGATTGCACTAGTCCTTTCTATTAGTTCGGACTTTTGGTTGTGTTGGCTAGTGCATAAAGCTTAACATTGGCAATATCAGCTAATGGTAAAAAAATAACAACATTAATTAATATCAACATCTAGTTTTTTACTACAGAGACATAATATGATCTATATTCACAACATCACCCAAATAAGTCAATTATTAATTTCTTACATTACAGAATAAATAAGTAGGCTTATTATCTTTGAAGCACTATAATATGATTTAACATGGTCCATAGACTTTCATCTTGAATTAGTGAGAATATTAATGTAAAATTAAATTACCAAGACTTTACGACTTCAATAGACTAGGTCTTCCCAGCATAACTCAACACTCTTGCAATGTCATGACCACAAGGCAACATTTAGAATACAAATTTAAAGATTCGAAAGTAAAAAAAAGAGGTAACCATGCATAGCTTAGCACCGTGGATGGCTTCACTCTTATATTACATTGTCGTTCTTTTAGCTATCACGTAGTTGTGTGTGATGCAGTGGCTCACACCTGCTTGGAGCACCTTCAGGTAAAGGATGACACCCGCCAGGTATGGAGGCGGGTATGGCACCTCCATACCCTCCTCCACCACCTCTCCCCGCCACCACCATCCGTTTTTATACCCGTTGTCGGGTCCAGGTTTCCACCAGACCCGCCACCCCGGTGGGTACTCGTGACAAATTGACCAAAATTTGACAGAAAATAACATGTATAATTGAACAAAATTTTACAACGAATACCAACAGTTCAAGGCAATAGCTCACATAATAGATCACATTGGTAGAAAGTAGCAACAACTAAACATAATAAGGCAACAAGCCATCAACAGTACAAGAGTACAAGTCCAACATCTAGCAAATAGAAAATAGCAATACAAGTAGTTCAGCAGCAGCACAAGTCCAACGCTTCTGGCCGCCTCCTTGCGCTCCCTTGCTAGTTCTCGGTGGCAAGCAACCTCCATGTTGGCCGCCTCCTTGCGCTTCCCTGCCATCCAACGTCGAGGTCGGCACACTGAGGAGGAAGCCAAGACGAGCCCCACTCCCATGGGGCGGGATCTCCGGCAACTCCTTGATGTCTCCTTGCTGGTGTGGTGGCGTGGGGTCTGTGGGTGACGCGCCTTGCAGGAGCGGTTCGTCCCCGGAGTCGCCGCCCTCCTTGACGTCCACTGGCTCGGCCTCCATGGCCCTCCTCGACCTCGACTGCAGGGGTATTGAAACTGTAGGGATTCGTAGCATGGAAAACAAAAAAAATTCTATCGCATGCACACAAACAAGCCAAGATCTATCTACTAGATTGTAGCAACGAGTCAATAGAGGAACTCACCCTCGAAGATTCCAAAGCGGTTAACGAGAGCAGATTCTCGTGGATGATGTAGTCGTACTCTTGCCGATCTCAAGATCGCGTAGACGATCCTTCAGCGTTCCGTGAGCGCTCAGCCTGCAATGGTCACACGCTCGTACTCGATGAAGACCTTCCCCTCCCTTGTTCCAGCAGGTAGAGGAGGTTGTAGCACTCTCCTCGCGATTCCAGATGACATGGCGTGCTCAAGTAGAGGGGAGATCTCGCAGGGCTTCGCCTTAAGCCGGAGCGAGTATGGTGGAGCAAGAGAGGTGCCTTGGCGATCTAGGGTTTAGAAGCACCAAGGGGGGAGCTTGGCCGGCGGCTAGGGCTTGGGGAAGCCCCAACTCAGCGAGTTGGAGGAACCCTAGGTGGTGGCGGCGACTTGGAGGAGGCCGGCGGCTAGGGCTAGGGTTTTGGGTGTGAGGGGTAGGGGGCGCCCTACCCCTCCTTATATAGGTGGGAGGGGGTGACTTGGGAGGAGGGAGTCCTCCTCCTACTCCCCTTCATGGCCGGCGGGTGGAGGGAGTGGGACTTCCTCCCCAAGTAGGTTTCCTACTCTCCCTCCACCAAGCAAACTTCAGATTTGACTTTTCAAATTGGTGTTTGACTTTCAAACTTCGATTTGATTTCTCTCTTTATATTGCCCAGACAAGTGACCTAGTACATGATGCAAACATTCCAAATTGTCATGACACATCCATGTACCCTTCCCCTCCAGAGTGTCGGACCTTCCGGACCCTTCTAGAACATTCCTGGTGAAAACACCGGAATCATTCCCGAACTCCGAAACAGGACTTTCCTTATATGAATATTATTCTACGGACCATTCCGGATCTCCTCTTGATATCTCGGATCCCATCCGAGACTCCGAACAACATTCGGTCTCTTACTCATCATTCCATAACTACACAACAACATCGAATCCTTAAGTGTGTCTCCCTACGGTTCGTGAATTATGCGAACATGACCGAGACACTTCTCCGATCAATAACCAATAGAGGAATCTAGAAAATCATATGGCTCCCACATATTTCTATGATTACTTTGTGATCGAATGAACCACTTACATACGATACCAATTTCCCTTTGTCTCACGATAGTTTACTTATCCAAAGTTTTGATCGTTGGTATATCTACATACCTAGTTCAACCTCGTTACCGATAAGTACTCTTTTCTCGTTCCCGTGGTATGTGATCCCTTGTGAGCCAGTCACATGCTTGCAAGCTAATTGGATGACATTCCACCGAGAGGGCCTAGAGTATATCTATCTGTCATATGGATGGACAAATCCCACTCTTGATCCATGTGCCTCAACCCATACTTTCCGAAGACTCAATGCCACCTTTATAGCCACCCAGTTACGGTGTGGTGTTTGATGTCATCAAAGCATCCTTCCGGTGATGGTGATTAACATGATCTCATGGTCGAAGGAATTAGGTTACTATGTATCAGAAAGCTTATAGCAAATGAACTAAATTAAATGACTTGATCTTTATGCTACGCTTAACTATAGGAGTATGTCCATCACATCATTCTCCTAATGATATGACCATGTTGTTAATAACATCTCTATGTTCATGATCAGGAAACCATGATCATATATTAACCAACAAGCTAGTTTAACAAGAGGCTTTACTAGGGACTCTTTTATGTTTACAAATTACACAAGTATTAATGTTTCCGGTTAATACAATTATAGCATGGTATGTAAACATTTATCATAAGTATGAAGATATGATAATAACCACTTTATTATTGCCTCTTGGGCATATCTCCAACAGTCTCCCACTTGCAGTAGAGTCAATAATCCAGTTTCAAACCTTTGTGTATTCAACACCTATGGCTTTCTGGTGTCGTATGTACACGATTGCTAGTGGTCAACTGATCCCCGGATCTGACACTTCCAGGTTCGTGTGTAATTGCATGTCTTTGCGTCGCTACGCATCAATCATTCTCTAATGAGATGGCTTTGTACAAATTTGGTCCTTTGGTGAGACCTTTAGTTCCTTGGGGTTAAAACATGTTGATAATATTGTTATATAATATATCTTCATAGTACTATCCCGCTGTGAACTACACATAGTTTGATAACAAACTACTTGACACAAATACCCTCTTTTGCTGCTATAACAGCAGTTATATACTTAGCCTTTTGTTGTAGTATCTGTCACAATGTCTTAACTTTGGAACTCAACCAAATTCATTATGGAACTTACTTTCCATCATATTGTGCCACCCTTAGTTTAGATTGAGATAAACTTAATTTGTACTTTGTGACAAAACTAGTATCAATGTAATACTTTTACAATGAACTAACCATCTATTTGTCACTTCTACAAAATAATATATTCTTAGTTCTTTTAAAAGATCATAAGAATATCTTTACTATCGTCCAATAATAATCTTATGAATCATTATGGTATACGCTCATAACATTTAGAGCATAGGACATATCTGGATTTGTACACATCACAACATGATTGATAAAATACTCTTTGTGATCAAGTATCAAAATACTTAAATATTTATTCAATCCTTCTTGTGCAACAAGAACCTTTCTTGTAGTTTCTATATTGAACTCATTCAATATCTCATCTATGTATTTCTGGCATAACCATATTGGCGTCACAATTTATCCATATAGACATTGATGCCAAATATTCGGGTTCTGCCTAAGCCTTTCATCGAGATGAAATTCTTATCCTGTGTTAATAAAAAGATACATCATTTCTAATCAACAATATGTCTTCCACATAATGTATTAGAAACATGTCTTAGCGCTTCCACTTAATTTCTTGCAGATGCAAGCATCTTCATCGTCTCCGATGAAATTAAACTATTTTAACAGTTTCATCATAGTGAAGATTCCAACTCCGCGATGCTTACTTCAACCATTGAAGTTTGCATATGCTTTTAGCATCCTTTGAATTAACAAAACGCTTTGGACTGTGTCATGCACACGTCCTAGGTAACCATTCTATTAGAAGAACTTGTTTTGTTTATTCAACACATAATAAAATTATATGTCGTGGTTGCTACATTAATCCGTCTAGACTAAATATCGCATAATGAAAGATCATATCTTGTCATAGTCAACTCTTTGAACATTGTTGTGAACTGTTTCCCAACATGTCGATAATTTCATAGATGTGAAACATCCATGTCTATTTATTTATAGATCCAAATATGGCTATAAGGTCTTGCACCTTTCTAGAGGGTCTTTCAAGTTCAAAGCTTGATCTCTTGTATATGGAACTATCATGGATTTTATGGATTCAAGCCATTTGACGGAGTCAGGGCCCATCATCGCTTCTTTGCCTGTAGTCTGTTCATTATTGTCAAATAATGATTCAAATCTCAAATCTTGGTATTTGATTGTTTACCCGACCTACTTGGTTCAATAGGAACTTAGACCTCCGTGACCACAACCTTTGAGGCACGTGAGCCATGAGCATTGTTGCTGCCTCTGGAACACTTTTCCGGCACTGCGCAACTTTGATCATATATAACTAAGGTTCTTTTAACCTTGTCAAAGTTCTATTGTCCTCCCACTTAACTTTTCACGGAAGAAACTTGACGTTCTAAGCGACAAACACTTTTGTCTTTGGTGTTATGGAGGAATACTCAACTATTATTCAAAATAACATACAAAGATATGTTCATCCGATTTTGGTTGCAAACATCTTTCTTATGCATGGCATACCAATTTTTAAGAAAGGACAACTTGGGTTTAATCCCAAACCATAACTTTATATGGTGTCAATTCAATGGATTATGATGGAGCTCTTTTCAGTGGAAAAACGGTAGTCTCTAAAGCTTTTAATCTTTAAAATATAATAGCAGTTTTATGAATTACACCTTTGATCTTACCATGTCAAACAAGGTTTTAATTACATATCTCGAACGCTCCATACTCTTATGGTGTTTCGGGAAATGCAAATCCACAGAACGATTCCTTAAATCTTAGGTATTATGCTAAACTTGTAACTCAAATATCTTCCTTCATGATCTTATCATAAACTATTTATATTCTTGTTACAATGATTTTGCACTTCATCTTGAAAGTCTTTGAACTTTTTCAAATGTTTCATACTTCATCCTTATTAAGTAAATATTCATATATTCACTCAAATTTTTGGAGAAAGCATATGAAGTTGAAATCCATCGCTCTTGACTACACATAATGGACTTCATACAACAATATGTACAAGTTCTAATAAGCTAGTCATTCGTTCCCTTTTGGCCTATGAACAAAGTTTTAATTTATCTCTAGGAAAGTTTCACATCTGTCATTTGATCAAAATATCAAAAGACTCCAAAATTCCATCCACATGGAGTTTCTTCATGTTTTCTTTCCAATATAATTTAAACGGCGATGTCACTTCCTAAGTGATCTTTCAATCAATTGTCTTTCGACATTTTTAGCACTAGTTTTATGGATGTGATTTCTCCAACGAGATTTGTAAATCATCCATCTTTTATGGATTACGGCAATTATTTGAACAACCATTTTGTTCTCATAATACCTGATAAAACAAATCTTGAAGACAAGCTTTGATGTTTAACGAGCAACACAATAACACTTTATTTGTTCTCAATGAACATCATCACATATTCTTTTGCTAGTTAGTTAGGCCATTGTAGTTCATGAATTCTGTTGTTTCGTATGATGATTCATACCAACAACTTCAGTATCCAATACTCAAGAACTACATTGTTTAACAAGCAAAGAATACAACCATAACATGTATATCCTCTATATACCTAAGCTGAACAATTCTAGTCTTTTCTTTTCTGCCACATATTTATGAGATTCTCTTTCAGTATTTCCTTTTTCTGTTTGGAAGAATCTATCAACATCAATAGTGGAGTCATACATATGACACATAGTCCAAAGCGTGTATAGTTAAATACCAATGTCTTTAGACTTGCACTTTGAAGTAGATTACCATCATCAAATGTTTGGTGTTCATTCAAATTCCTTTCTTTAGTAATCTCTTGGTGTAGTAAACATTTTACCACATCAAATATTCACCCTTCTCATGGAATTATTCATGATCAAGCTACTTTAGCTTATAACGGTGAATTGCGAGTATAATGTTGCTCTCCAAAAACCTTTTGGAGGATTAGGACAATTAGTGTCTCCAACCTTTTGTAAATTCTCATCAAATATGAGAACATAAACTTTGCCATATTATACTCTATCATGTTGTAACCAAAACATTATTTTAGATATCGCAATATATTCCATACATGATGGTTTCTGAAACAACTCTTTCAACTCCTAGATTACCTTGATATTGAAACTATCTTTCGAATATCAAGAATCATGGAGATAAACATGATACTTATATACTAACACTGGAATTGTTACTCTTGATTTAATACCACTATTAAACTTCACGGAGTAATCGAAACTTACTGAAAGTTTGCAATGGGACTTTTATACTTTAGATTAACACTTCAAAACAATATGATACCGGTTCGTAAAGTAACTAACCAGAATTCTATAGTTCTATCATCTCAATTATAACTAAGCGCAAGGTGGTAAACGGATGCCAATGACTGCAACAACTATGCAAATTCACTTTGATTTAATTTATGATAAATAGTGTTCAACTTTTAATCATATTGTTGTTGAACTCCCACTCAAAACAATATCGCTCACATTGTTTTAGTGATCACACGAACCAAATCCACCACATCAAAACCGATCATCACGAGAGTTGATGTAGCTTCAATGGCGAAAAATCAACATGTTCATCATATCTACTATATGACTCATGCTTCACCTTTCGGTGATCCGTGTTCCGAGACCATGTCTATACATGCTAGGCTCGTCAAGATCAAACCTTAGCTTCTGCATGAGCAAATCTTGCTTGCTCATGTTGTATACACTCGCAGAATCTAACACACCCGATCATCACGTGATGCTTCAAAACAACGAGCTTTAGCAATGGTGCTTACTAAGGATGAACACTTTAAAACTTGAAATTGTGTGCTTGAGGGATCATCTTATAATGCTATCGTCGTGAACTAAGCAATACAAGATGCATAAAAGGATTAACATCACATGCAATTCATAATATGTGATATGATATGGCCTTTCTTCTTGTGCTTCCGATCTCCATCTTCAAGCACGAACATGATCTCCATCATCACCGGTATGGCGTCAAGGTCAATGGCGCCGTTTCATGGTTGTCGTCCACCAGCTTCAGCTATTACAACTACTTTGAATAGACACGCAGGTCTTAACGGAATTAAAAGACAACCATATGGCTCCTGCCGGTTGCCATCTTACAATAAGGAACATTGCATACATCATATATAATCACAATCATAGCCATATCACATCACAGCACACCCCTGCAAAACAAAGTTAGACGCCTCTAATTTTCATTGCATATTTTACGTGGTTTGGGGCTTTCAATAAGTGTCACTCTAACTTACGAACAAGAACCACAACGTTGATGCTTGAACTATCAAGTGCCCGTTGTAAATTGAATCTTTACTATGATGGGAGAGACATACACCCGCAAAGCCACTTATGCAATACAAGTTGCATGTCGAGCGTGGAGCAAGTCTCATGAACGATGTCATGTAAGGTTAGCCCAGGCCGCTTCATCCCATCATCCCGCAAGATGCAAAGTACACAAGAAGCAATTGATAATAAAAGCACCACCGCCCACAATGACCATTGTGTTCTACTCGTGCAACAGATCTACATATAGACACGGCTCTGATACCACTGTAAGGGTTCGTAGCATGGAAAAAAAAATCTACCGCATGCACACAAACAAGCCAAGATCTATCTACTAGATTATAGCAACGAGTCAATAGAGGAACTCACCCTCGAAGATTCCAAAGCGGTTAACGAGAGCAGATTCTCGTGGATGATGTAGCCGTACTCTTGCCGATATCAAGATCGCGTGAAGCGATCCTTCAGCACAGAGCGCTTCCTGATCGGTCACACGTTAGATTGATGAAGACCTTCCTCTCCCTTGTTCCAGCAGGCAGCGGAGGTTGTAGCACTCTCCTCGTGACTCCGGCAGCACGACAGCGTGGTGTCGGAAGTAGAGGGGAGATCTCGCAGGGTTTCGCCTTAAGCCGGAGCGAGTATGGTGGAGCAAGAGAGGTGCCTTGGTGATCTAGGGTTTAGAAGCACCAAGGGGGAGCTTGGCCGGCGGCTAGGGCTTGGGGAAGCCCCAACTCAGCGAGTTGGAGGAACCCTAGGTGGTGGCGGCGACTTGGAGGAGGCCGGCGGCTAGGGCTAGGGTTTTGGGTGTGAGGGGTAGGGGGCGCCCTACCCCTCCTTATATAGGTGGGATGGGGTGACTTGGGAGGAGGGAGTCCTCCTCCTACTCCCCTTCATGGCCGGCGGGTGGAGGGAGTGGGACTTCCTCCCCAAGTAGGTTTCCTACTCTCCCTCCACCAAGCAAACTTCAGATTTGACTTTTCAAATTGGTGTTTGACTTTCAAACTTCGATTTGATTTCTCTCTTTATATTGCCCAGACAAGTGACCTAGTACATGATGCAAACATTCCAAATTGTCATGACACATCCATGTACCCTTCCCCTCCGGAGTGCCGGACCTTCCGGACCCTTCTAGAACATTCCTGGTGAAAACACCAGAATCATTCCCGAACTCCGAAACATGACTTTCCTTATATGAATCTTATTCTACGGACCATTCCGGATCTCCTCTTGATATCCCGGATCCCATCTGAGACTCCGAACAACATTCGGTCTCTTACTCATCATTCCATAACTACACAACAACATCGAATCCTTAAGTGTGTCTCCCTACGGTTCGTGAATTATGCGAACATGACCGAGACACTTCTCCGATCAATAACCAATAGAGGAATCTAGAAAATCATATGGCTCCCACATATTTGTACGATTACTTTGTGATCGAATGAACCACTTACATACGATACCAATTTCCCCTTGTCTCACAATAGTTTACTTATCCGAGCTTTTGATCGTCGGTATCTCTACATACCTAGTTCAACCTCGTTACCGATAAGTACTCTTTTCTTGTTCCCGTGGTATGTGATCCCTTGTGAGCCATTCAAATGCTTGCAAGCTAATTGGATGACATTCCACCGAGAGGGCCAGAGTATATCTATATGTCATATGGATGGACAAATCCCACTCTTGATCCATGTGCCTCAACCCATACTTTCCGAAGACTCAATGCCACCTTTATAGCCACCCAGTTACGTTGTGGTGTTTGATGTTATCAAAGCATCCTTCCAGTGATGGTGATTAACATGATCTCATGGTCGAAGGAATTAGGTTACTATGTATCAGAAAGCTTATAGCAAATGAACTATATTAAATGACTTGATCGTTATGCTACGCTTAACTATAGGAGTATGTCCATCACATCATTCTCCTAATGATATGACCCTGTTGTTAATAACATCTCTATGATCATGATTAGGAAACCATGATCATATATTAACCAACAAGCTAGTTTAACAAGAGGCTTTACTAGGGACTCTTTTATGTTTACAAATCACACAAGTATTAATATTTCCGGTTAATACAATTATAGCATGGTATGTAAACATTTATCATAAGTATGAAGATATGATAATAACCACTTTATTATTGCCTCTTGGGTATATCTCCAACAGAAGCATGGGGTGGGATTGCGGTGTAGCGGCGTGGGAGAGGAAGGCAGCAGGGTGCGGCTGCGGGGGATTGCGTGTGGGGTGGAAGTACAGGAATTGAGAGGGGATGGGTCGGGCTCGACCGCTCGGCTCGACCACTTAGGAGTTAGGGTTAGCCACTTAGGTGCACTTACATGTGGGCCCTACCTATAGTTGTCGGGTCTGCGGGTTAAAGGGTATGAGTGTACCACCTCTAGACCTGCACCCACCAGACCCGATGGGTCTGGACATTTACCACTAAGCAGGCCCATAGATTTTATTTTCAACCAAACTCTTCTCCATTTGATGAGGGTACCCACCGGGTTAGCGGGTGACGGGTACCCATTGCCATCCACAGTTCAAGTCAAGTGCTCGAGTCCCCACATTTTTTACTTATTTTAGTTATTTTGTCCCAAACTGATAACCGGGCCCCACACGCAGATCCGTGCTTTGTCACACGTGACAGATTAAGTATATGCGAGGGTCTTTTTGCAAAAATCATAATGCCACATGGCGACCCTAGGTTGATTTGGGACCTATTTGCTCTTTCGAAACAAGTTGCGGGGCCGAGGTTTCCCCATTTGCAACTTGTGAGGCTCATTTGCACGTTTTAAACAAGTTTTGGGACTAAATGTGTTATTAGTTCGAAATAAAACATGTGCATTGAGCTAGGAACAAAATCGAGAGAAAAGAAAAGCAACGTGAGCATTGAGCAGTGTGAAGGCAAGACTGGAGTAACATTTTTTATCTTCTACAAAAAAGAGACTAGCATTTTTATTTAAATTTGAGAGATACAACTATGCTTCTTTTTCTATAAGAGATACTATAGTCATAGTACTAGATGATCATAGCACCTTTACTTGTTTTGTGTTCTTAGGCTAAAATCCGGAGCTAAATTTCGCCGGATGGATGTAACTTTTAGGCTGCTAACGACTCAATTTCCACTTGCGTTCTAGATTTGTTTATGAAATTTTTGAAATTCGACCAAACTTTATTTGAATTGGCAAGTTTCATACTAAATCAGGCGATCACATTACATTATAGGCGGGTTCATACTATGTTTGTCGAATTCGGCAATACAACCGATTTTGACATGCGGTAGGCTAAAAACCATAAATACGCAAAGAAATCCTAGTCTAATTCATTCCGAGACGGCGGTAGAACGTCGTGTAATCATCGCAGTCGTCGTTGTCACTCGGCAGCTTGTAGCTCGGCAGCTGGGAGCTACCTCCATGTCCGGTGTCGCTGTTGCGCCACTGCTAAGACGAGGGCCCCGGCTCGTCCTCGTCTTTGTCGAAGTCTTTAAGGAGGATGACGTCGATGCCCGCTGTCGTGGCGAGCGACGTGCGAGGCCTCGTGCTCCGCCTTCTCCTGCAGGCGATGGAGGCGTTCGGTCTCTGCTTCCTCCTAGTCTGACCTGCACCAGGCGCACGTGGTGGGGCCCTTCATCATCGGGATGTCGCTCGGCCTCTAGCGCCATCTTGAGGAGGAAGTCGTCCGCGACCCACTCTGCCAGCTCCTGTAGGGGTTCGTAGCATGGAAAACAAAAAATTTCTACCGCATGCACACAAACAAGCCAAGATCTATCTACTAGATTGTAGCAACGAGTCAATAGAAGCACTCACCCTTGAAGATTCCAAAACGGTTAACGAGAGCAGATTCTCGTGGGTGATGTAGTCGTACACTTGCCGATCTCAAGATCACGTAGACGATCCTTCCGTACCAGATTCCGGAAAGACTTCCGCGAGAGGTCACGCGTTTCGATGAAGACCTTCCTCTCCCTTGTTCCAATGAGGTTGTGTAGTTCTCCTCATGATTCGGCAGAAGACGTGGTGTAAGTGAAGTAGGGAAGATCCCGAAGGGCTTCGCCTAAGCCGGTGCGAGTTATGGTGGATTTAGGGTTTCCCGGTGATCTAGGGTTTAGAAGACCGGGAGGAGGAGGAGGTGTCGGCGGCGGCGACGGACCTGCGGTGGCGCGAGGCGGCGGCGGCGCACGGGGTAGAGGGCAAGGGCTTGGTGTTTTGGGGCAGCCCTCCCCTCTATTTATGAGAGGGGGCAGCCTTGGGAGGGGTGGGTTTGAATCCAAACCCAAACCCAAGTTGGATTGAGAGAGGGACTCGTTCCTTCTTCCACTAGGAAACCATTGTTCCAGTTTGACTTTTCAAACTCCCGTTTGACTTTCAATTCAGAGCTTTAATTCTCTCTCACAAATGCTCACACCAAGTGACCTAGTATATGATCCAATCATTTGACTTACCCATGACACATTCATGGACTATTCCCCTTCCGGACCAGTGAACCTTCTAGAACCTCTCCGATGAGAACATCGAAACATTCCCGAACTCCGGAATCGGACTTTCCTTATATGAATCTTATTCTCCGTACCGTTCCGGATCTCCTCGTGATATCCCGGATCCCATCCGAGACTCCTAACAACATTCAGTATCCCTACTAATATTCCATATCTACTAAACAACATCGAATCCTTAAGTGTGTCTCCCTACGGTTGGTGAATTATGCAGACATGACCGAGACACTTCTTCGATCAATAACCAATAGAGGAATCTGTAAATTCATATGGCTCCCACATATTTTTATGATTACTTTGCGATCGAATGAACCACTTACATACGATACCAATTTCCCTTTGTCTCACGATAGTTTACTTATCCGAGGTTTTGATCGTCGGTATCTCTGCATACCTAGTTCAACCTCGTTATCGATAAGTACTCTTTTCTCGTTCCCGTGATATGTGATCCCTTGTGAGCCAGACATATGCTTGCAATCTAATTGGATGACATTCCACCAAGAGGGCCTAGAGTATATCTATCTGTCATATGGATGGACAAATCCCACTCTTGATCCATGTGCCTCAACCCATACTTCCCGAACACTCAATCCCACCTTTATAGCCACTCAGTTACGATGTGGTGTTTGATGTCATCAAAGCATTCTTCTGGTGATGGTGATTAGCATGATCTCATGGTCAAAGGAATTATGTTACTATGTATCAGAAAGCTTATAGCAAACGAACTATTGAAATAACTTGATCTTTATGCTACGCTTATCTATAGGAGTATGTCCATCATACCATTCTCCTAATGATATGATCTTGTTGTTAATAACATCTCAATGTTCATGATCGAAAAACCACGATCATCTATTAACCAACAAGCTAGTATTATAAAGAGGCTTTACCAGGGACTCTAATTTAGTTTACAAATCACACAAGTATTAATGTTTCTGGTTAATACTATTATAGCATGAATGTAAACATTTATCATAAACACAAAGATATAATAATAACCACTTTTATTATTGCCTCTAGGACATATCTCCAACACCTCCCTCTTAGGCATACACAACAGTACACCAGTGCCAGGCTCCTTCTTCGGTGTGACGAGGCAATGATGGCCGCGTGGTGGCGACAGAGTGCGACACTCATTGATGACGAGGCCGCGTGAGCGCCAAGCGTGGCGGAGACTTGTGCTCCCGCTTCATTGACTGGAGCAGCACCACGGAACGCGGTAAGTTGTTGGGCGTCGAGCCAGACGGGCGCTCGGCCGATGCCAATGAGGAGGACGATGCATCGACCATTCTCCTTAGCATCCAGGAGGCCGCGCCCCGACGCTGCAAGATGGATGGACACGAGCACAAAAGATGCCCCAGCCGTGGGCTGTTGTCGGACGAGATATGCTCGAGGACGGCGGCAAGGGTGTGGATGGACACACTCCACCAGCGACGCCGGCCTCTGGCATTGTTGCACGCCGGCGTCGGGCCTCCGCCCTCGCTGTAGGACATACAACACTAATTGAAGTACTTTCCCTAGTATGCCTCGTTCTCGAGGTGCTCCGCCTCCTTAGGGTTCATGCCAGCGATGGATCTGGATATCGTCGATCCTTTCGTGCCCTTCTAGCACCGGTAGCATGTGAAGGGATTCGCGGCATAGTAAATCAAAATTTTCTACGGATGCGAACAGAGGGAAAGCCAAGATCTAATCTAGGAGATGCAAACAACGAGAGAGATTGGATTAGATCTTCATACCCTTGAAGATTCACACAGCGGAACGTTCGTCGGAACGTGGGTGATGTAGTCGTACTCGCTTCTCCTCCTCGCGATTCGATCCGATCTAGCACCACAAGTGGCGATGCCTCCGTGAGATGCACACGTGCGGCACCTCGACATCTCCTCCTTCCTTGGTCCAGCAAGTATGGTGGAGAGATGGGTTGGATCTACAACGCGACGGCGCGGTGCAATTGGTGGAGAATTTCTGCAGCAGGGCTTCGCCTACAAGCAGTCGGGAGGGAGAGAGGAGGGCAGCAGGGCGGCTAGGGTTGGAGGGGAAGGTGTGGGGGGTTGGTGCGCCCCCAGCCCTCTATATATAGAAGGGTGGGCGCAGCACTAGCCCCTCCCCCAAGCCAAGGCCGGTGGCCCCAAGGAGGAAGAGTGGGGGGCAAGGAAACCCCCTTTTCTAGAAGCTCTATCTAGAGTTTAAACCTCTCTTGGCCGGCTGGGCCCTATGGGGCCTTGTGCCCCTGGCCCAATGCGGCCAGGGCACTCCCTCATAGGCCCATGCCCCCTCCCGGAAGGTGGGGCCACGTTGGTCCCCTTCTGGAAGGTTCTAGAAGCTTCCGGTACAATACCGATTAACCCAACAATTCAACTCCAAAAACTGCACTGCCTTATATGAATCTTATTCTCCGGACCACTCCGGAACCTCTCGTGATGTCCCGGATCCCATCCGAGACTCCGAACAAAAACTCATAAACCAATTATCCAATCTATCCTAGCGTTGAGACACGTTAAGTGTGTGACCCTGCGGGTTCGAGAATATGCAGACATGATCTTCTATCAATAATCAACAGCGGGTCCGAAACCCATATTGACTCCACACATTCATCGATGATCATATCGGATGAACCACGATGCCAGGATTCAATCAATCCCATATTTATATTCCCTTCGTCGCGATATTTTACTTGCCCGAGATTCGATCGCTTGCATCCATACCTAGTTCAATCTTGTTCACAGCAAGTACTTTACTTGTTCCGTAATCCGATATCACTTTGTGATTAACTCCTTAACCACATGCTTCCAAGAGGTGTTGATATCGATTACCGAGTGGGCCCGAAGTATATCTCTACGACTTGGGAGGGACAAATCCCATCTCGATACATACAACCCAACAAGTACTTTCCGATCACCTGAGAGACACCTTTATGATCACCCTCTCATAGGATGACGTTTGATGACCTCAAAGCTTTCTTCCGATACCAAGGAGTAGCATTATCTCATGGTCTAAGGAATACAATATTTGACATAAGAAAAAGCTTCGCAAAGATGAACACGATGACACGATCTAATCGCTTGATTTGGTCTACCCATCATATCATTCTCCCAATGATATGATCTCATTATTAATCGACAACTCATGTCTATGGTTAGGAAACCTTAACCATCATTAATCAATGAGCTAGTCCATAGAGGCGTACTAGGGACACGGTGTTGTTCATAAACCATACAAGTATAAAAGTTTCCGCTTAATACAATTATAGCATGGAATATAAACTTTATCATGAACAAGAATTATAATAATAACATCTTTATTATTGCCTCTAGGGCATAATTCCAACAGTATCCCACTTGCACTAGAGTCAATAATCTAGTTTACATCTGGCAACAATCTAACACCCATGGCACTAAGGTGCTGATCATGTTTTGCTCGTGGAAGAGGTTTAGTCAACGGATCTACGACATTCAGATCCGTATGTACTTTGCTAATCTTCAGATCTCCATGTGTTATATAATCTCGAATTATATGAAACTCGCGGTTGATATGCTTGGTCTTTGAATGATATCTTGGTTCCTTAGCCAGTGCTATGGCGCCAGTGTTGTCACACAATATCTCCAGTGGGTCCAAGGCACTTGGAACCACACCAAGCTTAGTGATGAAGTTCCTGATCCAAACTCCTTCACTTGACGCTTCTGCAGCAGCCATGTATTCCGCTTCTACTGTAGATCCCGCGATCACGCTTTGCTTGCAGCTTCTCCAGCTCACAGCTCCTCCATTCAAAATATACACGTATCCTGTCTGAGATTTAGAATCATCCTTGTCGGTGTCAAAACTAGCGTCGACGTAACCTTTTACGACGAGCTGTTCATCACTCCCATAGACTAAGAACATTTCTTTAGTCCTATTTAGGTACTTTAGGATGTTCTTCACGGCTGTCTAGTGTTCCACTCCTGGATCACTTTGATACCTGCTCGTCAAACTAAGAGCATTGGACACATCCGGTCTAGTACACAGCATGGCATACATGATAGAACCTATTGCCGTGGCATAAGGAACTTTGCTCATAGCTTCCCTATCATTTCATCAGAATGGACACTGAGCCTTGCTCAATATCTTACCGACAACATAGGCAATGAACCTTTCTTTGCCTTATCCATTCGAACCTTTTCGAACTTTGTCTAGGTATGTACCGCTTAAAGCTATCAGGCCTTTGTCTATCTCTATAGATTTTGATGCCCAATATATAAGCAGCTTCACCTAGGTCTTTCATTGAAAAATACTTGTTCAAATAACTCTTCACATCGTTAAGCATGTTAATGTCATTTCCAATAATCAATATGTCATCCACATATAGTACCAAAAATGTCACCGAGCTCCCACTCACTTTCTTGTAGATACAAGCTTCGTAGCAATTTGGAACAAATCCAAAGCTCTTGATCACTTGATCAAAACGAAGGTTCCAATTCCGAGATGCTTGCTTCAGTACATAAATGGAACGCTGAAGTTTGCACACTTTATCAGCATCCTTAGGATCGACAAAACCTTCGGGTTGCATCATATACAACTCTTCATCAATGTTGCCATTGAAGAACGCAGTCTTGACATCCATCTGCCAAATTTCATAATCATGAAACACAACAATTGCTAATAAAATCCGAATGGACTTAAACATCGCTAGGGGAGAGAAAGTCTCATCGTAGTCAACACCTTGAACTTGTCGAAAACCTTTCGCGACAAGCCGTGCTTTATAGACGGTAACATTACCATCCGCGTCCGTTTTCTTCTTGAAGATCCATTTGCCCTCAACGGCCTTTCGGTCGCTAGGAGGGTCCACCAAAGTCCATACTTGGTTTTCGCTCATGGATCCCAATTCGGATTTCATGGCTTCTAGCCATTTCTCGTAGTCCGGCTCATCATCGCTTCCTCATAGTTCGTAGGTTCACCGCCTTCTACTAACAAGACAATTAAGACAGGTTGCTGCATTCACTCGTGAGGGCACGCAACCTTGTCGACTCGCGCGTTCGCTCAAGAGCAAGATCATCCAAGCTTCATGATCCTTATCATTTAGCTTCCTCTATTATTGGTGCAGGTGGCACTGGAACAATTTCAGGTGCTGCGCTACACTCCAATTCAAGAGAAGGTTCAATAACCTCGTCTATCTCTACTTTCCTCCCACTCACTTCTTTCGAGAGAAACTCCTTCTCAAGAAAGGAACCGTTCTTTGCGACAAACACTTTGCCTTCGGTTCTGTGATAGAAGGTATACCCAATAGTTTCCTTAGGGTATCCTATGAAGACGCATTTCTCCGCTTTGGGTTCGAGCTTGTCCGGCATCAACTTCTTGACGAAGCTTCAGATCCCCAAACTTTAAGAAAC
Organism: Avena insularis; assembly: GCA_023614405.1. Classification (NCBI taxonomy): domain Eukaryota; kingdom Viridiplantae; phylum Streptophyta; class Magnoliopsida; order Poales; family Poaceae; genus Avena; species Avena insularis. Next base: position 23,475,110 of record CM042689.1, on the reverse strand, counting down.
GACAACTTAGGTTTAGCACCAAACCACAGTTCATACGGTGTCGTCTCAACGGATTTAGATGGAGCCCTATTTAAAGTGAATGCAGCGGTTTCTAATGCATAACCCCAAAATGATAACGGCAAATCAGTAAGCGACATCATTGATCGGACCATATCTAATAGAGTTCGATTCCGGCGTTCAGACACACCATTGCGCTGTGGTGTTCCGGGTGGCGTGAGTTGCGAAACAATTCCGCTTGCTTTAAGATGCGTGAGAAAATCATAATTCAAATATTCGCCCCCACGATCGGATCGTAGAAACTTAATCTTTTTGTTATGATGGTTCTCCACTTCATTCTGAAATTCCTTGAACTTTTCAAATGTTTCAGATTTATGTTTCATTAAATAGATATACCCATATCTACTTAAGTCATCGGTAAAAGTGAGAAAATAGCGATATCCACCGCGCGTCGAAACACTCATCGGTCCGCATACATCGATATGTATGATTTCCAACAAGTCCGTTGCTCGCTCCATCATACCGGAGAACGGTGTTTTGATCATCTTGCCCATGAGGCATGGTTCGCATGTGTCAAATGATTCAAAATCAAGAGACTCCAAAAGTCCATCAGAATGAAGTTTATTCATGCGCTTTACACCAATATGACCTAGACGACAGTGCCACAAATAAGTAGTATTATCACTATCTACTTTGCATCTCTTAGGCTCAATGTTATGGATGTGTGTTTCATCCCTTTCGAGATTTAGAAGAAATAAACCATTCACAAGAGGTGCATGACCATAAAAGATGTTACTCATATAAATAGAATAACCATTATTCTCCGATTTAAATGAATAACCGTCTTGCAATAAACACGATCCAGAAATAATGTTCATGCTCAACGTAGGCACATAATAACATTTATTAAGGTTTAAAACTAATCCCGAAGGTAAAACTAAGGAGAGCGTCGACGGCCATCACATCAACTCTTGATCCGCTGCCAAGATCGTCACCTCATCCCTCGCAAGTCAGTCTATTCCGTAGCTCTGCTTCGAGTTACAAATATTAGCAACCGAACCAAAGATCAAATACCTGTGCACTACAACGAGAGCTAGTAAGGAAAACATCAATAACATGTATATCAAATATACCTTTGATGGTGCCACCTTCTTGTCCGCTAAGTACTTGGACGATTAAACTTCCAAAGGACCCTTGTCCTTGCAATAGAAGCACTCAAAGGTCCCCTTAGGACCAGACTTGAGCTTCTTCTCAGAGGGCAAGCGCTTGTCACGCCGCCTTCTTGAAGGGCTTCTTTGCTCCCTTACCTTTCTTAAAGGAGGGCTTGTTGACCATCAACACATGATTATCCTTCTTGATGTCCACCTCCGCAGCCTTCAGACTTTGCGAAGAGCTCGGTGATTGTATCGATGGAACCAATCTGATTATGAGTCACTACAAAACTTTTGTAGGGAGGAGTGATTGCAGAACCCTGTCAATCTTGATCTCCTCTGGAATCTTGCAGTCCAGTTGCTCAAGGCGTTGAGTGTAGCCCGACATCTTAATGGCGTGCTCACTAACGGAACTCCCTTCCTCCATCTTGCAGTTAAAGAACTTCTCAGAGATCTCATATCTCTCAGAACGGGCCTGAGTCTGAAACATGGTTTTCATCTCCTCGAGAATCTCAAAGGGCCCGGGATAGTCTTCAAAACGATTTTGAAGGTCTGATTCCATAGCAAACAACATGGTGCTCTTAATCACACCATAATCATCTTTGCGACCGATAGAGCTTTCTCATCACCGGCCAGCTTGCAACAGGCCACCTAACGCTTTCTCAAGGACATAGTCCTTTTGACCGCCAGAGAGAATGATTCTCAGATTGCGGAACCAATTGGTGAAGTTAGACCCATTGTTCTTAAGCTTTTCTTTCTCAGCAAAAATGTTGAAGTTGAAGTTGGACTTGGCCATGTGATCTACAGTATTTGCAAGTACAATTTAGACTATGTTCATGATAAATAGTTCAACTTAATCAAATTACTAGATGAACTCCCACTAAATTCAACATCCCTCAAGTTGTTTAGTGAACATGATCCAAATTCACCACACCTAATCCGATCATCACGAGAAGAGATGTGGTTTCAATGGTGGACAACGAAGTGTCGATCATATCATTCATATGACTCATGCTTAACCTTTCGGTTCTTGTGTTCCGAGGCCATGTCTGTACATGCTAGGCTCGTCAAGTTAGACCCAAGTATTTCCGCTGCAGTAAAATTGGCTTGCACCCGTTGTATGTGAGCGTAGAGTCTATAGCACCCGATCATCACGTGATGCTTGGACACGTTAACTTTCGCAACGGTGCATACTTGGGGAGAACAGTTTTTATCTTGATCTTTATGAGGAATCATCTTATAATGCTACCGTCATGATCTAAGCATAATAAGATACATAAAAGGATAAACATCACATGCATATAACTTTATGTGACATGGTATAGCCAATCTTCAAGAATTATCTCCATCTTGTGCGTTCCATGATCTCCATCACTCCACCATGATTGCCTCCACCACGAATAGCAACTACAACTATTGCTAACTACTTAGCGATAAAGTAAAGCTATTACATGGCGTAAGAAGTTGACTGCAGGTCATACACAATTATAAAGACAACCATATGGCTCCGGTTGTGTACTCATCGACATGCAAGTCGTGAAACATTACAAAACATGATCATTGCATACAATATACACATCACATCTTGGGCCATACCATATCACGAAAACACTCCTGCAAAAACAAGTTAGACGCCTCTACTTTGTTGTTGCATGTTTTACGTGGCTTATGGGAGTAGATGCTAAGAACGATTCTTACCTACGGAAAGCCACAACGGTGATATTATGGTTGCCAAACTCCGTGTTAATCCCATGACAACTATAGTGAGAGAAACTGACATCCACCACCGCATGTGTGGAACAAGCCACACATCAAGTGCGGAGCCGGTCTCGAACGACGTCGCGTAAGGTTGGCCTGACCGCTTCAATCTCACTATCCCGTGTCATAAGAAGAACACAAACAAGAGGCTTGCAACAGAAAACATCAACGCTCGCAACAACCATGTTATGCGTTTCTACTCGTGAAACACATCTACGCATAGATCTAGCTCGATACCAATCAAGGGATTTGCGGCATAGTAAATCAAAATTTTCTACGGATGCAACAGGGAAAGCCAAGATCTAATCTAGGAGATGCAAACAACGAGAGAGATTGGATTAGATCTTCATACCCTTGAAGATTCAAGACAATGAACGCTCTGAACGTGGGTGATGTAGTCGCATCGCTTCTCCTCCTCGCGATTCGATCCGATCTAGCACCACAAGTGGCGATGCCTCCGTGAGATGCACACGCGGCACCTCGGCGTATCCTCCTTCCTTGGTCCAGCAAGTATGGTGGAGAGATGGGTTGGATCTACAACGCGACGGTGCAATTGGTGGAGAATTTCTGCAGCAGGCTTCGCCACAGCGATGGAGGGAGATAGGAGGGCGCAGCGGCTAGGGTTGGAGGGAAGGTGTGGGGGTTGGTGCGCCCAGCCCTCTATATAGAGGGGTGGGCGCAGCCCAGCCCTCCCCAAGCCAAGGCCGGCCCCAAGGAGGAAGAGTGGGGCAAGGAAACCCCTTTCTAGAAGCTCTACTAGAGTTTAAACCTCTCTTGGCCGGCTGGGCCCTATGGGGCCTTGTGCCCCTGGCCCAATGCGGCCAGGGCACTCCCTCATAGGCCCATGCCCCCTCCCGGACGGTGGGGCCACGTTGGTCCCCTTCCGAAGGTTCTAGAAGCTTCTGACAATACCGATTAATCCTAACAATTCAACTCCAAAACTGCACCGCCTTATATGAATCTTATTCTCCGGACCACTCGAAACCTCTCGTGATGTCCTGGATCCCATCCGAGACCAACAAAAACTCATAAACCAATTATCCAATCTATCCTAGCGCCGAGACACGTTAAGTGTGTGACCGTGGGATCGAGAATATGCGCATGATCTTCTATCAATAATCAACAATGGGTCTGAAACCCATATTGACTCCACATATTCATCGATGATCATATCGGATGAACCATGATGCCAGGATTCAATCAATCCCATATTTATATTCCCTTCGCCTCGCGATATTTTACTTGCCCGATTCGATTCGCTTGCATCACATACCTAGTTCAATCTCGCTCACGGCAAGTACTTTACTCGCTCCGTAATCCGATATCACTTTGTGATTAACTCCTTAACCACATGCTTGCAAGCGTGTTGATATCGACACGGGTGGGCCCAAGTATATCTCTCCGACTTGGGAGGGACAAATCCCATCTCGATACATACAACCCAACAGGCACTTTCCGATCACCTGAGAGACACCTTTATGATCACCCTCTCATAGGATGACGTTTGATGACCTCAAAGCTTTCTTCCGATACCAGGGAGTTGTATTATCTCATGGTCTAAGGAATACAATATTTGACATAAGAAAAGCTTCGCAAAGATGAACACGATGACACGATCTAATTGCTTCGCTTAGTTTGGGTCTGTCCATCACATTATTCTCCCAATGATATGATCTCATTATTAATCGACAACTCATGTCCATGGTTAGGAAACCTTAACCATCATTAATCAATGAGCTAGTCCATAGAGGCATACTAGGGACACAGTGTTGTTCACAAACCACACAAGTATTAATGTTTCCGCTTAATACAATTCTAGCATGGAATATAAACTTTATCATGAACAAGAATTATAATAATAACATCTTTATTATTGCCTCTAGGGCATAATTCCAACAGCATGGGCACGCCGCCTGATACGTTGGAAACGTATCTATAATTTTTGATGCTTCATGCTTGTTTAGTATCTACTTTGCTTTACTTGTCCACACTTTGAGGTGCTTTTTACATGTTTTCTGGTACTAACCTATTAACAAGTTGCAATAGTGCGGATGCCCTGCTTTTCTGCTGTTTTTGGTTTCAGAAAAGTTAGTAAAGAAATATTCTCGGAATTGGACGGGACAAACGTCAAAGTCAATTACTTTCCGTGGGGAACAAGAAGTCCAGAGGAGAGCCAGAGGGGCCATCCAGGGAGGCTAGACCCACCCTAGGCGCGGGTGGGCCCAGCCCTGCGCCTGGCTAGGGTTTGGTGGCCCTGGCCGCCTCCTTGGTCTCCCCCTTCGCCTATAAGAAGCCCCCGATGCAGAAACCCTAGGAACCCGATCAAATATCCAAAAAACCGTCTGTAGCCGCCGCCACCATCATCCCTAGATTGGGGGGATCTGAAGTTCTTCCCGGCACCCTGCCGGAGGGGAGATCTATTGGAGATATGCCCAAGAGGCAATAATAAAGAGGTTATTATCATATCTTCATGCTTATGATAAAGGTTTACATACCATGCTATAACTGTATTAACCGGAAACATTAATACTTGTGTGATTTGTAAACATAAAAGAGTCCCTAGTAAAGCCTCTTGTTAAACTAGCTTGTTGGTTAATATATGATCATGGTTTCCTTATCATGAACATTGAGATGTTATTAACAACAAGATCATATCATTAGAAGAATGGTGTGATGTACATACTCCTATAGTTAAGCGTAGCATAAAGATCAAGTCATTTAATATAGTTCATTTGCTATAAGCTTTCTGATACATAGTAACCTAATTCCTTCGACCATGAGATCATGCTAATCACCATCACCGAAAGTATGCTTTGATGACATCAAACACCACACCGTAACTAGGTGGCTATAAAGGTGGCATTGAGTGTTCGGAAAGTACGTGTTGAGGCACATGGATCAAGAGTGTGATTTGTCCATTCATATGACGGATAGATATACTCTAGGCCCTCTCAGTGGAATGTCATCCAATTAGCTTGCAAGCATGTGACTGGCTCACAAGGGATCACATATCACGGGAACGATAAAAGAGTACTTATCGGTAACGAGGTTGAACTAGGTATGCAGAGATACCGACGATCAAACCTTGGATAAATAAAATATCGTGAGACAAAGGGAAATTGGTATCGTATGTAAATAGTTCATTTGATCATGAAGTAATCGTAGAAATATGTGGGAGCCATATGAATTTCTAGATTCCTTTATTGGTTATTGATCGGAGAAGAGTCTCGATCGTGTCTGCATAATTCACGAACCGTAGGGAGACACACTTAAGGATTCGATGTTGTTTAGTAGATATGGAATGTGAGTAAAGATATTGGATGTTGTTTGGAGTCTCGTATGGGATCCGATATATCACGAGGAGATCCAGAATGGTCCGGAGAATAAGATTCATATAAGGAAAGTCCAATTTCAGAGTTTGGGAATGATTCCGGTGTTTTCACCGGAATGTTCTAGAAGGGTCTAGAAGGTCCACCGATCCGGAAGGGGAAGGGTACATGAATGTGTCATGACAAAGTGTAATTATTGCATCATGTCCTAGGTCACTTGGGTTGACACTTGGAAGAGAGAAATCAAACTCTAATTTGAAAGTCAAAAAGGCAGTTTGAAAAAGTCAAATCCCAACATGGTTTCCGAGTTAGGGAGGGTTTCCACCTGGGTTGGGAACACCCTTGGACGCTCACCACATATATAAGGAGGGGTGGGGGCACACCCCAAGGTATAACCCTTGCCCTAGGCACCCAAGAAACCCTAGGTTGGCCGCCGCCCCCCTTCTAGTTGCGACCAATCTAGATCTCCTCTAAACCGCTACCGACTAGCTAAACTCTAGTTGCTAGCTACCTCTAAACCTCGGCCCTCTAAACCCTAGATCGATTGGGCTCCCTCTCCTCCAACATACTCGCTTCGGCAGGCGAAGCCCTGCGGGATCTCCCCTCTACTTTCGACACCACGTCGTCGTGCTGCCGGAATCGCGAGGAGAGATCTACAACCTCCGCTGCCTGCTGGAACAAGAGAGAGTAAGGTCTTCATCGAGTACCGTACGTGTGACCGACTGCGGGAGCGCTGCCAGAACGCGGCACCGGAAGGATCGTCTACGCGATATTGAGATTGGCAAGTGAACAACTACATCACCCACGAGAATCTGCTCTCGTTAACCGCTTTGGATCTTTGAGGGTTAGTACTCTATTGACTCGTTGCTACAATCTAGTAGATAGATCTTGGCTTGTATGTGTTCACGCGATAGAATTTTTTTGTTTTCCATGCTACGAACCCCTACAAGATCATCCCGGAGGCCTTCTCTCCGGTATGATGCGTGAGTAGTTCCACCTTGGACTATGGGTCCATGTAGTATCTAGATGGTTGTATCTCCTCCTTGTGCTTTCATGTATAGATCTTGTGAGCTCAGTTCATGATCAAGATCTAATCAATTTCTAATCGTGCATGTTGTGTTTGCGGGGATCCGATGGATATTGAGATTATTATGTTGGTTTGATTAATGGTTTTGTCTTTATGATTCTATCATGTCTGTGTTGTTTGTGATCTTGCATGCTCTCTGTTGTTAGTAGCTATCTTGGCCAAGTAGTTGCTGGTGACTCCAAGAGGGGGTATTTATGCTCGATAGTGGGTTCATGCCTCTAGTTTCCAAGGGAAGTGACAGAAATCTCTTCGGTTGTAGATGTGTTGTTGCCACTAGGCAGAAAACAACGGTCTCTTATTCATGGAACATGTGGACTGTTTACCTTACACACTTTGCCTAAAGCAGTTGTTTGTTGCTTGCAACTTAATACTGGAGGGGGTTCGGATGATAACCTGAAGGTGGACTTCTAGTCATAGCTGTAGTTGGATGGCGATCTATGTATATTGTTGTATTGCCCAATCGAATCTCATAGGATCTTTCTGACTAGTAATTACATTGTTATGTATTGCTCAGTTCCTATCAATTGCCCTGCTGTAATTTGTTTGCCCTTCATGCCATGTTGTTTATCTAAGGAGAGCACCTCTAGTGAACTATAGACCCCGGTCCAATCTTTACCATTGATACATCTTCCACTGTTACTTGTTTACTTGCTGCAAACCATTACATTCCACACCATATGTTTAATCCTTTGTTACAGCAAACCGGTGAGCTTGACAACCTCACTGATTCGTTGGGGCAAAGTCTTGAGTTTGTGTTGTGCAGGTCTCCATGTTGCTAGCAACACCTGTGTGACGTTTCCTTCCTCCTAATGGTTAGATAACCTCGGTTTCTTACTGAGGGAAACTTGCTGTTGTGCTGATTGATACCTTGCTCTTGGGGTTTCCAACGAAGCGTCCCACGACAAGTGCGGGGCGCCATCACCGCCCACGCTGAGCTTTTAGGTCGGAGGGCACCGGAAATCTGGTGGCGCCGGGTAGCCGGTCTCGTGGAGAAGCAGCGCCTCCCACGGCTGGAGCGACCGTTGGCCGAAGCCGTTCGCCGTCGCTGGGTCGCGGGGGGTACCGCTTCGCCGAGGTGAACTGTGTAGATGGGGGGAGGAAATGGAGGTGATGAAGTGGGTGCTCTGAAGACGGCGAGGATGGCCAGCTTTTATAGCCATTTCGCGAAAGCGCAGCGTGGAAGGGAGGGTGTAGCGTCGAGGGGGAAAAGGAAAAGGTTGGAAGACGGACAGACCGTGGTGCGCTATTACGCCGCCACATGGGCGATTGGACAGGCGGCCATTGCTCGCCTGACGCGGCCGAGCATAGGCGGACCTAGGTACAGCCGAGTGGGGCCTCAAAATTTGGAATTCCTTTGTATTTTATATGTACTTTGAATGAAAATTATTCAAATCGTCCAAATTTATAGTAGGAATGCCCCAGTCAAATAATGTGCCCCCAGTCATAATTTTTTCTGGGTCCGCCCCTGCGGCCGAGGCGATGTGGATGAAATCGATCGCAGTTCTCTCGCCCGACAGGTTAGTGCCACCGGTGAATGTTTTTCCCATGGGTTCAGCTTCATCTGGAGTTCTCGTGCGGAACACGTCTTGTTGGGTTTGGCATAGAAACATCGGATAAAATTTGTGCTGAGTGGGTGAATTTTGTTGTCCGGATAAAAAAGTCTATGGAGCACTCCTGAGAAGGGAGTGGAGCTGCTCTGATGTGCGCTATGTAATCACACAAAATACCCTTGACAAATCAATCCAGATTTCCAGAACAGGCGCATAATAAATAAACCAAGAGACTAATCAAATCTACCTACTCCATTGGATTTCATTTGCCCGTGTTGCATTTTATTTTAGTAACATGTGCCGTGGTTTCTGCCTCAGCAGTCAAACACTCAAAGCAGGGTACACGTACGGAAGAGGGAGGGCGCTCACCTCGCTCATTCATGGGCGTGGTTCCGAGCATCGGGGGGCATGACAGTCATTCGTGTGACGTCGTTTTCCCAGGCGAGAGGATGACCAGGATAGCACGGCACCTGATCCATGTGCGCGACGGAGGAGCCTAGGCCCGCCCTGCAGGGCACCACGTCCGCCGCGGCCCGGCTCCGGGAGGGGGACACGCCGGCTGCTGCGCCGCGCCTCCGGTTTGTCCGTGGTCGGTCCACTACACGGCGTCACGGCGGTACTGCACAAAAGCTCCAAATGTGAGATGGAAATGGAATTGGAGTCGCACGTTAAATGGCCGGCTAAGTAACGATGGGATTTTAGGTCTAGGTGGCTACTAAATAAGCAAGCGGCTTGCTCCGCTTTTAAAATATAAGATGTTTTAGTTTTATTAAAAAAATGTATCTGGACTTTTTTAGTGCATAGATTTACTCTAAATATAAATAAATCTAAATATTAAAAATAATCTAAATATATTTGCTTTATAAAGCTAAAACATTTTATATTTTAAAATAATAAAGGGAATATATCCTACGCGTCCCAGCTTGCCTTGGGCTGGGCGACCGGCGACGAATATTGTGGTTTATTCGGAGCTATTCATGCCCACGTTTATCTGGGTACGTGCACATTCTCGCAATTGAAACACGTTAGGTGCATTTGAGATCATTACAATTCGAGCGTTCTCAATCAAATGCACCTACCAAATTCGAGCGTTTGGTGTCCTAGCTAGCACGGCTCCGGGAGGAAGACACGTCGGCGTCGGGGCTTTCATGCCGGCTGCCGCGACACGCCCGCCTCCGTCCTCCCATGACGTGCCCAACACGGTAGCCACTACTACTAGTAGTAATGCTCAATTAGAGCAAGGGAGATCGAGCAGATACAAATGGAAATGGAATACCTACTTAGTATTAACGACGGGACGATTCCTGTTAGGCTGCCGCTAATAAACGAGCTAGCTGGTACGCATTCCAGCTAGCCTAGCATGGGCCACCAATCCTCTGGTTTATTTGGAGCATCGGGCTACTCTCTCCGTCCCAAATTCCTCTGCCTTTTAGTTTTGCTCAAAGTTAAACATGTTAAAATTTGACTAAACATTTTTAATAAAATAATAATATTTACTGTATACAATATAAAAGTATGTTTTATAGCGAGTCTAACTATACTTATTACATATTTTAGATATTATATTAATATTTTTTCTTATATTTGTAAATATTTACTGCCGCTAATATTTACTGTTAGTCAAACTTTTTTTCGCAAAAAAAAAAGTTTATGAAGTTTGATTTTGACTAAACCTAAAACGCAGAGTAATTTGGGTCAGAGGGAGTATATATGCCCCACGATTTATTTGCGCAACATGTACGTATATGTACGATACACATTCATTCTCGCGCGCAATCGGAACATGTTACGTACATTTGAGAAATGAGAATCGTTCCAGATTCAGACGTTTCGTGTCCTAGCACACGCGTTGCACTTATTTTTGACGTCACAGCTTAGGGCATGTTTGATTCAAAAGATTTTTTAAATAAATTCTATAGGATTTTAATCCATGAATTTTTTTCCTATAGAGTTCTTTTGGTTTAAGGAATGAATCCTATAAAATTCCAATACATTATTTTTCTACAGTATAATCCTACAGGATTTGTAACAAAAGAATATGGGACCTCTTGTAAAAATTAACATATATCTATGATAATTATGACATGCACTAAATTCTATAAAAAAATTCTGCGGTGCAATCAAACGGCTTATTTTACTAACTATTTTTACTATATTTTTTATTTCTTAGAATTCTAAATGTCATTGTCGATGTTTGGTGGAACGATGCGTACCCTCTCGGGGCATCGGCTGTATGTTAATATAGTAGGGAAAAGCCCCCTACGTGGCTGTGTACAACTTGTATACGTGTCCGTGTGGAGTACTACTCCGTGACGTACACGTATAGACATAGATAGCATACATACGATAACATCCCCCTCAATCTAAACCACGAGAGAGGTTTAGATTGCGCTTAAACTCACCTAATTCCTTTACAGGAAGAGCCTTGGTAAATCCATCAGCAAGTTGATCCTTTGTAGAAATGAACTTGATATCAAGACGATTCTCAGCAACACGTTCACGAACAAAATGATAGTCAATCTCAATGTGTTTTGTACGAGCATGAAAAACTGGATTTGCAGAGAGAAAAGTGGCTCCCAGATTATCACACCATAAGCATGGTCTCTCATAAAGCTTCACACCAAGCTCAGTAAGCACAGCTTCAACCCATATCAATTCAGTAGTTGCATTTGCAAGAGCCTTGTACTCAGCCTCAGTGCTAGAACGAGACACAGTGGCTTGTTTCCTAGCACTCCAGGAAACCAGGTTTGGACCGAGAAATATAGCAAAACCTCCTGTAGAACGTCTGTCCTCAAGACAGCCTGCCCAGTCAGCGTCTGAAAAAGCACTGAGTAATGTGGAAGAGGACATCCGAAAGGTAATACCAAGAGAGGATGTATCCTTGACATAGCGTAGAATGCGTTTGGCAGCCGTCCAATGAGCAGTAGTGGGAGCATGAAGCTATTGACAGACTTTATTAACAGAAAACGACAAGTCTGGCCGAGTAAGTGTAAGATACTGTAATCCTCCAACAATACTGTGATACTGAGTGCTGTCATCAGGACCTAGAGGTATACCTTCATGGAGAGAAAGAGACTCCAATGAAGATAAAGGTGTAGGAGCAGCCTTGCAATCCAGCATACCCACACGTGTAAGAATATCTTGAGCATACTTTTCTTGAGTGAGAATAAGACCATTAGCTGTTCTTTTAACTTCCATACCAAGAAAATAGTGAAGATCTCCCAAATCTTTAATGGCAAAATAAGTGTTCAGATCCTGAAGCAAAACTGAGATAGCATGATCTGATGAGCTGGTCACAATAATATCGTCAACATAGATGAGAACAAAAATAGTAACACCATGCTTATCATAGAGAAATAGAGATGTATCAGCTTTAGAAGCAGAAAAGCCAAATTCATGTAATTTAGAGCTTAAGCAAGAGTACCAGGCCCGTGGGGCTTGTTTCAAGCCATAGAGAGCTTTGTCAAGTTTGCAGATATGACGAGGTGCATCAGGATGTTCAAAACCAGGTGGTTGTTTCAAAACCTCCTCTTCCAGAACACCATGGAGAAACGCGTTCTTGATATCTAGCTACCGAAGACTCCAACCACGAGACACAGAGATGGAGAGAACTATTCTGATAGTGGCAATTTTGACAACAGGACTGAATGTGTCTTCATAATCAATGCCATACCGTTGCTTGAATCCTTTGGCAACCAACCGTGCTTTATATCGATCAATGGTACCATCAGCATGTTTCTTGACACGAAAAACCCACTTGCAATCAATAATGTTCTTATTGTGACTTGGAGGAACAAGAGTCCAGGTTTTGTTTTGGACGAGGGCATCATATTCTTCTTGCATAGCAGAATGCCATTTAGAATCTTTGAGAGCAGCAGGTAAATTTCGAGGTTCACCTGTAGAGGAGAACAGACCATATCGCACAGTACCATCAGTGTATCGTTTGGGTTGGCGAATACCGTGTTGCAAACGTGTACGAGGGCCAGATGGTTGAGCTACACCAGAGGAATCCGCAGACAATCCAGCAGAATTCTGTACAGGGGAAACCACATCAGTGTTGGCCGCAGATGATCCCAGCGAGATAGCTCTGCTGTCGTCGCTGTCGCTGCAGGAAGACAGGGGGTAGCCGTCTGGGAACCGGCACGTGGCGAGGTGGGAGTGGAGGCTAGCGAGGAGAGCCGCGACCAGGCGACGACGCAGGCGAGCGCACGTCCCTAGACGCGGGAGAATCACCTCCGGGATCTGCACCATCAGGAGCCGAGGTGGCAGGGGAATGTTCCCCAGAATCAGCTTCGATATCCGTATTAATTTCGTCATTTAGCTCAGAAATTTCAACGGAGGATTGTTGAGGCTGTGGTGCACCGTTTGGGACAAAATTTTCTCCTGCAGCGTCATCATCCTGTGGAGCATGGTTAGGGACAGGAACATGTACAATAGTAGTCAAGTGATCATCAATATTGTGGGCACCCTCATTAGATGATGGAAGAAGCAAAATAGCTTGTCGAAGAAGAGCACCGGCATTTGGATGAAGTGTTTCAAAGGGAAAAATATTTTCGTCAAAAACTACATCACGAGAGATGTAAACTCGACCAGTGGGGACATCAAGGCATTTGACACCTTTATGGAGTGGACTATAACCAAGAAAGACACAATGTTTGGAGCGAAAAGCAAGTTTGCGATTATTGTATGGACGAAGATTAGGCCAGCAAGCACAACCAAAAGTACGAAGAGCATCATAATTTGGGGTAATATGGAGAAGACGTTCAGTGGGGGACTCATGATTGATGACTTTACTGGGTAGCAAATTTATAAGGAATGTGGCTGTAAGGAAGGCTTCATCCCAGTATTTGAGAGGCATGGATACATTTGCAAGAAGGGCGAGACCAACCTCAACTATATGACGATGTTTTCTTTCAGCAGAGCCATTCTGCTGATGTGCATGAGGACAGGATACATGGTGAGTAATGCCAACTTTTTGAAAGAAAGCATTGAGTTTCTCATATTCACCACCTCAATCAGTTTGCATAGTGACAATCTTCTTATCAAACTTGCGTTCAACATATTGTTGCCAGTTAAGAAAGGCTTGATAAACATCAGATCGCTTTTTAAGCAGATAAATCCAGACAAATTTGCTATAATCATCAATAAAGCTTACATAATAGTCATGACGACCAACAAAAGTTGGAGCAGGACCCCATACATCAGAGAAAACTAGCTCGAAGGGCATAGTGGATCTACTGGTAGAGATGGGGTATGGCAATTGGTGACTTTTTGCCAGCTGACAAGAGTCACACACATATGGGGTACTATCTGGAGTGTAAGCTATTTTATTTTTCCTAAGAACTTGCTGAACAATGAATGAAGAGGGGTGCCCTAGACGACGATGCCACGTGGATGATGAAGGCTTTATGGTGAGGAAGGCATGCTTGGAAGACTCAGTGAAGAAAGGCATCAAGGGATAGAGACCTCCATAGCAAGGTCCTTTAAACAGAACGCGTCGTGTTGCTTGGTCCTTGATCAAAAAGAAGAAGGGATGAAACTCAATAAAGACATGATTATCAAGGGTAAAACGATGGACAGACAACAAATTTTTGGAAGCACTGGGAACATGTAAAATAGAATTTAGATTGAATGAATTATGAGGGGTGCGCAAAATTGAATGACCAATATGACTGATACGCATACCTGTCCCTTTAGCGGTGCGGACACGATCTTGTCCTTGATAAGTATCATAGGTAGAGAGCTTGCTCATCTCAGCAGCAACATGATCAGAGGCTCCAGTGTCATAATACTAGTTGGAATCAACTCCAGCAAAGTGTGCATCTTTGTTTGGGCGATCCTTTCTACTACCACGATCTTCAGTATAACGCCACCAGCAGTCACGAGCAGGATGACCATGAATAAAGCAAATCTGACAAGTGGTGTCAACATATTTAGTAGGCTTGCGGTCACCACGACGACCACCATCATCACACCTTTCTCCATCATCACGGCGGCGAGGGCGATCATCACGATGACCCTGATCATCATCAAACTTGCGTCCGTGGTATCCACCACCATCACGACGATCACGCCAGTCATCACGGCGTCCTTGATCATCACGTCGATCACGCCAGTCACGGCGATCACGGTAGTCCTGCTGGCGACCACGATCATTATCACGAGGCCGATCATCATAGCGGGGTCGATCATCATAGCGAGGGCGATCAGAACCACGTCCAGGAGGAGCACCACCACGACGAGCCATATTGGCCGAGGAGGAAAAACTGTTTTCTTCAGGTTTGTTCATGCGATCAAAATCTTGGACTTGGCTCAGCAGATCATCAACTGTGGTGCCTGGATTGGCGTTGACAGCAGTGCGGAGAGTATTGTAGTGGCTACCAAGTCCTTTGAGGATATACCATAGAAGCTCATCAGAATCAAGGGGCTTGCCAGCAGCAGTCAGTTCAGATGCAATGCACTTCATCTTGGTGAAATATTTTTCTACAGACAAATCGTTCTTACGGGTATCATTAAGGGCAGAGCGAAGTTGTTGTACTCGGGTCTTGGACGTGGGCATTGATGGCCGACCATGCCTCGGCAGATGTTTCCAGACCGACAACATGCGCGATCACATAAGGAGAAAGCGCATTAAGGAGCCAGCGGAGCACCTGCTGATCGCGCGCAATCCAGGTGTTGTACTCCGGGTTCTCAATGGTCACCTTTTTTTTGTTGATATCTTCGGTCTCCAGGAGCTTCTACGGTGCCTGCTCAGTACCCTCGACGAGGTCCAGGACACGGGCACCACGGAGAGTTGGGATGACTAGGGCCTTTCAGATGAGCGCGTTCTCGCGCGTGAGAAGCTGCGAGGGAGGGGACCCGAGTGCGGCGGCAAGGGCCGTGGCAGACGTAGCAGATGAGGACGACATGATGACGTAGATGTAGACCGCGACGCAGCTGCAACAGAGGAAACTGCAGTGACGGCGGCGTAGAAGGCGTAGTCGTAAGGCTTGGGATCTTGATGCGGTGGTGCAAGAGGCACAACGGCAGATGGGATCTTGACGGGATCTTGATGTGTGATTTTGCTTGGGATTGTACGCAGTGCCGGCCCTGAGCCGGTGCATCCAGTGCGGCTGCACTGGCCCCCAGCTGCTAGGGCCCCCCACACAGGTACCTACATGCATGCCTATCGGTTTAGAAAAAAAGTTGTTAGCTGAATCAGCCAATCACTAGAACAACTTAGACAGGAAACCGCATGCAACAATCCCTAATGAATTAATGGACGAGAGTTGCACATCGATTCCAATGCCGCCTCCATCGGTCGTCGCATCGTCCTGACTTTCCGCCTCTTGCGCTCCTTGTTCTTTCTCAATCATAGTCTTGGGCAGTGCTCTGCTGTTAAGATTCTAGCCCTTTTGAAGGAATTAGGTAATTAACGAAGGAAGATATTCTAATACTTCCTCCATCTTAAAATAGATGTCGAAAATTTGCCTAAATTTGGATGTATCTAGACACTATTTAGTACTGCACTAGATATATCCAAATTTTATCAAAGCGAGACGTCTATTTCGAGAAAAAGGGAGTATGTTATTTTCAATAAACCCTTCCTTGATCTGCAACAGTGTAGAACTTAGTTCTATATATCCCCTTTGGATTAGTCTGATTTTGTTCATTTAATTTGTCCTAATTTCATCCCTGCTGCAGGTGTTTTTGTTTCAAATATTAATTTCATGTCCTAATTTTTCTAGTGTTTGTGTTTCTGCTTCCGTGTTAAGATCTCATCTACAAAGTGTATGTCATAAAAAGAGACCAAAAAGAAAGCGATCATATTATGTATCTGTTGAGAAATTGTATGTGGATAGGGATAATTGTCACCAATAAGACGATATATGTTGCGTATTTAGAGAGAATTGTGTTCAATATATAGGTTGTTGTCGAAATAATACAAAAAATCTCTATAACTATTTTATATAGGGGCCCATTTTTTGGTCTTTGCACCGGGCCCCCGATATCTCAGGGCCGGCCCTGATTGTACGTGGCTGCAGAGACCAGGAATCGGTAGCTACAGGGAGGCTTGGGTCGTGGGTTTGCTTGACTTGGGATCGTACGTAGCAGCGGCAACAGGGAGCGGCGGCGGAGTAGTTCCGACGATGACAGACCGTGGCGGCGGCGAAATTTTTTTTTCTAGGTTTTGTGTTTCGGCGGCTAGAGCAGGGAAGAGGTGGGCTCTGATACCATGTCGATGTTTGGTGGAACGATGCGTACCCTCTCGAGGCATCGGCTGCATGTTAATATAGTAGGAAAAAGCCCCTACGTGGCTGTGTACAACTTGTATACGTGTCCGTGCGGAGTACTACTCCGTGACGTACACGTATAGACATAGATAGCATACGTACGATAACAGTCATGTCATTCTATTTCAGCATTTTTCTTGTTTCCGTGTTTTATAAATCCTTTGAATCAAACCAAACCTTAGTCTCTTCTAGATCTCCAAATTTACACCGTGAGCCAGCAGCATATATACAAGACCGTAGACCCATTTAATGCGGCCGGATGGAGCATTGCACGGCGCGCGGTCAGTCACGCAGTGCGGCCTGCTGCGAGGGGAAGGGCCAAACAGAGTGACGCGCAACATAACGATTATAAAAAGGGAAAATGATCTGAGTCCCCGGTCCCATCGTCCTCCTCCCCGTGCGTTTATTCCTAAAATCGTCTCAAATTTCGTTTTTACCCACTTTTGCTATATATGTCCCCGCTTTTGCTTCCGAAGTAAAATAAAAAGGTTCGTTTTAAAAATAAAACGTCTCGTCGGAGACCTCGTCGGAGACCATGCAGCAAAAAAAATATGCTAATGCAGCAAAACCAACTTCGCCGGAAACTTCTTTTTTGCATGGTCTCCGGCGAGGGTCATCAACGAGTTGTTTTCGACGATGTCTCCGGCGAAGTTTGTTTTGCTGCATTAGCATATTTTTTTTGCTGCATGGTCTCCGACGATGTCTCCGACGATACGTTCTATTTTTAAAACGAACCGTTTTTTTGCTTTGCAAGCAAAAGCGAGGACATATGCAGCAAACACGGGATGTTTTGCAGCAAATGGACACGTGTCAACACGGGAAGTGAGAGATCCCATCGTCCGGGGACGCCTAGCACTTTCCTTGTAAAAACTCTCTGGAACTCCGTAAAAGAAAAAAACTCGCTGGAACGTACCTACGTGCTTCCTAATACTTACTACCGTACGTGTGCTAGCTGGCTGGCTGGACGTGTACGTGCACGGTGCACGATTATTCGGTCGACACGCACGCCTGTGCGCGGTTTCGATCGGTGTGTGCATGCAGCGGTGGTCGTAGGCTCATGGTTGACAACGTATGTACGCCGTATTTTGGCCGCGTCCACTATGTACGCTGGATCGGTTCGATCTAATTAAAAGGTGACGTACGGGGACTTGGCAAAAATGTGCTAGTGCGCAAAAGGAAACTCGAAGTTTTCCGCCTTCTCGTACGTGGTCGTCTGGTCGAAGCGGTTGGTTACGTACTAGAGGGCGCACGTTTCGCTCCGGCCACTAGCCTTCTATCTCAGGATGGGAATGGGCCGGGTCGACCCGCCGGGTCACTGACCCGGCCAAAATTTCAGGGCCAATGGGTCACGCTGGTCGGTCTCAAACAGAATTTAGGTCGGCGGAGTCGGCACCGAGTGACCCGTTGGGTCAGCAGGGCCGGCCCAGCTTGTAGCCGTCAGTTACTTATAATCGTTTCCCTCGATTTATGTCACGCTGAGCTAGCCGTCTGTTCATCGTCCCGTGTAAATCGTCCAGCTCTAGCTCTCATGCTTGGCAGCTAGCTGATGCCTACCTAGTCGATCACATTCTTGCACATGTATGCGATGTAATGACAAGAAAGAAATATACGATGTATGTATGTACGATACACATATGAAGCAGCTTGACGTGGATCCATGTACAAAATCTTTTTAGCTCCTACACTACACCACTGTATTAGTAAAAATTTAGTTAGAACCAAATAAAACAACATATGTTTCTAAAAATTGGGTCGACCCGAAATACCCATTGGGCCACCAGGGCCACTCACTATTCATGATATGGGTCGACCCATGGCCTCACAAATTGGCCCCGAGGCCACAGGGCCAGGTCCAAGGCCAGGGCCGGGTCGGCCCATTCCCATCATGACTTCTATCTATGGACCCCTTATATTTGAAGATGTTTTGAAACTCACTTGAAATAGATTTTCGTCCCACTATGTTAATATAGCGATCATCGGGTATAATGATACAACTGCTGGGCCCTCAGCATAGACAAGCCCAAAAGAAAGAAAAAAGAAACACAAAAAAAAAAACAATGCCAACAAGACTAAATAATGACAGTTCGCAACCGCTACGCCCTCCAAAATATCCTACCACGATCCTAAGCCTTCGAATCAATTTGTATCAAGCAACACATTCAAAAAGGGATGCGACGAGGACGACGCTGCTGCCCGGACTGACCTAGGGTTTCCCCCGTACGCGGAGGTCAGTGGGAAAGGGGTACACCCAGTGCCCTTCAAGAAGGACTGGCGGCACCCGCAGGCGTCACCCCGTCGGTTTCGGCAGACCGAAAAGGTTTTCTCCCAACCCCCAAAAAACCACTACCCCACACGCTCCGTAGGGTTCCACCCATCCACGCTGCCCACGAACATGCGCAACCACGGTTTTGAAGCCACCATCGTCGTCTCGCTGTGAACCGATGCGGGACCTCTGATACGTTGGAAACGTATCTATAATTTTTCATGCTCCATGCTTGTTTAGTATCTACTTTGCTTTACTTGTCCATACTTTGAGGTGTTTTTTACATGTTTTTTGGTACTAACCTATTAACAAGTTGCAACAGTGCCAGATGCATGTTTTCTGCTGATTTTGGTTTCAGAAAAGTTAGTAAAGAAATATTCTCGGAATTGGACGAGACAAACGTCAAAGTGAATTACTTTTCATGGGGAACAAGAAGTTCAGAGGGGCCAGACCCACCCTAGGCGCGGGTGGGCCCCACTTCGTGTCTGGCTAGGGTTTGGCGCCCATGGCCGCCGCCTCGGTCTCCCCATTCGCGTATAAGAAGCCCTCGATGCAGAAACCCTAAGCACCCGATCAAATCTCCACGAAACCGTCTGTAGCCGCCGCCACCATCGTCCCTAGATCGGGGGATCTGAAGTTCTTTCAGGCACCCTACCGGAGGGGAGATCATCCCAGAGGCCTTCTCTTCGATATAATGCGTGAGTAGTTCCACCTTAGACTATGGGTCCATGTAGTAGCTAGATGGTTGTATCTCCTCCTTTATGCTTTCATGTATAGATCTTGTGAGCTCCGTTCATGATCAAGATCTAATCTATTTGTAATCATGCATTTTGTGTTTGCGGGGATCCGATGGATATTGAGATTATTATGTTGGTTTGATTAATGGTTTTGTCTTTATGATTCTATCATGTCTGTGTTATTTGTGATCTTGCATGCTCTCCGTTATTAGTAGCTATCTTGGCCAAGTAGTTGCTAGTGACTCCAAGAGGGGGTACTTATGCTCGATAGTGGATTCATGCCTCTAGTTTTCAAGGGAAGTGACAAAAATCTCTTCAGTTGTAGATGTGTTATTGCCACTAGGGAGAAAACAACGGTCTCTTGTTCATGGAACATGTGGACTGCTTACTTTACACACTTTGCTTAAAGCAGTTGTCGGTTGCTTGCAACTTAATACTGGAGGGGGTTCGGATGATAACCTGAAGGTGGACTTCTAGTCATAAATGCAGTTGGATGACGGTCTATGTATCTTATTGTATTGCCCAATCGAATCTTAGGATCTTTCTGACTAGTAATTGCATTGTTATGCCATGCTTAGTTCCTGTCAGTTGTCCTTCTATAATTTATTTACCCTTCATGTCATGTTGTTTATCTAAAGAGAGCACCTCTAGTGAACTATGGACCCCGGTCCAATTTTTACCATTGATACATCTTCCACTGCTACTTGTTTACTTGCTGCAAACCATTACCTTCCACACCATACATTTAATCCTTTATTACAGCAAACCGGTGAGCTTGACAACCTCACTGATTCATTGGGGCAAAGTCTTGAGTATGTGTTGTGCAGGTCTCCGCATTGCTTGCAACACCTGTGTGACGTTTTCTTCCTCCTACTGGTTCGATAACCTCAGTTTCTTACTGACGGAAAACTTGCTGCTGTGCTGCTTCACACCTTGCTTTTGGGGTTCCCAACGAAGCACTCCTACATCAACTCAGTGCTGCATCAAGCTTTTCTGGCCCTGTTGCCGGGGATCTACAGGACAGCTTCAACCTCTTCCTCCCCGTCAAGCACCAAACTTTTCTGGCGCCGTTGCCGGGAGGCTAAGGACGTCCTCACTAGGGGAGTCCTTCACTTCCTTTATCTTTACGTTGTTTTTAGTTTGCTTTGTTTCTTTTGCTTGGTTTTATTTGCCTCTTTTCAAAAAACCCAAAAAAAATTAGTCTAGTTTGGTCTGCTTGCTTTATTCAAAAACACAACAAAATTTGTTCCTGCTCTAGCTGCTGCTGCCGTTTTTGGCTTGCCCACCTTTGCCAAAATGAACTCTGCTGAGAACACCAAGTTGTGTGACTTCACTAGCACCAACAACAATGATTTCCTAAGCACTCCTATTGCTTCACCTGCTCCTGATGCTACCTTTTATGAAATTAAGCCTGCTTTGTTGAATCTTGTGATGAGAGAGGAATTTTCTGGTGCTGGTTCTGATGATCCTGCTGCCCATCTCAATAGCTTTGTTGAACTTTGTGAGATGCAAAAGTATAAGGATGTAGATGGAGATATTATTAATCTCAAGCTTTTTCCTTTCTCCTTGAGGGGAAAAGCTAAAGAATGGTTGCTTTCTTTGCCTAAATATAGTATTGATTCTTGGACTAAGTGCAAAGATGTTGTTATTGGAAAGTACTATCCTCCTGCTAAGATTATATCTATGAGAAGTGATATTATGAAATTTAAACAACTTGATACTGAACATGTTGCTTCATCTTGGGAAAGAATGAAATCTTTGGTTAAAAATTTCCCTACTCATGGACTAACTGCTTGGATAATTATCTAGACTTTTTATGCAGGTTTGAACTTCTCCTCAAGAAATCTGTTGGATTCAGCTGCTGGAGAATTTTATGGGGCTCACTTTGGGTGCTGCAACAAGGCTCCTTGATAATATGATGGTTAACTACTCTGAATGGCATATTGAGAGAGCTCCACATGGTAAGAAGGTAAATTCTATTGAGGAAACTTGCTCTTTGAGTGAAAAGATTGATGTTATTATGGCTATGCTTGTTAATGGGAAAACTCCTTTAGATCCTAATAGTGTTACCTTAGCCTCCTTGGTTGCTCAAGAAGAGCAAGTTGATGTGAATTTCATTAGAAACAACAATTTCAATAATAATGTCTATAAGGATAACTTTGGTAGCAACAACAATTATAGGCCTTATCCTCCTAATAATGGCAATTCCTATGGAAGCTCTTACAATAATGCTAGAAGTGCCCCCTCTGAACTTGAATTCATGCTCAAAGACTTTATTAGTAAACAAACCACTTTCAATAAAACTATAGAGGAAAAGCTTTTAACCGTTGAGAAAAATATATCCTCTTTGTCTGATTCTCAGTCTTCCTTGACTAATAAAATGTCTGCTAAACCTGAAACTATGGAAAACACCTTTGCTACTACTCATGCCATACAAGTTACTATCGATGAAAATGTTAGGCTGTTAGCTCAACTTCATGCTAAGTGGGAAAGGGAAGCTGAAATTGATAGAAACAATAGTGTGTGCACCATCACCACTAAACCACAAGTAGTCCCTATTCCTACTCCTACTATGCCTAAGCCGATTGAGCCTACTACTAGTGATGCTAAGTTTGACTTTGATATTGATGGTTGCAATATTTCTGAAGTGATTATATCCTTACAAAAGCTTGCTAGAAGTCCTGATGCTAGTGATATGCATGTTGTCTTTACCAAACACATTACAGATGCTCTTGTTAAGATTAAGGAAGAGAAGCTAAAACACAAAGCTTCTATTCCTAGGAAAGTAGAAGATAGTTGGGAACCAATTATTAATATGCAAGTGAATGACTTTGATCTTAAAGCTTCATGTGATCTTGATTCTAGTGTCTCTATTATGCCTAGGAAGATTTATGAAATGCTTGATTTGCCACCTTTGGAAGATTGTTATTTGGATGTCCCACTCAATGATAATGCTAAGAAGAAACTCATGGGGAGTATTAATGATGTTCTCATTATGGTTAATAATGCTTATGTCCCTGTTGATTTCTATGTTTTGGATGTTGAATACAATGCTTCTTGTCCTATTACTTTGGGAAGACCTTTTCTTAGAACAGTTGGTGCCATCATTGATATGAAAGAAGGCACCATTAAATATTATTTTCCATTCAAGAAAGGTATTAAACACTTCCCTATGAGGAGAGAGAAGTTGCTTTTTGCTCCTTCTTTGAAAGCAAGATTTGATGTTAATGCTTCTTCATTTGAAAATACTTGATTCTTCTTGCTTCTTGTGCCTAACTTATAGGCGTTAAAGAAAAGTACATGTTGGGAGATAACCCTAGAGTTTTCATGAGTCTTGGAAGTTATTACTTCAGTAATGACCTCTCATTATCCTTTTTGTTTGCTTTTTGTGCCAATAATGACCTCTAATGAGAGGGAAGTAAGATTTGGGGAGTTGCTGTCCCGAAACAGATTTCTGTCCTCCACCAAAAGAATTCGCGAGGAGGCTCTGTAACTCGGATTGAGGTAAAAATTTACAAATAAATCTCCCAGTATGTTAGATAACTTTCATTAGTTCAACACTTTTTGATTTGAGCAATATAAGATGTTTGAAAAAATCAGTTTCTACCTGCTGGTCTGTTTTGACAGATTTCTGCCATTATTTGCATTTGCTTCTTATTGATTCCTTTTTGAGTTCTTTTTAGGTGAATTGAGCTTTTTGAAGGAGTTAGTACAGTAGATTGTGTTTTTAGTGCAAATCCTTGTTGTTCCAAAGCTTTGCCAGGGGTCTAATATCTTTCGAATACACTAATGTTGCTAATGAAGATTGTGTGAAGTTTTGTATGAAGGAAAAATTTCAGGTGTAGAAAGAGGATGATGCAATGAAATGAAGAATGGACAAAAGTTCAAGCTTGGGGATGCCACCATGGTGTCACCCCAAGAAATATCCAAGAGGTACAAGCGTTAAAGCTTGGGGATGCCCAAGGCATCCCCTTCTTCATCAATAAAAAGCTTAGGTCTGTCTAGACACTTCGTTTTTATTGTTTCATGCACAGCTGTATTGTTTTTGGAGCGTCTTAGTTTTCGTTTGCTTTGCTTAGGTTGTTTAGTTTGCTTGAATAAAGTAGTTTGTACCCCCGTTCTCGCTGTGTTGTTTTGCAAATAAGTTGCTTGGTGTTGGAAAGGAGTAGTAAGTTCTTGCTTGAAGTGCAAGGGGAGATTGCATTGACTGTGACTTAGACTTTAGCATGACATGCTAAGTGTTGTTTTAGCATTATGCTTAGTGATTATTGTTGTAGCGTGTCTTGTTCCAAACAATTGGGATGCTTAGTGTGCCATGAAGAAATTATGCGTTGTTTTAGCATGCAAAAGCATAGTATCGTGGTATTCTCCTTTGATGCTTTGTTTGGGTTGACTTGGCACATGCTCACACCATGTTATGACTATGAAAAAGTCACCATAGCCTCTATGATCATTTATTCCTTGACTTGTAGTACCACTCTATACTTTGATTAGTAATGTTTTGTTGCTCTGCATGATTATGGTAATTATTGCTCTCTTAGTTGGTTGCTCTCAGTCTTTTGCTAGCCTCCATTTGTATGAGTAAACTCTACTCATGCATCCAACTCCCAAGAAACCAAGTTTTTCCAAAGTGTCCACTATAAACACCTATGCATGGTGTGTTACACCATTCCAAGTATATTCTTGTTTTCAGCTATCTTCCAATTAACAACTATTTTGTTATGTGAAAACTTAGTGATTAAAGCCCTCACGAACTTGATGGCACACTTTATATTCTTTGCCCCTAATAAACTTGAACCATTGTGTCATCTATGTTGTATATGCTTGCACTTATACGTTGGAATTAGCAGAACCATGCTGTCATGGGGAACGTTTTCAACATTGCACTTGTACTTTGTACTCAATTGATATCATGTTCTTTTGTCTATGGATGTCACCGGTGTGAAATAAAAAAGGAACTTGTAAGTCCATGGAGTTTGTATCCTGTGTTAGAGAAACGCCTGGGCCGCTAGCCTAAGCCATGCCTAATCATGGTGGAAACTTGCAGCATCACCATAATGAGCTATCTATGAAGCATCCTCAATAAAAAGGTATGCATATGGTAAATAAAAAGATTATTGAGATGCTCATTGTCTGCTTGCCTTATCATTTTGGTTATGGGAAAGCTCATGTACCATGTGCAAGGGGTACCCCGTTGGCGGTTCTCAATGATATTCCCTCCGTTCCTTGATATAAGGTGTATAGTTTTCTGTAAAAAAATCCAGAATATAAGGTTTATGGTTGGATTGTGGGATTTTTTTTACATAATTTAGGAGTCAAACTGATTTGTAGAGATGAGATACCGAGATTTCCATATTTTCCTATATTCTCACATCGGTCATCAACATGTATTAACATCTAAAAGTATCGATTTTTTTCTTTTTAGCCTATGCGCTAATATTCGTGCAAGAAAACTATACACCTTATATCAAGGAATGGAGGGAGTATGCAAATACTTACAGTGACAAGAACTTACCTGGACCCAAAGTTGAGTATGCATGAGGTGTGGACCTCATATTCAAGGGATTTGAGATTGCCAACTTATACTTCGTCAAGCATATACTCCACCTTTTCCATTTTAACCTTAACCACTTCAAGATGCTTATGATAGGGGCAATGAGGGATAAAAGCTAACTAGTACCATATTTTTTGGAAGCTCTTTTTGAAACTTGTAATCCCTGCTTCCTTTATAAAAAGGCCTTTCTTCCACCATTATTGAGTCTCCACCTTCTACCTTTAGGCACCATTAAGAGAGCATAGTTATCATTCTATGTGCAGTGTTCCAAAGCTTATTAATTGATGCATATTGTGTTATTACTTGTTCTTGTGCTATTTGTTTCTAGTCACCCTTGTGAACTTTGAAGGTGTCCTATGCATCTATTTCTACTCTACGAGGGACAAGCTGATTGCCACTATGCTATGTTTTCTGTATGTGAAACAAACAAACGTTTTTCAATGCATGTTATTCATGATCTTTGTTTGTAGCTTGTCATGTTGCATGCATAGTTACTATGTCCTATTGTTAGAACTCCATCTTTCATGCACATGTTTAGAGTTCTTTGATCCCAACTTTCAATGCTTGCAAATGGTTGGATCTTTATTGTGAGGGTGCATGTCACCTCAAAAATTATTCTATTTATCACTTACCTACTCGAGGACGAGCAGGAGTTAAGCTTGGGGATGCTGATACGTTGGAAACGTATCTATAATTTTTGATGCTCCATGCTTGTTTAGTATCTACTTTGCTTTACTTGTCCACACTTTGAGGTGCTTTTTACATGTTTTCTGGTACTAACCTATTAACAAGTTGCAACAGTGCCAGATGCCTATTTTCTGCTGTTTTTGGTTTAAGAAAAGTTAGTAAAGAAATATTCTCGTAACTGGATGGGACAAACGTCAAAGTCAATTACTTTCCGTGGGGAAAAAGAAGTCCAAAGGAGAGCTGGAGGGGCCAGCCAGAGGGGCCAGACCCACCCCAGGTGCGGGTGGGCCCCATCCCGCCCCTGTCCGCCGCCTCGGTCTCCCCCTTCGCCTATAAGAAGCCCTCGATGCAGAAACCCTAAGCACCCGATCAAATCTCCACGAAACCGTCTGTAGTCGCTGCCACCATCGTCCCTAGATTGAGGGGATCTGAAGTTCTTCCCGGCACCCTGCCAGATGGGAGATCATCCCGAAGTCCTTCTCTCCGGTATGATGCGTGAGTAGTTCCACCTTGGACTATGGGTCCATGTAGTAGCTAGATGGTTGTATCTCTTCCTTTGTGATTTCATGTATAGATCTTGTGAGCTTCGTTCATGATCAAGATCTAATCTATTTGTAATCATGCATGTTGTGTTTGCGAGGATCCGATGGATATTGAGATTATTATGTTGGTTTGATTACTGGTTTTGTCTTTATGATTCTATCATGTGTGTGTTGTTTGTGATCTTGCATGCTCTCCGTTGTTAGTAGCTATCTTGGCCAAGTAGTTGCTAGTGACTCCAAGAGGGGTATTTATGCTCGATAGTAGGTTCATGCCTCTAGTTTCCAAGGGAAGTGACAGAAATCTCTTCGGTTGTAGATGTAATGTTGCCACTAGGGACAAAACAACGGTCTCTTGTTTATGGAACATGTGGATTGTTTACCTTATACACTTTGCTTAAAGCAGTTGTCTGTTGCTTGCAACTTAATACTGGAGGAGGTTCGGATGATAACCTGAAGGTGGACTTCTAGTCATAGATGCAATTGGATGGCGGTCTGTGTATTTTGTTGTATTGCCCAAACGAATCTCATAGAATCTTTCTGACTAGTAATTGCATTGTTATGCCTTGCTCAGTTCCTGTCAATTGCCCCTCTATAATTTGTTTACCCTTTATGCCATGTTGTTTATCTAAGAAGAGCACCTCTAGTGAACTATGGACCCCGGTCCAATCTTTACCATTGATACATCTTCCACTGTTACTTGTTTACTTGTTGCAAACCATTACCTTCCATACCATACATTTAATCATTTGTTACAGCAAACCGGTGAGCTTGACAACCTCACTGATTCGTTGGAGCAAAGTCTTAAGTTTGTGTTGTGCAGGTCTCCGCGTTGCTTGCAACACCTGTGTGACGTTTCCTTCCTCCTACTGGTTCGATAACCTCAGTTTCTTACTGAGGGAAAACTTGCTGCTATGCTGCTTCACACCCTGATCTTGGGGTTCCCAACAAAGCACTCCTACATCAACTCAGTGCTGCATCAACCTCGAGGACGGAAAACTTGGAACGATATGTAAAGGAGGCGACAGTGCCACAACCGGCGGGAGGGAACTGCCTCCACCGCTGTCATAGTAGCCGACCGGACACAGTAACAAGGACACACCAAACCCGGATGGGCCCGACTGAGCCTTGATTGGGCTCGTGAAGCCCGTGCTGCCATGTTGCAGTAGGCCGGTTCAGCACCATTGACCCCCAGAACCTATCATCCCGAGCACACCTCAAGGAAGCAGCGCCACCCTACAGATCGTCTAGCCCTCCCGGACCCAGATGAGGCCTAGATCTGGGCCGAGCGGGCACCGCCAGCCATCTGCACGAGGAGCACAGTTTTGTCGCTAAGAAGCATCGCAGACCACATCATCTTTCACCTGTGGACACCTAGACGCCGCCGGACTCGTCGTTGGCCGGAAGACACCGCCGCCGGATGCCCTAGCCCGACCCTAGGGTTCCAGCACGCGGGGAAAAGCAGCGAGTGCCGCCACCGACACCACGGGCAGCGCCTGTCGGCACGCGCCAACGGCGGCGGGAGAGGGGCTAGACGGAGGGGAGCTGGGCGCCGGAGGGGAGGCAATTCCCTGGTCGCCTCGGTCGGGAGGCGACGCGGGGGTGAGAGGCTAC
The DNA here is from genome assembly GCA_023614405.1 of Avena insularis. Taxonomy (NCBI): domain Eukaryota; kingdom Viridiplantae; phylum Streptophyta; class Magnoliopsida; order Poales; family Poaceae; genus Avena; species Avena insularis. The sequence continues at coordinate 23,446,571 of CM042689.1, read as the reverse complement.
TTCAGCTCAAATGTTTTGAAACTTGGAGCGAAACATCCTTACAGATGGAACTAGGGTTGATTTTGACAAGTACTTCCTCCCTCTAAAAATATAAGACGTTTTAGCTTTATGAAACCAATGTATTTAGACGACTTTTGTCTATAAATTTGGAGTGAACCTATACGCTAAAACACAATGTATTACTTTTTTTTTCTTTGTAAATTTCCATTGGCACGGTTGGTCAATCCTCGGGATGGCCAGGACAGATCAATTCCCGAAACTGTGATTCTCCTTGGGTAGAGCATACCTACAGAGTCCTATCCTCTGAACATATTTTTTTCTAAGAGCATGTCAAAAGGAGCATACCATATTTTTATAGAAGAGAAGAAATTGAATTACCCGGATTGCAAACAATCAGGGTGGTAAAAACCCCTCCACACACAACCACACAGCCTTTGAACATTAATCTATGCCCAATAAGAAGCCCCAGATTCACGCAGCGGTGTTTCAGCCTGATGAAACTTTGAGGTCACGTGTCGCACAGATGACGCATCTTTGCCAATACGTACTCCCTTCCTTTTAAAATATAAGATTTTAGGTTTACGAAGAGAATATATTTATCTTATATTTCTAAACGAAAAGAGTACGTAAGATGTTTTAGGTTTGTAAAGGAGATGTATCTAGATACCTTTTAATATATGAGTTAAATGAATCTTTACACTAAAAGATGTCTAGATACATCTCATTCACAAACCTAAAACATCTTATACTCACTCCATCCAAGAATAGATGTCTTAGCTTTTTTAAATTTTGTATGAATCTATATATTAAATAGTGTCTAGATTTATTCAAATTTTGACAAACTTAAGACATCTATTTTAGGACGGAGGGAGTATTTCCAAACGGAGGGAGTATATATCTCGAGCTCGTGATCTGCCTGCTGAACGGAGCTGCAAACAAATTACTCCTGAGGAATGGAACGTAGGTGGTCAATTCATTTCGGCAGCAAAGATACTAGGCGGCCCCGGCCCGTGCGTGCCATTAAGAGCACTAAACATGCGAGTAGCCAAGGCAGGTAGCGTAGGAGTTGTACTGGCGCATTCAAGCAGTTGCACCAGTATGTAGTTGGTTAAAACAGGCACGGGTGCACTTACCCGAGTGGCTTATCGATCAATCCCGCGCAAGGTGCATCAGGTACGGGCCTGAAGGAACAGTAGTCTTCCTGTGATAACCACCAACACGTCTGTAGGAACAGGCCGTCAGTTTCTTCGGGCATTGCTGCATATTTGACAATAGATAAGCAGGTTCAGGGATTCAGACAATGTATGTATGCTACACATACAAAGTTCAAAAATTTCGAGGTTCAGGGAGATGGAGATATTCGCTAGTCTAGACTTGACTCTGGGCAAAATACACCCACCAAAATATAGTCGCCTTACAATGCAAGAGGTTGTCGGAACAAAGGGGAAGACAAAATAATTTACCAATAGTAATGAACATATGGATCTTTATTAGTACTACTAAAAGGTTTACGGTTTTAATGGTCTGATGCATTATTTTCAGTTTTCGATTCTATCCCTACGAGTTAGAAAATATATATTACCCCTTTTTTTTGCCACCGTTTAGTCAACTACACGGTTCGTTCGTCGGCCGGGCTAGGCCGCGCAGGGAGACAGAGCTCGAGCAAGGGGTTTGGAGGGCGGCTCCGTCGCCGTGCCTGGTCGCCATTGTGGCTCTATGGATAAGCTCGTTCCTGACCCTATGTGCCTCCTGACGGGGGATGTCATGCCCAACGGCCAGTGGAGGCGGACAATACCGACCCCGTGAGCAAGGGCAGTGCGTGCGGCGTCCAGCTCGGAGGAGCTAAGACGATGGTCACGACGAGGGCATGCGCCCAGTGTCCAGCGCTAGGACTGACGGCCAGGGATGTTGGCCGTGCGCCCCCTTTGCTCCACGGTATGGCTTCCATGCCGATGCCCTCCGTTCGTCGTCGTCCACCCTGTCGGGCCCTGTGTCCCCACCAATTTAGTCACTGGCCCGTCCGTCCCCTTCCGCCGGCGGGTAGAACTGGCCGCCAGCGGGATCTTCGCCTCTCTGGCCTGGGGAACGACCCCAACCTCTCTTGTCCTGGTCGTGTCACTTGTCCCAGAGTTCGTCAGTCAGGCCTTCCCAAGACATCCTAGTCAGTACTAGTAAGCAAGCACGTGCACATGCACGTAAAATTATATAAAACTATAATTAGATAAATTATACAAAATCTTCTGCACTCCACAAGGATATTGCAATTAGATAGAGTTCATATATAAAATGATGATCATACTCACTATGATTTGAAATTCTTGCATGAATAAAGATAACTTTAGTTTCCACAATAAGACTTATGCCATATATAAATAAATGCAACTTTGCCATTATATCTACCATTGTATTATAGTTAAAGTGAATCAACATGACTACAATCAGAGGATAGCTTGTAACAGCTCTCAAAATTGCAATCCTTATAGATATGCGGCAGTAAGTATACATTATAAATTTAAAAGTGCACTCCATATATAAATTAATCTATATCAAAAGGTTGGACGAAAGTTTCAGTGGAGCTACTCCTAGAAAGCCGGTTCACATATTTATTGGTACAAACCTCCATTGTATGGTTGCCTCTCTTTTTATTATCCACAAAAGAAATTCATTATAAGCCCTTCACACGGAAGCAATAAGAATATTATTAGAACAGAGAAAATCATAAAATTTCCATTCTAGAACGGCAACCCTAGTACTATACCTTGCTTAGTTGTGGTTGTGTCCGCAATCAAAATTTTCATCACAACATCATGACATCGCTACAAAATCTGCAGTATCATATATTTGTAGCCAGTTAGTTCATATGGCATATAAATTATTCAAAAAACCATTCAGGTGAGCTCATATTATGCAAACTCGAGAACCAAGTGTTGGCTTGGTGGCAAGGCTAGCGAGTGCGCAGCCAGCCTACCCGGATTCAAGTCCCCATGGAGACTGAATTAAATCGGGTTTATCCGAGCACGTATAATCCGCTGCTGAAGAGGTCTTATCTACCTAACAACGTATAGCCTGAGAGGGATTATTTCCCGGGGATCAACGTTTTTTATATTATATGCAAACTCTTAGCAGCTAATAATAAAATAACACAATACACTAAATTACTCGTATTGCAATACTCACTTCTAAGTATTCGTGTTGTGTTACTCTCTTCTAAGAAATGGGTGTGAACCTCCACAAAACAGGTCCATGGTGGATGCTATCTTGACTATCTTGTACAGCTAGAGCTATCACATAGCTACCATTACCCGCAGGTGTTATGCGTATAACGTTACTAACTTCTGGATATAGAATACATGCAAATTTGCAAAATAGGACAAAATCACGGGAAGCGATTCTATATTTATATATATTGCTGAAAACCAGGTAAACCAATATGAGGCAAAATATAACAATTAGACATCTGAACATAAAGCCGCCACCATGACGACAGACATGGAAGACAGAATGTATGAGACTATATCAACCTAGATGTTCAGCAGTAAAAAGCCATTTGGGCTAGCGTAAGATTATGGAAGCTTTCTAAGAATACTTTTCAAAGACAATAGATATACTAATGTGTACTGCTACCCTTTTAAAAATCAAAGTTGAGACTTTAGTTAGGAAGCAATCACAATAGACAATAGGCAATATACTTGTGTCAGAGCCATTTACTTAGCAGTTATGCAGAATACAAAGAACATGAAATACTTCTTTAGGATGATGTTGCTCTTAGACTCAATGCTTCATCCCTTCGTCGGTGAGGGTGGGAACATGGTCCCTTCCATCTGCACTATAAGAGAAGATACTTAGTTCATTAGTTGTATCTAGGTAGACACTATGGCTGACCATCTATGAAAGCACACCTTGGCAGACAATGAATAAATGAAAATGATCCTCTTCATTTGCACTCCAAGAACATGCAGTTGAGTATACTAATCCAAGAGGAGGGGAACCGGTACCAGCCATTCCTGTGCGGGCTGTAGCGCCGCACCCGCCAGCGAAGCGGAAGAAGGAAGAAAAGAAGGAGGAGAAGAAGGAAGAGAAAAAGGAGGAGAAGAGAGCCCGAAGGACTCCTCCTGTCTTCGACCTGAGCTCGCTCGGCTCGTAAGTTTCTTGTTATGTTACTGTCCTTTTTTCTTGCACTTGTGCTGATTGCTTCGTGTGCAGGCATTCCTCCCGCGACTCCTCCAGCGATGGTGCGCGGGAAATGATGGGGGAGTCGAAGATTGCGTCTCCTCCTCCTCAGACGGTGGCGACTTCGGGAGGCGCCGCTCCGGATCCTCCTGTGCAGGAGGTGCAGGTGGTTGCGCCTCAGAATTTCGCAGGCGGGCCTTCGGAGTCGCCATCAGAGCATGTAAGTTCCTCTGTTTCATGTCACGGGGGGAGCCCCCGAGTGTCTTCGTGTGCGAATTTTGCTTTTACTCCTTTGTGTTGGGCGTAGCCCCCAAGTCCTTTTTCTTACTGCTATTTCTTTTTCTGCAGCCTTTTGTGCAGGAGGCCAAGCGGCTGGTGCAGGAGCGCTTGGTGCTGGAGGCCAACCTTCGGCAGCTTCAAGGTACCTATCTGCCTTTTAGTGCCTCTCTTATTTATTCTGGTCCTGTTTTTTAACGCTTGCTTGTTTTGAATGCAGAGGAGCATAACACTTCTCTCCGTGAGGTCGACGCTCTCAAGAAGAGCCTTGGTCAATCGGAGCAGAAGGCCGAGGCCGCCGTTGGTGCGAAGGAACGCCTCGAGCTAGAGCTGACTAAGGCAGCCGAAGCGAAAGAGCGTCTGCAGCAGGAGGCCGCGGACCGTGAGGAGCAGCTGGCCACTGTTGCGGCTGCGCGCGAGAGAGAGGTGGCGGCGAAGCTCATGGCTGCTGCCAAGGCTATTTCGGGTAAGTGCTGTATTTCTGCCTGTTTCTTCGTGTTTCCTGTCTTCTTCTGTGCTGCTTTTCTTCATGTCTTCTCTTTTTTTTATGTCTCAGATGCCGCAGGCATCGAGTTTGACCGTGGTGATCTAGAGCACGGTGATGCTACTGTGGTGGTCGAAGATCGCTGCAGCACCGTTGTCAGCTCCCTTGCCAAGGCGAAGGAGGTCCTTGGCTGCTTCTACAAGGAGCTTGTTCCTAAGGGCGTGGCCCTCGATGATGTGGATGCCCTGGCGGAGGCTTATCAGCCGAAGCGCCTGCGGCGTACAAGCGCAAGCATAAGGGCATCGGCGCGTCCGTCGGACTGGCGATGGCCTTGGCGGCTGGAGCGGAGCTGGACTTGCCCCAGATCACCTCCCGGATGCCGACGACTGTAGATGGATCCGAGGTAGCCTTTGCTGCCTACTCCGCTCGCTGCAAACGATATGGGCCCAAGCTCATTGATTTGCTATCTGAGTATGCATTGCGGCAGCAGGGCGGGGCCAAAGCTAGGCAGTCTGGCTCCGAGGAGACTCAGGGTGCCGCGTCTTAGGCTTTGTAGACGTAGGATAGTTTGTAGTCTGCTTTTGCTGTAAATATTTTGAAGAACAACATCCTTGTGCCACGTAGTGGCCTTATATGTTTAATGAATTCTTCTGAGTTGTGCTCTGCCATTGTCTGAATGTTTGTGTCCCTTTCTTTTTCTGCTGCTCTAGGTTCCTTCGGGTGCTGACCCTATTGACACCTCACCAAGAAGCAGCGGCCATCTTTGGATGACCCTTCTCAACTCGCTTTTCTTCGGGACCGTGTTCGTAGTCTTGAGAGGGAGTTACTTGTGTTGCGTGGTCACGCCGATGTTTGGAAGTCCAAGGCGAATCGCGGTCCAGCCAGAGAGGAGTATTTGATGGCAGAGCTACTTCGGACATCTGAGCAGCTTCAATGTAAGTTGTTCTTTATTTCGAGCTGTAGCTCAGTTCTTCGGATGAGCCTGCTGGCCTTGACTTAATTTGTTTCATTGTCGCAGGTGCTAACCTTGCTCCGAAGGAAGAGAAAGAGCGTGTCGCTGTTCGGGTCAATTGCTTGACCCAACAGGACATGGAGGCCGGTGGCTTCTTCTGGATGGATCGTGACCGTGCCATGGCACTGGCGACGATGCGGGACCGTGTGCACCAGGTGTCGCGGGTGCTTCGCCAGGTGCAGACGTCGCTTGCCTCGGTGCTGCACGTCATGTTTCCTTTGGATGCTGTGCCGACAAGCTTTGTGGGTCTTCTGTCGAAGTTTCGGAGTATGAGCAACGTCAAGGAGTTGGTGCGGCAACAGCTCGTCGCTGGAGTCAAGACTGCTTTGTCTCTTATGAGGCTGCACCGGCCTGATGTAGATTTGGCTGCTGGGCCACCTCCTCGGCCGGATGATGATGAGTGAGACATGCGTCCGCATTACGCAGCTGTAAGGCAGTATGCCGAACATGTCGTAGATTTATTTAAGCAGCGTGCTCAGGTTATTCTTCAGAATAGGTAGTACCTGAAAAAAGAGATAGATGTAAACTTTGTATATTTCGGCTGGGCGTGTTGTGCCCTTTGTTGTAAAGGTTTGTGAGCACGCAGTGCTTTGATTGAGTACGTGTCCTTTTCGTTTGCTTGACGTTGTCAGCTCCTCAGGTGTACACGCTTGATCCTCAGTCGATGAAATCGTGAGGTGGGGGGAACCCCCGAGTGTGTTTGTAGCATAAATTAAAGTTGCAAAATAGCGAACTCAAGTTTGGGGCAAGACACTTAGCTTTAATTATATCGTAATGGAGGAAGTACGTTGTTCGGCTGAGTAGCCTTGGCTGAAAAGCCTTATGGAAAGTAAGGGGTATGTAGCTAGGGGTAGAATCGTCGCAAGTGCACGATGTTCCATGGATTGGAGTATGTGACTCCAGATTCCACGTGCTTGAGGCGATAGGCGCCACCTGGGATGACTTCATTGATGACGTAGGGTCGTTCCCATGGTGACTCGAATTTCTTCGGTCGCGTTTGCTTGAGTTGCAAGACGAGGTCTCCTTCGACGAAGGACCTTGGGCGCAGCCGTCGGCTGTGGTAGTTGCGGAGATTCTGCTGGTACACTGCTGATCGAGCTGCTGCTATGTCTCTTGCTTCGTCGAGTGTGTCGACGGCGTCCTCGAGTGCAGCCGTGGATTCAGCTTATCGGCGACCACAGGGGCCTGGTGGTGTACTTCGACTGGTAGCACGGCCTCAGCTCCGTGCACCATGAAGAACGGCGTGTAGCCGGTGGAGCTGTTTGGTGTAGTCCGTAAGCTCCACAGGACGGATGGTAGCTCTTTCGTCCAGGCTCCAGCCTTCCTTTCGAGTGGACTCATGAGGCGCTTCTTTATACCAGCGCCGATTAGGCCGTTGGCCTTTTCCACTTGTACGTTCGTTTGCGGGTGTGCCACTGAGGCGTACGTGATGTTGATCCCAAGGCCTTCGCAGAAGTCCTGGAACTCCTCGGAGATGAAGTTCGATCCGTTGTCGGTGATGATGCTGTGTGGTACGCCGAACCTGTAGACGATGGATTCGAAGAACTTGACGGCAGTTTTGCCTTTCTGGTTGGTGACCGGCATGGCCTCGACCCACTTGGTGAACTTGTCGACTGCAACCAAGAGGTAAACGTGTCCCCCATTCAAGGACTTTGGCAGTTTGCCGATCATGTCGAGGCCCCATTGAGCAAAAGGCCAGGCTATAGGTATGGGTCTGAGCTCAGACCCAGGTGCGTGCGGTTTGTCGGCGAACCGTTGGCACCCATTACATCTTCGGACTATGTCCTTTGCATCGGTCATGGCCGTTGGCCAGTAGAATCCGGCTCGTAGAGCTTTGGCGACAAGGGAGCGGCTGCCTGCGTGATGGCCGCATATGCCCTCGTGGATGTCTTGGAGTATGGCTTTGCCGTCGTCGATGGTGACGCACCGTTGTAGTATACCCGTAATACTGCGCTTGTACATCTCGCCATTGATGATGGTGAAGGCCTTTGACCGACGAGATATGCGCCGGGCATCTGTTGGGCCGTCAGGCAGTTCTCCGTTTATCAGGAACTGGAGGTATGGTCGCGTCCATGTTTCTTCGACTGCCATGACCTGTATTAGGTTGACCATGGCGACCTCGCTGTCAAATTTTTCGGGTCCTTCATGACCTTCGGGTAGTGCAGCCCCAAAGTGTTCTGCTTCTTCAGGTGATCCTTTAGGGAATTTCCGCTTGATTGATGGCACGCAGATCTGTTCGAGGAACACGCCTGGTGGCACCTTTGCGCAGGTGGAGCCGATGTTAGCCAGTCTATCAGCTTCCTCGTTGCTTTCTCTTCCGACGTGCCGAAGTTCGCAGCCGTCGAATTCTCCTTCGAGTGCGTTGTAGAGCGCGCGGTACACGATCATGTTTTCGGCGTGTGCGTCGCACTCGTTCATCGTCTGCTGGACGACGAGATTGGAGTCACCATAGATGACCAGGCGCGTTGCGCCGCATATCTTTGCCATCCTCATGCCATGGATGAGGGCTTCGTATTCGGCCTCATTATTAGAAGCTCGGAACTTCATCCGAAGAACGTACTTCATCTTGTCCCCTTGCGGGGAGGTCAGTATGACCCCTGCTCCTGCTCCAGCTTCACGCTTGGAGCCGTCGAAGTACATCGTCCATGACTGCGACATGTCTGGGGTGTCTGGCAGTTGCAGCTCCATCCAATGTACCAGGAAATCCAGAAGGACTTGAGATTTGATTGCGAGTCGCTTCTCGTAGACGATGTCCAAAGGTGTTAGTTCGATGCCCCACAGGGCCACGCGTCATGTGGCCTCCGGGTTATTCAGGATGCTGTTCAGGGGTGCCTCATTGACGACCATCACCTGATGCTCCTGGAAGTAGTGGCTCAACCATCGAGCCATCATGAACACGTCGTAGGCGAGTTTCTGGTAGTGAGGGTACCTCTCTTTTGTTGGAGTGAGTACCTCGCTGAGGTAGTAGATTGGGCGTTGGACCCCGTGGGTCTTGCCCTCTTCGGATCGTTCGACCACTAGTACGGTGCTGACCACCTGATGTGTGGCTGATATGTACAGCAGAGGCTCGCTCCTTTGGCGTGACCAAGGCAGGCGAGGTGGAGAGAAGCCGCTGAGGCTTTCGAATCGTCGTTAACCGGCGCCCACTCGAATTTATCTGCTTTGCGCAGCAGTTGGTAGAATGGCAGGGCCTTCTCGCCCATGCGGCTGATGAATCTGCTTAGCGCCGCTATTCGTCTTGCGAGTTGCTGGATGCCTTTGAGGTTTTTCGGCTTCTCCATTGCCATGATGGCTCTGATTTTCTTCGGGTTCGCCTCGATCCCTCACTGAGAGATGAAGTACCCAAGCAGCTGACCCGATGGGACGCCGAAGGCGCATTTTTCGGGGTTGAGCTTGATCCTGTAGCGATCAAGGTTATCGAACGTCTCGCGGAGATCGTCGATGAGTGTCCTTTCCTCCCTGGTTTTTATGACTATGTCGTCAACATAGACTTGGACGTTGTGACCGATCTGGTCTTTGAGGCAGGCCTGCATGCATCGCTGGTACGTGGCACCTGCATTCTTTAGCCCGAAGGGCATTGTGTTGTAGCAGAATACTCCGAACGGTGTGATAAACGCCGTTTTCTCTTGATCTTAGACCTTTAGTCGAATCTGGTTATAGCCTGAGTAGGCGTCGAGGAAGGAGAGTTTCTCACAACCTGCAGTCGAATCGATGATTTGATCGATCCGAGGAAGAGGGAAGTGGTCCTTTGGGCAATGCTTGTTTAGTGACGTGAAATCCACGCACATCCGCAGGATGTCCGTGACCTTCTTTGGGACCATAACTGTGTTTGCAAGCCACTCGCTTTCCTTGATTTCCCTAATGAAGTCTGCGGCGAGTAGTCTATTGATTTCCTTGCCGATAGCTTCGGCTCGTGGCTCGGACAGTCTCCGGATGGACTGCTTGACTGGCTTGGTGTCTGGAAAGACGTTGAGTGCGTGCTCGACGAATTCCCTGGGAACTCCTGGCATGTCCGCAGGACACCAGGCGAAAATTTCCCAGCGCTCACGGAGGAATTCGACGAGCGCGCCTTCCTATGCGGAGCTGAGGTCGTTGGTGATCAGGGCCGTCTTGGAGGCGTCCGTCGGATGGACATGCACTTTCTTGGTGTTGACGGTGGATTCTAAGGACATGTCAGGTGCGTTCTGCCTTGTGACTGGGGGTACCCCGTTGTCCGTCACCTCGCGGAGCCTTACAAGCTCGTCTTGCATGCCGAAAGACTGGGAGATTTTGTTGAAATCCCTGTCGCATTGGTCCGATCGGGTGAAGCTCCCGTGGACCGTGATGATGCCCCTCGGTCCTGGCATCTTGAGTAGTAGGTATGCGTAGTGTGGGACGGCCAGGAACCTTGCGAATGCTACACGCCCCAGGATGGCGTGGTATTGTGACGGCCAGTCCACCACTTCAAATTCGAGTCGCTCCTGCCGGAAGTTGTCCGGTTTCCCGAAGATGACGTCGAGCCCTATTTTGCCCAGGGGGAATATGCCCTTCCCTGGAACGATGCCGTGGAACGTTGTGTCTGACTGTTCCAGGCTGCATTGCGGGATCCGCATTGCCGCTAGCGTGCTTGCGAACATTAGGTTGATGCCGCTGCCGCCGTCCATGAAGACGCGACTCATCTCGAAGCCTCCGATCTGCGCCTCCAACACCAGGGCAGCATGACCTGGGCGAGGGGTCTGGCAGGGGTGATCCGCGCGAGTGAATGTGATGCAGGACTCCGATCCGCTGAGGTACTCAGGGATTGCAGGCGGAGTTGCCACGGCCAAGTTGATTTGTCGGGTGATCTTCTTCTGCACCCTATTGTAGGCGTCCCTTGGATCATATTTAGTGCTCCTTTCGTGGGGTATCCGTTCCCAGCGTTGTTACGTGCGGTCTGTTGGATGGTTTGGGCCTCTAATAGGCGGCGGTGGAGGAGCTCCGAGCGCTATTTCTCCTTGCGCGGGTGCGTTTCCAAATGTAGGGATTGGGGCTTGTTGCCTCATCTGCACCATGCTTTCGCTGAGTTTCGGGAACTCACGGCGGTCCTTGAGCATGTGGCTGGCTTTCTTTTTGCCATCCTGTTTGTCGATGTAGAAGTGGATGGTGCATGGACCCGAAAGTTTGTCATATGCTGAGGGTCCGTTGTCGCGGTCGCGGCGCTGCCACGACTGTGCTGGGCGTCCGCTGTCGCGGAAGTTTCCTCCGCGGTATCCTCCGCTGTTGTGGCTGCTGTCGTTGCGGCGTCGGTGTAGCCGGCCGCCACCATGTCGGGTCCGTCACGATCCTCGTAGACGCGCGATCTTCTCTTGCTGCGGTGTTCCCGTCTTCGGCCATAGTCGTCTTCTTCATCCGATTGTGCTTGGTGAATGCAATCTTCGCCGTCTGCCCACCTGTTGGCGATGTCCATGAGGTGGTCGAGTGTTTTGGGCTTGACGCGCCTGAGTTCCTCCTTGAAATCTTGGCGTTTGACGCCGTCCCTGAAGGCGTCGATGGCCCTCTCTTCAGAGATGTGTGCTACGGAGTTCTTGGTGGTAGACCAACGTAGTATGTACGAGTGAATAGATTCACCCGTTTTCTGAGTGCAGGCTCGCAATTCTTCGACTGAGGCGGGCCTCTTGCTAGTGCCCTTGAAATTTCGGATGAAGCTGTAAGCGAGCTCCTCCCAGCTTCAGATGGATCCTGATGATAGGCTGCTAAGCGGACCGCCTGTCGCTGTCTGAAGGCATTGCATGGCGGTTTCTTTGTTACCTCCGTGCAGCTTGACGGATGACAGATGGTCACTGAGCCAGGCTTTTGGATCCTGCGTGCCGTTGAACTTCGGAGTATCCGAAGGAAGCTTGAAGTTGCGTGGCATCTGTGTTCGTCGAACAGATCTGCTAAAGCATCGGGCTCCACAGAGTTCTCCTTCGTCTTCGTCCATCTCGGATCCAGACGAGCATGCACGTTTCGCTCGCGCTTTGTCGATTTTGCGCTATGTAAGCGCGTCTCGGGCGTCGTAGTCGCGTTTACGGTGACGCGAGCTCTTCTTCCTTCGAGGAAGGTCGTGTTCCTCCTCTTCTTCGGATGAAGGGGTGGGGCTCCGGTCGCGCCTGGCCGGAGCTTTCTTCTTCAGCTCCGCAGGAGCGTCTTCGTGGAGCGCAGCTCCGACAAGTCCGAGTCCGGTGAGCGCGGACTTGTGCATGGCTCTTTTTGGGTCCCCCTCCGGAGGCGGGTGAGCCGCGAGATACGCAGTGGCTGCCATGATCGCGGCTTGAGGCGTCTTCGGGATGACGTTGCCGTCAGCGTCCATCTCCATGAACGATGTGTGGAGAGTTCGGGTCACGTCACGACGCTCCTTGGGATCCATGTTCTCCACCCGAGAGCGATGCTTGTTTCCCTGGTTTCCGTTTGTGCTAGAGCCTGTTGCCATGGCGGAGAGCGCAGCTCGTCGCGCGCTGGACTCGGAGGCTGCTTGCTTGCGTTTGTCGAGCGTCTCCTGCATCTTGACTTGCTTCTTGTGCTCCTCGATGAGGAGGAAGTGGTATGCCATCAGTAGTTCACGTGAGGCGTCTGCAGGTAGGACTATGTCGCCTGCTACGGCACGGCTTGCCTGGACCCATCCTTCTTTGCTAAGTTGGATGACGTGGCCGTTGTTTTCCCCGTCGAGTGGGGGGGACTGGCTTCTTCTGTTTTCGCCGTTTCCGCCGTTTCTGTCCTGCGGGTTGGAGTTCCGGTTGGGCGGCGGGTTAGGTGTTTCCTCGTTGCCCTGGATGACCGCGGCGCATAGATAGCACTCATAGATTGGTCTGCTGCTGCCGCAGCTTTCGGATCCGGAACCGTAGGTCCCCTCATCCGAAGGTGGATCACACAGATTGGAGTTACAACTGCTGCTGTCATAAAACTCATCTGTTGATGGCGATGTGCATAGCACAGGGTATGGAGCCCACGGGAGGGCCTGATCGATGGTAGGGGCACCCGCTCTGGAAGGCGGAGGGTGCCAGTCTGACCCACCTGGAAGCAGAAGCTCCCGAATAGGATCTCGAGTCCGTCGCCTACGGGCTCGAAATCTTTCATGGTGGCCGGCGAGTGGGCGGTGAAGTCGAAAGCGCCGAAGAGGAGGTGATTCTCCGTCACCGCAGAGTTGTAGATCGATCGGGTCGGGACCGTCACGATCGCACAATCAGCAGCCCCGGTTCCCACGGACGGCGCCAATTGACGAGGTTTCGACTCGTCAATTCCCATTGTTATGGACTTGGGTTTTGGAGAAGATGGGGATGCTGGAGATCGTGGAACGGTTAACAGACAAGCAACCAGGGGACACGAGATTTACCCAGGTTCAGGCCCCCAGAGGGAAAACCCTACTCCTGCTTGTCTGCTCTTGATTACGGCGGAACCGAAGGTTACAGGTGCGCAGATTCGATCTGGCGTGGAGGTGCGTGTGCGAAAGTATGAGTCGAGCCATCTAGGATGTGCCCTCCTGGCCTTTATATAGACTTAGGCAGGTCCCGGGCATAGTCCTAGTCGGTTACAGGTTCTAGGGTTTTACCCCTTTAAATTTCCTATCTATGCTAGTCTTGCTCTCCAAGGATCCGAAGGCGTCATGGGCTGGACCAAGTATGCTGAAGTCACGTACCCGTAGGGTATAACCAAGTCACCAATACAATCATCCAAAAAAGAACATGCTAGAGTTGCTCACCTTGAAAAAGGGGAACCATCGATCGTTGCCATGTATCTTCGCGGGAATTTGACCAGATGGTGGCTTGAGCATCTCCTCTCCGAGTTATCCAACAACATACAACACCTGATAGAAATACCGGGAAATTATCTTGGTTGATCTCCTCCATGTGATGTGGATCACTCGGAATCTCTGGTTATGGCCTAGAACATAAAGAAATAGAGCCACCCGTTCTTCGATACAGCAGTTGATGATGTCCTTGAGCAGCCCCCTAGACCTGAAAGTCTGCACAAGATGGTTAAATGGGGCTCTTGTCATCCTGATCATGGCGATAGCCTCCACATCGTTGTTGTTCTAGATGTAATTCAGATTTGCCATCCTCTCTCTGTCGCGCTGCATCAGTGGACCATACTTTACAGCCGGCCTGTTATGCCTAGCAGATGCTCTTTTGCAGATCAGGAACATACATGCCTAAATCACAACGACTAGAGCAGCTTTCTGGATGATAACCTTCAGTTGTTGGCCCTAAACGGAGTGGCATTGCGTAAGTACGGTGTACGTACTATCCTAATATCGAGCTAACTACCTTGGTAAAAAATATGGAGAGGAGTCATGGTTGTTACCTTCATACCGGTGGCCGTCGAGGACCTGCCGCTGGCGGAGAAGAAGACGGGGGAGAAGTCGGCGCCACAGATCCGCGAGCCAGCAGATGCCGGAGTCGGGCAGAAGACGCCAGCCGGTGCCGGAGTGTGCTTATCAGCTGCTGCCGGAGATCTAAATTGCCGCCGCCGCCAAAGCCACCGCACAAGAGGAAAATAGGGAGGGATTTGTCTTCCAGCGGGAGGTGGTAGCATAAGAGGGAGGTGAGCCTACTTTTTATTCCATACGGCGTTGCGATTCTTTCGTCTCCCGCCATCTCCCTGCTGCCTCCCCGCGCACGCCATTTCTTCCCTTGCGCTCGCCAGGGCCTGTCCTGATGGAAACGCTTGATTTTGACGTTCCTACGGAGCGAGGATGAGAGGTGCTTTAAGACCCGTACGAACCAAATTCGCGGCACGCCACGAGACACCAAACGTGCTTATTTTTTCTGGCCCGGTGCGAGGAAAAAATATCTGACCAACCAAACATGCCCTATACTTCTTGAGTTCTTCTATTAGCTGGCTATAAAAGCCGCAGCCTCCCAACTATATATTAATTTTCTCCTTAGATATGTATGTTTATAAGGTACAAAAGAATTGTGTGCTCGATGATAGTGGATCCTGGTATAAAAAACTCAGCTGATGTATGATTTTGTGTGATACCAGAGATTAACGAGTGGCGCCTGGGAGCGTTCTGGACAGATAGACGAGTGTCTCTACGTTTGCTTTAGACTAGCACACGGTCAAAATACAGAGTTGGCGGAAGCTGATGTAGTTAGAAAGTGACTTGCCGAATCTGAAAGTTGAGAATTTACTAAAGTTTTTTCTCTCTATTTCTAGCACCAGCACGAAATCGAGCTAAGAGGTAGCGTGAGTAAGATGGAGCACAAGCAGCACCAAGATAAATATTTTGCGATAAATTTTACAAGCTAAAATGTACGACATTGCAGCTTAACATTTTTTTACTTTGGCTGCCTCCAAATTATTTTTGCATGAAATATGTGGTGACCACACACGATGAGACCCAAGACTGTAGTACCTACACATGAGTATAGATCTCGCAGTATGCGTATGCCGTAGCAACGCATGGCCTGCTAGTATAAATAAACTAACCGTATAATCATCGATGAACTTGTATTGTCGATGATGAACTTCCTCACGATCTAGCTCAAATTTCACGCGCACGTGTTTTTTTTAAAAAAATCAATTACAAATTTGGTTTCTATTGCACCGGCGATAGATGTTGAACTGCGAAGACGGTTTCAGAGCATCTCCGCTTGCCTACCTAGGAGGCTGATTCGGACGCCGAAAATTGGCTCAGTCGCGTACCAAAGACCTGTTTTCGACCGGATTTGGCTATTTTTTATCCGGACTACCCAGGCCAAACCCAGGTTTCCGGATACGCCCTGGGAACACCGGACTCAGCGAATTCAGCGGAAAAAAAAACCGAAGCGACGCGTGGACCCGCCGAGTCAGCGACGGAAGCCGAGTCGTCGTCATCCTTGGAACCACGCGGCGACCGCTGGACATTAACTGCCCGTCGCGTCGGCCACACGTCGCCGATTTACGGCGCCACCGTCGCCGCCTCGGCTCCCGCGACGGACCGGCGGGCACTAACTTCCCGCCGTTTCCCCTTTCTCGCCCTCGCCGCTACACCCCTCCCACCCACGCCGCCCACCTCGGCCTTTATAAGTTGTACCCCCTCGCCGAAGATCTGCACACTCTCTCACAGCTCCCCCACCCACAAGCCCAAACTCCGACGAACCCTCTCTCACCGTTCCTAGCCATGGCCAAACGGTACCCCGGCGACGGCGCTGCGGCGAACGGCTTCGGCCGGCGCACCCTCCAGGCCTGGGAGGCGCGCATGCTGTACGATGCCGGCTATATGGCGCTGCCGGACACGCGGATGCCTCTGGGGTGGAAGCTGAGCGCCGGCGGCATCCCTATCCCGCCGGCGCCGACGCCGGACGAGCTGTCGTACGATGTGTAAGACTATATCGGCGACATGGACGACCCCTCCGAAGCCGAGAGCGCCGACAACCTCCTGTACTGGGAGAAGTTCTTCGCCGACCGGCACGAACAGGAGCTCGCCCGCCACGAGGGGCTGCCGAACGAGTCGCCGAAGCGAAACTCGACTGGTCGCCGGCGTTGGTGGAGCGCACCAGACCGGACGCTCCGGCGAACTGGACGCTGAGGAGGATGGCGAGCATGAGCTCGTCCTCCTCCGCGTCGACGTCCCACTCCTCCGGCTCGGCGACGCTGCGCACGCCGACGACGGTCAAGCACGAAGCTATCTCGTTTGTGCGTTCGCGCGACATCATCATCGGCGAGCCGCGGACAACGGCGTCGCCAACAGGCCACCTGCGTCTCCACCGCCCCAAGACAGAAGACTCGGCGCTGGCCGAAGACGCCGCCTTGAAGATGTCGCTGGAGCAGTCGCTCCGCGACACGGCGCCGCAGCCGCCGCCGATCGAGCCCTCCTCGCCGGACATCCTGGAGTGGTCCAGGAAGGACTGGGAGCAGGCGGAACGACATCACATCCTCGGCCTACAGCAGGAGCAGGCGGCCCGGCGGCGGGCATTGTCCGAGCGGGAGCTCGTCTACCAGGGGGCCCGCTCTACGTCCTCGAAGATGACGAGGACGAAGGCCCGTCCTACCAGCCCTGGAGGTGCGGCGATCCAGGCCCGCCAGGGGAGCTCCCGCCAGAACCAGCCGCCGAGCGACGACGAGGAGGATGACGGCCGCGCCGACCCCGGCTACATGGCGTTCTACAGCAACTTCGGCATGTAGGACGGCAGAGCCACCGACGGAGGCCACAGCGACGGCCCTTTTGAAGTTTATTATGTATTAGTTCGTTTAAATTTAATGTAATCCGTCTATATTCGCCCAACTTAATAAAATTCGTCTATCTTTAATAAATTTTAGCCGAACTTGGGAACTCGGTCTGGATACGTGAGTAGAAAAATTGGCGTAGCCAGACCGAAAACTAGTTCCGTCCAGCCGAAAAAGGTTCAATTTTCTGGGTTCGGCCAACGAGTGGAGATGCTCTGACACGGAGATTAGAAATCAATTAGAAATCAACGTATAAAATCCACTGATATCCTGACTGAGCCTGTCTGACACGGAGTCTACCTTGGAAAACTGTTCGCTGGCGATGCGGGAGTTTGACTGCAATTTGCAAGTCCTTTTTGGATCCAAACTCCTCGCGCCGGCTTCCCTTAAAATCTCGCCGTGCGCAGCCACCGTCCGGCAGAACGACTCCTCTACTCGCCGCCCGATCCACTCCACCATCGCGCCGAGTTGCAACTTGCAACCGCCGTCGCGTCTAGCGGCTTGGGACGAAACCAGAACTCAGCATGGCTGGGTGCGGCGGTTCAACGACGCCTTGGCATCAGCTTGTGTTTCTGGTCGGAATCCTTGCGGCTTTCCTCGTTCCGTCTTGCGCGGCAGCCTTGCTAAAAACCAGCCCGACGGAACACGGCCTCCGCCTCCTCCTGCCACCCGGCGTCACCGGCGGGGAGAGCCTGGCGTTCGACGCGCGCGGCCAGGGGCCCTACACCGGCGTCTCCGACGGCCGCGTCCTCAGGTGGGGCGGCAGCGCCGTCGGCTGGACAACCTTCGCCCACCACCCCAACTACAGGAAGATCCCGCTGTGCACGGTGCCCGTGGCGCCGTCGGCGGAGACGGAGAGCATCTGCGGGCGCCCGCTGGGGCTCGCCTTCCACCGCAAGTCGGGCGACCTGTACATCGCCGACGCGTACAAGGGGCTCATGAAGGTTGGCCCCGACGGCGGCGAGGCCGAGGTGCTGGCCACCGGAGCGGGCGGCGTCCCGTTCAACTTTGTCAACGGCATCGATGTCGACCAGGCCACCGGCGATGTCTACTTCACTGATAGCAGCGTAAACTATCCACGCAGGTACACAGAATCAAAAATTTCTTGTACTGCATTGCACCAATTTTCTTGTACTTCACAGATATTTGTTCTTGCAGGTTTAACACAGAGATCATGTTGAACGCGGTCGCCACGGGGAGGCTGCTGAGATACGACGCCAAGACGAAGAACGTGGCGGTGCTCAAGGACAACCTCGCGTACCCCAACGGCGTGTCCATGAGCTACGACAGGACGTTCGTCGTCGTCGCCGAGACCGTCCCGTGCCAGACGTTCCGGTACTACCTGCAGGGGCCCAAGGCTGGCCACTACGAGCTCTTCGCCGACCTGCCGGGCTACCCGGACAACGTGCGCCGCGACGGGAACGGCGGCTACTGGGTGGCCCTCAACCAGGAGAAGGCGCGGCCTGATGCGACGGCGGCTCCGGTGAAGCACCTGGTGGGCGTCAGGCTCGACGGCGGCGGCGTGGAGGTGCAGGAGCTGACGGCGGCCAAGGGCGTGACGCTCAGCGAGGTGACGGAGAGGAACGGGACGCTGTGGCTGGGATCCGTGGAGCTAGATTACATTGGCATTGTTGCCTGATTTGCTTATTACGTAGACATATGTGTTTTTTTTCGGTTAATAGCTGTTAATTATGTTTTGATGACTACTTAATCGATGTTGATGGGCCCATCACTACAGGAAATCAAGACTGTGTTGGGTGTTTTTTTGTTTGCCGAGTGTATATAATTCGAATACTCGGCAAACAACTCTTTGTTGTGTATCATATCGTTGACACCCGGCAAAAAAGACATTCACGGCAAAGTTGCCCCTTTGCCGAGTGTCCATCGGAAATACACTCGCAAAAACATATAAACACGTTAAAATCTTAAAAAACACTCGGTAAAACTTGGATACACGGCAAACTGTCGTGCCACACGTCCTGCCTACCTGCAGCCAACGGCACAACTTACGGCGTTAGGGTTTGCCGAGTGTCTTCAAACATATACACAGCAAACTTTTGGCCTTTGCCGTGTATGTGGAGGCTTTGTTGTGTGTTAAATAGAAAACACTCGGCAAAGAGGTCCTTTGCCGTGTATCTTAATATTTACCGAGTGTAATCTGTAAAATTAGTAGGAAATCTATATTTTTATCTCACTCATTTAGGGCACCTTTTCGTTGGATTATCTGACCATATTATGCACAATTATATGAACAATTTCCTAACAGGGGATCTCAAACATTTCCGTCTATTCCTAGCTAGTGAAAAAGAAAAATTAATGTCGAATCGATAGGAAGTGGGTCAGATATAAACTATAGGTACATGATATGATACTCATGATTTTTTTGCAAAAATTATTTTTAGGTTTACAATATGCTATTTCAACAGAGATCCACTTCAAATTTATCAAGGCTCAACCCCAAGCTAAGAATCTTCATGTCTGTCGTTCGACAAAGTTTGACGATAGTTTAAAACAGGCATAAGAAATTCAAAAACGATCCAAACAATACGAAACCTTCACGTGGTGTCATATTATGTGAAATAGTTAGAAGGAAAAATATCAAACTTGGTATATTGATTATGTCTCAAAAAAACCTTCACAAAATGACCTATCTCATTCGAGGTTTTCTGGCTTTCAGGTCAAATGACCAATGTTATGGTTAGAATTCAGACATAGTTTGTGATAATGTGTCCATATTATGCATACATGTGCATCATGGGATGGAAAACAATGTTGCGGTAGGAAGTTTTCCTTTTCGTCGCATAAAAAATCCATTTTCCATTTTCCGAGTGCAAAAAATAGACGGTTTTGTGAAGCAGCCACCAAATGGCTAATTCAAAATGCTACCACCACATTTGTCAAAAATACTAAACCACCTTACATGAACAATTTCCTAACTGGGGTATCTCAAACCTTTCTGTCTATCCCTGATGAAAAAGACAAATTCCTGCCGAATCGAGAGGAAGTAGGTCAAATATGAACTATAGGTACATGATCTGATGCTCATGATTTTTTTATAAAAATCATTTTTATGTTCACAATATGCTATTTCATCAGAGATCCACTTCAAGTTTATCGAGGCTCGGTCCTGAGCTAAGAATCTTCATGCCCGTCGTTCGACAAAGTTTGACGATAGTTTAAAACGGGCATAAGAAATTGAAAAACGATCCAAATAATGGGAAACCTTTGCGTGGTTTCATATTATATTAGAAGGAAAAATATCAAACTTGGTATATTGATTATGTCTCAAAAAAGCCTTCACAAAATGACCTATCTCATTCGAGGTTTTCTCGCTTTCGGGTCAAATGACCAATGATATGGCTAGAATCAAGGCATAGTAAGTCATAATGTGTTCAATTGTGCATACATGTGCATCATGGGATGTCGAACAATGTTGCAGGAGAAAGTTTTTCTTTTTGTCGCACCAAAAAGCCATTTTCCATTTTCCGAGCGCAAAAAACGGGAGGTTTTGTGAAGCAACTACCAAATGGCTAATTCAAAATTCTACCACCACATTTTTTAAAATACTAGACCACCTTACATAAACAATTTCCTAACATGGGGATCTCAAACCTTTCCGTCTATCCCTGGTGAAAAAGATAAATTCCTGTCGAATCGATAGAAAGTGGGTCAGATATGAACTATAGGTACATGATCTGATGCTCATGATTTTTTACAAAAATCATTTTTAGGTTCAAAACATGCTATTTCATCAGATATACACTTCAAGTTTATCGAGGCTCAGCCCCGAGCTAAGAATCTTCATGCCCACTCTTTTGACCATAGTTTAAAACAGGCATAAAAAATTCAAAAATGATCTGTTCGTGTTGCTTCATTTTATGTGATATAGTTGCAAGAAAAAATATCAAACTTGGTATATTGATTGTATCTCAAAAAAACATTCTCAGAATTTGTCTTTTTCATGAGAGGTGGACGAAAAGATTTGAGATATCCCAGATGGGATTGTCCATGTAAGATGGTCTAGTATTTTTGAAAAATCGTTGGTAGCATTTTGTAACTTTTATTTGATGGTTGCTTTACAAAAGGCAAGTGCTAGGCGTCCCCCGGACGATAGGGAGCTCCCATCGTCCTGTTTCCCGTGCTGACACGTGTCCATTTGCTGCAAAACATCCCGCGTTTGCTACCCGCTTTTGCTTCTGAAGCAAAAAACGGTTCGTTTCAGAAATAGAACGTCTCGCCGGAGACCTTACCGCAGACCTCGCCGGAGACCATGCAGCAAAAAAATTGTACTAATGTAGCATAACCGACTTCACCGGAGACATCGTCGGAAAAACTCTAGGTAGCAAAAATTGCCAATGGAGCAGCGCCACCTATGGAGGAACCCTAGGCCATGGAGGTAGAGGAGCGGGCCTCTCGTCCTCGATGCCGAGCAGATTTAGAGGTTGAGCAAGAGGGCTCACTTTGCCAGGCTGTGGAGGTCGCCGGGACGGAGGTCATCGGGGTGGAGTTCGCCAGAGACGGAGGCGGAGGTCGCCGGAGACGGAGGCGGAGGTCGTCGGGGCGGAGGTCGCCGGACACGCGCAAAGGACATGGGCGAAGGGTGCTGGACGGCGAGCTCGCGCTGGACCGTGGAGTGGCGCACGAGGCCGTCGAGGAAGCCAGGATCTGGTTGGGACGACGAACTCACCTTTTTTTTCCTATCTGGAACGCGTGTGTGACGTGGAGCGAGCGACCCGGAGATTTCATCATTTTCCTTTACAAAACACCTCGTTTTGTAACACGGAAAATGGAAAAATGGTTTTTGTCCGGTATTTTTAAAAAATAGGGTGGTACCATGTTGCAACTTTGATTTTTTGATTATAGTATATAAAGTGACAAAAGTTTTTTCTAAAAAAAAATAGTCTCATATAAACAATTCTAAATCTTTTGAAAATATTTGCCGAGTGTTTTTATAAATACACTCGGCAAAGCCACATCTCTGCTGCATTCTGATTGGTTGGCAGGTGATTCTCGCGGATCGTGGCTCTGCGCCATCGGCTCCTCCAAAATCCTACGGTCCATCTCTCTCCTATCCCTACTTCCCTTTCTCTCTATCTACTCCCACTCTCCCAGCCAGCCACGAAAATATTGTAAACAAAATAATCTGGCAACCTTATCCACCTCTGGCCCTAACCGAACTCCCTCTCAAGTCTCAACCACTCACCTCCAATCCTCCATCATCTGGATCGGTTTCTCTTGAGCCTCACTAGAGACGACCGTCCGCTCGGCCGCTGTCTCCACCCCAACTCCTCCGCTCGGCCATCAAGTCCTCCACCAAGACCACCACCGCCACCCGCGAGCCTCACTGGAAACGACCGTCCGAAGCCAGGCCCTCCACCACCGCCAGAAGACCTTCGCCACCCGCAGAGCCTCACTGGAGACGATCGCCGCCGTTCCGCACTAGAGCCGACCTCCGCCTCTCAGTCGCAAGGAGGACAGCCGGACCACCACGTCGCCTGTCTCCATCGTCCTCGACGCCCCGGCTCCGACAACTTCTCTCCGTGCTCAAGAGGAGGTCTCCGGCAAGGACCACGTGCACACCGCCGTGGTCGACGCCCCGGCTCCGACAACTTCTCTCCGTGCTCAAGAGGAGGTCTCCGGCAAGGACCACGTGCACACCGTCGTGGTCGACGCCCG
Organism: Avena insularis; assembly: GCA_023614405.1. NCBI lineage: Eukaryota > Viridiplantae > Streptophyta > Magnoliopsida > Poales > Poaceae > Avena > Avena insularis. The sequence continues at coordinate 23,423,811 of CM042689.1, read as the reverse complement.
GCAGGCTGGTCTCCATTGCAGGGTTCTGAGCCACCGCGCCGAGGAGGGAGTGTTCTGAGCCAATGGTCTTGGCATGCCGGCGAGGTCGACGCGGTCTCAGTCCACAGCACCCAGGAGGAAGGGTTATGAGGGCACGACCGCGGGCACGCCGGCGAGGTAGACGCTGCTGGGCACTACCGCGCCCAGAAGGGAGGGCTCCAAGGCGATGACGACCGTGGGCATGTTGTCGTGGTCGAGGACGTCCGGTTGGGGCTCGTTCCGGCGGCGCCTGTCGCCGGCGACTTTTTTTTTGTCACCGTTCTAAACATTTGCCCAGTGCCTAGTCAAACACTCGGCAAAGGGGCTTTCTAGCTTTTCTATTGTTGTGTTTTTTTTAGCAATGAAAAACATTATGCTGGTACCTGTAAAACACCCGGCAAAGCCATCTGCGCCGTTAACAATTCCGGATGTCGTCAAGCTTTTTTTGCCGAGTTCCGTTGGGAGACACACGGCAAAGAGTTCTTTACTGAGTATATGCGTTCTGACACTCGGCAAAACCAGTTTACCGGCGCATTATTTGCTGTGTGTTAATACACGGTAAAGTTTTGCTGTGTGTATTTTGAGCTTCGCCGTGTATTTTTGATACCCAGCGAAAATTCGTTTTCCCGTAGTGCATATATAGTTAGCATACGTAATTTTATTTTTTTAGGGAAATTAGCAATGTGTATATTCCATGTGTCATGACCGATGAGTATCTATGGTGAACAGAGTTTATTTTTTTAGTTCTAAATTGATAGCAGAACTTCAATTTGATTTTTTTCTCATATTTCACCAAATTTTTCCGTTGTATCCGTTTCATGATCCATATGAAACCATATCATCATCGTCTTCCCTTAGACTGCATAAATGAACGAGGCCTTAGTGGAAAAGAGATATCGCAAATGCAGTGTAAGGCCTCGTTCTTTTAGCGTGGATTAAATCCATCATTCTTTTTGCCTAATGTACAATATTGTAGCTTAACATTTTTTTACTCGCTGCCTCCAAATAATTTTTGCATGAAATATATTGTGACCACGCATGAGGAGACCCAAGACGGTAGTACCTACACATGAGTATAGATCTTGCAGTATGCGTAGGCCATAGGAACGCACGGGCTTTTTGCTAGTAGTTATATAACTTAGTTCTCAACTCATAAACACAAACATTAAGACATAATAATATTATCTGAAGGAATAATTCATCGTCACATCATGGATCATACGTGGAAACCTATATAATTATGTTAGAGGATAGGTGGCGACGACGCAAGAGTCATCGCCGCCGCCGGGTCTAGGGGAGAAGCCTTGCGACATTTATCCTTGCACTCGTCGTTTGTGTCATAGCACACGTTGTTCACTAAACAACACCAGATGCAATCCGGTGCGGTCACGCACCGCAGACCACGGCGACACATCCCGTTAGGTAAATTGACCTTGACGCCTTCAACGTCTTGTTCCAGAATTCTGCCTGCGGGACAGAAAATCAATTAATATTCATATTAGTCTGTGTTTATAGACTAACAAATACAGAATCACTAAAAAAACGCTAAACACATCTCAGGAAATATAAATTATTGTGCATAGCATGTATGTGTTAACTGCTTGACCATGGAAGATTAGTATTATTGGAAAGACAAATCAACCCAAAGCATCGAAATAGGTCCATCGATCGGGAGTTTATCTGCTGCAACTTACAATGCACATTGGTGGCGAAGCACGCAAGGAGAAGAAGAAGCACCGAGAGTGGGACGATTGGTGTAAGGAAACGGCTCCTGTACTTGTCCATGGAGAAACTTGTAGATGGGCTTGTTTATTTGGTCCTTGTCTATGTAAAGTAGGTATTCTGAGAAACAATGACAGGTACATCTTCCATTCGTTGGGGCGTCCTGATATACCCAACAATCTCATTAAACCACATCGCAAAAAAAATCACGCTTGTTTCTATTTCGGCAAAGATATCGTCCATGCTAATCTTTGTAATTTATGTGATACGATTCGGTATTCGTTAAGAACGATCTCTCTAGTCAGGTCAGGTGCTACTGCTAGGGATCGCACTCCTTAATTTCCCGTAGGATTAGGAGCATCTGATAGTGGATTTATCAACCACGATCTGCTTCTCGTAACTGAAGAAAGCACCCCTTGATTTTTGCTATTTATCTCGACAGCTTCTCTCTTGCAACGATCTGCGCTTCTCCCAGGGAAAGTTGGGACATTTGATTTGCAACAAAATTTGATGGAACAGATTTTTCCTAACTAGGAAGTATATTTTCGCCGACCGGTAATTTACATACTAAACCAGGTGTTGCAGAGGGAGGGAGGGAGAGAGAGAGGGAGAGCTAACATGAAAGAAAGGTGGATGTCAGCGTTACAAAGAAGCTACCGATGCAACCTTTGCGCATGATGGATTCAAATTTCATAACTAACATAAAAGAAAACCAATCGCCTGACCAAATTTCGTAACTAACCTGAAAAAAACAAAGCGCGAGGCCAGGTAAACAAAGGCCAGACTACAGATAGCAGCTAATTAGGCCTTGCATATTACTGCAAAACGCTGGCATGATTGTATCTCGAATGTGTACAAATACAACGGTACCAACATATTCAATATAAGGAAAAGCGCCCGTTCGGATACATTAATAATACTATCAAACAAAATTTGAAGCCAATCCACACCAGTGCAGAATAGACCAGAGGTATATCATATAGTTCAGCAAAGAAAAAAAAAACTACGCCTAACTGAGAGAGAAAGCCAGAAAGAAGTACAGATAGTAATATCTCGCCCTGCCGGCTGGGTATTCAAGCCTCCCCTGATCCCCAGCATGATACTACGTCGGTAAGCATTAACCTAGTAGGAGCGATTCCTAGAATTCCTTCAGGAGAAAACGTAGGTAAGCATTAACCTACAATAATAATAACAGAGAACCATAATTTTAACTATGTGAAAAGAAGAATTAATGTGAAGTACAGTCCCCGCACCTGATAAGGCAAGCAGCTGTGCAGCTTTGATTGGCTTATCGCCTGCTTGTCTTTCCAATTCCTCGTTTTCCAGAGAAGAGATGCTTCGGTTTCAAGGTGGGGATGACACGGTCCGCCTCTCCGCGGCGAGCCTGCTTGTTCCTGTTCTTCACAGAGTCCCTTGATTTCTTGATGGCCTTCTTCTTTTGAGCAGAGTCCCTGAGCCCTTCACCTGGTACGACCTCCTCCATCGGTCGTGATTGGGACCTAGACCTAGACCTCGTTCGCAGTTTCTTGTCAGAGTGCTGGCCATCTACCTCCATATCGTCACCATCAGCTCTGCTCAGCGACCTCTCACGCTTACGGCCTCTTGATTGGCTGCGAAGCCGGTTCACGGCCGCGGTAGGATCAACGCCCATGGATGAAAGTTGCCTGCCCATTCTCTTGGTTGTGAATTTCCTATCTTTGTCATGCTTCCTTGGAACAATAGGACGGCTCTCTGCAGTCCTCTTCTTCATCCTGTGCTCTTGGATGAGCATCGCCTTCTTCTTCCTAATCTTGCCCAATATTTCACGCTGCTCTTCAGTTAATTCATCATGGCCGTCGATCATGAAAGCGTCTTGAGCAGCTTCCTCTTCAAGACGGAGACCCTCCTCCCTTTCCAGTTCTTCACACCTTTCCAAGATATCTGGATCCAGGAAATCAGCGATATTGTGTCCATCCAATATCTCAGGGAGAATGTCTTCCTTCCATTCATCATTGGCCAATATGTAATGCTTCTTCAGACTGGCAGAATAGACACCAGCACCTCCATTCTCATTCTCAAGGTCCCTCTCAAGTTTCTTCTTTTCCTTTGCAGCAGCGATTGCCTGAGCTTCAAGGACAGCCTGAGGGATGCAAGTAGGCCTCTCCCTGTTGTCACGAGGCTTGGGTAAAGCAACATGAAACCTATTTAAGCAGTCATTGATCTTCTTTGATTTCATCTTGATCTCCACCCTCTGCTCAAGAAGCCTCTCACACGCAGCATTTTTAACAGCCATCACACCCTCATCTGTTAAAGCGCTCATGGTCAGCAGAACACCTTCCTCATTAGGATCTCCACCTTGAGGTATAGTCTTCATAGCCTCTGCCTTCATCTCCATTACCAGCTTCATGTCCTCCTCAGAGAGCCCATCAAGCGGCTGCAAATCAGTCTTGTTGCACACAATGACTAGAGGCTTATTCATGAACAAGGATTTTATACTATGGAAGAGTGCAGCTTGCTGAGCAATAGTGTACCCACAAGACCCAGAGATATCCAAGAAGAAGAGCACAGCAGCCCTCAAGTGGGCAAGAGCAGTGATACTGCACATTTCTATGATGTTCCTGTCCTCAAAAGGCCGATCAAGGATACCTGGAGTGTCAATCACTTGGTACCGCAGATACTTGTAATCTGCATGGCCAACAAATAGGGATTTTGTTGTGAAAGCATAAGGCTGTACATCCACATCTGCCCTTGTAACCTTGTTCATGAAAGAGCTCTTCCCAACATTTGGATAGCCACAAATCAATATAGTACGGGTGTTTGGGTCTATTGATGGAAGCCTGGCCATGTGCTGCCTGATCTGCTCCAGGTATGCCAAACTAGGAGTGATACGCTTTAGAACAGTACACATGCGACCTAATGCAGCTACCTTCAGGCACTTGCACCGGTACAGGGTATCTCCATACTTGAGCAGCCTCAGATAGTCCTTGGAGATCTTTGCAATGATATTTCTTGCGGTATTGATCTGACCCAATGCAAGTTTGTAGTGATCCTTGTTATAGCACATGAAGGAGGTCACCATAGAAAGGGTGGATGTCATCCAGTCGGGGAAACTCATCGATGATGGTGGACAGCTTTTCATAGAAGTTCTGCTGGGTATACCGAACTTTACGCATATAGAACTGGCGAATGCGGTTGATAGCATAACCCTTGTGGACAACAGTTGGTGTTTGCCTCTGAGTGCGGGACAAGATTATGTCAATAAAGTCCTTCCCAGGAGGGACAACAGTGATCTTCTTGAAATTATACTGCACCATCTTGACAATACTAAGCTTGGCTACTTATTCCTGAAAACAAATAGAAAATATCATGTCAAACCAATACACAGAAGGAAGAGATCGTTTGACTTGAAGAAAACCACAAGATTTCAACAGCATATATAGCAGTTAACAGTTACCAAGCAAAATCAGACAAAGAAATACAGTGAAAACATTTCATCGTGAATGATTAAGAAGAAATTACTGCTACCTCAAGTGGATATATTACAACGATTGCTGAAGAACACTAATGAACCCACTAAATATAAACTGATACAACTATTTCAAACAATAGAGGAATATAACATCAGCTAACGAACAGAAGCAATTAGCAGATGAATAGTCCGCAATAATAACTATATTAGCGATAGCAAGTAGTTGTATCGTGTATGCACTTTATGAAGAACCAGTGGAAAAGGCCAAACCCCTCTATCTAGGGAAGGCGACGATACCTTTTATCACCATCAAATTTTAAATGTAATTTCCTATACGAAGAGGAACAATTGGGATTACATTGCCCACACAAAAAGATTCGAACCAGAGTTTTAACCTCCTATAAGGTAGTAATAACATGGCTACAATCGAATGGTGTGTTCTGATACAGGCTAGAAACAAGACAAGTAACCAGCTACGCCATCTTTCTAGAAGCAAAGAACCGACAAAACAGCATGCCGTGTTTTCCCTACAGGTTTCGCAACATGAAACAGGCAGATGAACTTATGAACAACCCACTAAGTACAAACTGATGACAGCCTCAGCAAAGCAGTCACGTTGTAGCAAATTCAAACACCGCCTTAAGCCAAATTTATTCGCGAGATGCACTCAAACTGTTATGCATAAGATTGAATGATCGATCAACCTATGCATAAGCTAAGACCTGACTGAAACAACACGAAACGTTTTCCTACAGGCCTTCAGAAGAAAAAGGGAAAGCAGATGGAACTAATGACCAACCCAGGCAGTACATATACAATACAACGGATGGAAACTTAAGCAAGACATAACGCATCTTTGTAGCAAATGGACAGACTGCCTTGAATCAAACTATAACACACAAGGTATACTCAAGCTATGAGTAGATAGGACTGTACTGATCAGCTGCTCATGCACTACCCAATTCCCAGTTGATAAGGAGCATCATCCTCAACTACAGATAACGCAAGCAGAGAACGTAGGGGAGAGTCCGGTATGACTTACGTTGTGGGTGCAGCGGCGGGACGAGGAGCAGGACACGGGACTTCGCCTCTGTGGCGGCGGCGTCCCCCTCTGCGGTGGCGGCGGACAGAGTGGGGGAGGAGAAAGAGGGAAGGTTTCGGGGGGAACCCTATACGACGCTTCCTGCGTCGGTTAAGCGGACGACGCCTGAAGCGGGATCCGGCGTGGGCCGGCCCAAGCAATGCACTCGGTTTCATTTTCTGCTTGCCAAAACAGTTCAGTTGTGTGTTTGATTTTTTTTTGGTTAATTTTGAGATACTGTACTAAAAACTGTTCATTTTTTTAAAAGTCCAGATTTGAAATATTTTCATATTTCTAAAAAAAAGTTCATAAAAAAGTTTAATTTGGAAAAGGTGCAAATTTTAAAATATTCAGATTTACAAATGTTCAAATTTGAAAATGTTTAGATTAGGAATTGTTAAGATTTTAAAACGATTAGATTAAAAATTGTTAAAATTTTGAAATATTTAATCTGTAACTAGGCGATCAGAGCTAAGCCTAACGACGCAACTTATAGGGTTCGTTGGGTTTCGGCGTGCGTTTCGTTGGACCGCTTTTGTCGTGTCTAATGGGCTTTTGAACGGCCCTCGGTCTATATTAATGGACTTAACTTTTAGTATCTTTTCTGGTACGTTGAGACGGCGGCTACGTTCTGTAGTTAGAATAAAGTCTTTTCTGCTCTATCCTCGCTCCGGTGGTGCATCTAGCATGGACGGAGGGCACGTGGAGTCGTCTGTCCGGTGGATCTTTCGAGATCCGGCCCATTTTCGTGTTCGTTAGTATAATTTCAGGTCGGTCTCTTCCGACCCATGGTTGTCATCATCATTGACGATGATTGCTGCTCCGGTGTGCTGGTCTATTGTGACCTTAGCATAATGACTTCTCGCCTGTCTACCACAACAAGCTCTACTACGACAAGCTTTGCATGGCTCCGCTGATGGAGGGGCAAGAATGCCGGCGCGTCTTCGACTCGTGCTAGTGTTTGTAGTCGTCGCTAGGTGGTCCAGTGACCTGTTTGTAATTTTTATTACTTTTAGGGCTCTTTGTATTGTTGTTGATGATTTTTAATAAATCGGTGAAATTTCGAAAAAAAAAATTGTTAGATACGAATGTATCTAGTCTAAGTATTTAACTAGATACATATGAATCTAGGTAAAGTTTGGCCCACTAATATGGAGTACTACTACTTTCTCCGTTTTATAATCTTGTTCTGATTTTAGTTTAAATTTATACTAAAACCATGATAGAAAATTATGAAACAGAGAGCATTGAATATATTCCGTGCAGGGATATAACTTTTCTTCTTTACACTCTCCTGCGAACATAAAAGAATTCCTTCACATGGTATATATAGTAATTCATCGTGTTTCAAATCGTTCTCTAGCTTTCTAGAAACAGTACTACATATTATCTTTTCACTGCTGTGAATCTTTTGCCAACTCCATTCATACTCCCTCGGTTCGGAAATAAATAACTTCGATTTGTCTAGATTTGATATATTTACACAATAAAACACGTCTAGATACATGAGAATTTAGACAATTTAAGTCACTTATTTCCGGATGAAAGGAGTATATACAAACGATGTGGACAGACTCATTGGTCCTTTTTAAATTAAAAATCATATTTATAAGTCTAAAAATGCAAAAGATTAAAATGTAGTCAATAATAATATATCCTATGCAAGCCTCAATGCGAAAATTCTTTGTAATACTGATAACACAAAAATGATAAATTTTGGAGATTTGAAAATATGCGTTGTGCACTATACTTAGATACACACTTTTGTATAAATCCACACTTTTGTAACTTTTTGCAGCTTAGTATTCAAAGGATTGACAACATCCAAGATTTTTTTTTCAGATTTTCTTTAAACTTGTAATATGATTCTCGATTATATTAAAAGAAATTAAAAGGAACACCGGAATTCGAGGGCCAAAATTCTCAACTCCAAACGCTGGCTCCGGTAAAAAAGATGTTTTGGAAGGCATCCCCTTCTCCACTGCAACAATGATGAATGCAGTCAGAGCAAAGAGAAGTGAGTGTATCTGTCTCTTCTTCAGTTTTATGCAGCATGACATTTGAATGAATGCAGTCAGAGCAAAGAGAAGTGAGTGTATCTGTATCTTCTTTCAGTTTTATGCAGCATGACATTTGAATACCCAGCCATCTCTGGAGTAAACGGTACACTCGAGCATTTCGTGATGTGCTAGTACTACTCCCTCCAACCCATATTACTTCATCTAGACTAAATACTTAACTAGATGCATATGAATCAAACTTAAGTCAACTAATATGGGTCGAAGGGAGTAGTATTTTTTGTCGACATTTTATCACCTTTGATGGGCTGCTGGGCTGCCCCTTCAACCTCTAGAGGAAATACCTGCCCTGAAACAATAGCTTGATCGGTTTTACTCCCTCCATCAAGGAATAACTGACTTGGATTTAAGTAGTTTTAAATGTATCTAGACGCATTTAGTGTATAAATACATTCAAATTTAAACAAACCCAAATCAGTTATTTCTAAACGGTGTGAGTACATAATTTTAGTGTTCGGATTTGAGCAACTGTTTGACATGGGAGAAGGAACTAATCTTCTGACAAGAACACTTCTACGTGCTGAACAGAGTACCTGTGACATTTGTCAACGAGGACGTCAGCGAGAAGACAATCAGTGTTCCCATTGGAATATCCATCTTGGAAGCTGCTTATGAAAATGGCATCTAACTTGAATATTACAGTTGCAATTAATGACAGAAGATTGTGTTGTTTTTCTTTTCTTTCTTTTTTTGCTCCCGGCACAAGTCTAGTAAATACTCCCTCTGTTTAAAAACAATTGATGTTCTAGATTTGTTCTAAGTCAAATTTCTCTAAGTTTGACCAAATTTATACACCTTCGTTCCAAAACAATATATTTTCTAGGTTTGTTCTAAGTCAAACTTTTCTAAGTTTGACCAAATTTATACAAAAATATGTCAACATCTAGAATACCAAATCTATATGGTATGAGAATGTATTATACCATGAATCTAATAAAACTAATTAGGCTCCTTTGATTCATGGGATAGGAAAAGTGTAGGAATAGGAAACTCATAGGATTGAGAAGTCATGACTAGTTGAATCCTATGGGAAGAACAATTGTCTTTGATTGTGGTAAAGGAATTTTTCATGAGCTCCAACCTCATGCTTTTTTCCTATGGATTTTACACTACAAGATTCCTATGGGATTATTTCCTATAGGATATGATCCTTTGAATCAAACAACCTTTGTAGGAAAATTTTCATAGGATTCTATTCCTACAAAAATCCTTTCACAATCCTATGAATCAGAGGAGGCCTAAAGTGTTGTAGATGTTGATATAAGTACGTTTCTACAAACCTGGTCAAAATTAAATTAATTTGACTTAGGACAAACTTAGAACTTCAATTATTTTGACACACATACCATGCACTCTCTGTGGCATGGAGCCACTATCTTCTATTTTTAAAGCGCATATGTCCTTTTACGATCTTTCAGCTGATTTTCAGTTTTAGGTAATAACCATGCTTAGTATTTTGGTTACTGCAGGAGCATGTGAAGGTATCCAACTTAACCTGGCAAATGCAGAACCGTTGTGCCAGCTATTTTAGCCAGGCCAGCAGCACCGCAAATCAGCAATGTACTATGGTTGTTTGCCTCTTCACATACAAACATCATATCAAATCATTTGATCCCCTTCATTTGTTTGATACATTTGACTATTTGACTACCAACTCAACTGCTTTGCTACAAGCACTCCGTGTAGCAGCGCAGCAGAATGATGTTATGCAACCTTTATCTTTTGGAACCCTTTCTGCAATTATTTCAAGCTAGGGAAGGCTGAACCTAACAGAAGCACAACTTCATTTACAGCTAATGCAACATATAACCATATGTTAAAGACTAAACGGATATACGAACACAACCTGAACATAGTACCTAATATGCAGATAAGAAAATGGATGGAAATACAGTGCAGTGGTCAAACAATCATCTGTGTAACACAAAAAAGAATGTCGATATTGAAAAATGCAGTACCACATGCATATCATATCCTAATCTTCATCAAACATACAGTAACACAAAGAGCGAGCCAAATGAACATTGGACATGAAAAGGGCATCTGGTAAGAGGAAACAAGATACCATGTCATAATAGTATCAAGTTTCTATGAAACAGAACAACTAAACTGTCAGCTTTTAATATAAATACGTAACAAAGTTCTTCTACTTTCCCGAAAAATGTTCCATTCAAACCAAATGGCAGCACCAACCACAGTATTTCGATGTGTCAACTCTCAAGGTTGAGTTAATACCCAGTGTGACTAAAACTTTATGAAGCATAGGTAGCAGGTACTACATCAGTAATATACCACTTGAATATGGGGATTCCAGACCTTGATGTCCCAGGGAGTGACCCAATTCGCCTCCAGCATATCAGTAGCATGTGCTAACCTAAGAAAATGCTACTGCATTTCAAGAAAGCCAGTACTGGTAGATGAACAGTTAATGGAAGAAAACTGATTTTACTAAGTAGATAAAATAAGCGAATAACATATATGAACAATTCACAGTAACTACAGATAGTGAAATTCTCCATCATGTTGGGCGTTCAAAATTCATTTGTACACACATGTAAATCCTCAAATTTCCAAATGCCGTGACACAGGAACTACGGGAAAGGAAGTGGATGTTTTGAACAGTTACAAAGAAGCAAATGACGTAATACTAAAATGGTTACCGATGCTACCTTCCACAGGATGGTAGTTCAAAAAATGAAGCCATAACTGATAACTAAACAAAAGGAAAGGAAGATGGTTCTTCTCTATTGGACTCTCAAGCAGAATCATATCTATGCACCACCTTTTCTTCTCCTAGTAGTTCTTTTAACAGTATATGGAGTCCCAGCAGCAAATCCGCCGGTCTTCTGATTATGATCATTCACAGGCTGCTCATTCAGGGCCTGACTAATCTCTGTGGGTACACTTGTACTGGAAACAGTGCTGGTCTCTGTGGGTGAACCTGTTCCAGGAATAGTGCTGGTGTCAGTGGGTGCACTTGTTCTGGGAAGAATTCTTGTTTTCTGGGACCTGCTTGCACTAATCTGCCTCCTTAGGCGCAGCATCTCACCCTTTGCTAACGCCAGTTCCTCTTCAAGGTGTCTAGACCTCATTTCAAAAGTCTCCTTTTCTGTCTGGAGCCTTGTGATAAGATTCTGAGCATCCTCGCTGTTTTCTTGAGCCACGGTCGTGATTTTCTTTTGTTCATCCAGAGCTTTTGATAGCATCTCTTTCTCTGACTCAAGAGTGGCATTCTTAGAATGAGTGCTCTCCAGCGCCTTAGACAGTGACAGTGCACTCGTGTTCATCTCGTCTAGTGATCTGGTTGCCTCATCCAGATCTGCTTCGAGAGCTCTTCGTGCTTGAGAATCTACCTGCAACTGTTTGGCCAAAGCTTCAAGCTCCCTATTCAAGGTAGTCACAGTTCTCCTTTCATCGACAAGCTCCTGTGTGGTGGACTCAAACCTCTTAAATACATCCAGCAATTCTTTCTTCAGATTGTCACGAGCTTCCACAACAGATGCAAGCTCTTTAGAGGTAGCTTCAAGTTCTTCCTGCCCCTTCTGAACCATCTCTTTAACTGAGACCAGCTCATCTGACAAAGCTTTGGATCTTGATTCTACCTCTCCAAGCTTGGAATTCAGCCCATCTTGCATTTCACTGAACTCAGTTTGGAGGTTTGAAATCTGTAATACCAGGTCCTGATTCATTCTATTTGCTTCAGCAAGTTCATCTGAAAGTTTGAAAACCTCAGTTCTGGAATCACTTAGGGCCTCTTCAGTGGATTGAAGGGAATCTCTTAAACTTTTCACTGCCATGACTTCATTTTCTAGCATTGCTTTCGTGGCATCCAATTCCTTTTTCAACTCGAAAATGATTTCATGGTCTTTACTCGAGTCACTTAATGCAACAGAGAGCTTTCCTTCCAGCTGTTTGATTAGATCATCTTTCTCAGAGAGTAGTCCAGAATCTTGATTTGCTCTCGTCTCAGAAGAAGCCTTCAAGTCTGCATACTCTTTTAGTAACTCTTCTATTTTTTCCTCAGCTTCATTCTTTGCAGAGTTCAATATTTGAAGCTTCTCATTTAGTGAATCAATTGAAGACGTCTTAGAAGCAAGATCGGTTTTCGTTGCAAGAATCTCTTCCTCCAGTTGCTGTATTTTAGCATTTGCAAGATTAAGGCTCTCTTTAGTTTGATCAGAGAAAGAGCAAAGGTTCTGGTAGTCTGCTTCCTTCGAAGAAAGTAATGAGCTGAGTTCCTTGATGTGTTTTTCCTTATTGTCAGTTTCTTGGCTGAGAAGACTTAATTTTTCCTGCAAAACATTAGTTTCATCCACTGTCTCTGCCAGTTTGCCTTCAAGCACATCTTTGTCATTCCCAGCTTGTGCAATACTACTCTCTAGTAGCCGTATTTCATCCTTAAGCTCCTCAGCCCTTGTCTTCTCCCTTTTGAATTCTTCACTTAGCGATGTTACAGTCTTCTTTGTTGAAGCCAATTGATCTAAGAGGGAAGCTTCCTGCTCCTGGAACTTTATTGATTGCTTCTTTTGTGCTGCCTGTTGCTCTAATAACCTTTTCTCGTAGTTGTCCCTCGTGAATGAGATCGCTGCCTCTTTTTCAGCCAATTTGCTCTCCAACTGAAAAAAGTAGCATTATAGACATGTCAGATAAATGTCCCATCTTCATAGGTCAATTTGAATAAATATAGACTTCAAGCTATTAAAGAACTTAAAATACTTGTTGCATCCCTATGCGAGTTATACTCTTGAGTGAGCCAGTTAAAATAACATTATGGCGGGAAATAAGAGTATTAATTCACGCATGTTTATCCCCGAGTCCTACACTTATGAACCTAGTGAAAACTATTTTTAGTCAGTCAATTTGAGTACCCCATTTCTTTAAAGCACACACGCCCACATGCACTCGCCATTGTGCACACGCATATGTGAAAACACACATGCATAAAAAGAAAAATAATTTATGCGTATGCACACTACTATTTGCATCGCTTCTCCTTCATTCCTTTCTTGGGATCTTAACTAAGACTATACAAGAATATCACCGAGCACTTCGAAAGATAGTCAAATGAGTAAAAAACATGCTGAATAAGACATAGTGAGGCTCAACAGATGGCTAAAATGTACAAAGCACTAATCAAGAAGAGACGGGCTAGCCAATCTCCACATATAATAACTCAGTTAAACATGAGGTAAGATTGCAACTGAAGAAATTCAGAAAATGCATGAGCAACTTTCTTGAACTTATTGAAATATTTACCATGTTAACCTAGCCCCTCAACTGAATCTTTTGCATGTTTCACAAAAGGCAATGTACGTAGGATACACAGTCTACTTATCACTTAAGCAAGACTTTCCAAATATACTCACAACAAAGAGTACAAAAGGTGGTGGTTATTCTGAAATAGAGAAATGTATGGCATTCAGCAAGGATTAGTTAGGCATGATTATCATTAAGACTATACTAAATTATAAATCGGCATATCATAACAGAGAAACAGCAGTAGCAGACGCTAAGTACGGGTTTGCAGATGATTTACAGATGAGATGACGGATTCTAGGGTCTTCTTTTCCTGTCGAGAAGTACCATACAATGCAGCAAGAACACCTGAGGCAACAACTGCAATTGCATTCAGAAGACCAGCAAGTGGATTTCCTGGAGGTTGTTCTTGCACCACCGGTATGGGTGATTCAGGTTGAGGGGCTTCAAGTAGAGGAGCTTCTGCCTGAGTTCCTCCAGGCTGAGGTTCATCAACCTTTGAGACATCCTTTGTCTCTACAATGAGAAAGCAACATCAACTACTTATCTAACTTTGCCAAGCCATGATAATGTGAAAACAAATTAACTCTATCTGGTATTATCTGCAAAATATTTCTAAGTTAGTTGTACGAGCATGCAAGCACTAGATTGTAACTCTAATGTGATGGCAATGGGCAGCACCAGGATAGCACAAAGGCAAAGGAATTCGAAACAATCTCATTTTGAAGTAAAATGTCACTAGTGATACTGAGCCCTAGTTCCAGTTTAAAAAAATAACACAATCAATAGTAAATCCAACCTAGAACAGTGCCAAGAGGGACCATGATGAGTTTGCAGGTACACTAGAAAATATTTACAGAAAATACAAAGAAACATATGATAGTAGATTCAAACAGTGTTTTCTACAGTATTCGTAAATCCTATATTTAATCTGCCTATTTAAAATGAGGGGGAAAGTTCTGACCATCAAGCACGGCCTTGTTAGGTTTACAGATGATTTTATTACGTCCAATCTTGAAAGTTTTGTAGCAATTCTGAGCTTGATGATCTATCCTCGGGGCAAGGATCCCCTTTCTTCTAATAAACCCTTGAGGTAATGGCATGCCAAAAACTGCGGGAAAGTTAAAAAGTGGCATCTGAATCATATGTCGTAATCAATGTCGAAATTCACTTGAGACAAGTCGTGAGTAATGGGTGCATAATTCTAATTGCAAAGTTGTTGTATCAGAATGTTAGAATCAAGCACTCTCATGAGACACCGACTGCACTCAAGTGCAGGTATTTCTGCCATGTAGGCCGATGCTGCACTGCATGTATGAACCTTTTCCCACAAAACCAAGACATAAACCTTTGATGCAAGGTACAGATCAAGCGTAGGGTTTAGTTGGAGGAGTTATTTATAGTCAATGATCAATATTTTATAGAAGTATGTCAGACTGTCAGTATGTAAAGAATTTCTGTACCAAAGGTAAATTTGTAGATCTAGCAATAATTTACAAGTACTAATGAACCGTGGGTGATTTTTCTACAAAAACATACTAACAAAGATTCACGTTTAAATTTGAATTTCGGCAAATATAGTTTTTGGCATTTAACTCCTCATGCAGTTCTACAGTAGTACAAGGCAAGTCTCTGCATAGAGTGTTCTTTTAGTTGCAACAGATGTTCAGGACTTCAGAATCTTATGGCATTCTTTGAATTGTCAGACCACCATATCAGGTGGAAAATTCCATCTGATGATGTTAAGGTTTGAGTCTAAGATGGCACAAGTTGACACACAAATGTTGGTCAGTTAATGAAAAATCGGGGGTAAAATCCTTTTCCTCAAATTCAGTAGTAATAGTTGATTAGACAGATTAGGCTCCACTACATGAAGGTAAACACAAAACAGAATTAACACGAAAAAGGGATCCTGGAACGGAGTATCACACTAACCAGTCACGAGTCCCCCGTTGCTGGGCGCGGCCGCCTTGGCCGCGGTGTCGCGGAGGAGCGGGAGCGCTGAGACGCCAAGGAGGACTGCCCGCCGGGCCAGCACGTACCGGGACGGCTGAGACGGGGACGGCCCGCCATCGGACGACGACGCGACGATGGCCGCGCCTCTCCGCGCGCGGTGGCGGCCGCCGGCCGCGGCGGCGGGGGAGCGACGCCGGAAGGCGAGCGGCGGAGACGGAGACGGCGAGAGGAGGAGGTACCCCATCGCGCCACGCCTAGAAAGCAGCGGTAGAAGTGGTGGAAATGGCGGTGGTGGTGCAGTGGATTACCGGATTAGGAGCTGGCCCATCTCGGAGGCGGAGCAGGAGAGAGAGTGGGTGGGGCTCAACTGGGGAGAAAGGCAATCTCTTTCCGGGTGGATAATTACGCCTGTACCCCTGCGTTTTTGAGCCTTAACGAATCATGGCGAGGGTGGTATGGGGTGTTCCCCACTGGCCGTGCGCATAAGGTTGTCGGGTGAGTAAGATGACAGATTTGCCCTCCACGTGTGTACCGGGTTTTTGTTTAGGTTTTTTCTGAAGGGTATATAAGTAATTTGGTGTGGTCGATGGTGGGTCCGTGTTGTGTGCATCGTTTTTTTAGGAGTAGGTGTGTGAATCTCGTATCAGGCCGGTAGGGATAGGGACGAGGGCTTCTGTTTGCCGCCCTTTGCGGCAAATAAGGCAACCCTATACCGGAGCGTTTCTCCATCGGCCACATTTGGCGCTGCCTTTTTATTCGTACTGTTATTTCTCTTTATTATCTTGATTGAAATATATATTCAGCTTTTATAGTATATAACTATTTTTTGCAAAAATCTACCGATCTATTAGTAATCATCAACAGTTGTACAAATAAAGTTAATAAAAATTATAAATAGATCACTGGACCATCTAGCGATGACTACAAACATTAGTACGAGACGCTGGCGTGCTGCCATCCACCCCCTCCATCACCGGAGCCGGGCAAAACTTGTCGTAGTAGAGCTTGTTGTAGAAGACAGACGACAAGTCGTCGTGCTAAGACCACAAAGGACCAACACACCAGCGCAGCAACCATCGTCAGTGATGACAACCGTAGATCGGAAGAGACTGACCTAAGAAAAAACCAACGAACACGAAAATGGAGAGGATCCCAGAAGATCCACCGGACAAAAGAATCCACACGTCCTCCGTTGGGGCTAGATGCACCACCGGAGCGAAAATAAAGCGGGGAGAACCTTAATCTGACTTCGGGACGTAGCCGTCGCCTCAACACCCCGAAGAAGAAACAAAAAAGCAGGCTAAACAAATTACGAAAAATCTTTCACCAGTGAGAGGTCGTGGTCCGCCACACCTCCATGGCCCTAAGGCCACCAAAAGCGAAGCGGACCGACGATGTCGCCTGCAAGGGGGATGAAACCCTAGATGGGTTTTAGCTGGCTCGTCACCTCTCCTGGATCTATCCCGTAAATACTGGTTCGGTATGTGCTTTTGTCGCACTTGAACCCTGGTGGTATCAGGAGACGAGACATGGATCGACTCGGAGACCGACATAATTTAACATAAATAAATAAAATAATTGATAAAAGTATATTTCATGTAATTGTTCCTATATATGTGGAAAAAGCGCATGTATTTGTGAAAATTGTTCATATATTTAGAAAATATGTTCATGCAGTTGAAATTAAAATTGTTTATGTATAACATAAAAATAGAAATATCTACCAAAATCTACAATAAATTATAAAATATTCATGTATAACAAAAATATACCATGAGAAAATGTTGATGTATATGAAAAAATGTTCATACATATCAAAGAAATGTTTGTGTATCTCAAAAGATATCCATGTATTGATGGAAATTGAATAAAAGGAAGAAAAAATAAGAAATAAAATGAACCAGACAATAAGAAAAGGACACGGCTAGCCAGCCTCCGGGGGCTGGTTTGTCTAATCTAGCCCTCAGCCAAAAAACGAAAGCACATATCGCAGTTGTTCATTTTCGGAAATACAGTGGTACCTCCGGCCTACTCCGTGCAATCTTTTCTCCACCAAAATTAGCTAGAAACAGTTATTATATAATACCCAAAAATAACAATACAATAAAAAAAAGGATGCGGCTCGGGAGCACAACCAGCCATCACCCAAAAACAAACGCACATGTGCACGTACAAACCAGCCCTCATCCAAAAAAACTCACATTCACCCCCACATCTTTGAAGGTCGCAGTCGCAACACCAAAATCGACACCACCCAACTCCCTGCTCGTCGTGGCTTCATTCTTTGTTGCCCAACGCCATCTTGAGGCTGCCACCCAGCTCTTCGCTTGTCGCCTCCCGGCACCTGGGCACGGGCCACCGCATAGCTTCTCGCTTGTGGCTTCCCAACACTTGTTTGCGGGAGCCGCTTGGCTCCCCGCTCGTAGTCGCTGCAGGTAGCCAGCGCAAGGTAGTTTTCTACCTGACTATCAGAGTGCGGAGGGCGCTATCGTCGACCACACATGATCCAACGTTGATGGAGCACCTAGGTGAGCTTTCTCTTTTGGTTTGATCTTGGATGATTGGTAGGCATCCACGAAACCGCGAATATGGGTTGCGGTCATAGCAGACACGTTCTGGGCAACCGTGGACTTGTCCAGTTTTATCCTGAAACATAACGGCTAATTAGATGGAGCAAGTTAGCAACCTAGCAATAGGCTTACCAACAACCTAATAGCGACTGGGGAGCAATTTAGCAGCAATTAGAGAGCAGCTTAGCAGCAAAATTGAAAATACTATGCAACATAGCAACATCTTAGCAACAAAACTTAGATGCGATCAGGGAGCAACTTGCATCAATTAGGGTACACTTAGAACTTCGTGGCAGCAACTTAGCACCTACTTTCTATTCAACTTAACAACAAACGGTGAGCAACTTAGCAACAACTTAAAAACATACAACTTGACACACAAAAGAAGTAGGGAACCTAGTCCACAGTATGACCAATATATATATGATTAAACTATGGGCATGTAAGAAATCAAATTTAGAATGGTCAAAATATAAATAAGCATGCAATAAGTATACACTCATATGGAATGCTAGGTGCACACTGGGACTAGGTTCCAATCTATTGACGGATAGAGAAACATTTTCAGGAAATCAAACTTTAGCATGCGAAAAAAAATTAATTCATTTCAGTACCCAACTTAGGCATATATACAATACAACTTAATTAACCCGAGTAGCCAAACTTGTGCATGTTGCTCTAAAAAAACAACTAGACTATAAAACAAAAATTATGCATGTTGGTACAACCAACTTCATTCAATTCGGTAGCCAACTTAGACATGATGACAAATACAACTTAATTAATCGAAAGTAGCCAACTTATGCATGTTGCTCCAAATAAAAAAACTAACTAGACTATAGAACACAACTTAAACATGCCGGTGGAACCAACTTAATTCATTTTATACTCAACTTAGGCATATAGAGAATACAACTTAATTAACCCGAGTAGCCAACTTGTGCATATTGCTCCAAAAAAACAACTAGACTAAAAACACAAATTAAGCATGTTAGTAGAACCAACTTAATTCAATTCGATAGCCAACTTAGGTATGTTGACAAATACAACTTAATTAACCGAAATTAGTGAACTTATGCATGTTGCTTCAAAGAAAAAAACTAACTAGACTATGGAACACAACTTAAACATGCCGGTGGAGCCAACTTAATTCATTTTAGTACTCAACTTAGATATATAGAGAATACAGCTTAATTAATCCAAGTAGCCAACTTGTGCATGTTGCTAAAAAAAACTAGATTATAAAACAAAATTTGAGCATGTTAGTAGCCAACTTAGGCATGTTGAAAAATACAACTTAATTAACTAAAAGTATCCAACTTATGCATGTTGCTCCAAAGAAAAAACTAACTAACTAGACTATAGAACATAACTTAAACATGTCGGTAGAACCAACTTAATTCATTTTAGTACTCAACTTAGGAATATAAAGAATACAACTTAATTCACCCGAGTAGCCAACTTGTGCATGTTGCTAAAAAGAACTAGACTAAAAACACAAATTAAACATGTTAGTAGAACCAACTTAATTCAATTTGGTAGTCAACTTAGGTATGTTGACAAATACAACTTAATTAACCGAAAGTAGCGAACTTATGCATGTTGCTTCAAAAAAAAAACTAACTAGACTATGGAACACAACTTAAACATGTCGGTGGAACCAACTTAATTCATTTTAGTAGTCAACTTAGGCATATAGACAATACAACTTAATTAACCCGAGTAGCCAACTTGTGCATGTTGCTAAAAAAATCTAACTATACTATAAAATAGACAGATGCAACTTAGCATGATCACGAAAGGCACCTTAAGCATGGAGACAATGCAACTTAATTAGACCGGTGGCCAACTTATCCATGTTACTAAAAAACGAAAACCTAGATAGATTGGAGATACCCCAACTTAAGCATACCGGAGAGAATCATCAGCTTAACTAATTTTAGTACTCCCTCCATCCCAAAATAGATGTCTTAGATTGTCAAAATTTGGATGAATCTAGACACTATTTAGTACATAAGTTCATCCAAATTTTAATAAATCTAAGACATCTATTTTGGGATGGAGGGAGTACTAGACTTAAGAATGTTGACAAGGCAAATAATTAATCCAGTGGACACCTTATGCATGTTGCTAAAAAAGGAACACCTGGATAGATACTAGAAAATACCCACAACTTAAGCACAAGGGATGAATCAATTTAATATATTTCAGTGCACAACTTAGGTATATGGATGAAACAACATATAACTTAGATCGCTAGCTTATGCATGTTGGCAAAAAAATATAATTAACCCAGTGGAGACCTTCATGTCAACCTGGACAAGTTCAGGGAAGTTGACTGATGGGTTACCCATCGCTTTGTTTGCTGCAGCACTTGTATTTTTGAAGTACTCTACCAAACGCAAGAATGTCACCTCCACTATCGCACTGAGTGGAAGGCATGTTATCCCTTTCAATACAGGTTCATTCTTGTATACGTCAGCTATACCACTGCCCATGATGCCATATCTTGCTCCATTGTTGTCATATGCCAGTGACCACTTTTCCTTTGGTTTCAGATGAATCCAGTCAGAGAACTTTGTTATTTTTCTGTTGTTTTCATCGACATGATCTCCTTCCTTCACATCCTCCACTGGATCAGGTTGGCTGCAGGGGTTTTCTGCTTCAAGATCTGGCACATCATGCTCGACTGATTCTTGCTGCATTTTCCCACTAGCACCATGTTCTTTCTCCACCATATATTTTGACGTCAATTCATCTAGCTCCTTCCATATTTTACTAAACTTATGGCGTCGATTCTGCTGACAAAGTTTCTTGAACATCATCACCAGGTTCTGGTCGCCAAAATATGCAAAGAAGTTCTCAGCAAGGTCTTCCATGCACCACCGGCTTTCCGCTCTCCGCCATAGTCGTTGACGAGAACTCAGAAGGCCATCCACGACATCAATCAACTCCCTTTTGTAGTCGTGTATAATGCAAATATGAGACTGATGCACCACTGCTCGCTCCAAATTCCTAAGAAACCACAACCATCTTTCCTTGGTATCGGCCTCAATGATAGCACATGCTACTGGAATGGAGGAATCATTAGCATCTAATGCTACAGCCGTCGACAACACCCCTTGATATTTCCCGCATAGTGCCTTGCCCATAATGCATAGCACAGGGCGACAAGCATGGAAGGCCTGTAAGAACTGTGCAAATGCCCAAAACATACGCTGTAGGACACGAAAATCCTGACACCGTGCAACCTCTGCATCCTTGATGTCTACAAAACCACCAGGGTTTTTATTTCCTTCAGTAACCTCGAGGCAAAGTTATGTGAATCATAAAAGGTACCGTAATCCCTCTCCATAGCAATTTGTCTTGCCCTCCACACCTCAGCAGGACTAATCTGCTTCTCATAGTGACCAGCGAGAGTGAGATAGGCTGCAATTTCCTTAGCAGTCATTGTCAGGTCATTCAAAAGGCCACCGAAGCCGAATTGACTACTTGTCAGGCTTTCTGTTCTAGGCAACACAACTGTCAACAGTTGAGAATAATCATCATTTACTGCTTTGAGCGAGATGTCATAGTGCTTGATCTCAGAGGATTGCACATACAACATGAACTTCTGCGTCACATTTCTTTTTCTCTTTAACTTCTTGGGAAAGGAACTCCAGTATTTGTCCGAGTAAAAACCACTACTATCCCACGACCAGTACTCCATATACCAGTCTGGTTCCTCCTCGTCATACAAGTCAGTTGTGCGTTGTTTGAGGAACACCTTAATTTTGAGATCTTGTGTTTCTGGGTGGAGCCGAAAAAGCTTGAAGATCCAGAGCTCTAGGTCCACCAATGACATGGACTGTGGCTGCAGCGGTAGCTCGCCGACTATGTGCGCACATTTGTTCTTTGCATAAAGGTATGAGCAATCTTCAACTAAATCATCGCCATCCACACTGAAAAACTCTTTTCTACATCCGTAGTACACATGCATCTGGATTGGTTCTTCAACCTACATCACCAGACAACGCCGCAACACAGGTGTGCAATAGGTTCAGACGAATCGAACTACGAAGCAAGATTGAAGGGGGAAGGTGTTGATGGGTACAGTAAAGTACATACCTGCCGCTCGCGAGGCTTCCTCGCTGCCTTCGCCGTCACCGTCGCCGGGGCCGGGGCCAGGGCCTTGCGTTTCCTCGCGTCAGCGGCGGTATCCTACAAGACCAAAACACACAAATTTTCGCTGGGGGTCGAGGAAGAGACTAATGGTGGTCTCCTGTCGCCGCAGTGGACGGAAGTGAGGGGCTTGGTCAAGACATTGTGCTGCAGATCGGAGCCGCGCATGGCGCCAGGGGGTGGGCTCAGTCGCCCCCGTCAAGGGCGACTCCGGAGAAGCCGCGGGCAATGAGGATGAGCAAGGGCATGGCCGAGATGGACGCTACGCCAAGCGGCAAAGCGCTAGTAGAAGAGAAAGGAGCCATTGTTGTGGCTTTCTGTCGTTGTCAGGACAAGGTCACCGCGCACGTTCATCATGGTCCATCGGACGGTCAGCAAACGAGGGCTAGAAAACGCTAACCAGCCCCCGAGCACTTATTAGCAATTGGGATAAGAAAAGGAGAATAAAAAAGTAAGTCATGAAAAGAGACAATGCTAGTCTTATTGGGAGGGGGGGGGGATTTGCACATTTGCCACACTTTTCTTTGCACCTTGCATATTTGCCATTTTCTGTGTCACTGACATGTGGTGGTCATGTGGCAAATATGCAAATTTCAGATGAAAAGTGTGGCAAATGTGCAAAAATTCCTTATTAGGGCCCAGCCCACCATTGCGGAGTTTTGAGGCAGATCTTATGGCAAGCCCAAAGTGGGAAATAGGGTTCACTGAGTAGGGAGTATGGGCTATGTGACTAAAGGCTCTGTTGGGCCCGTGAGTAGAAATCAAGGCACATGCAAGTTCCGCTTTCATGAAAATATTGGGCTTCATACACGCGACTTTTTAGCTTTTCATCATAGAATAAGCCTACCTTTGCACAAGGTGTATATCAGTCACACGCTGATTTTAGGATCTCTCGGTTATTTGTATTTGCAACCCATATAGCTTTTAGGATACCTATTGGGTTAGTCGAGATCGCACATGTTTGGTCTCTTTTAGTTCCTTCAACGATTGTTTGGACAAAACTTGTGATGCAAATTTTATATTTTTGGAAAAGAGTATATATTAATATCACAGAGATACCAATTACACCTAAATTTCAAGAATAACGCACGCCCTAACCATTTCTACGGATACACACAACTCAGAAAAAAAAGAATTATAAAAAAGAAAAGTCCTGCTACAGAGAACTAATTCTCAAAGCAACGACACTGACACCATCAAAACAACATCAGTAGAGTAATGCAAATTATTTGACGTAACTTATATTATTATCAATGATCTTTGGTTGCTAGTTTGTGTTCCAGTTTCTTCGATTTATTCAAATACTCTAGAGTAATGGATATAGTATGATCATTGTACAATGCATTAAATTGGCAGATGTGTATTCTACTTATTTCTTGTCACGGCTAGGTCATCCTCCTGAACCAAAGAACTTGTATGTAAAGTGAATCATCGAGACTTCAATCCAACTGGTTGGGGGAGAATCGTTAGAGTCCTCGGAAATGATTCACCCTTCTCATACAACTCCCAGTTTTTTTTTTTTTTTTTGAGAATACAACTCCCAATTGTATGGTGTAGATTGACAAAGGCAATAAAATAGGGATTTTTACCCTGCTGAGACTGTGGATGTATGTACGATGCTGGATATGACTAGTTTGAACAACCTTGGTGTAACTTAGCTTATCACATGTCTATCTTTTGTTTTTACTCCAGTTTGCATGATACTAGAAGGACCATGCGCACTTTGCTGCGCCGTCTTTTGTTGTTAGCGTTAATTTTTTTGTTGCGCCATACGAACGAATGGACCATGCACGAGTCATTAAAGAAATAGTATAGAGGGATAATTGTTGACGCCACACTCGTGAATTTTCAATAGCACAATATAAAAAAAGGTACGTATAAATTCTGTTCTACTGAAAAAAGCCCTTTATAATCTATTTACAGGTATCCCTTTAGGCCCTGCTTGGTTCGTCGGATTATAGCCGAAAAACATAAATTCTGTTCTACTGAGAAAAGCCCTTTATAATCTATTTACAGGTATCCCTTTAGGCCCTGCTTGGTTTGTCGGATTGTAGTCGAAAAACAACCGTATTTATCTGTTCCGAAAAAAATCCGGATCAGAGCAGTATTGGCACTTGGATTGCCAGTTTGGTTTCCGTACTCCGCCGTCTCCGGCCGTATTTGGAGCGGAAAAGGTCACGGACCAGGGGGCATCCGTATTTGTCAGCCGTAAATCATCGTGCACACGGTCACACCCCATGTAAACAATCACGGGGAAAAATTAACGGGAGTTGCCAAGCGTGGCCTTAAACGTGTTTGGTTGGCCTGACCAATTTAGATTACCCTGTAATCTGATACCGGCCAAAAATTGTCAAACCAAACATGTTCCAAATGTAATAGCTTGTCATGGAACAAACACATACAAAACAAACAAGAGTTATGTCCACAATGACTTCTCCTTAGTAACAGATCATCCATTGTCAACTAATTCGGATGTACTTTCTGAGTAAGGCTTCCATTCATTATTCTTCTCCAAGCTATCACATTCTCTGGATTACTTTCTCATGGTATATACTTGTGTTCGCTTCTGTAGTAGCAATAAATGGTCTGAACGATTCTGGTATTGAAAATGGAAGGAAGAAATAACAAACACGCGTCTTTTGTCAGCGCTATCTAGAGGCAATAACCTGGACATAGATGCAAATAAAATGAAGGTGTTACATCATCACAATACTTTTCGTTAAACATAATCAATATAAACAGAAAATCTGAAAAGAAATGAACAATTAAATGAGGGCTGCCAGTATGAACCTGAGCTGAAACTGGAATAGAACCAATTTTGCCAATCTTTCTTCTAACAAACTGTTCTTTCTCCTAAATCCATATTCGCTCGCTCAGGTGGAGTTTCTGTGGAAGGGAATTAATGGAAATAGATTTGAACTGAGACTGTACACAAAACATGGTGCATAGTTCTAGGAGAACGAAATCATTCAGACGTAATCTGAATCAGGCCAATTCTAAAACAAATGTAGATACTCTCGGATGAGGTTCACCTGAATTAATCAACACTCAAAGTATTGAATAGATGGAAGGTACGTAGAATGACCGAAACAACCGTGATATTATCTTATTGGTTCGGTTATATGGCAGATTGCAGTAGGTTAGAATCGAAGTCAAGTGATTTTAGAAACTGAGTAAAACCGATCTATGCTCCACAAGGAGTTTTTCTGTATATGTCCTATATCTTCTTTACCATTCTGTTAAAGAAAAAAGATTACTCTAAATCCACGTATCTGTAAGAGTTTTAATCGTGGCTCTAATAATTTTATCTCTGAGGCTAGTACATGAATTGTAATAAAAGATATAATTGACCCGTACGACTATTCATTATAATATTTAATAGATCTCGAAAAAATAGTGGGAGACAAAAGTATAGAACCGACATCACAAATTATAATCCAAGTGATATCAAGTAATAAATCTTACTTCTCTGGAGTTAATAAAAAATTGAATCAATCATCATTAGTTGTAATATATACACCTAACATCGACGACTTCAGCACAATCTTCGACCTGAAGTAACAAAGCACTAAATTAAATAATAAAGAGGGACAGATGCTTTGCTGCAAGCCTACATGACACAAGTACAGAAATGGAAAAATCAATGAAATGGCAACCATCACAAGTATCTGGACAACTGTAGTATCATGGTTATTTGACTTCACAAATAGTATGTACCTCAACAGGTATACAGCACACCAAATTCTACAGATTTTAGGTGAATTAAAGACTAATATTTATTTGTTTGGATTGATCAAATAAGGGTGTTTGAGCTGGAACAATAAGTGTAGTTTTCTCTGGATAAATAGTGTAATGTTTTTCTGGAAACAAATGTCAAAACCAATTCCATACCATTCCTCTTTCTTCCTCCAATAATATATGTGCACAAGTGAATTGCCATTTGTTTTTCTACACATAAGGTATTGGAGAATATTAAATATCAGTTGGGAAACATGGAGCTCATGTTCTGTTGCATAACAAAAAACTGAATGTTTGAAGCATTGGAGGTTTTAGTGCATATTATTTCAATGGCTAAAGCTGAATTTCAATATGAGCTGAAACATTTTACCTACATATATCCACAGCTAGCCACAATCATCATCAGAAAAAGTCTCAAAAACAGTAATGTTTTTTCTGCTAAATTTATCAATCTGTTCAGAATCATTGTTTATTGAACATGAGAGATGCAGTGTTGTTTGATATTAGCAAAAGGTACTTACATTAGAGGCTATGCAGATAACGACAACTGTACCTGCTCACACTGGCTACTATATTCTTTGTTTCACTCTGGTTGTGGCACGCAACAGCTTCAGTATCACGAAGGCATAATAAGCAAAGAAATTTCATTGTGAAGCAAAAAACAGAAAACCTAACATGTATTGTGACTGATACAGTTGTAGAATGTAGCCAATGTATAGGAAATAAAATTTTGGTATATTGAGCAGTAATGACAAATATGGCATGACTTCATCATGCAAGAAAGACGAATATCTATGCAAGAAAAACAATTAGATCAGAAACAACCAGATGTCAATGGTGATTTTTTTTGTATCACCATCCTTAGATGGCATGAACCACGGTACATGCCTTTCCAGAGAGGAAAAAATCCCAACCAACTCTTACAACTGCCCTAAAATCATATAAATTCAATGTTGTAATCTTCCTTCCTTCAATTCTATCAAATCAAACTGAAGATGCTTGCCTGATAGGCTAATACAAAGGTAACTTTTACGGTTCCCTCGTACTCCATTAGTAGGTGCTAGTACCGATAAAATTTGATCCTCCATTTAAAAGGGTGGTCTCTGCCACTTGGTCTAATCTAATTGCCCATCAAATCGTGCATTGGCTCACGACAAAATTGCTCACCGCTTGTAGCTATCAACAGGCCAGCACCGTCATCCCATTCAAGAGATCATACACACACCCGTCAGTGCCATCCATTCGAGGGATCATAGATGGAAACTCACATGTTCCGTCCTCAGCTGCACTGTGGTCTCGTCTCCCTCATCCCTCCTCCAGTTAGAGACGCATGATTGACGTTGGATCTCCTTTGAACAGTTGAACATGCTGGGTAAGTGGATTGCAAGTTTGTAGCACATTGTTCTACCTTTTCTAAGATACATGTGTGATGGTACCAATCAAACAATGGATGGGACTTATTTTCCTTGCATTCAGAGTTTGTGATCAAATAAACAATGGTGACATGGTTATACCCCACGGGTACATGATCTCAGCATACCTGGTCCAGCCCAAGGAAGGCCCACGGCAACTATACGCCGGTCCATGAAGATTTTCGGGTGGCCAAGGCCCATGACGCTTTCGGATCCTTGAAGAGCAAGACTAGAGTAGATAGGAAATTCAAAGGGGTAAAACCCTAGAACCTGTAACAGACTAGGTCTATGCCCGGGACCTGCCTGAGTCTATATAAAGGCTAGGAGGGCATGACCTAGATCTCTCTCTCATACTTTGGCATACACACCTCCACGCCAGATTGCATCTCAAGACTTCAGAACCTTCGGTTCCGCCGTAATCAAGAGCGTACAAGCGAGTAGGGTTTTCCCTCCGGGGGCCTGAACCTGGGTAAACCTTGTGTCCCCGTGTTGCTTGTTTGCTAACCGTTCCACGATCTCCAGCATCCCCATCTTCTCCAAAACCCAAGTCCATAACAATGGACATTGATGAGATCAAACATCGTCAATTGGCGCCGCTCAGGAAACGGGACGCTGATTGTGCGATCGTGACGGTCCCAACCCGATCGATCTACAACTCGGGCGACGGAGAGTGACCTCTCTTCGGGCGCTTTCGACTTCACCGCCCACTCACCGCCATTATGAAGGACTTCGAGCCCGTGGCGACGGACTCGAAATCCTGTTCGAGCTTCTTCCAGGGGCAACCGGCACCTCCGCCTCGAAAGGGTGACCCTACCATCAATCAGGCCCGCTTCATGGACCCCACACCTGCTCGCACAACATCATCAACAGATGATTCCTACAACAGCGGTACGCAACTCCGATCCAGGCGATCCGCCGGATGAAGGACCCTCACGGTTCGGATCGAAAGAAGTTGTGGCGTTAGACCAATCTACGAAAGTGCTAATGCGCCAGAGTCATACAGCCGACGGGATCAGCAAACACCCAACCCGCCGCCCAACCCGACACCTAACCCGCCAGATCAAACGGCGGAATAGAAGAAGCCGCCTCCCACCCGGGGGAAAACAACGCCATGTCATCCGCCTTAGCAAAGAAGGATGGGCCCAGTGCAACGCCATGGCGGCAACATAGTCCCGCCTGCAGACTCCTCCCGGATCTGCTGATGGTTTACCACCGCTCTGATCGAGGAGCACAAGAAGCAGTCAAGATGCGGAGGTGCTTGACAAACGCAAGCGCGTTCAAGTGCTGCGACGAGCCAAGCGCTCTCCGCCATGGGCATCGGCTCCAGCTCGAACGCCAACCAAGGCAACAAGCACCGCCTCGGATGGAGAACATGGATCCCAAGGAGCGCCGTGAGGTGACCAACCTCCACACATCCTTCATGGAGATGGACGCCGACGCAACATCATCCCGAACGCCGCAGCTGCGATCATGGCAGCCATCAAGGCACTCGCAGCCCACCCACCTCCAAAGGGGGACCCAAGAGGGCCATGCACAAGTCGCACGGACTTCGGACTCGTCGGAGCTGCGCTCACTGTGAAGCTCCCACGGAGCGAAGAAGAAAGCTCCGGCAGTTCGACCATGCCCCTACCCCTTCATCCGAAGAAGAGGAACATGACCTTCCTCGAAGGAAGAAGAGTTCGCGCCACCGCAACCGCGACTACGACGCCAGAGACGCGCTCACACAGCGCAAAATCGACAAAGCGCGAGCCAAGCGCGCATGCTCGTCTGAATCCGAGATGGACGAAGACGAAGGGGAACTCTGTGGAGCCCGATGCTTCAGCAGATCTGTTCGACGAACAAAGATGACGTGCAATTTCAAGCTTCCTTCGGATACTCTGAAGTTCGACGGCACACAAGACCCAAAGGCATGGCTCAGCGACCACCTATCGTCCGTCAAACTACACGGCGGAAACAAGGAAACCGCCATGCAATGCCTTCAGCTGCAACTGATAGGAGCGGCCCGGATCTGGCTCATCAGCCTATCTTCAGGGTCCATCAGAAGTTGGGATGAGCTAGCTTACAGCTTCATCCGAAACTTCAAGGGCACCAGCAAGAGGCCCGCCTCAATCGAAGAGTTGCGAGCCTGCAACCAACGAACGGGCAAATCCATTCACTCGTACATACTACGCTGGTCCAACACAAAAAACTCCGCAGCGCACATCTCCGAAGAGAGGGCCATCGACGCCTTTAGGGACGGCGTCAAGCGCCAAGACTTCAAGGAGGAACTCGGGCGCGTTAAGCCCAAAACACTCGACCACCTCATGGACATCGCCAACAGGTGGGCTGACGGCGAAGATTCCATTCACCGAGCACAATCGGAAGAAGAGGACGACTACGGTCGACGACGACAACGCCGTAGCAAGAGAAGATCGCGCGTCTACGACGATCGCGATGGACCCGGAATGGTCACGGCCGGCTATGCCGATCGCCGCAATGACGCCAACCGCAATAGCGGAGGATACCACGGAGGAAACTTCCGCGACGGAGGACGCCCAGCACAGTCGTGGCAGCACCGCAACCGCGATAACGGACCCTCATCATACGAAAAACTTTCGGGTCCATGCACCATCCACTTCTACATCGACAAGCAGGATGTCAAAAAGAAGGCAAGCCATATGCTCAAGGACTGCCGCGAGTTCCAGAAACTCTGCGAAAGCATGGTCCAGATGAGGCAGCAAGCTCCACTTCCTGGATTCGGGTACGCACCCGCGCCAGGTGAGATAGCGCATGGAGCTCCTCCACCGCCACCGTAGGAGGCCCGAACCAACCATCGCACCAAAGACTGTATCAACGCTGAACGGTATCCCCGCCGAAAGGAGCACTAATGATCTGTAAGGCACCCATGAATAGGTGCGAAGAAAATCACCCGACAGATCAACCGGCCGTGGCAACTCCACCCGCCATCCCCGAGTACCTCGTGGATCGGAGTCCCGCATCATGTTCATCATTCGGATCACCTTGCCAGATCCTCGCCCGTGTCATGCCCTGGTGCTGGAGGCGCAGATCGGAGGTTTCGAGATGAGTCGCGTCTTCATGGACGGCGGCAGCGGCATCAATCTGATGTTCGCAAGTACTCTGGCAGCAATGCGGATCCCGCAGTGTAGCCTGGAACAATCAGATACAATGTTCCACGGCATTGTCCCAGGAAAGGGCATATTCCCCTGGGCAAAATATGGCTCGACGTCATCTTCGGCAAGCCGGACAATTTCCGACTAAAACGGCTCGAATTCGAAGTGGTGGACTGGCCATCACAGTACCACGCCATCCTCGGGCGTGTAGCATTCGCAAGGTTCTTGGCTGTCCCACACTATGCATACCTGCTACTCAAGATGCCAAAGCCGAAGGGCGTCATCACAATCCACGGGAGCTTCACCCGATCGGACCAATGCAACAGGGATTTCAACAGAATCTCCCAATCATTCAGCATGCAGGAGGAACTCGTAAGGCTCCGCGAGGTGATGGACAATGGGGCACCCCCAGTCGCACGACAAAATGCACCTGACATGTCCTTCGACTCCACCGTCAACACAAAGAAGGTGCAGGTCCATCCGACGGATGCCTCCAAGACGGTGCTGATCGCCAACGACCTCAGCCCCGCATAGGAAAGCGTGCTCGTCGAATTCCTCTGTGAGCACTGGGAAATCTTTGCCTGGTGTCCTGCGGACATGCCAGGAGTTCCTAGGGAATTCGCCGAGCACGCACTCAACGTCTTTCCAAACACCAAGCCCGTCAAGCAGTCCATCCAGAGACTGTCCGAGCCACGGGCCGAAGCCATCGGGAAGGAAATAAACAGGTTACTCGCCACAGACTTCATCAGGGAGATCAAAGAAAGCGAGTGGCTCGCAAATACAGTGATGGTCCCCAAGAAGGACATGGATATCCTGCGGATGTGCGTAGACTTCACGTAACTGAACAAGCACTGCCCAAAGGACCACTTCCCTCTTCCTCGGATCGACCAGATCATCGATTCGACCACAGGATGTGAGAAACTCTCCTTCCTCGATGCCTACTCAGGCTACAACCAGATTCGTCTCAAGGTCGAAGATCAAGAGAAAACGGCGTTTATCACACCGTTTGGAGTGTTCTGCTACAACACAATGCCCTTCGGGCTAAAGAACGCAGGTGCCACGTACCAGCGATGCATGCAGGCATGCCTCAAGGACCAGATCAGTCGCAACATTCAAGTCTATGTTGACAACATAGTCATCAAAACCAGGGAGGCAAGAACACTCATCGACGATCTCCGCGAAACGTTCGACAACCTCGATCGCTACAGGATCAAGCTCAACCCCGAAAAGTGCGCCTTCGGCGTCCCATCGGGCCAGCTGCTTGGGTACTTCATCTCTCAACGAGGGATTGAGGCGAACCCGAAGAAAATCAGGGCCATCATGGCGATGGAGAAGCCAAAAAACCTCAAGGGTGTCCAGCAGCTCGCATGACGAATAACGGCGTTGAGCAGATTCATCAGCCACATGGGCGAGAAGGCCCTGCCATTCTACCAGCTGCTACGCAAGGCAGATAAATTCGAGTGGACGCCCGAAGCCAACGATGCGTTCGATAGCCTCAAACGGCTACTCTCTAGTTCGCTCGTCCTGGTCACGCCAAAGGAGCGCGAGCCTCTGCTGCTGTACATAGCAGCCACACACCAGGTGGTCAGCACCGTGCTAGTTGTCGAACGACCCGAAGAAGGCAAGACCCACGGGGTCCAACGCCCAATCTACTACCTCAGCGAGGTAATCGATGCCAACAAAGCGAGGTACCTCACTACGGAACTTCGCCACGTGTTCATGACGGCCTAATGGCTGAGCCATTACTTCCGTGAGCACCGGTGATGGTCGCCAACGAGGCACCCTCAACAAAGATCCTGAATAATCCGAAGCCACAGGACGTGGCCCATGGGGCATCGAAGTCACCCCTAGACATCGTCTCACGAAGCAACTCATAATCAAATCTCAAGTCCTCCCGGACTTCCTTGTCGTGGATGGAGCTGCGGTACAGACACCCCGCACATGTCGCAGCCATGGACGATGCGCCGACGGCTCAAGCGTGAAGCCGAGCAGAGGCGGGTCATCTTGACCCGCAGGCGACCAGATGAAGTACGTCCTCTGGATGAAATTCCGAGCTTCCAACAACGAGGCCGAATACGAAGCCCTCATCCACGGCATGAGGATGGCAAAGATCTGCGGCGCAACGCGCCTGGTCATCTACGGTGACTCCAACCTCGTCGTCCAGCAAACGATGAACAAGTGCGACGCACACGCCGAAAACATGATCGCGTACCGCGCACTCTACAACGCACTCGAGGGAGAATTCGACGGCTGCGAGCTTCGGCACGTTGGAAGAGAAAGCAATGAGGAAGCCGACAGACTCGCCAACATCGGCTCCACCTGCGCAAAGGTGCCACCGGGTGTGTTCCTCGAACAGATCTGCGTGCCATCCATCAAGCGGAAATTCCCAAGGATCACCCGAAGAAGCGTAACACTGGGGCTACGCTCCCGGCGACACGAAGGACCCGAGAAACTAGACAAAGAGGTCGCTATGGTCAACCTGATGCAGGTCATGGCAGTAGAAGAAACTTGGACGTGACCATACCTCCAGTTCTTGCTAAACGGAGAACCGCTCGACAATGACGGATGCGGCGCGATATCTCGTCGGTCAAAAGCCTTCACCATCATCAATGGCGAACAGATAAGCGCAGATTACGGTGTACTACAAAGGTGCGTCACCATCGGTGACGGGAAAGCCATCCTCCAAGACATCCACGAGGGCATCTGCGGCCATCACGCAGGCAGTCGCTCCCTTGTCGCCAAAGCTCTATGAGCTGGATTCTACTAGCCAACGGCCATGAGTGATGCAAAAGACATCGTCCGAAGATGCAACGGGTGCCAAAGGTTCGCCGACAAACCGCACGCACCCGGGTCAGAGCTCAGACCCATACCTATAGCCTGGCCCTTTGCTACCAAAGTCCTCGAAAGGGGGGCACATTTACCTCCTGGTCGTCGTTGATAAATTCACCAAGTGGGTCGAAGCCATGTCGGTTACCAACCAAAAGGGCAAGACCGCCGTCAAGTCTTCGAATCCATTGTCTATAGGTTTGGCATACCGCACAACATCATTACCGACAATGGATCGAACTTCATCTCCAAAGAATTCCAAGACTTCTGCGAAGGCCTCGGGATCAACATCACATACGCCTCAGTGGCTCACCCGCAAACGAATGGGCAGGTCGAAAAGGCCAACGGCCTAATCGGAGCTGGCATCAAGAAGCACCTCATGAGCCCACTCGAACGAAAGGCCGGAGCCTGGACGAAAGAGCTGCCATCCGTCTTATGGAGTTTGCGTACCACGCCACACAGCTCCACCGGCTACACACCGTTCTTCATGGTGCATGGAGCCGAAGCCGTACTACCACCGGCACGCCACCAGGCCCCCGGTCGTCGCCATATAAGCCAATCCACGATCGCACTCAAGACGCCATCGACACACTCGACGAGGCAAGAGACGGGCGGCAGCTCGATCAGCGTGTACCAGCAGAGTCTCCGCAACTACCACGCCCGGCTGCGCCCAAGGTCCTTCGTCGAAGGAGACCTCGTCTTGCGACTCAAGCAAGAGCGACCGAAGAAATTCGAGTCACCATGGGAAGGGCCCTACATCATCACCGAAGTCATCCCAGGTGGCGCCTATCGCCTCAAGCACGTAGAGTCTGGAGTCGCATACTCCAACCCGTGGAACATCGCACACTTGCGATGATTCTGCCCCTAGCTACCTACCCCTTTACTTTCAATAAGGCTTTTCAGCCAAGGCTATTCAGCCGAACAATGTACTTCCTCCATTACGATATAAATAAAGCTAAGTGTCTCGCCACAAAAATTTGTTCGCTATTTGCAACTTTACTTTATGCTACAAACGCACTCGGGGGCTTCCCCCACCACACGATTTCATCGATCGAGGATCACACGTGTACACCTGAGTAGCTGACAACGTCAGGCAAACTAAAATGACACGTACTCAAACAAAGCACTGCGTGCTCAAACAACAAACAAACCTTTATAACAAAGGGCAAAACATGCCCAGTCAAAATATACAAATTTTACATCTATCTCTTTTACAGGTACTACCTATTATGAAGAATAACTTGAGCACGTCGCTCAAACAAATCTATTTAACCTGTTGACATCTACGCTTACGACGACGCATAATGCGGACGCATATCCCACTCGCCACCATCCGGCCAAGAGGCCGGTACCACATAAGCAGACAGATCTACATCAGGACGATGCAGCCTAACAAGGGATAGCGCAACCTTCACCCCTGTGACGAGCTGCTGCCTCACCAACTCCTGGACACGAGTCACGCTCCGAAATCTAGACAGAAGACCGGACAGGATTATTGGCACAGCATCCAGGGGAAACATCACATGCAGAACCGACGAGAGCGAAGTCTGCACTTGGCGAAGCACCCACGATACTTGGTGAACACGATCTTGCACCATTGCCAGAGCCATGGCACGGTCGCGATCCATCCAAAAGAACCCGCCAGCTTCCATGTCCTGCTGAGTCAAACAATTGACCCGAACAGCAACACGCTCCTTCTCCTCCCTTGGAGCAAGGTTAGCACCTGCGATACTCGCACAAAAGTAAGATGCCAGGCCAGCATACGCATCCGAAGAAATAAGCAGCACCTCGAAAAAACTTACACTGAAGTTGCTCAGACAGTCGAAGCAATTCCGCCATCAAGTACTCCTCTCTGGCTGCACCGCGATCTGCCTTGGACTTCCAAACATCGGCATGACCACGCACCCCAAGCAACTCCTTCTCAAGACTACGAACATGGTCTCGAAGAAAAGCAAGTTGTAACGATGTACGGTTCGCAGCATAGAAAGCAAAAAAATTCCTACGATGGGAACTATATACCAAGATCTATCTAGTAGATACAAACAACGGGCGGATGTATATCCGTAGATAACATACCCTTGAAGACCGACAAAGCTTAACGAGTTCAACTCGTGGTTGATGTAGACGATCTCTTGCCGATCTCAAGATCGAGAGGAAGTCCTAGCGCCGAATCAGCAACAGATCTGCTCAAGACACACGCTCGAGGCACCGAGCAACCTCCGCCTCGCCTCCAGCGATGCAATGGAAGCACAACTCTTTCTTGCCGAATAGCCACGGAACATGTATCTCGCTAGTTCGAGACCATGGGGATAAATTCTAGAGGGGAGAGAGATCCTTCACGAGGAGGTGTGAGAGACAAGTGAGGAGGGGGCCTTTTATAGGAGGAGGGAACCCAAGGGGTGGCTGCATGGGGCCGCCCCTTGCTCCCCTCTTCATGTGGGTGGACACTCCACTCACAAATCTCCTTTAAATTCCTCCACTCAAAAGTCCACTCAAATTCCCATTAAATTTCCACCAAATTTAATGCAAACTCTCATTAAATAAAACTCTTTTATTTTATTCAGAATTTTGTCAATTACTTTAATGACAAACATTCACAAATAACCCCTTGCTAGAATTCCATTTCACATGCATAACCACTTTATGCAATTTCACCCAAAACCTGCTTTGATCTAGTGAAATAAATTCGCGCTTGTTCATTCTTTCGGCATGAAACTTTTGCTCCAATTGGATGTCGGTGTCTCTATGTGTCACCCTACGGTTCGTGAATAATGCGGACATGATCGAGACCCCTCTCGATCAATAATCAGAAGCGGGATCTGGAGACCCATACTGACTCCCACACATTCAACGATGACTTTCTTGTGATCGTCGGAACCTTTTACGCTAGTATCTTAATCCCTTTGTTTCACGATATATTACATGTCCGAGATTCGATCATCGGTATCTCCATACCTAGTTTGATCTCGTTATCGACATGCACTCTTTTCTTGTTTCCGTGATATAACATTCTAGTGATCAAATCACTTGCTTGCAAGCTAATCAATGTGATATCACCGAGAGGGCCCAGAGTATATCTATCCGTCATCGGGATGAACAAATTCCACTCTCGATCCATGAGCCTCATCATAACACTTTATTAGTTCTGAATCCATCTTTATAATCACCCTGTTACGGTGTGACGTTTGATGTTATCAAGAAACTCTTCCGGTGTTAGTGATTGAAATGATCTCATGGTCTAAGGATTAGGATCACTTCGTAAGTTGTTATAGCAATATAAACTCAATGACTTTGATCGTAATGCTATACTTCGGATGAATGTTCATCACTTCATTACACTAATGTTGTGATCCCGTTATTAACAACATCCAATGTCCATGATCAGGAAACCTTGATCATCTTGTTAATCAACGAGCTAGTTTATGAGAGAGGCATAACTAGGAACTTTCTGTTTGTTTATTAAACACACATGTATTAACGCTTCAGATTAATACAATTATAGCATGCAAAATAAACATCTATCATATACTTGGAATACACATAATAAACACTTTATTATTGCCTCTCAGGGCATATTCCCTTCAGTCTCCCACTTGCACTAGAGACAATAATCTAGTTACATAGTGATAAATCTAACACCCATTGAGTTCTGGTGTTGATCATATTTTGCTCTAGGGAGAGTTTTAGTCAATGGATCTGCTACATTGAGATCCGTATGTACTTTACAAATCTTTATATCTCCATCCTTGACATGTTCGCGGATGGAGTGAAACCGGCGCTTAATATGCTTGGAATGCTTGTGAGACCTTGGTTCTTTGGCATTGGCAATGGCACCATTGTTGTCACAATAGATCACCATTGGGTCCAACGTTGCTTGCAACCACTCCTAGTTCGGATATGAACTCCTTCATCCAAATCGCTTCGAGCCGCTCAAGCAAAGAACATATTCGCCTCCGTTGTTGATCCCGCTACCACAGTTGTTTGAGCTCCTCCAACTAACC
The DNA here is from genome assembly GCA_023614405.1 of Avena insularis. Taxonomy (NCBI): domain Eukaryota; kingdom Viridiplantae; phylum Streptophyta; class Magnoliopsida; order Poales; family Poaceae; genus Avena; species Avena insularis. The sequence continues at coordinate 23,386,434 of CM042689.1, read as the reverse complement.
GCTCCACCATTCATGAGAAATACGATCCGGATTGAGACTTAGAGTCATCCGGATCAGTGTCAAAGCTAGCGTCAACATAACACTTAGCGACGAGCTCTTCTTCACCTCCAGATACAAGAAACATATCCTTAGTTCTTCGTAAGTACTTAAGGATATTCTTGACCACTATCCAAAGGTTCAACTGGATCCGATTGGTACCTACTAGTCAAACTAATAGCATGTGCCACATCCGGTCTTGTACATAGCATGGTACATTATAGAGCCTATGGTCAAGCATAGGGGACTTTGTCCATTATCTCTTTCTTCCGGCCAAGCGGACTTTGAGTCTTACTCAATGTCTTGCCTTGCAACATAGGTAAGAACCCCTTCTTACTTCCGTCCATTTTAAACTTCATTAAAATCTTATCAAGGTATGTACTTTGCGATAGCCCTATTAGGCGCCTAGATCTATCTCTATAGATCTTTATGCCTAATATGTATGACACTTCACCTAGGTCCTTCATTGAAAATTTGCTGTTTAGATAACTTTTAACACTGTTTAAAAGATCTATATCATTTCCGATCCATAATATGTCATCCACATATAATATCAGAAATGCCACATTGCTCCCACTCACTTTCTTGTAAATACAAGCTTCTCCATAAGTTTGGACAAATCCAAACTCTTTGATCACCTCATCAAAGCGGAGATTCCAACTTCGTGATGCTTGCTTCAATCCATAGATGGATCGCTGAAGCTTGCACACCTTGTTAGCATCCTTAGGATCGATTGAAACCCTTTGGTTGTATCATATACAACTCTTCTTCAATATTACCATTGAGAAACGCGGTTTTGACATCCATCTGCCATATCTCATAATCGAAATATGCAGCAATTGCTAACATAATCCTAACTGACTTTAGCATCGCTACGGGAGAGAATGTCTCATCGTAGTCAACTCCTTGAATTTGTCAAAACCCCTTTGCGACAAGTTGAGATTTATAGACGGTCACATTACCATCAGCATCAGTTTTCCTTTTGAAAATCCATTTGTTCTCCACGGCCTTTCGGTCGTGAGGTAAGTCCACCAAGTTCCAAACTTGATTTTCATACATGGATTCCATCTCGGATTTCATGGGTTCTAACCATTTGTTGGAATCCGGGCTCATCATCACTTCTTCATACGTCGCAGGATCATCATTTTCATCAAATATGAAATTCATGATAGGATTTCCGTTGAGCCGACGCTGCGTCTGCTTGACCTGCGAGGTTCTGTAGTACTCTTTCGAGTTTCATGATCATTATCATTAGTTCCTCTTCAATAGGTGGAGCCAACTCCTAACAACTTCCAACTGCTACTCGCCATACTTTGAAGAGATGGTTCAATAACCTCTTCGAGTTCTACCTTCCGACTACTCACACCTTTCGTGAGAAACTCTTTCTCTAGAAAGGATCCAATCTTGGCAACAAAAACCTTGCCCTCGGATCTGTGATAGAAGGAATACCCAATAGTTTCCTTAGGGTATCCTATAAAGACGCATTTTTCTGCTTTGGGTTCGAGTTTATCCGGTTGAAGTTTCTTCACATAAACATCGCATCCCCAAACTTTAAGAAAGACTTAGGTATGTTTCAAACCACAATTCATACGGTGTCTTTTCAACGGATTTAGATGGTGCCCGATTTAAAGTGAATGCAGCTTTAGTGCATAACCCCAAAATGACAACGGCAAGTCCGTCGGAGACATCATAGATCAAACCATATCTAATAAAGTACGACACGACGCTCGACACACCATTTCTCTGTGGTGTTCCGCAGCGTGAGTCGTGAAACAATTCCACACTCTTTCATGTGAGTGCTAAACTCAGAATTAGATACTCACCTCCACGGTCGGACCGTAGAAATTTGATATTTCTATTACGATGATTTTCCACTTCATTCTGAAATTCCTTGAACTTTTCAAAGGTTTCAGACTTGTGTTTCATCAAGTAGATATAACCGTATCTACTCAAATCATCCGTGAAAGTAACAAAATAACGATATCGACCTCGCGCCGACACATTGGACCACATACATCAGAATGTATGATTTCCAATAAATCATCGCCTGCTCCATTGAACCGAAAACGGCATTCTAGTCATCTTGCCCATAAGGCATGGCTCACATGTATCAAATGATTCAAAATCGGTGATTCCAAAAGTCCATCGAATGGAGCTTCTTCATGCTTAACGCCAATATGACCTAGGCGGCGATTACACATATATGCGGATATATCATCATTAAGTTTAATCCTTTTAGCATCAACATTATGAATATGTGTAACATTATCATCGAGATCTAATAGAAATAAACCATTCATCATCGGTGCATGACCATAAAAGATTTCATTCATATAAATGGAACAACCATTGTTCTCGGATTTAAATGAATAACCACTTCGCATCAAACACGATCCAGATACAATGTTCATGCTTAGTGCGGGCACCGATAACAATTATTCAAGTTTATAACTAATCCCGACGGCAAGTGGAGAGGCAGCGTTCGACGGGCGATCACATCAACGCTTGATCCATTGCCGACACGCATCTTGACCTCACCCCTTGCTAGCGGTCGCTTGTTCCGCATGCACGATTCGAGTTACAAATATTAGCAACCGAACCGTATCAAATACCCAAAGCTACGCGATCACTAGTCAAGTACACATCAATAACATGTATATCATATATACCTTTGTTTGCCTTTGCCGCCTTCTTGTCCGCCAGATACTTGGGGCGCTTCGCCAATGACCCCTTACAATAGTAACACTTTATCGACTTAGGTCCAACTCGGGTTTCTTTTCAGCACGGCAACAAGCTTGCCGCCTTACTTCCTTCCGCTTTTCCCTTCTTGTCTTTCTTGAAACCAGTGTTCCTATTGATCATCAACACTTGATGTTCCTTTTTGATCTCCACTTCTGCAGTTTTAAGCATTGACAGAAGCTCGGGGAGAGACTTCTTCATGCCTTGCATATTATAGTTCATCACGAAGCTCTTATATCTAGGTGGTAGAGACTGCAGAACACGATGGATGCCTAAGTCAATGGGAATCGATATTCCCAAAGACACAAGCTTATCGGCGTAACCCGACATCTTGAGTACATGCTCACTAACGGAGCTGTGCTCTTCCATCATGCAGCTAAAGAACTTTTCTGAAGCGTTGTAGCTCTCTGGCTGACATGTGTGTCTAAAATCATTTTCAACTCACCCATTGTATCAAATGCATTGCCATTTTCGAAATGCTTTCGAAGTTCCGGCTCTAGACCATACAATATGCCGCAATGAACTAAGTTGTGGTCCTCCTGACGAGTCTGATAGACATTTTTCTCCTCTTCAGGGGCATCATCTAAAGGTGGGGGGCCGAACGGCGCTTCTAGCACATATTGCTTTTGTGCAGCAGAGAGGAGAATCCTCAAATTCATGGCCCATTCGGTAAAGTTGCTACCGTTCGTTGCTAGTTTCTCTTTCTCCATGAACACATTAAAATTAAAAGCAGGTGGTGCCATCTACAATAGAATTTGTAAAGTTTAGACTAAGTGTATGATAGATTGAGTTCAACTAATCCATATTACGAATGAACTCCCACTCAAAAACGACATCCCTCGTGCCTTTTTGGTGATTACATGAACCAAATCCACTATACCAAGTCCGATCATCATGTGAGTCGGTATAGCTTCAAAGGCGAGCATCAAATGGGCATCATATCAACTATATGACTCATGCTTAACCTTTCGGTCCGTGTTCCGAGGCTATGTCTGTACATGCTAGGCTCGCCAAGTTAGAACCTTAGTATTCGCGTGTAACTGCTTTTACACCAAATATGGTCGTGGATCCAAGAACACCCGATCATGACGTGATGTCTTGGAGCGACGAAACATAATCGGTGCATACTAAAGGAAGAACACATTCTTATCTTGATATTTAAATGAGGGATCATCTTATTATGCTAACAAAGCGCTAAACAAGCAATATAAGATGCAATCAAACATCACATGTTTATTAGTGAAATGTTATGGTTCCCGCATATGATCTCTATCATGTGCATCGTGGTATGATCACTATCATACCTATATGTGTAAATCCAAGGTCTATGGAGTTTACACGCTATGTGTGTTGTAAGAGTATCATCTCATACTTCTACTTACAACACTACCATATCATAAAACTAGCCCAGCAACAATCTAAACTAGACGCCTCTAATTTATCCATTGCAAGTTTTACGTGGCTTAGGGCTTTCGAGATAGAACCGTTCTTACCTACGAACATGAACCACAACGAGGATAATCAAATTGTTGACAACTCGCTTGCAAAATAGATATTGACTATAGTAGGAGAGACAAACACACGCTAGCCACTTATGCAAACTAGTTGCATGTCAAGCGTGGAACAGGTCTCATGTGCGAGGACATGTAAAGTTTGTCCGGGCCGCTTCATCCCACTATGCCACCAATATCCAAAATTACAACAAAGGAGCAACAACATGATCATCATCGCCCACATACTCATATGTGTACTACCCGTGTAAAGCATCTACGCATAGATCCGGCTCTGATACCACTGTAGGGTTCGCAGCATAGAAAGCAAAAAAATTCCTACGATGGGAACTATGTACCAAGATCTATCTACTAGATACAAACAATGGGCGGATGTATATCCGTAGAGAACATACCTTTGAAGACCGACAAAGCTTAACGAGTTCAACTCGTGGTTGATGTAGACGATCTCTTGCCGATCTAAAGATCGAGAGGAAGTCCTAGCGCCGCAAATCAGCAGCGCATCCGTGCTCGCACACACGTTCGAGGCACCGAGCAACCTCCGCCTCGCCCAGCGATGCGGAAGCACAACTCTTTCTTGCCGAATAGCCACCGGGAACATGTATCTCGCTAGTCCGAGACCATGGGGGATAAATTCTAGAGGGGGAGAGAGATCCTTCACGAGGAGGTGTGAGAGACAAGTGAGGAGGGAGGCTCCTTTTATAGGAGGAGGGGGGAACCCCAAGGGGGTGGCCGGCGCATGGGGGCTTCCCCCTTGCCCTCCCCTCTTCATGTGGGTGGACACTCCACTCACAAATCTCCTTTAAATTCCCTCCACTCAAAAGTCCACTCAAATTCCCATTAAATTTCCACCAAATTTAATGCAAACTCTCATTAAATAAAACTCTTTTATTTTATTCAGAATTTTTTCAATTACTTTAATGACAAACATTCACAAATAACCCCTTGCTAGAATTCCATTTCACATGCATAACCACTTTATGCAATTTCACCAAAACCTGTTTGTATCTAGTGAAATAAATTCGCGCTTGTTCATTCTTTCGCATGAAACTTTTGCTCCAATTGGATGTCTGTCTCTTATGTGTCACCCACGGTTCGTGAATAATGCGGACATGATCGAGACCCTCTCGGATCAATAATCGAAGCGGGATCCGAGACCCATACCGACTCCACACATTCAACGATGACTTTCTTGTGATAGGAACCTTTTACGCTAGTATCTTAATCCCTTTGTTTCACGATATATTACATGTCCGAGATTCGATCATCGGTATCTCCATACCTAGTTTGATCTCAAGCACGACATGCACTCTTTTCTCGTTCTCGTGATATAACATTCTAGTGATCAAACCACTTGCTTGCAAGCTAATCAATGTGATATCACCGAGAGGGCCCAGAGTATATCTATCCGTCATCGGGATGAACAAATTCCACTCTCGATCCATGAGCCTCAACACAACACTTTATTAGTTATGAATCCATCTTTATAATCACCCTGTTACGGTGTGACGTTTGATGTTATCAAGAAACTCTTTCGGTGTTAGTGATTGACATGATCTCATGGTCTAAGGATTAGGATCACTTCGTAAGTTGTTATAGCAATATAAACTCAATGACTTTGATCGTAATGCTATACTTCGGATGAATGTTCATCACATCATTACACTAATGTTGTGATCCCGTTATTAACAACATCCAATGTCCATGATCAGGAAACCTTGATCATCTTGTTAATCAACGAGCTAGTTTATGAGAGAGGCATAACTAGGAACTTTCTGTTTGTTTATTAAACACACATGTATTAACGTTTCCGTATTAATACAATTATAGCATGCAAAATAAACATCTATCATATACTTGGAATACACATAATAAACACTTTATTATTGCCTCTCAGAGCATATTCCCTTCAGACGAATCATCCAAAGATGGCCGCAGCCGTGCTGCAGGCGGGGTGTCAACGGGACCAGCACCCGAAGAAACCTAGAGCAGCAGAAAAGAAAAGGACATAAACACTCAGACAGCGAAGAGCACAACTCAGCAAAATTCATGAAGTGGATAAACGCCACTACGTGGCACAGGGATTTTGTTTCCTCAACATAATTACAGCAAAAGAAAATTACAAACTATCCTACAGCTACATCGCCTAAGACGCGGCGCCCTGAGTCGCCTCGGAGCCGGATTGCCTCGCTTTTTCCCCTGCCAGAAGGCGTACTCGGTCGCCAGATCAATCAACAGGCCCATATCACTGGTAGCGAAAGCGTAATAGGTCGAAGGCTACCTCGGATCCATCCACGGTCGTCGGCATCCGGAAGTGATGGGAAGGTCCAGCTCCGCCAAGGCCATCGCCACTGACGGACGCTACCGATTCCTTCTGCTTGTGCTTATGCGCTTCGGTGACAATGCCTCCGCCAAGGCGTAACATCATCGAGGGCGCCCCTTGGGGACAAGCTTGTAGAAGCGCCAAGGACCTCCTTGGCCTTGGCAAGTGGTGACGGTCTTTGCAGGCGATCTTCGATCATTGCGGTAGCATCATCTAGAGCACTCCGTGCTCCGTAGGCCTTCTTAAAACTCGATGCCTGAGGCATCTTAGACAATAAAGAAAATGTATTAAGAAAGCACCCATGATAAAGACAAGGAAAACAAAAGGGGCTAAAGAAGATACTCCCGAACAGCCTTGGCGTGACCATGAGCTTGCTTAACTCTCTCTCACGCCACCAAGCAGAAGTGAAAGCTGCCTCATGGTCCGTGGCCTCCCAGCAGCGCTCCTTAGCCTCGGCCGCGAGCGCCTCCACCTCGAGGCGCCCTTCGCACCAAGGGCGACCTCGACCTTCTTCTCCGCTGACCAAGGCTCTTTTGAGAGCATCGATCTCACGAAGGAGGTGTTATGCTCCTCTGCATCCAAAAATACAGTGTCGATAACAGGACAAGAATACACGAAGAAGCAAATATCACAGCATAACAATATCTTGAAGTTGTTTGAGGTGGCCTCCGACCAGTGCTCTGCATCGACCGCTTGGCATCCTGTACAAAAGGCTGCAGGAAGAAAACCTACCAGTCAAAAAAAGGGCTGGGCACGCTCAATGTAAAAAAACGAAGCAAAAGACACACACGAAAACGCTCGGGGGCTCCCCCGAGACTCGAAGAACAAAACAAGAAAAATCTTTTTACAAGCGGGGCTTCCCAGCAGAGACTTACATGATCCAATGGCGACGTCGTCATTGGCGAAATTTCAGGCGCAACCACTGCTCCGGTGGAGGAGGGTTCGGAGCAGCGCCCTCAGAAGTTGCCACCGTCTGAGGAGGAGGAGACGCGACTTTCGACTCCCCCATCATCTCCTAAGCACCGTCGCTAGAGGAGTCGTTGGAAGAGTGCCTACACACGAACAAATTAGTACAAGCACAAAGTAAAAAGAAAAGAAAGCGCAGTACAGAGGAAACTTACGAGTCAAGCTCGCTAAGGTTGAAGACAGGAGGGGTTTTTCGGACCCTCTTCTCCTCTTTCTTCTCTTCCTTCTTTTCTTCCTTCTTCCGCTTCGCTGGCAAGTGCGGCGCTACAACCCGCACAGGAAGAACAGGAATAGGGGAGGAAGAGCCTCCATGCCCATCACTATGGTGCTCAAGACACAGAGGATTCCTAGGAGTCGGAGGAGTTGAAGCATCCGAAGACTCGCTGGAGCTCCGCGATCGTTTGCGAGTGTGGTCCTCGCTCGACTCGTTGGCATCTTCAGCCGGAGACCGCGCCGATGGCAGCTCAGACATGGAGTCCACCAAATCATTATCCGGAGCATCCGGATATACTTCGGGTAATGGAGGCGACATACCCGACACTTTGAAGCTCTGCACAGGAGAAGAACAATTTGTTAGCAAACAAATACAAAACAACGCAGTTGAAAAATAACGCTACGCGCACGGATCTACACATGTGGAACAGGAAGCGAAGAAGAAAACGGAGGAGTGAGCGACATCCCCGGGATTTCCTCTCCGGCCTTGAACTTCAGCAGCAAGCGAAGGGCCCTGTCAAGATCTCCCTGGGAGACTTTCTCAGCCGAAACCCTCGTCGGATCACGCCGGCTAGCATAAAGGAACATCGGGTGCACCCTAGCCTGGAGTGGCTGCACCCGACGCTCGAGAAAGGTGTGGATGATATCCACACCGTTCACTTCCTTCTCCAGAATCAACTGGAGATCCTCCACCCGACGATATAGAGCCTCTATCTCCGCCACCTCGCCATCCAATATCTTGTTTTTCCAAGACCTTTTCGGCTCAATCTCCAGGAGGGTCGAAGGAACAAGACCAAAATCTTGCGGTACTACGGTCGCGGATATAAAACCATCGCCCGCCATGATCTTGGACATTCGGACATGGAAAAGAAAAGAAAAGCAGATTGGGCTGAGGGAGGTGATGCAACCCCAATGGGATAAACACCATCGAACATTGCCTCTTCACGGAATAAAGTTTAGGAAGAGGCCAAAGTGTCTCAATACCGAGCCAACACTCACAAAAAGTGATAAAACAAGCAATGTGAAGAAGAGAATTGGGGAAAGATGGTGCAATTGGACACAGTATAGCAGCGATCCACGAAGGAAGTCGTGGATCGGGAAGGAAAATCAGCGCAAGACAAAGGCAAGGAACATAACTCGATACCCAACGAGGGGCGGGGATTACCTCATTGCTCGAGTTTAACGGCCTCCTATCCTGCGGGATCAAGCCCGCCATGGCTCGCGGAGATCACTCTCCGCGTCTCCGATCGCCGACCACCGTTGGTGACACGGGTATGGCGACACTTTTCTTCCTCCGTGCTGGTGCCAGCCAGACGACGACTTCTTCGCTTCCCCATCGCATGCGGCGCCCGGCGAGCGAGATGGAAGAAGGAAATGTGAAGGAATATTCGGTAGCGCAAGAAGAGCTCGAGAACACAAGGAAGCGGTGAAAGCAAGAATCGATGCGGTGAAAACAAAGCGATGCTTTCCCAATGATTATAAAGACGAAGGCGATGCACGGTAATCCATCGAGAAGACCTAACGCCAACGGCGGGATCCAGCCATGCGTGTCGACATTACAACGGCCGTCGCTAACACGCCGTCCACTACGCGAAATCGAGGCGACGCCGTAATTATCTCCACGCCGCGTGACGGTCAATTCAAGGTCGATTGGGACCCATGTTCGTACTCAAGTCATCTCGGGCGCAGGACGCTAGAGGTCATCGATCGTCGACCTTGGCGTCATCAAAGCTACACTAGCAATGACTACAATTTCTTGACTTCAAAGCTAAGAGTACTCACTCGAATCTATGATTCGACTAATTACTCAGTTACTCCTATCGGGGAGGCCGCGCACCCGAAAGATGAATGGAAGCGAACTATTACTTCGAGTCCCTCGTCGAGTCCACGACTCCACTATGGACTCGGGGGCTACTCCCATAGGGAGGACGGATTTAATCATCCGAAATTTTTTGTGTCCTACGGACTGGCGGAACAACTTGGTGAATAAAAGTCTCCAGTTCACGACTCGAACAGACACTTTCGGCTACTCCCATAGGGAGCGCTGATCGCGCACCCTATGAATTCTTCGACTGCGATCCTTCGGATCAACATGCAAAACTTTTCGGCAACTTTGCCCCAATTAAACGCTAAGTAAGTAACATCCTCCTTGGCCACCCGAAACACCTCCGCGGTGATAAACATTCGGATGCTGTGTCTGCGACACAAAGATAAGACCTCTGATACCATCGATGGCACAGCAACGCATTAACGCTCGCTCGCTAGTAAAAACCCGTGCTAACGAGTGCGATGAAAAATCCCGAGACGCGTTGGGTACATCGATTAAATTCATGAAATTCCACTCTCAGAAGTCCTCCGCGACTGAGTCGAATTACGCCAAGATATGTTCCGAGTTCGAGTTGAGAATTGAACTGAAGAAGATCGTGTTGTTTTGTCCTAAGACAGTTAACTGACCATGATCCGTCGGGTGAGTCAGGCACACGCATCAACAATCCCTACACATAAACTATTGAAATACATAGTTGCATCCGAAAGATTGCAGAGTCCTCGTGAATCTCTCGATTTTTGAACACTCGAGGATCTTGACATGGTTATACCCACGGGTACATGATCTCGACATACTGGTCGGCCAAAGGAAGGCCCACAGCAACTATCATGACCCATGAAGATTTTCGGGTGGCCAAGAGCCATGACGCTTTCGGATCCTTGGAGAGCAAGACTAGAGTAGATAAGAAATTCAAAGGGGTAAAACCGAACCTGTAACCGACTAGGTCTATGCCCGGGACCTGTCTGAGTCTATATAAAGGCTAGGAGGGCACGACCTAGATCTCTCTCTCAATTTTTGGCATACACACCTCCACGACAGATTGCATCTGCGCACCCCTGTAACCTTCGGTTCCGCCGTAATCAAGAGCAGACAAGAAGGAATAGGGTTTTCTCTCCGGGGGCCTGAACCTGGGTAAACCTTGTGTCCCCGTGTTGCTTGTTTGCTAACCGTTCCACGATCTACAGCATCCCCATCTTCTCCAAAACTAATGTCCATAACAATAAGCATTGATGAGATCAAACCTCGTCAAATGGTGCTCTGGAAAACATACACAACTTGCTAGGATGTAAGATCGTTATGGAATATAGTTGTCATAGACAATACTAATAAGATATGTTTGCATAGAGCAATATTCTAGATGTACATCCACATAAATATAGTCATACAGAGCACCAAATCGCATCCTGTATTACTAAAATTTGCACCAAATATTGCATTATTGAATGATGTATTGTATAATATTTCACTACATACATTAGAGGAAAAGAGAACAACAACTACAGAGAAAGACATGCTTAAAAACGAACCGTATCCAGAGGCAAGAAGATCTTGTGGAATCAAAACACGGGTAATGTTGATTCTCCAATCGTAGTGGAAGTGATAAACAAGATTGGGGATGAAGGTATGAGGTTGGGGCCAGCTCGTTTCCGGTGGTGGAGGTGGACATGGGTGCAGTACCATCGTCGGACAGGAGCTTCATCCCAGTCTACCCAGAGGGCGCGGAAGCAAAGGAGACAGTGGATGCATCATGGTCGGCGAGCAGAGTGAGATGCCAGAAACGGTGGGAGGCGAGAGCAACCTCGGGTCACTGGAGATGAGGTCGGGAACGAAGGGATTGATAGCGGCGGGGCAGCACACACGACGGGGACATCGGATGAGGCACGAACGGTTGACGGAGAGAGAGCGGCGGCGAGTGGCCTGTATGGCGGCCAGGGAGAGTAATTTGGGGAGGGAGGCGTGGTGGAGATGCAAAAGGGGATAGGCAGCGGCGGTGGCTGCTTCAACGAGGCAAACGTCTATTTCTAAAAAAAAGCAGACGGGGAGAAGCCTCTAGGAGAGACGGGGGAGTCAGTACCAACTACCAAGTACCAACGAACCGCCTGAGCACGTTCCCAACCACATAGCCAATCAGAGCAGAGGGAAATATATCTCAAAGAAAAAAGAACGGAAGGAAATAATTATTTCAACGAAGCCGGCAAAACCATCTACGATTACCTGGACGCCCGAGAGGTCACCAATTCCAGGGAGTTTAGAGCTCCTTCGGGATGATGTATTGGACTTTTCTTGAAACCATCAAGAAAAACTTGTTAGATGGACTTGAAAAATAGCGCGACAGCGGTTGGTCCTCTGGCAGTCCGATTTTAGACGGAAACTCTGACTCCCGTTTGACGTGCTTGAGGACCAAAAGACTCTATTAAGGATGCCCACAGGCTTCTAACTCGGCCCTGTGAGAAGCCCATGGTGATCTAGGCCCATGATATCATTTTCATTTCCTTTCTCCTTCATTTTTTTTTGTGTAAAGCAATCATAGAGTGGAGCCATGCATGATATGATAGGGTCTCTGATCTGCTGTAGAGGAAATGAATAATAATAATTAGAGCTCCTAGTTTCTGCCTCATGATCCCACAAGCTAAAGCTGAACACACGGCCTCTGAAAAGCTACCTAGCTACTAATTGAGCATGCAAATGCATTTTGACCAGGCCAACCCCACATGCAAGCAGACTTGGCCATGAAAATCTCCAGGAACATGATCAATTCTATTGCAGTCTACTAGTACCACATGGAGTACTACTACTACACATCTGTAGGTAAAACCAAATATGTGTTATTTTTACCGGTAGCATGAACTATAGCTTGCAAACCAGAGCTATTTTTGTCCTTCCATCTTGTACGCAACTACTCCCTCCGTTTTAAAATATAAGATGTTTTAGGTTTATGAAGAAAATATATCGATACTACTTTTAGTGTGTAAATTAACTCTAAACATGAGTGAACCTACATACTGAAACAAGTTTAGATACATTTGCTTCACAAAGCTAAAATATTTTATACTTTGAAACGGAGGGAGTACTTACAAAGTATTGATGCATAGGCCGGAGCTAGCAACTGAGTTAACTATTTTTTTAAAAAAAATCCTACAAAGTTAACTATTTTTTCTTCACCACTAGTAGAAAAAGGGTCTTCGGTTCGATCTAGAGTCTAACACTACTCCCGATTTGTTCCGGGCCGGGACTAGTATGAGCACTAGTCCCGATTCGTACCGTTTTCGGTGGCTAGGAGCCCGAGGAAACTCTAATCCCGGGTCGTTTCGGACCTTATGACCCGGGACTAAAGGGGTTCGGCATGGGCAACACCCTTTAGTCCCGGGTCGTGGGTGCGGGCCCCGGCAGGAAAACTTAAATTGGCTATAACTTTTGCGTACGATATCGGAAAAAAATGTACAACCTATCAAAATGTGTGGAAAAAATTGTGAGTTTGATTTCAACAGCCTTAGGCCGTTTTAGATTATTTTAGATTTTTAAAATTCGAAAAGAAAAAAAAGTTATTTAAAAATTAATTTTTATTGCAATTTTATTTATTCCATATTTGGATTCTTCACATTTTTCTGATAATTATGGATATATTATTTGTCGAATTTCGATTTATAGATTTAAAGATATTATTTATGCCATATTAAATGAATAAATGGCAAAAAAGAATAAAATATTATTTTATTTGGTTTTTTACTTTCATTGGATTAAAATATTATTATTACTTATTTATTGTTGTTTACTAAAATAATTGTTTGTAATTTCAAAAAATAAAGATGTATGACATATTGATATGGGCTAATAGGATAGATATGGTAGTGTTGACAACAAGGTACAAATGGGATTCGCGCGAGGACATCCTGATGGAATAGAGAAGTTAAGCGTGCTGAGGGTGGAGTAGTGCTAGGATGGATGACCTACTGGGAAGTTTACCGTAAGTGTAATTTGACCTAAGATTAGATATACTTAGTACTAAAAATGTTCCAAGTGAGAGGATTACGAGCCAAACAATTCAAAATTCAAGAAAAAAATTTGAAAAAAAAATAAAGATATATATTTGAAAAAAGATCTTTAGTCCAGGGCCGTTTTATGACCCGGGACTAAAGGTCCTTCGTCCCCCTGCTATAAAAGCAGCCATGCGGTGGCCCATGCGATGACCTCTAGTCCCGGGTTGTAACAAACCGGGACTAGAGATAAGGGCCTTTAGTCCGATTTCACAGTCCTGGGTGCAAAATCGGGACTAAAGGCCCTTACAAACCGGGACTATAGGCCCTTTTTCTACTGGTGCACGGGTAGCATTTCTACTCCCATTGGAGATCGGTGAATTCAGTTTTGAGATGTGCTGAAACTTGAAGGTACAGAACCCATAAGACACTTTCTCAAAAAAAAAAAAACCATAAGACACAGGAGGAGTGATGAAGCAACTATATTGTCTTGACCCAACAAATAATTTCGGTCCAAATCCTGACAATTATTCGGGTCCCTAACCCACGCTAGCACTCACTCATCGGGTCACATGCAATGCTTTTTTTTTTTTAAATGGTACATGCAATGCTTTGGCACTCCGGGGGAATAGAAACAAAAAAATCAAACAGGGCTTTGCCTACATTGTCTTCACCCCTTTCGACAGGACAGAAATCATGGACCATCTGCCATGCCCGGTCTCAAACAAAGGCCGGAGTAGGTTCACTAGTGCCACTTTATATGATCATATTAAAACTTAGCTAAGCTAGCAACTGACCCCTTTCATCGGCACGGAAACGCTAATTAATTAACAGTAAGGTGAGTGGCACTGTGTGGCAGGTTGGATTAAAGAATAGGAGATGGGGAAACATGACAAATCACAATTCCCCAACGATTCCCTTCTTCCTCTGAGATCTTCATTCTTTTAGTACTGGCACTAGTAAGAAATGATATGTGGAGCTAGTATTCTGTTCTGCAAAGAATATCCCCATCACAAAATCATCCAAAGGAAGGGCAAAAAGGTGCCATTACCTAACGAAGCATAGAATACACTAGGGTTGAAAAAAGAACAAAAACGGACAGAAACATGCAATATCGTTTTCGTTTCCTCACGGAATCGGCAACGAAACGGAAAACTCCGAAAACGAATACGGAATCAGAAAACTCCGGAAACGAATATGGAATCAGCATATAACATACAAAGTATAGCTCACAACTTCGATATGCGACAATTAAACATTAAGTAACACACATAATTCAACACTTTGATAAAGTTCACATAAATAGTTTTACATAAATGCTAAGACACTCACTTGATTAGTATGTAGACTGGGCCAACTGTATGTATTATGTAGATCCTGCATATATTCTATGGCTTGATAAGAGTAAGGGAAATCATTAGCGCAAAGTATATGAGCCTGGCTATTCATATTTTTTAAGTTTCCGTATTTGTTTATTCGGATTTTTTTTATCGTTTTCGTTTTCGTTGGAAATTGTTTCCTCGTTTCCTTTTTCGTTTCCATTTAAAATATTTTGTTTCCATTCCTTTTCCGTATAATATCGTTTTCGTTTCTTTTTAGCTCCATTTATTTTTCTTTGAAAGCAGACGGAAAGATTTTTTACCGTTTTCAACACTATGAATGAAAACATGCTAGCTCCGCGGTGTAAAATAGTTAACTAGCAGTGTAAAATAAATCCCACACGATTTCCTGATGCATGCAGTCGAATCAAGCAGTGTAAAATAACTAGCGCTCGTACAAATGTACTATAGGAGTACTGTTCTTATTTTTTCTAACCTGGTCGAGCTAGCGGTGGTTGGGACGAGCCACAGAGTGGTTACGACCAAAACCAAGTTAAGGATCGATGAGAGAAGGCAAACGATCGATCGGAAGGGGCCGGATGCCTGACGTCGCGTCGGCACCCGCAGACACATCGCCATTGTTGGCTTGGAACCTTGCACAGTAGTAGGCCGTAGTCCTATTTGCTCTCGAGCGAGCGAGCGACGCATGGAGGAGAGCGACACCGGCTTAGGGGTGGACACAAAGCTTGAAGCTTGAAGCTCGAGGCTCGGCTCGAGCTCGTCAAGGCTTGGCTCGAAGGTTAGACAAGCCAAGCCTAAACCTCGCTACTTAGGCTCGAGGCTCGACAAGCCAGCTCGGCGAAGCTCGCAAGCCGGCTCGAAGACTCGGTGAAAATTAAAAGTTTAACTTACCTTTAATAAAATGTGAAAATTTATAATCAACAATAGAACATGAATAAATCAGTAGCATAGTATTACAAGTTTCACAATGTACCACTAACCTTAACAATGGCATACCATCGAAATGTTCATTATCATATTCTTCCTCCCTATGTTGATGAATTCATTTCAAAACTATTGAACATTGTTGCCATTTGATCTACAAATATGTAAAATTGCATCTCATTACAAATATGTACAAACTGTAGATAAAACATATATAAATTGCATTAGAGCATCTCTATTAGAAGGTCTAAATGTGGTCGTCTATATCTCCGTCTAAAGAAATTCTATTTTAGACTTTAGTTAGAAATTCTATTTTAGACCTTAGTTTTGCAATGGAATGATACACTGGACGTCTATATTCACTATACTGTATTTTAGTACTCCCTCCGATCCATACTACTTGACTTGGATTTATCAAAATTTGAATAAACCTATATACTAAATAGTGTCTAGATTCATGCAAATTTAGACAAATTGAAGTCAACTAATATGGATCGGAGGGAGTAGTATCTTATAACTACCATTCGACTTCAACAGTGATTCTTCCAACTGCCTTATTTCCAACGACCACTTTCCCAATTTATTCATTTGTACGAAATCAAGCAATCATGAGTAAGAAATTTACAATAGTAGACAAGGCAATGCAACTCAATATATAAATAAACAGTGTGTCAAAAATCAGTACAAGCAATTCTCTGTATCGCTAGCAACATTCAGTGACAGCAATCTCTATCTTTCTCTAAATATACAAAGCCCAGTACATAATCCGATCTACAATCTTCTTTAGTTGGAATCGGTACCAAATCCCACATAGCAAATAGGAACCTGAGAGCAAGCTGCAAGCTGCAAGCAGCAACCTGTAAACAACAGCTTCCCACGCACGGGAGCACCACGATGGCCTCCATCTGCCCCAGCCCAACCGAGTTCCACCTCCAGGTCCACGGTGGCCTCCCTCATCGCGGCTGCCCAACTAGAACGTCGCCGCCCTCCCACACCCCACCCTAGCATGCTGGGGAGACGACGGCGAGGAGACCTGCGTGAGGAATGGACCTTCAACGGCATGGGACGGACAAAATCATGCCGGCGACGGCGAGGATTGAGCACGGGAGAGAGAAAGGGAAGGATGGGAACGAGTCCGGGAGGATCAGGGGTAGGGGGCCATGGGAGGAGGAGATGGGGCTGTTGCGGACGGCGGCGGAGCTGAATGCCGGCGGCGGTGCTAACCCTAGCAGCGGGTGAGGCCTAGAGAGCGAGCAGGAGTCAGGACGAGAGAGGAATCGCGGGGACATACAGTCTTACGCTCGTATCTGGTAGGATCTGGTGGCCGGCTCGCGAGCCTACCGAGCCGAGCTGCAAGCCCACCAAGCCGAGCTGCAAGCCCACCAAGCCGAGCCACGAGCCTGATTTTAAAGGGCAAAGCAGTGACAAGCCAAGCCTGGCTCGGCTCGAGTTTTTTCGAGCCTGACCGAGCCGAGGCCGGCTCGGCTCGGCTCGATTCCACCCCTACACCGGCTCACTCCGTGCTCGCTCGCTTGTCTGTTTCTTCCCGGAATAAAAATGATGATGACGATGAATAGGACGCTGGAGATTATATAATTGCAGGTGTCTGAATTTATGGGGCTGGGGAACTTAATTGTTTTTCTGTGCCCTCTGCGAGAGTGAAGAAGAATAATGGCCGCAATAAAGTAGCATGCCTTGGTCCAGGTACGATCTGGCCTCTGGGACAGGAATTTTTAGTTTCTCGTGAAGTGCACCGTCCGCGGGTGAAAGCAGCCGTAAGTAAAATCTTCCTTTCTTTTTTTACTACAAGGAGACATGTCGAATATATTCAACTTTTAGTGAAGAGACATACTCCCTTTGTTTCAAAATACAAGATGTTTTAGTTTTTTTTAAAATATATCTAAACTTTTTTAGTATGTACTACATAGGTTCACTCAGTTTAATGTATCTAGACTTCTTTTACTATATAGGTTCATTTAGATCTGGAATGAATCTCGTACTAAAAAAATTTAGATATATTTTCTTCACAAATCTAAAATATCTTATATTTTGAGACGGATGGAGTAGCTGCTTTTGAAAAAGTTGGATTTCTAGTTCTGTTTTGATGGTGTTAGTATCACCGCTACAAAAAGATGGTTGTAGATGGATTTTTTTGTAATTCTTTTTTTATGATGTGTGCATCCGTAGCGCATTAGATATAATTGATATCTATATAATATTAATGTATTCTTTATAAAAAATTATATTAAACAAGCATATTTTGACACACCACAGTTGAACATCTAAAAGCCCTGACGTTAATATTTTGAGCATTTCTCTTATGCATTTCTCTTCCGTGTCCTCCTCTCCAAACATGAAACAAAGCGGAACGAGGACAACAACAGCTGGCGACGGTCGCGGAAGAAGCAATTGTCGACGGTGTGGTGGTCGCTCCGCCGTCGCCTCCCTCTCCACTTGTGATGTCCCGAAGTTCCCCGTGCGTGGATTTGAAGCAACTTCTTTGTAGCAATCACGGGGGGACACGGTTAAAACTCTCGTTAACGTGGTGCACTCACGGACGGTTGTATCACGAGCGATCTGACAGACCGCAACCCGACGGATGGAAGCGTGCAATTTCCGGGGAAGTTGTATCATTTTGCTTAATAAAATCATGCAAGGACCACTCGTTACAATTATTTGTATTGTATAAAATCCACAAATCTTCAGCATTTTTTGTTAATCCAGTTTTTTTCACGAGGGAGAGTGAGATAATATTGCGAGACTTTGATTAGGTATTTAAGTTACTTTCTCCGGTTCAGCTTATTACGCACGTACGTAGTTTAATAACATTTTTTACCATTACTTTTGGTCAATAAATTTTACATAATATATCATAAAAACTATACCATTGATTCATCTTCAAAAGTAGTTGGTAATGATATATTTTCTAGGACATATATTACATATTTTATTGGTCAAAGTTTTTTTTGAGTGAATTCCACTTTTTACCCTCTACTTGTACATTTGTGACACTAATTACCTTATGTAGTGAAAATTCATATAAATTACCATGTTTAGAAACTTTAAAACCTCATTTTCTGATGCATATCTATTGAAAAAAGGTATGAGGTAATTATCGAGATGGCAACAAAGAATAGAACATTTGGTGCAGAGAAGGGTAGATATGATCGACGACGACATCCTCTGATCTTGACATATTTTATGACGACACATCGTTCTAACATGTCAGCCTTATCTAAGAACACATGTTGAATGCTAAACCGGGACAAAATAATTCTTAGAAATTTCTTAAGTAGGACATTCGGGCATAACTTCTACTAAATAAGGTAATTAGTGTCTTAAATGCATAAATAGAGGGTAACAATGGAATTCACTTTTTTAAAAAATACGTGAGTTCGTAATAAACCTGACCGGAGAAAGTATATGTATTATAAAACGGAGTGGTTTATACTAACACCTGCACGATGTTCGAGTTAGTTTATATGAGCAAGATTCTTAGTTCACATGTTCGTGAGTACTACCTCCATTTTAAAATATAAGATGTTTTAGGTTTGTGAATGAAATGTATCTAGACTTGTTTTAGTGTATAGATTCATTCTAAACTTGAGTGAACCTACATACTAAAAGTAGTCTAGATACATTTGCTTCACGAAACTAAAACATCTTATATTTTAAAACGGAGGAAGTACATTGTAGACTACAGATCAACGCATTGGATGACACGGCACGTGGAAGAGGTTTTAGCTGTATCCGGTCAGCTACCAAAATCTGCGACCTCCATATTCTGAACCTGATGGGAATAGAATGTGCATACATGATCCAGCACGTATCTGTTAGTACTGCGGATGCTGCAGAACCCAAAAACGTACTAATATTATGCGAACAAAAGAAAATAGCATTGGTCATTCCTGCCATTTCTCTACTGTGTTTGCTGCATCTTATTCTTGAGAAGGATTTTAATTTCCAAAGCATGTCGGTGGAGCATAAAAATATATGGTCTGCAGCAGCATCGTACGTACTCCTTTGTAGTAGTACTGTACGTGCCTCTGTTTGCCACGTGCCGGACCGGGAGGACACGTGCGACGGGCCCGCCTACACCACCACGTCCCTCGGCCCGTACCATCGCAGGCGGATCTTCATACTGCGCCGTCAGATGCGCGCTCTCCCTCGAGATTTGCGCTTCTGTGAACACAGTCACCCGTCCGCAACAAGGCGACAGAAAAGGCCTTCCTCTGCTTGCTCCGATGTCTCAGCTTTATTTTTTCTTTCTCTCATCCGCTTGTGCTTTTCGGATTTGATTTGCTTGAAATTTCTCGAAAGCTGTTCTACTAGGCCACTAGTACTAATTGCGTCGCAGTAAGCGTACCACGACAAATCCACCAGGATCATCTTAAAGCGTTTTATGAAGTTCATTTGAAAAGTCAGAACCGAGGTGGATTCGAACAGTCTATTCAATTCACCAAAGGAATCTCTGCTAAATCCCAGATCGACAAAGTAGTATATGTACAGTACGATTTTTGCCGAATGCGTCGACGTCTAAGTGCTTGTATCGGAAAAAACCGTATGTACGGTTAGCTCATGGTGTGGTATCTCGTAGTCGATCGTACTCGCAGGAGCGGTAGAATTATTTCGCAGGAAGAAACTACTATGGAGTATCATAGCACCGTTCCAGGTGATTATTTCGTACTAGGAAGGAACTATGGAGTACTCCCTTCGTTTAGAAATATAAGATGTTTTAGGTTTGTGAAGAAGATGTATATAGACATCTTTTAGTGTATAGGTTCAAATAAATCTAGACACTAAAATGTGTCTAGATACATTTTATTTACAAAACTAAAACATCTTATATTTTCAAACGGATGGAGTAGTAACGAGTAGGGAACTGTTTGGCAGGAAGAAATGGTCGGTTCCCCCACCGTCGAGAAATAAAAAAAAAAGGGAATCCCACGCAGGCAGGCAGGCAGGCAGGCCCACGGGGACCCGACGGACAGTCAGCTTTGTCAATGCCGGGCCATCGCTGTCCCCGTAAAGCGGTCTGTGCGACCAACAGTTACGCTCCGTCCGTACGCCGTCTCTCCCTGCGCTGTGGGCCCTGCATCCACGGGGATCCTCTGCGCCGGTAGGGGATGCTGCGTACCTCCAGAGAAGGAAGAGGAGAAGGGTGCGCCGCAGAGGATCCGGCATGTGATTACACAACGGAGTTAACCGTCCAGACGTGGAGCGTGCGTGCGTTCGTGCAGACTGCAGAGTTGTGTCCCAAAAAAATTGTGTCACGCGTCGGGCCACGCATCTCTGTCTGTCACCTGGAAGGGAGTTCTGACTTACTAGTAGTATATTATTTCCAAACAGTGCAGCACTGTTTCGTGATGTATCGCAGCTGCTGCTGGAACCCCGAAGCTAGCCAAAGGCCAAAGCCACACTGCATTATCGAGAAAGCGAGCTCTCACTCAAACTCACAGGCCGAATAGAAGACGCAGAAAAGTGGAGGAGAAGATGAATTACTACGGTACGTGCCACGAGAAGGTATACATACACAGCCTCAGCTCATGGCTTTACACCAAAAGCATCATCAGTTCAGTGATGATGATGATACTACCCCGGGAGGCAGCTTCGAAACTGAAGAAAAAAGCTTACTCATCGCTCACTAGTTACTGCTGCTGTAACACTGGAGTGTTTTCCTTCTCTTTTCTGTTGCATTTTCAGCGCAGCAGCGCAAAGGAAAGAAGAGAGGGGAAAAGGGAAAACCCCAATGATTGTACTCCAGCGAACGCGATCGACGCAACAGGAAATTTGGACGAGATCGGTAGGACATTTCCATGGTTAGTTAATTGATCGTGTCATTTGGCTGATTGGTTTTTGATGATCCACGCGATTAGTAGTTTCGATTTTTTGATTTATTTTGGCCACTCATTCGGCCGGATACATGCTGGGAACTGATGGGAGTGTGCCTGTGCATGGAGAGAACCGCTTGGGTCATGTTGTGGGAGGGATTTTTTTCAAATTCAACAGTAGTATAAATAGTTTAAATTGGTCAATGGACCATCTAGTGACGACTACAAATACTGGCACGAGCCGAAGGCGTGCCGCCGTCATCGCACCTTCATCAATGGAAATGAATGAAAGTTTGTCAGAACTTGTTGTAGTAATGGGACGAGAAGTCTTCGTGACTAAAACCTCGAAGCACTGAAAGTTGATCGTAGCAAAATGACCGTAGATCGAAAGAGACTGACCTCAAAACATACCAATAAAAACGAAGAAAGACCGGATCCCAAAAGATCCGTCGGAACAATAAAAACGAAGAAACTGAATTCTGCTCAAATGTAGGTTGTACTAGTACAATAATTGAGACTGTAGTGGAGTAGAGTAATACGGTAGTACTAGTACAATAATTGAGATAAAGTTCAATGAATTTGCGCATTGGTATGATTTTCATCTGGGTCTAGGGAAACCATCCAAGCATGAAAAAAAAGGAAATTTTACTGCACCAGTAAATAATCCCAAACAAAGAAAGTACCGTCTTGTATGAAACGCTGCATGTACGCGTAGCAGCAGAGGCCAGACGGAGACGGAGGTGACAGGTCTGCCAGTAGTATTGAAGGCCTTGGGGCCCAGGGCCAGGCCCGTCCTCGGATTCGTATCGCACCTCCTACACTTGTATTCATACAGACGCGTACGTACACAAGGCAGCGCGCAGTACAGTAGAGTAGAGTAGAATAGAGTACAGAGGCAGGGCCGCTGTGAAAACGTCGCGTCTGACTCCGTTTCTCTGACATCCATGAATGGCAACGACAAGGAGGTTAGGGCATCTACACCTAACCGTCCTAATCCGTTCTAGCGCATAGCAGGTCGATCCATCCAGATAAATACGTGATACTGATCCATTTATGTATTAAATTCGAGTCTCGTTTGAATTGGTTCGAACAGCGTGTTTGTTCTCACGCATTCTGTTTTTATCTTTGGCGGTCCCTTTCGCTCGTGGCACAGAAACACTCCATTTCTTTTTCAAAACCCTCTACAAATTTCCACTAGCGGAAGAGGGAGGGAAGGTGATGGATCTCGCCGCCATGGCTGATGCGGTGCCCCCCTCCTGCATTCGAGCCGCCAGGAAGCACGGACGAATGAAGAAACTCGCCAAGGACCTGACGGCGAAGGAGCGAAAAGTTGAGTCGGACAAACGCTCTGTCCGGCATGTAGCGGCGAGAGCTCGACAAGGAGCACCGGGAGGAGAACGGGCGCTTCCTCGCCAACCAGAACAGGGTCGACACCAACGAGCTGGCAATGAATGCCGCCAAACACGTCGTCAACATGATCAAGCAAGAGGCGATGGCCTTCGCTTTCGGTGGCACCGTCGCTTTCGATGGCGTCGTCGCTTTTCCGGACCTAGCCATGGCCCGCACATCCTCTACCAGCTCCATCATTTTCACGCCTAGCGGATACCCACTAGTAGAGTATAGTACAGAGGCAGGGTCGATATGAAAACGTCGCGTCTGACTCCGTTTCTCTGACATCCATGAATGGCAACGAGAAGGAGCTTGGTCGGTGTATTTCACAAGCCACTGTCAGGAATATGCAACATATATTCCTCTGGGGGCCAAAGGCCACAATATATAGTACAGGTACAGGGCAAATATGCAGGAAGCCCCCTAACATATAGGGAAATACAATATAAAGATATATACATCTAACACCCCCCCCCCCCACACACACACAAACTCATGGTGGATCCACAACACTGAGTTTGGAGAGTAAGAAATCATGCTGCGCTCTGGTCTGGGCCTTCGTGAAGAAATCCGCCAATCAGAATCTGAAGGCACATATCAAGCAACAACCCGAGCTCGCACTGAGCACATGTATAGAAAGCATCAACACCAATATGCTTGGTAAGCTCATGCTTGACCGGATCACGTGCAACACTAATAGCACATGTACTGTCAGACAAAACCAGACTGGATGTGGTAATAGAAACCCCAAAATCCGCAAGTAACCACCGTAACCAGGTCACCTCAGCAGTCAACAAGGCCATAGCACGCAACTCAGCCTCAACACTCGAGCGGAAACCGCATGCTTTCTTCGTCTTCCAAGCAATGAGCGAACCACCAAGAAACACACGAGAAGAAAGTGAACGACGATCCGAAGGATCACTTTCATGCGTGGCGTCCGAATAGCACCGAGCTGGAGGGAGCTGGAACGAGGAAAGAAAAGGCGACGAGTGATCGTACTACCAAGATAATGAAGAACACGGAGAAGATGACTATAATGAGTGGTAGGAGCGAAACAAACCGACTCGTAATATGAACAGATAAGAGATGTCGACGAGTGGCAAGAAGATAAACAAGGCTCCCAACAAGATGACGATAACGCCGGATCGGAAGAGGATCACCATCGAAGTTGAAGCTTAACATTAAGCTCCATAGGGTCTCAACGGCGCTCATCCCCAAGAGCAGACGAGCAAGAAGATCCTGAATATACTTTTCCGAGAGATGTAAAATCCATCAGTGGAGGAAACCTCAATCCCAAGAAAGTATCGAAGAGGACCAAGATCAGTCATAAGAAACTGATCACAAAGACGAGCCTTAACAAAGGCTATATACTCAAGATCATCACCAGTAATGATCATATCATCAACATAGAGAAGAAGAAGAGTGCCCACGAGGAGAAGTGTGAACAAACATCGCTGGATCATGAGCACTAGGGGAGAAATCAGCAGCTGGCACTACAGAAGCATAGCGCTCAAACCAGGCACGTGGAGCCTGTTTGAGGCCATAAACAGAACGACGAAGACGACAGACCATCCCTCGTGAACAGAGTACCCGGAGGAGGCTGCATATAAACCTCCTCACGCAACTCACCATTGAGAAAGGCATTCGAACATCAAGCCGGGACACGCAGACTGTGAGCGAAGCAACAAAGAAGAAGAGTACGCAGTGGTCATATGAGCAGGAGCAAAGGTCTCATCATAGTCATGACCATGCTCCGCTGAAAACCACGAGCCACAAGACGCGCTTTATAGCGCCAAGAGATCCATCGAGCGAGTCTTAATCTTATAGACCCACTTACACGTGATAGGACGAACACCGGAGGAGAAACAAGATCCCAGTGCCAGGCGCTCAAGCGCAAATTTCTCGGCCATGGCCAGTCGCCATTCAGATGATGCTCAAGATCCCGATAAGAGGTCGGCTCGGAGGCAACAAAGACCATCGACTAGGAGAGTAACGGTTGGGGGCACGACGATTTAACGTGACGAGTAGAGGAAGATCATCGAGGAAGACGACGCAGAGACGACAATGAAGAAGAGGAATAGGAGACAGCGAGGAAGACTCGAGAACGAGGAGAAGGAGAACTAGACGAGCAGAAGAGGACGGTGTCGAAGAAGAGACATCGGGGAGGAGATCCTCAAGAAGACACAATAGGGGTAGAAGGAGGTGTGTCAGAAAGAGAAGAAAAGAGATATCTTCCACCGGTAAGTACCGGTGGGACGAGGATAGAAAGGACGCGTCTCATCAAAAGTAACATCACGAGAGATACGCATCCGACGACCACAGGTCCCAACAATGATAGCCCTTATGCTCATCATCAGATCCGAGGAAGACACACTCAACAGATCGAGCGGTCGGCTTTGGTGCGTCATGAGAGCAAGGAGAACATAGCAAACACAACCAAACAAGCGAAGCATGGAGTAGTCTGGAGACTGTCCAGAGGCGCCAAGAGGATACCACTGCAAGGCAGAAGGCTGAATATTGATGAGGTAAGCCGACGTAGCGACGCCTCACCGTAAATGGCGGGAGAGAAGAAGCAATCATCATAGCGAGTGGTCTCAAGAAAATGGCGATGCTTACGCCAAGAACACCATTCGCATGCGCCAGATGAGAACTGAGCAAGAGTGCCCTGCTCGGCAAGAACACCTCGCAACATCTGGGAGATATACTCACCAGCAGAATCAGCACGAAACACACGGATGGGGGTAGAATATTGAGTACGAACCATGGCCGCAAAACGCTGATATATGGAGAGCACCTCACTACGAGAGCGCATAAAATACAACCAAGTGTACCGAGAAAAATCATCGATGAATAAAATATAGTAGCGATGGCCCCCTTTCGAAGCGAAGGGAGCCGGACCCCAAACATCAGAATGAACTAAATCAAAAGGTCGCTGAGATACAGACGCGCTAGTAGGATAGGGAAGCTGAATCTGTTTACCCAACCTACAACCCTGACAATGCAAAGACCCATCTCCTGAGACAGACCCCAGAAGACCACGATGAACTAATGACGACAGGCGAGAGTCACAGAGGTGACCAAGACGATGATGCCACTGCTGAAAAGAGCTGGTAGTAGAGGCGACAACCGGAGAAGAACTGGCAGATGAAGTGGCAGCGGAAGGAACACGAAGCCAGTCTAACTCCCAAAGACCTGAAGAGTCACGGCTGCGAGGGCCAGCTCCAACCAGGGCCTGGGTGCGACGGTCCTGAACAACACAAGAATCAGCATCAAGAATGGCCGACAACCAGTCGAAGCTGGCTAGCGAGAACAGATTCATCTTAAGAAGAGGGATGAGAAATATCAGAACAAAAATAAGAAGTAGAAAGGGTGCCCGACTAGAAACAGGGAGAGAGGTACCATCACCGTAAAACACAGACGGAGAAGGGAGAGAACGAAGAGCGGATGTAAAAGAAGACTCGAGGTCATATGAAAAGAGGCTCCGAATCCAGATACCACGGAGACGCACTGACCGTAGAAGGTGGTGGTCGACATGCTGAAGAGTCCCAGAACCAACAAAGGCGTCGAAGAAGAGCACAGAGCAGCAAGCGACCACGGAGACTCGATAATGTCCTGATCAGAGAGAGCAACTGCTGAAGATCCAGAAGGAGCCGGCGCCTGAGCAGCCTGTGGCGGCCGGCGTAACCGGGGTCCGTGTATAACGGTGGCCCAAGTGTGACCATCCTGTTGCGGTAAGAAGCGATGTGAAGAGAACCACGGCGACCACGACCACGAGCTGCTGGTGCTGACTCACGACCATCTGGTGCCGACTCGACCACGACACGGAGGAGTGGGTAGTATCGGCGGGCGAGAGGACCGCGGCTGAGTGGAGGGGGCAGACGACATAGGAGGACCATGAGTAGTAAGCACAGATGGAACCGCAAGAAGACCAGCACCACGAAGACGGGTCTCCTCGGCCCGAAGCTCAGACAACACCTCAGAGAGCGGAACACGACCACGAGCATTCAGCTGAGCACGCCGGGCTCAAACTCTGGCGGCCGAGACAGAAACTCATAGATGCGGTGAAACTCCAAAATCGAAAGCGCATACGAGCATGTGCCACAAACAGCAAGACGAAGAGAATCAAGGCGACGCCAGATAGCGGACTCGAGTATAGAACTCATCAATAGTGGAATCACCTGAAGAGCATGCTCTGGCGAACCACGACAGATAAAGAGCATCCCAGACGGTGATAGCGACGAAGATGTGCCCACCGGCGCAAAGAGGGAGACTCATGAACTCAGCAGACACGGGGCGAACAATCGAGGTGAGAACAGCAGGACGAGCATCCTCATCGACCCAATCGAGTGTAGGCGGTGAGGCGTGGCGATAGGCCTCGAGATCGAAGAATACCGCTTGAACTTCAGGTCATAAGCAGCAAAGACTATCATCGGCACTCGAAAAGATCTTTGGCCTCCTGAGAAGTATCAGCGGCAAGAACAATCGGTGTCGGCGGAAGGGGAGCCACAGGAGCAGGAGGGCACGGCGGACAGGAGACCTCGCCGGAGAGCACACACCAAAGACGGAGACCGCGCATGTGAACGCGCATAAAGGCAGCGAAATCAGGGTAATTCGTGCCATCAAAGACCACCGGGCAGCGAGAAATCGCAACATAACCCGTTGAAGTAGACATATCTCTTTTTTTTTTTAGACACAGATTAGATCTAGATTTGACTGATCCGACGAAATCGCGAAGCGAAATCGAGCCGGCCGGGGGCGAGGCGAGGCAGCGGCAGGCGGAGATGCGACAGGCGAGCGTCAGCGTCTGGTCAGCGAGGCGGGCGGCTCATGGCGAGCGCTGCGGCCAGGGACAGGCGGTTGGCGAGCGTGAGCGTCAGGTCGAGACGTGCAGTTACAGCAGTCCTTCACGCAGGTACAGCTCGTGGGCTCCGATCTCGATCCCGCGTGAAGAGGCAGCAATCTGTTGCATGGGCTCCGTCTCCGTCTGGATCCTGCGTGAAGAGGCGGTAGCCAACTGTGATCGAAGTCGCAAGAGTCTGCAGATCGAGGAGGAGACCCGCGCGTGGACGAGAAGAGCGAGATCGACCGAAAACAGCGACAATCGGCGGCGGCGACGTCGAAGAAACAACAACGACAGGGACGATGGCGGCTGTGACGATGTTGCAGAATTTTTTTGTCTAACCTAGCTCTGATACCATGTCAGGAATATGCAACATATATTCCTCTGGGGTCCAAAGGCCACAATATATAGTACAGGTACAGGGCAAATATGCAGGAAGCCCCTAACATATAGGGAAATACAATATACAGATATATACATCTAACAGCCACCACGCCACGCCAGCCACTCTCTCTCCTCTCTCATCTCTCCTGGGCGTCTGTCTCTGATTTTGATGCATTCGAAAGTGACGCACACAGTAGAGAGTGAGGGGTATAGAGTGGTACGAGCAGAAGTAGCACAGGCAGCGTGGTTTGGCTGCGACTGTGCCCCTATCCCTTTCCGGTAATTTAAATAAAAATAATTTAAATAATAAATCTTATGCAAACTAACTAACCTAACTTTATCATTTTCTGCAACTTTCGTCCGCGTGAACGCCGCACATCCGCCTGCAACTTGGCGCTAAAGTCCTGCCATGCTGGCGTGTAAGTGTGACGCCAGGTTGCACGACGACCCAACCACTGCTGCATCGCGAGGCCAGGCGGCGCCGCAGCTCCTAGCCCTCTACCACGTTGGCGCCGTAGTCCCTGATCGCGCAAGTGTGCCACCAGTCGGGATGGCTCGAGCCTTTTAAGGTGTAGGAGATTCGGGTTGTCACATTTCGGTCTCCTTGAATCGAATATATGTCGCACTCGGGGGCCCAAATGCGGGAAACCAAATGTCATTAGCTATATATGGTCGGCCAATCACTACACAATTTGGGGGGACACGGTGGCGCTTCTTCGCGGCGCGGCGGCAGCTCTGTGTCTCTTCCTCGTGCGCCGCCGCCATCGGAGCAGGAGCTCCACTGTCGTCGCGCCGAGTAGGCACGCGCGCGCAGCGCCTTCTCTCGCACCCAGAACACCTCGACACCAATGATGGCAAGGCCGAAAGCTCGAGCACGGCGACGTGTGTTGGCCCTATGCTCAGCGCGTCCGCTTCGCGTCCTTCGCGCCCGCGATTCCGATGGCCTCCGACATCGTCGACAATGACGACAGTGTCTGCGAGGCCAAGTTCAACTCGCTCGGGACCCTCATATCCGACGTGTGGGATCTCGCGAAGCGCCACCTTGTCGAGCGCACCGGCAAGCAGAGGGACCTTCACCGCACCCTGCACTGTTCCACACGCGAGCACCAGACACGATTCAGCCTCCTCGTCGTCCACTACTCATCGACGACACCACCGACTACGAGGAGGAGTAGACGCGGGCCGTCGTCGGAGATGCTTTGATAAGTAGTTACCGTTGGTAGCTAAGATAGAGCTCGTGCTAGGTTTGTTTCGACGCTGCAACTGCATCGATTTTTCTTGTAAATTTGTTGATCTCGGTAATCAAAAATTTCTCCCCTATGTATGAACTAGCGTGGATCTGACGCCGATGATGTTTTTTAAATTATACAGTGCAATTACTATATTAGTTCTGTGTGAAGAATTGTCGTATTACAAACCAATTTTGGCAGAACACGTATTTTCAATATCTACGCATTTGCAGCATCTTTTAGAGATGGTCTCGAGAAACCCACACTCGTCAAAATCAGCCTCGTGAAAAGCCCATGGTGACCTAGCCCATAATATTATTTGTCTTCCCATGTGTAAACCTATCATAGAGTGGAGCCGTGCATGGTATTATTGAATTATTAGGCATAATTTTCACGATTAATTCCAGAATATAAATCATGACAAAACCAGCTACTAACTTATGTAACTCGAACATACTAGATGTACTAAACAACAGGATGATCGGAAACAAACAGCAGCTTAACATGTACTCGCAGAACATGATGAATAACCAAACAGGATCACGTAGCACGTACCGTTCGGTTGTCGTAGTAGAAACTTTGGGGAAGAGTGATCGCAGTAGATGGCGACGAAGACGGCGGTAGACAGCACCGCCTGACTTGGATGGAAGACGACCGGTGATGGAGAACTCGAGCAGTCGCGCGAAGCGCTTCCCAAAAACCTTATTCGCCCTCTCCCGTACAGGATCACAAGGACGAGTGGTTCCGGAGACCCGCTCTCCCGTCTGCCGGTGCACGGCAAGCGGGATGGAGTAGACTATGGTTTTTACTATCCGGGAGCGACCCGAATAAGCTAACCGTTTGACACGTCTGTCAATTTTCCTGAGCAGCAAAATAAAGCCCGCGACCCGAAGAACCAGCGCTGGCTGTCGAGATGGCGAAGCGTCTGGCGGCGGCGTCGGAGGAGGAGCGCGCGTGTGTATCTCTTATTGCCACTCACTTACAAAGTGGTACAACACTCCACCTTATAAGGTGGTGCAACTCTCCTTTAACTTTCCATGTGGGACTAAACTTTAGCTCCCACTCCACTGCCATGTGAGCTGCCACAAACATGGGCCCAAACACATATGGGCTGCCACAAATTTGGGCTTTGAGATTTAGGGAAAATCTGAAATACACATGGGCCTACACGGATTAGCCCCATTATTTCTTACAATCCCCCACCAGATCTCAAATGCCCATTTGAAGATTTGCCAATCCTTGCTACGTGTTTATATACCAGTGTTTCAGCAGAGACTGTTAAGTTGAACTTCCGCCTAGAATCTTGAACTACGTCTATCAACAACTTGAACAATGGACGAACCTTGAATTGCAAGTTTGGTGCCAATAGATTTCGCTCAAAATCATAACTTGTACTTGGCTGTCGGTAGCCTACCCCGCGGGTTGGAGCATATGCGTCATACTCCCTGGTGTCTTCATGAGTTTACTAGAGATCACCCAAATCTCATAGACATGACGTTCTGATCGAGCTCATATAGGTGTATTCTTTCAAGAATGCCCTATAGGACGGCATCTTTGCTAATTAAAGCCAACAGAAACACATTAAGGCATGTTGCCAACCTGCCTTACAGATTATGAGAGTCATGCATCTTCACATAGAGAGGGTTACAATATACTCTCCTCAGTCAAACCACTAGCTTGTTCTTCCCAGGTCCTAATTCACGGGATCTCCGATCACATAGATTGGGTTACCACTAGGTGTGACATCCATGGGTCTCAACCCCATCTCTCTCGATGCACTTTCTATCACATTTCGTGATAGTCCCTTTGTAAAGGGATCTGCCAGGTTTTTGTCTGTTTGAATATACGTAATAGTTATTACTCCGGAGTTTCTCAATTTCCTGACAGATTTCAAACGTCTTTTCACGTGTCTTGATGACTTCGCGTTATCCTTAGAATTGTTTACTTTGACAATGACAGTTTGGTTGTCACAATTCAAAAGGATTGTCGGCACAGGTTTCTCAACCATAGGCAAGTCCATCAAGAGCTCACGCAGCCATTCTGACTCAACAGTGGCTGTGTCTAAAGCAGTAAGTTCTTCTTCCATAGTTGACCTCGTCAATATGGTTTGTCTACGAGACCTCCATGACACTGCGCCACCTCCAAGGGTAAACACATATCCGCTCGTGGCGTAGAGTTCATCAACGTCAGAGATCCAATTTGAATCACTATATCCTTCAAGCACAGCAGGATTCCCTGAATAGTGAATCCCATAGCTCATTGTACCACATAGATAGCGCATGACCCTTTCAAGTGCATGCCAATAATCAATACCCGGGTTAGACATGAACCTACTCAACTTGCTCACAGCAAAAGAGATATCGGGTCTTGTCGCGCTTGCTAAGTACATGAGAGAACCAACAACTTGTGAATATTTCAGCTGATCTGTTGGTTCCTTCTTATTCTTTCGTAATGTCAAACTGGGATCATAAGGTGTTGGAGAAGTCTTGCCATCATTAAAGCCAAATCGGCTCAAGACCTTCTCAACATAATGAGATTGCGTTAAAGTAATCCCATTCTCGTTCTTAATAAGCTTGATGTTCAAAATGACATCAGCCTCTCCCAGATCTTTCATATCAAAACTCTTTGACAAGAAAGACTTGACTTCATTTATCACTTTCATGTTTGTACCAAAGATCAGAATGTCATCCACGTACAAACATAATATAACGCTATCGCCCCCACCATGGCGATAGTAAACACACCTATCAGCCTCATTAATGACAAAGCCAGCAGAAAGTAGAGTTCTGTCAAACTTCTCATGCCATTGCTTAGGTGCTTGTTTCAGGCCATATAAAGATTTTAATAACTTACACACCTTTGTCTCTTCACCTTTTACCACAAACCCATCCGGCTGATCCATATAGATCTCCTCTTCCAACTCTCCATTAAGAAAAGCTGTCTTCACGTCCATTTGATGAACGAGAAGATCATAAGAGGCAGCCAGGGATAGTAGTACACGAATGGTGGTCAGTCTAGCGACAGGTGAATAGGTGTCGAAGTAATCTTCGCCTTCTTTCTGTGTGTAGCCCTTAGCTACAAGACGCGCCTTGTACTTCTCAATAGTACCATCAGGCCTTAGTTTCTTCTTGAACACCCACTTACATCCCAGGTTTTACAACCATAGGGTCGTTCGATAATTCCCAAGTTCCATTAGAAAGAATCGAGTCCATCTCATTTTGGACAGCTTCTTTCCAATCATCTGCATCGAGATGCATATGCCTCGATAATGGATCCGGAGTATCATCCACAAGGTACACGATGAAGTCATTACCAAAGGATTTTGCAACCCTCTGTCTCTTACTCCTCGTGAGAGGTTCATCGTCATCCTTCTCAAGAAATTCCTCATGTGGTTGTTCAGAATCCTCAATAGATGTACTAGATTCAGGAAGTATTTCAGAAGAAATCCTACCAATGCTTTGCATATCTTTCATAGGAAAAATATTCTCAAAAAATGTTGCATCACGAGATTCCATTATAGTATCAACATGCATATCAGGTACCTTAGATTTAACCACTAGAAATCTATAGCCTACACTCCGTGGAGCATATCCTAGAAAGATACAATCCACTGTCTTGGGTCCGAGCTTGCGTTTCTTGGGAATCAGTATGTTGACCTTCGCCAAACATCCCCAAGTGCGCAGATACGAAAGTGCTGGTTTTCTCCCAACCCACTCCTCATAAGGGGTCTTTTCTTTATTCTTGTTAGGAACTCTATTCAGGACATGACATGAAGTCAACAAAGCCTCCCCCCACCATGCCTTTGATAAACCAGCAGTGGCTAACATGGAATTCACCAAGTCAGTTAGCGTGCGGTTTTTCCTCTCGGCAACCCCATTTGATTGGGGCGAGTAGGAAGGCGTCCTCTCATGAATAATTCTGTGTTCCTGACAGAATTCTTCAAATATTTTGGGAAAATACTCACCACCACGATCCGACCTAAGACGCTTGATCTTTCTCTCTAGTTGATTTTCAACTTCAGCCTTATAGATTTTAAAGTAGTCTAAAGCCTCATCTTTAGTTTGCAACAAGTAAACATAGCAGAATTTAGTAGCATCATCTATCAATGCCATGAAATATCTCTTTTCACCTTTTGTCAACACACCATTCATCTCGCATAGATCAGAATGTATGAGTTCTAGAGGTGCCAAGTTTCTCTCCTCGGCAGCCTTGTGAGGCTTTCGAGGTTGCTTTGATTTCACACAACTATGGCACTTAGAACCTTTGGCAATAGTGAAATTCGGAATTAAACTCATGCTGGACATCCGAGATATCAAACCGAAATTAATGTGACATAAACGAGAATGCCAAATACTGGTATCATCATTAACACCACCATAAATATGATTCACGGATTTATTACAAAACTCTGAAAGTGAAAACCGGAACAAGCCTCCGAACTCATAACCTTTACCAATAAATTGTCCATGTTTCGAAACAACGACTTTATTGGACTCTAAGACAACCTTAAACCCATCTCTGCAAAGAAGGGAGCCACTAAAGAGATTCTTGTTCATAGTAGGGACATGTTCCACGTTCCTCAGCTGCACGATCTTTCCGGAAGTAAACTTCAGATCCACCGTGCCAACACCACGAACAGAAGCATGTGATCCATTCCCCATTAGGACGGATGAATCCCGAGCGACCTGATAAGAAGTGAACATAGAGATGTCAGCACACACATGAACATTAGCACCCGTATCAAGCCACCAACACGGTGATTGAAATACTGAAAGAACAGTAAATAAATTACCATACCCATCAAGATTAAGCGGTCACGGCGTTGATCTTGGCCTTTTTCCCTCTCAAGGGTCTGCTTGCTCGATCCTTGGAAAAGTGGCCGGGATCTCCACAAGTGTAACAAGACAGTTCACTCTTGTCCCTGTTCGCCTTCTTCTTCTTGAAGGTTGTAGTCTTTAGAGGCTTGTTAAAGGAGGGTTTGAAGTTCCCTTTGTTATTGCCTATGGATTTGCCTTTCTGCACAAAGTAAGCAGTAGCAAGACCCTCTTCTTTCTTAGTAGTGTCCTTAGCCCGAGCCTTCTCTTCAACATCAAGGGACGCTATCAGGTTTTCAACTGATATCTCCTGTCTCTTGTGTTTGAGAGTTGTGGCAAAGTTCCTCCATGAAGGGGGCAACTTAGCAATAATGCATCCCGCCACAAACTTGTCGGGTAAGGTACACTTAAGGAGTTCGAGCTCCTTGGCAATGCACTGTATCTCATGAGCTTGTTGAACCACAGGAAGGTCCTTAGTCATTTTAAAATCATGAAAGCTCTCCATGATATACAGTTCACCGCCAAGATCTGCAGGCACCAAACTTGGCATCCAGTGCATCCCAGAGCTCCTTCCCGTCTTTTATGTGCATAAACACATCACACAGACGGTCAGCAAGAATGCTCAGAATACATCCCACAAAGACAGTATTGGCATCCTCAAACTTCTTCTGATCCTCGTCAGATATAGTTCCTTCAGGTTTGTCTTTACTGATATGGAACACTTTCATCGTGGTCAGCCAAAGCTCAGCCTTGTACTGCCACCTCTTAAAGTGCACACCGGTAAACTTATCCGGCCTCAGTGCGGTAAAACCAGCCATTGTTAATTCAGGAAATTGCCTACAATAAGGTTTTTGGATTGTTGGATTATTAGGCATAATTTCCACGATTAATTCCAGAATATAAATCATGACAAAACCAGCTACTAACTCATGTAACTCGAACATACTAGATGTACTAAACAACAGGATGATCGGAAACAAACAACAGCTTAACACGTACTCGCAGAACATGATGAATAAATAAACAGGATCACGTAGCACGTACCGTTCGGTTGTCGTAGTATAAACTTTGGGGAAGAGTGATCGCAGCAGATGGCGACGAAGACGGCGGTAGGTAGCACCGCCTGACTTGGATGGAAGACGACCCGTGATGGAGAACTCGAGCAGTCGCGCGAAGCGCTTTCCAAAAACCTTATTCGCCCTCTCCCGTACAGGATCACAAGGACGAGTGGTTCCGGAGACCTGCTCTCCCGTCCGCCGGTGCACGGCAAGCGGGATGTAGTAGACTATGGTGACGGCGCAAGTAGAGAGGATGGTAAAATCCTAGATTGGTTTTCGGTGGTATTGTGGCGGTAGCCGCGCAGGACTTTATATAGAGTAGCTCAGGAAACCCTAACGGAGGCGAACGTGGGCCGAGTTTACGTTACGTACGTTCGGGTCGGTAAAGCTCGGCTCGGCGAGATTCCATAACCAGCAGCCTTGGCATGGCGAGCGTGACGTCTGGCGGCGTCGTCGTCGGAGGAGCGCGCATGTGTATCTCTCTTATTGTCACTCACTTATAAAGTGGTACAACACTCCACCTTATAAGGTGGTGCAACTCTCCTCCAACTTTCCATGTGGGACTAAACTTTAGCTCCCACTACACTGCCATGTGAGCTGCCACAAACATGGGTCCAAACACATATGGGCTGCCACAATTTTGGGTCTTGAGATTTAGGAAAAATCTAAAATACACATGGGCCTAAATAGATTAGTCCCGTTATTTCTAACAAGTATGATAGGTCTCTGATCTGCTGTAGAGGAAATGAAGAATAATAATTGGAGCATCCAGTTTCTCCTTGATGATCTCACGAGCTACAGCTGAACACACGGCCTCTGAAAAGCTAGCTAGCTAGCTACTAATTGAGCATGCAAAGGCATTTTTACCAGCCCAGCCCCACATGCAAGCAGACTTGGGCATGCAAATCTCGAACATGGTCGATTCTATTGCAGTCTACTAGTACCATATATGGAGTACCGCACATTTGTAGGTAAAATTGCTGCCAAACGTGTGTTATTTTTACCGGTAGCAAGAACTATAGCTTGCTAATCACCCTCCGTTCGAAAATATCAGGACTATACCTCTACGAACCTATATAGTAAAAGATGTTTAGACATATTCGATTTACAAAGCTATAACGTCTTATATTTCTGAATGAAGGGAGTAGTATTGTTGTCCTTCCTTCTTGTACACAATTACGAAGTGATATGTCCAGCTTCATTTTCTACTTCCATTGGAGATGGGTGAATTCAGTTTTGAGATCTGCTGAAACTTGATGTGTACAGAACCCATAAGACACGGGAGGAGTGATGAAGCAACTATATTGTCTTGACCCAACAAATAATTACGGTCCCATACCAGCCCTGACAATTATTCGGGTCCCTAACCCACCTGGCCCACGCTAGCACTCATCGGGCCACATGCAATGCTTTTTTTTTTACTGGTACATGCAATGCTTTGGCACTCCGGGGGAAATAGAAACAAACAAATCAAACAGGGCTTTGCCTACATTGTCTTCCCCCTTTCGACAGGACAGAAATCATGGACCATCTGCCATGCCGGGTCTCAAACAAAGGCCGGAGTAGGTTCACTAGTGCCACTTTATAATCTAATTAAAACCTAGCTATGCTAGCAACCGACGACCCTTTCATCGGCACGGAAACGCTAATTAATTAACAGTATGGTGGAGTGGTAGGTTGGATTAGAGAATAGGAAGATGTGGAAACATGACAAATCACAATTTCCCAACGATTCCCTTCTTCCAAGATTCTTCATTCTTTTAGTACTGATAAGAGGATATCTGGAGCTAGCATCCTGCAAAGAATATCCCCGTATCGCTAAATCATCCAAAGGAACGGCGAAAAGGTGTCATCACCTAATGAAGCATAGAATACCCACATGCTACGCCGTGTATTATAACTAAATAATCACACACGATTTCTTAAATCCGATTTCGGAAGTGCTTAGATATCAGGCGTATGTGAACTTTTTACGTCTAAGTCACTGATGACATTCTATTATTTGTGTAAATTCTCAGTTACAACCTAGTTGCAATTTATAAGGTTTGTACTAATTCTTAGTTACGTCCTAGTTGCAACTCATTAAATTCTTAGTTACACCCTAGTTGCAACTCATGTATAACTCAAACATTGCACGAATCACGAGGTAAATCGAATGGTGAAAAAATAATCGAGACCTAAGAAGTTCTCGGACGCCTCAGAACTAACAAATACAAATCCGATTTCTTAATATAGTGGAATCAAACAGTGTAAAATAACCAGCGCTTGTACAAATGTATTGTACTAGTACTCCCTCCGTTTCAAAAATATTAAATATTTTAGCTTTGTAAAATAAGTATATCTAGACTTTTTTAGTGTTAGTTTCGGAATGGACCTACACAAAAATAGATTTATATATGCACTCCTTTTACAAATCTAAAACATCTTATATTATAAACCGAGGGAGTAATTTTTTCTTAACCGGATGGAGGTAGCGGTGGTTGAGAGCCACAAAGTGGTTACGAACAAATCCAATTTAAGGATCGATGAGAGATCAGAAGGGGTTGCCTGACGTCGCGTCGGCGTCGGCACACCCGCAGACACATCGCCATTGTTGGCTTGGAACCTTGTACAGTAGTAGGCCATAGTCTTTCCTATATAGCGAGAGCATTGCTCTCGAGTGACGCATGGAGGAGAGCAACATCGGCTCGCCCCGGTGCTCGCTTGCTTGTCTGTTTCTCCCCGGAATAAAAATCATGAGTGGAGTGCTCCTGTGCTTTCCGTCTGTTTTTTGGCATGCTTTTCAAAGCAGCCTGATGGCTGAGATTAAGGGAACTGACATCAGATCCTAACCCGCATGATCCAAACCCAAACCAGGTGTGATTAGTACCCTTAATCTCAGCCGTCGGGCTGCTTTGGAAAGCGTGCAAAAAAACGAAAAGCACGTGAGCACTCCTCAAATCATGACGATGAATAGGACGCGCGGGAGATTGTAGGAGATTATATAATTGCAGGAGATGTCTGACTTTATGGTGCTGGGACACTTAATTGTTTTTTCTGTGCCATCTGCGCGCGTGAAGAAGAATAATGGCCGCAATAAACCTTTGCAGGTGAGGTGAGGTGAGTAGCATCAAGCATGGCATGGTCCACGTACGATCTGGCCTCTGGAGCAGGAATTTTTAGTTTCTCGTGAAGTGCACCGCCGGCTGAAAGCAGTCGTTGTAAGTAAAATCTTCCTTTTTTTACTCCAAGGAGACAACGTGGAATATATTAACTTTTAGTAAAGAAACATGTATATATCTGTAATGCTATTAGCGTAATATATCGTTGCAGAGACTTAGTATAATTAGTGTCTTTACAATATTAATATATATTTTTTGTCAAAAAGTATATTAAACAAGCAGATTTTAACACGCCGTAGATGAGTATCTAAAAACCCTCGCTTTAATATTTTGAGCATTTTTCTTCTGTGTCCCACTCTCCAAACTTTGGCAATATGAAACGCATGGACGACCAGAATGTTCGATACCTCTTCGTTTCCAAAGCTCATACGAACCCACCGAAGCCCGTATGGCTCGCTTAGACATATACACACCATACGTAAGCGTGTGCCAACATAATCACCATAGTTTATGTATAAAAATCCTAGTGACGAACTAATGAAACCATAGAGATGAACAAATTAGCCAAGAGACGTGATCACCACGGTACGTGAGTAGCGGCCGACACCGAATCGATCTGAACCGCCTTACCCCTTGGCTAGGTCGGTGACTCAAACAACGCTGCCAGTGAGGAGTTGTGATAGCGGCGGTTTGAAATGTGACATGCAAGGACGTGGATCGTGATAAGAGAAAGTGTGATCGACTAGTGAGGACGTACAGTATACGCATCTCTATCGAGTATACGGATACAATATAACACATGGATTGGATATCGGGTCCAGTGGGGGCAAATAACTACCTGGTACAAACTTAAGATTATGAGGGGACACCGAAGTACACCTCTATTGCTCAAGATCGGTAATCATTAACTGCTCGGTTGGCTTGGGAGTAGCGACTAATCGGAATTCGGACGATTAGATTTAATCGGTCGGCTATTAATCGGTGCAGCCTACAAAAATTAGCACCTGAAACACGTATGAATCCTGTTGCAATTAAACCATCTACCCTATTAAAGGCAGCCTTAAGCTCCCGAATAAGATCCTTAAGGCACTCGAGCTCTTGTATCTGAGGTTTGATCGGAAACTACGAGGAACTGGCCAACAATGACAAGGAACTGGTTGGTGATGGCGAAAATCAAGCTCCTGGAGGCAGGGATCGTGCGGGAGCTTCGCAAAACCTATATCATTGGGGCGGGCTAACGGATGGATGGGCGATATGTGTTGATAATTTTGCACCCCTTTTGACCAAGTGTAGTGGTTAATCGGGAACATACCTAGTAATCAGAGTGTCAGACCTATTAATCGGGCTAAACGATTAATAGAAATGATTAGTGGTAATCGACACGGTCAGGTCCCTAGTAGCGATTAATCGGCCTATTAATCGCTGATTCGGCCTATTTTTTGAACAGTGATTTTTGAGAGATTACTCGTCTACTACAACGTGATGATAAAAAAGCAAAATTCATAGTACTCCCTGTGTTTCGAAATATGACTCACTAAAAGGTGTCTAGATACATGTGTTACAGAAAGAGGCTAAAACGTCTTATATTTTGGCACGACCCATATTAGTTGAATCAAATTTGTCTAGATACAAATGTATGTAGCACTAAACCTAGACTAGATACATTCGTATCTAGATGAATATAATTTAACTAATATAAGTCGGAGGGAGTAGATGTACCAACTGCATTGTAGCAAAAAAAATCTACAAGCTATCTTCACTACCTTCACCTTTAACAAGGTACTGCGGAAAAAAAGGCATAAATGTAGAAAAGATCTAGCACCTGAAATTAAACAAATCTAGTAAACATCCTACACATGAAACCTACCACACTATATCATTTCCTAGCATAAGGTAGGGAAAATTCCTAGTGACAAAACACATGTCGAAAAACTATCTACTGATATCTAACAAGAACTAGTGACAGGGCACATGGCCCTTGAAAAGCTAATGAACACATATCAAACTGTAGCAAAACTATAGCAACTACTAAACTAGCAAAATCTAGTGAACCCCAACATAACGTAGCAGATCCTAACATAAGGTAGCAAATCCTAGCCAATGAAAACTGGTAAAAACTAGTGAAGAAAGGGCATGCACCTTGAAAACTACTGAAAACCTAGCATAATTTCTATAATTCAACAACTAAAACCTGCCAATATCATGCGAACAGAGCACACCAACTAGGTAAATATACCAACAGAACACTAGCATCCTAAAATCAAAGCGAAATGGAGACATGAATGTTGGTAACGAAGTGGACGAAGAAGGATTTGAACTCACAGGGAAGTTTCTGGCGCAGAGGTACATCCTCCCAACGCGCTGGCAGGCGGCGGCACATCCATCCCTAGGGTTTCAACATGGAGGCAACATATCGGGCACGGTGCGCTCGTGGAGCTTGCGAGTGAACTACATATGGAAGGATGAGGGGTGATAAACAAACCGAAACGAGGACGGCGACAGAGACGGTCGCGGAAGAAGCACTAAACGGCGTGGAGGTCATTCCGACGTCGCCTCTCTCTCCACTTGTGACGTCCCAAAGTTCCCTGCGTGTGGATCTGAAGCAACTTCTGTGTAGCAATCACGGGGGACACGGTTAAAACTCTCGCTGACGTGGTGCACTCACCGGCAGTTGTATCACGAGCGATCCGATAGACCATGACCCGACAGCTGGAAGCGTGTGATCCCTGGGGGAGATGTATCATTTTCCTTAATAAAGCCATGGAAGTGCCACTTGTTACAATTATTTGCATTGTATAAAATCCACAAAATCTACAGCATTTTTAGTTAAAAACAGTTTTTTCACCGGTGAGAGGAAGATAATATTGCGAGACTTTGATTAGGTATTTAAGTTAGTATGTATTGTAAAACAGAGTGGTTTATATTGACACATGCATGATGTTCGAGTTAGTATGAGCAAGATTCTTAATTCAGATGTATTGTAAAACGGAGTGGTTTTAGCTGTATCCGACCAGGGCCAGCTCCCAAAAGCGGCGACCTCCATGCTGAACCACCTGATGAGGAAAGAATGTACGTGATCCAGCACTATCTGTTACTGCTGACGCTGCAGTACGCCAGTATCCAAAAAAAAATCAATATATATGTTAACTGCATCTTTTTCCTTGAGAAGCTTTTTTTTGTTTTTAAGCATGTCGGTGGAGCATATAAACAATTATGGCATGCAGGAGCGGTACTTACGATACGTAGGTACTCATTTGTACGTGCCTCTGTTTGCCACGTGCCGGACCGGGAGTCACGTGCGAAGGGGCCCGCCTACGCCACCACGCCCCTCGGCCCGTACCATCCCAGGCGGATCTTCCTGCTGCGCCGTCAGATGCGCGCCCGCCCTCGAGATTTGCGCTCGTGTGAACGTGAGCACGGAGCACAGTCCCCCTTCCGCAAGGCGACAGAAAAGGCCTCCGCTGCTTGCTCCGATGTCTCAGCTTTATTTTTTTTCTTTCTGTCTGATTGTGCTTTTAAGATTTGATTTGATTGAAATTTCTCGAAAGCTGTACTAGGCCACTAATTACGTCCCAGTAATCGTACCACGACAAATCCACCAGGATCTACTTAAAGCGTTTGATGAAGTTCGTTTGAAAAGTCGGAACCGAGGTCGAGTCACTAGAGAATATTACTCCTAAATTGTTGGTGAATTCGAACTGTTTGCTCATTACCACTGACGTTCCTACGAAGGCCTCTACACCCCTCCCGTTTTCGCCGTCATTTCCTCTTTCCGCTATAACTGCCGGCGCCCTCGCCGACATGGTTGATTAGGTCCAGGCGGCCATCATGGCCATGGAGGATCTGGAGATCGCTGAAGACCGCAGCAGCCTGGTGTACTGGAAGAACATCTTCATGGAGCGCTGAAACAAGCAACTGGCCGCCTACGACGGGGTCGGCACGCGGTCATGCGGCCTCGTCATCAACGAAGGCCACACGCCATCACCACCGACCGAACGACTCTCTCTGAATGATGTGCTGCCCATGCAGGCCCTCGAGGCCTGCGTCTTGTCCAAGGCAGACTAGGAGCGGGAGGAGGCCGACCGTGTTTGGCAACTACAGGAGCAGGCTGAGCGCCAGGCGGCGCGCCTACCAGGGCACGCCGCTTATTGTCCTCGACGACGAGGAGGAGGAGGCTAGGCCCCTCACCATGACCATGGTACTGACGAGAGCCCGGCACAACTCTCGTCCGCGTAGCGGCGGCAGACGGGACCAGGATGCTGACTACAAGAGCTTCTACCGCGACTTCTGTATGTGAACGACGCGCCCAGCGGCATCGGCATCGCCTAGTACTTATTTCTATGTTTTTTGTTTTTTCTTTAGCCTGCTGCAGTCAAAATTCGGGTATATGTTAAATTTGACATACATATGTATGAACTCGCCTATATTTTAATAAAATCGCCTATATTCGTCCAAATTTCGGCCTAATTCGGCATAGTTTGGCCTAGTTGGCCTTTTTCGGCATAATTTGGCCTAGGTCGACATAGTTTGGCCACATTCCGCCCGAATTCTGCTCAAATTTGGCTCAAATTTGTCATAGTTCAGCGTAGTTTGACCTACTTTGGCCTAGTCTGGTATCATTCGGCCTAATTTGGTGACATTTCGCCC
Source organism: Avena insularis (assembly GCA_023614405.1). Taxonomy (NCBI): domain Eukaryota; kingdom Viridiplantae; phylum Streptophyta; class Magnoliopsida; order Poales; family Poaceae; genus Avena; species Avena insularis. Next base: position 23,343,287 of record CM042689.1, on the reverse strand, counting down.
GAATTCGGCTCAAATTCGGCATAGTTCGCCCTGATTTGTCGACGACATGTCAACGAGGGGGAGAAGAACGGCGGGAGCTCGGTCTTGTGTCGCCGACAAGGTTGACCCATCCTCTTTTCGCTTCATCCAGCGTTACCAGACGGTTTCCGACGTCCTGGTTTCGGCCTGAAAAGTCGGATATAAAATGAATCAAACCCAACAAAAACTAGATGTTTAAAAACACGTCCGAGCAAATTTTTACCGTCCAGATAAAAAAATCATCCTAAAAAGGCCTTTGTGAGAACGCCAAGGAATCTTCTGTGCCAAATCCCATATGGACAAAGTAGTATACATAGTACGATTTTTACCCAAAGCGTCGACGAGCAACCGGACGAAAGCGTATGTACGGTTAGCTTCTGCTCGAATGATTTCGCAAGGAGAAACAAGTATAGCACCGTAGCAGGTAATTATTTTGCAGCAAGAAAGCAGTGGGGTATTGTTTGGCCTGAAGAACTGGTCGGTTCCCCAGTGATGAGAAATAAAAAAAGGAATCCCATGCAGGCAGGCCCAGGGGGACCCACGGACGGGGCCAGTCTCAGTCAGCTTTGTCAATGCCAGGCCATCGCTGTCCCCGTAAAGCGGTGTGACCAATGGTTACTCTCTGACCGTACGCCGTCTCTCCCTGCCCGGTAGGCCCCGCCACCACAGGCAGGGATCCTCTGTGCCGGTACGCACTGGCTCTGCCGGTGCTGCGTAGGCGTAGCTCCAGAGAGGGGACAAACTCGGCACAGAGGATCTTGCATGTGATTACACAACGGAGTTAACCGTCCATGCGTGGGTTACCGCGCGCGGGCGAGGGCGTGCGTGCGTGCAGACTGCAGAGTTGTGTCCCTGGGATTCCGTGGAGAATCCCCAAAAACAAATTGCGTCACGCGTCGGGCCACGCATCCTCTGTCTGTCACCTGGAACGGAGTTCTGATTTTTATCTCTCTATATTCCAGCCTACGATTGCGCTCACCCTGGTCATCCCTGTCCCAAACCTCCTAAATTCAAATTTTACACCGAATACATAGAATCCTTAAGCGCCGATCCAGTCCAAATAAGCTTGGCTCATTAGTAATGAAACTTTATTCCTAGCCTGGTTCACACCCTAGCCAACTCTTGCAGAGATTGCTCTGCTAACGAAAGCTGCAAGTATTAGTAGTAGTAAGAAGTAAAGCAGCCAAACTGGGCCCAACACGAGACACCGTAAGCAAACCATCAATAACAGACACCATAAAATATCCAAAACCGCATTTTTTTTGACAAACTTATGGGTTAATAGAAACTGTAAAAAGACCCAGCCCTTTTTTTTCACGGGGCCAGTGGACGGCCTGGCTTGCCCCCTACTTCTACCGGCAGAAGTGGCGCACACGGGTCCAAACCCGCAGTTCTCCCTCGCAAAACCTAGCACAACAGCGCCGCCGCCTTACGTTCCGAGCTTCGACGAGCAATTGTGGGGCATACAATCATAGGTCGGGTCACCGAACATGGTATTGTGCCGCGATGTGGCGAGGAAGCGATGGCGGCGGAAGCCGGAGGCGTCGGAGGAGCGGGCGCCGTCTGACGACAAGCTCCACAAGAAGTGGGTCCTCTCCGTCGGCACGAATAAGCGGGCGGCGAGGCAGTTGACCAACTGGGGTCTAAGGCCGTCGCCGTCGCTCTGCCCATACGTGGAGGATCTCCTCGATGAAGCTCAGCCATCGCTGCCTTCGGCTCCTCCGTCGCCGGAGCACACCCCTGCCATCCGAAGGTACGCACACGTCGGGGAGTTGTCGGGGAGCTCTCCCTGACACTCCCCCGCCACCATTTTGCCGATGGACTAGGCGCACGACGACGAGGAGGGCACCGCGCTGGCACGAACACGAGGAGGTGCTCCACGCCATCGCGTCGGTTCGCTAGATGGAGCCCCCCCCACAAGCGCACCCTCCCGCGAGCCCAACGTCCAGGTCATATTCCTTGACGAGTAGGCACCGCCATGCTCGTGGAGCTCCTCTGGCGAGCTCGATTTTGGTAAAAGGGTGCCACGCCACCGTCCCGTGTAGCTCCGGCGACCTCCAAATATAAATCCCCGTTTTTCTTTGCCACTTTTGTTGTAAATTTGAACTATGTATGCACTATGAATGATCATCGCAGCAAAACTTCCTGGAAATTGTTTTTTTAAGTACATGTCAAAAATCCGGACTCTGTTCTGCACGGACAAACTCTGAACCACAAATCGTGTTTTCAGTGCTCTGTAAAGCCGGATTTCCAGTTTACCTATTTACGGTGTCTTGTTAGCGATGCTCTTAAGGACACGTACGATGCAGCCGCTAACACGGGCGCTAAGGACTAGTAGAATCCTGGCCGTTTTGTCTGGGTAGGCTCCAAATCCTGGCGTCTGGCTAGCATCGACGTTCAAACTTGAGTGGACGCTTCAGCGCGCGGAGGACAGCAGGCGGCCGGCAGTTTTGCGTTGCTAATTAGCGCCGTTGCGGGCTAGGACGCTTAGGGATAAATCTGATTTTTTAGTACTAGTATTAGTTTTTTTTTTCTTTTAAGCGTCTCTATTAGCGTTCCAGATTGTACATGCCCTAGTAGCACTGTTTCGTGATATGGCGCAGAGCTGCTGGAAACCCGAAGCCAAATGCCAAAGCCGCACTGCTTTATCGAGAAAGCGAGTTCTCACTATCTCACTCGGTACACTCACAGGCCGAACAGAAGACGCAGAAAAGATGAGCAAAAGATGAATTACTACGTACTACCACGAGAAGGTATACATACATAGGCGCAGCTCGCCTCGTCGCTTTATACCTTTGCAACCCACCCCAGCAAGCAAGCATCATCAGTGCAGCAGACAGCTTCGAAACTGGAGAAAAAAGCTTACTCACTTACTGCTACTGTATTTCCCTTCTCTTTTTTCGCTGCGTTTTCAGTGCATCAGCAGCGCAAGAAAAGAAGAGAGGGAAAAGAGAAAACCCCCAAAGGTCCAATGATTGTAGGCGAACGGGACGCAATAGGAAATTTGGACAAGATCAGGAGAAGATTTCCATGTTTAGCTAGTAGTTTATTGTGTCAGTTGGCTGATTGGTTCTTGATGATAGAGGCAATTAGTTTCGATTTGATTTATTTTGGCCACTCATTCGGCCGGAGACATGTTGGGGACTGATGGGAGTGTACCTGTGGGGGGATTAAATACGAGCTTGACCGAGCTGCTGACTGTAGTGGAGTACAAGCAATGTGTTTTGGACATTTGCCTTCACTTTGATTAGGGCATCTCTAACCGATGTAAAAAAACCGGTTAAAGAAGTAAAAGATGTCTTTTTACTTCTCTAACGACTTAACCAAAGCCCAAAACACATTAGTAGAGTAAGAAAATTTACTCATCGGCTCCGTCGACCCGTATATTTACTCATCCTAGTAGTGCATGAGTAAAAGATTTCTTCACCGATTCTGCGTTCACACATACTCTGCCTCGCTCTCTCCTCCACCTCCGGCGACCACCTCCAACCTAGCCACCACCAGAGACCACTGATGGCCGGATCCTCTCGCTGTGCCATCCGCCACCATCATCCGCAGCCATTGGCGCATCCTCTGCCGATCCCGCTTCCATAAATCCTCTTCAATTAACGCCAGCAACGGCGGCGTACCGTGCTCGCCGACACCCTCGACTTGCCGGTGTCGCCCGGCGGGTCTCTGGCGTGGCGGTGGCGGTCGTGGGGGGCGTGGGTCACCAGAATCACCGACCGCAACACCCACCGGAATGTCTGGATCGCCAGCTTCTAGTCTCCGAGCAGACGGTGTTGGCATACAACGTGAAGAACGTCGAGCTCCAGGCTCTGACTGCGGCGAGCTCAACATCCCGCTAGGGTTCTGCACGATCTTAGAACTTGAGTCGGCCGACCTCGACTTCTCCGGCCATGCGGCGGGAGAACGAGGAGGCCCGCGGCGCCTCGGTAGTCTTGCGACGCGACACGTCCATGGCGGCAACGCTTGCCGGGCTCAACCAGGCTTCGTCAGGAGGGCGGCGATGGCTCGAGGTCGCCGAATAGCGGAAAAGCGAGCGTGGCGAAGAAGAAGAAGTCGATTCTGCGAGGTCGATAGGTCGAGAACAGTCTGGGGTAGCCGGAGGAGGACGTCGACAGCTCTGTTGGTCCGTCAACGGCGTTGGCGATCATCGAGATCGACATCGACTCCTCCTCCTTCGAGTGTGATGAGGATTAGGTTAGGTTTAGTTGAAATCCGATTGAACTTAGCAAAATTCGACCGACTTTTGGGTGTAATATGTATAAGTTAAAGTAAATGAAAACGTAGGTTTCTTAAATTCGATTTGAATCGACCAAAATTCGGTCAAGCGGTGATCATCTGATTTACTCCTCTAAGTTTTGTATTTCGGCTAGAAACGATTATCGGTTAGAGAAGTATTTTTACTATTTCCTTCGTCCTAAAAAGGATGTCTCAAATTTGTTTAAACTTAAATGTATCTAGACACTATTTAGTATATAGATACATCCAAATTCAAACAAAACTTAAGACATCCCTTAGTTAATTGATTGTGTCATTTGGCAGATTGGTTCGATGATCGACGCAATTACTGGTTTGATTTAATTTATTTTGGTCACTCATTCGGACGGAAACATGTTGGGGACTGATGGGAGTGTCCCTGTGGGGATTAAATACGAGTTTGAGCGAGCTGGTGACTGTAGTGGAGTACAAGCAATGTGTTTTGGACGTTTGCGTTCACTGTGTGATTACGTAGTACTGAACGATTGGATGCTCCGGAAGCGTCTAGATTCATCCACCGGTCGAACCTGCTCGCAAAGTAATTTGAAAAGGAATTCTCTGCTCAAATGTACGTAGTACAATAATAATTGAGCCTAAGTTCAATGGATTTGCTCATCCATACGATTTTCATCTTGGTCTATGGAAATTTTATCCAGGCAAGAAAATTACGTGGTCTTCTTATCCAAGCAAGCAAAAAAAGAGGAAATTTTACTATACACCAGTAAATACGGAAGTGTACGAAACGCTGCATCTACGCGTAGCAGCAGAGGCCAGACGGACGGAGGTGACAGGTCTACCAGTATTGAAGGCCTTGGGGCCCAGGGCCTCGGATTCTTATCGCACCTCCTACACTTGTATTCATACAGACGCGTACGTACAGAACGCAGCGCGCAGTACAGTAGAGTAGAGTACAGTACAGAGGCAGGGCCGCTGTGAAAACGTCGCGTCTGCCTCCGTTTCTCTGACATCCATGAATGGCAACGACAAGGAGGTTAGGGCATCTCGACCGTTCGTCCCAGTGCGTCTGAACGAGCGGACTGACGGAGAGGTGCAAGAGCAGCGGGATGATCCATTCGAATAAACGCGTGCGGACCGATTCATTCATCATATACCAAAGTTGGGCCTTGTTTGGATAGGTCCGAACAGCGTGTTTGTTCTCGCGCGTCCTTCCTTTATCTTTGTCGGTCCCTCTCGCCAGTGGTCGAAACCACTCCAATTCTTTCTCCAAAAACCCTCTTCTAAATTTACACTAGCGCGAGCGGGAGGAAAGGTGATGGATCTCACCCCCATGGCTGATGCGGCGCCCTCCGACGTTTGCGCCGCCAAGAAGCACGGCCGGCCGAAGAATCACGCTAAGGACCAGACGGCGAAGGAGCGAAAAGTTGAGTCGGACAAACGCGATGTTCGGCGGGTAGCGGCAAGAGCTCGACACGTCGCTGCCAAGCTCGATAAGGAGCACCGAGAGGAAAACAAGCGCTTCCTCGCCAACCAGAACAGGGTTGACACCAACGAGCTGGCAGTGAATGCCGCCAAGCACGACATCAACATGATCAAGCATGAGGCAATGGCCACCGCTTTCGGCGGCGCCGTCGCTTTCGATGGCACCATCACTCTTCCTGGCCTAGCCAGGGCCAGCACGTCCTCTACCAGCTCCGTCACTTCCATACCTAGGGGTCGGCCACCAGGTCAGCCCACGACGCTAGGCCCGCACACACCCTCGCTTGGAGGCCACACTAGGATCGTGGCCTTGCTCTCCCGGTTCGTCAACCCCCCACGGCGTCATCGAAGGCGGGAGAGCTCGTCATCAACCTAAACCGCACTCCAACGATCGCGGACGCAACCCCGGAGGTGTCGAAGAAGCGGCGGTCCATCCCTGCCGCGAACATGCCGACGCTAGTCAACCTGTTCAGCGAAATGACCGACGATCTGCCGACCGCCGACCGCCGACGACACGTTAAGGTCGCGACATTTCTTCGTCATTGCCAGTATACTGCTCCCGCCGCTTTATGATGGTCAAGTTGGGTGTAGAATTTTGTGGCCAACGATAGCGAGGACGCCTTGCACGGCATGATCAATGAGGGTGGCGACGGCTATGCCGACAATGGCGAGACCTAGCCAGAGAGGCAGCAAGAGACCCAACAAGAAACTCAACAAGATGCCTACAACATTGCGGACGAGTAATTGTTTGGAAACGATGGCACTTCCATGGGAGAGGGGTCACGACCGCGGCGTTGGCCGCTTCACTTGCGGCGTCACTTGTCAACACCAAGAAGTTGAGCCAAAGAACCTCGAGCTACACCACCGACGAGGACAAGATCCTATGAAAGGCATGGATGGAGATTTCACAAGATCCACTATGTGGCGCCGAGCAAAAGGCTTTGCCTATTGGAAAAAGGTGGGCAAGTTCTTCCATGAGAATAGGAAATTCGGGAAGGACGCCTTCTATAGCGATCGAAATGATCTCTCCCTCTCCAAGCGTTGGGCACTATCCATGTCGAGTGTAGCAAGTTCCAATGCTCCTATGATATGGTGACGAAAAGGAAAATAAGTGGCATGATGCATGTTAACATGGTAAAACCTCTTCCTCTCTTTGTCAATATCTTGCATTTGCGTTGAGCCATTGTTGGAATCCATATGTGTAGGTCATGAAAGCAATGGAACACTTAAAGAAGGTGAATGATAACAAGGCCTTCGCGTTGTCCCATTGTTAGACATTGATCAAGGACACCAAAAAATAGGAAACTAACTATTCCCTTTGGAAAGAAATAGAGAACAAGAAGAAGGGCAAGAGTAATGCTTCTACGGGTGGTGTCATCGACCTAGACGACGGCAATGACAAAGGCTTCGTCAACCCTATAGGCAACGGGACTGCGGGCCATGCCTGCTGGCCACAACGCTACGAAGGCCGACCTCGCCTACCAGGCTTGTTCCTTGGCATTCCAGGAGACCTTGAGGAAGATCCTGGAAAAGAAGGAAGAGGCCATTGTCGAGAGGGAGGAGAGGCGTCGCAAAGAGAAATAGGCCACCGCCAAGACCTTTGTCAAGCTGAAGACGAGGTATATCGAGGTGGAGGAGGCCAACTCCAAGGCTAGTGTAATGGACATCGAGACCAAGACAAAGGAGAATGAGGTCAAATCCAAGGCCAAGGAGGCCGAGGCTAGGTCTAGGGTGTTGGAGGAAGAGGCGAAGGCCAAGGAGGTCGAAGCCAAGATCATGAACGAGGAGAATGCCATCATGCTCCACAACCTAGATAGCATCATCGACCCCGGTCGCATGGCTTGGGTCACAAGGAGGCAGCATACCACCCGGGCTCGTGATGCTTGAACGGCAATGGTGACGGCGAATGCAACTTTTTGCATAGATAAGCTGCCATTTTTTGGACATTGTGTATGATATTGCCCCTTTTACACATTTCAGATCCACTGGACACTTGTTGGCGATGTCCAAAGGATGATGGCACACATATGCCATATTATTTGATAGTCAATTTGTGTGTTTTTGCTTGTCAATTTTACTGTTTCAATTGATTGGCAATGCCTTGCGCATGAATAGCGCTAACGAACGCCAGGATGGACAGATGGATCGTACCCCTGGGCGCGGTCGCCGGACAGGCCGAACCATGACCTTAAACCGATCGTGACCCTATCCAAACAGACAGAAACGGACCGCCATTGGGTCGCCCGGTGGAGATGAAGATTAGGGCATCTCCATCGGGTCTACCCCAAACGGTCCAAGCTCGTCCGAACTCGTCCACGCGGACGTCTTTGGAACCTCTGCGTCTAACGGTACCACCCATCGGGCCAGCGCTTTTACCGGACCAATCCGGACATCAAATATGGGTCACGAATGCGTCTGCCCGGACAGACGCAAACACAGGCTGGCGCAGATGCAGTACCATAAATGGGCCTTCTTCTCTTGGGTTAGACTGTCTGTTTTTGTCCGTTTGGATCGCGCTGCTGTGCGCGGCTGGCCAGACAGGCCGGACCACGACCCAAATTGACTACGGCCCGACCAAAATGGACAAAACCGGACAATTTAGAGCGACCGGATAGGTCGGCCGGGTGGAGAGGACATCTCCACCGGGCCAACTTAAACGTTCTTCGCTTGTCCGAAACTGTTCGCTCACGCGCGGAGTGTGCGGCGCCCAGCGGGGCGACCCATCCGGTGAAACGCGTCCGGCTCGACCCATCCATGCATCTAATCTGGGGCTCGGTTGCGTCGGCCCGGACGCGCACGAACAGCGCGGACGTCGTGCTAGTTGCCGACGTGGGCGCATATGTAAGAGAGGCATTATTACTTAACGATAGCTTTCCATTAGATTAAGCCTGCCAGTTATAAAAATGCCATTCAAACTAATTAGGAGGGGTGCTACTACTGCTATTGCGGTGACCCAGCATACCACTGCATGATGTAGTACACCATAGTCATTGGCATAACACCAATGAAACACCGTTCACTAGTATTACATCCCTCAGAGTGGTACAACAGAAACACAGCAGGTCCAAGACATGACTATAGGTTACAACTCAACTCTTTACACAAGATCCAAAGAACACTCTAGGTTAAAGAGAGAGAAAGAAACTTCTTACAAAGAAGAATCAGAAATAAACAACTCAAGAACTATCACACTAATAAGACTAGTATCTGAACTATTGGTCTGACATTGCTGCTATTGCAATACACTATAGAAATAGGTTCTATGGCTAGAAATTATATTCCTATCTAATCAGTAACTTCGTCTTCACTTGAGTTGATGTATATGTTGACTTTTTTGACTTTATTGAAGAACTTTAGCTTTTGGTGATGATTTTTGGAGCATAACTTGATGTAGACATCGTCTGTACTGGCTTTATAACCTAGCAAGGGTTAAGAAGATACGTTGAGTATGAGCGTACTCAGCAAGTTCACTAGAAAAGGAGTGTTTGATGCACTATATCTACAGCCATAGACCGTAGATCGTAGGCAATGCAAGTTTTCATAAACATTTCTTCAAAGGTTGCTTTTATTCTGAAAAGCTATGTCCATCAGCCTTCACGGGTTTACCAGAACTTTCATGGAGTTCCTTTTCCGCCGCGTTCGCAGCTCCTTCCCGGAACAGGGAGTAATAAGTTACAGTTCTTACACTCTGTAGAGGTGCGTTACTTTATCCATGAGAGATCTTAGCTTTGTTGCACATCCGAGTTGCCTTCTCGTCCACACTTCCTTGGTGTGGGGCCCAGACTAAGATCCAAGCCAATCACTGCCCCCTTCGCGACCCCGCATGTCTCCTTGGTGTACATCATGCCCACCCATTGAATTACGACAATGGTTTGTACAGACCGTTAGATGCTAGAACTATCGTGGGATGTCGAGGGTTCTCACCCATATGCTGCATATCCTCTATGAATTACCAATTAATATGCACGCTACAAGTGATAACATCCACGACCTGCACATCCGGCTACATGCGAGAGAAAGAAGATACAACTGACTTTTGCGTCCCATTCCAAACCTCATGGTTAATGCGTGATATACGACGCAAGAATCACTGGCAATATTGGTTATTAAGTCCTAGATAATATGTTACTTTACCACCGGAACTTTCATAGTAGGTTATTACCTCATGGTAAACAACCCATAATCATTTTATTATGAAAATAATGTTTTCTGACCTTTTTCAAATGTAGGTGATGATAACAATGGATTTGTAAAATACTTTATAGAAAATAATCAAAGGACATGAACAAGTGTGAACTTGCCTTTTGTGATTGCAAGATTATGCACTCACGGTCTTCAAGACAATATAAGATCCGATATCTAAAATCAGCATCATTGGTCCGGTAAGGACTAATGTTTAAAGAAGCAAGATGCTATTATGCATAAGTAATGTAATGCAATTTGGTAAATTCGAATCCCCGGAATAAGCGTTGATCTAAGGTTTGGATACTAGAAATGGTTTCTTTAAAATGTGTTGTCCTTTTAGATAAGTTTCATGTCGAGGTTTAATCTCGTCAATGCCCATTGTTATGGACTTGGGTTTTGGAGAAGATGGGGATGCTGGAGATCGTGGCAGTTAACGACAAAGCAACCGTGGGACACGAGATTTACCGAGTTCGTGCCCGGAGGGAAAACCCTACTCACCTTGTTCGCTCTTTGATTACTGCGGAACCGAAGGTTCTGAGGTCGCAGATTCGATCTGGCGTGGATGCGTGTGCGAAAGTATGAGTCGAGAGAGATCTAGGTCTATTGCGTAGGTGCCCTCCTCGTTGGACCCTCCTAGCCTTTATATATGGGGAGGCTAGGTCTCGGTCTGACTAGGTTACAAGTTGTATTCAAACTCTAGTCTTGAGCTTTCTTTGTCTTGTGCGCTTGGGACTCCGTGTCCATATGGGCTTCGTTCCAGCCGAACTGTCATGGGCGTCATGGACCCGGGCAGGTCATCGAGTGGGCCTTCCGTCGGGCTAGACCAGGTAGGCTAACATCGGGTACCCGTAGGGCATAACCATGTCGATAGCCCAGTGTTCAGAATCGTGGATTCGGTGAGGACTCTTCCATCCTTCGGAGCAGCTATATGTTAATAGTATATGTGTAGGGATTGTTGATGCGCACGACTCACCCGACGGATCGGTCGATTAAGCCTTAGGACGAAACAACACGATCTTCTTGAGTTCGGGTCCCTTAACCCGGCCTGGAACATATGTTGGCGTAATTCAACTCGAGCCGCTGGAGGACTTATAAGAGTGGAATTCCGGTGATTTTAATTGGTGTACCCAAGCGTCCGTCGGGATTTTTCATCGTACTGCTGATGCAGATTCATACTAGCGAGCGCATCAGTGCGTTGCCGACCATCAGATGATATCTGTGGGTCTTATCTTTGCGTCGCAGACGCAGCATCCGAACATTTATCACCTCGGAGGTGTTTCGGGTGGCCAAGGAGATTGTCGCTCACTCAGCGTTTTGTTGGGGCAGAGTTGCCAAAAAGTTTTTGCGTGCTGATCCGAAAGATCGCAGTCGAAGATTTCATAGGGTGCGCGACCAGCGCTCCCTATGGGAGTAGCCCCCAAGTGTCTGTTCGAGTCATAGACTCGAACGGAGACTTTTAGTTCAAGCATTGTTTCAATCATTAGGTCCGCAGGACTCGAAAATTTTCGGATGCTTAAATCCATCCTCCCTATGGGAGTAGCCCCCGAGTCCGTAGTGGAGTCGTAAACTCGACATAGGGCTCAGAGAAATAATTTTGTCATCATTTGTCTGTCGGGTGCGCGGCCAGCGCTCCTGATAGGAGTAGCCCCCAAGTATTTAGTCGAATCATAGATTCGAGTGAGTACTTTTAGCTGTGGAGCCGAAGTAGTGCTAGTATAGCTTTTGATGACGTCAGTGCTTACGATTGATGACCTCAAGCGTCTGCTACGCCAGAGATGACTTGATCGACGGCGTGGGTCCCACTTGCTGACTTTGAATTGACCGGTCATGCGCGGCGTGGAGATGATTACGGCGTCTCCTCGATTTCCGCACGTAGTGGACGGCGTGGTATCGACGGTTCATTTTGGTGCTGACACGTGTACGACCAGATCTACCGTTGGCGTTAGGTCTTCTCGATGGACGGCCAGCGTGCGTCGTCTTCGCTGTTATAATCCCTGGTGAAATCGTGGTTTGTTTTTCACCGCAGCAGTTCATCTATTCACCGCCCCCTCGTTCTTGAGCTATTCTTGCTGCGCGCTGAGAGTTTCCTCCACATTTCCTTTGTCTTTCTTCGTTGGCAACGCCATCACCGCCGTAGCGCCATGGGGCAAATAAAGAAGTCCTCATCTGCAGTTGGGACCAGCACCGCTGGAGGCAAGAAGGGCACCGCCACTGCTCGCGTCACCGACGGTGGCTGGCGGCGATCAGAAACGCGGGAGAGCGATCTCCGCAACCGCGCTGAGCGGAGCCTGATCCCAAGACACGACGGCCGTGAGACTCCGCAATGAGGTAATCCCGTCTCCCATCCGGGTATCGGGTTATGTTTGTTGCCTTCATGATTCGCGGGTTTTCTTTTCCATCCATGACTTCCTTCGTGGACCGCTCTTTTTCTATGGGGTTCAACTCCATCATCATCTCCCAACTCCCTTCTCCACATTGCGTGTTTTATCACGCTTGCAGTGTTGGCTTGGCATTGAGCCAGACTTTGGCCTCTTCCTAAGCTTTATTCCGTGAAGAGGCGACGTTCAGATGGTGTGTATCCCATTGGGGTTTCATCATCTCTCGGTCCCAATGTGCAATTCTTTTCCTTTTCCATGTCCGAATCTGTCCCGATCTTGGCGGAGGAAATGGTTTTACATCCGTGACTCAGTCTTTGCTGGGCAAGATTTTGGTCTCGTTCTTTGACCCTCCCAATTGATTGAGAAGAAAAGATCCTGGAAAAACCAAATCTTAGACGGTGAGGTGGCGGAGATAGAGGCCTGTCTGCCGTGTGGAGGATCTCCAACTGATTCTGAGAAGGAGGTGAATGGTGTCGACATCATCCGGACGTTTCTTGAGCGTCGGGTGCAGCCTCTCCAAGCGAGGGCGCACCCGATGTTCCTTTACTCTGGGCGCCGTGATCCGACGAGGGTTTCGAGTGAGAAAATCTCCGAGGAGGAACTTGACAAGGCTCTTCACGCGCTGTTGAAGTTCAAGGTCGATGAAGAAATCCCGGGGAAGTCGCTGACTCCTCCCTTTTCTTCGACGTTGGTCGTCAAGGTGTAGATTTGCACGTGGTGCTTCCTTTGTTTTTGTCACCGTGTACTTTTCCTTTGTTTGCTAACAAAGTTCCTTTTCCTTTGCGAGCTTCAAAGTGCTGCATGGCACCACCGCTGTTCGAGAGGTATCCGAATGCCCCGGATAATGAAGTGGTGGATTCCGTGTCCGAAGCTACCGTCGCGATCCCCAATGGAGGATGCCGACGAAGTGAGGACCATTCGTCGAGACGATCACGGAGCTCTAGCGAGTCGTCAGATGCCTCGAATCCTCCGACTCCCGAAATCCTCCGGGCCTTGGCGTCATGATGATGTTCATGGGGTTCTTCCTCTCCCTTCCCGCCATTCTGCGGGTTGTTGCTCGCACCCGCCAAAGAAAGCGGAAGAAGGAAGAAAAGAAGGGGGAGAAGAAGGAAGAAAAGAAGGAGGAGAAGAGGGCCCGAAGGGCTTCTCCTGTCTTCGACCTGAGCGCGTTGGGCTCATAAGTTTTCTTGTTGCCACTATTGTCCTTTGTTCCCTTGTTATTTTTGCACCTGTTTTGATTGGTTCGTATGCAGGCAATCCTCCGACGGCTCTATTGATGGTGCGCGCAAGATGATGGGGAGTGGCGACTTACGGTGACGCGCCCGATTCCTCCTGTGCAGGAGAAGCTGGTGGTTGCGCCTCAGAATTTCGCAGGCGGGCCTGCGGGTTCGCCTTCGGAGCACGTAAGTTTTTCTGCTTGATGTTACGGGGGGAGCCCCCGAGTGTCTTCGTATGCTGATGTTGTTTAATGCTTCTTTGTGTTGGGCGTAGCCCCCAGTCCTGTTCTTACTGTTATTGTCTTTGCAGCCTTTTGTCCAAGAGGCCAAGCGGTCAGTGGAGGAACGCCTGACGCTGAGGCGTAGCGGCAGCTTCAAGGTATTCTGCGCCTTGTAGTACTTCTCTTGCTTCTCCTGGTCCTGTTCTTTGACACTGGCTTGTTGTAAATGCAGAGGAGCATACCGACTCTCTCCGTGAGGTCGATGCTCTGAAGAAGAGCCTTGGCCAATCGGAGCGAAGAAGCTGGCCGATGCGAGAGCGCTTTGAGCTGGAGTTAAAGGCGCCAAGCGAAGAGCGTCTGCAGCAGGAGGCCGCAGATCGCGAGGAGCAACTAGCCACCGTTATGCCGCTCGTGAAAAAGGGTGGCGAGAAGCTCATAGCTCGCCAAGGCTATTTCGGGTGAGCGTTAGCTTTTGTACTTGCTCCTTTTTCTACGGATCTTGTTCTATGTTGCCTTTCTTCATGTTTTCTTCTTTTTTGTCTCAGATGCCGCAGGCATCAAGTTCGACCGCGGTGCTCTGGAGCACGAGAGTGCTCTAGATGATGCCACTGTAGCGGTCGTCAACTCCCTTGCCAAGGCGAAAGAGGTCCTTGGTCGCTTCTACCAGGAGCTCTTCCCGAAGGGCGCATCCCTTGAAGATGTGGATGCCCTGGCAGAGGCTCTGTCGGTAAAGCGCTGCGGTATAAGCGTGGCGAAGAACATCGGCGTCCGTCGGCTGGCGATGGCCATGGCTGGGCGGAGCTGGACCTGCCCAGACATTACTTCTCGGATGCCTACAATTGCGGATGGATCTAGCCTTCGCCGCCTACTCCGCTTCGCAGACGATATGGGCCCAAGCTCATTGACTTGTGTCTGAGTATGCATTGCGGCAGCAGGCGAGGCCAAAGCTAGGCAAATGGTTCGAGGCGACTCGGTCCTCCGCCTTAGGCATAGTAGGCGAGGGTAGTTTGTAGTCTATTTTGTTGTAAATATCTTTTGTAGTACCATCCTTGTGCCACGTAGTGGCCTTATATACTTTAATGAATTCCTCCGAGTGGTGCTCTATCCTTGGCTGAATGTCGGTGTGCCTTCTTTTTTCTGCTGCTATAGGTTCCTTCGGGTCTTGACCAGTTGACACTTCATCAAAAGGCCCATGCGAGCATCATTGGATGGTTCCTCAGCTCGCTTTTCTTGAGATCGCGTGCGCAGCTTGGAGAGATTTGCTTGGGTTCAGGTCGCACCGACGTTTGGAAATCCAAAGCGCACCGTGGTGCAGCCAGAGAGGAGTATTTGATGGCGAGCTGGGTCGGTTGTCGAGCAGCTGCAATGTAAGTTGATCCTTCTTCGGTGTAGCTCGGTTCTTGGTGAGCTCGCTTGCCTTACTCTTGTTTTGTGCGGTTGTCGCGGTGCCAATCTTGCTCGAGGGAAGAAAAGGAGCGTATTCGTTCGAGTCAATTGCTTGACTCAACAGGATATGGAGGCCGCGGCTTCTTACGGATGGATCGTGATCGCGCCATAGTTCCGGGCGACGGCAGGATCGTGTCTACCAGGTTTCGCGGGTGCTCCGCCGGTGCATATCGCTTTCCTCGGTCTTTGCACGTCATGTTTCCGTTGGATGCCGTACAACGACCCTTGCGTGTCTTCGACGAAGTTTCGGAGTGCCGGCAATGTCAAGGAGCTGCAGCGGCAGCTCGTCGCAGGGGTGAAGGCTGCCTTGTCTCTTGTGAGGGTGCACCGCCCTGATGTAGATTTGGCTGCTATGGCGACTGGGCCACCTCCTCGACCAGATGGTGGCGAGTGGAATATGCGTCCGCATTACGCGGTAAGGCGTGATGCCGAACAGATTGTAGATTTGTTTGAGCAGCGTGCTCAGGTTATTCTTCAGAATAGGTAGGACCTGAAAATAATCAGATAGATGTAAAATTTGTATATTGCGGCTGGGCGTGTATGTGCCCTTTGTTGTAAAGGTTTGCTTGTTTGCGAGCACGCAGTGCTTTGATTTAGTACGTGCCCTTTTCGTTTGCCTGACGTGGTCAGCTACTCAGGTGTACACGTTTGTCCTCAGTCGATGAAATCGTGAGGTGGGGGGAGCCCCCGAGTGCGTATGTAGCATGTAGTAAAGTTGCAGAAAATAGTCAACCGAGGGTTGGGGGCGAGGTACTTAGCTTTATTTATATCCGTAATGGAGGAGGTACATGGTTCGTCTGAGTAGCCTTGGCTGAAAGCCTTGTTGAAAGTAAAAAGGAGGGTAGGTTGCTACGGGTAGAATCGTCGCAGGTGCGAGACGTTCCACGGGTTGGAGTATGCGACTCCAGACTCCACGTGCTTGAGGCGATAGGCGCCACCTGGGATGACTTCGATGATGACATAGGGTCCTTCCCATGGTCAATCGAGTTTGTTCGGTCGCTTTTGCTTGAGTCGCAAGACGAGGTCTCCTTCGACGAAGGACCTTGGGCGCAGCTGGCGGCTGTGATAGTTGCGGAGACTCTGCTGGTACACCACTAATCGAGCGGCTGCTATATCCCGCGCTTCATCGAGTGTGTCGCCGGCGTCTTCGAGTGCAGCCGTGGATTTGGCTTCGTTGTACGCGATGACTCGTGGAGCCCGATGGCGTACTTTGACTGGTAGCACTGCCTCGGCTCCGTGTACCATGAAGAACGGTGTGTATCCGGTGGAGCTGTTTGGCGTAGTCCGTAAGCTCCACAGGACAGACGGTAGCTCTTTCGTCCAGTTTCCAGCTTTATGCTCGAGTGAGCTCATGAGGCGCTTCTTGATGCCGGCGCCGATTAGGCCGTTGGCCTTTTCCACTTGCCCGTTTGTTTGTGGGTGTGCCACTGAGGCATACGTGATATTGATCCCGAGGCGTTCGCAGAAGTCCTGGAATTCTTCGGAGATGAAGTTCGATCCATTGTCGGTGATGATGCTATGCGGTACGCCAAACCTATAGACAATGGATTCGAAGAACTTGACGGCGGTTTTGCCCTTCTGGTTGGTGACTGGCATGGCTTCGATCCACTTGGTGAATTTGTCGACTGCGACCAGGAGGAAGACGTGTCCTCCCTTCGAGGATTTTGGCAGTTTGCCGATCATGTCAAGGCCCCATTGGGCAAAAGGCCAGGCTATGGGTATGGGTCGAAGTTCGGACCCAGGTGCGTGCGGTTTGTCGGCGAACCGTTGTCACCCGTTGCATCTTCGGACGATGTCTTTCGCGTCGCTCATGGACGTTGGCCAGTATAATCCTGCTCGCAGAGCTTTGGCAACGAGGGAGCGACTGCCTGCATGGTGGCCGCAGATGCCCTCGTGGATATCTTGGAGTATGGCCTTGCCGTCGTTGATGGTGACGCACCGTTGTAGTACACCCGTAATGCTGCGTTTGTACAACTCGCCGTTGATCATGTGAAGGCTTTTGACCGACGAGATACGCGTCGGGCATCTGTCGGGCTGTCTGGCAATTCTCCGTTTATCAGGAACTGGAGGTATGGGCGTGTCCAAGTTTCTTCGACTGCCATGACCTGCATCAGGTTGACCATGGCGACTTCGGTATCCAACTTTTTGGGTCCTCCATGACCTTCGGGTAGCGTAGCCCCCGAGTGTTCTGCTTCTTCGGGTGATCCTTTGGGAATTTTAAACGCTGATGGATGGCACGCAGATCTGTTCGAGGAACACACCGGTGGTACCTTTGCGCAAGTGGAGCCGAGGTTGGCGAGTCTATCGGCCTCCTCGTTGCTCTCTCTTCCAACGTCGAAGTTCGCAGCCGAATTCTTCGAAAGGCGTTGTATAAAGCGATGCTGCGATCATGTTTCGGCGTGCGTCGCACTCATTCATCTTCTGTCAGACGACAAGGTTGGAGTCACCAGATGACCAGCGTTAAGCCACATATTTGCCATCTTCATGCCGTGGATGAGGGCTTCAGATTCGACCTCGTTGTTGGAGGCTCTGAATTTCATCCAAGGGCGTACTTCATCTTGTCACCTTGCGGGGAGGTCGATGACTCCGCCCTCTCCGCTTCGCGTTTGGAGCCGCTAAAATGCATTGTCCAGATGCGACATGTCAGGGTGTCAGCGGTGCAGCTCCATCCAGTGCACCAGAAGTCCGGAAGGACTTGAGATTTGATTGTGTGTCGCTTCGTAGATGATGTCCAGGGGTGATAGTTCAATGCCCCATGTACACGCGTCCTATGGCCTCTGGGTTATTCAGATGCTTGTTTAGGGGTGCCTCGTTGGCGACCATCACCGATGCTCACAGGAAGTAGTGGCTCGGTCACCGCCGTCATGAACACGCCGTGGCCAGCTTCAGTAGTGCGGTACCGTTGTTTTGTTGGAGTGAGAACCTCGTTGAGGTAGTAAATTGGGCGTTGTACCGTGGGTCTTGACTTCTTGGTCGTTCGACCACGAGTAATCTTGACCACCGGTGTGTGGCTGCTATGTACAAGAATAGGGCTCGCGCTCTTTTGGCGTGACCAAACGGGCGAGGTGGAGAGGAGCCGCTGAGGCTTTCGAATCGTCGTTGGCTTCGTGTCCACTGAACTTGTGCGCTTTGGCGCACCGGTAAAATGGTAGGGCCTTCTAGCCCATGCGGTGATGAACTGCTTAGTGCCGCTACTCGCCTGCGACTTGAACGCCCTTGAGGTTTTTCGCTTCTCCATTGTCATGATAGCTTTGATTTTCTTCGGTTCGCTTGATCCCTCGTTAAGAGATGAAGTACCGAGCCTGACCGAGGGGACGCCAAGGCGACTTTATGGATTGAGCTTGATCCTAGCGATCAAGGTTGTCGAATGTCTCGCGGAGATCGCCGATAAGTGTTCTTGCCTCCTTGGTTTTTATGACTACGTCCGACATAGACTTGGACGCTATGCGACCGATCTGGTCCTTGAGGCAGCTTGCATGCATCGCTGATGCGTGGCACCGCGTTCTTTAGCCGAAGGGCATTGTGTTGTAGCAGATATACTCCAAACGGTGTGATGAACGCTGTTTTCTTGATCTTGACCTTGAGTTGAATCTGGTTATAGCCTGAGTAGGCGTCGAGGAAGGAGAGTTTCACAACCGCAATAATCGATGATCCGGTCGATCCGAGGAAGAGGGAAGTGGTCCTTAGGGCGGTTTATTTAGTGACGTGAAGTCCACGCACATCCGCAGGATGTCCGTGTCCTTCTTCGACCATCACCGTGTTTGCCACCACTCGCTTTCCTTGATTTCCCGGATGAAGTCTGCTGCGTAATCTGTTAATCTCCTTGCCGATAGCTTATTCGGCAGGTCTTCGGATGGACTGCTTGATCGGCTTGGTGTCAGGAAGACATTGAGTGCGTGCTCGGCGAATTCCACAGGAACTCTGGCATGTCCGCAGGACACCAGTAAAATTTCAGGCTCACGGAGGAATTGACGAGCGCCTTCCTATGCGATCGAGGTCGTTGGCGATCAGCGCCGTCTTGGAGGCATCCGTTGGATGGACCTGCACCTTCTTGGTGTTGATGGTGGAGTCGAAAGACATGTCGCGCTTCGCTTTGGACTCGGGGTAGCCCATTGTCCGTCACCTCGGAGCCTTACAAGCTCGTCTTGCATGCCGAAAGATCGAGATTTTGTTGAAATCCTCGTCGCATTGGTCCGATCGGGTGAAGCTCCGTGGATCGTGATGACGCCTTGGTCCCGGCATCTTGAGTAGTAGGTATGCGTAGTGGGACGGCCAGAACCTTGCGAATGCTACACGCCCCAGATGGCATGGTATTGCGGCCATCCACCACTTCAATTCTAGGCGCCTCGCCGAAAAGTTGTCCGGCTCAAGATGACGCCGAGCCCTATTTTGCCGGGAAGATGCCCTTCCTCGACAATGCCGTGGAACATTGTGTCCGATTGTTCCAGTCGCATTATGGGATCCGCAAAGCTGCTAGAGTGCTTGCGAACATTAGGTTGATGCCGCCATTGCCGTCCATGAAGACGCGACTCATCTCAAGCCTCCGTCTGCGCCTCTAGCACCGTGGCAGATGACCGGGCGAGGGATCCGCAAGGGTGATCCGCGCGAGTAAATGTGATGCAGACTCGATCCGCCGAGGTACTCGAGGATTGCAGCGGAGTTGCCACGCCAAGATTGATTTGTCGGGTGATTTTCTTCGCACCTGTTTGTGGGCGCCCTTCGTATCATATTGAGTGCTCCTTTTGGTGGGGGGTATGCGACCTGGCGTTGTTTTGATACTGGCGACTGGTTGATTTGGGCCTCAATAGGCGCGGTGGAGGAGCTCAGTGTGCTATTTCACTCGCGCAGTGCATTTCAACGCAGGATTGGAGCTTGTTGCCTCGTCGCATCATGCCTTCGCTGAGTTTCGAACTCGCGCGCCCTTGAGCATGTGGCTAGCTTTCTTTTGCCATCTTGTTTGTCGATGTAGAATTGGATGGTGCATGGACCCGAAAGTTTGTCGAATCTTTGAGGTTCGTTTATACTGCTGATGCATGGCTGCGTTGGTCGTCCGTTGTCGCGGAAGTTTCCGCTACGGTATCCTCCATCGCGGCCGTTGTCGTTGCGGCGGTCGTGGCGAGCTTACCGCAACCATGTCGGGTCCGTCGCGGTCCTCGTAAACACGATCTCCTCTTGCTCTGCGTTGCGTCTTGGCCGTAGTCGTCCTCTTCATCTGATTGCGCCCGGATGCAATCTTCGTTGTCCGCTGATTGGCGATTTCCATGAGGTGGTCGAGTGTCTTGGGCTTTACCGTCCAAGTTTCTCCTTGAAGTTCAGGCGTTGACGCCGTCCTCAAGGCGTCGATGGCCCGCTTCTTCGGAGATGTGTCATGGAGTTCTTGGTTGTAGACCAGCGTAGTATGTCACGAATAGATTCACCCGTTCTCGAGTGCGGGCTCGCAATTCTTCAATTGAGGCGGGCCTCTTGCTAGTGCCTTTGAAGTTTGGATGAAGCCGTGGCGAGCTCCTCCGCCTTGGATGGATCGATGATAGGCTGTTGCCCGGACCAGCTGCGCTGTTAGGCTGCGGTGAAGGCATTGCATGGCGGTTTCTTTGTTGCCTCCGTGAAGCTTGACGGATGATGATGGTCACCGAGCCAGGACTTTGGATCTTGCGTGCGTTGAACTTCGGAGTATCCGGGAAGCTTGAAGTTGCGTGGCATCCGTGTTCGCCGGACGGATCTGCTAAAGCATCGAGCCCCGCAGAGTTCTCCTTCGTCTTCATCCATCTCGATTCGACGAGCATGCGCGTTTGGCGCGTGCTTTGTCGATCTTATGCTGTGTAAGCTTGTCTCTGGCGTCGTAGACGCGTTTATGGCGGTGTGAGCTCTTCTTCCTTCGAGGAAGATCGTGTTACTCTTCATCTTCGGATGAGGGAGTGGGACTCCGGTCGCGCCTGGCCGGAGCTTTCTTCTTCGCCCGTGAGGAGCGTCTTCGTGGAGCGCAGTCCGATTAGTCCTAATCCGGTGAGTGCGGACCGATGCATGGCCCTTTTCGGATCCCCTCCGGAGGTGGGTGAGCCGCGAGATACGCAGTGATGTCGCCATGATCACAGCTTGTGGCGTCTTCGGGATGATGTTTCGGCGCCCATATCCATGAACGATGTGTGGAGAGTTCGTCATGTCACGCTCCTTCGGGTCCATGTTTTCCACCCGAGAGCGATGCTTGTTTCGGTTTCCGTTTGTGCTAGAGTCGGGTCCCATGGCGAGAGCGCAGCTCGTCCAAGACCGGACTCGAGGCTGCTTGCTTGCGCTTGTCGGCGTCTCCTGCATCTTGACTTGCTTCTTGTGCTCCTCGATGAGGAGGTAGTGGTATGCCCTCGGCAGATCACGGGGAGTCCAGAGGTAGGACTATTTCGCCTTGACGGCGTGGCGTGCTTCGACCCATCCTTCTTTGCTAAGTTGGATGAGGTGGTCCACCCTGTTTTCCTGTTTCCACCGCTTTACCGCTTCTACCCTGCGGGTTGGGGTTGGGCGGCGGTTAGGCGTTCCTCGTCGGTTTGATGATCGCGCGCATGATAGCCGCAGATTGGTTGTCGCCGCAGCTTTCGGATCCGGAATCGTAGGGTCCTTCATCCGAAGGTGGATCGCATGATCGGAGCGTACTTGCCGCCTGTAGAACTCATCTGTTGATGGTGGCGACGTAGCACGGGTGTGGAGCCCACGAAGCGGGCTCGATCGACGCAGACGGCACCCGCCAGGGAGGCGGAGGTGCCGGTTGTCCCACTGGAAGCGAAGCTCGAACAAGATTTCGAGTCCGTCGCCACGGGCTCAAATCCTTCATGGTATCCGCGAGTGGGCGGTCGAAAGCGCCGAAGAGGAGGTGATTCTCCGTCACCGCGGAGTTGTAGATCGATCGGGTCGGAACCGTCACGACCGCACAATCAGTAGCCCCAATTCCCACAGACGGCGCCAATTGTCGAGGTTTAATCTCGTCAATGCCCATTGTTATGGACTTGGGTTTTGGAAAAGATGGGGATGCTGGAGATCGTGGCACGGTTAACAGACAAGCAACCAGGGGACACGAGATTTACCCAGTTCAGGCCCCGAGGAAAAACCCACCCGCTTGTGCGCTCTTTGATTACGGAACCAAGAAGGTTCTACAGGTGCTGCAGATTCGATCTGGCGTGGATGCGTGTGCGAAAGTATGAGTCGAGAGAGATCTAGGTCTATTGCATATGTGCCCTCCTCGTTGGACCCTCCTAGCCTTTATATATGGGGAGGCTAGGTCTCAGGTACCGATACGAGTAGGTTACAAGTTGTATTCAAACTCTAGTCTTGAGCTTTCTTTGTCTTGTGCGCTTGGGACTCCGTGTCCATATGGGCTTCGTTCCAGCCGAACTGTCATGGGCGTCATGGACCCGGGCAGGTCATCGAGTGGGCCTTCCGTCGGGCTAGACCAGGTAGGCTAACATCGGGTACCCGTAGGGCATAACCATGTCATTTCACACTTGTGCTTCTTATTAGGGCTTGTGAGTGTGTGTGAAATAATATGTAATTATAATATCATACAACAATAAGATACAAAATTGTGGAATGTTATTCAAAGATTACTTATATAAGAATTATTGTTTGAAGTGGCAAAAAGAATAACATTTGAAGAAAAGATTTCTTTTCTAAGTTCTGAACAATCTTCGTGGTTAATTAAAGGTGGTCGATGTTGTTTGTGCTTGCTTAAATAGTTTGGACTTGAGATGCTTTTGGTCTTAATTAAAATAGACCAAAGTTAACTATAAAACATATACAAAGTCTTTAGCATTATATTGAAAGTCTTGTAGACTTAAAGTTAATTTTTAAGAACATAGATAGACTTAGGTGTATTACTTATGATACTTGTATTTTGTTCGCTTGATAATGTTTCCCTAAGGATACTTTAAGAGTGGTAACACTTCCATTTGAATAGTGGTTTCCTAACCTTATAAATGTATAAAAGGATTTATTTCCTTATAAGGGTGTGGTTATGGTGTGTGAATAAGTAAACAATATTATTTACTACTTATGGATTCATTATAGAGTTTTGGTATGTTTATAAACTTGTGGTTGAATGATAACTCAATAAGATTGTCTTTAAAATGTGTTGAACCATTTTTACTTCACATTATCAATATTTAAGACTAATATTATTTATTTGACTCAATTGGCTAATTTTAGAAATATTAGCAATTTTTATTTACCCTTATATGAATTATTAACTAAGGAAATAGGTTTAAATTTAAGTTATTAAAGTAATTTAATTTTTTATTTTCCTAAAAAGTGGAATATTATATTTTTAACATGTAGGTATTATTTTTGTGATCATTTTGGTATACTACATTTATTTTTGTGATTTGTAAATAATAAGATATAATTTTGATAAGATTTATTATTTTGTAAATACTTAATAAATAATAAATATTTAATTAGGTGAAATAATAATGTATCATTATAGTTTTAAATTACAGTTCTTATTTTTCTAAGATTTTTGGTATTTTATTTATATTTTTAGCATTTACCAATATTAAAATATGAATTTTTAAAGTATTATTACTTATAAATCCTTATTAAATAATAATAATTTAAATTGTTAACATAATAATGTTTAATGATAATTTAATGTTATAGATTTTATTTTTATGAAATTTTTCATCTATTACACATATTTTTCTGAATTATAAAACAATAGTTATTGAATTTACAATGTTTATTCATTTCCTAAATTTTTAAAACAAAATAATAAAGTAATTACTGCATCACTGCTAACGTCATCACTTAACCTAATCTTTTACACAAGACTTTGCACCTAGCCCCAGATCCTTGTTGGTGGGCCTGAACCACGTTGGATGCCATGCAAGCAGTGGACTAAGTCAAATTTCGTTGACTGGGCGAGGATGACGTCGGCATGATGACATCACACGAGATGATCCTCACTGGTTGAGGATCGATCGGTCGATTGAGCGTGTGCGCGCGATTGTGGAGGGTTGTGTTAGAATAAGGAGGTCGAGGCGAGCCTAATAGTGGTGGCGCTACCCACTTTTGGGCACCGGAGCTACTCCGGCGACCACCTACTGCGGCGGCCGACGGTGGTGCGCGGTGCAACGGTGATTTACGGCGAGATAAAATGATTGGAGGTTACTGGAAGATCCAGGAGCTCACCCTAATGAAGATGGAGAGGTCAAGGAGGCATGGGGAAGACCGGAGACGGTGTATTTTTGGCGATGGCTGCGGTGGTCGGGGAGATGCCGACCTCGATTCCACGCAAACGACAACACCCCGACTTGCAAGACTCCACGAGAACGCTGAGCGTGATACGGGGCTTCTTCCAGGCATCACGGCAGGACGAGACGAGGTCATGAACGGCGATGATTCGTCGGCCTTTGTAGCTAGGGTTCAGAACAAAGGAGGAAAATGGCGAAGAGAAGGAGATAAGACTCTCCGGTGCGATGGTGGTCTTCTTATAGGCAACGAATAGCGGCGGCGCGGATCTTGGCGTCAGTGGGGATCGCGACGACGGCGGACGACGGTCGATGTGTCAGGCTGCTGCTTCGCCGGCGCTGCTTTCTCACGAGAGGAAGAAGAAAGGAAAAGAAACAATTAAACTGTATGGGCTGTGGAATTGGGCCAGTTGGGCCGTGGCAAAGTTTGTCATATAGGCTGCTGCGGCTGCTAGTGGCGACAGATAAGATGGAGAGAATATGGGCTGCAGGCCAGATGCTTCTCCGTTTTTCTTTTCCATCTAAAATTTTCTATTTTCTATTTTCTTTTCTAGCTTTTGTATGTAACCAATTGTTTTGAATTTTCTTCATGAAGTTTCTTTGGTATTTACTTGCAGCAATAATAAATGGTATTTAAAGTCATTTTGTGAGATTTTATTATATAGTGTTATCATTTCTTTATTCGCTTTATATATATATACTTTTCCTTTTATTATTTGTAGGGTCTTTTCATATGAATTTAATTTATCTAATACCCGTAAGCTTATTAAAGAATGCATTACTATTAACTCATGAGATTTGATTCTTATTAACTTATAATATTAAAGAAACTTTTATAAATAATGTTCCTTCATTATTTCTTTATACATAAAGTTTTGATTAATTTATATGGTTAGTATTATTCTCATAAATTTAGGAAATAGCAATGTATATATTTATTATAACTTAACATAGGAGTTAGGGTTTGAATTGTAAATGCTTACCCTAGGTTTTAGGGTACTTAATACACTTATATTCTTTTGTTGATGTGAGTAAAGATTAATGGTTGAACATATTGTCTTTATGTTTGTGATCTTTAATGATATCACCCTTTAAAATAGAAAGTTATTTTCTAGAATGTCTTATGGAAAAGAATTGATAAAGATAACTCCTAAGCACATATGGTTATGATAATTGGAAATGTCAAAAATGTGCTTAAGTGATTAGCTATAGGAAAATATTCCTATAAAGCATTGTGCAAATAAGATGATAGATCAATCGTATGAAATGGATATTATGTTTGGTTAATGATTTAAAGTTGAGTGTTTACTAAGAATTCCTATCTTCTATAATTCACAATCTTGGACTTCTAATTAAGGAATTCCTTTTCTAGATATACTACTTCTTCATATCCATCATCATGTGTTAACATGATGAGCTTTGCTTCACAAAAATATTCCTATCAATAATTTCTCCTCCTAAATCCATTTGTAAATCCAATGAGCTTGACACTAAAGCTTTTCATAATCTTCTCATATCTATACTTGGTATCAAACTATTGTACTACTAATAATCTCCAATCCAACAAATAGTTACTTCTAACTCCATTCATATTCTTCCTTAATCACCCATCATTAATATTACTCTAATAGATGTAAATATCAAATTCTACATTCCTCAAAAGCTTACTACTATTTAAGAGGAATAACACTAATTCAATTACTCCATGCTACTCTAGCTTCAGCCTAATTATACTATCTTATATCTACTTAACTCTAGTATCTTATATACAAACTTTACATCATATCATGGTGACTTGTCAAGGCTAACCTAGAATAACATATCTATACTAGGGTTCAATCATGTTCTATCCACCAATGTCACTTATACATGATATAAGCATTCAATCTTGGTGGCTAAAGCATGATCATTATAATCCTTTGATCCTTTATGGTTTAGGTTTCCAGTTGGCTAATCTAGGCTT
The DNA here is from genome assembly GCA_023614405.1 of Avena insularis. Classification (NCBI taxonomy): domain Eukaryota; kingdom Viridiplantae; phylum Streptophyta; class Magnoliopsida; order Poales; family Poaceae; genus Avena; species Avena insularis. The sequence continues at coordinate 23,316,932 of CM042689.1, read as the reverse complement.
TCATCCATACAACATTACAGTTGTATTATAATTATCTTTTATTTATCTCTATTGAACTAAGAGATATTATACATTGAATATACCTACTTGATCCAATAGGATTGCTCATGGTAACTTTCTTCAGGATTCATCCTTGTAATCTTCTTTATCACCATATAATTATAGGTTCCATATAACTCTTCTATCATTTAGGAGTGAGTTAACTCCATCAATTATCACAATGATCTTATTTTCTTCCAACACTCCCATCATATAGATGATATTTAAATCTAGCATTATCACCTACCTCTTCTTACTTCTTTCACTAAAGGCTTTAAGTTAATGCTATGATAAGGACAAGAGTTGATAGATCAAGATTTGATAGGTTAAGAATTGGTGAATCAATAGTTGATTACTCAACATTGGTGAACAACAAATATTAGGATAAAGTTCAATAGATATGATAAGGTTTGATATGGAAAGAGAGATATATGGTTAATGATCTTGACTTGGCTTCTTTCCTACTCAATCTTATTAAAGAGTTAAGGTTAGGTATTACCATGATACTCATGGTAGGAATATATGAGAATAGATAGGTAAAGATTTAGTTACTAAATGATTGTTACTTGGGTTGTATTCTTCACTTGGTATTCATGAGTTGTGTAATGAATACTATGATATGCTTTATTAAGGATCAACTATTAGTCATTAAGCAATGTGTTGATGGTTTAATTTTATTACATTTGATCTACCCTTAGATCAAATCATGTTTACCCATAATAAGGTTTTAACAAAGATCATATTGAAACTTATCGTAGTCAACTTGATGATCTACTTCAATTCCATCAAGTTAAGAGAAACTTCGATCATTTTGGCAAGTTTTTTTCAAAAGCGCGAAAATTATTCGGATTTTCTATGCATGAATGCAATGCACACATCTGTGTTCAGTTTATTTCTAAGCTCTAATGCTGGGATGTTACAGCTACTCTTTGCCTCTTGGAGGAGGATGGTATGATGGCTACTACATGCTGATCATACCGATCGCTGCTTGCATGCCGTTGCCTTCGATCGCCGCCCTAGCTTTCCAGATGGCCCGCTGCTAGACGCGTTCGCGGATACGGTCGCGAGCCGCCGCCTTGCCCTCCAGCTTCTGCCGGTCCTTCGCTGCTTGGTTCACCAGGGCCTTGTCCATCTCGGCCCGATGGTCCTCGCCTCTGTTGGCGAGCACCTCCGGAGAAAGGTGCCGGAGCAGTCTTGAGCATCATTGGGGCGAAGCCCAACGCCCATGCTATCTGCACTGGGATGGCGAGCGACGCCTCTAGCTGGTCCACCTCCACCCCTCCTCGTCGTCGTCCACCGCCTCCTCTGTGTCGGCGACCTCGCCTTCCTCAAGCCTGCGCATCGCCCATGTCTTGCCAGATCGCGGGCCTCGAGGTGCACCTCGTCGACCTTCACGTCCGGGTAGCGGGCGTGGCACATCTCCCGGATCTTGGACCATGTGGTGATCTTGCGGCAAGGCATTGCTGCTGGAGCTTTTTTGGCGGCTGGTTTTCTCTTGGTATGGGGCTTGTTGTCTTTCCCGCGCCGGCGACCGTCTTTTATAGACCGTGGCGGAGGCGGAAAGCCGGACCGATCTGGAAAGTTTTCTCGCCCGGAACGAAGCAGGCGCCACGGAAACGAAGGCGAACGCATGACCATGCGAAGCCGTTAATGACGACAAGACGGCTGACAGCCGACATCATGTCGTCATTAACATCCCATCAAAAGGGCATCAACCGGTGATAGCGGGAGGGAGATGGACAAATGGATTGGACCGCGCGCTTGGCCGAACAGGCCAGACCATCTCCCATACTACAGCTCGACCTAAAGGAACAGAAACAGAGTGACATTTTTGTTGGCCGGGTGAAGATGACCTTGATTGGTGTATTTCACAAGGCACCACGCCACGCCAGCCACTCTCTCTCCTCTCTCTCCTCTCTCCTGGGCGTCCGTCTCTGATTTTGATGCATGCGAAAGTGACGCACACAGTAGAGGGAGAGTGGGAGGGGTGGGAGCATCGGTGGTATAGAGTGGTACGAGTAGGAGTAGCGACTGTGCTCCCCCTCCTCGCTCTCGCTTGCTTTTTCCCTTCCCCCTCCGCCCCCTCTCCCTTTCTTCATCGTGTCTGTCGACCCACAGCCATTTGTTGCAGAGCTCGTGAGAGCAGCAGGAGGAGGAAGAAGTGGGATTCTCCTGCTACCTAGAGATAGCTGCAAAAGCGAAAGGGGGAAAAGAGAAAGGTGAGGGCGGTGGCCGCTGCTTGCACCTCTATTTCTTTCTTGCTCACGAGTTGCTCGTCGGCGGACCAGGGCTTGCATTTCTGAGATGGGATGGGAGGGATTGTGTGGAAGTTTCTAGTGGTTCTTGGACGATGGGGGGTGTGCAAGAACGTGTTGCGGATTCGTGAAATGGAGTAGATTTGTGATGCTTTGTGTGCCTTCTTGACCGACCGATCGATCCCCGGTTTCAGGCGGTTCCGGCCGGCGATGCTGCGGAGGATGGTGTCGGACCAGGGCCCGGGCTCCGCCGCCGGAGGAGAGGCGGCCAGGCCCCGCGGCGCCGGCGGCGCGCTGTTCGCCGTGCCGCGCCTCTTCGTCGGGCTCGCCGCCGCCAAGCGCTCCCCGGACGGCAGCGGCGAGTCGGAGCGGAGCCCAACATCACCGCTCGACACCAAGGCGCTCCTGCTCCGCTCCCCGCGCTCGCCGAGGACCTGGGACGCGGAGCCGGTCGGGTTGGGCCTCGTGGTGGACGTCGCCCTCGCCGGCTCCGACAACACCAACGGCAACACCTGCCTGCTCAGCCCACGCCTGTGCCTCAAGTCCGCGCCCAAGGGCTGCGGCGGAGGCGGCCACTCGCAGCCGGAGCTCGGCAAGACAGTCTCCTGCCCGGCCCCCGCCACCGCCGGCATGTCCGTGCCGTGCAGCAGGTTCTTCCACGCCGGGGATCTGAAGTCGGGTCCGGAGGCCACTCGGCCCGACGCTGGACCTCACTCCAGCGCCAAGCGCCATTGCTTCCACCTCGGCGAGCTCCCGGGGCCGGGCTCCCTGCCGGCGTCGATCGCCGGAGGAGGCCGCCGCCGATTCGTCGGCTCGGTCTCGGCCAGCGAGGTCGAGCAGTCGGAGGACTACACCTGCATCATCGCCCGTGGCCCCAACCCCAAGACCACCCACATCTTCGGGGACTGCATCCTGGAGCCCCAGAGTGTGGGGAAGAGCGCCATGGAACTCAAGGACGGAGCTGCCAAGTCCTACCTGGTGGTCAAGTGCGCCACCGAGACCGCCGCCGATGCCGATGCCGATGAGGGTTTCCTGAGCTCCTGCTTCGCCTGCAAGAAGAAGCTAGAGGGCAATGACATCTACATCTACCGGTATGTATTGTCGACCACTTCCCTTCTGCTGCCTCCGGTTGCATTGTTTTGGCAATCATTTCAGATTGAAAATGTTTTTTACAGAAAAGTGAATGCTGATCTGAAATAAGTATAACAGAGTTCATCGAACGACAAACTGCCGCATTGGTCATTTGGGAGCGTTCCTAATTATTCTGGGGGAAGAAATCTTGCTAAAATCTGAAACATTTGGCAATCCGGAGAAAACGGAATAGCACATGAACTGAACAACAGCATGCTGAATTGCCATCAGATTCAACTTTTTTGTTTGTTTGGGGATGGTTTACAACTAGAGATAATAAATTGAACAAATTGCTCGAATAATGTGACTGCATTATTTGATACCACACCTGTTTTTTCAATGCATCTTCGGAAACAAAGGCACACTGAACTAACTGATCTTTTTGCTGTGCTTTCTCTTGCAGCGGCGAGAAAGCATTCTGCAGCGCCGAGTGCCGTGACCAGGAGATCCTGCTCGAGGAGGAAGCCGAGAACAACAACATCAACCTGGGCTCCCCCCGCTCGTCCTGCTCGTCCCTGCACGAGGACATCTTCATGGCCGGCATGATCGTCGCGACATGACCCTCCGCGACGATGGCCCGACCATGAGCACACACACACCGTCTTCGCCTCGACAAGCAATCATGCACTCAACCAATTTTTCCCTCTGCTATCACAGCCAGATCCATCCACATTCATCACCAGTGCACATTGCCATCGTCGATGAGCCTGCTGTTTATTTGATTCAGCAAGTGGAGAGCTGGAGAGGAGGAGACGGTGTTGGTTCGTTCTTGGTGGGTCATCGTCACTTGTGGCGGGGGTCGGATCGGATGAGCTGCTGCTGCTGCCATTTTTACCAGTCCCGGAAACCTGCGGGGATCTGGGCTTTGTAGTAGAACCAAGAAAAAAAAAAGAGGTCGCCTGCCTGCCTGCCTTTTAGTCCTGTAGTTTTGATCTTAAGGCTGCTGGCTAGTGCCACCCATCCTTTTTCTTCTTCTTCTTTTTTTGTTTTGTTTTTCCTCCTGCCGGCAGCAGTGACCATGTCTGCACATTGCTACACTACCCTGTGAGAGATAATGACATTGAGCTGCTTTGGGTCATTTCCATCCCTCTCTTTTACTTTGAGCTGCAGTTGCACTGATGATGATGATCATGATGGACAGACAGGACATGATCGATGATGATGATGGTTTAACTGACTTGATTTGCCTGCTCCACTACAACTAAAAATAAAGGCATCTTTTCCTCCATGGCCTACCAAAACCTGTCTAGCTAGGGCTAGATTATACTACATAATGGAGCGAGATCAAGAGAAGGACAGTAATAAAAAACTTATAACTAATAGCTGAACTGCTGAAGTTATCAAGCAAGACAACCAGACTAGAATATAATCTCCCAACCAACATGGAGAGATAAGCAATACCTGTTTGAAAGATGAGAGTTCAACATATTTGACTGATGATCAGTACAATGTTCAATGGTGATCTTGGCCTGGGAGTGACTTGCTGAAAACTTGTGCTGATCCTGGAGCCTAAATATAGCAATAGTAGTACCAGTGGCAATAGGCGAATGACTGGCAAGAGGCAAGTGACGCACGCAGTGCCAGATAGAATTAAGAAAGCTTTTGCTGAATTCTATGGTGAGACCAGATGAGCAGATACTATATTCACCGCGGCAGGCAGCGAGAATTCAGGATGGAGCCGATTTTTCTAGAAATGGGGCTCTGCCGATCCTGGAAATGAACCTGACAGGGCAGGGCAGAGGCCCCTCCCTGTATGGCTGTATGTATAGGATTCAGAGCCGGCCACGCCCATTGCTGAGATGAGCTCGACGTCTGGTGGTGATGATGGGCGGGTACGTCGTGTGTGTGAGTGTGCGTGCGACGCTGCACGGGCGGCGCCGTGGCCGCGCGTGCGTCAGCTTTTTATTTTTACGGCGGTAGTTTCGGAAAGTTGCTGGCACGTTTTAACCGCGAGGAGCAACGGACGGGAACATGCAGAGCGTGCGTGCTGCAAAAAAAGGGAAGGACACGCTGCGTACAATTTACACGTTCTGTTGTCTTTTTTTTTAAATGTTACCAAAAGAACTGCTAAATTCATTGATTACATAGAAACTTAAACAAAGTAAAGGGGTGGAAAAAACAAGGGCAGAGGGATCCCGTAACCCCCGACAAACAGAAACAAGAGGAAACAAAAAAAAATTGAAGAAACTAGCGACGCCACCACGATAGAAATCAGCCCGGGTCGAAGGGGATTTGGCGCCTGCCATGTTCCAAAGGAGGGCTTCGTCATTGATGCGGACAATCAGGCCATCAGCGTTTAGTTCTTCATGTTGAAAAAGACTTCGGTTTCGTTCCTTACAGATTTACCACGACACAAGCAATTGCATCTGCGTGCCACTTCTTTTGTCTGCTATTGAGTTTTCCCTGCAGCAATGCAGCCATTGTGAGACAGCTTGTGCTTCGTTCCATGCCGTGGGGTTTAGGGCTGGCAGGTTAAAAGACACGGCAACCGTTTCCCAGATAGATCGCGACCACGGGCATTCCACTAGAATATGCCAAGAAGTCTTCAAATTTCGGATGCAAAGCGGGCAGTAATAGTTGTTTTCCCAACCCCGGTGTTGCAGTGCATCGGCGGTCAAAATACGCCCAAGGGCCGCCGTCCAAAGGAAAAACTTGCATTTCCCCGGCGCCTATCCCTTCCAGATGGTGGTGCAGAAGTCGGACTTGGTAGCCCCGCTGAATTGTAGGAGGTAAGCAGAGCGGGCAGTGTATTCACCGGAATCCTCAAGACGCCAGCAGATCGTGTCCACTCTTGTCTCATCTAGCTGAACCCCGTCAATGGCACGAGCAAGATTCGGAAGTTAGGGTAGCGTGTCCTCAGAGAGTCCCTGGCTTAAGTCGGTGAGCCATCTAGTTGCGTGAAGAGCCTCTTTGACTGATCTGTTTTTTGCGAGAGGATGCTTTGTAGAGATTTGGAGCTATGTCCATAGGTGAAATGCCCAAGAGCCAACGGTCTCGCTAAAAATTGGCAATAGAGCCGTCCCCAAGAGTGATCTCAGTGGCCGCTGCGAAGAGACACCTGTCTGTCTTATCGAGGTAGCTTAGAGCCAACCCAAGGTCTATGTGGCGATTTCCAAGCCCGCCAAAGCCACAGTAATCTGAGCGCGCGACCGAACTTTCATAGGTCCATGATGCTAAGCCCACCAAGCTGCTTTGGTCTATAGACCACCTGCCAGCTGACTCTCGGCAGTTCCCACCATTGCATGAGCCCTCTCCTCGCCATAGCCAGGCTCTACATTTCTTCTCGATATGCTCCAAGACCCAGGACAGAATAATGTGGCAGGTCATCAAGTAAATGACCACCGAGGTAAGCATGCTCTTAAGCAAGACGAGACATCCTTCACGAGATAGAAGGGAGCCCTTCCAGGCTGCAAGGAGCGCGTCGATCTTGTCTAGGAGCTCCTGAAAATCCCCTTTCCGAAGCTGAGTTAGGGATAGCGGCATGCCAAGATACTTGCAGGGGAAATTTTTAACTGTGATGCCTAGAGGTTGCAGAATACTTTCAATGTCCAGACCACCGCAGCGGATGGGCATGGCCGAGCTTTTGTCAATGTTCGTTGTTAACCCAGTGGTAGCTGCAAAGAGGTCGAGCACATAGTTGATCATAGATGTGTCGTGTCGTAGTGGTCTGACAAAAAGCGCAACATCATCGGCGTATAGGGAGGTTCGGATCAGTGAGCGCCGCCTAGGGAGACACTTCTCGGAAGTTAATAGAATTGGTGGTAGTTCTCGTAAGAAAAATAAAACACCGGGCGTCATTTACCGGTGAAAATCTGGGTGTAGACAGAGAGGGAAGATCACAAGTCGATGGAATTTGAATCTGTTAACCATTTCTTTTGAGCCATTTTCACATGGTCCTCGCGTGGAAGCGAATCCACAACTCAGTGGCTAGAAGGGTGGTTGTATCTCCAGTCCACTAGAGTTTAAACCCCAGGTTTGACATTGTGTGTTGCATAAAAGGTGTAATATTTTTTTTAGTGGGACGCGACATTTCCGTCGACAACGAGGCGTCTGTGGTGACTTCGTCAATCTTAAGACCCAATCCGCCGGCTCAGTCACTCGAAGATGTTCATAGTGTAGGGTGTGCGTGTATGCGTTTATAGGGGTGGATGCATGTACTTGTTGTGAGCGTCTACTATTTGTACAGTGTTTCTTAAAAAAATACATCTAACTTAGTGTAGCTAAAGTCAGCAAATCCATGGCCAATTACCCTTTAAGAGCAAAAACAAATTGTCGCCTTGACCACACTTGCTCAATGGTCAGATACTTTCTACTCCTAACAACCCGCTCTCTATATAACATAGGGAACCCCAACCCCACATCCCATGCCCCCCCTCCTATCCTCACCCGTCGCTAACCAACTCTCGACGCAAAGGCAACATACAACAAATACCATATCTCCTCTACTAGTAGGGAAACTCCATGAGCCCGATCTTATGCAGAGCTAGCCGCGCACGATCTTGTGTGTCCTATCTGCGTCGGATCTTGCGCAGCCCTTGAGGCCGTGTCATACTCGTTCGGCAAGTTTGTTCGTTACCCTCTCTAAACATTGTAGGGTTGCATGCATGCAAAAAATTGCCCTACACGAACCAACAAGATCATTTATGAAGATTGCAAGAACGAGATTAGATCTAGATCATCATACCAACGTTGAAGCAGAAGAACTTGGTGATGATCATTGATGCAGAACTTGATGAATTCCTCAATTAGATCTCGCGAGGATCTCAAGTGTGATCCCTCCATCAGTATTCAACGTATATTCATCCAATCCGTCAAATCTTTGTCGTACAGAACGTCAAACTAACGATGAGAATATCGCAACCTTTCGGCATCCATGTGGAGAAATCGCCGTTAAGGAGAGATAGATAGATAGAGGGGGGCTACACCTCACGTGGAGAATATTGTGTGTTACGAGGTGCTCCCTCATGGGATATATAGGTGAAGGGGAGAGGGAGGTGTGCTTGGAGAGGGGCAAGGGAGGGAGGGGGGGAGACGGGAAGCCACCGCCGCCTTCCCCTTTTTGTCGCCAACCCCTAGGAGGAAACCCTAAGGTGTCTCCTCTCCCTCAAAGAAAGGTTATGGAAGGCCCCTTATCCTTTCCTTTCTTAAAATACCGCCTCCCTTAATTCTTAGAACATTCCAAAATCAAGCATATCAGTATATGTAAAATTTCTGATAACCTTAATTAAGTAAGATATGCATATTTGTATAGTAGGAAATATCTCGGACCTTCCAAAATCAACACCGACTATTATATGGAAATGTTTTGGTGCAGCCCAAAGAGGTGCGCCTCACATATGAGGTCATGCTATCCCATGCGACCACCCCTCTCTTCCGGGCTTCACCTCCGGCAACCCTTCGGATTTTCTGATAAAATCCATTATGCATATTTCTCTCTCCAAAATTTTTGAAACCTTTCGACAATTTTTGAAAGAGTCAATTACATCTTTCTGTAACCCTATATTAACCACGTAAATAATTCTGACAAATACCAAAACCCTTCCAATAACTCCAGAATGTTTTCGATATTTCTCTAGAAATATTTTAATATCTCTCTATCAACCACATACCATAAATGAAAGACTTCTCACAATTTGATTGAATAAACTTAAACTCGTGACTCAAAGGGTTCAGTAATATATAGACATGACTCAGAAACACTTCCAGATGAAGAACCAAGAACATGAGAATGAATGTCCATGTTGGCTCCAATACACTGCACAAATATCATCGAGTGAACCCGTTCAGTATACAGATGTTAATCTGATTGCTTTGTGATACTTAGGAAAACCGAAGATGAGACTTCGGTATCCTCGTGACTCATATCCTCATCACTATACCCATTATCCTCGTCCCCACTTCATCCTCTGTACTTGTTAACATATTCTGATGTCCTTATAATCATGATCATAAAGTGTATGCGCAGACGATAGGTTGACATCAAATATCAAGAGGGCCTAGATTGTATCTCTCCATCGTCAGGAGGAGCAAGATCTCATTCTTCAACTATCCAAATCCCCAATCATACTATCAAATATACCCAAAAGCCACCTTTTATAACCAACCTTTTATAGATGATGTTTTGATGATAATCAAAGTATATCTTATAGTATGTAGGAATTTGATATTCTCATGGTTTAAATACTAAAACATAATAAAATTATATTATGATGAACTTTTTTACGGGGACTATTATGATGAACTATGACTTATCAAGATATGGTCTCTAAGTAAATTATATAGTTGGATCGGTTCAGCACTATTGTTCTTCTAACAATGTGCTCTCATTGTTGTTGCCGGTATCCTTATTACATTTAACAATACCCATGATAAAAGATGATTATATTACAACACATGAGTTTGTCTTAGAGACGAGACTAGAAACAGCTTGGTATTTACTTCTCTACGTGTTTATGATTTTCCTTGGATTTTCGTATTAGAGACACAGAATAGTTAGGAATACTCATGTGGTTCCCGAAACATGCATCACATGGCAAAAGGGCAAAGGGAAAAGCCGGGTGACTGTTGAAATATATTGTCTAACCTTTTTCATTAGTTCGGACCGTTGGTTGCGTTAGCTAGCACATGCAATTTAATATGGTATCATAGCAGAAGGTCCTAGGATCAAATTCTAACCAACGCAAAAATTTAAAACAAATATTGTGAATTCCCAAACATGGGTCACAAATATTTTTTCTATGTTGCTTTGCGTCACTTTTGTCCGACGGATGAGGCTAGATGGCAGATAGAAGGGTACATGTTACGGTGTGACATCACGTGATCTCAGTCCGGTATTTTTTTGCCAAATCTGTCCAAATCTGGTAACTTCAACCAAGTCTGACCCCTTTACGAAACTAATTCGGAATCTGACCCCTGGGGTCGGCGCCATTTTAAATGGTGCCGAAGTTGTGCAGTACGGCGCCAAGTCGCAGCAGCCGGGAAGCAGGCCAGAGGGGTCGGCGCCGAGGTTCGGCGCCGTATCAAATGGCGCCGACCCCTCTGGCCTGCTGCGACTTGACGCCAAACTGCACAACTTCGGCGCCATTTAAAATGGCGCCGACCCCAGGGGTCAGATTCCGAATTAGTTTCATGGAGGGGTCAGACGTGGAATTAGTTTCGCCAAAAGGTCAGATTTGGCAAAAAATACCTCAGTCCGTGCCGAAGGCCTTCAATACTGGTAGACCTGTCACTTCAGTTTGGTCACTTGTGCTAGCCTCGTACAGGAGTGTGTTTTGTATTTTTTTTGCACAATAAAAGGGTCGAGTCGACCCTAGAAGCTGCATGTTGGCCCCTTACAAATAACACCCTAGCAAAGCTAGAAAAGAAGAAAATGGGCCTCCACTTTACGAAAAACACCTCAAAACTAAAGGATAAAAAGCAATCAAGTCCCTGGGCGTTTCTGTTAAACGGAGTCGATTAGGACTGCTGTCAATCCTAGAATCTGTTGCTAACCAATGGTGATTAGATATCTCTGTAGATAGCTAATCCTTATTAATCCTAACAACTTTGTAATGTTGTGTTTCTGATATATAAGGAAAGCAACGCCAGCCCTAGAGGCACGCGACACAAATCAATCTACTCATATTTTCTTATATGGTATCAGGCTCCTAAGAAAACTCCATGGCTCCACCCAATCCACCTCCATCCACGCCGCCGGTGAACATCATTGCCGCGCTGGCCGCTGCCATCACAATCAAGCTAGATCAGGAGAATTTCCTGCTCTAGAAAGCTTAGGCTCTGCCTGCGTTGTACAACAATGATCTGTATGGGTTCGTTGACGGAACCAAGGCGGCCCCGCCGAAGAAGTTCGCCGCTTCAACCGGGAGCTCTAATGAAGTTGACAACCCTGAGTATCCCATCTAGTTCAAGCAAGATCAGCAAGTGCTGAGTGGCATGCTTTGCCTCCCTCACACCGTCCGTGCTTGGCCATGTCCAGCTCCTCAAGACTTCGGCCCAGGTGTGGGAGGCCCTGGAGAGGACGTTCTCCTCCAGATCCAAGGCGTGGATCGTGCAGCTCCGCACTGCGCTGGTGAAGCCCAAGCGCAGGGACATGTCGATGTCCAACTACTACCACCACACAAAGAATATCGCCGACACGATGGCGGCAATTGGGAATCCGCTTGGCGACGACGAGATCGCCTCATACATCCTGGCTGGTGTGAGCGAGGATCACGAGAATTTTAGCACATCAATGTACATGCTTCCTGGGAAAGAGGACTTCGTGCTTAGTGACCTGTATGGTCACATGGTCGCGTACGAGGCGCGCATAGGCGATCACACATCCAGAGGCCAGTTTCAGCACTCCGCCAACAACACCGGGAGCGATGGTGGCCGCGACGGTTTCCAGTGTGGCGGAGAACGTGGCCGTGGCGATGGCAGCCGCGGCAATGGAGGAGGACGCCACAATGGTGGCTACAATGACAACGGTGGCGGCCACAATGGCTACCGAGGTGGCTATGGTGGCTACCAAGGCCACCAAGGAGGATACCATGGAGGTGGCAACGACAGCGGCCGTGGCCACAACCCTGGGCGCGATGGATCAGCTCAGGGAGGAGGAGGACGTGGACGCGGTGGCGGCAAGTCCACGTGCCAGATCTATGGCGTATACGGCCACGACGCACTCTGCTGCTACAATCGCTTCAACCACGCCATCCAGCCGAAATCTTCGAACCGGAAGGCCTCCTACTCAAACTCCAACGAGTATGATGAGAATTGGGTGTTGGACTCCGGCACGACGAACCATATGACGAACGACCTGAGTTGGCTTCACGTTCAGGACGTCTACCACGGCAACAATCAGATCCAGGTGGAAAATGGTACGCATATACCCATCCTACATATCAGTGAATCATATTTACCTGGTTAAACTCATCCCTTACGTCTTAAAAATGTCTTACATGCTCCTGATCTTTCTAAAAATCTATTATCTGCTAGTAAACTTGCCTTTGATAATGACTGTTTTGTTGAACTTCATCCTCGTTCTTTTGTCATCAAGGATCGCATCACGAAGGAAACTCGACTACAAGGTAGAGGTCATCGCGGACTCTACCCCGTGCCACACCCACGCCCCCGCCAAGCCTTCCTCACCACACCATCCAAGGACGTGTGGCACCAGCGCCTCGGTCATCCTTCTTCTATCATCGTCCAAGCCATCCTCTCCACAAATAAGTTAGAGTCATCCACAAATAAAGATTTAGTCACACATGTGTGTGATGCTGTCAACAAGCTAAAGTTCATTAGCTTCCCTATGAGTTGTCTAGTCGAGTTTTCCATGTTCCCTTAGAACTTGTCCACACAGATGTGTGGGGTCCTGCGATTAAATCTGCATGCGGTTTTAGTTACTATGTAAGTTTCTTGAATGATTTCAGTAAATTTTCTTGGGTTTACTTGTTAAAACACAAATCCGATGTTGAGCATATCTTCTATCAGTTTCAGAATCGTGTTGAACATTCTTTTAACAAGAAAATATTGTCGATCCAATCTGATTGGGGAGGAGAATATCACAAATTAAATCGCTATTTTTGTGACACTGGCATTACCCATAGTCTCTCGTGCCCACACACGCACCAACAGAATGGTGACATTGAAAGAAAACACCGTCATCTTATCGAAACAGCCTTGGCTCTTTTAGCCCAAGCCTCTCTTCCTCTCCGCTTTTAGGGTGATGTTGTCCTTACTGCTTGTTATCTTATCAACAGAATGCCTAGTCGTGTTATTCACAATGATACATCGGCTCATAAACTTTTTCAAACTCCCATTCGTTACGATCTCCTTCGCGTGTTCGAGTGCGCTTGTTGGCCTAACTTGCGCCTTTATAACAACCGAAAACTTGATTTTCGGTCACGCCGGTGTGTCTTCCTAGGGTACAACCCTGATCACCTCGGTTTCCGGTGTCTCGATCGCTCGACGGGGCATATCTATGTGTCATGTGATGTAGTGTTCGACGAACGCGTGTTCCCGTTTGCGGCTGAGTCTCCCCAGTATTCCCTTCCTACCGAAGATCTTTTGCTCCTTCCTGAACCAGTTGATTCGCCTTTATGTAGTGATAAGGCACCTGCTACTAATTCTGCCCCAAGTTTTGTTGTTGTTTCAGGTACTGACGACGACATCGATCATGCACTGCATGGCCTGCATGCACCCCCTCACGTTGATCTCGGGGGGCCAGTGGCGGGCGCTGAAGATGGCCCACCCGAGGCCCATCTCGATGCCCCGGACGCGGAACCATATTCGCCTTCCTCCCTGGCTACCCCACCTACTGGGCCGCCCATGACGACCCCGGCCCGTCATCTCCTTCGTCACCGTCCTCTACTGGCACGCCATCACCAGCCCCGTCACCACCTCGAATGCGCACACGTCTTCAGAACAATGTAGTGCGTTGATACGTCGGAAACGTATCAATAATTTTTGTTGCTCCATGCTTGTTTAGTATCTACTTTGCTTTACTTGTCTACACTTTGAGGTTCTTTTTACATGTTTTCTGGTACTAACCTACTAACAAGTTGCAATAGTGCCAGATGCCTGTTTTCTGCTGTTTTTGGTTTTAGAAAAGTTAGTAAAGAAATATTCTCAGAATTGGACGGGACAAATGACAAAGTTAATTACTTTTCGTGGGGAACAAGAAGACCAGAGGAGAGCCGGGGGAGGCGAGCCAGAGGGTCCAACCCCCCAGGCGCGGGCCCACCTGGCTAGGGTTTGGTGCCCCTGGCCGGCCCCTCTGCCTCCCCCTTCGCCTATAAGAAGCCCCCAATGCATAAACTCTGAGTTCCCGATCAAATATCCACGAAACCGTCTGTAGCCGCCGCCACCATCATCCCTAGATTGGAGGGGATCTGAAGTTCTTCCCGGCACCATGCCGGATTGGAGATCATCCTGGAGGCCTTCTCTCCGGTATGATGCGTGAGTAGTTCCACCTTGGACTATGGGTCCATGTAGTATCTAGATGGTTGTATCTCCTCCTTTGTGCTTTCATGTATAGATCTTGTGAGCTCCGTTCATGATCAAGATCTAATCTATTTGTAATCATGCATGTTGTGTTTGCGGGGATCCGATGGATATTGAGATTATTATGTTGGTTTGATTAATGTTTTTGTCTTTATGATTCTATCATGTCTGTGTTGTTTGTGATCTTGCATGCTCGTTGCTAGTGGTTATCTTGGCCAAGTAGTTGCTAGTGACTCCAAGAGGGAGTATTTATACTCGATAGTGGATTCATGCCTCTAGTTTCCAAGGGAAGTGACAATAATCTCTTCGGTTGTAGATGTGTTGTTGCTACTGGGGAGAAAGCAACAGTCTCTTGTTCATGGAACATGTGGATTGTTTACCTTACACACTTTGCTTAAAGCAGTTGTATGTTGCTTGCAACTAAATACTGGAGGGGGTTCAGATGATAACCTAAAGGTGGACTTCTAATCATAGATACAGTTGGATGGCGGTCTTTGTATTTTGTTGTATTGCCCAATCGAATCTCATAGGATCTTTCTGACTGGTAATTGCATTATTATGCCTTGCCCAGTTCCTGTCAATTGCCCTACTGTAATTTGTTTACCCTTCATGCCATGTTGTTTATCTAAGGAGAGCACCTCTAGTGAACTATGGACGCCGGTCCAATCTTTACCATTATTACATCCTCCAGTGTTACTTGTTTACTTGCTGCAAACCATTACCTTCCACACCATACGTTTAATCCTTCGTTACAACAAACCGGTGAGCTTGACAACCTCACTGATTCGTTGGGAAAAGTCTTGAGTTTGTGTTGTGCAGGTCTTCGCGTTGCTTGCAGCACCTGTGTGGCGTTTCCTTCCTCCTTCTGGTTCGATAACCTCGGTCTCAACTGAGGGAAAACTTGTTGCTTGCTCTTCACACCTTATGCTTGGGGTTACCAATGAAGTGATCCACATCAACATGTCGAGCATCATCATGCGTCCGATCAAACTACTTGCTGACATTCTTTGGTATGACATCTCAAAACGAGGTTTTGCAGCTGAGCCATCTCTCATGTTGATGCACTTGGAGTCCTAGCGTGGAAAGCTTCTATGGACGAAGAGGTTCGAGCTCTTCATCAGAACCGAACCTGGCAGCTTGTCGAAGCGCCTCGTGGGCATCATGTTGTTGGATGCAAATGGGTTTTCAAACTCAAACAAAAACAAGATGGCACTGTTGATCGGTACAAGGCTAGGCTCGTTGCTAAGGGATTTACTCAGCGTCATGGCATTGACTACACCGACACATTTCCCCTGTTGTTAAGCCCACCACGGTGCACTTGATCTTGTCCATCGCCGTGTCTCGCGGCTGGACTCTTCGACAAGTTGACGTTCAGAACGCCTTCCTCCATGGCGATATCCAGGAGGAGGTGTATATGCATCAGCCACCAGGGTATGTTGATCCTGATCGACAGAATCATGTCTGTCGGCTACATAAGTCTTTGTATGGGTTAAAATAGGCGCCCAGATACGTCTTTGTTCCATCACAAGCAGATACGTCTTTGTTCATCTATGCAAATTCTCGAGTCACCATCTACATGTTGATCTATGTGGACGACATCATCATTACAAGCTCCTGCTCTGCAGCTGCTGGAAAGTTACTCGTTCAACTTCGTGACTCATTTGCTGTGAAGGATCTGGGGGAACTTTCATATTTCCTTGGTACTCAGCAATCTGATGGCATTGCACTTACTCAGTCCAAATATGTTGTAGATCTCCTTCAGAAAGTAAACATGCATACGTGCAAGGTGAGCAACACACCGATGGCAGCTTCTGATAAACTCAGCAGAACAACTGGAACACCGTTATCTGATGAGGATGCATTCATTTACAAAACTAACGTTGGGGGACTGCAATATCTTTGCATGACTAGGCCAGATATCTCTTTTGCAGTAAACAAGGCTTGTCAATTCTTGGCTGCACCGACAGATGTGCATTGGTCAGCCTCCAAGCGAATCTTGAGGTATATCAAAGGTACAGTGGATGTGGGACTGAAGATAACACGCTCAGCGTCGACAGATCAGTGTCTATACCGATGCCGATTGGGCAGGATGTCCAGATGACCGAAGATCGACAGGTGGCTATGCGGTGTTTTACGAGCCCAACTTGATCTCATGGAGTTCAAGGAAGCAGCCAACTGTCAGTAGATCAAGAACGGAGGCATAGTACAAAGCTATTGCAAATGGTATAGCAGAAGTCACCTGGTTACAGTCAGTACTTCGAGAACTGAAGGTTTTTTAGTCGCAGGCTCCAGTTTTATGGTGTGATAACTTAGGAACTACTTTCCTCGCAGCTAATCCTATTTTCCATGCGAGAACGAAGCATATCGAAATTGACTTTCATTTTGTGCGAGAGAAAGTGTCAACAGGGGCACTAAAGGTTCAGTTCATCTCAACTCAAGATTAGTTGGTAGATATATTTACCAAGGCACTTGGTAGAGATTCATTTGATAAATTGAAGTATAGGTGGAATTTGGTTAGCACCCGTTTGGATCGAGAGGGGCTGTTAAACGGAGTCGGTTAGGACTGCTGTCGATCCTAGACTCTGTTGCTAACCAAGCGTGATTAGATATCTATGTAGATAGCTAATCCTTTGTAATCCTAACAACTCTGTAATCTTGTGTCTGTGATATATAAGGAAAGCAACGCCAGCCCAAGAGGCACGCGACACAAATCAATCTACTCATATTTTCTTATAGTCTCCACCACCGACGAACTCCGGCGACCTCCAGCCGAGTACCAGCGAGGTCGAGGTCTTTTGTCCGTGACGCCTTCCGAACTGGAGAAGAAGCAGACTACGAGCCATCTTGGCAACGACGGGGACGAACCACTTGCCCTTACCAAGACGTCGAGCTCTGGAACTAAACTTCGAACAGGGGCCTCCGATGGAGGTTGAAACCCACGGCCGCCCTTCGGCCAAGATAGCTTCGGCTTCATCGTCGTTGCTTGGAAAGCTCCTAGGTTGCAGCTTGTCAAATTGGACGCCCAAGAGAGAACCACATCACGCACCTTCCATCTCCTTGATGGCAAGAGCAAGCTGAGGCAGGATCTTCCTAGCGCCATGGACATCGCCCTCCTTCGCAAGCAGAGAGGTATGAGTCGCCTTGCTCCACCTCGGCCCCTCACCACCATGGCCGGCCGGGGAAGATAGAACCTCAGTGAGTGCCAAGATGCACTCACTCTCCTCCTCGCCACCACGGCCGGCCAGGAGAGGGAGCACATCAGCACCACCCTGCAGCAGAAGAGAGCTCCTAAAACACCCTTTATTAATGAAGCCGCTAGCCACCTCACCACTCGTCGCCTTCGGCTTCCTCCACTGGAGATCCGCGACCAGAAGCGAAAGCAGCAGCGAGGGCAAGATCCAGGGCAAGAGATCTCGCCGCAAACTCCCGGCAAAGCGCCAAACCGCGGCAAACTGCCGCAAAAACCTACTACTCCTACACCTAGACCTAGATCCGACGCCGCCCCTTTGTCCATCTCCGACCGACTAGTCTGGCGGAGGGGACGCAAGGGCGGCCCGGCCAGCGGCGGCTGACTCTCAAGGGGAGGGGAGAAAGGGCCAAGGAGAGGAGGGGAGTGAGTGTGATGCACTACTGGCTCGTTTTGTACTATTTACTTGTGGCTTGTAGGATAGTAAAATCTCCTCTTTTCATTTTGCTGACAGACACGACTATAGCTGGGCGTTCCGGGCCGGGCCGGGTTCGGGCCGGGCCTGACAAAGCCCGCCCGTGCAAACCCCAGGCCCGGGCCTGACCCGGCTGTCGGGCTTGAAAAATAAGCCCAAGCCCGGCCCGTGGTGCACATATTTCTTCGGACCGTCGGGCCACGGGCCGGGCTTCTCCCTATTTTTCACTTTTCTCTGGCCCAAGCCTGGCCCATGCATCCTTCGGGCCGTAGTTGTGAAGCCCAGGCCCGGCCCACGGGCCTTAAAAGCCCGGCCCGTCGGGCTTTTTTCGGGCTGCCCATGCCTAGGTATATACACACGCTCCCATCATGCTAAATGAGTGGCCAAAATAAAACAAATCAAAACTGACCGGATCGATCATCAGAAACCAGGGGCGAATCTATCCGGGTATGCTTCGATAGTCTCGAGTCTACTCTCTCATTTCTTCGGAATATTCCTATGTTGAACAAGATGAATGGTCGCTTTTGATGGGCCATGGCTGTGGGCTTTTTCCTAAAAGGAGGATTGTAAATACCTGTAAAAAAAGTAAGAGGATTGTAAAGACTTAAAGGTGTTGGGTCTAGGTCCATAGATCAAACCGTTGATCGTGGCCTACTAGGAAAAGCAATTGTCCTCCGATGGTAAAAAAGAAGAAGGAGAAAACACATATCTACGTGGCTCAATTGTCTATCCCTTGCTGAGTATAACTTCCGTTCTCCTCTAGTAGTATTTCTTTCTTATAAAAGAAATGCTCTACTTGTACAGTTAAAGAGTTTAAAGACGGCTTCCTTGCTTTTATTTTGATAAATTGCAAATACCGGACAATCTATTACGCATAGTTCTTATATTAGAAAAAAGTCTAAAACAAATTAGCTGCAAAATATAAGACTTTCTAGCAGTGCAATTTGAATAGCATAAATTTTATTGTTGAATCAAATTGTCACAAAATTGCCAAGCGTTTTTCATTAGTTCAGACTTTTGGTTATGTTGGCTACTGCATGCAATTTAATATAAGCAGGAGGTCCTAGGATTAAATTCTGGCAAACGCAAAAATAAAAATAGTATCACGGCTTTCCAAATATGCGTCGAAATATGCCGAAAAGGCAAAAAACATAGGATGACTTTTAAAATAAATTGTCTAACTCTTTTCATCGGAATTTTTAATTATATTGATTAGTGCATGCAATTCAATACACTGAAATACAGCAAAAAAAAAAGAGTGGAGAAATAAAGTAGTACTACTCTTGAGAAGGATTTTTCTCTTATGGTAATTCATCTTTTTCTTTTTTCTGTATCTCGCTTGCTCTCTTCGGCCTGTGAACGTGAGAGCTTGATTTCTCAATAAATTAGTACTTCTTTCGTTTTAAAATATAAAATACAAGATGTTTTGGGTTGTAAAAAAATATCTAGACCTTTTTAACATATTTACTTTAAACTTAAATAAATCTACGTACTAAAAGAAATCTAAATTGATTTATTTCATAAATATTAGGAAAAGTGTCACTGAGTGTAATCTTGCCACAACTCGCCGGGATGCGAGTGTGAACCAGACCAGGAAAAGTGCCAGTGAGTGAACCTGGCATATTTGGACCGATGTATACGAACCGTGCTGTTTAAGCTGTTTGTAAAGTGTTACTATACGGGATTCCCATGCCTCAAGACAATAGTACATATACGATTTTGTCTGATACTTGAGTAGCTCTTAGACTCGGACTTGTTCGGTCCAAATCGTACCGCTCCTTTGTCCATCTGGGATTTGGCAGATATTACACGGTGAACACGAATCCAACGACAATTACGAGCAGTTACGTCCATGAAGCCGACCTCATGGCGAAAATTAAAATTTGATCCAGTCATGTTTCTAAGAACCTGTTTTTATCCGAATTTGACCGAACTTTGGTTCGGATTTTCAAGGTCATTTTCAGGATTCCAGGAACACCCTGAAAACGACGGACGGAACGAAAAGGGCGTGGGCCAGCTCTGTCAGCGACACAGCCCCATTTTCCCACACTCACTCGCCCAGTCTGCGGCGAAGAGCTCCCTAGCTGTCTCTGTCGCCATGGCTTCGCCGGCGGAGCTCCTCCACGCCGAGACATGACCACGCCTCTAGATGCGCTCGTTGTAGTCGTCGCCCATTTTGCCGCCACTTTCACCCCCCACACTTCGCCGTAGCTCGGCTTCACTGCGAGCTCCCACCACCTCGCCCGCCAAGTGTTCGACGTTTTGTCGGTTTGGCCATGGACTCCGACGACGAGGAGATGCTCGACGTGTTGCTGGAGGAGGAGAACGTCGTTGTCGCCGAAGATGCAGAGCACATGCAGATCCTCGCCTCCATCGCCCAGCTGTATCTGTAGACGCCGAAGCCGAAGCGCGGAGGTTCGGCGAAGGGTCGCCGAAAGTGCAAGGCGAGGCAAAGGATAGAGGGCTACTGCATGTTGTACGCCGACTACTTCGCCGACGAGCCGCTCCACGAAGAGGCTGTGTTTCGGCGCCATTTCAGGATAAGCCGGAAGCTCTTCCTCAAGATCGTGTGTGCCATCCGGGAGTTCAAACTCTATTTCGTGTGCAAGAAGGACTGCACCGGCATGGTTGGGTTTTCCTCACTGCAGAAGTGCATATTGGCGATGAGGTTGCTTGCATACGGAGCGTCGTCTGACAGTGCCGATGACTATCTCTGCATGGCCGATTCCATCGCCATTGATTGCTTGTACAGGTTTTGCAGGGCAGTGATTGCAGTGTTTGGAAAACAATACTTAAGAAGACCCACTACTGAAGACACTGCTCGTATCCTCGCAGTCAATGAAAGTAGAGGATTTCCTGGGATACTTGGAAGCATAGACTGTATGCATTGGCAGTGGAAGAATTGTCCATTTGTATGGCAGGAAATGTACAAAGGTCATAAAGGAGGTTGCACTGTGATACTCGAGGCAGTTGCTGAAATAACATGTGAGCCCCCATGTGTGGTTTTGGTAATTAATGACAATCTTTATGGACTAATGTGTGTATTAAGTTATACTTGTAGGAATTGTCCATTGGCATCGCTTGGAGCTTGTGTCGGCTTCAAGGTCGATGAAATGAGAAGAAGATATATTGTGCAAGCTCAAAATGCGCAATCTTTAGAAGATCTCATGTTTGATGCTTGCCATCCTCGGTGATCATGGATCGATGATGAGGAATCAAGAAAGGCGTTCCATCTTGAGAAGGGAAAGATCGTCTACATCGAGCTCAAGTGGAATGCTCAAGGCAAAGGTATAATCTTGATAGGTTTTCCCTTTTGCCGGTCTTATATTGTTAGTGGAAGACCGGGTTTAGGATAGATAACCGTACTATCAAGAGGGGATCTCGAATAAGTAACTCGATCACATCATTCGGAGAGAGCTCAAACCTTTGCATACTTGCATCATCGTATTTGGTTGTTATTTGGTCTTATCCATGTGAGGATATAGAGCTTGTGGTAATCTCCATAACAAGCTCTTGTTCATCAAAATCGGATCCCTCTTTTATATCTTATTGTGATTTTGATCTATGCGGTTTTTCGGTTTCTCACCAAGTGAGGTATCTC
Source organism: Avena insularis (assembly GCA_023614405.1). Classification (NCBI taxonomy): domain Eukaryota; kingdom Viridiplantae; phylum Streptophyta; class Magnoliopsida; order Poales; family Poaceae; genus Avena; species Avena insularis. The sequence continues at coordinate 23,295,264 of CM042689.1, read as the reverse complement.
ACATTATTATACTTGATACATTCTCACTTGGTGATAACCAATATTTTCACCTTTTATAGGGAAGCTCATGTCGTCCTCTTTCCAACGCAATTGGAATCGGGTCGATCGGACTTACCAATCAAAAGTTATAGTCGTTTAAATATTTGCTGGTCTCCTAGGTACCAAAATGCGGTAGTACCGTATTTTAGTACCTAGCGAGGCAGAAGGTTTTGGAAAGTTGCCAAAATCCACTGCTGGGCTAGGTACCAAAAAGCGGTAGTACCTAGCGCGGCAGAAGGTTTTTTACTTCGTCATTTGGATCTATCCTCCCTTGCTGGACTATGATGTTTCTTTGCATGATCTTATAGAGGTTGTTGTCCTCTTCGAAACGAGCCCAAGATCATCGAAATCGGAGTCCGGATGCAAAAGTTATGGCTGTTTTCGTTCTGTGATGACCGGTAGTACCGGATCAGGATCCGGCAGTACCGGGGTCCGGTAGTACCGCATTTTGGTACCGGGGAGCACAGAGAAAAAATGCGTTTGGAGCCCCAGGAACCCCAGGAAATGTCCGGTAGTGCCGGGAAAGTACGGTGGTACCGGGAAAAAGTCCGGTAGTACCGGGAATCGCGTTTTTGGGCTGCAACGGTTGGATTTTGGAGGGACCTATATAAGGGGCCTTCTTCCCCAATGGTTCCTCAACCTTTCTTGCAAGTTTTCCCCTCCATTGTTTACCTTCTTGAGCTTGCTTTCTCTCAATCCCTCCGATGATTCTTGCATATTCTTGAGGGATTTGAAAGAGGAGATCTAGATCTACAATCCCACCAATCAATCTCTCCTCTAAGTGAGGGGAACATATTGGGATCTAGATCTTGGAGTCTTTTGTGGATTTCCTCCATTGTTCTTCCTCTCTTATTCCCTCATAAGCTTTTGTAGCTTTGGTGGAATTTGGGAGAGAAGGATTTGAACACCTTTGTGGTGTTCTTGCCATTTGCATTTGGTGCATCGGTTTGAGTTCTCCTCGGAGGATTTGGTTTGTTTGACTCTTTGGAGCTTGTTCCTCTTGGGTTCTTGGAACCCTAGATGGTTTTGTGGCCTTGGTGGCATTGTGGCCTTTTGTGGCATTTGTTGGGAGCCTCCAATTAAGTTGTGGAGAAGTGCCCCAACCTTGTGAGAGGTTCCGGTCGCCACCGACAAGTGCACCGATAGTGGAAGCGTGGATCGATCCCGTTGGGGCGAGATTCACCGAAGAATAAGGGAGGCCTTTTGTGGCGTTGGTGGTTTGATACCACCCCTCTCCAAACGAGACGTACTCCATGTTGGGAGGAACTCGGTAAAATATCGGTGTCCCCGCGTGCCTCGGTTATCTCTATCCCGAGCTCTTTACTTATGCACTTTACATTGTGATAGCCTTCGTGCTTGAAGTAATATATATCTTGCTATCACTTTGTTGCTTGTATTGCTTAGCATAAGTTTTTTGTGCACATAGGTGAACCTTAGTTGTTCTCGGTTGTGCTTAACAAAGTAAACACTAGTTTTATTCCGCCTTTGTTGAGCCACTCTAGGAAAAGTTTTAATCGCCTATTCACCCCCCTCTAGGCGACATTTGTATCCTTTCAATTGGTATCAGAGCCCGGTCTCTCATTTTAGGCTTCACCGCCTTGAGAGTAAAGATGTCGGCTAGGGGATTTGTGCACAAGGACATGCTCACATTCGATGGCACAAATTATGATGTTTGGAAAATTCGCATGCTTAATTTATTTCGGGAAATTCACCCAATTATTGAGGGATATCTATATGTGGGTCTCTCTTCTCCTATGGATACCCAAAATGAATCTTTAGAGGAGAAGTTGAACTCCCATATAGATGCTCTAGCTACTAAAATTCTTTTGCATGTTGTGAGCAATGTAGTTCTCTCTTCTATCATGCCTTACTCAAGCGCTCGTGAGATATGGACCAAGCTTCAAGATAAATATAGCAAGTCCAACATTATTGAGGATGATTGTGTTGCTTACACTTCCAGTCGAGATGAGTTCTCATCCTCTACCACTTCACCAACATGTGACTTTTCACAAGATAATGATATGGTGAGTGGTGATAGAAATTGCAATATGGATAGTGTGTTCACTATCTGTAATCCCTCATATCTATCTAGTTGCAATGGTCTATCTTTGGACCTTAACACTTCTAGCACTCAAAATTCCTCACATGCTTGTGTTAATAGTCCTTGCATATCATGTAGAAATGACTTGAATAAATCTCATGATGATATGCTCTTGTTTTCTTGTTGCCATGATAAAAATGCTTCTATTTCCTCTAGTGCTTGTGTTGCTAACCATGTAGAGGAAAATGAAGATTTTATGGGCCAAGACAAGGTCTTGAATAGAGCTACAAGTGCAATCTCATCATCACCTTCCTCCGATTCTCACATATGCCTTATGGCTAAGAGAACAAAGGTAACCTCTTTGGATCCCATTGTATCTCATGATGATGATGATGATGAGGTTGAAAATGATAATGATGATTATAGAGGTAAGTATGATATTACCTCTATTAAGAAAATGGGAGAGGTTGTATTTGGCGCTCTCTTCAAAAATAACATTGCTTCCTCCAACTTTCTTGAAATCTTGAATTATGCTATAGAAGGCAATGATCTTATTGAGGAGCAAGAAAACTTAATTGATGAACAATTTGCGCGTGAGCGTAATTATGCTAATGAAATTGCTCAACTAAATGACTCCCTTGAAGAAGAACAAACCACCAAAGAATCTCTTGAGGAGACTTTCACTCTAGAATTATCTAGAGTAAAAGAATACCATGATAGAGAACTTGTGGTGGCAAACTCCTTCAAGTTTAAAAATGATGAACTTGAAGTTGCTTATGCTAAACTTTTTGAGGATTTTAAGCTTCTTGATAATGGCTCTCGGGTTGTTAAGAGGGAGCTCATCAAACTCACCGAGTCACATGAGCAACTTAAAGCTTCATATTCAAAAGAGCTTGCCAAGTTGCCCTCACCTCTCGCTAATAATGATGATGCTTGTGCTACTAACTCCATTTCTTATGAAGCATCTATTTTGGAGGAGAATGTTGAGCTAAAGGCTCAACTTGCGTTGCTAACTAGCAACTATGGGAAATTAGAAGAAAGTCATGTTAAGCTCTCAAGCTCGCATGAGGATCTTCTAGTCTCCCATGGTAGGCTAAAGTTAGCTCATGAGGCCATCGTGTCAAAGGTAACATCTAGTGGGCCTCATGTGGAAATTAGCACTACATCTACTCCAAATGTTATATTGTCATGTGCTAGTCCTTGTAATTCATCCTCTCACAACCATGCTATCTCTCATGATGAATTACATTCCATACCTTGGTGCTCTAACAATGTAGAATCTACTTCCTCTAGTACTTTTGTTGAAACTAACCATGTAGAGGAAATCAAAGAGCTCAAGGCTTAAGTCACTTCTTTGAAGAATGACTTGAAAAAGGGTCATCAAGGGAAGGCCACACTCAACAAAATCTTGAGTGTGCAAAAATCCCCCAATGACAAGAGTGGACTTGGATTCAACTCCAATGTCAAGAACAAGTCCACTATCAAGTTGAAGCACAAGGACAACAAGAAGAATGGCCAAGATCAAGTCAAGTATCTGGCCAACATTGTTTGCTTCAAGTGTAAGGAAGAAGGGCATCATGTCAAACATTGCCCATTAAAGAAGAAGTTCCTTGGCAAGAAGCAACAAGGGAAGCGTCCTCAAGCTCTACATCTTGTTAGAGATGGGCCTCCTCCCAAGAAGACTCAAGCTCTTCCTCAAGTTGTTGCTTCATCCAAAAATAAATATGGCAAGAGAAGAACTTGCTACATATGCCGTGAGAAGGGGCACATTTCTTCCTCATGCACTATTGGTAACTCCTCATCCCATCCTATCTTGATTGATGATTCTTATTCTCTTTGTAAGGATGAGGTTGGAAATGTGTTTGCCAAATTTGCTGGTGCTCAATGTGGTGTCAAGAAAAGAACCATTTGGGTTGCCAAACCTATTGTGACTAACCTCTTAGGACCCAACTTAGTTGGGGACCAACAAGCCAAAACATGATCAATAGGTGTGTTCTGGAGGGCATTGGAGACTTGGCTACATCATGAAGAATTAAGGGATCTTCATTATTATATTTGTCAAGCCAAGTCATGTGGTTTATATTGCTCCTATTATTATTATATTTCCAATGTTCCTCCTTGCGGTAACATATGCTTAACGCATTTCATTGAAAGTTACTCGCCCCCTTGTGCATGTGTTGGTTTTGTATCTTCCATGCTTTTGTACAAGTTGTGCTTTCCACTTAATTATCTTGAGGTATCAATCATATGTGTGTATGATTAAGTGGCAGAACATGTATGTGTGTTTGTTGTGTTTGAGCCTTTCTTGATTATATTTGGTATCTTATTTGGCTCTTTTTGAGAGATTAATGGATTATCCCATTTTGGGGGAGTGTTATGCTTGGGCATTCCACAATCCTAAATTTGTGTGTACATGAGGAATACCACCTAGTATTTATATTGGATTATTGTCTAGCCTCTATGTGGTACAATTCTCATGAGAAATTTAAGTTTTATAATGTCCATTAATTATCTATATTTGTATCCTTTTGCCTCGTGTTGGTTTTATGGTAGTATCACATTATGGGGGAATTGATATTGATAATTATCTAGCACCTATGTGACACATTTGCTCATACAATTTCCAATTTGCTTGAATGGCTTTATTGATCTTATTTTGGATCTTGTATATGAGAGTGGTTCTTGGTATGTGTTTCCTCATATTTAGATATATATTCGCATGGAAACCATTTGCTTCAAGTTACTCTAATCACTAGTGATTGTGTGACTATTGGAAGCTACCAAGAATCTTGTTTGAAGTATCATGCTCAATTCTTATATTTAGTTATATGCTTCTTGTTGTGTGTATATGATCCTGGATATCCGTATGAACTACCTAGGGAAAATTATTCCCAATATTTCTTGTCCTTGGACATGAGTACTCAATTTAAGGTAGAATTTATTGATCATATTCACTTTGGCCTTTGTTTAATTTTATCCTATATTTGGCCAAGAAAATGTTTTATGTTGTCTCCCAAGCTTCCTTGCTTCTGTTGGATCTTCTTATTTTATTGATATCCTCTTGTGTTTTAGTTAATGTAGGTAGTAGTGATGATCCCATTTGTGTGCATTTTGCATTCTAAACGAAAATCCTACATAACGCACTATCCATGGGGGAGCTCTCCTATATTATTTAGAACATTCATATTTATGCTTCTTTGTTTGATCCATATCGGGTTTTATGTGCTTGGAACCTCAATCTTTTCGTTTTGGTATTTTGTGCCATCATGTGAAGTTTGGGGAGTTTGGTTTCTTGTTGGAACCTTGCTCTTTTTGGAAGTTGGTTTTGTCTCATTCCTTGTTTCTTGATTTGACCATTTTTAGAATGAGATAAATCCTTGAGCATTTTTATTTCTATCTATTTTTGCTCTTTTGGCCTTAGCCTAGTTCATTTGTTGAACTTGTGATCTTTCATGTGTTGAATTGGGTCTTTGATACAATTTGGACACCGCTTGTCTTGTCACACTCTTGTGTGTGCCATCTTGGTTTACTTGGTGTTTTTGTTCAAATTGTATCTCATTTTTGGTTATTGAAAGCCTTGTGCATGCATATTTACTACATATCTATATTATGGCATGCTTGCTTTCTTTGATCCAATATATAGGGGAAACTCCACCAAATCCCATCGGCTAAGTTGTGCATGAAATTCAATTTCATATCAATATGCACATATTTATGTAGAGTCTCTCCTATGTATTGTAGTTGCACTAACTACATTGGACCCAATAAGTTTGGGGACCATTTTGTACTTAAATGTGTTTTAGGTACATTGGAGATAGATTGGATGCTTGTCTCTCAATCTTGAAGAAGTGGTGCGTTAATGACAATTGGAGGCAAGCTATAGGATGATCAATGAATTCATATCCTCTACATCCTACCAATTATATCTCGGTAACAAGTATCTCTTGATCATGCATATTTATATTGCTTCCCACCTTTTGTAGGTTGCATCTTGGCATGGTTTCTTTGATTTTGTATTTATTGTTGTATCTCTAGCCATGCTATTAAGAGGACTCTCTATTGTATATGTGTATAAGTTGAGATGAGTGCATATAATTGGGATTATACAACAGCATGCATATGATCCTCCAATCCCAAATATGTCAATCTAGCAATTTTATTGCCTATCATTTCCTCAACTTCTCTCATGTGCAATAGTGAGATTTTGCTAGTCCATTTTCTCTTATGATACTTGTTGCCTCTCTCCATATATTCCAACTTTCTCCTTTTCCCTTGGTGATAGTTGTAATATATGTAGTGTGTTAGTGTTTGAAGCTCATTAATTTACAATAAGATATATTTGAGCCTTTGGCCGTGCTTTGAAGCAAAAATCTTATTGGTATATGTTATGACTTCATTTTTGCTTCCATGTGCTTCTTGTATATCTTCTTTATGTGTGCATATTTATTTGTTGGCATATGTCTTTGTGATGTTTTCAACTTATATACATATACACATATGAGAAGATAATTTTAGTTGATTTTTAATCCTTGGAGACCACCTTTCTATTCCTTTTGATTCTTCAGTGGCTTCCAAATTTAATTTTCTATGAGTGTTAGTTCCTCTTGTTTGCATATTTGGGCACTCATATTTGTTCTCTCATGCCTTGCATTGTTAAATAAACTTGGATGAGTGAGGATTCCATGATTATGCACCTTGTTCCCAAATACAATTATCATAATTGGTGCATTATCTTTGGGGAGCTCATCTAATTCATTTAATAATGCTCATTTGTCTTATTTCTCATTTATTGTGCCTTAAATGTTTATGGAGAAGTGAGGATTCCATATTTGTGCATTTTCGTATTGAAATACAACGATTCTAAAGTGTGCACAAATCTTGGGGAACTTCTCTATTTTATTTAAGCATTTATTTGATCTTTCATTTGATGTGTTTTAAATGTTTATGGAGGAGTGAGGATTCCATATTTGTGCATTTTTTGTATTGAAATATACCGATTTTAAAGTATGCACAAATCTTGGGGAGCTTCTCTATTTTCTATTTCAAACACTCTTTTGCTCATATCATAACATCTTGTTGTTTCCATTTGGACTCATTTGTTGTTTTCAATTGGTTGTCGGACCTTGTAATTGCTTGCATCATTTGGCTTTATTTTGGCAGTATTCAGGTCCTCGATATAGTCCTACTCCCTCCCAAGTATTCATCATTGGATATGTGCGAAGGCACACCTTTGGAGGAATTATTACTATATTTGCCTTCTAGAACTTGTCACCCATTTCGGCAATCGATGCCAATGGGGGAGAAGTTTTAGAGGGTTTAAGGGAAGTTGGTTGATGCATTGAGTTTGTTCTTAAGCATTTGCCTTTCATGCTCTTGCATCTTTATTGTTGCTTAGCATGTGTTATATATAGAGGAAACTCCACCAATGATAATGATTGGCAATATATGCAATGAAATGCAAGTTCATCACACATGCATAGATTGTGGGGGAGTTTGCTCTATATATGGTGGTGGTACCAATATCACATACTTTTGTAGTATTTGATATTGGTATTACCATCTTATTCATTAAAAATCCTTATATAAACCCTCTTAAAGGGATTGTCATCAATTACCAAAATGGGGGAGATTGAAAGAACATGTGGGCCCCCATGTGTGGTTTTGGTAATTAATGACAATCTTTATGGACTAATGTGTGTATTAAGTTATACTTGTAGGAATTGTCCATTGGAATCGCTTGGAGCTTGTGTCGGCTTCAAGGTCGATGAAATGAGAAGAAGATATGTTGTGCAAGCTCAAAATGCGCAATCTTTAGAAGATCTCATGTTTGATACTTGCCATCCTCGGTGATCATGGATCGATGATGAGGAATCAAGAAAGGCGTTCCATCTTGAGAAGGGAAAGATCGTCTACATCGAGCTCAAGTGGAATGCTCAAGGAAAAGGTATAATATTGATAGGTTTTCCCTTTTGCCGGTCTTATATTGTTAGTGGAAGACCGGGTTTAGGATAGATAACCGTACTATCAAGAGGGGCTCTCGAATGAGTAACTCGATCACATCGTTCGGAGAGAGCCCAAACCTTTGCATACTTGCATCATCGTATTTGGTTGTTATTTGGTCTTATCCATGTGAGGATATATAGCTTGTGGTAATCTCCATAACAAGCTCTTGTTCATCAAAATCGGATCCCTCTTTTATATCTTATTGTGATTTTGATCTATGCGGTTTTTCGGTTTCTCACCAAGTGAGGGATCTCACATTATTATACTTGATACATTCTCACTTGGTGATAACCAATATTTTCACCTTTTATAGGGAAGCTCATGTCGTCCTCTTTCCAACGCAATTGGAATTGGGTCGATCGGAGTTACCAATCAAAAGTTATAGTCGTTTGAATATCTGTTGGTCTCCTAGATACTAAAATGCGGTAGGGAGGCAGAAGGTTTTGGAAAGTTGCCAAAATCCACTGCCGGGCTAGGTACCAAAAAGCGGTAGTACCGCATTTTAGTACCTAGCACGGCAGAAGGTTTTTTACTTCGTAATTTGGATCTATACTCCCTTGCTGGACTATGAAGTTTCTTTGCATGATCTTATAGAGGTTGTTGTCCTCTTCGAAACGAGCCCAAGATCATCGAAATCGGAGTCCGGATGCAAAAGTTATGGCTGTTTTCGTTCTGTGATGACCGGTAGTACCGGACCAGGATCCGGTAGTACCGGGGTCCGGTAGTACCGCATTTTGGTACCGGGGAGCGTAGAGAAAAAATGCGTTTGGATCCCAGGAACCCCAGGAAATGTCCGGTAGTGCCGGGAAAGTCCGGTAGTACCGGGAAAAAGTCCGGTAGTACCGGGAATCGCGTTTTTGGGCTGCAACGGTTGGATTTTGGAGGGACCTATATAAGGGGCCTTCTTCCCCAATGGTTCCTCAACCTTTCTTGCAAGTTTTCCCCTCCATTGTTGACCTTCTTGAGCTTTCTTTCTCTCAATCCCTCCGATGATTCTTGCATATTCTTGAGGGATTTGAAAGAGGAGATCTAGATCTACAATCCCACCAATCAATCTCTCCTCTAAGTGAGGGGAACATATTGGGATCTAGATCTTGGAGTCTTTTGTGGATTTACTCCATTGTTCTTCCTCTCTTATTCCCCCATAAGCTTTTGTAGCTTTGGTGGAATTTGGGAGAGAAGGATTTGAACACCTTTGTGGTGTTCTTGCCATTTGCATTTGGTGCATCGGTTTGAGTTCTCCTCGGAGGATTTGGTTTGTTTGACTCTTTGGAGCTTGTCCCTCTTGGGTTCTTGGAACCCTAGACGGTTTTGTGGCCTTGGTGGCATTGTGGCCTTTTGTGGCATTTGTTGGGAGCCTCCAATTAAGTTGTGGAGAAGTGCCCCAACCTTGTGAGAGGTTCCGGTTGCCACCGACAAGTGCACCGATAGTGGAAGCGTGGATCGATCCCGTTGGGGTGAGATTCACCGGAGAATAAGGGAGGCCTTTTGTGGCGTTGGTGGTTTGATACCACCCCCTCTCCAAACGAGACGTACTCCATGTTGGGAGAAACTCGGTAAAATATCGGTGTCCCCGCGTGCCTCGGTTATCTCTATACCCGAGCTCTTTACTTATGTACTTTACATTGTGATAGCCTTCGTGCTTGAAGTAATATATATCTTGCTATCACTTTGTTGCTTGTATTGCTTAGCATAAGTTGTTGGTGCACATATGTGACCTTAGTTGTTCTAGGTTGTGCTTATCAAAGTAAACACTAGTTTTATTCCGCCTTTGTTGAGCCACTCTAGGAAAAGTTTTAATCGCCTATTCACCCCCCCTCTAGGCGACATTTGTATCCTTTCAGTTGCTACACATGATCTTTGGATCTGGCACTCCTTCTTTGGCATAGCAGATCGAACAACCACATCAACGTTCTCAACTCCTCAAATGTCTTTGTCAAGCTTGTTGAGAATCATGCTCCTCCTGTGGACTTTGAGATCAACGGGCACCACTATAACAAGGGATATTGTCTAGCAGATGGCATCTATCCAAGATGGCCAACATTTGTAAAGACTATCTTAAACCCAATGCTCCCCAAGCATTCTACAGTTTGCCAAGGAACATGAAGCTTGCAGGAAGGACGTGGAGCGTGCATTTGGTGTGCTCCAACAGAGGTTTGCAGTTGTCCGGTTTCCTGCTATGACCTGGTAGAAAGATCAAATGTGGAAAGTGATGAACTGTTGTGTGGTCTTGCACAACATGATCATTGAGGATGAGAGGAAGGATCCAGTGAGTTTGGTCGAGCAGAACGAGTCATATCACAGATAGAGACCTCTTGCCGAGTCTGATCATCAGGTGCCTTTAACCTGGGCTGTCTTCATCGTCATTCCCTAGGAGATCCGAGATCCGACATTGCATCAACAGCTACAGGATAATCTGGTTGACAACCTATGGATACACAAGGGCAACACGTAAATGTCCAGCATGAACTGGCCGAACTAGGACGAAATATGTTGTATTTTCATTGTAGGCCAAACTATGTTAAATTTATGCCAAACTATGTTTAAAATTACGCCGAACTAGACCGAATAATGTTCTGTATAAATATTATGCCAACTATGCTGAAATCTGGACAAATTTGAGCCGAATTTGGCCAAAAAAGACGTCCCAAAAACTCAGCCTGGGAAGACGAGTGGAAAACTCGACGTTCCCAGGCTAAAAACGCGTTTCGTCCGGCTAAAGTTTGATCTGAATTTTGCCGTAAAAACGCCCAACGAGTGATAATGCTGGTTCAGACTTTTCAAATGTGACTTCATTTGACCTCAGTTCCTATCGTCGCTCCTCTAGATGAGATAGAGAGATAATTGGCATTGACGAACCGATTTGCTTTTTTCGCTTATTCGATTTGTTTAGTAACGATGACTTAATCAAGTATTGATCCTTCTTTTGTCGAAATCACAATTAACCGTGTACTCTCACACTTTATTACTACTAGTATTCTTTATTTATATAGCTGATCATTATTGCACACCTCTAATTAATTAACACATCTTTGTAAGAATAATTACTGCATCGTGCAAATACATCTGTATAATCTGTATATATACTTTGCTAATTAATGCCAAAATACATATAGTTGCTTAGATCCCCATGATACATGGAGGGTGAGATATAGGGAGAGGCATGAGCAGATTCTCCAACGTAATTGCTGTGACATATGGCCTCATGGCCCTTCCATGTTTTTAATATTCCTTCCTTAAGAAAAAAAATCAAACCTACGCGCACAGAGTTTTTTATATATGATTTCAGGATACATGACACTTTGACTTATGTCTTTGGGAAATCTACTCTCAAACCGGTCGGTACTTTGCAAAACCTGACAGAAAGTATGAACGCATGTTGTCAGCATTATTTCGAAAATTTAAAATGTCTTATAGATCAAACCGTTTGTCCAATTTATGATCTGTTTTCACGTAGTCATGACGAGATCTTCAAAACTAGATCTTATGTTGATATGTTTCGATGAAATTTTATTTGACCAAAAAGTTATCCACCCAAAACACATGAGTTATCTATTCTATAATATGTAAATTATCCATCCAGTAACACATAGGATCCCAACATATAAACATATTGGATAGAGACGTTCTCGTATACGTGTTGAGGAAGTTTAATTGAAACACAATAGACTAGTTGTTAGGGTACTGAGTCTTCATTCCCATCAATATGTTAGCTTCGACGAGCGATGAAACCTCGGTAGGCTAAAACTCTTCAAGGTTTCGTCACCCGTACGTCGCAGTAACGACAATGGACGACTAAGTCGAGCCGCTAGAATACTGGTTGCGCATCACGTTGTTTACTACGACTTAGTGTGATGGATGATTGAGTATAAGACCCTATTTATTTATATCGTATATAAAAAAGCTTAAACTTACTTATTATGTTTGATGTTGGACGCGGTAGCATTTCGAGGTTAAATAGTCCATACATTGTGAGAGCAGCGACGGGCGACGAAACCGAGCAGTTAAAATAATTATTCATATTCTATTCATGATTAATTTTTATAGTAATTGATAACTTACATGCTATTGGATGGATAACTTATATGATGAAACATGAATAACTCTCGTGTTACTTATGAGTAACTTGTGGTTAAACAAAAAGTTACCTTTCCCTAACACGTGATCTGTGAATAATTTTATAATAATGAATAATTTATATATTATTGGGTGGGTAACTTACATGTTGAAGTCTGGATAACTCGTATGTTACGGATGGATAACTTTTAGTTCAAAAAAAAAGTTATCAGAATATATCAACACGGGATCTAGTTTTAAAGAAATCGTCACGACTAGCCTAACAGTGAAAACGGATCTTAATTCGAACAAACGGTTTGATCTAAAAAAAAATTTGAATTTTTATATTTCAATTGAGCTGACTAGATACCGTTCATCCAATTGCTAGACAAATTCTTTTGTGAACTTTCGCCAGAATTCTAACTTTTCAGACCGGTCATTGTGTAGTAATCGTCTTATACCTTTTCTTCTTTTGTTTTTCTGAGCTTTTCATCGCAGGCTAAGTCGGTCGTAGTGATAATCGTACTACAGGGCTAATTTTGGTTACCCTATCTTGTTATGCTTCCTTTCATCGACATTCTGATTCCAGCACACGAGTTTTGCCTTATAAAACAAGCCGTTTTATGCGAAGTTCTTTAGACGATCGTCTGCTGCGTGTATGTTATAGTATATTGTGTATGGTTAGGTTGGTCCAGAATAAAGATAGATCTTGTGTCTTGTCTTACAATCTAAGATAATTCTTGTATGTGTATATATACTCGTCCATGAGACTTAATAATACATTCATCATATTTCGTTAATCCGTCTGTATTATTCTACATGGTATCAGCCCTAAATTCGATCCTACCCTAGAGCCGCCACCAAAAATCTAGCACCGTCGCCGCCTCTCCCCAACCTTGCGCTGCCCCCTCCTATGGCGCCGTGCTAATCGAGCAACATGCTTCCGTTGCGCTGCCCCGGGGAGGTCGATCTCCATGATCTCTGATGGGGGCTGTGCAATCCGTATGCAGGGTTCGTCCGTCGATCCGTGATCAACTGCCATGTAAGTCTTTTCCTCCGATCTCTTAATCGGTTTTTTTATTTTTTGGATTACCGATCTTAGATATGATTGATTCGCTCACCGCCGTCGTCCACTCGTGCCTCTACTCCGACCATCGGCATCGATGATCTACACCGCGCATGTGCGCCTTCCCTTTCTGATGTCGCGCCTGCCTCGGCAGGCTGTCGCAGCCTCACGGCAGGCTGCCGCGCACCGCGGACGGCTACTATGCCTCATTGGAAGGCTGCGCGGCCGCCTCCCTCGGATCTTCTTCGTCGTCATCACCCGGGACTTCACCGACAATGCCGCCATCAACCCCGATCTACGTGGCGTCCATGCCATGGCACATACGGCGCACTTCGGTCTGATCAGTTGATACCGCGCATGGCTACGCCAAGCACGTCCCTGAGAACGGGCCTACCAACGATCGAGCTAAGGATTGCCGCTGCATCGCCCCTTTGGTCCGCAGCGCCGCCGCCTTTGGTCCATACTACCGTCTTCCAACGTGCCTTCTTTGGGTGTACGTCACTGGTGGTCTCTCAGCCGCTGCACCGACTTGCGCCCTGCAGCTATGCCATTTCCTCGGGTCGTAGTGTCGAAGCATGCAGTCTATTTCGCCATTCCCGCGCACCGACGTCCTCGGCTTCCACCGCGCCATCTCCCACGACGCGGATTGCCGTTGTCTGCGCATGGTCTTCGTCCCGACATCGTGTTCTTCCTCCCACATTGAGCACTGCCGCCGCACTTCACAAGGTAACCTGCAGGGCGACCTCTCCTTGTCGCAGGTCCCACCGACTATCCCATCACCACTCTAGGAATCCAGCATGACCACCCTAGGTCACCGCTGCTTTTGCCGCCCTATACGTCTTCATCCATGATGTCTCGGTTGATGTGGAGCCTGTTGGGAATCCCAAGAGCAAGGTGTGATGCAGCATAGCAGCAAGTCTTCCCTTAGTAAGAAACCGAGGTTATCGAACCAGTAGGAGGAAGGAAACGTCTCAAAGGTGTTGCAAGGAACGTGGAAACCTGCACAACACAAACTCAAGACTTTGCCCCAACTAACAGTGAGGTTGTCAATCTCACCGGTTGCTATAACAAAGGATTAACTGTATGGTGTGTAAGGTAATGATGGTTTGCAACAAGTAAACAGTAACAGTGGAAGATGTATCAATGGTAAAGATTAGACTGGGATCCATAGTTCACTAGAGGTGCTTTCTTTAGATAAACAACATGTCATGAAGGGTAAACAAATTATAGCAGGGCAATTGACAAGAACTGAGCAAGGCATAACAAAGCAATACTAGACAAAAAGATCCCATGAGATTCGATTGGGCAATACAACAAGATACATAGACCACCATCCAACTGCATCTATGACTAGAAGTCCACTTCAGGTTATCATCCGAACCCCCTCCAGTATTAAGTTGCAAGCAACAGACAACTGATTTAAGCAAAGTGTGTAAGGTAAACAATCCACCTGTTCCATAAACAAGAGACCGTTGTTTTCTCCCAACAACACATCTACCATCGAAGAGATTTCTGTCACTTCCCTTGAAAAGTAGAGGAATGAACCCACTATCGAGTATAAATACCCCCTCTTGGAGTCACTAGCAACTACTCTGTAGGGGTTCGTAGCATGGAAAACAAAAAATTTCTACCGCATACAAACAAACAAGCCAAGATCTATCTACTAGATTGTAGCAACGAGTCGATGGAATAACTCACCCTCGAAGATTCCAAAGTGTTTAACGAGAGCGGATTCTCGTGGCTGATGTAGTCGTACTCTTGCCGATCTCAAGATCGTGTAGACGATCCTTCCGACGCCTTCGTTTTGGCGCTCCGCAGTCGGTCACACGTTCGGTACTCGATGAAGACCTTCCTCTCCCTTGTTCCAGCAGGCAGCGGAGGTTGTAGCACTCTCCTCATGATTCCGGCAGCACGACGGCATGGTACCGGAAGTAGAGGGAAGATCTCGTAGGGCTTCGCCTTAAGCCGGAGCGGGTATGGTGGACTATGAGAGAGGCCTTGGCGATCTAGGGTTTAGATACACCAAGGAGAGAGGGCTAGGCCGGCGGCTAGGGCTTGGGGAAGCCCAAGTCGGTGGCTAGGGTTTGCCCTAGGCGGCGGCAGCAGCAGGAGGTGGTGGCGCTGGCGGCTTAGGGCTAGGGTTTGGAGAGGGCAAGGTGTAGTCTTGGAGGCGCCCTGCCTCCTTATATAGGTGGGGCGTGGCCAGGGAGGAGTCCCTCCCCAACTCGGCTTCCAAGGCCGGCGGTGGAGGGAGAGGGACTTCCTCCCCAAGTAGGTTTCCTACTCTCCCTCCACCAAGCAAACTTGCCGTTTGACTTTTCAAATTGGCGTTTGACTTTTCAAACTAGGATTTGATTTATCCCTTTATTTTGCTCAGCGATGACACCTAGTACATGATGCAACCATTCCAACTTATTATGACACATTCATGTACCCTTCCCCTCCGGAGTGCCGGACCTTCCGGAACCTTCTAGAACATTCCCGATGAAAGCACCGGAACCATTCTCCAACCCCGAAACATGACTTTCCTTATATGAATCTTATTCTCCGGACCATTCCGGATCTCCTCGTGATATCCAGGATCCCATCCGAGACTCTGAACAACATTCGATCTCTTACTCATCATTCCATAACTACTCAACAACATCGAATCCTTAAGTGTGTCTCCCTACGGTTCGTGAATTATGCGGACATGATCGAGACACTTCTCCGATCAATAACCAATAGAGGAATCTGGAAATTCATATGTGAAAGGACATGTATGCCCCCATGTGTGGTTTTGGTAATTAATGACAATCTCTATGGACTAATGTGTAAATTGAGTTTCACTTGTAGGTTTGTCCATTGGCATCGCTTGGGCCATGTGTTGGTCTCAAGGTTGGAAGATGAAGAAATGTCCAAGGGATTTGTGCCCATTGTAATCATGAAGAAAGAAGGAGCTTGAAGGTCGATCAAGGCATGTGCAAAGAGTTGCATCAAGATGGATTAACCTCAAGTAAGGATGAAGAAGGACGAGCTCAAGATGCGCCATCTCTAAAAGATCTCATGCTTGAAGCTTGCCATCCTCGTGCTCATGGAATGATGAAGACAAGTTCAAAGAAGAGGTTTCCCCATGGAGTATGGGGGAGCATTTTGCAAGTCTTCATCAAGCAAGAGCGAGCAAGAGAAAACAAGAAAGGTGTTCCCACTATAGAAGAACAAGTCGGTCTACATCAAGTTCAAGTGGGACGCTCAAGGCAAAGGTATGTTGATAGGGCTTCTCTTTTGCCGGTCTCGTGTTGTTAGTTGGGAGACCGGGTTTAGGATAGATAGCCGTACTATCAAGAGGGGCTCTCAAGCGGGTGTCTTGTTTGCATCGTTCGGAGAGAGCTCAAACCTTTGCATTCATATCATCATCTTTCTTGGTTATTATTTGGTTCTTGTCCATGAGAGGATCTAGAGCTTGTGGTCACCGTCATAACAAGCTCTAGCTCATCATCTAAGGATTTCACTTGCATATCTTATTGCGGTTTTTGATCTTGCGAGTTTTTCCGGCTCCACACCTTGGGGGATAGATCACATATATATTCATGATATTTTCTCCCAAGGTGATGCCCAATATTTCGTCGTTATCTTTCCAACAAAATTTTGTTTCATCCCGTTTGGAGTTCAGATGCAAAAGTTATTGCGTTTCTGGTTTTCTGGTTTCTGGAATTTCCCTGACCGGAAGTTCCGGCTTCCCACCGGAAGTTCCGCTAGGGCATATTTGCCGCCGTAAGTTCCGGTGGAAGTTCCGGGTCTTCTTCCGCTCACGCTCAGTAACCTTCTGTTTTGAAGCGTTCTATTTGCCGGAACTTTGTCGGAACTTGCATCGGAAGTTCACCGGAACTTCCGGTCTATTTTGACCGAAACTTCTGGTCGCGCTTCTGGAGCGGGCGTTAACGGTCTGATGACCATTGGAGCCAGGCTGGGCGGAACTTCCGCCCCAGCGCCGGAAGTTCCGGCCATGATTCGTTTTTTCAGTTTCTCGCTCCGCAGTTTTCGTCCGTTGGCTGGGTGCCACCGGAACTTCTGGCCTCCCACCGGAAGTTCCGGCCAGGTGTCGCGAATGCCCATAACGGGTAGATCTGGGAGCCCTTTAAAAGGGGCTCCTCTTCCCCTTCGTGGGTACTAGCTTTTCTTCTTGGTTCTTGGCTTTCTCTCTCTCCTCCATTGTCAACCTTGAAGAAGCTTTTCCTCTCCCTTCCCCCTCCTATGATTCTTGCATCTTTTTGAGGGATTTGAGAGAGGAGATCTAGATCTACAATCCCCCCAAGTCAAATCCCTTCTTTGTGAAGGAATCATTGGGATCTAGATCTTGGAGAGTCTTGTGTTCTTCCTCCCTTATTCCCCTAGTAGCTTTTGTAGCTTTGTTGGAATTTGGGAGAGAAGGACTTGCCCTTGCATTTGGTGCATAGGTTTGAGTTCTCCTCTTGTGTTCTTCCTCCCTTATTCCCCCAATAGCTTTTTTAGCTTTGTTGGAATTTGGGAGAGAAGGACTTGCCCTTGCATTTGGTGCATAGGTTTGAGTTCTCCTCGGAGATTCGACGAGTTCAAGCTTGTGATCTTGTTTCTCTTGGGTTCCTTGGAACCCTAGACGGTTGTGTGGTTGGATTGTTGACCTTTTGTGGTCTTGTTGACCTTTTGTGGTCTTGTAGCCTTTTGTGGCGTTGTTGGCCTTTTGTGGCATTGTTGGCCTTTTGTGGCTTTGTTGTTGGGAGCCTCCAATTGAGTTGTGGAGTTAGCCCCAATCTTGTACGGGTTCGGTGACCGCCCTCAAGCGTCCCATAGTGGATCAATTGCCCGCCTTTTGTGGTGCGCACTTGGGAGAATAGGGTGAGCCTTTTGTGGCGTCGGTGAGTTGCGTGCTTCCGCATCCGAGGTGAGGCGTTGGGTGATCATCGAGCCACCACACCTCGAGGTGAGCCATTTGTGGCGTTCGGAGAGCATTGCGCCATCGCACCTCTCCAACAGAGACGTAGCTTCTTTGGAAGTGAACTTCGGGAAACAAATCTTCGTCTCCGCGTCCATCGGTTATCTCTCAACCGAACCCTTTACTTATGCACTTTACATTGTGATAGCCATCGTGCTTGAAGTATTTATACCTTGCTATCACCTTGTTGCTTGTATTGCTTAGCATAGGTTGTTGGTACACCTAGGTGAACTTAGTGGCTAGGTTTTGTGCTCAATAAATTAAACGTTAGTTTTATTTCGCATTTACTTGAGCCTAAACCGTAATATTTTTAAAAGCCTATTCACCCCCCCTCTAGGCGACTTCCTTTGTACTTTCAATATGGTTCCCACATATTTCTACGATTACTTTGCGATCGAATGAACCACTTACATACGATACCAATTTCCCTTTGTCACACGATAGTTTACTTATCTGAGGTTTTGATCGTCGGTATCTCTGCATACCTAGTTCAACCTCATTACTGATAAGTACTCCTTTCTCGTTCCCGTGATATGTGTGTTGGAGATATGCCCTAGAGGCAATAATAAATATAGTTGTTATTATATCTTTGTGTTTATGATAAATGTTTACATTCATGCTATAATAGTATTAACAAGGAAACATTAATACTTGTGTGATTTGTAAACTTAATTTGAAGTCCCTAGTAAAGCCTCTATATAATACTAGCTTGTTGGTTAATAGATGATTGTGGTTTCCCTATCATGAACATTGAGATGTTATTAACAACAAGATCATATCGTTAGGAGAATGATATGATGGACATAGTCCTATAGATAAGCATAGCATAAAGATCAAGTCATTTTAATAGTTCAATTGCTATATGCTTTCTGATACATAGTAATCTGATTCCTTCGACCATGAGATCATGCATATCACCTTTACCGGATGGATGCTTTTATGACATCAAACACCACACCGTAACTGGGTGGCTATAAAGGTGGCATTGAGTGTTCGGAAAGTATTGGTTGAAACACATGGATCAAGAGTGGGATTTGTCCATCCATATGACGGATAGATATACTCTGGGCCCTCTCGGTGAAATGTCATCCAATTAGCTTGCAAGCATGTGACTGGCTCACAAGGGATCACATATCACGGGAACGAGAAAAGAGTACTTATCGGTAACGAGGTTGAACTAGGTATGCAGAGATACCGACGATCATAACCTCGGATAAGTAAACTATTGTGAGACAAAGGGAAATTGATATCGTATGTAAGTGGTTCATTCGATCGCAAAGTAATCGTAGAAATATGTGGGAGCCATATGAATTTCCAGATTCCTCTATTGGTTATTGTTCGGAGAAGTGTCTCGATCATGTCTGCATAATTCACGAACCGTAGGGAGACACACTTAAGGATTCGACGTTGTTTTGAATAGTTATGGAATGATGAGAAAGAGACCGAATGTTGTTCGGAGTCTCGGATGGGATCCGGGATATCACGAGGAGATCCGGAATGGTCCGGAGAATAAGATTCATATAAGGAAAGTCCCGTTTCGGAGTTGGGGAATGGTTCCGGTGTTTTCATCGGGAATGTTCTAGAAGGTTTCGGAATGTCCGGCACTCCGGAGGGGAAGGGTACATGAATGTGTTGTATCAAGTTGGTATGATTGCATCATGTACTAAGTGTCATCGCTGAACCAAATTAAGGATTAATTCAAATCCTAGTTTGAAAAGTCAAATAGCTAGTTTGAAAAGTCAAACGGCTAAATTTGGAAAGAGGAAAAGAGGAGGAGTGGGAAGCGAGTAGGGAGGAGTTCCTCCTCCAACCGTGGCCCACCCAAGCCGAGTTGGGAGGGACTCCTCTCCTCCCTTGGCCGGCCGGCCCCACCACATAGATAAGGAGGGGCAGGGCTCCCTCCTAGAGACACACAAGATCCTCTCCTCCAAACCCTAGTACCAAGCCGCCGCCGCCTCCAAGCCACCGCCGGCCCTAGGGCACTCGCCGCCGCCGCCTAGGTGAAACCCTAGCCGCCGGCACTAGCCCCTCCTCGGCGTGTCTAAACCCTAGATCGTCGAGGGACTCTCTCATACTCCACCATACTCGCTCCGGCTTAAGGCGAAGCCTCATGAGATCTCCTCTACTTCCGGTACCATCGTTGTCCAGGCCGAATCGCGGAGAGTGCTACAACCTCCGCTTTCTTTGGAACAAGGAGAGGAAGGTCTTCGTCGATAACGCGAGCGTGTGACCATTGCAGGGCTTTCTTGGGAACGCAGCGCCGGAAGGATTGTCTACGCGATCTTGAGATCAGGAAGAGTACGACTACATCACCCACGAGAATCCGCTCTCGTTAAACACTTGGAATCTTCGAGGGTGAGTTATTCCATCGACTCGTTGCTACAATCTAGTAGATAGATCTTGGCTTGTTTGTTTGTATGCGGTAGAAAATTTTGTTTTCCATGCTACGAAACCCTACAATGTGATCCCTTGTGAGCCAGTCACATGCTTGCAAGCCAATTGGATGACATTCCACCGAGAGGGCCCAGAGTATATCTATCCATCATATGGATGGACAAATCCCACTCTTGATCCATGTGTCTCAACCCATACTTTCTGAACACTCAATGCCACCTTTATAGCCACCCGATTCTGATGTGGTGTTTGATGTCATCAAAGCATCCTTCCGGTGATGGTGATATGCATGATCTCATGGTCGAAGGAATTAGGTTACTATGTATCAGAAAGCATATAGCAATTGAACTATTAAAATGACTTGATCTTTATGCTACGCTTATCTATAGGAGTATGTCCATCATGTCATTCTCCTAACGATATGATCTTGTTGTTAATAACATCTCAATGTTCATGATAGGGAAACCACAATCATTTATTAACCAACAAGCTAGTATTATGAAGAGGCTTTACTAGGGACTTCAATTTAAGTTTACAAATCACACAAGTATTAATGTTTCCTTGTTAATACTTTTATAGCATGAATGTAAACATTTATCATAAACACAAAGATATAATAATAACCATATTTATTACTGCCTCTAGGGCATATCTCCAACATACTCGGCCAAGATAAGTACTGATACGTCCAAAACGTATCTACTTTCCCGAACACTTTTGCTATTGTTTCTCCTCTAAACTTATGTGATTTGGATACAACTAACACGGACTGACGCTGTTTTCAGCAGAATTACCTTGGTGTCTAGTTTTTGTGCAGAAAATCAACTATCAAGAAAAATCCGGGAAAATATGCCAAAAATCCTATTTCACCAGAAGATCCACGGAGCTAGAGTACGAGACGAAGAAGGGGCCTGGGGGACCACACCCCTGCCAGGCGCGGGCCCACATCTGGCCACGCCTAGGGGGGTGCAGCCACCCCAGGCACCTCCTCGGCCTCCCTCTGCGCCTATAAGTTGCCTCTCGACCTAAAAACCAGGGGGAGGGGTCGATAGTTTTCTAGAAAGAGTTCCGCTACGCCGCTGCCACCAGAAACCAAGATTCGGATCCAGAAACTCCGTTCTGGCACCCTGCCGGGACGGGGAATTTGGAGAGGATCATCGCCATGTCATCACCAACGCCTCTCCATCAACCATCCATGTTTCCCTCATCCATGAGTGAGTAATCCCCCGCTGTAGGCTTGGGGATGGTAGGGATGGGATGAGTTCTATCATGTAATCGAATAAGATTTGTTATGGCATAGTGCCTAGTATCTCTATTAGTGCTACTTGACTTTGTTGCAACTTGTTGTGCTTAATGCTTGTCACTAGGGACCGAGTGACATGATCTTAGATCTGAACTTATTATTGAATCATTATGATAGTATTGTTTGTGATCTTATCTGCAAGTTGTGTACACATATCATTGTCCGGATCCAAAGGCCCGAAAGTGACAATAATTGGAACAACCGGAGGGGATGGCTGTGGTGTGAGGATCACATGTGTTCACGGAATGTTAATACTTTGCTTCGGTGCTCTATTAAAAGTAGCACCTTAATTGCCAGTAGTTCCCTAGAGACCCCTCTGCCACGGGGGGGCTGGATAGAAGATGTTGTGTAAGTTCTCATTGCGAGCACGTATGACTATATTTGGAGCACATGCCTAGGATTGTTTAGTACTTGGATGCTTGTTATTATTTATCTACAATGCCCTATATCTTAAATTTACATGTTTAGACTCATCCATGCAACGCCCGTCCATCCATCCCTATGCCTACCGCACTCGAATCCCACTGTTTACCGTTACTGTTACTATTGCTCTTATTCTACTGTTGTTGTTGCTACTACCAAACTATTGCTACCGATAAACTTCTGTGAGCAAGAACTATTTTCAGGTGCAGCTGAATTGACAACTCAGTTGTTAAGGCTTGCAAGTATTCTTTGGCTCCCCTTGTGTCGAATCAATAAATTGGGTAATACTACCCGCGAAGACTGTTGTGATCCCCTACACTTGTGGGCCATCAAGTCTATTTTCTGGCACCGTTGCCGGGGAGCATAGATTTATTTGTAAGTTCACTTGGATCTACTATTGTTCACTGCTACTCCTTTCATCATGGGGAAGTCTCATGATGGAAAGTTTCCTATTTTACCATCCACTACAAGAAGAGGTACAGTCCTGAAAACCTCTGTTGCTCTTGATTCACTGTCTGTTATAAGTAAGCTTGTTACTCCACCACCACATACACATGCTACACACACTGCTACTACCGCTAAGTTTGAAACTACTTTTGATACTCATGATGTTACTTCTACTGTGCTTGATGCGAGCGGTTCATTGGGTCCTTTCCTAGATGCTACTATAGCTAGTCTAGGAAATACCGAAACTCCTAGTGAAGACACTATTACACCTATTAGCTCAACTGAGTCTAGAGAGAGTTATGATATTAATGATGGTTACATTGAGTTTACTGATGAATTTATTGAAGAGTGCCAAAACACACATGGTACTAGTGCTATTAAGAGTCTCCTAGCTAGACGCACCATTATTCCTAAGTTGTCCTCGGATCCTAAGTTTTCCACCTCTCCCATAGATATTAAAGATAAAGATTATGATTTCTCTCTTGATTTATCCTATTTGGACATTGTTGAGAAAGAACCTTTTTGTGGGACTGAAAATGAGAGTGTTGTGTCTCATATGAATGAGCTTTCTACTATGAGTGCTTTATTCTCTGATGATTTTAAGATGCACAAGTACTTTGTTACAAAGATTTTTCCTTTTTCACTAAAAGGTGAAGCTAGAGCTTGGTTTAATAGATTACCTCCTGGTTCCATTGATATTCCTGATTGTTTGATTGCTTCTTTCTTCCATAAATATTTTCCTCCTAGTGCTAGACATGCTGGTTTGCAGAGACTTTTTGATTTTAAACAGGGAGAAGAAGAGAATATGCCTGAGTCATGGACAAGGTTCTGTGCCTTGATTCATGCACATCCTCGATGTCCATTGCCTAAGAATGAGTTGCTTGATATTTATTATAATAGACTAACTGATGATTCTAGGACATACCTAGATAGCTTTGTTGATTGTGTTTTCAGGAAAAGAACTCCTACAGATGCTGAAGAATTAATGGCTAAGATAAGCAAGAATTATGATGATTGGACTTCAACTGAGCTGAATACACCTGAGCCTATTACTCCTGAATCAGATGTTCCTGAACGAGTTCCAACACCAACACCAAAGAAGAGAGGAGTTATTGCATTAAATGATGAAGTGATGAAGGAAACTAAGAAGTGTCTAAAGGAGAAAGGTATTAGAGCTGAAGATGTGAAGAATCTACCTGCTATAGAAGAATTATGTAAGCCAATTCCCCACTCATCCACTATTGAGGTACACTCTCTCCAACACTTTGATGAAGGTGATATTCCCTATGGTAAGCCTCCTGATCAATGTTTAGAGGAACTTGACATTTTCATTGTTAAACAAGGCCATTTTAATAAACAAATTCAGAATCATTTATTGGAAAACTCTAGAGCTAATAAACAAGGTCATTTGTGGAAAGAACTTCTAATGATATTAAAATGCTAAGTAAACACTTTCAAATGGTTCAAACCCAAATTGATCAACTTGCTAAGGTGCAAAAGGATATGCTAGTTAATGCTTCAGGAGATAAACATGCTTATGGAATTAGAACTAGGAGCGGTATGGCTACTCAAGATCCTTTATATCCTGAAGGACACCCTAAAAGAATTGAGTAGGATTCCCAACAAGGTGAAGATAGTGGTAGTCCTCGTCAGAGAAAGAAAAAGAAACATAGAATAGTTGAGGAACCACTTGAACCTGCTATAGATCCTAATAGTATATCTATCTCTGATGCTGAAACCGAGAGTGGTAATGATAAAAATGATGCTCCTGATAATTAGGAAGTTGAGGAAGAACCTGAGAAGCACACTAAGAACACTAGGTACACTAAAGAATACTTTATTGCTAATAAACATGGTAAAGAGAGAGAACCTTGGGTGCAGAAACCTATGCCTTTTCTAGGTAAGAAACACAAGTCAAAGGAGGAAGAACATTACAACAAGTTTTGTTAGTGGATAAAACCTTTATTTTTGCAAATTCCTTTGACCGATGCTATTAAGTTGCCTCCTTATTCAAAGTATATGAAGGATATTGTCTCTAATAAAAGGAAGATTCCTAATGAGGAGATTTCTACTTTGCTTGTTAATTATTCCTTCAATGGTAAGGTTCCAAAGAAACTTGGTGATCCAGGTATACCAACTATTCCTTGCTCTATTAAGAATAATTATGTTAGAACTGCTTTATGTGATTTGGGAGCTGGAGTTAGTGTTATGCCTTTTTCTCTCTACAAGCGACTCCAGCTAGAAAATTTGATACCAACTGATATATCTTTGCAAATGGCTGATAAGTCAACTACAATTCCTGTTGGTATATGTGAGGATGTTCCTGTTTAAGTTGCTCATAATTGCTTGGTTCTAACTGATTTTGTTGTGCTTGAAATTCCTGAAGATGATAATATGTCTATTATTCTTAGGAGACCTTTTCTTAATACTACAGGTGATGTCAGTAATTGTAATCAAGGGAAAGTAACTTTCAATATTAATGACAAAGAGCATACTGTCTATTTCCCCAAGAAGGTTTCTAAAAGCTATTGCTTGAACTCCATTGAAAATATTGAGAGCATCAAGGTTGCAGAAATACATTGTCCCATTCCACACGAAAAATTTGAAACTATTATGATTGGGACTATTGCTATCAAGCTTGAGGTAACATAATCACCTGGTGGAATACAAAGTTTTGTTTCATATAAGATTGTTTTGGTAACAAGACTTGATCAACCTTGTTAACAAAAGGATTTTAAATGAACAAAACAATGTTTTCACTGTGGTTATTCTTGCTTTGTTTTACTTCTCTCCTTCCTAGTCTTTGCTCTTTCTCTTGTTAGCTCTAGTTTTGCTAGTTATTTGCTTGTTGGAGTGTCTTAGAACTTCTATAATTATGGTTTTTGTTTGCTTTTGCTTCTTCTAAAATACTGTTTCTGCGAGAAATCAATTTTCATACCCTAAAATTGGCCAAAAATAAAGTTTCCCAGAAAATTCAAAATAAATTTTTCCTCGAAAAAAGGAGCAGAGGGACATCTGGAGTGACCCAAGGGGCCACCCCAGGCCACCACACCCTAGGTAGGCGTGGCCTGCCTATGGGTGGCGCCTAGGGGGTGTGTGGCCCACCTGGGCCCCTCCTAGGTGCCTCCTCAAAGCCATCTTCTTTCTCTCTCCTGAAAAACACCAGAAAACTTTCTCAAGCTCGAGTTCTTGCTGTTCTTGCTCGCGATTTTCGATCTCCTTGTTTAGTCCATCTCTAGTGTTGATGTTTGGAGAGTTTGCTCCTTGGTATGTGCCTCCTCTACTTGTCCAATTAGATTTGTGATTGGTAGATTGTATCTTGAGTATTTTGCTGCTATAGGTGTTAGGTTGTTTGAGCTTGCATGCTTGTTCTGTGCTTAGAAATTTGATTTTGATGCATGTGTAGTCCTCTAGCAAGTTCCTATAGTAGATGTGCGGTGACCCAGCATACCAGTGCATGATGTAATACACTATAGTCGGTGACATAACACCAATGAAACACCGTTCACTAGTATTACATCCCTCAGAGTGGTACAACAGAAATACAACAGGTCCAAGACATGACTATAGGTTACAAATCAACTCTTTACACAAGATCCAGAGAACAATCTAGGTTAAAGAGGGAGAAAGAAACTTCTTACAAAGAAGAATCAGAGATAATCAACTCAAAAACTATCATACTATTAAGACTAGTATCTTAACTAATGGTCTGGCATTGCTGCTATTGCAATACACTACAGAAATAGGTTCTATGGCTAGAGATTCTATTCCTATCTAACCAGTAACTTCATCTTCACTTGAGTTGATGTATATGTTAAATTTCTTGACTTCATTGAAGAACTTTAGATTCTGGTGATGATTCCTAGAGTATAACTTGATGTAGACATCGTCTAAATGGCTTCAGAATCTAGCAAGGGTTAAGAAGATACATTGAGTACGAGCGTACTCAGCAATTTCACTAGAAAAGGAGTGTTTGATGCACTATATCTACAACCACAGACCGTAGGTCATAGGCAATGCAAGTTTTCATAAACATTTCTTCAAAGGTTGATTTTATTCTTAAAAGCTATGTCCATTAGCCTTCACGGGTTTACCAGAACTTTCATGGAGTTCCTTTCCCGCCGCGTTCATAGCTCCTTCTCGGAACAGGGAGTAACAAGTTACAGTTCTTACACTCTGCAGAGGTGCGTCACTTTACCCATGAGAGACCTTAGGTTTTGTTGCACGACCGGGAGTATGTACCCGTTCAAACTACCTTGGTTTGAGGCCCAACCTAAGATCCAAGCCAATCACTGCCTTCTCCGTGACCCCGCATGTCTCCTTGGTGTACACCTTGCCCACCTATTAAATTATGGCAATGGTTTGTACAGACCGTTCAGATGCCGGAACTATCGTGGGACGTTGAGGGCTCCCACCCATATGCTGCATATCCTCTACGAATAACCAATTAATATGCACGCTACGAGTGATAACAGCCACGACCCGCACATCCGGCTCCATGCGAGAGGGAAAAGATACAGTTGACTTCTCCGTCCCATTCCAAATCTCATGGTCAACGCGTAATATACGGCGCAAGAATCACTGGCGACATTGGTTGTTAAGTCCTACATAATATGTTCCTTTACCACCGGAACTCTTATAGTAGGTTATTACCTCATGGTAAATATAATCACATTATTATGAAACTAGTGTTTTTTGACCTTTTTCAAATGCAGGTGATGACAATACTGGATTTGCAAAATACTTTACAAAAAATAATCAAAGTACATGAGCAAGTGTGAACTTGCCTTTTGTGATTGCAAGATTATGCACTCACGGTCTTCAAGACAATATAAAAGATCTAATATCTGAAATCAGCATCATTGGTCCGGTAAGGACTAATGTTTAAAGAAGCAAGATGCTATTATGCATAAGTAATGTAATGCAATTTCGTAAATTCGAATCCCGAAAATAGCGTTGATCTAGGGTTTGGATACTGGAAATGGTTACTTTAGAATGTGTTGTCCTTTTAGATAAGTTTTATACTTGTGCTTCTTATTAAGGCTTGTGAGTATGTGTGAAACAACATGTAAACATAATGGCATACAATAATAAGATATACTAATGAGATGTGCTACTCAAGGACTGCTTATATGTGAATTATCTTATCTTCAGGTTTTACCTAGCAAGTGATGACATTCATAATGAACTTAAGTATTAACAATTCTAGGTATATAGGTAAAGCTTAATGTAATGTGATTATTATTAATTATCATATGTTGACTGAAGTGGCAAAACGAATAACTTTTGAAGAAAAGATTCCTATATTAAGGTTTAAACAATCCTTGTGGCTAATCAGAGGTGGTTGATGTTATTTGTGTTTGTTGGAATAGTTTGGACTTGAGATGCTTTACAACTTAATTATAACAGACCAAAATTAACTATAAAGTATATAATAAAGTTTTTAGCATTATATTTAAAGTCTGGTAGACTAAAGTTAACTTTAAAACATAGATGGACTTTAGGTGTAATGCTTGTTATACTTATACCTTGTTCACTTTATAATGTTTCTTTCAAGTTACTTAAGAATGGTATTATTTTTAGTTGGTAATGGTTTCTTTACATTATAAATGTATAAAGGGATTTATCTCCCTATAAGGGTGTGGTTAAGGTTTATGAATAAGTAAACAATATTATTCACTATTTATGAACTCACTATAGTGTTTTGATTTGTTTATAAACTTGTGATTAAAGTAAAGGAATGGGTTTTATCTCATTACAATTATTCTTGGAGATTTTAGATTGGATAAGAATCTTTTTAGAAAATAATCTACACTTATGGTTGAATGATAATTCAATAAAATTGCATTTTTAAAATGTGTTGAACCATTTGACTTCATAATATTAGTATTTAAGACTAATACTATTTATTAGATTTAATTGGTTAATTTAAGAAATATTAACAAATTTTATTTGACATTATATGAATTATTAACTAAAGAAATAGGTTTAAGTTCAAGTTATTAAAGTGTTTAATTTTTTATTTAACTTAAAAGTGGAATATTATATTTTTAACATGTAGGTATTATTTTTGCGATCATTTGGTATATTACATTTATTTTTATGATTTATAAATAATAAGATATGATTTTAATAAAGTTTATTACTTTATAAACACTTAATAAACAATAAATATTTAATTAAGTGAAGTAAGAATGTATTATTATAGTTTTAAAGTATTGTTTTTATTTTTCTAAGATTTTTGGTATTTTATTTATATTTTTAGTATTTATCAATATTTAAATATGAATTATCTAAGTTTTATTACTTATAAAAACTTTACTAAATAATATTTATTTCAATAATCCTCATAATAATATTTGATAATAGTTTTAAGTTGTAGATTTTATTTTTTTGAAAATTTTCATATATTAAACATATTTTTCTGAATTATTAAACAAAAGTTATTGGTTTTCTAAGATTGAATCATTTTATTTAATTTCTAGTATTAATAAACTAAATAGTTTATGATGTACTGCTGATGTTAGCATGGGGTGAAAGGTTTTTCTTACTAGGTCGATACTTACCCCCAGTCACTGACTGGTGGGGTCTATGCCACGTCATATCTATAGTTTTAATTTATTACAGAAACAATAACACAATTTTATGAAATGATAAATAAAATGGAATATGACATCAGCGTGATGTCACGCTGACATCACCCCAAGGATGATCCTCAGATCGCGATTCAATCTTCGGATTGAGAGCGCGCGAGCACGCAGGGTTGGTCGTGTTCGACTTTGTGCTCCACGCTGAGCCTCACAGTGGTTGCGCCACTCGGGAATGGTCATCGGAGGTTGGTCGACGATGAGCTTGCATGGCGGGGCGGCTCAGACGCATGCGGGTAGGTCAATACGGTGAGCAAGCGACGAATTGATGGAGGCTAGGATACTCAGAAGCTCACCAGGAGCGTGAAGAAGGGCTCGGAGAAGTGAATCGTGGCCGGAATCGAGATGGAGGACGGCGGCTGGACTTCGGGAAGACGAGGTTGCCACACCGATTCCATAACCCCCACTTCAATTCCTTTGGCAAGGATACTCAGTGAAACACGGCGAAGCCGTGTGCTTGATCAACGAAGCACGGTGGAGCTTGGACTGATGGCAACTCGAAACTAGGGTTTCGATCCCGGGAGAAGACAGAGAGGAAGAGAGTGGCGAGTGAGAGAGGATGAGGATGTGAAGGCGTCGTGGTGGCGTTCTTATCCTCCCGAGTGACATCAGCGATAACACAAATCGCGGAGCAACGGCGAAATACGACGGAGCACTCGCCATCGAGCTGCTTCCAGTCTGCGGTGACCCAGCATACCACTGCATGATGTAGTATACTATAGTCGTTGACATAACACCAATGAAACACCGTTCACTAGTATTACATCCCTCAGAATGGCACAACAGAAACACAACGGGTCCAATACATGGCTAAAGGTTACAACTCACACTTTACATAAGATCCATAGAACAGTCTAGGTTTAAGAGAAAGAAAGAACTTCTTTACGAAGAAGAATCAAAAATAAATAACACAAAACTATTTTACTATTCAAACTAGTATTTAATTAAGGAATTGGCATTGCTGCTATTCCAACATACTACAGAGATAGGTTCTTTGGCTAGAGATTTTATTTCTATCTAATCAGTAACTTTGTCTTCACTTGAGTTGAGGTATATGTTGACTTCCTTGTCCTCATTGAAGAGCTTTAGCTGGTCTTGATAAGTCCTGGAGCATATCTTGATGTAGACATCGTTTTAATGGCTTCAGAATC
This sequence comes from Avena insularis, assembly GCA_023614405.1. Lineage (NCBI taxonomy): Eukaryota > Viridiplantae > Streptophyta > Magnoliopsida > Poales > Poaceae > Avena > Avena insularis. Next base: position 23,264,743 of record CM042689.1, on the reverse strand, counting down.
TAGCAAGGGTTAAGAAGATACTTTGAGTGAAATGCATCGGAAAATTCACTAGAAAAGGAGTGTTTGATGCGCTATATCTACAGCCACAGACCATAGGTCGTAGGCAATGCAAGTTTTCATAAACATTTCTTCAAAAGTTGATTTTATTCTGAAAATCTATGTCCATCAGCTTTCACGGGTTTACCAGAACCTTCGTGGGGTTCCTTTCCCGCCGCGTTCGTAGCTCCTTCCCGGAACAGGGAGTAACAAGTTACAGTTTTTACACTCTGCAGAGGTGCGTTACTTTACCCATGAGAGATCAACTCTTTGTTGCACAACCGAGCAGCTTATTCCCGTCCACAATTCCATGATGTGGGGCCCAGAAGATGATCCAAGCCAATCACTGCCCCCTTCACGATCCCGCATGCCTCCTTGGTGTACACCATGCCCACATAAAGAATTACGACAATGGTTTGTACAAACTATGAGATGCCAGAACTATCGTGGGACGATGAGGGTTCCCACCCATATGCTGCATATCCTCTACGAATTACCAATTAATATGCACACTACGAGGATAAAAGCCACGACCTACACATTCAGCTTCATTCGAGAGGAAGAAGATACAGCTGAATTCTCCGTCCCATTCCAAATCTCATGGTCAACACGTAATATACGACGCAAGAATCACTTGCGACATTGGTTTTTAAGTCCTAGGTGATATAGTTCTGAACAGTGGTATCCCAACTGTCAGATCTAATAGATTAGTTGATCACCCTGGATCAGTAATCAATAGTTTTCATTATTATTGAAAATAGTGTTTCCTGACCTTTTTCAAATGCAGGTGAAAACAACACTGGATTTGTAAAATACTTTACAGAAAATAAACAAAGGACATGAGCAAGTGTGAACTTGCCTTTTGTGATTGCAATATTATGAACTCACGGTCTTCAAGTCAGTACAAGATCCAAAATCTAAAATCAGCATCATTGGTCCGGTAAGGACTAATGTTCAAAGAAGCAGTATGCTTTTATGCATAAGTAATGTGATGCATGTTCTAAGCGCAGATCCTAAGAATAGCGTTGTTCTAGGGTTTATATTCCGAAAGTGGTTAGTTTGGAATGTGTCGTCCTTTTAAATAAGTTTCATAGTTGTATTTTTATTAGAGTTTAGGAGTGGTTGTAAACAATATATATGTAAGAGTAAAGTATACATTCTTATGACATACTAGTTGGGACTACTTATACAAGATTTCTGATTTAAAGTGGCAAAAAGGATAACCTTTGAAGAAAAGGTTTCTTTTCCGAAGTCTAAACAAACCTTTGTGGTTAATTAGTGGTGGTTGAGGTTATTTGTTTTGATCAAATGGTTTGGCTTGCGTTGCTTTATAGATTAACTACTTAAGACCAAAGTTAACTATGAAACATGTAGTAATGTGTATGTTATTATATTTAGATTCTTGGAGACTAAAGTTAACTTTAAAATATAGATGGTTTTGAAAGTATGATACTTACACCTTGGTATCTTGTATATCTGAAATGTTTTCTTTAAGATTGTTTATTCTGTTACTTGAGATAATGGTTTCTTAATTTTATGATAGAGTAGTACCATTCACCTTTTATAGATAAGTGAGTAGAGTTTATAATTATAGATATATTTTCATTTAACTACCCTTGAACTTTCTATAGTGTTGTGGTAACTGCTGAAATTTGATAATTTAAAGTTAATGGAAAGGATCTGATTTATTCACAAGATGTTCTTCAAGGTTTTTATCATGAATTGGAATCCTTTGAGAATATAATCTTCACTTAGAGTTGAGGATAGTTTAATATAAAGCTGTTTATAATGTTTTTAAACCATTAGAGTTTCATTTCATTAATATTTAAGATTTGTACTATATATTAAACTTATTTTACTCATTTTAAGGATATTGATAAATGTTATTTATCCTTTTTTGAATTATTAATGAAGTGACTAGGTTTAAATTTGAGTTATTAAAATATTTGAATTTTTATTTAATTCAAAGTATAATATGAGATTTTTATCATGTATATTTCTTTTATGATCATTTTGGTATATTTATTTTTGTGATTAATAAATAATAAGTTATGATTTTTTTATTATTATTTTATACTTACTTAATAAATACTAAATATTTAATTAAGTGAAATAATAATACATGATTATATTTTTAATTAGAATTTCTTATTTTTCCAAGATTTTTGGTATTTTACTTATCTTATAAATATTTATCATTATAGGAATTTGAATTATTAAAGTTTTATTACTAAATATTTATTTAGTATTTTCATAATTACTATAATATTGATAAATAATAAAAGTGATTTTTATTTATTTTTATTATCTTTCAATAATTTTGTAGAATTCCATAAGGAATATATAAATTATAAAATTCTTATAAAAGTTTAAGTGTTCAAAACTTTACATTTTATTATTTAAATAGAGTGGATTATTGTGAATCCAAAAATATTTTATTTATAATTTTTGGACTTTTATTTTATTTTCTATAATTTTATTGAGGTGAGGGGCATTTTGGTCTTTTCCATTTGATCAAAAAGATTTATTAAGCAACTTGGGCTGGCCCCTTGGGCTTATTGGGCCTGAGTGGCCCAATAGGGCAGGGTCAAAAGATAACCCCGAAGGGTTTTGGCCCACCCAGCCCACTCTGCCCCCTCTCTCTCCCTCGACCTTATCCCCTCCGCCTCTGCCTTGACCCCGTGGTCGGCGATGCCGCCACCGTGGTGCGAGTTGGGGTTGTCGACGATGCTTATTCGTTCTATCCACTTGGATTTGACTCCGTGGCTTCCCCGTGGCCAGGTCCACCCCATTCCCGAACCCTAGGGTTCAGAAAAGGTGATGTCGCCGCCGCGATTCCGCGTGCGGTGATGTGCTGGGCTCGTGCGCTGCTACGGCCGCCACTGTGGCAAGTGCAGGTTGCAGCACCTCTCTGGGTGCTCCCTGTGTGGCCGCGGTTCATCGGCCCCTCTGCTTCCTCTTCGATTCATCAGCGAGGACCTCAAGTAAGTTATCTTTGTGGTGTGTTTGTCCATGCTACTGCCTCGATTCTCCCTGTGTATCTAGTGGATTTCATGTCGAGTGACTATGTGCTGGTTGAGTTCATCTTTGGATTAGAGTTCTTGCTCTGATTAGGGTTCATAATCCCCTGTTGATCATATCTATGATGTTTTAGATCTAGTGTTGATCATATTTGATCATGGGAAAAGATTGTTTGCTGTGATTGATGATTAATAGTAGCTTTTTTGCTGCTAATTGCATGTCAGATTAATTCTAGTGGTAATCCACCATGATCCATGCTAGTGTATCAATGAAATCCTTGATTGGATTAAGTTGTTGATCTAAGAGTTTACTCTACTGTCACATTGCTTATCTTGATGAGTTGCTTCTACAATTCTCTATTTGTCTGAGATTATACTCACTGAATCAAATCATTGTTTGCAATTATTTCTGTGGATGTATAAATGAATTTAAAGTTGATTCCTAGCACTTGGCTTTAGGAAAATGATATGTAGTGGTTGTCCCTTTTTATCTATGGAAGCTAAGTAAAGATTGGTTTTAGCTCATTAAGAACTTGTCCTTGTGATACCACTGTATTCTGGCACACAAGTGATTGAATTTTTATTTCTGGGCTTAGCTTGATTATGCTTGTGATTAAAACTGATAAGATGATATGGAAGCTTTTATTATCTTACCTGCCTATGATGTTGGTCTGAGGCTCTAGGATGTAATTCCTAGTTAGTTGGGCAATAGTTTGTTTGAACTTATAGGTTTAGAGGTGCTACTCTCTCTCTGAGAGATGTGCCCTGCCTGATAAGATCAAATGAGAATGATATATGTTGCAAGAAAATACTAACACTGAACCCAGTGATGTTGGTATGAGGGTTTAGTGCTTGTGGTTTGATCTTGATGTCTTATCCTTATACTTGTAATCTCTAGGATAGATGCACTCCTCTTGGGTGTTTATTGAGAGATTATCTCATAAAACAACACATGCTTTTATTTAGATAATGTGATGAAATCATGTGATGGTTTTATAAGGCTCACCACAGATTCTGATGTGGATGTAGTAGATTGATGATGATCTTGATTTTGATCTAGATCTTGATCTATTGTTGTTGTGCTCCTGAGCTTGCTCTTGAGCTTGCCTGCTCCTCCTAGCTCCTGGCTTGACCTTGCTGTCCACCAGATCTATTCCCCTCCTTATGTCACCATTCTGGTGATGTTTGGGTTGATCTTTCTGGATAGTTTGCAATCATTTGTTGTACTCCACCTTGTTTCCTTTGTTCAACAATGGAATAGATGGGGCATTGGATAGGGACATGGTTGTTTCCTTCACATAAGTAACAAGTAGCTTGAGAAGTGGGACATTTGCCAACTGGATGTTTCTCTTCACAATTGGGGCATTGATCTCCATGCTCCCTGGAAGTATGATCCTTGTCTCCACAAATAATGCAAGCTAGGGCTCCATCTAGAATAACATTTCTGTCATCCTTGTTGTCACAAACTCTTTTGGAATAGTTTTCTTCCATATTGATCATTTGATCTGTCACCTTAAGCATCAATTGGGCTTGAGTTTCCAAAAATCCTTGCAGTGTTGGATCTTCCCCACTGGTGTTGGCTATGAATTGAGCTGACATTTGGTTCAACTGATGTTGGGTTGCTATGAGTTCTTTCATGCTGTCCTCTTGGTTGGTGTTGGTGTCATCAACCTTGATGTTGAAGTCTCTTGGAGTAGTCATCTGTTTGGGTTTGAATGGAGAATAGAATAGACAAAAGATTTTCTAAGGAAATAATTCTAATCACACACATCACAATTTACACACACACAAGGTGCAATCAATCACAAACCACTTTTCACTCAAACAACAAAGTTCAAGCACATACTTAGGCAACAAAATATTTTTGTTACACCTCATAAGTTGGTGTGTTTGACTTAACTATAATATGGTGGTCCATCTATATGGTTCACTTGTGATCTTTCCATCCTTCTTGGTTGATTCATCTTGCATGAGATCATGGTTTCCTTGAAAAAACTCTTGGTTACAATAACTTCTAGTGATATGATCTCCTTCTAATTTTTGCATTCCCTTAGTCTCCATATCTTGAGCAAGATTTCCTTGTCTCTCTTGTAGTTCTTAGTGGTATCCAAGTTGGAAGTCCTTGGTGAATATGCTGAAGATGTTGAAGTCATTAGAGTTGAAGAAGTTGAAGTCATTAGAGTTGAAGAACTCCTTAGCACATGGTGTAGTCTTTGGCCATGGGGTAGGTTTTCCATCAAGTTGAAAATAGATGAGATGTAGAATCAAAATCAAAGTGGTTGAGGAAAGAGTTTACAAGATTGTTTGTAAATAAGTTTTGGAACAAATACAACTCCTATTTTTCTAAGGGTTTTTGTCCAATCCTAGGTTTACAAATCCTACAGGCAACACAATGCTCTGATACCATCTGTAAGGGTCCCAACCTTTAAATAAGGTAGAGTCCCCTGTGTTTACAATGCTAGTCCCTGGATCAATAGCTAGCATCCACAGTTAAGATGTAATATCAAGAAACAAAGGTCATAATATAACTTTATAACCAGGAATAACATAATTTTTATTACATCTTACATAGCTCATTTGGCTATTACATTACATTGCAGCGGAATATTTATAAACATGGGGTCCTTCATCTTCAAAGTGCCACAGGCAGACATGTTGGTTGTAGACTTTGTAATCCTAATCAATCAACTTCACTAATAGCAATCAAACCTGCAACATTACAAGTTACAGCCACAAGGGTCAATACATTTGAATTGTATTGGCAAGTTTCACTACTATGTCGAATATAAGTGGATCCTATCATTACATGCATCTTTGGCTAAGTAGGGTTTGAGGCTCATTTGCAGAAAGCAATAGTTTATCCTATCTTTTCAAAATGGTCTTGATCTTTTGTCAAATCTCTTTATCAAAAATTCTTTGAACTCCTTGGTAAATTCCCAAGTGTTCAAGTCCTTGTCAAAAATCTCTTGAGCTCCTTGGTACCCCCAAGTGCATCAAGTCTTTTGTTGTCACTTAAAAGTTTTTCTTTTAGAAATTAGAATGTCGAGATTTTCCATAGCTTTAGTTGCTCAGTATTGTCCATAACCGGGGACACGGATAAGTACTTAGATTTTATTATCTTCTGCAGAAGTAGTACACTTTACCCACATGTCACAATCTCATCTTGTTGCCACCAGTGGCCACTGGATTAGTACTCACCAAGATGGAGTACTGGCAGATTGAGAATGTGACGAAGTCTTTCCAGAGGGTCCTCCCATACACCATTGCTAGCTTGTCTTCAATACCCATGTAGGATTCCAGGTCCTCATTTTCAGTAACCTGAAGACAATGCATGGGTCTTCCCAATGTAGTTGACCAAGCCAGAGCCATAAGTAGCATGTGGTTATACACGAAAGCCACAATTGGAGAAACATGTTCAATCTCTAAGTTTCCTGGGTGGTTTTCTTTTGGAGCACAACACAAAGAGATTGCCATAGACATGGTTCCTTTTGTTGCCACCTTCTCCAAAACTCAAAGTATCCTTGATCACCCAGGTGGTTCATTGAGTCCTTGTTTTATTATGTAAAATCACAAGTCCTTTTCTCAACTTCATAAATCTCAACATGTATCTCTTTTCAAAATATAGCATGGCTAAGCATGTAACAACTACATTGTTTTCACTAAGGAATTTATATATAAGGGTATCCTATTAGGATTTAGCATAGCATAAGTATAGAAGTTCTTTTCATGCATGTTTCAAAATCCACTAAGTATAATGAAAATAGTAGGACTTTTGATGATAGTGTAACTTGCCTTTTTGGTAGGGAATGATGGTTTACTTCTTGATCTTGCTAGTTTCACACTTTTCTATCTTCACTACAAATCAATCAAGCAAACACAATATCACTAGCATTCCAACCAAAATCAACCAAACAATTTAACACACATAAAATAATGGGATCTAAGTCATGCATGCAAGCATGCAAAAGGTAGTTTTATTTGCAAAGATGGTCTCCACTAGGTTTCTAAACTTTGCAAGGTTCAAAGTGGTCATTTTCTAAAGTGGCAAAGTCATTTGCAAAAGGGTTTTATTCATAAACCATTTTTAAATCCATTCATCATTTTATGTGGTGGAAAATGTTTTTATCAAAGCAAAACTTTATGTTGTTCACCAAATAAGTTGTTGTTTCTCAAAACTTGGTGTTTTAGGGTCAGTAGGTTTGATCCAACTCATTTTTCTAAAGTTTTTACTCCAAAATCATTTCCATAGTAAAGTCATTATTTTTATTTGGCTAGAAATGGGCTAAATTAATTAATCCATCCTAAACTTCACCAAATCCATTTTAAAAACCATGGGTTGGTTCCTAGGGTCAGTAAGTTCACCACAAACTAGTTTGCCAAGATTTCAACCTCAAAACATTTTTGAATAATTTTTCTAATCTAAACAAGCATACAAATGTTTATGCAAAAACAAACAATCTACCAGAGGCTTTTTACTAAACAAATTGCATGGTTGGCTAGGGCTTGTTCCACTGATTCCATTTATATAAAGTTTGTAAATTTTGGACGTGTGGATCAAAAGTTACAAGGGTTTCAAATCTGCAATCAAATCTGGTTTCAATTCTTTTTTTAAATCGAAACTGGCCACGCATCACGATGTTACTGGTTGGTACCGTTTCGGTCGGATCGTGCTCTACGGGGTGTTGGATCTAAACAGATCGCACGGCTCTGGTCGCATACCCCTTCGGCGTTTAAGTGATCTATCGCGTTCGTCCGATCTAGATCCTACGGACGTTACAGCTTGGTCAACGATGGGCGGCGCTACGCGGCGGCAGACGGCGGCGACGGTCAGGCGGTGGCGCTAGCGGTGGTTCTAGGAAGCAAAGGAGGAAGTGAAGGTGCTCACCGGGTTCAGAGGTCACGGCGAAGCTCGAGGCGGTGTTGGTCTGGCGAGGGGCGCTCTAACTCTAGCAGGATTGCTCGCCGGAGTGGGGAACAGCGTCGGGCGGCTCTGGTCCTGGTCGGAGTCGACGTTGCAGATCGCCCTAAGGCAAGATAGGAGCATGGTTAGATGCACAAGAGTGAGGCGAGTGTGGGAGCGTGAACGAGAAGGTGTGGGGCGGCAGGTTACTGTGGACTTCACGGAGAGAGCGAGGCGCGTGGTCAGTGGTTGTCGAAGTCGACGCTCAGGGGCGCCCGCGGTTGAACGGAGGGCACAGACAGGTGTGCATGGGAGTGGGGATCACGATGGTGTGCTCAGGGTGGCAAGAGGTGGCACGGTTCGGCCGGAATCGAGGAGAGACGATGGTCGGAGCAGTAGGAGTGCGAGCTCGATTCAGGGCAGCCTGGGGGCAGAGAGAGGGAGGCACTTGAGGGGAAATGGAGAGGAGGAGTGGGCGCTTTAACGTGCGTGGTCGCAGCGAGTAATGGCGTAGGCGTTAAGGCGAATTTAACCGCGGCATCAACGGCAGGAAACGGCCGGCGTCGTCTGCGCGAGGAAGAAGGAGTGAGCTGGCTGCGTGGGTCCTTCTGCCGAGGAGTGTGGGGAAGAAGGGCCACTGTTCACCACTCATGGTGTGCGTTTAGGTAGAAAAATGCTTCGCGCGTGGGGGAGAGAAGCTGGGCTGGTACTGGGCTGAGTCCGACTATTTTTTTTCTTCCTGAAAGTTTTATCTTTTTCCAAATCTATTTTCTGTTTTGAATTTCCAAACAACAATTCAAGCATTCAAATTAATTCAAACTTTCACCAAACATTGCAATTGAATTTGGTTCTGTTTCACAACATAAACCAAAGTCCAAAGATCAAAATAATATTTTTATTTTAGGGTCCATTATTAATTAATTAAACAGACCATGTTTATTAATCAAAATAGAATTTGTTTTATTTAAAAATCTCCATTTTGAAATTTAAATATTTTCAGAACCAAATCAGTAGGTTTTATTTGGAAATAATGAATACTTGGAAAACTTATTTTTAAATAAACAAATAAGTTTTGATGGTTAAAAAATAGTAAAACCTCTATTAATAAAACTTGGATATTAAATCCTTAATACTTTATTTAAATAAACTTTTACTAATTTTCTCAAATAGAAATATTTGGTTTCAAGTCTTGGCCAAGTTTTAATTTGGCTTATAAAATAAGTCTTATTTAGATTCCTTCCTTTTCATTTGAAACAAAATCTTTTTATTTAAAAGATCCAAAATAGTATTTATAATATTTTTATTTTCCTTTATTAAATATTTATATTTTTAATCCCTTTAGGATTTTAACTTGATCCAAATAGGTTTGAAGGTTCCCATTGGAATTCAAAAAGTTTCTTCTCACCCTGAAAATCAACAAAGTTTTATTTTATTCATTTATTTTTCACATTACAAGATTTGGAAAATCTTGGGATGTGACAGTTAATTAAGGAATTCCTTTCCTAAATATATTACTTCTTTATATCCATCATTATTCTTGTAAATCTATTTATAAACACAATAAGCTTGACACTAAAGCTTTTTATAATTTTCTCGTATATATACTTGGCTATATCAACTACTTTACTACTGATAACTTCCAATCATGCTCTTCCCTTATCATCCTTCACTAATATCATTTCAATAGATGTATACATCAAATCCTACTTCACCTTAAGTGCTTAGTATTTCCAAAGAGGAGAATACTACTTCTTTAATCCAATGTTGCTCTAACATCATCTTAATCATACTATCTTGTCTCTACTAAACTCCAGTAACAAATACTCCAACCTCACATTATATTAATGTGACTTGTAATGACTAATCTATGATAACGTATCTATACTAGGTTTCAATCATGTTCTATCCACCAATGTTACTTATACATGATATAAACATTCAATCTTGGTGATTAGGGCATGATCATTGGAATTCTTTGATCCTTTATGGTTTAGGTTTCCAGTTTGCTAATCAAGGCTTCATCAATACAACATTACAGTTGTATTGAATTTATATTCTTAGTATCTCTATTGGATTAAGAAATGTTATTCATTTACTATGCCTACTTGATCCAATAGGATTGCTCCTTAGTAACTATCTTCAATATTCATCCTTGGAATCCACTTTGTTACCATATGTATATATATTCCAATTAACTCTTCTATCATTACAGGAGTGAATTAACTCCATCAATTATCTCATTGATCTTATTCTCTTCCAACTCTCCCATCCTATAGATGATATTCAAATTTAGCATTACTATTTACCCCTTCTTACTTATTTCTTTATAGGCCTTAAGTGAATGATATGCTATGTTCAAGAGTTGATAGATCAAGAATTGATAGATGAAGAATGGTTGAGTCAATAGTTGATTACTCAACATTGATGAACAACAGATATTGAGATATGATTCCATAAAGATGACATGGAAAGAAAGATATATGGTGAATGATCTTGTCTTGGTTTCTTTCCTACTCAATCTCACTAAAGAGTTAAGGTTTAGATATTACCATGATCCTCATGGGATAAGTAGATGAGATTAAGATAGATCAAGATTTAGTTGTTACATTCTTGTTACTTGAATCATATTCATAGTTTGGTATTCATGGTTATTGAAATGAATACCATGGAATGATCACATAAGGATCAATTTACAATCATTAATCAATGTGTAATGGTTTAGTTACATTATATTTGATCTACCCTTAGATCAAATTACCATTACCCAAAATAATGCTTTTAGCAAAGGTCATATTGAAACTTATCGCAGTCAACTTGATGATCTACTTCAGTTTCATCAAGTTGAGAGAAGCTTCAATCACTTTGACAAGTTTTGTTCAAAAGCGCGAAAATTATTCAGATTTTCTATGCATGAATGCAATGCACACATCTTTGTTTAGCTTATTTCTAAGCTCTAATGCTGGGATGTTACAAGATGCTCATCATTTATCAACTTAGAAATTACTTGGTTTGATGTTTGTCTGAATATTTCAGAAATAAAGAGAGGTCATGGACAACCACACCTTTGGTGAATTATTTGAGAGTGATGCACCTAGAAGGGCAAGGCCTTCAAGATCATCCTCTCGTGCTAGGCCCTCATACAGTGAGGTTCTTATTACTCCGTGATTTGGTGACGAGGGAGATGAGGGGGATGCGCACCCCTCCACCTTTCCTTATCAAACCTTCTTGCAGGCTGCTAGGATTCTTGATGATTTTATGACCTTGGTTCGGAGGGCTGGACTAACAAGTTACATGCAGGATGAGAGCGTGCAATATGCTACGCTCACTAAAACATTTGTGCAGAGCTTTTCTTTTACTAACAGCATGTTCAAACCAGATGTGTCTTTCTAGATTTATGTCAGGTCTTACTCTTTGACATTGAAGAAATTTTGTGAGGCCCTGGGACTTGGTACAGCTAGGTCAGCAAAGAATATTCCAGCTCAACCCACTAATTTATTGGTGCTTTACCGAGGAATAACCAATGATGATGATCGTAGAGCTCAACGGGGAAAGATAAAGAATATTCAACTCCCAGCCATCAGGTACTTTGCTTAGTATCTTGCACTAGTGTTCTTCGTAGGGAGAACACTAGTAATATTTGCAACTATCAATTGGCCTTCTTAGTTGCTATGCTCAAAAATGAAACTAAGTACAATCTTGGTTCTCTCATTACTCGTCGCTTAGCTGCTAGGGGACCCATTTATGGGGGAATTATTGCTACGCGTGTTGCTTCTACCTTGGACCTTGCTGTTGATCCAAATGATACAGTTTTGGCTCCTCAGAGGCTTGATCTTTCTGCTATGAAGGCACATCACTTTGTCACCACTAACTCTACCCTTGAGAGCTTGGTTTATAGAATGTTGTTTATTCACGGGGAAGAGAGAGATCCCTCTACCCCAAACCACTTTGTTCAGTATTCCTCAGGGACCTTTGTCACGCTCAAAGGAGGATATGGATGAAAAGCTGCGCTCTCTTAGCTTCCATGGACACTATCAGGAGGAAGCAACATCATACGACCCCTCTGTGTACTACACAGGGGAGGCCTCGAGCTCATACCAGGACGAGGGAGCCTCCTCGACGTACTACGGAGGTGCATCTTCTTGGGAACCATGGGATTGAGTCCCGCTTAGGCCAAAAGCCTAAGCTTGGGGGGAGGTATACCGACATCACACTCATCTATATATCTTGTTTCGTCGGTTCTTTGTATATCCGTTGTTTCGCTTTCTTTTTGGTTTTTGTTTTTGCTTTCTCAAAAACACAAAAATACCAAAAAATATTTTCGTTGTTTCTCTTGGTTTGTTTCTTTGCCTTTTGGTTTTGGTTTGCCTTAAAAAGAAAAATACAAAAAGATTTTTCTTTGTTTGCTTCTTGTTTGGTTTAATTTTTCTTTGTTTGGTTTTTCTTTGTTTGCTTGTTTCTAAAAAATTGAAAACACCAAAAATATTTATTGTTCTTCTTTGGTTTTGTGAGTTCTTTGCAGGGTTCGGCTGTCCTCAGTGGAGTTTGGTTTCATGTTATTATCAAGTCACACAAGTGAAGGGCAATAATGAAGATTAAGACAACTCGAGGTGTGGTAAGAGGGTGGTAACAAACTCTATTTGTTTCATTTTTGTACATATACTCATCACTATGAGCATGCTTAGACTGTTTTTGTAAGGTGTATGTCATTATGGATGCTTAGTAGTTCTTCCTTGCTTGTGATTAGCTCTAGCTTGCTAATAGTTTGTAGCATGTCATATGAGTGTTTGCTTGGATTGTTTTATTCATATCTTGGTATAATATTGTGGTATCCTCCTATGACTGTTCATGTGAATCGACTTGGCACATACTCATGCATGCATATGACTAAACAATAGTCAGTAAGCCTCGATGATTTATTTTGCCTTAGAGTTCTTGTATCACTTTCATGCCATAATTAATCCTGTTTTATTGCAAGCATGATTATGACAGTTATTGTTCTCTCGTTTGTCGCTACCTCTCTATTGCTAGCCTTCACTTGCACTGAGTATGAGATCTACTTGTGCATCCAAGTCCCTAAAACCAATATTGCCAACATTGTCCACCATACCTACCTATTAGCATCATTTGCTATTTCAGTGCATATTCAATATGCCTTGTTTTCTTCCAAATAAAATGTTTGTTTGTTTTGAAAAATTTAGTTAGTAAAGCTCTCACGAACTTGATGGCACACTTTATTCCGTGCACTTATTAATTCTGAACCATTGTGACCTGTCCATGAAAGTTATATGCTTGCAAATTATATGTTGTGAGTCAGCAGAACCGTGTTGTCACGGGGAACGCTTTCAACACTTTTTGGATACATATCCAGTTGATACCTTGCTCTTTTGTTTGCGGATGTCGTCGATGTGAAATAAAAGGGGGACTTATGAGTTCATGGAGTCTATACATTGTGTTAGAGAAACGCCTGGGCCGCTAGCCTAATCCATGCCTAATCATGGTGGAAACTTGCAGCATCACAGTATGAGCATTTATGAAGAATCCTCAATAAAAAGCTATGCACATAGTAAATAAAAAGATCGCTGAGATGCTCATTATCTGCTTGCCTTGTCATTTTGATCATGGGATAACTCCGGTATCATGTGCAAGGGGTACCCCGTTGGTGGTTCTCTATGATATGCATGTATTTACAATGACAAGAACTTACCAGTAACCATAGTTGAGTAGCATGCGGAGCGGCCCTCGTACTCAAGGGACATGGGATTTTCAGTTTATGGTCTGTCAAGCATATGATTCAGAGTGGACCTCACTTTCACCTTAACCATATAAAGATGCCTATGATAGGGGCAATGAGAGCTCAAAGCTAATGAGTACCTTACTTTCAGCATTTGGAAGCCTTTCAAACTTTTCAAAACCTTTTCACTTCCTTGTTGAGTCACCACTTATTCTATGAGCACCTTCTTGAGAGCATAGTTGTCATTCTTGTGTTTGTTCCAAAACTTGGTTAATTATGTCATGACTTTGATGCTTGTATCTCTGATATCTTTATCTCTAGTCTTCACTTGAACTTCAGAGGTGCCTTGGCATTTATATTGTGCTCTTCAAACAAAGGCAAGTGAGATACCACTCTATCATACCTTATTATGAGCATTGCAATGTTGCTTATGTTTATGTTTCTTGCTACTTATTATTATTGAGTTGGAATCTCTTCATGGCTTGCAATGACTATTGAGTAGACTTAGTGGCATACTCTTTATTATGAATGATTTAAGCATTTACTCCTGTGCTGAGAATATATACATCATATGAAGCAAATGTGTTCGTGAAAGTTCTTTTATTGCACTCAGTTTTCAACTGAATTGCTTGAGGACAAGCAATAAGCTAAGCTTGGGGGAGTTGATACGTCCAAAACGTATCTACTTTCTCGAACACTTTTGATATTGTTTCTCCTCTAAACTTATGTGATTTGGATACAACTAACATGGACTGGCGCTGTTTTCAGCAGAATTACCTTGCTGTCTAGTTTTTGTGCAGAAAATCAACTATCTGGAAAAATCCGGGAAAATATGCCAAAAATCCTATTTCACCAGAAGAACCATGGAGCCAGAGTACGAGACACAGAAGGGGCCTGGGGGCCCACACCCTTGCCAGGCGCGGGCCTACCTCTGGTCGCGCCTAGGGGGGTGCAGCCACCCTAGGCACCCCCTCGGCCTCCCTATGCCTATAAGTTGCCTCTCGACCTAAAAACCTCGGGGGGGGGGGGTCGATAGTTTTCCAGAAAGAGTTCCGCTATGCCGCCTCCACCAGAAACCAAGATTCGGATCCAGAAACTCTGTTCTGGCACCCTGCCGGGATGGGGAATTTGGATAGGATCATCGCCATCGCCATCGTCATCACCAACGCCTCTCCATCAACCATCCATGTTTCCCTCATCCATGAGTGAGTAATCCCCCACTGTAGGCTTGGGGATGGTAGGGATTAGATGAGTTCTATCATGTAGTAACGTAGTGTGACAACCATTCGGACAATCGGAGGGGATGGCTGTGGTGTGAGGATCACATGTGTTCACGAGTGTTAATGCTTTGCTCCGGTGCTCTACTAAAAGGAGCACCTTAATTGCCAGTAGTTCCATAGAGGCCATTTGCCACGGGCTGGATGTAAGATGTTGTGCGAGTTCTCATTGCGAGCACGTATGACTATATTTGGAGCTCATGCCTAGGATTGTTTAGTACTTGTATGCTTGTTATTATTTATCTGCAATGCCCTAGATCTTGAAGTTACATGTTTAGACTCGACCATGCAACGCCCGTCCATCCATCCCTATGCCTACCGCACTCATATCTCACTGTTTACTGTTACTATTACTATTGCTCTTGTTCTACTGTTGTTGTTGCTACTACCAAACTATTTCTACTGATAAACTTCTGTGAGCAAGAACTATTTCCAGGTGCAGCTGAATTGAAAACTCAGTTGTTAAAGCTTGCAAGTATTCTTTGGCTCCCCTTGTGTCGAATCAATAAATTGGGTAATACTACCCTCGAAGACTGTTGCGATCCCCTACACTTGTGGGTCATCAGGTACTAACAACGAAGAGCATGCAAGATCACAAACAACACAGGCATCATAGAATCAAATAGACAAAACCATTAATCAATCTGACATAGTAATATCAATATCCATCGGATCCCCGCAAACACAACATGCATGATTACAAATAGATTAGATCTTGATCATGAACGGAGCTCACAAGATCTATACATGAAAGAACAAGGAGGAGATACAACCATATAGCTACTACATGGACCTGTAGTCCAAGGTGGAACTACTCATGCTTCATACCAGAGAAGAAGGCCTCCGGGATGATCTCCCCTCCGGCAGGGTGCCGGGAAGAACTTTAGACCCCCCCCCCGATCAAGGGACGATGGTGGTGGCGGCTACAGACGGTTTCGTGAAATATTGATCGGGTGTTTAGGGTTTTGGCATCGGGGGGACTTTATAGGCGAAGAGGCAAGGTAGGGAGGTCGCTAGGGCGGCTGCACTCCCCCAGGCGCGGGCCAGGCTAGGCCGCGCGGCCAGGGGGTATGGCCCCCTGGTGACCCTCCTCCGTCTCGTATTCTGGCTTCGTGTTGCCCACGGTAAAATATTGACTTTGGCTTTTGTCCCGTCCAATTACGATAATATTGATTTTCTACCTTTCTAGAACCAAAAACAGAAGAAAACATGCAACTGGCACTGTGGAAACTTGTTAATAGGTTAGTTCCAGAAAACATATAAAAACACCTCAAAGTGTAGACAAAGCAAAGCAAAGTAGATACTAAACAAGCATGGAACATCAAAAATTATAGATACGTTTCTGACGTATCAGTCCACTACAACTTCGCCGCCAACATCATCACCTCGTCTCCGACTACACCACCTATTCCTCTACTCCAACAACCACGGACAGCATCGACGTTGATGCGTGCACCAGGTGTTGACGTGGTACACTTCGT
Organism: Avena insularis; assembly: GCA_023614405.1. Classification (NCBI taxonomy): domain Eukaryota; kingdom Viridiplantae; phylum Streptophyta; class Magnoliopsida; order Poales; family Poaceae; genus Avena; species Avena insularis. Next base: position 23,248,298 of record CM042689.1, on the reverse strand, counting down.
TGGAACCCCAAGAGCAAGGTGTGATGAGCATAGCAGCAAGTTTCCCTCAGTAGAGACCGAGGTTATCGAACCATAAGGAGGAAGGAAACGTCTCAAAGGTGTTGCAAGCAACGTGGAAACCTGCACAACACAAACTCAAGACTTTGTCCCAACGAATCAGTGAGGTTGTCAAGCTCACTGGTTTGCTGTGACAAAGGATTAAACGTATGGTGTGGAAGGTAATGGTTTGCAGCAAGTAAACAAAAAACAGTGGAAGATGTATCAATGGTAAAGATTGGACCGGGGTCCATAGTTCACTAGAGGTGCTCTCCTTAGATAAACAACATGGCATGAAGGGTAAAAAAATTACAGCAGGGCAATTGACAAGAACTGAGCAAGGAATAACAATGCAATTACTAGTCAGAAATATCCTATGAGATTTGATTGGGCAATACAACAAGATATATAGACCACCATCCAACTGCATCTATGACTAGAAGTCCACCTTCAGGTTATCATCCGAACCCCCTCCAGTATTAAGTTGCAAGCAAAAGACAACTGCTTTAAGAAAAGTGTGTAAGGTAAATAGTCCACATGTTCCATGAACAAGAGACCATTGTTTTCTCCCTAGTAGCAACAGCACATCTACAACCGAAGATATTATTGTCACTTCCCTTGGAAACTAGAGGCATGAACCCACTGTCGAGCATAAATACTCCCTCTTGGAGTCACTAGCAACTACTTGGCCAAGATAGCCACTAACAACGGAGAGCATGCAAGATCACAAACAACACAGACATGATAGAATCATCAAGACAAAACCATTAATAAAACCAACATAATAATCTCAATATCCATTGGATCCCCGCAAACACAACATGTATGATTATAAATAGATTAGATCTTGATCATGAACGGAGCTCACAAGATCTATACATGAAAGCACAAAGGAGGAGATACAACCATCTAGCTACTACATGGACCCATAGTCCTAGGTGGAACTACTCATGAATCATACCGAAGAGAAGGCCTCCGAGATGATCTCCCCTCCGGCAGGGTGCCGGGAAGAACTTCAGATCCCCCTAATCTAGGGACGATGGTGGCGGCAGCTACAGATGGTTTCGTGGAGATTTAATCGGGTGCTTATGGTTTCTGCATCGAGGGCTTCTTATAGGCGAAGGGGGAGGCCGAGGAGGTGGCCAGGGCCCCACACCCTGCCTAGGTGTGGCCCCTCTGGCTCGCCTCTCCGTCTCCCCTCTGGACTTCTTGTTCCCCACGGAAAGTTATTGACTTTGACGTTTGTCCAATCCAATTCCGAGAATATTTCTTTACTAGCTTTTCTGAAACCAAAAATAGCAGAAAACAGGAAACTGGCACTATGGCAACTTGTTAATAGGTTAGTACCAAAAAACATGTAAAAAGCACCTCAAAGTGTAGACAAAGCAAAGCAAGGTAGATACTAACAAGCATGGAACATCAAAAATTATAGATACGTTTCCGACGTATCAAGCATCCCCAAGCTTAACTCATGCTCATCCTCGAGTAGGTAAGTGATAAAAAGAATACTTTTTGAGGTGACATGCACCCTCACAATAAAGATCTAACCATTTGCAAGCATTGAAAGCTGGGATCAAATAACTCTAAACATGAACATGAAAGAATGGAGTTCTAACAGTAGGACAAAGCAACTACTGTTGCAACATGACAAGATACAAACAAAGATCATGAATAACATGCATTGAAAAACCTTTGTTTGTTTCACATACAGAAAACATAGCATAGTGGCAATCAGCTTGTCCCTCATAGAGTAGCAATATAGATGCATAGGACACCTTCAAAGTTCACAAGGGTGACTATAAACAAGTAGCACTAGAACAAGTAATAACACAATATGCATCAATCAATAAGCTTTGGAACACTGCACATAGGATGACAACTATGCTCTCTTAATGGTGCCTAAAGGTAGAAGGTGGAGACTCAAGTAATGGTGGAAGAAAAGCATTTTGTAAAGGAATCAGGGATTTCAAGTTTCAAAAAGAGCTTCCAAAGATTATGGTACTTGTTAGCTTTCAGCCCTCATTGCCCCTATCATAAGCATCTTGAAGTGATTAAGGTTAAAGTGAACAAACTAGGGAGTATATGCTTGACGAAGTATAAGTTGGCAATCTCATGTCCCTTGAATGTGAGGGCCACACCTCATGCTACATCAACTTTGGGACCAGGCAAGTTCTTATCATTGTAAGTATTTGCATATCATTGAGAACCGCCAACGGGGTACCCCTTGCACATGGTACAGGAGTTTTCCCATAACCAAATGACAAGGCACGCAGACAATGAGCATCTCAGCAATCTTTTTATTTACTATATGCATAGTTTTTTATTGAGGATGCTTCATAGATATCTCACTATAGTGATGCTGCAAGTTTCCACCATGATTAGGCATGGCTTAGGCTAGCGGCCCAGGCGTTTCTCTAACATAGAATACAAACTCCATGGACTTACAAGTTCCCTTCTTATTTCACACCGGTGACATCCACAAACAAAAGAGCATGATATCAACTGAGTACAGAGTACAAGTGCAATGTTGAAACCGTTCCCCATGATAGCATGGTTCTGCTAATTCCAACGTACAAGTGCAAGCATATACAACATAGCGCCACAATGGTTCAAGTTTATTAGGGGTAAAGAATATAAAGTGTTCTATCAAGTTCGTGAGAGCTTTAATCACCAAGTTTTCACATAGTAGTTGGAAGATAGTTGAAAACAAGAATATACTTGGAAAGGTGTAACACACCATGCATAGGAGTTTATAGTGGACATTTTGGAATAACTTGGTTTCTTTGGGAGTTGGAGGCATGAGTTGAGATTACTCATACAAGTGGAGGCTAGCAAAAGACTGGGAGCAACCAACTAAGAGAGCAATAATGGCCATAATAATAGAGACTATGGTGACTTGTGAGAGTCATAACATGGTGTGAGCATGTGCCAAGTCAACCCAAACAAAGCATTAAAGGAGAATACCACAATACTATGCTTTTGCGTACTAAAACAACGCATAATTTTGTAGGGTTCGCAGCATAGAAAACAAAAAATCCTACGATGGGAACATCTATGTACCAAGATCTATCTACTAGATACAAGCAACGGGTGGATATACATCCATAGAATACATACCCTCGAAGACCGAATAGCGTTAACGAGGTTGTACTCGTGGATGATGTAGACGAACGCTTGCCGATCTCAAGATCGTGATGAAGTCCATCTGGTCCAGCCGGTCCAGCACGATCAAGTCCAGCACCTCAAAGCAGTGGTGCATCCATGATCGCACACACGTACGGGTACCCCGACAACCTCCGTGCCCTTGCTCCAGCGAAGCAGCGGAAGCAACAAATCCTTCCAGAAAAAAGCCACCGGGAACATGTATCTCGCTGATCCGAGACCATGGGGGAATTCTAAAGGGGGGAGAGAGATCCTTCGCGAGGAGGTGTGAGAGACAAGTGAGAGGAGGGGGTCCTTTTATAGGGGAGGGGCAGCCCAAGGGGCATGGCCGCCATGGAGGGTGCCCCCACCTCTCCCTCATTCATGTGGTGGAAGCTCCACTCACATAAAAACCTCTCCACTCACAATTCCACTCACATGCATTAATTTTCCACCAAAATTAATGCAAGCTCTTATTTAAATAAAACTCTTTTATTTATTTATTCAGAATTTTGTTAATTACTTTAATTAACAAACATTCAAATAAAACCCCTTACAAAATTTCAATTTCACATGCAGAACCAGTTTCAGCAATTTCAACTGAAACAGTTCCGGTGTCTAGTGAAATAAATTCCTGCGCTTTCCTTTTCTTTTTCTGGCATATCATTTGCTCCGAATGGTGTCGGTATCCCTTAAGTGTGTCACCCTACGGTTCGCGAATAATGCGGACATGATCGAGACCCTTCTCCGATCAATAATCAGTAGCGGGACCTGGAGATCCATACTGACTCCCACACATTCAACGATGACTTCTGTGATCGTGTGAACCTTTTACGCTAGTATCTTAATCCCTTTGTTTCACGATATATTACATGTCCGAGATTCGATCATCGGTATCTCCATACCTAGTTTGATCTTGTTACCGACATGCACTCTTTTCTCGTTCCCGTGATATAACATTCTAGTGATCAAATCACTTGCTTGCAAGCTAATCAATGTGATATCACCGAGAGCATATCTATCCGTCATCGGGATGAACAAATTCCACTCTCGATCCATGGGTCTCAACATAACACTTTAGTAGTTCTGAAGCCATCTTTATAATCACCCAGTTACGGTGTGACGTTTGATGTCATCGAGAAACTCTTCTGGTGTTAGTGATTGACATGATCTCATGGTCTAAGGATTAGGATCACTTCATAAGTTGTTATAGCAATATAAACTCAATGACTTTGATCGTAATGATATACTTCGGATGAATGTTCATCACATCATTACACTAATGTTGTGACCTCGTTATTAACAACATCCAATGTCCATGATTAGGAAACTTTAATCATCATGTTAATCAACGAGCTAGTTTATAAGAGAGGCATAACTAGGAACTTCCTTTTTGTTTATTAAACACACATGTATTAACGTTTCCGTATTAATACAATTATAGCATGCAAAATAAATATTTATCATAAATAAGGAATACGATAATAACCACTTTATTATTGCCTCTCGGGCATATTCCCTTCAGTCTCCCACTTGCACTAGAGACAATAATCTAGTTTGAAAACTTTGCGTTTTGAACACATATGGTTTTCTGGTGTTCCATATACGCAACTGCAAGTGGTTAACATAATCTATGGATCTGACGCTTTCAGGTCCGTGTGTATTTGCATGTCTTTGCATCTTCATGCATCACTCATTCTCCAATGAGATGGCATTGTATAAATTTGGTCTTTCGGTGAGACCTTTAGTTCCTTGGGTTTAAATCACGTCGATACTATTGTCGTACAATATATCGTCAGTGTTAGCCCATTGCGAACCACACCTTAGTTTGATAACAAACTACTTGACACAAATTCCCTCCTTTGCTGCTACTATAGCAGTCATATACTTAGCCTTTTGTTGTAGTATTCGTCACAATGTCTTAACTTTGGAACTCTTCCAAATCCATCATGGAAACTTTCTTTCCATTTCATTGTGCCACCCATAGTTTAAATTGAGATAAACTTAGTTTGTATCTTGTGACAAAACTAGTATCAATGTAACGCTTTATAATGAACTATTTGTAATTGTTTGTCATCTCTACACAAATATATTCTTAGTTCTTCCAAAAGATCATAAGAATATCCTTACTATCGTCCAATGATCATTTTATGATTCATTCTGGTATATGCTCATAACACTTAGAGCATAGGACATATCTAGATGTGTACATATCATGGTATGATTGATGAAAACATTCTCGTGATTTCACTCATCAAGTGTCAAAGCACTTGAATCTTGTTTCACTTATCAAGTGTCGATACACTTGAATCTTGATTCAAATCCTTTCCATGTGACAAGAACCGTTTCTTGTTGTTTCTATATTGAACTCCTTCAATATCTCATATATGTACGTTTGGCATAACCATATTAGCGTCACGGTCTATCCACTATAGACTTTGATGATAAATATTCGGGTTTTGCCTAAGTCTTTCATCGAAATGAAATTCTTAACCTTTGTCAATAAAAGATACATCATTTCTAATCAACAAGATGTCCTCCACATAATGTATTAGAAATATGTCTTAGCGCTCCCACTTAATTTCTTGCAAATGCAAGCATCTTCATCGTCTCCTGATGAAAACTCCTTTTCATCACGGTGAAGATTCCAACTCCGTGATGCTTACTTCAACCATTGAAGTTTGCATGCCCTTTTTAGCATCCTTTAAATTAACAAAACCCTTTTGATCGTGTCATGTACACGTCCTAGGTAACCATTCTATTAGAAGAACTTTGTTTTGTTTATTCATCTACCATATAACAAATTATATGTAGTGGTTGCTACTTTAATCCGTCCAGACTAAATATCGCTATGAAAGATCAAATCTTGTCATAGTCAACTCCTTGAACATTGTCATAAAATATTTTACGACATGTCGACTATTTCATAGATGTGAAACATCTATGTCTGTTTCTTTATAGATCCAAATACGACCGATAGGTTTTTACACCTTTCCGGAGGGTCTTCCAAGTTCAAAACTTGATTTCTCGTGTATGGAACTATCACGGATTTTATGGCTTCAAGACATTTGACAGAGTCAGGCCCATCATCGCTTCTTTGCATGTAGTCGGTTCATCATTGTGAAACAATAATGATTTACTCTCAAATCTTAGTATTTGATTGTTTATCCGACCGACTTGGTTCAATAAGAACTTAGACCTCCGTGATCACAACATTTGAGGCACGTGAGCCATGAGCATTCTGGCTGCCTCCGGAACATTTTCTGGCGCTGCGCAACTCAGCACATATAGCTAAGGTTCGTTAACCTTATCAAAGTTCTATTGTCCTCCCACTTAACTTTTAAGAAAAATTCCTTCTTCAAGAAACTTCATGTTTCAAGCGACAAACCCTTTTGTCCTTGGTGTTATGGAGGAATAACCAATTGTTATTCGAAATAATCTACAAAGACATGCTCATCCGACTTCGGTTGTAAACATCTTACTTATGTTTAGCATACCAAAATTTAAGAAATGACAACTTGGGTTTTACCCCAAACCATAACTTCCATGGTGTCATTTCAACGGATCAAGATGGAGCTCTTTTTAGTGTAAAAGCGGTAGTCTCTAAAGCTTTAATCTTTTTAAAACATAATGGCAGTTTTATAAATAACACCTTTGATCCAACCATGTCAAACAAGGTTTCATTACAAATCTCAAACACTCCATACTCCTATGGTGTTTCAGGAGATGTAAATCTAGGTGTTTTGCTAAACTTGCAACTCAAATAAATCCCTTTATGATAAAATCATAATTCATTTATTTTCTTGTTACACTTGTAACTCAAATAAATCCCTTATGATAAAATCATAAACCATTTATTTTCTTGTCACAATGATTTTCACTTCATCTTGAAAGTCTTTGAACATTTTCAAATATTTCACACTTCTTTCTCATTAAGTGAATATTCACTAAAATTTCCGGAGAAAGTATATGAAGTTGAAACCCATCGCTTACGATTACACATAATGGACTACATACATCGATATGTATAAATTCCAATATTTTAGTCGTTCGTTCTTCTTTGGCCTTTGAACGAAGTTTTTAATTATCCCGAGGAAAGTCTCACAAGCGTCACTTGATCAAATCAAAGACTCCAAAAATCCATGAATATGGAGATTCTTCATGTTTTCTTTCCAATATAATTTAAACGGCGATGTCACTTCGTAAGTGATCTTTCAATCATTTGTCTTGCGACATTTTAGCATTAGGTTTTATGGATGTGATCTCTCCAACTAGATTTGTAAATCATCCATCTAATATGGAATATGGTAATTATTTGAACAACCTTTGTTCTCATAATACCTGATTTAAATAACAATTATTAAAACAAATCTTGAAGTCAAGCTTTGGTGTCAACGAGAAATACAAACAACGGTTTGTTTGTTTTCGATGAACATCATCACATATTCTCTTGCTAGTTACTTAGGCCATTGTGGTTCATGAATTGCGTCGTTCCGTATGAAATTTCATACCAACCAATTCGGTATCCAATAACCAAGAACCACATTGTTTAACAAGCAAAGAATACAACCATAACCTTTATATCATCTATATACCTAAATTGAATATTTCCAATCTTTTATTTTCTGCCAAATATATTTTATAGATTCTCTTTCAGCATTTTCTTTTCCTTTTTAAAAGAATCTATCAACATCAAAAGTGGCGCCATATACATGACACATAGTCCAAAGCGTGTATATTCAAATAATAATACCTTTGGACTTGCACTTTGAAGTAGATCACCATCATCAAAATGATCGGTATTCTTTAAAAATCCATTCTTTAGTAATCTTTTAGTGTAGTAAACACTTTACATACATCTTCTATTCATCCTTATCATGATGACTTTCATGATCAAACTACTGTAGCTTATAAAGGCAAATCGTGAGTATAACATTACTTTCCAAAACCCTTTTGGATGATTAGGATGTCTAGCATCTCCAACCTTCTAAATTCTCATCCAATATGAGAACATATATTATACTCTATCATATTGCAACCAAAACATTGTTTCAGATATCGTTATATCTGCCACACATGATGGTTCCTGAAACAATTCTTTCAGCTCCTAGATAAACTTGATATTAAAACAATCAAGAATCATGGAGGCAAACATGATACTTAAGATACTAACGCTGGAATTGTTACTCTCGATTTAATACCAATTATTAAATTTCACGGAGTAAATAGAATTTTGCTAAAAGTTTGCAATAGGACTTTAAACTTTAGATTGACACTCAACACAATACGATACCAGTTCGTAAAGTATATATACAGAATTCTATAGTTCTATTATCTCAATTACAACTATGCATAAGGTGGTGAATGAATCCCAATGACTACAACAAATTATGCAAATTCACTTTGATTTAATTTATGATAAATTGAGTTCTACTAATCCAAATTAGAAATAAACTCCCACTCAATAACGACATCCCTCGTGCCTTTTTGGTGATTACATGAACCAAATCCACTACACCAAGTCCGATCATCACGTGAGTCGGTGTAGCTTCAAAGGCGAGCATCAAATGGGCATCATATCTACTATATGACTCATGCTTAACCTTTCGGTCCGTGTTCCGAGGCCATGTATGTACATGCTAGGCTCGTCAAGTAAGAACCTTAGTATTCGCGTGTGTAACTGTCTTACACCCGAGATATGCTCGTGGATTCAAGTACACCCGATCATCACGTGATGCCTTGAAGCGACGAAACATTGTCGGTGCATACTTAAGGAAGAACACATTCTTATCTTGATATTTAAATGAGGGATCATCTTATTATGCTAATAAAACGCCGAACAAGCAATATAAGATGCAATCAAACATCACATGTTTATTAGTGAAATAATATGGTTCCCGCATATGATCTCTATCATGTGCACCGTGGTATGATCACTATCATACCTTTATGTGTAAGGCCAAGGTCTTTGGAACTTACACGTTATGTGTGTTGTAAGAGTATCATCTCATACTTCTACTTACAACATCACCATATCATAACACTAGCCCAGCAACAATCTAAACTAGACGCCTCTAATTTATCCATTGCAAGTTTTACGTGGCTTAGGGCTTTCGAGATAGAACCGTTCTTACCTACGAACATGAACCACAACAAGGATAACCAAATTGTTGACAACTCGTTGCAAATTAGATATTGACTATAGTAGGAGAGACAGACACCCGCTAGCCACTTATGCAAACTAGTTGCATGTCAAGCGTGGAACAGGTCTCATGTGCGAGGACATGTAAAGTTTGTCCGGGCCGCTTCATCCCACTATGCCACCAATATCCAAAGTACAACTAAGAAGCAATAAAATGATCATCATCGCCCACATACTCATATGTGTACTACCCGTGCAAAGTATCTACGCATAGATCCGGCTCTGATACCACTGTAGGGTTCGCAGCATAGAAAACAAAAATTTTCCTACGATGGGAACATCTATGTACCAAGATCTATCTACTAGATACAAGCAACGGGTGGATATACATCCATAGAATACATACCCTCAAAGACCGAATAGCGTTAACGAGGTTGTACTCGTGGATGATGTAGACGAACGCTTGCCGATCTCAAGATCGTGATGAAGTCCATCTGGTCCAGCCGGTCCAGCACGATCAAGTCCAGCACGATCAAGTCCAGCACCTCAAAGCAGTGGTGCATCCGTGATCGCACACACGTATGGGTACCCCGACAACCTCCGTGCCCTCGCTCCAGCGAAGCAGCGGAAGCAACAAATCCTTCCAGAAAAAAGCCACCGGGAACATGTATCTCGCTGATCCGAGACCATGGGGGAATTCTAAAGGGGGGAGAGAGATCCTTCGCGAGGAGGTGTGAGAGACAAGTGAGAGGAGGGGGTCCTTTTATAGGGGAGGGGGCAGCCCAAGGGGGCATGGCCGCTGGCCATGGAGGGTTCCCCCACCTCTCCCTCATTCATGTGGTGGAAGCTCCACTCACATAAAAACCTCTCCACTCACAATTCCACTCACATGCATTAATTTTCCACCAAAATTAATGCAAGCTCTTATTTAAATAAAACTCTTTTATTTATTTATTCAGAATTTTGTTAATTACTTTAATTAACAAACATTCATATAAAACCCCTTACAACATTTCAATTTCACATGCAGAACCAGTTTCAGCAATTTCAACCGAAACAGTTCCGGTGTCTAGTGAAATAAATTCCTGCGCTTTCCTTTTCTTTTTCTGGCATATCATTTGCTCCGAATGGTGTCGGTATCCCTTAAGTGTGTCACCCTACGGTTCGAGAATAATGTGTACATGATCGAGACCATTCTCCGATCAATAATCAGTAGCGGGACCTGGAGATCCATACTGACTCCCACACATTCAACGATGACTTCTGTGATCGTGTGAACCTTTTACGCTAGTATCTTAATCCCTTTGTTTCACGATATATTACATGTCCGAGATTCGATCATCGGTATCTCCATACCTAGTTTGATCTCGTTACTGACATGCATTCTTTTCTCGTTCCCGTGATATAACATTCTAGTGATCAAATCACTTGCTTGCAAGCTAATCAATGTGATATCACCGATAGGGCCCAGAGCATATCTATCCGTCATCGGGATGAACAAATTCCACTCTCGATCCATGGGTCTCAACATAACACTTTAGTAGTTCTGAAGCCATCTTTATAATCACCCAGTTACGGTGTGACGTTTGATGTCATCGAGAAACTCTTCCGGTGTTAGTGATTGACATGATCTCATGGTCTAAGGATTAGGATCACTTCGTAAGTTGTTATTGAAGGGTTTCGCGGCATAGTAAATCAAAATTTTCTACGGATGCGAACAGAAGGAAAGCCAAGATCTAATCTAGGAGATGCAAACAACGAGAGATATTGGATTAGATCTTCATACCCTTGAAGATTCGCACAGCGGAACGTTCATCGGAACGTGGGTGATGTAGTCGTACTCGCTTCTCCTCCTCGCGATCCGATCCGATCTAGCACCACAAGTGGCGGTGCCTCCGTGAGATGCACACGTGCAGCACCTCGACGTATCCTCCTTCCTCGGACCAGAAAGTATGGTGGAGAGACGGATTAGATCTACAACACGATGGCGTGGTGTATATGGTGGAGAATTTTTGCAGCAGGGCTTTCGCCTACAAACAGTCGGGAGGGAGAGAGGAGGGCAGCAGGGCGGCTAGGGTTGGAGGGGAAGGTGTGGGGGGTGGTGCGCCCCCAGCCCTCTTTATATAGAGGGGTGGGGCGGCAACCCTAGCCCCCTCCCCCAAGCCAAGGCCGGTGGCCAAGGAGGAGGAGTGGGGGGCAAGGAAACCCCCCCCCCCTTCTAGAAGCTCTATCTAGGGTTTAAACCCTCTTGGCCGGCTGGGCCCTATGGGGCCTTGTGCCCCTGGCCCAATGCGGCCAGGGCACTCCCTCATAGGCCCATTCCCCCTCCCGGAAGGTGTGGCCACGTTGGTCCCCTTCCGGAAGGTTCTAGAAGCTTCCGACAATACCGATTAACCAACAATTCAACTCCAAAACTGCACTGCCTTATATGAATCTTATTCTCCGGACCACTCCGGAACCTCTCGTGATGTCCCGGATCCCATCCGAGACTCCGAACAGAAACTCATAAACCAATTATCCAATCTATCCTAGCGTCGAGACACGTTATGTGTGACCTCTGCGAGTTCGAGAATATGCGACATGATCTTCTATCAATAATCAACAATGGGTGCGAAACCCATATTGACTCCCACAAATTCATCGATGATCATATCGGATGAACCACGATGCCAGGATTCAATCAATCCCACATATATATTCCCTTCGTCTCGCGATATTTTACTTGCCCGAGATTGATCGTCGATGCATCATACCTAGTTCAATCTCGTTCACAGCAAGTACTTTACTCGTTCCGTAATCCGATATCACTTTGTGATTAACTCCTTAACCACATGCTTGCAAGCGGTGTTGATATCGATTACCAAGTGGGCCCGAAGTATATCTCTCCGACTTGGGAGGGACAAATCCCATCTCGATACATATAACCCAATGATACTTTACGATCACCGAGAGACACCTTTATGATCACCCTCTCATAGGATGACGTTTGATGACCTCAAAGCTTTCTTCCGATACCAGGGAGTTGTATTATCTCATGGTCTAAGGAATACAATATTTGACATAAGAAAAGCTTCACAAAGACGAACACGATGACACGATCTAATTGCTTCGCTTAGTTTGGGTCTGTCCACCATATCATTCTCCCAATGATATGATCTCATTATTAATTGACAACTCATGTCCATGGTTAGGAAACCTTAACCATCATTAATCAATGAGCTAGTCCTTAGAGGCGTACTAGGGACACGGTGTTGTTCACAAACCACACAAGTATTAAAGTTTCCGCTTAATACAATTCTAGCATGGAATATAAACATTATCATGAACAAGAATTATAATAATAACATCTTTATTATTGCCTCTAGGGCATAATTCCAACAGTCTCCCACTTGCACTAGAGTCAATAATCTAGTTTACATCTGGCAACAATCTCACACCCATGGCACTGAGGTGCTGATCATGTTTTACACGTGGAAGAGGTTTAGTCAATGGATCTGTGACATTCAGATATGTATGTACTTTGCTGATCTTCAGATCTCCATCTGCTATATAATCTCGGATTATATGAAACTTGCGGTTGATATGCTTGGTCTTTGGATGATATCTTGGTTCTTTAGTGAGTGCTATGGCGCCAGTGTTGTCACACAATATCTCCAGTGGGTCCAATGCACTTGGAACCACGCCAACATCAGTGATGAAGTTCCTGATCCAAACTCCTTCACTTGACGCTTCTACAGCAGCCATGTATTCCGCTTCTATTGTAGATCACGCTTTGCTTGCAGATTCTCCATCACAGCTCCTCCATTCAAAATATACACGTATCCTGTCTGAGATTTAGAATCATCCTTGTCGGTGTCAAAACTAGCGTCGACGTAACCTTTTACGACGAGCTGTTCATCACCCCCATAGACTAAGAACATTTCTTTAGTCCTATTTAGGTACTTTAGGATGTTCTTCACGGCTGTCCAGTGTTCCACTCCTGGATCACTTTGATACCTGCTCGTCAAACTAAGAACATTGGACACATCCGGTCTAGTACACAGCATGGCATACATGATAGAACCTATGGCCGAGGCATAAGGCACTTTGCTCATAGCTTCCCTATCATTTCATCAGAAGGACACTGAGCCTTGCTCAATATCTTACCTGACAACATAGGCACTGAACCTTTCTTTGCCTTATCCATTCTGAACCTTTTCAGAACTTTGTCTAGGTATGTACTCTGGCTTAAAGCTATCAGGCGTCTTTGTCTATCTCTATAGATTTTGATGCCCAATATATAAGCAGCTTCACCTAGGTCTTTCATTGAAAAAAACTTGTTCAAATAACTCTTCACATCGTTAAGCATGTTGATGTCATTTCCGATAATCAATATGTCATCCACATATAGTACCAGAAACGTCACCGAGCTCCCACTCACTTTCTTGTAGATGCAAGCTTCATAGCAATTTGGAACAAATCCAAAGCTCTCGATCACTTGATCAAAACGAAGGTTCCAACTCCGAGATGCTTGCTTCAGTCCATAAATGGAACGCTGAAGTTTGCATACTTTATCAGCATCCTTAGGATCGACAAAACCTTCGGGTTGCATCATATACAACTCTTCATCAATGTTGCCATTGAGGAACGTAGTCTTGACATCCATCTGCCATATTTCATAATCATGAAACGCAGCAATTGTTAATAAAATCCAAATGGACTTAAACATCGCTACGGGAGGGAAAGTCTCATCGTAGTCAACACCTTGAACTTGTCGAAAACCTTTCGCAACAAGCCGTGCTTTATAGACGGTAACATTACCATCCGCGTCCGTTTTCTTTTCTTGAAAATCCATTTGCACTCAACGGCCTTTCGGTCGCTTGGAGGGTCCACCAAAGTCCATACTTGGTTTTCGCTCATGGATCCCAATTCGGATTTCATGGCTTCCAGCCATTTCTCAGAGTCTGGGCTCATCATCGCTTCCTCATAGTTCGTAGGTTCACTCTTCTACTAACAAGACGGTCAAGACAGGTTGCCGTACCACTCGGAGGGGCATGCAACCTTGTCGACCTCGACGTTCAAGACATCGTCCAAGCTTCATTATCCTTGTCATTAGCTTCCTCTATTGTTGGTGCGGCAACCGGAACAATTTCAAGTGCTGCTACTCTCCAATTCAAGAGAAGGTTCAATAACCTCGTCTAGCTCTACTTTCCTCCCACTCACTTCTTTCGAGAGAAACTCCTTCTCAAGAAAGGAACCGTTCTTGTGACAAACACTTTGCCTTGGTTCTGATAGAAGGTATACCCAATAGTTTCCTTAGGGTATCCTATGAACGCATTCGCTTTGGGTTCGAGCTTGTCCGGCATCAACTTCTTGACGTAAGCTTCGCATCCCCAAACTTTAAGAAACGACAACTTAGGTTTAACACCAAACCACAGTTGATACGGTGTCGTCTCAACGGATTTAGATGGTGCCCTATTTAAAGTGAATGCAACGGTTTCTAATGCATAACCCCAAAATGATAACGGCAAATCAGTAAGAGACATCATCGATCGGACCATATCTAATAGGGTTCGGTTCCAGCGTTCAGACACACCATTGCGCTGTGGTGTTCCGGGTGGCGTGAGTTGCAAAACGATTCCGCTTGCTTTAAGATGCGTGAGAAAATCATAACTCAAATATTCGCCCCCACGATCGGATCGTAGAAACTTAATCTTTCTATTACGATGGTTCTCCACTTCATTCTAATATTCCTTGAACTTTTCAAATGTTTCAGATTTATGTTTCATTAAATAGATATACCTATATCTACTTAAGTCATCGGTAAAAGAGAGAAAATAGCAATATCCACCACGCGTTGAAACACTCATCGGTCCGCATACATCGGTATGTATGATTTCCAACAAGTCCGTTGCTCGCTCCATCATACCGGAGAACGGGGTTTTGATCATCTTGCCCATGAGGCATGGTTCGCATGTGTCAAATGATTCAAAATCAAGAGACTCCAAAAGTCCATCAGAATGGAGCTTCTTCATGCGTTTTACACCAATATGACCTAGACGACAGTGACACAAATAAGTAGTATTATCACTATCTACTTTGCATCTCTTAGCCTCAATGTTATGGATGTGTGTTTCATCCCTTTCGAGATTTAGAAGAAATAAACCATTCACAATAGGTGCATGACCATAAAAGATGTTACTCATATAAATAGAACAACCATTATTCTCCGATTTAAATGAATAACCGTCTTGCAATAAACAAGATCCAGAAATAATGTTCATGCTCAACGCAGGCACATAATAACATTTATTGAGGTTTAAAACTAATCCCGAAGGTAAAACTAAGGAAGCGTCTTGACGGCCATCACATCAACTCTTGATCCGTTGCCAACGCGCATCGTCACCTCATCCCTAGCAGCCGTCTATTCCGTAGCTCTGTTTGAGTTACAAATATTAGCAACTGAACCGAAGATCAAATACCTAGGCACTACAACAAGGGCTAGTAAGGAAAACATCAATAACATGTATATCAAATATACCTTTGATGGTGCCACCTTCTTGTCCGCTAAGTACTTGGACGATTGCTTCGATGACCCTTGTCCTTGCAATAGAAGCACTCAGTGTCCGGCTTAGGACCAGACTTGAGCTTCTTCTCAGCAGGGGCAACGCGCTTGCCGCCGCCTTTCTTGAAGGGTTTCTTTGCACCCTTACCTTTCTTGAAGGTGGGCTTGTTGACCATCAACACATGATTATCCTTTTTGATGTCCACCTCCGCAGCCTTCAGTTTAGCGAAGAGCTCGGTGATCGTATCAGTGGAACCAATCTGATTGTGAGTCACTACAAAACTTTTGTAGCTGGGAGGGAGTGATTGCAGAACCCTGTCAATCTTGAGCTCCTCTGGAATCGTGCATTCCAGTTGCTCAAGGCGTTGAGTGTAGCCCGTCATCTTAATGGCGTGCTCACTAACGGAACTCCCTTCCTCCATCTTGCAGTTAAAGAACTTCTCAAAGATCTCATATCTCTCAGAACGGGCCTGAGTCTGAAACATGCTTTTCAGCTCTTCGAGAATATCAAAGGGCCCAGGATAGTCTTCAAAACGATTTTGAAGTTCCGGTTCCATAGCAAACAACATGGTGCTCTTAATCACACCATAATCATCTTTGCGCGACTGATAGGCAGCTTTCTCATCGGCCATAGCGATTAGGGGTCACCTAACGCTTTCCCAAGGACATAGTCCTTTTGACCGCCAGAGAGAATGATTCTTAGATTGCGGAACCAATTGGTGAAGTTAGACCCATTGTTTCTAAGCTTTTCCTTCTCAGCAAAAACGTTGAAGTTGAAGTTGGACTTAGCCATTTGATCTACAATATTTGCAAGTACAAATTAGACTATGTTCATGATAACTTGTTCAACTTTTAATCAAATTACTAGATGAACTCCCACTAAATTCAACATCCCTCAAGTTGTTTAGTGAACACGATCCAAATTCACCACACCTAATCCGATCTTCACAAGAAGAGATGTGGTTTCAATGGTGGACAACGAAGTGTCGATCATATCATTCATATGACTCATGTTTAACCTTTCGGTTCTTGTGTTCCGAGGCCATGTCTGTACATGCTAGGCTCGTCAAGTTAGACCCAAGTATTTCCGCGTGTGCAAAACTGGCTTGCACCCGTTGTATGTGAGCGTAGAGTCTATAGCACCCGATCATCACGTGATGCTTGGACACGACGAACTTTAGCAGTGCATACTTGGGAGAACACAGTTTTTATCTTGATCTTTAAGTGAGGAATCATCTTATAATGCTACCGTCGTGATCTAAGCATAATAAGATACATAAAAGGATAAACATCACATGCATATAACTTTATGTGACATGGTATAGCCAATCTTCGTGCAATGATCTCCATCTTGTGCGTTCCGGCATGATCTCCATCACTCCACCATGATTGCCTCCACCACGAATAGCAACTACAACTATTGCTAACTACTTAGCGATAAAGTGAAACTATTACATGGCGCATAAGAAGTTGACACACAGGTCATACACAATTATAAAGACAACCATATGGCTCCTGCCGATTGTGTACTCATCGACATGCAAGTCGTGAAACATTACAAAACATGATCATCGCATACATTATACACATCACATCTTGGGCCATACCATATCACAGAAAACACTCCCTGCAAAAACAAGTTAGACGCCTCTACTTTGTTGTTGCATGTTTTACGTGGCTTATGGAAGTAGATGCTAAGAACGATTCTTACCTACGGAAAGCCACAACGGTGATATTATGGTTGCCAAACTCCGGTGTTAATCCCATGAAAACTATAGTAAGAAACTGGCATCCACCACCGCATGTGTGGAACAAGCCACACGTCAAGTGCGGAGCGGTCTCATGAAACGACGTCGCGTAAGGTTGGCCTAGACCGCTTCAATCTCACTATCCCGCGTCATAAGAAGAACACAAACAAGAGGCTTGCAACAGAAAACATCAACGCCCGCAACAACCATGTTGCGTTCTACTCGTGAAACACATCTACGCATAGATCTAGCTCTGATACCACTGAAGGGTTTCGCGACATAGTAAATCAAAATTTTCTACGGATGCGAACAAAAGGAAAGCCAAGATCTAATCTAGGAGATGCAAACAACGAGAGAGATTGGATTAGATCTTCATACCCTTGAAGATTCGCTGACAATGAGCGTTAAATCGGGCGTGGGTGATGTAGTCGTACTCGCTTCTCCTCCTCGCGATCCGATCCGATCTAGCACCACAAGTGGCGGTGCCTCTGTGAGATGCACACGTGCAGCACCTCGACGTCTCCTCCTTCTTCGGACCAGCAAGTATGGAGAGACGGATTGGATCTACAACACGACGGTGTGGTGTATATGGTGGAGAATTTCTGCAGCAGGGCTTTCGCCTACAAACAGTCGGGAGGGAGAGAGGAGGGCAGCAGGGCGGCTAGGGTTGTAGGGGAAGGTGTGGGGGTTGGTGCGCCCCCAGCCCTCTTTATATAGAGGTGTGGGGCGGCAACCCTATCCCCCTCCCCCAAGCCAAGGCCGGCGGCCAAGGAGGAGGAGTGGGGGCAAACCCCCTTCTAGAAGCTCTATCTAGGGTTTAAACCCTCTTGGCCGGCTGGGCCCTATGGGGCCTTGTGCCCCTGGCCCAATGCGGCCAGGGAACTCCCTCATAGGCCCATGCCCCCTCCCGGAAGGTGTGGCCACGTTGATCCCCTTCCGGAAGGTTCTAGAAGCTTCCGGTACAATACCGATTAACCCGAAACAATTCCGAACTCCAAAAACTGCACTGCCTTATATGAATCTTATTCTCCGGACCACTCCGGAACCTCTCGTGATGTCCCGGATCCCATCCGAGACTCCGAACAAAAACTCATAAACCAATTATCCAATTTATCCTAGCGTCGAGACACGTTAAGTGTGTGACCCTGCGGGTTCGAGAATATGCAGACATGATCTTCTATCAATAATCAACAGGTCTGGAAACCCATATTGACTCCACATTCATCGATGATCATATCGGATGAACCACGATGCCGAATTCAATCAATCCCATATATATATTCCCTTCGTCTCGCGATATTTTACTTGCGAGATTGATCGTCGATGCAAGTCATACCTAGTTCAATCTCGTTCATAGCAAGTACTTTACTCGTTCCGTAATCCGATATCACTTTGTGATTAACTCCTTAACCACATGCTTGCAAGCGGTGTTGATATCGATTACCGAGTGGGCCCGAAGTATATCTCTCCGACTTGGGAGGGACAAATCCCATCTCGATACATATAACCCAACAGATACTTTCTAATCACCTGAGAGACACCTTTATGATCACCCTCTCATAGGATGACATTTGATGACCTCAAAGCTTTCTTCCGATACCAGGGAGTTGTATTATCTCATGGTCTAAGGAATACAATATTTGACATAAGAAAAGCTTCGCAAAGACGAACACGATGACACGATCTAATTGCTTCGCTTAGTTTGGGTCTGTCCACCATATCATTCTCCCAATGATATGATCTCATTATTAATTGACAACTCATGTCCATGGTTAGGAAACCTTAACCATCATTAATCAATGAGCTAGTCCTTAGAGGCGTACTAGGGACACGGTGTTGTTCACAAACCACACGAGTATTAAAGTTTCCACTTAATACAATTCTAGCATGGAATATAAACATTATCATGAACAAGAATTATAATAATAACATCTTTGTTATTGCCTCTAGGGCATAATTCCAACAGTTATAGCAATATAAACTCAATGACTTTGATCGTAATGCTATACTTCGGATGAATGTTCATCACATCATTACACTAATGTTGTGACCTCGTTATTAACAACATCCAATGTCCATGATTAGGAAACTTTGATCATCATGTTAATCAATGAGCTAGTTTATAAGAGAGGCATAACTAGGAACTTCCTTTTTGTTTATTAAACACACATGTATTAATGTTTCCGTATTAATACAATTATAGCATGCAAAATAAACATTTATCATAAATAAGGAATACGATAATAACCACTTTATTATTGCCTCTCGGGCATATTCCCTTCAAATTTCTTCAAGGCACGCTAAGCAATCCTAATGACTTGGGGCAAGCCATGCTACAGCAATAACTACTAAGCATAAGGTCAAAACAACACCTAGCATGGCATGAAAAAGTCTAAGTCACAATCAATGCAAGCTCCTCTTGCACTTCAAGCAAGAACTTACTACTCCTTTCCAACACCAAGCAACTTATTTGCAAAACAACACAGCGAAAGCGAGGGTCCAAACTACTCAAGCAAACTAAACAAACTAAGCAAAGCAAACAAAAACTAGACGCTCCAAGAATAACACAATTGTGCATAAAACAATAAAAGTGAAGTGTCTAGACAGACCTGAGCTTTTTAATGATGAAGAAGGTGATGCCTTGGGCATCCCCAAGCTTTGACGCTTGTACCTCTTGGATATTTCTTGGGGTGACACCATGGTGGCATCCCCAAGATTGAGCTTTTGTCCATTCTTCATATCATTGCACCATTCTCTCTCTACACCTGAAATTTTTTCTTTCATACAAAACTTCACACAATCTTCATTAACAACATTAGTTTATTCAAAAGATATTAAACCTATGGCAAAGCTTTGGAACAGCAATACTTTTCACTAAAAACACAAGCTACTGTAGTAACTCCTTAAAAAAGCTCAATTCACCAAAAGAGAACTCAAAAGGAATCAATAAGAAGCAAATGCAAATAATGGCAGAAATCTGTCAAAACAGACCAGCAGGCAGAAACCGATTTTTTCGAACATCTTCTGTTGCTCAAATAAAAACGTGTTGAACTAACGAAAGTTATCTAACATACTGGGGGATTTACTCGTAAAATATCAGCTCAATCCGAGTTACAGAGACTTCTCATGAATTTTTATGATGGAGGACAGAAATCTGTTTTGGGACAGCAACTCCCCAAATATTACTTCCCTCTTATTATAGGTCATTCTTGGCACCAAAAAGCAAACAAAAAGGATAAGGAGAGGTCATTACTGAAGTAATAACTTCCAAGACTCAAGGAAACTCTTGGTTTATCTCCCAACAAGTACTTTTCTTTAACGCCTTTAAGTTAGGCACAAGAAGCAAGAAGAATCAAGTATTTTCAAATGAAGAAGCATCTCTCTTGTTCTTTCCTTTCTTACCTTTCTTCTTCTCTTTAGGGAAGATATGATTACTTACTGGAGGAGAAAAATGCACAATGCCTTTTCCCACATCTATTACTACTCCAAGGTGTTTTAATAGGGATCTTCCAAGTGTAATTTGTCCTTTTCCTACACATTCAATAACAAGATAATCAGTAGACACCATTTTCCCTAAAACTTTTGTAAACACACCTTCAACTATTCCAATGTGTAATAAAGTGGCATTATTAGTAAGAGAGATTTCCTCTCCTCCTTCAGAAAGCCCCCAAAGACTCAAGGAATCATAAATATCTTTAGGCATGAGACAAAATTCAGACATGATATCACAGCGAGCATCAAAAAGTGTAGTGTTTATAGAGACTTTGATTATGGGAAGCCACTTTGAAGGCTCACAGTTTATGGGAACATAATCATGGTAAGCACTAAGCGTGTGATAGCAACTATTCATAGCAGCTATACTAGTCTCAAGAGTGTTCAACCTAGCAAAAATATTTGTGAAAGAGGAATCATACTTGCCAGGTGTACAATAAATCATGATTAATTTCTTTATGGCATCAAAAGCTTCATCCTCAGTACATAGCAAAAAATCTTTCTCAGCCACAACATCCAAAGCATATCTATAACGAAGAGCAATACCGTGGTAGAAACTATCAATAACTAAGCTAAGGCTCACCTTAGGCTCAGTTTCCCTCTTTAAAGCAGAGATTCTAGACCAGGCTTCTTTAAAACTTTCTTCACCTTTTTGCTTAAAAGTGGAGATTTCTACCATAGGGTGTCACATCGCAAAATTTTCCAAATTTTGAAATGTGAAAAATAAATAAACAAAATAAAATTTTGTTGAAATTTAGGGTGAGAAGAAACTTTTTGATTCCAATTGGAAATATCAAAACCTATTTTGATCAAATAAAATCCTAAAGGGATTTAAAAAGATAAATAAACAATAAAGTTAAAATAGTTGGAATCACTATTTTTGGATCTTTTAATAAAAAGATTTGGTTTTCAAAAGCAAAGTAGAATTAATAAATAAGGATTATTTTATAGAGCCAAATTAGATCTTGGCCAAGCTTTTGAAATAAAATATTTCTATTTGATAAAAAGAGTAAAGGTTTATTTGAATAAAATAATGAGGATTTATTAATATCCAATTTTATTAAAGTAAAGGCTTTTTCCTTTTTAAATAAACACTAAAACTTGTTAAAATATTTTAAATAAGATTTCCAAGTGTTTTATATTTTTAAATAAAACCTACTAAAATGGTTTTGATATTATTTAGATTTCAAATAGAGTTTTTAAATAAATAAAATCCTATTTGAATTAATGACTAAGGTATATTTATTTAATTATTAATGGATCCTAAAAAGAATAAAAATTATTTTGTTTTGGACTTTGGATTATGTTGTTAAAACAGAATTAAAATCAATACAAAGTTTGGTGGTGGTTTGAATTGATTTGTTGTTTGAATTATTTGTTTGAAAATCAAAACAGAAATTCATATTGGAAAAAGAAAAAGCTTTCAGTATAAACAAATGAAACAAACAGACCCAACCCAACAGGCCCAGCAAGCCCACTCGCAGCCCATCTTATCCCCCCCCTCAGCGAAACATTCTCCACCCAGAGATCAACCCGCTGAGTCACTGAGAAGTGGACCCTGTGCCCTCTCTCTCGCTGAACGTTGGACCCCATGCCACCTCAGCATCGTCTCCCTCGCGACCACGTCTCCCTCGCCGTTTCTGCCAGTAACTCTGGCGATGAATACGAGTTATAGCCTGAGTTATTCCTCGCAGTGATCACGCGTACATAAGCGCCCACGCCTCCTCTCTCTTTCCCCTCACTCGCCCCTCCTTCTCTGCCCCAGGGCTGTTCGAATTTGTTCCCACACCACCTCTATCTCCGACGGCGTTCCCGGCCAATTCCGGCAACCGCAGCCGCCCCTCTCCTCACAGAGCACGCGAGCCTATTCCCCATCGTCAGGCGCACCTGCCCATAGCCCCAGATCGCTCCCGCGTGCTCTAGAAGCTTGGCTTCGTCAACATCAGAGCGCCATCGTCTTCGGCCGATTCTCCGGCGAGTCCCCCTGGTAAGCCCAGACCGCCCCGAGCCCTCTCAATGATACTCCCGTACTCCCCATGCTCGTACGCATCTAACGCCCCCTTCCGTTTGCCTTAGGGCAACCTACAGCCTCGCCCCCGACAACCTCCAGAGACGCCCGACGCCGACGCCGTCTCCGACGAGCAATCCCCTCTGTTCCTTAGCACCCCTCCCCAAGCCGACAGCACGTTGAGCTTCAGCATCTCCCTGCGAACGCTGTAAGTCACTTCCCCCTCTCCCTTCCTTCATGCTTCGCTAGAAACACCACGAGCAGAGCCCGCGCCGCCAGTCGCCGCCGCCAGCGCCACCCATTCCTGGTCAACCACACAGCAACCGTCAGATCTTGATCAAACGCACGAGATTAGAATTAACTCGAAAGGGTATATGTGAATCTGAGCCGTGCGATACACTTTAGATCTAACAGCCCACAGAGCTCGATCCACCCGAAGCGGTATGGACCAGTAGTATTATGACGCGTGGCACTGGTTTCGTTTTTAAAAACAGAAAATGTTCTATTAGAATTGCAAATTTGTAAAATTCATAACTTTAGTTCTACACGTCCAAATTTTGCAAATTTTATATCAATGGATTCAGCAGAACAAGTACTTTGCAACCATGCACTTTGTTTAATGATTAGCTTCAGGAAAATTGGTTAAAATTGCAGAAACTTGTGTAGGATTATTTTGAATATAAAATTTGTTCAAGATATATTATTGAGATGAAATCTTTGCAAAATGGTTTTTTGAGAACCTACTGACCCTAGGAACCAACTTATGAATTTAAAAATGTATTTTGTGAAGTTAAGGGATAAATAATTGAATTAGCTCATTTCTAGTCAAATAAAAATATTGTTTTTGATTTAGAAATGATTTTTGAGTGAAACCTTTGGGAAATGATTTGATTCAAACCTTCTGACCCTAAACACCAAGTTTTGAGAATTAAAATATATTTGGTGAACTCTTTAAAAATATTGCTTTGCTAAAAGCATTTTTCAACCACATAAAATATTGATTTGATTTAAAAATGGTTTATAGATAAAACCTTTTGCAAATGGTATTACCACTTTGATAAATGTCCACTTTGAACTTTATAATGTTTAGAGCCTAGTAGAAACCACTTTTGCAAATAAAACTATCTTTTGCATGCTTGCATGCATGACCTTGTTTCTATTATTTTATGTGTGATAAATTGGTTGGAATGCTAGTTGAATTTGTGTTTGTTTGATTGAATTGTAGTGAAGTTAGAAGAGTGTGATATTTGCAAGATCAAGAAGTGAACCAACATTCTCTACTAAAAGGCAAGTGACACTATCATCCATGTCCTACTATTTTCATTACACTTAGTGGATTTTGTAACATGCATGGAAAGGACTACTATATTTTATGCTATGCTAAATCCTAACAGGATACCCTTATATATTCCTTAGTGAAAACATTGTAGTTGTAGTATGCTTAGCCCTGCTATATATTGGGATGGGATACATGATATGATTATATGAAGAGTTGAAAAGACATATGTTTTATATAATAAAACAAGTACTCAATGAACCACCTGGGTGGACAAGTATACTCAAGATTGGACAAGGTGGCAACAAAAGGAACCATGTTTATATGGCTATCTCTTTTTGTATGTGCACTAGAAGAAAACCACCCAGGGACTTAGAGATTGAACATGTTTCTCGTACAGTGGCTTCCGTGTACAGCCACATGCTAAATAGGCTCTGGCTTAGTCAACTACATAGTGGAAGATCCATGCATTGGAATCTTCAGGTTAACTAGAATTGTGTAAGGGAAATTTATCCCTACATTAGTGCCTGGTTGACAAGCTAGCATTGTGTATTGGGAGGACTTCTATGGAAAGACTTTGTCACATTCTCGATCTGCCAGTACTCCATTTTGGTGAGTACTTATCCAGCGGCCACTGGTGGCAACAAGACGAGATTGTGTCATGTGGGTAAAGTGTACAACTTCTGCAGAAGATCAAAATTCTAAGTACTTAGCCGTGTCCCCGGTTATGGACAATACTGAGAAACTAAGGCCTGAAGCTATGGAAGATCTCGACATTCCAATTTCTCAAAGTAAAACTTGATGGTGACAACAAGGGATTTGAAGCAATTGGAGTTTTCCAAGAAGTTCAGAAAGATTTGACAAAAGAACAAAACTATTTTGAAAAGATAGGATAAAACTATATTGCTTTCTACAAATGAGCCTAAACTATACTTAGCCAAATATGCATGTAATGATAGGATCCACATATTTCTACATAGTAGTGAAACTTGCCAATACAATTCAAATGTATTGACCCTTGTAGCTGCAACTTATTATGTTGTAGGTTTGTTTGATGTTAGTGAAGTGTGTTGAATAGGATTACAAGTCTACAACCAACATGATTGCCTGTGGCACTTTGAAGATGAAGGACTCCATGCTATATAGTTATTCTGCTGCATTGTAATGAGATAGCCAAATGAGCTATGTAAGATGTAATGAATTATTTTATTCCTGGTTATAAAGTTGTATCATGACCTTTGTTTCTTGATATTACATCTTAACTGTGGATGCTAGCTATTGATCCAGGGACTAGCATTGTAAACACAGGGATCTCTACCTTATTAAAGGTTGGGAACCTTACAGATGGTATCAGAGCACTGTGTTGCCTGTAGAATTGTAACCCTAGGATTGGACAAAACCCCTTAGAAAAATAGGAGTTGAATTTGTTCCAAAAACTTATTTACAAACAATCTTGTAAACTCTTTCCTCAACTTTTTGGTTTTTGATTCTACACCTTTTCTATTTCAACTTGATGGACAAAGCCTTCACCATGACCAATGACTTCAATTTTAGTTCCACCAAGGATATCACTAAGGACTACAAGTAAGAACCAAGAGACATTAGATTGCCTACCAAAACATTGATATCATGTTAAGTGTGTGGATCATATTGACCTATGAGGTATGGTTATACTAAGTTATTTATTTCAAGAAAACTTGTTGTTTCCTTCAACTCATGAGTTAAGCTCATAAGTTGTTAAGTGAATAGTTGCTTGATGATTGTTTGATTGGTTGATTGAACTTGGATGTTTTGAGTTGTGTGTTAGAACTTCTTAAAAACCTATCCATCATTACTTATTCCTATCAAACCAACAGATGCCTCCCCGTCGTGCCAACCCCAACCAAAACAACAATATCACTCCTGAGATGCATCAGATGATGACAGCTCAAACGCAACTGATACAGGAGATGACCACATTCATAGAGAATCAGAACAACAACAACAACAACAACAATAACAACAACAACAACAATAACAACAACAACAACAACAACAACAATAACAACAACAACAACAACAACAATCAGAATAATCCTCCAGCACATGATATGCTCACCAAGTTTCTGAAACTAAGGCCTGCAAGGTTCTCTGGAACAACTAACCCAATGGTAGCCGATGATTGGTTACGTTCGGTGAATAAAGACTTAGTGACTATTGGCTGCACCGATGAAGAAAAAGTTAGGTTTGCAGCATTTTTGCTTGAAGGGCCAGCATCAACATGGTGGCACAACTTTCAGATCACCACACCCTTGAGGATGTGACTTGGGCTATTTTTGAGGATGGTTTCCGTACAACTCACATCTCACCTGGAGTGATGTACTTGAAGAAAAAGGAGTTTCACAATCTGAAACAGCGTCACCTCAGTGTGGCTGAGTATATTGAAGAATTCAACATCGAGCACGATATGCACCAGATGAAGTTGACACAGATGCTAAGAGAAAGGAGAAATTTCTTGAAGGACTTAATGATGAGTTGAACCTGCAGCTAGCTGTTGCCTATGTACCAACTTATCAATCACTATGTGACAAAGCCACCATTTTGGAAAACAAGATGAATCAAGTTGAGAACAGGAAGAGGAGGCATAAACTCAAGAATCACTCTGGATCATCACAAAAGAAGCCTTCATTCAAAAAGAGCAATGAATATTCTGAACCACATCAGTATCACCACAACAACAATGGAAGTGATACTAATGGAAAGGATACTGACAATGGAGATGACCTTGGTCAGAACCAACATGACACTTCCAGGAAGAAAGACATTAGCCAGTTGCAGTTCTATAATTGTAAGGAACTTGGACACTATGCATCAGACTGTCCTGAGAAGAAAAAGAAAAAGGATGCTAGAAGAGCTAATGGAAATGACTCCAATGTGACCCAAAAATTACATGTGAACCACATTGACATGGATGGAAACTTTGAAGAGATAGAAGAAGTGGATGTTAGAAACTAGTTAACTCAGAAGAGTCAAATAAGGATTCCTTGTCTGGATATCAAGTGTTGAACCATAGTCAAGTGAACCATCAATGTAACCCTATGAGACTTTCTTTTAAGGGTGGTAGTACCCTAGTTGATTTGAAGCCAACTTGTAACCCTAGCCTTCCCAAATCTCGGGACGAGATTTCTTTTAAGGGTGGTAGCCTGTCACATCCCAAAATTTTCCAAATTTTGAAATGTGAAAAATAAATAAACAAAATAAAATTTTGTTGAAATTTTAGGGTGAGAAGAAACTTTTTGATTCCAATTGGAAATATCACAACCTATTTTGATCAAATAAAATCCTAAAGGGATTTAAAAAGATAAATAAACAATAAAGTTAAAATAGTTGGAATCACTATTTTTGGATCTTTTAATAAAAAGATTTGGTTTTCAAAAGCAAAGTAGAATTAATAAATAAGGATTATTTTATAGAGCCAAATTAGATCTTGGCCAAGCTTTTGAAATAAAATATTTCTATTTGATAAAAAGAGTAAAGGTTTATTTGAATAAAATAATGAGGATTTATTAATATCCAATTTTATTAAAGTAAAGGCTTTTTCCTTTTTAAATAAACACTAAAACTTGTTAAAATATTTTAAATAAGATTTCCAAGTGTTTTATATTTTTAAATAAAACCTACTGAAATGGTTTTGATATTATTTAGATTTCAAATAGAGTTTTTAAATAAATAAAATCCTATTTGAATTAATGACTAAGGTCTATTTATTTAATTATTAATGCATCCTAAAAAGAATAAAAATTATTTTGTTTTGGACTTTGGATTATGTTGTTAAAACAGAATTAAAATCAATACAGAGTTTGGTGGTGGTTTGAATTGATTTATTGTTTGAATTATTTGTTTGAAAATCCAAACAGAAATTCATATTGGAAAAAGAAAAAGCTTTCAGTATAAAAAAAATGAAACAAAAAGACCCAACCCAACAGGCCCACCAAGCCCACTCGCAGCCCATCTTCTCACCCCCCTCAGCGAAATGTTTTCCACCCAGAGATCAACCCGCTGAGTCACTGATCAGTGGACCCTGTGCCCTCTCTCTCGCGCGCTGAACGTTGGACCCCATGCCACCTCAGCATCGTCTCCCTCGCGACCACGTCTCCCTCGCCGTTTCTGCCAGTAACTCCGGCGATGAATACGAGTTGTAGCCTGAGTTATTCCTCGCAGTGATCACGCGTACATAAGCGCCCATGCCTCCTCTCTCTTTCCCCTCACTCGCCCCTCCTTCTCTGCCCCAAGGCTGTTCGAATTTGTCCCCACACCACCTCTGTCTCCGACGGCGTTCCCGGCCAATTCTGGCGAACCGTAGCCGCCCCTCTCCTCACAGAGCACGCGAGCCTATTCCCCATCGTTAGGCGCACCTGCCCATAGCTCCAGCTCGCTCCTGCGCGCTCTAGAAGCTTGGCTTCGTCAACATCAAAGCGCCACCGTCTTCGGCCGATTCTCCGGCGAGTCCCCTTGGTAAGCCCAGACCGCCCCGATCCCTCTCAATGATACTCCCGGACTCCCCATGCTCGTACGCATCTAACGCCCCCTTCCGTTTGCCTTAGGGCGACCTGCAGCCTCGCCCCCGACAACCTCCAGAGACGCCCGACGCCGACGCCGTCTCCGACGAGCAATCCCTTCCGTTCCTGAGCACCCCTCGCCAAGCCGACAGCATGTTGAGCTTCAGCATCTCCCTGCGAACGATGTAAGTCACTTCCCCCTCTCCCTTCCTTCCTGCTTCGCCAGAACCACCGCGAGCAGAGCCCGCGCTGCCAGTCGCCGCCGCCATCGTCGCCCATTCCTGGTCAACCACACAGCAACCGTCAGATCTTGATCAAACGCACAAGATTAGAATTAACTCGAAAGGGTATAGGTGAATCTGAGCCGTGCGATACACTTTAGATCTAACAGCCCACAGAGCTTGATCCACCCGAAGCGGTATGGACCAATAGTATTATGACGCGTGGCACTGGTTTCGTTTTTAAAAACAGAAAATGTTCTATTAGAATTGCAAATTTGTAAAATTCATAACTTTAGTTCTACACGTCCAAATTTTGCAAATTTTATATCAATGGATTCAGCAGAACAAGTACTTTGCAACCATGCGCTTTGTTTAATGATTTGCTTCTGGAAAAGTGTTAAAATTGCAGAAACTTGTGTAGGCTTATTTTGAATATAAAATTTGTTCTAGATATATTATTGAGATGAAATCTTTGCAAAATGGTTTTTTGAGAACCTACTGACCCTAGGAACCAACTTATGAATTTAAAAATGTATTTTGTGAAGTTAAGGGATAAATAATTGAATTAGCTCATTTCTAGTCAAATAAAAATATTGTTTTTGATTTAGAAATGATTTTTGAGTGAAACCTTTGGGAAATGATTTGATTCAAACCTTCTGACCCTAAACACCAAGTTTTGAGAATTAAAATATATTTGGTGAACTCTTTAAAAATATTGCTTTGCTAAAAGCATTTTTCAACCACATAAAATATTGGTTTGATTTAAAAATGGTTTATAGATAAAACCTTTTGCAAATGGTATTACCACTTTGATAAATGTCCACTTTGAACTTTATAATGTTTAGAGCCTAGTAGAAACCACTTTTGCAAATAAAACTATCTTTTGCATGCTTGCATGCATGACCTTGTTTCTATTATTTTATGTGTGATAAATTGGTTGGAATGCTAGTTGAATTTGTGTTTGTTTGATTGAATTGTAGTGAAGTTAGAAGAGTGTGATATTTGCAAGATCAAGAAGTGAACCAACATTCTCTACTAAAAGGCAAGTGACACTATCATCCATGTCCTACTATTTTCATTACACTTAGTGGATTTTGTAACATGCATGGAAAGGACTACTATATTTTATGCTATGCTAAATCCTAACAGGATACCCTTATATATTCCTTAGTGAAAACATTGTAGTTGTAGTATGCTTAGCCCTGCTATATATTGGGATGGGATACATGATATGATTATATGAAGAGTTGAAAAGACATATGTTTTATATAATAAAACAAGTACTCAATGAACCACCTGGGTGGACAAGTATACTCAAGATTGGACAAGGTGGCAACAAAAGGAACCATGTTTATATGGCTATCTCTTTTTGTATGTGCACTAGAAGAAAACCACCCAGGGACTTAGAGATTGAACATGTTTCTCGTACAGTGGCTTCCGTGTACAGCCACATGCTAAATGGGCTCTGGCTTAGTCAACTACATAGTGGAAGACCCATGCATTGGCATCTTCAAGTTAACTAGAATTGTGTAAGGGAAATTTATCCCTACATTGGTGCCTGGTTGACAAGCTAGCATTGTGTATTGGGAGGACTTCTATGGAAAGACTTTGTCACATTCTCGATCTGCTAGTAGTCCATTTTGGTGAGTACTTATCCAGCGGCCACTGGTGGTAACAAGACGAGATTGTGTCATGTGGGTAAAGTGTACAACTTCTGTAGAAGATCAAAATTCTAAGTACTTAGCCGTGTCCCCGATTATGGACAATACTGAGCAACTAAGGCCTGAAGCTATGGAAGATCTCGACATTCCAATTTCTCAAAGTAAAACTTGATGGTGACAACAAGGGATTTGAAGCACTTGGAGTTTTCCAAGAAGTTCAGAAAGATTTGACAAAAGATCAAAACTATTTTGAAAAGATAGGATAAAACTATATTGCTTTCTGCAAATGAGCCAACTCTACTTAGCCAAATATGCATGTAATGATAGGATCCACATATTTCTACATAGTAGTGAAACTTGCCAATACAATTCAAATGTATTGACCCTTGTGGCTGCAACTTATTATGTTGCAGGTTTGTTTGATGTTAGTGAAGTGTGTTGAATAGGATTACAAGTCTACAACCAACATGATTGCCTGTGGCACTTTGAAGATGAAGGACTCCATGCTATATAGTTATTCTGCTGCATTGTAATGAGATAGCCAAATGAGCTATGTAAGATGTTATTATGCTAACAAAGCGCTAAACAAGCAATATAAGATGCTATCAAACATCACATGTTTATTAGTGAAATGATATGGTTTCCGCAGATGATCTCTATCATGTGCATCGTGGTATGATCACTATCATACCTATATGTGTAAATCCAAGGTCTATGGAGTTTACACGCTATGTGTGTTGTAAGAGTATCATCTCATACTTCTACTTACAACACTACCATATCATAACACTAGCCCAGCAACAATCTAAACTAGACGCCTCTAATTTATCCATTGCAAGTTTTACGTGGCTTAGGGCTTTCGAGATAGAACCGTTCTTACCTACGAACATGAGCCACAACGAGGATAATCAAATTGTTGACAACTCGCTTGCAAAATAGATATTGACTATAGTAGGAGAGACAGACACCCGCTAGCCACTTATGCAAACTAGTTGCATGTCAAGCGTGGAACAGGTCTCATGTGCGAGGACATGTAAAAATTGTTCGGGCCGCTTCATCCCACTATGCCACCAATATCCAAAATTACAACAAAGGAGCAACAACATGATCATCATCGCCCACATACTCATATGTGTACTATCCGTGTAAAGTATCTACGCATAGATCCGGCTCTGATACCACTGTAGGGTTCGCAGCATAGAAAACAAAAAAATTCCTACGATGGGAACTACGTACCAAGATCTATCTACTAGATACAAACAACGGGCGGATGTATATCTATAGAGAACATACCCTTGAAGACCGACAAAGCTTAACAAGTTCAACTCGTGGTTGATGTAGACGATCTCTTGCCGATCTCAAGATCGAGAGGAAGTCCTAGCATCGCAAATCAGCAGCGCATCCGTGCTCGCACACACGTTCGAGGCACCGAGCAACCTCCGCCTCCTCGCTCCAACGATGCAGCGGAAGCACAACTCTTTCTTGCTGAATAGCCACCGGGAACATGTATCTCGCTAGTCCGAGACCATGGGGGATAAATTCTAGAGGGGGAGAGAGATCCTTCACGAGGAGGTGTGAGAGACAAGTGAGGAGGGGGGCTCCTTTTATAGGAGGGGGGAACCCCAAGGGGTGGCGGCGCATGGGGCTGCCCCTTTCCTCCCCTCTTCATGTGGGTGGACACTCCACTCACAAATCTCCTTTAAATTCCCTCCACTCAAAAGTCCACTCAAATTCCCATTAAATTTCCACCAAATTTAATGCAAACTCTCATTAAATAAAACTCTTTTATTTTATTCAGAATTTTGTCAATTGCTTTAATGACAAACATTCACAAATAACCCCTTGCTAGAATTCCATTTCACATGCATAACCACTTTATGCAATTTCACCCGAAAACCTGTTTCGGTATCTAGTGAAATAAATTCCTGCGCTTGTTCATTCTTTCGGCATGAAACTTTTGCTCCAATTGGATGTCGGTGTCTCTTAAGTGTGTCACCCTACGGTTCGTGAATAATGCGGACATGATCGAGACCCTTCTCGGATCAATAATCAGAAGCGGGATCCGGAGACCGATACTGACTCCCACACATTCAACGATGACTTTCTTGTGATCGTCGGAACCTTTTACGCTAGTATCTTAATCCCTTTGTTTCACGATATATTACATGTCCGAGATTCGATCATCGGTATCTCCATACCTAGTTTGATCTCATTACCGACATGCACTCTTTTCTCGTTCCCGTGATATAACATTCTAGTGATCAAATCACTTGCTTGCAAGCTAATCAATGTGATATCACCGAGAGGGCCCAGAGTATATCTATCCATCATCGGGATGAACAAATTCCACTCTCGATCCATGAGCCTCAACATAACACTTTATTAGTTCTGAATCCATCTTTATAATCACCCTGTTACGGTGTGACGTTTGATGTTATCAAGAAACTCTTCCGGTGTTAGTGATTGACATGATCTCATGGTCTAAGGATTAGGATCACTTCGTAAGTTGTTATAGCAATATAAACTCAATGACTTTGATCGTAATGAGATACTTCGGATGAATGTTCATCACACCATTACATTAATGTTGTGATCCCGTTATTAACAACATCCAATGTCCATGATCAGGAAACCTTGATCATCTTGTTAATCAACGAGCTAGTTTATGAGAGAGGCATAACTAGGAACTTTCTGTTTGTTTATTAAACACACATGTATTAACGTTTCCGTATTAATACAATTATAGCATGCAAAATAAACATCTCACATATACATGGAATACACATAATAAACACTTTATTATTGCCTCTCAGGGCATATTCCCTTCAGTCTCCCACTTGCACTAGAGACAATAATCTAGTTACATAGTGATAAATCTAACACCCATTGAGTTCTGGAGTTGATCATGTTTTGCTCTAGGGAGAGTTTTAGTCAACGGATCTGCTACATTGAGATCCGTATGTACTTTACAAATCTTTATATCTCCATCCTTGACATGCTCGTGGATGGAGTGAAACCGGCGCTTAATATGCTTGGAATGCTTGTGAGACCTTGGCTCTTTGGCATTGGCAATGGCACCATTGTTGTCACAATAGATCACCATTGGGTCCAACGTGTTTGCCACCACTCCTAGTTCAGATATGAACTCCTTCATCCAAACTGCTTCCTAAGCCGCTTCTGAAGCAGCAACATATTCGGCCTCCGTTGTTGATCCCGCTACCACAGGTTGTTTGGAGCTCCTCCAACTAACCGCTCCGCCATTCATGAGAAATACGTATCCGGATTGAGACTTAGAGTCATCCGGATCGGTGTCAAAGCTAGCGTCAACATAACACTTAGTGACGAGCTCTTCTTCACCTCCGTATACAAGAAACATATCCTTAGTTCTTCGTAAGTACTTAAGGATATTCTTGACCGCTATCCAGTGTTCCGAACCTAGATCCGATTGGTACCTACTAGTCAAACTAATAGCATGTGCCACATCCGGTCTTGTACATAGCATGGCGTACATTATAGAGCCTATGGCTGAAGCATAGGGTACTTTGTCCATTATCTCTTTCTTCCGCGGCGGACTTTGAGTCTTACTCAATGTCTTGCCTTGCAACATAGGTAAGAACCCCTTCTTACTTCCGTCCATTTTAAACTTCTTTAAAATCTTATCAAGGTATGTACTTTGCGATAGCCCTATTAGGCGCCTAGATCTATCTCTATAGATCTTTATGCCTAATATGTATGACGCTTCACCTAGGTCCTTCATTGAAAATTTGCTGTTTAGATAACTTTTAACACTGTTTAAAAGATCTATATCATTCCCGATCAATAATATGTCATCCACATATAATATCAGAAATGCCAAATTTCTCCCACTCACTTTCTTGTAAATACAAGCTTCTCCATAAGTTTGGACAAATCCAAACTCTTTGATCACCTCATCAAAGCGGAGATTCCAACTTCGTGATGCTTGCTTCAATCCATAGATGGATCGCTGAAGCTTGCACACCTTGTTAGCATCCTTAGGATCGACAAAACCCTTTGGTTGTATCATATACAACTCTTCCTCAATATTACCATTGAGAAACGCGGTTTTTACATCCATCTGCCATATCTCATAATCGAAATATGCAGCAATTGCTAACATAATCCTAACTGACTTTAGCATCGCTACGGGAGAGAATGTCTCATCGTAGTCAACTCCTTGAATTTGTCGAAACCCCTTTGCGACAAGTCGAGCTTTATAGACGGTCACATTACCATCAGCATCAGTTTTCCTTTTGAAAATCCATTTGTTCTCCACGGCCTGTCGGTCGTGAGGTAAGTCCACCAAGTTCCAAACTTGATTTTCATACATGGATTCCATCTCGGATTTCATGGCTTCTAACCATTTGTTGGAATCCGGGCTCATCATCGCTTCTTCATACGTCGCAGGGTCATCATTTTCATCAACCATGAAATTCATGACAGATTTCCGTCTGACTCGGGAGCTGCACGCGTCCTGCTTGACCTGCGAGGTTCGGTAGTACTCTCTTTTGGAGTTTCATGATCATTATCATTAGTTCCCTCTTCAACAGGTGGAGCCAACTCCGGAACAACTTCCGGTGCTGCGCTACTCGCCATACTTTGAAGAGAAGGTTCAATAACCTCTTCGAGTTCTACCTTCCTACTACTCACACCTTTCGCGAGAAACTCTTTCTCTAGAAAGGATCCATTCTTGGCAACAAAAACCTTGCCCTCGGATCTGTGATAGAAGGAATACCCAATAGTTTCCTTAGGGTATCCTATGAAGACGCATTTTTCCGCTTTGGGTTCGAGTTTATCCGGTTGAAGTTTCTTCACATAAACATCGCATCCCCAAACTTTAAGAAAAGACAGCTTAGGTTTGTTTCCAAACCACAATTCATACGGTGTCTTTTCAACGGATTTAGATGGTGCCCGATTTAAAGTGAATGCAGCAGTTTCTAGTGCATAACCCCAAAATGACAACGGCAAGTCCGTCAGAGACATCATAGATCGAACCATATCTAATAAAGTACGATTACGACGTTCTGACACACCATTTCGCTGTGGTGTTCCGGCAGGTGTGAGTTGTGAAACAATTCTACACTCTTTCATGTGAGTGCTAAACTCGTAACTTAGATACTCACCTACACGGTCGGACTGTAGAAATTTGA
This sequence comes from Avena insularis, assembly GCA_023614405.1. Taxonomy (NCBI): domain Eukaryota; kingdom Viridiplantae; phylum Streptophyta; class Magnoliopsida; order Poales; family Poaceae; genus Avena; species Avena insularis. Next base: position 23,212,323 of record CM042689.1, on the reverse strand, counting down.
TCTTTCTATTACGATGATTTTCCACTTCATTCTGAAATTCCTTGAACTTTTCAAAGGTTTCAGACTTGTGTTTCATCAAGTAGATATAACCGTATCTACTCAAATCATCCGTGAAAGTAACAAAATAACGATATCCACCTCACGACACACTCATTGGACCACATACATCAGAATGTATGATTTCCAATAAATCTGTCGCCCGTTCCATTGAACCGGAAAATGGCGTTCTAGTCATCTTGCCCATAAGGCATGGCTCACATGTATCAAATGATTCATAATCAAGTGATTCCAAAAGTCCATCTGAATGGAGCTTCTTCATGCGTTTAACGCCAATATGACCTAGATGGCAGTGCCACATATATGCGGATATATCATCATTTAGTTTAATCCTTTTAGCATCAACATTATGAATATGTGTAACATTATCATCGAGATCTAATAGAAATAAACCATTCATCATCGGTGCATGACCATAAAAGATTTCATTCATATAAATGGAACAACCATTGTTCTCGGATTTAAATGAATAACCACTTCGCATCAAACACGATCCAGATACAATGTTCATGCTCAACGGGCACCAGATAACAATTATTCAAGTTTATAACTAATCCCGACGGCAAGTGGAGAGGCAGCGTTCTGACGGCAATCACATCAACGCTTGATCCATTGCCGACACGCATCTTGACCTCACCCCTTGCTAGCGGTCGCTTGTTCCGCAGCCCCTGATTCGAGTTACAAATACTAGCAACTGAACCGGTATCAAATACCCAGGTGCTACTACGAGCACTAGTGAAGTACACATCAATAACATGCATATCATATATACCTTTGTTTGCCTTGCCGGCTTTCTTGTCTGCCAAAAACTTGGGGCGATTATGCGCTCGATGGCGATCCCCTTACAATAGTAGCACTCGGTATCAGACTTAGGTCCAACTCGGAGTTTCTTTTCAGGCACGGCAATAGGCTTGCCGCCCTTACTTCCCTTCCATTTTCCCTTCTTGTCTTTCTTGAAACCAGTGTTCCTATTGATCATCAACACTTGATGTTCCTTTTTGATCTCCACTTCTGCAGTTTTAAGCATTGACAGAACCTCGGGGAGAGACTTCTTCATGCCTTGCATGTTATAGTTCATCACGAATCTCTTATAGCTAGGTGGCAGAGACTGCAGAACACGATGGATGCCTAAGTCAATGGGAATCGATATTCCCAAGGACATAAGCTTATCGGCGTAACCCGACATCTTGAGTACATGCTCACTAACGGAGCTGTGCTCTTCCATCATGCAGCTAAAGAACTTTTCTGAAGCATTGTAGCTCTCTACAGACATGTGTGTGGAATATCTTTTTCAACTCACCCATTGTATCAAAAGCATTGCCATTTTCGAAACGCTTTCGAAGCTCCGGCTCTAGCCCATACAATATGCCGCAATGAACTAAGTTGTGGTCCTCCTGACGAGTCTGATAGACATTCTTCTCCTCGTCAGGGGCATCATCTAAAGGTGGGGGGCCTAACGGCGCTTCTAGCACATATTGCTTTTGTGCAGCAGAGATGAGAATCCTCAAATTCATGGCCCATTCGGTAAAGTTGCTACCGTTCGTTGCTAGTTTCTCTTTCTCCATTAACACATTGAAATTAAAAGCAGGTGGTGCCATCTACAACAGAATTTGTAAAGTTTAGACTAAGTGTATGATAGATTGAGTTCAACTAATCCATATTACGAATGAACTCCCACTCAAAAACGACATCCCTCGTGCCTTTTTGGTGATTACATGATCCAAATCCACTATACCAAGTCCGATAATCTCGTGAGTCGGTATAGCTTCAACGGCGAGCATCAAATGGGCATCATATCAACTATATGACTCATGATTAACCTTTCGTCCGTGTTAGAGGCCATGTCTCATACATGCTAGGCTCGCCAAGTTAGAACCTTAGTATTTAGTGTAACTGCTTTTACACCAAATATGGTCGTGGATCCAAGAACACCCGATCATCACGTGATGTCTTGGAGCGACGAAGACATAATCGGTGCATACTAAAGGAAGAACACATTCTTATCTTGATATTTAAATGAGGGATCATCTTATTATGCTAACAAAGCGCTAAACAAGCAATATAAGATGCTATCAAACATCACATGTTTATTAGTGAAATGATATGGTTTCCACAGATGATCTCTATCATGTGCATCGTGGTATGATCACTATCATACCTATATGTGTAAATCCAAGGTCTATGGAGTTTACACGCTATGTGTGTTGTAAGAGTATCATCTCATACTTCTACTTACAACACTACCGTATCATAACACTAGCCCAGCAACAATCTAAACTAGACGCCTCTAATTTATCCATTGCAAGTTTTACGTGGCTTAGGGCTTTCGAGATAGAACCGTTCTTACCTACGAACATGAGCCACAACGAGGATAATCAAATTGTTGACAACTCGCTTACAAAATAGATATTGACTATAGTAGGAGAGACAGACACCCACTAGCCACTTATGCAAACTAGTTGCATGTCAAGCGTGGAATAGGTCTCATGTGCGAGGACATGTAAAATTTGTCCGGGCCGCTTCATCCCACTATGCCACCAATATCCAAAATTACAACAAAGGAGCAACAACATGATCATCATCGCCCACATACTCATATGTGTACTATCCGTGTAAAGTATCTACGCATAGATCCGGCTCTGATACCACCGTAGGGTTCGCAGCATAGAAAACAAAAAATTTCCTACGATGGGAACTACGTACCAAGATCTATCTACTAGATACAAAAAATGGGCGGATGTATATCCGTAGAGAACATACCCTTGAAGACCGACAAAGCTTAACAAGTTCAACTCGTGGTTGATGTAGACGATCTCTTGCCGATCTCAAGATCGAGAGGAAGTCCTAGCGCCGCAAATCAGCAGCGCATCCGTGCTCGCACACACGTTCGAGGCATCGAGCAACCTCCGCCTCCTCGCTCCAACGATGCAGCGGAAGCACAACTCTTTCTTGCCGAATAGCCACCGGGAACATGTATCTCGCTAGTCCGAGACCATGGGGGATAAATTCTAGAGGGGGAGAGAGATCCTTCACGAGGAGGTGAGAGACAAGTGAGGAGGGGCTCCTTTTATAGGAGGAGGGGAACCCCAAGGGGTGGCGGAGCATGGGGCTGCCCTCCCTCCCTCTTCATGTGGGTGGACACTCCACTCACAAATCTCCTTTAAATTCCCTCCACTCAAAAGTCCACTCAAATTCCCATTAAATTTCCACCAAATTTAATGCAAACTCTCATTAAATAAAACTCTTTTATTTTATTCAGAATTTTTTCAATTACTTTAATGACAAACATTCACAAATAACCCCTTGCTAGAATTCCATTTCACATGCATAACCACTTTATGCAATTTCACCCGAAAACCTGTTTCGGTATCTAGTGAAATAAATTCCTGTGCTTGTTCATTCTTTCGGCATGAAACTTTTGCTCCAATTGGATGTCGGTGTCTCTTAAGTGTGTCACCCTAAGGTTCGTGTATAATGCGGACATGATCGAGACCCTTCGGATCAATAATCGAAGCGGGATCTGAGACCCATACGACTCCACACATTCAACGATGACTTTCTTGTGATCGTCGGAACCTTTTACGCTAGTATCTTAATCCCTTTGTTTCACGATATATTACATGTCCGAGATTCGATCATCGGTATCTCCATACCTAGTTTGATCTCATTACCGACATGCACTCTTTTCTCGTTCCCGTGATATAACATTCTAGTGATCAAATCACTTGCTTGCAAGCTAATCAATGTGATATCACCGAGAGGGCCCAGAGTATATCTATCCGTCATCAGGATGAACAAATTCCACTCTCGATCCATGAGCCTCAACATAACACTTTATTAGTTCTGAATCCATCTTTATAATCACCCTGTTACGGTGTGACGTTTGATGTTATTAAGAAACTCTTCCGGTGTTAGTGATTGACATGATCTCATGGTCTAAGGATTAGGATCACTTTGTAAGTTGTTATAGCAATATAAACTCAATGACTTTGATCGTAATGCTATACTTCGGATGAATGTTCATCACACCATTACACTAATGTTGTGATCCCGTTATTAACAACATCCAATGTCCATGATCAGGAAACCTTGATCATCTTGTTAATCAACGAGCTAGTTTATGAGAGAGGCATAACTAGGAACTTTCTGTTTATTTATTAAACACACATGTATTAACGTTTCCGTATTAATACAATTATAGCATGCAAAATAAACATCTATCATATACTTGGAATACACATAATAAACACTTTATTATTGCCTCTCACGGCATATTCCCTTCAGCAACTAGAGTAGGAACTAATATTTTTGTGTTCTTCGAAAAGAGACAAACAAAACCAAGCAAAAGAAACAAAGCAAACTAAAAACAAAGTAAAGAGAAAGGAAGTGGAGGAATCCCCTTGTGAAGACGTCCTTAGCCTCCCCGGCAATGGCACCAGAAATCTTTGATGCGTGCACCAGGTGTTGACGTGGGACACTTCGTTGGAACCCCAAGATCAAGGTGTAATGAGCACATCAGCAAGATTCCCTCAGTAGAGACCGAGGTTATCGAACCAAAAGGAGGAAGGAAACGTCTCAAAGGTGTTGCAAGCAACATGGAAACCTACACAAGACAAACTCAAGACTTTGTCCCAACGAATCAGTGAGGTTGTCAAGCTCACCGGTTTGCTGTAAAAAAGGATTAAACGTATGGTGTGGAAGGTAATGGTTTGCAGCAAGTAAACAAGTAACAGTGGAAGATGTATCAATGGTAAAGATTGAACCGGGGTCCATAGTTCACTAGAGGTGCTCTCCTTAGAGAAACAACATGGCATGAAGGGTAAACAAATTATAGCAGGGCAATTACAGAAGGCAAGGCATAACAATGCAATTACTAGTCAGAAATATCCTATGAGATTCGATTGGGCAATACAACAAGATACATAGACCGCCATCCAACTGCATCTATGACTAGAAGTCCACCTTCAGGTTATCATCCGAACCCCCTCCAGTATTAAGTTGCAAGCAACAGACAACTACTTTAAGCAAAGTGTGTAAGGTAAACAGTCAACATGTTCCATGAACAAGAGACCGTTGTTTTCTCCCTATTAGCAATAGTACATCTACAACCGAAGAGATTATTGTCACTTCCCTTGGAAACTAGAGGCATGAACCCACTATCGATCATAAATACTCCCTCTTGGAGTCACTAGCAACTACATGGCCAAGATAGCCACTAACAACGGAGAGCATGCAAGATCACAAACAACACAGACATGATAGAATCATAAAGACAAAACCATTAATCAAACCAACATAATATTCTCAATATCCATCGGATCCCCGCAAACACAACATGCATGATTACAAATAGATTAGATCTTGATCATGAACGGAGCTCACAACATCTATACATGAAAGCACAAAGGAGGAGATACAACCATCTAGCTACTACATGGACCCATAGTCCAAGGTGGGACTACTCACGAATCATACCGGAGAGAAGGCCTCCAGGATGATCTTCCCTTCGGCAGGGTGCCGGGAAGAACTTCAGATCCCCCTGATCTAGGGACGATGGTGGCGGCGGCTATAGACGGTTTCGTGGAGATTTGATCGGGTGCTTAGGGTTTCTGCATCGGGGGCTTCTTATAGGCGAAGAGGAAGGCCGAGGAGGTGGCCAGGGGCCCCACACCCTGCCTAGGAGCGGGCCCGCGCCTGGCCGCGCCTAGGGGGTGGCCCCTCTAGCTTGCCTCTCCGTATCCCCTCTGGACTTCTTGTTCCCCACGGAATGTTATTGACTTTGATGTTTGTCTCGTCCAATTCCAAGAATATTTCTTTACTAGCTTTTCTGGAACAAAAAACAGCAGAAAACAGGCAACTGGCACTGTGGCAACTTGTTAATAGGTTAGTACCAGAAAACATGTAAAAAGTACCTCAAAGTGTAGACAAAGCAAATCAAAGTAGATACTAACGAGCATGGAATATAAAAAATTATAGATACATTTCTGATGTATCAAGCATCTCCCCCTTCACCGATCTGCGCCTCGCAACTGTTCTGGAGGCCTCCTCTGTTAATCTCTCTAACACGGTGACAAGTTCCTGATGGTCCCTACCTCTCGCATGCCTGGTATTGGCAACATTAGGAGTGCCTTCGTTCCTGACGCGTTCTCGAGTCTAGCAAGATTGGATTGGTGGCTCGTCTTCATCGACTTCGACATGGTCTTCTTCGGCATCGCCCCCTCCTCTATGACTGCCTCGACCGTATCACCAACGAGTTCTTATTTGCATACTCGATTCTGGCAAAACCGGAGTGTGCATTTGTCCTAGATGTGTTCCTAGTGTGGCAAAACTATGGCCGAACCTCGTCCTCGACGGCTCGAACCGCATCGCCTTCGGCATCGACGTCCTCGACGACTGCCTCAACGCGTCTCCGTCATCCTCCCCGCGCACTATGTGCATGCGGCTTCACGTGCGGCTACCTCAACACCGGCATCCATGACCACGACATCGACCACGGCGACCCCTCGGCTACCTTGACCATGGCACTGCCTGTAACATTCCAGGATTAGCACCAAGAAATAGAGAGGACAAAGGTGTGTGCATTGCATTCATGCATAAGAAAATGCGGGGAATTTTCGCACAAACTAAAAGAGCTATAGAGGGATCAAGATCTCTCTTGTTCTAACGGAAACATCGGGATGAGTGCGATAGATTTCGAAATGACCTTTGTAGAATTCTTTGTTTTAGGGGGAAAGTTTTCAAATATATATTTGAATTTCATATTAAATGAATTTAGAACAGTCACAAATTGAATTATGGAATATTTAAATACTTATGAGAAATGGAAGAGAAAATTCTGGAATAAAGTAATATGATATTACAATGTGTAAATAATAAATAAAAGAATAAAGGAATGCTTTATTACATTAATACAAAGGTTATAGAGTACTTGCATTTATTCAAATACAAAAGAATGTTAATATAGAATAATAATAGAAAAAGAAATAACAAAGATATATAAAGGAAAAGTAATAATAGTTATTACATCAATAATATTACAAGGATTCTTTATTCCTTATAAATATATTTTCTTGTAAAATAAAATTGAAAAAAAAATCAAATCTTAAAGTAATCACCTAAGTTCAATTCACTTTCACTATTGGGAATTTTATAAAATGCATATCATTACTTATGCATAATAGCATATTTCTTCTTTAAACATTAGTCCTTACTGGACTAATGATGTCATTTTGAGATATTGGATCTTTTATTGTCTTGAAGACCGTAAATGCATAATCTTGCAATCACAAAAGCAAGTTCACACTTTTTTATGTCCTTTGATTATTTTCTACCAAGTATTTGCAAATCCAGTGTTGTCATCACCTGCATTTCAAAAAGGTCAGAAATCACTATTTTCATAATAATATGATTATGGGTTATTTACCAAGAGGTAATAACCTAATATGGAAGTTCTGGTGGTAAAGGAACATAATACCTATGACTTAAACAGACAATGTCGCCAGTGATTCTTGCGCCATATAATACGCGTTAACCATGAGATTTGGAATGGGACGGAGAAGTCAGTTGGATCTTCTTCCTTTCGCATGCCATGGACACTGTTCTGGGTGATTTATATGTTGCAGATTATGGGTAAAGCCGTGTATTCGGGGGGGAGCATGTGGATCTGGACTTGCAAAAGACAGATTTGTAGTGTTGATGGTTGTCGTGCGTATCAGACTAGGGTAAAGCCGTATTACCGGGGGGAGTCTATCCTGAGTCTGATAGTACAACAATTGAGGGGTATGTGGGGTCGCGAAGAAGGGAAGTGGTTGGCTTGGATCATCTACTGGGCCCCACACCATAGGAAGTGTGGACGGGAATAAGCTGCCCGATTGTTCAACAAGGATTTGTTCTCTCATGGGTAAAGCAACGCACCTCTGCAGAGTGTAAAACTATGACATGTTACTCCCTGTTTCGGGAAGGAGCTACGAACACGGCAGAAAAGGAACTTCACGAAAATTCTGGTAAACCTGTGAAGACTGACGAACATAGCTTTTCAGAATAAAAACAATCTTTGAAGAAATATTTATGAAAACCTGCATAGCCTACTACCTATGGTTTGTGGCTGTAGATAGTGCATCAAACACTCCTTATTAGTGAACTTACTGAGTACGCTCGTACTCAACGTATCTTCTTAACCCTTGCTAAACCAATAAAAACGATGTCTCCATCAACTTATGCTCAAAGGGGTCATCATCAAAATCTCAAATCCTTCAATAAAGTCAACATCTACATCAACTAAAATAAAGACGAAGTTCCTAACTAGATAGGAGTATAATATCTAGTCATAGAACTTACTTCTTTAGAGCAATGCAATAGCAGCATTTGCAAGCCAAATAGTTTACCGACTAGTCTAATAGTATGTTACTCATGAGTTGTTATTGATGGTTCTTCTTTGTAAGAAGTTATTTTCTCTCTATATAACCTAGAGTGTTCTTTAGATCTTTTATAAAGAGTAGAGTTGTAACCTATAGTCATGTCTTGGAGCTGCTGTGTTTCTGTTGTACCATTCTAAGGGATGTAATACTAGTGGAATGATGTTTCATTGGTGTTATGTCAACGACTACAGTGTAATACATCATGCAGTGGTATGCTGGGTCACTGCACTGCCCAATGCTCTCGGCTCCCTCGACATCGATACAAGAGCTACCATCTCGCTTGAGCATCATCAGTTTCCTCTACAGTTCAAGCTACCGTGACGCGACACCGTCCGCGACGTTCCCAGTCCTATTGCGGGAGGATGTCAGCCCACTTGTTCTACTTCGGTTTTTCTCCAGTCTAACCGTCTGTGACGTTTCAGTTGTTCACGACGCTACCGCTACGACTGCGGGGATGATAGAGTATACGCGTACGGTTCGGTTAGTATAGGATAGAGATAGATCTCGTGTCTTGTCTTACACTATAAGATAATCCTTGTATGCCTATATATATAAGCCCGTAAGTCTCAATAATACATTCAAATCATATTTCGCCAATTCCTCTATATCGTTCTACGGCGCAAAATCTGATTGGTAAATCTGTGAGTGTATGTTGTCTCTGGGAGTAGTAAAGTAAAAGGAGATTTTACAACTCCTTCCCCTCTTTCACCAGGCGGTGCACTTCACACTTCACGAGAAACTAAAAATTCCTGCCCCAGGTCGTGGACCATGCCAATTCTACCTCACCTGCAAAGGTACATTGCCGCCATTATTCTACTTCATGGGAGTGGTCATGCATGCTCACGCGCCATAAATTCAGACATCTTCTGCATTTATATAATCTTCTCAGTCCTCTTTATCGTCATCATCATTTTTATTCCAGGAAGAAACAGACAAGCAGGCCAGCACGGAGTGAGCCGGTGTTGCTCTCCTCCATGCGTCACTCGCTCGCTCGAGAGCAAATTAATAGGACTACGGCCTACTGGCTACTGTACAAGGTTCCAAGGAAGCAATGGCGGTGTGTGGCGACGCGATGTGAGGCACCCGGCCCCTTCCCATCTCTGATTGATCCTTAAATTAGTTTTGTTTGTGACCACTTTGTGGCTCCCAACCACCGCTAGCTCGACCCGGTTAGGAGAAACAAGAATAGCACATTTGTACGAAGGTAGACTATTGTAGATATAGTGAGTAGATTTGGTGCATATGGACACCGGTGATCCCGGGTTTTTAAATCAAAAATATATATTTATGAATTTAAACATTTTAAAAGTAAATCAGTATGTGGTCAAAGAAGTATACTATAGACGTGCAAAATCTCAATTTAAAATAATGTGTATTTTGAACTAACAAAAATGACAATAACATAGATCTGAGTATATAGTGATTTCAAATAAAAAATGAGACTTTGTCATTTTTGTGTAGCTCGGAATATAAAATATTTCAAATTGAGATTTTGCACGTTTGTTGGATACACTTTTAGGATATTTTTCAAGATTTTTTAAAACTTATAAATACAGTTTTTTATTTTTTTCAATATGCGGGGAGCACTAGAGCTCGGGAGCCAAAAGGACTTTTCGGAGATCTAGTGATCCTCTTAATCTAAAAGAACAAAAAAATATCATATTTACGAGGATGTAGCCAATGATATATTCAAAAAAACATGAAAAATATGAATTTCAAATACTACTTTATATTCTAAGCTACTCAAAAATGACAAAATGTGATCCGCTTAATTAAAAATTCATATTTACGAGTTCTATTAGCCAATGATGTATTCAAAAACATGAAAAATCTCAATTTCAAATACTACTTTATATTCTAAGTTACACAAAAATGACAAAATGTGATCCTATTAATCTAAAAAATATGTATCATATTTACGAGTTTTATTTTAAAAAAGGATGTAGCCAATGATGTATTCGAAAAACATGAAGAACATCAATTTCGAATACTCGTGCTAGCGATCTTAGTCGTCGCTAGGTGGTTTAGTAATCTATTTGTGATTTTTATTACTTTTGGGTTTCTTTATACTGAAGTTGATGGTTTAATATAGATCGGTGGAATTTTTCCCAAAAAATGACAAAATGTGAATTTGAATATCAATAATTTCAAATCTCTAAATATTATCAGATTTTTGTCATTTTTATGTAGCCCATATTACAAAGAATTTCACATTGCAATTTCGCACGCTTGTGTAGCCCATATATCATTGACTAAGTGCAGTATTATTTTCTGATTTGTTTAAAACTTGTAATTTTTATTTTTTTCAAATGGTGCTCAATGACGATGGCGACTGGCTAGACAGAGCCCGAAGCATCGACGGCGCCGCGACGAGCGGCGTGTGTTCCCGGAGAAGCCGCCTTCGCCTGCTCAGCGACACCGAGCCATCTGCTGCTGCGCCTCCAACTGGCTTCACATCCGGCTTGTCTCCACGGGTAAGCTTCATGGCACAGCTAAGGGGATGGCGGTAGTGCTAGCGAAGGAGCCTATGCAAGCGTAGAAGGTGTAGGTTGAGTTTTTCTGACTAGACAGATTGAGAGAAAATGACACGAGCTCATGAAAGACGAAGGTCGAGCGGGTTTATATACATGGAGACGGTTGGTTATCCTCGAGTGGACACGTGGGTGTGGACGCGTATGGGTGGTGGACTAGTTCATGATCTCCAATTTCTATTTGCATTAACAACACATGCATGCTACCTCAAAAACATGCACGAAACCAGTTTTCGAGATAGGCGGCATAATTGTCCGCTTCATTAGACCCCTGGAGACGATTAATATTTCTGACCGATTACGGTTGAATGATCTAGGAAGACGGTCACTATTGTCGTTCGTCTCCGTTAAACGTAGATGTGTTTCATTTTAAAGAATGACTGAGGAGGAAGTAGTACTAGAGACGGTGTCAATTGCATTGCACCGTCTGAGGATAGAGTTAGGGCTCCTCTGATTCATAGGCTAGGAAAACTATAGGAATAGAAAAAGACATAGGATTAAAATGTCATGCATACTTGAATCCTATAGGAAGATAAAGTGTCTTTGATTGTAGCAAAGGAATTTTTAATGAGGTATGACCTAATGTTTTTTTCCTATAGGATTTTCACTACTAGATTCCTATAGAATTTTTTAATATGGGATATGTTCCTATGAATCAAACACGTGTGTAGGAAATTTTCCCATAGGATCCAAATCCTACAAAATTCATATACAAATCCTATGAATCAAAGAGGCCCTTAGAGGCGGTCACAAAATTACGACCGTCTGAGATTGATAAACACAGCCGGTTGTTTGTATGTTAGGATTAAACCACCTCTAGACACCGTTTTTAAGTAACGAATTTCTACTAGCGACTACAACTAGGAGGCCAAAGAATTTTTGTATGCAATTAGCTATTTTACATTACATGACCCGACTGCATTAGGAAATCGTCTGAGATTTATTTGGTTAACAATAATCTCTACACTGCGTAGCATATGTGTATTCTATGCTTCATTAGGTGATGACACCTTTTTGCCGTTCCTTTGGACGATTTTGCGATGGAGTGTATTCTTTGCAGAATGCTAGCTTCGGATATCCTTTGGCTACTAAAAGAATGAATGGAGATTCTGGAAGAAGGGAATCGTTGGGGAATTGTGATTTGTCATGTTTCCTGATCTCTTCCCACTCTTTAATCCAACCTGCCACTTCACCTTAGTTAATTAGCATTTTCATGCCGATGAAAGGACCGGTTTTGCTAGCTAGCCAGGTTTTAATTTGATCAGCATAAAGTGGGACTAGTGAATCTACTCTGGCCTTTTCTTGAGAGTTGAGACCCGGCATGGCAGATGGTCCATGATTAGTGTACTGTTTGAAAGGGGTGAAGACAATGTCGGCAAAGGCACAAAGCCCTGTTTGATTTGTTTGCTTGTACTCCTCCGTATTGCCAAAGCATGCATGAGGCCCACGTCGCACTCATAGCTTGCGTGGGCCAGGGGTCTAGGGCCCAAATTATTGTTAGGGCTGGGACCGGAATTATTTGTTTTGCTTCCTCGCTCGTGTGCCAAACTTTATATATACTAGACGGGTAAGTGCGCTTCGCCGCGCCGCCTACCGTGCGGTTGGACATTTTGTGATAGATATGGTGGACTTGCACACAACACCTTTATTTATTTATTTATTTACTTTTTTGAGTGTCAAGTAAATTAAATAGAACAAGCACACTGCTGATCCGAAATTTGGCAAGGAGCAGAACACATGTCTAAGTTAGACTATTCAAAACTAAAACAAATGAGACACACGATTTGCACCACTTCTCATTAGCATTTAATTTACAATACTTCAAAGAATTGCATCTATGCTAATGTATTCATTATTTAACACCGATGAGTCTGCTACAAATTCAATGGCACAATAATTAATAGAATGTGTGAATAAAGAAAACCATGGTTATGGGAAATAAGTGCACATCTCCTATCTTTTTTATAAGTGATACCAAGGACATGAAAGAATAACCACATTCACAATTTCTTAATGTCAACATCATTTACATGACAATAGAAGAGCAATTTACTATGAAATTCAGTAGTAAAATAGTAACAAAACGAAAAGTGAATATCGGTTGACAAAAGAGCATAAGCAATGGTATTTTACTCGTATCATATCACACCATGTTACAGAGTATCTTGGAGACGACAACCTGCAATTTCAAGGTGATCAAAGATAAACTTTAGTCCACTGATTCCATATGAATTTGTCCCACGATATTAGCGATCATTGTATCTCTTCCTTGTGTAATGAGCATTATTATGGCTTTGCCTTCCTTCATGTCACTCCAAGAACTTCCATTGTCCCCACAAGGAGGCTTTAAAGAACAACCATGGCTTGCAACAACTGCATCATTGGACTGTCCAAACATATCAGTCTATTGTGCACCATAAGTAAATGGATTCATGTGTTAGCATGGTAGGGAATAGATACAAATCAACTATCCCGACTAGCATAAACCAATTACTAAGAGAGAGAAACTCTAACATACGATTTCATTTTCAACAACGGAAGTGGAAGGCAGATCGAGCACTGTTATGTTTGCAGGAAAAGGCAGCAGAAACATTTATTGAATATCAAGGCAATGTTGTATATGCTTATAGAAGCTTTGATAAATTATTATCATGATGCATATAAAGAGCTGGCTCAAAATTGTCATATCCAATTTTCGTAACCCCATATACATATGTTCTGAAAGGTAACATGAAGCAAAATAAATATAGCAAAGGACTGACTTGTTTACCTCGCTTTGATCTTCGTCACCTGATTCTTGCTCTTTTAACAGAGAAAAGATAAGCAGGGACAAAACCTGTAACAGATCAACTGGTATTTGTTGATAATACAACTTATACACCTCTTTGTGATCAACCGTGTGCTAAAGGCATAGCTAGCTTGAAGGCCTTGCAAAATAAGTGTCAACATGCAATAAAAGAAAGATACAAACTTAGCCTCACTCAATCAACTATAGTTGAGCGACAATTAATAGTTTATTTTTTACCAGATAAAAAAATTAGTGGCAAGGTTGCGAAACAATACATATGACAACCTAATACAAACACAAAACAATGAAGAAACATGCCTACATTTTTATTATGGCATCTTAGATAGCAAATATACTACTTATGCAAGGCATACATTTTGTATGGATGATAAGTGATAACATGCTAGTAGACAAAGCTAAGTTATGGTGAAAGAAAATTTACAAAACCGAAAATTCATTCCCATCTAAAATGTAAGGTACAGACGTCGGAACCACCGAGACACCGTAGCACGGCTCAGGAACTCCGAAATAAATCGACTTACTCCATTAGAAAAGGTAGGCAATATGTATTGCATGGTTATTAGTAATAAAAAAGCAAATTATATAGCACCAAAAGAAGAGAACTTCTCTAAGCGAAGAAACTGCAACAGGAAAAATATGTATCATGGAAGAGGTAAAATTGCATAATCCGGACTTGGTAATTAACCGTCTTATTTAATTTATTTTAGCGTTAAAAATCAATGAAAATACATAAGTTCCGTTAGAAATATTTCCTTATGGGCCAACCACTGAGTGGGACAAAAACTTGAATACAAGGCATCACCAATGCATCCCATAGGGAATTGCCCCTAGAATAATACAGAAACAAAGAGTTTGGAGCACAACTACTCGATACATAAAATAGACTGAACTCAAGATCAAATAAGTTAATTTTCCCATGACATCATGACATTTTTTAACAGGCCACCTATAGATCAATAGACAGATGATGCAACAAATTGTCTTACACTGCACAACAATTGGGATTATTGAGTATGTCTCAATCACTTCCAGCATAGGAAAGATGGAGTCCTCATATTCAAAAATGAAAATAATTCCTCGAAGGCCAAGGTATTTGTGTAAGGCAAAACATACCTAAAACTGCAGTCCACCATTTGGTTTCTGATGCATCAACTTCACAGAGGCTTTTTTTAGGGCATGCAAGAGTGGCTCCCATGAAATCAATGCTCCAGGCAATCTGATACTATTTTTACTATTTTTAATGAGCCGGCACTGGCCTCGAACACTCTGAATCTTGATTGTGCCATGTAGCCTCCATCTTGTAGTGTTGTGTCATCTACTACTGTACTATATCGAACTCTAGATAATCTTATTGACTATTTATCGTGGGTAACATCACCAAGCTCTCTATCTATTTCTTGTAGGCATGCAATTTCAAGGATTGCAAATAACAATTCCAGAGAAGAACACCGTCACATACACACCTATGACCTTAGTCCATAGCAACCAGGACCCATCGATGACCGCGCGGAGCACACCCCGATCAAACCCAACGCAACAACAAGAAACTAAGCAGAAAAAATACATCAATCATCCACCAGTTGATAAAAGAATTAAAAGAAGAGCATGAAAAGGATAAATGTAGAATCAGAACATACCATATGCACATCTACAACCAGCAAATTGGAGAATCCCGCCAAAGATCATGGCAAACCCTTCTTCAAACTGCAGAAGAGCACACCCTAATGGAAACAAAATACCAAGATGCCACCAGAAGAAAGTAAGCCTCAACCACCGACCCAATCGGAAACCCTCGCCATGGGAAATGGGTGCTCGGGATGGCTGGACGGCGCAGGGGAGAACTTCGGGCGGCGGTAGGCAAGGAAGCCCGGGTTGGTACCCAGATCTAGTGAGGAATGGCGGTGGGTAAGGAGGTGCGATAGAGGGAGGAGGGGAAGGCCGTTGTCGAAGCTGTCTTGGCGGCAACCAGAAGCCCTCGCCGCATTAGAAAGTTTTTTTGGGGAAGAGAGGGACGGTGGGATTTTGGTGCGGGCTGGATTTTGGTTGCCGACTCACGTGTTGGACCACGTGTTGGACCGGTGGAGCAAACCATAGCCCGGTTCAATGGTTTTTACTTTAGTGTTCAATGTAGCTAAGTTGGTGCTCAACAGGAAGGTCTTTCACCGGACATAAGCTATAGTATGATGGAAAAAATGTCCGTGTGTTGCTATGATGGAATAAATTTAGACATTCATACATGTATAATAAATTGGTCTCATAATATTGGTCAAAACTAATCAAGAAGTCAGACTTCCATTTTTCCACAACCTTATAAAAAACAATGCCCAAGCAAAGTCCCACCCATGGTTTTAAAGGCGTCGCCTAGGCAACGCTTAGGCGTCCAGGCGCTCCTCCTCCGCCTTGCAAAAATGGTCGCTTTAAGCGTCTAGGCGTCCAAAGCGCCCGCCTAGGCGTCGTCTAGGTGTCAGAGCGCCTCTAAGTCGCCTTAAGACGCCTTAACGCCTTAAAAACCATGGTACCACCAGTTTGTAGCATTCTATTAACCTCTTGGAGCAAGAATCCATCTTCAAAATAAGTAAACTGTCAAAAAGAGGACTGGAGTACATATTATCTATGTGCATTATCAAGAAAAGAACAGTACAGCTATACATCAGCTCATTGTCATGGATATAATTTTAATTTTTAGCAGGAAGTGGATAGTTTCAAATGTTTGATCGATAAGTAATAATCGGTGCGCGAAAGGAGAAAATCTGTAATTAATACCTTTTTCACTGTAGGAACATCACCCACAAGAGAAAATTGTAATTGATTATCATGAAAGTCTTTGGGGCTACAGACAATGTCAACGGAAGGGGATAAAAACACACACCACTTGTGACTTGTGCACATACACATACACATACTTGATACCTTTTCACTTATACCCCAGGTATCTGATTATCGGAAAATCCTAACTTCAGTTCCTGTCAAAAAAAGAAAAGCTCCAGTTTACAAATTAAACTTAGCTATTGACTTCTCAATTTATGGAAAAAAAATCTCATCTATGGACTTTTTAGTTTACGAAAGAAATTTAAATGCCCAATTGGCCTGGGGTCTATCTGTACCCTGCTAAACGGAGCAACATGTGCACATAAGTTTATTCATATTAAAAGAATCAAGAGGTGTAGTGGTGTTGAACCATTGATTGAATGGCAATAACTCGTAGAAGTCACTCTAGTTGTCAATGTATAGAAAATTCAGAATAATGATTTACCATGATTGTTAGGCTGTATAGAAGATTCAGAATAATGATTTACCACGATCATTAGGCTACATGGAGTGAGATTAGACATGGAAAAGGGACAGATGTATGTGCAGTCAAAGAGTAGACTGAAGAGGCATCGCTGCACTCGAGCGGAAAGTGGTCAAAACACCCACTTGTTTGTCAACGCTGCGCCCGTGAGGAGGCGTTGTAGTCCCGGAGCAAACACACCCGCAGATGGTGCGACCAGCACGCATTGCGGCGCTGGAGCGCGCGACCTGTCGCCTTGCCCTGTCATGGCAGCGGCCCCCATGTTCGGGAGGCCTCAAGCCACGAAGCACCCGACCTACGCGTGTGCTTCGCCTCCTCAAAGGCGCGCCTCAGCCTCCTGGCCGCCATACTCGTCGACTCGTCCTCGACCGGCCTCTCGGCCCACTGCTCATCGTCACGGCCGAGATTAGCTAGGCAGCTGGCCCTCGGTCTACACGCCGGTGTGCTCGGGATGACGCCGTCCATGGCGGATGGAAGCGCGAGAATAGACTGGATCAGCCGGCACCCGGTGTGGTAGGCGGAGGACTACATTCTTGTGGGGCGAATTGAGGCAGGGTGGTGGCTGCTTGCCTGATTTGGTGCGGCGGTGTGCTCCCGGAGAGAGAGGAAACATGGGATATGAAGTAGGGGAGGGTTCGTCAGTAGGAGAGAGTAATTGACCGCTGCTCATTTTTCTCAGCGTATGCTCATTACTTGGTCGCTGCGTCGCGGGCCTGGATCGTGGGTAGGGCCCAATTGTTTGTGAGAAAAGACCATGTACGCGGTAAGAAAAGTTCATGTTTACCAGCCCTAATCAATGATCAATATGGCTCTCATCCAAGATCCAATGGTTGTGAACACACCTGCCGGGAGTGCCCTCATATGGCTGGGTTATCACCAGACTTAAGCCTATAAATAATATATATCCAACATAATCTCACAAAATGAAGCTATGTATATATCACTTATTGTGTACAAGGTTAAAAGATAAAATTAACCTTGGATGGAAATCCGATTAGATTCTGTGAAGTACCCGCAAAAACAGATTATTTGTGTAGAGTTGAGATCGTATGTAAATTTCCTACGGCAACTACTTGATTCATAGATCATATTTCACAAGAAATAATCCTATAAGAGTCTTACAGTATAAAGTTCATGGGAAAAAGCACTAGGTTAGAGCTCATGAAAAATTCATTCACCACAATCAAAGAAAGGATTGTAGTAGACATTGTTGGAAATATGAGAAATTTACCATATGATTTAATCCATAAAAATAGTAGATAAAACATGACTAATATCATAGAAATAATAGTAGTCATGTAATCTAACAAAGAGAACATAAATAGCAAGTGTAAACATATTTTCTACACATAGTATATGAGATATAATTTGCATCAGATGAAATATGATGTGAACAACATGAAGGATGATTGCATACGGTGCGGAAGAGAAAACCGCTCGCCTTGATGTTGATGTTGTTATTGGCATCAGCCATGTCGTTGAAGAGGTTGTTGGTGTCGGGGAATAAGTCATCAACGCCCGTGAAGGAGTCTTTGATGAAGCCAGTAGTCACGCAACAACGCTCCCCAAAAACATTACCACCCTTCTCCCGTAAAGGATTCTAAGCAGCGAGATTTCGGAGGCCTACTATCCTGAATCATGATGCACACCTCGAGATGGGATGGGGAAGACCAGAAGACTGCACAATGCTCCTAAACTACATAGGCGCATGATGCGTGTTCTCGTAGCAAAAGAGTGACCTTTGTTTTATAGGCACACGATAGAGAGGCGAACATGCATCGCTAGTTGCTAGGAGGTAAACATGCAACGGCCAAAGCATGGAAAAATAGAGACAACTCGAATGCGAGGCATAGGTGGGTCCTTAGCTCATACCCGTTGCGTGCGCGTCGTGATGAGGCGAGGCGGGCGGCGAAGGAGAATGACCGCGTGTTCATGGAAAATTCTTTGGCTCATGGTCTTGTAAATGAAGAAGATATATGTCTTGTAGACAATGCGACAACGCATATCATACAACGAGTAAAGTGTATTTTTCATACCAAGTGGTACATGATACAGTTGTTAATACAATATCTGGAATTGCTAAGTGAATAGAGGGCTCAAAAAGAGCCACCATCATGTTACCTTGTGGAACAAAGATAAATATAAATGAAGCATTATACTCCCCCAAAGTCTCAACACAATTCTGTTGAGTTTTAACGACATTTGCCAAAATGGGTATCATATTGAAACAATATGTGAGGACAATATCTCAACATTACAAAAATGTCCTCAGGAAAAATATGTGTTGGAAAGGTTGCCATCGTTATCTTCTGGATTACACTACATGCCTCTCAACAGAAATAAATCATATCTACTAGATAACCAGAAGTTCTCCAACCATAACAATTATTTCACCCCTGGTAAATAATGATGCGAAAGATTATTAATAATTCATGTGGGCATATGTCAAAGAACCAAAAAGTTCTTCAATCTAATGAATACACATGTGTTGCATGCTCTAAAGAGAAATTTATTGTGCACCCATCGCCGGTGAAAGTTGGGTATGAATCTCTTTTCGAGAACACATACAATGAGATATATATGGACCCATTCATCCACCAAGTGGGCCATTTAGATATTTCACGGTTCTAATTGATGCATCATCTATATGGTCACACGTCTCATTGTTATCAACCTACAAAGCGTTAGCTTGGCTATTGGCACATATAATCAAGTTACGAGCATAATTTCTGGATTACACAATAAAAATTGTGCACTTGGACAATGTTGGTGAATTTACATAAAGAAAATCGATGATTGTTGCATGTCATTGGAATAAGTGCTAAACATCCTGTAGCACATGTTCATACATAAAATATCCTTGTGGAGTCACTTATCAAATGGCTCTAGTTTATAGCAAGGCTATTGCTTATAAAGTCAAATCTCCCAACATCTGTGTGGGGCCATACTATTTTGTGTGTGATAGTATTAATTTGAATCAGGCCAATAGTTATCATACATTCTCCAAAAAAAATTTTATCATACATCATCCCCATTACAATTGGTTTATGGAAAGAAACAAATATCTCCCATCTAGGAACCTTTGGGCGCGCCGTGTATATGTCCCCATTTCCCCATCAAAACCCACCAAGATGGGACCTTAAAGAAGGTTGGGAATACATGTTGGATATGAATCACCGTCTATCATAAAATATATCTTGAACCATCAAATGGGGACGCGTTTACAACAAGGTTTGACGATTGTCATTTTGACGAGATAAATTCCCCAACAACAGGAGGAGAAAATAAGTAGTTGATTAGAGAAATAAGTTTGTATGAATTATCACTTTCTCACTTTGATCCTTGTGCAAATATATGTGAGCAATAAGTTCAAAGGATATTTCATTTACGAGGCTTAGTGAATAATTTTACAGACAATTTTAACGGCTTAAAAAGAGTGACTAAGTCCCATATCCCACCTGTTAATGCTCCTGGAGAAGTTGATGTCCAACACAGGCAATCATTGGGTTCTAAAGTTAAGAATCCTATGGAAAAAAGGAGGGAAGAATCAAGATGGACAAATTGAGGAAATAATAATGGAAGAAAACCTACTAAAGAGAATGAAGACATGTCAAATACCATTGTTGTAGAAGAGACAAAGGTTCCTTATTCTTTAGAAAATGAGACCTCATTAAACTATGTCGTGTCTAGAAAATTTTGGAACTGTGATAAAGTAATCATGGTGGATGATTTATTTGCATATAATCTAGCGCCATAAATTATGGATGGAAATGAGGATCACGAAGCTCGACCGGTCGAGGAATGTAAGCAAGGAAAATATTGGCCAAAATGGAAGGAAACAATTCAAGAGGAATCGGATTCTCTTACAAAATGGGAAGTTTTTGGATATGTAACTCGCACATCCAATAGTTCAAAACATGTTGTTTAGAAGTGGGTATTTGTGCGAAAACAAAATAAGAAAGAGGAAATTACAATGTACAAGACACGATCAGCTGCCCAAGGATTCTCCCAGAGACCTGGTATAGATTATGAAGAAACATAGTTCCTATGATGAATACAACAACTTTTCTTTATCTTATTAGTATGGCAATAAAAGTGAATCTTGACTTGTGTTTGATGGATGTTGTTACAACATACTTGTATGGAACACTTGATAGTGACATATATATATGTAATTTTCTAAGGGATTTAAACTACCAGAAATAGGTTCTTGAGAAAACATTCAATTAAATTGAACAAGTCACCATATGGATCAAAACAATCTGGACGAATGTGGTACAATCGTCTCAGGGATTTTTTTATGAAAGAAGGTTATAAAAATGATTATATTTGTCCATGTATATTCATAAGAAGATCTGGATCTAATTTTGTGATAAAAGTTGTATATGTTGATGATTTAAATCTCATTGGCACCTCTCAATGACTCTTTGAGACAATGGATTACTTGAAAATGGAATTTGAAATGAAATATCTCGGGAGTACTAATGCCTTGGATTGCAAATAGACCATCGCAAATACGGAATTCTTTTGCATTAATCAACCTATGTAGAGAAAAATCTAAAACATTTTTACATGGATAAAGCACATCCATTGAGTACCCCCCCCCCATAGTTGTTAGGTTTATTGATGTAACCAAAGAACCTTTAAGGCCCCTAGAGCATGGAAGTGATATTCTTGGCCCTGAGGTGCCTTATTGATGACCCACAGGTATAGGGGATCGCAACAGTCTTCGAGGATAGTATTACCCAATTTATTGATTCGACACAAGGGGAGCCAAAGAATACTTGCAAGCCTTAACAACTGAGTTATCAATTCAGCTACACCTGAAAATAGTTCTTTCTCACAGAAGTTTATCAATAGCAACAGTTTTATAGTAGCAATAGCAAAGTAACAGCAGCAGCAGAACATGAGAAATAGTAACAGTAACAGTAACAGTAGGATATGAGCGCGGTAGGCATAGGGATGGATGGACAAGCGTTGCATGGACAAGTATAAACATGTAACTTCAAGATCTAGGGCAATTGCAGATAAATAAAAATAAGCATCCAAGTACTAAACAATCATAGGCATGTGCTCCATATATAGTCATGCGTGCTTGCAATGAGAACTTGCACAACATCTTTTTCCTGCCAGCTCGTTGCAGCGGGACCTCAAGGGAACTACTGGAAATTAAGATGCTCCTCTTAATAGAGC
Organism: Avena insularis; assembly: GCA_023614405.1. Lineage (NCBI taxonomy): Eukaryota > Viridiplantae > Streptophyta > Magnoliopsida > Poales > Poaceae > Avena > Avena insularis. The sequence continues at coordinate 23,190,024 of CM042689.1, read as the reverse complement.
ACCGTAGCAAAGCATTAGCACTCTGTGAACACATGTGATCCTCACATCATAGCCATCCCCTCCGGTTGTCCCAATTTCTGTCACTTTGGGGCCTTTGGATCCGGACAATGATATGTGTACACAACTTGCAGATAAGATCACAAATAGTACTATCATAATGATTTAATAATAAGTTCAGATCTAAGATCATGGCACTCGGGCCCTAGTGACAAGCATTAAGCACAACAAGTTGCAACAAAGTCAAATGGCACTAATAGAGATACTAGGCACCATGCCCTAATAATCTTATTCAATTACATGATAGAACTCATCCAATCCCTACCATCCCCATAGCCTACTACGGGAGATTACTCACTCATGGATGAGGGAAACATGGATGGTTGATGGAGAGGCATTGGTGATGATGATGGCGATGATTCTCTCCAAATTCCCCGTCTCGGCATGGTGCCAGAACGGAGTTTCTGGTTCCGAATCGCGGTTTCTGGTGGTGGCGGCGCAACGAAACTCTTTCTGGAAAAACATCGACCCCCCTCAGTTTTTAGGTCAAGAGGCATCTTATAGGTGAAGAGGGAGGCCGAGGGGGTGCCTGGGGTGGCCACACCCCCTCTAGGTGCGGCCAAGCCTAGCCTGCACGACTGGGGGGTGTGGCCCCACCCGGGCCCCACTCTGTCTCGTACTCTGGCTCCGTGGATCTTCTGGTGAAATATAATTTTTGGCATATTTTCCGAGATTTTTCCTGATAGTTGATTTTCTGCACAAAAACTAGACACCAAGGTAATTCTGCTGAAAACAGCGTCAGTCCGTGTTAGTTTTATCCAAATCATACAAGTTTAGAGGAGAAACAATAGCAAAAGTCTTCGGGAAAGTAGATACATTTTGGACGTATCAACTCCCACAAGCTTAGCTTATTGCTTGTCCTCAAGCAATTCAGTTGAAAACTGAGTGCGATAAAAGAACTTTCACGGATACATTTACTTCATATGATGTAAATATTCTCAGCACAGGAGTAGATGCTTAAACCATTCATAGTAAAGAGTATGCAACTAATTCTACTCAATACTCATTGCAAGCTATGAAGAGATTCCAACTCAATAATAATAAGTAGCATGAAACATAAACATAAGCAACATTGCAATGCTCATAAAAAGGTATGATAGAGTGGTATCTTGCTTGCCTTTGTTTGTAGAACACAACATAAATGCCAAGGCACCTCTGAAGTTCAAGTGAAGACTAGAAGTAAAGATATCAGAGATACAGGCATCAAAGTAATGACATAATTAACCAAGTTTTGGATCAAACACAAGAATGACAATTATGCTCTCAAGGAGGTGCTTATAGAATAAGTGATGACTCAACAAGGAAATGAAAAGGTTTTGAAAGGTTTGAAAGGCTTCCAAATGCTGAAAGTAAGGTACTCATTAGCTTTGAGCTCTCATTTCCCCTATCATAGGCATCTTTAGATGGTTAAGGTGAAAGTGAGGTCCAATATGAGTTATATGCTTGACAGACCATAAACTGGAAATCTCAAGTCCCTTGAGTGCGAGGGCCGCTCCTCATGCTACTCAACTTTAGTTACCGGTAAGTTATTGCCATCGTAAATACATGCATATCATAGAGAACCGCCAACGGGGTACCCCCTTGAACATGATATATGAGCTATCCCGTGATCAAAATGACAAGGCAAGCAAACAATGAGCATCTCAGCGATATTTTTATTTGCTATTTGCATAGATTTTTATTAAGGATGCTTCACAGATTGCTCATTATGGTTTGTTGCAAGTTTTCACCATGATTAGGCATGGCTTAGGCTAGCGGCCCAGGCGTTTCTCTAACACATATATATAACTCCATGAACTTACAAGCTCCCCTTTTATTTCACACCGACGACATCCGTAATCAAAAGAGAAATGGTATCAACTGGATAGATATCCAAAAAGTGTTGAAAGCGTTCCCCGTGAGAGCACGGTTCTACTAACTCCTAGCCTATAATTTACAAGCATATAACTTTCATGGATAGGTCACAATGGTTCAGGTTTATTAAGTGCAAGGAATAAAGTATGCCATCAAGTTCGTGAGAGCCTTACTAACTAACTTTCTCAAAACAGTCAAATATTTTATTTTGGAAGAAAACAAGACATAATGAATATGCACGGAATAGCAAATGATGCTAGTAGGTAGGTATGATGGACACTGTTGGCAATATTGGTTTTGGGGAGTTGGATGCACAAGTAGAGCTCATACTCAGTGCAAGTGAAGGCTATCAATAGAGAGGGAGCGACAAACGAGAGAGCAATAACTATCATAATCATGCTTGCAACAAAGCAGGACAAATTATGGCATGAAAGTGATACAAGAACTCTGAGGCAAAATAAATCATCGAGGCTTACTGACTATTGTTTAGTCATATGCATGCATGAGCATGTGCCAAGTCAATTCATATGAAACATTCAGAGGAGGATACCACAATATCATACCAAGTTATGAATAGAACAATGCAAGCTAATATTCATATGATATGCTACAAACTATTAGCAAGCTAGAGCTAATCACAAGAGAGCAAGAACTACTAAGCATCCATAAATAACATACACCTTACATGGATAGACTAAGCATGCTCACAATGATGAGTATATGTACAAAAATAAAACAAATAGAGTTTGTTACCAGCCTCTTACCACTCCTCAAGTTGTCTTAATCTTCATTATTGCCCTTCACTTGTGTGACTTGAATAATAACATGAAACCAAACTCCACTAAGGATGGATGAACCCTGCAAAGAACTCACAAAACCAAAGAAGCACAACAAATATTTTTGGTGTTTTCGATTTTTTAAAGCAAGCAAACAAAGCAAAAATAAACAAAGAAAAAGCAAACAAAGCAAAATCTTTTTGGATTTTTATTTAAGGAAAACCAAAGCTAAAAATCAAAGAAACAAACCAAGAGAAACAACAAAAATATTTTTGGTATTTTTGTGTTTTGAGAAAGCAGAAACAAAAACCAAAAATAAAGCAAAACAATGGATATACAAAGAACCGACGAAACATGATATAAAGATGAGTATGATGTCGGTATACCTCCCCCAAAGGTTAGGCTTTTGGCCTAAGTGGGGCTCAACCCCATGGTGACCAAGAAGGTGCACCTCCGTAGTACGACGAGGAGGCCCCTTCGTCCTAGTAAGAGCTCGAGGACTCCCTTGTGTAGTGCACAGAGGGGTCATATGAGGGTGCGTCCCCCTGATAGTGTCCATGGAAGCCAAGAATGCACAGCTTCTCGTCCATCTCCTCCTTGGAGCATGGAAAAGGTATCTGGGAAATACTGAACAAAGTGGTTTGGGGCAGAGGAATCTCTCTCTCTTCCCCGTCAGTAAACAACATTCTATAGACCAGATTATCAAGGGTAGAGCTAGCAGTAACAAAGTGATGCGCTTTCATGGCAGCAAGATCTAGCCTTTAAGGAGCCAAAACTGTATCATTTGGATCAACAGAAAGGCCTAGGGTAGCAACAACACGTGCATCAATAATACCCCCATAAATGGGTCCCTTAGCAGCTAAGGGACGATCAATGAGGGAACCAAGATTATACCTGGTTTCATTGTTGAGTGCAGCAGCTAGGAAGGCCAAATGATAGTTGGAAATATTGCTAGTGTTCTCCCTACCAAGAACACTACTGGCAAGATAATAAGCAAAGTACCTGATAGCTGGGAGTTGAATATTTCTTATCTTTCCCCGCTGGGCTCTATGGTCATTATCATTGGTTATCCCGCGGTAGAGCTCCAACAAATCAGCGGGTTAAGCTAGAATCTTCTTCGCCATCCCAGTTGTACCAATATTCAGGATCTCACAAAATTTCTTCAATGTCATGGAGTAAGGCCTGTTATAGATTTTGAAAGACACATCTGGCTTGAAAGCGTTGTTAGAAAAAAAACTCCACAAAGGTTTTAGTAAGCGTAGCATACTGCACACTCTGATCCTGCATATAACTTGTTAGTCCAACCCTCCGAACCAAGGTTAGAAAATCATTAAGAATCCCAGCAGCCTCCAAAAAGGTTGGACAAGGAAAGGTAGAAGGGTGCGCATTCCCCTCATCTCCCTCGTCGCCAAATCGCGGTGTAATGAGATCATCATTGTATGAGGGCTTAGCTCGGGAGGATGATCTTGAAGGCCTTGTCCTTCTAGGTGCATCACTCTTAAATATTTCACCATAAGTGTGGTTGTCCATGACCCTTTTTTATGAAATTTTTAGACAAACATCAAACCAAGTGATTTCCAAGTTGATAAATGATGAGAAACTACTATAGGAACTTGCTAGAGGGCTACACATGCATCAAAATGATATTTCTAAGCATAAAAAAATCATGCAAGCTCACACAACCTGACACCTATAGCAGCAAAATACTCAAGATACAATCTACCAATCACAAATCTAATTGGACAAGTGGAGGAGGCACATACCAATGAGCAATCCCTCCAAAAATCAGCAGCAAAGATGGGCTGAGCAAGAAGATCTAAAATCGGGAGCAAGAACAGCAAGAACTTGAGCTTGAGAGAGTTTTCCAGTGTTTTTCGGGAGAGAGAAATAAGATGGCTGGGAGGAGACACTTTGGAGCATAGTTTAAAAACCCTGACTGGCGATCGAACCGGTGAGGTCCTCGGTTCACGATTCACTGGTTGAACCGCCGGTTCAAACCGGTTTAGGGCTGGTTTTTTAAGGAAAAAATATGGAGGAAAAGTACTAATCTGCTAGAAAATATAAACATATTTAGAGTACAAGTGAAGTATTTTGAAACAAATATTGGTCGACCTAATTGGCTAGCCCATAGAAACCTTTATTGGCGTGAGATGGGAGGTTTTGGGATCGAATCCTGACCTCTGCGGGATATTTTCTTCTATGGACGGTTTTTTATTGGTCGGACCATCGACCGGTTTTCCACGAAACCACTGGTTCGATCATTTTTTGTCTGGTTTTCTCTGGTTCGTTAGTTGGTCGGTCCAGTGCGCTTAAAAAACCTTCAAGGCCTCGGGTTCTGGTTTTTTCTGGTTTAACCAGTGAACCGGTCCGGTTTTTAAAACTATGCTTTGGAGGGCCACAAGTGGGTCACACCCATGCCAGGCGTGCCCCTGGGGCTGGACACGCCACCAGGGGGTGTGCTGGCCTGGGGGGCCTGGGCCACTCCAGGTGTCCCTCTATCCCTTTTTTCGAGGAAAAATTTAAGATGAATTTTCTGGGATTTTTTGAGAAACTTTATTTTTGGCCAATTTTCAGGGTATGAAAATTGATTTTCTCGCAGAAAAGATTTTTTTTAGAAGAAGCAAAAGCAAACAAAACCCAAAACTACAGAAATTCTAAGACACTCTAGCAAGCAAACAACTAGCAAAACTAAAGCTAACAAGAGAAAGGGCAAAGACTAGGAAGGAGAAAAGTAAAAGTGAGCAAGTATAACCACTGTGAAAACATTGTTTTGTTCATTAAAATCCTTTTGTTAACAAGGTTGATCAAGTCTTGTTACCAAAACAATCTTATATGAAACAAAACTTTGCATTCCACAAAGTGATTATGTTACCTCAAACTTGATAGCAATGGTCCCAATCATAATAGTTTTAAAACCTTCTTGTGGAATGGGACAATATGTTTCTCCAACCTTGATGCTCTCAATATTTTCAATGGAGTTCAGACAATAGCTTTTAGCAACCTTCTTGGGTAAATAAACAGTATGCTCTTTGTCATTAATATTAAAAGTTACTTTTCCTTGATTACAATTGATGACAGCACCTCAGTACTAAAAAAATGTCTCCCAAGAATAATGGACATATTATCATCTTCAGGCATTTCAAGCACAACAAAATCAGTTAAAACCAAGCAATTATGAGCAACTTGAACATGAATATCCTCACATATACCAACAGGAATAGTAGTTGACTTATCGGCCATTTGCAAAGATATATCAGTTTGTATGAACTTTTCTAGATGGAGTCTCTTATAGGGAGAAAAAGGCATGACACTAACTCCATCTCCCAAATCACATAAAGCAGTTCTAACATAATTATTCTTAATATAGCAAGGAATAGTTGGTATACATGGATCACCAAGTTTCTTTGGAACCTTACCATTGAAGGAATAATTAGCAAGCAAAGTAGAAATTTCCTCATTAGGAATCTTCCTTTTATTAGAGACAATATCCTTCATATACTTTGAATAAGGAGGCAACTTAATAGCATCAGTCAAAGGAATTTGCAAAAAATAAAGGTTTCATCCACTCACAAAACTTGTTGTAGTGTTCTTCCTCCTTTGACTTGTGTTTCTTATTGGGAAAAGGCATAGGTTTCTGCACCCAAGGTTCTCTTTCTCTACCATGTTTATTAGCAATAAAATCTTCCTTAGTGTACCAAATGTTATTAGTGTGCTTATTAGGTTCTTCCTCAATTTCCTCCTTATCAGGAGCATCATTTTTATCATTACCACTCTCAGTTTCAGCATTAGAGACAGATATACTATTAGGATCTACAGCAAGTTCAGAGGGTTCCTCAACTATATTGTGTTTCTTTTTCTTTCTCTTACGAGGACTACCACTACTTTCACCTTGTTGAGAATCCTGCTCAATTCTTTTAGGGTGTCCTTCAGGATATAAAGGATCTTGAGTAGCTATACCACTCCTAGTTCTAATTCCATAAGCATGTTTATCTCCCGAGGCATTAACTAGCATATCCTTTTGTACCTTAGAAAGTTGAACAATTTGAGTTTGAACCATTTGAAAGTGTTTACAAAGCATTTTAATATCATTAGCAGTTCTTTCCACAATATCTTTCAACTCATTGATAGCTCTACAGTTTTCCAATAAATGATTCTGAACTTGTTTATTAAAATTACCTTGTTTAACAATAAATGTGTCAAGTTCCTCTAAGCATTAATCAGGAGGCTTACCATAGGGAATATCACCGTCATCAAAGTGGAGAGAGTGTACCTCAATAGTAGATGAGTGGGGAATTGGCTTGCATAATTATTCTATAGGAGGTAGATTCTTCACATCTTCAGCTCTAATACCTTTCTCCTTTAGACGTTTCTTAGCTTCCTTCATCACTTCATCATTTAAGGCAATAACTCCTCTATTCTTTGGTGTTGGTATTGGAACTGGTTTAGGCACAACTGGTTCAGGAGTAATAGGCTCAGGTGTATTTAGCTCAGTTGAAGTCCAATCATCATAATTCTTGCTTATTTTAGCCATTAATTCTTCAGCATCTGTAGGAGTTCTTTTCCTGAAAACACAATCATCAAAGGTATCTAGGTATGTCCTAGAATCATCAGTTAGTCCATTATAATAGATATCGAGAAGCTCATTCTTAGGCAATGGACACCCAGGATGTGCATGAATCAAGGCACAGAACTTTGTCCATGACTCAGGCAATTTCTCTTCTTCTCCCTGTTTAAAATCAAAAAGTATCTACAAAGCAACATGTCTAGCACTAGGAGGAAAATATTTCTAGAAGAAAGAAGCAATCAAACAATCAGGACTATCAATGGATCCAGGAGGTAATCTATTAAACCAAGCCCTAGCTTCTCCTTTTAGTGAAAAAGGGAAGATCTTAGTAACAAAGTACTTGCGCATCTTAAAATCATCAGAGAATAAAGCACTCACAGTAGAAAGCTCATTCATATGAGCCACAACACTCTCATTTTCAGTCCCACGAAAAGGTTCTTTCTGAACAATGTCTAGATATGATAAATCAAGAGAGAAATCATAATCTTTATCTTTAATATTTATGGGAGAGGTGGCAAACTTAGGATCAGAGGACAATTTAGGAATAATGGTGCGTCTCGCTAGGAGGCTCTTAATAGCACTAGTACCATGTGTGTTTTGGCACTCTTCAATAAATTCATCAGTAAACTCAATGTAACCATCATTAATATCATATCTCTCTCTAGACTTGGGTGAGCTAACAGGAGTAACAGTGTCTTCACTAGGAGTTTCAGTATTTCCTAGTCTATCCATAGTAGCATCTAGGAAAGGACCTAATGAACCACTCGCATCAAGCACAGTAGAAGTAACATCATGAGTATCAAAAGCAGTTTTAGATTCAGTAGTAGTAGCAGTGTGTGTAGCATGTGGTGGTGGAGTAACAAGCTTACTTATAACAGACGGTGAATCAAGAGCAGCACAGGTGTTTAGGACTGTACCTCTTCTTGTAGTAGATGGTAAAATAGGAAACTTTCCATCACGAGACTTTCCCATGATGAAACGAGTAGCAGTGAACAATAATAGATCCAAGTGAACTTACAAATAAAGCTATGCTCCCCGGCAACGGCGCAAGAAAATAGTCTTGATGACCCACAAGTATAGGGGATCACAGCAGTCTTCGAGAGTAGTATTACCCAATTTATTGATTCGACACAAGGGGGGCCAAAGAATACTTGCAAGCCTTAACAACTGAGTTGTCAATTCAGCTGCACCTGGAAATAGTTCTTGCTCATAGAAGTTTATCAGTAGCAACAATTTTATAGTAGAAATAGCAAAGTAAAAGCAGTAGTAGAACATGAGCAATAGTAACAGTAATAGTAATGGTAGGATATGAGCGCGGTAGGCATAGAGATGGATGGACGGGCGTTGCATGGACAAGTCTAAACATGTAACTTCAAGATCTAGGGCAATTGCAGATAAATAATAATAAGCATCCAAGTACTAAACAATCATAGGCACGTGCTCCATATATAGTTATGCGTGCTTGCAATGAGAACTTGCACAACATCTTTTGTCCTGCCAGCCTGTTGCAGCGGGGCCTCAAGGGAACTACTGGCAATTAAGGTGCTCCTTTTAATAGAGCACCAGGGCAAAACATTAACACTCCGTGAACACATGTGATCCTCACATCACAGCCATCCCCTCCGGTTGTCCCAATTTCTGTCACTTCGAGGCCTTTGGATCCGAACAATGATATGTGTACACAACTTGCAGATAAGATCACAAACAGTACTATCATAATGATTCAATAATAAGTTCAGATCTGAGATCATGGCATTCGGGCCCTAGTGACAAGCATTAAGCACAAAAAGTTGCAACAAAGTCAAATAGCACTAATAGAGATAGTAGGCGCCATGCCTTAACAATCTTATTCGATTACATGATAGAACTCATCCAATCCCTACCATCCCCATAGCCTACTGCAGGAGATTACTCACTCATGGATGGTTGATGGAGAGGCATTGGTGATGACGATGGTGATGATCCTCTCCAAATTCCCCGTCCTGGCAGGGTGCCAGAACGGAGTTTCTGGTTCCGAATCGCGGTTTCTGGTGGTGGCGGCACAGCGGAACTCTTTTTGGAAAAACGTTGAACCCCCCTCGGTTTTTAGGTCAAGAGGCGTCTTATAGGCAAAGAGGGAGTCCGAGGGGGGTGCCTGGGGTGGCCACACCCCCTCCAGGCGCGGCCAAGCCTGCCCCGCGCGGCTAGGGGGTGTGGGCCCCCCAGTGCCCCACTCCGTCTCGCACTCTGGCTCCATGGATCTTCTGGTGAAATATATTTTTTGCCATATTTTCCGGATTTTTCATGATAGTTGATTTTCTGCACAAAAACTAGACACCAAGGTAATTCTGCTAAAAACAGCGTCAGCCTGTGTTAGTTGTATCCAAATCACACAAGTTTAGAGGAGAAACAATAGTAAAAGTGTTCGGAAAAGTAGATACGTTTTAGACGTATCACTTATATAAGTGCAATTGGAGCACTAAGTAACTTTCCACTCATATATGACCTACTATTGCATTCTCTGTTAACTTTTTAGCAAGATATAGCTCTTTCCCAACTAGACGACATTGGAATGGTGTGAAGCATATACCGCGTTACCTTCAAGGTATGAAATACATGGGTTTATATTTTTCTAACACATGAAACGAAGGAATGGTGGGCTTTGCAGATCTAGGATATCTATCTGATCCACACAATGGTCAAAGATCAAGGTGGACTCGGAATTGAAGTTGTTGAGCTAAAAAACAGATGTTTGTTGAGCAAATGGTTGTTCAAACTTCTTAATGAGGATGGATTGTGGTTGCTACACAACAAAAATCTCAAGCACAAAACTCTATCCGAGGTTAAAGTAAAACCCACTGATTCACCACTCTGGAAGGGGATCATGGGGCTTAATGATGATTTCTATAGTAGAGGTCATTTTAAAATCGGGGATGGTTCAACTACGAGATTTTTGGAAGATAAATGGTTGGGGGAGTTATCTTTTGCACAACAATATCCATCCTTATATAACATTGTGCAACACAAGAATATTTTGGTTGCAAATGTTTTAGCTAATGTACCACTGAATATCGGATTCAGGAGATCACTAACTGGTAATAAATGGACACGTTGGTTACATCTATGCCAACGGTTAATGATGGTACAATTGTCACAGAAGCCGGATAAATTTGTATGGGGTTTAACCACCTTAGGTGCTTTTACAGTTAAATCTATGTATGAAGATCTTATGAATGGTCATACTCCTTTTCTTAGTAAATACCTATGGAAGCTAAACATACCATTAAAGATTAAAATTTTCATGTGGTTCCTGAATAAAAAGGTTTTACTAACTAAGATAACTTGGCAAAAAAGCAACTGGGTTGGGTGTACGAAGTGTTGTTTTTGTAGTTCACCGGAGTCCATTGACCACTTGTTCATTAACCTTTTGCACTGTCTTATATGGCATACTATTGTTGTTGCTTATGATCTTGTATATCCAACTAGTGTGGACCATATGTTTGGTACATAGTTGGGACATATGGATAGTAGAACGAAATCCATGATTCACATTGGTGCATCGACTTTGTGCTGGTCCATATGGAGATGTCAAAATGATATTATTTTTAACAAGAAGAGATCTTTCAATTTCTTGTAGGCAATACACATGATGACACATTGGGTGCAGCTGTGGGCGGATCTAATTCCACCGGAGCACCGAGATGCCATATCTTCCGGATGTGAACGGTTGCTGATGGTCTCCCGGGATTTTTTTAGCCGGGCTACATGGCAACATACTAGATGATTACATGATGCCTAGTTGCTATATGCGTAGTTCTCTTCATTGGTTGATTATGTGTCAACTTTGGCTATATTCTAATTTATTTCGTTGATACTTGAAGCTTTTGCTTAATAAAGGCAGTGTGCATCGATTGATGCAGAGGCCGGGGATTTTTACCCCATTTCAAAAAAATTGGTCGTTCACAAACCGGATATGTTTTCATGTGTCGAGGTGCATGTGTTTGGCGTTCAATGAAGCAATCTATAGATGCAACTTAGGATAACCATGTAGAAATATTAGCAAACCATGAAGTCAATAGGGAATGTGTGTGGCTAAGGAATATGTCACATCATATTCGCAGAGAGTGTAACTTAAACTTAGAAAATGAGGCGCCTACAATCCTTTATGAGGATAACATGGCTTGTATAGCCAACTAAAGATGAATATATCAAAAGAGATAGAGTCAAACATATCTCACCAAAAGATTTATTCACTCGTGATCTTCAGAAGGATGGAGTTATAACGGTCTGCCAAATTCGTTTCAGTGAGAACTTAGTAGACTTATTCATGCAGGCCCTACCTATTTCTACATTCAAGAAATTGGTTTACGGTGTTGGACTGTGACAACTCATCGATATTCAATAATATTGTCGTCAGGGGAGTGAATATGCATTGCACTCTTTTTTCTTTAATCATGGTTTTTTTCTACTAGGTTTTTCCTTGGTAAGTTTTTTAACGAGGCATACATATTCATGGTTAATGGACATCCTAGGAAAGTGTTATGAAATCTTCTATATTTAAATAAGAGTCCTCCACTAGCTTATTTTCTCAACATGCAACCTATCCACCTAAGAAGCCTACCAAAACGTGCCACCTAGAAAATCCTAAGTTGACATGTCATCAATTTTCTACAATTAATTTTATTTTTTCAGATGATTTCTTTTGCCCATCCCTCCAACATCATGGACTCATCGACTCCTCCATATAACTGATTTGTTTCCTCTATCCCATCTCTCATAATTTTTCCATGCGCATCCACTCTAGTTGTGTCTCTTTCCTTCCCTTTGCTATAACTTCCCAACTGTTATAACTCAATAAATGGTGGCATCCTGCAGCCTCTGCACTTTATCTTCCAATCTCCACCCACATATGTAGCTACTTCCCAAATTCGGCGTTGATTCCGAGTTCCTGGCCACCGTTGGCTCGCTCCTATTACCATTCTGCACCCTAGCAGTAATACTAGGCTAGTAATCATACATTTCCATCCACATTTTAGGATCTGCACAGAAGCGAGGAGTTTTGCACCATCTGCGTAGCAGCAAGAAGTCTCTCCAGAATCATACCTCGCTGGTGGAAGAAGAAGCTAGTGGAGTCTAGGCAGCATTGTCCCGAGGCGGCTAGATGATGGTTGCCGAGTACTGAATCAACTACTGCATGAGTTCCAACAGAAATGGAGGCCGAAGTGATAGCTTTTGGGTTTTATTGCCTTCCAATTTCAGCAAATTATTGAAAGCATTTGATTTTTTACAGCCTATGGACTTTACGTTTTGCCTTTTTGCTTGCTTCAGGTAGAGATCAAGAATGAATTTCACATAAAAGGATAATCAAGATACCATTTGTTCATCCGGGATCACTCTGATTGGTGTTTCCATTTCACTGCAGTTCAGATAACTACACCACAAGCGCGGCGTCTAGCATGACAAATGTGCTCCTGATACTTGGTAACCCCGAGCGGCGTAGGAGATTTCTCATCCAGTTTTTATTAATTCATATGCGTTGCTAAATAGGGGGAAATAGATTTTTCATATTTATCTGGAGGAGAGGACCAAGCTATTGCCAAAGTGTGTTCATTACTAAAGTTTACACATATTCTTCATATGTGCATCTAATCCGTGCTTCTTAGATTTAAGTCAGAAAATGATTTGCGCACGCAGATGCATATACATAGGAAACATAAGTTATCTAGATATCATTATGATGTATTTTCAAATATGTTTGTGACAAGTGTTATTCTCCTGTTCATATCCATCAAACAACAATGTATACATTGGGACAATCACTATATATGTCCATGACAGCGCAATCTGAACTTCCTCCTAGGTGTTGTAAACAAGAAATCTTCATGCAGGCATACGAACCAGTAAACCCCTCCCCAATTCATGTTGGATTTATTGACTGTAAATACATTCTGAGTCCGCTATTTTGCTGACATTTACTGTCAACACTTGTGTGCAAAGGTTCTAAAATCCAAGTACTATCCTACCGGTGAATTAACAGATACTATCTTCATTGAAAACCCCTCTCCGGGTTGGCAAGGTGTGACTCATGGTCTAGAGCTGCTAAAGAAAGGTTTAGTTTGGAGAATTGGTAATGACAAAAAAGTGCGTATCTGGAGGGATAGTTGGGTTCCCAGGGATGATAAAAAGATCAGTAATAACCCCACAAACTCTCGCCTTCGAAGAGTAGCTGATCTAATAAATCCAAATGACCATACTTGGAGAGAAGATATTGTGAGAATTTTTTTTATGACTCATGATGCAGAAGAATTCTAAGAATTAGACTGCCAAGTTTTGACTTGAAAGATTTTGTATCCTGGCCCAGTGAAAAGAATGGGTTTTTTTCAGTAAGATCAGCATATAGACTTGCACTAGATGAAAAGCTTGCTATCCAAACAAACTCAAGCAGGAGCAAAGATGGAGACATAAAGCTTTGGAACTCCATTTGGGAAGCTAACGTACCATTGAAGGTAAGACTTTTTGCTTGGAAACTTGCTACTAATTCTCTGGCTATGAATGTGAATAGGAGCAGATGCTTGCCAAATATACTGCCTACATGTACAATATGTGGTGTGGAAGGGGAAGACTGTTATCACGCGGTTATGACCTGCACTGCTGCAAAAGCTCTGAGACAAGAAGCCAGAAGAAGCTGGACCTTGCCAAATGAAAAAGATTTGGCACTCACAGGGACTGATTGGGTTAGTATCCTTCTCGACAAACTCGATGATGAGATGAGATCAAAGTTAATGTTCCTCTAGTGGAGATCTTGGCACCATCAGAACAATATAGTTTTTGATAAAGGAGATGCAAGCATATCACACTCGGTAAGATTTATTGAAAACTATTGGGAATCCATGCAGATGATAAAACAAGGTGCTGCACCTTTAGCGGACATGAAAGGAAAATCAAGTATATTTAACATGGAACCGAAAACTGACTGTTCAAAAAAGGAAGGCCCGGTCATCCATTGGAAACGACCTGAAGAGGTCTGGGTGAAGGTAAATTGCTACGCTGCATTTACTGAAAGTTTGTCCACTGGAGCGTGGGGAGCAATAGCAAGAAAACATGATGGTTCAGTTTTATTTTCGGCATGGGGTGTTATTCCTCGTTGCATATCTGCTGAAATGGGTGAAGCTATCACGTGTTTGGAGGGTTTGAAAGCTGCAGCAAATCTCACTACTTAGAATATAATTTTTGAAACTGAGATTGCAGTTCTCTTATAAATATCTTTGATCCAGGTGCCGATGATAGGTCGCCGGTGAGAATCGTCGTGGAAGATTTTAATCGTATGAAGCCGGAAGGGAGATTGTTTAAGCTAGCTCATGTTAGTAGACAAGCAAATATGGTTGCTCATAATCTGGCTTAGCTAGGGCATAGAGAGTTATTGTGTGGGGTTATGCAAGGTCAGGTTCCTTCATGTGCGATGGATTTTGTCTTACAATATTGCATGAACAGTTTACCGATTAATTAATACACAACTCTTTTAAAAAACACGTGTGAAAGAATAAATGTCACTCTTTCTAGACTAAATTTATGCCTGAGCAAGAGCAATCAACTTTATAATCCAGTGACGTTTGGGGTATTGTTTACATAGCTTACACAGTCTCCCAATGGTAGAAGCACGTATGTGCCTCTTCCTCTTTGTAGCATAATAATTTAGGGACAATAGTTCACCGGATTGATAATACAATAGAACATGTGAAAGGAGACTTGATCAGTACGAGAACAAGATTTTTTCTTGCATATTGTCATGGTAATGTTGTTGGGGTGTACAATTAAGATAAATTAAATTAGCAAGGTTTACCAAAAATGCCCAAAAGGGAAGTTAAGAAAATACTGGATAGAAGTTCTTCATATTCTATACATATTTCTATCACATGCTTTACCTTTTATTGTAATACATTGAAACTCTTACATTTCCTTTGCATCATCTCAATGTCAGTTAATAGCTTTTATTTATGCATCATTTTAACACATTTCCACAACAACACACAATTACCTACTAGGTTATGCTGCGTTTGCTCTCCCACTATCTCCTTGGCATCAAACAAATCGACCATCACATGCTCCGGTTATGGTTCTTGTGGATGTCGTCTGCTTCTGTGTATCCTGGCCTGTGTTCTGTATTTCTTATTTTTATTTATGTGGATACCAACACCTCAAGCAACTCAACTATGCGCACCGGCCACCCTCATCATCCAGATCCATTCGGTTCCATGTGCTTCAAGTCGGATCATGCTACTCCCTCCAATTCACTAATTTAAGACGTTTTAGATATTTCAAAGTAGGCTAAATTTAGACTAAAATGGATGAACCTAAACAATTAAACATGTCAAAATACATGCACTTCCAAAAAACCTATAAGATCTTACATTAGTGAACGGAGGAAGTACATAGAATACATATTGTTTGTTTAATTCTTTTCTTCAGAATATTGATTTGTGTTTTGCATTCTATCATGTTATATTGGGGAACATACCATCCTGAGTTGTGTAATATATGTTTCCTATGTGCATAGGTATGTCGTCAGATTATACTGTTCCTTTGGAGTACTATTGGTATTGTATTTTTTACAGTATACTGTTATTTTTTCTATTTATGTTGTTAAGAACTAATCATGTATAACCGTCACATGTTTCACTTTCACCTCAATAGCTAGTTTTCCTGTTTTTTACCGTCTCGGGTCCATCTATATCATACAGTGTGTTGCTACTATGCCTTTAGATCAAAACCAAAGTTCACGTATTCTCGCAAGAAAAAAAAACTACCTCGCAGATAGATTGGGTTTTGCAGTTTCGATTAGTTTTCCCCTCAAATATTCATGTGTTTCATTCATTTGGTAGTTCTTGGAAAGATGTGGTTTATATTTATTTGTATACAATCCAATGAACGTGTTTTAGTCTAATTGTCTGCTATTTCTTATTTTCCATTAAGTGCAGATGTTAACCAGACGGATGGATTAGTAATTTAATCATTTTGCGCCGAAACTATTTGTTATGGGTGAGTCGAAAAAGCAACATCACATGTTTCCCTTGTGAGCTTTTCTGTATATATTAGATGGTGATGATGATGTGTGTGTGTGTGTGTCACTTTTAGCCCACGAATCATATAAACAAGTTTTCTCTTTGAAAATGATATAAGGAGGCGCTTATTTTTAGAATGATTGTCGCAGGTTTTGGCTCTGGAAGCAACTTCCACTGAAGTGTTGTAATGCTCTATGAAGCAATCGATAACACAAGAAACTCTTCTCATAAAATATTCAACTCTTAGAGGCATGGGAGTGGTTTTATGGAAGAAACTCACACTGGATCTTTTTGCATTAGATCAAGCATTTGCTTGAGATCCATCTTTGGTTGCCTTAGGAAGCTACCACAATGTATCCACTTCTATATGCGCTCCTCTTTGTAAAACATACTGATCAAGATTTTAACATATGTCCATAAACTCAATGTCGTCAAGAGTTACAAGAGTTACACTCAAGCTTGATATAATTTTGTATTACCTCAACCCCAACTGAGAATATCAAGCTTCATTACACTCAACCCCAGCTCCAATGCCTACATTACTCGCTGTCACATGGTTGTCGACAACTGAATCACAATCATCTTATATTATTTTGTATTATCAACATCAGTCAATATTGTGTTATTGTAGGTCCATCAATTTTATTAGCAACATTCTACACATTAATACGTTTTGGCTAAATAGCGTTGGATAATCACTGTTTGATGTGCACGGTTTTTGATTTTTTTTTATACACAAAAATTAATAATATATTTTTCTCCCTACTGAAATCAACCACATCAGACATTATTAGCTTAAACACCGTATCCGAATGAAAAAAAGTGAAAAGAAATACGACATAGGCAACAAACTATTGTATTTGTGTTGGCGTGGTTACACCCTTAATTAGTCATGTAAAGTTTACTCTTCAGCATCCTCTCAACTCTACCTTCTTTCATTTATGTATTCATACTTATTGCTGAGTATACCCAGTAATGTTTATTTTATAGGATCCTGATTGTATCTCCAACTTCTAGTGTTTTCTTTGTTTTCAGAGATGCCATACTGTTTCTCTTGTTTTTGTCGTTTCATATTTTTCATACTTGGGTTCGATTATTTCAATGCCAATAAATATCTTGTCTGGGTTGTCTATTAAAAGATCCACTGCAAATGCCGAACAAAAGCCAAATTGTTTAGTTAGATATGCAATAAATAACGCATGCATGTAGTATAGTGGAAAATAAACCATCCGAATTTTTAGAGGAAGAATTTTATATTTTGAAAATTATAATACAAATAATTTCGTTATTTTCAAATGGTAAATTGAACTGAATTGTTTTTAGTAGTAGATAAAACTGAGAGGCCAGAAAAATTCTGGGAAATAGGTACACTTTGTTTAGGAGAAAAAAAAGGGTAACTACGAGGCCGTATGGGACAGCCCAGTTAACTCAGCCCAGCTCAGGCCACTCTTTCCACACTTGCCTCCATTCCGAACTACGGTAAACCCTGGACTCCCTCCCCCACCACTCCAAACCTCCCGCAGCCATGGCGCGCCGCCACCTCCACCTCCGCATCCCCATCCTGCCGCTCCTCTCCCGCAAACCTCACGCCCCCACCCCACTCTATCTCCGCCATGCCCTATGCTCCTCCACTACCGCCACCGTCGACACCCCCTCCCCGACCATCGACCCACCAACCCCCGACGCCTCCGCCGTCGAGACCCATGTGGAAGCCCCTGCATCAGCGGCGGCGGACGGGGAGTCGTCCCCTGTCCGTCCTCCCCGGGAGGAGGAGCCCCTCCACGAGACGATCTTCACCATGATCCGGCGCCGCAAGTGGACGACCCGCATGGAGAACTCGATCCGCCTGCTGTCCCCCACCCTCACGGCCCCGCTCGTCCATGGCGTGATCTCAGCCGCGGCCGCAGCAAACCGCGCCGACCTCTCGCTCCAGTTCTTCCGCTTCGCGTACCGCCGGGCCGGGTTCCGGCCGGAGCCGGCCACCTTCGCGCTGCTCGTCCAGATCCTGGCCTCCAAGCGCATGCTCAACCACGCCCGCTGCATCCTCCTCGAGACCATGCCGGCCTTCTCCGTCGCCCCTGGAGAGGCCACTGTGGCCGCCCTCGTCACCGCATACGGCAAGGCAGGGATCCCGCAGGAGGCTGTCAAGCTCTTCCGCCTGATGCCCGAGCTTGGCATCACCCGCACCGCGCTCTCCTACAACGCGGTGCTCAAGGCCATCCTCTGCCGCGGCCGCGAGGCCATGGCCAGGCGGATCTACAACGCCATGATCACGGATGGCGTCGTCCCGACTCTGTCCACCTACAACACGCTGATCTGGGGGTTCGGCCTCTGCAAGAAGATGGAGTCTGCCGTCAGGGTGTTTGGGGACATGAAGACTCATGGGGTTACACCGGATGTGACGACATATAACACCCTGCTCAATGCTTGGGTGCGGGCAGGTGATCTGGAGAGTGCACGGAAAGTGTTTGATGAAATGCCAGGAGCTGGGTTTGAAAGGAACTCTATCTCGTACAATGTCATGATCAAGGGATATGTTGAGGCGAATAAGGTCGAGGAGGCAGTGGGACTATTCACGGGGATGGGGGAGAAGGGGTTGAGGTTGAGCGAGAAGACATTCGCTGCATTGATGCCGGGGCTTTGTGATGATGAGGGGAAGGCTGCGGAGGCCCGGAAGGCAGTGGAGGATATGGCAGAGCGACGACTAACGCCAAAGGACAAATCAGTGTTTCTGAAGCTTGTGACGACATTGTGCAAAGCTGGAGATTTGGATGGGGCATTGGAGGTGCACAAGAAGAGTGGTCAGTTCAAGCATGTTCTGGTGGATCCGAGACAGTATGGTGTTTTGATGGAGGGCTTGTGTGCAGGTGGAAAGTGTGATGGTGCTGTCGAGGTCCTAGATGATCTTCTTGAGAAGGGCACGATGCTTAGCCCAAAGAGTCCAGTGCTGGAAGCACCGGCTTATAATCCAGTGATTGAGTATCTGTGCAACAATGGAAATACCAACAAGGCTGAGACGTTCTTCAGGCAGCTGATGAAGAAAGGTGTGGATGACAAGTCTGCCTTTAACAGTCTGATCCGTGGTCATGCAAAGGAAGGTGCGCTGGAGTCTGCACAGGAGATTCTCGCCATTATGACACGACGTGGTGTCCCTACTGATCCCCATTCGCACGCTCTGCTTATTGATGGCTTCCTTAAGAAGAATGAGCCAGCTGATGCAAAGACAGCGCTGGACAGCATGATGGAACAGGGGCACTTGCCGAGGCCAGCTCTGTTCCAGGCTGTCATGGCAGCGCTTTTCGTTGATGGTCGCGTTCAGACCGCAAGCAGGGTCATGAAGACTATGATCGAGAAGGGGGTTACCGAGAACATGGACATGGCACATAAGATTGTGGAAGCTCTCTTCATGAGGGGCCATGTGGACGAGGCGATTGGCCGTGTCTATCTGATGGTAGAAAATGTCTGTATGCCCGATCTAGATAAGTTGCTTGTTGCCCTTTGCCAGAAGGACAAAGTGATGGAGGCACATAAGCTGGCTGATTTTGCGCTGGACCGGGACTTTGAAGTTAGCTTCACAACCTATGACAGAGTCCTGGAAGCCCTATACACCGAGGAGAAGACATTGCCAGCATACTCCATGCTCTGCAAGATCAAGCACAAAGGAGGCGTTGTAGACCAGAAGGGCTGCGATGCTTTGATGAGTAGCTTAAAATCTGGAGGATACTCAAAGCAAGCTGATATTTTGTCTAGGATCTTGGCGGAGAGCGGATCATCAACATCCAAGAAGGGCAAGAAGTTTGCCATGGGTGCTTAGCAAAGTCTCTGGATTCTCATTGAAAGGTCCTATTTTCTGTTTGGATCGAACAAAGAAGCAATTTGTTTCTTTTGTTAATGCTTGTTCAGCCATCATTCAAATGCGGATTTTCATCCTAGGAGACAAGGATAGGTAAATTCGCCTTTCTCATGCAATCCCTGATTTCATCATGTACACCATGTCATAGAAAAGAAAACATGTTCAATAATTGAGGCATATGTGCTTATGATTTAGTTGAGAAATTGCAACTACAACATGATGTTGCTTCATCTTTTATAAGTGGGTGGCTCTACTAAAGACAGCCCAGAATTTTGTTATGTCTGGTAAGTGATAGTGTGATATTAAGTCTTGTTTTGATTTATGTCTTCATAGTTTGATGTACTGGTGAAGTGTCAGACTGAAATCCCGCAGTAATATGTTGAAGTACTAGGAAGGTGTGATATTGGTGCTTGCAGTGTTCATGGTCTGTATGCATAGCTGTGTGTGTTTGTTGTACCGTGTGTAACTGTTCAATGGAATATAAGTATGGTGTACGTGAGTTTTGTTTCTTATTCCTACTTAATCTACATGAAGCATGGTATTTGCTACATGTATTATGCTTTTGTTCTGTCTTGGTTCTTGTTTAACACTTCCACGCGATGAAGAGAATAGTCTGTTTGTATGTATTCTATCTGATTGCTTTCTCAATGGGTCTATTATAAACGTATGGACAGTGCCAGCTCTGCGTTATCTGAATGAAAAACATGGTTGATGGTATATACTGAGGTGTTGTTGATTAGCACAGCATGCAGTGGTGTTGAGTTAATGGTATCTGGAAATGTATGATAAATGAACTTATTCACTGTGTATTAGTTGTTAAGATGGTGTATTGCTTGCTTGCATGGTTCAGGGGAGCTGTGCTTTTTAGTTTGTTGGTGCCTAGTTTCAATTGTTTGTTCCTTCACTAACTGTAATCAGCATGAAAGTAACAGTTGTCTAGTTTACCAAATTTAATGGGTAGGCCAAGGGCAGCAGTTGGTATGGCCATATGGGCATATTACAGCAGTGATCATCACCAAACTGAAGATTATAGATGGAGTAATTATACATGGTTACTTCGGTCCTAAATATTACAGCATATTGGGACCGTCTATGCTGGGTAAGTAGTAGTAAGTTCATAATGCTACAGGTAATATTTCTGGTCGTAGGAGCTAGTACAATAGTTATTTTTATGCAGGTTCTCCGTTTCATCATTATTGATATTTGTTGTCGAGTCAGCTTGAGACCTGTTGATATATAGATGAAATTTCGTTGCTTGCTGCAAAAAGAAAAAGGTTGGAATGAGTATTATTTATTCCGCTGATATCTGTTCAATCTAGGTGGTATCTATTAGATAATATAGTAGACTAGTTGATCTTGAGTTGTTTCTTTTCTTGCTCTCCCACGTAGAGCTGGATTTTGGTTAAACTTCTCTAGTGATGTGTCATGAGTATGAACTATCTTCGTTTCCATCTGCATGTACTGTTATTCTGTGCCGACCCTGTCTCTGTATTTTTTCGTTCATTTTTCTGAACTGGGTGCCTGCTCTTCTCTGGCTCCCAGGCCATGCATCGCAGAGTTGATATTCTATAATCCAATTTTTTTAATACCTTTTCTTTGTTTCACCAAATCATTTTACGTACTCCCTCCGTCCTAGAATAGATGTTGCGGGTCCATTTTGCAAAAAAGCCCTTGAAAAATTTCTGACCGAACCTGCAGTTCTCCGTGTCGTCTTCTCCTTTCCTGTCGTCGCCTGCACGCCCATGCCGGTGCTGCGCCTGCAGTCCTCCGCCGCTCAGCTCAGGATCCCCTCCTCCCAGTTTGCTCCTGCCCCATTGACATCAGCGGATACTAGCCACGCCGCTGCGCCTCCACGCAGTAAAAATCAAATATTGGGGGATTTGGGGGTCAGTGGGCCAGTGAGGCAGCCCAAGGCGGCGGCGCCGTCCCCGACTTCAGCCACGGGGACTGTGGAGGCTGGTCTACTGCTGCGCGTCATGCCCTGTCCGCATTGAAGGCTCGTGCTCGCCGGCCCAAGCTCATGTGGTCCTGCCCGTGCTGCCGCTGCCGTCTGAGACCTGCCACAGCTTGGCCATGCTTCTGCTCCCATCGACCTCCCCAACCAGCGGCGAGGTCTCCCTCCTCTATGCATTCTTGCTGCTAAAGTTCGTTCCTTTAATTTTTTCTGTTTTGATGCATAGTGTGTTGATCTGTGAAGAAACAATGAATTGTATAATTTGGCCTCCGTGGATGCATTGAATAATTTACTTTTCCTGGTAATTCCAGTCGGTGTTAGTTTATAGGTTCTTCCTTGAGTCAACCAAATTGGAGTATTGGAATCAGTACATGTTCTGTTTATAGGCATTTCACCCTTATCTGGAAACAAGATGGCTTTGTCTCCTAATTGGTTCCTGTTTTGATGAAATACAATAATAGAAGGCCAACACTGATGATTTAACCAAATCCAGAACTAAATTTGATTCAGAATCTGCCAATCGGCAAACTGATGGTGACATTGCATTATCAGATTTGATACATCGCCACCAGAGCATAGAGGGAGTGTCGACTTGCTTATATTATTCCTGATGCCATTGCTATTGTTACCCAATGATAATTCTTCTACTGTTAAAGTTACTGAAGGAACCTAGAGGAGCTATTTACATACTACAGAGATGGGTTTGCAGCTCAGCATGGATTTTCACCTTGGCTAAGAAGCTTCCTAGAGAAGCACAAAACAGTCAAATCTGGGCTTCTCCTTGTAGTTCTAAGAAAGTCGAAGAGATAGTCTATGTGCTCGATGATGATGTTTACGTCCAGGTACTGCTGCTCAATGCCTCTTCTCTGAGTTTTTCTTTTTGCAAAACTGCTCTGTCTTACTCTGAGTATATGCTAGTGTCTGATTCCTGTCATGCTGATTCTGGAGAGAATTTGTGCAAATATAAGAAATCCACTTTGTCCAGCACCTCAATCTTGCACTGATACTCAATCTTGCACTGATAAAGTGATAATTTATGGAATTGTTGTTAAACTCTCCTAACCAGGGGGTAAAATATAATACTGCTCTTATATTGTGTGTCTGTCGGTGTGTGTGTGTGTGTGTGCAAAATATACTGCTGCCAATAAGTAAGGCCAGGTGAGTTTTGCATGTTGTTATCTTCCTTCAGATATTTCATTTCATTTTAGTTTATGCAATATGATATCTATTATATTGTCCAATATACCTTACATATTTCATTTCATTTTAGTTTCTGCGATATGGCACCATTCAGTACTCTTGAGAAGCTGTCAGTTAAATGGAGATGAAACAAGAGAGGCTTGAGAAGCCGAGGTAAGGTGTATCCACCAAATATGGAGACTTTCCCTTCCCTTTTTTATGTTGGTTTTAGGCATACTTTTTTCCTTGGGACATAACTTCCAGTACCCTTGCTACATTATGTCTACTTGACCAAATAGTACCTTGACAGATTTGTAAGGTTGTTTTAGCTCGTTGTCGTCGGTAATTCAATATGTGCTGTAGTGAGTGAGTCAGCGCATGGGAGTTCAGATGTAATGTTGTTAGGTAGGTTGTCTGATTGTCTCAATGGCTGCTATCCACCTAAGGGAAGCTGTTACTTGATACTCCTTCGCTGTAGGTGGTTTAGCTGTGAGACAGAAGGTTTTTCCTCAGGTCCTAGTTTTGAATTTACTTGAATTCTGTCAGGAGTATAAACACTTGAATTTACTTGATTGTCTTCTACCTCCCTCTGCCCAAATGGCCTAGCAGCAGTGGTCGAAAAGCATAGAAAGGAACAGTTGCTTGCACATCACATAGACTGCAAATTTTCTTTCAGCAGACGATCAATATTAATTCTGTGATACAACGGGATACTCGCGGCCTGCCATGATCGAGCCTCCTGGTCCGGCGTCGGAGAGCTCCTGCGTGTCCGTGGGCTCGGACTGCCGGCTCTGGCAGGAGGCTGGCGGGATCGCTGCTTGCCTCCGGCGGCGCGTGGGCAGCGGGACAGCGACGGACCAGTAGATCGACGGAGGCAGCAGCGCGTCGGAAAGATTTCAATTTGGATTTCGATTTTGAAGCCTGAATTTCAAACATTCTGAATATATGAGGGATACTTTTTGTTAAAATTAAATTGAACTGGAGAGAGAGGGAGGACTGCGACATCTTTTATGGGACGGAGGGAGTACATGTGATTTCCCTGCCGTGCTGCTTTATGGTATGTCTTCCGTTTAATCGTTCTCCACTCATTTTCTCTCGTCTTGTTTAACCAAAACCAGGCAAATTTGTTGGCTTGCTCATTTTCCCGCTTCTGCTGTGCTGTGAACTTGAATCACCACAGCACCTTTCGAGCTTTGGATTGTTGTCGTTTTTTTTGTCGCGTGTGCCAGCAACTGCAGCACCTGATTGGCGGTCTCTTGCATTCACATGTGATGTGCCTTGTGCGATAGATAGATGGGAGATTATTGACCTTGGAACTGCATTACCTGATCCCAAACCAGCACATCACAAGATATTTGTGGAGTAAATATATATCGCTAGATGGATTTCACATTTGCTGCATGCCAAAATGCATTTGGCTGTCACTGTTGTTGCTGTCCCCGTGCCAGAGAGCGTGTTGTGGTGTTGTCACTGTCGGTGCATGTGTTGCCGGTGGTGGCGCCAATCGCAAAGAGGTGACCACGGACAGTAGGATCGACTCGTGTTTCTTGCCATCTCCTTGTCTCTTTGAAATATATTCTTAAAGTAAGAGCACATCACCAAAGTTTGTGCTGGAAATTACAAATACAAGTGTCGTTTGTCACTATATACACGTCCTAGCCTCGGCTGATTTTTGTGCCCGCTGCCGCTACCACATGAAAACGTAGTCTGTCATATTATTCTGTAGCTCGTTTGGGGCGTGTTTGCTTGCCCGCGAAGGGGGTTTCCCACATCTTGCCGGTCGGGGCGCTCCATGGTCTTGGATGACATGGGTCTTAAAGCATCACAAATTCCGACTCCAGAGGAACGCCGAAATCGAACATTTTCACGGAGATAGGCCCTGGCGAGCGCAAGGAGAGAAATGACGTGCGGGGAGGCCGCACGTAGATGGCGGGAGGCCAAAACATTGCTGCGCGGTAACGCGTGAAAAGTAGGCTCACCTTCTTCTTATGCTGTCACCACCCGAGCGAGGACAAATCCATCCTCAACGGCTCTGGCGGCGGTGACAATTTAGATCTGCGCACTTGCACATGGTCCTTTACTCCGTCTTCTCCGACATTGGCTGCTACAACCTCACAGATCTGGTAGTGGCTCGTCCTCCTCGTGTCCGTCATCGTCTTCTCCGGTTGTGGCAGCTCGTGGCTGTCTTCAACCATGGATGTAAGCACCGCGTCCCCTCCCCCTCCCCCACCCCTAACGTTAGCTCCACAGCTGGTTTGCTTACGCAACATCGTTTTTTAGGACCAACGACTAAAGGTTATCATCCAGACAGCTGCCTTGGGGCTGTTATTCAGGCGTGGATGCTTTTGATCCACAGAAGAGCAGCTGGTAGGGGTAACTGGATGCCAGTAAATATGCTTCCATGATATATCACGACAGAGAGAGGATAGCAAATCTAAACTATATCTACAATAGCAACGATCTAGAGGCTATCGCCATGCTCCGGATGAGAAGATCACCTTTTAACCAACTTGTGTAGACATTAAGGGTTAGGGGACATCTTAAGGACAATATCCACACCTGTTTTAGCTAGTGTAGCTAGATCCACGGGTCATGGGCATAGCTGGTTGGGGCATGTCCCTCCGGCAGTGTCTGAGATAGTTCAGGCCGAAGCTATAAAGATTGTTATGAATGAAATATAAAAGCTCTCTTTCCCGCAAAAAAAAATCCACACCTGTATCGTAGATAAAGTGGCGCTGCTCCCTCATGTTTTAGGGCAAAACTAGAGATTTATAGTGATTCATAGCACATGGAGAAGATCCTTGGAGATAATATCCTGATATTTTCATCAAGTGTTGTATGCTATTGGAAAGATCAGAGGAGAGATGATCAAGCCACCATCAACTCAACTCCTAGTAAGATACAAGAAAGCTACCGATGGTTCCCGTATTTCAAGGTGAGCGACTCTAGCTTGTACTCCATGCGAGGTTGTATTGCACTACAACTTAACATTTTTTGATTTCAGGATTGTGTTGGATCAATTGATGGTACTCATATAACCGCTAGACTACCGAAATCCGAATCACCTACATACACGGGGAGAAAGCACTACACCAGCCAGAATGTGTTTGCTGTTGTTGATTTCGACATGAGGTTCACATATGTGTTTGCTGGATAGGAAGGACCAACCCATGATGCCACAATTCTGAATGTCAGCCTTGAGAAAGCTGATGGTCTAAAGATCCCTGAAGGTAAGTTCTACCTAGCAGATATCGGATATGCTTGTCGGCCTGGAATTCTTCCACCCTTCAGGTCAACAAGGTACCATCTCAATGAGTTCTCTGCTAGATCATATCCTAGGACTGCAGACAAACTTTTCAACCTCAGACACTCTAGCCTTAGAGTCACGGTTGAGAGTGTGTTCGCTGCTCTGAAGAACAGATTTAAGATCCTTGATCAGAAGCCATTCCATCCTTTTCCCACCCAAGTTAAGCTTGTTCTTGCATGTTGTATTCTGCATAACCGGATCTTGCAATTTTTGACGCGGATGAATTCTTCCTGAAAGAGGAGGATGTAATTCCAGATGACAACGACGATGATGGTGGCCATGGTATCCCTTTACACGATTGTCGTGCTTGGAAAAACAAGAGACATCGATGGGCGGCCTGAGGCAACACCAGAATCTAAAGCGAAATAAGTGAAGAAGAAGAAGACCTGATGAACTGTCGTTGGTCCGTCCTTTGAACAAACCCCCCATGTGGGTGTAAAACTTCCATTCGTAGTTACTAGATAATATTTGTGGTCAATTGTCATTTGTTAGTAGGTAGGTAACATCGTGATGAACTGCTATTCGTTAGTAGCTAGGTTGTGAATTTGCTGCTGCTTGTTAGTTTAATTTGTTGCGCACTTGTTTCATAATCGGCTTCAAATTGCGAGGTAACATCATCTTCTGTGAGAAATGGTGATCACAACACTATCATAGGTGCCACCAAACAAGCTGCTTTTTGCATCCATCCAGCCATATTTAGTTTTGTTTCCAAGCAAACAAGTGACCAAAATTGTACCAAAACTACATGTGGCCAACCAAACAAACTGCCAAATCTGGCAGTATGCAGTATCCAATGGGTCAAGTGGAAAAAAGGTAAATAAAGGCCTGAACACGCACTTGGTGGCTGTATCGTGTTGCACACAATATAGATGCAGATCATTTAGTTGCCTGTTACTTTCTAGTTTAGACACCGTAGATGCAAAGTCCTGTTTAATTGCTTGCAAATAGCTATTCTAGCTGACACAAATATCACCTCTTTAAAAATTGGTGATGTTGCCGTGACACATGCGCACACATTCAAGAACATCAAGAACTAAATTAAACTATATGCTGAACATATCATGATCACAACTAAATATTGATTAGGTTTGAACCCAGTGTATCCCATGCCACCTTATTAGTAATTTTTTTGAGGTACCTTATTAGTAAATTAGGTCAGGGGTACACAGACCTGATACAAAAAAGGATCCGGTTCTTAATAGTAGGGTTGAAAACGGACGGAGACATGTTTTATCGTTTTTGTTTTCGCTTGTCTCGCCAGAATCAGAAATGAAACAAAAAACCCCGGAAATGGATATGGGATTGGAAGTCACCGAAGACGAATACAAAAGACAAGGGACATATATGATACAAAAATGGACCAGAATACAATAGTGTCATAATACCTTGGTCTGTACACCAAAAGGAAGACAGATATAGACAACAAGACAAGTAATAGCTCACAACTTCGATAAGAGACAATTGTGAGACACTTAGTTGAGCAGTAGTAATTATATGTCCTGGTTGCCTATATGATAAGTCCCTAGTTGCATATATTTCATGACATGCCCAGAGAAGGGAAAATCACCTACTCAAATTACTATTTCGTACTTGGGCCTGGTTTTACTGAAATTTCCTTCTGTTTTTGTCGAAAATGGCTCCTCTGTTTCTTTTTCTGTTTTCATACATAATATTCCGTCTTCATTCCTTTGCCGCAAATTACCATTTCTGTTTTTTTTAGCGCTCCATTTCCTTTTTCTTTGAAAACGAACTGAAACTTTCCTTTCCGTTTTCAACCCTAATCAATAGCACCCACTCATCCACAAGATCACATGCCATGACGGGACCGCCTATGCAGATGTGTGAACCTGTGTTGAACCTAGAGAGCTTGAGCTTGGAGCCTTTGTGTTCGTACTTCAAGGCCAATGTCGCCGACACGCATATCGATCTTCCTAGAGAATTTTTTCTAGCACGGACTTCATGACCGATGGCAGCTGAGCTGTTTGGTTGTTTGCAACCACCTGGACATAGAAGCGGTGTGGCACCGGCTTGACGTCCCAGCTTAGGAGGACGACATATATCTGCTTCTTCTCCATCTCGGCCACAGCCTCCACCAAGCCATGAACTACCGGCGGCAAACTAGGTTGCTTCTGCAGGATGTAGTCCTTGTAGCCTAGATGAGGAACCACCGTGTTGTTGTACCTTAGGTACTGTACCTTGCCAATGACGGTGGCACAACTGATCAGATGACAACGGATGCCAATGCAATGGAACATATCACAATAATTGAACCGATCACGATGCAATGGAACATATCACATTGCATTGCAGAGAGCACCGGCACTTCATTGACATGGATGCCAATGCAATGCCAGTGCTCACGAGATTGTCGTATGCCAGCTAGCAGTAGTAAAACTTTCTGGTGTTTCTTATGAATATGATGAATCCTCATTCGGTGTTGTGCTACGAATATGAAGCATGTTCATTTCCATGTCTACTTTCTGTTGCTGGGCAGCGATCGTTTCTCTATAGTTTTTACCAATTTTTTTCTGAATTGGTGCATGTTCTTCTCTGGCTATCCTATGATACAGAAGTATGAATTATCCCAACACATTTTTGCAAGTGATTCTTCCAGTGGTGCTGATTCATCATCTTCTTCACTTGTTTCCTCTCATTTTCCTTTGTATAAATCCCAAACCACCAGTCCACCAATTTGTAGCTTGCTGTGAACTTGCAGCTTCAGCTTTCAAGCTTTTGTCTGTTGTTAGGGTTTTGCACTGGTGGGTTTCAGCTCTGATTATTGGTTTCCTGCCTTCACATGTGATGTGCCTTGTGCAATAGATCGATGGGATATTGTGGACCTTGCAATTGCATAGCCTGATCTGAACCGAGCAAAATATCGCAGGATATTTGTGCAGGAAGTAGTTCCGTCAGGCCAAAATTCGTTCTGTTGTCACTGTTGTCCTGTCCCCGTGCAAAAGCGTGTGGAGCGGTCACTGTTGTGCATCGTTACCATGTGTTATGCAAAAAATCGACTCGTGTTTCTTGCTCACTGCCTCTTGGAAATGGAATATCCCGTCTTTCTGGTATATACTGGTAAATTACAAACATTAGTAATAGTCAATGTTGAGTATGTCTCACTGACCAGGGCTGATCGCGGGCACGTCTACGCCAAGCGCGTCCTCGAGTATGTGTGTCTACCACCGATCGAGCTATAGGCTGCCGCTGTGTTCTGCCACCTTGGTCCTCGTCTACTGGCTGTCAACGCACCTCTAAGCGTGTAAACGCTGGTGGCCTTAGTCGCTGCACCGATTCACACCCTAAAGCTATGCCGTCCTTCCGGGTTATAGCCTCGCTGCACGTGGTCACCTTCACCATTCCTGTGCATCGATGTCGCAGGATATCGCCGCGCTACTTCCCACGGTGCGTGTAACATCCTAGTATTAGAGCTTAGGAATAAGCTGGACACACAGATATGTGCATTGCATTCATGCATAGAAAATCCGAATAATTTTCGCGCTTTTGAACAAAACTTGTCAAAGTAATTGAAGCTTCTCTTAACTTGATGGAATTATAGTAGATCATCAAGTTGACTGTGATAAGTTTCAAAATGACCTTTGTTAAAACCTTATTTTGGGTAAACATGAGTTGATCTAAGGGTAGATCAAATACAATAAAAATTAAACCACAACATTTTACTTAATGATTGAGACCCGATCTTTTAGAGATTATATCTATTCACTACACAAGTCAAGAATACCAAGTTAGGAATGCAACTCAAGTAACCAGAATCCAATAACTAAAATATTGATTTATCAAATTCTCATCCATTCCTACCATGAGCACCATGGTAGTTCTTTAACACTAATTCCTTATCACTTGTTGAGTTGGAAGGAAATCAATTCAAGACCATTCACCATATATATTTTTTTCCATGACAATCTTTATCATCTCTATTGAACCACATCCTTGTATCTGTTGTTAATCAATGTTGAAGGATCAATTGTTGAATTATCAATCCTTAATCTATTAACTCTTGTCTTTATTATAGCATTCACTTAAAGCTTATAAAGAAAAAAGTAAGATTAGGTAAGTAGTAATGCTAGTTTAAGTTATCATCTATAAATGGGAGTATTTGAAGAGTATCAAAATAATAAAATACTTGATGGAGTTAATTCACTCCTGATTAGATAAAATAATTATCCTAAATAAAGTTACATATATGGTAACCAAGAAGATTATAAGGATGAGTTCTAAAGATAGTTACCAGGAGTTTCCTATTGGATCAATAAGGTATAGTCAATGAATAAATATCCTAGTCAAATAGAGATATTAAGAAGATAATTAAAATACCACTATAGTGTTGTATTGATAAAGCCTTGATAGCCAACAGGAAACCTGAGCCATAAATGACACAATGATTGTTGTGTTCATGCTCAAGACATTAAGAGTGAATGATGATATCATGCATAAGTAATATTGGTGGTAGAACATGATTATACCCTAGTATGGATATGTTGTCCCAGGTTAGTCATGACAAGTCACAATGGTGTAATGTGAAAGTAGTATATGAGTTACTGAGGCAAGTAAAGGATAAGATAATATGATTAAGTTAATGCCAGAGCAACATTAAGTTATTCCTATTACAAGATATTAGACACTTGAGGACAGTAGATTTTGGTAGATACATATAATGGAGTAATGTTAGTAATGAAGGATAAAGGAAGTATATAAGGGGAGTTAGAAGCAACTATCTAATGGATTTAGAGGGAGGAAGCATCGATAAGAATATGCTTGTGAAGTAAAGCTCATCATGTTAACCCATGATGATAAATATGGAGAGGTAGAATATCTAGGGAAGGAATTCCTTAATTAGGGGTCCAGACTTATGAAGTATGGAAGCTAGGAACTCTTGATAAACATTCAACCTTAAATCTATAATAAATTCCATCTGTTTGAGCAATCATCTTATTTCCACAATGGCTTATAAGAATATTTTCCTATAGCAAATCACTTGAATATATCTTGCCACTTCATCACATTAAAACCATAAGTGCCTAGGAATTATAATTATCAAACCTTACTTTTAAGCCATTCTAAAGAACAACTCTATTACTTTACTTTAACTGATGGTAACATTTCCAATCATAAGCATAAAGATAATATGTCTTAAATCTTAAATGTTATTCCTATCTATAAGATCAGGAATAAATTTAAGCCTCCTAAAAAACTGATAGTAAACAGTTATGATCTTAAACCCTAAATTCTATGCAAGTTATGATCAACCAATTATGTTAATATCCTTTAAGTCTATGAGAATAACACTAATCATTTTTAGTTCTCAAGAATCATATGTGTCAGATAATAAGAGGGATTACTATATAGAAATTTCTTAAATGATAAGTTGATAAGAATTAAAACTCATGAATTAATAGTAATGCATTCCTTAAAAAATTATAGTTTATTTAGGCAATCAAACTCATAACAAAAACCTCTACAAAATGTTAATAAAAAAGGAACCTAAATAAAGAAAATAAGGAAAATATAAACCTTATATAATAAAGGATCACTAAATGAATCTGAATACATTTTATTTGTTGCTGCAAGTATTTAGCTAATAAGAATTCTAAAGAAATATTCAAAAAAATATTAAAAATACAAAAGCTAGAAAAGTAAACAGAATTTGAAAAGAGATAAATCAAATAAATAGCTCAATTTAGAATCTGGCCCGAGGCCCATTTCCTAATCTTCTATCTGCTGCTCACGCGCAGTACATCAAGGTCCAATAACGAGTCCAGCTGGCCAACCACGGTGACTGACGAGTGGGGCCAGAGGAGGGATCGCTGGTTGAGAGAAAAGAGTTGCCAGGGGTTTTTCTGCAAAACTGCCGTCGTCGTCATCGTCACGCACACAGGCAGCTGCGTGCGCCTCGCCGATGCCGCCCGCCGTCGTCAGCATGAATCGACCGCCGTGATGCTCGTCGCCGACCCTGAGAAGAGTAGATAAGATCGCCGCGTCCTCCTCTATCCTATCATACCAATCTTATCTTCTATCTCGCTCTCTAGGCCTATCTCTCTTCCTCACCCGAAACCCTAGCTCGCCGGAGATCGTCGTTCCGGTTAGGTCCGACCACCCCTCACCTCGTTGAAGCCACCGCTGGACGTGCCGTCATGGTCTTGTTCGCCTAGGACCAAGCACGGGAGCTGACGCGCCGTGAATCATGTGAAATCGAGCGTTCCCTTTCATCGGCCACCATGGCCATCGTCGTCGATTCATCGCCGTCACGCCTCCCCTTGCTTCCTCGAGCATGCTGTTGTGACCAGGGTGAGTCCCTCTACCTCCCAGTGGTCTCCCTTGTTTCAATTTCTTCCTAAATCAACGTTACCATGATGGACTGCAAGCACCGCCGCACGAGCTCGTCCCCGGCTAGTTTCCGGTAACCATTCGCCAGCGCGTCGCCACTATAAGGTTCAACGCGTCACATTGATTCTAACTAGACTAATCACGTTTGCTAACTCGCGCTAGAACGCCGCCGCCGTGTCGCATCTAACCGTCACCAGCGAGGTGACGTCATGGTGATGTCACCTGGCGCCACCCCGTTGTGTTGACCGGGTCAACGCATTGAATAGTCCATGCCAACGTGGCTAATGGCCCACATGTCTGTGACTTAGGCTAGAACTAGTCTGAGTGTGAAAAGTTAATTTCTGTTTAGGAAATAGATAAAAAATTATAAGTCCAAATATAAATATTTCTAAAAATTTAATAAATGATTAAATCTTGAAAATTCAATAACTTTTATTTTATAATTCAGAAAAATATATGTAATATAAGAAAATGTTTAGAAAAATAAAATCTATAATTTAACTTTATTATCGAACATTATTATGTTAACCATTTAAATAAATCTTATTTAATAAATATTTTATAAGTAATAAAAGTTTGATAATTCATATTTTAATAATGGTAGTTGATAAAAATATAAATAATATGCCAAAATTCTTAGAAAAATAAGAACTAAAATTTTATATTATAATCATGTATTATTATCTCACCTAATTAAATATCTATTATTTATTAAGTGTTTCTATAGTAATAAATATTATAAAAATCATATCTTATTTTACAAGTGACAAAAATACTTGTAATATACCAAAATGATCACAAAAATAATACCTACATGTTAAAAATCTAACATTCCACTTTTGAAGTAAGTAAAAGTCTAATACTCTAATAAATTGAGTTTAAACTTATTTTGTTAACTAATAATTCTTATACAGGTAAATAAAAATTGCTAATATTTCTAAAATTAGCCAATTAAGGTCTAAAGAATAGTATTAGTCTTAAATATTAATAATACAAAGTCAAAATGGTTCAACACATTTTAAATACA
The DNA here is from genome assembly GCA_023614405.1 of Avena insularis. NCBI lineage: Eukaryota > Viridiplantae > Streptophyta > Magnoliopsida > Poales > Poaceae > Avena > Avena insularis. The sequence goes on along the minus strand of CM042689.1, from coordinate 23,156,073 downwards.
ATCTTGTTAAATTATCATTCAACCAGAAGTGTAGATTATTTTCTAGAAAGATCCATATGAAATATAAAGTCTTCAAGAATAGTTTATGACTAAATAAAACATTTTCCCTTACTTCAACCACAAGATAATAAACATACCAAAACACTATAGTGACTTCATAAGTAGTTACTAATATTGTTTACTTATTCACAAACCATAACCACACCTTTATAAGGAGATAAATGATTCCATTCCAGTATAGTAATAAGAAACGACTACTCAAATAGAAGAACTACCACTCTTAATTAGATTTAAATAAACATTATGAGGAGAACAAAGTACAAATATCATAAGCATTGCACCTTAAGCCCATCTATGTTCTTAAAGTTAACTTTAGACTACAAGACTTTAAATATAATGCTAAAGACTTTATTATGTGTTTTATAGTTAACTTTGGTCTATTTTAATTAAGATCTAAAGCATCTCAAGTACAAACTATTCAAACAAGCACAAACAACATCTACCACATTTGATTAACCACAAAGATTGTTTAGACCTCAGGAAAGAAATCTTTTCTTCAAATGTTATTCTGTTTGCCACTTCAAACAACAAATCTTAAGATAATATCTCCAACACTTAACAACTAAACTCAAGGACATTCATCATAGTCAACAGATGACAATTAATCATAAACACATTGCTTTAAACTTTACTTGTATACTTTGGATTGTTAACACCTAAGTTCCTTGTAAATGTCATTAATTGTAAAGTAAAGTTTAGAGATAAAACAATTCTTATATGAGCAGCCTTGTATAGCATTCCTCATTTGTATACCTTATTGGTTGTATGATATTTTAATTACACATTGTTTCACACACCCTCACCGGTCTTAATAAGAAGCACAAGTGCGAAACTTATCTAAAAGTATAACACATTCTAAAGAAACCTCTCCAGTTTTCAAACCCTAGATCAACGCTTATTCTGGGGAGACGAACTTACCAAATTGCATTACATTACTTATGCATAATAGCATCCTGCTTCTTTAAACATTAGTCCTTACCGGACCAATGATGCTGATTTCAGATATTGGATCTTATATTGTCTTGAAGACCGTGAGTGCATAATCTTGCAATCATAAAAGTCAAGTTCACACTTGCTCATGTCCTTTGATTATTTTCTGTAAAGTATTTTGCAAATCCAGTGTTGTCATCACCTGCATTTGAAAAAGGTCAGAAAACACTATTTTCATAATAATATGATTATAGGTTAGTTACCATGAGGTAATAACCTACTATAAAAGTTCCAATGGTAAAGGAACATATTATCTAGGACTTAACAACCAATGTCGCCAGTGATTCGTGTGCCGTATATAACTCGTTAACCATGAGATTTAGAATGAGACGGAGAAGTCAGCTGTATCCTTTTCCTTTCGTATGGAGGCAAGACGACCTTAACGTGATGTTGTTATTCCTTGTGCGGATCCAATATATGGTGGGCACCCTTAGGCCCCATGTTTTTGGTGTCTAGATTATCTATGAGTGGCTGTCGGAGGTTTAGCCGGACCTATTTGGTACTTGCCAGGGGCATCACCAACTCATAGAGTCTTCGGGAACTCATCAGGGTTTTAGCTTGCCCGTAAGGGGGATTAACGGAGGTGATCCAACCCCAAAGGATCGTGCAGACATATGGGGTCGCAGAAAGGGCAGTGGTTGGCTTGGATCATCTACTGGACCCCATTGTGGACGGGTAAGATGCCCGGTTGTGCAACAAGGAGTTGATCTGTCATGGGTAAAGTGACGCACCTCTGTAGAGTGTAAGAACTATACCTTGTTACTCCTTGTTCCGGGAAGGAGCTGCGAACACGGCGGGAAAGGAACTCCATAAAAGTTCCAGTAAACCCGTGAAGGCTGACGGACATAGCTTTTCAGAATAAAAGCAACCTTTGAAGAAATGTTTACGAAAACCTGCATTGCCTACGACTTACAGTCTGTGGCTATAGATCTAGTGCATCAAACATTCCTTTCTAGTGAGCTTGCTGAGTACGCTCGTACTCAACGTATCTTCTTAATCCTTGCTAGATCTGAAGCCAATAAGACGATGTCAACACCAAGTTATGCTCCAGGAATCATCATTAAAAGCTCAAGCTCTTCAATGAAGCCAAGAAAGTCAACATACACATCAACTCGAGTGAAGACGAAGTTGCTGAATAGATAGGAATATAATATCTAGCCATAAAACCTAGTTCTATAGAGTATTGCAATAGCAGCAATGCAAGCCTAATAGTTTAGATACTAGTCTATTAGTATATTAGTTATGAGTTGATTTTTCCTGATTCTTCTTTGTAAGAAGTTTATTTCTCTCTCTTTAATTTAGATTGTTCTCTGGATCTTATGTAAAGAGTTGAGTTGTAACCTTTAGTCATGTCTTGGACCTGCTGTGTTTCTGTTGTAGCACTCTAAGGGATGTAATACTAATGAACGATGTTTCATTGGTGTTATGTCAACGACTATAGCGTACTATATTATGTAGTGGTATGCTGGGTCACCGCAGTGTAGATTACCCACGTCTGCGCATGGTCTTCCTCACGCCACCGGGCTTCTTATTTGCCTACTTCAAGTATCGCCGCCGCGCTACATCAGGTAACTTGCATGTCCACTTCAGGCCGTTGCAGGTCCCGCCGACTACCCCCACATCAGTCTAGATGTCCAGCATGACCACTCCAGGCCGCTACTAGATTCGCTGACTTCTACGTCTTTGTCCACAACGACTTTGTCGCCAGGGTCATCGCCTTGTCCCTGACTACACGTGCTTGTCTACTCCGACAACCGCGGAATGCATCGATACCTCTCTTCATTCATTGCTTTGCGACTAACTGCTCGGAGAACTCCTCTGCTAGTCTCTCTGACATGGCGTAAAGTTCATGATGGTCGTTGCCATCGCACGCTCGGTACTCGCAACACCGGTATGTTCCTTCGACCTTGATGTGTCACCGGGTCTGGCAAACTCGGTTCAACGCTTTGTCTTCATCAGCTTCTGAAAGATTGCGGAAGTATACATTGTATTGATATTGATTGTGGTTATTACATCGTGAGACCTTGGGCTCTTTATATAGTACTAGAAGACTCGAGAGGCAAGAAGACTACTAGAGATAGAATTGGATTACAAACTTAAACTACCAAATATAGTCCAAACCGTGATATACTCTAATACTCCCCCGCAGTCGGATCGGTAGTGACGCGAACGATCAGACTGGAGCATAATCCAAAGGTGGAGATTGGAGAGGATGTCGATGTCGATATAGCCGTGAGTGAGGGGGATGTAGTTGTGGCCGTTGATGAAGTCGATGAAGTTGATGATGTTGTTGTGTTGTGGTCGATGTCGTTGTTGAGCCTGGAAAATTCGTCGTAGTAGTTGAGGTAGACGTAATTTGAGCCGGAGTAGTCAAGGTAGGAGACACGTCTTGCCGAGCTTGCCAAACTCGGGAGCATACCGGGGATGAAGGCACGCATCGGTGTTGCCAAGACCGGACATGCGAAGACAGGGTCCGTCACGAACCATACGAGCCAGAGCCAGATTTGAAGAAGCAGAGAAGTTCTCCTTGAATGGTCGATGCGCAGAAGTTGTACGCCGATGTGTTGTAGTAGACGAAGTAGTTGCACAAAGAAATTTGATTAGTGCAAAAATAAAAATTTAGACTACGACTCTGGCAGTGAGGTCGTGGTGGACGAAGACGACGAGGTAGTTGTTGATGGCGATTGAGTTATTGCGGTAGTCGATTTCGGGGATTAGACCCATATTTTCTGCTTGTATGAGCGCGACATCGCTTGTGGAGAAGAACTTTTTGTTGGCGTTGATGTTGACCACGATTGGTGGTGGTAGCGACGATGTGATGATGTTGTTGGTGTAGATGGTTGTCGGTGATGGTGACCACGGTGATGAAGGTGCAACCCTTTGTTGACGGCGAGACGCATACTCGGGGACGTGTGTCCCAATCGATGTTGGCAAAGATGGGCCGGCGTGGTGACGACGTGAGGACGGAGAAGCCGACGCAACGCGTGAAGGCGTCCCTTGGGGCTCCACGCGGAGCCTCCTTGGCACATCATTGGCGATGATTTGCCGGATATGAGTCGACGCCGAGGTTGAAGTAGAGGCACGTGATGACGACATGCGACTGTGGACGACACAATCCCATCTATGATCAGCGAAAGAAGAAGAAACCCCGGTCAAGCGGCCGACAAGAAATTTTTGGCGAATTAAGATCTAATCTACTATTGCACGCCCCCCCGGCGGAGAACGATCTCCCCGGGGAAGGCGCGGCGAAAGCGGTGGTGGCTAAACCCTAGGCCAAGGAGCGACACGCTCTGATACCATAAAAGATTGTGAAAGTATAGATTGTATTGATATTGATTATGGTTATTACATCGTGAGCCATTGGGATGTTTATATAGTACTGAAAGACTTTGGGGGCAAGAAGACTAGTAGAGATAGAATTGGATTACAAACTTAAACTACCAAATATAGTCCAAACCATGATATACTCTAACAACTTCGATAGTGTCTTCATTGGCATCGACTGCCTCCTCTACAACTTTCTCAACCGCATCACCAACGAGTTCTTCTTTGCGTACTCGGTTCTAGCATAACCGGAGTATGCCTTTGACCCCGACGTGCCCATGGTTCTAGCAAAACGATGTACGCACCTCGTCTTCGACTACTCGGACTGCATCATCTCTGGCTTTGACATCCTCAACAACTGCCGACGCGTCTCTGTCATTCTCCTCACGCACTATGCGCCCGTGGCTTCATGTGTGGCTACTTCGACACCGGCATCCCAACCATGATATCCACCATAAAACCCCTTGCACGGCTACCTCACCCAAGGTTGCAACTTCCAACGCTCTCGGGTTCCTCGACATGGGCACAAAGGACTACCACCTCGCTCGAGCACCTCATTAGCTTCCTCCACCTCATTAGCTTCCTATATAGTGCAAGCATCCGCACCGCAAAATTGTCATACATGGAAAATAAAGGATGTGACAATTTTACTACAAGATTCACTCCGGTTGCCCCGTAGCGGGAGTTTTTGAGGTATTGCACCATACTTTTTATTTTGAATATATTTTAAAAGTGTTATACGAAATTATATGTAATGTTTTTATATTTTACTTAATTTTATTCAACACAAATGTGTAATATTTGAGTGTAGATGGATATATCTTATTTTTATGCAAATTTCAATATATTATTTGTATTTTTTAAATTAAATAATTTAGTTATGATTTCTAAAATTAATGTGCTAAAAAGGAAAAATAGCTATGCCGATAGCATTGCCATCGGCGCAGGTGTGAACCCTAGGCTTTGACCTAGGTGTGATACCGTGGCATCATCGTCAGTGCCAAGCCCGCTGCGCTGACAGCCTACCAGATGCTATACCGATGGCCAATCTACGAAGACGATTGCCTTCGGGCCATCCCGTGCTACGGTAAAACTGGGCCGATGGTCTTGTTGGTGGCTCTCTAGATCGGAGCTATGCCGACGGCACCGACTAAAAACGTAGGTGTAGGATATGGCCGTGGAAGCATTGACGTTTCCTGTAGTGACCAGCCACCGATCGTACTACTTCCTCTGTTTGAAAACAGGGTCGCAGATTTGTCATACACATAACGCATGTATCTAGAATAACTAAGTTGTTTATCACCGTAATGGATTGAGGAGATTTACTTTCTTAGTTGTCAAGCTCACCTAATCGATCGACCGAGTGAAAACAAAAAATGTGGACCTAGTTATATCCCTTAGACGACACAGCATGAGTTAGTTATAATTTTTCTGAGTGGGCATCCAAAGAAGACGGAAAAAAACCCTTGCTCCTGCGTCGTCCCGGGGGGCGAAGACATGGGCGCCCCCGAGCCGCCCCCTCCTCAACTGTCCTCCTCTCTCTCCCCCGCCGCCGCCGGCAAGGTCCGGAGTGCGGGCGGCGCGGTCAGTCTTTTCCCGCTGCGTGGGGGAAGGGGCTCATGGGCGGCTTCTCGTGGCAAGCGCTTGGCGGGCGGACTCGGCGCCATGCCATGGCGTGGCGACGGCGGCTCCTAGTCGTTGACGGAGTGCTCCGGCGATGCAGGACGGCTGGAGGTGAGGGAGGGCTGGTGTTGCGTGGGATTGGGGGCAGCGGGCGGTGGACCCAGATCTGGGCCAGGTTGGGCCCGATCTGGGCCAGCAAGCCCTGGCCGGAGCTTCTCCGTTGCCATTTGTCCTGGATCCCTGCGCACTTCCCTGCTGCTTTGCAGCTGGGACACCGGATTTGGGATGGGCGGGCCTAGCTCCGGTGGCCGACCTGCAGACCCACCTGGGGCTCTTCTTGGTTGCGACTTGCGGGTGGCACAGAGGTGCCATGCTCATCGTGCTTGTTGCATCTCTGCTCTCTACATGCTGATTCGACTCCGTCCTTGATCAGGTGGTTGCCCGGCGCATCCACTTGGGGTGTATCCGTGGGAGGCACAGAGACGCCGTCTTCGTCATGTTCGTCCCATCTCAACCGTGCGGGCTCAGGTGGTGCTCCTCAGACCGGTGGTGGTCTAGTAAACCCGGGTGCGCGCGGTGGTGGTGGTGCTGCTACTTGGCGGCAGGGACCGACGGTGGCTCCCTTGAGGGATGGCGAAGTAGGGGCTTGCGTGGGGTTGGCCTGGACAACGGTTCCCCTGCTGCAGTACGGCGGCGGGGCTTCACGAGCCCTGGTGGGCTCGGCCAGGCCAGGTGGGCCTGGTTTGCCCTGTGGCTGTATCCGGTCGGCTACCACCTTCCGATAGTGGAGGTAGTCCCCTCCCGCGCACTGTTGTTCCGGCAACCCCCACCGTCGCTTCCTCTTTGTTGTTTCTTGACCCTACTTCGCGCATCACGGTGAGACGGCGGTGCTGGATTCATGACCGGTGTGGCGTGCGCTGGAGGGCGGCGAGCATGATGGAGCACTGCGAAGTGTCTGGGGGTGTGGTTTTTTTGAGGGGTCGGGAGAAATCCTTCTCATCTTGACACCGACGTGGTGATGCTTGCGGGTGCCACCGTCCATTTGAAGGGCGTCGGGTGTACCTCTTTCCCACCTCCCGGAGTGTGCCGGGGGAAACCCTATGACCTGTCCGGGCAGCAGCGTCGTCATCGTCGCCTTCCTTTCTGGAGGTGCTGCTTGGTGCGCAACGCGTCGGAGTGCTAGGCATGTGGTGGTACTTAGTTGGAGGACGCAATGGTCACGATTCCACCTCGTTTTCGTCGAGCCACTTCTATCGGCTTTGCTTTCTTTTCTTTTTCTTTTTGGTTTTTTTGTCTTTCTCTTTTGGGCGTTGTGCTGTCTGGCCCAGCATCGGTCTCAAATGGTTGCAATATTAATATAGCTGGGCGTATGCCTGTTTCGAGGAGTTATAATTTTTCAATGACTAATGTGGTAAAAGGGAAAAGAGTTATGCCGACAACATTGTCGTCGGCGTAGATGTGGAACTGGTCTTCGGCGTACATTGTTGTCGTCACGGCCAAGCCGCCTACCCCGACGGATGCTAGGCCGCTGGACCTCGTTGCTGGGCTGTCTAGATCGATGCCTACGCCAACAGGCCTCGACCAAAAGCTGTCGGCGTAGGATATGGCCGTTGGAGCCTTGACGTTTTCCTGTAGTGAGCAGTTCTGTTTGGAAACAGGGTCGCGGATTTGTCATAAATCGCATGTATCTAGAATAACTAAATTATTTATCACCGTAATGGATTGAGGAGATTTACTTTCTTAGTTACCAAGCTCACCAGATCGATCGAGTGAGTGAAAACAAAAAATGTGGACCTAGTTATATCCTTAGACGACGCAGCTGACGTGGACGTTTATTTCCGAACTCCATCAGCTCAGCTGGGCTGCCGCTTCTGGAGCTTGGTGAAGGACGTGCCGTCGCACTCGAAGTCGTCGTACCGCCGGAACAGCTCGGCGACGAGCATGCACGCGGTGGCAATAACCGCGTCCTTGGCCGCGCACTGCTTGTTGCCCACCGTGGGGTCCGCCGTCTCCGGCCCGTTGGACCAGTACACGTAGCTCAGCAGCTTCTCCCCTTCCTCCCCGACGAAGCGGTCCGGCACGAACTCCTCGGGCCGGTCGAACACCGCCGGGTCGCGCATCGCCATCGGCTGGTAGCCGCACAGCATCTCCCCCTGCGACACCGCGAAGCCCTCGCCGCCGTGGGACCGCAGCACGAAGTCCTGCCGCGCGCGCCCGAACTGCAGCGGCACGGGGGGCCGCGTCCGGAGCACCTCGTACACCGTCGACCGCACCAGCGGCATCCGCCCCTTCGCCACCGCCGCGAACCCGACCTCGCCGCCGGTTTCCTCCAGCGCGGCGCGGACCTCGTCCCGGAGCCGGGCCCGGAGCGCGGCGGCGTCGGCCTTGCCGATCTCGAGGACGAGGAAGGGGAGGAACACCGAGAAGCCGCCGAATGCGTTGAAGCCGAGCACGAAGAGGATGTTGTTGATGGCGTCCTTGGCCGTGAGGCCGTGGTCGTCCACGCCGACGGCGACGGCCTCGGCGCCGTGCTTCTCGACGAAGCGGTAGAGTATGTCGTACCCGGGCTTGACGATGATGGAGGGGAACGGGAAGGAGTGCAAGAGGAGCTCCTCAAGCGGCTGCGGGAGGGCGCCGATCTTCTGCGTGGGCACCAGCTGGAGGCCCAGCCACACGTCCAGGATGAAGAACCCGAACCGGTCGACGAGGTTCTCAGCGGCCGGGTCCGCGCCGACCACCGCCTTGCACAGGAACCGGAAGATGCACTGCTGCAGCGGCGCCAGGAAGCTGGCGCCGCCTTCCTTGCCTTTGGCGAGGTCGGACTCGACGGCGTCGAGCATGCCGTCGACGCCGCGGAGGAACTCGGGGGCCCAGACGCGGGAGCTGCGGCGGAGGAGGTCCATGGAGAAGGCCTTGGTGCGCTCGTGCTCGGGTTCCTCCGTGTCAAGGTACACGCCGACGCGGGTGCCGCCGGTGAAGGAATCGGACGGGTTGTAAGGCCCGATGAGGCAGTCTCGCTTGTCGACGAGGGAATTGTCGAAGAGCGCCGTGAAAGCGGCGGTGTCGACGATGGCGACCACGCGTGGGTCGACGCCCAGGAAGAAGGGGAACGTGGGCGGGATGTTGGCCCGGAACACCGTGCTCCGGTGCTGCGCGGCGCGGCGGCGGAAGAACTCCTCGGGCCCCTGGAACCAGAAGTAGTCGAGGCGGTCGCGGAGCGGGCCGAGCACGGGGATGCCGTAGCCGCCCGGGATGGGCCGAGGGGGCGTTGCCGCCGCGGTAGCCGCCGGCGAGAAAGACGGCAGCATTGCTGGGATGTATGTACAGACTGCTTCGGCTCGGTGTGGTAGCTAGCGAGCTACCTAGATATCTCCGGTGCGTGTGTGGTGTTGAGTAGATCAGTGGTGAAGTAGAGTAGAGTGAGGTGGCTGAGGTGCACGTGGAGGATTTTACAGGCTTCACGTGAAGCCAAAGAGGAAAACGGCTTAGCATGCACTGTGGGAGAGAAAGGAGAAGATGAATGCAAAAATCATACAATTAACCTAATTACGATAAAAAATTATGGAATAACCTGTTTTTAGAAAGAAAGAAAAATTTAATCTATTCGCATGACGCTCTACCGAAAAGCTTCATGTTCGGTAGCACGACGCACTTTCGGAAAACGTCATTCAACCTATAGGGCTTTAATTTGGTAAAATAGCCATCTTCTTGACGAACGCCGTACCCGCGAACCCACTTCTTTAGCATGTCGTTCCGAAGGCACCATGCTCATGACTTAGCAAATTTTCTGGAAAAAATTTGCTCGACTCGTTCTATAAGCCCGCACCATGGTAGCATAACGCTTTTACCAAAAGCGACATGGTCAATAAAAGCGCCGTGATTATGATCTAGAAAATTTCATGGAAAGATTTTGTCCGGCTCGCACACATGCATGTAGGCATGGCGCCCCTGCAAAAACGCTAAACTAAAAAAATGGTCTCGCTGCCATGGTTGACCGCTATGTCGGACCAAACAATGGCGTTTTTGACCAGCGCGCTAAATGGACCATGGCGCTTTTGTATTGACCTTGGCGCTTTCTTGTAAAGCGCCATGCGAGTAGGTTAGATCGTGTTATCTTCGGAAAAGCAGGTTATTCTATAATTTCTTTGCAACTTTAGGTTAATTTTGTGTTTTTTGCCGAAGATGGAATCGAGCTATCTTGGGCGCGTTTGATAGGCCACATCAGATTTGGCCAGGCTCTAGGAAATCGGTAGGGTTGGTTGCCCGGGCTCTCTCTGCACCATGATCCGCGCGCGTCTCAAAGCACTTCAGCCAGATCAGTCTGTGAACTGCTGAATCCGTAGTTTTCATGAAGTTAGACTTGGGAGGGCGCAACGAGCCGACTCGGCTGCATGAGTGGGGAAGGAGAGGGGGCGCCGCATTGCTTCGCGGAGACGCGCCATAAATCCCTTCACCGCCTAGTCTTCCTTGTGTCACTCTCCTCTTTTTTCGTCTCTCCTCTATGTCAAATCACGTCACCAGTTTCACCGCCTTCGGCTCGTCCTTCATGATGGTGCAAGGAAGATCCGTACGACGACCTCAACCGCTAGCTCGATCGCGACCTCGATCGGAACGCATCGTCAAAATACGGAAATACCCTTGCAGCACTACCTCGACTTCGTCCTTGGTCGCTCATCAATGGCTTATACTCTCAGCTTAGCCTTTGTAGATCTCATGTATATGAGTGTGGATGCGTTGTGGACGCCATGCACTACAGATCTGACCATGTAACCATCGTGCTAGGGTTCAAAATTTTAATTACTACCATGAGGTTAGATTAGGTTCACTGTGTGATGGATTTCTTCCTTCTTTATTGTCCGCTGCGATTTACTATCAACAAATGACTGGTTAGATCCAGGGTTTTGGTTGTATACCTATCAGATCATGCATTTACTATGCAAGATTGTGCATTTCTTTTTGCTTGGAATACGAGCAATAAATTTCACGGATTTTTTTGGTTTGGCCTATGATTGAAACATGCCACATGCACTAATTGGTTCTACGACACTTGCATTTCAAATGGTTCCTACGACAAATGATTCAAATGTGCCCTAATAAATTTCAAGGAATAAACATTTGCATTGTATTTTTTTCAGGGAGGGGTTTGTGAACCTGGTGCAATGTAAAAAACATAGGTTGTACTTGGTCCTTGATTCAGCACTCTGTCCCTGAATAAATTATAAGTCCCCTGGTTGATTCTATAGTTAACATCTTGCATTTTAAATTTTTTCTATGACTAATGATTCAAATGTGCCCCAATAGATTGCAAGGGATAAACCTTTGAATTGTGTGGGATTTTTTCAGGGAGGGGTTTGTGAACCTGGTGTAATGTACAAAACCGTGGATTGTGCTTATTCCCTGATTCACTAACTCCGTCCCTGAAAAAACTATGAGCCCCCTAATTGATTATGCAATTATCATCTGCATTTGACCAATGATCTTAACAATGCACTCCTAACATGGACATGATAATATGCATATAGCTTGTGTTTTTACAACCACATAGGTTGTGCATTGAACTAGATATATGTTGGATTATCTCATTGATGAGTTTTCAGTGTTATATCCGAATGAGGTCTTCCATATAGTTGCACTCTATTTTTGCTGAAGATTACAATGTGTCACTACGACTGTTAACGAGGTGTTCTTCTTCTACCTATGGTTGTACACTCATATCTTGCATTGCTTTTTCCATAGCATATTTAGCTATTTGTCCATGTCGAAGTTCTTGAAGAGCATCCCAATAAGAAGACAAAAGGAAGGCCCCCCACTGTTGGGAATTTAAGTGAGAAGGTGTCCCCAACCCACTTAGTCAAGGTGCTGGTGGCACCAGGGATAGGGTATCTTCCTATCCCTAAGGCCTTCGGGGCATATCTAGGACATGTGCTAGCAAATATCACTGTTAGGACCTCCACTAGATGCCAATAGGACATGAAGCCGAAGGCCATGAATGCAAAATTAGTCATGAAGAAGGGTTGGCCGAAGTTCACCATTGGGCATGGCCCGCAGCCTGGCTACTTCCTCTTCTTCAAGAAGCAGAGAGACAAGGAGTATATAATAGTCATCTGCGACCACTCTTGTTGTGAGATGGTCAAGCGGTATCCTAAGCACCCTGATGAGATGGTGAAGGTCATCGAACTAGATGAGAAGTGACTGGTTGGTGCGTAAGGTGTAGTATTTCAAGAACCTCATGTTATGATGGTACTATGTGTTTTTGTTAAACTACATACCTTTGATACTATGTGACGTACTCATGTTAACTCTATCTATGAGTCTAGTGGTGTTCATTTCTCGTTTGTGCTTAAGGTGTAAGGCTTATGATATTTGTACTTTGTTCACTTCATAATGTTTTCTTGAGGTTAATTAAGATTGGTAGTACTTTTATTTGACTAGTAGTTTCCTAATAGAATGATTAATATTCTTATAAAGGTGTGTTTATGGTTTGTGGATAAGTAAACAATATTATTTACAACTTATGAACTATCTTTGGATTTAATCCATTTATAAAGCTGTGAGTGAAACAACTGTAAGAAGCTTTATTAAATCAAAAGATATTGCTCTTGAGGATTTTATAATTTCTTAAGAATTCTTTTAGAAAATAATATTCCTTTATAGTTGAATGATAATTCAATAAAAAATTGCATTTTAATTGTGTTGAACTATTTTGACTTTATATTATCAATATTTAAGACTAATATTATTTTTTAAACCTTAAAGGAATAATTTTAGAAATATTAGCAATTTTTACTTATCCTTTATGATTATCAACTAAGGAATTAGATTTAAATTCAAGCTATTAGATTATTAAATTTTTACTTACTTCAAAAGTGGAATGTTGTATTTTTAAAATGTAGATATTATTTTTGTGATCATTTTGGTATATACATTTATTTTGTGATTTATAAATAATAAGATATGATTTTTACAAGATTTATATTTTATAAACACTTAATAAATAATAGATATTTGATTAAGTGAAATAATAATACATGGTTATGGTGCTAAGTTATAGTTTTTATTTTTCTAAGAATTTTGATATATTATTTATATTTTTATCATTTACCATTATTAAAATATTAATTATCAAAGTATTATTACTTATAAAATCTTGATTAAACAATATTTATTTAAATAGTTGACATAATAATGTTTGATAATAAAGTTAAATTATAAATTTTATTTTTCTAAACATTTTCATATTTTAAACATATTTTTCTGAATTATAAAACAAAAGTTATTGAATTTACAAGTTTAATCATTTTATTTAATTTCTAGAAAATATTTATATTTGAATTTATATTGTTTTATCTATTTACGAAATAGGAAATAACTTTTTACACTCGAACTGGTTCTAGCTCAAGTCACAGATAGGTGGGGTCAGGCCACGTCGGCTGCCATGTTTGCGTGGACTGGTCAAGCGGGTGGACCAGGTTAAGGTGACGCAGACACGGCGTCGACGTGACATCGGCAAGGCCCCATTTCGCCGGCCACCCACAGTTGATCGTTGGAGCCGGTGTTTGCGAGCGCGCGCGACCAAGCGGGACTACGCATTTGAACAAGCTGAGCATGGGGATACTATTAGTGGCTGCGCCGCCCTCTATTGGTCATCGGGACCACTACAACGACGACGACTGACGGTGGTGTACGGCGGCGCTACGGTTCGAGCATGCCAGAGAGCGCGATAGGGATAGAGGGAAGCTGCCTGAGCATCAGTGACTCACCCAGGTTGCAGCGGTGGTGTCGGTGAGGATGGACGCGGTCGGAGGCGAGCTCTCCGACGAGAATTCCAACGAACCACTGCATAAGGGAACAACAAAATTCACCTTCCCCGGAGCTCCCCTTGATGATGTACTCCACTAGAGGATCAACGGAGCACGGCGCTTCTCCAGGGCTACTTGGAAAGGAGAGGGGAGGTGCGCCACGACGGCGATTTGTCGGCGAGGTTAGCTAGGGTTTCGGCCCTTTGCAAAACAGAGAGGATTAGAGAGAATGAGGGCGAGCGAGTGAGAGGATGAGGACGAGAGGGCATCGCCGTGGCCTCCTTATCCCCTCCGGGTGACGGCGGTGTGCATCTTGACGCGAGCAACAGCGGCGCTGGGCGCCAGCGAACTGCTTTGGGACGAGCACGAGGTAGACGATGACGATTAGCTTGACAAAATGGTACGTGGGCCTGGGCTGCTGTTGGGCTTCGACGGAGTGAGTGGAAAGAGGAAGGGTGCGGAGTTGAGCGGCAGTTAGGCAGAGGGAAACTCTGGGCCGGCCTGCTGCTCGAGCCAGGTCTTTTTTCTTCTTTCTGTTTTCCTTTTCTATTTTCTGTTTTCTTTTCTAGTTTTATATTCACACATTTGTTTTAAGTTTTTAGAAATTCTTCTTTAGAAATTGTAAATTTATGGAAATGTACTTAAGATTCTTGTATGAATTATTATTATTATAATATACTTTATTTATTTACTCTTTTTCTACTCTCTACTTCATAATCATATGAGAGGTTCTTATTTTAAATAGAACAAGTATAAATTAGGGTTTTAGGATATCTATAAAATCAATAGAGAGACTTTATATATAATAATTATTATGTAGAGTTAATGCCTTAATTTGGTGGTGAATAATGTTTTAATAATATTGGTTATGACATTAAATATACATTGATATTTATGATTGGAATAGAAGTTAGGGTTTAGAATTATAAATGTTTACCATGAGTTTTAGGAAATTTATACTTGTATTATTTTATAAATGAGATGAACATTATGGGTGAAGACATATTGACCTCATATTTGTGATCATGAATGATATCACCTTTTAAAATAGTAAGGTTATTCTCTAGAATGACTTATGAGAGGAAATGATAATTATAGTTTTTTAGGTACATATTATTTTAATGTTTTAAAGTGGCAAAGATATGCTCAATTGATTTGCTATAGGAAAATATTCCTATAAGACATTGTGGAAATAAGATGATTGATCAAACAGATGAAATTGATATTAAGTTTGATTATAAATTTAAGGTTGAATGTTTACCAAGAATTCCTATCTTCCATACTTCATAATTCTTGATTTCTAATTAAGGAATTTCTTTCCTAGATATACTGCTTCTTCATATCCATCATCATGTGTTAACATGATGAGGTTTACTTCACAAGAATATTATTCTCAATAATTTCTCCTCCTAAATCCATTTGTGAATCCAATGAGCTTGACACTAAAGCTCCACATGATTTCCTCTTAGAGGTAATTCTCATCTCTAGGATATTTCTAATGAATCCAATTCCATTGGGATGATTACTCTCTTACTTCATAGTTACTTTGTAATCTCACTTATAAATCTCAGAAGCTTGTCACTGAAGCTTTTCATAATCTTCACATATATACACTTGGTTATATCAAACTACTCTACTAATGATAACCTCCCATACAACAAGTGGTTACTGTTAACTCCATTCATACTCTTCCTTTATCATCCATCACTAATATTACTCTAACAGATGTATATATCAAATTCTACTTCACCTTAAGTGTTTAGTACTCTCTAAGAGGAATACTACTACTTAAATAACTCCATGCAGCTCTAGCATCAGCTTGGTCATACTATCTTATCTCTACTTATCTCTAGTATCTTATATTCCAACTTCAAATTATATCATTGTGAATTGTCACGACTAATCTAAGATAACATATCTATACTAGGGTTTAATCATGTTCTATCCACCAATGTCACTTATACATGATATAATCATTCACTCTTAGTGAGTTGAGCATGATCATTATAATCCTTTGATCCTTTATGGCTCAGGTTTCCAGTTGGATAATCAAGGCTTCAACAATACAACATTACAGTTGTATTATTCTTATCTTCTTAGTGTCTCTATGTGACTAAGAGTTATTATTCAATGACTATGCCTGCTTGATCCACTAGGATTACTCCTTGTAATATCTTCAATATCCATATTTATAATCTTCTTTGTTACCACATATATCTTTATTTCAGATAACTCTACTATCTATTCAGGAGTAAGTTAACTCCATCAATTATCATATTGATCTTATTCTCTTCCATCACTCCCATCCTATAGATGATATCTAAAACTAGCATTACCACTTACCTCTTATTACTTATTTCTCTAAAGGCTTTAAAGTGAATGCTATGATATAACAAGGATAAGAGTTGATAGCTGAAGAATTGATAGGCTAAGAATTGATAGATCACTAGTTGATTACTCAACATTGATGAACAACAGATGTTAGGATAAAATTCCATAGAGATGATAAGGATTGATATGGAAAGAAAGATATGTGTTGAATGGTCTTGACTTGGTTTTCTTCCTACTCAATACGTGATAAGGAATTAGTGTTTAATAAATACCATGATGCTCATGGTAGGAATGGATAAGAATGATATAGGTCAATAATTAGTTATTGAATTCTTGTTACTTGGGTTATATTCTTCACTTGGTATTCATGAGTGATTGTAATGAATACTATGATATGATATCTTAAATATCTAATATTAATCATTAAACAATGTGTTGTGGTTTAATTTTATTACATTTGATCTACCCTTAGATCAAATCATGTTTACCCAAAATAAGGTTTTAGCAAAGGCCATATTGAAACTTATTGCAGTCAACTTGATGATCTACTTCAATACCATCAAGTTAAGAGAAGCTTCAATCACTTTGGCAAGTTTAATTCAAAAGCGCGAAAATTATTCGGATTTTCTATGCATGAATGCAATGCACACATCTGGGTTCGACTTATTTCTAAGCTCTAATGTTGCGATGTTACAGTCGGGTGGTATTGCCGCATGGGCCTGGGACAATAGAACCGGCCAGGCCTACCGGGCGAGGCAGAACACAAAGCTGCACGCAGGGGCAGGTGGTAGCGCCAACAGTACTATCGCTCGGCCTAGTAACTTTTTTCTTTTTCCAATTTCTTTAAACATCGAATAAGAGGCAAACTTCCAAATGCAATAACTCGAGCGAGGAAACTCCGATCGACCCCAAACCAATTTTGTTGGAAAGAGGACCCCAAAATTACCACCAAGTGAGAATATTTGATGTATTATAATGTGAGATACCTCCCTTGGTGAAAAACCGGAAAACCTCCAAGATCAAAGACACGATAAGATACAAAAGGGAAATCCGTTTTTGATGAACTAGAGCTTGTCATGAATATTACCACAAGCTCTAGAGCCTCACAAGGATAAGATCCAAATAACAACCAAGAAAGATGATGCTAAGAATGCAAAGGTTTGAGCTCTATCCGAAGGATATGATCGAGTTACTCACTCGAGAGTCCCTCTTGATAGTACCGCTATCTATCCTAAACCCGGTCTCCCAACTAACATCATGAGATCGGCAAAAGGGAAAACCTACCAAGATCATATCTTTGCCTTGAGCATTCCACTTGAGTTCAATGTAGACGACCTTGTCCTTTTGAAGATGGACACCGTTCTTGATTCCTCTTTCTTGCGCTTGCTAGATGAAGACTTGCACCTAGATCCCCCATACACCATGGGGAAACCTTTACTTGACCTTGTCTTCATAGATACATGATCCTCGAGGATGGCAGATGATGGCTCAGTTGATTACAGAGCTTCGTTGGGAGACCCCAAGAGGAAGGTGTGATGAGCACAGCAGCAAGTTTTCCCTCAGTAAGAAACCAAGGTTATCGAACCATTAGGAGGAAGTAAACCACTCAAAGGTGTTGCTAGTGATCGTCCAATTTGCATCACCATTCTATATCTTAATTTGCCTCTAGTCATTGATATATGTATTATTATGAGGTATTACTTATGTCTTTTCCACTGTTTTTGCATGTTGGATGATTCTTGGAGGATGGACTGCCAGAGTCTGGATTCTGATGGAAAAAGAGGTGTTTTGATGCAATTTTGTGAAGATCAGAAAAATACCAGAAAAATATGGGAAAATTATATTTTCCCGGAATACTAAGGAAGCCAGAAGGGGAGACGAAGAAGGGCCACAGGGGGCCCACACCCCCTAGGGGCGGGCCCACCTTGACCCGCGCGTAGGGAAGGTGTGGCCCACCTGCTCAGCCTCCGACTCTGCCCTCTCGCCTATATCTTCCTTACGGAACCCTAACACTAGGAGAGCGACCACAGATAGATTTTCGCCGCCTCTGCGGGGCAGAAAACATTGAGAGAGAAAGATCTCTCCGGCAGACAGATTTCTGCCGGGGAAATTCCTCCCCGGAGAGGGGAGATCGTCGCCATCAACACCGTCATCAAGCTAGGCTTCATCGGGATCATCATCATCATCCACACCATCATCTCCACCAGCACCATCATCACCACTCTGTTCTGCTGTAACAATTGTGTTGGATATTGCTTTAGTTCTTAGGGCAAACTTTCTCGGTGTTAATTACTATTGTAGTTGATGTTAGTGAGTGGAGCCATTGGATTATTATTTATGTTCAGATTATTATTCATCACCATATCATCTTTGATCCTGATCCATATGATGTCTTGTGAGTAGTTCGTTTAGTTCTTGAGGACATGGGAGAAGTCATGGTGGATTTGTGTTAAGTTATTATTCAATGGTTTAGTATTTAAGTTGTGGTGCTATTCTTCTAGTGGTGTCATGTGAACATCGACTACATGATACTTCACCATTTATGGTCCTAGGGGAATGTATTGTGTATTTGGCTACTAATTGTGGGGTTGCCGGAGTGGCAGAAACCTGAACCCCCATTAGGACACCTTTGCACAAGGGAGCGTAGGATCTCAGAGTTTAAGGCTGTGGTTAGGTTTATATCTTAATTACTTTCCTATAGTTGCGGATGCTTGCAGGGGGTTTAATCACAAGTATGTATTAGTCCAAGTAAGTTCAGTACATTAGCATAGGTTCACCCACACAACACTTACAACACTAAAGAAGAGTACTCGGCTATTTGAAGCGAAAGCACTTGACAGAATTCCCATGTGTCCTCGAGAACGTTTGGTCCTTATAAGTTTTTCCACCGGCTTGTCCTTTGCTAAGAAAGGATTGGGCCACTTGCTGCGTTTGTTCTTTATTACTTGCACTTTGTTTTGTTGCTTTATCAGAAAACCCCTAAAAATCCGTTTGCTAAGTATTTGCAGAGATTTCCTGCTTCATACCACTAGTCAACACCTTCTGCTCCTCCTTGGGATCAACACTCCTATTTATCGAAAGTACTTCAATACACCCCCTATACTTGTGGGTCATCAAGACTATTTTCTAGCGCCATTGACGGGGAGTAAAGCGCTATTGAAGAGTGGAACTGGTAAGGGAAACTTCTACTATGAGTATTGCTTTTTGTTACTACTTGTTACTTTGTTTCCAATATGGATAACCCACTTGGTTTTCTGTTTGGGAAAACTACTACCACTGTTAGGATAGTAGATGAACCACCACCTGTTGATATAGATCCTTTTAAGATACCTACAAGTATTGTTGATCGTGTTATGGATAATTATTATTTTGGGGATGGAAATGTCCATCCCGGTGATCATTTGCTTTTTATCCATGAATTATGCGTTTTGTTTAAGAGTGCAGGTATCACAACTGAACAAGTAAAGAAGAAGTTACTCTCCATATCCTTGAAAGGGAGAGTTGAAGAATGGTATAAGTTGTTGAAGAATGGACAATCCGTGGAATAGGAGGAGATGTCATCTCTCTTTTATTCTAAATTTTATCCTCCCAGTGAGATTCATAAGAATAGAAATCTGATATATAACTTTTGGCCTCATGATGGAGAGAGTACAACTCAAGCTTGGGGTAGATTGAAGTTACTAATGCTTAAATGTCCTATTCATGAACTCCCTAACAATATTATTATCAATAACTTTTATGCTAGGCTTTCTCTTCATGATAAAGATTTACTAGATGCTTCTTGTGCTGGATCATTCACATGTATGAAGGAAGAATCTAAATGGGATCTCTTAGACCGTATTCAAGAGAACACTGAAGCTTGGGAAAATGACAAAGGAAGAAAGTCATGTATAAACTATGATTATGAATGCATTAAATCTTTTATGGGAACTGATGACTTCCGTGATATTAGTAATGAGTTTGGTCTTGATTCCCAAAGTATTGCCAATTGTTTTAAGGCCTTTGCCTCTTACATAGAAATTCCCAAGAAGAAGTGGAATAAGTACCATGCTCCTTATAAAGATGTTGGTAATCATGTTCCTGTTAGAAGTGATGAAGTTTGTACTACTAATCATATTGTGCTTGAACCTTATGTTGAGAAAATACCTTTCCCAGCTAAGGTAGAGGAGTATTCTATGATTATTAGTGCAAATAACAAAGGTACAAAGAAAACTGTGGAGCCTGATGAGCAATTGAATATTGAACCTGTGGTAGCTACTGTGAAAGATCTTGCCACTAGAAATATAGAGGATGAGCACATTGTCTTCTATGAAGACGCTTCTAATATTATCTCTCATCCTAGTGAAGCTAGAAAAGCTAGTGTTCATGTGCTTTCTATTAAAATTGGTGATCATTGCTACTATGGTTTATGTGATATTGGTGCTAGTTCTAGTGATATTCCTTATGAGCTTTACATGGAAATTATGCATGAAATTGGTCCTTGTGAGTTTGAGGACATTGATGTGGTTATTCACCTTGCTAATAAGGAAGCATTATAAGAGATGTGGAGGTTATTTGTGGTAAGATTAAGTATCCTGCTGATTTTCTAGTGCTTAATTCAGCAGCTATAAAAACTTGCCCTATCATTTTTGGTAGACCTTTCTTGAACACTTGTGGAGCTATTATAGATTGTAAGAAGGAGAAAGTTTTAACTAAGTTTGATGGAGATTCTTATGAGTTTAACTTTTCCAAATTTGCTAAAGCTCCTTGTGAAAATAGCTTACCTAATAAAGATTTCAGGATGGAATAACTTGCTTCTATTGATCCAGTGTATGACTTTAAACCTCTTTTTGGTGATTGTAAGTATGCTCATTCTGATGATAAAGTTGTTTCTTGTGACAATTATATTGTCAACTTTATTCAAAGTGCTACTAAAAGTTATTATGAGAGAGGGAAACATGGTTTTATGCATCTCAATAATGTTAAGTTCCCCTGTTTTATGTTGAAAGCTTTGAAGTTGCATTTGTTTTGTCTTCCCATGCTGGTGCCTTTTTGTTTCAACAACTCGTTTTCTCATGATACCCCCATGCATAGGAAGTGGGTTAGACTCAAATGGGTTGGTTATTTGCTTCTTGATGCTCTCTTTCACTCCAGATTTATATCTCCTTTGTGAGCATCTTTGAGACTTTTAAGCCTAACTTAAAGGCAATAAAGAAAAGTACTTGTTGGGAGATAACCCAAGAGTTTTGTCGAGTCTTGGAAGTTATTACCTCTGTAATAACCGCTCCTTATCCTTTTTGTTTTGTTTTTTTTCAAGTTCAACTACTTTTGTGAAGTAGAGGAGTTGTGAAAAGTGGATGTCCTGGGACAGATTTTTGTGCTGTATTGTAAAAATTCGTGAGGGATCTCAGTACGTCGGATGGAGCTGTATTTTTCTGAGATTGTTCTCCAAGTTGTTACCCAACTTTCATTAGTTCTGTACTTTTTTATTTGAGCAACAGAAGGTTTTCGATAAAATCAATCTTTACCTGCTGGTCTGTTTTGACAAATTTGTGCTCTCATTTGCATTTGCCTCTTACAGAAGCCTTTGTTTTGATGCATTTCAGTTGAAGTGTGCACCTAAAAGTTTATTTTTTTTGCTTACACTAATGTTGCCATTGAGTTTTGTGTGAGACCTTGTAGGAAAGGAAATTCCAGGAGAAGGAGAAAAGGAGTCCGCAGAGTTCGTCTTTGAACAGGTAAAAGTGGTGAAAACAGAAGGTTCGTGAAACCTCAATCTTTTTATATTTTTGATGTTTTTAATACATAAGGGAAGTTATGAGACGGAACAGATGAGGAACCGAAGGTCGGGGTGGCCAAACCCACCCGGTGAGCCCACCTTGCCCAGCGCTGGAGAAATGTGCCTCCCCGAGCTCCATGTTTTCGTTTCAAAACCTTCCTTATGCTTTGAAACTTCGTAATATATAACCCACGGATCCCCCGAGGTTCGTGCATTGTGTTCTTGTCGTGTTTTCATTTCAATTTGTTTCTGTTAGGAAAACTTCTCATGTTTAGAGCACCATGGTCTCCACCAACGACAAAGGCAAGAAGCCCGAGGAAGACGATCCTCGCAAACCCAAGGAGGAGGAGACATTGGTAGGTTATGAAGGAGACATGGAGGAGGACAAGCAACCGGACACCCGCACTACCATCGCAAGCATTGGAGTGGTGGCAAAACCTACCAAGCTTAAGAGGACAGCATGGATGTCTACAGGAGGGAAACCTCCGTGTCATATCCTTGATCCACGAACACTTCCTCCTCGTACCACTCGTTCTAACCATGCAGGGAAGGAACACTCTAAGAAGGAAGAGTGGAGGAATAATAACAAGGACTGGGATCCTCGGTCCGAATTGATCATGAGCTGCATTGAGCATAATTCGGAGTTGATTCATACTCTGACCTTCGATATGGAGGATTTGAAGAAACTTATTGAAGAGCTTATCAAGAGAACACCACCACCACCGAAGGAGTAATTCGTCATCAGGTTTGGCATCCCCTTGGCTTGTTCCAAGCTTGGGGGGAGTGCCGCGGTATCACAACCATTATCTTTTATCGTTTAACTTTTTTGTGGATTCATATCTTTGGTAGAGAAGTTATCTTTTAGTTTGGTTTGCATGTGGATGTATCTCTCCTTTAGTTGATTATCTATGTATCCCTTGGTGTGAGTGCCTTTATGAAATATTAATGAGAAGTTTCATCTTTTACTTTTTGCACTTCTTATTTTTAGTTTGCAATCTCTATTATATGATGGATCTTGTTGATCAGTATTGGCATCACTTTGGGAGCATAAAATGTATCTAAATTGGTTTTGGCAAACACTTTTTGAGGTTTGAAAGAAAAAAAAAGAGAAAAAGTTTACATGTATTTTCTATCATTTATTTTTCCTTCTTGTTGGCTCATAAGCTTAGTATTATTTATTTAAGATATTTTTTGTCTTCAAGGAAGATTGCTTGTTTGGCTTTATTACTTGTATGTTTGCTTGTTTCTTTCAACTCTCTTGCTTGCTACCCAGCCTTGCTAGCCAAAAACCTGTTTTGAGAAGGCATACTTCTCATGTTTCCAATCCCTTTGAACCAAAACCTTTGACACTTGTGTCCACCATATCTACCTAGTAGCTTTTGCTATTCCAAGCAAATTCTCAAGCTTCATCTATCTTTCGAATTAAAAATTATTTTTTATGTGAAAACTAGTTAGTAAAGCTCTCACGAACTTGATGGCACACCTTATTTCTTTGCCCCTAATATACTTGAACCATTGTGTCATCGAAGTTGTATATGCTTGCATCTATACGTTGGAATTAGCAGAACCGTGCTATCACGGGGAACGCTTTCAATATTGCACTTGTACCTTGTACACAGTTGATATCGTGCTCTTTTGTCTATGGATGTCAACGGTGTGAAATAAAGAGGGAAATTGTAAGTCCATGGAGTTTGTATTTTGTGTTAGAGAAACGCCTGAGTCGCTAGCCTAATCCATGCCTAATCATGGTCGAAACTTGCAGCATCACCATAGTGAGTTATCTATGAAGCATCTTCAATAAAAAGCTATGCACATAGTAAATAAAAATATCGCTGAGATGCTCATTGTTTGCTTGCCTTGTAATTTTGGTTATGGGATAGCTCATGTATCATGTGCAAGGGGTACCCCGTTGGCGGTTCTCTATGATACGCATGTACTTACAATGACAAGAACTTACCGGTAACTGAAGTTGAGTAGCATGAGGAGTGACCCTCATATTCAAGGGACATGAGATTGCCAACTTATATTTCGTTAAGCATATACTCCATCTTTGTGCACTTTAACCTTAATCATCTCAAGATGCCTATGATAGGGGCAATGAGGGATCAAAGCTAGTAAGTACCATAATATTTTGTAAGCTCTTTATGACTTGTAATCCCTGCTTCCCTCTATGAAGGGACTTTTCTCCTATTTTCTAAGTTGAGTCAGTAAACCTACTTCCTCTCTATATCCAGCAAGCATTTGAGTTGTTGTGTTTCAAGCATTCATATGGTGATTTATTCAATCATGTTCTTATTCTTCCTTGTTTGCACAAAACTCTTATCTATTGAGTATTACTGTGAAAGCCTTCATTGAAAAACCTTTTTGAGCAAAGAGTGCTCATGTTATAAAACTTCTACAAAAAGCTTTTTGTGAAACTATTTTCCAGCTGTTCTCTGACCAAGAACAAGAGTTTGCCAATTCCAATTATGATTTATCTTTATGCATCTCTATTGTTACTCATGTACTTGTTACAAGCTAAGTTATATAATGGTGAGTTGCTTTCTTCTATGAGTTGTGTAATGGTAAGTGTGATGCTTCTTGTCCGTATTCTTTTATCGACACTTCACTCCATAAACCTGTGGACATGTTTATTGAGCTCAGTTTTCGCTTGGGGACAAGCGAAGGTCTAAGATTGGGGAGTTGATACATCCAATTTGCATCACCATTCTATATCTTAATTTGCCTCTATTCATTGATATATGTATTATTATGAGGTATTACTTATGTCTTTTCCACTGTTTTTGCATGTTGGATGATTCTTGGAGGATGGACTGCCGGAGTCTGGATTCTGATGGAAAAAGAGGTGTTTTGATGCAATTTCGCGAAGATCAGAAAAATACCAGAAAAATATGGGAAAATTATATTTTCCCGGAAGACTGAGGAAGCCAGAAGGGGAGGCGAAGAAGGGCCACAGGGGGCCCACACCCCCCTAGGTGCGGGCCCACCTTGCCTCGCGCCTAGGGCAGGTGTGGCCCAACTGCTCGGCCTCTGACTCCGCCCTCTCGCCTATATCTTCCTTACGGAACCCTAACACCAGGGGAGCGACCACGGATAGATTTCCGCTGCCTCTGCGGGGCGGAAAACACCGAGAGATAAAGATCTCTCCGGCAAACACATTTCTGCCGGGGAAATTCCTTCCCGGAGAGGGGAGATCGTTGCCATCAACACCGTCATCAAGCTAGGCTTCATCGGGATCATCATCATCCACACCATCATCTCCACCAGCACCATCATCACCACTATGTTCCGCTGTAACAATTGTGTTGGATACTGCTTTAGTTCTTAGGGGAAACTTTCCCGGTGTTAATTACTATTGTAGTTGATGTTTGTGAGTGGAACCATTGGATTATTGTTTATGTTCAGATTGTTATTCATCACCATATCATCTTTGATCTTGATCTATATGATGTCTTGTGAGTAGTTCGTTTGGTTCTTGAGGACATGGGAGAAGTCATGTTGTTATTAGCGGATTTGTGTTGAGTTATTATTCAATGGTTTAGTATTTAAGTTGTGATGCTATTCTTCTAGTGGTGTCGTGTGAACGTTGACTACATGATACTTCACCATTTATGGGCCTAGGGGAATGCATTGTGTATTTGGCTACTAATTATGGGGTTGCCGGAGTGACAGAAACCTGAACCCCCATTAGGACACCTTTGCACAAGGGAGCGTAGGATCTCAGAGTTTAAGGCTATGGTTAGGTTTATATCTTAATTACTTTCCTGTAGTTGCGGATGCTTGCAGGGGGTTTAATCACAAGTATGTATTAGTCCAAGTAAGGTCGGTACATTAGCACAGGTTCACCCACACAACACTTACAACACCAAAGAAGATTACTCAGCTATTTGAAGCGAAAGCACTCGACAGAATTCCCATGTGTCCTCGAGAACGTTTTGTCCTTATAAGTATTTCCACCGGCTTGTCCTTTGCTAAGAAAGGATTAGGCCACTTGCTGCCTTTGTTCTTTATTACTTGCACTTTGTTTTGTTGCTTTATCAGAAAACCCCTAAAATCAGTGTGCTAAGTATTTGTAGAGATTTCCTGCTCCATACCACTAGTCAACACTAGCAACTTGGAAACATGCACAACACAAACTCAAGACTTTGCCCCAATGAATAGTGAGGTTGTCAATCTCATCGGTTTGCTGAAAACAAAGGGTTAACTGTATGGTGTGGAAGGCAATAATGATTTGCAAAAAGTAAACAGTAACAGTGGAGGATGTATCAATGGTAAAGATTGGACCGGAGTCCATAGTTCACTAGGGTGTTCTCCTTAAGATAAACAAACATGGCATGATGGGTAAACAAATTACAGCAGGGCAATTGACAGGACTGAGCAAGGCAATCAATGAAATACTAGACATTCATGATCCTATGAGATTCGATTGGCAAATACAACAAGATACATAGACCGCCATCCAGCTACATCTATGACTAGTAATCCACCTTCAGGTTATCATTCGAACCTCCTCCAGTATTAAGTTGCAACCAACGGATAACTGCTTTAATCAAAGTGTGTAAGGTAAACAATCCACTTGTTCCATGAACAAGAGACCATTGTTTTCTCCCTAGTAGCAATAGCACATCTACAACCTTAGAGATTTATTTCACTTCCCTTAGATTAAATAGAGGCATGAACCCACTATCGAGCATAAATACTCCCTCTTGGATTCACTAGCATCTACTTGGCCAAGATAGCTACTAGAAACGGAGAGCATGCAAGATCTCAAACAACACAGACATGATAGAATCAATAAGACAAAACCATTAATCAATCTGACATAGTAATATCAATATCCATCGAATCCCCACAAACATAACATGCATGATTACAAATAGATGATCTTGATCATGAACAGAGCTCACAAGATCTAAACATGGTAGCACAAAGGAGGAGATACAACCATCTAGCTACTACATGGACCCGTAGTCCAAGGTAGAACTACTCATACTCATACTTCATACCGGAGGCTTGCATGATGAAGAATTAGGCCTCCAAGATGATCTCCCCTCCGGCAGGGTGTCGGGAAGAGCTTAAGATCCCCCGATCTAGGGACTATGGTGGCGGTGGCTACAGACGGTTTCGTGCAATATTGATCGGGTATTTAGGGTTTCGGTCTCGGGGGGTCTTTATAGGCAAAGAGGCAAGGCAGGGGCAGCCAGGTGATACGTTGGAAACGTATCTATAATTTTTGATGCGCCATGCTTGTTTTGTATCTACTTTTCTTTGCTTGTCTACAATTTGAGGTGCTTTTTACATGTTTTCTGGTACTAACCTATTGACAAGTTGCAACAGTGCCAGATGCCTATTTTCTGCTGTTTTTGGTTTCAGAAAAGTTAGTAGAGAAATATTCTCGGAATTGGACGGGACAAACGTCAAAGTCAATTACTTTCCGTGGGGAACAAGAAGTCCAGAGGAGAGCCGGAGGGGCCGGCCAGGGGGGGCAGACCCACCCCAGGCGCGGGGTAGGTGGGCCAACACCTGGCTAGGGTTTGGTGGCCCTGACCGCCTCCCGGTCTCGCCCCTTATCCTATAAGAAGCCCCTGATGCAGAAACCCTGAGTACCCGATCAGAAATCCACGAAACCGTCTGTAGCCGGTGCCACCATCATCCCTAGATCGGGGGGATCTGAAGTTCTTCCCGGCACCCTGTCGGAGGGGAGATCATCTCGGAGGCCTTCTCTCCGGTATGATCCATGAGTAGTTCCACCTTGGACTATGGGTCCATGTAGTAGCTAGATGGTTGTATCTCCTCCTTTGTGCTTTCATGTATAGATCTTGTGAGCTCCGTTCATGATCAAGATCTAATCTATTTGTAATCATGCATGTTGTGTTTATGGGATCCATGGATATTGAGATTATTATGTTGGTTTGATTAATGGTTTTATCTTTATGATTCTATCATGTATGTGTTGTTTGTGATCTTGCATGCTCTCCGTTGCTAGTGGTTATCTTGGCCAAGTAGTTGCTAGTGACTCCAAGAGGGGGTATTTATGCTCGATAGTGGGTTCATGCCTCTAGTTTCCAAGGGAAGTGACAGAAATCTCTTTGGTTGTAGATGTGTTGTTGCCACTAGGGAGAAAACAACGGTCTCTTGTTCATGGAACATGTGGACTGTTTACCTTACACACTTTGCTTAAAGCAGTTGTCTGTTGCTTGCAACTTAATACTGGAGGGGGTTCGGATGATAACCTGAAGGTGGACTTCTAGTCATAGATGCAGTTGGATGACGGTCTATGTATATTGTTGTATTGCCCAATCAACCTCATAGTATTTTTATGACTAGTAATTGCATTGTTATGCCTTGCTCAGTTCCTGTCAATTGCCCTGTTGTAATTTGTTTACCCTTCATGCCATGTTGTTTATCTAAGGAGAGCATCTCTAGTGAACTATGGACCCCGGTCCAATCTTTACCATTGATACATCTTCCATTGTTACCTATTTACTTGTTGCAAACCATTACCTTACACACCATACGTTTAATCCTTTGTTACAGCAAACCGGTGAGCTTGACAACCTCACTGATTCGTTGGGGCAAAGTCTTGAGTTTGTGTTGTGCAGGTCTCCTTGTTACTTGCAACACCTATGTGACGTTTCCTTCCTCCTACTGGTTCGATAACATCGGTCTCAACTGAGGAAAGACTTGCTGTTGTACTCTTCACACCTTGATCTTGGGGTTCCCAACAAGACTCCACATCAAGCACCAAGTTTTCTGGCGCCATCAAGGAGTCATCACCAGGGCAGACGCACCCCCAGGCGCGGGCCAGGCTTGGCCGCGCGACCAGTGGGTGTGGCCCCTGGTGGCTCCCCTCCATCTCGTATTCTGGCGCCGTGTTCCCCACGGTAAAATATTGACTTTGGCTTTTGTCCCGTCCAATTCCGAGGATATTGATTTTCAGCCTTTTCTGGAACCAAAAACAGAAGAAAACAGGCAACTGGCACTGTGGCATCTTGTTAATAGGTTAGTCCAGAAAAACATATAAAAACACCTCAAAGTGTAGACAAAGCAAAGCAAAGTAGATACTAAACAAGCATGGAACATAAAAAATTATAGATACGTTTTCAACGTATCAATGGCAAGCATCAAACATGATATCTTCTAGAGATGATGCATTTTGATCTTGCACAACACTTCTTATTCTTGTTCATTTCATCTACCTTGAAGCCAACACATGCTCCAAGCGATGCTAATGGACAAATCCTACAAGTGCAACTTAATACATACATTAGTCCATACAGATTATCATTAATTACCAAAACCACACATGGAGGCCCACATGCTCTTTCAGATGCCATGCTCTATATAAAGACGTTTCAGGAACCCAATGTAACTAAGAAACATTTCAATGGAGCTTGACTCACCGAGAAAGGAACATTCGTCCTCATGTTGGCATGATATTGTAGTCCTTGTCCCACATGAAAAACAAAAACAAAAAAACACCCCTCACGTCTCTTCCCGAGGAGACCAACCCTAGAGCTGCCACCAGAGAAGCCCCTAGGAGATCCTCACCAAAACTGTTATTAGCCTCGTCCATGGCGGTGCCGAGCCCTAACACCGAAGGAGCTGGAGGAAGATCACGATGAAGGTGGTTCAAGTGCGACTGGGGCGGTGCAAGGATTTCCCATCACGCGTGGCGGCCGGGACGGTGCCCCTAGGTCAAGGCGGTGGTGTTGCCTCCCCGTTGCTGTAGCGATGCGGGTCATGGGTCCCACCTAGATCAACCGTCGATGTGGTTCTTGACGATCGGCGATGCATGTCAATGGCCACGGCCTTCAGGGTGGGCGCGGCATGGCAGTTCTATCCGGATCCCATGCGTGGCCTTCTGGCTCGTGTGGTGTGATACATCGGAAACGTATCTATAATTTTTGATGCTCCATGCTTGTTTTATATCATTTGTCTTATGTTTTCACTTTGAGGTGTTTTTATATCTTTTCTGGAACTAACCTATTAACAAGTTGCCATAGTGCCAGTTGCCTTTTTTCTGTTTTTGGTTCCAGAAAGGCGGAAAATCAATATTCTCGGAATTGGATGGGACAAAAGCCAAAGTCATTATTTTCCCGGAGCAACACGGAACCACGAAGCAGATCCGGAGGGGGGCCATAGGGGGTGTGGGCCCCCTGGACCCCCACCGACCTTGACTCCTGCGCCTATAAGAAGCCTCCGACCCAAAAACCCTAGGGCATCCAGAAGAAATCCACGAAAACCTCTGTAGCGCCGCCGCCACCGAAGGGGAGATTCGGGGGACAGAAAGTCTCTGTTCCGGCACCCTGCTGGGATGGGGAAGTGCCCCTGGAGCCATATCCATCGATCTCCACCACCATCTTCATCACCTTTGCCGATTCCCATGATGAGGAGGGAGTAGTTCTCCTTCTAGGCTAAGGGCTCTACCGGTAGCTATGTGTTCATCTCTATCTCTATGCATGATATTGTGGTCATGAGCTTTGTAATCAAGTATATCAACCTTGCTACTCAAGTGCTTCATTAGATCTCTGCTCTCCCCATGTGTGTGAAAGTGACAGCGTGCACGCCATGGTGGCACTTAGGCTTGAGTCTACATAAATACTCTTTGTGCTTTAATAGATCTATGCTTTTCCCATGTGTGTGAAAGTGACAGTGGGCATACCGTGTGTGGCACTTTGGCTAGATTGAATATTTGTTATGAGTTATATTTGGAGTTGGATGTCTCTATGAAATTGTGGTGTCTGTTGGAACCATCTAGCGCTCAAGGTGACAGTGTGGGGTTATCTAGATTGGGGAAGGCGGACTTTGAGGTGTGCTATTATAGCCCTACGATGGATTAGAGTGTCCAACCGGAGAGTAGTTAAGAGTAGTATCATGAAGAGAGGATATTTATATGAGAGCGTGTTCACTAGTGAAAGTATGATCCCTAGGCCTTGTTTCTAAGCATTGAAACACCGTTTTCTACTAGATCTGTTGCATGTTTGCTTGCTTCCTTCTTGTTACCTTTAGTCTTTGCCTCACCGTCAAGCTCTTTTCTGGCACCGTTACCACTTGTATTTCACTATCTCTTCACTGAACTAGTGCACCTATATTGGGTGTGTTGGGGACACAAGAGACTTATTGTATCTTGATTTCAAGGTTGCTTGAGAGGGAATACCTTTGACCACTTCCTCCCTGAGTTCGATAAACCTTGGGTAATCCACTTAAGGGAAACTTGCTGTTGTTCTACAAACCTCTGCACTTGGAGGCCCAACAACTGTCTACAACAATAGAAGTGCGTAGACATCAAGCTCTTTTCTGGGAGGTTTTGGGCTTTTACCTTCCCTCCACGCCATAAGCTCTTTTCTGGCGCCGTTGCCGGGGAGGTAAGGTAAAAGGTACTCACATCCTCCGGTGTGAGTGCTCGAAGTTATTTCCTTTAGATTCTGTAGTTTTGTATTTTTGTTTCTTGTTTTCACTAGTTAGGCTTAATGGAAAACAACAACAAAATTAGAGAGCTTTATAGTGTTTATCTTGAGTTAGGACATGAAGTGTTTGAAGAGAAAATTAAAAAACCTATGGAACTTTATTTGCATGCTAATAGCAATGTTATTAGTATGAAATTTTTGAACACCTTTGTTGCTAATGCTATGGAAAATTCTAAGCTTGGGGAAGCTAGTTTTGATGAAAATGATCTTTTTAGTCCCCCAGCTTTGGAAGATAGCTATTCTATTTCTTATGATGATACCAAACCTCCAATATATGATGATTACAATGATGAGTATGATATTTTAAGTCCACCTACTATTGAGGAGAAAATTTATTATGATTACAATATGCCTCCTATATTTGATGATTATGGTGATGAGAATAGTAATAATAGCTATTTCGTTGAATTTGCTCCTACTACAATTAATAAGAATGACTATGCTTATGTGGAGAGTGATAATCATTATATGCATGTGGCTCATGATAAGAATGTCTTATGTGATAGTTATATTGTTAATTTTATTCATGATGCTACTGAAAGTTATTATGAGAGAGGGAAACATGGTCTTATGCATCTCAAAAATATTAAGTTTCCCCTCTTTATATTGAAAATCTTGAAGTTGCACTTGTTTTGCTTTCCTATGTTTGTTGCTTTGTGATTTAATGAATTGTTTCTTTACAAGATTTCTATGCACAGGAAGTGGGTTAGACTTAAATATGTTTTGAATTTGCTTCTTGATGCTCTATTTTACTTCAATTCATATTTCTTATGTGAGCATCTTCTCAAACTATCATGCCTAACTTAAAGGCGTTAAAGAAAAGTACTTGTTGGGAGATAACCCAAGAGTTTTCTTTAGCCTTGGAAGTTATTACTTCTGTAATGACCTCTTCTTATCTTTTTTTTTTTGCTTTTTTGTGCCAAGAATAACCTCTAATGAGAAGGAAGTAAGATTTGGGGAGTTGCTGTCCCGAAATAGATTTCTGTCCTCCACCATAAAAATTAGTGAGGAGTCTCTGTAAGTCGGATTGAGCTTAAAATTTACGAATAAATCCCCCAGTATGTTAGCTA
The DNA here is from genome assembly GCA_023614405.1 of Avena insularis. Classification (NCBI taxonomy): domain Eukaryota; kingdom Viridiplantae; phylum Streptophyta; class Magnoliopsida; order Poales; family Poaceae; genus Avena; species Avena insularis. The sequence continues at coordinate 23,123,648 of CM042689.1, read as the reverse complement.
ACTTTCGTTAGTTAAACACTTTTTGATTTGAGCAACATAAGATCTTCGAAAAAATAAGTTTCTACCTGCTGGTCTGTTTTGACAGATTTCTGCCATTATTTGCATTTGCTTCTTATTGATTCCTTTTTGGGTTGTTTTGGGGGAATTGAGATTTTTGAAGGAGTTACTACAATAGATTGTGTTTTTAGTGAAAAGTTTTGCTATTCCAAAGCTTTGCCTGAGGTCTAATATCTTTTGAATACACTAATGTTGCTAATGAAGATTGTGTGAAGTTTTGTATGAAGGAAAATTTTCAGATGTAGAGAGAGAATGATGTAATGAGATGAAGAACGGACAAAAGCTCAAGCTTGGGGGTGCCACCCCGGTGTCACCCCAAGAAATTTCCAAGAGGTACAAGCGTCAAAGCTTGGGGGTGCCCAAGGCATCCCCTTCTTCATCAATAAAAAGCTCAGGTCTGTCTAGACACTTCGTTTTTTTGTTTCATGCATTGTTGTGTTGTTCTTGGAGCGTATTAGTTTTCATTTTTGGTTTTGTTTGCTCAATTTGCTTGAGTAAGTTGGTTGGTCACAACACACTTCTTTTGGAGAGAGACGCACTTTGTTTTCATTGCCTAGAACACTCTAGTTTTACTCTTATTGTTTTGTGAGTGTTCACTTTTGCTAGCACTGCGTTCAGCCTTAGTTTTCTTGTGCTTTCATCTTAGAACTTTTTAGTTCTCCTTTGTGGATTAGTGAAACAATCTCACTGATCTTTGTTGATTATTATCTTTGTGAGTTGTTTCAAATAAGTCGATTGGTGTTGGAAAAGAATAGGAAGCTTCATGCTTATAGTGGTACAAAAGGGAGCTTGCTTTGACTGTGGCTTAGAGTTTATCATGTCATGCTAGATGTTGTTTTGACCTTATGCTTAGTGATTATTGTTGTAGCATGACTTGTTCCAAACAATTAGAATTGCTTAATGTGCCTTGAAAGAATCATGCGTTGTTTTAGCATACAAAAGCATAATATTGTGGTATTATCCTTTGATGCTTTGTTTGGGTTGACTTGGAACATGATCACACCATGTTATGACTATGAACAAGTCACCATAGCCACTATGATCATTTAGTCATTGAATTGTAGTACCACTTTATGCTTTGATTAGTAATGTTTTGTCGCTCTGCAAGATTATGGCCATTATTGCTCTCTTAGTTTTTTGCTCCTAGTCTTTTGCTAGCCTCCACTTGTATGAGTAAGCTCTAATCATGCTTCCAACTCCCAAGAAACCAAGTTATTCCAAAGTGTCCACTATGACCTCCTATGCATGGTGTGTTACACCATTACAAGTATATTCTTGTTTTCAGCTATCTTCCAATTAAAAAGTATTTTGTTATGTGAAAACTTAGTGATTAAATCCCTCACAAACTTGATGGCACACTTTATATTCTTTGCCCATAATAAACTTGAACCATTGTGTCGTCTATGTTGTATATGCTTACACTTATACGTTGGAATCAGTAGAACCATGCTGTCACAGGGAACGTATTCAACATTGCACTTGTACTTTGTACTTAGTTGATATCATGCTCTTTTGTATATGGATGTCACCAGTGTGAAATAAAGAGGGAACTTGTAAGTCCATGGAGTATGTATTTCGTGTTAGAGAAATGCCTGGGCCGCTAGTCTAAGCCATGCCTAATCATGGTGGAAACTTGCAGCATGACCATAGTGAGCTATCTATGAAGCATCCTCAATAAAAAGCTATGCATATAGGAAATAAAAAGATCGTTGAGATGATAATTGGCTGCTTGCCTTGTCATTTTGGTTATGGGATAGCTCCTGTACCATGTGCAAGGGGTACCCCGTTGGCGGTTCTCTATGATATGCATGTACTTACAATGACAAGAACTTACAGGTGACTGAAGTTGAGTAGCATGAGGTGTGGCCTCGTATTCAAGGGACTTGAGATTGCCAACTTATACTTTGTCAAGCATATGCTCCATAGTTTGTTCACTTTAACCTTAATCACTTCAAGATGCTTATGATAGGGGCAATGAGGGCTGAAAGCTAACAAGTACCATAATTTTAGGAAGCTCATTTTGAAACTTGAAATCCCTGCTTCCCTTTACAAAGAGCCTTTCTTCCACCATTATTTGAGTCTCCACCTTCTACTTTTAGGCACCATTAAGAGATCATAGTTGTCATTATGTGTGCAGTGTCCCAGAACTTATTGATTGATGCATATTGTGATATTACTTGTTCTTGTGCTATTTGTTTCTAGTCACCCTTGTGAACTTTGAAGGTGTCATATGCATCTATTTGCTACTATATGAGGGACAAGCTGATTGCCACTATGCCATGTTTTCTGTATGTGAAACAAACAAACGTTTTTCAATGCATGTTTTTCATGATCTTTGTTTGTAGCCTTTTGTGTTGCATGCATAGTTACTTTGTCCTATTGTTAGAACTCCATCTTTCATGCACATGTTTAGAGTTCTTTGATCCCAGCTTTTAATGCTTGAAAATGGTTTGATCTTGGTTTTGATGGTGCATGTCACCTAAAAAATTATTCTTTTATCACTTACCTACTCGAGGACGAGCAGGAGTTAAGCTTAGGGATGCTTGATACGTCGAAAACGTATCTATAATTTTTGATGCTCCATGCTTGTTTTATATCATTTGTCTTATGTTTTGTCTACACTTTGAGGTGTTTTTATATCTTTTCTGGAACTAACCTATTAACAAGTTGCCACAGTGCCAGTTGCCTATTTTCTACTATTTTTGGTTCCAGAAAGGCAGAAAATCAATATTCTCGAAATTGTACGGGACAAAATCCAAAGTCATAATTTTCCCGGAGCAACACGGAACCACGAAGCAGAGCCGGAGGGGAGCCACAGGGTGGCCGCACCCCCTTAGGCGCGGGCAAGCCCTAGAGGCGCCCACAGGGGGTGTGGACCCCCTGGACCCCCACCGACCTTGACTCCTGCGCCTATAAGAAGCCTTCGACCATAAAACCCTAGGGCATCCAGAAGAAATCCACAAAAACCTCTGTAGCACCGCCGCCATCGAAGGGGAGATTCGGGGGATAGAAAGTCTCTATTCCGGCACCCTGTCAGGATGGGGAAGTGCCCCCCAGCCATATCCATCGATCTCCACCACCATCTTCATCACCATTGCTGATTCCCATGATGAGGAGGGAGTAGTTTTCCGTCGAGGCTAAGGGCTCTACCGGTAGCTATGTGTTCATATCTCTCTATGCATGATCATGTGGTCATGAGCTCTGTAATCAAGTAGATCTACCTTGCTACTCAAGTGCTTCATTAGATCTCTGCTCTCCCCAAGTGTGTGAAAGTGACAGCGTACACGCCATGATGGCACTTAGGCTTGAGTATACATAAATACTCTTTGTGCTTTAATAGATCTATGCTTTTCCCCACGTGTGTGAAAGTGACAGTGGGCATACCATATGTGGCACTTTGGCCAGATTGAATATTTGTTATGAGTTATATTTGGAGTTGGATGGATTGTGGTGTCCGTTGGAACTATCTAGCGCTTAAGGTGACAGTGTGGGGTTATCTAGATTGGGGAAGGCGGTCTTTGAGGTGTGCTATTATAGCCTTACCATGGATTAGAGTGTCCAACCGGAGAGTAGTTAAGAGTAGTATCATGAAGAGAGGATATTTATATGAGAGAGTGTTCACTAGTGAAAGTATGATCCCTAGGCCTTGTTTCTAAGCATTGAAACACCATTTGCTACTAGATTTGTTGCATGTTTGCTTGCTTCCTTCTTGTTGCCTTTAGTCTTTGCCTCACCGTCAAGCTCTTTTCTGGCACCGTTACCACTTGTATTTCACTATCTCTTCACTGAACTAGTGCACCTATATTGGGTGTGTTGGGGACACAAGAGACTTATTGTATCTTGATTTCAAGGTTGCTTGAGAGGGAATACCTTTGACCACTTCCTCCCTGAGTTCGATTAACCTTGGGTAATCCACTTAAGGGAAACTTGCTGCTATTCTACAAACCTCTGCACTTGGAGGCCCAACAACTATCTACAAGAATAGAAGTGCGTAGACATCATGGTGGCAGGCAGTACTCACAGTGCTAGCGATATGAATAAAGGTGGTATTGGACTTGCTGATCTTCGAGCAACTTGTCACCGATTTGCTTCTTGTCGACCTCCTCGATCATGACAACGACGAGTTCCGGTCTTTCTCTCAGAGGTTTCCACAGTTTTGCATAAGGTCATGGGATATCTAGATCGGAATTGATTCGGCCGTGTGTGCCCTTCTCACAAAGCATGGCACGAACCTTCGCTTTCTTGTTAGTGCCACGGAACATGTCTACACATAGATTTTCATGGTATGGACAAAGATGGAGAAAGTCATGTCGGTTGTGATCGGAGGTTTGCAATGGTGGAGAGGTATTTCGGCTGTGTTGAAGAATGGCGGCATAGGTTCTTCCTATGTGTCAGGTCTTTGGTGACCTACAACAAGAACCTTGGCAAGATCGGGTGCAGCACAGGCAGACTACATTTTTGGTAGCTCTCTTCGATTACCAAGTTGCGATCTCCAAGGTGAAAGCCCAAGGTTTGGCATTTATTGGTTGTACTTGGCAATGGCCTTGCTAAAGGCATTGTTTTGAAAACTCAAACTTTCTCTAAGGTGAAAACCCCAAGATCTTCGATTGGGCGACAACAACGCTTACTCCTTGTTTCCTTTTCAGAGGTGTTACTTTTGGGGAGCCTACTCCCTCCGTCCGCAGATAAGTGGATATTTAGGAATTTTAAGAAAAATTATGGGATGAAGTAGAAAATGCATTGGGAATGTGTTATCCATGTTCTTTCTCATCTTTAATTCTCCCACCTCCAATGAGGTAAGTGCATGTATAAAATAAAGAGACCATTTGCTAAATGTTATTGGGCTTGATTTTCGTGAAGCAATTTTTCCTGCTTTAAAGTGCATTGGGAGGGTAGAAGTACACTCTTTTGTGGACAAATTTTAAACCCAAACATACACTTATTTGTGGACAGAGGGAGTAGTTTTCAGTACACAGGTGTTGTATTCAATGGTGGTTAAAGTTCTTATGTTGTGAGTGGTTTACACCGTGATAGGATCTTTATTTTTCATTCCTCTCTTTTTTATTTTGTTCTTGGTTATGTGCATACCTGGTGTCTTTGGACATATTTTTGGTGAAGAGGATAGATATAATTGGTATCTTCGCTATATTAACATATTCCCTTTGTCATAAAATGATAGTTAAGCATGATATCTCACAACTAGCATGTTATTTGCAAACACATTATCAGCATGAGCATAAGTTTCTTGTCAGTCATATCATCCCAATAGATTATTATAATATATATTGTTAGAAGTAGGCATGTGTCCAATATGTATACGTGTGATAATATGGTCCCTAGTAATTAAAGTTAGTTTCTAATCTATATCTACTATGCTTCAATTCCATCTCTACTACTGAAATGTAACCAATTCCATCTATTCTAACTGAATAGTAGAAATTCTTCATGTGCTTGAGATTCAAAGGAAGATAGAAAGCATGAAAGGTTAAATTTAGCAAAGATATATTTTCCTTTCCACCTCACAATTAGTGTGAGAAAATTGCTTTAAGAATTTCTTTTTGAGAAATCCTATTGCTTTAAATAATATTGTTAATAGTAGAGATGTGATATTTACATGGAGATAAGATCCACCTATATATGCGCAATTGTTTAGGGGGTGAAAATAAGTACTCACACTTTTTTATCTTATTAACACCATACAAACAAAGTATAATATCATGCTAGTTCTAATGTTTGATGCACTTTTGGCAATGCACATAAGATGTTGCTGAGTTGCAATATACAAAAAAAACAAAAATAGGCGGATTGAATTTTCGTAGACAAAAGATGATCTCTAAGTAAGATATGATGATACCTTTTATCTTACTCGCATGTTTTGTTGTTTAATTTTAATTTTAGGAGGAAGCAAATAATAATTACTATAAATAAACTTAAGAGACGATTCATTATACAATATGTTTTTTGTCTTATCTAGATAATGTATAATAAATGACAACAAAATTATCTTATCAATCATTGTATATGCCCTAACACATATCTCAGTGGTGGATAACACGAATGATCTGCAACAACATTAAATAGAGCGATAACTAGTTTGTGCTACTTGGTTTTATCCATCGTACCCTCTTCGTTGTAGACCGACCTCACGAAACCCAGACGGAGCATTTCCGTTGAGTCAAGACTTTTGACCGTTACTGCGCTAACACGTGGGACTGTGAGAGTGATATCCATGATGGGCCAACTAATACCTTCGATCTGGATTCATGGATGTAGTATAATAGTATTTTCTCCTAGTAGACCCTGGTTTAATCGAACCTTGGGAAATAATGCTAAAAAGAATTAAAAAGGACATGTCTGGAAGACTTTTTTTTACCTTCGTTTATCAGACCACTCTAGTTTACTTTATATCGTGAGTTGTTTCAATGGATGGAGATAGGCCAGGGTTCAAGATTCACCTATAGTTGCACATCATATGGAATAAAATATAATAATATGCACAATCATGTGTGATGTTTTAATAGAGATAAACTTTGTGGAAAGCACATCCTGATATACTAAAGCCCCTGCGAGTCACATGCATAACAATAGCCTTTTGATCCAACTGTTTGTACCACAAAGTACCGGGCTACAAATAGTTATTAAGTGGAAAACATAGAACAAAGCCTTAAGAAGTGATGTTGTTGTTCCCGAACGGGTCACTAAACAAAGACCGTATAACCATTTATGTTACTGGGTTCCTATGATATTATCGCTAGCCAAGTATCTCACCTCAAGACTTTATCGATGTCGGGGGTTTTAGGTGTTGGAATTATGCCCTAGAGGCAATAATAAAGATGTTATTATTATAATTCTTGTTCATGATAATGTTTATATTCCATGCTAGAATTGTATTAAGCGGAAACTTTAATACTTGTGTGGATTGTGAACAACACCGTGTCCCTAGTACGCCTCTATGGACTAGCTCATTGATTAATGATGGTTAAGGTTTCCTAACCATGGACATGAGTTGTCGATTAATAATGAGATCATATCATTGGGAGAATGATATGGTGGACAGACCCAAACTAAGCGAAGCAATTAGATCGTGTCATCGTGTTCGTCTTTGCGAAGCTTTTCTTATGTCAAATATTGTATTCCTTAGACCATGAGATAATACAACTCCCTGGTATCGGAAGAAAGCTTTGAGGTCATCAAACGTCATCCTATGAGAGGGTGATCATAAAGGTGTCTCTCAGGTGATCGGAAAGTATCTGTTGGGTTGTATGTATCGAGATGGGATTTGTCCCTCCCAAGTCGGAGAGATATACTTTGGGCCCACTCGGTAATCGATATCAACACCGCTTGCAAGCATGTGGTTAAGGAGTTAATCACAAAGTGATATCGGATTACGGAACGAGTAAAGTACTTGCTGTGAACGAGATTGAACTAGGTATGAAGGTACCGACGATCGAATCTTGGGCAAGTAAAATATCGCGAGATGAAGGGAATATATATATGGGATTGCTTGAATCCTGGCATCATGGTTCATCCGATATGATCATCGATGAATGTGTGGGAGTCAATATGGGTTTCCAGGCCCCGCTGTTGATTATTGATAGAAGATCATGTCTGCATATTCTCGAACCCAGGTCACACACTAACGTGTCTCGACGCTAGGATAGATTGGATAATTGGTTTATGAGTTTTTGTTCGGAGTCTCGGATGGGATCCGGGACATCACGAGAGGTTCTGGAGTGGTCCGGAGAATAAGATTCATATAAGGCAGTGCAGTTTTTGGAGTTCGGAATTGTTCCGGGTTAATCGGTATTGTACCGGAAGCTTCTAGAACTTTCCGGAAGGGGACCAACATGGACACACCTTCCGGGAGGGGGAATGGGCCTATGAGGGAGTGCCCTGTCCGCATTGGGCCAGGGGCACAAGGCCCCATAGGGCCCAGCCGGCCAAAGAGGGTTTAAACCCTAGATAGAGCTTCTAGAAGGGGGGTTTCCTTGCCCCCCACTCCTCCTCCTTTGGGGCCACCGTTTTGGCTTTGGGGAGGGGCTAGGGCTGCGACCACCCCTCTATATATAGAGGGCTGGGGGCGCACCACCCCCCTACACCTTCCCCTCCAACCCTAGCCGCCCTGCTGCCCTCCTCTCTCCCTCCCGACTGCTTGTAGGCGAAGCCCTGCTGCAGAAATTCTCCACCATATACACCACGCTGTCGTGTTGTAGATCCAATCCGTATCTCCACCATACTTGCTGGTCCGAGGAAGGAGGAGACGTCGAGGTGCTGCACGTGTGCATCTCACGGAGGCACCGCCACTTGTGGTGCTAGATCGGATCGGATCGCGAGGAGGAGAAGCGAGTATGACTACATCACCCACGTTCCGGCGAACGTTCCGCTGTGCGAATCTTCAAGGGTATGAAGATCTAATCCAATCTCTCTCGTTGTTTGCATCTCCTAGATTAGATCTTGGCTTTCCCTCTGTTTGCATCCGTAGAAAATTTTGATTTACTATGCCACGAAACCCTTCAGTGGTATCAGAGCTAGATCTATGCGTAGATGTGTTTCACGAGTAGAACGCAACATGGTTGTTGCGGGCGTTGATGTTTTCTGTTGCAAGCCTCTTGTTTGTGTTCTTCTTATGGCGCGGATAGTGAGATTGAAGCGGTCCAGGCCAACCTGACGCGGACGTCGTTCGCGAGACCGCTCCGCACTTGACGTGTGGCTTGTTCCACATGCGGTGGTGGATGCCGTTCTCTCACTATAGTTGTCATGGGATTAACACCGGAGTTTGGCAACCATAATATCACCGTTGTGGCTTTCCGTAGGTAAGAATCGTTCTTAGCATCTACTCCCATAAGCCATGTAAAACATGCAACAACAAAGTAGAGGCGTCTAACTTGTTTTTGCAGGGAGTGTTTTCTGTGATATGGTATGGCCCAAGATGTGATGTGTATAATGTATGCGATGATCATGTTTTGTAATGTTTCACGACTTGCATGTCGATGAGTACACAACCGGCAGGAGCCATATGGTTGTCTTTATAATTGTGTATGACCTGTGTGTCAACTTCTTATGCGCCATGTAATAGTTTCACTTTATCGCTAAGTAGTTAGCAATAGTTGTAGTTGCTATTCGTGGTGGAGGCAATCATGGTGGAGTGATGGAGATCATGCCGGAACGCATAAGATGGAGATCATTGAGCGAAGATTGGCTATACCATGTCACATAAAGTTATATGCATGTGATGTTTATCCTTTTATGTATCTTATTATGCTTAGATCACGACGGTAGCATTATAAGATGATTCCTCAATTAAAGATCAATATAAAAACTGTGTTCTCCCCAAGTATGCACCGTTCACGAAAGTTAAATGTGTCCAAGCATCACGTGATGATCGGGTGCTATAGACTCTCGCTCACATACAACGGGTGCAAGCCAGTTTGCACACGGAAATACTTGGGTCTAACTTGACGAGCCTAGCATGTACAGACATGGCCTCGGAACACATGAACCGAAAGGTTAAGCATGAGTCATATGAATGATATGATCGACACTTCGTTGTCCACCATTGAAGCCACATCTCTTCTCGTGATGATCAGATTAGGTGTGGTGAATTTGGATCATGTTCACTAAACAACTTGAGGGGTGTTGAATTTAGTGGGAGTTCATCTAGTAATTTGATTAAGTTGAACTATTTATCATGAACATAGTCTAAGTTGTACTTGCAAATCATAGATCACATGGCCAAGTCCAACTTCAACTTCAACGCTTTTTCTGAGAAGGAAAAGCTTAGAAACAATGGGTCTAACTTCACCAATTGGTTCCAATCTAAGAATCATTCTCTCTGGCGGTCAAAGGACTATGTCCTTGGGAAAGCGTTAGGTGACCCTCTGAAGCTGCGGTGATGAGAAAGTTGTCTATCGGTCCAAGAAGATGATTATGGTGTGATTAAGAGCACCATGTTGTTTGCTATGGAACCGAACTTCAAAATCGTTTTGAAGACTATCCGCCCTTTGAGATTCTCAAGAGCTGAAAACCATGTTTCGACTCAGGCCCGTTAAAGAGATATGAGATCTCGAGAAGTTATTTAAGCGCAAGATGGAGGAAGGAGTTCCGTTAGTGAGCACGCCATTAAGATGACGGGCTACACTCAACGCCTTGAGCAACTGGAATGCACGATTCCAGAGGAGCTCAAGATTGATAGGGTTCTGCAATCACTCCCTCCCAGCTACAAATTTTTGTAGTGACTCACAATCAGATTGGTTCCACTGATACGATCACTGAGCTCTTCGCAAAGCTGAAGGCCGCGGAAGTGGACATCAAAAAGGATAATCATGTGTTGATGGTCAACAAGCCCACCTTCAAGAAAGGTAAGGGAGCAAACAAGCCCTTCAAGAAGGGCGGTGGCAAGCGCACTGCCCCTGCTGAGAAGAAGCTCAAGTCTGGTCCTAAGCCGGACACTGAGTGCTTCTATTGCAAGGACAAGGGTCATCGGGCGCAATCGTCCGAAGTACTTAGCGGACAAGAAGGCTGGCACCATCAAAGGTATATTTGATATACATGTTATTGATGTTTTCCTTACTAGCCCTCGTTGTAGTGCCTGGGTATTTGATACCGGTTTAGTTGCTAATATTTGTAACTCGAAACAGGAGCTACGGAATAGACGGCGGCTTGCGAGGGATGAGGTGACGATGCGCGTTGGCAACGGATCAAGAGTTGATGTGATGGCCGTTGGCACGCTCTCCTTAGTTTTACCTTCGGGATTAGTTTTAAACCTCAATAAATGTTATTATGTGCCTGCGTTGAGCATGAACATTATTTCTGGATCTTGTTTATTGCAAGACGGTTATTCATTTAAATCGGAGAATAATGGTTGTTCTATTTATATGAGTAACATCTTTTATGGTCATGCACCTATTGTGAATGGTTTATTTCTTCTAAATCTCGAAAGGGATGAAACACACATCCATAACATTGAGGCTAAGAGATGCAAAGTAGATAGTGATAATACTACTTATTTGTGGCACTGTCGTCTAGGTCCTATTGGTGTAAAACGCATGAAGAAGCTCCATTCTGATGGACTTTTGGAGTCTCTTGATTTTGAATCATTTGACACATGCGAACCATGCCTCATGGGCAAGATGATCAAAACCCGTTCTCCGGTATGATGAAGCGAGCAACGGACTTGTTGGAAATCATACATACCGATGTATGCGGATCGATGAGTGTTTCGACACGCGGTGGATATCGCTATTTTCTCACTTTTACCGATGACTTAAGTAGATATGGGTATATCTATTTAATGAAACATAAATCTGAAACATTTGAAAAGTTCAAGGAATTTCAGAATGAAGTGGAGAACCATCGTAACAGAAAGATTAAGTTTCTACGATCCGATCGTGGGGGCGAATATTTGAGTTATGATTTTCTCATGCATCTTAAAGCAAGCGGAATTATTTCGCAACTCACGCCACCCGGAACACCACAGCGCAATGGTGTGTCTGAACGCCGGAATCGAACCTTATTAGATATGGTTCGATCAATGATGTCTCTTACTGATTTGCCGTTATCATTTTGGGGTTATGCATTAGAAACCGCTGCATTCACTTTAAATAGGGCACCATCTAAATCCGTTGAGACGACACCGTATGAACTGTGGTTTGGTGCTAAACCTAAGTTGTCGTTTCTTAAAGTTTGGGGATGCGAAGCTTACGTCAAGAAGTTGATGCCGGACAAGCTCGAACCCAAAGCGGAGAAATGCGTCTTCATAGGATACCCTAAGGAAACTATTGGGTATACCTTCTATCACAGAACCGAAGGCAAAGTGTTTATGAAGAACGGTTCCTTTCTTGAGAAGGAGTTTCTCTCGAAAGAAGTGAGTGGGAGGAAAGTAGAGCTAGACGAGGTTATTGAACCTTCTCTTGAGTTGGAGAGTAGCGCAGCACCTGAAATTGTTCCAAGTCACTTTGCACCAACAATAGGAAGCTAATGACAAGGATCATGAAGCTTTGGATGATCACTTTCATCGAACGTCAGCGAGTCGACAAGGTCGCGTGCCCCTCCTGAGTGGTACGGCAACCCTGTCTTGACTTTCTTGTTAGTAGAAGACAGTGAACCTACGAACTATGAGGAAGCGATGATGAGCTCAGACTCTGAGAAATGGCTAGAAGCCATGAAATCCGAATTGGGATCCATGAGCGAAAACCAAGTATGGTGTCACATCCCAAGATTTTCCAAATCTTGTAATGTGAAAAATAAAATGAATAAAATAAAAACTTTGGTGATTTTCAGGGCCAGAAGAAACTTTTGAATCCAATTGGGAATCTTCAAACCTATTTTGAACAATTAAATCCTAAAGGGATTTCTAAAGATAAACATTTAATAAAGGCAAATAAAATGTTTTGGAATTACTATTTTGGATCTTTAAAGAGTTTTGGTTTTCAAAAGAAAAGGTAGATTTATAAATAAAGATTATTTTATAAAGCCAAATTAAACCTTGGCCAATATTTTGAAATAAAATGTTTTGTTTTGATTAAAATAGTAGAGGTTTATTTAAAACAAAATATAAAGGATTTAAATATCCAAGTTTTATTAATAAAGGTTTTACTATTTACAAAACATCAAAACTTATTTAATTATTTAAAAAAATAAGTTTTCCAAGTATTTTATATTCTCAAATAAAACCTACTGAAGTGTTTTTGGTTTTATTTTAATTTTCAAAATAAAGATTTTATTAAAACAAATCCTATTTGATTTAATAACTAAGGTCCATTCTATTTAATCATTAATGGACCCTAAAGTAAAATGTTATTTTGTTTTAAACAAGGTTTCCAAATATCTTTTATTTCCAAATAAAACCTACTGATTTGGTTTTAAAAAATATTTGGATTTCAAATGGAGATTTTATTAATTAAATCAAACCCTATTTTATTAAATAACTAAAGGTCTATTTTATTTAATTATTAAATAGATCCTAAAAATGAATAAAAATATTATTATTTTGGGATTTGGATCATGTTACTAAACAGAACCAAGTTCAAAGTTGTGAAGTTTGGTGATTGTTTGAATCAATTTGAATGTTGTTTGATAGTTTGAAATTCAAAACAGAAAAATAGAATTAGAAAAGGAAAAAGAAAACAGACAGGAAAAAAAATGTGAAATGAGCCCAGTACCAGCCCAGCCCACTAAGGCCCAGAAGCAGCCCAGTTTCTCTCCCTCCCGAAGAAAACGGTTGACACCAATTAACTGACCCGCTAAGTCAATGACCAGTGGACCCTCCCCCTCGTTTCTTTTCCCACTGACCGGTAGGCCCACTTCCCCCTGTTCATCGCCCCACCCCGCGACCTGTTCTTCCTCCCTCGCCGGCCGATGCAGGCTTTGATTTCGCGGCATCAATTTGCCTTAACACGGCCACCTTAACTCGCAGCGACCAGGCACATTTAAACGCCAGTGACTCCTCTCCGTTTTCCCTTTGTTTCCTCCCCCAAGCACGCCCCCAGGCCGCCCCAATTCCTCCCCGAGCGCCTCTGTCTCCGACGACCCTTCTCGCCGATTCCAGCCAGCACACGCCCCCTCCTGCCCCCCCGAACACACGAGCACGCTCACCGCATCCTGGCGCATCTTCCCACGCCAGTCATTCATCCGCGGGTGCCCTGTAACCTCGGCTTCGACGACGACCTGCAGCGCTGCCGTCTGTCTCTTCTCCGACAACGTCTCCCAGGGCGATCTGCAGCGACGACTCCGACCGTCGCCACCGTCTGGCTTAACTCCGACGAGCACTTCTGGTAAGCATCTGTCCACCCCTCTCCCTCTCGTTCAGGCATGCAAGATCTACCCTTCCTCGCGCGTCTAACAGACCTTTTATCTCGTCCTCCTGTGCCTCGTAGCCTCGTCCCCACCGTCGACCAGAGCCGCCCGACGCCGCCACCTACTCCGGCGAGCAATCCACATCGGACCAGAGCGCCCCTCGTCGAACCATCGGCACGTTGAGCATCGCCATGACCTCCTGAACCCGGTGAGCATCCTCCCCCTCTTCCTCGCTTCCTAGAACACCGGCACCGTCCACACACCGCGATCGCGCCAGCGTCGTGCCAGCCACTCTGTCAAACACGCGCGAGCCGTTCGATCTAGATCGGGCGAGCGAGATAGAATCACTTAGTCGCGAAGAGGTACGCACTCTAGACCACACGATCTAGTTAGATCCAACGCACCACGTTGGTGATCCACACCGAACCGGTACCGCCCAATGAAATCCTGCCGCGTGGCACTAGATCTGTTTAAAAGAAATTTTTGAATCAGATTTATTTGCAAACTTCAAACCCTTATAACTTTGGATCCACATGTCCAAAAATTACAAATTTTATGTCGTTGGATTCAGGAGAGCAAGCCCTAGCCAACCATGCCCTTAGTTTAGCAAATAGTATCTGTTAGCTTGTTTAATTTTGTAGTTTCTTTTGTGAGCTTGTTAAGGGTATAAAAATTGTTTAAAAATGATTTTTAGGTTAAAACCTTTGCAAAATGGTTTCTGGTGAACTTACTGACCCTAGGAACCAACCCATGGAATTAAAAATGAATTTGGTGAAATTTAGGATAAGTTATTTGATTTAGCCCATTTCTAGCCAAATGGAAATAAAGATTTTGGTTATGAAAATACTTTTATAAAGAAAACTTTGGGAAAATATTTTGGACCAAACCTACTGACCCTAGGAAACACTTTGTGGACTCAAAAATGTATTTGGTGAAACAAAATAATGATTCTTTGATTTAAAACCATTTCTAGTCAAATAGAAATGTGGTTTATTTATTAAAATTGATTTTGAAGGAAAACCTTTGAGAAATGTTTTGTTTTAAACTCACTGACCCCAAACCCCAAGTTTTGTAGTTTGAAAACATATTTGGTGAACCCTATAGGTTAATGCCTTAGTAAAAATATTTCTACACCACATAAAATGATACTTTGTTTTGAAAATGGTTTATGAAGTGAAACCTTTTGCAAATGACTTTGCCACTTTAGAAAATGACCATTAGGTGTTTTCAAATGTTTATGACCCATTAGGAACCACTTTTTCAAACAAAACAAAGCTTGGCATGCTTGCATGCATTACTTTGACTTGTCATTTTTTGTGTTGTTTTGCTTGATTGGTAGATTGAGTTGTACCTTGCTTGATTGAATTGTAGTGACTTGAAGAGTGTGATTGTTGCAAGGACAAGGAGTGAACTTATACCCTCTACCAAAAAGGCAAGTGATGCTTCATATCTTTTGTCCCATTACTTTCACTATGCATTAGTGATTTTGCTAAGTAAAACTTGCATGGATTTTATTTTGCTAAGTATGAACCTTGCTATAGGAAAACCTAGTAGATGAATCCTTAGTAGGATTTTCCTAAGTTAAGATTCCTACTACTATCAAGCTTAGCCTAGCTAATAGAAAACAAGGGTGGAATATATATTCACACTATGGAAAATTTCTAAGTCTGTGGACTTATGTTTTGTTTAATAAAACAACTAAGTGAATAAATCACCTGGGTGGAATGGAAGGAATGGTATGTTTTGAGTGGTTCACAAGGCCATGGACTTGGCTTGTGTATCTCACTTGTGGATGGCCACCCAGGAACAAAGAGATTTGAGATGTCAAATGTTGAGAAGCTTCAAGTGCAACCACTTGGCAATATGGGCTCTGCCATGATCATATAGGTTGCAAGAACTTAGCCATATGGACAGTGGGTGGTAGTGTTTGATAGGTTGGAGCGCGTCCATGATGGTCTAAGGGAAGGCTTCTGAAAGATCTTGTCTTGGGAAACCAAGTCTTGTGGGGAAAGTGCACCACCTCTGCAGAGTGTAGAATCTAAGTACTTAGCCATGTCCCTGGTAAAGGACAATTTGAGCATCAAGACATGGAAGCAATCAAGAATCTCATCACTCCAACTTCTAAGTTAAAATCTTGTGGTTTGAACAAGGGTTGTTTGAAATCTTCAATCTTTGATGGAGAGATGCCTTAGAAAAGGATCTTCAAATCTTTGATTGGGAAAAATGATTTTTTTTCAAAGCAAAAACTTAGTGTTTTCAAAATGTTAAGGAAAATCTATTTTGAGCAATGCAAGCCTCAACTCCACTTAGCCAAATGCATATAGATGATAGACTCCACTATATTACCATAGTATCACTTGCCAATACAATTCAAATGTATTGACCCTTGTGGCTGTAACTTGTAATGTTGCAGGTTTGATTGATTTTAGTGAAGATTGATTGATTAGGATTACAAAGTATACAACCAACATCTGCCTGTGGCACTTTGAAGATGAAGGACCCATGACTATAGTTATTCCGCTGCAATGTAATGTAATAGCTAAATGAGCTATGTAAGATGTAATAAAACTATGTTATTCCTGGTTATAAAGTTATATTATGACCTTTGTTTCTTGATATTACATCTTAACTGTGGATGCTAGCTATTGATCCAGGGACTAGCATTGTAAACACAGGGGATTCTACCTTAACTTATATTTTAACAAGGTTGGGTCAGTTTCCTAACCCTACATATGGACTTTGGTGGACCCTCCTAGCGACCGAAAGGCCGTTGAGTGCAAATGGATCTTCAAGAAGAAAACGGACGCGGATGGTAATGTTACCGTCTATAAAGCACGACTTGTCGCAAAAGGTTTTCGACAAGTTCAAGGTGTTGACTACGATGAGACTTTCTCTCCCGTAGCGATGTTTAAGTCCATTCGGATTTTATTAGCAATTGCTGCGTTTCATGATTATGAAATATGGCAGATGGATGTCAAGACTGCTTTCCTCAATGGCAACATTGATGAAGAGTTGTATATGATGCAACCCGAAGGTTTTGTCGATCCTAAGGATGCTGATAAAGTATGCAAACTTCAGTGTTCCATTTATGGACTGAAGCAAGCATCTCGGAGTTGGAACCTTCGTTTTGATCAAGTGATCAAGAGCTTTGGATTTGTTCCAAATAGCTACGAAGCTTGTATCTACAAGAAAGTGAGTGGGAGCTCGGTGACATTTCTGGTACTATATGTGGATGACATATTAATTATTGGAAATGACATTAACATGCTTAACGATGTGAAGAGTTATTTGAACAAGTGTTTTTCAATGAAAGACCTAGGTGAAGCTGCTTATATATTGGGCATCAAAATCTATAGAGATAGACAAAGACGTCTGATAGCTTTAAGCCAGAGTACATACCTAGACAAAGTTACGAAAAGGTTCGAATGGATAAGGCAAAGAAAGGTTCAGTGCCTATGTTGTCGGTAAGATATTGAGCAACGCCGATGTCCGACTTCGGTAAATGATAGGGAAGCTATGAGCAAAGTGCCTTATGCCTCGGCCATAGCTTCCATCATGTATGCCATGCTGTGTACTAGACCGGATGTGTCCAATGCTCTTAGTTTGACGAGCAAATATCAAAGTGATCCAGGAGTGGAACACTGGACAGCCGTGAAGAACATCCTAAAGTACCTAAATAGGACTAAAGAAATGTTCTTAGTCTATGGGGGTGATGAACAGCTCGTCGTCGTGAAAGGTTACGTCGATGCTAGTTTCGACACCGAGAAGGATGATTCTAAATCTCGACGTGATACGTGTATATTTTGAATGGAGGCTGTGAGCTAGAAGCTGCAAGCAAAGCGTGATCGCGGGATCTCTGATGAAGCGGAATACATGGCTGCTGCGAAGCGTCAAGTGAAGGAGTTTGGATCAGAACTTCATCACGAGCTTGGCGTGGTTCCAAGTGCATTGGACCCAGGAGATATTGTGTGACAAACTGGCGCCATAGCACTCGCTAAGGAACCAAGATATCATCCAAAGACCAAGCATATCAACATAAGTTTCATATAATCCGAGATTATATAGCAGATGGAGATCTGAAGATTAGCAAAGTACATACAGATCTGAATGTCGCAGATCCATTGACTAAACCTCTTCCACGTGTAAAACATGATCAACACTTCAGTGCCATGGGTGTGAGATTGTTGCCTGATGTAAACTAGATTATTGACTCTAGTGCAAGTGGGAGACTGTTGGAATTATGCCCTAGAGGCAATAATAAAGAAGTTATTATTATAATTCTTGTTCATGATAATGTTTATATTCCATGCTAGAATTGTATTAAGCGGAAACTTTAATACTTGTGTGGTTTGTGAACAACACCGTGTCCCTAGTACGCCTCTATGGACTAGCTCATTGATTAATGATGGTTAAGGTTTCCTAACCATGGACATGAGTTTTCGATTAATAATGAGATCATATCATTGGGAGAATGATATGGTGGATGAGACCAAACTAAGCGAAGCAATTAGATCGATGTCATCGTGTTCGTCTTTGCGAAGCTTTTCTTATGTCAAATATTGTATTCCTTAGACCATGAGATAATACAACTCCACAGTATCGGAAGAAAGCTTTGAGGTCATCAAACGTCATCCTATGAGAGGGTGATCATAAAGGTGTCTCTCGGTGATCGGAAAGTATCATTGGGTTATATGTATCGAGATGGGATTTGTCCCTCCCAAGTCGGAGAGATATACTTGGGCCCACTCATGTCGATATCAACACCACTTGCAAGCATGTGGTTAAGGAGTTAATCACAAAGTGATATCGGATTACTGAGCAGTAAAGTACTTGTGAACGAGATTGAACTAGGTATGAAGGTACCGACGATCGAATCTCGGGCAAGTAAAATATCGCGAGATGAAGGGAATATATATATGGGATTGATTGAATCCTGGCATCGTGGTTCATCCGATATGATCATCGATGAATGTGTGGGAGTCAATATGGGTTTCCAGGCCCCGCTGTTGATTATTGATAGAAGATCATGTCTGCATATTCTCGAACCCAGGTCACACATAACGTGTCTCGGCGCTAGGATAGATTGGATAATTGGTTTATGAGTTTTTGTTGGTCTCGGATGGGATCCAGGACATCACGAGAGGTTCCGAGTGGTCCAAGAATAAGATTCATATAAGGCGATTGCAGTTTTGGAGTTCGAATTGTTAGGGTTAATCGGTATTGTACCGGAAGCTTCTAGAACCTTCCGGAAGGGGACCAACGTGGCCACACCTTCCGGGAGGGGGCATGGGCCTATGAGGGAGTGCCCTGGCCACATTGGGCCAGGGGCACAAGGCCCCATAGGGCCCAGCCGGCCAAAGAGGGTTTAAACCCTAGATAGAGCTTCTAGAAGGGGGGGTTTCCTTGCCCCCCACTCCTCCTCCTTTGGGGCCGCCGTTTTGGCTTGGGGTAGGGGCTAGGGCTGCGCCCACCCCTCTATATATATAGGGATGGGGGCGCACCACCCCCTACACCTTCCCCTCCAACCCTAGCCGCCATGCTGCCCTCCTCTCTCCCTCCCGACTGCTTGTAGGCGAAGCCCTGCTGCAGAAATTCTCCACCATATACACCACGCCGTCGTGTTGTAGATCCAATCCTTCTCTCCACCATACTTGCTGGTCCGAGTAAGGAGGAGACGTCGAGGTGCTGCACGTGTGCATCTCACGGAGGCACCGCCACTTGTGGTGCTAGATCGGATCGGATCGCGAGGAGGAGAAGCGAGTACGACTACATCACCCACGTTCACGAGCGTTCATTGTCTGAATCTTCAAGGGTATGAAGATCTAATCCAATCTATCTCGTTGTTTGCATCTCCTAGATTAGATCTTGGCTTTCCCTCTGTTTGCATCCGTAGAAAATTTTGATTTACTATACCGCGAAACCCTTCATTGGGTACCTACAAGTCCAAATATCAAGGCAAGAGACAAGTAAACAAAAGATACAAATCCTTTATTCAAACAATACACAATGCTCTCATAGATTAGATCCACATAATTGTTGTGAGGTTTCACCTTAACCCGCAGCCTGTGAGGACTACTCACTCATAAGAATAAGATCAAGGTTAGAAAACATTGTGCAAAGTACTTAGATTAAAATCAAATTTTCTTACAATGGTCGTCGAATCAAAAGGAGATATCAAGTACAAAGTAATGACTGTAGCTAATGGAGAGGATGAAGGATGGAGGGGATGAACTATGGTGTGGATCTTCTTTGGTGGCGGTATGATGCAATCTGAGAATGGAAGCCCTCTGCGCGGCGACTAGGACCTCGAAATATATAGGCGCCTTCACGAAAGTTGTAGGGCTTAACGAGATGAGGGCGCCGCCACATGGTACGGGCGGGCCCTGCCCGTACCAGTGGTCATTATGGCCTCTGGCGCCTGGTGTTTTCTCTAGGATTACTTGGCCATGTAGACTTTCTCAAAATCTTCATTTATGGCTCCTCATTTCGCATTAAAAAGTGTGATTTCCTGCACAACACAATTTAAAGCAATGGTTTGCATATCTTTGAAATAGTTAGTTATTAGTGGTAAGGCTAGAGAGATTCTTGTCAATTGTTTGACTAAAAACAATGTTTAAACACGGAAAATGGCTATTTTTACAGCCATCACCGACCCAAAACTGAATGCGTTGTCTTTGGCTGTAAACCGACGTTGTCTCTATTGATGTTTAGTCCTACCTCAGAAGTTTAGAGAGATAAATAGTTTATAATCCTAAAAAAAGAAGCATGCAATGAAGATATCAAACCCCAGCTATCAACCAATTAAGTATTGATAGCTGGTGTTTACCATCTTAGTTTTTTCATATAAATATTTTTGATGATAAATCACTTGCTAATCATATCTCATGTTTTGTACCTAATTAATTAAACTCGACCTCAGATTAACTTTAGCCAAGTTAACAATAATGATGATAAGCAGTTTAGTTTTTCGTATAGATATTTTTGATGAATAAATCAATTGTTAATAATATCTCATGTTTTGTACTTGCTAAATTAAACTTGACCTCAAACTAAATTTAGTTAAGTTAATAGTGATGATGATAAACACTTTACAAATGATAATGTGACCGTCCTGATGCATTCTCTCCATGAGCTTAAACTTCATATGAAACTTATTTAAACAAATTATTTGAGGTCGATTTTAATTAAGCAGGTACAAAAGTAATCATACACTAATAGTCATGTCAAACAACCATACACCTAACTAACACACTATAAGTCATGGCAAACAACCATAGATTTTCATAAGTCAGTAATATTTACTTTAAAAAAAATCAATGTTTAAAGCTATGTTTTTTATAAAAAGAGAGGAAATTTACATTTTCCATGTGGCATACAAAAGAAAAGGAACTTTTCATCCAACTGTACACTATAAAATCCAACTGTCTTGGTGTTTTATCCTACAATGACTCATGTCAACAGAAATAGCGAGCCTCGGTCCTCGATGACAACGACAACATATAAATTGTTGTAGCATTGATTCTTCCCAACCCTGAGCTTATTCCACGTCCAACACATGAATAAGCTCGGGTACATGGAGAGGTGGTGGTGGTGGTCTCTTCGGCCCTCCCTCGCCTCCTTCCCACTCTCACGGTTTGGCTGCCTCTTTGGCCTCGTTCGATCCTCGTCTCCTTTCCCATTGTCCCGGTTTGGCTACCTCCTTAAGCATGCTATTCCTTCATCCCGCTCCCCTTTCTCGGCAGAAATGGATGGAGACAGCCAAATTGAGAAGGATGGGCAAAGAGGTGAGCATTTCAGAGATGGAAGAGAGTGCCAAACTGAGCAGGTAAGGGAGAGGATGAAAGAAGTGAATGGAAGGTATGCAAGATATGGTGGAGACACTGAGGCGTCTTATATAGGCTAGGCATGAAACAAATAACCGTAGATTTCCTATTCGAATGTGTGAACACAAACAGAAGTCAAATCAAGATTATTGACTATTTAAAAAGTTTATGATACCTAGGTTTAGTATTTTTCCTAGCAACTAATACACATAAAAGGACTATTTGCATTGGGTTTTCATTTTTTTTCATAGTTTCTTTGATTTTTTTAAATAGGGTCAAAATTTGCGTCATGAAAATTCATAGCAAATGGTTGAATCTTTCCAAAAAAAATTATGGATGCTAGATACAAACCTAATTAGGTACCTTAAAATGATTTTTCCCAATTTTCTAGACCAAACTAGCGCATAGTTGTAGTTCAAATTTGAATGATTTTGAAAAATCAGCCGCAACTCATTTAAATGGGGAAACTTAATTTGAAATCGATAAAAAAAATCATATCCAGGATTTTGCCATCCCATGTGTTCTAATATTTTCAGAATTTCAGTGGTGTGATTTTCCAAACTATTTATTGTACGTTCTTCACAAACTAATTCTCATTTAACATTAACAAAAATAAAAATGAACTTTTTGTGATAAAAAATTGGAAACTCATTTTAGCACTTTTGTTTGCAATGCCAAGATGCACCTTTGTGCAAAAGTAGGGCACATTAACATAAGCCATGGATATGGCCATCCACTAGTGATTTGGCTTGGAAGTAAAGATAACTCATAGATGATAGCAATATTTGTGACGGGTTTTTCTATTAGTTTGTGATACATAAGGTTTAGTATTTTTTTATATCAACTAGTGCACATATATAAAAGAAAAATTTGCGCCCGTTTTTTATTTTTTTTATTCCATATTTTTTCGATTTTTTTAAATGGGTTTAAAATTGGCAGTATGAAAATTTATAGAAAATGGTTGAATCTTTTTAATTTATTATGGATTATGAATATAAATTCTACTTGGGTACCTTAAAATGATTTTCCTAATTTTATGAACCAAACTAAAGCCGCACTTCTAGTTCAAATTTGAATAATTTCGAAAAATCAGTCGAATCTCATTTAGTTGGGGAAAATTAGTTTGAAATTCATAAAATACTTCATATCCAATATTTCTCCATCCCTTGTGTTCTTGTATTTTTCAAAATTGTAGAGGTGTGATTTTCCAAAATATTTATTATACGTTCTTCCCAAACTAACTCCCAATTAGCATTAATAAACAAAAAATGATTTTTTGTGAAAAAGAGTTGGAAACTCATTTTGGCACTTTTAATCTGCAATGTTAAGATGCACCTTTGTGCAAAACAAGGGCTCGTTATCACGAAGGCACCCATAGATATGACTATTCACTAGTGATTTCGCTTAAAAGCCAAGATAACACAGAGATGATAGCAATATTTGTGAAGGGTTTTCTATTAGTTTGATACACAAGGTTTAGTATTTTTCTTAGCACTAGTTCATATAAAAGGATTATTTGCGTTGATTTTCCAAAAAAATATTCCACAATTTCTCATATTTTCAAAATAGGGTCAAAATTGGCGGCATGACAATTCATACCAAATAGTTGAATCTTTCATTTTTATTTGTGGATTATGGATAGAAACCTACTTGGATACCTTAAAATGATTTTTTTCCAATTTTCTAGACCAAACTAGAGCAGTTGTAGTTCAAATTTGAATAATTTCAAAAAATCAGCCGAAACTCATTTAGTTAGGGAAATTTAGTTTGAAATCAAAATAATTGTTCATATCTAGGATTTATCCATCCCATGTGTTCTTATATTTTTAAAAATTATAGTGTTGTGATAGTTTAGACTATTTATTGTACGTTCTTCACAAACTAACTCTCAATTAGCATTAAAATAAAAAATCAACTTCTTGTGATAAAAATTTGGAAACTCTTTTTGACACTTTTGTTTGCAATGCCAAGATGCACCTTTATGCAAAAAAAATAGGGCATATTATCACGAAGGGATCCATAGATATGGCCATCCACTAGTGATTTGGCTTAAAAGCCAAGATAACTCACAGATGATAGTAATGTTTGTGAAGTTTTTTTTATTAGTTTGTGATACATTGGTTTAGTTTTTTTTTGGTAATTAGTGCACATAAAAGGACTTTTTGCGTTGATTTTTATTTTTTTGTTCCACGATTTCTTAGATTTTTTTTTCAAAATGGGGTCAAAATTGGTGGGATAACAATTCATAACAAATGATTGAATATTTCCAATTTATGTGTGGATTATGGGTATAAATCTACTTGGGTACCTTAAAATGATTTTCCCAATTTTCTAGACCAAACTAGAGCTGAGTTGTAGTCTAAATTTGAATTAATTTCGGAAAATCAGCTGAAACTCATTTAATTAGGGAAAATTAGTTTGAAATCGATAAAATTCTTCATATCGGGGATTTCTCCACCCCATATGCTCTAAGTTTTTCAAAATTGTAGTGTTGTGATTTTCCAAACTATTTATTGTACGTTCTTCACAAACTAACCCCCATTTAGCATGAATAAAAATAAAAACTTTTTGTGACAAAAAGTTGGAAACTCATTTTTGCACTTTTGTTTGCAATGATAATATGCACCTTTGTGCAAAAGTAGGGCACATTATGACGACGGAAGCAATGGATATGGCCATCCACTAGTGATCAACATCTCGAGAGCGTGCCTTGTGTGTTTGCAGTGTGCCAGTTTGTGTCCAGAGCACATTCTATCAACGGACGCAGCCTTTTTGACATAACAACAATATGTTATCCCCCACATCACAATATCATCTACTTATGTGTAGTTAATGGGTCCATTGATGAATAGATCGACCATATGGTCAAACAACCTAAAAGGCTTGTGGCATGACCTTGTGTGTTTTCCACTCGGAACAATGATATGTCATTTCACCTGGCCTTCTTTGTCCTCAAGACGCGGTGGCAGAGCTAGAGACATAGGAACAGGGGTGTTAGACTTGCTCTTTCCATATCTTAAATTTTAAATTAATATAAAACCATTCGAAATATTCACAATAAAACCACTCTAACATATTTATACATAAACCCAACTACTACTGCTACTAGTCCACACTAACTTATCTAACATAATTATACATATACATATGCAAACTAAAACTATTTCTCACGACACAGCGTTTCCCTGTCAACTAAGTCATCGTCGTCATCGTCAGAAAACCTCCAGTGGGTCCATCAGGTTCTTGCCCTTGCCATCCACCTCTATCAAGGCCTTGGCCTTGCCCTGTACCTTTTGGGATGCCGATGCCAACGACTCGGCCCGACCCATCCATAGATCCTCCTGCCATAGTTCTTCGATGTCTATAGACTCTGACAAAGTTTTTTGCGAGTTGTTGCTGCTCCGTGGCATCTCTAGCCTGATCTATGGCGTGATGGTCGGCCCTGGACCAGGCTAGAGCCTACTGCATGTTGTCATCCTCCTCATCAGAATCGATGTTGATGAAAGGAACGGGATCGGGATCGAACGTGAATCGGCGATCGGCATTGCGGCTTCTGCTCGAGCTTGGAGGAATTCTGCTCAATTTCGAAGGAGATGAGTGCAGAGACGATGCACTCAAGCTCGCCTCAAGAAACCATGGACATATGATGTGTCGGCATCGGCGGTTAGAGTTGCCGCCGCGATGGGGGTGGAGCGGCCGTCGCGACCGAGAGTGGAGCCACCGCGAGCCATGGAAAGGTCAAAGGACTAGACATGGGTCGCAACGAGATGAAGATGAGGTCAAGGTGGCGCGGGTGCAAGGAGAAGGGAATGGGACGCTTAGTAGGTGTGTCCGCTCGTATCGGAATTAATGGTGACCGAGGAGCATTCAACCGACTAAGGACGCAGCGGGACAGACTAGGCAAGAGACGGGAGGGCGGGGGCAGTAGAGAGGCCAGGCCAGTAATGTAGGCGTCGGGAAGCTTTTTTTCCTGCCGGGAGCAGCGCCATTGAAGGCGCACTAATTTGGGGACGGCGAGTGGCATAGACACGCACGGTTGCGCCGTGCCTCCGGGGGCAAAATGTCACCACAACAGAATCGTCCATTTAAGCTTATACCCAACCACACTTGTAAACTTGAAGTGGGTCTCACACGTACCAAACGTTATGTCACGAATGGTCAAAGGCTTGGCTAGAAGCCTAGAACGAGAAGACAAAAGTGAGGAGTGTTTTGAGCACTAGGCAAAACTGATTAGTACATGCTCTAGTACGGTACAGAAATAGTTATCCCTTAAACAAAATCATAACTATGTTGTTTTATAGTTGGACCAACATACTCCCATTTCAAACGTAGATATGCTGCGGTACAATATCCTTTATTTATATATTTGAAAAATGAACGTTTGTCCGAAACTTTTTCAGATAATAGTATATTCCTTACAAAACATCAGATGAGTCCAATTGAAAGTAAATGAAAGCGACCATAAAAACTATCTTAGCACATGACTGTACCCTGCGAATTGTCTTCACTGCTTTGTCGTGGGTGGATGCAGGTAAGGTTTTGTTGCCCGCCGTGCGGCCACCGTGATGAAGAGGTGCCACAAGAATTCAGACCACCAAGTACAATCTTTTTCTGGCCTGGTCGCATAGCTGCAGAGATGCCATCAGATCATTTTTTTATACGAACGTGGTTCTTACATTCAGATAAAAAACATTTATTCTTTTTCTTTTAAAATAGATTATTAGATTATATATCCTTTTAACTTAAAGGGCCTCAAGCTAAATTTTCACAAGAGTGAGCTTTTCTGTTTTGGTAAGACAAAGGAGGAGGAAGATTGGTCAGATTTTTGGCTCTGAGACTCAATCCTTACAGTTTAAGTACCTTGAACTTCCTATCCATTATATAAAACTAGAACTCAGAATGAAATCAAGTTGAAAGTCGTTTCGAAGGGAAACTGGGATGTTGCCAAGATGTCATCATCTGATAGACATGTCCTCATCAATTCCGGTTCTGACAAGTATACTGATGTTTATGTTGTCGTTCTTAGAAATACCTAAAGGGGTAAAAAAAAACCTCTTAGACTTTTACAGATCGAGGTGTTTTGGCAAAATGATGAAACAACAAAAAAATATCGATTGACCAAGTGGAACATCATATGTAGACCCAATGACCAGGAAGTTTTGATGTCGAAGTGCTTGAACTAAAAAATAAGTTCTTACTCAACAAATGGTTTTTTAAGTTACTAAATGAGAAAGGAGTGTGGAAAGAGTTGTTACGCAATAAATATTTAATGAATAAAATATTATCTCAAGTACAAGCCAAACCCACAAACTCTTCCTTTTGGAAAGGACTAATGCGTGTTTAAGGAGGAGTTCTTTAGCAGAGACTTTTTCAAAATTGGAAATGGTGCAAGCACTCATTTTTTGGGAAGATATTTGTCTAGGGATGCGCCCCTTGCTCAGCAATATACATCATTATATAACATGGTACAATGAAAAGATGTTTTTATATCAGCCGTGTTATCACAAAATCCTCTAAACAGCGGTCTCAGAATGGTTTTGCCAGGTCATAAGTGGTCTAAGTGGCTACAATAATGCCAACGATTCATGACAATCCATATTTTCGGTGAACCAGATAGTTTTGTTTCAAAACTCACATCCACTAGAGGTTTCTCTATGAAGTCGATGGATGGATACCTTATGGATGGCTATACTGACACTAGTACAAACTCGCTATTTAGAGACGTCAATTTCTCATAGGCCTCAGATGGTTTCTCGTTCCAGCTCAAGCGCATAGCTTCTAACAGCGCACCACCTGAGCCGGTTTTTCTTTGCGGCTCTAAAATACGTGACCTTAGACGATGGAAAAAAGAAAGCGCCTCTAACAAGTACGAGTTGGAGACGTCCAATATTTCTGACCGCTTGCAAGAACTTCTCAATCTCAAACGGCATATACTAGGGACCGTCTCCAATAGTAAGGCGACCTGAGTCAGATTCTAACAAATACCGTCTCTAGAACTAGTGTGTCTTGAAGCGTATTTGTAAATTGACCGTCTCTAGTGTGTGTAAACTATTATAAATTGTAACATGCTAATTCGAACCCGATCATAGCTGACATGACACATAATCATGATTCAGCAGCCAGATAGACAGATTAACTTAAGAACATATATATATATATATATATATATATATATATATTACTAGCTCGATCGCGGTAAACATTAGACAGATATATATAGTTGGGGAAATCCATACAAATTTAGCCATTACACATTATGGCGCGGTACATATAAAGTGCATTACATAAATCAACCAGCTAACATAATGAGTACTCTCTAAGAAACCAACATTGCATTTATAATGGGCCACCCCGTGGATGCTGCTGAACCAGAATATGTACCTCTCCAATATCTTTTTCATCAAAGCAAAAAAGGACAATTGTATCCTGCTTTAGGTTGAAGCTTCTCACCTTCTCACATCCAGTCGTCAAGATTGCATTTGACCCAGATCCCATCTTCATCCTAACCATCTTTGGATTTTTGATCTTCATTTGCCAAACATGGACATCAATAGGTTCGTCAAGGAGATTCTTTAGGTATTTTCTTGTGAACTCAACTCCAAATATCTCGGCAAGTACAAAGAATTGAAGAATTAGCATGCTTGTGATTACTGGAAGTATTTAAATATCACAGGATAGCTTGTTGTTGATAACATTATTAAGAATATATCATCTTACCAGCTTGCACTTCTTTTTCATGACAGATGAATAGGGTATCCTGTAGATGTAGTACTTGATTTCTAGTGGAAATTCGGGTTCACACCAGTCTAAGAGGAAGTCTACATGAACTTCTTTCAGATACATGTCGTTTCCAAAAAGACTCTGCTCATCAAAATCAGTCTTCCCTTGTATTGAGGCCCTGATGCAACAACAAATCAATGTCTACTGTCTAAACGCATACAAAACAAATGACTGCAATTTTGATGTTCTTTTGATACCTCTAAACTCAATCCTCTCGGTGGGCTCTTCATCTGATGATTGGAAATCAAAACCACCAAAGGTAAAGCAAAAATTGCCGTCGCTAGATAGCGGTATTGCATCATCACTACAAGTTCCCATTTGTTAAATAGATACATACAGAGAGCATCTTAATACAATCAAGATGCAAGCAGACTAATGAAGTGACAATTAAAATAGATACAGAGAGACCAATAAAAGTGACAACTAAATCTCTATTGCTAAAAGTGACAATTGAAGATTTTGAGATTTATACAAGGGGAAAAGAGTTGGGACAGATGCATGCCAGCTAGGAAGGCTCTCCTGACTGCGTCGTCGGGTCTTTGCATCTCGGTAACCCTAAACCTTAAATTCGAGAAGAAAAATAGCAAATTCCATGGCAAAATTCCTCAAT
Organism: Avena insularis; assembly: GCA_023614405.1. NCBI lineage: Eukaryota > Viridiplantae > Streptophyta > Magnoliopsida > Poales > Poaceae > Avena > Avena insularis. Next base: position 23,094,584 of record CM042689.1, on the reverse strand, counting down.
CGAAGCCATTGATTTAGCGTTTTGGGGATTTGGTTTTCACACATACCTACGTGGACAACGAAGGAGGTCCTTGGAGGCGAGGGAGAGCGTTCGCACTGCAGGACTGGTGGCGGCGATGGTGGAGAGGCAGGGGACCGGAGGCGGCGATGGTGGAGATACAAGGGACTAGCGGCGGTGGACAGTGGTCTGGGCAGACAGAGAAGAACAAAAGTGGCACGGATCTGAAATATTTGTCCAAATATTTTCAGATATTTGCCGCCAAGGACTAGCCTCAGACGGCTGCAAGTGGAAAACGTCTCTAAGAGCAGTCGTTCTCCGAATATTTCATAATTTGCCGCCAATAACTTCCCTGGCTAAGACAACTAGTAATTTGAAAAGGCTAATATTCGGAACTCCGGATATATTCGGAACTCCGGATTTTGATTATCCTAAAATTTGAGAATTATTCATAAATTAAAGGCAAAGAAAAGTGTTTATATATGCTTGCTAGAGTGAAATTGAGTCCCCTAAGACTAAATGAGGTTCATAAACTAAAGAAAATAATTTGCATAATACAAACCTTGGATCTTTACCCTGAAAGGCATGACGACTAGTGTTCATGTGACTTGCTGCAGAGCAATAAGGTGCAAGTGTTATGAATTTGACTAGTTCAAATGTTTAATCATGAAGTTAGACCGTTTGGTTACTTAATTATGAATGTTTCGCCAATATAACTTTTTCATGTACTCTTTGAAGGAAATCTCGTTGAGTGAATATTTGGAACTCCGAATATATACAGAATTCCAGATTTTGATTATCCTAAAATTTGAGAATTATTCATATTTAAAGGCAAAGAAAGGTGTTTATACATGCTTGCTAGAGTGAAATTGAGTCCCCTAATACTAAATGAGATTCATAAACTGAAGAAAATAATTTGTGTAGTACAAACCTTGGATCTTTACCCTGAAAGGCATTATTAGTGTTCATCCGACTTGCTACAGAGCAATAAGGTGCAAGTGTTATGAATTTGACTTTTTTCATGTACCCTTTGAAGGAAATCTCGTTGACTAATTCATGAATGTTTCTTCACTAGTGTGCATGATAATCACTAGTACAATCATCAGTAATATAATTGAACACTATAATTTTAAGAAACTCCATATATAAAGGAGTAGATTAATATATAGAGAGAGAGTGAAATTGTCTTAAAACCTACCAGAGTGAAATTGTCTTACATGCAACCGATTAATAATTAACTTATACAAAATAAGCAGGGACAGCATCAAGGAGACGCCTTAGCAGGGGCAGCAACAGGAGGAGCATACATAGCCTACTCCAGGGGAAACAGGCCAATCTTGACATATTCCTGAAGGAATTTGTCGTAGGCTGCGTGCCATGTCAAGGTCTTTGCCTGGTGCCACTGGACTAGCCCTTTGCCAACGTCCACCACATGCTAGATCAAGTTGTCGATGTCCGAGTTGATAACTCTGCCACAAAATGGGCAAAACAGCCTCTCCCTACGGTGGAAACGTATCTGCCCACGTCTCAACTTCCTCAGTACATAGCGGCTCTTGTTGTCCCTAAAGTACTTGCTAGAGTCTACGTCATCAGAATACTCTTATAGATTTTTAAGAACATAACTTAAAACTCATACATATGATTGACAACATATATGTAAGACAATATTAAATTGATTGAATCAGAGTTATATGTAGAACAAAGTCCACGGCCTCATAAGTGTCTTCAGGGATAACGTAAGCGAACCAAGTACCCATTGCACAACCTGTTGTTCTTGTACATTGCCCCAGGTTCGCTAACTCATCCTTGAAAAAATCTGACACCAATGTGTACTGCCTCTCTTTTAAGGCAAATTTCAATCATTGAACACAATAATATATATAGCAGAAACAATTCAAAGATCATATAGTTCATATGAGAATAAACCAGGGGCCTCATAATTTTTCTAGAGATGGAGTTGGAGAACCAAGTACCCATTGCACAACCTATTATTTTTGTACATTGCCCCGGGTTCGCTAACTCATCCCTCAAAAAATTTGACACCAATGTATACTACCTCTCTTTTGGGGCAAATTTTAATCATTGGCCACAATAAGATATATAGCAAAAACAATTCAAAGATCATATAGTCCATATGAGAATAAATCTAGGGGTCTCATAAGTTTTTCCAGAGACGTAGTAAGTGAACCAAAGTACCAACAACACAACCTATATTGTTTGTGTAGCTGCCTCAAGTTCACTAACCCATCCCTAAAAAATGACACCAACAAATGTGTGTCACCCTGCAATCTTTTGTGGAAAATTTCAATCATTGGCCTAAGTGAGAAACTGAAATGTAATTCTTACTATACACTATGAATGCATGCAATAACAATTGAAAGATCATATAGTTCATAGGAATAATATAGAATAAATCTGGGGGCCTCATAAGTTTTTCCAGAGGTGGGGTAAGTGAACCAAAGTACCAACAGTACGAGCTATATTGTTTGTGTATATTGCCTCAGGTTCACTTACCCGTCCCTAAAAAATGGACACCAACAAAATGTGTCACCCCATGCAATCTATTGGGGCAAATTTCAGTCATCGGCCTCAGTGAGAAACTGAAATATAATTCTTCTACACTATGAATGCATGCAATAACAATTTAAAGATCATAGTTCATATGAATGTAAAATAAATTTGAAGTCCTCATATATAAGTTTCTTCAGAGATGGAGTCAGCGAACCAAAGTACCAGCACAATATATATTGTATTTTTGTACATTGCCTCGGGTTCACTTACTCATCCCTAAAAAACAGACACCAACAAAATGTGTGTCACCCGCCCCCTTCAAACTTTTGGGGCAAATTTCAATCATCGGCCTAATAATGAATACAGAAACAGTTCAAAGATGATAGTTCATATGTGTAGAATAAATCTAGGGCCTCATAAGTTTTTTAGAGATGGTGTTAGCAAACCAAAGTATCAAAATTGCATAACTTATATTGTTGTACATTGCCTCAGGTTCACTCACACCATCCCTAAAAAAATCTGACATCATATATATGTGTCATCCTCTTGCACTCTTTTGGTGCAAAATTGAATCATTGGCCTCAGTGAGTAATAGAAATGTAATGATATATGCTTGTTGTGTACCGAAATCAACACTTAGCTAGCATGCCGTGTATAAACAAGCCGTGTATGAATAACAAGCCAAGTATATATAAATTTACTAGATGGCAGATGAGCAGATCTAATCAAATCTTCAAAACAATCGACTGTTCAAACCATACATATTCCATACATCAAGAGCAAAAGAATCTATAGATGATTGATCAAATACTATGTATGAACAGTGAAATCTATGGCTGCGACTAGAGAAGCTAGTGAAGTAGTACCTCAGACTCCTCATTGGAGACCTCCTCCTCGAACTCGTCGTTATCTGCGACTACGTCGAGGAGTTCTTGGTGTAGAGCATCCGCCGGTTGCCTCCGCCTGCCCCCCCCCCCCCCTAGATCTGGCGCTGGCACCACGATGTTGTTGGCCACCTGCTGCTCGACGGTGACGGAGATCGTTGTTGGCTGTATGGAGCCCGAAGCCTCGCCTGCTCGGCGACGAGAGGCGTGCGTGCCTAGATCCGCCTTCGCCTACTCGGCGACGACCGAGCCATGTGTTGCTGCGCCTCCAACTGGCTTCACCTCCGGATCGTCTCCATGCGTACGCTTCATGGCGCAGCTAAGAGGAGGGCAGTGGTACAAGCGAAGGAGCTTCGCCGCGAGCGGAAGATACAGATTGGGGTTTTGTGACTAAACAGATTGAGGAAAATGACACGAGCTCATGCAAGAAGAAGATCGAGCGGGTTTATATACACGGGACCATTCTTAGTCCTCGAGTGGACACGTGTGAGTGTGGACTCGTGTGGGTGGGGGATAGAACGATCTCCAATTTTTACTTTGTATTAACAACACGTGCACGGTACCTCGCGAAGGTGCACGATGCGAGTTTTCGAGGCGGACATAATAATGGTCTGCCTCAGTAGACCCCTAGAGGCGTTTAATATTTCTGACCGGCTACGGTTGAGTGATCTAGGGAGATGGACAATAATTGCCGTCATATCAGGTTCCATCTAGAGGCGTTTTGTTTAACGAGCGGCTGAGGGCGTTGTCGTACTAAATACGGTGCAGATTAAAAACCGTCTGAGGTTAATGTTAGAGGCGGTAAAAAAATTACGACCGCCTAAGGGTGATGAACACAGCCGGTGGATTGTATTTTTGAGGTAAACCGGCTCTAGTCCCAGTCTCTAAGTAGCGAGTTTGTACTAGTGTGGGTTTCTACGTAAATACTTGTGGAATTTGAAAGTACCTCTAATAAAAGTTTTTATATGGGTTCCAAACATAAAGGTGCTGCTTAAAAAATATAACCTGTAAAAAACAAACTGACATGGATGTAAGAAATATTGTTTTTGTGATTCCAAGAAAACTATTGAGAATCTATTTTTTAAGTGTCCTTTTTGCTCATATTGTGTGGCCCTCCATCAACCAATATAACGAATATGTTTGGAAATTGGTTAAATGGAATTCATACAAAGACTAAGGCTAGAATACATATAGGTGTCTTTGTCTTATGTTGGTCCCAATGGATACGTAGGAACAATCGTGTTTTTAACAATGTTGGATCTTCAAAAAAAATTGCAGGTTATTCATACAACCTCCCATTAGATACATCTATGATTTTTACTTCTGCAGTAGGACCAGCAGGAACTTATGGTTATTGGATGCATCAGTGTGCTAATGGTCACATGTGATATCTACTCCCAGGCTTTTTGGCAGCACACTAGGAGATTAGAGAATGGATAGATTTGCTTTGTTTATTTTGTTCCACTTGCTTATTCATGTATCGACTTTGTGTGATCTGTAAATTATAATGATTTGAATCTTTAAACTTCATAATAAAATATATTGTGTGTAGCAATTGATGCATTGGCCGGGTAGTACCCTATTTTCGAAAAAAAAACTGATCTATCTTTGTGTTGGCCAACGAGGCAGTGCCCATGGCATGGATGTGATGCAGTTGAATCGAGTTCACTACAAGGACATGGAAATTGCACAATTGAATTGTCTTCTTTTCATAACTTTATTCCTGGTAACTTCACTACAATAGAATGTTAGGGTATTTGCAACTTGTCGTTGCAGGTTTAACTATGCATTTATTAGATTGGATTCACACTTTAATTTCCAATATATTGATTATCATATCTAAAATTTATGGCTATGATTTTAAATCAGAATCACAAGATTTAAGTAACAAATATGACACATGTGTTCCAATTAGTGCAATAGGTTGGTCCATCACGTAATGCACATTAGAACATCTCTAACTGATGATAAAATAGGGTAACCAGAAAAAGTCTTTGGGCATGAAAAATTGGGATATAGTGCACCAAAAAAATGCTTCTTTTCTAGATGATGTATTTTAGATTGTTGCTCAATAGATAATGTAAAATAGCCTGACGCACCACACACATTCATTTCTTCTCCACAACTACATACATATACCAAACAAGTAATATGAAATTTCATATCAAATAAATCTAAACAAAGAAAACATAAATAGTACTTAATTATTACATCACAAAACAAATAGTTCATCTAATAGTGCATCGAATACCACACAAATGAGCACACAAACTACATGGAGTTCATCTCATACAACATAAGACACAGAATTAAAACTAGTTTTTACTTATACTTGACCTAACAACGGCTGAATCCAAAATATACGCAAGATCACCACATCACAAGAAGCATGTAACATAATTGATTTAGAGAATATGCGGAAAGTGTCTTTGGCACATGGGTAGCAGTGCTCCCTTCACTTTTAGATTATGGAAAATTTTAAAACCTCACACTTCTATGTCTCCAAAAATTATGGCATTAAATATATAGATAGATATTTATTGGAGAAGTATACGCAAAAAAATCCGTTAAACTATTGTGTTTTGGGAAATACAAAAATGACAAATTTCTAACGAAAAGATGTAGTATTTTACTATCAGAAATTTGTCTTTTTTGTATTTACCAAAATATAAAGTATTTTAATAGAAATTTTTTGCGTACACTCCTGTATATATTCATCTATATATTTAATGTCATAATTTTTGGAGACATAGAAATATGAGGTTTTGAAAAAAAATAAAAATATAAAACTGAAGGGAGCACTGGTACCCATGCGTACCAGATCCCTTCTCAAAAAAGATGCCCATGTAACATGGAATATACACGCGAGTAAAAGATGTCAGTGTTTTCTTGGTCTCCTACCATTGTGTTTGAATCTCTACTATCATTTCCACATTGTCATGGAGCCTTGTGTTTAGAGGCCGCTAACTTTTTGCTCCACGTCTTCAGTTAGGTGTCTCCACAAATCCTTGTGAACAGAGGAATTGATGCAAGCTCCTTATGCTTCTTCCTAAATACTACCTTTGTTCCGAAATAGCTTACCAAAACATGTTATATTTAGACACTTGTGCTTCGGTGTCCCCCCCCCCCCCCCTCTCAAAACTTTGAAGGGGTAAGATGGTCTTTTACTATTAATAGCTGATTATTAGTTGCTAAACCAGATTAGATTAGGTTGGTCCACCAAAGGCCATATACAATATTTACGTATACCAACTAAAACCTTCCGCCCAAAAAATATTCCTCGCCGTTTCGACGGGTTAACAAGCACAATGGCGATGAGGCTGTGCACGACCTGATGGAGTGAACGTTTTACTACAACGCGTGAACAGGCAAGCATACTCCTCATCGCAACTCACAACCACACAGGTCTCCATCTAGTGCACGTGGCCGCTGAACTGCAGGTGCCAGTAGCCATGGCTGTGTCCAATCCCGCTCCTGGTGTTCTTTGTCTGATTGGCACGCAGGAGCAGCCGGAGCCGAACCTGCTCCTGATGGAGACAAAGACAATGCACGAGCTAAGACGGTTGTACTTGGCCCGATCTTGATGATGCAACTCGTCGGGCGCTTTCACACGGGTACACTGCAAGATTACCTCGATCTCCGGCAAGACGTGCACGTATACAGTATACTAGACTAGCAAGCTGATGAATTTGGATGGAATTTGATAAGCACCTCTACCATACACGTGTATAGATTTTTTGGCAAACAGGCAAATCACTAGAAGCTAGTACCTATATCTAGAAAAATAAGGTTGTATGATGGCTCACCGCTATTTGAGCTGTGTTAACCAGTCGAACCATTGAGGAGTATTTGTCGAGCTGACAATTTTAGTTGGTACACGTGAATACTGTGTATGGGATTCGGTGGACCAATAATATAATCTAATCTGGTTTATGTAGCAACTAATAATCAGTAGTTAATAGTAAAAGACCATCTTACCCTTTCAAAGTATGGAGAGGGGGGGGGCACCGAAGCAAGCCTCATATTTAGAAATGCAAGTAATATTATTTTCTGTGAGACACCGTTTTGAAGTTCAAATTTGGCCTTAGGCCTCTTATATTTTCCATATAACATGCATGGTGAGAATAGGAGCATGATCGTTGAGCATTATTTCCAAATATGAACAGCACTCATTAGGAAACTTAGCACCTATCTATTCCATGAAAAACATGTTTGTAAGTGTATCTCTTGTTAGTTTGTGTGTAAGGCTGATCATAGTGAGAGTATCATATTATTAGTATCATGCATATGATACTAGTGTATGATATTATCTCTATGGTGGATGGTATCATCTAGTAGTATAATAATCTTATTATATTTAATTATTTATAGAATCTCAATGCAAACTTGTGTATAAGAAGTATTTATCAATAAAATTTCTAGTTTTATGTGCTATGATACGATATCATAGTATGATATCACTATCACTTCTCTCTTTAATAAATGATATGCCACATCAAATCTTTGCATGCATATTATGCATGGTACCACGTACTAGCATGGTTAGACACATTGTTTTGAAATAGCACTCAGGGTCTGCACATGCCACCGGAGCAATGATAGGGCGGAGAGGACCTTATCCAGACTTCAAGATGTAGCCTCCGCCTCAACATCTCGAGATAGACACTGAAAAAAACCTAAACAAAAAATGAGAAAACCTCCCATCAACGAGGAACCATGGTCTGCCACACCCCAGAGGCCCGAAGGCCACCAAGGCGGAGCAGACCAACAACGTCGCCGGCGGGAGTACAAAACCCTAGATGGGTTAGAGCACCGCCTCGAAATCGTCATTCTCCTTGAGTACCGATTCGACGGTTTGTTTGTGCCACAGGTACAAATCTAATGGGAGTTAAAGTTCACACAATATTTCACCCAACATCAAATTCCATGATCTGCATCCTGACTTAGAATAGTATGTCCTGCTCTTTCGGCCGGTCTGTTTACACTGCCCTGTAAAAGCTGTGAGGTTGGTTCCCGCTAAATAGTGACATGTCTTGCTATGTGGTGATGGATATGAAGCAAAAGTACTCGATGAAAAAAAGCAACAGTTAAATAAAATGTAAACTCCAGGTCTATGTCTGATTTGATGTCATGTCTCAATCATATAGTTATATATTTTTTAAATCATGCGTGCTTTAAGTGCATATTTGACGTGCTGCCCCGCAAAAAAAAAGTTGCATAATTGTGTTATTGAGCAATCACATACTCCCTCCAACCCATATTAATTGATTTCAATTTGGATGTATCTAGACATGTTTTTGTGATAGGTACATCCAAATTAGAGTCAAATAATATGGGTCGGAGGGAGTATTTTTAAATATACGGTTACATGTAAGTTTCTATAAAATTTTACGCTTGGTGTTGCTAAAGGACCATATTGTATTTGTATAGATATGTGGTTGTATATGTGTAGTCTATGTATAACTGTCCGTGTATTGTACGGTAGGGGAGAGTAGGTCTCACCTTGTTTCGGCGCAGCTTCAACAAGTTGACGGCCTACTCTGACGCTGATTGGGCAGGTTGCCCAGACACTAGACGGTCTACCTCAGGCTACTGTGTCTTCCTCGGCGCTAATCTGGTGTCATTGTCTGCTAAGCGGCAGCACATGGTCTCTCGCTCCAGCGCCGAGGCCGAGTACAGGACGATTGCGAATGTGGTGGCTAAAACTTGTTAGTTACGACAGCTTCTTCAGGAGCTTCATCGACCGGTGACTGGTGCCATTGTGGTTTTGTGTGACAATATGAGCTCGGTTTACATGACATAGAATCCTGTACATCATCAGCGCACCAAGCATGTGGAGATCGACTTGCATTTTGTACGAGATCGCGTCACCACCTGCGAGGTCCGAGTTCTACATGTTCTGAGTTCTTTCCAGTTTGCGGACATTTTTACCAAGGGACTACCGTCGCCTCTCTTTTTGGATTTTCGGGACAGTCCTAACATTCGTCGACGTCCGTTTACGACTGAGAGAGGGTGTTAGAATATATAACCATATTATATTTGTATAGATATATGGTTGTATATGTGTAGTCTATGTATAACAGTACGTATCTTGTACGGTACGAACTCTAGCCTTATAAGTCTATATAATGAGCAATACAAGGCACCACAACGTGTGGTTTCCCCTATCTTACAGATTTATGTGCGAGCCAACTATCTAAAAAGACCGATCTGATAGAAAAATATTAGTCAATATATTTATATTCAACGCTTCCCTCATATTGCGTGAGTAGGGTTTTGAAATGAGACCTCTTAGCTCTAATATCATAAAGGATTTATTCACTAGTTAACTATCTTAAAAGGCCGATCTGGTAAAAAAGACACTAAAATATATATTTATATTCAACATCTGCATATTTGATCTACTTGGAAATGATAAAACTCTGTTATAAAACCACTTGACAAAATATAAAAACATTAGGTGGACACTATAGATTTCCTGGTGGCAACATCTATTGTACCCATATAACTTCCACCTATAATTCAGTTCAAACATCCTAGCTTGGTAATTTTTCTTCCACCCGGATGCTTTCCACCATGATTCCGCCCGCCGTCGCTAGCTCTGACACCACTATTGTGGCCTACTTTGCCGCCGCCATCTCCAAGACTACCTCTAGTGCCGACGCTTTTGTGCACTCCTCCACCTCCACCAAGGTTGCCGCCGGCGCCCTTGTCCAATCCTCCGCCAAGGCCACCACCTCCGCCTGCTCCTTTGCCCAATCCACTTCCTCCACCTATGCCAATGCCGCTGCCTGCTCCAAAGCCGCCTCCGGCACCACCTCCCATGCCTCCGCCTACGCCACCGCCACTCCCAAAGCCGCCTCCTGAACCTCCTCCAAAGCCACCTCCTGCGCCACCACCACCTCCAAAACCTCCTCCCATGCCACCGCCGCTTCCTAAACCTCCTCCTTCGCCCTCGTCGTCTCCAAAACCGCTGCCAGCACCAGAGCCACCTCCGAAGCCACCACCCATTCCTGCACCAGAACCGGCTCCGACACCAAATCCTCCATCACTTCCACCACCCATGCCTCCACCGCCGCCACCACCAAAACCACCGCCCTTCCCTCCACCGATGCCTATGCCACCACCTGCACCATCGCCACCTCCAAAGCCTCCACCGCTTCCACTGCCAATGCCTCCACCAGAACCACCACCCATACCACCCCCACCTCCAAAGCCTACACCACTCCCGCCGCCAATGCCTCCGTCGACGCCACCACCCATACCGCCTCCACCTCCAAAGCCTCCACCGCTCCCACCGCCAATGCCTTTGCCGATGCCACCACCAAAACCACCGCCTTTCCCTCCACCGGCGCCTATGCCTCCACCTGCACCTCCACCACCTCCTAATCCCCCACCGCTTCCACCGCCAATGCCGCTTCCAGAACCACCACCCATGCCTCCACCTACGCCGCCACCAAAACCACCACCCTTTCCTCCACCACCTCCAAAGCCCCCACCGCTTCCACCGCCAATGCCTCCACCAGACCCGATACCGCTGCCGCCTCCAAAGCCTCCACCGCTCCCACCGCCTATGCCACCACTAGAACCGCCGCCCATGCCTCCTCCGGCTCCACCACCGCCACCATCTCCCATGCCACCACCAAGACCCGTGCCATCACCCAAGCCTCCTCCGGCGCCACCACCTGCCCCGACTCCTCCTCCAAGTCCCCCACCACCGCCAACGCCTCCACCAGATCCTCCTCCAAGTCCACCACCAACGCCCATTCCTCCACCGGCTCCTCCTCCAAATCCACCTCCACCACCAGCACCCATGCCACCTCCAGCTCCACCCCCACCTCCGAATCCACCTCCACCACCCATGCCAACGCCGCCACCACCACCAGCTCCTGCTCCACCTCCAAGTCCACCACCAGCACCTAAGCCCGCTCCACCGCCGGCCCCTACACCTGCTCCGCTTCCAAAACCTGCACCGCCGCCCATGCCACCGCCGGCGCCGCCCCCTACACCACCACCACCTCCAAACCCGCCACCGCCACCCATACCAGCACCACCTCCCGCTCCACCCCCTGCACCAGCGCCACCTCCACCCCCTGCACCAATGCCACCTCCCACACCACCCCCTGCACCAACGCCACCTCCAGCCCCTGCACCAACGCCACCTCCCACACCACCACCACCTTTACCATGCTTCTTCTTCTTGTCGCAGCCCTTGGCCGCAACCATGTCGTCGGCGCTCCACTCCACGGGCTCGCGCCACGCGGCGGCGCTGGCCGCCCACCCAAGCGCCAGCGCCAGCAGCAGCAGGCATGCCATTGCCTTGCTCCCCATCGGAGCCATGCCTTACTTCCAGCCGCGAGCTAGCTAGCCACTCAGTAGCTTCGTGGTGGTACTGCTCGCTCGCTCTGTGTGCTGGGGAAGCGGGAGGCGCCGCGCGTGGGTATTTAAACGGCAGGGACGCGTTGGCTTTGGATTAAATGGGCTTGGATACGAGCCTAGCTGCTTTCGGTTTGGCGGCGGGCAGGGGAGCGTTGACATGGCTGGACCTGGATTGATGCGCGCGGCGATCATGAGCGCTCTGCCTTGCTTTGGTTTGTGCAGCTAGCTGTTCTCTGCATCATGCCTTTGCTTGCTCAATTGGTTGCCTAGCTTGCCTCCTTTTAGCCTGTGACTTGTATAGTTGTGTGTGCTGCATGCACTGGATGGTGTACCTGCTCTGCTCATTAATGGCGAGGAGCTCGCAAAGAAGTGATGTGGGTAGGAAGAGAGAAGAGGCACAGCTCGGCGTGCACGGGAGTGATCGTGTCTGAGAACTGGCGATAAGCTCTTTTTTCTGCAAGTGGGCTTGTTGTCCAGCCAGGCTACCAAATTGAGTCTGCTTTTAGGTGTTGATGCTTTAATCGTTAGCACTCTGTCAAAATTCTCCATTAACTTTCTCAAAAAAAAACTCTCCATTAACCTGATAGCAAAGAGGAATGTGAATGTACCGGTGTTATCGTGGCAAACTCGGAGATGAAGTTGGTGACAGTTCAGACAAAACCGAGCAAATCCACCCTGGCCAACTCGGGTCAAAGTGGGCTTGCGTGCGTTCTTATAAACACCAAGGCATAGATCGATCGAGATTATATACTCCAAGACACTAAGACAGCCGACTGCTGTTGATACAGTACAGAACGCATGCCATCAAAACTGCTAACTAGCTACGCCTACAGATGCCAACGACGACATAAACATGGAAATAAAGACAAACACTGCGGAAACTGATCTAAACACTGATAATTAGCAGTCAGTGCCGTGCACTCATCTTCCTCCTTTCCTGAAGTGGGACTTGAGCTCCTGGGAGACGCAGAAGGCCGTGTCCATGGTGTCCTCGTCCAGGTGCCCGTCCTTGACGCCGCCGATCGCCAGGATCGTCCTCGCCCAGTCCTCGTGGAGGGTGGAGAACTCCGCCCGCCCTTCGCTCGACCTGAAGTTCCCCGCGATCTTCGACTTCATCATCTGCCCCGCCACGGACGCCTTCTCCACTATGGACATCGGGATCCCTGCCATCTTCGCCACCTGGAGGCCGTAGCTCTCCGGGGAGGCGCCTGAGGTGAGCCGGTAGAGGAAGGTCAGCTCCTTGTCGCCGTTGCCCCCGCTCTTTGGCCTGAGCACGCAGGCCATGTGCTGCAGGCTCACGTGGGGGTGGGAGGCGAACTCCTTTGTGAGAGGGTGGTAGTGCGTGGCGAAGAGCAGACGGCATCGCACCTGTTCAACCAGGTGCCGGAACACCTGATGTGCAATACACAGTTATCAGAACCATGAAATGTTTGTCAGATAGATAAATGGAGACCCATGCACGAATGAGAAATGCAGAACATTGATATGAACACGTATGCCATGCTGAAAAGTGGGAACTTGATTGGTTTTTTCTGACTATCGTACGAACTGCGGGTATGCCAAATAAACTAGCTTACTGGTACAGACAACAAATGTCACGACAGGACCTTAAGGGCACAGTAACAACATCTAAGATGAAAAAGGCAATACCGAAAGGCATGCCAACACAGAGATGAAATGGTATGGTACAAGGATAACTTACAGCATATGCAATTGCATATCCATCAAAGGTGCTAGTTCCTCTGCCAAGCTCATCAAGCAACACAAGAGAATCCTCAGTTGCATTCTGAAGAACAGATGCAGTCTCGGTACATTCAACCAGAAAGGTACCTGCAGGAGTAAAAGTGAAGCCATAACAATTCAAGTTAAGGTCATTGCCATCTCATATCGACTGTAATTGATTACACAAGGCTGAAACTTCTATGAGTATTTTCTATTGAGAATCCATGGATTCACATATTTATATCATTACCCGCAAAAAAAAACATATTTATATCATGTAAAAATTGAGTTGTATTTCCTACGCGGCCACATTTGAGTATTTGAATATTGGAGTACATCATGTTGTGTGAATACATTTGTAGGCAGGAATCCACAAATGGCCAGATTCAGTTGTAGGACAACTCATGTATAAAAATGTATGTCAATTTTTAACTCCGTTGTGGGCCAAAATCAATATATTAGGTATACATGGCCAAATGTGTTGATTATGACTACTTACTTTCTCCAGACATAATCCGGTCTGTTGCACCAAGACGTGTAAAGATGGAGTCTACAAGGGTCAATTCACAGGATGTGCAGGGGACATAACAGCCAAGCTGCAGACAAGAAGAAATTCCATGTATACATTTAAAATAGGGAAGCCCAAGAGTTCGCAAGAATAAAGCATGAACCAAAATTTAGTTATACATACCTGGGCAAGTAAGATAGCCAAGCAGGTGGCACGCATTATTGTAGATTTCCCTCCCATATTTGGACCAGTCAACAACAATGCAAAGCGATTATGACCAGATGAATCTTGGCCAAGAGATAAATCATTTGGTACAAGCCCAGTTGCACTTTCTGCAAAAGCAGAGGGATGCCACAGACCCTTCATCCGAAGTATAGGCGCTTTGTCTTTCAACAGAACACGTGGTCTGCACATGGTGCCAAATGATGACAATGCCATTGCTGCAAAGGACCTGAGGACATCGACCGTGCTGATTGTATTGATCACCAAAGACCATTCAGAAGCCTTTCCGACAAAAAGTTCCACTAAAAGAGCCAAGGTGTTAGCATCATCATCTTGGACATCATGATCCTGTCAAAACTCCCAAGATAAGTACTGATGGAACTCCGGAACACAGACAGAAAATAACAGAATAAGAACTGGTAAGTTGTTAGATTGATAGTGCACATAGATATTCTCAGCATATTCATACCTGGTACCGTGGAAAGTCATTGTTTATAGCCTCTTCAAATTGATGAACTAATTCTCCAAGAGAGCTCAGGGTTGGAATATCCACTGATTTTGACAGTGCTGAGATGCCATGGTCCTCTCTTCGTAAGACACTTAATAAGTCAATTCCAACCCGAAGGCCCTTGGTAAGCGTGCCAAACGTTTTAATCTGGATGCAGAAAATCCGTGTGTCATTACTCAGTAACATAGATACAAGAAAGAAGACAAACTTCATGATTTGCAAAGATGTGCACCTCATTGACTGAATCTAGATCATGGAAAGAAAATCATAAGCTGCAGTAAACTTGGCAAGCTAGGATTGAAAAAGAAAAGAACAACCACTAACCCGTCGCTTTAATATCCTTTCACCAACAAAGGGCAACAGAACAGCAGATCGTAGCCCGACAGTGGACCTAACTCGTCCAAGTAACCTCTCAAGGTCAGGAATTTTACGGAGATGCTCAAACGTAATAGAGCCTACCCCACAATTTTGAATGAAGCCCTCAACTATATCAAGCCTTCTATTTATAGCATCGACATCCTTTAGCGGATGGCATATCCATCTTCTTAGAAGCCTCTTACCAGATGCGGTTATGCAGTGATTAAGGTGCTTGTACAGAGTACCTGCAACAAAGTAAAGAGTATACAAAGCTTACTTTGTCTGTATGATATTAGGAAAATTGCCACAGCAGGCTACAGAAATAACTTGAGCAGAACATAGGTAGAAGGTGTAATCCTACCTGATGAGCCACCATCAAAACTATTGCTAAAAATCTCCAGGTTCACAAGAGTCTGACCATCCATCCTTAGGCAAGTTTGGTACACATTGTAAGGTAAGACTTCCCCATTTTTTAGAGCATCGTCTAGCTGTTTTCAGATTGTAGTTTATCAGAACTTGAACACTTCAGGCTGAAGTGGTAGCAGGCAGTCTTATGACAAGCACGTCAAATACTCTATTTACTTGCAAAAGTAATTTTTTTACATAACACTAGTTTGAAACCAGAGCACCTTTGCACATACAATTGATAATGCTGATAAGGACAGCATAGAAAATGAGAAAGTTTTGTATTATATTATAAAAAAATTGCAAATAGTTGTATTTAAAAAAACTGGAAAATTATGTCTAATGGCGATGTTCTTTTTAAGCTTACTGAAAAGGAAAATGACACTAATGGAACAATTCATTGACAAACTTAAAAGTGTGCAACAGATGTAGTGGAAACAAAAGAGTGGATTAACATACCATAAGCCTAGTCAAATGACCAATAAGTCCACCAAGTGCACAGACAACTGCATATTGATTCGCTGTGGAATCTAATGCAGATAACCAAGAATCTGTAGATGCTTTAAAGTATCCTTTAGAATGTACTAGCATCCGAATTTGTGAAGCGTCAGAGAAATCTGTCCCAGATAGTGGGGTCAGCTGCATTTTCACAGAGCCTGCAATTACAAGAAAGGTGTTAAACTTCACAACTCTGATATCAGTTCAAAAGTTATGTGACAAAAGACCTATCATCTGTCAGCAGCTTAGCCTATTTTGTGAAAGAAGGTAAAAGAATTCCCATGTTATATACTGGTAACAGAGAAACCATACATATAAAGAAACTAAAGGAGCAAGAGAATACAATATTTTTACCTGCTGAAGCATATTTTATCATAGATTTATGACTTTCTCTTGAGAGGCCTGACAAGAGAAAACATATATTAGTTTTTTATATACATCAAGGTTATACAAGATAAAAAGGCCTACTGACCTGAAGATTCATAGATTATCTCCCTCGGAGAAATCTGAAAAAGAACATACTACTGAGTCATCCTTTCTGATATATTAAAACAAAGAGAATGAATTGCAGCAGAAAAGAGCCTACCTGCACCAGCAAAGCCCCTAAAGCTGCAGAAGAATCATCATCACAGAGTGAACCCACCCAAATTTTAAGAGCGGCATAATCTAGAAAAGCAAATCCATAGACCCGAGAACCATTAGAAGCTAGAGTAACCTGCAAATTAAAAAAATGTAAAGTCTGCATTAGGTCAACTTCGCCTACATGTTGATAAAAACTAATTCAAGATGCGTTAACTCACAAAACAAATTGCAGGGAAAAACCATTTCTCGGTAAAAACTAAGATGCATAGCACTACACGTTTCATGGGAAAAGGACACTGGAAATGACATTTTAATAACAGATAAGACCAATAGCTGAATGTAGTACGAAGAAATGTCTTCTGCACCTATTGCCTTACTGGTTCAACATATTTCTATGACCTTGCGATAAAACTCTACATATTTATACACAGTGGCCAACCAGATTTTAGATTATGCATGTTCTTATGTAAATTTATGTGGATATTGTGTCCAAAGACCACAAGTTTGTAGTTCTTTCCTGTGTTTTGAGGAAATAGTATCCTTTCTATTATCAGATGGTTAGCTTTCATTGTAGTATTAGTCTTCTCATATGTATCAGATGGATTTACAAAAACTAGACCAAAACATAGTGGTCCAAATGCAATGTATCGCTTCATTAGCAAAAGCAAACCTCTTTCAATGCAAGAAGATGAACAGCATCAGCCCCTATGTTGCTGTCAGCAGCAGTTGATGGCGTAGATACATGAACTAACTTTCTTTCAATGACCTTGCAAAATGAAAAAAAAAGTAATGGTTACACTTACATGCAGTCAACCCCTTGTAACTTGAACAGATATGTTTTGTGCATTGGTCAATGCAGATGCCAGGGGTACATATGCATTCAAGTGTGGCTGCACACACCACAGGGTATAGAGCTACTACCTTCATTCCTTTCTACTTCCTGTTTTAGACCATGTAAGTCTCCACTCTCCAATGTACATGTTTCATCATTACTTTTGCAGTCACGTGTTAATGGAAGTTACCAAAAACTAAAGTATATTTTATTATTTATGAAAAATCTATTTATATCAATTGCATGTAATAAATCCAAATAATGTTGGGTATATAACACATTGGTGGTCAAAGTTTCTCAGGGTTGACTGCATACATTCTAAAAAGGCATCCAATAAGAATGTGAGTAGAACACTTACTGAATTTGGTCCTCTAGCTTTAGCCTGTACAGCAGATTCCATTTGTTCTATCCTTCCGACTTTATATCTGGAGAGAAATGCTATATGGATGAGCAGTAGAGCAGAAAAAAAATCCAACACTAATGGTCAATGGAAGTACCACAATAAAAATCATATATAGCATTTAGAAGGAAACTAAATGGATTGTGGAAGAGGCAATTGAACAGGTATGGAAGAGGCAATTGAACAGGTACAAGTTTTCTGGAACTCAGCAAACTGGCACATAAACCGACAAGGAACCTTTTTTTGTGCATTTCTCATATTATCATCAACAAGAGTACAGATAGAAACAAACATATGGCCTATAAATGCCAACCATAAAAGATGAAAAACTGAGCATGAACTTGCTGGTGTTCCAGATAATATTGAGATAAAGTATAAGAAGAACAAGGAGCTTACCCCCGAGCTAACAGCTTTTCAACAGCATCATCAATCCCACTCTCTGAAATACCAACCTTCAAATAAGATGAACAAATTAGTGGCATGTGCCATGATATGATAATAAAGCTACCAAAAGGTGGCATAAAGGTCCCTTTTCTTCAAGAAGGTTTAGTACAAAGGAATTGGTTGAAACAAAACATGAAATACTACTATAATGGCCAAAAGAATATGAATAACACAAGCTGCTGAGGATGAACCGGAAAATAAGTTGTGTATTGTTAAAAGTTTGGAAGAATCTAGCTAGTTTATTTCCATGTTGCCAACAGAACAATACCACAGAGAGTATTGTCTAAATACCAGGTACATAATAATTTAGAACAAATGATCCAGCAAATGATATCTGTTACTCAAAAGCAACAAGTAACCATGAGCTGTATAGGAAATGATTTACAATCTAGCAGGACCAGTACAGCAGACATTCAGAAGTCAGAACCAAGCGACAGAATAAGAATGGTCACAGTTTATGCTTTGGGTACCTGACGGCACTTTCCCACCCCACTAATAGTCATTTTCCAGTCAAGTTCCTTTTGGCCAATCTCAGCATCTACTTCATAGAGCTCATAAAACATTCCCTGCATACAGGAAAAAACACTTCCGTAGGTTATATGTCAAATACCATAACGATCTGGTCAACATCGTTAATTTTAGGGGTTGGGGAGGGGGTCAAAGCAGGGTTCAGAACTGTGAGGTGTAAGCAGTCTGAGAGGATAAGAACAAATGAACGGCCCCAATATAAAACAAATAACATTTTGGACTATTAACCAGAACAAACACCATTTATCTATGTCTAACTTCAGGTGTATATATGTCAATATGCATAGAGTGATTGAGTAAAACCGCTTAAAATTATGACCAGCAAACAAATAGTTGCACAGTAGTAAAAAGCATTTACTGGCTGTTTATAGGGAAGCTCAGTATGCACCAAGGTATGATATATACTGATTAGCATTGCAGTGATCTTTCACGTCATAATCCTAGACAGTAGTATCATGAGTCATTGATGATGGAACTTACCACTTTGAAAAAGAGAACAACATCCATATATTTGCACTTAACAGTCCAGTATTGCTTTTGAGATGTTGACATCTTTCTCAATGCATCAGGTGGAATAAAAAGTGTTCTCTTGTCATAAAGTGGATCATCTGACCGCCTTTTATTTGCATCCCTGATATTCAAAGGATTCAGCCATTCAAATTTACTGCATGCACTTTCAGCCATTTCATCTTGAACCATCTTCTCAACTGGAGAACAATGGGTTGATTTCACCTTCTTGTTTGAATTCCACAACGGAGAGGGGTGGTTATTGGCAGCCATGCATTCATCCTGTTGAACTCGCTTGGCACGAGGAGCCACTGCTCGTGTCACTGGCGTTTCTGGTTTCAGAGGAACAGAATCAAGTTCCAGAAATTGTGTAGCAGGTGCTCCAATATGCTTACTATTCATAAACCCTGAGAAATTTTTCTGCAGCGGACTTCCATTTGAATCAAATTCCGCAAACAAATTAGTTGCTTTAATGTATGAAGGATCTGAAGACCCAGAGAATAGCTTCTTTGAGTGTTTAACTCTAGGAGTATCATTTGAATCAAGTCCAAGTGGTGTCACTGCTCTAACATATTCACCACTAGAAGAGTCCAGTGAGAACTTCGATGAATGCTGCAAAAGAGTTGGACCTGAAGCATAGTCTGATAAAGGTGTATTTGCTCCACAAAAAGGCCCAGAAATGGTTCTCTGATTCTGGGAAGGAGTTTGTACATCAAATTCTTCAAATACTGAAGTAGCTTGAATGCGCTGATTACTGGGACAATCTGAGGATAATTTCTGCGGATACTTCTGGACCATAGTTTGATCTGAACCGACTTCTGGGAACAATGTGCTTGCTCTAACAAATTCATCGATTGAAGATTTTGTGGAGTACTTCAACGGCTCCTGCAGAGGACTGATGTCTGCAAATATCGTGGTTTCTCTGCTATAGTCGTCACTGTATGGTCCAGGGAATAATGCAGTTGGGCGTTCATTTGAGGTGTCTTGTTTTTTACCAAGTAAGGCTCTCTCCTCGACATGTCTAACCTGGGCAGCGTCTTTGTTTCTGCAACAAGCACAAGAGCATCATCATGATGGCACAGAAAAAACAAGACAATGTTTTCCAAAGTACAATGAAATGCCTGATGTGGCCCATCAAAAGGTGGAAAATCCACCAAAGGAAACCAACAAAAATACTATCTGGGGACTGACCAAGAACAAACATCTGACATAAACCCAATAGCGCAGACACAAATGCACCCCATCCAAACAAGCATTAATCCATTGCAGCAAGTGTACATCCAAGTGAAGGACAGTTAGCAGAGTTAAACAATAAATCCAGCAAGTGTACATCCAACTGCAGAATCAAAACATAAATCGCACAAAGCACTATCTAACAGACACATGCACTAAACGAATGATCCCTCCATTCCATATTAAGCGTACCTGATTTAGTACAAAATTGTACTGTACTAAATCAGCTACACTTAATATGGAATGGAGGCAGTAGGAGTTAAGAGAAACGATTTTGACTGGTGAGGACATTGCAGGCCAAAAACTACCAGGCGCGAGAAGTGCGGTAACCAAAATCCAGAGACCATCAAGAGCTAAGCCCATGAGAAGGGGACCAAAGATGGTGCATCGATCTCCTCCATCCTCCCTACTGCTACTGGCCACACAGTCGCACTAGAACCAACAAACTAAACCTAACAACAAATCGATCGAATCGCCATCCGCTGTCGAGTAGTAGCAACCTAAATGAATCCGCCCGAAGCCATGGGATCGCAGTTTAACAAATACCGCAGCAACCGGCACAGCTAAATGGCCCCAAACCCAGATAGAACCCTAGCATCCCGCCGCTACCGAGAGTTAGCTGGAGGGTCTCGTCCGTACCTCCCCTGCGACGGCGGCCGCACGAGCCTCTCCATGATGCCGTCGACCGAGGACGCAGTGGGAGGCCGCGGGGGCCTCTCGGGGGTCGTGCCGGCGCCGGCGCCGGCGCCGAGGGAGTCTCCCGCGGAGCTCCTGCGCGGGTGGAGGAAGGAGAGGATGGACTGCTGCTGCCGCCGCGGCTGCATCGCGGTGGCCGGGAGGGGCCCTGTGAGCTTCGAGGTGGAGTCCGCGCTGGGAGGGGAAGCGGGGGAGCAAGAGGGGAATGGGAGGGAAGAGGCAAGAGGGGTGAGGGAGATGAAAAAATTTGAAGGAACAAGGGAGACGAAATTGGTTGGGGAAATCTGCGAGCGGGAAATGAAAGCGCGAGGTTCGGTGTGCGCTTCAACCATCCCGTCTAAAATTTTCACCCCATTTCTTTCTCTTTTTTTCTCATCGGGTATCCAGTCCACAAAAATTATGGTGGAGTTACTGGAGTACATAAGACATATTTTTGGCATGCAATAATTTGAATTATTATATTCTATTGCGTATATTTCGACAACATTTTTAAATTTTTTAATCTATATATGGTGGAAGAGATACCCACTGCTTGTTTCATTCAACTCGAAAGTACCTTGACACGGCCATGTTCTTACAAACATAGGTGAAAACCAACATAATTGAAAAGGATTATAAAGTAGTTCCAAACAACTCCACAACAGATTCAAACCTACAAGAACGATATAGAAAGACATGAGGAAGGATTCAACCTTGTCGGATGTGTGTTGACATAAAGGTAGTTCGTCATCTCTACTCTTCATCAAGCCAACCGAATGTGGCGATATGGTTGCCGATCTTGCCAAAGAACTTCAGTCACCCTTTAAGGGAGGGAAACCTAAAGGAGGGAGGACCAATGAAAAAGAACAAGGAGATCCGAGACTTTGGTTGCTACCCTAGCAAGCACCCTCCACTCTCTCCCTAGGAGAGGAAGCCCTAGAGAAGGGAGACCCACTGCTAGAGATAAAAACAACCAAAGAGACGGGCCAAGAACTTGTTAATTGTGCTTATGGCTAGAGAGAGAGACACACATCCAACACACACAAAGCAAGAAGAACTATGCTTTGCATGATGTTGCCCATCCACATCAGGCCAACTGTGCCTGACTATATGGTTGTCGCTCTTGTCGACGACATCCACTCACTCTTTGGGGGGGGGACTCGAGCAAGAGGAATGATGTCTGAGAAGACGCCCTTCGGGGGAAGACGCCTTGAAGGAGGGAGGACGCTACACGAGAACAAAACAACCGTGGAAATGAAACGAGGACTCGCTAACCTGACATAAGAGGGGAAGATCAGGCAGATTGGATAAGGACGAAGCATAGTACCCGTGGGGATAAACTTGTTGGAGCATTGGAAAAGTGAACAACAGGGAGTAGGAGGCCAAACTTTGAAAGGAGGAGGAGATGACACGGGTGCTGAAAAGGAAGAGGAGACGATGACACTGCATCTCTAGAAAGAGGAGAAGGGGATACACCTTTAGGTCAACATTGCAGATAGGCTAGCAATGACGTGCTTCCAAAATGATGCCTTCAAAAAGGTGAAGACACCCACAAGCATGGTCATAGCAGGGCTTTCATCTGAAACCACCATCACCAAAACCATGAGTAGGTCACCCAAAGAGCAACAACATGACAATACCATCTCACACGAAGGTTGCAAGCACTTGGTGCAACTCCATGACCACGCCTCCAACAAGATCAACGAATCCCGACGTCGTTGTGGTCGGCTCAAGCACGAAGTTGAAGCATGGATTTCTCTGAGAGAGAATACCAAAAACACATGAACCAACTAGAGGGAGAGGCTAGCCGAGGCATGATACCTTCGATTCGTATTACGGATGTAGTATAGTTCTTTTTCCCTAGTAGAACTAGGTTTATCGAATCCTCGGAAAGCAGAAAGAAAAGTGAAGTTACTTAAACGGACCTTCGGGAGTTTTAGAATTCCTTTTTTGTTTTCACCGGACCAAGAGTCTGCGATCTTTTTGTTGTTGACGATGGAGAGAGAGGGCCTGGGGCTTTAGGTTTCACCAGTAGCTGTGCAAAACATCTGATGGGAATAAAAGATAATAATAAAGTATGTATGTAATTGTTAGAACAAGATAATTATATGTGGGCGGTGCATCCATAATTGTTATTGCCTCCACAACCGCTTATAGCAATAACCTACTAGTCTCATCCATAGAAAAAAGAGAACTAATGATATGCATAGTGATGTCACCGCTAATCCCAAATAAATCTCTCACATACAGCCGTACTACCCCTTCTGTCACTGGGGTTTCCAACCTACAGATCAGTCATCACTCACACTCCCTATACCTGGATCAATCCTTGGGGTCTTGGGTACCTGAAAAGTCCTTAGATTGAGGCAAGAGAGGGTACAATAATCATCATGTCATACAAACTAATACATAATCTCATCTATGATAAATAACATGCATAGAAAGCTACATGGCTAGGCTGAAGCCCTTAGCCCAAGGAGAATTACTCACATATAGAGATGAAATGAAAAATCATAAACATTATAATAGAGATCATAAGATTGATAGAAAATAGTATTATAATGTCGCCAATTGGAGAAGAGATCTACTATTACAGGTGGTGAAATATGGCTATGGTGGTGGAGAAGGTTTTGGAGATTAGATCTAGATCTCTTCCTCCAGCGTGGTGGCTTCTGGTGGCAGGAAGAGTTGTGGTCGAAAAGAGAGAGAGAGAGAGAGAGAGAGAGAGAGAGAGAGTTCTCTCCGCCCGAAGCCTCATTATAGAGGGGTCCCTTTAAGAAAGTTGTTTTGTTTGACCTAACGGAGTTGGTGGCAACTATACGGCCGAAACTATATGGCCAGAATTTTATTCCTATCGTATAGTTGGTTATTAAAGCTTTTGCCTCCACTTCACGGCTCATGGTTTCTTTGACGTGTTGGAAATCTCGTATTTTTGACTTTAATGTAGTGATTCTCATCATTATACGTCATTATCTGCGCAGGGAAAAATAAAAAGAAAGGATTGCATATCCCTTTGATAATTAGGCATTAGTGGCAGGGTTTAGAGAGATGTTTCATCAAATATATGAATAATATCCAGTTTAAATACAGACGTGGATGGCTATATTTCACAGTCATCAACCTCCCCAAGCTTAAACTTGATCGTCCTCGAGCAAGAAAACCAAAATCAAAAAGTAACTCGGCATTTAAACTGAAATAATGAGATGATGGTTCTACTCATGATTGGTAGTCTCATGTTTCCTCCACTTTATTAATCTGAAAAACTTTAGCATAGGTAGAGTAATGGCAAGCATATCATACGGGTTTCATGAATCCTTATCGCGCAGCAAAATTATTGTAAGCATGGATGATTCAAATGAGTAAACTTTATTCCATGTCATGTAATCAACTCATAAGCTTGCCTTTGAACAATAAAATATAATCATATAAAATTAAGAGTGTGAGAGTTCTTCATGAAAAGCATATACACTAAAGTACCTCAATTCTCCCACATCAATAAATCAAGACTTTTTAAGCATTACTTTTCCATTAATTGTCCTTCAAGAAATTCAGTTCTTACAAAATTGAGAGCATGTCAAAAAAATTCATTAGTTTATCGGGTTGTGATGGACACTCGTGGAATCACTAAGGTTTTTGTTCCTTTTGCATAATGATTACTCATATCAGCCAGAGAAGTGATTCCATCATGTTTACAGCTACCTGAGATTGCCAAGAATCTTACCTATTATAGCATTGCTGCTACAAATGTTTAATCAACTCATAGCCGAAATCTAGGAGTTTCCTCCATGAAGATCGTTCGTAGTCTAGCGGAGTTGTTGGCATCCCATGAAGTTTGACACGCATAAAGCTATATCATTCTTACGATTCACAAGTCAAACTTTGGCATGCTCACAAAAAACCGCTAAACATTAATTTAATCGAACAAATCCTTTCAAAGAGAGCTATTAGGTCAATCATTAATTTCTATGGTGTTCAGTGTCTTTAGGAATAAGCTTTCAAGACTAAAAACTACAACACCCAAGCCTTTAATTGTGAGACTTTTTCTTATTTCGATTGTTTAGCGAATTTTTAGGCGAGACTTTGGTTAACTACAAGAGCTGGAACAAAATGTACTAAACTAAATATCCATGCAAACAAAATTTTACTACAATATAGAGACTCACTCCACCGATATAACATCTTATCATTTACTACTAACGAGTATGGGTTTCTCAAACTTCAAAAGTGGGGAGTCATAAGGCATACCTCTCATGTTTGGTTCCACTTCTCTCTTCCCTTTTGATTTTGTTTCTTGGAAACTCGAAGTCGATCACTCTCCTGCAAATATATGAGAACCTCGAGGCGAAAAGAAAAGAAAGAGGAAAATTAAAGATAAACGGAGAAATCTTTTTGTGGTTTTTGAGAAGGGGAATTAAAGAATAGAAAATTGGCGGCAAAACTCGGCTTGAAAATCTCGGAAACAAAATAAAATAACTAAGGATAAAGTGTTGGGGAAACCAACACGAGTGCTTATAAACTCAAATAAAAGAATAACCTTGGAAATAAAATAAAGCAAATGAACGCCAAATAAAAATAGATAGAAAACGTTCCCAAGCTTAGGCTTTTGCAAGCCCTTAAAATCATTGAGGTGGCGGAAAAAATTTGTAACTCCAGTTCACAAATTGAGTTGATAAGTTACTTGTTGTTTCTTGGAGGTTCAGGGCGATATTATGCATCCCCTCCACAGTCCCTCCAAGTTCTTAGAAATCATAATATGTAGCAAACCGGTTCGGTGGCTGTTCTCCTTGATGAGGAACTTCTTTCTCCTCTTCTTGGTCATCCTCCTCCTTCGGAATCTCCTCCTCGGGTTGATGTTATTCAACCTGCACATCATATAGCAAACATACCTCCTCTATAGAGAAGAGACCATTAGGAAAAGGAGCGGGGTAAAGACGCCCATCTCGTGCAATATGTAAGTAAAAAGCACCACCTCTCCAAGTGAGCATTCCACAAGATTTTAACGTAGAAAAACCAACACGTCGCTGATGGTCCTGGTTAGGACTTCGTTGGAAACCCCAAGAGCAAGGTGTGATGAGCACAACAGCAAGTCTTCTGTCAGTAGAGACCGAGGTTATCGAACTAGACAAAGGAAGGAAACGTCACACAGGTGTTGCAAGCAACACGGAGACTTGCACAACAAAAACTCAAGACTTTTCCCCAACGAAACAGTGAGGTTGTCAAGCTCACGGGTTTGCTATAACAAA
Source organism: Avena insularis (assembly GCA_023614405.1). Taxonomy (NCBI): domain Eukaryota; kingdom Viridiplantae; phylum Streptophyta; class Magnoliopsida; order Poales; family Poaceae; genus Avena; species Avena insularis. The sequence continues at coordinate 23,068,149 of CM042689.1, read as the reverse complement.
GGTAATGGTTTGCAGCAAGTAAACAAGTAACAGTGGAAGATGTGTCAATGGTAAAGATTGGACCGGGGTCCATAGTTCACTAGAGGTGCTCTCCTTAGATAAACAACATGGCATGAAGGGTAAACAAATTACAACAGGGCAATTGACAGGAACTGAGCAAGACATAACAATGCAATTACTAGTCAGAAAGATCCTATGAGATTCGATTGGGCAATACAACAAGATACATAGACCGCCATCCAACGGCATCTATGACTAGAAGTCCACCTTCAGGTTATCATCCGAACCCCCTCCAGTATTAAGTTGCAAGCAACAGACAACTGTTTTAAGCAAAGTGTGTAAGGTAAAAAGTCCACATGTTCCATGAACAAGAGACCGTTGTTTTCTCCCTAGTAGCAACAACACATCTACAACCGACGAGATTATTGTCACTTCCCTTGGAAACTAGAGGCATGAACCCACTATCAAGCATAAATACCCCCTCTTGGAGTCACTAGCAACTACTTGGCCAAGATAGCTACTAACAATGAAGAGCATGCAAAATCACAAATAACACAGACATGATAGAATCATAAATACAAAACCATTAATCAAACCAACATAATAATCTCAATATCCATCAAATCCCCGCAAACACAACATGCATGATTACAAATATATTAGATCTTGATCATGAACGGAGCTCACAAGATCTATACATGAAAGCACAAGGAGGAGATACAACCATCTAGCTACTACATGGACCCATAGTCCAAGGTAGAACTACTCACGCATCATATCGGAGAGAAGGCCTCCGAGATGATCTCCCCTCCGGCAGGGTGCCGGGAAGAACTTCAGATCCCCCTCGATCTAGGGACGACGATGGCGGCGGATACAAAAGGTTTCGTGGAGATTTGATCGGGTACTTAGGGTTTCTGCATTGGGGGCTTCTTATATGCGAAGGGGGAGTCCGAGGCGGTGGCCAAGGGGCCCCACACCCTGCCTAGGCGCGAGGCAGGGCCTACCCGCGCCTAGGAGGGTCTGGGCGCCCTGGCCCGCCTCTCTGGCTCCCCTCCGGACTTCTTGTTCCCCATGGAAAGTAATTGACTTTGACGTGTGTCCCGTCCAATTCCGAGAATATTTCCTTACTAGCTTTTCTGGAACCAAAAATAGCAGAAAACAGGAAACTGGCACTGCGGCAACTTGTTAATAGGTTAGTACTAGAAAACATGTAAAAAAGCACCTCAAAGTGTAGACAAAGCAAAGCATAGTAGATACTAAACAAGCATGGAGCATCAAAAATTATAGATACGTTTCCGACTTATCAAGCATCCCCAAGCTTAACTCCTGCTCGTCCTCGGGTAGGTAAGTGATAAAAAGAATAATTTTTTAGGTGACATGCACCCTCGGAATAAAGATCCAACCATTTGCAAGCATTGAAAGCTGGGATCAAAGAACTCTAAACATGTGCATGAAAAATGGAGTTCTAACAATAGCACATAGTAACTATGCATGTAACATGAAAGGCTACAAACAAAGATCATGAATATCATGCATTGAAAAACATTTGTTTGTTTCACATATAGAAAACATTTCATAATGGCATCCAGCTTGTCCCTCATAGACTAGCAATATAGATGCATAGGACACCTTCAAAGTTCACAAGGGTGACTAGAAACAAATAGCACAAGAACAAGTAATATCACAATATGCATCAACCAATAAGCTTTGGAACACTGCACACAAAATGACAACTATGCTCTCTTAATGGTGCTTAAAGATAGAAGGTGGAGACTCAGTAGTGGTGGAAGAAAGGCCTTTTATAAAGGAAGCAGGGATTTCAAGTTTCAAAAAGAGCTTTCAAAAATTATGGTACTTGTTAGCTTTCAGCCCTCATTGCCCCTATCATAAGCATCTTGAAGTGGTTAAGGTTAAAGTGAACAAAGATGGAGTATATGCTTGACGAAGTATAAGTTGTCAATCTCAAGTCCCTTGAATACGAGGGCCACACCTCATGCTACTCAACTTTAGTCACCTGTAAGTTCTTGTCATTGTTAGTATTTTCATATCATTGAGAACCGCCAACGGGGTACCCCTTGCACATGGTACAGGAGCTATCCCATAACCAAAATGACAAGGCAAGCAGACAATGAGCATCTCAGCAATTTTCTTATTTACCATGGGAATATGGTGCTTTTTTCTCTCTTTCCTCTTTTCTCAATGTGTCTCTTTTTTTATAAGAAGAATGATTCATAGATGTCACTATGGTGATGTTGCAAGTTTTCACCATGATTAGGCATGACTTAGGCTAGCGGTCCAGGCATTTCTCTAACACAGGATATAAACTCCATGGACTTACAAGTTCCCTCTTTATTTCACACCGGTGACATCCATAGACAAAAGAGCATGATATCAACTGAGTACAAAGTACAAGCGCAGTGTTGAAAATGTTCCCCGTGACAGCACGGTTCTGCTAATTCCAATGTATAAGTGCAAGCATATACAACATAGATGACACAATGGTTCAAGTTTATTAGGGGAAAAGAATATAAAGTGTGCCATCAAGTTCGTGAGGGCTTTAATCACTAAGTTTTCACATAACAAAATAGTTTTTATTTGGAAGATAGTTGAACACAAGAATATACTTGGAATGGTGTAACACACCATGCATAGGAGTTTATAGTGGAAACTTTGGAATAACTTGGTTTCTTGGGAGTTGGAAGCATGAGTAGAACTTACTCATACAAGTGGAGGATAACAAAAGACTGGGAGCAACCAACTAAGAGAGCAATAATGGCCATAATCATGCAGAGCAACAAAGCATTACTAATCAAAGCATAGAGTGGTACTACAAGTCAAGGAATAAATCATAGAGGCTAATGGTGACTTGTGAGAGTCATAACATGGTGTGAGCATGTGCCAAGTCAACCCAAACAAAGCATCAAAGGAGAATACCACAATGCTATGCTTTTGCATGCTAAAACAACGCATAATTCTTTCAAGGCACACTAAGCAATCCCAATTGTTTGTAACAAGACATGCTACAGCAATAATCACTAAGCATAAGGTCAAAACAACACCTAGCATGTCATGGTAAAGTCTAAGTCACACTCAATGCAAGCTCCTCTTGCACTTACAAGAAAGAACTTACTACTCCTTTCCAACACCAAGCAACTTATTTGCAAAACAACACATTGAGAACGGGGGTCCAAACTACTCAAGAAAACTAAGCAAAGCAAACGAAAACTAAGATGCTCCACGAACAACACAACTGTGCATGAAACAATAAAAACAAAGTGTCTAGACAGACCTGAGCTTTTTATTGATGAAGAGGGGGATGCCTTGGGCATCCCCACGCTTTGACGCTTGTACTTCTTGGTATTTCTTGGGGTGACACCGTGGTGGCATCCCCAAGCTTGAGATTTTGTCCATTCTTCATCTCATTGCATCATTCTCTCTCTACACCTGAAATTTTTCCTTCATACAAAACTTCACACAATCTTCATTAGCAACATTAGTGTATTCAAAAGATATTAGACCTATGGCAAAGCTTTGGAACAACAAGGCTTTTCACAAAAAACACAAACTACTGTAGTAACTCCTTCAAAAAGCTCAAATCCCCAAAAGAGAACTCAAAAAAGGAATCAATAAGAGGCAAATGCAAATATTGGCAGAAAGTGTTGAACTAATGAAAGTTAGCTAACATACTGGTGGATTTATTCGTAAATTTTGAGCTCAATCCGAGTTACATAGACTCCTCACGAATTTTTATGGTGGAGGACATAAATCTATTTTGGGACAACAACTCCTCAATTCTTACTTCCCTCTCATTAGAGGTCATTCTTGGCACAAAAAAGCAAACAAAAAGGATAAGGAGAGGTCACTACTGAGGTAATAACTTCCAAGACTCAAGGAAACTCTTGGGTTATCTCCCAACAAGTACTTTTCTTTATCGCCTTTAAGTTAGGCACAAGAAGCAAGAAGAATCATGTATTTTCAAATGAAGAAGCAGCCTTCTTGTTCTTTCCTTTCTTACCTTTCTTCTTTTCTTTAGGGAAAATATGGTTGCTCACTGGAGGAGCAAAATGCATAATCCCTTTTACCACATCTATTACTGCTCCAAGGTGTTTCAGTAGGGATCTTCCAAGTGTGATTTGTCCTTTGCCTACATATTCAATAACAAGATAATCAGTAGACACCATTTTCCCTGAGATTTTTGTAAACACACCTTCAGCTATTCCAATAGGCAATAAAGTGGCATTGTTAGTAAGAGAGATTTCCTCTCCTCCTTCAGTAAGCCCCCAAAGACTCAAGGTATCATAAATATCTTTAGGCATGAGACAAAATTCAGACATGATATCACAGCGAGAATCAAAAAGTGTAGTATTTATAGAGACTTTGATTGTGGAAAACCACTTTGAAGACTCAGAATTTATGGGAACATAATCATGGTAAGCCCTAAGCGTGTGATAACAACTATTCATAGCAGCAATACTAGTCTCAAGAGTATTCAACCTAGCAAAAATATTTGTGAAAGAGGAATCAGACTTGCCAGGTGTATTATAAATTGCAATCAACTTTTTTATGGCATCAAAAGCTTCATCCTCCGTACATAGCAAAATATCTTTCTCGGCCACAACATCCAAAACATATCTATAACGAAGAGCAATATCGCGGTAGAAACTATCAATAACCAAGCTAAGACTCATCTTAGGCTCAGTTTCCCTCTATAAAGCGGAAATTCTAGACCAAGCTTCTTTAAAACTCTCTTCACTTTTTTTCTTAAAAGTGGAGATCTCTTACACGGGTGAAATAAAGATTGTTCCAAAACCAGAGATGGCATCAACTAGGGCAGGAACTGAATTTTTTGTGTTTTTGAATAAAGAAAGCAAACCAAACTAGACTTTTTTTGGTTTTTTTGGAAAGAGGGCAAACAAAACCAAGAAAAAGAAACAAAGCAAACTAAAAACAAAGTAAAGAGAGAGGAAGTGGAGGACTCCCCTAGTGAAGACGTCCTTGGCCTCCCCGGCAACGGTGCTAGAAAACTTGTTGATGGTGCTGGTTAGCACTTCGTTGGAAACCCCAAGAGCAAGGTGTGATGAGTACAACAACAAGTCTTCCCTCAGTAGAGACCGAGGTTATCAAACCAGAAGGAGGAAGGAAACGTCACATAGGTGTTGCAAGCAACACGGAGACCTGCACAACACAAACTCAAGATTTTGCCCCAACGAATCAGTGAGGTTGTCAAGCTCACCGTTTTGCTGTAACAAAGGATTAAACATATGGTGTGGAAGTTAATGGTTTGAAGCAAGTAAACAAGTAACAGTGGAAGATGTATCAATGGTAAAGATTGGACCGGGGTCCATAGTTCACTAGAGGTGCTCTCGTTAGATAAACAACATGGCATGAAGGGTAAACAAATTACAGCAGGGCAATTGACAGGAACTGAGCAAGGCATAACAATGCAATTACTAGTCAGAAATATCCTATGAGATTCTATTGGGCAATACAACAAGATACATAGACCACCATCCAACCGCATCTATGACTAGAAGTCCACCTTCAGGTTATCATCCGAACCCCCTCTAGTATTAAGTTGCAAGCAACAGACAACTGATTTAAGCAAAGTGTGTAAGGTAAACAGTCCACATGTTCCATGAACAAGAGACCGTTGTTTTCTCCCTAGTAGCAACAGCACATCTACAACCGAATAGATTATTGTCACTTCCCTTGAAAACTAGAGGCATGAACCCACTATCGAGCATAAATACCCCCTCTTGGAGTCACTAGCAACTACTTGGCCAATATAGCTACTAACAACGGAGAGCATGCAAGATCACAAACAACACAGACATGATAGAATCATAAAGACAAAACCATTAATCAAACCAACATAATAATCTCAATATCCATCGGATCCTCGCAAACACAACATGCATGATTACAAATAGATTAGATCTTGATCATGAACTGAGCTCACAAGATCTATACATGAAAGCACAAGGAGTAGATACAACCATCTAGCTACTACATGGACCCATAGTCCAAGGTGGAACTACTCACGCATCATATCGGAGAGAAGGCCTCCGGGATGATCTCCCCTCCAGCAGGGTACCGGGAAGAACTTCAATTCCCCCTGATCTAGGGATGATGGTAGTGGCGGCTAAAGAAGATTTCATGGAGATTTGATCGGGTACTTAGGGTTTCTGCATCGGGGGATTCTTATAGGCAAAGGGAGAGCCCGAGGCAATGGCCAGGGGCCCCACACCCTACCTAGGTGCGAGGCAGGGCCCACCCACGCCTAGGGGGGTCTGGGCGCCCTGACTCGCCTCTCCGGCTCCCCTCTAGACTTCTTGTTCCCCACGGAAAGTAATTGACTTTGATGTTTGTCATGTCCAATTCCAAGAATATTTCCTTACTATATTTTCTGGAACCAAAACAACAGAAAACAGGCAACTGGCACTGTGGCAACTTGTTAATAGGTTAGTACCAGAAAACATGTAAAAAAGCACCTCAAAGTGTAGACAAAGCAAAGCAAAGTAGATACTAAACAAACATGTATCATCAAAAATTATAGATACGTTTTCGACGTATCAGCCGCTCACCAAGCACTGGTGATAACGCCTCCACCTGTGAGGGGTCCTTGGCTTTGGGAGGACTGGTGTTCCAAATAGCACACAAGAATTGCGTCCAAGTTGAGAGACAAGTTGTTGTTGAAAGCAGCTTTTGCGAGGACCAAGATGTCCTCTTTATTGAGTCTTGTAAACTCATTACGTGCCTTCAAGGTGTTAGCAATGACATAGAACAAATAGCGAATAGCAGGATGTTAAATATTCTTCCCCTGTTGACTCTAGAAGTGAAATTCATTCTATTATAATAATGATATGGGGAAGGGTTCATGTCGGTATAAGAAGCATGCAGAGCATTAGCATCATTGTTAGGTAAACCAAAACAATTGCACCATTCATCAAGTGTTAATGTATAGTTGTGGGTCATTAGGCGAAAAGAAATAGTGTCCTCTCCTGGCCATGTTCTAATGGTGCTTTGCAATGAACTTAAAAATTCAATGGTTAACCGGCGATAGGTAGGTGCATCATGAAATACAAAATTCTGCAGGCCAAACCTATTGCAAAGTAAATTGAAGTCATCAGAAATAATGAGTTGATTCAATATGACGGGACAAGCCCACTTGGTTTCTTTCACTTCTCGGTTTTTGATCCTGTCAAAACGATCACGGTGGGACTCATTCCTGAATCGTATCCCCATGCATTCCTAAACTACAGTTCGAGAAGAACTAGCGGCCGCAAGAGCACGCATTTGGCTCCTTGTGTTCATCTTCTAAAAATAAATAAGAAAGACAAAAATAAAACTTTTTGATCCAACAATAATAGTCATGGCATATTCCTCATAATTGCACACTAAAGAATCTCCTTAACATAATAATATAGGCAAGAAAAACATGACAACTAGTTCAAAGTAAGTCTCACCCTAAATTGATAATGACAATAGATCAGAGATGAATTCGTGAAAAATAATTGGAGGATCGGAGGAGAAACATACCATAGATCATTTGTGTGCAAAGAAATCGAACGAAGTTGAGTAGAGATGAAGATCCCTTGAGGTTTTGAGAGAGTTTGGAGGTAGAAGATAGAAAAAGGATTGAAGTTTTGGTGTTGGGGGTACCTTCCCGTGTGTTTAAGTGGTCAGACGCAACTATACGGTCGCAACTATACGGCCGGAAAAATTAGGGTTTCTAGGGTTTTCTTCCTGGCTGATGTAACTATACGACCAGAACTATACGACTGGACCAAAATGGTCTCTCCGTATGGTTGGTCGTTAAACCGTTTGTATCTGGAGAAGAAAAATTGTCGATGTCTCAGATAACTATACGACTGAATATTTATTCCCGCCGTATAGTTGGTCGTTAAAGGTACTATATACATTAAAAAATCTATTTCTTCAAGAATTAATTTTTAGATTAAAACTTAGTGAGACACCATGTATTGACAAAAAAAATGACAGACTCAATTGTCGACCAACATTGGCATGTATAAAACAGGAATTTTAGTACCACTGAATCTCTCCTTCTCATTAGAGCTTTCTAGCACTCTTTATTCAACATAAAACTTAAACTAAAACTTAAAAACTTTACTCAAACCTTTATTTCACATGGGTTACCTCCCATGCAGTGCTCTTTTATGGTCAATATCTTGACCTTAATATTGCTCACTTAGGCCAGATGAGTGGGACACTCACTCCAAAATAGTTGGCCTTCAAAGTGATGGCCTCCTTCTCATCTTGCTTGGCTTTCTTTTTACTGGGAAAATGAATAACAAAAGGATATCGCGAAGGCAATTGGAGCTTCTGGTCCCTTCATGCAGATTAGTTAAAGCCTTAATAGTTCTTAAGAAAGGACGACCTAATATGATAGGAGCAGTAGCATCTTTAGGCATGTCAACAATAACAAAATCAATAAGAGCAGGACATCCTTTAATGTACACTAAGGTATTATCGTTAATTCCTACTGCTTGTTTGTAGGTAGAATCTGCTATATGCAATTTTAACTTGGTGATTTTAAAAAAGCCAAGGTTTAACTTATTAAAAAGACTCTTTGGAATTGTTGAAACACTTGCACCTAAATCACAAAGTGCAACTATTTCATTAGTCCCAATTTTAATCTTAATAGTAGGATCAAATATATCATCAAGCTTAACAGGTATTTTTTTTAGAAATTTTCTTATATTCTTCCTCAAGCTCACGTACCTTTATTGCTACCTGATTAACAAAGTGTTGATACATGGCTTCCTCATTTCCTTCACTTACCAGAATCTTGATATTGATCCTTTTTACAAGATCTTCAATTGTGTAATTTGGTGAAGGAGCATTGCTATAGTCAAGTTCTTCAAGCTCCTCCGTTTGGATTCTTATCATCTCGAGGTCTTCTACTGGATTGGCCTCAGCTTTACTTGCAAATTTAGCTAGAATGAGAGTTTGACTCTTGGTTATGTTACCTAGTTGTGCCTCGACAATCCTTGTTCTTTCCTGGAGGGCATGTAAATCATTCCTCAAACTTGCAGCTTGGTTAGATAATTTACCAAACATAGCATCATGGTTCTCTGTTATTTTAACTAGGATATTGTTTTGCTCACTTTGTGAGTCCATAAAAGATTTAAGAGTTTCTTGGAGACTGCCATTACTTGATGCCATATTATTATTAGAGTTACCTTCAGGACTAGAATAGTGTTTCTGAAAATTTGGATTATAATTCTTCTTCCAAGCATGGTTATAATCATTACGAGCTATGAAGTCTATTTCTTCAATATTTGGTTCGGGAGTAGCTCTTACCTGGGTTTTCTTACCTTTGAGGGCTAATATGAGCTCATCCAACTTAGCATTGAGTTCTTCATTTTCTTGAGGTGTGATGGAGTTCACCTTATTCGTGTTTGATCTTTCCACATGCCATTGGACATGGTTGTCTTGCATATTGTCTAGCAGCTGCTTTGTTTCGATAATTTGTTTACCCATAAATGTTCCTCCAGCTGCAGTATCAAGCATAGACTTAGACATAGGGTTAAGAGCATTATAAAAAAAATGGAGAATTAACCAATCTTCTAACCCATGGCTGGGACAGTTTCTCATGATTCTTTCATTCTCTCCCATGCAAGCGCTAGTGGCTCACGCTCTTCCTGTCTAAAACCAGTAATATTAGATCTTAGTTGCATAGTCTTTGCAGGTGGAAAGAATTTAGTCATAAATAAAGAAATAAATTCCACCCATGATGCAATAGTATTTTTAGGCAAAGATAGCAACCATTATTTTGCTCTTCCTCTAAGAGAGAAAGGAAATAAGCGCAAATTGATCGCGCCGGGGTCAACATCTTTAATGCGCATCATATCACATATTTCAGTAAAAGTATTCAAGTGCATACCTGCACCTTCAACATCAGAGCCTCTAAATGATTTTGTTGAACCAAACTTAGTGGGGCTTAATTTCATAATCTTCATCAGTAATTGATGACTGAGTAGTAGGAGTACGCAAATAATCATTGTTGTGAGTTGCAAACTCCCCAAGCTTCTTTTCAGCCATATTTCCTATGTTTTTGGATTTTCATAATCAAATATTAATGATGGTAAAAACAAGAATTAAAAGACTAACTATTTTTTTGGTTTTTCAAATAAAGACTAAAAGCAAACTAACAAAATTTAAAACAAGAATTAAAACTAGCAAGGTTCCTACTAACCTCATGAGGGTAGCTATTGCTTCCCCGACAACGGCACCAGAAAAAGGGTTGATACCTTCGATCCGGATTATGGATGTAGTATAGTTATTTTCCCTAGTAGACCTAGGTTTATCGAATCCTCGGGAAGCAGAAAGCAAAGTGAAGTTACTTAAATGGACCTTCGGGAGTTTTAGAATTCCTTTTGTGCTTTCAATGCACCAAGAGTTTGCGATCTTTTTGTTGTTATTGACGATGGAGAGAGAGAGATCTTGGGGCTTTCGGTTTCACCAGTAGCTGTGCAAAACATCTGATGGGAATAAAAGATAATAATAAAGTATGTATTTAATTGTTAGAGCAAGATAATTATATGTGGACGGTGCATCCATAATTGTTATTGCCTCTGCAACCGCTTGTAGCAATAACCTACTAGTCTCATCCATAGAAGAAAGAGAACTAATGATATGCATAGTGATGTCACCGTTAATTCCAAATAAATCCCTCACATACAGCCGTAATATCCCTTCTGTCACTGAGGTTCCCAACCTACAGATCAGTCATCACTCACACTCCCTATACCTAGATCAATCCTTGGGGTCTTGGGTACCTGACAAGTCCTTAGATTGAGGCAAGAGAGGGTACAATAATCATCATGTCATACAAATACATGATCCCATCTATGATAAATAACATGCACAAAAAGCTACATGGCTAGGCCGAAGCCCTTAGCCCAAGGAAAATTACTCACACATAGAGATAAAATCAACAATCATAAACATTGTATTAGAGATCATAAGATCGATAGCAAATAGTCTTACAATATCGCCAATTGGAGAAGATATCTACTATTACAAGTGGTGGAATATGGTTATGGTGGTGGAGAAGGGTTTGGAGATTAGATATAGATCTATGATACGTTGGAAACATATCTATAATTTTTGATGCTCCATGCTTGTTTAGTATCCACTTTGCTTTGCTTTGTCTACACTTTGAGGTGTTTTTATATCTTTTCTGGAACTAACCTATTAACAAGTTGCCACAGTGCCAGTTGCATGTTTTCTTCTGTTTTTTGGTTCTAGAAAGGAAGAAAATCAATATTCTCGGAATTGGACGGGACAAAATCCAAAGTCAATATTTTACCGTGGGGGACACAAAGCCAAAAGACGAGACGGAGAGGCGAACCAGGGCGGCCACCCCCCAGGAATGGGTGGGCCCACCCCGCGTCTGGGTAGGGTGTGGGCCCCCTGGCCGCCTCCCAGCCTCGCCTCTTCGCCTATAAGAAGCCCCCGATGCAGAAACCCTAGGCACCCGATCAGAACTCCACGAAACCTTCTATAGCCGCCGCCACCATTGTCCCTAGATCGGGGGGATCTAAAGTTCTTCCCGGCACCCTGTCGGAGGGGAGATCATCCCGGAGGCCTTCTCTCCGGTATGATGCGTGAGTAGTTCCACCTTGGACTATGGGTCCATGTAGTAGCTAGATGGTTGTATATCCTCCTTGTGCTTTCACGTATAGATCTTGTGAGCTCCGTTCATGATCAAGATCTAATCTATTCGTAATCATGCATGTTGTGTTTGCGGGGATCCGATGGATATTGAGATTACTATGTCAGATTGATTAATGGTTTTGTCTTTATGATTCTATCATGTCTGTGTTGTTTGTGATCTTGCATGCTCTCCGTTGTTAGTAGCTATCTTGGCCAAGTAGTTTCTAGTGACTCCAAGATGGGGTATTTATGCTCGATAGTGGGTTCATGTCTCTAGTTTCCAATGGAAGTGACAGAAATCTCTTCGGTTGTAGATGTGCTGTTGCTACTAGGGAGAAAATAACGGTCTCTTGTTCATGGAACAAGTGGATTATTTACCTTAAACACTTTGCTTAAAGCAGTTGTCTGTTGCTTGCAACTTAATACTGGAGGGGGTTTAGATGATAACCTGAAGATGGACTTCTAGTCATAGATGCAGTTGGATGGCGGTCTATGTATATTGTTGTATTTCCTAATCGAATCTCATAGGATCTTTTTGTCTGGTATTGCATTTTTATGCCTTGCTTAGTTCCTGTCAATTGCCCTGCTGTAATTTGTTTACCATTCATGCCATGTTGTTTATATAGGGAGAGCACCTCTAGTGAACTATGGACCCTGGTCCAATCTTTACCATTGATACATCTTCCACTGTTACCTATTTACTTGCTGCAAACCACTACCTTCCACACCATACGTTTAATCCTTTGTTATAGCAAACTGATGAGCTTGACAACCTCACTGATTCGTTGGGAAAAGTCTTGAGTTTGTGTTGTGTAGGTTTCCACGTTGCTTGCAACACCTGTGTGACGTTTCCTTCCTCCTGCTGGTTTGATAACCTCGATTTCTTACTGAGGGAAAACTTGTTGCTATGCTGCTTCACACCCTACTCTTGGGGTTCCCAACAGGATCCACGTCAGACATCAAGTTCTCTGGCACTATTGTCGGGGAGGCTAAGGACGTCTTCACAAGGGGAGTCCTTCACTTCCTTTCTCTTTACTTTGTTTTTAGTTTGGTTGTTTTCTTTTGCTTGGTTTTGTTTGCCTCTTTTAAAAAAATCCAAAACAAATTAGTTTAGTTTGGTTTGCTTTCTTTATTCAAAAACACAAAAAAATTAGTTCCTACTCTAGCTGCTGCTGCTGTTTTTGGCTTGCCCACCTTTTCCAAAATGAAATCTGCTGAGAACACCAAGTTGTGTGACTTCACTAGCACAAACAACATTGATTTCCTTAGCACTCCCATTGCTCCACCTGCTCCTGATGCTACCTTTTATGAAATTAAGCTTGCTTTGTTGAATCTTGTGATGAGAGAGCAATTTTTTTGTGCTAGTTCTGATGCTGCTGCCGCCCATCTCAATAACTTTGTTGAACTTTGTGAGATGCAAAAGTATAAGGATGTATATGGATATATTATTAAGCTCAAGTTGTTTCCTTTATCCTTGAGAGGAAAAGCTAAAGATTGGTTGCTATCTTTGCCTATAAATAGTATTGATTCTTGGACTAAGTGCAAAGATGCTTTTATTGGAAAGTACTATCCTCCTGCTAAGATTATATCTATGAGAAGTGACATTATGAAATTTAAACAACTTGATAATGAACATGTTGCTCAAGATTGGGAAAGAATGAAGTCTTTGGTTAAGAATTGTCCCACTCATGGACTCACTTCTTGGATGATTATCCAGACTTTTTATGCAGGTTTGAACTTCTCTTCAAGAAACTTGTTGGATTCAGCTGCTGGAGGTACTTTTATGGGCCTCACTTTGGGTGTTTCAACAAAGCTCCTTGACAATATGATGGTTAATTACTCTGAATGGCATACTGAGAGAGCTCCACATGTTAAGAAGGTAAATTCTGTTGAAGAAACCTCCTCTTTGAGTGATAAGATTGATGTTATTATGGCTATGCTTGTTAATGGGAAAGATCCTCTAGATCCTAATAGTGTTCCCTTAGACTCTTTGGTTGCTCAAGAAGAGCAAGTTGATGTGAACTTCATTATAAACAACAATTTCAACAACAATGCCTATAGGAATAATTTTGGTGGTAACAATAATTATAGGCCTTATCCTCCTAATAATGGCAATTCCTATGGAAACTCCTACAACAATGTTAGAAGTGCCCCCTCTGAACTTGAAGGCATTCTCAAAGACTTTATTAGTAAAAAAACTGCTTTCAACAAGACTGTGGAGGAGAAACTTTTAACTGTTGAGAAAAATATTTCCTCTTTGTCTGAAGCACAGTCCTCCTTGATTAATAAAATGGCTGCTAAACTTGAAACCATGGAAAGTACCTTTGCTGCCACTCATGCCATACAAGTTACTATTGATGAAAACGTTAGGTTGTTAGCTCAACTTCATGCTAAGTGGGAAAGGGAAGCTGAAATTGATAGAAACAATAGTGTGTGCACCATCACTAGAATGGATACCACTAAACCACAAGAAGTCCCTATTCCTCCTCCTACAATTCCTAAGCCTATTGAGTCTACTACTAGTGATGCTAAGTTTGATTTTGATATAGATGGTTGCAATATTTCTGAAGTGATTATGTTCCTGCAAAAGCTTGCTAGAAGTCCTATTGCTATTGATATGCATGTTGCTTTCACCAAACACATTACAGATGCTCTTGGTAAGATTAAGGAAGAGAAGCTAAAACACAAAGCTTACATTCCTAGGAAAGTAGAAGATAGTTGGGAACCCATTATTAATATGCAAGTGAATGACTTTGATCTCAAAGATTCATGTGATCTTGGTTCTAGTGTCTCTATTATGCCTAGGAAGATTTATGAAATGCTTGATTTGCCACCTTTAGAAGATTGCTATTTGGATGTTCCACTCAATGATAATGCTAAAAAATAAACTCATGGGGAGTATTAATGATGTTCACATTATGGTTAACAATGCTTATGTCCCTGTTGATTTCTATGTTTTGGATGTTGAATACAATGCTTCTTGTCCTATTATTTTGGGAAGACCTTTTCTTAGAACTGTTGGTGCCATCATTGATATGAAAGAAGGCACCATTAAATATTATTTTCCATTCAAGAAAGCTATTGAACACTTCCCTATGAGAAGAGAGAAGTTGCTTTTTGCTCCTCCTTTGAAAACAAGGTTTGATGTTAATCCTTCCTCATTTGAAAATACTTGATTCTTCTTGCTTCTTGTGCCTAACTTAAAGGCGTTAATGAAAAGTACTTGTTGGGAGATAACCCAAGAGTTTCCTTGAATCTTGGAAATTATTACTTCTGTAATGACCTCTCCTTATCCTTTTTGTTTGCTTTTTTGTGCCGAAAATGACCTCTAATGAGAGGGAAGTAAGATTTGGGGAGTTGCTGTCCCGAACAGATTTCTGTCCTCCACCAAAAAAATCCGGGAGGAGTCTCTGTAACTCGGATTGAGCTGATTTATGAATAAATCCTCCAGTATGTTAGATAACTTTTGTTAGTTCAACACTTTTTTATTGAGCAACATAAGTTTTTCGAAAAAATCGGTTTCTACCTACTGGTCTGTTTTGACAGATTTCTGCCATTATTTGCATTTACTTCTTATTGATTCCTTTTTGAGTTCTCTTTTGGGGAATTGAGCTTTTTTTATTTGCATTGTTATGGCTTGCTTAGTTCCTGTTAATTGCCCTGTTGTAATTTGTTTACCCTTCATGCCATGTTGTTTATCTAAGGAGTGCACCTCTAGTGAACTATGGACCCCGGTCCAATCTTTACCATTGCTACATCTTCCATTGTTACCTGTTTACTTGCTGCAAACCATTACCTTCCACACCATACGTTTAATCCTTTGTTACAGCAAACCGGTGAGCTTGACAACCTCACTGATTCGTTGGGGCAAAGTCTTGAGTTTGTGATGTGCAGGTTTCCGTGTTGCTTGCAACACCCGTGTGACGTTTCCTTCCTCCCACTGGTTCGATAACCTCGGTTTCTTACTGAGGGAAAACTTGTTGTTGTGCGGCTTCACACCCTGCTCTTGGGGTTCCCAACAGGCTCCATGTCAGCGATCAATCTATTCCTCCAACGTGGTGGCTTCTGGTGGTAGGGAGAGTTGTGGTCGAAAAGAGAGAGAGAGAGAGAGAGAGAGAGAGAGAGAGCGGGGGGGAGAGCGAGAGAGTGTTTTCTCGTCGCCTGAAGCCTCTTGTATAGGGGTCCCTTCATGAAAGTTGTTCTGTTTGACCTAACGGAGTCGATGGCAACTATATGGCCGGAATTTTATTCCCGCCGTATAGTTGGTCGTTAAAGCTTCTGCCTCCACTTCACGGCTCCATCATTTTACGTCATTATCTGCGCAGGAAAAAATAGAAAGAAAGGATTGCATACCCCTTTGATAATTAGGAATTAGTGGCAGGGTTTAGAGAGATATTTCATCAAATATATGAATAATATCCAGTTTAAATGTGGAGGTGGATGGATATATTTCACAGCCATCAAGGCATGCGACAACCAACCAGAAGTGGAGCCACATATCTCTTGGAAGTGGACCGGACTGCAGGGTTTATAACACACCAGAATCCAAATGTTGGCCTGACACCTCCATCTCCTGCACTTCACTGGAGAATGTGGGGTCTGAAGTCGCAAGGGAGTGAAGAGCGATTGTTGATAATCGACACTACACATGTGCACTACAGGAGCATCATGGGGGAACCTGGAGGAGGTTGCTTGCCTAAACCAGATAGCAGGGCATGTTGTGAGCACAACACACATGCCTCATAGCGGTGCGATTAGGGCACCACTGAAAGAGCATGGTTGTCCCCGTGTGTGATTTTGGTACTTAATTACAATCATTATGGACTAATGTTTGCATTGAGTTATACTTGAATGTTTGTTCAAAGATAATGCTTGTAGACCATATGTTGGTTTTAAGATAAAAAAGAAGGAAGCAAATAAGATCAAGTGATTGACCAAGGTGATACTCAAGTGATCGTTGTGCGAGAGATGAGCACATTGGAAGCATGTCTTTAAGAAGAATATGAGTGAGAATTAACATTTATCTTCAAGACATCACTATAATAAAGAAATAAGAAATGATGTAGGGTTGAGAAGTCAAGATCAAGACGAGTCACCTCTAGGACAACATATGCTTGAAGCTTGTTGTCCATTTGGGGACAATGGACATGTGAATACATGCGTGACAGAGGCTCTCCGGCAGAGGATTATGGGGGGGGGGCATTTTGTGAGTCTTCATCTGAAAGGACACGGATGTTGCTTAGAGGGGTGAATAGGAGATTCAAAACTTTTACAATAATGGCTTGAAAAAACATGGAAGTACAAAATCTATATATAGAATACATGCAACTAGGTGATAGCAAGATATATAAATTCAAACATGAAGGCTATCACAAAGTGCATAATTAAAGACCTCATGCATAGGAATAACCAAGGAACATGGAGAGGACGATGTATCCTGAAGTCCATGCACTTGTGGGTGTTAACCTTCGTTGGAAAGGTGTGGAGGCACAAGGCTCCCTAGATGCCACAAAGGCTGATTATATTCTACTCGAGTGTTCCCACCAAAAGGGAAGTCCTCAATCCACTATGGGACCAATGAGGGCGGTCATCGAACCCGCACAAGCTTGGAACAATCTCCACAAATTAATTGGAGGCTCCAATTAATTGCCACCAAGGCCTCAAGCTTGAGGAAATCTCCACAACTTAATTAGATGCCCCAACTAATCCACAAAGCCACTAAGCCATCTAGGATTCCAAAAAACTAAAAGGAAAAAAGCTCCGGGTACACGCACACAATAGTAATAAGCCTCTTACTTTCACATCCACGAATCTTCACGGAGAGCTAAAATCGATGCACCAAATGCAATGGCAAGAGCACACGAGGTGCTCAAATCCTTCTATACCAAATCCCACCATAATAACTAATGTTATGGAGAAGTATGAGAGTAAGAACAATAGATTCCCCTAACTCGGAGGAGAAATTGGTTGGTGAAAATGTAGATCTAGATCATAGCTCTCTTTCCCCCCAAAAGATGCAAGAATCATAGGAGGAATGGAGAGAAAGAGAAAGTTCTTCAAGGTCAACAATGGAGAAGAGGAGAATGGAATAACCAACTAGCAAATGGGGAATATATGTATAATTTTTTATGCTCCATGCTTGTTTTGTATCTACTTTGCTTTGCTTTGTCTATATTTTGAGGTGTTTTTATATCTTTTCTGGAACTAACCTATTAACAAGTTGCCACAGTGCCAGTTGCCTGTTTTCTTCTATTTTTGGATCCAGAAAGGCAGAAAATCAATATTGTCGGAATTGGACGTGACAAAAGCCAAAGTTATTATTTTTCCTGGAGCAACACGGAACCACGAAGCAGAGCCGAAGGGGGGCCACAGGGTGGCCAAACCCCCCTAGGCGCGGGCAAGCCCTGGAGGCGCCTGGAGGGGGTGTGGGCCCCATGGCCCCCCACCTACATTGATTCCTGCGCCTATAAGAAGCCTTCATTGGGAAAACCCTAAGCAATCCAGAAGAAATCCACGAAAACCTCCACAACGCCGCCGCCACCGAAAGGGAGATCCGGTGTACAGAAAGTCTCTGTTCCGGCACCCTGCCGGGACGGGGAAGCGCCCCTGGATCCATATCCATCGATTTCCATCGCCATCTTCATCATTGTTGCTGATTCCCATGATGAGGAGGGAGTAGTTCTTCCTCGAGGCTAAGGGCTCTACCAGTAGCTATGTGTTCATCTCTCTCTCTTTATGCATGATCGTGTTGTGGTCATGAGCTTTGTAATCAAGTAGTTCTACCTTTCTACTCAAGTGCTTCATTACATCTCTGCTCTCCCCATGTGTGTGAAAGTGACAGCGTGCACTCCATGGTGACACTTAGGTTTGAGTCTACATAAATACTCTTTGTGCTTTAATAGATCTATGCTTTTCCCCACGTGTGTGAAAGTGACAGCGTGCATACCGTGTGTGGCACTTTGGCTAGATTGAATATTTGTTATGAGTTATATTTGGAGTTGGATGTTTCTATGAAATTGTGGTGTTTGTTGGAACCATCTAGTGCTCAAGGTGATAGTGTGGGGTTATCTAGATTGGGGAAGGCAGACTTTGAGGTGTGCTGTTATAGCCCTACCTTGGATTAGAGTGTCCAACCGGCGAGTAGTTAAGAGTAGTATCATGAAGAGAGGATATTTATATGAGAGAGTGCTCACTAGTGAAAGTATGATCCCTAGGCCTTTTTCTAAGCATTGAAACACCGTTTGCTACTAGATCTGTTGCATATTTGCTTGCTTCCATCTTTGTTCCGTTTGCCGTGGAGGTTTTGGGCTTTTACCTTTCCTCCACGCCATCAGATCTTTTCTGGCACCGTTACCTCACGTCAACAACAAGTCAGAAGCTATTTTCTGGCGTCGTTACCACTTGTATTTCACTATCTCTTCGCCGAACTAGTGCACCTATGTTGGGTGTGTTGGGGACACAAGAGACTTCTTGTATCTTGATTGAAGGGTTGCTTGAGAGGGATACCTTTGACCACTTCCTCCCTGAGTTCGATAAACCTTGGGTAATCCACTTAAGGGAAACTTGTTGCTGTTCTACAAACCTCTGCACTTGGAGGCCCAACAACTGTCTACAAGAATTTAAGTGCGTAGACATCAGGGAGTTACTCGTCTTTGGGCATGTATTCACATATCCATAATCACCATAATCTTGAAGCATATGATTTCTTCGAGATGGATCATATTGAACTTGATTTCTCAACCTTGAATCAATTATTCTTTCTGTAGCATGAAGATGTCCTAAAGATAACCATGACTGCACACTCCCAATAGGTTCAACTCTCACATGAACATTCTTTGGTTATTCTCTTGAATATCACATTGGTCATCACTTGATCTTCTTTGTTTGCTTCTTCTATTTACCTTGAATCCAACATGGGATCTACAAACATTAGCTATGGACACCCTGTACAAGTGTAAGTCAATATAAACATTAGTCCATAGTGATTTTGATTCAACAAATGAAATCCGCGAAGTCACTAAAGAAATGGAAGCCGAGACAAAGTTTGAAGGAGGTAAACTAATAGATGTATTGATGTTTGTCGATTGTTTGCTTAATTTTAATTGGTTGTCACCTCTCACATGCATATAAGACGGCTAGACTTCTCGTACATGTTTAGGACAACTATTCTACATGTTTACATGGTGGGATCCTAGTCTAACTGTAGCTCTAAACTAGATAAACTAGGATTCGTACTAGATCAAAACCCAAATGTCTGTGTCGACTCCTACATGATGCCACATTGATCCTTTCGTGTTTGAGTAAAACTTTCCTTCATCTTCGCTCTTCAGCCACCTGGATTCCTATCTTTAGGCACAATTAATCTAGCTCCCATTTATCCTTTTCTAAGAGTCCTTCCATGTCCAAGGTGGACTTTCCCTTATCTTCGTGCTTAAAATCGGACAAAATCTGGTTTGAACAAAAATCGCCAGTCTTTGGGAAAGCAGTCATATTCATGTGCCTTGGGCAAGGCGGCCATATTCTTGCCTTGGGTAAACCGACCAGATTTGCCTTGGGCAAGAGGCAGACAGATTCTTGCTTTGGGTAAGGCGGCTAGATTCCTATTAATCGTGTAGGTCCGCCAAACTCTACTCGTTTGGTCTTCTACCAAGACAGTCAGGTTTGGTCATGCACCAAGGCAGATGGATTTTGGACTTGCACCAAGGCAGCTAGATTAGGCCTTGCACCATGCAAGGCGGCCAGATTTGTCCTTACACCAAATCATATTTTGGGATTATATCATGAAAGGCATCCATAATCGGCCTTGCACCAAAGCATCCAGATTTGGGCCTGAACTATGCAAGGCAGGCAGAATCTTCCTTTCACCAAGGCAGCCATATTTGGATTTAAACCATGCAAGGTGGCCAGAATTGTCTTTACACCGTGGTTAATTTTGGACACCATACAAGGCGGCTAGGATCGGCATTTCCCAAGTTAGACTTTGGGCTCGTCCCATGCAACGCGACCAAATTCGGCCTTGCACCTTGGTAGCTAGATTTCGGTCTTGCGGCAAGGCGACTCTCGGTTGGCTTGACATCTTGACGCATATTCTAGATCTCTCTTGGTTCTCCTTTCTTCTACGCCTAAATCAACTCGTCGTAGGATCTTCCAAAATACGACTTAGAACCATACACGTCCATCTTGCTCCTAGTATTTAATAGGTATTCCTTCGCTTAGCCAACAAGTGCCCCAAATAGATATGATGCTAACAACTGTCGGAGGGGTTGAATGGATGAAAACTCTTTTTGTGGATATTCACGATGCTTGGGTAGAGCAAGAAGGGAAAACGTAAGGAGTGTTTCAAGTGTTGGACAAAACAGAGTAGTGCAAGCCATAATAGGGCAGAAAACTAGTTATCCCTTATATTTAGGCATATATACTTATCATGTGAACATTCATTGTGTTTATATCATGCCATGTTGGAGGTTCCGCTGACAATAACTTCCTTCATGTCCATATAATTCTCTCAACAAGTTGATATGAGATGAGGCAGATAAATTGGCCTGATGTCTACGCACTTCTATTCTTGTAGACAGTTGCTGGGTCTCCAAGTGTAGAGGTTTGTAGAACAGCAGCAAGTTTCCCTTAAGTGAATTACCCAAGGTTTATCGAACTCGGGGAGGAAGTGGTCAAAGGTATTCCCTCTCAAGCAACCCTGCAATCAAGATACGAGAAGTCTCTTGTGTCCCCAACACACCCAATACACTTGTCAGGTGTATAGGTGCACTAGTTCGGCAAAGAGATAGTGAAATACAAGTGGTAACGGTGCCAGAAAAGAGCTTTACAGTGAGGTAAAGACTACAATAAGCAAACATGCAACAGATCTAGTAGCAAACGGTGTTTCAATGCTTAGAAACAAGGCCTAGGGATCATACTTTAACTAGTGAACACTCTCTCATATAAATATTCTCTCTTCATGATACTACTCTTAACTACTCTCCGGTTGGACACTCTAATCCATGGTAGGGCTATAACAGCACACCTCAAAGTCCGCCCTCCCCAATCTAGATAACCCCACACTGTCACCTTGAGCGCTAGATGGTTCCAACAAACACCACAATTTCATAGAGACATCCAACTCCAAATATAACTCATAACAAATATTCAATATAGCCAAAGTGACACACACGGTATGCACGCTGTCACTTTCACACATGTGGGCAAAAGCATAGATCTATTAAAGCAGAAAGAGTATTTATGTAGACTCAAACCTAAGTGCCACCAAGGTGTGCACGCTGTCACTTTCACACACATGGGGAGAGCAGAGATCTAATGAAGCACTTGAGTAGCAAGGTAGATCTACTTGATTACAAAGCTCATGACCACATGATCATGCATATATATAGAGAGAGATGAACACATAGCTGCCGGTAGAGCACTTAGCCTCGAGGAAGAACTACTCCCTCCTCATCATGGGAATCAGCAACGGTGATGGAGATGGTGGTGGAGATCAATGGAGATGGCTCCGGGGGCACTTCCCCGTCCCGGCCGGGTGGCGGAACAGAGACTTTATGTCCCCCGAATCTCCCCTTCGGTGGCGGCAGCGCTGTGGAGGTTTTCGTGGATTTCCGCCAGATGATTTAGGGTTTTTGGGTCGGAGGCTTATTATAGGAGAATGAGGCAAGGTCGGTGGAGGGCCAGGGGGGCACACCCCCTGTGAGCGTCTCTAGGGCTTGCCCGCGCCTAGGGGGGTGCGGCCACCCTGTGGCCCCCCTCCGGCTCTGCTTCGTGGTTCCGTGTTGCTCCGCGAAAATAATGACTTTGGCTTTTGTCCCGTCCAATTCAGAGAATATTGATTTTCTGTCTTTCTGGAACCAAAAACAGAAGAAAACATGCAACTAGCACTGTGGCAATTTGTTAATAGGTTAGTTCCAGAAAAGATATAAAAACACCTCAAAGTGTAGACAAAGCAAAGCAAATTAGATACAAAACAAGCATGGAGCATCAGAAATTATAGATACGTTTCTGACGTATCAAGCATCCCCAAGCTTAACTCCTGCTCGTCCTCGAGTAGGTAAGTGATAAAAATAATAATTTTTGAGATGACATGCACCATCAAAACCAAGATCAAACCATTTGCAAGCATTGAAAGATGGGATCAAAGAACTCTAAACATGTGCATGAAAGATGGAGTTCTAACAATGAGACAGAGTAACTATGCATGCAACATGACAAGATACAAACAAAGATCATGAATAACATGCATTGAAAAATGTTTGTTTGTTTTACATACAGAAAACATAGCATAGTGACATTCAGCTTGTCCCTCATGGAGTAGCAAATATATACATAGGACACCTTCAAAGTTCACAAGGGTGACCAGAAACAAATAGCACAAGAACAAGTAATATCAACAATATGCATCAATCAATAAGTTTTGGGACACTGCACACAAAATGACAACTATGCTCTCTTAATGGTGCCTAAAGGTAGAAGGTAGAGACTCAATAATAGTGGAAGAAGGGCCCTTAATAAGGGAAGCAGAGATTTCAAGTTTCAAAAAGACCTTCCAAAAATTATGGTACTTGTTAGCTTTCAACCCTCATTGCCCCTATCATAAGCATCTTGAAGTGATTAAGGTTAAAGTGAATAAAGATGGAGTATATGCTTGACGAAGTATAAGTTGGAAATCTCAAGTCCCTTGAATACGAGGGCCACACCTCATGCTACTCAACTTCAGTCACCTGTAAGTTCTTGTCATTATAAGTATTTGCATATCATTGAGAACCGCCAACGGGGTACCCCTTGCATATGGTACATGAGCTATCCCATAACCAAAATGACAAGGCAAGAAGACAATCAGCATCTCAGCAATATTCTTATTTACCATGGGAATATGGTGCTTTTTTCTCTCTTTCCTCTTTTCTCAACGTGTCTCTTTTTTTTCATAAGAAGAATGCTTCATAGATGTCACTTTGGTGATGCTGCAACTTTCCACCATGATTAGGCATGGATTAGGCTAGCAGCTCAGGCGTTTCTCTAACACAGGATACAAACTCCATGGACTTACAAGTTCCCTCTTTATTTCACACCGGTGACATCCATAGACAAAAGAGCATGATATCATCTGAGTACAAAGTACAAGTGCAATGTTGAAAACGTTTCTCGTGACAGCACGGTTCTGCTAATTCCAACTTATAAGTGCAAGCATATACAACATAGATGACACAATAGTTCAAGTTTATTAGGGGCAAAGAATATAAAGTGTGCCATCAAGTTTGTGAGGGATTTAATCACTAAGTTTTCACATAACAAAATAGTTTTTAATTGGAAGATAGCTTAAAACAAGAATATACTTGGAATGGTGTAACACACCATGCATAGGAGTTTATTGTTGGAATTATGCCCTAGAGGCAATAATAAAGATGTTATTATTATAATTCTTGTTCATGATAAAGTTTATATTCCATGCTAGAATTGTATTAAGCGGAAACATTAATACTTGTGTGGTTTGTAAACAACACCGCGTCCCTAGTACGCCTCTATGGACTATCTCATTGATTAATGATGGTTAAGGTTTCCTAACCATGGACATGAGTTGTCGATTAATAATGAGATCATATCATTGGGAGAATGATGTGATGGACAGACCCAAACTAAGCGAAGCAATTAGATCGTGTCATTGTGTTCATCTTTGCGAAGCTTTTCTTATGTCAAATATTGTATTCCTTAGACCATGAGATAATACAACTCCCTGGTATCGGAAGAAAGCTTTGAGGTCATCAAACGTCATCCTATGAGAGGGTGATCATAAAGGTGTCTCTCAGGTGATCGGAAAGTACCTGTTGGGTTGTATGTATCGAGATGGGATTTGTCCCTCCCAAGTCGGAGAGATATACTTCGGGCCCACTCGGTAATCAATATCAACACCGCTTGCAAGCATGTGGTTAAGGAGTTAATCACAAAGTGATATCGGATTACGGAACGAGTAAAGTACTTGCTGTGAACGAGATTGAACTAGGTATGACGGTACCGACGATCGAATCTCGGGCAAGTAAAATATCACGAGACGAAGGGAATATATATATGGGATTGATTGAATCTTGGCATCGTGTTTCATCCGATATGATCATCTATGAATGTGTGGGAGTCAATATGGGTTTCCGCACCCATTGTTGATTATTGATAGAAGATCATGTCTGCATATTCTCGAACTCAAGGGTCACACACTTAACGTGTCTCACGCTAGGATAGATTGGATGATTGGTTTATGAGTTTTGTTGAGTCTCGGATGGGATCCGGACATCACGAGGTTCCGAATGGTCCGAGAATAAGATTCATATAAAGGCGGCAGTTTTGGAGTTAATTGTTCCGGTTAATCGGTGTATTGCAGAAGCTTCTAGAACCTTCCGGAAGGGGACCAACGTGGCCCCACCTTCCGGGAGGGGGCATGGGCCTATGAGGGAGTGCCCTGGACGCATTGGGCCAGGGCACAAGGCCCCATAGGGCCCAACCGGCCAGCTAGGGTAAAACCCTAGATAGAGCTTCTAGAAGGGGGGGGGGGTTTCCTTGCCCCCCACTCCTCCTCCTTTGGCCGCCGGCCTTGGCTTGGGGGAGGGGCTAGGGCTGCCGCCCACCCCTCTTTATAAAGAGGGCTGGGGGCGCACCCCCCCACACACCTTCCCCTCAAGCCGCCGCCTGGCCCTCTCTCTCTCTCCTCCCGATTGCGTGTGGCGAAGCCTCACGCTTGAAACTCTCCACCAATTGCACCACGCCGTCGCGTTATAGATCCAACCCATCTCTCCACCATACTTGCTGGACCAAGGAAGGAGGATACGTCGAGGTGCCACACGTGTGCATCTCATGGAGGCATCGCCACTTGTGGTGCTAGATCGGATCGGATCGCGAGGAGGAGAAGCGAGTACGACTACATCACCCACGTTCCGACGAACGTTCCGCTGTGAAAATCTTCAAGGGTATGAAGATCTAATCCAATCTCTCTCGTTGTTTGCATCTCCTAGATTAGATCTTGGCTTCCCTCTGTTCGCATCCGTAGAATTTTTTTGATTTACTATGCCGCGAAACCCTTCATTTATAGTAGACACTTTGGAATAACTTCGTTTCTTGGAAGTTGGAAGTATGAGTAGAGCTTACTCATACAAGTGGAGGCTAGCAAAAGACTAGGAGCAACCAACTAAGAGAGCATAATGGCCATAATCATGCAGAGCAACAAAGCATTACTTATCAAAGCATAGAGTGGTACTACAAGTCAAGGACTAAATGATCATAGAGGCTAATGGTGACTTGTCATAGTCATAACATGGTGTGAGCATGTGCCAAGTCAACCCAAATAAAACATCAAAGGAGAATACCACAATACTATGCTTTTTGCATGCTAAAACAACGCATGATTCCTTCAAGGCACATTAAGCAATCCTAATTGTTTGGAACAAGTCATGCTACATCAATAATCACTAAGCATAAGGTCAAAACAACACCTATCATGACATGCTAAAGTCTAAGTCACAGCCAAAGCAAGCTCTCTTTTGTACCACTTAAGCATGAAGCTTCCTACTCTTTTCCAACACAAAACAACTTATTTGAAACAACTCACAAAGATAATAATCAATAAATATCAGTGAGATTGTCTCACAAATCCACAAAGAATAACTAAAAAGTTCTAAGCTTAAAGCACATGAAAACTAAAGCTAAATGCAGTGCTAGCAAAAGTGAACACTAACAAAACAATAAGAGTGAAAACTAGAGTGTTCTAGGCAATGGAGACAGAGTATGTCTCTCTCCAAAAGAAGTGTGGTGTAACCAACCAACTTACTCAAGCAAACTTAGCAAACTAAAACCAAAAACGAAAACTAAGACTCTCCAAGAACAACACAACAATGCATGAAACAATAAAAACGAAGTGTCTAGAAAGACCTGTGATTTTTATTGATGAAGACATCCCCAAGCTTTGATGCTTGTACCTCTTGGATATTTCTTGGGGTGACACCGGGATGGCATCCCCAAGCTTGAGCTTTTGTCCATTCTTCATCTCATTACATCATTCTTTCTCTACACCTAAATTTTTTCCTTCATACAAAATTTCACACAATCTTCATTAGCAACATTAGTGTATTCAAAAGATAATAGACCCTTAGGTAAAGCTTTGGAACAGCAAGAGTTTTCACTAAAAACACAAGCTACTGTAGCAAATACTTCAAAAAGCTCAATTCTACAAAATAGAACTCAAAAAGGAATCAATAAGAAGCAAATGCAAATAATGGCACAAATCTGTCAAAACAGACCAGCAGGTAGAAACCGATTTTTTCGAACATGTTATGTTGCTCAAATAAAAAAGTTTTGAACTTACTAAAGTTATCTAACATACTGGGGGATTTATTCGTAAATTTTTAGTTCAATCCGACTTACAGAGACTCCTCACGAATTTTTATGGTGGAGGACAGAAATCTGTTTCGGGATAGCAACTCTCCAAATCTTACTTCCCTCTTATTAGAGGTCATTCTTGGCACAAAAAGCAAATAAAAATGATAAGGAGAGGTCATTACTGAAGTAATAATTTCCAAGACTCAAGAAAACTCTTGGGTTATCTTCCAACGAGTACTTTTCTTTAACGCCTTTAAGTTAGGCATGGTAGTTTAAGAAGATGCTCACATAAGAAATATGAATTGAAGTAAAAAAGAGTATCAAGAAGCAAATTCAAAACACATTTAAGTCTAACCCACTTCCTATGCATAGTAATCCTATAAAGAAACAAGTCATGAAAGCACAAATCACCAAGCATAGGAAAACAAAACAAGTGCAACTTCAAGACTTTCAACATAAAGAGGGGAAACTTAATATTATTGAGATGCATAAAACCATGTTTCCCTCTCTCATAATAACTTTCAGTAGCATCATGGATAAAATTAACAATATAACTATCACATAAAACATTCTTATCATGAGCCACATGCATATAATAAGTATTACTCTCCACATAAGCATAGTCGTTCTTATTAATTGTAGTGGGAGCAAATTCAACAAAATAGCTATCATTATTATTCTCATCACCATAATCATCAAATATAGGAGGCATATTGTAATCACAATAAATTTGCTCCTCAATAGTAGGTGGAATGAAAATATCATATTCATCATTGTAATCATCATATATTGGAGGTTTGGTATCATCATAAGCAATAGAATAGCTATCTTCCAAAGCCGGGGGACTAAAAAGATCATTTTCATCAAAACTAGCTTCCCCAAGCTTAGACGTTTCCATAGCATTAGCAATAATGGTATCCAAAGAATTCATACTAATAACATTGCTATTAGCATGCAAATACAGCTCCATAGGTTTTTTAATTTTCTCTTCAAACACTTCATGTCCTAACTCAAGATAAATGCTATAGAGCTCTCTAATTTTGTTGTTGTTTTCCATTAAGCCTAACTAGTGAAAACAAGAAACAAAAAGACAAAATTGCAGAATCTAAAGGAAATAACTTCGAGCACTCACACCGGAGGATGTGAGTACCTTTTACCTTACCTCCCTGGCAACGACGCCAGAAAAGAGCTTCCTGGCTTGCTGTTGCCGTGGGGTAACGTGTGTGAGTGCCTTTTACCTTTCCTCCCCGGCAACGGCGCCAGAAAAGATCTTGATGTCTACGCACTTCTATTCTTGTAGACAGTTGTTGGGTCTCCAAGTGCAGAGGTTTGTAGAACAGCAGCAAGTTTCCCTTAAGTGAATTATCCAAGGTTTATCGAACTCGGGGAGGAAGTGGTCAAAGGTATTCCCTCTCAAGCAACCCTACAATCAAGATACGAGAAGTCTCTTGTGTCCCCAACACACCCAATACACTTGTCAGGTATATAGGTGCACTAGTTCGGCGAAGAGATAGTGAAATACAAGTGGTAACGATGCCAGAAAAGAGCTTTACGGTGAGGTAAAGACTACAATAAGCAAACATGCAACAGATCTAGTAGCAAACGGTGTTTCAATGCTTAGAAACAAGGCCTAGGGATCATACTTTCACTAGTGAACACTCTCTCATATAAATATTCTCTCTTCATGATACTACTCTTAACTACTCTCCGGTTGGACACTCTAATCCATGGTAGGGCTATAACAGCACACCTCAAAGTCCGCCTTCCCCAATCTAGATAACCCCACACTGTCACCTTGAGCGCTAGATGGTTCCAACAAACACCACAATTTCATAGAGACATCCAACTCCAAATATAACTCATAACAAATATTCAATATAGCCAAAGTGACACACACGGTATGCACGCTGTCACTTTCACACATGTGGGCAAAAGCATAGATCTATTAAAGCAGAAAGAGTATTTATGTAGACTCAAACCTAAGTGCCACCAAGGTGTGCACGCTGTCACTTTCACACACATGGGGAGAGTAGAGATCTACTGAAGCACTTGAGTAGCAAGGTAGATCTACTTGATTACAAAGCTCATGACCACATGATCATGCATAGAGAGAGAGAGAGAGATGAACACATAGCTGCCGGTAGAGCACTTAGCCTCGAGGAAGAACTACTCCCTACTCATCATGGGAATCAGCAACGGTGATGTAGATGGTGGTGGAGATCGGTGGAGATGACTCCGGGGGCACTTCCTCGTCCCGGCAGGGTGCCGGAACAGAGACTTTCTGTCCCCCGAATCTCTCCTTCGGTGGCGACAACGTTGTGGAGGTTTTTGTGGGTTTCCGCCAGATGATTTTGGGTTTTTGGGTCGGAGGCTTCTTATAGGTGAAGGATGCAAGGTCGATGGAGGGCCAGGGGGCCACACTCCCTGTGGGCTCCTCCAAGGCTTGCCCGCGCCTGGGGGTGCGGCCACCCTGTGGCCCCCCTCCGGCTCTGCTTCGTGGTTTCGTGTTGCTCCAGGAAAAATAATGACTTTGGCTTTTGTCCCGTCCAATTCCGAGAATATTGATTTTCTGCCTTTCTGGAACCAAAAACAGAAGAAAAAAGGCAACTGACACTGTGGCAACTTGTTAATAGGTTAGTTCCAGAAAAGATATAAAAACACCTCAAAGTGTAGACAAAGCAAATCAAAGTATATACAAAATAAGCATGGAACATCAAAAATTATAGATACGTTTCCGACGTATCATGGCGCAGGCAGGGATTGGTGAGAAGGATTGAGGAAATAAATCTTTAATTCTTTCCATCCTTTTACCAATGCAATGAGACATTTCCTTAGAATTTTCCTTCTCTCAAATGTTGTGATGTTCTTGCTATTGACATGACATTGTAACCTGTGGTATTATGGTAGAAAGGTAATGATGACATTGATCTAAGTCATAAATGAAATTTGTTAGCGTTTTACCTCTTCTTATGTTAGCATTTTAATATGTCGTTAAATATACTCACTTGTTATTTTCACATGAAACAACTCAGTGCAAAATCTTTCCACAAGAATAACCATACATGATGAGCACATGGTTAAGTAAACGGAGAATAGTGGATGACTGTTGCCAATGAGTTATCTGCTATGGTTATTTCCTCTGTTCTTCACATCAGATATAGGTTCCCGACAATGTATCCCTTCTCCGCCGACAATGGGTTTTTGATCTGTTTCCATAGCGGCGTTGTGTACTAGTGAGATTCTCCTCACCCTGTTGTATCTACTATGTCAAAGGAAAAGTTCTATGCACATAATGAACCTTTTCTCACCCTAATATAGTACAAAGGTGAAACAACATAATACACATCTAAATATTCATCAAATGTGATTTGTTGATTTCATCTATATCTAAACATAAAATTTAAGACAAACCTCATGAGATGTTACCCGTTTGAACCAAACAACATAGAGTCACGCACATTAAAAGTGCAAATAAATAATATAGATTCAAGACAACTGACAGATCCAAATCAAATTGCAAGTTATCATGTTGAGAGCAAATAATATAAAGTTCCAAAGCAAATAACACACCACGAGATCATAAAAATGAAATGAGGAAATTAAATTATTATCAAGAAAACAAAAAAGTTAAAGTGAGAATACCTTTATTTCAAGTTCTGCCGCTCATCATTAGTTGCAATGTTAAGTGTGACATGCTCTATTCCTATGTCAGATGCATGTTGGGTCAATGAATTCCATATATTATATTCTTTTTTGAGAGTTGCCAACCTAATTTTATGTGCATGTGATCATAACTTCTCTTCATTCACATGTTGACCTTGGCTGTTGGCGTACCCAACAACATCCAACCATGTTTTATGTGAAGCGATTTGCCTCTCGAGAGCGGCGACGACACAAAATTCCTCCCGATCTCATCCGGACAGGGAGTCGTCCTTCGTCCCATATCCCTCCGCTTGCCGCTCTAGCGGCGACGGGAGGGAGGGGGACCTCGTTCCACCATTATGGCCTAGTAGTTAGGGTTAGGTTTTATCTTCTATTGTGCGTTGTTGGGGTGGTGAGAGCGTCACTTGGGCAAACAAATCTACCTCAACTATACTCCCACACCGGCGACAACCTTCGATGAGGTGCCTCAGAGTTGATGGCAACGTGTGTCGATCGGTCCTTCAGATCGATAACTTGGTATTCTCGCCGTTCTTCAGATCTAGCGAGAACAGTTTCTCGATGTGTCACCGACGTTCGTTGTTATCCGTGATGGCGCTAGCAGCCGAGGCGAGGTGGTTCTTCTGGAGCGAGGATGTTGGTCCGGAGGTGGTGAATTTTTCGTTCTTCTCCAACTTCGCCGATGGGAGGCTGTGGATTTTGGTCCAAGACAGCACGGGGATATCTCCCGATCGACGTGCCACAATGATATGTGCCTCGCTGCATGCAGCAGGCCTGTTCATCGACTCTCAAAGCCCTGTTGGCGATATTGTGGTTTTTGATCTTGCAATGGTGGAGGTTTGGCGTCTCTTCATGCATCCGTCTTGGTGGCGCTAGACTTGGGTGACGGTCGCTGGCTATGGTGGTTGCGGAAAACCCTGGAGATTGTTTTAAATTTCTCGATCTCTTAGGATTTTATCTGCAAATTCAGGATAATCAGTTTATCCCGGTCTGTCTTTTAGTTTGTGTCATGTAATTTAATTTTCAATTAATAAAATACGTGTGTTGCTATAAAAAACAACAACATCCAACCATTGAATTGGATGGTTATTTACTTGCACTTGTTCGATACACATTTAAGAAACACATAATGACCAAATGCATGCCATGTTGTTTTTTGGGACATTTTATCCATACATAATGCATAACAATATGTTCACATTGGCTCACTATTTTGTCATTGTCTACCATTTTTTCACTATTACTGGCACTCATTTATGCAACATTTACACCAATTATTAGCATATATATGTATATATGTTAATGACAGTGTATAATGCTTATTGTAATTCATAGGTTTTAATCCATACAACTTCAAATAAACATCCAACAAAAATTACACATGACTGGTGCCCATGCACACGGACTTTATTGTGGCACACAGTCAAGGTTGATGTGGATGTATAGCTTCCAATGGAGAGTTGGAGGACAAGTTCATGCTTAGGTTGTCGGTGTGGTGGACTATGTCACCGTTGATGAGTTGGATGCAAAGGTCCTAGATGCGAAGTTTGCGGGCATGTGGACGTGCTAACACATTGCCAAGGATGATGCATATGGAGGAGGTGGCACTCGGGTTGTTGGCAGGGGTGTGCTACGAATGATGAGGTGAGATGAATGTGGATATAGAGCCGCTTGTACTATCGGCACGATAGACATGATGAGATAGGATCCATCAAGAGATAGAAGATAGAGATGGGGTATGGCAGCAACATCGATACTCTATTAGAGGAGCGGGCCTAGAGAGGAGAGAACTGGGTGAGTAATATTGAACTTGGATGCCATTATTGGAGAACTGTGGATGGCCAACTTAAGGAGAATGAATACGAATTACAAATGTATACATTTTCATTGATTTTTTAGAAAGTGTGGAATTAAAGTTTGACTAAAATACAACTAGGCGATGCAATCCTGCATGAGACAGAGATAACTCGGTCCAACAAGGTAAACGAGTAAGCAAGTAAGAGTTTATGACTTAGCAAGGTAACAAAGAGAGAAATAACTGAGAAGACACAATGACGCAAGACTTTTGCTGAAGTTGAAGTCCTTTGGGGAAAACTATAATCTCTGTTGGAAATACCATAAAAAAAGACCCACACAATATCGCAGATCTATTAGTTGGAAATTCCTTCTTAATCCACTAAGCGAAGACCTTGGGATGGCCTCCAACATTCACAAACTTTTCGGTGCAAATCCACACACACACACACACGAAAACTTTTGGACAGTCCTAACCACTTAGGGCTTTCCAACAAAAGCAAGAATAATAAGCAACCTGATGAACTCAAGAGAAATTTTTTTCTTGCTATAATTATATATCTAGGTTTCCTCTTTCTTTCCCTCAAGTATTAGCAAGTTCGGTTGACGGAATTGGGAGATCTTAAACTTTTGAAGGTCCCCAATGGTGGTGCATGTAAATATGGTAGATCACTTGGGAAGAAGGCATCTCTATATATGTCCCACAAGATATCTTTACGTTACCATTTCTTCTTACGAATCACCCATATCTTCTAGGGTGTCCACCGTCTAGAGTTTTGGCTGGAATTCACCTTTCAATAAGAAAAACTCTTTTGTTTGTAAGAAAGGAATGCGAGAGATGGGTTATACTCTTATCTTCAACGAATGGCCCCGCTTTCAATGCATGTCGAAGCCTATGGTTGCCAGGGTGGTTGAATGCCCCCCTATCCATACCTAGCTACTGACCATGGTACATAATTTTCCTTGTTCACACACCACATGTGGATTGGCAGATTTCTAATAGTCGGTGCTGCTGCACATGCATCAATTTTTATGATAAGAGACCATGATCCAACTACTCGATACAACTATCTATTAGATCACGTCTTTAGACACCACGATGCCAACTACCAGACGAGGTTTTGGGCGAGATCAGAAGGCAGAAGCCATTGACCTCGTTCGGACCTCCGCACTTTGGACTGGCTTCTAGACTAATAGAGCATGTTAACATGTCATATTTCATGGGTATATCTCACGTGAGATTTTTTAGACAACAAATATATTTGCAAAAATGATTCCCACGAGTGTCCAAAGCATATAGCCCCTCTTAATATTGTGAATCTTCCTACGACCAGAGTAGATAAAAATATTGTATAACTTTAAACATGTTGTCATCTTCTTTCCCCTATTTATAAACCGATAAACACGATTAATCCCCTAATCACTTATCATTAACACAAAATTCGACTCAAGAGTGAAGATGCATTTTCAATTGTCAAATGGACACCATGGCGAAGGTCAGGAAACTGGTCGCTTGTCGCTTGGATTCAAACCGAGTGATGAAGATAAGCATGCCAAAAATTATATATTCCTCTGATCTCAGAAGATGAATAAAATCGTGGTTAGATCCCTTTTACTTATAAAATTCTCATCTTCTTAAATTGGAGAAAAAATACAAAGAAATACTTTCCATGTTTTACCATATTTGTCCATGTCCTTGGCAAACTTTGTTTCAATATATACTAGTTCACCTAGAAAATCAATAGAGAGTTGTTTTAATTTTCCACTTGGTACTCATAATTATTTGCTCCCCAAAATTGTGATTAGTTGTAACATGTTACCTAAGTTATGTTGTATGAAGTTGTAGTCTATTAGTCTATAAATAGCTTTTAAAAATATGTTGAAAATACTACCAAGACCTTATAGTTTAGTGTTTTCTGGTTTGTTCCTATAAATTATGTTATTTATTATTATATTTTGAATGGAAATATTCGTATAAATCATAAAATGGTTTCGATTGATCACAAAAACACTTCATGTGCAAAGAAATGGAACTATGCTTCAACCTGTAGAAACATTGGATATATGCTAAACAATTGCACACCTAAATCAGACAAACATGGCAGATTTACTTGTGTGGCAATCCTCTCCTTTTGTGTCAAAATAAGTATTACATGAACAGTTACATGAATTATGATGGGAACTGGTGTGAAACTAAGAAAAGTAAGAGGGGAGAAAAGAGAAGGAAAGAAAGCAAAACGTAGAAGTGAAACTAGCTAGCAAAGAGAAAAAATGAGACAAAATAGTAATGTAGTAGCTAGTAGTGTACTAGTCAAGCGGCAGACTAGTGCACGCTGTCACCATTACCGAGCAAGATGGATCTGGACGCGGTTTCGTTCAAATCAAGACTCTTCCAGATGTCTGCCAGCCACGGAAAACTCGGCAGAAGCTTCGGAACGAACGACTTTTAAGCAAGAAGCTCCCATCCGTCTGCCACCAGGAGCACGCCCGTTTGACTGCCAATTCAACCAACTCCCCTATATAAAGACGCCAGATCGCAACCACCGTGCACCACCGAGATTCTGTTTTTCCTCGCCGGTCCAAGTCCAAGGGCGTTTCTGAGTCTTCACGGGCGGCGCCACAGCCTCTCGTCCCAGGGAAGGATCACCTACCTTCGCGCCTGCCGGCGAGAAGCATCGATCTCTCGTTCGCGCGATGACTCACCCGGCGGCCGTCGACACACCACCCGCCGTGGGCGTGGCGCAGGGCGGCGCGAGGAAGGTGATCGTGGCCGGCGACGGCAGGAGGGTCGACCAGGCGGTGGCGTACCTGCTCATGGCCGCCGCGCTCGCCGTCACCTACCTCGTGCACTGATCGACCGATCGGACGTACGGACGGCGACAAGGAGCATGACGGCAATAACCTGTCGTCGATCGTGGATACAGCTAGAAAATCTCTTTTTTTGTCTCATTCCCATCTTGTAAATCTTGAGCAAAGCTAATATACTCCAGGTTTTTTTCACTTCTTTGATCGCCTCCTCAGATAAGTTCGATCAGTAGTCGGAACTTTTAATCTCGCCTGTTCATGTCGCTTCATCCCTATCCTCTGAAGATTCCATGCCATGGCTGATAGTCAAGTCTATGTCACCAGGCCGCACAACTAGTTTGACCTCTCAACCTTGGTAACCCTTGCAAGAGCATGGAAGCACAAGGCTGAATCAAATAAGCCACTAGCTCTGCTACCACACAGCATGACACATCAAGTATCACAAACAGGCACCACCTCATTACTTAACAACCCACGCATAGCAAAAATCTGCAGCTTGATCAAATTATTAAGTTTTATAAAGCAGAATTCAATTTTAGTGCTGACCACAGACACACAACACGATGACAAGTATGTACAGTCACAACAATGTATATATGTATTCCCATGACTTTGAAGACAACAACTATAACTAGACAATGGGGGAAAAGTCGCTGCTGTCTGGTTTCCCCCAGCTGGTACAACTGGCAAACCGACGAGGAGCGAGGCGAGGACCCTAAACCTGTTGAACTCGCCTTGCCGACTTCCAGAACACCAATTGCAAAAGAGGAGCATAGGTACTCACCTAAGGCGAGCCAGATTCCTCCCCAGAGTCTGCATCAGGCTCTGACTCATCCTCTTCAGAGCCTGACGCAAGGCCTACAGCTGCATCATCTTCAGAGCCTGACGCAAGGTCTACAGCTGCATCATCTACAGAGCCTGACTCGGAGTCTGCAACTGACTGTGGATCATCATCTTCAGAGTCTGACATGGAGAACTGCTTGGATATGGGCGTTGGCCGTTGCCTCGTCGTTTTCTTTGTCATTGCTTCAGGCGTAACCTGCCCTGGTTGTTCAATCTCTTCGTCATCACTTTTCATGTTTCTTCTACTCCGGCGAAGCCCTGGTCGAGGCTTGCTCTCGACCCTACGGGCAGCAAGACGAGTCGTCTTGCGCGTCACAACAACATCCTCGTCCTCGTCCGAGTTGCTCTCGTGGGAATCAGAGGCATCACTGTCTTCATCGCTGCTGGAGGAGCCATCATCCTTATCGTTGTAATCTGAGGCTTCATCGTCGTCAGAACTAGGATCATCTAGGTCCTTGGCCTCCTCCTCTTCTCTATCTTCATTATTCTCTGGACTGATGTCAGATCCTACATTGGCTCCATTGTCTCCCTGCTCTGAGACATGCTTTCTCTTCTTGCCTGCCTCCTTAGGTGGATCAGATTCCTTTGCTTTCCTGCATTAAAGTACATGGGTTCTTTTCAGGAAGAATGCATTTGACGTTGCATAAGAAAAGGGCAACCAGTAAAATTTCAGTAGATGAAAAGCAAATGAGCAATGCAATCCCACACTCCACTTTTGATGTTTCTTCCAGGAAAAATAGACAGGGTCAAATCCCTGGAACCAAGACCCAAACATTGTTTTTCTCCTTTAGAATTTTCTATATGCTCCATTCCCAAACAAATGTGCAAACTGTAAAGCGTGCTTATTTACAATGTAAGATATCAAGGAAAGATGCACTTTCAAAAGGCAGTAAGCAATGCTATAAGAAACCTGTGCATGTGTTCTATTGCCCCAGAGCAGATAAATGTTAATCCTAGTAAACTAGAGGGAAACAGCAGTGGTGGAGTGGTTTTAACTCACGCTGTAGCTTTTATTGCCTCCTTTATGGAACGATCATAATCAGCTGCACACAAAACAAATACAGGATATCAATTTTAAAGGACAGCAGGCAGCCAAAATTTATTTAACATTTATAATATCAACTTCTACAAAATTGGAAAATAGTGGAAGCAAGCCAGCTACATCACATTTTGCAAATGTTAAACCACAGTACTGGTCGTCTGTTCGGTGGGAGTTACGAATAAACGCCAACAGATAGAATCAGTGTTCCATTCCACTAAACTTGTATTACGGTGATTAGAATCAGTAAAAGGATACACTACCAATAGATGCATAGGGTTGACTACAGAATGAGCGATACCAAAAGAGCATGACCTTTCAATATAAGCAACCAAGCTGTAGGTCATGAAGACCAAGATTGGTGCTAATGTAAGGAATAATCATGACAATGTTTCATTTTTTTCACATTTAGCTAAGGTTGTTGAACAAAGAAGCTCCTTATAAACAACCAAGCTGCAGGTCACGAAGACCAAGATTATTGCTAATGTAAGGAACAATTGTGACAATGTTTCATTTTTCACGTTTAGCTAAGGTTGTTGAACAAAGAAGATCCTTACAGTAATTGTAGTTGACAGGTTTACGTTCACGTAAAGCGCGGGTTTGGAAAACATTAGCAAAAGCTCGTTCATCCTTCTGTTGCCGACGTTTTAATTCCCTCGCTTTCTTCTGCAAGTTAAAGAACAGGTAAGAATGGAGTGTTAAACCATCAGCGTGATAAAAGTACAATCTGCTGCCAAGAATAAATGCAAATATGAAAGTAAGCTGGAAGCTACCTTTTCAAACTTCTCCACAGCTGGAACAGTATTTTCCTTAAGATGCTGTCCAATGGCAGATTCAGATCGACCCTTGCTGCATAACTTTTCCTGTAAACATCACATGTCAAATATTGGTACTAAAAGTGAAATGCACATGAAAAACATGTCAGCAGGAATCCTAACTGATATATCAAGAAACTCATCGAGGTTAGTTGCAATTGTTTCCCAGTGAATATTGAGAACCGGTTTTGTCAAGCGGCCATTCTTCCCCTTCCAGTTCTTCTTAAAATCAACTGTTACATCTTCTTTGAATAACCTATGGCCAACAGTTGAGTCTCCAACATACCTAGCAAGCAGGAAAGTTAATCAAGTGTCAGCAAACGTAAAAAAGTACTCAATTATTTTCTGGAATGTGCATTAAAAGAAACAAGCACTAATTAAAAGATGCAAGGAAACAATTGACAATTGCCAAATAATGTGAAGTGTCACCTTAACTGAAGCATGTGACATGCTAGAAGAGTTCTTACTGTGGATACAATAGTGGTCATTTGAAACCAAGAAGGGCGATACCAAGAATGGAGGAGAAAATTCTTAACAACCGGTTACATCCTATCGAGTTTCTAGAACAGCCATCAAAACATCTTTTGCACTTAAAACCAGTTGCTTGCCTTAGCATCTCAATTTGATCATCCATGATTAAAAAGCATAAGGAAGACCAAGACCAATATCAAGTATATCTATGGACTATGGTAATAGCTTGTGGTATAATTCAACTCTTTCTTTTATCCAATATAATCAAGCCATGTATATTACAGATTGCAGCAACTGCTATTTGGAAGTTTGGAATATGCAGAAAAAAATTAACTAGGTGATCAGATGATAGCCCAATAAGTGATAACAGCCTCATTGACATCAAATGATAAATTTGAGGATTGTAGAAAAAA
Organism: Avena insularis; assembly: GCA_023614405.1. Lineage (NCBI taxonomy): Eukaryota > Viridiplantae > Streptophyta > Magnoliopsida > Poales > Poaceae > Avena > Avena insularis. The sequence continues at coordinate 23,029,267 of CM042689.1, read as the reverse complement.
ATTATTACACCAAGGGTTAATTTTTTATATGTGCCTGCAATGTAGCCCCCCCCCCCCCCACCCCCCACGCATGTCTATGATATGCAGGCCACGTTGTGTCTGTGGCCAAATAAGTGTTGAAATTTATCACGCGGGCATTTTATGTTTTGCCCCATCAATTCCAGTCAACACTTACTGTTACCAGCAATATCAGAAAACTTGAAAAGTAAATTCAGTGACTGGAGATGGTAGATTATGGAAAATGTGAAGAAAAGGGAACACAAAATACACACCAGTATACACTCCCATCATTGGCGCTCCCTAACTTTTCTTTTCGGAAGTTGGAAATATTAACTCCTTTCTTCATTTCATCATTAACGTACCATACTGCATCGTTTTGCTGCAATATAGATAATCTCTATCAATCTAATGTGAATAAAATGCTCGAGAAAACTTATTGATATTTCATTGAACAAAATACTCAGCTAGCTGAAACATGAGCAATTGAAAACTTGTTCCACAAAAGCAATACCTCTGACCGAACTTCACAGAGCGCTTTGAGTATAAATAAACGAGTTACTGGATCCAGCTCCTTAAACGTCTCAACTTCCTTACTGCACCAACATAAGTTACGGTTATGAAAAATCAACATAGTAATACACACGCAGAACATTATTCAAAGCAGGACGATGCATACCCAGGATTTTCTTTGAACGGGTTGGTTCCTTCAGCAACCTGAAACCAAAATTATTAAGGCCTGGGCTAGTATAGTTTATTTACTATTAGTAAATTGACCAAGCAACATATTCTAGCAACCTACCCAAGACCACCAATCGGATAGTTTCTTGGCAGTTACTGTTACCCATCCATCATCAACATTGAGATTCTTGCTGACCGGTGGTATTCCCTGATACATTTGACCAGTACAAGTTAGCAAACAACATCTGGGACAAACATGGTACGGTACAAAGGAAACAAATTAATACTTCACTATGTTAGGCAAGAAAAACTATAATAAAACAGATCTAGGGTCACAAAACCCATTTCAGCAGATGTATAGGCAATATATCATATACATACAATAAACAACAAAGGCGTTTTGTTACAAGTAAGTAAACCATGAAATATGCGCCACGCAAGTCCTGCTGAGAAATGCAGACGACACTAGAACGCCATGTTTTTGTGACCTCAGAGGTTTTTAACATGACTGATTCGTCTTAGTCAGAGTCAAGATGGCCTACCTTATTTATCAAATAATTTTTTTGTTTTATAAACGTTAACATGAATAACTAAGTATGCACGGTATGCAGATTGAAATCAACTAAAAAAAAAGTGATTAAAACGTGTTTGTTTTGAGATCAAGTGATTAAAAAAATTAACAGATTGCAAATCAACTAAAAAAAGACCCTATTACGCACTCATGCCATTATGCATCTGATCTCTGCACTGCAGACGCAATTACACTGTTGGCCGGACCAAATCAGATCAGTAAATTGGATTTAATGTGCTATGAATGTTTACTGGAGTTATGCCCAGCAGAGAGAAAACATTTAATAGGACAGTGAAAAGGATAAAACTACCTTCAGGAGGGCAATGTGGACGCGAGCTAGATCGCGGTTGTTGGTGATGAGCGCCGTCTCGATCTCGTCGGCCGAGAGCCCCAGGTCGGCCTCGATCACCGGCTCGAACACCTGCGAATCCCAACCCGATTACGCGGAAGCAAAGCCCGGGAGGGGGAAAGGGGAGGAGAAAACCCTAGGCGAAGCGGGTGCTCACCTGGAGGAAGTGGAGAACGGAGGCGAGCTCCCACCGGCGGCGGAGGAGCACGCGGGGGTCCTCGGCGGTGGCGTCCTCCGGCGGTGGAGGCGGCGACCCCGGGGCCTTCGCCGGAGACGAGGGCTTCGCCCGCTTCGCCGGCGATGCCATGGGGGAGGGGAGCGTTGGGTGGGCGGGAAGGGGGGGAATTCGTGGGCAGGAGGCGGGACGGGAGGCGGGGAAGAGTGGAGGCGCTAGAGGGAGGCGGCACTGTGTCTGTGAGCGGTGAGTATTATAAGGTTTTTTTCCTCACAAAGCGGTGACACGTTTCTTTACTAAAAGGCACATGGCACTCTAGAGTGCAACGAAACCCGGTGGAATGGACAAAAATAACCCAAATTCGAAAGGATTTCACAAAATGACCCATCTGGAAAAGTATTTTACTGGCACTAACCCTTTTTGTAGCGCCTAACAGCAATGCGCTACATCCTATAGTGTAGCGCCTTTCAGATAGGCACTATGCCCCCTGCCAGCGTGACACCGCCTGGCCTCTCGCCCCACCTCATTGCAGACGCCAGCGCTATGCCTGGGACGACTAACGCCTAGGCGCTATGCCCAGGGTGTAGCGCCTATCTGATAGGCGCTATGCTTTAAAGTATAGCGCCTATCTGCTAGGCGCTACACTTTGAGACTTAACCTGCAGCCCGCAGCCTCCCTCCCACCCTGACCCATTCACTCCCAGCTCGACCCAAGGAAGGAGAACAGCAAGGAGGCGCCCCCTTCTCCCTCCCTCCTCAAATCTCTCACATTGGAAGCTTTATTTGGTGGATTTGTGCCTCTCTCCAGCTGCTAGAGGTACCCTCCCTCATTCCCCTTCGTTTTGACCTTTGGAAATCTTACATTTTGGTTGGACTTGGCTTGAAACCCTAGAAATTTGATTTGGAGAGAAATGTTTGGAAATTTGTTAGATTCATTGGCCAATGTTGGTTATAAAGATGTGTATGAAGCATTTAGTTAGGTTTAGGGTTGTTGAAGCTACATTGTTTGGTATATTGGAATGTTATGGCTAGGGTTAGGGTTAGGGTTAGGGTTTGCTTATGTAAGAGAGGGTGTTCTTGTTAGCTTTATGGTTTGGTAATGTGTCTAGTATAGTTTTGTTTATCTTGTCATGGTTAGTTAATGAACATATTCTCCTATGTGTTAGGGATGGCAAGAATTGTTCATGTTCATCATGTGGACAAGGATGCCTTTTTGAAAGGCAACATAGAGCCGGACCCGGATGAGCTAGATATTGTGTTTGATCGTAGTCCCACCTATGCCGAGGTCTTGGAGCAAGTGAGGATTGAATTGAAATGGATGGCCCCATGTGATGTTGTTGAGTTGGAAGGAAGACATAATGTGGGTTTTGGAATGCATATCCGTTGAAAGACCATGCGTATCTTCTCCGAGGCTCGTTGGCTTGCATACAAGGAGGTGGTGGCCGAATCACTAGACAAGGCTCTTGAGCTATTTGCCACCAAGAAGGTTGATAGTTCATTGCCTTTGGACTTGAACCGCCGTGCTTCCCCATTGGATAGTAGGAGTCCTCCACCCGTGGAGCAAGAGCTATGGATTGAACCTCCTTTGAGCCAAACATTGAGCCCGATTTCAAGACACCAAGACGAAGTGTTGGAAGAGGACAATGATGATTTCGTCTGCCCCCCCCAAACTAACAGAGAGCAAACCGAGAGTTTGCTCTCGGGGAAAACTCTAAGTCAGTGTGTAGCGCCTGTCTGATAGGCGCTACACCTCAGAGCATAGCGCCTATCAGACAGGCGCTACACTCTGAACTGCCCAGTTTCAAACAACATATACTCAAACAACACTTGTTATACTAGTTTCAAACAACATATACTCAAATAACATCAACATAATCTCAAACAACATCAACTAATTGTCATACATCAACATAGTCTCAAACAACATCAACGTAGTGCCAATACATGAACATAGTCTTAAACAACATCAACATAGTGCCATACATCAACCCATACATAGTCTCCAACCTAGTGCATCATCATCAACATCAACCCATACATGACCTACTTCCGTCCATGCGTTCTTGGGCCTCGGGCCCTCCTTGGAGGTATCTTCTTTGTCACCTCCTCTTCTTGCGACTCATCTTCATCATCATACTGTAGGCCTCTCGTCCTCCTAGTCGCTCTTGACCTCCGTGGCGGCTCGTCCTCGACAACATTGGCCTTTCCCTTGTTACGGAAGTCGTCCGGCGTCCAGCGATTGAACTGTCTCCTTGGCTTCAGCTGGTATGCGGAACGAATCCGGTACTCCTCCTCAGTCTCATTCTCCATATGAGGCAGCTACATGTAAGATTGTATGGCTATGATAAATGCATGGGAAACAGAAAGCACTAAATGCATGTAAGGTTGTCCCATACCTCATCTTCCGAACGAATCGCCGAAGTGGTGTCATCCTCAACATCATCCTGAAGATGGGCCGACGGATCAGTAGTCGACTTGGACCTAGAACCAGACGGGGTTGTCGACTCATCTTCATCATCCACACGGGAGGGTTGCACTGAAACAACCCGAACTGCCTCATCACCCGTTGTGGCATATGAAACTCAACCGCCCAATTGCAAATCAATGGGCAGCACGTGAGCCAGAGAGATTGTTCCTCCAAGCACTTCGGGTTAATATCAAACCCGGGAGCAATATCAAACTCGTCCCCACAACCATAAGGCTCCCACTCCACCTGCAACATATCACAAGAACATGTTTGGTATCGATTTTGACTCGTGAAGTAAATATTATGGATAGTGACGTATAGATAAACATCTACCTGCTCGGGCGTAATCGCATCAAACTCGTTCGTGTACTTGAGGTACATGGCATCAACATCGCTTGTCATCTCCGATACCACGTCCCACTTGTAAGCCCAAGTCGGCTGGTGTAGAGGGTTTCTATTATACGATGGCCAAGGATGGTGGCCCACCTCTTTGGGACGACCAACTGGTAAGCGTTCCCAGCTCCATATCGAGAGAAGAACCATAGCACCACCTATTCCGGCAGATTAACCGCCCTCGACGAGCATCGTCCCAACCGCAAGTGAACAAAACGAGGTCAATATAGCATATGTGTGGACTCGATATACAAATGAATGTAGAGTGCACATGTGATTACTGCCGTACAAGTAGGCAAGAGCCACTAACCCCAGGTGATATTGCTATTCCAGTTTGCTAGTGCCTTGAGCCACATCCAGGCGGTCCTACCTCCATTGTCGACAAGCAGAGTCCTAGAAAGGACATACCACACGTACACACGAGCATGTGTCTCGATCACCTCAACCTCGGCAGGGTTCGGGCATTCCCTAAAGTTCTCCACGATCCACGCATATGTCGCTTCTTTGGGACTCTATCTTTGCTCTTATCTTCAAGTTCTTCAGAGCCATGCCAATAAGTAGCTCCATCGCATTGCCACCCATCGTAATCTGTGCTCATACAGAGGCTCCCGCGATAGGAAGTCCAAAGATCATGGAAACATCCTGAGTAGGAGTGATCTCGCCGGTCCGGAGGTGGAAAGTGTGCGTCTCCGGCCTCCACCGGTCGACAAGTGCGGTGATAGCAGCCGTTGAGGTTCAAGGCCGACCGCTCACAAGCGTGATGAAAGGGAGGAGGCCTAGCCGCTTGATGTACTCGGTGTACCGCTAAATCGTACGACATGTCATTCGAAGACGCGCCATGAGACCGAATCTTGAGGGGACGAAGCCTCTGCATACATACAAGATCGAACATTATGCTTTTTCCAACACAATTGAATCAATAGAAAAATAAAAGCAAAGAAGTTCAACCATGGTTTTATTACCATATGCTTCTCCGCCATCAAGTATGCCCGGTGTTGATGATCATAGTAATCCTCAAGTAGCCACACCATCCTACATATATATTCCAAACATCAATAAAATGTGTGTGGTATGTGGCCATTGTTTCAATTTATACAATAAACTATAAAGAATATGGGAGCATATTATTCACACATCCATACAAATCCATATAAAACCATCATACACAATGCAAATCAACAACACACTTCCATTCCCCATCAAATACAACTAATACATAACTTCCAAATAACCAAAAACATACACAAATAGGTCATATTATGAATCCAACTAGACCTAGGGTTTGAGGATAATGTGCAAGATTCATTGGATGAAAGAGAGGGAAAAGAAGGGGATTACCTTGAGGGAGGGATGGGGGAGCAAATCCACGGTGAAATTTCTCAGATCTGATGGATTTGAGGAGTGGATTTGAGAGAGAGAGGAGGAGGAACCGTCGGGTGCCCTCTGTGTGTTCTTCCTGCGCCTGAGAGAGTGAATGGGTCGGGGTGGGAGGGGGGTTGCGGGCTGCAGGTTAAGTCTCAAAGTGTAGCGCCTAGCAGATAGACGCTACACTTTAAAGCATAGCGCCTATCAGATAGGCGCTACACCCTGGACATAGCGCCTGGACGTTAGTCGCCCCAGGCATAGCGCCTGGGCGTCACACGGCGGGGTGGGGCCAGGGAGGGGCCAGGCGGTGCCACGCTGGCAGGGGGCATAGCGCCTATCTGAAAGGCGCTACACTGTAGAGTGTAGCGCCTTCATGTTAGGCGCTACAAAAAGGGTTAGTCCAGTGAAATACTTTTCCAGATGGGTCATTTTGTGAAATCCTTTCGAATTTAGGTTATTTTTGTCCATTCCACCACAGAACCCGGGTATCTGTGATCTCGATTTCCAAGAACTGGTAAAATTATATTTCTGAGTTTTGAAATAATTTGTCCATTTTTAACTTATAAATAGCTAATGGGAAAAGTTTATTCTCATTGCATTTCATAGAACAATAAGACCATTCGTGTAGAAATGAGTTAGAGTTACCGTACAAAGACTTTCACACACGCATGTTGTCAGTTGTCACATACCAACATTATCTCGAAGTCCTGAAAAAATATGATTTTTTACACATAAGACTTTTTTTTTTGGAGAAAGACCATCATGTCTAGCTTTATATTAATATCAGATACTAGTTACATCATTCACGAGGGTTTGGAGAATAAAGGTATATATGGGACTTATCGTCCCGTTACATGAGGATCTGTAACAAGACTTAACTATTACATGTGTCTTCATTCGTATCTCTCGGGCAATGAGTGAATTTAACCATTCCAATCAATCCTTAAATTACCAAACAATCTACGGTAAACCATTGTTGCTTCATTTCACGTTTGTTTTTGTCCCGCACAATGTTGGTATCTTCTAGTGAATCTAATTGTGCCTCAATTAGCACTAGCACCCTATAGAGTTAGACAACTCAAAGTGGTGGCACACTGCCATTGCTTCTGCCATTGTCGTTGATGCTACATGTAGTATGAACTTTGATGATGCAGCAATGAAACAACCTTGACTACATGTGATCTCGTTGACCATTCGTGATGATCGTCGTCTTGCTCTCATCGGCAAACAATCCTAGGTCGACCTCGATCACCGGCTTGGACACCTACAAATCCCAATCCGATGATGAAGCAAATTAGGGGAGCCTGGGAACAGAAAGGGTAAGAAAAATGTAGGCGAAGCGAGGGTTCACCTGGAGGAAGTGGACAGCGGAGGCGATCTCCCACCGGTGGTAGAGGAGTACACGGGGATCCTTGGTGGGGGTGTCCCCGAGGCGGTGGTTCCCCTACCACCGGCTTCACCAAAGATGGGGGCTTCGTGCGCTTCGCCAAGGAGGCCATGGGAGTGAGGAGCCTTGGGTGCACAGAAAGAGGGAATAATTCGTGGAAAGAGGGACGAGAGGTAGGGAAGAGTGGATCCTCAAGGGGAGGTGGCAGTGCAAGTGGTCGACTATTCTAGGGCTTTTCGAACAAAGTGGTGACATGATATACTCAAGCTCACGTGAGACTCTACACTACACTGGAATCCTTTTTTAGCAAAGATTCTAGCTATATTTCATCTCGTTTTGTTTTAAATAGCAAACATATATTTTTTTAAAAAAAATCTATGGTATTTTTACTCTGTAACTATTGGGCAGAATTTATCCTAAGAATTTTTCATCAAACAGTAGGGCTATTCAGGCGGAAACGATTTACCATACTAAAAGCTATCGGAGTACAACTTGTCACTTTTTAGAATACAATATTATTTTAAAGTTGCATTCAAGAGTTTTCCTAAATATTGGATTGAAGAGTTTTCCTAAATATTAAAAACCATTTCAGATAGAAAGAATGAGATCATAATTTTTTTATGGGTGCTCTCTTGTAGTTCAATTCTTTGTAGCACTCATGGCTCAGGTGAAACCTCAAGAAAATCCCTAAAAAAAGCATGTCGACACGCTTTTTCATATTCACGTCTCTTAAAATTCGCATAGGGTTTCAAAAACCATGACATTACAAGTCTACATTTCTTTTATAAATATGTGCATTTAGAACCATCTGTTTCAGTAAGACCATTCTCCCTCTCTCCCTCTCTCAACTGTTATCCCGAAACTTCCTTGACTTTTTCTATGCAACGCCCATAACCCTCATTTTAACAATTCTTTATTGCAATTTTCTTTTCGTTGGGATTCAACACTCAGGAGACATCCAATCACATGTGCTTCTCATCATCCTATACACCATCAAGAAGCCCTTAAGTTCTTGTGTGTGTGTGTTTTATATAAAGAACGAGCTTGTTGTTTACACGAGGGTTCAACGTTGTCCATGTAATATTGATGTAGTGTTTGATCAAGTTGACCGAACAAAGTTGGTGTACTTGCTGGTTTGGTTGTTAGGATGTCACCTCCAAAACAACTACATTTGATGTTCTTCCAAAATACTACAAAAGCCCATTCGACCAAATAGGCGAATGAGAGCATCAAGTTACTTTTAATAGATGGAAAAGTTGTGAGTGAAAACCATAATATGTGCACTCCCACACTTTTTCCTTTTTTTGTATCTCTCAAACTATATCACATATGGACTTAAAACTTTGTAGGTTATTGAAACATTACAACTAGAAAGTGGGAAAATAGTTCAGATTTCTTGTGTGCAATTTAAATTTAGAATATTTTAAATTGAAAAGAAATTATTAAGTTGTGAGTGAAAACCATGATTTGTGCACACCCACACTTTTTTTCTTTTTTCTTTTTCGTATCTCTCAAACTATATCACATATGGACTTGAAACTTTGCAGATTACTGAAACATTACAACTAGAAAGTGGGAAAATAGTTCAGATTTCTTGTGTGTAATTTAAATTTAGAATATTTTAAATTCAAAATAAATTATTTAAATATATATTTTTAATGCAAAAAAATCAAAAAAAATCCACATTCCATCTCAAATGTTACAATGAACTGAAAAGTTTCAATTTTTCAAAACTTGTATGGTATGAGAGATCAAAAAAATAGAAATTGTATGAGAGTTAAAAAAAAGGCCTAGCGCAAATCTTAATGCACATATGAACAACCTAGATAGAGGTGTGCACCCGAGTGCCTGCTCAGAACATCCTCTCTCATAGAGAATAGATTTAGGATGAGTTATATTTTATTAAACTAAATATTCCTTGTTAGGACAAGTAAGTTTTATTTTAAGAGGTTATCACCGCAAGCTCATCTTTGATCCTCCGTTATTTAAAACATGACAATGCAATTGATTTTCTATAAATGTTTAACAATCACAACTATAAATGTGAGTTATCAAATTCAGTCAATTGATCTTATTACCTAATTTTTTTTACCAAATAATTGTTGAACCATCCAATTCAGCAAATTGGACATCCTATTTGGAATGTCCCATCTTATCCCACCAAACTATCATGTTGTTCTATCTAACATCCTTCGCCATGCATCCTCTAAGCTATCGTGAAAATGGTATGTGTTTTCATCCATTAAATTTTTGGCCGTTGCATTTTTCTGGCTTAGATCTAGTAATTCATGAGCTGTATTCAGTGGTGTCTCCATTCTTGCTCTTATTGGCAAAAGTGTGAGATGGAGGCTCTAGGAATGATCATTAAACATGTCATGTTTATGACGATGTGGTATTATCATCATATGTGTGTGTGGCCTTTTGAACAAAGGTAGAGCACCAGGGGCTACTACTCTATGTTGAGGTCAACACCAACTTCGGAAGAGAAAATGTTTGAGGATAAAATTATATGAATGGTGTAAAGAACTATATGATATTTGTAGCCGATGGTAGTTAAAAAATACATGATGAACTGATGTAGTAGTATTTTCCATTAAAATTTTCTATGCATATTTGGTTGCATATAGGGTCCTACCTGAGAGTTTATGTAAACAATATTAGTATGGACGAGTAATGAATCACTTGATGCACCTTGTGCACTAAAACATACATCTTGGTTGCAAATAGACCCATCAACAATAAAACATAACATGAAATACACAATACCATAATATATACAAGTAAAAATTCAGGGTTATAAATATATCAAGTGAGAATAGTACTGATACATCCCAACATACGGTCATCACCATGCCAAGTGCTTCAACGACTAATGACACATCATGCTATCACTCAAAGGTGCATTCCATCCTCTATGTGTGCCTACTCATACCTCTCTTGAATAGTATACTACTTCACCCGCATATTCGTTGCCCCTTTAGGTTTGAACATGGACATACAAAATCAATGGAGGAAGCCAATGGTGTGCGAGGATCCAAGCTCGACAAGGGACAAGAATGGAAAGAAGAAGGAACAAGGTATAAGGAAGAAGAAAGGAGTTGAAGAAGCTGTGTCAGTCCTCGTTCCGGTTCAACCGACACTGGAATCAAACCAAAACCAAACCTCAACCAAATGACTTTCCGAAGCTTCTTTGGTTCCAACCAACCCTGGAACCGAACCACCCGGTTCCAGCTCCAATTGAACTGACTAGCCAACCGACCAGAGCATTTTCTGTGTTGTTTTGGGCTGATGCGTTGTAATCTTATCCATCCTTCGGGCCTAGTACTATAAATATACCCTTGTGGACTGATACGTCAGAAACGTATCTATAAGTTTTTATGCCCCATGCTTGTTTAGTATCTACTTTGCTTTGCTTTGTCTACACTTTGAGGTGCTTTTTACATGTTTTCTGGTACTAACCTATTAACAAGTTGCCACAGTGCCAGTTGCCTGTTTTCTGCTGTTTTTGGTTCCAGAAAAGTTAGTAAAGAAATATTCTCGGAATTGGACGGGACAATAACTTTCCATGGGGAACAAGAAGTCCAGAGGGGAGACAGAGAGGCGTGCCAGGGCAGCCAGACCCCCTAGGCACGGGTGGGCCCTACCCCGCGCCTAGGCAGGGTGTGGGGCCCCTGGACACCGCCTCGGCCTCCCCCTTCGCCTATAAGAAGCCCCCAATGCAGAAACCCTAAGGACCCAATCAAATCTCCACGAAACCTTCTGTAGCCACCGCCACCATCGTCCCTAGATCGGGGGGATCTGAAGTTCTTCCCGGCACCCTGCCGGAGGGGAGATCATCCTGGAGGCCTTCTCTCCGGTATGATGCGTGAGTAGTTCCACCTTGGACTATGGGTCCATGTAGTATCTAGATGGTTGTATCTCCTCCTTGTGCTTTCATGTATAGATCTTGTGAGCTCCGTTCATGATCAAGATCTAATCTATTTCTAATCATGCATGTTGTGTTTACGGGGATCCGATGGATATTGAGATTATTATGTTGGTTTGATTAATGGTTTTGTCTTTATGATTCTATCATGTCTGTATTGTTTGTGATCTTGCATGCTCTCCGTTGTTAGTAGCTATCTTGGCCAAGTAGTTGCTAGTGACTCCAAGAGGGGGTATTTATGCTCGATAGTGGGTTCATGCCTCTAGTTTCCAAGGGAAGTGACAATAATATCTTCGATTGTAGATGTGTTGTTGCTACTAGGGAGAAAACAACGGTCTCTTGTTCATGGAACATGTGGATTGTTTACCTTACACACTTTGCTTAAAGCAGTTGTCTCTTGCTTGCTGATGACCCACAAGTATAGGGGTGTATCCCAACAAGGAGCAGAAGGTACTGAACAGTGGTGTGGAGCAGGAACTCTCTGCAAGTACTTAGCAAACGGGTTTTTAGTGGTTTTCTGATAAGGTAACAAAACAAAGTGCAAGTAACAAAGGTAACGAAAAAACGGATCAAGTGGCCCAATCCTTTCTTAGAAAAGGACAAGCCGGTGGAAATACTTATAAGGACCAAACGTTCTCGAGGACACATGGGAATTCTGTCAAGTGCTTTCGCTTCAAATAGTTGAGTACTCTTCTTTGGTGTTTGTAAGTGTTGTGTGGGTGAACCTGTGCTAACATACCGCCCTTACTAGGACTAATACATACTTGTGATTAAACCCCCTGCAAACATCCGTAACTACAGGAAAGTAATTAAGATATAAATCTAACCACAGCCTTAAACTCTAAGATCCTACACTCCCTTGTGCAAAGGTGTCCTAACGGGGGTTCAGGTTTCTGTCACTCTGGCAACCCCACGATTAGTAGCCAAATACACAATGCATCTCCCTAGGCCCATAAATGGTGAAGTGTCATGTAGTGGACATTCACATGACACCACTAGAAGAATAGCACCACAACTTAAATACTAAACCATTGAATAATAACTCATCACAGATTCACTACTGACAACATGACTTCTCCCATGTCCTCAAGAACTACATGAACTACTCACAAGTCATCATATGGATCAAGATCAAAGATGATATGATAATGGATAACAATCTGAACATAAACAATAATCCAATGGTTCCACTCACAAGCATCAACTACAATAGTAATCAACACCGGGAAAGTTTCCCCTAAGAACTAAAGCAATATCCAACACAATTGTTACAGCAGGACGGAGTGGTGATGATGGTGCTGGTGGAGATGATGGTGTGGATGATCCCGATGAAGCCTAGCTTGATGACAGTGTTGATGGAGACGGTCTCCCCTCTCCGAGAAGGAATTCCCCCAGCAGAAATATGTCTACCGGAGATATCTTTCTCTCTCGGTGTTTTCCGCCCCCCAGAGGCAGCGGAAATCTATCTATGGTCGCTCCCCGAGACTTAGGGTTCCATAGGGAAGATATAGGCGAAGGGGCGGAGTTGGAGGCCTGGCAGGTGGGCCACACCTGCCCTAGGCGTGGGGTCAGGTGGGCTCGCGCCTAGGGGGTGGGCCCCCTGAGGCCCCACTTCGTCCCTCCTTGTGGCTTCCTTCGTCTTCTATTAAAATAATATGTTTCCATATTTTTCTGGTATTTTTCTGATCTTTGCGAAATTGCACTGAAACGCCTTTTTCCCATCAGAATCCAGACTCCGGTAGTCCATCCTCCAAGAATCATCCAACATGCATAAACAGATGAAAAAGCCATAAGTAATACCTCATAATAAGACAAATATCAATGAATAGAGGTAAATTATGATATAGAAAGGTGATGCAAATTGGGCGTATCAACTCCCCCAAGCTTAGACTTCGCTTGTCCCCAAGCGAATACTGAGCTCAGTAAACATGTCCACAGGTTTATGGAGTGAAGTGTCGATAAAAGAATACGAACAAGAAGCATCACACTTACCATTGCACAACTCATAGAAGAAAGCAACTCACCATTATATAACTTATCTTGCAACCAAGTACATTAGCCACAATAGAGATGCATAAAGATGAATCATAATTGGAATTGGCAAACTTGTTCTTGGTCAGAGAACACCTGGCAAACATTTTCACAAAAGCTTTTTGTAGAAGTTTCAAAACAGGAGCACTCTTTGCTCAAAAAGGTTTTTTTCACAAGTGAAGGCTTTCAAAGTAATACTCAATAGATAAGAGTTTTGTGCAAACAAGGAATATAAAGAACATGATTGAATAAATCACCATATGAATGCTTGAAACACAACAACTCAAATGCTTGATGGAGATAGAGAGGAAGTAGGTTTACTGACTCAACTGGTAACTAGGAGAAAGGTCCCTTTATAGAGGGTAGCAGGGATTACAAGTCATGAAGAGCTTCCAAAAGATTATGGTACTTACTAGCTTTGATCCCTCATTGCCCCTATCATAAGCATCTGGAGATGATTAAGGTTAAAGTGAACAAAGATGGAGTATATGCTTGATGAAATATAAGTTGGCAATCTCATGTCCCTTGAATATGAGGGCCACTCCTCATGCATACCCAACTTTGGGCCCAGGTAAGTTCTTGTCATTGTAAGTATTTGCATATCATTGATAACCGCCAACAGGGTACCCCTTGCACATGGTACATGAGCTTTCCCATAACCAAAATGACAAGGCAAGCAGACAATGAGCATCTCAGCAATCTTTTTTTACCATATACATTGCTTTTTTTATTGAGGATGCTTCATAGATAGCTCACTATGGTGATGCTGCAAGTTTCCACCATGATGAAGCATGGCTTAGGCTAGCGGTCCAGACATTTCTCTAACACGGGATACAAACTCCATGGACTTACAAGTTCCCTCTTTATTTCACACCATTGATATCCATAGACAAAAGAGCACGATATCAACTGTGTACAGAGTACAAGTGCAATGTTGAAAACGTTCCCCGTGACAGCACGATTCTGCTAATTCCAACGTATAGATGCAAGCATATACAACTTTGATGTTCACAATGGTTCAAGTCTATTAGGGGCAAATAAATAAAGTGTGCCATCAAGTTCGTGAGAGCTTTACTAACTAGTTTTCACATAACAAAATACTTTTTAATTCGAAAGGTAGATGAAGCTTGAGAATTTGATAGGAATAGCAAAAGTGATACTAGGTAGTGAAGGGAATATGCCGTGAGAGGCAATAATAAAGTGTTTATATGTGTATTCCAAGTATATGATAGATGTTTATTTTGCATGCTATAATTGTATTAATACGGAAAAGTTTGACTAGTAGGTACATGCTATTAGTTTGACTAGTAGGTACATGCTATAATTGTATTAATACGGAAAAGCTTGAGACTGGATGTGGCACATGCTATTAGTTTGACTAGTAGGTACCAATCGGATCCAGGTTCGGAACACTGGAAAGCGGTCAAGAATATCCTTAAGTACTTACGAAGAACTAAGTATATGTTTCTTATATACGGAGGTGAAGAAGAGCTCGTCGCTAAGTGTTATGTCGACGCTAGCTTTGACTCCGATCCGGATGACTCTAAGTCTCAATCCGGATACGTATTTCTGATGAATGGCAGAGCGGTTAGTTGGAGGAGCTCCAAACAACCTGTGGTGGTGGGATCAACAACAGAGGCCGAATATGTTCTTTGCTTGACGGCTCGAAGCGATTTGGATGAAGGAGTTCATATCCGAACTAGGTGTGGTTGCAAACGCGTTGGACCCAATGGTGATCTATTGTGACAACAATGGTGCCATTGCCAATGCCAAAGAACCAAGGTCTCACAAGCATTCCAAGCATATTAAGCGCTGGTTTCACTCCATCCGCGAGCATGTCAAGGATGGAGATATAAAGATTTTTAAAGTACATACGAATCTCAATGTAGCAGATCCGTTGACTAAAACTCTCCCTAGAGCAAAAAATGATCTACACCAGAACTCCATGGGTGTTAGATACATCACTATGTAACTAGATTATTGTCTCTAGTGAAAGTGGGAGACTGAAGGGAATATGCCCTGAGAGGCAATAATAAAGTGTTTATTATGTGTATTCCAAGTATATGGTAGATGTTTATTTTGCATGCTATAATTGTATTAATACGGAAATGTTAATACACGTGTGTTTAATAAACAAACAGAAAGTTCCTAGTTATGCCTCTCTCATAAACTAGCTCGTTGATTAACAAGATGATCACACTTTCCTGATCATAGACATTGGATGTTGTTAATAACGAGATCACAACATTAGTGTAATGATGTGATGAACATTCATCCGAAGTATAGCATTACGATCAAAGACATTGAGTTTATATTGCTATAAACAACTTACGAAGTGATCCTAAGCCTTAGACCATGAGATCATGTCAATCACTAACACGGAAGAGTTTCTTGATGACATCAAACGTCACACCGTAACTGGGTGATTATAAAGATGGCTTCAAAACTACTAAAGTGTTATGTTGAGGCTCATGGATCAAGAGTGGAATTTGTTCATCCCAATGACAGATAGATATACTCTAGGCCCTCTCGGTGATATCACATTGGTTAGCTTGCAAGCAAGTGATTTGATCACTAGAATGTTATATCACGGGAACGAAAAAAGAGTGCATGTCGGTAACGAGATCAAACTAGGTATGGAGATACCGATGATCGAATATTGGACATGTAATATATTGTGAAACAAAGGGATTAAGATACTAGCATAAAAGGTTCTGATGATCACAGGAAAGTCATCGTTGAATGTGTGGGAGTCAGTATGGATCTCCAGGTCCCGCTTCTGATTATTGATTGGAGAAGGGTCTCGATCATGTCCGCATTATTCGCAAACCATAGGGTGACACACTTAAGGGACACTGACATCCAATTGGAGCAAAAGTTTCATGCCGGAAAGAATAACAAGCGCAGGAATTTATTTCACTAGATACCGAAACAGGTTTTCGGGTGAAATTGGAGAAAGTGTTTTTGCATGTGAAATGGAATTTTAGCAAGGGGTTATATGTGAATGTTTGTCATTAAAGTAATTTACAAAATTCTGAATAAATAAAAAGAGTTTTATTTAATGAGAGTTTGCATTAAATTTGGTGGAAATTTAATAGCAATTTTGAGTGGGATTTTGAGTGGAGGAAATTGAAGAGGTTTTTGTGAGTGGAGTGTCCACCCACATGAATGAAGGAGGGGAGGGGGCAGCCCCATGGTCAGCCACCCCTTGGGTGCCCCCTCCTCCTATAAAAGGCACCCCTCTCCCTCTCTCTCACTCACACCTCCTCGTGAAGGATCTCTCTCCCCCTCTAGAATTTATCCCCCATGGTCTCGGACTAGCGAGATACATGTTCCCGGTGGATATTCGACAAGAAAGGGTTGTGCTTCCGCTGCATCGCTGGAGCGAGGAGACGGAGTTTGCTCGGTGTCTTATACGTGTGTGCGAGCACGGATGCGCTGCTACTTTGTGGCGCTAGGACTTCCTCTCGATCTTGAGATCGGCAAGAGATCGTCTACATCAACCACGAGTTCAACTCGTTAAGCTTTGTCGGTCTTCAAGGGTATGTTCTCTACAGATATACATCCGCCCGTTGTTTGTATCTAGTAGATAGATCTTGGTACTTAGTTCCCATCGTAGGAAATTTTTTGTTTTCTGTGCTGCGAACCTTTCAGGTAGATATGGTGGACACAAGTGGCAAAAGTTTTGGTTCAAGGGGTTTGGAAACGTGAGAAGTATGCCTTCTCAAAACATGTTTTTGGCTAGCAAGGCTGGGTAGCAAACAAGAGAGTTGAAAGAAACAAGCAAACATACGAGTAATAAAGCCAAACATGCAATCTTCCTTGAAGACACAAAAGGATCTTAAATAAAGAATACTAAGCTTATGAGCCAACAAGAAAGAAAACAAACGATACAAAATACCTTTAAGCTTTTTCTTTCTTTTTCTCTTTCATAGTAATGCTACTGACCAGAACTCGGTTTGCCAAAACCAATTTAGATCCACTTGATGATCCCAAAGTGATGCCAATACTGATCAACAAGATCCATCATATAATAGAGATTGCAAACTAAAATAAGAAGTGAAAAAATTAAAAGATGAGACTTCTCATTAATATTCCAATAAAGGCACTCACACTAAGGGATACATAGATAATCAACTAAAGGAGAGATACTTCCACAAGCAAACCAAACTATAAGATAAACCCTCTACCACAGATATGAATCCACTAAAAAGGTAAAAGATAAAAGATAATGGTGGTGATACCGCGACACTCCCCCAAGCTTGGAACAAGCCAAGGGGATGCCAAACCTAATGACGAATTACTCCTTCGGTGGTGGTGGTGTTCTCTTGATAAGCTCCTCAATCAGCTTCTTCAAATCCTCCATATCAAAGGTCAGAGTAAGAATTAACTCCGAATTATGCTCTATACGGTTCATGATCATGTCAGACCGAGAATTCCAGTCCTTGTTATTCTTTCCCCACTCTTCATCCTTAGCATGATCCTTCTCTGCATTGTTAGAACGGGGCATATCCCAAACCGAAGGCAAGTTCCCTTTGGGCACTTGTTGGTATTGATATTCATGTATAAGTGTATGGAAGGGTCTCTTGTTACGTGGAGGAGATGACCGTGGATTGTAGAAGAGACGTGGATGTTTCCCTCCTGTGGACATCCGTGTTGTCCTCTTAGGCTTGATAGGGGTTGCCACCACTCCAATGCTTGCGATGGTAGCACGAGTGTCCGGTTGCTTGTCCTCCTCCATGTCACCTTCATACCCTACCGAAATCTCCTCCTCCTTGGGGACTTGAGGTTCTTCTTCCTCGGGCTTCTTGCCTTTGTCGTTGGCGGAGGCCATGGTGCTCTAAACTTGAGAAGATTACCTGACAGAAACAGATCGAAACTAAAACACGACGAGAACATGATGCACGAACCTCGGGGGATCCAGGGGGTTATATATTGCGAAGTTTCAATGCATAAGGAAGGTTTTGACACGGAAACGAGGCAGAGACGAAGTTCGAGGGGGAACATCCCCTTAGGCACGGCTAGGCTGGGCCCGCGCCTGGGGTGGGTCTGTCCACCCCGGGCTCTGTTTCCTCTTCAGTTTCGTCTCGTAACTTCCCTTATGTATTAAAAACATCAAAAATATAAAAAGATTAGAGTTTCACGAACCTTCTGTTTTCACCACTTTTACCTATTCAAAGACGAACTCTGCAGATTCCTTTCCTCTTTCTCCTGAAAAGTTCCTTCTTACAAAATCCTTGCACAAACTCAATGACAACATTAGTGTAAGCAAAAACAATAAATCTTTGGTACACACTTCAACTGGAAAACCCATGAAAATAAAAGCTTCTGTAAGAGGCAAATGCAAATGATGGCAGAAATCTGTTAAAACAGACCATCAGGTAAAGATTTATTTTTTCGAAGACCTTCTGTTGCTCAAATAAAAAGTGCAGAACTGATGAAAGTTGGGTAACAACCTGGTGAACAAGCACAGAAAAATGCAGCTCCATCCGAAGTACTGAGCTTCCTCGCTAATTTTTACAATGCAGCACAAAAATCTGTCCCAGGACAACCACTTTTCACAACTCCTCTACTTCACAAAAGTAGTTTAACTTGACACAAAAAACCAAAACAAAAAGGATAAGGAGCGGTTATTACAGAGGTAATAACTTCAAAGACTCGACAAAACTCTTGGGTTATCTCCCAACAAGTACTTTTCTTTAATGCCTTTAAGTTAGGCTTGGAACTTCCAAAGATGCTCACAAAGGAGATATAAATCTGAAATGAAAGTGAGTATCAAGAAGCAAATAACCAACACACTTGAGTCTAACCAACTTCCTATGCATGGGAATGTCATGATAAAACAAATTGTTGAAACAAAAAGCCACAAGCATAGGAAGACAAAACAGATGCAACTTCAAAGCTTTCAACATAAATCTGGGAAACTTAACATCATTGGGATGCATAAAACCATGTTTCCCTCTCTCAAAATAACCTTAAGTAGCACTTTGAATAAAGTTGACAATACAACTATCACTGGTAACAACTTTATCATCTAAGTAAGCATACTTACTGTCACCAAAAATAGGTCCAAGGTCATAGACTGGATTAATAGAAGCAAGTTGTTCCATCCTGAAATCTTTATTAGGCAAGCTATTTCCACAAGGAGCTTTAGCAAATTTGGAAAATTTAAAATCATAAGAATCTCCATCAAACTTAGTTAAAACCTTTTCCTTCTTACAATCAATAATAGCTTCATAAGTGTTTAAGAAAGGTCTACCAAAAATGATAGGTTTTTGCTAGCTGCTGAATTAAGCACTAAAAAATTAGCAGGATACTTAATCTTACCACAAAGAACCTCCATATCTCTTACAATGCCAATGGGGCAAATGGTTTCCTTATTAGCAAGGTGGATAACCACATCAATGTCCTCAAGCTCACAAGGACCAATCTCATGCATAATTTCCCTGTAAAGCTCATAAGGAATAGCACTAGAAGTAGCACCAATATCACATAAACCATAGTAGCAGTGATCACCAATTTTAACAGAAAGCACATGAACACTAGCTTTTCTAGCCTTACTAGGATGAGAGATAATATTAGACAATGTGCTTATCCTCTCTATTTCTAGTGACAGGGTCTTTCACAATAGCTACCACAGGTTCAACATTCAATTGCTTACCAGACTCCACAGTTTCATTGTACCTTTGTTATTTGCACTAATAGTCACATAATACTCCTTTACCCTAGCCGGGAAAGGCATTTTCTCAACGTGAGGTTCAGGCACAATATGATTAGTAGTACAAACTTAAGTACTTCTAACTGGAACATGACTAACAACATCTTTATACGAAGCATGGTACTTATTCCACTTCTTCTTGGGAATTTCTATATAAGAGGCAAAGGCCTTAAAACATTTTGCAAGAACTTGGGGATCAAGGCCAAACTCATTGCTAATATCACGAAGTTATTAGTACTCATAAAAGATTTAATGCATTCATAATCATAGTTTATACCTGACTTTCTTCCTTTGTCATTCTCCCAAGCCTCAGTGTTATCTTGAATACGGTCTAAGAGATCCCATTTATCTTCTTCCTTCATACATGTGAATGATCCAACACAAGAAGCATCTAGTAAATCTTTATCATGAAGAGGAAGCCTAGCATAAAAGTTATTGAGAATAATATTGTTGGGGAGTTCATGAATTGGACATTTAAGCATTAGTAACTTCAATCTCCCCCAAGCTTGAGCTATACTCTCTCCATCAAGAGGCCAAAAGTTATATATAATATTTCTATCCTTATGAATTTCACTAGGAGGATAAAATTTAGAATAAAAGAGAGATGCCATCTCCTCCCATTCCATGGATTGTCCATTCTTTAGCAGCTTATACCATTCTTCAGCTCTCCCTTTCAAGGATATGGAGAGTAACTTCTTCTTTATCTGTTCAGTTGTGATACATACACACTTAAACAACCCGCATAATTCATGGATAAAAAGCAAGTGATCACCAGGATGGACAGTTCCATCCCCAAAATAATAATTATCCATAACACGATTAACAATGCTTGTAAGTATCTTAAAAGGATCTATCTCAACTGGAGGTGGTTCATCTACTACCCTAGCAGTGATAGTGGTTTTCCCAAACAGAAAACCAAGTGGGTTATCCATATTGGAAATAAAGTAACAAGCAGTAACAAAAGCAATACTCACAGTAAAAGTTTCCCTTACCAGTTCCACTCTTCAATAGCGCTTCACTCCCCAACGCCAGAAAATAGTCTCGATGACCCACAAGTATAGGGGGTGTATCGTAGTACTTTCGAAAAATAGGAGTGTCGATCCCAACGAGGAGCAGAAGGTGCTGAACAGTGGTGTGGAGCAGGAACTCTCTGCAAGTACTTAGCAAACGGGTTTTTAGTGGTTTTCTGATAAGGTAACAAAACAAAGTGCAAGTAACAAAGGTAACGAAAAAACGGATCAAGTGGCCCAATCCTTCTTAGAAAAGGACAAGCCGGTGGAAATACTTATAAGGACCAAACGTTCTCGAGGACACATGGGAATTCTGTCAAGTGCTTTCGCTTCAAATAGTTGAGTACTCTTCTTTGGTGTTTGTAAGTGTTGTGTGGGTGAACCTGTGCTAACATACCACCCTTACTAGGACTAATACATACTTGTGATTAAACCCCCTGCAAACATCCGTAACTACAGGAAAGTAATTAAGATATAAATCTAACCACAGCCTTAAACTCTAAGATCCTACACTCCCTTGTGCAAAGGTGTCCTAACGGGGGTTCAGGTTTCTGTCATTCCGGCAACCCCACGATTAGTAGCCAAATACACAATGCATCCCCCTAGGCCCATAAATGGCGAAGTGTCATGTAGTCGACGTTCACATGACACCACTAGAAAAATAGCACCACAACTTAAATACGAAACCATTGAATAATAATTCATCACAGATTCACTACTGACAACATGACTTCTCCCATGTCCTCAAGAACTACACGAACTACTCACAAGTCATCATATGGATCAAGATCAAAGATGATATGATAATGGATAACAATCTGAACATAAACAATAATCCAATGGTTCCACTCACAAGCATCAACTACAATAGTAATCAAAAATGGGAAAGTTTCTCCTAAGAACTAAAGCAATATCCAACACAATTGTTACAGCGGGACGAAGTGGTGATGATGGTGCTGGTGGAGATGATGGTGTGGATGATGATGATCCCGATGAAGCCTAGCTTGATGACGGTGTTGATGGCGACGGTATCTCCTCTCCGAGAAGGAATTCCCTCGGCAGAAATCTGTTTGCCAGAGAGATCTTTCTCTCTCGCTGTTTTCCGCCCCCCAGAGGCGGCGGAAATCTATCTGTGGTCGCTCCCCGATACTTAGGGTTCCATAGGGAAGATATAGGCGAAGGGGCGGAGTTGGAGGCCGGGCAGGTGGGCCACACCTGCCCTAGGCGCGGGGTCAGGTGGGCCCGCGCCTAGGGGGTGTGGGCCCCCTGAGGCCCCACTTCGTCCCTCCTTCTGGCTTCCTTCGTCTTCTGTTAAAATAATATGTTTCCATATTTTTCTGGTATTTTTCTAATCTTTGCAAAATTGCACCGAAACGCCTTTTTTCCATTAGAATCCAGACTCCGGCAGTCCACCCTCCAAGAATCATCCAACATGCATAAACAAATGAAAAAGCCATAAGTAATATCTCATAATAAGACAAATATCAATAAATAGAGGTAAATTATGATATAGAAAGGTGATGCAAATTGGGCGTATCAGTTGCAACTTAATACTGGAGGGGGTTCAGATGATAACCTAAAGGTGGACTTCTAGTCATAGATGCAGTTGGATGACGGTCTATGTATCTTGTTGTATTGCCCAATCGAATCTCATAGAATCTTTCTGACTAGTATGCCTTGCTCAGTTCCTGTCAATTGCCCTGCTGTAATTTGTTTACCCTTCATGCCATGTTGTTTATCTAAGGAGAGCACTTCTAGTGAACTATGGACCCCGGTCCAATCTTTACCATTGATACATCTTCCACTGTTACTTGTTTACTTGCTGCAAACCACCATTACTTTCCACACCATATGTTTAATCCTTTGTTACAGCAAACCGGTGAGCTTGGCAACCTCACTGATTCGTTGGGGCAAAGTCTTGAGTTTGTGTTGTGCAGGTCTCCGCGTTGTTTGCAACACCTGTGTGACGTTTCCTTCCTCCTTCTAGTTCGATAACCTCGGTCTCTACTGAGGGAAGACTTGCTTCTGTGCTCATCACACCTTGCTCTTGGGTTTCCAACGAAGTGCTCCATGTTAGCACCATCATGGACTAGATATGAGACACGACAAGATAGATGTAGAGATGAGATAGAGTTATGGATCCCCCCTCCACTTAGCGGATAATATCTCCATGTGGATTCCAATGCCTCCTTCCATGGAGTTGTTACCCGATCTTCATGTGGCTAATCTTTCTATATGATGTGGGATTCTAGTATTCACATGCCAATATTCTCTCCCAAGGTTCTAGTAGTGCCAATCTTCCATAGTATTCTATTGGTTGCTATCTTTTCCTTTCTAGAGTTTTATTGAATTGGTGGACTAGCCGGTAAGAAGGAATCAATTTCAATTAGATATGTGATTGTTGGATTGTCTTTTGAGTTCCGAAGGTTGCTTTGTTGACGGTTTATTGCCAGGATTGATTCTACGAGTTTGTTTTGCTAGTTATCTCCATGTGTGTGTGCATTTGCCATCCAGTTCATCATGTTATTTTCCTCTCCCTCAAACACCCCACAAATATGTGAAGTTCGGGCCTCCAAGTTGCAACCTTATCAGGTATACTAAATAAAATGGAGATGTAGCTTCCGTTTCTACCTCTAATTATCGAACATAAGGGAAGTTCAATTGCACACAATCAATTGTTTCCATGCATACCATTTGCGAGGAACAGTGGTGGAGCTTAGATGGGACTATGTGTTTGTCCCATTGATGCAATTGTGGATATGATTATATGCCTTACGTATTCACGAGTTATTAATATTGCCATTAAGCATAGTATTGATATGTATCAAGAAGTACATGACTTGTTTTATGAGAGTATGCAATGTATGATGATTATTTTAACTTCCCCTAGTTAATAAGGGTATGCAAACATGTACTTATCGACTAATATACAAATTAGTCGACGAGCATGTTTCACAAGTCATGAACATAGAGATAACGTCCCAATAGTATGTAATCGTATTGGTGAACCCAAGTTAAACATGCCCAGCAGAAATAGAACAAAATATGTCATTTGTAAGTCTTATGTACAATGCATATTACATGCCCTACACTCATTACCTATAGCCATTTTCCTAGTAGTGACTTGGGGACTGGAGATGTTCTCAATATGTGAATAACTAGTTTAGGGCATTATCAGATGCTACATCGTAATTGGATAGTTGTACATGTAGCTTAAGGGCTTACCGGGAATCATGTTGCGATGCATGGTCGATCAAGTCAAGTTTCCCCCCTCCAAACTTGATATATATATATATATATATATATATATAGAAATATATGAGCCCTTTCGATCTATATCGTCATCCGGCTAAGGTTAAGTACTTGTTAACGACAATCAGGAATCTGCATCACAAGTTTGACCAAAGAGGTTGAGCATTCAGATATAGACACAAGTATTCACCTGAGCCTTGATCACTATAAACCACAAGGCAAAGAGAATTTTGCATAATGATGAGAAGTTTCCTCAATAAATTTATGAGAACTTGGGAGTTGACACATCCTATCAGGACAACTACTAGCCATGTGCCCCAGGATTTTGTATGCACTTGTGCTAATTGAGTAGTGTCCAAGTGGTCATGAACCTATAGGGCAACACACTAAAGTTGTTGAAACCAACTTAGAGTGGATATGGTAAATACAACTATTGTTACCATAAGTGTGGGGACCATATTGGGACATCTATATACGTCAGAGGTGTGGACATGATTAATTGTTGATTGCTCTAGGGTTCTAGAAACATTGTCACTTCTTTCACACCCAAATTGTGCGGTCATGATGGAGCTAGAAAGCCGTCACACAACGTTTCTCCCTGTATGTTTGGATACCTTTGAGGTGTTGCACCGATAATGCTTAGACAATGTGAGGGGTCCATGATGAGGACATGTAGTACAACTAAATCTAGATTCCAGTGCGTGTCTATAATCCAACAAAGTATAACATTACCATGATCTTGGTTTAGGCCGTATTAAATTCTAATCTATGCTAGTATATGTATAACATAAAAAGTACACAATACGAATATTATGTATAACATAAATTGAGACCATATACAACCCAATACTTGAACTATATTCTAGACCTTTTTACACTCAAGCTCTGCTTCTCTTTAGAAACAATGATCCATAACGACCAATTTTTGCATGCGACATCAATCTGTATTTCATGTGAGAAATAGTTTTGGGATATGAGCTTGTGAGCATTGCGTTTTTCTTTGTTTCGCTGCTTGCTTAATCATGATAAAATTGATTACCACTTGTTAACTTTGTGCAATAACCTCTCGGAGATTGATCATGGAGGACCTAACCCGTAGAGCGTAGCTTTGCCCGAGTAGTGTGGTACCTCGTCGTGCCATTGTTTCAAAGTCAAGAGCGATATACATCAACAAGACATACTTTGGGCAAGCTAATGGTCCTCACATAGAAATCTAGAATGAGCAAAATATGCAATAAAGTAGGCGTTATTTATCTTGGTGCTACGAGTGTTTCAATTTTTCATGGCCTTCCTACACAATGATTTATCGGCTTATGAGCCAGCCCAACATTGCCAAAATGGCGGGTAGAAGCGCGTATCTAGAGTACTTGAGAAGAGGAGAAAGACAAGCACACGACACATGGTCCCGCTGCATGAGAACCCTAGAGGAGAAAAATGTTGCGAATTAAGGAGGACGTCGTTGTCTCCATGGGCGTTTGTCGGCTTCTAACGACATTCCTTACTCAAATGCCTTTATTTTTTGGTACTGATTTGCTTATGTGTAACAGCCAGTACCTTTTAAGACCATGTCACAATCTGATTATGTGTAATTTTTTTTAAGCGAGTAGAGCTTTGTACTAGCTTTTTATCGGGTCTTTGCGACCTTCTCAAAATAAATAATTTGTCATGTATATTTCTGTCAATTCAACCTATTACTACACGTTTTACTTGTTGCAGCCTCTTCATGCGTCACTCCCAGCCCGTAATGGTAACCCCCTACTCCCCTCTCACTCCTTTCCAAAAGTGATCACGCTGCAGGTCAAAAAAAAAAAAGTGATCACGCTGTCCTGCCCTCGCTCATATTTCACACGCGCTCCGACTCCGTCCTCTCTCCCCCTCTCCTTCCTCCCCACCCCCAGCCCCTCTCCGCCGCCGCCGCAGAAAGCCCTAGCTCGCGAGCTCGTGACCATGCCTTCGCCGTCGAAGCGCCGTCTCCGGAAACTGACCAAACCCCGACGGTGTCTGATGCCTCCGGAACCTGAGCCACAGCCACAGCCGCAGCCGGTGCGGGAACGGCAAGTTCCTGTTCCGCGGCTCTGTCATTTCCCAGACCAGGGTCACCAGACGGAGGACTACTCCGACCTGGTCGACGCGGGCGAGATCCCACCACCCTATCCGCTGAAATGGATATACGAGCGCATGGAGCGCCATCTGCCGCCTGCACTCCTGCGCGCTCCCCGCGGAGAGAAACTGGAGTACATGCAGCGCATCCTCGCCGGCCATGCCCCCTCGCCGGAGGATTTTGCCCGGGTAAGTTCTTTTACGTGTATATCTCCCTCTGTAGAATCTTCGTTTGCACTTATGCTTGAAATTAACTGCTCGTCCGGGCGGACGACGACACGGGCGGCGGCACAGCCGATCTATGCATCCAGCGCCCCTCCACGCAACTCCCGCCTCGTCGCCGCCGGGCAAGACTCGTGTGGTCGACGGCGGCGGCGGCGGGACAACCGTTTCTCCTTTTTTTTTTCGGAACGGCCGATCCTTTTTTTCCCCAAGCCAGCGGCTCCAATCACCATGGAGGGCTTCCAACTTCCATGCATCGGGAGTTCAGCTGCCCGGTTCAGACGAGCACCTGCTCTCCGGCGCAGTGAGGAAGGTGGAGATGCACGTGGGCCTTGGTTCTGAACATGCCTTGGTTCTAACTGCCTTCCGTCCGCGCGGCCGATCCCGGTTCAGATCCATTGTTGGCCGGCCGTGATGGAGGTATGCAACCAAACGTACGTCTTGGGCGATCTGGCAGATTGATGTTTGATAGATCTCGTGTCTGTCTTCATCTGCTCGCGATCTATGCATCGTCGCCGTGTCTGTCTTCATCTGCTCGCGATCTATGCATCGAGGGCGCTAGCAGCACCCAGCGACGATGCAGCGGCGCCTCCATCGAGGGCGCTAGGCCATGTCAAAACCGTGAACATGTGGATCGTGAGCCGAGCGTTCTCTAGCTAGTCGAGGCCATCTTTTTCAGGGAGAGAGAGAGCTTTCATATTGTCTCGCCTCGGTGGGGCTCTTTTTTTGTGTGTGTGTTCGTGTGTATTTTTTGCTGATATTT
Organism: Avena insularis; assembly: GCA_023614405.1. Lineage (NCBI taxonomy): Eukaryota > Viridiplantae > Streptophyta > Magnoliopsida > Poales > Poaceae > Avena > Avena insularis. Next base: position 23,001,862 of record CM042689.1, on the reverse strand, counting down.
CCCTTGTAAAAAACTGCTTGAAATTAACTGGTTTGGAGATTGCATGCAGATGGAGCGCTGCATACAGTACAGGCAGAGGATCTGTTCGTCATATAAGGTTTGCCCTTGATCTGCCCATGTATATATATGGTGGAAGTGTTCTGCACCTTGGTTTTTGTTTCTTTCGATCTTCCCTTCTGTTTGTTTTTTCGAATCATGCAAGAGAACTGCACATAAATAAATAGACAGATGAAAGAGTCTTTAGAAGGAACTAGACACTGAAGGTGAGATTTAAACTTGGGCTGTCTAGCACGCCATCTCATGTGCTAGCCAGAAGATCCCTAAGTCTTTCTCTTAAATAACTAGACAGAAAAATAGCCCGAAGGCTAGAGTACACAACCCACCAGATTAAAAGATACACAACCAAAAAAAAGGTAAAACTAGACTGCCACTTGAAGGAATATCCTCAAGAAACGACCAATTGTAACTACTACATACTCAAACTATCCTCAAGAACATCTGCAGTGATACTGAAACGATCCTGACTAGCCAACGCCCACATGTGAGCTTCCGTTTAGATCGTCAGGATTATCTGATCCATGCTTTTATACTCATTTCTGAAAACTCGTCCATTTCTTTCACACCAGAGATGTTCCAGGACGTGAGCATCACTAGCGAATTGAACTTATTCCTCTCTGAATTTGGAAGGCTGTCATTTACCTGAGACCACCACGACCTGATATTTAGGTTAGTAGATGAGACAGCCTGATTGAGCACTGCCCAACAAAGGATTGTACCCTAGATGATGTTGACGACCGCACATCCCTGAAAAAGATGTTGAGCATTTTCTTCCTCCGTTTTACAAAAAAACACATTTATCAATGTGTGGCAATCCCCTTTTAGCTAATATATCTGCTGTCCATATTCTTCTCCTAATAGATAACCATGCCGCCAATTTGATGCCAAGAGGTGCCCATGGTTTCCAGATCGCATTAGCTGATATACATTTTGTCAATCCAGCAAAATGTGCTAAGTAAACTGACTTAGCAGTGTACCCTCCTTTACCCTCCCAGAGGCATGCCCACTAGGGTGGCAAGTAGAGCGGGTTGCGGGTTGGACATTTTCACTAATCACGCGTTAATTTTGCTAGCTTCTACACCTTATTTTGCCTTGAATTCAGCTTTGCGGGATGAAAAGCGGGTGCCGCTTGCAACCCTAATGTCCACTTATCCTCCACGCTGGCTGCAGCTGCATAGTACAAATCTCCTCATGAATTGCAAGGATTTGTGTGAAAGCTTTGATATTAAGTGGCTTGTTGATGTCATCCATCCATCTGCCTCCTGGAATCGCATATGCTACCTTCCTCTTAGCCTTTATGCTTGGGTGTATTAATTCATAAACTTTAGGTGCTAATTCTTCGATAGTCATCTTGCCATCTATCCATTTATCCAACTAGAAGAAGCACTTCTCTCCATTACCAACTTCGACCTTAGGCCCCGTTCGGCATGTGGGATTGCCGCATGAATTACATGGGCTCAGTTTCCTTAGGAAAAATATCCTTCGACGGCGTTCGCTTCACAGGAATAGGCCATCTCCATTTCACCGGAAAGTTTTGCCCACCTATACTTTTTATGGGAAAATAAACATCCACCCAGACCGCAGGAAACGCCAGGCAAAGCTCTTTCCCTCCGCTCTGTCCCGCTCCTACCAAGTCGGCACAGTTTCCTATAGAATTTTTCCTATGTACTGAACAGGCCAATCTTTTCCGTTCCTTTGTTTTCTACTCCTACAGGTTTGCTATTTCTGCTCAATCCTATTCCTATACATGTTTTTGTTCCTCTGGTTTCCAAATCTATGGTCCGAACGGGGCCTTAGATGCTGCATTGAAAATCCCTCTTACTTGCTCATCAATGGGAGTTGCGAGCTCGCGCCATGGCTTACCTTATGTTCTGAGACTCCATGCCCATCTAACCTGCTATCTCCAAGTTCATTATCCCTAGGCCTCCCAATGTTCTTGGACGGAAGACCGTCTACCAGTTGGCGAGACAGTGTCCTCCTGTTAACAGCATCTGTACCCTTCCAGAAAAATCCTCTTCTAATTTTGTCTATTGCTTCAAAAACCCATGGGGGAGGATCAATCGACATGAGGTGAAAAATTGCCATTGCACTTAGTACCGATTGCACAAGAATCAATCTCCCTCCTTGTGTGTGCATGTATGTTTTCCAAGAGGCCAATCTGCGTCTGATCTTGTCAATTAGCCTCTGGAATTCCTCTTTCCTGACCTTTTTGTAGTGGAGTGGAAGACCAAGATATGTTATTGGGAGTTCTGAAATATTGCAACCTAAAATTTGTTAGCGTATAATCATCGATAGGTCTCTGGTATGGAGTCGTGTTGCATGAAGTGTTTCCGTGTGTGTTCCTAGTGCATGTCCGAGTAGAAGTAGAGTCCCAAACCGAGTCTGTATTGCGCTGTGTCGCTTACCGGGTACATATACCCCTGTACACGTCCTTGTAAGCTACCCAGAGTTGAAGCAATACAACACAGCAGGTGCGACAGGCACCTGTAGCCATCAGATCAATTGTTGTGTGTTATGTACATGAAGTTGAGAGTAGTCTAGCTAGAATCGATCAGTAATACTGGAATCGATTAGCTGGTTCGCTGGAACGTGCGCGTCTCGGCGATTTGCTACTGTACGTACGTGACGTCTCGCCGGAATTCTTTGTCGTCAACGCCGGACTGCACTCGGCGTGATTGGGGCTGGGCCAACAATTGGTATCAGAGCCTCGAGGAGGATCTCCTAGTAACGGGAGGTCATGACGGGCAAGGATCAAGGCGAGTACTCCGGTGCGGCTGCGGGTACATCGGTGTCGTCGCATTACCCGAGGTATGATCGCGGCAACTACACGACGTGGGCGAAACGGATGGAGTGGGCCATGGAGGGCAACGACATCTGGGAGGCTGTCGATCCCGGCGGCGACGAGTTCAAGAAGGGCGCGTCGAAGTACCGCAAGGACCGACAGGCACTCACGGCCATCGGCTCCGTGGTGCCGGCGGACGTGATGCAGCACCTGATCTCGAAGGTTTCTGCAAAGGAGGCGTGGTAGACACTCAAGACGTTGAATCTTGAGCGCAGCGCGTCAGCGGCGACCCTACAAACCTTGCGAAGAAATGCGAGAACCTGGAGATGGAAGGAGATGAGACGCTGGGCGCTTTGCCTCGAGGGTAGCCACAATTGTCAGCGGGATTCGCGCGCAAGGTGAGAAGCTGGAAGATATCTCGATCGTGTCGTTTCCTTGGCGGCGCCGCCGGTACATATCTGTGGTGTCGGCAATCGAGCAATGCGTTGATCTCACCACCCTCACGATGGATGACCTGGTTGGACGGTTCAAGGCGCGACGGCGGATGAAGATCACCTACGGCGTCGCGAATCAAGATGAGCACCTCATGCTTACGTGCCCGATGGCAGGCAATGGTCGCCAAGGAGAGGAGCGATAAGGCATCTGGCAGTGGCGATGGTTCGGTCCCGGCGAAGAAGTCGGACAGCAAGCCGAAGAAGCCAAAGAAGAAATTCGACAAGAAGAATCTTCGCTGCCATAAGTGCAATCAGCTCGGGCACTTCAAATCGGAGTGTCCCAACCGTTCAAAGGAGAAGGCTCTCATGGCGAAGGAAGGAGATGATGGACCGATGATGCTCATGCTCGAAGCTTGCGAGTTAATGACCACCAAGGAATCAACTCCTCAGGAGTCCGCTACGGAGATCGTCACGCTCGTGGAAGAGAAGGTCTTCCCGCGGAGGATGCAGACGGCTCACGACGTTTGGTACCTCGACACAGGCGCTAGCAACCACATGACCGGCGACAAGGCTCAGTTTTCTGAGTTGAACCTCATGGTTGGAGGCTCCGTTCGATTCGGTGATGGGTCGAAGGTGGAGATTGCAGGACGAGGCACTGTCCTGTTTGAGTTGAAGGATGGAGGTCACAAGGTACTCACTGACGTGTACTATATTCCCAAGCTTAAGACCAACATTATCAGTCTTGGTCAGCTCGCGGAGCGTGGATGCAAGATCGTGTTGGAGGACGAGTTCCTGTGGGGATATGACCGCCAAAGGCAGCTCATCATGAAGGTGGAGAGGTCGAAGAATAGACTCTACATCCTCAATCTCAATCGGGCGGATCCAGTATGTTTGATGACAAGCATGGAAGACTCGGCGTGGAAGTGGCATGCACGCTACGGACATCTAAATTTTCAAGCTCTACGACAACTTGGACAGAAGAAGATGGTACGTGGCTTACCGTGTGTTGATCATGTTGAGCAGGTGTGCGACGGTTGTCTCATTGGGAAGCAAAGGCGAGCCCCGTTTCCAAGGGAGGGACAATATCGAGCAAGTAAGGTTCTTGAGTTGGTGCATGGAGACTTATGCGGACCAATCACGCCGGCGACCCCCGCCGGGAACAAGTACTTTTTGCTCATCGTCGACGACTTCAGTAGATACATGTGGGTTGTGCTGCTGAAGAGTAAGGATCAAGCTTTGCAAGCGTTCAGGATTGTGAAGATGGCAACGAGGTGGAGTCGAGGCAAGTTGAAGGCCCTCCGTGCGATCGGGGTGGGGAGTTCAAATCCAATGAATTCAAGGAGTTTTATGAAGCTCATGGGATCCGGTATCTCACCGCACCATATTCACCGCAGCAAAAGCGGTGTTGTGGAAAGAAGGAACCAAACCGTGGTGGCCATGGCAGCATGATGAAGAGCAAAGGCATGCTGCAGGTTTTGGGGTGAGGCGGTTAGTACTGTCTATTTGCTGAACAGGCGCCAACTAAGAGTGTAGTTGGTATGACGCCGTACGAAGCATTGTACGGTCGCAAGACCTCGGTTGATCATCTTATCACTTTCGGGTGTGTGGCGCATGTGAAGACGGTGACAGGGAATACTAGCAAGTTGTCAGATCGAAGTACTCCAATGGTCATGGTCGGCTATGAATACGGTTCGAAGGCGTATCGCGCGTACAATCCAGTGAACAAAAAGTTGGTGGTGACACGTGACGTCGTCTTCGAGGAGGAGAAATCATGGAATTGGGGCTCTGCGGAACCGGTACAATCAATTTCTGATGAAATATTTACTGTAGTCTACAGTGATTCGCATGCAGATGATCAAGAAACGGCGTCTCGTGGCGTTACGGATTTAGGCGCTGGTTCAGAAGATGGAAGTCCGGAAGTGAGCAGCAGCAGCGCTACGCCTGGAGAGGTATATCCGCGTGGGAGTCCCGGCACGAGCAGCTCACGCTGCACCAGGCTCGGCGTCGCCATCCAGTCCACGCGGACGAGAGCCCTGGAGCAAGTGGCCCATCAGCTGCACACTCCGTCCGGGAGGGACTAGCGGTAGTCCCTGAAGTGGGCCTTGGCGACGATGTCACGTCGCCATCATGCAGTACACCGACAGAAACTGCAGGAAATTCAGTAGACGCTGAAACAAGTACTACGTCAGCTTCCACGTCTCCTCCAAGTGCACAGGAAGAAAGGAGACGGCCACCTACTCTAGAAAAATTCCGAAGTGTCTTTGAGTTGTATCCGCCGGAGACCCTTAAATGCAGGCGTGCGAGGAGAGGACAAGGCGGTGTTTACTCACCGAGGAGCCGACGAAATTCGAGGATGCTAATACGGAGGAGTGTTGGCGTCGGGCTATGGATGAGGAGTTGGGATCGATCAAAGACAACGATACATGGGAGCTTGTCGATCTACCCAACAATCACAAGGCCATAGGGCTCAAGTGGGTGACAAGATCAAGAAGGATGCCGAAGGGAAGTTGGTAAAACACAAAGCTCGGCTAGTTGCCAAGGGGTATGTGCAAGAGCAAGGTGTGGATTTCGAAGAAGTGTTTGCTCCCGTTGCAAGGATGGAATCGGTGAGATTACTTATTGCTCTCGCAGCTCAAGAATCTTGAAAATTGCATCACATGGATGTGAAATCCGCGTTTTTGAATGGGGAGTTAGAAGAAGAAGTTTATATGAAGCAACCACCGGGATACATCAAAGAGGGAGAAGAACACAAGGTTTTGAAGCTACACAAGGCATTATGCAGACTCACGGCAAGCCCTCGGGCGTGGAACATCAAGCTTGATCGTACATTGATCTCTCTCGGATTCGAGAAGAGCCCACTGGAGCATGCGATGTATAAGCGAGGTAAAGGAAGGGATCATCTACTAGTTGGCATCTATGTTGATGACCTATTGATAACAAGAGCGGATGAGAAGGAGATTGCAAAGTTCAAGCTACAGATGAAGGAGTTATTCAAGATGAGTGATCTAGGCTTGTTGAGCTACTATCTTGGGATCGAGGTACATCAAAAGCTGGGTGAGATCACGCTATGCCAAGAGGCATATGCAAAGAAGATACTCGAGAAGTGTGGCATGGAAGAATGCAATCCAACTCATGTTCCGATGGAACCTCGTCTTAAACTGAGCAAAAGGAGTGAAGCATCTGCGGTTGATGCAACGGAGTATAGGAGCGTTGTCGGAAGTTTGAGGTATCTCATTAACACAAGACCCGACTTGGCCTATTCCGTTGGCTATGTGAGTCGCTTCATGGAAGCACCCACAATGGAGCATTGGACAGCCATGAAACATATACTCAGGTATATCAAAGGTACTACAAACTTTGGTATTGTCTACTCGAAAGAGAAGGAGGAGGTGAAGCTACTTGGCTACAGTGATAGCGACATGGCAGGAGATATTGACGACCGTAAGAGTACCTCGGACGTGGCATATTTCTTGGAAAGAAGCATAGTAAGTTGGCTATCACAAAAGCAAAAAGTGGTGGCACAGTCATCCTGTGAAGCTGAGTATATTGCGGCTGCAACTGCGGCGTGTCAAGGTGTGTGGCTAAAGAGTCTACTTGGTGATCTCACCAATCGGGAGGCGGAACAAGTGGTGCTCAATATTGACAACAAGTCTGCAATTTCATTGTGCAAGAATCCGGTGCATCATGACAGGAGTAAGCACATTGATACGAAGTATCACTACATACGGCAGTGTGTAGAGGAGAGCAAGATTGAAGTCAACTATGTTTGCACCGACGATCAGCTTGCGGATATCCTAACTAAATCTTTGGGACGAGTGAAGTTCGCAGAGATGCGAGGAAGGATCGGCGTTCAAGCTGTGAAGACGGAGACATCATGCTTAGGGGGGTGATTGTTAGCGTATAATCATCGATAGGTCTCTGGTACGGAGTCGTGTTGCATGAAGTGTTTCCGTGTGTGTTCCTAGTGCATGTCCGAGTAGAAGTAGAGTCCCAAACCGAGTCTGTATTGCGCTGTGTCGCTTGCCGGGTACATATACCCATGTACACGTCCTTGTAAGCTACCCAGAGTTGAAGCAATACAACACAGCAGGTGCGACAGGCACCTGTAGCCATCAGATCAATTGTTGTGTGTTATGTACGTGAAGTTGAGAGTAGTCTAGCTAGAATCGATCAGTAATACTGGAATCGATTAGCTGGTTCGCTGGAACGTGCGCGTCTCGGCGATTTGCTACTGTACGTACGTGACGTCTCGCTGAAATTCTTTGTCGTCAACGCCGGACTGCACTCGGCGTGATTGGGGCTGGGCCAACAAAATTGTGGTTATTTCCACCGCGAGTTCCATTCCACCAAAAATTGGAGAGACCAAGAACATCCAAACATATCCAGCAAACACCTTGTCGCCTCTGCCTCAGAGACCGTGGCTTTGAGAAAAATGATCACGTCGTCGGCGTACATCGAGAGACGTTGGGGTATTGCATGACCAGCAAGGAAATGTGAGATAATACCATCAGCTTCTGCTTTTGAAAACAAACGACTTAGGGCATCCATCACAATAATAAAAAGCATTGGTGCGAGGGCGTCTCCCTGCCTTAAACCTCTCGCATGCCAAATTTGAGATCCGGAAATTCCATTTAACAAGATGCTTGTTGAAGGCGACGCAAGAAGCATGGAAATCCAATTTCTCCATCTTCTACCAAAGCCTTTTTTCTCAAGGACCTCCACCTAGGAACCACGTCACCGTATCAAAAGCTTTAGTGATGTCAATCTTGACCTATAAACTTTTGTATCTCTTATTTCTCAAAAACTTGGTCGATTCTCTCACAAGCTTGAAATTATCATGGAGGGACCGACCCTTCAAAAAAGCTCCTTGATTTCCCCCCACTGTGCTCGGTTAAACCGGTGCTAATCTCCTTGCAAGAACCTCTGAGAAAATTTTCGTAAGGCTATGTACAAGCGAAATGGGTCTGAAGTCACTTGGTTCACTGTCTCCTATGTAATTTTTTCTTCTTCTATGGCTAGCATGGATATGGAAATAGTTGGTGTTAGCATCACCCTCTCGCTTAACCACGTCAACCTCGACCTTTGTCTTTCCACGTTTCTCTGGACAGCACATAGACCGAGAAGCTTCTTCTTTATTTCATGTCTTAGCCATCTCTCACGAAAGGAAAGTCCCCTGAATTCATCCGCTAGATCCATTTGCTCAATGATGATGCTGTTCACCCAAACAATCAATCTGTTCTTTGACGTTGCCAAAGTTTTTGGCACTCCAACTCTGAAGTGTTCTCGCTGTAGCCTTTAGTTTGTTGTTGAAAACCAGAATTGGGTTCAGTAAAGTCTGAACCTGATTCCTTCTTCCAAGCCTGCTCCACAGTTTCCATAAAACCCTCTTTACTGATCCAATGGGCTTGAAATCTGAAACGTTTGCATCTGACAGCATCAAAAACTGTAGACAACAGGATTGGGCAATGATCCGAGAGAGCTGACGACCGACTCTGAAGAAAACAGCCCGGAAAAATAGAGTGCCATTCCACCGATGATGCTAAAACTCGATCGATTCTGGTCATAGTACTGTTCGACTTGTCGTTGGTCCAGGTATATGCCCGGCCATTCAGTGTTATGTCATTTAGCATCAGATCGTCAACCACCCTTCTGAACTTACTCATCATTGTTTTTATCTTTTGCCTCCAAAATTAGATTGAAATCACCCATTATTGTCCACGGTCCTTTCACAAGTTTGTCTAGTAGTATTTCTAATTTCCTCTAGGAACCGTAGTTTATCTGTCTCTTTCCTGCGGGCCATACACCGAAGTAATCCAAAATTAGATTGAAATCACCCATTTTTGACTTATATATCCCAACCGATCAAGATACCACCACATGTACCAGAGGCAGGCGAATAAGCAAACCCGTCCAGCGTAGGTCCCAAACATTGCATTTCCTTACGAGAAAAGGTGAAAAGTTCTCAATTTTTGTCTCCTGGATACACACGACCGTTGCCCTAGCTAGAGGATACTACCATGTCCCTGACGACGTCTGTACGTGCCTTCGCGTTGAGACCTCTTACATTCCAGCAAAGAAAAATAATAGATGCTAGATCCATAATCACACCATAAGAGCGACCAAAAACAACCATACGAACCGAAACTAAGCCTGGGCCTCCACCGATGGTGCCATTTCCTCACCAGCATTCCCCCATTGTTTGTATGAGGGTTTTTGCAGGTGTAAAAACTACAATCTAATGGATATAAGTATGGCATGCAAGAGATACATGGTCTTTGGCTTCTACTTCAAATAAAATAAATAACTGTAAAACATTAAGGATTTTCTTATACATATATAACAAGAAAAAAAATAAGCGAAGGGATTAATTCAAATGCGCATTGAAGCAAAAAGAATATATACACACAAGATCAGTACACGGGACCAGATGGTTTTGTCTTAATAGTTCTTTTTCCAGCATGTTATATCTATGCATACGTACGGCCGGAAGCTCAAATGAGCGAATGCTCAAGTAAGATCTGGTGCTGCTTAGTTTTTAATTGGGCCTTTTCTCAGAAAATTCCTAGCACTAGCTAGCTTCTGCACAAGTCCCAGTTTTTCACCTTGGCTAGCTCTACTTGCTAGTTCATAGTTTTTATCCCTTTTTCATGAATCAAAAGACAATATAACATAAACTTTTCATATGACGTTCCTGACATCTCATAAGCTTCATATGTCTCTCGAGTTGTATATATAATTATGCTCAGAAGTGTACCTATGAGTTATTTTTTTATTTGCTTAGATATTCACTTCTATGTTTATTTAAGCACTATCTTGGATGTATGTTACACATGCACTATCTTTCTTATATATACAATTGTATACACAACCCATTTACCCATTCAAGATTCTGCAGCCTCTACATCCGCAACTATACAAAATGGATCCTCGTGCTTTCTTCTTGCCGTCGTTTCTCCGAGCCATTCGTGGAAACACAATAGAAAGCTTATCTGCTATCATCCAAGAGCCGACACCTAAAGTTTACACATTTCCCATGCTACGACCGGCATTCTGCAAAATGCTCATGAACGAGGTGCATATACCTAGATTATCTTGTTGTTCTTTCTCAGATTGATATTTAAAGTGAATATGCAATGACTTTCGTGTTTTTAGATGTACAATTTGCATTTGCACATTTGACTTCAACTAATTAAATCCTTTTTTTTCGTACTTATAGGTTGAAAATTTTCAAAACTGGGCATGTAGAGAAAAACAAGAGATAAATGACCCAAATAGCTTGGACAAGCCTGCCCGTGGAACAACTATCTCTGATATTGGAATGAAAGGGATGCTTGACGACCTCATGAAGCAGTTTATCTCACCTATTTCAAAAGGTCATCTCCCGCTTGCAAACCATTTAATGCTTTTTTTGTCAAAGGGCGAAAGAGTCATACATAGATTAGAAACTTATAGTTATATTTATGCTGCAAATAAATTTACATTTAAAGGAAATTATATTTAGTTCCTTCATGCTTTCTACAGTTCTTTTCCCTGAATTTGGGGGTGGATGTCTAGACTCGCAAAATTCTTTTGTTGTTCCATATGGTGGAGATGACGATGGACTTTCTTTTGGCGAAGATGACAATGGCATGAGTATGTATGCTACTACAAATTATCAAGCAGCAAGCACATAACCTTCTTCAATTAATTTTTGCCAAGTACCCTTGTACTATAAGAGAAAGAACTAGCTATATATCCATGATATCTATGCACTATTAAAAATTCTCATTTTTATTATGTATATGTATGCGCATGTTCTGATCATTGGTTTTTCCAACGGAGTGCTAAGTAAGTTTGCAACACACCAGAAGATATTTGAGATGAGCTACTTGTATTAACATAATAATATATGCATGCTATACTAACATTTTATATCATATTGGGCCCATAACTTCTCCTATCTTCTAAAATGGTATTTTGCAGGGATGCATGTGGATGATTCTGATATTACACTAAATGTCTGCCTAGGCAAAGAATTTGCTGATGGTGAAATATACTTTGTTGGCAGACGTTGTAGAAACCATGTTAATTCAGTACCAGAACGTGAGGTACTCTATTTACAATGTAATATTTCTAGTAGGTTAACTATGTTCACATTATCCAAAAGGTTATTTGTCTACTAGTGTAACTAAAACCGATCTCTCCTCTACTAGTCTCCTTTAGTGTTTGACACTAGAAAATTATTTACCCACAAATGATTGTTTATAGTTCGAATATGCATTTTTGGCATCAATATTTTCTTAGATTAACTATTCAATAATTACATTAATATAAGTAAAAAACTTCATTGAATGACATTTCTCGCTTAAGAATCTACCAATTTTCATGGAATGTCTATTTCAAGGCTACTTCCATTTGATATATTTTTTAGGCATGCATCCAGTTGGTACTCACTACACCCATGTGGTGGATGGAGCCTATACTCTTGTATGCATATATAGGGAATTCTTTATTAACATTATGCGTTGAAATTTATGTGTTGAGATATATATAAGGACTTCAATTTCCATTTCAATACAATTAATGCAAATGATTGATAAGTGCAATGTTTGTTTGCAATATACTCTCCTCAAGACCTCTATCTAATATCTAAGAAACTAAGTTAATTCTCCTAGTTTCTCATACATACATCATGTCCATATTAATAACCCATTTCTAAGCAAACTTGTTCAAGATCATGCTTATTTAGTTACTAAACACCAATCTCGCTTCTTATTTTCAATAGTGGCATACATAATAAAAAGTAGCCCACGTTACTTATCTAGGCTAGACTATTTGTCAACATCTCTCTTGTATATATCTACATATCTCTACTAAGAACTATGAGTTGAATCTAGGAGGATAATTAAGTGCACCCAAGGTGTCTCTACTAGACTACTAGCCGACTATATATATGCTAATCTCATTACTGAAGGAATGACTTAAAAGTGTTACTACGTACTACTTTTCATATTTTATTGTTTATGAATATACATGGATCCACAAAGATGTGACATCTCACTTATTTATATTATATTTGCTGGTCTAGGAAACATTTATATATTCTCATGTTGTTGGACAAGCCTTGTTATATCATGGTCGTCATCGACATTATGTATGCCCAACATCTGGATTTCGAAATAACATGATCATGCGGTGCAAAAGGTACACATGCATGCATCTTATCCGGCAATTCTAAATATACATTCATATATTTCTAGGTGTTTTATACATGTTTTATATGTTTCTTTTGAAGATTTACTTAAAAGTGATTCACTATTTCAATCTTCTAAATGACCAAAAGAAACACGATATTGTTAGACCAACCAGAAAAATGTTGTAACATGTATCTAGTCATTGACTATACACTCGTAATAAGATGTTTTAACATAACTCTTCTTGTGGCTGACTAAGCATAGTTTAAAAAGAAGGGTATTATCCTGAATTGACATCAGGTGATTTATTATGAGTGGTATAACTGGAATATACATTTTAACAACATTATCTTCTTGTGAGTAGGACATATATATCTATGTTTGATATATGTTCTCTTAAAGATGCTTACGAACCATGTGGTTTTTATGGAAACATAAGTGTGTGCACGCCCACATACACACACATTATTAATCATTGTATAATTCTACAATTTATATTTTTAAGTAAACAAGGTTTCTTTGTCCATATAGTTCATTGTTCAATGAGGTGATAAAATGCAAGGTAGATTTCCCTGACTGGTGCAGCGAATGCCTAAGAGAACACAATGCGAGCAGACGGAATATACTGGAGCCATGAGGATGGTAATTGTCCTACTCATTATTTAACTAAAATCTTATATTTTTTACTCGAGCACCATCATGTTATTTTACATCTAAATTTTAACTAACTTTGGTTTGTGGTTGATTGGCAATTGCAGGTACTTATCAAAGTATGGCAATAAAGGATGGGGTCTCTAGGGATCCATGAACATGTTGTCTTAATTTATTTTATCAATATATGTACTCCTTGAGGTTGTTCAAAATATTTCAAAAATGTGGCATGCCCATTTAATTAGTTTGGCTTATTGGCTATATAGCTAATTAGAAATTAGACATTGGATGAATTGCTTATGCATTAATACAAAATATTATATGATCCACCTACCAACATTCATTCTAGCGTCGAAGAGTAGTATAAAAAAGGCTCACTTGGGACCCCAAATTGCACATACATATTAGCGTGTTGTGCTAAACTGCACACAACTGAGTTTAAAAAATTGTATGGAAAATGCTTCACACATTGTTTTGGAGTCCAAACCATATTGCACATATTGTGAGTTTTATCCCTTTTGAATAATATGTTCTCGCAATAAAAGATATACTTCAAAATTATATAACCACTATAGAAAATGTTAGCTACTATCTATCTCTCCAAGATCGGTCTCTTCCCTTGTTTAGTCTCTATCCTTGAGAGATCTCTCCCTAGACTATCAACTACCAAGTCGGATTGCAAAATCAAGCTATTAACCTAAGCCCTTGGTAGTTGTTGAGCCTCATGCCTCCACTACGTTGGACGGTGCGACCATCCTTCCTATACTAGACCAGCCATCATGACCTATCTTAAGTAGGTATGGCCATCGCGACCCTTGCCGATTCGCTAAATGACTGATCGAGACCACCCTCCCTCATCTTCCCTCATTGATATGTGATGCATCTATTTCATTAGTTTTTGCGCCACCATCGAGTACCAAGAATATCTCCTCCAGCGTCCCAATATCCTCTATAAGATCCACAATGTCATCATTCCCTACTTTGCAAGACCCGGCTAACAATCATTAACATGATAGGGTAAGAATGGAGGACGAGGAGGTAACACGTGTGTCATCAACTCAATTGACATAAGAAACCACCAACTATTACGTCAATAGGGTCAAACACCTAGAGGATGCGGGTCCATGACTAGCTTTGAGATAGTGATACTTTTTGGTCGATGGCATCTAGAGCTGCCAAGAGCATTAGTGGAAACATGCGGAGCCACAATCCTTTATAACTATGTCTAAGATATTTATTTGAGAGGAGATTAGGTGCTCTGGTTTGCGGCATTCCCCTCAACAACTGCCATAAGCGGGCAGGTTGTCAAGTTTCTAGTTAGAGATGCTCGTGCAGGTGCGATATGACCTATATGTCATTTGTCACATACACACATGCACATACCTTCTCCACCCATGCACCCACATGCAGACATAGACATAGAGTCACACACAGATGCACGGGTACACACACATGAACAACCTGAATGATCATTGGTGCATTTTTTGTGAGCTGGTAGAGACTGCCGATGTAGTTTTGATTGAAAGGTTTGCACCCCATTATATTGTGGTTTCAAAGGCATAATCTCACTAAGTAGAAACATTCACATGTATATTGTTGAACAATTGGGCAGTTGGTACACTGATAGAAAACATGCCTCTATTCCCGGTTTGGGGCGGCCGCTAGTCCCAGTTGTGCAACCGGTACTGCCAAATCGGGATTAGAGGTCCGACCTTTAGTCCCGGTTCTGGTACAAACCGGGACAAAAGTTCCTCCATGTGGCTCCGCGTAGTGCGCTGGGATGGAGAACCTTTAGTCCCGTTTGGTGATACAAACCGGGACTAAAGGTGTTCTGCCGCGATAGCGTTTTGAGGCAATCGGCTGCCATAGCAGGAGATGGGTTTTAGGGTTTTGTATTTTCTGTTTTGTGTTCAATTTTTGTTATTTTAAACAAGTTTTCATACAGATATTCTATAATATTACATACTATACATGTTGATACATATATAACATAATTTCTCTCACGAGCATACATACATATATATACAACTTGGTATACGAGTTCCAGCTAGGATTAGCTTGTGCACAACTCCCAGATTTCACCTTGGCTCTACTTGCCAATTTATGGTTTTTATCCCTTTTTCACGAATCAAAATGGAATATAACATAAAGTTTATATGACTTTCCTGACAACTCATAAGCTTCATATGTCTCTCGAGTTGTATATATAATTATGCTTAGAAGTGTACCTATGAGTTATTTTTTTTGCTTACATATTCACTTCTATGTTTAATTAAGCAGTATCTCGGATGTATATTACACATGCACTATCTTTCTTTCTTATATACAATTGTATACAAAACCCATTTACCCATTTAAGATTCTGTAGCCTCTACATCCACAACTGTATAAGATGGATCCTCGTGCTTTCTTCTTGCCGTCGTTTCTCCGAACCATTCATGGAAACATAATAGAAAGCTTCTCCGATATCATCCAAGATCCAACACCTAATGTGTACACATTTCTCATGCTACGACCGGCATTCTGCAAAGTGCTCATGACCGAGGTGCATATGACCTAGATTATCTTGTTGTTCTTTCTCATATTGATATTTAAAGTGAATTTGCAATGACTTTCGTGTTTTTATATGTACAATTTGCATTTGCACATTTGACTTCAACTGATTAAATCCTTTTTCGTACTTATAGGTTGAAAATTTTCAAAACTAGGCATGTAGAGAAAAACAAGAGATAAATGACCCAAATAGATTGGACAAGCCTGCCCGTGGAACAACTATCTCTGATATTGGAATGAAAGGGATGCTTGACGACCTCATGAAGCAGTTTATCTCAGCTATTTCAAAAGGTCATCTCCCGCTTGTAAAGCTATCTAATGCTTTTTTGTCAAAGGGCGAAAGAGTCATACATAGAATAGAAACTTATAGTTATGTTTATGCTCCAAATAAATCTACAATTAAAGGAAATTATATTTAGTTCCTTCATGCTTTCTACAGTTCTTTTCCCTGAAATTGGGGGTGGATGTCTAGAATCGCAAAATTCTTTTGTTGTTCCATATGGTGGATATGACAGTGGACTTTCTTTTGGCGAAGATGACAATGGCATGAGTATGTATGCTACTACAATTAGCAAGCAGCAAGCACATAACCTTCTTCAATTATTTATTCCCAGTTACCCTTGTACTATAAGATAAAGAACTAGCTATATATCCATGATATCTATGCACTATTAAAAACTTCTAATTTTTATTATGTATATGTATGCGCATGTTCTGATCGTTGGGCTTTTCCAATGGAGTGCTAAGTAAGTTTGCAACACTCCAGAAGATATTTCAGATGAGCAACTTGTATTAACATAATAATATATGCATGCTCTACTAAAATTTTATATCATATTGGGCCCATAACTTTTGCTATCTTCTAAAATGGTATTTTGCAGGGATGTATGTGGATGATTCTGATATTACACTAAATGTCTGCCTAGGCAAAGAATTTGCTGGTGGTGAAATATACTTTGTTGGTAGACGTTGTAGAAACTATGTTAATTCAGTACTAGAACGTGAGGTACTCTATTTACGGTGTAATATTTCTAATATGTTAACTTTGTTCACAATTATCCAAAAGGTTATTTGTCAACTGGTGTAACTAAAACCGATCTCCCCTCTACTAGTCTCCTTTAGTGTTTGACACTAGAAAATTCTTTACCCACAAATGATTGTTTCTAGTTCGAATATGCATTTTTGGCGTCAATATTTTCTTAGATTAACTATTCAATAATTACATTAATATAAGTAAAAAACTTAATTGAATGATAGTTCTCTCTTAAGAATCTACCAATTTTCATGGGATGTCTATTTCAAGGCTACTTCCATTTGATATATTTTTTAGGCATGCATCCAGTTGGTAGACACTGCACCCATGTGGTGGATGGAGCCTATACTCTTGTAATCATATATAGGGAATTCTTTATTAACACTATGTGTTGAAATTTATGTGTTGAGATGTATATAAGGACTTCAATTTCCATTTCAATACAACTAATGCAAATGATTGATAAGTGCAATGTTTGTTTGCAATATACTCTCCTCAAGACCTCTATCTAATATCTAAGAAAATAAGTTAATTTTTCTAGTTTCTCATACATACATCATGTCCATATTAATAACCCATTTCTGAGCAAACTTGTTCAAGCTCATGCTTTTTATTTTCAATAGTGGCATACATAATAAAAAGTAGCTCACGTTACCTATCTAGGCTAGACTATTTGTCAACATCTCCCTTGTATATATACATATCTCTACTAAGAACAATGAGTTGAGTTTAGGAGGATAATTAAGTGCACCCAAGCTGGATCTCTAAACTACTAGCCTACTATATATATGCTAATCTCATTATTGAAGGAATGATTGAAAAGTGTTACTACGTACTACTTTTCATATTTTATTGTTTATGAATATACATTGATCCACAAAGATGTGTCATCTCACTTATTTATATTATATTTTTCTGGTCTAGGAAACATTTTTATATTCTCATGTTGTTGGACAAGCCTTGTTATATCATGGTCTCCATCGACATTATGTATGTCCATCATCTGGATTTCGGAATAACATGATCATGTGTTGCAAAAGGTACACATGCATGCATCTTATCCGACAATTCTAAATATACATTCATATATTTCTAGGTGTTCTATACATGTTTTATATGTTTCTTTTGAAGATTTACTTAAAAGTGATTCACTATTTCAATCTTCTAAATGACCAACAGAAAAACGATCTTGTTAGACCAACCAGAAAAATGTTGTAACATTTATCTAGTCATTAACTATACACTCATAATAAGATTTTTTAACATAACTCTTCTTGTGGCTGACTAAGCATTTTTGGCATCAATATTTTCTTAGATTAACTATTCAATAATTACATTAATATAAGTAAAAACTTCATTGAATGACATTTCTCGCTTAAGAATCTACCAATTTTCATGGGATGTCTATTTCAAGGCTACTTCCATTTGATATATTTTTTAGGCATGCATCCAGTTGGTACTCACTACACCCATGTGGTGGATGGAGCCTATACTCTTGTATGCATATATAGGGAATTCTTTATTAACATTATGCATTGAAATTTATGTGTTGAGATATATATAAGGACTTCAATTTCCATTTCAATACAATTAATGCAAATGATTGATAAGTGCAATGTTTGTTTGCAATATACTCTCCTCAAGACCTCTATCTAATATCTAAGAAACTAAGTTAATTCTCCTAGTTTCTCATACATACATCATGTCCATATTAATAACCCATTTCTAAGCAAACTTGTTCAAGATCATGCTTATTTAGTTACTAAACACCAATCTCGCTTCTTATTTTCAATAGTGGCATACATAATAAAAATTAGCCCACGTTACTTATCTAGGCTAGACTATTTGTCAACATCTCTCTTGTATATATCTACATATCTCTACTAAGAACTATGAGTTGAATCTAGGAGGATAATTAAGTGCACCCAAGGTGTCTCTACTAGACTACTAGCCGACTATATATATGCTAATCTCATTATTGAAGGAATGACTTAAAAGTGTTACTACGTACTACTTTTCATATTTTATTGTTTATGAATATACATGGATCCACAAAGATGTGTCATCTCACTTATTTATATTATATTTGCTGGTCTAGGAAACATTTATATATTCTCATGGTGTTGGACAAGCCTTGTTATATCATGGTCGTCATCGACATTATGTATGCCCAACATATGGATTTCCAAATAACATGATCATGCGGTGCAAAAAGTACACATGCATGCATCTTATCCAGCAATTCTAAATATACATTCATATATTTCTAGGTGTTCTATACATGTTTTATATGTTTCTTTTGAAGATTTACTTAAAAGTGATTCACTATTTCAATCTTCTAAATGACCAAAAGAAACACGATATTGTTAGACCAACCAGAAAAATGTTGTAACATTTATCTAGTCATTGACTATACACTCGTAATAAGATGTTTTAACATAACTTTTCTTGTGGATGACTAAGCATAGTTTAAAAAGAAGGGTATTATCCTGAATTGACATCAGGTGATTTATTATGAGTGGTATAACTGGAATATACATTTTAACAACATTATCTTCTTGTGAGTAGGACATATATATCTATGTTTGATATATGTTCTCTTAAAGATGCTTACGAACCATGTGGTTTTTATGGAAACATAAGTGTGTGCACGCCCACATACACACACATTATTAATCATTGTATAATTCTACAATTTATATTTTTAAGTAAACAAGGTTTCTTTGTCCATATAGTTCATTGTTCAATGAGGTGATAAAATGCAAGGTAGATTTCCCTGACTGGTGCAGCGAATGCCTAAGAGAACACAATGCGAGCAGACGGAATATACTGGAGCCATGAGGATGGTAATTGTCCTACTCATTATTTAACTAAAATCTTATATTTTTTACTCGAGCACCATCATGTTATTTTACATCTAAATTTTAACTAACTTTGGTTTGTGGTTGATTGGCAATTGCAGGTACTTATCAAAGTATGGCAATAAAGGATGGGGTCTCTAGGGATCCATGAACATGTTGTCTTAATTTATTTTATCAATATATGTACTCCTTGAGGTTGTTCAAAATATTTCAAAAATGTGGCATGCCCATTTAATTAGTTTGGCTTATTGGCTATATAGCTAATTAGAAATTAGACATTGGATGAATTGCTTATGCATTAATACAAAATATTATATGATCCACCTACCAACATTCATTCTAGCGTCGAAGAGTAGTATAAAAAAGGCTCACTTGGGACCCCAAATTGCACATACATATTAGCGTGTTGTGCTAAACTGCACACAACTAAGTTTAAAAAATTGTATGGAAAATGCTTCACACATTGTTTTGGAGTCCAAACCATATTGCACATATTGTGAGTTTTATCCCTTTTGAATAATATGTTCTCGCAATAAAAGATATACTTCAAAATTATATAACCACTATAGAAAATGTTAGCTACTATCTATCTCTCCAAGATCGGTCTCTTCCCTTGTTTAGTCTCTATCCTTGAGAGATCTCTCCCCAGACTATCAACTACCAAGTCGGATTGCAAAATCAAGCTGCCAACCTAAGCCCTTGTTAGTTGTTGAGCCTCATGCCTCCACTATATTGGACGGTGCGACCTTCCTTCCTATACTAGACCAGCCATCATGACCTATCTTAAGTAGATATGACCATCGCGACCCTTGCTGATTCACTAAATGACTGATTGAGACCACCCTCCCTCATCTCCCCTCATTGATCTGTGATGCATCTACTTCATCAGTTTTTGCGCCACCATCGAGTACCAAGAATATCTCCTCCAGCATACCAATATCCTCTACAAGATCTACAATGTCATCATTCCCTACTTTGCAAGACTCGGCTAACAATCATCAACATGGTAGGGTAAGAATGGAGGACGAGGAGGTAACACGTGCATCATCAACTCAATTGACATAAGAAACCACCAACTATTATGTCAATAGGGTCAAACACCTAGAGGATGCGGGTCCATGCCTAGCTGTGAGATAGTGATACTTTTTGGTCGATATCATCTAGAGCTGACAAGAGCATTAGTGGAAACATGTGGAGCCACAATCCTTTATAACCAGGTCTAAGATATTTATTTGAGAGAAGATTAGGTGCTCTGGTTCGCGGCATGCCCCTCAACAACTGCCATAAGCGGGTGGGTTGTCAAGTTTCTAGTTAGAGATGCTCGTGCAGGGGTACGACCTATATGTCATTTGTTACATATACACATGCACATACCTCCTCCACCCATGCACCCACATGCAGACATAGACATAGAGTCACACACACAGACGGACGGGTACGCACCCATGAACAATCTCAATGTTTATTGGTGCATTTTTTGTGTGATGGTAGAGGCTGCCTATGTAGCTTTGATTGAAAGGTTTTCATCCCATTATATTATGGTTTCAAAGTCATAATCTCACTAAGTAGCAGCATTCACATGTATATTGTTGAACAATTGGGTCGTTGGTACGCTGGTAGAAAACATGCCTCTAGTCCCGGTTCGGGGCGGACTCTAGTCCCGGTTGTGCAATCGGGATTGCCAAATCGGGATTAGATGTCCGACATTTAGTTCCGGTTGTGCTGCAAAACAGGACAAAAGATCCTGCATGTGGCTCCACGGAGTGCGCTGGGATAGAGAACCTTTTGTCCCGTTTGGTAATACAAACCGGGACTAAAGGTGTTCTGTCGCGACAGCGTTTTGAGGCAATCGGCTGCCATGGCAGGAGATGGGTTTTAAGATTTTGTATTTTCTGTTTTGTGTTTATTTTTTTATTTCAAATAATTTTTCATATAAATATTCTATGCTACGACATACTGTACATGTTGATACATGTATAATAAAATTTCTCTCACGAGCATACATATATATATATATCCAACTTGGTATACGAGTCCCAACCAGGATTAGCTTGTGCACAGCTCCCAGTTTTTCACCTTGGCTCTACTTGCTAGTTTATACTTTTTATCATTTTTTCATGAATCTTCATATGACGTTCCTGACATCTCATAAGCTTCATATGTCTCTCGAATTGTATATATAATTATGCTCAGAAGTGTACCCATGAGTTATTTTTTATTTGCTTACATATTACCTTCTATGTTAATTTAAGCAGTATCTCGGATGTATGTTACACATGCACTATCTTTCTTTCTTATATACAATTGTATACACAACCCATTTACCCATTCAAGATTCTCCAGCCTCTACATCCGCAACGGTACAAAATGGATCCTCGTGCTTTCTTCTTGTCGTCGTTTCTCCGAGCCATTCGTGGAAACACAATAGAAAGCTTCTCTGATATCATCCAAGAGCCGACACCTAAAGTGTACACATTTCCCATGCTGCGATCGACATTCTGCAAAATGCTCATGAACGAGGTGCATATGACCTAGGTTATCTTGTTGTTCTTTCTCTGCTTGATATTTAAAGTGAATTTGCAATGAAGTTCGTGTTTTTAGATGTACAATTTGCATTTGCACATTTGACTTCAACTGATTAAATCCTTTTTTCGTACTATAGGTTGACAATTTTCAAAATCGGGCATGTAGAGAAGACCAAGAGATAAATGACACAAATAGCTTGGACAAGCCTGCCCGTGGAACAACTATCTCTGATATTGGAATGAAAGGGATGGTTGAAGACCCCATGAAGCAGTTTATCTCACCTATTTCAAAAGTTCATCTCCCACTTGCAAAGCTATTTAATGTTTTTTTGTCAAAGGGCGAAAGAGTCATACATAGAATAGAAACTTATAGTTATGTTTATGCTCCAAATAAATCTACATTTAAAGGAAATTATATTTAGTTCCTTCATGCTTCCTACAGTTCTTTTCCCTGAAATTGGGGGTGGATGTCTAGACTCGCAAAATTCTTTTGTTGTTCCATATGGTGGAGATGATGGTGGACTTTCTTTTGGCGAAGATGACAATGGCATGAGTATGTATGCTACTACAAATTAGCAAGCAGCAAGCACGCAACCTTCTTCAATTATTTTTTTCCAAGTACCCTTGTACTATAAGAGAAAGAACTAGCTATATATCCATGATATCTATGCACTATTAAAAACTTCTCATTTTTATTATGTATATGTATGCGCATGTTCTGATCATTGGGTTTTTCCAATGGAGTGCTAAGTATGTTTTCAACACTCCAGAAGATATTTCAGATGAGCTACTTGTATTAACATAATAATATATGCATGCTATACTAACATTTTAAATCATATTGGGCCCATAAATTCTGATATATTCTAAAATGGTATTTTGCAGGGATGCATGCGGATGATTTTGATATTACACTAAATGTCTGCCTAGGCAAACAATTTGCTGGTGCTGAAATATACTTTGTTGGTAGACGTTGTAGAAACCATGTTAGTACCAGAACGTGAGGTACTCTATTTACAGTGTAATATTTCTAGTATGTTAACTATGTTCATAATTATCCAAAAGGTTATGTGTCTGCTAGTGTAACTAAAACCGATCTCCCCTCTACTAGTCTCCTTTAGTGTTTCACACTAGAAAATTCTTTACCCACAAATGATTGTTTATAGTTCGAATATGCATTTTTGGCGTCAATAATTTCTTAGATTAACTATTCAATAATTACATTAATATAAGTAAAAAACTTCATCAAATGACAATTCTCTCTTAAGAATCTAGCAATTTTCATTGGATGTCTATTTCCAGGCTATTTCCATTTGATATATTTTTAGGTATGCATCCAGTTGGTACACACTGCACCCATGTGGTGGATGGAGCCTATACTCCGAGCCACCAAGACCATACGGAACCCGAAGGTGATGCATTCCGAGATCTGGCGCCCCGCGTCAACCACCGACAAGATCGTCGTGAACCCGCCACATACATTTGACCGAGATTGGTGTCATGTCAAGTCTATCCTTGACATTGAAGCCGGAACCCCCCAAGATCTCCTTCCCGGATCCTGAAGGCCCCGAGCTCTGCATCCAGATCCAAAGATCCTGACCCCGAATGTACGAAGATTAAGACCGAACCCGATCCCTCGGTGTTGGGGATATGCTAAATGGGTGTCACCATAGCATGTCTCTAATCCGGATAACCCGGGTGACCCATAGTTGGTAGCAAGGCGCATGGCCTACTGGGCGACCCAGTTAGATGGATCCAGAAGGGAGGCCCATGCCGGACAAAGGAAGACTACGGAGGAGTCACCGATATACTCGGAGCCTTGGAGTGCAAGACACGACAGACTAGTTGTATACTGTGTAGGAATCTGTAACCTGTCCGACAAGGACTTTGCCTATAACCCTAGGATCTGGCGACTATATAAGCCGGAACTATGGGAGCCTTTAGGGCAGAACACAACTCATATCGCGCACAGCGAACCAATCCCTGTAACTCGGCGTATTGCCATTATAGTGATTTATAGCAGGAGTAGGATCCTGCCACCGTCGTGGGATTTGAACCTGGGTAAGCTGTGTTACCTCGTACCCGCCAACCTTCCGCCTTACCCCATGTCTCTAAACACGCTCTGTGAGGACCCCTCCATGGCGTACTCGTCGACAATACCATGACAGTTGGCGCCCACCGTGGGGCAAGAGGCGCTTCAGGCTCTACAACGGCCGAGGTCCAGGCTCTTCGCGGGAATCGGCGAAACCGTAGCCATCGGCCGTGTTCTCTTCTCCGGCAACGTTCCAATCGTCCCTCCCGACGAGTTCTGGATCCCGGCGAAGACGAACTCCACCCGCTGCTTGATCGTCCCAATCGAGGACATCCACCTCTTCATCGGTGAAACCGACTCGGGCACTAGTTCCCTGGAAGTCATAGGAGCGTCAAGACCAGCACGGACCGCCTACGGGCATGATACATTCGCAGAAGGATCAAAGTCGGATCTCTCCTTGGAGTTTGTCAGCATAGATCGTAAAAATTCAAGGCCCACCCAAACCGCCCCTGTGCAGGATATAATGGTGGAAGAGCGCTGCAAGTCCGTCGGCTTCGCCCGTGCGTCTGGACAGCAGAGATCCAAGTTCATCGACATGGTGACTATCTTCGATCTGGTGCGTTGCATTCAGAGATAGGGTGAAAACCCCCGCGATTACCTATCCAGGTGGCTCCGTATATGGGCCGACCTAGAGCATTACCCCAATGATGATGCCATCTATCACTTTGTGGAAGGACTGGATGTTGGAGATATGCCCAAGAGGCAATAATAAAGTGGTTATTATCATATCTTCATACTTATGATAAATGTTTACATACCATGCTATAATTGTATTAACCGGAAACATTAATACTTGTGTGATTTGTAAACATAAAAGAGTCCCTAGTAAAGCCTCTGGTTAAACTAGCTTGTTGGTTAATATATGATCATGGTTTCCTGATCATGAACATAGAGATGTTATTAACAACAGGGTCATATCATTAGGAGAATGATGTGATGGACATACTCCTATAGTTAAGCGTAGCATAAAGATCAAGTCATTTAATATAGTTCATTTGCTATAAGCTTTCTGATACATAGTAACCTAATTCCTTCGACCATGAGATCATGCATATCACCTTTACCGGAAGGATACTTTGATGACATCAAACACCACACCGTAACAGGGTGGCTATAAAGGTGGCATTGAGTGTTCGGAAAGTATTGGTTGAGACACATGGATCAAGAGTGGGATTTGTCCATCCATATGACGGATAGATATACTCTAGGCCCTCTCGGTGGAATGTCATCCAATTAGCTTGCAAGCATATGACTGGCTCACAAGGGATCACATACCACGGGAACGAGAAAAGAGTACTTATCAGTAACGAGGTTGAACTAGGAATGCAGAGATACCGACGATCATAACCTCGGATAAGTAAAATATCGTGAGACAAAGGGAAATTGGTATCGTATGTAAGTGGTTCATTTGATCGCAAAGTAATCGTAGAAATATGTGGGAGCCATATGAATTTCCAGATTCCTCTATTGGTTATTGATCGGAGAAGTGTCTCGATCATGTCCGCATAATTCACGAACCGTAGGGAGACACACTTAAGGATTCTATGTTGTTGAATAGTTATGGAATGATGAGTAAGAGACCGAATGTTGTTCGGAGTCTCGGATGGGATCTGGGATATCACGAGGAGATCCGGAATGGTCCGGAGAATAAGATTCATATAAGGAAAGTCCTGTTTCGGGGTTGGAGAATGGTTAGGTGTTTTCAGTAGAATGTTCTAGAAGGTTCGGAATGTCCCAGCACTCGGAGGAAGGGTACATGAATGTGTCATTGCAAGTTGGAATGATTGCATCATGTACTAGGTGTCATCGCTGTACAAAATAAAGGGTTTAATCAAATCCTAGTTTGAAAAGTCAAACGCCAATTTGAAAAGTCAAACGGCTATTTTGGAAAGTGGAGAAGAAGTGGGAAACTGAGTTGGGGAGGAGTTCCTCCTCCACCGCCGGCCCACTAGGGATCCGAGTTGGGGAGGGACTCCCTCCCCTTGGCCGGCGCCTCCCTCCACCTATATAA
Organism: Avena insularis; assembly: GCA_023614405.1. Classification (NCBI taxonomy): domain Eukaryota; kingdom Viridiplantae; phylum Streptophyta; class Magnoliopsida; order Poales; family Poaceae; genus Avena; species Avena insularis. The sequence continues at coordinate 22,975,690 of CM042689.1, read as the reverse complement.
GGAGGGGCAGGTTCCTCCTAGACACACAAGTTGCCTCCCTCTAAACCTAAACCCTAGCCACAGCCTAGGGATTTCTCCCAAGCCGCCGAGTTAGAGCTTCTAATTGCCCTAGCCGCTGGTTTAGCCCCTTCTAATTGGTGTGTCTAAACCCTAGATCACCAAGGCTCTCTCATAGTCCACCATACTCGCTCCGGCTTAAGGAAGCCTGCGAGATCTCCCTCTACTTCGTACCACGCCGTCGTCTTTGCGGAATCGCGAGGAGAGTGCTACAACCTCCGCTGCCCTCTGGAACAAGGGAGAGGAAGGTCTTCATCGAAAATTTAACGTGTGACCGATCAAGGAAGCGCTGCCGAACGCAGCGCCGGAAGGATCGCTCACGCGATCTTGAGATCGGCAAGAGTACGACTACATCACCCACGAGAATCTGCTCTCGTTAACCGCTTTGGAATCTTCGAGGGTGAGTTCCCCTATCGACTCGTTGCTACAATCTAGTAGATAGATCTTGGCTTGTTTGTTTGCATGCGGTAGAAAATTTTTGTTTTCCATGCTACGAACCCCTACAGTGGTATCAGAGCCGTGTCTATATGTAGATCTATTGCACGAGTAGAACACAATGGTCATTATGGGTGTTGATGCTTTTGTTGTCGATTGCTTCTTGTGTACTTTGCATCTTGCGGGATGGTGGGATGAAGCGGCCCGGGCTAACCTTACATGACATCGTTCATGAGACTTGCTCCACGCTTGACATGCAACTTGTATTGCATAAGTGGCTTTGCGGGTGTCTGTTTCTCCCAACATAGTTAAGATTCAATTTACAACGGGTGATTGACAATACTAGTATCAATGTTGTGGTTCTTGTTCGTAAGTTAGAACGACACTTATTGAAAGCCCCAAACCATGTAAAACATGCAAAGAAAATTAGAGGCGTCTAACTTTGTTTTGCAGGGGTGTGCTGTGATGTGATATGGCCATGATTGTGATTATATATGATGTATGCATTGTTCCTTATTGTAAGTTGGCAACCGACAGGAGCCATATGGTTGTATTTAAATTCTGTTAAGACCCGCTTGTCTGTTCAAAGTAGTTGTAATAGTTGAAGCTGGTGGACGACAACCATGGAGCGGCGTCATTGACCTTGATGCAATGTCGGTGATGATGGAGATCATGTTCGTGCTTGGAGATGGAGATCGGAAGCACAAGAAGAAAGGCCATATCATATCACATATTATGAATTGCATGTGATGTTAATCCTTTTATGCATCTTGTATTGCTTAGTTAACGACGGTAGCATTATAAGATGATCCCTCAAGCACACAATTTCAAGTTTTAAAGTGTTCATCCTTAGTAAGCACCGTTGCTAAAGCTCGTTGTTTCGAAGCACCACGTGATGATCGGGTGTGTTAGATTCTGCGAGTGTATACAACGTGAGCAAGCCAGATTTTCTCATGCGGAAGCTAAGGTTGATCTTGACGAGCCTAGCATGTACAGACATGGTCTCGGAACACGGATCACCGAAAGGTAAAGCATGAGTCATATAGTAGATATGATGAACATGTTGATTGTTCGCCATTGAAGCTACATCAATTCTTGTGATGATCGGTTTTGATGTGGTGGATTTGGTTCGTGTGATCACTAAAACAATGTGAGGGATATTGTTTTGAGTGGGAGTTCAACGGCAATATGATTAAAAGTTGAACACTATTTATCATAAATTAAATCAAAGTGAATTTGCATAGTTGTTGTAGTCATTGGCATCCGTTTACCACCTTGCGCTTAGTTTTAATTGAGATGATAGAACTATAGAATTCTGGTTAGTTACTTTACGAACTGGTATCGTATTGTTTTGAAGTGTTAATCTAAAGTTTAAAAGTCCTATTGCAAACTTTCAGTAAGTTCTGGTTACTCCATGAAGTTTAATAATTAGTATTAAATCAAGAGTGACAATTCCAAGTGTTAGTGTATGAGTATCATGTTTGTCTCCATGATTCTTGATATTCAAAGGGTTGTCTTAATATCTAGGTTATCTAGGATCTGAAAGAGTTGTTTCAGAAACCATGATGTGTGGAAGATATTGTGATGTCTGAAACAAAGTTTTGGTTACAACATGATAGAGTATAATATGGCAAAAGTCATGTTCTCGTATTTGATGAGAATTTGCAAAAGGTTGAAGACACTAGTTGTCCTAATCCCCCAGAATGTTTTGGAGAGCAACATTATACTCGCAGTTCACCGTTATAAGCTAAAAGTAGCTTGATCATGGATAATACCATGATAAGGGTGAATATTTGATGTAGGTAAAGTGTTTACTACACCAATAGATTACTAAAGAAAGGAATTTGAAAGAACACCAAACATTTGATGATGGTGATCTACTTCAAAGTGCAAGTCCAAAGTCATTGGTATTTAATTATACACGCTTTGGACTATGTGTCATATGTATGACTCCACTGTTGATGTTGATAGATTCTTTCAAATGTAAAAGGAAATATCGAAAGAGAATCCCATAAATATATGGCAGAAAAGAAAAGACTAGAATTGTTCAGTTTAAGTATATAGATGATATACATGTTATGGCTATATTCTTTGCTTATTAAACAATGTGGTTCTTAAGTATTTGATACTGAATTTGTTGGTATGAATCGTCATACGAAACAACACAATTCATGAACTACAATGGCCTAAGTAACTAGCAAAAGAATATGTGATGATGTTCATCGAGAACAAATAAAGGGTTATTGTGTTGCTCGTTAAACATCAAAGCTTCCCTTCAAGATTTGTTTTATCAGGTATTATGAGAACAAAAGGGTTGTTCAAATAATTGCCGTAATCCATAAAAGATGGATGATTCACAAATCTCGTTGGAGAAATCACATCCATAAAACTAGTGCTAAAAATGTCGAAAGACAAATTGATTGAAAGATCACTTAGGAAGTGACATCGCCGTTTAAATTATATTGGAAAGAAAACATGAAGAAACTCCATGTGGATGAAATTTTGGAGTCTTTTGATTTTTGATCACATGACGCTTGTGAAACTTTCCTAGAGATAATTAAAACTTCGTTCATAGGCCAAAAGGGAACGAATGACTAGCTTATTGGAACTTGTACATATTGTTGTATGAAATCCATTATGTGTAGTCAAGAGCGATGGATTTCAACTTCATATGCTTTCTCCGAAAATTTGAGTGAATATATGAATATTTACTTAATAAGGATGAAGTATGAAACATTTGAAAAGTTCAAAGACTTTCAAGATGAAGTGCAAAATCATTGTAACAAGAATATAAATAGTTTATGATAAGATCATAAAGGAAGATATTTGAGTTACAAGTTTAGCATAATACCTAAGATTTAAGGAATCGTTCTATGAATTTGAATGTCCCGAAACACCATAAGATTATGGAGCGTTCGAGATATGTAATTAAACCTTGTTTGACATGGTAAGATCGAAGGTGTAATACACAAAACTGCCATTATATTTTAAAGATGAAAAGCTTTAGAGACTACCGTTTTTCACTGAAAAGAGCTCCATCATAATCCGCTGAAATGACACCATATAAAGTTATGGTTTGGGGTAAAATCCAAGTAGTCCTTTCTTAAACATTGGTATGCTATGCATAAGAAAGATGTTTGCAACCAAAGTCAGATAAACCTGTCTTTGTATTACTGTTATGTATTCCTCCATAAACACCGGAGACAAAAGTGTTTGTCGCTTAGAACGTCAAGTTTCTTTGAGAAGGAATTTTTCGTGAAAAGATAAGTGGGAGGACAATAGAACTTTGATAAGGTTAAAGGAACCTTAGCTATATGTGCAGAGTTGCGCAGCGCCGAAAAGTGTTCCGGAGGCAGCAATAATGCTCATGGCTCACGTGCCTCAAAGGTTGTGGTCACGAAGATCTAAGTTCCTATTAAAACAAGTAGGTCGGGTAAACAATCAAATACCAAGATTTGAGAGTTAAATCATTATTTGACAATAATGATCTGACTACATGCAAAGAAGTGACGATGGGCCCTGACTCCGTCAAATGGCTTGAAGCCATAAAATTCGTGATAGTTCCATACACGAGAAATCAAGTTTTGGACTTGAAGGACCCTCGAGAAAGGTGTAAGACCTTACAGTTGTGTTTGGATCTATAAAGAAGTAGACATGGATGTTTCACATCTATGAAATAGTCGACATGTTGGGAAAGAGTTCACAAAAATGTTCAAAGGTTGACTATGACAAGATTTTGATCTTTCATAGCGATATTTAGTCTAGACGGATTAATGTAGCAACCACTACATATAATTTTTGTTATGTGGTTGTTGAATAAACAAAACAAGTTCTTCTAATAGAAGGGTTACCTAGGACGTGTGCATGACACGGTCCAAAGGGTTTTGTTAATTCAAAGGATGCTAAATGCATATGCAAACTTCAATGGTTGAAGTAAGCATAGCGGAGTTGGAATCTTCACTATGATGAAACTGTTAAAAGAGTTTAATTTCATCGGAGACAATGAAGATGCTTGCATTTGCAAGAAATTAAGTGGGAGCGCTAAGACATATTTCTAATACATTATGTGGAGGACATATTGTTGATTAGAAATGATGTATCTTTATTAACACATATTAAGAATTTCATCCTGATGAAAGACTTAGGCAAAACCCAAATATTTGGCATCAATAGACGCTAATATGGTTGTGCCGAAAGTACATAGATGATGTATTGAATGAGTTCAATATAGAAACTACAAGAAAGGTTCTTGTCACACAGAAAGGATTGAATGAGTTCAATATTGATGATATATTCAAGTGTATTGACACTTGGTAAGTGAAACAAAGATTCAAGTATAGATTGATACTTGATGTATGAAATCACAAAGAGTATTTATATCAATCATACTGTGATATGTACAAATCCAGATATGTCCTATGCTCTAAATGTTATGAGCATATACCAGAATGATTCATAAGATGATCATTGGACGATAGTAAGGATATTCTTATGATCTTTTGGAAGAACTAAGAGTATATTATTTTGTAGAAGTGGCAAATAGATGGTTAGTTCATTGTAAAAGTATTACATTGATACTAGTTTTGTCACAAAGTACAAATTAAGTTTATCTCAATCTAAACTAAGGGTGGCACAATATAATGGAAAGTAAGTTCCATAATAGATTTGGATGAGTTCCAAAGTTAAGACATTGTGATAGATACTACAACAAAAGGCTAAGTATATAACTGCTGTTATAGCAGCTAAAGAGGGCATTTGTGTCAAGTAGTTTGTTATCAAACTAGGTGTAGTTCACAGTGGGATAATACTATGAAGATATATTGTACGACAATATTATCAACATGTTTTAACCCCAAAGAACTAAAGGTCTCACTGAAGGACCAAATTTATACAAAGCCATCTCATTAAAGAGTGAGTGATGCGTAGAGACGCAAAGACATGCAATTACACATGGACCTGGAAGTGTCAGATCCGGAGATCAGTTGACCACTTGCAAACGTGTACATACAACACCGGAAAGCCATAGGTGTTGAATACGCAAAGGTTTGAAACTAGATTATTGACTCTAGTGCAAGTGGGAGACTGTTGGAGATATGCCCAAGAGGCAATAATAAAGTGGTTATTATCATATCTTCATACTTATGATAAATGTTTACATACCATGCTATAATTGTATTAACCGGAAACATTAATACTTGTGTGATTTGTAAACATAAAAGAGTCCCTAGTAAAGCCTCTTGTTAAACTAGCTTGTTGGTTAATATATGATCATGGTTTCCTGATCATGAACATAGAGATGTTATTAACAACAGGGTCATATCATTAGGAGAATGATGTGATGGACATACTCCTATAGTTAAGCGTAGCATAAAGATCAAGTCATTTAATATAGTTCATTTGCTATAAGCTTTCTGATACATAGTAACCTAATTCCTTCGACCATGAGATCATGCATATCACCTTTACCGGAAGGATGCTTTGATGACATCAAACACCACACCGTAACAGGGTGGCTATAAAGGTGGCATTGAGTGTTCGGAAAGTATTGGTTGAGACACATGGATCAAGAGTGGGATTTGTCCATCCATATGACGGATAGATATACTCTAGGCCCTCTCGGTGGAATGTCATCCAATTAGCTTGCAAGCATGTGACTGGCTCACAAGGGATCACATACCACGGGAACGAGAAAAGAGTACTTATCAGTAACGAGGTTGAACTAGGTATGCAGAGATACCGACGATCATAACCTCGGATAAGTAAAATATCATGAGACAAAGGGAAATTGGTATCGTATGTAAGTGGTTCATTCGATCGCAAAGTAATCGTAGAAATATGTGGGAGCCATATGAATTTCCAGATTCCTCTATTGGTTATTGATCGGAGAAGTGTCTCGATCATGTCCGCATAATTCACGAACCGTAGGGAGACACACTTAAGGATTCGATGTTGTTGAGTAGTTATGGAATGATGAGTAAGAGACCGAATGTTGTTCGGAGTCTCGGATGGGATCCGGGATATCACGAGGAGATCCGGAATGGTCCGGAGAATAAGATTCATATAAGGAAAGTCCTGTTTCGGGGTTGGAGAATGGTTCCGGTGTTTTCAGCAGGAATGTTCTAGAAGGTTCCGGAATGTCCGGCACTCCGGAGGGGAAGGGTACATGAATGTGTCATTGCAAGTTGGAATGATTGCATCATGTACTAGGTGTCATCGCTGTACAAAATAAAGGGTTTAATCAAATCCTAGTTTGAAAAGTCAAACGCCAATTTGAAAAGTCAAACGGCTATTTTGGAAAGTGGAGAAGAAGTGGGAAACCGAGTTGGGGAGGAGTTCCTCCTCCACCGCCGGCCCACTAGGGATCCGAGTTGGGGAGGGACTCCCTCCCCTTGGCCGGCGCCTCCCTCCACCTATATAAGGAGGGGCAGGGTTCCCCTCCTAGACACACAAGTTGCCTCCCTCTAAACCTAAACCCTAGCCACAGCCTAGGGATTTCTCCCAAGCCGCCGAGTTAGAGCTTCTAATTGCCCTAGCCGCTGGTTTAGCCCCTTCTAATTGGTGTGTCTAAACCCTAGATCACCAAGGCTCTCTCATAGTCCACCATACTCGCTCCGGCTTAAGGCGAAGCCCTGCGAGATCTCCCCTCTACTTCCGGTACCACGCCGTCGTGCTGCCGGAATCGCGAGGAGAGTGCTACAACCTCTACTTCCTGCTGGAACAAGGGAGAGGAAGGTCTTCATCGAGTACCGAACGGTGACTGTGACAAGGAAGCGCCAGCCGAACGATGGCCGGAAGGATCGTCTACGCGATCTTGAGATCGGCAAGAGTACGACTACATCACCCACGAGAATCTGCTCTCGTTAACCGCTTTGGAATCTTTGAGGGTGAGTTACCCTATCGACTCGTTGCTACAATCTAGTAGATAGATCTTGGATTGTTTGTTTGCATGCGGTATAAATTTTTTGTTTTCCATGCTACGAACCCCTACACTGGACCGCGGTACGCTTATCCGGCATACGCTAAGACGACAGCAGGCTGCTGGTCTCCTCACTTTCGAGGGCATGGTTCAGACCATCAACAACTACGCGACAGCTGAGGTAGCAGCTCAGACAGCGCTCACGATCCTACCCGGCGCCCCTCCGCCTCAGCCACCGTCACCACCGCCCCCAGTCATCATCGCTGCGGCCGCACCACCGGCTCTAGTCATCGTCATTGCTATTGCACCACCACCACCCATCATCGAGGAAGACCCAGCACCCTCCGACTCCGTCCGGGACGCGCTCTAGGCCTACATCAGCGTTGACTCGGAGGAGATAGACTTTAGCCCAGAGGAACTTGACTCTGCCATGCAAGAGATGGAGGAGGATATCAGACGCGACGAGCAGGCCGACAACACCATCACATCCCGAGAGGTATTCATCGCCATTGGGACCGTGATGGAGGAAGATCAACCCGGACAAGCTCCACCTAAAGCGCCGGACAAGGGGAAGGGACCACCTATTGCCGCCGACTGTGATCGCGCAAAGGCCATGCCCCCTCTGCCTAACCCAGTGCAGCAGCCACAGGAACTCAACGTCGGTCTGAGTAACATCAACACCGCAAACCCGCCGCCTCCGGCATCTACGTCTGCGGCTGCCCGAATCACACCAGCAAATAGAGTGATGTACGGCAACCTGCTCGTCGAGCCCATTACTGTGGCTCATATATGGAACGTAGTCCATCTTGACGAGAAGCGCCAGCAGCTGCTGGAGGAAGCGCAGGCCATCGCGGAGCAAGGTGCAAAGCTGGATCAAGATCTGGCCAAGGCGTAGAAGTCAATACAAAAAGCTAGAGCCATGGAGGCCGAGTACAAGACTCTGCTCAAGCAGCAGAGGGCTAAGAAAGCTCCGGCTTGCGTTATCAACGATCTTGGTGTACGGCAAAACCTAGGATGGGATCCCCCAAAGCCACCACAAGCTAAGCCATACATTGACAGCGAAGGCAGGCAGTTCATGCCCGCTCCTATTCTCAACTTTGCCGTCGCCAAGACCCTTCTGTAGCAGGATAGATCACCCGCATTTGTGGAACATGTCTATGACCTTGTGGCAAAGGCGGTGAAACAGCAGGAAAAGGCCACCTCTCAGAGGCTGGAGTCTGATCCACCATATTGCCAGTCTAGCAATCCTAAGCCGCCAAGGGATAGATCTCCTCAGGATGTCAGGTCTTAGACAGGTTCATCAGAACAAAGACGGAGGGATGCGCGCAATAGGAAGGACGCTATCCCCATATCCTCTGACCACAAAGGCAAGGCTCATCCTCGTCGCCCATCTCCACCGCCCCGATCTCCCCGACATCGCGAAGACCCCAAGGCTCACCATCGCACGAACATTCCTCCGCCAAGGCAAAGAAGAATTCTCATTCGCGACAACACGGAGCAGCTCCGTCATGATGTAGAGCACAACCAAAGACACAAGAGAAGGTCGCGTCATGACCATTCGCGTCCGAAAAGCAACCGCGACAAGCGTGAGGCGTCGCAGGAGCCTAACAGTAAGAAAGCTAACCCACCGCCACCTCTGCCTGCGTCGCCCCCTAGCAGCCACCATGGCGGAGGTGGCCCGCGTACTTCACGTAGCCCATCCCCTGGCGGCAAGAAGAAAAGAACAAGCCCGGAGCCATACGATGCACGTTCACGCCTAGACAAGATTCACGAGGCCCGAGAAGGACAATAACTGGGACCACGTTGCTTTGGACCTGTGATATGGACCGCAACTTACCCCAAGGGTTTCCGGATTGACAAGATCATCAAGCCCTATGACGGCACCGCCAAACCATCTACATGGTTGCAGGATTACGGCAACGTGGTGGAGATCTCTAGGGGTAAACCCAACGTCGCTGTCAAGTACCTCCCATTGATGTGACGGGCATGGTCCGCCAATGGATTGATGACTTGTCGAAGAAGTCCATCTGCAACTGGTTGGACATGCAAGAAGCGTTCACCAAGAACTTCAAGGGTACGTACAAGCGTCCCTACACTGTTGGCGATCTACAGTGGTGCGTGCAAGAGAAAGACGAGTCATCTCGCGCCTACCTCTCCCGCTGGCTGGATATGAAGAATTCCTGCGCAGGAGTGCACGCTCAAACCGCCATGTCCGCCTTCATCGATGGGTTGGAGAAAGGTACGTTGCTCCGACATAAGTTGAAGCGCCTGCAGGACAATCACAGGGTCAATCTCAATCAGATGATCCAGCTGGCCAGTGAGTTCGCGGCTGCCGATGAGGATGCTCGCGACTCCCTGCCGGAAATGACCGTTCCAACTCAATCTAAGAGGAACAACAACACCAAGAGGAAGAACCCGCCAGAAGAAAAGCAAACCTCCAACATGGTCGCCATGATGTTCGTAGGACGAGGTGATGGCGGACAACGTGGTCGAGGATGGGGGCTGGTCGTGGGCAGCAGTGATACGCCCAATTTGCATCACATTTCTATATCATAATTTACCTCTATTCATTGATATTTGTCTTATTATGAGGTATTGCTTATGTCTTTTCCACTGTTTATGCATGTTGGATGATTCTTGGAGGATGGACTGCCGGAGCCTGGATTCTGATGGAAAAGAGGGCGTTTCGATGCAATTTCGCGAAGATCAGAAAAATACCAAAAAATATGGAAACATATTATTTTCCCAGAAGATGAAGGAAGCCAGAAGGAGGGACGAAGAGGGGGCATAGGGGGCCCACACCCCCTAGGCGCGGGCCCACCTGACCCCACGCCTAGGGCAGGTGTGGCCCACCTGCCCGGCTCCTGGCTCCGCCCCTTCGCCTATATCTTACCTATGAAACCCTAAGGCTAGGAGAGCGACCACAGATAGATTTCCGCCGCCTCTGGGGGCGGAAAACACCAAGATAGAAAGATCTCTCAACCAGACATATTTCTGCCAGGGGAATTCCTTCCCGGAGAGGGGAGATCGTCGCCATCAACACCGTCATCAAGCTAGGCTTCATCGGGATCATCATCATCATCATGATCCACACCATCATCTCCACTAGCACCATCATCACCACTCCGTCCCGCTGTAACAATTGTGTTGGATATTGCTTTAGTTCTTTGGGGAAACTTTCCCGGTGTTAATTACTATTGTAGTTGATGCTTGTGAGTGGAAGCATTGGATTATTGTTTATGTTCAGATTGTTGTCCATTATCATATCATCTTTGATCTTGACCCATATGATGTCTTGTGAGTAGTTCGTCTAGTTCTTGAGGACATGGGAGAAGTCATGTTGTTATTAGTGGACCTGTGTTGAGTTATTATTCAATGGTTTAGTATTTAAGTTGTGGTGCTATTCTTCTAGTGGTGTCATGTGAACGTCGACTACATGACACTTCACCATTTATGGGCCTAGGGGAATGCATTGTGTATTTGGCTACTAATTGTGGGGTTGCCGGAGTGACAGAAACCTGAACTCCTGTTAGGACACCATTGCATAAGGGAGCGTAGGATCTTAGAGTTTAAGGCTGTGGTTAGGTTTATATCTTAATTGCTTTCTTGTAGTTGCGGATGCTTGCAAGGGGGTTTAATCACAAGTATGTATTAGTCCAAGTAAGGTCGGTACATTAGCACAGGTTCACCCACACAACACTTACAATACCAAATAAGAGTACTCAACTATTTGAAGCGAAAGCACTTGACAGAATTCCCATGTGTCCTCGAGAACGTTTGGTCTTTATAAGTATTTCCACTGGCTTGTCCTTGCTAAGAAAGGATTGAGCCACTTGCTGCGTTTGTTCTTTGTTACTTGCTCTTTGTTTTGTTGCCTTCTCAGAAAACCACTAAAAATCCGTCTACTAAGTATTTACAGAGATTTCCTGCTCCATACCACTGTTTAACACCTTCTGCTCCTCGTTGGGATCGACACTCCTATTTATCAAAAGTACTACGATACACCCCCTATACTTGTGGGTCATCAAGCAACGAGGTAGTGAAACTACCCCGGTAGCGCTCCGCGTTCCCCAAACATACGAGGAGTACCGTGATATGTCGTGCCTTGTACACCTCGATGCCAACTGCAAAGCCACTCACACCAATCGCCATTGCAAGTTCGTCAACGACCTCAAGGAGGACCCAGAGTCCGGTTACAAGCGAAGTCGGAAGAACAGACCGCTAGGCAAGGGCAAAGGGAATAAGAAGGAAGAGGAGTCCAAGGATTCAAGTGACATGGACGAGGATGTTGACCCCAAGCACGCCGACAAGGGCGACGGCAAGGGCAAGAACCCTTTTGAGAAGAAGGCTACCGGCTAGCACACTTTCCTTGGCACCCCTACTGTCTGGCAACAGAAAACCTCCATGAGGATACTGATGGCTACCTTACCCCCAGTTCCCAAGTACCTGCGCTGGTCGGAGATTCCAATCACTTGGGACAGGAAGGATCACCCAGACCTCATCCCTATGGAGAACCAGTACGCCATGGTCATCAACCCCCTAATTGACGGCAACGAGTTCACCAAATGCATGGTGGATAGTGGAAGAAACATCAACATCATGTACCTGGCTGCACAAGATGAACTTGACGCAGGACAACCTAAGGCGGACCAGCACCATGTTCCATGGTGTAGTTTCTGGCTGGGAGGCTCGGTCCCTTGGGTGCGTCACGCTTCACGTCGCTTTTGGCGATGTTAATAATTACCGCCAATAACTCATGACCTTTGAGGTGGTCCCCTTCAAGAGCGTGTACCACGTCATATTCGGACACGACATCTTCCACGCCTTCATGGCCAAACCAAGCTTTGTCGACAACAAGCTCAAGATACTCGGACCAAACGTCATCATCACCATATACAAAAGCTTTACCAAGGCAAGGGATTGCGAGATCGGAGAAGTAGCATTTGCAGAAGCTGTCCTCTATAGTGAAGAATTCAAGGAGATCCAGAGCAAGGTCGATGCCACGGAGATGTGGGTGTCAAAGAAGCAGATATCTGACTCCGCCCCCGCCTTCAAGGCCGCCATCGAGACCAAGCCGGTGGAATTTGTGGTAGGCGATGCCTCCAAGACCACCGCCATTGGGACGAATCTGGACCCAAAATAGGAAAGCGCGCTCATCGAGTTCCTTCATGAGAATAGGGACATATTTGCCTGGCAACCTGCCGACATGAAAGGTGTACCTAGGGAACTTGTCGAGCATAGCTTGAATATTGATCCAAAATGCAAACCGGTGAAACAACCTCTATGACGCTTCGGAGACGAGAAGAGACGTGCCATAGGCAAAGAGATAGCTAGGTTACTTAAGGCTAGTTTTATCCGAGAAGTCCTTCACACCCGATGGGTGGCCAATCCTGTACTTGTCCCCAAAAAGGGAACCAAAGAATTAAGAATGTGCGTTGATTACACCGGCTTGAACAAAGCGTGTCCCAAAGATCCGTTTGCTTTGCCTCGCATGACCAAGTCATTGACTCGACGGCTGGCTCAGAACTTTTGTGTTTTCTCGATGCATACTTAGGATACCACCATATAAAGATGAGGAAGTCGGACCAATTGGACACTTCGTTCACCCCACCTTACGTCACGTTTTGCTACGTCACGATGCCCTTTGGGCTAAAAAACGCAGGTGCTACGTACCAGCGGACTATGCAGCGTTTCCTTCATGATCAAATTGGCCGAAACGGTCACGCCTATGTGGACGATATAGCGGTGATGTATAAAAAGTCAAATGACTTAATCTCCGACTTAAAAGAAACTTTTGATAATCTTCGGAAATACAACATGATGCTTAACCCTAAGAAGTTTGTTTTCGGGGTTCCAGCCGGCAAATTGTTGGGTTTCATCGTTTCCCAGCGTGGAATCAAGGTCAACCCGGAGAAGATCAAGGACATGCTAAACATAAACCGTCTGACATGCCTGAAGGACATACAACGGCTAACAGGCTACGTTACAGCAGTAAGCCGGTTTGTCAGCCAACTTGGAGAGAAGGCTCTACCGCTGTACAAGTTGCTGAAGAAGGACGACAAATTTACATGGACAAACGAGGCAGATGCAGCACATAAGAAGATAAAGGAGATACTCTCCTCGGCACCTATACTTGCAACACCCGAGCCTATGGAGCCTATGTTAATCTACATGGCGGCCACTAATCGGGTAATCAGCATCGTCGTCGTGGTAGAGCGGAAAGAACCAGGGCATGAGTACGGAGTTCAACGACCAGTTTACTATGTAAGAGAGGTCTTGATGGAGTCCAAGCAGCGTTACCCGCACTACCAGAAGCTAGCTTATGGAGTGTTGCTTACTTCTCGGAAGCCAAGGCACTATTTCCAGGAGCACCCTATCATAGTTGTGAGCAAAGCTCCACTATCCGACATCATCAACAACAGTGACTCTACAAGAAGGATCACGAAATGGGGCATTGAGCTTGCCGCCTTCGAGATCACCTACAAGAGACACGACGCTATCAAATCATAGGCCTTGGCGGATTTTATCGCAGATTGGACAGAGATGCCAGATGCTACCACAATACGAGAGACAGAATACTAGGTGATGCACTTTGACGGATCAAAGCAACTCAATGGCTCAGGGTCTGGCGTACTACTACAGTCGCCAATAGGGAAAAGCTACACTGCGTTCTGCAGATCCACTTGGAGGCTACAAACAACATGGCGGAATATGAAGCACTCATTCACGGACTTCGTGTAGCCAAGGATATTGGCATCAAGCGCATAGTTTGCTGTGGAGATTCCGACTTGGTTGCCCAGCAGGTGGATGGCACCTAGAACGCGCGGAACCCTATGATGGCGGCATATCGAGATGAAGTGGACGAGATAGCCAAGAGCTTCTTGGGTTACGAAGTCAAGTATGTCCCAAGGGAGGAAAACGAGGCGGCTGATCTATTGTCAAATCTTGGGTCAGGAGGCAAACAAATTCCGCCTGGTGTTTTTCTGGAGCATCTACGAACACCATCCGTGAAGGGAGCAGACCCCGAGAACCCGGATAGAGTTGACTCTTTCGTTCACACAGTGACAAAGGTCCCTCCGGCTTGGACAAAACCGTTCATGGAATATCTCGTACACAGAACTTTGCCCATCAACGAGGTCGAAAGTTGGCAAATAGTCCATTGAGCAAAGGGATATACCATAATCAATGGACAACTCTATAAAATAAGCACCCCTGGTGTATACCTCAAGTGTGTTTCACAGCAAGAAGGTATTGAAATCCTTCATGAGATCCATCTCGGAGATTGCGGGCATCACGCTGCTCCTCAATCGTTGGTCTCCAAAGCCTTCCGGTAAGGATTCTACTGGCTGACCGCGAAGGCGGACGCCGACAAGCTGATTGAGACGTGCATGGGATGCCAGTATTATGCCCGACACCCACATGTTCCAGCTGAAGAATTGAGAATCATACTAGAAACTTGACCGTTTACAGTCTGGGCGCTAGACATGGTTGGTCCATTACAGACGGCACCATGTGGGTTTACGCATCTGCTAGTAGCAGTTGATAAATTCACCAAATGGATAGAAGTTAAACCCATTAGAAAGCTTGATGGGGCAACTGCCCTTAGGTTTGTCTGGGATCTAGTGGTGATATTTGGTCTCCCACATTGCATTATCACTGACAACGGCAAAAACTTATCACTCGAAGATGTGGAAGCTTATTGTTGGGAGAAGGGCATCCGACTTGACCTAGCATCTGTGGCACATGCATAGTCCAACACCCAAGTCGAGCGAGCCAATGGATTAATACTACAGGGAATCAAGCCACATCTTGAGGCACCGCTACATAGAGCAGCTAGAGCCTGGGCAGAGGAGTTAGCATCTATTCTGTGGAGTTTACGAACTACACCCAACAGATCTACCGGCTACACCCCCTATTTCATGGTATATGGAGCAGAAGCCATTCTGCCTTCTGACATCCTTCACGATTCACCAAGAGTTGCCGCCTACGACGAAGATGATGCTGAAGAATCCAAGCGCCTAGATGTGGACCTTCTCGAGGAGGAGCGCGTATTGGCATGCCAAAGATCCGCCATCTACCAGTAGAAGCTACGCAGCTACCATAGTCGCCGTGTTCGGCATCGCTCGTTTAAAGAGGGGGATCTGGTGCTCCGACTTAAGCAGAAGAAGTCACACAAGTTATCCCCACCATGGGAAGGACCGTTCATCGTAAGCAAGGCGCTACTCAATGGGTCTTACTACCTTGTTGACAATCGTGAACTTGAGGATAGACTCAACGATGATCATAAGCGTAAGCGACGTGACCTGGATGATGACTACCCGGAGCTTGATCGGCCATGGAACATAGCACAGCTACGTCCTTTTTACACTTAGCATATTTTTATATACTGTGTACCTCTTATATGATAAATGAAATAAAGCTATTTGGTTCACTCATATTTTTGAGTCTTTTACCTCCTTTAGTGTTGGATCGTATAAAACCTTTATGCGCAAGTTTTGCATTTGCACTTGTGAAAATTCCGCTTACGGGCGTTAGCTTAAGTTTTCTGGTCTACACTTTCTTTGTTGTTTTTATGTGGATTCTGTAGTAGTGATTTTCAGCACTTGAAGTCCGCAATTTTGTGCTTAGGTTTTGATGGTGCCATTGGGCATCATCTCCTGAGCGCATGGTTCCGACTACGAGTCTCCCGACTCACGAAAAGTCAAGCGTAAAAACCAAAGTAATGGATACGCCATCACTTGCTTAAAAAATATTTACATGCTGGAACTAGTACTTGAGTAACAGGAAATATATAGCTATTTGTTTTCCGCCTTAAGATTAACATAGTAGTTTTTCCGCATACATATATCCAGAGGAAACAAATATTACAAAGTGTTTTTTATTCCTCTGGAACAGGAGACTTTGAGGTAGCATCGTCGGCAGCAGGAGAGCCATCCTGATCATCTTCAAAGTCGGTGGTCTTGAGGGACTCGGAGGAGCTGTACTGGTCGCCATCAATGATCTCAAGA
Organism: Avena insularis; assembly: GCA_023614405.1. Classification (NCBI taxonomy): domain Eukaryota; kingdom Viridiplantae; phylum Streptophyta; class Magnoliopsida; order Poales; family Poaceae; genus Avena; species Avena insularis. Next base: position 22,959,274 of record CM042689.1, on the reverse strand, counting down.
GGCACAAAGGCGTTGGGATCGACCAACTCGGCGACGCTGCTATAGTAGCCCGCGACCGATGCCCAGATAACTTTGTGATCAATCTTCTAGCCGTGATCGTCTACGTCGGGCAGACCCGGGGTCACCATTTCGATGTCGACATTCTCGTAGTGGGCCTTGACCATCTCCAGCGACATTCTTGCACCAGCCCGGGTACATGAAGCTTTCCAGCTTACGATACGCTCGGGGGCTTGGCGCAGAATCTCCAAGACTTCATGACGGAATCCATTGCCTTGATGTTGCTGTTCAGGGGCTTGTCAATCTCTTTGGCTTGCTTGATGGCGGTACTGATGAAGTTGCCGGCAGGAACCATGAATTCCTTTGGTGGAGGAGGCATATTGGTTAAACCAATAGGAGTTGCATTTCCGGCAAGCAAAGGAGTACATGAGTTTAATAACACCAAAAAAGTTTAGAGTACCTGGCTTACAGAAGTACAAGATGGAGATCACTTACCAAAGATGCTCGCCTCCACCTGTCGGAGTGTATCCGTCATGGAGTCCCGTTCTTGTCAGAGAACCTTGTAAGCCTCAAGGTTGTGCTGATTCTGATCATCGACAGCTTTCTTCTGCTCCTTGAGGATTGCAATTTCCTCCTTCAAATGGTTCATCTCCGTGTTGGCATACTCCTGCAAGGCCTTCATGGATTCTTCGTGCATCTTCAAAGTGTCTGCCCTCTCCTGCTTGAGGATCTTGTTCTCGCTATCTAGTAGTTCAATATGCTTGGATTGCTCGACAATGTCCTTCCCCTTGGCAATAGTTTCTGCAAGCTGGAGAAATGATAGCACGTAATGAGTAGTTGGAGAGTGATGGCACAAGACCAAGTTTGAGTGCAAAATTGAAAGGAGAAACAAACTCTTGCTCTTGGTGATTTGATCCTTCAAGAAGGCAGTTTTACCCTTTTCAGCTTCTAGTTCAGCGTGCATCTTGTGGAACTTCTCGTTGGCGACGCCTCTCCGAGCATTCTCATTTTGTGGAAACAAGATCAAAATTACTTAGTCTACTTGGAGCATCTAGCCGGATAAATATCCACCTAGAGGCTTGGGGGCTATAGTGAGAGTTTTTAACTCAAAAATATGCTTATTGTTTCTTTAAGCATTTAGTCGGAACTAATTTTGTTTCAACTAGAAGCTTGGGGGCTATAGTATTGAAATTTACAAACACTGCGTATGCTACTCTAAAAAGTATCTAGTCAGAATAATTCACTTAGACTAAATACTTGGGGGCTACAGTGTGAAGTTTTCTAGCTTAGTCACTCTTAGAGCATTCAGATGCAAAGACCTGTGGTTTTCCATCTAAATCCTCGGGGGCTATAGTGCGATACTACATATGAAATGCAAAAGGCAAACAAAACTTACAAGTGCGATGATCTTGAGGTTGGTGGCGCACTCGACAAATATCTTGCTGAAGGAAAGACTATTTCCATGCAAGATATCTGCCTGCCTGAGCAGCTCCTCAAGACCACAGGTCGGAGAAGTTGGCGTTGCACCAGGATCCAGAGCTGAGCTAATCGGTGTAAGCGACGGGTAGAAAATCTTTGGGAGCTCTGTTGGCGTCTTGGATGCAGTGGCACCGCCTTCGGCATACCACCCGCCTTCCACCATCTCCTTACCGCTACCAGTGGCATCCTTAGCAGGAGTTTCATCCACTTTGTATGTGGTTCTTTCTTGTGTCGCCTCCTCGTCGACAATAGCTAGATCCGCGGTGACACCTGGGTCCACTTCCATGGCGGAAGGGACATATGCTACCTTAGCTGGAGAGCTTGTCGGTGTGCCAGCAGGCTGGACGCTGGGAGTGGTAGGGGCGATGGCAGGAGACGCTTGGTGCAACATATCCTTAATGTTTTTAGAAGCCCCCTATGTTTTGGATGTCTTCTTCAAACTCAAACTATCCTTCTTCCTGAAACATGCAAAAGTATAAGTATAGGAATAAGACGAGCAAGAGACAATGTCGGATGATAAGAAGCTTACACAACAGTCGGTGCCTTGGTAAACGGGATGTCGGTGATTCTTCTTTTCTCCGCCTCTAGGGCGACGGTGGACTTCTTGGAGGCTCCACCCTCCGTCTTCTTATTCCTGCCTCCGTCGACAGCGTCAGAGGTGGAGCTCTTCTGCTTTCGCGCCAACGAAACATTATTTTTGGACACGACGGTGACTTCCTTCATCTTGGGGTCGTAGACTTGGACAATCATGTTATCCTCGTCTAGACTCTTTAGCTGTTAAGTGAATCCCGAAGTGTTAGATAGAATGGGAATGGCTAGACGGAAGAACTAGAGTATATGTCATACACGGAAAATAAACATGTACCTTTGGGCACTTGCCGTCCTCAAACATGTCGTAGGTGATGGTGAAGCCACGCTTCATGTCCTTCACCTTCACGATGTCCTTGAGGCAGAGCTTGATGGAGTCACTCGAAATGTTTTCCATGGAGATGCGAAGGCTATCCTTCCTATCCTGGGTATACTGGTGCATCAGCTTCGCACGGTGCTGTAGAGGCTGAATCCGCCTGATGAACCAGCACATGGATAGGTCCAACCCGGTCAGACCCGTCTCTACTAACCACTCGATCCGCCTTATAGCGCGGGAGGCTTCATCGTCGGAGGGGAGGAGGGCTTTCGATCTCCATGTCGGGGCTTCAGCAGCGGCCCCACCGACAAAGTCCGGGTACGATGCTTCTTGGCCAGTGTAACACCCTCAGAATCGGCCCTATGCAAGTTTGAGCGCTTCCCGCCAAACCCGCATAAAAACGATTCAAAGGTGCCCACCAGGCACTTGCGTGCGGGTGGAAAACGAAGTAATGTCATTACACAATAGTCCACGATGGAACCCAGAGAACAGATATATACAACAACGACTCCATGAGTCAAGAATACAGATACACAACAAAAAGATCCAAATAAACTTGAAAATGATACAGCGTCCGGCTACGGACAAGATGCAAATGGGGCAAAGAGCCCTGAAAAATAACCAATGGCGTCCATAACCCTGCCCAGGACAAGCCGGAAGGGTAACCCTGCTAACGACGTCGATCTCAAAACCTGCTAAAAACAAAAGGGGTGCCGACAAAGGGAAAAGGAAAAAGAGCGGTCGATTAAGGCCGATTGCGACAAGACTAGAATTCGGCGGTCCTCGCCTACATAGGTATGGTGGACTGAAGCGGCAGTGCAGCATGCACTAAACAACCTATAGAGACTCGATATAACTGTCGGCTATCAGAGAGGGATATGAAAGACCTATTTGGAACCAACCTGATACTACCACCAAACATACCCATCCAGGTATTTCCCCCTCGAGACCAAACGAGGAAGTCAACCGAGGAACTCACACAGTTGACAGTTTTATTTATTCAGTTATCGTTGCAGCAATTACTAGTCAGGTATAGATAGTCATCCTGATATAATAAACAGTGGGCACTTTTAGTTAACCATTCCGTTGTAGTTGCAACACTTACTAGTCAGATACAATTAGCATGAGATATCCCAAACCCAGCAGTTGTTGGTACTTTTATTTAGCCATTCCGTTGTAGTGAAGCTGATTACTAGTCATATCGGATACAAGTCAAGTTATAACAGTAAACTTTAGTTATAGTTGTCTATGATCGAGAACGGTGCTCCAAGTCGTCCATAACCGCGGACACGACTTCTCGAAAAGATTTAACCCTGCAGGGGTGCACCAAAGTTTCCACACGCACCTACACCCTTGTTGTCAGATCAGGTAGGTACAAGATCACAAAACATACACCCAACGGTATGTCGACAGGGTTTTGGACACGACGTTTCCCAGACCCAAAGCAAGCACGGGGGCTACCCCACTAAGCTACTCGTAACAAAGTCGGCCGGTCTCCGAGACGGACCCAGGGTTTGCGAGAACGGCTGTAAACGACTGGGAACCCGAAAGTGTGACTAGGCTTGTCGATACCGCGTAATCGTGCCGCGATCCAAAACAGTACAGGCTCTCCACGCGCAATCGAAAATAAAGCAGTAAAGCATGGCATAAGTACAGGATAGTAATAAAGCCCCAAACTACTTTGTGGCCCCCGGTATAGTACTTTGAAATCAGGTACTAATCGATGGGGGTGCCCACACACCCCACCTGTGGTTAGCGCGCTTGATCTCGGAACAGGTGTCAAGAACTCGGGGTTCTACGGGACACAAGTGGGCGGTTAAAAACCAAATATTGTCTATTACCCACCGATGCCTCTGCATTTACCTACTTTCAATTTTAGTTATTAAACAGTAATTAAATCCATGATCATCTCCAACATAAACATATGGCAGGCTTCCAGCAACTGTGGCACTTGACGACACGCAACATCACTTAAGCAAGCGACTACGACACGCAAGTCCAACTATCTACCAAAAAACAGGTAATAGGATGTGTCCAAGGCAATATAAGGGCTACAGGGAAGTATAACGGGGTACGGAATCTATAGCATCGCAACACAGATAGCAATAGATCAACAGGAGGAAGTAAAGACCAGAAATGTAAAATAGGTAGAAAGGGGGAGAATGCTCGCCTGAAAACATTGCCGAAGGTTCATCCGAAGATCGGATCGACACTCGCATCAACTCATCGGCATAATCCGTGAAGAAGCAAAGCACTAGAAGAAACACCAGATGGACTACTTAATACTATGGCAAAAGACCAGGCATGATGCATGTATGATGTATGGCATGGCAAGGATGCGGTGCAATTAGACAATATTAAGCGGAACCGGGGTCCCGACAATTAATTAGACAGTTCATATTGTTTAGATACCCCGCAATTTAAATTTTGTCTTAACAAGGCAAAAACATGGCATCGATTCGCTACACAAATTTAAATGGAGCCATTATTAGACTAGATTTGCCCGCATATAGACTCCATATTTAATTTAGGTGAATCGTCGAAACACCCCCAAACACCCACAATATGTATGCAAGCATGACAATTTAATTATGCAACAAGATAGATGTTATATTACAAAATAGGGGCGGATAAGATAGGGGTCACACATTGGATCGATGATCTTGGGGTTCGCCGAGGGTTTGGGTCTTCGGACTCTAAGATCGGGCTTCGGATCCGGGAAGGAGATCTTGTCGTTCCGTGAAGGGGATTTCGGTGTTCCGCGGTCTTCGGTTCCGTGAGGTAGGACTCGTGTCTCTACATCTGAGGCCTTGGGGTGCGGCGTCACCGCCTTCGGGTTCTGATTTCGAGACGATGGTGAACTTGTGTCGATACCTTGAGAGCGACGTGATGGCACTTCGGGTTTGGACTTGAAACGACGTCGATCTCGATCAAACATTTTGGCAAACAGGCGGTGGATTCACGAAGATCTTGCCCAAAGGACCTTGGATGCGTGCTTCTCGTTGCTTGTGTAGCTCCAATACCACCTGGTCCCTCCTGCAAGCGCCGAACAACAGCAACCTAGCCGCAGAGGTACCGCGGGATGGAGCTTATGACCAAGTGGAGGCGGCATGGGCTGACAGAGAGGGAAGAGGCGACATGGCACTCTGTGGAAAGACAGGGCGATGGAGATCGGCGCTTGACGGCCAGGCGACGGCGATGTCGGGCAGGCGAAGCCTGCAGGCTCGAGGAAGAAGGGGCGACGCATCACAGCGGCCGGCTCGAGGAGGGAGAGCCCCGGAGGAGAGCGACGAGCAGCGGTAGAGGGCGAGCGACGGCAGGAACCAACGCTGCAGGGGCATGCTCGGGCGACGGGAAGGAAACGATGCAGCAGGCGGCGGGCGCTAGGAGATCGCGCGAGGGAGATGGGAGCATGCGGGCAACGGGGTTGAGGACGGGCTACCAAGACGGGGAGGAGGCGGCCAAGGCGATGTTGCAGGGCAGCGGGAGAGGAGGCGCCCAGGGAGGATGTTGGCGGCAGCGCTCGCAGGTAGTAGAGGAGTGGGGTTCGGGTGAGGGAGGCGTCGAGTGTGGTTGGGGATCGATAGGAGGAAGGGGTCATGGGGCGCGTGCGTGTGTGTGCGTACCGTGTGTGGTGTACGCGGGGTGGGTGAGGCGTGCGTGTGGAGCCTGGGGGTGGCGGCGGCAGGGTGGGGAGTAGTGGGATGGGGTTTGGGGTAGAGTTTCTAGGTTAGACGTGGGGTGGTAGGTAGTTGGCTGCTGGGCCTTGGGCCTAGCGGCTGGCTGCCTCCCCCACAAAAATATTTTGGGGTTTTTGAGTTATTATTATTTTTAAATATTTGGTAAATAGTTTTTAAGACAAATACAAGATCCAATCAGACCGAGAGATTTGATTTGAAATTTAAGGAGGGCTAGTTTAGAAGACAACATAGTCTTTTGCAAAATAGTTTTAGACAAAAATAATAATATGCATGATGATGTCATGATGATGCACAAAGATAAGACATGCGATTTTCTAGTAGTGGTTTTAGCCGGGGTGCTACAATTCGACACCACTAACAATGGATCTCGCCCTCGAGATCCGCCTCATGGTACGAGGAAGAAGGCCGACAGTCTGAATCTTCTCGCTTTGCATCGATCCCCGCGACACCACTAACAATGGATTCTTTCTTCGTATTGAAATCGGCGACACCGCCAACAAGGGGTCGTTGTTCACATCCGTAAAGAGAACACTCCGGAGAGACAAAGACGAAGTTAAAGGTAAGTCCACCTTTAACTTCCACGGAATGAGTATAATTGCATCGATCCACCATTCAATGTACAAGAGCAAATGATAAGAGTAGTCGGATGGTGATCAGTCCATCGCGCATCCAAAGCATTACTCTGCACATGAATAGTTGAATTATGCAACCAACTCTCGGAATTCAGACTGAAGATCTCGACAAGCGAGGTTCGTAAACTAAGGAGGGATGGAGATTCTCATCAGACCTGATGTAGATGACTTCGTCGTATCGGAAAACACCGGAGGATAGAAAGAAATTTTTTAGTGAATTTTTGGTCCACTAAAAGGTACAACAAACGAAAGATTCATCAGATGGTATGAATGACGAATGTTGAAGCACCGTTACAAGAGGATGGAAGCGAAACCCTGAAGGTACGACGGAAACCCAACCACGAGAATTCCTAGACTCGAAGAAAAGATAAGAGGGAGATTCAAACACATTCAGGTAAGAGAAGAACAACAGAGGGGTAAGGAGTAAAAACAGACCTAATCAGATCTATCCAACCGAATTTTCGAAAATAGTTTTGACACTCTACAACATCCGTTAGCTAGGTTATCCTACAGCCTAGACCAGTGGGGTATCGGAACTACTGAGCTCTGATACCACTCTGTAACACCCTCAGAATCGGCCCTATGCAAGTTTTAGCGCTTCCCGCCAAACCCGCATAGAAACGATTCAAAGGTGCCCACCAGGCACTTGCGTGCGGGTGGAAAACGAAGTAATGTCATTACACAATAGTCCACAATGGAACCCACAAAACAGATATATACAACAACGACTCCATGAGTCAAGAATATAGATACACAATACAAAGATCCAAATCAACTTGAAAATGATACAGCGTCCGGCTACGGACAAGATGCAAATGGGGCTAAGAGCCCTGAAGAATAACCAATGGCGTCCATAACCCTGCCCAGGCCAAGCCGAAAGGGTAACCCTGCTAACGACGTCGATCTCAAAACTGATAAAAACAAAAGGTGTGCCGACAAAGGGCAAAGGAAAAAGAGAGCGGTCAGTACTGAGGCCAGTACACGGCAAGACTAGAATTCGGCGGTCCTTGCCTACATAGGTATGGTGGACTGAAGCGGCAGCGCAGCATGCACTAAACAACCTATAGAGACTTGATATAACTGTCGGCTATCAGAGAGGGATAAGAAAGACCTATTTGGAACCAACCTGATACTACCACCAAACATACCCATCCTGGTATTTCCCCCTCGAGACCAAACGAGGAAGTCAACCGAGGAACTCACACAGTTGACAGTTTTATTTATTCAGTTATCGTTGCAGCAATTACTAGTCAGGTATAGATAGTCATCCTAATATAATAAACAGTGGGCACTTTTAGTTAACCATTCCGTTGTAGTTGCAACACTTACTAGTCAGATACAGTTAGCATGAGATATCCCAAACCCAGCAGTTGTTGGTACTTTTATTTAGCCATTCCGTTGTAGTGAAGCTGATTACTAGTCATATCGGATACAAGTCAAGTTATAACAATAAACTTTAGTTATAGTTGTCTATGATCGAGAACGGTGCTCTAAGTCGTCCATAATCGTGGACACGGCTTCTCGAAAAGATTTAACCCTGCAAGGGTGCACCAAAGTTTCCACACGCACCTACACCCTTGTTGTCAGATCAGGTAGGTACAAGATCACAAAACATATACCCAACGGTATATCGACGGGGTTTCGGACACGACGTTTCCCAGACCCAAAGCAAGCACGGGGGGCCACCCCACTAAGCTACCCGTAACGAAGTCAGCCGGTCTCCGAGATGGACCTAGGGTTTGCGAGAACGACTGTAAACGACTGGGAACTCGAAAGTGTGATTGGGCTTGTCGATACCGCGTAATCGTGCCGCGATCCAAAACAGTACAGGCGCTCCACGTGCAATCGTAAATAAAGCAGTAAAGCATGGCATAAGTACAGGATAGTAATAAAGCCCCAAAATACTTTGTGGCCCCAGTACAGTACTTTGAAATCAGGTACTAATCGATGGGGGTGCCCACACACCCCACCCGTGGTTAGCGCGCTCGATCTCGGAACATGTGTCAAGAACTCGGGGTCCTACGGGACACAAGTGGGCGGTTAAAAACCAAATATTGTCTATTACCCACCGGTGCGTCTGCATTTACCTACTTTCAATTTTAGTTATTAAACAGTAATTAAATCCATGATCATCTCCAACATAAACATATGGCAGGCTTCCAGCAACTGTGGCACTTGACGACACGCAACATCACTTAAGCAAGCGACTACGACACGCAAGTCCAACTATGTACCAAAAAACAGGTAATAGGATGTGTCCAAGGCAATATAAGGGCTACAGGGAAGTATAACGGGGTACGGAATCTATAGCATCGCAACACAGATAGCAATAGATCAACAGGAGGAAGTAAAGACTAGAAATGTAAAATAGGTAGAAAGGGGGAGAATGCTCGCCTAAAAACATTGCCGAAGGTTCATCCAAAGATCGGATCGACACTCGCATCAACTCATTGGCATAATCCGTGAAGAAGCAAAGCACTAGAAGAAAGACCGGATGGACTATTTAATACTACGGCAAAAGACCAGGCATGATGCATGTATGATGTATGGCATGGCAAGGATGCGGTGCAATTAGACAATATTAAGCGGAACCGGGGTCCCGACAATTAATTAGACAGTTCATATTGTTTAGATACCCCGCAATTTAAATGTTGCCTTAACAAGGCAAAAACATGGCATCGATTCGCTACACAAATTTAAATGGAGCCATTATTAGACTAGATTTGCCCGCATCTAGACTCCATATTTAATTTAGGTGAATCGTCGAAACACCCCCAAACACCCACAATATGTATGCAAGCATGACAATTTAATTATGCAACAAGATAGATGTTATATTACAAAATAGGGGCGGATAAGATAGGGGTCACACATTGGATCGATGATCTTGGGGTTCGCCGAGGGTTTGGGTCTTCGGACTCTAAGATCGGGCTTCGGATCTGGGAAGGAGATCTTGTCGTTCCGTGAAGGGGATCTCGGTGTTCCGCGGTCTTCGGTTCCGTGAGGTAGGACTCGTGTCTCTACATCGAAGGCCTTGGGGTGCGGCGTCACCGCCTTCGGGTTCTGATTTTGAGACGATGGTGAACTTGTGTCGATACCTTGAGAGCGACGTGATGGCACTTCGGGTTTGGACTTGAAACAGCGTCGATCTCGGTCAAACATTTTGGCAAACAGGCGGTGGATTCACGAAGATCTTGCCCAAAGAACCTTGGCTGCGTGCTGCTCGTTGCTTGTGTAGCTCCAATACCACCTGGTCCCTCCTGCAAGTGTCGAACAGCAGCAACCTAGCCGCAGAGGTACCGCGGGATGGAGCTTACGACCAAGTGCAGGGCGGCGCTGACAGGGGCCTGCAGAGGAGAACGGCTCGAGGCGACATGGCGCTCTGTGGAAAGACAGGGACGCGATGGAGACTGGCGGAGGCACGCACGACGACGCGCGGCGAGCGCGCTGGACGGCGGTGTCGGGGCAGGGCGAAGCTGCACGGGCTCAGGGAAGAAGGGGCGACGCATCACGGAGGCCGGCTCGAGGAGGGAGAGCCAGGGAGGAGAGCGACGATCAGCGGTAGAGGGCGAGCGACGGCAGGAACCGACGCTGCAGGGGCACGCTCGGGCGACGGGAAGGAAGCGATGCAGCAGGCGACGGGCGCTGGGAGATCGCACGAGGGAGATGGGAGCATGCGGGTGACGGGGTTGAGGACGAGCTACCAAGACGGGGAGGAGGCGGCCAAGGCGATGTTGCAGGGCAGTGGGAGAGGAGGCGCCCGGGGAGGATGTTGGCGGCGGCGCTCGCAGGTAGTAGAGGAGTGGGGTTCGGGTGAGGGAGGCGTCGGGTGTGGTTGGGGATCGATAGGAGGAAGGGGTCATGGGGCGCGTGCGTGTGCGTGCATACCGTGTGTGGTGTACGCGGGGTGGGTGAGGCGTGCGTGTGGAGCGAGGGGTGGCGGCGACAGGGTGGGGAGTAGTGGGTTGGGGTTTGGGGTAGAGTTTCTAGGTTAGACGTGGGGTGGTAGGTAGCTGGCTGCTGGGCCTTGGGCCTAGCGGCTGGCTGCCTCCCCCACAAAAATATTTTGGGGTTTTTTAATTATTATTATTTTTAAATATTTGGTAAATAGTTTTTAAGACAAATACAATATCCAATCGGACCGAGAGATTTGATTTGAAATTTTAGGAGGGCTAGTTTAGAAGACAACATAGTCTTTCGCAAAATAGTTTTAGACAAAAATAATAATATGCATGATGATGTCATGATGATGCAAAAAGATAAGACATGTGATTTTCTAGTAGTGGTTTTAGCCGGGGTGCTATAGCCAGCCAGAGGGATATCTGGGGCGTAGAAGTACGTCCTCTGCCAATTCTTGTAGGACTCGTGGCCTACAATGTCGGGGAACCACCGGCCAGGCCGGATCTTAAAGCTAATGGTTCCACAATTTCTGAGCTCATCTTGATGGTGAAAAAGTATACGAATAGTTCTAACCTAGGCCTAATTTCTAGGTAGCCCTCACAAAGCGCCGCGTAGTTGCTAAGCGCGAGGATGTTATTCGGAGATAGGTTATGAGGTTGAACCCGGTAATGGATAAGGACTGATAAGAAGAAGTCGGAGATTGGGAGGGAGACGCTGCGTACCATCTATTCTTTGAGGTACACCTTCTCTTCGGCTTGGGGAGAAGGAGTGACCTCGTTGGTCGGTGCCGCCTGCCATACCAGCCCCTCCGTCGTGGGAAGGTATCCCTAGGCGAGCATCTCCTTGAGAACGCTGTTAGCGATATCGGAGCCGCGCCACTCTCCCTTGTAAGAGTCACCCTCCTCCTCCTGCGGTTACAGCCCCGCTGGAATATGGTCACCGCCAGTGGATTCCACCACCGTGGTGCGTGGCAGTACCAGGCCCTGTGGGGGCACTTGAACAGAGCTTGCCGGCTTCGCTGCGGCATTGCTCGTTGCCGCCATGGAAGGGGTTGTGCTACTGCTCGCCATTGAGGAGGGGAGGAAGGTGACTGTGGACTGGGGAAAACTAGGGTTTTTCTCGGTGCGCGCAGAGAGCTCGAGGAGTTGTTCACTGGAGGAACAAGATGACGTGAGGAAGAATGAGGTGAAAAGATGAAATCTACCACGGTTATTATTTATAGTAATCGACGTCAAAATTCGTGCAAGTTGATCGGACGATTGCTGCGTGGACAGCGCGTGCGTGCATGTGCGCGGAAATTTCGCCACGTTCCCACTGCCGCCGCCAACGTTTCGCCTCCTTCGCGCCAGAAAAACGTCTATGATTGCGTTATCTGCATGTGTGAGTTATGAGGCATCGCTGACCTATGGTCTACGTTTCTCTAACTGACATGGGAAGGTGAGCCATCCCATCCGAAGATTCCGGCATGGACGGATCCAATCCGGCTACGAGAAGAGTACGATGGAAGAATCAGCAGTTCTCTGACTTACAAGTTGAAGATGGAGGGCATTTCAGGGTTCTTGGGAGGACTACAAGATATTGCTTGAAGATTTTCCGACATTCATCTAGACGGAGCATTCAACTTAAAGAGGCAAGATGGTGCAAGATCTCGGAGTTCTCCGGGGGCTATTGTTGGGGATATGCTAAATGGGTGTCACCATAGCATGTCTCTAATATGGATAACCCGGGTGGCCCATAGTTGGTAGAAAGGCCCATGGCCTGCTGGGTGGCCCAGTTAGATGGATCCAGAAGGGAGGCCCATGTCGTACAAAGCAAGGCTACGAAGGAGTCACCGACATACTCGGAGCCTTGGAGTGCAAGACACGATAGACTAGTTGTATACTGTGTAGGACTCTGTAACCTGTCCGGCAAGGACTTTGCCTGTAACCCTAGGATCTAGAGAATATATAAGCCGGACCTATGGGAGCCTTTAGGGCAGAACACAACTCATATCGCGCATAACGAACCGATCCCTGTAACTCGGCGTATTGCCATTATAGTGATTTATAGCAGGAGTAGGATCCCGCCACCGTCGTGGGATCTGAACCTGGGTAAGCTGTGTTACCTCCTACCCGCCAACCTTCCACCTTACCCCACGTCTCTAAACACTCTTTGTGAGGACCCCTCCATGGCGTACTCGTCGGCAATACCACGACACTTGGCACCCAAGACCTTCGAACACCAATGTGTGACCCCTTTTTCCTAGATCCCAATTTTAATGAATATAATATATCTGGTTGCATTAAATCATTCATGTCGCATACATATTTTTTGGTTTAGGAGCATTATGATTCACCTCATAGTTAAATATGGAGACCAAAAGTGGGCTATTCTTGTTATATATTGCCTCCATTTAATTTGTGCAGCGAATCAGTGCCATGTTTTGCCTTGTTAATATAACATTTAAATTGAGGGTATCTAAACAACAAAAACCTATTAATTAAGGGATTTCTATTTTCATGCCCTTGGTTACTTATTTATACTCACTTTTCCCTAGCCGCTTAAATTTTCGTCACTTTTCACCATCTCCTTCTATGAAACTCTCAAACGGTCTAAAACTTGATGACCATTAGCCTTGGCGTTACATGCAGACAAGTGGGCCCCCATTCAGTTGGGTCCCGTAGTGGACCCTCATCGTTACATGCTGACAAGTGGGGCCGCGGTCTATCGGGTCCCGTAGTGGACCCTTGTCGTTACATGCTGACAAGTGGGACCGTGTTAAGTTGGTTCCCAAAGTGGACACCTCTCTCCACTTATCGAGATCAGCATGAGGCCCACAGCTTATCCACGTAAGCATCGGACCCAAAGATTATCCATGTGAACCAGCCCCACGCCCGTTCCCGTGTTGTTGCCTCCCCTTTCTTATTCTTCTCCGGCAACGACGACCTGTCTTCGGTGATGATGGCCCTTTGTCGAGCTTCACTTAGGCCTCCTGTTCGTCCTGGCCGCAGTATGGTGCCGTCCCGTTGACCTGTATGAAGGATTACAATGGAAACCATGCGCAGAGAAGGTTAGATCTTGCACCAAAATGTTCTGATTAGACGGGGGCGCTTGTTGTGGAGAATGCGGCCGGCGAGCCGTTCTGATGATTTAATTGGTTTATCGAGTTAATGTCTTGGCTGTAATCAAGTGAATCTATGCGGTGAAAGTCAAACTTTGAGATTTAGGGAGATGGATGTCTAAGAAATAACAAAATGACACAACTCTTGAACACTTTTAAATTAAAAAATTATACAACTCTTAATGTAACAGAGTGTTTATAATTGACACAACTCTTGAACACTTTCAAATTAAAAACATCATACAACTCTTAATGTAAAAGAGTGTTTATAATTGACACAACTCTTGAACACTTTCAAATTTTATAAATTATACAAATCTTAATGTAAAAGAGTGTTTATAATTGACACAACTCTTGAACACTTTCAAATTAAAAAACTATACAACTCTTAATGTAAAGGAGTGTTTATAATTGACACAACTCTTAAACACTTTCAAATTGAAAAAATTATACAACTCTTAATGTAAAAGAGTGTTTATAATTGACACAACTCTTGAACACATTGAAATTGAAAAAATTATACAACTCTTAATGTAAAAGAGTGTTTATAATTGACACAACTCTTGAACACTTTCAAATTGAAAAAATTATACAACTCTTAATGTAAAAGAGTGTTTATAATTGACATAACTCTTGAACACTTTCAAATTACAATTTGGACATGATAATTTTTTCCTAAGAAAATCTTGAGAGTTTACCATTTTTAGAGCGTGAAAAGTGATCCCTAAACTAAAATCTATATGCCTCGTGCATATACGAAAATTATACACCTTTGAACTCTTTGAAATAGCACCTAGGACATGATAATGTTGTGTTAATAAAATCCTGATCATTTGTCATTTTCATGGAGTGAAATATAATGCATAAACTTGCGTATACAAAAATTATAAACCTTTGAACACTGTGAAATCACACTTAATACGTGATAATGATGTAGGGGTTCGTAGCATGGAAAACAAAAAAATTATATCGCATGAACACACACAAGCCAAGATATGATCAACTAGATCGGTGCAACGAGTTGATAGAGTACTAACCCTCGAAGAACTAAAGCGTTTAACGAGATCGGATTCTCATGGTTGACGTAGTCGTTCACTTGCTGATATCAAGATAGCGTAGATGATCCTTACGACACCGTGTTCCGGCAGCGCTCCCGTACTTGGTCACACGTTCGATACTCGATGAAGACCTTCTTCTCCCTTGTTCCAGCAGGCAGCGAAGGTTGTAGATCTCTCCTCGCGAGTCCAATAGCATGACGGCTTGGTGGTGGAAGTAGAGGGGAAATCCCGCAGGGCTTCGCTTAAGCCGGAGCGGGTATGGTGAAGTAGAGAGGACCCTTGGAATCTAGGATTTAGAGGCCAATCTGGTGGAGGTAGCCGACGGCTAGGTTTTAACTAGGCGGCGGTTTAGAGGAGATCTAGGGCGGCTGCAACTAGAGGTGGGGCGGTGGCCGACCTAGGGTTTCAAGTGTGTGGCAAGGGGGCGCCATCCCGTCCTTTTATGAGAGGGAGATGCGGCAAGGGGAGGGGGAGTCCTCCCCCAACTCCCCTTTCTTGGCCGGCGGAAAGGAGGAGGAAGGAAACCTTCCCTAAGTAGGTTTCCTCTCCTCCCTCCACTAGGCAACCATGTTGGGATTTGACTTTTCAAATTGGCGTTTGACTTTTCAAACTAGAGTTTGATTTCTCTCTTCCCATTGCCCAACCAAGTGACCTAGGACATGATGCAACCGTTCCACTTTGGTATGACACATCCATGTACCCTTCCCACTCCGAAGTGATGGACCTTCTAGACCCTTCTAGAAGATTCCGGTGAAAACACCAAAAACATTTCCGAACTCCGGAATTGGACTTTCCTTATATGAAACTTATTCTCCGGACCATTATGGATCTCCTCGTGATATCCGGATCCTATCTAAAACTCGGAACAACATTCGGTATCTTACTCGCATTCCATATCTACTAAACAACATCGAATCCTTAAGTGTGTCTCCCTACGGTTCGTGAATTATGCAGACATGATAGAGACTCTTCTCCGATCAATAAACAATAGAGGAATTTGGAAATTCATATGGATCCCACATATTTCTACGATTAATTCATGATCGAATGAACCATTTACATACGATACCAATTTCCGTTTGTCTCGCGATACTTTATTATCCGAGGTTTGATCGTCGGTATCTCTGCATACCTAGTTCAACCTCGTTACCGATAAGTACTCTTTACTCATTCCTATGATATGTGATCCCTTGTGAGCTAGTCACATGCTTGCAAGCCAATTGGATGACATTTCACCGAGAGGGCCCAGAGTATATCTATCCGTCATATGGATGGACAAATCCCACTCTTGATCCATGTGCCTCAACACATACTTTTAGAATACTCAATGCCACCTTTATAACCACCTAGTTATGAAGTGGTGTTTGATGTCATCAAAGCATCCATTCGGTGATGGTGATTAACAAGATATCATGGTCGAAGGATTTAGGTTACTATGTATTTGAAAGCTTATAGCAAGTGAACTATTTAAATGACTTGATCTTATGCTACACTTAACTATAGGAGTATGTCCATCACATCATTCTCCTAATGATATGACCTTGTTATCAATAACATCTAATGTTCATGATCAGGAAACCATGATCATCAATCAATCAACAAGCTAGTTTAATAAGAGGCTTTACTAGGGACTCTTACATGTTTACAAATCACACAAGTATTAATGTTTACGATTAATACAATTATAGCATAGGATGTAAAAATTTATCATAAACATAAGGATATGAGAATAACCACTTTATTATTGCCTCTTGGGCATATCTCCAATAGTCTCCCACTTGCACTAGAGACAATAATCTAGTTTCAAACCTTTGTGCATTCAACACCTATGGCTTTCCGCTGTTGTATATACACGATTGCTAGTGGTTCGGATCCGACACTTTTAGGTCCATGTGTAATTGCATGTCTTTGCGTCTCTACGTGTCACTCATTCTCTAATGAGATGGCATTGTATAAATTTGGTCCTTCGGTGAGACCTTTAGTTCCTTTGGGATTAAACTATGTCGATAATTGTTGCACAATTTATCTTCATAGTACTAGCCCGTTGTGTACCACACATAGTTTGATAAAAAACTACTTGACTCAAATGCCTATTTTGCTGCTACAATAATAGTCATATACTTAGCCTTTTTTTGTAGTATCTGTCACAATGTCTTAACTTTGGAACTCATCCAAATCCGTTATGGAATCTCCTTTCCATTACATTGTGCCACCCATATATTAAATTGAGATAAACTTAATTTTTACTTTGTGACAAAACTAGTATCAATGTAATACTTTACAATGAACTATCCATCTATTTGTCACCTCTACAAAAATAACATATTCTTAGTTCTTCCAAAATATTATAAGAATGTCCTTACTATCATCCAATGATCATCTTATGAATCATTCTGGTATATACTCATAACATTTAGAGTATAGGACATATCTGGATGTGTACATATCACAGTATGATTGATCAAAAATACTCTTTGTGATTTCATTCACTAAGTATCAAAAAATACTTGAATCTTTGTTTCACTTACCTCGATACACTTGAATTTTGATTTAATCTTTTATGTGTGGCAAGAACCTTTCTTGTCATTTCCATATTGAACTCATTCAATATCTCATTTATGTACATTTGGCACAACCATAGTAGTGTCTCAATCTATCCATATAGATATTGATGCCAAAAATTTGGGTTTTGCCTAAGTATTTCATCGAGATGAAATTTTTAACTTGTGTCAATAAAAGATACATCATTTCCAATCAACAATATGTCTTTCACATAATGCATTAGAAATATGTCTTAGCGCTCCCACTTAATTTCTTGCAAATGCAAGCATCTTCATCATCTTCGATGAAATTAAACCTTTTAACAGTTTCATCACGGTGAAGATTCCAACTCCGTGATGCTTACTTCAACCATTGAAGTTTGCATATGCTTTTAGCATCCTTTGATTAACAAAACCCTTTGGGTCGTGTCAGGTACACGTCCTAGTGCGGCTCTTAACGAGGGTGATTTAAGTGCAACAAAATGTACCGGTGGTTTGCGAAGCATCTGTCTTACCGATCATCTCCCATTCCCGTCGTTGAGAGACTAAAAGAACTATAGCATGCCAGAAATAGGGAGTTGAGGTGGTTATACCTATACCTCGAAATGCTCCCAGCATAGGAGCCTATGGTTCCATTCTTGTTATTGCTAGAGGTACACATACCTCTTCTCGGTGTGGTGGAGCGATATACGAAAAATAGAAGAACTTGTTTTTTTGTTCAACTATCATATAACAAAATTATATGTAGTGGTTGCTAAATTAATCCATCTAGACTAAATATCGCTATGAAAGATCAAATCTTCTCATAGTCAACCTTTTGAACATTGTCATTACTCTTTTCTTGACATGTCGACAATTTCATAGATGTGAAACATCCATGCCTATTTATAGATCAAAATATGACCGATAGGTTTTACACCTTTCTAGAGGGTCTTTCAAGTTCAAAGCTTGATTTCTCGTGTATGGAGTTATCACGGATTTTATGGCTTCAATCCATTTTGATGGAGTCAGGGGCCATCATCGCTTCTTTGCATGTAGTCGGTTCATCATTCTCAAATAATGATTTAACTCTCAAATCCTGGTATTTGATTGTTTACCCGACCTACTTGGTTCAATAGGAACTTAGACCTCCGTGACCACAACCTTTGAGGCACATGAGCCATGAGCATTGCTGTTGCCTCCTGAACACTTTCGGGTGCTACGCAACTCAGCACATGTAGCTAAGGTTCTTTTAACCTTATCAAAGTTCTATTGTCCTCCCACTTAACTTCACACGAAAAATTCCGTCTTAAGAAACTTGACGTTCTAAGCGACAAACACTTTTGTCTTTAGTGTTATGGAGGAATACTCAACGGTTATCTGAAATAACCTACAAAGACACGCTCATCCGATTTTGGTTGTAAACATTTACTTATGCATATCATACCAATTTTTAAGAAAGGATAACTTGGGTTTTACCCCAAACCATAACTTTATATGGTGTCATTTCAACGGATAATGATGGAGCTCTTTTTAGTGTAAAAGCGGTAGTCTCTAAAGCTTTAATATTTAAAATATAATGGCGGTTTTATAAATGACACCTTTGATCTTACCATGTTTAAAAAAGGTTTCATTACATATTTCGAACACTCCATACTACTATGGTGTTTTCCAGGAAAAATAAATCTATGGAACGATTCCTCAAATCTTTAGGTATTTTGCTAAACTTGTAACTCAAATATCTTCCTTTATGATCCTATCATAAATTCTTTATTTTATTGTTACAATGATTTTCCACTTCATCTTGAAAGTCTTTGAACATTTTTCAAATGTTTCATACTTAATCCTTATTAAGTAAATATACATATATTCACTCAAAATTTTGGATAAAGCATATGAAGTTGAAACCCATCGCTCTCGACTACATATAATTAGCTTCATACAATAATATGTACAAGTTCTAATAAGCTAGTCATTCATTCCCTTTTGGTCTATGAACAAAGTTTTAATTATCTCTAGGAAAGTTTCACAAGCGTCATTTGATCAAAAAAATCAAAAAACTCCAAAATTTCATCCACATGGAGTTTCTTCATGTTTTCTTTCCAATATAATTTAAACGAAGATGTCACTTCCTAAGTGATCTTTCAATCATTTGTCTTTCGATATTTTTAGCATTAGTTTTATGGATGTGATTTCTCCAACTAGACTTGTATATCATCCATCTTTTATGGAATACGAAAAATATTTTAACAACCTTTTGTTCTCATAATACCCGATAAAAACAAATCTTGAAGGTAAGCTTTGATGTTAGCGAGAAACACATCAACACTTTATTTGTTCTCGATGAACATCATCACATATTCTCTTGCTAGTTACTTAGGCCATTGCAGTTCTTGAATTGTGTTGTTTCATATGACGATTCATACCAACAAATTTAGTATCCAATACTTAAGAACCACATTGTTTAACAAGCAAAGAATTTAGCCATAACATGTATATCATCTATATACCTAAGCTGAACAATTCTAGTCTTTTCTTTTCTGCCAAATATCTCTTAGATTTTTCTTTCAGCATTTCCTTTTCCTTTTAAAAGAATCTATCAACATCAATAGTGGTGCCATACACATGACACATAGTCCAAAGTGTGTATAGTTAAATACCAATGTCTTTGGACATGCACTTTGAAGTAGATCACCATTATAAAATGTTTGGTGTTCTTTCAAATTCCATTTTTTAGTATTCTTTTAGTGTAGTAAACATTTTACTTACATCTTATATTCATCCTTATCATGGAAATTTTCATGATCAAGCTACTTTAGCTTGTAATGGTGAATCGCGAGTATAAAAACCTTTTGGAGGATTAGGACGACTAGTGTCTCCAACCTTTTTCAAATTCTCATCAAATATGAGAACATAAATTTTGCCATATTATACTCTATCATGTTGCAACTAAAACATAGTTTTAGATATCGCAATATCTTCCACATATGATGGTTTCTGAAACAATTCTTTTAGCTCCTATATAACCTTGATATTAAAATGATATTTTGAATATCAAGAATAATGGAGACAAACATGATGCTTATATACTAACACTGGAATTGTTACTCTTGATTTAATAATGATTATTAAACTTCACAGAGTAAACGAATTTTGCCAAAAGTTTGCAATAGGACTTTTAAACTTTAGATTAACACTCAAATCAATACGATACCAGTTTGTAAAGTAATTATCCAGAATTCTATAGTTCTACTCCCTCCATTTAGAAATATAAGAAGTTTTAGGTTTGTGAAAGAGATGTATCTAGACATGTTTTAGTGTATAGGTTCAAATGAATCTAGACACTAAAAGGTGTCTAGATACATCTCATTCACAAACCTAAAACATCTTATATTTCAAAACAGAGGGAGTATTATTTAAATTATAACTAAGCGTAAGGTGGTAAACAGATGCCAATGACTAGAACAACTATGCAAATTCACTTTGATTTAATTTATGATAAATAGTGTTCAACTTATAATCATATTACTATTGAACTCCCACTCAAAAAAACATCCCTCACATTGTTTTAGTGATCACACGAACCAAATCCACTACACCAAGTCTGATCATCATGAGAGATGATGTAGTTTCAAAGGCAAACAATCAACATGTTCATCATATCATCTATATGACACATGATTTACCTTTTGGTATTCCGTGTTCCGAGACCATGTCTGTACATGTTAGGCTCATGAAGGTTAAATTTAGTATCCGCATGAGAAAATCTGGCTTTCTCCCTGTCGTGGTGGTGGCATGACAAATGCCATGGGTAGGCTTAAGTTGGGGGCCGAATGGGTGCTTGTGGTCACCGGGGAGGGAGTGCACGGTCGAGCCATGCACGAAGAACAAGAAGAACTCTCTAGACTTAGCAATTCGATTGATACCCCAAAGATTACAAGTGCTCCTTGAGCTGTATACGCTAGAGTTCACCGCACTAGTTCACTACTTGGTCCAACCTCCTTCTACTACTGTTGTGCCCTCCCTTATATAGGCAGTGCTAGCTAGCTAATACCCCTTTGGGTTCTAGGGTTTACTGTTTGGATCTTGGTCCCTACAATGTGGGTCGGGTCATGGGCTTGCCCTAAGCCCAGAGGCCTGGTCCATAAAGCTTGAGAGCTAACGATCTTCTGGTATGCTGCTTCTTGTTCCTTTTGGCGTCATGCTGTTACTTTGCACGTCAGCGTATGCTTTGGGCGTCACCCGGCTCCTTTTGTGTCACCCGGTGTCGCCTTTCTCTTTTGACCATGCTTTACCATGGTCCCTCCTGAACCTTACTCGGAAAGGTGCCACGCGTCCTTCTTGACTCGGCCCTTCCTCGGTCGACTCGGCTCGTCGGTTCCTGCAAGGGTTACAACTTTGTCCTATGCGGGCCGACATAGTTCGTATGTCGGCTTTCATGCTTATCTTACCCGGCCGTTCTTACCTAGCCTGGTTCTTTCTTTACTCGGAGCTAACCCAACTGCGCTATGTTTCTCCTCTCGTGACCCTACTGGGGGTTATCCCCCCGATATTAGTCCCCGAAGCTGGTGAGGTCTAGCGCTCAAGTTAGGGCGCTCTGTTCTTTTGTGAGTGGAACTTAGTTTTTGTCTTTATCTGTCGCAATTTTGCACATTGCCGAGTCAGTCTGACAATTTCCGGGTCGACTCTTTGACTTATTGGCTTATTCTTTCCTCGAGCCGAGTTATTTTGCCAATTCCGAGTCATTTTCGGCGCGCTTCAGTCACTGAAAGCCGATAATCATGATTACTTGCCTCAATTTTTGTTCCAAGCTCTGGCGGCACAGTGACGGCTGCGCAGTTATTCCTCGTCATCGTGGCAGTCCCATCGACATGCGCCTCTTGTCCTTATAGTCATGACGTGGCACGGGATTTTTCGTGTATCCTTAGCCACGTGGCGCTTGCTTATTGGCTTTCCCGGCCTGATACACGGCCACACGCTGGCTGCACGGCACAGATAGATCCCACTACCGGGGTTTTTACTGTCCTTAAGTATGGGTTGGGGGTTTCCACTTTCCCCACGCCCGTTCAGTTTTCCCTTTCCCTTTCTTCTTCCTCGCGCCGCAAAATCTAACTGCCAATGCCATTGGCTCTCTTTCTTGCTTCATTTCTGCCTGCGAGGCTTACCTCGGGATTTGGCCTATAGTTCTTCTATGGGCCAAATACTTTAGCTTTAGGGTTCAGGTTGTTCCCCAACTCGGTGTTTCTCGCACCGAGAAAAGGCCGACTCGATGTGGTGCTGCTAGCATCACTCCCAGGAGGGATTCCATCTTTCCTCGGATTACCGGCCTTGACTCTTTCAATAAATGGCATAGAACCTTTTTCAATGTCAAAAACATCGGGTCCACCGATAACATTCGGCTCCCCCTTTTCTCGGACGAGGTCCCCAACAAGAAGCACTGACAGCTTGACCCGCGCGACCAAGACGCTGCGGTAAATGAGGCTAACGCGATCTTGGAGAGGTTGTTGTCACCGGATGAAAACTTTCATCTTGCTGATACTGACCTCATGTGCTCCTTCATCTCATGCCGGGTAAGTCCCATCCAAGCGAGGAGCCACAAGTTGTGCTCCATGAGTGGCTCTCACGATCCCACTCGGCACTCCACTAAGGAGCTCACCCATGACTCCATCGCCTGCCGAGTAAGCTCAATGTTCAAACTGATCTTGGCGGATGACTGGGCATGGAGTTGCCCACCGTTTAGCCGGGTCAGGCCTGTCCCCTGGGTAAGTTTTCCGAATCACTTTCTCGCCGAGTAGGCTTTAGTTATTTTGCCACTCTTAGTTTAGTTTTTTAGTTTCTCATTCTGTTTGTCCTCCGCAGAATCTCCTTCACCAGGTTGATGATAGTACTGTCCCTCCTGCTGGTTATAACGGGGATCGTTCCGACTCGAATGAGGTCAAGTATGACCTGGAGTGCTTCATGCCTATCCCGCATGCTACGGCTGCTTCAGCTTCGGGTAAGATTAAATCTCGCAATCCCTTACAAGATTGGTCTGATGATGATGAGGATGATGATTGTATGCTTTTGGAGGTATATGCCTTGTGACCTTAGTCTCCCAGCTTATCCGAGTAAGCCCGTTATTTACTTATGCAGCTGGCCAGGTACATGACACTCCACCTATCACTGTGGGTGGAGTAGGCAAGATGCCCGTCGCCAAGACGAAGCGACGCGGAGCTTCCTCCAGCACCCAGCCGGCCAAGAAGAGCAAGCTCACTCTGGCAACTCCTGCTGCCTCTGCTGCTGTCAGCCTGGATGAGACTCGTCAAGCTGCCGGGCGCCAAGTTTCACGGCGAGTCGTTCGTGACCCAGTCGTCACTGGGTTAGTTCTTGTACTTTGCCCTTTCTGTTCTTTTTTCTTTCATCATTGACGTTTTCTTATATATGTCTCGTTGTTTTCAGTGCTGCACCTTTGTCGGCAAACCAGGATGCTTCTAGCATTGCCTCGCCGCTAAGGCCTGTGCCTCCTCCAGCTGACTCGGTGGTGCCGAGTCCCGTCAGGGTCGAGGCTCCCACTGTTGAGGCTCACGCCTCGGTCGGGCCGACCGGTGGGTCATTCGGCTGACGCCCCTGGCGCTAGCCAGGAGAAACTTCCTGATCTTGGTGCCAGTGATTCTGGCACCGAGAAACATTCCGCCAACAGTTCCTTTGGCATCGGCCCTCAGGCTGGTGTGAATGAACAACTTCCTGATCTTGGAGCCAGCAAAACTGCTGAGCCTAGTCAACAGGCTCCACGATCTTCTCCAAATCCTCCTGCTCGCTCTCCAGTTCTGTCAAAGGGCTAGACCCAGCCCAAGGCTACTGTCTCTGCTCTCCCTACATCCGGCAAATCCACCTCCTCTAAGCAGACAACTCTGGTCTGCGCTCCGGGCTCAGCTCCCCAGATCCGGCCTCCGACGTTGGCGACCATGGTCGCTTCAACGGGTAAGGGGGGCGAATCTGTGGCTGCCGGGTCAGGTGATGGCTCTAAGGCTGTTACTCTCCATGCTAGTGCCGTAGTCACTCGTGCCAATGTGGGAACCACCCTAAAAACGGGTCAGGTTCTCACTCGGACACTCAGTGGCAAGAGCCTAGGTTCGGATGAGCCTTACGCTATGGCATGGAATGCAGCTGGCGAGCAGGAGGTCAGCACCCGTGCCGGCAAGAAACTAAAGCTGGGCCCCAAGGCCGTCTCTGACATGACCCAGCAGGCCATTTCTTTGATGGCCCGCGCCGACAAAGTGAACGAGGTAAAATAACTTCTTCTCTTTTGTACTATTGAGTATTACCTTTATGCATATCACCTAGTCCCCGAGGTTATGATTGAGTAAGGCACTTACTCGGCCGTAAGCTCTCACTAATCACTTTAATCTTTGAATCCCAAACTTACATGTTATAGCTTTGATCCCTAGCCCTCGAGGTTACTGTCGAGTAAGGAACTTACTCGGTTGTAAGCTCTTAAGCTCTCTGATTTCTTTATGCCAAACTCATGTTAGAGCTTCAATCCCTAGCCCTCGAGGTTACTGTCGAGTGAGGAACTTACTCGGCTGTAAGCTCTTAAGCTTTTTGGTTCAGTCGACTGCTTGACGTGACCTTTCTTTATTGTATATCCTCTTTGTTCAGCTCACGCATAACGAGTGCACCAAGGTGCATCAAGCTCTCTTCCTGGCGCATCGCAAGCTTAAACTTGCGTATGAGAAGCTGCAGACTGACACCCAAGGCCAAGTTAATATCTTTGCTCTTCTTTTTTTCCATTCGGTGTAATTTTCCTTGGTTAATTTTCTCAAAAAAATTTCCGCTCTTGTTCCACAGCCACTACTCAGTCTACCATCAATGATCTTCACTCGCAAATCAGCGAGGCCGAGAGTAAATTTCTTGCCTCCCTAAGCCAATAGCTGAAAGTTTTCTGTTGGTACTGACAAATATTTGTTCTAAATAAGCAGAGAAGCACCAAGCCGAACTCCAGAAGGAGCGCGATGAGGTGACTCGGCTGAAGAAACTGATGGCCGAGACGGAGCAGAAGCACTTGGCCGAGGTGAAAGGGCTGAAGGAAGAGCTTGCCGAGAAGAATGAGCAGCAGGCCGCTAGCGCCGAGAAGACCAAGAGGCTGCTCGACGAGGCCGAGTCATTGGTTGAGTTGGCAAATCTGAACCTTGACGCCTTCCAAACCAAAACCAAGACTTGGCACAGCAAGCTCGCCGCTATCAACTTCTTTCTCGGTAGTGAGTCCTTACTCTTTTTGCACCGTATAAGTCATTCTGGACTTCTACCATCTTCTCTTGTTATTTTGCTAACTTTCTCTTTTTGCTTGCAGAGAATTTCCCTGAGGCCAATATGTTTGCCATCCGAGCCATGAAGAAGGTGAGGGCCGAGTCTGGTGATCCGGCTGACGGCGAGGTGTCCATGGAGGTGCTACTCGAAGCGGTGTCAGAACGGGTCAAGACTCTCAAGTCTTGCGGAGTGGACGTTCTTAAGTCGGCTATTCGTGTGTTTCGCATGCTCTGGCCGGATGAAGACGCACCCTAACTCATCGAGCCACTTGCCAAAAGATTGCTCCTTACCAAGGACCGGCTGGATCAATGGCGTGAGTCGGCCAGCCGAGCTGCAGCGGACAAGGCTCTCTCCTTCGTGCTTTCATGTTACGAGGACATTAACCTCGATGTTCTTGCTCGCATAAGGGGGGACGGCAAATGGCTGAATGATCCGGAGCTGATCAAGAAGCGCCAGGAGCGATCTTACGCCATGATCGAGTACACCATGGTGCACGCTTGGTGCGACGGGCCCAGCTTCCTTGATCTTGCCAACCCGCTCGTCGAAGTTGCTGATGAAGAGGGTGGCGACAACGAAGCAACCGAGTCAGATGATCCGGATGACCCGGCCACAGATGCCCCTCACTCGGCCGATGCTCCAAGCACTACTCCTGGATCCGAGAGTGCTCCTCCGAGTTCTTCTGCTCCTTAGGCTAACCAACACTCAAACTTTGATCAGATCCCCGATATGCCGGGTACATATGTAACATATATTGCACTTTTTAAGTTTGATTTTGCGCCTGTTAATGGGCTTTATATATTTGCGTTATGTTCTAAGTGTGAATTATTCAAGGGCAAGTCCCCGAGTTTCATTTTGCCGTGTCACCTTTCCTTGACTTTGGCCCATGTCTACCTCTTTCGGTGTTCGACATTAGAGTCTCAAAGTACTAAGGATATATTTAACAGTTATGGAACTTGGACCACTTGGACGAGATTACTCGACACGTAGTATAACGCGACCTGCAGAGAGTTAGGCAAAAAAACTAAAGCCGACTCACGTTTCTCCGCTGTACTTATCCGGCGTTCATGTTTACCCGTCTTACACCTTTTTCTCTTGATTGCCATGAAGCCGTGTTTTCGGACAACAACATAGTCGAAGAGTTGACTTCTTCCGAGTAAACAGTACTTGTTTCGAGATAAATTTCGGGTATCACGCTAGCCGACATAAAATAATTGAGATGGAAAACTTA
This sequence comes from Avena insularis, assembly GCA_023614405.1. Taxonomy (NCBI): domain Eukaryota; kingdom Viridiplantae; phylum Streptophyta; class Magnoliopsida; order Poales; family Poaceae; genus Avena; species Avena insularis. The sequence continues at coordinate 22,932,470 of CM042689.1, read as the reverse complement.
AGGGGTAGTCCTCGAGTCAGTTTTTCGAATCATACCATTTTATTATCAGCACATAGCCGATGCACACGTCCGACATATGAGAGCTCGAGTGATACATGCATTGCTTCTCCTAAGTATAGAAGGGACGAAGTAGTGCCACATTCCATGGCCTTTTGGTCTTATCTCCTGACCTGTCCGCCTTGTTCTTTTGCGCCTCACGAGCGTCTATGAGATAATAAGAATCATTGTGCAATGCTTTGCTTACAATGAACGGACCTTCCCATGGGGGTGATAACTTATGCATTCCTGTTGTGCGCTGCACCAGCCTGAGCACCAAATCCCCTTCTCGAAAAACACGAGGTTGCACTTTCCGGCTATGGTAGCGTGGGAGATTTTGTTGATATATCGCAGATCTGGTTAATGCCAGTTCCCTTGCTTCTTCGAGTAAGTCTACTCCATCTTCTCAAGCCTCTTTTACCTCGGCTTCCGAGTATTGCCTTATCCTTGGCGAGTCATATTCTATGTCGGCAGGCAAAACTGCTTCAACCCCATATACAAGGAAAAATGGCGTATAACCAGTTGACCGATTCGGAGTTGTTCTTGGGCTCCACAGTACTGAGGGTAGTTCCTCTATCCAGTAACCAGGTGATCTCTGGAGTGGTTCCATTAAGCGGGGTTTTATCCCTGACATAACTAAGCCATTAGCCCGTTCAACTTGTCCATTTGATTCTGGATGTGCGATTGATGCTACATCGAGTCTTATTCGGTGTTTCCCACAGAAGCGAGCAAAAGCTCCTTCGGCAAAGTTCGTGCCACTGTCAGTGATCACACTATGTGGGTAACCGTATGTGAGGATTATATCCCTTAAGAACATGACAGTTGTTTTACCGTCCAATTTCTTGATTGGTTTCACTTCTATACACTTGGTGAACTTATCAATCATGACCAAGATATGAGTCATGCCTCCCCTTGCTGGTTTGAATGGTCCTACCATATCTAGGCACCATACTGCAAAAGGCCAAGTGATTGGTATAGTCTTCAATTCAGACGCTGGTAAATGTGACTTGGATGCATAGTGTTGACAACCACTGCATCTTCCGACTAACTCTTGCGCTTGTGCCAATGCGCTTGGCCAGTAGAATCCATGTCGAAATGCCTTGGCTACCAACGCTCTTGATGACGCATGGTGCTCGCACTCTCCTTGATGGATATCCAATAAGATCTCCTGGGCTTTCTCTGGGATGATACAACACTGTAGTACACTTGTCACACTTCGCTTGTAGAGTTCCTTGTTGATTATGGTGTAGGCTTTTGCTCTTCATGCTGTTTGCCTTGCCAATGTTTCATCACTCGGCAAGGTCCCATCTTTCAAATAGCTGAATATTGGTTGTGCCCACGTTGGTATTAGTGGTTCCGGGTCTGCTTCAACATCAATATCCATTGGTTCCGCCGACATATGCTCTGCCGACATGACCTAAGGAGTCCCCGAGTGTGATTCGGCGATCCCTGAATTGAACGGATCAGTCCCCGAGTGATTCGAACCTACCCTTGAGTCGATGTCCATTGGCACCGTGATCCGATTCTCGACTCACGGATGACCCTGATTGATTCAGACTCTGGTGACGGCTTGATTGATGGCTTCCTGAGATGCTCCAGCGCTACCCCTGGTGGTATTGCTTGCCTAGATGATCCTAGTTTGGATAATACATCTGCTGCCTCATTTTCTGCTCTAGAAATGTGATGAAATTCACAACCGTCAAAATATCCCGAAATTTTTTGTACGTGGAAACGATATAATGCCATGTTTGCGTTCAGCGCATCCCAATGTCTAGACACTTGCTGAATCACCAGATCCGAATCGCCAAAACACATGATCCTTTTGATTCCAATTTCCTTGGCTACTTTAATGCCATGGACAAGTGCTTCATACTCGGCAACGTTGTTAGAAGCAGCAAAATGAATCTGCAACACGTACCTCAGTTGATCCCTCTTTGGAGATGTGAGCACTATCCGGCGCCTGACCCATTTTCGCCTTGGACCCGTCAAAATGCATTTTCGAATTCGGATCTGCGTTGGTGGTTCAGTCGCATTTCCATCCATTCTACAAAGAAATCTGCAACAGCTTGATATTTTATTGCATCTCGCCTATCATATTGTAGAGTGTATGGTGCCAGTTCAATAGCCCATTTGGCGACTCGGCCGCTGGCATCTTTGCTGCCCAATATATCCGAGATAGGTGCCTCGCATATTACCCAGATTGGGTGTTCTTGAAAATAATGTTTCAGCTTATTTGCTGCCATATATACCCCATATGTCATCTTCTGATAATACGGGTAATTCTGTTTCGAGACAGAGAGCACTTCGCTCAAGTAATACACCAGTCTTTGGACTGATTTGCCCCCTTCATGTTCAACCACTATTACTGCACTTACAACTCTGTTGGTTGCGGCGACATAGAGCAACATTGGCTCCTTGGATAATGGTGATGCTAATATTGGTGTTGTTGCCAACATTTTCTTTAGTTTATGGAAAGCGCTATCGGCTTACTGTGTCCATGTGAATTTATCTGATTTCTTCATCAGCTGATATAGTGGTAGGGATTTTTCACCTAGCCGACTAACAAACCTGCTCAACGAAGCCAGACATCTAGTGAACTTTTGGACATCATTGAGGGTTTTTGGCAATTCCATTATTTTGATGGCCTTGATCTTTATCGGGTTGGCTTCGATTCCTCGGCTGGATACACGGAATCCGAGTAACTTGCCAGCCAGGACACCAAATGTACATTTTTCCGGGTTAAGCTTCATCCGAAATCTTCTCAAGTTTGCGAATGTTTGACGAAAGTACTCAATTAGAGTATGACTTTGTTTGCTTTTATTACCATGTCATCGACGTATACTTGAACATTTTTGTCCAATTGAGCTTGCAAGCATTTTTGCATGCATCTTTGATATGTTGCGCCTGCATTTCTCAATCCGAATGGCATGGTGCGATAGCAATAAGCCCCGTACGGGGTGATAAAAGATGTCTTTATTTGATCATTCGGATTCAGTGGTATCTGATGGAATCCTGAATACGCATCCACAAACGACAACAACTCACACCCAGTAGTAGAATCTATGACTTGGTCGATCCGTGGCAGGGGAAATGGATCTTGTGGACACGCCTTATTGAGGTTCGTGTAATCAATACACATGCGCCATACCACTGCCATGTTCGGGTCATCTTTTTTCTTCTCGACCAAGACTGGATTTGACAACCAGTCCGGGTGCAGTACTTCCATGATGAATCCAACAGCTAAAAGTCTTGCAATCTCGGCAGCTATTACTTTCCTCCTATCTTCGACAAAACGGCAGAGGGGTTGCTTCACCGGCTTGGCATCTGGTCTTACATGAAGAGAGTGCTCAGCTAGCTCCCTCGGAACTCCTTGCAGATCTTGAGTGGACCATGCAAAGATATCCCAATTCTCACGGAGGAAGCTGGTGAGCTCGCTTTCCTATTTGTCTGTAAGGCCAGCCCCAATAGTAACTGTGCGCTCTGGGAAAGTTTCATCCACTTGCACCTTCTTGGTTTCCTTGGTAGCTTGAAATGACACACTGCCATGCGGGTTGGTGAGTGCTGGCATGGAAATTTGTGCTTCTTTGGCCAATGCTTCCACTTCCAACATCTGACTTTTCTCTTGTGCTATGACGAGTGACTCGGACAGTGAAGATTCGGCTGAAGCACAAGCAATAGATCTTTTGTAGTCCCCTTCAACTACGATCACCCCACATGGGCCTGGCAGCTTCATCTTTAAGTAAGCCATATGGGTAGTAGCCACGAATCTTGCCATAGCCGGCCTGCCGAGTAAGGCATGATAAGAGCTGACCAAATCAACCACCTCGAACTCTATGGCTTCAGTGCGACAGTTCTCTCTGTTGCTGAATAATACGTCGACCCAGATCTTTCCAATTGGCTCATAGGACAATCCCGACACAATACCATGGAAAGTGGTCTTAGTCGGCTCCAGCATGTTCATGGTAATGCCTAACTTGAGCATTGTATCCTTATACATGATGTTATGCTACTGCCACCGTCAATCAACACTTTGGAAAACTTGACATTGATATCTAGGCCCATGAATGTTGGATCCAAAACCAGAGCATATCCTCCTGGGGTTGGCATGATCTTGGGGTGATCTTTTATACTCCAAGTTATCTCTTGCTCAGACCAATGCATGTACTTGAGGATTGCAGGCATCGTGGCATTCACCTCCATCATTCGTCACTGCTGGCTCCTTTTGTCATTTGCCTCTGTGTCAAAGACAACATAACTCTGGTGATGTTATCTATACTCATTTCTAGTTCCATGACCGACATGAGCGTCGTCACCTCTTGGATTGTGCACCTGGTGCACAGCTTCTCTTCTTTCTTGATTCTGATACCTCGGCTACCTGTTTTCATATCTGTTGTCTACTCCCATTATCTGAGCATTTACTCCTGTAAGTGGTGGAGGGGGAGGTGGTGGAAGCTGCTTATTCGGCGAGTCCACTCTATCTCCTTTCTGAAACCAAGTGCATTGCCTCATCGTGTGATTGGCTGGTTTACTCGGACTAGGCGTGTGAAACTTACACGGCTGATCCAGCATCATCTCATAGGTGTATTTTTGTCGGTCCTGATACTGCTTCCTCTGATCGTATGGCCTTTTGCCGTCATTCTTCGGCACCCATTGTTGTTGTCCATTTGTCCTTTGATGCTGACTGCTTCCAGCATCTGGATGATCTTGACTCACAGCCGCCACCTGAGTCGAACCATACCTGTAATCTGGTCTTTCGTCTCTTCTCTTGCTTCTGTATTCAGATCTTTCCTGGCGCATTTGTGACCCGGCAACGTCATAGATCTGAGTCTCAGTCATCCCGTCTGCCGACATGAGCAGCGGCTGAGTCGGATCTCCTAACGCATACGAGTCAGTGATTCTTATCGTCTCTGCCAGGCTTGCCGGCATATCTCTTTGTAACCTTTGCCACATCACACTTCCATGTCTACATCCTTGTGCAAACCATGCGATTGCTTGTGACTCGATTACCCCTTCACAAGAGTTACGCATCGTACACCACCTTGTGAGGAATTCCCTGTCTGTTTCATTCGGTCTTTGCTTGCACATTGCTAGTTGTTATGGGAGATTCGGCCTCTTGTAAGAGCTCGTGAAATTTCTCACGAAAGCATCGTGAAAATCGATCCAACTGTTGATGCTTCCGGGTGGAAAATTGTTCAACCATACCCGAGCTGGTCCTTCCAGCATCTATGGCACATAATGTACCACCCATCTCAAGTTTGCCTGCGCGATCTTCACAGCGGTTCCATAATCTATGAGCCAGTCCTCTGGCTTTGTGCTTCCATTATACGTCTTTGTCCCTCTGGCCAGCCGGAAATTTTGCACCGGTGGCTCCTTCATGATCCTTGGGCCAAAGCACGGTGGACCCTGCGGACCTTGCGATTCAATTATCTCTTCCATTTTTTATGCGGTCAAGCTTCATACTTGCATCATCCGGCTGAGCTGGTGCGTTATTTGGAGCTGGATTTCCTCCTCCTGCCAAGTGAGTTCCGCGCCTAGCATGAGGCGCAATTTTTTTTCCCTCCATTGTCATTCCTTTGCCCTGCTTTTTCCTGGTTTTCATTCCCTTGGGGATTATTTCTTTTTGCCCCTCGCACATGCGCCGGGTTTCCTTGAACCACTGCCGGATCGTAGGCGACCATCTGCTTGTTTCTTCCAGAATCCACACTTTTTTCTTTTCTCGTCCTAGGTGCCGCTCCAGGTGAGGATGCTGTGTGCCCAGCCAATCTCGCCGGGACAGGAGTCGCCGAGTGAACCAACTGTGACCCCCTGCTATACCTGGATTTGCTCTGTAATACGCCTCATTCAGCATGCTGGCTTCTTTTACTAGTTCATTGACTCGTTCTTGTTGCCTTTTCTTTGCTTCCCCCTCCAAGTGGGGTAATTCTGCCATTGCTGCTTCTACCGCTCATAGATTAGCTGCTGCTATCTTATATGTTGGACACATGGCTGTCTCATTGCTGTTCTCCGGTGTTATCTTTGACGTCGCATCTGCCAGCTCTTCATTGAGGTTCCTTCCTCTCAATCTCGTTGCATCAAGCCGGGTCTTTGCGCCCTTGACTCGATTTTGCCGAGTTAAGCTCTCGAATGGTGATATCCACGTCCTGTTGTAACTGTGCTAGCTCCTTGGCTTTCTCCAGGACTTTTATCCTGGCTTCCTCCAACTCGGCTTGCACATGTGTCGGGTCCGTTGCATGTGCCACTGGCTCTGCCAACTTGTCTATCACTTCCTGCAGCTCCTTAGACCTCTTGCTCCTAGCTATGTTCTCTGGTTTTTCCAGCGGCGCCTTTGTTGTTCTTGCAACCCTTGGCGTTTCCTCATGATTTCCTCCCTCTCCGTTCTCATTCACTACTGGAACTATTGGAGGAGCTATGGGGTTTGTGGATGTCATCATTACCTCCATGGAGACGAGTTGGTGAAGCTTCCCAGTGACAGGAACCGCTGGCGGATCCGGCGCCAGGACGACGCGCTCAGGATATGTGCGCTCCACGTGCACCGCGACGTAGACCTGGTGCTCGCCAAACTTGATGAAGCGACCACCCCTAGGGAATGGCTTGGTCCCGAAGCAGCCCGCATTGTCGCTGACGAAGTTGAGCTCTCCAAACCTCTGGATGAGGCCGAAGTATACGCGCTCCCCGGTCTTGGCAATGATGTTGCCCGTCTGGATGAAGACTCCATCAAGCACCTGCTTCTGCCCCACGGTGGGCGCCAACTGTCGTGGTGGTGGCACGGCAGATGCCATGGGTAGGCTTAAGTTGGGGGCCGAATGGGTGCTTGTGGTCACCGGGGAGGGAGTGCACGGTCGAGCCATGCACGAAGAACAAGAAGAACTCTCCAGACTTAGCAATTCGATTGATACCCCAAAGATTACAAGTGCTCCTTGAGCTGTATAAGCTAGAGTTCACCGCACTAGTTCACTACTTGGTCCAACCCCCTTATACTACTGTTGTGCCCTCCCTTATATAGGCAGTGCTAGCTAGCTAATACCCCTTTGGGTTCTAGGGTTTACTGTTTGGATCTTGGTCCCTACAAAGTGGGCTAGGTCATGGGCTTTCCCTAAGCCCAGAGGCCTGGTCCATAAAGCTTGACAGCTAACGGTCTTCTGGTACGCTGCTTCTTGTTCCTTTTGGCGTCATGTTGTTACTTTGCACGTCAGCGTATGCTTTGGGCATCACCCGACTCCTTTTGTGTCACCCTGCGTCGCCCTTCTCTTTTGACCATGCTTTACCATGGTCCCTCCTGAACCTTTCTCGGAAAGGTGCCATGCGTCCTTCTTGACTCGGCCCTTCCTCGGTCGACTTGGCTTGTCGGTTCCTGCAAGGGTTACAACTTTGTCCTATGTGGGCCGACATAGTTCGTATGTCGGCTTTCATGCTTATCTTACCCGACCTGGTTCTTTCTTTACTCGAAGCCAACCCAGCTGCGCTATGTTTCCCCTCTCGTGACCCTACCGGGGTTTATCCCCCGACACTCCCATTGTTTGCACACGTAGAATCTATCACACCCGATCATCACGTGGTGCTTCAAAACGACGATTCTTAGCAACGGTGCCTACTAAGGACGAACACTTTATTACTTGATATTTATTGAGAGGGTTCATCTTATAATTCTACCGTTGCGATCTAAGCAATACAAGATGCATAAAAGGATTAACATCACATGTAATTCATAATATGTGATATGATATGGCCTTTCTTCTTATGCCTTCGATCTCCATCTCCAAGCACGAATATGATCTCCATCATCACCGGTGTGGCGTCAAGGTCAATGGCGCCGCTCCATGGTTGTTGTCCATCGGCATTAACTATTACAACTACTTTGAATAATAGACACGCGGGTCTTAACAAAATTTAAAGACAACCATAAGGCTCCTGCCGGTTGCCAACTTACAATAAGGATCATTGCATACATCATATATAATCACAATCATGGCCATACCACATCACAACACAAGCACTGCAAAAACAAGTTAGACGCCTCTAATCTTTCATTGCATGTTTTATGTGGCTGGGGATTTTGCATAAGAACCATTCTAACTTACGAACATGAACCACAATGTTGATACAAGTATTGTAAAGTGCCCATTGTAAATTGAATATTCACTATGGTGGGAAAGATAGACACCCGTAAAGCCACTTATGTAATACAAGTTGCATGTTGAGCGTGGAGTAAGTCTCATGAACGATGTCATGTAAGGTTAGCCCGAGCCGCTTCATCCCACCATCCCGCAAGATTTAAAGTACAAAAAAACAATTAACAACAAAAGCATAAACGCCCACAATAACCATGGTGTTCTACTCATGCAACAGATCTACGCATAGACACGGCTCTAATACCACTGTAGGGGTTCATAGCAAGGAAAACAAAAAAATTCTATCGCATGAACACACACAAGCCAAGATCTAATCTACTAGATCGGTGCAATGAGTTGATAGAGTACTAACCCTCAAAGATCCAAAGTGTTTAACGAGATCGGATTCTTAATGTAAAAGAGTGTTTATAATTAACACAACTCTTGAACACTTTCAAATTAAAAAATCATACAACTCTTAATGTAAAAGAGTGTTTATAATTGACACAACCCTTGAACACTTTCAAATTTAAAAAATTATAAAACTCTTAATGTAAAAGAGTATTTATAATTGACACAACTCTTGAACACTTTCAAATTAAAAAGATCATACAACTCTTAATGTAAAAGTGTGTTTATAATTGACACAATTCTTGAACACTTTCAAATTTAAAAAATTATACAACTCTTAATGTAAAAGAGTGTTTATAATTGACATAACTCTTGAACACTTTCAAATTAAAAAAATTATACAACTCTTAATGTAAAAGAGTTTTTATAATTGACACAACTCTTGAACACTTTCAAATTACAATTTGGACATGATAATTTTGTCCTAAGAAAATCATGAGAGTTTACCATTTTTAGAGTGTGAAAAGTGATCCCTAAACTAAAATCTTTATGCCTCGTGCATATACGAAAATTATACACCTTTGAACTCTTTGAAATCGCACTTAAGACATGATAATGTTGTGCTAAAAAAATCCTGATTATTTATCATTTTCATGGAGTGAAATATAATGCATAAACTTGCGTGTACGAAAATTATAATCCTTTGAACACTGTGAAATCGCACTTAATACATGATACCACTGTAGGGGTTCGTAGCATGGAAAACAAAAAAATTCTATCGCATGAACACACACAAGCTAAGATCTAATCTACTAGATCGGTGCAACGAGTTGATAGAGTACTAAACCTCGAAGTTCCAAAGCATTTAACGAGATCGGATTCTTAATGTAAAAGAGTGTTTATAATTGACACAACTCTTGAACACATTCAAATTCAAAAAATCATACAACTCTTACTATAAAAGAATGTTTATAATTGACAACACTCTTGAACACTTTCAAATTTAAAAAATTATACAACTCTTAATGTAAAAGAGTGTTTATAATTGAGACAACTCTTGAACACTTTCAAATTAAAAAAATTATACAACTCTTAATGTAAAAGAGTGTTTATAATTGACACAACTCTTGAACACTTTCAAATTGAAAAAATTATACAACTCTTAATGTAAAAGAGTGTTTATAATTGACACAACTCTTGAACACTTTCAAATTGAAAAAATTATACAAATCTTAATGTAAAAGAGTGGTTATAATTGACACAACTCTTGAACACTTCTAAATTACAATTTGGACATGATAATTTTGTCCTAAGAAAATCTTGAGAGTTTACCATGTTTAGAGCGTGAAAAGTGATCCCTAAACTAAATTCTTTATGCCTCGTGAATATACGAAAATTATACACATTTGAACTCTTTGAAATCGCACTTAGGACATGATAATGTTGTGCTAATAAAATCCAGATCATTTATCATTTTCATGGAGTGAAATATAATGCATAAAATTGCATATACGAAAATTATAAACCTTTGAACACTATGAAATCGCACTTAATATGTGATAATGATGTAGGGGTTCGTAGCATGGAAAAAAAATCAATCGCATGAACACACACAAGACAAGATCTAATCTACTAGATCGGTGAAACGAGTTGATATAGTACTAACCCTCGAAGATCCAAAGCATTTAACAAGATCGGATTCTCGTGGTTGATGTAGTTGTTCACTTGCCGATCTCAAGATCGCGTAGACGATCCATCCGGCGCCGCATTCCGGTAGCGCTCCCGCAATCGGTCACACATTCGGTACTCGATGAAGACCTTCCTCTCCCTTGTTCCAGCAGGCAGCGGAGGTTGTAGATCTCTCCTCGCGATTCCAATAGCATGACGGCATGGTGGTGGAAGTAGATGGGAAATCCCGCAGGGCTTCGCCTAAGCCGGAGAGGGTATGGTGGAGTAGAGAGGGACCTTGGAAACTAGGGTTTAGAGGCCAATGGGGTGGAGGTAGCCGATGGCTAGGTTTTAGCTAGGATGCGGTTTAGAGGAGATCTAGGGCGGCTGCAACTAGAGGGGGGTCGACCTAGGGTTTCAATTGTGGGTCAAGGGGGCGCCCTCCCCTCCTTTTATGAGAGGGAGAGGAGGCAAGTGGATGGGGAGTCCTCCCCAACTCCCCTTGCTTAGCCGGCGGCAAGGAGGAGGAAGGAAACTTTCCCTAAGTGGGCTTCCTCTCCTCCCTCCACTAGGCAACCATGTTGGGATTTGACTTTTCAAATTGGCATTTGACTTTTCAAACTAGAGTTTGATTTCTCTCTTCCCATTGCCCAGCAAAGTGACCTAGGACATGATGCAACCTTTCCACTTTGGTATGACACATCCATGTGCCCTTCCCATTTTGGAGTGATGGACCTTCTAGACCCTTCTAGAAGATTCCAGTGAAAACACCGAAAACATTTCTGAACTCCGGAATTGGACTTTCCTTATATGAATCCTATTCTCCGGACCATTCCAGATCTCCTCCTGATATCCCGGATCCTATCCGAGACGCCGAACAACATTCGATCTCTCCATATCTACTAAACAACATTGAATCCTTAAGTGTGTCTCCCTATGGTTCGTGAATTTTGAAGATATGATCGAGACTCTTCTCTGAATAATAACCAATAGAGGAATTTGGAAATACAATTGGCTCCCACATATTTATACGATTACTTCATGATCGAATGAACCATTTACATACGGCACCAATTTCCCTTTGTCTCGCGATACTTTACTTATCCGAGGTTTGATCGTCGGTATCTCTGCATACCTAGTTCAACCTCGTTACCGATAAGTACTCTTTACTTGTTCTTGTGATATGTGATCCCTTGTGATCTAGTCACATGCTTGCAAGCCAATTGGATGACATTCCATCAAGAGGGCCCATAGTATATCTATCAGTCATATGGATGGACAAATCCCACTCTTGATCCATGTGCCTCAACACATACTTTCAGAATACTTACTACCACCTATATAACCACCCAATTATGAAGTGGTGTTTGATGTCATTAAAGCATCGATCCGGTGATGGTGATTAACATGATATCATGGTCGAAGGATTTAGGTTACTATGTATTTGAAAGCTTATAGCAAGTGAACTATTTAAATGACTTGATCTTATCCTATGCTTAACTATAGGAGTATGTCCATCACATCATTCTCCTAATGATATGACTTTGTTATCAATAACATCTAATGTTCATGATCAGGAAACCATGACCATCAATTAATCAACAAGCTAGTTTAACAAGAGGCTTTAGTAGGGACTCTTACATGTTTACAAGTCACACAAGTATTAATGTTTCCGATTAATACAATTATAGCATGGGATTTCAACATTTATCATAAACATAAAAATATGATAATAACCACTTTATTATTGCCTCTTGGGCATATCTCCAACAAATGATGTGCTAACAAAATTTTGAGATATTATCATTTTCTCCCCATTTTCATAGAGTGGAATGTAATGCATAAACTTGCATGTATGAAATTAGACTTTGGACATAATAATGTTGTGCTAAGAAAATCTTGAGAGATTATCATTTTCATAGAATGTAATGCATAAACTTGCACATGGAAAAAATTATACACCTTTGAACTCTTTGAAATCGCACTTTGGACTTGATAATGTTGTGCTAACAAAACCCTGATCATTTATCATTTTCATGGAGTGAAATATAATGCATAAATTTGCATATATGAAAATTATACACCTTTCAACACTTTCTCTTCAAATTATATTCAAAATCATTTGTTTATGGAGTTGAAGTACTGGCGGCAACCTCCTTATTTTGCATGGATAGAGGGATGCCCCCAACAGATATAGGGGTTATCCTGTCCGCTAGATCACAAAGGATCAATGGTTGGTGGGCACGATCCACGTGATAATTGTATCGACCAATCAGAGCATAGCAGCCAAGATGAGAACATGTGTGAGAGTTTGTGACTAAGAGAGAGGAAAAAACTGAATAGAACTTAAAAACCAAGGGAAAAACTAAGTAGAACTTAAAAACAAGGGCAAAACTGATAAAGGGATTCAAATAGAAAACAGAAAGAGATTTTAAAAATGGAATATGCTTATTTATACCATAAAATACATCTTGGCATACATCAAACTATTTGCAATTCAAATATATATTAGTTTGACAATTATTGTCTCATTTAGACAAACTATGTTTTGGGGAGGGATGTTTTGGGAAGAGGATTGAGTAGAAAGCCATGAACCTTCATAGATAGTAGGTGATTTGAGAAGTGGTGATTTTGGTTAAAACTTGATTTATATACATTTCTTATAGTGGCAGGTCACATAATAAGACTCCCTGGGTAGATGCCACTATGTTTTGATCTTTTTGAATTTGTTGTGCAAAAAATGACTCAATTAGCTAGCTAAAACCCATTCGTTGACTCTCTGTTGACCAGCCACCGGAGGGTAAAAGTGAGTATCTTGCACACGGTAGTGTTAGTACTGGAGGGAAAAACTGAGTACAACCAAACTACCAGTGTTACACTTGAGGGTATAACTAAACACAACTAGGTGGCCAGGGTTAGACACGAGGGCGCTTAACGGTTATGCGGTGCACGGTGGTGCAATGAAACGTATCCTCCCTTCACCTTTATAGAGGCCTCCTCAGTCTCACTCATCACTCAGTTGCTCACTCACGCAACCGTATCCAATGTCCCATCACCTTCTGCAAACCCCCAAGAAAAACCCAACCACGCCGACGATGGAGAAGAACGGTACGGTGGCCATCGTCGCCTCCAAGGCCACCGGCGAGGAGGCCCCCGTAGAGGCATCAAAGGCGGCCGCCTTCCCTGTTCTGACCCCATCCCCACTTATGGCATAGCCGCCAGTGAGTAGGCCCCCGCCAGTCTCGAGTAGACCCTGCATGGCTAGGACCCCTACGAGGAGGAGGATTACATCGGGCCTTAGAACCCCTATGACACTAGCATCGCCGACCCATGGTCGGAGGTAACTAGGGTTTTCTCCCCTTCCTTTGTTCTTCACCCATTCCCATTGTTGGATGCTAGATCGTGTGTTATTAGGATTCGGCTATTTGTATTTTAAATCGTTGGATGCTAGAAATATTTTTACAGTAGCTAATCCTCTTGTGTTATATCTCGTATTTCTATGAATTCCCCTATTCGTATTTCAATCCTATTTTATTTGTCCTTCGAGTTGCATTTAAGGGATTCCCTAGTTAGTACCAGCGTCGATCTATAGTTGGGATGAGTATTCAATTTGGTTTGAGATTTGGGGATTGGAGAATAATCAGGGGATCTCAATCGGTTAATTTATGCAAGTAATCAATCCCGATAATCAAGGTATCTCAATCGTGTCCTTATTGCAATGTACTGTTTTTCCAACAGGTGGATAGTAGCGACGTCTGCAGCGACAACGAGTCCATGGACACCAAGACTCTTCAGGTGCTGGGGAGGCTGAAGTCTGGCCAGTATGACAACTTATTCACTGGCGACGTCTACAGGTGCCCCTTCTGCCCAGGAGCCTAGCCATCAACTTCAACTCCCTCGCGAAGCATGCCGAGGACGTGAAGACCTGCGGTCTATCCGTAAACGTCAATGGCTTAAGAGCCAAGCATGCAGGCACTCGGTTTTCACCTCCGCAACCTCCATAAGGTGGCCATCAAGGAGGGTCGCATGCCCCCGATAAGGCCCAAGGAGCACAAGGTCAAAGGACTTGTCAACACCCGGGTTTTTAATCCCAGATGCCTGTTATGCCATACATCGCAATCCCAGGATTACCATTTTTGCGAGACATAACAGAATTGGATACCATAGTACATCATCCATTACAAACGATACATAAGTTCTTACACAAATAGGGATCTCATGATCCAGTTCTTAATACAACATCAAGCAGCGGAATACGTAGTAATAACGGTAGCATAGCCGAAGCTCCATCTTCGGGGTCATAGGCAATGCTGACGATGGGAGATGATCCTAGTTGTCGTAACCTTCCTAGGGTCCATCCTCCAGGTACTCCTCTTCATAGTCTGGCCATGGGAATAGCCAGGGACAAAGCCATGAGTACTCTTTAAGTACTCGCAAACTAATACTAACAAGTGAAATGGGGTTTTGATAATAGGACACTAGGCTCTAGGGTTATTTTGCAAAAGCCAGATTTATCTCTAAGAAGTTCCAAAGCTAATCACAATTTTATAACTCCTAAGTGGGCTCTTGTACTCATGTCACAACCCTGTTGTGTTCAAGTCAAAGTCTCAATTCATTTCACAAGTCATTTTGAAAAGTCTGACGGGGAACAATATGGCCACTCCAACTGTCCATAACCGCGGACGTGGCTATTCGAATAGTTTGACACTCTGCAGAGATTGTACACTTTCACCACAACATTCGATACATCCGTCAGGAACAAATCCTGAATTCAGCATACTCAGTATGAGGATAATCAATCCTAACCTTTCAATTACACGCCCTAGTTTAAGCACCTCTCCTGTGAGTTTGGCCTCCCAACCATGACCAACTGTCATCTTGGGTACTGCACAGGTGGACAATCTTCACAAGGTAGGCTCAGCTCAGACCTTGGCCGTGAGGGAACTAATACTAAGGTATATAAGTTTCCAATCAAGCCCTACCCAATCTTCGGGTATTGTGGTTGTACGATAAAATTGGAATGGTACCGCATCCAGACAACCATCAGTTTTATAAAGGGCTAAGGCTCATGCCTCAACATTTTCATCACCAAAATCATCAGGTGTTCGGAAACACATGTCCAAAACATTTCAATAGAATGATCCATCATTCCAAGGTTTTCATAACCATTTTTCCACCAAGTATTCCCATCTAAAGTTGATCAAGTTTTATGCTTAGCACTAGCATCTACAAGTGGGGGTAAGCAATAATGAGGGGTAGTAAACTAGTGGAGTTCTAACTAAGTTCAATCTCATGCCTTAGGATGACATCAAGATTATCTAGCTTAGGCCAAATTTTATGCTCTTTATGCAACCTTCACATATCTTTCTAGTATCTATCATTCACTTAAGTAAACTCTAAGTAATAGCTTTGATAAAGAAATAAAGTATAAAGCTTGTAAGTAAAAACTAGGATTGGTTTATCAAGTGGATATGATCACATATGCTTAAGGCATATAGTGGGCAGAGTAACAAGTAGTGGTTTGTGGCATCAGTAGGGTATCTTGCAAGGGTTAGCTTGCATTGGTCCACTTAGTTAATAAAGCTTGCATCAATATCAGTATAAGCTTGCCTTGTGCAGAGCAGTGGTTGAAGTTCTCCTCGGCTTCTTCTTCGTAGAATCCTCCTTCCTCCTCGTATCCTTGGTCGGTACTAGCGTCTATGAATAAATACGATGTACACAATCACCAAACAATACTTAACTACTTGCAATCATCACACACAAGGGTCCTATAGATGATCTATCATCATCTCTAACATTACAATATTAAGGCTTGGTTTAATTCCTTTTATTTTTAGAAAAGTAATTTCTACTCATTGAAAAACTACTTAAGATTTAATATTCTCCAAACCCAAACATGGGATCATGTTGACACATGTCATCACCACATATTTTAGTTCATGGGAATGTGATTTAAAGTGGTGTCACAATTTAATAAGGTTTTACCCTTTTATTTTAATTAAATAAAGTGACTAGAAATGCCAATGGGGCATTCTTTTATTACTTGAACATTATTTCTGCAAGTAAACCTATATATTTTTATATATTCTGAAAGGTATGGTTAAATGTGATTTTTGAGAGTTGGAATCAACTCAAAAGCTATTATGGTTTAAATTTGAAAAATGTTTGAATGCAGAAAAGCTTCTGCCTTGTTATTTTTACCATGGGTGATCTATAGATCCAAATGACTTGAATCCAACGGGCTTGGATTCAGCATTCCCAGAATTTTCTAACAAAATTGGTTTCATTCAATTTGGTGCACTGAATCGATCTGGATTGATTTTTGAAGTTGGGTATAGAAGTGAGTTTGAAATAAAATAGAAAAGGTATAATTCAAATAACTGGGCTGCGCGGGAAACGATACTGGGCCGGCCTGCTAAGCGTAGTGCTTCCGCGGGCTGCTTAAGTGGCTGTCCCCACTCATCAGTGAGACAGGGGGTGCAAAGCGGTACGGGGCAACGTGGTGTGTTCGATCTGATTCTAATCCAACGGCTGAGGGTCATCGTCGATGTTGGGCAACGCCGGCGAGAAAGAAACCTAGCACGGACAGTGGGGATTGCTGGGGGCTCACCGGGGTGCAGGCGAGGGTCGGCGAGGCGGGCGAACGATGAAGTCGACGATGGCGAACTCAGGGGTGGTCGCGGCAGCTCCTGGGGTGGACGAAATCGATGGCGCCCTTCTTCTCCAGAGGCAGCAGGCTCCGGTGAAATTTTGGCGATGCGCTGCTTGCCTTGCTCCGGAACTGAGGTGGGGTGGTTCTGGGTGAGAGAGGAGTGGAATGGTGTGAAGAATTCGAGCGGGGGAGTCCTCTATTTATAGTCTCGACAGTGAGACCGAACGGCATGAGCAGGCGACGGTGACAACATGGCTACGGGCTGCTAGAGGCATGGCCGGCGGTGGCGACCGCTTGGTGGTCTCCTAGCGATGCTCTACGGCTTTAATGCGCTTGTAGGGGCGGTGCCGTTTGGACTGGAACACGCGACGCTCTGCGTGGCAGAGGCGGCATCTTCGACGGCGAGCGGTGGCTGTGCGTCACAGGGCGGCGAACGGGGATGTCTGGCAGTCCCCTGGGTCGGTCGTGATCGTGTGTGCACGCGGTGAGGGCGGCGCACGGTCTGTGGGCTTCGGTTGAGGGTGGCGCTCTGGCCCACGCTCGGCATGGTTGCTGGCGGTCTGGGCGCGGTCCGTGCGTGTGGTCCAGTGGTGGTTCGAGCCGGATGTGGAGTGGCGGTGGACGGTGGGCTGCCTCCGAGACAAGGTTGGCACGGCTAAATCTCCTCCTAGCTTGCTGTCTCTACTGGGGTGGCATGGGTGTACTCGGCTGTTCACCATTGATGGCAATGCCAATCTTACAGTGGGGCTAGTGCTTGGTTTAACTTGCTAGATGATCTACTGAGATGGTTGTGAGCTAGAGAGGGAACAAGTTAGGCTTCAATCACTGCTCACTATAGTGTTTAGATTTTGTATGATTTGTGTCTGCAACCTGTTTGATAAAATGGCTGCATGAATTCAAGTTTTGAATTTTGAAAAGATTTTTGGTGGGTGTGCTAGGTTGGTGCTGGTGAGTCTGCAGATGCTTGGGTTTTAAAAGTTGAGCTTGTTTGAGTGGTTTTTGAAAAAGTGGGATCTTCTCATATAATAAAGATTCAATTTTGAATTGTCATTTAAACTATGCATTTGAAAGTTTCTGGATGATCACAAAGTGGGCCTTGATACCTTGTTATGAGTACATTCAAGGGGTGCAAAGATCCAGAAAAGTTTCTGTTAGGTTCTGAAAGTTTGAGACAACCAAAGTAGGCATGGGAGTTAAATTGGTCAAAATGATCATTCATTTATTTTATTTGTTTTGATTTATTTGTCTTTAGGAGAAGTGTGGGAAATGTTTTAGATGATGTTTATTTCACCTAAGAAACATTTTACAAGCAAAGAAACACACAAACAAGGTGGTTCAAAAGAATTTCAAATTCAATGCATACTCATATGCATGCTTTCATAATTTTATTTACAAAAGTTTTTGTTAACCCTAATTTTGATGATTAGAGTTTGATGATCCAAGTTTAGTATTTTTGGGATGTTACAAACCTTCCCCCCTTAAACAAAATCTCGTCCAGAGATTTGAAAAAGGATGAAAAGATTACCTAGGATTTGAAGAGATCGGGAAACTCCGTCCTGATGTGATCTTCGCGCTCCCAGGTAGCTTCCTCTTCCGTGTGGTTGCTCCACTGAATCTTGAGAAATTTGATGCTTCGGGTTCGGGTAGTTCGAAAAGCTTCTTCCAAAATACGGATGGGTACTTCGGGATAGGTCAGGTCATCGTTGATCTCTATGGTCTGGTGATCGATATTCTTGAACACTTTGGTCTTCTCGGGGACTTCGAGACACTTGCGAAGTAACGAGATATGGAACACATTGTGCACGGCTAACATCTCTTTGGGTAGTTCCAATTGATATGATACTTCTCCTCGATGGTTCAGAATCTTGAAGGGTCCTATATATCTGGGGGCTAACTTTCCCTTGAGTTGGAAACGCTGCATTCCCTTCAATGGCGATACTTTTAGATAAACAAAGTCTCCTACGTTGAAGGCGAGGTCTGTACGTCTCTTGTCGGCGTAACTCTTCTGTCTGGATTGGGCAGTCTTGAGGTGCTCACGAATATTGTGAACCTTCCCTTCTACTTCTCGTAGGATGTCGGGTCCAAAAATCTGACTCTCTCCTACTTCCAACCAGTTCAAAGGGGTACGACACTTCCTTCCGTACATGAATTCAAAGGGGACTGTTTGCAAACTGGCTTGATAACTGTTGTTATATGAAAATTCTGCAAATGGCAGACAGTCTTCCCACTTGGATCCATATTCTAACACACATGCTCTCAGCATATCTTCGAGTATTTGGTTTACTCGCTCCGTTTGTCCATCGGTCTGAGGGTGATACGCGGTACTAAAATCTAAGCGGGTTCCTAAACCTTCTTGGACTTTCTTCTAGAATCTCGAGGTAAACTGAGTTCCTCGATCCGATACGATGTTCTTGGGGACTCCATGCAAACTAACGATTCTAGCGATGTACAACTCTGCTAGCTTCGAACTCTGATATGTGGTCTTGACGGGAAAGAAATGGGCGACTTTGGACAATCTGTCCACTATGACCCAGATAGAGTCATTTCCCCTACTAGAAGTAGGCCAAAGGATAAAGTCCATTCCTACAGAATCCCATTTCCATTCCGGAATCTGCAAGGGTTGCAACAATCCAGCGGGTCTTTGATGTCCTGCCATGACTCGCTGACAAATATCACACTTGGCGATATAACTTCCGATTTCTCTCTTCATATTATGCCACCAAAATTGCTCTTTTAAATCTTGATACATCTTAGTTCCTCCGGGATGGATAGAATAAAGAGTATCATGAGCCTCCTTCAAGATAACTTATTTCAACTCAGAATCTGCTGGTACACAAAGGCGTCCTTTGTACCACAGAACTCCTTCTTCGTCCTCGGTGAATCCGGGTACTTTGCCTGTACCGATACGACGCTTGATTCCGACTATACTGGCATTTCCCTTCTGCGCCTCTTTAATCTGACTGATCAAAGTGGGCTGAAGTTCTATGCTAGCCAAAAATCTTCACTTACTAATTCCATTCGAAAAGCTTCCATATCTTTGTGCAAACTTGGTTGCTCCTTCAAAATCATGGAGTTCAAGCGGCACGGCAATCTGCTGAGGGCATCGGCTACTATGTTGGCTTTACCAGGGTGATACTGAATGTCCAGATCATAATCCTTGATTAGCTCAATCCATCTTCTCTGCCTCATATTCAGCTCCTTCTGAGTGAATATATACTTTAGGCTCTTGTGATCCGAATAGATCTCACAACGGTTTCCCATCACGTAATGTCTCCATGTTTTCAGGGCTAAAACTACGGCTGCGAGTTCAAGGTCATGGGTTGGGTAATTTTGCTCATGTTGCTTCAGTTGTCGAGATAGATATGATATAACTTTGCCTTCTTGCATTAGCACACATCCGAGACCAATCTTGGATGTGTCGCAATACACATCGAAGGGCTTCGTGATATCTGGCATGATCAAGATTGGGGCTGAAATTAATCTCCTCTTGAGTTCTTGAAAACTTGCTTCACATTTGTCGGTCCATTCAAACTTCTTGTCCTTCTTCAGCAATTGGGTCATGGGTTTGGCGATACTAGAGAATCCTTCTACGAATTTGCGGTAATATCCCGCCAATCCGAGAAATGCATGAACTTGGGTTTGGGTGGTTGGGGCTTGCCAATCTTCTACATCTTTCACTTTGGCAGGGTCAACGGCAATTCCCCCGGCTGATACAATGTGACCGAGGAATCCTACCTCCTGTAACCATAATTCACATTTGCTAAACTTTGCATACAGCTGATGCTCTCTAAGGGTTCCAAGAATGGTCCTTAGGTGTAGCTCATGTTCTTCTTCTGATTTGGAATAAATCAGAATGTCATCAATGAAAACAACGACAAACTTATCCAGGAAGTCCATAAAAATCTTATTCATGAGATTCATGAAATAAGCGGGGGCATTGGTTAGTCCGAAAGACATGACTGTATACTCATACAATCCATATCTGGTGGTAAAGGCAGTCTTTCGAATATCCTCTGCACGAATCTTGAGTTGATGATAGCCGGTTCTAAGATCAATCTTAGAAAACACTTTGGCACCGGTCAACTGATCAAACAAATCTTCTATCTTGGGCAAGGGGTACTTGTTCTTGATGGTGACATCATTCAATTTTCGATAATCCGTACACAAACGGTTACCTCCATCCTTCTTGTCCACAAACAAGACAGGTGATCTCTAGGGGGACGCACTTGGTTGAATTAATCCTATTTCCAACATGGAATCCAGTTGCTTCTTCAGTTCTGCTAGCTCTGACGGGTTCATACTATAGGGTCTCTGGGCTATCGGTCCAGTTCCGGGGATTAGTTCGATGATAAACTCGATATCCCGATCTAGGGGCATACCGGGCAAAACATCTGGAAATACATCGAGGTATTCACAGACTATCCGGACTTGGTCAATGGTAGGTTGGGCTATACTCTTGTTGCATTTGAATTGACGAGGTAAGGTTTCAGATATATGCTCGACTGATATTCCTACTGCATCTTGGTCATGGTTATGGCTTTCTTGGCACAGTCAATCAATCCTTTATGTTTGGACATCCAATCCATTCCTAGTACTACTTCCAAACCTTTAGTTCCGAGTACTATCAGATTTGCATAAAAATCTATGCCATGGATTCGGATAGGGACGGCTTTGCAAATTTGCCTAGCCTTGGTGGTTGATCCGGGAATTTGAACAATCATAACATGCTTTAGTTTGGTTGGTTGAATTTTACTAGTTCATGCAAATTCTTCGGTGACAAATGAATGCGATGCACCAGAATCAAACAACACTCTTGCAAGTACTGAATTAACAGAAAACATACCCAGCACGACGTCTGGCGCTTCCTGAGCTTCTTCAGCATGCATGAGAAAAAGACGGCCGTTGCGGTTGAGTGAATTCCCTGGGGCAAATCTTCTTCCTGGCTAAACACGACGCTGCTGCTGAGCTGGTACATTGGCATTGGGGGCTGTAGCATTCTTCTTGTTGGGGCACTCGTTGGAATAGTTGCCTTTATTTCCACAGTCATAACAAGTCACTTGCAACTTGTCCTTTGCTGCTGCAGGCACAGCATTGCTTCCAGTTCTCGGGGCAGTGTTGGTGTTTGCGGTAGCATTATTGTTGTTGAACTTGGGTGGGGCACGGTTGAAATTGCTAGCGTTGCCGGGGTTGTTGTGATTTCCTCCGGGTCTAGGGTTTCCACGGTTGGGATAGGTCGGACGGTTCATCGGGGGTCTGTTGGTTCTTGGGGCAAATCCTAGAGATGGGTTGGGGCGATACTTTGGGGTCTGATGGGTTCCTGGTTGATGCATCATGCGACGCTTGCGGTTCTCATTGGCTTGGTTGATCTTTCCTTCCATCTGGATAGCAGAGTCGACATGGGCTTCAATATCAGCAAAGGGGATATTGACTAACACCGTCTGCATCTCGCCATGCAGACCATTCAGGAACCTTTCTTTCTTCTTGGCTTTGCTGTCGATCTCATCCGGGGCATACCTAGCTAATGACAAAAAATTGTCACGGTATTCCACTATAGTCATCCTTCCTTGCTTCAGCTCTCTGAACTCGTCTCTCATTCTCTTGATCAAACCTGGTGGCACATGGGTTCTGCTAAACTTGACCTTGAATTCCTCCCAGGTCATCATCTAGCCTCCGGTCATTGCGTGAACACTGTTCCACCATGCCCTGGCATCTCCGTCTAGATAGTGGGTGGCGAACAGGACTTTCTCTTTGGCTTCCACTCCAGCAACTTCTAAGTTATTTTCCATGGTTTGCAGCCAATCATCGGCGTCTAGGGGTTCTTCTGACTTAGTGAAAACAGGTGGGTTGGTATTCTGGAAGTTCTTGAGCTTAGATCCATGGTTGTCCTGATTTCCGTGGCCTTGGTTGTTGTGGGCAAGTTGGGCTATCTGCTGAAGTGTGGCTAGCTTGGCTTGACTTTCGGCTCTTTCAGCTTCGCGGTCAGAAGTCAACATTTGCAGAATCTGCAACATCGGGTCCGGGGATGAACCACTTCCTCCACGTGGCATCTGAAGATTTAGATAGATCATGAGAAAAGAGGGAAATTTCTAAAGTTTTGGGTCTTTGGGAAAAAAATTAAAGTTTGACTCAGATTTTTCTAGTAACTTGCTTTTCATTTATTCATTCATTCATAGCACCCGATACAACACACACCACAATAAAGAAAAACAGATGGTTTTAAGAACCATTCTGAGAACTACGATACAGTGGGACCGAATACTACTCACTACGCTAGTGCTCAAGTGCTACTACTCCTTGGAATATGTGGCCTCATCATCCTCATCATCATCGATGAAGGCGAAATCGTCCTCATCGGTGAAGAAATCCATAGCCTGATCCTCCAGAAAATCATCGTCATCGCTGAGATAGGAGTAGGGGTCTCCACGAAGATCCTCTCTGGCATTCTCCCTTTCCTCCAACTGCATGTCTCTCTCGTGGATGGTCTCATCCAGAGATGAGATGCGGTGGCGAAGACGGGCAATGATGCGCTCCTTCTTGTCGAGCTGACGGCGGCGAGACTTGCGATCCTTTGCTAGCATGGCGATGGTTTGGTCCTTCGTCTTGATGATGGCAGACTTGTGGTTGCAGTAGTCATGGCAGTTGTCTAACTCATGCTGACGATCGTACATCATGAAGCTAAGGTGGTCCAATTGAGTCTTCAGCTCGGGGTGGTATGGGGCTTCCAGTGGTTGTCCATTAGCATCACGCCTTGGGCAAAACTCAAAGCGAGTACCCTTGATCTGATTGATGCTCTGCCCACACAGAAGGGAAAGAGCTTCCTGTATGGCCCTGGCAAGTCCATCGAGCCAGTTGTTCTCTCTTAAGGTAAACTGAATTCCCTCAGCAGTGGGAGGTTCAATCTTTCCTCGGAGACTTGCAACAATTAGCCACTACAGATCTTCTCCTCCTTGATCATTGAGCTGAGCTCCGAAGAACTCGGAGTGCGGATGCTCCAGAAGTTCCGAAAGCTGGTCCAAATCCCTCTCAAAGATCAGGTCTCCCCCATTCCCCAGCTGATAAAACTTGCTGTACTTCACGTCCATCTATAAGAATATAAGATGAGTAAGTTAGTAGAGTGATCAAGTGGGTCAAAATTTTATGTAGTTGCAAGAGTTTTTGAGGAACATGAATTTTCATGAAAGAATCAAAGGGATAAGAATGAGAATACGTTTTTGTAAATATTTGTTTTCTTTGGTTTTGAAACTAAGTTTTTGATTCAAACGTCCATTCTAACTAGGGTCTCCTATGGTCAGGATCGATCTGATACCAACTTGTCAACACCCGGTTTTTAATCCCAGATGCTTGTTATGCCATACATCGCAATCCCAGGATTACCATTTTTATGAGACATAACATAATTGGATACCATAGTACATCATCCATTACAAACGATACATAAGTTCTTACACAAATAGGGATCTCATGATCCAGTTCTTAATACAACATCAAGCAGCGGAATACGTATTAATAACGGTAGCGTAGGCGAACATCTTCGGGGTCACAGGCAATGCTGACGATGGGAGATGATCCTAGTTGTCGTAACCTTCCTGGGGTCCATCCTCCAGGTACTCCTCTTCATAGTCTGGCCATGGGAATAGCCAGGGACAAAGCCATGAGTACTCTTTAAGTACTCACAAACTAATACTAACAAGTGAAAGGGGGTTTTGATAATAGGACACTAGGCTCTAGGGTTATTTTGCAAAAGCCAGATTTATCTCTAAGAAGTTCCAAAGCTAATCACAATTTTCTAACTCCTAAGTGGGCTCTTGTACTCATCTCACAACCCTGTTGTGTTCAAGTCAAAGTCTCAATTCATTTCACAAGTCATTTTGAAAAGTCTGACGGGGGAACAGTATGGCCACTCCAACTTTCCATAACGCGGACGCGGCTTTTCGAATAGTTTGACACTCTGTAGAAATTGTACACTTTCACGACAACATTCGATACATCCGTCAGGAACAAATCCTGAATTCACCATACTCAGTATGCGGATAATCAATCCTAACCTTTCAATTACATGCCCTAGTATAAGCACCTATCCTGTGAGTTTGGCCTCCCAACCATGACCAACTGTCATCTTGGGTACTGCACAGGTGGACAATCTTCACAAGGTAGCCTCAGCTCAGACCTTGGCCGTGAGGGAACTAATACTAAGGTATATAAGTTTCCAGTCAAGCCCTACCCAATCTTCGGGTATTGTGGTTGTACGATAAAATTGGAATGGTATCGCATCCAGACAACCATCATTTTATAAAGGGCTAAGGCTCATGCCTCAACATTTTCATCACCAAAATCATTAGGTGTTCGGAAACACATGTCCAAAACATTTCAATAGAATGATCCATCATTCCAAGGTTTTCATAACCATTTTTCCACCAAGTATTCCCATCTAAAGTTGATCAAGTTTTATGCTTAGCACTAGCATCTACAAGTGGGGGTAAGCAATAATGAGGGGTAGTAAACTAGTGGAGTTCTAACTAAGTTTAATCTCATGCCTTAGGATGACATCAAGATTATCTAGCTTAGGCCAAATTTTATGCTCTTTATGCAACCTTCACATATCTTTCTAGTATCTACCATTCACTTAAGTAAACTCTAAGTAATAGCTTTGATAAAGAAATAAAGTATAAAGCTTGTAAGTAAAAACTAGGATTGGTTTATCAAGTGGATATGATCACATATGCTTAAGGCATATAGTGGGCAGAGTAACAAGTAGTGGTTTGTGGCATCAGTAGGGTATCTTGCAAGGGTTAGCTTGCATTGGTCCACTTAGTTAATAAAGCTTGCATCAGTATCATTATAAGCTTGCCTTGTGCAGAGCAGTGGTTGAAGTTCTCCTCGGCTTCTTCTTCGTAGAATCCTCCTTCCTCCTCGTATCCTTGGTCGATACTAGCGTCTATGAATAAATACGATGTACACAATCACCAAACAATACTTAACTACTTGCAATCATCACACACAAGGGTCCTATAGATGATCTATCATCATCTCTAACATTACAATATTAAGGCTTGGTTTAATTCCTTTTATTTTTAGAAAAGTAATTTATTCTCATTGAAAAACTACTTAAGATTTAATATTCTCCAAACCCAAACACGGGATCATGTTGACACATGTCATCACCACATATTTTAGTTCATGGGAATGTGATTTAAAGTGGTGTCACAATTTAATAAGGTTTTACACTTTTATTTTAATTAAATAAAGTGACAAGAAATGCCTATGGGGCATTCTTTTATTACTTGAACATTATTTCTGCAAGTAAACCTATATATTTTTATATATTCTGAAAGGTATGGTTAAATGTGATTTTTGAGAGTTGGAATCAACTCAAAAGCTATTATGGTTTAAATTTGAAAAATGTTTGAATGCAGAAAAGCTTCTGCCTTGTTATTTTTACCATGGGTGATCTATAGATCCAAATGACTTGAATCCAACGGTCTTGGATTCAGCATTCCCATACCTTTCTAACAAAATTGGTTTCATTCAATTTGGTGCACTGAATCGATCTGGGTTGATTTTTGAAGTTGGGTACAGAAGTGAGTTTGAAATAAAATAGAAAAGGTTTAATTCAAATAAATGGGCTGCGCGGGAAACGATACTGGGCCGGCCTGCTAAGCGCAGTGCTTCCGCGGGCTGCTTAAGTGGCTGTCCCCACTCGTCAGTGAGACAGGGGGTGCGAATCGGTACGGGGCAACGTGGTGCGTTCGATCTGACTCTAATCCAACGGCTGAGAGTCATCGTCGACGTTGGGCAACGCCGGCGAGAAAGAAACCTAGCGCGGCCAGTGGGGGTTGATGGGGGCTCACCGGGGTGTAGGCGAGGGTCGGCGAGGTGGGCGAACGACGAAGTCGATGACGGCGAACTTAGGGGTGGTCGCGCCAGCTCCTAGGGTGGACGAAATCGATGGCGCCCTTCTTATCCAAAGGCAGCGGGCTCCGGTGTAATTCCGGCGATGCGCTGCTCGCCTTGCTCCGGGACTGAGGTGGGCTGGTTCTGGGTGAGGAGTGGAATGGTGTGAAGAATTCGAGCGGGGTAGTCCTCTATTTATAGTCTCGACGGTGAGACCGAACGGCATGGGCAGGCGACGGTGGCGACATGGCTACGGGCTGCTAGAGGCATGGCCGGCGGTGGCGATCGCTTGGTGGTCTCCTGGCGATGCTCTACGGCTTTAATGCGCTTGTAGGGGCGGGGCGGTTTGGTCTGCAACATGCGACGCTCTGCACGGCAGAGGCGGCGTCTTCGACGACGAGCAGTGGATGTGCGTCACGGGGCGGCGAACGGGGATGTCTGGCGGTCTCCTGGGTCGGTGGTGATCGTGTGTGCACGCGGTGAGGGCGGCGCGCGGTCTATGGGCTTCGGTCGAGGGTGGCGCTCTGGCGCACGCTCGGCATGGTCGCTGGCGGTCTGGGCGCGGTCCGTGCGTGTGGTCCAGTGGTTGGCAGGGTTCGAGCACTGGACAGGGAGTGGCGATGGACGGTGGGCTGCCTCCTAGACAAGGTTGGCACGGCTTAATCTCCTCCTAGCTTGTTGTCTCTACTGGGGTGGCATGGGTGTGCTCGGCTGTTCACCATTGATGGCAATGCCAAGCTTACAGTGATGCTAGTGCTTGGTTTAACTTGCTAGATGATCTACTGAGATGGTTGTGAGCTAGAGAGGGAACAAGTTAGGCTTCAATCACTGCTCACTATAGTGTTTAGATTTTGTATGATTTGTGTCTGCAACCTGTTTGATGAAATGGCCGCATGAATTCAAGTTTTTAATTTTGAAAAGTTTTTTGGTGGGTGTGCTAGGTTGGTGCTGGTGAGTCTGCAGATGCTTGGGTTTTAAAAGTTGAGCCTGTTTGAGTGGTTTTTGAAAAAGTGGGATCTTCTCATATGATAAAGATTCAATTTTGAATTGTCATTTAAACTATGCATTTGAAAGTTTCTGTATGATCACAAAGTGGGCCTTGATACCTTGTTATGAGTACATTCAAGGGGTGCAAAGATCCAGAAAAGTTTCTGTTAGGTTCTAAAAGTTTGAGACAACCAAAGTAGGCATAGGAGTTAAATTGGTCAAAATGATCATTCCTTTATTTTATTTGTTTTGATTTATTTGTCTTTAGGAAAAGTGTGGTAAATTTTTTAGATGATGTTTATTTCACCTAAGAAACATTTTACAAGCAAAGAAACACACAAACAAGGTGGTTCAAAAGAATTTCAAATTCAATGCATACTCATATGCATGCTTTCATAATTTTATTTACAAAAGTTTTTTAACCCTAATTTTGATGATTAGAATTTGATGATACAATTTTAGTATTTTTGGGATGTTACAGGACTGGGCAACAAGAAGTGGAGGAAGCGCCAGAGGGAGGAGGAGGAGGCCCTCCTAGCGGAGGCCATGAGGGGCCACTGATCTTGTGCTGCTGCTACTGTAAAGCAACTTCTTTATACTATCTATGTTCAACCCTAATTGTCGAACATCGTTTAAGTTTCGTACTATATATCCTATATTAGTTGCTTTATCTACATATCCTCTATTTACTAAATGTATTTATGGTGCTGGTTAGATTTGCTGCTCTATATTTGCTACCAGATTGGGAAAAAACAATGTACCAAAAGGAACCATGAATAAAGAGAGAAGCTGCTCTAGATTTGATACCTTTTTGGGCAAAAAACACAACTGTTAGCAAGATAAAGGGGAAAAACGCTCTTAAAAAGGCCAATCATAAAAATAACAAAAATGAAAACTGCCAATTTAGACGACAGGGCGCACGTAACTACCGAACACGCCCCACATGGTCCCACACCACGTCCCCCATAACGCTTTCCCAACAAGCTGGCCCATGCAGTCCAACATGGCATGGCCTCATACGTCAGCATAACATGTACCTGACCAACCGGTCCCATTTGTTAGCACGTAACGGTGAGGGTCCACTACGGGACCCGACTGTACGCGGCCCCACTTGTCAGCACGTAACGGCAAGACTGACGGACATCGAGTTTCAAACCGTGTGAGAGTTTCATAGTAGGAGATGGGAAAAAGTGAGGAAAAGTTAAGCGGCTGGGGAAAAAGTGAGTACAGCTAACAAACCAAGGGCACGAAAATAGAAATCCCATTAATTAATTACCAGAACCCCGGTTCCGCTTAATATTTCCGAGTTGCATCGCATCTTCGCCATGTCACGCATCATACATGCATCATGCCCGATCTTCTGCCATAATATTAAATAGTGCATTCGGTGTTTCTTCTAGTGCTTTTCTTCTTCACGGATTAGGCCATGATTTATGCGAGCTTCACCCCGTTCTTCGGATGTACCTTCGGTAGTGTTTCTCAGGTGAGCATTCTTTCCTTTTCTACCTATTTTGTAGTTATAGTCTTTACTTCCTCCTATTGATCTATTGCTATACTTGTCATCGATGCTATAGTTTTCCGTATCAGTTATATGCCTTGTAGCATATATTGCCTTGGACACCTCCTATTACCTATTGTTTGATAGACATTTTTTCTTCTGAGTCGTAGTTGCTTTCTTAAGTTTTGCTTCGCATCATCGATGTTCCACCGTTGTTGGATGGTCGACACATGCTTAATGGTGGAGTTAATCATGGTTCTACTTACAACATGTTAAATTAAATGTTGGTGATATATATAACTAATGCAGAGGCACCGGTGGGTAATAGTCAATATTTGGTTTTTAACCACCCACTTGTGTCAACCTAGGATCCGAGTTCTTGAAACATGTTCTGATATCGAGCGTGCTAACCACATGTAGAGTGTGTGGGCACCCTTATGAGCTTACTTTCTGATTTCAAAGTACTATACTATGGGTCACAAACTAGTTTGGGGCATTATTAATATCATGTACTTATGCCATGATTTACTGATTTATTTACTACTGTTGCTCGAGAAGTGTTCACTATTGTACTGTTTAGGAACCAATGCAGAATGTTTACGCGATATTGATAGCTGTGAGATTCGACACATTTTTTATGGTTTTTGTCTAGATTTAATGGTTTTCTAGCTTTACCTAATTCTAATACTTCGGCAGCAAAGAAAACTTGGTTTTAAATTCGTGTTTTAGGTTATGAACATCAACAGAAGGTTTTAACAATAGAAACACAATATTCATGAGGAAACAAGCAAGTCTCTTATTGGAAGCAAATGAGGAAGGCATCCAGTAGCTTTAACGAGCAACTATATGGCGGGAACATTTTCCCGACCATATAGTTCTCGTTGCATAGTTGCCACCGCCTTCATCTTGTTAAAAGGGACAACTTTTGTGATGAGGCCGAGGACAAAAACATAACATAGCAGCTGCCGTTCCATCCATAAGGGAGAAAGAAGAGATCCGGAGAAGAAGAAGACGTTCTTCATCTTGCTCCACGATCTTCGACCTCCTAGCCACCAAAACCCCATAGCCATTACTTGTACTTGAGAGAGAGATATAGAGAGAGATCTTCACCTTGCAAGACTAGGGTTTGAGATTGTTTCTTCCTATCTTGAATTGTGTTGGATTTATTTTATATTTATATTGTGGATCTCCATGGTAATATCGAGAAGAACTCCCTTTATTTAATTCTATCGATGATGCTTTCTTCTCTCATGTGTGAGTAAGTTCCCTTGGGTGTGGGAGATGTAAAGGATTGGTGAGATGTGATGTGCCTATATAATTTCCATTAGTTTGTGGTTGATTTCAATTATTATATTATATGTGCTTGACTATTTGTGGGATGCCTAATTCTTGTTGTCCAATTAAGGGCCCAGACAACATGATACTTTGTTCTACATAGATAAGATCTTGTTTGCTAGCAGACCAGCGACCCCCGAGTGACACGGGGATATCAATGGGAAACTAGTTAAACTCGAGGAGCACGACGAGCCACTGTGCCTATTGCATTAGTCTGATCCAAGGAGCTTAATTCCTAAGAAACCTGAAGGATCTTAATCGTCTAGTGATTGACCATGGTTTTGGTAACAGACTAGTAGGATTACTAAAGTTGGGATAAAATCTACCAAGAGAAGTTTCGGCTAATTATGGGTTGCTCGCCAACACATATACTTATAAGATTATAATTGTTACATTTATCACTCACCCACCTGGCACATTCACTATCACCATGAACTGTATCTCCCCGCGCCTACTTTGTCATCTGCAGGAAACAACAAACAATCAATCATTCTTATTTTTATTCTTTTTATTTCTCAAGTTTAAATTTTATTTTTATTTTAATACATTCATTTAATCCAAATTTTATTCTTATTTCAACACTTACAGTCAATTCACTCGAAGACCTGTGACAACTTTGATTGTGATAGAGACTTCACCCATAAACACTTACCTTTGGTCTTCCTATGGGATCGCCATCTTAACTTCTAAACTAGCTACAAACGATATGTGCACTTGCATCCATCAAGCTATTTTTTGGCGCTGTTACCGGGGATCTAAGCGTCCGGTTGTCACCTTCCTACTCGCACATAGTTTATTTATGTATGTTGCTATTTATCTTACTGATTTTGATTATTTGTAATGAACAAAAAAATTAGTTTACCTTTTGTTAGTAGTATTGTTATTTATTTTATTTATAGGAAATTCAAAAACATGGGAACTATGGAAAGTAAAAGTCTTGCGGAGTATGCTTCTTCGAGTGTTGATCAATCACATGCTCCTATTGTTCAGCCCGCTATTGATGTGGATGGATATGAGATTAATCCTATGTGGATAAATATGATCATGGAAATAGCTTTTGCAGGAGATCCGAACAATGATCCATATGAGCATATTGACAAATTTAGTTCATTGTGTTCTACGGTGAAGGCAAATGGATGGACACATGATAAGATGAAGTTATATCTGTTCTGGTTCTCCCTTAAAGGAAAAGCTAAAGATTGGCTAAAATCGCATCCCACGGGACACTTCAATTCATGGAAATGTATTTCCGAAGCTTTTCTTGGTAAGTATTTCTCACAAAAGAGAACTTATGAGCGTACGCTTCATATCCTGAATTTCAAGCAAAGCAACAATGAGGATTTAATACAAGCTTATAATAGGTTCTCAAAATTGTTGCATGATTATACACATCATAATTTACCTGATTGGTTATTATTGAATCACTTTTATGGAGGCTTAAATCACTCTTCTAAGGATAAGATAGACATGATGTGTGATGGTGCATTCCTTGGAAAAACTTTGGAAGAAGATTGGCAACTCTTAAGAGATATACATAATAATTTTCATCAATGGCAATGTGAAATTGTGCATGAAGAAAAACCTCTCCCTACTGATCTAGAGAACTTGGTCAATGAGTTTTTTAAAGATGAAAATAGAAGACGAAAAATTCCTTATGATGATACCTTAGTTAGAGATGTTCTTTCTAAAGCAATGCCTTTCATAGCTGATTATTTTAATCATATTAGAAATGTTTCTACTAACGATGGAGAACAACCCTCTACTGTTACTCCCATATCTTCCACTTGTTACATCATTGAAGTAGTAAAGAAGGGTAAATCCATAAATCCTAGAAGCCCTCTCTCATTCCATTCAATCCTACAAGTACAATCTCTTTAATTCAGTTCATATTCTTGTTTACTTCCCATCTTGGTTTATTTTGTTCTTGTTAAAAGTTCTTTGTTATTAGATATTTTAAACCTCTCTCAATTATCGTTGTTCTAGTAACTTATATAATAGGCTATTTCCAAACCACGGTTTGGGTGCGAAACGTGGCCGCATTGACAACGTGGCTGCACGGTCGTGTTGTTTCCGTTCATCGATCTCCCATCGGGACAAACTCTTAAATATTTGCTGCTACAGGTACTACAATAACCCTGTTGTTGGTGCAGGAAGCCGGTCATCAAATTGGCGTTGTTTCCGTGGAGCTAAGCACCAAGTGTTTGCTCTTGACATTTCAGGTGTTACTACTACAAAATGCTCTCCCTAGGAGACAAAGGGTCTACGCGCTCTGGTAGGACCTATCTACCAGATTATTTTGAGCGCGTGCCTGTTCAAAGATGCAAAGAAATTATTGAAAAACTTTTGAGATCAAATAGACTTGAAGTTGAAAACTTGAGTGATTTCATGGAAATCATGTCCATTCACAGGAAAACTCCCAATAAACCTGAGAAAACTCTCAGAGAATATAGTGCTCCAAATTCTGCTTTTCTTAAACAACCAATAGAATTCCCTAATCCTGGAATTAGAGAATATCGATTTGATGGTGAGATTATTAAAATTTTGTAGGAAAAAGCTTTCAGTGGAAGGGAAGATAAAGATCCAGGAAGACATCTTAGAGAGTTCAACGATGTGATAACATCACTTGGACCAAAAGGTTTGCCTAGAGATTTCTCTCGTCTAAAATTATTTCGTTGGTATCTTAAAGGTAAGGCTCTAGACTGGTTATATTCTCTCCCTCTTCATTACATTAAATGTTGGTAAAACTGTATTGTTAAATTCATAAACAGGTTCAATCCTTTTTAAAAGGTAACTGAAATCAGAAATAATATAGGCAACTTCAGTCAGAACGTGGGAGAAAACTACCCACAAGCTTGGGATAGATTTTTTTGGAATAATAAATATTATTTCTAATCATGGCTATTCTGAATCAACTGTTTGCCACTTATTTTACCACGGTCTTAATACACAATGCATATAATTACTTGATTTATCAATATATGAATCAATAAATACTTTAACTACTAAAGCTCGTTAGGAATTGATGTCCACTAGGGGTAAGAATGATTATCTTTATAATCCTGATTTTGGTACTAAGATGGAAAAAGGAATACTGCATATAACTCCTAATGTTATGCCTGAAGTATGCAAAACAATGAAAGAAAAAGGTATACCTTCTGAACTTGTTAAGGAAAACAAAGTTGATCTGTTACAAGTTTTTACTAAAGAAGATGAAACTAGAAAAGTTTTTCAAGAATTAAAACATCAACATGCCAAATCTCATAATAACTTGCATAAGCAATTTCAAAGACATAAGAAGATTTTGGCAGAACTCACGGAAAATTATGATGAGATTGTCCAAGAAATAAAATTATTTCACAAGTACCTTAGTATGATTGAAACCCAATGTGAGAAAATAGTATCTGGTTATCAAATTTTTCTTCAAGATGATATAAATATTCCTGTTTCTACTAATGTTGTTACAAGAAGAGGTGCAGTTGTTACAGGACCATTAGGACCACCATAATAAGAAGCTGAAAAAGATCGAAGGGAAAAAGCCTTGCTCAAAGGAAGCCAAGAAGATGATACACTGGTGGATCCTCAAGATGAAACTGCTCAAGAAACTCAAGATGAAACCTTGGAGGAGCAAAATGATGCTCAGGATGACCGCTATGACTCTGACACAGAGACTGTTGATCCAAGAGAAGCAAAAGAGACAAGCAATGAAGATGAAGTTGTTGTAGTATAAAAGAAGAAAAGCGATAAGCAGTAACAAAAGAAAGTAACTAAAGAGCCTGATCCCCCACAAAAGGTAAAATACAAGAATAAGAAAGGTGAGCAAAAACTTCCATATCTAGATCGCAAAAAGAAAGCTCCAGATCAGGTAATCTATGATTCTTTTAGAAAGTAACTTGGTGATCTTCATCTAGAAATTCCATTTGCGAATGCAATAAAAGTTCCTACTTATTCTAAATTTCTTCGTGATATTCTTAATAGAAAGAAAGAAATAACTGAAACAGTTGCCATGGTGACTAGTTATCCTGCTAATGAGAAGTTACTGTCTAAATCAGGATATCCCAGAATACCAACTATTTCATGATCAATTGGCAAAACTGATATTCATAATGCCTTGTGTGATTTAGGTGCAGGGGTTACTGTAATGTCATATTCCCTCTATAAAAGGTTAGGATTAGGGGAGTATTCCCCTACTTCTATCACTTTTAAGATGGCTGAAAAATCGACTAAACAACCCATTGGTATGATCGAGGATTTCTACTTAGAATAGATGAGCATGTTATTCCCACTGTTTTTGTTATTCTTGAAATGCCAGAGGATGAAAAATTATCTATAATACTTGGAAGACCTTTCCTTAGTACTGCAGGAGCGTCAGTTGATTGTGCTGAGGGAAAAATAATCTTCAATGTTTATGATGCTAAAATCATCCAGTATTTTCCAAAGAAGCTAGAAGAAGGAGAAAGATATATTTCACCGGCAAAACGAGTTCATGTGGTAAGTGCCCTTGATAAGGGGAAACATAAGGTTAAAAAATTCGAGAACAGAGAAGGAGTTGAAATATTCAACCATTCTTAATAAAATACTTAATGGGAGTCAAACCATCACATTAATAAAATATATTAAAAAATAAGATATTCATCGCATTCCTACAACTGTTTCACAGACATTCTTGCGGAAGCGCACCCGTAAAATGCAGATGACAAAAGGTAGTAGAAATATCGATTGGACAAGCATAGAATAAATATAAAAATAAAGTTTGAGTTTTATATGCAAAACTAGCTTAATGATATTGTCCAGATTAAAAAGTGCATCTTTGGAAATTTGGGAGAAAACGCATGGTCCAGGAGTTTTAACGACCAACTATGCGGCGAGACCATTTGGTACGGCCATATAGTTGCGACCGTATAGTTATTGAAAAAATTCTCAAAAAGGGGTCTTGGATACAGAAGGTTTAACGACCAACTATACAACGGGACCTTTTTGGTCTAGCCGTATAGTTGCGCCCGTATAGTCGTGATCTGGCGTGGAGAAACCCTAACTCTCGACGCCGCCGCAACTATACGGCGGGAGCTACCTATCCCACCCGTATAGCTCCCGCTATATAGTTCGGTGCGACCACTTAAACGCACCGGATTAGCTTGGGTTCCCCCTCCTCCTCATTATTTCTCTCATATTCTCTCTCCAAACCTCTCAAAATCCACCTAGAACTCTTGATTCTTCGCGGATTTCATTCGTTTGAGTTGGGGAATTAACATATCGATATGTTTCTCCCCCTATCCATGCTTTATTTTTAGAATTCCATGGTTGAAATCCTCACATTGATTTAGTGGATGAACTCAAGATTGTTTGATTTTCCCTTTTGACTTCTCACGTTAGGATTAAATTTGTCCACGTAGAATCTTTCGTATATCATGTAGAAACTATATGCCTAAGGTTTTATGTTGAAATTTTTTAGTGCATCAATATGAACAAACTTGGTAGCATTTTTCGCAAGAGCAAGCACCAACGTGGTGAGGGCTCGGGGCTCCGAGTTGAACTTGCCAACACGTATGCCATGGTTTCATCAAGGAAGGTGATTCCCATGCGTTGGGCCGATGATGGCTTTCTCACCGCGACAGGGTTAAGGGAGGACTTAGACCTCATGTATGCAAATGCAGGGCTATCACTCCTCGCCTACGCGAGCCACTACACCTACGTTGATCTCACCTATGAGTTCCTCGCCTCCTTCTATGATGACTACAAGGACAAAGGTAATGCATGCACGATGAGATGCACTATAAACCAGCAGCTATATCAAATAACTTTCCAATAATTTTGTGATGCTTCTGGATTCCCTCACACTGGGGAGTCAACTGTTACAAATTTATATAGTGTCTCAAGTGGAGAAACTTGGGAGGTTATTTCTGTTAACAGTGGAAGGGACTTCTACCAGAAGATGTCCACCATCGAGAACCCAACAATTTGCTACTTCACCTTGTTCCTCACCAATACACTGTTGGGAAGAGGAGATACTGGTTCCATGGCCAATGCGGATATGGCCATGATCACCAAGGCACGCTTCCCCGGTGCACCGCAAAGCCCCAATCCTGTGGCTCTACTCCTCCAGCACCTCCGCCACCAGAGCATCAAAAAGAAAGGTGACATTCGCATTGGTGGATTGGTAACCAACCTTGTCGAAGCATTGAACATACCAATACCTGTTATGCAACCTATAGACAGCTCCATACTTATGGATGTCCAATATATAACTACTTGTGGCTTCCTTGGTGTTTACTGAGCTAACAAGAGGCTCCGAGCATATCAGTTTGGTTATCAGTTTGGTTGCCTTGTTGATACGTCATAAACGTATCTATAATTTTTGATGCTCCATGCTTGTTTTGTACTAACTATCTTATGTTTTATTTACACTTTGAGGCATTTTTATATATTTTCTGGAACTAACCTATTAACAAGATGCCACAGTGCCAGTTCCTGTATTCTATTCTTTTTGGTTTTAGAAAATCTAGTAAAGAAATATGCTCGGAATTGGATGAAACCAAAGCCGAAGTTCCTATTTTTCCCGACACAAGACGGAGTCCAAAGAAGAGACGGAGGAGGGCACCGAGGTGGCCAAACCACCCCTAGGCGCGCCCCCTGGGCCGCGCCTGGCCATGGTGTGGGCCCCTCGGGCATCCACCGACCTTTCCTCTTCGCCTATATAAACCCCCCGAGGCAGAAACCCTAAGGACCCGATCAGAAATCCACGAAAAAGTCCGTAGTCGCCACCACCATCGTCCCTATATCAGGAGGGATCTGAAGCTCTTCCTGGCACCCTGCCGGAGAGGGGAGATCATACCGGAGGCCTTCTTCATCACCATGCCAGCCTCCGGAGTGATGCGTGAGTAGTTCATCCTTGGACTATGGGTCCATAGCAGTATCTAGATGGTTGTTTCTCCTCTTTGTGCTATCATGTTTAGATCTTGTGAGCTTCCTATCATGATCAAGATCATCTATTTGTAATCCTATATGTAGTGTTTGTTGGGATCCGATGGATATTGAGTACTACGTCAAGATTGATTATTGATTCTATCATGTCTATGTTATTTGTGATCTTGCACGCTCTATGTTGCTAGTAGTTACTCTGTCCAAGTATTTGCCTGTGACTCCAAGAGGGAGTATTTATGCTCGATAGTAGGTTCATGCCTCTAGTAATATGGGGGAGTGACAGAAACCTCTAAGGTTGTAGATGTGATGTTGCTACTAGGGAGAAAACAACAATCCTTTGTCCAAGGGCAATTGTATTGTTTACTTTACACACTTTGCTTAATGCAATTATCTGTTGCTTGCAACTTAATACTAGAAGGGGTTTGGATGATAACTTTAAGGTGGATTATTAGTCATAGATGCGGTTGGATTACGGTCTATTTATTATGTTGTAATTCCCAAACGAATCTCATAGCAATCATCATGACATGTACATGCATTGTTATGCATTCTCAATCTGTCAATTGCCCAAGTATAATTTGTTCAACCACCATGCTATTTATCTTATGGAGAAAACACCTCTAGTGAAATGTGGACCCCGGTCCATTCTTTCCCACTGATATTCAATCTACTGTTTACTTTCTGCAATTACTACAAGAAAATACTTTCTTCCACACTATATGTTTAATCCTTTGTTTTCAGCAAAAACGGTGAGCTTGACAACCTCACTGTAAGTTAGGACAAAGTATTGTGGTTGTGTTGTGCAGGTTCCACGTTGCTAGCAACACCTTGGGAGCTGTTTTATTTCTCCTACTGGTTCGATAACCTTGGTTACACAACTGAGGGAAAACTTGTTGATGTGCTCATCATACCTTGCTCTTGAGTTTCCCAACAGGCTGTATAGTAACCGAGCCACAGCAAGATTTTATGGCACCGTTGTCGGGGAGTATAGGGCATGTTCTGCAAGGGGAGTCTCTCACAACCAATCTCTTTACTTTTTTTGTTTTGCTTAGTTTATTTTTATTTGTTTGGTTTACTTCTTTTGCTCAAAAACACAAAAAAATTAGTTCCTACTATAGTTGTTATTTTTGTTGGTATGTTGTTGTCTTTCTTTATCATGCTTTCTATCAATGGTTGGTTTCTTTGAAACTAGATCTTATTAGCAAGGTGGGTTCACGGAAGAACAAAAATATTATGAGGAACACCGCTTGTCACAAAAAGGGAAATACTTATGGGAACAAATTAATAAATTGTATACCATTGCTAGAAACGTGTGCTCTACCTATAATGTTACTTATTGCTTTGATAAATCTTGTTGTTGTAGGAGGTATAAACACCACCCTTTTCAATGTCAGTATAATGATAATGTTACCATATCTTCTTATGTTAAGGGAAATTATGACTTTTATGATGTGGAACAAATTGAAGAATTTATTGCTTGTAAGGGTGCATTCGAACTTGCTTATTTGCTTGAAAATACTAATGATGCACCTTATAAATATGAAGTTTATGATATACTTAAATTTTTCTTTGATAATTACAAGGAAGAAAATGGCTATATTCTTAAATATCTTAATAGATGCTCTCCACCAACAGAAGAGACTAATGCCTTGTAGGAGCCTATGGAAGAAGAAATTGCTGAAACTGGAAGCTCATTGGATGAAAAAGAGGAGGAGAGTGATAATCAAGAGGAGGAAGAATGGAGCAGCTACCCATGTCTGCCTCCCAATAAGAGTAACTCTTTAACTAATACCTTATTTAATCGCCCTCCATGCTTACCAAAGGAGGATGAGTGTGATATTTATATTGTTGAGTTTGTTCATGATGCTACTAAAAATCATTATGAGAGAGTAAAATATGGTTGTAAAAGTTTTCATGGTACTGAAACACCTCTCTACGTGCTAAAAGTTTTGAAGTTACTCTTATTTTATCTTCCTATGCCTATCACTTTGTTCTTTGTGAATTTATTTGCGTACAAGATTCCTATGCATAGGAAGTGGGTTAGACTTAAATGTGTTTTGAATTTTATTCTTGATGCTCTCTTTTACTTTAATACATATTTCTTATGTGAGCATCTTCTCAAACTATCAAGCCTAGCTAAAAGGCATTAAAGAAAAGCGCTTATGGGAGACAACCCAATTTTTATTTCAGTAAGTTTTTATTTTGTTGAGTCTTGGAATTTATTTCCTCTGCAATAACATATCCTTATCCTTTTTGTTTGGTTTTTGTGCCAAGAATAACCTCTAATGAGAGGGAAGTAAGATTTGGGGAAGTTGCTGTCCCGAAACAGATTTATGTGCTTTACTGTAAAAAATCGTGAAAAATCCCAGAACGTCGGATTGAGCTGAAATTGTTTGTGTGCATGCCCCTGGTATTTACCCAACTTTCGTTAGTTTTTCACTTTTCGATTTGAGCAACATAAGATTTTCCAAAAAATTGGTATTTACCTGCTGGTCTGTTTTAACAGATTTCTGCCATTATTTGCATTTGCCTCTTAATCTGTTTCTTTTTGAGTTCTCTTTGATCACTTGAGCTTTTAAAAGGAGTTGCTACAGTAGCTTATGTTTTAATGGATGATTTACTTGAGTTGAAACTGAACGCAAAGGCTTATTATCTTGAATACATTAATGTTGCTAATAAAGATTGTGTGAAGTTTTGTATGAAGGAAGTTTTCGAGTGTAGGGAGAGAATGATATGATGAGATGAAGTATGGACAAAATCTCAAGCTTGGGGATGCCACCCGTGTCACCCCAATAAATATTCAAGAGGTACACGCGTCAAAGCTTGGTGATGCCCAAGGCATCCCCTTCTTCATCAATAAAAATCGCAGGTTTTCTTTCAAGACACTTTAGTTTTGCTTCATGCGTTGTTGTGTTGTTCTTGGAGCGTCTTTGTTTTTTTAGTTTTATTTCATTTTGTTTGTTGTAATAAGTTGGTCAGACCCCAACACACCTATTTTGGAGAAGTCACACCTAGTTCTTCATTGCCTACAACACTAGTTTTCACTCTTATTGTTCTGTCAGTGTTCTCTGTTGCTAGCACTGCGTTTAGTTTTAATTTTCTTATGCTTTTTGCTTAGGACTTTTTAGTTCTTCTTTGTAGTTAGGTGAGACAAGCTCTCTGATCTTTATTGTTATTATCTTTGTGAGTTGTTTCAAATAAGTCAATTGGTGTTGGAAAAGAGTAGAAAGTTTCATGCTTATAGTGGTACAAAGAAAGCTTGTTTTGACTGTGGCTTAGACTTTATCATGTCATGTTAGATATTTCTTTGACCATATGCTTAGTGATTATTGTGTAGCATGATTTTTTTCAAACAATTGAGATTGCTTAATGTACCTTGAAAGAATCATGCGTTGTTTTAGCATACAAAAGCATAATATTGTGGTATTCTCCATTGATGCTTTATTTGGGTTGACTTGGCACATGCTTACACCATGTTATGACTATGAACCACTCACCTTATCCTTTATGATCATTTAGTTTTTGACTTGTGATATCACTTGATGCTTTAATTAATAATGTTTTGTCGCTCTGCATGATTATGGCCATTATTGCTCTCTTAGTTGGTCGCTCCCAGTCTTTTGCTAGCCTCCACCTGTACTGAGTAAGAGATCTACTCATGCATCGAACTCCCAAGAAACCAAGTTATACCAAAGAGTCCACTATAAATTCCTATACATGGTGTGTTACACCATTCCAAGTATATTCATGTGTTTATCTATCTTCGAAATTAAATTTTTGTTATGTGCAAATTAGTGATTAAAGCTCTCACGAAGTTGATGGAACACTTTATTTTCTTGCACTTAATAAACTTGAACCATTGTGCCCATATATGTTGCTTATATGCTTGCAAATTATAAGTTGGGAGTTAGCAGAACCA
This sequence comes from Avena insularis, assembly GCA_023614405.1. Taxonomy (NCBI): domain Eukaryota; kingdom Viridiplantae; phylum Streptophyta; class Magnoliopsida; order Poales; family Poaceae; genus Avena; species Avena insularis. The sequence continues at coordinate 22,891,107 of CM042689.1, read as the reverse complement.
TGTTTTCATGGGGAACGCTTTCGAAATTGCACTTATTCTGTTTAGTTGATATCATGTTCTTTTGTTTATGGATCCCGGCGGTGTGAAATAAAATGGGAGCTTGTAAGCTCATGGAGTTTGTATATGTGTTAGAGAAACGCCTGGGCGGCTAGCCTAAGCCATGCCTAATCATGGTGGAAACTTGCAGCATAACCATAATGAGCATTTTGTGAAGCATCCTCAATAAAAACCTATACAAATAGCAAATAAAAAATCGCTGAGATGCTCATTGTCTATTGACTTTTCATTTTGATATGGGATAGATACCGTGTCATGGGGAAAGGGGTACCCCATTGGCGGTTCTCTATGATACACATATACTTACAATGACAAGGACTTGCTTGTGACCAAAGTTGAGCAGCATGATGTTCGGTACTCGTACGCAAGGGGCTTGAGATTTTCAACTTATAACTTGTCAAGCATATACTAATATTTGTGTCACTTTAAACTTAATCACTTCAAGATTCTTATGATAGGGGCAATGAGAGCTCAAAACTCATAAGTACCATAATTTTTGTAAGCTCTTTATGAAACTTGAAATCCCTACTTCCCTCTGCGAAGGGACTTTATTTTTACTTTTTTTGAGTATCCATCTTCTATCTTTATGCACCAGCTAAGAGATCATAGTTTTCATTCTTAGTTCAATGTGCATTGTCCCAAAACTTGTTGATTGATTCATAACTATGGTATTTCTTATTCTTAAATTATTTGTATCTAGTCACCCTTATGAACTTTGAAGGTGTCCTATGCATTTATGTTTAGCTATTCCATGAAGGACAAGCTAATTACCACTCTTGCTATGTTTTATATATGTGAAACAAACAAATGTCTTTTAATGCATTGTTATTCATGAACTTTCTTTGTGTACCTTTCATGTTGCAACATAGTTGCTATGTCTTATTGTTAGAAACATAGTTGCAACATAGTTCCTGCTTTTTGTTGTTTTTGGTTTCAGAAAAGCTAGTAAAGAAATATTCTCGGAATTGGACGAAACCAAAGCCGAAGTTCCTATTTTTTCCGACACAAGATGGAGTCTGAAGTAGAGACGGAGGAGGTCACCGAGGTGGCCAAACCAACCCTAGGAGCGGCCCCCCTAGGCCACTCCTGGCCATGGTGTGGGCCCCTCGGGCGTCCACCGACCTTGCCCCTTCGCCTATATAACCCCCCGAGGCAGAAACCCTAAGGACCCGATCAGAAATCCACGAAAAAGTCCATAGACGCCACCACCATCGTCCCTAAATCGGGAGGGATCTTGTAAGACCCCACCTTTATAAAGGTAAAGGTCCCTGTGATTGCAATGCTAGTCCCTGGATCAAAAGCTAGCATCCACATTTAAAGATGAAGTACACAGAAACAAAGGTCATTATTACATCGTCATTCTAGAGATAACATAGTATTTTACAACTCCATAGCCATAGGCTAGTACAAGAATTTAACTTAACAATATAAATAAAGATTTCATCTTCATGTGCCACAGGCAAGCATGTTGAGTGTAGACTCATAACCCTAATCCTCATCAGAGTAACCTACAACATCACAAGTTACAGCCACAGTGGGTCAATACATTGGAATAGTATTGGCAAGTGATACCTTAGTGGAATAATAGTATCTAGCTTCTACATGAATTTGGCTAAGTGTAGCTTAGGCTTGCTTTGCTCAAAATAGTTTTTACCTATCAGTTGAAAACACTAAGTTTTTGTTTGGCAAAAACTCCCAAGGAACCACCAATAGAGATTGGTGAACCTTTACCCTTGTTCAACCACAAGTTTTAACTTAGAAATTGGGATGAGGAGATTCTTTATGGCTTCCATGTCTTGATGCTCAAATTGTCCATTACTGGGGACACGGCTAAGTACTTAGTTTCTTCCTTCTGCATAGGTGGTGCACTTTCCCCACAAGACTTGATTTTCACCAAGACAGGACCTTTCAGAAGCCTTCCCTTAGACCAAAATGGACGCGCTCCAAACCTATCATCCCCTACCACCAACTGTCCATTTGGCTAAGTTATTGCAACCTATATTATCCATGCAGTGCCCATAATGCCATGTGGCTGCACTAGAAGCTTCTTAACATTTGGCATCTCAAATGCCTTTGTTCCTGGGTGGCATTCCACAAGTGAGATACACAGGGTAGACCATTGGAAAATGGGCCCTGGTAACCACTCAACCAAAAACCACCAAGCAATTACCAATCCACCAAGGTGTTTCATTCACTTAGTTGTTTTATTAAGCAAAAACATAAGTCAAAGACTTAGCAATATTTTTCTATAGCATGTATATATTCCACCCTTGGTTTCTACTAGCTATGCTAAGCATGGCAATAGCAAGTATCTTAACTTAGAGAAAATTCTAACAATTCTACAACTACTAGGATTTCCCAAGCATAGCATATAGATACTTAGCAAAAATTATCATGCAAACCCTATACAAAATATTTATAATGCATAGTCAAAATATTAGGACAAAAGTATAAAGCACCACTTGCCTTGGTAGTTAGGGGAGTAACAAAAATCCTCATAGTCACACTCACCACTAGCACCAAAATCTACACATAAAATGATAGCACCAAATTCACATATCAAAATAAACAAGCAAAAATATATGAATGCATGCAAATGACATGTGATGATTTTTCTAAACCAAACAAGACAAGTAAAACAGTACTGATCAATAAACCAAATATTTATACATTAAATAAACTTTATTTGGCCTTTAAAACATTTTCCAACTAATTTTTATACACAAAATAAGCCTACAAATGTCTCTGCAAAAAAACAAATTTTACAGAAGCAATTCATTAAACAAAGTACATTGTTGGATAGAATTCTTTTTCCTAATTCCATTGTTGTAAAATTTGCAAAATTTGGATGTGTGGATCAAAAGTTATGAATTTTGCAAGTTTGAACATCTAATGGAAATGATTCTGTTTTAAAATCAAACTACAGGCCACGCGTCACGTTCTGATTCGCTGATACCAATTCGCACGGATCAATCAATGAGGGATGTTGGATTAAAGTGACTGCGCACGGCCCAGATCTAATCGTACCGCTTCACTTAAGTCATCTATCGTACGCGTTGGATCTATATCTAACGGCCCAAAACTAACAGACCATAATCGAGCGGCGCTGCGACGGTGGCTGTCGGCAGCGTGCTCGGGCGGTGATGCTGCCGGCGATATAGGAAGCGAGGAAGAGGGGGATGTTGCTCACCAGGTTCGCGACGACGTGCTGATGCTCGAGGTGGTCTTTGCAGGCACAGGGGCGCACGGAATCGATGTTTATTGCTCGCCGGAGAAGCTTCGGTCGTCAGGTACGGCTGCTCGTCGTCGTTGGCGAGGTTACAGGTCACGCCTAGTCAAACGAACAGTGTTGTTAGATGCGCACAAGTCAGGTGAACATGCGAGTAACCAATAGAGAGGAGGGGCGGTCAGGAACTACGAGAGGGTGTCGCCGGAGTGGAGGCAGACGGCTGCGCGTTTTGTCGTTGAGGTTGCCGATGAAGGAGTCTTGGCGAAGTCGCGAACCGGCAGTCTGAGAGGATGATGGGGAATAGGCTCGTGGTGTCTAGAAAGCAAGGGGCGATGGTGTGTTGCTGGAATTAGAGTTGGAGCTCGTCGGAGCAGAGGGAGGTCCCGAGCAAATTCCGAGCAGCCTAGAGGCAGAGAGGGGTTGGCGACCGAGGAAAACAAAGGGAAGATGCGGGCGATTAAGTATGCAAGATCAAGGGGAGGAATTACTAGCGCATTGATTCGAATTCAAGCGGGTTTAATCGACCAGAAACAGCCAGTGAGATTTGGGGAGGAATGGGTCGCGGGGTTGAGACGATGACTGGTGAGTGGGGTCTGGCGTTTAGTGAGAGAGAGAAATACGTGGTGGGGTCCAATCGTCAGTGACGACGCGGGTGAGTACTACGGTGTGAAACGTTTTCTGTGGGGGTGGAGGAGAGAGGTGGGTTGTTGTGCTAGATGGGCCGCGGGTTGGGTTGGTTTAGTTAGCCAGTTAGTTTTATTTTTTTCTCTATTTCTCTTTTTATTTTTCTGATTTGATTTTCTGGTTTGAAATTAAATGCCCATTTCAACTCTGTTCCAATTTGAGTTTTCTCTAGATTTTTGTATTGTGTTTCTTGTGTCTTGGGGTGTGTAAAATATCTATTCATACTCAAAATCATTTTGAGTTTGAAATAAAGTTAAAAACCATGCCCTTAGTTAAATATTTTTAATAGGCATATGAATGGTTTTGAATTCATTTTTGTTTTGAAAACTTTGACCAAGCTTTGGAAATATCAATTAAACCTATGTTCAAATATTTTCTGGTTAAAACAAGTATTCTCATATTGGAGTGTAGCAATAAGGCCATTGCCTTGCTTACATAAAATAATAGACAACAAATGCTTCTGTTTTTGAAATCTCATTTGAAATTGATCCTAAAATGATTATGAATGCATGAATGATATGCAAACTTTGAAATCATGATTTTTTGGATGTTACAAATCTAACCCCCTTAAGGTGAATCTTGCCCTCGAGATTCGGACTGGCTAGCAAATAGGTGAGGGTGGTCTTTCCGAAGATCATCTTCTCTTTCCCATGTTGCTTCTTCTTCGGAATGATGGTTCCACTGAACCTTGCAGAATTTGATAGTCTTTGTCCGAGTAACTCTTTCTGCAGTTTCAAGAATCTTGATAGGTTTTTCCTCATAAGTGAGATCACTTTCCAACTGGACCTCCTCCAAAGGTATAGTATCCTTCAAAGAAGTCTCTTCCATCTCCGGATGGCATTTCTTTAGCTGACTCACATGAAACACATTGTGAACGGAAGACAATGATTCAGGCAATTCAATCTCATAAGATACTTCTCCTTTACGGCTTAGAATCTTGAATGGTCTAACATATCTTGGGGCCAATTTTCCTTTGGCTCCAAATCCCTTCACTCCACGAAGTGGTGATACTCTAAGGTATGCTCTATCACCCACCTCATAGGTGACTTCTCTACGCTTTGGATCTGCGTAGCTCTTTTTTCGGGACTGTGCTATCTTCAATCTGTCCTTTACTAACTTGACTTTCTCTTCAGCTTCCTTGATTAGTTCTGGCCCGAACAAGTTTCTTTCTCCAACACCATTCCATAGCAATGGTGTAGTACACTTTCTCCCATAGAGAAATTCAAACGGTGCCATCTCAATACTGGCTTGATAGTTGTTGTTGTAATAGAATTCTGCGTAGGGCAGACTTTCATCCCAACTAGCTCCATAATCTAGGGCACATGCCCTCAACATATCCTCTAAAATCTGGTTGGTCCTTTCTGTCTGTCCATTAGTCTAGGGATGAAAAGCAGTACTGAATTCCAATCTCGTTCCCAATGACTCATGCAGTTGCCTCCAAAAATGGGAAGTGAATTGAGTTCCCCTATCAGACACAATACTCTTGGGTACTCCATGCAGACACACAATCCTATTCATATAGATCTTGGCTAACTTAGCACTTGTATAGGTTGTCTTCACGGGTATGAAATGAGCCACTTTAGTTAGGCGATCCACTACTACCCAAATAGAATCATATCCTGATCTGGTCCTTGGCAATCCGGTGATGAAATCCATGCCAATCTTGTCCCACTTCCAATCAGGAATAGGTAATGGTTGTAACAATCTTGCTGGTTTCTGATGTTCCGCTTTCACTCTACTACATAGATCACACAAAGCAATATGTTCGGCAATGTCCTTCTTGAGATTATTCCACCAAAATCTTTACTTCACATCCATGTACATTTTGGTGTTACCCGGATGAATGGAATATGGTGAGTTGTGTGCTTCTTGTAAACTCAGTTTCCGAAGCTCCAGATCTTGCGGAATACAGATACGTTTTCGATACCATAAAGTACCATGTTCGTCTTCATGGAATTCTTTGGCTTTTCCCTTGCCAATCTTTTCCTTAATCTCTTCAATTTCCTTGTCCCTCTTTTGGGCTTCCTTGATTTTGTCCAACAAGGTGGGTTGAACATCCAATGACATGAGATGTCCTTCAGGCACAATCTCCAATCTGAGATCTTTGAATTGGGCACACAGATCATCTGGCAACTCTTCCTTAGTAAGACCATTCACATAAACCTTATGGCTTAGTGAATCCGCTACAACATTTGCTTTACCGGGGTGGTATTGCAAACTCAAGTCATAGTCCTTGATGAGTTCTATCCATCTTCTTTGTCTCATGTTGATTTCTTTCTGAGTGAAGATATACTTCAAACTTTTGTGATCCGTGAACACTTCACATCGCTTTCCCAAAAGGTAATGTCTCCATGTTTTGAGTGCATGGAAAACAGAGGCTAACTCTAAATCATGAGTAGGATAATTCACTTCATGAGTTTTGAGTTGTCTCGAGGCATAAGCCACAACTTTCCCTTCTTGCATCAGAACTGCACCTAATCCTAGATGAGATGCATCACAATAAACTTGGTAATCCTTCTCCAAATCTAGCAGACATAAGACTGGTGCTCTCACTAGTCTCTTCTTCAACTCTTAGAAACTGAGTACACATCCTTCAGTCCAATCAAATTTCAAGTCTTTCTTGAGTAACTCCGTCATTGGCTTAGCTACTTTTGAGAAATTCTCAATGAACCTTCTATAGTACCCTGCCAAGCCAAGGAAACTACGAACTTCTTTTACTGACTTAGGGGATTCCCACTCAGTTACAGCTGACACTTTTGCGGGATCAACGGCTACACCATCTCCTGACACAATGTGTCCAAGAAATCCAACTTCATTCAACCAGAATTCACACTTGCTGAATTTGGCATACAGTTTATGCTCTCTAAGATTCTCAAGTATCAAACACAAATGTCCATCATGCTCTTCATTTCTCTTGGAGTAGACCAAAATGTCATCAATGAAAACGACAACAAACTTGTCAAGAAACTCCATGAACACCTTGTTCATCATATTCATGAAGTAGGTTGGTGCATTGGTCAAACCAAATGGCATTACCTTGTACTCATACAATCCATACCTAGTGGTGAAAGCAGTCTTAGGTATGTCTTGTTCCCTTATCTTAAGCTGAAAATAGCCTGACCGGAGATCAATCTTTGAGAATACACGGGCTCCTTCTAACTGATCAAACAAGTCATTGATTCTGGGCAAAGGATATTTGTTCTTGATAGTCACCTCGTTGAGTGAACGATAATCTATGCATACCTTTGACTTCTATCTTTCTTTTCCACAAACAAAACTGGTGCTCCCCAAGATGAAGAACTTGGTTGAATAAATCCTTTCTGCAACTATTCTCCAAGTTGTTTCTTGAGTTCTTTCAGCTCATCAACTGACATCTTGTAAGGTCTCTTTGCTATTGGTCTAGATCCTAGCAGCAAGTCAATCAGAAACTCCACATCTCTATCTGGTGGCATTCCCGACAATTCCTCCGGAAACACATCTGGATATTCTCTCACAATTAGCACACTGTCTATGCTAACCCCCTTAAGAGAATTTAGCTTACTCCCTTTTGATTCAAAGTTAGACTTGAATCTAATCCGTTTCTTATCTGGGGTTGTGAGTGCGACAGTATGATTGGCACAATCTAGTACTCCTTCATACTTGGTCATCCAATCCATTCCCAAAATCACATCCAATCCTTGGGAATCTAGGATTATCAAACTAACTGGAAACTTATGCTTTCCAAATTCTATCACTAGATCACGACATCCAAGGCTTACTATCATATCTCCACCGGGAGAACTTACTTTTATAGGGCACACAATATTTTCAATTGGAAATCCATTTATATCAACAAATGCTCTTGATATGAATGAATGCAATGCACCAGTATCAAAAATAACAAGTGTTGGAATAGAATTGAGTTTGAACTTACTAGCCACAGCATCAGATTCCTCATAAATCTCTTCCACATTGATGTGGTTTACTTGTCCCTTCTGGAAAGGGATGGGCTTGGTGGTTCCTTCAACCTTATTCTCTGGGAACTCATTAGCATAGTGCCCCATCTTCTTACACTTGAAGCATTCAACCTGACTGATAACTCTCTTTGCAGGCTGACTTCCACTTCCACTATGGTGACTCTTGTGTCCACTCTTGTGGTTCTTGTACTTGTCATTATCATGACTACGGTGATGATTGTTGTCATGATGGAGGTTGTGGCCGTGGTGGTTATTGTACTTTCCATGTTTGTGGGATCCAGAACTCCCACTATCATCATGATGGGAACGCTTGTGAGACGATCCCGAGCTGTGTTTATCAAAGTTGTGCTTCCTCTTCCTACTCTCAACCTATTTCATCTTGTTCTCCAAGATGGTAGCCTTGTCACAAAGTGATTGGTAGGTTGGGACATAGGCAACAGACAGCTTCAGATTCAGTTCATCATTCAGTCCTTCGAGGAATTTCTCCTTCCTCTTGGCATCAGTATCAACTTCATCCGGTGCATAACGCGCCAGATTGTTGAATTCCTCAATATATTCAGCCACGCTGTGGTGACGCTGCTTCAGATTATGGAACTCCTTCTTGAAATTCATCACCCCGGATGAGATGTGAGCTGTACAGAATCCATCCTCAAAGATAGCCCAAGTCACATCCTCAATGGGAGTGGTGATCTGAAAGTTGTCCCACTAGGTTGTTGCTAGCCCTTCCAACAGATGTGCTGCAAACCTGACCTTCTCTTCGTCGGTGCAGCCGATAGTCACTAAATCCTTGTTCACCGAACGTAACCAATCATTGGCCACCATTGGATCAGTGGTTCCTGAGAACTTTGCAGGCCTCAGTCTTAGGAATCTGGTGAGCATGTCAAATCCTGGCGGATTATTCTGGTTGTTGTTGTTATTGTTGTTGTTATTCTGATTCTGGTTCTACATGAAGGTGGTCATCATCTGCATCAGTTGTGTTTGTGTTGTCATCAATCGTTGCATCTCGGGAGTGACATTGTTGTTGTTTGGGTTGGGGTTGGCACATCGAGGAGGCATCTGTGGTTTTAATAAGGATAAGAATGAGATACCCATAGATGCTTAACATGCACAATACATCACATAGTCAATCACAATATCAAATCATTAAAATAACATAGAGTTTGAATGACATAAACAACAAGTTTTTTGGAAAACGCAAACACACCATAGCAAGCCACCCACATGTTGGATGGTCATTGCGACTCAGTAAACAAAGTACGATAGATGAAAGATAATCGAGTAGTCTACACTACTCCTCCGCATCAATCTCCTCGTCAACAAGTGTAAGACATGCACTCTCCATGGCGGTCTTGTACTCATCAACACTAGTAGTCAAGGCCTCAATCTTGGCCCTAAGAGCTCTCTTCTGTGAGCGAAGCCTCTCGATCACTCCCTGCTGATGCTCAAGCTCGAAGTCCTTGGCCTCTAGCTCTTCCTTCATCTCCCGGATCTTCTTGTTCCTGTCTTGGACTCTTTTCTCCTGGCTCTTGAACTTCTTGTCCTAGCTTTCAAACTTGGCCTCCATTTCCTTGACTAACTCTTCTTGCTCCGCGAAGAGCTTGTCCTTCTCACGAAGCTGAACCTGGAGCTCTTCATTGCTAAGCATGACGTTGGCCCTATTAGTATCTAGGTGTCTAATAATACCCTCTAGGTCCTAGAGGTACATATGAATCAACTCCATCGTCTCTCTAGCAGCATCCTCGTACCCTATAGCCTCACCCTCCTTGTTGTGTCTCCCGAAGGGGTGAAAGTAAAGACCTCTAAACTCGGTGGAGTGTCTCCCTACCAGGCGCCCAAGTAACTCCTGCATGACTACATCTAAGCATTTCTCCTTGTCGTCATGCATCAGCTTGAAAGTGATGGTCTCCGTGGTTGGCTCTGTCTGGCGTCCCGGCTGAGTGACTCTGAACCCCCAAAGGTCCTTCCTCTCAAACTTGGTGAGTGGAAGTGTCATGATGCTAGGAAGTGGAAGGTTGAGCACACTAGTGAGCTCAACGAGACGAGTACCAAAACGAGTTCCCTTGAACTCCTTGGCCGTGCTGATAACAACATTAGGCATCTATTTTATAAGATAGAGAAAAGTTAGAATCAACATCAATAGAGAAAAATCACAAGAAAAAATATCACAAGCACATATTTTGAAACAATCACACAAGTCATGGCATACACAAATCCATTACAAGCATCAAAGGTTCAACATAACTTAGACAAATTTTTGGAAGTAAAAACGATAAGTGTGGTGGTCCAACTAACGAAGTACGTTACAACTCTCACTCACTAGACAAAATAGCTATCAGGGCATCCTTAGTAGCCATCTGTATATCTTGTTCACAAGACTCCCATATTAAATCTATGATGTCTCCCCTTAGATGTTGGTTGGTAGTATCTAACTCTTGGGTACGCTTCTTTTCTTCTCTAAGGTCATTTTGGGTGTTGAGCATTCTGCACTTGAGTCTATCACCAAGCTCCTTGATAGCATTCCAAGCTGCATTTCTTGCAGAGTCAAAGAATGTTTTGTGAATTTCTAAGTTGGTGACCATGCAGAATTCTGACTCCTTGTGGTTGTATTCCTTGTTTTTGTACAAGTGAATTTGCACCCACCAATACTCCTCTCCTTCATCCATCACAGTGAATCCTTTGTACACAGCTGCACCATGTATCCCCATGGTAACCATAAGGTTCTTGAGGGCCTTGGGAAATTCAGTCTCACACTCCAAAGTCATGGTCATGAGTGGTCCCTTCCTTACGGCTTCGTTGATGGAGTTCATCTACAAATAGAGATGAGAAAGAAGATTAGAAAAGTTTACGAGAAGAAAAAGACAAGTGTGGAAATTTTTCAAAGTGTTGATTTTTTTCCTTAGTGGTTTCTAATCCAATCCTAGGGTCATAATCCTACAGGCAACACAGTGCTCCAATACCATCTGTAAGACCCCACCTTTATAATGGTAAAGGTCCATGTGATTGCAATGCTAGTCCCTGGATCAAATGCTAGCATCCACAGTTTAAGATGAAGTACACAGAAACAAAGGTCATTATTACATCGTCATTCCAGAGATAACATAGTCTTTTACAACTCCATAGCCGGCCATAGGCTAGTACAAGAATTTAACTTAACAATATAAATAAAGTCTTCATCTTCATGTGCCACAGGCAAGCATGTTGAGTGTAGACTCATAACCCTAATCCTCATCAGAGTAACCTACAACATCACAAGTTACAGCCACAGTGGGTCAATACATTGGAATAGTATTGGCAAGTGATACCTTAGTGGAATAATAGTATCTAGCTTCTACATGAATTTGGCTAGGTGTAGCTTAGGCTTGCTTTGCTCAAAATAGGTTTTACCTATCAGTTGAAAACACTAAGTTTTTGTTTGGCAAAAACTCCCAAGGAACCACCAATAGAGATTGGTGAACCTTTACCCTTGTTCAACCACAAGTTTTAACTTAGAAATTGGGATGAGGAGATTCTTGATAGCTTCCATGTCTTGATGCTCAAATTGTCCATTACCAGGGACACGGCTAAGTACTTAGTTTCTTCCTTCTGCAGAGATGGTGCACTTTCCCCACAAGACTTGATTTTCCCCAAGACAGGACCTTTCAGAAGCCTTCCCTTACACAAAAATGGACGCGCTCTAAACCTATCATCCCCTACCACCAACTGTCCATTTGGCTAAGTTATTGCAACCTATATGATCCAGGCAGAGCCCATAATGCCATGTGGCTGCACTAGAAGCTTCTTCACATTTGGCATCTCAAATCCCTTTGTTCCTGGGTGGCATTCCACAAGTGAGATACACAGGGTAGACCATTGGAAAATGGGCCCTGGTAACCACTCAACCAAAAACCACCAAGCAATTACCAATCCACCCAGGTGTTTCATTCACTTAGTTGTTTTATTAAACAAAAACATAAGTCAAAGACTTAGCAATATTTTTCCATAGCATGTATATATTCCACCTTGGGTTGCTACTATCTAGTCTAAGCATGGCAATAGCAAGTATCTTAACTTAGAGAAAATTCTAACAATTCTACAACTACTAGGATTTCCCAAGCATAGCATATAGATACTTAGCAAAAATTATCATGCAAACCCCATACAAAATATTTCTAATGCATAGTCAAAATATTGGGACAAAAGTATGAAGCACCACTTGCCTTGGTATTTGGGGGATTAACAACAATCCTCACAGTCACAATCACCACTAGCACCAAAATCTACACATAAAATCATAGCCCCAAATTCACATATCAAAACAAACAAGCAAAAATATATGAATGCATGCAAATGACATGTGATGATTTTTCTAAACCAAACAAGACAAGTAAAACAGTACTGATCAATAAACCAAATATTTATACATTAAATAAACTTTATTTGGCCTTTAAAACATTTTCCAAATAATTTTTATACACAAAATAAGCCTACAAATGTCTCTGCAAAAAAACAAATTTTACAGAAGAAATTCATTAAACAAAGTACATGGTTGTATAGAATTCTTTTTCCTGATTCCATTGATATAAAATTTGCAAAATTTGGACGTGTGGATCAAAAGTTATGAATTTTGCAAGTTTGAACATCTAATAGAAATGATTCTGTTTTAAAATCAAACTACAGGCCACACGTCACGTTCTGATTCGCTGATACCGATTCGAACGGATCGATCGATGAGGGCCGTTGGATTAAAGTGACTGCGCACGGCCCAGATCTAATCGTACCGCTTCACTTAAGTCATCTATCGTACGCGTTGGATCTAGATCTAACGGCCCAAAACTAACAGACCATAATCGAGCGGCGCTGCAACGGTGGCTGGCAGCGGCGTGCTCGGGCGGTGATGCTGTCGGCGATACAGGAAGCGAGGAAGAGGAGGATGTTGCTCACCAGGTTCACGACGACGTGCTGATGCTCGAGGTGGTCTTTGCAGGGACAGGGGCGCACGGAATCGACGTCTATTGCTCGCCGGAGAAGCTTCGGTCGTCAGGTACGGCTGCTCGTCGTCGTTGGCGAGGTTACATGTCACGCCTATTCAAACGAACGGTGCCGTTAGATGCGCCCAAGTCAGGTGAACGTGCGAGTAACCAATAGATAGGAGGGGCGGTCAGGAACTACTAGAGGGTGTCGCCGGAGTGGAGGCAGACGGCGGCGCGTTTTGTCGTTGAGGTTGTCCACAAAGGAGAGCACGCGCGGGCAAGTGCGAGGCACTGGCAGGTACAGAGGATGATGGGGAACAGCCTTGTGGTGTCTAGAAAGCAAGGGACAACGGTGTCTGGCCGGAATTAGAGTTGGAGCTCGTCGGAGCAGAGGGAGGTCCCGAGCAAATTCCGAGCAGCCTAGAGGCAGAGAGGGGTTGGCGACCAAGGAAAAGGAAGGGAAGACGTGGGCGATTAAGTACGCAAGATTAGGAGGAGGAATTACTGGCGCATTGATTCGAATTCAAGTGGGTTTAATCGACCAGAAACAGCCAGCGAGATTTGGGGAGGAAGGGGTCGCGGGGTTGAGACGATGACTGGCGAGTGGGGTCTGGCATTCAGTGAGAGAGAGAAATACAAGGTGGGGTCCAATCGTCAGTGACGACGCGGGTGAGTACTGCGGTGTGAAACTTTTTCTGCGGGGGTGGAGGAGAGAGGTGGGATGTTGGGCTAGATGGGCCACGGGTTGGGTTGGTTTAGTTAGCCAGTTAGTTTTATTTTTTTCTCTATTTCTCTTTTTCTTTTTCTGATTTAATTTTCTAGTTTGAATTTAAATGCCCATTTCAACTCTGTTCCAATTTGAATTTTCTCTAGATTTTTGTATTGTGTTTCTTGTGTCTTGGAGTGTGTAAAACATCTATTCATACTCAAATTCATTTTGGGTTTGAAATAAGGTTTAAAACCATGCCCTTAGTGAAATATTTTTAATAGGCATATGAATGGTTTTGAATTCATTTTTGTTTTGAAAACTTTGACCAAGCTTTGGAAATATCAATTAAACCTATGTTCAAATCTTTTCTGGTTAAAACAAGTATTCTCATATTGGAGTGTAGCGACAAGGCCATTGCCTTGCTTACATAAAATAATAGACAACAAATGCTTCTGTTTTTGAAATCTCATTTGAAATTGATCCTAAAATGATTATGAATGCATGAATGATATGCAAACTTTGAAATCATGATTTTTGGTATGTTACAGATCTGAAGCTCTTCCCGGCATCCTACAGGAGAGGGGAGATCATCCCGGAGGCCTTCTTCATCACCATGCCAGCCTCCAGAGTGATGCAGGAGTAGTTTATCCTTGGACTATGGGTCCATAGAAGTAGCTAGATGGTTGTTTCTCCTCTTTGTGCTATCATGTTTAGATCTTGTGAGCTGCCTATCATGATCAATATCATCTATTTGTAATCCTATATGTTGTGTTTGTTGGGATCCGATGGATATTATGTACTACGTCAAGATTGATTATTGATTCTATCATGTCTATGTTATTTGTGATCTTGCATGCTCTCTGTTGCTAGTAGTTACTCTGTCCAAGTATTTGCTTGTGACTCCAAGAGGGAGTATTTATGCTCGATAGTAGGTTCATGCCTCTAGTAATCTGGGAGAGTGACAGAAACCTCTAAGGTTGTAGATGTGTTGTTGCTACTAGGGAGAAAACAACAATCATATGTCCAAGGGAAATTGTATTGTTTACTTTACACACTTTGCTTAATGCAATTATCCGTTCCTTGCAACTTAATACTGGAAGGGGTTTGAATGATAACCTGAAGGTGGATTATTAGTCATAGATGCGGTTGGATTACGTTCTATGTATTATGTTGTAATGCCCAAACAAATCTCATAGCGATCATCATGACATGTACATGCATTGTTATGCATTCTCAATCTGTCAATTTCCCAACTGTAATTTGTTCACCCAACATGCTATTTATTTTATGGAGAAAACACCTCTAGGGAACTATGAACCCCGGTCCATTCTTTCCCATTGATATTCAATCTACTGTCTACTATTTACTTTCTGCAATTACTACAAGGAATTACTTTCTTCCACACTATACGTTTAATCCTTTGTTTTCAGCAAAACCGGTGAGTTTGACAACCTCACAGTAAGTTGGGACAATGTATTGTGGTTGTGTTGTGCAGGTTCCACGTTGCTAGCAACATCTTGGGAGATGTTTCCTTTATCCTACTGGTTCGATAACCTTGGTTTCACAACTGAGGGAAAACTTGTTGTTGTGCTCATCATACCTTGCTCTTAGGGTTTCCCAATAGGCTCTACAGTAACCGAGCCACATCACCTGTCCACAAGCTTTCTCAATTACGGGGAAGAACAACTGGATCCTCACCAAGGATCAAGTTGTGGTGATCATGGCTAAACTCAAGCCTGACCAAGAAGAAGATGAAGAAGGAGAGCAGTACGATGAGCAGGAGCAGGAGTATAACCCTGCTTGGGAAGGATAGCAGCAGCAACAGGAGGGACCCTAGGACACATGGCCCGACCAGCAGCAGCAACAGGAGGGACCCTAGGACACATGGCCCGACCAGCAGCAGCAACAATAGCAGGGGTTCAACAACGTCCCCTATCAATATTTTCTGCAGCTCAACCAGCGCGTTGGGGAGTGAATGAGGATGTGAGTGCCTTAACTCACAACTTTGGTCACTTCATAACCCACTTCCGCAACTACTACCAGCTGAACCCGTACCAGCCGCCGAATGATGGCAACAACTAAGCTTTGCAACATCCTAAGCTTGGGGGAGGTTTGAAAACCTCCAAACTTTACATTCATATTTTTGTTTCTTCTTTTGATTTATTTTTCTTCTTCAAAAAGTGCATGTGTTTACTTTTAGTTTTTCATTCATAAATCAAAAACACAAAAAAATAGTTGTAACTTCTATTGCAAACTTGTTACTTTGTTTCTCTCGGAGATTTCTCAAGTTCAGGTGATATGGCAATAGGGAAATAAAGCAGGGTTCAACTCAAGTACAAGAACAAATCAAGCAAGAGGAGGTATCACATTCCTTTCGTCACCTCTTCTGCAATTTTAAATTGACCCTACAATTATTTGCTCGCTTGCACTGGAGTCACTCCCTACTTAGCTTGTTATCTTAAAAATTCTATTCCCTTTCTAGTGTCTCCTTTTTATCTTTGAAATAATGAGAAATGAACTTGGTTAAAATATTTCCAACATTTTGCAACAATAAAAAGCATTCAAAAGATGACTTGAGTCCATGTTTAGCCCAAAGGATTTGATTTTAGAATCACTCAATCCCATTGAGCTTAATGTAAATAGACTTGATAGCACTCTTGAAAGGAATTTTTTGATAAAATGGATGCTTTGAAGTAGTACCACTGCTTTTTATAATAATTAAAGTAAGATATTGCTTTACGCGTGTCATTACAACACTGTAGTGCTCATTGAGGAACTATTAACTCCGCTGGCCAACGAACGATCTAAATGTGGGAAACCACTTGATTTCGGCTATTGAGTTATGTAAGCATCTATAGCTGCAATGCTATGACGAGTAAATTTTTTAGTCTCCTCGTGATTTCTCGTTCCAAGTGAAGTTGTAGTACTCCTTTGGCCCATTATTGCTCAACAGTTATCTATTGGCATGGTCACGAGTGCGCAACACGGTCCCAATTAACTTGTTAAAACAGTGGCATAATTTCTCTATGGAAGAGCTGAAATTTTTGAAAAGCAAGAAAAGGAAAAAAGATGATATGAGAGTCTTGAAATTTTGACATGGGAGTAAATGAGTTTTTCTTTAATTTTATGTTTTTGGTTCCAACTTGAGTACTCCTAATTGATTAAAGAAACAAGAGTACAAAGATTTTATCTCTCAACAAAGAGAGAAACCAAAAGAATTTGTTTCTCTATCCTAGCTAATCTTTTGACACTTACTAGGGCATATAATTTATTTGCTAGCAATATATATGTGATTAGGAAGTGGACTCAGTGCAATCTTGTGAATACTTGTATGATCATGTTTAAGATTGCAGGAATTATGAATAAAAGAATTTGACACCAATTTGAGCTTGTAAGTTCTTTTATTTTCAGTTTCGAATCTCCGTTATCCTTCCTTATTTTCTTTTCACTCGAGGGAGAGAAACATCTAAGCTTGGGGGACTTGATAGTTGTGAGATTCGACACATTTTTGATGGTTTTTGTCTAGATTTAATGGTTTTCTAGCTTTACCTAACACTAATACTTCGGTAGCAAAGTCTCAAACGAGGAAGGCATCCAGTAGCTTTAACGAGCAACTATACAGCAGGAACATTTTTCTGGACGTATAGTTGCCACCACCTTCGTCTTATCAAAAGGGACAACTTTTGTGAAGAGGCCAAGTACAAAAACATAACACAACAGCCATCATTCCATCCAGAAGGGAGAAAGTAGAGATCTAGAGAAGAAGGAGAAGACGTTCTTCATCTCGCTCCACGATCTTCGACCTCCTAGCCACCACACCCCATAGCCATTACTTGTACTTGAGAGAGAGAGAGAGATCTTCACCTTGCAAGAATAGGGTTTGAGATTGTTTCTTCCTATCTTGAATTGTGTTGGATTTCTTTTCTATTTCTATTGTGGATCTCCACGGTAATATCGAGAAGAACTCCCTTTATTTAATTATATCGATGATGCTTTCTTCTATCATGTGTGAGTAAGTTCCCTTGGGCGTGGGAGTTGTAAGGGATTGGTGAGATGTGACATGCCTATATAATTTCCCTTAGTTTGTGCTTGATTTTAATTATTATATTATGTGTGCTTGAATATTTGTGGGATGCCTAATGCTTGATTTCCGATTAAGGGCCCACACAACATGATACTTTGTTCTGCATAGATAAGATCTTGTTTGCTAGCGATGGCGACCCCAAAGTGACACGTGGATATCAGTGGGAAACTAGTTGAACTCGAGGAGCATGAGGGGCCACTGTGCCTATTGCATTAGTCCGATCCAAGGATCTTAATTGCTAAGCAACCCGAGGGATCTTAATCGTCTAGTGACTAACCATGGTTTTGGCAACAGACTAGTAGGATTACTGAAGTTGGGACGAAATCTACCAAGAGGATTTCCTGCTAATTATGGGTTGCTCTCCTACACATATACTTATAAGATTATAATTGTTACATTTATCACCCACCCACCTAGCACATTCACTATCACCATGAACCGTATCTCCCCGCGCCTACTTTGTCATCTGCAGGAAACAAAAAACAATCAATCGTTCTTATTTTTATGCTTTTTATTTCTCAAGTTTACATTTTTTAAATACATTCATTTAATCCAAATTTTATTCTTATTTCAACACTTACAGTCAATTCACTCGAAGACCTGTGACAACTTTGAGTGTGACGAGACTTCACCCATAAACACTTACCTTTGGGCTTAATATGGGATCGCCATCTTAACTTCTAAACTAACTACAAATGATCTGTGCACTTGCAGGAATCATATATTGACAAGCCCAGACACACTTTCGGGTTCCCAGTCATTTATAGCCATTGTCCCAAACCCTGGGTCCGTCTCGAAGCCGGCCGACTTTGTTGCGGGTAGCTTAGTGGGGTGGCCCCCATGTACTTAGTTTGGGTCTGGAAACGTCGTGTCCGAAACCCCGCCGACATACCGTTGGGTGTATGTTTTATGATCTTGTATCTACCTGATCTGGCAACAAGGGTGTAGGTGCATGTGGCAACATTGGTTCACCCTTGCAGGTTTAAATCTTTTCAAAAAAGTCGTGTCTGCGGTTAAGTATGACTTGGAGCACAGTTTCTCGATCATAGACAACCATAACTAAAGTTTACTGTTATAAATTTAACTTGGATCTGATATGATTAGTAAGTTGGATAATCATCATGGAAAGAATGAATAAAACCACCAACTGTGTGAGTTTTCCTTGGCAGGACTTCCTCATTTGGTCTCGAGGGGGAAATACCAGGATGGGTATGTTTGGTGGTAGTATCAGGTTGGTTCTGCATAGGTCTTTATTATCTCTCTCTGGTAGCCGACAGTTGTATAGAGTCTCTATAGGTTGTTTAGTGCATGTCGCGCTGCAACTTCAGTCCACCATACCTATGTAGGCGAGAGCTGCCGAATTCTAAGACTCACTGTGTACTGGCCTCAGTACTGACCGCTGTCTTTTTCCTTTGCCCTTTGTCGACACCCCTTTTATTTTGCAGGTTTGAGTTCGACGTTGTTAGTAGGGTTACCCTTCCGGATTGGCCTAGGCAGGATTATGGATGCCATTGGTTATTCTTTAGGGCTCTTAGCCCCATTTGCATCTTATCCGTACTTGGATGTGTGTGGTTTTCAAGGTGATTTGGATCTTTGTACTGTATATCTGTATCCTTGACTCATTGAGTCATTGTTTTATATATATATATGTTATGTGGATTCCATCGTGGACTATTGTGTAATGATATTACTTCGTTTTCCACCTGCACGCAAGTGCCTGGGGAGCATCTTTGAACCGTTTCTATGCGGGTTTGGCGGGAATCGCTGGAACTTGCATGGGGCCGATTCGAGGGTGTTACAACATAATCATGGTTTTACTTACAACTTGTTAAATTAAATGTTGGTGGTAGATATAGATAATGAAGACGCACCGGTTGGTAATAGTCAATATTTAGTTTTTAACCACCCACTTGTGTCCACCTAGGACCCGAGTTCTTGACACCTGTTCCGAGATCGAGCATGCTAACCACAGGTGGGGTGTGTGGGCACCCCTATCGGCTTACTACATGATTTCAAAGTATGTACTGGGGGCCACAAACTAGTTTGGGGAATTATTACTATCATGTACCTATGCCATGCTTTACTGCTTTATTTAATATTATTGCTCAAGGATCATTTACTACTGTACTGTTTAGAAACCAATGTGGAATGCTTACGCGATATCGACAAGCCCAAACACACTTTTGGGTTTCTAGTCATTTAGAGCCATTGTCGCGAACCATGTGTCCGTCTCGGAGCCGGACGACTTTGTTGCGTGTAGCTTAGTGGGGTGGCCCCCATGTACTTACTTTGGGTCTAGGAATTTCTCGCCCTCCTTAAAACCGCGCATGGCCCACCCAGGACATAGTGAGGGAAATGCCCTCCTAGGTTATCCAGCACAAGGCGTCATGACCCGGCCTCATCTGGGACAAAGACGGAAAGGTTAGGTTTATCCTAAAGAAATAGTGAGGTGATATTTGGTCTCCCCTCGATAGTGTGGCTGGGCTTACCCGCGGTTGGTCTCTGACGGTGATCGAGTCACCTGAAGAGTAGAAACGCTCGGGGGCTGCCCCCGAGCACCTAAAAAGCCTTGTGCATCGGCTAAGTCCCATAGCACAAGCAATGTATCCATAAGCAATCCATGTGGATGAATAAAAATGAGTTGATCTTTTTCACTCATTTTGGTTATCGTTCATCTGGGTTGCTTTGTAATGGAGAGTATCGCTCGGAATGGTCGCGTGTCCTTCTCGGTGTCTCCCGAGGAAAGGGGTTGCAAATACAACTCGAAGCCCACCCTCTACTTCTCGGATGTGGACCGGGAAGCTCTCCCTCGTAAATCGAGGGAGTTGGTGGGAAGCTCAACAGATGGGCTCAACCTCAGCTGTTGCAGCAAGATAAGTTTTTCCTTTTCAGAGTGCGTTGTCCCGGGCGTGACCTTTTTCTATCGGGAGAGATTTTTTCCTCTAAGACTGTCCCATTAGGGTAATTACAAAGAGAGGAGGATCCAAAGAGGCATTTTATTAAACCGTTTCCTTGTTTTTCATACCCTAGCTTCCTAGCAAGGGATGCTTTGGTTACACAGGGGAAAAGATTCAAGATGATGAAAGCAATAGGTAGTACAGGTTTAGCAACCATTGACGTTGTCAAGACTGAATTCCACACGCCTTTGGCAGTGGTCAAAAGCTTGACTTTGAATTCGTCATGACCATCGAAGGAGAAGAAGATGATATTTCCAAGCACAGCCTCCCATCAGCACCGAGGAATATCTTTACCGACATCGCCCTACAACCACATCCCTCGGTCACCAACCATACCAAGCGGGGGAAGTCGTTGTCGAAGGCCTCAACCACCACCTTGGGGATTTCTAGAACTCCCTCAGAGTCGCAGACCAACGTCAGGAAGAACTCAAAGATGACAAAATGAGTCCATCTCATGGAAGTATGGCTGCTTGAAGAGCCGTTGCCCCTTAGGGTGCCTTCCGCCGCCGCCCGGGTGCCCTCGCCTGAATGGCGAGGTTCACCCTACAAGGAGCAGGATGGCGGATCTAGTGAGGGTGTTCGAGGGACGGAGCCACGCATCTTGGAGGAATATGAAGCAGGGAAGTCGCCGCACTCTGAAACAAAAAGGGAGGGGCAACGATGCAAGGAAAGAGGTTATATAAAGAGAAGCGTGCTCCTTTAACCACGAGCAGTACTCAAGGCGACTCCTGATACATCGAAAACATATCTATAATTTTTGATGTTCCATGCTTGTTTAGTATCTACTTTTCTTTTCTTTGTCCACACTTTGAGGTGTTTTTATATGTTTTCTAGTACTAACCTATTAACAAGTTGCCACAGTGCCAGTTGCCTATTTTCTGTTGTTTTTGGTTCTAGAAAAGCTAGTAAGGAAATATTCTCGGAATTGGACGGGACAAAAGCCAAAGTCAATATTTCACCAAGGAGAACACGGAGTCCAGAGGAGAGACGGAGGGGAGCCACAAGGCGGCTGCACCCCCCAGGCACGGGCCCACCCTAGGCCACGCCTGGGCAGGGTGTGGGCCCCTTGGCCACCTCCTAGCCTCGCCTCCTCGCCTATAAGAAGCCCTTGATTCCTAAACCCTAAGGACCCGATCAATATTCCACAAACCGTTTGTAGCCGCCGCCACCATCGTCCCTAGATTGGAGGGTCTGAAGCTTTTCCCGCACCCTGCTGGAGGGGAGACCATCCCGGAGGCCTTCTTCTTCATCATGCCAGCCTCTGGTATGAAGTGTGAGTAGTTCCACCTTGGACTATGGGTCCATGTAGTATCTAGATGGTTGTATCTCCTCCTTTGTGCTTTCATGTCTAGATCTTGTGAGATCCATTCATGATCAAGATCTCATCTATTTGTAATCATGCATGTTGTGTTTGCGGGGATCTGATGGATATTGAGATTACTATGTCAGATTGATTAATGGTTTGTCTTATTGATTCTATCATGTCTGTGTTGTTTGTGATCTTGCATGCTCTCCGTTGTTAGTAGCCATCTTGGCCAAGTAGTTGCTACTGACTCCAAGAGGGGGTATTTATGCTCGATAGTGGGTTCATGCGTCTATTTAATCAAGGGAAATGACAGAAATCTCTAAGGTTGTAGATGTGTTTTTGCCACTAGGGAGAAAACAACAGTCTCTTGTTCATGGAACAAGTGGATTGTTTACCTTACACACTTTGCTTAAAGAAGTTGTCTGTTGCTTGTAACTTAATACTGGAGGGGTTCGGATGATAACCCAAAGGTGGACTTCTAGTCATAGATGCAGTTGGATGGCAGTCATGTATCTTGTTGTATTTCCCAATCGAATCTCGTAGGATCATGATGTCTAGTATTGCATTGTTATGCCTTGCTCAGTCCTATCAATTGCCCTGTTGTAATTTGTTTACCCAGCATGCCATGTTTGTTTATCTAAGGAGAACACCTCTAGTGAACTATGGACCCCGGTCCAATCTTTACCATTGATACATCTTCCACAGTTACTGTTTACTTTCTGCAAACCACCATCACCTTCCACACCATATAGTTAATCCTTTGTTACAGCAACCGGTGAGATTGACAACCTCACTGTTCGTTGGGGCAAAGTCTTGAGTTTGTGTTGTGTAGATTTTCATGTTGCTTTCAACACCTTTGAGATGTTTCCTTCCTCCTACTAGTTTGATAACCTCGGTTTCTTACCGAGGGAAGACTTGCTGTTGTGCTGCATCACACCTTGCTCTTGGGGTTTCCCAACGAACCGCTCCCACGTCAACAAAGCGCCAACAAGTTTTCTGGCGCCGTTGCCGGGGAGGCTAAGGACGTATTCACAAGGGGAGTCCTTCTCAACCTTCCTCTTTACTTTTTTTTTTGCTTAGTTTCTTTTTCTTGGTTTTGTTTGCCTCTTTTTATCAAAAACTCCAAAAAAAATTAGTTTAGTTTGGTTTGCTTTCTCTTATCAAAAACACAAAAAAATAATTCTTGCTCTAGTTGGTACCATATCTGGTTTTGGTCCAATCCCTGTGTCACCTATGGAGACGATCTTTACTTTCAAGCAAGGAAATGGAGAGAGTTTCAAAGAAGCTTGGTCTAGAATCTCTGCTTTACAAAGGGAAACTAAGCCTAAGATGAGTCTTAGATTGGTTATTAATAGTTTCTACCATGGTATTGCTCTTTGTTATAGATATGCTTTGGATGATGTAGCTGAGAAAGATATTTTTCGTTGTACTGAGGATGAAGCTTTAGATGCTATGAAGAGATTGATTATAATTTATAATATGCCTGGCAAGTCTGATTCTTCTTTTATAGACATTTATGCTAGGTTGAACACTCTTGAGTCCAGTACTGCTGTTTTGAACAGTTGTTATCACACACTTAGGGAGCACTGATGACCCACAAGTATAGGGGATCGCAACAGTCTTCGAGGGTAGTATTACCCAATTTATTGATTCGACACAAGGGGAGCCAAAGAATACTTGCAAGCCTTAACAACTGAGTTGTCAATTCAGCTGCACCTGGAAATAGTTCTTGCTCACAGAAGTTTATTAGTAGCAACAGCAAAGAAAGTGCAACAGTAAAACAGGAGCAATAGTAACAGTAGCAACAAACAGTAGGATATGAGTGCGGTAGGCATAGGGATGGATGGATGGGCGTTGCATGGACGAGTCTAAACATGTAACTTTAAGATCTAGGGCAATTTTAGATAAATAATAATAAGCATCCAAGTACTAAACAATCATAGGCATGTGCTCCATATATAGTCATGCGTGCTAGCAATGAGAACTTGCACAACATCTTTTGTCCTGCCATCCCGTTGCAGCGGGGCCTCAAGGGAACTACTGGAAATTAAGGTGCTCCTTTTAATAGAGCACAGGAGCAAAGCATTAACACTCTGTGAACACATGTGATCCTCACATCACCGCCATCCCCTCCGGTTGTCCCAATTTCTGTCACTTCGGGGCCTTTGGATCCGGACAATGATGTGTGTACACAACTTGCAGATAAGATCACAAACAATACTATCATAATGATTCA
Organism: Avena insularis; assembly: GCA_023614405.1. NCBI lineage: Eukaryota > Viridiplantae > Streptophyta > Magnoliopsida > Poales > Poaceae > Avena > Avena insularis. The sequence continues at coordinate 22,866,940 of CM042689.1, read as the reverse complement.
ATAATAAGTTTAGATTTGAGATCATGGCACTCGGGCCCTAGTGACAAGCATTAAGCACAACAAGTTGCAACAAAGTCAAATAGTACTAATAGAGATACTAGGCACCATGCCCTAACAATCTTATTCGATTACATGATAGAACTCATCCAATCCCTACCATACCCATAGCCTATAGCGGGGGATTACTCACTCATGGATGAGGGAAACATTGATGGTTGATGGAGAGGCGTTGGTGATGACGATGGCGATGATCCTCCCCAAATTCCTTGTCCAGGCAGGGTGCCAGAATGGAGTTTCTGGATCCGAATCACGGTTTCTTGTGGTGGCGGTGCAGTGGAACTCTTTCTAGAAAAACGTCAAACCCTCCTCGGTTTTTAGGTCAAGAGGCTTATTATAGGCGAAGAGGGAGGCCGAGGGGGTGCCTAGGGTGGCCGCAACCCCCCCTAGGCATGGCTAGGCCTGGCCCGCGCCTGGAAGGGGTGTGGGCCCCCAGGCCTCCACTCCGTCTCGTACTCTGGCTCTGTGGATCTTCTGGTGAAATAGGATTTTTGGCATATTTTCCGGGATTTTTCCTGATAGTTCATTTTCTGCACAAAAACTAGACACCAAGGTAATTCTGCTGAAAACAGCGTCAGTCCGTGTTAGTTGTATCCAAATCACACAAGTTTAGAGGAGAAACAATAGCAAAAGTGTTCGGGAAAGTAGATACGTTTTGGACGTATCAACTCCCCCCAAGATTAGCTTATTGCTTGTCCTCAAGCAATTTAGTTGAAAACTGAGTTCGATAAAAGAACTTTCACGAACACATTTGCTTCATATGATGTATATATTCTCAGCACATGAGTAGATACTTAAACCATTCATAATAAGAAATATGCAACTAAGTCTACTCAATAGTCATTGCAAGCTATGAAGAGAAACCAACTCAATAATAATAAGTAGCATGAAACATAAACATAAGCAACATTGCAATGCTCATAATAAGGTATGATAGAGTGGTATCTCGCTTTCCTTTGTTTGTAGAGCACAAAATAAATGCCAAGTCACCTCTAAAGTTCAAGTGAAGACTAGAAGTAAAGATATCAGAGGTACAAGCATCAAAGTCATGACATAATTAACCAAGTTTTGATCCAAACACAAGAATGACAACTATGCTCTCAAGAAGGTGCTCATATAATAAGTGGTGACTCAACACGGAAGTGAAAAGGTTTTGAAAAGTTTGAAAGGCTTCCAAATGCTGAAAGCAAGGTACTCATTATCTTTGAGCTCTCATTGCCCCTATCATAGGCATGTTCATATGGTTAAGGTGAAAGTGAGGTCCAATATGAGTTATATGCTTGACAAACCATAAACTGGAAATCCCATGTCCCTTGAGTATGAGGGCCGCTCCGCATGCTACTCAACTTTAGTTACCTGTAAGTTCTTGTCATTGTAAATACATGCATATCATAGAGAACCGCCAACGAGGTACCCCTTGCACATGATACAAGAGCTATCCCATAATCAAAATGACAAGGCAAGCAGACAATGAGCATCTTAGCGATCTTTTTATTTACTATGTACATAGCTTTTTTATTGAGGATGCTTCATAGAATGATCATTATGGTGATGCTGCAAGTTTCCACCATGATTAGGCATGGCTTAGGCTAGCGGCCCAGGCGTTTCTCTGACACATATATATACTCCATGAACTCACAAGCTCCCCTTTTATTTCACAACGACGACATCCGTGAATAAAAGAGCAAGGTATCAACTAGATATGTATCCATAAGTGTTGAAAGCGTTCCCCGTGACAGCACGGTTATGCTAACTCCCAGCCTATAATTTGCAAGCATATAACTTTCATGGACAGATCACAATGGTTCAAGATTATTAAGTGCAAGGAATAAAGTGTGCCATCAAGTTCGTGAGAGCTTACTAATTAACTTTCTCAAAACAGACAAACATTTTATTTGGAAGAAAACAAGGCATAATGAATATGCACTGAATAGCAAATGATGCTAACAGGTAGGTATAGTGGACACTGTTGGCAATATTGGTTTTGGTGAGTTGGATGCACAAGTAGAGCTCATACTCAGTGCAAGTGAAGGCTAGCAATAGAGAGGGAGCGACAAACGAGAGAGCAATAACTGTCACAATCATGCTTGCAACAAAACAGGACTAATTATGGCATGAAAGTGATACAAGAACTCTGAGGCAAAATAAATCATCAAGGCTTACTGACTATTGTTTAGTCATATGCATGCGCGAGCATGTGCCAAGTAGATTCACATGAAACTTTTAGAGGAGGATACCGCAATATCATACCAAGTTATGAATAGAATAATGCAAGCAAACATTCATATGAAAAGCTACAAACTATTAGCAAGCTGGAGCTAATCACAAGAAAGAAAGAACTACTAAGCATCCATCAATAGCATACACCTTACATGAATAGACTAAGCATGCTCACAATGATGAGTATATGTACAAAAATGAAAACAAATAGAGTTCGTTACCAGCCTCTTACCACACCTCAAGTTGTCTTAATCTTCATTACTGCCCTTCACTTGTGTGACTTGAATAATAACATGAAACCAAAATCCACTCAGGACGGCTAAACCCTGCAAAGAACTCACAAACCCAAAGAAGAACAACAAATATTTTTGGTGTTTTCAATTTTTTAAAACAAGCAAAAACAAACAAAGCAAAAACAAAGAAAAATATTTTTGGATTTTCTTTAAGGCAAACCAAAGCTAAAAAGAAAAGAAACAAACCAAGATAAACAACGAAAATATTTTTGGTATTTTTGTGTTTTAAGAAAGCAGGAACAAAAACCAAAAAGAAAGTGAAACAATGGATATACAAAGAACCGACAAAACATGATATATAGATGAGTGTGATGTCGGTATACCTCCCCCCAAGCTTAGGCTTTTGTCCTAAGTGGGGCTCAACTCCATGGTGACCAAGAAGGTGCACCTCCGTAGTACGACGAGGAGGCCCCTTCGTCCTAATAGCTCGAGGACTCCCCTGTGTAGTGTACTATGGGGTCATATGAGGGCGTGTCCCCCTGGTAGTGTCCATGGAACCCAAGGATGCGCAGGTTATCATCCATATCCTCCTTGGAGCGCGACAAAGGCCCTGAGAAATACTAAACAAAGTGGTTTGGGGTAGAGGGATCTCTCTCTCTTCCCCATCAGTAAACAACATTTTATAAACCAGGCTCTCAAGGGTAGATCCACCAGTGACAAAGTGATGTGCTTTCATAGCAGCAAGATCAAGCCTCTAAGGAGCCAAAACTGTATCATTTGGATCAACAGTAAGGTCCAAGGCAGCAACAACACGTGCAGCAATAATTCCCTCATAAATGGTTCCCTTAGCAGCTAAGAGACAAGGAATGAGAGAACCAAGATTGTACTTAGTTTCATTGTTGAGCGCAGCAGTTATGAAGGCCAAATGATAGTTGGAAATATTACTAGTGTTCTCCCTACCAAGAACACTAGTAGCAAGATAATAAGCAAAGTACCTGATAGCTGGGAGCTGAATATTTCTTATCCCCCTTTGAGCTCTACGGTCATCATCATTGGTTATCCCGTGGTAGAGATCCAACAAATCAGTGGGTTGAGCTGGAATCTTCTTCGCTGACCCAGCTGCACTAAGTCCCAGGGCCTCACAAAATTTCTTCAATGTCATGGTGTAAGGCATGCCATAAATTTTAAAAGACACATCTGGCTTGAACAAGCTGTTAGTAAAAGAAAAGCTCTCCACAAATGTTTTAGTGAGCGTTGCATATTGCACGCTCTCATCCTGCATATAGCTTGTTAGTCCAACCCTTCGAACCAAGGTTAGAAAATCCTCAAGAATCCCAGCAGCCTGCAAGAAGGTTAGGCAAGGAAAGGTGGAAGGGTGCGCATCCTCCTCATCTCCCTCGTCGCTAAATTGCGGTGTAATGAGATCCTCGTTGTATGAGGGCTTAGCTTGGGAGGATGATCTTGAAGTCCTTGCCCTTCTAGGTGCATCACTCTCAAATATTTCACCAAAGGTGTGGTTGTCCATGACCCCTTTTTCTGAAATTTTTAGACAAACATCAAACCAAGTGATTTCCAAGTTAATAAATGTTGAGAAACTACTATAGGAACTTGCTAGAGGGCTACACATGCATCAAAATGGAATCTCTAAGCATAGAACAAGAATGCAATATCACGCAACCTGTCACCTATAGCAGCAAAATACTCAAGATACAATCTACCAATCACAAATCTAATTGGACAAGCAGAGGAAGCTCATACCAAGGAGTAATCCCTCCAAAAATCAGCAACAAAGATGGGCTGAGCAAGGAGATCAAAAATCGCGAGCAATAACAGTAGGAACTAGAGCTTGAGAAAGTTTTTTGGTGTTTTTCTAGAGAGAGAAAGAAGATGGCTGGGAGGAGGCATCTTGGAGGGACCTAGGTGGGCCACACCCCAGCCAGTTGCCACCTAGGGACTGGTCGCGCCTACCAGCGGTGTGCTGGCCTGGGGTGGCCCCATGGGTCACTCCAGGTGTCCCTCTACCCCTTTTTCGAGAAAAAATTTATTTTGAATTTTCTGGGATTTTTCGGGAAACTTTATTTTTGGCCAATTTTCAGGGTATGAAAATTGATTTTCTCACAGAAAAGATTTTTTTAGAAGAAGCAAAAGCAAACCAAAGACCAAACTACATAGGTTCTAAGACACTCTAATAAGCAAACAACTAGCAAAACCAAAGCTAGCAAAGAAAGGGCAAAGACTAGGAAGGAGAAAATAAAAGAAAGCAAGAATAATCATAGTGAAAGCATTGCTTTGTTCATTAAAATCCTTTTGTTAACAAGATTGATCAAGTCTTGTTACCAAAACAATCTTATATGAAACAAAACTTTACATCCCACAAGGTGATTATGTTACCTCAAACTTGATAGCAATAGTCCCAATCATAATAGTTTCAAAATTTTCTTGTGGAATGGGAAAATATATTTCTCCAACCTTGACGCTCTCAATATTTTCAATGGAATTCAGGCAATAGCTCTTAGCAACCTTCTTGGGGAAATAGACAGTATTCTCTTTGTCATTAATATTTAATGTTACTTTTCCTTGATTACAATTAATGATAGCACCTGCAGTATTAAGAAAAGGTCTCCCAAGAATAATAGAGATATTATCATCTTCAGGCATTTCAAGCACAACAAAATCAGTCAAAACCAACCAATTATGAGCCACTTGAACAGGAACATCCTCACATATACAAACAGGAATAGTAGTTGACTTATCAGCCATTTGTAAAGATATATCAGTTGGTATCAAATTTTCTAGCTAGAGTCTCTTGTAGAGAGAAAAAGGCATAACACTAACTCTAGCTCCCAAATCACATAAATCAGTTCTAACATAATTATTTTTAATAGAGCAAGGAATAGTTGGTATACTTGGATCACCAAGTTTCTTTGGAAACTTACCATTGAAGGAATAATTAGCAAGCAAAGTAGAAATCTCCTCATTTGGAATTTTCCTTTTATTAGAGACAATATCCTTCATATACTTTGAATAAGGAGGCAACTTAATAGCATCAGTCAAAGGAATTTGCAAAAATAAAGTTTTCATCCACTCACAAAACTTGTTGTAGTGTTCTTCCTCCTTTGACTTGTGTTTCTTACCTGAAAAAGGCATAGGTTTCTGCACCCAAGGTTCTCTCTCACTACCATGATTCTTAGCAATAAAATCTTTCGTAGTGTACCTAGTGTTCTTAGTGTGCTTCTCAGGTTCTTCCTCAATTCCCTCCTTATCGGGAGCATCATTCTTATCATTACCACTCTTAGTTTCAGCATCAGAGACAGATATACTATTAGGATCTACAGCAGGTTCAAGTGGTTCCTCAACTATTTTATTTTTCTTTCTCTTACGAGGACTACCACTACTTTCACCTTGTTGATAATCCTGCTCAATTCTTTTAGGGTGTCCTTCAGGATATAAAGGATCTTGAGTAGCTATACCACTCCTAGTTCTAATTCCATAAGCATGTTTATCTCCTGAGGCATTAACTAGCATATCTTTTTGTACCTTAGCAAGTTGATCAAGTTGGGTTTGAACCATTTGAAAGTGTTTACAAAGCATTTTAATATCATTAGAAGTTCTTTCCACAATATCTTTCAACTCATTAATAGCTCTAGAGTTTTCCAATAAATGATTCTGAACTTGTTAATTAAAATTAACTTGTTTAACAATAAATGTGTCAAGTTCCTCTAAGCATTGACCAGGAGGCTTACCATAGGGAATATCACCTTCATCAAAGTGGAGAGAGTGTACCTCAATAGTAGATGAGCGGGGAATTGGCTTACATAATTCTTCTATAGGAGGTATATTCTTCACATCTTCAGCTTTAATACCTTTCTCCTTTAGACATTTCTTAGCTCCCTTCATCACTTCATCATTTAATGCAATTACTCCTCTCTTCTTTGGTGTTGGTATTGGAACTGGTTCAGGCACAACTAGTTTAGGAGTAATAGGCTTAGGTGTATTTAGCTCAGTTAAAGTCCAATCATCATAATTCTTTCTTATTTTATCCATTAAATCTTCAGCATCTGTAGGAGTTCTTTTTCTGAAAACACAATCAGCAAAGTTATCTAGGTAGGTCCTAGACTCATTAGTTAGTCCATTATAATAAATATCAAGAAGCTCATTTTTAGGTAATGGACATCCAGGATGTGCATGAATCAAGGCACATAACCTTGTCCATGACTCAGGCAATTTCTCTTCTTCTCCCTGTTTAAAATCAAAAGGTCTCTGCAAAGCAGCGTGTCTAGCACTGGGAGGAAAATATGTTTGGAAGAAAGAAGCAATCAGGACTATCAATGGAACCAGGAGGTAATCTATTAAACCAAGCCTTAGCTTATCCTTTTAGTGAAAAAGGGAAGATCTTAGTAACAAAGTACTTGCACATCTTAAAATCATCAGAGAACAAAGCACTCATAGTAGAAAGCTCATTCATATGAGCCACATCACTCTCATTTTCAGTCCCACAAAAAGGTTCTTTCTCAACAATGTATAAATAGGATAAATCAAGAGAGAAATCATAATCTTTATCTTTAATATCTGTGGAAGAGGTGGCAAACTTAGGATCAGAGGACAGTTTAGGAATAATAGTACGTCTAGCAAGGAGACTCTTAATAGCACTAGCACCATGTGTGTTTTGGCACTCTTCAACAAATTCATTAGTAAACTCAATGTAACCATCATTAATATCATATCTCTCTCTAGACTCAAGTGAGCTAACAGGTGTAACAATGTCTTCACTAGGAGTTTCAGTATTTCCTAGACTAGACATAGTAGCATCTAGGAAAGTACCTAATGAACCACTCGCATCAAGCACAGTAGAAGTAACATCATGAGTATCAAAAGCAGTTTCAGATTCAGCAGTAGTAGCAGTGTGTGTAGCATGAGTATGTGGTGGTGGTGTAACAAGCTTACTTATAACAGTTGGTGAATCAAGAGCAACAGAGGTGTTTAGGACAGTACCTCTTCTTGTAGTAGATGGTAAAATAGGGAACTTTCCATCACGAGACTTCCCCATGATGAACGGAGTAGCAGTGAACAATAATAGATCCAAGTGAACTTACAAATAAAGCTATGCTCCCTGGCAACAGCGCCAAAAAATAGTCTTGATGACCCACAAGTATAGGGATCTCAACAGTCTTTGAGGGTAGTATTACCAAATTTATTGATTCGACACAAGGGGAGCCAAAGAATACTTGCAAGCCTTAACAACTGAGTTTTCAATTCAGCTGCACCTGGAAATAGTTCTTGCTCACAGAAGTTTATCAGTAGCAACAGTTTGTAGTAGCAACAGCAGCAGTAAAAAGGAGCAATATTAACAGTAGCAGCAAATAGTAGGATATGAGTGCGGTAGGCATAGGTATGGATGGACGGGTGTTGCATGGACGAGTCTAAACATGTAACTTCAAGATCTAGGGCAATTGCAGATAAATAAGAATAAGCATCCCAGTACTGAAAAATCATATGCATGTGCTCCATATATAGTCATGCGTGCTCGCAATGAGAACTTTCAAAACATCTTTTGTCCTGCCAGCCCGTTGCAGCGGGGCCTCAAGGGAACTACTATCAACTAAGGTGCTCCTCTTAATAGAGAACCGGAGCAAAGCATTAACAATCCATGAACACATGTGATCCTCACATCACCGCCATCCCCTCCGGTTGTCCCAATTTCTGTCACTTCGGGACCTTTGGATCCGGACAATGATGTGTGTACACAACTTACAGATAAGATCATAAACAATACTATCATAATAATTCAATAATAAGTTCAGATCTGAGATCATGGCACTTGGGCCCTAGTGATAAGCATTAAGCACAACAAGTTGCAACAAAGTCAAATAGCACTAATAGAGATACTAGGCACCATGCCCTAATAATCTTATTCGATTACATGATAGAACTCATCCAATCCCTACTATCCCCATAGCCTACAGCGGGGGATTACTCACTCATGGATGAGGGAAACATTGATGGTTGATGGATAGGCGTTGGTGATGACGATGGCGATGATCCTCCCCAAATTCCCTGTCCCGGTAGGGTTCCAGAACGGAGTTTCTAGATCCGAATCGCGGTTTCTGGTGGTGGCAGCGCAACAGAACTCTTTATGGAAAAACGTCAAACCCCCCTCGGTTTTTAGGTCATGAGACTTCTTATAGGCGAAGAGGGAGGACGAGGGGTGCACGATGGCCGCACCCCTAGGCGCCAGGCCAGCGCTGGCGGGCAGTGTGGGCCCCCCAAGCCTCCACTCCGTCTCGTACTCTGGATCCGTGGATCTTCTGGTGAAATATGATTTTTGGCATATTTTCCGGGATTTTCCTAATATTTGATTTTCTGCACAAAAACTAGACACCAAGGTAATTCTGCTAAAAACATCGTCAGTCCGTGTTAGTTGTATCCAAATCACACAAGTTTTAAGGAGAAACAATAGCAAAAGTGTTCGGGAAAGTAGATACGTTTTGGACGTATCAAGCACCATGGTTATGTTCCAATAAATTCTGAGCCTTCAAATTGGTTTCCCACAATCAAAGTCTCTATAAATGGTGCAAATTTTGATGCTCGTTGTGATATCATGTCTGAATTTTTCCTTATGCCTAAAGATATTTATGATTCTTTGAGTCTTTGGGGAGTTTCTAAAGGAGGAGAAGAAATATATCTTACTAATAATGCAACTTTATTACCCATTGGAATAGCTGAAGGTGTGTTTACAAAAATCTCAGGAAAAATGGTGTCTACTGATTATCTTGTTATTGAATGTGTAGGCAAAGGACAGATTACACTCGAAAGATCCCTGCTGAAACACCTTGGAGCAATAATAGATGTGGGGAAAGGCATTATGCATTTTTCTCCTCCAGTAAGCAATCATATTTTCCCTAAAGATAATAAGAAAGGTAAGAAAGGTAGGAGCAAAAGAATTGATGTTAATGCTTCTTCATTTGAAAACACTTGATTTCTTGCTTCTTGTGCCTAACTTAAAGGCGTTAAAGAAAAGTACTTGTTGGGAGATAACCCAAGAGTTTTCTTGAGTCTTGGAAGTTATTACTTCAGTAATGACCTCTCCTTATCCTTTTTGTTTGCTTTTTGTGCCAAGAATCACCTCTAATGAGAGGGAAGTAAAATTTGGGGAGTTATTGTTCCGAAACAGATTTTTGTGCTCCACTATAAAAAATCGTGAGAAGTATCTGTAAGTAGGATTAAGCTGAAAATTCATGAATAAATCCCCCAGTATGTCAGATAAATTTCCTTAGTTCAACACTTTTTGATTTGAGCAACAAAAGGTCTTCTAAAAAATCGGTTTCTACCTGCTAGTCTATTTTGATAGATTTCTGCCATTATTTGCATTTGCTTCTTATTGAATCCTTTTTGGGTTCTTTTTGGGAAATTGAGATTTTTTTAAGGAGTTTCTATAGTATCTTGTGTTTTTAGTGAAAGTTTTGCTGTTCTAAAGCTAAGCCTTAAGGGTCTATTATCTTTTGAATATACTAATGTTGCTAATGAAGATTGTGTGAAGTTGTGTATGAAGGAAAAATTTCAGGTGTAGAGAGAGAATGATGTAATGAGATGAAGAATGGACAAAAGCTCAAGCTTGGGGATGCCACCCCGGTTTCACCCCAAGAAATATCCAAGAGGTACAAGCGTCAAAGCTTGTGGATGCCCAAGGCATCCCCTTCTTCATCAATAAAAAGCTCAGGTCTTTCTAGACACTTCGTTTTTATTGTTTCATGCACTGTTGTGTTGTTCTTGGAGCGTCTTAGTTTTCATTTGCTTTGCTTAGTTTGCTTAGTTTTCTTGAATAAAGTAGTTTGGACCCCCGTTCTCGCTGTGTTGTTTCAAATAAGTTGATTGGTGTTGGAAAGGAGTAGAAAGTTCTTGCTTGAATAGTGCAAGAGGAGCTTGCTTTCACTGTGACTTAGACTTTAGCATGTCATGCTAGGTGTTGTTTTGACCTTATGCTTAGTGATTATTGATGTAGCATGACTTGTTCCAAACAATCGGGATTGCTTAGTGTGCCTTGACAAAAATCATGCGTTGTTTTGACATGCAAAAGCATAGTATTGTGGTATTCTCCTTTGATGCTTTGTTTGGGTTGACTTGGCACACGCTCACACCATGTTATGACTATGAACAAGTAACCATAGCCTCTATGATCATCTAGTCCTTGACTTCTAGTATCACTCTATGCTTTGATTAGTAATGTTTTGTCGCTCTGTATGATTATGGCCATTATTGCTCTCTTAGTTGGTTGCTCCCAGTCTTTTGCTAGCCTCCACTTGTATGAGTAAGTTCTACTCATGCTTCCAACTCCCAAGAAACTAAGTTATTCCAAAGTGTCCACTATAAATTCCTATGCATGGTGTGTTACACCATTCCAAGTACATTCTTGTTTTCAACTATCTTCCAATTAAAAAGTATTTTGTTATGTGGAAACTTAGTGATTAAAGCTCTCAGAAACTTGATGGGACACTTTATATTTCTTGCCCCTAATAAACTTGAACCATTGTGTCATCTATGTTGTATATGCTTGCACTTATAGGTTGGAATTAGCATAACCGTGTTGTCATGGGGAATGCTTTCAACATTGCACTTGTACTTTGTACACAGTTGATATCATGCTCTTTTGTCTATGGATGTCGCCGGTGTGAAATAAAAGGGGAGCTTGTAAGTCCATGGAGTTATGTATTTTGTGTTAGAGAAACGCCTGGGCCGCTAGCCTAAGCCATGCCTAATCTGGTGGAAACTTGCAGCTTCACCATAATGAGTAATATGTGAAGCATCCTCAATAAAAACCTATGCAAATAGCAAATAAAAAGATCACTGAGATGCTTATTGTCTGCTTGCCTTGTCATTTTGGTTATGGGATAGCTCCTATACCATGTGCAAGGGGTACCCCGTTGGCGGTTCTCTATCATACACATGTACTTACTATGACAAGAACTTACAGGTGACTAAAGTTGAGTAGAATGAGGAGCGGCCCTCATATTCAAGGGTGACAACTGTCTACGCACAGCCTGTTGGGAACCCCAAGAGCAAGGTGTGAAGCAGCAAGCAGCAAGTTTTCCCTCAGTTGAGAACGAGTTTATCGAACCAGAAGGAGGAAGGAAATGTCACACAGGTGTTGCAAGCAACGCGGATACCTGCACAACACAAACTCAAGACTTTTCCCCAATGAACAGTGAGGTTGTCAAGCTCACCAGTTTGCTGTAACAAAGGATTAAACGTATGGTGTGGAAGGTAATGGTTTGCAGCAAGTAAACAAGTAACAGTGGAAGATGTATAAATCGTAAAGATTGGACCGGGGTCCATAGTTCGCTAGAGGTGCTCTCTTTAGATAAACAACATGGCATGAAAGGTAAACAAATTACAGCGGGGCAATTGACAGGAACTGAGCAAGGCATAACAATGCAATTACTAGTCAGAAAGATCCTATGAGATTCGATTGGGCAATACAACAAGATACATAGACCTCCATCCAACTGCATCTATGACTAGAAGTCCACCTTTAGGTTATCATCCGAACCCCCTCCAGTATTAAGTTGCAAGCAACAGACAACTGCTTTAAGCAAAGTGTGTAAGGTAAACAGTCCACATGTTCCCGTGAACAAGAGACCGTTTGTTTCTCCCTAGTAGCAACAACACATCTACAACCGAAGAGATTATTTTCACTTCCCTTGGAAACTAGAGGCATGAACCCACTATCGAGCATAAATACCCCCTCTTGGAGTCACTAGCAACTACTTGGCCAAGATAGCTACTAACAACGGAGAGCATGCAAGATCACAAACAACACAGACATGGTAGAATCATAAAGACAAAACCATTAATCAAACCAACATAATAATCTCAATATCCATCGGATCCCCGCAAACACAACATGCATGATTAGAAATAGATTAGATCTTGATTATGAACGGAGCTCACAAGATCTGTACATGAAAGCACAAAGGAGGAGATACAACCATCTAGCTACTACATGGACCCATAGTCCAAGGTGGAACTACTCACGCATCATACCGGAGAGAAGGCCTCCGGGATGATCTCCCCTTCGGCAAGGTGCTGGGAAGAACTTCAGATCCCCCCGATCTAGGGACGATGGTGGCAGCGGCTACAGATGGTTTTGTGGATATTTGATCGGGTGCTTAGGGTTTCTGCATCGGGGGCTTCTTATAGGCGAAGGGGGAGACCGAGGAGGCGGCCAGGGTGCCCAAACCCTAGCCAGGCGTGGGGTTGGGCCCACCCGTGCTTGGGGTGGGTCTGGCCCCTCCGGCTCTCCTCTGGACTTCTTGTTCCCCACGGAAAGTAATTGACTTTGACATTTGTCCCGTCCAATTCTGATAATATTTCTTTACTAACTTTTCTGAACCCAAAAATAGCAGAAAATAGGCATCTGGCACTGTTGCAACTTGTTAATAGGTTACTACCAGAAAACATGTAAAAAGCACCTCAAAATGTAGACAAGCAAAGAAAAGTAGATACAAAACAAGCATGGAGCATCAAAAATTATAGATACGTTTCCAACGTATCAACATCCCCAAGCTTAAATCCTGCTCGTCCTCGAGTAGGTAAGTGATAAAAGAATAATTTTTGAGGTGACATGCACTCTCACAATAAAGATCCAACCATTTGCAAGCATTGAAAGTTGGGATCAAAGAACTCTAAACATGTGCATGAAATATGGAGTTCTAACAATAGGACATAGTAACTATGCATGCAATATGACAAGCTACAAACAAAGATCATGAATAACATGCATTGAAAAACGTTTGTTTGTTTCACATACAGAAAACATAGCATAGTGTCAATCAGCTTGTCCCTCATAGAGTAGCAAATAGATGCATAGGACACCTGCAAAGTTCACAAGGGTGACTAGAAACAAGTAGCACAAGAACAAGTAATATCACAATATGCATCAATTAATAAGCTTTGGAACACTGCACACAGAATGACAACTATGCTCTCTTAATGGTGCCTAAAGGTAGAAGGTGGAGACTCAATAATGGTGGAAGAAAGGCCTTTTTTGTAAAGGAAGCAGTGATTACAACTTTCAAAAAGAGCTTCCAAAAATTATGGTACTTGTTAGCTTTCAGCCCTCATTGCCCCTATCATAAGCATCTTGAAGTGGTTAAGGTTAAAGTGGCAAAGATGGAGTATATGCTTGACGAAGTATAAGTTGGCAATCTCTTGTTCCCCACGGAAAGTAATTGACTTTGACGTTTGTCTCGTCCAATTCAGGAAATATTTCTTTACTAACTTTTCTGAAACCAAAAATAGCAGAAAACAGGCATCTAGCACTGTTGCAACTTGTCAATAGGTTAGTACCAGAAAACATGTAAAAAGCACCTCAAAGTGTAGACAAGCAAAGCAAAGTAGATACAAAACAATCATGGAGCATCAAAAATTATAGATACGTTTCCAACTGTAACATCCCTAAAATCATGATTTATAAAGTTTGCATATCATACATGCATTCATAAGCATTTGGGTTATTTCAAACAAGATTTCAAAATCAGAAACCATTTATATGCCTATTATTTTAAGCTAGAGAGGCAATGGTTCTATTTTGCTTTCAAACCATACCTTGTTTTGATCAAGAGTGTTTTCAAAGGTGAATACAAAGCTCACACAAATTTCAAAACAAGATTCAAACATAAAACCATTTATATGCCTATTACCCTTATATTAATAAAGGCATGGTTTTATTTTTATTTTCAAACCTAAAATGGTTTTTGAGTGTAAGTAGATGTTTGACACATCTTTGGACACAACAAACACAGTACAAAAGTTTGGAGAAAATTCAAATGCAAATAGATTTGAATTATCCATTCAAATTCAAACTAGAAAATCAAAACAGAAAAATAAAAGGAGAAAGGAGAAAAAAAATAAACTCAGCAACCTATCTAACCCAACCCACCCGTGGCCCAGCTACCAGCCCACCCAGGAAACCCCCTCCCCCTCTCTGTTTCTCACCTAACCGCGTACCCTCCCTCTCACTGCCTAGTGGCCCCATAGCCACGTCAGCTTTGTCGTCCCCAAAATCCTGCCCGCGACCAGCTCGCCGCCCGTTTCTTCCTCCTTCATTGCCGATTGATTCGCAAATTAAATCCCATTGATTTGTCGAGTGATTTCTGTCCCTACTCTGGCTATTTAATCCCCACCCCCTTGCGAACATTTCCCCTCACCTAGCCAACACCAAGCGCCGCCAGGCTCCACGAATTTTTCCTTGCACCACCGCAGCTCCGAGGAGCTCCGGCGAGCTATCACGGTGAGTCTCGAGCGCGCCTTCCCTTTTGGTTCACACGACCTGCTTCGCCATCGCCTTATGGATCTTCTCATGCATTTGGTTTGTTCTAAATTGCCCCAGGTCGTCGCCCCCGTCAACGTCTGCAGGTGTCCGAAGCTCAGCTCAACTCCGACGAGCCATCCCGGTGAGCCCCATGTTCCCCTTGATCTCTGGTTCACGCGAGTGAGTTCTCCTTTGTCTTGCGCATCTGCTAATGCATGCCGCTTGTTCCCTTGCGCACTAGGTTGTCTCCTTCGTCTCCGGCAGTGAGCACCCGAAGCCAGAATGAACTCGGGCGAGCATCTGAGCCCGTGTCCGTGCGCCCCTGACCAAGCCAAGTACATGTTGAGCATCCCCACGTTCCGCGAGCTCGGTAAGCACCAGCACAAACACCCTACCCCTCTAGCCTCGCCGGCGTGTCACCGGCAGTAGCGTCGCCGTCGCCAGAGCCATTTGCGCTGTCGGTTTCTGGTTGATCAGATCTGATCCGTTGGATCTGTATCTGATGGATGCGATTAGAATTAGCACGAAGGGATACAGGCAGATCTGAACCGCTAGATCTCACTTAGATCTGACGGTGCGTGTGCGTGATCTACGTGAAACGGTACCATCCAATCAGGAAGCGCCGTGTGTCACTAGAATAGATTTAAAATCTGAATTTAGATCTATTAGTTATTCAAACATGTAAAATTCATAACTTTTGTTCTGTTTATCCAAAAAATGCAGATAATATATCAATGGATTCACAAAATTAAATCCTACACATCTGTAGGCTTGGTTTTGTATTTTGCTTCTGTTAAAATGGGATTTTATGCAGAGACATTTGTAGGCTTATTTTGTGTATAAAAATTATTTAGAAAATGTTTTAAAAAACAAATTAAGTTTATTTAGTGTAGAAATGTTTAGTTTAGTGTTTAGTACTGTTTACTTGTCTTGTTTGGTTTGAGAAAAATCATCACATAACATTTGCATGCATTCATATATTTTTGCTTGATTTATTTGAATGTAAATTGGTGCTACATTTTATGTGTAGATTTTGGTGCTAGTGGTGATTGTGATTGTGAGGATTGTTGCTACTCCCCCAACTACCAAGGAAAGTGGTGCTTCATATTTTTGTCCCAATATTTTGACTATGCACTAGTGATATTTTGTATAGGACTTTCATGATATTTTGCTAAGTATCTATATGCTATGCTTGGGAAAATCCTAGTAGTTGTAGACTTGATAGAATTTTCTCTAAGTTATGATACTTACTATATTGCCATGCTTAGCCTAGCTAGTAGAAAACAAGGGTGGATTATATTCATGCTATGGAAATTTTTCTAAGTCTTTTGACTTGTGTTTTTGCTTAATAAAACAACTAAGTGAATGAATCACCTGGGTGGAATGGTATGATGGTTTGTGTTAAGTGGTTACACAAGGCCCATGTCTATGGTTTACCTTGTGTATCACACTTGTGGAAAGCCACTCAGGAACAAAAGGATTTGAGATACTTAGTGTTTATAAGCTTCTAGTGCAACCACATGGCATATGGGCTCTGCCTTGATCATATAGGTTGCAATAACTTAGCCATTTGGACAGCTGGTGGTAGGGTGATAGGTTGGAACGCGTCCATTTGTTCTAAGGGAAGGATTCTGAAAGGTCTCGTCCTGATGAATGTCAAGTCTTGTGGAGAAAGTGCACCACCTCTCAAGAAGGAAAAATCTAAGTACTTAGCCATGTCCCCGGCAATGGACAAATTGAGCATCAAGACATTGAAGCTATCAAGGATCTCCTCATCCCAATTTTCTAAGTTAAAAACTTGTGGTTGAACAAGGGTAAAGGTTCACCAATGTCTATTGGTGGTTCCTTGGTAGTTTTTGTCAAACAAAAACTTAGTGTTTTCAACTGATAGGCAAAACCTATTTTGAGCAAAGCAAGCCTAAGCTACACTTAGCCAAATACATGTAGAAGTTAGAAGCAACTATTCTACTAAGGTATCACTTGCCAATACTATTCCAATGTATTGACCCACTGTGGCTGTAACTTGTGATGTTCCAGGTTACTCTGATGAGGATTAGGGTTGTGAGTCTACACTCAACATGTTTGCCTATGGCACATGAAGATGAAGACTTTACTTTATGTTGTTAAGTTAAACTCTTGTACTAGCTTATGGCTATGGAGTTGTAAAAGACTATGTTATCTCTGGAATGACGATGTAATAATGACCTTTGTATCTGTGTACTTCATCTTAAACTGTGGATGCTAGCATTTGATCCAGGGACTAGCATTGCAATCACAGGGACCTTTACCTTTATAAAGGTGGGGTCTTACAGATGGTATCAGAGCACTGTGTTTCCTGTAGGATTATGACCCTAGGTTGGATTAGACTAAGAAACCACTAAGGAAAAATTTAACACTTTGAAAAAATTCCACACTTGTCTTTTCTTCTCGTAAAATTTTCTAATCTTCTTTCTCATCTCAATTTGTAGATGAACTCCATCAACGAAGCCGTCAGGAAGGGACCACCCATGACCATGACTTTGGATTGTGAGACTGAGTTTCCCAAGGCACTCAAGAATCTTATGGTTACCATGGGGATACATGGTGCAGCTGTGTACAAGGGATTCCCTGTGATGGATGAAGGAGAAGAGTATTGGTGGGTGCAACTTCACTTGTACAAAAACAAGGAAGACAACCACAAAGAGTCTGGATTCTGCATGGTCACCAACTCTGAAATGCACACAACATTCTTTGACTCTGCAAGAAATGTAGCTTGGAATGCCATCAAGGAGCTTGGTGATAGACTCAAGTGTAGAATGCTCAACACTCAAAATGACCTTAGAGAATAAAATAAGCATACCCAAGACTTAGAAGCTACCAATCAACAACTAAGGGAAGACATCATAGACTTAATATGGTAGTCTTGTGATCAAGATAGACAGATTGCCACTAAAGATGCCATGATAGCTATTTTGTCTAGTGAGTGAGAATTGTAACATACTCCGTTAGATGGACCACCACACTTGTCGTTTTACTACAAAATTTGTCTAGGTTGTGTTGAACCTTGGTGATTTATTGGATTTGTGTATGCCATGACTTGTGTGTTTGATGATAAAAATGTGCTTGTGTTCATTTGTCTTGTGAATTTTTCTCTACTTGCATTGATTCTAACTTTTCTCCATCTTATAAAATAGATGCCTAACATTGTTATCAGCACTGTCGAGGAGTTGAAGGGAACTCGTTTTGGTTCTTGTCTCGTGGAGCTCACTAGTGTGCTCAACCTCCCACTTCCTAGTATCACGACACTTCAGCTCACCAAGTTTGAGAGGAAGGACCTTTGGGGCTTCAGAGTCACACAGCCAGGACGCCAGGCAGAGCCACCCACGAACGCTATCACCTTCAAGCTGATGCATGATGACAAGGAGAGAGGTTTAGATGTAGTCATGCAAGAGTTACTTGGATGCCTGGTTGGGAGACACTCCACCGAGCTTAGAGGTCTCTACTTTCACCCGTTCGGGAGACGCAATGAGGAGGGTGAGGCTGTAGAGTACGATGACGCTACTAGAGAGACAATGGAGCCAATTCGTCTGTACCTTCAGGACCTAGAGGGTCTTATTAGACACCTTGACACTGATAGGACCAACGTCATTCTTAGCAATGATGAACTCCAGGTTCAGCTGAGGGATAAGGACAAGCTCTTCGCGGAACAAGACGAGATCGTTAAAGAGATGGAGGCCAGATTTGAGAGCCAGGACAAGAAGTTCAAGAGTCAGGAGAAAAGAGTTCAAGACAGGAACAAGAAGATCAGGGAGATGAAGGATGAGTTAGAGGCCAAGGACTTCGAGCTTGAGCACCAGCAGGGAGTGATCGAGAGGCTTTGCTCACAGAAAAGGGCCCTCGGGGCCAAGATTGAGGCCTTGACCACTAGTGTAGAGGAGTACAAGGCCGCCATGGAGAATGCAGGTCTTGATCTTGTTGACGTGGAGGTCGACATGGAGGAGTAGTGTAGACTACTCGACTATCTTTCATCTATCAAACTTTGATTATTGAGTCGCAATGACCATCCAACATGTGGATGGCTTGCTTTGGTGTGTTTACATTTTCAAAACCTATTGTTATGTCATTCAAACTCTATGTTATTTTTGAGCTTGGTTATTGTGATTGTTTTTATGTGATGTATTGTGCATGATAAGCATCTATGGGTATCTCATCTTATCCTTATTGAAACCACAGATGCCTCCCCATCGTGCCAACCCCAACCCAAACAACAATAACGTCACACCCGAGATGCAGCAGTTGATGACAGCACAAGCGCAATTGATGCAGATGATGACACATTTTATGCAGAACCAGAATCAGAACAACAATAACAACAACAACAACAACAATAACAATAACAATAACAACAATCAGAATAATCCTCCCGCATTTGACATGCTCATTAGATTTTTGAGACTAAGGCCTGCAAAGTTCTTAGGAACCACTGATCTGATGGTAGCCAATGACTAGTTACGTTCACTAAACAAGGACTTAGTGACTGTCGGATGCACCAACGAGGAAAAGGTCAGATTCGCAGCACATCTGCTCGAAGGACCAGCAACAACATGGTGGGATAACTTTCAGATCACCACTCCCCTTGAGGATGTAACTTGGGCTATTTTCAAAGATGGATTCTGAACAGCTCACATCTCATCCAGAGTGATGAACTTGAAGAAAAAGGAATTCCGCAATCTGAAGCAGCGTCACCGCAGTGTGGCCGAGTACATTGAGGAATTTAACAATCTGGCGCGCTATGCGCCGGATGAAGTTGATATTGATGCTAAGAGGAAGGAAAAATTCCTCGAAGGACTTAATGATGAGTTGAACCTGCTGCTGTCTGTTTCCTATGTCCCAACCTATCAATCACGTTGTGACAAGGCTACCATCTTGGAAAACAAGATGAAACAGGTTGAGGGCAGAAAGAGGAAGCATAGCTTTGATAAGCACAGCTCGGGATCGTCTCACAAGCGTTCACATCATGATGATAGTGGAAGTTCTGGACTCCACAAACATGGGAAGTAAAACAACCACCACAACTACAACCGTCACCATGACAACAAGCATCATCGCAGTCATGACAATGACAAGTATAAGAATCACAAGAGTGGACACAAGAGCCACCATAGTGGAAGTGGAAGTCAGCCTGTAAAGAAAGATCTCAGTTAGGTTGAATGCTTCAAGTGTAAGAAGATGGGACACTATGCTAATGAGTGCCCAGAAAAGAAAGTTAAAGGTGCCAACAAGCCCAATCCCTTCCAAAAGGGACAAGTGAACCACATTAATGTGGAAGAAATATATGAAGAATCTGATGATGTGGCTGGTAAGTTCAAGCTCAATTCTTTTCTAGCACTTGTTCTCTTTTATACTGGCACATCGCATTCATTCATATCAAGAGCATTTGTTGATAAAAATGGACTTCCAGTTGAAACTATTGGGTGTCCTATAAAATTAAGCTCTCCTGGTGGAGAAATGATAGTGAACTCAAGATGTCACGATCTAGTGATAAAATTTGGAAAATATAAGTTTCCAGTTAGTTTGATAATCCTAGATTCCCAAGGATTGGATGTCACTATAGGAATGGATTGGATGACCAAGTATGAAGGAGTACTAGATTGTGCCAATCGTACTGTCACACTCACAACCCCGGATAATAAAAGGATTAGATTCAAGTCTAACTTTGAATCAAAAGGGAGTAAGCTAAATTCTCTTAAGGGGGTTAGCATAGACAGTGTACTAATTGTGAGAGAATATCCAGATGTGTTTCCGGAGGAATTGCCTGGAATGCCACCAGATAGAGATGTTGAGTTTCTGATTGACTTGCTGCTAGGATCTGGACCCATAGCAAAGACACCCTACAAGATGTCAGTTGATGAGTTGAAGGAACTCAAGAAACAACTTGGAGAACAGTTACAGAAAGGATTTATTCAACCAAGTTCTTCTTCTTGAGGTGCACCAGTTTTGTTTGTTGAGAAGAAACATAGAAGTCAAAGGTTATGCATAGATTACTGTTCACTCAATGAGGTAACTATCAAGAAAAAATATCCTTTGCCTAGAATCAATGATTTGTTTGATTAGTTAGAAGGAGCCCGTGTGTTCTCAAAGATTGATCTCCGATCAGGATACTTTCAGCTAAAGATAAGAGAACAAGACATACCTAAAACTGCTTTCACCACTAGGTATGGATTGTATGAGTACACCTTGATGCCATTTGGTTTGACAAATGCACCAGCTTACTTCATGAATATGATGAACAAGGTGTTCATGGAATTTCTTGACAAGTTTGTTGTTGTTTTCATCGATGACATTTTAATCTACTCCAAGAGCAAAGAAGAGCATGAATAACATTTACGATTGATACTTGAGAGGCTTAGGGAGCATAAGTTGTATGCCAAATTCAGCAAGTGTGAATTCTGGCTGAATGAAGTCGGATTTCTCGGTCATATTGTGTCAGGAGATGGTGTAGCTATTGATCCTGCGAAAGTGTCAGTAGTAACTGAGTGGGAATCTCCTAAGTCAGTGAAAGAGGTACGATGTTTTCTTGGTTTGGCAGGATACTATAGAAGGTTCATTGAGAATTTCTCAAAGGTAGCTAAGCCAATGACGGAATTACTCAAGAAAGACAAGAAATTTGATTGGACAGAAGGATGTGAACTCAGTTTCCAAGAGTTAAAGAAGAGACTAGTGTCAGCACCAGTCTTATGTCTGCCAGATTTGGAGAAAGATTTCCAAGTATATTGTGATGCATCTCACCAAGGATTAGGTGCAGTTTTGATGCAAGAAGGGAAAGTTGTGGCTTATGCCTCGAGACAACTCACAACTCAAGAAGTGAATTATCCTACTCATGATTTAGAGTTAGCCTCTGTTGTCCATGCACTCAAAACATGGAGACATTATCTTTTGGGAAAGCGTTGTGAAGTGTTCACAGATCACAAGAGTCTGAAATATATCTTCACTTAGAAGGAAATCAATACGAGACAAAGAAAATGGCTAGAAATCATCAAGGACTATGACTTGAGTTTGCAATACCACCCCGGTAAAGCAAATGTTGTAGCGGATGCATTAAGCCGTAAATTTTATGTGAATGGCCTCACTAAGGGAGAATTGCCAGATGATCTATGTGCCCAATTCAAAGATCTCAGATTGGAGATAGTGCCTGAAGGACATCTCATGTCATTGGATGTTCAACCCACCTTGTTGGACAAAATCAAGGAAGCCCAAAAATTCGATAAGTAAATTTCAGATATTAAGGGAAAAATTAGCAAAGGTAAAGCCAAAGGATTACATGAAGACGAAAAGGGTACTTTATGGTATGGAAAACGTATCTGTATTCCGCAAGATCCGGAACTTCAGAAACTGATTTTACAAGAAGCACACAACTCACCATATTCCATTCATCCGGGTAATACCAAAATGTACATGGATGTGAAGGAAATATTTTGGTGGAATAATCTCAAGAAGGACATCGCGAAACATATTGCTTTGTGTGATGTATGTAGTAGAGTGAAAGCGGAACATCAGAAGCCAGCAGGATTGTTACAACGATTACCTATTCCTGATTGGAAGTGGGATAAGATTGGTATGGATTTTATCACCGGACTACCAAGGACTAGATCAGGATATGATTCTATTTGGGTCGTGGTAGATCGCCTAACTAAAGTGGCTCATTTCATACCCGTGAAGACAACCTATACAAGTGCTAAGTTAGACAAGATATATATGAATAGGATTGTGTGTCTGCATGGAGTACCCAAGAGTATTGTGTCGGATAGAGGAACTTAGTTCACTTCGCATTTTGGGCGACAACTGCATGAGTCATTGGGAACAAGACTACAATTCAGCACTGCTTTTCATCCCCAGACTGATGGACAGACAGAAAGGACCAACCAGATTCTAGAGGATATGTTGAGGGCATGTGCCCTATACTATGGTGCTAGTTGGGATGAAAGTCTGCCTTACGTAGAATTCTCTTACAATAACAGCTATCAAGCCAGTGTTGAGATGGCACCGTTTGAATTTCTCTATGGAAGGAAGTGTACTACACCATTGCTAT
This sequence comes from Avena insularis, assembly GCA_023614405.1. Classification (NCBI taxonomy): domain Eukaryota; kingdom Viridiplantae; phylum Streptophyta; class Magnoliopsida; order Poales; family Poaceae; genus Avena; species Avena insularis. Next base: position 22,844,055 of record CM042689.1, on the reverse strand, counting down.
GGAGTGGTGTTGGTGAAAGAAATTTGTTTGGTCCAGAGCTAATCAAGGAAGCTGAAGAGAAAGTCAGGTTGGTAAAGGACAGATTGAAGATAGCACTGTCCCGACAGAAAAGCTACGCATATCCAAAGCATAGAGAAGTTACCTATGAGGTAGGTGATAGAGCATATCTTAGAGTCTCACCACTTCGTGGAGTGAAGAGATTTGGAGTCAAAGGAAAATTAGCACCAAGGTATGTTGGACCATTCAAGATTTTGAGTCGCAAAGGAGAAGTGGCTTATGAAATTGAATTGCCTGAATCACTGTCTGCCGTTCACAATGTGTTTCACATGAGTCAGTTGAAGAAATGCCATCCGGAGATGGAAGAAACTTCTTTGAAGGATACTATACCTTTGGAAGAGGTTCAGTTGGAAAGTGATCTCACTTATGAAGAGAAACCTATCAAGATTCTTGAGACTGCAGAAAGATTTACTCGGACAAATACTATCAAATTCTGTAAGTTCAGTGGAACCATCATTCCGAGGAAGAAGCAACATGGGAAAGAGAAGATGATCTTCGGAAAGACCACCCTCACCTATTTGCTAGCCAATAAGAATCTCGAGGGCGAGATTCACCTTAAGTGGGTTAGATTGTAACATCCCTAAAATCATGATTTATAAAGTTTGCATATCATACATGCATTCATAAGCATTTGGGTTATTTCAAACAAGATTTCAAAATCAGAAACCATTTATATGCCTATTATTTTAAGCTAGAGAGGCAATGGTTCTATTTTGCTTTCAAACCATACCTTGTTTTGATCAAGACTGTTTTCAAAGGTGAATACAAAGCTCACACAAATTTTCAAAACAAGATTCAAACATAAAACCATTTATATGCCTATTACCCTTATATTAATAACGGCATGGTTTTATTTTTATTTTCAAACCTAAAATGGTTTTTGAGTGTAAGTAGATGTTTGACACGTATTTGGACACTACAAACACAGTACAAAAGTCTAGAGAAAATTCAAATGCAAACAGATTTGAATTAGCCATTCAAATTCAAACTAGAAAATCAAAACATAAAAAAGAAAAGGAGAAAAAATAAAATCAGCAACCTATCTAACCCAACCCACCCGCGGCCCAGCTACCAGCCCACCTAGTCCACCCGGGAAACCGCCTCCCCCTCTCTGTTTCTCACCTAACCGTGCACCCTCCCTCTCATTGCCAGTGGCCCCATAGCCACGTCAGCTTCGTCGTCCCCGAAATCCCGCCTACGACCAGCTCGCCGCCCGTTTCTTCCCCCTTCACTGCCGATTGATTCGCGAAGTAAGTCCCATTTATTCGCTGAGTGATTTCTTCCCCTACTCCGGATACTTAATCCCCACCCACTTGCGAACATTTCGCCTCACCTAGCCAACACCAAGCACCGCCAGGCTCCACGAATTTTACCTTGCACCACCGCAGCACCGAGGAGCTCCGACGAGCTATCACGGTGAGTCTCGAGAGCGCCTTGACTTCTGGTTCACATGACATTCTTCGCCATCACCTTGCGCATCTTCTCATGCATTTGATTTGTTCTAAATTTCCCCAGGTCGTCGCCCCCGTCAACGCCTGCAGGTGTCCGAAGCTCAGCTCAACTCCGAGAGCCATCCCGGTGAGCCCCGTGTTCCCCTTGATCTCTGGTTCACGCGACTGAGTTCGCCTTTGTCTTGCGCATCTGCTAATGCATGTCGCTTGTTTCCTTGTGCACTAGGTTGTCGCCTTCGTCTCCGGCAGTGAGCACCCGAAGCCAGAACGAACTCCGGCGAGCATCTGAGCCCGTGTCCGTGCGCCCCCGACCAAGCCAAGTACACGTTGAGCATCCCCACGTTCCTGCGAGCTCGGTAAGCACCAGCACAAACCCCTACCCCTCTAGCCTCGCCGGCGTGTCACCGGAAGTAGCGTCGCCGCCGCCAGAGCCATTTGCGCCGCCGGTTTCTGGTCGATCAGATTTGATCCGTTGGATCTGTATCTGATGGATGCGATTAGAATTAGCACAAAGGGGTACGGGCAGATCTGAACCGCTAGATCTCACTTAGATCTGACGGTGCGCATGTGTGATCCGCGCGAAATGGTATCGTCGAATTAGGAAGCGCCGCGTGTCACTAGAATAGATTTAAAATCTGAATTTAGATCTATTAGTTATTCAAACTTGTAAAATTCATAACTTTTGTTCTGTTTATCCAAAAAATGCAAATAATATATCAATGGATTCACAACATTAAATCCTACACATCTGTTGGCTTGGTTTTGTATTTTGTTTCTGTTAAAATGGGATTTTATTCAGAGACATTTGTAGGCTTATTTTGTGTATAAAAATTATTTAGAAAATGTTTTAAAAACCAAATTAAGTTTATTTAGTGTAGAAATGTTTAGTTTAGTATTTAGTACTGTTTACTTGTATTGTTTGGTTTGAGAAAAATCATCACATAGCATTTTCATGCATTCATATATTTTTGCTTGATTTATTTGAATGTAAATTGGTGCTATCATTTTATGTGTAGATTTTGGTGCTAGTGGTGATTGTGATTGTGAGGATTGTTGATACTCCCCCAACTACCAAGGCAAGTGGTGCTTCATATTTTTGTCCCAATATTTTGACTGTGCACTAGTGATATTTTGTATAGGACTTGCATGATATTTTGCTAAGTATCTATATGCTATGCTTGGGAAAATCCTAGTAGTTGTAGACTTGATAGAATTTTCTCTAAGTTATGATACTTACTATATTGCCATGCTTATCGTAGCTAGTAGCAACCAAGTGTGGATTATATTCATGCTATGGAAATTTTGCTAAGTCTTTTGACTTGTGTTTTTGCTTAATAAAACAACTAAGTGAATGAATCACCTGGGTGGAATGGTATGATGGTTTGTGTTGAGTGGTTACACAAGGCCCATGTCTATGGTTTAACTTGTGTATCACACTTGTGGAAAGCCACCTAGGAACAAAGGAATTTGAGATACCTAGTGTTTAGAAGCTTCTAGTGCAACCACATGGCATATGGGTTCTGCCTTGATCATATAGGTTGCAATAACTTAGCCATTTGGACAGTTGGTGGTAGGGTGATAGGTTGGAACGCGTCCATTTGGTCTAAGGGAAGGCTTCTAAAAGGTCTCGTCTTGATGAATGTCAAGTCTTGTGGGGAAAGTGCACCACCTCTCGAGAAGGAAAAATCTAAGTACTTAGTCGTGTCCCCGGCAATGGACAAATTGAGCATCAAGACACTGAAGCTATCAAGGGTCTCCTCGTCCCAATTTTCTAAGTTAAAAACTTGTGGTTGAACAAGGGTAAAGATTCACCAATGTCTATTGATGGTTCCTTGGGAGTTTTTGTCAAACAAAAACTTAGTGTTTTCAACTGATAGGCAAAACCTATTTTGAGCAAAGCAAGCCTAAGCTACACTTAGCCAAATACATGTAGAAGTTAGAAGAAACTATTCTACTAAGGTATCACTTGCCAATACTATTCCAATGTATTGACCCACTGTGGATGTAACTTGTGATGTTGCAGGTTACTCTGATGAGGATTAGGGTTGTGAGTCTACACTCAACATGTTTGCCTATGGCACATGAAGATGAAGACTTTACTTTATGTTGTTAAGTTAGCTCTTGTACTAGCCTATGGCTATGGAGTTGTAGAAGACTATGTTATCTCTAGAATGACGATATAATAATGACCTTTGTATCTGTGTAATTCATCTTAAACTGTGGATGCTAGCATTTCATCCAGGGACTAGCATTGCAATCACATGGACCTTTACCTTTATAAAGGTGGGGTATTACACCAACGTGTCAAAGGGACATGATATTGCCAACTTATACTTTGTCAACCATATACTCCATAGTTTGTTCACTTTAACCTTAATCACTTCAAGATGCTTATGATAGGTGCAATGAGGGCTAAAAGCTAACAAGTACCATAATTTTTGGAAGCTATTTTTGAAACTTGAAATCCCTGCTTCCCTCTACGAAGGGCCTTTCTTCCACCATTTTATTGAGTCTCCACCTTCTACCTTTAGGCACCAGTTAAGAGAGCATAGTTTCCATTCTTAGTTCTATGTGTATTGTCCCAAAACTTATTGATTAATGCATATTGTTGATATTGCTTGTTCTTGTGCTATTTGTAGCTAGTCACTCTTATGAACTTTGAAGGTGTCCTATGCATCTATTTGCTACTCCATGAGGGACAAGCTGAATGCCACTATGCTATGTTTTCTGTATGTGAAACAAACAAACATTTTTCAATGCATATTATTCATGATATTTGTTTGTAGCCTTTCATGTTGCATGCATAGTTACTTTGTCTTACTGTTAGAAATCCATCTTTCATGCTCATGTTTAGAGTTCTTTGATCCCAACTTTCAATTCTTGCAAGTGGTTTGATCTTGGTTTTGATGGTTCATGTCACCTCAAAAATTATTCTTTTTATCACTTATCTACTCGAGGACGAGCAGGAGTTAAGCTTGGGGATGCTTGTGTAACACCCCGATTCTGAAAAGACCGTGGCCTCTATGTGACATGTCAATCCCTGGATTGGTTCATTGGCCCACAATAGAGTAAGATGAATAACATAGCAAAATATCCGTGTATCATGAATAACGAAGATCCAGAGTACCATTATTACAATAAAAGCTTAGCCCAAAGCTAGCTCAAATTATTCAGGTAGCAACATAAATAAAGTAAATCCTCCATTCTTCAAATTGCCCACAAGTGAACAAGTGCCGAGTGGAGTACCGTGGCCTATATCGATTACTCAGAATCGGAATAACCTGCAACATGAAATGTAGCAGCCCCGAAGGGTCAATACATGGAATGTATGGCAAGTAGAGCTAGTAATGGGGACAATAGCACTAACATCTACATGCATATTTGGCAAGTGGAGTTGTGTCTGGCTTGCATTTGCAAATACCTTTGTCCTACTTTCATAAACGGTTTTGATTTTTCTTTGAAAAGATCCCAATTAAGTTAACCCAACAATATTGAAACAATTATGAAATTAGAATGAGCGAGAAACATATCATGGGATCAATATCAAGCAACTCAGATGTCCATAACCGGGGACACGGCTAATCGATTAGATTATACACCCTGCAGAGGTTAGTACACTTTACTCATGTGACTTGGCCAGCCCAGCTCGTACCATCACTCTCATTTTGGGTGATGATAGGGAGAAGTCCAAGTTGAGACTGTTCGGGAAGTAGAACCCCAATCCCGACGCGCACCGGTCCAACCTACCAAAATTCTACATCTCTGGATACACGGGTTCGAGTTACCACAACCTACTAAGTCCAACCAACCGCCCATTCCATTATTGGCACATGGTTGTACACGTAAGCTACACAATAAAGAAGCCAACCATTCTCTCTTGATACCTGGGTGCCTTTCCGCAATGAAACCACCAAAAATTATCAATACCATCACACCCAGGAGATTCATTGATTAAGTTGTTTTAGTTTTCACAAACCAATACTTTTAGAAACAAGTCTCAATGATGTAACCCAGCCCTCGTTCAACATAGCATGGCTAAGCACATCTACCAACGATGGTTCATCTACAAGGAAGGCCTTACCACATAATAGGACATAGCATAGCGATAGTATCATCCTACACATGCATCTACAAAATACACGACAATGCATTGAAAATAGTAGGACGATATCATGAACAAAATAGCATCTACTTGCCTTGGTTGTAGCGGTCGAAAGAACAATCCACACACGAGCAAGCGTTGCACTCGTCACAATCTACACGATACAATTGCATTCATAAACAAACAATCCACAAGCATATGCAACAAATATGATGCATGAAGGTATGCAAGGCAAGTGAATTGGTGCTACAGCTGCACCACATAATCCTATGCAATAATACTACTGATTGCATGCATGGAAAATAGTTTTAGCGCAAGGAAAACTATTACGCAAAAAGTACTGCTCAAAACTAGAGCTAGAACCCAAATAATTCACTACCGGTAGTATACTGTTTATAAAATCTTGGGAAAATTCTACCGCATAGGCATCGCTGATTAGAAACAGTACCAACTGGAATTACTCAAAAAGGAATTATAAAACTCCCCGAGTAATTAAAACACTGCAGAAAGCCACTAGACAGTTTCTGCAGAAGTTTTTACTGTAAGCCTATCTTTTTAATCCACGATGAGATTCCCCTCGTTCCACTGAATCCAGGGACATATCATACGCGATTTTTGGAGCTACGGATCTTTTTCTACAAATTTATTACTCCGAAAAGGCACTAACTAGTTTGATTAAACTGTACTAAACCTTGCTGCAAAAGCCTGAACCAAAGATACAGCGAGATTCTACACGACTCACTGAATCTACACATATTTTATTTGCAATTTTTGGCCAAGCGGTTTAATTTCTACACAATTTACAAGTTTCTACCGAAATCTGTCAACTAAAAGGATTAACGAAAATAACCAGTCAATTGTGTCTGTTGACTGGTCAAAGCGTCTGCTGACTGGGCGCTGACTGGGCGTCTGACTAGTCAACGCCTGAGTCTGACCGGTCAACGAACGATCTAAGCCGCCGATCTGAGATCTGACGGTGGCTGCAGGCTTACCGGAAACAAGCGGCGAAACGGACGGCGGCGAGTTCCGGACGGCGGCGGCGATCGTGTGCGTGTGTGTGTGTGGCGTGTGTAAGGCGCTGCGTGTGGCGCAGCAAGCGCTGCTGGCAGCATGTGGCGAAGCGAGGCAGCGGCAGCGGCGCAGCAAGCAGCGCATGCAGCGGCGGCGCGCGCAGCAGCAGCGGGCAGCGAGGTGGCGCGCTGCGGCGGCGGCAGCAAGGCGGCGTGGCGCTGCGTGGGGGCGCAGGCGCGGGGCGGGGATGGCGGCGGCTGGCCGCGGGTGGCGGGGCGGCGCGAGGCGGTGGCCGAGGTGGCGATCGGGGGCAGGCGGCGGCGGCCTCGGGACTCGTGCAGGCGGGCGCGGTTATCGAGGGCAGGGAGGCGGTGGCTCGGCCCTTTAAGTGGGGCCTGCACGGTCCTACTCCGAATCGGCGCAGAGTTAGACGCGGACTCGGAAATCGGTCCGGAATTTCGGACCGTTTTCCGGCGATTCACTAAAACGGCCGCAACTTCTCCGTACGAGCTCCGAATCGAGCGACTCTTGCTCCTACGGTTTCGTGAAGTCGAGGGGAACAATCTAGCGTCAAGGTTTGAGCGAAACCACTAGTCTACAAGGGTGGTCAACGCTAGTCCTACTAAAGCCTCCCGCAGGAGCCTCGTAGCAAAATAAAATAGGGTTTTGCAAATGGCGTTTCGCCGAACCTTTTCACTCGACGGTTTTGCATGGAAAAGCATGATGCAATGATATGAATGATGTGCAAGACCAAATCTAAAATTTGGGATGTGACAAGACTAACCCCCTTAAGATGAATCTCGTCCTCGAGATTTGGCGCGGCTAGCAAATAGGTGTGGGTAGTCCTCTCGGATGTCATCCTCATGCTCCCAAGTGGCTTTCTCTTCGGTGTGGTAGCTCCACTGTACCTTGCAAAACTTGATTGTCTTGGTACGGGTAGTCCTTTCTGCTGTCTCTAGAATCTTGACCGGTTTCTCCTTATAGGTCAAGTCATTCTCCAGCTGAACCTCCTCTAGCGGTACGGTGTCTCTCAATGGTGTATCCACCATCTCCGGATGACACTTCTTCAGCTGGGATACGTGGAATACGTTGTGAACAGCGGACAGAGCTTCTGGCAACTCCAACTGGTAAGCAACTTCCCCTTTGCGTGTTAAGACCCGATACGGTCCAATAAATCGAGGTGCCAGTTTACCCTTAATACCAAATCTCTTGATTCCACGAAGTGGCGACACTCTGAGGTATGCTCTATCACATATCTCATACACCACTTCCTTGCGCTTGGCGTCAGCGTAGCTCTTCTGCCTTGATTGTGCTACCTTCAGCCTGTCTCTAATCAAGGCGACCTTCTCCTCAGCGTCCTTGATCAAATCGGGTCCAAACAACTGGCGTTCTCCTACTCCATCTCATAGCAATGGTGTTCGGCACCGTTTCCCATACAACACATCGAACGGCGACGTCTTGATGCTGGTTTGGTAGCTATTGTTGTAGGAAAACTCAGCATACGGCAAATTCTCATCCCAACTCGAGCCATGAGCCAAGGCGCAAGCTCTCAGCATGTCCTCCAAAATCTGATTCACCCTCTCGGTCTGTCCATCAGTCTGTGGGTGAAACGTTGTGCTAAACTCCAATCTAGTACTGAGCGACTCGTGCAGCTGGCGCCAGAAATGTGAGGTAAATTGGGTGCCTCTGTCAGATACAATACTCTTGGGAACTCCGTGTAGGCACACAATTCTGTCCATGTAAATCTTGGCCAACTTTGCACTCGTGTAGGTTGTCTTTACCGGTATAAAGTGGGCTACCTTGGTCAAATGGTCGACCACTACCCAAATAGAGTCATATCCTGACCTGGTCCTGGGCAGTCCTGTGATAAAATCCATTCCCACTCTATCCCACTTCCAATCTGGCACGGGCAACGGCTATAGCAGTCCTGCTGGCTTCTGGTGTTCTGCCTTCACTCAGCTACATACATCACACAGGGCAATATGTTTGGCGATATCTCCCTTCATGTTGTTCCACCAGAATCTGCTCTTCAAATCCATGTACATCTTCGTGTTGTCCGGATGTATGGAATATGGCGAGTTATGGGCCTCCTGCAGAATCAGCTCCCTTATCTCCGGGTCGCTGGGCACACACAAACGATCTCCGTACCACAAGGTACCATGCTCATCCTCGCGAATATCCTTTTCCCGATTCTCCTTCATCTTTTCCTTTATCTCCTCTATTTCCTTGTCTCCTATCTGAGCCTTTATGATCCTGTCCTGTAGCGTTGGTTGGACTTCCATTGTAGCCAAGTATCCTTCAGATACTACTTCCAGTCTAAGGTCCTTGAATTGCTTGCACAAATCCTAGGGCAATTCCCCAATTGTCAATCCATTGGCATAAACCTTTCGGCTCAGAGCATCTGCTACTACATTGGCTTTTCCTGGGTGGTATTGCAGATTCATATCGTAATCCTTGATAAGTTCCAACCATCTCCTTTGCCTCATGTTCAGTTCCTTCTGTGTAAATATGTACTTCAGGCTCTTGTGGTCGGTGTACACATCATAGTGTTTTCCCATTAAGTAATGCCTCCATACCTTGAGCGCATGAACCACTAACGCTAACTCCAAGTCGTGTGTGGGGTAATTCCGCTCATGGTGTTTGAGTTGTCGCGAGGTATATGACACTACTCTCCCATCTTGCATCAGAACACTCCCAAGTCCCTGTCGAGAAGCGTCACAGTACACTTGGAAATCCTTCTGAAGATCTGGTAAACACAGAACAGGGGCGGTCACTAGTCGACGCTTCAGCTCCTGAAAGCTGGCTTCACACACGTCTGACCATTCAAACTTCCTCTCCTTCTTCAGAAGTTCAGTCATCGGCTTAGCAATCTTGGAAAAGTTTTCAATGAACCTCCTGTAGTATCCAGCAAGTCCCAAAAAGCTTCGAATCTCTCCCGCATTCTTGGGTGCTTCCCACTCAGTTACTGCAGTCACTTTGCTTGGATCAACAGCGACTCCCCCTCCTGACACTACGTGTCCAAGAAACCCAACAGTGTTAAGCCAGAATTCACACTTGCTGAATTTGGCATACAGCTGGTGTTCCCTCAGTTTCTCCATAATCAGTATCAGATGTTTCTCATGCTCAGCATCATCCTTGGAATATATCAGTATGTCATCAATAAACACCACCACGAACTTGTCCAGGTACTCCATAAATACCTTGTTCATCATGGTCATGAAGTATGCCGAGGTATTCGTTAGTCCAAAAGACATAATTTTATACTCATATAAACCATACCTAGTGGTGAAGGCGGTTTTTGGTACGTCCTCCTTCTGGATCTTCAATTGGAAGTAGCCTGATCGCAGATCAATCTTGCTGAATACCTTCGCTCCTTCCAGTTGATCAAACAAATCATTTATGTTCGGCAGAGGGTACTTGTTCTTGATGGTTACTTCATTCAGCGAGCGATAGTCCACCACTAATCTGTTGGTGCTGTCTTTCTTCTCCACAAACAGAACAGGTGCACCCCATGACGACGAACTAGGCTGAATGAATCCCTTGTCCAACTGCTCTCTCAGCTGCTTCTTCAATTCCTTCAGCTCATCCACATCCATCTTATATGGTTTCTTTGCTATTGGTCCTGTTCCCGGCATCAGGTCGATAAGAAACTCTACTTCCCTGTCAGGTGGCATCCCTGGCAGCTCTTCCGGAAACACGTCGGGGTAATCCCTAATCACTGGCACAGTATCCATGCTAACCCCTTAAGAGAATCCAACTTACACCTTCCTGGTCGTGCAGCTGACTTGAATCTAATCCTCTTACCATTCGGGGTTTTAAGTGAAACAGCTCGCTGTGCACAATCTATGTGTCCCCCATGCATAGACATCCAATCCATACCCAGGATAACATCTAATCCCTGTGAATCCAACACTACCAAATGTGTACTAAAGTTGTGTGTTCCAATCCTCACAGTTAAATCGCGGCATCCCGCACTAGCTATCATATCTCCTCCAGGTGAACTCACTCTAAAAGACCTCTTCATGGACTCAGTAGGTAACTTATACTTATCCACAAAAGCCCTTGATATGAATGAATGCGATGCACCAGTATCGAAAAGTATAAGTGCAGGGTAAGTGTTGATTGGGAACTTACCAATCACAAGGTCAGGCTCATCTGGAATCTCCTCCACATTCATGTGGTTCACTGTGGCCTTCTCATTGTTGGTTGGCTTCAGTCCTTTCCTCTCCGGACAGTTGTCAGCATAGTGTCCCTTCTGCTTACACTTGAAGCACGTCACCTCACTCAGATCCTTCTTCACAAAGTTGCGGTCACGGTTGCGGTCATGTCCACCGTGTCCTCCAGAGTGGTGAGAGTGTCCTCCCTTGTGGCTGTGGTGGCTGCTCCTATGGTTGTCATGACGATGCCCATCGCCTCCATGGTGGTGGCGGTCATGGCTCCCATGGTCACTCCCTCCATGCTTGGAGTATCCATCATATGAAGTGCGAGACTTGTGATGTGAACCAGAGTGGTGATTGCTACTCTTTCTCTTGCGGTTTTCCACCTGTTTGTGCTTCCCTTCCAAGATCCTGGCCTTGTCCATAAGCTCCTGGAAAGTGGGGCAATAAACCACCAGTAGCTGTACTGAAAGCTCATCACTGAGGCCATCCAGGAATCTCTCCCTCCTTTTTGCATCAGTGTCAACATCCTCAGGTGCATAACGGGACAGGTTGTTGAACTCCTCAATGTACTCGGCCACGGTGCGGTTGGTTTGGCGCAAGTTGCGGAACTCCTTCCTCTTCAGGCTCAGAACTCCTGAAGACACGTGGTTGGTCCTGAAACCTTCCTCAAACATTGCCCAAGTCACGGTGTCCAGCGGGTGGGTGATCTGAAAAGTGTCCCACCAAGAAGCGGCTGGTCCCTCCAGTAGGTGAGCGGCAAACCTCACCTTCTCAGCATCAGTGCATCCGACAGTTACCAGATCCTTGTTGACTGAATGCAACCAGTCGAGAGCAACCATTGGTTCCGTTGCAGTAGAGAACTTAGCTGGCCTTAACCTCAGAAATCTGGTGAGAACATCTCCCTGAGGTTGATTGTTTCCATTGTTGTTGTTATGATTAGCCATGAACTGAGTCATCACTTGGGTCAGCTGTGCCTGAGCTGCCATGAGTTGCTCCAACTCAGTGGGTTGACGGCGGGGAGGCATCTGCAGTTCAGCACAGGTAAGTTTAGAAAGAGTCAACTACGACAATTGGATTCTACCCATGCATATGATCAATCAACAACAAACAATAGCAGAAAATCACAAGCAAACAACACATCAACAAACAAGCGATTCAGCAACATCCCAGGGGTTATCCTAGCAGTATATACCTACTGAAATAGTTTTGCAAGAGTTGGCAATGGTTAACTAAACAGTAGATCAACTAAACAACAAAACAGCAATCTGCCAGAACAGTCCAGCAGCGTTCGCGAATTTTTCCGCCTGACTTAAACTCGTCAGAAAATTTAGCTGATTTTTGCACATATAGTACAGAGAGTTCCGCATCAGCCTAATTTTTTTCAGATTTTTCCCAGTTACCAGAAAAATATGAAAAATCATACAGTACTGCTGTATTAGCAGAAAACTGCAGCGAAAATAACACAGATAGTAACCAAACTTGCCATAACTCTTTCATTAAAATTCGCACAAATAATTCCTGAGATATTGGAGTACACAAATAAGCAACTAATCACTCTTAAACTAACACGAACTAAGCTTCACAACGATCGAGACTAATCCTAACGAATTTACCTAACGAGGACTAATTGGTGGACTTCTATCTACTCCTTGAAGAGGTTGCGGGAGGTCCTTGCTGTCATGCGTTGGCGCTTCGGCTCGCGGTACAACCATGGCGGCGGAGTGTACACCTCTCCTGAATCATCACTTGAAATCTCAAAATCCACCTCTTCTGGATCCTCCTCTTCTTCTTCACTCTCAGCTGCAACTGCAACAGCTTCATCTCCTCCACCATCATCGTCTCCATCATCATCATCCTCGTCCTCATCATCATCATCGTTCCCACTGTCATCATCATTCCCATTGTTGCCATCATCTCCATTGTCATCATCAAAGGGTGGATTCAGTTGTGCTTGGAGAGCGACAATCTGGGCTATCATAGCTTCAATAGTTTGATCCCTTTCCTAGACGGTCCCTTGCAACTGTTGTATGTTCTGGGTGTTCTCCTGGACAGTACCATGAAGATGAGCTATGGTTGCATCTCTGGCTATCAGGGCATTCTCCAGAACTCCCACAGCTTCATGCAGGGTGTCAATCTCCTGTCCTTGGACCACCATACCATTGCTAGCAAAGTCTGCAATCTCCTTTATCATCCTCACCTTCTCAGCTAGAGCTCCATTCTCCCTTTCCATGTCCTCTATGTGCCTCCGACGGGGTGGCATGTTGTTCCTGTCGCCCGGGGTAACCACAATGTGCCCATCTTCATCTCGCCTTCCATAGTCATGGTAGGGTGAATCTGCTGGCAGTAGGTGTCGGACATTATGGCACTGGCGAGATAGGGCTTCATGTATGGCCAAGTTGATACCAAGTCCCCAGTTGCAGTATGTCTTGGTGTAGATCAAGTGCACGGGGTTTGGCAAGGCGGCATCTCTGAATATGAAGGTAGTGATCTCCCATGCATCCTCTCCATATCCATAAGTGTACAGCCTTCTTCCGTTGAACATGGGCAGTGGCAATCCCAATGACTGCGAGAGCTGTGCTAACTGCCTTGCAAAGGGCCTTGGTGACTCCATGGTGGCATACTCAGTCCTGACTTCTCCCATCTATCAAGTAAAAGAGGAAAGTGTGAGAATAGCATATGGTAAGAATTTACGAGGGTGAAAGGCATAAGATGAAAGACAGAGTTAATATAGGCTTTAATAAATCTATGGCTTCCTAATCCAATTCTAGGTCACGATCTCACGATTACACGGGCTCTGATACCATCCTGTAACACCCCGGTTCTGAAAAGACCGTGGCCTCTATGTGACATGCCAATCCCTGGATCGGTTCATTGGCCCATAATAGAGTAAGATGAATACCATAGCAAAATATCCGTGTATCATGAATAACGAAGATCCAGAGTACCATTATTACAATAAAAGCTTAGCCCAAAGCTAGCTCAAATTATTCAGGTAGCAACATAAATAAAGTAAATCCTCCATTCTTCAAATTGCCCACAAGTGAACAAGTGCCGAGTGGAGTACCGTGGCCTATATCGATTACTCAGAATCGGAATAACCTGCAACATGAAACGTAGCAGCCCTGAAGGGTCAATACATGGAATGTATGGCAAGTAGAGCTAGTAATGGGGACAATAGCACTAACATCTACATGCATATTTGGCAAGTGGAGCTGTGTCTGGCTTGCATTTGCAAATACCTTTGTCCTACTTTCATAAACGGTTTTGATTTTTCTTTGAAAAGATCCCAATTAAGTTAACCCAACAATATTGAAACAATTATGAAATTAGAATGAGCGAGAAACATGTCATAGGATCAATATCAAGCAACTCAGATGTCCATAACCGGGGACACGGCTAATCGATTAGATTATACACCCTGCAGAGGTTAGTACACTTTACCCATGTGACTTGGCCAGCCCAGCTCATACCATCACTCTCATTTTGGGTGATGATAGGGAGAAGTCCAAGTTGAGAATGTTCGGGAAGTAGCACCCCAATCCCGACGCGCACCGGTCCAACCTACCAAAATTCTACATCTCTGGATACACGGGTTCGAGTTACCACAACCTACTAAGTCCAACCAACCGCCCATTCCATTATTGGCACATGGTTGTACATGTAAGCTACACAATAAAGAAGCCAATCATTCTCTCTTGATACCTGGGTGCCTTTCCGCAATGAAACCACCAAAAATTATCAATACCATCACACCCAGGAGATTCATTGATTAAGTTGTTTTAGTTTTCACAAACCAATACTTTTAGAAACAAGTCTCAATGATGTAATCCAGCCCTCGTTCAACATAGCATGGCTAAGCACATCTACCAACGATGGTTCATCTACAAGGAAGGCCCTACCACATAATAGGACATAGCATAGCGATAGTATCATCCTACACATGCATCTACAAAATACACGATAATGCATTGAAAATAGTAGGACGATATCATGAACAAAGTAGCATCTACTTGCCTTGGTTGTATCTGTCGGAAGAACAATCCACACACGAGCAAGCGTTGCACTCGTCACAATCTACACGATACAATTGCATTCATAAACAAACAATCCACAAGCATATGCAACAAATATGATGCATGAAGGTATGCAAGGCAAGTGAATTGGTGCTACAGCTGCACCACATAATACTATGCAATAATACTACTGATTGCATGCATGAAAAATAGTTTTAGCGCAAGGAAAACTATTACGCAAAAAGTAATGCTCAAAACTAGAGCTAGAACCCAAATAATTCACTACCGGTAGTATACTATTTGTAAAATCTTCGGAAAATTCTACCGCATAGGCATCGCTGATTAGAAACAGTACCAACTAGAATTACTCAAAAAGGAATTATAAAACTCCCCGAGTAATTAAAACACTGCAGAAAGCCACTAGACAGTTTCTGCAGAAGTTTTTACTGTAAGCCTATCTTTTTAATTCACGATGAGATTCCCCTCGTTCCACTGAATCCAGGGACATATCATACGCGATTTTTGGAGCTACGGATCTTTTTCTACGAATTTATTACTCCGAAAAGGCCACTAAATAGTTTGATTAAACTGTACTAAACCTTGCTGCAAAAGCCTGAACCAAAGATACAGCAAGATTCTACACGACTCATTGAATCTACACATATTTTATTTGCAATTTTTGGCCAAGCGGTTTAATTTCTACGCAATTTACAAGTTTCTACCGAAATCTGTCAACTAAAAGGATTAACGAAATTAACCAGTCAACTGTGTCTGTTGACTGGTCAAAGCGTCTGCTGACTGGGCGTCTGACTAGTCAACGCCTGAGTCTGACCGGTCAACGAACGATCTAAGCCGCCGATCTGAGATCTGACGGTGGCTGCAGTCTTACCGGAAACAAGCGGCGAAACGGACGGCGGCGAATTCCGGACGGCGGCGGCGATCGGTTCCGGCGTCGCGGTTTTTCCTGCGCGGATGGAGAGGGTCAGCGCAACGGATTAAAACGGTCACGCAACGGCCACGGTGTTCGGCACGCGAGCATGTGTGCGTGCGTGCGTGCGTGTGTGTGGCGTGTGTGTGCGCTGCGTGTGTGCGCGCAGCAGCTAGCGCGCGCGAAGCGAGGCAGCGGCAGCGGCGCAGCAAGCAGCGCATGCAGCGGCGGCAGCAAGGCGGCGTGGCGCTGCGTGGGGGCGCAGGCGCGGGGCGGGGATGGCGGCGGCTGGCCGCGGGTGGCGAGGCGGCGCGAGGCGGTGGCCGAGGCGGCGGCGGCCTCGGGACTCGTGCAGGCGGGCGCGGTTATCGAGGGCAGGGAGGCGGCGGCTCGGCCCTTTAAGTGGGGCCTGCACGGTCCTACTCCGAATTGGCGCAGAGTTAGACGCGGACTCGGAAATCGGTCCGGAATTTCGGACCGTTTTCCGGCGATTCACTAAAACGGCCGCAACTTCTCCGTACGAGCTCCGAATCGAGCGATTCTTGCTCCTACGGTTTCGTGAAGTAGAGGGGAACAATCTAGCGTCAAGGTTTGAGCGAAACCACTAGTCTACAAGGGTGGTCAACGCTAGTCCTACTAAAGCCTCCCGCAGGAGCCTCGTAGCAAAATAAAATAGGGTTTTGCAAATGGCGTTTCGCCGAACCTTTTCACTCGACGGTTTTGCATGGAAAAGCATGATGCAATGATATGAATGATGTGCAAGACCAAATCTAAAATTTGGGATGTGACAGCTTGATACGTCGGAAATGTATCTATAATTTTTTATGTTCCATGCTTGTTTAGTATCTACTTTGGTTTGCTTTGTCCACACTTTGAGGTGTTTTTATATGTTTTCTGGTACTAACCTATGAACAAGTTGCCACAGTGCCAGTTGCCTGTTTTTTGCTATTTTTGGTTCTGGAAAAGCTAGTAAGGAAATGTTCTCGGAATTGGATGGGACAAAAGCCAAAGTCAATATTTCACCGAGGAGAACACGGAGTCCAGAGGAGAGACAAAGAAGAGCCACAGGGCGGCTGCACCCCCCCGGGCGCGGGCCCACCCTAGGTCGCACCTAGGCAGGGTGTGGGCCTCCTGGACGCCTCCCAGCCTTGTCTCTTCGCCTATAAGAAGCCCCCGATGCCTAAACCCTAAGGACCCGATCAATATTCCACGAAACCGTCTGTAGCCGCCGCCACCATCGTCCCTAGATCGGGGGGGTCTAAAGCTCTTCCCGGCACCCTGCCGGAGGGGAGATCATCCTGGAAGCCTTCTTCTTCATCATTCCAGCCTTCGGTATGAAGTGTGAGTAGTTCCACCTTGGACTACGGGTCCATGTTGTAGCTAGATGGTTGTATCTCCTCCTTTGTGTTTTCATGTCTAGATCTTGTGATCTCCGTTCATGATCAAGATCTCATCTATTTGTAATCATGCATGTTGTGTTTGGAGGGATCCGATGGATATTGAGATTACTATGTCAGATTGATTAATGGTTTTGTCTTATTGATTCTATCATGTCTGTGTTGTTTGTGATCTTGCATGCTCTCCATTATTAGTAGCTATCTTGGCCAAGTAGTTGCTAGTGACTCCAAGAGGGGGTATTTATGCTCGATAGTGGGTTCATTCCTCTATTTAATCAAGGGAAGTGACAGAAATCTCTAAGGTTGTAGATGTGTTGTTGCCACTAGGGAGAAAACAACGGTCTCTTGTTCATGGAACAAGTGGATTGTTTACCTTACACACTTTGCTTAAAGTAGTTGTCTGTTGCTTGCAACTTAATACTGGAGGGGGTTCGGATGATAACCCAAAGGTGGACTTCTAGTCATAGATGCATTTGGATGGTAGTCTATGTATCTTGTTGTATTGCCCAATCGAATCTCATAGGATCATGATGTCTAGTATTGCATTGTTATTCTTTGCTCAGTCCTTTCAATTGCCCTGCTGTAATTTGTTTACCCAGCATGCCATGTTTGTTTATATAAGGAGAACACCTCTGGTAAACTATGGACCCCGGTATAATCTTTACCATCGATACATCTTCCACTTTTACTGTTTACTTTCTGCAAACCACCATCACCTTCCACACCATACAGTTAATCCTTTGTTACAGCAACCGGTGAGATTGACAACCTCACTGTTTTTTGGGTCAAAGTCTTGAGTTTGTGTTGTGCAGGTTTCCACGTCGCTTGCAACACCTTTGCGACGTTTCCTTCCTCCTACTGCTTCGATAACCACGGTTTCTTACTGAGGAAATACTTGCTGATGTGCGGCATCACACCTTTCTCTTGGGTTTTCCCAATGAAGCGCGGCCACGTCAACAAAGCGCCAACAACTCCCAACCTCCGTTCCCTTGAAACTCGGTCGCCTCGCCAGGGTCGCGCCCCCTATAAGTCAGGACACAGACCCAGACTTTCCTACCCAGACCGAGGCACGTCCGGGGGCTACTGTCACGTTCGTGGGAATCGGGGTGCCCCGGGCCAGCGGGCGGTGCGCGATCCGGGGTTGGTGCCCGCACGGGAGATCAGGAAGGACTCTTCGCGGGATCCCGGTAGAACCCCCGGCGGCAGATCAACCCTGGACAGCCGCCAGAGACAAGGACCTGACTGATGATACACATCTTGGCACTATTCTGCACCAGGCAGGCTCCGAGCAACATGTGGTGCCAAGGCAGGAGCGCCAAGCCACGTTGTGGATCAAGGCCAGCCGCGTGGTAAGGCTCGCACCACCGTGTGTGAATCGACCCCTGTGGTGTCCCCTTTCTGTATAAAAGGAGGCTCAGGTCAAGCTAGAAAGGGAGGATAGTTTTGCATGAGAGAACCTTCCCGGGAGAAGAAACCCATTGTAACCTTGTGATAATAAAATAGTAGATAGTTGCAGGACGTAGGGTTCGCTTACTGTGGACCTAAACCTGGGTAAAAACACCGTGTCTCTCTCTGTGATTGTGTTCGTGTGGCTCGCCGATTGAGATTTCTGGGCGTTGCGCCCTAGGCCGAACAACAAAGAGAGACTCATACCCCCGATGTTGAAAATCAAGACACGACAATGGACAGACGGGAATGTATCGCACACTGTTCATCTCAAGGATGAATAGTGCCACACGCGGCGCGGACGCGTGAGAGGCCAGAAAGGCCACGCGCCTTACTATATAGTTATATAATTATGCTCGAAAGTATATCTATGAGTTATATATATAATTATGAGCAAAACGTTTCATATGTATCTCGAGTGGTATATATAATTATGCTCAGAAGTGTATCTATGAGTTATTTTTTATTTTCTTACATGTTCACTTCTATGTTTTATTTAAGCAGTATCCCGAATGTACGTTACACATGCACTATATTTCTTTCTTATATACAACTAGAATAATAGCCCAGATTATTCTGCAAAATGCTCATGGACGAGTTACATATGACCTAGATTATGTTATTATTCTTTCTAAGATTGATTTTAAAGTAAATTTGCAATGATTTTCATGTTAACATCTACGCTTTCATTTGCACATTTGACTTCAACTGATTAAATTCTTTTTTAGTACTTATACGTTAAACATTTTCAAAACTTGGCACGTAGAGAAAAACAAGAGATGAATGACCCAAATACCTTGGACAAGCCTGCCCGTGGAACAACTATCTCTGATATTGGAATGAAAGGGATGCTTAACGACGATCATGAAGCATTTTATCTCACCTTCAAAAGGTCATATCCTGCTTGCAAAGCTATTTAATGCCTTTTTGTGAAATGGGGAGTGTAATACATAGAATAGAAATTTCTAGTTGTGTTTATGATCCAAACGAATCTACATTTAAAGAAAATTATATTTAGTTCCTTTATGTTTTCTACTGTTTTTTTCCCTGAAGTTGTGGATGGATGTCTGGACTCGCAAAATTCTTTTGTTGTTCCATATGGTGGAGATAACGGTGACCTTTTTTTGGCGAAGATGACAATGGCTAAGTATGAATGCTACTGCAAATTAGCAAGCAGCAAGCTCATAACCTTCTTCTATTTATTTTTTCCGGGTACCCCATGTACTATAAGAGAAATAACTAGCTATATATCAATGATATCCATGCACTATTAAAAAATATCATGTTCTTATCGTTGGGTTTTTCTAGTGGAGTGCTTAGTTAGTTTACGACACTTCAGAAGATATTTCAGATGATCTACTTGTATTAATATAATAATATATCCATGCTATAATAACATTTTCTATCCTATTGGCCTACATCTTCTGCTATCATTTAAAATATTATTTTGTAGGATGCACACTAGTGGAGAACGGGCCTATAGTCCCGGCCCTAAGGAGCTTTTGTCCCGGTTTGAAAACTGAGACTAGCCATGCGGGACTAAAGCCTAAGCATTAGTTCCGGCCCGGTTATCATCCGGGACAAATGGCCCTCCACATGGTCAGCAGTTAACGCGCGGGATGCACCACCTTTAGTTCTGGTTTAGATTACGGCCCGCGACAATTGAGTCTCTTCATCGGCGGAAGTTCGGACACTTTCTGTGCCGCGGCAGAGAATTTATTTTGTTTTATTTTATTTATTTGATTCTTCATCAAAATAGTTTTCGTATATTTTTACGCTACTACATATATATACCATACACATTCGTGCATATATAAGATAACTTGTCTTATGGTCGAGCATACAAATATATACAATTTTGATAGTTATATAGAGATCACAATTATCAGAACTAGAGCCTGTCTATTCGATTACATGGAGATCAGTAGCGCCTATTTACACTAAATTCTCCGGCGTCGTTTATTAACTATTTTATCAAAAATCCTGCCATCTCCTCTGCAATTCTTAGTAGGCGTTGCTGTGGTAGGAGCTTTTCCCTTATGGCCTCGAACTATATAAGAAAAGAAGATCAATATGAATATCAATTATGATAACAAAAAGTGACGGTAATAAAATAAAATTGTGAATGTATGGCTTACGTCGACGCTAAAATCTTTGCGCTCGGAGGTAAACGTGCGAATGAACTCACAAACCTAGAATCCACATAGATTCGTCCCCTGTGGTTGCCTCGCGCACTTGACGAGGATAGAATTTAATCAAAATAATAATCTAGTATCATAATTGTATTAAAACTAGAAGTAAAGAGATGCACGGACATATCACGTACTACTTACTGAGACCGGAGTAAACGTCAACTTCTTACTAAAGGAACCAAATGTTGCAGTCTTGAAACTCTCCCAAACCCTGCCCGGCAAAGAAAATAAATGAATGAGTTATTCATTATTACCTGATATGTAAGAAATCAACAAATAGAGACTGATATAGCGCAAATGATTGAAATTACCTCTGGAGCATGTCCTGCATGCTGCAGAACTCCTCCATGTATTTCTTTAATGAGTCAAAGACTTCAAATATTCCCTTATCAAGTTGAATGTCTAGCAGAATCCGGTGAAACCTGCACACATTTATATATATACGTCAGTAACTCATCAATTGCACTTAACATTGAGTAAGAAAAAGTGAGCGTGTACAACAGAGTAACATCCTCACTTGAAGTTTTAAGGAAACAATATGTGGTCACAGAAATGTTGCTTGGTGTTTGGCCTTGGATGAGAATTGTCATCATAATGAACTTCCGCTTCATGCACAACTAAGGAGGAAGGTTGTAGATACATAGTCACGGGCCAGGTGTTGTCACTGTAGCTCTGCTTTCCAAAAGGATTCATGTCATCTGTATTTAGACCAAACCATAAGTTCCTTGTGTCACCAGCAAAGTCCGTGAAGTCTCTCTTGATTTTTCTCCACTGCCGACCATCAGCGGGGTGCCTCAACATCCCGTCTTTCTTACGGTCTTTCGTGTGCCATCGCAACAACTTTGCATGCTCTTTGTTTATGAACAAACGTTTCAACTATGGTATTATAGGAGCATACCACATCATCTTGGCAGGAACCCTCTTCCCGAGTGGCTCACCCTCAACATCACCAGAGTCATCTTTTCTGATCTTATACCACAATGTAGTGCATACCGGACATTTATCCATATTCTCGTACTTTTCACCACGGTAGAGGATAAAGTCATTAGGGCATGCATGTATCTTCTGCACGTCTAATCCTAGAGGGCACACAAGCTTATTTGCTTTGTACATACTGACAGGCAATTCGTTCTTTCTTGGAAGCATCTTCTTTATTAGTACCAGCAACATTTCAAATGTTGAGTCAGTCACACCATTCTTTGCCTCTGGCCATCTTTACAAGTTGGGTACAACAATTTGTTGTAGTCCTATAGCATCTTCTCGAACTGCAACTTCTCCTTTTCTGTGTCGAAGTCTCGCTTTGCTTCAGAAATGACCCGACCAAGATCATCAGCGGGCTCATCTGATTCCCGTTCTTCACCTCCTTCTTCTTCATTGTCTTCTATTGCGGTATCAGTGTATTCAGGGAACATAGATCGGTAGTTGTCATCATCGTTCTCTTCTTCATCGCCGTCTTCCACCATAACCCCTCTTTCTCCATGCTTGGTCCAAAATTATAGCCAAACATGAAACCGGACCGAAGCAGGTGGCTTTGAATGACTTTCGAGGAAGTGTGAGCCTTCTCATTCCTACATTTAATACATGGACAACACATAAAACATCTCGCCGCTTTTTCGCCTCGGCCACAAGGCGAAAATAACGCACACCTTCTCTATAAGAGGCAGAGCATCGGTCACTGTACATCCATGGATGGCTCATCTGCATTCTACAACTATATATCAAACGCAATCACGATGCTAAAATTAGTACCGCACGGTCTAAACGAGAAAATAGTTTCTAACCTTTTAGGACACTTGGAAACAAAGATAAGAAAACTTAAGTGTGGCTCGGGCACCTCATATCATATTTGTCTTGTGTGAACTAAAGTCGCATCATTCTAACATGCATTTCACCGAACACCTCTAGTGCATACGAAGAAAAAAACTACCACAAACCTATATATACCACATGTCCACATCCCACCAGAAAAAAAACATGAGTGAGGGGAGGGGCTATGCCATATATATAGGGTCATCCCATTTGTCCCGGTTTGAGATACAAACCGGAACTAATGGGGGTGCCCGCAGCGCGCAGCAAGCCCCAGACCCATTAGTACCGGTTTGTATCTCAAACCAGGACAAATGGAATCTAACGGGCCGAGACTAGTGGTTTGGGGGGAGGGTGGGCCGTCCGGTGTGGACCATTAGTCCCGGCCCCAGCCATGGCTGGGACTAATGGCCCGGACAAAAGGGCTGTTTTCTACTAGTGGCATGTGGATGATTCTGATATTACACTAAATGTGTGGCTAGCCAAACAATTTACTAGTGGTGAAATACACTTTGCTGGTAGACAGTTGTAGAAACCATGTTAATTCAGGACCACAACATCAGGTACTCTATTTATAGTGTAATCTTTCTAGTATGTTAACTATGTTCACAATTATCCAAAACGTTATTTTCTGCAAGTGTAACTGGATCCGATCTCCCCTCTACTAGTCTCCTTTAGTGTTTGACGCTGGAAAATTCTTAACCCACAAATGATTGCTTGTAATTTGGATATGTAATCTTGGCGTTAATATTTTCTTAGATTAACTATTCAATAATTACATTCATATAAGTAAACCACTTCATGAAGTGAGAGTTTTTTCTTAAATATCTACCATTTTTATTGGATGTCTGTTTCAAGGCTACTGCCATTTGATTTATTTTTTAGGCATGCATCCAGTTTTTTTTTAGAATAATCAGGCTGCTCTTTATTGATCACCGGCCTCCAGGACCAAAATGTTCATTACAGCACTAGGGGAGTACCCACCCAGAATTCACTAATTTTATTACTACAGCCTTCCTTCGCTAGACCATTGCAACCTCATTACAAGATCGACGTACATGAGCAATCGAGAAAGCCTCAAACTCGCTAAGCAGAGATTTGATGTCCTCGACCAAAGGTCCCTGAGCTAAACGATCCCACTCTCCGCTTCTCAGTTTTGACACAGCACCAACCCAATCTGTTTCCAACATAATCTTCACCGAGCCCATCTCCTTTGCTAGCATTACCGCATGTCGACAAGCCAAGAGCTCCGAGGTCTCAGGATCACTCACATGGCGGAAAAAATGGCTCGCTCCAGCTATGGAGCACCATGATGGTCGCGAATAATCACTCCACCGCCTCCATGTTTGTCATCCCGGGAGAAGGCTGCATCCGCATTTACCTTAATTATGCCAGCCCAGCGGTGGTGGTTGCCAGTGCTCCACCTCCTGAGGATTGCTCATCGGAGCCACAGTTTGAATTTGCCGCCACTCCTCCGAGAGGGCCAGAATACGACGGGTCGTCCAGCCAGGATCTTCAATCAAGGCTCCATCCCGCGCATCATTCTGCACAAGCCAGAGATGGTACATCGCCATCATGCCCAAAGTCATCTCCTTCTCTTCCACTCTCCCCATCCATTCTAGTAGCAACCAAGTCTGTAACTCACCCGGTGATCTGGTATCAGCCGGACGTGAGCACACGTTCATTAGCATATGGGTCCGTAGATAATCCCAGGTTTGAACTGAATGGGGACAGATCCAAAATCTGTGGATAATTGATTCCTCTCTATTACATGCGACACAGCGCACTCCACCTTTTATATTCCTTCTCTTCAGTTCTTCACCAACAGCCAGCCCATTTTTTGCCAATCTCCAGCAATGTATTTTTACTTTCCCTGGTACATTAGCTGACCACAAAGAGATCCAACCTCGGTGTTCGCTGCAATTGAAGGATGAACTCCCTGCTCCTGCTGACATACGTTTAAGGTGTTGTTTGATGTGATATTGTTAGATAGATCTCAACGTGACAGAGCCCAACGGCCTGTCACGCCCCTAATCGCGCCCTAATCGGGGGCGCCCAACCTTATCCATGGTTGGTAGACCCCTGTCGCCAGCGCGTATATAAAGATGTGGGGGGGCGGACACACACGGTACGAGGTTCACCGTGCGCCGCAGCCCCCCACCAACACACCCACCGATTAGGGTTCGCGCTAGGCTGACGGGAAGCTCCGCCGCCACCACTCTCAACCACCCATGCCCACGCCGTCGCCCCCCTTTTCCCATGGCCAATGACGGCGGCTCTAGCTCCGGGGCTAGCTCCGGCATCCCCTCTGGCTTGTGCTTGTCGAGCCAGGGCGCAGGTAGTGCTCCCTCTCTCCGATCTCTCTCTCCCTCTCAGATCTACGTACTCAACCCTTTACAGTACATCTACCAAGGTTAGATTAGATCCAACAATGGTATCAGAGCGTTTTGATGCTAGTTTTTCTTTCGGTAGAAAAGAAAAGAAGAGAGAAACCCTAGATCTAACCCCAACAGTGCGCCTGCCCTTTTGGCCGCGCCATTCCTCTCGATCTAGATGGGCATCCCTTTTGGGAGACATCTAGAAGAAGAATCAACCCTTCGGGGGCAAAGAAAAGGAAAAGAAAATCCCCAGATCCTGCATGCAAAAACCCCAAGCCAAAAGAAAAGACACCCCGGCCATCGCCGGGAAAAGGATCTGCCCCACCTCGGCCACTTGACGGCGGTGCACCCACCCTCGGGTGGATGCACGCGTCGGCAAGGAGCCAAGGGGAGGCACCGCCGCCATCTCCTTCTCTGTTTTTGGGGGAGGTGGGAGGTGGAAGAAATAGATGAGGAGGGACCCACTGGGCCGCCGCCGCTGTGCCGCTTGACGGCGGTGCGCCCACCCTCGGGTGGACGCGCAGCCGGCAAGAAGGGCAGGGGGCGCCGATGCTCGTGGGAGAGGGAGGGGGCCGCCGGCTGCGCCGGGCGGCGCCGCCTCGCCTCAGTCCCCACCGGGGCTTGGGAGCCAGAGAATGGGAGAGAGGGAGGGGCGCGCCGCCACCGGCACCGTCGCCGCGTGGGGCGGCCACCTCGCCTCGCCCTCCACTGGCGAGCTCCCACACCGCCAGAGAGAGGGCCACTGAGGGCCTCCGCCGGCTCACCGAGCGCGGGGCTGGACGCCACCGCTGCCGCGGGAGGCAGAAGGGGGCGTGGGGAGGGACGGGCTCGCCGCCGGCAACGCTGCCGGGCGGCGCAGCCGCCTCGCCATCCTCCACGACGCCGCCATAGAGAGGAGCCGAAGGGGACGCGAGGGGGGAAATGGGGTTAGAGTTTTCAGAGGGGGGCGCGGGGCCGCGGTTTTGTTGCCGCGACACGCGCGCGCAGCCGCACGATCTAGGGCGCCCTTGCACGGACGGCTAGGATTAAGCGGCACAGGCGGCTGCAGGCCAAGCGGGCCAAGCGGGCCGCTGGCGAGCGAGCCCGCGAGAGCGTCTCTGCTGCGCGTGGGCGGCGCATAAGCTAGCGGTCGCGCGGGCAGGGGCAGCGCGCAGACGGGCCCGTGGCGGGCTGCTGGCAGGCAAGAGATAGGTCACTGCAGCTTAGCGAATACAGCAGCGCCGCTGGGCCAAGCTGGCCCATATAGCAGTTTTCTGTTTTTATTTTTACAGAAGCTGTTTTTTTCTTTATTTTGCTTATTTTTTAAGCAATTTTCAAACAGTCTTCACTAGTCATTTTATTTCAAGTGAATATTTGACTAGAGAATGAAATAAAGGCAGATTTTTTCTGCAAAGTTCAAAGTTTTATGAATAATGTATTAATTGTTTCCGCTGCAAACAGTCGTTATAAATTGCTAGAATGCAATAAAAGTGTGTTAAATTTTGTTATAAAAGATGTGATAAAGTAACTTAAAGTTGATTATGCTCCATGTTATTAATGGACCAACGTTATTAATAAGCATGATCATGATCTTATTCATTGAGTATTAAAGGTGCATTTAATTTTATTTTTACCCAACGGTGATGTAACTTTAAATGGCACAAACAATTGCATGCTTAATTCATACCAACGTTGGATTAATGCATACAGTTGTTTTTGGTCATCTCACATCTTTTGTGGTTTTCAGGAGGCCTCAACCTCATGAGTTGCCTGAAGGACATCCCACTACTCAGGGGGGATAACTACTCCGAATGGAGGAAAAAGGTTGATATGGCGTTTGTTTGCACCGAGGTGGACTGGGTGGTTGACACTAAACAACCAGTCAATCCTGTGGATCCAGTGAGGGGTGATGCTGAGGAAAGTGTTGCATTTGAAAAGAGAGGGACCATGCTCCTCTGAAGCTGGCCTACTCAATAAACAATCAAAAGTGGGTCAATGCAAACAAGAAATGCTTGGCTTTTGTAAAGAACACAATTGAGAACACAATAGTAGGCTCAATTGAAGAGTGTGCCTCTGTTGGTGAGTACCTTGCAAAGATAAAGAGCCAGTTTAATGGCTCTTCAAAGATGTATGCAACCCAGCTGCTCAAACAGCTGGTGACAGAAAAGTATACGGGAGGGCCACATGGCATTAGAGAGCACATCTTGAGGATGTCCAACATGGCGGCCAAGTTGAAGCCCATGGATGCGGACCTCGAGCTCAAGCCTGCTCTTCTGGTGCATCTTGTCATGGCCTCTCTTCCCCAACAGTTCGAGAACTTCGTCATCAACTATAACATGTCCCCTGAAAAGTGGGACATTGAAAATACCATAGGGATGTGTTCTCAAGAGGAAGAAAGGCTAAAGTCCATTCACGGTGGTTCCTTGAACTACGTGAAGGACAATAGGAAGAGGAACTTCACCAACAGTAACCATGGTGGCTCACCTTCCAAGCCTCATGGCAAAGGCCCCCTATAGCACCAGCATCAGTACCAGCAGTCTACCGCTGGGGACAAAGACCAGTGCCACCATTGCAAAAAAGGTTGGCCACTACAAGAAGGATTGTCCAATATGGATGAAGTCCATAATGGCCAAAACGGTAAAGATATAGTCTCTTTTGTTAATGAATCTCTGTAGGAAAAGTTTTCTAAATATACTTGGTGGATTGACTCTGGTGCAACTGTTCATGTTGCCAACTCTTTACAGGGGTTCCATTCAACAAGGATTTTGCCAAAAAGAGAAAGACTCATTGAAGTGGTGAATGGGATTGAAGCAGAAGTGGAGGCTGTTGGCGACATTCCTCTGGAGTTGGCTGATGGCTCTTCTCTTTTGCTTAAGGATATTCTTTTTGTTCCTTCCATTCATAGAAATTTAATAAGTGTGTCGTGCTTGGACAAAGACTTGTATGAGTGCTATTTTGGACATGGCAAATGTGCCATTTGGTTGAAAGATACTTGTGTGGGTGTTGCTACACTACATGACAAGCTTTATTTATTATCTTTGCATGAGAAAGTATTTTTTGTGTGTGATGTGAATGAACAAGTTCCCTTGTCGAACAAAGAACAAAAGAAAAGAAAGCGAACTCTTGACTCATCGAAGTTATGGCACTGCAGATTAGGCCATATTTCGAGGGGAAGAATAGAAAGCCTCGTTAAAAATGACATTCTTCCTCCATTAGAGTTCTCAGACATAGAACAATGCATAGATTGCATTAAAGGAAAGTATGTAAAACAAATTAAAAAGGGTGCAAACCGAAGTATAGCTACACTAGAAATAATCCACACGGATATGTGTGGACCGTTTCCGGTGAAAAGTGTGGATGGCTATGATTCATTCATAACATTCACGGATGACCACTCCCGATATGGTTATATTTATCCAATTAAAGAAAGATCTGAAGCATTGGATAAATTTAAAAAAATTCAAAGCTGAAGTGGAAAATCAGCATGATAAAAGAATTAAGATAGTTCGGTCCGATTGTGGGGGGGAGTACTACGGTCGGCATACTCCATATGGTCAAGTACCAGGACCATTTGCAAGGTTCCTGCAGGAAAATGGAATAGTCGCCCAGTATTCCATGCCGGGCGAACCTCAGCAAAACAAAGTAGCTGAAAGGCATAATCGTACCCTTATGGATATGGTGTGCAGCATGATGAGCTATTCCACCCTCCCATTGGGATTGTGGATGGAGGCGCTTAAAACCGCCATTCACATTCTCAACAGAGTACCAAGTAAATCGGTGCCCAAAACACCGTATAAATTGTGGACATGCAGAGTCCCCTCTCTGCACCACTTGAGGGTCTGGGGGAGCCCAGCTGAGGAAAAAGTTTTCAATCCAAACATTGCAAAGTTAGACCCCAAAACAGTATCTTGCCACTTTATTGGCTATCTAGATAAGTCAAAAGGCTATCGTTTCTACTGTCCTGACAGATACACAAAGTTTGTAGAAACGAGACATGTAGTCTTCTTGGAGGATGAATTGATGAGGGGGAGCACGGTAGCTCGGGAAATTGATCTTGAGGAGAAGAGGGTGCATGCACCTAATCCGATGACTCAGGAGCCATTTTTCTCGCTACATGTTGTGCCACCATATACAACCCTTGAGGTTGTGGTGCCGGCACCTGTTGTGACTCCACACGTGACAACAATGGGCGAAAGTTCGGAACTTGTCCATCAGGAGCCACCTGAACCCACTGTTGAGCACGAAAGGGAGCCAGAACAGCCACATACTGTAAATGTGCCTGAACCCGAGGCAAGAAATGAGCAAGAGTCCGATGAACTCAAAAGGTCTAAAAGAGAACGAAGACCAGCCATTTCCAAAGAAATCTACAAAGTCTACAACATAGTTCATATGGAGGCGATCCTACCTCATATGAAGAAGCCATGAGTAGCCCTCACTCAGCCAAGTGGGTGGAGGCAATGGAAGATGAAATGAAATCAATGAGTTCCAACAATGTTTGGGACTTAGAGGAAATTCCTAAAGGAGCCAAAATAGTAGGATGCAAATGGGTCTACCAAACAAAGTATGACTCAAATGGGAATGTAGAAAAGTACAAAGCTAGACTTGTGGCAAAAGGCTTTACGCAAAGAGAAGGTGTGGATTACAATGAGACTTTTTCTCCGGTCTCATGTAAGGACTCCTTCAGAATCATCATGGCACTAGTTGCACATTTTGATTTAGAGTTACACCAAATGGATGTTAAGATGGCATTTCTAAATGGAGATTTAGAAGAAAATGTTTACATGAAACAACCCAAGGGTGTTTTCATGAAGGGGAAGGAACATATGGGATGCCGCCTAAAGAAATCCATTATGGGTTAAAGCAAGCATCTAGGCAGTGGTATTTGAAGTTCAATGATACAATTAAAAGATTTGGATTCAAAGAGAATGTAGAGGACAACTGCATTTATGCAAAGTTCAAAAGTGGGAAATATATTTTCCTAATTCTGTATGTGGATGACATCTTGCTTGCTAGCAGTGATGTTAGTCTACTACTAGAGACAAAGAAGTTCTTGTCATCAAATTTTGACATGAAAGACCTTGGTGAAGCTTATTATGTTTTGGGCATAGAATTCACCGAGATAGAAAGAATGGAGTGTTAGGACTGTCGCAGAAAGCGTATTGTGAAAAGATTCTAAAGAAATACTTTATGTATGCGAGTAATGCAACACCTGCTCCCATAGTCAAGGGCGACAGCTTTGGGAAATCCCAATGTCCAAAGAATCAATATGAGATCGATCAAATGAAGTCATTACCATATGCTTCGGCTGTTGGAAGCTTACAGTATGCACAAGTGTGCACTCACCCTGACTTAGCTTTTATCACCGGGGTACTCGGTAGATATCAAGAGAATCCAGGCATAGAGCACTGGAAGATGGTAAAGAAAGCTTTGCGTTATGTGCAAGGCACAAAAGGCCTCATGCTAACATATAAAAGATCTGATTCCCTAGAGATAAAAGGGTATTCAGATGCAGATTTTGCGGGAGATAAAGACGACAGAAAGTCCACGACAGGATACGTCTTTACTCTTGCAGGAGGTGCTATTTCGTGGAGAAGCGCCAAACAGTCGATAGTGGCATCATCTACGATGTATGCAGAATTCATAGCATGTTATGAGGCCATGGGACAGGCGTATGGTTAAAGAAATTTTTACCCAACTTGAAAGTGGTTGACTGCATCAGCAGGCCACTAAATATGTACTGTGACAACGAGCCTGCAGTATTCTATGCTCACAACAACAAGTCGAGTAATGCTACAAAGTATATAGATATAAAGTATTATGTTGTGAAGGACAAAGTCCAGGATCAAACTATAAGACTCAAGCATATAAGGACAAAGGATATGCTTGCGGATCCGCTAACGAAAGGCTTACCACCCAATGTGTTCAAGGAACACATAGCCGGCATGGGTTTAATGGGAAGCCTATGATTCCTGGACTACAGAGGCCCAAAAATAACAGGATTTGTTTCGAAACAGAAAGGTATATAGTGGCTATCTGATTCTATCGGCAATTGAGCTGAGACGATGAAACATGCTCTATGTATCGATCTGTGATGAAATGAGTAAAGTACAAAGTTAAAAGTAAAGTCGAGATCTAGGGGGAGAATGTTAGATAGATGTCAACGTGACAGAGCCCAACGGCCTGTCACGCCCCTAATCGCGCCCTAATCGGGGGCGCCCAACCTTATCCATGGTTAGTGGGCCCCTGTCGCCAGCGCGTATATAAAGAGGTGGGGGCCGGACGCACACGGTACGAGGTTCACCGTGCGCCGCAGCCCCCCACCAACACACCCACCGATTAGGGTTCACGCTAGGCCGACGGGAAGCTCCGCCGCCACCACTCTCAACCACCCACGCCCACGCCGTCGCCCCCCTTTTCCCATGGCCAATGACGGCGGCTCTAGCTCCGGGGCTAGCTCTGGCATCCCCTCTGGCTCATGCTTGTCGAGCCAGGGCGCAGGTAGTGCTCCCTCTCTCCAATCTCTCTCTCTCCCTCTCATATCTACGTACTCAACCCTTTACAGTACATCTACCAAGGTTAGATTAGATCCAACAGATATGCCGATCTGACACTAAATAACCCATTGTTGGTGTAGTTCCATGCTAATTGCCAACTAGACATTAGTTCCGGCGTGAGCCACTGGGATTTTCAGAATATAATCGGCATCACCCTCAAAAAACATCTCATTTATCTTATCAAAGTTCCATCCTCCACCGTCAGGCAACAACAGCTCACTTACTTTCTCAACCTCCTTATCTGGCATGTGACCCAGGGGCGTTTTAGTGAGGATCTTGGGATCCAGTTTTGATTCCAAACATCAATTTTAGTACCATCACCCACCCGCCAGATCAGACCCTCTTTTAACAATTCTCTCCCATGCAAGATACTTTTCCAAGTGTACGATGCTCTCTTTGGGCATTCTGTAGTCAGAAACTCATTCCCTTTGAAGTATCTTGCACGAAGAACTTGAGCATAGAGGGAGTCTGGTGCCTTCACCAAACACCATGCTTGTTTAGCCGAAAGTGCTTGGTTAAAATCACTGTAATCTCTAAACCCCATCCCACCACTATGCTTGGGAACACACATATGATCCCAACTTATCCAGTGTACTCTTTTCTTCCCTTTATTATCACCCCACCAAAACCCAGAGGAAATTGATCTCAGTTCTTTGCACTGTCCCTTTGTTAACTGGAAGCACCCCATGGTGTAAGTTGAGATAGATTGCAAAATCGATTTCACCAACACCTCCTTGCCAGCCTTAGATAAGCCTTGTCCTTTCAAACCTTCCACTTTCCCTCTTGAACGATCAGATAGATGCTTGAAAGCACCATATTTGGATCGGCCTACCACCGTTGGCAAGCCCAAGTACCTCTCCGAGAGAGCTTCGCACTGTATTCCGATTGTATCTTTAAGAGAAGCCCGCAACGTTGTCGTGCTTCCCTTCCCAAAATATATAGATGATTTCTATAGATTGACACGCTTCCCTAAACTTTCCTCATATTGCTGCAGGATTCTTTTGAGAGCCATTAGTAGCCTCCAAAAAACAATGCTATCGTCTGCAAATAATAGATGTGTCACCGTCGGTCCTCCTCTACCAAAGCTAAGTCCCGACACCTCCTTTTCAGCCTATACTTGACGGAGGAGCGCTGAGAAACCCTCTACACAGAAAAAGAATAAGTAGGGGACAGTGAGTCCCCTTGTCTTAACCCCCTAGAAGGGCGGAAGGACTCTGACAAGCAGCCATTCAGTTTAACCGGGATATTAACAGTGTTGACACACCTCATGATCATCGAGATCCAAGCATGTGAAAAACCCATCTTGAGCATC
The DNA here is from genome assembly GCA_023614405.1 of Avena insularis. NCBI lineage: Eukaryota > Viridiplantae > Streptophyta > Magnoliopsida > Poales > Poaceae > Avena > Avena insularis. The sequence goes on along the minus strand of CM042689.1, from coordinate 22,811,269 downwards.
ACATTTCCAGGAAGAGCCATTCTACGCAGTCGCAGGCCTTCATCATGTCGAGCTTGACTGCACATAAAGGTTTTTTCCTCTTCCTCATTCTGATTGCATGTGTGCATTCATATGCAATGAACACATTATCTATAATTAATCTGCTCGGGACAAAAGCACTTTGCTCCTCCGAGATCAAAATAGGGAGAATTTTCTTTAGCTTGTTTGCCACCTCCTTTGATGCTATCTTGTAGAGCACGTTGCACAAGCTAATGGGGCGAAACTGAGTGAGAAACTCAGGCGAGCTGATCTTGGGGATCAGAACCAAAATGGTGTTGTTGAAATCTGTCGGACACTCTTTTCTCGCCAAACAATCCTGTACATCTTGACAGACAAATGTTTTTTAAAAAGACCAGTGTCTTTGATAAAAGAGGGTTGGAAGCCCATCCGACCCAGGGGCCTTTGTGGGGCCCATTTGAAATAGGGCCTCCGCAATTTGTTTGTCTGTAAAGACTGCAGTCAAGGATCGGTTCATGTCTTCAGCCACGATCTCGTTGATCAGGTTGGTACACACTGCACGCTTGTGGTGGATGCGGCCTATACTCTTGTACGCATATATAGGGAATTTTTATTAACATGACATGTTGAAATTTATGTGTTGAGATTTATATAAGGACTTCAATTTCCATGTCAATACAATTAATGCAAATGATTGATAAGTGCAATGTTTGTTTGCAATATACTCTCCTCAAGATCTCTACTAATATCTAAGAAACTAGGTTAATTCTTTTTGTTACTCATACATACATCATGTCCATATTAATAACCCATTTATGTGCAAACTTGTTCAAGCTCATGCTTATTTAGTTACGAAACACTAATCTTGCTTCTTATTTTCTTTAGTCGCGTACATAATAAAAAGTTGTCCATGTTACTTATCTAGGCTAGACTATTCATCAACATCTCCCTTGTATATATCTACATTTCTCTACTAGACACCATGACGATAGGTGCACCCAAGCTGGCTCTACTCCCCGACTATATATATGCCAATCTCATTATTGAAGGAATGACTTAAAAGTGTTACTATGTACCACTTTTATATTTCATTGTTTATGAATATACATGGATCCACAAATATGTGACATGTTATTTATTTATATTATATTTTGATGGTCTAGGAACATTTATATTCTCATGTTGTTGGACAAACCTTGTTATATCATGGCCGTCATCGACATTATGTATGTTCATCATCTGGATTCCTGAATAACATGATCATGCGGTGCAAAAGTACACATGCATGCATGCATATTATTCGGCAATTCTAAATATACATACATATATTTCCGAGTGTTCTATACATGTTTTGTATGTTTCTTTTGAAGCTTTGTTTAAAAGTGATTCACTATTTCAATCTTATAAATGACCAAAAGAAAAATGATCTTGTTAGGCCGACTAGAAAAATGTTGTAACATTTATCTAGTCATTGACTATACACTCATGGGTTAACTAGATTTTTTTTAACATAACTCTCCTTGTGGCTGACTAAGCATGATTTAAAAGAAAGAGTATTATCTTGATATTGACATCAAGTGATTTATTATGAGTGGTATAACTGGAATATCCAATTTAATAATATTATCTTCTTGTGAGTATAGACATATGTATGTTTGATATATGTCCTCTTAAAGATGCTTATGAGACCGTGTGGTTTTTATGGAAACCTAAGTGTGTACAACCCACATCATTGTAGAATCATTGTATAATTCTACAGTTTATTTTTAAGTTAAAAAGGTTGCTTTTTCCATATAGTTCATTGTTCAATGAGGTGGCAAAATGCAATATATATTCTTCTGGCTAGTGTAGCGAATGCCTAAGAGAACACATTCCGAGCGGACAGAATATACTGAAGAAACCATGAGGATGGTAATTGGCCAACTCATTATTTAACTAAAATATTGTATTTTTACTCAAGCGCCATCATGCTATTTTACATCTAGATTTAAACTAACTTTGGTTTCGGCCAATTAGTAATTTCAGGTACTTATCAAAGTATGGCAATAAAGGATGAGGTCTCTAGAAATCCGTGAACATGTTTTAACATGCTTAATTTATTGTGTCAATATATTTACTCCTTGAGGTTGTTCAAAACATTTCAAAAAATGTGTCATGCCCATTTAATTAGTTTGGCCTATTGGCTACCTAGCTAATTCGAAATTAGACATTGGAGGAGTTGCGTATGCACTAATACAAAATATTGTACGATCCACCTGCCAATATTCATTCTAGTGTAGAAGAGTAGTACAAAAAGAGGCTCATTTGGGACCCCAAATTGCACATATATATTACCGTGTTGTGCTAAACTACACACAGTTAAGTTTAAAAAATGTACAGAAAATGCTTCACACATTGTTTTGGAGTCCAGACCATATTGCACATATTGTGAATTTTATCCCTTTTGAATAACGCGTTATCTCATTAAAAGTATACCTCAAAATTATATAACCACAATACAAAACCTTAGCTACTATATATCTCTTCAAGACTAGTCCCCTTCCTTGTTTAGTCTCTATGCTTGAGAGCTCTCTCCCCGGGCTATCAACTACCAAGTCGCATTACAAAATCAATCTACCAACCTAAGACCTTGGTAGTTGTTGAGCCTCATACCTCCACTACATTGGACGATGCGACCTTCCTTCCTCTACTAGACCGGCCAGCATGACCCACTGGTGGAAACAGCCCTATTGGTCCCGGTTGGTAAGGGGCTTTAGTCCCGGTTGCCCAACCGGGACGGGGCAATCGGGACTAAAGCCCTAACCTTTAGTCCCGGTTGCCCCACCAACCGGGACAAATGGGTGCACACGTGGCAGCGGCAGAGGGCGAGGGGGGTGGAGCATTAGTCCCGGTTCGTAACACGAACCGGGACTAATAACCTTCTACCACGGCAGAGATTTGTCCCATTTCTCTGTCGCGGCAGAGAATTCATTTTGGCACATTTTGTTGCCGCGGCGGCATTTTCGCCACTTTTTGTGCCGCGGCAGAGAATTCATTTAGGTTGTTTTATTGTTTATTTAGTGTTTTGCACTTATCAATGAAGGAACCTTATATTACACAAGATCATCATGACAATATTACATTCAATACACGGATCGAGTTCATGCACTACATACAAAAGTTGCTATTCGATGCTACCGGCCAATTCCTTCAAAGTTGCTATTTTTACAATCCCTATTGTCTATACACAGCCGAATAGTATTCCCCTTTTGGGTTTAGGACTCTTGCATCCAAGAATCCCGCCAATTCCTCCTGAATTGCCCGTACGCGATCCTTTGGCAGAAGACCGTCTCGTAGACGTTCGATCTGATTTAAAAAAGAAGTCAGTCTATATGAATGAAACTAAACACAATTTGATTGTAATTAAAAACTATAGAAATTGTTTACGTACGTGGAGTTGCTCTAAATTTCTGCCATTTTCATCGCACGTCTGCCGGATGAACTCGCAAACATAGTATCCACATAGATTGTTACCTGGTCCCTGCGTCAGGCACTTTACGAGAACAGAGTTCAATCAAAATAATAATCAAGCATGATAATAACTATATCAAAACTAGAATCAAAGAGATGCGCGAATATATCTAGTGGTGCTTACATTTAGTGGTTGAAATGTAAGCTCCTCTTTTCAAACACCCCTAGCCTTGTTGGTGAACCGTTTCCAAGCGCTGCCCGGCGAAAACAACGAATAAAAAAAGTTATTAATTACTTGATATCATAAAATTCACGAACGTTGCCGATATAGTGTCGTAATGATTAGAATTACCGCCGGAGAAGCATCTGCATGTCCTTCCACGTCTCAAGGGGTTTATGTTTCGAGTCCATGACTAGTACACGCCCTTTGTCAAATTGAATGATTAACAGAATATAGTGGAAGCTGCGAATGCATAACTAATCATATATATACTTAACATCGAGTAAGCGAAATAGAAAGTGTATACAAGATAATAACACTCACTCGAAGTTGTAAGGAAAAAGTATTTCCCTTCTGGTTTCTTGAAACCTTAACGCGTGTACTATATTATCCTCCGTATCCTGGGGGCTTGTTTTGAGATTAGCTTCATGAACCCAATATGGGTCAATGAAGCCAATGTCATAGATTTGTCCTCTGCTGCATTCGAGAATCTTCATTCTGCATATTACAGTATGATTATATACATGCAATAAACAAGGTGAGATAGTTGGAGACTAAATTAATTACAGAATTAGTACTTACAGACAATGCAACGCGATGATCGATTTGTCCAAGGCGTCTTGATTGAATAATTGAAATAGTTCATCAAATTCAATGGATATCATGTCATCCTTTTCTTTCCCATGATGCTTTTTTGTAACCCTCAGCACTATCTAGTTAGCCCCGGCCTTTGTGGCATGCATGTACCAGTTATGCAATCTTCGCATTTTTGTTGGAAGATTGTTTACCTCCTCAGGTTTGACGAGAGGTTTGCCGTACTGGTATTTGTATGCTACTTCACTCACGGGGAAGAACTCTAACCGGATAAATCTTGGGCAATACTCATACCTTGAGCAACGGCAGCTTCTCCGTATTGTCTACCTTCCGGATCATCTTGCTCTTCGCCCCATATTTGCTCGACCCACATTGGTTTGGGAAATCACCTTGAGAGGGGCAAGACTGTTTTGCTTGTTCTCGAGCTGGGCAACAGATTTCGCTTGCATCGATCGCTCTTGAGGCCTTTTGTGCATGTGACTTGAGAATAGAACGCTCATAGTCGATGACAGCTTTGGCTCGGGTTGATGAAGAGTCTTTAGCATTTTCAACACTTTGGCTTTTCTTCTTTGGTCTTTGGGGAACTCTGGCTCTTTCGGCCGCCTCAACTTAGCGAAAACGATGTCGTTTCGCATCAACGATCGCATGATCTCCTCTTGATCAGTCATAAGCTCTCTTGGGAGGAACCTTTGGTACTTTTGGAAGAGGCTCTTGTTTACGTTTCGGCGATCGCTTACCATGACGCATAGTAGCGGTACGCTTACGCTTTTTATCCTGAGGCGCCGGCGATGGCTCCCACGGAGATGGCTGCGCTGGAGATTGGTGAGGCGACGTAGCCGGGTGAGGCGACGAAGACGGCTGCCGCGCCGGCGACGACCTCGGTGGAGACGGGTGAGGCGACGGCGAAGATGGCCTTGGCGTGTGATTTCGAAGCACGATACATTCCTTCGGCCATAGAATGGTGACGTTTTTGCGTCTCACAGTACAGTCACATCCCCTTCACCTGCAGGGTAGTGAAGATCCAAAACTTCAAAGGTGGGCATGATTTCATCCACCCCGACAACAGCGTAGCCCTCTGGAACCGGACGACAGTGGTAAGTTGGTGTTGGTCCAATTGGTAAGGCATAGCCGACCGCCACCTTCATTGATATGTTCACAACTTTGACATGTAGCTCGCAGTGTGTCATCTTTGTGATATCATCCACTGGGTAGCCAACAGGAGCCATCGTCGGTGCACCATCGTCATCGCCATTGTCATCACCCGGGACCTCGGTGGAAGCCACACTGCTTTTTCGATTATTCGATAAGCCGGTAGCATCGAATGCAGTGTGCTGCTGAGATGGGCCGGTAGTACTTTGCTCTTTAAGTGCGTTAATTTCATCTTGTTGTTGCTTTAATCGTTCTTCAATTAAACGCATTCGCTCTTTCTGACTATCTGCTTCAACTTCCGCCCTGTCCTTTCTCCTCTTACGGCTTCTATCAGGATATTTCTTCCTCTCTTCGGGAAACCCAATTCTCCATGGTTGGGAGCCTCTTATGCCTCGTGTTCGTCCATCATGTTCCTTATTTCCAAGGGCGAGTGTGAGCTCATCATTCTCTCTATCGGGAATGAAGTCCCCATCTTTAACAGCCTTTACTGCTTTTATCATCCTCTCGATTGTCAAGGGGTCTTCTTTATGTCTTATGTTATATATACACCTCCCTTCCGAGTCCAACGTGCCCCCATGCCCGTAAAACCAATTCCTTGCACGTTCTACCCAATCGTCTGTCTCTGGGGTGATCTTTTTAGCACGCAGTTCATTCTCAAGTTTCTCCCACTTAGGAATGCCAGCCCTGTAGCCACCTTGCCCCATAGTATGGTGATACTTCTTGTTAGCAGCATTCAGCTTATTCGTTGCAGACATTTTCTTAGCTTTTTTTGATGTCTTGTATTCCACAAACTCAGCCCAGAATGGTTTTATCTTCTCAAACTGAATATTCTTGAAATCGGGAGTCTTCTCTTTCACGACATAGTCAAGGTGCAATCTTTTCTTCCAGTTGGTGAAACACTAGGCCATCTTCTTCAAAGCCCACTCCCTGACCTTAGCCTCCATGGCTCTCCCATGTTGTAAGGCGTCCTCAACTGGATCCTCCGCATTTGGATCCAGCTCTATCTTCGGTAGTTTGAAATTAACCATGAGCCTCTTCCACAGTAAATCTTTGGCGTGGTTAGGGACAAATAAACATGTTCCCTCTTCATCCGCATTAGCAGGCCTATTCCAATTTCTAATGGTGATCGGGATTAAGTCCCTAACGATTACTCCGCATTGTGCCACAAATTTGTTTGCGACAACTTCGGGAGCCGTCGGTTTGCCGTCTTCAGCGACATCTTCGATCCTGAACCTCTCATGGTCTTGCAACTTTTTGGTTGGGCCTCGTCTGCTCTTTTCAGTAGATTCCTTCGATCTGGAGGGCTAAAACAAGAAAGATCGTCGTTACTATTTCTATATAGATAGCAGATGATTAATTAATGAATTGATTATATTACATGCACCTCGCCAGAGCGGTCGTCTTCTCGATTACACAAGGCATCGCCTTCTCCCTCGCGGAAGGCAACACCTTCAACCTCAAACAAGTCGTCTATTCCGGTAAAAAGAGGATCACCCTCACCGGAGTTGTTCAGAAACGTTGATACGTCTAAATTTTCTTCCCCACGGATCACACCTTGGATCAACTCTTCCTTTTCTTCGTCTCTGACGTGTGGGTCCATATTTTCTGCATAGGTGGAAAAACGAATAAGTCAAAGCGGCTAAAGGAGAAAGTTAGGTACGGTGTTGAGAGATATAAACCCTAATTCAGAGAAACCCTAATATATACATACACAATAATAAAAATGAAGAGAAACCCTAAACCCTAAACCTAGCTACAAAAAGGAAACCGTGTAGTAGATAGGTAACTCTAGCTAAAATCAACTAAAATCAATATTCCGGAGTTCCGAGGGGTGTAAAACCTAGTTCGGAGAAACCTTGAATGCATATGAGAGGGGACCATGAGTATAAGGCTACAAAAGGGAAACTATCCAGCAGATAGGTAACACTAGATACTAACAAAATACCATATTGGAATCGATTTAAGAGGGTTCGGAATGCCCTAGCGAAGGCACATCGTCGAACCCACATGCACCTAAGGGGTATTAATGATTCTTTATCTAAGATAGGGTTTTTAAGATAGGGCCGAAGACTAATAATACCAAACTAATTAATAAACCTAATAATACCTAACTAATAATAAACCTAATAATCCAAACACCAAAAATAAAGGGAAACCCTAAAGCATCGATGCAATGATCAAGCAAGTATGATGATATGACAAGTTAAATTGTATTGCAAAGTAACCCCAAAGCACGCTCGACAAATTAAACGGGGTTCCGAGGGGCGCAAACCCTAACTCGGGGAAACTCCGGAATCACCTGTGAGGGGTTACTATGTTCTTCTAATCAAACTTGGTATATTATTTAAGTTGCTTAACAATGCATGATTATAGCTTAAATAGGTAGGTTTCATTTTTCTGAAAATTTTGGTATATTATACATATTTTTCTGACTTATAAATAATAAGTTCGGGGTTCGGGGTGGCCGGAATCAGCGGTGGAGGTGGTGGCCGGAGTAGGCGAGGCTTGGAGCGCCGGTGAGGAGCACGTGGAGGCGCGACAGCGGGGCAGCGCGTGGAGTCCGATGGCAAGGCGTGGGAGGCCGACAATAAATAAAAATAGTATGTACAAAATATGATAATATACATATACAAATACAAAATATGATAATATATAAAAAATATGATAATATACATATACTACTTAAGTAGATTATTTTCTATGAATTTTACAAGTTCCATCTAAAATCTGCCAAAATAAATCGAATTAAAGTAAATAGTCAAACGTGACCGTTTGACCACGCGATGGTGAGGAACTGCCGATCGATTCCCCTGCCCGTCTCGGTTTCAATCTCCTGCCCCCTCTTCCCCTCGAAGCACATATTCTTTCTGACATTTTTCCCCTTTGTAGATCGCCGCAGAGCTCGTGATTTCTCGCCGGAGTCGTGCCGAAGCTCCACCGTCGTCCGTCGTCTCCAGCCGCAGAGTGTTGTTGTTCCTAGAAGCAAACTACGCCATGCAAACCTCGAAGAAATTTCCCGCCGCACCACGCCACGAGAGAAAGCACGTCGGTGCCGTCGGGGCGGAGGAGAGAGAGGCGAGGAGGCGTACCTTCGGAGGCGATGCTGTGGCGGTGGTGGCGCTGCTAGCGGGAGACGCCTTGGCCTTGATCGGGAAGAACACGGGCGGCCTTGATCGAGGGAAGGCGGCGGTGGCCTTGATCGGGAAGGAGAGCAGGCGGAAGTGGCGGCCGAGCGAAGCGGCCAGCGGCAGGGCGGCGAGCGGGCGGTGAGGCGGAGGCGACGACGACGAAGGAGGGCGCGTCGTCGATGATGAAGAGGGAAGCAGAAGTGAGATGGGAAACAAGAAGAAGAGAAGTTATAAAAGGGAGGGAGTATACGTCCCGGTTGGTGGCTCCAACCGGGACTAAAGGGTCATACGTCCCGGTTGCAGCCACCAACCGGGACGTATACTCCAATTTTCAGCAGATGAAGGCGCCGCAGCGCCTCTTTAGTCCCGGTTGGTGGCTCCAACCGGGACATATTCCCCTGTTTTCAAATTTTTTCAGGTATTTTCTCTCTGTTCCCACCTTATTTTTATTTTGGGGTTTAAATTTGTAATGTTTTTTAAATGATAATTAATTTGAAATTTAGAAAAACTTTAAACATAAAAAGTGTTTGGATTTGAATAATTAATTCAAAAACATTTTCTGTTTTAAAAAATAATTAATGTAATCATTTAAAATATGAACCATTTACAATTAAAAATGAATTAACTTATATTTTTTTAATATCAATTTGGAATTTAGAAAAACTTTAAACATAAAAAGTGTATGGATTTGAATAAATAATCCAAAACCATTTTCTATTTTTAAAAAATAATTAATGTAATCATTTAAAATTAAAAATGAATTAAATTATATTTTTTTAATATCAATTTGGAATTTAGAAAAACTTTAAACATAAAAAGTGTATGGATTTGAATAAATAATCCAAAACCATTTTCTATTTTTAAAAAATAATTAATGTAACCATTTAAAATTAAAAATGAATTAACTTATATTTTTTGAATATTAATTTGGAATTTAGAAAAACTTTAAACATAAAACGTGTTTGGATTTGAATAAATAATTCAAAACCATTTTCTGTTTTAAAAAATAATTAATGTAACCATTTAAAATATTTACCATTTACAATTAAAAATGAATTAACTTATATTTTTTTAATATCAATTTGGAATTTAGAAAAACTTCAAACATAAAAAGTGTTTGGATTTGAATAAGTAATTCAAAACCATTTTCTGTTTTTAATGGGCGGAAAAAAAGGACGGAAAATAATGGACGGAAAGAAAATTTGATTAGGATAGAACTGGAATTAAAGTACATAACGCAACTAACACAAAGTTACATAGAAAAACTGAAAATTAAGATACATGGCCAGATTAAGCCACAATCGGCCGAACTTGTTTTGCAATGTTGGAATAATTCAGTGACGCTCCTGCCTACACCTGTAATACTGCCGTCTTTGTCAATGTCTGTAGTTAAACCTTGAAGGTTGAGTACAGTGGGCTGGACTTGAGGTAGCAGCGAGGCTAGAGTCGGCGGCCGTGTCGTAGGCCATGACGCTCTGGAGAGTTCGTCCGCGCCACCACAGCCGACGGACGGCCTCGTTGAAGTTCGGAGGAGGTGGGCCCTCCTCCTCATGCCTGGCGAGTGCTCTCTCACGCCGATCCACGAAGAAGGCTTCCCAAGTCGGGAAATAGTCGGGATGCCATCTGGGATTCCTCCGCTGCTCCGACGTGAACTCGAAGTAGTAGTGGTTCGTGATGGCCATCCGACGCGCCACACCTAGAGGGACAGGAGGAACCGGCACGCCTCCGGCGCTCAGGGGTAGTTCGAGGCGCAAAGCGCCTCCGCCTCCCTGGGAGTTAGTGCTACGGTGGAAGCCATGGGAAAGGGTGATGAGGTTGCAGATATGAGTCTAGAGATGTGCAATGACAATGGAGGCCAACCCTACATATATATATAGTGAAAAAATGGCGGGAAGAACTGGAGGGAAGAACTAGCGGGAAAAAATAGCGGGAAGAAAAATGGCGGGAAAAATGGCGTGTCGATATTATGTCGTGCGGCGTGTACCTTGTCCTGGATGGTGTCACCAACCGGGACTAAAGATGAACCTTTAGTCCCGGTTGGAGACACCAACCGGGACAAAACACGAGTCAGCACTAATAATATGGGTGAGTGTCGGAAAATGGAAAAGGGCTTTTCCGTACGACAAAAAGGAAAACTTCCTCCTGCAACATTGTTCTCCATACCAATGTCCACACACATGCATAATATGGGCACAACATCACAAACTATGCCGTGATTCAGCACATAGCATCGGTCATTTGGACCGAAAGCCATGAAACCTCGAACATGATAGGTCATTTTGTGAAGGTTTTTTCGAAACATGATCAATATACCAAGTCTGATATTTTTCCTTTCAACTATGTAACATAATATGACACCACGCGAAGAATTTTCATTGTTCGGATTTTTTTTTGAATTTATTATGCCCGTTTTGAATTATCTGAATTTCTAACTATGGTCGAACCGGTGTGCATGAAGATAGGGGACGAGCATCGTTCGAACTTGCATTGGATCTCTGAAGAAACCACATATTGCGAGTCTAAAAATGATTTTTTTTAAAAATCACGGGCGATAGATCATGTACCTGTAGTACAAACCGGACCCACTTCCTACCGATTCGGCAGACATTTGTCCTTTTTACCCGGGATGGAAGAAAAGGTTTGAGATGTCCCTGTTGGGAGATAGTCCATGTAAGGTGGTCTAGTATTTTAGGAAAATGGGACGGTAGCATTCTGTAACGGCATTTTGGTGGTTACTTCACAAAATGACCCGTTTTTTGCGCTCGGAAAATGGAAAAGGGCTTTTCCGTGCGACAAAAAGGAAAACTTCCTCCTACAACATTGTTCTCCATACCAATGTCCACACACATGCATAATATGGGCACAACATCACAAACTATGCCGTGATTCAGCACATAACATCGGTCATTTGGACCGAAAGCCATGAAACCTCGAACATGATAGGTCATTTTGTGAAGGTTTTTTCGAAACATGATTAATATACCAAGTCTGCTATTTTTCCTTTCAACTATGTAACATAATATGACACCACGCAAAGGATTTTCATTGTTCGGATTTTTTTTGAATTTATTATGCCCGTTTTGAATTATCTGAATTTCTAACTATGGTCGAACCGGTGTGCATGAAGATAGGGGACGAGCATCGTTAGAACTTGCATTGGATTTCTGAAGAAACCACATATTGCGAGTCTAAAAATGATTTTTTCAAAAAATCACGGGCGATAGATCATGTACCTGTAGTACAAACCGGACCCACTTCCTACCGATTCGGCAGACATTTGTCCTTTTTACCCGGGATGTACGAAAAGGTTTGAGATGTCCCGGTTGGAAGATAGTCCATGTAAGGTGGTATAGTATTTTAGGAAAATGGGACGGTAGCATTCTGAAACGGCATTTTGGTGGTTACTTCACACAACGACCCGTCTTTTGCGCTCGGAAAATGGAAAAGGGCTTTTCCGTGCGACAAAAAGGAAAACTTCCTCCTGCAACATTGTTCTCCATACCAATGTCCACACACATGCATAATATGGGCACAACATCACAAATTATGCCGTGATTCAGCACATAACATCGGTCATTTGGACCGAAAGCCATGAAACCTCGAACATGATAGGTCATTTTGTGAAGGTTTTTTCGAAACATGATCAATATACCAAGTCTGGTATTTTTTTGTTTCAACTATGTAACATAATATGGCACCACGCAAAGGATTTTCATTGTTCGGATTTTTTTGAATTTATTATGCCCGTTTTGAATTATCTAAATTTCTAACTATGGTCGAACCGGTGTGCATGAAGATAGGGGACGAGCATCGTTAGAACTTGCATTGGATCTCTGAAGAAACCACATATTGCGAGTCTAAAAATGATTTTTTTCAAAAAATCACGGGCGATAGATCATGTACCTGTAGTACAAACCGGACCCACTTCCTGCCGATTCGGCAGACATTTGTCCTTTTTACCCGGGATGGACGAAAAGGTTTGAGATGTCCTGGTTGGGAGATAGTCCATGTAAGGTGGTCTTGTATTTTAGGAAAATGGGATGGTAGCATTCTGAAACGGCATTTTGGTGGTTACTTCACAAAACGACCCTTTTTTTGCGCTCGGAAAATGGAAAAGGGCTTTTCCGTGCGACAAAAAGGAAAACTTCCTCCTGCAACATTGTTCTCCATACCAATGTCCACACACATGCATAATATGGGCACAACATTATATCGACATTATGTCGTGCGGCGTGTACCTTGTCCCGGATGGTGTCACCAACCGGGACTAAAGATCAACCTGTAGTCCCGGTTGGAGACACCAACCGGGACAAAACACGAGTCAGCACTAATGATAGGGGTGAGTGTCGACATTATTTCGTAAGTGTCGACACTATGCCGAGCTTCTTGTACTATAAATAGGCATCCTTGCGAGTCTAGTCCTCCAGCCAGTTTGAGGCATCTCCAAGATGGTTTTCGAGAGCGGGACACCATCATGCGCTGATTTTCAGGAGATGTTGACGGAGCCCATCCTCCGGCATCTCCGAAACTGGTCATAGAGGCACTCCTAATATGTGAAATTAGTTAGCTCAGGCGTATTGATCTAGTTAGAGAAGTTACAAGCTGCAAGATGGTTTTCGAGCGAGGACACCACTGCGGCGGGCCAGGAGATGTTGACGAGCCTGGGCCCTCCCGGCATCTCAGAAATCTGGTCATAGAGGCACTCCTAATATGTGAAATTAGTTAGCTCCAAGGCATATTGATATAGTTAGAAGTTACAAGCTGCAAGATGGTTTTGGGGGGGACACCACTCTGACCAGTTTTGAGGAGATGCCGGATCCATCCTCCGGCATCTCCAAGAAACTGGTCATAGAGGCACTCCCTAATATGTGATTGCGCGCGTTTGGAGATCAGATCTTAATGGTAAGTACGAATCGGGACAACTTCTTCATAGTCCCGGTCTAGCCACAAAATGGGACTAACACTCAAGACATTTATTAATATTAAAAACTGAGACTACAAAACCGGGACTAAAGGCCACAAACCGCGAAAGATATCCTTCGGTCAAGCCACAAACCGTGAAAGACATGAACTAGAGTTACATAATATGAGCATGAACTTCTTGGCATATGTCCTTCCTTATGATCGCTTCAGACGTAACCATGGAGCATCTTCTTTACTTAACGGAATGCTTGGGTCAGTTTTCACTGTGAAGGGCGGAATTTCATCAAACTTATTATAATCTTCTGACATGTCTGTCTTGTCCTCGATTCCCACGATGTTTCTTTTCCCTGAAAGAACTATGTGACGCTTTGGCTCATCATATGATGTATTCGTTTGCATATTTTTTCTTTTTTTCGGTCTGGAGGACATGTCCTTCACATAGAAAACCTGAGACACATCATTGGCTAGGACGAATGGTTCATCTCTATAACCAAGATTGTTGAGATCCACTGTTGTCATTCCGTACAACTAGTCTATCTTTACCCCTTCCCCATTCAGGTTGACCCATTTGCAGCGAAACAAAGGGACCTTAAAAGAGACTCCATAGTCTAGTTCCCATATCTCCTCTATGTAACCATAATATGTGTCCTTTTGTCCATTCTCGTCTATTGCATCAAAGCGGACACCACTATTTTGGTTGGTGCTCTTTTTATCTTGGGCGATCGTGTAGAATGTATTCCCATTTATTTGCACTTTGGAAATTCAATACGAGAAGATGGTGACGCCAACAAGTATAGCTGATCTCCAATAGTGGTGTCATTCAAGAGATGTGTCCGCATCCAACCACCGAAGACTTCATGTGTTCATCTCAGAATCCATGATTCGGGCTTCCCGGTTTTGAGCGCATACAATATTCTTGTGTTCCTCGATATACGGAGCTGCCAAGGTGGAATTATGTAGAACTGTGTAGTGTGCTTTAGTGAAAGAATCCCCGTCCCTACATATCATTGCTTTCTTTCCCAGCGTGCCTTTTCCACTTAGTCTTCCCTCATGCCGCGAGTCAGAAACACCAATCGGCTTAAGGTCAGGAATAAAGTCAACACAAAACTCAATGACCTCCTCTGTTCCATATCCCTTGGAGATGCTTCCTTCTGTTCTAGCACGGTTATGAACATATTTCTTTAATACTCCCATGAACCTCTCAAAGGGGAACATATTGTGCAGAAGTACCGGACCGAGAATGGCAATCTCTTCCACTAGATGAACCAGGAGATGCGTCATAATATTGAAGAAGGATGGTGGGAACACCAATTCAAAACTAACAAGACATTGTACCACATCCTTCTGTAACCTTGGCAGAATATCTGGATTGATTACCTTCTGAGATATTGCATTGAGGAATGCACACAGCTTCACAATGGGTACTCGAACATTTTCTGGTAGAAGCCCCCTCAATGCAATCGGAAGCAACTGCGTCATAATCACGTGACAGTCACTTCAGCTTTTGGAACTTTTTCTCTGCCATATATATTATCCCCTTTATATTAGATGAGAAGCCCGACGGCACCTTGATACTGTAAAGGACTTCAAAAAAGATTTCCTTCTCTGCTTTGGTAAGAGCATAGCTGGCATGACTTAAGTGACGCCCTTTATCCGTCTTGTTATGTGTATGCATGTTCTTTGAATCTTTCATAATTTGTTGGTCCTCCCGTGCTTCAGGTGTATCTTTTGTCTTCCCATACACGCCTAGGAATCCTAGCAGGTTCACGCAAAGATTCTTCATCACGTGCATCACGTTGATTGAAGAGCAGACACGTAGGGCTTTCCAATATGGTAGCTCCCAAAATATAGATTTCTTCTTCCACATGGGTGCGTGTCCTGTAGCGACGTCGTTCGGAACTGATTGACCGCCGGGACCCTTTCCAAAGATTACTTCTATGTCCTTGACCATACCAAATACATCATCACCAGCAGGGAGTTCAGGCTTCTTCCGGTGATCTGCCTCACCTTTGAAATGCTTGCCTTTCTTTCTTACGGGATGATTGGTCGGAAGAAATCATCGATTCGCCAGGTACACAACCTTCTTGCATTTATGCAAATATCTACCTTCAGTCTTATCTAAACAGTGGGTGCATGCCTTATATCCCTTGTTTGTCTGTCCTGAAAGGTTACTAAGAGCAGGCCAATCATTGATGGTTACGAATAACAACCCTCGTAGATCAAATGGATCCTGTTTGTTCTCATCCCACGCATGTACACCTGGTTTGCCCCACAACTGTAAGAGTTCTTCAACTAATGGCCTAAGGTACACATCAATGTCGCGTTCGGTTGCTTGGCCTTGGATGAGCACTTGGCATCATAATGAACTTATGCTTCATGCACAACCAAGGAGGCAGGTTGTAGATAGAGTCACGGGCCGTGTCGTGACTGCAGCTCTGCTCCCCAAAAGGATTCATGCCATCCGTACTTAGACCAAACCATAAGTTCCTTGCGTCACCTGCAAAGTATGGGAAGTCTCTCTCGATTTTTCTCCACTGTGACCCATCAGCAGGGTGTCTCAACTTCCCGTCTTTCTTACGGTCTTCTTTGTGCCATCGCAACAACCTGGCATGCTCTTTGTTTCTGAACATGTGTTTCAACCTTGGTATTATAGGAGCATACCACATAACCTTAGCAGGAACCCTCTTCCGGAGGGGCTCTCCCTCCACATCACCAGGGTCATCTCGTCTGATCTTATACCGCAACGCATTGCATACCGGGAATTTAGCTAAATTCTCATACTCCTTATCATGTAGAGGATGCGATCATTAATGCATGCATGTATCTTTTGCACATCTAA
Source organism: Avena insularis (assembly GCA_023614405.1). Taxonomy (NCBI): domain Eukaryota; kingdom Viridiplantae; phylum Streptophyta; class Magnoliopsida; order Poales; family Poaceae; genus Avena; species Avena insularis. Next base: position 22,794,969 of record CM042689.1, on the reverse strand, counting down.
TCCAGAGGACAGAGAGTCTTCTTTGCTTCAGAGGTACTCTCGGAAGTTCGTTATGTTTTGGAAACTTCGGCTTCATTATTTTCAGCATCTTTTCAAATGAGGAGTCAGTTAGACCACACTCTGCCTTCCATCGCAACAATTCCAGTGTGGTACCGAGCTTTGTGCTGCCATCTTCACAATTTGGGTACAACAATTTCTTGTGATCTTCTAACATGACCTCTAACTTCAACTTCTCATTTTCTGTTTCACAGTCTCGCTTTGCATCAGAAATGACCCTACCAAGTTCATCAGCCGGCTCATCTGATGCCCGTTCTTCACCTATTTCCTCTCCATTGTATTCCATTGCAGTATCACTGTATTTAGGAAACATATGATGATAGTTGTTATCATCATCTTCTTCTTTAGCATCTTCCATCATAACCCCTCTTTCCCCGTGCTTGGTCCAGCAATTATAGTTGGGCATGAAACCTTTCATAATCAGGTGGCCGCGAATGATTTTCGAGGAAGAGTACTCCTTGTTGTTCCGACATTGAACACATGGACAACGTATAAAACCATTCTCTTTCATATACCCGGCTATGCGCCGGTCACCGTACATCCATTCCCGACCGTTCATCTGCATCATATAAGTAAGTTTATCAAAAAACAGGACATCATAAATAGTGAAATAACCAATTCACATCGACACATGAATTGTATCAATGACAGAGAAAAGATAAGATTGCTAACCTCGATCGAGGGAAATAAAGAGGAGAAATCTCAAGTGCGTCTCGGACACCTTCTATATTTTTGTTCTATGAGAAATTGAACGGGATTATTCACTCAAACATTTCATCAAACACCTTCAATGCATGCATAGAAGAGAAAAAACTAGCACACCCCTCACACCTTCCACCAAGAGAAAAAACAGAGTGGAGGCAGAGGGCGTGCATTTATAGAGGGCGGGAGAATACGTCCCGGTTGGAGCCAGCAACCGGGACTAAAGGTGTGTGCCATGCCACGTGGCTGTGGCCAAACCTTTAGTCCCAGTTGGTGGCTCCAACGGGAACGTATGCCCCCTTACCAACCGGGACGCATGCCTCTGGCCCGTGCCGCTTTCGAACCAGATCGTGCAGCATTAGTCCCGGTTGGTGGCGCAACCGGGACTAATGCTCTGAGGGGGCGCGAACGGATGGCCCTTTTTCCACTAGTGACCTATCTTAACTAGGTATGACCATCTAGACCCTTACCGGCAGATTCACTAAATGACTGACCCAGACCACCCTCCCTCATTGATATGCGATGCATCTACTTCATTAGTTTCTACACTACACCACCATTGCGTACGATGAATATCTCCTCCAGCATCCCAATATCCTCTACAAGTTCCACAATATCAGCATTCCCTACTGTGCAAGACCCTGCTAACAATCATCAACATGATAGGGGAAGAACAAAGGACGAGGAGGCAACACGTACGTCGTCAACTCAATGTACATAAGAAACCACCAACTATTACATCAATAGGGTCAAACACCTAGAGGATGCGGGTCCATGCCTAGCTTTGAGATAGTGATGTTTTTTGGTCGATGGCATCTAGAGCTGCTGAGAGCATTTGTGGAAACAAGCAGAGCCACAATCCTTTATAACCATGTGTGTGATATTTATTTGAGAGGATATTAGGTGCTCTGGTTTGCGGCATGCCCCTCGAAAACTTCCATAAGCGGGTGGGTTGGCAAGTGTCTAGTTAGAGATGCTCGTGCTGGTGGGATATGACCTATATGTCATTTGTCACATACACACATGCACATACCCCCTCCACCCATGCACCCACATGTTTACATAGACATAGAGGCGCGCACACACATATGCATGGGTACACAAACATGAACAACCTCAATGATCATTGGTGCATTTTTTATGAGCTTATAGAGGCTGCTGATGTAGCTTTGATTGGAAGGTTTGTACCACATTATATTGTGGTTACGAAGGTCTCATCTCACTAACTAGCTGCATTCACATGTCTATTGTTGGACAATTGGGCCGTTGGTAGGAGTAAGTAGACTTGAAAAAGGGAAATAATATGGCCACAATTTTATTGTTATCCTCACTAAATGGGAGATCCTAATGGAGTTAAACATGTGTGTCATTCAACCTAAATGCATGAGCTAGGTATCAATACGTACTTTTCATCATCAAGAATGAGGAGGCATAGTGGTGGCATGCACTATTGGCCTTGGCACTATGATGACAGTCTCGTGGAGGATAATTTCAGGGTTCACACATTTGGATTCCCCAATGGCTCGTATTATAGTGTTTTGAGAAGTTAGAAGTAGTCTCACTTCCCACTTCCCACACCACCCCACCCCATCCCACCCACCCCCCCCCCCCCCACACACACACACAGAGAACATCCAAATCATATGTCCTCTCCTGAATTGCACATCACTTTATTTTTATGTTATCATAAAAATAATACCGGAGAAACTTCAATGCAACTTCCACCAAATAAAGTAAGATTTTCACTACATCAACACACACATAAAACTAGATCATATGTTACAACAACATTCGCACCATCTCTTGGAAAAATGAGCTTCCAACTAAATGTGGTTCCAACTTTAAAAACCATAGATAGTTTCTTACAATTTTTTTGTGGAATTTGAGAAAGAGTTATATGAAACTTATTTTATTATTTTTTCCATTGAGATCCTTTAGAATTTTGAGGATGCAATTTCTCAAATTTGGGATAACTTTTGAAAACTGTAAGGGACCTTTCAAAATTTAACGATACAGTTAATTTTATTTGAAATGATTAAATGTGGAGAACCATCTTCCAACATGCAAATTCTAAGCTTTTCAATTATTTAGTTGTAATTTTCAACCAGTAATAATTGATGAAAAAATGGCATCCAGATCAATTTAACGATAAAGTTAATTTTATTTAAAATGATCAACCGTGGAGTTGGTGCTTGGTGGGAGCGATGCCCAATTTAAGGCTCCTAGCCAGGGGCACAACGAGGCTAGGAAAGTCAACTAGTGCGCTTAAGAGAGGAGGGTTTTAGGGTGGCAACATCAAGGGATCATGTGCAGGTCCTATCTATGCATAAGCCTGGGTATTAAAAACCGAAACCGAAGAGTCAAACCAAAAAAAATGAGACTGAACCTGAAAAACGATAAATTCGGTCCTCGGTTACAGTTTTGGTGCTAGGAATCGCAAAATTGAAAGCTTTTTGGGTTGTCCCATCGTTGCTTGAAGGAGAGACCGATATGGTCAAGCTTTTCTCCCCAACACATTGTATCATCTCAGCGCCCAAGCCCATACTCCCTCTGTTAATTATTCTTGTTCCTTTCCATATTCCCACATCTGACTTCTCTCCCTGACCTAGCGGACATCGACATGCCGTAGCACGAGCCACCCCATTTCCAACACCCGGGGCACGGAGATGCAGAGGCGTCATAGCCTACCTAGGCATCCACTGGCCTAGTCAAATCACTCCGATTTGACTCCTATGTGCGCTTCTCTAGGTCTCCCTACCCTAACCGCCTTGATCCCAGATGCCTCCACATCTTCGATCCCGTCGTCCGCCTGACAACACCATATATCCATCCACCCAGCCGGGCGCCGCCAGCCACAAAATCCACCCACCAGTCGGGCGCCACCAGATACACCACCATAGCTCCACCCATGCAATAGATCCATGTCTTTATGTTGCCACAACGCTACCCACCCGACCAGGAGCCGCCAATTTTCCCAACAAAACTACTACTTCATCTTTGTGGTCGTTGCTCCAGCCTCCACTACACCGTGAGGGACGACAAGCTGAGGACGCAAGCGGAGTGGTGAACAACGACATATCGTTCTATTTGGTCATGACCAAAGACCGGACCAAAAAATCAAAGACAAAATAACAAAAAAACCCTAAGGTCCAAATTTACTATAGATTCAATTATGGATGAGCAAAACTGTGGAAGACCAAAAGGACCGGACTGGCTAAACCAAAAAGACCGAATGCCCACCCTTATGCATTTTATTTTCTTCCCAAGCCACCCTATTTTTCTGGTCTAGGAAACATTTCTATATTCTCATGTTGTTGGACAAGTCTTGTTATATTATGGCCGTCATCGACATTATGTATGTCCATCATATGGATTCCAAAATAACATGATCATGCGGTGCAAAAGGTACACATACATGCATCTTATTCGGCAATTCTAAATATATATGTACATATATTTCTAGGTGTTCTATACATGTTTTATATTTTTATTTTGAAGATTTACTTAAACGTGATTCACTATTTCAATCTTCTAAATGACCAAAAGAAACACGATCTTGTTAGGCCAATCAGAAAAATGTTGTAACATTTATCTAGTCATTGACTATACACTCATGGGTTAATAAGATTTTTTTACATAACACTTGTTGTGGCATACTAAGCACGGTTTTAAAAGAAGAGTATTATGTTGAATTGACATCAAGTGATTTATTATGAATGGTATAACTAGAATATACAATTTTACAATATTATCTTCTTGTGAGTATGAACATATGTATGTTTGATATATGTTATCTTAAAGATGCTTATGAGACCGTGTGGTTTTTATGAAAAAATAAGTGTGTGCACGCCCACATACACACACATATTATTAATCATTGTATAATTCTACAATTTATTTGTAAGTAAACAAGTTTGCTTTTGTCCATGTAGTTCATTGTTCAATGAGGTGTGACAAAATGCAAGATACATTTACCTGACTGGTGCAAACGAATGCCTAAGAGAACACATTGTGAGCAGACAGAATATACTGAAACCATGAGGATGGTAATTGGCTTACTCATTATTTAACTAAAATCTTGTATTCTTTTTACTCAAGAACCATCATGTTATTTTACATCTAGATTTCAAATAACTTTGGTTTCAGTCGATTGGTAATTTCAGGTTATTATCAAACTCTCGCAATGAAGGATAAGGTCTCTAGGAATCTGCCAACATGTTGTGACATGCTTAATTTATTGTAGCAATATATGTACTCCTTGAGGTTGTTTGAAACATTTCAAAAAAATGTGGCATGCCCATTTAATTAGTTTGTCTTATTAGCTATATAGCTAATTAGAAATTAGAAATTAGACATTGGAGGAGATGGATATGTATTAATCCAAAATATTGTACGATCCACCTCCCAACATTCATTATAGCGTAGAAGAGTAGTACAAAAAGGCTCATTTGGGACCCCAAATTGCACATATATATCAGTGTGTTGTGCTAAACTGCACAAAGTTAAGTTTAAAAATTGTATGGAAAATGCTCCACACATTGTTTTGGAGTCCAAACAATATTGCACTTATTGTGAATTTTATCCTGTTGAGTAGTGCGTTCTCGCATTAAAAAATATACTTCAAAATTATATAACCACTATAGAAAACAATTTCTACTATCTATCTCTCCAAGATTAGTCTCTTCCCTTGTTTAGTATATCCCTTAGCTCTCTCCCTAGGCTATCAACTACCAAGTCGCATTGAAAAATCAAGCTCCCAACCTAAGCCCTTGGTAGTTGTTGAGGCTCATGCCTCCACTATATTGGATGGTGGGACCTTCCTTCCTCTACTAGATTGACTGGCATGACCCATCTTAACTAGGTATGCCCATCGTGACCCTCCCTGATTCACTAAATGACTGACCAATACCATCCTCCATCCTCTTCCCTCATTGATCTATGATGCATCTAATTCATCAGTTTTTGCAGCCATCATCAAGTACGACGAATATCTCCTCCATCTACCAAAGTATCCTCTATAAGATCCACAATGTCAGCATTCCCTACTTTTCAAGACTTGGCTAACAATCATCAACATGATCGGGGAAGAATGGAAGACAAGGAAGCAACACGCATGTCATCAAATCAATTTACGTAAGAAATCGCCAACAATTATGTCAATAGGGACAAACACCTAGAGGATGCGGGTCCATGTCTAGCATCTAGATAGTACCTCTTTTTGGTCGGTGGCATCTAGATCTACCAAGAGCATTCGTGGAAACATGTGGAGCCACCATCCTTTATAACCATGTGTGTGATATTTATTTGAGAGGAGATTAGGTGCTTAGGTTTGCGGCATGCCCCTCGACAACTGCCAATAGCGAATGGGTTAGCAAGTGTCTAGTTAGAGATGCTCGTGTAGGTGGGGATATGACATATATGACATTTTTTATATATACGCATGCACACAGATCCTCCACCTGCACCCACATGCAGACATGGACATAGATGCACATGTACACACGCATGAACAACCTCAATGATCATTGGTGCATTTTTTGTGAGCTGGCAGAGGTTGTCGATGTAGCTTTGATTGGAAGGTATGCACCCCAATAAATTGTGGTTTGGAAGGCATCAACTCACTGACTAGATTCATTCACATGTCTATTGTTGGACAATTGGGCCGTTGGTAGGAGTGGGTAGACTTGAAAAAGGGAACTCATATGGCCACAATTTTATTATTATCCTCACTAAATGGGAGATCCTAATGGAGTTAATCATGTGTGGCATTCAACCTAAATGCATGAGCTAGGTATCAAGGTGTACTTTTCATCATCAAGAATGAGGATGTCGTAGTGGTGACATGCACTATTGGCCTTGGCACTTTAATGACATTCCCGTGGAGGATAATTTTAGGGCTCACACATTTAGATTCCCCAATTTCTCATCCTATAGTGCCTTGAGCAGTTAGAAGTAGCCCCACACACACACACACACACGTGGACCATCCAAATCACATGTCTTCTCTCGAATTACACGGCACTTTATTTTTTACATTACCATAAAAGTAAAAATGGAGGAACTTGAATGCAACTTCCAACAAACTATAGTGAGCTTTCCACTACATCATACACACACATAAAAATGTCTCTTATGTTACAACAACATTCATGCCATCTCTCGGAAAAATGAGCTTTCAACTAAATGTGGTTCCAACTTTAAAAACCATACATAGTTTCCTATAAAACAAATTGTGGAATTTGAGAAAGCCTTTGCTTCCTCTTAAGTCATCATTCCCCAAACAGTATGTGGAAGCTCGTGGCTAGGAGGGACGACAAGCTAGCGCTCAAGGATCCGATCACCAAGATTATAGCTATCCACGACTATCGATCTCCCATGGCGATCTCCCATGGACGCTCATGCCTGGACAATGCTGGTCGGATGATATTCGGTCGTGCGCACCCGTGCATTTTCTAACCGTTTGGTTTCAGAGGGGAAGCTCTGCTGCATGTACCATCATTGGACATTTTCTTTGTCGGTCCATGGTGAAGTCAGTGGTGGAGAATGTCATTAAAGCAGAGATTTGAGGGCTACCAAAGTTGGTTCGGGTCTTTGGCGCTAGGTAACTAGCTTGGTGATCTGTGATTTGTAGCAGCGGCTTGTTAGTGGGGGCGACAGCACAGGAGACGTTCAGTGTCTGATCTTGTAGGGTGAAAATCCAAGGTATGGCCTTAATTGGTTGTGTCTGGCAATGGCTTTGTTGTAGGTATTGTTTTGCGAGCAAGGATTTTCTTCAGGGTGAAAATCTAAGATCTATGATCAGGCAACGATGGCGCTTATGCATTGTTCCCTTATTGGAGGCATCGCTTTTGGAGAAGTTGGACTTCTGGTGCTATTCTGGTGGTGTTAGTACTATTGTTACAAGGAATAGATTGTTGTAGCAGGGATTTTTCTTTTTTTGTAATTTTTATTTTTTATTTTTAGTTGTGTGCATCCGTAATACCGCTAGGGCACTGCGTTGTTGCAGAGACTGGCTATAATTGGTATCTTCGTTGATATTAATATATGCTCCTTTCTAAAAAAAAGAGCTATCCACGACTATCATCAAGGACTCGCAAGACTAGGCTAGCTGATGTTGCTTAGTGCTTATCAGCCCTTCCTTTTATGTTCTTGTTATGTTGCTACATATACTTGGAGCTTTGCTCTCCTGGTTGTTCTACTTAGACTGTGCCATTGTGGGCTTTATTAATTTAAAGTCAGACTCTCTTCGAGCCTTTCATAAAAAAAAGAGTTTCCAACCAAGTGTCATGGCGTACTATATACTTGCCTCTCTTGGGCTATACTATAGAGGTTAGTTGCATCCAAAAAAATGGTATCCAAACCTAGGTTTAGGAGTTTGGCATTCTCCTCCCGAACGACACCCCACCCCGCAAACGTTTTAGTCGAATACGTCAACTATCCTGACGGCTTGTACATACGTTTTATGTCGGTGGATTACCGTTTTTGCGCTCCTGCTCCCGAATCAATCTTTAAAGAAAACAGTCTGTACTAATGTCAACATCTCGAGTTCACCTTGGCACGTACCCTAACTAGGGTTTCCCTACTTGGCGGCGACCCTTGAGGCGATCGCGAGTTCTACTCTCCGGCCCTGGCCGGATCTTTTACCACTACTATGACCGAGTGTGCCTCCCTCATCGGAGACTCACCACCTCCATGGCGGCAACGGGAGGCGAGGCGAAGGCCGGGTCGAAGGGCCCCGGCAAAGTGGCAGATGTGGAGGCACTACTGCGTGACCTGCAGATCGGAGACGAGGAGTTTGATGATCTGATCATTGAAGATGAGATCACTGAGGAAGAAGGTCCTGATCTACTAGTTGTTGCTCGTGTCCTGACAGACAAATCCTTTAGGGCGGCGGCGTTTGAAGATACTATGCGCTTTCAGGGGCGTACCCACGTTATGCAACCGGGGGTCACAGGACACCGGGACAAAATTGATTTCTTCACTAAGTTTTGAGCATTTGTAGTGTGTGACACCCCTAAATCTAGATGAAAAATATGTTCAACTGATACAGTGACACCCGGTGATTTTTGTTCTAGGTCCGCCCCTATGCGCTTTGCATGGAATCCGGCACAAAAAGTTCTGTTCCGAGCCATCGGAAACAACACCTTCATTATACAGTTCTCTTGCTTAGGGGATTGGACTAAGGCGGTTGAGGAAGGACCATTTCTGTTCAGGAATTGAGGGATCATGATCCAATCTTATGACGGTATACAAAACCGTCAACCCTGGTTCTAGATAGGCTTCCAATCTGGATCCAGATACATGATATTCTGGAGGCATATTTGAAGAATAAGGAGAACATCCAAAACCTAGCTGGTCGAATCAGAAAGTTCGTGAAGATTAATAGTGAGGGGATGGGAGGAGGAAATTTTGTGCGAATGCGTGTTGCACTGGACGTGAACAAACCCTTGGCGAGATTTTCTTCGATCATCCGCAAGGGAGCTTGGGAGGTTTACCTGGTGAAATATGAGAAAGTACCGAAGTTTTGCGAGTTGTGTGGCCGCCTCGGTCATGAATATCTTGAGTGCGGAAATGGGTTCCATGAACCGACAACACTCGTCTATGGTGACTGGATGATTGCAGAACAGCCGCGTCGTGGCTGTGGACGTGGCCGTGCTTCAGGACAAGTGCCGAGAGGGGGCAGAGGCTTTCCATCAAGTTACGGCAAAGGAAGGAGAATGCATGATGCTTGGATGGAGACTGAGAATTAGACACCATATGAATGGGAGGAGAAATCAGTGCGCAAACGTCTAGATATTGGGAACGATGGGTGCTCATTGCCTATTGTTGATGCCACCTTAGCTATGGTGGAACATGCAAAGGAGCCTATAGACGAAGATATGGCGGAATATGAAGGCATTAGCAAGGTCCAAGAGTCCTTGTTGAAAACCCAGGACAAAAAAGAGGATGAAGAAGGCTGGAGATGACAGAGAACCTACCATTGATGATTTATCGGCAGGCCCTGGTACAGGGTACTGCCGGGAGCAATGAAACTCTTAGGGTGGAACTGTCGCAGTCTAGCCTCGGATATGACAGTTCTTGAACTCCTGGATATCCAGGGAATGAAGAGAGAGAGCGGATATGATTTTTATTTTGTAATCACACCTTAGTAGGGGAAGGAGCCAATATAGTGAGTCGAAGATTAGGTTTTAATTCGTTGTTAATTGAGGAGAGTGATGGTAGAAGTGGAGGGCTTGTTCTTTTTTATAATAAAGAAAATAATGTGGTTTCTCATTACACTGGTCCCAACTTTATTGATGTTGCCGTGGGGGTGGGAGCAGACCAATGGCGACTAACAGGGTTCTATGGAGAGCCGAACTGGGAACACAGAGATAAATCCTGGGACTACATTCGGCAACTACATATTGAGTTTGATCTCCCATGGCTGTATTCACATGAGAAGGAAGGAGGGAACCCACGATCTCAAGGTATGACACAAAAATTTCGTGACTGCCTATCTGACTGTGGTCTCGAAGATCTGGGATATATCGGAGACATATTTACTTGGAGGCGTGGAGAGATAAGAGAAAGGTTGGACCGAGCAGTGGGGAATGAACGTTGGTCAACCATGTTCCCATATGCGGCTGTGATAAATGAGGAACATGTGTGGTGGACACGGAGTACCATCAAGGCATGTGTCAAATGAGGCGATCCACGCCTCAATTTGAGGCATGTTGGCCGAAAGAAGAGACAGTGGAAGAAATTGTTAAAACTGCTTGGATGAAAGCAAAAGCAAGGGGTTTATATGGCATATGGAGTGTACGTCTTTGGTACACGGTGAGCTCCATGAATGGGACCGGAAGGAGTTGAAAGGACCTAGGCACAGGATACATAAGTTCCAAAAGGAGTTGGATGATTTAAAAAAAGGGACCAATGACAGCGGACTCGCTAGCACGGCAGAAAGAGGTACAGTTGGTAATTGAAAATCTCCTTGATCAGTCCCACGCCCAGAGCGTGTTCGTGCTTGGACGCCTCATTACGAATAATGTCCTAGTATCCTATGAGAGTTTTCACACCATCAAAAACCGAAGAGAAGGAAAAGTGGATCTATGTGCGGTAAAGCTGGATATGCATAAAGCCTATGACCGCATTGAATGGTCTTTTCTGGAGAAAATGCTACTTAAGCTGGGATTCCAACAGCGATGGGTGCAAATGATCATGTCCTATGTTAATATCGTGGAATATCGTGTCCGTTTTAATTCACATGAGATGGATATGATTAAGCCTACAAGGGGGCTTAGGCAAGGGGATCCACTGCCCCCCTACTTGTTCCTGCTATGTGCGAAAGGGCTGACAAGCTTAATCAATCATGCTGAGGAGGCGGGTGAGCTACAAGGGATGCGTGTATGTCGCGGTGCCCCTGCGGTAACTAACCTTTTATTCGCGGATGATTCACTCATGTTGATGCAGGCAAATGAGGAGAATGTGAACTGTCTAAAGAGGATCCTAAATGAATATTGTGGCGCGTCGGGACAGTTGGTTAGTGATGCAAAGTCTTGCATCTTCTTTAGCCCAAACACGAGGGTAGAGATGCGAGCCAGGGTGTGCATAATCCTGAATATTCTCACTGAATCATTATCTGACAAGTATCTTGGCTTCCCAACTCACGTGGGTGCAGATAGAAGCGATTGTTTTAAATATCTGGTGGAACAAATATGCCAGCGTATTGAAGGTTGGAAGGAGAAATTATTATCACTAGGAGGTAAAGAGGTGCTTCTTAAAGCGGTTATACAAGCCATACCATCTTATGCGATGTCGGTCTTCAAAATTCCTAAAACAATTATTAAGGGAATCTTAGATGCGATGTCTCAGTACTGGTAGGGTGACGAGGAGAACCAAAAGAGGATGCACTGAGGTGGAAGATGTGTGTACCAAAGGACAAAGGAGGGATGGGATTTAGAGATATTCACTGTTTTAACTTGGCAATGCTTGCCAAACAGGCTTGGAGATTGGTTTCAAATCCGAACTCCCTTTGTGCAATGATCTTGAAGGCAAGTACTACCCAAATGAAGAACTACTTTCGGCTAAACTGAAAAAAGGAGCGTCCTTTACTTGGCAGAGTATCGTGGCAGGGGTGCAATGCTTGAGAAAAGGAGCAGTATGGAGAATTGGAGATGGACGCAGGGTGAGGATTTGGGAGGATGCTTGGCTCCCGAGTAGCTACTCAACAAGAGTGCTCACCCCGCGAGGTAATTGTCTATTATCTCATGTGCATGAATTAATTGATCCGGTCACACTGCAATGGGACGAAGAATTGGTGCGACAAAACTTCTGGCCAATTGATACATCCAGAATTCTTCAAATCCCTCTATCGGACGACATGGAAGATTTTGTGGCATGGAACTATTCAAAAATCGGACTATTCTCTGTCCGATCAGCTTATCATGTTGAATGGGAGCACCGGCACGGTCGCAAATTGAGCCGTACGTCTGGAATTGGATCGACGGAGGTTAATATAGTCTGGAAGAAACTGTGACGACTCAAAGTTCTAGGAAAAATCAAAATTTTCAAATGTAAGGCCTTGAATGGAACTCCCCCTTGTAGATCGATGTTGGCAGATCGCCATATCAAAGTATCAGCTCAATGCCCGGTTTGCTCTATTGGAGCAAAAGATATCAGGCACGCGCTGTTTACCTGCGATCGGGCGGATAAAGCATGGAAATCACTTGGATTGCAAGATTTCATTAGAGAAGCGTTGGCTTATGACAGAGCAGGATCTATGTCCCTGGAGTACCTGATTGGTCTTAATCGCCATAGATCACCGGTACTGGGACAACCAGACTTGCAAACTATGTTTACGGTGGCCTCCTGGTACATATGGTGGGAACGACGACAAGCTGTGAAAGGGGAACCGTTCTAGTTTCAAACTACCTAGCAGCAGCAAAACCAGGAGGTGGAAACGGAGTACGGCGACATGGCTGGGAGAAACCGTCGAAAGAAGTAATCAAGCTAAATGTTGATGCAGCCTTTGATGAACGAACAAAAACTGGTGCTACCGGAGCGATCCTTCGGGACTCAAAAGGAGCTTTCTTAGCATGTACTCCCTCCGTTTTATAAATATAAGATGTTTTAGATTTGTGAGTGAGATGTATCTAGACATCTTTTAGTGTCTAGATTTATTTGAACCTATACCCTAAAAGATGTCTAGATACATCTACTTCATAAAACTAAAACATCTTATATTTCTAAACGGAGGGAGTAATAACCAGCTGATTATTCATACGGGAGTAGAAGACGCACAAACACTAGCACTGCAACATGGCCTGGAGCTAGCAATGCACTAGGGTTGTGAGCGGATCGTCATCAACTCGGACAGTTCAATAATCATGGATGCCATGAATAATGATGATACATTCCGAGGTCCTGCAGCAGCGATCATCCATGAATGCAAGAAATTAGCTAAAGAGTTTGTAAATGTAAACCTTTCTATATTGCCCCAGAGAATCCAATGGGGCAACAGATAAACTAGCTAGGCAAGCCAACTGCTCCACTCTGGGGCATTGGTATGATGAGCCTCCTCTTTTCCTTAAGCCTCAGCTTATAATTGATCTGACTATTGTTGAATAATAAAGGTTACTTTTCCGTCAAAAAAAAACATTTTACGTCGAATCGTCCTTTCCCAAACGTGTATGACTCTGCGTGGTAAACCAAAATGAACATATTTTCCAACAATTGTTCCATCGGAGGGTTCTCGCATAGTAGAAGGACACACCAAGCACTGGGCGCAATAACTCAGGGTAAAGGTAAACCATGAAGCGAAATAATGTGTACTAGTAACGCTCAATCTGTTCAAAATCGAAGTTCAGCAGCAAGGATACAAGTTACAGGTGGTCTGAATCATCATCCTATCAGCAAGAAGCAAGAATCGTCCAGAAAAATCAAATGCCCTATGATGCTGGCCTTAACGATGGTACGGCTGTTGCCCAAATGCTGCTCCAGGTCCGCCATACAGCACGCCCCCACGGCGTGCCGCCGCCATGCTCCCTGGCGCATAGTACGCCTGAGCGGCAGCCCCTGCGGAGCGAGCTGCGTAGCCGAACGAACGGGACACTGGGTTCTGGAAGGATGGCCCGTAGCCTGAGCCCGATCCCCTTGCAGACTTGGCAGCAGGGAAGGACTGATGCATGGCCGCTCCCCGTGATCGCTTGTTCTGGAATCTGTTCGCGCTGCCTCCTAGCTTCTTCCGGTCAGACTTCTCTTTTTCAATCCTTGCCACCTTCCTTCTTATGCTGTCGACGTTAAATACCGACAGTAGATGGCAGGCCTCGACGCACCTGATGACAGACTTGCAGGCAGCACACTCCAGGCTTTTTGCCTCGTCCTGAAGAAAAAAAACATTAGCCCTTCTTTGAGTGCCATGAGTTACCAAGAACTACACAAAAGATAGAGAAAGACATGCTTCACTACCCAAAAGCAAGTATCTGACAAAAGAAACTTTAGAAATTGCTGTAAATTGTAACAGATGTTTACTCCCCCCGTTCATAAATTTAAGGCCTTGGGGATCTTGTCCACGAACTTAATGAGATTTTTCCTCATTTATCGTCTCCAACATTTATAAACACTCCCACTAACTTATCTCTCACTGAATCCCACGACACTAACACCGTGGATATCAAGCATGGTAATTCCCCTCTACTATTCTCTCGTTTTTGTGGCTTTCTAAATCTACACGCTGACCAACAAAGTAGGCTTATATTTTCAAACAGATGAGTGTCAGCTAACCAACAGAAACATTCTTTGTAAATGTGCATCCAACTCCAAATAAGACACCAAGCAAATCCAAGGTTAAAGCAATGATCTGGATGGACTAGACGGAGCCAAGCAATGATCTGGATGGCTCAAAGATTATACAACTGATGAATAATATAAGGGATCTCATCAGATGAATACTGTAATTTTGAATCAACTGTTTAAGAGTGGCGCAATTGGTTTTCTAGAAATGGTGTACACATAATGCCTACCATGATGAATCTGTCTTCTGATTGTTTACTTGGCTCAAAGATTATATGACTGATGAATAATATAAGGGATCTCATCAGATGAATACTGTAATTTTGAATCAACTGTTTAAGAGTGGCGCAATTGGTTTTCTAGAAATGGTGTACACATAATGCCTACCATGATGAATCTGATGTCACATCACAGATTTGACACAAATAAAGGTTTTCAAATCAAGGATAAATCACTAACTTTATTTCCTTCATTTACATATCTCGGTGCAGGCATTCAGACAGAAAAAGGCCTATGCCAGAATTGAATGATGAGCTAAACAATCAGAAGACAGATTCATTGGAATAAGAGTAGAATGGAGTCTTACAACGGCTGAACTGGAGCGTCTTCCGCTACTCAGCACAGCCTGAGCCTTCTCAGTGGAGTCCTTTATATAAGAGTTAAGAAGAGGTACAGGTGGAAATCGCTCGAGCAAACCCGCCTCGTGAGCAATATATATAGCCTCGATTACATTTCCTGAAGTAATCAATTCCTGAACAACATCTGAAAAGTAGTAACAAAATAGTTGTGTCATGTCTTCTGTTCTCCTAACTAAACAATAGTAATCCCTGGATCTGAATAAAATGCTAAATCAAATAGACTACAGTTACAAACTGAAAAATGAACCTTTGACAAACAGGCTAATATACTTAGTAACAACACTTCAGCAAGGTCCATGAAAACTTATTCTTGAACTTGTGATGTTTTTTGGTCCATGGATAAGATCATGATGAATTCAGTACCTAAATTTGTAATCTGTATGTCCTAAATACGGAGTATGCCACCAAAAATAAGCAACATCACTACTACCTTAGCTTGAGAAGGTCATAACAAAGAAACTGCATATTCATGTGATCCTAAATCCATCAGTTCTAAAGATATTGAGAAAAATTCCACCAGTTCTTAATATATTTCTTTCTCAATCTACAAAATGGAATTTAACTTGCAACGTAAACTCAAATAAATGTCACAACCCTCATATGCATCATTGCTCTAGTCTCTAGTTCGTCTATCAATAATTCATCTACCAATGCGTAGTATCAATTCCACAAACTGAACCAGATTAATAAACAAAACAAATTTAAACACGAGGCAGGTAGGTCATCATTACCTGCGACGCTCTCCACAAACCCAAGGATACATGCAAACTTGGCAAGCTCTTTCCTCCGTCGGTTAGCCAAAAACAGGCTCCTCAAGAACTCTTGGTCGAACTTGTCTTTCAATGAAAATGCCACAACCATCTGCAGGAATATATGAGCCTCGGCTTGGCCCAGTGCACCCTTCTCCTCCTCCTTGACTCCTACTGTTGCCTTCTTCACTTCCTCAACTTTGTTCTTTTCTGCTTGTTCATTTTTCTTCTCCTCATCAGTCACTTCCACCTTTACCTCTTTGCCCTTCTCCTTCGGCGCTTCCATCCCCGCTTCCTCTGGATCCTCATGTGCTTCAGTGTCTACTTCCTCAGGGTTCTCTTCTTCCTCGTCGCCTGATGCAGCCAAGAGTTCCTCTGGGTCTTCCTCTTCCTCTTCCCCTTCCTCCTCCTCTTCTTCTTCTTCCTCCTCTTCCTCCACCTCCTCCACCTCCTCCTCCTCCTCCGCCTCTTCTTCTTCTACTTCTTCCTCCTCCTCCTCCTCCTCCTCCTCCTCCTCCTCCCCATCCTCCTCTTTCGCATCTACAGGCTCTACTTTCTTCTCTGCCATTGCTACATTATCTACGACTGCCGCTTCTTTCATCTCCACGTCCTGGTTACTGGGTGGCGGCGTTTCCATCTTGATCCCAAACCGCTCTGTCCAGTCCTTGGCGACAGCAGCTGCCCTCTCAACCAACGTATCTCCTATCTCCGGCGGCTTCCGGCCATCGGAACCAAACAACGAGCGCAGCAGCATACCGAGAACCCAGCACTGGTCCTCACCGGCGCCTTCTCCTGCAACCAGGAAGTCGCTGAGCACTTCGAGGACGAGGCGCGGCGGATCGACCGATGCGGCCACGGCGGGGGCGACCTCCTTCCGGACGGCGGCGAGCTCCTTGCGGCGGGCGGCCATGAAGCGCCACAGCGCAGCGCCATCCATGCGGCGGCATATCCACCGGAGCGCGCCACGGATGTCGGCGGGCGGCGGCGCGGCGGACTCGGCCTCGGCGACGGCGACGGCGGTGGAGAGCGCGTCAGAAGCCTCGGCCAGGCGCGCAGGGATGGAAGCCTCCCGCGCGTCGAGCGCCGCGAGGGATTCGGAGGTGGACGCGTCGGCGGCGGCCACGGCCTCGTCCACGGTAGCGGAGCGGGCGGCGACGTCCTTGTCGAGCGAGGCGAAGTGGGCGAGCGAGCTCGCCCAGGCTTCTTGGCAGGCGGTCAGAAGCTGCTGCTGGGAATCGAGGTGGGCGAGGAGGCGCCCGACCTCGCCGGCGGCGGTGGAGTCGTCGGTGGTTGCCATGGCGGCGAGGGCTGGGGGATTGGGATCAGTTTCCAGATGGGTTCGTGGCCGGGGAGGTGGACGTGGGCTTTGTTTTCGATTTGCATCTGGACTTTAGTGGGCTTACCCTTATCATAATATTTCTACGATGAAATCTGGCGTGGGCTAGTCCGAATATTACTAACCTAGGCTGCATGGAGAGAGCTGTGGGCCTTCATCACTTATTGGGAGTTGCATTATCCTCGGGTACCGCTAAAAAAAGGAAGAATCCACTCAAAAAAAAACTTCCGTGTGTTTTCGTGCGCGCGAACATTTCTCTATACGACACGTGTCGTTCTCCCAGCAAACCCTTTCCTTTTTAATTAGTGTGTAGTATATGTCTACGTGTGTTCGTTTTTCGTTTTTCCTTTTTTCTACGCGTTTTACGGATCGGCTTCTCCTCGAATCAAGATTTCATTAAATTATCATAAATATTTTGAAGGGGTGCATTGATAGTATCGTCCGTTTATCGTTCCCCAATTTATCGTGGCGTGTTCTACGACTCGGTTTGGCCTCGAATTAAAGCGCCTACGGCGGATTAAACTATAATTATGCTAACAAATAAAATATACAGCGAAAGTATAATTGTACTTAAAGTCGAAATACAAAAAAATAGAATTCTACTCAGAACCGAAGTACGCGAAAGTACAAATATAGTAAAAGTTAAAGTACGCGGAACAACAACTGTATTAAGAGGCAAAGTACCGAAAAGTACAAGTAAATGCAGATCCAAAATACGCGGAAGTACAATTATGCTCACAAGCAAAATACAGCAAAAGTACAACTGTATTCAAAATCGAAATACGTGAAAATATAATTCACTTAGAGTCGAAGTACGTGAAAATACAAATGTAGTAAGAGTCAAAGTATCCTGAACAACAACTCTACAAAAAGCAAAAATACATGAAGGTATAAGAGCAAGTACAATAAGTACGGGTCAGCTAGCTATAAGAGTTTAAATATTATATTTATGTTGAGTTAGAAGAAAGAATAAGAGAGAGAAGGTAAGCAGACTATTAACTAACAGTCGTCTATAGCACGTGCTCCTAGGCACTTGTGAGACTGAAACATGGTCATGTATTGATAAAATATTATATTTCTATGATTAATTATTATACATGTTGGCTTTATAACCTGCTATAACTAACCTAGCACTTGCTTAGAGCAAGTACAATAAGGATGAGTGAGCTGACTATAAGACTTAAAATACTATATTTGTACTGAGTTGGCAGAGAGAGAATGGAAGAGAGAAAGGAAGCGGGCTCTCATGCAAGAGCCAGCTCTTGCACGTGCTCCTAGTCACTTTGAGAGATTGAAAGGTGGGCCATATATTAATAAAGTGACATATTTTTGTAACTAGTTATTATACATGTTGGCTATAGTGTTAACTATAGATGACATGACAATGACTTATAGTCGGCAGTCGGTTATACTATTGAACTTGCTCTTATAGCGAGGAATTGGCTATATTATTAAACTTGCTCTAAGTTACTCATAGCCGACATACACGAAAATACTCAGAGTCACGTATATGAAAGTACAACTTTACCAAGATTCAAAGTACAAAAAGGTACAAGTGTATTTACTATCAAAATACGCGGAAGTACAAATATGTAGTAATCCAAATACAAAGTACCCGAAGTACCAAAAATACAGAACCAAAGTAGTCTAAAGTACGAATGCAACAGTTTGGAAAGTATAAAAAAGTTTTTTAAAACCTATCAATATGGATCTAGTTTTATAACTCTTGGCACGAGGAGCTCAAATGCGAAAACGATTGTAACTTGGACAAGCGGATCTCAAAATATTTCATTTTGAATCATCGGATTTGAAAAATAAAGGGAAAAATCGTACTCTCGCCCCTCTATATCCATCTCGCTCATCAATTTAATTCTCGTTGCGACACTTGTTAAGCATGTAGAGCTTCACTAAGAGGACCGCACGAAGGAGAAGCCGTCACTTGACGCGATGACAATGCGCGGGACGGACATTTGAGAAGGTCGGCATTTTTTTAGGATTTATTAATTGCATCTCTTTCAGCCAAAAAGTAATGTTATGCAAATACGACCAGAAATTACAACACGTAAAAATACTACCTTCACTACAATTAAAATTACAGGAGATCCCTCATTTGTATTATCATTTTTTTTAGAGATAATCATTCGTATTATCAGGTATGTGGTTTGACATCTATTCCATGTTTATTCGGCTGCATTCAGAAAAATACAAGATTATGTCATGAAAGAGGTAGATTTTAAATACCTTGGAAATTTTCCTTGCTTTTTAGACATTATTTTATAATCGATGTAGACAGTTTATATGTCTTTATCTTTTTTTGCGGGTATATAAATTTATATGTCTCTATCTTCCTCGTTTAGATGTCTCTATCATGTATACTATCTTGATATTGATTGTTAAAAAGTCATATAAATTTAGTCCAAAGTCAAATCGTATTAAATTTAACCAAACATATAGAAAATATATATCAACATCTACGATATGAAGCCCCCAATAAAATATCTACAATATAAATTATATACATTATGAAAGTATATTTATGGTGAATGTGTTGACACTGATCTAATATTATACTACCTCCATAGCGATTTATTGGGCTAACACGAAATTCAAGAAAAAATTGACCATAAAATTGGTCAATAAAACATGAATTTTATGTCTAAAAATTATACCATTAGATTCATATTTAATATACATTTTCAATGATATAGTTTTTGTGGCATATGATTTATATTTTGTTGATCAAATCTGTAGTCAAACATATTTCTGGAACATCGTGTTAGTTTAATAAACCGATGTGGAGGGAGTAATTGTTTATATATTTTTTCCAAATATTGGACAAACTTAGATGTCGTTGATGTTTGACTAAATATAAGTCTTATGCATTGGAATGGAGGGAGTATCCGTCAAGGCTGGAAAAAGTGTTGGAGCACCGTGAGTCATTCGAGATCGGGTATCTCTGCTCAAGACCGACTCAAAATGAAATAAACTGGATATGAACTCTTATGCAGCAGAGTTGAATTTGATCTTTGGCTAGCTCCAGTTTTGAGTCTGAATAGCTCAATAACATTGTAGGTATGTCATATTTGATACTCCCTCTGTTTGGGATTATAAGTCCCGCGTGGATAACTAGGTTGCCAATTTAAACAACAAAATATAAATAGTATAGCATAAAAATTATACCATTAAAAAACTTTAGAGGTTATATTTTCTAACGATATAACTTTTGTGATATATAAGTTATATTTTATTAGTCAAATTAACAATCTAGATATACGCGTAGGACCTATAATCCCAAACAGAGGGAGTACTACATATAAAAATAAATCATTAGGCACAAGGGCGGATCGAGGCACAGGGCAACAGAAGCCATGTCCTACTCCCTTCGTTTGGGACTATAAGTCTCACGCGGATAACTAGATTGCTAATTTGAACAAAAAATATAAATATTATAGCATAAAAGTTATACCATTAGAAACTTTAGAGGTTATATGAGGAAAAATATCAACATCTAAAATATGAAATAAATATAATTAGACTCATCATAAAACATACTTTTATATTGTATATAATAGATTTTATAAATGTCGATATTTTATAGAATATGCTTGGACAAGTTTTAATATGTTTGACTTTGATCAAACCTAGAATGCAGAGTAATTTAGGACAGAGGGAGTAGTATCGTGCACCAGTATCATATGCATTATAATACTCCCACTATGACCAGCCTGAAAGGATCATGTTGTCATTTGTTTTGATCAGGAATCAAAGTGAATTTATTTTTCAATAGTTATCACATTATCATTCTGACTGACCTTCAATGTATAGTTCCGTTTTTTTATGGTTGTTCGATTGTTTTCTCAGTAACCTGCTGCCATGACAAGATACTATTGTCCATCTCGAGTCTCTCGTCGCAGAGATAACCCACACCCACATAATGGCAACGCAAACATAGAAATGAAAGCGCGCGGCTGATGCGATATGCAGATCCAAGCGGCGACTGGCAGCGTCATCCGTCCGTCTCCTCCACGAGCCAGCTGTGCTGTGCGGGTGCGGCGCCAGCCAGCCAGAGCCAGCCGCCTTCTTCTTAACTGCCAAAAACCATCTGGTCGTCGCCGGAGTACCCGTCGCTTGTTTCGATCGCCAGCTTGGACGGGACGGGACGGCTGCTGCTGGTCCAGCCTTTGCCTTTGCCGCCTGCCTGCACAACCACAGCCAGCCGTTTGGTGGTCAGCACGGCCGGAGAAGATCTACAGTAGTAGTACCTCTCTGTCTGTCTGAAAAAAAAACTAAAAGCTTGCTACAGTCTGCACTTAGAAGCTGGCAAACTGAATCATCGTGCTCTCTACGCAACGCAGGCAACCTGCTGTCTGCCTCTGAAAAACTTGTGTGACCTCTAAGCTTTAGAAACTGATTTTATTTTCCTTTCTAATAACCTGGTTTAATTAAGTATGCGCGCACACGAAAAAGAATGAATGAAATCCGTACATGGCACAGGTGGGCGTGACTCATCGGAGTAACCAGTCAAAACTCAAAAGCTGGCGTCTTTTTCTTGAATTGGTTCAGGAGAAAGCGCGGCTGGATCTATCAAGATTATGCTTAACATAATCGGACGCATCAGGTGGGCAGAGGCGGCGGCCGAAATGAGTGCGAGCCAACGTGCGGGCCAGGCCAGCAGGGATTTAAGGTATCCAAGGCAGCAGGAGCAAGCCGGAGATAATGATGATGACGACGATGACAATGATGATTAATTCATCTATACTACACATGATCGCACATGTGAGGAAGCCTGGTCATGAATAATGCCATCAGTTGCTGCTGCATCAGTTTGCTGCAAGTTGCAACCTGGGAGGATCGATCGGAGCGTTTTGTTAATGCAAGTTGCATCGCCTCGATCGGCTCGATCGGTTCGCTAGTTCGTCAAAGATTTAGCGCCGCATGACCAGGAACCAGCAGGATTCTCAACCGGTTCAGATCGCAGTTAATGGGATGATGCCCTTGCTGCTTGCGTCGTGATATACACCAAACTTTACCATATGCGGCTTTTCTGATCTTCTTTTCTGATGAAAGACTACCAGCTCTAACTCGTCAGCAGTAATGGAAATTCGCATGGTCATAAACTATGTTTCCTGATGCTAATATTGAAGAAAAAAATGAAAAAAGAAATTAGGATGGAAAGCGCAGGGATACTTCGATCTAAAGGGAATCTCAGATGGGCGGCACCGTGCAGTGCAGTGCTGCCTCACGCAATCAGCATTCAACAGGCATGTGACACAGCCTGATCCCCCACACTAAACTAATCATCAGCTAGCTAGCTAGCCTTGTCAGATCAGCAATACCTTTCAAATGGCGCCAGGATGCGTTGTACGTATGTGCTGATCACGTGCACGCACACTGGCTCAACACTGCTCCTAGTAGTGACATGCATGGGGTGTATTATGGGCGAGCTAGTGATATATATGGTGCTTCCCTTCCTTTCAGTTTCCTATAATCTTTTTAATGACAGGAGAATTATTATTTTTGGCTACCTAAGTTCTAGTGCTCTGGTTATGTACAATAATTTGAAAATCATATTTACGAGTTTAAAAAAATTGAAAAATATATATGGATATAGCCAATGGTGTATCTCACAAACCTGCAAGATATCAATTTCAAATATTTTGTATTTTCAGCAACAACAAAAAATGAGAAAAATGTGGATTTGTGCATGCATAGTTTCAAACACCAATTTTTATTTGATTTTGTCTATCCCACAATACAAAGAATTTCACGTTGCGATTTTGCATGCTTGTGGGATACAATATTGACTATGTCCGGAACTATTTTCAGATTATTTTGAAATTTATAAATATAATTTTTATTGTTTAAAATTAAATGGAGCACTAGAGGTCGGGAGTCAAACACACTTTCTCCTTTTTAATCTCAAATTCTTGTCCTCGGTTTGTTGACACGAAAATTTTGATCACGAGCAATCAATACAAACTTATTTATTAGATTAAGGAAATAATGAAAAAGATAAGTTCTCTTATATAGAACCAAAAATAAGGGGGGAACGAGAAAAAAAACTAATACCCTGCATTTTAAAATATGAAAGTATAACCAGCCACTTACAAACATATATAAATTACAAATATATAGTGTGAAAAAACTAGAAATTTCAAGAAACTTACAATAACCTAGTGAGTAATTTTATATTGTCCGCCTGTTTCAGATAATTATTAGGTTGTCTAGGTAACTATCTTTAGGTTCTTATTTTTTCAAAGTTAGCAACTTTTAATTACATTTTTATCATACTTATTTATTTGGTTATTTTTAGTATTCTCCCTTTTAAAAATTATGGTAATTTTGTAGTTGACTTGTTTCCATTTTAACTTTCAGTTTATTTTTGTTTTTCCTGGCATTTCTAAAAATTTAGATTTTATTTTTGTACTGATTAGGATGTCACATGTGCAAAACCACTATGTTACATCATACATTTTGATTAAAGTCAAATACCAACTCACTGCAATAATATTGTAAGATAATCAACAATTTTTTCTTATTAATTCATGACCAAGACTGAACTTGGCAAATGACACTTTTGTAAAATAAAAATAAAAATAAAGGAAAGCGATTGGGAAAGCCCCCACAATGAGTTTGATTTTTTAAATAATAAGGACCCAAATTCGCTTCGCGTCCGCAAATACTTGAATCTGGGGCGGATAGGTCATGCATCCATTCCCCTAACCAAGTGATCTAGGATCACTTCTTCTTTGTAAATTATATGCAATTCAATCACGTCAGTGAATTCTCACACTAAAGAATCGCGATCACCTAAAGAAGTTGCATTCTTTTAATTTTGATAGTCCACTTCAAGAAAATGTGATATGTATGGATGCATCAAACATAATATTTGCAGAAAACTCACAACTCATTTATGAAAATCACTGAATTTTTTATTGGTATTTTTTACTGTATCCCCTGTTATTTGTGAGGAATAACCATTTTAAGTTCCCCACTTTCTAGTAAGTCGTCAACTAAATATCTGATTTCCTCTCCCACCCTCCCCGACCCCAAGCTGTAAATAAGTCGACCCATTCCACTCGCCCATTGGAGGGTCTTTTTTCCCAAGGAACAACAAAAACCCAGTAAGAATATATGCATGTCTCCCTGAATTTATACTCCTAAGTTTTCGATATTTTCTATCTAACCTGGTATTTATATTTCCTTGGATCTATTTCATTTTTCCTATCTATTTCTAAAATTGTATTTCCCATAGCTATTTAAATGTGCGTTGATTGGGCTTTCAAATGTGCAGAACCACTTCCGTGTCATCGGCCATACTATTGAGTTAAGAGACCAAATATGATCGAGTTGAGAGACCAACTATGTCATCATTGAAAGCTATGGTTCAAATGTTGTTTTATAGTTCACTGACCAAAACCAAAATTTCGCCGAATGGTTGATGATGGACATTTGTCTGTAATTTATTTTCATGGGCATCAGGAAATTTCACACGAAGCAACATGCCACTTTCTATATTTTTTTTTTGCATTGTTTTAGGTGCCCTCTTCCACTTGAAGCAAAGGTGGCACGTCATATACAGATACACCGTACATGACACTCTGAGAACAAAAAAATGATTTTGTCTTGTTCCGCATGAGACTCGAAGACTGTAGCCGGCCTGGTATCTGAAGCATATTAATACAATCTTGCATGCATAAAGATATTGATATTAGAGAATATTGTATCCTGTTGTACATCGGATCATAGTACAAGTGCATGCATTGTTCTTCGTTCATTGCACACGGTCAGTGCATAATCTTTGTTGGAGAGAGTGAGAGCATGCATCACAGAGGAGATCCAGTGTACCTGCCAGTAGACTTGATAAACCCTCGGGTACAAAACTGGATCATTTTGTGCAAATATGTGCAATTATACATCTTTTTAGTGTACTGGAAGATCTTGTGTTTCAAATCAACCCCTTACGGTGAATATGTATGTTTTTAGTTTGTTCAAGAGTTGGTAGCTGCGAATATGTGCAAGTATCTTTGGATTCATATTTAAAGACACTTCTAATTATGCTAATTTTATACCAATAATTTTTAGATATTTAAAGTAATTTTTAGTAAAATAAAAATGATAGAGCCTTATTCATTGAAATGGAGTAAGAGATTAGTAGAGGAATGGGCAGCACAACTGCACAAGATTGCTTCTTGGTTTAAAGAGCTAGGCTAATTGAACACAACTAAACAACTGCTTAAGCAGCAACAATTGTGTGATACCATCCATTCCTAATACTCCTAAAAAAACAAAGAGATGGAACTTTCTTCACCAGATATCTTCATTCCTCATACACTCGCTCATCAGATCCTCCATTCCAGCTGATAAATTTCTTTTCAATAATAACAGGGATGAAAAAATTCCATCAAGGTTACGCCGCAAAATCAGATAAAACAGGGCCTTACCACTTTCATCAATGGATTTTATTTCTATTTTGGATTTTCTAGAAATCGTCACATATCTCGCTGTCACCTCTTTTATGAAATTCTCTCTATGGTCAAACTGAAAGCGGTTGGTACATTAGGAAAGAGGAACATGGCGCTAGCACTCCAATCAGCTTCACATGCAAAGACGCTTGGACTAATCCCCAAGAAACATGTTTGACCAAGCAATACATGTACTTTACACCTAACTGGATTTGATTATGATATGTGCGCACCCATTGAATTGGATGAGCTAAGCAGCAGTTTTTGGAGTACTAGTCACTTCGTAGATTCCTGTGACAAGCTACTAATTTGGCATGTTTAAAGCAGTATTTGAACTAAGTAAATCCTTGATAAGTTAACATACCGTCAAAATAAGTACTCCCTCCGTTCCAAAATAAGTACCGCCTCCGTTCTAAAATAGATATATCAGATCTGTTAAAATTTGGATAAATTTAGACACTGTCTAGCATTTAGATTCATTTGGGACTGAGGGAATAGTAGTATAGTAGTTCAACCTGTACAGCTGGCACAGGCAGATTTAAGGATTACTATCTCTAGTAGTTCAACGTTTGAAGATACTACTCTACTAGGTGATTATTTACTATCGCAATCTGCACTGCTGGCGAATTTAAAGCTTAGTCTATATAATTAGACATTTCCAATAGTAGGTGATTCACTCCTATCGTGCATAAAGATTGCAGAGGATTGGCGCAGGAATAATATAGGAAAGAATTGATCATGCCATTGCGATTGAGGATCTACCATTTACAGATTGTGGGGAAAGAACGTTTCTTTTTACAGTCGACGACTCCAAAACCGAAATTTGGGACAAGAAACAAGAAAAAAAAATAGGACGAGCCTCCGCCGCCGCCGCCGCCGACGGCGGCGGGTCGTGTCTACACGGCGACCCTCTGCAGGGCCCTGGAGGGGACGGCGAAGCGCGCGGAGAAGGAGCGCGAGAGGTTCTCGGGCTCCACCCAGGCGGCGCCGTCGTCGAAGTTCTGCGCGTAGCTGTACGCGTCGTACGGCTCCCGCGACGGCGCCGACGGGGCAACCGGGATGCAGCCGGTGGTGCAGAGCAGGATCCTCTTCTTCTCCCGGACGATCTTCCGCCACAGGCCCCTCAGCTTCGTGCCGCGCCCACGAGACGAGGCCGAGGCCGAGGCGGCGGCGGCGGACGGCGCCCTCCCGTACGAGCCGGCGGAGAGCTTGTCGAACTCGCCGTCGAAGCAGTAGTCGTCGTCGTCGTCGTCCAGATCGAAGCCGCCGCGGACGTAGCGGCGGGACATGGAGGGGGCGCAGGAGCAGGAGGCCTGCCGCTGGAACCGCTGGCCGTCGGCGCCGTCCATGGCGAGGAGTGGTTACTGACGGGTGGGAGGGGAGGCGGCGGTTGCAAGAATCGAGAACGGGGACAGAGGGAGGTTGTGCGAGAGGGAGAGATGGGATGCGTTGGTCGTGGGTCGTGTATATGTAGAGGGGCAGAGAGGTGGCCGGTGGGTGGTTTTGCTCGTGGGCTGGGATAAAATATCTTTTTAATCAAGTGAGTAATAATATGTTAAAACAACCCATATCTGACTGGATTAATAATTTCCTGACAAGGCAAGAATAGCTGGCTAGTGTATTAATCGTCACACAGCACATAGCTGACTGGAAAGTGCAATCATAAAGTTTTTGTTGGCTTCCATATAAAGTTTTTCAATACCATATGAAGTTAGAAACAAAGATATGTTCTATTTATGGTAGCCTTTGGACGGGCCATTTTATATTTTCAAAAAAATACATCACTTGAAACAATGTTTTTATTGTGTAAAACAAGTTACATGAAAAAAACTTGAAAAATAATGTTTTCATCCTACATTGTGTCCCGGTGTAAACACCGAATGCAACCTAGACACATACAGTACCAACTGAAGACTAGAGCTGCGAGGTTCTAAAAGCATGTACAATACAAGACGCTTAAGGTAATGCTTAAAAAAATAAACCTTCTTTAAACACGGATGCTTATTTATACTAGGTAGATGTCTAACTAGTCATCTCTTCTATAGAAATAAACACCAATGCTTAGAAAAATTGTTGGTTTATTTTTATAAGCACTCCTCTAAGCACCTCCCATTATACATGTTTTGTACGTATCTTTACAATTAATTTCAAAAGCGTGATGAATGTCTGGTGTCACACATGCGAAAATTACAAAAAATGTTATCGCTAACAAATTGCCTAACCACCATAAAAAAGACTAAGAAACCTTATCTAACAAGACTAACAAACTTTATCTTATCTATATCTACTATCTAAAAAGAAGGTGTTTTGTTTTCTGCCGTTCCGTACTACGTCAATTCCTTTGCCGCGCGTCGCTCCGCTCGCCCCGCACGCACCTAATGGCTAAGCCCAACATCAAGCACCCTGCTCGGTCCACCCGATCTTCCACCCTGCCCAGTCCTCCCCACCTATGCCGCCGTAGAGAGGATCTCTCCTTACGTCGGCGCCGGTTTCCCTTCATCGTCGGGATGTCGACCGTCTCCACAACAATGGAGTTCGGCTTCACCCGCGTAGTAGGCGCGATCCACACCCTTGTTGTCCCGGCTGCAGTCTCTATCGAGCTCCAAGACGCGCGATCGCTCCAGGATCAGAACACCAATGGAGTGCCGGCGGGAGGTGCACGATTTCAGGCGACTTCTTCACGCCCTCGCTGTCATGAGACGCGGTCTCCATAGAGCTCCAAGACACGCGGCTACCCCAGAATCAGAGTGCCAATGGAATTCCGGCGGGAGGTGTGCGATTTCGGGTGACTTCTCCACGCCCTCGCGGTCCTCCCGCGGTCTCCGTCGAGCTCCAGGAGGCGCGTCGCCCCAGGATCTGAGCGCCAATGGAGTGCGAACGGGTGGTGCACAAGAACGTCCTGCAACGATGAGATCAAGACCATCATTGTGGTGGTCGTCGTGTCGGAGGCGATCATCTCTACGGACGGACGCCACAAGTGTGCAACCAAGATTTGCGGTGACAAGATTGATATAGCAACCGTCGCCTCTGCTGAATGCCCATGAGGGTGATTGACACCACACCCTTACTCTCTCCGATCCAAATTAATGTTCTCATATTTGTCTAGATTCGGATGTATATAGAGATACATTCAAATCTAGACAAATATGAGAACATTAATATGGATCTGAGGGAGTAATAAAGCTGGGTCCGATGACCTCATTTCTAAAAAAACATATTCTCGGCTGGATTCCCGAAGGAAAAGATCTCCTAGTTTTGTGAATGGTACTTGATTTTCTCATAGTTATACTTATTTTCTAATTTTACTTGGAAATGAAATGAATCCTTGACCTCCCTCAGACCCTGATACTCAACCACATAGGCTTTTGTCCGTGCTAACTTGATTGTTATCTCAACAAGTCAACATGGAGTTCTAATGTATGTACCGTACTGTGAAGGCAATTTGTTGTAAGGTTGATTTGTGATTGAAATAAGGTGTTTTATAAGTAAATTTATACATCTACAAGCAGTGTAATTTATTGAAGATCGTGTTTTTTTGCGATTTAGACCCTAGGTCTATTAAGGAGGACAAGTGGTACACAACACCACACTAATAAATAAAATACTACTCCCAAGTCCATGGGATATAACTCAAAACGAGGTCCACCGTGCTGCCCTGTCGCTGCCACTCCCACCTGGAGTCGCCGTGAACTTTGTATCTGTAGAGGTCTACTGTACCGTTGTCGCTGCCACTCCCACTCTGAGTCGCCGTAAACTTTGTATCTGCAGATGGGATCTCCGTTGTCACAAAGTTTTCGACTTCTGTATCTCCATACCAACACTAGAAAGCAACATCAAGTTGAAGAACCACCAGCGCAAAGGTCCTTCCCTCCCACTCCTACATCATAGAAAGGAGGCAAAATTGGCGCCTTGTAACTACCTCATGTACAAGGTCTCACACACTCCATGGCATCGGAGGATGCGTCGTCCCCACGACGGAGTTGGAGAAAAAAGTTGTTGTGTGGGTGACATCCTAACCGCGACACCCACACCTAGCGCACCAAATATCACTCCCTCCAAGAGAAAGCATGAAGACGCTGCTGCCAGGTACTTAATGTAGCCGTCAAAGTGGGGCTGGAGCTGCAGTAGATTATTCCTCACCGTCATTGTCACCACCACCCGAAAAATGACAGCCAGAACCCTAACCCTACCACTACCTAGATGCAGGAGACACGATCTGTGGTCCCTCTACTCTCCCACCAATGAAGTGGATGATGGAGAGGGAGGGACCAACGGTCTGGCTAGCTACGGAGCGGGGGAAGTGGAGTTCCTCCCTTTTGCCTCTCTTTCACTATAGCAAAGGGGAAGAGACAGAGAATGACGACATCTTGTGTTGTCGGCTTAACCAAAGGGTGAATTTGAAAGAAAAAAACAGCAAGTGAACCATATCGGAGATATTTGACAAATTGAAAGATGAAAATGCACCATGACAACTAAATAGAGCATGACATGAAATTTTAAATACCTGTGGCAACGCACGGGCATTCAACTAGTAGAAATAACTGTCATCTTGTGATAAAGATGTTTCTAAGATGTATATGATTTAATAAATTGTTTTTCAAAAAAATATTAAACAAGGACAACAAGGATATCTCAAGACGTTGAATAGAAGGAACATAACAGTTTTTTCATCAATCCTATTGTTTCTTTGAACTCTTCAAATGTAGCTTTAGAAATTAGTTCGCACTGTCACTAAGCCAAATGTTTATTTTCTTAGAATTCCAAATGCTTCTTTTATATTTAATATTCCTGAGATCATACAGCTACTAAACCATGGACCAACGTAACCATCTAAGTATATAACCAACATGTCCACTATTTAATTTTTTTTGTCTAAACCAACAAGTCGACTAGGATATCTCATAGGGTTTAAATGAAGGAACATAGCTGGCCAATTCCTCGATTCTCTCCGTAAACCCCTTCAAAATACAACTATATCAATAAATTATAGCTGCCAGTAAAGCCAAGTGTTTAGGTGGGCTAAACCCGAAGGACATTTCTCACTCCATCTTGCCATCTCCAAGATAAAGAATTATTCGGTGCACAGGGTCCGAAAAAAAGATTTTTGGATCGCCAACTCAAACTTCCCTGAGGAATCTTGATCATCCTTATCAATGAGTTCTACACTCTATGGAGTAAACTTCAAGAGAGCCAACTTAGGGGGCCGATACATGGGACACCATTACTTGGAAGATCACCACAAATGGGGAATATTCCACGTCTTTGGCGTACTTGGCGCAATTAGACACAACTCCTACATCTTTCATGAAGCCAACAGTTTGGGAGAATTGTGCACCCTAAAAATGCAAGTTTTTGCTTGGTTAATTCTCCAAAATCGTGTGTGGACGGCGGCCCGCCTTACGCATCGAGATTGTGGGCCTTGGCCAAATATGCAATAGAGAACCCGAGACCGCATCACATCTCATATCTTTCAATGTAGGTACTCTTGTAGCATTTGAAATGTCATGGAGTGGCTAGGTTTTGTGGACTTTGACACCGATCAATGGACAAACTTCACTTTGGTGGAAGATTGGTGGTGCGTTATGGTTGGGGTAAATGGAAGGAGAGGTATGGCTATCCTCGTTAGTTTTGCTATCCGCGTGAGAAATTTGGAATGAGTGAAATGCTAGGGTATTTATCTCGGCTATTAGAGATATGTCGCGCTTTGGGAGTGGGGTGGGGAGGGGGCCGAAACATTTAAGTGCTATTATGCCATGAGAGTAGACTTTTGTATCGAGCCTATCGGCTTTTATTGTACTCTAAAACTCTTCTTAATCAATTAAATAGACAAAGCTTTTGCCTAGTTCAGAAAAAGATATTATCAAGACCATACAGCTAGGGAACCATGGACACGGCGAAAGTAGAGTGTTTGTTTGCTTCTCATAATCCACATGATATCATATGTTTTGATGCGATGTGATTTCAATACGTAGATTACAACGTGTGCATATGGCATAACTAAAATTTTAAAAAGAAACTACAACACACCATGATTCATGGAGAAAAAACTTTAATCCATGTGGTTAGAGAGCCAAGAGAGGGTATGCATTCCGAGCTTATCTTGTCCATTTGCAACCGAAATGGGACGATGAGGTGTAAACTTATCCTAGCCTGTCACAATCATGGGAATTATTTGGACCCATTGCCCATGTCCTGGAAGTTGACATCTTTGAAGACCCCTTGAAGTGGAGACGGCACCAACCGTGGTAAGTAGACAAAGGAGCCGCTCTCCTCCGCTCCAGGTGGGATGGCCGAACTGCAAAAAACGTTGGCAGATGTAGCTTTCACATGGAGAAAGCCTTTTGGCTCCTGGTGACATGTGATCATTGTGGTGGATAAGGATAATGTCCCCAAGTTACGTTGTTTCCGGCTCTCTTTTTTCTCGCCGCTGCTAAAGTCTATATCGGATATCGCTGCCAGAATTCTCATGTTCAAACAAAACCTCAATTGCCTTTTTTGACGGCTCGCTAAATGGGTCATGTATGAGAATATGCTGCTCAATTTTGGGTGTCTAAGTGTTGACACCATAGGGGCTTAACATCTTTTTTACTTTGGCAACATAAAGTACATTTAGGTGCCCGCTTAGACTTCGGTTTATCGATGGTCATGATACTCATCTACCTTAGAGTCCACTGCTTTGGAATAGAGAGAAAGATTACTCATGATGGCTAACTACTAGCTAGCAGCTCTAACTCTACCAAGTAATTTCAGATGATTATGTCATTGTGTCCATTACTTTGGAATAGAGAGATTGATGTTGATGGGTAGCTAGCAGCTCCAACCCTACCATGTAATTCTAGATGATCATGAGTCGACATTCATCCTCTGATCACGTTCGGTTCATCTGTTGGCAGCTCCTCTCTGAATGTGATTCCACTAACCCAAGCTAATTGATCCTTCTCTTGTTGCCAAGCGGCAGGTTAAGCCTTCGGTTAGGCCTACCGTTTGGCAGCTTTGTTCAGCTATTTGACGCAAAGAACTAGGCGAATAATTCCCCGACGTCGACGCCTGGGCTTATGAGTGACACTCTAGCAGTTGACACAACACTTTATTAGTCTGCCTACAAGATTTTCCTCTAGTTTACATAGCTGTGGAAACGATCAGTTCCTGGAGGAGGAGGCTTTGAGCATTGAACTGTTCCCTTTTTTTTGGTAGACATGCTGAACTTCGAACTGCTGATGGCATGTGCAAGTTTTGATGGGCGCAGCAACAACAAAAAGAAAGAAAAATATTGAGAGCCAATAATAATAATACAGTAGCATTGTTCAGATCGAATACATGGCAGATTTGACTATTGAGGATCGCATCGCATGCAGTGCAGATCTCCTGGCAAGTTGCTCAGAAAAAGGATCTGGTGGTCAAACAAAGCAAGCAGGATCAGTATAGTTAGTTGTGAAACCCCTTCAAACTTGTTTGACCTGGAATAATTCCTTCAAGCTTCTTAACTCATGATTCACACAAGATGGGGAGGGAAATAAAACTAGTGGTGGCCTGTCGACTGTTCAGACTTGCTTGTCAGAAGAATCGTTCTACGTTAGCAGCTTCTTCTAGTAGGAAAAAATTGATGTGCAACTGCCAACAGTACTCATCAATTTATATCCAGCCAGAAGGAAACTGCCGACGAGTATTAAAATCGGGACTGCGACATTACCACGACGACCCCCAAGTGTACAAAGGAACATATAAAGGAAGATTGGAAGAAGGCCACAAGACAAGTGTACATGTACCTAGCTACTTACGTACGCCGCGAAGACCACACATGACGCTAGTGTCTTGCCGCGAAGACCACATGGCGCTAGTCTCTCGATTGGAGGAGGGCCCTTAAATCACGGGAAGAACAAGAATTAGAACCAACGGAGTACTTGCACGTCATCCTGTAAATATATTTTCGTAGAAAAGAGTCCGTAGGTTTAGCATTATTGCTCGCCGCTACAGCCCAAGGGACGGCGCACTGGCTATTTTTCTTAGAGCAACTCTAACAGTAACCGTAAACACGGTAAAACTGTAAAATTCGTTGGTTTGCCGTTTCCGCGAAAGTCAGTCGATCTAGTGATACTCGTATAAGGTGATGGAACTATATTCTGGTTTACCGAAGAAACTGAGCGACGAAACTCTACATGTTCGGTGTGTGAGGCCAAACTGAGCGAGCCCTGTATCGCGAGAGCCATTCGCGCGGGAAGGACATTTCACCTCTCCTCTTTCCCGCTTTCGCGCCGCCGCCGCCGTCGATCTCCTGTCCAACTCGCTCTCCGGCATCGCAGTCCACCAGATCTGAACCGATGGACCCCATGAAGGTTGCGCCCGACCGCAGAGAACGCCCACATGAGCAACCCCGCCGCCGCCGGTTGGATCTGGTTCCCTTGCCGCCGCCGCCGCTCTAGCCAGCGACCCTGGCGCCGGCAAAGCTCTGAAAAGGAAGCGGCTGGGGAACACCGGCACGTCGCAAGCCGCAGCTGTGCCACGCGCCAAGCAAGGAGCCGGTGCGGGGGTCGGGAAGAAGGACACCCTGACCAAGCAGGTCGTGCGCCGCTCAGGCCTCCCTCCCGTGACCCCCTAGCCGCCGCCCGTCGCGTCCCAGGTTCCGCTTGTGACCCCGCCCGTCGCTTCCTAGGTTCCGCCCGATGCGCCGGCAAGGTATGTCCATCATCTTCTCCACGAGTCCATCGTCTTCTCCAGGTTCCGCCATTTCTTAATGCAATTGATGCCGGCAAACGACCCAGCTACAACCCTTACGCGGTGCCGAGTTCGTTCGTGTGGAGATGCTGAACGAGTCCAAGGTCGACATCATGGACAACCGACTGTCGTACGGCGACGAGGAGGGGGCGGCGAGGAAGAGGAGGAGGCTGAGTTGGAGGAGATCAAGGAGGAGGTCTTCAATGTCGTCAAAGGCCAGAAGGCGAAGAAGAAACACGCGGTGAACTACACCGAGGTCGAAGACGTTTGCTTGGTGCGAGCATGGTCACAAGTGTCCATCGACGCCGTGATCGGCACGGACCAAACCGGCAAGCGCTATTGGCAGCGCATCAAAGATAAGTTTTTCCAACTTATGCCTCATGTTGCACAACCGGTCTATCGGTCATATTGGTCTCTACAAGGCCGATGGGATGTCATCAAACCGGCTTGTAGCCGTTGGTCCTCGTGTATGGCACAAGTGCGTCTTAATCCTCCAAGTGGTGTCAATGCCGACGAATATGTGAGATTATTATGCATCTCTTTTTCATTGCCCTATTTGAGCTACGGATTATAGTCCATTAATCATCCAATTGTGTATAGGAACGTTATGCCAGGGGAGAGGTACAAGGCAATGAAGGGATCGAATCACAAACCGTTCACGCTTCACCATTGTTGGAAGTTGCTAGAGCACATTCCAAAGTGGACTTTGAGAGACCAAGAAGTGGCTCCGAACAAGGACAAGATGAAGGAGATGGATGATGCTAGTGATGAGGAAGATGGAGGAAGGAACAAGCATAAGCCGGAAGGCAACAAGAAGGCAAAGGAGAGGATCAAGCATGAAGTCGAATCATCCTCATTGAGGGATAAGATTGATGACATGGTGATGTCAAAGGAGGTGTTGATCACCAAGACGTTGGAGATGAAGATGGTGATGAACGAGATGAAGATGATGATGAAGCAGTCAAGGTGGGAAGCAATCCGGAGTGATGCCAAGTACAAGACCGAGCTAGAGGAGAGGAGGCTCAAGATAAAGGAGGCCAAGGAAATGAAGGATCTCATTGCCGAGGAGAGGGAGATCATGATGATGGACACCTCCAAGATGACTCCCATCGAAATGGAGTTGCATCAAATGATGCTCACCGGCATCTTGGAGAGGGAGGAGGCAAGCATGCCTAGGCGGTGGTCCATCGTCATCTGCCCTAGGTGAATCTCCTATGAGTGCTTTGTGGTGATGGTGAGCTCGGCGGCGACGATTTGGCTTGATGATATCCATTGCATTCATAGTGGCTGATGTATATTTTGGATCGTAAGGTTGAACTTTGCCCAAGCTCCGTTTAGGTTGCTATGATCATAAAAATTTGATGATGTTGATGATGCAAAACATGCAAAACCCTGTTTAAAATCTATGAAATGCTGATGCAAAACATGCAAAACCCTGTTTTACTGTTCGAAAATAGTCAGCGCAGAACGAAGCCCGGAAACATGAACTATGAAAGAGAATGTAAAACAGGGTTTACCGTGGCATGTATCCGCCTTTTACAGTCCGCGAGTTTACAATTATTGTTAGAGTTGCTCTTAGTTTTTCAAGTTTGGGCAATTTCTAAGCAACATTCAAAATTATTTGTTTTCTCGGCTAAATCTTAGAGTTTTGAAAATGCCTACCTTGCAATATATAGAGATCCACACTTTTATCATTTTTATAGGTACAAAGACCGAATTAAGATTTTACACGTTTGTACGATACATCATTGACTGCCTCCAGACTTATATTTAAAAAAAAATTGTAAGTATATGGTTTTTTATTTTCTTTTTAAATAAAGCCTCTACGAAGCTTAGTATCCATTTAGAGTTTCCGTCGGTTTTGGTCTAAGTTAGGTCCCATCGATTCTTTCTTGGACAGTGCTAACGCGCGGCGCCGCATATTTATTTCCCCGTGCGGCGACTGCTGTCCATGTCATGTTGCCTTCCTGGAGCATGCGCGAAAGCCACGAAACCCGGCCCTTAATCATGTTTTTATAGACCGGCCACAATGTTGTACTATTTTACATGTAAATAAAATACTTGATTTCTCATGCGGCAGCTCATCGTGGTCCTGGCAGCCCATGCATGCTAGATGATGCTTGTAATCTAGTGGTACCCTACTATATTGACATGGATACGTATTTTGTTGTTCTAATTCTACGCAACTATTTGCAAAGATTTATGTCCCTTTTTTTATGTGCTATGATTACAACCGATCGTGTTTGCAACAACCGGTTCTGTTAGAAATAGCAATGTTCTTCAAACGACTACCATGTTGTTTATAGACCATTAACAGGTTTTTTTGTTGGCTACCAGGTTTTTCAAAACGATTTCTGGATTCTCCGTTCTATCTACCATGTTGTGTTTCGAAACAATTACTATCATTTTTCATACAATTACTATATGTCTATATTAAACTCTGATACCGGGTTCTCTGATACAGTTGAGGTTATTTAACCCTAAGTATTAGCTTTTTATAACTGCCATATTATTTTGTAACAACTACCAGATTATTTACAAATGACTACCAGGTTGTTTATAAATAACTACCAATTTTTTTCAGAGCGCTTATCACGTTCTCCGTACTAGCTATCAACTGGTGCTCTAATAGAACTATCAGGTTTCTCTTATACAACTACCATATTATTTTGCAAGAGCTACCGAATTTTTTGAAAGAACAACTAATTTCTTCAACAGATTGAGACTACTGAACCATAAGTTTTTTTTTTCAACTGCCAGGTTATTTAGAATCAGACTACCAGGTTGTTTACAGGTGGTTACAGTTTTTTAGAGCGATTACCAGGTTCTCTGTACTAGCTATCAGCTGGTGTTCTAATACAACTATCAGATTTGTCTAATACAATTACCCTATTATTTTGCAAAAGCTACCAGATTTTTTGAAAGAACTACCAGATCCTTCAATATAGTTGAGGTTATTAAACCACAACTACCAGGTTTTCTTTATCAATTAATAGGTTATTTATAAACAACTAAGCGGCTACCAGGGACTACCAATTGTTATAGTAACAAGTTTATTTAGAACGATGCAGCTATTGTATAGTTTAGCGAATAGCTACATGATTATTCAAAACAATTTTTAGATAGTTACGAACATCTAACGGGTTTATTTACTAATAACTCTCAATTTGTTCGGTTTACTTTTAGCCTTCTAATTAGTAGAACCTATCAAATATTTAGCCTTCTTAGTTATTAAAAACTAACAGTCACCTAGTATTAGTAGTTTATACTAGTACTAGTACATAACAGAATGTGAGGGAGGTGTGTGGTTGTTGCATGATGATAAGCTGTGGGGCAGTAGCCTAGGCCTAGCACTAGCAGTCTAGCACTACACAGCAATGGATGCGAATGTAACGTGTCACTGTAGCGTGTTTACTGTAGCGTGACTTGCCTGCAGGCAGCATGTGGGAAAAGTAGAGCGGGACGGACCAGCCATGTTCAAAACCGGATCGAATGCGCAAAGACAGAGATGACGTGACCGCACGATGCCGTTTGTTCAGTATGTGTGAATCTTTGCGTGCCGCCGCACGGGAGAGTGGAGCATCGGCGCCTTTCTTTATCTTTTTCCTTCTTTCTTCGGCATGTGTTATTGTACTAACTCATGCTAAACTTGTGTTAATGAAACGGGAGTACGAAACCTAGCTAGTTCGTGCGCGCGTGCTACGAGTTACGGCTGGCCCATGACTATGCGCCGCAATCCTGGTCAGCCATATACAGGCTCGATGAACATTTTGGGGCTCACTTTCTTCTTTTCAGATCATGACTAAATGTGCATGCTAGCTGCAAAACTCTACTCTACTTAAATTAGATTCTTGCTCTGTTGCACGTAATGTTTTCGGGTCTAATAAACTGACTTCATTCTGCTTCTCACAAGCTCCACCCCCGCTGCTCCCCATGATTTCGTCCATTATGTATCAAGAGAAGAATCAATGTATGTGTGCAGCAATCAGGTTAGATTGCATGAGATCTGGTTAGTTTCTATTTATGCCTTGCGAGAAATTCAGAGAAAGCCCGTTCTCTATCATTTTCAAGATTTTTCTCAGATGTATGGGAAAGTTAAGGCAAGAACAATTCAAAATCCTAGGAATGTGTTTGAAAAATATAACAACCAGAGAAAAATGTAAATGGAAATTGCAAGTATATATATTACATAAAATATTTAGGAACATTCGTGAGGTATCCAAGGAAAGGAAGCATGCGCTTCCATTTTTGGTGACCTTTGTTGAATCATCTCTGAATAGTTTCTTGTAAGGTTCTGAGAAGATTCATGCCAGGTTTGACTATTAACGAAGCATCATATCTCCAGCCTCCAGGTGTGAAATCCTTCAAACTTATTTGACTTGAACATTTCGCAGCAGCTTTTATCAGATCAAGATTCACAAGAGAATAAAATGGAAGTGAAATAAAGGGCAGGCGAGTCCATGTGCCTGCCTGTTCAGACTTGTTAGTCAAAAGAATCATTTTCTGTCATAGTTTCTCCCCAAATAAAATGATGTGCAACTGCCAACGGTATCCATACATAAGTATCCAGCTAAAAAAATGCTGGTACTGTCTCACGGGTATTAGTTCTAGACTGAGACATCATCACAAATTCTCAAGTGTACAGAGGAACACACATCACAGAAGGCCACAAGTGTAATCTACGAGGCTACTCCATGACAACAAAGGTTGGACGAAAGGAATGGCGAAATTAATTTAGCCCATTCTGTGTGCAAACTTGCAATGAGTGGTCAAGCAGTCAGCTTTAAATACTTACAAAATACGAATTCCAGAGTTTCAAGGAATATAAGTATTTGTTTGTGAAACAATCGGCAGAGTACAGGATGCAAAGAAAACAGCAGCTAGCAGAGTAGATTATGGACAGCTTGAAAACGACAGAATCATCGCGAGTAGCGACTGTAAGAAAAGGCTTAAGTGGCTAAGATATGTCATTAACTATTTATCTACACAAGCAGTTCCAGTGCTCCATCAAGCCCAACAATCGCTTCCGACTGAAGCAGGAAACCCAACGATGATCCCTTATTAGTTCTTCATCTGTGGAGGATATATGACTTCAGGTATATGGTAAATCTGAGCCTTACGAAACAGAGAAGTTGGGAAATGCGTCCAAGCTGTTTGCCAGCAAGCCGCTGAGACCTAAACTGTCAGTTCCACTCAAAAGCCTAGAGCAAAATGCTCCAAGCTCTGGCTCA
Source organism: Avena insularis (assembly GCA_023614405.1). Classification (NCBI taxonomy): domain Eukaryota; kingdom Viridiplantae; phylum Streptophyta; class Magnoliopsida; order Poales; family Poaceae; genus Avena; species Avena insularis. Next base: position 22,755,309 of record CM042689.1, on the reverse strand, counting down.
CCAGTGGATTCAGGCTGAAAGTGAGCAGGTAACCATATATAAGAATTCAGCAACCAGAAGAGGAAGACTCAAAGATATCAATGTTTGTTAGGAGCCCTGACCGGTAACATTGAGACATCTGGCTTCACATTATCATTATTCCCCAGGCCTTGCATCTGAGGGCTTGGTTCCTCCTTCCTACCTTCAGTACCACATTGCTGCAGAAAGAAAAGGCAATAAGTAACACATACTGTGTTTGCAAGACAGAATCATTAGAAGAACAAGGGAACAGCAGCTACCTGGTCACCATCTGTATCAGATTCAGGGATTGCGCCCAGGATAGATGAGGTAATAGCACTACTGTTGTTAGGAGCTAAAGAGGGCATCCTGACTGAAGGTTGCTTCCGGGAAGGAAATGCATGGCAAGTTTCTTCTGCATCCCATAGGGATGGATTTGACACTTTCGGTTGGTTAGTTGTTTGCTGTTGTCGAATCAAGGAGGCAATAGCAGCATCAAATGAGTCGCATGTAGCAGGAAGCTGCTGAAGAATCGAGTTAGTCTGTAAATGCGGTTGTTTGCTGTCTTGAGAGGGTGCAGCTTCCGATAACAGTGCTCCGAAACTGATATTGGATATGCAGTCAATCCATGAAAGTGGTGTCACTTTGCTTTGGTTGTCCTAATTTTGGAAAATACAAAGAAGATTAGGTCTCAAAAAGTACGGATGACATCATTGTTGAAAGAAACACACGACATTGCATACTCACCAACACAGTGTGTTCTGTATTAGACTCAACGGATTGTCTGGCAAAATTAGTTGGAAATTCATTCAAATTAATCGTTTGTTCCTGTTGACTGAAAAAAGGATCCAAAGGTTTGTCGTTGATAGTCTTTTCTGCAGAGTGCGCTGATGCCAAAGATGCTACGTTGCTCTGTTGCTTCAAATTAGGTTCAAACCATCCATACCTAAAGAACAAAGAAATAATAATTACTGATAATTTACGTACTCAGTTGATTTTTTCAGCAAAGTAATAACAATACAGAAAAATATTCTATTGATTTTTATAGCATGCTATTTGACTTGACAATCTCCAAAACTGAACCATCATTGTTAATGTATTTTATGTATGTTGTTAATAAATAGAAAATCATGATCATAAGAAAGGATGCATTTATAAATGGGTGCAAAATCACATTCGAAGCGACCAGTTTTGGGTAAGAAATTGAACCTTAATCGAAATGTTGAAGGGCTGCCAACAGCAACATAAACATCACCAGCCGTGCAAGAATCCTTATGAGTCCATTTTTTACTGTCAACTATGCTATCCAGTCTAGCATTGTAAGGAAAGAGCATGAGGTCGCCTTTTGCACAACTAGAACGGCCCCATTTTGTGTTTAGATGTTGCACAACTGAGGAGACCTTCTTTCGAGGAGCCAAAGTCAACTCCAGGTAAGGATTGTGATTCTCCTGTTACATTTAAGTGGTGTAATAAGCCATAAGAAGAGAAGAAAGCTGAACTTGAAAGAACATTGTCTGTAGAATTTATACGAATCTCTTGCAAAAAAAACTGAGATAATCACCTTCTGTAGAACATTTTGAATCTCCTCATCTATTGGGAAAAACTGAAGCTTCATCTTTCCAGAATGATTTGGTGGCTGAGCCAACAGGTTTGTTGAATTGCTAAATGGTGCCACCATAAAGCTGCCACCCTTCAATGGAATCTTACTGCCAATAATCTTGCTGCCAGTATGTGATTTAGCATCCCCTCTTATGCATTTTGCACCAACATTGCCTGAAAAGTAATATCTTATTTGAGCATACTGTTACTCATGAAAACCCAGACATATCGCTGAGCATGAAACAGGGACAAATTGTTGCTTCAGTTGAATTTTAGCTACATGGAAGCACTTATTCTCCTACTTCAATAGTTAATTTATCTGAAATGAAATTCAGTGCAAAATTAATACTGTAGGGAACTAGGAAATAGGACAACAAAACATCACCTGACGATTTTTTAGAATGTTTGCCAGGCTTCAGGCACTGCATCTTATTTCCAGGTTTGACCTTTGCATCTGTATCAGTTGGTTTACCGTGCTGCTGAGGAGCTTTCATGATTTTTTTTCGGATAACCGGCAGCAGTAGCTGTCAGATTCAATATTTATCTTGCCCTAGGAAACTTCTGGCTTTCCTGCAGTTAATAAATTGGGCCAGCAGTTATTGAATCTACCTGTAGACATTAACTCTTCTCAATTTGAGAAAGGGTGATTATATGATCTGCCACAGGTTTTTCTTTAAAAAGGATGCACAGTTTGGGTTGACTTAGAAAATTGGCAAGTACCATGTCAATCTAAATCTAAATGTTAGGAAGTAAATGCATTTTAGTATGATTTAACACGAAGTCTATCCATGGCAGGAATTAAGTACATTTGATTTTTTTTTTAACAAGAATTATGCCCATGGCAGGAAGTCGGCACGTTTTAATCTGTTTTTAACAAAACATATGTTCATTTCATGTCTAACAGATGAGTGCAAGCTCGCAAGTAAATTTGAGAAAGCCCTCTGATCTCTCTATTTACACCAATATCTGCTCCAATTATAATAATATAAAACAAATTTGAGGTAGCCATTCAACGAGTTCATAATTTTATTGGTGATGAACCAACCAACCAATCCTAATCACGATTGCTACCAGCCCACCAGTGGATATGGATCTCTCCCAACGAATTCGTTCACACAGCAAATACTAAGGATTGAATTATGCAAACAAATAATAGGGAAAGAATAGTTCGTGTACTGGTTACGAAACTGTAAGCGCAAAGGGCCCCTTTCGACAAAACAGTCGCGGATTCGAGAGCCAAAGTGCAAAACCTAATCGACGAAATTCTACTCAACCCCTACCATTTCAGAGTCCCCCCAAACCAGAGGAATTTTACTCTACCCAACCACACACATGAACGCGAGCGGCCAGAGGAATTCTATCAATGGCAGGAAGTAGGCACGTTTTTTAATCTGATTGTAACAAGAATTATGTTCACTGCATGTGTAACAGATGAGCACAAACTTGCAAGTAAACGTCAGAAAACCCTCTGATCCCTACATTTTAATACTAAGAAAGCCCATGGCAGGAAGTAAGCTCGTTCTTTAATCTGATTGTAACAAGAACTATGTTCACTGCGTGTGTAACAGATGAGCGCAAACTTGCAAGTAAACGTCAGAAAACCCTCTGATCTCTATGTTTACACCAATATCTATTCCAGCTTAAGTAACATAAATTTGACGTCGTCAATTCAACGAGTTCATAAACTTATTGGCGATAAGCCAACCAACTGATCCCTAATTACGGTTGCTACCAACACACCGGTGGCTATGGATCTCTACAAAAACATTCGTTCACGCTGCAGATATTAAGGATTTGAATTACGCAACAAATTCTAGGGCAAGAATAGTTCGTCTACTGGTTCAGAAACTGCAAGCGCAAAGGTCCCTTTTCGACAAACCAGTCGCGGATTCGAGAGCCAAACCGCAAAACCTAATCCGCGAATTCTACTCAACCCCTGACATTTCAGAGTCCCCGAAAACAACAGGAATTCTACTGTACCCAACAACACATACCAACGCGAGCGGCCGGAGGAAGGAATACCTGAGCTCGAAACCCTAGATCTCGGCGACCGCGATGCCCTAGGCGGGGAAACCCTAGCTCCCGCGACGGATCCGCCGGCGACGAGTTGGTTCCCGGGCAGGGGACGAAGCCAAGCGCGGCGGGCACGGGCGCGGAGAGCAGGCCGTGGGCGACCGGAGGGCGGCCGAGGCCCCGGACGGGCTCGGCGAGCTCTCGGCTTGGGGCGAGGAGCGGAGCGCGCGGGAGGAGGAGGAAGAGACGACGAAATTTTTCGGGGAAATTTTGCCGCCTGCTTGCGCAGTTTCGCTCTGTCAAGTGTTGCTCTTCCTCCTAAAGTTCTCGTGGGTGTATATCAGAATACGGAATACACATACCGTACGGCGTGTTTATACTCGTGGGAAAAAAAAGGTTCAACAGGCACAGGCCTTGTGGTGATACGGCCTACTGGGCCTCAGAGCCCAGAACTGCCTCATGTTCGCGTGGCCCACTGGGCGCAGGGAGCCCGCGTATACATGGACCACCGCCCGCGTGACGACACCATCGCCAGTTCGCCAACACCCGCAGTGCCCACAAAGGCTTTCTTCAGTTCTTCCCGTCCTCCGCCTTCGCCTCTGCTCCGGGGAGAGGTTCCACTTCCGGAAGGTTCTCGAGGCTGCCCTCCGGTCATCTTCCAGATGGAGGCCGCACGGGACGATGGGAAGAAGCGGAGTCCGGAGGAGGAGGAGGCGGCGAAGGTGCACCAGGCGTTCCGGCGCTCCGCCAACGCGCTCTCGCAGCTGTACACGCACTCCGCCGCCAGCCAGAAGGCATCCTTCCGCGCCGGAGAGCGCAGCGCCATGGTCCGTCAACTCTCCCCGCCCCCTCCCTCGTGCTTGCCCGTCTGACGATCGGTTGCTTGGCGCGTCTTGTGATTGCGAAGGGAGCTGTGGTCTTCTTGCCGGGTTCTTGGGTTGTCCGTACGGTCAATGGGGAATTACGCGGGGATTAGAGGGTAACGCGTTCTCGCCTCTAGTTCTTTGGAGTTCCCAGGATTGAGAGATTGTTCCTGTTTGCTGAATTGAGTCGAGAAGAGGATTCTTGGTGGGGTTTTTCGGGCTTCTTGGCTGAAGCATGTCACCTGTTCGTGGAAATTCGGTGTGCACGTCTTGGTACTTCTTCAGAGATGGTGAAATATTGCTGTGCGACACCGTTGGAGCAGAAGGGAATGGAGGCAGTGGAGAATTGACATCGCCAATTGTGTCTGCCTTCCCGTGATCTCTATGCTAAGAATTGTGTCTGGTTCTGGCCGGGTTACCCAGGGATTAAACATTAGTGGGTGACGGGACCTCGTCTCGAGTTCTTTGTAGTGGACAGTATGTTCGTATGGATAAATTTGCTCAACTTAATCGAAAATTCTTGGTAGGTGGTGGAATTCGGTTCCTTCTTGGGTCAAGCATGCCACCTGTTCGTGGAAATTCGTTGTGTAGCAAGAAAACGAGATATTGAAAAAAAAATGCACGTCTTGGTGCTCTGCCAGGATCGTGTGCTAGCATTGGAGCTGAAGGTGCCTTGGGTTTTATGGAGTGTTCGGTTGAAGGTTCTCTGGCAAGATTTACATGCGACAAAGCGGCAGTTTGGTTGGGGATGTCGAACATGCTATGTTTCTTTGGATATTGTGGAATGTTTGGGGGAAATGTGGCCATAACGTTGCTTGCTGAATTATATTTGCCTGGATTGAAAGAGTGAAGAGTCTGTGGTCTGGCCGGGTTTCCCAGGTCTCGGTCAATGGCCGGATTAAACATTAGTGGGTGATGTGACCTCGTCTCGAGTTCTTTGTAGTGGACAGTATGTTAGTATGGATAAATTTGCTCAACTTAATCGAAAATTCTTGGTAGGTGGTGGAATTTGGTGCCTTCTTGGGTCTAGCATGCCACCTGTTCATGGAAATTCGCTGTGTAGCAAGAAAACGAGATAACTAAAAATGCACGTCTTGGTGCTCTGCCAGGATCGTGTGCTAGCATTGGAGCTCAAGGTGATGTGGGTTTCATGGAGTGTTCGGTTGAAAGTTTTCTGACGAGATTTACATGCGACAAAGCGGCAGTTTGGTTGGGGATGTCGAACATGCTATGTTTCTTTGGATATGGTGGAATGTTTGGGGGAAATGTGGTCATAACGTTCCTTGCCGAATTCTACTTGCCTGGCTTGAAAGAGGGGAGAGTTTGTGAGTTTTGCATATGCAATTTGTTTTCTATATAGTGTCCCGACTAGTAACTCTTGCCTATGTCGGAGCACCATGTAAGTCGTATGTACAAACTGTTCAAATCATCATCGTGTGTTCTTCATTCTATCCACGCATACTGTTTGCTTCAACTGATTCAACCATGTCTTGGGTTTTGGCAGGAGTATGTGTATCAGTGGATATCCAGTCAGAATGAAGCAGCATCAGTGTCTGTTGCTGGCGTACTCGCTTTCGTGGAGGTTATATCAACAACTTGTCTCCGCCAATTTTTTTAAATTTTTAAACTCCATTTCACATATTATGCCATTGTATTCTGTCCTACTTCTATCAAAGACAAGGACTGAGGTGCTTAACTATAGATAATTTTCATCTATTGTTGCTTCAAGATAACATATACAAGTATCACAAAATCGTCTATTTTTCTATTGAAATGTTAAAGCCGCTGGTACAAAAAATGGCATCAACTTGAGGCTTAGTTCAAAACTCAAAAGTGGTGTTTCCTGCTTTGCTTTCCTGTAGCTCTTGCTGTTGTTATTTCAGCATCTGACCTTGATGCTTCTCTTCTCTACACAGAATGAGATCGCGCGCAGAGGGGGCATGGCAGGGTCTCCTCAGCATCCGAGTCCACAGCCAGCAAATGGCTCTCCTTCTGCAGGTGTTGAAACTAACACCTCATTCGGAAACTTAGCGGCTGCAGTTGACTCTCAGCAGAGGGAAGCTGATGAAACAAGATCTGCAGACATCTGGAACGCTCTCCCCAGCCCTTCGCAGCAAAATTTCCACCCATTTCATCCGGTTCAGTGGCCAGGATATGGCCCCAACGACACCCCGCGAAATGGAGATGGAGCTCGGAGCAGCCCCTCTCCCGAAAACCAGGACTCCTTGCAAGGCGATTCGTCCGGGCACTCTTCGGATATGGATCACGATGCTCCTTGAAGCTGTGAGGAACCTGATGAAAGGTGGTAAACTTGTTTGTCTAGTTCCCTTTGGATCCTTGGATATCAGATCATGGTTTTGCTAGGGAAGTCCCATGGTTGGTGCTTCCCCTCCAGGACTTGCTTGCCTCCGTGCAGAGCTCAGCTGCGATTGCGATGTGAGACCATTCTCTCCGCTCTCCTGGGACCTTGTAAATGATAGACGGTAACTAACCTTCGCGCTCTCTGCTGTTGATTGCGGACTGATCTCGCCTGCTGTACATGTTACTGATTGGAAGATAGGAACAGGAGAACTGTCTCGGCATAATTGCGCCTGCATTGTCAGTTCTTTTCATGTGCTTACCAGATGACCATTATATGGTTAACAGGGATCACCGTGGTTATGGTGTTGCATATTTGTTACTGATGCACTGATATGTTCTGCGTGTATTTGTAGAAGATGAATTGGCCCACAAAGAGAAAACGCATTGTTTCATTCTTCTTCTGTAAATTGCTACTGTTTGAATGATTTTACATTGTAAATATACAAGAAAGTCTTGTGTGTATTGCCAGAAACTCTTGTCAGGTTTTGGACCTGGATTCTGTAGACATCACTGTTTTGTGTTGATATGGCCATACAACGAAGTGATCCTGTAAGAGCATCTCCACTCGGCTATCCATGACACCATGACACCGATCCGGGCGTCGAAAATAGGTCCGGACGTCGAAATTTCGCCCAGTCGCGTACGCAGGAACCTGTTTTCGTTCGGATTTGGGCCAACTTTGGTCCGGACTATCCAGGCCATACCCAGGATCCTGGGTACGTCCTGGAAACGCCGAAGCGAATTCGGCGAGTAATGGATCCGCCCAGTCAGCATATATTCGCCCATATTCATCTAAAGTTCGTCCATATAGACCATATTCGTCCAAAGTTCGTCCATACTCGCCAAAGTTCGTCCGTATCGCCCATATTTATCCAAAGTTCGTCCATATAGACCATATTCGCCCAAAGTTCGCCCAAAATTCGGGCATATTCGACCAAAGTTCGTCCGTATCCCCCATGTTCGTCCAAATTTCGCCACTCGTCCATATAGACCATATTCGCCCAAAGTTCGCCCAAAATTCAGGCATATTCGCGCAAAGTTCGTCTGTATCACCCATATTCGTCCAAAGTTCGCCCGTAGTTCGTCCATATTCGTCCAAAATTCTTCCAAAACCGCTTATATTCGTCCAAAGTTGTTAAATTTTAGCCAAACGCAGGAACTCGCATGGGTACGCGAGTGAAAAAGTCCACAATTGTTAAATTTTAGCCAAGCTAAAAACTTGTTTCGTCCGGCCAAAAAAGGTCCGGATTTCGACCTAGGGTTCACCCAACGAATGAAGATGCTCTAACCATTGTGTCGCATGCTATGCAGTGCAAGAAAGCAATGTCTGCTTATTAACGGGCAGATTCAGTGAGAAGATGCAGATAAGAATGTACATTACGAAAAATGATATGTCTTCATTTACCATATTGGACATCTTTCGGTTACAGGAATACAAGTTACAGCACAAGCAGTATTGCTTGAACATCTAAGGTCAGATTACAAGTTAACATCACACCGTGGGAGCAAAGCTCCGTATGAGATTGGGAACATGAGCTAATATACATCTGTTTTAAATCACATCATGGGGGCAGAGAGCAAGGGATTAGCCATCCTGCTCGCTGACCATGCAGCAACTGCTCGCACCACCTGTCAAGTGTTGCCGATGTCAGCTTCAAATATGGCCGAGTCAGCAAGGAAGGGGGCAGCCGAGTTCGTTAGCCGCCGCACTGAGGAAGGCGAGCGTCATTCCCGTGGCGCGACGGTTGTGGGCTTCCCACTCTATGCATCTCTCGACGTCCGCTTGCCAGCTGATCATGCTTGCTGACGCGCATCGGTAGCTTGGGCTCTGGATGCCATTGCGTTGCTCTCCTTGGGTGATCTTGGTGGAATTTACTGGTCCACTGTTCAAGATGTCGCGAAGGACGGACATGCTGAGCGCCCGTACATGTGCGCTGGGGTGGGAAAGGCAGCGGATGGTAGGCGATAGACGGCACTGCAAATCCCATTGAGTTAGCATTCTGAATGGCAACTGCATTTCTGATATTTTTTTGCGGGGAACTGCATTTCTGATTAATAGCGGTAAGATGCAAGGAGGACATACCTTCAGCAGATTCGAGAGGCCATCAGCAACTGCTACGCCTGGATCTCCCCATTCAACTATGAGATGAATAGCCCTGGCGGTTACTTCTAGAAGCTGTCCATATTCAATTGCAGGACAAGTGTCGTCAGCAGATGCAACTTCTTAAAGCAAGGAAATGAATGACACCAGATCATATGCTGTTCTTGAAGAAAGTTTGTGAATGGATGTTACCTCCAACTGAGGCAACGTACAAGCTTCACCATCGACAAGCATCCCATCCGTGGCACGAAGTAGAAGGTCTGAAGCACTAGCAAGAATTACCAATGCTTCTGGGGTATCATGGTTCCTCATAAGCTCAGCTATTAGCTTCACTATTCTCTGGTTGACTCTCCACATATTCTGACCTTGCTCGTCGTCTCGAGCAATCCAGGGCTGTAAGTCCTTCTCAGCCTGCACACAGGAATCCATAAATATGACAGGAAAATAGTATGCATGTCATGAAGGCATAAACCCAGTGTCTGTTCCCGATATGAGAAAGGAACAATAGAAACGAATCCAAATCCAAAACAAATTTAACTATGAATTGAATACAGCAAAATCTTTACCTGCAGAACAATAGCAGTTGAAGCCTTTGCCGGCGAGGCTGAAACGACATCACAAAGTGCATCTGCAACCTGTGCGTTAAAAGATGTCAGATGTGCAGTTAATAATAAGCTACCGAATCTATAATCTCTCTGTACCATCACTGTGTTATGCCTATAGATATCTGTAATCGTACCTTTCTCCAACCTTGATGAGCTGATGTACTTTCTGCAGACATCTGTGTTTCGGGAGATGCAATAAGCTTATGCCAGAGCAACGACACAACAGAGAAGCATAGTTCCTGTTTTTCTGACATTACAGATCTTAGGAGACTTTGAGAACCTTGATAACCCCCATTCCTATCCATGGTAAGGAAGTTTGCCAAATCAGACGCTTCTGCCTGTAAAGTTGCGACAACTTTCCCAGATGTACTTGCGACGTTACCATTTCGCCTAGCCTCTTCTGCACATTTCAGGAGTGATCTTGAAAATCCATTTTTCTTGTGAGAGGCTGAATTATTCTTCTTCTCCATGTTGCCACAATCTGATGAGCTGGTGTTGTTTTCCTCAGTGCGCTGTTGACCATCTTTTTTTACTGCTGTAAGGGTCAGGTGAGCTTCTAAAGGCTCAGCTTTGTTCACGATGGATGACACAGTTTTACCATGCAAGTCAATCAAATGGTAAAGCGATGATGCCCTGGTAGAAATCTCAGCATCCCACTTACATCGCTTCAGTGCAGATAGTGCATTTAGGCATGGCCTTGACCGACGAAATAATTCAGAAACATGAGCAGCAACCATAGCTGCTGCAACTATCTCATTTGAACTATAGCTCCAGGAGGTACCAACGGATGATGGCTTCAAGGAGAATAAAGCTTCCAGTATGCCAAGAATTCTACGAGTATGGAGAATTGCTGAGCTAATGCTATTGTGTAGCTCACTACTGATCCCTTTGGTTTTTCCAGGCGTGACGATCTTTACAGAGTCTTTTACGTTTGAATGCGTTCCATTCTTGCAAAGGAGAGGGAACAGCTGAAGCTCACAAGATAAAGCACAAACAGCAGCCAGCACATACGAGTCAAATGTACCAACAGGCCCTTGTTTCTTCTTGATTCTGTTTTTTCCATTGGTTAATCTTGAGTCCTCAGTGGCCTCCTCAGAAGAATGGTTATCACTGCCCGTTGGTCTTTTGCTGCCCCCTGGCAGAGCTTGATGACTGACAGAGACAGTTAATACTACAAACAACAACCGGGAAGCAAGGTTCATTGAGGCACAAGATTCAACAAAGAGTGAATGTATCATTGTACGGAGTTCAGCAACAGCAAGGTTCTTAGATTGACTTCTTGGTCTTTTGGAAGTTTCGGGGGTTTCCGAAGGGAAAGTTCTTCTAAGTATAGCTTCAACCGTTGCCACAAATATTCTCATAAGGCATGCTTCAGATGGACTTCCACGAGGTAGATACTCGAATACTTTCAGCAGTGGCAAGTATAGACTCCAAGATAAAGTAGGTGGCTGAAGCGGAGCAGCAACAACAATTTCCGGCAAATCAACTGCTGATGAATTCAGAGGTAACAAACCATAGGCAGCTTCCCAGATGGTACATATTCTCCACTCAACATCAGAACCATGAGCACACAGCAAGGAAGCTATGCCTTGTGCAGTGGCATCAATAGTGGTTTCAGATGCAGGCACTTCCAGCTGTTGGATAGTCAAGATGCAAGCAGGTAAGTTAGTCATGCAAACAAAAGGCAGCAATCAGTTAACACTAAAGCTAAAATGTGGATTCTTATGTGGAAGGGTGTAATAAAGACGATAGATGAATTTTCAAATTTGGTGTGAATGTTCTACCAATATTTATCACAATTAGCTTATTTGATAATAATCATACAGCAGTAGTCACAGAACATGGTATAATCACAAGTCATTGAATCATTGCCAGAAATATTGCATATAAGCAAGTGTACAAAAAAGACCAAATGTTGCAATTTTCTGTTCAATATGGAAGTTAACTAAAAGAATTATCATCTGTCTGCTGTAATGTTTAGCTCGACTAATGTAGTAATTTAATTTGCAACTGATCATGCCTAAACAAGCAGATATCCTGAACTTAACAACAGGCTGGATGTAGGACCCGCACAAAGGCTAGCTGTGGTTTAGTCTTTAACTGAGGGGAAAACGAGTGCTTGAAATGAAAATTGGCAAGATTACTGCATACCTGTCTTTTGTATGATGATACATAGCCACCCAGTGGTTCATGCTGAACCTCAAGTCCTTCGGCATGTCTTAGTGGAGGAAAAAGCAATGTTGGCTGGGATAGTATACGAAAAAGCAATGCAGCGGCCGTATCAGCAGCCATACCCGCTCTCATAGACATTGCAGTACCGATCGCACGCAGGAAATGAAGATGCAGCCAATTTTTGGGAAGCTGAACAGAAAAATGAATTCGTCAAAATTAATGAAGGTGCACAACCCTAAACTGTGGATGTGGAAATTTTACGTCGTGAGGAGTCATGTTTAATAGCAGTGAAACAAGAGCCTGAGTGCATTATGTTGTTATACCCGCATGCCAGTAGCATAATCTTCGGCTGCTCGAAGGAGTTCCACAAGCTGTACTGCTGCATCAAGTGCATCTGGAGCCCATGACGGTGGTGCTTCAAGAAGACCAAAAAGCAACCTCTGGGTGGCACTTGGAGTAGCAATAGCGTAGTATCTGGCAGGAGAGTAAAGTTCAGAATAATACTGAAAGCAGGCTTGGTATAACAATGTATAGAAGGCTATAAGCTTATACCTATGAAACAAGCGAGCGTATGGTTCAAGAGGGGGCAGTCCTGCCACCAAATGCTCATCCAAGGGCGTTGTTGGTGGAGGTAGCAGAAGCGCAGGAACAGCTGCCGCGGTTAAGTTTGCTGTCTCGTAACGCGCTACTTCCTCATCACAGACACTTAAAATAACTCCAGCTCCATTGGCAACAGCCCATCTAGGGGTGGATGGCATAAGTTGTGGGTGCTTACCAGCTCCGCGGCTATAAGCTAAATCACAGAAACATATTATCAGACATTTTCTTCTTCAAAGAAAATATTACCAGACATTTGTGCTGATAACAAGAGTTTGCATCAGATGCAAGAAGAAAAGGTAACTTTAGCTATGTGCATTGAATACTAAAATGACAGTAACAGACTGGATGTGGATATCAAAGTAATTTTCTAACAAGTCATGTTTAAGAATTCAACTACGTAAACATGTGCTCTTGGGAAAAGGATCATGCAAATGTAATGTGACTTCAAAGCACAGTCCTTAATGAGTATGCAGAAAAAGAACTAATACTGCATTCCTTACTAGGAGCTGCATATGGTAAGTTACCCAAAAAGTATACTAGATTGCTAAGTTACGAACCAGTTGTTGGAGGCTTCAGTTCTCCACCAGCTGCATATTTTCCCATTACTCCACCACACCTGATGTGTTCGAAATGAAGCAGAGAGTAATCAGCTAAAATTACCAATCAAAGACTATCATAGCAAAGTAGCAAACTGTTTAAACAGTAACTGCATAGTACCAACGAGCTGAAAAGCGTTCACATGTACTATTCATGGACAGATTATGCTCTCGTTAGCATTTCATTAGCATACACTCCCATTAGCATATTGGAAACATGCTGCAGTTTGGACTTGATTACAAGTTCCTTCACTTACTCCTGAGTTATGTCCAATATTACTCTATTTATCAGTTTTTTGTATCTGTGGTGTTGTTTTCCTCGCACAATTATATTCTTCTCCATGTTTCTCCATCCAACTTAGTCACTTTACGCATTTTATTCCTTATTAATGTACGTACATAACCAAGGTCGCATTTCATAAGAAAAAAGTCATAGGAAATTCTAGTCAACAGGAAAAAACATACGAACATTATTACTCACCATCTAAAATAGTCACTTCTAATGCCCAAAGGTGCGGTTAGCAAAATATCTGTGATCCAAGGGGATAATGGCCTCAATGGCTTCCGTTCAGGTTCATTTCCTGCAGAGCAATTAGCTTTCTCCTGTACGGAATAACTTGTTGTCGCCTGGTCAGAGTTGTCATTACATTCTGCAACTTTGAAGATTGGCCTATTGTAGTGAGTTAAAACTCTAAGAATTTCTCCACAGGCCAAAGCCCACTGCTCTGAGTACTCTTTCTGCAGCCAAAAGGACACTGTATGAGCAACAGCACTCCAACCAGCTTCAAGCAAGAGAATTTAAAACATCCAGGACTTAAAAGGGCCTTACCTCAGAAGTTTGGGTGAATAAAGAGATGAAGGAATTGAATGGGGAACCATGCCTATCATAACTCAGTGTCCCATCTATGATGCGTGAAAGAATTGGATGTACAACTGCATGACCATGCTCTGGGTGATGAAGAACAAAAGTTGCTGCAGAATTTTCGAAAAGTTTGTCAGTTTCTTTCTTCAAATGCCTATAGCATAACATGTAGATATCAGAAGTCATATATTACCTAATACTTCATCTACCAAACGTTTTTCTTTTGAAGGATAGCAACTTTGAATGAGCTGCACACAAGCAAAAGAAAGGTGAAGGAGTCAAGTCAACAGATTTGACAAAGATATTATCACAGAAAACACTAAAATTATGGTAAGAGATACAATACCTGAGCTACATCCTCCGGGAATTGCTCGCTGTCAGATGTGAACTGACCAAAGTACTCAACATAGGCCAAAGTTTGTGCCTTCAATCAGAAAAAATAACAAAAGTGTCTCGTTAATCAGGTGTCTTCGAAGTTGCAGCAATATCCCTAATAATTCAACCATCAGTAGGGTACCTGTTTCTGCTGCGCATCATGCGGCGGGGGCCAGAACAGTGATGAGAATTGGAGACCATCAATCCATTTCCCATTTGATGCTGACATACTTGGCTGTTTAAGGACCTGCGCCAAGAAACTATAGAGAAAGCCTCAGAAAGAAAGAAATTAGAAAAACAGCTTGGTTATCAATAAAAGCTTAATTAAGCAACGCCAAGCTGAAGTCTCTGGTTAGTTTATCCATCTATGACATCTATAATTCTTATAAGCTACTTTCCTCGGAACCATAAGACTTCAGCAAGGCGCTCGTTCTCCTATTGTCGACATCTTCAATCACCCCACATGAAGGGGGTGTTGCATCCCACAAAGTGACCAGAAATCATATCAACCAATCCCAACCATAGGCGCTTTAACAGCTCTGCATTCAAAAATGTAGCAGAAGAAAAAACGAAAGAAGGAAAGGGATATTATTATATATGTCATTTCAGTAAAGTTTAAAATAAGAAATAATACCAAAACTCTACAAAAGAAGTTCATTTACATCCCCAACCTTTAACCAAGTCAGAAATTGTTTTTAACTCCAAAACGGTTCAAGTTAGAACCTCAAACTCTCAAAACCAGAGCTTTCAACTGTCTAGTCATAGCAAAAGGGCCAACGAGGAGGCGCATGAGCGTGTGCACACCCAAGAAATATGTCAGTGTAATGAAAACAGCAGTTACTCGGGATGTATTTGATACAATGTAAGACACGTGACAGTCCGCGCTTGAGCTCCGGTACCAACTCTTTGAGCCAATCTCTGCAGCAAGCATCATTTTATTTATTGATTGATTCCGTCCACCGAGCCTCGTCACTATCTCCTCGCAATATGAGGAAGCAGCCCCGATTTCCAGCTATGGCTGCCTCCTCCGACTGTTAGGAGAAGATGCAGCGGGGGTGATGCAGACATTGATGTAGATGCTACAAGGTAGACATAAATGCTGCCCCTTCCCAAACAAGAGAACTCTTTTTTGTGTGTGTGCTTGGATGGGTTGTAGGAGGAGGCTAATTTCGAGTGCTGAGGTAAATTGAATGGTTTGGTTTACGAGTTGAGGGGCGTCTTTTTGACTTGAGAAAGTGTCAAGGTGTGTAAAATGGATGTGTTTGTTATTGCAGGTACACAAACAGAAGCATCAAATTCTTAATGAAAACGCTAAAATGTTATTTTTCTTTCTCGAGAACGCATCAAAACGTTCCAATTGTAATGGAAGAAGAAGAACGCTGAAACAGCACAAAATCTAAATAGCCAGCATACTTTGTATGGTCCAAAAACAGAGCAAAAAACTCTGAATCAATAAGACCCGAAAAGCAGAAACCAGAAAGGAAAAAAAAAACAATAACGACACGCTACTTTGTAAGGGAAGGATTGTAATCCCCTATGGCTACTGTTAAAGTTCATACAAATCTGAACATAATAATACACGGTCAACATACATCAGATGTCCTAAACTTTGCATATTCTCAATATCACTCATTTTTAATTAGGTGAATTTGATTAGATCCCTCCACGCTAAATATAGCAACTATACAAATGCAAAATATCTCCTCTCGGATCCGTGACTATCGGAAGTTTAACAGCAGAAGAACACAAAGCATACAAACTGGAGTTCAATCTGCACATCAGAAATTTGAAAAGCAGAAAATTCCTAGAAATACGAATTCACCCGTTTCTTTCGAGGTTTGTGCTTGTCAGATTCTTTTTAGCTGTGAATCAGATTCCAGGAGCCACATGGATTCACTAGATTTATACTTTAAGTAGAAATAATTTCGCAATAACTATTTCAGCCATAGTTTTTTTTTTTTTTGGCGACCATATCTCAGCTGCGATTACTTCCACAGCTACGAAATCTACACGCTGAAAATGACCCCCATCAGAAGAGCAAAACCCAGCTCAAATCCACACTACTCGCTCAAAAGCCAAAATCGTCCCGAGATTCGCACGAACAAGCATCCATCTCGCGTTGATCTGCTCGAGAGGCTACAAAAAGACCCGCAACGCAATCAGCTCAGAAACGCCGCCAGAATACAAACATCCCAAACAAAACTATCGCCAGCACCTCGCCCGGACATACCGAGGCACGGATTACCCGCGAATCTACCGGCTCCGTGGGCTACGAACAGGAATCAAGCCAGCGAAGTAGCACATACATCAGCGTAGAATTAGCAGAAAAAATACGCTGGCGGCGAGAAAGGGGGAGGAGGTGGTGGGAGCTTTACCGCTACTGGGCGCGCTTTAATCTGGAGCTCCCGGGGCGAGCCGGCAGCGCCGGCGCTGGGATTTGCGCGGCGGCGGGTGGTAGACGGAGGCGGAGCCGGAGGTGAGGAGAGAGAAAAGCTTAGGCCTGAGGGGCGAGGAGAGGCGAGAAAAAGATTTTCCCGTAATGCGGAGGAGTAGGCGGTGGTGTGTCTAGTGTTTGCTCTGTTATTTCACTCGCTGGGCAGCGGGAGGGGCCCACACGGTTGGTTATCTCGCTGACGCGTGGGCGTGGAGGTACGGGCCCGCAGGTCGGAGAGAGGTGGGTGCGTGCGAGATACTTATTCCCGCGTGCGCGGCTGGGGGCTGGCGAGATCGCCTCCTGGCGCTGCTGACATGGCGCTTGATATTTTCGGGGGGCGCATGGCATGTATGGCCATGGATGACCCCATGCCATCCGTCGGGCATATTCGCATGCCACATGCATTTGCCAGTTGGCCCCTCCAACTGTAAGGAAATTTTGAAATGGCTCCGAAATTTGGTGCTTGGTGATGGTGCTCTCTTCTTCTTTTGGCTAAATCTAAATCGCGTATTCCGTTTTCTTATATCTAACTATCCCGGTTGAGGAAGATGTGTGTTGAGAAGACAGGGACCTACGGCAGGCTCCCTACCAAGTTTCAAGACGATGATGATGATAGAGTGCCTCGCCCTCACATGATGGTTGTAACTTGTAACCACCTCTCTTTTGCGGAAATCGTAAAGTCTCTCGATTGATGTTTTGGCTTAGGTTCATTTTTCAAAGAGATTTTGGGTGGAAAACCTCTCCTCGCTTGTTATTATTCGAAAAAACCGATGGAAGGGTGAAGAGGTTCGAGATTAGATGAAACAACTAGCACCATTGGCTTAGATGCTCATGTGCCTTGTGGTTTATTTAGCTATTTTTGTGCTCGACATGAAGCTTAAGTAAGCTGAAGTTTTTTGTTGGTTCTACTCATTCTTAATCATCTATATCTTCTTATGTCCTCGCTAGGCTCAGGAAAATGACAAGATGTGCTCGCAGGGCACGGTCCTTTAGCGGTTTATGTAGGGGTTCGTAGCATGGAAAACAAAAAATTTCTATCGCATACAAACAAACAAGCCAAGATCTATCTACTAGATTGCAGCAACGAGTCGATGGAATAACTCACCCTCGAAGATTCCAAAGTGTTTAACGAGAGCAGATTCTCGTGGGTGATGTAGTCGTACTCTTTCCGATCTCAAGATCGCGTAGACGATCCTTCCAAATACCACGTTCGGTAGCGCCCCATGATCGGTCACACGTTCGACTCGACGAAGACCTTCCTCTCCCTTGTTCCAAAGAAAATGGAGGTTGTAGCACTCTCCTCGTGATTCCTAAGAAGACTGGCGTGGTACCTAAGTAGAGGGAAATCCATGAGGCTTCGCCTTAAGCCGGTGCGAGTATGGTGGAGCTTATGAGAGAGGCTATTAGTGGTCTAGTAATTAGACACACCAATTAGAAGGCTCTAAACCAATTAGAAGGCTCTAAACCGAAATAGCTCTAAACCGGGGTTTAGATCTAGGGTTTAGTTTAGAGGATAGGAAACTTATGTGTTAGGAGGGGAGGCCCTGCCCCTCCCTTTATAGGTGGGAGGGCCGGCGGCCAAGGGGAGGGAGTGGAGTCCCTCCCCAACTCGGCCTTGAGGTGGGGCGCCGGCTTGGGGAGGAGGGAATCCCTCCCCAACTCGGTTTGGAGCTCCTCTTTCCCACTTTCCAATTTTGGCAGTTTGACTTTTCAAACTTGCTATTTGACTTTCCAAATTAGGATTTGAATTAATCCCTTATTTAGAACAGCGATGACACTAAGTACATGATGCAATCATTCTAACATGCAATGACACATTCATGTACCACTTCCCTCTCCGGAGTGCCGGACATTCCGGGACCTTCTAGAATGTTCCTGATGAAAACACCGGAACCATTCCACTACTCCGAAACGGGACTTTCCTTATATGAATCTTATTCTCCGGACCATTCCGGATCTCCTCGTGATATCCCGGATCCCATCCGAGACTCCGAACAACATTCGGTCTCTTTCTCATAATACCATAACTACTCAAACAACGTCAATCCTTATGTGTCTCCCTACGGTTCGTGAATTATGCGACATGATCGAGACACTTCTCCTAACAATAACCAATAGAGGAATCTGGAAATTCATATGGCTCCTACATATTTCTCGATTACATTGCGATCGAATGAACCACTTACATACGATACCAATTTCCTTTCTCACGATATGTTACTTATCCGAGGTTATGATCGCTTGATCTCCGCATACCTAGTTCATCCTCGCATCGATAAGTACTCTTTCTCGTTCCGTGATATGTGATCCCTTGTGACCAAGTCACATGCTTGCAAGCTAATTGGATGACATTTCACCGAGAGGCCAGAGAATATCTATCTCATGTGGATGGACAAATCCACTCTTGATCCATGTGTTTCAACCAATACTTTCCGAACACTCAATGCCACCTTTATAGCCACCTTTACGGTGTGGTGTTTGATGACATCAAAGCATCCATCCAGAAAGGTGATATGCATGATCTCATGGTCGAAGGAATTAGGTTACTATGTATCGAAAGCATATAGCAATTGAACTATTGAAATGACTTGATCTTTATGCTACGCTTATCTATAGGAGTATGTCCACCATATCATTCTCCTAACGATATGATCTTGTTGTTGATAACATCTCAATGTTCATGATAGGGAAACCACAATCATCAATCAACCAACAAGCTAGTGTAGTATAGAGGCTATACTAGGGACTTCAAATTAAGTTTACAAATCACACAAGTATTAATGTTTCCTTGTTAATACTATTATAGCATGAATGTAAACATTTATCATAAACACAAAGATATATAATAATAACTACATTTATTATTGCCTCTAGGGCATATCTCCAAGCCTCCCACTTGCACTAGAGTCATCTAATCTAGATTACATGGTAATATACCGAACACCCATGGCGGTTTGGTGTTGGTCATGTTTTGCCCTCGGGAGAGGTTTAGTCAACGGATCCGCCACATTCGATCGTGTGTACTTTGCAAATCTTTATATCCCCATCCTGGATATGTTCTCGAATAGCGTGAAAACGCAGCTTGATATGCTTGACTTCTTGTGTGACCTTGGTTCTTGCGCATTGGCTATGGCGCCCATGTTATCACAAGATAGACATTGGGTCCAGCGCACTAGGAACCACACACCCAGCTGTAATGAACTCTTTCATCCATATCGCTTCTTGTGAAGCCTCCAGCGACCATGTATTCTCGATTCATTGAAGATCTCGCCACAACGCTTTGCTTTGCACTCCTCCATAATCACGCACCATTCAAAATAAATACGTATCCAGTTGTGATTTAGAATCATCCGGATCGGTGTTCCAACTAGCATCGGTGTAACCATTAACAACGAAATGTTCATCACCTCCATAAGAAAGAACCATATCCTTAGTTCTTCTCAAGTACTTAAGAATGTTTTGATCACGTCCAATGATCCACTCTGGATCACTTTGATATCTGCTAGTTAAACTAACGATATGCAATGTCGGTCTAGTACATAGCATGGCATACATTAGAGATCCTATGGTGATGCATAGGAGTCTTACTCATCCTTTCTCTATCTTCTGCCGATGGGACTTTGAGTTTTACTCAAGGTCGTATTGAGCAACATGGGCAAGAACCCTTTCTTGCTATCTTCCATTCCAAACCTCTTTAGAACTTTGTCCAAATATGTACTTTGTGACAATGATATTTGGCGTTCGATCTATCTCTATAAATCTTTATGCCTAATATGTAAGCTTTCGCCAAGATCCTTCATTGAAAAACTATTATTCAAATATTCCTTGACACTATTAAGAAGGTCTACATCATTCCCAATCAACAATATGTCATCCACATACAAGATTAAGAATGCTACAGAGCTCCCACTCACTTTCTTGTAAATACAAGCTTCTCCATAAGTTTGTATAAAACCAAAACTTTTGATTACCTTATCAAAAGCGTTGATTCCAACTTCGATGCTTGCTTCAATCCATAGATGGACCGTTGAAGTTTGCATACCTTGTTAGCATCTTTAGGATCGACAAAACCTTTGGGTTGCATCATATACAACTCTTCATCAATGTCTCCATTGAGGAATGCTGTTTTGACATCCATCTGCCATATCTCATAATCATAATATGCAGCGATTGCTAACATAATCCTTACAAATTTTAGCTTCACATGGTGAGAAAGTCTCATCGTAGTCAACTCCTTGAATTTGTCGAAACCCTTTTGCGACAAGTCGAGCTTTATAGACGATAACATTACCATCAAGATCTGCTTTCTTCTTGAAAATCCATTTGTTCTCGATGACCTTCCGCCATCCGTAAGTCCACCAAAGTCCATACTTGGTTTTCGTACATGGATCCAATCTCGGATTTCATGGCTTCTTGCCATTTATTGGAATCTGGGCTCATCATCGCTTCCTCATATGTCTCGGGGTCATCGGTGTTGTCCACCAACATGACATTCATAACGGAATCATACCAATGCAGGTGGTACGAGTTCTCGTTGACCTCCGAGGCTCAGAGTAACCTCAACCAAGTTTCATGATCACCATCATTAGCTTCCTCTCTTATTGGTGCAGCACCACAGAACTTCTTCCGGTGTGCGCTACTCGCAATTCGAGAGAAGGTTCGACAACCTCGTCGAGTTCTACTTTCCTTCCAGTCACTTATTTCGAGAGAAATTCCTTCTCTAGAAAAGATCCATTCTTGGCACAGAAGATTTTGCCTTCGGATCTATGATAGAAGGTATACCCAATAGTTTCTTTCGGGTATCCTATGAAGACGCATTTTTCCGCTTTGGGTTCAAGCTTGTCCGGCTGTAACTTCTTTACATAGGCTTTGCATCCTCAAACTTTAAGGAACGACAATTTAGGTTTCTTCCCAAACCATAATTCATATGGTGTCGTTTCAACGGATTTAGACGGTGCCCTATTTAAAGTGAATGCGGCTGTTTCTAATGCATAACCCCAAAATGATAGTGGCAAATCTGTAAGTGACATCATAGAACGAACCATATCTAAGAGAGTTCGATTACGACGTTCAGACACACCATTACGCTATGGTGTTCCCGGCGGTGTCAACTGCGAAAGTATTCCATATTTCTTCAAATGCTCGCCAAACTCGTAACTTAGATATTCACCTCCACGATCAGAACGTAGAAATTTAATCTTCTTGTTACGTTGATTCTCTACTTCACTTTGAAACTCCTTAAACTTCTCGAAAGTTTCGGACTTATGTTTCATGAAATAGATATACCCATATCTACTCAAGTCATCCGTGAAGGTAAGAACATAACGATAACCAACTTTGATGCTACACTCATTGGACCACACACATCGGTATGTATGATTTCCAATAAGTCAGAGCTCGCTCCATTATACCGAAAATGGAGTCTTAGTCATTTTACCCATCGGACATGCTTCGCATCTTTCAAGTGATTCAAAATCAAGTGATTCAAGAAGTCCATCGAATGGAGTTTCTTCATACGCTTCACTCCAATGTGACCAAGACGACGATTGCCACATATAGGTCGAATTATCGCTTGATTTCAAACGTTTAGCTTCAATGTTATTAATATGTGTATTTCTACTATCGAGATTCAACAAGAATAGACCATCTATCAAAGGTGCATGTGCATAAAACATATTACTCATATAAATCGAACAACCATTATTCTCAGATTTAAACAAGTAACCGTCTCAATAAACAAGATCACGATATAATGTTCATGCTTAACGCAGCACCAAATAACAATTATTTAAGTATAAAACTAATCCCGATGGTAGATGAAGAGGTAGCGTCTTGACCGCGATCACATCAACCTTTGATCCGCTTCCTACGCCGCGTCACCTCGTTCTTCACTAGCTTCCGTTTATTTCGCAGCCTCTGCTTCGAGTTACAAATATGAGCAACCGAACCAGATCAAATACCCAGCACTACTACGAATACTAGTGAGATACACATTAATAACATGTATATCGATATACCTTTCTTCTTGATGTTGCCGTTCTTCAAATCCGCCAAGTACTTTGGGCAATTCCGCTTCCAAGGACCTTCTCCCTTGCGGTAAAAGCACTCGATCGGGCTTGGGTCCAGCCTTGGTCCTCTTCGTCGTGGTAACTTTCTTACCACCCTTCTTGAAGTGTCCTTCGCTTAGACTTGCCTTTCTTGAATTTGGTGGTCTTATTGACCATCAACACTTGGTGCTCTTTCTTGATCTCCACTTGCAGATTTTAACATAGCAAATAGTTCGCAACTCTTTGTTCATGTTACGCATGTTGTAGTTCATCACAAAGTTCTTGTAACTTGGTGGTAGTGATTGGAGGATGCGGTAAACCCCAAAGTATTAGGAATCACTATACCCAAACTTTGAAGTTTATTTGCGTGCCCGGACATCTTAAGCACATGCTCACCTTGACGGAGCTACCCTCTTCCATCTTGCGCTTAAAGAACTTTTCAAGCTTCATAACTTTCAATTGCCGCATGAGTCTCAAAGATTAATTTGAGATCCTCGACAATATCATATGGATCGACTCTTCAAACCTTTTCAAGCTCGATTCTAAACCATACAAGATAGCACACTGAACTATGGAGTCTTGATTCTTAGAGTGAGGTAAACATTCTTTACTTCATCGGTAGCATCACCGCAGTGGGTCACCTAGCGGTGCATCCAGCACATAGGTCAAATTACCACCGTGAGGACAATCCTCAAATTGGGAACCAATCCGAAGTTGCTTCCATTGTTTTCAACTTTTCTTTCTCTAGGAACGCATTAAAATTGATGGTAGGGCTGCCATTGATCTACAACATATTTGCAATAGTTTAGACTAAGTTTATGACAAATTGAGTTCAAATTAATTAATGAAATTAAACTAGGTGAACTCCCTCAAAACAACATCCCTCACATTGTTTTAGTGATCACATGAACCAAATCCACTACATCAACACCGATCATCACGAGTTGATATAGTTTCAATGGCGAACAATCATCATGTTCATCATATCTACTATATGATTCATGCTTTACCTTTCGGCGATCCGTGTTCCCGAGGCCATGTCCGCATGCTAGGCTCGTCAAGATCAAACCTTAGCTACCGCATAAGCAAATCTGGCTTGCTTACGTTGTATTCACCAGCGAATCAAAGACACCCGATCATCACGTGGTGCTTCAAGCGCAAGCTTTGCAACGTGCATACTAAGGGTGAACACTTTAGAACTTGAAATTTATGTGCATGAGGGATCATCTTATAATGCTACCGCTGCCTACTAAGCAATACAAGATGCATAAAGGATTAACATCACATGCAATTCATAATATGTGATATGATATGGCCTTTCTTCTTTGTGCTTCCGATCTCCATCTTCAAGCATGAACATGATCTCCATCATCACCGGCATAGCATCAAGGTCAATGACGCTTCTTCATGGTTGTCGCCCACTTCAACTATTACAACTATTTTGAATAGACACGCAGTCTTAACAGAAATTAAAGACAACCATATGGCTCCGCCGTGCCAACTTACAATAAGGAACATTGCATACATCAAATATAGTCACAATCATGGCCATATCACATCATGCACACCTCGCAAAACAAAGTTACGCTTCTACTTTCTTTGCATATTTTACGTGGTTTGGGGCTTTCAATAAGTGTCGTTCTAACTTACGAACAAGAACCACAACATTGATACTAGCATTGTTGATTACCCGTTGTAAATTGGATCTTTACTATGCTAGGAGAAACATGCACCATAAAGCCACTTATGCAATACGAGTTGCATGTCAAACGTGGAGCAAGTCTCATGAACGATGTCATGTAAGGTTAGCGGCCGCTTCATCCCAACATACCGCAAGATGCAAAGTACACAAAAGCAATCTACAATAAAAGCATCAACGCCCACAATGACCATTGTGTTCTACTCGCAACAGATCTACATATAGACACGGCTCACGATACCACCGTAGGGGTTCGTAGCATGGAAAACAAAAATTTCTATCGCATACAAACAAACAAGCCAAGATCTATCTACTAGATTGCAGCAAGCAGTCGATGGAATAACTCACCTCGAAGATTCCAAAGTGTTTAACGAGAGCGATTCTCGTGGGTGATGTAGTCGTACTCTTTCCGATCTCAAGATCGCGTAGCGATCCTTCCAGTACCACGTTCAGCAGCGCTCCCTTGATCGGTCACACGTTCGGATTTTCGACGAAGACCTTCCTCTCCCTTGTTCCAGTGAGGGCGGAGGTTGTAGCACTCTCCTCGTGATTCCTAAGAAGACCTGGCGTGATGCAGGAAGTAGAGGGAAATCATGAGGGCTTCGCCTTAAGCCGGTGCAGTATGGTGGAGCTTATGAGAGAGGCTATTAGTGGTCTAGTAATTAGACACACCAATTAGAAGGCTCTAAACCAATTAGAAGGCTCTAAACCGAAATAGCTCTAAACCGGGGTTTAGATCTAGGGTTTAGTTTAGAGGATAGGAAACTTATGTGTTAGGAGGGGAGGCCCTGCCCCTCCCTTTATAGGTGGGAGGGCCGGCGGCCAAGGGGAGGGAGTGGAGTCCCTCCCCAACTCGGCCTTGAGGTGGGGCGCCGGCTTGGGGAGGAGGAATCCTCCCTCGGTTTGGAGCTCCTCTTTCCCACTTTCCAATTTTGGCAGTTTGACTTTTCAAACTTGCTATTTGACTTTCCAAATTAGGATTTGAATTAATCCCTTATTTAGAACAGCGATGACACTAAGTACATGATGCAATCATTCTAACATGCAATGACACATTCATGTACCACTTCCCTCTCCGGAGTGCATTCGGGACCTTCTAGAATGTTCCCGATGAAAACCTAATCATTCCACTACTCCGAAACGGGACTTTCCTTATATGAATCTTATTCTCCGGACCATTCCGGATCTCCTCGTGATATCCCGGATCCCATCCGAGACTCCGAACAACATTCGGTCTCTTTCTCATAATACCATAACTACTCAAACAACGTCGAATCCTTAAGTGTGTCTCCCTACGGTTCGTGAATTATGCGGACATGATCGAGACACTTCTCCGAACAATAACCAATAGAGGAATCTGGAAATTCATATGGCTCCCACATATTTCTACGATTACATTGCGATCGAATGAACCACTTACATACGATACCAATTTCCCTTTGTCTCACGATATGTTACTTATCCGAGGTTATGATCGTAGGTTTATCTGCATACCTAGTTCATCCTCGTTACTGATAAGTACTCTTTTCTCGTTCCCGTGATATGTGATCCCTTGTGACCAAGTCACATGCTTGCAAGCTAATTGGATGACATTTCACCGAGAGGGACCAGAGAATATCTATCCGTCATGTGGATGGACAAATCCCACTCTTGATCCATGTGTTTCAACCAATACTTTCCGAACACTCAATGCCACCTTTATAGCCACCCTGTTACGGTGTGGTGTTTGATGACATCAAAGCATCCATCCAGTCAAGGTGATATGCATGATCTCATGGTCGAAGGAATTAGGTTACTATGTATCAGAAAGCATATAGCAATTGAACTATTGAAATGACTTGATCTTTATGCTACGCTTATCTATAGGAGTATGTCCACCATATCATTCTCCTAACGATATGATCTTGTTGTTGATAACATCTCAATGTTCATGATAGGGAAACCACAATCATCAATCAACCAACAAGCTAGTGTAGTATAGAGGCTATACTAGGGACTTCAAATTAAGTTTACAAATCACACAAGTATTAATGTTTCCTTGTTAATACTATTATAGCATGAATGTAAATATTTATCATAAACACAAAGATATATAATAATAACTACATTTATTATTGCCTCTAGGGCATATCTCCAACAGTTTAGGACCTCTTTGACTGCAAGGATTCTTATAAGATTTTTCACTACAAAGGTCACTTGATTCATAGAACTAAGTTTATAGGAGATTTTTGTGATGATTCCTTTGCACCATATTTTGAAGATAAACCTTTTCAAGATAACTTGGTACAATCTCAATTCCCAAGGATTCGAGTGGGCATGAAATTACAGTCGGGATTTTCTTTAAATCTGTTTTTTGGAATCCATCAAATCAAAGGGGTCCTACAACTCTCCAACGATCTTCGAGATGCTGATGCTAGTGCATCGAGTGCCTCATTGATTGTAGTTCCCCTATAAGAAATTTAATCAACAACAAATGATTTGTATAGCCGTGTGCTTTGCAAATGCAGGGTCCAAAAAGTCCATGAGGTACGGCGCCTTTTTCCTCTTCCTACCGATGGTTTTATTTACGAGATGATGATGATGATAGAGTGCCTCGCCCTCACATGATAGTTGTAATTTGTAACTACCTCTCTCTTGCGGAAATCGTAAAGTCTCTCGATTGATGTTTTGGCTTAGGTTCATTTTTCAAAGAGATTTTGGGTGGAAAACCTCTCCTCGCTTAGATTATTATTCAGAAAACCCGATGGAAGGATGAAGAGGTTCGAGATTAGATGAAACAACCAGCACCATTGGCTTAGATGCACATGTGCCTCGTGGTTTATTTAGCTATGTTTGCCCTCGAAATGAAGCTTAAGTAAGCTGAATAATAATTTTGTTGGTTCTACTCATTCTTAATCATCTAATATCTTCTTATGTCCTCGCTAAGCTCAGGAAAATGACAAGTTCTGCTCGGAAGGCGCGGTCCTTGGGCGGTTTAGGACATCTTTGATTGCAAGGATTTTTATAAGAATTTTCACTACATAGGTCACTTGATTCATAGAACTAAGTTTATAGGAGATTCTTGTGATGATTCCTTTGCACCATATTTTGAAGATAAACCTTTTCAAGCTAACTTGGTACAATCTCAATTCCCAAGGATTCGAGTGGGCATGAAATTACAGTCGAGATTTTCTTTAAATCTGTTTTTTGGAATCCATCGAATCAAAGAGGTCCTACAACTCCCCAACGATCTTCGAGAAGTTGATGCTATTGCATCGAGTGCCTCATTGATTGTAGTTCCCCTATAGGAAATTTGTAGACTCCCCGTCATAACGGTCCGCCTTTTAGGACCATTTTTAGTGAGAAGCGGGTGGGGAACCTCTTAAGCCTCCTCGGTGATCATTCGAAAAAAATGCATAGTGATGGCAAATTAGATGGCCAGTATAATAGTTATAGACATAAGCAAAATCTTAGTTGACTTGGGTGTAGATAGACATTGGTTTTGATTAATTGATCTCGGCCTTAACATGCAAGCTTAAGCAGAAAAAAATCATAACGGCGGTTACTTAAAATACAAAAGGAAATGTGTAGTTTCTTAGTTTTGTCAATGTAAACTAAGGACACCAATATGATACGACATTTTTTGTAGAAAATAATAATAATACATAATCAACAACAAATGATTTTTTATAGCCGTGTGCTTTGCAAATGCAGGGTCCAAAAAGTCCATGGGGTACAGCGCCTTTTTCCTCTTCCTACCGAGATGGTTTTATTTGCGAGAGAAAAGGAACACCTTAGCACTTGAAGTGCATGATGGTTGTTCCATTTTACGCGTGTAATTGGCTTATAGTAGCCATCTTGCACGCTAGCCGCTTCTTTTTTTCCATAGGGATGATATAGAGTTGAAATGGGGATATAAAGTTGTTTGTCACGTATACCCAATACTAGTTACTTGTAGAAACGCCAGGGCGCACTTGCATCCTCTCAGTGTACGTGTAACAGGCTGTCAATGACGTACTGTAGGAGAAAAGAAATACCCGATGCAATTTCATGGCTACGTGAGGACCTACCAGCAAAAAGGGAAGCACTAACTGGAATCATCGCTGATGCCATGACAACACAAAACGGTGGCTGATTAGTCCGCCGCCCGTCGCCCGTCGGATGTCCATCGGACGGCCGCGGCGAGACGCGTGCGTCGGTTTGCCCGGCGTGGTGAGGTCACCTGGTCGGCACGCTGGACGGCTGGGGATGACGGATGGTGTCACTGGACGGTGGTACGCGATGCTTCCATTATCATAGTTTAATCAGCAGGTCCGCGGCGACGCTATCATGGTAGGGCCCACCTCTAGCGGGGGTGTTGGCTAGTTGCGCGCAGATCTGTGCGATTAGGCCCCTCCTCCATCCGCTTCGGGGGGGTGTTTTAACTATTTGGGGCATCGGCTGGCTTTGCGTTTGCTTTGCTTTTCTGGGGGTGGTTGATGTAACGTGTATGTATGTGCGCAATGGAGACAGCCGTGGAGATGATAGGGACTCGTCGGGCAATGATTCGCGTGGACGTAGCTGCTGGTCACGGGACGAGTGCTGGCTGGCTGGAAAAGTTGTTACTGCGGCTGCTTGGAGTGTCTGTAAACCACCATTAGTTTAGTTGGGGAGTAAAAAAATATCAGGGAGGGAAGGTTGATGGGGAATGTCGACATGCGTGGCTAGCTGGTTATAGGACAGATCTAGCTAGAAGTAGAAAGAACTTTTGACTTGAAGCATTAGTTTATACTACCTTCATTTCTGAAATATAAGATGTTTTATTTTAAAAAAAATACTAGTATCTAGACATCTTTTAGTGTGTAGTTCAGAGAAAATGAGTGAACCTACATAATAAAGATGTTTAGACACATATATTTTATAAAAAGAATTAAAATATCTGAAAACGGAGAGAGTATATGTTTGCATGACCAAGTGTCCAACTAAATCCGAAAAAGATCAACTTGAGGAGTGTGCACATCTGCATGCCATGCGGACTATATATGCATGCATGGCATGAACACATAGTACTAGCCGGCTTACCAAACCGGTGTTCCATGTGACAAGTACACATGGCTACTGACCACGGGCATGCAGCGTCTAGATTGTTCCATTGTTTGTCCTGTCCACCCGGTCACAAAGCAAAGCAGCGGCATCAATCATGCCTAGTATTTTAGGGAGAGAGAGAGAAAACAATGGGACATGTCGCGCCCACTCACGCAAGAGAGAGAGCATAGAATACAATTAGGCATAAGCACCCAAGTAAAATATCCTAAGCACCTTCGCCCATGGAAGCGTCTGGAACCGTCCTTTTTCTGCCGTAGGGGGCGGGGTAGGTGGAGACGGCCGGAGCCACACGGCGCTCTCCGCAGACGTCGCGTCCGCATCGGACGGCTCGGAAGCGGCCGTGTGTGCCAGCCAAGGTTGACCCGTTCTCGGGGTGGCGAGTGGCGATGACGGCAAGGATACTGACTGACTGACCCGCCGGCAGGGCACGTGTTGAAGGATGAATGGACCAGGTGGCCGCTGCCGGACCGACGACGACAGCGGCTCGACGGCAAATCATGCGTGTCAGAGAGTGTGAGCCAGCTGGCTGAGGCAAACACGAGTTGAAAATGTAATTTGATTGCTGTTATTGGGGTGATAGGATGGTGTGTGCGCACGTGCAGGGCAGCATGGGGAGTTTCTTGGAGAAATGTTCAGATTGCTATCGGCCGGGGTGGTCCAATGTTTATTTCTTCAGCGGTGTGTGCTAATTACAAATTTTACCAGTGATCGCCGACTGGACCGCTGCACTGTAGATTTGCCGTGGGCATCGTCCACGTGCAGCCAGCTTAGCCTACGACAGGACCGCCGAAAGGAAAAGCCCGTACTATACGTGGCCATGGACTGCACTAGCTAGTACTCCAGTACACTGTACGATAAGACATCGACGTCACTCGCGCCAGGGCATGCTATGCGCATCTGCCTATCCATCTACTAGTATCGGAACATCCCCTCCGGCCGGCCTATGACACGATTGTTAAGTGCATCGCAAACTATCTGCGTGGCTGGAAACCGCACGACGTCGCGGCTGCCCGTCCGCACCACCTTGCCGCTTGCCACGGCGACGCGACGCGGAAGTATCCCCAGCCAAGCAGCAAACGATCTCCTCCCTAGATCGTTCGGGATCGCGCGGTGCGGCAGAACTATCTCCAGCCAAGGAAACGATCTCCTCGATCGATCGGGAGCGCGCGGCGCACAAGTATCCCCAGCCAAGCAAACGATCTCCTCGCGGCTCGCGCCAAAGTATCCTGGCCAAGCAAAGCGAAACTATCTCCGCGCCCGCGCCACGAAAGTATCTCGGCCGCAGGCCACACACGAGAGCACCCACGCGCTCGCGGACGCAAGTGGGTGGTGGGTGGTGGGTGGCGAGGCTGGTGGGCGATCGGCCGAACCAATGGCGGGGGAGCAAAAGATATTTATCGGAGTCGAGATCTCCCTGGAGCAACGGGCCCACGCGTCAGGAGTCAGGAGTCAAGACATGGCGTTGGAAAGAGTCCGTGGGCTCCTCCCGCAGTTTTGCCCTCTCGGTCGGCTACGACCCCGGAAGAGTCTGAGAAGCCTCCATTATTACTTTAGAGCATCTCCGGCAGAAGCCGATATTTTAGAACGCTGCAAATTGAGGATAGTCTTGCACTATTCTGCGTTCTTGTGGCTTCATGAAGGCTGTATTCACATAGCCTTCGTTTTAATCCTGTGTTTTAAGCGACAGCTTGACAAACACAAAAACACAATTGCATCTATGAAAAGAAGATCAAAAAACACCAAATAATTCATGCATAAATGGATCTAAAAATCCTCCAACCATCAAAATGACATAGTTCAAGCACAAATAACATAGTTCATCCAAACATAACATGGTTCAAACACAAATGACATTGTTCCAACACAAATGACAAATGACATGGTTCACTTGTCAACATTCTCCATACCACCGCGCTGCCTTCCCCTTTGGAGCCGCCACCGCCGCCGCGGGCCGCTTCGACGTCGTCTTCTTCCCCGGCACGATGGGTGGCAGTGCTGCGTCGGAGGTTGTCCGCGGCAGCTTGAAGAGCGCGCGATCGGCCAACGACCACGCGGCGCCCGCTTAGGGTTTAGGCGCGGTTGATGGCGGGATTATGCGGCGGCGCCACGGGTATGGACGAGTAGGGAGGGAGGGGTGCCGGAGCTTTCCATCGCCGGCGGACACGCGGAGGGGCAGAGCCGACGCTTCGCGAGGATTTTTCGTAGCGATTGGTGTTCTTCGTCGCGTCACACGATAGAAGGCCTACAGAATGTGGAGCTGCAAATTTGACGCTCGGGATAGCGCAAAGTCCAACACCGCTAAATATTGGGCGCTCTATTTTAGAGCACTGGCTGGGAGGTTTATTACAAGCTACTGATTATTTTAAGCTGCGCTATTATAGCGCTTTCTTTGGAGATGCTCTTAGTATGGAAAGAAGTTGACGTGTAAGTCAACCGCGATAGTAGGGTTTATTATCTTTCTTTCTTTTTTCGCGGGGAGTAGGGATTTTACCTTGACGTCGTCGTCGATTGCATGCTTTGTCCTTTGTGTTTTGTCAAAGTGGCGAGCACTAGCTTTAGCTTAGCCGCTTAGAGCATCTTCACTCGTTGGGCCAACTCAGGCCAAAAACCGGACCAATTTTTGGCCGGACGAACGTTTTTAAAGCTTTCGCCCAGCTTTTCCACTCGCGTACCAGGCGAGTTCCCGTCGTTTCCGCTAGAATTTGGCTCAAATTCGGCTTAAGTTCGTTCAAATTTCGGCATAGTTTGTCATACGATGAATACATAACACTTTAAGACCAAAGTTCGGCGAAATTTTAAACAGAGTTCGGCGTAATGTAAACATATTTTGGCCAAGTTCGGCCAGTTCATGCTCAACATCTACGTCATGTTGCCCCTGCGTATCCATAGGTGCTCGACAAGATCATCCTGCAGCTGTTGATGCATCGCCGGATCTCGGATCTCCTGACGCATCGCCGGATCTCGCAGAGGAGCAAAGGATATTTATCGGAACCAAGATCTCCCTGGAACGCCGGGCCCACGCGTCAGGACACGGTGCATGCTATTGCTATGCATCGTGGATGACGGCATGATGAGTCGCTTCGCTGGTGGTGGAAGGAGACCGCGGGCTCCTCCCGCTGTTTTGCGCTCGGTCGACCCGGAAGAGTCTGCGAAGCCACTCCATGGGATTATTAAACAGAATGGTCTACCCAATTATTAGACCAAGCAAGTCAACCGCGAGGAGTAGGGATTACCTTGACGTCGTCGTCGTCGGCTGCATCCTTTGTGTTTTGTCAAAGCAGCGACCACTAGCTTTAGCTTAAGCTAAAGGCTAAAGCCATGGATCGATGGTGGATCGCTGCCATTAAGCAATCAACTAATCAAGAAAATTAACTACAAGGCCCAGGCGTCAGGACATGCCATATAGTAGTATGCATGTATGGAGTGAGGTGAGCTCCTGCGCGGCTGGGTCGCGACGAGGGTGGTCCAGTGGGTGGAGCGAGACCACGGGCACCCGCTGTTCTTTCTCCCCCCTGTCGACTGCTCCCAGAACGAGTTTCTCGAATTTACACGGAAGAGTCTGTGAATTGTGATGCTCTATTCCAACTCCCGCGAGATTATTATGGGGAGTTGACTCGTGACCAAAATTGCTTTAACTGAAAAGAAGTCAATCGCGAGAGTAGAAAAACAGTACGTGGACGTCGTCGTCGTGCAAGCTTTGCGAAAGTGGCGAGCGCACTAGCTTTAGCTTAGGCCAAAGCCACGGGTGTTGGATCGCTGCCATTGAGCAAACGATTAAAAAGATTAAGTAAAGCTACTACTCGTACTGGTCCCTCATTAAGAAATCAATTAAGCACAACGATCTTTGAGAGTAATGGATGTAACTATACAGACAGCTGCACCTCACCAGCATGCGTGGAACGGCAGAAAAATGTGGGGATGGATGGAGATGGTAGTTCAATGCACTATGGGTTGGTGGAGTTGACTAGGTTAGGACTATTTTTTTTTTAATAAAGGACTCAAAAGTAACATCGAGCTAATATTCAGTAAACCTGGTGTTTTCGCAATAACGCAATGTCAAGAGATATACAACACACCAATGATGCACATTACTAAAATATTTAAAAAACAAACATGACACAACATTAACTATCACGTCGTTGGCAACACCCTCAAGGCGAGGAAGGATCTCTGAAAACAGTGACCCTTAAAAGGAAAGCACTCGCCAGCATTGTCATCGACGGATCAAACCACTTAGACTAGATCATCGATTTTCACCGCCAATGAGTTATTTCGAGCACTCTCCAGGCAATGTTGTCATCAAATAAATGGCATATAAACACTACCATTAACATGTAATAACATTAACTACGGTTTACATCTGAATAACTCCGAGAGCAACATTAACTCAAAGTCAACATGTGTTATTAATTTCCCACTTGCCATATCGATGTCATCACCACCTCTCACTTTTTGACAACACCGGACATGTACGCCCACTTACAAATCTTATCGAGCACCACTCAGAAAATGATGAAACCTTTGTCTTTGCAAGTGAGATCCGCGGGACTTGTATGAGTGCCTTCAAGGACCAACGAAGTTCAAAAAGTATGTTGGCCAAGCCAAGGTATATATCCAAGAGGGCAATAACATACCAGTGCCTAGTCGTATGATCGGCGAAGAAGTCATAACTGCAATAGACATATCCTGTGCACGCACATGCGCACATAATCCTGGCGTCGACATCACAACCACATGACCGCAACCATTCCAACATAAATGCGTGCCCAAGCAATACCTGAAGCCAGACGACACTTTCAACAAGACCATCACAAAGTAGGGCCAAAACCTACACACCGTGCAGAAGAAGGGTCACCGTATTGTTTTTGTAGGCGCTTATGTTGGAAGCACACTCCAACGCCCGTGTCGAAGGATGGCACAACACCAACAAAGCTACATCGAATGAAAAAGAAGGAGTATGTATGTCACCACTACCTAGGACGATGATCTCTAGTGTTGTTTGTCAACAAACGGTCACTCATCCAAACCATTCAGGTCGTCGCATGTAGCGTCCCGACAATCCTCCATCCAGGCTCTTTGCCCTACCACACAAGAGCACAAATGTTGACTCATGACAAACGAGACAAAATTTAAGTCAAAATGAGTTCACGAGCGTTACAACATGCAAACGGCGGGAGGTGGTGGTAGAAGTAGTAACCGCCCCACCACGGGAGGAGGAGGACAAACGGGAATGCGTCCACTAGCAATGATTTGATTTTGCCTTAAAGTGGTCCATGTGGGAAATGTTGTGTGTGTTTTATTTTTAGTTAAACGAAGTGAAAATGTTACATGAAACAATTTTTGTTTACAAAATAAAAACGAATGCTTACAACGTGTGTACAGCAATGGCTGAGTAAGATGCATAAAATAATTAGAGAGGCATCGACAACTCAGATGAAGTGATGATGCTTCCATTACCACTAAATTTAGGCCTATTTGCTTGATGTGAATTATAGTAAGAAAATGATAACAAAAGGTCTAAAACACTTTGTAACCCTAGACTATTCCATTTCGGAATTATAGTAGGTTGTATGAGGCCAGAAAATATTTGATTGACAAAACTAAGACCGTCTTTATGAAAAAAAAAAGATTCATAATGGAAGAGGTGGTAATTTGCATGAGGTGATGCTTGAAGTTACGCTGAACGAGTCCTCCTCTCGTAAGAAAAAGAGAGGCGGCGGCTAGGGTGAAAACCCTAGCAGCCGCCGCAATCTACTTCATCCTTGCCGTCTACGTTTGTAAATCGACGGGTCCCCGCCTCCTCTGCTTGTCGCTCCGAGGGGGGTGGAGACCTCGAACCTACACTCGGCGTTGTATAAGGTCCCTAAAGTTAGAGTTTGGTCAAACGGCATCGACACTATGGCGGCTATGGCGGCGTTGAGCGGGACAAGAATAAAGTATACCCGTCTCCTCTTCCACCTCGTCTGCGACGATCTTGCCGTTGGCGTTGGCGTTGAGAGGCGGATTAAATCACCGCTTCCATGGAGTGGTGGATCTCATCCAGTCTACGTGTGTTATAGGTTTGGTGTTACAAGTTTCAGATCAATTTAAGGGTTCAATGACGACTGCTTCAGCTCTGGGGCGCTGGTCCTTAGGGCACGCTCACGGAGACTTCCCGACTGTCATCAACAACATCAGGCCGGCTCCGGTAAGGGAGCGACGACGGCGGCGCGTCAGCGGCTCGCAATAGCAGCGGTTGTAGTGATCTCTAGTGGGACGTTGCGCTCAGGTATCTATTTGCATGACTCCCCCGAAAGTAAAGTAGGGGGAGAAAAACTGAAAATATCAGGTCAGCCTTTGACAGCCTGCTTAACAAGTCAACCCATCCAACAAAGTGCGCAGTTGTAATTCATCGAGTTTTTCTCCCTTGACAAAGAGAAACACGGTTGAAATATTGTGCCGCACGCACCTCGTACATCAGACGGTCATCTACGACACCTTGGAGTAGCTTGTAGTACCGAAGTGATGAGCCAAATCAGTTGAAGAAAAAGTGATGAGCCAATTCCGATCGGCACGTGCAGCCGAGCCGCCGGTCCCGGCAGGCGGCATGGGCGGGAGCTCGTCGTATACGGTACCTACGCCCGGAACGGATAAGCCGACGGTCGTGTCGGGGTTCCACTTCTACCCATGCGCGCTTCGGTTCGGTTCGGGTCTGTGAGGCTGCCGCGCGTGCCACGGTTCGCCCAGGGCTACCGCGCGCGCGAAGGCCGGCCAGGAAACGCCGTAGTAGGATAGGACTAGCGAGCGGGTACCGAGGGAGGAAAGAACAATCTCTCTGTTCGGGAACGTGCACACGGCCGGGGACTTTTCCGCGACTAGAAAGTTCTCTTTGGAAATATACTCGCATACACGCATGTTCGGTTCTGCTTTGGTCTGATCCTGATCGTCTGGTCGAGGAGGCACGTGCGTGTCTCTTGCTTGTTAATGAATAGGAGAAGAGCTGGAAGCTGCGTTTTTTATTTTATTTTATTTTGGGAATAATAAGCTGAAGGCCGTGAGCTAAATCTGGCCCAAGTGAACTACTACTCCAAGATCGGCCACTCGAGGAAGTGTAGGCGTCCAGGCAACTCGTCAGCCCAAACAGCGTCCATTGGGCTGTGAGCTAAATCGGGCCCAAATGAACTACCCAATACGGGAGAAGGAAAATTTTATTATTTAGACGTCCAGGCAACTCTTAGCCCAAACAGCCTGTCCTTAGACACGTTTTAGTGTACTGATTATACACATGAATCTATACCAATATAAAAAGTCCCAGAAGGGGGCAGATCCAAAGAATCCCGGCCGTTGAATTGTCATCTAATCTATACCAATATAAAAAGTCCCAGAAGGGCGCAGATCCAAAGAATCCCGGCCGTTGAATTGTCATCTAAGGCTCCTAATGTTCTCCGTCATTAGCGCTAAAACAGACTGAGCGGACAACTCCATCGCTGAGCAAAACTCCCGTTTGGCTAACCAAGCAGCCGTATTTCCCCAGAAAGGCCACCGCGCCCTAGCGCCGCCGACGCCACCGACTGTTACCAGCTCGACTGTCGCAGCCCATCGTTCCCAGATCGGTCATCTCTGCCGCTACTTCGCATCTCGGCCATCGCCGCCGCCCCCGTCCCCGCCCCGCCCCTCACTAGTCTAGACAAGTTTTTGACATCTTGTTTAATATTTTAGCTAAGAGGTGTATCTTCTTTTTATGAAAATTTTATTGATCTATTAATCAGCATGTACAGTAGTATATAAAAGTCTAAAAAAAATAAAAAAAATAGCCCGAGCCAAAAGAAAAACCGTCCCCTTGCCGTCCCAAAAAGAGAAGTGTATCTGATACTAGAACATAAAATGACAGACAAAGACAAAGCCACGGTAAATAGATGTAGGGTCGAGGCAATTAGTAGCACTAACTTGAATGGTGCATATATCGTTAAAAAAGATGGTGCATAGGAGCCCACAAATTGGCAGCGGTAGGCCGACGCTAGCTGCTGCGTAGACACATGGCTCGGCCCATCGCCAGTGCATCGTGTCTGGCGTTGGATTGGATGCAGCACCACGCCATGCATGATCGACCAAAGTCGGATAATTTGAGCCTATGCACTAGTTAACTTAACTAAGATTGGTCATAGTGGAGGTAATTTCACTAGTAACTAAGAATCCAAGTTAGTATTTTTGCTTATGTGGCAATGATTTAATGAAGAGAGAGATGGATTGAGTAACTAGCTATGTTACTATAACATCACACATACCAAGGCAAAGTGTCTACAACCTAATTAATATGACATTGCATGTTATCATACCTAAGTTATTTCCCACTATGACCAGCCTAAAAAGATCAAATCCACAGAAACTAGTCTATATATTTATGGACCCCGATTGCTAAGGCCCCCCATCCAGGTACGTACACGAGAGCCCATTCTCTTAGGGGCAAATCTGAACGAATCGGCACCGACTGCGTTGGGGTAAATCCCCTCGTCGCATCGACTTCTCCTCTTACCTCCTCGTTTTCTTTCTCCGTTCTCCAATCACCGCCAACAATTATGTGCCACTCTAATAAAGTCGAGATTTCTAGATCTTTTTAGGGAAATAAGGGAGGAGGAGGAGAATATCTTGATTTGTTAATTTGCAGCCCTTTTGAGGGAATTAACGGTTAGTACAATCTCCTCCCATCTATGGACCCATAGGATACCATTTTCTGGTGCCTAAGTTACACATACTTAGGTATCACATACCTAAGATATGCATACCTAAGTTACATATATATCTAGGTATCACATACCTAAGGTGTACGTACCCTGCATACGTGAATATATATGTAACTTGCTTCCGTATGTTTTAGATATGTGATACCTTGGATATATGTAACAAGGATATATGTAAGTTAGGTATGTAAAGTCTAGGTATGTGAAATTTATATACGTACACCATCAGGTATGTAAGAATTTGAATAAAATACAGGTATATACGCATAAATCAATTCGTACACATGAACAACATCAAGCAAGGGAAAATATGTAGATGTGCTTGGGTACACAAAAGACACCAAAAGTTACGCTGACATGGACAACTTTGCACTGTTTCACCGGATCCCAGGCAAAATACCCCAGCACCTTGCTACTACCACCGGCCTGGTACACCACCACCGGCGTTGGAGCCCCAACACCGTACCATTCTCGCCCGTAGGACTTACATTCCTTATTGCTGCTAGCTACTGCTTGCTTACTTATAATAAACTGCTGTCACTTTATCTCACCAACCTAACTATACAACAAAAACAACAAAAACAACAACAATAATAAAGTAATCACGCATGCCACATTATCTCACCACACCAACCTAACTATACAACAAGTGAACAACAAGAACAAACGGTGCAGTAATCACACGCACTATACGTACGCATGCATGCACGGACAGCGTGCGCCGGAGCTAGCTTTGGGGAGCATGTAGCCATGTAGGCACGACCGGCGGCGAGGATATCGGTTTATAGCGGCCGGCGAAAGCTACCAGATGAAGCTCATCTCGGCGTTGGCGCGGGCGTCTTCGTCGTCGTCGCGGGAGGGGGAGTGGACGTGGCGGCCCTCGTAGGTGGTGATCACCATGCGCGGGTCCTCCGCCAGCCGCTCCACCCGCTTCTTCACCCGGCACTTGTCCTGCGTGCAACGGTAGTAGCTCCTGCATCATCATCGATGTACGTACTTCCCGTCAGCTTAATTTTCTGTTACGCAAGGCATAATGCAGTAGTACCGAATATTCAGAGAGGTGTAGCCACGTAGGAGGCGAGGCTGAAAATTCTCAATCATGGCCTGACAACGACATGGAGTAATATATTTACAAGATGGAATTCCAGAGGCTACCCAGCTGTGGTACTACCAGCATCATTCCCCCAGCATCTCACCCAGCCAAGGGCAGGAATGGATGGGGCATGGATTGAGAAAGATGTGGTAATAATTGCAGGCAGGGGGTACAAAAAACTTGGGCCCTTTGCAAAGCTCGAATCCACCCTTTTCATCATCATGCATATCCCATGCATGGCCCTCTTTACCAAACAGTGGAGATTCCCTCGCCTCCCTCCCACGGCCAGCCACATCAAACATCGCTAAATACCTCACACAAAACACATACACAAGTACTACTTATAAACATTCGAAATCATTAATTTGGCATGTGTTGGGTATATGTTACTTTCCAGAGATCTGTTAGTTTTGTGGACTGGATAATTTGTATGTTGCTCTGATTAAGCTAGCCATAGCGAACTATACTGCAGCTTAGAAGCTAGGGAGATTCCCTGAAACTGAATGAACACACAAGAAAAAGGAAAAGGAGAGGAGGTATGCATGATTGCCAGGATCTCTGCCAGTTGATTGGAAAATCCATGATGCCGAGCGGTGGTGGTGTGTGTGAGCCAGAGATGGATCGATGGATCGATCGACCGGAGGGTCGGGCTGGGTCTCCGAGTGGCATCATTGCACGTCGGGGCTAATCAGATTGGACTGGATGCTGCCCTGATTGTCCGGCCGGTGCTAGCTGTGGGTCAATGCTTTCGCACTGCCTGCCATGATCACCACACACCACACATGCATATCGATCTCGGTAGATTTTTGATCATGGATTCATCACACACGCACGTACTCACTCTGTTTTTTATTACTTCGCGTTCTAGGATTTTCTTGAGTCAAACTTTATTAACTTTGACCAAGAATATAGAAAAATATATCAATATTTATTATTTTAAATGTATATATTATAAAAATATTACTTACAAAGATTCTAATACTATAAGTTTTGCATTGTAGATATTTTTATTTTTTGCTAAATATTTGATCAAATTTCAAAAAGATTGACTTTGACTAAACCCAGAATGCGATCTAATTGTGAACGGAGGGAGTACATGATGCTACACATATCTAGATCTCGAGAGAGGACATAGAGAAGAGTAGTACGTGGCACGCATGCCAGTCTGGTAATCAAAGGGTTAATCTCTCTCTAGGTATATTAGCTTATAACTAGTATGCTTTTGAATTAGCAGTTACTATGTGACTGATAAGATCTACTTGTTGTGATATATATACTTTCTCTGTCCTAAAATAAGTGACTTGGATTTGTATAGATTCATATGTATCTATACTTCCTCTGTCCTATGTCTAGATACATATGAATCTATACAAATCCAAGTCACTTATTTTGGGACGGAGAAAGTATATAGTTTGTTGCACGCATGCCGCTCACACATGGCCGAGTGGACGTTAGTGGAACTATTAGATGGTGCAATGAGCATTTCGACCTACTAGTAGTTACGACGCGACTACTTCTGACTACACGGACGGCTCTGGGCTCACTAGCTACGCTGGACGACGGATGCCCACCACCACATGAAATGAACTAGTCGATCCAACAAAACAAAACAAGGTTAGTAACTTAGCATCTGACAGACTGTCACATTATTATCCGATCTAATCCAGTTGGGAGTTCACATCACATGTAGGCAAAGAGCAAGCTTACAAAATATAGCAGGCACGACCTAGTAATTAAACTAACAATGGAATAGGAGCATGTTTTGTGCCTTAATTTTGTGCATGAGTAAGCTATATTGCTAGCTAGCTACGCGCTATTTAACTTGTGTTGATATGCATTAGGGTTCAATTTATTAGGTGTAGGAGAGTAGAGACAGCAAAGGGACCAGACATAACAAAGCAATCTTTGGACCAGCCAGCTTTGCAAACACTTTACCTAGCTTTTGTGATCCAATGACTGGAACTTTAGGAAAAGTTAACTACTGTATAGGAGTACTGTATAAAAGGTTAATTTGTGAGAATTGGCTCCGGTTTATTTCCCGCTACTTGCTCGGATCCAGATGTATCTAGTCATGTTTTAGTGCTATATAAAATCTAAATCTAGGAAAATCCGAATCCATTAATTTGGATATGAGGGAGTACCAAAAGTGCACGACCTAAGTTTTTTGTTTCTGCATATGGGACCATGTTTGTATAGTCATGTTTCATGCAATTTTATTGATATTCAATTATTTGTAATATTAACTAAATTATGAAAAAATTAAACGATACCAACATAGAAAATTTACTAAATGTGATAAAATCATGTTCTAGTGGACAATTTATACCAATTCAATTCGATCGCAAATGTAGCACACGCGGAATACACTTAAATCAATATAGTAAGATAACATAAGCCTTATTCATGACGATGCCATATTTTTTTTCAGAACTCATTATATAGAAACTTTATTCAACACCATTTTTTGTCATTAACCGTTCCTCCAAAAAAGTGAAACTAATCTTATATATATATATATCATTAATCATACTAAACCCTTGATATATAATGATCCTTTTACAATGAGACTATTTGTATATAGATTTTAAATATACAAGGAAACTGGATATATTCCCACCATTGAGATGCATGCTAAGCTTAAATGGAGAAAATTAGAGAACATGGTGAATCTCTTTTTTTATGTGTGAAATCCTATGACATGATCATCTAGACACCCTAGAATTTGTAGCTTCTTGCAAAGAAGTATGTTGAATAAATTAAATAGGAATTGTCTAACTCATTAAGGCTTTGAGTTCCCAAATAAGGGTTATTTGGTGGGTAAAAAGGATTCATAAATAGGATGATAGGGTATTCTAAACATTTTTATCTAAATATCTAAAAGAAAGTTTCAGATAATGATGTTAATTCAAACTAAATAGCTTACGATCACAATATGCTGATGATAATAATTAAGTTAACATAGTGCCAGTTAAATAGTTATTGCTTTAGGACGCACATATCGAAAAACGATCTCATCAATCTTCAAGCTCTGTAAATTCAATCTCTAATACCCGTGAACAAGCGCGAGTAAGCATGATTAACCAACAATGAAAACTATGCACAACAATCCATGAAGAAAGGCTACTTCATAACTTCGTCTATATTAGGCTAACCGTTGCAAGGGGCTTATCTCTGCCTAGAATCATGAGTAAAAAAGTGTCATAGTATTTTACCTATATTTTCTTGTCATTCTATCTCATGCTAATGTCCTTTGATATCGCATTGATAATCTGGAAGAATCATGCATTGGGTGTTCTAAAAAGCAGTTGACAAGGGTGCTCCCTCGCAAATGTTTGAAAATTATAGGGAATTCCATATTTTTAAAAGAACATACTTCGAATAACATTTTTGGCCTATACATAAATGGGCAGAACCTATTTATGCTTGAAATATTACACTTTGGACAAATTACTCCGGATATGGAGTTCTGCGAGTGGAATTAACATAAAAATTATTCCCTATTAGGGAATTGATTGAAAACTAAATCTATACTGTACTACTTATATACGAACTAAGCTAATGTATTTTCTTGTTAACTAGTAACCCTAGTTTTTGTTAGACAAG
Organism: Avena insularis; assembly: GCA_023614405.1. Taxonomy (NCBI): domain Eukaryota; kingdom Viridiplantae; phylum Streptophyta; class Magnoliopsida; order Poales; family Poaceae; genus Avena; species Avena insularis. The sequence goes on along the minus strand of CM042689.1, from coordinate 22,712,508 downwards.
ATAACCCTAGTTACTCAGGTTGTGACTTGTGATGAGCTTATTACCAAATTGGATAAGGCTAATATAGCAATTACCAATCTCTTCATAAAATCGTACACACACACAGGTATAGCCTCGTATATGTGCATCACGTACATACCGTGGGTGCTGCGTGTTCTTGACGACCTTCTGGCCGTACTTGCGCCACTTGTAGCCGTCGTCCAGCACGTCGACGTCGCTCATCGTCTTGAAGCAGAACCTCGGCTCCCGCACCTTGCGCCGCGCCTTCGCCCCTCCTCCACCTCCTCCTCCTCCCGCCGCGCCGGCAGACTTCTTCATCCGCACCGCGCCGACACCCATCCCGGCCGCCGGCGACCCATGCAACCGCCCCACGGATGCCGCGCTGCTCATGACCGCGCCCTTCCCCCTCTGCCTTTCTCGCTCACCTTCCTCGCAAGACCTAATAACACAAGAATAAGGTTATATCGAACATGTAGATTGAGAGAAGGATGGGAGATTACGAGGTACCATACCATGGATGTGGAGGGGACGACCTAGGAGGATGGAGGTCTCCGGGCCGTGCATGGAGGCTGTACATGGTGGGAGCGGCGGGGATGGTGGAGGTGGTGGTGGTGGTTGGGTGGTCTAGGACGACGAGGGGGCTGAAACCTAGGAGGGCATGGTGGTTGGGGAGAGCACCACCGCTGGAAGGAGGATCGGAGGTTTGGAAGCTGAAAGTTATGCCGCTCCGGGTGGAGTCGGCCGCCATGCCGCCGGCGGCCGTGCAGGCTGCTTGCCCGTGGGCCGTCGCCATCGCCGCCCTCCCTGGTGATGGGAACATCGGCCTGTCCCTCTGTGTCTCTCCCCTTTCTCTAGTTTCCCAAGTGTTTGCGTGTGCTCTTGTGATGTGTGGCCGTGTTGGAAGTTTGGAGGGGCCGAGGAATAATTTGGTGAAAGCTTCGTTGAAGAGAGTTTATCATCTTATCCCATCTCCTTATCTTTATTTTTTTCTACCACAGTTGCCATCATGTCAAACTACACCTCTTTCCAAAAAAAAAGTCTGACTAGGCATCTGTTGTGAGTGAAAACATTTCTTTTGTGCATGATAAAACAAAAGGAAATCTCAAGGTTAAGCTCGGTTGATTGAGACCGAAGAAAATTTTAGCTGTGTCTAAGCATTGGCAATTCCATTATGTTCACACATGCTTTCAACTAAACCAAGTATATGGATTGTTTGTTCGACACATATAATCTATCTCTCTATGAATATATATCGCCATAATTTACCCAAATATTGTGTAGAACCCAGTGTGTTGACTAAAGTGTTCAAATTTACATCCTTTCATAGCTTTTGGAGGTTAGTGGTAAGCTGAGTTGTATGTCTATCCACCAGAGATCAAACTCCATGCTTGTCTCACATAAGTGTACTTCCTAACCGATACAGATGACCAGGTTTTGTATGCACTATCGGTACCGGCCTTGTTGCCGAGTGACACCTAGAATGCCACGTGTAATTTATCGGGACACTCGACAACCACTCCTGTAGGCCTTGTGCACTCCAAAAAACACTCAGAAACTAGGAGTTAATGCAACATTCGACAAAGCGTATGCCGAGTGTTTTCTATCTCGACGAGTATCTCAGGCACTTGGAAAAATAGTTGATATCGGTAGTGCGTACGTCGTGAGTGTGTGAGTGTTAGGGTGTCAAGCGGGGCGGGTTGTGGCACAACTTTTTAACTAATCCTTCATTAATTTTGCTAGATTTCGCGATCTCTTTTTGTCTACTCCCTCCGTTTCAGTTTACAAGGCCTACGTGTATATCTAGGTTATCAATTTGACCTATATAATTTGAATTATATAATATATATCATTGGAAAATACAAAGTCTAAAGTTTACGGTGATATTTTTTTGTAATATATACATCATACTAAGTTGCTTAATTTGGCGACATAGAACTACGTGCAGGACTTGTAAACCGAAACGAAGGGAGTATATTTTCTTTTGCGGGTCATTATGCCGGTGCCGCTTGCCACCCTAGTGAGTGTGCATGTGGTCATGTACTCAGGGGCGGATCTGCACCCAGGGCAGCCCGTGCTGCAGCCCTGGTCTTAGGGCCAAAACTACACTAGATTTCCTTTGAAAATTGAAAAAAATTATGTAAAAAAGTAAATAAATGCTTAAACACAAGGGCCAGCCCGGGGCTTAGACTATTTCTTGGTCCGCCCCTGCATGTACTGACGAGGAAATTGCACAAATCAGTAACTCTTGTAGCCATTGTTGCACAAATGAGTGATTCAATTTTGTTGTTGCATTAGGGGTATAATTATTTGTAAGAAGATGTAATGATCTGTTTACACCGTTTAACAACATGTGAGCCATTAGGTGTGTGCCTAGTAGGTGATTCGGCTGCCATCGTGGTCAGGAGTGTGTGCCTGTTTTGTGGCAAAATATTTCGTTGGGACGGAGTACGTTAGCCGAACCAGTTAACAATCATCCGTTTCCTTTGATCTCAGGCAACCAGACGGTGGGTGCTGATTATGGTGTCAAGTGGGATACTCTCAAAGCACCACTTATAGTGTATTTTGTGATTTCAAATTCAAAATTTTGCCGACAATTTAAATTAGAAACAACATAAACCGCTATAAGTGAGACTTCGATAGGATCCCACTTGCATCTCTAGAGCTGCTGATTTCATGTGCTACTTTGAGAAATAAACACGATCGACACACCCATATCCCAAATAGATTCACAGGTCAAATCTGTTTGAAACGCACCACTCGACCGGGGCCATCATCGACCCATGCAACCTTTGAACCCCAAAAGGCTCTGGTCTCTGCTTGGCGATCCCAAACAACTCTATATTTCCCCTTTCGTGTCCGAAAAGCTCTCTCACCTGCTACGCTCGATCGGTCCTCACCTTGGCATGCAATCGATGGCAAAGTTTTCCGATGACCCTGATGTAAAAGGGCTTGCTCCCACTTTTGTAAAGCCACCAAACATTATTCTCGCACTTTTGGACTCATGTGATGAGATGGGAGCCCTCACATCTCTTTTCGTGTATATCGGACGTGCATACAGCATACGTGCATCTTCCTTCGTGGCACTCTTGTGTTCCAGCCTGTTCTTAGGACGGATTCTAAGACTACTCATAGTCACAGTGAGGAGTATATATAATAGTGTCATGCATATGATAGTACTTTGTGTTATTTTTTTATAGTGCGTGCATAGTAACATAATACAAGTAACTTGAAATATTTCATTTACTAATTAGGTAGAGTAATTTATTTTTGGAAAATGCGATATAAGGCCTTTCACAATTGGTGTATCTTAGCTCTATATCCTAGACAATTTGCTTAGAGCAAGTACAATAAGGTCCAGTCAGCAGGTTATATGACTAAAATAGTATATTTGTGCTTAGTTGGATGAGAGAAAAGAGGAGATAGGAGTGGAGTGGGCTCTTAGTTAAGAGTCAGCTGCAGCACGTGCTTCTAGGCACAATGTGAGAGTGTAAAGTGGGCCATACATATATAAAGTAGTATATTTTTATCTCTAACTATTGTACATGCTGACTATTAGATTGACTCTAGATGATATGGACATACCTTATGGCCAACAATTGAATCTATTATTGCCCTTGCTCTTATGTGGCACCATAGTTAATGAAGAAAGAGATGATGTTGTATCTTAGCTAAGCTACACCTCCTACATGCAACCATATGCAAAAAACTTGGCTAGTCCAATCACACACATGCATAAGCACAAAATTATTAAATACAACATCTCTAAGACTGGTTATAGTGGGGAGTAACTTAGAGTAGTAACATGCGTATATTACTAGTCTAAGTTACTACCTTTATAGTGGAAAATAACATATGTGTGGTGTCATGTAAAGGCTTATTTATTGTAATGTAGACTCATTTTGACTTGAAATGTGTGATGTTATGGTAACATAGCTAGTTATCACAAACCTCTCTCTCATTATTTAATTGCATGCCATGTCATCTAAATGCTTAGTTGGCAATACATGTAGGACTATGTTACTACTCAAGTTACTTCCACTATGACTAGCCTAAGAAACCTCATCTAAGATACACCCCATTGTGATGGTTGTTTCTTAAGTTTTAATATCTCCTATGAAAACGTGCTAAGATACACCCCACCGAAAAGGCCTAACATAACATAGCTACTCCCTCCATACCGGTTTATTAGGCTAGCACGGACCTCAAGAAATATATTTGACTGCAAATTTGACCAATAAAATATGAATCATATGTCACAAAAATTATATCATTGGAAAGAGCTTTTAAATATCAATCCAATGGTATAATTTTTGGGACATATAACTTATGTTTTATTGATAAATTTTATGGTTAAACTTTTTTCTTAAACTCTGTGTTAGCCCAATAAACCGGTATGGAGGTAGTAGTTACCACAAGCATTTTCCGACGTTATTTAACATGCATGTAATGTCATTAAAATGCCTAGTCAACATTACATGTATTTCTATGTTATTACTTTTGACACCCTCACTACGGCTAGTCTAATAATACTCCACAATGGCGGTGGCAAAATACACAAAAGTTCCTAATCTAAGCTATCTCGGAATTTTTTTCTTCAAGCGTGTGTCCAATCCTGAGGGGCGGTGGCCTCTGTTGGCTTGCACTAAGCTCCGCTACTGATACTCCACCTTAGCTGCATCTAGAAGTGTGTCACTTGGGTAAAACATGACGTGGCAGATAATGTCTTAGAGACGACTTGCTCCGTCTACCACATATTAATCTTGTTATCTAGACACGACTCTCACCGATGGACAAGAAGGGTTATGTTTTTTGTCCAACAAAATTTTTCTACTTGCTCCGTCCAAAAAAGATGCCGTGGATTTGTCTAAAATTGCATGTATCTAAGCGTGTTTTAGATATAGATACAATATACTAAAAGAGTAAGCCCAAGTACTTGCTTTAAGATTGTGTAAAATAGGCGAAAACCAGGAGGTAGCGTTGAAATGAGAAAGAGGTAGAAGTATGTAGTACCTCCGTTTGAAAATATAAGATAGTAGAATAGTTTAGCCTACGAAACATCTTATATATTTTAGATTGGAGACAATAATATCCAATTAATTTGGATCATATACCCCCAAAATACATACATGCCTTTATATATGTTTTAGGAGAATTATTGGAAGTGTATAATCATAACTTCCATATAGCTAGGCCAGATACATGACTACAAAATAATGGAGCTCAGAGAGTGTCTGTGTGCGAGCATGAGAGAGAGGGCCATGCATACGAAAAATGCAATATGCAAGAGGGGAGGATGATCATATCGAGACGACGACCAGACATGTGCATGTGGGCACTACGCATGCATGCATGGTTCGATCGATCAAGCTAGCGCACTCGATCGTCTCATCTCCATCCCACACGAGGAGCGAGCTAGTGCACCTTTTCCACAGTGCTCGCACCATGGAGCAATCATGGCCGCCTGAGCTAGCTCCAAATACTTCTCTGCCTTTGCCACTCCACTGCTCATCATGAGCGGCCCATACCATAGGCATATTCTCGCACCGCTCCACACTACATGCATGATGTATATGTATAGTCCATGTATACACACAATCGAAGAAATAGACTAGTATATGATGATGATGTATATACTAAAACATATATATACGCGTGAATCTAGACAAATCCAAGTTGTTTATTTTTGAATGGAAGGAAGGTAAATTAGCTAGTTACCATAATATCATACTCCCTCCATCCCAAGACTTAAGGTCTATAACTTTTTTAAAAAGTCAAGTCATGACCAAATTTTTAGAAAAAACTATCAAAAACTATTATATTATATAGATATCATGTGAAAATATGTTTCATGATGTAAGAAAGGGTATGGATTACGTATTGTAAATATTAATATTTTTCTCTAAAAACTTGGTCAAACTTTAGGTAGTTTGATTTTTTTAAAAGTTATAGGCCTTAAGCCTTCGGATAGAGGTAGTACATAACAAGACTATGAGTCTGCAAACTAATTAATTAGGCATTGTATGCAAACCAACCTGTGGTTGGATGGTTAGGAGGATGGTTGTACCGCCAGCCCACCAGAGTTCAAACCCCAGGTTTGACATTGTGTGTTGCATAAAACGTGGAATATTTTTTCAGTGGGAGACTACTTATTTCTATAGTAGAGGTGTTTAGTTAGGCATCTATCTACTACAAATAAGCACCGGTGCTAATAGAAAAACGTGCTTAGATGAGTGCTTACAAAAATAAACCAACCATTTCGCTAAGCATTGATGCTTATTTCTATAAAAAAAGGTGCTTAGTTAGGCATCTATCTACTATAAATAAGCACTGGTGCTAATAAAAAACCGGTTTATTTTTCCAAGCACCATCCTAAGCACCTTGCATTATACATGCTCTTAGGGGCTAGTGGAGATGCGCTTACAACTTCAGGCACCAATCCGTACTCAACATCAAACCGGTGCTTATTTCTATAAAAAAGATGCTTAGTTAGATATCTATCTACTATAAATAAGCACGGGTGCTAAGAAAAAACCGATTTATTTTTCTAAGCACTATCCTAAACACGTTGTATTGTACATGCTCTTATGGGGCCTGTGGAGATGCGCTTACAACTTACCAATCCGTACTCAACATCAAACCGATAAGTATACTGACACTACGTACTAATCAACAAGGATACTAGTTCAGTTACCTAATCAAACGGCCACCCTGATCACCTTTGAACTAGTCCAGGAGGACCAGGATCGGCATTACAACTCAAACATGGAAATCAACCAAAACTCACCTCACATATATTTGGCAAGTTCAGATTATCTGCAACATCATCGATGGACACCATGGCGGCCGGCCAGTACGGCGACGCGAAGTTGATGGTCAGCTACGGCGGGAAGATCGTCCAGCGCTCCTCGGAAAGCGGCCGGCCGGCGTACGTCGGCGGCGACCACAAGCTCGTCAAGGTCAGCCGGTCCACCTCGCTGCGTGACCTCCACCACCGGCTGGCGGCGGTCGCGGGTTGCTTCAGCGTCGCCCTCCACTACGTCTGCCCCGGCGCGCCGGACGCGCTCCGCGACGTGGCGACCGGCGACGACGTGCGGCGCCTGCTGAACTGGGTGCTCTACCGGGACCTGCAGGTCCAGCTCTACCGGGACCTAGAGGAAAGGCAATCCTCGGACCTGCAGGGCCAGCTGCTCGGCGCCAATTTGGTGAAGGTCGTCCCCCGCGTCCGGGTGTTCGTGGTCAGCCTGGACGTCCGGCCGCCGCTTCCCGAACGGCTGTTTGCTGCCGCTCCAACGACGCCGATCGCGGTGCCGTCTTCGTCGCCAGCGCCGCCCGCCAGGATGCCGGCGGTGCCTCTACCCTCTCTCCAGAAGCGGAGCGCGTCGTCTCCTTCGCTGTTGGCGAACTCGGCGGACGACACGTCGAAGCCGCCCTCTCCCTCTCTCATCCAGCGTAGCGCGTCGGCGTCCAGGTTAACACCTCCGTCGGCGAATCCGATTACGACGACAGGTGATGCAGCAGCAAGTGCCCGTGCAACCCAAGGAGATATTCTACACTACGCGGCGATGCAGAGGGCCCCTGCTCCGGTGTTGTTGATGCCGGTGGCGCCGTTCATAGTGTACCATCCCGTGATCCCTGTGTACCAGGGGTTCCTCGTGCCGGCCGGGCGTCGTAACGTGGTTCTGTGCGCCGCTTGAAATAGACAGGATTTTTTTAGGGGGCTTCAAATAGGTTAGATATTTTTTAGATTCAAATAGTAGATCAGATATGTCAGCAATTAATCACCGTGTAAATAATAAAGAGTCTAAAGTCTAAACTACCGTCAGTCTTCAGTGGGCTCTTGACGTCTTTCATGCATAATACTGCTACTATTAGACTCTCGGTGTCTTTCCTTTTCAGCTTTCCTTATTTATTTATTTATTTTACATACTGACAGATATAGCAAGTAGATATATTACTCCCCTGAATTATAATAAGTGTTGTTGATTTAGTGAGGGAGTACTTGTTTTAGTAGCTAGTCTCAAAACTAAGCAACTTAATCTAAATACATGCTATCATGCCAAAAGAAAATTTTGTTTTTGTCACATTGAATATTTGTAGCCCATGGGCGGACCGAGACAAAATTGTGAGTGAACGGATGGATGTGACTAGGGAACTTCTTGTATAAGTTCACATGATTTAAATATTTTTCTTTAAAAATTAAAAAAAATCTAGTGAAGTTCTAAATTTTAAGTTGGTGCCTAGCCCCCACAGCCCTAGGCTTTGTCCTCACAGCGCGACGGCGGCGGCGACTTGGCGGCACGGGTGGAGGGCTGGCTCTTGTGTGTTTGGGGCAGCCCTCCCCCTCTATTTATGAGAGGGGGGCAGCCTTGGGAGGGAGGGTTTGAATCCAAATTCAAACCCAAGTTGGATTGAAGGAAGACTCTTTCTTTCTTCTACTAGAAAACCATTGTTCCAGTTTGACTTTTCAAACCTCCCGTTTGACTTTCAATTTAGAGCTTTAATTCTCTCTTGCAAATGCCCAAACCAAGTGACCTAGGATATAATCCAATCATTCCACTTACCCATGACACATTTATGGACCATTCCCCTTCCGGTCCAGTGAACCTTCTAGACCCTTCTAGAACCTCTCTGATAAAAACATCGAAATCATTCCCGAACTCCGGAATCGGACTTTCCTTACATGAATCTTATTCTCCGGACCATTACGGATCTCCTCATGATATCCCGGATCCCATCCGAGACTCCGAACAATATTCGGTATCCCTACTAACATTCCATATCTACTAAACAACATCGAATCCTTAAGTGTGTCTCCCTACGGTTCGTGAATTATGCGGACATGACCGAGACAATTCTCCGATCAATAACCAATAGAGGAATCTGGAAATTCATATGGCTCCCACATATTTGTACGATTACTTTGCGATCGAATGAACCACTTACATACGATACAAATTTCCCTTTGTCTCGCGATAGTTTACTTATCCGAGGTTTGATCGTCGTGTTGGAGATATGCCCTAGAGGCAATAATAAATGTAGTTATTATTATATCTTTGTGTTTATGATAAATGTTTACATTCATGCTATAATAGTATTAACCAGGAAACATTAATACTTGTGTGATTTGTAAACTAGATTAGAGTCCCTAGTAAAAGCCTCTTCATAATACTAACTTGTTGGTTAATAGATGATTGTGGTTTCCCTATCATGAACATTGAGATGTTATTAACAACAAGATCATATCATTAGGAGAATGGTATGATGGACATACTCCTATAGATAAGCGTAGCATAAAGATCAAGTCATTTTAATAGTTCAATTGCTATAAGCTTTCTGATACATAGTAACCTAATTCCTTCGACCATGAGATCATGCTTATCACCATCGCCGGAAGGATGCTTTGATGACATCAAACACCACACCGTAACTAGGTGGCTATAAAGGTGGCATTGAGTGTTCGGAAAGTATGGGTTGAGACACATGGATCAAGAATGGGATTTGTCCATCCATATGACGGATAGATATACTCTGGGCCCTCTCGGTGGAATGTCATCCAATTAGCTTGCAAGCATGTGACTGGATCACAAGGGATCACATACCACAGGAACGAGAAAAGAGTACTTATCAGTAACAAGGTTGAACTAGGTATGCAGAGGTACCGACGATCAAAACCTCGGATAAGTAAACTATCGTGAGACAAAGGGAAATTGGTATCGTATGTAAGTGGTTCATTCGATCGCAAAGTAATCGTAGAAATATGTGGGAGCCATATGAATTTCCAGATTCCTCTATTGGTTATGGTTTGGAGAAGTGTCTCGATCATGTCCACATAATTCACGAACCGTAGGGAGACACACTTAAGGATTCAATGTTGTTGAGTAGTTATGGAATGATGAGTAAGAGACTGAATGTTGTTCGGAGTCTCGGATGGGATCCGGGATATCACGAGGAGATCCATAATGGTCCGGAGAATAAGATTCATATAAGGAAAGTCCTGTTTTGGAGTTGGGGAATGATTCCGGTGTTTTCATCGGGAATGTTCTAGAAGGTTCCGGAAGGTCCGGCTCTCCGGAGGGGAAGGGTACATGAATGTGTCATGACAATGTGGAATGGTTGCATCATGTACTAGGTATCATGGCTGAGCAAAATAAAGGGATAAATCAAATCCTAGTTTGAAAAGTCAAACGCCAATTTGAAAAGTCAAACGACAGTTTTGCTTGGTGGAGGGAGAGTAGGAAACCTACTTGGGGAGGAGTTCCTCTCCCTCCACCCGTCGGCCAAGGAGGCCGACTTGGGGGAGGACTCCCTACCCTTGGCCGGCGCCCTACCACCTATAAAAGAAGGGGCAGGGGTGCCCCCTCTAGCCTACACCTCTCACCACCAAAACCCTAACCCTAGCCGCCGGCCTCCTGTAGTCGCTGCCGCCCTAGGGTTTGCCCTAGCCACCGAGTTGGGGCTCTCCCCAAGCCCTAGCCATCGGCCTAGCCTCCTCCCTTGGTGCCTCTAAACCCTAGATCAACAAGGCCTCTCTCATAGTCCACCATACTCGCTCCGGCTTAAGGCGAAGCCGTGCGAGATCTCCCCTCTACTTCCGGTACCACGCCGTTGTGCTGCCGGAATCGCGAGGAGAGTGCTACAACCTCCGCTGCCTGCTGGAACAAGGGAGAGGAAGGTCTTCATCGAGTATCAAACGTGTGACCGACTACGGAAGCGCTGCCGGAACGCAGCGCCGGAAGGATCGTCTACACGATCTTGAGATCGGCAAGAGTACGACTACATCACCCACGAGAATCTGCTCTCGTTAAACACTTTGGAATCTTCGAGGGTGAGTTCCTCTATCGACTCGTTGCTACAATCTAGTAGATAGATCTTGGCTTGTTTGTTTGCATGCGGTAGAAATTTTTTCTTTTCCATGCTACGAAACCCCACAGTGGTATTAGAGCTGTGTCTATATATAGATATGTTGCACGAGTAGAACACAATGGTCATTGTGGATGGTGATGCTTTTATTATCAATTGCTTCTTGTGTACTTTGCATCTTGCGGTATGATGGGATGAAGCGGCCCGGGCTAACCTTACATGACATCGTTTATGAGACTTGCTCCATGCTAAACATGCAACTTATATTGCATAAGTGGCTTTGCGGGTGTCTGTCTCTCCCATTATAGTATAGATCCAATTTACAACGGGCACTTGATAGTTCAAACATCAACGTTGTGGTTCTTGTTCGTAAGTTAGATCGACACTTATTGAAAGCCCCAAACCACGTAAAATATGCAAAGAAATTAGAGGCGTCTAACTTTGTTTTGCAGGGGTGTGCTGTGATGTGATGTGGCTATGATTGTGATTATATTTGATGTATGCAATGATCCTTATTGTAAGTTGGCAACCGGCAGGAGCCATATGGTTGTCTTTAATTTCTGTTAAGACCCGCGTGTCTATTCAAAGTAGTTGTAATAGTTGAAGCTGGTGGACGACAACCATGAAGCGGCGCCATTGACCTTGACGCCATACCGGTGATGATGGAGATCATGTTCGTGCTTGAAGATGGAGATCGGAAGCATAAGAAGAAAGGCCATATCATATCACATATTATGAATTGCATGTGATGTTAATCCTTTATGCATCTTGTATTGCTTAGTTAACGACGGTAGCATTATAAGATGATACCTCATGCACATTAATTTTAAGTTTTAAAGTGTTCATCCTTAGTAAGCACCGTTGCTAAAGCTTGTTGTTTCGAAGCACCACGTGATGATCGGGTGTGTTAGATTCTCAAGTGTATACAACGTGAGCAAGCCAGATTTGCTCATGCGGAAGCTAAGGTTTGATCTTGACGAGCCTAGCATGTATAGACATGGTCTCGGAACACGGATCACCGAAAGGTAAAGCATGAATCATATAGTAGATATGAGGAACATGTTGATTGTTCATCATTGAAGCTACATCAACTCTCGTGATGATCGGTTTTGATGTGGTGGATTTGGTTCGTGTGATCACTAAAACAATGTGAGGGATATCATTTTGAGTGGGAGTTCACCTAGATTAATTTAACTATTAATTAGAACTCAATTTGTCATAAACTTAGTCTAAACTATTGCAAATATGTTGTAGATCAATGGCGGCCCCTACCATCAATTTTAATGCGTTCCTAGAGAAAGAAAAGTTGAAAAACAATGGAAGCAACTTCGCGGATTGGTTCCGCAATTTGAGGATTGTCCTCAATGCTGGTAATTTGACCTATGTGCTGAATGCACCGCTGGGTGACCCGCCTGCAGCTGATGCTACCGATGAAGTAAAGAACGTTTACCTCGCTCGGAAGAATCAGTACTACGCTCAAGGTGCTATCTTGTATGGTTTGGAATCGAGCTTAAAAGGTTTGAGAACCATGACCCACATGATATTGTCCGTGAACTCAAATTGATATTTGAGACTCACGCGGCTTGAGAGTTATGAGGCTTCAAAAGTTCTTTAACTGCAAGATGGAAGAGGGCAGCTGTCTGAGCATGTGCTTAAGATGTCTGGGCACGCAAACAAACTCCAAAGCTTGGGTATAGTGATTCCTAATGCTTTGGGGATTTACCGTGTCCTCCAATCACTGCCACCAAGTTACAAGAACTTTGTGATGAACTACAATATGCAAAGCATGAACAAGCAGTTACCAGAACTCTTCTCCATGTTGAAATCTGCAGAAGTGGAGATCAAGAAAGAGCACCAAGTGTTGATGGTCAATAAGACCACCAAATTCAAGAAAGGCAAGTCTAAGCAAAAGGGAAACTTCAAGAAGGGCGGTAAGAAAGTTGCCGCACCAGCGAAGAAGACCAAGGCTGGACCTAAGCCTGGTACTGAATGCTTTTACTGCAAGGGAGAAGGTCACTGGAAGCGTAATTGCCCAAAGTACTTGGCGGATTTGAAGAACGGCAACATCAAGAAGAAAGGTATATCCGATATACATGTTATTGATGTGTATCTCACTAGTACTCGTAGTAGTGCCTGGGTATTTGATACTGGTTCAGTTGCTCATATTTGTAACTCGAAACATGTGCTGCAGAATAAATGGAAGCTAGCGAAGAACGAGGTGACGATACGCGTTGGAAATGGATCAAAGGTTGATGTGATCGCGGTCGGCACGCTACCTCTTTATCTACCATCGGGATTAGTTTTATACTTAAATAATTGTTATTTGGTGCTTGCGTTGAGCATGAACATTATATCTAGATCATGTTTGTTGCGAGACGGTTACTTGTTTAAGTCCGAGAATAATGGTTGTTCGATTTATATGAGTAATATGTTTTAGGCACATGCACCTTTGATAGATGGTCTATTCTTATTGAATCTCGATAGTGTAAATACACATATTAATAACATTGAAGCTAAACGTTTGAAATTGAGCGATAACTCGACCTATATGTGGCAATCGCTGCCTTGGTCATATCAGAGTGAAGCGTATGAAGAAACTCCATTCCGATGGACTTCTTGAATCACTTGATTTCGAATCACTTGAAAGATGCGAAGCATGTCTGATGGGTAAAATGACTAAGACTCCATTTTCTGATATGATGGAGCGAGCTACGGACTTATTAGAAATCATGCATACCAATGTGTGTGGTCCAATGAGTGTAGCATCGCGCGGTGGTTATCGTTATATTCTTACCTTCACGGATGACTTGAGTAGATATGGGTATATCTATTTCATGAAACATAAGTCCGAAACTTTCGAGAAGTTTAAGGAATTTTAAAGTGAGGTAGAGAATCAACGTAACAAGAAGATTAAATTTCTACGTTTTGATCATGGAGGTGAATATCTAAGTTACGAGTTTGGCGAGCATTTGAAGAAATGCGGAATACTTTCACAATTGACACCGCCGGGAACACCACAGCGTAATGGTGTGTCCGAACGTCGTAATCGAACTCTCTTAGATATGGTTCGTTCTATGATGTCACTTACAGATTTGCCGCTATCATTTTGGGGTTATGCATTAGAAACAGCCGCATTCACTTTAAATAGGGCACCATCTAAATCTGTTGAAACGACACCGTATGAATTATGGTTTGGGAAGAAACCTAAATTGTCGTTCCTTAAAGTTTGGAGTTGCGAAGCCTATGTAAAGAAGTTACAACCGGACAAGCTTGAACCCAAAGCGGAAAAATGCGTCTTCATAGGATACCCAAAGGAAACTATTGGGTATACCTTCTATCATAGATCCGAAGGCAAAATCTTCGTTGCCAAGAATGAATCCTTTCTAGAGAAGGAATTTCTCTTGAAAGAAGTGACTGGAAGGAAAGTAAAACTCGATGAGGTTGTTGAACCTTCTCTCGAACTTGCGAGTAGCGCAGCACCGGAAGAAGTTCCTGTGGTGCCTACACCAATAAGAGAGGAAGCTAATGATGATGATCATGAAATTTCGGTTGAAGTTGCTACAGAATCTCGCAGGTCAACGAGAACTCGTACCACTCCTGATTGGTATGATCTCGTTATGAGTGTCATGTTGGTGGACAACACCGATGACCCTGCGACATATGAGGAAGCGATGATGAGCCCAGATTCCAATAAATGGCAAGAGGCCAGGAAATTCGAAATTGGATCCATGTACGAAAACCAAGTATGGACTTTGGTGGACTTACTGATGGCTTCAAGGTCACGAGAACAAATGGATTTTCAAGAAGAAAACAGATACTGATGGTAATGTTACTGTCTATAAAGCTCGACTTGTCGCAAAAGGGGTTCGAAAAATTCAAGGAGTTGACTACGATGAGACTTTCTCACCAGTAGCGAAGCTAAAATCTGTGAGGATTATGTTAGCAATCGCTGCATATTATGATTATGAGATATGGCAGATGGATGTCAAAACAGCGTTCCTCAATGGACACATTGATAAAGAGTTGTATATGATGCAACCCAAAGGTTTTGTCGATCCTAAAGATGCTAACAAGGTGTGCAAATTTCAACGGTCCATATATGGGTTGAAGCAAGCATCCCGAAGTTGGAATCAACATTTTGATAAGGTAATCAAAAGTTTTGGTTTTATACAAACTTATGGAGAAGCTTGTATTTACAAGAAAGTGAGTGGGAGCTCTGTATCATTCTTAATACTATATGTAGATGACATATTGTTGATTGGGAATGATGTAGACCTTCTTAATAGTGTCAAGGAATATTTGAATAATAGTTTTTCAATGAAAGATCTTGGCGAAGCAGCTTACATATTAGGCATAAATATTTATAGAGATAGATCGAGACGCCAAATATCATTGTCACAAAGTACATATTTGGACAAAGTTCTAAAGAGGTTTGGAATGGAAGATAGCAAGAAAGGGTTCTTGCCCATGTTGCCCAATACGACGTTGAGTAAAACTCAAAGTCCAGCAACGGCAGAAGATAGAGAAAGGATGAGTAAGACTCTCTATCCCTCAGCCATAGGATCTCTAATGTATGCCATGCTATGTACTAGACCCGACATTGCATATGTTGTTAGTTTGACTAGCAGATATCAAAGTGATCCAGGAGTGGATCATTGGACAGCGGTCAAAAACATCCTTAAGTACTTGAGAAGAACTAAGGACTTTCTTATGGAGGTGATAAACAGCTCGTTGTTAATGGTTACACCGATGCTAGTTGGAACACCAATCCAGATGATTCTAAATCACAATCTGGATACGTATTTCCTTTGAATAGTGCAGCGATTAATTTGGAGGTGCAAAGCAAAGCGTTGTGGCGAGATCTTCAACTGAATCGGAATACATAGCTGCTTCGGAGGCTTCACAAGAAGCGATATGGATGAAGGAGTTCATTACAGAGCTCGGTGTGGTTCCAAGTGCGCTGGACCCAATGTCTATCTACTGCAATAACATGGGCACCATAGCCAATGCGCAAGAACCAAGGTCACACAAGAAGCTGAAGCACATCAAGCTACGTTTTCACGCTATTCGAGAATATGTCCAAGATGGTGACATAAAGATTTGCAAAGTACACACAGATCTGAATGTGGCAGATCCGTTGACTAAACCTCTCACGAGGGCAAAACATGACCAACACCAAACTGCCATGGGTGTTCGGTATATTACCATGTAATCTAGATTAGTTGACTCTAGTGCAAGTGGGAGACTGTTAGAGATATGCCCTAGAGGCAATAATAAATGTAGTTATTATTATATCTTTGTGTTTATGATAAATGTTTACATTCATGCTATAATAGTATTAACCAGGAAACATTAATACTTGTGTGATTTGTAAACTAGATTAGAGTCCCTAGTAAAAGCCTCTTCATAATACTAGCTTGTTGGTTAATAGATGATTGTGGTTTCCCTATCATGAACATTGAGATGTTATTAACAACAATATCATATCATTAGGAGAATGATATGATGGACATACTCCTATAGATAAGCGTAGCATAAAGATCAAGTCATTTTAATAGTTCAATTGCTATGAGCTTTCTGATACATAGTAACCTAATTCCTTCGACAATGAGATCATGCTTATCACCATCGCCTGAAGGATGCTTTGATGACATAAAACACCACACCATAACTGGGTGGCTATAAAGGTGGCATTGAGTGTTCGGAAAGTATGGGTTGAGACACATGGATCAAGAATGGGATTTGTCCATCCATATGACGGATAGATATATTCTGGGCCCTCTCGGTGGAATGTCATCCAATTAGCTTGCAAGCATGTGACTGGCTCACAAGGGATCACATACCACGGGAACGAGAAAAGAGTACTTATCAGTAATGAGGTTGAACTAGGTATGCAGAGATACCGACGATCAAAACCTCGGATAAGTAAACTATCGTGAGACAACGGGAAATTGGTATCGTATGTAAGTGGTTCATTCGATCGCAAAGTATTCGTAGAAATATGTGGGAGCCATATGAATTTCCAGATTCCTCTATTGGTTATTGTTCGGAGAAGTGTCTCGATCATGTCCGCATAATTCACGAACCGTAGGGAGACACACTTAAGGATTCGATGTTGTTGAGTAGTTATGGAATGATGAATAAGAGACTGAATGTTGTTCGGAGTCTCGGATGGTATCCGGGATATCACGAGGAGATCCGGAATGGTCCGGAGAATAAGATTCATATAAGGAAAGTCCTGTTTCGGAGTTGGGGAATGATTCCGGTGTTTTCATCGGGAATGTTCTAGAAGGTTCCGGAAGGTTCGACACTCCGGAGGGGAAGGGTACATGAATGTGTCATGACAATTTGGAATGGTTGCATCATGTACTAGGTATCATGGCTGAGCAAAATGAAGGGATAAATCAAATCCTAGTTTGAAAAGTCAAACGCCAATTTGAAAAGTCAAACGACAGTTTTGCTTGGTGGAGGGAGAGTAGGAAACCTACTTGGGGAGGAGTTCCTCTCCCTCCACCCGCCGACCAAGGATGCCGACTTGGGGGAGGACTCCCTCCCCTTGGTCGGCGCCCTCCCACCTATAAAAGAAGGGGCAGGGGTGCCCCCTCTAGCCTACACCTCTCACCACCAAAACCCTAACCCTAGCCGCCGGCCTCCTGTAGTCGCCGCCGCCCTAGGGTTTGCCCTAGCCGCCGAGTTGGGGCTCTCCCCAAGCCCTAGCGGCCGTCCTAGCCTCCTCCCTTCATGCCTCTAAACCCTAGATCACAAAGGCCTCTCTCATAGTCCACCATACTCGCTCCGGCTTAAGGCGAAGCCCTGCGAGATCTCCCCTCTACTTTCGGTACCACGCCGTTGTGCTGCCGGAATCACGAGGAGAGTGCTACAACCTCCGCTGCCTGCTGAAACAAGGGAGAGGAAGGTCTTCATCGAGTACCGAATGTGTGACCGATCATGAAGCGCCATTAGCGCCGAACATAGCGAAGGATCGCTTACACGATCTTGAGATCGGCAAGAGTACGACTACATCACCCACGAGAATCTGCTCTCGTTAAACACTTTGGAATCTTCGAGGGTGAGTTCCTCTATCGACTCGTTGCTACAATCTAGTAGATAGATCTTGGCTTGTTTGTTTGCATGCGGTAGAATTTTTTTGTTTTCCATGCTACGAAACCCCACACGTCGGTATGTCTGCATACCTAGTTCAACCTCGTTACCGATAAGTACTCTTTTCTCGTTCCCGCGATATGTGATCCCTTGTGAGCCAGTCACATGCTTGCAAGCCAATTAGATGACATTCCACCGAGAGGACCCAAAGTATATCTATCCGTCATATGGATGGACAAATCCCACTCTTGATCCATGTGCCTCAACACATACTTTCCGAACACCCAATGCCACCTTTATAGCCACCCAGTTACGGTGTGGTGTTTGATGTCATCAAAGCATCCTTCCGGTGATGGTGATTAGCATGATCTCATGGTCGAAGGAATTAGGTTACTATGTATCAGAAAGCTTATAGCAAATGAACTATTGAAATGACTTGATCTTAATGCTACGCTTATCTATAGGAGTATGTCCATCATACCATTCTCCTAATGATATGATCTTGTTGTTAACAACATCTCAATGTTCATGATCGGGAAACCACGATCATCTATTAACCAACAAGCTAGTATTACAAAGAGGCTTTACTAGGGACTCTAATTTAGTTTACAAATCACAGAAGTATTAATGTTTTCGGTTAATACTGTTATAGCATGAATGTAAACATTTATCATAAACATAAAGATATAATAATAACCACTTGTATTATTGTCTCTAGGGCATATCTCCAACAGAGGGGTCATTCTTACAAAAGATAATCTTATTAGGCGGAATTGACATGGAGATCCTTGGTGTACATTTTGTCACAATAATGAGACAATAAAACATCTATTTTTCCAATGTCATATCGCCAAATATATATGGTCAGTAACCCAAGCAGCTTCTGGTTTGTATCCACCGAGTAGTATTGCCAATATCTTTGGAAATTGGTTACACGGTATAGATCGCAAGTATAAGCTATTACTTCGGGTAGGAGCGATTGTCATTATATGGTCGCTTTGGCTATGTAGAAATGATAAAGTGTTTAATGATATAAATTGTTCACTTCTGCAGGTTATTTACAGATGCACTGGTACCCTTCGGTCTTGGGCTGCACTCCATCGTGCGGATCATCGAGAGCTTTTCACGGAGGTGTGTACTCGGCTGGAGGACAACACTTTAGACGTTTTACAATTTCTCATCATGATATGTAATCCGTTTTACGTTATTTTTTATCCTTTTTGTTTGGAACCTGGATTTTGGCGGCTGTGTGCATCATAGATATGCAGAGGCCGGGTGTAATACTTAAGACCTTTTAAGTAATAAAACGCTCTTTATCGAAAAAAACGTATTAGTAGACCTTGCATATATTCTATAGCCTGACAAGAGCAAGAGAATAACTCATGCAAAGTATTATTTCGTATAGCTGGTTATATTTCCAAAATGTTTCCGTATTTATTTATCCGGAATTTCCTTACTGTTTCGTCGTCAGAAATGGCTCCCTCGTTTCCTTTTCTATTTCTGTTTAGAATATTTTGTTTTCGTTCCTTTTCCGCAAAATGCCGTTTTCGTTTCTTTTTAGCTCTCTGTTTCCTTTTTCTTCGGAAATGAACGAAAAGTTTCCTTGCCGTTTTCAACCCTACCTATGAGCACCTCCGAAATACTGAGTCTTGGGAATGATATCTGACGGGTCTTGAGCTTGATTCATCTAGTCTTGAGACTGATGTACTTCACTCTATTAATAATGATGACATTGTATATGGATTTGAATCATATAGGTCACACATAGTAGTTTTACCTCATCATTTTCGTAAGTTCTCTTACATGTGTCAACGATTGGCTATTTAATTCCATGTTTGTGTCTCTTCTTATGAAATTCTTGTTTTCTTGAAGGTATGGGTTCTTCTTTTACTATATATTGATGAGGTTATGCGAGGCTCGCATGAAGTGACGAACTAAACCTGTGATTTGGCACTATCTTTTGTACTCCGTACTACTATTTCTAGTTTTAGTCATCTCTTATCTAAGTACTTGAATCGTTAACGATAGAATTAAAAATATATGTTCATGTTTGCTATGATACTAAATTATGTGCTATTACAAGAGAGTTTTTTAGTATTTTTTCACTTAATTTTTGGTCTGGGCTTGCTCCGATCCTAGCTCTGCCACTGCATCCGCATCCAACCAACGTGATGATCTGACGTCTAATTTGTTCTTGTCAATTTGTCAAGCACATCGCACTTGTGGTTCGGATGAAAAAATGATATTTGTATCCTGTAACTAAGTAACTTTTGTATGAGACAATAAGACGAGAGTGGATTAGTAAAGGAAAACTAAGAACACTTCCTGACTTCCATGACCCGAAGACGTGCCGATGAGACAAATAATAGCGTGCTTAATAAGAAGCAGACCACAAAAAAAAAGATGTACAGTACTAGCTTTGTGACAAGGAAAAAACTGAGATGTTTGTACTTTGTAGACTGCCATCGTTTTTTTTAACAAGTCCTGGTGCTCTACATCGGTTACAATCGGCACGATGATACTCCAGAAGAAACCACGGACCCCGGGCAAACATTTGAAACAAATTAACAACAGCAATCAGCAGCATGCTCTAGTATAAGAGATCACATCGACAGGTGCCCTATCATCTCAGTCTGATGAATGATTCCAGTGGAGACTCATCCATCGTCCTCCTCGTCATCGGAGTCGTCGTCGTCGGAGGAGGAAGAGTCGGTGTAACGGAGGCCAGCGTCTTCCCGAATTCCCAGGCGAGCAAGCATCTCGCTACACTCTCGGTCGACCCTTGCGCTGGCCTCCGCCCTCATCGCCTCGAATTCTTCTTTGCTGATGATGTCGTCGTCATCGTCATCTACCTCTGGTTCGTCCTCCGCCTTCCTTTTCCCGCCCATCGCGCACGCTCTCCTCCTGGCGGCGGTGAGTGGCGAATTGAATCGAGGATCTGTGGAGGCGGCTGCGTGTGGGATTCCCTATATAGGCCGGGATAAAGGGTCGGAGTCGCAATATATAGAGCTCAGCAGTCCGTCTTCGAGTCCAATTCTTCGACTCCGACTCCTGCTATGGATCGATCTGCTACGGAAGTCCAAATATCCAAAGCGAAAACCATGGCCCACGGACATTACCAACAGCTAGCTCCTCCTCATGCGACTTGCACGTGCGGGACGGGCGGTGGTTTTTCGGATGGGTTCCGTGGTGAGCACCGTCGCCCTTCGCGTCTCCCTCCTTCCCTCGGGCGCCACTCCACGCCCAAACTCTAACTCTACCCCTCCATCACTCCACGCTCATAAAAATTCAGTTACAATCTGTAGGATATTAGCTTTGTGAAGGAACACAACCTGAGATGTTTGAACTTTGTAGGATGCCATCGGATTGTTTTTTTTGCTTCAAAACACTGCAAATTAAAGAGTCTAGGCGCTCTCTACACCGGTTACAATCGGCATGATACAAACATGTCAACCATTGGTACTCGGCATTGGACAGCGACGATCAACACTCAGAAAAAGTCCCTCCAAGACAGCAGAAGGTCAGAGTGAATTAGAAAAGGAACTAAGAACACTTCCATGACCCGATCGAAGACGTGCCAGCTGATGAGACAGATAGCATGCTTGATAAGAAGCAGATCACCTGAAAAGGATGCTCTGGCTCAAAAAGTTTCAGTTAGAAACATACAATCGGTAGGATATAGGTTTGTGAAGAACCACAAGGTAAAAAACTGAGATGTTTGTGCTTTGTAGGCTTCCATGCATGGGATTGTTTTTGCTTCGAATTACCGGTACAAATTAAAGAATACAGTATACAGGTGCTCTACTCTACATCACTTACAATCGGCATGATACACCGAAAGAGACCACGAACTCAGGGCAAACATTACATCTTTGAAACATTCCAGAACAAAGTATCAATCAACATGATGTAGCAAGAGATCATCACACAGCAATCGGTGCCCCATCTCGGTTGGATAACCTCAGTGCAGCTTCATCCACGTCATCCTCGTCCTCCTCCTCCTCCTCGTCGTCCTCCTCGTCATCGTCGCGGCGGCAGTCGCCCTGCCGAAATCCCAGGCGGGCAAACATCTCGCTACACTCTTTCTCGATCCTCGCTTGGGTCTCAGCCATTATCGCCTTGTATTCTTCTGGGCTGACGATCTCGTCATCGTCGTCCTCCTCCTCCTGGAGGGCCTCCGCCGTCGTATCGTCTAAATCTGGTTCACACCCATGGCGATCGAAGAGGACGTCCTCCGCCTTCCTTTTCCCGGCCATCACGCTCCTGGCCTCTTTGCGGGGTAATCGGGGGACCTCTGATGCCCGCCGCGACGAGGAATTCCGGCGAGTTTATAGGTGGAGGCGGCTGCATGGTCTTCTTGTTGGGATGAGCGTCGGAGTCGGAATTAACGGAGTCTAGTCCGTGCTCGACTCCGCATTTGTTTCCTCCAACCCATGCCCACCCGGCCCAAACTCAGCAGTAGACCGAAGTTACCACGGCCCACGGCCCACAGCTCCGCCTCACGTGAGGGCACGTGCGGGCGAGCCGCGCGGTGGCATCCGATGTGTGTCTGTCTGTCCGTCGCACGAAGGAACACGAAGCCCGCAGCTGAGCGACGAACTGCCCGCACGGGGGACGGGGACAGACAGCGAGAGATCGGGCGACCACGACCACCGCCGAGTCGCCGGGGAGGCAGCGCTCGCCGGATTCCGTGGTGAGCCCCTTCGCCCACCGCGTCTCCATCCCCTCCCTCGGGCGCCACTCCACCCCCAGACTCTACTCCTCTCTCCCGTACATCTCTTCCACCCTGTCCCTTCCGAGTCCTGACCCGCCGCCGTGCCCTAACAGCTGACGCCGCGCCGCGCCTTAACGTCCCCGCCGACGCCTCCATCCCGTCCCCACGCCCACCCCAACGCCCCGCCTCTCACACGCGTCGCCGTTCCTGCTCTTCCTCGCCGGGAC
Source organism: Avena insularis (assembly GCA_023614405.1). Taxonomy (NCBI): domain Eukaryota; kingdom Viridiplantae; phylum Streptophyta; class Magnoliopsida; order Poales; family Poaceae; genus Avena; species Avena insularis. Next base: position 22,689,606 of record CM042689.1, on the reverse strand, counting down.
ACCGCGTCCTAGTCAATGGCTTTGAGGTATGTATGCGGTTCTCCGCATCCACTGATTAGTTAAATCCTACTGACCCTTCGTAATCTCCGGTTGACACCGCCTAGATCCGCCCTGAGTTATAACAGTAGCGAATTTCAGTTGAATTGGGCGTGGGTTGGGCACACAATGCTAAACATGTCGCATGTGCTGAAACTTCACCTGTTGTTAACCAACTGATCAAGTCGTTGAAGGACTTGATCCTCTGCACTGGTCTCTGTCTGACCTCCAGTGCACTCTGCTCTTGTCTGATCAGCCGAATTGTCATTTTGGATGCTATATACATCTGTTTTTTGCCCTCAGACCTCGAGACTGTTTTCATTTCAGCACATGATATAGGCATTTATTATACCATTCATGGCTCCTTTTGTATTGTAATTACCTTTTTCATTTATGATATTTTTGGGAAAAAACAACTCTGACAAGATTGTCTTGTTAAAGTTGCAGAACTTATTCCTGAAAGTGGAATCATTTTCTGAGGGGCCAATAGTGTTGGTATATGCAACTGTGAGCTAAAATGTTTTCCGTGCAGCTTTTCCTTTCTATACTATGTTGGCTAAGTCCCCTTTTTGTTTGTGCAAGCGATGTTGCTTGCTTCTACCATTAGCAGGTGAACCGGAGCAGAATAACAATGTCCATATCCGGTGAGATGGACGATGGGCCCACTGTACTGCAGTTATATAAGTGGGAAAGGTCACAGCCCTATCTTGAACTATCAAAATTCCGGGAAGCTTCCATATCTCCTACAAGGCGCCTGTTTGCACTGCTCTCGGATCATGGTGAAGCTTGGTTTATTTCCTTTATGCTCTATTATTCCTTGGTTCATCATCATCTTCGTCTTACTTATTTTTCTCTTGTTTATGATTTTACAACCCAGGCGATCTTGTCTTGTCAACAGTCAATGCCAAATCATCACAAGTTGAATCACCTACGGCTCTCTCGGATAGTAGCCTTCCGGTCTTCAAGTGCTTTCCTTCTATTCCCAGAGTGAAGTCTTTAGCATGGGGACACTGCTGTGATGTTTCTAGTGAACTTGAGGTTCCGGATTTTAGTGAATTTCTTGTTCTATCTAGTGACGATTCAATCACAGTTCATGCGTTCTGTCACTCGCACAAAAGCACAGCAACAGTTAGTTGTGATACTGAAGAGTTGCATGGGGACTGGAAAGAATGGTTCCCTACTGAGTGCTCATTACCGGAGGGTGGCGAGTCAGGTCAAAAGAGCTGCTTTCGTTCTTTTCTGACTACAATCAGTGGATCTGTTTGTAATGGAAAATACCAAGCCAGATTTCCCCTGAAATCTTCATTACCTCATTCAGCAGAAGTGGTATCATTTAGCATATATGACATTACCATGTCCTTTTTGAAGTTCTGGTCTAGCAATTGTACTACGAAGGCTAGGATGGAAACCGGCAGTGGATCTCCAGAAGATCTTCTTAGTCATGTTTCTGTAGCTCAAGCATCATGCAGCTGTCAGTGGGAATGTTCAAAAGTATTGCCAAGTTCTTCTGGTTATTTGATTGGTTTAGTCTTAACTCCTAATGAATCAGTAAGTTGCGAGGTCCATGAACGCAATACGAAGGATGTCTTGGTGGCTATACTTGAGCTAAACCATTGGGGTATACAGTGGAACTTCGTGGTGGACCTTCAGAATGTATATAACGATGTTGGGCCCAAACCACAGTGGGTTGATTTCCAACTGTCTGATATATTTCTTGCCTCCCTTAATGCAGTGGGTCTTGTTGCCATTTGGAATGTGAAAACTGGTCAGCCTGTCACGTCTTTTAGTGTTCTTCAACGGTGCAGAATAGATCTGGAGATGCCTTCGCGGAACACCATACCCGCTGTAACAAATTTAGATGGAGAAAGCACCTGTGGTGGGAATGTTGTTGGCAGAACGTTCAAGAGATTAGTTTTGGCACCATATTCTCTACTTGTTGCTGCCGTAGATGAGGTTGGGGTAGTCTATGTGTTCTATGCTGATGACATCTTAAAATTCAAAGCCAATGCACATGAAAACATTGGCCAGCCTCATATGAATCATTATCGTGACAATTGTGCTGCCTGGGAAACTGCTGGCCGTGGGATTGGGAGTCTAACATTTTGCAGTCACCAGTCCAGTCAACATGGGTCACTTAATCCAGACAAATTGGTTTCTGATTTTTCAGAAAGAGAGAATATTGGTGTTGTCCGAGCTAGGAAAAGAAGAAAATACTGCGAATGTCATGAAAATCAAGTGGATAGCTGGCCAAGTGGTTTCAGTACTACATCACAGATAAAAGATGGGGTAACTTATCCTTACACAATGGCAGCTTCTAGTCCCATGCGAAGAGTAGTGCTTCCTCCACACAGATTGCAGGAGGATATATTAAGCCTCTCACCATTTGGACTAACGAGGATCTTTAAGGGTTGCAATGCAGATGGAAACAAACATGTAACAATTGTTCACACGAAGTTGCTTATGACTTCATGTTTACTTGACGAGAGAGATATTAATGATGGTTTTCTGGACAGAAGGCTCTCGTTTCAGAAGGATTTTTCTGTTGCCGGAGAATCTGCTGTTTGCTCGTTTCAAGGATATCTATATTTAATTTCGCAAGATAGTCTTTCTGTTGTCCTTCCATCAGTGTCTACTTCATCTTTTTCATCTTGTATCAATGGCATCCAATTTTGGCAACCAGGTTTTTCTGGTGGTAATGCATGCAATGCTCTGAATTTGACATCAGTAAATAGGCCTAAAACAAGGTGGAAGAACTGGCAAATAGAAATTTTGGATAGAGCATTGTTGTATGAAGGACCTACATTAGCAGACAGGCTCTGCTGGGAGAATGGTGTGTTGCCATTCAGTTGTCTTTGTTTTTCTTTTTTCGTCTTGTCTGTCATCCTGCTTTTCTTACTACGTTTAGCTCTAATAACATCCCAGCCTATTTTCAGTATTTCAGTTGGAGTTGCCTGTCCTATGCTGTGTCCTGTCTTGTTTTTTTATTGAGTACATTCATTTGTTCATTTTATGGGCATGACGTAATCATTTTATTGACTGTTGAAAGAATAGCTCAAATTTCCTTCCAATTTTAAGCTTAAAATTAAATGTTTGTGCGGTGAAAACATTATATGCCAGGCTGCAAATCTGTTTGGATCCAGTAAATTGCTAAATTCCTTGAAGGCTGCAAATCAGCATTGGTGCATACACATTATAAAGTTTTGCATCTGGTGATCTGGTCAATGTTAAAAACACAGTTCTTGGTAACTGGCCAATCAGCATTTGCTGGAATCGTGCACTGTGCTATCCAACAAGCAAGAATCTTCTTAATCTCTTTCAGTATATATGTATGCCCGAAATGATATATGTATGGGTTCAGTTTCTAAGAATACTACCTCCTGCTGCTAATGACTTGGATATTCTGTGCAATGGTTATATCCTTCAGAAAATGCACCACACGCTCTAATGTTCTTTATTGCATTGGCAGGATGGGACCTGAAAATCTCTAGGCTACGTCTGGTGCAATTGTCATTGCATTACACAACTATCAGTGATCTGGAGCAGTAAGATCCTCTATTTTCCTTTGGTCTAAGAACGATTTTTGTAATTTGTAACTTTGGCTTAAATTTCATACCTCTTAGTTACTCATGCGTTCTCATTTTCTTAGATCTATGTTGGAACATTTGGAATGTAATCCATGATTATATGTCTTGACGATGGATAAACTATCCCCATAGTTAAATGCATCTGTACAAGTATGATGCAAATGATTATTCTATATTTACTTACCCTTATGGTTTATTTGGAGGTCAATAAAATATTTGGTCTTTTAGGAATGAACATGAACTTATAGATGAAAGGGTTAGGTTCATAAGAATTTCTTTGGTTTATTCTGAAGTTCCGAGGTAGAAATAGATGATTGCAAGTTATCGTGGATCTTCTTTTAGTAACTCCAGTGTGCCAATACAGCTATGTGTATATTTCTAGCATTGCACTGTATGTATGTTTTTGTTGTGTAGAAGAATTCTTCTAAGTTCTAATTGATGTTTATATGATTATTCTCTATGCATGAATGTCTAACATGAATCATTGCTAGATCATTAAATATGCTCGCGGAGGTCAATCTTGCAGAAGAAGGTGTTCTGCAACTTCTATTGGCATCTGTATATCGGCTATTATGTAGAAGAGGAAGTGATTATGAGACTGCAGTGTCATCCAAGTATATTTCTTCTCTGATGGCATGATTATAATGAATAATTAGCCATATTTGTAAATTATGATTCTTCTGTAAAAATGATCCATTCTAGGAAATATTCTGTTCTCTGTTGAATGTCTTTTTAGGCTGTAGTGTTCAAAAAATTCACTCAGGTAGTACCTCAGTGAGTAATCTGAAGCTTCACTGCATCAGTTTTAATTGAGTTCATCTTAAATCCTATGAGCATAATGGTTCATTTCAACTTTTCATTATCTTCACCTGCTTCTGCAAGAGAAGGAAATTGCATGAGCTACATACTAGCTAAATTTGTGAGCAGAGTATTACATAGTGGAACTTTTCAGATGTTCATCATTGTGCTAAATGAATAGATTAATCACACCGAAGAACAGTTTCAAAGTAAAATAAAATAATATTGTATTGTGTGCTAAACATGTCTCCCAAAGAATATTTACATGTGGAGATAACATAGAAGCAGAATACTTGTGATATGCACTGTTAAATTCAGCCATATGGTCAAGAAACTTGTGTGCAGAAAATGGGTGGAAAATCGAATGATACGCACTTGAACTTATGTTTAGTAATGTAGGCAATAACAAAAACATGTTTCAATAGTTTCTGTCATCCTTCAAAGATTATATAGGGAAAATCATTTGTTGATCTAGTACAATTGGACAGAAACCTGTGCTGTGCGGAGCAACTTAACTGTATTGTTCCGTTGACATGTCTTCAAACTGCTGTGGAATATATTAGACTATGCCACTAGGAGGCGTGGCTTGTATTCTTTGTACTAGTTAGACTTATTTAGTTGACGAAGCTCTCAATATGACATGCTTGTAGCTTTTAGCTTCATGTAATTTGTAAGCTTACAGTGTGAAAACAGGTTATTGGTTTTAGCTGTCCGCTTTGCGACAAGAACAATCAAGGGTTATGGGCTAAATAAGCAAAAGAAAGGTAACATCTCTTCTCTCTGTCTCTCTCACAACGCACACTTTGTTATTTGTGAGGTTTATTCTATTTTTTCTCTGACAAGCCAGACAATTCAGTAAAGCTTCATGAAATGGCTTTCCTATTGGGCGTAATTAGAAGTATCCAAAGGCGAATCATTGCAAAGAACCAGAACTCTATCCGGATGGTAATAATGACAGCTGCTTTTCTTACAATTAATTTATCTTCAAATTCTTTCTTACACACTCTATTGAAATATACTAATCGAACGATTCTTCTTGTTGTGTTATCTTATAGCAGGGAGATGATAAAAACTCGCTGAAAATAGACAAAGAAGTACTGCAAAATGACTCTTCTCTCCCAATTGTTGTAGTTGATGGTGTTTCATCAGGATTATCAGGTGGTTTAGATGCTCATGACAGACAAGGATCAGCATCTACTGTGTTTGAGTTCGTTCCTGGTAGCAACAGGCAGTTAGCGTTAACACCGGTCGAATCCTCTCTTACTAACACTGATCAAGGAACCACTCAAGTTGGAAGACCAGTCACTCAAGGAAATGTCAAGGATATGATGAACCGTTGGGAAACAGATAAATTGGACTTGAAAGCAGTAGTCAGAGAAGCACTACAGTCTGGTCGACTACCTTTGGCAGTTCTTCAGCTGCAACTATTGCGCCAAAGGGAACCATGTTCCAGTTATGATTCTGAAGATGCTTTCTCCGAAGTTCGTGAGATAGGAAGATCTATTGTTTATGATTTTTTAATGAAGGTAATTTATTACCCTCAGCTTACAAATGTATTTCTGTATTCCCTGTTGTCTAACACATAGATTACAGGGTGAAAGTGGACTGGCTGTAGCAACACTAGAAAGACTAGGAGACGATATAGAGTCAGACCTTAGACAGCTTATGCAAGGTACTGTTAGAAGGTCACTTAGGCTACAAATTGCCGATGAGATGAAACAGCGTGGGTACATGAGGTCAAATGAGTGGACAATGTTGGAGACCTTAGCACTGATTGAGGTTTGCTTCTGCACCCTGCTATAGCTAAATGACAAAATTATGTCCATACAATATATTTTGTTCTGGCATATGTTTTCAACACATACAGAAAAGAGAAAATGCTTGCAAGCTGTTTGTCTTTGTACTGATTGACCTCTTTTGCTCTATGGAAAAGCGGTTTTACCCAAGCAGCAGCTTCTGGGACACGTATCTTGGCAGGGAGAATGGCATTCATGATGCTACAAGTATTGTCACACTTCCAGGGGAAGATAAACCAGTGCTAACTCTCAACATCTATAACCACCCTGCTATTGAATGTGGTGATGTTGATGGAGCTGTGCTTGGTTCTTGGGTGAAGGTTAACGATTACACTGATTTAAAGGAGTTCTCTCAAAGAGACCTTTCCGATGGTTATTGGGCCTGTGCTGCTGTGTGGTCTGATGCTTGGGATCAAAGAACTGTGGACCGTGTAAGTCATGACTTGCCCTTTCACTTGTTAACTGGGGGGGTTGCACCTTATTTCTGATAGTAGCCATGTGCCATAGCTCATCTATAGAAATTTGGGGATTTTCTTGTTCCCTCGCTATTGTTCTCCTTTTTCCTCTCTTTGAAATGTGTGTGGTGTGCGATTTAATTTTTGTCGCAATGTTTTTTTGGCAAGTTGATTAGATTTTAGTACACCAAACTCTAAATTATGGCGTATTACTTATTTTCTTAACTACAGACTTAAGATTTTTATTATTGTTCTTTAGATAATACTGGACCAGACTTCTCATATGTCCGCTCAATCCGATCTCCCATGGGAATCTCAGTTTGAATATTTTGTTGCGCATAATGATGTGGGGGGAGTCTGCAAACTCCTGGACATGATTCCTGACAGTGTACTTCTTGAAGGGATTCTTAGAGTTAATGTGGACAATTCACGAGTTGGATACAGCATTGTGTCTGATGTGACCGTCCCTGATTATAAAATGTATATATGTGATTCAGAGGAGCTAGAACCTGTTTGTATGGAGGTACCACATGTCAAAGTATTCAGATCCTTGTCTAGTAATGAATCAACAACATGGATGAGAATGCTAATGCAGAAAGAACTGGCAAAGAATCACATCTTTATGAAAGAGTACTGGCAGAGTACTACTGAAATTATACCTGTACTTGCTCGTGCTGGCATACTTTTTAATACAGAGATTGATTCCAAGAAAGGATCCTCTATGCCATTTTATGCTTCAGAGATGCCAGATGATGAACGTCACCGGGCTTGTGAAAGAGCATTGCATAAACTAGTCATGCGTTTCTGTGTGCAATATGACTCTCCATACCTACTTGATATCTATCTGGACAACTGCAATTTGGTTCTCGATGAAAACTCTGTCCCTTTGCTGAAAGAAGCCGCGGTAAGTCATACTGTATTTTTAGTTTATGATACTTGTGGTTCCTTGTGTGCACCTCTGATTCAAACCTACCCAACTTGCCAATTTTGTGAGCCCCAGCAGTGGGGAAACAAGCTGGTTGTTGCAAATAAACTTATTTATGTTGTTATGATAATACTTGGTAATCTGGCTGTTACATGGTTAGTGTTTATGTGGACTTGAGTTCTTATTGTAAGTAATCAGTGGTGGTGCTAGGACCTGAGAACTGTGATGTCAATGTATCATAATCCCACAAACATCCAGAGATTATTGTATATAGAAAAATAAAGAGGGTTTTGCCAATACTATGATGGCTGGTTTGCTCCTGATCAATTGTTCCAATTTATATTTTAGTATCTAGTTTTACATTATTGTTTGAAAATATCAGGAAGTGTGAAGTTCCGAACCTTCCATTTTCAGTGGAATCTGCATATGCATGCTTGCTACTGTTCTTTTCTGGTCCCCTGGCGAGTGACCAACTGCCCCTTCTCTTTGCAAATCTGTTCTGTCTAACAGAGGACAAATTATTGGTAGAAATTTCTACCACCCACTGAATGGTAATTCTGTCAGATTTGCTACAATGCACCTTGACACCTCCGTAGCTGGTATTTTAATAACCAGCTACTAAATTCTTATTCAAAACATTATTGGCGTACAGATCTGTCTTATTTGTTGATACTACGAACATGCTATTGTAACTACTTTATGGCTACATGTCCAGTAGTGGTAGACAAAGTACTTGTAATACCGCCTTATACTGCAGATGTAAGATTAAGCTGCTCAACCTGTTTCCCAGTTTAATAAGCATTATTCTGACTTGGTTGTTATAACATGTAATTGTTCAGGGTGATTGCAAGTGGGCACAATGGTTACTCTTCTCCAGAGTCAAAGGTTATGAGTATGAAGCATCTTTTTCTAACGCCCGTTGGAATTTGTCTCAGAAAATGGTTAATCATGGCAATCTAACTGCAATTGAGATAGATGAGAAATTGTATACTGTTGATGATATGGCTGAACGGATTGGGGAAATGTCTGCACTAGCTACCTTAATGTATGCCTCACTACCAATTCAAAAGTCCATATGTACTGGAAGTGTGAACAGAAATCGCGGGTTGTCTTCTCAGTGCACATTAGAGAACCTAGGTCCTTGTCTTCAGCAATTTCCAACACTATGGAAGACACTTCGTTCCACTTGTTTTGGACAAGATGTGTATGGCTGTCTAAATTATTCTCCAACTAATGGTAATCAAGATACAACTTCATTCCCTTATTGATTTTGAAGCCAACAACTCACTATTTACTTTTTTAAGAAAAAAAGAATGTAAAGAAAAATCCTTTTCCTTTCAGTTCCTGGAAAATCCTCAATTTCAGAGTACCTATGCTGGCGCTATAACATCTTTTCCTCTGCTGGAGGAGACACTTCATTGTTGCAAATGCTTCCGTGTTGGTTCCCAAAGTCTATTCGAAGGTTAATTCAACTATATGAACAGGTTTTTTTCTGTCTTCTGGATAGCATCTCGCAGCTAGCTTTTCTTGAATTTCGGTATCGGTTTGCATTTTGCTCTGAATCAGTATGTATTGTAGTTCTACGCTCTACCCCACATGTTATTACTTCAGTTCAAAACTTTATTCCTAAATTTCCTTCTGGAAACAATCAGGAAATTGCATTTTTGTTCTCAATACTCTTGGATATTACCAATACAGACTGTTCTATACCAATTTATTCTAATTACGCATTGGAAATTTTAGTTCAATTGCCTGTCTAATTATGGTTGCCATGAAGGGAAGCAGTATAAGTATTTGAGATATGCAAGGCTAACTTACAAGCAGTACGAGTATTTGATACGCAAAACTTACCTCCCTAGGGACATTCTTCTTATTGACCACTTCTGTGATCAGGGCCCTTTTGGAATGCAAATGCTATCGAGTGCACCATCATCTGAAGAGTTATTTACTCACAGTGTCACGGATTACATATACAATACGACTGGATATAGTGAAACCAATGCATTGTCCTTAGAAGCATCAATTCAAAGAAGTGTTGAAGAAGAATTATATTCTTCCCTTGAGGTATGCTCATCTTGCGATGAATATACTCAATTCCTTGTTGGAATAAAGTTTTTTTTTTGTTTTTGTATCTTCCATCACTTCTGCGACATGCTATTTTTGAAATCCAAGCACTTTGTGTGTTATCTTGAATGTGTGAGTACGCATACTTGGACACTGATCAAGAATATGCAAAATACATACTTCGTCATGGCAAGTGCCAGAGCAAAGTTGCTTGATAAGCCTAAACCCTGACAAGCTTGAACCCTCCGAATGGGTGGTTTTGAGGGATGCTTCTCCATATAGCATAAGCCCACCTATAGTAGATAAGCACAAACTTGAATGCTTTCTTAAATTGGCACTGCGTGAAGGTACTCTGAACTTAGGATTATTGCCCATATTCTTTCTGTGTTCTGTTACAGTATTATAGCTTTCATTTCAAAGTATCAATTTTAATTAATTCCCCCCTTCAGGAGAAAGACTTGAGGGTGGAGCATCATTTACACCGTGGTAGAGCACTAGCCGCTTTCAGGCATCTTCTTGGTAAAAGAGCTTCACAGTTAAAATCAGCCAATGCACGCCAGGTGATATCTACGCAGTCTGATGTTCAAGCAGATGTACAACTGATCCTAGCTTCGTTAAGTCAAACTGAACGATCAGTTCTTCTATCGGTATGTTCATGTTCCTGACTTGCTTTTTTTTCTAGCGAACTAATTATACTGTATGCTGAATTCCTGGATGACAGAACATATACCCGCAAAAAAAAGGATGACAGAACATATAACCAACATAACCTTAGGGAACACGTTTCATATATTCTTTTTTTTGTTGATTTAGAAATAAGGTTCTCAGTTTTCTACTTTCTAATGCTTTAGTTTCTTGGCTGTGCTGTAATATCTTATCACTTTTCAGGTGGCTCCACTAGCAATTACAAACTTTGAGGACTCAACACTAGTTGCTTCCTGCACATTCTTGTTGGAACTCTGTGGCATGTGTGCCAGCATGCTTCGTCTAGACATTGCTGCTCTTCAGCGCATCTCTTCCTACTATAGCTCGGCTCAGAAAAGTAAGAAATATGAGCTATCTTCACCAAGGAGCCCTGGGCTACATGTTCTCTCCTATGGAGCTGATATTGCTCCCGCTCTTGCTCGAGCATTAGCTGAAGATTATGTCCAGTCTGATCATCTTCATGTCTTGGAGCAGAAGCAAAGCTCTGGGGCTCCCAAAAGAGAACAACCATCACAGCCTCTTGTTGCTATATTGGAGCACCTGGAACGAGCAAGTTTGCCATTATTGGACGAAGGTAAAACCTGTGGATTTTGGCTATTGAGTGGCATTGGTGATGCATCTGTTTACCGGTCACAGCAAAATGAAGCCAGCCAACATTGGAATTTGGTCACAGAATTCTGTCAGACGCACCATCTCCCATTAAGTACAAAATATCTGGCTTTACTGGCTAATGACAATGATTGGGTACTGACATGCTAGCTTTTTCCCTTATCTTGTACCTATGTTATTTATATGTCCTCCCACTGATGTGATAATGCTTTTGGCAGGTTGGTTTTCTAACAGAAGCCCAGAGGGCTGGTTTTCCAATCGAAGTTGTTATCGGAGTGGTACCTTTTCTTACTGTAAATAGGACTTTTGTTAATAATTGTAGTTGAAAAAACACTATACTGATGGCTTCTCCCTGGTGTTGTGTTCAGGCTTCCAAAGAGATAAGAGACTCAAGATTGAGGACTCATATACTAACAGTTCTGAAACATACGCTATCAAATAGAAGGAAATCTTCTAGCAATATACCCTCAGGAAGTAGGGAGTCATCTTTCTTGTCTGTTGATGGTGACGACCCCATGGAACTTTTCTGCATACTTGCTGTTTGTGAAAAGCAAAAGAACCCGGGAGAGGCACTTCTGAATAAAGCAAAGCAAATGCAGTGGTCTTTACTGGCATTGGTTGCTTCATGTTTCCCAGATGTGACTATTCTCGCATGCTTAAGTTGTTGGCTTGAGATTACAGCTGCAAGGTAATACATTGGGTATTGTAGCGGTTTGTGATGTATATATGACATTTTCGCAAGATTTATTGCTATTCTTGTGTGAGTTTGTCGCGTTAATATTTCCTGCTTGTATTCAGGGAGTTGTCCTTGATCAAGGTGGACGGTCTTTCCTCTAAAGTAGCCAGGAATGTTGGATCTGCTGTTGAGGCCACAAATAAATTGCCAAGTATGAGCAGGAATGTTGAATTTCGTTACAACAGAAAGAATCCAAAACGAAGACGGTTCTTGGAGGCCTCTCCAGATAGCTTCGCAGCAGGTTTCTCGCTGGACATCGCATGTGGGCCAAATGCTACTGCAATTTCTGATCCTTCCGATATCAACACCCAGCAGGAAAAAAGAAAGTCCACCTCCGAAGAGACTAAAGTTCCAGTTGATATTGATGAGAGGCTAACATCTTTGTCAAGTATAGTAGCGGTGCTCTGTGAACAACAACTATTCCTACCATTACTTAGAGCCTTTGAAATGTTTCTGCCATCCTGCTCCCTTCTCCCCTTCATTCGTTCTCTTCAGGTCAGTAAAAATAGGTCAGTTAGGGCATGCTTGGTTGAAAGCCAAAAATTGGCATGCCAACATTTGCCAACTCCAAGATTGGCAAGGTATGTTGGTAGCCAGTTTTTTTTGCTTGCCCAGATATTGGCAAGCCAATTTTTGGCAGCAAACCAAGCAGCCCCTTAGTTTACTAGTGGTATACCAACTAACTTGAGCATTTTGTTTGTTCTACCATTGGAAGGCATTTTGTCAAATGCGTCTGTCTGAAGCTTCTGCACATTTGACATCATTTTCGGTGATAATAAAAGATGAAGCCTCACAGTTGAACTCATCCAAAGAATCATCTATAACAGGATGGGTAGTTCATACAGCTGTAAAAGCCGCAGATGCAGTACTCTCAACCTGCCCATCAATTTATGAGAAGAGGTGTTTGCTACAGCTCCTTGCAGCGATTGATTTTGCAGATGGTGGCTCTTCGTCAGCTTATTTTCGGCGAAGTTATTGGAAAATTAATCTGGCTGAACCTTCTTTATGCAAAGACGGGGATATCTACAACTGGAGCGATTCCATGGATGATGCTTCTCTCATGGCAGAATTAGAAAAGGATGGCCGATGGGAGGATGCTCGCACTTGGGCAAGGCAACTTGAATCGGGTGACACAGCTCAGGAATCTACATTTGATCATGTGACGGAATCACAGGTGTTTGGCTTGTATCCTTTATTTCCTATATGAATCATGATTTCTACATTCTCAACTATGGTTTATGATTTATACTGACATACATCTGTCAATGTTTCAGGCAGAAGCTATGGTCGCCGAATGGAAGGAGTTTCTCTGGGATATTCCACAAGAACGTGCAGCTTTGTGGGGCCACTGTCAGACACTTTTCATGAGATATTCTTTGCCTCCTTTACAGGTATTGAGAATGCATTGAGACATTATATATGTGATCACTAATCTGACCCATTCAAGTATATGTGCAGGCTGGGTTATTTTTTCTTAAGCATGCTGAAGAATTAGGAAAAGAGATACCAGCACAAGAGCTTCATGAAATACTCCTGTTATCGTTACAATGGCTTAGTGGAACTATTACTAAATCCTCTCCGTAAGCTCTCCTGTAATCTATATCGGTGGTATGTTTGGTCTCATCTTCTCCTTACAGATAACATTTTTGCAGGGTATATCCTCTTCATCTTCTCAGGGAAATTGAGACTAGGGTTTGGCTCCTGGCTGTTGAATCAGAGACTCACTCGAAGGCTGATGGTGAATGCGCACCTTCTGCTGTTACTCAGAATCTAGCTATTGGAAATAGTACCAGTATTATAGAACAGACTGCTAATGTTATCACAAAAATAGACAATAGTATGAGTTTGCCAAGCATGAGAGCTGCAGAAAGAAACGGCATGATGGATAATAATCTACCACGTCAACATTTGCAACTCTTTGAATACAACAGTGAAGCAACACTAACAAATAACACAAGAGCAAAGCGAAGAGGAAAAACAAATCTACCACTTAGACGAGGTGTCAATGATAATTCTGAAAGTAGCACAAATGATTCTGGTGATAATTCTAAATTTTTTCATCATTCTAAGATTGGCGAACAAGCAAGGAATTTACTATCTGAAGAGGAGTTTGCAAAGATGGAAGCATCTTTGTCTGGTTGGGAGCAACATGTCAGTCCTGCAGATATGGAGAAGGCTGTGCTCTCCTTATTAGAATTTGGACAAATAACTGCTGCTAAGCAGCTCCAACAGAAGCTGTCTCCATCATATGTGCCTGAAGAGCTTGTCCTTGTTGATGTTGCGCTAAGAGTTGCAGATAGCAGCAGTAATGGAGAGATCAATTTATTATGCTTTGACACGGAAGCCCTTTCATTACTTCAATCACTCAAAATAGCAAGTAGCAGCAACATGATTGATCCATCACAGGTCTGGTTATTTTGTTTTCTATATTAAACAACAGTGACCACCAAATGCGAACACTAATTATTTACATCAGTTAAACATTAATAAATTATAAATTGTGGAATTACGGTTTAATGTGTCTACTTGCATTTTTTCTCTTCTGTACAAAGGCACAAAGCACAGCAATATCATGTATGTATTGCACATTTACATTTGCTCAGGTGTTCTGTCCAGTCTACGAGTTCTAGGTTGGCGATTCAATTTACTTTTGACATGTCTCATGGTAATCTAAAATAGAATGAATATTTCTGACATGAACATGTAAAGACTAGGATGGAGCTTTTTTTTGGCATGCTTTATGTTAATCTTCATAGAATGATTATTCCTGACATGATACAAAAAATTCACATAGCATTTATATTCTGAAAACGCTGGCCCCACTATGAACATGCAAAATAACACCATACATTTTCTCTAGTTTATTTGGTTTACAGTGTTCATTTTGCCACCAAGGCTAAAGCTTTTATCCAACTTCCTGACCATTTTTTCTTACAAATTTTGCTCTAAGATTGTAGTTGAGTTGGTGATATTATGTCCAATTTCCGAGAGTATGCTGGAACAAACAATCTTTATGTCAAGAATATACAAATAATTCTCAAACATGTATTGCAAGCTGGCAGCCATGTTCTATTTTTCTAGTTACTGCACATCGTAAACTTCTGCTCAGATCAAAATAATGGGGTGAATTCACAGCATAGTTTCTTGGTACATCAAAGTAGTTCTCATTTGTTTTGAAAACATATTGATCTAGGTAATTTTAGATGGCTATTACCAGATTCTTATTTTAACTAGTCTGATATCACACAAACATTTTCTTTATGGCTGTGACAGTTATTGCGAGATTAGGATCTGATGGATAGTAGCCATTGCTTTTGTCAATGGTTGTAATGTTAGATTTAATATTATCGTATGATAGATTTTGTTGGTAAATGTTGACTAGTAAACAGTCCATCAATCAGAATGTTATTTCATGTCAGGCTATGGAGAAATTAGCCATGAAATGTGGTGAGGGCCGTGGACGAGCTCTTATTAGGAGAATAATAGCAGTTGTGCAGACAGCAAAGACACTGGGACTCTCATTTTCTGAAGCATTTGAGAAACAGCCAATTGAACTTCTGCAGCTGCTTTCCCTGAAAGCTCAAGATTCTTTTGATGAAGCTAAATTTCTTGTGGAGACACACATCATGCCTGCATCTAGCATTGCAAGAATTCTTGCTGATTCCTTTTTAAAGGTATGTCATCTGCGCCATCATTTATTAGTGCACTTTGTTATTGGGAAGAAAACACCAATATATTATATTATATATCTTGAGTTCTTGACCGATTTGTCCAATAACTGTAGGGGCTTTTGGCTGCACATCGTGGAGGTTATTTGGACTCCCAGAAGGAAGAAGGCCCAGCGCCACTATTATGGAGATCAAGTGACTTCTTGAAATGGGCAAAACTATGCCCATCCGAACCAGAAATTGGCCACGCTTTAATGCGTTTGGTGATGACTGGGCATGAAGTACCACATGCTTGTGAGGTTGTGTTACCTTCTGGTTCTTTTATTCTGGTTTCAGTTTCTTAATAGTGCTTGCAAGTATTCATTTCATTGGCCGGACTTGCATGGCTGAGACTGGCTTTAATTGGCTTAGAGAGGTGCTTAAGAGCAATATAGGATCATCACCAACCCTGATGTAACATAGGGATTGGTGGAGTGGTATGAGAGCTACACTGGGGATGACAAAGCTAGAGGTGCACACCGAAGTCTCTCATGCTCACCCGTACCCCAGCATAGATCTTCAGAGTTAGGATATAGGCTTCAGTGGTGTTGGCGAACAAGACCAACTGTGGGAGGAGGATGTGGCTGTGGCAGGTGAATTTGTACGATGACAGTGAGTTGGAGGGGAGGTGGTTTGGCAGTGGGGTGTTAGATACCAACCTGGCAGATGTGTCGGGAGGTTGTCGAGGCACTGATGCAACTCTGTTGGGGCTTGGGGGTAGGGCACAAGAGACAAGCCAAGGTGTTGGTGTTTGCGTTGACGAGTGATGAATGATGTTGAGGAGATGAAGCTGGAACATTAGATTCTGCCTTCTTATGGTGTTCCTCTATCCTTCTATTTTTGGAGTTAGTTATTGATAAGAGATGTCAAGGATTAGGTGGTAAACTAGGGCCTTGAACACCAGGTGCTGGAAAACTGCAACCGTTTGGTCCTGGTTCCTTGGTCGGTAACATGTGGTTTTCTAAGCCCTGGCTGTGTCTGTTCTGTCTTGATTGGCTAATATAGAGTGAAGTGAAGAACCAAGTTCCTTATTCAGATGACCTTTTTCAGTGTCAACCAGAAGCTTTACATTTTTGTACAAGGGTGCACTGTGTTCATTTTACTAATTCTAATAATCTATAGTTAGAACTTAGAAGTTGATGATTTTCTTACAGGAACTATTTTGTAGAATAGTAATACACATACTCTCCAAAGCTGCATTAGCATTTACATCTTTGGTGTTGTATAGAAACGCAAATAGAAACACGGTACATTTAGATTGAGTTCTGCTTGGCTTGAGATTTACTGATTTCTTGTTGTTTATTTACCGTCTCAAAGTTATTCATGCCAAATGTTGTTGCAGGTTGAACTCCTAATACTGTCACATCACTTCTACATGTCATCATCTTGTCTTGATGGTGTGGATGTTCTCGTCACATTCGCGGCTAATAGAGTGGATTCATACGTTTTAGAGGGGGATTTTTCTTGCTTAGCTCGCTTGATCACTGGAGTGAGCAATTTTCACTCCTTGAGCTTTATTCTTTCCATCCTTATAGAAAATGGGCAGTTGGAGTTGCTGCTTCAAAAGTATTCTTCCACTGACACAGCCACAGTGACACCTGCATCAGTTCGTGGGTTCAGGATAGCTGTCATCACATCACTCAAACATTTTAACCCCAATGATGATGAGGCTCTCTCTCTGGTATGTATCCCCTTCTCTTCTCTTCTCTTGCTCTTGCTTTTCACTCAGTTACATTAAGTTTGTTAATGTTTTTCCCTGAGACAGGCAGTAGATTTAGGTCCAAAGGCATGTTTAGCACATTCGGAAAACAGTTTGTTAACCAATAAACACTTCTGAGTATCTTGGTTACTTGATTGTTGTTTGTGTTGATTTTTTTATGAAGAACAGATGGAAAACCCAATATTTGGAAAAATTTAAGCAAACAGTTCACAACCTATACTTTACTGGAGCATAAAATGTACTGATTAGCAGCATGTCATGCCAGTTTCTCATTAGTGCGGAATGGAAATGTACTAAGCACTAGTTGGTTGCTTGGTGCCCAGGACGATCTGTGCAATTAGATGAACAAAAACTATACCAGCATTCAAGTTTTTGGTTTCCGTCATTATTACATTGTTCCTTACAACTTGGCTCCTACCATGACAAGATAGGACTTCCTGCTGTTTCCTTTCGCCCCTCATGTAACCTATGTGTCTGATGCAGGTATACAAGCACTTTGATATGAAACATGAGGCTGCTTCTCTCCTCGAGTCACGAGCCGAGCAGTACATGAAAAGCTGGTTACTTCGGCAAGATAAGGAACGTCGGAATGATGAGCTCCTTAAGGCTATGCATGACCTTGTACAAACGGCAGAGGTTCTTTCAACAATTGACGCTGGCCAACGGACACATCGTGCTTGTGCACGTGCCTCCCTCCTATCTCTTCAGATCCGTATACCCGATCTTGTATGGATTGGTCTTACAGAAACCAATGCACGGCGGATTTTTGTGGATCAATCTAGGTTCCAGGAGGCCCTCATTGTTGCGGAAGCATACAGCATAAATCAGCCAATGGAATGGGCCCCTGTCTTTTGGAACCAGATGCCGAGACCTGACCTGATCGAGTTATTTGTGGCTGAATTTGTACTGGTTTTGCCCCTTCAGCCACCAATGCTTGTCGAGCTTGCGAGATTTTACCGCGCAGGTGTTGCAGCCAGGGGCGACCAGCCACACTTCTCGGTCTGGCTTTCGCCCGTAGGCTTGCCTGCTGAGTGGGTGAACCTCGGCAGATCGTTCAGGAGCCTGCTGCGTAGAACAAGGGATATGAGGCTGAGGCTGCAGTTGGCAACCCTCGCGACGGGGTTCAGCGATGTCATTGACGTCTGCAATGGAGTTCTGGACAAGGTCCCTGAGAAAGCTGGCCCTCTAATCCTGAGGAAGGGCCATGGGGGTGCATACCTCCCTCTCATGTAAATCGCCTTCATCTACTTTCAGCCTGGGTCCGGAAGGTCGAGAAATCTGTATAGGACGTTGGCAATGTTTTATGCTTTCTTTGGCACTGTAGCCCCGCAATCAGCTTTTTTTCCTTTCAAAAATTTTCTGAGGTGGGTGAGCACCATAAAGTCCATTGGGGCTTTCGGATTGTATATATTGTAAAAGCATTTTGAGTGTATAGGTTGGACACAGCCGATGGAATTCAGTTTTGCAGCTCATCCGCGCAGGACGATTTTCCCTTCCATGGACCATGATGTACTAAAACACAAACAATTCAATTTTGTGCTGTGCTGTGCTGGGTTTTGATCTGGTGATTACCTTTTTTGCGTTTTTTTTTTGTATTTGAGGCGCTGTTCTGCAGATCATGGCATGCTTGCGATGGCCAGTCATTCCAACGACCGTAAATATTGCGTCCTGCTTATGTTGGCGCTTCTTGCTCCTTGGAGGGAGCAGCTGCATGTGCGAGAGGTCCTGCTGCAAGCTTTAAGAAATGATCCACACTGTCTGATACCGACAAGAATTTTGTCTGCCTCCAACCCAACCCTTCACGGGATCACGAGTAGCATCTCTGCCTTTCCTCGCTCAGTAGCTGGATGGATGGTCGCCGGCGGACGGAGCCTCACTGAGGCGATGTCTCCGGTGGTAGTCCGGCCGCGCTGGTCAGGGCTGCCGCCTCCTCGTCGCTCGGCAGCACTGCCGGTCGCCGGAGTTGCGGCCAGAGTCTCCTTCAGCTACCGATGTAATGTCGCTGAACCCTCTTCATTCACTATGTTTATGTTTAGAAGAAGACTACAAAGATGCAGAGCCATTGGTAGTCTCCTTCACTAAGAAACATGCATGTACCCGCGCGTGGATCCCAACCACGGTTTTTCGCCTCCTTTTCATTCCTGGATTCTCAGGGCAACGACCCCAACTTTCATCCATGAGGAACTCGTAGCAAGACTTAGAGCCCTTCCCCGAGTCAAGTTCTTCATCTCGCCAAGATCGTTGTTGGACGGCGGCTTGCGAGACCGGGACTCCCACACCCTTCCTAGCTGTCCCCTAAGCGACCACTCGGTTGAGAACATGAGGCACCACTTAGTAGGTTGCCTCTTCTCTCGGGCAATTTGGTATGAGGTGCTATCCTGGATTCAATCCATGGCCACACCAGTGGATGGTGCAGATGACTTCGTGGATTGGTTGTTGTAGATGTCCGACTCTATCCCTAAGCTTTGCGCAAGAGGATGTCCTTGCTGATCATGGTGACAACGTAATGGATTTGGAAGCAACGTAACGACTCGACTATTTGATCTGAAGTTCGATCTTGGGCTCCAGTTGGAATGATTGCCCTACAAGCTTTGATCCCCGCAGCTTCGTAATTCTAGTGGGTTGATTTATTTGGGGTGTTCTTTTTTTTTATACTTGTGAGCTTGTATATACTTGTATAAAACTCATTTTTAATCAATAAATTGAAACACAACGCTTTTGCGGTTTCATGAAAGAAATACTAAATACTGAATGAAAACCGAATGCAACTTCTACTAAACTCAGAGTCTCTTTGGTTTAACTTATATAAATACTTGAAAACTTCATTCTCGATTCTATGAGTTTTTTTATATCATTTGCTTCTTAATTACACTAGAAATAAACAAGGCGTTAGAGAGGATTTGCACTTCAAAAGAATTTTGCTTTAGAAGAGATAGATTCCACAAACCAAACGGACCCTTGAAGTAAAACTTGCGCCTCTCTGCCTCACACGTGTCCATGTGACACGTACAGCTAGCACCCCAAGCAACTGACGTGGCCCATCGTGCAATTATTAACTTCTCCTCATCTCCTGCCTCAGCTTTTCCCCAGCAATCCCGATTCCGAATCCCGAATCCCAAACCCATTCCCTCGCCCATCAAACAAACTCCTCCACGAACGCAACGGCAAGGCTCACCCTTCGAAGTTCGACCCCCCGCAGATCGCCCCCTCCCGCTCCGCCGCGCGCCGCCAATGGCCGCCGCGGGCCACGAGGCCGCCAGGCCCGCGCTGACGCGGAGCGCCAGCATCGACCGCATCCCGGCGGAGGCGCGCCGCATCCTGCACCGCCTCGCCGGCGAGCTCTGGGGCGCCGACGTCGACCCCGCCGCCCTCGCCGTGTCCCAGCTCAGGGGCGCCCTCACCAACGAGGTCTTCCGGGTCACCTGGCCCGGCGGCGAGGGCGACCCGCGCAAGGTGCTCGTGCGCATCTACGGCCAGGGCGTCGAGGTCTTCTTCGACCGCGCCGACGAGGTCCGCACCTTCGAGTGCATGTCCCGCCACGGCCAGGGACCCCGCCTCCTCGGCCGCTTCCCCCAGGGCCGCGTCGAGGAATTCATCAACGCCAGGGTACGCACGCATCACCATCTCCCAATTCACCACCATACCATTTAACCAATCAGGCAATGGATGGTTGTTATTATACTGCCGTGTTTCTCCTGTTGATGTGGCTAGCTTTGCGCTCCTGTTCTGCCCAGACGCTCTCGGCGCCGGATCTGCGCGACCAGGAGATCTCCGCGCTGGTTGCCAGGAAGCTGCGGGAGTTCCACGAGCTCGACATGCCTGGACCCAAGGACGTCTCGTTGTGGCAGAGGCTCAGGTAGGCTTGGTGAATGCTGATTTGTTCTTATATGCTATATGGCAGCAAATGCGCGGCGTGATTGTGACCAGATTGCACTGTGTTTGTATCGATCAGGCGGTGGCTTGAGGAAGCTCGTGGCAGGTGCTCGGCTGATGAGGTTAGGGAATTTCACTTGGAGACGCTTGGCGACGAGATTGCAGAGCTCGAGAAAGCACTGTCAGGGGTCGATCAGAGAGTAGTGTTTTGCCATAATGATTTGCAGTATGGGAACATCATGATATATGAAGAGACCAGACAAGTGACCTTGATTGTAAGTACTATTTCTTATATGGATACAAACGAATATATTTGATGTAGTTATCGAAAGCCAAACTAGCACCTTGTTGCATAGATAGAAGAGTATATGGAATGAAAAATCTGAATTATGGATAGTCGACTCGTAATTGCTGCTAGTGCAGCTTAGTGATTCTAGGACAATCTGATTGCCCCTTTATTTTTCTCTACCTGTTGCACTCTCGTTGATATCTTTTATCCTCCAGGACTATGAGTACGCCAGTTTTAACCCTGTTGCGTTCGACATTGCTAATCACTTCTGTGAGATGGCTGCTGATTATCATACTGCTACACCACATGTGATGGACTTCACAAAATACCCTGGTTAGTTCTATAGGTAACCAAATGTACAGAATTATAACAATGTTACTTTATGATGACTACTCATTTGGTTCCCCTGCATAATTTCAGACATGGATGAACAGCGGAGATTTGTTAACACTTACCTCAGTTCTTCAGGTAATTGGGAAGCTCTTTGGGAACAACACACTATGCTACACTGAAAATATCAATACTTCGGAACACATGCAAACCCTACTTTAGTACATAACTCAAGTATCCTGTTATTACATGCTTCCTCTGTTCGTCAGGTGAAAACCCGTCAGATACAGAAGTGGAAACATTACTTGGCTCGATTGCAAAATACACTCTTGCAAGCCATCTCTTTTGGGGCCTCTGGGGAATTGTCTCGGTAAGCTCCATGACACAGCAACTGACACTAACCTAATTAGCCGTAATCTATCAAAGCTGACTGGTTTTCTGTTCCATCTCTACGTCTGCAGGGGCATGTGAACAAAAACATCGACTTCGAGTACAGAGAGTATGCGAGGCAACGGTTCGAGCAGTACTGGCAGACAAAGCCTAGAATACTACTGAAAGCCTGCGACCTGACCAGTTGATCATGCGCAGAGGCTCATTCTTTCTTTCTTCTAGTTTTATGAATTCTTGAGTATCTCCCTCAGTCATGTGAATCTTGTTTCTCAGCCAATTTTGACTGCGAATTGCTCAGGTCAATAGAGCTTGTTCTGTAATTAAGCCTGCCTGGATAGTCATTCTACAGTTTACAAAAGTTTCTTTCGGTGTCGCCTGTCTGTTGCATAGTAATGCCCCCTAGAATCTCTTGAAAGACTAAGGTTCCCGCTGCTGCCTTGCCATTGTTCATGTAGATTGTGTTGTGTATTCTGAAACCAAGGATCAAATTGAGATTGTCCAAAGGTTGGTCACTGAGAGGTGGGTTGTTTTGCTGGCTGCCCTTTTCTTATATGTGTAGATTATGCAACTGGCACTTTTTCGATGCATTCACCCTGCAAAATAATTTTCAATACCTGATCTACCATCATGATCATTGCAGTGTATAACATGGCAGAAAGTGTCCCATCTGCTTAAGACAGGAGCTGCATTTTTCAAGTCCCAGTTTGCCTCTCAAATAGAACAGAAACCTCCCTATAGCTCTATTTGTGAAGGGTCCTTGGATACATTCTATTATGTGAACCATAGCAAAAATTGCTGAACTGTGAAGAATAGATGCTTTACTTTCAGTAAAACTGACAGGAGGTTTAGGCAATCTGAGTTTACAGTGATGTACTTGGTTAGACCTGGGTGCTGTTTATATACCCACCAAGTGCTCATTTGTCCAAGACATGCGACATAACATTCGATGCCCATTGGGGTCACTGAAATAAGTACTATGAATGCATTGTGACTGGAATAAAAATTATGATTTGATTCTGCTTGAGTAAAAAAAATCAGTTCACGAATAGAACTAGACGCACTTGATTGTTGCCACAAGAACATAGAGTTGAATCAAGTACCCTTTTCTTAATCCTGATGCATTTTTTTTTTTTGAAAAGGGGAACTAGCCACGGCCTCGGTTGATGCACACCGCCTTTTTTAATCCTGATGCATATATGATTCATTTCAGACATGGTACCCCAACTTACAACATCCACAAGACAGAACACTGCCCACCTTCCTCAATGTTATATACAAGTATGACTATATGGGACTCGATATCCCCTCTTTGAAAAGAAGAAGAAACAAGTATGGCTATATACTAGTATCATTTTGTGGAGTCTACCTGCCACCAAAACAATTTGACATCACAAAAAATTGCATGCCATCTTGTCATACTGATCACAGAAACTAGTATAGGAAAAATATGTTCAGATTATCTCCCGCTTAAGTAAGACCGAGATGACCCTGACAGTGAAGGAGCAGAGTGTGTGGACAGCAAACGTGACTGCTCGCCATGTTTGATATCCTCGACGCCCTCGACATTTAGAAACGGAGGATCACTCAAGACGATCTCGATATCATGCTTATGGTTTCTCAGCAGCTCCACAACCTTGGTCATTGTAGGCCTGTCACCAGGGTTGGCTTGGGCGCACAGCAACCCAATCTGCAGGATATGCAAGACCTCATCCCTCATAGTATCCTCGTAGATGCCCCGATCAACAACCCTCTCTACTGTGTTGTCCTTGTAGTGGTTCCATACCTTGAGAGCAAATAAGGTATTTACATTAAACATATTGTAGTACAATTAGTTGGATCAGTAAGTTTGCAAAAGTTCAGCATGAGCAACATTATTTTCCTTCTTGTAACGCATTGCAAAAGTTCAGCATGTTGAAATTTCAGGATCACGCCTGCTTTAGAAAAAACTTACAGTGCCAAATGAAGTAAAAACAATTTAAACCTGGGATCAGTAACTTGAGACAGAGCAGTACCTTTGTTAACAAGGCTTGTCCTCCATGTGAACCAATTGAGCCGCTACATCTTTGTCCTGTTACAACCTCGAGAACAAGAACACCGTAGCTGAAAACATCAGCCTTCTCCGTAAGATGGCCGTGCACCACATACTCGGGAGCCATGTAGCCTCTGCAACAAACTCACCGAGTGAGCTCAAAATCTCTGAATCCCGTTGTTGGCATATTATGATATAGTAACAGTAAAACGAATCATGTGGCAACAGCAACACTGGTTAATAATATGAGAGGCTGATCTTACAATGTTCCAGCAACACCAGTTGTAAGATGAGTCATGTCTTCTGCAAAAGCTCTTGCAAGACCAAAATCTGTTACTTTAGGCTTGTACTTATCATCCAATAAAATATTACTTGCTTTGATGTCTCGGTGGATAATCCGTGTTTCTGACTCCTCGTGCAGATAAGAAAGCCCCTCTGCGATGCCTTGAATGATATCAACCCTCAGATCCCAGGTTAATTTTCTGCTACGACTTGCATCTGGGAGGATACTACAAGAAATTTAGTTATACAGTTCATTTCAGTAGAAAACTGCAGTGATGGGAGCCATTTCAGAGCTTTAATATATAGGGGAGTTTACACCCAAGGAATCTGAATTGGAAGGAATATGATGATTCAGCCATGCGTAACAAAAGCTAGAGTTTTTCATTAACAACAATTCAACAAATTTCAAGGAAGATAACCGAAAATTACATGCTACAAGTAAACATAAAACATATGCAATGAAGCAAGAGGCTTACCAAACAAGAATAGTTCAAGGCTCTTGTTGAAATAGTATTCATAGACAAGCAAGCTCTCTGGGCCATTCACGCTGCACCCAAGCAACTTAACTAGACTCTTATGACGGACTTGACTTATGAGCTCGACTTCGTTGAAGAACTGGTCGACCCACTCCCTTGTATTTAGGAACAGCCTCTTGACAGCAACTTCTTTTCCATCCGGAAGAACAGCCTACGGAGCAGAGCAGAGCACATCACATATTTTTCTATCCAAGATTTCAGATAAATTAAGCAGTAGTAACTATATATGTATGTAATACCTTGTATACAGCTCCGTTGCTTCCTTGACCAAGTTTGTTTGCTGGATCGAAATAATTGGTTGCCTTCCTTAGCTCTTCATACTTGAAATTTAAACTAGACTGTGCAATTCTCGCAGAGACTCCGTCTCCATACATATCTGTTGTTCATCGTGATTTTGCAACTTAAAAGAAGACGGAGAGTTTACTGAAAGAATAAGTGATTTTTTTGAACTTGTTAAACTGACCTATGAAGGATTTTGACTGTTTGGTTCTCCTTAGAATTCCTTTCTTCCAAGCCAGAAGAGCAATTACGAGAAGTATAAAAGCAGCTAGAAAGGAACCCAGCAAAATCCAGACGATGCCATGTTTTCCTGCACAATGTAGAGAAGTGGTCGTCAGTATGATAACAGAAACAAATGGATGCATTAGGATTCAGAAAAATCCATACTGGTAACTGGCAATGTGTTGATTAGTCATGCTTATGCATCGATGACAAGTCTGACGTCATGGAAACATTGTGCATTTTATTACTTCCTAACTCTGCATATAAGCTAAGTGAAAGCTTCAACGGAGAATTGTTTGACAGTAAACGTACTGAAGAAGTCACAAATTGCTTTGGTCAAAACTTGACCAAGATTGGTTACTTTGTTGCCGTTTTTGTTTTATGACAAACATGCATTCCCTACATTCAACAGATCTTTGGATTTGTGCATTTCAGTCAACAATTGAGCTTTCATAGCAATGACGCCAGCCATTCTTTTACTAACATTCGACCAAACATAGTCAAAATTGTATGGCACTGAATTGGACTGAACAGAGGCTTTTGGAAGGCCACGGAGCATTAGGAAGGAATGATTATTTTTCAGGTAGGAATTAGTATTACATTGAGCTTTCATAGCAATGACGCCAGCCATTCTTTTAGTACTAACATTCGACCAAACATAGACATAGTCAAAATTGTATGGCACTGAATTGGACTGAACAGAGGCTTTTGGAAGACAATGAATGCTTATTTTTCAGGTAGGAATTACTATTACAGTACCTGATGACCCCGCCGACTCCGCCGTGGCGTTGACATTCCAGAAGAGCCTTGTGGAGTATCGGAGGTAACATCCGGTGTAGAGCGCGCGGCCCTCCGTAGCCGGCGCGCACCCGGCCGCGGCGGTCGCCGCTGCGCGGAGGCACTGGCCGCACGCAGTGGCGTTGAGGCTCTCCCAGCACTGCGCGAGCGCGAAGGCCGTGGCGCCTCCCTCGTCCGCTGAGCCGACCGCGAACCCGTCCCCGCCAGGCCCCGCCGCCGCGTCCGACACGTTGGCTACCGCGGCCCTGACCGCGTCCGCGAACCCTCCTCGCGGGTCGGCGGCGGTGTCGTTGTTGGTCCCCCCCGAGCCGCAGACGGCGGCGTCGGCGGGGCCGAGGGGCTCGGCGAAGAAGGAGTAGTTGGCGTATCGTCCGAAGCATCCGTCGAGGAAGAGGCGGCCCCCGACGCGCGGGTAGCACTTGGGGAGCAGCGACCTGACCTCGGAGAAGCAGAGCTTGCAGTCGAGCGGGGAGAGGTCGCGCAGGCACTGGCCCAGCCCGAAGACGGTGTTGGGCCCCAGGTCCCCCACGGCGGAGGTGCCGAAGCCGTCGTTGGCGCTGACGTTGGTGTTGAGGTCGTCCATGGAGGGCACGAAGTTGTCGGCCAGGACGGAGCCCGAGACGGCCTCCCCCGCCGCGCAGGTCTGGCCCGCCACCGCCGTGCGCGGGTCCCCCGCCGCGAAGCCGCAGAGCGCGCACGCGAGCGCGAGGAGGAGCAGCGCGGCGGCGACGCCTGGGCGCAACGACCGTGTTGCAGCCATGCTTGGAGTTGGAGACGGCCGGGAGCGCCCGGCCACTCGGAACTTACGGGCGGAAGGAGTAGGTAGGTGGGTTGGGCGATCCGGTCGCGACCGGAGACGGCGGGTCATATGCGATTGGCCGAAAAGGAGGAGGCGGCTGGCGCGACGATCGCGACCGGCGCGAATGGAATGGGGATTTTGCTTGCTGGAATTGGCCACTCCACTGGTAAGACACGGCAGCAGGTGCGAGTTTAGCTCGGAAACGGCGGCGCGGGGTGTCGCTGTTGGGGAGGCGGGGCGAGGCAGGAAAGTCTCGCAAGCGCGCGTGCTGCATGCTTTCGGCCGCGCGAGGCGATCAATGCGCGGCGTGCCGATGCCGACCAGAACGAAAGCGGGAGCGAGGTGTCACGCGCCGTGCCAATAAATGAGCCCGAATTCTCGCTAGCGCCTGGGCGCCGGATAGACGAGTCGAGCGTATCTCTATCTCTTCTCTACTACTTAAAACAAACCAAGTGTTCCGTTTCCTGGCTAGCACGCGTTTCGCCGTTCCTTCGTCGTGCTCCTCTTCGCGCCCCGCGCCCGCACGCGAATGGGCCAAGCCCAACGAAACCCACATCCCCTTGTTCGTCCAAACCGTATCCACCCTCCTTTCGCCTCTCGATTCACCGTGGCGGCGGAGCACTATCCGGGTTCACCGGCAGGACCTAGCATGACCAAGACGGTGGCCGGTGGTGACCAAACAGAGGCCCGACCGAGGCAACCGATTTTCCTGCTCTCCTCTAGCGTGCGCCTCTATCGTCTCTCCCATGTTTTTTCTCTCCCTGCTTGAATGGTTGGCGGCATCTTAGGGAACACGATGGCCTGAGGCTGCGGAGGGAGGGTGTGGAGTACGAATCAAGCTTGAACGGTAGTGCATCTCCCCTCTTCTTCCTCCATCTAAACTGTGTTGTAGTCCTTCCTATCTCCCATCTCTCTGATTTTTTTTGGTATAACGCAGGACAAATGGTTCAGAGCGTATACCTCTACCTCACACGCCGCCCCAGTCATCACAAGCAGTCAGGTTTACAGATCGTTCCTCTATTACTCCTTATCTACGGATGACAACGAATCTCGCTTATGGAATCAGCTGGTCGTGAGATTGGCTGCTTCATCGCCACATACCGCCACGCCATCCTCTTCTCCTCACGCCGATCCGGAAGCTATAGGGCGAAACTTGAAGCAAAGGCAGCCACCGTGGAAGGTCGGAGGCGAGAGAAGGGAGAAGACGGCACTTGGTCTCCAAATCTCGGGCTTGGAGAGCTCGAACCAGATCTTGTCGTGGAGGAGCCGTTGGCTTTGATCCTCTTTTGTTCATGGATTTTAGATCCTGAACATTGTTCATATTTTTTCTGTTTATAATGAACAACGAGATAGGAAGACGACGACATATCGGCTCCCTTTCGAGCTACTCCTTGGTTGCTCGACTCCATAGTCCACAACAGTGGATCCCTTGATTCTTATTTGTTAGGTATTCAATTTCATGGTGATATTTGATTTTATGGATCTGGGTGTCGCTGAATTGTGATTTGTATTTTGGAAACTAAAATTTGTTGATTGCAGATTCAGTGGGTTGAGACCTTGAAGTTGATCAAGAAGGAACAATTCTGGTGTCGTGATTTTGAGCAGACAGGACGTCGTCCATCCCCGTCTTTCTGCTGCTAGCAAGTACCTCGAGTACTGTATGTATCCTTCACCTTCGTTGATATCCCCTCTATAAGTTCCATGTTTCTCCTGTTGAGTCCAATAAGGTCGATTGTTGTTTGTGACTGTACTCAAATATGAAATAATCCATTTTATGAAATATATATTGTGTAGTTGTGTGAGAACAATGGAGCAAAGAGGGGATGCAGTACATTTTTCTTTCGCACATGAACTTAGGGGATTTCTACTTTTAGAAGTGCTAATTGGCATAAGACAGAAATAATATGTCACGGTATTAATGTGATTAAAAACATGCAACAATAGTAATATCCACGGATTTCTACTTTGGTAGACGTACTGCCACCGTTGATGTAGACATGAAGCTCCACCGAGCTCGAGAAAATGGAAGGGAAGTTGCATTATCATTGGTGTTTTGTGGCTTCGTATTAGTGACTAAGGAGCTGCAAGTCAGGTATAGCCATACAGGTACTAATCTGCTTTCTTTCATTATTGAGCAGTAGTACCTAATATATTTCTTCTCGACTATTAGTTGACTCCAATTTGGATGTATCTAGACAAGTTTTTGTGATAGATACATCCAAATTGGAGTCAACTAATATGAGTCGGAGGGAGTAATACAATCTACAGTTATTAAAAAATTGTTATAGAAATTGTCATGAACACTAGCCAGGTTGTTCAGGCCATTAGTGCATTCAGGCATGGGATGTCAATACTGCTTGCTGGCCGTTTTGATGGAAGATGGTGTTTAGATTAGTCTATTGTATATTTACGGTCTCCATATCAATACCTGGTAGCATCGACCATGCAAAGATATGGGTCTTTCGCCGGTTGCACAGATGCAGCTCAGGACTTACATTTAGTGGTGTACTATTTGTATTGGCTTTATGGGTCACCCGAAAGAATCAATAAGCACTTGAGAACACTGCATATAACCTACTTTTCTTAGAGTTGAATCTAATATTCCTAAATAAGATCAACCCATACAGCGGCAGTTGCTCTGCCATCACACAATGGTATGCATCAAGTTGGAATTTGCTGCTCCGGAGAGATGGCCGATCAATTAAATCTTGCTATTTTTTCTTCTATCAAATAGCCATGTAAATTTTACTTTGTTGTACACCATATTACATGACGTGCAAATTACAAAATTAATGAACATATTAGGAGACTCCGTCCAGACTCCTGTTATGATTCTATTATTTATGCACACAAACTTTTCA
Source organism: Avena insularis (assembly GCA_023614405.1). Lineage (NCBI taxonomy): Eukaryota > Viridiplantae > Streptophyta > Magnoliopsida > Poales > Poaceae > Avena > Avena insularis. The sequence goes on along the minus strand of CM042689.1, from coordinate 22,659,783 downwards.
TAAATAGTTTGAAGAAATTGTATCAAGTTTGTTTGTTTGAACAGTCAGATTTCATTAGTTTAATCTAATTTTCCTTAATAAGATCAACATGTACATCAGCGGTTGCTCTGCCATCACACAATGTTATGCATCAAGTTGGAATTTGCTGCTCCGGTGAAATGGCCTACCAATTAAATCTATTTTTTTTCTATCAAATAGCCATGTAAATTTTACATTGTTGTGCACTAGATTACATGATGTGCAAATTACAAAATTGATGAACTTATTAGGAGACTCGGTCCTGATTCCAGTTATGATTCTATTATTTATGCACGTAAACTTGATAAATAGGTTGAAGAAACTGTATCGAATATTTTCTTTGTTTGTTTGAACAGACAAATTCCATTAGTTGTTCTTCTGAAAATCACTCATGATCACTCTATGTCCCTGTGCCATCCATGTTATTAGGTTGTTGACACTTGCCGATGCATGACGATTTTGTTTTATTTTATCTATCATTTATACTACATAGATCTGTAATGCCTTGAGGGGATTTTAAATATATTCTGGGATAGTGGTGACAACATAAAATAAAATAGCAAGGTGACCAAACAAAAAAACAATATTGTTGTTTTCTTAGGGTGACGGTGGAGTAGACTCGGGAACCAAAGGAGCGAGCAGACAGAGCGGTAAGGTATAACTATGAAACACACCGGAGAAGCAACATACCCGAGCCAAGAATGAAGCATATTGTGACTTGAATTGAGGGATAGTGGTAATGTACCATTTTTCTTAGCATATTTATTTGTGTTTAGAGACACAAATGCAACAATACATCATCTTTATACAGACATTTCATTGAAGCAAATGTTCACCGTGTGTGTACATGAAATCTAATTATCATTCGTCATAATTTAAGATATTATCAGGGCTATGTTTTATAATATGTAAGTGTTTTGCACTTAAAAGGGAACTTTGTGAGGAGTTTATTTTGTTCCCATGCTAAATAATCAAGTACACCTCTGCATTCAGAATTATCTGCCCATCTAGAAAAATGCAAAATCCATATATGAGTTCCTTTGTTTCACACCAATTTTGTTCATAGATTTTCTTGGTTTGGAAGCTAATACGAAAAGTGACCATTCCCAATCTTATAAGTGTTTACTCCAAGCTACGACATTCTTAGAAATTATCTGCCATGCTGCTCTTTCGTATTTTTCCAGGACTTGAAATGTTTTGAAAGCAATAGTCCTCTATCAGTACCCAACAAGAAATCTCTGACTATTAGAGACACTTTCAGATTAATCAACTTCAACCATAATATTTACTGTCTTCCATCCATTCTGCTATCTTGGTTCCTCAGATTGCGTTCATGTCTAATGTAATACATAAATACCCAGTACCAGATTTTCTTAGGCATATGTGGGCAAAACAGAATGGCTTTTTTTCTTGAACTAGAACGACTTTTTGATCTGTACTAAGGTTAGAATAATGACACCTTTGTTCTTTTCAAAGGACAAGAATAGACAGATTTTGTATTTACAAAGCGTGCATGTTTCTTTATGTGTAAATAATAATTCTAATTAATATGGCATCATCCTTGGTGGTAGGTGATAACCATTTCATTTATAAATAAGGCATATAACAAGGCATTGTCTCTTGTGGTATTTGAGAACCATTTCATATATTTGCAGAAGTTCTAAAAAGGTGCTCAAGTAACGGTAAGGCGAGATGACAACTTTTGAACAATGTTAGAGCTAGGTCGAAAAGAATGGAAGTGCAGACAAAGGATGGTGGGGTTTGTATTTTTGGGCGAGATGGTGGCAGAGAGACACACTGACAGTTGAGGAAAGAAGCAGGAGAAAGAATCAGTTTTGTCATATGAATGTGAACCACACTAAGTTCAACACACATCTCTAAAATTAGAAACATGATAAGCAAGTGTGTATGAGAAAGAAAAGTTCACAACTAGGGATGCAAAGGGAGAATATGTAGTACTGTTATAGCTAAATGATACGTGGGAAATAGTGAAAGAATATCACAATGGTTGAGGAAACCCGCGTAACAAATCTTTAGTATCTTCTATATATTTCTTTATGTTACCTCGTAGCAACTCCCAATTAATTGCTATGTGAACTTCTACATCGATTTATCCAAGTCGGAGAAAACACCGGTGCACAGCGACAAGTCACATGTTTTAGTCGGATGACTATGGTGCACAATTTGATGCGTTATTTTAGTGGAGTGACTATACAAAGCATAATAACGAGAAGGAAAGACACTTGATGGCCCGTGGCAACGCACGGGCATGTAACTAGTCATCTAAAACAAATTTCCTATTTACTCGCATGGTCCGCAGATAGAAAAAAAAAGAACTTTCACATACACGCCACAAGCACACATGCATCGCCAGCATACATACACACGCCATACACACACGTGAAAGTCTATCACCGTGGAAAAAAACTGTGACAAGCCGAAAATGCAACATACGGCACGCATGAACTACATTGCAATGTCTTTTAAAAAGCTGCAACTTTCAAACGATGTATCGAAAATACGAACCGTTTTTAGTTTTAGGATCAAGATCTTCACAACTAAATTCCGTTTTGCATACATTTTGACGGTTTTAATAGAAGCAATTTTGACGCCTAACAAAGCAATTTTGATATGCTAGGAAGCAATTTAGTGCCCAACGCATAAACTAGATTCACAACAGCGGTAGCAACTTCAGAACAACTAAAAACAACCTTTCACTTTCAACATGTTATGAAACTTGTCTATCCTCGATGCAACTTCGGTACCCGATGGGTAACTTTTGTACCTGATGGGACTTTTGTCCGGTGAGGCAACTTCGAAACCCGACGGACCAACTTTTGTGTCTGACCAGGAACTTAGGAGCCCGATGAGGTAACTTTGAAGCCGACAAGGCAACTTCGGAACCCGACGAGACAACTTATGTACCCAACGAGGCAACTTCGGAGCCCGACGAGGCAACTTTGGTGCCCGGGGAGGCAACTATGGAGCCCGACGGGGAAACTTCGGTGCTTAAGAGAGCAACTTTGGTTTCCGACGGGACAACTTTGGTGCCTGACCGGGCAATTTTAGTGCCCAACTGGCCAACTTCGATGTTCGACAGAGCAACTTCGATACCCAACAAGGCAATTTCGGTTCCCGACAGTGCAACTTCCATGTCTGACAGAGCAACTTTGGTGTCCGACGGGGCAACTTATGTGCCTAACGAGTCAACTTTGGAGTCCGAGGAGGCAACTTTAGAGCCCCGCGAGGCAATTTTGGTGCCCGGCGAGGCAACTTCAGTTTCTGGCGAGACAACTTTAGAACCCGACGAGGCAACTTCTATGCCTAACGAAGCAACTTTCAGAGCCCGGCGAGGCAACTTATGTGCCTAACGATGCAACTTTTACCCAGCGAGGCAACTTCGGTTCCCAGCGAGACAACTTTGATTGCCGACGAGGCAAGTTCGGTTCCCGACGAGACAACTTTGAAGCCAGGCGAGGCAACTTTTGCCAGCAAGACAACTTTGGTGCCTGACGAGGCAACTTTGGAGCCCGACGAGGCAAGTTCGGTTCTCGACGAGGCAACTTTGAAGCCAGGCGAGGCAACTTTTGCCAGCAAGACAACTTCGGTGCCTGACAAGGCAACTTTGGAGGCCGACGAGGCAAGTTCGGTTCCCGACGAGGCAAGTTTGAAGCCAGGCGAGGCAACTTTTGCCGGTGAGACAACTTCAGTGCCCAACGAGGCAACTTTGAAGCCAGGCGAGGCAATTTTTGTCGGCGAGACAACTTCGGTGCCCCGCGAGGCAACTTTTTTTGGCGAGGCAACTTTAGAGCCCGAGGAGGCAACTTTGAAGCCCGATGAGGAAACTTTGAAGCCAGGCGAGGCAACTTTTGCCAGCGATACAACTTCGGTGCCCGATGAGGCAATTTTGAAGCCATGCGAGGCAATTTTTGCCGGCGAGACAACTTTGGTGCCTGACGAGGCTACTTCGGTGCCCGGCGATTTTTGCGAGGAAATTCGGAGCCCGAGGAGACAACTTTAGAGCCCGACAAGGCAACTTTAAAGCCCGACGAGGCAACTTTGGTGCCCGGCAAGGCAACTATTGTGCAATTTAGGCAATAAATAATCATTACTGGGCAAGTAAATTGGGTGAGCAACAAAAAATAACATAATTTAGCAACTATTATTAACACGCGCAACTAACTAATGGTCAGAAGTTGCTAGAATTAAACAACTCGTATGCTACTCTATACAAAAAAACATGTCAGCCAAATCTAGACAAGTCCCGTCTTCGCCACTCTTTTCTTCTCACGTACAGCCCAAACAAAGGCCATCAGCAGCCCCATGTCGTCTTCCTCAGGCAAGAAGTGGTCGTGCTCAGACAAGAAGCCTCCTGTGGCTGGCGTCATGCCGCCGCCTTGATTCTGGCCGCATCGGTGCTAATATCTCTAAGGTAAGGATGTGGATCGATCTGGCTCGATCCCCTCTACCAATTTCTGACATCCCTCTCATCGGGAATGGTCGGGTGCACTCAATATCGATCGGCGTCGTGGCCGTAGAAGGTCGGGCAGGAGTTGGCCCTCGCGGCGGTGCGGTGTCTCCCGGTGGTGCGGGTCCGTGGCTTGCAGTGGGAGCCGGGCAGTACTCGCAGGGGAGCCATGGGGATGCGGTTCAGAGCAGGTTCCGTGGGGATGCAGGTCTGTTCGGGAAAACGGCGCGGTTTAGTGTCATGAAGCGCTCGGAACGACGATTTGGCGCCCGTGATACGGCCAATTTGCATCACCATTCTATATCATAATCTACCTCTATTCATTGATATTTGTCTTATTATGAGGTATGGCTTATGTCTTCTCCACTGTTTATGCATGTTGGATGATTCTTGGAGGATGGACTGCCAGAGTCTGAATTCTGATGGAAAAGAGAGTGTTTTGATGCAATTTCGCGAAGATCAGAAAAATAGCAGAAAAATATGAGAAAATATTATTTTTCTGGAAGATTGAGGAAGCCAGAAGGAGGGACAAAGAGGGGGCCGCAGGGGGCCCACACCCTCCTAGGTGTGGGCCCACCTGACCCCGCGCCTAGGGCAGGTGTGGCCCACCTGCCCGGCTCCCGACTCCGCCCCTTCGCCTATATCCTCCCTAAGGAACCCTAAGCCTCGGGGGGCGACCACAGATAGATTTCCGCCGCCTCTAGGGGGCGGGAAACACCGAGAGAGAAAGATCTCTCCGGCAAACAGATTTTTGTCAGGGGAATTCCTTCCCGGAGAGGGTAGATCTTCGCCATCAACACCATCATCAAGCTAGGCTTTATCGGGATCATCATCATCATCATCCACACCATCATCTCCACCAGCACCATCATCACCACTCCATCCCGCTAGAATAATTGTGTTGTATATTGCTTTAGTTCTTAGGGGAAACTTTTCCGGTGTTAATTACTATTGTAGTTGATGCTTGTGAGTGGAACCATTAGATTATTGTTTATGTTCAGATTTTTATCCATTACCATATCATCTTTGATCTTGATCCATATGATGTCTTGTGAGTAGTTCGCCTAGTTCTTGAGGACATGGGAGAAGTCATGTTGTTATTAGTGAATCTGTGTTGAGTTATTATTCAATGATTTAGTATTTAAGTTGTGGTGCTATTCTTTAGTGGTGTCATGTGAACGTCGACTACATGACACTTCACCATTTATGGGCCTAGGGGAATGCATTGTGTATTTGGCTACTAATTGTGGGGTTGCCGGAGTGACAGAAACCTGAACCCCCGTTAGGGCACCATTGCATAAGGGAGCGTAGGATCTCAGAGTTTAAGGCTGTGGTTAGATTTATATCTTAATTACTTTCCTATAGTTACGGATGTTTACAGGGGGTTTAATCACAAGTATGTATTAGTCCAAGTAGGGTTGGTACAATAGCACAGGTTCACCCACACAACACTTATAACACCAAAGAAGAGTATTCAGCTATTTGAAGCGAAAGCACTTGATAGAATTTCTATGTGTCCTCGAGAACGTTTGGTCTTTATAAGTATTTCCACTGGCTTGTGCTTTGCTAAGAAAGGATTGAGCCACTTGATGTGTTTGTTCTTTGTTACTTTCTCTTTGTTTTGTTGCCTTATCAGAAAACCACTAAAAATCCGTTTGCTAAGTATTTACAGAGATTTCCTGCTCCATACCACTATTCAACATCTTCTGCTTCTCGTTGGGATCGACACTGCTATTTATCGAAAATACTACGATACACCCCCTATACTTGTGGGTCATCAGCCTGCTAGACACATCCATAAATGAGACACTCCATCCCTAGGCCGGGCAGCAGCTCGTACATGGGAGGTCCTATCAAAAACTTTTTTTTACAATTAAGATTATACGATGTCGGTGTTCTATCCACCGTTCAGTTTTTCTTTTTGAGATTAGTGCACTAGTCTGTCCTTTTTTGGTCATTACATGGGTGACGTCTGCTGATGTCACTAACTGAAATAGAATTAAACCCGAATTGGAACAGTCTGTGAACAATACAAAATGTTTTATACGTTTTATTCAAATTTCACAAGTTTCATTTTTATTTCATAAAATTTTGGTCAGCACATGGATGACGTCATCACTGACGTGGCACTCCGATATATACCGTTAACCGTAAAAAATCTGGGTTCAAGGTCCTATAGGTCGACCTGGTCGAGTACCAAGAATACAACTACAGAAAGAGAGTCATGTATCCTTCTATTGGACTCTGGACTCGTGGGAATCCACTTTAAACAAACCTAATGGGATAAAGGATGGGTTCCCACAGGGCTTTTAATCTCGAGTTGATGAGCCCGCGCTCTGAGGGGCGGATTTGCATGTAATTAGATTGATTCGTAAAGTTCAAAAGTCACTTACCGAGAGGGGTATGTTTGAGTGAATATTGCCAAAATCAATTTTTTCGGTGACTGTCCCGATATAAGGTGACCGGGTCCCGTATGTCAGGATAATCGATTATACTAGTGCGTGTGTGTCTAATTTGACCAGCTATTGTTGGAGCGCCCATTTCCCATTTTACATATCCTAGTCCAGAGACTAATCCCATTAGAGGCGGCGGCCACTTTGGCGTTCCTCCTTTTCCCTCTCTTCACGGCTTCTAGCAATGTCTAGCAAGATGAATGGGGAGTTATGCCGGCTACGTCAGCACCCGATTCAGCGTCCGACGCGGAGCCTAAGACGGCTCCGTAGACCCTAGATTCAGTGGCTCTGTGTCGAAGCATTGAAGCAACAACGAAGACTTCTACCCAGGGAATTCAGGAGGTGGGCTAGAAGTCTTGTAGGCATGTGTCTTCGAGTAGCTTGGTGAAGAGAAGATCTAGCCTGATAGTGGAGTCTTTGGCGTCGATGGGAGATCCCGCACCAAGATCTCAAAGACTGGCAGGAGTTCAAGGCAAAAATCTATCATCGGCGAAAGGAGCAAGAGGTGATTTTTTTCTTATCTATGCCTTTTTCTTACCGATATAGTTAATTTACTGAAAGAAAAGTATAGAATGAACGGAAAGTTCTTATTTATTCCCAAATATATGGACTAAAGTCAATTCATCAGACCTATATGAGATCACTATAAAAGTCCAGTAGTACACTGCAATACTAGATTTTGGACTGGAGAGGAATGTGTACCCGTATGATGTGATAATACTTGTGAGTTACAAGGAGATCGTGTTTGTTTCTCGGTTGATTGATATGTTTCATGCTAGAATTATTTGGGGATCCAAATAGAGAATAAAATTAGTGTGATTAAACAAGAGTGATACGTACACACAAATGGAGCACTCCCAAGAACTTTAGCAGAATAAGTATTCAGATAAACGTCAGTTGGAAATGTTCGCTATGCATGATGATGTTGGTACACCAAATTCAGATCTTGCTGTCAAAGGTATTCCTGCTATAGTTTATGAACCAACTTCTGCTGATTGAACTATATACCATCTTATTTTAGATGTGGATCCATACACAACAATACTTGATGATGGATAAGAAAAGGTCGTACCTTGGCTGGAACATGATATATTGGTCAATTCCAAAGACATAACTATTGAAAAGATTAAAGAGAAGATTGGTGATCAGATAACTTTGAGCCCTAACCATATGTCACGAATAGGGTAGTGAAACTACAAGAAGGACTTTGTCAAAATTGTCGACAATGAAAATCTGATGCAGGTTCTTCGAAGAAGGAAGCAAAGTAGGAGGGTGGTGTTCCTGGTTGAGATTTCTGATAGTTTTGAAGATGCTATAGTGGATGAAGAGGCCACTATATTGGATGTACAGGACCAGATGATCGTTGATTAGATCCAATGAGAATTTCAACCCAAGTCTTGTCCTTTAACCCGACTGCTTCCCCTGCCATTCTACCTGAAATTTGTACTATAAGATATACCGCTAAAACTTTTTGTGTAAATGTATTTATGCCATTATGGTTGTTGAGATATTGTAAATGTAATATGTTTATTGAGATGTTTGATCAGTTGTTCGAGACAATCAAACATATTATTCATCATTATTGTAAGCCATATGTACTTTACGGTTTTACTGGCTTTTACACAACTTCAACTAGCACGAGATAATTCATGCATATTATATGTGCACGTACTTAGCACATGTTAAACATTTAGTATATTTTTGCTCAGAATCATCACTATGCAGAAAATTGGCCAAGTAATATGTTAATGTTTCTGTGTTTGGTGTATGTTAATGTTTCTATGCTTAGTTCTTTTTATTCAAATTATCTAGAAAAATATTCATGGTCAAAGACTCAAAGTTGGGGTCGCGCTCGTAGATTACGGTTGCCGTTGCCTCATTTCCCACTCGCTCTCTCACCACACCACTCCACCTCCCATTGCCATCACTCTCTCCCTTCCATTCACGGTCGACGCTACGCAGCCACATTCCAAGGCACTGACACAGGTATAAGATTCTCTGGATGTGCAAGCGAGGTGTGATGTTTATTTGGATGCTTGTGTTGTTTAGCCTATATAAGGAGGAGGATAGTCCCCTCACTCATTCACCACATTGGCATTTGACACTCTCTCTGTCTCTCTTCCTCACATGTGGTTCCGTAATATTGGAACGAGCATACGCGGTTAGAGTTCTCCACCATACGCACATCATCGTGCTGCCAGTATCTCGGTCCAGATCAATCTTCTTCCACTGCTTCGCTGGACCAGAGCCTAGGGGACATCGTCTACACCAGACGTATGTAGAACCATGGAGGTGATACAAACTGTGGCACTCGTCGCTTGTACGTCTACATGACCTTGAGATCGGCGTCACCGTATGACTACATCGTCAACGTTCATGAGAACGTCAATGATTTTCGGTCTTCAAAGGTATGAACACCAAATATCTTCGTTACCTTAAATATGCATAGAATAGATCTTGACTATGTCATTCTCGTTGTTAGAATTTTTGTTTTCTGCTATGAAACCCCTTCACAAATATTAAAGGAATCACGTGAACGTGCTATGCTAGGTATCCCTATAGAGGCGTGATCTAGATATCTCTCTAGGGGCTGGGCTGTCAAGAGTACAATCTAAAACTCTCAACATACTAGATCTAATCCAAGATCTAAAACAAGAACACAAAAGTCTGTTTATTGATAGATAGAGGATACATAGCCTGGTTATATAGATAGAGGTGAGGGCCTCTATTTATAGGATACTCGTAGCTGAAGGTTTCAAAGAATACTTAAAGCTAAGAGATAAGTGTAACGACCTAGTTACAACTTATAGTAGAACACTCTAGAAAATACAATAATGCATATGACTAAAGGACCATATTACCAAGAATATAGTAGAAGTATGCGGAAGGTAGTACTAGATTCTACTTCTGTTTTATTTTATTTTATTTTCTCTATTGTCCCTCATCATGGGGTCCAAAAACTCTTCTAGGTGGATGATGACCCGGTGCTTTCAGTTAAGTTGTCGCTTTGCCCCGCTGGTAATCTTCACCTTGTTTATCTTCAGACGGAATCTGGATCTTTTATCCATGCATTTACCTCGATGATCCATCTATCGCTCGGTGGCACACAAAAGTACAAACATGTTACTTAGAGACGGTTATTGCCCATAGGCCTCAGCCGGTTTCTCGTTCTGGCTCAAGCGCATAGCCTCTAAGAGAACATCACCTGAGCCGGCTTTATTTTGTGGATCTAAAATACACGAACTCAGAAGGTGCAAAAAGCTAAATGCCTCTAAGATATACGAGCTGGAGACGACTAGTAGTTCTGACCACTTGCAAGAACTCCTCACTCTTAGACGTCCCTAGTAGGGACCGTCTCCAATAGTCAGACGCCCGGAGTTGGATTCAATTAAAAGATCTTCTCTAGAACTAGGACGCCTCAAAGCGGCTGGTTAGAGTGACCGTCTCCAGTGTGCATAAACTCTTTTAAATAGTACACAACATGCTAATTCAAATTCAATCATAGCTGACATGACACGTAATCATGATTTAGCAGCCAGATAGATAGATTAACTCAAGTACTTAGTATCTAGTCAAAAGAATATTAACAATTAACATTAGCCAGATGGTTAGAGAAATCTATACAAATTTAGCCATTACACGTTATGGCAGTACATACGAAGTGGAGTCCATAAATCAAACAACTAGCATAATTAGTCCTCTATAACAAACCAGCATTGCATATATAATAGGTCGTCCGGTGAAGTTGCTGAACCAGAATATATACCTCTCCATTATATTTTTCATCAAAGCAAAAAAGGACAATGCTATCCTGCTTTAAATTAAAGCTTCTCACAACCTTCTCCCATCTAGTCGTCAAGATTGTATTTAACCTAGCTCCCATCTTCATCCTAACCATTTTTGGCTTCTTGTTGTTTATTTTCCAAATATGGACATCAATAGGTTCATCAAGACGATTCTTTAGGTACTTTTTATGAACTCAGCACCAAATTTCTACGCAAGTACAAAGAATTAAAGAATTAACATGCTTGTAATTACTGGAAGTATTTAAATATCACAGGGTAGTTTGTTAATCACATATTCAAGAATATATCATCTTACCATCTTGCACTTCTTTTTCATGACAGATGAATATGGCAGCCTGTAGACATAACACCTGATGTTTGGTGAAATTCAGGTTCACACCAGTCTAAGAGGAAGTCTACATGAACTTATTTCAGATACATGTCGTTTCCAAAAAGGCTCTTCGTATCAAAATCAATACCCCCCTTGTGTTGATGACCTAATGCAACAACATATAAAAACTCTAATGCGGTGGAATAATAATGTCTACCGTTTAAACACATACAAAACAAATGACTACAATTTTGATATTCTTTAATACCTCTAAACTAGGGCCTCTCAATGGGCTCTTCATTTGATGACTGGAATTCAAAACTACCAAAGCTAATGCGAAAATTGTCATCGCTAGAGAGCATTATTGCATCATTGATAAGTCGTAAACGTATCTATAATTTTTGATGCTCCATGCTTGTTTTGTATTAACTATCTTATGTTTTGTCTACACTTTGAGGCGTTTTTATATATTTTATGAAACTAACCTATTGAAAAGATGCCACAGTGCCAGTTGCCTGTTTTCAGCTGTTTTTGGTTTTAGAAAAGCTAGTAAAGAAATATTCTCTGAATTGGACGGAACAAAAGCCAAAGTTCCTATTTTTTCAGACACAACACAGAGCCCTAAGGAGAGACAAAGTGGAGCCACGAGGTGGCCACACCTAGGGCTGGCACGGGTCCATCCTAGGCCGCGCCACCCTATGTTGTGGGCCCCTCGGGCGTGCATCGACCTTGCCCCTTCGCCTATATATACGTCTCCCCGAGACGAAAACCCTAACCAGATCAGAAATCCACGAAAAGTTCCGCAGCACCGCTACCATCGAAGAGGATATTCGGGGGACAGAAGTCTCCGTTCCGGCATCCTGCCAGGACAGGGAATTGTCCCCGGAGCCATCTCCATCGAATCCACCGCCATCTCCATCACTGTTGCTGACTCCCATGATGAGGAGGGAGTAGTTATCCCTTGAGGCTAAGGGCTCTACTGGTAGCTATGTGTTCATCTCTCTCTCTATGTGTGATCTTATTATGATCATGAGCTTTGTAATCTAGTTGAATAAGTAGATCTACTCTTCTACTCAAGTGATTTAATTAATCTCCGCTTATCCCCACGTGTGTGAAGTTGACGTTGTGCACACCGTGTAGCACTTAGGCTAAAGGTTACAGAAATACTTATCATGAGTATAATTTGAGTTGGATGTCTCTATGAGCTTGTGGTGTTTTTGAAACCATCTAGCGCTCAAGGTGATAGTGTGGGGTTATCTAGATGGGGAATACGAACTTTGAGGTGTGATGTTATAGCCCTACATCGTCCAACCGGAGAGTAGTTCAGGGTAGCATAATGAAGAGAAGATATTTATATGAGAGTGTCCACTAGTGAAAGTATGATCCATAGGCATTGTTTCTAAGCATTGAAATACCGTTTACAATCAGTCTTGCTACAATTTTGCTTGCTACCATTTTTATTTCAGATTGCAATTACCACTTATAATCATTCATATTACTTATATTTCACTATCTTTTCGCCGAACTAGTGCACCTATACACTTGACAAGTGTATTGGGTGTGTTGGGGACACAAGAGACTTCTTGTATCTTGATTGCAGGGTTGCTTGAGAGGGATACCTTTGATCTCTTACTCCCTGAGTTTGATAAACCTTGGGTGATCCACTTAAGGGAAACTTGCTGCTGTTCTACAAACCTCTGCACTTGTAGGCCCAACGTTGTCTACAAGAATAGAAGCGTGTGTAGACATCAATCATCACTACATGTTTCCATCCGTTAAATAGATCTAGACAGAGAGCATCTTAATACAATCAGGATGCAAACAGACTAATAAAGTGACAATTAAAATAGATACAGACCAATGAAGTGACAATTATATCTCTATTGCTATAAGGGCAAAGAACAATAAGGAATCAATAAAAAATTGCAGATTTTGAGATTTATACAAGAGGAAAAGAGCTGGGACAGATGGAGATCAGCTGGGGGAGGCTCTCCCAATGGTGTCGTCGGGTGTTTGCATCTCGGTAACCCTGAACGTTAAAATTGAGAAGTAAAATGGCAAATTCCATGGCAAAATTCCTAAATCGAAACTCTACATTAGGGTTTTGGGGGTTTGATTTTCACGCATACCTACCTGGATGACGAAGGGGTCCTCAGAGTAGAGGGAGAGAATCTGCACCGCAGGAGACCGGAGACGACGAGGAGGAGAGGCAGGGGACCAGAGGCGGCGGTGGTGGAAGACGGCGGCATCAGCAGCGGTGGACAGTGGTCTGGCGGGCGGGGAAGAAAAAATATGGCACAAATCTAAAATATTTGTCCAAATATTTTTAGATCTTTGCCGCCAAGTACTAGCCTCAGACAGTGCAAGTGGAAAACATCTCTAAGAACATCCGTTCTCCAAATATTTATTATTTTCCGCCAAGTACTTCCCTACCTAAGACGACTAGAAATTTGAAAAACTAATATTCAGAACTCCGGATATATTTGAAACTCTGGCGTTTGATTATCTTAAAATTTGAGAATTATTCATCATTTAAAGGCAAAAGAAGGTGTATATACATGCTTGCTAGTGTGAAATTGAGTCCCTTAAGACTAAATGAGGTTCATACATTGAAGTAAATAATTGGCGTAGTACAAACCTTGAATCTTACCCTAAAAGGCATGACAAATCCTAGTGTTCATGCGCTTGCTGCAGAGCAATAAGATGCAAGTAATTTGAAGTTGACTAAATCAAATGTTTAATCACGAAGTGAGATCATTTGGTTACTTAAATATGATTTTTTCACCAATATAACTTTTATTTTCATGTATTATTTAAAGAAAGTCTAGTTGATTGAATATTCGGAACTCCGGATTTTGTTAATTCTAAATTTTAAGAATTATTCATAATTTACGCATACTTGCTAGAGTGAAATTGAGTCCTAAGAGTAAATAAGGTTCATACATTGAATATATGGCATGGTACAAACCTTGGATAGTAAAACAAGTAGTACCACTAGTATCTCTAATATATCAAGGATTTTAGTCTTAATTTTATCACTACTATTCTATTCTAATAATTTCCTGATTTTTGATCATAGAATTTCTTGTCATTTGGATTCCGTTCACACCACCTATGCGAATCGTGTGCTAGTTATTATGAAGCTCTCGATAGGTTATATTGTCATGTGCATACTAAGCTAAAATTTGTATCTTGGGTAACCTGAAAGGTATGCCTGACTCGTAGTGTTCATGCGCTTGCTCCAGAGCAATAAGGTGCAAGTGTTTTGAATTTGACCAATTTAAATGTTTAATGCCGTTGGGAGATTATTTGGTTACTTAAATACGATTTTTTAGGAATTTACACTTTTTTCATGTATTCCTTGACAATTATAATATAATTGAGTACTAGAAATTTTTAGTAATATGCATGAGCATGATCAGTAATATAATTAAGCACTAGAAAATTAAAGAAAACTCCATATAAAGGAGTATATTAATAAACGAGATACTTATAGTAGTTCAACCACCAAAAACTGTGGATATATAGATATTGTCTTACATGCAATACCATAGGTAATAATTACATTAATCAAAATAAGCAGGGGCGGCAGCAGGAGAAGAAACACGCAGCCGCCTTAGCAGAGGCAGACGCAGGAGCATCAGCCTACTCGATGGTAAACAGGCTAGTCCTGACTTATTACCGGAGGAATTTGCCATAGGCTACGTCATGCGCAAGATATTGAGCTGGTGCTTATGGCCGCGGCCACGGCGATGCCCACCGAGTGTTGGATCATGCTTCCGAGGTTCTTGTTGATGGCTCTTCCACATAATGGGAAAAACAATTTCTCCTTATGGTGAAAAGGAATTTGCCCACACCATAACCACCTTGGCACATAGCGGCTCTTGCAGTACTTCTCAGAGCTCACGTCATAATAATCCTCCTATTGATTTTTAAGTATATAATTAGAAATCATACATATGATTGAATTGTATTACAACTCAAGAATTAAAAACATATGTATCTCAGCAATAGTTTGATCAGCGCATATATCATTTCATGTATCCAAACAAAATGACAATTAATTGAATTAGTATCAGTTACATGTAGAATATGTATGGAGCCTCATAAATTCCTTAGGAGATGGCGTAAGATAACCAAGTACCAATTGCATAACCTATTGTTCTTGTACATTGCCCCAGGTTAATTAACTCATCCCTAAAAAATCTGACACCGATGTGTCCGCCTTGCACTCTTTTGGAATAAATTTAAAGCATTGTCCACAATAAGAAATTAAAATGTAATCCTTCTTATACATGTAATAAATTCAATGTATGATCACAATTGGTTGTGTGTTAGCAGAAACAATTCAAAGATCATATAGTTCCATATAAATGTAGAATAAATCAGGGACCTTATAAGTTCTTTCAGAGATGGATTAAGCGAACCAAAGTACCAAAAGCACAATCTATATTGTTTATGTACATTGCCACAGATTCACTAACCTATCCCTAAAAAAATTATACCATCAAATGTGTCACTCCTGCACTTTTTTGGGCCAAATTTCAATCATCGGTCTCAGTGATAAATTGAAATGTAATTCTTATACGTTATAAATGCATGTGTTTCCTATATATTGTAATAATAATACTAAGAACCTAATGCAAACAATATTCATAAACGTTGACACAACTTATGACCAAACCATTCATATACATGCATCATATAAATCATTTGGGGAAAATTTAAACCGTTGGTCTCAGTAAGAAATTAAAATGTAATCCTTCTTATAACACTGAATGCATATGTATGTTTGATACGTCCAAAACGTATCTACTTTCCTGAACACTTCTTCTATTGTTTCTTCCCTAAACTTGTGTGATTTGGATACAACTAACAAGGACTGACGCTATTTTCAGTAGAATTGCTTTGGTGTCTAGTTTTTTGCAAAAAATCAACTTTCAGGAAAAATCCCGGAAAATATGCCCAAACTACTATTTTACCAGAAGACTCACGGAGTCAAAGCTGATACGGAGAAGGGCCACGAGGGTCCTAAACCCCTGGCTGCGCCTGGGAGGGGTGTGGCCACCTCGGGCACCCCCTCGGCCTCCCTCTTCGCCTACATAAAGCCTTCTGGCCTAAAAACTTGGGGGGGGGGGGTCGACGTTTTTCCAAAAAGAGTTCTGATGCTAGCGCTAAGTTGATGTAGGAGCGCTTTGTTGGGAACCCCAAGAGCAAGGTGTGAAGCAGCACAACAGCAAGTTTTCCCTCAGTTGAGACCAAGGTTATCGAACCAAAAGGAGGAAGGAAACGTCACACAGGTGTTGCAAGCAACGCGGAGACCTGCACAACACAAACTCAAGACTTTGCCCCAACGAATCAGTGAGGTTGTCAAGCTTACCGGTTTGCTGTAACAAAGGATTAAATGTATGGTGTGGAAGGTAATGGTTTGCAGCAAGTAAACAAGTAACAGTGGAAGATGTATCAATGGTAAAGATTGGACCGGGGTCCATAGTTTACTAGAGGTGCTCTCCTTAGATAAACAATATGGCATAAAGGGTAAACAAATTACAACAGGGCAATTGACAGGAACTGAGCAAGGCATAACAATGCAACTACCAGTCAGAAAGATCCTATGAGGTTCGTTTGGGAAATACAACAAGATACATAGACCGCCATCCAACTGCATCTATGACTAGAAGTCCACCTTCAGGTTATCATCCAAACCCCCTCTAGTATTAAGTTGCAAGCAACATACAACTACTTTAAGCAAAGTGTGTAAGGTAAACAGTCCACATGTTCCATGAACAAGAGATCGTTGTTTTCTCCCTAGTAGCAACAGCACATCTACAACCGAAGAGATTATTGTCACTTCCCTTGGAAACTAGAGGCATGAACCCACTATCGAGCATAAATACCCCCTCTTGGAGTCACTAGCAACTACTTGGCCAAGATAGCTACTAACAACGGAGAGCATGCAAGATCACAAACAACATAGACATGATAGAATCATAAAGATAAAACCATTAATCAAACCAACAATATAATCTCAATATCCATCAGATCCCCGCAAACACAACATGGATGATTACAAATAGATTAGATCTTGATCATGAACGGAGCTCACAAGATCTATACATGAAAGCACAAAGGAGGAGATACAACCATCTAGCTACTACATGGACCCATAGTCCAAGGTGGAACTACTCACGCATCATACCGGAGAGAAGGCCTCCGGGATGATCTCCCCTCCGGCAGGGTGCCGAGAAGAACTTAAGATCCCCTCGATGTAGGGACGATGGTGGCGGCGGCTACAGACAATTTCATGGAGATTTGATCAAGTGCTTAGGGTTTCTGCATCGGGGGATTTTTATAGGCGAAGGGGGAGGCCGAGGCGGCGGCCAGGGGCGCCAAATCCTAGCCAGGCGCGGGGTGGGGCCCACCCGCGCCTGGGGTGGGTCTAGCTGCCCTGGCCGACCCCTCCGGATCCCCTCCGGTCTTCTTGTTCCCCACGGAAAGTAATTTACTTTGACGTTTTTCCCGTCCAATTCCGAGAATATTTCTTTACCAACTTTTCTAAAACCAAAAACAGCAGAAAACAGGCATCTGGCACTGTTGCAACTTGTTAATAGGTTAGTACCAGAAAACATGTAAAAAGAACTTCAAAGTGTAGACAAGTAAAGCAAAGTAGATACTAAAAAGAATGGAGAATCAAAAATTATAGATACATTTCCGATGTATCAAACATCCCCAAGCTTAACTCCTGCTCGTCCTCGATTGGGTAAGTGATAAAAAGAATAATTTTGAGGTGACATGCACCCTCACAATAAAGATCCAATCATTTGCAAGCATTGAAAGCTGGCATCAAAGAACTCTAAACATGTGCATGAAAGATGGAGTTATAACAATAGGACATAGTAAC
Source organism: Avena insularis (assembly GCA_023614405.1). Lineage (NCBI taxonomy): Eukaryota > Viridiplantae > Streptophyta > Magnoliopsida > Poales > Poaceae > Avena > Avena insularis. The sequence goes on along the minus strand of CM042689.1, from coordinate 22,641,827 downwards.
TATGCATGCAACATGACAAGTTACAAAAAAAGATCATGAATAACATGCATTGAAAAACGTTTGTTTGTTTCACATTCAGAAAACATGGCATAGTGGCAATCAGCTTGTCCCTCATGGAGTAGCAATATAGATGCATAGGACACCTTCAAAGTTCACAAGGGTGACTAGAAACAAATAGCACAAGAACAAGTAATATCACAATATGCATCAATTAATAAGCTTTGGAACACTGCACACAGAATGACAACTATGCTCTCTTAATGGTGCCTAAAGGTAGAAGGTGGAGACTCAATAATGGTGGAAGAAAGAACTTTTATAAAGGAAGCAGTGATTACAAGTTTCAAAAAGAGCTTCCAAAAATTATGGTACTTGTTAGCTTTCAGCCCTCATTGCCCCTATCATAAGCATCTTGAAGTGGTTAAGGTTAAAGTGGCAAAGATGGAGTATATGTTTGATGAAGTATAAGTTGGCAATCTCAAGTCCCCTGAATACGAGGGTCACACCTCATGCATACTCAACTTTGGGTCCAGGTAAGTTCTTGTCACTGTAAGTATTTGCATATCATTGAGAACCACCAACGGGGTACCCCTTGCACATGGTACAGGAGCTTTCCCATAACCAAAATGACAAGGCAAGCAGACAATGAGCATCTCAACAATCTTCTTATTTATCATGGGAATATGGTGTTTTTTTCTCTCTTTCCTCTTTTCTCAATGTGTCTCTTTTTTATAAGAAGAATGCTTCATAGATGTCACTATGGTGATGCTGCAAGTTTCCACCATGATTAGGCATGACTTAGGCTAGCGGCCCAGGCGTTTCTCTAACACATGATACAAACTCCATGGACTTAGAAGTTCCCTCTTTATTTCACACCGGTGACATCCATAGACAAAAGAACATGATATCAACTGAGTACAAAGTACAAGTGCAATGTTGAAAACGTTCCCCATGACAGCACGGTTCTGCTAATTCCAACTTATAAGTGCAAGCATATACAACAAAGTTGTCACAATGGTTTAAGTTTATTAGGGGCAAAGAATATAAAGTGTGCCATCAAGTTTGTGAGGGCTTTAATCACTAAGTTTTCACATAACAAAATAGTTTTTTAATTGGAAGATAGTTGAAAACAAAAATATACTTGGAATGGTGTAACACACCATGCATAGGAGTTTATAGTGGACACTTTGGAAAAACTTGGTTTCTTGGGAGTTGGAAGCATGAGTAGAACTTACTCATACAAGTGGAGGCTAGCAAAAAACTAGGAGCAACCAACTAAGAGAGCATAATGGCCATAATCATGCAGTGCAACAAAGCATACCAATCAAAGCAAAGAGTGGTACTACAAGTCAAGTACTAAATGATCATAGAGGATAATGGTGACTTGTCATAGTCATAACATAATGTGAGCATGTGCCAAGTCAACCCAAGAAAAACATCAAAGGAGAATACCACAATACTATGCTTTTGCATGCTAAAAAACGCATAATTTCTTCAAGGCACACTAAGCAATCCCAATTGTTTGTAACAATACATGCTACAGCAATAATCACTAAGCATAATGTCAAAACAACACCTAGCATGTCATGCTAAAGTCTAAGTCACAGTCAATGCAAGCTCCTCTTGCACTTCAAGCAAGAACTTACTACTCCTTTCCAAACACCAAGCAAACTTATTTGCAAAACAACACAGCGACAACGGGGGTCCAAACTACTTAATAAAACTAAACAAACTAAGCAAAGCAAACTAAAACTAAGACTCTCCAAAAACAACACAACTGTGCATGAAACAATAAAAACGAAGTGTCTAGACAGACCTGAGTTTTTTATTGATGAAGAAGGGGATGCCTTGCGCATCACAAGCTTTGAAGCTTGTACCTCTTGGATATTTCTTGGTGTGACACCATGGTGGCATCCCCAAGCTTGAGATTTTGTCCATTCTTCATCTCATTACATCATTCTCTCTCTACACCTGAAATTTTTCCTTCACACAAAACTTCACATAATCTTCATTAGCAACATTAGTGTATTCAAAAGATATTAGACCTCTGGCAAAGCTTTGAAACAGCAAGGATTTTAAATAAAAACACAAGCTACTGTAGTAACTCCTTCAAAAAGCTCAATTCACCTAAATAGAACTAAAAAAGGAATCAATAAGAAGCAAATGCAAATAATGGCGGAAATCTGTCAAAACAGACCAGCAGGTAGAAACCGATTTTTTAGAACGTCTTATGTTGCTCAACTCAAAAAGTGTTGAACTAACGAAAGTTAGATAACATACTATGGGATTTATTCGTAAATTTTCAACTCAATCCGAGTTATAGAGACTCCTCACGAATGTTTTTGGTGGAGGATAGAAATCTGTTTCGGGACAGCAACTCCTCAAATCTTATTTCCCTCTCATTAGAAGTCATTCTTGGCACAAAAAACAAACAAAAAGGATAAGGAGAGGTCATTACAGAAGTAATAACTTCCAAGACTTAAGGAAACTCTTGGGTTATCTTCCAACAAGTACTTTTCTTTAACGCCTTTAAGTTAGGCACAAGAAGCAAGAAGAATCAAGTATTTTCAAATGAAGAATTGCCCCTCTTGTTCTTTCCGTTCTTACCTTTCTTCTTCTCTTTAGGGAAAATGTGATTGCTTACCGGAGGAGAAAAGTGCATAATGCCTTTTCCCACATCTATTACTGCTCCAAAGTGTTTCAGTAGGGATCTTCCAAGTGTAATCTGTCCCTTGCCTACACATTCAATATCAAGATAATCAGTAGACACCATTTTACCTAAGATTTTTGTAAACACACATTTAGCTATTCCTATGGGAAATATAGTGGAATTGTTGGTAAGAGAGATTTCCTCTCCTCCTTCAGTAAGTCCCTAAAGACTTAAGGAATCATAAATATCTTTAGGTATGAGGCAAAATTCAGACATGATATCACAGCGAGCATCAAAAAGTGTAGTGTTTATTGAGACTTTGATTGTGGGAAACCACTTTGAAGGCTTAGAATTTATGGGAACATAATCATGGTAAGACCTAAGCATGTGATATCAACTATTCATAGAAGCAATACTAGTCTCAAGAGTGTTTAACCTGGCAAAAATATTTGTGAAAGAGGAATCAAACTTGTCAGGTGTACCATAAATCATGATTAATTTCTCTATGACATCAAAAGCTTCATCCTCAGTACAAAGCAAGAAATCTTTCTCAGCCACAACATCCAAAGAATATCTATAAAGAAGAGCAATACCACGATAGAAACTATCAATAACCAAGCTAAGGCTCACCTCAGGCTCGGTTTCCCTCTGAAAAGCAGAGATTCTAGACCAAGCTTATTTAAAACTTTCTTCACTTTTTTGCCTAAAAGTGGATATTTCTACCATAGGGGAAACAAAGTTTGGTACAAAACCAGACATGGTAGCAACTAGAGCAGGAACTAATTTTTTTGTGTTTTTGAATAAAGCAAGCAAACCAAACTAGACTATTTTTTTGGGATTTTTGGAAAGAGGCAAACAAAACAAGCAAAAGAAACAAAGCAAAGTAAAAAAAGTAAGGATAAAGGAAGTGAAGGACTCCCCTAGTGAAGACGTCCTTAACCTCCCCAGAAACGGCGCCAGAAAAGCTTGATGCAGCGCTGAGTTGATGTAGGAGTGCTTCATTGGGAACCCCAAAAGCAAGGTGTGAAGCAGCACAGCAGCAAGTTTTCCCTCAGTTGAGACCGAGGTTATCAAACCAGAAGGAGGAAGGAAACGTCACACAGGTGTTGCAAGCAACGCGGAGACCTGCACAACACAAACTCAAGACTTTGCCCCAACGAATCAGTGAGTTTGTCAAGCTCACTGGTTTGCTGTAACAAAGGATTAAACGTATGATGTGGAAGGTAATGGTTTGTAGCAAGTAAACAAGTAACCGTGGAAGATGTATCAATGGTAAAGAGTGTACCGGGGTACATAGTTCATTAGAGGTGCTCTCCTTAGATAAACAACATGGCATGAAGGGTAAACAAATTACAGTAGGGCAATTGACAGGAACTGAGCAAGGCATAATAATGCAACTACCAGTCAGAAAGATCCTATGAGATTTGTTTGGGAAATACAACAAGATACATAGACCTCCATCCAACTGCATCTATAACTAGAAGTCCACCTTCAGGTTATCAACCGAACCCCCTCTAGTATTAAGTTGCAAGCAACAAACAGCTGCTTTAAACAAAGTGTGTAAGGTAAATAGTCCACATGTTCCATGAACAAGAGACCGTCGTTTTCTCCCTAGTAGCAACAACACATCTACAACCGAAGAGATTATTGTCACTTCCCTTGGAAACTAGAGGCATGAACCCACTATCGATCATAAATACCCCCTCTTGGAGTCACTAGCAACTACTTGGCCAAGATATCTACTAACAACGGAGAGCATGCAAGATCACAAACAACATAGACATGATAGAATCATAAAGACAAAACCATTAATCAAACCAACATAATAATCTCAATATCCATCGGATCCCCGCAAACACAACATGCATGATTACAAATAGATTAGATCTTGATCATGAGCGGAGCTCACAACATCTATACATGAAAGCACAAAGGAGGAGATACAACCATCCAGCTACTACATGGACCCATAGTCCAAGGTGGAACTACTCACGCATCATAGCGGAGAGAAGGCCTCCGGGATGATCTCCCCTCCGGCAGGGTGCCGGGAAGAGCTTCAGATCCCCCCGATCTAGGGACGATGGTGGCGGTGGCTACAGACGGTTTCGTGGAGATTTGATCGGGTGCTTAGGGTTTCTGCATCGGGGGATTCTTATAGGCGAATGGGGATGCAGCGGAGGCGACCAGTGGGGTCAAACCCTAGCCAGGCGTGGGGTGGGGCCCACCCGCTCCTGGGGTGGGTCTGGCTGCCTTGGTCGGCCCCTCCGGATCCCCTCTGGTCTTCTTGTTCCCCACGAAAAGTAATTAACTTTGACATTTGTCGTGTCCAATTCCGAGAATATTTCTTTACTAACTTTTCTGAAACCAAAAACAGTAGAAAACAGGCATCTGGCACTGTTGCAACTTGTTAATAGGTTAGTACCAGAAAACATGTAAAAAGCACCTCAAAGTGTAGACAAGTAAAGCAAAGTAGATACTAAACAAGCATGGAGCATCAAAAATTATAGATACGTTTCCGACGTATCAAGTTCCGCTGCGCCGCCACCACCAGAAACCGTGATTCGGAACCAGAAACTCCATTCTGGCACCCTGCCGGGATGGTGAATTGGAGGAGATCATCACCATCATCATCACCGATGCCTCTCCATCAACCATCCATGTTTCCCCCATCCATGAGTGAGTAATACCCAAGCTGTATGCTATGGGGATGGTAGAGATTGGATGAGATCTATCATGTAATTGAATAAGATTATTAGGGCATGGTGCCTAGTATCTTTGTTATTGCCTTTTGACATTGTTGCTTGTTATGCTTAATGCTTGTCACTAGGGCCCGAGTGCCATGATCTCAAATCTGAACATGTTATTGATTCATGATGATAGTATTATTTGTCATCTTATCTGCAAGTTGTTTACACATATCATTGTCCGGAACCAAAGGCCCCAAAGTGACAGAAATTGGGACAACAGGAGGGAATGGATGTAATATGAGGATCATATATGTTCATGGAGTGTTAATGCTTTGCTCCGACACTCTATTAAAAGGAGTACCTTAATTGCCAGCAGATTCCCTTGAGGCCCCGCTGCAACGGGCTAGTAGGACAAAAGATGTTGTGTAAGTTCTCATTGCGAGCACGTATAACTATATATGGAACACATGCCTATGATTTTTTAGTACTTGGATGCTTTATCTTATTTATCTGCAATTGCCCTAGATCTTGAAGTTATATGAATAGTCTCGTCCATGCAACGTCTATCCATCCATCCCTATGCCTATCGCACTCATATCCTACTGTTGCCACTATTATTACTACTGCCTTTGTTTTACTGCTGTTGTTACTTTGCTATTGCTACTACAAAACTATTGCTACTGATAAACTACTGTGAGCAAGACTATTTCCTGGTGCAGCTGAATTGACAACTCAGTTGTTAAGGCTTATAAGTATTCTTTGGATCCCCTTGTGTCAAATCAATAAATTGGGTTATACTACCCTCGAAGACTGTTGTGATCCCCTATACTTGTGGGTCATCAATATTTCCAAAATATTATGTGGTCAAACCATGCATAGGGACATGTAACAACAACTTATGATCAAACAATATTCATAGGTATATGTAACAACTGTTGGGAATATGCCCTAGAGGCAATCATGTATGATGATATTTCCCATTGTATTCATAAAGATATTAAGTAGTCCTTGTATAAACATCTGATGTGTATCATTGAATATGTGATTCAGTTGTGGAACTATGCATTCATGTTGTTTGTACTAAATATCCTTGGTCATCGAAGTTGTGTTGGACACACAACTTATACCAATGTGAAAGTTGGCTTGATGACTCGGTTCCACTTGTCATGAGCATGGAGATGCTATTCCAACTTACACAGATTCAACTAAAGAGTTTAGCGAGTCGGATTGACCCACATTGAGGTACAACGAACTAGTTGTCATTTGTATATCTCAATCAATGTAATCCTTAGACCTGAGGTTGTTGCATAGTCAAAGTTGAGGATCACCAACTTAGGTTCTGTCAAACACTGATCTGTAACTGGGCAGTTATAAAGGCAGGGTTCGGGTCGACTGAGAATCAAGTTGCGTGATGTGAATAACCAAGATGGGATTTTGCCCCTTCACTTGGAGAGATATTCTCTGGGCCCTCTCATGAGATATGATTCGGAAAGCATGGCCATGCACGACTCGGTTAAGTGTTAACCGAGGCGATCGACTAAGAGTTAGTCGGATGAATCACTTATCTTGGATCGAGAAGAGAGTCGGACTATTTAAGGGATGACAATTATTCGCCTATAGTCTGACAAGGTATATCGTGAGGCAAAAGTGACTCGGACGTAAGTCGCATTGGAAAGGCAAGTCGTCATGACTCTTTGGTACTTGGGAGTCGGCATGTTCTGCTAGGAGCCGCTACCGACTGATCGATTTAGAGTCGGACTCCAATCGTGTCCAAGTAGCCATGAGCCTGCGGGGTCACACACTTAAGAGCGGGAGCAAGTTCGGATTGGATCTGAACCTGTAATCTGGTTGGGTTGGACCTAAACCGGATTAGGAGTAAGTTAGTGAGTTGGACTCACGGTGACTAGTGTTATATGGGATTTAGTGAATGGGTCGCGCGAGCAGAGCCCATATTCATTCCCTATATATAGTGGAACATCGTAACCCAGAAAGGTTAATCGTTATTCGGTTAGGTCATTCCATGTGTTGGAAACCCTAGCTCCACAGTCCTCCTACTCACGATAACTCGCCACGGTGCTCCTCCTTGTACGTGTGGATACCAGCAGAGGTGTTGTACGATCAGCACCAGGAAGAACGGATCGTGAGGACTGCACTACATCAACTGACACGCTTCATTAGTAATCCGCAACTACACGTCTAGTGGTAAACCTCGTGACCTTCTACCTCAGCTAGATCTTGGGATCACCATGTTAGAGGAAATTTTTTGTTTTATCTCCGCGTGGCCCAACAGTGGTATCAGAGCGATAGCTTCTGGTTTTAGGCCCGAGATCTCGCATATGTGATATGCGGTTGGCTGTAGATGAGATCTATGTGCTGTTTGGTGGTCGATCTATGAGATAGATCGGTTTTGTACGAAGTTGATTGGATCAACTGTGCTCGGGGAATGGTAGATCTGATTTCCGTGATCATATTGCTGAGGTCGTGGAACGACATACCCCTACCGGTCGGCTTCCGCCATCGGGGTAGACTATGACACGTAAATCCAGAAGCGGTGATCGAAGATCAAAGAGTTTGATCGAATCGGAACGATGGTCGGAATCCATGTTCGGATCGTAGATGAGATCTACGTTTTCAGAAAAATCGTAGCGCCTTAGATGTCGTTGCGAGTTTCACAACGCCGGTAGATATTGTATCTATGCATAACTTGTTTTTGCAGGAAGTTGTGAATGGTATGGTTCATGTGCATGTGATGTATGTGTGTAATCCATATGTGATCTGCGAATCACGTTTTTTTTTCATGTGTATGATCAGCACCATGACGAACGGATCGTGAGGACTGCACTGCATCAACTGACGCGCTTCATCAGTAATCCGCAACTGCGCGTGTAGTGGTAAACCTCGTGGCCTTCTACCTCAGCTAGATCTTGGGATCACCACGTTAGAGGAAATTTTTTGTTTTATCTCCGCGTGGCCCAACACAACAACTTATGATCAAACCATGCATATACATGCATCATATAAATTATTTGTTTCCTGGATATATAGTGTAATCACATAATCACAAGAATCAAACAAGAGATTTAGATACAAGTAATAAATTCAATGTATGATCACAATTTGTTGTGTACTAGCAGAAACCATTCAAAGATCATAGTTCCATATGAATGTAGAATAAATCTAGGGCCTTATAAGTTTTTTAGAGATAGAGTCAGTGAACCAAAGTATCAAGCACAACTTATATTATTGGTATACATTGCCTCAGGTTCACTAACCCATCCCTAAAACAATCTGACATCATCAAATGTGTCTTCCTTGCACTCTTTTGGGGAAAAATCAAATCATTGGCCTCAATGAGAAATATAAATGTAATATATACTATGTAACATATATGCATGTTGTGTATCGAAATCAACACTATAGTAACATCAATCCCTAAAACCCCTAAAATAAAATATGTTACAGATCGATCAAATGTACAACACAAGAAAAACCATATGAACAACAACAAGCTAAGAAAATGTAAATTTACTAGATGAAATATGAGCAAATCTAATAAAATCTCCAAAACAACCGACCGTTCGAACCATATATATTCTAATATGCATACATCAAGAAGGCGTGCAGCAGAGCAAAAGAATCTATAGATGATTGAGCAAATCCTACGTATGAACAGTGAAATCTAGGATGCGAATAGAGAAGCTAGCAAAGTAGTACCTCGGATGCCTCATCGGAGACATACTCCTTGAACTCGTATTTCTCCTTGATTGCTTCGAGGATTTATTCATTGAGGATGGGATCATTGATGATGCGCACCAAGTTGCCTCCGCCTTCTGCATGCCCCTCATCCAGATCTGCCAGTAGCACCACAATGTTGTCATCCACCTGCTTCTCAACGGCGACGACGACTGGTTGGACGGATCTCGAAGCATCAATGGCGCAGTGACAAGTGACGTGTGCGTCCGGAGAAACCGCCTCCGCCTACTCGGCGATGATCGAGCCATCTGCTGCTGCGCCTCCAACTGGCTTCACCTCAGGCTTGTCTCCACGGGTACGCTTCATGGAGAAGCTAAGGGGAGGGCGGTGGTGCTAGGGAAGGAGTTTCTACGCACACGGAAGGTGCAGATTGGGGTTTTCTAACTAGATAGATTGGGGGAAAAGGACACGAGATCCTAGAAGACGAAGGCCGAGCGGGTTTATATACGCGAGAATGGTTGATTGTCCTCGAGTGGACACGTGGACACGTGGGTGGTGGTGCATGATCTCCACTTTCTAATTGCATTAACAAAACGCGCATGCTACCTCGAAAACATGCATGAAAAAAGTTTTTGAGACGAACGGTATAATTGTCCGCCTCAATAGACCCCTAGAGGCGATTAATATTTCTGACCGGCTACGATTCAGTGATAGGGAGACGGTCACTATTATCATTCGTATCCGATAAATGTTAGAAGCATTTATTTTTAAAGACCGACTGAGGTTAAAGTAGTACTAGAGATGGTACTAATTGCCAACCATCTGAGGATACAGTTAGAGGCAATCACAAAATTACGACTGAGGTTGACGAACATAGCCAGTTGTTTGTATTTTAGAGATAAACCACCTCTAGGCATCGTCTCTAAGTAACGAGTTTGTACTAGTGACAATATCCACCAGCTAGCCACCAAGGCCGTTGACGACCTTCTTGAGGGCCTCCAGTTCCCAACATCTAGAGGGAGGTTATTGAAGCTGAGTTTTGAGAATAAATGCATCTGCCCCAAGCGATTGTCATATCCATAGGCATGATGCCAACGCATGAAGATCATTTTCTCTCCACAACACAATGAACGAGAAGAACGCAGAACATGCTCGCAGTCTGAGCCGTTCCTGATACTGGTGAAGAAATCGAAGGGAGGGGCGCATACCTCAATCTTCACAACATTGCATCTGATACCAAAAAGAGACACTAACGTCGCTAGCAAGTTCGCAAATGACATGACGGGAGTATCCCCAACAAGATGGCCATGAGAGTGTGGTAGTTGAACTCCACTGCCAGGTCTACCATGCCTAGGATGTGAGATAAAACGCAACCTTCCGAGGTCGGTTGTTGCTACGGATCTCTAGGCAGGCCCCACACCTCTGTTGGAGAGGAACCGGCTAGGGGAGATGCTAGGGAAGATCCGCTGAGCTTCGATCTAGTGATTGGGACGGCGGAGGCGACGACAAGGTCCGATTAGGAGCGTGTGAGGCTGACTGGCCATGGCGGAGAGGCAAGGAGAGCCATGAAAAGCTCCAATATGGATAGGAGGAGATGGAGGTGATCTAGGGACTTGAAGAGAAATGGAAGAGGAGAGAAGAAGACCTGGTCTAGACGAGGTTCAACTAGTGCACGATGGCAAAGCATAACATAAATACTTACAGGATGGGCCAAAGAAGCGATAACAGGGGCTTCTCACGGTCGTATTTGAGTTCAATCATTTTTCTTTAAGACAAACAACCGCATTTGTGTTTGATTTGGATTTACCCTGTTTTGGCCTCTTGATAGTTTCTATAGCTCTTTTGTCCGTTATGTGTGATTACACGCAACTCCAACCCCTCAAAGCGCGAGTCTGTCAACTCCTGAATTTTAAAGTGAATTGCCTATTTCCACATAGTCCTACCATAGGCACCCCTTTAATGATAGGAAATACTTATCCCTTGATCATCCTTTGCACACATACACCCTCCGTTCAAAATATAAGATGTTTTAGCTTTGTGAAACAACTGTATCTAGACTTTTTTTAGTATGTAGGTTCACTCAGATGTTGAGTGGATATACACACTAAGAGAAGTCTAGATGTATTTTTTGACAAACTATCTGATATTTTGTAATGGAGGGAGTAGTAGCGAAAGCCAAAGATCAAGGGTTTGGCTTCCGTTTTGTCTAAGAGGTAATTCAGTCTCTGTTATCAAAGAAAATGATTTATGAGTACCAATACATCAACATTTTATGATTTTTAGTTAAAAAAGCAGCCACAATATATGGTGGATGACATGTATTCGTCTTAACTACCATTTTGTACTTGGGAGAGATAGAATTGGAGCCCCCTACATAGTTAGGAGGCATGAAAAGTATTCTGAGGCATTGGAACTTGGAAACGACGAGCGAACTCTCTTCTTGTAGTTGTATACTATACTTCAGATGTTGTATCATGATACCAATTGCATGCATGTACTACAATTAATGATGAAAGAGATTGTGTTGGTATCATAGGTAGATACGGTATCATAGCACACAGAACTAGAAAAATTATCCCAAATAAATCTTGTACATAATTTTACATTAAGATTCTATAAAAAATACACCAATACTATGGTACTACTACATGATATTATGCATTATGGAGATGGTATCATATATTAGTATCATATACATGATACTACTATATGATACTTCCCATTGTGACTAGTCTTATGAATAAATTGTGAATTTATTCTGAAGTTAGAGTTGTGAATTTATGAAATGACAAATTAATGTGAGTCAAATGCATGCATAAGAATGGCCTGCATTTTGGCAACTTTCGATAATCCTTCCTTTACAGGTGGAAGCTGTTAGAAATAATAGGCTAATCCATTTAGGCCCATGTGTATTTTAGATTTTCCCTAAATCTTAAAGTCCAGATTTGTGGCAGCCCATATATGTTTGGACCCATGTTTGTGGCAGCTCACATGGGAGTAGAGTGGGAGCTAAAGTTTAGTCCCACATGGGAAGTTGAAGGAGAGTTGCACCACCTTATAAGGTGGAGTGTTGCACCACTTTTTAAGTGAGTGGCAATAAGAGAGATACACGTGCGCGCTCCTCCTCCGATGCCGCCGCTGGCACACACGCACTCCCGCCCGCTTGTCTCGCCACGACGCGTGCGCGCTGCGGGTTGCGGGAATCTCGCCGAGCCGAGCTTTATTTTGCTGCTCAGGAAAATTGTGAGGTTTTGACAGACGTGTCAAACGGTTAGCTTATTCAGGTCGCTCCCGGATCGTGGGCTACTGTAACCGACCGAACATGCGCAACATGGACTCGGCCCACGTTCGCCTCCGTTAGGGTTTCCTGATCCGCTCTATATAAAGTCCTGCGTGGCTACCGCCACAACACCACCGAAAACCAATCTAGGGTTTTTCCATCCTCTCTACTTGTGCCGTCACCATAGTCTACTCCATCCCGCTTGCCGGAGTGCACCAGCGTATGGGAGAGCAGGTCTCCGGAACCACTCGCCCTTGTGATCCTGTACGGGAGAGGGCGAATAAGGTTTTTGGAAAGCGCTCTGCGCGACTACTCGAGTTCTTCATCACGGGTCGTCTTCCATCCAAGTCGGGCGGTGCTGCCTACCGCCGTCTTCATCGCCATCTGCTTTGATCAGTCTTCCCCAAAGTTTCTACTACGACAACCAAACAGTACGTGCTACGTACTCCTGTTTGGTTATTCATCATGTTCTGCGAATACATGTTTAGCTGCTGTTTGTTTCCATTCATCCTGTTGTTTAGTACATCTAGTATGTTCGATTTACATGAGCTAGTAGATGGTTTTGTCATGTTTAATATTCTGGAATTAATCATGGAAATTATGCCTAATATTCCAACAATCCAAAAACCTTATTATAGGCAATTTCCTGAATTAACAATGGCTGGTTTTACCGATGCACTGAGGCCGGATAAGTTTACCGGTGTGCACTTTAAGAGGTTGCAGTACAAGGCTGAGCTTTGGCTGACCACGATGAAAGTGTTCCAGATTAGTAAAGGCAAACCTGAAGGAACTATATATGACGAGGATCAGAGGAAGTTCGAGGAAGCCAATATTATCTTTGTGGGATGCATTCTGAGCATTCTTGCCGATAGTATGTGTGATGTGTTTATGCACATAAAACACGGGAAGGAGCTCTGGGACGCACTGGACGCAAAGTTTGGTGCTGCAGATGCTGGCAGTGAACTGTACATCATGGAGAGATTTCATGATTTTAAGATGACAAAGGACCTTCCTCTGGTTCAACAAGCTCATGAGATACAGTGCATTGCCAAAGAGCTCGAACTCCTTAAGTGTACCTTACCCGACAAATTTGTGGCGGGTTGCATTCTTGCTGAGTTCCCCCCTTCATGGAGGAACTTTGCCACAGCTCTCAAACACAAGATATAGGAGATATCAGTTGAAAATCTGATAGCGTCCCTTGATGTTGAGGAGAAGGCTCGGGCTAAGGACACTACTGATAAAGGAGAGGGTCATGCTACTGCTAACTTTGTGCAGAAAGGCAAATCCATAGGCAAGAACAAAGGGAACTTCAAACCCTCCTTTAACAAGCCTGTAAAGACTACAACCTTCAAGAAGAAGAAGACGAACAAGGACAAGAGTGATCTGTCTTGTTACACTTGTGGAGAGCCCGACCACTTTTCCAAGGACTGTCCAGAACATGCAGACCGCAGAGGGAAAAAGGCCAAGACTGTCAACATCGTGACCGCTAGAAATACTGATGGGTAGGGTAATTTATTTCTGTTCTTTCAGTATCTCAATCACCGTGTTGGTGGCTTGATACGGGTGCTAATGTTCATGTGTGTGCTGACATCTTTATGTTCACTTCTTATCAGGTCGCTCGGGATTCGTCCATCCTAATGGGAAATGGATCACATGCTTCAGTTCGTGGTGTTGGCACGGTGGATCTGAAGTTTACTTCCGGAAAGATCGTGCAGCTGAGGAACGTGTAGCATGTCCCTACTATGAACAAGAATCTCGTTAGTGGATCCCTTATATGTAGAGATAGGTTTAAGGTTGTTTTAGAGTCTAATAAAGTCGTTGTTTCGAAACATGGACAATTTATTGGTAAAGGTTATGAGTTCAGAGGCTTGTTCTAGTTTTCACTTTCAGAGTTTTGTAATAAATCCGTGAATCATATTTGCGGTGGTGTTAATGATGATACCAGTGTTTGGCATTCTTGTTTATGTCACATTAATTTTGGTTTGATGTATCGGATGTCCAGTATGAGTTTAATTCCAAAATTCACTATTGCCAAAGGTTCTAAGTGCCATAGTTGTGTGCAATCAAAGCAACCTCGAAAGCCTCACAAGGCTGCCGAGGAGAGAAACTTGGCACCTCTAGAACTCATACATTATGATCTATGCGAGATGAATGGTGTATTGACAAAAGGTGAAAAGAGATATTTCATGACATTTATAGATGATGCTACTAAATTCTGCTATGTTTACTTGTTGCAAACTAAAGATGAGGATTTAGACTACTTTAAAATCTATAAGGCCGAAGTTGAAAATCAACTAGACAGAAAGATCAAGCGTCTTAGGTCGGATCGTGCTGGTGAATATTTTCCTAAAATATTTGATGAATTCTGTCAGGAACACGGAATTATTCATGAGAGGACGCCTCCCTACTCGCCCCAATCAAACGGGGTTGCCGAGAGGAAAAACCGCACGCTGACTGACTTGGTGAATTCCATGTTAGCCGCTGCTGGCTTGTCAAAGGCATGGTGAGGGGAGGCTTTGTTGACTTCATGTCATGTCCTAAATAGAGTTCCTAACAATAATAAAGAAAATACCCCTTATGAGGAGTGGGTTGGGAGAAAACCATCACTTTCGTATCTGCGCACTTGGGGGTGTTTGACGAAGGTCAACATACCGATCCCCAAGAAACGCAAGCTCGGACCCAAGGCAGTGGATTGTATCTTTCTAGGATATGGTCCATGGAGTATAGGCTATAGATTTCTAGTGGTTAAATCTGAGGTACCTGATATGCATGTTGATACTATAATGGAATCTCGTGATGTAACATTCTTTGAGAATATGTTTCCTATGAAAGATATGCATAGCATTTGTAGGATTTCTTCTGAAATACTTCCTAAATCTAGTGCATCTATTGAGAATTCTGAACAAACACATGAGGAATTCCTTGAGAAGGATGACGATGAACCTCTCACAAGGAGTAAGAGACAGAGGGTTGCAAAATCCTTTGGTAATGACTTCATCGTGTACCTTATGGATGATACTCCCAGATCCATTACTGAGGCATATGCATCCCCTTATGCAGATGATTGGAAAGAAGCTGTCCAAAATGAGATGTACTCGATTCTTTCTAATGGAACTTGGGAATTATCAGAACGACCATATGGTTGTAAACTTGTGGGATGTAAGTGGGTGTTCAAGAAGAAGCTAAGGCCTGATGATACGATTGAGAAGTACAAGGCGCGTCTTGTAGCTAAGGGCTACACACAAAAAGAAGGTGAAGATTACTTTGACACCTATTCACCTGTTGCTAGACTGACCACCATTCGAGTACTACTATCCCTGGCTGCCTCTTATGGTCTCATCGTTCATCAAATGGACATGAAGACAGCTTTCCTTAATGGAGAGTTGGAAGAGGAGATCTATATGGATCAGCCGGATGAGTTTGTGGTAAAAGGTGAAGAGACAAAGGTGTGTAAGTTATTAAAATCTTTATATGGCCTGAAATAAGCACCTAAGAAATGGCATGAGAAGTTTGACAGAACTCTACTTTCTGCTGGCTTTGTCATTAATGAGGCTGATAGGTGTGTTTACTATCGCCATGGTGGGGGAGATAGTGTTATATTATGTTTGTACGTGGATGACATTCTGATCTTTGGTACAAACATGAAAGTGATAAATGAAGTCAAGTCTTTCCTGTCAAAGAGTTTTGATATGAAAGATCTGGGAGAGGCTGATGTGATTCTGAACATCAAGCTTATCAAGAACGAGAATGGGATTACTTTAGCACAATCTCATTATGTTGAGAAGGTCTTGAGCCGATTTGGCTTTATTGATGGCAAGACTTCTCTAACACCTTATGATCCTAGTTTGACATTACGAAAGAATAAGAAGGAACCAACCGATCAGCTGGAATATTCACAAGTTGTTGGTTCTCTCATGTACTTAGCAAGCGCTACAAGACCCGATATCTCTTTTGCTATGAGCAAGTTGAGTAGGTTCATGTCTAACCCGAGTATTGATCATTGGCATGCACTTGAAAGGGTCATGCGTTATCTATGTGGTACAATAAGCTATGGGATTCACTATTCAGGGAACCCTGCTGTGCTTGAAGGATATAGTGATTCAAATTGGATCTCTGACGTTGATGAAATCTATGCCACAAGCGGGTATGTGTTTACCCTTGGAGGTGGCGCAATGTCATGGATGTCTTGTAGACAAACCATATTGATGAGGTCAACTATGGAAGAAGAACTTACTGCTTTAGACACAGCCACTGTTGAGTCAGAATGGCTGCGTGAGCTCTTGATGGGCTTGCCTGTGGTTGAGAAACCTGTGCCGACAATCCTTTTGAATTGTGACAACCAAACTGTTATTGTCAAAGTGAACAATTCTAAGGATAAAGCGAAATCATCAAGACACGTGAAGATACGTTTGAAATCTGTCAGAAAATTGAGAAACTCCGGAGTAATAACAGTTACGTATATTCAAACAGACAAAAACCTGGCAGATCCCTTTATAAAGGAACTATCACGAAATGTGATAGATAGTGCATCGAGGGAGATGGGTTTGAGACCCATGGATGTCACACCTAGTGGTAACCCAACCTATGTGATCGAAGATCCCGTGAATTAGGACCTGGGAAGAACAAGCTAGTGGGTGGACTGAGGAGAGTATTTTGTAACCCTCTCTATATGAAGATGCATAACTCTCATAATCTGTAAGGCAGGTTGGCAACATTCCTTAATGTGTTTCTGTTGGCTTTAATTAGCAAAGATGCCGTCCTACAGGGCATTTTTGAAAGAACACACCTATATGAGCTCGACTGTAAACGTCACGGTCTATGAGACTTGGGTGATCTCTAGTAAACTCATGAAGAGACCAAGGAGTATGACGCATATGCTCTAACCCGCGGGATAGGCTACTGGAAGCCAGGTACTAGTTATGATTTTGAGTGAAATCTATTGGCACCAAACTTGCAATTCAAGGTTCGTCCATTGTTCAAGTTGTTGATAGACGTAGTTCAAGATTCTAGGCGAAAGTTCAACTTAATAGTCTCTGCTGAAACACTGGTATATAAACAAGTAGCAAGGATTGACAAATCTTCAAATAGGCATTTGATATCTGGTGGGGGATTGTTAGAAATAATGGACTAATCCATTTAGGTCCATGTGTATTTCAGATTTTCCCTAAATCTCAAAGCCCAGATTTGTGGTAGCCCGTATGCGTTTGGGTTCATGTTTGTGGCAGCTTACATGAGAGTGGAGTGGGAGATAAAGTTTAGTCCCACATGGGAAGTTGAAGGAGAGTTGCACCATCTGATAAGGTGGAGTGTTGCACAACTTTGTAAGTGGGTGGCAATAAGAGAGATACACGTGCACGCTCCTCCGACGACGACGCTCGCCCGCCCGCCCGCTCGTCTCACCACGACGCGCGCGCCGCGGGTTGCAGGTTGCGGGAATCTCGCCGAGCCGAGCTTGACTTTGCTGCTCAGGAAAATTGTGAGGTTTTGACAGACGTGTTAAACTGTTAGCTTATCTGGTTCGCTCCGGATCGTGGGCTACTGTACCCGACCCAAACGTGCGCAATGTGGACTCGGTCCACGTTCGCCTCCGTTAGGGTTTCCTGAGCCGCTCTATATAAAGTCCTGCGCGGCTACCGCCACAACACCATCGAACTAGGGTTTTGCCATCCTCTCTACTTGCGCCGTCAGCGTAGTCTACTCCATTCCGTTTGCCGGCGTGCACCGGCGGACGGGAGAGCAGGTCTCCGGAACCACTCACCCTTGTGATCCTGTACGGGAGAGGGCGAATAAGGTTTTTGGGAAGCGCTCCGCGCGACTGCTCGAGTTCTTCATCACGGGTCATCTTCCATCCAAGTCGGGCGATGTTGCCTACCGCCGTCTTCATCGCCATCTGCTTCGATCAGGCTTTCCCAAAGTTTCTACTACGACAACCGAACGGTACGTGCTACGTGCTACGTGCTCCTGTTTGGTTATTCATCATGTTCTGCGAATACATGTTTAGCTGCTGTTTGTTTCCGTTCATCCTGTTGTTTAGTACATCTAGTATGTTCGAGTTACATGAGCTAGTAGATGGTTTTATCATGTTTAATATTATAAAATTAATCATGAAAATTATGTCTAATATTCCAACAGAAGCAACCACCCGTCACCGAAGTCTTGGCGTTCAGTAATACCCTTCAGTGTGACTAAAGATTAGACATTGTGATGGGTAAAAGCAAACCATAGCTGGAAGGTAATTTTGTGGTTGTATATAAGAAAGAAAAAAGAGGAAACTCCAAAAATAGTGATGAAAAGTAGATATTTTTTGATTAGTTTATTCATCTTTTTTCATGTATAATTTTTCTTTTTGTCATTTTAGGTCGGTCTTTTTCGATCTACGGTTGTCATCTTGGCATAGTTACTGTTTTGGTGTGCTGGTCCTTTTGGGTCTTAGCATGACGACTTCCCGTCTATGAACAAGTACTACTACGACAAGCTATGCCGGGCTCTGGAGATGGAGGTCCGAGGACAACTGCATGCCTTCTGCTCAAGCTAGTGTCTGTAGTCATCGATAATTGGTTCAAAAACCTATTTGTATTTTTTATTTGTTTTAGTCCTCCTTGTACCATTGTGGATGATTGTTAATTTTCGAAAAAAAAAGATTAAGCGCAAAAATGCTTGGTGCCCTATATTCTTGTAAATTTCTGGTGTGGCATGATCGAAGTAGCGCGCACATGCTGATCTGCCGTTGCGTGCATGCATGCCTGGTCGGAAACCACTGACGAGGCGTCCACACCAAAATGGTATGGATGACAGATCTTTCTCATAAACCACGCACGGCATCCCGTGAATGGAATCGGACGACGCGTAAAATTAGGATGCATGCCCTAGCTGGACGACGCGACGAGCCCGATAAGTACAATCACATCACGTTCCACGGTTCCACCCTAAACAGGAAAGAAATAGACGTAGGCGAGGTGTGTTTCCTAAAAACGATCGAAGCGTCTGCCTTTGGCTAACCATGCATTTTAATCCAGATACTAGACGGCAGAGACCAGACGAGGACTGAAGAAGCACCCAGATCGACTCGGCTCGATCTTGAGGAGATCCAAGGAATCCAGCCCTTCCCGGCCGGTTCCCAACTTCCCACCTTCCCACTGAACAACCATTCTTCCTCACCCGTCTGTCGTCACCCCCCTGGCTCCTCTGCTTCCCGTGCAGGAAGGAATAGATAGCCCACGCCACGATCGAGTCGGAATATCAGACTAACGGCAGAACGACGGCGTTAAGTCTACGCTGATGGCAAAGCTGTCGGCGTATGTGGCGTAGCCATTTTTCTTTTTTGCCATATTAATCTTAGAAAAATCATAACTAAATCATTTAAATTCATAAAAATACATATAATATATTAAAATTTGCAGAAAATAAGATCTATCTATATAAACTCAAATATTACATATTTGCTTTCTAAAAAATATAAAAATACAAATACTTTCGTATAACATATTTTTCATTTTCCGAGGGGGTGTTTTGTGAAGCAACCACCAAATGAAAGTTTCAAAGTGATAATACCACATTTTTCAAAAATACTAGACCATATTGAATGGACAATTTTCCAACCTGGGTATCTCAAACCTTTCCGCCCACCCCTCGTGAAAAACACAAATTTCCACCGAATCGTCAGGAAATGAGTTAGATTTCAACTACATGTACATGATATGATGCCCATGATTTTTTGCAAAAATCATTTTTAGATTCATAATATGCTATTTCATCAGAGATCTAATGCAAGTTTAGTGAGGCTCAGCCTCGAGCTAAGAATCTTCATGCCCCTCGATTTAGAAAGTTTGACGATAGTTTAAAACGGGCATAAAAAATTCAAAAATGATCGAAACAATGCAAAACCTTCGCGTGGTATCATATTATGTGACATAGTTGCATGGAAAAATACCAAACTTGGTATATTTTATTGTGTCTAAAAAACCTTCACAAAATGACCTATCTCAATCAAGGTTTTCTGAATTTCAGGTCAAATGATCAATGTTATTGCTAGAATCGCGGTATAGTTTGCAAAAATATGCCCATATTGTACACGCATGTGTATCATGTGATGTCTAACAATGTTGCAGGAGAAAGTTTTCCTTTTCATCGCACTAAAAAGCCATTTTTTATTTTTCGAGTGCAAAAAATGGGGTGTTTTATGAAGCAACCACTAAATAAAAGTTTTAAAATGATAATACCACATTTTAAAAAAAATACTAGACCATATTTAATGGATAATTTCCCAAGCTGGGTATCTTAAACCTTTCAGTCCATCCCTCGTGAAAAAGACAATTTCCCGCCGAATCGGCAGGAAATGAGTTAGATTTGAACTACAGGTACATGATATGATTGATGGGTTTTTCGCAGCATAGTAAATCAAAAAAATTCTACGGATGTGAACGGAAAAGCCAAGATCTAATCTAGGAGATGCAAACAACGAGGGGGAATAGATGAGATCTTCATACCCTTGAAGATTCAAGATGGAACGTTAAACGAGCGTGGGTGATGTAGTCGTACTCGCTTCTCCTCCTCGTGATCCGATCCGATCTAACACCGCAAGTGGCGATGCCTCCGAGAGATGCACACGTGCAGCACCTCGACGTTTCCTCCTTCCTCGGTCCAGCAAGTATGGTGGAGAGATGGATTGGATCTACAATGCGACGGCGCGGTGCAAGCGGTGGAGAGTTTCTGCAGCAGGGCTTCGCCTACACGCAGTCGGGAGAGAGAGAGGAGGGGCAGCAGGGCGGCTAGGGTTGAGGAGGAGGTGTAAGGGAGGGGTGCGCCCCCAGCCCTTTTTATATAGAGGGGTGGGCGGCCATCCCTAGCCCCTCCCCCAAGCCCTAGGCCAGCGGCCAAGGAGGGAGGAGTGGGGGGCAAGTTTCCCCCCTCCCTTCTAGAAGCTCCCCTAGGGTTTCCTAGGTGTTTGGCCGGCTGGGCCCTATGGGGCCTTGTGCCCCTGGCCCAATGCGGCCAGGGCACTCCCTCATAGGCCCATGCCCCCTCCCGACAGGTGGGGCCACGTTGGTCCCCCTCCGAAAGGTTCTAGAAGCTTCCGGTACAATACCGATTAACCCGAAACAATTCCGAACTCCAAAAACTGCATTGCCTTATATGAATCTTATTCTCCGGACCATTCCGGAACCTCTCGTGATGTCCTGGATCTCATCCGAGACTCCGAACAAAAACTCATAAACCAATTATCCAATCTATCCTAGCGTCGAGACACGTTAAGTGTGTGACCCTTCGGGTTCGAGAATATGCAGACATGATCTTATATCAATAATCAACATCGGGGTCTGGAAAACCCATATTGACTCCCACACATTCATCGATGATCATATCGGATGAACCATGATGCTAGGATTCAATTAATCCCATATATATATTCCCTTCGTCGCGCGATATTTTACTTGCCCGAGATTTGATCGTTGCATCACATACCTAGTTCAATCTCGTTCACGAAGTACTTTACTGCCGTAATCCGATATCACTTTGTGATTAACTCCTTAACCACATGCTTGCAAGCGGTGTTGATATCGATTAAAGTGGGCCCAAGTATCTCTCCGACTTGGGAGGGACAAATCCCATCTCGATACATACAACCCAACAGGTACTTTCCGATCACCTGAGAGACACCTTTATGATCACCCTCTCATAGGATCACGTTTGATGACCTCAAAGCTTTCTTTCGATACCAGAGAGTTGTATTATCTCATGGTCTAAGGAATACAATATTTGACATAAGAAAAGCTTCGCAAAGATGAACACGATGACACGATCTAATTGCTCCGCTTAGTTTGGTCTCATCCATCATATCATTCTCCCAATGATATGATCTCATTATTAATCGACAACTCATGTCTATGGTTAGGAAACCTTAACCATCATTAATCAATGAGCTAGTCCATAGAGGCATACTAGGGACACGGTGTTGTTCATAAACCACACAAGTATTAAAGTTTCCGCTTAATACAATTCTAGCATGGAATATAAACTTTATCATGAACAAGAATTATAATAATAACATCTTTATTATTGCCACTAGGGCATAATTCCAACAGTCTCCCACTTGCACTAGAGTCAATAATCTAGTTTACATCTGGCAACAATCTAACACCCATGGCACTAAGGTGCTGATCATGTTTTGCACGTGGAAGAGGTTTAGTCAATGGATCTGCGACATTCAGATCTGTATGTACTTTGCTAATCTTCAGATCTCCATCTGCTATATAATCTCGGATTATATGAAACTTGCGGTTGATATGCTTGGTCTTTGGATGATATCTTGGTTCCTTAGCTAGTGCTATGGCGCCAGTGTTGTCACACAATATCTCCAATGGGTCCAAGGCACTTGGAACCACGCCAAGCTCAGTGATGAAGTTCCTGATCCAAACTCCTTCACTTGACGCTTCTGCAGCAGCCATGTATTCCGCTTCTACTGTAGATCCCGCGATCACGCTTTGCTTGCAGCTTCTCCAGCTCACAGCTCCTCCATTCAAAATATAAACGTATCCTGTCTGAGATTTAGAATCATCCTTGTCGGTGTCAAAACTAGCATCGACGTAACCCTTTACGACGAGCTGTTCATCACCTCCATAGACTAAGAACATTTCTTTAGTCCTATTTAGGTACTTTAGGATGTTCTTCACGGCTTTCCAGTGTTCCACTCCTGGATCACTTTGGTATCTGCCCGTCAAACTAAGAGCATTGGACACATCCGGTCTAGTACAAAGCATGGCATACATGATAGAACCTATGGCCGAGGCATAAGGAACTTTGCTCATAGTTTCTATATCATTTACCGTAGCTGGACACTTAGCCTTGCTCAATATCTTACCTAACAACATAGGCACTGAACCTTTCTTTGCCTTATCCATTCTGAACCTTTTTAGAACTTTGTCTAGGTATGTACTCTGGCTTAAAGCTATCAGGCGTCTTTGTCTATCTCTATAGATTTTGATGCCCAATATATAAGCAGCTTCCCCTAGGTATTTCATTGAAAAACATTTGTTCAAATAACTCTTCACATCGTTAAGCATGTTAATGTCATTTCCAATAATCAATATGTCATCCACATATAGTACCAGAAATGTCACTGAGCTCCCACTCACTTTCTTGTAGATACAAGCTTCGTAGCAATTTGGAACAAATCCGAAGCTATTGATCACTTGATTAAAACGAAGGTTCCAACTCCGAGATGCTTTCTTCAGTCCATAAATGGAACGCTGAAGTTTGCATACTTTATCAGCATCCTTAGGATCGACAAAACCTTCGGGTTGCATCATATACAACTCTTCATCAATGTTGCCATTGAGGAACGCAATCTTGACATCCATCTGCCATATTTCATAATCATGAAACGCAGCAATGGCTAATAAAATCCGAATGGACTTAAACATCGCTAAGGGAGAGAAAGTCTCATCGTAGTCAACACCTTGAACTTGTCGAAAACCTTTCGCGACAAGCCGTGCTTTATAGACGGTAACATTACCATCCGCGTCCGTTTTCTTCTTGAAAATCCATTTGCACTCAACGGCCTTTCGGTCGCTAGGAGGGTCCACCAAAGTCCATACTTGGTTTTCGCTCATGGATCCCAATTCGGATTTCATGGCCTCTAGCCATTTCTCGTAGTCCGGCTCATCATCGCTTCCTCATAGTTCGAGGTTCACTCATCTACTAACAAGATGCTTAAGACAGGGTTTCCGCACCACTCAGAGGGGCACACGACCTTGTCGACCTACGGCGTTCAGTAGTAGCATCGTCCGAAGCTTCATGATCCTTGTCATTAGCTTCCTCTATTGTTGGTGTAGGCGGCACTGGAACAATTTCAGGTGCTGCGCTACTCTCCAACTCAAGAGAAGGTTCAACAACCTCGTCTAGCTCTACTTTCCTCCCACTCACTTCTTTCGAGAGAAACTCCTTCTCAAGAAAGGATCCGTTCTTTGCGACAAACACTTTGCCTTCGGTTCTGTGATAGAAGGTATACCCAATAGTTTCCTTAGGGTATCCTATGAAGACGCATTTCTCCGATTTGGGTTCGAGCTTGTCCGGCATCAACTTCTTGACGTAAGCTTCGCATCCCCAAACTTTAAGAAACAACAACTTAGGTTTAGCACCAAACCACAGTTCATACGGTGTCGTCTCAATGAATTTAGATGGTGCCCTATTTAAAGTGAATGCAGCGGTTTCTAATGCATAACCCCAAAATGATAACGGCAAATCATTAAGAGACATCATTGATCAGACCATATCTAATAGAGTTCGATTCCGATGTTCAGACACACCATTGCGCTGTGGTGTTCCGGGTGGCATGAGTTGCGAAACGATTCCGCTTGCTTTAAGATGCGTGAGAAAATCATAACTCAAATATTCACCTCCACGATCTGATCGTAGAAACTTAATTTTTCTGTTACGATGGTTCTCCACTTCATTCTGAAATTCTTTGAACTTTTCAAATGTTTCAGATTTATGTTTCATTAAATAGATATACCCATATCTACTTAAGTCATCAGTAAAAGTGAGAAAGTAGCGATATCCACCGTGCGTCGAAACACTCATCGATCCGCATACATCGGTATGTATGATTTCCAACAAGTCCGTTGCTCGCTCCATCATTCCGGAGAACGGAGTTTTGATCATCTTGCCCATGAGGCATGGTTCGCATGTATCAAATGATTCAAAATCAAGGGACTCCAAAAGTCTATCAGAATGGAGTTTCTTCATGCGTTTTACACCAATATGACCTAGACGGCAGTGCCACAAATAAGTAGTATTATCACTATCTACCTTGCATCTCTTTGCCTCAATGTTATGGATGTGTGTTTCATCCCTTTCGAGATTCAGAAGAAATAAACCATTCACAGCAGGTGCATGACCATAAAAGATGTTACTCATATAAATAGAACAACCATTATTCTCAGATTTAAATGAATAATCGTCTGGCAATAAACACGATCCAGATATGATGTTCATGCTCAACGCAGGCACATAATAACATTTATTGAGGTTTAAAACTAACCCCGAAGGAAAAACTAAGGAGAGCGTGCCGACGGCCATCACATCAACTCTTGATCCGTTGCCAACGCGCATCGTCACCTCATCCCTCGCAAGCCGCCGTCTATTCCGTAGCTCCTGTTTCGAGTTACAAATATTAGCAATCAACCAAGATCAAATACCGTGCACTACAACAAGGGCTAGTAAGGAAAACATCAATAACATGTATGTCAAATATACATTTGATGGTTCCAGCCTTCTTGTCCGCTAAGTACTTCAGACAGTTGCCCTTATAGTGACCCTTGTCCTTGCAATAGAAGCACTCAGTGTCCGGCTTAGGTCCAGACTTGAGCTTCTTCTCAGCAGGGGCAACGCGCTTGTCGCCGCCTTTCTTGAAGGTCTTCTTTGCACCCTTACCTTTCTTAAAGCTGGGGGGCTTGTTGACCATCAACACATGATTATCCTTTTTGATGTCCACCTCCGCAGCTTTCATCTTAGCGAAGATCTCGGTGATCGTATCAGTGGAACCAATCTGATTATGAGTCGCTACAAAACTTTTGTAGCTGGGAGGGAGTGATTGCAGAACCCTGTCAATCTTGAGCTCCTCTGGAATCTTGCAGTCCAGTTGCTCAAGGCGTTGAGTGTAGCCCGACATCTTTACGGCGTGCTCACTAACGAAACTCCCTTCCTCCATCTTGCAGTTAAAGAATTTCTCAGAGATCTCATATCTCTCAGAACGGGCCTGAGTCTGAAACATAGTTTTCAGTTCCTCAAGAATCTCAAAGGGGCCCGGGATAATCTTCAAAACGATTTTTAAGGTCCGATTCCATAGCAAACAACATGGTGCTCTTAATCACACCATAATCATCTTTGCGCGACTGATAAACAGCTTTCTCATCAGCCGGCGCATCTATAGCAGGGGCGTCACCTAGCGCATCCTCAAGGACATAGTCCTTTTGTCCGCCAGTGAGAATGATTCTCAGATTTCGGAACCAGTTGGTGAAGTTAGACCCATTGTTTCTAAGCTTTTCTTTCTTAGCAAAAACGTTGAAGTTGAAGTTGGACTTAGCCATTTGATCTACAATATTTGCAAGTACAAATTAGACTATGTTCATGATAACTAGTTCAACTTAATCAAATTACTAGA
Organism: Avena insularis; assembly: GCA_023614405.1. Classification (NCBI taxonomy): domain Eukaryota; kingdom Viridiplantae; phylum Streptophyta; class Magnoliopsida; order Poales; family Poaceae; genus Avena; species Avena insularis. The sequence continues at coordinate 22,615,359 of CM042689.1, read as the reverse complement.
TAAACTCCCACTAAATTCAACATCCCTCAAGTTGTTTAGTGAACATGATCCAAATTCACCACACCTAATCCGATCTTCACGAGAAGAGATGTGGTTTCAATGGTGGACAACAAAGTGTCGATCATATCATTCATATGACTCATGCTTAACCTTTCGGTTCATGTGTTCCGAGGCCATGTCTGTACATGCTAGGCTCGTCAAGTCAAACCCAAGTATTTTCGCGTGTGCAAAACTGGCTTGCACCCGTTGTATGTGAACGTAGAGTTTATAGCACCCGATCATCACGTGATGCTTGAACACGACGAACTTTCGCAACGGTGCATACATGGAGAGAACACAGTTTTATCTTGATCTTTAAGTGAGGAATCATCTTATAATGCTACCGTCACGATCTAAGCATAATAAGATACATAAAAGGATAAACATCACATGCATATAACTTTATGTGACATGGTATATCCAATCTTCGCGCAATGATCTCCATCTTATGCGTGCCGGCGTGATCTCCATCACTCCACCATGATTGCCTCCACCATGAATAGCAACTACAACTATTGCTAACTATTTAGCGATAAAGTAAAGCTATTACATGGCGTATAAGAAGTTGACACACAGGTCATACACAATTATAAATACAACCATATGGCTCCTGCCGGTTGTGTACTCATCGACATGCAAGTCGTGAAACATTACAAAACATGATCATCGCATACAACATACACATCACATCTTGGACCATACCATATCACAGAAAACACTGCCTACAAAAACAAGTTAGACGCCTCTACTTTGTTGTTGCATGTTTTACGTGGCTTATGGGAGTAGCAAGCTAAGAACGATTCTTACCTACGGAAAGCCACAACGGTGATATTATGGTTGCCAAACTCCGGTGTAAATACCATGACAACTATAGTGAGAGAAACTGGCATCCACCAGCCGCATGTGTGGAACAAGCTACACGTCAAGTGCGGAGCCGGTCTCGCGAACGAGGTCGCGTAAGGTTGGCCTGGACCGCTTTGATCTCACTATCCCGCGTCATAAGAAGTACACAAACAAGAGGCTTACAACAGAAAACATCAACGCCCGCAATAACCATGTTGCGTTCTACTCGTGAAACACATCTATGCATAGATCTAGCTCTGATACCACTGATGGGTTTCGCAACATAGTAAATCAAAAAAATTCTACGGATGCGAACGGGAAAGCCAAGATCTAATCTAGGAGATGCAAACAACGAAGGGGAATAGATGAGATCTTCATACCCTTGAAGATTTGCACAGCGGAACGTTCGACGGAACGTGGGTGATGTAGTCGTACTCGCTTCTCCTCCTCGCGATCCGATCTGATCTAACACCGCAAGTGGCGATGCCTCCGAGAGATGCACACGTGCAGCACCTCGACGTCTCCTCCTTCCTCGGACCAGCAAGTATGGTGGAGAGATGGATTGGATCTACAACGCGAAGGCGCGGTGCAAGCGGTGGAGAGTTTCTGCAGCAGGGCTTCGCCTACACGCAGTCGGGAGAGAGAGAGGAGGGGCAGCAGGGCGGCTAGGGTTGAGGAGGAGGTGTAAGGGAGGGGTGCGCCCCAGCCCTCTTTATATAGAGGGGTGGGCGGCCATCCCTAGCCCCTCCCCCAAGCCCTAGGCCGGCGTCCAAGGAGGGAGGAGTGGGGGGCAAGTTTCCCCCCTCCCTTCTAGAAGCTCCCCTAGGGTTTCCTAGGTGTTTGGCCGGCTGGGCCCTATGGGGCCTTGTTCCCCTGGCCCAATGCGGCCAGGGCACTCCCTCATAGGCCCATGCCCCCTCCCGACAGGTGGGGCCACGTTGGTCCCCCTCCGGAAGGTTTTAGAAGCTTCCGGTACAATACCGATTAACCCGAAACAATTCCGAACTCCAAAAACTGCATTGCCTTATATGAATCTTATTCTCCGGACCATTCCAGAACCTCTCGTGATGTCCTGGATCTCATCCGAGACTCCGAACAAAAACTCATAAACCAATTATCCAATCTATCCTAGCGTCGAGACACGTTAAGTGTGTGACCCTTCAGGTTCGAGAATATGCAGACATGATCTTATATCAATAATCAACAGCGGGGTCTAGAAACCCATATTGACTCCCACACATTCATCGATGATCATATCGGATGAACCACGATGCCAGGATTCAATTAATCCCATATATATATTCCCTTCGTCGCGCGATATTTTACTTGCCCGAGATTTGATCGTCGGTACCGTCATACCTAGTTCAATCTCATTCACAGCAAGTACTTTACTCGTTCCGTAATCCGATATCACTTTGTGATTAACTCCTTAACCACATGCTTGAAAGCGGTGTTGATATCGATTACCGAGTGGGCCCGAAGTATATCTCTCCGACTTGGGAGGGACAAATCCCATCTCGATACATACAACCCAACAGGTGCTTTCCGATCACCTCAGAGACACCTTTATGATCACCCTCTCATAGGATCATGTTTGATGACCTCAAAGCTTTCTTCCGATACCAGGGAGTTGTATTATCTCATGGTCTAAGGAATACAATATTTGACATAAAAAAGCTTCGCAAAGATGAACACGATGACATGATCTAATTGCTCCGCTTAGTTTGGGTCTGTCCATCATATCATTCTCCCAATGATATGATCTCATTATTAATCGACAACTCGTGTCTATGGTTAGGAAACCTTAACCATCATTAATCAATGAGCTAGTCCATAGAGGCATACTAGGAACACGGTGTTGTTCACAAACCACACAAGTATTAAAGTTTCCGCTTAATACAATTCTAGCATGGAATATAAACTTTATCATGAACAAGAATTATAATAATAACATCTTTATTATTGCCTCTAGGGCATAATTCCAACAATGATGCCCATGATTTTTTGCAAAAATCATTTTTAGATTCACAATATGTTATTTCATCAGAGATTTAATGCAAATTTAGTGAGGCTCAGCCCCGAGCTAAGGATCTTCATGCCCCTCAATTTAGAAAGTTTGACGATAGTTTGAAACGGGCATAAATTTTTTAAAAACAATCAAAACAATGCAAAACCTTTGCGTGGTGTCATATTATGTGACATAGTTGCATGGAAAAATATCAAACTTGGTATATTGATTGTGTCTCAAAAAAACATTCACAAAATGACCTATCTCAATCGAGGTTTTTTGGATTTCAGGTCAAATGACCAATGTTATTGCTAGAATCGCGATATAATTTGCAATAATGTGCCCATATCATACACGCATGTGTATCATGGGATGGCGAACAATGTTGCAGGAGGAAGTTTTCCTTTTCGTCGCACTACAAAGCTATTTTTTATTTTCCAAATGCAAAAAACGGGGTGTTTTGTGAAGCAACCACCAAATGAAAGTTTCAAAATGATAATACCACATTTTTCAAAAATACTAGACCATATTGAATGGATAATTTCCCAACCTAGGTATCTCAAACCTTTCCGTCCACCCCTCGTGAAAAAGACAATTTCCCGCCGAATCGGCAGGAAATGAGTTAGATTTGAACTACAGGTACATGATATGATGTCCATGATTTTTTGAAAAAATCTTTTTTAGATTCAACATATGCTATTTCATCAGAGATCAAATGCAAGTTTAGTGAGGCTCAGCTCCGAGCTAAGGATCTTCATGCCCCTCGATTTAGAAAGTTTGACGATAGTTTGAAACATGCATAAAAAAATTAAAAACAATCGAAACAATGCAAAACCTTCGTGTGGTGTCATATTATGTGACATAGTTGCATGGAAAAATACCAAAATTGGTATATTGATTGTGTCTCAAAAAAAAACCTTTATAAAATAACCTATCTCAATCGAGGTTTTCTGGATTTCAGGTCAAATGACCAATGTTATTGCTAGAATCGCGGAATAGTTTGCGATAATATGCCCATATTATGCACGCATGTGTATCATGGGATAGCGAAAAATGTTGCAGCGGGAAGTGTTCCTTTTCGTCGCACTATAAAGCTATTTTTTATTTTCCGAGTGCAAAAAGTGGGGTGTTTTGTGAAGCAACCACCAAATGAAAGTTTCAAAATGATAATACCACATTTTCCAAAAATACTAGACCATATTGAATGGACAATTTCCTAACCTGGGTATCTCAAACCTTTCCGTCCACCCCTCGTGAAAAAGACAAATTCCCGCCGAATCGGTAGGAAAGGAGTTAGATTTGAACTACAGGTACATGATATGATACCCATGATTTTTTTTTAAAATCATTTTTAGATTTACAATATGCTATTTCATCAGAGATCTAATGCAAGGATTCCTTTTTGTCGCACCAAAAATCCTTTTTTTATTTTCCGAGTGTCAAAAACGGGGTGTTTCATGAATCCTAACATAGTTTTGGTTGGTCTAATATTAAAAAGTTACGATATATAATTAAATATATGGTAGGAATGTCATATTTGGATTTCTTTCATTTTTCCGATCGATTTGGATATATTATTTGTCGAATTATATTTACGAATTTGTAGATATAAATTATTCAATTTTAAATGAAAAAAGGCAAAATAAATAAAATTTATTTTATTTTTATTTGAATTCAAGATTATTATTACTTATTCATTGTTGTTTACTCAAATAATTGTATGGAATGTAAAAAAATAAAGACGTCTAACATTATAGTCTAATGGTTAATAGGATTGATATGATAATATTCACAACAAGTTCTAATTTCTTTATCGGAAGCTCATGTGGAAGAAATGAAGAAGTTAAGCGTGCTGGGGCTGGAGTAGTATTAGGATGGATGACCGATTGAAAAGTTTGACTAATTATGTAATTTAACTTGAGACTAAGTGTACTTAGAATTAAAACTGTCTGTATAAGATTAACAAGTTAATCAATTCAAAAATGTTAAAAAAATTGAAAAACAAATTGAATTTTTTTAAAATTATTTTTGAAAAAATCCAACGAACCCGTATGCCGACGGTCCCGACGGTCATACGCTGACGGCAGCCGTCGGACCAGCCTACGCTGACCGTATTTAGAGACTACGATAACGGGACCCGGCCATCGGCGTATTTGGCTTCTCCTGTAGGCCGCCCGCTCCCCATCCCCTTCCACCCTTTGCACCGGCAGCCATCATGTTGTCCTGTTTCTCGCGGACAAGCTCGAGGAAGAACAAGGACAAAGCACCAGGTGGGTAGTATGGGTGTATCATCATTCATACTTGTTAATTCTGTTGTTTACATGACGATTACTGCTTCCGCATGCATGTACACGATCGAATCTTGAAGAATTTATTCTACAGTGTGGGACGATGATGGTGATGGTAGTACCGAGGAGAAGATATGCGTTAATCCGCCGCAGTTCACCCTGCGCTCGCTGAGTGCCGCCACGGGCAACTTCGCTGCAAGAAACAAGCTGGGAGTGGGGGAGGGAGATCTGGGACCTGTCTACAAGGTAAATCGACCAAGTATTCTGTTTTACAAGAAACGCTCTACCCTGTCGAAAAAAGAAAAGAGAGGAAGAAACACTCTAGCTCACACTAGGGTCAGTACTTAGTTTTTCACAGTGGATGCATGTGACACACAGGGTAAACTTGAGGATGGACAAATGGTAGCCGTAAGAAGGCTACCCGGAAGATACTGGCTGTCGTTCCGATTCCATGAGCTGAAAGACCAGCTGGTACTCGCCGCCAAGCTCAAGCACCACAACATCGTGCCGCCGCTCCTCGGGGTCTGCCTGGAGCAGCAAGAGAAGCTGCTCGTCCACGAGTATCTGCCCAACCCAAGCCTCCACACCATCCTTCTCGCCATTTTCAGTAAGTTACTAATTACCCGGCGAATGAATTCCAAGTATCTGCGTATGTGCACTTTTCTGTCCCTAAGATTGTACGATGATATAAAGATAAAGAGCGGCAGTTGGATTGGGAGAAAAGACGTTCCATAATCCGCGGGATAGCTCGTGGTCTCGTCTATCTCCACCAGGATTCTGGTATGGGAATCAACTACGAGGGCTTCCTTAGGGCAAACAAAGTCCTTATAGACGACGACATGAACCCTAAGATCTTTGATGCCGGAATACCTCCACCAAACACGGATGGCCAGTGCGTGGCAGTGCCAGACAACATCCGGTACGTATATATCGTGTTCTTGATCATCCAGCTTCATACAGCATGTCCTTTTTCTCGCTGCACTGAATCCTTGACGGTGTTTGCTCAATCAGTCGGTATGCGCCTCCGGAGTGGGTTAGGACTGGCCGAGCCTCCACCAAGTCGGACATGTTCAGCTTTGGACCAGTGGCGGGCTCAAGAATTTCACAATGGGTATTTATAGTAAAAAATTAAAGGAAAAAACAACAAAAAATAGTGTGGGAGTAGGATTTGATCTTGTGATCAATTGGCTTTGTAAGCAGTTGATCTAACCAACTACTCCTATGCATACTTGTGACAAAATTTCAATCAGTTTTCTATACAAACGGACTAAAATATAAGACACTACCATATAATTTAGGAATTTTGACAAAACTTTTTAGGTATTCAGCCGAATACCCTTGATACATGCTGGGGCCGCCCCTGCTTTGGACTCATCCTTCTCGAGCTGCTGGCCGGTCGAGGGATGTACTACGATTGGTGTAACTGGAACATGAGTGCAGATGGGTTAAGCTACGTAAGTGTACTAATTAGCACATATTTATACCTTTGGTGGTTTTCTTCTACTCCCTCCGTTTTAAAATATAAGATGTTTTAGGTTTGTGAAGAAGATGTATCTAGACACATTTTGGTGTATAGGTTTAAACGAATCTAGACACTAAAAGGTATCTAGATACATCTCATTCACAAACCTAAAACATCTTATATTTCTAAAACGGAGGGAGTAGTTAGCATATACTTTTGGTGGTTTAAAATACTAGTACTACAAGTAATACCCAATGAACTACATGTATGTACGCAGGTATGGAACAAGTGGAACAAAGGATCAATAGCAGACATAGCGGATGCGTCATTGGGATACGGCTATCCACGGAATGAGATGCAGAACTACGTCCACCTCGGACTCCTTTGTGTTCAGGAGGATCTGAAACTCAGGCCTGATGCATCGGCGGTCATGGAGGCACTGGAGACATGCCCGGCGTTGCTGCCAACTCCCTCCACGCCGTATCTTTGGCAATCCAAATATTGATATTTGTACATAGGTCCGGTGTGGCTGCTCTCCTTGCTGTTTATGCAGCTCAATTCCGATTGTTTGTGGAGTGGCCTCACCGTAATACAGGTCCGTTTGTAAGGCCAATAAAAGGTACATGCCGGGGGGAAATGGTCATAGCATTGTTAAAGTTACCTTAGGATCAACTAGGCTAGAATCATCACGGTAGATATTTTCCTGTAAGGTTCTAGTCGAAATTTGAGAGAGAGAGAGAGAGAGGCAAACCTTCGGTGCGGCTCGAGGAGCCCGAGCCGGTGGCCATCGGGGAGGGCGACGGCGTGAGCGTGGGCAGTGGTGGCGGCGTTGGTGGTGCTTCCCGTCACTCTGCGCGGACCCTCGATCGGAAGGGCATGCGGAGTGGCGCACGACAAACCTCGTTGGTTATGCCAATGGACCCCACCTCTTTATATACGCGCATGTGACAGGGGCCCACCAACCGGGAGGTTGAGCGTCCCCGATCAGGACGCGGTCAAGGGGTGTGATCGAGCCGTTGGGCTCGGTCACGATTGAGATCAATCTAACATTCTCCCCCTTGATCTCAATTTTACTTTTAACTTTATACTTTACTCGTTTCATCACAGATCGATACATAGAGCATGTTTCATCGTCTCAGCTCAATTGCCGATAGAATCAGACAGCCACTATATACTTTTGTATTTTGAAACAAATCATGTTACTTTTGGGCCTCAGTAGTCTATAAATCATAGGCTTTCCATTAAACCCATGCCGGCTATGTGTTCCTTGAACACATTGGGTAGTAAGCCTTTCGTTAGCGGATCCGCAAGCATATCCTTTGTCCTTAGATGCTCGAGTCTTATAGTTTTGATCCTGGACTTTGTCCTTCACAACATAGTACTTTATATCTATAGACTTTGTAGCATTACTCGACTTGTTGTTGTGAGCATAGAATACTGCGGGCTCGTTGTCACAGTACATCTTTAGTGGCTGATCACGATGCGCCAACCACTTTCAAGTCGGGTAAAAATTTCTTTAACCATAACGCCTGTCCCATGGCCTCATAACATGCTATAAATTCTGCATACATCATAGATGATGCAACTATCGACTGTTTGGCGCTTCTCCACGAAATAGCGCCTCCTGCGAGAGTAAAGACATACCCTATCGTGGACTTTCTCATTGCCTTTATCTCCATAAAATCAGATCTGAATACCCTTTTATCTCTAGGGAATCAGATCTTTTATATGTTAGCATGAGGCATTTTGTGCCTTGCACATAACGCAAAGCTTTCTTTACCATCTTCCAGTGCTCTATGCCTGGATTCTCTTAATATCTACCGAGTACCCCGGTGATAAAAGCTAAGTCAGGGCGAGTGCACACTTGTGCATACTGTAAGCTTCCAACAGCCGAAGCATATGGTACTGACTTCATTTGATCGATCTCATATTGATTCTTTGGACATTGGGATTTCCCAAAACTATCGCCCTTGACTATGGGAGCAGGTGTTGCATTACTCGCATGCATATTGTATTTCTTTAAAATCTTTTCACAATACGCTTTCTACGACAGTCCTAACACTCCATTCTTTCTATCTCGGTAAATTTCTATGCCCAAAACATAAGAAGCTTCACCAAGGTCTTTCATGTCAAAATTTGATGACAAGAACTTCTTTGTCTCTAGTAGTAGACTAACATCACTGCTGGCAAGCAAGATGTCATCCACATACAGAATTAGGAAAATATATTTTCCACTTTTGAACTTTGCATAAATGCAGTTGTCCTCAACATTTTCCTTGAATCCAAATCTTTTAATTGTATCATTAAACTTTAAATAACACTGCCTAGAGGGTTGCTTTAACCCATAAATGGATTTCTTTAGGCGACATCCCATATGTTCCTTTCCCTCCATGAAAAAACCCTTGGGTTGTTTCATGTAAACATTTTCTTCTAAATCTCCATTTAGAAATGCCGTCTTAACATCCATTTGATGCAACTCTAAATCAAAATGTGCAACCAGTGGCATGATGATTCTGAAGGAGTCCTTACATGACACCGGAGAAAAAGTCTCATTGTAATCTACGTCTTCTCTTTGCGTAAAGCCTTTTGCCACAAGTCTAGCTTTGTACTTTTCTACATTCCCATTGGAGTCATACTTTGTTTTGTAGACCCATTTGCATCCTACTGTTTTGGCTCCTTTAGGAATTTCCTCTAAGTCCCAAACATTGTTGGAACTCATTGATTTCATTTCATCTTCCATTGCCTCCACCCACTTGGCTGAGTGAGGGCTACTCATGGCTTATTCATATGAGGTAGGATCACCCTCCATATGAACTACGTTGTAGACTTTGTAAATTTCTTTGGAAATGGCTGGTCTTCGTTCTCTTTTAGACCTTCTGAGTTCATCAGACTCTTGCTCATTTCTTGCCTCGGATTCAGGCACATTTTCAGTATGTGGCTGTTCTGGCTCCCTTTCGTGCTCAACAGTGGGTTCAGGTCGCTCCTGATGGACAGGTTCCGAACTTTCGCCCATTGTTGTCACGTGTGGAGTCACAACAGGTGCCGGCACCACAACCTCAGGGGTTGTAGATGGTGGCACAACAAGTAGCGAGCAAAATGGCTCCTGAGTCATCGGATTAGGTGCATGCACCCTCTTCTCCTCAAGATCAATTTCCCGAGCTACCGTGCTCCCCCTCATCAATTCGTCCTCCAAGAAGACTACATGTCTCGTTTCTACAAACTTTGTGTATCTATCAGGGCAGTAGAAACGATAGCTTTTTGACTTATCTGGATAGCCAATGAAGTGGCAAGGTACTGTTTTTGGGTCTAACTTTGCAATGTTTGGATTGAAAACTTTTGCCTCAGCTGGGCTCCCCCAGACCCTCAAGTGGTGCAGAGAGGGAACTCTGCCTGTCCACAATTCATACGGTGTTTTGGGCACCGACTTACTTGGTACTCTGTTGAGAATGTGAATGGCGGTTTTAAGCACCTCCATCCATAATCCCAATGGGAGGGTGGAATAGCTCATCATACTGCGCACCATATCCATAAGGGTACGGTTACGCCTTTCAGCTACTCCGTTTTGCTGAGGTTCGCCCGGCATATAATACTGGGCTACTATTCCATTTTCCTGCAGGAACCTTGCAAAGGGTCCTGGTACTTGACCATATGGAGTATGCCAACCGTAGTACTCCCCCCACGATCAGACCGAACTATCTTAATTCTTTTATCATGCTGATTTTCTACTTCAGCTTTGAAAATTTTAAATTTATCCAATGCTTCAGATCTTTCTTTAATTGGATAAATATAACCATATCGGAGTGATCGTCCGTGAATGTTATGAATGAATCATAGCCATCCACACTTTTCACCGGAAACGGTCCACTAATGTCCGTGTGGATTATTTTTAGTGTAGCTATACTTCGGTTTGCATCCTTTTTGATTTGTTTTACATACTTTCCTTTAATGCAATCTATGCATTGTTCTATGTCTAAGAACTCTAACGGAGGAAGAATGTCATTTTTAACGAGGCTTTCTATTCTTCCCCTCGAAATATGGCCTAATCTGTAGTGTCATAAATACGATGAGTCAAGAGTTCGCTTTCTTTTCTTTTGTTCTTTGTTTGACAAGGGAACTTGTTTGCTCACATCACACATAGAAAACACTTTCTTATGCAAGGATAATAAATAAAGCTTGTCATGTAGTGAAGCAAAACAACACCCACATAAGCATTATTAAACCATATGGCACACTTTCCATATCACACTCATAGTTATCTTTGTCCACACGGGATACCTATCAAGTTTCTATGTAATGAAGGCTTTTAGTCTTTTCTATGTCCCATTTTTCTGGGAACATGCTATAATTGACAACAAAGGTGTCAAACTGTTGAGGCAGTGAAGCCATCACCAAGTGAACAAGTAGTGCAGCCTTTAGCTCCAAATCAGCATCCATGGGTTTAAGCTTAGCTGCCATGTTGCTCATCTGGAGTCTCTTATGCCATGTGCACCTCCATTGTACCTTTCTGTCACCGGCTGTTTTAGCAGGTGGTGCAGCTTTTGTCGGTATTAAACATCTTTTGGTTCTCTAAGGTATATGCCATCTCCGATAGAGCATGGTCCTTTTTCTTTTCCTGTCATGCAATATCATCATCTTTTCTTCTTTACACCACAATGATGTGTAATCATAACAACAATTGCATGCATTAATCCAACGTTGGTATAAATTAAAACATACAAATGTTTATGCAATTAAATCTATATCACCGTTGGGCAGATAATAGAGATAAATACATATATTATTGCAACGAAACATGATCATGTTATTAATAACGTTGGTCATAAATAACAGAACCATAATTGTTTCAATAATCACTTTAACATACTTTTGGAAATTCAATTCACTTTAAAACTTTAATAAACACTTTTAACTATTTACATAGATAAATCCACCTTTTAACATAAAATGAAAAATCATGATCATGCTATTAATAACGTTGGTTATATAATAACATAATCATAATCACATTTTAATATCACTTTATCACATCTTTTAGAAATTTAATTATCACTTTATTGCATTTAAGCAATCACCTTTAACTATTTGCAGCGGAATATGAATATAAAATTCATGAACTTTTATACTTTACAGAAATATTTCTGTTACTTTTGAATTCTCTAAACAAATTTTCGTTGGAATAATTTGAGTATAAAAAACTGTACAAAATTTGCTCAAAAAAACTGAACAAAACTATTAAAAACTGTATTCTGTTAAAACATAACAGAAAAAAAACTGTTCTCTGCGGCGGCCCACAACACGCATTGCTATTTGCCGCGCAGCGTGTCGCACAGCAGCGCCAGCAACACGGCCCACGGCCCACGGAAGGCGCACGATACGCGAGCAACAGCAGCAGCCCATCTCGGCCCAGCAATGCTCGGGCGGCCTGACCATAACGCCTCGCCGCGCTTCGCCTCGGCCGTCGGATCAGATCCAATGGTCCAGCGCATCTCTCGCCTGGTCAAAACGACCACGACGCCTGGACCCCGAAACCCTAGCGCCACTCGCCAACTCGCCCCACTCGTTCGCCTCTCTTTGTCCCACGACGGCGGCGGCCACGGGAAGAGAAAACGCGCCAGCGCCGGTGGCCTGCCGTGGACGGCGCGACCCCGCTGCGGCGAGTCTCCCTCCCTCCTTTCCTTTCCTTTCCTTGAAGCAGCCCGCATGCGAGAGAGAGAGAGAGAGCACGGCGGCGCGCTCTAACGCCCTAACACGGGCCCCGCTTCAAGAAATGGTGCGAAAGGAGTCAACAGCGGCGTCCCCTTGGCCTTGCCGACGCCAGATCCACCCTAGGTGGGTGCGCCGTGGTCAAGCGGCCCAGGCGGCGGTGCCCTTTTCCTGGCGGTGGCCGGCGAACCCCCGGCGTACGCTCGGTCTGGTGGTGCCCCCGTCGGCCCAACGGTCGGCGACGTGCCTTTGCCCCCGAAGGGGTCACTCCCTTTCGGCCGTGGTGGAGGCGGGGTCCCCCCTCCACTGCCATGTTCTTCCTCCGATGGCTCGGCTTGCCGATGCCCGTCGGTTGGAGAGGAACGGCGCGGCCCAACGACGGCGCTCTTTGCCGTGCACGAGGCTGCTGTAAGTTATACCTTCCCTTCTCTGTTAGGATTAGGGTTCGGGATTTCTTTTCCTTTTCTTTTCGGGATTTGGGGATTTCTTTTGGGGATGAACTCGGGATGAACTAGGGTTTTGAAATCGAAACTTTTCTGTGATTTATCTCTACCGGAAAAAATCTAGAGCCTAGAAGCGCTCTGATACCAATGTTAAATTTACCTTAGAATCAACTAGGCTAGAATCATCACGGTAGATATTTTCCTGTAAGGTTCTAGTCAAAATCTGAGAGGGAGAGGGAGATCGAGAGAGAGAGAGAGAGAGAGAGAGAGAGAGAGAGAGAGAGAGAGAGAGAGAGAGAGAGAGAGAGAGAGAGAGAGAGAGAGAGGCAAACCTTCGGTGCAGCTTGAGGAGCCCGAGCCGGTGGCCATCGGGGAGGGCGACGGCGTGAGCGTGGGCAGTGGTGGTGGCGTTGGTGGTGCTTCCCGTTACTCTGCGCGGACCCTCGATAGGAAGGGCGTGGGGAGTGGTGCACGACGAACCTCGTTGGTTGTGCCAATGGACCCCACCTCTTTATATACGCGCATGTGACAGGGGCCCACCAACCGGGAGGTTGGGCGTCCCCGATCAGAACACGGTCAAGGGGTGTGATCGAGCCGTTGGGCTCGGTCACGATTGAGATCAATCTAACAAGCATTGGCCTAGCAATCTCGTTCCGTACCCTTACTCTCATCTAGCTGTTGTAAGAAAGGTCCGGTTCCTCGCACCATATTAATATGAACCGTGCTTATGAAACAGAATCGTAAATGCTATGACTATTTTTTCACTAAATAGAAGAAAAATGTCTGATTAATTAGCCAAAGACGTGCAAAAACTGTTACGACATGTCCAAAGTTCCAAACCACATGCACCAATCTCCGGTCTGGCTACTAACATGCAGTCCACATGCCGTCGAGAGAAGACCGCCCGTTGAGTTTGTCTGAAGTATCATTGTCATCATTTCCCGTCAAGCAAGTGACTCTGACTTCACAACATCTTACCATCAATGGGGCCATCACCCCAACACCACATGAAGAACACGCCAGCCTATGCCAAACAACCCATCACACACACAATTAAGCAATGATCCAACTTCGATTTCGAAGAAAGACAGGAGAGGAGAAGAATGTGACGCTTGAGCCCCCCTCAGCTCAATAAGAAGATTGTCAAGAACCCGTGCCACAAGTTTGGCATGATGGAGCCAGATGACACTATTCTTTCCAAACATGTAGTTTCCCCTGTTAAGGCTGATGCTGAAGATTGCGGTGAAGATGAAGATTCAGATGAATCCCAGGATTAGAAGAAGCCTTAGGAGAAGTTTGCTCTTCTATTTATGTTGGACCATCTTTTGCATATTTCTCTCAGTTCTGTAATAAGCACCTATGTCACTCTTGGATGTGAACTGTCTTTAGTCTATTACTTGCATGGACTATCTGTTACATGGATCCATTATGTGGATCTATGGGTCTTTTCTCTCTCTCTTGTTTTAATGGATAGACAAATTTGGAAAGTCCTTAATTGGAATATAAGAGGCCTAAATGATAGAGACAAATGGACACTAATATTAATAAAACCAAAGATAGTTATTGTCATGTCATTTGTCTTCAAGAAAAAAAAAGGAGATGCTGATATTTCTTTCATAAGGAACTTCTGCCCAAGAAACTTTGATTGTTTTACTTTCTCCCTTTTGTGGGTAGATTCAGAGGTACCTTAACCATTTGGGATGGGTCTGTGTTCACAGGAAAGTGTGTTTTCCAAAATGAATATGCTTTGGCTGTAGAGTTGCAATCAACTAAATCTTAACAAATATTTATGCACCTTGTGTAGATGCTCAATAGCTGCAGTTCATCTCTTGGTTTCACAACCTTCAAATTCCAGATGATGCAGAGTGGCTTGTGGTGGGTGATTTCAATCTGATTAGATCACCTGAGGACAGAAATAGGCCAGGTGGTAATATAAATGAAATGTTGTTGTTCAATGAGGCAATACACAACTTAGGCCTAATAGATATCCCTCTAAAAGGCAGAAAATTCATATGGAGCAATATGTAGGCTTCTCACTGCTTCAGAGACTTGGCTGGTTTTTACATCTCTCTCCTAGACAATTAAATTTCCAAACACTTTGGCTGAGCCTCTGGTTAGGACTACATCCGATCATGTTCCTTGTGTTATCTCTTTTCAGACCACTGTTCCCAAAGAAAAATAAATTATATTTTAAAATAGACGGTTGGATATGCAAGAATGTCTCCCCTTTGGTTGAAGAAGTCTGGCTGAATTCGGTGCACTATGCAGATGCAGTTAAAAGGATTACAACTAAATGTAAGCTCCTTAGAAGATCTCAGCTCTTTCCCCTCTCTTAAGGATAACACTGCAGATCAACTCCGTTATTTCCCTTTTGGATTTAGTGGAAAATCATAGAGACCTCATAGTTTCGTAGAGAAATTTTAGACTACTTCTCAAAGCTCATCTTGCTGATTTGCTAGAACAACAGCTAGCCTAATGGAAGCAGAGAGATAAAATTAAGTAGGTAACCTTGGGAGACGCAAATTCAAAAAAAATTCACTCCAATGGTAGTGTCTAGAATAGGAGAAATCACATCTCTACTCTGACTTCTAACTCTAGCGAAGTAGTTGGCTCAAATGATGGAAAAGCTTTCATATTATTAAACTCATACAAGGATAGACTAGGGACAAAGGAATAAATGGTGAGTGATTTGACATGGCCACTCTCTTGGCTACTACGGAGTACATCTGATTTATCTTACCTTGAGCAACCTTCCACAATTGAGAAAATTGATGTAGTTTTGGTTGACTTTCCAACAACAAATCCACTAGGCCCGATATGTTTAACTCTAAATTTCTGAATTAATATTGGCACATTACTAAGTATGATTTCTATTTGTGTAATCAATTTTAGCAATCATCTTTGTTTGAAAAATATTAGTGGCTGCTACATTACCATAATTTGTGTATTGAGCAGGGCATGAACTTTCTTGAAGTACGTAAACAATATATTTTCACAATTTATTTTATACCATAATTTGTGTTAAGTTTTATTCATAATGATCTACTTCTTTATATATAGTTGGATGCGATGCGGGATAAACTCTTATCACAGGAATGACTACTAGCAATTTAGAGGAATTATCGGGATTTTTGCTTAAATAGGTCATACATCCAAAAGGAGAATACAAAAAAAATTAAAAATCCATGTAATATAATGATCTTCATATAATCAAATAGACGGGCCCGAGTCCTGGTTGGGACTCGTATACCAAGTTATATATATGTCTATATGCTCGTGAGAGAAATTATATTATATATGCATCAACGTGTATAGTCTGCAGTAGTGTAGAATATGTATACGAAAACTTGTTTGAAACGTAAGCACAATAAAAAATAATTGTAAAAAAAACAAAACCCTAAAACCCATCTTCTGCCGCGCGGCAACCGTTTGGCCCCAAATGATGCCGCGGCGGAACACTTTTAGTCCCGACTCGTGTTACAAACCGAAACTAAAGGTCCTCCAGCCCAGCGCACTACGCGAGACCACGTGGAGATGCTCTAGTTCCTTATAAACCAGGACTAGTAGAGACATATTTTATACCAGTGTCAGGTCAATAGACCGTGTTATTCAATTAAGCCTGCGCAGATAGTCATTCTACCTTTACACAAGATTCATGTAGATTGTGTTGAGAGGCGGATTGATTTCATGCCCTTTTCTTATCTAGCCGTGTGGTTATGTATTCGATCGTCGTGATCGGTGACATGAGGCACAGTCGGTGCTACATGCATGGCTCTAGCTCCAACGATCGTGTTAAGTGTAGAGGGATTAGATGTCTGTCCTGTCATCGAAACCCAGGTCAGATGGACTGCTGCTGATGCACGTGGTGGCTATAACACTGCGGTGTCAGTACAAAGCGTTGGTAAACAAAATGGAGAATAGATCGGAAAGCACAGTCGAATAGTTTTATAATTAGCGTCCTGAAAACATTATAACATTAACAGCACCAGTGGTCTAGTGGTAGAATAGTACCCTGCCACGGTACAGACCCGGGTTCGATTCCTGGCTGCTGCATCGTTTTGTTTTGCACCCTTCCTGCAGCAATTTCTTTTTGTTCTGTCTTTGCGTTCTCGTGTGGTTCTTTGTGCTTTATCATCCAAAAAAATCACCACACCTTTCATTCCATTTCCAAGAAGCCCAAAAAATTTTCTACTCTCACATTATGGCCTCGTTTACTTGTCCGGTATTTTTCGGATTAGACGGGTATTTTCCCAGCCCACTCGGTAATCCCCGATCTTCCCGATAGACACGTTTACTTACAGTGTATTTTCAAATATTATACCGGCCCATCCCCGCAGATCCCCCACCGAACCCAACAAATCCGGGGATTTCCACACACGACACAGACCTCGCGTTTTTTTGGGAAAGAGAGGCAACTGCGACAGCGCGTGCAGGAGGCGACGACGTGGACGCAGGCCTGAGGACGCCTCCATCAAACAGGGCATGGCCTTCTCTCCGGTTAGTTCACGTGGCTCCTTCCCTTGTTTCTAGGATTTGTTGTTGCCGATGTCCGTCTCCTGTCGATCGATCTAATTCTGGGTGAGGCCGTTGGATCCAATGAGCATGGCGTCTCAGGTAGTGAGCACCCCTTGCATAATTAGGTATCTTAAAAAAGTTCTACTCTGATCTGATCTGGAAATCAGTCCGTGTAGCGTCTGTCTTCTTATGCTGATTTTATGGTCATTTATTGCATTTTGTTCTTGCTGATCGAGCGAGGCTCTTCTTTTACAGTGGCAAAAAAAATCGCAAAAAAACACGGACCATGATTTCAATTACTATTTCTTTGGCAAATATATACTGTAGAAGAAATCCAACGCCTGGCCATGATGCTTAATATGTCAATATTGTTGTACTGAGTAGTATTTGATCGTTGGTATTTATTTAACATGTCAAGGTACTGATCCTAGACGCGACCCGTTCGCTCTATCCGCTACCACGAGCGGAGGGGCGAACCCTAGAATCTCACTGCCCCTGTCCCCCTCCTCACACCTCCCCTCCCCCTCGCCGCTGCCGGAGGGCGTCCCCGGGCGAAGCCCGGGGGGCGTCGGTGGCGGTGGGGCCTCTCCTCTCTCCCGTCCGTCTGTGGCGGCGTGGGTGGCTGCGGGCGGCGGGGGCGTGATGCTTGTCGGGGGCGTGGAGGCGTGGCCTTTCTCCGGCGATGTAGCGGCTCGGCGGGCTCGGCGTGTGGGCAGCTGCCGCGATCTGGCGGCGGTGGCGGCTTGTGGCGCGAGCTGCTGCTCGACTGGCGGGCGATGGAGCTCTGCGAGTCCTGGCATGCGGATCGGCCATGGCTCTGGCGGTGGCATGCGGCCTCGATCTGGCTCCTGGAGGGGATGGGATGCTCGGCCACTGGGCTGCTCCAATCGGGAAGCAGAGGCCCCGACCCTTGGAGCTCATTCCCCCTTCCCAGATCCAATGGCGATGGCGGCCTGGGGGACTTTGGCCGTTGATCTGGAAAAAGGACCCTTCTTCGGCGGCCTCGATCCGGTGGCGTTTCTGCGACAGAGGGGTTCTGTCGACAGCGGGCGTGTTCGTTAGCTTGCTCTTGGGGGAGCTCCGGCCCAACACTGTTGCCAGCTTTGCTCCAAGTCTTCTTAGTCTTAGTAATGGCTGAGCTTGTTGTTCGCGTTGTCGGTGGTAGCTTCTTTGGTAGTGTGTGTGGGTGTGTGGTTTGTGTTGTAAGCTAGGTTCAACGCTTTGTATCCTTTCGCCGTTGTTGGATTTGTTAATTCAAAGCAGGGCGCAGAGTGCATGTTCTCTAAAAAAAAATTATCCTAAAAGTAAAACCACTAGATGGTTGTTGTATCATTTAACGGTCTTGAATAATTGCTTGTCTTTTGTATCATCTTCTTCTATAGAGTAGTGTTGAGTCTGATCATTGAGTCAAGATTGATAAATATGATTTACTTGAATTCAGGTATCATTTGGCTCGCTCAACATGATTGCTTGTCTATTGCACTACAACTTTTAGAAGTAGTCAGATCAAAGAAAAGCATGTTGTTTTGCACAAGCTGCTATCTATATTCTTGATTCAGTAGTACACAACTTCTGCATCTAAAAGAGACAGTACCCTTCTGATTTGTTCCCTTGTCTGAATCTTGATCAAGAAATATATTGTATATATTATTTAGAAACTGACTGTAATTTTGTAGTAAATATTAATACCAACGACCTTTTTTATAATATAACTGATAAGAAGGATAACACCAAATGTTCAAAATTCTAAATATCTGTCTCTCTCTGCGTGTGTGCTGCTGCTATTTCTCTTAGCTTGCTTGTAACCTACTCTCGCTAGTCTTTCTTTCTCTATCCGATTTGTTGTGTGTTAGCTGGGCAAACTATTCTTGTCATTATGCATTAGTTCTCTGATATAATCATACAAATGACTAGTAGGTGCTAATATAGCCGGCTGAGTCATGTTACAGTTTATATATTTGTTTGATCTTAATGTGAAAACTGCATGCTTTCATGTGTGCTGGCTTCTTGAGTTCTGGGAGATTGTCAAATGAAGTGGCATGACTTGTTGAGTTTTTCCTGTGCATGCGTTGTGTTAATCTTTCTATGCGGTGCCACTTGGTGGTGAAGTAGCAGCTGTTTCTTTATTTTTCTTCATGTGCAAGAAATACCTCAGCGCCAGCCATTTTTGACATGTTATTTCATCAAACTATTGGCCTGAGACTTAGTAATTGTTTGAAAAGCTTTGTTGGGCTGAGACTTGGGTGGCATTTATGCAGTTTTGACCTATTGTCTGAGCCTGACCACTCAACTGGCATGGTCCGGTCTGTTCGCAAAAGTTCAGAGTTTTCACAGCTTCGTTAGTATCGGTAGCTAATCAGCCGGCGTCACTCAACCCACCAGTTGAAACTATAGCAAATTCAGTTCTGACCATTCACAATATCCGTTCAAGTCATGACTATAACTAGCTAGTACTAGTTTCTGGATGAATCTGACTTTTTCAGACTTGAAAACGATGACGTTACTTGTGTCGATTGTCCTACTTTGCTCTGCTTCATATATGATTAACACTCTTTTTTTGGTGATATAATAGGGTGTCGGTGAAAGCATCTGGCGGAGCTGGACAAAAAAATTATCGCATCAACTATATTTGGAATTGGCATTCAAAAATTATTCTCAACCAAAATATTATTGTGAAAATAATGAGGCAATTGTTTGAGCTCATGTCTGTCGAGCATATATTTAAACTTGTATTCATGAAGTCTATGAAAATATGTTAACGCTTCTTGCAAAGATTCGATTTTTACTTGAAGGACTTGTCAATTAACATGTTGTAGGTGTAAAGTTATTTTTTTATCACCTGATCTCAATTATCTCCCATCCCCTCTAATCCCCAGAATTCAAGTAAACATGCCAGGGATTGGGAAGTGAGGGGAAATGTGAAGAAATGTGGGGATTGAGTGAAACAGGGGATTCACCAAATCCCCTCCCATCCTCAAACCTCTAAAGGGTGAAAATACATGAGAAGTAAACAAGGTCTATGGGTTTTTTGCATGTTTGTTAACAACAAGCTTCAGCTCTCTGAACTTATGGGTAGCCTTCAGCGTGCATGTCCATCGTGAGTCCGGCACGGATGCCATCTTCCCCGAACCAGAAGTTCTAATTAGGTTTTGGCACAAGTCACTATGGGGTAATCTTTGCCATCGCTTAGGGGATGATGACAATATTACAGATATTTGCGAAGAAAAGTGTATACTTCATTCATACTCACTAGCGAACAACGTTGCCCTTCTAAAGCACACACATACACATGGTCAGAAGCATTTCGTATGTGCATGAACAAGAGAAAGCATTGAAACCGAGTGCATCAGATTCTACGATAAGCTTAATTACTTCCTATGATCCATATTAATTGATTTTGATTTGTCAAAATTTGGATGAACCTATATAATAATAGTGTCTAGATTCATTCAAATTTAGACAAATTTGAGTCAATTAATATGGGCCAGAGGAAGTAACTATATTTGTTGGTCGACCAATAACACCAAAATCTACACGAAATTAACCTACACCCTACGTCCAGAAACAAGTGACTTGATTTTGTTAAGATTTGAATGTATTTACACACTATAATATATCTAGATATATACGAATCTAGACAAACCAAGGCACTTATTTCTAGATGGAGGGAGTACATGATTTCAACTACTACAACATTGAGAATAAGCAATTGCATACTTGGGAACAGTATAGAAGGTACTGGGATTGCCTAGATATTTTGCCATGGAATTTCTTGTAGATAATTTTCCATGGCGAAGTAAGAAGCTTCTAGGGTATTTTTGTATTGCTATAATTTTTTGACAAAGAAGACTCTATAAGACTTTCTGGATAACCATGGTGAAAATACTCATATAGATGTGGAAATTCTAGAGCAAGATATTTAGGTGTATGAATAATATTGTAGAGAATTTTAGAAGTGCGCAATTGTAGGATTGCCGTTGGCACCAATCCAACGTGTTTTCCATCCCTCTTCCGTGTAAGTAAGAAGAATGGAAGGAAGATGCACTACAACCGAACCCATGCTTAGAGCCGGCTTTCTTATATAGCCTTTAATTGGTTTTTCATTCGGATTCAATCGCACAGTCTCTAAGATCGCATCATCCTAAGCCGGTTTTTCATTCCGGCTCTAAGAGCTACATCCTCGGAAGGCTAAAAATTGTAACAGACTCCAATAGTTTTCCCCTGAGACGGCTTTTTATTCCGGGTCGTCTACAAAACACCCTCAGACGGCTTACATTTTGGACCATCTCCAATATTTTGATATCCTCAGATGGCTATTATTCCTGGTCATCTCCAATTATATGTAACTTGAGACACCTTTTTAAAGAGATCGCCTTCAATACTAAATATTAGTCAAAAGTCAAATTTTACTAACTTTCAAGCAGATATTTAGAAAAAAAATCTACATCTACAATATTAAATAGACACATTAGTAATATATTTTATGGTGAATCTATTGATATTGATTCATTATTGTAAAATTCATATTTTTTATATAAACTTGGTCAAACTTAAAAAATATTGACTTTTGACTAATCCTTAGACATCTTATATTTTGTGACGAAGGGAGTATACAACAGTGTAATACAAACTCAATCATAATAGACATGACACATACACATGATTCAGAAGCCATATATATACACAAATTAGATGAAGTATTTAACCAGTCATAAGAAGCACATTATATTAACAACTTAGCCATAGTTAGGGTAATTCATACATATTTAGCCATATATATTTTATAGTAGTCCATGCATCAAACTAGCATACTTAATAGTCTAGCATTTAGCATTGCATTATTGGCCTGGAAGGGCCTCAACTAGAAGATGTAGCTCTCCATCATTTCTTTCATGGAAGTAGAAAATGACAATGTTATCCTAAATTAACTTGAACCTCCTCACAACCTTGTCCCATCGAGATGTCAAGATTGCATTCTTTGACCCGACTCCCATCTTCATTCTAATTATCCTTGGCTTCTTGTTGGTCATGTGTGACACATGGGCATCAACAAGTTCATCAACACGTTTTTAGGTACCTATCTATGAACTCGACTTCAAATGTCCGTAAAAATACAAATAATTAAAGAATTAGCATACTTGAGTTATTAGTAATTAAATATCACAGACTTGTTCATGTTTAAAAAAATAGCATCTTACTAGTTTGCATCTCTTCCTCATGCCAGATGAATGGGTCATCATGTAGACATAGTACTTAATTTTTAGTGGAAATTTAGCATCACACCAATCTAAAAGGAAGCTCAATGGTCTTTTTTAGATACATGTCATTTCCAAATAGACACTGCTTATCAAAGACTTGGCCCCTTGTGTTGAGGTCCTAATGCAACGCATATAAATTTCAGAGCTAAGACATGGAATCTTACTACTACACATTATTATACTACATATAAATAGTTTAAATTTGTATGTTCGTCATACCTCTAAGCACAAGCTTCAAAATTGACTATTCATATGATGACATGGAATCATAACTATCATAGCTGCAGTCATCACTACATAGCATTATTGCATCACCACTACATTTTTCAATGTGTTAAATAGATACAAAAATTCTTTATCATCATATAAAATTCAAATACAATCTAATATAGTAATCAAGGCTGGAATACAGAAAGACATTTCTTATTATGTTACATTCATCACATTCATATGTAAACAATTTGAGCACATACTTGTTATCTTGTTCATCTAAGCTTATAAAAAGCATCAATATTTCTAAAATTTCAAATTCATCGAATAAACAAGATGCAAACAGATTAATCAAGTCACAATTAAATAAAACATACCACAATTAAATTTCGTGGGTAATGCACAATTTTGCATGCACACATTTAAATCAAACATCCAAACCATATTCAACAAATCCAAATGTATATGTCGGAGTGTATGCACACATCAAAGTAGAAGTATATGTCATAGTGTAAGTATACATCAAACTAGGAATATTTATCTTCACTTGAACTCAATTGCTACTAAATCCTGCTATTCAAACACATAAAGTATTAAAAGGGCAAAAAATAATGAGGAATCATCAATGAACAAATTGCTAATTTCGAGATGGATAGAAGGGGAAGAAGTGGGAAAGATAGAGGTATGTTGGGGAATGAACGCTTGATGCCAAAGTCGGATGTCCGCAGCTTGGAAACCCTAAACCCTAAATTCTAGAGGCACCCAAACACTAGAATTCGGCACAAAAATTTTGAAATGGAAAATTTCATCCCAATATTCCTAAATAAAATAACTTCATTAGGGTTTTGGGGTTTGGTTCACACATACATTTTAGACGATGGAAAGGGGTCCTCAGAGGCGATGGAGCGCTCTCACTGCAACAGACGGAGTCCTCGGAGGCGTCGGGGAGGAGCGGCAAGGGACTAGAGGCGGCAGGGGAGGATGGTGGCGCCGACGGCGATTGAAATTTGGACAGTGCGGGTTGGGGTGGGCGAATGAGGAAAGGTGGTACTGTCCCCCAATTTTTTCCAAAAAAATCAGATTTTGCCGCCAATTATTCCTCTCGGACGGCCAAAAATAAAACCATCTCGAAGACATATATCTTAGACGACAAAAAAAGAACCGTCTCTGACTCTAACACATGTCTTGGATCCAAACGCCCTTAGCCGGGAAAATATGGAACTGCCTCCAATAGTTCTATTTAAATTAAAACCATTGGAAAACCAGATTGTTATATCAACATCGAAGTAAAAAAATGGCACATGAAAGTTTTGGCTGATTCTGATATCCATGTTGCCCTAATTATTTCTAGTTGTGGCATGGACGCCGGAAGGACACGCGTTGCCATTGCAGTGGCAATGATAATCTGTCGGCGCACTTTGATGATGAGGATTCCAACGACGAGGAGGGCGGCAGTGGCGATTGCACAAACGTCTTCATGAAGCAGTAGGTCGAGGATACCCTAACGCCAGGCTACGACGAGGACGCTGCCTACGCACAAGGAACACAAATGGACCTAGCAGGGTCTGTACGAGGCCGTTCAGCTCACTACGATGATGGTGGCGCATGAGGCAAAGCTGCCACCTCCACCGCCCCTGCCATCGCACGCGCCGCCGCAGACCGCTTGGACTAGGCAGGAGGTTCAACCGCCACCGGTGCCAACGGCAGTCTGCGTGGCCGCAGCAGGGCCCTGCACGCTGTTGTCGTACATCAACCTCTCGATGGACGATGACGAGTAGCTTGCTTCATTGTTGTCACCTGCGCATCAGCGGCCATAGCTACTGTTTCATTCTGGGTTTTTTACTATGTAAATTATGCTTTTAAATTAATGAAAATGGTTCAGGAAAAATTCCGAACAACAAACCATTTGGGTCTGGCCGCTGAGCGCACCAGCCTAGGCGGCCAGATCGCGATCCATTTCATGTCCGCCGATCAACCCAAACAGATCAAATTAGACCGTTTAGGTGTCCTAAATGGGTTGTGCCGCTGGAGCTGACTTTAACTCGATCTGTGAATAAAGAGGTGACCTAGTGACCAGCTGAAATGGATCGTATGGGCACCTAGAGGGGAGGGTGAATAGGTGCTAACAAATTTTTAATACTTTTTCAATTTTAGGCTTGACATAAAGTAAATTCTCTAGATATGCAACTACGAGAATTTCCCTATATGTAACCCTAACTACTAAGCACGTAAAAGAGGAGCGAGGAAACCGTAGTAGAGCACGCGGAGACACGGGGATTTGTTTTACTGCAGTTCCTTCCTTGTTAAGGGAAGTACATCTGCGTTGGAGGGGTGGGCGGTTCTAAGACCACCACGCCACAATAGGCCTCACCCTATTCTCCGATGGATCTCGCCACGAGAGGCCTGATCCACCTTCTCCACTATTGGATCCCTTCGAGGCGGGAACCGGTGCCTTTTACAACACTATCGGGGCACACACCCACAACCGAATTGGGGGCTCCCGAGATGACAACAAGCTGCCACAAGAACAAGGTTTATCAATATAAACAAAAATGAGGATCTAGATATTTGCAAGAAATACTAGATCGGAGGTTCTCCAAATGAATGGAGAGGAGATGAAGCGCTTGATTGCTGATGATGAAGATCGAGTTCTCCTCCTTCGATTCCCCAAGGGATGGGGCCTTTGGGTGGATCTAGGTGGAGCACTCTTGGATGAAGCTTTCAGATCAGATCTGATCTTTTTCGTGATGAATCAAGAGTTCTGGCAGGAGGGGGAAGGCTGGCTTAAATACCCCCTCCCCAGATCAGAGCCCGGTCTCTCATTTTTGGCTTCACCGCCTTGAGAGTAAAGATGTCGGCTAGAGGATTAGTGCACAATGACATGCTCACATTCGATGGCACAAATTATGATATATGGAAAAATCGCGTGCTCATTCATTTTAGGGACATGGACCCAAATTTGGAGCGTATTGTAGATATAGGTTTTTCTCCTCCTATGGATTTCAAAAATCTATCTTGTGAGGATGAGAAAAACTTATATCTCTATGCTCAAGCTTCTAATGTGCTTGTTAATGCTTTGAGCTATGTAGTTACCTCTTCAATCATTCCTTTTTGGAGCGCTCATGAATTATGGACAAAACTTCAAGATAAATATGTTGTGTCCAACATTATTGAGGATGATTGTGTTGCTTCCACTTCCGATCGAGATGAGTTCTCATCCTCTACCACTTCACCAACATGTGACTTCTCACAAGGTAATGACATGGTGAGTGGTGATAGAAATTGCAATTTGGATAGTGTGCTTACTATTTGTAATCCCTCATCTCTATCTAGTTGCAATGATCTATCTTTGGACCTTAACACTTCTAGCACTCAAAATTCCTCACATGCTTGTGTTAATAGTCCTTGCATATCATGTAGAAATGACTTGAACAAATCTCATGATGATATGCTCATGTTGTCTTGTTGCCATGATAAAAATGCTTCTATTTCCTCTAGTGCTTGTGTTGCTAACCATGTAGAGGAAAATGAAGATTCTATGGGCCAATACAAGGTCTTGAAGAGAGATACAAGTGCAATCTCATCATCACCTTCCTCCGGTTCTCACATGTGCCTTATGGCTAAGGGAACAAAGGTAACCTCTTTGAATCCCATTGTATCTCATGATGATGATGAGGTTGAGAATGATAATGATGATTATAGAGGTAAGTATGATATTACCTCTATCAAGAAAATGGGAGAGGTTGTCTATAGTGCTCTCTACAAAAATAAACTTGCTTCCTCCAACCTTCTTGAAATCTTGAATTATGCTATAGAAGGCAATGATCTTATTGAGGAGCAAGAAAACATAATTGATGAAAAGTTTGCACTTGAGCGTGAATATGCTAATGAACTTGCTCAAGTAAAGGACTCCCTTGAAAAAGAACAAACCACCAAAGAATCTCTTGAGGAGACTTTTACTCTAGAATTATCTAGAGTAAAGGAATACCATGATAGAGAACTTGCGGTGGCTAACTCCTTCAAGATTAAAAATGATGAACTTGAAGTTGCTTATGCTAAACTTGTTGAGGATTTTGAGCACCTCAAAAATGGCTCTAGGGTCATAAAGGGTGAGCTCATCAAACTCAGCGAGTCACATGAGCAACTTAAAGCCTCATATTCAAAAGAGCTTGACAAGTTGCCCTCACCTCTTGCTAATAGTAATGATGCTTGTGCTACTAACTCTATTTCTTGTGAAGCATCTATTTTGAAGGAGAATGTTGAGCTAAAGGCTCAACTTGCTTTGCTAGCAACTATGGGAAATTAGAAGAAAGCCATGTTAAGCTCTCAAGCTCGCATGAGGATCTCCTAGTCTCCCATGGTAGGCTAAAGTTGGCTCATGAGGCCATCATGTCAAAGGTAACATCTAGTGGGCCTCATGTGGACATTAGCACTATATCTACTCCAAATATTATATTGCCATGTGCTAGTCCTTGTAATTCATCCTCTCACAACCATGCTATATCTCGTGATGAATTACATTCCATGCCTTGTTGCTCTAACAATGTAGCATCTACTTCCTCTAGTACTTGTATTGAAACTAACCATGTAGAGGAAATCAAAGAGCTCAAGGCTCAAGTCACTTCTTTGAAGAATGACTTGAAAAAGGGTCAACAAGGGAAGGCCGCACTCAACAAAATCTTGAGTGTGCAAAAATCCCCCAATGACAAGAGTGGGCTTGGATTCAACTCCAATGTCAAGAACAAGTCCACTATCAAGTTAAAGAACAAGGACAACAAGAATAATGGCCAAGATCAAGTCAAGAATCCGGCCAACATTGTTTGCTTCAAGTGCAAGGAAGAAGGGCACCATGTTAGATCTTGCCCATTGAAGAAAAAGCCTCTTAGTGTGAAGCAACAAGGGAAACGGCCTCAAGCTCCACCTCAAGTCATTAATGGGCCTCTTCCTAAGAGGACTACTCGAGCTCTTCCTCGAGTTGTGGCTTCACCTAAGAAGAAAGATGGCAAGTGTAGAACTTGCTACATATGTCGTGAGAAGGGGCATATTTCTTCCTCATGCACTATCGGTATCTCCTCATCCAACCCTATCATTATTGATGACGCTTATTCTCTTTGTATGGATGATGTTGGCAATGTGTTTGCCAAATTTGTTGGTGCTCAATGTGGGTTCAAGAAAAGAACCATTTGGGTTGCCAAGCCTATTGTGACTAACCTCTTAGGACCCAACTTGGTTGGGGACCAACAAGCCAAAACTTGATCAATAGGTATTTTTGGAGGGCATTGGAGACTTGGCTACATCATGGAGAATTAAGGGATCTTCATTATTATATTTGTCAAGCCAAGTCATGTGGATTATATTGCTCCTATTATATTTCCAATGTTCCTCCTTGCGGTAACATATGCTTAACTCATTTCATTGAAAGTTACTCGCCCCCTTGTGCATGTTTTGGTTTTGTATCTTCCATGCTTTTGTACATGTTGTGCTTTCCACTTAATTATCTTGAGATATCAAGTATATTTTTGTATGATTAGGTGGCACTCCATGTATGTGTGTTTATTGTGTTTGAGCCTTACTTGGTTATATTTGGTATCTTATTTGGCTCTTGTGAGAGATTAATGGATTATCCCATTTTGGGGGAGTGTTATGCTTGGGCATTCCACAATCCTAAAATTTGTGTGTACATGAGGAATACCACCTAGTATTTATATTGGATTATTGTCTAGTCTCTATGTGGTATAATTCTCATGAGAAATTTAAGTTTTATAATGTCCATTAATTATCTCTATTTGTATCCTTTTGCCTTGTATTGGTTTTTATGGTAGTGTCACATTATGGGGGAGTCATATGCTTAGTGCATATTACAATCCTAGAAATTATGAATATTCGAGGTTGTGTCACTTAGAATTGATATTGATAATTATCTAGCACCTATGTGACACATTTTCTCATACAAGCTCCAATTTGATTGAATGGCTTTATTGATCTTATTTTGGATCTTGTATATGAGAGTGATTCTTGGTATGTGTTTCCTCATATTTAGATATATATTCTCATGGAAACCATTTGCTTCAAGTTACTCTAATCACTAGTGATTGTGTGACTATTGGAAGCTACCAAGAATCTTGTTTGAAGTATCATGCTCAATTCTTATATTTAGTTATATGCTTCTTGTTGTGTGAATATGATCTTGGATATCCGTATGAACTACCTAGGGAAGATTATTCTCAATTCTTCTTGTCCTTGGACACTTAGTACCAAATTTATGGTAGACTCTATTGATCATATTCACTTTGGCCTTTGCTTAATGTTGTCCTATCTTTGGCCAAGAAAATGTTTTGTGTTGTCTCCCAAGCCTTCCTTGCTTCTTGTGGATCTTCTTATTTTATTGATATCCTCTTGTGTTTTACTTGTTGTAGGTACTAGTGATGATCCCATTTGTGTGCATTTTGCATTTAAAAGGAAAATCCTACATAATGCACTATCTATGGGGGAGATCTTCTATATTATTTAGAACACTCATATTTATGCTTTTTTGTTTGGTCCATATCGGGTTTTATGTGCTTGGAACCTCAATCTTTTCGTTTTGGTATTTTGTGCCATCATGAGAAGTTTGGGGAGTTTGGTTTCTTGTTGGAACATTTCTCCTTTTGGGAGTTGGTTTTGTCTCATTCCTTGCTTCTTGATTTGACCATTTTAGAATGAGATAAATCCTTGAGCATTTTTATTTCTATCTATCTTTTGCTCCTTTTTGGTTTTAGCCTAGTTCATTTGTTGAACTTGTGATCTTTCATGTGTTGAATTGGTTCTTTGATATAATTTGTACATCGTTTGTTATGTCACACTCTTGTGTGTGCAATCTCGATTTACTTGGTGTTTTGTTCAAATTGTATTTCCTTTTGGTTCTTGAAAGCTTTATGCATGCATATTTACTATATGATTATATTATGGCATGCTTGCTTTCTTTGATCCAATATATAGGGGAAACTCCACCAATTCCCATCGGCTAAGTTGTGCATGAAATTCAATTTCATATCAATGTGCACATAATTATGTGGAGTCTCTCTTATGTATTGTAGTTTCTCTAACTACTTTGGACCCAATAAGTTTGGGGACCATTTTGTACTTAAATGTGTTTTAGGTACATTGGAGATATATTGGATACTTATCTCTCAATTTTGAAGAAGTGATGCTTAGAAGAAAATTTGAGGCAAGCTATAGGATGATCAACGAATTCATATCCTCTACATCCTACCAATTATATCTCGGTAACAAGTATCTCTTGCTCATGCATATTTATATTGCTTCCAACCTTTTGTAGGTTGCATCTTGGCATGAATTTTTGTTATTGTATTTATTGTTGTATCTCTAGCCATGGTATTAAGAGGACTCTATATTGTATATGTGTATAAGTTGAGATGAGTACATGTAGTTGGGACTATACAAAATCATGCACATGATCCTCCAATCCCAAATATGTCAATCTAGCAATTTTATTGCCTATCATTTCCTCAACTTCTCTCATATGCAATAGTGAGATTTTGCTAGTCTATTTTCTATTATTATACTTGTTGCCCTTCTTCATATATTTCAACTTTCTCCTTTTCCCTTGGTGATAGTTGTAATATATGTAGTGTGTTTGTGTTTGAAGTCCATTATGTACAATAAGATATATTTGAGCCTTTGGCCATGCTTTGAAGCAAAAATCTTATTGGTATATATTATGACTTCATTTTTGCTTTTCATATGCCTTCTTGTATATCTTCTTTATGTGTGCATATTTATTTGTTGGCATATGTCTCTGTTATGTTTTCCACTTATAGACATATACACATATGAGAAGATAATTTTAATTGATTTTTAATCCTTGGATGCCACCTTTTATTTCTTTTTATTCTTTGGTGGCTTCCAAATTTATTTGCCTATGAGTGATTGTTCCTCTTGTTTGCATCTTTGAGCACTCATATTTATTCTCACATGCCTTGTATTGTTAAATGAACTTGGATGAGTGAGGATTCCATGATTATGCACCTTGATCCCAAATACAATTATCATAATTGGTGCATTATCTTTGGGGAGCTCATCTAATTCATCTAATAATGCACATTTGTCTTCTTTCACATTTGTTGTGTTTTAAATGCTTATGGGGGAGCAAGGATTCCATATTTGTGCATTATGTATTCCAATACATTTACTTTGAATTATGCACAAATCTTGGGGAGCTTCTCTATTTGTTATTTAAAACACTCTTTTGCTCATATCATAATATCTTGTTGTCTCCATTTGGACTCATTTGTTGTTTTTAAATTGGTTTGTCGGACCTTGTAGTTGCTTGCATCATTTGACTTTATTTTTGCAATCTTAGGGTCCTTGATATAGTTCTACTCCCTCCCAAGTATCATCATTGGATATGTGCGAAGGCACACCTTTGGAGGAATTATTACTATATTTGCCTTCTAGAACTTGTCACCCATTTCGGCAATCGATGCCAATGGGGGAGAAGTTTTAAAGGGTTTAAGGGAAGTTGGTTTATGCATTGAGTTTGTTCTTGTGCATTTGCTTCTCATGCTCTTGCATCTTTGTTGTTGCTTAGCATGTGGTATATATAGAGGAAACTCCACCAATGATAATGATTGGCAACATATGCAATGAAATTTAAGTTCATCACACATGCATAGATTGCGGGGGAGTTTGCTCTATATATGGTGGTGGTACCAATATCACATACTCTTGTAGCATTTGATATTGGTATTACCGTCTTATTCATTAACATTCCTTATATAAACCCTCTTAAAGGGATTGTCATCAATTACCAAAATGGGGGAGATTGAAAGAACATGTTGGGCCCCCATGTGTGGTTTTGGTAATTAATGACAATCTTTATGGACTAATGTGTGTATTAAGTTATACTTGTAGGATTTGTCTATTGTCATCGCTTGGAGCATGTGTTGGCTTCAAGGTTGATGAAATGCAAAGAAGATATGTTGGGCAAGCTCAATATGCGAGGTCGATGATGAGGAATTCAGAAAGGCGTTCCATCTTGAGAAGGTCAAGATCGTCTACATCGAGCTCAAGTGGAATGCTCAAGGCAAAGGTATAATCTTGATAGGTTTTCCCTTTTTCCGGTCTCACGTTGTGTGTGTGAGACCGGGTTTAGGATAGATAACCGTACTATCAAGAGGGGCTCTCGTATGAGTAATTCGGTTACATCGTTCGAAGAGAGCTCAAACCTTTGCATACTTGCATCATCATATTTGGTTGATATTTGGTCTTATCCATGTGAGGATTTAGAGCTTGTGGTAATCTCCATAACAAGCTCTTGTTCATCAAAATTGGATCTCCCATATATATCTCGTTGCGATTTTGATGTATGCGGCTTTTCGGTTTCTCACCAAGTGAGGTATCTCACATTATTCTACTTGGTACTTTCTCACTTGGTGATAATCAATATTTCCACTTTTTATTAAGAAGCCCTTGTCGTCATTTATCCAACGCAATTGGAATCGGGTCAATCAGAGCTACCGTTTAAAAGTTATGACCGTTTAAATATTTGCAGTTTTAAATGAAAAAGAAAAAAAAAACTGGGCCGAGCGGTACTACCGCAGTCCAGTACCGCTCGGGCCTGGCGCGCGCAGCCCATTCTCAATTTGACCCGGCACCCACTTCCGGTCCTACCGGACCGGCCCGGTAGTACCGCTCGGGTGGGCCGGTACTATCGGCCGGCCCAGGAAAAATGCCCAGATTCGTTTACATTTTCAGATCCAGCCCCGTTTTTCGTCCGCGCGTTGACTCTGCGCCGCTCGATCCCGCTGCCTCGCGCGCCTGGTCCTGCGCTGCGCTCGCTCCAGCTGGCCCCACCGCAGATTCCCACGCGCGCTCGTGCCGCTCGCCTCGCTCGCATGCGCTGCTGGGCCCGCGCTGGCAGCTGCGCTGCTGCCGCTCACTGTCTCTCGCATGCGCGCGCGTGAGTGGGCCCTACTAGCATGCGCGCGCGTAAATACTGCTGCTGCTCTGCATCGCTGTTGCATGCTCTGCCTCTTGCTAGCCCTTCTCGATTTCCTGCCTTGATTTCTTTTCTCGGCCTGGGACTCGTGCGGTACTACCGGTAAAATCCGGTAGTACCGGACCGGTCCGAAAAATAGTCCTAACGGTCAGATTTTTGGGGCCTCTATTTAAGGCTTTATCTATTTTGAGTTTAGGAAGCTCCTCTCTTATCTATTAGGCTAAACTTTGTCCACACTTGTTCTAGATCTTGAAGCTTGCCTAATATTTTTCCTCCGATGATTTTTGCCCATTTTTGAGTGGAAGAGAGAGGAGATCTAGCCCCACGTTTTGACCTAACCGATTCATCTCTTTGTGAGTGCATCTTTGGGGATCTAGATTTTGGGGGATTTTGTGTCTCTCTTTGATTCCTCCTCTCTTGTTCCCCCAATAGCTTTAGTAGCTTTGTTGGAACTTGAGAGTGAGGGATTTGGGCATCTTTGTGGTGTTCTTGCCATTTGCATTTGGTGCATCGGTTTGAGTTCTCCTCGGAGAATTTGGTTTGATTTACTCATTGGAGCTTGTCCCTCTTGGGTTCTTGGAACCCTAGACGGTTTGTGGCCTTGGTGGCATTGTGGCCTTTTGTGGCGTTTGTTGGGAGCCTCCAATTAAGTTGTGGAGTTGTGCCCCAACCTTGTGAGAGGTTCCGGTTGCCACCGACAAGTGCACCGATAGTGGAAGCGTGGATCGATCCCATTGGGGTGAGATTCACCGGAGAATACGGGAGGCCTTTTGTGGCGTTGGTGGTTTGATACCACCCCCTCTCCAAACGAGACGTACTCCATGTTGGGAGGAACTCGGTAAAATATCGATGTCCCCACGTGCCTCGGTTATCTCTATACCCGAGCTCTTTACTTATGCACTTTACATTGTGATAGCCTTCGTGCTTGAAGTAATATATATCTTGCTATCACTTTATTGCTTGTATTGCTTAGCATAAGTTGTTGGTGCACATAGGTAAACCTTAGTTGTTTCTAGGTTGTGCTTTACAAAGTAAACACTAGTTTTATTCCGCCTTTGTTGAGCCACTATAGGAAAAGTTTTAATCGCCTATTCACCCCCCCTCTAGGCGACATCCGTATCCTTTCAACAACTTTGGGGGCGGATTATCCGCCCCCCACTTGGGGTGGGGCGGATAATCCGCCCCTGGGAAAACTCCGCCCCCTCTCTGGGGCTTGCGCTTGAGGAACTTAGTGGAAATCTTGAGGGGGCGGATAATCCGGCCCCCTCCTGGGGCGGATTATCCACGCCACGGAAAGTCCCAAACTCCGCCTCTAGGGCTTGCGCCTTGGCGTCTTGTGAGGCGGATTATCCGACCTCGAGGCGGATTATCCGTGGCGGAAAATCCGCCAAAACTCCACCTTCCGAGGCTTGCGCTGCTTGGGCAAGGAGGCGGATTATCCGCCTGGTGGGGCCGGATTATCCGCCCCCAAAGGCAGAGTTCTTTTCCCTTTATTCTCAAATAGAGCTGCAACACTTCAACACACATTAAATGATCCTTGGTATTGTTATCTAACACACAAAACACTAGGGATTAAGAAATTTTCTTTCAATCTCCCCCTTTTTGGTGTTAGATGACAATACTAGGATTTGCAAAGAAACCGGCTATTGCCACCTAGAGATGAAAGGCGCTCCCCCTAGATGTGTGCATATTTAAAATTTGTATTTGAATACAAATACACACACTAGAGAGAGCACGACTTCCATGGCAAAGATAATTGGAACAAAAAGTAGATTGAGGAACAAGGTCATACCACCGGGATGAGAATATAGCCAAAGCATACATAGATAATCCCATGAATCAATATGCCATCAAATATGTTCCATAATTTCAGAATTCCATGGGGTCCATAATAGATAAATCCAGAATTCCAAACATAGTACCAAACACAGTGGAGTACGACATAGTCTTACATAAACAAACACAAATAGCAAATGAGTTCATGCTAGAAAAAGGCACAAGCAAGCAAATAAAAACGACTAAAATCGAAAAGCTTGTGCCCGACCCTTGCAAATCCACGAGACCTAATAGAACTACTTCTCCCCCTTTGGCATCGAAACGCCAAAAAGGAAGAAGAGCGATGCTAACGCCCCTGGAGATATGCAAGAAAATCCAACGAGACTCATGAAAAACCAACTCTTCTCGAGGAAGAGGGCGGTGGCCGAAGCCACCATGTTGGAGCGCATGGCATGACACCGCGAAGATGTATCTTGAGTTCAAAACCAATGCTCATCGATGACCCACATATCACACAATGATATTAAGGGAAATGATTTTACTTGCTTTCGGCATTATGGGGGGAGGGTTGGCCCAATCAATTAGGACCACACTCCCCCTATGTCTATGCCCGCATCTAAACCAAATACATGAATAAGAGCAAGTGAGTGTGCAAGGGTAGTCAAGCCAAGATCCTTGAATCTATGATATTTAGCTCATTCCTCAAATAACAGAATCTTGCTTCATCAAGAGGCTTCATGAAAATATCAGCAAGTTGGTTCTTCGTGCTCACAAAGGATAGAGCAATATCTCCACGAGCAACATGATCCCGAATAAAGTGGTTGCGAATCTCTATATTTTTTGTTCTTGTATGTTGCACGGGATTGTAAGCAATTTTGATAGCACTTTCATTGTCGCATAATAGAGAAACTTTGTTACAACTGACACCATATTACTTTAAAGTTTGCCTCATCCATAACAATTGTGTACAAGCACTTGCAGCAGCAACATATTCAGCTTCGGCGGTTGAGAGTGAAATACAATTCTGTTTCTTTGATGAGCAACACACTAGAGACCTGCCCAAGAATTGACATGCACCAGAGGTTGATTTCCTATCATCTTTGTCACCAGCCCAATCTGAATCAGTGTAGCCACATAGAGAGAAACTTGAACCCTTGGGATACCATAACCCAAAATTTGGGGAATGAACCAAATATCGGAAGATTCACTTGACCGCCACTAAGTGGCTTTCTTTAGGAGCGGCTTGGTACCTTGCACACACTCCTACACTTAACACGATATCGGGCCGAGATGCGCAAAGGTAAAGGAGAGACCCGATCATGGATCAGTATACCTTTTGATCCACGTCTTTACCCTTGGGATTGAGCTCAAGATGACACTTGGTTTGCATTGGGGTAGCAACGCCATTGAGATCCGTCATCTTGAACCTTTTGAGCATGTCTTGGATGTACTTAGCTTGATTAATAAAGATTCCCTCTCTAAGTTGTTTGATCTCAAACCCAAGAAAAAACCTGAGCTCACCCATCATGGACATCTCAAACCTGTCAGTCATAAGCTTTGAAAATTCATCGTTAAAAGCTTGGTTAGTAGAGCCAAAAATAATGTCATCTACATAAAGTTGGCATACAAAAAGCTCCCCATTAACCTTCTTAGTAAAAAGAGTGGGAACGATTTGCCCAACTTCGAATCCACGGTCTAGCAAAAGCTCTTTAAGGTGCTCATACCACGCATGTGGGGCTTGTTTAAGGCCATAAAGCGCCTTATCGAGTTTGTAGACATGGTTCGGAAATTTTGGGTCCTCAAACCCCGGGGGATGCTTGACGTATACTAACTCATGTAGAGGACCATTAAGGAAAGTGCTCTTAACATCCATTTGTTGTAATTTAAAATTATGATGGGCTGCATATGCAAGAAGGATACGGATGGACTCAAGACGAGCCACAGGAGCGTAAGTCTCACCAAAATCAATTCCTTCCACTTGAGAGAATCCTTGAGCCACAAGTCGTGCTTTATTCCTCACAACAATGCCTTTTTTCATCCTGTTTGTTCTTGAAGATCCACTTGGTGTCGATAACATTGCGGCAATCCTTTGGCTTTTCTACAAGCTTCCAAACTTTGTTGCGTTTGAAGTTATTTAATTCTTCATGCATTGCAACAACCCAATCGGGGTCTTCAAGAGCATCAAAAACCTTCTTCGGTTCAACCATGGAAATGTGAGCTTGATGATCACAGAAGCTTGCAAGTTCTCTTCTAGTGGATACCCTTCGTCGTAGATCACCAACAACCTTGTCAAGAGTGTGACCTCTTAGTTCAAGGTTCCGATCAGCACGAGCCTTGCGACGAGCCTCAATGTCCTTATTGTTTCTAGAAGGAGTTGATTCAATATTAGTATCCTTGTCTTGATTACTGCCTTGCCCTTGATCTTGGTCATCGTTACTGCCAGAAGATTGTTGCTGAAAATTTTCTTCAGGCCCGGATAATCCGCCCCTTGGAGGGGCCGGACTATCCGGCCTAGGAGGTGAAGAACCCGAGCCATCTTCCTGAGAAGTCCTGACGAGAGTTGGAGACCCAGGGCCGGATAATCCGCCCTCGGGGGCC
Source organism: Avena insularis (assembly GCA_023614405.1). NCBI lineage: Eukaryota > Viridiplantae > Streptophyta > Magnoliopsida > Poales > Poaceae > Avena > Avena insularis. The sequence goes on along the minus strand of CM042689.1, from coordinate 22,578,216 downwards.
GGAGAATCCGGCCTAGGATCTTCAGAGTTGTTGACTTCTCCCTCGGATCCTCTGGAATGAGTTGGAGTACCAGGGGCGGATTGTCCGCCCCTTGGAGGGGTGGATAGTCCGTCCTGGGACTACCAACTTGTCCAGGGGACAGTTGATCTTCAGCAGATTGCGGTGTTGATGCAGGATTTTCTCCAACAGTAGGAGCTTATTGATCTTGTTTAGATGAGGGCTCCACATGTGTGGAGCATTGTCCTTCCCGATCCGCCACAAGGGGTTCCTCAATGGGGCGGAAAAATCCCACGCCCATTCTTCTTATGGCATCTTGGGGTATTTCAACATCTGCATCACAAACATCAACTTGCCCTATAAAGGAGCCGTTATTTTCATCGAACTCCACGCTACAAGATTCTACAACAATCCCAGTGAGCTTGTTGTAGACTCTATAAGTGTGGGATTCGGCACCGTAACCAACAAAAATACCTTCTAAAGCCTTGGACTCAAATTTTTACAAACGGACACCTTTAATAAGAAAGAAACACTTACACCCGAATACCCTGAAGTATGAGATGTTGGGCTTGTTACCGGTAAGTATTTCATATGGAGTCTTGTCCAAAATCTTTCGAAGGTAGAGCCGGTTTGATGAGTGACAAGCAGTGGATATGGCTTCAGCCCAAAAATTATACGGAGACTTTAATTCAGCTAGCATAGATCTCGCCATATCCATCAAAGTCCGGTTCTTCCTCTCGGCTACACCATTTTGTTAAGGGGTGTACGCAGCGGAATATTGGTGTCTAATCCCCTCTTCGCTAAGAAACTTGTTTAAAGTGTAGTTCTTGAATTCTGAGCCGTTGTCACTTCTAATTGCCAAGATAGGAACATTGTGTTGACGTTGAACTTCATTGGCAAAGTCGATGACAGTTTGTTGAGTCTCACTTTTCAGCTTGAAGAAATATACCCATGTATATCTTGAGTAGTCATCGACAATGACCAAGCAATATTTCTTCCCACCAAGACTTGCATGAGAAGGAGGTCCAAATAAATCCACATGAAGTAATTCCAAGATCCTCTTTGATGACACAATAGTCTTCCTCTTGTGGGGAGAGTCATGCATTTTTCCTTCAACACAAGCCCTGCAAACACGATCTTTGGCAAAAGAGACATTGTCTTTTAGTCCAAGGATGTGGCCACCCTTTTGGAGACTTTGCAAAGTTCTCATGTTGACATGGGCTAAACGGCGATGCCATAGCCAGCCCACATCGGCCTTTCCGAATAGACACATCGGACCCAAAGTGGTTTTCCCCGAGAAGTCCACCACATACAAGTCATTTTCGACGTATCCAATGAAAGCGACCTTTAGAGACTTGCTCCACAAGAGTACCACCAAATCATCATCGATAAAAACAGCAAAACCCATCTTGCCAAGGGCACGAACAGAAAGAAGGTTGTAACCAAGGGTCTCAACAAGCATGACGTCCACGAGAGAGATATCGTGGGCAACCACAACCTTGCCAAGACCCAATACTTGAGATTTAGACTTATCACCATAGGAGACTGTGATATTATCATGATTTGGATGCATCTCCGTGATGATCTCCTTGCTTCCGGTCATATGACTAGTGCAACCACTATCCAACACCCATTTTGACCCAACGGAAGCATAGCCCTGCAAGATAATTACTTCTTGGTTTTAGGTACCCATTTTTCAATGGGTCCTTTCATGTTAGTAACAAGGGTCTTTGGGACCCAAATAGACCAAGCAATATATTCATCAAAAGGACCAACATAATAAGCATAAACATCGCCATAGTCATCACAAAAGAGTTCATAATTCGGATTGTGAGACCCTGCAAAACCAATATCATTAGTCTTGTCTTTTGTGACAATCTTCTCAGCAGTGCTTGTCTTTAATTGCACATTCTTGGTCTTGTTCTTCTTGGTTTTCTTCCTATTGGACTTGGTGACATACCCAAGTCCCTCTTTACCATGATTTGACCTTTGTTTGCCAAGGACTTCATCAAGCACACCTTTGTCCTTTGTAGTGATGTCCTTGATCACTTCTTTTTCCACACTAGCATTTTTCTTGTTACTATATGTTGAGTTGGACAAGCTAGGAGTATCACATTTGGCCAATCGACTTTGAAGCTGATCATGTGACTCATTGAGAATAGAGAACTCGTTTTTCAACGCCTTGTGAGCATTGTCAAGTTTCTCCAATTCCTCGGAGAGTCTATCATGAGCAGCCTCAAAGTCAATCCTTTCCTTCTTTAACTTCTTTGCTTTGGTGACAACATTGTCACGTTCCTTAACAAGTTTAGTCACAATTTCTTCATGTGACTCTTCCATAGACTCGAGCCTCTCTTCAAGAGAGACCCGAGCTTCTTCTTCTTCTTCAAGAGCATTTTTTAGGGATGCAATTTCCATTGCATCCTCCCTTTTAATTCTGCCCTTTTCTTCGAGGAATGCTTCGTTTTGGGCCAGCTGATCCATGAGAGCTTCAAAACGAACTTTGTGCTCACCTTGCAAGTTAGTGTAGAAATAATCCAAAGCAATAATCTCTTCTTTAACCTTAAGACTAGTAGGATCATCCATGCTATCATAGTCTTGGGAAAAGAAGAGTTAGAAGTTACCTCGGAGCTTCGTGCCATGAGGCAAGTAGCATTCTTGTTGATGATGTTTTTGTTCGGAGAGTCGAAGAGAGATGTTGATGTAGATGTGGTGGCTATAGCAGCCACCTCTTGAGAGCTATCGTCCTCTTCCTCATCTTCACTCCCCAATGAATATTCTTCTTGAGCCACTAGAACAATCTTTGGTTGCTTCTTGAAAGGAGCATTCTTATTTACAAACTGTTTCTTACGTGGAGCTTTTGATTTGTCCTTGAAAATGAGTCTTCCTCCATTATCCTCTCTACTTTGATATGGACACTCAGCTACGAAGTGCAGCCGGTCCCCACAATTAAAGCATGTTCTCAGCTTGGGACCATTTTCTTTTCTTCCATAGGCTCCACTCTTGCGATCTAGTTCAGCTTTAGCCTTGGCTGGATCTTTCCAAAAGTTTCTTGCATAAAGAGCCAAGTATTGTCCGTGGATCCTTTTTATATCCTCGGGACAATCCAGGGCTTCTACCGCATATTCATCATGATCAATCACACTAGTCTTCAAGGCCATGTTGACCCCCTTTTGCATCCCCATAGCTCGAGCACGAGCATCTTTGGCATTCTTGGCAGCCACTTTGAATGCGGCCATTTCTTGCATTACCTCATTGGATGACATGAGGTGATAGTTATGCCTTCCTTGGAGACTTTTAAAATTTGTGGGCTCAAATGTCATAAGAGCACCGACATACTTGCGCTTGATCCAAGCATCATCAACATGAGCTGCACCGTGGTTTCTGAAGGTTGTGGCTATTGCCTTGAGCCTCCTATACATGTCCTCGTGGTCTTCTCCATCCAGCATATAAAATCCTTCAGCTTCATTGCTCAAGGCATCATATCTATTCCTTCTCATACTTTCATTTCCGATGAAGAGCTCGGTGAGGGAATCCCAAGCTTCTTTAGCTGTGCTAAGATGCTGAATGTGTGGCATGTCTTTGTCACCCACACCAAGTCAGATCATGTGTAAAAGTAGCGTTGAGTTGGCTATCGATGACTTCTCTTCTTGTGAGATTGTTGGGGTTTCCAACATGAAGACCATTTTCGATGATCTTCCACAACTCTATGGAGGAACTGCACACATGAGATTTCATCAAAAATTGCCATTGAGAGAAAGTAGATACTAAAAGTTTGGGTGGATCACCCCTATTATGTATATGTGGGTGAGGGATAGGCGGATCAGGGGAATACACATGAGAAACCTCATTGTATCCATCCTTACCGCTATCCTTTTTCGAGGAGGAGCTCTTGCTAGTATCATCACCAACCACTTCGTTATCTTTGGAAACAGTTTTACCCGTTTCCTTGGATTGCGGAGTGGTATCCTCCGAGTTAGATGGAGGTGATGCTGCGGATGTGGAAAGACGCATCTCTTCCATCTTAGCCCCCATTTAACTCACCAAGGTTGTTTCCAACGTCTTGAGATCGTTCATGGTGACTACCTCCGGAGCATCACTCACATCTACCTTGGAACCCATACTTCTCTTAGGCGGTTAAGCCCGAAATAAGAGTCGAGGCTTTGATACCAATTGAAATGGATCGTATGAGCACCTAGAGGGGGGGGGGGTGAATAGGTGCTAACCAATTTTTAATACTTTTTCAATTTTAGGCTTGACATAAAGTAAATTCTCTAGATATGCAACTACGAGAATTTCCCTATATGTAACCCTAACTACTAAGCACGTAAAGAGGAGCGAGGAAACCGTAGTGGAGTACGCGGAGACACAGGGATTTGATTTACCGCAGTTCCTTCCTTGTTAAGGAAAGTACATCTGCGTTGGAGGGGTGGGCGGTTCTAAGACCACCACGCCACAATAGGCCTCACCCTATTCTCCGATGGATCTCGCCACGAGAGGCCTGATCCACCTTCTCCACTATTGGATCCCTTCGAGGCGGGAACCGGTGCCTTTTACAACACTATCGGGGCACACACCCACAACCAAATTGGGGGCTCCCGAGATGACAACAAGCTGCCACAAGAACAAGGTTTATCAATATAAACAAAAACGAGGATCTAGATATTTGCAAGAAATACTAGATCGGAGGTTCTCCAAATGAATGGAGAGGAGATTAAGCGCTTGATTGCTGATGATGAAGATCGAGTTCTCCTCCTTCGATTCCCCAAGGGATGGGGCCTTTGGGTGGATCTTGGTGGAGCACTCTTGGATGAAGCTTTCAGATCTGATCTGGTCTTTTTCGTGATGAATCAAGAGTTCTGGCAGGAGGGGGAAGGCTGGCTTAAATACCCCTCCCCAGATCTGGCTGTTACACAACTTTGGGGGCGGATTATCCGCCCCCACTTGGGGCGGATTATCCGCCCTTTGGGAAAACTCCGCCCCAAGGGCGTATTCTCCGGGGAAAATTCCGCCCCCTCTCTGGGGCTTGCGCTTGAGGAACTTAGTGGAAATCTTGAGGGGGCGGATAATCCGGCCCCCTCCTGGGGTGGATTATCCGGCCACGCCGGAAAGTCCGGCAGAAACTCCGCCCCCTCTCTGGGGCTTGCGCCTTGGCGATGCGCAGGGGGGGCGGATTATCCGGCCTCCTGAGGGGCGGATTATCCGGCGGGCCAGAAAATACGGCCAAAACTCCGCCCCCCCTTCTGGGGCTTGCGCCTGCTTGGGCAAAGGGAGGGGCGGATTATCCGCCCCTGGTGGGGCCGAGGATTATCCGCCCCCAAAGGCAGAGTTCTTTTCCCTTTATTCTCAAATAGAGCTGCAACACTTCAACACACATTAAATGATCCTTGGTATTGTTATCTAACACACAAAACACTAGGGATTAAGAAATGTTCTTTCACTAGCCGCCAACATAATGGCGGATCCAGAATTCCACCAAACTCGGGGTCAACATCGTATTATATGTTGAAATTAGGATAAATCCTAAAAAATAGTGTATTGTACTAATATATAGGCGAAGATTTTGTGTATGCCCCGGGCCATTGCCCGGGTTGCCCGGGGTGTAGGTCCGCCCCGGCCAACCCGTCGTTGAAGGGTAAAAGCGGCCCATAATTAAAGGGTAATTCTATGGTAGTACATGAGAAAAAAGAAATCCCAAAAACAATTTTTAAATGTAGCTACTATTTGATTATATTTATCATTTTTTCATGTAAGATCTAGTTCTGTTTGGGGCCCATCTGGGTCAGGCCGGGCTGGCAGTGTCGCTGGGTGTTGCACGTCCTGGAGACGGTCCTTCGGCGGTAGTAGGACATGGTTGGTGGTGGTGTTGTCACGTTCCTACTGTAGTGTGGCGGCGGGGGGTTTGCGGGCACAATCTAGGCTCGGACGGGCTCGCCAGGCCCTTGCTTCTCTGTCTGGTTGGTTACTGTCAAAACGGTGGAGGCTATTTCCTCTCGCGCATCGGCGGTGTTGCCGTCCCATGTCCTGACCCGCTACATGTTCTCCGTTTGTTTGGCCTCATGTCGATGTTCACAGTGAGACGACGATGGTGGCATCAAGATCGTGGTGGCGCGATTTGGTGGGTGGAGTGGATGGATGGAAGCCTACGGAGCGTTCCGGGTAGAGGAGTTTGGGGGGTCTGTCGCTCTGCCGACACTGACGGGTTGACGCCTACGGGTATCGCATTTCCCTCTTGAGGGCATTGGGTGTACCCCTTCCCTCTCCCTCCGCGTACAGTGGAAACCCTAGGTGTGTGGTCATACATAAAATCTAAATATAATGACCTCACTGTAAAAGCACCTAATGTAGTTAGTCTCCAAACAAACATATCAAGCCGATCTGAAATTTGCACATCCATTAGACGGCGCACCAAGTGTAGCCATCTTGACCAGTTGTTGCCCATCAACGATCTTCGAAAATTAATGTTGAGAGGATTATGAGCCATACCATCTGCAACTAGGACTTGTTTCCTTTGCGCGATGTTATAAAGAGAGGGGTATTGAGCCGCTAAAAAAGAATCCCGTAACCATACATCTTCCCAAAAACGGGTATCCTCTCCACATTACCAACTTTGAAAGAGCCTCTATCAAAGAACTCATCCTTAATCTTCATAAGACCCTTCCAAAAAGGCGAATCCGTTGGTTTAGATTTTACTTGTGATAAGGTTTTAGATTGTAAATATTTATTTTGTATTAGCTCTTGCCATACACCAATTTCATTTAAAAGCTTATAGAGCCACTTGCTCAAAAGACATTTATTCTTAATCTCCAAAACCTCAACACCTAGCCCTCCCTAGTCCTTTGGCCGACAAATAATATTTCACTTAGAAATAACTGACTTGCTTTTGTCTATATTCAAAGGTATCTAGACGTGTTTTAGTATACAAATATATTCGAATCTAAACAAACACAAGTCAGTTATTTCTGAATGGAGGGAGTATTTCAACTTTCCAAATGTAGTACTAATGTTCTTTCAACTTAATTTTGTGTTACGCACATGCAGTGTGGGATGGTGATGGCTGTACCGAGGACAAGACATATATTGATCCGCCCCAGTTTAGACGCATGCGCTCGCTGATGGCCTCGACGCTCGACGGGCAACTTCGCTGCCAACAACAAGCTGGGGATGCGAGAGGGAGAGCGAGAGCGAGGGGGGGGGGGGGTACTACGTTGATCCATCATCCACTTCGCTCCATTCACTGCGTGTGCACACGGTTTACTTAGTAGTAGTTCCTGTTTTTCTAATCACTGATATCTGTATCTATCTATTATCTATCTACTAATTTACACACAGGTAGGTTCGTTCGCCACAGGGTTTTTCGTTCCGATTTTTTGTTTCCGATTTTGCCCCTAACAGTCTAAGATATTTACCCACCAATGCCACCCACGAGTGAAAAAAATAAATTCTTTTTTCCATCCCCACCCGCCACCCGGTCCGCCGAATCAGATCCCGCCTCCACGCTATCTTGCGCTCGCCCCGTCCCAGTGCTCGGCGGTGGCCGGTCGGCACTCCGTCGCCCCGTCCCCTGGCACGCGTGGTGGCCACATCTCCTGGCGGCTCCCCGTCCCCCGGAGACTCCCTGTCCCCCGGCGACTCCCCGTCCCCTGGTGAGCCCCCATCTCCTGGCGCGCGTGGAGGCAACCTCGAGGAGCTCCACCGGCGGTGGCCAGATTTCGACCCCCTTTCTTTTCCTCTTCTTTCCTTCATTTTTTTTGTGCCTGGATCTAGGGTCCAATCTCGAAACGGATAATTTCCCCTGCCGTGGCTACTCCTTATATCGAACATGACTCCAGATCTGCCACCTGAAATCTGTCAACTAATACAGTGTTAATTTCACATGAAGTGCAGAGATCGATCTGGAGCCATCTGGAGCCGCAGCGACGACATCGTCTTTCGCCAAGCAACGCTCGACATCGCCAACTTAGATACTGAAACCGTTCGAGTCGAGGCACTGTCTTGCTTTCCTCTTTTGGACAGTTCTAGGTGTAGATAGTATTGCTGGTTAATTTCAGTTTGTTCATTTCATTTCTTTCTCTGGCGATATCTAGCTGCATTCTCGTGTTTGACTGAGTAATTGTTGTAACCATGATCTGGAAATGCAACTCAAACTTTATCTACAACTGACGGATTCTCTCCGTTTTTTGTCCCGCCAATTGCTAGCCAGGTCTCTCATAGCAACGCTGCTTCCAATCCAAGCAAGCAAGTAATAAATCCAACAACGACAACATAACGAGAGAAGAACTTACTTTGCTACTCCCAGCGTTCTAAAATAGATGTCTCGGATTTGTCAAAATTTGGATAAATCAAGACACTATTTAGTAAATAGATTCATTTATATTTTGAGAAATCTAAGACATCTATTTTAGGATGGAGGGAGTACAACTTGAGAGAGACACACACAAACAAAGCATATATGTGCTGTTGTGAGTTCAAGAGCAGATGCATTTTATCTGCTCTTGCTTGCCTGTGTGCTGTTGGTCGAGGGCGAAGAGAAACTGTGCGATTTATCTGTTTGGTTGTATTCTGGCTGAGGGTAGAGGGTTTTAGTGATTTATGTGTTTGGTTGTGTCTGCTGCATGAGAGAGATCGAGAGAATTTTCTGAGTATGTGCTGTTGGGAGCGGTGTGGTTTAGAGGAGATCAGAGCTTTATTTTTTGGCTAACTGAACCGAGATTTTTATACTATATTTGGATAAAACCCACTACATAGTTTTTTCCGACTGCGCGCTGTTGAGGGCAGTGTGGTTTAGAAGAGATTGGAATTTGTTTTTTGGATAATTGAACCGAGATTTTCAGACTATATTTGGGTTTTCGATTTCATTTCAAATTAATAAAATTCAAGTAAAAATTCAATGTAGGTTGGTTTCAATTTTTTCCTAGATGCTTCACGAGAATACCTCTTAAAAAATATCAACCGTAACAACGCACGGGCATTCAGCTAGTTATTATACTATAATTTAGGTTGAGGTAGGTTTTTCACGCTCAGATTTTCCGTCCGATTTTTTTAGGACAATTTTGCCCTCACACCGAAATCCATATTACTGCAAACTGCCATCGTACCGGTTCGTTATTATTTTCTTTCCTCACCCGAACGAGCCCACGTCCTATCGTCTCCAACAGAACAACCGCGCCGCCAGCCACGTCCGGCCGCCAACCCCTCGATGGCTCAATCACCGGCCACCGACGACCTACAACTTCTCCCGACAGTGGAACAGGAAAGATCCAGCCCAAATCCTCCCCGCCGCCGAGCTGTTGGACCTCTCGAGGTCGAGTCCCTGTCCTCGCCTTCAGTACTACCATGCCCACATCAACCAGCTCGAAACCGGCGACCACGTAGCTGGGGCAGTGGGGCTTCGCGACCTCGGGAAGGGGAGTCCGGTGATGGTGGAGAGGTTATCGAGGAGGTTCGAGCAGCGCGTTGCTCACGTGCGGGCAGATCGAGCGGGACTCGTTCAGGTCTGGAAGAGAGATGGGGGTTGATGGGAGCACCGCCCTCCCCTACCCGAACCCCAATCCGGCCGTGGAGGCCCGGATCAGAGTGTGGAGATTCTGGATCCGTCCAGTAGAGCCCGTATCCGAGCGTGGGGGACCAGATCTGGCCAGTTCATTCTTTCAATTTCTTGCAAAAAAAACTTCTGGTCAGTTCTTTCTTTCAATTACTTCTGTGTTCCTTACCATTAGTTTGGCATTCCATTAAACAAGTAAGGTTAATTCATGGATGAAAAGATGCTTTGTCATGGATGACACTCTGGAAGTGTGCATTCAGATCATGTTCAGTAATACAGTAAAGTACTGAAATGAGAATGAGAACAGGATTTTAGCAGTTTAATAATGTAGCATTTCACCCTGATGCATGTCACCAACAGATAAAAACTTGTTTAGTTAAAAGTTTATATCCCAAATATAAGTAGAGGACATGGTTTTAACTCTAGAAGTTCTTCATATGTGTATCTTCAGGTGTAGACGAAACCATTCCACTTGCTTCCCTTATCAGCAGTTGAGAACCATGCAACCTGTAACGCCCTACGTTTTTATAAGTTTTTGAAATTTATAATACGTAAATTTTCTGATGAGCTCTCAAAAATATCGATACGCCAATCCAGATACTTAAGATCGCAATGAATTGTGAAACTGAACTTTACAGTGCCATATTGATTTCACTAAACATTGGCATTCACTGTATGTTTTGCAGGTTGATACAAGATCTGCTTGACAGGCTTGTCCCTATGCTGATTGCTGAGTGAGCAACTGCCGAGGGACTACCATTCCTAGCTTCAGCAGCAACCTCGATCTTTCTCATGAGTGATTACAAAAATCCTGAAACTAACACTACAGATTCCTTAGTTCATGGCTGGATGCCTTCATAAAAATTCAGAGAATTGCGAGGAGACATCAATGAAAGTCTGCGTGCAGCTAATTGTGTGTACTCCAAACGATGAGGCCGGGGTTCCCCCTTTGTGAAAAGAAAAGAAAATTGGTTACCGGTGTATCTATTGATGTCTGCACACAATATAATACAATTGATCGGGAATAGCTATGCCCATGCTGCAAAACTATAGTATTAAGCTGTTTTTTAACTGAAATCAACGAAGAGACTTCCTTACTTAAAAAATGCTGCAAATCCATGAGAATTAAATCGAAAAGAGAAATATTAACATAAATCATCAGGTAATCTTACATCAGAGTTCAAAAAGAAATAGGTACTAATTAGCATGGAACATGGTACTGTTCTGTAGCTGACCCACCACTGGAATATCCGAAGATATATTAGATTTCAAGAAGAAAATGACATGCTACAACGCAGCGGAGCGATGGCACGTCTGAGTTGATCAACCCATCTAAATAAATCGTACTCATTTGACAAGTTTTTCTATGGTTTCCGTAGCAACGCACGGACATTCAGCTAGTACTATGTAATTTTCTCTTTTCATCGTCCAAATTTTCGTACGTCGTCCGAGTTATCCACGATTGGACGTTTCTGACTTTTCCTCCGAGTTAAAACCGTACTCTGGTCGTGGCCGTCCTCATCCCCAACCCAAGCATCCGACACGACCGTGGCAGGGCACCGCCGCAAAAACTCCTGAGCCATGCTCCACCTCTAAGCCAGTAGCGCCCCAGCTCCCAACTCTGCCCCTTGCTCCCACCTGGTCGCCGGATCCGGAGAGGGTAGCGATCGCGACACTCCCTGGGCCCTGGCACCGGCGCCACCCGGATCCCGATGGCCCCCTCCCCCCGCATCCGCGCTGTTGGGATGGCCGCTGGGCGCTGTTGTTGCCGTAGGCGGCCGCATCGCGGAGCCGGAGGGCCGTCCCTCGAAGAGCAGCGACGAGCCTCGTGCCCGAAGTCGCCCCCGTTGGCTCGCTGGGATCATCACCTCCTCGGGCCGGAGGGCCGTCCCTCGAGCAGCGATGAGCCACATGCATCTGTGTGCGTCGTGCCCAAAGTTGCCCCCACTGGCTCGCTAGGATCATGAACTCCTCAGGCTGCTTGACGCCGGTCTGCCGGGGCCACTTCCGCCTCAGGCTACAGCGCCAGGAGCAGCTAGGACGAGGGCCATGACCATGGGTGAAATCGAGACCGTAGCAGTGGATTTATCCAGCCGTTAGAACAGTAGGTCGTTGTGCCGAATTTGCTCCACTGTCTAATTTGATTGTGTTCAGAGTTCAGGCCCCGATTCTTCTCTTCTCTACTGATGGTGGCCTTTTGCTATCGCTAGGTACTGTCATCCTCTCGGTCCCTTCAGATGCGCGAAAGTTGGGCGTCGCCGGTCGCCGGCCCTCCTCAGCCCTACTGGTGCTCGTGTGCTGCTCCTCTCGATGCATCAACCGCTAAGACTAGGAAAGACATCACCATAAGTGCAGGCTCCAGAAGTATCCATGGCCTTTCCAAATGGCACAAACCGCAGCCTGAGCATCTTCAGTTATGCATGAAAACATCAGAAAAGCTTTTCTTGGTCTTAAGAGTTCAGAGTCATAGAGCACATTGATTTTGTACATTTGTACGTAACAAGCAGAACATTTTTCATAGGATAAAATAAAAGCATGTAGATGCATCGACCTTTTCTTGTGAAATATAGCACTGCCTGTTGGAGTTTCAATTGCGGTTTTCTTTGTTATCGATGCAGATGCTTTATGAGGCCTTCTTGAAGCAATAGTTACAAAAACCAATACATACAGATTGATGGAATTTGGAGAGTTCATCTAGAATGTTAGTGCAAACCAAAATGCAAATTTTCAGAGAGATCTCGAAGTTAACATGCGGAGAGTCAAATTTGATGCTTTCGAATGGCCAAAGAAGAGCCCTTGTAGATGAGCTACAGTTGCTGAGGAGATGAACAATTGTACATCCATTGCTGAGGAGGTGCGGTTCTCTCGCAGAGTTCTCTTGTACAAAATGGTCAAAATAAAGTTTCTGCCTTTTTCTGTCCGTGGGTTGCAAACACAGTGGAAGTTATTGGTGTTGTAATCAGGGCATTAGGAGAATTACAGCTGAATCCTTTGTCGAATTGTTGATTGTTTTCCTTTCTCATCTTGAGTACCGATAATGTACTACTTCTATTAACTGCAGTATATATTTGAACAACGTCGATGTCGGCTTCCATGATAGCATGTTGTTTTCCTGAAGTCTGGATCTTAATTACCATGATGGACGGATGGATGAAGGGGGGTCTGATGGAGACTATGACGTTGTTGTCGGTGGCGGGTGCGCGAAGAATCATGGAAACCAACCAATTCATGAGGACTGGCTTGTACCACGGCTGGCTCCATGGCTGCTAGCATAATGAGTTCTAATCTAACTTGGTTTTGCTTCACAATATGTCTTGTCTCTAATTAGGAAATTTGTACCGTTAGAGCTCACTGAATTGGCTCAGCTTATATATGCAAGGATGATGGCATTTATACGTTATCCCGAATTGGCTCAGCTTATATAAGCAAGGATGATGGCATTTATACGTTACCCTGTATATACCTCGTCTTAGCTTTGTCTTCTGGGTAGAAAAGGATTGATCCCAAGATAGAGAAAAGTGAACCTTAAGGCTTTTGGAACGCTATATTGTTATCTTCTCTAGACATATGATTTTAAGTTGGACCATGTTGATGTGTGCAATGATAAAACAAACACAAGACCGTGGTAACGCACGGGCACTCAACTAGTTGAGCGATAATAAGGGTAAACTTGAGGATGAACGAGTGCTAGTAGCCATACGAAGGCTCCCTCCATGTTACTGGCAGTCATTCCAATTCCATGAGCTGAGAGACAAGCTCGTGGTCGCCGCCAAGCTCAAGCACGACAGCATCATACAGCTTCTCGGGGTCTGTCTGGAGCACCGAGAGAAACTGCTCGTCTATGAGTATCTGCCAAACGCAAGCCTCGACACCATCCTTTTCAGTAAGTCGTGTATTCTATAGCTACTAGCTAGGTCGATATATACATTCTTCAAATATCTACATTTTTCGGTCCCATATTGGATATAGATACTGAGCAGCGACGGCGATGTCATTTGCACTAGTAGAAAAATAGGCTTCGGTTCGATTTAGAGTCTGACACTAGTCCCGATTTATTACCAGCCGGGACTAGTATGAGTACTAGTCCCGGTTCGTACCGTTTTTAGTGGCCAGGAGACCGAAAAAACTCTAGTCCTGGATCATTTCGGACCTTTAGTCCCGGGTCGTGATACGGTCCGGGACTAAAGGTGTGCAGGCGCGGGCAATACCCTTTCAGCCCGGGACTAAAGGATGACCCTTTAGTCCTGGATCATGATACGGCCCTGGACTAAAGGGGTGCGACACGGGCAACTTAAAATTGCTATAACTTTTGCGTACGATGTCGAAAAAAAATGTACAACCTATCAAAATGTGTGGAAATTTTTTTTGAGTTTGATTTTAACAGCCTTATTTGGATTCCTCACATTTTTAGATTTTTAAAATTATAAATAATGGATTCCTCACATTTTTCTGATTCTTTTACATTTTTAAAATTTGAAAAGGGAAAAAAGTTATTTAATTTTTTTATTATTTAGCAAGTTTTTATTCCATATTTTGATTCCTCACATTTTTCTGATAATAATGAATATATTATTTGTCGAATTTCAATTTACAGATTTAAAGATATTATTTATACCATATTAAATGAATAATGGCAAAAAATGAATAAAATATTATTTTATTTAGTTTTGTACTTTCATTATATTAAAATATTATTATTACTTGTTTATTGTTGTTTACTAAAATAGTTGTTTGTAGTTTCAATAAATAAAGATGTATGGCATATTGATATGGGCTAATAGGATTGATATAATAGTGTTGACAACAAGGTACAAAAGGGCTTCGCGCAAGGACATCCGGATGGAACAGAGAAGTTAAGCATGCTGAGGATGGAGTAGTGCTAGGATGGGTGACCGAATAAGAAGTTTGACCGCAAGTGTAATTTGACCTAAGATTAGATATATTTAATGCTAAAAATGTTCCAAGTGAGATGATTACGAGTCAAACAATTCAAAAGTTGAAAAAATTCGAAAAAAATATCTTTAGTCCAGGGCTGTATTACGACCCGGGACTAAAGGTCCTTCATCCCCTACAGCAAAAAACGCTCATATGGTGGCCCTCTAGTTCCGAATTATAACAAACCGAGACTAAAAATAGGGGCCTTTAGTCCCGATTTTGCAGTCCCAGGTGTAAAACCGGGACTAAAGGCCCTTACAAACCGGGACTATAAGCCCTTTTTCCACTAGTGTTGTACCAGGAGAAGAGGTGCTCCATGCATCATCCGTGGAATCGTGCGTGGTCTGCTGTATCTCCACGAGGAGTCGGGTCTAGGAATCAACCACAGGGGCATCCTCAGGCCAAGCAAAATCCTGTTGGACGACCACATGAACCCCAAGATCTTGGATGATGGAATACCGCCACAAAACAGGGAAGAAGGCCGTGTGTGTTCCTCCCACACAACATTTAGTAAGTGCTTCATATATACTACGATTGGTGCAATGGAAAGATGAGACGAAATGGGATAAGCTATGTAAGTACCAGCGTGACCAACTAGCGGAGCTAACTCTTGATCCAAACCTTAATTAGCTTCAGCTTTTCTCCCTTCAGATATACTACCTATGTCTCAAAATAGATGTCACGGATTTATTAAAATTTAATATATAAATTTTAATAAATTCACGACATCTATTGTAACAAAGAGAGAGTACTACTTTTACTTTTGGTGGTTTGAAACAAATACTAATACCTAGCGAACTGCATGCAGGTACGGGACAAGTGGAAGGCTGGATCGGTAGCAGATATGGCGGACACGTCGCTAGGCCAGAGCTATCCTCGGAACGAGATGTGCAGTTGCTGTGTCTTCAAGAGGATCAAAAACTCAGGCCTGATGCATCGGCGGTCATGCAGGCACCGGACACACCATGCCTGATGTCGTTGCCAACTCCCTCCATACCATTTGGCTTGGTCGATTAACATAAGAAATTGAAAAGAGTGTCGCTCAAGGATTTAAATGTGCCTAAATCCGTCTGCTTACTCTCATCCAGTTGCTGTAAGCATTTCAATACGAACCGTAAGTTATGTGTAAGAGTTTAGTATGATAGTATCATTATTAAGAGTATGTATGATAGTATACCACTAGTACTAGTCAGCCAACTCCTGTTGGGATTGGTATATTCATCCAGCCTCCAGGTGGAGTGCGCTGCAAACCAAGACGCCTGCATATTTCATCATATATTGTCGCCCCCTGCGCTACAGGATGCGCACGCTACGCCGAGAGCAAAAAGCCGTCGGCGTAGGCCAAAATGCTCTCGGCGTATGGTACGCCGACGGCTGCCCTCGGCGTAGCCTTCTCGGCAAAGGTCTTCCTCGGCGGAGCACGTAGAGGCCGTCGGCGTATCAAAATGCTGTCGGCGTATGCTACGCCGAGGACAATGCCGTCGGCGTAGCGGCCGTCGGCATAGCTTATCGACATGTTGCAAAAATATTTTTCAAAAAAAATATATTATTTTTTTAAAAAAATTCCTCAATGTTTGAATCTTTGAATTTTTTGACTCGTTAATCTCTCACTTCGAACATTTTTAATACTAATTATTACACTTAATATTTAATTAAATTACAATCTTGGTCAAACTTCCGGCCGGTCATCCATCCTAATACTACTCTAACTCTAGCACACTTAACTTTCTCGGTCCTTCAAAATCTGTTTCCGCAAAGTAATTCACACATTGTTGTCAATAATATGATATTAATCCTATTAACTCTTATATCATCATGTCACATGTTTGTAGTTTTTAAAAGTACAAACAATTATTTAAGTAACATTAATGAATAAGTAAAAATATTATTGAATTCAAATAAAATATAATAATTTTACTTTTTGTATTTTTATATTTAATATGGAATAATTAATATCTTTAAATCCGTAAATCGGAATTCGACAAATAATATGTCTACATTGATCAGAAAAATGTGAGGAATCCAAATATGTTATCCATATCAACTAATCACAAACCCTCCGCTTTTAAATTAGCTATTTGGTGGTTGCTTTAGAAAATCCTCCTTTTTGCGCTCAGAAAATAAAAAATGTCTTTTGTGTGCGATGAAAAGAAAAACTTGCATTGGATCTTTGATAAAATAGCATATTGTGAACCTAAAAATGATTTTTATAAAAAAATATGAGCATCGGATCATGTACATGTAGTTCAGATCTGACCCACTTCCTACCGATTCGGTAAAAATTATCTTTTTTATCAGAGGTGGACAGAAAGGTTTCGGATCCCCTGTTGGGACATTGTCCATATAAGGTGGTATAGTATTTTTTGTAAAATGTGGTGGTAGCATTTTGAATTAGCCATTTGGTGGTTGCTTCACAAAACCGTCCGTTTTTTGTGCTTGGAAAATGGGAAATTGTTTTTTGGTGCGCCAAAAAGGAAAACTTCCTCCTACAACATTTTTCTCGATCCCATGATGCATGTGTATGTATAATATGGGTACATTATCACAAATTATGTCTTAATTCTAGCTATAACATTAGTCATTTGACCCGAAAGCCAAGAAACCTCGAATGAGATAGGTCATTTTGTGAAGGTTTTTTTTGAGACATAATCAATATATCAAGTTTGATATTTTTCCTTATAACTATGTCACATAATATGACACCATACGAAGGTTTCACATTGTTTCGATCGTCTTTGAATTTTTTATGCCCGTTTTAAACTATCGTCAAACTTTGTCGAACGGCGGGCATAAAGATTCTTAGCTCGGGGCCGAGCCTCGCCAAACTTGAATTGTATCTTTGATAAAATAGCATATTGTGAACCTAAAAATGATTTTTTTTTAAAAAATATGAGCATCAGATCATATACATGTAGTTCATATCTAACCCACTTCCTACCGATTCGGCAGAAATTTGTCTTTTTCACCAGAGGTGGACGGAAAGGTTTCGGATCCCCTGTTGGGACATTATCCATATAAGGTGGTATAGTATTTTTGTAAAATGTGATGGTAGCATTTTGAATTAGCCATTTGGTGGTTGCTTCACAAAATCGTCCGTTTTTTATGCTCGAAAATGGGAAATGGCTTTTTGGTACGACGAAAAGGAAAACTTCCTCCTGCAACATTGTTCGCCATCCCATGATGCATGTGTATGCACAATATGGGTATATTATCACAAACTATGCCTTGATTCTAGGCATAACATTGGTCATTTGACCCGAAAGCCAAGAAACCTCGAATGAGATAAGTCATTTTGTGAAGGTTTTTTGAGACATAATCAATATATCAAGTTTGATATTTTTCCTTATAACTATGTCACATAATATGACATCACGCAAAGGTTTCGCATTGTTTCGATTGTTTTTGAATTTTTTATGCCCGTTTTAAACTATCGTCAAACTTTGTCGAACGGCGGACATGAAGATTCTTAGCTCGGGGACGAGCCTCGCTAAATTTGCATCGGATCTTTGATAAAATAGCATATTGTTAACCTAAAAATGATTTTTATAAAAAAACATGAGCATCGGTCATGTACCTGTAGTTCATATCTAACCCACTTCCTACCGATTCAGCAGGAATTTGTCTTTTTCACCAAAGGTGGACGAAAAGGTTTCGGATCCCCTGTTGGGACATTGTCCATATAAGGTGGTCTAGTATTTTTGTAAAATGTGTTGGTAGTATTTTGAATTAGCCATTTGGTGGTTGCTTCACAAAACCATCCGTTTTTATGCTCGGAAAATGGAAAATGGCTTTTTGGTGCGACAAAAAGGAAAGCTTCCTCCTGCAACATTGTTTGCCATCCTATGATGCACATGTATGCACAATATGGGCATATTATTACAAACTATGCCTTGATTCTAGCCATAGCATTGGTCTATTGACCCGAAAGCCAAGAAACCTCGAATGAGATATGTCATTTTGTGAAGGTTTCTTTAAGACATAATCAATATACCAAGTTAGATATTTTTCCTTCTAACTATGTCACATAATATAACACCACGCGAAGGTTTCACATTCTTTTGATCGTTTTTGAATTTTTTATGCCCGTTTTAAACTATATATAATGTTTTATCTTTTACTTAATTTTTATTTACAAATATATAATATTTGAGTGTAGATAGATAGGTCTTATTTTTTTGCAAATTTTGATATATTATTTGTATTTTTCCGAATTAGAATAATTTAGTTATGATTTTTCAAAGTTTAATGAGATAAAATAAAAAATAGCTACGCCGAGGACAGCCGTTGGCGTATGCTACGCCGAGTGAAGCCGTCGGTATAGCATAGGATATGCCGAGGGCAATTCTACGCCGACGGCTGCTTGGCGGGCTGGCACAGACGATGTTTGGCTACGTCGACGTCAGCGACCGACGTTGGCATAGCTTTCCATTCCTGTAGTGCTGCTTTATCTGCTCTTCAGGCGGGGGACTTTTGGTTTGTAGCTTGCTGCAAAGATTGTAAATATTCTTCAGCTCGAGGGTATTTGGAAATCTGTCCCCAACTTGCAATCCTTTAGGTCAATGCTTCCTTCCATGCTAGAAAGGTTTTTCATATTACCAAGAGCTCTAATGTAAAAGCACACCATCAGATGGTACTTTGCTTGTGTGTTTCCCTTCACGCTCCTCTCCGTAAAATGCTGCTAAATTAATAAAACATCCAGTTTATAAAAAAAAGACTGCATACTGGTACTAATTGATGCACATTTGCAATGTCGAATGCACAAGCCAACTTTTCTTTAACCTGCATAGAGACAATTCCTCTTGCATTCCCGGGTGGGATAGGTGCCTATGTGTCAGCTGCAGTAACTGTCCCTCC
Organism: Avena insularis; assembly: GCA_023614405.1. Classification (NCBI taxonomy): domain Eukaryota; kingdom Viridiplantae; phylum Streptophyta; class Magnoliopsida; order Poales; family Poaceae; genus Avena; species Avena insularis. Next base: position 22,558,889 of record CM042689.1, on the reverse strand, counting down.
ACCACTTTTATCAATACAGTTTTGGATGGCTAAATATGCACACATGGGAGGAGACAAAAGTGATATTTTTCAAATCCAACTGCTATTTGTTTTCAGGAAATTTAACTGCTTTTTTTTGGCAAATGCTATGTGTGGTCGCCTGGTCACTACTGTCAAAGTCTTGGCACCGCCGCAAAATAGTTCTGGATGTAGCATTTTTCTTTGTATATGTAGCATTTTCAGAAATGAAATGCGACATCGTTTCGCACCGGATCAGAAAAAATTGCAACATGTAGCAAAATCTTTTGCAACATCGTGAGCATGCTCATGTAGCAAAAAAAAAGTTGTATGTAGAACAACCAAATTTGTTTGTAGCAAAATATAAGAAACGTGTCGCAATCTGTAATCAAAAAATCTAATGCATCCAACATTTTTTACCTAACTCATCGAACACTAAAGGAACATTTACGTAGCATTGGAGCAATCTTCTATACCATGCAAAAAAACATTGTAGGAGTAGCACTTTACGCATACCAGCCGCTTAAAATCGTGTATACAAGACGCTGAAAAATCGTGTATACCAGCCGCTTAAAAGCGTTTTACGGTTTTCATTTACGGGATCTGTTTGGCACGGAATATCGCACAGTACCGTAACATCAAAATCTTCAGCACAAATCCATTTGAGCTCAGAACCAAAGCCGCCTCGTCCGCTGCCAACATGTTACCATGATTTGAGGCTTTTACACAAGAAATGGACCATAAAAAAACACGAAACGGATCAACGGGACCATCTCGTGAAGATTTATACTTGGAACTAGAACTCAACATATGAAGAACACTACCAGAATTGGGACGGCACAACCGATTTAGAGATCGGAAAAATTCAAAATCGAGAATAAGGGGATCCAGGATAGTTGGTTCCCATAATATTTTCCAAGATCTGGTCTCTCCGTCATCATATTTGCGCGCCCAGGCCAAACAGAATCAAACGAGTGGCGGCATTGAACTTTGTGTGGACCGTCGGAGATGCTGACCGACGAGGATCGATCTGACTCCACTCTACAACTTCCAAATGCAACACGACCATGAGAGGAGAATGGGAGGAAAGGGATGGCTATCTATTGTGCTCATAGGGGACTTTTGGGCAAGACTAGTGGAGGTGAGCGACATGAGCGTTGGCATAATTATCCATCGGTGCAGAACAACATTTTTAGATTTTCGGAATCTCCTCGTTTTCATATGATACGCCCCCATTCTAATCTCCTCGTTTTGATCAAATCTCGCTTTTGCTGAAACGAGGAGCGAGGGACGGGTCGCTCTGCAAAATTCCAATGCGCGTCGCTCCGCTCTCTGATTTTAGATTCGCAGATTTGGTGTGTTCGACACCGCTCCCTCGGCTCTGGTCGTGGAGTTCGGAGCTGGAGTGCTACCGAACAGGCCCTAATTCTGACTCACTTGTATCTTTACATCAATCGGACCATAGAAAACAGTGTTTTCCTTTTTTTTCAAGAAGTCCAACTACTCTTGTATTTTCGAAATGAACAATTAATTAAGAGAAAGCCATGGGCTAGGCTCCGGCAGGGGCCCAGTAAAAGGTAGCATATGGGCTTATTTTGCTGGGTATACCCGATCCCAACAAACGAGCAAAAATTCCCTCAAAAACAAAAGAGCAAAAATCCCAAGAACCCTAAGCCCCCAATCCCACTGAGCTCATCACTCATCTCCTCCCATGGATCTCACCTTCGAGCGACTGAAGCTTTCCGATGCCGACGGCGGCGGCGAGGACCGGCTGAGTGCTCTACCGGACGACCTGCTCATAGCCATCCTAGTCCTGGTCGACGACGCCGCCGCGGCCGCTCGGACCAGCATCCTCGCCAGCCGCTGGCGCCGTCTCTGGGCCCTCCTCCCGGAGCTCAGATTCTCCTACATCGAGCACCACCGCATAGGCGCCGCTCTCGCAGCCCATGAAGCGCCGGACCTAAGCCGCCTCGTCGCGCTCACCGAGGATTCGTCTCCAAAGTCCGTGTCGGCTTGGCTTCCCATCGCCGCGCGCGGCCTCTCTGGCGCCATACACCTCGAGGTGGTGCGGACGGAGAGCGAGACCGAGGCCGAGGACACAGGCGCCATTGATCTGCCTTGCTTCGAGAAGGCCACCGCCATCATGGTCAAGCTTGGGTTTCTTGACCTCGCCCTGCCGCCATCCGGAGTTTTCGCCCGGCTCGGTGATCTACAGCTGGTTGACATCCAGCTACATGGTCAGTCAAGCGGGATCGGTGATCTTCTCTCCTCCCAGCGGTGCCCATCCTTGAGGTTCCTCCTCGTCAGTGATGTCCGGGGCCTAGACAGCTTCAGCATCCACTCGGACTCTCTGCTACACATGAAGCTGTCGTCTTTGCATCATTTACAGCAGCTCACTGTCATGGCACCGGCTCTCAAAAGGTTAAAAGTGAGCAGTTGCTTTACCGATCCTCTGAATCCAGATCTATCAGTTGCCAACATCTCAGCACCTCAGCTGACGGCGCTCGGGTGGAAGAATGTTATTGAGCCAAGTTCTATCCTCCTTGACAAGATGATGCATCTCGAACAGCTAAGCGTCCAACTTTTTATTGTAGAAAAGGAGGAGGTTTTTAGACACAATCACTATTGCATGAAGCTTTTGCGGCTCTCTGAGCGCATCCACAATCTTCATCTCCTGATTTACTATCTGCTGGTGAGTCCTTTTTTATGCCATCACTGTAATGTGTCGATAGATAGTGAGGAAAACATAGAGTTTCAATTTAAGGAATATGCATGCATTTTTCTAAATAAAACTCAAGGAATATGCAATGTTATATCATTTGTTTCGGTTTGCATGTCTCTGCAACATGGCTTAGTGCACCTAGTCAAATTCTTTCCAGTAGTTGACATTGAACTTGCGTACTACCATATTATACTATTAGTTATCAAAGTGACTTGAATGCTTCAGAGTGGGGATAATTTGATCATTAGCACTCCATGGAATACCCCCAATTCAAAACCCTCCATCACACAAAAAACTGTGTACTCATTTCCTGTTTGTGAGTCACTGTAGAATATTAGGTATTTTTATATCTTCCCAACTGTTATATATAATTGTATTTTTCGTGACTTCCTACAAATCCACAGAACATATATATTGGGCCATATTGGATGGAACACATGCCAAGACTTCCATATATTACATCCTTGAAGTTGCAAGTAGCAGCAAATGGTCATTCCTTGGGAGCCACCTCATTTGATGTTCTAAGGAGGTGTACTGGTGTGAAAAAGCTGTATCTTAATTTTCTGCCTGAAAGTCAACTTGAGGTAATACTATTGATAATTTGATTATCTAATACTCCCTCCGATCCTAAATAAGTGTCACGGTTTTGAACTAACTCTAGTTTAAAATGGCGACACTTATTTAGGATCGGAGGTAGTACTTGAATTATCAGAGAAGTCTTAGAAGGAATATGTGAATCTGCATTTCTAGGGATTCAAAAAAAGGAATATGCATTTGCAGTAACAAATAGGTTTGAGCTGCATTATTGGTCTGATGTTGACATTTTTGCTCCATGATCATGTCTATCTTAAATATATGGCTTATGTATATCCAAATGAGAACACTTGGCTCTTCATTTCTGAAAGCAGCATACTTGAGTACATGACAAGGGTTGCTGAGTTGGTAATATGTTTTGTTTGAAAAAATTGTCAATCTGATGGAATGAGAAACTATAAGAAGTGTTCCTGTTTCTAGCAAAGAAATTGGAGATCTCATTTCTCTTCTCCATGAAGATCATCTTGACTATAGGTTATGTAAAATTCAATACCCGAGGATTTGTGTGCATGTTATAGACTTATAGTAGCGATGTCCATTGTACTTGTATTTTCATCATAATTTCTGCAGTAGGTGGGTTGGCTTTAAAGTTCAAACTAATTTCCAGGTGTTATTCTATTGTAATTTTTTTATGGTATATCTCGAAGTATCAACCAAGTTTAATAGCATGATGGTATACGGAACCCTCTCTTAATTTAAGTTATAAAACCATATAAGTTGACAAAAATCCCTTGTTTTAGGAACAAACTCTGTGCCCATCAGGCATATAAGTTGACAAAAATCCCTTGTTTCAGGAACAAACTCTGTGCCCATCAGGATGCAACTGTGATCAGCCATCAAACTGGAGAATGGAGGAGCTTGCGCTGAATTACCTTGAAGAAATAGTAATCGATGGCATGAGGGGCACTGAACATGAAATGGCTCTTGTGCAATGGTTATTCCATTGGGCAACAGTACTAAAAAGGATGCAAATAATTTTCCATGAGTCAGGCGCTGAAAGCAAGGCCAAAGAGCTCCTCCAGTTATTATTACAAAGCTTCTATGACGTGAAGATTAGTATATATGTTCCATAATACTTGGTCACCACTTTGTCGCTCACACTGGTTTTAGTTCCAGCATCTTTAATTTTTGTGAGAATGAACTCCTGTAACTTGTTTTCCGGTATATGCGGGAGGGACTAAACTATTATGTATGAGGGAGTGCTGTGAAATTTGTGTCAAGTGCCCTAGAATATATTGTTAATGTAATGCTGTAGAAATGAAGGGTGAGTTGACGACTTGCTCGTCCAGCAAATCTGTTGAAATTTTCGGCATTCTGGAAGTTCATGTGATGTTGCTGAAGCAAAATGATCAATGTGCTGGACTGGTAGGAACAGGAAGCTGCCAAGCTGAACTGTCATTTTGGTTTAGTCCACAGACAGTACAGTAGTTGGTGGCAAGTGCAGTGGACATGTAAGTCAGGTTTTCATGTAAGTATTGTTCTTTGATGTATGGAGTAGTGAGTCCGGGATGATAACGCCTCCTCCAACCGAGAAGATTGACTTGAATTACCAGGTTTTCTTTTTCGGAAGTGTCCACAGCTGGTAGGGGTAGAACGCCCGTGTCAAACTGGGGTTCCTGCTGCCCCGTCGACATTGTTCTTCCAGATTGTGTTGTCGATTCTGAAACGGAACATTTCGTTTTTTGTGTGTGTGTGCCATGCACCATCCTCTCTTTGCGCTCTCATCATTAGTGTTTTCTATCATGGAAGTGTCACTAGCACCACACGTTTTTGTCCAGGAAACCAAAATAACTTTCCCGAAAAAATCCACTCACGCTATGTGGCTTCTACATGTTCTGTTTAAGCTTCAACTCTGAAATTATGCACAGGCTTCAGCGTGTAAGTCCCGATCGGTGCATGTCAATCGGCACAGATGCCCTCTCCCCTAAACCAGAAACCCTAATCAGGTTTAGGCACTACTAGAACCCTTGGTGGTGGAACTCCTGGGTTGGATGGAATATTGTTGCAAGCCTGCGGAGCGATCTTTGCATTCGCTTCAGAAATGATGACAGAATATGTTGCAAGCCTGCGGAGCGATCTCTGCCTTCGCTTCAGAAATGATGACAATGTTACAGATATTTGCGAAGAAATGTGTATACCGCATTTCATACCAAGCATGGACCTAAACGAGGTCAGAAGCATTCTATATTTGAAGAAACAAGAGAAAATACTCCAAACCGAGTGTGCTGCGATAAACTTTTCTATATTTATCAATCGACCAATAACAGCAAAATTTACAAGAATTCTAGAGATGATTTCAGCTACTATTACGTTGGGAATAAGCAATACACACATTAGAACATTATTATAGAAGGTTCATGAGCACTCAGATAAGAATAAACCTGACAACTACAAAATTCTGAAGGACACAACCTGGATGATATTTCTGATAAGTAAGTTTACACATTGTTCTCCTGGAAATCAAATGATAATAGATACAAGCTCTGATCATTGGTTGCATTCACATTTCTGGTTTTTTTAGATAAATTACAAATGTGAGCATGACCTTCAGTTAAAAGTTCTAATACTGAAAGAGAACTGTTGGGCTGACCTTTCATACTGAAGTGTCGCAACCCCCGGCCACATTTGTCAGGACTAATTGCTACCGATCTTCTCCTTTTCTTCTTGATGCTGCTTTTGAGATAATTTAGTCAACTAAAACAAGTATGAGAGGAAAACGCTATTCCAAATGTTTCACCTGAGAATAATTAATTCACTGCTCATGTAAACTCATTGATTGATTGATCACCCCGTTGTATGCATTCTGAACGCAAGAAGAACCGCATCAACGCCGGCCTGAAGTTGGCGGTGGCCATCGCGCTGCCGGTGTTGTTTGGCCTCTGGTGGGGGTGATGAGATTGTGAGGACGCGAGTGCTCGCCGGCTCGGCAAGGGAAAGTTCCTCTGCTTCCTTGAGAGAGGCCCACCGCTCGAGATATGTGCTCCAACCTCATGCGACGGCACCCACTGTTCACCTGCCATTTTAGGAAATATTCTCCCATCTCCCTTTCCTTTTCGACTAGCTGCTATTGTTTTCATTGCTACAAAGGTAATTGTGGTTGAAATTTCCATTTTACAATACCTATGTTTCAGCCCCAGAGCTGAAAATGCAAGTTCGAGCCCGGACTGGCCTAAACGTGTATGGGGATTTCAAACAAAATATGTACTAATTTAATCATCTATGGATTAAAAAATAAATTGTCACACCTATTGTCATTAGACTTCTACTAGGTTTAGTACAACCAAAAAATATTTTTATGTATTAAGAAAACGCATGTAGAGCGGTGGCGGAGCCAGGAATTTTATATTGGGTATCCGGGGAAAAAAATCAGCACACCAATATAATATATGTTGGTATATTGACAATAGAAAAACCAAACTACAAATTATTCATAATAGTGACATCGTCTAGAGCAAATAAATTAAACCGTAATAACTATACCTTTTTATAAATCTATGATCCCATTTTTGAAATCACGTATTAAGCGTCATCATCTTTTAATTGCAAGATGAATCAGCACTCAAGAGAAGTAACCAAGCACCCCATTTTAGAGATCTTAATTGGAGAAAATCAAAAACAAAAAATTACAAGTGAAATACTTCTTACCGTAGCATTAGCACCAACTGATCAATTATGATTATAATTCTGAATTCAAGTTAAAACGGGATCAAATCTGATTCTGAATTCAAGGTTAAAAATAGAAATTTAATTCAAGGTTAAAAATAAAAATTATAATGCTGCCGGACTACGGGGACGGGCGGCCGGCCGCCGGCCGCGGGACCGCGAGAGCAGGAGACGTCCGACTGCAATTGCGGCGGAATGCCGGCGTGCGAGGAGCGCTTGACGCGCGGCGGCATGCGGCGAGCGGCCGGGCGCACTGCTAGAGATGCGCCGTTAGGGGGGTTTGCTTCGTGCCTGCTCGGTTCGATCGATTCGATCGCTACCATGGGGCCAGGAGCTATGACCTATGGCGTGGATCGGTACTCGGTAAGAGGCCAACTAAAGGCCAAGTTGCAGTTTTGGCCCAAGTTGGATTGGTTGCAGCCGGGAGCCCTCTGGGACGCTCGTTCTTTCGATTTTTACGAGTCCAATACGCACGAACGAACCCTAATATGTATGTATACATGCATACAGAACCTTATATACTGAATTTTTCTGCAAAAAATATTGGGTATACATTGCATATCTATGAATAGTTCTAGCTCCGCCCATGATGTAGAGACGTTGTGCATATATTTCAAGAACATGTTCACTTAACTCGTTCACGTTTTCTGTACTTCACAACATATATTACAAACTCTGCAATAAAATGGCTTCGGAGGCCATGATCTTGTTCCCCCTTTTAAGAAACAAAGATGACAAACTTCATCATGTTTGATTGTAACTAGCATGGTGGAACTCGCAAATGCGAGGAAATTATCTTTAGTGTCTTTTAAATATTAAGTATTTATTTTTTGTCATGTCAGACATTTTTTTCCTCCAAGCAATCCTTTGTGGGAACACAAATGAAATTTTAAACATCATTATAGGCTTAAATGAGTGAGTGAGCTTTATTTTGTATAGGCTTTTGCCAGTGCGAAATAACAAAATAAAATATGGAAGGTTTTCAAAAAATCTAGTGATTTTGACTGATGTATTTGTCATAACTTGGTAATATCAGGGCTGCCAGGACAAAAAACAATTTATCCCTTGAGCCCTCTGGATCAATTATCAACAATTATCGCATGTGTTCCCTAGTTATGTGATGTGAGGACATCTTTTATAATTGTTGTTAAAATTTGTTTTATTGCTTATAGAACCCTATTCTTTCTATTTACCTAATACATGCATACAATTCTAAAGGTGTACCTTTAATTTATTTGTATAATAGGATGTCGCTAAGAAATATAAAAAATGAAATATATGATGTTGTTATCATGATATTTATAATATGTTGATGCTAAAAATTATACTGCTTGGCGATATTTTGGACATATCTTAAGTAAAAATTCCAGACTTTGACTATAGATAATGTTTTTTTTGGCAGGGGCTATAGATAATGTTTTATATTTATACTGTGATCTTGTGTTTGGATTCCTCGCAAAAATTAGTCGTGAAAGTTAAATATTAAAGAAAATTTCAATGTCCAAAATGATATCTTGTGATATCAATAGAATAATATTAGATATTATATAGATGAAAAATATATATTAGGAATTAGTGAAGAAATTACTTGCCAACATGTTGCAACGTTTCATAGGTATTTGTTCCACTCCCATGAGTTCTGTAGTAGGAAATCATTATGATTCTATAATTGGAATATAATTTGGCTAGCAAGAGCATATGTGACAAACCATCTGTTAGGTACAAACGAATCTTACCTCCATTTGCAATTGCAACCTAACATGTATGGATAAAATCATCAACATAATAATAATGTCCTCTTATATAAATTATTTTTTATTATAGGAACTATTACTGCATATAATACTTATAATCAGTTCATGACTTTATTGGTTTCGATAGAAAGTTTAGCAAAGATGAACATCTCCAAGTCGAGTAGTCTTCAATGCTTTGTATGTATGTTAAAATCTCTTACAATCGTTTTTTACACAAAATGGTAGTGGTTGTATGATATGATGAAATATACCTAAATAATTAATGAATTAAGGAGGCATGTTGTGTTGCATAATAGAGTATGTGAGTTAGATGGGCATATCTTGTTCTATGATTCAATATCCAGCTAGTTTTTTAATGTAGAAACATGATATTATTAGAATAATATCTTGTTATATATATGCTATTTGTAAATAAACATTTTTTTGATAAATCACACTTCTTTAGGGTCTCTTTATGTCATAGGAAAAGAAAGAGAAGGAATAAAAATATTAAATTTGGCAAAAAAAGTAAGTGCAAATTACATGAATGAAAAAGATAGGCATAGTTAACTTTATATACATAGGAAATATACTGTGAGTGACTGCAAGAAGAGGTGGTTGATTTGATATTGAAATTATTGTGGTATTTGAGAAGATGGGAAAGAAACATAGGAATTTTCTGGCATCTTAATATGACTGCAAATCACCTATATCAAAGTTGTGTAAGCATTTGAATCCTATAAAATTGTATAAATTCTTAAACTGAGGTTTATCCTAATATAATCTATATTTCATAAGTATTTAACATATATATTTACATTTATTCTCTAATTTCCATTTTATTAGGTGTATTTTTCATGCGTTGTGACCAAGACAGTGATTTGAGGATAATTTGGGTTTGAAAACTTTGGTTAGATTGTTAATTGAAAGAGTAATTACCGGCAATAGAATTAATGATCCTTCCAGTTTTAGAGGGGCGTCGTTATAACAATTAATCTGAAAATTCCAAATTTACCTGAAACACAAATACACCTAATAAAAAGAACAAGTGGAGTACCTAATAAATAAATTCACTCGACCATTGTCATGGAAAAATATCAAGTATATATGTAGAAAATTACCTATTTTCTGCGTACCTAATCCCAGTTTGCAGTTAGAAAAAATAGTATTTATAATCATCCTCAAATTACCTTGCTATAAAGCAATGGAGTAAGTATACAACACTTGATGAAGTTAATGATGATATATTTGGAGCTTTACATGAAATATGTCATATTCTAATTTAGTTATATGTGATTATAAATAAAATGTTGACCAACCATAGCTGTCCATGGACACATAACAAAAAGTGATAATGATACCATGATACACAATAGTAACTACACGATCAATTGTGTACATTTAGACATTGCCAGCTGATGTATAGTCATTGAAAGCAAGAGCCATGCAAATATATATACTAAAAAACATAAATTGTGTTGAAACATGGTATTGTAGTTATAGCAAACGTCGTGAAGGACCATCAAAAAAGGCTATACCTGCGTTGAGCTGGCTGCCTCTATGATTCCTATCCATTCTATTTTTTCGGGTATCCCTCGCTCTGGTTCCATATACGTTACGTTCCCTCGACTTATCTGTACGCAACAGGCAAGAAGATCACATGGCATGATTTTATGATGCACCTTAGACGATGATGGTTTCTAATGGAACAAAGCCAAAATAATAAACATACAAAATATTTTAGTTCTATGGGTCGAGAAGTGTCTCAATAATGCAGACAGGAACCGATATATTTTATGGCTCATGTGTATTCCCCTTTGATGGTGGTCTTTTGAGTACCATGTAACAATAAAGAAGCATGTGTTTTAAAGTAACATAGTGAATTGGTGATACCATTGATCTCATAATCGCTACTACCTCTTACATCGTGTGAGAAATCTGGACAAGGAAGTAGTAGGAAGACAAAGGCGCACACCTATCAACTTTTTTAAGGTGTAGTATGTAATTTCAAAGTATATACATACAAGGCAAACTACTCACACATGGAGGAAAGCAACATCATCATAATATTATGAATGGAATAGAGGGTGATAGATGAGTATTTGTGCAAATCCACAATAGGGTTTAGGAATAATAACAAGATGAATGCAAATGAGACATGGGGGTGATGATGATGATGATGATGATGATGAATATGCAACGGTTGATGATGAGAGTGATTCCTATGCCTCCAAGGATATTACAGCCAGTGAGGATCAAAGCTCTTCCGCTAGTTCCCCCTCTAGACCCCTTTCGGAGGTGAGGTTTCTGCGAGTTGTGGCGTCTCTATATGTGGGATATTAGATCCGTCTGCATGGGGTAAACCTATTTGACGAGGCGACTTCAACACCGCATGGTATAGGCGCATACAGGCGGGCCCCATTCATATCGGCGGTCATTAAAACTCCTCTTTTCCTCTTCTGAATTGCTTTCTCTTTGACTTTTCTGCCAAGTGCATGAATAATTTTTTAGAGGGATTTAATGGCTTTCAATTCGCATATTTGTGCCAAAAAATGACAACTTTAATTGTAACATCCATTGACACCTTAAATTTCGGGATCCTTATGAAACAAGCAATAAAAGGTGTGCATGGGCATGGTAAAATATCAAAATCCTATAACTACTCATGCAAAAAACATGGTAAATATGCTGTAAAAAATATACTCGTCATGTACTAATTGTATGGCCCTCATGGAGAATAAAATTGGCCTCATACATATAGTAGGGGTCCGCTACCGCGAGGCATGAAACTTCCTCTGTTGTGATAACAAAGAATAGATAGAGTGCAAATAGGGGGACCAAGTTGGATCGAATCGTTTCATGTGAAACATGTCAAAGATATGATCAAATCGTAGGAAGAACACATCCCGAGAGATTTATCAACAAAGGACAAGTCATGTGGCACCTTAGCCACAAAAAAGCGCGTATGTTGGATCTTCTGATGAAAGAAGATGTTTCTCTGTTGATAGAACAAGGTCATGTAGATTCTTCAGATACCTAGTTACACCTTTGAGCGTATTCAGTGGTAGCATCGCTTCACTTGCGACATGATATGTCCGTGCGTTGAGGGTACCCTATCATGAACCTTCGAGTCTTCACTGATTTTGTGTTTTGGAGTGGCGGAGTCTTCACATCGATAAGTTTCTCGTCCAATCCATGCTCTATTTTCTGTGATCCATGGTTGAATTCCTCACATTGGCTATTTAGATGAGTTCATCATATTTTGAGATTATTTTTGATTCTTCACATTAGGATTTGTAATTTCTGCCTATAATCGTTTGTTTATGTGATAGAAACTTGATGCCTATATTTTTATTTGAAAATTTTGTAGCACAATGCATAACATTGGAAAGATTTTCCGCTCGGGCAAGGGCTCAGGGACGACAGGGGCCTCGGGTTCCACTAGGCCGCCGGTTTCGAAAAAGAGGCGTTCGGAGGTGGATAGCTTGAGAGCCGCCATGAGCCGTGATACGTCCAATTTGCATCACCATTCTATATCATAATTTGCCTATATTCATTGATATATATCTTATTATTAGGTATTACTTATGTCTTTTCCATGATTTTTGCATGTTGGATGATTTTTAGAGGATGCACTGCCGGAGTCTGGATTCTGATGGAAAAAGAGGTGTTTTGATGCAATTTCACGAATATCAGAAAAATACCAAAAAATATTGGAAAATTATATTTTCCCAGAAGACGGAGGAAGCCAGAAGGGGAGGCATAGCTGGGCCACAGGGGGTCCCCACACCCCTAGGCCACGCCTAGGGCAGGTGTGGCCCACCTGCTCGGCTCCCGACTCCGCCCTCTCGCCTATATCTTCCTCACGGAACCCTAACACCAAGGGGGCGACCATAGATAGATTTCCACCGCCTCTTCGGGGCGGAAAACACTAAGAGAGAAAGATCTCTCCGGCAGACAGATTTCTGCCGGGGAAACTCCTTCCTGGATAGGGGAGATCGTCGCCATCAACACCTTCATCAATCTAGGCTTCATCGGGATCATCATCATCATCATCATCATCATCATCATACACACCATCATCTCCATCAGCACCATCATCACCACTTCGTCCCGTTGTAACAATTGTGTTGGATATTGCACTAGTTCTTAGGGGAAACTTTCCAGGTGTTAATTACTGTTGTAGTTGATGCTTGTGAGTGGAACCATTGGATTATTGTTTATGTTTAGATTGTTATCCATCACCATATCATATTTTATCTTGATCCATATGATGTCTTGTGAGTAGTTCGTTTAGTTCTTGAGGACATGGGAGAAGTCATGTTGTTAGTATTGGATTTGTGTTGAGTTATTATTCAGTATTTAAGTTGTGGTGCTATTCTTCTAGTGGTGTCATGTGAACGTCGACTACATGATACTTCACCATTTATAGGCCTAGGGGAATGCATTGTTTATTTGGCTACTAATTGTGGGGTTGCCGGAGTGATAGAAACCTGAACCCCCGTTAGGACACCTTTGAACAAGGGAGCGTAGGATCTCAGAGTTTAAGGCTGTGGTTAGGTTTATATCTTAATTACTTTCCTGTAGTTGCGGATGCTTGTAGGGGGTTTAATCACAAGTATGTATTAGTCCAAGTAAGGTTGGTACATTAGCACAGGTTCACCCACACAACACTTACAACACCAAAGAAGAGTACTTAGCTATTTGAAGCGAAAGCACTTGATAGAATTCCCATGTGTCCTCGAGAACGTTTGGTCCTTATAAGTATTTTCACCGTCTTGTTCTTTGCTAAGAAAGGATTGGGCCACTTGCTGCGTTTGTTCTTTGTATTTATTACTTGCACTTTGTTTTGTTGCTTTATCAGAAAACCCCTAAAAATCTGTTTGCTAAGTATTTACAGAGAGTTCCTGCTCGATACCACTAGTCAATACCTTCTGCTCCTCATTGGGATCGACACTCCTATTTATTGAAAGTACTGCGATACACCCCCTATACTTGTGGGTCATCAAGACTACTTTCTGGCGCCGTTGCCAGGGAGTGAAGCGCTATTGAAGAGTGGAACTGGTAAAGGAAACTTCTACTGCGAGTATTGCTTTTGGTTACTGCTTGTTACTTTGTTTCCAATATGGATAACCCACTTGGTTTTCTGTTTGGGAAAACTACTACCATTGTTAGGGTAGTAGATGAACCACCACCTGTTGAGATAGATCCTTTTAAGATACCTACAAGTATTGTTGATCGTGTTATGGATAATTATTATTTTGGGGATGGAACTGTCCATCCTGGTGATCATTTGCTTTTTATCCATGAATTATGCGGGTTGTTTAAGTGTGCAGGTATCACAACTAAACAGGCGAAGAAGAAGTTACTCTCTATATCCTTGAAAGGGAGAGCTGAAGAATGGTATAAGCTACTGAAGAATGGACAATCCATGGAATGGGAGGTAATGGCATCTCTCTTTTATTCTAAATTCTATCCTCCCAGTGAGATTCATAAGGATAGAAATCTGATATATAACTTTTGGCCTCGTGATGGAGAGAGTATAGCTCAAGCTTGGGGGAGATTGAAGTTACTAATGCGTAAATGTCCTATTCATGAACTCCCTAACAATATTATTATCAATAACTTTTATGCTAGGCTTTCTCTTCATGATAAAGATTTACTAGATGCTTCTTGTGCTGGATCATTCACACGTATGAAGGAAGAAGCTAAATGGGATCTACTAGACCGTATTCAAGAGAACATTGAAGCTTGGGAGAATGACAAAGGAAGAAAGTCAAGTATAAACTATGAGTATGAATGCATTAAATCTTTTACGGGAACTGATGACTTCCGTGATATTAGTAATGAGTTTGGTATTGATTCCCAAAGTATTGCCAACTATTTTAAAGCCTTTGCCTCTTACATAGAAATTCCCAAGAAGAAGTGGAATAAGTACCATGCTCCTTATAAAGATGTTGTTTGCCATGTTCCTTTTAGAAGTACTGAAGTTTTTACTACTAATCATATTGTGCCTGAACCTTATGTTGAGAAAATACCTTTTCCAACTAAGGTAAATGAGTATTCTATGATGATTAGTGCAAATAATAAAGGTACTAAGAAAACTGTGGAGCCTAATGAGCAATTGAATATTGAACCTGTGGTAGCTATTGTGAAAGACCCTGTCACTAGAAATATAGAGGACGAGCATATTGTCTTCTGTAAAGACGCTTCTAATATTATCTCTCATCGTAGTAAGGCTAGAAAAGCTAGTGTTCCTGTGCTTTCTGTTAAAATTGGTGATCATTGCTACTATGGTTTATGTGATATTGGTGCTAGTTCTAGTGTTATTCCTTATGAGCTTTACAGGGAAATTATGCATGAAATTGGTCCTTGTGAGCTTGAGGACATTGATGTGGTTATTCACCTTGATAATAAGGAGACCATTTGCCTTATTGGTATTGTAATAGATGTGTAGGTTCTCTATGGTAAGATTAAATATCCAGCTGATTTTCTAGTGCTTAATTCAGCAGCTAGCAAAACTTGTCCTATCATTTTTGGTAGACCTTTCTTGAACACTTGTGGATATATTATAGATTGTAAGAAAGAGAAAGTTTTAACTAAGTTTGATGGAGAGTCTTATGAGTTTAACTTTTCCAAATTTGCTAAAGCTCCTTGTGAAAATAGCTTGCCTAATAAAGATTTTAGGATGGAACAACTTGCTTCTATTGATCCAGTTTATGACCTTGGACCCCTTTTTGATGACTATAAGTATGCTCATTCTGATGATATAGTTGTTTCCTATGAGAGTTACATTGTCAACTTTATTCAAAGTTCTACTAAAAGTTATTATGAGAGAGGGAAACATGGTTTTATGCATCTCAATAATGTTAAGTTTCCCCGTTTTATGTTGAAAGCTTTGAAGTTGCATTTGTTTTGTCTTTCTATGCTAGTGCCTTTTTGTTTTAACAATTTGTTTTCTCATGACACTCCCATGCATAGGAAGTGGGTTAGACTCAAATGTGTTGGTTATTTGCTTCTTGATGCTCTTTTTCACTCGAGATTTATATCTCCTTTGTGAGCATCTTTGAAAGTTTCAGGCCTAACTTAAAGGCACCAAAGAAAAGTACTTGTTGGGAGATAACCCAAGAGTTTGGTTGAGTCTTGGAAGTTATTACCTCTGTAATAACCGCTCCTTATCCTTTTTGTTTCGGTTTTTGTGTCAAGTTCAACTACTTTTGAGAAGTGGAGGAGTTGTGAAAAGTGGCTGTCCTGGGACAGATTTTTGTGCTGTATTGAAAAAATTCGTGAGGGAGATCAGTACGTCGGATGGAGCTGTATTTTTATGTGCTTGTTCTCCAAGTTGTTACACAACTTTCATTAGTTCTGCACTTTTTTATTTGAGCAACAGAAGGTTTTCGAAAAAATCAATCTTTACCTGCTGGTCTGTTTTGATAGATTTCCGTTATCATTTGCATTTGCCTCTTATAGAAGCCCTTGTTTTGATGGATTTCAGTTGAAGTGTGTACCTAAAGGTTAATTTTTTTTCTTACACTAATGTTGCCATTGAAGTTTGTGTATTGCCTTGTGAGAAAAGGAATTTCCAGGAGAAGGAGGAAAGGAGTGTGCAGAGTTCATCTTTGAATAGGTAAAAGTGGTGAAAACAGAAGGTTCGTGAAACCCCAATCTTTTTATATTTTTGATGTTTTTAATACATAAGGGAAGTTACGAGATGAAACATAGGAGGAACCGGAGTCCGGGGTGGCCAAACCCACCCCAGGCGCGGCCCCCAGCTGGCCGCGCCTGGAGGGGGTGTGCCTCCCCCGAGCTCCGGCTCCGCCTCGTTTTCGTATCAAAACCTTCCTTATGTATTGAAAATTCGTAATATATAACCCCCCCGGATCCCCCGAGGTTCGTGCATCGTGTTCTCGTCGTGTTTTCGTTTCGATCTGTTTCTATCAGGAAAACTTCTCAAGTTTAGAGCACCATGGTTTTCGCCAACGACAAAGGCAAGAAGCCCGAGGAAGGTGATCCTCACAAACCCAAGGAGGAGGATATTTTGGTAGGTGATGAAGAAGACATGGAGGAGGACAAGCAACCGGACACCCGCGCTACCGTCGTAAGCATTGGAGTGGTGGCAAAACCTGTCAAGCTTAGGAGGACAGCACAGATGTCTACAGGAGGGAAACCTCCACGTCATACCCTCTCTCCATGGTCACCTCCTCCACGCACCAAGAAACCTTTCCATACTCTTATACATGAGCGTCAATATCAATGTTCCCAAAGGGAACTTGCCCTCGATATGGGATATGCCTCGTTCTAACCATGCAGGGGAGGAGCATACTAAGAAGGAAGAGTGGGGAAAGAATAACAAGGACTAGAATTCTCGGCCCGATATGATCATGAACCGTATTGAGTAGAATTCAGAGTTGATTCGTACTCTGACCTTTGAGATTGAGGATTTGAAGAAACTTATTGAAGAGCTATCAAGAGAACACCACCACCACCATCACCGAAGAAGTAATCCGTCATCAGGTTTGGCATCCCCTTGGCTTGTTCCAAGCTTGGGGGGAGTGCCGCGGTATCACCATCATTATTTTTCATCTTTTACCTTTTTAATGGATTCATATCTTTGGTAGACAGGTTACCTTTAGTTTGGTTTGCATGTGGAAGTATCTCTCCTTTAGTTGATTATCTATGTATCCCTTGGTGTGAGTGCCTTTATGGAATATTAATGAGAAGTTTCAACTTTTACTTTTTGCACTTCTTATTTTAGTTTGCAATCTCTATTATATGATGGATCTTGTTGATCAGTATTGGCATCACTTTGGGAGCAGCAAGTAAATCTAAATTGGTTTTGGCAAACCGAGCTTTGGTCAGTAGCAACACTTTTTGAGGTTTGAAAGAAAAAGAGAAAATCTTACAGGTATTTTGTATCATTTGTTTTCTTTCTTGTTGGCTCATAAGCTTAGTATTCTTTATTTAAGATCTTTTGTGTCTTCAAGGAGGATTGCGTGTTTCGATTTATCACTTGTAGGTTTGCTTGTTTCTTTCAACTTTTTTTGCTTGCTACCCAGCCTTGCTAGCCAAAAACCTGTTTTGAGAAGGCATACTTCTCATGTTTCCAATCCCTTTGAACCAAAGCCTTTGCCATTTGTGCCCACAATATCTACCTATTAGCATTTTTGCTATCCAAGCAAATTCTCAAGCTTCATCTATCTTTTGAATTTAAAACTATTTTGTTATGTGAAAACTAGTTAGTAAAGATCGCACGAACTTGATGGCACACCTTATTTCTTGCCCTAATAGACTTGAACCATTATGTCATCGAAGTTGTATATGCTTGCATCTATACGTTGGAATTAGCAGAACCGTGTTGTCACGGGGAACATTTTCAACATTGCACCTGTATGTAGTACACATTTGATATCATGCTCTTTTGTTTACGGATGTCGACAGTGTGAAATAAAGAGGCAACTTGTGAGTCCATGGAGTGATGTATGTGGGTTAGAGAAACGCCTGGAACGCTAGCCTAAGACATGCCTAATCATGGTGGAAAATTGCAGCATCACCATAGTGAGCTATCTATGAAGCATCCTCAATAAAAAGCTATGCACATAGTAAATAAAAAGATCGCTGAGATGCTCATTGTCGGCTTGCCTTGTCATTTTGGTTATGGGATAGCTCCTGTACCATGTGCAAGGGGTACCCCGTTGGAGGTTCTTTATGATACACATGTACTTACAATGACAAGAAATTACCGGTAACTAAAGTTGAGTAGCATGAGGAGCGGCCCTCATACTCAAGGGACATGAGATTGCCAACTTATATTTCGTCAAGCATATACTCCATCTTTGTGCACTTTTTTTTGACACAAAGACAGTGGGGAAGTCCCCCACTGTGTCATTTTTCATTTTATTAATAGGACACTGTACATGGTGTGAATCACAGAGTGAGTCACAAAGAATAAACAGAAAATTACGAAGTATCTAACAACATTTGCATGCCATCCAGTAAACTGGGTTTGATTCTATGTCTAATATCAGCCACTGATAATTTGAATATGCTATAACAATTATCCATGCACCTAGTGTGTTGCTCGAAGATGATGTTATTCCTGTGATTCCATAAGATCCAGCAGCCTATCATCATAGTGATGTTGAAGAACTGATCCAATGTTCTATCATGTGCCTCTTGAATCATATTGATTAGTGGATAGTTAGTATTCCATTCAATTCCAAGTTTCCACCAGAAATTTTTACTAAAGTCACATCTAAAGAAGAGATGTTCAACAGATTCAATAGTGCTTTCCTCACAAAGGACACAAGTCTCCTCATCAATGTTGAAATTTTTCCTGACAAGAAGTTCTCTGGTATTTAATCTATCATTTAGTAGCTGCCAAAAGAAGAACTTATGCTTGGGAAGACATGGATATTTACAGATCCATTCAAAGGGCTTTGGTGCATCAGGTGCTTTGATAAGGAGGTCATATACCTTTTTTGTACAGAATCTGTCTCCTCCCCATGGGAATGTCCATTTGTCTTTCTCAAGAACATTAGAATTTTGGAGGATTATACATAGACTATTCATCTGGTTTTCAGCAATAAGAGATAGTGGCAATTGGAACAAATTTAATAACTCCCCTGCAAGCTGATATTGCTTATCTTCCTCAGTTCTGATTTTTGGTTTTTTGGCAAATGAAAATAATTCAAGAAATTTATTACATAGCTCAGTGTCATGCCATTTGTCCTGCCAAAACATAGTGATGTTTCCCTGGCTAGGCACAATAGTAGTCATATTCTTGAAGTCTCTTAGAAAAGAGAGGCAATTTCTCCACCAGAAAGATCCCTTGTGTGTATTGTGATCTGGTAGGGAACCATTCTGATAGTATGCTTGCCAGATAAGTTTGACCCAAGAAATATCCAGACAGTTGAAGAATTTGTAAAGGTTTTTCATCATCATGGCCTTGTTGTGTTGTCTCAAGTTCAATATTCCTAATCCCCCTGCTTTTTTGGAAAGGCAAACCTTGTCCCAGGCAACCAGAGATTTACCTTTTTTTTCAATTTCATTCCCATGCCAAAGAAAAGTTCTTGTAGATTTGTTCACATGTTCAATATGTGTGTAGTGTAATTTCATGGCACACATAATATGGTTAGGCATAGCAGATATTATAGATTTGATGACAACAACTCTTGAACAGTGGGATAATAAATTTGAGATGCCAGCCAACATTTTATCAATTTTGCTGATCAATGGTGTAAGATCACTGACACTGGGTTTAGTTGTACCCATTGGAAGACCCAGGTATGTGAATGGCAGAGATTCAAGTCTGCAACCAAAACTATTAGCAAATGTTCTGCATCTGTCAGCTGTCATATTGATAGGGACCATAGAGGATTTATGAAAATTTATTTTAAGTCCAGTTGATTTGGAGAAATCCATCAGCAGATTCTTCAGATAGGAGAGCTGCTCCTGAATAGCAGGCAAGATGAGTAATGTATCATCTGCATACTGAAGAATTGGGTAATTCTGCACATATGCATTATCAACAGGTAGATCTAACTCATTAGTCTGCCAGGCATGGTTCACAATAATTTGCAGAAGTTCAGCAGTTGCAACAAATAATAGTGGTGATAATGGGTCACCCTGTCTGACACCTCTCTTGCATCTAATATTCTTTCCAGAGACACCATTTAGGATCACAGAAGTGTTAGCACTATTAAGTATCTTGCTGATCCATCCAATGATCTTTTCCCCAAATCCAAGGTGCTTTAGCATGGTGATGATAGTATTATATTCTATCATGTCAAAAGCTTTCTCAAAGTCAAGTTTTAAAATGATGATCTCTCTCTTGGATCTGTGGCAAATGTGTAAGTATTCAAATGCCCAAGCCAGACAATCCTGAATTTTTCTAGATTTGATAAACCCATATTGATTTTTGCTGATAATTGGAATAATAATGTTCTGTATTCTATTGGCAATAAGTTTAGTCAGAATCTTGAGTGCCATGCTAACAAGTGAGATGGGCCTGGAATCAGAAGGCTTCATGGGGTTTGAAATTTTTGGAATGAGTGCAATGTATGCAGTATTGATGCTATCAATGTCCAGCTCCCCAGAGTGAAATCTGTTGCAAAGATTGTAAAATTGGACTTTGATGATACTCCAATATTTTTTCATGAAGTAACCATTTAATCCATCAGGTCTAGGTGATTTATCATTTGGCATGAATTTGATAATATCATCAATTTCTGATTGGGTAAATGGTTCTTCTAGTGATGTGAGATCATGTGGGGAAATAATATTCTGCAGGTCAAACCTCATCTCAGTTTCAGATGTTTTTCCAAGCCTATATCTGAAGGCAGTCCATAATAGAGCAGCTTTGTGACCATGGTCAGTAATTTTATTGCCTTGTTCATCCAGCAGGGCATCAATATAATTGTTCATGTAGTTTCTTGTGGCAATGGAGTGGAAAAACTTGGTGTTTTCATTACCAAGTTTAGCCCACCTAATATTAGCCCTTTTCCTCCAATATTTTATTTTAGCTTCCAACAGTTTGGCCAGATGAGATTTTATGATATGCCTGAAATTTATCTCAGGTACAGACAAAGTTCTTTGTTCCTCAAGACCATCCAAAAGAGATAAAACTAAATTGTAGTTATCAATGACAATGTTGAGGTTGGAGATGGATTTACTCCATTTTTTGATAGCATGTCTCAAGTTTTTGAATCTGGCAGACAGATCATGTGCATCATTCTTGAACCTTCCTTTATTGACCCAGTTATTTTTCACAATATCTGATAGAGGGATAAATTTTCAAATTCCAACCAATAATCTTCAAATCTGAATAAATTTGATTTTGGTATTTCAGTACTGATTTGTATCATCTCAAGATGCCTATGATAGGGGCAATGAGGGCTCAAAGCTAGTAAGTATCATAATCTTTTGGAAGCTCTTTATGACTTGAAATCCCTGCTATCCTCCATAAAGGGACCTTTCTCCTACTTCTATGTTGAGTCAGTAAACCTACTTTCTCTCTATCTCCAGCAAGCATTTGAGTTGTTGTGTTGCAAGCATTCATATGGTGATTTATTCAATCATGTTCTTTATCTTCCTTGTTTGCACAAAACTCTTATCTATTGAGTATTACTTTGAAAGCCTTCATTGTGAAAACCTTTTTGAGCAAAGAGTGCTCCTGTTATAAAACTTCTACAAAAAAGCTTTTGTGAAACTGTTTGCCAGCTATTCTCTGACCAGGAACAAAAGTTTGCCAATTCCAATTATGATTTATCTTTATGCATCTCTATTGTGACTCCTATACTTGTTGCAAGCTAAGTTATATAATGGTGAGTTGCTTTCTTGTATGAGTTGTGTAATGGTAAGTGTGATGCTTCTTGTCCGTATTCTTTTATCAACACTTCACTCCATAAACCTATGGACATGTTTACCGAGCTCAGTTTTCGCTTGGGGACAAGCGAAGGTCTAAGCTTGGGGGGAGTTGATACGTCCAATTTGCATCACCATTTTATATCGTAATTTGCCTCTATTCATTGATATATGTCTTATTATGAGGTATTACTTATGTATTTTCCATGGTTTTTGCATGTTTGATGATTCTTGGAGGATGGACTGCCGGAGTCTGGATTCTGATGAAAAAAAGAGGTGTTTTGATGCAATTTCACGAAGATCAAAAAATACCAGAAAAATATTGGAAAATTATATTTTCCTAGAAGATGGAGGAAACCAGAAAGGGAGACGTAGCTGGTCCACATGGGGCCACACCCCCTAGGCGCGGTTCCCCCTGGGCTGCGCCTAGGGCAGGTGTGGCCCACCTGCTTGGCTCCTGACTCCGCCCTCTCGCCTATATCTTCCTCACGGAACCCTAACACCAAGGGGGTGACCACCGATAGAATTCCGCCGCCTCTGCGGGGTAGAAAACACCAAGAGAGAAAGATCTCTCTGGCAGACAGATTTCTGCTAGGGAAACTCCTTCCCGGAGAGGGGAGATCGTTGCCATCAACACCATCATCAAGCTAGGCTTCATCAGGATCATCATCATCATCCACACCATCATCTCCATCAGCACCATCATCACCACTTCGTCCTGCTATAACAATTGTGTTGGATATTGCACTAGTTCTGAGGGGAAACTTTCCCGATGTTAATTACTATTGTATTTGATGCTTGTGAGTGGAACCATTGGATTATTGTTTATGTTCAGATTGTTATCCATCACCATATCATCTTTGATCTTGATCCATATGATGTCTTGTGAGTAGTTCGTTTAGTTCTTGAGGACATGGGAGAAGTCATGTTAGTAGTGGATTTGTGTTGAGTTATTATTCAATGGTTTAGTATTTAAGTTGTGGTGCTATTCTTCTAGTGGTGTCATGTGAACGTCGACTACATGATACTTCACCATTTATGGTCCTATAGGGGAATGCATTGTGTATTTGGCTAGGGGAATGCATTGTGTATTTGGCTACTAATTGTCGGGTTGCCGGAGTGATAGAAACATGAACCCCCGTTAGGACACCTTTGAACAAGGGAGCGTAGGATCTCAGAGTTTAAGGCTGTGGTTAGGTTTATATCTTAATTACTTTCCCTGTAGTTGCGGATGCTTGCAGGGGGTTTAATCACAAGTATGTATTAGTCCAAGTAAGGTCGGTACATTAGCACAGGTTCACCCACACAACACTTATAACACCAAAGAAGAGTACTTAGCTATTTGAAGCGAAAGCACTTGACAGAATTCCCATGTGTCCTCGAGAACGTTTGGTCCTTATAAGTATTTTCACCGGCTTATACTTTGCTAATAAAGGATTGGGCCACTTGCTACGTTTTTTCTTTGTCTTTATTACTTGCACTTTGTTTTGTTGATTTATTAGAAAACCCCTAAAAATCCGTTTGCTAAGTATTTATAGAGAGTTCCTGCTCCATACCACTAGTCAACATCTTCTGCTCCTCGTTGGGATCGACACTCCTATTTATCAAAAGTACTGCGATACACCCCCTATACTTGTGGGTCGTCAAGCCGAGACTATGAGAGGGTGAGCCAACGCAAGGTTTTACCCACTAAGTGGGTAGACCGTGAGTTCCTCTCCTGACAGGGTATGTTGGAGGACTTCGAGCAGATGATTGTGCAAGCTGGCATGGTCCCGTTCTCCTACCTCTCCATCGACACCTACAAGCTTGCCACGTTCGAGTTCTTGTCATTATTCCACGATGGTCTTGAAGTCTAGTAGTGTAATTGCACTTAAGTTTTGTACTCAATGGACAACCCCGCATCCTTTCCTTTTATGAATTTTGTGATTGTTTTGGATTCTCCCATGAGGGGGAACTCGATATTAATGATAGTGTCCATGTAGAGGCAATGCATTCTTAGGAGCAGATTTCTGTCCACAGGAACACCGATTATTTAAGCAAGAAGAGCGCCACTATCCAGAATCCCACTATCCGTTATTTTTACACCTTCTCGGTGAATTCTATTTTTTTGAAAGGAGATATAGGGGCAATGGAAGGCCCCAACATAAGCGTAATTCACATGGCTCTGTATCCCGAGATGGATCATAAGGTAAACTTATGTGCTTTGCTCATCCAACACTTTCGCCACCAAAGGTCAACTTTTGCTGGGGACACCCGTTGTGGTGGCTTGATCACATAGATCACCTACGCAAGTGAATTTGTCCTACCTTAGTGATGACCCAAAAGTATAGGGGATCGCAACAGTCTTCACGGGTAGTATTACCCAATTTATTGATTCGACACAAGGGGAGACAAAGAATACTTGCAAGCCTTAACAACTGAGTTGTCAATTCAGCTGCACCTGGAAATAGTTCTTGCTCACAGAAGTTTATCAGTAGCAACAGTTTGTAGTAGCAACAACAATAGTGAAACAGGAGCAATAGTAACAGTAGCAGCGAAAAGTAGGATATGAGTGCGGTAGGCATAGGGATGGATGGACAGGCGTTGCATGAACAAGACTAAACATGTAACTTCAAGATCTAGGGCATTGCAGATAAATAAGAATAAGCATCCAAGTACTAAACAATCCTAGGCATGTGCTCCATATATAGTCATGCGTGCTCGCAATGAGAACTTGCACAACATCTTTTGTCCTGCCAGCCCGTGGCAGCAGGGCCTCTAGGGAACTATTGGTAATTAAGGTGCTCCTTTTTAATAGAGCACCGGAGCAAAGCATTAACACTCCATGAACACATGTGATCCTCACACCACAGCCATCCCCTCCGGTTGTCCCAATTTCTGTCACTTCAGGGCCTTTGGATCCGGACAATGATATGTGTACATAACTTGCAGATAAGATCACAAACAATACTATCATAATGATTCAAGAATAAGTTCAAATATGAGATCATGGCACTCGGGCCCTAGTGACAAGCATTAATCACAACAAGTTGCAACAAAGTCAAATAGCACTAATAGAGATACTAGGCACTATGCCCTAACAATCTTATTCGATTACATGATAGAACTCATCCAATCCCTACCATCCCCATAGCCTACAGCGGGGGATTACTCACTCATGGATGAGGGAAACATCGATGGTTGATGGAGAGGGGCTGGTGATGACGATGGCGATGATCCTCCCCAAATTCCCCATCCCAGGGGTGCCAGAACGGAGTTTCTGGATCCGAATCGCGACTTCTGGTGGTGGTGGCGCAACGGAACTCTTTCTGGAAAAACGTCAAACCCCCCTCAATTTTTAGGTCAAGGGGTAACTTATAGGCGCAGAGGGAGCCCGAGGGGGTGCCTGGGGTGGCCGCACCCCCCTAGGCGCGGGTTGGGCCCACAAGCGCCTGGCAGGGGTGTGGCCCCCCAGGCTCCACTTCGTCTCGTCTTTTGGCTCCGTGGATCTTCTGGTGAAATAGGATTTTTGGCATATTTTCCGAGATTTTTCCTGATAGTTAATTCTGCACAAAAACTAGACACCAAGGTAATTCTGCTGAAAACAGTGTTAGTCCGTGTTAGTTGTATCCAAATCACACAAGTTTAGAGGAGAAACAATATCAAAAGTGTTCGGAAAAGTAGATACGTTTTGGACGTATCACTTAGGAAAGTGTTATGGATGGCAGTAAGATTCTAGATGATATCCGCATGGCTAGCACCAAATTCATGGGGGTCTATAGACCCCAATGCTCTCTTCATGCTTATTAGTTTTATTTTGAGCCTAATGGTGACCTCCACCAAGTTTTGCTTCTTTTTGTCCAAGCTTTTGGTTTGCCAGGTAAACAGAGTTGGGTCCTTACCGAGGAGGAGTTCCAGCAAGCAATGATCCTCTCAGGGAGGACTACACTGCTAGAAGGTCACCCCAACTGGGAAGGCGCATCAGCTGGCAAATCATAGTAGAATCAAGGTGGAGAGGACTGAACGCAGCAGGCTGCGAGACTATGGTCAACAACACCATCACCAGCAACCTTTCCCTCAGTACCAGCAACAAGGTATGCCTCTACCATAGTCAAGATTCAACTATGTCCCGATAGGTGATTTTGACCAAGTGGTGCATCACATCGACAACATAGAAAATACGTTGCATGATGTGAACGCCAACATAGTCAACCTCACCCATTACTTCACATCTTTTATGACCGACTTTCAAAACCGCTACCCAAACTTACCATACCAGTAGCCGCCTGATAAAGGTTGCAAATTTTGATTCCAGATAGGCCAGGAGCCTAAGCTTGTGGAGATTAAACTCCTCCCACCTTTTGCATCCATATTTTTCATTATTTTCTTTTGATTTATTTTGTTTTCATTTGTTGCATGTTTACTTTCAGTTTTGCATTGATAAAAAGAAAACCCAAATATATATATATATATATATTATACTAGCTTTTATCTTGTTTTGTGCAAATTTCTCTCGGCTCTCGTTGATTTTTTTGTAGGTTATTCATTTCTAGTGATTTAGCTATGGAGATGAACGCAAAGAGTTGGCTCAAGCAGGAGATGAGCAAGCAAGAGGAGGTACCTGATGTTGCGTGGAAGCTTTGTTGGGAGACCCCAAGAGGAAGGTATGATGAGC
The DNA here is from genome assembly GCA_023614405.1 of Avena insularis. Lineage (NCBI taxonomy): Eukaryota > Viridiplantae > Streptophyta > Magnoliopsida > Poales > Poaceae > Avena > Avena insularis. The sequence goes on along the minus strand of CM042689.1, from coordinate 22,532,164 downwards.
ACAACAACAAGTTTTCCCTCAGTAAGAAACCAAGGTTATCGAACCAGTAGAAGGAAGGAAACGACTCAAAGGTGTTAGTAGCAACTTGGAAACTTGCACAACACAAACTCAAGACTTTGCCCCAACGAACAGTGAGGTTGTCAATCTCACTGGTTTGCTGAAAATAAAGGGTTAAATGTATGTTGTGGAAGGTAATAGTGGTTTGCAGAAAGTAAACAATAACAGTGGAAGATATATCAATGGTAAAGATTGGACCGGGGTCCATAGTTCACTAGAGGTGTTCTCCTTAAGATAAACAAACATGGCATGCTGGGTAAACAAATTACAACAGGGCAATTGACAGGACTGAGCAAGGCATAACAATGAAATACTAGACATTCATGATCCTATGAGATTCGATTGGGCAATACAACAAGATACATAGACCACCATACAACTGCATCTATGACTAGTAATCCACCTTCAGGTTATCATCCGAACCCCCTCTAGTATTAAGTTGCAAGCAACGGATAATTGCTTTAAGCAAAGTGTGTAAGGTAAACAATCTACTTGTTCCATGAACAAGAGACCGTTGTTTTCTCCCTAGTGGCAACATCACATCTAAAACCTTAGAGATTTCTGTCACTTCCCTTAGATTAAATAGAGGCATAAATCCAGTATCGAGCATAAATACCCCCTCTTGGAGTCACTAGTATCTACTTGGCCAAAATAGGTACTGGAAACAATGAGCATGCAAGATCTCAAACAACACAGACATGATAGAATCAATAAGACAAAACCATTAATTAATCTGACATAGTAATCTCAATATCCATCGGATCCCCGCAAATACAACATGCATGATTACAAATAGATGATCTTGATCATGAACGGATCTCACAAGATCTAAACATGGTAGCACAAAGGAGGAGATACAACCATCTAGCTACTACATGGACCCGTAGCCCAAGGTGGAACTACTCACACTTCATACCAGAGGCTGGCATGATGAAGAAGAAGGACTCCGAGATGATCTCCCCTCCGGCAGGGTGTCGGGAAAAGCTTCAGATCCCCCTGATCTAGGGACGATAGTGGCAGCGGCTACAGACGGTTTCGTGGAATATTGATCAGGTACTTAGGGTTTATGTATCAGGGGGTTTTATAGGCAAAGAGGCAAGGCAGGGGCAGCCAGGGCGGACGCACCCCCCCCCAAGCACGGGCCTAGCCTGGTCGCGCGGCCAGGGGGTGGTGCCCCTGGTGGATCCCCTCCATCTCGTACTCAGGCTCCGTGTTCCCCACGATAAAATATTGACTTTGGCTTTTGTTCCGTCCAATTCCGAGAATATTGATTTTCTGCCTTTTTGGAACCAAAAACAGAAGAAAACAGGCAACTGGCACTGTGAAATCTTGTCAATAGGTTAGTACCAAAAAACATATAAAAACACCTCAAAGTGTAGACAAATAAAAGCAAAGTAGATACTAAACAAGCATGGAACAACAAAAATTATAGATACATTTCTAACGTATCAGTACCACATTCTTATTTCCCCTTCCTATAAGTTTATTCATGAATATTTTATATCTGTTCTGTTGCATTTGAGTTCTACTCCACGCTTAACTCGTTATCTTTTAGGACTTGAGCTCAAAGGTTTTTTTTCACTATTTTGGTTGAGACTTATGACAATTAATATCAGTTTAAAAAAACAACTCCTTGGATTAAAATCCAAAATTTTAAGAATACGAGAAAGTGTCTATCGATAACTTTGGTGCCATGTTTTTGTCTTAAGGGCTTAATCTTAGTAGTACTCAACCCCACATACTGATCGTTGACTTGATGATACCTTATGAAAAAGAATTATTTGATAGAACAAACTTTTTATGGTGGGAGAGGGAGATGCTAAAACCTGTTTTGACCAGCTGAAAAAAGGGGGAGAAGAGGGAAAACGTTATATGTTTCTCATACACACCTTTGGTATGCCAACAACTCTGCTAGCTTTTGAATGATCTATGGTATAACCCCGGATTTCGGCTACGAGTTGATGACATGAGCGTCATACGTGTCGCTATATGAGCAAAATTATTCGTATCCTCAAAGGTTGTGTAGGCATTGTAAAAAGAAACAATCAATGATACTTGAAAGAGGAAGAAAAGAAAGAACTACCGCCAAGATATGAGATGAAAACATTCTATAGTTTTTGAGAACTTTGGTATCACCTCACCACCTAAAATGAATAATTAGAGTTCTTGAAAGACAAGGAAAATAAGAGGTGTTTGATAGCCGTGATTATCGAAGTAGGTGTTAATGAAAAAGCTCTAAGTTTATCCTTCTTTTGACATCTCCTTGTGCATCCTTAATTTTGACTTAAGTGTCATCACTTGAAAATATTTTCACTCTCATAAATGAGAGACGCTAAAAGGAATTGATTTGCAATCCTAGCCAAAATTTTGACAATCTCATTTGAGTTGTAAGAGCTATTAGCTAACGAGCTAGTTACTTGCATTTAGGAATTGAACTTAAGTGCAATTGTTCAGATATATTAGGCTCATGTTCAAGGTTGCAGGATTTGAGACAATAGAATATGACACAACCTCGAACTTGAAGTCTTTCGTCTTAATTCAATTCCTTGACATTACTCATTATAGCTTTGTCACTCGAGCGCGAGTAACAACTAAGCTTGGGGAAGTTGATAGCTCCAAATTTCATCACTTTTTATCATTGATTTTCCTCTTGTTTATTGCCGGATTTCACTGAAGATTACCTCTTTCTACTAACGTTAATATCACAATTAGTGAATCCTTGGTTTCTTGTGATGGTTTTCAGGTAAGGAACATTTATGGAAGATCTAATAGCATTTATGGGCGAATTACACCTAAATAAGCAAATCCCCAATTGGAGCCCCTTTCATTGGAGGCGTTCAGAGGGCATACCGACCACCGGTACTGTCGCGATGTGCCAGTATCGTCCGCCCGTACTACCTGCCGCCCCGCTCCGTTATATCAATACAAGCAACTTTCGTGAAGGGAAGATGATGAAAAAGAGAACACAGTCGCCGCAAACTCATCCAGAGAGTGAGAGATCAGATCTGGAGAAGGAGAAGAACCCCGTCTCATTCTTCGACGATTTCTAGACTCTGAACCATTCACTCCACCATCACCCCATTGTTACTTACTTACTTAGAGAGAGAGAGAGAGATTGGCACATGTAATATTAGGGTTTGATACTTTGATCTACCTTTGGTTCGTATTTGATTTGATCTTCAACTGGTATTGTGTGTTTCTATGATAACTTTGAGATGATTCCCATTTGTAATACAATTATGCCTTTGATTTGTTTTTCTCTCATGTCTGAGTAAATCCCCATAGGCGTGGGAGATGTAGGGGATTAGCGAGATGTGTTGTGCCTTCTTTAAATCTATCCATTTGTGATTTTTCTAGTGTTTATTAAATAGTGAGAATGATGATCTATGTTTTTCTAACGCTTGTTATCAAATTTAAGGGTCCAGATAACATGATCTAAAGATCTCATAGGTATGAGCTTGTATGCTAGCAAACGACCCCCGAGTGACACGACCGATATCAATAAGAAGCTAGTACTACTCGAGGACAACAAGGAACCATCAAGATTAAAGCCTTTATCCGTTCGAAAGATCTTAATTAATGTGTTGACAATTGTCGTGGTAACAGGCAGACAAATCATTAGGGCTACAAAGAATTGGCCATGAGGACTCCCAGTCGGTATACGGGTTGCTTTCCTACTTATTTATAAACAAAAAAATATCACTATCACCTATTCCACTTTATTCATCTGTCACTTTCACTATCACCATAAACCGTTTCTCTTCGCGCCTAATTTTTCATCTGCAGAATCTTTAAACACCTTTCTCACCATTATTTTTATGTAATTTAATTCTTATTTCTTTCTTACGCAAGTTTTCTCTATCTTTCACTCGCCACCTTCCACCGTCAGCAATTGCAGTAAATTCACTCAAGATCGGTGACACCTTGAGTGCGACAGAAACGCCGCATAAAAACACTTACCTAGGGTCCTTATTGGGATTGATATAAAAAGTTGAATTAATAATTCCACAAAAACATGCTCCGACGAATCTGTGCACTTGAGGCCATCACCCACCCAAGAATAAATGAAAGCACATAACCATGTTCAATAGATTTAAATAAAAAAAGCAGCCCATTGCCTCTTAATTTCCATTTTCACGGTAAGTTTCTAATTAAATTTATTCGAGGTGAACACTCGTATCTCCTTTTATCGTTTCTAATTTAATTTATTCTATTAAACGGCTCTCTTTTCCATTCACGTAGATCTAGCGGTCAAAACTGGATCTAACAAAACTCGACTTCACACCGTCTTGCGTGGAAAGAAAACCTTGTTGCACCATACTATCGATCTGCGAGACACGACACCATGTGCTACTGCCCATTACACCTACACGTACACATACACATACACGAAACTAAAAACACGATGCATGTCCTCATTCAATTATTTTCATCGAATCAAGTTTTATTGAATATATTTGAAACATGTTGAATTAGTACGGTTTCAAAAATTAGTACCGTTTCAAAAATTTAGTTTTACTTATTTCAAAAATAGTCAATACCCGTGAAACAAAACGAAAATGGCAAGAAAACACCGAAACAAAGTTTCATTCGCGTCTCAAATTTTCCGTCACGTTTCATATTTTTCAGTCACAATTCATAATTTTATTATTTCATAATTATAGTCACATTTCATAATTTTATTATTCCATATCAGCAGTAATTTTAATTAGTTTGAACTTTTTCACCGTGTAAACTGTGTATTCATAACTATAGTCACTGCAATGTGAGTCCTATTTCACATTTTCAATCACGATTCACAAATTCAGTCATGTTTCATAAATTCATACATGTTTTATTAACATTTGTATTTGGTACTCTCTCCAACCCATATTAATTAGATTTATCTAGATACGGATGTAAGCCTTTTTTACTAGATACATCTGTATCTAGAAAAATTTGTGTCAACTAATATGAGTCAGACGGAGTATCATAATCTCATTTTAATTTATCCCTAACTTATAAAAAAGAGAGAAGAGTCCCGTGCGTTGCCACGGCTAATTAAATTTATTTCACCCATGCATGTATATATAAATGCAATGCACATAAATATTTTATAATGTTTTAAAGGCAACACTATCCAGCCGAGGGAACTACCAATCTAGTTTTTTTTAGCTTTTCAAATATGTCAAATTAAGTTATTAGACATTTGGTCGCCTCAATTAGCAACACTGCATTAGCATTTGCACACATCAACAAAGACAGCAAATCCAGCTAAATAAAAACATTGTGAGAGAAGAGAATGCACAAAACCAAAGAATTGCACATAATATTTATTAGACGATTCACAATTCAAGGCTAACATTTGATCTCAGATACAGTGGCATTGAAGGCAAACCCGATGCACCGGAACGTAGCTTTTTTTTTGCTCCCAGGTGCATATGCATCCTTTTTTGAATTTTATTTTTGTCAAAATTTGAAATGCCAATTTTTTAAAAAAAAATATGTGCATGTAGAACTTCAAGTTTTAGTTGCGCGCAAAGTTGTTTCACGAAAAAATAAATATTATAGCTTGTGCAAAAAAGACAAAATTTGGTGCTAAAGTAACGTCTTCCACGACGCAAAAATTTCTTTTTTATACAACACACAAAACATATTGCTTTTCAGTGGAATGGCTTTGTGTGCACCTCAAACATGAAGCTAGACATGACATATTTTTTTTCAAAAATTTTAGCTTTTAAAAAATGTTTTTTCATACCGGGTGCATATGCACCCGGGTGTAGAATAGGGTTTTCGGATGCACCGAGGCTATTCAAATATATCGGAGTATGTATGAAGCAAGCTCCTGAAGTGAAGTATGCAATAAGGAAAGACATATATAGTATACAATTTAAATTAGCAATTTTGAGGTTTAATTAGAAAATATACGTACAAACACGTGCCGGAAGAGACTGGCTGGTACAACACCAACTCAATCAGATTGTCTCTCCATAGATGCAGCAATTAGAAGTTTTTAACATCCTGATCCAGAGAAGCGTCTTTTTTGTAGGAAACAAAATTAAAGAATAGACTACCCAATATGATACTTCCTCCGACCCATATTAATTGACTTAAATTTGTCTAGATTTAGATGAATTTAGACACTATTTAGTATATATAGGTTCATTCAAAATTTAACAAATCCAAGTCAACTAATACGGGTTGGAGGGAGTAGATTTTTTTTTACCAAAATACCGATTTGGAAGAAGAAAAAGAGGAAGATCGGAGAAGGTCACGCCCTAAAAAGTTGGCACAATTAATCATCTATTCTTTGTTGTGCAACCTGAGATGCATCATGGGGCGACATGTCATTCATGCTCATTGCTCAGACACATCTTGATCACCTTCCTCTCTAACACCATTACCTCCTCGGGACTAGGGCAGACGAATGGTGTGGAGCTGCCACCGGTGTTGATGCTGACCGGAGAAGAAGAGCGGTCTTGGCGGCGACGTACTTGATTCGCTCTAGCGACGGAAAAATGTGCGCAGCCCTGGCCGGCCCTTGCGCTTCGCATCTAGGCGCACTGGAGCGCCACCGCGGCAAGCTCCTGTGGCCACTATCCAGCTGCAGCCAGCATCTCCCTCCAGCGTCTCCTTCCAGCGCGGTCTCCACACGGCATGGGCTAGCATCCTTTCCCAGGCAGAATCCTACCTGCCACTCAATCCTGCACTTGAGATGAACGAGTATATCGCCGACTGGAACATGCACTTTCCATCCACGGCCCCCTCCTTGGGCGGCGTGCCCGTGACAAAGCGAGGAGCTTGGCATCCCAACATCCTCCTTGTGAAATTGTTTGAGAGAGTCCTCGCGTCGTGGGCGCCTCTCCTATCGGAGAACTTGTTGCACCCTTCTTGCTACACCATCCATGGCGCCCTCGCCGTCAAGGCACAGGCGCAGCCCTCCGCGGCATTGCCAGCCGTTGCTTGTCGGCGTCCTCCAACGCAAAGCGGCGGTGATTCGGGGGCACGGTAAACCCAGCCGGCGGTGCACTCACGCTCTAAACAATTTGGATTAGAGTCACGTATGATCTCTTTGCTGATTCAAAGCTAAACGATTTGGATTAGAGTCACATCCGGTCTCTTTGTTTATTCAAAGTTCGTGTCGGAGTAGTAGATATGATAGATCAGAGTCACGTCCGGCCACGCGGCTTTTCTGATCAATTTGTTTGCATTAGTCACGTGACGCACACGGCTTGACGTACGACCTTAAGCCTTTTAACGAACGACGTACGAAACCAACGCGAACGAAAACCTCCTCAAGATAAATTATATAGTAGTAGAGATTATACCCAATAACCCAAATAAAGGTGCATGTGGTGGTCCTACCCAAATAAATGTGCATGTGATGGTCCTATATACAAATAAAGAGAACTAAAGGTGCACATAAAGGTCCTACTAAATAGTGATGGTCCTACCCAAATAAAAGTGCAAGTGATGGTTCTATGAAAATAAAAAGAACTAAAGGTACACCTGGGGTCCTACTAAATAGTGGTGGTCCTATGCAAATACAGGTACACGTGACAGTACTATGAAAATAAAGAAAACTAAATGTGCACATAGGGTCCTACTAAATAGTGCACAGACGGAAGTTTGGAAGGTGACAAACGGCAAGTTAACTGGTAAAGGACGGTCACTAATCTCAAAGCTCTGTTGAACGATAGATGCGATGCCGGCGTGTACCGTTGCCGTTGCCGGTAGAATCGCTGCTTTGGGCTTTAGACGCACACACCTTCCAAAAACGGTGGCGCTGCCTCGTGGAGAGGAAGAAAGAGTCGTGCTTCATTCTCCCCTCTCTTGCTGCTGGACTAGGCATTCTCCACCTCGCGCCCACTCTTCTAGTGCAAGTAAGTATGAGGCAGGTGCTTGCCGTTACGGCGTTGCCGGTGCTTCTCGCCGCCGGCGCTGCTACTGCTGCTGCGCCGGCGCTGATTCTGCAGCGTGCGCGGCCGCTTGAGGGTGTTCACGGTGACCACATGAAGCTGGTCCGGCTGGATAGGGAGCGACTCTCCAGAAACAGGGGCGTTCGACTTGGCGCTGCAGGGCATGTCCGGCTGGATAGAGAATGCACGTGGCTTGCTTTATTTGTATTTTACTCAATAACCTAAATAAAGGTGCACGTGGTGGTCCTACCCAAATAAATGTGCACTTGATGGTCCTATGCAAATAGAGAGAACTAAAGATGCACATAAAGTTCCTACTAAATAGTGGTGGTCCTATCCAAATAAAGATGCACGTGTTAGTCCTATGCAAATAAAGAGAACTAAAGGTGTACATGAGATCCTACTAAATAGTGGTAGTCCTATCCAAATAAAGTTACGGGTGATGGTCCTATGCAAATAAAGAGAACTAAAAGTGCACATGAGGTGAGAGCCAGTCCATGGCTTTTCGGGGCACTAGGGTAAAACGACGTAAAGACACCCTTATTTAAAGTGGCAAAGCTTTTCTAGGGGAGGGGTAGGGGGCAAATGCCCCCTACTCTAGAAAACACCTTAAATCTATATATCTTTAATATTTATAATAAAAAATTTGTCCCATACTCTAAAAAACACCTTAGAGGTATATATCTTTAATATTTATGCTAAAGTTCTTTCCCCTACTCTAAAAAACACATTAAAGATATATATCTATAATATTTATGCTAAATTTTAAAGACTAATCAAATATTATGCATGATTAGTGTTTTTGAGCTTCTCAACAATGCCAGTAAAACTCTGTCACTTGTTAACACACAAAAGGCATAAAAAATATAAGTATTCCGAGAAATATTATTGAAATGCAACTGATGGATATGCCTTACGGGTACCCGATGTTAGCCTACCTGGTCTAGACCGACAGAAGACCCACTCGACGACCTTCTAGGGTCCATGACGCCTATGACGTTTCGGCTGCTATGAAGCCCATATGGACACGGACTTTCAAGCGCACAAGACAAAAAAAGCTCGGGACTAGAGTTTGAATACAACTTGTAACCTACTCGTATTGGCACCCGAGACCTAGCCTCCCCATATATAAAGGCTAGGAGGGTCCAACGAGGAGCGCACGACACACGCTACGCCATAGACCAACTCACCTCATACACACACCTCACGCAAGATTGCATGTACGCATCCCTTGTAACCTTCGGTTCCGCCGTAATTAAGAACAGACAATTAGGAATAGGGTTTTCCCTTCGGGGCCTGAACCTGGGTAAACCTCGTGTTCCCACGTTGCTTGTCTGTTAAAAGTTTCGCGACTTCTAGCATCCCCATCTTTTATAAAACCCAAGTCCATAACAATGTGCATTGACAAGTCGAACCCTCGTCAACTGGCGCCATCTCTAGGAATTGGGGGCGCTGATCGTGCAGCCGCGATGGTCCCATCTGCTACGATCTTCGATTCCTCTATGTCGGAGAACCACCTCCTCTTCGATTCTGCCGTAGACTAAATCTTTATGGACTACGCACGGGGTCTCTACATCGACCATGCCTCCGGCATGCTGTGGAAAGGATGATCTTCACCAGCTACGTTCATGATCGGATCTATTACATCCAGATATCAATGATGATCGATTCGTTGGATTGTCGTACTTCTACTGCTACATGTCGAGTTTGGAAGCAGTTCTGTCTTTGTTCGAGGTTATCTCCAACTTGAAGAGCAGAGTCCGTGTGAATCCGGAGTGAAATCAGCAATACGTCACCTTCTAAGAAAAAGGGGAACCCACCCAAGGAGTACTTTGTTCAGTTCGACACTGGAAGTGACATCATGTGGGCACTGGAAGTGACATCATGTGGGTTTCATGCTAAAAAAATGTGGGTTTCATGCAGCCCTTGCACTAGTTTCCCGAAATCAAGTGAGATCAATGTGAGCACTGGCGGAGCTAGCACACGTACGCTGGGGGGGCAAAACAGAAAACTTTATTGTCTTGGGGGGCAAAATACTGTAATTTCCCTAATCTAACCCCTTGTTGAAAAAAATTCTTTAGCAAATGTCTAAAAAGGGGGGGAGGGGGTGGCCCTGCTGACCTCAACGTAGCTCCACCACTGAATGTGAGGCAATCATCCTCCTCCGACCTCGAATCATTCTCTTTAAAGATACATCTCTTATTCTAAAACATTTTCTCTCCCTTTTGATTGAACCATGTCTTATTTGTTTCTCAGTTACCACAGAAGTTGTACAACCCAAAATCTTCATCAACTTCATCTAGGATCTCATGCTCTGACCATAGGTGCACTGATGCCCTCGAGGCAGGCTATGCGGTCTGTAATAGATCGCACTCTCCAAGCAACCAATGTGGTTACACTTTGACATACGCCGATGGAGGTACCACAACAGGCTATTATGTGTCTGACACACTTCATCTCGGCACTACCATGGGAAATGAAGGGTCCGTCCATTCATCGTCTGCCACGGTCTTATTTGGGTATGATTTACTTGGAGTCCTTTATCCTTTAATATTTCCAATCAGAATTGATAACTTAATACAAAATAACCTTCCTCGTCGAAATAAAGTCAGAAACCTAGCTGGAATAACGTTTTAACACTCCTTTTTTAAAAAAACAGATGCAGCAACTCGCGGTCAGGGAACACAGATGGGATTATTGGGTTTGGAAAGAGTGCACTATCTGTCATATCACAACTGAGCTCTCAAGGGCTGTCTGGCAACGTATTCTCTCACTGCCTAAAACGTTCAAAAGATGGTGGTGGGATTCTTGTTCTTGGTGAAGTTGTCAATCCAGGATTTGTATCTACCCCTCTCGTTACAATGCAGTAGGTTTCTTTATCCTGGAATTACTTATAGAATTCTGCATCACTCTGTTTCTTGTAGTGCCATACTCTGTTTCTTGTTGTGTGGTAACCATTAAATATGAAGGATATAAACCATCGGTGCAAATGTAATGCTAGATTCGACCAATCTTAAATTTTTTATACAATCGCCCTTAGTATTGATTTATAATCGTCGTGGATTATGCTTGTTATTTATATTTATTAGCACAATTTTTAACTAGTAAACGGTAACTATGGATTTGTTTGTACAATCTTTTAATTTGGAAACATGACGTGCCGTTTATGTTATTTTTTCCTTTATTTTTAACAAAAAAAATGTGCACTCACTTATGTGTTCAGAGGCCAACATTATAGCTCAAATATAGCTAGTGGAACTTCCTGATTTCTTTTTATTATCTGTTTTTTCTCAATAAAACACAGGCCTCGGTACAACTTAAATATGAAGAGTATTGCTGTCAATGGTAAAATGCTCCCCATTAATTCTTCCTTATTTGCAACATCAAATGCACAAGGAACGGTTGTGGATTCAGGAACGACACTATCCTACCTTGCTGATGGAGTGTATGATCCAGTTATCAGTGCTGTGAGTTATTCATATCATACACTTCATTCCCTTGTTGTTGAAAAACCAGTAGTTGATCAGTTTACTTGTCAATACTTTTATTGTGTCAATATGAGTTGTAATGATTTGTATCTGGCCATTTACAGATATATGCTGCTGTCTCTCCATCTGTGCGCACATATGTTCACACTGGAATCCGATATTTTATTTCTTCTAACAGGTTATTTTCCCTGCAAAGTAAAATTAAAAGTTCATTTACTTTGGAATGTTAAATTACTTGAAAAAGATTTGCCTTTTTTACTTCAGCACGAGGGCCCTCTCGTTATTTCCAACTGTGACACTATATTTTGAGGATGGTGCTGCAATGAAAGTGGGGCCAGAGAGCTATCTTGTGCGCCGGGGTTCGTTTGTAAGTCTATAACCTTCGGATGCTTCACTTGTAAACTTTTTCATTGTTGAATATATGGTTAACTGTTTTCCAAATTAATCTGTCTCAAATGTAAAATAGCATATCACGTTTTGTAGGACAATGATGATATATTTATTATTGGATTTCAAAGGAGCATGGAGATTGAAGATCACGAGCGGATCACTATACTCGGAGGTTAATCATCTACTCATCTTGACTGAATTAATTAGTATAAGCTGCACATCTCAGTACTTGACTTTTTTTAAGACCTTAATGCTGCTATTCCCTCATGGTTTTCTGAAAATAAATATGTCGCTCAACAAAACCAAAATAATTGTGGAAATAATATTAACCATAGTCTGCAAATCAACCTTACTCTTGGAGCATTGATTATTGCTTTTGATCCCATGTCTTTCTTAAACCCTAATATTGTATTGATATAAACACCTTTGATCATGCAACCATTGTCTGACCAGTACTAGCTTCACATTAACAATCTTTTTTTCAACTAGCAACTAGATACTATAAATATTCCAATATGCAATCTCAAGCCCGGGAATTTTCTTGCTAACTGATACATGTCTTTCTTGTGTCAGATCTTGTTCTACGTAATAAGATATTTGTGTATAACTTGGACAAAATGCGCATGTCTTGGGTAGACTATGATTGTAAGAAAATATTCCTCTCTACGAACCAAAATTCATGTAGTTGGATATATCCTATATATCATGACCTCCTTTCTCTTATTTCAGGCTCCCTACTCAACATGAATACCACCTTTGTCGTCAGCGGCTCGATGGGGCACCATGCACCATCATACTACATCAGCTTGATAGTTGTTGGAGTAGCCATCATCATCAACGCAATACGGCAGGGGAAATATTAAGGACAAAATACGGGACGTATCATGATCGATGTGGCCTTCAAATCCACTTTAGAGAGGCTGGGAGGCTGGGAGGGCAACAGGCGTCAAAACATAATGAAATAATTTCAGGTACAGATTGCCTTGCTTCTATCCGCAGCTTTTAGGACAGAATGGAGTTATTCCATCTGCATTCTGCAACGCCAAATAACAACCTACTCAAAACTTTTATATACAGAAGCCTTCTCTGCTCATTTGATGCTTCTCCATCTTCATGTCTGGTGGTGGATGCTGCTGCATGGATTCACCAATTACTTGACTTAGGGGATGTTTGTTTGGGCTTTTGGTGGCTTTCCAGTGAAAAAGGGCAGAAATACGAACCAAATAGCACAGCTGTGCGTTGGGCTTCGGCCGAAGTGCTTGGGAGAAATAGGATAACCCGAGCTGCTTCCCGCGGCTTTCCTTAGAGCTGCGAAGCGTTTTGTTTGTTTGAACATGTCGTTTGTAGAAATTACGAACAGAATGCCACCCTGCAGCGTGAGTGTATATAGCCCGACCCAACCCCCAACCCCGTCCTAGGGTTCGAGGCCGCCAGAGCTTCCCCCGCCGCTCGACCTCCCTCCCTACGCTTGACCTTCCCCCACCACCGACCTCCTGACGCCCGCCGTTCAAGATTGACGGGGGAGCCAAAATCGCCGGAGCTTCACCCACCGTCGACCGACCTCGTCGTTGTCTGACCTATGCCCCAGACGACCTCGTCACAGGTAAAGGTGAGGCCACCATCCTTTTGCCTGATATGCTATTGCATAGTAACTATTGTCTTAACGTTGTTTCTTGATGTCTTGATCTTCTACTGCTAGAAATTTTGAAGTAGCTAGATGTGATACTGCTGTAAATTTTGATGCTGCTTGCTGCTACTACTATGAGGTTGCTTGGTTCTATTGAAATTATGTAGCTTGTTGTGGTACCGCTGTAAATTATATTGCTTGCTTGAAATAAAATGCTATCTTTAGTAATGTTTTTTGTTATATCTTGGTAGTACTTTGCAATGTCGAAGGTGGTTTGGGATGCATACAATATGAATGGGGGTTGCTTGAGTAGAAAGGGTTACAAGAATCTTGGAGACAAATTTTCCAAGAAAACAGGGGAAAGATTAGCGTAGAAGCAATTCAAGAACAAATGGGATGCTTTAAAGAAGGACTACACAGGGTGGATGGAACTGCAAAATGCGACCGGGTTTAGGTTGGAATCCTATAGCAAAAACTATGGAGCAGATGATGATTGGTGGAAGAATCACCTAGCTACAAGTTATCATTTTCTGTACTTGCCTTTCCTTTTGATCCTTTTGATCATTGGACTGATCTCTCTATTGTGCTCTTATTTTCAGATCCACCATGAGCATGCAAAATTAGGAATGGGCCACCTTACAACTTGGAACAACGGGATGTTATGATGTCCTAATCAGAACTCAGAAGTTCCATGGGAAAATGTTTTGGTGTCCTACTTAGAGATCCGAAGTTCTTCCCTTGCAAAGAATTTGAAAAGAAATGAGAAGTTCTGGTCAGTTATATAGTTTTTCTTTCTTTCTTTTGCAAATGATTTTGGGTTTTATTTCCCAATTTTTGTTACCTTCTTTGCACTTATTGTTTTTGCTATATTTGATCTCTGATTGTATTTGCTTTATTTTTTCGTACTTGTTAGTTTTCCAAGGAACATGAATACTATTTAAAATTGTGAACTTATTTTCATACACATGACTATTATTATTTAATATATTGGAATACTTTATATATATATATTTATTATATTTTTTGCGGTAAATACATAAACCTTTTTCTTTGATACAAGAACTATACAATGAACATATGTTATAGAACACAAATAATATTGTTTTCAAGGAGGCATGGATTTTTTTTTCCAGAACACTTTGATATTTTCTTCCTGAAGTCATAAACTTTTAAAAAAATAACACTTACAATGGGTCTTGGTATAAAATAGTTTCAACCATGGCATGGTATTTCTATCCTAAAAAAAATTGTGGCACGATTTATTTTTTGAACCTACCGGAACATATCTCACGAGTAGTATAAATATTTGATGTACATGAATAGACATCAAGTAAATATGGGTGAGATCCATAGTGATAATTGATAAAGCAAAAATGACTTGAAGAAGAGAAACAAGAAAACAAAAACAAAAATGAAAATTATAACATGGGTAACACTGGCAAGGCATGGCTCCTATATCACTCACGCTCAAGCGTCCGGTCGATAACATATATGGTGCTACTGGACATATGCATCCTACCTGATTCCCACAAACCTAAGCCATCAGATGGAAAAGTAACGATATCAAGAATTTCTCACTAATGCATTATCATATAGAACTTTGCTTTTAATCAAAATAAATTAAAAAATAATACAAAATAGGTTTTTATAGTAAAAAATTAATTCCACAAGACATAAAGAAAGATTAAAAACTAAATGGGCTAGCCCATGGCTAGGGGAGAGGGTATGTGGACCGCCATTAGAGCACACTATTGGCGGTAAATAGGATTTGCACCATTGATCCATTCGCCTGAGTTTGGGAGCTCTTATACGCCACTCGTTATGGCACCAGGGATCGTGTCAGACCATCACCAAAAGGGAAAGCTAATGCAACATCTTGATTGACGGGACAATACTTTCATGTTGATTCACGGGACACATATCAAACACCTTCCTAATGCAACATTTCATGAAAATTGATTGAGCACAAAGGAAGCCCAATTACTTGCCAGCTCACAAACATCTTATTCAAGCATTCGGTGCCTCCAAAACCACTCTCAGGTTCAACATGGGATCACCCATTCCTATGAACACTACATTTGTCACCCTGTGTTTGAACAGATTCCTCTATGGCCAAGACCTGCAATGCCAGAGAAACATTCCATGACACAACGAAAGTAAAAAACACGAGTTCATCTTGTTTACAACAATATTTCATCGCAAGGTGTCTGATGTTGGGAGAGAACCTACTTGACGATCTCGTGTCCCTGAAGGTTCCTAGTGAAACCTCCCTTGCCTCTAGCGTAGAACAAGCAGTGCAAAGTGGCATCGTCAAGAAAACACCGAGCTCGCTTAACCCGCAATAATAACACCAAAAACATTGGTTCCAAAGCACTTGTGTTGAAACGCATGCAGCCAAAGAATAATACTGATGCACACAGAGTTCATAATGTTAGATAGATCTCTCCTGTTCGAGCCCAACGGCCGAACGAGTCCCTTATCTGCGCCCAGATCTGGGGCGCCCCAACCTCATCTGGTGGGTGGGCACCTGTCGTCGCGCTATGTAAAGTGGTGGGGGAATGGCAGCACGCGTCACGAGGTTCGCCGTTGTGCCAATCACCCCACCTACACCCCTACCGATCTAGGGTTAGCGTGAGCCGACGGGAAGCGCCGCCACCACCGCACACCCACGTCGTCGCCCTTCTCCCATGGCTACTGACGCCGGGACTAGCTCCGGCATCCCCTTTGGCTCTTGTCTGTCGAGCCAGGGAGCAGGTAGTTCCTCTCCTCTCAGATCCCTCTCTCCCTCTCTCAGTTTTGGATCTAGATAGGCAAGGTAAAGTGCTACTGGATAGATCTAGACTAGTTTTGTCGCAAAGCCACTTTAACATTGGTATCAGAGCACTAGCTTCTAGATCTTTCGGTGCAAAAGGAAAGAATAAACCTAGATCTAAAAGTGCACCTGCCCTACGGTCGTGTCATTCCTCTCGATCTAGATGAGCATCAACTGAGGCATCTAGGCGAAGAACAAACCCCTTCCGGGGCAAAGAAATCCCAGATCTAAAGCCCCAAGAGAAACCCCAAAAGGAAAACCCTAGATCCTCCCCGAGTAAATCCCCAAAGATCCCGCAAGAGAATAGATCCCCAGATCCCACAAAGTTTTCCCTAAAGCAAAATCCCAGAACCCCACAGAGAGAGAATACACCAAAAACCGAGTCAAGAAAAGGGGGAAAAGAACCACCGGCCAACCGCCGCCGGCAAGGTGACACCGCCGATGCGCCTCTTGACGGTCGTGCGCCCACCCACGGGTGGATGCACCGCCGGCAAGCGGGGCAGGGAGGCGCCGGAGCTCTCGATCGCCCTTCTCTCTATCTCCTAACGAGGTGGAAGGGGTGGGGGACGTAGAGAAGGGAGATGGGGAAGCCAAGACGTGAGGGAGGGGCACGCTGCAACGCTGCTGGCGGCGTAAGGCCGCCATTCCCCACAGCACCGCTAGAGAGCAGAGGAGCGGCGGGGGGCACGCGGGGTGGACGGGGGCAAATGGGGCTAGGGTTTCGTGAGGGGCTGCGGTGGGGGTTTTTATTCAGCCGATCCGCGTGCGGAGCCGTCCGATCTAAACCCTAGCATGCAACGGATTGGATCGGGCGACGTTGGCGGTTGGCGAACGGGCTGCGATGTTGGGGGCGGCAACAAGTGGCTACTAGCGGGTTCTAGAGAGCGACTTGAGCGGCAGCTGTGGCAAGCGGGCGCCAGTGGTGCTGGCAAGCAGCGCTAGTGGGCAGCTGAGCTGCTAGCATGGCTAGCGAGAGTTTTGGCCACAGCTGGCCGCCTGCTGGGCCAAATCCAGACTTTTAATAGTTTCTGTTTTATTTTTTACAGAGCTGTTTTAGTTGGTTTTTTAGTTGTTTTGCTTAGCTTTTTAAGCAATTTTCATACATATTTATCTATTCATTATATTTTAGTGAATATTTTGATTAGAGAATATGAAAGTGACAGATTTTTTTCTATAAAAATTCTAAAAAGTTGATTAATTGTAATAATGTTTCCGCTGCAAATAGTTGATTTAAATTGCTAGAATGCAATAAAATGTATTAAATTTTGTTTTAAAAGATGTGATAAAGTGATTTAAAGTTGATTATGCTCCATGTTATTAATTGACCAACGTTATTAATAAACATGATCATGATCCCTTTTATTATGTGTTAAAGGTGCATTTAATTTTATCTTTACCCAACGGTGATATAACTTTAAATGGCACAAACAATTGCATGCTTAATTTATACCAACGTTGGATTAATGCATACAGTTGTTTCTGGTTGTCTCACATCCTTTATGGTTTTCACGAGGTCTCAACCTCATGAGCTACCTGAAGTATATCCCACTGCTCAGAGGGGATAACTATTCTGAATGGAGGAAAAAGGTTGACCTGGTCTTTATCTGCGCCGAGGTGGACTGGGTTGTTAATACTAAACAACCAGTCAATCCTGAGGACCCAGTGAGGGGTGATACTAAGGAAAGTGCTGCATGGGAGAAAGAGAGACCATGCTCCTTTGGAGCTGGCCTACTCAATAGATAACCAAAAGTGGGTTGATGCAAACAAGAAGTGCTTGGCTTTTGTCAAGAACACGATTGAGAACGCAATAGTGGGCTCAATCGAAGAGTGTGCCTCTGTTGGTGAGTACCTTGCAAAGATAAAGAGCCATTTTACTGGCTCTTCAAAGATATATGCGACCCAGCTGCTAAAACAAAGGTGATGAAAAAGTATCTGGAGGGCCACATGGCATTAGAGAGCACATCTTGAGGATGTCCAACATGGCGGCTAAGTTAAAGCCCATGGATGCGGACCTCGAGCTCAAGCCTGCTCTACTGGTGCATCTTGTCATGGCCTCTCTTCCCCAACGGTTCGAGAACTTCGTCATCAACTATAACATGTCCCCTAAAAAGTGAGACATTGAAAAGACCATAGGGATGTGTTCTCAAGAGGAAAAAAGGCTTAAGTCCATTCACGGTGGTTCTTTGAACTACGTGAAGGACAACAGGAAGAGGAACTTCACCAACAGCCACCATGGTGGCTCCCCTTCCAAGCCACATGGCAAGGGCCCCCTACAGCACCAGCATCAGTATCAGCAGTCTCTCCCTGGGGACAAAGACCAGTGCCACCATTGAAAAAAAGTTGGCCACTACAAAAAGGATTGCCCAATATGGCTAAAGTCCATAATGGCAAAGAACGGTAAAGACATAGTCTCTTTTGTAAATGAATCCTTGTATGAAAAGTTTTCTAAATCTACTTGGTGGATTGACTCTGGTGCAACTGTTCATGTTGCCAACTCTTTACATGGGTTCCATTCGACAAGGATTTTGCCAAGAAGAGAAAGACTCATTGAAGTGGCGAATGGGATTCAAGCAGAAGTGGAGGCTGTTGGCGACATTCCTCTAGAGCTAGCTGATGGCTTTACTCTTTTGCTTAAGGATGTTTTATTTGTTCCTTCCATCCATAAAAACTTAATAAGTGTGTCGTGTCTGGATAAAGACATGTATGAGTGTTATTTTGGGCATGGCACATGTGCCATTTGGTTGAAAGATACTTGTGTGGGTGTTGCTTCACTACATGACAAGCTTTATTTATTATCCTTGCATGAGAAAGTGTTTTCTATGTGTGATGTGAATGAACAAGTTCCCTTGTCAAACAAAGAACAAAAGAAAATAAAGCAAACTCTTGACTCATCGAAGTTATGGCATTGTAGATTAGGCCATATTTTGAGGGGAAGAATAGAAAGCCTCATTAAAAATGACATTCTTCCTCCGTTAGAGTTCTCAGACATCGAGCAATGCATAGATTGCATCAAAGTAAAGTATGTAAAGCAAATTAAAAAGGGTGCAAACCAAAGTATAGCAACACTAGAAATCATCCACACTGATATTTGTGAACCGTTTCCTGTGAAAAGTGTGGATGGTTATGATTCATTCATAACATTCACGTATGATCACTCCCGGTATGGTTATATTTACCCAATTAAAGAAAGATCTGACGCATTGGATAAATTTAAAATTTTCAAAGCTAAAGTAGAAAATCAGCATGATAAAAGAATTAAGATAGTCCGGTCTGACCATGGGGGGAGTACTATGGTCGGCATTCTCCATATGGTCAAGTACCAGGACCTTTTGCAAGGTTCCTACAGAAAAATGGAATAGTCGCCTAGTATTCTATGCCGGGCGAACCTCAGCAAAACGGAGTAGCTGAAAGGCGTAACCGTACCCTTATGGATATGGTGCGCAGCATGATGAGCTATTCCACCCTCCCATTGGGATTGTGGATGGAGGCACTTAAAACCGCCATTCATAGAGTACCAAGTAAGTCGGTGCCCAAAACACCGTATGAATTATGGACAGGCAGAGTTCCCTCTCTGCACCACTTGAGGGTCTGGGGGAGCCCAGCTGAGGCAAAAGTTTTCAATCCAAACATTACAAAGTTAGACCCCAAAACAGTATCTTGCCACTTCATTGGCTATCCAGATAAATCAAAAGGCTATTGAAAGAACATATGTGCCCCCATGTGTGGTTTTGGTAATTAATGACAATCTTTATGGACTAATGTGTGTATTAAGTTATACTTGTAGGATTTGTCCATTGGCATCGCTTGGAGCATGTGGTGGCTTCAATGTTGATGAAATGAGAAGAAGATGTGTTGTGCAAGCTCAAAATGTGCCATATATAGAAGATCTCATGTTTGAGGCTTACCATCCTCGGTGATCATGGATCGATGATGAGGGATGAAGAAAGGCGTTCCATCTTGAGACGGTCAAGTTCGTCTACATCGAGCTCAAGTGGAATGCTCAAGGCAAAGGTATAATCTTGATAGGTTTTCCCTTTTGCCGGTCTCACGTTGTGTGTGTGAGACCGGGTTTTAGGATAGATAACCATACTATCAAGAGGGCTCTCGTATGAGTAATTCGGTCACATCGTTCGGAGAGAGCTCAAACCTTTGCATACTTGCATCATCATATTTGGTTGTTATTTGGTATTATCCATGTGAGTATATAGAGCTTGTGGTAATCTCCATAACAAGCTCTTGTTCATCAAAACCGGATCTTCCGTTTGTATCTTGTTGAGATTTTGATCTTGGCGGCTTTTCGGTTTATCACCAAGTGAGGTATCTCACATTATTATACATGATACATTCTCACTTTATGATAACCAATATTTTCACCTTTCATAGGGTAGCTCATGTCGTCCTTTTTCCAACGCAATTGGAATCGGGTCGATCGGAGTTACCAATCAAAAGTTATAGAGGTTTGAATTTTTCTAGGTACTAAAATGCGCGCGGCAGTAGGTTTTGGCAAGTTGCCAAATGCCATTGCCCTCCTAGGTACCAAAATGCGGTAGTAACGCATTTTAGTACCTAGCACGGCAGAAGGTTTTTGACAAGTTTCAGTTATCGCTGCCTAGGTACCAAAAAGCGGTAGTACCGCATTTTAGTACCTAGCGCGGCAGAAGGTTTTTTACTTCGTCATTTGGATCTATACTACCTTGCTGGACTATGATGTTTCTTTGCATGATCTTGTAGAGGTTATTGTCCTCTTTGAAACGAGCCCAAGATCATCGAAATCGGAGTCCGGATGCAAAAGTTATGGCTGTTTTCGTTCTGTGATGACCGGTAATACCGGACCAGGATCCGGTAGTACCGGGGTCCGGTAGTACCGCATTTTGGTACCGGGGAGCATAGAGAAAAATGCGTTTGGCGCCTCAGGAACCCCAGGGAATGTCCGGTAGTGCCGGGAAAGTCCAGTAGTACCGGGAAAAAGTCCGGTAGTACCGGGAATCGCGTTTTTAGGCTGCAACGGTTGGATTTTGGAGGGACCTATATAAGGGGCCTTCTTCCCCAATGGTTCCTTAACTATTCTTGCAAGTTTTCCCCTTCATTGTTGACCTTCTTGATCTTGCTTTCTCTCTATCCCTCCGATGATTCTTGCATATTCTTGAGGGATTTGAAAGAGGAGATCTAGATCTACAATCCCACCAATCAATCTCTCCTCTAAGTGAGGGGAACATATTGGGATCTAGATCTTGGAGTCTTTTGTGGATTTTCTCCATTGTTCGTCCTCTCTTATTCCCCCATAAGCTTTTGTAGCTTTGGTGGAATTTGGGAGAGAAGGATTTGAACACCTTTGTGGTGTTCTTGCCATTTGCATTTGGTGCATCGGTTTGTGTTCTCCTCGGAGGATTTGGTTTGAGTTACTCATTGGAGCTTGTCCCTCTTGGGTTCTTGGAACCCTAGACGGTTTTATGGCCTTGGTGGCATTTGTTGGGAGCCTCCAATTAAGTTGTGGAGAAGTGCCCCAACCTTGTGAGAGGTTCCGGTTGCCACCGACAAGTGCACCGATAGTGGAAGCGTGGATCGATCCCGTTGGGGTGAGATTCACCAGAGAATAAGGGAGGCCTTTTGTGGCGTTGGTGGTTTGATACCACCCCCTCTCCAAACGAGATGTACTCCATGTTGGGAGGAACTCGGTAAAATATCGTTGTCCCCGCGTGCCTCGGTTATATCTATACCCGAGCTCTTTACTTATGCACTTTACATTGTGATAGCCTTCGTGCTTGAAGTGATATATATCTTGCTATCACTTTGTTGCTTGTATTGCTTAGCATAAGTTGTTTGTGCACATAGGTGAACCTTAGTTGTTCTAGGTTGTGCTTAACAAAGTAAACACTAGTTTTATTCCGCCTTTGTTGAGCCACTCTAGGAAAAGTTTTAATCGCCTATTCACCCCCCCTATAGGCGACATCCGTATCCTTTCAGCTATCGTTTCTACTGTCCTGACAGATACACAAAGTTTGTAGAAACAAGACATGCAGTCTTCTTGGAGGACGAATTGATGAGGGGGAGCACGGTAGCTCGGGAAATTGATCTTGAGGAGAAGAGGGTGCATGCACCTAATCCGATGACTCAGGAGCCATTTTTCTCGCTACCTGTTGTGCCACCATCTACAACCCTGAGGTTGTGGTGCCGACACCTGTTGTGACTCCACATGTGACAACAATGGGAGAAGGTTCGAAACCTGTCCATCAGGAGCCGCCTGAACCCACTGTTGAGCACGAAAGGGAGCCCGAACAGCCACATACTATAAATGTGCCAGAACCCGAGGTACAAAATGAGCAAGAGTCTGATGAACTTAGAAGGTCTAAAAGAGAACGAAGACCAGCCATTTCCAAAGAAATTTACAAAGTCTACAACACAGAAACAGTTCATATGGAGGGTGATCCTACCTCATATGAATAAGCCATGAAAAGCCCTCACTCAGCCAAGTGGGTGGAGGCAATGGAAGATGAAATGAAATCGATGAGTTCCAACAATGTTTGGGACTTAGAGGAAATTCCTAAAGGAGCCAAAACAATAGGATGCAAATGGGTCTACAAAACAAAGTATGACTCCAATGGGAATATAGAAAAGTACAAAGCTAGACTTGTGGCAAAAGGCTTTACGTAAAGAGAAGGGGTAGATTACAATGAGACTTTTTCTCTAGTCTCATGTAAGGACTCCTTCAAAATCATAATGGCACTAGTTGCACATTTTGATTTAGAGTTGCATCAAATGGATGTAAAGACAGCATTTCTAAATGGAGATTTAGAAGAAAATGTTTACATGAAACAACCCAAGGGTTTTTTCATGGAGGGGAAGGAACATATGGGATGCCGCCTAAAGAAATCCATTTATGGGTTAAAGCAAGCCTCTAGGCAGTGGTATTTAAAGTTCAATGATACAATTAAAAGATTTGGATTCAAAGAGAATGTTGAGGACAACTGCATTTATGCAAAGTTAAAAGTGGGAAATATATTTTCCTAATTCTGTATGTGGATGACATCTTGCTTGCTAGCAGTGATGTCAGTCTACTACTAGAGACAAAGAAGTTCTTGTCTTCAAATTTTGACATGAAAGACCTTGGTGAAGCTTCTTATGTTTTGGGCATAGAAATTCACCGAGATAGAAAGAATGGAGTGTTAGATCATCAGAAAGCATATTGTGAAAAGATTCTAAAGAAATACAATATGCATGCGAGTAATACAACACCTGTTCCCATAGTCAAGGGCGATAGTTTTGGGAAATCCCAATGTCCAAAGAACCAATATGAGATCGATCAAATGAAGTCAGTACCATATGCTTCGGCTGTTGGAAGCTTACAGTATGCACAAGTGTGCACTCGCCCTGACTTAGCTTTTATCACCGTGGTACTCGATAGATATCAAGAGAATCCAGGCATAGAGCACTGGAAGATGGTAAAGAAAGCTTTGCGTTATGTGCAAGGCACAAAAGGCCTCATGCTAACATATAAAAGATCTGATTCCCTAGAGATAAAAGGGTATTCAAATGCGGATTTTTCGGGAGATAAAGACGACAGAAAGTCCACGACAGGATATGTCTTTACTCTCACAGGAGGTGCTATTTCGTGGAGAAGCGTCAAACAGTCGATAGTTGCATCATCTACAATGTATGCAGAATTTATAGCATGTTATGAGGCCATGGGACATGCGTTATGGTTAAAGAAATTTCTATCTGGCTTGAGAGTGGTAGACTGCATTAGCAAGCCACTAAAGATGTACTGTGACAATGAGCTCGCGGTATTCTATGCTCACAACAACAAGTCGAGTAATGCTACAAAGTCTACAGATATAAAGTACTATGTTGTGAAGGACAAAGTCCAGGATCAAACTATAAGACTCGAGCATATAAGAACAAAGGATATGCTTGCGGATCCGCTAACGAAAGGCTTACCACCCAATGTGTTCAAGGAACACATAGCCGGTATGGGATTAATGGAAAGCCTATGATTCCTGGACTATAGAGGCCCAAAAGTAACATGTTTTGTTTCAAAATAGAAAAGTATGTAGTGGCTGTCTGATTCTATCGGCAATTGAACCGAGACGATGAAACATGCTCTATGTATCGATCTGTGATGAAACGAGTAAAGTACAAAGTTAAAAGTAAAGTCGAGATCAAGGGGGAGAATGTTAGATAGATCTCTCCCGTTCGAGCCCAACGGCCCGAACGAGTCCCTTATCCGCGCCCTGATCGGGGGCGCCCCAACCTCATCTGGTGGGTGGGCCCCTGTCGCCGCGCTATATAAAGTGGTGGGGGACCGGCAGCATGCGTCACGAGGTTCGCCGCTGTGCCAATCACCCCACCTACACCCCTACCGATCTAGGGTTAGCGTGAGCCGACGGGAAGCGCCGCCACCACCGCACACCCACGCCGTCGCCCTTCTCCCATGGCTACTGACGCCGGGACTAGCTCCGGCATCCCCTTTGGCTCTTATCTGTCGAGCCAGGGAGCAGGTAGTTCCTCTCCTCTCAGATCCCTCTCTCAGTTTTGGATGTAGATAGGCAAGGTAAAGTGCTACTGGATAGATCTAGACTAGTTTTGTCGCAAAGCCACTTTAACACATAAATAATGAAAACCTGTCAATCACAATGTCAAAAGATTCCACATACATAATCAATGGTGCAATAGAAGGTCGGAGATTTGTAAGCATTTATAAGTATATTCACGACGCATGCGGACATCACAAAGAATGGAATGTTGTCAATCAACATGCCAAAAGATAGCACATAAATACGGCTTTGGTTCAAAAGGATTTGAATCAATTTAGGCTATTGAAATCCCCCAGCTACCGGCAAACTTAGACTTTCCCTGGTGCTTCTGTAATAAGAGATTCAAAAAACAACCGGATAAATTGTAAGATGTGAAAAACTCATACAGATGAAAAACTACAATTGTTTATCATACTACAGCCCTTGGTGCCACATGACCTCGGACGTTCATAAATTCAGTATCCACACTCAATTGTGACCAATAAAGTAATGAGTAATCTAACATTACGTAGACGCCATGTTTCGTGCTCCTGACAGTCACAGATCAAAACCATACATGAATTAGGAGAAACATCAATTAATCTAACCAAATCAATAGCTTAAAAAGGACGTGAGGAAGGACGAAGCGGCGTAGTCCTACCGTGGTGGTGGGGGAATCTGGCCGGTGATGGGGGACATTGGTTCCACGCTGTTCCGGGCTGAAGGACGAAATAGCTTTGGGAACGCAGTGGCTGCGCCGATGAGCCAATCGGCGGCCGCCGGGAAGAAGTGCAGCGGTAGGCACACGACTGCTGCCTAGGAAGGAGTGTGGCAGGCCGTGGGTGCGCTCGATGCGGCGATGTGACTGCGGGAATGGAGGGGAAGGACGTGCAGCGAGGTTCCAGTAGCGCCAACGTGGTCAGTGTTGCGTGAATCATGATGGCGGTGCCGAGACAGTCTGGTGGAGGCGGAGTCTGCGGTGGTAACCGGGAGAGCTTTTAATGCTGCGTTTTGTTTTGGTAGGATTTGCGGGATCCAAGGGATTGCACGACGACGGACGAAAATGACGAGCGAAACGCGACCCTGGCAGAACACGGAACAGATTGTCTTAGTTAAGTACTTCCTCCGTTCAAGAATAGATGTCTTGGATTTTTTAAATTTTGAATGAATCTATATACTAAATAGATGTCTAGATTCATCTAAATTTTGATAAATTTAAAACATCTATTTTAGGACGGAAAAAGTAATAAAGATAGTAGAAATACGTACCATCTTTATATTGCTATAGTTATAAATAGAAGTATGCCCATGGACATACATAGTAAAAAAAAGAGACCGTCTCATGCTTGCATAGCGAGGTCAGTAAAAAGAACGATTGAAAAAACCGCAAGGAACAAACGCCGCTGAAAAAGATGAAACGAAGAAGGGGCCGTATGAAGCATGCATCGCTAAGCCAGTAGAAGAACAATGATACAAAAGGGCAAGCATCAGACCATTGTATTATGTATACGTTGTTGAAGAAGAATTAAGCACAAAAACATACAAAGCCGTGTCACCAAGCATTTGCATTTATCAGAGTAAATAATAGCGCTAGATTGTTTTAGCCGAAACGGCTATCCACATCCTCCTAATTCTTTTTCTCCATGGGATATCGACTATCCATGGCTGAAAACCGTCCCCCGGACCCAAAATTTTATTCCAATACCACGTCCGGTGCTCTTTCACGTCTGTTTTTTACCTTGAATCGCGAACCGAGTCGCGTACGGGTGGGCCTCGCAGGACCCTTATTCGCCATATGGTGGACCGCACACACGCCTTGGGTCCACCATCAGAGTACATGGGCAGTACCGCGCTCGGTGAGAGGCGCGCACCTTGAGCCTGCTGTCAATGTACGCGGGCAGTACCACGCTCAATGAAAGGCGCATGGTGAACGACGCGCGCTCTAGGTCAGCCGTCAGTATACACGGGTAGTATGACGCTTGGTGAGAGGTGTTCCTGGCCGCACTGAGCCGACGTGGCGCCCTAAGTCCATGACGATCGCGGTCTCTCGCGGCCATGGATCCCGCCCGAAGTTGACGTGGCGTCATAAACCCATGCCGGCAGCGGTTTCTCGCATGCGTGGGACCTGTTGAGAGCATACATGGCGCCGTAGATTATAGTCTTCTGTGTTTTCTCCCTGCTATGGGACCCGCGCATAGCCTACATGGCGACGTAAGCCCATGCCATCCACAACTTCTCGCAGTTGTGGGGCCCGTCCATGCCGACATACTGATGTAAGCCCATATCATCTATCAGCGTAGACAGTAGACGACGCAGATTCTCGCAGGCAGAGAGACGACCTGGCTCCATAGATGGTATATGTCCACGTGTTACCGCGACGATATCGTATTGTGGGTTCCCTATAAGACGTTGTGTGTCAATGGACCTGCCTCTCCTATCGACTACACAACAACACCAGGTAAGGAGGGGAACCAGAAGGTGCGGCCCAAGAGGCAGAGACGGGCTCCAGGCTGGCTAGAAGGCCACATGTTGGGCTAACTGAGCCTTGTAACTCTCCTGTCGTAGATGAGAGATATTTAGTGAGATCGCTAGCTCTAGGAAAACTTGGCTTGTAAGGAATGAACGAACATGACGGCTGTGCCGTAATGAACAAGCTCGGAGGAAGGTAGAAGGAATGAGCTAGATCCCCAATTTACTTGTGAAATTTCCTAATCCTCTGCATATTCCAGTAGAAATCCAGTGTAGATCCACGTGGATCTTACACTGTGCGAAGCGTTTTTCATGTGTCCTGTCCTGGAGGCCTCTGCTCCTCCTGCGGAGCTTGCGCTTGTGGCAGGGCAAGCAAACAAGAGATGCAACCGATTTCTCTGATGCGGGGCAAATTTGTCTGTTGGCGTCATGATATTGCTTCGGTGGCTTTTCATCCAACTGTGCGGCACATAGCTTAGGTAGATCCTGTGTAAATCTTTGTGTCTTTCATTCTGCTCCAGAGATATATTACTCTTCAAAATTGATATTTCGGATTTGTCTAGATTCCCACATATATCTAGTGTAAATACATGCAAATCTAGATGAATCTCCAGCGTCTAATTCGAGACGGATGGAGTATATAAGTATATAAGAGAGAAGAGGGAAAATAATATATTATCACAGAATTCCATTCCTTTTTCCCACAAGAAAAAAAGGAACTATTGTAATTAGGCAGTAAAATATATTATCGATATATTCATACTAGACCCGGGTTACACCCACGTTTAATTGTTTCACACAGTCTACGTAGTATCACTATATATAAATAAAAGACATTTACAAGGGCTCGTTCTTCATATCAAGCCAAAGGAGAAGCCTTCGAGGGCGCCCAAGATATCTAGCCTGCTGCGCAGGCTCCTCACTTTCGTACACAAATCCACTCTTCATATACAGTTTTTGTGCCCCTTCGTTGTTGATGGCCACATGGACATACAAGTCTGTTATGCCTGCAAAGTTTTTGTGTAAGAATCCACGTGAGAAATGGCATCACAGAACATGAAAATGGTTCCGAGGGGATTATTATAAGCTCAGGGATAAGAGTTAGAATAATTATCCGACTTCTATCAATCCATCTAAACTGCTATGGAACAATGGTACGATTCACCTAAACAGAAAGCAGTTGCACATTTTGAATAACATCTATGTTGTAGAGTTGCCAAACGATGGTGGAAGAACAAGTTCGGGAATCGACGCTTAGAAGCACTGTTTTTGTACAACCAAAGACTTAATGTATCAGCAGTCTGATTACAAACTAGCTGTGGAAATTACAGAACCCTAGAATTTGTATGGTATATTACGGTGACCCTCATGGGGATTATAGAGGTACATGGAAGGGAGAGACTTGGAGTACAAGAAAATCTAGAATCCTAGTCTATCTCTAAGTCTGTATATGTATTCTAACACTAGCAATTAAGGATAAGTCTAACACCACATAAATACAAAGCACATATGCGTTAGGAAACTAAATGAAATGAGCTTTACCCCATTCACGAGCAAGTTTCTTAGACTTGCCAACAAGCGCATAGCCCAGCCCGTTTCTTTGGAGCTCCTTGGCAACACAAACATTGCTTAGATATGCCCGTGTATGGCTGGATTTGTTTACCTATTAATGTGAATCGATTGTTACAATCTATTAGAATATTTGAAGAAGCAACACATCATTTTGTATCATATTCTCACCAAGATAGCTAAATGCATCAAGGCATACAACACGATATTAAAAATGGCAACTCATGCTCTATATAAATCATCATTCAATACAAAACTTAGAAAATAGAACTGTCAATGACATTGAGAACTAACTATTACAGAAAGTCAGTCAAGTCCAGTGAATGCTCACTCTGCTGGAAACTGATTTTCCATTTTTGCACGGAAACTAGTTTCCTACGGAGTAAAAGGGATTCACTGATCTAAGTTACAATAACTTGAGCAAAGCCCAATAGAAATACCATGATACTCTTCAATAGTATGCAAACAAGAATGGTTAAACTTACCCCTGGCCTCTTTCCGGTCAGTTCATCTGGTAGCCAGAGGCACTGATTCAGGTCTAAACTACCAACTACTATTCTTTCTTCCCCATCTTGAACAAACTGCAAATGTCAGATTTCAGAGGTTAAGCTCTAGCATTGATAGATTATTCCTGTTAGGATGAGTATAATGTCCTTGCAAATACAAGGGTATAACCAACTGTAAACTAAACATCTCTGAAACAAAGCCAAGAGAGCATAAGCATTTTTTTTTTGCACATGGATAAGTTAAATGTAGAAGAACAAATAGCAAGACCAGTGGGACTGAAAGCACAATCTGTCATGTTAGCATTTCATGGTTTCTGCACACGACAAAAGTGAGATTGCAAAAGTGAATCAAATGATAAAAAAAATACACTTTTACAATTATAATAATTTTTGGTCTTTTGTCCAAGCAAAACACATAAGAAATTTCAGGGCAACGAAATGCCTTTGCCTATCAGATCTATGTGATCTGTCCAGGCAACATGGAACAGAGCAGAGAAATGAATGTCTGTTCGAGGAAATTGCATCCATATTTACCATTATACCTTGCATACTGAACAAAGCTGCTCAGCTGACATCAATGATGGCAGCAGTGGGACTGTCCCATTTATACAAGCAACTCTCTGAAAGTTAATCATATTCCCAGAAATCCGATTTTGTAATGCTTCATATTCCCTTTCTGCCAGACCTTTCCTGTGATCCTAATAGAACTTGAAAATAAGTAAAACTAAATTATTAATGAATCACTATGATGGTTCAGAGCTGCATGCAGAGAAAAAAAAAGGAAGGAAATCCATGAAAAGTAATAGTATAGAAGGAAAAAAAGTACTCCCTCCGACCCATATTAGTTGACTTGGATTTGTCTAGATTTGGATGTATCTAGCACTAAAACATATCTAGATACATCCGAATCTAGACAAATCCAAGTCAACTAATATGGGTCGGAGGGAGTACTATTAAGATAGATGGAAGACGCAGTGGAGAAAAGGTGGCACCACATTTTTGCTAACTTTAAAATACACATGGCCAGAAGGTAGTTAATTCAGAATAAAGGTAGCAGTATGAGCTATAAGAATAAATATACAGTCAAGATTCAACACTGCAGTTTTTTCTGCAAATAAAATGGTTACTACTGGTGCTCCAAGCTGAGCTTAGCTAGGAAGTGTGGTTGTGGAGTTGTGGTTTTCGGTCTGGTTTTCCTTTAATTAACCAATCTCTTTAATGTTTTAGGTCCCCATCATAAACTAGATGAGTTTTTTCTACGAATGGAAATTGCAGGAGCCCCTGCCTTCTTGACAAGGTTCGTGGACAAATAACGAGTGAAATCCAGTTTTTATCCCTCGGGTGTGCATTTGTGATACATATTACACCATTTAGAGAAAATTTACCAGAATATCCTCAGAAACTTGAACCCGGTTTTACCGCATTTATGCATTTTGCCCATTCTGTTTGATAGGACTGGCATGTTAGGTCGATGTGGCACGACAACAATGTGTAAAGCTTGGAGGGCATCATGGACAATCATGTCCAGCCTTCTCTTCTCCATCCATTCCATTACTCGTCCTCCTGTAATATCCTCAAAACTCGATCATCACCTCACATCTTGCCCAGGATACACATCAAAGAAAGAGGGTCCAATGTTTTTTTAATGGGTATAATCTGGACGAATTTTCACTAGATGGGGCAAAAAAAACTAGAAGCTTCCGCTATAATCACAGATAGATCTATATCCAGCTATCTGCAAAATCTTGTCATCTAGGCCACTAAGGCCAGGACTAATTTGCACACCAACTTCACCGAATACTTTCACATTTGCCAGATGTTAGGGTGCCTCCTCGGCTATTAGTTTGTTTCGGAAAGGTAACAACTCACATAGAGGACGGGCAGGAAAGAGATGGAGATGAGATTGATTGAAGAGATCGATCACCTCGGCCCCGACTGTGTCGCGAGAGTACTCGTAGAAGGTGCGAACGCGGAGGTTCACAGCTGCGCGGAGCTCGTCGAGCGTGACAAACTCTCGGACGGCCACCGCGCCGGCGCGCTCCTCTAGCAGCAGCGATGCACCGGCGCCAACGGTCGCCGCGGCGGTGGCGCGGCAACGTAAGGTCGGGATGGCGAGGCGGCAGCTGCGAGGGGCGGCAAGGAGGGTGGAGTAGCGACATGTTGGGGCAGCTGCAGGGGTCGAGGGAGGCAGCAGCCGCGACGCCGTCGCCATGGATCCGGCTTCGACGACTTTGCGGCTGGCAGTTGGTTGGTTGGGAAACGGAGGTGTTTCCACCAGAACCGCCTGGGATAAGCATCTCCGCTAGCATCTCTACGATGTCCATGCCCTTTTCTTTTAATATGGGTTTTTCGGTGGACTTGGTCCAACTTTCGTCCGGTTTTTTTTGGATTGTATACATATTTCATTAGATCAAAGTCGAGTACATCAAAACGTACACACAGTACAGGACAGAAGGACACAAAGATTCGTACAAGATGCAGGAAGAATCCTAAGAAGCAAAAAATGACAAAGAAACCTCTAGGGAACTCTGCTCCAGATCCAATCCGCCGCTCGACTCTGGCGTCGCCACGGCGAGCACCAAGAGAGGAAGAGACGGAGTCCAACAAGCCCGAGATCGACGCAGCTCCATCGCCACATGGCTTTGTGAACCTCAAAAGTGGAGCACCTGAAGTGCTCACCTTGTCGCTGGGGCTCGTCGGTCGGGGACCATCCCCAAGCTCATCGCCGATCTCCAAATCCGGTCTACCCCATCGACCTTGTCGAGGGACAGAGCCAGATCCGCCTGCCGCACACCATGAGCCCTGCATGGATCTTCGCGTCAACCAGACCACCACCAGCCACACCCGGCCAGTAGCAATCGCTCCACTACGCCTTCCCATGTCTTCTCGACGGCGCTTGAGGAGACGCTGACGTGACGCGGACGAAGAAGAGGAACAAAACTCCCCAGCGAGATCCTCACCGCCGTCTCGACGATCTCGCCCAGGAACCCTAACTCCGCGGCTCCTCGAAGTCACACCATGACGACCTCGAGGCGGTGGCCCGGAAGAATTTATCCGCGGCAGCGGCGTCGACACCAACCGAGCGCCGCACGCAAACCCTAACCTACACCTATCTACACGCCGGCCAGAAAGCATTGGGGCTTCCTCCCATCCCACAGTCACCGGACGATGAGAGGAGGGAGAGGAAGCCCACGCCTTTGGCGGTGACGAACGGAAGGGAACGGGGCCCCTCCCTTTTCGAAACTCACTCTACTGTAGCGAAGAGGAGGGGAAAGGGAAAGCAGGATACACAGAGATAGTTGTAGTTTTACTTTTTCATCCGGTCTTTTATGATTGAACCCGACCTGCTGGATCCTTCATATAGTATGTCCTTGTTGGGAATATGCCCTAGAGGCAATCATGTATGATGATATTTCCTATTGTATTCATAAATATATTAGTCCTTATATAAACATCTGATGTGTATCATTGAATATGTGATTCGGTTGTGGAACTATGCATTCATGTTGTTTGTACTAAATATCCTTGGTCATTGAGGTTGTGCTGGACACACAACTTAGAACAATGTGAAAGTTGGCTTGATGACTCGGTTCCACTTGTCATGGGCATGGAGATGCTATTCCAACTTACACAGACTTGGCTAAAGAGTTTAGCGAGTCGGATTGACCCATATTGAGGTACAACGAACTAGATGTCATTTGTATATCTCAATCAATGTAATCCTTAGACCTGAGGTTGTTGCATAGTCCGAGTTGAGGATCACCGACTTAGGTTCTGTCAAACGCTGATCCGTGAATCGGGCGCTTATAAAGGCGGGGTTCGGTCGATCGAGAATCAAGCTGCGTGATATGAATAACCAATATGGGATTTTGCCCTCCACTGGAGAGATATTCTCTGGGCCCTCTCGTGAGATATGATTCTAAAGCATGGCCATGCGACTCGGCTAAGTGTTAAGCGAGGCGATCGACTAAGAGTTAGTCGGGTGAATCACTTATCTCGGATCGAGAAAGTCGGACTATTTAAGGGATGACATATATTCGCCTATAGTCCGACAAGGTATATCGTGAGGCAAAAGGGACTCGGACGCAAGTCGCATTGGAAAACAAGTCGTCATGACTATTTGGTACTTGGGAGCTCAAGACGTTACGCTAGGAGCCGCTATCGACCGATCGATTGAGAGTCGGACTCAATCGTGTCCAAGTAGACATGAGCCTGGGTCACACACTTAAGAGCGGGAGCAAGTTTGGATTGATCCGAACTGTAATCGTTGGGTTGGACCTAAACAAGATTAGTACTGAGTTAGTGAGTTGGACACACGGTGACTAGTGTTAGATGGGCTTTAGTGAATGGGTCATGGCGAAGCCCACGTTCACTCCCTATATATAGTGGAGCACCGTAACCCGTAAAGGTTAATCGTTGTTCGGTTAGGTCATTCCATGTGTTGGAAACCCTAGCTCCACGGAGTCCTGCCGTAATGAACCTAGCAGTTAGCCACGGCGCTCCTCCTGTATGCGGATACCAGCAGAGGTGTTGTGCGATCGGCACCGGGACGATCGGATCGTGAGGATCTGCTGCATCAATCGACGCTTCATCAAGAATCCGCAATCGCGCTGCCTAGTGGTAAACCTCGTGGCCTTCTACCTCAGCTAGATCTTGGGATCACCGCGTTAGAGGAAAAGTTTTTGTTTTATCTCTGCGTGGCTCAACAGTCCCTACCGTAGGTTCCTCGTGTGGGCTGTTAAATAAAAGAGCAATTTTAATGGGGATATGCCGAGTGGGGTATACCCAGCAGGACGTTCCCTACTGGATCATACTCCCAAAGTGGGCTCACAGGACGGCTGGACCGATGACTCCAAGAGGAAACCAAAGGATCGATGTCGGAGGCCTAGAAGCGTAGCTAGGCCCAATCGGATTAGGTCAAAACCTTTCGAGTCCTTATCCAACTTGGTTGTAGATCTGTAAACCCTAGCGAGGTGAGTCTATATAAACCTTCCTAGGATACGTATAGAACTTACGTTCTATCATACACCCCTTCGACTCGCCGCCGAGCTCGCCCATTGTACTCTCTCATCAATACAATCTAGCAGGAGTAGGTATTTACCCTCCGGGGGCGAACCTGGGTAAAAACCTATGTCTTTGCCCTCATCTCGCACCACAGATGGCTGGCTGCCCTTGCCCCTCGTTCCACTACTCGCTGCCAATCACAGCATCTGCCGTGGCCATTCCCAAGATAGTGGTGCCCACCGTGGGGCCTGGCCGGTCAGGCCTGTGTTTTGCGGCGAGACCCTACTTTCCAATTAACCAGACGATCGCCACCGGCCGCATGATCGCCATCAGCGAGATCCTCCAGATCTTGCCAAGCAGCTACGTCCCGGCGACGCGCCCGGTCACGTAAAGCGTGATCATGCCGGTCGGCACGATCAGCCTCTTCGTCGGCTTCACCGACGTCATCGTCTTGGAGGACTCGGTGCACATCCGCGAGTCGCCACCGCGTGATCGGCTCTCTGAGAGTCAGGTCCGCACCATCCATCGCCTCGCCTCCGAGTACGGCTCGGCCAACAGCAACATGGCCAAGACCAGCGTGGCCGCAGATGACGCGACCCTCAACGACGACGCCGACTCGGCGACCCCGGCCTCAGTCGCCGGATCCATCACCGTCGCGTCGCCATCCGGTTCCATCACCCAAGTCTCCAATGTCGGGGATTTCGAGGATCCATCTATCCTCGGGATCTTCGACTCCGATTCTGGATTGGAGAACTCCGGCGACCTCCATACCGGATCCGGCCGCTTCGTCGCGGCCTACATGGCGGCAACAGGCGTCCGCCGCACCACGCCGATCTCACGCCGATCCCGCCGACGCGGCGGGAAGTCGAGAACCGCCACGCTGGAGGAGGCGGTTCGCAAGGAACAAGCTGAGCGCGAAAAGTTTCGCCTCGAGCAGGTGACGGCGCAGGAGCTCTCGCTCTACCACCAGCGCTGCATCAGGTCGTGCCTGAACCCCACCGTTCAGGGCCGCTCCCTGAACTTCGGCGACGAGAACGACCTGGCCCGCATGGCCGATCACGCGATCTGCGAGAACGCGCCACCAGGAGGAAGTGCCCGGCCACCGCCAGGCGCAACGGCGAACGGTGCTCCCCCACCACTGCCTGGTCGCACGCCCCCTCCAGACCAGCCAAGGATCATGATCTCCCCGCAAGAGCGGGACACAAACGGCTTCCCGCTATTCTCCACTCCAATGGACAACGTCATCGCGAGTCGAGCCGTGGTCGCCAACCTCAACGTGACGAGGGAAGGCGCGTTGTAGATCCAGTATGCCAAGGCCCTACTCGCCAAGGCCGTTGAGCAGCAAACTGCTGGATCTGACTCACGGGGGCGCATGTACTCCTGCTCCTCAGGAAGCAGGGCGGCCTCGAGCGGCCGCCCAACGATGGCGAACAATCTCAATTCCCCACCACCTGAGCCCTTGCAGCTCCAACCATGAACCGTGCACGCAGCACTCTCCACCAACGACCCGCGACTGACGAACAACATGGTCGCTGCCAATGGGCAGCCAGTCAATGCGCGGACCCACATCATTAACAACCAAAGATGGCGCGCACGCCAGCCCGACGACCTGAGGTACACCCTCACCAACCGCCGCGACGGCGAGCCAAGGGGCTCGCTGAGTCGAGTTGGCTCCGAGTGCTTCGGACCAATGATCCAAGGCGAAAAATATCCGACGAACTTGAAAGCGCCAAAGGAGATCGAGAAGTATGATCCCTCGTACGATCCATCCGTGTGGCTGGCCACATACGTCATGGTGATGGGAATCACCGGCCACACCTACCTACTCACCGCTCGCTACCTCCCCCTGATGATGGAGGTAGTGACTCGGCAATGGATCAACACCCTCCCAGCAGATAGCATCGATTCCTGGGAGGACATGTGAGACACCTTCGTCAGGCACTTCGAGAGTTCTTACACCCGCGCCACCAGCATCGAGGACCTGGAGCGATGCGTCCAGGGGCCCCGTGAGCCGACCTGCAACTGGCTCCAAAGGTGGCAAGATCTGTGGTTCAACGCGGTTGGTATCCACCCGGAGACGGCGGTCCACTGCTTCAAGACCTCACGCCGCTACGAACCACTGGTCGCAAAACTCAAGCGGGTATACAAAACACTCAACAACATCCCAGACCTCCTCGAGATCTCCAATTGGTAAGCGGAGGAGGACCCGAACAAAGAAACCGACGAAGAGTCAGGTGGAAATCGCCGACCAAGCGGACACGACAATGGGAGGCGACCCGAGCTATGCTACAGCAACACTCGCCTCACCGGCAAGCGCCGCGGTGACGGGCGGGTCGATTTCGTCGTCAATGCTGGCTACATGCCATGCGACCCCAAGAGCTTCCGCCGCGATGGAGGCCTCGCAGAAACTACAAGGCGAGGCCGAAATTCGACCCCGCAGCTCTCCTTAACCAGCCCTGCGTGTTCCACAGCAGGGAGGGGAAGCCCGCCACGCACACGACCACCGACTGCCACTCCTGGAAGGAGATCGAGAAGGCACGGCGTGCACGGGCGGACCCTAACAACCACCCGCCAAACAGCGGGGCATTCGGCAACGACGTCGGGTCGCTCCACACCTTCACCGGGTTCAGCACCAAGCACGAGAAGAAGGTCATCGCCGCACCGTCGCCGTCAACATGGTGTCCCAAGTCGATGTCCCCCACTTCCTCAACTGATCCAAACAGCACATCACGTGGAGCCGCGAGGACCACTCACCACGGATCGAATATCTGGGGCGTGGTGGTCAAGCCCAAAGTGGGCGACTACTGGCTCCCCAAGACATTGATGGATGGCGTGAGATCCATCAACATACTCTACCTGGACACGTTTAGGCGGCTGCGGCTCCTGCAGTCGATGATCGAGACGACCTACACCACCTTCCACGGCATCGTCCCCAGTCAGAAGGCATACCCGATCGGGAAGGTGACGCTGCCAGTCACCTTCGACACACTAGCAAATTTCCGCACCGAGCGGATCATCTTTGAGCTGGTGCCCTTCAAGGCTTCAACAGCCCCTACCATTTCGTCCTGGGGCAACAAGCGTTCGCCAAGTTCATGGCGGCGCTGCACTACGTGTATAACGCGATGAAGCTCCCAGGGCCATGCGGCATCATCACCGTCCACGGTGACCCCAACATGGTTGCGGTGTGCGAGGCAAAGGGCGCCGAGCTCGCCGACGCCGTCATCGCCGTAGAGGCTAACCACACCGAGGAGCTTGCCAGATACACGAGCGGGGTCAACAATGACGACCCCACTATACTAAATAAGCCCAACTCGGAGAACGGTGGCTCGACCGTGTTTGAGGCCACCACGCACACACGCTCCGTCGAGTTGGTACCAGGTGACTCCAGCCAGATGGTGACGATCGGGACATGCATGAGCCCCGCATAGGAAAGCGCGCTCATCGAGTTCCTCTGTGAGAATCGCGACATCTTCGCATGGAAGCCATCTGACATGCCAGGTCTCCCGAGGGAACTCGCTGAGCACAAACTCAACGCTGACCCCAAAGCGCGACCTGTCAAGCAGTCGCGGCGTCCCTTCAATGAAGAGCGACACCGAGCAATCGCCGAGGAGGTGTAGCGTCTACTCGATGCATGCTTCATACGGCCCATCAAATACTCCAAGTGGCTGGCAAACCTAGTCCTGGTCAAAAATAAGAATGGGACCTAGATAATGTGTATCGACTACACAAATCTCAATAGCGCCTGCCCAAAGGAGCAGTTCGTCCTCCCGCGAATCGATCAAATCATCGACACGAACGCAAGCTCAGAGTCGCTGTGTTTCCTTGATGCCTACTCTGGTTACAACCAGATCAAAATGGCAGTCGAGGACGAGGAGAAGACGGCGTTCATCACGCCATTCGGTGCCTTCTACTACACCGTCATGACATTCGGCCTCAAGAACGCCGGAGCGACCTACCAGAGGTGCATGCAGAAGTTCCTTGCGAGCGCAACATCCACGTCTACATCGACGACATGGTGGTGAAATCCACTCGCCAGAGCGATTTACTCACCGACCTGGCCGAAACCTTTGCAAACCTGCGGAGGTACAAGATCAAACTCAACCTAGGAAAGTGCACCTTCGGTGTACCTACTGGATAGCTACTGGGATATGTAGTCTCCAAGCGAGGCATCGAGGAAAACCCCACCAAGATCAACACGATCTCCCGGCTCGGCAAACCCGAGTGCCTCTCCGATGATGTCGGTGAAGCGGGCGCGGCGCTCGCCCTTCATCCCCGGCTAGGTGAGAAGGCAATATCTATCTACCGCCTAATGTGCAAGAACCCCACGTTCCAGTGGGACAAGGAGGTGGACGACGCGCTCCACGTTCTCAAATAAGTGTTACTTGCGGCCCCGCTGCTCGCCGCCCCCACCGACAAGGAGCCAATGCTCGTCTACGTCACGGCATCCGAGCGAGTCGTCAGCGCAGTCATGGTCGTCGAACGACCAGAAGAGGGCAAGGAACGCCCCGTGCAACGACCTGTCTACTACATCGGAAAAGTCCTCACCGAGTCGCGACAGCGCTACCTGTAGTACCAAAAATTGGTGTACGCGGTCTTCCGAGCCCAACGGCGACAGCCGCACTACTTCTAGGAGCACCCAATCACGGTCGTCTCCTCAGCGCCGTTGCAGGATATCATCCGCAACCGCGAAGCGACTGGGAGAGTCACCAAGTGGGCTGTCGAGATCGGCGTCCACAAAATCAAGTACGAGCCACGCAAGGCAATCAAGTCGTAGGCCCTGACAGACTTCCTCGCTGACTGGGAGGAGACGCAGTAGCCGGAGAAGCTGTCGTACCTCCATTACTGGTCGCTCCACTTCGACGGGTCCAAGAACGCAGACGGCGCAGGGGCAGGGATCGTGCTCACCTTCCCCAAAGGCTATAAACTGCGCTATGTATTGTACCTCGACTTCACCCCTGCACAAACAACATGGTCGAATACGAGGCCCTCCTTCATGGCATGCGAGCCGCCAAGGAGATGAACATCAATCGCCTACAGTGCTACGACGACTCCGACCTCGTCGCCGGCACCTGCGACACCGTCTCCCCCACCATGGTGGAATACCGCCAAGCAGTGGACCAGTTGGGAGGCCACTTCGCCAGATACTCCATCGAATGGATCGACCGGCGCAAGAACAAAAAGGCCGACGCCCTCTCTCGCATCGGATTGGCTCGCCACGCACCACCCGCCGGCGTCTTCCTCGACACCATCACCAAGCCCTCTGTCTCTCTCTCGAGGGAGATCGACCTCGGGATACCACTACAACCAGAACCAGCCCTGGTCGCCATGATCACGGAACCAAGCGACTGGACCGTGCCATACATCGCCTACCTCAAGGGAGGGACCTTACCAGCAGACGAGACGAAGTCTCGCATGATCGTGCGCCGCTGCAAGTCCTTCGTCATCATCAACGGCGAGCTCCACAAGCGCAGCGTGACCGACGTGTTCCAACGCTGCGTGCAGCCTGCGGAAGGTCGCAAGATCCTCCAAGATATCCACGCCGGCAATTGTTGCCACCACACTGGCGCTCGGTCCCTAGTCTCCAAGGCCATTGATGACCCACAAAGTATAGGGGATCGCAACAGTCTCCGCGGGTAGTATTACCCAATTTATTGATTCGACACAAGGGGAGCCAAAGAATACTTGCAAGCCTTAACAACTAAGTTGTCAATTCAGCTGCACCTGGAAATAGTTCTTGCTCACAGAAGTTTATCAGTAGCAACAGTTTGATAGTAGCAACAACAAAGCAACAGCAGCAGCAAAACAAGAGCAATAGTAACAGTAGCAGCAACAGTAGTATATGAGTGT
This sequence comes from Avena insularis, assembly GCA_023614405.1. NCBI lineage: Eukaryota > Viridiplantae > Streptophyta > Magnoliopsida > Poales > Poaceae > Avena > Avena insularis. The sequence continues at coordinate 22,491,987 of CM042689.1, read as the reverse complement.
GGTAGGCATAGGGATGGATGGACAGGCATTGCATGGACGAGTCTAAACATGTAACTTCAAGATCTAGGGCATTGCAGATAAATAAGAATAAGCATCCAAGTACTAAACAATCATAGGCATGTGCTCCATATATAGTCATGCGTGCTCGCAATGAGAACTTGCACAACATCTTTTGTCCTCCAAGCCCGTGGCAGCGGGGCCTCTAGGGAACTACTGGCAATTAAGGTGCTCCTTTTAATAGAGCACTAGAGCAAAGCATTAACACTCTATGAACACATGTGATCCTCACACCACAGCCATCCCCTCTGGCTGTCCCAATTTCTGTCACTTCGGGGCCTTTGGATCCGGACAATGATATGTGTACACTACTTGCAGATAAGATCACAAACAATACTATCATAATGATTCAATAATAAGTTTAGATCTGAGATCATGGCACTCAGGCCCTAGTGACAAGCGTTAAGCACAACAAGTTGCAACAAAGTCAAATAGCACTAATAGAGATACTAGGCACCATGCCCTAACAATCTTATTCGATTACATGATAGAACTTATCCAATCCCTACCATCCCCATAGCCTACAATGGGGGATTACTCACTCATGGATGAGGGAAACATTGATGGTTGATGGAGAGGCGTTGGTGATGATCCTCCAAATTCCTCGTCCCGGTAGGGTGCCAGAACGGAATTTCTGGATCCGAATCTTGGTTTCTGGTGGTGGAAGCGCAGCGGAACTCTTTTTGAAAAAACGTCGAACCCCCCTCGATTTTTAGGTCAAGGGGTAACTTATAGGCGAAGAGGGAGCCCGAGGGGGTGCATGGGTGGCCGCACCCATAGGCGCGGTCTAGGCCAACCCGCGCTTGGCAGGGGTGTGGGCCCCCCAGGCCTCCACTTCGTCACGTCTTCTGGCTCCGTGGATCTTCTGGTGAAATAGGATTTTTGGCATATTTTCCGGGATTTTTCCTGATAGTTGATTTTCTGCACAAAAACTAGACACCAAGGTAATTCTGCTAAAAACAGCGTCAGTCCGTGTTAGTTGTATCCAAATCACACAAGTTTAGAGGAGAAACAATATAAAAAGTGTTTGGGAAAGTAGATACGTTCTGGACATATCAACTCCCCCAAGCTTAGCTTATTGCTTGTCCCCAAGCAATTCAGTTGAAAACTGAGTGCGATAAAAGAACTTTCACGAACACATTTGCTTCATGTGATGTATATATTCTCAGCACAGGAGTAGATACTTAAACCATTCATAATAAGAAGTATGCAACCAAGTCTACTCAATAGTCATTGCAAGCTATGAAGAGAAACCAACTCAATAATAATAAGTAGCATGGAACATAAACATAAGCAACATTGCAATGCTCATAATAAGGTATGATAGAGTGGTATCTCGCTTGCCTTTGTCTGTAGAGCACAATATAAATGTCAAGGCACCTCTGAAGTTCAAGTGAAGACTAGAAGTAAAAATGTTAGAGATACAAGCATCAAAGTCATGACATAATTAACCAAGTTTTGATACAAACATAAGAATGGCAACTATGCTCTCAAGAGGGTGCTCATAGAATAAGTGGTGACTCAACAAGGAAGTGAAAAAGGTTTTGAAAAGTTTGAAAGGCTTCCAAATGCTGAAAGGAAGGTACTCATTAGCTTTGAGCTCTCATTGTCCCTATCATAGGCATCTTCATATGGTTAAGGTGAAAGTGAGGTCCAATATGAGTTATATGCTTGACAGACCATAAACTGGAAATCCCATGTCCCTTGAGTATGAGGGCCGCTCCGCATGCTACTCAACTTTGGTTACCTACAAGTTCTTGTCATTGTACATACATGCATATCATAGAGAACCGCCAACGGGGTACCCCTTTCACATGATACAGGAGCTATCCCGTGATCAAAATGACAAGGCAAGCAGACAATGAGCATCTCAGCGATCTTTTTATTTACTATGTGCATAGCTTTTTATTGCGGATGCTTCACATAATGCTTATTATGGTGGTGCTGCAAGTTTCCACCATGATTAGGCATGGCTTAAGCTAGCGGCCCAGGCGTTTCTCTAACACATATATATACTCCATGAACTCGCAAGCTCCTCTTTTATTTCACACCATCGACATCCGCAAACAAAAGAGCAAGGTATCAACTAGATATGTATCCATAAGTGTTGAAAGCGTTCCCCGTGACAGCACGGTTTTGCTAACTCCTAGCCTATAATTTGCAAGCATATAACTTTCATGGACATGTCACAATGGTTCAGGATTATTAAGTGCAAGGAATAAAGTGTTCCATCAAGTTTGTGAGAGCTTACTAACTAACTTTCTCAAAACAGAAAACATTTTATTTGGAAGAAAACAAGGTATAAAGAATATGCACTGAAATAGCAAATGATGCTAATAGGTAGGTATGGTGGACATTGTTGGCAATATTGGTTTTGGGGAGTTGGAAGCACAAGTAGAGATCATACTCAGTGCAAGTGAAGGCTAGCAATAGAGAGGGAGTGACAAACGAGAGAGAAATAACTATCATAATCATGCTTGCAACAAAACATGACTAATTATGGCATGAAAGTGATACAAGAACTCCGAGGCAAAATAAATCACCGAGGCTTACTGACTATTGTTTAGTCATATGCATGCGTGAGCATGTGCCAAGTCGATTCATATGAAACTCCAGAGGAGGATACCATAATATCATACCAAAATATGAATAAAACAATGCAAGCAAACATTCATATGACATGCTAAAAACTATTAGCAAGTTGGAGCTAATCACAAACAAGAAAGAACTACTAAGCATCCATCAGTAACACACTCCTTACATGAACAAACTAAGCATGCTCACCATGATGAGTATATGTACAAAAATGAAAACAAATAGAGTTCGTTACCAGCCTCTTACCACACCTCGAGTTGTCTTAATCTTCATTATTGCCCTTCACTTGTGTGAATTGCATAATAACATGAAACCAAAATCCACTGAGGACGGATGAACCCTGCAAAGAACTCACAAAACCAAAGAAGAAGAACAAATATTTTTGGTGTTTTCGATTTTTCAAAGCAAGCAAACAAAGCAAAATCTTTTTGGATTTTTCTTTAAGGCAGACCAAAGCTAAAAAGCAAAGAAACAAACCAAGAGAAACAATTAAAATATTTTTGGTATTTTTGTGTTTTATGAAAGCAGAAACAAAAACCAAAAAGAAAGCGAAACAATGGATATACAAAGAACCGATGAACATGATATATAGATGAGTGTGATGTCGGTATACCTCCCCCAAGCTTAGGCTTTTTGACTAAGTGGGGCTCAACTCCATGGTGCCCAAGGTGCACCCTCGTAGTACGTCAAGAAGGCCCCTTCGTCCTGGTACGAACTCGAGGACTCACCCGTGTAGTACACAGAGGGGTCATATGAGGGCGCGTCCCCCTGATAGCGTCCATGGAAGCCAAGAATGCGCAGCTTGTCATCCATCTCCTCCTTGGAGCATGACAAATGTCCTTGGGAAATACGGAACAAAGTGGTTTGGGGGAGAGGGATCTCTCTCTCTCTCTCTCTCTCTCTCTCTCTCTCTCTCTTCCCCGTCAATAAATAACATTCTATAAACCAAGCTCTCAAGGTTAGAGACAATAGTGACAAAGTGATGTGCTTTCATGGCAGCAAGATCAAGCCTTTGAGGAGCCAAAACTGTATCATTTGGATCAACTGCAAGGTCCAAAGCAGCAGCAACATGTGCAGCAATAATTCCCCCATTAATGGATCCCTTAGCAGCTAAGCGACTAGCAATGAGAGAACCAAGATTATACTTAGTTTCATTGTTGAGCGCAACATCTATGAATGCCAAATGATAGTTGGAAATATTACTAGTGTTCTCCCTAGCAAGAACACTAGTGGCAAGATAATAAGCAAAGTACCTGATGGCTGGGAGTTGAATATTTCTTATCTTTCCCCGTTGGGCTCTACGGTCATCATCATTAGTTATCCCGTGGTAGATCTCCAACAAATCAACGAGTTGAGCTGGAATCTTCTTTGTTTTCCCAGCTGTACCAAGTCCCAGGGCCTCACAAAATTTCTTCAATGTCATGTTGTAAGACCTACCATAAATTTTGAAAGACACATCTGGCTTGAACAAGCTGTTAGTAAAAGAAAAGCTCTCCACAAATGTTTTAGTGAGCGTAGCATATTGCATGATCTCATCTGGCATAAAGCTTGTTAGTCTAGCCCTCCTAACCAAGGTCATAAAATCATCAAGAATCCCAGCAACCCACAAAAAGGTTAGGCAAGGAAAGGTGGAATGGTGAGCATCCCCTCATCTCCCTCGTCGCCAAATCGCGGTGTAATGAGATCCTCATTGTATGAGGGCCTAGCTCGGGAGGATGATCTTGAAGGCCTTTCCCTTCTAGGTGCATCACTCTCAAATATTTCACCAATTGTGTGGTTGTCCATGACCTCTTTTTTCTGAAATTTTTAGACAAACATCAAACCAAGTGATTTCCAAGTTGATAAATGATGAGAAACTACTATAGAAACTTGCTAGAGGGCTACACATGCATAAAAATGAAATATCTAAGCATAGAACAAGCATGCAAGCTCACACAACCTGTCACCTATAGTAGCAAAATACTCAAGATACAATCTACCAATCACAAATCTAATTGGACAAGCGAAGGAGGCACATACCAAGGAGCAATCCCTCCAAAAATCAGCAGCAAAGATGGGCTGAGCAAGGATATCGAAAATCGCGAGAAAGAATAGCATGAACTCGAGCTTGAGAAAGTTTTCCAGTGTTTTTTGGGAGAGAAAGAATATGGCTGGGAGGAGGCACCTTGGAGGGGCCTAGGTGGGCCACACCCCACCCAGGCGCCACCTATGGTGTGCCCGTTCCCACTAGGGGTGTGGTGGCCTGAGGTGGCCCCCTGGGTCACTCCAGGTGTCCCTCTGCCCCTTTTTTCGAGGAAAAATTTATTTTGAATTTTCTGGGATTTTGTGGGAAACTTTATGTTTGGCTAATTTTCAGGGTATGAAAATTGATTTTCTCGCAGAAATAGTTTTTTAGAAGAAGCAAAAGCAAACCAAAAACCAAACTACAAAAGTTCTAAGACACTCTAACAAGCAAACAACTAGCAAAACCAAAGCTAGCAAAAGAAAAGGCAAAGACTAGGAAGGAGAAAATTAAAAGAAAGCAAGTATAACCACCGTGAAAACATTATTTTGTTCATTAAAATCCTTTTGTTAACAAGGTTGATCAAATCTTGTTACCAAAACAATCTTATATGAAACAAAACTTTGCATTCCACAAGGTGATTATGTTACCTCATACTTGATAGCAATGGTCCCAATCATAATAGTTTCAAAATTTTCTTGTGGAATGGGACAATATATTTCTCCAACCTTGATGCTCTCAATATTTTCAATGGAATTCAGGCAATAGCTCTTAGCAACCTTCTTGGGGAAATATATAGTATGCTCTTTGTCATTAATATTGAATGTTACTTTTCCTTTATGACAATTAATGACAGCACCTGCAGTATTAATAAATGGTCTCCCAAGAATAATAGACATATTATCATCTTCTGGCATCTCAAGCACAACAAAATCAGTCAAAACCAAGCAATTATGAGCTACTTGAACAGGAACATCCTCACATATACCAACAGGAATAGTAGTTGACTTATCATCCATTTGCAAAGATATATCAGTTGGTATCAACTTTTCTAACTAGAGTCTCTTGTAGAGAGAGAAAGGCATAACACTAACTCTATCTCCCAAATCACATAAAGCAGTTCTAACATAATTATTCTTAATAGAGCAAGGAATAGTTGGTATAGCTAGATCACCAAGTTTCTCTGGAACCTTACCATTGAAGGAATAATTGGCAAGCAAAGTAAAAATTTCCTCATTAGGAACCTTCCTTTTATTAGAGACAATATCCTTCATATACTTTGAATAAGGAGGCAACTTAATAGCATCAGTCAAAGGAATTTACAAAAATAAAGGTTTCATCCACTCACAAAACTTGTTGTAGTGTTCTTCCTCCTTTGACTTGTGTTTCTTACCTGGAAAAGGCATAGGTTTCTGCACCCAAGGTTCTCTCTCTTTACCATGTTTATTAGCAATAAAATCTTCCTTAGTGTACCTAGTGTTCTTAGTGTGATTCTCAGGTTCTTCCTCAACTTCCTCCTTATTAGGAGTATCATTTTTATCATTGCCACTCTCAGTTTCAGCATCGGAGACAGATATACTATTTGGATCTACAACATGTTCAAGTGGTTCCTCAACTACCTTATGTTTCTTTTTTCTTTCTCTTGTGAGGACTACCACTACTTTCACCTTGTTGAGAATCCTTCTCAACTCTTTTAGGGTGTCCTTCAGGACATAAAGGATCTTTAGTAGCTATACCACTCCTAGTTCTAATTCCATAAGCATGTCTATCTCCTGAGGCATTAACTAGCATATCTTTTTGTACCTTAGCAAGTTGATCAAGTTGGTTTTGAACCATTTGAAAGTGTTTACAAAGCATTTTAATATCATTAGAAGTTCTTTCCACAATATCTTTCAACTCATTGATAGCTATAGAGTTTTCCAATAAATGATTCTGAACTTGTTTATTAAAATTACCTTGTTTAACAATAAATGTGTCAAGTTCCTCTAAGCATTGATCAGGAGGCTTACCATAGGGAATATCACCTTCATCAAAGTGGAGAGAGTGTACCCCAATAGTAGATGAGTGGGGAATTGACTTACATAATTCTTCTATATGAGGTAGATTCTTCACATCTTCAGCTCTAATACCTTTCTCCTTTAGACATTTCTTAGCTTCCTTCATCACTTCATCATTTAATGCAATAACTCCCCTCTTCTTTGGTGTTGGTGTTGGATCTGGTTCAGGCACAGCTGGTTCAGGAGTAATAGGCCCAGGTGTATTTAGCTCATTTGAAGTCCAATCATCATAATTCTTGCTTATGTTAGCCATTAGTTCTTCAGCATCTGTAGGAGCTCTCTTCCTGAAAACACAATCAGCAAAACTATCTAGGTATGTCCTAGAATCATCAGTTAGTCCATTATAATAAATATAAAGAAGCTCATTCTTAGGCAATGGACATCCAGGATGTGCATGAATCAAGGCACAAAACCTTGTCCATGACTCAGGCAATTTCTCTTCTTCTCCTTGTTTAAAATCAAAAAAGTCTCTGCAAAGCAGCATGTCTAGCACTGGGAGGAAAATATTTCTGGAAGAACGAAGCAATCAGGGCTATCAATGGAACCAGGAGGTAATCTATTAAACCAAGCCCTAGCTACTCCTTTTAGTGAAAAAGGGAAGATATTTGTAACAAAATACTTGCACATCTTAAAATCATCAGAGAACAAAGCACTCATAGTAGAAAGCTCATTCATATGAGCCACAACACTCTCATTTTTAGTCCCACAAAAAGGTTCTTTCTCAACAATGTCCAAATAGGATAAATCAAGAGAGAAATCACAATCTTTATCTTTAATATCTATGGGAGAGGTGGCAAACTTAGGATCAGAGGACAGTTTAGGAATAATGGTATGTCTAGCAAGGAGACTCTTAGTAGCACTAGCACCATGTGTGTTTCGGCACTCTTCACCAAATTCATCAGTAAACTCAATGTAACCATCATTAATATCATAACTCTCCCTAGACTCAGGTGAGCTAACAGGTGTAACAATGTCTTCACTAGGAGTTTCAGTATTTCCTAGACTAGCCATAGTAGCATCTAGGAAAGGACCTAATGAACCACTCGCATCAAGCAAAGTAGAAGTAACATCATGAGCATCAAAAGCAGTTTTAGATTCAGCAGTAGTAGCAGTGTGTGTAGCATGAGTTTGTGGTGGTGGTGTGACAAGCTTACTTAACAGACGGTGAATCAAGAACAACAGAGGTGTTTAGGACTGTACCTCTTCTTGTAGTGGATGGTAAAATAGGAAACTTTCCATCACGAGACTTACCCATGATGAAAGGAGTAGCAGTGAACAATAGTAGATCCAAGTGAACTTACAAATAAAGCTATGCTCCCCGGCAACGGCGCCCAAAAATAGTCTTGATGACCCACAAGTATAGGGGATCACAACAGTCTTTGCGGGTAGTATTACCCAATTTATTGATTCGACAAAGGGGAGCCAAAGAATACTTGCAAGCCTTAACAACTGAGTTGTCAATTCAGCTGCACCTGGAAATAGTTCTTGCTCATAGAAGTTTATTAGTAGCAATAGTTTGATAGTAGCAACAACAAAGCAACAACAGAAGCAAAACAAGAGCAATAGTAACAGTAGCAGCAACAGTAGTACATGAATGCGGTAGGCATAGGGATGGATGGGTGTTGCATGGACGAGTCTAAACATGTAACTTCAAGATCTAGGGCATTGCAGGTAAATAAGAATAAGCATCCAAGTACTAAACAATCATAGGCATGTTCTCTATATATAGTCATGCGTGCTCGCAATGAGAACTTGCACAACATCTTTTGTCCTGCCATCCCGTGGCAGCGGGGCCTCTAGGGAACTACTGGCAATTAAGGTGCTCCTTTTAATAGAGCACCGGAGCAAAGCATTAACACTCCATGAACACATGTGATCCTCACACCACAACCATCACATCTGGTTGCCCCAATTTTTGTCACTTCGGGGCTTTTGGATCCGAACAATGATATGTGTACACAACTTGCAGATAAGATCACAAACAATACTATCATAATGATTCAACAATAAGTTCATATCTGAGATCATGGCACTCATGCCCTAGTGACAAGCATTAAGCACAACAAGTTGCAACAAAGTCAAATAGCACTAATAGAGATACTAGGCACCATGCCCTAACAATCTTATTCGATTACATGATAGAACTCATCCAATCCCTACCATCCCCATAGCCTACAATGGGGGATTACTCACTCATGGATGAGGAAAACATTGATGGTTGATGGAGAGGCGTTGGTGATGACGATGGCGATGATCCTCTCCAAATGCCCCGTCCTGGCAGGGTGCCCGAATGGAGTTTCTGGATCCGAATCTTGGTTTCTTGTGGTGGCGGCGCAGTGGATGTAAAAACCTCGAACCCCCCTCGGTTTTTAGGTCAAGGGGTAACTTATAGGCGAAGAGGGAGCCCGAGGGGGTGCCTAGGGTGCCCGCACCCCCCTAGGCACGGGCTGGGCCCACTCACGCCTGGCAGGGGTGTGGGCCCCCCAGGCCTCCACTTCGTCTCGTCTTCTGGCTCCGTGGATCTTCTAGTGAAATAGGATTTTTGGCATATTTTCTGGGATTTTTCCGGATAGTTGATTTTCTGTACAAAAACTAGACACCAAGGTAATTCTGCTAAAAACAGCGTCAGTCCATGTTAGTTGTATCCAAATCACATAAGTTTAGAGGAGAAACAATAGCAAAAGTGTTTGGGAAAGTAGATACGTTTTGGACGTATCAGGCTGCTACTGGCTCACCACGCACACCGATGCGGTCGACATCGTCCAACGCCACGTCGAGTGTCAAAAGTACGCCAATCAAACGCACGTACCAAGCTCGGCGCTCAAGACCATCCCCATAACCTGGCCATTCGCCGTGTGGGGCATGGACATGGTGAGCCCCTTCAAGAAGGCCCCCTCCGGCTACACTCATCTACTGGTCGCAGTCGACAAATTCACCAAGTGGGTGGAGGCCAAGCCAGTTCGCAAGTGTGACGGGAAGACCACCACCAAGTTCCTAGGCGACCTCATCTACCTCTATGGATTCCCGCACAGCATCATCACGGACAACGGTACCAACTTCGCCAAAGGCGCCATGTACGAGTACTGCGAGGAGCACAACATACGGCTCGACCTCGCCTCAGTCACCCACCCGAAGTCTAACGGCCAAGCGGAACGCGCCAATCAGAGCATCCTCCACGGCCTGAAGCCGCGACTACAAGTTCCCCTCGAGCGAACTCCAAGATGCTGGGTCGAGGAGCTACCGTCCGTAATTTGGGGCATCCGCACCTCCATCAACATGTCGATCGGGTTCACGCCCTTCTTCATGGTGTACGGCGCCAAAGCCATCATGCTGACCGACCTTGAGCATGATTCGCCTCGTGTCGTCAACTACGCGGAGGCCGACAACAAGCTTGCATATCAGGACGGGGTCGACCATCTCGACGAAACACGACCTAGCTCGCTCTCGCACCGCCATCTACCAGCACGGACTCCGCCGCTACCACAGCCGCTGAGTTCGGACTCGCACCTTCTAGGAAGGCGACCTGGTCCTGCGACTGATCTAGGACAAGAAGGGCATGCACAAGCTTTCTCCCCTGTGGGAGGGACCATTCTCCGTAGAGCGAGTCCTAGGCAACGACGCCTACTACCTCATCGACATCCGAGGTGACGGACAACTCGACGTCAAGCGGCCGTGAAATGTAAACCTCCTAAGGAAGTTCTACATATAGAACTCTGACATCACTAGTGCACACGTACCCCTCTAACACCGGTTTGGAGGACCCTCTAACACCGGTTATAGAACCGCTATTGCAGTTTCGGTGTTAGAGCCCCCCCTTTAACACCGGTTCTTATACGAACCGGTGTTAAAGGGTGGCGCACGTGGGGCTGCCGCAGCGCTCAGGCCCCCCTTTAACACCGGTTCGTAACACGAACCAGTGTTAAAGGTTCTGTGCCACGGCAGGAAAAAAGATAAATCTCTACCGCGGCAGGAAAACGGCCTAAATCTCTGCCGCGGCAGAGTTCTGCCCCTGCCCCGTTCTGGGTGTATTTCTGCGGCGCGGCGGGGACGGGGAGGGGGGAGGGTGAATTGATCGGGAGCGGTATACACATACATCGTCATCGGTACATACGAGTACATGAATAATTAAGCAACTATTATTATACACAACATCGTCATTGTGTGGTATTCTCCGTAAACGTTGAAGCATCAAGTACAAGACAAACACGTTCAAGCATATATACAACGTTCATTTTGGTGGATATCTAAAGAGTTCTCCGCCAGGCGTGACGACCTCATCAAGTATGAACCCCGCCAATTCATCTTGAATGGTTCGTATGCGGTCAAATGGTAGGGTTGGTCCCGCATCCGTTCGATCTGAATATATATGAAGAATGGGGTCAATATATATATAAGAATAAAACTCAACACAATTGATGGTAATAAAATAATGTTGTGTACTTTGTTTACTTACTCTAAGTTGTTCTAGTGCTTGGCCCGTCGCACATATCGTGGTTGAATGAACTGCAAACATAGTACCCACATAAGTTATTGCCGTGTCCCTGATGCACGCACTTTACCAGAATAGAGAGTTCAATCAAAATAATAATCAATAAAGCATGATATAATGGAATTGGAAGCAGAATCAAAGAGATACACAGACCTAGCTAGCTAGTATTACTTACATTTTGGTCTACAAATTTTAGTTCTTTTGACCATTCACCCACTACTTTCGTGAACCTTTTCCAAACCCCTCTGCAAAGAAAATGGATAAATGAGTAATTAATTACTTGTTGTCACGAAAGTTGCTGATCTAGTGCGATAATATGATTGAAATTACCTCTGGAGCATCTCTCTAAAGTCTGCCCATAGCTCTTTTTCTTTTCGTAACGAGTCCATGACAAGGACTTTCCAGTCAAAGTTGAATGACTAGCGTAATAAAGTGGAACCTACGCACATAACTCATCATCGCTAAACTTAACATCGAGTAAGCCAAAATGTAATGCGTACAAGAGAGGGTAACAAGACTACTCAGAAGTTGTAAGGCAATAGTATTTCCTTTGGTTTGTTGTCTCAAGAAAGACCTTAGCAAGAAATCTTACATTTGCCCGGTTTGTCTCTTACCACTTGTTCATGAACTCTATTTGGGTCAACGAACCCAATGTCAAAAGGGCCTCCTTTCATGCATTCCATAACCTTTTTCCTGCATAATAGTATATATATAAATATATGGTGAGCATATATATATATATATACATGCAATTAATGAATTGAATGAGATGAGATAGAAATTAAAGAAATAGTACTTACACACAATAAAGGCTGATGGCAGCTTTGTCGAGTTCCTTCTGATTGAATAGAAAATGCAAGTCTTGAATGTTGACGGTGATCGCGTCATCTCCACACAAGAAAATCTTATCTCTTATATGCACCGTGATCCATTCTTCCTTTCTCGTCTTGCAGAAATCAAGGTACCACTTGTGCAATCTTTGCATCTTTGTTGGTAGATTCTTGAGCTCCTCTTTCTTGACGAGATTCTTCCCATACTTCCATGGCTGTATGGGGTTGGCATCGCCTTTAGGCAAGTTGTCTCCCATGATGTTCAAGTATGCAATGTAAGTCATCCCCATCTCATTGGACTTTCTTTGTAGCTCTGCCTCGTAATCATTTACAGGAGGAGCGTCCCGTGTGTCGAACACTTGGAGCGGGGCGTATGATTGGTTTTCATGCTCTCTGAGCATGGGAACTGTTTTCTGGGGTGCCGCACGACTGCTACTTTCAGTCTTCCTACGGCGCCTTGCATCCCCCTTCAAAATCTGGCGCTCGTAGTCCGGCACAAGTGGGGTTTCAGGTTTCAAAAGATTTTTGTAAAACTTCTCCACCACCGCCGGATCTATTTTCTCCTTTGGCTCGGCCCATCTAGGTGCAAAGAGTTTCTTGACCTCTTCTTCCGAGATCCTATTGGTCTCCTCGTCGCTGCGATTCCATGGTAAAACCGGCAATGGCTTGGCGGAAGGCTGCGGGACGTAGTTTTTTGAACTCTTTGGCGTATGGTTTCCTGCGGATTTCTTTGTGGCAGTGCTAGTGATGCTCTTCGTGGCAGTGCTCTTCCGCTTACACTAAGGAGATGGCTGAAGCGCCGGAGATGGCTGACGGGCAGGAGATGGCTGGCGCGTCGGAGATGGCTGGCGCGTCGGAGATGGCTGGCGCGCTGGAGATGGCTGCCACGCAGGAGATGGCTGAAGCGCCGGAGATGGCTGCCGCGCAGGAGATGGCTGAAGCGGCTCAGGCGACGCTGTGGACGGAGACGGGGGTGCAGGGCCTCCAATTTGGAAGCACGATGTGTTCCTTCTTCCAAAGAATGGTTGTTTTCACTGCAAATTTGAGTTGAGTTTCCCCTTCACCTGTAGCATGGTCATGCTGTGCTTCCTCATATTCCTTCACAACCCCATCCACCCCGACAATAGCATAGCCATCTGGAATCGGTCGGCAGTGGTAAGTTCCACCAGCCACTACTAGGAAAACGGCTATAGGTAATCCACACTTCTGTGGCGCACTTGCTAGTGGTGCCCCACGAGTAAAATAGGCGTGGCGCACTGCCCACAGGTGTCCTACGACTAACTGTCATAAGCGTGGCGCACATGGGGGTGGTGCGCCACGGCTATGTGTGGGCCAGGGCACATGTGGCCACATCACACATACCCGTAGCGCACTAGGTCAAGGTGCGCTACGGATGTTTCACTTATCCGTAGGGCACCTTGACCTAGTGCGCTACGGGCATGTTTGTCACCGCAGGTCAACTTAGCCGTAGGGCACTCTGCCCTAGTGCCCTACGGCTAAGTGGCATGCACCAACTCCACCCCCCCGTTGGATCGCCTTTTTAGGCTTTGCAAAAAATAAAAGAAAATGATAAACACTTCAAAAAATTAAATCCTTTCATATTTAGGTAGGTAATGTGGTATAGCTTCTAGTAAAATTAACAAACATGAGTTTCGACTTTATTTGCAAAAAAAGTCATGCCACGGTAAAAAGGCCGTAACTTTTGCATACGATATCGAAAAAAATCGTATAATATACCAAAATGACGAGAACGAGATTTCGCATCCGCTCACAACGACCTCTAGTCGTTTAGCAATTTTTTAGATTTTTAAAATTCGAAAAGAGTAAAAAGTTACGGTCAAAAGACCGTTTTTTCCTGCAGAAAAAAAATAGAGGGCGACTTACCCGTAGCGCACCACCACCTAGTGCGCCACGGATAAGCTTGGGCGGGATTCAAATTTGAATCCCCACCCTGCCCTCCTCCCTTTTCCTTTCCCCTTTTCCCTTCCACTTTTCCCTCTTCCTCTCCCTTTCCCTTCTCCTTCTTCCTTCTTCCTTCTTCTTTCTCCCTTCTTCCTTCTTCCTTCTCCTCCTTCCCCTTCTCCTCTCCTTGCAGTGACGACGCGACGTCGGCCTCCTTCTCCTCCTCCTCACAGTGACAATGGGCCACGGCGGTGCAACGGTGGCCTCCTTCTCCTCCTCCTCCTCGCAGTGTCAACGGGCGACGGCGACATCCTTCTCCTCACCGACCTCCCTTCCTCCCTCTCTTCCTCCATCTCTTCCTACCTCCCTCTCTTACTCCATCTCTTCCTTCCTCCATCTCTTCCTACCTTCCTTTCTCCAACCACACCCTTTCTACCACATCGACGCCGGCGAGGACTAGAGCGGCCACGACCCTCCCAGACTTCCTCGCCACGGCCATGCTCCGAGGTGACACGATCAAGGCGGCGATGCACGGACCCGATTGCTTTTGCAATTCAAAAAGGGTGTTTTTGCATTTTTGATTTTTGAAAAACATCCGTGGGCGCACTACCCCTACCCGTGGTGCACTGGTAGTCGCCACGCCTATCTCGATATAACCGTGGCGCACCATGCGATGCGCCGCCACTCTGAGATAGTAGCCGTAGCGCGAGGCCCGTGGCGCACTGCTAGTGCGCCACAGAAGGCCTTTTCTGGTGCGCCACGAATAGGCATTTTTCTAGTAGTGAGCTACAGGAGGTAAGGCATAGCCGACAGCCACCTTAATGGATAAGCCCATTAATCTCACATGCAGCTTAGCGTGTTCGCTCTCCGTGATCTCATCCACGGGGTATCGAGGACCCGCCATTTCAAGCGTGGTGCCGTTCTCCGTGGAAGCCACGCCGCTTTTCCGCTACAGAGTCCGGCACGGCCTTCCAATCCAGGATCTTCGTGCCGCTGAGATAGGCCGGTAGCTTGATGGCTCTGTTGTGCATTCACTTGCGCCTGCAGCGCCACAAGTGCATGTTCTATCTGTGTCATCCGCTCTGTACGCTCTTTTTCTTTTTTATCGCGCCATCTGTAAGAGTCGCCCCACTCGGCAAACCCATCCTTCCACGTCATACCCCCTGTGCCTCGTGCATGTCCAGGGTGTTATTTTTTACCGATGGCGCGTGTGAGCTGGTCATTCTCTCTGTCGGGATGGAAGGTCCTGGCGGCTGTTTCCTCGTATGCCGTGGAGTTCAGTGACGGGTTTGGAAAGGAGGGTTGGGAAGATACACAATCCTGTTTCTGGGTCCAACCTTGCCCCGATTCCGTAGAACCAAGTCTTTGCACGTAGGTCCTACCCATGTGTCTGGGGTGTGATCCCTCTGTCGTGCAGGGACTTCTCAGCTTCCTCCCACTTAGGCCTCTGAGATATGTAGCCACCTGACCCCGTCCTCTGGTGATATTCCTTCTTCTGGGCATTTAGCGTATTGGTTTCTGACCTCTTTGTAGCTATAGCACCTTCCTTGTATGCCACAAATTCGCGCCAGTGAGGTCTTATCTTCGCATAATATGCGTCTTCGAAATCTAGAGTCTCGCGAGCTTTGACAAATTTGTTCAATTTTGTCTTCCAGTTGCGGAAAGCGTCAGCCATCTTCTTTAGAGTCCACTCTTTGACCTTTTCCTTTATAACCGGTTTGTTTTCATCCTCCTCTGGCGGAAGGGTGAAATTTACCAACAGCGAATTCCAAAGCGTTTCTTTGGATCTTTTATCAACAAAGGTACCGTCGCCCTTCTTTGGCTTATTCCAATTTTCAATTATGATTGGGATTTAGTCCCTAACAAGAACTCCAGCCTGACGTACAAATTTGTGTGCGGCCTTCTTGGGCTCCATCGGCCTGCCATCAACACGGACTGCTTCGATCGTGAACTTTGCACGATCTTTCAACCGATGGCTCGCGCCTCGCTTGCTCTTTTTCATAGAAGAAGATTGTTGCTGGCTGGTCGATCCAGAGGGCTAAAAGAAGAAATAAGCGTTAATTAATACATTTACATATATACAAATCAATCGGTGCAAGTCAGCAGAGGCTTAATCCATGCATATACCTCGACAGACTTTGTAATCACTAAAGTGCGTTCACCGGAGTCGTCATCTTCTCCATGACTACTTGAGCTGTCATCATGTCCCTCCAAGTTCAGATATTGTGAGGTGTCCTCGTGGATCATGTTCTCCATTATTTCTTCATCTTCAAGGTTTCTACTGAGTGGATCCATAGTTTCTAAAACAAAATATGATCACACAAATATCAGTAATACATCTATTGAAATGCTCAAGCAAATATGATGATATGACAGGTAAATATTGAAATGTAACCCTAATACATGCTTGGTCATTCCAAACCCTAATTCGAAGAAACCCCCGATTCATATGAGAGGGTACATTTACTTCTTATAATTAACATAGCATGGTTATTATAATGCTATATTGCCAACAAGAGGTGGCGGCTCTAGGGCGAGAGCGGGGCCGGGATGCGTGGGGGTGTGCGTTCGAACCAGCACGACGTGGGCTCAGCAAGGACAGAGGAGGTCAGGGTCGATGGCATAATGGTGGCGGTGGTCGTCGGCGTGGCACAAAATATACACAAGCATATAAAATACACATACAGTACAATATACATATATACATACACACATACAAATATACATACACATATGCCACTTGTTCTACTGAATTCAATGGTATTTTATTTGCAAATTTTGGCCGAGTGGTATTTTATTTGCGATTTGCCGGTACCCCTTCGGTTTGGAAACATACGACCCCGCAATGATCCTAATAGGTCAATCAATTCCAGGACCATATATAGAAGCTCACCAATGATACGAAATTTGCAATACACCTTCTATACAAAATTCACCATTGAGAGTTACAATATGCAATACAACTACAAAATAGAACATAATTATCATTGTTGTATTTTTTACATGTGTATTTCTACAAAATAGAACATAATATGCAATACAACTACAAAATAGAACATAATATGCAATACAACTACAAAATACACATACAATACAAAATAGAACATAATTCTCATCGTTGTATTTTTTTACATGTGTATTTCTATAAAATAGAACATAATATGCAATACAACTACAAAATAGAACATAATATGCAATACAACTACAAAATACATATACAATACAAAATAGAACATAATTTTTACATGTGTATTTCTAAAAAAACGCTACTGATGGCATACGGTGAGGAACCGCCCGCGCGGGGCAGGTGCATGCACGCCGCCGGTGAGGAACTGTCGAGGAGGGAGGGGGCGGATAGGGCGTTACGTACGGTGAAGGTGAAGGCGACGGCGAGGGCGATAGCGACGGCGACGTACGGCTGGACGACGAGGGCACGATGGCGAGGGCGCGTGGACACGGCGACGGACGTACGGCGACGGCGCTCCCGCGGGATGGCGACGACGAGGGCTGGACAGCGATGGCAGAACGGCGACGGCGCGCGCGGCTCTTCTCTACTTCCTCTGCTGCGCGCGTGATTTTCGTTCTTGCTGGGGGAAGAAGGAAGAGAGGAAGGCGTTATAAATGCCCCCCTTTAACACCGGTTCGTGACAATTCGTTTCACGCCCGCACCCCCCTTTAACACCGGTTCGTGCCTGCGGACACGAAATGAAATAAATGCGCCCCCCTTTAACACCGGTTCGTGCCACGAACCGGTGTTAAAGGGGGGGCATTTATTTCATGCATTAAAGCGGTGGGGGCATTTTTAACTCAAAAAATAGGATATGAATTTAGAAAATTCATATCTTTTTCATTTCAACTCAGAAAAATATGAATAATATATCATAATTTTCAGAAAAATAATATCTATCCATTCATGTAAAAACATTTTATATTTACTTTAGATGAAAATTTTCAAAATAATTAAAACACTTACATATAAATTTTGATTATTCAATTCAAACAAAAATAAAATAGATAAACCCTAAAACTTTGAACATAAGAAATATTAAGCATCTGAAAAGGAATATAACCCGATCTTTTTTTATTTTTTTATCCCCGTTTTAAACTATCGTCAAACTTTGTCGAACAACGGGCATGAAGATTCTTAGCTCGGGGCCAAGCCTCGCTCAACTTGCATTGGATTTTTGATAAAATAGCATATTGTGAACCTACAAATGATTTTTGTAAAAAATCATGAGCATCGTATCATGTACCTGTAGTTCATATCTGACCCACTTCCTGCCGATTCGGCAGGAATTTGTGTTTTTCACCAGAGGTGGACGGAAAGGTTTCAGATCCCCCTGTTGGTAAATTGTCCATATAAGGTGGTCTAGTATTTTTGTAAAATGTGGTGGTGGTTTTTTGAATTATCCATTTGGTGGTTGCTTCACAAAATCGTCCGTTTTTTATGCTCGGAAAATGGAAAATGCATTTTTGGTGCGATAAAAAGGAAAACTTCCTCTTGCAACATTGTTTGCCATGCCATGATGCACATGTATGCACAATATGGCCATATTATCACAAACTATGCCTTGATTCTAGCCATAATATTAGTCATTTGACCCAAAAGCCAAGAAACCTCGAATGAGATAGGTCATTTTGTGAAGGTTTTTTTGAGACATAATCAATATACCAAGTTTGAGATTTTCCTTCTAACTATGTCACATAATATAACACCACGCGAAGGTTCCGCACTGTTTCGATCTTTTTTTATTTTTTTATCCCCGTTTTAAACTATCGTCAAACTTTGTCGAACGATGGGCATGAAGATTCTTAGCTCGGGGCCAAGCCTCGCTCAACTTGCATTGGATTTTTGATAAAATATCATATTGTGAACCTAAAAATGATTTTTGTAAAAAATCATGAGCATCGTATCATGTACCTGTAGTTCATATCTGACCCAGTTCCTGCCGATTCGGCAGGAATTTGTCTTTTGACCCGAAAGCCAAAAAACTTCGAATGAGATAGGTTATTTTGTGAAGGAGATAGAACTGGAATTAAAATACAGAATGAAACTAATAGTAAGTTACATAAAGCATGACTGAAAATTAAGATACATAAAAGAACTGAAAATTAAGATACATGGCCAGATTAAGTAACAATCGACCGAACTTGTTTCAGAATGTTGGAGTGATTCAGTCATGCTCCTGCCTACACCTGTAATACTCACCACTGTAGTCGTCGTACTCGCCGCCGCCGTCATCGCTGTCATCATCGGGGTCACCGTAATTGAACCTTGAAGGCTGAGTACGCGTGGGCTGGACTTGAGGGTAGCGCATACGGGGTTAGAGTCGGCGGCAGTGTCATAGGCCATGACGCTCTGGAGAGTCCGACCGCGCCACCATAGCCGACGGCTGACCTCGTTGGAGTTTGGAGGAGGTGGTCCGTACTCCTCGTGCCTAGCGAGCGCCCTCTCACGCCGATCCACGAAGAAGGCTTCCCAAGTAGGGAAATAGTCGGGATGCCATCTGGGATTCCTCCGCTGCTCCGACGTGAGCTCGAAGTAGTAGTGGTTCGTGATGGCCATCCGACGCGCCACACCTAGAGGGACAGAAGGAACTCACGCCTCAAGGCCAACATCCAAATGACGGGACACAGTAGTCCGGCGGGAGAGTAGTTCGAGGCGCCAGCGCCTCGCCCGCCTCCCTGGGGGTTAGTGCTACGGTGGAAGCCATGGGAAATAGTGATGAGGTTGCAGATATGAGTCTAGAGATGTGCAATGACAATGGAGTCCAACCCTACATATATATATATAGTGAAGAACTGGTGGGAAGAATTGGAGGGAAGAACTGGCGGGAAGAACTGGCGGGAAAAAATGGCGGGAAGAAAAATGGCGGTAAAACATGGCGGGAAGAAAAATGGAGGGAAGAAATAGAAGGAAGAAAAATGGCTCATTTAATACATATAATGTTAACAGAAGAAATATGACATTGATTTCCATGTTGAGACACATATGTGTGCCAAAAATGGCTCAATTAATACATATAGTCAATCTTATGATCACGTCGGCCGTAACCATGGAGTATCAACACCGTTTAATATGATGGTTGGGCCAGTCTTCACTCTGAAGGGCGGAATTTCATCAAACTTATTATAATCTTCTGACATGTCTGTCTTCTCCCCCACTCCCACGATGTTTCTTTTCCCTGGAAGAACTATGTGACGCTTTGGCTCATCGTGTGATGTATCTGTTTGCTTATTTTTTCTTTTTTTCGGTTTGGTATACATGTCCTTCACATAGAAAACCTGAGCCACATCATTGGCTAAGACGAATGGTTCGTCTAAGTTCTTGTCGACCTTCATAAGATTGTTGAGATCCACTGTTGTCATTCCGTACTTCTTGTCTACCTCAACCCCTCCTCCTGTTAGCTTGACCCATTTGCATCGAAACAAGGGGACCTTAAAATTAGGTCCATAGTCAAGTTCCCATATCTCCTCTATGAACCCATAATACGTGGTCTTTTGCCCATTGTCTTTTGCTGCATCGAAGCGGACACCACTATTTTGGTTGGTGCTCTTTTTATCTTGGCCTATAGTGTAAAATGTATTCCCATTTATCTCGTACCCTTGGAAAGTACATACAGTCGAAGATGGTGTCCTGGCCAACAAGTACGGCTGATCCCCAACAGTGGTGTTATTCGTGAGAAGTCTTTGCAGCCAGCCGCCAAAACTCGCCATGTGTTCACTTATAATCCATTCATCAGACTGTCCCGGGTGTTTGAGGCGTATTAAATTCTTGTGTTCATTGATATACGGGGCAACCAAGATAGATCTTTGTAAAACCGTGTAGTGTGCTTGATTGAGAGAATGCTCGTCTCTACATATCATTGATTTACATCCTAGGGTGCCTTTTCCATGCAGTCTCCCCTCATGTCATGATTCTGGAACACCAATCGCCTTAAGGTCAGGAATAAAATCAACATAGAACTCAATGACCTCCTCTGTTACATAGCCCTTGGAGATGCTTCCTTCTGGCCTAGCACGGTTATGAACATATTTCTTTAAGACTACCATGTACCTCTCAAAGGGGAACATATTGTGTAGAAATACAGGACCGAGAATGGCAATCTTTTATACTAGGTGAACCAGGAGATGCGTCATAATATTGAAGAAGGATGGTGGGAACACCAACTCAAAGCTGACAAGACATTGGGCCACATCTGTCTGTAACCCTGGTAGGCTTTCTGGATCGATTACCTTCTGAGATATTGCATTGAGGAATGCACATAGCTTCACAATGGGTACTCGAACATTTTCAGGTAGAAGCCCCCTCAATGCAATCGGAAGCAATTGTGTCATAATCACGTGGCAGTCATGAGACTTCAGGTTTTGGAATTTTTCTCGCCATATTTATTATTCCCTTTATATTCGAGAAGCCGACGGGACCTTGATACTACTCAGGCATTCAAAAAGATTTCCTTCTGCTTTGGTAAGAGCGTAGCGGCAGGAGTTAAGTGGCATCGTTTACCCTTCTCGTTCTCGGGATGCATAGGCTCTTGTGGTCTTTCGGGACGTTGCTGGTCCTGTCGTGCTTCCGGTGTATCTTTTGTCTTCCCATACACTCCTAGGAAGCCTAGCAGGTTCACGCAAACATTCTTCGTCACATGCATCACGTCGATTGAAGAGCGGACCTCTAAGACTTTCCAATAGGGTAGGTCCCAAAATATAGATTGCTTCTTCCACATGGGTGCGTGTCTGGCATCGTCATTCGGAACAGATAGACTGCCAGGACCTTTTCCAAAGATTACTTCTAGGTCCTTGACCATACCAAATACCTCCTCACCGGTATGGAGGACAGGCTTCCTCTGGGGTTCTGCCAGACGTTTGAAATGCTTGCCTTTCTTTCTTACTAGATGCAGTTTCGGAAGAAATCGATGATACCCTAGGTACACAACCTTCTTATCCAAATATACACTTTCAGCCTCATATAAATAGTGTGTGCATGCATTGTATCCCTTGTTTGTCTACCCTGAAATGTTACTAAGAGCAGGCCAATCATTGATGGTTATGAAAAGCAATGCTCGTAGGTCAAATGGCTCCCCTTTGTGCTCATCCCACATACGTACACCTGGTTTGGCCCACAGCTATAAAAGTTCTTCAACTAATGGCCTTAGGTACACATCAATGTCGTTGCCGGGTTGCCTCGGGCCTTGGATGAGCACTGGCATCATAATGAACTTCCTCTTCATACACAACCAAGGAGGAAGGTTATAGATACATAGAGTCACAGGACAGGTGCTGTGACTGCAGCTCTGCTCACCAAAAGGATTCATGCCATCTATACTTAGACCAAACCTTAAGTTCCTTGCATCACGTGCAAAGTCCGGGTACTCTCGCTCGACTTTTATCCACTGTGACCCATCAGCGGGGTGTCTCAACATCGCGTCTTTCTTACGGTCTTCCATGTGCCATCGCAACAACTTGGCATGCTCTTTATTTCTGAAGAGACGTTTTAACCGTGGTATTATAGGAGCATACCACATAACCTTGGCAGGAACCTTCTTCCTAGGGGCCTCGCCTTAACATCGCCAGGATCGTCTCGTTTGATCTTATACCACGGTCAAAGGCATACCGGCATGCATCCAAATTCTCGTACTTCTCACCGCGTAGAGGATGTAGTCATTAATGCAGGCATGTATCTTCCGCACGTCTAATCCTAGAGGGCGACAACCTTCTTTGCTTGGTATGTACTGTCGGGCAACTCATTATTTCTTGGAAGAAGATTCTTCATTTTACCAACAACTTTGAAAATGCGTTTGTCATTCACTGTTCTCTGCCTTCCATTGCAGCAAATCCAGTGTGGTACCTAGCTTTTTGTGGCCATCTTCGCAAGTTGGGTACAACAATGTTTTGTGATCCTTTAGCATCTGCTCCAGCTTCTCCTTCTCCTTTTCAGTTTCACATTCTTCCTTTGCATCAGTAATGGCCCGACCAAGATCGTCATCAGCGGGCCCATCTGCTCCCTCTTGATCTTCATTATCTACCCGTTGCGAGATCATCATATTCAAGATACATATTATGATAGTTGTCATCATCCTCTTCTTCTTCGTTGTCTTCCATCACAACCCCTTTTTCTCCGTGCTTGGTCCAACAATTATAGCTGGGCATGAAACCGCATCAAGCGGTGGGCGTGAATGGTTCTGGTATTTGAGTAGTCTTTCTTGTTCTGACAGTGAACACACGGACAACACATAAAACCATTGTGACCACGGTTTGCATTAGCCACAACGATGAAATTTTGGAGGCCCGTAATGTACAAGTGCGGCGGTCACCGTACATCCATTGCCGGTTCATCTGCATTAATATATAGTATATATCAAAATTAATAGGAGATGACCATTTATATATATAGTACATCAATGACACATGAAAGGATAGTTGCCGACCTCGACCGAGAAGGAAAGAGCAACGAGAAAACTTATTTTGAGCTCTCGGGCATTTCACCGAACACCTCTTGTGCATACGAAAAAAACACAAACTAGCACACTTCACACCCTCTTGCTAGGCTCCAAAATGAGATAGTGAAAAAATGGAAGAGTGGGGTGTGGGCTGCGGTGTCTTATATACCCCCTTTAACACGGTTCAAGCCACGAACCGGTGTTAAAGAAGCCTGTGAACCACTAGTGCAGGTTTTAACACCGGTTCGTGCCACGAACCGGTGTTAAAGGGGGCTCCTTTTTGCTGCACGGGCCACGCTGGTACGCCCCCCCCTTTAACACTGGTTCGTAGAAGAACCGGTGTTAAAGCCCATTTCCAGGCTCAACCAAAGGCCTCGTTTCCACTAGTGCATGTACTCCCCCCGCCATGCAATAAATATTATCGACCCACACAAATTGTGTGTACTCTCCAATTCTTGTGCCACTCGCACTCATAAAAACAGCATTACGCTAATCACGGAAGTCAACCCTTGGTCGCACGACCGGCACGGCTAAGTAGTGCGATACAAGGGCACCGATGAAATTCGGGCCTTGTGTTGTCCACGAAAACGCCAACCCGGAGCCCCATCGGAGTCACCTCGCTCGACTAGCCCACCGGGCCAAGACAACCGCATTCGCTTCTCACAGTGACCCAATCCTCCACATCCTCGGCGCAGTGACTCGAACGGTCAAGTACCACGCTCAGGGACTGACGCCAGTCCAAACCCACACGGCTAGGGAAAACACCAAGTATGAGAGCGTGCCCTGGACTCGCCACGCGACTGGCTCTCCGAGTCAGGTGGAGCGACGCGCCAAGCACAACGCGCCTCATCCTCACCTACCTTGGGCATGCGACTAGAAAGGCTAAGTACCACACTCGGGGACTCGTCCAACCGAACCCGTTCGTGTCCGGGAAAACGACTAAGTACAGAGCACCCCTTGGGGTTGCCAAGCGACTGGCTTCCCAAGCCACGACGAGTCGACCTCAACTAACTAACAGTACAAAAACAAACATACACACAAGGGGTCAAATTGATTAATGGTTTTATCTATTTGATACTATCATGTCTGTGTTGTTTGTGTTCTTGCATGCTCTCCATTGTTAGTAGCTATCTTGGCCAAGTAGTTGCTAGTGACTCCAAGAGGGGGTATTTATGCTCGATAGTTGGTTCATGCCTCTAGTTTCCAAGGGAAGTGATAGAAATCTCTTCGGTTGTAGATGTGTTGTTGCCACTAGGGGGAAAACAACGATCTTTTGTTCATAGAACACGTGGATTGTTTACCTTACACACTTTGCTTAAAGTAGTTGTCTGTTGCTTGCAACTTAATATTGGAGGGGGTTCGGATGATAACCTGAAGGTGGACTTCTAGTCATAGATGCAGTTGGATGGCGGTCTATGTATATTGTTGTATTGCCCAATCTAATCTCATAGGATCTTTTTGTCTAGTATTCCATTGTTATGCTTTCCTCAGTTCCTGTCAATTGCCCTGCTATAATTTGTTTACCCTTCATGCCAAGTTGTTTATCTAAGGAGAGGACCTCTAGTGAACTATGGACCCCGGTCCAATCTTTACCATTGATACAACTTCCACTGTTACTTGTTTACTTGCTGCAAACCATTACCTTCCACACCATACGTTTAATCCTTTGTTATAGTAATCAGTGAGATTGACAACCTCACTGTTAGTTGGGGCAAAGTCTTGAGTTTGTGTTGTGCAGGTTTCCATGTTGCTTGCAACACCTGTGTGACGTTTCCTTCCTCCTACTGGTTTGATAACCTCGGTTTCTTACTAAGGGAAGACTTGCTGCTGTGCTTCTTCACACCTTGTGCTTGGGGTTCCCAACAGGCTCCACATCAACTGAGCCATCAACAAGTTTTCTGGCGCTGTTGCCGGGAGGCTAAGGACGTCTTCACAAGGGGAGTCCTCCTCAACCTTTCTCTTTGCTTTGTTTTTAGTTTGCTTAGTTACTTTTGCTTGGTTTTGTTTTCCTCTTTTAGTCAAAAACTCCAAAAAATAGTTTAGTTTGGTTTGCTTTCTCTATTCAAAAACACACAAAAAATAGTTCCTCCTCTGCTGCTGCTGTTTTTTGCTTGCTCCACTTTTGACAAAATGAACTCTGCTAAGAACACCAAGTTGTGTGACTTCACTAGCACAAACAACAATGATTTCCTTAGCACTCCTATTGCTCCACCTTCTCCTTATGCTACCTTTTATGAAATTAAGCCTGCTTTGTTGAATCTTGTGATGAGAGAGCAATTTTCTGGTACTAGTTCTGATGCTGATGCTGCCCATCTCAATAACTTTGTTAAACTTTGTGAGATGCAAAAGTATAAGGATGTAGATGGAGATATTATTAAGCTCAAGCTATTTCCTTTCTCCTTGAGAGGGAAAGCTAAAGAATGGTTGCTATCTTTGCCTAGAAATAGTATTGATTCTTGGACTAAGTGCAAAGATGCTTTTATTGGAAAGTACTATCCTCGTGCTAGGATTATATCTATGAGAAGTGATATTATGAAATTTAAACAACTTGATAATGAACATGTTGCTCAAGCTTGGGAAAGAATGAAGTCTTTGGTTAAGAATTGTCCCACTCATGGACTCACTGCTTGGATGATTATCCAGACTTTTTATGCAGGTTTGAACTTCTCTTCAAGAAACCTGTTGAATTCAGCTGCTGGAGGTACCTTTATGGGCATCACTTTGGGTGCTGCAATAAAACTCCTTGATAATATGATGGTTAACTACTCTGAATGGCACACTGAGAGAGTTCCACATGGTAAGAAGGTAAATTCTGTTGAAGAAACCTCCTCTTTGAGTGATAAGATTGATGTTATAATGGCTATGCTTGTTAATGGGAAAGCTCCTTTTGATCCAAACAATGTTCCCTTAGCCTCTTTGGTTGCTCAAGAAGAGCAAGTTGATGTGAACTTCATTAGAAACAACAATTTCAACAACAATGCCTATAGGAATAATTTTTGTGGTAACAACAATTATAGGCCTTATCCTCCTAATAATGGAAATTCCTATGGAAACTCCTACAACAATGCTAGAAGTGCCCCCTCTGAACTTGAAGTCATGCTCAAAGACTTTATTAGTAAACAAACTGCTTTCAACAAGACTGTGGAGGAAAAACTTTTAACTGTTGAGAAGAATATTTCCTCTTTGTCTGAAGCACAGTCCTCCTTGATTAATAAAATGGCTGCTAAACCTGAAACCATGGAAAATACCCTTTCTACTGCGAATGCCATACAAGTCACTATTGATGAAAATGTTAGTCTGTTAGCCCAACTGCATGCTAAGTGTGAAAGGGAAGCTGAAATTGATAGAAACAATAGTGTGTGCACCATCGCTAGAATGGAGACCACTAAACCACAAGAAGCCCCTATTTCTCCCCCTACAATGCCTAAGCCTAATGAGTCTACTACTAGTGATGCTAAGCTTGATTTTAATATAGATGGTTGCAATATTTCTGAAGTGATTCTGTTCTTGCAAAAACTTGCTAGAATTCCTGATGCTAGTGATATGCATGTTGCTTTCACCAAACACATTATAGATGCTCTTGTTAAGATTAAGGAAGAGAAGTTAAAACACAAAGCTCCTATTCCTAGGAAAGTAGAAGATAGTTGGGAACCCATTATTAATATGCAAGTGAACGACTTGATCTCAAAGCTTCATGTGATCTTGGTTCTAGTATCTCTATTATGCCTAGGAAGATTTATGAAATGTTTGATTTTCCACCTTTGGAAGATTGTTATTTGGATGTCCCACTTAATGATAATGCTAAGAAGAAACTCATGGGGAGTATTAATGATGTTCTCATTATGTTTAACAATTCTTATGTCCCTGTTGATTTTTATGTTTTGGATGTTGAATACAATGCTTCTTGTCATATTACTTTGGGAATACCTTTTCTTAGAACTGCTGGTGCCATCATTGATATGAAAGAAGGCACCATTAAATATCAATTTACATTCAAGAAAAGTATTGAACACTTCCCTATGAGGAGAGAGAATTTGCTTTTTGCTCCTCCTTTGAAATCAAGGTTTGATGTTAATGCTTCTTCATTTGAAAATACTTGATTTCTTGCTTCTTGTGCCTAACTTGAAGGCGTTAAAAAAAGTACTTGTTGGCAGATAGCCCAAGATTTTCCTTGAGTCTTGGAAGTCATTACTTCAGTAATGACCTCTCCTTATCCTTTTTGTTTGCTTTTTGTGCCAAGAATGACCTCTAATGAGAGGGAAGTAAGATTTGGGGAGTTGCTGTCCCGAAACAGATTTCTGTCCTCCACCATAAAAATTCGTGAGGAGTCTCTGTAAGTTGTATTGAGCTGAAAATTTACGAACAAATCTCTCAGTATGTTAGCTAACTTTCGTTAGTTCAACACTTTTTTATTTGAGCAACATAAGATTTTAGAAAAAATCTGTTTTTACCTGCTGGTCTGTTTTGACAAATTTCTTCCATTATTTGCATTTGCTTCTTATTGATTCCTTTTTGAGTTCTCTTTTGTTGAATTGAGCTTTTTGAAGGAGTTTCTACAGTATCATGTGTTTTTAGTGAAAAGTTTTGCTGTTACAAAGCTAAACCCAAAGGTATATTATCTTTTGAATACACTAATGTTGCTAATGAAGATTGTGTGAAGTTTTGTATGAAGGAAAAAATTCAGGTGTAGAGAGAGAATGATGTAATGAGATGAAGAATGGATAAAATCTCAAGCTTGGGGATGCCACCCTGGTGTCACCCCAAGAAATATCCAAGAGGTACAAGCGTCAAAGCTTGGGGATGCCCAAGGCATCCCCTTCTTCATCAATAAAAAGCTCAGGTCTGTCTAGACACTTCGTTTTTATTGTTTCATGCACAATTGTGTTGTTCTTGGAGCATCTTAGTTTTTGTGTGGTTTGATTAGTTTGTTTAGTTTGCTTGAATCAAGTAGTTCGGACCCCCATTCTCGCTGTCTTGTTTTCAAATAAGTTGCTTGGTGTTGGAAAGGAGTAGGAAGTTCCTGCTTGAAAGTGCAAGAGGAGCTTGCATTGAATGTGACTTAGACTTTAGCATGACATGCTAGGTGTTGTTTTGACCTTATGCTTAGTGATTATTGCTGTAGCATGTCTTGTTCCCAACAATTGGGATTACTTAGTGTGCCTTGAAATAATTATGCGTTGTTTTAGCATACAAAAGCATAGTATTGTGGTATTCTCCTTTGATGCTTTGTTTGGGTTGACTTGGCACATGCTCACACCATGTTATGACTATGAACAAGTCACCATAGCCTCTATGATCATTTAGTCCTTGACTTGTAGTACCACTCTATGCTTTGATTAGTAATGTTTTGTTGCTCTACATGATTATGGCGATTATTGCTCTCTTAGTTGGTTGCTCCCAGTCTTTTGCTAGCCTCCACTTGTATGAGTAAGCTCTACTCATGCTTACAACTCCCAAGAAACCAAGTTATTCCAAAGTGTCCACTATAAACTCATATGCATGGTGTGTTACACCATTCCAAGTATATTCTTGTTTTCAGTTATCTTCCAATTAAAAAGTATTTTGTTATGTGAAAACTGAAGGGAATATGCCCGAGAGGCAATAATAAAGTGGTTATTATCGTATTCCTTGTTTATGATAAATGTTTATTTTACATGCTATAATTGTATTAATACGGAAACGTTAATACATGTGTGTTTAATAAACAAAAAGGAAGTTCCTAGTTATGCCTCTCTTATAAACTAGCTCGTTGATTAACAAGATGATCATAGGTTTCCTGATCATGGACATTGGATGTTGTTAATAACGAGGTCACAACATTAGTGTAATGGTGTGATGAACATTCATCCGAAGTATAGCATTACGATCAAAGTCATTGAGTTTATATTGCTATAACAACTTACGAAGTGATCCTAATCCTTAGATCATGATATCATGTCAATCACTAACACCAGAAGAGTTTCTTGATAACATCAAACGTCACACCGTATCAGGGTGATTATAAAGATGGATTCAGAACTAATAAAGTGTTATGTTGAGGCCCATGGATCGAGAGTGGAATTTGTTCATCCCGATGACGGATAGATATACTCTGGGCCCTCTCGGTGATATCACATTGATTAGCTTGCAGGCAAGTGATTTGATCACTAGAATGTTATATCACGGGAACAAGAAAAGAGTGCATGTCAGTAACGAGATCAAACTAGGTATGGATATACCGATGATCGAATCTCGGACATGTAATATATCGTGAAACAAAGGGATTAAGATACTAGCGTAAAAGGTTCCAACGATCACAAGAAAGTCATCGTTGAATGTGTGGGAGTCAGTATGGGTCTCCAGATCCCGCTTATGATTATTGATCTGAGAGGGGTCTCGATCATGTCCGCATTATTCGCGAACCGTAGGGTGACACACTTAAGAGACACCGACATCCATTTGGAGCAAAAGTTTCGTGCCGAAAAGAATAACAAGCGCAGGAATTTATTTCACTAGATACCGAAACGGGTTTTCGGGTGAAATTGCAGAAAGTGTTTCTGCATGTGAAATGAAATACTAGCAAGGGGTTATATGTGAATGTTTGTCATTAAAGTAATTGACAAAATTCTGAATAAATAAAAGGAGTTTTATTTAATGAGAGTTTGCATTAAATCTGGTGGAAATTTAATGGGACTTTGAGGGGGTTTTGAGTGGAGGGAATTGAAAGGCATTTGAGTGAGTGGAGTGTCCACCCACATGAATGTGGAAGAGGTGGGGCAGCCCCATGGCTGGGCGCATGGCCCCTTGGGTGCCCCCTCTCCCTATAAAAGGAGCCCCCCTCCCTTTCTCTCACTCACACCTCCTCGTGAAGGATCTCTCTCCCCCTCTAGAATTTATTCCCCATGGTCTCGGACTAGCGAGATACATGTTCCCGGTGGCTATTCGGCAAGAAAGAGTTGTGCTTCCGCTGCATCGCTGGAGCGAGGAGGCGGAGGTTGCTCGGTGCCTCGAGCGTGTGTGCGAGCACGGATGCGCGCTGTTTTTGCGCTTAGGACTTCCTCTCGATCTTGAGATCGGCAAGAGATCGTCTACATCAACCACGAGTTTTGGACTCGTTAAGCTTTGTCGGTCTTCAAGGGTATGTTCTCTACGGATATACATCCGCCCGTTGTTTGTATCTAGTAGATAGATCTTGGTACATAGTTGTTCCCATCGTAGGAAATTTTTTGTTTTCTATGCTGTGAACCCTACAGTGGTATCAGAGCCGTATCTATGCGTAGATGCTTTGCACGGGTAGTACACATATGAGTGTGTGGGCGATGATGATCATTTTAATGCTTCTTAGTTGTACTTTGGATATTGGTGGCATAGTGGGATGAAGCGGCCCGGACAAACTTTACATGTCCTCGCACATGAGACCTGTTCCACGCTTGACATGCAACTAGTTTGCATAAGTGGCTAGCGGGTGTCTGTCTCTCCTACTATAGTCAATATCTAATTTGCAACGAGTTGTCAACAATTTGGTTATCCTCGTTGTGGTTCATGTTCGTAGGTAATAACGGTTCTATCTCGAAAGCCCTAAGCCACGTAAAATTTGCAATGGATGAATTAGAGGCGTCTAGTTTAGATTGTTGCTGGGCTAGTGTTATGATATGGTGATGTTGTAAGTAGAAGTATGAGATGATACTCTTACAACATACATAACGTGTAATCTCCATAGACCTTGGACTTACACATAAAGGTATGATAGTGATCATACCACGATGCACATGATAGAGATCATATGCGGGAACCATATCATTCCACTAATAAACATGTGATGTTTGATAGCATCTTATATTGCTTGTTTGGCGTTTTATTAGCATAATAAGATGATCCCTCATTTAGATATCAAGATAAAAATGTGTTCTTCCTTAAGTATGCACCGACAATGTTTAAATCGCTTCAAGACATCACGTGATGATCGGGTGTACTTGAATCCACGAGCATATCTCGGGTGTAAGACAGTTACACACGCGAATACTAAGGTTCTTACTTGGAGAGCCTAGCATGTACAGACATGGCCTCGGAACACGGACCGAAAGGTTAAGCATGAGTCATATGTTTTGATATGATGACCATATGGATGCTCGCCTTTGAAGCTACACCGAATCACGTGATGATCAGACTTGGTGTAGTAGATTTGGTTCATGTAATCACCAAAAAGACACGAGGGATGTCGTTTTTGAGTGGGAGTTCATTTCTAATTTGGATTAGTAGAACTCAATTTATCATAAATTAAATCAGAGTGAATTTGCATAATTTGTTGTAGTCATTGGCATTCGTTCACCACCTTATGCATAGTTGTAATTAAGATAATAGAACTATAGAATTCTGGATATATACTTTACGAACTGGTATCGTATTGTGTTGAGTGTCAATCTAAAGTTTAAAGTCCTATTGCAAACTTTCAGCAAAATTCTATTTACTCTGTGAAATTTAATAATTGGTATTAAATCGAGAGTAACAATTCCAGTGTTAGTTCTTAAGTATCATGTTTGCCTCCATGATTCTTGATTGTTTTAATATCAAGTTTATCTAGGAGCTGAAAGAATTGTTTCAGAAACCATCATGTGTGACAGATATAACGATATTTGAAACAATTTTTTGGTTGCAATATGATAGAGTATAATATGTGTTCTCATATAGGATGAGAATTTACGAAGGTTGGAGATGCTAGACATCCTAATCATCCAAAAGGGTTTTGGAAAGTAATATTATACTCACGATTCACCTTTATAAGCTACAGTAGCTTGATCATGAAAGTCTTCATGATAAGGATGAATAGAAGATGTATGTAAAGTGTTTACTACACTAAAAGATTGCTAAAGAATGGATTTTGAAAGAATACCGATCATTTTGATGATGGTGATCTACTTCAAAGTGCAAATCCAAAGGTATTATTATTTGAATATACACGCTTTGGATTATGTGTCATGTATATGGCACCACTGTTGATGTTGATAGATTCTTTTAAAAAGGAAAAGAAAATGCTGAAAGAGAATCTATAAAATATATTTGGCATAAAATAAAAGATTGGAAATATCCAATTTAGGTATACAGATGATATACATGTTATGGTTGTATTCTTTGCTTGTTAAAAAATGTGGTTCTTGGGTATTGGATACCGAATTGGTTGGTATGAAATTTCATACGGAACAACGCAATTCATGAACCACAATGGCCTAAGTAACTAGCAAGAGAATATGTGATGATGTTCATCGAAAACAAACAAACCGTTGTTTGTATTTCTCGTTGACATCAAAGCTTGACTTCAAGATTTGTTTTAATAATTGTTATTTAAATCAGGTATTATGAGAACAAAGGTTGTTCAAATAATTACCATATTCCATATTAGATGGATGATTTACAAATCTAGTTGGAGAGATCACATCCATAAAACCTAATGCTAAAATGTCGCAAGACAAATGATTGAAAGATCACTTACGAAGTGACATCGCCATTTAAATTATATTGGAAAGAAAACATGAAGAATCTCCATATTCATGGATCTTTGGAGTCTTTGATTTGATCAAGTGACGCTTGTGAGACTTTCCTCGGGATAATTAAAAACTTCGTTCAAAGGCCAAAGAAGAACGAACGACTAAATTATTGGAATTTATACATATCAATGTATGTAGTCCATTATGTGTAGTCGTAAGCGATGGGTTTCAACTTCATATACTTTCTCCGGAAATTTGAGTGAATGTTCACTTAATGAGAATGAAGTATGAAATATTTGAAAATGTTTCAAAGACTTTCAAGATGAAGTGGAAAATCATTGTAACAAGAAAATAAATGGTTTATGATTTTATCATAAGGGATTTGTTTGAGTTACAAGTGTAGCAAGAAAATAAATGAATTATGATTTTATCATAAAGGGATTTATTTGAGTTGCAAGTTTAGCAAAACACCTAGATTTACATCTC
The DNA here is from genome assembly GCA_023614405.1 of Avena insularis. Lineage (NCBI taxonomy): Eukaryota > Viridiplantae > Streptophyta > Magnoliopsida > Poales > Poaceae > Avena > Avena insularis. The sequence continues at coordinate 22,458,671 of CM042689.1, read as the reverse complement.
CCGAAACACCATAGGAGTATGGAGTGTTTGAGATTTGTAATGAAACCTTGTTTGACATGGTTGGATCAAAGGTGTTATTTATAAAACTGCCATTATGTTTTAAAAGATTAAAGCTTTAGAGACTACCGCTTTTACACTAAAAAGAGCTCCATCTTGATCCGTTGAAATGACACCATATGAGTTATGGTTTGGGGTAAAACCCAAGTTGTCCTTTCTTAAATTTTGGTATGCTAAACATAAGTAAGATGTTTACAACCAAAGTCGGATGAGCATGTCTTTGTAGGTTATTTCGAATAACAATTGGTTATTACTCCATAACACCAAGGACAAAAGGGTTTGTCGCTTGAAATGTGAAGTTTCTTGAAAAGGGAATTTTTCGCAAAAGTTAAGTGGGAGGACAATAGAACTTTGATAAGGTTAACGAACCTTAGCTAAATGTGCTGAGTTGCACAGCGCCGGAAATCGTTCTGGAGGCTGCCATAATGCTCATAGCTTATGTGCCTCAAAGGTTGCGGTCACGGAGATCTAAGTTCCTATTGAACCAAGTAGTTCGGTTAAACAATCAAATGCTAAGATTTGAGAGTAAATCATTATTGTTTGACAATGATGAACCGAATACATACAAAGAAGCGATGATGGGCCCCGACTGCACAAATGGCTTGAAGCCATAAAATCCGTGATAAGTCCATACACGATAAATCAAGTTTTGAACTTGGAAGACCCTCCGGAAAGGTGTAAAAACCTATCGGTCGTATTTGGATCTATAAAGAAACAGACATGGATGTTTCACATCTATGAAATAGTCGACATGTCGTAAAGTATTTTATGACAATGTTTAAGGAGTTGACTATGACAAGATTTGATCTTTCATAGCGATATTTAGTTTGGACGGATTAAAGTAGCAATCACTACATATAATTTGGTATATGGTAGATGAATAAACAAAACAAAATTCTTCTAATAGAATGGTTACCTAGGACGTGTACATGACACGGTCCAAAGGGTTTTGTTAAAATTCAAAGGATGCTAAAAGGGCATGCAAACTTCAATGGTTGAAGTAAGCATCGCGGAGTTGGAGTCTTCACCATGATGAAAAAGGAGTTTTTCATCAGGAGAGGATGAAGATGCTTGCATTTGCAAGAAATTAAGTGGGAGCGCTAAGACATATTTCTAATACATTTTGTGGAGGACATCTTGTTGATTAGAAATGATGTAATTTTTATTGACAAAGGTTAAGAATTTCATTTTGATGAAAGACTTAGGCAAAACCCGAATATTTAGCATGAATGTCTATAGTGGATAGACTGTGACGCCAATATGGTTGTGCCAAACGTACATATATGAGATATTGAAGGAGTTCAATATAGAAATAACAAGAAACGGTTCTTGTCGCATGGAAAGGAATTGAATCAAGATTCAAGTGTATTGACACTTGATAAGTGAAACAAGATTCAAGTGCTTTGACACTTGATGAGTGAAATCACAAGGATGTTTTGATCAATCATACCATGATATGTACACATCCAGATATGTCCTATGCTCTAAGTGTTATGAGCATATACCAGAATGAATCATAAAATGATCATTGGACTATAGTAAGGATATTCTTATGATCTTTTGGAAGAACTAAGAATATATTTGTGTAGAGGTGACAAACAATTACAAATAGTTCATTGTAAAGCGTTACATTGATACTAGTTTTGTCACAAGATACAAATTAAGTTTATCTCAATTTAAACTATGGGTGGCACAATGTAATGGAAAGGAGATTCCATGATGGATTTGGAAGAGTTCCAAAGTTAAGATACATTGTGACGAATACTACAACAAAAGGCTAAGTATATGACTGCTATAGTAGCGGCAAAGGAGGGAATTTGTGTCAAGTAGTTTGTTATCAAACTAAGGTGTGGTTCGCAACGGGATAACACTAAAGATATATTGTGTGACAATAGTATCGATGTGTTTTAAACCCCAAGGAACTAAAGGTCTCACTGAAAGACCAAATTTATACAATGCCATCTCATTGGAGAATGAGTGATGCGTGAAGACACAAAGACATGCAAATACACACGGACCTGAAAGTGTCAGATCCGTAGATTATGTTAACCACTTGCAATTGCGTATTTGGAACACCAGAAAGCCATAGGTGTTCAATACGCAAAGTTTTCAAACTAGATTATTGTCTCTAGTGCAAGTGGGAGACTGAAGGGAATATGCCCGAGAGGCAATAATAAAGTGGTTATTATCGTATTCCTTGTTTATGATAAATGTTTATTTTACATGCTATAATTGTATTAATACGGAAACGTTAATACATGTGTGTTTAATAAACAAAAAGGAAGTTCCTAGTTATGCCTCTCTTATAAACTAGCTCGTTGATTAACAAGATGATCATAGGTTTCCTAATCATGGACATTGGATGTTGTTAATAACGAGGTCACAACATTAGTGTAATGGTGTGATGAACATTCATCCGAAGTATAGCATTACGATCAAAGTCATTGAGTTTATATTGCTATAACAACTTACGAAGTGATCCTAATCCTTAGACCATGAGATCATGTCAATCACTAACACCGGAAGAGTTTCTTGATAACATCAAACGTCACACCGTAACAGGGTGATTATAAAGATGGATTCAGAACTAATAAAGTGTTATGTTGAGGCCCATGGATCGAGAGTGGAATTTGTTCATCCCGATGACGGATAGATATACTCTGGGCCCTCTCGGTGATATCACATTGATTAGCTTGCAAGCAAGTGATTTGATCACTAGAATGTTATATCACGGGAACAAGAAAAGAGTGCATGTCAGTAACAAGATCAAACTAGGTATGGAGATACCGATGATCGAATCTCGTACATGTAATATATCGTGAAACAAAGGGATTAATATACTAGCATAAAAGGTTCCGACGATCACAAGAAAGTCATCGTTGAATGTGTGGGAGTCAGTATGGGTCTCCAGATCCCGCTTCTGATTATTGATCCGAGAGGGGTCTCGATCATGTCCGCATTATTCGCGAACCATAGGTTGACACACTTAAGAGACACCGACATCCATTTGGAGCAAAAGTTTCATGCCGAAAAGAATAACAAGCGCAGGAATTTATTTCACTAGATACCGAAACGGGTTTTCGGGTGAAATTGCAGAAAGTGTTTCTGCATGTGAAATGAAATACTAGCAAGGGATTATATGTGAATGTTTGTCATTAAAGTAATTGACAAAATTCTGAATAAATAAAAGGAGTTTTATTTAATGAGAGTTTGCATTAAATTTGGTGGAAATTTAATGGGAATTTGAGTGGGTTTTTGAGTGGAGGGAATTGAAAGGCATTTGAGTGAGTGGAGTGTCCACCCACATGAATGTGGAAGAGGTGGGGGCAGCCCCATGGCTGGGCGCATGGCCCCCTGGGTGCCCCCTCTCCTAAAAGGAGCCCCCTCCCTCTCTCTCACTCACACCTCCTCGTGAAGGATCTCTCTCCCCCTCTAGAATTTATTCCCCATGGTCTCGGACTAGCGAGATACATGTTCCCGGTGGCTATTCGGCAAGAAATAGTTGTGCTTCCGCTGCATCGCTGGAGCGAGGAGGCGGAGGTTGCTCGGTGCCTCGAACGTGTGTGCGAGCACGGATGCGCCTTGCTTTTTGGCGCTTAGGACTTCCTCTCGATCTTGAGATCGGCAAGAGATCGTCTACATCAACCACGAGTTTGGACTCGTTAAGCTTTGTCGGTCTTCAAGGGTATGTTCTCTACGGATATACATCCGCCCGTTGTTTGTATCTAGTAGATAGATCTTGGTACATAGTTGTTCCCATCGTAGGAAATTTTTTGTTTTCTATGCTGTGAACCCTACAAAAACTTAGTGATTAAAGCCCTCACAAACTTGATGTAACACTTTATATTATTTTCCCCTAATAAACTTGAACCATTGTTTCATATATGTTGTATATGCTTGCACTTATACGTTGGAATTAGCAGAACCGTGCTGTCTGGGGAACGTTTTTAACATTGCACTTGTACTTTGTACACAGTTGATATCATGCTCTTTTGTCTATGGATGTCACCGGTGTGAAATAAAGAGGGAACTTGTAAGTCCATGGAGTTATGTATTTTGTTTTAGAGAAATGCTTGGGCCGCTAGCCTAAGCCATGCCTAATCATGATGGAAACTTGCAGCATCACCATAATGAGCTATCTATGAAGCATCCTCAATAAAAAGCTATGCACATAGTAAATAAAAAGATCGCTGAGATGCTCATTGTCTGCTTGCCTTGTCATTTTGGTATGGGATAGCTCATGTACCATGTGCAAGGGGTACCCCGTTGGCGGTTCTCTATGATACACATGTACTTACTATGGCAAGAACTTACAGGTGACTGAAGTTGAGTAGCATGAGGTGTGACCCTCGTATTCAAGGGACTTGAGATTGCCAACTTATACTTTGTCAAGCATATACTCCATCTTTGTTCACTTTAACCTTAATCACTTCAAGATGCTTATGATAGGGGCAATGAGGGCTGAAAGCTAACAAGTACCATAATTTTTGGAAGCTCTTCTTTTTGAAACTTGAAATCCCTGCTTCCTTTATGAAAGGCCTTTCTTCCACCATTATTTGAGTCTTCACCTTCTACCTTTAGGCACCATTAAGAGAGCATAGTTGCCATTCTGTGTGTAGTGTCCCGAAACTTATTGATTGATGCATATTGTGATATTACTTGTTCTTGTGCTACTTGTATCTAGTCACTCTTATGAACTTTGAATGTGTCCTATGCATCTATTTGCTACTCTATGAGGGACAAGCTGGATGCAACTATGCCATGTTTTCTGTATGTGAAACAAACAAACGTTTTTCAATGCATATTATTCATGATCTTTGTTTGTAGCCTTTCATGTTGCATGCATAGTTACTTTGTCTTATGTTAGAACTCTATCTTTCATGCACATGTTTAGAGTTCTTTGATCCCAGCTTTCAATGCTTGCAAATGGTTTGATCTTGGTTTTGACGGTGCATGTCACCTCAAAAATTATTCTTTTATCACTTACCTACTCGAGGATGAGCAGGAGCTAAGCTTGGGGATGCTTGATACGTCGGAAACGTGTCTATAATTTTTTATGATCTATGCTTGTTTAGTATCTACTTTGCTTTGCTCTGTCTACACTTTGAGGTGTTTTTATATCTTTTCTGGAACTAATCTATTAACAAGTTGCCATAGTGCCAGTTGCCTGTTTCCTTCTATTTTTGGTTCCAGAAAGGCAGAAAATCAATATTCTCGGAATTGGACGGGACAAAAGCTAAAGGCCAGGTCCACCACACCCCCTAGGCACGGGTGGGCCCACCCCACGTCTGGGTAGGGTGTGGGACCTCCGACCGCCTCCCAGCCTCGCCTCTTCGCCTATATAAAGCCCCCGATGTAGAAACCCTAGGCACCCGATAAAAACTCCACGAAACCTTCTGTAGCCGCCGCCACCATCGTCCCTAGATCAGGGGGATCTGAAGTTCTCCCCGGCACCCTGCCGGAGGGGAGATCATCCCGGAGGCCTTCTTCTCCGGTACTAAGCGTGAGTAGTTCCACCTTGGACTACGGGTCCATGTAGTAGCTAAATGGTTGTATCTCCTCCTTGTGCTCTCATGTATAGATCTTGTGAGCTCCATTCATGATCAAGATCTAATCTATTTGTAATCATGCATGTTGTGTTTGCGGGGATACGATGGATATTGAGATTACTATGTCAGATTGATTAATGGTTTTGTCTATTTGATACTATCATGTCTATGTTGTTTGTGATCTTGCATGCTCTCCATTGTTAGGAGCTATCTTGGCCAAGTAGTTGCTAGTGACTCCAAGAGGGGGTATTTATGCTAGATAGTGGGTTCATGCCTCTAGTTTCCAAGGTAAGTGATAGAAATCTCTTCGGTTGTAGATATGTTGTTGCCACTTGAGGGGAAAACAACGATCTTTTGTTCATAGAACACGTGGATTGTTTACCTTACACACTTTGCTTAAAGAAGTTGTCTGTTGCTTGCAACTTAATATTGGAGGGGGTTCAGATGATAACCTGAAGGTGGACTTCTAGGCATAGATGCAGTTGGATGGCGGTCTATGTATATTGTTGTATTGCCCAATCGAATCTCATAGGATCTTTTTGTCTAGTATTTCATTGTTATGCCTTCATCAGTTCCTATCAATTTCCCTACTGTAATTTGTTTACCCTTCATGCCATGTTGTTTATCTAAGGAGAGCACCTCTAGTGAACTATGGACCCCGGTCCAATCTTTACCATTGATACATCTTGCACTGTTACCTGTTTACTTGCTGCAAACCATTACCTTCTACACCATACGTTTAATCCTTTGTTACAGCAACCAGTGAGATTCACAACCTCACTGTTAGTTGGGGCAAAGTCTTGAGTTTGTGTTGTGCAGGTTTCCATGTTGCTTGCAACACCTATGTGAAGTTTCCTTCCTCCTACTGGTTCGATAACCTCGGTTTCTTACTGAGGGAAGACTTGCTACTGTGCTTCTTCACACCTTACGCTTGGGGTTCCCAACAGGCTCCACATCAACTGAGCCATCACCCGCCATCACCGATCGGAATGGCTCCTCCACCTTGAAGTCGCGATGCGCCAGCTCGGGGTCGTTAGGGACGATGATCGTCTCCTGCTACGGTAGAAAATCGCCCATCGCAACCACCCGCTCAGAGTAGACCGCGGCCCAGTCGGTCAACTTCAGCACGTCGGAGATCTCGACGGAGCCAGTCTATGATGGGTACCCGCTGGTGACGTCGTCGAGGTCGAAGTCATCAGGGAAGTGCGCGAGCCCAAGGCTCGGCGTAGTCGCAGCACCACGGCGGAAGGCCAACCGCGACATGAACTCCACAACCGCTGGAGCCCTCTCGAGGTAGCACTAGACCTCAGTGAGTTCTCTAGGGATCACCTCCGTCAGCGAGATCTCCTGAAGGTACGCACGAATACAGGTCGCCGTAAGGGCGGTAGAATCCACCAGCATGGTGACACACTACCGCGCGCCGTACGACTACGCCTCAGGCTCGTCGTCAAGAATTTTCCCTGCGGAAGCACAAGTAACTCAGCATCAGAAGGTTGCACGACTCAAAATCCACCCCTCGGGACACAATGACAATGGCAACCTGCACACTCGGGGACTCACTAATACGATCAAACAACAAGATGAAGGAACTCACTAATCAGGGGACAGCAGCGCCCCGTAATGAAGTCTTGAAGACCCGAAAAATCAGTCTGCAGCCCCACGACGAGAGCATTCGATACCTTCCGCTCTTCAGCCGCGACAGCGACAGCCGCCTTCGCCCTCTCCTCCGCCAAGCTCGCGTCCGCCTTTGTGGCCTTGAGCTCTCGCTCCAAATCGGCCACTCTCTTCTCCGTGACGGTCAACGACGACTGGGCAGCCGTCAACTCGCTAGCTGGGACCAAACCCTCGCGAGCCTTCACCACCGTGGCCAAATGCCCCTCTGCAGCAACGTAAGCGTGAGATCAAAATCAGAAACAAGACAAATATGGAGAAGGGTACCTCAAATACCTACCAGCAGTCGCTTGCAGCTGTTTGTTCACCTCCTGCACGGAGTGGAGGTCTTTCTCCAGACGCTCTTTGCGGCCAGTCGCTCCGCCGATTCTTGTTGGAGGCCCTGCACAGACATGACTAAACATAAGCAAACATCGAAGAAATTCCTAAGTGCCTAGCTGCTGAAATTTAGCGACTAGCCACTCGGGGACTGGACATCGAAGAAATTCCTAAGTACCTAGCCGCTGAAATTCAGCGACTAGCCACTCGGGGACTAGATAGAAAAAACAATAATAATCTGCCGCTGAATTTCAGCAACCAGATCCTCGGGGACTAGACATACCTGAATGGTTGCGCCCAGCATGCTGTGCAGCTCGACCGCGTCCACCGACGGCAGCACAAGAGGTGTGCACCCACGATGTTGCTCGACTTCCGAGCCCAAAACTTCGGGCGCTTGGGTCGACTGCGCCGACACACTCACGGCGGAGGCCCTCGCCATAAAGCGAGGGAAGGTCGCCACCGCTGCTCCCGCTGCACTCGTCGAAGGGCCTGATGCCCCGACCAGCGCCGTAGAGTCTATCTGCTGCGACCCCGCGTCCTTGACGGCCTTCACGGTCGCATCCGCTCCATTCGGAGCTCCACTTGGGACGTCGACTGGCTCTTCTGAGATTGTGACGACCTCGTAGCCCTTCATCTTCTTCAGCGAGCGCCTTCACGTCATCGCCCTTCCTCTTCTTCAAGGGATCAGTTTCCGCCTCTACGGCGCCTACTGGAACTTTGGCCACCGAGGGATGACCGATCTTTTTCACACCAGTCCGGCAAAAAGAAATGATCAGCGAGCTCACCCTATAACTACAAACCATGGTTCAGGTCGATACGGCAAGACACTCAGCTAGCGACTGCGATGTAGCGCAGGTCGGTGCGGACGTGCGTTGGCTTCTCCAGTTCTGGGCCCATCTTTTGGCTGATGCCCGTTCGAACATGGTAGGAGCCCACGAAACGGAGGCCTTCTTCAAGGACGAGGCCGCAGTAGGAAGCTCCCTTCCGGTCGACGCGGGTGCCTCCCTTGATGGCGACTCCCCTGCGGGTGGAGCAGCCCCGAGCCCCATGACTGCTGAGAAGGGTGGCGGAAGTGACGCCAGCGGCACCTCGTCTTCCACCATGGCCACACTGGTCGCCTCAGCTGCCTTCACTGATGCTCCAGCCCCAGCTCCATCATCCGCGCTAGTCGCCTCGGAGCTGGTCGCTGACCGAGGTGGCAACACTGCCTTGGGCGCCTCCTTCTTCTTCTTCGGTGACTTCTTATTTGACGGAATGGCCACACGCCATGAAGTATGTTCGAGGGCTTCGTCTTCGCCCCTGTCGTGAGCTTCGAGGCTCTTGCTAGCCTCGAGCTCGTGCTGCTGTTGCCCTCGAGTTTTCCGAACCGCGGGTGTGGCAACCTCTATGGCCTCGTCATCGTCATCGTCGTCGTCATCGCCTTCGACATTCTCCTTGTCGAAGGAGGATTCGCTCTCGTCCGAGCTGTCGTCGTCAGTGGGAGGAAGCCAACCTTCCACCACCTGGAATAGTTGCACAAACAATACATGGTTAATAAGCTGCGACTGCATTTCTGCGACTGCAAAATAGATAAGGAAAGATATACTTACCGGTGGCACCTTGCGCTCCAAGGTGTATGGGGGAATCCTGGCCTTCGGGTCACGGTATTCCGCATTAGTGATCTTCTTTAGTGTGAGGGCATAATCGTCGGCCTTCCACTCGGTGGTGCAGACCTTGGTCGCGTCGTACTTGCCGGTGTACTCGTACATCCAGTAAGCACGGCTGGCCAGGGGCACCAGCCGCCGCCCGAGCCAGCAATTGTACAAATTGATGGTCTCGAGAACGTCTTTCTTCAGCTGGCAAATCATCGTCAGCATCTCGTCGACCACCATTCGTTGGTCTTGCGTAAGCCTGGCGACTTGGAGCCGGCGTGGCTCGGGCCGCTCAGCGGCATACATCGAGAGCGCCACCTCGCCATCTGGAGTCGACTCGCTGATGTAAAACCAGTGCTTCTTGCACTCGTTTGCTGCCTTCTTCGGTAGCATGAGGTCGAAGAAGGAGGCCTTGGAATTCAATTGGAAGGTAAGGCCGCCCGCTGCCAGCATCGGGCCGCCTGCCCCTTCGCGACTGACCCGCCCATGGAACAGCTCCTGCCACTGGGGGAAATATGGGTGGCAACCCAGATAACACTCGCAGAACGCCACAAAAATGGCGAGTTGCTCGATGCTATGCAGCCCTAGATCTGATGGCTGGATGCCATAGTATGCGCATAATCGGTGGAAGAAGATCGAGGTGGGGAAGCCAAGCCCCCTCTCGAGATGGCTGGTGAAGCAGATGAATTCCCCGACGCACGGATTTGGCTCCATCTTTCCGGCGCAGGGGATTCGCCATCTCCCGGCGCAGAGGATCCCCACGTCTTCGAAAGACTTTAGAAGCACCTTGGTACACTTGGATCTCCCCCACAATTCCTTCAGGGGCGCCATCGATTTGAGGGTCTGGGATCACAAGATTGCTTTGGGATCGCTGGATTGCTCTAGGTCGCCCTGGAGGAAATGGAAGATTGAGAGACGCACGGAGTCGGAAGAAATGTGGGGAATGTTCGCTCGTCAGCCATCACTCTCCTTATATAGCGATTGGTACCCGCTAATTTCGGGGAGCCGTTACCACGCGGTGATTACGCCGATATTACCGTTGGATTACCCAACGGCTAGTTTGACCAGGCTGACGGTCCAACTTTGTCTACTCGACTCGCCGACCCATTCGCCATAGCTGCGACTCGATTACTCGCTGACCCATTCGCCATAACTGTGACTCGACTACTCGCCAAATTGGCGATTCGACTGGTCGCCGTTATTGCGACTGATGATGCTTGCTGAAGATTCTTTCTTTCATTGAAGGAATCCATCATCGATTCGACTGGGCGTCCAAATTGGACCCGAATACTCCGACTGCCAAAGAACTGATGTCTACGCGCTTCTATTCTTGTAGACAGTTGTTGGGCCTCCAAGTGCAGAGGTTTGTAGAACAGCACAAGTTTCCTTAAGTGGATTACCCAAGGTTTATCGAACTTAGGGAGGTAGTGGTCAAAGGTATCCCTCTCAGGCAACCCTGCAATCAAGATACAAGAAGTATCTTGTGTCCCCAACTGTCACATCCAAAAATTCCAAATTTTGTAATGTGAAAAAAAACCAAATAAATAATTGTTGAAATTTAGGGTGAAAAGAAACTTTTTGTTTCTAAATGGAAACATAAAAACCCAACTTGAACAAACTTTGAATAAAATGGAATCCAACAAAATTCAAATCAAGTGAAATGCTTTCATCAATGAATGAAACTTGAAATTTAAACACTTGGAAAATAAACCAAAACCCTAAAACCCTAATGGAATAAATCATTTCCAAGATCTCTCTAAGACTAAGGATTTGATCCATATAAAATTTTGTCAACAAATATTTATATATGATCAAGAATGATAAATAGGAATATTATAAAACCATAGAAATTGATTTCATTCAATTTGGAACAATGGATAAAAACTTATGAATTAAATAAGTTAAATAGGGATTAATTTTCAAAGCTAATAAAACTCCTATCTAAAATCCATACCAACTTGTGAGCAAATCAATCCTAAAGAGATATAAAAGGATAAACAGATATTAAATAAAATTATACAAATTGGAATCACCAATTTTGGATCTATAAATAAAAAGATATGGATTTTATAAGACAAAGAAATAAATAAATTAATAAATAAGTAATATTTAAAAGCCAAATTAAATCTTGGCCATGTCCATAAACAAATAAAAGTTTATTAAATAATAAAATTAAATAAAAAGATTATTTAAATAAAACAATATGGGCTTTGAACCATGTTCAATTTTATTTTAACAAAGACTATTTGCCTAAATAATAAATCCTAAGTAAATTATTTAGAAGACAATTTAAATATTGATTTAAATCCATAAGGAAATGGAATAACAATAATCCAAATGAAATAAATGGATAAAAATAATCAAATAAAATAATATGACATTAACCAAATTCTATTCTATTTGAATAAAGACAAAATCCCTAATAGAAATAATTAATTAAATCATGGGAAATAATAAAGTGGAATTTCCCAAGGTAGATACAAAAGTTATTTAATTAAGTTAAATGGAATAAAAGAATCATTTGAATAAAAATTTATATGGATTTAAAACCATATTAGATTTTATTTGAATAAAGACAAATGCTCAATTTAAATGATTAATAAATCATAATAAAAATATTTCAGATAATTCAAAATGAATTATTTAACACCCTATTAAATAACTAAACCTACTGAATAAGGTTTATTGAAAAATTAGAATTTAAATAAAGGTTTGAAAATAAAATTAAAATCTTATTTGAATAAAAGACAAGTGCCCATTTTAAATAAAATATAAACCATAAAACAATTATTCCTAAAATGGTATTTAAAATACATGTTTAAACAGAATTAAAACTTACTGAAAGTTTGGTAAAGTTTTGAATTCAAATGGTTGTTTGAATTGTTTGAACAAATTCAAAACAGAATAAAAGAAATGGAAAAAGGAAAAAAGAAACAGTATAAAAAAAAGAAAGAAGCTAGCCCAGCCCAGCTAGCCCATCTCCTTTCCCCGCAGGAAAAACGATTCGCACCATAGAACACACCCTTGCAGTCACTGAACCCGGACCCCACCGTTTCCCCCTCTCTCTCGCTGAACGCCAGACCCCACCTGCTAGACCGTCGTTCCCACCCGCGGTGGCCACTCCCCACCTCGTTGCCGTTTCTGGCCGTTGAAAGCTCCTTCAAATCTCGTTAATTGCCGCATTGATTTGGCCCAGCGATCACGCACGTTAAACCGCCACCATCCCCTTTCCCGTTTCCCCCAGACACCATCCTCCCTCTGCCTCTAGGCTAGACAAATTTCTCCACACGCCCTCACTGCTCTGACGACCTTCTCCAATCAATTCCGGCTAGCCCTCATCTCCCCATCACCCCAGAGCAAACGAACATGTTCCCGAGTGTCCCCTGCATCTCCCAGTATCATCCACTCACTCGCACGTGCCTTGAAATGTCGACAGCAACGACGCCTCCTCGCCACCGTCGTCTGCATCAGCTCCGGCGAGCTACTGTCGTCGACTCCGTGTGCCCCTTGCCCTATGGTGAGTTCCTTATCAACCTCTACAAACTTGCACACCCTCCTCACACGTTTTCTTGCTCGCTTGCACCCCAGACACGCACCTCAACGAATCGCACCTTTTGAGAAGCGCAGCTCGTGGCGATTCAGGACGACCTCGTGCGCCCCTCGACAAACGGAGAGTACCTTGAGTTTCACTACGACCTCGCGAACTCGGTGAGCTATTCTTCCCTCTTTCGCGCTTGCTAAATCATCGGCAACCTCACCACCAGAGTCGTGCCGCCGCCAGCCACCGTCGCTCGCGCCGCCAGTTCATGACCAGTTGCATAGGGCTGTTAGATCCATATCGTAGTCAGGATAGAATAATTAATCGAAGAGGTACGAATCCATCTGAGCCGTGTGATGCAACTTAGATCCAACAAATGAAAACACGACGTGTGGAACGTCTTTAGATTTAAAAATAGAAACATTCTATTAGATGTTAGATTTTTCAAAAATCATAACTTTAAATCTACACGTCCAAATTTTACAAATTTTATATCAATTGAATCAGAGAAAGGAGTACTTTCCAACCATGCACATTGTTTAATTATTTGCTTCTGGAAAATTAGTTGTTTTTGCAGGAACTTGTGTAAGCATAATTTGAACATAAAAATTGTTCTAGAAATATTTTTAAGGTAAAATCTTTGGTAAATGGTTTGTTTTAAATCTACTGACCATAGAAACCAACTTATGGATTTAAAAGTGTATTTTGTGAAGCTAAAGAATAAATCTTTGAATAAAAGCATTTATAGTTAAATAAAAATATTGTTTATGTTTTAAAAATGCTTTTTGAGTAAAACCTTTGGAAAATGATTTATTTTAAACTCTCTGACCCTAAACACCAAGTTTTAGGATTTAAAAATATATTTGGTGAAATCTATAAAATTATTACCTTGTTTAAAGGCATTTCCAACAAAATAAAATATGGATTTGATTTAAAAAATGGTTTATAGGTAAAACCTTTTGCAAATGGTTTTAATATCAAACACTTAACCTTAAAACACTAACATTTGTGTTTAAAAAATATATTTGGCAAACACTAGAAAATCTTCCTTTGATTTAAATCATTTCTAGCAAAACAAAATGATTTAAAATGGCCTTTTCCACTAACTTGTTATCAAATGGTTTTGCCACTTTTATAAATGACCAATAGGTTTTTTAAAATGTTTATAAAATATTAGAAACCACTTTTCCAAATAAAACAATCTTTGGCATGCTTGCATGCATTGCTTTGTTTTTATTATTCTATGTGATGAATTGCTTGAATGGTAGATTGAATTTGTGCCTTGATTGAATTGTAGTGGAATTTGAAGAGTGTGACTATTGACAGATCAAGGAGTGAACTTATATTCTCTACCAAAAAGGCAAGTGATGCTTCATACTTTTGTCCCATTATTTTCACTATGCATTAGTGATATATCTAAGTAGGACTTGCATGGAATTTTCTGTGTGTTGACTATGCCATGGGAAATCCTAGTAGATGAAACCTTAGTAGAATTTTCCCTAAGTTAAGATTCCTACTACTATCATGCTTAGCCTAGCTAGTAGAAAACAAGGGTGGATTATATTCATGCTATGGAATATTTCTAAGTCAAGGACTTGTGTTTTTGTTTAATAAAACAACTATATGAATGAATCACCTGGGTGGAATGGAAAGGATGGATTTATGTTGAGTGGTTACACAAGGCCAGGGGACTGGTGAACCTTGTGTATCACACTTGTGGAATTCCACCCAGGAACAAAGAGTTTGAGATGTCAAATGTTGAGAAGCTTCAAGTGCAGCCACTTGGCATTATGGGCTTTGCCTGGATCATATAAGTTGCAATAACTTAGCAAAATGGACAGTTGGTGGTAGGGGATGATAGGTTGGAACGCGTCCATTTTTGTCTAAGGGAAGGCTTCTGAAAGATCTTGTCTCGATGCATGTCGAGTCTTTTGGGGAAAGTGCACCACCTCTCGAGAGAGTAAAATCTAAGTACTTAGCCGTGTCCCAGGCAATGGACAATTTGAGCATCAAGACATGGAAGCTATCAAGAATCTCCTCATCCCAATTTATCTAAGTTAAAACTTGTGGTTGAACAAGGGTTAAAGGATCTTCAATCTATGATTGGTAGATGCCTTGGGTGATTTTGACAAACAAAAACTTAGTGTTTTTCAAATGATAAGGAAAATCTATTTTGAGCAAAGCAAGCCTAAGCTCCACTTAGCCAAATGCATATAGATGATAGACTCCACTATACTACCATAGTATCACTTGCCAATACAATTCAAATGTATTTACCTTTGTGGCTGTAACTTATTATGTTGCAGGTTTGTTTGATGTTAGTGAAGTGTGTTGATTAGGATTACAAGTCTACAACCAACATGATTGCCTGTGGCACTTTGAAGATGAAGGACTCCATGCTATATAGTTATTTATGCTGCTTTGTAATGAGATAGCCAAATGAGCTATGTAAGATGTAATGAATTATTTTATTCCTGGTTATAAAGTTGTAATATGACCTTTGTTTCTTGATATTACATCTTAACTGTGGATGCTAGCTATTGATCCAGGGACTAGCATTGCAATCACAAGGATCTCTACCTTATTAAAGGTTGGGACCTCTACAGATGGTATCAGAGCACTGTGTTGCCTGTAGGATTGTAACCCTAGGATTGGACAAAACCCCTTAGAAAAATAGGAGTTGTATTTGTTCCAAAACTTATTTACAAACAATCTTGTAAACTCTTTCCTCAACCATTTGGGTTTTGATTCTACATCTCTCCCTTTTCAAACTTGATGGACAAAGCCTCAACATGATCAAAGACTTCAACAAGAACAAAGACATCAATTTGAGCAAGGACTTCACCAACTCAAATGACTTCAACATCACCAATGACTTCAACTTTAGTTTCATCAAGGACTTCAACTTGGACATCACTAAGGAATACAAGTGAGACAAGAATGTTACTCAAGACTTGAAGACTTAGGAAACATAACCTAGAAGAAATCATCATCACCTTTGAAGTTTGTGACCAAGATACAAGAATTTTTCCAAGGAAACCATGATCTTGTACATGAAGAAACAACCAAGAAGACTGGAATGATCTCAAGAAAACCATATAGTTGGACCACTATACTAATGTTTAGTTTAGATCAAACACACCAACTTATGTGGTGTAGCAAAAATATTTTGTTGCCTAAAAATGTGCTTGAACCTTGTTGTTTGAATGGAATGTTTGATTGTGATTGCTTGCACATTGCTTGTGTGAATTGTTGTGTGTGATTAGACTTCTTCCTTAGAAATCTATTGCCTACTCTAATCCCAATCAAACCCAAACAAATGACTTCTCCAAGAAACTCCAACATCAAGAATGGTGACACCAACAACCAAGAGATGCACATGAGAGAACAACTTCTAGCAAACCAAACCCAGTTGAATCAGATGACAACTCAGTTTTTAGCCAACAACAATGAGTTAGACCCAACCATGCAAAAGTTTTTGGAAATCCAGTCCCAATTGTTGCAAGGGATGACCACTAAAATGATCAACATGAAAGACAACCTTTCCCAAGGAGTTTGTGACAACAATGATGTCAATGATGATATTATAGAAGGAACTCAAGCTTGCAATATTTGTGGAGACATGGAGCACACTTCCAAAGAGCATGAGGATCAATGCCCTAATTGTGAAGAGAAACATCCAACTAAACAATGCCCCACCTCTCAAGTGACTTGTTTCCTATGTGAAGGAAATAATCATGTCCCTATCCAATGCCCCATCTATCCTATAGTTCAACAAATGAAACAAGGTGGAATGCATCAAGAGTATGGAAAACCCCATGAGGAAACAACTTTTATCAAGAACGATGAAGACAAATGCAAATCTCATATTGCACCCCCATACATTAGGAATCACCTTGATGGACAAAAGAGGAAACATAGGTATTATCCAAGAAATTTTTCAAGGAACCGAGGAAGCTTTCCCACCTTTGAGGTGATATATGAAGAGCATGAACTAGAGGAACTCCTAGCTTTGGAGAAACCCAAGAATAAGAAGAAGAAGAAGAATAAGGAAATTAGCCAAGTGTGGTGCAACAACTGCAAAGAGCTAGGCCATTATATATCAACTTGTCCAGAGAAGATACGTGAAGAACTCAACCTTGTCACATGTTACAAGTGTGGTGACCAAGGACATTATGCAAGCAATTGTCCAGAAAAGAATAAGTACAAGACAAGCAAGCCTATGAAGGATCTCAGCCTTGTCACATGTTTCAAGTGTGGAAACAAAGGACACTATGCAGATGTCTATCCAGAAAAGTTTCATCAAGATCCCAAGTAAGCCAAGATATAACCTAGTTGGAAATCTTTTAAGGGTGGTAGTACCCTAGTTACCTTGAAGCCAATTGGTAACCTCTAGCACTCCCAAATCTCGGGACGATGATTTCTTTTAAGGGTGGTAGCCTGTCACATCCCAAAATTTTCCAAATTTTGTAATGTGAAAAAAAATAAACCAAATAAATAATTGTTGAAATTTAGGGTGAAAAGAAACTTTTTGTTTCTATATGGAAACATCAAAACCCAACTTGAACAAACTTTGAATAAAATGGAATCCAAAAAAATTCAAATCAAGTGAAATGCTTTCATCAATGAACGAAACTTGAAATTTAAACACTTGGAAAATAAACCAAAACCCTAAAACCCTAATGGAATAAATCATTTCCAAGATCTCTCTAAGACTAAGGATTTGATCCATATAAAATTTTGTCAACAAATATTTATAAATGATCAAGAATGATAAATATTAATATTATAAAACCATAGAAATTGATTTCATTCAATTTGGAACCGTGGATAAAAACTTATGAATTTAATAAGTTAAAAAGGGATTAATTTTCAAAGCTAATAAAAATCCTATCTAAAATCCATACCAACTTGTGAGCAAATCAATCCTAAATAGATATAAAAGGATAAACATATATTAAATAAAATCATACAAATTGGAATCACCAATTTTGGATCTATAAATAAAAAGATATGGATTTTATAAGACAAAGAAAGAAATAAATAAATAAGGAATATTTAAAATCCAAATTAAATCTTGGCCAAGTCCATAAACAAATAAAAGTTTATTAAATAATAAAAGTAAATAAAAAGATTATTTAAATAAAACAATATGGGCTTTGAACCATATTCAATTTTATTTTAACAAAGATTATTTGCCTAAATAATAAATACTAAGTAAATTATTTAGAAGGCAATTTAAATATTGAGTTAAATCCATAATAAAATGGAATAACAATAATCCAAATGAAATAAAGGGATAAAGAATAATCAAATAAAATAATATGACATTAACCAAATTCTATTCTATTTGAATAAAGACAAAATCCCTAATAGAAATGATTAATTAAATCATGGGAAATAATAAAGTGGAATTTCCCAAGATGGATACAAAAGTTATTAAATTAAATTAAATGGAATAAAAGAATCATTTGAATAAAATTTTATATGGATTTAAAACCATATTATATTTTATTTGAATAAAGACAAATGCTCAATTTAAATGATTAATAAATCATAATAAAAATATTTCAAATAATTCAAAATGAATTATTTAACACCCTATTAAATAGGTAAAACCTACTGAATAAGTTTTAGTGAAATATTAGAATTCAAATAAAGGTTTGAAAATAAAATTAAAATCTTATTTGAATAAAAGACAAGTGCCCATTTCAAATAAAATATAAACCATAAAAGAATAAAAGAATTATTCCTAAAATGGTATTTAAAATACATGTTTAAACAGCATTAAAACTTACTGAAAGTTTGCTAAAGTTTTGAATTCAAATGGTTGTTTGAATTGTTTGAACAAATTCAAAACATAATAAAAGTAATGGAAAAAAGGAAAAAAAAACAGTATAAAAAAGAGAAAGAAGCCAGTCCAGCCCAGCAAAACCCACCAGGCCCAGCTAGCCCATCTCCTCTTCTCACAGGAAAAACAATTCGCACCAGAGAACACACCCGCGCAGTCACTGAACCACGGACTGTAGGGGTTCGTAGCATGGAAAACAAAAAAATTCTACGGCATACAAACAAACAAGACAAGATCTATCTACTAGATTGTAGCAACGAGTCGATGGAATAACTCACCCTCGAAGATTCCAAAGTGTTTAACGAGAGCGGATTCTCGTGGGTGATGTAGTCGTACTCTTGTCGATCTCAAGATCGTGTAGACGATCCTTCCGGCTTGCGTTAAATGGCGCTTCGCCGCTCGGTCACAGATTTTCGAAGACCTTCCTCTCCCTTGTTCCAGTAGGCAGCGGAGGTTGTATCACTCTCCTCGCGATTCCAGCAGCATGACGGCGTGGTACCGGAAGTAGAGGGGAGATCTCGTAGGGCTTCGCCTTAAGCCGGAGCGAGTATGGTGGACTATGAGAGAGGCCTCGGCGATCTAGGGTTTAGACACACCAAGGAGAGAGGGCTAGGCCGGTGGCTAGGGCTTGGGGAAGCCCAAGTCGGTGGCTAGGGTTTTCCCTAGGCGGCGGCAGCAGCAGGAGGTGGTGGCGCCGGCGGCTTGGGGCTAGGGTTTGGAGGGTGCAAGGTGTAGGTTTGGAGGGGAAGCCCTTCCCCTCCTTATATAGGTGGAGGGCGCCAGCCAAGGGGAGGGGAGTCCCTCCCCAACTCGGCTTCCAAGTCCGGTGGGTGGAGGGAGAGGAACTCCTCCCCAAGTAGGTTTCCTACTCTCCCTCCACCAAGCAAACTTGTCGTTTGACTTTTCAAATTGGCGTTTGACTTTTCAAACTAGGATTTGATTTATCCCTTTATTTTGCTCAGCGATGACACCTAGTACATGATGCAACCATTCCAACTTGTTATGACACATTCATGTACCCTTCCCCTCTAGAGTGTCGGACCTTCCGGAACCTTCTAGAACATTCCCGATGAAAACACCGGAACCATTCTCCAACCCCGAAAGAGGACTTTCCTTATATGAATCTTATTCTCCGGACCATTCCGGATCTCCTCGTGATATCCCGGATCCCATCCGAGACTCCGAACAACATTCGGTCTCTTACTCATCATTCCATAACTACTCAACAACATCGAATCCTTAAGTGTGTCTCCCTATGGTTCGTGAATTATGCGGACATGATCGAGACACTTCTCCGATCAATAACCAATAGAGGAATCTGGAAATTCATATGGTTCCCACATATTTCTACGATTACTTTGCGATCGAATGAACCACTTACATACGATACCAATTTCCCTTTGTCTCACGATAGTTTACTTATCCGAGGTTTTGATCGTCGGTATATCTGCATACCTAGTTCCACCTCGTTACTAATAAGTACTCTTTTCTCGTTCCCGTGATATGTGATCCCTTGTGATCCAGTCACATGCTTCCAAGCCAATTGGATGACATTCCACCGAGAGGGCCTAGAGTATATCTATCCGTCATATGGATGGACAAATCCCCCTCTTGATCCATGTGTCTCAACCAATACTTTCCGAACACTCAATGCCACCTTTATAGCCACCCAGTTACGGTGTGGTGTTTGATGTCATCAAAGCATCCTTCCGGTGATAGTGATATGCATGATCTCATGGTTGAAGGAATTAGGTTACTATGTATCAGAAAGCATATAGCAATTGAAATATTAAAATGACTTGATCTTTATGCTACGCTTATCTATAGGAGTATGTCCATCATACCATTCTCCTAACGATATGATCTTGTTGTTAATAACATCTCAATGTTCATGATATGGAAACCACAATCATTTATTAACCAACAAGCTAGTATTATAAAGAGGCTTTACCAGGGACTCTAATTTAGTTTACAAATCACACAAGTATTAATGTTTCCTTGTTAATACTATTATAGCATGAATGTAAACATTTATCATAAACACAAAGATATAATAATAACTACATTTATTATTGCCTCTAGGGCATATCTCCAACAGTCTCCCACTTGCACTAGAGTCAACTAATCTAGATTACATGGTAATATACCGAACACCCATGGCAGTTTGGTGTTGGTCATGTTTTTCCCTCGGGAGAGGTTTAGTCAACGGATCCGCCACATTCAGATCTGTGTGTACTTTGCAAATCTTTATGTCACCATCTTGGACATGTTCTCGAATAGCGTGAAAACGTAGGTTGATGTGCTTTAGCTTCTTGTGTGACCTTGGTTCTTGCGCATTGGCTATGGCGCCCATGTTATCACAGTAGATAGACATTGGGTCCAGCGCACTTGGAACCACACCGAGCTCTGTAATGAACTCCTTCATCCATATTTCTTCTTGTGAAGCCTCCGAAGCAGCTATGAATTCTAATTCAGTTGAAGATCTCGCCACAATGTTTTGCTTTGCACTCCTCCAGCTAACTGCTGCACCATTCAAAGTAAATACGTATCCAGATTGAGATTTAGAATCATCCGGATCGGTGTTCCAACTAGCATCGGTGTAACCATTAACAACGAGCTGTTCATCACCTCCATAAGAAAGAACCATATCTTTAGTTCTTCTCAAGTACTTAAGGATGTTTTTGACCGTTGTCCAATGATCCACTCCTGGATCACTTTGATATCTGCTAGTCAAACTAACAACATATGCAATGTCGGGTCTAGTACATAGCATGGCATACATTAGAGATCCTATGGCTGAGGCATAGGGAGTCTTACTCATCCTTTCTCTATCTTCTCGTTGTTTGGACTTTGAGTTTTACTCAAGGTCGTATTGGGCAACATGGGCAAGAACCCTTTCTTGCTATCTTCCATTCCAAACCTCTTTAGAACTTTGTCCAAATATGTACATTGTGACAATGATATTAGGCGTCTCGATCTATCTCTATAAATCTTTATGCCTAATATGTAAGCTGCTTCGCCAAGATCTTTCATTGAAAAACTATTATTCAAATATTCCTTGACACTATTAAGAAGGTCTACATCATTCCCAATCAACAATATGTCATCTACATCTAGTATTAAGAATGCTACAGAGCTCCCACTCACTTTCTTGTAAATACAAGCTTCTCCATAAGTTTGTATAAAACCAAAACTTTTGATTACCTTATCAAAACGTTGATTCCAACTTCGGGATGCCTGCTTCAATCCATATATGGACCGTTGAAGTTTGCATACCTTGTTAGCATCTTTAGGATCGACAAAACCTTTGGGTTGCATCATATACAACTCTTCATCAATGTCTCCATTGAGGAACGCTGTTTTGACATCCATCTGCCATATCTCATAATCATAATATGCAGCGATTGCTAACAAAATCCTCACAGACTTTAGCTTCGCTACTGGTGAGAAAGTCTCATCGTAGTCAACTCCTTGAATTTGTCGAAACCCTTTTGCGACAAGTAGAGCTTTATAGACAGTAACATTACCATCAGCATATGTTTTCTTCTTGAAAATCCATTTGTTCTCGACAGACTTCCGGCCATCCGATAAGTCCACCAAAGTCCATACTTGGTTTTCATACATGGATCCAATTTCAGATTTCATGGCTTCTTGCCATTTATTGGAATCTAGGCTCATCATCGCTTCCTCATACGTCGCAGGGTCATTGGTGTTGTCCACCAACATGACACTCATAACGGGATCATACCAATCAGGAGTGGTACAAATTCTCGTTGACCTGTGAGGTTCTGTAGCATCTACAACCGAAGTTTCATGATCATCATCATTAGCTTCCTCTCTTATTGGTGTAGGCACCACAGGAACTTCTTCCGGTGCTTCGCTACTCGCAAGTTCGAGAGAATGTTCGACAACCTCGTCGAGTTCTACTTTCCTTCCAGTCACTTCTTTCGAGAGAAATTCCTTCTCTAGAAAGGATCCATTCTTGGCAACGAAGATTTTCCCTTCGGACCTATGATAGAAGGTATACCCAATAGTTTCCTTTGGGTATCCTATGAAGACGCATTTTTCCGCTTTGGGTTCAAGCTTGTCCGGCTGTAACTTCTTTACATAGGCTTCGCAACCCCAAACTTTAAGGAACGACAATTTAGGTTTCTTTCCAAACCATAATTCATACGGTGTCATTTCAACGGATTTAGATGGTGCCCTAATTAAAGTGAATGCGGCTGTTTATAATGCATAACCCCAAAATGATAGCGGTAAATCCGTAAGTGACATCATAGAACGAACCATATCTAAGAGAGTTCAATTACGCTGTGGTGTTCCCGGCGGTGTCAATTGTGAAAGTATTCCGCATTTCTTTAAATGCTCGCCAAACTCGTAACTTAGATATTCACCTCCACGATCAGAACGTAGAAATTTAATCTTCTTGTTACGTTGATTCTCCACCTCACTTTGAAATTCCTTAAACTTCTCGAAAGTTTCGGACTTATGTTTCATGAAATAGATATACCCATATCTACTCAAGTCATCCGTGAAGGTAAGAACATAACGATAACCACCGCGCAATGATACACTCATTGGACCACACACATCGGTATGTATGATTTCCAATAAGTCCATAGCTCGCTCCATAATACCAGAAAATGGAGTCTTAGTCATATTACCCATTAGACATGCTTCGCATCTTTCAAGTGATTCAAGAAGTCCATCGGAATGGAGTTTCTTCATACGCTTCACTCCAATGTGACCAAGACGACAGTGCCACATATAGGTCGAGTTATCGCTCAATTTCAAACGTTTAGCTTCAATGTTATTAATATGTGTATTTCCACTATCGAGATTCAATAAGAATAGACCATATATCAAAGGTGCATGTGCATAAAACATATTACTCATATAAATCGAACAACCATTAATCTCGGACTTAAACAAGTAACCGTCTCGCAATAAACAAGATCCTGCTATAATGTTCATGCTTAACGCAGGCACCAAAGAACAATTATTTAAGTATAAAACTAATCCCGATGGTAGATGAAGAGGTAGCGTGCCGACCGCGATCACATCAACCTTTGATCCATTTCCTACGCGCGTCGTCACCTTGTTCTTCGCTAGCTTCCGTTTATTCTGCAGCACCTGTTTCGAGTTACAAATATGAGCAACCGAACCAGTATCAAATACCCAGGCACTACTACGAGTACTAGTGAGATACACATCAATAACATGTATATCGAATATACCTTTCTTCTTGATGTTGCCGTTCTTCAAATCTGCCAAGTACTTTGGGCAATTCCGCTTCTAGTGACCTTCTCCCTTGCAGTAAAAGCACTCAGTATCAGGCTTAGGTCCAGCCTTGGTCTTCTTCGTCGGTGCAGTAACTTTCTTACCACCCTTCTTGAAGTGTCCCTTTTGCTTAGACTTGCCTTTCTTGAATTTGGTGGTCTTATTGACCATCAACACTTGGTGCTCTTTCTCGATCTCCACTTCTGTAGATTTCAACATGGAGAAGATTTCTGGCAACTTCTTGTTCATTTTGCATATTGTAGTTCATCACAAAATTCTTGTAACTTGGTGGTAGTGATTGGAGGACACGGTAAATCCCCAAAGCATTAGGAATCACTATACCCAAGCTTTGGAGTTTGTTTGCGTGCCCAGACATCTTAAGCACATGCTCACTTGTGGCTGCCCTCTTCCATCTTGCAGTTAAAGAACTTTTCAGAAGCCTCATAGCTCTCAACTGCCGCGTGAGTCTCAAATATCAGTTTGAGTTCACGGACAATATCATGTGGGTCTGAATTCTCAAACCTTTTCTAAAGCTCCGATTCTAAACCATACAAGATAGCACACTGAACTATGGAGTACTGATTCTTCCGAGCGAGGTAAACATTCTTTACTTCATCGGTAGCATCACCGCAGCGGTCACCCAAAATGCATCCAGCACATAGGTCAAATTACCAGCATTGAGGACAATCCTCAAATTGCGGAACCAATCCACGAAGTTGCTTCCATTGTTTTTCAACTTTTCTTTCTCTAGGAACGCATTAAAATTGATGGTAGGGGCCGCCATTGATCTACAACATATTTGCAATAGTTTAGACTAAGTTTATGACAAATTGAGTTCTAACTAATAGTTAAATTAATCTAGGTGAACTCCTACTCAAAACAATATCCCTCACATTGTTTTAGTGATCACAGGAACCAAATCCACCACATCAAAACCGATCATCACGAGAGTTGATGTAGCTTCAATGGCGAACAATCGACATGTTCATCATATCTACTATATGAGTCATTCTTTACCTTTTGGTGACCCGTGTTCCGAGACCATGTCTGTACATGCTAGGCTCGTCAAGATCAAACCTTAGCTTCCGCATGAGCAAATCTGGCTTGCTCACGTTGTGTACACTTGCAGAATCTAAAACACCCGATCATCACGTGGTGCTTCGAAACAACAAGCTTTAGCAACGGTGCTTACTAAGGATGAACACTTTATAACTTGAAATTCATGTGCATGAGGGATCATCTTATAATGCTAACGTCGTTAACTAAGCAATACAAGATGCATAAAGGATTAACATCACATGCAATTCATAATATGTGATATGACATGGCCTTTCTTCTTTGTGCTTCCGATCTCCATCTTCAAGCACGAACATGATCTCCATCATCACCGGCATTGCATCAAGGTCAATGACGCTGCTCCATGGTTGTCGTCCACCAGCTTCAACTATTACAACTACTTTGAATAGACACGCGGGTCTTAACAGAAATTAAAGACAACCATATGGCTCCTGCCAGTTGCCAACTTACAATAAGGAACATTGCATACATCAAATATAATCACAATCATGGCCATATCACATCACAGCACACCCCTGCAAAACAAAGTTAGACGCCTCTAATTTCTTTGCATATTTTACGTGGTTTGGGGCTTTCAATAAGTGTCGATCTAACTTACGAACAAGAACCACAATGTTGATGTTTGAACTATCAAGTGCCCATTGTAAATTGGATCTATACTATAATAGGAGAGACAGACACCCGCAAAGCCACTTATGCAATACAAGTTGCATGTTGAGCGTGGAGCAAGTCTCATGAACGATGTCATGTAAGGTTAGCCCGGGCCGCTTCATCCCATCATACCGCAAGATGCAAAGTATACAAGAAGCAATTGATAATAAAAGCACCACCACCCACAATGACCATTGTGTTCTACTCGTGAAACAGATCTACATATAGACACGGCTCTGATACCACTGTAGGGGTTCGTAGCATGGAAAACAAAAAATTTCTACCGCATACAAACAAACAAGCCAAGATTTATCTACTAGATTGTAGCAACGAGTCGATGGAATACTCACCCTCGAAGATTCCAAAGTGTTTAACGAGAGCAGATTCTCGTGGGTGATGTAGTCGTACTCTTGCCAATCTCAAGATCGTGTAGATGATCCTTCCGGCGCTGCGTTCCGGCAGCGCTTCCGCAGTCGGTCACACGTTCGGTATTCGATGAAGACCTTCCTATCCCTTGTTCCAGCAGGCAGCGGAGGTTGTAGCACTCTCCTCGCGATTCCGGCAGCACGACAGCGTGGTACCGGAAGTAGAGGGGAGATCTCGCAGGGCTTCGCCTTAAGACAGAGCGAGTATGGTGGACTATGAGAGAGGCCTCAGCAATCTAGGGTTTAGACACACCAAGGAGAGAGGGCTAGCCTGGCGGCTAGGGCTTGGGGAAGCCCAAGTCGGTGGCTAGGGTTTGCCCTAGGCGGCGGCAGCAGCAGCAGGAGGTGGTGGCGCCGGCGGCTTGGGGCTAGGGTTTGGAGGGTGCAAGGTGTAGGTTTGGAGGCGCCTGCCCTCCTATATAGGTGGAGGCGCGGCCAGGGAGGAGTCCTCCCCAACTCGGCTTCAAGGCGGCGGGTGGAGGAGAGAACTCCTCCCCAAGTAGGTTTCCTACTCTCCCTCCACCAAGCAAACTTGCCGTTTGACTTTTCAAATTGGCGTTTGACTTTTCAAACTAGGATTTGATTTATCCCTTTATTTTGCTCAGCGATGACACCTAGTACATGATGCAACCATTCCAACTTGTTATGACACATTCATGTACCCTTGCCCTCCGGAGTGCCGGACCTTCCGGAACCTTCTAGAACATTCCCGATGAAAACACCGGAACCATTCTCCAACCCTGAAACAGGACTTTCCTTATATGAATCTTATTCTCCGGATCTCCTCGTGATATCCCGGATCCCATCCGAGACTCCGAACAACATTCATTCTCTTACTCATCATTCCATAACTACTCAACAACATCGAATCCTTAAGTGTGTCTCCCTACGGTTCGTGAATTATGCGGACATGATCGAGACACTTATCCGATCAATAACCAATAGAGGAATCTGGAAATTCATATGGTTCCCACATATTTCTACGATTACTTTGCGATCGAATGAACCACTTACATACGATACCAATTTCCCTTTGTCTCACGATAGTTTACTTATCCGAGGTTTTGATCGTCGGTATCTCTGCATACCTAGTTCAACCTCGTTACTGATAAGTACTCTTTTCTCGTTCCCGTGATATGTGATCCCTTGTGAGACAGTCACATGCTTGCAAGCCAATTGGATGACATTCCACCGAGAGGGCCCAGAGTATATCTATCTGTCATATGGATGGACAAATCCCACTCTTGATCCATGTGTCTCAACCAATACTTTCCGAACACTCAATGCCACCTTTATAGCCACCCAGTTACGGTGTGGTGTTTGACGTCATCAAAGCATCCTTCCGGTGATGGTGATATGCATGATCTCATGGTCGAAGGAATTAGGTTACTATGTATCAGAAATCATATAGCAATTGAACTATTAAAATGACTTGATCTTTATGCTACGCTTATCTATAGGAGTATGTCCATCATACCATTCTCCTAACGATATGATCTTGTTGTTAATAACATCTCAATGTTCATGATATGGAAACCACAATCATTTATTAACCAACAAGCTAGTATTATAAAGAGGCTTTACTAGGGACTCTAATTTAGTTTACAAATCACACAAGTATTAATGTTTCCTTGTTAATAGTATTATAGCATGAATGTAAACATTTATCATAAACACAAAGATATAATAATAACTACATTTATTATTGCCTCTAGGGCATATCTCCAACACGGACCCCACTGTTTCCCCCTCTCTCTCTCGTTGAACGCCAGACCCCACCTGCCAGACCGTCCTTCCCACCCGCGGTGACCACTCCCCACCTCACTGCCGTTTCTGGCCATTGAAAGCTCCTTAAATTCTCGTTAATTGCCGTGTTGATTTGGCCCAGCGATCACGCACATTAAACCGCTATCGTCCCCTCTCCCGTTTCCCCCAGACACCATCCTCCCTCTGCCCCTAGGCTGAACAAATTTCTCCACGCGCCCTCACTGCTCCGACGACCTTCTCCGGTCGATTCCAGCCAGACCTCATCGCCCCATCGCCCTAGAGAAAATGAACACGTTCCCCAGTGTCCCCTGCATCTCCTAGTATCATCCACTCACTCGCACGCTCCTTAAAACATCGACAACAACGGCGCCTCCTCGCCACCGCCGTCTACATCAGCTCCGGCGAGCTACTGCCGTCGACTCCGTGTGCCCCTTGCCCTATGGTGAGTTCCTTATCAACCTCTACAAACTTGCACACCCTCCTAACATGTTTTCTTGCTCGCTTGCACCCCAGACACCCACCTCCGACAACGACTGACCGCACCCGAGGAGAAGCGCAGCTCCGGCGAGCGATTCAGGACGACCTCGTGCGCCCCTCGACAAACGGAGAGTACCTTGAGCTTCACTACGACCCCGCAAACTCGGTGAGATATTCCTTCCTCTTCCGCGCTTGCTAAATCGTCGGCAACCTCACCACCAGAGCCGCGCCGCCGCCAGCCACCGTCGCACACGCCGGCAGTTCATGACCAGTTGCTTAGGGCCGTTAGATCCAGATCGTAGAGTCAGGATAAAATCATTAATCGAAGAGGTACAAATCCATCTGAGCCGTGTGATGCAACTTAGATCCAACGCACCGCGTAGGTCGATCCGTGCGAACCGGTACCAACGAATGAAAACACGACGCGTGGCACGTGTTTAGATTTAAAAACAAAAACATTCTATTAGATGTTAGATTTTGCAAAAATCATAACTTTAAATCTACACGTCCAAATTTTATATCAATGGAATCAGAAAAAGGAGTAATTTCCAACCATGCACTTTGTTTAATGATTTTCTTCTGGAAAAATTAGTTGTTTTTGCAGGAACTTGTGTAAGCATAATTTGAACATAAAAATTGTTCTAGAAATATTTTTAAGGTAAAATCTTTGGTAAATGGTTTTTTTTGAACCTACTGACCATAGAAACCAACTTATGGATTTAAAAGTGTATTTTGTGAAGCTAAAGAATAAATCTTTGAATAAAAGCATTTCTAGTTAAATAAAAATATTGTTTATGTTTTAAAAATGCTTTTTGAGTAAAACCTTTGGAAAATGATTTAATTTAAACTCTCTGACCCTAAACACCAAGTTTTAGGATTTAAAAATATATTTGGTGAAATCTATAAAATTATTACCTTGTTTAAAGGCATTTCCAACAAAATAAAATATGGCTTTGATTTAAAAATGGTTTATAGTAAAACCTTTTGAAAATGGTTTTAATATTATACACTTAACCTTAAAACACTAACATTTGTGTTTAAAAAATATATTTGGCAAACACTAGAAAATCTACCTTTGATTTAAATCATTTCTAGCAAAACAAAATGATTTAAAATGGCCTTTTCCACTAACTTGTTATCAAATGGTTTTTCCACTTTTATAAATGACCAATAGGTGTTTTAAAATGTTTATAAAATATTAGAAACCACTTTTCCAAATAAAACAATCTTTGGCATGCTTGCATGCATTGCTTTGTTTTTATTATTCCATGTGATGAATTGCTTGAATAGTAGATTGAATTTGTGCCTTGATTGTATTGTAGTGGAATTTGAAGAGTGTGACTATTGAAAGATCAAGGAGTGAACTTATATTCTCTACCAAAAAGGCAAGTGATGTTTCATACTTTTGTCCCATTATTTTCACTATGCATTAGTGATATTTCTAAGTAGGACTTGCATGGAATTTTCTTTGTGTTGACTATGTGTAGAGGTCCCAACCTTTAATAAGGTAGAGATCCTTGTGTTTACAATGCTAGTCACTGGATCAATAGCTAGCATCCACAGTTAAGATGTAATATCGAGAAACAAAGGTCATAATACAACTTTATAACCAGGAGTAAAATAATTCATTACATCTTACATAGCTCATTTGGCTATCTCATTACAATGCAGCAGAATAACTATAGCATGGTGTCCTTCATCTTCAAAATGCCACAGGCAATCATGTTGGTTGTATACTTGTAATCCTAAACAACACACTTCACTAACATCAAACAAACCTGCAACATAATAAGTTATAGCCACAAGGGTCAATACATTTGAATTGTATTGGCAAGTGATACTATGGTAGTATAGTGGTAACTATCATCTATATGCATTTGGATAAGTGGAGCTTAGGCTTGCTTTGCTCAAAATAGATTTTCCTTATCATTTGAAAACACTAAGTTTTTGTTTGACAAAAATCACCCAAGGAACCACCAATAGAAATTGGTGAACCTTCACCCTTGTTCAACCACAAGTTTTTAACTTAGAAATTGGGATGAGGAGATTATTGATAGCTTCCATGTCTTGATGCTCAAATTGTCCTTTACCAGGGACATGGCTAAGTACTTAGATTTTACACTCTGTAGAGGTGGTGCACTTTGACTTGGTTTCACCAAGACAAGATCTTTCAGAAGTCTTCCCTTAGACCAGAATGGACGCACTCCAACCTATCAAACCCCTACCACCAACTGTCCATTTGGCTAAGTTATTGCAACCTATATGATCTAGGCA
Organism: Avena insularis; assembly: GCA_023614405.1. Classification (NCBI taxonomy): domain Eukaryota; kingdom Viridiplantae; phylum Streptophyta; class Magnoliopsida; order Poales; family Poaceae; genus Avena; species Avena insularis. The sequence continues at coordinate 22,428,105 of CM042689.1, read as the reverse complement.
AAGCCCATAATGCCAAGTGGCTGCACTTGAAGCTTCTCAACATTTGACATCTCAAATCTCTTTGTTCCTAGGTGGCATTCCACAAGTGTGATACACAAGGTTCACCAGTCCCCTGGCCTTGTGTAACCACTCAACATAAATCCATCCTTTCCATTCCACCCAGGTGATTCATTCATATAGTTGTTTTATTAAACAAAAACACAAGTCCTTGACTTAGAAATATTCCATAGCATGAATATAATCCACCCTTGTTTTCTACTAGCTAAGCTAAGCATGATAGTAGTAGGAATCTTAACTTAGGAAAATTCTACTAAGGTTTCATCTACTAGGATTTCCCATGGCATAGTTTACACTTAGCAAAAATTCCATGCAAGTCCTACTTAGAAATATCACTAATGCATAGTGAAAATAATAGGACAAAAGTATGAAGCATCACTTGCCTTTTTGGTAGAGAACTATAAGTTCACTCCTTGATATTGCAATATTCACACTCTTCAAATTCCACTACAATTCAACCAAGCAAGCAATATTCAATCCACCATTCAAGCAAACATCACATAAAATAATAGAAACAAAGCAATGCATGCTAAATATTGTTTTATTTGGAAAAGTGGTTTCTAATAGGTTATAAACATTTGAAAACACCTATTGGTCATTTGCAAAAGTGGTAAAACCATTTGATATTAAGTTAGTGGAAAATGGCCACTTTAAATCATTTTTGTTTTGCTAGAAATGATTTAATTCAAAGTAATATTTTGTAGTGTTTGCCAAATATAGTTTTAACACAAATGTTAGTGTTTTAAGTTCAAGTGCTTAATATTGAAACCATTTGCAAAAGGTTTTACCTATAAACCATTTTTATACCAAATCAATATTTTATGTTGTTGAAAATGCCTTTAGCAAAGTAATAATTTTTATAGGGTCCACAAAATATATTTTAAATCATAAAACTTTGTGATTAGAGTCAGAGAGTTTAATCCAAATCATTTCCCAAAGATTTTTCTCCAAAAAGTATTTTTAACATATAAACAACATTTTTACTTGACTAGAAATGTTCTAAATCAAAGATTTATTCTTTTGTCTCACAAAATATGTTTTTGAATCCACAAGTTGGTTTATATGGTCAGTAGGTTCAAAAAAATCCATTTTCCAAAGTTTTTATCACAAAAAATAATTTTAGAATGAATTTTATATTCAAATTATGCCTATACAAGTTTCTGCAAAAACAACTATTTTACCAGAAGCAATTCAGTAAACAAAGTGCATGGTTGGATAGGATTTGTTTTAATGATTCCATTGATATAAAATTTGCAAAATTTGGACGTGTGGATCAAAAGTTATAGATTTTACAAAATCTAGCATCTAATAGATCAAAATTTCTAACTTAGAACAGACTTTGGCCATGTGGCTGTTTTCTATTCGCCAGTACCGTTTCGTCTGGATCGAGTGATACAAGCCGTTAGATCTAATTAACAACACACGGCACATATCAAACGTACCCCTTCGATTAATGAATCTATCGTAGCCACGCGATCGTGATCTAACGGTGTACAGGAGCCTGACCAAATCTGAGCGGCGCTAGCGGCGGCGGATGGCGAGAGAGGGGGATCACCTAGTTTGCAGCATGCTGCTGATGCTCAACGTGGTCTTTGTCGGCCAAGGGGCGCACGGGTTCCTTGGGGAATTGCTCACCGGAGTTCCTACTGGCGACGATACGCACTGCAGTGGACGAAGGTGACGCTATGGTCCAAGCTAGGGCAAGCAGACAGTGGCGTTAGATGCACACGGGATCAGTGAACTTACGCGTATCAGCTAGAGGGAAAGGGGAGGTCATACAATACTAGGGCGTCGCCGGAGTGCTGCAGACCACGGTGGCGCTCGGTGACGACGAAGCCGAGCTTCTAGCGCGGGGGGGGGGGCGAGCTGGGGCTATGGGCAGGTGCGCCTCACGTTGGGGAACACGCTAGTGTGGTCGAGGGGGTGAGGGGCGACGGTGGCTGGCCGGAATTGCTCGGAGAGCTCGTCGGAGGCCACAGCGGTGCAAGTGAAAATGGGGACAGCCTGGGGGCAGAGAGAGCGAAGCGAGAGAGGGGAAATGGAGAGGAGGAGCAGGCGAGTTATCGAGCGTGATTGATGACAGACATTACTCGCGGTATTGACGTGAATTACTCCCGCGAGATCAATGCAGAAACGGGTGAGGAAGTGGTCGCAGGGTGGAGACGATGAACAGGTAGGTGGGTCCTGGTTGTCTGTGAGAGAGAGAGAGAGTGGGTGTGGGACCTGCTAGTCAGCGACTGCGCGGGTGACTTTCTAAGTGGAAAACAATTCACTGCGGGGGTGGGGAGATGGGCTAACTGCTGGGCTGGGATGGGCCTGCTGGCTGGGCTGGCTTCTAATCCCTTTTTTTTGTTCCGATTCTTTTTCTTTTTCTTTTTCTTGATTTCTTTTTTGTTTTGATTTTGTTTAAACATTTCAAACACCCATTTAAATTCAAACTTCTACCAAACTTTGTGTATATTCAAATACTGTTTATTAATACATTCTAAAGTCAAATTTAGAACAATATTTTTATTCTTTTCAGGGTATATTAATTATTTAAAATAGGCCCTTGTATTAATTCAAATAAGATTTATTATTGTTTTCAAACTCCATTTGAAATCTAAATTTTACCAAATCTTTTCAGTACGTTGTATTTATTTATCAGGGTGTCAAATAATTCACTTTGAATTATTTGGAATATTTTTAATATGATATACTAATCATTTTAAATTGGGTATTTGTCTTTATTCCAATGAAATTAAATATGGTTTTAATTCCATAAATTTTATTTAGAAGATTTCTTTGATCCCATTTAAGTTAATTAAATAACCTTAATTCCACTTAGGTAAATTATAAATATTAATTTCCCATGATTTAATTAATCATTCTTATTAGGGATTTTGTCTTAATTAAATGGGATAGAATTTGGTTAAGGCCATATTATTTTATTTGAAAATTATTTATCCATTTATTTCATTTGAACTTGGATTATGTTTATTCCATTTGTGTATGGTCTTGGCCAAGTTTTATTTTGGGTTTTTAAAATAATCCTTATTGATTATTTCTTTCTTTATTTCATAAAATCCATATCTTTTTATTTATAGATCCAAAGTTGGTGATTCCAATTTGTAAGGTCTTGTTTAATATTTATTTATCCTTTTAAATCCTTTTAGGATTAACTAATCACCATTTGGTATGGATTTTAGATAGGAGCATTATTTAGCTTTGGAAATTAATCCCTTTTATCTTAATCAATTCATAAGTTTTTATCTATGGATCCAAATTGAGTGAAACTAATTTCTATGGTTTTATAATATTTCTATTTGTCATTCTTTATCATTTTGTTGACAAATGTTTATATGGATCAAAACCATGGTCTTAGAGATAACTTGGAAATGTTTTTCTTCCATTAGGGTTTTAGGGTTTTGGTTTATTTTCCAAGTGTTTAAATTTCAAGATGCATTTATGAAGAATGCATTTCACTTGATTTGAATTTAGTTGGATTCAAATTTTTATCCAAGGTTTGTTCAAGATGGGTTTTGATGAATTCCTTTCAAAACAAAAAGTTTCTTTTCACCCTAAATTTCAACAATTATTTATTTTGTTTATTTATTTTTTCACATTACAAAATTTGGAAATATTTGGGATGTGACACTGCCACGGCAGAGAAACACACAATTCTCTGCCGCGGCAGGAAACCTTATAGTCCCGGGTGGGGTTTCGGCCCAGGACTAGAGGGTTTTCGCCCCCCACGGCGCTGAAACAACCACGTGGGTATTATCAGTCGCGGGCTGTAGTGAGCCGAGACTAGAGGGGGGCTCTAGTCCCGTTTTGGCAGTCCCGGGCCCAAAACCGGGACTAGTGCTAGTTGCGGCCCGGGACTGAAGGCCCTTTTTCCACCAGTGTGCGCAGCAGGCTGCATCTGTGATCAGCCACCAAACTTGAGAACTGATGAACTTGCGTTGAATTGCCTTGAAGCAATAGCAATCTATGGCATGAGGGGAACCGATCATGAAGTTGCTCTTGTGAGGCGGTTATTCCATTGGGAAACAATACTAAAAAGGATGAAAGCACTTTTCCATAGATTAGTCACCGAAAGCAACGCCAACACTACTGGAAAAACCCTCTTCGGTTCGACGTGAACAATGCCAGTAGTCCCGGGCTGTCACAGCCCGCGACTAGTGCTGACACTAGTCCCGGGCCGTGAGGCCTCTAACGGCTAAAAACGGCTGTAGTCACTAGTCCCGGGCCGGACCACATCTCTAGTCCCGGTCCGTAATACGGCCTGGGACTAATGACCTGGAGCAGGCCAGCTGGTCTTTTAGTGGACTATTAGTCCCGGGTCGTATCACGGCCCGGGACTAGTTGTCCACCACTATATATTATGCTTCTTGTCCTGCTGCCCTAAAGCATATGGTGGCCATTTTTCTCATAGAAGCAAGCGAGTTCATGCCATTTTTTTCTCAAGATTTGTCAAGATTTAGTTTGCAACCCCTAAATCCAAAGCTTTAAAAGGTTAGAACTTCATTCTTTCATCTCTTATTGCTACTTTAGCTCTATAATGCTCAAGAAGTATATATAGAGATATGGATCAATGCATGCATGCTCTAGAAGTAGAAGGATTTTGATATATATGTGTAACAAATTTTGATTAGGCACATAGTTATTGAAAATTGAAATGTGTAATTTTAGAATTTCAGATCTTAGAATGGAATGAGGTTTTCACTGATAGAACAATAATAAAAAAACTCCACATTTATCATGTTGATTGTTTTCTCCAATTGACAAATTGGTGCATGTAAATTTTTCAAAATTCAAAATTAATGCTCTAAAAGCTCTCAATATAACTTGTAATAATTTTATCATGTTGTGTAATGGTTTTTGATATACTTTTACTATAATGCAGATGGTCCGGAAATGGATGTACGGTACTGACTGACGCTCTAGCAAGTTCATTAATGGCATGCATGAATTCATCCGTGTTGCTGATGCAAACAAGCGCAATGGTTTTGTATTCTATCCATGTAGTGGATGTAGGAATCAGAAGGATTACTCTGACTCAAAAACCCTTCACAGCCACCTGTTGAAGTCCGGCTTCATGCCCAGTTCTAATTGTTGGACCAAGCACGGAGAGAGAGGGGTTATAATGGAAGAAAATGAAGAACAGGAGGAGGATGACAGCTATCATGGTTTCCCTGAGTACGGAGATACTTCCATGGGGGATGCTGAAGGGGAGGATGAAGAAGAGACACATGACAAATCTATCATTGGTTGCTACTGTCTGTAAGTGATTTATTTCTATAATTAAGTTTGTAGCTCAGCTCGTTCATGGCATTTAATATATTATCCTAACTATATATCCTTTTGTATGATATTATATTCTGTAGAATGAAGATGCTTGAATGCAAAAGAGCTAGAAGATACGACGTTGGGTTCATTGACCCATATATCGTTAATAAATATACGTTAAAGAATCACCCCAAGGACGTGGAGGAAGACATGTGCAGGTTCTTAACCGAGAATAATTTTGTTAAGGAAATACTATTTCCTTACAACTTCAAGTGAGTGTTTATATCTTGTACATATTTTATTTTTGCTTACTCGATGAGCTATGCATGTATGCTTATGTAAACGTCCGCAGATTCCACTGGATCTTGCTAAACATTCAAGTTGACAAGTCCCTAGTTAAAGTCCACGACTCATTAAGTTTGGACCAAGAGCACTAGAGCGACATGAAAGCAATGCTCAATCATTATCGCATTATATCGGCCTCTTTCATTCATTTACTGGTATCAAGTAACTAATAATTCTTTTATTCATTTTCTTTACCGAGCAGGTGTTGGACACGGTTCAGACAGAAAATACCAGGTCCATTCAAAGAGGAGCTAACTTATAAAAATTGTTTATAGTTTACAGCAGCCACCAGAAACTCATTTATGTGGATACTACGTCTGTGAGTACATCCGCGAGTTGACCAGTAAGCGGAAAGTTGACTCACATGATATTTATGGTTTGCGGGAGAAACTAGAGCCAGACCATCGCATAAGTGCAATTCAAGAGGAGCTGGCGGGATTTATGATGAAGGAAGTCCTTGATGTACATAGAGAGCATTATGCGGATGACGTGAAACTCGATTTGCCTTAGTGATCTCCATGTAGCTGATATGATATATATATTCATCAATGACCATGTAATTTCAAAACATTTCTTCCTTTTAATATATATATCATCAATGTATGCTTGCAAGGGATCGATTAATTATATAGATGCATCAACGTGTACTGTGTGTATGTACTAGCGTAGAATATGTGTACTTAAATATATGTTTGAAATTATAGTGAAACACAAAACGAAAAAAGAACGAAATGACAAAAAAAGGAAATACACAATCTCTGCCGCGACAGAGAAACACACAATTCTCTACCGCGGCAGGAAACCTTATAATTCCAGGTGGTGTTACGGCCCGGGAATAGAGGGTTTCCGCTCCCCGCGGCGCTGAAACAGCCACGTGACTGTTATCAGTCGCGGGCCGTAACGAGCCGGGACTAAAGAGGGGCCTCTAGTCCCGTTTTCGCAGTTCCGGGTCCAAAACCGGAACTAGAGCCAGTTACGACCCGACTGGAGGCTCTTTTTCCACCAGTGCAACGAGCTCTCCCAATTATTACTAAGCTTCTCTAGGCCAGACATATGCATGGATGTTACCATGTCTGTTCCATAATACTTGGGCACTGCTTTGTCGCTCAAAGTCGTTTCCAGATCCAGCAGCTTTTCTTCTGTGAGAATGAACTCTGTTAGTACTACTTGTTTTCCCCATATATATGGGACTGAACTCTAGTTATTGTAGTAGGAAAGGAAAGGAAGCTGCCAAAAACTGAATTGTCATTTTGGTTTCGGCCACAGTAGTTGGTGGCAAGTTCCATGGTCATGTAAGTTGGGGTTCCTTGTAGGGAAGATTGTAAGCATTGTTCTGGGTATCCTACTATCTATGTACTGATAATGCCTCGTTGATCCGAGAAAAAATTGACTGTAATTGTCAGGCTCGCTTGTTCTGAATTTTTGGCTGTTCTTGCAAGTTTGGTGACAATAAAGTGTTTGCAGCTGGTTGGGTCGTAGATGTAGCTCGACCGTGGCAGACTAGGGTTCCTGCTGCCGCGTCGATGTTGTTCATGTAGATTGTATTGTGAATTCTGAAACCAAAGTTTGGTCAGAGAGAGGTGTGTGGTTTTGCTGCCTGCCGTTTTCTTACCTACCCGTACCCGCATGTGCATTTTGGATGTGTTGCTTCATCGTTGGTCCTTTTCCCATCTGCCTGATATTGCACTTGCTGGTCGTGATCGAAACAGGTCCTCCCCTTGACACCGTAAACAGGCTTACAGTACATAGTAACATACAATATAAGACAAAATTCTAATTATCCGTCATGCAAAGCACCAGTGGTCTAGTGGTAGAATAGTACCCTGCCACGGTACAGACCCGGGTTCGATTCCCGGCTGGTGCATTTTTTTATTTCTTCTGCCCATCCTTCCTATCTTCGTCTATTCCATTACTGTTTGCAATTTAAAAAAAATCATTTTGACAACATACGCTTCTGTGTTACTTTGTGCGCTGCAATTATATGAGGCGGTGATAGCCGATGTAGCGCCTTATGGAGTGGGACACTGGAACATTGTCTTGTTCAAACACAGGCCTGATGTATCAAGCCCACTGTTTATTGCGTTGAGCCAATGTGTTTTCTGCGAGAATTTCACCAATGTGTTTTCCTTGAAGCAAGCTCTGAACTTTTAGCTTGAGTTAGGACTGCATATTCTTCAGTTAACAGAGCTCTGTCTGAAGATCCAGCTGAACAAACAGTGCCAAACGAATGCAAATATTGCGAACGAGTATATGACCATCCCGAGTTTATAGCATAAATCATCCATTTGTGCAATTTTTTTAAAAAACCATCAGTTTACGTTCTAATCGCATAAAACCACCACTCTACTACTGATTTTTTGCAATATGCACTAAAATGAAATTGACAACAAATTGACGGCGATTCTGACTAGGGGGACCCACCCGTCAGGACAAATTTGCTGATGTGGACTAGACCCCACATGTCAGCCATATTAAAAATTATTAAAATATCCAAAAAATAAATGAAAAGAAAAAATAGGAGTTCATCTGCCCCCCCTCCGGCCACCCCGTCGCCGGCCACCCGCCCCTCCTCCGGCCACCCTGTTCCCGTCGCCGGCCACCCGCCTCCCCTCTGGCCACCATCCCCCCGGCCGGGCCTCCTCCCCTACCAGCTCTCCACCCTAGCTCTAGCCCTCCCTTCTTCCTAGCACCTACCGCCATGGATCTTGGGCTTCTCCGACCATGGCAAGGGCGAGGCGGGACGGAGCGGCGAGCTCCTGCGAGGGACATGGCGGGGCGGGGAAGGGCGAGCAAGATCCGGAGAGGTACAGGGTGGTGCGGGGCGGGCGGGCTCGGTCGCCGGTGAGCTCGCCGCGGGACGGGCGGGCTCCGACACGGGTTAGCTCGCCGCGGGACAGGGCGGCGCGGGACGAGCGGGCTCCATGCGGGTGTAGGGGCCATCGGCGACACTCCGGCGAGCAGGGGATGGCGGCGCTCCGGCGAGCATGGGCGTCGGTGGCACTCCGGCGAGTAGTGATAGGCAGTTTTTTCTCATTTTTTATTTTTCATTTTTGCTTTTCATTTTTGATTTTTAATATGCCTGACATGTGGGGTCTAGTCCACGTCAGCAAAATTTTCCTGACAGGTGGGTCCCTCTAGTCAGAATCGCTGTTAATTTGTTGTCAATTTCATTTTAGTGTATATTGCAAAAATTCAATAGTAGAGTGGTGGTTTTATGTGATTAGAACGTAAACTGGTAGTTTTTTGAAATTTTTACACAAAAATAATGGTTTTATGCTATAAACTCGACCAACCCAGAAGTGAGGAGGCTGCAAACAGGGAAGTCATTACCGGAGCAAGGTAAGGCAGAGGAGAGCACGCAGGGACAGCCAACACGGAATATGTATATTAGCATGTCTATATTCCATATAATACTTGGGCACCGCTTTGTGTGTTGAGAAGGGAACATAAGAGTGCATTATGTGAATTTCTTATAGGGAACGTATAAGAGTCCACAATGGATATGCTTCCAACATAAAAAAAGATAGGTCAGCGCAGAATGCACAAAGTAACACAGAAGCCTATGGTGCAAAGAATAATGGAATAGACGAAGATAGGAGGATGGGCAGCAGAAAAAAAAGTGCACCAGCCGGGAATCGAACCCGGGTCTGTACCGTGGCAGGGTACTATTCTACCACTAGACCACTGGTGCCCTGGATTTCTTCTACAGTATATATTTGCCAAAGAAATAGTAATTGAAATCATGGTCCGTGTTTTTTTGCGATTTTTTTTTGCCACTGTAAAAGAAGAGCCTCGCTCGATCAGCAAGAACAAAATGCAATAAATGACCATAAAATCAGCATAAGAAGACAGACGCTACACGGACTGATTTCCAGATCAGATCAGAGTAGAACTTTTTTAAGATACCTAATTATGCAAGGGATGCTCACTACCTGAGACGCCATGCTCATTGGATCCAACGGCCTCACCCAGAATTAGATCGATCGACAGGAGACGGACATCGGCAACAACAAATCCTAGAAACGAGGGAAGGAGCCACGTGAACTAACCGGAGAGAAGGCCATGCCCTGTTTGATGGAGGCGTCCTCAGGAGAGAAGGCCATGCCCTGTTTGATGGAGGCGTCCTCAGGCCTGCGTCCACGTCGTCGCCTCCTGCACGCGCTGTCGCAGTTGCCTCTCTTTCCCAAAAAAACGCGAGGTCTGTGTCGTGTGTGGAAATCCCCGGATTTGTTGGGTTCGGTGGGGGATCTGCGGGGATGGGCCGGTATAATATTTAAAAATACACTGTAAGTAAACGTGTCTATCGGAAAGATCGGGGATTACCGAGTGGGCCGGGAAAATACCCGTCTAATCCGAAAAATACCAGACAAGTAAACGAGGCCATAATGTGAGAGTAGATAATTTTTTGAGAGTTTTTTGGGCTTCATGGAAATGGAATGAAAGGTGTGGTGATTTTTTTGGATGATAAAGCACAAAGAACCACACGAGAACGCAAAGACAGAACAAAAAGAAATTGCTGCAGGAAGGGTGCAAAACAAAACGATGCACCAGCCGGGAATCGAACCCGGGTCTGTACCGTGGCAGGGTACTATTCTACCACTAGACCACTGGTGCTTCGCGTGCTAAGTTTTGGAGATAACGATCTAGATTATATTATGTACTGCCAACGCTTTCGTGCTTGTCATGACACTGCGTTGTCTGGTGCTGTTGCCGCTGTTGCCTGACCTGGGTGTCGATGGGAGGAAAGGTCTCTTTAATCTCTACGCCACCCAGGACTGACCTGTTTGACACGTCAGGCAGAGGGAAAAAGACCAACGGTGACAACAACAACAAGAACAGGAACCCAGTCTGCCACGGACAGTACTGCCTCAACGGCCCAACCATCTGTGGACATTTAACTGTCACCAAACTTGCAGAAACAGCCAAAAATTCAGAACAAGAGAACGCCTGACAATCCGAGTCATTTTTTCTCAGTTAGACGAGGCCTCATCATATTCATACCCAGAACAATGCTTACAATCTGCCCTATATGGAACCCCGACTTACATGTCCATGGAACTTGCCACCAACTACTCGTTAGTATTTGTTACTCGAGGTGTATCTGATATACGCATTGTACACCCTAGATATGTGAGACGCATATCGACCAATATATTATCGATATACGCCTCGTATATCTAGGGTATACAAGACGCATATCAGATACGCCTCGAGTATGTTTAAAAGATGTGTTTCGAGTATGTCTGAAAAATGCGCCTCGAATAGATTTACAGATGCGCCTCGAATAGTATTTTCGAATTTCAAACCAAAAAATACAAAAAACACTCTCATTTTGAATTGCAAAAGCAGTCGAGTCCGTGCATCGCCGCCGCCTCGCCGGAGCATGGTGGTCGTGGCCACGGCCACAACCTACCACCGCGGGGAGGTGCGGGAGTCCGTGGCCGCACTAGTTCTCGAGCGGGATGTGTCGGGCCGAGGAGGAGGAGGTGGCGACCGGAGAAAGAGGTCATCATCGTTGTCATTGCAAGGAGGAGGAGGCCGGAGCAAGGAGGCCAAAGAGAGAGAGGAGAAGGAGAAGAGGAGGAGAGGAGGAGGAGGGGAAGGAGAAGGAGAAGAATGGGAGGATAAGGAGAAGAATGGGAGGGAAAAGGAGAGGGGTAGGTGGCCGATCAGATTCGAATTTCGAATCCCGCCCAAAAGGTGGAGAGAAGTGAGTGGTGCTAGGTGGCTCCATGTGCCAAAAAGTGAAAAAATTGGTGCCAGAATACTCGAGGTGCATCCCATACAAGTTGCGTCTTGTATAATTTAAGAACACAGGCGCATCTTGTATAGGATGCGCCTCGAGTATTCTGGTACCACCTTTCCCACCTACCACCACCGGGTCCATCCACCTTATTCGAGCGCATATGCTCAATATGCACCTTCAGTATCTAAAAATACACAAGACGCATATGAGCATATGCATCTCTAGTATTGGGGCATCAACCATCATCGGGGCCACCCACCTTATTCGAGGCGCATCTGATCCATATGCGAAATATAGGAGACACATCATTCACAGCTATGTCTCTACTATTTAAATATACAAGACGCACCCTTAAGCAGTGCGCCTGGCTTATTTAGTGGAGACACATATGATTAGAAAAGCCTATCTCCTATAGGATTTTTCTTAGTAATAAGAGACGAAGCTTAGCAATAACTGGCGGACCTGTATTTTTCCTTGCTTTCGGTGATTGATTCATGGAAATTTATTTTCATCCGTTTTAGTACTGTTGCCCAATGGAATATCCGTTGCACGAGAGAGCAACTTCATGTTCAGTTCCACTCATGTGGATTTCTACTTCCTCGAGGCAATTCAGCGCAAGCTCCTCCCTTCTCCAATTTGGTGGCTGGTCACAAATGCAACCTGATGGGCACTAAGTTTGTTCCGGAAGCAAAGGTTATATTGCAAAATAAGATTAACTTATATTGTTTATGACATAAATTAAGAGAGGCGGATGAAACTAGAAAATTTTAGACTTGGTGAGTACTTCTAGATATATCATCAACAAAATTTAACAAAAGAATAACACCTAGAGAATTGTTTGAACTTTGAAGCCAACCTTTTTTTCTCCAAATGGGGAAGATCACCCGGGCCTTTGCATCCAATGAATGGACAAAACCTTTTTATTAGATTATACACAACACCAAACAAGAAGAATTACAAAGATCAAACCGAAGACACCAAATTAGCGATAACTCGCTACTCCCACAACATTGATGAACGGGGTGTACATGAACATGGTCAACACCCTGACATCACACCGACACGCATCATAAATAAATCGAAGGCCTCGATAAGTCGCTCAATAGCGAGCAAGTGGCACTACCGTTCTAGCAGACCCTCAGGGCGTACCAGCATACACACTCCAAAAGTCTTTTGCTCACTAGTGTATTAGGATACCGAGTCTTGCTAAAACTCAAATGTGTACATAATCTCATTCATGTATTTTGCTCACTAGTGTTTTAGGACACCGAGTCTTGCTAAAACTCTTCTATGTGACCTCGGTAAGAACCTATTATTGGCATTTCCATACTCAACGACTTTATTATTTTTTCAATATGTATTTTGGCTCAGCCCTATTTGGCACTTCTATCTCTGTAGATCATTGTTCCCAATACTTATGATGTCTAGCCCAGGAGTTTCATTGAAAAACTATTTTAGAACGAAGTCCCAATTCATGTCAAGAAATTCACATCGTTTCCAATCAATAATATGGCATCAACTGAAAGTATTAGAAATGCTTATCGTGTTCCCACTTACTTTCTTGAAATTACAAGCATCTTCACTATTCTTGATGAAATCGAACTCTTCGACCATTCCATAAAACAAATATTCCAACTTCATTATGTTTTCCTTAAAACAAATGTGGTAGGGGAAACCCCTTCATCAAGTTTAAAAACAATATGAACCAACATTTGCGTCCATGAGGACATGAATTTGGTTGGCCGGGTTGTACATACACTTTCCTAGCCAAGTGAACTAGGCTCACTTCTTTGCAACTTCATTATGCTTGCTTCAGTCCATTACTAGATCCCTAATGTTGCACACTTTATAACATCATTTGGATTGATAAAACCCTCACTCGGTATCACATATAGGTTCATGGTTATCTTTCTGTTTAAGGAAATCCGTCCATCCGCAATATCTCATAATTGAAATATGCAACAATTGCTAGTATAACTCGGACTAAGTTACGCATTGCTACGGTCGAGAAGATCTCGTCGTAGTCACCGTTTGAACTTGTCGGGAACTCTTTGCAACAAGTTGGGATTTATAGATGAAATATTTCATCCGTGTTGGCTTATAGACAGTCCTGCTTATAGATCCCTTTATATTCGTTAGCCCTTTCGCCTTTCGAAGGGTCTACCAAGTTTAATACTTGATTTTGTAGAAGAAAGAAGAACACAATGCCATTGGCTCTTGATAGCTCCTACTTGTGAATTGTGATGATGACACTCTCTATGATGGAAATCTTTTCTAGTATCTAGAAATTAGTATATATGATTTTGGGGCTAACTTTAGTATTTGGGAGTATTTCGGAGGGTAATTATAGTCTTTTAGGCCAAAATGTACAAGTGAAATGGCCTAATCTTTAAGTATGCAGACTCATTGCTCAATGATAGCACTTATTGCTCAAGTTCTGAAAACTGCAGTCTTTAGTTTTGAGACTGTCAAGTCTCAAAGCCAGCTTATTGTTTGGTTTAGTTTTTGACAGGTTGTGCGTGGTGTGTGGGATGATCGGCCGGTCAGGTTGCTGGTGAAATATTCAGTGCAAAATGCTTCTTCTTCTGTTCAGTTTTGCCAGCTCGCCGTGAGCCCTTGGATGGAGAATGAAGGGTGGATGCAGGGGGGCAGTTACAGCGTGACTTTTGTTTGCAAGTCACTGGATCCCCGTCGGGTTAGGGGCAAAATTTGGTTAGGGGTATCATTTTCGGGAAATTTGACGATTTGCCACACTTTATTTTCCAAAGAAAAGCGAACGAGCAAAACCCTAGCCCCCAAATTCATCACTCATCTCCTGCTGTGAAGCCGATGTGAATCGCAGCCAATACTCCATCCTCCCATGGATTTTTTTAGATCGATAGGGCGCCTTCTCCGGAGACGCTCGACCATGGATCTCTCCGATGGTGACGGCGGCGGCGGCGAGGACCGACTGAGTGCTCTACCAGACGACCTGCTCATATGCATCCTTATCCTGGTCAAGGACGCCGCCGCGGCCGCTCGGACCAGCATCCTCGCCAGCCGCTGGCGCCGCCTCTGGGCCCTCCTCCCGGAGCTCAGATTCGCCTCCATCGACCACCACCGCATAGGCGCCGCGCTCGCAGCCCGTGAAGCGCCGGACCTAAGCCTCCTCTTCGCGCACACCAAGGATGCGTCTCCAGACTCACTCTCGGCTTGGCTCCCCGTCGCCGCGAGCGCCCTCTCTGGCGCCATATACCTCGAGGTGGTGCGGCAGGAGGCCGAGGCCGAGGAACGAGGCCCTGCCGTTGATCTGCCTTGCTTCGAGAAGGCTACCAACATCGTGCTCAAGCTTGGGTTTCTTCCGCTCGCCCTGCCGCCTTCCGGGGTGTTCGCCCGGCTCGGTGATCTTCAGCTGGTTGACATCAAGCTACATGGTCAGTCAAGCGGGCTCGGTGATCTTCTCTCCTCCCAGCGCTGCCCATCCTTGTGGTGCCTCCAAGTCCGCAATGTCCGGGGTCTGGACAGCTTCAACATCCACTCGGTCTCTCTTCTACGCATGGAGTTGTCGGGTCTGCGACACTTACAACAGCTCACTGTCATGGCACCGGCTCTCAAAACATTAAAAGTGAGGAACTGCTTCACTCTGAATCCAGATCTGTCGGTTGCTGAAATCTCGGCCCCTCAGCTGATGACGTTCAAGTGGAGGAATGCTCATGATCCAAGTTCTATCCAGCTTAACGAGATGATGCATCTCAAAACGCTGGGCATCGAACTTTTTATTCTAGAGGGAGAGGAGGCTTTTGAACACAACCACTATCGCATGACGCTTTTGCAGCGCTTTGAGCGCATCCGCACTCTTGATCTCCTGATTTACTATCCGCCGGTTAGTCCTTTCTTATGCCATCATTATAATGTGTCCATAGATTGCGAGGAAAACATGTTTCAACTTGAGGAATTGCAAGTTTTTTTTTTCAAAAGAAGACTTAAGGAATATATCACTTGTTTCAGTTTGCTCATGTTCCTGCAACATGGCTTAGTGCACCCAATCCCATTCTTTCCGGTAGTTCACATTCAACTCACATGCTACCATATTATACATTAGTTCTTCAAGATGACTTGAATGCTTCAGAGTGGGGAGAATTTGATCCTTAGTACTCCCTTGAATACCCCCAATCCAATACCCCCCTGTCACACACAAAAATGTGTACTTGTTTCCTATTTGTGAGTCACCGTAGAAAATGAGCTATTTTATATTTTCCCCAAATGTTATATATAATTTTATTTGAGGTGGCTTTCTACAAATCTGCAGGACATTTGTGCTGGCCCATACTTGATGGAGCACATGCCAATATTTCCATATGTTACATTTTTGGCTCTGGGTGTAGTAGCATATGGACACTCCTTTGGCGCCAACTCATTTGATGTGATAAGTAGATGTACTGGTGTGAAACAGCTGGATCTTGATTTTCTTCAAGAAAATGAACTCGTGGTAATACTATTGTTAATTTGACTATCTAATACTTGAGTTATCAGAGAAATCACATGAAGGAATATGTTAATATGCATTTTTAGATATTTCGAAAAGAATATGCATTTCTAGGCAAACTTGAGCTGCTTTATTGGTCTGATATTGAAATTTTGCTCCATGATCATTTTTGTCTAAAATACATGCCTTATGTATATCCGAATGAGAACATTTGGCTCTTCATGTATGAAAGAAGCATACTGTAGTAGATGACAAGGGTTGCTGACTTGGTAATAGGTTCTTTGATGAAAGTCAGCAGCACTGTTTTCATTAATTAAGAGGAGTAAAAATCATACAAGCTTAAATAGAGTAAAAACGGGTATATGGTGTTGGCGGTGCAGCTAATTTTAGCCACCACTGCAGCTATGGAAGATTAAGGTGGATCAAACCACTTCGGTGCCTTGAGGCCAGCCAGCCTCTAGTTTGTGAGATCCTCAACGATGGGCTAAAGTAGGGCAGCTTCAGACTCTGTGGCAGCATTGAAGATTCTGTTGTTTCTTTCTTTCCACACCGTCCAGGAGAAGAGCATGAGAAGTATAGACCATTTTTCATGGGCACTGGGGTCTGCAGGGAGTCAAGGCTTTGCATCCACCAGTTGGAGAGTGAGCAGTCAGTGGAGGCTGGGAGGTAGCAGGTAGTCCGAAGCATGTTTGCACACGCTGCCAGACCTCAGAGCTGAAGGAGCAGTGCATCAGGAGGTGAGGGACAGTTTCATTGTGGATCCTGCGTAAGGAGCAGATAGGATTGTGTAGCCATCTCTTGTTTGCAAGGTTGTCTGTCATAAGGCATTTGCCATGAACAACCAACCATGAGAAAAAATTGCAACTTTGGGTAATCTGTTGCATCCAGATCAGCTCTTGGTGACGACTTATACCTTGATGAAGCTGGAACTGATAAGCTGATTTGGCAGTGTAAGTGCCAGCAGCAGTCCACTTCCAAGTGATAGTGTCCTCAGCAGAGGGGCTTAGGACAATGTGCTGCAGCTTGTTATAGAGCCAGATGTATTGCTGAATAGCTTGTGCTGAGGTGTTGGGTTTTATGTTGTCAATCCATCTGTTGCCACAGGCAGTAGATCTGATGGAAATGACAAACTAGCGGATGGGTTCCTGTTTCCAGAAAGAAATGGAAGATATCATTTCTCTTCTCCACGGAGATTTTCTTGATTATGGTTATATATATTCAATACTTGAGGATTTGTGTGCATGTTATAGACTTATGGTAGTGATGTCCATTGTCCTGATAATTTCTGTGGTTGGTTGGCTTCAAAGTTCGAACTAATTTCTAGGTGTTATTCTTTTGTAAATTTTGGTGATGGTATATCTCGAAATATTCACCAAGTAGCCAAAAAGAAAGTTCAATAATTTCCAGTTCAATACCTCTCGCTTAATTCATGTTATAAAACCATATAAGTTAATCTTATTATGTGATATAACCCTTGCTTCAGGAACAAACTCCGTGCCCATCAGGTTGCATCTGTGATGAGCCACCAAACTGGAGAACGGAGGAGCTGGCGCTGAATTGCCTTGAAGACATAGAAATCCGCGGCATGAGGGGAACTGAACATGAAGTTGCTCTTGTGCAACGGCTATTCCATTGGGCAACCGTGGTAAAAAAGGTGAAAGTAATTTTCGATGAGTTAATCACTGAAGGCAAGGCCAAAGAGCTACGTCAGTTATTACTAAGCTTCTGCAGGGCAGACTTTGTAACTTGTTTCATGTGATGTTGCTGAAGCAAAATGATTAGTATACTGGACTTGTGGGAATTTTCGTTGTAGAAAAATTAGGAAGCTGTCAAGCTGAATTGTCATTTTGGTTTCGTCACAGTAATTGGTGGCAAGTGCACCTGACGTGTAACTTAGGTACCTTAGGTTTCATGTAGGGCAGATTATAAGGAGATTGTAAGCATTGTTCTTGGGATGTTATGACTAATGAGTCTGGGCCGATGACGCCTCCTCCAACTGAGAAAATTTTGACTCGAATTTTCAGGTTCTTTTTTTTGGAATTTTTGGCTGTTCCTGCCAATTTGGTGACAGTAGGCAGAGTGGGTTCCTGCTTCAGTGCTTCTGCGTCGACATTGTTCTAGCAGATTGTGTTGTGGATTCTGAAACAATGTGTCAGATTGTCTTCTTCTTATCTAGCCGCGCGTGTGTGTTTGCTGTGCTGCATATTGTCGGTGCCTTGCTTCACCGTTGGTCTATTTCGTGTGTTTTTCCCCCCACTGCCTGCCTGACATGTTGCACTTGCTGGTCCTGATCTGGTCAGTGGAGCTACCTGGATGGCTCCGGCGATTGCAGTACGTGTAGAGATTAGAGGTCTCTCCCCTCGACACCCAGGTTAGACCGCAGTGACAACAGCACTAAACACTACAGTTTGGCTGTGAGGATGGAGGATTATATAAATTTTAACTTCAAGAAACTGCCATCAAAGGCACCAGTGGTCTAGTGGTAGAATAGTACCCTGCCACGGTACAGACCCGGGTTCGATTCCCGGCTGGTGCACTTTTTTTTTCTTGCTGCCATTCTATCTCTGTTTTTTACTTTGCTTTCCGACTTCCGTCGGTATCTTCTTCAGTTATCCATCTTCTTTTGCTCTAAGTGCAACACTTCTTTTAGAATTCAATAAATAAAGTGCAACACCTTTTATTTTCATTGCAAATCCAGCATAGCACTGAGAGTATCTCTGGTGTTCCTCTTGATACCATGCCAGAATGTTATCGCCAACATAGAATCAAGAGTAACTTTGGTGTTCCCTCGACACCAAGTATTGTGCCAGAATGTTTTCGCCTATATTTTTTTTGATATGCATCACATCAACATTATGCAGCATCTTCAAGTCTTTTCAATAAGACAAATTCCAACGTGTGGCCTGCCTTATGGTGGAACATTATCGGTTCTCCACGCTTCTTTTTAGTAATTTCAGGTGCTCTTTGCCCCTCATCTAGTTTTTTTTCTCAACTCTGCTTCGGTGAACTTTCCTGGAACATCAGGTTTCAGCTTGTACATCAAAGAACTTTTGCTTTCGCCAAACATGATCCTTCAGTGTGAAGCAGCGATAGCCTATGTACCCCTTTTTATGCCTTATTGAGCAGGATACTGAATCATTGTTACATTCAGCATGTGCCCAATGACCTCCTACAACTCGCCCTCACACCGTGTCCAAAGCTGGATAATCATGGACCCAACATAGTATAGTAGTTGATTTGTTCTTGATGTAGCTGATTTTCGTAGATTGCAAATGTATATCACCACATAGAAATTGACTGCCCAGTTTAGTGCAGCTGTGGACGCTAGTATCACCAAATTGGCAGGGACAGCCAAAATTCCCAAACAAGAGAAGCTAGCAATACGTGTCAATTTTTCATCAACCCAGACTCACTAGTCCATACATCCCAGGAACGATGCTTATAATCTGCCCTTCATTAAACCTGACTTGCATGTCAATTGCACTTGCCACCAACTTATACGAGAAACAAGTTACTAGTATAAGAGTTCATTACCACAAAAGTAAAGTTGCTAGAACTAGAGTTCACTCCTGGAAACAAGTTACAAGAGTTCATTCTCACAAAAGTAAAGCTGGCTGGGACAGGAAACTATTTTGACTGACAAAGTGGTGCCCAAGTATTATGGAACAAAGACGCTAAAATCCATATGTATGTCTGGCCTAGAGAAGCTTTGTACTAACTGGCGGAGCTCTTTGTCCTTGCTTTCGGTGATTGATTCATGGAAAATTATTCTCATCCTTTTTAGTACTGTTGCCCAATGGAACAACCGTTGCACAAGAGCAACTTCAAGTTCAGCTCCCCTCATGCCATGGATTCCTATTTCTTCAAGGCAATCCAGCGCAAGCTCCTCCATTCTCCAGTTTGGTTGCTGATCACAAGGTGCAACCTGATGGGCACGGAGTTCGTTCCTGAAGCAAGTTGTTATATCACAGAATGCTTATATGGTTTATGACATAAATTAAGCAATACGGATGAAACTAAATTATTAAATTTGGTGAATACTTCCAGATATACCATCAACAAAATTTACAAAAGAATAACAGCTGGAAATAAGTTTGAATTCTGAAGACAACCTACGACAGTAATTTTTTTTTTTGAAAAGGGGGCAAAAGCTTTGCCCCAATCGATTAATTAAGAAGGGGGTTTACATGGTAAATAAATAGATCCACGGTTACAAAACATTACTCTCGCGGCACGAATTCACCCAAACGCTTAGCGCCCGCGCTTACCCACATGTGGGCTTCGCGCTTAACCCTCTCTAGAACTACAAGTGGCGGCGCGAGCTTTTTTCGGAAGACCCTGTCATTTCGCTCGTTCCATATCTCCCAAGTGACGAGTAGCGTGAGGGAGGCCATTGCTTTGCGGTTCGGAATTGAACCCTCCGTCATCATCTCCCACCATTCCTTTGTGTGCAGGCCCACCCATCGGGCTTGGTCCATCTCGGGGATCCCGATCCAATCCTTGATGCATGCCCAAACTCTTTTAGTAAACCGACATTCGATGAAAAGATGGTCGACCGTCTCCATTGTTTGGTTGCAAAGCGGGCAATTCCCACAATTTTGCCATCCCCTCTTGGCCAAGCGGTCCGCGGTCCAAATCCTGTTTTGAGTGAGAAGCCAAGCGAAGAACTTCACTTTCGGCGGCGCCCAAGCTTTCCAAACCAGTTTGTGCATGCTTGAGACGGTGGAACCCAAAAATTGCATCTCGTAGGCCGATTTAGCCGTGTACTCACCATTGTCCGTAAGCTTCCATAGTATGTCATCCTCCATGTCCTCGTTCAGATGCACATCTTGGAGGAGAGACCAAAGCTCGACGCACTGCCTAAGGTGCTCGATAGAGAAGTCATTTCCCAGGTTTATCATGCGGATCCACGCATTCTCGTGCAAGGCTTGGTGCACCTTCCAATTCTTTCTAAGGGAGATTCTGAAGATGAGGGGCGCAATGTCCACGGGCTTCCTCCCATGTAGCCATGGTGCATGCCAAAAAGGAGTTTTATGGCCATTCCCAATGGTAATGTTCGTGGCAGCATAGAAAATGGACATATCCTCGCGGGAGCAGGGATTGCCAGATCCAACCCAAATTTTGTCGGGGTTCTTCCATTCAAACCAAGGCCACCTCAAGCGTAGTGCTGTCGCAAATTTGTCCAAGTTTTTTATCCCCAACCCACCAAGCTTCTTAGGCCTACACACCGTCTCCCAATTGACCTTGCACTTCGCCCCAGTGGTCTTATCCTTAGCCTCCCATAGGAACGCCCTTTCCACTTTGTTTATGAACTTTAATGTTTCGGTAGGGACAACAAGTGACGTAAGGTAGTAGGTTGATTGTGAAGTTAGCACCGACTTGATAAGCTCATTGCGCCCGACCATAGTGATGAACTTGCCATTCCAAGTTGGGAGCTTCCCGGCTCATTTATCCTCGAGGTGTTGAAAGTCCACCCTTCTAAGCTTCCAAACCGAGAGAGGTAGACCAAGGTATTTCAAAGGAAAGTGGGCTCTAGTCATCGGCATCCCACCAAGGATGGCATCCAAGTTGATATTTGCACATCTAATGGTGACGAAATTGCTCTTATGGAAATTGGTGCAAAGCCCCGTGACCTCACCAAAGCTTTCAAGAATTAAGGCAAGGTTGCTAACGTCCTCTTTTATTGGAGCCACAAAAATGGCCGCGTCATCGGCATAGAGGGAGGTTCTCAAAATGGTCCCCCTTCCGCGAAGCTTGTGGAGAAGCCCACAAGAGGTGGCTCTCTCTAAGAGTTGAGAAAGTGGATCAATGGCAAGCACAAAAAGGAGCGGAGAAAGGGGGTCCCCTTGCCTCAACCCTCTCCCATGCGATATTGGGGAGCCCACGATGCCGTTGAGGAGCACCCTAGATGTTGAAGTTGTAAAGAGGACGGTGATCCAATCTCGGAACCGACTAGGGAAACCCCGGCGATGGAGGAGGTCAATGATGTATTCCCATCGCACCGAGTCAAAAGCTTTCTGAATATCAAGTTTGAACAATAGTGCCGGGATCCTCCCCTTTTGAAATCTCATTGCAAGGTTTTTGACATAGAGGAAATTGTCATGAATGCTCCTCTTCTTAATGAAAGCACTTTGTGCATTGGAGACCAACTCATTCATGAAAGGTCCAAGACGGGAGGCCAACATCTTGGCGATGATCTTTGCAATGGCGTGGATCAAGCTTATGGGACGGTAATCACCAACCTCTTCCGCCCCATCCTTTTTGGGCAAAAGAACAATGTTTGTGGAGTTGAGCCATTGGAAATTTGCCACCTGTAGGCCCCCACAGTGGTGAATGACCCTCAAGACGTCGTCCTTTATGATGTCCCAACATTTCTTGAAGAATAGGCCGGTGAAGCCATCTGGTCCGGGAGCCTTATCCGAGGGCATTTGGTTTATTGCATTTTTCACCTCCTCCTCAGAGAAGGGGTCCCCCAAGCTTTGTAAGTCCGGTCTGCCAAAATGAAGCTCGTCCCAATTTAGGTCCTGCCCTGTTTGAGCCCAGCGGCCCAAAACCTTCTCAAAGTGGTTGTGGATGATCTCCTCTTTGTCCTTGTGGTCCGTAACCCACCCCTGGTTGTGCTTTATTCGGTAGATGTGATTCTTTCTTCTACGGGCGTTGACCCTCATGTGGAAAAATTTGGTGCTCGCGTCTCCCTCTCTAAGATTCGCAATTCTTGCATTTTGCTTTTTCCTAGACCTCTCCACCACAGATAGGGCGATGACCTTTCTTTTAAAACGGGCCCTAAGCTCCCTTTCCCCGTCGGAAAGCTCTCTATTCTCTTCGGCCTTGTCAAAGTGTAAGATCACGAGAAGGGTGGCGTGCAAAAGCACCTTTGCATTGGAGAAAAGGGCACGCCCCCATTTGGACAGGCATTTTGCCGTCCAGGAGAGCTTGTGGAAAAGGACGTGATAGGGCTCAGTATGGGAAGTGTGAGGCAAAGCTTACATTCGACTATCTTTTGTGAGTCACATCATCATTAGTTAATTCATTTTGGCAAGAACTTCATCATCCTTATTAGTTAGTGTGTGGTGTTTCCTTTTGTCGAATTCTATATCGAAATGACTTGTTAGATGCAACACTATTGGATCAATTACATATATCTTAACGGTGAAAAATTTGTGCACCCATGTAAATTTTTCCTAGCTTCGACCGGTTCTCATTTGGATATACATAAGCCATATATTTAAGACATATGTGATCATGAAGTAAAATGACACTACCAGACCAATAAAGCAGCTAAAACCTATATGTTCCTAAAAACACATATTCTTTTTCTTCAATCTCTAGAAATGCATACTTGCATATTCCTTCATATCACTTCTCTGATAACTCAAGTATTAGACGAATAAACAACAAAATTACCTCAAGTTGAATTTCGGGCACAAAATCAAGATCCAACTCTTTCACACTAGTACACCTCCTTAGAACATCAAATGGGATGGATCCAAAGGAATGTCCATATGCTACTACACCCAGCGCCAAGAATGTAACATATGGAAACCTTGGCATGTGTCCCATCAAGTATGGGGCAGTACAAATTCCCTGTAGATTTGCATGTCACAGAAATTAGAAATTTATATAATAGTTGATTTTTTTTTTTTGAAAAATAGCATATTTTCTACAATGACTCGCAAATAGGAAATAAAAGTACACATTCTTGTATGTGATGGAGGGTTTGGGTTGGGGGTATTCAAGGGATTAGTAATGATCAAATTCTCCCCACTTTGAAGAGTTCAGGTCGTGTTGATTAACTAACAGAATAATACGCCACTATGTGAGTTCAATGTCAATTACTGGAAAGAATGGGATTGGGTGTACCAAGCCATGCTGCAGGGACATGAGCAAACCGAAACAAGTGAGAGCTTTCTGAATATACCATGGCATATTATTAATTTTTTTTAGGGGGGTTCTTCTTTTTTTTAATCTTGAATATTCCTTAAGTTGAAACTATGTTTTCCTCGTTATCTATTGACACACTACAATGATGGCATAAGAAAGGACTAACCTGGGGATAGACAATCATGAGATCAAGATTGCAGATGTCCTGAAAGCGCTGCAAAAGCGTCATGCCATAGTGATTGTTTTCAAAACCCTCCTCCTCGTCCTCGCCATCTAGAATATAAAATTGGACGCCCAGAGTTTCGAGATGCACCACCTTGTCAAGCTGGATAGAACTTGGGTGATAATAATTCATCCAGTCCAGCGACGTCAGCTGAGGGGCCGAGAGATCGGCAGCTGATAGATCTGGATTCAGAGGGTCGGTAAAGCAATTGCCCACTCTTAATCTGTTGAGTGCCGGTGCCATGACAGTGAGCTGCTGTAAGCGTGGCAGATCCAGCAGTTCCATACGTAGAAGAGAGTTGGAGTGGATGTTGAGGCTGTCCAGACCCCGGGCATCGCGGAGACGGAGGGCCTCCAAGGATGGGCACCGCTCGGGGGAGATGAGATCGCCGAGCCCGGCCTGACCAGCATGTAGCTGGATGCCGATCAGCTGTAGCTCTTTGAGCCGGGCGAATACTCCGGAAGGCGGCAGGGCGAGGCCAAGAAACCCAAGATTGAGCACGATGCAGGTAGCCTTCTCGAAGCAAGGGAGATCAATGGCAGCGCCTCTTTTCTCGGCCTCTGTCCCGGTCTCCCGCCGCACCTCGAGGTGTATGAACCCAGAGAGGGCGCGCGCGGCAATGGGGAGCCAAGCCGACAGGGATTCTGGAGACGCATCCTCGGTGTCGGTGAGCACGACGAGGAGGGTGAGGTCCGGCGCTTCATGAGCTGCGAGCACGGCGCCGATGGCGTGGTGCTCGATGTAGTGGAAGCTGAGCTACGGGAGGAGGGCCCAGAGTCGGCGCCAGCGGCTGGCAAGGATGCTGGTCCCAGCGGCGTCGGCGGCGTCCGCGACCAGGGCAAGGATGTGTATGAGCACGTCGTCTGGTAGATCACTGAGGCGGTCCTCGCCGCCGCCGTCGGCGTCGGACAGCTTGAGTCGCTCAACGCTGAGATCCATGGGATGATGGAGAGTTGGGTGCGATTCACATCGGCTTCACACTTTCACTCCCCAGGTGAGGATTGGGGGGCTAGGGTTCTTGAGGTATGCTCGTCCGGCTTTAGGAATTAGGGGCGAGATTTTCTCCTAATTAATCGACGGGGTCTTGGCCTGAGCCTAAGCCATGATTTTCTCCTAATTAATTGTGCATTCCATCCGCTAAAAGAATTAATTGTGCATTTCTAAAAAACAGCCTTGGATTTTTCTAATTTCCTAAAAAGGGTTGGATTTTCTCAGCTAAAAAAAGGTTGGATTTTCTTGGTTGGATTTGCTTGGAAGACACCGATTTTGGACAAAAAGAAGGCAAACTTTGCAAACATTTGAGCAAAGGGGTGTTTTTGATGTTACCGAAAAAGAAGAAGAAAAATAACAAGAAGAAATGCCCTCAAAGAATGCACACCAAGATAAGCACTGTTCTGATGAAAATCCCTGGTGCTGAGGGTGATCTACTAGGATACGGGATGAGAAATGGCTCAACTTAAGTCGTGTTCTTCGGCTTCTATTATTTTCCTAGTAAAGGTGGCATTTCGATTATTCTCAAAAGGAAAAGTTTGATTAAGAAGGGACAAGTCCTTATTTTACTTTTAGTTCCTCGTAGAGGCAAACGGAGCACCTCGCTATGCAATGTGCTTTCGCCAAGCCAACAAGATCTGCAGGTTTTGATTCGAACAGAAATAGTGTAGCCGGCACATGCCTAAGATTGATTTTGCAGGTTCTCTTGTTTGACTTTGATGAAGTCGTAATTAGGGATGGTGAAGTGGCACTAAAGGCTTTTAGATCTTGAAGACAGTACGTTTTGATTGAAATTTGCCCTTTTGGGAGTGCATGATTCTTCTTTTCAAGAATGATGAAGTTGGAGAATACTTTGATATTTTAACGATCATTTGGTAGAATAACTATGCTCATCTTCGTTGGGCCTCTCACTGTCTTCATGACAGTTTTTGCTATGCTTCGTCTAAACTTTCAGTCTGCTACATCTCAAGTACGTAGCTGACAGTTTCAGGGAAACACATGTTTGTACCTTACATTGCTCTTGATCACCACTAATATGTTATTGAAGTCAATATAGTTTTCTTATGAGAGCAATCTGCGGAATATTATCATGGACGTGAGTCAAGCCTGTGCTGACTACACAAGGAAGAGAATTGATCCCCATGATGTACCTCCTTCACTTATATGCGTACTTTGCAACAAGTTTTTTATGTTCATTAGTTTGCAATCAAATTTCGAGTGAGACATGTACCAAGATTCAAGTACAACAACGTAACTATTAGTAATTGGTTTCATATGTTCATATGTTTTCTTTTATTAGGTAGAGTACATATTACCATAGTTTTGTTTTGGGATGTCTCAGCTAGCAAGTCGTTGTCGTCAATGCTGAATGGTGGGGAAATATATTTTGTGTAAATCGTTGGTATTAATTTCTTCATGTGTAGCTAAGTCAATAGAATACCATCTGGATTGAACATGATGCAAAGATAAGGGTGGAGAAACGTGTAGGTTGAGGAAGAAGAGATTGGTTGGTCGCGATAGAGAGAAGTGTAGGGTGAAAACACTAGCATTTGTTGCAACACAAATCAAAACCATGCGTGTTTGCGAAATAGAAGAACACTTAATGTTTTCAGGAAAGTGAGTAATACTTGAAATACATGTGCCAGTTGTGGCACATGTACATGTACTTTCCAACATCAAGGAGATACACTTAAGAAAAGGACTACCTATCATAGGTTAGAGGTGATCGAACCTCCAAGAGGGCCTCAAAGTTGCAAGAGAAGGATCTAACAAAGAAAATTGATTGCGAGGATAGGGGACTAAGATGATAACACATGTCGACAGAGTTGATGGCTAGCAGATGAGAGAACGGGGGAGGAATAGAGAAGACATTAGCTTATGCACTTCATGGGTGGAGACACTGTTAAGCACTGGACACAATAATGTTGTTGAAAGGATGTATGGGCACCTAGAGGAGGGGGGGGGGGGGTGAATAGGTGCTACTTCAAATTTTACTCTTTTTAAAATTAGGGTTTGACATAAAAGGTAAATTCTCTAGATTATACAACTATGGTGAATTTACCTATATGTCAACCTAGCACAACACTAAGCAAGAACAAGATAAATAAAGTGCGGTAAAGGATATAAGTCACCAAAGTGGAGCACACAAAGACACAAGGATTTGTTCTCCGCAGTTCCTTCCTTTTGAGGGGAAGTACGTCTGCGTTTGGAGAGGGGGTGGTTTCAAACCACCAACGCCACGAGAGGCCTCCCTTGTTCTCCGATGAACCTCACCTCAACGGGTTCGATTCACCTCTTCCACTATATTGGCAACCTTCGAGGTGGAAGCCGACACCTTTACAATAAGTTCGAGGCACACATCCACAACTGAATTGGAGGCTCCCGAATACAAGCAAGCCGTCAAACAATCAAATACTAGCTTGGAAGAACCAAATCAAGAGCTAGGGTTTCCAAAGAAACACTAGAGCAAGGGGTCCTCAAGTGAATGAGGGTGAAATAAAGACCTTTCTTGGTGAAGCTATAGATCAAGACCTCCTCCTTCGATTCTTCAAAGATCAAAGACTTTGGATGGTTGGATGAAGATATCTTGGCGATTTGGTGGCTCAAATGGAGGTGGTATTCTTGAGTGGGTCGAGCACCTTCCCAAGGTAGAAGAGGGGTCTTTTTATACCCCTTGGAGTCAATATGCCCGTTATAGCTTTGACAGAACCAGTACTACCAGATACGTGAGCATTGTTGGCACGCCTCCCAACATTGGGCATCCGGCGGACATGAAGCAAGGTTATACCAGTGGAGTTTGTTGATGGTGACTACGATGTCAAACATCATACCAATGGATGAATCAGAGGCGTGGCTAACCTGTCGTTGCCCGCGTGTTTGTCCCTTCAATATGTGAATTTCACAAGATTGCATGAACCTCCGAAATATGATACAGTTGTACTAAATCAGCAGTTGTACGAAATCAGTGGCACGTATTACAAATTGGAGAGAATAATTTTTAAAAACTATACATGCATTTAAAATATGAAAAAAATCGTATATATTATGAAAAACCTAGGCTCTAGGACACCACCCACCATTAGACAATGATTTAACGAAGTATCACTCAGACGCATAGGTGGACCCAGCCGTCTCTAAACCTGGGCACGTGGCCAGACTTGCGGCTGGCAGTTTGGACGAATAGGATGTGAGGATCTAATGCATACACTTTTTACTTGCCCTAGAGCAAGACATGTTTGGACCAAGCTGGGTCTTCTAAGCTCAATTAATGACGCTGTTAGGAATGATAGATCATGTTTAATTTGCTTGGAACATATTATACTATAGCTTAAGCCTGACCAAAAGTGAGCCATCTGAGGCTATCTGTCCGTGCACGCGTTTCTGGCCGTCTGATTTTCACTCCGAGTCATCTCAACTGTGCAGTTTTAGATATTGACCGAAGTCTTACAAGTTGATCCCTCCCATCTCTGTCTCCGCCCCTATCCCCACCCCATCTCGATCCCGTTCCCCTCCACCCGAGCTCCCGAGTCCCAAGCTCCCGCCCATCCCAGCCCCTCCTCCGTATCCCCAATAGCGTGATTTGCCCCCTCTGTTCCCAAGCTCTCCCTCTCACCTCTGCTCCTCCACTCACGAGGCCACCACCTCTCGTATCCCGCGTCGGCCACCTCTGCTTTCCCGCTTCGAACCTGCCCAGTACCGATTCAACATCGCCCCGACCTCGCGCACACGTCCGCCGCCATGCTTTGCTAGTCGTGAGGAAGATAAGGAGGAGGTGAGTGTGTGGAATGGTGTGTGTGAGAGAGAGG
Organism: Avena insularis; assembly: GCA_023614405.1. Classification (NCBI taxonomy): domain Eukaryota; kingdom Viridiplantae; phylum Streptophyta; class Magnoliopsida; order Poales; family Poaceae; genus Avena; species Avena insularis. The sequence goes on along the minus strand of CM042689.1, from coordinate 22,399,321 downwards.
GAGCGACACAGGTAGAGACGCTCCTATGTGGAACTACACGAAGACGTCGCATCATCCTCACTGCTTTGACTGGAAAATCAGGGACGAATGGCTAAAAAAAATTGAAAAGGAGAAGGCTTGCGAGGCATGCGATGACACGGCGCAGAGCGATTGGCCAGAACCCGGAATCTACAGTAATAAACGAACAAAATAATCACTGAATAGAAAGCGTGGAGTGCTAACAAGGCGAGAAATTGTTGTGCCTTGCAAGAAACGGTTGTGTTTCATGTCACTTCAACAATTAATATGTATGTATTCCTGAAATAAAGTAGAATAAGATGATTTTAGCCCCTCTTAGGTTGTACAACTGAATTTGCTTTTGAATATATTAGCATATCTCAAGAATACATGAGATACGGGTGTAAATTGATACATGTTTTAGCGTTGTTCTACAATTTCTACACAAGTTAACAAAAAATTCAGTGCCCTTGATGACGAGGATTGATCTCGTTGCCCATTGTTATGGACTTGGGTTTTGGAGAAGATGGGGATGCTGGAGACCACGAAACGGTTAGCAAACAAACAACACGGGGACACGAGGTTTACCCAGGTTCAGGCCCCTGGAGGGAAAACCCTACTCCTGCTTGTCTGCTCTTGATTACGACGAAACCGAAAAGTACAAGGGTGCGCAGATGCAATCTGGCATGGAGATGTGTATGCGGTGGTATGAAGTGCCCTCCTCATCGTGTCCTCCTAGCCTTTATATAGATATAGGCAGGTCTCGGGCACAAATTGAGTCGGTTATAGGTTTTAGGCTTTGCCCCTTTGAATATTCTATCTATTCTAGTCTTGCTCTCCAAGGATCCGAAGGCGTCATGGGCCCGGGCCACCCGAAAGTCTTCATGGGCTGGCGCATATTCTCGTGGGCCTCCTTGGGCTGGACTAGGTATGCTAAGGTCGTGTACCCGTAGGGTATAACCATGTCATTAGCCCCCGAGTGTTCAGTCGAATCGTAGATTCGGCTGAGGACTCTTCAATCTTTCGGGTGCAGCTATCTCTGTTCGTTTAGAGAATGATTTGAGTTTGTAGGGATTGTTGATGCGTGTGCCTGACTCTCCCGACGGATCAGGGTCAGTTAACTGTCTTAGGACAAAACAACACGATCTTCTTCAGATTTGAGTCCCTCGACTCAAACCCGGAACATATGCTGGCGTAATTCGACTCAGGTCGCGGAGGACTTACAGGAGTGAAATTCTAGTAAATTTTAAATGATGTACCCAACGCGTCCGTCAGGATTTTTCATCGCGCCTGCTGGCACGGATTCTTACTAGTAGAGCGCAGTCGTGTGCATTGCCAGGCCATTAGATGGTATCTGTAGGTCTTATCTTTGCGTCGCAAACGCAGCATCTGAATGTTTATCACCGCGGAGGTGTTTCGGGTGGCCAAGGAGGATGTTGCTCACTTAGCGTTAATTGGTGGTAGAGTTGCCGAAAAGTTTTTGCATACTGATCCGAAGGATTGCAGTCGAAGAATTCATAGGGTGCGCGACCAGCGCTCCCTATGGGAGTAGCCCCGAGTGTCTGTTCGAGTCTTAGACTCTAGCAGAGACTTTAATTCAGTCTTTGTTGACTTTTAGGTCCGTAGGACACAAATTTTTCGGATGCTTGAATCCATCCTCCCTATGGGAGTAGCCCCCGAGTCCGTAGTGGAGTCGTAGACTCGACGTGGGACTCGAAGAATAGTTCCATGCTATAGTGCTTTGATCGTATTTCGGGTGTGCGGCCAGCGCTCCTGATAGGAGTAGCCCCGAGTAGTTATTCGAATCGTAGATTCGAGTGAGTACTTTTAGCTATGTAGCCTAAGAATTGTAACTATTGCTAGTATAGCCTTGATGACATCATTGCTGACGATCGGTGACCTTAAGCGTCTGCGGCGCCAGAGATGACGTGACTGGACGAACATGGGTCCCACCTTCTAACTTTGAATTGACTAGTCACGCGCGACGTGGAGATAATTATGGCGTCGCCTCGATTTCCGTGCATAGTGGACCGCGTGTGAGCGATGGTTCGATGCCGTGCTGACACGTGGATGGTCAGATTTTGATGTTGGCTCTAGGGCTTCCTGATGAACGGTCATCGTGTGTCTTCTCCGTCCTTATAATCATTGGGGAAAAGCTTTTTTTGTTTTCACCGCAGCCATTCCTGTTTCACTGCTTCCATCTTCTTGAGTTTTCCTCACTGCGCGCTGGAATTTCTTCGAACCTTTCCATCTTTGTTTCTGCGTGCTCGTCATTGCCACCGCCGCACTGCGATGGGGAAGTCCAAGAAGGCCTCCACCGCGGTTGGTACTAGTGCTGCCACCGGCGGCAAGAAGGGTTCCGCCGCCACTTGCATCACTGATGGTGGCTGGCGACGATCGGAGACTCGCGAGCGCGATCTTCGCAAGCTCCGTGGGCGAGGTCTGATCTCGCAGGATAGGGAGGCCGTCAGGATTCCCGGTGACGAGGTAATTCCCCGTCCTCCCGCTGGGTTTCGGGTCATGTTTGTCGCTTTTGTCCTTCAGGGCCTTTATTTCCCAATCCATGATTTCCTCCGTGGATTGCTTTTCTTCTATGGCATCCAACTTCATCATCTTTCGCCTATTTCTATTCTTCACATTGCCTGCCTCATCACCTTCTGCGAGTGCTGGCTCGGTATCGAGCCACACTTTGGCCTCTTCCAGAAGCTCTATTCCATGAAGAGGCAATCTGGAACCGATGGCGTGTATCCCATTGGCGGTTGCATTATTTCCCTGAAATCGAACTTTCTCTTCTTTTCTTTCTCTATGTCTAAGTCTGTCCAGTACTGGCGGAGGCGATGGTTTTACATCCGCGACTCCACAATGGTCGGGAAGAAATTTGGCCTTGTTCCTTTCGACCCCTCCCAAAAAATCCAGCTGAAGAGGTCCTGGAAGAACCACATCTTGGATGGTGAGCTGGCGGAGATAGAGGAGCTCTATCGTCGGGTAGAGGATCTTCAGGTGATTCCGGATAAAGAAGTGAACAGTGTGGATATTATCCGCACTTTCCTCAAACGTCGGGTGCAGGCGCTCCAGGCTAGGGCGCACCCGATGTTTCTTTATTCTGGCCGCCACGACCCGGCTAGGGTTTCGATTGGAGAACTCTCCAATGGGGATGTGGACGGAATCCTCCGGCCACTGCTGAAGTTTAAGGCTGACGAGGACATTCCGGGTATCTCGCTGACCCTTCCCTTCAGGGCCTCTCGACCGGTGCCATAGGTGTAGATCTGGGATGTGCGCGTAGCGCTTTTTTCGACTGCGTCTCTTTGTAGTTTGTTAAATCTGAAAGTTTGTTTTCTTTTGTACAGGAGTTCAAAGTGCCATGCATGGCGCCTCCACTACCCGAACGTTTTCCGGATGCACCGGACAATGAGGTAGTGGACTCCATGTCTGAACTTCCCTCGGCGCGGTCGCCGGCTGAAGAAACCTTTGAGTCGAGCGAGGAGCAGACTCGAAAGAGCACACGAAGCTCGAGCGAATCATCGTATGCCTCGACTCCGCCGATGCCTAGGAACCCGCTGTGCCTTGCGCGTCATAGTGGGGGTGACGGTGGTTCTTCCTCTCCTATTCCATCCGTGCCCGTGCGGGCTGTGGCTCCACAGCCGCCGGCGAAGCGGAAGAAGGAAGGGAATAAAGAAGAGAAGAAGGGCAGGAGGACCCCGCCTGTCTTCGACTTGAGCGATCTCGACTCGTAAGTTTCTTCAGTTTCTTTTTGCTCTCTTTCGATTTTTCTTGCTTGTACTTGTCTGATGTTTTCTTTTGTAGCCACTCCTCTGATGGCTCCTTTAGCGATGGCGCTCGGGAGATGGTGGGGGAGTCGAAGGTTGCTCCTCCTCTTCCTCAGATGGTGGCCACCTCTGAGGGCGCTGCTCCGAACCCTTCTCCGCAGGAGGCTCAGGTGGTTGTCCCTCAGAAGACTATAGCCAGACCTTCGGAGTCGCCGTCTGACCATGTAAGTGCTTTCGTCCTTGCCATGGGAGGAGCCCCCGAGCATCTGTCGGATGATCTGTTGATCGTGCCTTTCTTTTTTGTACGTGCCTCGGAGGGAGCCCCCGAGCATTTTTTTCGTATGCGTGATTTGCCTTGCTCGTTCCTTGGGCGCATCCCCCGAGCCTTTCTTTTGACAAGTTTGTGTCTTGTTGCAGCCTTTTGTGCAAGGCGCCAACCAGCTGGTGCAGCAGCACCTGGTGTTAGAGGCCAGCTTCAGGCGGCTTCAGGGTACGTTCATGAGTTGGTCTTCTTTGTCTTCCTCTGCTTCCTTTTCCTTCAATCTGATTTGTGTTTTTTTGTTTGTAGATGAAAACAATACCGCCCTCCGTGAGCTTGATGCTCTCAAAAAGAGCCTTGGGCGAGCAGAGAAGAAGGCCGAGGACGTCGTTGGTGCGAAGGAGCACCTCGAGCGGGAGCTAGCCGACGCAGCTGCGACCAAGGAGCGCCTACAGCAGGAGGCTACGGACCGCGAGGAGCAACTCGCCACCGCTGCGGCCTCGCGCGAGAAGGAGGTAGCCGACAAGCTGATGGCTGCTGCCAAGGCTATTTCGGGTGAGTGGTTTCGTCTGTTCCTTTTTGGCTTCCTTGTCTTTCTTGTTTTGCTTGGTTTTCATGCTGCTTCTTCCATTTGTTTAGATGCCGCAGGCATCGAGTTTGACCGCGGTGCCCTGGAGCATGGAAGTGCTCTGGATGATGGCACTGCGGCGGTCGAAGACCGCTGCAGTACTGTGGTCAGCTCACTTGCTAAGGCCAAGGAGGTTACCATGCGCTTATACAAGGAGCTCGTCCCCAAGGGCATCGCCCTCGAGGATGTCGATTTGTTGGCGGATGCGCTGTCAGCTGATGCGCCTGCAGCGTACAAGTGCAAGCAGAAAGGCATCGGTGCATCCGTGGGGCTGGCGATGGCCCTGGCGTCTGGAGCAGAGCTGGATCTTCATCAGGTCACCTCCCAGATGCCAACAGCTGCTGACGGATCCGAGGTATCCTTCGCCCTCTACGCTGCCTGTTGTAAACGTTATGGGCCGAAGCTGATTGACTTGCTGGCTGAGTACACGGTGAGGCAGCAGGGGGAGGCCAAGAGCAGGCAATCTGGCTCCGAGGCTACTCATGATGCATCTTTTTAGGCCTTGTAGTTGTAGGATAGCTTTTGTTTATTTTGATGTAATATATCTATGAACACTCCTTGTGCCACGCAGTGGCTTTTTGCTGCATATAATGAATCTCTGAGCTCTTTGTTTATTCGTGTGTTTGTTCATATCCCTGCCTTCTTTTCCTCTAGGGACCTTCGGGTGATGATCTCGTTGATACTTCGTCTGCGCCGCAGCTACGGCCATCCCTGGATGATGCGTCGCATCTTGTGTTCCTTCGTGACCGCATCCGTAGTCTTGAGAAAGAATTACTTGGAGTTCGAGGCCACGCCGATGTTTGGAAATCGAAGACAGAGCGAGGCGCTGCTAGAGAGGAGTATTTGATGGGGGAGTTGCATCGTCTGGCTGAACAGCTTCAATGTGAATTTGTTCGAGCTACTGCTCTTTTCTAGGATGTGCCTGTTGGCCTGTCGTCTTACTTCGCAGGTGTTGCAGGTGCTAACCTTGTTCCTAAGGAGGAAAAGGAGCGTATTGCTGTTCGGATCAACTGCCTGACCCAGTAGGACATGGAGGCCGACGGTTTTTTCTAGATGGACCGCGATCGTGCCATGGTCCTTGCGACTGTGCAGGATCATATTCACCAGGTGTCGCGGGTGCTGCGTCAAGTGAAGACTTCTTTGGCGTCAGCTCTGCACGTGATGTTTCCCCTGGATGAGGCGCCATCGACTCTCTGGGGCCTGCTGGCGAAGTTTCGAGACGTGCATCATGTTAGGGAGATGGTGCGGCATCAGCTGGTTGCAGGGGTGAAGACCGCGCTTTCCCTCGTGCGGCTACGTCGTCCTGATATATATCTTGCTGCTGTGGCAGCTGGGCCGCCTCTTCGGTCGGATAGTGGTGTGTGGGATATGCGTCCACATTATGTGGTTGTAAGGCAGTATGCCAAACAAATTGTAGATTTCTTTGAGCAGCGTGCGCAGGTGATTCTTTAGAATAGGTAGGACCTGTAAAAGGATAGAGGTAAAATTTGTATGTATTCGACTGGGCGTGTTATGCCCTTTGCTGTAAAGGTTGATTGTTGTTTAGCACGTGGTGCTTTGTTTGTACGCGTGCCCTTTTCGTTAGCCTGACGTGGTCAGCTACTCGGGGTACATGCGTTATCCTCAGTCGACGAAGTCGTGAGGTGAGGGGAGCCCCCGAGTGTGTTGTAACATGAATAAAAATGCGAATAATAGACAAATTTTGGGGCGAGACACTTAGCTTTATTCATATCGTAAGGAGGAGGTACATTGTTCGGCTGAGTAGCCTTGGCTGGATAGCCTTATTGAAAGTAAAAGGAGGGGGGGTAGCTAGGGGTAGAAGCGTCGCAGTTGTGTGACGTTCCATGGGTTGGAGTATGCGACTCCAGACTCCACGTGCTTGAGGCGATAGGCGCCACCTGGGATGACTTCTCTGACAATGTAGGGTCCTTCCCAGGGTGACTCGAGCTTCTTCGGTCGCTCTTGCTTGAGACGTAAGACTAGGTCTCCTTCGACGAAGGACCTTGGTCACAGCCGACGGCTGTGATAGTTGCGGAGGCTCTATTGATAGACCGCCGATCATGCTACAACGATGTCGCGTGCCTCGTTGAGTGTGTCGACGACTTCTTCGAGTGCGAACGTCGATTCGGCTTCGCTGTAGGAGACAACCCGTGGGGCCTTGTGTCGTACTTCGGCGGGTAGCACGGCTTCGGCTCCGTGCACCATGAAGAAAGGCGTGTAGCCCGTTGAGCTGTTTGGCGTTGTGCGCAGGCTCCAAAGGACGGAGGGTATCTCTTCTTTCCATGCTCCCGCAGCTCACTCGAGTAGGCTCGTTAGGCGTTTTTTGACGCCGCCGCCGACGAGGCCGTTGGCCTTTTCGACCTGCCCGTTCGTTTGCGGGTGCGCTACGGAGGCGTATGTGATGTTGATTCCGAGGTCTTCGCAGAAGTCCTAGAATTCCTTGGAGATGAAGTTCGACCCGTTATCGGTGATGATGTTGTGCGGCATGCCGAACCTGTAGACTATGGATTCGAAGAATTTTACGGCCGTTTTGCCCTTTTGGTTAGTAACGGGCATGGCCTCGATCCACTTGGTGAATTTGTCGACTGCCACCAGGAGGTAGACGTGGCCTCCTTTCGAGGACTTGGGTAGTTTGCCAATCATGTCGAGGCCCCATTGGGCGAAGGGCCAGGCCAGAGGTACAGGCCTGAGCTCCAATCCGGGTGCGTGCGGTTTATCTGCGAACCTCTGGCACCCATTGCATCTTTGGACGATATCCTTGGCGTCGTTCATGGCCGTTGGCTAGTAGAATCCGGCTCGTAGAGCTTTGGCGACAAGGGCGCGACTGCCCGCGTGATGGCCGCAGATGCCCTCGTGGATGTCTTGGAGGATGGTTTTGCCGTCACCGATGGTGACGCACCTTTGGAGTACACCCGAAATGCTGCGCTTATACAACTCTCCATTGATGATGGTGAAGGCCTTGGACCGGCGAGATATGCGCCGGGCATCTATCGGGCTGTCGGGAAGTTCCCCTTCTATCAGGTACCTGAGGTACGGTCGTGTCCACATTTCTTCGACTGCCATGACCTGCATCAGGTTGATCACTGCGACCTCTGTGTCGAGTTTTTTGGGTCCTTCATGACCATCGGGTAGCGCAGCCCCAGAGTGTTCTGCTTCTTCGGGTCATCCCTTGGGGAATTTCCTTTTGATGGATGGCACGCAGATCTGTTCGAGGAACACACCTGGTGGCACCCGTGCACAGGTGGAGCCGATGTTGGCGAGTATATCGGCCTCTTTGTTGCTTTCTCTCCGAACGTGCCGAAGCTCGCAGCCGTCGAAGTCTCCTTCGAGTGCGTTGTAGAGTGCGCGGTACGCAATCATGTTGGCAGCGTGTGCGTCGCACTCGTTCATCGTCTGCTGGACGACAAGGTTGGAGTCACCGTAGATGACCAGGCGCGTCGCGCCGCAGATCTTGGCCATCCTCATGCCGTGGATGAGGGCCTCGTATTCGGCTTCGTTGTTGGAAGCTCGAAACTTCATCCGGAGGACGTATTTCATCTTGTCACCCTACGGGGAGGTCAGTATGACCCCGGCTCCTGCTCCGGCTTCGCGCTTGGAGCCATCGAAGTGCATTGTCCATGACTGCGTCATGTCCGGAGTGTTCGACAGCTGTAGTTCCATCCAGTGGACTAGGAAATCCGGTAGGACCTGCAACTTGATCGTATGGCGCTTCTCGTATATTATGTCCAGAGGGGACAGCTCGATACCCCACAGGGCCACGCGTCCTGTGGCCTCCGGGTTGTTCAGGATGCTGTTCAGGGGTGCTTCGTTGACGACCATCACCTGATGCTCCTGGAAGTAGTGGCTCAGCCGACGAGCCATCATGAACACGCCGTAGGCGAGTTTCTGGTAGTGAGGGTACCTCTGCTTTGTTGGTGTCAATACCTCACTGAGGTAGTAGATTGGGCGTTGGACCCCATGGGTCTTGCCTTCTTCAGGTCGCTCGACCACCAGTATGGTGCTTACCGCCTAGTGTGTGGCTGCTATGTATACCGGTAAAGGCTCGCGTTCCTTTGGTGTGACTAGGACGGGCGAGGTGGAGAGCAGCCGCTTTAGATCTTCGAATGCGTCATCCGCTTCGGGAGTCCACTCGAATTTGTCTGCCTTGCGTAGCAGCTGATAGAAAGGCAGGGCTTTTTCGCCCATGCGGCTGATGAACCTGCTTAACGCCGTGATTCGCCCAGCAAGCTGCTGGACGCCCTTGAGGTTCTTCGGCTTCTCCATGGCCATTATGGCCCGGATTTTCTTCGGGTTTGCTTCGATTCCTCACTGGGAGATGAAGTAGCCTAGCAGTTGACTAGATGGGACACCGAAGGGGCACTTTTCTGGATTTAGCTTGATCTTGTATCGATCAAGGTTGTCAAACGTCTCGTGGAGATCGTCGATCAGTGTCTTGGCCTCCCTTGTTTTGATTACTATGTCGTCGACATAGACCTGTATGTTGCGGCCAATCTAGTTCTTCAGGCATGCCTGCATTCATCGCTGGTACGTGGCACCTGCGTTCTTCAGCCCGAAGGGCATTGTGTTGTAGCAGAACACTCCAAACGGCGTGATGAATGTCGTTTTCTCCTGATCTTCGACTTTTAGTCGAATCTGGTTGTAGCCTGAGTAGGCGTCGAGGAAGGAGAGCTTCTCGCATCCTGCAGTCGAATTGATGATCTGATCGATCCGAGGGAGAGGGAAGTGGTTCTTCGGGTAGTGCTTGTTCAGCGATGTGAAGTCCACGCACATCCGCAGGATGTCCGTGTCCTTTTTGGGGACCATCACGGTGTTGGCGAGCCACTCGCTTTCTTTGATCTCCCTGATGAAGTTAGCGTCGAGCAGCCTGTTGACTTCGACTCCGATGGCTTCGGCCCATGGCCCGGACAATCGTCGGATAGATTGTTTGACGGGCTTGGTATCTGGGAACACATTGAGTGCGTGCTCGGCGAATTCCCTGGGAACTCCTGGCATGTCTGTAGGACACTAGGCGAAGATTTCCCAGTGCTCACGGAGGAATTCGACGAGCGCGCTTTCCTATGCGGGGCTGAGGTCGTTGGTGATCAGCGCCGTCTTGGAGGTGTCCGTCGGGTGGACCTGCACCTTCTTTGTGTTGACTGTGGAGCCAAACGACATGTCGGGTGCGTTTTGCCTCGAGACTGGGGGTGCCCCGTTGTCCGTCATTTCTCGGAGCCATGTGAGTTCCTCCTACATGACGAAAGACTGGGAAATTTTGTTGAAGTCCCTGTCGCAGTGATCCGATCGGGTGAAGCTCCCGTGGACAGTGATGACGCCCCTAGGTCCTGGCATCTTGAGTAGCAGGTAGGCATAATGTGGTACTGCCAAGAACCTTGCGAATGCCATGCATCCGAGGATAGCGTAGTATTGTGATGGCCAGTCCACCACTTCAAACTCGAGCCGCTCGCACCGGAAGTTGTCGGGCTGGCCGAAGATGACATCGAGCCATATCTTTCCTAGGGGAAATATGCCCTTCCCTGGGACGATGTCGTGGAACGTTATGTCGGATTGTTCCAGGCTGCACAGCGGGATCCGCATTGCTGCTAAGGTGCTAGCAAACATCAGGTTGATGCCGCTGCCGCCATCCATGAAGACACGACTCATATCGAATCCTCCGATCTGTGCCTCGAGCACCAGGGCAGCATGACCTAGGCAAGGGATTTGGCGGGGGTGATCCGAGCGGCTGAACGTGATGCAGGACTCCGAACCGCTGAGGTACTCAGGGATGGCTAGTGGAGCAGTCACGGCCAAGCTGACTTGGCGGGTGATTTTATTTTGCACCCTGTTTGTTGGGCGCCCCTTTTGGATCATCAGTGATCCCTTCGGCGCGTGGTACCCGTGCCCACCGTTATTCTGCGCGGGTGCGATTGGGTGATTCGAGGGTCCCACAGGTGGTGGTGGAGGAGCTCCGTGTGCGACCTCTCCTGGTGCGGGTGCGTTCCCGTATCTAGGGTTAAGGGCGTGTTGCATCATCTGAGACATGCTCTCGCTGAGTTTCTGGAACTCGCGGCAGTCCTTGAGCATGTGGCTTGCCTACTTTTTACCATCCTGCTTGTCGATGTAGAAGTGGATGGTGCATGGACCCAACAGTTTGTCGTATGCTAAGGGTCCATCGTCGCGGCCGCGACGTTGCCATGACCGCGTTGGGCGTCGTTCGTCGTGGAAGTTATTTCCGTGGTATCCGCCGCTGCTGCGGTTGCCGTCGTTGCGGAGGTCGGCGTAGCCGGCCGCGACCATGCCGGGTCTGTTACGATCGTCGTAGGCGCGACCTTCTCTTGCTACAGCATTCACATCGACGGCCGTAGTCATCTTCCTCCTAGTGTGCTCGATCAACGGAGTCCTCACCATCTGCCCATCTGTTGGCGATGTCCATGAGGTGGTCGAGTGTCTTGGGCTTGACGCGCCCAAGTTCTTCCTTGAAGTCCTGGCGTTTGACGCCATCCTTGAAGGCGTCGATCGCTCTCTCCTCAGAGATGTGCGCCGTGGAGTTCTTGGTGTTGGACCAGCATAGTATGTACGAGCGAATGGATTCGCCCATTCGTTGGGTGCAGGCCCGTAGCTCCTCGATCGAGGTTGGCCTCTTGCTGGTGCCCTTGAAGTTTCCGATGAAACTGTACACCAGCTCCTCCCAGCTTCGGATGGATCCCGATGATAGGCTGCTGAGCCATATCCGGGTTGTGCCTGTCAGCTGCAGCTGAAGGCATTGCAGGGCGGTGTTCTTGTTTCCGCTGTGTAGATTGACGGACGATAGGTGGTCACTGAGCCACGCCTTAGGGTCCTGCGTGCCGTCGAACTTCGGAGTATCCGAAGGGAGCTTGAAGTTCCACGGCATCCGCGTCCGCCTAATGGATCCGCTGAAGCATCGGGCTCCGTAGAGTTCTCCTTCATCATCGTCCTCCTCGGATTCAGATGAGCAGGCGCGCTTGGCGTGCGCCTTGTCGATCTTGCGTTGGGTGAGCTCGCTTCTGGCGTTGTAGTCGTGGCTGCGATGCCGTGAGCTCTTGTGTCGTCGAGGTAGGTCGTGCTCTTCCTCGTCGGATGAGGATGTAGGGCTGCCACTACTAGAGAAAAGCCTATGCGAGGCGCACCTAAAAGCTTATGCGAGGCGCGCCTCTAGCTTCAAGCCTCGGGTATTTTTTATGCGAGGCGCATATGATATGCGCCTCCTATACTTCACATATGCGAGGCGCATATCGATATACGCCTCTTCATATTATTATGCGATATCGATATACGCCGATATGTGATATGTATAGGAGGCGCATATCATATGCGCCTCGCATATGTTTTACAATGCGCCTCGTATATTTATAGTATATGCGCCTCCTATAGTATCCTATATGCGCCTCCGGTAATATTTTCGAAATTCAAGTTTTATAGACCACTATAAATAATAATATACAGATATTCAAATATACAATATAGTCCAGAATACAGTATAAAGAGCACAGAATTTTTTAGAAACTTGCAATTTGCCAAAGCATAATAGAACAAACATGAATACAATACATTACACATCAATCATGACATACAAGTTCATACATCAAGTGTTTGTGCCACAAGTTCACACCTCCGAGTACAAGTTCACAATCACATTACACCTCCGAGTACAAGTTCACAATCACATTACAACTCCAACGACGTAGCTCTACCTAGATGAAGTAGAACACATAACCTACCATGAAGAGCAACAAGGTGGTGATCACGAGGAAGTTCCTCCACTTCTTCCTTCCATGCCTCCTCCACTTCTCTTCCGCCACCTCTCTACTCTCATATACTTGGTAGCTGTTGCCCGAGAAGTTATTCACTTGCTTCTGGCAGTCTTTCCACTCCTCGTACACACCTGGAACCCGACCGACGTACACGACATAACACCTCGCCATCTCCTACACATAATAAAGATGATATTACTTATGTCAGTGGAAAGCAATAGCTAGCAGTTCACAAGATAGAATCATGCATATATATATATATATATATGGGTGCAACAAAATGTAAGAGATCACGTTCTAATCATCGACATTTCGAAGAAAGACCAAAAAAAGCAAACCAAGAATGACTTGGATTAGTGCCTCATACTTAGATTGGGCACGGCAATAACAATGCTCGCTGTTCGATCTCATGCGGCAAGTAGAGTATATGCCCAAATTACTAGTCTACTTGGCACACAAGATCGAACAGCGGCATAGTCATACACGTGACACCACAACACGTTCTAATCATCGGCATTTCGAAGAAAGACAAAGAAAGCAAACCACAAGAAGTAGGGAAGCAATGACAAATGAAAAGCAACAAGCACTTAAAATAGTTCATAACACAAATAACTAGCTAGTGTCTCTCACAATCAAGTTCAACGGTTGACGAAACATATTCTAGAGGTTTTTCTAGGAAAGTTTAACATAGTGATAAGAGGTTACAACACGAGTTCGGAACTAACAACTAGGTACCCAGGCAATGCAATCATGAAGTCTTCTTCGGCTCTTGAGTCGGCTTTGGGGGGGCATTGATGAAGCCCGACCGAGTTTTCGCCATTTGCATGAACATCCTGCCGTCACCCTGCTGCGCTAAGCGTTCGTCTATCTCCCTGTTGGACGGTGTATAGCCGCCGTAGAAGGTGCCTCCGGTTTTTATGACTCCCTTGTACACGATTGTCGCGATCTCCTCCTGGATGTTGAAGAAGTGTTTCCTGAGGTTGCGAGCCTATATGCATGCAAGCTTTTCAGCCCACTTCACGAGGTCAAATGGCAGCGTTTTGGTCTCCATGCCATTGAAGAACGCCTTCATGTGGTAAATGGCGTAGAAGGCATCCTTCCCACTGCCAGGCGGCTGCTTGACGCAGGCAAACTTTGTCGTGTGGCGGAACACGTGCGCGCCGAACTTTACATGTGGCCTTGCCGGTTTGACGCCTCCCGCTGCGACGTAGCCGGTGAGAGCGCCATCAAGAATTTTCTTGATATTGGTGTAGTTTTTTTGGATCGCACTGTTTGAGTCGAGGTACAAGGCTGTTGAGTGTTTAAAATTCAAGCTTATGAGCACAAAGCCTGTCCGATCATCCTCCGTGATGGGATGGTAGGGAAGGAGAATCACATCCTTGTCCGAGTATGTTTGCAGGAAGTTTGAGAGGTAGTCGGTCGCCAGATCTATGGCCTCAGCATCTTTCAGGACGGCGTCACGCATGAAGTAGGGATCCACTATCTGGATGCCCGGGATCTTGTCTCTGGTGATCTCCATGGCCATATTGAGGAGAACAGCGGACCAGGGTATTGTGCGGTCGAAACCCGTTCAACATGTCAAACAGGTCGGTATGCCGCGTAGAAGATATCCCCGAGAAGTGCGGTGTGAAGCACGGCATATGAGAAGGCACCTTAGCCTTGAAAAGCGAGTCTGTTGATCGTTGTCGCGAATGTGGCACTGCTCAATTGTGAGACATCCATAATGAATACTACGCATATGCGAGCCTGCGACCTCGAGCATCGATTTACATATCATCGGTACACCTTCCACGTGCTGCTGATTCCTGGCTTGCCCCACAGCGCCATCCCGGAAAAGAGGATTTGGATCCTGGCCCCGATCACCCTTAGGCTTCCTTTTGCGACCCTTCTTGCTCTTTACGGCTTGACCACTGCGTTCACCTCACCGACCGTCTTATGGAGGGTGTCGGGCTGATCAAAGGAACTCTGGCCTTGGAGGCTCGGTGAAGGGGACGGTGGCGGCGTCTCGACTAGTTGGGAAGAGACGCACCTTACAAGGGGTTTATTTGGTGCTGGTTGGGTCTCGGCAACTTGATGTGTGCCTGATGGTCCGGCTCATACAAATCAGAAAACCTTGTGTTAACAAACTGGTCACCGTAGTTGGTCAATTTATTCATCATCATCGGGATTACATGCCATGTTGTCCAAGTCTCCCATCTCAAGTCTTCATCATGTGCTGGTTGTCTGCCTCTAGGGTGATGTTGAGCTGGTCCTCTGTCCCCAAAGCGGATCTGGCTCTTGACCATAGGTACAAGTAGCCAAGCGGTATTGAGGACCGCTATCGTGTCCTCATCATCCCATCCTTGAGGTTGAGAGGGAGGTTCCACTTGCTCGTAGACCGGAAGCACCATACTGTATTTGACCCTCATCATGTCAGGTGGCATTGTGACATTGTGCATTTTACGGTTCTCTGGTTGAACAATAGTACCCTTGGCAACATCCATCAACTGGCCGCCCACCCAATGCATTAGAGTACAAGGAGTGTCTCCTGCGAAGATCGACATGTAGGCGTTAGAAAAACAGAGATCAAGTCATCGGTGTGGTTGAGCCTCCCAACTCTCGCTTTAATTAGTTAGTTACCTTGAGGGCGTCAAACTCGGCCAATGTCGAGGCACCGACGCCGACAGGCTTGACCACGCAAGTGGCGGAGTGGCTGCTGATGGCAGTGGTGCGGGCGGCGCCGCCCGCAATGGGCAAGTTAAGCTCCAGAGCTAGAGGAGTCTCTACCACCACCGGCCCTGCTGGAGGAGTCACCAACGCCTCCGGCCGCGCCACATTGTCCGATTGGGCGCTGTTGAGGTTGGGAACCGGTGGCGGCCCCCGTTTACCACCCTTCTGCCACTTGTTGTACTTTTCCATGTAGACGGGAAGGATGGTGTTGAGCTTCTCGTTCACTTGTGAATGGACTTGTGACTGGACTTGTGTCTGGACTTGTTCTTGGAACTTTGTCTCGGTAGCCGACACAGCCTTGTTCACGGCATCTTGGACTATATTTGGAAAGGCTTTCACCTGTTCCCTTAGGAGTTTTACCTCGGCGCTTTCGGCCTTCTTGCCCTTCCGCTCTGGGGTGCCATAGTACTTGGACCATGATATGCCGCCAAAGCCGACCACACGACCAGCCGACGGCGCCGCCAGGGGATCGACACTCTTGGTCCGGTTCAGTGCCCTATTAAAAGTGGTGTCCCACTTGGCGGCAAAGTGGCGTGCCGACAGGATGATGAGCTCCTACACTCCTCGTCCTGCACACAAGGAACGCGAAGATTTGATCAGAAAACTGGACTTCATTGATTAATCATGAATGCAATTAATCGACTTGCATGCAAACTACTTACATATTTTTCCATGAAGTCCTTCACCCTCGGAGCAAAGGGGCCGGCGAGCTCCGAAGAATAATCAGAACCCCCTTTCGGCGGGGCAAACCGGGCCCTGACGAAGTTCTTTGCCTGCTCCTCCTTTATGTCGTCAAAGGGACGTGTCAACCCCTTTGCACGAGCGTCGGCGTCCTCCTTATCCCATTTGGGCCTCACAACTCTATAACTGCCGGAGCCGAGATGGTGGGTACCAATGTTTCGGGATCTCATATTCTTGCCCTTCTCAGTCCTGGCCTTGCCCAAGGCGGAGTTACATCTGGCCTTGAACACATTGTAGTCTTCTTCCTTGACCAGAGGCTCCTTCTTGACGAGCTCTGGATAACTTAGCTTCTCCTCGAAAATCAGATTCTTCACCCGAGCCTTCCAATTTGACAAGGCCTTGGTCATCCTCCCGAGGGCATACTTGTTCACCGGATTCCCTTTGAGATTGTCATTATTATACTTGTTTTCCTCATCACCCGGGAACGCGTATCTTGCGTGCAGCTTCCGGAAAAGCTGGATGAGGAAACCCTTGTTCTCTTCGGCCTTCAGGTTCTCCATGTTGATCGTGATAGTGTTCCGGAGGATTGCCGCGAGCTGGTTAGAGTAACCCCCAACAAATTCTTCTGGCTCCAAAGGCGCACCTTTAGGGCTCACGCTCGTGATGATGGACCTTTTGAGGTCGACCACGATCGGGGTCCGATCCTTCCGAGACTTCTTCGATGCGCTACCACCGTCTGTAGTAGCTTCACCGCCGCCATCAGTGGTAGTGGCGTCGCCATCGGTGTCCCCCATCTCCTCATTGCCCGACGAGGTATCCTCGTCCTCCTCCATCTCGTCGTCCCGTAGAACAAATTCCGGGGCCTCTAGGGATTCCATCTCCGCCTGTTGCTCCCAAAAGGGCTTCTGGCTAGAAGGGCCCGGATCCGACATTTCTAAACACACAAATAAATGAAACTAATAAGCACAAGAATTCACAGAAAATTTTGGCATGAACTTTGCTAATTTTCTATGTCTAGGAGTGCCAGAAATTCACCGGAACAGAAATGAATCAACATTCCGGCGAAACATTGGCAACTCAAAAAGAAAAACCTACACAAAAAGGATCAACTGCCATCATCACAGCCATTTTGCTGCCAGCATACACAAACACAACCATTTTGCTGCCAGCATAGACAAACACCATGTATATATATCATGCTCCAGGCCATACATACAAAGAGACACCAACCCTGTATACACAAACACAGCCATTTTGCTGCCAGCATACACAAACACCATGTATATATATCATGATCCAGGCCATACATACAAACTAAAAGCTAGGGAAAAAATACCAACAGATCATGATTCTCTATAACCTAACATACTGGAACTAGCAGGGATATGCTATTTTTCTGTGTGCTTTCACCAACTGCCCTGCACTTACAAATCCACCTACATGCAACACTAGCTCAACTTTGCATATCAACTTTCTCTACTGCCCTGCACTGATGTGCACCAGTGGGACACATTGTCATATTCATGCACCTACTTCCTCTGTTCAAAAATGATTGTCATGATTCTCTAGATACACATGTACATGTGTGTCTAGATAAATCTGTAAAACTTGTTTCCAAACAGAGGGAGTACATGGATGGCAGACTGGAACACCTTTGCATATCAAAAAATTTAAACATGCTGATGACTACTTAGGAAATATTACTCAATAGCAAGCTAGAATGGCAGACTGCAAGCAGAGGAGCTCGTCGTCGTCATCGTTTAGGGAGACGTTGGCCAGACTACTTCGAATAGTTGTCATCTTTCTGTCTAATTTAATCTGCATGGATTAACTGAAATTAAGTCCCCATTCCTATTTAATTTGGTGCAGCAGAAGCACCAAAGAAATTTGCTATGCAGAGGTCCCAGTTGAAACAGCGAGAAGTTTTCTCTCCTAAATACTGCAAATTTACTACTGACTCTGCACTATGTTATGATGTACACGTTTCTTCTTTTTATTTGGATGACAAGCTCTCAGTTTCTTACACATCACATATGAGTGACTGAATAGATAAGTTTAACAGCCCAAAATATTGTTAGAGATTGCAGTTCCTCTGCGATTAGTTGTTCTTGTGCCTTTCAACGAGTTGGCAAGCAACTAAGACTGAAGTCTCCCAAGTTTGAATGGCAAAAATACTGGGGCCTGTCAGACAACCTATGAGCCACCCTGAATCAGCAAGCTGAAGCAGGAACGATCCTCTACAGCCGATTGTATCAGCAACTGAACCTAGCCGTTAATCACGCAGAGGAACAAGGCCAGACACGCACCTGGACCACTTAAAGATCAAATTGAACGCGTTTAGCACTAGAGAAAAGCCAAGGAGAGGAAATCACTGGACGGCAAGATCGGGGCCTCTGGATCTTGAGGATTACGAGGGGTAAGGGAGAATGGGGATTGGTGCTCACCTTGGGGTGCTGAGGACGGAGCGCAGCAACAGTCGGTCCTCCACGAGCTCCTCCACGGGGCGGCGTCGGGCTCCTCCTTCACAGGGACGGCGGCGTCGGGCTCCTCCTCCACGGGGGGCGTCGGGCTCCTCCTCCACGGGGCGGCGTCGGGCTCCTCCTCCACGGCGGCGACGGCTTCGATCTATCTGAGATGTGAAGTCGTGTACTAGCTGTACTAGCTGTGTGACTTGATGTGTGCCGGATTATGCGAGGCGCATATCGCAAAGTGCGCCTCGTATAATATTACGCGAGGCGCATCTGGGCTAAATGCGCCTCGCATAATATGCAATCCTAGACAAATAGAGCAGTGCGCAAGTTTCTATCAACAAACACACAACAGCCTAGTGGTAACATGCCTTGTCCTATTTCACTGCTGGCCACCTAGGTTCGAATCCCAAGGTTAACATTTTTTTGGAATTTTTTTAAAGGCCATTTTTCATGTAAAAGCATTGTCCAAACACAATATGAACTATAAAATATACTACAAATATTTTAAATATTCAAATATTGCTAAAACAAAAAAAGTGAGTATTCTCAATGAATGTGTCTTGTCGATACATAATATTCTCAATGCAATATTATTATAACACACACATAATGAAAATTAAGAATGTTTTGATACATAATAGTAGGCCACACACACGACGGTTCTTGACAATGGTCGGAGCGGGCTAGCGTTTCTTGACAATGGTCGTCTTCTTGCCCTTCTTTGTCGCGGTTGCATAGGTTAGGTCCGGGACGTCTTCACTACTTCTCTTGAACGGAAGTCCTTTCTTAGGTAGGGTTGTGGTGTACGGTGTTTGGTTGCCATACCCGTCTTCTATCTTCGGGTCGCCGTTCTGGTCAAAGTCTTGTTCGTTGGCGACTCCGTCCATTCCGATAATGTTCCTTTTGCCTCTCCTGGCAACAACCCGGCTAGGCTTTGACGGGTCTTTGATGTACCAACATTGGTCGACTTTGCTAGCCAAAACCCAAGGCTCATTTCTTGCGGGTGCGTTCGCGCTGGTGGTCTTTGACGGTATAACCATCATGGTGAAATACCGGTCTTCTTTCTCGACGCTCTTGGCCCACCTGACACGGAACATCGGCACCTTCTCCGTAACATAGTCGAGCTCCCAAATCTCCTCGATCCTTCCGTAGTATCTTTCCGGGATGTCGCCGGTGTAGAATATCCCCGTTACCCCTGAGTTCTGGTAATCGCAGTTATTGTCTTTTTCCTCTGTGTAGAACGTGTATCCGTTGATATCGTAAGCCTGATAGGTCATGAGGTTCTGCGAGGTGCCCTGTGACAATGAGAATATGAGTTTATCTTCCTCCGAGTACTCGCCCTGCGGTGGATTAGCTATGACCTTCTCCCTGAACCACCGCGTGAAACCGGAGTTGTGCTCCTTGATAACATCTTCCTCCCTCGGGACCTGGCGCCCCTGATCAACATAATTCTTCTTGATAAACTCTTTGTGCTCATGTATGTATGGATCAACCACCTGCAGGTGTTGCAGCGCGACCAGGTTTGCTCATTCAAAGTCCTTGGTTCTGACCTAAATGTCGACATGATTTGCACGTCGAACCTCTCTGTGACACCATACAGCGATCCTCACGAGGTGCTTGTTGAATGGCATACAAATAGGGGTCTTGGTTTTTAGAAAGTTCGGCGAAGAGATGCACTCTTCGCCATAAAGCCGTTGCTATGCTTCCATCTGACGGACTTGTTCTTAACGTATCCCTTGATGTGTCCATTGATCCTTTCGAACGGCATCATGCTTCGCAGAAACGCAGGACCGAGCTGGACGATATCCTCCACGACATGGAGAAGCAGATGAAGCATGATGTCAAAGAAAGCGGGGGGGGGGGATAGATCTCGAGCTCGCACATTATCACCACGATCTCATCCTGTAGACTCATGAGCTGCTTAATGCCTATCGACTTCCGAGATATGACGTCAAAAAAGTTGCAGAGGCCAAACAGTGTTTCACGGATGTGCTTGTCCATTATACCTCGGATCGCGACCGGGAGTACCTGCGTCATTAGCACGGGCGTCGTGAGACTTCATCCCAAGCGCTGCCGCCTCGTCTAGCCATCTGCTTATCTTCCCGCGTATCCGTTCGGAAATTTGACTCGAGGAGGCACTTCATAAACGTATGGCCTCCTTCTTACTCGAGTGAAGCATGAGGCCTTGAGCTTGACCTCTCCCTTCTTAACCTTTTTCCCTTGCGGCAGCGGCTATTACGTATTTTGTCTCCTCCACCTCGTCCTCCTCCTCATCGTCGCTAGGTGGTGGTTGAAGTTCATCCCTGATGCCCATATGCTTCAAGTCGTTCCTTGCCTTCGGCCCATCTTTGGTCTTGTCGGTGTTAAGGAGGGTGGCAAGCAGACTCTCGCCCACGTTCTTCATGATATGCATGAGATCAAGGCTATGAGGCACGCGGAGGATCTTCCAAGATGGCAAGTCCCGAGAAACAGACCTCGCCTTCCATACCTTCACAGCAGCTCGGCTTCTTCTGGGTCTTTCCTGGCGCAGGGCACTCCTTCCAGTTATTCAACAGCTTGTAGATTTCTGCGCCACTCTTCTGGTGTGGAATTCCTCGGAGCTCGATCATCCCATTGAAAAGATGTCCTAGCTTTCTCCAGGCGTGATTCTTGGGAAGCCACCTCCGAGCCCCAAGGAACACGGTTTTCCCGGACCCGGGATCTTTCTGTAGCTGGCGGTACGTTGTATTATCCTTGCACCTAACGCACCCATAGAATCCTTGGACCACCTGCCCCGAGAAGTATCCGTAACCGGGATAGTCTTGCACCGTCGTGATCACCGCCGCTCTCATGTCAAAGTACTCTTGTCTCAAGGCGTCCCATGTACGGGCTCCTTCTTCCCATAACGTGGCCAACTCCTCTTTCAACAACGTGAGATACAGATTGATGTCTGTACCAGGTTGTTTTGGCCCTTGAACGAGCATACTCATGGTTACGTACTTCTTCTTCATGCACAACCAGGGGGAGGTTGTAGATCCATACAAACACGGGCCAGGTGCTGTGTGTGCTGCTCTGGCTTCCAAACGGATTGAGTCCGTCAGTGCTCACGCCCAGCCTGAGGTTCCTTGACTCTTTCCCAAAATGTTGGTAATATTGGAGGTCCAACGCCTTCCACTGGCAAGCATCCGAAGGGTGCCTCAACATTTCCTCCTTCTCCGGATCATCGTCTTCCGGCCTCTTTCTTTCCGCGTGCCAGCGCATGAGCTGTGCTTCCTTAGGGTCTGCGAAATACCGCTGCAAACGAGGAGTTAGAGGAAAGTACCACACCACCTTCCTAGGAGCTTTCTTGGTCCCTCTCTTGTATCAAGAGGTCTAGCACACCGGACACGTGGTCTTCTCCGCGTCCTCGCCCCGGTAGATGATGCAATCATTTATGCAGACGTGGTATTTCACGTGCGGTAGATTGAGAGGGCACACGACTTTCTTCGCCTCAGCGATACTAGTCGGACATGTGTTCCCCTTCTTGGGAAGAATATCGTGCCAGAATACAATGTTGTCGTCGAAACATTCGTCGGTCATTTTGTGTTTCGCCTTCATCTCCAGAGCCCTAAGCGTTACATTTAGACGGGTATCCCCGTCGTTGCATCCGTCAAACAATGGAGTGACCGCGTCTTTCTCCATTTGCTCCAGTTTAGCCTTCTCTCTACCGGCGGCTCTGGCGTTACTCGTCTCCTTGAGAAGCAGATCTTGGACATGAGGGTCTCGCAACCAGCTCGAATCATGGTCGGCACCTTGATCTTCGTGTTCATGACCGGCGCCACCTTGATCATCTTCGTGTCCATGCCCGACGCCACCTTGATCATCTTCGTGATTGTGACTGGCGTCTTGATCTTCATGATCATCACTGGCATCTTGATCTTCACCATTATTGACATCCTCATCATCATATTCGTCATCACGTATCCATCGAGTGTAGCCATCCATGAAACTACGTCGAAGCAGGTGCGACTCTAGCATTCCGGAATCATGCCTTATCGGATACATCAGCTTGCAGTCCCGACATGGACATCTTATCTCTGTCTTGTTTGCACGTTCCATGTCGGCCCTCGCGCATGTCATCCACCTATCCACGCGGGCTTTGTTGATCAGTGGTCGGACCATGGCCGCCTGCGTGGTACAAAGAGCAAGAGAATAATTAGAGCATATATGGACGTGGATCGCCGGAAAAATTCGGCATGACCTCCCCTAAAAAGAGGACATCCGCGAGTGCCAGAAATTCGCCGGAAAAGAAATAAATCGACATTCCGGCGAAACATTGGCATCTCAAATGAAATCCCTGCACAAAAAGTAGCACCACAACACAATCATATAGTCGGTGTCTCCGATAATGCGCATACATGCAAGCAACGCCTTCACGCTTCCTCCAACAACGACTTGCGCAAGAGAGCCGGAGGAGAAGTAAATGGACATGTTGTAGATCTAGAGGAGCAAGAGACTTCACTTACATATGGGTGTCAACCAATGGATGTTGAGCAAGCTTCTATGGTGAATCAATAGGGTAAATGAGGTGGGGAGGAGGAGGGGGGCGACCAGATTTGTCTTGGTGGAGGAGGAAGAAGTGACACAAGTGAGTGGGGTGGTAGTTGCCTCCATGTGCAAAAAGCTGGAAAAAAGTGGTGCCAGGTTATGCGAGGCGCATATTGCACAATATGCGCCTCCTATAATTCAAACTATAGGAGGCGCATATAGCAATATGAGCCGTGATGCGGCCACCTACCACCGCCGGGCCCTTGAGGTTACTTGAGGCGCATATGACCATATGCCTGCATTATCAAATATAGGGCGCCATATCGCCTCGCATGTCGTGCACCTACCAACACGCGGGCCCACACAGATTATGCGAGGCGCATTCTGTCCATATGCGCCTCGCCTATCTGATATATAGGAGGCGCATATGACTAGAATGCGCCTCGCATAATATGGGGCTGCTAGATTCCGTCCGTACAGGGATTATAGGAGGCGCATTATTATCATATGCGCCTCACCTATTTTTATACTAGAGGCGCATGGAGAAGGAGTGTGCCTCGCCTATTTTATAGGAGGCGCATATGGTCTAAATGTGCCTCGCATAAGCATGTCTCCTATAGCCTTTTCTCTAGTAGTGTGCGATTGAATTTGACCGTAGTCTTTTTCTTCGGCTCCTCAGGAGCTTCTCCGTGGAGCGCAGCTCCAATGAGTCCGAGTCTGGTAAGTGTGGACTTGTGCATGACCCTTTTCGGGTCCCCCACCGGAGGTGGATGGGACGCGAGGTACGTTGTGGCTGCCATGATCGCAGCTTGCGGTGTCTTCGGGATGACGTTGCCGTCGGCATCCATCTCCATGAAAGACGTGTTGAGGGTCCGAGTCACCTCATGACGTTCCTTGGGTCCATGTTCTCCGTGCGAGAACAGTGCTTGTTGCCATGGTTGTTGTGTGAGCTGGAGCCGCCCATGGCGGAGAGCGCAGCTCGCCGCGCACTGGACTTCGCGGCCGCTTGCTTGCGCTTGTCAAGCACCTCTTGCATCTTCACCTGCTTCTTGTGCTCTTCGACTAGGAGCAGGTGGTATGCCATCAGTAGGTCCCGTGAGGCACCCACGGGCAGGATATTGTTGCCCGCCATGGCTTCGCGTGCTTGAGCCCATCCTTCCTCGCTGAGGAGGATGATCCGATTGGGATCGGTGTCCTCCTCGTTGGGCGGGGGGACTGGTTTCTCCTGTTCTCGTCGTTCCTACCCTGCGGGTTAGGTGGCGGGTTGGGTGCCTGCTGTTCCACGTCGCTCTGGATGATCACGACGCATTGGTAGCGCTCGTAGACCGGATCGCTGCTGTCGCAGCTTTCGGATCCGGTACCGTAGGTCCCTTCCTCCGATGGTGGATCGCACAGATCTGAGTTGCAGCTGCTGCTATCATAGGACTCATCTGTCGATGGCGATGTGCGTAGCATGGGATGCGGGGCCCATGAGGCGGGCCTGATTGATGGCATGGGCACCCTCTCTGGGAGGCGGAGTGCGGTGCCCCCACAGGCGAAGCTCCCGAACAGGATCTCGAGCCCGTCGCCAACGAGCTCGAAGTCCTTCAGAGTGGCTGGCGAGTGGGCGGTGAAGTCGAAAGCGCCGAAGAGGAGATGGCTCTCCGTCGCCGAGGAGTTGTAGATCGCTTTGGTTGGGACCGTCACGATCGCACAATCAGCGCCCCCAGTTCCCACAGACGGCGCTAATTGTCGACGATTGATCTCGTCAAAGCCCATTGTTATGGACTTGGGTTTTGGAGAAGATGGGGATGCTGGAGATCGCGGAACGGTTAGCAAACGAGCAACATGGGGACACGAGGTTTACCTAGGTTCAGGCCTTCGGAGAGAAAACCCTACTCCTACTTTTCTGCTCTTGATTACGTAGAAACCAAAAAGTACAAGGGTGTGCAGCTGCAATCTGGCGTGGAGTTGTGTATGCGGTGGTATGAAGTGCCCTCCTCGTCGTGCCCTCCTAGCCTTTATATAGAGATAGGCAGGTCCCGGGCACAAATCGAGTCGGTTACAGGTTTTAGGCTTTGCCCCTTTCAATATTCTATCTATTCTAGTCTTGCTCTCTAAGGATCCGAAGGCGTCATAGGCTCGGTCCACCCGAAAGTCTTCATAGGCTGGCGCATATTCTCGTGGGCCTCCCTTGGGCTAGACTAGGTATGCTAAGGTCATTACCCGTAGGGTATAACCATGTCATTTGACTTAGAGCATGCTCTATGATTAATGAACAAACGGGTTCCATCGACTAAGTGGGTCAAAAAGAAATGTCGTAACTTAAAATTTTCATTTTTATATACAGAAATTGTCAAACTTGATTACATATTATATCTTGCTTTTATGTATAGATTCGTGGCAACTTATAGCCATACCTTCTATTTGAAATTTTATTGTACCAGTGAATAATTTGAAATATATCAAGTAGAATTAGTATATATGCAATCTGGTTGTCTATATTGACTAAACTAATCATTTAATAATCCAGCCACTTATAAATGTTGAATACAAAGTTGTACCTTCCTTTGGAGCTCTGCAATCCAAATAGTTGTGAGCATCGATTTTAAGGCAGTCGGACAAGGTTACGGTGTGATCTTCATAAGTTAGCTTGTTTTGACATCATTGGATTTTATCTTGATCATGTAACATAACAGTTTTTTGTGGTATTAAACTTGGTCTATTGCTTGATGTATATTTGTTTGAAGTTTGCTCGATATACCTTTTTGTTTACTTGAAGAAATACAGATACCTATATGTTGCTTATGAGCTTTAATATGAAATAAGGGCCCGCTTCTTGCGTCTAAGGCCAGATATCTCAGTTTTAGACATGTCTAACACGAAAATGATATATTTGTCGACCAATGAAAACACTCAACCCCAGACATGCACAATTGCACATACATTTAATTTATGATAACACAAACAAAACAAAATGTATTATCAGTAGTGAGTACAACATATCTACCACACTCTGCCAAAAGATTGTAGGCGACGTGGCAAAGCACGCATGTCCACCTAGTATTATTGAACTTGAGAGATTGTGCAGCTAGGATATATTGGCTATCATAAGATCATACTTACTTCGATATGGTATATTTGGTGGGAGAGAAGGCAAAAATACACATGGAGAGAACATCCAAACACCACACAGAAGTTCTATATCTGTTGGAGTTCTCGCCACGAACTATTGGAGGGCGAAAAAGAAACCTATGCAAAAGAAGATTGAGTCCTAGAGTAAGCCACCGAGAGGGAGTTATAAAAATTAATTAATGTTTTTGCGGCCTATGATGCGGATCAAGGGAAGGGTGCTATAAGCATGATCATAAGGTACGATGCTGGAAAGTTTTTGGCGGCTAGTTGCAAAGAACTTCTTTTTATAGCTGATACGATGATGATAGAGACATATGTTGGAGATATGCCCAAGAGGCAATATTAAAGTGGTTATTATCATATCTTCATACTTATGATAAATGTTTACATACCATGCTATAATTGTATTAACCGGAAACATTAATACTTGTGTGATTTGTAAACATAAAAGAGTCCCTAGTAAAGCCTCTTGTTAAACTAGCTTGTTGGTTAATATATGATCATGGTTTCCTGATCATGAACATAGAGATGTTATTAACAACAGGGTCATATCATTAGGAGAATGATGTGATGGACATACTCCTATAGTTAAGCGTAGCATAAAGATCAAGTCATTTAATATAGTTCATTTGCTATAAGCTTTCTGATACATAGTAACCTAATTCCTTCGACCATGAGATCATGCATATCACCTTTTCCGGAAGGATGCTTTGATGACATCAAACACCACACCGTAACAGGGTGGCTATAAAGGTGGCATTGAGTGTTCAGAAAGTATTGGTTGAGACACATGGATCAAGAGTGGGATTTGTCCATCCATATGGAGATAGATATACTGGGCCTCTCGGTGGAATGTCATCCAATTAGCTTGCAAGCATGTGACTAGCTCACAAGGGATCACATACCAGGAACGAGAAAAGAGTACTTATCGATAACGAGGTTGAACTAGGTATGCAGAAATACCGATCATAACCTCGGATAAGTAAACTATCGTGAGACAAAGGGAAATTGGTATCATATGTAAGTGGTTCATTCGATCATAAAGTAATCGTAGAAATATGTGGGAGCCATATGAATTTCCAGATTCCTCTATTGGTTATTGATCGGAGAAGTGTCTCGATCATGTCCGCATAATTCACGAACCGTAGGGAGACACACTTAAGGATTCGATGTTGTTGAGTAGTTATGGAATGATGAGTAAGAGACCGAATGTTGTTCGGAGTCTCGGATGGGATCTGGATATCACGAGGAGATCCGGAATGGTCCGGAGAATAAGATTCATATAAGGAAAGTCATGTTTCGGAGTTGGGGAATGATTAGGTGTTTTCATCGGGAATGTTCTAGAAGGTTCGGAATGTCCGCACTCCGGAGGAAGGGTACAGGAATGTGTTATATCAAGTTGGTATGATTGCATTATGTACTTGGTGTCATCGCTGTACCAAATAGAGGGTTTATTCCAATCCTAGTTTGAAAAGTCAAACGGCTAGTTTGAAAAGTCAAACGGCTAGTTTTGGGAAAGAGGAGAAGGAGGGTTGAAACCGACTTGGGGAGGAGTTCCTCCTCCCGCCACTCACCTTGGGTCCGAGTTGGGGAGGACTCCTCCCAGTAGCGCCTCCCTCCACCTATAAGAGGAGGCGGGGCTCCTCCTAGACACAAGTTGCCTCCTCTAAACCTAAACCCTAGCCACAGCCTAGGATTTCTCCCAAGCCGAGTTAGAGCTTCTAATTGCCCTAGCCGCTGGTTTAGCCCCTTCTAATTGGTGTGTCTAAACCCTAGATCACCAAGGCTCTCTCATAGTCCACCATACTCGCTCGGCTTAAGCGAAGCCTGCGAGATCTCCCTCTACTTACAGTACCACACGTCAGGTCTTGCGAAATCGCGAGAGAGTGCTACAACCTCCGCTCTTTGGAACAAGGGAGAGGAAGGTCTTCATCGAAAATCAAGCGATGTGACCATCATGAAGCGCTGCCGAAGCAAACGCCGGAAGGATCGTCTACGCGATCTTGAGATCGGCAAGTGTACGACTACATCACCCACGAGAATCTGCTCTCGTTAACCGCTTTGGAATCTTCGAGGGTGAGTTCCTCTATCGACTCGTTGCTACAATCTAGTAGATAGATCTTGGATTGATCATAGATTAGATCTTGATTGTGTGTTCATGCGGTATAAATTTTTTGTTTTCCATGCTACGAACCCCTACAGTGGTATCAGAGCCGTGTCTATATGTAGATCTGTTGCACGAGTAGAACACAATGGTCATTGTGGGCGTTGATGCTTTTGTTGTCGATTGCTTCTTGTGTACTTTGCATCTTGCGGGATGGTGGGATGAAGCGGCCCGGGCTAACCTTACATGACATCGTTCATGAGACTTGCTCCATGCTTGACATGCAACTTGTATTGCATAAGTGGCTTTGCGGGTGCCTGTTTCTCCCAACATAGTTAAGATTCAATTTACAACGGGTGATTGACAATACTAGTATCAATGTTGTGGTTCTTGTTCGTAAGTTAGAACGACACTTATTGAAAGCCCCAAACCACGTAAAACATGCAAAGAAAATTAGAGACGTCTAACTTTGTTTTGCGGGGTGTCGTGATGTGATATGGCCATGATTGTGATTATATTTGATGTATGCAATATTCCTTATTGTAAGTTGGCAACCGGCAGGAGCCATATGGTTGTCTTTAAATTCTGTTAAGACCCGTGTGTCTATTCAAAGTAGTTGTAATAGTTGAAGCCGGTGGACGACAACCATGGAGCGGCGTCATTGACCTTGATGCAATGCCGGTGATGATGGAGATCATGTTCGTGCTTGAAGATGGAGATCGGAAGCACAAAGAAGAAAGGCCATATCATATCACATATTATGAATTGCATGTGATGTTAATCCTTTTATGCATCTTATATTGCTTAGTTCACGACGGTAGCATTATAAGATGATCCCTCAAGCACACAATTTCAAATCATAAAGTGTTCACCCTTAGTTAGCACCGTTGCTAAAGCTTGTTGTTTCGAAGCACCACGTGATGATCGGGTGTGTTAGATTCCGCAAGTGTATACAACGTGAGCAAGCCAGATTTGCTCATGTGGAAGCTAAGGTTTGATCTTGACGAGCCTAGCATGTACAGACATGGTCTCGGAACACGGATCACTGAAAGGTAAAGCATGAGTCATATAGTAGATATGATGAACATGTTGATTGTTCGTCATTGAAGCTACATCAACTCTCGTGATGATCGGTTTTGATGTGGTGGATTTGGTTCGTGTGATCACTAAAACAATGTGAGGGATATTGTTTTGAGTGGGAGTTCAACAGCAATTTGATTAAAAGTTGAACACTATTTATCATAAATTAAATCAAAGTGAATTTGCATAGTTGTTGTAGTCATTGGCATCCGTTTACCACCTTGCGCTTAGTTTTAATTGAGATGATAGAACTATAGAAATCTGGATAGTTACTTTACGAACTGGTATCGTATTGTTTTGAAGTGTTAATCTAAAGTTTAAAAGTCCTATTGCAAACTTTCAGTAAAGTTCCGGTTACTCCATGAAGTTTAATAATTGGTATTAAAAACAAGAGTGAAAATTCCAAGTGTTAGTGTATGAGTATCATGTTTGTCTCCATGATTCTTTATATTCAAAGGATTGTCTTAATATCAAGGTTATCTAGGATCTGAAAGAGTTGTTTCAGAAACCATGATGTGTGGAAGATATTGTGATATCTGAAACAAAGTTTTGGTTGCAACATGATAGAGTATAATATGGCAAAAGTCATGTTCTCGTATTTGATGAGAATTTGCAAAAGGTTGAATACACTAGTTGTCCTAATCCTCCAAAATGTTTTGGAGAGCAACATTATACTCGCAGTTCACCGTTATAAGCTAAAAGTAGCTTGATCATGGATAATTCCATGATAAGGGTGAATATTTGATGTAGGTAAAGTGTTTACTACACCAATAGATTACTAAAGAAAGGAATTTGAAAGAACACCAAACATTTGATGATGGTGATCTAGTTCAAAGTGCAAGTCCAAAGACATTGGTATTTAATTATACACGCTTTGGACTATGTGTCATATGTATGACTCCACTGTTGATGTTGATAGATTCTTTCAAATGTAAAAGGAAATCTTGAAGAGAATCTCATAAGTATATGGCAGAAAAGAAAAGACTAGAATTGTTTAGTTTAAGTATACAGAAGATATACATGTTATGGCTATATTCTTTGCTTATTGAACAATGTGGTTCTTAAGTATTTGATACTGAATTTGTTGGTGTGAATCGTCATACGAAACAACATAATTCATGAACTACAATGGCCTAAGTAACTAGCAAAAGAATATGTGATGATATTCATCGAGAACAAATAAAGGGCTATTGTGTTGCTCGTTAAACATCAAAGCTTGCATTCAAGATTTGTTTTATCAGGTATTATGAGAATAAAAGGGTTGTTCAAATAATTGCCGTAATCCATAAAAGATGGATGATTCACAAATCTCGTTGGAGAAATCACATCCATAAAACTAGTGCTAAAAATGTCGAAAGACAAATTGATTGAAAGATCACTTAGGAAGTGACATCGCCGTTTAAATTATATTGGAAAGAAAACATGAAGAAACTCCATGTGGATGGAATTTCGGAGTCTTTTGATTTTTGATCACATGACGCTTGTGAAACTTTCCTAGAGATAATTAAAACTTCGTTCATAGGCCAAAAGGGAACAAATGACTAGCTTATTGGAACTTGTACATATTGTTGTACGAAATCCATTATGTGTAGTCAAGAGCGATGGATTTCAACTTCATATGCTTTCTCCGAAAATTTGAGTGAATATATGAATATTTACTTAATAAGGATGAAGTATGAAACATTTGAAAAGTTCAAAGACTTTCAAGATGAAGTGCAAAATCATTGTAACAAGAATGTAAATAGTTTATGATAAGATCATAAAGGAAGATATTTGAGTTACAAGTTTAGCATAATACCTAAGATTTAAGGAATCGTTCTGTGAATTTGAATGTCCCGAAACACCATAAGAGTATGGAGCGTTCGAGATATGTAATTAAACCTTGTTTGACATGGTGAGATCGAAGGTGTAATACACAAAACTATCATTATATTTTAAAGATTAAAAGCTTTAGAGACTACCGTTTTCCACTGAAAAGAGCTCCATCATAATCCGCTGAAATGACACCATATAAAGTTATGGTTTGGGATAAAACCCAAGTAGTCCTTTCTTAAACATTGGTATGCTATGCATAAGAAAGATGTTTGCAACCAAAGTCGGATAAACCTGTCTTTGTATTACTGTTAAGTATTCCTCCATAGACACCGGAGACAAAAGTGTTTGTCGCTTAGAACGTCAAGTTTCTTTGAGAAGGAATTTTTCGTGAAAAGATAAGTGGGAGGACAATAGAACTTTGATAAGGTTAAAGGAACCTTAGCTATATGTGCAAAGTTGCAGTCTTGAAAAGTGTTAGGAGCAGCAACAATGCTCATGGCTCACGTGCCTCAAAGGTTGCGGTCACGGAGGTCTAAGTTTCTATTGAACCAAGTAGGTCGAGTAAACAATCAAATACCAAGATTTGAGGGTTGAATCATTATTTAAGAATAATGAACGGACTACATGCAAAGAAGCGACGATGGGCCACTCCAAATGGCTTGAAGCCATAAAATCCGTGATAGTTCCATACACGAGAAATCAAGTTTTGAACTTGAAGGACCCTCGAGAAAGGTGTAAGACCTTACAGGTTTGTTTGGATCTATAAAGAAGTAGACATGGATGTTTCACATCTATGAAATAGTCGACATGTTGGGAAAGAGTTCACAAAATGTTCAAAGGTTGACTATGACAAGATTTTGATCTTTCATAGCGATATTTAGTCTAGACGGATTAATGTAGCAACCACTACATATAATTTTGTTATGTGGTAGTTGAATAAACAAAACAAGTTCTTCTAATAGAAGGGTTACCTAGGACGTGTGCATGAGACGGTCCAAAGGGTTTTGTTAATTCAAAGGATGCTAAAAGCATATGCAAACTTCAATGGTTGAAGTAAGCATCGCAGAGTTGGAATCTTCACTATGATGAAACTGTTAAAAGAGTTTGATTTCATCACAGACAATGAAGATACTTGCATTTGCAAGAAATTAAGTGGGAGCGCTAAGACATATTTCTAATACATTATGTGAAAGACATATTGTTGATTAAAAATGATGTATCTTTTATTAACACATATTAAGAATTTCATCCCGATGAAAGACTTAGGCAAAACCCAAATATTTGGCATCAATAGATGCTAATATGGTTGTGCCAAAAGTACATAGATGATATATTGAATAAGTTCAATATATAAACTACAAGAAAGGTTCTTGTCACACAGAAAGGATTGGATGAGTTCAATATTGATGATATATTCAAGTGTATTGAAATTTGGTAAGTGAAACAAAGATTTAAGTATAGATTGATACTTGATGTATGAAATCACAAAGAGTATTTATATCAATCATGTTGTGATATGTACAAATCCAGATATGTCCTATGCTCTAAATGTTATGAGCATATACCAGAATGATTCATAAGATGATTATTGGACGATAGTAAAGATATTCTTATGATCTTGTAAAAAGAACTAAGAATATATTATTTTGTAGAAGTGACAAATAGATGGTTAGTTCATTGTAAATGAATTACATTGATACTAGTTTTGTCATAAAGTACAAATTAAGTTTATCTCAATCTAAACTAAGGGTGGCACAATATAATGGAAAGTAAGTTCCATAATGGATTTGGATGAGTTCCAAAGTTAAGATATTGTGACAGATACTACAACAAAAGGCTAAGTATATGACTGCTATAATAGCAGCTAAAGAGGGCATTTGTGTCAAGTAGTTTGTTATCAAACTAGGTGTAGTTCACAGCGGGATAATACTATGAAGATATATTGTACGACAATATTATCAACATGTTTTAACCCCAAAGAACTAAAGGTCTCACCAAAGGACCAAAATTATACAAAGCCATCTCATTAGAGAATGAGTGATGCGTAGAGACACAAAGACATGCAATTACACACGGACCTGGAAGTGTCAGATCCGGAGATCAGTTGACCACTAGCAATCGTGTACATACAACACTGGAAAGCCATAGGTGTTGAATACACAAAGGTATAAAACTAGATTATTGACTCTAGTGCAAGTGGGAGACTGTTGGAGATATGCCCAAGAGGCAATATTAAAGTGGTTATTATCATATCTTCATACTTATGACAAATGTTTACATACCATGCTATAATTGTATTAACCGGAAACATTAATACTTGTGTGATTTGTAAACATAAAAGAGTCCCTAGTAAAGCCTCTTGTTAAACTAGCTTGTTGGTTAATATATGATCATGGTTTCCTGATCATGAACATAGAGATGTTATTAACAACAGGGTCATATCATTAGGAGAATGATGTGATGGACATACTCCTATAGTTAAGCGTAGCATAAAGATCAAGTCATTTAATATAGTTCATTTGCTATAAGCTTTCTGATACATAGTAACCTAATTCCTTGACCATGAGATCATGCATATCACCTTTTAGGAAGGATGCTTTGATGACATCAAACACCACACCGTAACATGGTGGCTATAAAGGTGGCATTGAGTGTTCAGAAAGTATTGGTTGAGACACATGGATCAAGAGTGGGATTTGTCCATCCATATGACGGATAGATATACTCTGGGCCCTCTCGGTGGAATGTCATCCAATTAGCTTGCAAGCATGTGACTAGCTCACAAGGGATCACATACCACGGGAACGAGAAAAGAGTACTTATCGGTAACGAGGTTGAACTAGGTATGCAGAGATACCGACGATCATAACCTCGGATAAGTAAACTATCGTGAGACAAAGGGAAATTGGTATCATATGTAAGTGGTTCATTCGATCGCAAAGTAATCGTAGAAATATGTGGGAGCCATATGAATTTCCAGATTCCTCTATTGGTTATTGATCGGAGAAGTGTATCGATCATGTTCGCATAATTCACGAACCGTAGGGAGACACACTTAAGGATTCGATGTTGTTGAGTAGTTATGGAATGATGAGTAAGAGACCGAATGTTGTTCGGAGTCTCGGATGGGATCCGGATATCACGAGGAGATCCGGAATGGTCCGGAGAATAAGATTCATATAAGGAAAGTCTTGTTTCGGAGTTGGGGAATGATTCCGGTGTTTTCATCGGGAATGTTCTAGAAGGTTCCGGAATGTCCGGCACTCCGGAGGGGAAGGGTACATGAATGTGTTATATCAAGTTGGTATGATTGCATTATGTACTTGGTGTCATCGCTGTACCAAATAGAGGGTTTATTCAAATCCTAGTTTGAAAAGTCAAACGGCTAGTTTGAAAAGTCAAACGGCTAGTTTTGGGAAAGAGGAGAAGGAGGTTTGAAACCGACTTGGGGGAGGAGTTCCTCCTACCACCGCCGGCTCACCTTGGGTCCGAGTTGGGGAGGGACTCCCCTCCCCAGGCGCGCCTCCCTCCACCTATAAGAGGAGGGGCAGGGCTCCCCTCCTAGACACAAGTTGCCTCCCTCTAAACCTAAACCCTAGCCAAAGCCTAGGGATTTCTCCCAAGCCGCCGAGTTAGAGCTTCTAATTGCCCTAGCCGCTGGTTTAGCCCCTTCTAATTGGTGTGTCTAAACCCTAGATCACCAAGGCTCTCTCATAGTCCACCATACTCGCTCCGGCTTAAGGCGAAGCCCTGCGAGATCTCCCCTCTACTTCTGGTACCACGCCGTCGTGCTGCCGGAATCGCGAGGAGAGTGCTACAACCTCCGCTGCCTGCTGGAACAAGGGAGAGGAAGGTCTTCATCGAGTGCAGGCGTGTGACCAATCGAAGCGCTGCGGGGCCTTGTGCGGGAAGGATCGTCTATGCGATCTTGAGATCGGCAAGTGTACGACTACATCACCCACGAGAATCTGCTCTCGTTAACCGCTTTGGAATCTTCGAGGGTGAGTTCCTCTATCGACTCGTTGCTACAATCTAGTAGATAGATCTTGGCTTGATCATAGATTAGATCTTGATTGTGTGTTCATGCGGTAGAAAATTTTTGTTTTCCATGCTACGAACCCCTACAACATATGCTCTAAGAGAAGGACTAAGCATGGTGCAATCTTTATGTCTCAACAAAGTGATCATCCAATCTGATAATTCATTGGTTATCGACACCATGGTACATGAAGGTTTTTCAAATATGTCGTCGGCTGCAATTTTTGACGATTGTAGAATCCTTGCTTCAGGTTATGCGCATATCGTTTTTGAACGCTGTCGTAAGGAGACCAATGAGATAGCACATGAGTTAGCTAGGCATAGT
Source organism: Avena insularis (assembly GCA_023614405.1). NCBI lineage: Eukaryota > Viridiplantae > Streptophyta > Magnoliopsida > Poales > Poaceae > Avena > Avena insularis. The sequence goes on along the minus strand of CM042689.1, from coordinate 22,364,079 downwards.
TTTTAGAATCATATTGATTGTAACTGGGATGATGATTCCCTAGTTTTTTTTAAAGCTTATAAACGATGTAAGTTTATTTGAAAAAGCTCGCCGAATGGTTTTTTTTAAAGGAAAATGATTGGCATCCTCGGAACGATCCATCGTCCGGGCCATTACTCAGCGCGTGTTAGCGCGTGAAGGCGGACCCAACCAGCAGGTTGGGAGGAATTATTTTTTCTGTATCGTTGGCTTCCTTCATCTCAGACGAATCTACAAGTTGTCCGCCTACCGCCGCCGTCGGCCACCAGCGCTCGCTGCCACAACCTCGTATGCTGCCGTAACCTCGCATGATCCCAGTCCTGCTCCTCCGCGGGCACGTCCTCCATCGGCCACTAGCGCCCCTCCGCGGTGACCTCGCTGGATCCCCGTCCTGCTCCTTCACGGGCACGTCCCCCATCAGCCACTAGCGCCCGCTGCCGCGACCTCGCCTGCCGCCGCGACCTCGCTGGATCCCCATTCTGCTCCTCCGCTGGCGCCCCTCGTCCTTCTTTCTCAACCGCCCGCACCACCACAACCTCGCCCGCCCCGTCCCCGTCCTACTCCTTTGTCGGCGCGCACCTCCCTGCCCGCACAGCCCAGTCATACGCCCATGCCCAGCACCCGTTGGTTCTTTCTCTGGCGAGTCTGCTCCTCCTCCTCCGCATCTAGGCTGCCGGCGTCGAGGACGAGAGGCTCTCCTATGGCTGGGCCTATTCCCATGTTGCTACTAAGCAGTTTTGGGGTTTGCTACGTGAGGTCGATGGTTAGGCTGCAAAAAGCGTCGATGTCTGCTACATGCGGCATCCAAGTTTGCTACATGTGTCGGCGGCGGTGCTACGAGATCCTGGAGTTTGCTAGGATGCCACAATAGCATAAATTATTTTTTCTAAAAAGCTTCTGCATTTTTGCTACAAGAGTTTTGAGATTTTGCTATAATTATGTAAAGTTTTTGCTCCCATCATCCGGAACACCGTAGCGCTCGCCCTTTTCTAAAACAAAAAAAAACAGAATACACGATTTATCCAGGCTTAGGTCCACCGATTGAGAATTCACGTCGTCCACGCCAAAAAAAATCCTCCTGCGAAGATTCAACGAGAACAACATGTCTGTCAGATCAACCTGACGTAGTTATCGATGCATGTGACTAGCTAGGATGATTACTCACTCGTGGTCGTAGATGTCTTGGGGCAGCTCCAGTCCGCCCGGCCCGACGAAGCGCGTCCGCCGGTGGATCTCCTGCACGTCGGCGTTCCGTTTGAGGAGGTTGGCGGGCCGCTCGCCTGCCGCCAGGTGGCTGCACACGAAGCAGAACATGGTCTGGTAGACTGACATGCTCGCCGACACCGCGCCCTTGTTGCCGATGTACCCTGTTTTGCCGACGCCGACGGTGGAAACCTTGAGGTTCTGGACCTGCCTCCGCAGTCCACGCCGCACCCAGATCGTCAGGAATATGCCCACCATCTGCTTGCTCACGATCCTCACGAACGGCAACCTGCCGCCCTTCTTCTTGCCTCCTGGCACTAACGTGCCATCCAGGTCGAGGTCGAGGTTCGGGACGTCGGCGGCGGCGGAGGCCGAGGACGCCATGAACGACCTGTGCGCGCTGAACGACCTCGACGACTTGACCGACGACTTCACGTGCGTCCTCTGTTGCGTACCTGGCTCCGTCTGCTTGCCTTGGTCGCCTTCTAAATCCTCCTTGGAGTGCACCGGGAAGCTGAATGACGCGTCGTCGTCTGTCTCGGTGTCCGTGCCGCCGGGGAACAGCTCGTCGGCGTGGCCGGGCTGCTGCGGCACCTGTACTTGGGCCTCGAGGGTGTCGATATCCGCGTGAGCGTGTCACGGATGAGATCCTCCCACGCCAGCGCCGTCCGGCCATCTTCGGCGCCGATCACGATGCCCGCGTTCAGCGGCACCACCTCCTGGAACCCGAGCACGTACATGTCGGCCTTCTCGTCGCCACTACCGAGCCACTCGGCGATGTCGAGACCGTCTGGCGGGGCCTTGCCGCCGGTGTTGTACGTGCCGATGCAGATCCTGCAAGGAGCCAAAGAATCAGCAGAAAAACAGCGGAAAAAGTGGGAAGATCCATCTGAAATTTGACACCAATTGTAGAGGCACAGATCAAACGTTCACACAAACAAGCATAGGTCTTTACCTGAGCTCCTTGGTGTTCATGTACGGCGCGGCGTCCACCTTGCTCTCGTCTGCCCGGTATTGCCAAAATCATTTGGCAAAATGCAAGATGGTTCATGAGCAACTGATTCACGGACAGAAGCAACTCGATTGACGAGTGTGAAATGCACGAGGTCAAACAGTATCAACGACCAAAGTAAAGGCATCACAGTCTTTCCCCCAAAGAGCTGAAATGGTCCAAATTAACCTGCACTTTGCCCCCGGGACAGGACAGGATAAGACGCGACGCGACAAGACAAGACAAGACGTGTTTAATAAACAAATAAAGTGTTTCTAGTTATACCTCTCATATAAACTAGCTCATTAATTAACATGATGATCAAGGTTTCCTGATCATGGATATTGAATATTGTTAATAATAAGGCCACAACATTGGTGGAATGATGTGATAAACATTCCTCCGAAATATAGTAATACGATCAAATTCATTATGTTTAAATTGCTATAACATCATTATAAGTAACTTTAGTCCTTAGACCATGTGATCATGCCAATCACTAACACAGAAAGAGTAGCTTGATAACATCAAACGTCACACCATAACAGGATGACTATAAAGGTGGATACAGATACTCCGATAGTGTTATGTAGAGGCTCATGGATCAAGAGTGGGATTTGTCCATATAAATGATGGAGAGATATACTCTGGACCCTCTCGGTGATATCACATTGATATAGCTTGCAAGCAAGTGATGGGGATCACTAGAATGTTATATCACGGGAACAAGAAAAGAGTACATATCGGTAACGAGATCAAACTAGGTATGAGATACCGATGGTCGAATCTCGGACATGTAAAATATCGCGAGATAAAAGAATTTAGTTGCACTGTTAAGGTTCTAACAATCACAAGAAGTCATCGTTGAATGTGTAGGAGTCAATAAGGATCTCTAGGTCCCGCTGCTGATTATTAATCGGAGAGGGGTCTCGATCATGTATGTATTATTCGTGAATCGTAGGGTGACACACTTAAGGGATATCGACACCATTTGAAGCAAATGAGTTGCCAGAAAAAGAATATCAAAGCGCTAGAATTATTTCAATAGACACCGAAATTGTTTCAAGTGAAATTGCTGAAATTGGTTCTGCATGTGAAATTGAAATGTAGCAAGGGGTTTTATGTGAATGTTTGTTAAATAATATAATTAACAAAATTCTGAATAAATAAATAAAAGTGTTTTATTTAATGAGAGATTATATTAAATTTGGTGGAAATTTAATGAATTTTAAGTGGGATTTTGAGTGGAGAAAATGGAGGATCATTTATGTTAGTGAGAGCTCCACTTATGTTCTGGTGGCGGCGTGGCTCGGGCTGGCAGGGGCCGGCCCCTGCTGCGGGGCGGTGACGGAGTGGCGGCCGGCCAGCCGCTGCCGTCCTCTTCCTCGCTCTGGCCGGGCGGTTCTCCTCGGGCACAAGCTGCGTGGGGCAGTGGGTGCACAACAGGCTCAGATCTGGGCCGACGGGCCTGATCTGGGCCGTGGGGTCTAGTCTGTGGCTGCTGCGGGTTGTCGCGGTGACAATCGCCGTGCCATGGCATGACCGTTGGTCGGCGAAAGCTTCTTCGCTAGAGCTGGAGGTGGAAGATGGTGGCTGGAGTTCTAGGGCGGCGACGGAACACGACGGGGGTTGGCTCGGTGGTGGTGGGCTGGGAGGGAGTTCCTCGGGGCTCGGTCTGCGGCGACACCAAGGCGCAGCAGCGCGGCAACGAGCTGATCTTGGCCAGATCTGGGCCTGCGAGGCCTACGGGCTGATCTGGGCCTGATCCCGGCTGATCGGCTCTGCGACTGCGTCCAGACAGCGGCCACTTCGATTGGTGGTGGTAGTACCTCGCACCTTGGTGGCGGCGCGGACTTTCAGCCACGTGAGGTAGCGCTCAATCACCACACCCATTCTGGCGGACTTTTTTCGTGTGTGGCCGACGGTGGTAAGGACTCGAGCTCGTGGACGCCGGGGCGGCGGCCTCGGAAGGTGGACGGCTTCGACTTCCCTCCGGCGGAGGTGGCTCCGGGAGGTGACATGATATCCCCAGGCCGGGTGAGCGTCCGCAGCCGGGAGCTTCGTGGCGATGGTGCTACTTGGCAGCCGGATTTTTGCCGGCGGATCCCCTGGTGGGAGGAGGAGTGGGGTCTGGGGCGGCGGTCGGCGTGTTCGGTGGCACCCTTGCTGCGGTGCGGCGGCGGGACTTCACGAGCCTCCGTGGGCTCGGCCGGGCCTAGGGGACTGGTTTGTCCTGCTGCTGCACCCGGTCGGCTACCACCTGCTGGTGGTGGAGGTAGTTCCCTCCCGCATACTGTTGACATGTCGGTCATCGTCGAAGTCTTTGCTTCCTCATCTTACCGGCTCCGTTCCGTGGTTCCCGGTGTGACGGCGGTGGCGACTTCAAGACCAGGGTGGCGCATGTTCGTCGGTGACGGGTTTGGTGGTGCTTTCCAAAGTGCTCGGGTGGGTGGCTCCAGAGGGGTCAGGAGAAATCCTTGTCTGTTGACACTGGCACGGTGACGCCCGCGGGTATCACCTTCCTTCTTGAAGGGTGTCGGGGGCCTCCCTTCCCTACCCCCTCGCTGCGTACTGGGGGAAACCCTAGGCCCCGGCCGGACAGCAGTGTCGTCGTCGTCACTCCCCTTCTTGGAGGTGCTGTCTTGGTACGCAGTCGCTTTGGACTGCGGGATGTGTGGTGGTACTTCTCTGGAGGCGCACCGGTTGCGAGTTGTTTCCGTTTTTGGCACACCGCCGTTCTCGGCTTTTTTTTCCTTTTCTTCTTGCGTTTCGTGTAGGGCTTGGGTTCTCCCCGGCGCCTTGTATCCCGTGTTGTTTGTTTCTTTGGGCGATGTTGACGAGGTTTGATCTCATCAATGCCCATTGTTATGGACTTGGGTTTTGGAGAAGATGGGGATGCTGGAGATCGTGGAACGGTTAGCAAACAAGCAACACGGGGACACAAGGTTTACCCAGGTTCAGGCTCCCGGAGGGAAAACCCTACTCCTGCTTGTCTGCTCTTGATTACGGCGGAACCAAAGGTTACAGGGGTGCGCAGATGCAATCTGGCGTGGAGGTGTGTATGCGAGAGTATGAGAGAGAGATCTAGGCCGTGCCTTCCTAGCCTTTATATAGACTCAGGCAGGTCCCGGGCTTAGACCTAGTCGGTTACAAGTTCTAGGGTTTTACCCCTTTGAATTTCCTATCTACACTAGTCTTGCCCTCCAAGGATCCGAAGGCGTCATGGGCCTTGGCCACCCGAAAATTTTCATGGGCCGGCGTACATCTGCCGTAGGCCTTCCTTGGGCTGGACCAGGTATGCTAAGATCACGTACCCATAGGGTATAACCATGTCAGTAGCCCCCGAGTGATCAGTCGAATCGTAGATTCGGCTGAGGACTCTTCAATCCTGCGGGTGCAACTATGTACTAACAGTATGTGTGTAGGGATTGTTGATGCGTGTGCCTGACTCACCCGACGGATCAGGGTTAGTTAACTGTCTTAGGACGAAACAACACGATCTTCCTCAGGTTCGAGTCCCTCAACTCGAAACTGGAACATATGCTGGCGTAATTCGACTCAGGCCACGGAGGACTTACAGGAGTGGAATTCCAGTGAATTTAATTGATGTACCCAACGCGTCCGTCGGGATTTTTTATCGCACCTGTTAGTACGGGTTTTTACTAGCAGAGCGCAGTCGTGTGCGTTGCCAGGCCATCAGATGATATCTGTAGGTCTTATATTTGTGTCGCAGACACATCATCCGAATGTTTATCATCGAGGAGGTGCTTCGGGTGGTCAAGGATAACGTCACTCACTTAACGTTTAGTTGGGGCAGAGTTGCCGAAAAGTTTTGCATGCTGATCCGAAGGATCGCAGTCGAAGAATTCATGGGGTGCGCGGCCAGCGCTCCCTATGGGAGTAGCCCCCGAGTGTCTGTTTGAGTCGTAGACTCGAGCGGAGACTTTAATTCATACGTCATTCAGTTGTAAGTCCGTAGGACACAAAAAAATTCGGATGCTTAAATCCATCCTCCCTATGGGAGTAGCCCCCGGGTCCGTAGTGGAGTCGTAGACTCGATGTAGGACTCGAAAAAATAGTTCGTTTTTATTCATCTTTCGGGTGCACGGCCAGCGCTCCCTATGGGAGTAGCCCCCGAGTATTTGGTCGAATCGTAGATTCGAGTGAGTAATCCTAGCTTTGAAGCCGAAGAAATTATAGTTGTTGCTAGTATAGCTTTTGATGACATCAGTGCTGACGATCAATGACCTCAAGCGTCTGCTGCACCAGAGGTGACTTGACTGGACGGACGTGGGTCCCACCTGCTGATCTTAAATTGACCGGTCACGCGCGGCGTGGAGATAATTACGGCGCCACCTCGATTTCCGCGCGTAGTGGACGGCGTGGTAACGACGGTTCGTTGTGATCTGACGTGTATGGATCTGCCCGTTGGCGTTAGGTCTTCTTGATGGACGGTTGCCGTGCATCGTCTTCGCCGTTATAATCATTGGGGAAAGCTGCAGTTTGTTTTCACCGCATCGATTCTTGTTTTCACTGCCTCCTTGTGCTCTAGCAGTTCTTGCTGCGTGCTGGAATATCCTTCCACATTTCCGTCTTCCCTTCTGCGCTCTCACCGCCGGCGCCGCCGTAGCACGATGGGGAAACCGAAGAAATCATCATCTGCGGTTGGTACCAGCGCCGCCGGGGGAAAGAAAGGCGCCACCGCTACTCGTGTCACCGACGGTGGTTGGCGGCGATCAGAGACGCGGGAGAGTGACCTTCGCAAACTTCGCGAGCGGGGCTTGATCCCGCAGGATAGGGAGGCTGTCAACCAGTGTACTTTATTTATAAAGCGGGGCGAAAGCCTGTTTCGAGAACTACAATTGCCCAGATCGGCCATAGGGAATAGAGGCTCACTTGCCTCGCGATCGTACGAGACAAGAAAAACTCTGGCAAGGCTCATGGAGTAAGCGAAGTTTGCTAAAAGTTTATAATAGAACCTTAAACTTTAAATTAACATTATACCAATTCGTAAAGTAAGTAGAATTTTATAGTTCTATTATCTTACCTAAAACTAAGCGCAAAATGGTAAACGAATGCGAATTACTACAATAAACTATGGAAATTTACTTTGATTTGGTTTATGATAAATTAAGTTCAATTCTAGTTATATTACTATGTGAACTCCCACCGAAAAACAACATTCCTCGAGTCGTTTTGGTAATTATATGAACCAAATTCACTACACCAAGACCGATCATCCATGAATTGGTGCAGCTACAAAGACGAGCATCGATATGGTCATCATATCAACTATATGACTTATGTTTTACCTTTCGATTCGTATTTCGAGGCCATGTATATATATGCTAGGCTCGCCAAGTAAAACTTTAGTATTCATGTGTATAAATCTGTTTTACACATGTTGTATGCAGGGACGGAGCCAGAAACAGAGCTTAAGGGGGGCAAGTCATGTCTATAATCTCAATGAGGGGGGCTAAGCTAGCTAAAATAGCTTTAAAAAGAAGCTGCCATGGCTAAATCTTTAGTAAAAATCACAAGCATAGGGGGGCGTAGCCCCTTCTCTCCCCCCCTTGTCTCCGTCCCTGGTTGTATGTAAACTTAGACTCTATCACACCCGATCATCACGTGGTGCTTCGAAACGATAAACTTTATTAACGGTGTATACTAAAGAAAGAACATATTTTTGCTTGATATTTAGTGAGAGAGATCATCTAATAATGCTACCGCCAAGATCTAAACAAGACATAAGCACATATAAGATGCATAAAAGGGATAAACATCACATGCATAAATAATATGCTCTGATATGGTCCTTTCTTGCACTTGATTTCCATCTTATGCTCCATGGTATGAGCACCATCATTTCACCGGCGTGGCTCCAAGGTCTATGGTGCCACCATCTTGATTGTTCTCCACTAATGTATATATTATTACATGGATTTCCATTTAAATAATAAAAAAACATATGGCTCTAGCCGATTGTCATAACTTACAAATAATATCGTATATATAAGATTTGTAACAACTGACCATATCACATCATATGTCCCGCAAAAACAAGTCAGACGTCTCTAATTTCTTTGCATATTTTACGTGGCTTTGGGCTTAAGAACAATCGTTCATCCTATGAACTTCAAACCACAACGGTGATAATTAAATTATTAACAACCCGTTGTAAACTAGATCTTAGCTATCGTAGGAGAGACAGACACCCGCTAGCCACTTATGCAATACGAGTTGCATGGCAAGCATGGAACAAGTCTCATGTGCGAGGACATGTGAAGTTAGTTCGGCCCACTTTATCCCACTATGCCACTAAGATCCAATATACACAAAAAGTTACAATAGCCGGAACATCTACGCATAGATATGGCTCTGATACCACTAAAAGGTTCGCAACATAGAAAACAAAAAAATTCTATGATATGAACGCCTAATTACGCCAAGATCTAATATAATAGATGCTAGTAACGAGTAAGGGGATAACCAGAATAACTTACCCTCGAAGACTGAAAGCCTTTTACGAAAACTGATTTTGTTATTGATGTAGTCAACCACTTGCCGATCTCAAGATCTAGTTGAAGATCGCCGCAAACCAGCACATCATCAGTGCTTGGGCACACACCTAACTCCCGAAAAACTCCACGCCCATACTCCAACAGAGCAGCGAAAGCAGCAGATCCTTCAGAAGAAACCACCGAAAACATGTACTTCGCTAATTCGAAGCCATGGGGAATTTGCTAGAGAAGGGAGAAAACCTTCACGAGGAGGTGGTGCGAGAGGAGAGGAGGTCTCCACCTCCTTTTATAGGGGATGAATGGACGGCCCCATGGATGGACAACCATGGTGGGTGCCCCACCTCTCCCTCATTTTATGTGGGTGAAGCTTCCACTAAGCCCACTCACATCAATTCCAACTCCACTCACTTTGTATTTAATACCCACTAGTTTAAATGCATTTTTTATTTAAATAAAACACTTTTATTTATCTTATTCAAAAAAAATTATTAATTTATTAGCAAACATTTGCATAAAGCCCTTGCATTATTTTGATATAACATCTGAAACCAATTTCAGTAATTTGATCTGAAACAATTACCGTGATCATCGAAACAATTTCAGCTCTATCAAAAACATTCTCTGGTATCTTTTATCTGCCCATTAGTGTTAGTATACCTTAAGTGTGCCCCCTATGGTTCGCGAATAATGCATACATGATAGAGACACTTCTATGATCAATAATCAGCAGCGGGACCTGGAGATCCATACCGACTCCTACACATTCAATGATAACTCTTGTGATCGTGTGAACCATTAACGGCATACCCAATTCCTTTTGTCTCGCGATATGTTACTTGTTCGATATTCGATTACAGGTATCAACCATACCCTAGTTCGATCTTGTTACCGACAAGTACTCTTTACTCGTTCTGTGATATAACATCTTTGTGAACTAGTCACATGCTTGCAAACAGTGTTGATGTGATATCACCGAGAGGGCCTAGAGTATATCTCTTTGTCATTAGGATGGACAAATCTCACTCTTGATCCATGAGCCTCTATATAACACTTTTGGAATACCTGAACCCACCAGTATAGTCACCCTATTATGTTGTGATGTTTGATGTTATCAATATACTCTTCCGATGTGATGTTTGATGTTATCAAAGGATTAGGGCTACTCCATATGTGTATGATGTAGCAATGTAAACTTAAGGACTAGATCGTGATTGCTATACCTACTTTGGATGTATATTAATCATATCATTCTTCTAATGATATAATCTCGTTATTAACAACATCCAGTGTTCATAATCAGGAAACCTTGATCATATGTTAATCAACGAGATAGTCAAATGAGAGGCATAACTAGGAACTCTAGTTTATTTATTAAACACTCATGTATTAACGTTTTCTATTAATACAATTCTAGCATGAGAAATAAACATTCATTATAAATATGGAATAAGATGATAACTATTTTATTATTGCCTCTCGCGCATATTCTCTTCACTAGTCTATCCACATAGTTTAGAAATCCTAAGATAGCTCTCCTTCACGCCCCTACGTCTGGTTATGTTGTTTGGTCCACGCCAGCTGTGCTAGGCCAACTCTCTTTGCCGCCTCTACGATAGGAGACATTTATAATAAATGGCCCTTTGGCCCACTTACTTCAAAACATGGCCCCTGAGAAAATTTATTGTTGCTTCTAGCCTCTTGGGTCACGCCATTTGGGCTGACGTGAATGAAACCCTCCAAACGCTAGTTGAGGTGGCAACAAAAAAATTACTTGGCTGATTTTTGCGTTCGGCAACATCGTTTTGTTGGGAGGTGTGAGGACACGACACCCTACGGGATATACCGGTGCGCGGAAATAAGTATGTAATATATGGTATTCGCCGCCCCAATCAGACTGGACGGCCTTATTTTTCGCGTCAAGAAGACGTTCAACATGATCCTGAAAAGCATAAAAATTTTGTTGGACATCAGACTTATGTTAAAGAAGATAAATCCAACAAAAACAAGAATAGTCATTGACAAAACTAACATAATATTTGTAACCACCAGAAGAGGCAATAGTTGGACCCCACACGTCGGGGTGAATCAATTCAAAAGGCCTAGTGAAAACACGATGGGATGCATTACAAGACAGTTGATGAATCTTTGCACGTCGACACGCATCACAAACTAAAAAAGAGTTTGGGGATGATAAAATTGGGAAAGCATGTTGCGTAACAATGATTTGCATGACTTTATTGGAGGGATGATTGAGACGCTGATGCCATTGGGACGACGGGACCTGACAATGGAGCTAGCTTGACACGACGACAATGATGCTCGATTATATGGAATCGGATAGAACCCATCATGACTTCTACCGTGAAGCAGAACTCTCCTCATGGCTTTGTGCTTGACACAGAAAAAGGAAAGGTGAAACTCAACAAATACATCATCATTGTAGACAAGACTATAAACAGAGAGGAGATTTTGCTAATATGCAGAACATGAAGGACATTGTTGGAGCGAATAGAAGAACCGGCTAAATTAGAATGACCGATGTGTGCAATAGACAAACCTTACCATTAGCTACTTGAACGAGACCTTTTCTCTGTAGCGCTCATGGATGTGAAGCCGCTCAAGATCATTAGTAAAATGATTTGTAGCCCGTTGTCCATCAACCAAGGGAGAGGCACGGTGGAGACATTGGTCGCAGCATTACCAGAATGCTAAGTGTTGTTGTTTTCTCTTGTGAAGTCGTGGTTGAAACGTTTGCGACAATCCGCAGAGCTGGCAGCGAGGGTGCTTCTTCTTGCCATTGCGCCCGGTTCCCCCAGTGTTGAACTGGCGGTTGTCGCCGTCGTACTCGCCGTTGAACTGGCAATTGTTTCCCCTGGCATACGGGCATCCTTGCCCCTGCTGGAAGTGTCGTTCCCAGTGAGGCGTCCACCACCATAGTGCACGGGAGGGTAGTCTCTGGAGCGTGCGGACGGACAGAGTTGGAGAAGGGGCCGGGCCGCGAGGCAGAGTTCGCCGATGAATACCACTTCTTGGACTGAGTTTGCTGCGTCTGAAGAGCCTCGAACAAGAGGATATGAGAGTAAAAGTCATTGTAGGACACGAAGTGGTTAGCGACGGTGAGAGACACCCGCAATTGCATTGAACATGGGCCGAGGCTGGTAATGATGTAGTCAACGAGCTCGTCATTGGAGAGAGGAGATCTGGCGGCCACCATAATGTCGGAAAGAGATTTCATCTTGTGCATATACTAGGCGGCGGTCATCTCCTCCTTACGCATCGACTAGAGCTAACGTCGGATGTGGCAAACGTCGGTGCGACTTTGAGCCCCGAACATGGTGTGCACGGCAGTCAGGCATCCACGGAGGACGTGGAGCCGATGAGTTGGCACACTATGTAGGGATCCATGGAGCCAAGGAGAAGGCCGAGAACCTTCTGATCCGTTACCCGCCAACATTTGTAGTCTGGGTTGTCCACCTCTACATTCGTAGGGGCGGCCTCGCTGCCATCGAGATAGTCGTAGAGGCCGGCGCCGACGAGGTTGGGGAGAGTGAAGCCCTTCCACAACATGAAGTTGTGGGAGTCGAGGTGAACGGAGGGCGTGGAGATCCCGGCGATCGCGGAAGCAGCGGGCGTGGAGACGATCGCACCCGCCAGTGCGGTGAGCTGCAGCACTGAGGAGGTGGCCATCTCAGCGAAGGACGGGAGAGCACGCACAGTCGCGGGAGGAAGCTTGTGGCTGTGCGGAGATCACACGGCGGCGGCAGCACGGGTGGAAGCGCGTGGAGGCGGAAGCGGAAAAACAGAGAGCCCGAGTTGGTTGTGATACCAAGTCAAGTTTAGGGTTTTCGGTGTGGCTATGTGCCCACCGGTGATCAGTTTATATATACTCCCTCCGTTTCAAAATATAAGATGTTTTAGTTTTGTGAAGAAAATGAATCTAGACTTGTTTTAGGATGTAGGTTCACTCAACTTTGGGATGAATCTACACACTAAAAAAAGTCTAGATTCGTTTTCTTCACAAACCTAAAACATCTTATATTTTGAAACGAAGGGAGTACATAGACAAGGCATATTACAATACAAGTTGTATATGATACAGGCGCCGTGTCCGATTCTAACAGACACAATGACCACAGCGCCGCCCCCAACCAATCCAGAAGGATTTTGAGATTTTGCCCGGGATGGTGGTAGCCGGTAGGGGTGGGGAGAAGGGACTTCAATAGCGTCTCCAGGAAGGTAGTTGTGGCTAAGCCAACCAAGGATTTCTCTCAGACCCAAGCCGCCCCACCAGCGTCCCAACCAGCTACTGAAAAGACACCAAGGTCGCCTCGAGCAGCACCGGAAGGGAAGGAGATAGCCAGAGGGGAGGGGAAGACCTGACCAAGGCGGAAGAGCATCTTGGAAGTGATCTGCAAGCTGCAAACCACACCTCTCCATCTTGGTTCCTCAGAATCATGCCGGTCCCTGCTGTCCCTAGTTCATGTACAAAGCTTCCATCCACATTCAGCTTCATTCTTTTCCTTTCTTCTTCCACAAGTACAACAAAAAAAGTGATCGATGCGGAGAGAGCGTAAAGCTTGCCGTGGCGAAAAAGAGTTCATGCTATCTGTCTTGCTTAATGGATATGCAGGAGTCATTGTTATCAGTATGCAAGCTGGCCGAAATCAAATGAAAATTTCAAGATGGGTTACTCAAGTTACTGATTCATTGTAGAGATTGCTGAAATCAAATGAAGATGTAGACAAGTGCCTCCCGAAGTTGATTCGAATTACTGTTTGAACCTTTTGGTGATGCCTGATTCTGATAGTGTCGTTCATGCTTTAAACCTGATGCTGATGTATCACGATGAGTTGATGCGATTTTCTGCGAGGCTTCTGAAATTGAGCAAGGCTCCAGTTTGGAAGCTACTCCATCTGATCCACAATATAAGCCTTTTTAGAAAGCTAAAACAGTTTGCTAAAAAAGCTACTGTAAAACAGTTTGCTAAAAAAGCTTACATTGTGGAACGGAGGTAGTAAATGCTAGCCTGTCTTACTTTAGAGATCTAATAAAACATGATTAATTTGGAGAGCCCGCAGTACAAGAATACACAACATCTTGTCAGATTTATTTAGCTAAACAGAAGAAAAAATTGAGTAACTCGTGTTATGTTAACTATTTCATGTTGGATGATGACTCGTGGTATGCAAAAACTGTGTCAAAATGCCTACAAAGCGAAATGCCCCAACATGTGCCCAAGAACTTAAACGTGGGTAATTTTCAAGTCAATAGCTCAATAATACATATCATTTAGTCAAAACAGAAGAAGAATACCCTCTCTGCATAGTGTCAGGTGAGTAGAGCACAGCTTGGCTAATCTTAACAACAAACTTAGCACTAACCAAAACAAGACCTTAACATAACCAAGAAACCACAGGCCTTCATTCATAGCCCACGATGTCGATATTCGCACAGGGGATGAAGATTGGCAGCAATGCCTGCACCAGCGCACCGATCCTCGGATCATCCTTCTTGCAGCATATCCTGATTCTCTCGATGCAGGGATAGACCTTGATCGACGACGCTCGCCTCGATGGCAGCGCATCGGATTCAGTCTCCTCACATGTTTCACAGTGCTCCTGCATTGAAGGGTGTCAAAATCATTCATGGTTCTGCAGTTGCTGTTATAGCGAAGCCAATGCCATGAACTAGACATATGTCCGGGAGGGAGGATTACCATCTCGAGCTTAACAGTTAGCTCCTTCATCTTGGGCGAGCAAAGGAGGATGCGGAACAGAGGGTAAAAATCAGCAGCCATGCACCAATCGCCTAGCACCAGCCTCGTCAGGTTGCTGAACGTCGGGCATGCTTGCAGATCCCTCTCGAACGCGAGCTTCATAAGCAACATCATCATGATCATGTTAAAAAGTTCAAAGAGAGCAAGCTAATCTAGATGGCACGAATTTTGCCATGCCAGTTTGGCAACATATAGGAGAGAAAACAATCTGCTCGAAAAAGTAGTACACGCTTTAATTTTTAAAGCTGAGAAGCAACTAACTGGGCAAGAAAGTATATTCGCCTAAGATTGTATGAATATGAAAAAGAAAAGTACCTGAGGGAATGGCGCATGCAACTCTAACATTGTGGCATGAGAAAGACCTCCAAGCAGACGATGGTTCACTCCTGTGTCTTTGTAATCATGATGGAACTCCTCAGCTCTCAGACTGATCGAAGCTGATACTAGAGAAGATAGATCCCTGGTGACCACGGCACTACCATTACATCGTGGGTCAATAACAGAGAGATGGGTAAGGCTCATAGCAGAAATCAGGAGATCAGAACCAATTGAGCAGTCAATGATACATAGAACCTTGAGTGAGCTCGATGAGATCACCCTTACATAGAGCTCACAAAGCTCCAGATCTAAATGTTCGAGCAAAGGGCAGTCGTGATTCAGCATCTTACTGAACGAATCATACAAACAGACATTATGGAGCCTGATTCTTTTGAGGTGCTGTGAAGGAAGCATTGCAGTGCTATCCAGAACAAGACAGTGGGGAAATCCAAAAATCTGAAGATGTCGAGCTTTGTGCTTGATGGCATGATGAATCCACACAAAACTCTTCATGTTGAGGGAGATCCGGGCCTCATCCAAGGAAACAGTGCCATCACGCAATAGCAGCAAATGGTCCGCAAACTTCCCCAGCTTGTGCTCATCCACACGGCCTGGATTGTTTCCATACCTGAAGTCTTCATGGTCGATATAAATGAATGGCGTAGAGGCCCAGAGGTAACGCCACCTCGGTGAGAGAAGACTTGTGCGCACGACCTCTGGCATTGTCAGGAAGGACATCACATGGTGCAGCAGATTGTCAGAGAGGCTGCTAAGCCTGTCAACACCATCAGTGTTGTCTCGCGCACTCTTGGAACCACTTGGAACAGATGCTGGTGTAGACATTTTGCCTAAGAGGTCGGCTGCATGAATCCACAAGGAGCAAATGCAATGCATAAATAAATAATCAGAAGTACAGATATACACACTGCAAAATCATAGGAACACTGGATGAGATGATATGGTTTCTTTTTCAGCTGAAAACTGTAGAGGAGGCCCGGACAGTAAATTTTTGTTAAAAGAAGAATGTGGTTACAAGGAAGAGTGATATGACATACATGAGACTATTTAGATCATGAAGCAACTTTGCTGGTGATCACACAATGCAACTCTATGTAAAATACAGTTTAGCAAAGTAAAATACATATGCGGCCTTGAGCAAAAAATTGTGGAACTTGTAATCCATAAATGCCAGCATCCTTGTGGAGAAGGCATGCCTACAATATTGCTTCGGAGCTAACAGCTAAGCAAAATAATCCGAACTGGGTTAGCCCCCAATCCGTTACTTGAACCATAACATTGGGCCTGACAATATGATACGAAGAGGTAAGGGGAGCACGATTTGGACATACTAATAGGAATTTGCTAAGAAATCATGTTCTCTAACATATCGAAAGAAGTCCAAGAATCACTGTTTTGAAAATTTCTATCGATATTCTTCTAAGAATTTCAAGTTACAACAGTTAAACATAAGCTCAACAGAGTACTGAATCAGTCTGCAACAAATAGAAATTTGTGCCCATTACACAATTACTCTTGATAAAGAGAGTACGTATGGTCTGCTTCATTTGCCTACCAAAAATGGAAACACTGTGATCACTAAATGCCTTCCCACATATCTCTAAAACAAGCTACCAGTTACAGTACTCACTTAAGTATATTTTCCCTAAGAACTGTTCATACCGAATTGCATGTAAACACCAGTATGCAAACTATGCATCCCATTGCTTTCAAGATACTAGGGAGCACCGAATCGCAACAAAATGGAACAAATAGTTTATTTGCAAAACGCACAATAGTAATCTAGAGTGGAACCAAATCGAGCAACATTATGAATCTCTGCATAATCTACAGGCAAAGTTTGGAACGCACTAATCAACCTGAATCGCAGCCAAATCGAACACTTTCTCTTTCCAATCTGCAAAAACGCGCGAGTAATCTAGCGACCAAATTACTCACGCACACATCATCTTGCTTGGTGAAAACAATTGGCACCATTACTCATACGCACGCACTGGTCGAGAGAGATGCCCTGCCCTCCCAAGATTTCGTAAGCTAAATCAGGAAGGTGTGCTGACCTAGCGAGCGGTCAGGGACATGGGTCTGCTGCAATGGCGTCCGAGCACCCGATCCACGCGTCCGGCCACGGGGGCGCAGCAAGCCGGCGCGGATCTGGGCAAGTAGGGGAAGCGACGGCGGCGGCGAGAAGCAACAGCCGTCGAACTCTCGCTATCTAGTAAATGACGGAGAATGTGTTATTTTTTAATTTGTTACACGAAACTATTATGTTTAGGCATTTGCTAAAACACATTGTCCGATTGTGTTTTTGCGAGATACTATTACAATTTTGTGGCACATTTGTCAGAGCGCACGGCATGGTCAAAAATAGAAAGTTTTGACACTTTTGCCCATGTGACATGTTATGGGCGGGTTTGAAAAAAAAATGTCAAACTTTCATTTTTTAGCCGTGCGGTGTGTTCTGTCAATGTGCCACAAAATTGTAATGGTACTTGACAAAGACACAATTTTGCGGTGTGTTTCAGCAATGCCTAAAAATAACGGTGTCTTGTAGCAAATTTTCCTTTTTTTAGGTTGCTACCACTTTTGGTTGAGTGGACACATAAAGCCATTTTTGGGGCTGGTCATGGACTGAAAACACTGATTATTCGTTTTGCTGGTCTTAATCCGTTTTCTGGCAGGTGGGGCCCGCTGTCCGGCGTGACGTGGCGTCCACCCTGATGGTATGAGGCCACGGCCGTTAGGTTCTCGTCAAACGTAACATATCCCCTGCTTCCGACCGCGGTCGCCTCCTGTAGTTGTCTTGCTCGCTTTCTTCCTCGTTGTAGGTCCAGCTCTTCGCCGCCCGTCGCCGTCGCGCTTCCGTCTCCCCCACCGGCGACAATGGTTTCTTGGGGCGATGGAGAGAAGTCTTCAACTGATCCGAGCGCCGATTCGGAGGTATTTCATCCATTCCCCGTTAGCTAGGGTTAGGGTTCATATAGATTTGGGGATTTCCGATTTGGGGCACGAATTTGGTGTAGTTACTGTGTACAGGGTCCAACTACAATGTACGACTCCGATTACAACGGAGTAGCCAATGATGGAGAAAATCCAATCCGTTGTAAATACAATGTCGTGGCTACCAGAAATGTGGCCTTCGAGGGATGTTGGACTGGCAGGAGGTTCTTGACCCGTGCAGGCCAGATGTGTGCAATTTTTGAAATGGTATTCAGATAAATTGATGCAGATCTAGCTCTTTTTAGGCTCACAGATTGTTCTTTGTATAACACTACAATTGCAGTTTGGTGAACCTTGTGACTTATTGGGTTGATGATGTATGGTCTGATTCACTGTGCAAATGCCTCACAAAGCTCTGGGAGATATATTCAGAAGTGAAAGAAAGTAGAGTTCATGCTGCACTAGACCATGTTGAAGCAAAGTACAAGTTGCAGGATGAGATTTCCAAGCTGCACACTGACCTGAGGAATGCCCAAGATGAGCTAAGCTTGTGGTTGAAGAAAAGCAGGTGACACTAGCTCTCTCATAGTGGGAGTGATTTCCCAGCTAGCCTTTCTAGCACCATCTCTCTTCCCATCATGCCTAACCAACCAACATTGTTACTATAAGTTTATTCCTAACATCCAAAATGTACTTGTTGAACACTTCACTCAGATTGTTGTTTACCAAGTCAGTTTGAAGATTGTTGTTTACCAAGTCAGTTTGACAATTTGTATCAAATGCCCATCTTGCCTAGGTATGCACTGGAATCTTTGAAAACCAAAGCCAAGCTTGCTCACATTGCTTCTTCATCTCATCCATTCCTTTCTCAAAACCATCTTTAGTGTATGAATAAGAAGCAGTGTCCATACACTTCTTCAGATCCGATAGCTGAAATACCTGTTGTCTGGAAATTGGCATAGATGTGCCTAAGGCAGATCCTCTCCTTGCGCGTCCTCGTCCGCCACGGCCTCCTAGGACGCCGCCGCCTGCACGCGAGGCTAGGACCGCCCTCTCCTCGAGCCGGCCTTGCCCAAGCTCGGCCCCGCTGCCACGGACGGCCGCCGTCCCCACCGGTCCCTCGTGCCTTACGCCACCTACTCTACTGCCCACGCCTTGCTTCTCCCTGACGCGCCGCCGCAGCCAGGGATCCCCGCTTCCCTCCCATGCCTCCTTCTTGGCCGGCAGCACCCAGGCGACCGGGCCTGAGCCGCTTCCGGGCCCTGCTGTAGGTCTACGCACCGTCACCATGGCCTCCCTCCTGCTCTAGCCGGCCGCCGCCGTCTGCGTCCTCCTTTCTTGTCGATGCCGGCGCCTCCCTGTCCCCACCTTGCTGCGCGTGGGAAGGGATCGTGGTGAGCCTCGCCTCCCTACGTGGACCGCTGTCCTGCGGCCTTGCTCGAGCCCGTCCCCGTCCGCATGCGTGCCCCTTGCCAAGCGCTTTGACCTTCAGCCTCGGCCTCGTGCCCGTCCATGTCCCCTTGTTGTGCTCGCCGGACATGTTCTGTGTGCGCGTGCTCTTGGGGATGTGTAGTGAGATGTGGTGGTAGACGCGTGAAGAGGATGTTGTGGCACTTGTATCACCCCGAAGGGATACTACAACATGTGAACAATTCTTTTGGAGACTCCAGGCGGACAAGAACATCAAGATGGACAAGTATTCGAAAAGACCGACAACAAAGAATCCGAAGACCGTGGGTACCAAGTTCGCCATCAGTGAATGTGAAGGAACCCGAGCCCCTCGGAATGACAAGATCGCCGCCCCGGATCCGAAGCCTGACCCGAAGACCCCTTTTCCCGGATTCGAAGACCGATCCTGCCAAAGACCAAACCCGAACCCTCGGAACCAAGATCTTCGACCCCTAATATGTGTGACCCCTTTTCTCGAGACCCCCTTATTTTTGTAATATATGACATACATTTGTTGCATATGAATCATTCATACTCGCATGCATATTGTGTGTTTTGGGGGCCTTATGCCGATTATCTCATAATTAAATATGGGGACCATATGCAGGCGAATCTAGTCTTATATTGGCTCTATTTAAATTTGTGTAGCGAACCGATGCCATATTTTGCCTTGATAAGACAACATTTAAATTTCGAGGTATCTAAATAACCTGAACCACTTAAATATTTGTCGGGACCTTAGTTCCGCTTAATATTGTCTAATTGCATCTCACTTTTTCCATGTCATACATTATATATGCACCATGCCCGATCTTCTGCCGTAGTATTAAATAGTGATTTGCTTCTTCACGGATTAGGTCGATGAGTTGATGCGAGTATCGACCCGATCTTCGGATAAATCTTTGACAATATTTTCAAGCGAGCATTCTCACCCTTTCTACCTAATTTACTTTTGTAGTATTTATTTCCTCCTATTTATCTATTGCTACATGTGTTGTGATGCTTTAGTTTTTGTACCCGTGATATCCCTTGCAACCACTATATTGCCTTGGACACCTCCTATTACCTGTTGTTTGGTAGATAGTCGGCCTTGCATGTCGTAGTCGCTTGCTCGGGTGATGTTTCGTGTCGTCAAGTGCCACAATTGTTGGAAGGTTGCCATATGCTTAATGTTGGAGATGATCATGACTCAAATTTCAACTTGATATTAAATTTCTGGGAATAGTTATAACTAATGCAGAGGCACTGGTGGGCAATAGATGTGATTTGGTTTTTAACCGCTCACTGGTATCCCGTAGGACCCCGAGTACTTGATACCTATTCCTTGACTATTCGCACTATCCGCGTGTGGGATAATGAATCCCCTTAGTGAGAGCTTGAATCATATCTTACTTCTTGAGGCCACAAACTAGTTTGGGGTTTTATTACTATCTTGTACTTATGACATGTTTACTGCTTTATTTACTATTATTGCTCATGGAGAGCATTTACTACTGTACTATTTAGGTAAGCGGAGTGTTTTCGCGGTATCAACAAGCCTAGTCACACTTTCGGGTTCCTAGTCGTTTACAGCCATTGACGCAAACCTCTGGGTCCATTCCGGAGCCGGCCAACTTCGTCGCGAGTAGCTTGGTGCGGTGGCCCCCTGAAATATTGTATGAATCTTGTGATTGCTTTGTCGTGATACCTCGTTGGGTTTTAATTTGGTTTTTCCAGGGTTGATCATGCGTGTGTTGCTATTTGTGCCCCCTACAGGGTAAACCTTTTTGAAAGTCATGTCCGCGGTTATGGACGACTTGGAGCATAGTATCTCGATCATAGACAACTATAACTAAAGTAGTGTTATAAATTTGACTCTGAAATGACTAGTAATCAGCTTTCACTACAACGAATGGCTAAATAAAAGTACCAACAACTGCTGGAATTGGGATGCCTCATGCTATATGTATCTGACTAGTAAGTATTGCATCTACAACGACATGGTTAACTAAAAGTGCCCACTGCTTATTATATCAGGATGACTTATGCTATCTATATCTGACTAGTAATTGTTGCAAGTTTAAGGGAATGAGTAAAACTGCCAACTGTGTGATTTCCTCGGTGGACTTCCTCGTTTGGTCTCGAGGGGGAAATACCAGGATGGTTATATTTGGTGCTAGTATCAGGTTGGATCCGAATTGTTCTTTCTTATCCCTATCTGATAACCGATAGTTATATCGAGTCTCTATAGGTCGTTTAGTGCATGTTGTGTTGCCTCTTAAGTCCACCATAATGACCCACAAGTGTAGGGGATCGCAACAGTCTTCGCGGGTAGTATTACCCAATTTATTGATTCGACACAAGGGGAGTCAAAGAGTACTTGCAAGCCTTAACAAGTGAGTTGTCAATTCAGCTACACCTGGAAATAGTTCTTGCTCACAGAAGTTTATCAGTAGTAATAGTTTGTAGTAGCAACAGCAACAGTGAAACAGGAGCAATAGTAACAATAACGGTAACAGTAGGATTCGAGTGCGGTAGGCATAGGGATGGATGGACGGGCGTTGCATGGACGAGTCTAAACATGTAACTTCAAGATCTAGGGCATTTCAGATAAATAATAACAAGCATCCAAGTAGTAAACAATCCTAGGCATGTGCTCCAAATATAGTCATATGTGCTCGCAATGAGAACTTGCACAACATCTTCTGTCCAGCCAGCCCGTGGCGTAGGCCTCTAGGGAACTACTGGCAATTAAGGTGCTCCTTTTAATAGAGCACCGGAGCAAAGCATTAACACTCCATGAACACATGTGATCCTCACACCACAACCATCCCCTCCGGTTGTCCCAATTATTGTCACTTTTGGGGCCTTTGGATCCGAACAATGATATGTGTACACAACTTGTAGATAAGATCACAAACAATACTATCATAATGATTCAATAATAAGTTCAGATCTGAGATCATGACACTCAGGCCCTAGTGACAAGCATTAAGCACAACAAGTTGCAACAAAGTCAAATAGCACTAATGGAGATACTAGGCACTATGCCCTAACAAATCTTATTCGGTTACATGATAGAACTCATCCAATCTCTACCATCCCCAAGCCTACAGCGAGGGATTACTCACTCGTGGATGAGGGAAACATCAGTGGTTGATGGAGGTGCATTGGTGATGACGATGGCGATGATGCTCTCCAAATTCTCCGTCCTGGCAGGATGCCAGAACGGAGTTTCTGGATCCGAATCTTGGTTTCTGGTGGCGGCGGCGGAGCGAAACTATTTCTAGAAAACTATTGAACCCCCCTTGGTTTTTAGGTCGAAAGGCAACTTATAGGCGCAAAGGGAGGCCGAGGGGGTGCCTAGGGTGGCTACACCCCCTCCAGGCGCGTCCAATGGTGGGCCCACGCCTAGGGTGGGTGTGGCCCCCTAGGCCTCCTCTCCGTCTCGTCTTCTGGCTCCGTGGATCTTCTGGTGAAATATAGTTTTTGGCATATTTTCCGGGATTTTTCGTGATAGTTGATTTTCTACACAAAAACAAGACACCAAGGTAATTCTGCTAAAAACAGCGTCAGTCCGTGTTAGTTCTATCCAAATCACTCAAGTTTAGAGAAAAAACAATGGCAAAGTGTTCGAGAAAGTAGATACGTTTTGGACGTATCACACCATACCTATGTAGGCGAGGACTGCCGAATTCTAAGACTCGTCGTGTACTGGCCTCAGTATTGACCACTCTCTTTTTTCCTTTGCCCTTTGTCGGCACCCCTTTTGTTTGAGCAGGTTTTGAGATCGGCGTCGTTAGCAGGGTTACCCTTCCGGCTTGGCCTGGGCAAGGTTATGGACGCCATTGGTTATTCTTCAAGGCTCTTAGCCTCATTTGCATCTTTACCATAGTCAGATGTTGTATCATTTTGAAGGTGATTTGGATCTTTGTATTGTATATTTGTATTCTTGACTCTTGGAGTCGTTGTTGTATATATCTGTTCTGTGGGTTCCATCATGGACTATTGTGTAATGGTATTACTTCGTTTTCCACCCGCACGAAAGTGTCTGGTGGGCACCTTTGAATCGTTTCTATGCGGGTTTGGCGAGAATCGCTAAAACTTGCATTGGGCCGATCCGAGCGTGTTACAGAGTGGTATCAAAGCTCAGCATTTACGATACCCCACTAGTCCATCCTGTAGGATAACCTAGCTAACGGACGTTGTAGAGTGTCAAAACTATTTTGAAAAATCGATTTGATAGATCTGATTAGATCTGCTTTTACTCCTTACCCCTGTGCTATTCTCTTCTTACCTCTTCGTGATTTGAATTTGCCCTCTTACCTTTTCTTCGAGTCCAATAATTCTCGTGGGTGGGTTCCATCATACCTCTAGGGTTTCTCTTCTTCCTCTTGTAACGGTGCTTCGACATCCGGTCTTCATGCTATCTGATGGATCTTTCATTTGTTGTATCTTTCAGTGGATCAAAAATTCACTAAAATTTTTCTTTGTATCTTCCGGTGTTCTCCTTCGCGATGACCTCTTCTACGTCAGATCTAATGAAGAGCCTACATCATTCCTCTGTTTCCAAACATCGCTTTTCAAGGTCTTAAGTTTGAATTCTGAGAGTTGGTTGTATAATTATCATATTCATGTGCAGAGTAATGCTTTGGGTGCTCGATGGATTGATCACCATCCAACTACTCTTATCATTCGCTCTTGTACATCGAATCGGTGGATCAAGTGATACGTCGGAAACGTATCTATAATTTTTTATGATCCATGCTTGTTTAGTATCTACTTTGCTTTGCTTTATCTACACTTTGAGGTGTTTTTATATCTTTTGGTTTTCTTAGTTTTTGTTTGGTTTGCTTAGTTGTTTAGTTTGCTTGAATAAAGTAGTTTGGACCCCCATTCTAGATGTGTTGTTTTGCAAATAAGTTGCTTGGTATTGGAAAGGAGTAGGAAGTTCTTGCTTGATAAGTGCAAGAGGAGCTTGCATTGAATGTGACTTAGACTTTAGCATGACATGCTAGGTGTTGTTTTGACCTTATGCTTAGTGATTATTGCTGTAGCATGTCTTGTTCCAAACAATTGGGATTGCTTAGTGTGCCTTGAAGAAATTATGCGTTGTTTTAGCATGAAAAAGCATAGTATTGTGGTATTCTCCTTTGATGCTATGTTTGGGTTGACTTGGCACATGATCACACCATGTTATGACTATCAAAAGTCACCATAGCCTCTATGATCATTTAGTCCTTGACTTATAGTACCACTCTATGCTTTGATTAGTAATGCTTTGTTGCTCTGCATGATTATGGCCATTATTGCTCTCTTAGTTGGTTGCTCCCAGTCTTTTGCTAGCCTCCACTTGTATGAGTAAGTTCTACTCATGCTTCCAACTCCCAAGAAACCAAGTTATTCCAAAGTGTCCACTATAAATTCCTATGCATGGTGTGTTGCACCATTAGTATATTCTTGTTTTCAACTATCTTCCAATTAAAAACTATTTTGTTATGTGAAAACTTAGTGATTAAAGCCCTCACGAACTTGATGTCACACTTTATATTCTTTGCCCCTAATAAACTTGAACCATTGTGTCGTCTATGTTGTATATGCTTGCACTTACACGTTAGAATTAGCAGAACCGTGCTGTCATGGGTAACGTTTTCAACATTGCACTTGTACTTTGTACTCAGTTGATATCATGCTCTTTTGTCTATGGATGTCACCGTGTGAAATAAAGAGGGAACTTGTAAGTCCATGGAGTTTGTATTTTGTGTTAGAGAAACGTTTGGGCCACTAGCCTAAGCCATGCCTAATCATGGTGGAAACTTGTAGCATCACCATAGTGAGCTATCTATGAAGCATCCTCAATAAAAAGCTATGCACATAGTAAATAAAAAGATCACTGAGATGCTCATTGTCTGTTTGCCTTGTCATTTTGGTTATGGGATATCTCCTGTACCATGTGCAAGGGGTACCCCGTTGGCGGTTCTCTATGATATGCATGTACTTTAAATGACAAGAACTTACAGGTGACTGAAGTTGAGTAGCATGAGGTGTGGCCCTTGTATTCAAGGGACTTGAGATTGCCAACTTATACTTCATCAAGCATATACTCCATAGTTTGTTCACTTTAACCTTAATCACTTCAAGATGCTTATTATAGGGTCAATGAGGGCTGAACGCTAACAAGTACCATAATTTTTGGAAGCTCTTTTTGAAACTTGAAATCCCTGCTTCCCTTTGTGAAGGGCCTTTATTCCACCATTATTTGAGTCTCCACCTTCCTCCTTTAGGCACCATTAAGAGAGCATAGTTGCATTCTGTGTGCAGTGTCCCAAAGCTTATTGATTGATGCATATTGTGATATTACTTGTTCTTGTGCTATTTGTTTCTAGTCACCCTAGTGAACTTTGAAGGTGTCATATGCATCTATTTGCTACTCTATGAGGGACAAGCTGAATTCCACTATGCCATGTTTTTTGTATGTGAAACAAACAAACATTTTTCAATGCATGTTATTCATGATCTTTGTTTCTAGCCTTTCATGTTGCATGCATAGTTACTATGTCCTATTGTTAGAACTCCATCTTTCATGCACATGTTTAGAGTTCTTTGATCCCAACTTTCAATGCTTGCAAATGGTTTGATCTTGGTTTTGATGGTGCATGTCACCTCAAAAATTATTCTTTTTATCACTTACCTACTTGAGAACGAGCAGGAGTTAAGCTTGGGGATGCTTGATACGTCGGAAACGTATCTATAATTTTTGATGCTCCATGCATGTTTAGTATCTACTTTGCTTTGCTTTGTCTACACTTTGAGGTGTTTTATATCTTTTCTGGAACTAACCTATTAACAAGTTGCCACAGTGCCAGTTGCCTGTTTTCTTCTATTTTTGGTTCCAGAAAGGCAGAAATTTAATATTCTCATAATTGGACGAGACAAAAGCCAAAGTCAATATTTTACCGTGGGGGACACGAATCCAGAAGACGAGACGGCGAACCGAGGCGACATAAACCACTTAGACGTGCGGGGGTGGGTGGTGCACAGGTAGGGTGTGGCCCCCCTGGTCGCCTCTCGGCCTCACCTCTTCGCCTATAAGAAGCCCCCGATGCAGAAACCCTAGGCACCCAATCAAATCTCCACGAAACCGTCGGTAGCCGCCGCCACCCTCATCCCTAGATCAGGGGATCTGAAGTTCTTCCCGGCACCCTACCGGAGGGGAGATCATCCCAAAGGCCTTCTCTCTGGTATAATGCGTGAGTAGTTCCACCTTGGACTATGGGTCCATGTAGTAGCTAGATGGTTGTATCTCCTCCTTGTCCTTTCATTTATAGATCTTGTTAGCTCCGTTCATGATCAAGATCTAATCTATTTGTAATCATGCATGTTGTGTTCACGGAGATCCGATGGATATTGAGATTATTATGTCAGTTTGGTTAATGGTTTTGTCTTTATGATTCTATCATGTCTGTTTTGTTTGTGATCTTGCATGCTCTCCGTTGTTAGTAGCTATCTTGGACAAGTAGTTGCTAGTGACTCCAAGAGGGGGTATTTATGCTCGATAGTGGGTTCATGCCTCTAGTTTCCAAGGGAAGTGACAGAAATATCTTCGGTTGTAGATGTGCTGTTGCCACTAGGGAGAAAACAACGGTCTCTTGTTCATGGAACAAGTGGATTGTTTACCTTACACACTTTGCTTAAAGCAGTTGTCTGTTGCTTGCAACTTAATACTGGAGGGGGTTCATATGATAACCTGAAGGTTGACTTCTAGTCATAGATGCAGTTGGATGGCGGTCTATGTGTATTGTTGTATTGCCCAATCGAATCTCATAGGATCTTTCTGACTAGTATTGCATTGTTATGCCTTGCTCAGTTCCTGTCAATTGCCCTGCTGTAATTTGTTTATCCTTCATGCCATGTTGTTTATCTAAGGAGAGCACCTCTAGTGAACTATGGACCCCGGTCCAATCTTTACCATTGATACTGTAGGGTTCGCAGCATAGAAAACAAAAATTTCCTACGATGGGAACAACTATGCACCAAGATCTATCTACTAGATACAAACAACGGGCGGATGTATATCCGTAGAGAACATACCCTTTAAGACCGACAAAGCTTAACGAGTCCAAGCTCGTGGTTGATATAGACGATCTCTTGCCGATCTCAAGATCGAGAGGAAGTCCTAGCGCCGCAAAACAGCAGCGCATCCGTGCTCGCACACACGTTCGAGGCACCGAGCAACCTCCGCCTCCTCGCTCCAGCGATGCAGCGGAAGCACAACTCTTTCTTGCCGAAAAGCCACCGGGAACATGTATCTCGCTAGTCCGAGACCATGGGGGATAAATTCTAGAGGGGGAGAGAGATCCTTCACGAGGAGGTGTGAGTGAGAGAGAGGGAGGGGGGCTCCTTTTATAGGGAGAGGGGGGCACCCAAGGGGCCATGCGCCCAGCCATGGGGCTGCCCCCACCTCTTCCACATTCATGTGGGTGGACACTCCACTCACTCAAATGCCTTTCAATTCCCTCCACTCAAAAACCCACTCAAATTCCCATTAAATTTCCACCAAATTTAATGCAAACTCTCATTAAACAAAACTCCTTTTATTTATTCAGAATTTTGTCAATTACTTTAATGACAAACATTCACATATAACCCCTTGCTAGTATTTCATTTCACATGCAGAAACACTTTCTGCAATTTCACCCGAAAACCCGTTTCGGTATCTAGTGAAATAAATTCCTGCGCTTGTTATTCTTTTCGGCATGAAAATTTTGCTCCAAATGGATTTTGGTGTCTCTTAAGTGTGTCACCCTACGGTTCGCGAATAATGCGGACATGATCGAGACCCCTCTCAGATCAATAATCAGAAGCGGGATCTGGAGATCCATACTGACTCCCACACATTCAACGATGACTTTCTTGTGATCGTCGGAACCTTTTACGCTAGTATCTTAATCCCTTTGTTTCGCGATATATTACATGTCCGAGATTCGATCATCGGTATCTCCATACCTAGTTTGATCTCGTTACTGACATGCACTCTTTTCTCGTTCCCGTGATATAACATTCTAGTGATCAAATCATTTGCTTGCAAGCTAACCAATGTGATATCACCGAGAGGGCCCAGAGTATATCTATCCGTCATCGGGATGAACAAATTCCACTCTCGATCCATGGGCCTCAACATAACACTTTATTAGTTCTGAATCCATCTTTATAATCACCCTGTTACGGTGTGACGTTTGATGTTATCAAGAAACTCTTCCAGTGTTAGTGATTGACATGATCTCATGGTCTAAGGGTTAGGATCACTTCGTAAGTTGTTATAGCAATATAAACTCAAAAACTTTGATCGTAATGCTATACTTCGGATGAATGTTCATCACATCATTACACTAATGTTGTGACCTCGTTATTAACAACATCCAATGTCTATGATCAGGAAACCTTGATCATCTTGTTAATCAACGAGCTAGTTTATAAGAGAGGCATAACTAGGAACTTCCTTTTTGTTTATTAAACACACATGTATTAACGTTTCTGTATTAATACAATTATAGCATGTAAAATAAACATTTATCATAAACAAGGAATACGATAATAACCACTTTATTATTGCCTCTCGGGCATATTCCCTTCAGTCTCCCACTTGCACTAGAGACAATAATCTAGTATGAAAACTTTGCGTATTGAACACTTATGGCTTTCCGGTGTTCCATATACGCAATTGCAAGTGGTTAACATAATCTACGGATCTGACGCTTCAGGTCCACGTGTATTTGCATATCTTTGCGTCTCCACGCATCACTCATTCTCCAATGAGATGGCATTGTATAAATTTGGTCTTTCGGTGAGACCTTTAGTTCCTTGGGGTTAAACCATGTCGATACTATTGTCATACAATATATCTTTAGTGTTAGCCCGTCGCGAACCACACCTTAGTTTGATTTCAAACTACTTGACACAAATTCCCTCCTTTGCTGCTACTATAGCAGTCATATACTTAGCCCTTTTGTTGTAGTATTCGTCACAATGTCTTAACTTTGGAATTCATCCAAATTCATCATGGAAACTTTCTTTCCATTTCATTGTGCCACCCATAGTTTAAATTGAGATAAACTTAATTTGTATCTTGTGACAAAACTAGTATCAATGTAACGCTTTACAATGAACTATTTATAATTGTTTGTCACCTCTACACAAATATATTCTTAGTTCTTCCAAAAGATCATAAGAATATCCTTACTATCGTCCAATGATCATTTTATGATTCATTCTGGTATATGCTCATAACACTTAGAGCATAGGACTTATCTGGATATGTACATATCATGGTATGATTGATCAAAACATTCTCGTGATTTCACTCATCAAGTGTCAAAGCACTTGAATCTTGTTTCACTTATCAAGTGTCGATACACTTGAATCTTGATTTAATTCCTTTCCATGCGACAAGAACCGTTTCTTGTCGTTTCTATATTGAACTCCTTCAATATCTCATATATGTACATTTGGCACAACCATATTAGCATCACAGTCTATCCACTATAGACATTCATGCTAAATATTCGGGTTTTGCCTAAGTCTTTCATCAAAATGAAATTCTTAACCTTTGTCAATAAAAATACATCATTTCTAATCAACAAGATGTCCTTCACATAATATATTAGAAATATGTCTCAGCGTTCCCACTTAATTTCTTGCAAATGCAAGCATCTTCATCGTCTCCTGATGAAAACTCCTTTTCATTAAGGTGAAGATTCCAACTCCGTGATGCTTACTTCAACCATTGAAGTTTGCATGCCCTTTTAGCATCCTTTGAATTTTAACAAAACCCTTTGGATCGTGTCATGTACACGTCCTAGGTAACCATTCTATTAGAAGAACTTTGTTTTGTTTATTCATCTACCATATAACAAATTATATGTAGTGGTTGCTTCTTTAATCCGTCCAGACTAAATATCGCTATGAAAGATCAAATCTTGTCATAGTCAACTCCTTGAACATTGTCGTAAAATAATTTACGACATGTCGACTATTTCATATATATGAAACATCCATGTCTGTTTCTTTATAGATCCAAATACGACCGATAGGTTTTTACACCTTTCTGGAGGGTCTTCCAAGTTCAAAACTTTATTTCTCGTGTATGGAACTATCACGGATTTTATGGCTTCAAGCCATTTGACGGAGTCAGGTACCATCATCGATTCTTTGCATATAGTCGGTTCATCATTGTCAAACAATAATGATTTACTCTCAAATCTTAGTATTTGATTGTCTATCCGACCGACTTGGTTCAATAAGAACTTAGATCTCCATGACCACAACCTTTGAGGCACATAAGCTATGAGCATTATGGCAGCCTCCGGAACGTTTTCCGGCGCTGCGCAACTCAGCACATTTAGCTGAGGTTCGTTAACCTTATCAAAGTTCTATTGTCCTCCCACTTAACTTTTGCGAAAAATTCCTTTTTCAAGAAACTTCACATTTCAAGCGACAAACCCTTTTGTCCTTGGTGTTATGGAGGAATAACCAATTGTTATTCGAAATAACCTACAAAGACATGCTCATCCGACTTTGGTTGTAAACATCTTACTTATGTTTAGCATACCAAAATTTAAGAAATGACAACTTGGGTTTTACCCCAAACCATAACTTCCATGGTGTCATTTCAACGGATCAAGATGGAGCTCTTTTCAGTGTAAAAGCGGTAGTCTCTAAAGCTTTAATCTTTTAAAACATAATGGCAGTTTTATAAATAACATCTTTGATCCAACCATGTCAAACAAGGTTTCATTACAAATCTCAAACACTCCATATTCCTATGGTGTTTCGGGATATGTAAATCTAGGTGTTTTGCTAAACTTGCAACTCAAATAAATCCCTTTATGATAAAATCATAATTTATTTATTTTCTTGTTACACTTGTAACTCAAACAAATCCCTTATGATAAAATCATAAACCATTTATTTTCTTGTTACAATGATTTTCCACTTCATCTTGAAAGTCTTTGAAATGTTTTTCAAATATTTCATACTTCTTTCTCATTAAGTGAATATTCACTCAAATTTCTGGAGAAAGCATATGAAGTTGAAACCCATCGCTTACGACTACACGTAATGGTATACATACATCGATATGTATAAATTCCAATAATTTAGTCGTTCGTTCTTCTTTGGCCTTTGAACGAAGTTTTAATTATCACGTGGAAGGTCTCACAAGCGTCACTTGATCAAATCAAAGACTCCAAAAATCCATGAAAATGGAGTTTCTTCATGTTTTATTTCCAATATAATTTAAACAGCGATGTCACTTCATAAGTGATCTTTCAATCATTTGTCTTGCGACATTTTAGCATTAGGTTTTATGGATGTGATTTCTCCAACTAGATTTGTAAATCATCCATCTTATATGGAATACGGTAATTATTGGAACAACATTTGTTCTCATAATACCTGATTCAAATAACAATTATTAAAACAAATCTTGAAGTCAAGCTTTGATGTCAACGAGAAATACAAACAACGGTTTGTTTGTTTTTGATGAACATCATCACATATTTTCTTGCTAGTTACTTAGGCCATTGTGGTTCATGAATTGCGTCGTTCTGTATGAAATTTCATACCAACCAATTCGGTATCCAATACCCAAGAACCACATTGTTTAACAAACAAAGAATACAACCATAACATGTATATCATATATATACCTAAATTGGATATTTCCAATCTTTTCTTTTCTGCCAAATATATTTTATAGATTCTCTTTCAGCATTTCCTTTTCCTTTTTAAAAGAATCTATCAACATCAAAAGTGGCGCCATATACATGACACATAATCCAAAGCGTGTATATTCAAATAATAATACCTTTGGACTTGCACTTTGAAGTAGATCACCATCATCAAAATGATCGGTATTCTTTCAAAATCCATTCTTTTGTAATCTTTCAGTGTAGTAAACACTTTACATACATCTTCTATTCATCCTTATCATGACGACTTTCATGATCAAGCTACTGTAGCATATAAAGGCGAATCGTGAGTATAACATTACTTTCCAAAACCCTTTTGGATGATTAGGATGTCTAGCATCTCCAACCTTCGTAAATTCTCATCCAATATGAGAACATATATTATACTCTATCATATTGCAACCAAAACATTGTTTCAGATATCGTTATATCTGCCACACATGATGGTTTCTGAAACAATTCTTTCAGCTCCTAGATAAACTTGATATTAAAACGATCAAGAATCATGGAGGCAAACATGATACTTAAGATACTAACACTGGAATTGTTACTCTCGATTTAATACCAATTATTAAATTTCATGGAGTAAATAGAGTTTGCTGAAAGTTTGCAATAGGACTTTAAACTTTGATTGACACTCAACACAATACGATACCAGTTCGTAAAGTAAATATCCAGAATTATATAGTTCTATTATCTCAATTACAACTATGCATAAGGTAGTGAACGAATGACAATGACTACAACAAATTATGCAAATTCACTTTGATTTAATTTATGATAAATTGAGTTCTACTAATCCAAATTAGAAATGAACTCCCACTCAAAAACGACATCCCTCGTGTCTTTTTGGTGATTACATGAACCAAATCCACTACACCAAGTCCGATCATCACGTGAGTCGGTGTAGCTTCAAAGGCGAGCATCCATATGGTCATCATATCAAAACATATGACTCATGCTTAACCTTTCGGTCCGTGTTCCGAGGCCATGTCTGTACATGCTAGGCTTGCCAAGTAAGAACCTTAGTATTCGCGTGTGTAACTGTCTTACACCCGAGATATGCTCGTGGATTCAAGTACACCCGATCATCACGTGATGTCTTGAAGCGACAAAACATTGTCGGTGCATACTTAAGGAAGAACACATTTTTATCTTGATATCTAAATGAGGGATCATCTTATTATGCTAATAAAACGGCAAACAAGCAATATAAGATGCAATCAAAACATCACATGCTTATAAGTGAAATGATATGGTTCCCACATATGATCTCCATCATGTGCATCGTGGTATGATCTCTATCATACCTTTATGTGTAAGGCCAAGGTCTGTGGAACTTACACGCTATGTGTGTTGTAAGAGTATCATCTCATACTTCTACTTACAATATCACCATATCATAACACTAGCCCAGCAACAATCTAAACTAGACGCCTCTAATTTATCCATTGCAAGTTTTACGCGGCTTAGGGCTTTCGAAGATAGAACCGTTCTTACCTACGAACATGAACCACAACGAGGATAACCAAATTGTTGACAACTCGTTGCAAATTAGATATTGACTATACTAGGAGAGACAGACACCCGCTAGCCACTTATGCCAAACTAGTTGCATGTCAAGCGTGGAACAGGTCTCATGTGCGAGGACATGTAAAGTTTGTCCGGGCCGCTTCATCCCACTATGCCACCAATATCCAAAGTACAACTAAGAAGCAATAAAATGATCATCATCGCCCACATACTCATATGTGTACTACCCGTGCAAAGTATCTACGCATAGATCCGGCTCTGATACCACTGTAGGGTTCGCAGCATAAAAAACAAAAATTTCCTACGATGGGAACAACTATGTACCAAGATCTATCTACTAGATACAAACAACGGGCGGATGTATATCCGTAGAGAACATACCCTTTAAGACCGACAAAGCTTAACGAGTCCAAACTCGTGGTTGATGTAGACGATCTCTTGCCGATCTCAAGATCGAGAGGAAGTCCTAGCGCCGCAAAACAGCAGCGCATCCGTGCTCGCACACACGTTCGAGGCACCGAGCAACCTCCGCCTTCTCGCTCCAGCGATGCAGCGGAAGAACAACTCTTTCTTGCCGAAAATCCACCGGGAACATGTATCTCGCTAGTCCGAGACCATGGGGGATAAATTCTAGAGGGGGAGAGAGATCCTTCACGAGGAGGTGTGAGTGAGAGAGAGGGAGGGGGCCCGTTTTATAGGGAGAGGGGGGGCACCCAAGGGGCCATTCACCCAGCCATGGGGCTGCCCACACCTCTTCCACATTCATGTGGGTGGACACTCCACTCACTCAAATGCCTTTCAATTCCCTCCACTCAAAAACCCACTCAAATTCCCATTAAATTTCCACCAAATTTAATGCAAACTCTCATTAAACAAAACTCCTTTTATTTATTCAGAATTTTGTCAATTACTTTAATGACAAACATTCACATATAACCCCTTGCTAGTATTTCATTTCACATGCAGAAACACTTTCTGCAATTTCACCCGAAAACCCGTTTCGGTATCTAGTGAAATAAATTCCTGCGCTTGTTATTCTTTTCGGCATGAAAATTTTGCTCCAAATGGATTTTGGTGTCTCTTAAGTGTGTCACCCTACGGTTCGCGAATAATGCGGACATGATCGAGACCCCTCTCAGATCAATAATCGAGCGGGATCTGAGATCCGGTCGACTCCCACACATTCAACGATGACTTTCTTGTGATCGTTGAACCTTTACGCTAGTATATTAATCCCTTTGTTTCGATATATTACATGTCCGAGATTCGATCATCGGTATCTCCATACCTAGTTTGATCTAAATTCTTGACATGCACTCTTTTCTCGTTCCCGTGATATAACATTCTAGTGATCAAATCACTTGCTTGCAAGCTAACCAATGTGATATCACCGAGAGGGCCCAGAGTATATCTATCCGTCATCGGGATGAACAAATTCCACTCTCGATCCATGGGCCTCAACATAACACTTTATTAGTTCTGAATCCATCTTTATAATCACCCTATTATGGTGTGACATTTGATGTTATCAAGAAACTCTTCCAGTGTTAGTGATTGACATGATCTCATGGTCTAAGGATTAGGATCACTTCGTAAGTTGTTATAGCAATATAAACTCAATGACTTTGATCGTAATGCTATACTTCGGATGAATGTTCATCACATCATTACACTAATGTTGTGACCTCGTTATTAATAACATCCAATGTCTATGATCAGGAAACCTTGATCATCTAGTTAATCAACGAGCTAGTTTATAAGAGAGGCATAACTAGGAACTTCCTTTTTGTTTATTAAACACACATGTATTAACGTTTCCGTATTAATACAATTATAGCATGTAAAATAAACATTTATCATAAACAAGGAATACGATAATAACCACTTTATTATTGCCTCTCAGGCATATTCCCTTCAGATACATCTTCCACTGTTACTGTTTACTTGTTGCAAACCACCATTACCTTCCACACCATACAGTTAATCCTTTGTTACACCAAACCGGTGAGCTTGACAACCTCACTGATTCGTTGGGACAAAGTCTTGAGTTTGTGTTATGCAGGTCTCCACGTTGTTTGCAACACCTGTGTGACGTTTCCTTCCTCCTTCTGGTTCGATAACCTCGGTCTCTACTAAGGGAAACTTGCTGATGTGCTCATCACACCTTGCTCTTCGGGTTCCAACAAAGTGTCCCACGTCAACATTGGGTGCACGCATCAAAGATTTCTGGCGCCTTTGCCGGGGAGGCTAAGGACGTATTCACAAGGGGAGTCCTCCTCAACCTTTCTCTTTACTTTGTTTTTAGTTTGCTTAGTTTCTTTTGCTCAGTTTTGTTTGCCTCTTTTAATCAAAAACTCCAAAAAAATTAGTTTGTTTGGTTTGATTTTTCTTATAAAAAACACAAAAAAATAGATCCTACTACTAGTGATGCTAAGTTTGATTTTGATATTGATGGTTGCAATATTTCTGAAGTGATTATGTTCCTACAAAATCTTGCTAGAAGTCCTGATGCTAGTGATATGCATGTTGCTTTCACCAAACACATTACAGATGCTCTTGTTAAGATTAAGGAAGAGAAGCTAAAACACAAAGCTTCTATTCCTAGGAAAGTAGAAGATAGTTGGGAATCCATTATTAATATGCAAGTGAATGACTTTGATCTCAAAGCTTCATGTGATCTTGGTTCTAGTGTCTCTATTATGCCTGGGAAGATTTATGAAATGCTTGATTTGCCACCATTGGAAGATTGTTATTTGGATGTCCCACTTAATGATAATGCTAAGAAGAAACTCAGGGGAAGTATTAATGATGTTTTCATTATGGTTAACAATGCTTATGTCCCTGTGGATAACTATGTTTTGGATGTTGAATACAATGCTTCTAGTCCTATTACTTTGGGAAGACCTTTTCTTAGAATAGTTGGTGCCATGATTGATATGAAAGAAGGCACCATTAAATATCATTTTACATTCAAGAAAGGTATTGAACACTTCCCTATGAGGAGAGAGAAGTTGCCTTTTCTCCTCCTTTGAAAGCAATGTTTGATGTTAATGCTTCTTCATTTGAAAACACTTGTTTCTTCTTGCTTCTTGTGCCTAACTTAAAGGCGTTAAAGAAAAGTACTTGTTGGGAGATAACCCAAGAGTTTCCTTGAGTCTTGGAAGTTATTACTTCTGTAATGACCTCTACTTATCCTTTTTGTTTGCTTTTTGTGCCAAGAATGACCTCTAATGAGAGGGAAGTAATATTTGGGGAGTTGCTGTCCCGAAACAGATTTCTGTCCTCTGCCAAAAATATTCGTGAGGAGTCTCTGTAACTCGGATTGAGCTGAAAATTTATGAATAAATCCCCCAGTATGTTAGCTAACTTTTGTTAGTTCAACACTTTTTGATTTGAGCAACAGAAGATTTTCTAAAAAACGGTTTTTACCTACTGGTCTGTTTTAATAGATTTCTGCCATTATTTGCATTTGCTTCTTATTGATTCCTTTTTGAGTTCTCTTTAGGTGAATTCCTCGCACCTAGAAACATCATGAAATTGTTGGCACCTAGAAACATCATGAAATTCTTGGCACCTAGAAACATCATGAAAAACCTTTTTGGCCTCCCTAGCAACATCATGGAATTATTTTGATAAAGTTTCAAGGATGAATTCTCTCTTTTCAACATTATTTTCTTCTTTTAGTTTTAGGAACATGAATTGTATCAAGGGGTTAAGGCTAACAAACCTAGCCTCCAACATATGAACTAAAGAAGATGCAGCAATCACATAATTAGGAGCAAGCTCTCTATAGATTTATTCTCAATATCCTCATGCTTGCTAACATAGTTAAAGAATTCTTCAATATTATCTTTCCTAATTATGGAGCCACTACCTATTGCAAGATCTTTCAGGGCGAACTTGGGGAGCAACATGGTGAGCTAGAGCAAGGTGGCAACTAGAGCAGGAACTAATTTTTTCTGTGTTTTTGAATAAAGAAAGCAAACCAAACTAGACTAATTTTTTTTTTTTGAAAAGAGGCAAACAAAACCAAGCAAACTAAAAACAAAGCAAAGAGAAAGGAAGTGAAGGACTCCCATTGTGAAGACGTCCTTAGCCTCCCCGGCAACGGCGCCAGAAATCTTGATGACGCCCATCACTTGTCGTGGAACGCTTCGTTGGAAACCCCAAGAGCAAGGTGTGAAGCAGCAAGCAACAAGTTTTCCCTCAGTTGAGACCGAGGTTATCGAACCAGAAGGAGGAAGGAAACATCACACATGTGTTGCAAGCAACGCGTAGACCTGCACAACACAACCTCAAGACTTTGCCCCAACGAATCAGTGAGGTTGTCAAGCTCACAGGTTTGCTGTAACAAAGGATTAAACGTATGGTGTGGAAGGTAATGGTTTGCAGCAAGTAAACAAGTAACAGTGGAAGATGTATCAATTGTAAAGATTGGACCGGGGTCCATAGTTCACTAGAGGTGCTCTCCTTAGATAAACAAACATGGCATGAAGGGCAAACAAATTACAGCAGGGCAATTGACATGAACTAAGCAAGGCATAACAATGCAATTACTAGTCAGAAAGATCCTATGACATTCGTTTGGGCAATATAACAAGATACATAGACCGTCATCCAACTACATCTATGACTAGAAGTCCACCTTCAGGTTATCATTCGAACCCCCTCCAGTATTAAGTTGCAAGCAACAGACAACTGCTTTAAGCAAAGTGTGTAAGGTAAACATTCCACATGTTCCATGAACAAGGGACCGTTGTTTTCTCCCTAGTAGCAACAACACATCTACAACCGAAGAGATTCATGTCACTTCCCTTGGAAACTAGAGGCATGAACCCACTATCGAGCATAAATACCCCCTCTTGGAGTCACTAGCAACTACGTGGCCAAGATAGCTACTAACAACGGAGAGCATGCAAGATCACAAACAACACAGACATGATAGAATCATAAAAAAAACTATTAATCAAACCAACATAATAATCTCAATATCCATTGGATCCCCGCAAACACAACATGCATAATTACAAATAGATTAGATCTTGATCATGAACGGAGCTCACAAGATCTATACATGAAAGCACAAAGGAGGAGATACAACCATCTAGCTACTACATGGACCCATAGTCCAAGGTGGAACTACTCATGCATCATACCGGAGAGAAGGCCTTCAGGATGATCTCCCCTCCGACAGGGTGTCGGGAAGAACTTCAGATCCCCCGATCTAGGGACGATGGTGGTGGCGGCTACAGACGGTTTCGTGGATATTTGATCGGGTGCTTAGGGTTTCTGCATCGGGGGATTTTTATAGGCGAAGGGGGAGACCGAGGAGGCGGCCAGGGGTGGCAAACCCTAGCCAGGCGCGGGGCTGGGCCTACCCGTGCCTAGGGTGGGCCTGTCCCCCCCTGGCTGGCCCCTCCGGCTCTCCTCTGGACTTCTTGTTCCCCATGGAAAGTAATTGACTTTGGCGTGTGTCCCGTCCAATTCCGGGAATATTTATTTACTAACTTTTCTGAAACCAAAAATAGCATCAAACAGGCATCTGGCACTGTTGCAACTTATTAATAGGTTAGTACCAGAAAACATGTAAAAAGCACCTCAAAGTGTAGACAAGTAAAGCAGAGTATATACTAAACAAGCATGGAGCATCAAAAATTAAAGATACGTTTCTCGCGTATCAGTCTTTTGCTAGCCTCCGTTTGTATGAGTAAGTTCTACTCATGCTTCCAACTCCCAAGAAACCAAGTTATTCCAAAGTGTCCATATAAATTCCTATGCATGGTGTGTTACACCATTCCAAGTATATTCTTGTTTTCAGCTATCTTCCAATTAAAAAACTATTTTGTTATGTGAAAACTTAGTGATTAAAGCCCTCACGAACTTAATGGCACACTTTATATTCTTTGCCCTAATAAACTTGAACCATTGTGTTGTCTATGTTGTATATGCTTGCACTTATATGTTGGAATTAGCAGAATCGTGCTATCACGGGGAGCGTTTTCAACATTGCACTTGTACTTTGTACTCAGTTGATATCATGCTCTTTTGTCTATGGATGTCACCGGCGTGAAATAAAGAGGGAACTTAGAAGTCCATGGAGTTTGTATTTTGTGTTAGAGAAACGTCTGGGCCGCTAGCCTAAGCTATGCCTAATCATGGTGGAAACTTGCAGCATCACCATAGTGAGCTATCTATGAATCATCCTCAATAAAAAGCTATGCACATAGTAAATAAAAAGATTGCTGAGATGCTCATTGTCTGTTTGCCTTGTCATTTTGGTTATGGGATATCTTCTATACCATGTGCAAGGGGTACCCCGTTGGCGGTTCTCTATGATATGCATGTACTTACAATGACAAGAACTTATAGGTGACTGAAGTTGAGTAGCATGAGGTGTGGCCCTCGTATTCAAGGGACTTGAGATTGCCAACTTATACTTCGTCAAGCATATACTCCATAGTTTGTTCACTTTAATCTTAATCACTTCAATATGCTTATGATAGGGGCAATGAGGGCTGAAAGCTAACAAGTACCATAATTTTTGAAAGCTCTTTTTGAAACTTGAAATCCCTGCTTCTCTTTGTGAAGGGCCTTTCTTCCACCATTATTTGATTCTCCACCTTCGACCTTTAGGCACCATTAAGAGAGCATAGTTGTCATTCTATCTGAAGTGTCCCAAAGCTTATTGATTGATGCATATTGTGATATTACTTGTTCTTGTGCTATTTGTTTCTAGTCACCCTTGTGAACTTTGAAGGTGTCCTATGCATAAATTTGCTACTCTATGAGGGACAAGATGAATGCCACTATGCCATGTTTTCTGTATGTGAAACAAACAAACCTTTTTCAATGCATGTTATTCATGATCTTTGTTTGTAGCCTTTCATGTTGCATGCATAGTTACTATGTCCTATTGTTAGAAATCCATCTTTCATGCACATGTTCAGAGTTCTTTGATCCAAGCTTTGAATGCTTGCAAATGGTTTGATCTTGGTTTTGATGGTGCATGTCACCTCAAAAATTATTCTTTTTATCACTTACCTACTCGAGGATGAGCAGGAGTTAAGCTTGGGGATGTTTGATACGTCGGAAACGTATCTATAATTTTTGATGCTCCATGCTTGTTTAGTATCTACTTTGCTTTTCTTTGTCTACACTTTGAGGTGTTTTTATATCTTTTCTAGAACTAACCTATTAACAAGTTGCCACAGTGCCAGTTGCATGTTTTCTTCTGTTTTTGGTTCCAGAAAGGCAGAAAATCAATATTCTCGGAATTGGACGGGACAAAAGCCAAAGTCAATATTTTACCGTGGGGGACACGAATCCAGAAGACGAGACAGAGACTCGAACCAGGGCGGCCAAACCCCCTAGGCGCAGCCAGGGGTAGGCCCGCGCCTGGGAAGGGTGTGGCCCCCCTGGTCGCCTCCCGGCCTCGCCTCTTCGCCTATAAGAAGCCCCTGATGCAGGAACCCTAGGCACGCGATCAAAACTCCACAAAACCGTCTGTAGCCGCCGCCACCGTAATCCCTAGATCGGGGGGTCTGAAGTTCTTCCTGGCACCCTGCCAGAGGGGAGATCATCCCGGAGGCCTTCTCTCCGGTATGATGCGTGAGTAGTTCCACCTTGGACTATGGGTCCATGTAGTAGCTATATGGTTGTATCTCCTTCTTGTGCTTTCATGTATATATCTTGTGAGCTCCGTTCATGATCAAGATCTAATCTATTTGTAATCATGCATGTTGTGTTTATGGGGATCCGATGGATATTGAGATTATTATGTCAATTTGGTTAATGGTTTTGTCTTTATGATTCTATCATGTCTGTGTTGTTTGTGATCTTGCATGCTCTCCGTTGTTACTAGCTATCTTGGCTGAGTAGTTGCTAGTGACTCCAAGAGGGGGTACTTATGCTCAATAGTGGGTTCATGCCTCTAGTTTCCAAGGGACGTGACAGAAATCTCTTCGGTTGTAGATGTGTTGTTGCCACTAGGGAGAAAACAACGGTCTCTTGTTCATGAAACAATTGGATTGTTTGTCTTACACACTTTGCTTAAAGCAGTTGTCTATTGCTTGCAACTTAATACTGGAGGGGGTTCGGATGATAACCTGAAGGTGGACATCTAGTCATAGATGCAGTTCAATGGCGGTCTATGTATATTGTTGTATTGCCCAATCGAATCTCATAGGATCTTTCTGACTAGTATTGCATTGTTATGCCTTGCTCAGTTCCTGTCAATTGCCCTGCTGTAATTTGTTTACCCTTCATGCCATGTTGTTTATCTAAGGAGAGCACCTCTAGTGAACTATGGACCCCGGTCCAATCTTTACCATGATACATTTTCCACTGTTACTGTTTACTTGCTGCAAACCACCATTACCTTCCATACCATACAGTTAATTCTTTGTTACAGCAAACCTGTGAGCTTGACAACCTCACTAATTCGTTGGGACAAAGTCTTGAGTTTGTGTTGTGCAGGTCTCCACGTTGTTTGCAACACCTATGGTGACGTTTCCTTCCTCCTTCTGGTTCGATAACCTCGGTCTGTACTGAGGGAAACTTGCTGTTGTGCTCATCACACCTTGCTCTTGGGGTTCCAACAAAGTGTCCCACGTCAACATTGGGTGCACGCATCATCAAGCAATTTTACTCCTTCCACAGAAGTTAAAGGTAGCCTTATCTCTCGACACCTTTACATTTGTCCTTTGTTTATCCGGAGTGTTTCTCAACGAACCTGAGCAACGATCCCTTGTTGGTGGTGTCTCCGTTTTCAAGACAAAGAAAGAATCCTTGTTAGTAGTGTCGCAAAGATCTACACAAAGCGAGAAGATTCAGACCGTCGGCCTTCCTCCCGTACCATGGGGCGGATCTCGAGGGCGAGATCCATTGTTAGTGATGTCGAATTGTAGCACCCCGGGAAAACCACTACTAGAAAATCGCTCAAGTTTATTACTTTGCGCATCATCATGACATCAGCATGCATCTAATTGCCTAAAACTATTTTTCTAAAAGACCTACTTTGTTTCTATATTAATATCCTCCCCTTTTGTTCAAATCAAAACCCTAGCCTTCTAGATATTTTGTTCTGCCTAAAACTATTTATAATTGTTTTTTAAAAATAAAAGGATCTTTAATAAAAAAATCGGGGGAGGCAGCCGCCGGCTAGGCCCAAAAGACCCAGCCAGCAGCCGGCCTACAACCCCAGGGAAACCCTAACCCTAATTTCCCCTCAAACCCTAGACTCAAATCACCACACCCCCTAGCCATCCGCCACCCACCCCACACTCAGCTGCCGCTGCCACGACCAACTCACGCAACACAACACACACGCACCCATCCCGTGCGCTGGTCCCATCCCCACTACCTGTCGCGATGCCCCTATCTCTCGCACACGTAACACATGCACCCCGCCACGCCAACCCCGCGTGTTGAACACTCCAGGCCATGTCCCACAC
Organism: Avena insularis; assembly: GCA_023614405.1. NCBI lineage: Eukaryota > Viridiplantae > Streptophyta > Magnoliopsida > Poales > Poaceae > Avena > Avena insularis. Next base: position 22,321,135 of record CM042689.1, on the reverse strand, counting down.
CCGGCCCCACCCTCTTTTTCTGCCGCAACCTCCCCCCCCCCCCGCGATTTTCCTATCCTCTCGCCTCGCTCCCTTCGTTCCCCAACCTGACAACCTCCATTGCTACCAACTACCGCCGCTAGGAGCCCCCTTGCCGACCAAGGTTGTCGCCCGCCACTCGTGGTCGTGTCCGCCGCCACCCTACCTCGCGCACCCCGCCGGCCTCTCCCTCTCTGGATCGACCCCGGCTCCTGCCCTGCCCTTGCTCGCCCTCGTCCGCCACGGCCTCCCAGGACGCTGCCGCCTACATGTGAGGCCAGGACAACCCTCTCCTCGAGCCGGCCTTGCCCAATCTTGCCCCCACCTCCATGGACGACACCCCTTTTGTTTGAGCAGGTTTTGAGATCGACGTCGTTAGTAGGGTTACCCTTCCGGCTTGAACTGGGCAGAGTTATGGATGCCATTGGTTATTCTTTAGGGCTCTTAGCCTTATTTGCATCTTGTCCGTAGTCGGATGTTGTATCGTTTTTAAGGTGATTTGGATCTTTGTACTGTATATATATATTTGATGAGTGCATATTTGCATCATGTTTTAGATTATTATTTTGCATTGTAGATATATGATCTTGGTATTTTATGGCGTTCGCACACACTTTTTATGTTTATTTTCACCAGGATTAGATCAGATGATGGATCCAAAGAACATAATTCTTCGAATAGTTGTACTGGAGAGAAAAGGAGCCAAAAACTACGTAAATTACTTATTTAGGAAATATTAATAATACCAAAAGAAAACCTGAAGCAAGCAAAGGAGGCAGAAGAGTTGACGACCAACTATACGGGCCACCGTCGTATAGTTGCCGCCATATCCGCCTCCTCAAATAGTTTCACCCCGTGCAACTGGTTCGGGAAGACGACATACAGAACACCCAGAAATCGCTGAAACCTCACCTTTGGAAGGCATCTGGAGGGGGAACTTGTCCTAGGGATCCATCTTTGCCCTAAGCAGATTTGGGAGGCCAAGGCATCGATCTCCATCTTCATCAACCGCTGCATCTTCATCACCTCCATCCATCCTATCTAGATCTTGTTGTACTTATTGCACTAGTTGTGGATTTATACAAGTACTATTCATCAATGATCGTTTCTATTACCATTGCCATGATGCTGTTTGCCTCCATATCTGAGTAGATCATTAGTTCTTGGGGAGATGGAGAAACCCTAACACGAGATTGAAATAAGATAAAGGTTATTATGATATTCATCGCTGTGACCATGTGTTAGATTGTCTCCATCTTGATGTTGGGAGAAGTTTACCTCTCAATATTTTCTATTACCAGGCCAAGTAGGAAAAACGATAAATTTGGGCCCGAGAAATTTAGGTCCGAGCAACCAAACACGCCCTTTGTAATTTTTGCCTTATAGCTTATGTTTTGGTTTGACAGGACTAGAGCACGTGGGAGAGCTGTGGATGCATAGTCGGCGAAGCCATTTGCGTTGGGCCTCTCGCTCGGTGCGGTGGCCGCCCGCAGGGATTTAGGTGTGACGCAGACTACCTTGGTGAGATCTTTCCCTCCCAAACGTCACTACAGGAATGGCCAGATGCGCCGACGGCCGTCCGCTACGCCGACGACCAAACGTCGGGGCCGTCGGCGTAGCACCGCACCAGGCCAGCCCAACAGGCCAGCCCTCGGTGTAGCCCAAATTGCCGTGAGTATGCACTACACCGACGGTCACCCTCGGCATAGGAGGCCCTCGGCGTAAGCAAGCGATACGTGGCACATGCCGCCAGCACGGACGGCCAAGCTGTACGCCGACGTTCACCCTCGGCGTAGCCTTATGTATTTTTCATTTATTTTGTATTTGTATCAATTATTTATATATTTTTTTATTAATTGGATAATTTCGTACCCTCTGAATAGCAGTCTACACGTCCACATGAAATGTCGTTGCGAATCTTCTCACACCCCGAGAAATTTCTATATGTTTGTAAGTGTTATTATCGCATGTGGTTCTCAATAGCACTCACCACGACCACATGAAGTGCTTGCATGTGTCCCCCCTCGCATGCATGCGCTCTAACCTAGAGGCGAAGGTTCCGGACCCGTATAAGGGGGGAATCTCCCCGTTTAGGTGAAACCGGGTAGGATAGTGCCCCAACTTGTGAACCAACATGGTTTTACATCACCCTATGACCTAAACAAACACAAAACAAGAGAGAGCTACGCTGGGCTACCCCTGTCAGAGGAACGTCTAGGGGGGTAGACGATCCGAGTGTGCACAGAGATCAGGGTTTCGCCGGAGGAAGACCATGAGAACATCGGAATCAGACGAGAACTTGCATGTGTCCCTAGCATATGTGTGTGAGTGTGGTGAGAGGTTGGTATAGGTGCTTGCATGTGTCCCCCCTCGCATGCATGCGCTCTAACCTAGAGGCGAAGGTTCCGTACCCATATAAGGGGGGAATCTCCCCGTTTAGGTGAAACCGGGTAGGATAGTGCCCCAACTTGTGAACCAACATGGTTTTACATCACCCTATGACCTAAACAAACACAAAACAAGAGAGAGCTACGCCGGGCTACCCTTGTCAGAGGAACGTCTAGGGGGGTAGACGATCCGAGTGTGCACAGAGATCAGGGTTTCGCCGGAGGAAGACCACGAGAACATCGGAATCAGACGAGAACTTGCATGTGTCCCTAGCATATGTGTGTGAGTGTGGTGAGAGGTTGGTATAGGTGCTTGCATGTGTCCCCCCTCGCATGCATGCCCTCTAACCTAGAGGCGAAGGTTCCGGACCAGTATAAGGGGGGAATCTCCCCGTTTAGGTGAAACCGGGTAGGATAGTGCCCCAACTTGTGAACCAACATGGTTTTACATCACCCTATGACCTAAACAAACACAAAACAAGAGAGAGCTACGCTGGGCTACCCCTGTCAGAGGAATGTCTAGGGGGGTAGGCGATCCGAGTGTGCACAGAGATCAGGGTTTCGCCGGAGGAAGACCACGAGAACATCGGAATCAGATGAAAACTTGCATGTGTCCCTAGCATATGTGTGTGAGTGTGGTGAGAGGTTGGTATAGGTGCCATGTGTAAGTCACAAGTGTGACCCTCTTTGTAGACATGCGTTAACACTTAGTAAAATCATGGATATTAGTAAACATCAATTGTTTCTTCTATAATAGTAGACACAAAATAATATATTATTGTTTCTTCTATTGTTTATTCATTTGTTATATTAATAATGTTTTTGTATAATTTTTTATTATTAACAAAAATAAAAAAAACTAGCTACGCCGAGGGCAGCCCTCGGCGTAGCACTATCCGTTAAGTGCTGCCCGAGCGGCCCACCCGGGCCACTCCTCCCCAATCCCTATCCCCAACCTCCCGCGCGCCCGCCCCCGACCCTGCCGCCAGCCGCCGTTCCTCGAGTTCGTGTCCCCGCCGCCGCTGCCCCCTCAGCCTCCCCGAGCCGCCGCCGCCAGCCGCCGCCCCCCTCAGCCTCCCCGAGCCGCCGCCAGCACTCCCTCCCAGCCGCCTCGGCCTCCCGAGCCGCCAGCACTCCTCCCTCCCCAAGCCACCGCCAAGAACCCTCCTCCCCCAAGCCACCGCCAAGAACCCTCCTCCCGCCCTTCCTCCCGCCAGCCCCCCCCACTGCCCCACCCTCCCCACTTCCCCACCCCTCACGCCCTACCTCCCCACCGCCACCCCCCCACTGCCGACCCCTCCACCGAGCACACCCTCCCCCATTAGGTTAGTATTGGTAATTTAGTTAATTTTAGGTGTATTGTTAGATGTAGTTAGTTATATTTATTTAGGTGTATTGTTAGTATTGTTAGATGTAGTTAATTTTAGGTGTATTGTTAGATGTACTTAGTTATATTTATTTAGGTGTATTGTTAGATGTACTTAGTTAGTATTGTTAGTATTATGTTAATATTTAGATGTAACTATTTTATATTGTAGATGACACAATAATGAAAATAGTGTTAGTGCCGGGCATATGTGCATTGTATATTGTAGATTAGACAATAATGGCATTTGTTGGATATTTAACCATCTTCTCATGTTTTTTGCAGTTACCGGAGGGTGAGCGGGGGAGTGTTTCGACGGCGGGGTCCCGGATCATCTTCGACGATTTGATCACGCTTCGAGGGTGAGAATCCGTTCGCCTCTCTTGTACCTAGGTTTATTTTCGTGTCTAGATCACCAAGTATGTCGCGTCACCTAGGCGTCATCCCGACCGTAAGCGTTACGCGACTTAATATGCATTAGTGGTCTCGCATATTTTGGACCGTAACGCTTATGGCTTTTATCGGGCAGTCGGCGGATTCGTAGTTGGGTTTGGTTCTCCCTGGCTCTACCTCGATTCGAGACAGGATTTCGGTGGCGCCTCCTCGTTGTTCTCCGGATGCACATCCTCTTGGCTTTTTGTCGAGACGTGTATCGGGAGAGCAGCGGGGAGGTGCTGCCGAAATTCTGCTTGGATCGGGGTAGAACCAGGGAGAACTTACCCAATCTACGGATACGGCGGCTGGTTAGGACCCTCTTTTCCTATTGAACATGTAGGTTGATGAATGCGTAAAAATATGAAGCATTTAATCTCCTGTTTGATATAAAATGTTATATTTGTTGTTTGTCTCCCAATAAAGCAGAAGAGGATGACTGATAATGGGTGGATGTACAATGGCCGTATTAGTGCGACTAATAAAACAGACGATTGGGTACGGAACACTCATTTGTTAGTGAATGAGTTAGCGCGTGGTTCGAAGGCAATGGTTCGGGCACTTTGTCCCTGCGCTCATTGCACTAAGCGTCATCGTCAGGGAAAGGATGACATGTACAAACACCTTCTGCAATATGGGTACATGTCTAACTATGTCACGCAAGTCGACTTTGCTCGGTACGAACGTGACAGAGGTGAGGTGATGCGTCAGCGGCTCAATGGAAATGAGCACGATGGGATTAGAAACATGCTAGATGATCTTATCGATGCCGACTAGCCGAATTCGCCACCTCCACGGGAGGAATCACCAGAACCGGAGGAACCGCTAGAACCGGAGCCAACCGCGAAGGCCTTCCTTGATATGATGGTCACTAAGAGGCCTCTCGAGAGGGTGCAAAGATTTCTCAGCTCGATGCCATCTCTCAGTGTCTAGCCGACAAGTGCCAGTACTCCGCCACCCGTTCTCACTTTGAAGCTAATCTGAGAACATGTGGTAACATGTTGCCCGAAGGGCATTGTCTGCCTAAAACCTTTCACGAAACGAAGAAACTCATGAAGGAGCTCAACATGGATTATGAAAAGATAGATTGTTGTCCAAAAGGCTGCCTTTTGTTTTGGAAACAGTTTGAGGGTGACAAGTACTGCTCCATTTGTAAGGCCTCTAGATATGAAGAGATAAAGGGGAAGGATGGTCAGGTGAGGCAGTCGAAGGTCGCTAAGAAGATACTTCGGTATCTCCCATTCATAAAAAGAATCCAGTGGCTTTACTTGAGCGAGGAGACTGCCAAACAGATGACGTGGCACAAGAAGGGGAAAAGATACGAGGACGGGCACGGACGGAAGAAGATGGGACATCCATCTGATGGTAAGGCATGGAAGAACTTCGATGACAAATACCCCCGGTGGGCAGAAGAGGCTCGGAATGTTAGAATTGCGATAGCAACAGATGGCTTCAACCCATATGGTATGTCGACGGCCTCGTACAGCTGCTGGCCGGTGTATGTTATTCCGCTCAATCTCCCTCCCGGAGTATTAATGCAACGGAAGACCATGTTTTTGTCGCTGATAATTCCAGGACCTGAGTATCCGGGGAAGAACTTGAGTGTCTACATGCAGCCGATTGTGGATGATTTGAACCACTCTTGGATACACGGGACGTTGACATACGACCGAGCATCAAAGAGAAACTTTTTGATGAAAGTTTGGTTACAATATACTATGCATGACATGCCCGGGTACGCCCTAACGTGCGGATGGTGTACAGCTGGTAAGTGGCCATGCCCAGTGTGCAGGCACCGACTTGAGTTCCTTTGGCTAAAGTCGGGTCGCAAATATGTTGCGTTTGACATGAATCGACAGTACCTCAAAAGAAATCATTCGTTCAGAGAAGATAGAAAGAACTTCAAGAAGGGCAAAGTTGTGCATGAAGTAAAAGAGGTACCAAAGTTCGAGGGTGCAGCTGTTGATGCCGAGATACGTGCTCTCGTGCCCGCGGCGCCGGGAACTGGCCATCAATTTGCGGGATATGGTGTAACGCACAATTGGACTCACGTGGCAGCCTTAACGAATCTCGTGTATTACAAGGACCTCGAACTTCCCCATAACATCGATGTGATGCACACCGAAAAGAATGTCGGGGAGTCCCTTTTTCACACAGTCCTGAACATTCCTGGAAAGTCAAAGGATAATGTCAAGGCTAGAGTTGATGTTGAGAAGCTTTGTGATAGGAAGAGATTACACATGCAGCCTCCTACTGCCATGGGAGGAGGCGTGGACTTTGACCCACCACCCTCTGCTTCTGGCGACGTGGCTCCTGAGTTGTTCCTGACAGAGCAGCCTTTCAGGGTCGAGAGGGAGGCAGAGTCCGAGAGGGAGGCATAATATGAGAGGGAGGCAGAGTCTGAGAGGGAGGAGAGGACCGAGAGGGAGGCGGGGACCGATACGGAGGCGGAAACTAGACGCGAGTTGGTGGGGCCGAAGAAATTGCGGAATCGTGGGGAATCGGGAGTCCCTGACGAGAAGTTTGAGCCTAGGACTCAGGAGGCGAAAGCCCTTATTATTCCAGATGGCCTTGAGTAAGTGTACTAATTTGGCAATTTAAAACATTTTATTTCATGTTGGTCATAAATAATTATTGTGTACTAATGTTTATTATTGTGCAGCAATTGGACATTTCCTCCGGGGACCAAGCCTCGCCTTCCTAACAGCCTTGTTGGAGCTCTGATTAGGAAGTTCTGGCCGGGCTATCACACTACCCACGAGGGTGACAGGAAGCTATCTACTACTTGGGCGGACTACCAGACTACCCGTGTCCCGGGCTTTACGACAGCTGCTGATGCTGTCATCACCAAGTTTTGGGTAAGGCATATTTCTCGAGTTATGTTCATACTTGATGACCCCACCGTGCTAACTCATGACTCTTATGCATGATTGAAGTGCTTTTACCGTGTGGCCGAGGAGGACCAGGAGAAGGCGCAGAGGACTTTGCTTGGGGCTTGTGTGAAGTTGACCCCCCAGGTGTGGTACAACCAGAAGGTCATGGCCGCTAGCCACTTCTGGGCTGACAGGGGCGTGAGGGTCAGGAAGGAAGACATTGTCGGTAGGAACCCTAATCCTGAGTACTCGATGACGCCAGAAGAGTACATGTCGGTGAGTAAAATGTCAATGATATTCTACATTGCTTCTAAGTTGCCATTGCATTGTCTGGAGTTGAGTATTGCATTTTCAGGTTATCCCCGATTGGGCCGAGCCGCATCGACTCGCATGGGAGGAGCTGGTTAGGACGAGGTGGCTCAGAGAAGACGAGGAGTTTGCAGCCTTGTCGAGGCGGAACGCGGATAACCGAGGCGATGGTGGAACGCACTGCGCGGGAAACCGCAACTTTGACCGCTTCAAGGGGAAGGTGGTACGTATATACATGGAACGACCTGCGTGTATTTCTCGTCATGTTTGTACTTCATATGCATAATATTTCTTTTCGCGTTTCAGGTGGCCGAGGCACAACCCGGGGAGGTGATTCATGACGTCGCCGTCTATGAGATGATGCGGCGAAAGAAGCCCAATTACTCGGAGCCTCAACCCTCGTTGCCCGTGTACTTCGGCACTGCCCAGAACGACTTGGGGAACTACAACACGATGGTGAAGGCTCGTCACCCCCATGTGGATGACCCCATTCACGCGGAGATCGACGAGGAGTCGTTGGTCCTGTCGGGGCACGGATTGCAGCATGGACGCCTCAAGATTCTGAATAAGAAGGTCAAGGCTACCCTCAGCACGAGCTTCAGCCGTCTCAAGGCTACCTACCTCACGACGGCCCCTATCCCCTCGTGGCCAGCCTCGTCGCTCCGCCGAGGATGTAAGTTTTTCTCGTTCTCATCATCTTTATGACTTTTGTTCCTGCATGGCTAACCACTGACGAGATTCCTTGTATTTGAAATTGTAGCCTGAGTTAGACGCGGCCTACGATACTGTTTATGAGGAATATCAGGTGCCCTTTCGGCAGCATCAGGAGGCGCTTGCGATCTACATGCAATACGTAAATGTAAGTCCGAACCTTTATTTTTGCAAAAGATACAAGTCCCACTTCCCCCGTTTGTTGTACTACGGCCTGACTTCTAAACTATCTTGCAGGACATGATGGTGAATATTCAAACTGGCCAGAATAGAGATTTGGGGCCCGTGCCTCCCATGCCAGGTCCGGCGCCATTTTTGCAATCGAAGGAAAGCTTCGCTAGGACCTACTATGCATCGACACCGGTAAGTTCTTTGCTAACCCACTGGTTATCGCTTTACTTTGCCTCGCAAGTTGCTAACATGTAGGCAACATGTAGGAACGGAGCTCGGGAACCGGCACTTTGGCCACGCCTCGCCGGATGTGCGTCAGATCACACCGCTTCATAACGATGGTCCATCTCCTGGCCATTCTGCAGGTGGTTCTCCCGAGCTTCACGCTTCTACTCCCTCGCCAGGTGGCTCTTCTGCTGCTTCTACTGGACGCAACCCTCGGCAGAGGTCGCCACTTTTCACCAGGGGAGATCTCGGGTACACCCCCTCTCCTCCAGAGTTGTAGGCATGTGTGATGATGTATGAACGATGTATGGATGATGTATAAACAATGTGTGATATGACCATGTGTGATATGAACAATGTTTAATATGAGCATGTGTGATATGAACAATGTGTGATATGAGCAATGTTTGATATGAGCATGTGTGAAATAAAGGTGAGCATTGCTGTGAGCTGTGAGGGTTTGATATGAGCATGTGCTGAAATAAAGGTGAGCATTGCATTGCAGAAAAAAAACTGGTGCTGGTCCTACGCCGACGGCCTTGCCCTCGGCGTAGAAGGTACGTGTAAGCAGCGAAGCGGCCTGGCAGTAGCGGGCTGGCCCTACGCCGACGGGCTTGTCCTACGCCGACGGCCGCGCCTGCTCTGCCGAGGACGGTACGCCGACGGCAGCCGTCGGCGTAGCTTACGCCGAGGGTTTTCCTGGCTACGCCGACGGCAATAAGCCCTCGGCATACCAGGCGTTTCCTGTAGTGCGTGCAATATGTGGTCTTTCGGAGAGAGAGAGAGAGAGAATAGAAAGCATTTATTTTTCAACTGTTATTTTGCAACAACAGTTTGGCAACGCCTGAGAATCAATTTTCCAAACATGACTAAAATGTTTGAGCGTGCTAAGCAATCTTTCCAAGGGACAAGCTATATGGAGGTAGTTAGATGTGTTTTATGTTGCATTTGGAAGAGCCGCAACAGTGTAATTTTTTAAGGCAAACAATGTATGTTTCAAGCGTGGAAGGCAATTTTCAAGTATGATCTTGATCTCATCAAGTACAGGGTTAAGCTCAAGCACAAGACTGCTCTACCTGACTGGCTGGAAGCTTTTTAGTATTCTGACTCTAGTGTTGGGTTCTCGTTGTGCATTTGTAATCTTCACCTCTCTCCCTAGTTTTTTTTGGGTCCTTTCTCTCCATCGCTTGTAATTATTCCGCTGTTGGTATATGTTTCTCTTTTATTTCTCTTTCTTTTATTTTGGGCGGATTGTGTTGTTGTCCTAGCAATATCGTTGTTGTACCGTGATTGCTATATTAATATAGCGGGGTGAAAGCCTATTTCCAAAATTATTCCGTTGTACTGGGTCTCTTCTTGAGGCCGTTCTTTTTTAATTATAAAATCATACCATAGGGGACTCCCCATTTCACAGTAAAAAAAAAGCTCTCTCCCTCCCAGCTTTCTCTCTGTTGCTACAAAGTTTCAGACTTTAACCGTCCAGCTTTTGTTTTGTTGCACGTTTTGATTGTGATGCTTCTATTTCATACAGTGCTGTGTAGACTAAAGGAGAGGATGTCGCCAGTTCCCAATGCTGGCCGCTGTTGACACTGTGCCTAGCTAGCCGCGTAGCTCGCGGAGCTGAGCAACAACTGATCGAGATGCTACTACAGGTTTGTCCTTAAACGACATCCTGATTATTTCAGTATGAATAATAAAGGTAAACCGCTTGCAGTTGGCGTCGATTAGATTAGCCGTATGTAGTTGAAGATGGGCATAACACATGCATGCTATTGTCTGAAAGGTGCAATGATCTTGCTATTGACTAAAACGTATAGCTCTTGCCATTGTTTTGGCCACCGCCGGCTATTGCTGCTCATTAGATTGTCTAGGATTACTCTGTTGCATCTTATCTAACACCTCAAATGGTTCTAGCGTTTGTGTCGGCTTAATTAGTGTTTCAGGAGGTTTGAGTTGGTACATCAGTCGCTGCAAATCAGCTATGAGGAGCCTCCTTCTAAACGCTGCTCCTGCGTCGCTGACATGCTCCTTTGATGATGATGTACATCTTATGAGGTAGTAATTCTCTATTTTTGCTATGCTCTTTGCTCTCACATAATCAGCTTGCTGCTATGTTTAGTAGTTGAACATTCATAAAATGTTGACATTGTTTGAGTTTTTGTTGTTGGCTGTACAGATCTGTAGAAGAGCGACAACAAAAGATCAGAGCCAAGCACATCAAGGTAAGCTTCACCAATCCTAGCTATGCAGGATGAAATTATTTTTCTATATGTCATCTTATCATGTTACTCTTGCAGCTGCAGGGCATGGATGTGTGCTGCTCTTTAGCTGGTTAGAACATCAAAGTAAATCATGAAGATATGGTTAAGGATTGAGGACAACTGCTTCCATTGGTGAGCAAAACCATCCGATCTCATTAATAAATGTCTCATGTTTTATCTAGATATAGTTCTACTTTTTGTGATGTGTCTCGTGACTTGTGAATAAACACTCCTGATGCTAGATAGCAAAATAGTTCTTGGGGCAGAAAAGACTAATGCGTGGATATTTTCTGTTTCCTATAGTAGGTCAGATTACAAGGTCAAGAAGTTCAAGATAAAGATGTCAGTGTGGAAGAAACTCTCATAAAGCCAAAAAATTAAAAAAGATAAAAAAAAAACCCCGCCAATGTGATTAACGAATCGCAGCAGCATGGCAACACTGCTGCAAATCACCGATCTTCAGACTCACAATCACCTCTCCACGTTTATTCTCACAATGTATCATCACCTTCCCCACATCTTTGAACACATCAGGAAACTTTGAGACTTTGAGATCCTTTAGCCGAGCGGTCTCGGACTCGACATGAGTCTTTGAGATCCTTTAGCCGCTCGGCAACCGCTCATGCGCCGAGCGGTCTCGGGCTCGACATGAGACTTTGAGATCCTTTAGCATTCAAAGCAAAACCATCTTGACATATACCTCGTCCCTGTCGTCACCAGCGTAATCACGGCTGTAATTTTGTACTTGCCTTGGTCGACATGCCCGATGCAGACGACAAAATGTAGATCTTGACAGCGCCAGGTATTCTAATAGCTCCGTGGCACCACACTCCAGGACGGTATATATGTTCTCCAACCTCTCTCTCTCACTCTCCATTTGTTTATCAAAGGTGCCTTGAGGTTTCCTCCCAGGCGACTCTATTGTCTCTTTTACTTTGGAGGACCTGGTTTCTTGTGAGACCTGTTTTATCGTTATATGTGGCCACAGCAAGTACCCTTCACCAATAAGACATAGACAACAACAAAAGATTACAGAAGGGAATTTAGCCAGCCGAACCATGCTCCTTTTTCTTTTTAGCAGCCAACCAAAATTAACACTGTATTGACATGACGTGCGTACAGACCAACATGATGCCTCCAAGCATGTCCTAACATTTTTTCAGGGCACACGCTTCTGGCTACCCTCCTCTTTACCCCCCTCCCCCCATCAACACCATGAACCAACTAAGGTAGACCAAGAGAAGCCCAACACATTCCAACCTTCATCTCTTGTTTTCATCCACCTCTTCGTTTGATCATCTCCACTCATGTCCATTTGAGAAGTTGATGATGGTGTTCCTGTTATATGCATCCTTGCTGCTGGTGTAGTTGGGAGTTGTTATCTGACGTGCTCAGGCCGGCATGGGGACACTGAATTGCGCCGACATGACCTCCAGCACGAAGCTACAACGCCAACAGCAGGCACCGACATCGCCCACCGCCTCCTTCTCGGAGTCTAACATCGTCGCTTCTTCCACCGATCCCGACGCCATCGACGCCCTAGCTGGCCTACAAGCGCTCAGATTCGACGGGGAGATGGATGGTGAGATCCAGTCACCTGACCTTGCCATGTGGGAGTCTCTTTTCGCCGACCAAATCGGCGGCGCCGGGTCCGGTGCCGACTTCTTGATGTCTTCTCCTAGGAGGGACTTCAGCCCTTTGAGAGACTTCATGGTGTCCTCCCCCAAGAGGGACTACATGGTGGCCTCACCCAAGCGAGACTACATGATGTCTTCACCCAAGAGAGACTACATGATGTCTTCTTCACCCATGAGAGACTACATGCTGGCATCCCCAAAGAGAGAGATAATGGCCTCTTCGTCCCCGAGGAGGACAACCTTCTCCAACCTGTACAACCACCAAGGCTACGTGCATGGTGGAATCGAGGCGGCGGGGAGCCCTCAAATGCAGTACAACAACAACAACCATGGCAACAAGGGCAAGTCGTCGTCGTCGATGAGCCCGCTTCACAAGGTGTACAACAACAACAACAACCATAGCAATAACAGCAGCAGCAAGCAAAGCAACGGCCCATCCTCCCTCTCCTGCTCCTCGTCCTACGGCGTTCATGGCGAGAATAGTCTCCCTCTGCCATCCATGGTCGACCCCTTTCTGGACGAGTACAAACAAGGGTACCTCGCATACCAACTGCCAGAGGAGGAGGCCCCTGTCGGCGGCGAGATCGCCGCTGTTCTTCCGACGTCGTCTTCGCAGTCGCAGCTACCCACGCTCTCGGAGTGCCTGGCGATGCCAGAACCAGGGTATGGAGGCGGGGATATAGATGGGGCGGCTGCGATGGCAGGTGGTGGTGACGCCGGCGGAGGGATTCAGGTCGGGGGAATCTTGCATCACCCTGATCACGGCGTGTACTTTGCAAACCAGTTCGGAGCTGCAGAAGAAGGCTTGTCAGCAGTGCAACACCAAATTGCAAAGCCTGACCAATGGACAGATTCTTCCTCCCAGCTGCACCGCATGTTGGGCTCAGCTATCCAGTCAGAGGTCGAGCAGGTAAGTTACACACCATGCAATATGCAGATTACATGTTTCTTCACCTAAATTCAGAGATTGTATTGCATTCTGTGCATTTTTTTTACTTTAGGAGTCCCTAAATTTTGAATTACGTAGGTTGCCATGCCAAATGGTCGCAGTCCATGCATTCCGTACGTGTGCTTTATTTTATTATACATATATAAGTAAATTATCCCGCCCAAACGAGACAGTTGTTTTGTCTCAGGTGTTAACCCAACACGCCAAAAGTAGCCATGATGCTATCTGATTGGAATTTTGCCTAGAACCTGGCGATGCAAAGATATTATCGACGGAATGACAGCTTCCAAGAGCCTAAGAATGTTTTGTAGGTAGTGCACGTGCATATAATAATATAGATACCTGGCAACAATCATCTGGCCTCCAAAATTAACGCGTTTTTTTCTGGAGGAAGTTGTCAATGGGCTAGGGTACGCCTACGCCTACGCCTACACCAACACCGTCTAAGTTTGGATACTGATTTGCTAAGTTACAACTGTACCAAAATATCTAGAAAAATTATGTGTAGTGCAACATCATTACTAAGTCTCTCAACGACCATTAAACTGGATGTATATATACCTGCCAATATGAAAAGAAGATAGAACTAAACTGAATCAAGTCGATTGGTAGCCGACCCTTCCTTTTGCCCAATGCCTGAGTTTTTTGATGAAATGAATATATTAGTATCATCAAGAAGATAAAAGTCGATTGGTAACCGATCCTTCCTTTTGCCTAATACCAGAATTTTTTTTATAAAGGAAATATATTGATGTCAGAAATATATGAAGCACACCTGACCTCTGAACCAACTTAATATATGAAGTACACTTAATATGTCTGTGCTTGTCCCTGGATTTTTAATATATTAAGGATGCGGGAGGAGGTTCAGGGATTGCCGGAGCCCTAGGCGCCGAGATGCGTTCGCCTCCCGAGTCGCCTCTCGTGCGGCTCGGGAGGTACCGGTTGGTTGGAGCCCAATGCTAGATGAGTGGATTAAATAAAGGGCTGCATGCATCCATCAATGTAGAGGCTGGGACTATGTTACCCTTTTGGAAAAAAATCCCAAATGTGTTGTGTTATTATGTTCTATTGATGAAGAAGATGGGATGATGTAGAAGGGTAAGTGAGAGATGATGAGGAGGAGGAGACGTAAGCGAAAAAAGTTGGAAGAGGGATGGGGAGTTGATCATCTGATGTTGATCGAACGATGACGAAGATCGACCTAATCGGGCGAATGTTGGCTAGCCAAATAGACGTAGCCAGATGCGGAGGAGGTCGATTAGCCGAGGATTGTGGTGGGAGATCTAAGCATGGATGGATGGGAGGGGCATATGAGCACAAAAATGAGTTGGACTCATGGGAGAGAGGTAGGAGGTAAGGGGGAAAAAATGACAACCAAAATCTAGGTGTCAATTGTTGGTATACATATTTACTTACAAATAAAAAAGCTACTTAGCGCACCAACAACTGGTCACACTCAATTTTTTAGATAACCGATCCAAGTAATTTTGTGAAGCAACTTTTAAGTGTAGATAACTGGCTAGTAAAGAGTTTCTAATAATAAAATTTCAGAGGTAAAACACACTTTCTTAAATGAAAATAGATGTACTAGAATGTAAAAAACTTAAAACTGCTTATCTTGTGTCTAGTTTGATAATAATTATCTACTTCTAGGATCGATGGAACTGAGTTAAAAGTGAAATAATGCGATTTTCTTTGGAAGGTTTTCAATAGTTTGCAATTATATTTTGTAGCATTTTGGAGTTATATTATTAATAATAATAATTTAAAAGTGGGAAAAATCAAGTTCAAAGCTTCAAACTGTAGTAATATTTATTCTTAGATAGAAGTTATAAACAAAATCTTTTAAAAATGGGTTGAAGTGACATGATTACAATCAAGAATGAATTGAAATCAACTTTTTTTGATGAAAGGCCCAAAGATCCCCATTTTAAATTAATAAAGCCTTGTACGGCGGAGTTTATACATAGTGCTGCAAAGCAGCTTACATGCAACAATTACGACAAGCATAGCATAGAAATAAAAGATGAGGCACAACTTGCGAATCGAGACCCTTGTCCAGCTCCGCGATCTGCCCAGAGAAGAAGCAAAGTCTTCTTCACGCCTGACGAACTCACACCATTGTCAACCACCAGGAGGCCAAGCAATGTCGCAATGTCATCCGTTTCCACCTCCAAAGAAAGCACACTGCCTTCTCGCCTCGGATCTAAGGGCGCCGCACCTGTCATGGAGGTGGATATGCTCACCCTGAGCTTGCATGTTGAGATCAATTTTGAATATGAGATTTTTGAAATTTGAGTTACTACAGTTTAATATTGGAGTCCAATGTTGAAACTATTTTTTTGGAACATTGTGTATTGAATGAATGCACCAAATTGATAGGAGCTACTATACTTCAGTTTATTATAATTCGCACCTAATAAAAATATATGGTGCGGTTCTGCAACAAATTAGGACACCTTGTCGATAAAAAGGTTCTACCTTGCTAGAATCAAAACCAATACTGCACGATTCACATGCATAGCATATGAATGGTTTGTCCAAGGAAATATAGAAGTGGGGGTCTATTTGGTACTCGGCCATTTTCTAATTCGGATTTTTTCAATCATAAGATATTTGATTATTTCCTATTTCCTGAATACCAGTTATTACTACTTGGTAGTTATAACACAACTGACAATTCCAGTTCATGATGCAGGAGCAGGACAGCGGTCTTCAGCTGGTGCACCTGCTGCTTGCGTGCGCCGACTTCGTGTCCAAGGGCGACCAGCCCTCCGCGCTCCGGCACCTCCACCTCCTCCGTCGCATCGCCTCCCCACTCGGCGACTCTATGCAGCGCGTCGCGTCCTACTTCGCCGACGCTCTAGCCGCTCGCCTCTCCCTCTCCTCCTCCTCCTCGTCTTCTTCCGGCGCCACCGCCATTTCCCCGCGACCCGCGGGTGCCCCCTACCCCTTCCCGCCATCGCCGGAAACCCTAAAGATCTACCAGATCCTCTACCAGGCATGCCCTTACATCAAGTTTGCCCACTTCACCGCCAACCAGGCTATCTTCGAGGCCTTCCACGGCGAGGACCGCGTCCACGTCGTCGACCTCGACATCCTCCAGGGTTACCAGTGGCCGGCGTTCCTCCAGGCGCTGGCGGCGCGGCCAGGTGGCCCACCCACCCTGAGGCTGACAGGGGTGGGCCACCCGGCAGCGGCGGTAAGGGAGACCGGGCGGCATCTTGCTTCCCTCGCAGCGTCGCTGCGCGTGCCGTTCGAGTACCACGCCGCCGTGGCGGACAAGCTGGAGCGGCTGCGCCCCGCTGCTTTGCAGCGGCGTGTCGGCGAGGCGCTCGCCGTGAACGCCGTGAACCGCCTTCACCGCGTCCCACGTGTGCACCTTGGCCCGTTGCTGTCGATGATCCGCGACCAGGCACCCAAAATCATGACCCTGGTCGAGCAGGAGGCCGGACACAACGGCCCATACTTCCTGGGCAGGTAGGCACAGCTTTAAAATTCTTATATTTCCCAATTTGTTTGCTCCATGTATGGATTATGAACTTAAGAATATGTGATAGTATATATCAGTTATGATTACGAATATTATTAAACCTGAATGATATAGTTTGTCTGTAAAATCTATTTTTATGTAGGTTCTTGGAGGCACTGCACTACTACTCGGCGATCTTCGACTCGCTCGACGCGACGTTCCCGGCGGACTCCGCTCCTCGGATGAAGGTGGAGCAGTGCCTGCTGGCGCCGGAGATCCGCAACGTGGTGGCTTGCGAGGGCGCTGAAAGGGTTGCACGGCACGAGCGGCTGGACCGGTGGCGCCACATCATGGAGGGGCCTGGATTCGTGGCCGTGCCGCTCAGCCCAGCCGCCGTTGGGCAGAGCCAGGTTCTCTTAGGGCTCTACGGCGCCGGCGATGGATACCGGCTCAACGAGGACAAAGGGTGCCTCTTGCTTGGCTGGCAGGACCGGGCCATCATCGGCGCCTCGGCGTGGCGATGTTGATTGACCAAATAAACAGCGGCAGGCTAGCTGGAAAAGATGGAAGAAGAGGTGCTACAAGGCGGGCAATCTTCTCCGATCCTGTGTGCGCATTAAGTATACCTTTTGGTGCATGCATGTGTGTTTAATTTGTTACTACATGGTAGACAAGCTGAATTTTTCCTGTAACTTACATTGACATGTATCCTTAACAAAGATGCATTTATTACGTGGTTTGGTTTATGTATAGATTTATACTATATTGTTGTATTTATATTTTCAAACAGACTAGCAGGGTGGCCCACACATTTGTGCGGTAGACTATCTATTGATGTTGTATCTTGCTACTCTAAGACTTGTTTATTCTTTTGGACATGGAGTTTTGTGTTTGGAAATTTGATGGTAGAAATAGTATCATGTTAGAGCATGTTTCATAGTATAGTCCGTATCATGTTTGGACTTTGAATTTTGTTGGCCGTAAGCAAGTGTCATTTTATCTATAGCCAGCATATAGTCAATATTTACACGGATTCGCTGCCTAGGAGGATAGTTGTGCATACAGTGCGGGTTGTTGGATATTGTTTTTGTTAGATGTATATTTGTATATTGTATGTTCCCACTTGTTAGGGGTTTTCCTGCATATTTTCACCTATACATGTACTATATATTGTGACCTTTGGCCCCAAAGGAATACAAGTTGTCTATTCCTAATATGGTATCAGAGCCTAAGGTCTCGAGTTCGAGTCCTGGCTTTCGCAATTTATCCTAAAATTGCTGTTGACCCCTGTGTGTCCACGTATAGGTCTCTTGAGTCATACGTGAGTTTCGCGCGCCGTCGCTCTCTTCCGGTTGCATATGCTGACTTCTCTCCATCACACGTGAGAGGGGGTGTTGAAGTGTATAAGTGGATTGCACTAGCCCTTTCCATCAGTTCGGACTTTTTTCGCAACTTCGTCGATATAGCCGCCACAGTCCCTGCCGCCGACGGCTTGCCGCCGGTCGCCGCCGCCGCTTCTCCTTCGTCGTGGGCTACTGCCCGCCGCCCCGGTCGGTCGCCGCCGCCGCTCCTCCTCCGTCGAGGGATGTTGCCGCCCGCCTGGTCTGCTCGCCGCCCCTCCCCGCACCGCCTCTGATCTGCCGCCGGTTGTGCCCCGTCTCGGATCTGCCGCGCCCCACCTCGGCTCTGCCGCCGGCCGCGCCTCGGATCTGCCGCCAGCCGCACCCCGTCGGTCTTCCCCCGTCGCCGGTCTTCCTCAGCCGGCCTCCCGTCGGTCTCCTAGTTCTCGAATGGGATCGAGTGATCCATCCGGCTGCAGTTCCGATCGGATCTGAGATATGAGATCTGAGATCTAAAAAAAAGTGAAAGAGAGATGTCTTCTGCATCGGGCTATGTTGCGATTCCTCGCTGCCCGGTGATCTTCGATGGTGCGAATTATCCTGATTTTGCTGCCTTTATGCGCGTTCACATGCTCGGTCTCCGTCTTTGGGGTGTGCTCTCCGGCGAGGTCTCCTGTCCGCCGTGCCCCCTGCTCCTGTGGCTCCTCTTCCGCCGACGCTGATTGTTCTCGGTGCTGATGCTTCTCAGGAGGCCAAGGATGCTGCTCAAAGTGCCGATGATAGTGTTGTTGCTGCTTATGAGCTGAAGTTCAAACAGTACTCTGCTGATCTCATGACCTATCGCCACGATCTGACCGCCTACACTCAGTGGGTCGATGAGGATGCTCGTGCTGCTGCTGTTCTCACCTCCAGTGTTCTGCCCCAGTTTGCTTCTGAGTTCATGAGTCTCCCTACTGTTGCCACTCAGTGGGCACATCTTCTTTAGCGCTATCAGCCGTCTGGGGATGCTCTTTACCTGTCTGTGGTTCGCCAGGAGCATGCTCTTCAGCAGGGTGATTCCACTATTAATGAGTTCTATACTCAGAGTGCTGCTATCTAGCGTCAGCTGGATTCTCTCCGCACTGCTGTTTGTGGCACATGCTCGTGCTGCCAGATTGTGCGCTCGGATTTGGAGTTCCACCGCATCTATGAGATTCTGTCTCGGCTCCGCCAGGAGTTCGAGCCCCGTTGTGCTCAGTTGAATGCTTGTGGTCATGTTCTGCTCTCTGAGGTGTTGTTTGAGCTTCGGGCTAAGGAGACTCGTCTCCGTGGTGCTGCTCTTCTTGAGGTTCCATCTGTGCTTGCTACTCGTGGTCCTCCTCTGCCGTCTGCTCCCTCGACTCAGCCGCGGTCCTCTGTGCCGCCGCCGATACTACCCACTCCTCCAGGTCAGGGTCAGAGTCAGCACCAGCAGTCTCAGGGTCAGAGTCAGCACCAGCAGGCTCGTGGTCAGGGTCGTCATGGTTCTCTTCGTCACTGCACTTACTTTAGCAGGGATGGCCACACTTGGGCCACCTGTTATACAGGGACCCCAGTTTACGTCAGCAGCACCAGGCTCATGGGAAGTCGGCTCCTTCCGGATCTTCAGCAGTTGCTCTCTCTGATCAGGACATTATCAGGAGTCTTCGCAGTCTACTTGCTGCTACAACCTCTTCTTCGACGGGCACTTCTGGTTCTATGACTGATTCTTCAGGCACTGCGCGACCACCACCCTCTACACAGTCAGGTACGTCCCCGTGGTATCTGGATTCTGGAGATTCTTTTCATATGACCTCTAAGTCTTCTCTTCTGTCCGCTATTCATTCTCTCCCTTCTCCTGTTCGTGTTCTCACGGACGATGGAACCTCTCTTCCTGTTTCTAGTCGGGGCACCCTTTCTACTTCTTCTTTTTATGTTCCTGATATTTCTCATGTTCCTCGTCTTAAGATGAATTTGTTCTCTGCTAGCCAGCTTACTGACTCTGGTTGTCGCGTCATTCTTGATGCTAATTCTTGTGTTGTCCAGGATCGTCGCACACAGGCCCTGGTTGGAGCTGGCCCTCGCAGCTGTGACTCTTCAAGACTTTGGGAGTTAGACTGGCTTCGTGTTCTTTCCGCTGCCACTTCATCTGCCAGTTCTTCTCCGGTCGTCGCCTCTGCTACCAGCTCTTTTCAGCAGTGGCATAATCCCTTGGTCACCTTTGTGACTCTCGCCTGTCGTCATTAGTTCATCGTGGTCTTCTGGGGTCTGTCTCAGGAGATGGGTCTTTACATTGTCAGGGTTGTAGGTTGGGCAAATAGATTCAGCTTCCCTATCCTACTAGCACGTCTGTATCTCAGCGACCTTTTGATTTAGTTCATTCCGATGTTTGGGGTCCAGATCCTTTCGCTTTGAAAGGGGGCCATCGCTACTATATTTTATTCATAGATGATTTTCTCGGTACACTTGGTTGTATTTTATGCGCTCTCGCGGTGAAGTGCTCTCCATATATCAGCGCTTTACGGCCATGGTCCATACTCAATATTATATACCCATTCGTGTGTTTCGTGTTGATTCTGCTGGTGAGTATATCTCCCAGATGTTGCGAGGTGTCCTTGCTGAGCAGGGTACCCTTGCTGATTGTTCTCGGTGCTGATGCTTCTCAGGAGGCCAAGGATGCTGCTCAAAGTGCCGATGATAGTGTTATTGCTGCTTATGAGCTGAAGTTCAAACAGTACTCTGCTGATCTCATGACCTATCGCCACGATCTGACCGCCTACACTCAGTGGGTCGATGAGGATGCTCGTGCTGCTGTTGTTCTCACCTCCAGTGTTTTGCCCCAGTTTGATGCTGAGTTCATGAGTCTCCCTACTGTTGCCGCTCAGTGGGCACATCTTCTTCAGTGCTATCAGCCGTCTGGGGATGCTCTTTACCTGTCCGTGGTTCGCCAGGAGCATGCTCTTCAGCAGGGTGATTCCACTATTAATGAGTTCTATACTCAGAGTGCTGCTATCTAGCGTCATCTGGATTCTCTCCGTACTGCTGATTGTGGCACATGCTCGTGCTGCCAGATTGTGCGCTCGGATTTGGAGTTACACCGCATCTATGAGATTCTGTCTCGGCTCCGCCAGGAGTTCGAGCCCCGTCGTGCTCAGTTGAATGCTTGTGGTCGTGTTCTGCTCTCTGAGGTGTTGTCTGAGCTTCGGGCTAAGGAGACTCGTCTCCGTGGTGCTGGTCTTCTTGCGGTTTCGTCTGTGCGTGCTACTCGTGGTCCTCCTCTGCCGTCTGCTCCCTCGACTCAGCCGCGGTCCTCTGTGCCACCGCCGATACTACCCACTCCTACAGGTCAGGTTCAGAGTCAGCACCAGCAGTCTCAGGGTCAGAGTCAGCACCAGCAGGCTCGTGGTCAGGGTCGTCATGGTTCTCTTCGTCACTGCACTTACTTTAGCAGGGATGGCCACACTTGGGCCACCTGTTATACAGGGACCCCAGTTTACGTCAGTAGCACCAGGCTCGTGGGAAGTCGGCTCCTTTCGGATCTTCAACAGTTGCTCTCTCTGATCAGGACATTATCAGGAGTCTTCGTGGTCTACTTGTCACATGTGCTCTTCTTCGACGGCACCGCTGGTTTTGTGACTGATTCTTGAGCATCATACGACCACCACCCTCTACACTCAGTGCGTCCCGTGGTATCTGGATTCTGGAGATTCTTTTCATATGACCTCTAAGTCTTCTCTTCTGTCCGCTATTCATTCTCTCCCTTCTCCTGTTCGTGTTCTCACGGACGATGGTACCTCTCTTCCTGTTTCTAGTCGGGGCACCCTTTCTACTTCTTCTTTTTATGTTCCTGATATTTCTCATGTTCCTCGTCTGAAGATGAATTTGTTCTCTGCTAGCCAGCTTACTGACTCTGGTTGCCGCGTCATTCTTGATGCTGATTCTTGTGTTGTCCAGGATTGTCGCACACAGGCCCTGGTTGGAGCTGGCCCTCGCAGCTGTGACTCTTCAAGACTTTGGGAGTTAGACTGGCTTCGTGTTCTTTCCGCTGCCACTTCATCTGCCAGTTCTTCTCTGGTCATTGCCTCTGCTACCAGCTCTTTTAAGCAGTGACATCATTGTCTTGGTCACCTTTGTGACTCTCTCCTGTCGTCATTAGTTCATCGTGGTCTTCTGGGGTCTGTCTCAGGAGATGGGTCTTTACATTGTTAGGGTCGTAGGTTGGGTAAACAGATTCAGCTTCCCTATCCTACTAGCGCGTCTGTATCTCAGTGACCTTTTGATTTAGTTCATTCCGATGTTTGGGGTTCGGATCCTTTCGCTTTGAAAGGGGGCCATCGCTACTATATTTTATTCATAGATGATTTTTTTCGGTACACTTGGCTGTATTTTATGCGCTCTTGCGGTGAAGTGCTCTCCATATATCAGCGCTTTGCGGCCATGGTCTGTACTCAATATTATATACCCATTCGTGTGTTTCGTGCTGATTCTGCTAGTGAGTATATCTCCCAGATGTTGTGAGGTGTCCTTGCTGAGCAGGGTACCCTTGCTGATTGTTCTCGGTGCTGATGCTTCTCAAGAGGCCAAGGATGCTGCTCAAAGTGTCGATGATAGTGTTGTTGCTGCTTATGAGCTGAAGTTCAAACAGTACTCTGCTGATCTCATGACCTATCGCCACGATCTGACTGCCTACACTCAGTGGGTCGATGAGGATGCTCGTGCTGCTGCTATTCTCACCTCTAGTGTTCTGCCCCAGTTTTATGCTGAGTTCATGAGTCTCCCTACTGTTGCCGCTCAGTGGGCACATCTTCTTCAGCGCTATCAGCCGTCTGGGGATGCTCTTTACCTGTCCGTGGTTCGCGAGGAGCATGCTCTTCAGCAGAGTGATTCCACTATTAATGAGTTATATACTTAGAGTGCTGCTATCTAGCGTCAGCTGGATTCTCTCCGTACTGCTGTTTGTGGAACATGCTCGTGCTGCCAGATTGTGCGCTCGGATTTGGAGTTCCACCGCATCTATGAGATTCTGTCTCGGCTCCGCCAGGAGTTCGAGCCCCGTCGTGCTCAGTTGAATGCTTGTGGTCGTGTTCTGCTCTCTGAGGTGTTATCTGAGCTTTGGGATAAGGAGACTCGTCTCCGTGGTGTTGGTCATCTTGCGGTTCCGTCTGTGCTTGCTACTCGTGGTCCTCCTCTGCCGTCTACTGCCTCGACTCAGCCGCGGTCCTCTGTGCCACCGCCGATACTACCCACTCCTACAGGTCAGGGTCAGAGTCAGCACCAGCAGTCTCAGGGTCAGAGTCAGCACCAGCAGGCTTGTGGTCAGGGTCGTCATGGTTCTATTTGTCACTGCACTTACTTTAGCAGGGATGGCCACACTTGGGCCACCTGTTATACACAGGACCCCAGTTTACGTCAGCAGCACCAGGCTCGTGGGGAAGTCGGCTCCTTCCGGATCTTCAGCAGTTGCTCTCTCTGATCAGGACATTATCAGGAGTCTTTGCGGTATACTTGTTGCTACAGGCTCTTCTTCGACGGGCATTGCTGGTTACATGGTGATTCTCCGTGCATCACATGACCACCCCCCTCTACACAGTCAGGTACGTCCCCGTGGTATCTGGATTCTAGAGATTCTTTTCATATGACCTCTAAGTCTTTTCTTCTGTCCGCTATTCATTCTCTCCCTTCTCCTGTTCGTGTTCTCATGGACGATGGTACCTCTCTTCCTGTTTCTAGTCGGGGCACCCTTTCTACTTCTTCTTTTTATGTTCCTTATATTTCTCATGTTCCTCGTCTTAAGATGAATTTGTTCTCTGCTAGCCAGCTTACTGACTCTGGTTGTCGCGTCATTCTTGATGTTGATTCTTGTGTTGTCTAGGATCGTCGCACACATGCCCTAGTTGGAGCTGGCCCTCGCAGCTATGACTCTTCAAGACTTTGGGAGTTAGACTAGCTTCGTGTTCTTTTTGCTGCCACTTCATCTGCTAGTTCTTCTCCGGTCGTCGCCTCTGCTACCAGCTCTTTTAAGCAGTGGCATCATCGTCTTGGTCACCTTTGTGACTCTCGCCTGTCGTCATTAGTTCATCGTGGTCTTCTGGGGTCTATCTCAGGAGATGGGTCTTTACATCGTCAGGGCTGTAGGTTGGGTAAACAGATTCAGCTTCCCTATCCTACTAGCGCGTCTGTATCTCAGCGACCTTTTGATTTAGTTCATTCCGATGTTTGGGGTTCGGATCCTTTCGTTTGAAAGGGGGCCATCGCTACTATATTTTATTCATAGATGATTTTTTTCGGTACACTTGGTTGTATTTTATGCGCTCTCGCGGTGAAGTGCTCTCCATATATCAGCGCTTTGCGGCCATGGTCTGTACTCAATCATATATACCCATTCGTGTGTTTCGTGCTGATTCTGCTGGTGAGTATATCTCCCAGATGTTGCGAGGTGTCCTTGCTGAGCAGGGTACCCTTTCTGATTGTTCTCGGTGCTGATGCTTCTCAGGAGGCCAAGGATGCTGCTCAAAGTGCCGATGATAGTGTTGTTGCTGCTTATGAGCTGAAGTTCAAATGGTACTCTGCTGATCTCATGACCTATCGCCACGATCTGACCGCCTACACTCAGTGGGTCGATGAGGATGCTCGTGCTGCTGCTGTTCTCACCTCTAGTGTTCTTCCCCAGGTTGATGCTGAGTTCATGAGTCTCCCCATTTGCTTTCAGCCGGGCACATCTTCTTCGGCTTATCGGCCGTCTGGGGATGCTCTTTACCTGTCCGTGGTTCGCCAGGAGCATGCTCTTCAGCAGAGTGATTCCGCTATTAATGAGTTCTATACTCAGAGTGCTGCTATCTAGCGTCAGCTGGATTCTCTCCATACTGCTGTTTGTGGAACATGCTCGTGCTGCCAGATTGTGCGCTCGTATTTGGAGTTCCACCGCATCTATGAGAATCTGTCTCGGCTCCGCCAGGAGTTCGAGCCCCGTCGTGCTCAGTTGAATGCTTGTGGTCCTGTTCTGCTCTCTGAGGTGTTGTCTGAGCTTTGGGCTAAGGAGACTCGTCTCCGTGGTGCTGGTCTTCTTGCGGTTCCGTCTGTGCTTGCTACTCGTGGTCCTCCTCTACCGTCTGCTCCCTCGACTCAGCCGCGGTCCTCTGTGCCACCGCCAATACTACCCACTCCTACTACAATCTGTGGTCGAGTCAGCACCAAGCAGGCTCGTGGTCGAGTCGTCATGGTTCTCTTCGTCTTGCACTTACTTTAGCAGGATGGCTACACTTGGGCCACTGTTATACAGGACCCAGTTCGTCGCTGACACCAGGCTCGTGGGAAGTCGGCTCCTTCCGGATCTTCAGCAGTTGCTCTCTCTGATCAGGACATTATCAGGAGTCTTTGCGGTCTACTTGCTGCTACAGGCTCTTCTTCGACGGGCATTGCTGGTTCTGTGACTGATTCTCCAGGCACTGCGCGACCACCACCCTCTACACAGTCAGGTACGTCCCCGTGGTATCTGGATTCTAGAGATTCTTTTCATATGACCTCTAAGTCTTTTCTTCTGTCCGCTATTCATTCTCTCCCTTCTCCTGTTCGTGTTCTCATGGACGATGGTACCTCTCTTCCTGTTTCTAGTCGGGGCACCCTTTCTACTTCTTCTTTTTATGTTCCTTATATTTCTCATGTTCCTCGTCTTAAGATGAATTTGTTCTCTGCTAGCCAGCTTACTGACTCTGGTTGTCGCGTCATTCTTGATGTTGATTCTTGTGTTGTCTAGGATCGTCGCACACATGCCCTAGTTGGAGCTGGCCCTCGCAGCTATGACTCTTCAAGACTTTGGGAGTTAGACTAGCTTCGTGTTCTTTTTGCTGCCACTTCATCTGCTAGTTCTTCTCCGGTCGTCGCCTCTGCTACCAGCTCTTTTAAGCAGTGGCATCATCGTCTTGGTCACCTTTGTGACTCTCGCCTGTCGTCATTAGTTCATCGTGGTCTTCTGGGGTCTATCTCAGGAGATGGGTCTTTACATCGTCAGGGCTGTAGGTTGGGTAAACAGATTCAGCTTCCCTATCCTACTAGCGCGTCTATATCTCAGCGACCTTTTGATTTAGTTCATTCCGATGTTTGTGGTTCGGATCCTTTCGCTTTGAAAGGGGGCCATCACTACTATATTTTATTCATAGATGATTTTTTTCGGTACACTTGGTTGTATTTTATGCGCTCTCGCGGTGAAGTGCTCTCCATATATCAGCGCTTTGCGGCCATGGTCTGTACTCAATCATATATACCCATTCGTGTGTTTCGTGCTGATTCTGCTGGTGAGTATATCTCCCAGATGTTGCGAGGTGTCCTTGCTGAGCAGGGTACCCTTTCTGATTGTTCTCGGTGCTGATGCTTCTCAGGAGGCCAAGGATGCTGCTAAAGTGCCGATGATAGTGATGTTGCTGCTTATGAGCTGAAGTTCAAACAGTACTCTGCTGATCTCATGACCTATCGCCACGATCTGACCGCCTACACTCAGTGGGTCGATGAGGATGCTCGTGCTGCTGCTGTTCTCACCTCTAGTGTTCTTCCCCAGGTTGATGCTGAGTTCATGAGTCTCCCTACTGTTGCCGCTCAGTGGGCACATCTTCTTCAGCGCTATCAGCCGTCTGGGGATGCTCTTTACCTGTCCGTGGTTCGCCAGGAGCATGCTCTTCAGCAGAGTGATTCCGCTATTAATGAGTTCTATACTCAGAGTGCTGCTATCTAGCGTCAGCTGGATTCTCTCCATACTGCTGTTTGTGGAATATGCTCGTGCTGCCAGATTGTGCGCTCGGATTTGGAGTTCCACCGCATCTATGAGAATCTGTCTCGGCTCCGCCAGGAGTTCGAGCCCCGTCGTGCTCAGTTGAATGCTTGTGGTCCTGTTCTGCTCTCTGAGGTGTTGTCTGAGCTTTGGGCTAAGGAGACTCGTCTCCGTGGTGCTGGTCTTCTTGCGGTTCCGTCTGTGCTTGCTACTCGTGGTCCTCCTCTACCGTCTGCTCCCTCGACTCAGCCGTGGTCCTCTGTGCCACCGCCGATACTACCCACTCCTACAGTCGTGGTCGAGTCAAGACCAGCAATCTCGTGGTCGAGTTAGCACCAAAGTGCTCGTGGTCAGGGTCGTCATGGTTCTCTTCGTCACTGCACTTACTTTAGCAGGGATGGCCACACTTGGGCCACCTGTTATACACGGGACCCCAGTTTACGTCAGCAGCACCAGGCTCGTGGGAAGTCGGCTCCTTCCGGATCTTCAGCAGTTGCTCTCTCTGATCAGGACATTATCAGGAGTCTTTGCGGTCTACTTGCTGCTACAGGCTCTTCTTCGACGGGCATTGCTGGTTCTGATCGATTCTCCGTGCATCGCACCACCACCCTCTACACAGTCAGGTACGTCCCCGTGGTATCTGGATTCTAGAGATTCTTTTCATATGACCTCTAAGTCTTCTCTTCTGTCCGCTATTCATTCTCTCCCTTCTCCTGTTCGTGTTCTCACGGACGATGGTACCTCTCTTCCTGTTTCTAGTCGGGGCACCCTTTCTACTTCTTCTTTTTATGTTCCTTATATTTCTCATGTTCCTCGTCTTAAGATGAATTTGTTCTCTGCTAGCCAGCTTACTGACTCTGGTTGTCGCGTCATTCTTGATGTTGATTCTTGTGTTGTCCAGGATCGTCGCACACATGCCCTGGTTGGAGCTGGCCCTCGCAGCTGTGACTCTTCAAGACTTTGGGAGTTAGACTAGCTTCATGTTCTTTCTGCTGCCAGTTCTTCTCCGGTCGTCGCCTCTGCTACCAGCTCTTTTAAGCAGTGGCATCATCGTCTTGGTAACCTTTGTGACTCTCGCCTGTCGTCATTAGTTCATCGTGGTCTTCTGGGGTCTATCTCAGGAGATGGGTCTTTACATCGTCAGGGCTGTAGGTTGGGTAAACAGATTCAGCTTCCCTATCCTACTAGCGCGTCTGTATCTCAGCGACCTTTTGATTTAGTTCATTCCGATGTTTGGGGTTCGGATCCTTTCGCTTTGAAAGGGGGCCATCGCTACTATATTTTATTCATAGATGATTTTTCTCGGTACACTTGGTTGTATTTTATGCGCTCTCGCGGTGAAGTGCTCTCCATATATCAGCACTTTGCGGCCATGGTCCGTACTCAATATTATATACCCATTCGTGTGTTTCGTGCTGATTCTGCTGGTGAGTATATCTCCCAGATGTTGCGAGGTGTCCTTGCTGAGCAGGGTACCTTTGCTCAGTTCTCCTGTCCTGGCGCACATGCCTAGAATGGCGTTGCTGAGCGTAAGCATCGCCATCTTCTTGAGACCACTTGTGCCATGATGATTGCTTCTTCTCTTCCGCCGCATTTCTGGGCTGAGGCTGTTGCTACGTCGGCTTACCTCATCAATATCCAGCCTCTGCCGCTCTGTAGGGTGGTATCCCTCTTGAGCGCCTATCTGGTCATTCTCCTGACTACTCTATGCTTCGCTTGTTTGGTTGTGTTTGCTATGTTCTCCTTGCCCCCCCCCCGCGAACGCACCAAACTGACTGCTTAGTCTGTTGAGTGCGTCTTCCTTGGATACAGTGATGGGCATAAGGGCTATCGCTGTTGGGACCCTGTTGGTCGTCGGATGCGTATCTCTCACGAAGTTACTTTTGATGAGACGCGCCCTTTCTATCCTCGTCCCACCGCTGGTACCTACCCGGTGGAAGATATCTCTTTTCTTATTTTTCCTGAGACACCTCCTTCTACTCCTATTGTGTCTTCTTCAGGACCCCCTCCCCCTGATGTCTGTTCTTCGACACCATCCTCCTCTGCTCCATCTAGTTCCCCTAATTCTCCTTGCACTACTAGGAAAATGGCTATAGGTAATCAGCACATCCGTGGCTCACATGGTTGAAGTGCCCCACGGCTAAAACAGGCGTGGCTCACCTGTGGGCAGTGCCCTACTAGTAACTAGAACAACTGTGGCGCACATGGTCATAGTGCGCCACAAATATGTGTGGGCCAGGGCCCTGCTGGCCGCATGCCGCATACCCGTAGCGCACATGGGGTAGGTGTGCTACGGTTGTTATGATTAACCGCGGCGCACATGCGGCACGTGTGCTACGCCTAAGTGAAGGCCCCTCTGTTCTGTAAATGGGTAGAAACATCCGTGGCGCACTCTGGCATGTGCGCCACGGTTGTGATTATTCCCTGTGGCGCACTAGGGCCATGTGCGCCACGGATGTGTCGACCAGTATTTTTTTGGCAGCTCCACTTTGTGCACATGTGTGATCATCCACCACCCCACACTTCACTTTCCCCTTCTTCTTCCTCCTTAGATCTAGTCGGGATCCTTCTCCTTCCCACCTCAATTTCTCCACTCATTCACCATTTTTAGCATGTAAAACTTGCCTTGGATGTTACATACGTAATAGAGGAAGCTCTCCGGTCTCTCATCTCCTTCTCCGGTCTCGCGTGCACCTCTCCTTTCCATCTTCTCGCGATCGGTATCTCATCTTGGTAAGTTGTCCATGTAAGGATGTCTTCATGTGTATATGGATGATATGCTCATATGTATGTAGATGATCGATGCTCATGATGTGTGTATGGAGAGGATCAATGGTCATGTGTGTATATGGAGAGTATCGATGATGCTCGTGCATGTGTATATCGAGAGGATAATGATATGTCCATGTGTGTATGGATCGGTCTCTCTCTCTCTCTTGTGTTTGTGTGTGAACAAGTTGCCATTTGTTTTGCCAAAATGTTGATTCATTTCCATTTTGGCAAGACTTTTGCATTTCGCAAAGGTCCTAATTTTAGGATAGGTCATGCCAAAATTTTCTATCGACTATTGCATGCATGCATTGATTATGTGGTTCTAATAGACTTCTAATTGTACCGTGTACACAGTGCAGGCAAAAATGGTGCTCATAATGAGCGAAGACATTGTGGCTAGATTTTTAAAATGTGCGACGGTCGACATGATACGAAATAACAAGATGGAGATAAGATGTCCATGCAGAAGATGCAAACTCAACTGGGTGATCGACCCAGATTCCGGGAATCTGCAGGCACACCTGCTCCGCCATGGTTTCATGGATGGATACACTCGTTGGATAAGCGATGACGAAGACGATGGAGACGGTGAAGGTGGGCGACACAAGCTTCGACGATGACCCCAAAAAGGATGAGCTGCTGACGCACCCTTCAGATGCTAGCCAGTGGAAAGCATTGGACCTCGAATTCCCAGAATTCGGTGGAGATTCGAGGAACATCGGGCTTGGTGCGAGAACCGATGGACTCAATCCGTTCGGTAGCCAGAGCAGCACGCACATCACTTGGCCCGTGTTTGTATGGATGTACAACCTCCCTCCATGGTTGTGCATGAAGAAGAAGTACATACAAATGAGTATGATAATTCAAGGGCCGAAACAACCTGGTACCGACATCAATCTGTATCTCTGGTTGTTGAAAGAGGAGCTAGCCACGTTATGGGAATCTGGAGCCAATACGTACGACGCTGTCGCACAAGATTATTTGACTATGAGAGCCGCGTTGGTCACTACGGTGCAAGACTATCCAGGTTGCGGGTATATCTCGGGGTAGGTTATCCAAGAATTTTGCGCATGCATTAGGTGCATGGATAACACAAGCTATCTCGAACTAGAGAAAGATCCAGGGTCTTCGAAAACCGTGTTCATGGCGCACCGGAGGTGGCTTGGCAAGAATGATCCATGGAGAAAACGTGGAGACCTGTTCGATGGCAAATCCGAGGATCCCACCTTGGAGCATAGGAGCAGCAAAGAATTGGAAGAGTTGCTGAAAAACTAGAAAGATTGTCCTAAGCCTGGAAAGAAGCGAAAGAGGCAGCAAGACAAGCCGCTGATGAAGGTATGGAAAACAAGGTCTGTTTTCTGGGAGTTGCCATACTGGAAGTTTCTCCGCACGCCTCATAGCCTCTACATCATGCATATCACGAAAAATGTGTGCGAGAGTCTGGTCTCCACCATAATCAACATGCCAGATAGGAGGAAAGATGGTCTGAAAGCAAGGCACGACCTGATATTCATGGGTATCCGGAAGGAGCTTCACGGAGGACGCACTACTCCTGATGATCAGGAAGATGACGATGATCATGAGTCGGAGACGACACAAGGTCGTCGGAAGGGTAAAAAGTTCAATAAGAACGAATATTACTGCCCTCCTTCTTGCTTCACTCTAAGCCAGGATGAGATCAAACAGTTTTTCAAGTGCCTTCTAGGAGTCAAATTTCCTTACGGCTACGTCGGACAAGATAAGCAGATACCTAGACGAGGCAAAGCAGAGGTTCAGTGGCATGAAGTCTCACGACTGTGTCGTGCTAATGACGCGGGTACTTCTGGTTGCACTAAGAGGGATAATGGACGAGCACGTCCGTGAAACGTTATTTGGCCTCTGCAAGTTTTTCAACGTCATATCTAGGAAGTCGATTGGCGTGAATCATCTCGGGAGGCTACAGGAGGAGATCGTGGTGATACTATGCGAGCTTGAGGTCTACTTCCCACCCGCATTCTTCGACATTATGGTGCATTTGCTGGTCCATGTTGTGGAGGACATCGTCCAACTTGGGCCGATGTTCCTCCGCAGCATGATGACGTTCGAAAGGATGAACAGACACATCAAAGGATACGTTCACAACAGGTCCCGTCCAGATGGAAGCATAGTCAAGGTCTTTCTGGCCGAAGAGTGCATCTCTTTCTGCACGAATTATCTAGACATCGAGAACCTTGTCGGTCTTCCCGTCAACAGGCACCTTGGCAAGCTCGACGGATCTGGTCACCGAGAGGGTCGTCGCATATTGCATGCAGACTTCGATTTTTGACATGCAGACTTTGATCGAGCAAACCTTGTCGCGCTACAACATTTAGAACTGGTCGATCCTTGGGTACAGAAGCACAAAAGGTTAATCGAGAAGAAGTACAGTGACCGGGGCATACAGAGGACGCAGGGAGAAATAATCAAAGAGCACAACTCAGATTTCACGCGTTGGTTTAGGCAGACGCTCCTTGATAATCCCCAGCGATCGCATTCTTCTGACACAGAAAAGATCATATTCACCTTGTCGTAGGGACCGATGCAAAACCTGGTGACCTATCAGGCGTATGATATCAATGGCTACACATTCTACACGGAGGAAAAGGACAACAAGTGTGATTATCAGAACTCAGGCGTAACATCGGAATTCTACACCGATGACAACGTAAAGGAAAGATTCTACGGAAGAATCGAGGAGATCTGGGAGCTCGACTACTGTGGATAAAAGGTGTCGATGTTCCGTGTCAGATGGGCAAAGAGCGTCGAAAGAGAAGACAGATATTTCACAACCATGGTTATACCCGAGGCAGCCAAATCCAAGGCCGCCGGTGCAAACATGGCCGCAAAAAATGAACCATGGGTACTGGCTACCAAAGTGCACCAATGTTTCTTCATTACCGACCCGACAAAGCCTAGCCGTGTTGTCGTGATGAGAGGAAAAAGAAACATCATCAATGGATGGAGTCGCCAACGAGCAAGACTTCGACCAGTACGGTGATCCAAAGATTGAAGATGACGATGACTACGATGCAGCAACATACATCACAAGAAGAAAAAGGACAACCCTACCCAAAAAAGGTAGCCCATTCAAAAGAAGAAACATTAAAGTGCCGGGGATAAATTATTCAACCGCGACAAAGAAGGGGAAAAAGATTGTAAAACGCTAGCTCAAAAAATATTGTAAAACGCGTGGTCGAAAAAGATTGTAATATTCATGGACAAATTATTATGAAATTTAGTTATACTTTGAATCATATTTGTACCACTTTTATGACATATATTATCACTTTTGGGCATTTTTGGAATATTTAGAAGTATTTTAAAAACAAAACAAAACTTCTATGGCATATATCACCACTTTTGGGCATTTTTTGGAACATTTAAAAATAATTTTGAAATAAAATTAAAAAAGGTGGGCACCAAGATTCGAACCTGGGTGCTCATAGATTAAGAATAGAGCTAAGGGCGGAACCAATGGTATAGGCTAGTGTAGTTGTTAGATAGTGGAGCTACAGCCATCTTATACAGTCGATAAATGCCGATAGGTGTAGCACACTATGCCCAAGTGCGCTACAGATATCCGTAGCGCACTATGCCCAAGTGCGCTACGCCTATCTGGGCACGGCTGGTCAACGGCGCCACGTCCGCCTCCATCTCAGACACCATCTCAATCAAGCCTGAGCCCGAGCCCTGTGCCACCGCGCTCTCGATCCGTCGTCGTGCTCTCGATCCGCTGCCTCGCCAGCCGCTGCCGCTCGAGGAGGAGGCCGTGGAGCAGGAGCAGGAGGAGGCCCGCGCCGCTCAAGGAGGAGGCCCACGCGCCAGCCACCGTCGTCCGCCCGCCCGCCATCATCGTCCGCCCGCCCGCCATCGTCGTCCTCATCTCAGAGGTGAGCGTCGCCCCTCCCCTCTCTCCCTCTCTCTCCCTCTCTCCCCTCTCTCTGCAGGCCATGGTTAGGGTTCAGATTAGGGTTCAAAGAAGTGAACGATTATCGTAGCATTTTCTCCAGTTCACATTAGGGTTCAGATTAGGCCAAGTTCAGATTAGGGTTCATATTATATGCTACTACTTGTGCAGTCAATTGTTTGTCTTAAGATTGTGCTGTCAACTTGAAAATTCCATGCAAACTGCAGTAAAAAGATCAAACATTGTCGTTCACCAAGACCAAGCCAAGGGAAAACATGGCAATTAATTCAAATACTATCAATTGCAGCACTGAGTTACTACATATTTCCTTATTATCCTCGTTGTATGCAATCATGTATTGGTCCTCTACTTGCAACATAATTAGCCAACATAATGCACCTATAAATTATTATGTGGTTAACTCAATAGTATGCGGCTCCTACCGGAGTAAATGGACCCCCAACTACCAGCGTTCATCATGCCACCTATGTCTAGAACCATAAAGGAATATCAAATGACAATAGAATAATGCGTCAACGAATAATTTAACTGAATAATATAAAACAGAAGTGTATTTAGGAACTAGAGAACAGTATAAACGGATTTCATAGCTTACTCCTATTGAATAGTCCTTCCCACTGGAAACATTTCAATTGGAAACTCTCCCACTGGTTTGCCCAAAAAAAAGCTAGATTGGTGCCTGGTGAATCCAGATGATAAATGTAAATGCCCATTGCTTGATGTGGCTGGGCATGCTAGCTGATGCATTCTTAACCAATGTGTTTTCTACCTAGATGTTTTTGTGGTGAGTTTTTATGAATCACTCAATGTACTGATTTTTATTGCTTTATACATAAGATAAAACCACTAAAGCTAATCAAATTACTGCAATCTGGGTGGTTCTTAGTGGTGCCTTAAGACCACTAAAGCTAAGCAAATTACTAGTTCATATTCCTAGCAAACAGAGAGCTTATAGGTTTAGGCTTGTAGGTTTAGGCTTGATGTTTTTAGCAAACAGAGAGAAATATGATCCTGGTTTGTGACCTCCTGGTTATGATCTGTGGCTAGGTTTTAGAGCAAGATATATATGATCTGAAATGCTCCTGCTGAAATCCTAGTTATGGTGATGGTTTTAGTGTTGAATGGTATCCACACATATATAGCTCAAACAATGTGTATATACTACTGAAATCCTAGTTATGGTTATGGTGATGGTTTTAGAGCAAGAGGCTTGTATTTGCTTGATGTTATATTTGTTGTCATATAAACTTGTATTTGCTTGCTGTCATATAATGACAGGTGCTATAATCTGCATGTATTTGCTTGCTGTCATCAATGACAGGTGATATAATTTGTGGTGATATAATTGTAGCACTTGAAATTGTGCTTGTGCTTGTACGAAGCACTTTATTATGTCGTGTATGCACGTTCTTGTATGAAATGAGTCCCGATTTTTGTCGAAATGTTGATTAACTTCCGTTTCGGCAGAAATCAGGCACTCCTAGTTTAAGAAAATTAGCAAAGGTCATGCCGGATTTTTCCGTGCATTTAACCAATTATTTGTTTTTTATTAGTGCAAAGATGTGTGACAACGACGAGGTTGGATGTTCTAAGTGCATCAGCGCTGAAGGAGAACTCATACCTCCGAATAAACAATTGACATTCTGGGAGGCGGCCCAGCGGCTAGAAGATGATGAAGAATACCATCCTTCGGAGAGCGAGGATGATGAGATGGAAGACGCGGAGGAAAAAGCCGAAGGAACGGCGGGTGATGAAACCACTGATGGCGGCGAGGGCACATGGATTGGTAGCAATCCTCCTAAGAAGAAGAAGCCGAAGGAACGGCGCCCGAACACGGTCGGCACGGTCAGGGAGGAAATTACCGAAGTGAGCCCAAAAGGGGTTCCTTTGGAGCCCCTTCGTCAGAGGGTACGGTGGGAAAGTGGAGGCGATCACCCGGATAACCATCTCGATCAACACTGAGAATCTCCGGCATAAAGATAATGGCCACTTGCGCACACTCCTCTTCAAGAAGCTGCACGCAAGATACAAGTTCTCCCCTAAGTATCAGAACACAAATTATCATGGGAACGAAGTTAACAAATTCGCCCTCACAAAGATGAGCACCGCCCTGGCCAGCTGGAGAACCCGGATAAATAAGAAGATCTATAAAGAAGGCAAAAGTCTCGAGGAGATCCAGAAGATTGACCCGCAGATCACCGAAGATCAGTTCCGGGAGTTCAAGGAGAGGTGTGAATCCGAAAGAGCCCTGGACAATAGTAATCGGGGAAAGGTACTGCAGGCGATGAATATAGGTCATCACCATCTCGGATCTGGTGGATACATAACCGCGGAGGCCAAATGAAATAAGGAGGACGAAGAGTATAGATCTAAGGGGATAGAAAACCCCTTTGCGAAATTTGAACTCGGGCAGGTTCGAAACTTCATCAGGGCCCGTTACCATGTGGACCCAAAAACCAAACAACTCACCGCGGATCCTGCGATGAAGGAATTCGAGGAAATTGTGGTAAGTAATCTAATTACCGCGGATCAACTCGATTGCATTCTAATTGATGAAGTCTAGTTTCTAAACGATTCACTATTACTTCTTCTGCAGGAGGAGGAAATTGTTGCTAGTCATGGATCCCAGGGTTCCTCATCCCAGGGGTCGACGGCGGCCACCCGGTGGGATAACCCTTTTAACAGGGCAATGAACCGGGCCAAGAAAATAGAGCCGGTTACGAAGAAGCCGTCGTCGGCTGGCCGTCTGGCCGGCCTCGGGGGTAAGAATTGGGTGGATCATTTTGGTCCACTGCCGAGGACGCATGTGGCACCGTCGGGAAGGAGCGAGGAGGAAAACCACGAGGTTCAAGAACTTAAAGAACAAGTGGTGTGGATCCTGCAGATCATCCAAGACAACCTGGCAATCACCCTCACGTCCATCCTGCCTACCTTGGTGGATTCAATAGCGAACTGGAGTGCGGGTGGTCGAGTAGGTTCGTGCCTGATTCCAAGCATGGTCAGCAACCACTCGAACAACGTGGCACCGACGAATCAGGCGAACTACGTGTTCGTGACTCCGCCCACTAGCACCATGGCGCCGCAAGTGTTGGTGACTCCCCCTGCCATCACCGCGGCGCCGGACATGTTGGTGGCCCCCATGCCATCGTTGCAGCGGCACCGGAGCTCCAAGCACCCGGTAGGGAGAATACACCGGCGGCCAGCACCGCGCCATCAAGAAGTCCTTCCATCTCTTGCATGCCCGTCGTCGTATGCGGTGCCTCGACATTAGCCGATCTCGACGCCATCACGGTAAACAAATTTCTTTACCACCTTTCACGCCATCTATTACTCTTATGGCATCTCTGACGATGTCGTACATGTTTTCCGCAGACGGATGTTCCTTGCACTCTCTTATGCTACGTGAACAACGAGCTGAGGGATGTTGCCAAGGGTACCATCGTTCAACCCTTGCAGCGCACGTTCCACTCAAGGCCGATGCCAGATAGCGTGCACATGGTTAAAATTAGTCGGGTGCTAAGGGGTTGTGACGACCTGGAACCTCCCATTCAACCCCCAGGAGCGGATGAAGAAGAGCCGGCTGTCCTAAGAAGTTGCTTCGGTCTATTATTGCAATGGAAAAAGAGCATGATCCATTTGGGGACGGCGGGGGCCATCACGCCACACACAACAACACCGCCTGTCGTGCCAGCGACAAGCGGTGGCAAGGCCCCCTTACCGTCCTCGCTGTCACCTCCACGCGATGGGTCGAATGATCATGTTGATGATATGCACATGGCGCAGGATCCGGCTGAGGACGACGAAGACTGGAATGATCACTTCTTCAACACTCAGTTTAGCAACAAAGACCTAGCTGGTGGCCCCACAGAGAAAGCCACTATCACCAAGCGTCTGTTTGGTTCTTAGGAGACGCATCCAGCTTGCGTATTTACAGAGCCAGCTGATACAACCAACCGGCCCTTTATTCTAAGCCCTAACACACTACATAGGGCGGTCGGTGCTCAGATTGCGGTGCATGCCCGCTCTCCAACTGTGGCGTCAACTGCGAATCCGATCAGGTTTCTGGACGGGCCACCAAGACCCGAGGGTATTATGTGGAGGATTCATGTGGCGGGTGAGCCCATGCTACCTAAGAATTTGTGGAGGCTTGCGCGAACTGCGAGTGTGCATGACGTCGGTTGACGATAGAGAGACGCATATACAGCGGAGAAAGATCCCTCGCACCCGGTATTCATGGTTAAGGTGCCACCAGGCTTGGGCTTCGTCAACAATGCCCCTGCGGATCTGTTCTTCCTGCGGTTTGACGACATCTTCAATATGTTCCACCTATACCCGCTGCACTATACCATGGTCCGCCTGTTTTCTCTCAGCCTGGCCATGCAGATCATTAGAGAGAACACACCGGGAATCGCTATAGTGTACCCCTACTACATGCGTGACGGCTGCTTGGGTTCCCCCGCTAAACGACGTATCGTAACCTCGTACCTAAAAAGAATCCTCATGGCGAACAAGACAAAGGAATACATTATCGTGCCTTACTTTCCCGAGTAAGTCGTTATTCACTCGCCACCGTCGATTGGCTTTATTAGATTATCATCATTCTTTTTCCAACACATTCCATTTGAATTTTTTGCGCAGAGATGAACACTGCACGCTCATCTTCTTATCGCCGAAGCATTCCCACGCCACGTATTTCGACTCGGGGAGTCTAGAAAAGAAGAAAAACTACAACAAGATCAAGGAAGTTCTGGATGATGCTCTTACTGGCTATGCCTCGATACCACCTTCGTGCGTACGAAGGTCAAGTTCGGCAGGCACGTCTTCAACCACGTAACTGAGTTCCCCTACGTGAAGAAGCCGGAAAACAATAAGAAGGAAGCCTACTACGCACTCCATCACATGAGGGCGTTCCTACTAAACCAGCAGAAATCTACGCTGCCAGATCATCTCAAACAGTGGGCCGAAGCAAAGGCCAAGATCACTGATTCAGATATTAGACAAGGGATGTATCACATCCAGCAGCAGTTTGGGGCAATCATCTTTCGTGATGTCATGACTTCGGGAGGGATCTTCTACGGAGGAAATATCCTGAATAACCGTGACATAGAAGATCGCCTAGAGATGCAGGGTGACTATAGGAAGTTCATGACGAGACAAGGCGTCCTCCCGTTCCCTAAGCCGAGCCAGAAGGCTTGATGTTGGCCTAGTTGTAGTTACAAACTATAGATGACCTTTGTGTGTGTGTGGACAAGTGTACATGCTACTACTTATCTTATTAGGTTTATGAATCATCGCTTACTTCTTTTGCTTATTATTATTATATATCAATCAATGCTTGGTTTTTTTGCTTACTCTTTGGTCCTTTGCTCACTTTGGTCCTTCTTGTTTCCTTACTCTTTTTTCGAGAATAATGCCGATGATTGAAATGTCATGGCACACTATATATGTGAATGTGCTACGACGGGATTGTGAGCCTTGTGATATGCACAAGTCCAGGTCTTGTGCATCCTACTTGGCTCACGGTTTCGTCGTAGCATATTCCTGTGTCCAACGACCTATGTATATATATGAGGCAGTATTTTTTATTTACTTTGGTCTTTTTCG
The DNA here is from genome assembly GCA_023614405.1 of Avena insularis. Taxonomy (NCBI): domain Eukaryota; kingdom Viridiplantae; phylum Streptophyta; class Magnoliopsida; order Poales; family Poaceae; genus Avena; species Avena insularis. The sequence goes on along the minus strand of CM042689.1, from coordinate 22,281,901 downwards.
AGAATAATACCAATGATTGAAATATCGTGGAACAATATATATGTGAATGTGCTACGACGGGATTGTGAGCCTTGTGATATGCACAAGTCTAGGTCTTGTGCATCCTACTTGGATCACAGTTCCATCGTAGCATATTCCTGTGTCCAACGACCTATGTATATATATATATGAGGCATTCTTTTTGAGTTACTTTGGTCTTTTTCGAAAATAATGCCGATGATTGAAATGTCATGGCACACTATATATGTGAATGTGCTACGACGGGATAGTTAGCCTTGTGATATGCACAAGTCCGGGTGTTGTGCATCCTACTTGGCTAACTATTCCGTCATAGCATATTCATGTGTCCAACGACCTAGCTAGTTATATATGAGGAATTCTTTTCGAGTTACTTTGGTCTTTTTCGAGAATAATTCTGATGATTGAAATATCATGGCACACTATATATGTGAATGTGCTGCGAAGGGATTGTTCGCCTTGTGCTATGCACAGGTCCAGGTGTTGTGCATCCTACTTGGCGAACACTTCCATAGTAGCATATTCCTGTGTCGAACAACCTAGTTATATACGAGGCATGCTTTTTGAGTTACTTTGGTCTTTTTCGAGAATGCCGATGATTGAAATGCCGTGGCACACTATATATGTGAATATGCTGCGATGGGATTGTCCGCCTTGTGCTATGCACAGGTCCAGGTGTTGTGCATCCTACTTGGCGGACGGTTCCATCGTAGCCTATTCCTGTGTCGAACAACCTAGTTATATATGAGGCATGCTTTTTGAGTTTGGTCTTTTTGATTTAGGAGTACTTTCTATAAGTGTATCTTCATATGCGACTTTAATTATACATGTTTTTTTCAATCACCGGTTAATTATTATTGTCAACTTGTAGATGACGTGGTACGTCGTGTACAAGGGACGAGTTCCCGGAGTCTACGATGATTGGGAAGACTGCCGGAGACAGGTGCACCGTTTCAGCGGCAATAGCTACAAATGGTACAACACTATGGCGGAGGCGGAAGCTAGATACACGCGCTATCTAGCGGGAGTTAGGACGAGGAACCGGATGAAAACCTACACCTTCGTCGCGGTGATCATGCTTATCTTCTTTGGTTGTTTATCCCGCGTTTGTGTCTAGCTAGTTTAGATGTCTAGGCGAGCTTCCGAGCTCTAAATTGTTCGAGACACATGTATTCACATGTCACCAACTACTTTCTAACTTGATCGAAACAATGTATAACTTATGTATTCATGTATGGGACTTATCTATATGTATTTGTTTCAATCTTGTTTTGCGAATTGTGTATTTATATATATAACTGTATATCTTATATTGGTGTGTATATCTGCCTGTAATATTGTATATAATCTGTATTGTATATCATCTGGCTCTGAAATTAAAAAAACACCCGTGGCACACATGACACAGCTTCTGTGGCGCACAGTGTCTAAAGCGCACCTACGCAGGCTAGTGGCGCACTACCACATGCGCCACAGAAGATAAGTTTTGTAGCGCACCTGGACAGCTATCCGTGGCGCACTGGCATGTGCGCCACGCCTATCTCGGCACAACCGTGGCGCACCAGGCAGTGCGCCACGGATGGCATTTCCACATGCGCCACTAACGAGCGTTTTCCTAATAGTGTTGTTCTCCAGAGCCTTCCTCTGCTATCCCTTCTTCTTTCACGTCGTCTCATGAGTCATCTTCCTCTGATGAGCTTTCCTCTACTCGTCCTGTTCGCCGGCGTCGTGCCCCCAACCATTACTCTCCTAGTCAGTATGGTCTTTCTGTTGTATCTGAGCCGACTTCTTATCGGGATGCTGAGCATCATCCTGAATGGCAGCTGGCCATGGCTGAGGAGCTTGCTGCGCTTGAGCGCACTGGCACTTGGGATCTTGTTTCTCCCTCTCCCGATGTTTGTCCTATCACTTGTAAGTGGGTCTATAAAATTAAGACCCGCTCTGATGGATCTCTTGAGCGCTATAAATCGCGTCTTGTGGATCGTGCTTTTCAGCAGGAGCACGGTCATGACTACGATGAGACCTTTGCTCCTGTAGCTCATATGACCACTGTGTGTACTCTTCTTGTTGTTGCTTACATTGCTCACAGTGCATGTCTCAGCTTGATGTTCAGAACGCCTTTCTCAATGGCGAGTTGAGTGAGGAGGTTTATATGCAGCCTCCTCCTGGGTATTCTGTTCCCGCAGGGATGGTTTGTCGTCTCCGAAGTTCTCTTTATGGCCTCAAACAGGCCCCTCGTACCTGGTTTGAGCGCTTTTCCTCTGTAGTGACTGATGTTGGTTTCTCCCCTAGTGCTCATGATCCAGCGATGTTTGTTCACACTTCTCCTCATGGACGCACTCTTCTTCTTCTCTATGTTGATGATATGATCATTACTGGTGATGATCCTAAGTATATAGCCTTTGTTAAGGCTCATCTTCGTGATTAGTTTCTTATGACTGATCTTGGTTCTCTTCGATACTTTCTTGGGATTGAGGTTTCCTCCACTTCTGATGGTTTTTTCATCTCCCAGGAAAAGTATATTCAGGACCTTCTTGTTCGTGCTGCTCTTGGGGATGAGCGCACTATTGAGACCCCTATGGAGCTTAATGTCAAGCTTCGTCCTACTGATGGTGATCCTCTTCCTGATCCAACGCGTTATCGACATCTTGTTGGGAGTCTTGTTTATCTTGTTGTCACTCGTCCTGACATATCTTATCATGTTCATATTCTGAGTCAGTTTGTTTCCACTCCTACCACTATTCACTATAGTCATCTTCTTCGTGTTCTTCGTTATCTTCGTGGCACGATCACTCGTCGCCTTTTCTTTCCTCATTCCAGCTTCCTCCAGCTCTAGTGCTATTCGGATGCTACGTGGGCGAATGATCCTACGGATCGCCGTTCACTTTATGCTTACTGTGTGTTTCTTGGTGGTTTGCTTATTGCTTGGAAGACAAAGAAACAGACAGCGGTTTCCCGTTCGAGTGTTGAGGCTGAGTTGCGTGATATGGCCTTGTTGACTGCTGAGGTGACCTGGTTACGGTGGTTGCTTGCGGATTTTGGGTCTCTATTACCACACCCACTCTGGTTTTGTCTGACAGTACAGATGCTATTAATATTGCACGTGATCTGGTCAAGCATGAGCTTACCAAGCATATTGGTGTTGATGTTTTCTATACACGTGCTCAGGTGTAGGCTCAGGTTATTGCGCTTTAGTATGTGCCTTCAGAGTTACAGTTGCCGGATTTCTTTACGAAGGCACAAACTATTGCGCAACATACTTTTTTTTCTCTCCAAACTCAGTGTTGTCGAGCCACCATGAGTTTGAGGGGGGGTGTTAGATGTATATTTGTATATTGTATGTCCCCACTTGTTAGGGGGTTTTCCTGCATATTTCCACCTGTATATGTACTATATATTGTGGCCTTTGGCCCCAGAGAAATACAAGTTGTCTATTCCTAACAATTTTATGATTCGTGATACCATTAACTTCCGTTAGACCTTGGTTGCCGCGTGTCCTATTCCGGTTTCCCTATCCACAAGGAGCAACCGTGCCCTGCCTTTATTTTAAAAAACACAGTGTAAAAATTCTTGCTATCGTTAACTTTCGTTTAGACCTTGGTTGCCGTGTGTCCTGTTCCGCTACCTCCCAAGCCAATTGATGCCATGGAGGAGCATGGATGCGGCTGAAAGGCTGGGAGGCGTGGGATCCCGCCGCCGACCATGAGGCATGGATGCGTGTGGCTCCCGCCGGCATCCGGGATGCGCGAGGCACGTGTGTTCCCACCGGCGTCCGGGAGGCATGGAGGTGCGTGGGATGCCACCGACGCCCATGATGTGGGGTTGGACGGGAGGTGCAGGTGGGGAATCATGGGAGCTAGGGGAAAGGCAGGAGAGTGAGAGGGTGTCGTGGTGGTGGCACGACAGATGCCATGGGTAGGCTAAAGTATGGGGCCAATGGATGCTAGAGGGATCTGGGGAGGGAAGATGTAGTTGATTCTACACACAGAAGACTAACATAAAGATCTTTATTTCTCCTCTCTTGGGCTACAAGTGCTCCTTGAGCTGTTTACAAGAGGAGAAGAAGAACTTTTACCAGCCTAACAGTATAAAATGAGCCGACGTCCTTCTCAGAATCCAAGCCTCTCCTTATAAAGGGGCGCCTTGGCTCCTCTAGGGCTGACGTGGCAAGCATATTTGAAGAATATGCTTGTCCCAATATAGTAACTCGACGGCCTCCTTTCCGTGTCGCCCTTCTAATGACGGCAAGGTTTCAGAGAACCCCACCTGCACGCCTCGGGCTCCAGGACTGTCACCTCCGTGACCTCCTTCTGCCCTTCTGCCGCTCTGCGCCTTGTCCTTTGTGTTTGGCTCTGTTCAGATTCTTCCTAGCCTGTGACTAGGGTTTGACTATAGGCACCTCCTTCTCCTGCAAGCTTCATGTCATTCGGCCCAGTCTCGCTTAACTCGGCTTGGCCTTCACCTGCATTTAGATTATTCGGGCTGACCCGGTCGACTTAAGCAGTACGTCGGCCGGGTAACGTATTGCTCTTCTCATAAGTGTCCTGCTCGCGCTTACCTCGGCCGACCTTTACAGGATTCGGCCGATTTAGACAGTAACTTGGAATTGGACGGGGAACTTCCTTTTGTCTTTCCCCTTCCTGACCCTATCCTGGGTCACCTCCCCAACATTAGTCCCCGAAGCTGGTATGGTCCTGCCTATAACCTCGGTCGGGCCATATCAGTTTCCCAATACTCGTTTCTCCTTGTTTCCGAGTTACTTTTCCCCCGTCCGAGGTATCCGCGCAGCTTCTCGCGTACGCCCTGTCCTACGTGTAACACTTATCATTGCTTCTCTAGTTTTTTGTTCCTCTCTGATTGCCCTCCGACAAGCTACGATAATTCTCTTTGCGCTGGTCGGTATTGCAATGCCTCGCGCACCGTTTCTGTCAGGGGGCCTGATTGTCTCCTGCGTCGTGTGGTCGTTGGTGCGGCTCCACTCATCCTCGAGCGGTTACGCCTCATACACGATCTACACGGTTGGTGCCCGCACCCACGATCCCACTACCGCGCCAAGCCCACGGGGCTAGAGGATTTACTTTCCTCCTTCGCTCCCTATTGCCCTTCTTCCTCCTTTCACCCTTGCCTGTTCGTTCTCCTGCGGCCGTGCGCTCGTCAGAACCTTCGACGGTGAGGCCCCAATTCCTCTGCTCCATCGACCTCGTCTCCGTGCGCTTGCTCCGGCGCCGTCTCCGGTGAGTTTCTCTGGTCTCGTTGCCTAGATTTTCCTCTAGACGCGTCTGCCGCTCTCTAGATTTCCCGCGGCGGTTCCTTTTCCGCTCCGCCGCCGTTTTCGCCTAGGACCACGACGGGGCCTTGCAGTTCTAGGCTTTGCTCCACCGCTAGTTCCTCTTTGGTGGACTCCTCCGGCGATCCAATGTCGAGCTCAGTTAGCAGTGCGCTTATCGAGGACGACAATGCAGCGTCTGGTCCAGAGCGGGGTTCCTGGCAAGGTTCCACTGTTACCCGTCGAGAGATTGAGTGGTTAATCAGAACTCGCCGGATTCCTGCCGAGGTAGCCTGTCGCTTACCCGGCAGCGAATCTTCTCCTGTTCTTAACGAGGGCGAGTATGTCTTTTTTATGTCCCATTTCGCTCGCGGGTTTGGTCTTCCTCTTAGCAATTTTTCTAGGGAATTCCTCGATTACTTCGACCTGCAGCCGCATCATCTTCCGGCTAACGCCATTGCTTCTCTATCCGCTTTCATCTCGGCCTCGGAGGGATACTTCGACCTCTGGCCATCTGTGCACGTATGGTCGAAGTTCTTTCAGATCCGATCCAATGTCGTTCCAGACAAATCCCTTCATCCTTCCGAAAAATTTCTCACCCAGTGTGGAGCTGCGTCCATCACACCTCGGAGGAAATCCGAGTTTCCTCGCGTTGCTGGTCTAGAGTCATGCAAGAAATGGCATAAATCGTTCTTTTATGTCAAGAATTCTGGGAAGGAAGACAAGATTCGGCTCCCTGCTTTTTCCATTGGCACCCCTTCCAAGAAGAACTGGACTTATAATCCGAGGAAAAGCCATGCTCTGGCCAAGGCCTTTGAGATTCGACTGAAGGAACTGATCCACGCTGGGTTACGTGGCGAGGATCTGATGACCACCTTTGTCAGCAGCCGGATCTGCCCTTTTCAGCAACGCACGCATAAGCTCTGCTATATGAGCGGTCCCCTTGATCCCAACTGAGTCTCAACGGTTGAGCTTGATAATTATCTTATCTTCAAGCGCGTCCGAGCTATCTTTAAGACGGATATGCCGGAGGATTGGGCCTGGGGACTGAAGCCGTTCACCCGCGAGCATCCCCCTCCCGGGGTAAGTTCATGCAGTTGTGTTTTTCCTTTTAATCGCGTCTGTGATTTCTCTTGTTAATTTCTCTCTCTTTTCCTGCAGAGGTTTGAGGAGCAGAAGATCGAGGATGCCGAGGTTTTGTCCCTCCCGTGGCCCGCAGATCGGAATACCCCGGATAGCGGGGAGCCTGACTCGGAGGAGTTCGTTCCCAAGTCAGACCTTGCTCCGGCTTGTGCCCGTGGCAAGGCCCCGGATCACGAGGAGGAAGGTGATTCGGACGAGGTCCAAGTTCTTGAGGTAGTCGCCATAATGCTAATTTATTATGCATTTTCGGCCTCTACTTTCTCAGCTAATCCGGTCGGTCAGGTTCACGACGTCGAGCCTCTCGCCTCCCAACCTCCTGCTACCACGAGGAAGCCTACTGCACCAGCAGGTGCCTCGGAAACTGCTCCCAGGAAACGAACGAAGAAGTCAGCCCAGCACCCTCCAAAGCGTAAAACTATGCCCGGGGTTACTGGGTGAGTTACTTCTCATTTGTATTTCTTGTTTCTCTTTTTCTGTCTTCTGACCTGACTTTCTGTGCCTTTGCAGCGCTCCTCTTTCTGTTAAGCCCAGTGGTCCTAGCATGACGAGTCATATGACTCGGCCGCCTTCTCCTCCGCCTCCTGAAGATACCAGAGTTCCTAGTCCTGCTCGCGCAGACTCTCCTCCTGCTCTGAGTCAAACATTACCCCGGCAAGATACACCCGTGGTCACCGTTGCTGATGCCAACGTAACCCGGATAGTTGATCCTCCTTCCGAGTCCGCTGCCCCCATCGTGAATCCTGGAGTTTCCCCCGAGACTCCTTTGGCCCGCGCAGTTTCAACCACAGCTCCAACTCCAGCCGAGGATATCACCATCTCGGCGCCCTTAGACACTATTGTTCCTCCTGTTTCCAAGGACACCACCCCTAGTGCCGAGGTTGCGGCTCCTGCAGACGCCCCTTATAAGGCTAAGAAGATCGTTGTCACTAAGCCTCCTTCATCTCAGAAAGGGCTTGCTTCTTCTCAACCCACTATCGCTGACGCGTTGTGCAAGGGGGTTTCTTCTGCCAAGGCCGTTGTCACCCCAGCCGCTGGTACTCAACTTACTCTCCACAAGAGTCCTGCGGCGACGGTGGCTATGCAGCGGGTTCGAGGTAAGGTGCTGACCCGTACTGAGAGTGGGAACAGCCTCGGTTCGCTAGTGGAGTACGCCAACAATTGGAATGCTGCTGATCAGCTTGAGGGCAATCCTAGCAACCAGCCCTTTCAGCTCTCGGACATCAGCAGTCGTTTGCATATGGCTGCCAAGATCGTGCTTGATAGCGACAAAATGAACGAGGTAATTGCTTTTTTTGATATTTGATTAATCATTCAAATGGTAATATATACACTCTAGTCCCCGAAGCTTGCAACCGAGTAACTTGTTGCTTGTTTGGAAGCTTTGTTTAAGCTTTAAGTGCATTATTTTGCCAGCAAGTTTCCTGTATGATTTTGACTCATTGTCTTAGCTTTGAAGATCCAGTCACCTAGATCCGAGTTAAGCTTTGCTTGATTCGGATTTTCCTTAACTGTAAATATCCATCCGCTTAGATCCGAGTTAAGCTTTGCTTGATTCGGATCTGCCTTAGCTGTAAATATCCACCCTCTTAGATCCGAGTTAAGCTTTGCTTGACTCGGATCTGCCTTAGCTGTAAATATCCAGCCTCTTAGATCCGAGTTAAGCTTTGCTTGATTCAGATTTTCCTTAGCTGTAAATATCCAGCCGCTTAGATCCGAGTTAAGCTTTGCTTGATTCGGATCTGCCTTAGCTGTAAATATCCAGCCGCTTAGATCCGAGTTAAGCTTTGCTTGACTCGGATCTGCCTTAGCTTCAGGTATCTGATTTTGTAATTTTCTTTATCACTTAGGTTGCCCATGACCGTCGTACAGCTGAATTCCAGAGGCTTCTGTTTGCACACAAGAAGTTACAAGAAAAGTATGAAAAAGTACTTCCGGTGGTGAAGAAAGCTGGTAACAAATCTTAGCATTGTCCCTTAAGCTGTTAATATTTTCAATTTGAGGTGCTAACTCATTTTGCTTGCGATCAGGTAATATCAATAATCTAAATATCCGTCTAGAGAAGAAAGTCAAGGCCCTGGAAGGTTAGTTGCCCTTTCTCTTTATAGATTTCTGTTCGAAATTTATCCCGGGTTCCTTTTAACCTTTTGGCTTTGGTATAGCCGAGTTATAAACTCTTGCAGCATCACACCAAGAATGCATACCCATGCCTGATATGATGCTGCATTTTTTAGAGCAAGCCGCTACTCACTCGACGCAGCTGAAAGAGAAAGATGACGAGATAAGTCGCTTGCGCGCCGAGGTGGAGTCCCTCAAGCTCTCTCAGAAGTCTGAGTTAGAGAAAGTTGACCAGGAGTTCTCCGAAGAGAAGAATCGACTAGCTCTGCAATTGCAGAAAAATAAAGAACTCCTCGATGCTGCCGAACTTAAGACACGGGCGATGAGCAAGGAGATCACTCGTTTTGAGAAGACCAAGGTTGATTGGGCTCAAGACCTGCAGAAAGTGCTAAGCTATATTCATCGTAAGTCTCTGACCGTGGCCGAGTTATCTTCTTCTCTTTCTTACTTTTGAGTGATATACTTTTTATTCTGCGCAGACCATTTTCCGGAAGCCAAGCTGGTGAGCTCTAGAGCGGTGATCAATGCTCGCGTGCGCCGAGGTGTTCCCGCAGATGCGAGCCTAGAATACTCGATGGAAGATTTCTTGGTTGCCGTTGGTGCTGCTGTTGGTCCGATGAAGATTATGGGCCGGGATTTGGTGCAAGCATCCATTCGGGCCTATCATGTTCTCTGGCCGAATACTTCTGGAACTCCTGACATTGATGAGGTCAAGGTACTGGTGGAAAGATTAATGGCATCCCAGAACCAATTAAATCTCTGGAGGGAATCCGCTGGACGTGCTGGTGCTGATATGGCGCTCACAGTCATTATGTCATGGTACGAGGATATTTCGCTCGATACCTTGATAAACTTGCACACTGGCTCCCGTTGGGTTGAGGATCCAGAATTCGTCGCTCGCCGACAAGCTCGTGCCTTCCAGCTTGTTGAGTATGCTGACGTACACAACTGGATTGAAGGGCCGAGCTTCCTTCCTCACCCGGTGGACGACGTCGAAGTTGAAGATGCCTCTGATAATAATTCAGCCGACCAGGACGAGGGTGAGGGCGACTCGGACACTTCTGGTGATTCCAGCACAAGCTCGGATGGGGACGGCGACGCGCGATCATCCTCCAAGGGGACTGGGCATTCTCAAGCTCAAGCTAGTGTTTCTCAACAGCCCCGGACATCCCCCGAGGCTACTACCACCCCCATTGAAGGCGAAGTAACCTCGGCTGAGGCACCGTCTACCTCGGCACGCCCATCTTCTGGAGATGTCCCTGCCCCGGAGACCGAGGTCATACCGCCGTCATCTGAGACAACCATCCCTGATGCTCCGAGTCATGGTGCTGCCCCTTAGGCTCGAAAAACTTCCTAAATTATTTTCAGTCCCTGGTATGCCGGGCTTATGATGTGTATGAAACAATTATGCGACTTTCTGTGTGGTACGAACCTTTTTAGCCTTTTGCTGCTGAGACATGAGTGATGACAATCATGATGGCTTTGCTTAAGCGGATCTTACTACTTTATATCTTTGTTTTGGCGACCTTTTATTTCATAAATTTGGATTGTGTTCCTTAGCTCGGCATATACCCTATTTGTCCTTTTGAAAAACAGTGGGTTATGCCAATTAGTCCCCGAGTTATTACTTGGGTTGCTAAAGTAGCTTGCATAGGTTATTATTGCCGGGTACTCCCCGAGTTGTTGTTCGAAATGCTGAAGTGTTCATGGAGAACAGATAATCATGGGGCAGTCCCCGAGTCATTGCTCTAAGCGCCGAGGCTTAGTACTTACCTCAAAAAATAATAAATATCATTAGGCAGTCCCCGAGTCACCGCTCAAGGTGCCGAGGTTTAATACACAACTCATAATAATAATAAATAACATAGGGCAGTTCCCGAGTCACTGCTCGAGGTGCCGAGGTGTAATACACAACTCATAATAAGAAACAATATAGCGCAGTCCCCGAGTCACTGCTCAAGGTGCCGAGGTTTAATGCATAGCTTATAATAAGAAACAATATATGGCAGTCCCCGAGCTACTGCTCAAGGTGCCGAGGTTTAATACATAGTTGATACTTCGACCTGAGCCGTCACATTACAACGCGCCACAGGAGACTTTTACGAGTAAAATGGACAAAGTAAAGCGATGTTCCATGGTCTCTTGGATTCTTCGCCGGCTTTGTTTGCCTTGTTCTTTTCTGGTGACTGAGCATCGATTAGGTAATATGCATCGTTGTGCAATGCTTTGCTCACTATGAATGGTCCTTCCCATGGGGGTGATAGCTTGTGCATGCCGGCTGTGCGTTGCACTAGCCGAAGAACCAAATCTCCTTCTTTAAACACTCTTGGATTGACTTTTTTTCTGTGATACCGTCGTAAATCTTACTGATAAACAGCTGATCTTGATAGTGCTAATTCCCTAGCCTCTTCTAGCAAATCGACATCATCCTGCCGAGCTATCTCATTTACATCGGCGGTTGTATATTGGGTTACTCTTGGCGAATCATGAATTATGTCGGCTGGAGGCACAGCTTCTGCTCCATACACCAGAAAAAACGGGGTATATCCTGTTGACCTGTTTGGCGTAGTTCTGAGGCTCCATAGTACTGCTGGTAGTTCCTCAATCCAACACCCTGCCGACCTTTGCAGAGGTTCTACGAGTCGGGGTTTTATCCCGGACAATACGAGTCCATTAGACCTTTCTACTTGCCCATTGGATGTTGGGTGGGCCACCGAGGTGACATCTAGCCGTATGTGTTTTTCTTGGCAGAATCTAGCAAAAGCCCCTTCAGCAAAGTTTATGTCGTTGTCTGTAATAACACTATGTGGATAACCATATCTCAAAATAATATCTTTGAGGAATTTTACTGTTGTTGGTCCGTCACATCTTTTTATCGGTTTTACTTCGATCCATTTTGTGAATTTATCCACCATGACTAAAATGTGGGTCATCCCGCCCCAGGCTGGCTTGAATGGTCCCACCATATCCAAGCACCATACCAAAAATGGCCAAGTGATTGGTATTGTCTTTAATTCGGACGATCGCATATGTATCTTGCTGGCATATCTCTGGCAACCATTGCATCTTTCTACCAATTCTTTGGCTTCTTTCAACGCCGTTGGCCAATAAAATCCGTGCCTGAATGCTTTGGCCACTAAAGCTCTGGACGAGGCGTGATGTCCGCATTCTCCTTGATGTATATCTAGGAGGATTTCCTGGCCTTCCGCCGAGTCAACACATCTTTGCAGCATGCTTGTGACACTTCTTTTATACAGCTCATTGTTTATGATTGTATAAGCTTTTTATCTTCCCACCGTCTGTCTAGCCAGTACCTCATTACTCGGCAAGGTCGCATCCTTAAGGAAGGAAAATATGGGTTGCGCCCATGTTGGCATGATTTTCTCTGGGATAATTCCACTATCTATTTCCATACTTTCTACCGACATAACGACCTCGGATTTCTCCATATCCGGGTTACATTCTTTGTCAATTTTCATCGGCACATTATCTTCTCTTGATTTTGCCGTGATATAGATGGATTCAGACTCTGGCGATGGAGCTATTGATGGCTTTCTCAAGTGCTCCAGGGCGATACCTGGGGGAATTGATTGCCTGGTTGATCCGAGTTTTGACAGCGTATCTGCAGCGTCATTTTCTGCCCGAGGTACATGATGAACACATCCATCGAAGTATCCACTGAGTTTTTGCACATGAAATCTGTACAAAGCCATATTCGCATCCAGCGCGTCCCAATTGCCTGATACTTGCTGTATTACTAGATCTGAATCTCCGTAGCATAGGATCCGACGTATGCCAATTTCTTTTGCCACTTTTAACCCATGGACGAGTGCTTCGTACTCGGCGACATTGTTTGACGCGGCAAAATGTATTTGCAGCACATATTTTAGCTGATCTCTTTTTGGCGAGGTTAACACTATCCCTGCCCCCAAGCCATTCCTTAGCTTGGAGCCATCAAAGTGCATTGTCCAATAATTTGGATCTTGTAAGGGTGGCTCATATTGTACTTCGGCCCAATCTACCAAGAAGTCGACCACTGCTTGATATTTGATCGCATCTCGCCTATCGAATTGCGGAGCATAAGGTGATAGTTCAATTGCCCATTTCGCTATTCGGCCACTTGCATCTTTGTTGCTCAATATGTCGGCTATGGGCGCTTCACAGATAATTTTGATCGGGTGCTCTTCAAAGTAATGTTTAAGTTTCTTTGCCGACATATACACCCCATATGCCATCTTCTAATAATGTGGGTAATTTTGTTTTGAAGCTGATAGTACCTCGCTTAGGTAGTATACTGGCCTCTGTATTGACTTATCATTTTCATTTCGTTCCACAACGATCACTGCACTCACCACCCTGTTTGTGGCGGCTATGTAAAGTAACATAGGTTCTTTTGACAATGGAGAAGCCAGGATTGGTGTTGTGACCAGCATTTTCTTCAGTTCATGAAATGCATTATCTGCCTGCGGTGTCCAAATGAATTTATCAGATTTTTTCATCAGTTGGTATAGTGGTAATGCCTTCTCTCCCAGCCGACATACGAATCGGCTAAGCGAAGCCAGGCAACCCGTGAACTTCTGTACGTCATTTAGACATCTCGGCAGTTCCATACTTTCTACCGCTCTTATTTTAGTTGGATTGGCATCTATACCTCGGCTGGATACGAGGAAACCGAGTAATTTCCTAGCTGGTACACCGAAGGTACATTTCTCCAGGTTAAGCTTCATTCAGAATCTTCTCAAATTCGCGAATGTCTGCCGAATATCATCCAGCAGAGTTTTGCTCTCTTTGGTTTTGATAACCACATCGTCTACATATACTTGTACATTTTCCCTATCTGATCATGTAGACACTTTTGCATACATCTCTGGTAGGTTGCCCCTGCGTTGCGCAGGCCGAATGGCATGGTGCGATAGCAATAAGCCCCATACGGGGTAATAAATGCACTTTATTTGATCAGCCGGATTTAACGGTATTTGGTGGAAACCAGAATACACGTCTACAAATGATAACAGCTCGCAACCAGCGGTCGAATCAATGACTTAGTCTATCCTAGGTAAAGGAAAATGATCTTTGGGACACGCCTTGTTCAGGTTCGTGTAATCAATACACATTCACCATACGATGGCTACATTTGGATCATCTTTCTTCTTTTCTACTAGCATCGGGTTTGATAGCCAATCCGGATAGAGCACTTCCATGATGAACCCGGCCGCAAGGAGCCGAGCTATCTCATCCCCTATTATTTTTCTCCTGTCTTCGGCGAAGCGGCGGAGAGGTTGCTTCACCGGCCTTGCTCCTGGCCTTACATTCAGAGAGTGCTCAGCCAACTCCCTCGGCACACCTTGCAGGTCTTTAGTTGACCATGGAAAGATATCCCGATTCTCACTAAGGAAGTTGGTGAGCTCGCTTTCCTATTTGGCATCTAGGCCGGCACCAATGGTGACGGTGCGCTCTGGGAATTGCTCATCTATCTGGACCTTTTTTGTTTCCTTAGTCGGCTGGAAAGAGACACTTCCATGCGGGTTGGCTAATGCCGGCATATTCAGTTGTGCCGACTGAGCGAGGGCCGCTACCTCCTGAATCCTTCTTTTTTCTCTTGCGATTACCAATGACTCGGCCAGATTTGATCCGGCTGAAGCACATTCCATTGACTTCCTGTAATCTCCTGCTACAGTTATCACCCCTTGTGGTCTGGGTAGCTTCATCTTCAAGTATGTGATGTGGCAGCTACTCATGAATTTGGCCAACGCTGGCCGCCCGAGTAAAGCATGATAGTAACTTTCCAGATCCACCACCTCAAACTCCAAATTTTCTGCTCTGCAGTTTTCCCTTGTGCCGAATAGCACATCTACTCGAACCTTTGCAATGGGTTCGCATGAAAGTCCCGGCACTATCCCATGGAATGTGGTTCTTGTGGATTGCAGCATATTTTGCGATATTCCGAGTTTATGCATTGTATCTTTGTACATGATATTGATACTGCTCCCATTGTCAATGAGTACTTTTGATAATTTCACATTAATGCTGGGCCCGACAAATGTCGGATCTAGCACAAGCGCATATGACCCCGAACTCGGCATTATTTTTTGGTGATCTTTTATACTCCAAGTTACTTCTTGATCTGACCAAGGCACGTATCTTGGTACGGCCGGCATAACTGCATTCACCTCCATATGCCGGTGCTACACACTTTGCCTTTCTTGCTGTTCTGTTGTAAACACGCAATATGATTGATGATGCTCCCTGTAATCATTGCGTTCATTATTTCCGGGGTTAATCCTTCCATTCTGACCCTGATTTATCACTTGATGCACTGCATCCCTCCGATCCGAGTTATCATACCTCGGAGGAGGAGGGGGTAACAGTAACTGCTGTGCATTTGCCCCAGTCAATTGTGGCTGCTGCTGCTGATGCGCCTGATGGGAAGGTGCTTGCATTCCTGCCGGGTTTCCCATTGCGTTTTTCATCCAAGCGCATTGCCGGGTTGTATGATTAGCCGGCTTGGCTGGGTTTGGAGTGTGAAACTTACACGGTTGATCCAACATGGATTCAAACGTGTACTTCGGCCTCTCCTGCCATTGCTTCTTCTGTTCTGGCGTCCACTGTCTCTTCCCTTCATTCCTTGGTGTCCATTGCTGAGGACCATTCTTCTGCCGCTGACTGTTTCCGTGACTCGGCTGATCTTGTACTACTGCTGCCACCTGATTAGAGGCATATCTGTAATCTGGTCTTTCCTCTCTTCTTCTACCTCTAAACTCGTTGCGCCTCGATGATCCAGCCATATCTCTTGCATATTGATCATGATGCTCTCGATGTTCTGCCGACATCAGCTCTGGTTGCGTCAGATCTCCCAATGCATAAGAATCTGCTATCCTGATGGTTTCTGCCAAAGTGGTTGGCATATCTCTTTGTAGTCGCTGCCACAAGACACTGCCATAACGGCACCCTTGAGCGAACCAAGCTATTGCTTGTGATTATATAACTCCCTCGCATGAATTCCTGAGATTGCACCATCGAGTCAAGAACTCTCTGTCTGTCTCATTCGGCCTTTGCTTGCACATTGCTAGCTGCTGTGGCATGTTTGGCCTTTTGTAAGTACTGGTGAAGTTGCTGACAAACATCTCTTTAAAATCTAACCAACAGTTGATGCTGCCTGGTGGCAGATTATTTAGCCATACTCTAGCTGGTCCTTCCAGCATTTGCGGGACATATCGTACTGCCCATCGCAAGTTTCCGCCAGCTATTTTTATTGCAGTGGCATAATCAATCAACCAATCCTATGGTTTGGTGCTCCTGTTGTATGTTTTTGTGCCTCTTGCCAGCTGAAAGTTCGGCACTGGCGGCTCGCCCATGATCCGTGGTCCGAAACATGCCGGACCCGTTGGACCCTGCTCTTCTAACAATTCGGACCGGTACAGCCGGTCCAGTTTTAGTCTTGCATCACTAGATGGCAAATCTCTGTACACAATTCTTTCCTGCATTCCATAGTGGTTATTCCCACCATGACCCGCATATTCCACATTTGAGTAACCATCATTGTATCTTTCATTTGCCTGATTGTGGCGAGTTGGTCTCACTTCTCTTTCCTGCCGAGGTTCATACCTCGGCTATGGATTGGGCGGCGAATCTCTCCTCCCTTCTGCTAGGATATCATTTTCATGATTTCTTCTTCCGAGGTCTCCATTACCTCGGCTTCCGTCGCCTCTGTTGGCACGGTGGGGATTTCTATCGCCATTGTTGTCTCGGCTTCCATTGCCTCTATTCTCATTGATCTTTTCAGCTACTGCTGGATCATATGGTACAATCTTCTTGTTTCTTTTTCCTGAAGTTACCGCTCTATCTCTCCGTGCATTGTTTCCGGGTGAAGATGCAGCTGCCACTGAAAGGGCAGGTGCTGCTCCAGCCGAATGAACCATTCATGAGGCCCCAGGTCTTGTCGGGTCTGCCTTAAGCATTTCCTCATTCTGCTGGTTCGCAATGCGCACCAGCTCATTCACTCTTTCTTGCTGTTTCTGTCGGGCTTCACCGGTCAACCCTTCCAATTCTAGTGCCGCGGCATTCGCCTCCCTTAGGTTTTTCGCCGGGGTGTTATACCTCGGCAAACCTAGATCAGCTGAATCTGCTTTATGAGCTTCATGCTCTTTGTTGATATCATTCATGAGATTTTTTCCCCTTAATCTTAACTCATGAACCCGCTCAGGGTCAACATCTAGCTTATTTGCCTTAGCATATTCTCCCGCAATGCCGACACCTTTTTTGCTTCTACAAGTACTTTCTGTCTGGTTTCTTCTAACTCTGCCTGAGCATTAGCCAGATCAAGTATCGGTGCCACAGGCGTAGTCAAGTGATCTATAGTTGTCTGGAGAATATTTTCTGGTCTTTCCAGAGGTGGCCATCTTACCCTTGGTGCCCTTGGGGTTGTCTCCTTCACCTCGGCTGGCTTTGCTGCCGAAGGATCTACCTCAGTGGGCTGTGGAGCTGCCTGCCTTGTGGTCACCTGTCCTCCTGTCGTCGGGTCCTTGCTTGATCCGGCTCCCCCTGCTGCTACCTGTACTCCTGCTGTGACCATTACCTCGATGCTGTTGGTGGGGCGTTCCCCACGCGGACCGTTCGCAGCACTGAGGGGAGGCTCTCCTGCAAAAATTGAAGGGTTTTGTAGCATAGTAAATCAAAATTTTCTACGGAAGCGAACAGAGGGAAAGCCAAGATCTAATCTAGGAGATGCAAACAACGAGAGAGATTGGATTAGATCTTCATACCCTTGAAGATTCGCCAAATGAACGTTCGTCGGAACGTGGGTGATGTAGTCGTACTCGCTTCTCCTCCTCGTGATCCGATCCGATCTAGCACCACAAGTGGCGGTGCCTCCGTGAGATGCACACGTGCGGCACCTCGACGTCTCCTCCTTCCTCGGACCAGCAAGTATGGTGGAGAGATAGATTGGATCTACAACACGACGGCGTGGTGTATATGGTGGAGAATTTCTGCAGCAGGGCTTCGCCCACAAACAGTCGGGAGGGAGAGAGGAAGGCAGCAGGGATACTAGGGCTTGGAGGGAGATGTAAGGGTGTGTGAGAGGGGGCGCACCAGCCCTATATATAGAGGGGGGGTGCGGCCAGCCCTAGCCTCTCCTCCAAGCCTATCTCTAGTTTAAACAATTTAAACTCTCCCTTATCTAGAAATCCTATCTTATCTTATCTCTAGTTTAAACGATTTAAACTTATCTAGGATCGGCTGGGCCCTATGGGGCCTTGTGCCCCTGGCCCAATGCGGCCAGGACACTCCCTCATAGGCCCATGCCCCCTCCCGGAAGGTGGGACCACGTTGGCCCCCTTCCGGAAGGTTCTAGAAGCTTCCGGTACAATACCGATTAATCCGGAACAATTCCGAACTCCAAAACTGCACCGCCTTATATGAATCTTATTCTCCGGACCATTCGAACCTCTCGTGATATCCCGGATCCCATCCGAGACTCAACACAAATTCATAAAGCAATTATCCAATCTATCCTAGCCGAGACACGTTATGTGTGACCTCGGGTTCGAGAATATGCGGACATGATCTTCTATCAATAATCAAAAGCGGGTCTGGGCACCCATATTGACTCTCACACTCATCGATGATCATATCGGATGAACCACGATGCCAGGATTCAATCAATCCCATATATATATTCCTTCGCCTCGCGATATTTTACTTGCCCGAGATTCGATCGTCGGTATCGTCATACCTAGTTCAATCTCGTTCTCAAGAAGTACTTTACTCGTTCCGTAATTCGATATCACTTTGTGATTAACTCCTTAACCACATGCTTGCAAGCGTGTCGATATCGACACCGAGTGGGCCCAAGTATATCTCCGACTTGGGAGGGACAAATCCCATCTCGATACATACAACCCAATGATACTTTCCGATCACCGAGAGACACCTTTATGATCACCTCTCATAGGATGACGTTTGATGTCCTCAAAGCTTTCTTCCGATACTGGAGTTGTATTATCTCATGGTCTAAGGAATACAATATTTGACATAGGAAAAGCTTCGCAAAGATGAACACAATGATACGATCTAATTGCTTTCGCTTAGTTTGGTCTCATCCACCATATCATTCTCCCAATGATATGATCTCATTATCAATTGACAACTCATGTCTATGGTTAGGAAACCTTAACCATCATTGATCAATGAGCTAGTCCATAGAGGCGTACTAGGGACACGGTGTTGTTCACAAACCACACAAGTATTAATGTTTCCGCTTAATACAATTCTAGCATGGAATATAAACTTTATCATGAACAAGAATTATAATAATAACATCTTTATTATTGCCTCTAGGGCATAATTCCAACAGTCTCCCACTTGCACTAGAGTCAATAATCTAGTTTACATTTGGCAACAATCTCACACCCATGGCACTGAGGTGCTGATCATGTTTTACACGTGGAAGAGGTTTAGTCAATGGATCTGCGACATTCAGATCTGTATGTACTTTGCTAATCTTCAGATCTCCATCTGCTATATAATCTCGGATTATATGAAACTTGCGGTTGATATGATTGGTCTTTGGATGATATCTTGGTTCCTTAGCGAGTGCTATGGCGCCAGTGTTGTCACACAATATCTCCAGTGGGTCCAATGCACTTGGAACCACGCCAAGCTCAGTGATGAAGTTTCTGATCCAAACTCCTTCACTTGACGCTTCTGCAGCAGCCATGTATTCCGCTTCTACTGTAGATCCCGCGATCACGCTTTGCTTGCAGCTTCTCCAGCTCACAGCTCCTCCATTCAAAATATACACGTATCCTGTCTGAGATTTATGATCATCCTTGTCGGTGTCGAAACTAGCATCGACGTAACCTTTTACGACGAGCTGTTCATCACCCCCATAGACTAAGAACATTTCTTTAGTCCTATTTAGGTACCTTAGGATGTTCTTCACGGCTGGATCACTTTGATATCTGCTCGTCAAACTAAGAGCATTGGACACATCCGGTCTAGTACACAACATGGCATACATGATGGAACCTATGGCCGAGGCATAAGGCACTTTTCTCATAGCTTCCCTATCATTTCAGAAGCTGGACAACTGAGCCTTGCTCAATATCTTACCGACAACATAGGCACGAACCTTTCAATGACTTATCCATTACGAACCTTTTCGAACTTTGTCTAGGTATGTACCGCTTAAAGCTATCAGGCGTCTTTGTCTATCTCTATAGATTTTGATGCCCAATATATAAGCATCTTCACCTAGGTCTTTCATTGAAAAACACTTGTTCAAATAACTCTTCACATCGTTAAGCATGTTGATGTCATTTCCAATAATCAATATGTCATCCACATATAGTACCAGAAACGTCACCGAGCTCCCACTCACTTTCTTGTAGATGCAAGCTTCGTAGCAATTTGGAACAAATCCAAAGCTCTTGATCACTTGATCAAAACGAAGGTTCCAACTCCGAGATGCTTGCTTCAGTCCATAAATGGAACGCTGAAGTTTGCATACTTTATCAGCATCCTTAGGATCGACAAAACCTTCGGGTTGCATCATATACAACTCTTCATCAATGTTGCCATTGAGGAAAGCAGTCTTGACATCCATCTGCCATATTTCATAATCATGAAACGCAGCAATTGCTAATAAAATCCGAATGGACTTAAACATCGCTACGGGAGAGAAAGTCTCATCGTAGTCAAAACCTTGAACTTGTCGAAAACCTTTCTCTATAAGACGTGATTTATAGACTGTAACATTAACATCCGTCCGCTTTCTTCTTGAAGATCCATTTGCACTCAACGGCCTTTCACGCTAGGAGGGTCCACCAAAGTCCATACTTGGTTTTCGCTCATGGATCCCAATTCGGATTTCATGGCTTCTAGCCATTTCTCAGAGTCTAGGCTCATCATCGCTTCCTCATAGTTCGTAGGTTCACTGTCTTCTACTAACAAGACAGTCAAGACAGGTTGTCATTACCACTCAGAGGGGCACGCGACCTTGTCGACCGCGACGCTCAGCAAAGATCGTCCGAAGCTTCATGATCCTTATCATTAGCTTCCTCTATTGTTGGTGCAGGCAGCACTGGAACAATTTCAGGTGCTGCGCTACTCTCCAATTCAAGAGAAGGTTCAATAACCTCGTCTAGCTCTACTTTCCTCCCACTCACTTCTTTCGAGAGAAACTCCTTCTCAAGAAAGGAACAGTTCTTTGCGACAAATACTTTGCCGTCGGTTCTGTGATAGAAGGTATACCCAATAGTTTCCTTAGGGTATCCTATGAAGACGCACTTCTCGCTTTGGGTTCGAGCTTGTCCGCATCAACTTCTTGACGAAGCTTCAGATCCCCAAACTTTAAGAAACGACAACTTAGGTTTAGCACCAAACCACAGTTCATACGGTGTCGTCTCAACGGATTTAGATGGAGCCCTATTTAAAGTGAATGCAGCGGTTTCTAATGCATAACCCCAAAATGATAACGGCAAATCAGTAAGAGACATCATCGATCGGACCATATCTAATAGGGTTCGATTCCGGTGCTCGTACACACCATTGCGCTGTGGTGTTCCGGATGGCGTGAGTTGTGAAACGATTCCACTTGCTTTGAGATGCGTGAGAAAATCATAACTCAAATATTCGCCCCCACGATCGGATCGTAGAAACTTAATCTTTCTGTTACGATGGTTCTCCACTTCATTCTGAAATTCTTTGAACTTTTCAAACGTTTCAGATTTATGTTTCATTAAATAGATATACCCATATCTACTTAAGTCATCGGTAAAGGTGAGAAAATAGCGATATCCACCGCGCGTCGAAACACTCATCGGTCCGCATACATCGGTATGTATGATTTCCAACAAGTTCGTTGCTCGCTCCATCATACCGGAGAACGGGGTTTTGATCATCTTGCCCATGAGGCATGGTTCGCATGTGTCAAATGATTCAAAATCAAGAGACTCCAAAAGTCCATCGAATGGAGTTTCTTCATGCGATTTACACCAATATGACCTAGACGACAGTGCCACAAATAAGTAGTATTATCACTATCTACTTTGCATCTCTTAGCCTCAATGTTATGGATGTGTGTTTCATCCCTTTCGAGATTTAGAAGAAATAAACCACTCACAAGAGGTGCATGACCATAAAAGATGTTACTCATATAAATGGAACAACCATTATTCTCCGATTTAAATGAATAACCGTCTTGCAATAAACACGATCCAGAAATAATGTTCATGCTCAACGCAGGCACATAATAACATTTATTAAGGTTTAAAACTAATCAAGGTAAAACTAAGGAGAGCGTCGACGCCATCACATCAACTCTTGATCCGCTAACGCGCATCGTCACCTCATCCCTCGCAGCCCGTCTATTCCGTAGCTCCTGCTTTGAGTTACAAATATTAGCAATGAACCGTATCAAATACCGGGCACTACAACGAGGGCTAGTAAGGAAAACATCAATAACATGTATATCAAATATACCTTTGATGGTGCCAGCCTTCTTGTCCGCTTAAGTACTTGGACAGTTATGCTTCGGTGACCCTTGTCCTTGCAATAGAAGCACTCAAAGGTCCGGCTTAGGACCAGACTTGAGCTTCTTCTCAGGGCAACGCGCTTGTACGCCGCCTTTCTTGAAGGGCTTCTTTGCACCTTTACCTTTCTTAAAGGAGGGATTGTTGACCATCAACACATGATTATCTTTCTTGATGTCCATCTCCGCAGCCTTCAGCTTTGCGAAGAGCTCGGTGATCGTATCAGTGGAACCAATCTGATTATGAGTCACTACAAAACTTTTGTAGCTGGGAGGGAGTGATTGCAGAACCCTGTCAATCTTGAGCTCCTCTAGAATCTTGCGATCCAGTTGCTCAAGGCGTTGAGTGTAGCCCGACATCTTAATGGCGTGCTCACTAACGGAACTCCCTTCCTCCATCTTGCGCTTAAAGAACTTCAGAGATCTCATATCTCTCGAACAGGCCTGAGTCCAAACATGGTTTTCAGCTCCTCGAGAATCTCAAAGGGCCCGGATAGTTTTCAAAACGATTTTGAAGTTCCGGTTCCATAGCAAACAACATGGTGCTCTTAATCACACCATAATCATCTTTATGCCGATGATAGACATCTTTCTCATCAGCCCGCAGCTTGCGTAGGGGTTACCTAACGCTTTCTCAAGGACATAGTCCTTTTGTCCGCCAGACAGAATGATTCTTAGATTGCGGAATCAGTTGGTGAAGTTATACCCATTGTTTCTAAGCTTTTCTTTCTCAGCAAAAACGTTGAAGTTGAAGTTGGACTTGGCCATGTGATCTACAGTATTTGCAAGTACAATTTAGACTATGTTCATGATAAATAGTTCAACTTAATCACATTACTAGATGAACTCCCACTAAATTCAACATCCCTCAAGTTGTTTAGTGAACACGATCCAAATTCACCACACCTAATCCGATCATCACGTGAAGAGATGTGGTTTCAATGGTGGACAACGAAGTGTCGATCATATCATTCATATGACTCATGCTTAACCTTTCGGTTCTTGTGCTCCGAGGCCATGTCTGTACATGCTAGGCTCGTCAAGTTAGACCCAAGTATTTCGCTGTGCAAAACTGGCTTGCACCCGTTGTATGTGAGCCTAGAGTCTATAGCACCCGATCATCACGTGATGCTTGGACACGACGAACTTTCGCAGCGGTGCATACATGGGGAGAACACAGTTTTATCTTGATCTTTAAGTGAGGAATCATCTTATAATGCTACCGTCGCGATCTAAGCATAATAAGATACATAAAAGGATAAACATCACATGCATATAACTTTATGTGACATGGTATAGCCAATCTTCGCGCAATGATCTCCATCTTGTGCTCCATGATCTCCATCACTCCACCATGATTGCCTCCACCATGAATAGCAACTACAACTATTGCTAACTACTTAGCGATAAAGTAAAGCTATTACATGGCGTATAAGAAGTTGACTCGCAGGTCATACACAATTGTAAAGACAACCATATGGCTCCTGCCGGTTGTGTACTCATCGACATGCAAGTCGTGAAACATTACAAAACATGATCATCGCATACAATATACACATCACATCTTGGGCCATACCATATCACGAAAACACTCCTGCAAAAACAAGTTAGACGCCTCTACTTTGTTGTTGCATGTTTTACGTGGCTCATGGGAGTAGATGCTAAGAACGATTCTTACCTACGGAAAGCCACAACGGTGATATTATGGTTGCCAAACTCCGGTGTTAATCCCATGACAACTATAGTGAGAGAAACTGACATCCACCAGCCGCATGTGTGGTACAAGCCACACGTCAAGTGCGGAGCCGGTCTCGTGAACGACGTCGCGTAAGGTTGGCCTGGACCGCTTCAATCTCACTATCCCGCGCCATAAGAAGAACACAAACAAGAGGCTTGCAACAGAAAACATCAACGCCCGCAACAACCATGTTGCGTTCTACTCGTGAATCACATCTACGCATAGATCTAGCTCTGATACCACTGAAGGGTTTCGCAGCATAGTAAATCAAAATTTTCTACGGAAGCGAACAGAGGGAAAGCCAAGATCTAATCTAGGAGATGCAAACAACGAGAGAGATTGGATTAGATCTTCATACCCTTGAAGATTACGCCGCATAGAACGCTCGTTTAACGTGGGTGATGTAGTCGACTCGCTTCTCCTCCTCGTGATCCGATCCGATCTAGCACCACAAGTGGCGGTGCCTCCGTGAGATGCACGTCTGGCACCTCGACGTCTCCTCCTTCCTCGGACCAGCAAGTATGGTGGAGAGATAGATTGGATCTACAACACGACGGCGTGGTGTATATGGTGGAGAATTTCTGCAGCAGGGCTTCGCCCACAAACAGTCGGGAGGGAGAGAGGAAGGCAGCAGGGCTACTAGGGCTTGGAGGGAGATGTAAGGGTGTGTGAGAGGGGGCGCACCAGCCCTCTATATATAGAGGGGGGGTGCGGCCAGCCCTAGCCTCTCCTCCAAGCCTATCTCTAGTTTAAACAATTTAAACTCTCCCTTATCTAGAAATCCTATCTTATCTTATCTCTAGTTTAAACGATTTAAACTTATCTAGGATCGGCTGGGCCCTATGGGGCCTTGTGCCCCTGGCCCAATGCGGCCAAGACACTACCTCATAGGCCCATGCCCCTCCCGGAAGGTGGGACCACGTTGGCCCCTTCCGAAGGTTCTAGAAGCTTCCGTACAATACCGATTAATCCGAACAATTCGAACTCCAAAACTGCCGCCTTATATGAATCTTATTCTCCGGACCATTCCGGAACCTCTCGTGATATCCCGGATCCCATCCGAGACTCCGAACACAAATTCATAAAGCAATTATCCAATCTATCCTAGCGTCGAGACACGTTAAGTGTGTGACCCTGCGGGTTCGAGAATATGCAGACATGATCTTCTATCAATAATCAAAAGCGGGGTCTGGGCACCCATATTGACTCCCACACATTCATCGATGATCATATCGGATGAACCACGATGCCAGGATTCAATCAATCCCATATATATATTCCTTCTCGCGATATTTTACTTGCCCGAGATTCGATCGTCGGTATCGTCATACCTAGTTCAATCTCGTTCTCGTAAATACTTTACTCGTTCCGTAATCCGATATCACTTTGTGATTAACTCCTTAACCACATGCTTGCAAGCGGTGTCGATATCGATTACCGAAAGGGGCCCAAGTATATCTCTCGACTTGGGAGGGACAATCCCATCTCGATACATACAACCCAATGATACTTTCTGATCACCTGAGAGACACCTTTATGATCACCCTCTCATAGGATGACGTTTGATGACCTCAAAGCTTTCTTCCGATACCAGGGAGTTGTATTATCTCATGGTCTAAGGAATACAATATTTGACATAGGAAAAGCTTCGCAAAGATGAACACAATGATACGATCTAATTGCTTCGCTTAGTTTGGGTCTGTCCACCATATCATTCTCCCAATGATATGATCTCATTATCAATTGACAACTCATGTCTATGGTTAGGAAACCTTAACCATCATTGATCAATGAGCTAGTCCATAGAGGCGTACTAGGGACACGGTGTTGTTCACAAACCACACAAGTATTAATGTTTCCGCTTAATACAATTCTAGCATGGAATATAAACTTTATCATGAACAAGAATTATAATAATAACATCTTTATTATTGCCTCTAGGGCATAATTCCAACAAAAATGACTCGGTGAGGGTAGACGCAGGAGGTGTCGACGCCGATGTAGATCTGGTGCATGCCCAGGTTGATGAAGACGCCATTGCGTGGGGGAATTTTTCCCCTGAAGCTACCGGAGTTATCGCTGACATAGTCACAGAGATCAAATCTCCAAACTAAGCCAGAGACCACGCGTTCGCCAATGTGGATGAAGTTTCCCGTATGGATCTTGACTCCAGCTAGCACCGCTGCTGGCCCCACGGTGGGCGCCAACTGTCGTGGTGGTGGCACGGCAGATGCCATGGGTAGGCTAAAGTATGGGGCCAATGGATGCTAGAGGGATCTGGGGAGGGAAGATGTAGTTGATTCTATACACAGAAGACTAACATAAAGATCTTTATTTCTCCTTTCTTAGGATACAAGTGCTCCTTGAGCTGTTTACAAGAGGAGAAGAAGAACTTTTACCGGCCTAACGGTATAAAATGAGCCGATGCCCTTCTCAGAATCCAAGCCTCTCCTTATAAAGGGGCGCCTTGGCTCCTCTAGGGCTGATGTGGCAAGCATATTCGAAGAATATGCTTGTCCCAATATAGTAACTCGGCGGCCTCCTTTCCGTGTCGCCCTTCTAATGACGGCAAGGTTTCAGAGAACCCCACCTACGCGTCTCGGGCTCCAGGACTGTCACCTCCGTGACCTTCTTCTGCCCTTCTGCCGCTCTGCGTCTTGTCCTTTGTGTTTGGCTCTGTTCAGATTCTTCCTAGCATGTGACTAGGGTTTGACTATAGGCACCTCCTTCTCCTGCAAGCTTCATGTCATTCGGCCCAGTCTCGCTTAACTCGGCTTGGCCTTCACCTGCATTTAGATTATTCGGGCTGACCCGACCGACTTAAGCAGTACGTCGGCCGGGTAACGTATTGCTCTTCTCATAAGTGTCCTGCTCGCGCTTACCTCGGCCGACCTTTACAGGATTCGGCCGATTTAGACAGTAACTTGGAATTGGACGGGGAACTTCCTTTTGTCTTTTCCCGTCCTGACCCTATCCGGGGTCACCTCCCCAACAGAGGGTGCGTACGGTTAGGTGGCTTTCGGTGTGAGAAGAAGGAAAAAAATAAGGGAACGCTCGGTCGTTAACGGCGTTAATATGATGTATTGTTTACAGAGTGATTTAATGGCTAGATGGGGGTGCACAACTACCACCCTAGGCAGCCCACTATTTTGCTAGCCAATATTTACAATACTAGTAAGCTATAAATATGTACTAATTTATTAATACATGATCCACATTTTACTCTCATATAGTGTGTCTAGAAAGCACGTGTCAGAGTTTGCTCTTTTTTTCGCGAAGAGTGTCAGAGTTTGCTCTTAACTTATGACATGCACATGTGGGTCAAAAAGAATTTCAAAATTTATCTAATGGGCCAACATCCTAATACTTCTCAAATTCCAACAGGTACGCCATAGGAAGAAGTTCCCTCGGGTGAGTTTCTCTGAAATTTGATGATCGATAGTGATGAGAGATGGATTGGATTGGGTTGCCATGGCCGTGGACGGGAGAGGCTAGACGAGGATAGAAGAGTTATGGCTCTACCATATCAGTTTTAGGTGAACGTGGTGTCTCGTGTTAAATATTAGGCCATGAAAAGCCCCTTAACGTGGCATTACATTGCAATGGAGTAATAATTACAAAAGGCACTAGACTTTAATTAGGGTAGTTTATAATGAAAATAATTAAACAGGAGATGAAGGGGAAGAGAGGGACGCCATAAACTATATTGGTGTAATAATTAATTCTAAAAGGTAGACGTTGTGCGTGTGGCTGTCCCAAGTTCATCACGTCTCCTCGCCAGGGTGCCGCTCAGCTCGGTGTGCACCCTCTCTCTCGTAGTCGCAGGCGACAGAGCATCCGGCAGCACCTGCATACATACGGCCAATCCATCCGGCGCTACTACCAGACGCCATATATATATATGAGAGATAGCTGGACATGCTCTAACATGGGAGGAGGTACGGATACGCGGCCGGACATGCAAATCAGGTTTTATGTAGGGATGATTGTAAGCATTGTTCCTGGGAGTGGGATGTATGGACTAGTGAGTCTGGGCTGATGAAAAATTGACTCGGATTGCTAGGTTCTCTTGTTTGGGAATTTTGGCTGTCCCTGCCAATTTGGTGATACGAAAAACTGGGCAGTCAATTTCTATGTGGCGATACACATTTGTTGCAAATCAGCTGCATCAAGAATCCGTCCTTGTGCACCTACAAAGGCCTGACCAAAATACGTAAATCACAACTAACTCATGGTAGCAACAGCGGGCATATCCTATATCAAGCTGCATATACCCGAATATGGCACCAGGGAATGCTTCTCCAACATTATCAAGGAAATTTCATAGCAAACACATTGACTCAAAACACAGTAAACTACCAACCTTGTGCAAGATAGGCCTGAGCCAGTACTGTGGTCAAATTTTCATAGCAAACACATTGACTCAACACAATAAAAAATGTGCTTGATATTCGTCTTGCGTACTACTAGCTAGTATTATGGTGGATCTATGATTATCCAGCTCTCGACATGGTGGATCTATGATTATCCGCCACATTCAGGGCGGATGCTCGAGCCACACAACCTGCAGTGGCGCCCCTGTTCTCGACCGTGAGGCAGGCAACTGGGCACACCGTGTCGACGTGCCAGGGCCCAGGTCGCCCCGTCGATCCTTGGTCTCCGTTCCGAACAACAATCAACAAGGTCACCGACCGCTTGTTCCTGCAAGCTCGACGAGGTAAAGGTCGGCTGAACTCTCCCCTCCTCCTGTTAACTGTTTCTATCGCCGAGAGGTAGTACTGGCTCTATTGTAGTAATGATACGATGGAGCAACTAATGGAGCAACTAATTGTTGTTCTATTGCTAATTTGCTAGACTAAATCCAGTCGCATGAATATGACAGGAAGCTGCACTGCCTCAATTATAACGACCATGGCCCCCGGCGTTATGTCTGTTGTGAAGTTGCTAGATTACAGGTGCTCTGTGATTTGTTACCTTCTACTACTAAATATCTTTGTTGTTCATAATTTTATGGAGTATTCTATCAATTATTGCCTCTTTATTACACTATGAAGCACATACGTGTTTGTAGTGCATGAGTCCTTGTACTGCATGTATTTTTCATTGAGAAGTGATTTCTTATTTGTAATGCATACAAGTTTGTAGAGACACCGATGTCTGTAATTTAAGGAGGTTGATGCAAGCAAGGGCATGACATCACATGTTCTACTTCTCCACATGATTTACTCCACGTATGTTTTCTTTTTCTTGGTCGATAAATATATTTTATTTCTTGTTCGATAAATATATTTTAGATATCTCGTTCAATTTTCTAAAAAGTGCAATTCCAGATTACAAAAAGTGCAATTTCAATTTAGTAAAAACAATTGTGTAAAAAACTTGGTTGGTTGGAACATAGACAAATTTTTGTTTTTTGGTAGAATTAGTAGATGAGAAGATACCTTGATAGATATGCCGCTAGATCCTACTATGACATATGGGAGTCATTCCTTGGGCAACAACATGCACTATGGTAATGATACCATACATCATATGACAACAAACAAGGAAATTTCTACTATCTTTTTCACCATTTAAAAAAATCTAAACCCAAAAATATAATTATCTTCACAATTCGGATTGATTAGATCAATCCGCAGTCTATAACTCCTGCCAACATATATTTGATTATTCCTACATCCTCTGAACCCTACCCCAAGGAGGTGAAAGCCTTCGTGGTGGTGGCGGTGAGAGGAGGTAGTGGGGCTTGCACAATGGATGCATTAAAGACACATTAACACAAATGTTTTTCTAACGCACGGGATAATAAAGCACGAAGTGTTTCTCTCGGTTCAACATTTTTTTTGAACAGGTTTGTCCTTTCACCAAACCACTAAGTCATATATTGTCACCAACACCACCGGTAAGGTATTTTTCTGTCTCGCGCCTGCTCCAATCCCATTGGGCCAGTTCGGTTCTTTTATTTTCTTTGTCTCGCCCTACCCAGCGCTCCATACAAGTAACATCTACATCTCCTTGAGAAAACGTACACGCCTCATGCCCTTGCAGCATCTGTGCCGCCTCTGCAACGTCTGAGACTTCTAGCCCTCTCCTTGCTCCATACGTATTGGCACAGGTTAATCGGCCAAGTTAACATGAAGGAAGTTTCCAAGACAACTCAGGCTGTCCGTCACTCCGAGGAGTCCCGGCGCACGACACCATATGCGGCGCCAGCCGCAACCTTGCCACCGCCCGACCTTTTCGGATTGGCTGCTAATCGTCACCATCCCCCGGCTGGTGTTCACAATCAATCAAAATTAGGATGAAGAGAATACGTGCGAGTGACCTTGCCACCGCCCGACCTTTTCGGATTGGCTACTAATCGTCTCCATCCCTGGCCGGTGTTCACAATCAAAATTAGGATGAAGAGAATCTGTGCGAGTGCAGCCTTTATGTTGAGATTGATGCTCGGCTACTCAAAGGGTAATCAACACTATTTTTTTGATAGATTGGTCATGCCTACTTCACCAGCTAGCACTCAAGCATGCTTGCACCTTATCCTCGATCTCAAACTGATCAGTGTACCTCCTCAAGTTAGTCCCGCGTGCATGGTGTATGGCGCAGCAGCGCATGTCATCTTTTAGGCCACCCATGGGCCTCTTGAGCTCCAACCATCAATTGTAGGTGCAGCGCTGAAGGTATCCTAAAAAAATATGCAGCATTGAAGGTAGTCCGGCATGGTGTACGACGCAGCCGCGTGGGACTGCCGATGAAGAGCTTGCCATTGCAAATCTTGCATGCTCCAGGTCCGTGTTAAAATACAACTTTGTAATGAATCTAGTCTAGATCTATCAGTAGCATTGCACTTTGCCTTTCTAGATCGAAACAGAGAGAGAGAGAGCCGAGATGATAACTACCTGCTCCCTGGCTCGACAGACATGAGCCGGAGGAAATGCCCGAGCTGGTGCCGGAGCTGGAGCCTCCGTCATTGGCCATGGGTGGAAAGGGATGAGTGTGGCGGTGGTGGAGCTTCCCGTCGGCGCAACGCTTAGCCTAGATCGGATAGGGTTTGTAGGTGGGGCGGCTAGGGCACGTCTGACCTCGTGAGGCGTGCTGCCGCCCCCCCCCCCCCATCTCTTTATATAGCGCTGGCGACAGGGGCCCACCAACCAGATAAGGTTGGGCGCCCCCAATCAGGGCGCAGTTAGGGGCGTGCTGGGCCGTTGGGCCCAGTCACGTTGAGATCTATCTAACATTCTCCCCCTAGATCTTGACTTTACTTTTAACTTTGTTCTTTACTTATTTCATCACAGAACAATACATAGAGCATGTTTCATCGTCTCAGCTCAATTGCCGATAGAATCAGACAGCCACTATATACCTTCATGTTTTGAAACAAATCCTGTTACTTTTGGGCTTCTTTAGTCCAGGAATCATAGGCTTCCCGTTAAACCCATGCCGGCTATGTGTTCCTTGAACACATTTGGTGGTAAGCCTTTCGTTAGCGGATCCGCAAGCATATCCTTTGTCCTTATATGCTCGAGTCTTATAGTTTGATCCTGGACTTTGTCCTTCACAACATAATACTTTATATCTATAGACTTTGAAGCATTACTCGACTTATTGTTTTGAGCATAGAATACTGCGGGCTCGTTGTCACAGTACATCTTTAGTGGCCTGCTGATGCAGTCAACCACTTTCAAGTCGGGTAAGAATTTCTTTAACCATAACGCCTGTCCCATGGCCTCATAGCATGCTATAAATTCTGCATACATCGTAGATGATGCAACTATCGACTGTTTGGCGCTTCTCCACGAAATAGCACCTCCTGCGAGAGTAAAGACATACCCTGTCGTGGACTTTCGGTCGTCTTTATCTCACGCAAAATCTGCATCTGGATACCCTTTTATCTCTAGGGAATCAGATCTTCTATATGTAAGCATGAGGCCTTTTGTGCCTTGCACATAACGCAAAGCTTTCTTTACCATCTTCCGATTTCTATGCCTGGATTCTCTTGATATCTACCGAGTACCCGGTGATAAAAGCTAAGTCGAGGTAGTGCACACTTGTGCATACTGTAAGCTTCCAACAGCCGAAGCATATGGTACTGACTTCATTTGATCGATCTCATATTGATTCTTTGGACATTGGGATTTCCCAAAACTATCGCCCTTGACTATGGGAGAAGGTGTTGAATTACTCGCATGCATATTGTATTTCTTTAAAATCTTTTCACAATACGCTTTCTGCGACAGTCCTAACACTCCATTCTTTCTGTCTCGGTGAATTTCTATGCCCAAAACATAAGAGGCTTCACCAAGGTCTTTCATGTCAAAGTTAGATGACAAGAACTTCTTTGTCTCTAGTAGTAGACTAACATCACTGCTGGCAAGCAGAATGTCATCCACATACAAAATTAGGAAAATATATTTCCCACTTTTGAACTTTGCATAAATGCAGTTGTCCTCAACATTTTCTTTGAATCCAAATCTTTTAATGGTATCATTAAACTTTAAATACCACTGCCTAGAGGCTTGCTTTAACCCATAAATGGATTTCTTTAGGCGACATCCCATATGTTCCTTCCCCTCCATGAAAAAACCCTTGGGTTGTTTCATGTAAACATTTTCTTCTAAATCTCCATTTAGAAATGTCGTCTTAACATCCATTTGATGCAACTCTAAATCAAAATGTGCAACTAGTGCCATGATGATTTTGAAGGAGTCCTTACATGAGACCGGAGAAAAAGTCTCATTGTAATCTACGCCTTCTCTTTGCGTAAAGCCTTTTGCCACAAGTCTTGCTTTGTACTTTTCTACATTCCCATTGGAGTCATACTTTGTTTTATAGACCCATTTGCATCCTACTGTTTTGGCTCCTTTAGGAATTTCCTCTAAGTCCCAAACATTGTTGGAACTCATCGATTTCATTTCATCTTCCATTGCCTCCACCCACTTGGCTGAGTGAGGGCTACTCATGGCTTCTTCATATGAGATAGGATCGCCCTCCATATGAACTACATTGTAGACTTTGTAAATTTCTTTGGAAATGGCTGGTCTTCGTTCTCTTTTAGACCTTCTGAGTTCATCAGACTCTTGCTCATTTCTTGCCTCGGGTTCAGGCACATTTACAGTAGGTGGCTGTTCGCTCCTTCGTGCTCAACTGGGTTCTGTGGCTCGATGGACAGGTTTCAACTTTCGCCCATTGTTGTCACGTGTGGAGTCACAAGCCGCACCACAACCTCAGGGGTTGTAGATGGTGGCACAATAGGTAGCGAGAAAAATGGCTCCTGAGTCATCGGATTAGGTGCATGCACCCTCTTCTCCTCAAGATCAATTTTCCTAGCTACCGTGCTCCCCCTCATCAATTCGTCCTCCAAGAAGACGGCATGTCTCGTTTCTACAAACTTTGTGTATCTGTCGGGACAATAGAAACGATAGCCTTTGGACTTATCTGGATAGCCAATAAAATGGCAAGATACTGTTTTGGGGTCTAACTTTGCAATGTTTGGATTGAAAACTTTGCCTCACTGGGCTCCCTGACCCTCAAGTGGTGCAGAGAGGGGACTCTGCCTGTCCACAATTCATACGGTGTTTTGGGCACCGACTTACTTGGTACTCTGTTGAGAATGTGAATGGCGGTTTTAAGCGCCTCCATCCACAATCCCAATGGGAGGGTGGAATAGCTCATCATGCTGCGCACCATATCCATAAGGGTACGGTTGCACCTTTCAGCTACTCCGTTTTGCTGAGGTTCGCCCGACATTGAATACTGGGTGACTATTCCATTTTCTTGCAGGAACCTTGCAAAGGGTCCTGGTACTTGACCATATGGAGTATGCCGACCGTAGTACTCCCCCCCACGATCAGACCGAACTATTTTAATTCTTTTATCATGCTGATTTTCTACTTCAGCTTTGAAACTTTTAAATTTATCCAATGCTTCAGATCTTTCTTTAATTGGATAAATATAACCATACCGGGAGTGATCATCCGTGAATGTTATGAATGAATCATAGCCATCCACACTTTTCACCGAAAACGGTCCACAAATATCCGTGTGGATTATTTCTAGTGTAGCTATGCTTCGGTTTGCACCCTTTTTAATTTGTTTGACATACTTTCCTTTAATGCAATCTACGCATTGTTCTATGTTGGAGAACTCTAACGGAGGAAGAATGTCATTTTTAACGAGGCTTTCTATTCTTCCCCTCGAAATATGGCCTAGTCTGCAGTGCCATAGTTTCGATGAGTCAAGAGTCCGCTTTCTTTTCTTTTGTTCTTTGTTCGACAAGGGAACTTTTCCATTCACATCACACACAGAAAATACTTTCTCATGCAAGGATAATAAATATAACTTATCATATAAGGTAGCAACACCCACACAAATATCTCTTAACCAAATGGCACACTTGCCATTTCCGAAATAACATTCATAAGAATATTTGTCCAAGCATGAAACACTTATTAAATTTCTATGTATTGAGGGAACAAAAAGAACATCTTTGAGCAAAAGAGAAGAGCCATCAGCCAGCTCCAGAGGGACGTCACCAATGGCCTCCACTTCTGCTTCAATCCCATTCGCCACTTCAATGAGTCTTTCTCTTTTTGGCATGATCCTTGTCGAATGGAACCCCTGTAAAGAGTTGGCAACATGAACAGTTGCACCAGAATCAATCCACCAAGTAGATCTAGTAAACTTTTCATACAGAGATTCATTAACAAAAGAAACTATATCTTTACCATTTTTGGCCATGATGTACTTCAGCCAAACTGGGCAGTCCTTCTTGTAGTGGCCAGGCTTTTTACAGCGATGGCACTGGTCTTTCTCCCCAGGGGTGGACTGGTGATGCTGGTAATGGTGCTGCATTGGGCCCTTGCCATGTGGCTTGGAGGGAGAGCCACCATGGTTGCCGTTTGTGAAGCATCTCTTCCTATTGTCCTTCACGAAGTTCAGGGAACCGCCGTGAAGGGCCTTCAGCCTTTCCTCCTCTTGGGAGCACATCCCAATGGTCTTTTCTATGTCCCACTTTTCAGGGGACATATTATAGTTTATTACAAAATTTTCGAAAGGCTGTGGAAGAGAGGCCATCACTAGGTGCGCCAAGAGTGCTGGCTTTAGCTCGAGGTCCTCATCCATGGGCTTCAGCTTCGATGCCATGTTTGACATCCTCAAGATGTGCTCTCTTATTCTGTGGGGTCCTCCCGTGTACTTTTTCAAATCACCTGCTTTTAATGGTGGGTCATACATCTTTGAAGAGCCAGTAAACTTGCTCTTTATCTTGGCGAGGTATTCGCCCACGGTAGCACACTCTCCAATTGAGCCCACTATTGCGTTCTCAATTGTGTTCTTTACGAAGGCCAAACATTTCTTGTTGGCGTTCACCCATTTCTGATTATCAATCGAGTAGGCCAGCTCCAATGGAGCATGGTCCCTCTTCCTTTTCTCAAACTCAGCACTTTCCTCAGCATCTCCCTTGACAGGGTCAGCGGGCTTCACTGGTTGCTTGGTGTCAACCACCCAATCCACTTCGGCACATACGAACGCCAAATCGACCTTTTTCCTCCATTTGGAGTAGTTGTCCTCCCGCAGCAGCGGGATGTCCTTCAAACAGGCCATGAGGTTGAGACCTCCTGAAAACCACAAAAGATGTGAGATCACCAAGGAAAACAATTGTATGCATTAATTCAACGTTGGTATAAATTATGCATGCAATTGTTTGTGCTATTTAAAATTACATCACCGTTGGGTAGAAATAAAGTTAAATGCACCTTTAATACTCAATGGAAAAGATCATGATCATGTTTATTAACAACGTTGGTCAGTTAATAACATGGGACACAATCATCTTTAATCACTTTGTCACATCTTTATAACAAAATTTAAACAACTTTTATTGCAATTTAAACCATCTATTTTCAGCGGAAACTTAATAATGACTTTCATTAACTTTAAACTTTACAGAAAAAATTCTGCTTTTAAGTCATTCTCTAGCCAAAATATACTTTAAGTAAAGAAGCTAGAGAAAACTATGTTGAAAAAATGCTTAAAACTAAGCAAAAACAGTCAAAATAGCCTCTGAAAAAGAAAACAGAAAAACTGCTTAAAAAAACGTCCTATTGGGTCTTTCCCTGGGCGGCCTGCAGTGTGTGGCCAGCCAGCGGCCACTGCTATTCAGCGTCTTGTGATCGCTGGAGGCGCCAGCCCCGCCCAGCGCTCCCACAGCCCACTTGGCCCACTACCGCCCGCGTGGCCCGCGCCGCGTGATCCCGGCCGTTCATCGCGGTCGCCCTAGATCGGACGGCTGAGCGCGCGTTGCGGCCGTATAAAGTGCCCAGGCTGCCGCCCCCCTCAACCCTAACTTCATTTCTCCCCACCCCCCGCGTCCTCTCCGCGTGGGCTCAGCGGCGGCGCCGCGGGTACCCCGCGTGCACCCCGCGTGAGGCCGAGGCGAGCGTCCGTGTTCCACGCGCCCCTCCCTCTTCCTCTCTGCTCCGGCGGCGCGAGCCCCGCATGAGGGCCGAGGCGAGGCGGCTGCGCGTTGCGCCCCTCCCTCTCCCTCTCTGCTCCGACGGCACGAGCCCCGCGATGCCGAGGCGAGGCGGCCGCCTACAGCGAGCCCCTCCCTCTGGCTCCGGCGGCGCAGCCCGCGCGAAAGCCGAGGCGAGGCGGCCGCCCTCCGGCGCGCCCCTCCCTCTTGGCGCTCTCGTGGCTCGGCCCGAGGCGAGTTCTCTGGCGGCGTTGGGGGGGTTGGAGGCGGCCGTCCATCCGGCGATGCGCCGGCGACGATCCCCTCCTTCTCCTCCATCGCCACCCCTTTCTCTTCTTCCCCCGTGCATGTGCGAGGTGAGGTGGCCGGCGCTCCGGCGAGCCCCTCCCTCTGTTGACCTTGGCCGAAGCCATGGCGCCTCACTGCCCCTTTTGGCGGCGGTGCGTCCACCCGTGGGTGGGCACACGTCCGTCAAACGGCGCAGCGGCGACGCCCTTTGTCGGCGCACGGCGACGGCCGGTGTGGGTCTGCCTCCCTTCTTTTTGAGTCTCTTTTCGGGGTTAGATCTATGGGGATCTGGGGATTTGGGATGCTTTTGGGGCTTAGATCTAGGGTTTTGCTTTGCCCCGAAGGGTATGTTCTTCTTCTAGATGTCTCCACTATGGATGCCCATCTAGATCGAGAGGAATGGCGCGGCCATAGGGCAGGCGCACTTTAGATCTAGGTCTTTTCTCTTCTTTTGGACTTTTGCACCGAAAAATCTAGCAACTAAAACCTGGCTCTGATACCAATGCTAAAATACAACTTTGTAATGGATCTAATCTAGATCTATCAGTAGCATTGCACTTTGCCTTTCTAGATCGAAACAGAGAGAGAGAGCCAAGATGATAACTACCTGCTCTCTGGCTCGACAAATATGAGCCAGAGGGAATGCCCGAGCTGGTACCGGAGCTGGAGCCTCCGTCATTGGCCATGGGTGGAAAGGGGTGAGTATGGCGGCGGTGGAGCTTCCCGTCGGCGCAGCGCTTAGCCTAGATCGGATAGGGTTTGTAGGTGGGGCGGCTAGGGCACGTCTGACCTCGTGAGGCGTACTGCCGGCCCCCCACCTCTTTATATAGCGCTGGCGACAGGGGCCCACCAACCAGATAAGGTTGGGTGCCCCCGATCAGGGCGCAGTTAGGGGCGTGCTGGGCCGTTGGGCTCAGTCACGTTGAGATCTATCTAACAGTCCGTATATTCTGGTGATTGCAAATCTTGCAAGCTCCAGGTTTATTCATCCCAACACAATTTTCAGACATTAGACAATCCATTGTCTTCTGATGCATGGTTGGTAAGTGCAGATAATTTGGTCGTATAAGAAGATAATCGATTTTAATCTGTACATGTCATATTGCCATCTAATACATGTGTGTCTGTTATCTAGGCATCTGAAAAGATTTTACAATTTTCAGGCATTAGACAATCCATTGTCTTCTGATGCATGGTTGGTAAGTGCAGATAATTTGGTCGTATAAGAAGAGAATCAATTTTAATCTGTACATGTCCTATTTTCATCTAATACATGTGTGTCTGTTGCCTCGGTATCTGAAAAGATTTTACATATTCAGGGGGCTTTATAAGTTGACCACTAGAAGATATACCGTACAATTTCTCATATTGTACTGATACGAAACTCCAAGACTAAACATAAAGACTAAGACTTGTGTGGGTTAATAATAAACGAAATGTGTGGGCTAATTAAATGAGATGGTGACAGCCAGAGCCGGCAGCAGCGCACACTTTACAAGAAGATGAAAGGAAAGCACGTCAAGAAAGAGGAAGAGGGGGTTTGGAGAAAAAAATATTCCGCTTGCAAATTAGAACAATCAATTGATCGAGAAGCGGATGTTATCGAGCAAGTTTAAAAAATGTCTATGCTGCGACGTGTGACTAATTTTAAAAAACTCGCTACCGACACAATAAAGACTAACTTCTTCCGTCCCAGCGCGCGGGCATTTTGCTAGTATTTCTAAATGGAGGGAGTGCTATGCTGGATCATGATTGTTCAGCTCTAGACATGGTGTCAAGGCGAGTTGTAGGAGGTCATTGGGCATGTGCTGAATGCAACAATGATCCAGTGTCCCACTCAATAAGGCAGAAAATGGGGTACCGGCTATCGCTGCTACATACCGGAGGATCATGTTTGGTGAAAGCAAAAGTTCTTCGATGTACAACTTGAAACCGTGATGCGCCAGGAAAGTTCACCCAAGCAGAGTTGGAAAAAAAACTAGACGAGGGGCAAAGAGCGCCTGAAATTACTAAAAGGAAGCGTGGAGGACCGATAATGTTCCACCGTAAGGCCAAAAGTTGGAATTTGCCTTATTGGAAAGACTTGATATCGAGAAAAATATAAGGGATAACATTCTGGCACAATACTTGGTAGGGAGTGAACACCAAAGATACTCTTAATGCTATGCTGGATTTTAAAAGCAGGACGTGGAAATAAAAAAAAAGTGTTGCACTAACTTATCTGAATTCTAAAAAAAGTGTTGCACTTAGAGCAAAAGAAGATAGGATCACTGCAGAAGGTACAAAGGGAAGTCAGGAAAGCATATATGGTGCCAAAGTAAAAAAACAAAGATAGGATGGCAGATGAAAAAAGATTTTGCACCAGCCGGGAATCGAACCCGGGTCTGTACCGTGGCAGGGTACTATTCTACCACTAGACCACTGGTGCCCTGGATAATAATTTCTTGAAGTATAGGTTGATATAACCTGATGTCGCGTACTCTAACCATCCTTCATACTCGCAGTGAAACTGCAGTGTTTGGTGCTGTTGTCACTGTGTGCATCAACAACAGTCTGACCTGGGTGTCGAGGGGAGGAGAGACCTCTAATCTCTCTTTTTTTATTGACAGGGAGATCTCTAATCTCTACACTTACTGCAATCGCTGGAGCCCAGGTTGATCCGACTGACCATATCAGGACCAGCAAGTGCAACATGTCAGGTGGGAGGAAAACACACGAAACAGACCAACGGTGCAGCGAGACATCATTGACAATATGCAGTACATAAAATATACACGCGCGCGCCGGTAGATAAGAAAAGGCCAGACAGCAAACCAACCCGCCTCTCAGTGATTAACCTTTGGACAATCTGGCACATTGTTTCAGAATCGACAGCACAACCTGCAAGAACAATGTCGACGCGGCAGCAGGAACACCAGTCTGCCACCGACAATGTGACGGCACACTACTGTCACCGAATTGGCAGGAACAGCCAAAAATTCCAAAAAAGAGAACCTCACAATTGGATTCAAAATTTTATCAGTTGGAGGAGGCGTCATCGGCCCAGACTCATTGGTCCATACATCCCAAGAACAATGCTTACAATCTGCCCTACATGAAACCTAAGCTACATGTCAGTTGCATGTCAGTTGCACTTGCCACCCAATTACTGTGACGAAACCGAAATGACAATTCAGCTTTACAGCTTCGTATTTTTCTCTACACCCTTCGTCCGTAATTAAGTGACTCACATTTGTCTAGATTCACATACGAATTTATACAAATGTGAGAAGGTTAATTCCGGACTCCGGATAGATGGAGTACTACAATTCCAAAAAGTCCAGCATACTGATCATTTTGCTTCAGCAACATCACATGAACTTCCAGAATACCAAATTCCCACAGATTTACTGGACAGCAAAGTCAGCAGCTCAATCCTTCATTTCTACATCATGGTTTGCCTTTACAATTCCTGAAATGAACCGGCTATCTTACTCGTCATCTATGGTAGAGTATATAAAGTTTAGTCTGAACATCTGCTTACTGTGTCAAAGGAGCGCACATGGAAAAAACAACAGCAGTTCTATTAGAAATTCCCAGATAAGATTTCCCCCTTGCAAAAGATGTATGAATTAAATTACTCTTTACAATTAAGAAACACAATAGATGCAGGATCTTACCTTCCACACTAAATCTTCCAGTATGTCTGTAAGCTGAAGCTATGACTCGAGTCACATACAAAAATATCCGAAATTAAAATTAAAGTTATACTACCAAAAATAATGATTGGAGACAACATACTTAACAAATTGGCCATACAGGAACAACACCATCGCTGCTTCTAAGCTCTTTATAAGATCTGATCATTTCTTCAGGCAAATTCGCTTCAAGATGTGCTAATAGATCTCCTAACAATCGTTCAGTAGTATAGCAGCAAGAAAAAAAATTATATTGGCTTTTGGCTCAACACAACTCAAGAGACATCTCAGGGAACCTTGTGATTTGTACCAACTGAATATTGAGACACAAATTCCTAATGAGAGCACCACACAACTATTAAAAAAAGCAGAGAAGGCATATCATCAAGCACCTAGAGGGCATATGACCTGGTGTTAGCAATCTAAACCTCAATAGCACGTGAAGAGAGCCTGGTGGAAAATCTCATCGCCGAACTTCTTCTCGATGGGGTAGGCCTTCTCTGTTATGTCGCATGCTTGGGACAGCCAGCGGGCTTGGTCGGACCGCCTCTTCATAGAACAGGAGGCTGTCCTGGGCACGGCTGTCCGCGAAGAATTCCTGGAGGTTGTCGGGCGACTCGGCGGCAGAGGGATCATCCATGGCGGCGATGTATTCTTGAATCTCGTACGGCATCTCCTCTGGCGTCGGCGCCGGCGGGATAGGGATGCCGCCGGCGCTGAGCTTCCACCCCGGAGGGTTCCGCGTGTTCGGCGGCGCCATGTAGCCGGCCTCGTAGAGCAGGCGCGCCTCCTAGGCCTGGAGGGTGCGCCGGCCGAAGACGTTCATGGCCACACCGTCACCGGGGTATCTCTCGGCCATGGCTAAAGTGGGGAAGGGAGAGAGAGTGAGAGGGGAACG
Source organism: Avena insularis (assembly GCA_023614405.1). Classification (NCBI taxonomy): domain Eukaryota; kingdom Viridiplantae; phylum Streptophyta; class Magnoliopsida; order Poales; family Poaceae; genus Avena; species Avena insularis. Next base: position 22,240,758 of record CM042689.1, on the reverse strand, counting down.
TTCGCCGGAGTTTCGGGCTGGTGGGCTGGGGGAGCTGTGAGAGAGTTTGAGGAACTCCGGCGAGGGGTATGGCTTATATAGGCTAAGGTGGGCGGCGAGGGCGGGAAGGGTGTAGCGGCGACGGCGGGAAAAGAGGAAATGGCCGGAAGTTAGTGCCCGCCGGTCCGTCGCAGGAGCCGAGGCGGTGGCGGTGGCGCCGCAATTCGGCGACGCGTGGCCGACGTGACGGGACGTGACGGGCAGTTAATGTCCGGCGGTCGCCGTGTGGTTCCGAGGATGATGACGACTAAGCTTCCGTCGCTGACTCGGCGGGTCCACGCGTCGTTTCATTTTTTTGCCGAGTTTGTTGCGTCCGGCGTTCCCAGGGCGTACCCGGAAACCTGGGTTCGGTCGGATCAAAATTGGCCCAAATCCGGCCGAAAACAGGTTCCTAGATATGCGACTGGACCGATTTTCGACGTCCAGACCTAAATTCAGCATCCGGATTGACGTCCTAGGTAGGCGAGTGGAGATTCTCTAAAAAAAACGCCTTATCCAGAACCGGCAAGCACTCATCAAGAAGCTGGCAGGTAGGCCAACACCCCGAGCAACCAGGGATCGTCAATCCTAAGGAGCTCGGGATATAGCGAGTGGCCTAATGTGGTGGTAACCGGCCAGAAACGTTTTGAATTTGCCGAAAGGGACGGACGGGCGGGTCTACGCGGCGACTCATTTTTATCCTGCACCTAAGAGCATCTTTATCGGACCGATCCAAACGGTCTGCGTGTGTTTGAATTTGTTCGTGCGGATGCTCGGGGCATGCGCGGCGTCCTAGCAGGCCGACCTATCAGGAGAAACGCGTTCGACTCGACCCATCCATGCATCTAATCTGAGACTCGGTTGCATTGGTCCGGACAGCCGCGGGGTGTCCTTCCAATAATTCACCCGGACGCTCCTGTCAGTGGCACAACAGAAGATCTTCTCCCCAAACCCTCGCGCACTCCATATTCCTCGGTCTCGAGCAGACGCAGTCTTTGCCGCCGCCACCGCTCGCTGCCGCCGACACCCCCGCGATATCGAGTGCCACCGCAGGTCATGCGTGTTGCCGGAGTTGTCTGACCGCGCCACAGGCAATCTCACCGCCCTCGGTCTCCGCCATTGGACTAGGCACGCGACACCCTCTGCGTGGCGTACAACCTACTCGATCAATTGACTGAGGTACGTTCGTCGGTCCTTTCTAGGTTTTATTCGGCCCGCCGCGGGAGTTGCCATAGCCATTGACGGCCGCATAATTTGCAGATGGGCAGTAGCCGAAGGGCAATGGAGTTCTTCTACAAGAATTTTGTGAAGTCATCATCCGAGGAGGAGTCTAACGGTGAGACCGAGATTGTGATGGCGGCTGCACAGATGGTGCACGACCACTACCCGGCGGCTCGTCCAAGCGGCGCCAAGCCAACCAGGAGTGCGACCGAGAAGATGGCCACATACGCCTTTACAAGGACTACTTCCATCCAATTAATCCAGTCTTTAAAGAGAAGGCATTCCGTCGCCGCTATCGGATGTCAAGGGATCTGTTCTTGCAAATTCTCAATGGGGTGACGAAGTATGATAACTACTTCGAGGCCAAGTACGATTGCACCGGTAAGATTGGCTTCTCCTCTTACCAAAAATGTTTTGCTGCCATTCGGCATCTTGCATATGGAGTCCCCGGTGACCTCCTCGACGACTACATGCGCATGAGCGAGTCCACATGCCATGAGGCTATGTACCAGTTTTGCAGAGCGGTTATTGCGGTATTTGACAAATTTTACCTGAGAGAGCCAAACACCAAAGACACTGCCCGTCTTTTGTCCATCAACGAGAGAAGGGGGTTTCCTGGTATGCTTGGCAGCATCGATTGCATGCATTGGTAGTGGAAGAACTGTCCCTTTGGTTGGTAAGGGCAGTTCAAAGGGCATGCAGAGGGGTGCACCGTCATACTAGAGGCCGTTGCATCACAGGACATCTGGATTTGGCACTCCTTTTTTGGTATGGCTGGATCAAACAATAATATCAATGTGTTGCAGCAGTCTCCGTTGTTTGCTAGGCTAGTAGAAGGCAATGCCTCACAAATTTCTTATCAGATCAATGGCAATCCATATGATATGGGTTACTATCTTGCTGACGATATCTATCCCTCCTGAACCACCTTTGTGAAGACAATCCGCAATCCTGGAGATGAGAAGTGCAAGAGGTTTGCGAAAGAGCAAGGGGCCGCTAGGAAGGATGTGGAGCGAGCATTTGGCGTGCTTTAGTCAATATGGGCTATTGTTCGGTACCCTTCTAAAACATGGAGCACAAAGAGGATATGGGATGTGATGACTGCTTATGTCATCATGCATAACATGATCGTTTAGGACGAGCGTGATGACGACATCTTGGACCAAGGCTGGGACTTTCAGGGTCAGTTGGTTGAGCCAGAGCCAGGTCTAGCATCGTGGGAAGATTTCATGCAAGTGCATGAAAATTTGCGTCCCAGGCAAACCAATGAACGACTTCAACTGGATTTGGTTGAGCATATATGAGCTTGTGCGGAAAATCTCAATGTTTAATCCTCTATTTATTTTGTGTAATTTAATTAACGGTTTAGTTATTTTTTATCGAACCATACGAGACTGAACTATCTATACGTAAGCACTATTTCAATTTGATTACCTAGTCTATTTTATCTGCATCCTAAAAATTAATTATGTGATAATATTTGCAAACATATAAAATCTCTTGGCAAGCGCGGACAAATAGGTCACGCCGCTGGACACGACTGACCAGATAGACCAGACCCCTATCTATATCGATCGCGGCCTGGACCAAACGGACAGAAACGACCGTTTAGGGATGATCGTTTTGAACCGGTCCGGAGATGCGGTAACACAAACGGACCGAAACATACTGTTTGACTGTCCTGAATTGATGGTGTCGCTCGAGATGTCAAACTCTGTTAACATGGGAGGAGATAGTGATACGGGACCCCATATCTGGAAGTGCAAGGACGTGACACCACCATCCGAAGCCCATGCCCATGCCCCACATCTGAATTCATATTCCCACTTCGCAGTCAGCTCAAGTCAGGCCAGGCCACCGAAGGGGAAGTAGTAGTACTGTAGTAGGACTGTAGATTTCTCAGCACGACCAAGCTAGAGAGCTGAGCCAGAGGAAGGCAGGGGAGGAGGTAGTTGAAAAGATGCATGACGATCCCTGTGGTGTGTGTTTGGTTGGTGTGGTTTATTTTGGGTTGTTTGGGTGCAGGTGTTCTGGCCCAAGCTGGTGCTCAAGAACTGGCTCAACCTCAGGACCAACAAGGACTCCAAGTTGGACGCGTATTTTGCTGAGCGAACTCCGCGTGCAGCTGACATACATACTGTCCACTCATTTTTAGTGGGGTTCCATCAACACGGGGCTGTCAGACCAATACAGGAATTGGAAGCTACGCCGACGATCGGTCGCTACGCCGACGGCCAAACGTCGGGGCCGTCGGCGTAGCCATCGTCCAGGCCAGCCCCGCTAAGCAGCCGTCGGCGTAGAATTGCCCTCGGCATATCCTATGCTACGCCGACGGCTGCCATCGGAGTAGCTATTTTTTATTTTATCTCATTAAACTTTAAAAAATCATAACTAAATCATTCTAATTCAGAAAAATACAAATAATATATCAAAATTTGCAGAAAAATAAGACCTATCTATCTAAACTCAAATATTACACATTTGTAAATAAAAATTAAGTAAAATATAAAACATTATATATAGTTTAAAACGGGCATAAAAAATTCAAAAACGATCGAAACAATGCGAAACCTTTGCGTGGTGTTATATTATGTGACATAGTTAGAAGGAAAAATATCAAACTTGGTATATTGATTATGTCTCAAAAAACCTTCACAAAATGACCTATCTCATTCGAGGTTTTTTGGCTTTCGGGTCAAATGACCAATGTTATGGCTAGAATCAAGGCATAGTTTGTGATAATATACTCATATTGTGCATACATGTGCATCATAGGATGGCGAACAATGTTGCAGTAGGAAACTTTCCTTTTTGTCGCACACAAAAGCCATTTTCCATTTTTCGAGCATAAAAACGGACGGTTTTCTGAAGCAACCACCAAATAACTAATTCAAAATACTACCACCACATTTTACAAAAATACTATACCCGAAACCTTTCCGTCCACCTTTGATAAAAAGACAAATTCCTGCCGAATCGGCAGGAAGTGGGTCAGATATGAACTACAGGTACATGATCCGATGGTCATGTTTTAAAAAAAAATCATTTTTAGGTTCACAATATACTATTTTATCAAAGATCCAATACAAGTTTAGCGAGGCTCGGCCCCGAGCTAAGAATCTTCATGCCCGCCGTTTGACAAAGTTTGACGAAAGTTTAAAACAGGTATAAAAAATTCAAAAACGATCGAAACAATGCGAAACCTTCGCGTGGTGTCATATTATGTGACATAGTTATAAGAAAAAATATCAAACTTGATATATTGATTATGTCTCAAAAAAACCTTCACAAAATGACCTATCTCATTCGAGGTTTCTTGGCTTTCGGGTCAAATGACCAATGTTATGGCTAGAATCAAGGCATAGTTTGTGATAATGTGCCCATATTGTGCATACATGTGCATCATAGGATGACGAACAATGTTGCAGGAGAAAGCTTTGCTTTTTGTCGAACCAAAAAGCCATTTTCTATTTTCCGAGCATAAAAAGGATGGTTTTATGAAGCAACCACCAAATGGCTAATTCAAAATACTACCACCACATTTTACAAAAATACTATACCACCTTATATGGATAATGTTCCAACAGGGGGATCCGAAACCTTTCCGTCCACCTTTGCTGAAAAAGACAAGTTCCTGCCGATTTGGCAGGAAGTGGGTTAGATATGAACTACAGATACATCATCCGATGCTCATGGTTTTTTACAAAAATCATTTTTAGTTCACAATATGCTATTTTATCAAAGATCCAATGCAAGTTTAGCGAGGCTCGACCCCGAGCTAAGAATCTTCATGTCTGCCGTTCGACAAAGTTTGACGATAGTTTAAAACGGGCATAAAAATTCAAAAACGATCGAAACAATACGAAACCTTCGCGTGGTATCATATTATGTGACATAGTTATAAGGAAAAATATCAAACTTGATATATTGATTATGTCTCAAAAAAAACTTTCACAAAATGACCTATCTCATTCGAGGTTTCTTGGCTTTCGGGTCAAATGACCAATGTTATGACTAGAATTAAGACATAGTTTGTGATAATGTGCTCATATTGTGCATACACATGCATCATGGGATGACTAACAATGTTGTAGGAGGAAGTTTTCCTTTTCGTTGCACCAAAAAGCCATTTCCCATTTTCCGAGCACAAAAAACGGACGGTTTTATGAAGCAACCACCAAATGGCATTTCAAAATGCTAGCACCATATTTTACAAAAATACTATACCACCTTATATGGAAAATTTCCCAACATGGATATCCTAAACCTTTCCGTCCACCTCTGGTGAAAAAACAAATTTCTGCCGAATCGGTAGGAAGTGGATCAGATATGAACTACAGTTACATGATCCGATGCTCATATTTTTTATAAAAATCAATTTTAGGTTCACAATATGCTATTTTATCAAAGACACAATGCAAGTTTTCCTTTTCATCGCACAAAAAATCCATTTTTCATTATCCGAGCGCAAAAAGGGGATTTTCTAAAGCAACCACTAAATAGCTAATTCAAAAAAGGAGGGTTTGTGATTAGTTTATATGTATATCATATTTGGATTCCTCTCATTTTTCTGATCAATTTAGACATATTATTTGTTGAATTCCGATTTACAGATTTAAAGATATTAATTATTCTATATTAAATAGAAAAATACAAAAAGTAAAATTATTATATTTTTATTTGAATTCAATAATATTTTTACTTATTCATTAATGTTTATTTAAATAATTGTTTATAATTTCAAAAAATATAAACATGTGACATGATGATATAAGAGTTAATAGGATTGATATCATACTATTGACAACAATGTATGAATTACTTTGCGAAAGCGGATTCTAAAGGAACGAGGAAATTAAGCGTGTTGAAGCTGGAGTAGTATTAGGATGGGTGACCCGCTGGGAAGTTTGACTAAGACTAAAATTTAATCAATTATTAAGTGTAATTAGTGTTAAAAATGTTCAAAGCGAGAGATTAACAAGTCAAACAATTCAAAGAATAAAAAAATTGAGAAAAAAATAAAAAAAAAAATTTATAAAAAAATGTTTTTGCAACCGGCCGACAGGCTATGCCGACGGCAAAGCCCTCGGCGTAGCATATGCCGAGGGTATTTTGGCCTACGCTGACAGCTTTTTGCCCTCGGCGTACGCGCGTCCTGTAGTGGACTCAATTTTTAGATTCCCTCGTGAAATAGAAATACTTTATAAAACCTTATACGTACTTTTTAAATCTATCGAGAAGTACTTTATACTTCTAGTTCGTAAAATAGAAAGACTCTATAAAACCTTCTCTTGAACTTATCAACATACAGCAAATCATGTCCGTAAAATTAATATTGATATATTATAAATTAAACTCATTTAAAGAGCTCGCCGTGAGGAACTCAAATATGCAAACAAAATTAAATTTGCTTTTATTTTTATAAAAGTTATATACTGTTTTTTAGTTCGTAGTACAAATAAAAGAAGGAATCTTGGATAGAGATGGAGGGCCCGCGTCCACTGGAAGGAGTGGATATGAAATCGGCTCGGCGCGCAATCCACTCGTACAACGACTTTGCGCTCCAAGTTCAACCACGACGCCGACAAGCAGGGTAAGGACATATCCACCGGGCCGACCCATCCGGTCATCTCAAACGGTCCATTTCTATCCATTTGGATCGAGCCGCGATCGATTTGGGGCCGTTGTCCGGCACAGCGGTGCGACTCATTTGTCCGCGCTTGGCCATCGCCAACGCCAGCGTATTTTCAGTGTCTTCCCGCCACCACACCATCTCCCGCCTTTTTTCCCGCCGCTTCCCGCGAGTTCTGGGCGTTCTCTCCACGTCCAGGCGCAGCCATAAATAGGGGAGACCGCCGAGCTATCTACGACCAGACCCGCACCACCGACAGCACAAAAACACCATGCCTGGCCGTCGGCGTCGACCCGACGAGGTCCGTGGCAACCCCGACGTCGACAGAGAAGAGGTCCCTGGGCCCTCGTGGAACCCGTCGGAGTTGCCGGACGTGTTACCGCCTCCGATTCCAGGGTTCCCGTGGATTTACAGGATGAACCCCCCACCGCGTCACCCTTTCTACAACCGTCACGTGACCACCGGCGAGCCTTTCACAATGGAGGTGGCGGAGTGCATCTTTCTGCCAGAGTACCGGCGATGGGACCAGCTCGCATTGGTCCGAGGTGACCTCCGGGACGTGGTGCGGGCCAATCCGGATGACGCTTCCTTGTGTGCCCGCCTTGACCGAGCTAAATAGGACACGTAGGTGCAGGAGGCGATCATTCGTTCTCTCTATGACGAATGGTGTATCTGACGCGTCCCATCCTCCGCCTCCAGCGCGGCGGCCGCACGTAGTTTTAGGGTGTGTGGTGTGCTTGTAACAAATGTTTTAGGAAGTGAATAAAGTTTTTTCATTGCAAATGGCCAATACCTACATTGATAGATCATACATGGCGACGCGCGCGCATAGCCTAGCCTACTCGTCGGAGTCGGAGGAGGAGTCGGAGTCAGAGTGGTACAAGCGGCGGCACATGGTGTGGTCGAAGACGCTGACACCAAACTTTCCTTCGACGTCATACTTGAAGACGAGGACGTTGCCCGCCTCGATCTGGTGCGAGCGAGCGAAGCACTCCCAGCCGTTGCCTAGGTACATCAGGCCGAGGTGGTTGGACTACAGATCGACCGGGTACCCGATGGTCCTGAAGCCGTTCGCCCGTAGCATGACAAGCGGCAGCGGCGGCTTGTCGCCGATTAGCATCACAAACCTATGAAGGAGGAGCAGCCTGTCGCGCGGCATGCCGAGGTGGATGGCCACGACGAACTCGATGCCTAGGTCGAAATCTTCGGGCGACAAAGGCGGTGAGGGAGAGCGTGGTGGCGTGGTGATTTGTCTGTGTCCTCCACGCCTCCCATGATGTTCAAGGACGCCGCGCCCTCCCCTCGATCCAGCGCCGCCGGCCATGGCTAGCTACATGTAGTGGATAACGAAGAGGAGAAGGAGGAGAGGATGGTGTTCTGTGGGGAGAAGATGGCCGCAGACGATCAGTTTAAAAGGGCCGCCATCGGATGCCAGTGCGGAGGCCGAAGAGACGGCATTGAAGTGTCCAGCCAGTCAGTGTGCCGTCTCGTCAGCGTCACCAACGGGCAGGACACCCGCGCTGTCCGCACACGTCCGGGCCGACACAACCGAGCCCCAGATTAGATGCATGAATGGGTCGAGCCGGACGAGTTTCTTCGGATGGGCCATCCTATTGGGGCACCACGCGTCCGCGCGGACAAGTTCGGACACACTCGGACCGGATGGGTCGGCCCGGTTGAGATGCCCTAGGCTCATCAGATTGTCGTGGTGTAGAACACAGCAATGCCATTGGGGATGGCTAAGAAGGGACACTCGGATGCAATCGGTGGCTCACACAACGGGTTGGGCACGGTAAACTACAAACACAGCAACATACCCAGGTTCAGGGCCCTCTCGGCGAGGTAACACCCCTACTCCTACAAGATGAACTATATGAGGGGGTGAATGCCTAGTACAGGTGATCCTGGATCTGTTTCCTTAGCTACTATTAAGAGCTAGAGGAAGATGAGAACTAGTGGCTAGCACTTCTATCCTTCTGTTGTTGCCTACCTAGAACCCCAGCTCTGCCCTCCCTTATATAGTGGTCTAGGGGGGCAGATTATAAATTGGACTCTAGGGTTTGCTGTTTGGATACGGGTTTGCAGGGCAGGGTCGGTTGCAGGGCCCAGCCGGTGGGCCAGGACCTAGTCCGCCCTTCTTTTAGCGTCACCTTCTTCTTTAGCGGTCACCTGGGCTTCCTTTGGGGCGTCATCCTTGCTTTAACGGTCACCCGGAATGCTTTCGCCAGCCAGCCGACCGCTTTGCTTTATCTTCGTCGGGTAGCGCTAGTCGTGATGGCACGCCAGCCTGCCTGATGACGAAGGAGAGCGAGAGGCGTACCCTGCAAGGAGCGTCGATCCTTTCGTGCTCTCCATCGAATCCGAGGTGAGCCGGGTGGAAGCGGCCACCCGGACGATTCTTCTGGCTACCGGCTAGACGGGTGTAACATCCCAAAAATACTAAGCTTGGATCATCAAACACTAATCATCAAACTTAGGGTTAACAAAAACTTTTCTAAACAAAATTATGGAAGCATGCATGTGAGTATGCATTTCATTTTGAATTCTTTTAAACCACCTTTTTTGTGTGTTCCTTTGCTTGTAAATGGATGCTTAGGTGAAATAAACATCATCTAAACATTTCCCACACTTTTCCTAAAGACAAGTAAATCAAAACAAATAAAATAAGAGAATGGTCATTTTGACCAATTTAACTCCCATGCCTACTTTGGCTGTCTCAAACTTTCAGAACCTAACAGAAACTTTTCTGGATCTTTGCACCCCTTGAATGTACTCATAACAAAGTATCAAGGCCCACTTTGTGATCATCCAGAAACTTTCAAATGCATAGTTTAAATGATAATTCAAAATTGAATCTTTCTCATATGGGAAGATCCCACTTTTTCAAAAACCACTCAAACAAGCTCAACTTTCAAAACCCAAGCATCTGCAGACTCACCAGCACCAACCTAGCATACCCACCAAAAATCTTTTCAAAATTCAAAACTTGAATTCTTGCGGCCATTTCATCAAACAGGTTGCAGACACAAATCATACAAAATCTAAACACTATAGTGAGCAGTGATTGAAGCCTAACTTGTTCCCTCTTTATCTCACAACCATCTCAGTAGATCATCTAGCAAGCTAAACCAAGCACTAGCCCCACTGTAAGCTTGGCATTGCCATCAATGGTGAACAGCCGAGCACACCCATGCCACCCTAGTGGAGACAGCAAGCTAGGAGAAGATTAAGCCATGCCAACCTTGTCTAGGAGGCAGCCCACCGTCCACCGCCACACCCTGTCCCAGCCGTGAGCGTTGCCAGCCACTGGACCACACACGGACGCATTTCGCCGGCGACCATGCGGCGTCGCGAGCGCCACCCTCGACCGAAGCCCACAGACCGCGCGTCGCCCTCGCCGCGTGCATACTCGATCACCACTGACCCAGGAGACCGCTTGACATCCCTGCTCGCCGCCCCGTACCCCGTAGCCACTGCTCGCCGTCGAAGACGCCGCCTAGCACCGCCTGCCCGTTCAGAAACCGCGACGCCTACACGCGCATTAAAGCCGTAGCGCATCGCCAGGAGACCACCAAGCGATCGCCACCGCCGGCCATGCCTCTAGCAGCCCGTAGCCATGTCGCCACCATCACCTGCCCATCCCGTTCGGTCTCGCCGTTGAACCTATAAAAGGAGGACTCCCCCACTCGATTTCTTCACACCATTCCACTCCTCTCTCACCCAGAACCACCCCACCTTAGTCCCGGAGCAAGGCGAGCAGCGCATCACCGGAATTGCACCGGAGCAGGCCGCCTCTGGAGGAGAAGGGCGCCATCGATTTCGTCCACCCCAGGAGCTGTCGCGACCACCCCTGAGTTCGCCATCGATGACTTTGTCGTTCGCCTGCCTAGCCGACCCTTGCCCGCACCCCGGTGAGCCCCCAACGACCCCCACTGGCCGCGCTAGGTTTCTGTCTCGCCGGCGTTGCCCAACGTCGACGATGACTCTCAGCCGTTGGATTAGAACCATATCGAACGCACCACATCGTCCCATACCGCTTACCCCACTGTCACCGACGCTGGGGACGACCATAAACAGCCCAGAAGGCTGCGCTTAGCGGCCGATGATCGTTTCAGCAGCCGGCTATTTGAATGAAACCTTTTTCTTTTTATTCCAAACACACTTCTGTACCCATTTTCAAAAATAAACCCAGGTCGATTCAGTGCACCAAATTGAATGAGACCAATTTTATTAGAAAGGTCGGTGAATGCTGAATCCAAGCCCGTTGGATTCAAGTAATTTGGATATGTAGATCATCCTTGGTAAAAATAACAAGGCAGAAGCTTTTCTGCATTCAAACATTTGTAGGGTTTCGTAGCATGGAAAACAAAAAAATTCTATCGCATACAAACAAACAAGCCAAGATCTATCTACTAGATTGTAGCAACGAGTCGATGGAATAACTCACCCTCGAAGATTCCAAAGCGTTTAACGAGAGCGGATTCTCGTGGGTGATGTAGTCGTACTCTTCCCGATCTCAAGATCACAGAGACGATCCTTCCGGCGCTGCTCCGCAGCGCTCCCAAGATAGGTCACACGTTCGGTACTCGACGAAGACCTTCCTCTCCCTTGTTCCAGCAGGCAGCGGAGGTTGTAGCACTCTCCTCGCGATTCCGGCAGCACAACGGCATGGTACCGGAAGTAGAGGGGAGATCTCGCAGGGCTTCGCCTTAAGCCGGAGCGAGTATGGTGGAGTATGAGAGAGTCCTCGGTGTTCTAGGGTTTAGACACACCAAGGAGGGGGCAAGTTGGTGTCTAGGGTTTAGCTAGACGGCGGCTAGGGTTTGCCCTAGGGCCGGCGGCGGCTATGGAGGCGGCGGCGGCTTGGTGCTAGGGTTTGGAGGAGAGGATCTTGTGTGTCTCTAGGAGGGAGCCCTGCCCCTCCTTATATAGGTGGAGGGGCCGGCCAAGGGGAGGGAGAGGAGTCCCTCCCCAACTCGGCTTGGGTGGTGCGCCGGCTTGGGGAGGAGGGACTCCTCCCCAACTCGGTTTCCTCCTCCTTTCCCACTTCCCAAAAATTGCCGTTTGACTTTCAAACTAGCCGTTTGACTTTTCAAACTAGGATTTGATTAATCCCTCTATTTTGTTCAGCGATGACACTTAGTACATGATGCAATCATACCAACTTGATATAACACATCCATGTACCCTTCCCCTCCGGAGTGCCGGACATTCCGGAACCTTCTAGAACATTCCCGATGAAAACACCGGAACCATTCCCTAACTCCGAAACGGGACTTTCCTTATATTAATCTTATTCTTTGGACCATTCCGGATCTCCTCGTGATATCCCGGATCCCATCCGAGACTCCGAACAACATTCGGTCTCTTTCTCATCATTCCATAACTACTCAAACAACATCGAATCCTTAAGTGTGTCTCCCTACGGTTCGTGAATTATGCGGACATGATCGAGACACTTCTCCGATCAATAACCAATAGAGGAATCTGGAAATTCATATGGCTCCCACATATTTCTACGATTACTTTGCGATTGAATGAACCACTTACATACGATACCAATTTCCCTTTGTATCATGATAGTTTACTTATCCGAGGTTATGATCGTCGGTATCTCTGCATACCTAGTTCAACCTCACATCGATAAGTACTCTTTTCTCGTTCCCGTGATATGTGATCCCTTGTGAGCCATTCACATGCTTGCAAGCTAATTGGATGACATTTCACCGAGAGGGCCCAGAGTATATCTATCCGTCATATGGATGGACAAATCCCACTCTTGATCCATGTGTCTCAACCAATACTTTCCGAACACTCAATGCCACCTTTATAGCCACCCGCCACGGTGTGGTGTTGGATGTCATCAAAGCATCCATCCGGTAAAGGTGATATGCATGATCTCATGGTCGAAGGAATTAGGTTACTATGTATCAGAAAGCATATAGCAATTGAACTATTAAAATGACTTGATCTTTATGCTACGCTTATCTATAGGAGTATGTCCACCATATCATTCTCCTAATGACATGATCTTGTTGTTAATAACATCTCAATGTTCATGATAGGGAAACCACAATCATTTATTAACCAACAAGCTAGTGATGTATAGAGGCTACACTAGGGACTTCAATTTAAGTTTACAAAATCACACAAGTATTAATGTTTCCTTGTTAATACTATTATAGCATGAATGTAAACATTTATCATAAACACAAAGATATAATAATAACTACATTTATTATTGCCTCTAGGGCATATCTCCAACAGTCTCCCACTTGCACTAGAGTCATCTAATCTAGATTACATGGTAATATACCGAACACCCATGGCAGTTTGGTGCTGGTCATGTTTTGCCCTCGGGATAGGTTTAGTCAACGGATCCGCCACATTCAGATCTGTGTGTACTTTGCAAATCTTTATATCCCCATCTTGGATATGTTCTCGAATAGCGTGAAAACGTAGCTTGATATGCTTCAGCTTCTTGTGTGACCTTGGTTCTTGCGCATTGGCTATGGCGCCCATGTTATCACAGTAGATAGACATTGGGTCCAGCGCACTAGGAACCACACCCAGCTCTGTAATGAACTCTTTCATCCATATTGCTTCTTGTGAAGCCTCCGAAGCAGCCATGTATTCCGATTCAGTTGAAGATCTCACCACAACGCTTTGCTTTGCACTCCTCCAGCTAACTACTGCACCATTCAAAATAAATACGTATCAAGATTGTGATTTAGAATCATCTGGATCGGTGTTCCAACTAGCATCGGTGTAACCATTAACAACGAGCTGTTCATCACCTCCATAAGAAAGAACCATATCCTTAGTTCTTCTCAAGTACTTAAGGATGTTTTTGATCACGTCCAATGATCCACTCGATCACTTTGATATCTGCTAGTTAAACTAATAAAGATATGCAATGTCGGGTCTAGTACATAGCATGGCATACATTAGAGATCCTATGGCTGAGGCATAGGGAGTCTTACTCATCCTTTCTCTATCTTCTGCCGTTGTCGGACTTTGAGTTTTACTCAAGGTCGTATTGGGCAACATGGGCAAGAACCCTTTCTTGCTATCCTCCATTCCAAACCTTTTTAGAACTTTGTCCAGATATGTACTTTGTGACAATGATATTAGACGTCTCGATCTATCTCTATAAATCTTTATGCCTAATATGTAAGCTGCTTCGCCAAGATCCTTCATTGAAAAACTATTATTCAAATATTCCTTGACACTATTAAGAAGGTCTACATCATTCCCAATCAACAATATGTCATCTACATACAGTATTAAGAATGCTACAGAGCTCCCACTCACTTTCTTGTAAATACAAGCTTCTCCATAAGTTTGTATAAAACCAAAACTTTTGATTACCTTATCAAAACGTTGATTCCAACTTCGGGATGCTTGCTTCAATCCATAGATGGACCGTTGAAGTTTGCATACCTTGTTAGCATCTTTAGGATCGACAAAACCTTTGGGTTGCATCATATACAACTCTTCATCAATGTCTCCATTGAGGAATGCTGTTTTGACATCCATCTGCCATATCTCATAATCATAATATGCAGCGATTGCTAACATAATCCTCACAGAGTTCAGCTTCGCTACCGGTGAGAAAGTCTCATCGTAGTCAACTCCTTGAATTTGTCGAAACCCTTTTGCGACAAGTCGAGCTTTATAGACAGTAACATTGCCATCAGCATCTGTTTTCTTCTTGAAAATCCATTTATTCTCGATGGCCTTCCGGCCATCCGGTAAGTCCACCAAAGTCCATACTTGGTTTTCGTACATGGATCCAATCTCGGATTTCATGGCTTCTTGCCATTTATTGGAATCTGGGCTCATCATTGCTTCCTCATATGTCTCAGGGTCATCGGTGTTATCCACCAACATGACATTCATAACGGGATCATACCAATCTGGAGTGGTACGATTTCTCGTTGACTCATGAGGCTCAGAGCAACTACAACAAGTTTCATGATCATCATCATTAGCTTCCTCTTTACGGTGCAAAGGCCACAAGAACTACTTCCGGTGTTGCGCTACTCGCAAGTTCGAGAGAAGGTTCGATAACCTCGTCGAGTTCTACTTTCCTTCCAGTCACTTCTTTCGAGAGAAATTCCTTCTCTAGAAAGGATCCATTCTTGGCAACGAAGATTTTGCCTTCGGATCTATGATAGAAGGTATACCCAATAGTTTCCTTCGGGTATCCTATGAAGACGCATTTTTCCGCTTTGGGTTCAAGCTTGTCCGGCTGTAACTTCTTTACATAGGCTTCACATCCCCAAACTTTAAGGAACGACAATTTAGGTTTCTTCCCAAACCATAATTCATACGGTGTCGTTTCAACGGATTTAGATGGTGCCCTATTTAAAGTGAATGCGGCTGTTTCTAATGCATAACCCCAAAATGATAGCGGTAAATCTGTAAGTGACATCATAGAACGAACCATATCTAAGAGAGTTCGATTACGACGTTCGAACACACCATTACGCTGTGGTGTTCCCGGCGGTGTCAATTGTGAAAGTATTCCGCATTTCTTCAAATGCTCGCCAAACTCGTAACTTAGATATTCACCTCCACGATCAGAACGTAGAAATTTAATCTTCTTGTTACGTTGATTCTCTACCTCACTTTGAAATTCCTTAAACTTCTCGAAAGTTTCGGACTTATGTTTCATGAAATAGATATACCCATATCTACTCAAGTCATCCGTGAAGGTAAGAACATAACGATAACCACCGCGCGATGCCACACTCATTGGACCACACACATCGGTATGTATGATTTCCAATAAGTCCGTGGCTCGCTCCATCATACCAGAAAATGGAGTCTTAGTCATTTTACCCATCAGACATGCTTCACATCTTTCAAGTGATTCGAAATCAAGTGATTCAAGAAGTCCATCGGAATGGAGTTTCTTCATACGCTTCACTCCAATGTGACCAAGACGACAGTGCCACATATAAGTCGAGTTATCGCTCGTTTTCAAATGTTTAGCTTCAATGTTATTAATATGTGTATTTCCACTATCGAGATTCAACAAGAATAGACCATCTATCAAAGGTGCATGTGCATAAAACATATTACTCATATAAATCGAACAACCATTATTCTCGGATTTAAACAAGTAACCGTCTCGCAATAAACAAGATCCCGATATAATGTTCATGCTCAACACAGGCACCAAATAACAATTATTTAAGTATAAAACTAATCCTGATGGTAGATGAAGGGTAGCGTGCAATCGCGATCACATCAACTTTTGATCCGCTTCCAACGCGCATCGTCACCTCGTTCTTCGCTAGCTTCCGCTTATTCGCAAAGACCTGTTTGAGTTACAAATATGAGCAACCGAACCAAGATCAAATACCAGCACTACTACGGTACTAGTGAGATACACATCAATAACATGTATATCGATATACCTTTCTTCTTGATGTTGCCGTTCTTCAAATCCGCCAAGTACTTTGGGCAATTCGCTTCCGAGGACCTTCTCCCTTGCGGTAAAAGCACTCGAGATCGTGCTTAGGTCCATCCTTGGTCTTCTTCGTTGGCGTGGTAACTTTCTTACCACCCTTCTTGAAGTGTCCCTTTTGCTTAGACTTGCCTTTCTTGAATTTTGTGGTCTTATTGACCAACAACACTTGGTGCTCTTTCTTGATCTCCACTTCTGCAGATTTTAACATGGCAAAGAGTTCTGGCAACGTCTTGTTCATGTTCTGCATGTTGTAGTTCATCACAAAGTTCTTGTAACTTGGTGGTAGTGATTGGAGGACACGGTAAATCCCCAAAGCATTAGGAATCACTATACCTAAGCTTTGAAGTTTGTTTGCGTGCCCAGACATCTTAAGCACATGCTCACTGACGGAGCTGCCCTCTTCCATCTTGCAGTTAAAGAACTTTTCAGAAGCCTCATAGCTCTCAATTGCCGCATGAGTCTCAAAGATCAATTTGAGATCACGGACAATATCATGTGGGTCTGAATTCTCAAGCCTTTTCTGAAGCTCCAATTCTAAACCATACAAGATAGCACACTGAACTGTGGAGTACTGTGTCTTCCGAGTGAGGTAAACATTCTTTACTTCATCGGTAGCAGTAGCTGCAGGTGGGTCACCCAGCGGTGCATCCAGCACATAGGTCAAATTACCAGCTGTGAGGACAATCCTCAAATTGCGGAACCAATCCGCGAAGTTGCTTCCATTGTTTTTCAACTTTTCTTTCTCTAGGAACGCATTAAAATTGATGGTAGGGGCCGCCATTGATCTACAACATATTTGCAATAGTTTAGACTAAGTTTATGATAAATTGAGATCATATTAATAATAAAATTAATCTAGGTGAACTCCCACTCAAAACAACATCCCTCACATTGTTTTAGTGATCACACGAACCAAATCCACCACATCAACACCGATCATCACGAGAGTTGATATAGTTTCAATGGCGAACAATCGACATGTTCATAATATCTACTATATGATTCATGCTTTACCTTTCGGTGATCCGTGTTCCGAGACCATGTCTGTACATGCTAGGCTCGTCAAGATCTAACCTTAGTTTCCGCATGAGCAAATCTGGCTTGCCCACGTTGTATACACTTGCGGAATCTAACACACCCGATCATCACGTGGTGCTTCGAAACAACAAGCTTTAGCAACGGTGCTAACTAAGGGTGAACACTTTATGATTTGAAATTCATGTGCATGAGGGATCATCTTATAATGCTACCGTCGTCTACTAAGCAATACAAGATGCATAAAGGATTAACATCACATGCAATTCATAATATGTGATATGATATGGCCTTTCTTCTTTGTGCTTCCGATCTCCATCTTCAAGCACGAACATGATCTCCATCATCACCGGCATTGCATCAAGGTCAATGACGCTTCTCCATGGTTGTCGTCCACCGGCTTCAACTATTACAACTATTTTGAATAGACACGCGGGTCTTAACATAAATTAAAGACAACCATATGGCTCCATCCGGTTGCCAACTTACAATAAGGATCATTCCATACATCAAATATAATCACAATCATGGCCATATCACATCACTGCACACCCCTGCAAAACAAAGTTAGACGCTTCTACTTTCTTTGCATATTTTACGTGGTTTGGGGCTTTCAATAAGTGTCATTCTAACTTACGAACATGAACCACAACATTGATACTAGTATTGTTAATCACCCGTTGTAAATTGGATCTTAACTATGCTAGGAGAAACAGGCACCATAAAGCCACTTATGCAATACAAGTTGCATGTCAAGCGTGGAGCAAGTCTCATGAACGATGTCATGTAAGGTTAGCCCGGGCCGCTTCATCCCAAGATCCCGCAAGATGCAAAGTACACAAGAAGCAATCGACAATTAAAGCATCAACGCCCACAATGACCATTGTGTTCTACTCGTGCAACAGATCTACATATAAACCTGGCTCTGATACCACTGTAGGGTTTCGTAGCATGGAAAACAAAAAATTTCTATCGCATACAAACAAACAAGCCAAGATCTATCTACTAGATTGTAGCAACGAGTCGATGGAATAACTCACCCTCGGAGATTCCAAAGCGTTTAACGAGAGCGGATTCTCGTGGGTGATGTAGTCGTACTCTTCCCGATCTCAAGATCGCGTAGACGATCCTTCCGGCGCTGCGTTCCGGCAGCGCTCCCGCAGTCGGTCACACGTTCGGTACTCGACGAAGACCTTCCTCTCCCTTGTTCCAAAGCAGGCGGAGGTTGTAGCACTCTCCTCGTGATTCCGGCAACACAACGGCGTGGTACCGGAAGTAGAGGGGAGATCTCGCAGGGCTTCGCCTTAAGCCGAAGCGAGTATGGTGGAGTATGAGAGAGTCCTCGGTGTTCTAGGGTTTAGACACACCAAGGAGGGGGCAAGTCGGCGTCTAGGGTTTAGCTAGACGGCGGCTAGGGTTTTCCCTAGGGCCGGCGGCGGCTATGGAGGCGGCGGCGGCTTGGTGCTAGGGTTTGGAGGAGAGGATCTTGTGTGTCTCTAGGAGGGAGCCCTGCCCCTCCTTATATAGGTGGAGGGGCCGGCCGGCCAAGGGAGGAGGAGTCCCTCCCAACTCGGCTTGGTGGTGCGCTGCTTGGGGAGGAGGGACTCCTCCCCAACTCGGTTTCCTCCTCCTTTCCCACTTCCCAAAAATTGCCGTTTGACTTTCAAACTAGCCGTTTGACTTTTCAAACTAGGATTTGATTAATCCCTCTATTTTGTTCAGCGATGACACTTAGTACATGATGCAATCATACCAACTTGATATAACACATCCATGTACCCTTCCCCTCCAGAGTGCCGGACATTCCGGAACCTTCTAGAACATTCCCGATGAAAACACCGGAACCATTCCCCAACTCTGAAACGGGACTTTCCTTATATGAATCTTATTCTTCGGACCATTTCAGATCTCCTCGTGATATCCCGGATCCCATCCGAGACTCCGAACAACATTCGGTCTCTTTCTCATCATTCCATAACTACTCAAACAACATCGAATCCTTAAGTGTGTCTCCCTACGGTTCGTGAATTATGCGGACATGATCGAGACACTTCTCCGATCAATAACCAATAGAGGAATCTGGAAATTCATATGGCTCCCACATATTTCTACGATTACTTTGCGATCGAATGAACCACTTACATACGATACCAATTTCCCTTTGTCTCATGATAGTTTACTTATCCGAGGTTATGATCGTCGGTATCTCTGCATACCTAGTTCAACCTCACATCGATAAGTACTCTTTTCTCGTTCCCGTGATATGTGATCTCTTGTGAGCCAGTCACATGCTTGCAAGCTAATTGGATGACATTTCACCGAGAGGGCCCAGAGTATATCTATCCGTCATATGGATGGACAAATCCCACTCTTGATCCATGTGTCTCAACCAATACTTTCCGAACACTCAATGCCACCTTTATAGCCACCCAGTTACGGTGTGGTGTTTGATGTCATCAAAGCATCCATCCGGTAAAGGTGATATGCATGATCTCATGGTCGAAGGAATTAGGTTACTATGTATCAGAAAGCATATAGCAATTGAACTATTAAAATGACTTGATCTTTATGCTATGCTTATATATAGGAGTATGTCCACCATATCATTCTCCTAATGACATGATCTTGTTGTTAATAACATCTCAATGTTCATGATAGGGAAACCACAATCATTTATTAACCAACAAGCTAGTGATGTATAGAGGCTACACTAGGGACTTCAATTTAAGTTTACAAAATCACACAAGTATTAATGTTTCCTTGTTAATACTATTATAGCATGAATGTAAACATTTATCATAAACACAAAGATATAATAATAACTACATTTATTATTGCCTCTAGGGCATATCTCCAACAACATTTTTCAAAGTTAAACCACAATAGATTTTGAGTTGATTCCAACTCTCAAAAATCACATTTAACTATACCTTTCAGAATATATAAAAATATATAGGTTCACTTATAGAGATAATGTTCAAGTAATAAAAGAATGTCACATAGGCATTTCTAGACACATTATTTAATTAAAATAAAAGGGTAAAACCTTATTAAATTGTGACACCACTTTAAATCACATTCCCATGGACTAAAATATGTGGTGATGACATGTATCAACATGATCCCATGTTTGGTTTGGAGAATATTAAATCTTAAGTAGTTTTTCAATGAGTAGAAATTACTTTTCTAAAAATAAAAAGGGATTTAAACCAAGCCTTAATCTTGTAATGTTAGTGATGATGCTAGATCATCTATAGGACCCTTTTGTGTGATGATTGCAAGTAGTTAAGTATTGCTTGGTGATTGTGTACATCGTATTTATTTATAGACGCTAGTACCGACCAAGGATACGAGGAGGAAGGAGGATTCTACGAAGAAGAAGCCGAGGAGAACTTCAACCACTGCTCTACACAAGGCAAGCCTAATGCTACTAGTGGATTGTGCAAGCCAATACTTGCAAGGTAACACTTGCAATTTAGCAAGCTTATACTTGCAATTGTGCAAGCCAATACTTGCTTGTTACCATGCCAACTATATGCCTTAAGCATATGTGATCATACCTACTTGATACCTCAATCCTAGTTTTATTTGCAAGCTTCTACTTTACTTCTTTATCAAAGCCTTAGCTTAGAGTTGACTTAAGTGACTTGTAGATTCTAGAAAGATATATTTTGAAGGTGGCATAAATAACATAAAATTTGGCCTAAGTTAGAAACCTTGATATCATCCTAAGATATAAGGTTGTATTTAGTTGAAATTACCCTAGTTTATCACCCCTCATTAGTGCTTCCCCCACTTATAGATGCTAGTGCTAAGCATAAAACTTGATCAACTTTAGATGGGAATACTTGGTGAAAATGGTTATGAAAACCTTAGAATGATGGATCATTCTAGTGAGATGTTTTGACATATGTTTCCGAACACCATATGATTTTGGTGATGAAAATGTTGAGGCATGAGCCTTAGCCCTTTATAAAACTGATGGTTGTCTGGATGCGATACCATTCCAATGTTACCGTACAACCACAATACCCGAAGATTGGGTAGGGCTTGACTGGAAGCTTATATACCTTAGTATTAGTTCCCTCACGACCAAGGTCTGAGCTGAGGCTACCTTGTGAAGATTGTCCACCTATGCAGTACCCAAGATGACAGTTGGTCATGGTTGGGAGGCCAAACTCACAGGAGAGGTGCTTATACTAGGGCGTGTAATTGAAAGGTTAGGATTGATTATCCGCATACTGAGTATGGTGAATTCAGGATTTGTTCCTGACGGATGTATCGAATGTTGTGGTGAAAGTGTACAATCTCTGCAGAGTGTCAAACTATTCGAATAGCCGCGTCCACGGTTATGGACAGTTGGAGTGGCCATACTGTTCCCCCGTCAGACTTTTCAAAATGACTTGTGAAATGAATTGAGATTTTGACTTGACCACAACAGAGTTGTGACTTGAGCTACAAGTTCCCACTTAGGAGTTATAAAATTTGTGACTAGTTTCTTTCTAAACTTAGTAGAGATAAATCTGGCTTTTTGCAAAACAACCCTAGAGCCTAGTGTCCTATTATCAAAAAAAACCTTCACTTGTTAGTATTAGTTTACGAGTACTTAAAGAGTACTCATGGCTTTGTCCCTGGCTATTCCCGTGGCCAGACTATGAAGAGGAGTACCTGGAAGATGGACCCCAGGAAGGTTACGACAACTAGGATCATCTCCCATCGTCAGCATTGCCTGTGACCCCGAAGATGGAGCTTCGCCTACGCTACCGTTATTATTACGTATTCCGCTGCTTGAAGTTGTATTAAGAACTAGATCATGAGATCCCTATTTGTGTAAGAGATAAATCTGGCTTTTACAAAACAACCCTAGAGCCTAGTGTCCTATTATCCAAAAACCCCTTTACCTGTTAGTATTAGTTTGCGAGTACTTAAAGAGTACTCATGGCTTTGTCTCTGGCTATTCCCATTGCCAGACTATGAAGAGGAGTACCTTGAGGATGGACCCCAGGAAGGTTACGAGGTGGAGCTTCGCCTACACTACCGTTATTATTACGTATTCCGCTGCTTGATGTTGTATTAAGAACTGGATCATGAGATCCCTATTTGTGTAAGAACCTATGTATCGTTTGTAATGGATGATGTACTATGGTATCCAATTCTGTTATGTCTCGCAAAAATGGTAATCCTGGGATTGTGATGTATGGCATAATAGGCATCTGGGATTAAAAATCCGGGTGTTGACAAGTTGGTATCAGAGCCATCCTGACCATAGGAGACCCTAGTTAGACTGGACGTTTGAATCAAAAACTTAGTTTCAAAACCAAAGGAAGCAAATATTTACAAAAACTTATTCTTCTTCTTATCTCTCTGATTCTTTCATGAAAATTCATGTTCCTCAAAAACTCTTGCAAAATACATAAAATTTTGACACATTTGATCACTCTACTAACTTACTCATCCTATATTCTTATAGATGGACGTGAAGTACAACAAGTTTTATCAGTTGGGGAATGGAGGAGACCTTATCTTTGAGAAGGATTTGGACCAGCTTTGAACTTCCGAGCGTCGCACTCGAGTTCTTCGGAGCTCAGCTCAATGATCAAGGAGGAGAAGATCTGCAGTGGCTAATTGTTGCAAGTTTTCGAGAAAAGATTGAACCTCCCACTGCTGATGGAATTCAGTTTACCTTAAGAGAGAACAATTGGCTCGATGGACTTGCCATGGCCATGCAGGAAAGTCTTGCCCGTCTGTGTGGGCAAAGCATCAATCAGATCAAGGGAACCCGCTTTGAGTTCTGCCCAAGGCGTGATGCTAATGGACAACCACTGGAAGCCCCATACCACCCCGGGCTGAAGACTCAATTGGACCACCTTAGCTTCATGATGTACGATCGTCAGCAGGAGTTGGATAACTGTCGTGACTACTCCAACCACAAGTCTGCCATCATCAAGACGAAGGATCAAACCATCGCCATGCTGGCAAAGGATCGCAAGTCTCGTCGCCGTCATCTCGACAAGAAGGAGCGCATTATTTCCCGTCTCCACCACCGCATCTCATCTTTGGAGGAGACCATCCACGAGAGAGACATGCAGTTGGAGGAAAGGGAGAATGCAGGAGAGGATCTTCGTGGAGACCCCTACTCCTATCTCAGCGATGATGATGATTTTCTGGAGGATCAGGCCATGGACTTCTTCACCGATGAAGATGATTTCGCCTTCATCGATGATGATGAAGATGATGAAGCCATAGATTCCGAGGAGTAGTAGCACTTGAGCACTAGCGTAGTGAGTAGTATTCGGTCCCACTGTATCGTAGTTTACAGAATGGTTCTTAAAACCATCTGTTTTTCCTTGTTGTGGTGTGTGTTGTATCGTGTGGATGAATGAATGAAAAGCAAGTTGCTAGAAAATATGTGTCAAAATTTAAAACCTTTCAAAGTCCCTGAAACCTTAGAAATTTCCCTCTTTTCTCATAATCTATCTCAATCTTCAGATGCCACGCGGAGGAAGTGGTTCATCCCCGGACCCGATGTTGCAGATCCTGCAAATGTTGACTTCTGACCGTGAAGCTGAAAGAGCGGAACGTCAAGCCAACCTAGCCACTCTGCAACAGATAGCTCAGCTAGCCCATAACAACCAAGGCCACGGAAATGAAGATAACCATGGATCTAAGCTCAAGAATTTCCAGAATACCCACCCACCTGTTTTCACTAAGTCAAAAGAGCCCCTAGACGCAGATGATTGGCTGCAAACCATGGAAAATAACTTAGAAGTCGCCGGAGTGGAAGCCAACGAGAAAGTTCTGTTCGCCATCCACTATCTAGCCGGAGATGCCAGGGGATGGTGGAACAGTGTTCGTGCAATGACCGGAGGACAAATGATGACCTGGGAGGAATTTAAGGTCAAGTTTAGCAGAACCCATGTTCCACCGGGTTTGATCAAAAGGATGAGAGACGAGTTTAGAGAACTGAAGCAAGGAAGGATGACTATAATGGAATACCGTGACAAATTTTTGTCATTAGCTAGGTATGCCCCGGATAAGATAGACACGGAAGCCAAGAAGAAAGAAAGATTCCTGAATGGTCTGCATGATGAGATGCAGATTGTGTTAGTCAATATCCCCTTTGCGGATATTGAAGCCCTTGTCGACTCTGCCATCCAGATGGAAGGAAAGATCAACCAAGCCAATGAGAACCGCAAGCGTCATATGATGCATCAGCCAGGAACCCATCAGACCCCAAAGTATCGCCCTAACCCATCTCCAGGATTTGCCCCAAGAACCAACAGACCCCCGATGAACCATCCCACCTATTCCAACCGTAGAAACCCTAGACCTGGAGGAAATCACAACAACCCCGGCAACTCTAGCAATTTCAACCGTGCCCCACCCAAGTTCAACACCAACAATGCTGCCACCAACACCAGCATTGCCCCGAGAACTGGAAGTAATGTTGTGCCTGTTGCGGCAAAGGACAAGTCGCAAGTGACTTGTTATGACTGTGGAAATAAGGGTCACTACTCCAACGAGTGCCCCAACAAGAAGAATGCCGCCGCACCTAATACCAATGCCCCAGCTCAGCAACAGCGTCGTGTTCAGCCCGGAAGAAGGTTTGCCCCAGGAAATTCACTCAACCGCAATGGCCGTCTTTTTCTCATGCATGCTGAAGAAGCTCAGGAAGCACCAGACGTCGTGTTGGGTATGTTTTCTGTTAATTCAGTACTTGCAAGGGTGTTGTTTGATTCTGGTGCATCGCATTCATTTGTCACCGAAGAATTTGCATGCACTAGTAAAATTCAACCAACCAGATTGAAGCATGTAATGATTGTTCAAATTCCCGGATCAACCACCAAGGCTTGGCAAATTTGCAAAGCCGTCCCTATCCGAATCCATGGCATAGATTTTTATGCTAATCTGATAGTACTCGGAACTAAAGGTTTGGAAGTAGTACTAGGAATGGATTGGATGTCCAAACATAAAGGATTGATTGACTGTGCCAAGAAAGCCATCACCATGACCAGTACCACCAGAGTATCAGTCGAGCATATATCTGAAACCTTACCTCGTCAATTCAAATGCAATAAAAGTATAGCCCAACCTACCATTGACCAAGTCCGGATAGTCTGTGAATACCCCGATGTATTTCCAGATGTTTTGCCCGGTATGCCCCCAGATCAGGATATCGAGTTTATCATCGGACTAATCCCCGGAACAGGGCCCATAGCCCAGAGACCCTATAGTATGAACCCATCGGAGCTAGAAGAACTGAAGAAGCAACTGGATGCCATGCTGGAAATCGGATTGATTCAACCAAGTGCGTCACCATGGAGATCACCTATCTTGTTTGTGGACAAGAAGGATGGAGGTAACCGTTTGTGTACGGATTATCGAAAGTTGAATGATGTCACCATCAAGAACAAGTACCCCTTGCCCAAGATAGAAGATTTGTTTGATCGGTTGACCGGTGCCAAAGTGTTTTCTAAGATTGATCTTAGAACTGGTTATCATCAACTCAAGATTCGTGCAGAGGATATTCCAAAGACTGCCTTTACCACCAGATATGGACTATACAAGTATACTGTCATGTCTTTTGGATTAACCAATGCCCCCGCTTATTTCATGAACCTCATGAATAAGATTTTTATGGACTTCCTGGATAAGTTTGTTGTTGTTTTCATTGATGACATTCTGATTTACTCCAAATCAGAAGACGAACATGAGCTACACCTAAGGACCATTCTTGGAACCCTTAGAGAGCATCAATTATATGCCAAGTTTAGCAAATGTGAATTCTGGTTACAGGAGGTAGGATTCCTCGGTCACATTGTATCAGCCGGAGGAATAGCCGTTGACCCTGCCAAAGTAAAAGATGTAGAAGATTGGCAAGCCCCAACCACTCAAACCCAAGTTCGTGCATTTCTCGGATTGGCGGGATATTACCGCAAGTTTGTAGAAGGATTCTCAAGTATCGCCCGACCCATGACCCAATTACTGAAGAAGAACAAGAAGTTTGAATGGACTGACAAATGTGAAGCGAGTTTTCAAGAACTCAAGAGGAGATTGATTTCAGCCCCAATCTTGATCATGCCGGATATCACGAAGCCCTTCGATGTGTATTGTGATGCATCCAAGATCAGTCTCGGATGTGTGCTAATGCAAGAAGGCAAAGTTATATCTTATCTATCTCGACAATTGAAGCAACATGAGCAAAATTACCCAACCCATGACCTCAAACTCGCAGCCGTAGTTCTAGCCCTGAAGACATGGAGGCATTACTTGATGGGAAATCGTTGTGAGATTTATGCGGATCACAAGAGTCTGAAGTATATATTCACTCACAAGGAGCTGAATATGAGACAAAGGAGATGGATTGAGATAATCAAGGATTACGATCTGGACATTCACTATCACCCTGGTAAAGCCAATGTGGTAGCCGATGCCCTTAGCAGATTGCCGTGCCGCTTGAACTCCATGATTTTGAAGGAGCAACCAAGTTTGCACAAGGAGATGGAAGATTTTCGAATGGAATTAGTGAGCGAAGGATTTTTGGCTAGTATAGAACTTCAGCCCACTTTGATCAGCCAGATCAAAGAGGCACAGAAAGGAAATGCTAGTATCGACGGAATCAAGCGTCGACGCAGACAGTAAAGTACATGGATTCACCGAAGACGAAGAAGGAGTTCTGTGGTACAAAGGACGCCTTTGTGTACCAGCAGATTCTGAGTTGAAGGAAGTTATTCTTAAGGAAGCTCATGATACTCTTTATTCTATCCATCCCGGAGGAACTAAGATGTATCAAGATTTGAAAGAGCAATTTTGGTGGCATAAGATGAAGCGAGAAATTGGAAGCTATATCGCCAAGTGTGATATATGTCAGCGAGTCAAGGCAGGACATCAAAGACCCGCTGGATTATTGCAACCCTTGCAGATTCCGGAATGGAAATGGGATTCCGTTGGAATGGACTTTATCACTGGACTGCCTACTTCTAGTAGAGGAAATGACTCTCTGGGTCATAGTGGACAGATTGTCCAAAGTCGACCATTTCTTGCCCGTCAAGACCACATATCAGAGTTCAAAGCTAGCGGAGTTGTACATCGCTAGAATAGTTAGTTTGCATGGAGTCCCTAAGAACATTGTATCGGATCGAGGAACTCAGTTCACCTCGAGATTCTGGAAGAAAGTTCAAGAAGGTTTAGGAACCCGCCTAGATTTCAGTATCGCGTATCACCCTCAGACCGATGGACAAACGGAGCAAGTAAATCAAATACTCGAAGATATGCTGAGAGCCTGTGTGTTAGAATATGGATCCAAGTGGGAAGACTGTCTGTCGTTTGCAGAATTTTGATACAACAACAGTTATCAAGCCAGTTTGCAAATGGCCCCATTTGAGTTCATGTATGGAAGAAAGTGTCGCACCCCTTTGAACTGGTCGGAAGTAGGGAGAGTCAGATTTTCGGACCCGACATCCTACGAGAAGCAGAAGAGAAGGTTCACAAGATTCGTGAGCACCTCAAGACAGCCCAGTCCAGATAGAAGAGTTACGCCGACAAGAGACGTCGAGACCTCGCCTTCAACATAGGAGATTTTGTTTATCTGAAAGTGTCGCCATTAAAGGGAATGCAGCGTTTCCAACTCAAAGGAAAGCTAGCCCCCAGATATATCGGACCTTTCAAGATTCTGAACCATCGAGAAGAAGTGTCGTATCAATTGGAACTACCCGAAGAGATGTCAGTCGTGCACAATGTGTTCCATATCTCGTTACTTCGCAAGTGTCTTGAAGTTCCAGAGAAGACCGAAGTGTTCAAGAATATCGATCACCGGACCATAGAGATCAACGATGACCTGACCTATCCCGAAGTACCCATCCGTATTTTGGAAGAAGCCTTCAGAACTACCCGAACCCGAAGCATCAAGTTTCTCAAGATTCAATGGAGCAACCACACAGAAGAGGAAGCTACCTGGGAGCGCGAAGATCACATCAGGACGGAGTTTCCCGATCTCTTCAAATCCTAGGTAATCTTTTTCGTCCTTTTTCAAATCTCGGGACGAGATTTTGTTTAAGGGGGGAAGGTTTGTAACATCCCAAAAATACTAAGCTTGGATCATCAAACACTAATCATCAAACTTAGGGTTAACAAAAACTTTTCTAAACAAAATTATGGAAGCATGCATGTGAGTATGCATTTCATTTTGAATTCTTTTAAACCACCTTGTTTGTGTGTTACTTTGCTTGTAAATGGATGCTTAGGTGAAATAAACATCATCTAAACATTTCCCACACTTTTCCTAAAGACAAGTAAGTCAAAACAAATAAAATAAGGGAATGGTCATTTTGACCAATTTAACTCCCATGCCTACTTTGGCTATCTCAAACTTTCAGAACCTAACAGAAACTTTTCTGGATCTTTGCACCCCTTGAATGTACTCATAACAAAGTATCAAGGCCCACTTTGTGATCATCCAGAAACTTTCAAATGCATAGTTTAAATGACAATTCAAAATTGAATATTTCTCATATGGGAAGATCCCACTTTTTCAAAAACCACTCAAACAAGCTCAACTTTCAAAACCCAAGCATCTGCAGACTGACTAGCACCAACCTAGCACACCCACCAAAAATCTTTTCAAAATTCAAAACTTGAATTCTTGCGGACATTTCATCAAACAGGTTGCAGACACAAATCATACAAAATCTAAACACTATAGTGAGCAGTGATTGAAGCCTAACTTGTTCCCTCTTTAGCTCACAACCATCTCAGTAGATCATCTATCAAGCTAAACCAAGCACTAGCCCCACTGTAAGCTTGGCATTGCCATCAATGGTGAACAAGCTAGGAGAAGATTAAGCCATGCCAACCTTGTCTGGGAGGCAGCCCACCGTCCACCGCCACACCCTGTCCCAGCCGCGAGCGTTGCCAGCCACTGGACCACAAGCACGGATCGCGCCCAGCTCGCTAGCGACCATGCCGAGCGTGCGCCAGAGCGCCACCCTCGACTGAAGCCCACAGACCGCGTGCATACTCGATCACCACCGACCCAGGAGACCGCTAGACATCCCCGTTCGCCCTTCCCGTACCCCGTAGCCACCGCCCGCCGTCGAAGACGCCGCCTCTGCCGCGCAGAGCACCGCCCGTTCCAGACCAAACCGCACCGCCCCTACACGCGCATTAAAGCCGTAGCGCATCGCCAGGAGACAGCCAAGCGATCGCCACTGCCGGCCATGCCTCTAGCAGCCCGTAGCCATGTCGCCACCGTCGCCTGCCCATCCCGTTCGGTCTCGCCGTCTAACCTATAAAAGGAGGACTCCCCCGCTCGATTTCTTCACACCATTACACTCCTCTCTCACCCAGAACCACCCCACCTCAGTCCCGAAGCAAGGCGAGCAGCACATCGCTGGAATTGTGCCGGAGCAGGCCGCCTCTGGAGGAGAAGGGCGCCATCGATTTCATCCACCCCAGGAGCTGCTGCGACCACCCCTGAGTTCGTCGTCGTCGACTTCGTCGTTCGCCCGCCTCGCCGACCCTCGCCCGCACCCCGGTGAGCCCCCAACGACCCCCACTGGCCACGCTAGGTTTCTGTCTCGCCGGCGTTGCCCAACGTCGACGATGACTCTCAGCCGTTGGATTAGAACCAGATCGAACGCACCACATCGTCCCATACCGCTTCGCACCCCCCTGTGTCACTGACGCGTGGGGACAGCCACTTAAACAGCCCGCGGAAGCGCTGCGCTTAGCAGGCCGGCCCAGTATCGTTTCCCGCGCAGCCCAGCTATTTGAATTAAACCTTTTTCTTTTTATTCCAAACACACTTCTGTACCCATTTTTAAAAATCAACCTAGGTCAATTCAGTGCACCAAATTGAATGAAACCAATTTTGTTAGAAAGGTCTATGAATGCTGAATCCAAGCCCGTTGGATTCAAGTCATTTGGATCTGTAGATCATCCTTGGTAAAAATAACATGGCAGAAGATTTTCTGCATTCAAACATTTTTCAAAGTTAAACCACCATAGCTTTTGAGTTGATTCCAACTCTCAAAAATCACATTTAACTATACCTTTCAGAATATATAAAAATATATAGGTTTACTTACAGAAATAATGTTCAAGTAATAAAAGAATGCCACATAGGCATTTCTAGACACATTATTTAATTAAAATAAAAGGGTAAAACCTTATTAAATTGTGACACCACTTTAAATCATATTCCCATGGACTAAAATATGTGGTGATGACATGTATCAACATGATCCCATGTTTGGTTTGGAGAATATTAAATCTTAAGTAGTTTTTCAATGAGTAGAAATTACTTTTCTAAAAATAAAAAGGGATTTAAACCAAGCCTTAATCTTGTAATGTTAGTGATGATGCTAGATCATCTATAGGACCCTTTTGTGTGATGATTGCAAGTAGTTAAGTATTGCTTGGTGATTGTGTACATCGTATTTATTTATAGACGCTAGTACCGACCAAGGATACGAGGAGGAAGGAGGATTCTACGAAGAAGAAGCCGAGGAGAACTTCAACCACTGCTCTGCACCAGGCAAGCCTAATGCTACTAGTGGATTGTGCAAGCCAATACTTGCAAGGTAACACTTGCAATTTAGCAAGCTTATACTTGCAATTGTGCAAGCCAATACTTGCTTGTTACCATGCCAACTATATGCCTTAAGCATATGCGATCATACCTACTTGATACCCCAATCCTAGTTTTATTTACAAGCTTCTACTTTACTTCTTTATCAAAGCCTTAGCTTAGAGTTGACTTAAGTGACTTGTAGATTCTAGAAAGATATATTTTGAAGGTGGCATAAAGAACATAAAATTTGGCCTAAGTTAGAAACCTTGATATCATCCTAAGATATAAGGTTGTATTTAGTTGAAATTCCCCTAGCTTATCACCCCTCATTAGTGCTACCCCCACTTATAGATGCTAGTGCTAAGCATAAAACTTGATCAACTTTAGATGGGAATACTTGGTGAAAATGGTTATGAAAACCTTAGAATGATGGATCATTCTACTAAGATGTTTTGACATATGTTTCCGAACACCAGATGATTTTGGTGATGAAAATGTTGAGGCATGAGCCTTAGCCCTTTATAAAACTGATGGTTGTCTGGATGCGATACCATTCCAATGTTACCGTATAACCACAATACCCGAAGATTGGGTAGGGCTTGACTGGAAGCTTATATACCTTAGTATTAGTTCCCTCACGACCAAGGTCTGAGCTGAGGCTACCTTGTGAAGATTGTCCACCTGTGCAGTACCCAAGATGACAGTTGGTCATGGTTGGGAGGCCAAACTCACAGGAGAGGTGCTTATACTAGGGCGTGTAATTGAAAGGTTAGGATTGATTATCCGCATACTGAGTATGGTGAATTCAGGATTTGTTTCTGACGGATGTATCAAATGTTGTGGTGAAAGTGTACAATCTCTGCAGAGTGTCAAACTATTCGAATAGCCGCGTCCGCGGTTATGGACAGTTGGAGTGGCCATATTGTTCCCCCGTCAGACTTTTCAAAATGACTTGTGAAATGAATTGAGATTTTGACTTGACCACAACAGAGTTGTGACTTGAGCTACAAGTTCCCACTTAGGAGTTATAAAATTTGTGACTAGTTTCTTTCTAAACTTAGTAGAGATAAATCTGGATTTTTGCAAAACAACCCTAGAGCCTAGTGTCCTATTATCAAAAAAACCCTTCACTTGTTAGTATTAGTTTGCGAGTACTTAAAGAGTACTCATGGCTTTGTCCCTGGCTATTCCCGTGGCCAGACTATGAAGAGGAGTACCTGGAAGATGGACCCCAGGAAGGTTATGACAACTAGGATCATCTCCCATCGTCAGCATTGCCTGTGACCTCGAAGATGGAGCTTTGCCTACGCTACCGTTATTATTACGTATTCTGCTGCTTGAAGTTGTATTAAGAACTGGATCATGAGATCCCTAATTGTGTAAGACCTTATATATGGTTTGTAATGGATGATGTACTGTGGTATCCAATTCTGTTATGTCTCGCAAAAATGGTAATCCTGGGATTGCGATGTATGGCATAACAGGCATCTGGGATTAAAAATCCGGGTGTTGACAACGGGCCAGCCGATAAGTCGTAAGCCCAGCCGGGCGGCATTCGCCAACCAGCTGGAGTTGTCCTTCTTGAGGGCCAGGCGGCCTGTTCCTTCTGGAGCCGGCCTACTTGTGCCTGGCTTTCCCCACCCGGGGGTTATCCCACCGACACTAGTCCCCGAGCGCGTATGGACCTAGACGGTGGGTAAGGTCTCGCGTGCTCTTTTTGCGTCTCGGTGTAGTTGGTTGTCTGCGTCCGGCTGCAGCTTTTGCCTTCCGGCTGGATTTTACCGGCTGCATAATCGATGGCTGCCCACTGGGTGTAGACAGTGTCGACCGCAGGCTGCCGCGGGGCAGTCCCCGGGTGCGGCAAGGCAGTCCCCGGGTGCAGCGAGGCAGGCGCGACAGTCCCCGAGTGCGGCGAGGCGATCCCCGGGTGCGGCGCGGCGATCCCCGACTGAGGCACGACAGTCCCGGCTGCGGCGAGGCAGTCCCCGGGTGCGGCGCGGCACCGGCTGTTCCTGGGTCAGCATTGAGTACGATGGAGTCGGATTCTGGTGACGGAGTGATGGAGGGCTTGCGCAGGTGCTCGAGGGAGACTCCAGGAGGTATGGCCTGTCTTGTTGAGCCAACCCTGGCCAAGGCGTCAGCGGCTTCGTTCTTGGCCCTGGGTACGTGGTAGAACTCACATCCTTCGAAACAGGTGCACAACTGCTGAACTAAGAAACGGTAGAGAGCCATGTTCACGTCCCTTGCATCCCACTCGCCGCATACCTGCTGTACCACCAGGTCCGAATCTCCAAAGCATAGTATCCTCTGGATGCCTATCTGCTTGGCCATGTTGAGTCCATGGATGAGTACTTCATATTCGGCGACGTTGTTGGACGCCTTGAAGTGGATCTGGAGGACGTACTCTAGCCGATCACCCTTTGGTGAAGTTATCACGATTCCGGCTCCGAGTTCTCCTCGCATCTTGGGCGAGTCCACGCGTGTCCGGTCCGACGCAACCGAGACCCAAATTAAATGCACGAATAAGTTATGCCGGACGTTTGTCTAGATGAGTCGGACCGCTAGAGCGTCGCGCACGATTCGCATGTCCGCACGGACCGATTTGGATACGCTCGAACGGATGCGTTCGGCTCGGTGCAGACGCCCTTATTTTCCTGGTCGTTGATACTGTTTGACCATGAATCATTGCTTCTGTCCGAGAATCATTTGCTCATGAAGAACCACCTTGTATTTTGTCGATGGGCAGACGAGAGCAAGGTGGACGCCGCGCCGTACAAGCTGCGGCGTCGGAACTCGGCGACGATGCGCGCGCAGTACATCAACACCAAGGAGCTCAGGTAAAGACCTATGCTTGTTTGTGTGAACGGGTGATCCGTGCCTCTACAATTGGTGTCAAATTTCAGCTGGATCTTGCCACTTTTTCTGCTGATTCTTTGGCTCCTTGCAGGATCTGCATCGGCACGTACAACGCGGCCGGCAAGTCTCCGCCCGAGGGCCTGGACATCGCCGAGTGGCTCGGCAGTGGCGACGAGAAGGCCGACATGTACGTGCTCGGGTTCCAGGAGGTGGTTCCGCTGAACGCCGGCATCGTGATCGGCGCCGAAGATGGCCAAACGGCGCTGGCGTGGGAGGAGCTCATCCACGACACGCTCACGCGGATATCGACACCCTCGAGGCCCAAGTACAGGTGCCGCAGCAGCCCGGCCACGCCGAGTCGCGACGGCGCCGACGAGCCGTTCCTTGGCGGCACGGACACCGAGACCGACGACGACGCGTCATTCAGCTTCCCGGTGCAGGCCAAGGAGGATTTAGAAGGCGACCAAGGCGAGCAGCAGCCAGGTACGCAGCAGAGCACGCACGTGAAGACGATGAGCACCACGGACAAGATCGGCCTCGCCTGGCCGGAACAGCCGCTGGACCTTCCGGCAGTGACGACCGCCTCATCGTCGCTCAAGTCGTCGAGATCGCTCCGCGCTCACAGGTCGTTCATGGCGTCATCGGACGCCGACGTCCCGAACCTCGACCTCGATGGCACGTTGGTGCGGGGAGGCAAGAAGAAGGGCGGCAGGTCGCCGTTCGTGAGGATCGTGAGCAAGCAGATGGTGGGCATATTCCTGACGATCTGGGTGCGGCGGGGCCTGCGGAGGTGCGTCCAGAACCTCAAGGTTTCCACCGTCGGCGTCGGCAAAACAGGGTACATCGGCAACAAGGGCGCTGTGTCGGCGAGCATGTCAGTCTACCAGACCATGTTCTGCTTCGTGTGCAGCCACCTGGCCGCCGGCGAACGGCCCGCCAACCTCCTCAAGCGGAACGCCGACGTGCAGGAGATCCACCGACGGACGAGCTTCGCCGGCCCGGGCGGTCTCGAGCTGCCGCGAGACATCTACGGCCACGAGTAATATTCATACACACAAATCCTAATATAGCTGTGTACTTGCATCGATCAATGCATCACAGTGATCTGACAAACATGTTCTTGTGTAGGAGGATTTTCTGGCTGGGCGATCTGAACTACCGGATCGACGTGCCGTACGACAGAGCGCATGGCCTGGTCGCAGCCATGGACTGGTCTCAGCTGGCCGAGAAAGATCAGGTACCTCAAGAATCACTTCCGGTCTTTTTCTTATTTATTTTTTTGAAAAACACAGTATTTCCGGTCTTTTTCTTATTTATTTTTTTGAAAAACACAGTACAAATGCAGACCATCAAAGAATATTCCGCCTTTATAAGACACCAAATCGTCAAACCTAGGATTTGAACTCTGGTGGGCTGAGGGTACCACTGTCCTCCTAACCATCCAACCATGGGTTGGTTCTCAGTCTTTTTCTTATTAAACTGCTACTAATTACTAAACGATTCTGCATCTGAATTTGGTTTCTTTTCTTCAGCTGAAGCGGGAGCTGAGGAAGGGTGGGGTGTTCGACGGCTGGAGCGAGGGGGCACTAGAGTTCGCGCCGACGTATAAGTACGAGATCGGGTCGGGGAAGTACATCGGCGACGACCAGAGGGGTGGCAGGAGGACGCCGGCGTGGTGCGACCGGGTGCTGTCGTTCGGGAAGGGCCTGAGGCTGCTGAGCTACAGGAGATCGGAGCTGGCGCTTTCGGACCACATGCCGGTGGCGACCACCTACGCGGCGGAGGTGGATGTGTTCTGCGGGAGGAAGCTGCAGCGAGCGCTCACGCTCACGGACGCCGAAGTGGACACATGGGAGGTTATTGTGCTGCCAGACGAGAATGGCGATTCTGGCGTGCATGCTAAATAGCGTGCATTATCATCCTATCTCTACTCTGTACTATACTGCTACATGTGTGTACTATATTGCTATATGTGTGTCAGACTACTTTTTATTGTTTGATAGTTTAAAACTTTTGTAAATTGTAAACAAGAAGTCCGATTTGAAAACCGTTTAAATATCTAATATCGTAGTGAAAAGAGCTTTAAAATAAGACTAATATTGAATATATTTTAACAATATTTTAAAATTGACTTTTAAAACTTAATGAAACTTTGTACAACTTTATGACACCGAGTGAAATTCTATTCTAAAATACTCCCTCCGACCCAAATTAGTTGACTCGGATTTGTCTAGATTTGGTTGTATCTTAGATACATTCGAATCTAGACAAATCAAAGTCAATTAATTTGGGTCGAAGGGAGTAGTATGTTTCACTATGTTCTGAATTTCGTAATTTTTTGTTTCACTAAACTCTAAACTTATGTTAGACACGGAGCACAAATGTATCAGATGGCGAATACTTTAATATTGTTTTATTAAGTTCTATTGTGAATCATTGTGTTTTGAAATTTGTATTATTAAATTTTATTAATTTTAGATTTGTTCAAAAGATATCATCAAAATAAAAATACATGTTCAAACAGATTGTTATTTTGAATATTATTCCACCTTACAAAATCGTTTTAAATTTAGGCTTGAAAAATAATTTGGTAGACTAATTGATGGGAGAGAGTGTGTGGCCAGTCAAATCATTGTACCACATGCATGAAAAAAAGATTCTTGCATGTATAAATCTCAAAGCAAAGAAGATAAAATCAATGATGCATGTATGCACTTGAGATACCGTGCATGCTATAAACTCATTTTTATCAAAAATCATCGGCACCGTGTGGAAGACGTGAATGCTCAATCGGTGGACCTAAGAATTATTCATGGGATGTGCTAACGAGCGGCGCCGCATTTTGGCGTCCCCGTGCGGCGGCAGCTAACACAATTCTAAAAAGCATTCTGTTTACATTTGGTCGTGGTGTTCTTTTTCCTCACCAAAAGCTGTGTAAAAAATATTGCATGCATATAAAGAACATGCATGATTACACAAGATAGAAAATGTTCACACCAATGCTCCTATCATGACAATCTTTCCCATCTACTTGTCTCAACTTTTACATCACCTCGTAAAAATGTTTGAAACTACTAATGTAGTTTTTACTAGTACAACAAAAACAAAGCACAATGATGTGGCTCTAGTCCCATCTTCACTTTGCGACATCATTACCAAATTTTTCAACCCTTAATTCTGCACATCATCCTCTATACAAAAACAAGAGAACACTTTCCAGTTAACTTAGCACAAGTTAAAGGAGTCGCCAGATTAATTAATGGTGGTCATCACTCAACACAAAAATACAAAAGAGCGCTCCCAAGTTATTGTAGTATTAGCTACCAAATTAAAGTCACACTTATCAGGTTATCTAAGTAAGAAGTACCAGATTATCACGGCCAAAATATTATCTAGCAATTACAAGATTATTAGTCACAATTATCAGGTTATGTATAACACCAGATTATGCCCACAACAACTACCAGATTAATCTGTCGCACCTTACCAGATTATGTACAATACTTATCATGTTGTTTACAGGAAAGCAATCATCAGATTATGCCCACAGCAACTTACCAGATTATTTACAATACTTATCATGTTGTTTACAGGAAAGCAATCACCAGATTATACCCACTGCAACTATCAGATTAATTTGTCGCACTTACCAGATTATGTACAACACTTATCATGTTGTTTACAGGAAAGCAATCACCAGATTATGCCCACGGCAACTACCAGATTAATTTGTCGCACTTACCAGATTATGTACAATACTTATCATGCTGTTTATACGAAAGCAATCACCAGATAATCCAACTAGAAATTACCTAATTAATTAGTCATAATTATCAGGTTACAAACTTATCATGTTGTTTATGAAATAAATTAGCAGATTATCCTAATTGCAGCTACCAGAATACTTGGTCGTAGCTACCAGGCTATCTATGTAAACAACAACCATGTTGTTTGGAAGACAACTACCGGTTTTCCTTGGTATCAGTAAGCAGATTAATTATCACAATTACCTGATTACATAGTGAGATTACCAGGTGACGAGGTTTAATCTCGTCAATGTCCATTGTTATGGACTTGGGTTTTGAAGAATATGGGGATGCTGGAGATCGCGGAACGGTTAGCAAACAAGCAACATGGGGACACGAGGTTTACCCAGGTTCAGGCCCCTGGAGGGAAAACCCTACTCCTGCTTGTCAGCTCTTGATTATGGTGGAACCGAAAGTTACAAGGGTGCACAGATGCAATCTGGCGTGGAGGTGCGTATGCGGTGGTGTGCGAGAGAGCCTTCTCGTCGTGCCCTCCTGGCCTTTATATAGAGGTAGGCAGGTCCCAGGCACAGATCGAGTCGGTTACAGGTTTTAGTGTTTACCCCTTTGAATTTTCTATCTACTCTAGTCTTGCTCTCCAAGGATCCGAAGGCATCATAGGCCTTGGCCACCCAAAAGTTTTCATGGGCTGGCGCATATTTGTCGTGGGCCTTCCTGTTGGAGATATGCCCTAGAGGCAATAATAAATGCAGTTATTATTATATCTTTGTGTTTATGATAAATGTTTACATTCATGCTATAATAGTATTAACAAGGAAACATTAATACTTGTGTCATTTTGTAAACTTAAATTGTAGTCCCTAGTGTAGCCTCTATAAATCACTAGCTTGTTGGTTAATAGATGATTGTGGTTTCCCTATCATGAACATTGAGATGTTATTAACAACAAGATCATGTCATTAGGAGAATGATATGGTGGACATACTCCTATAGATAAGCGTAGCATTAAGATCAAGTCATTTTAATAGTTCAATTGCTATATGCTTTCTGATACATAGTAACCTAATTCCTTCGACCATGAGATCATGCATATCACCTTTACCGGATGGATGCTTTGATGACATCAAACACCACACCAGAATCGGGTGGCTATAAAGGTGGCATTGAGTGTTCGGAAAGTATTGGTTGAGACACATGGATCAAGAGTGGGATTTGTCCATCCATATGACGGATAGATATACTCTGGACCCTCTCGGTGAAATGTCATCCAATTAGCTTGCAAGCATGTGACTGGCTCACAAGGGATCACATATCACGGGAACGAGAAAAGAGTACTTATCAGTAACAAGGTTGAACTAGGTATGCAGAGATACCGACGATCATAACCTCGGATAAGTAAACTATCGTGAGACAAAGGGAAATTGGTATCGTATGTAAGTGGTTCATTCGATCGCAAAGTAATCGTAGAAATATGTGGGAGCCATATGAATTTCCAGATTCCTCTATTGGTTATTGATCGGAGAAGTGTCTCGATCATGTCCGCATAATTCACGAACCGTAGGGAGACACACTTAAGGATTCGATGTTGTTTGAGTAGTTATGGAATGATGAGAAAGAGACCGAATGTTGTTCGGAGTCTCGGATGGGATCCGGGATATCACGAGGAGATCCGGAATGGTCCGAAGAATAAGATTCATATAAGGAAAGTCCCGTTTGGGAGTTGGGGAATGGTTCCGGTGTTTTCATCGGGAATGTTCTAGAAGGTTCCGAATGTCCCACTCCGAGGGGAAGGGTACATGGATGTGTTATATCAAGTTGGTATGATTGCATCATGTACTAAGTGTCATCGCTGAACAAAATAGAGGGATTAATCAAATCCTAGTTTGAAAAGTCAAACGGCTAGTTTGAAAGTCAAACGGCAATTTTTGGGAAGTGGGAAAGGAGGAGGAAACCGAGTTGGGGAGGAGTCCCTCCTCCCCAAGCCGGCGCACCACCCAAGCCGAGTTGGGGAGGGACTCCTCTCCCTGGCCGGCCGCCCCTCCACCTATATAAGGAGGGCAGGGCCTCCCCTAGAGACACACAAGATCCTCTCCTCCAAACCCTAGCACCAAGCCGCCTCCATAGCCGCCGCCGGCCCTAGGGCAAACCCTAGCCGCCGTCTAGCTAAACCCTAGACACCAACTTGCCCCCTCCTTGGTGTGTCTAAACCCTAGAACACCGAGGACTCTCTCATACTCCACCATACTCGCTCCGGCTTAAGGCGAAGCCCTGCGAGATCTCCCTCTACTTCCTGCATCACGCCAGCCGGAATCGCGAGGAGAGTGCTACAACCTCCGCTGCTGGAACAAGGAGAGGAAGGTCTTCGCCGATTTAACGTGACCGATCAAGGGAGCGCTGCCGAACGCAGCGCCGAAGGATCGCTCACGCGATCTTGAGATCGGGAAGAGTACGACTACATCACCCACGAGAATCCGCTCGTTAAACGCTTTGGAATCTTCGAGGTGAGTTATTCCATCGACTCGTTGCTACAATCTAGTAGATAGATCTTGGCTTGTTTGTTTGTATGCGATAGAAAATTTTTGTTTTCCATGCTACGAAACCCTACAGTGGTATCAGAGCCAGGTTTATATGTAGATCTGTTGCACGAGTAGAACACAATGGTCATTATGGGCGTTGATGCTTTTATTGTCGATTGCTTCTTGTGTACTTTGCATCTTGCGGGATCTTGGGATGAAGCGGCCCGGGCTAACCTTACATGACATCGTTCATGAGACTTGCTCCACGCTTGACATGCAACTTGTATTGCATAAGTGGCTTTGCGGGTGCCTGTTTCTCCTAGCATAGTTAAGATCCAATTTACAACGGGTGATTAACAATACTAGTATCAATGTTGTGGTTCATGTTCGTAAGTTAGAACGACACTTATTGAAAGCCCCAAACCACGTAAAACATGCAAAGAAAGTAGAAGCGTCTAACTTTGTTTTGCAGGGGTGTGCAGTGATGTGATATGGCCATGATTGTGATTATATTTGATGTATGCAATGATCCTTATTGTAAGTTGGCAACCGGCTGGAGCCATATGGTTGTCTTTAGTTTATGTTAAGACCCGTGTGTCTATTCAAAGTAGTTGTAATAGTTGAAGCCGGTGGACGACAACCATGGAGAAGCGTCATTGACCTTGATGCAATGCCGGTGATGATGGAGATCATGTTCGTGCTTGAAGATGGAGATCGGAAGCACAAAGAAGAAAGGCCATATCATATCACATATTATGAATTGCATGTGATGTTAATCCTTTATGCATCTTGTATTGCTTAGTAGACGACGGTAGCATTATAAGATGATCCCTCATGCACATGAATTTCAAATCATAAAGTGTTCACCCTTAGTTAGCACCGTTGCTAAAGCTTGTTGTTTCGAAGCACCACGTGATGATCGGGTGTGTTAGATTCCGCAAGTGTATACAACGTGGGCAAGCCAGATTTGCTCATGCGGAAACTAAGGTTAGATCTTGACGAGCCTAGCATGTACAGACATGGTCTCGGAACACGGATCACCGAAAGGTAAAGCATGAATCATATAGTAGATATTATGAACATGTCGATTGTTCGCCATTGAAACTATATCAACTCTCGTGATGATCGGTGTTGATGTGGTGGATTTGGTTCGTGTGATCACTAAAACAATGTGAGGGATGTTGTTTTGAGTGGGAGTTCACCTAGATTAATTTTATTATTAATATGATCTCAATTTATCATAAACTTAGTCTAAACTATTGCAAATATGTTGTAGATCAATGGCGGCCCCTACCATCAATTTTAATGCGTTCCTAGAGAAAGAAAAGTTGAAAAACAATGGAAGCAATCATGGATTGGTTCCGCAATTTGAGGATTGTCCTCACAGTGGTAATTTGACCTATGTGTTGGATGCACATTGGTGACCCACCTGCAGCCATGCTACCGATGAAGTAAAGAATGTTTACCTCACTCGGAAGACTCAAGACTCCACGCTCAAAGTGTGCTATCTTGTATGGTTTAGAATCGGAGCTCGAAAAGGTTTGAGAATTCAGACCCACATGATATTGTCCGTGATCTCAAATTGATCTTTGAGACTCATGGCAATTGAGAGCTATGAGGCTTCAAAAGTTCTTTAACCGCAAAATGGAAGAGGGCAGTCTGCAAGGAGCATGTGCTTAAGATGTCCGGGCACGCAAACAAACTTCAAAGCTTGGGTATAGTGATTCCTAATGCTTTGGGGATTTACTGTCCTCCAATCACTACCACCAAGTTACAAGAACTTTGTGATGAACTACAACATGCGTAACATGAACAAGACGTTGCGTAACTCTTTGCCATGTTAAAATCTGCAGAAGTGGAGATCAAGAAAGAGCACCAAGTGTTGTTGGTCAATAAGACCACAAAATTCAAGAAAGGCAAGTCTAAGCAAAAGGGACACTTCAAGAAGGGTGGTAAGAAAGTTACCACGCCAACGAAGAAGACCAAGGCTGGACCTAAGCCTGATACTGAGTGCTTTTACTGCAAGGGAGAAGGTCACTAGAAGCGGAATTGCCCAAAGTACTTGGCGGATTTGAAGAACGGCAACATCAAGAAGAAAGGTATATCTGATATACATGTTATTGATGTGTATCTCACTAGTACTGAGTAGTGCTCGGGTATTTGATAATCTGGTTCGCTGCTCATATTTGTAACTCAAACAAAGCCGCAGAATAAACGGAAGCTAGCGAAGAACGAGGTGACGATGCGCGTTGGAAACGGATCAAAGGTTGATGTGATCGCGGTCGGCACGCTACCCCTTCATCTACCATCGGGATTAGTTTTATACTTAAATAATTGTTATTTGGTGCCTGCGTTGAGCATGAACATTATATCGGGATCTTGTTTATTGCGAGACGGTTACTTGTTTAAATCCGAGAATAATGGTTGTTCGATATATGAGCAATATGTTTTATGCACATGCACCTTTGATAGATGGTCTATTCTTGTTGAATCTCGATAGTGGAAATACACATATTAATAACATTAAAGCTAAACGTTTGAAATCGAGCGATAACTCGACTTATATGTGGCACTGTCGTCTTGGTCACATTGGAGTGAAGCGTATGAAGAAACTCCATTCCGATGGACTTCTTGAATCACTTGATTTTGAATCACTTGATAGATGCGAAGCATGTCTGATGGGTAAAATGACTAAGACTCCATTTTCTGGTATGATGGAGCGAGCTACGGACTTATTGGAAATCATACATACCGATGTGTGTGGTCCAATGAGTGTAGCATCGTGCGGTGGTTATCAAGTATGTTCTTACCTTCACGGATGACTTGAGTAGATATGGGTATATCTATTTCATGAAACATAAGTCCGAAACTTTCGAGAAGTTTAAGGAATTTCAAAGTGAGGTAGAGAATCAACGTAACAAAAAGATTAAATTTCTACGTTCTGATCGTGGAGGTGAATATCTAAGTTACGAGTTTGGCGAGCATTTGAAGAAATGCGGAATACTTTCACAATTGACACCGCCGGGAACACCACAGCGTAATGGTGTGTCCGAACGTCGTAATCGAACTCTCTTAGATATGGTTCGTTCTATGATGTCACTTACAGATTTACCGCT
Organism: Avena insularis; assembly: GCA_023614405.1. NCBI lineage: Eukaryota > Viridiplantae > Streptophyta > Magnoliopsida > Poales > Poaceae > Avena > Avena insularis. Next base: position 22,197,546 of record CM042689.1, on the reverse strand, counting down.
ATCTTTTTGGGGTTATGCATTAGAAACAGCCGCATTCACTTTAAATAGGGCACCATCTAAATCCGTTGAAACGACACCGTATGAATTATGGTTTGGGAAGAAACCTAAATTGTCATTCCTTAAAGTTTGGGGATGCGAAGCCTATGTAAAGAAGTTACAACCGGACAAGCTTGAACCCAAAGAGGAAAAATGCGTCTTCATAGGATACCCGAAGGAAACTATTGGGTATACCTTCTATCATAGATCCGAAGGCAAAATCTTTGTTGCCAAGAATGGATCCTTTCTAGAGAAGGAGTTTCTCTCGAAAGAAGTGACTGGAAGAAAAGTAGAACTCGACGAGGTTATCGAACCTTCTCTCGAACTTGCGAGTAGCGCAGCACCGGAAGTAGTTCATGTGACGCCTGCACCAGTAAGAGAGGAAGCTAATGATAATGATCATGAAACTTCGGTTGTAGTTGCTACAGAGCCTCGCAGGTCAACGAGAAATCGTACCACTCCAGATTGGTATGATCCCGTTATGAATGTCATGTTGGTGGATAACACCGATGACCCTGAGACATATGAGGAAGCAATGATGAGCCTAGATTCCAATAAATGGCAAGAAGCCATGAAATCCGAGATTGGATCCATGTACGAAAACCAAGTATGGACTTTGGTGGACTTACCGGATGGCCGGAAGGCCGTCGAGAATAAATGGATTTTCAAGAAGAAAATGATGTCGATGGTAATGTTATCATTTATAAAGCTCGACTTGTCGCAAAAGGGTTTCGACAAATTCAAGGAGTTGACTACGATGAGACTTTCTCACCAGTAGTGAAGCTAAAGTCTGTGAGGATTATGTTAGCAATCGCTGCATATTATGATTATGAGATATGGCAGATGGATGTCAAAACAGCATTCCTCAATGGAGACATTGATGAAGAGTTGTATATGATGCAACCCAAGGGTTTTGTCGATCCTAAAGATGCTAGCAAGGTATGCAAACTTCAACGGTCCATCTATGGATTGAAGCAAGCATCCCGAAGTTGAATCAACGTTTTGATAAGGTGATCAAAAGTTTTGGTTTTATACAAACTTATGGAGAAGCTTGTATTTACAAGAAAGTGAGTGGGAGATCTGTAGCATTCTTAATACTATATGTAGATGACATATTGTTGATTGGGAATGATGTAGACCTTCTTAATAGTGTCAAGGAATATTTGAATAATAGTTTTTCAATGAAGGGTCTTGGCGAAGCAGCTTACATATTAGGCATAAAGATTTATAGAGATAGATCGAGACGCCTAATATCATTGTCACAAAGTACATATTTGGACAAAGTTCTAAAGAGGTTTGGAATGGAAGATAGCAAGAAAGAGTTCTTGCCCATGTTGCCCAATACGACCTTGAGTAAAACTCAAAGTCCGACATCGGTAGAAGATAGAGAAAGGATGAGTAAGACTCCCTATGCCTCAGCCATAGGATCTCTAATGTATGCCATGCTATGTACTAGACCTGACATTGCATATGTTGTTAGTTTAACTAGCAGATATCAAAGTGATCCAGGAGTGGATCATTGGACAAGATCAAAACATCCTTAAGTACTTGAGAAGAACTAAGGATATGGTTCTTTCTTATGGAGGTGATGAACAACTCGTTGTTAATGGTTACACCGATGCTAGTTGGAACACCGATCCGGATGATTCTAAATCACAATCTGGATACGTATTTATTTTGAATGGTGCAGCAGTTAGCTGGAGGAGTGCAAAGCAAAGCGTTGTGGCGAGATCTTCAACTGAATCGGAATACATGGCTGCTTCGGAGGCTTCACAAGAAGCGATATGGATGAAAGAGTTCATTACAGAGCTGGGTGTGGTTCCTAGTGCGCTGGACCCAATGTCTATCTACTGTGATAACATGGGCGCCATAGCCAATGCGCAAGAACCAAGGTCACACAAGAAGCTGAAGCATATCAAGCTGCGTTTTCACGCTATTCGAGAACATATCCAAGATGGGTATATAAAGATTTGCAAAGTACACACAGATCTGAATGTAGCGGATCCGTTGACTAAACCTCTCCCGAGGGCAAAACATGACCAGCACCAAACTGCCATGGGTGTTCGGTATATTACCATGTAATCTAGATTAGATGACTCTAGTGCAAGTGGGAGATCATGGAGATATGCCCTAGAGGCAATAATAAATGCAGTTATTATTATATCTTTGTGTTTATGATAAATGTTTACATTCATGCTATAATAGTATTAACAAGGAAACATTAATACTTGTGTGATTTTGTAAACTTAAATTGTAGTCCCTAGTGTAGCCTCTATAAATCACTAGCTTGTTGGTTAATAGATGATTGTGGTTTCCCTATCATGAACATTGAGATGTTATTAACAACAAGATCATGTCATTAGGAGAATGATATGGTGTACATACTCCTATAGATAAGCGTAGCATTAAGATCAAGTCATTTTAATAGTTCAATTGCTATATGCTTTCTGATACATAGTAACCTAATTCCTTCGACCATGAGATCATGCATATCACCTTTACCGGATGGATGCTTTGATGACATCAAACACCACACCGTAACTGGGTGGCTATAAAGGTGGCATTGAGTGTTCGGAAAGTATTGGTTGAGACACATGGATCAAGAGTGGGATTTGTCCATCCATATGACGGATAGATATACTCTGGGACCTCTCGGTGAAATGTCATCCAATTAGCTTGCAAGCATGTGACTGGCTCACAAGGGATCACATATCACGGGAACGAGAAAAGAGTACTTATCGGTAACAAGGTTGAACTAGGTATGCAGAGATACCGGCGATCATAACCTCGGATAAGTAAACTATCGTGAGATAAAGGGAAATTGGTATCGTATGTAAGTGGTTCATTCGATCGCAAAGTAATCGTAGAAATATGTGGGAGCCATATGAATTTCCAGATTCCTCTATTGGTTATTGATCGGAGAAGTGTCTCGATCATGTCCGCATAATTCACGAACCGTAGGGAGACACACTTAAGGATTCGACGTTGTTTGAGTAGTTATGGAATGATGAGAAAGAGACCGAATGTTGTTCGGAGTCTCGGATGGGATCCGTGATATCGCGAGGAGATCCAGAATGGTCTGGAGAATAAGATTCATATAAGGAAAGTCTCGTTTCGGAGTTGGGGAATGGTTCCGGTGTTTTCACCGGGAATGTTCTAGAAGGTTCCAGAATGTCCGGCACTCCGGGGGGAAGGGTACATGAATGTGTTATATCAAGTTGATATGATTGCATCATGTACTAAGTGTCATCGCTGAACAAAATAGAGGGATTAATCAAATCCTAGTTTGAAAAGTCAAACGACTAGTTTGAAAGTCAAACGGCAATTTTGGGAAGTGGGAAAGGAGGAGGAAACCGAGTTGGGGAGGAGTCCCTCCTCCCCAAGCCGGCGCACCACCCAAGCCGAGTTGGGGAGGGACTCCCCTCCCTCCCCTTGGCCGGCCGGCCCCTCCACCTATATAAGGAGGGGCAGGGCTCCCTCCTATAGACACACAAGATCCTCTCCTCCAAACCCTAGCCCCAAGCCGCCGCCTCCATAGCCGCCGTCGGCCCTAGGGCAAACCCTAGCCGCCGTCTAGCTAAACCCTAGCCGCTGGCTTGCCCCCTCCTTGGTGTGTCTAAACCCTAGAACACCGAGGACTCTCTCATACTCCACCATACTCGCTCCGGCTTAAGGCGAAGCTCATGAGATCTCCCTCTACTTCCTGTACCACGCCACTGCCAGGAATCGAGGAGAGTACTACAACCTCTGCTCACTGGAACAAGGAGAGGAAGGTCTTCACGAAAATCGAACGTAGTGACCGATCAAGGAGCGCTGCCAGAACGCAGCGCCGGAAGGATCGTCTACACGATCTTGAGATCGGGAAGAGTACGACTACATCACCCACGAGAATCCGCTCTCGTTAAACGCTTTGGAATCTTCGAGGGTGAGTTATTCCATTGACTCGTTGCTACAATCTAGTAGATAGATCTTGGCTTGTTTGTTTGTATGCGATAGAAAATTTTGTTTTCCATGCTACGAAACCCTACACTTCCTTGGGATGAACCAGGTATGCTAAGGTCGTGTACCCGCAGGGTATAACCATTTCAGTAGCCCCTGAGTGGTCAGTCGAATCGTAGATTCAGCTGAGGACTCTTCAATCCTTCGGGTGCAGCTATCTCTGTTTGTCTAGAGAATGATTTGAGTGTATAGGGATTGTTGATGCGTGTGCCTGACTCTCCTAACAGATCAAGGTCAGTTAACTGTCTTAGGACAAAACAATACGATCTTCTTCAGATTTGAGTCCCTCGACTCGAACCCGGAACATATGCTGGCGTAATTCGACTCATGCCGCGGAGGACTTACAGGAGTGGAATTCCAGTGAATTTTAAATGATGTACCCAACGCGTCCGTCAGGATTTTTCATCGCGCCTGCTCGCACGGATTTTTACTAGCAGAGCGCAGTCGTGTGCGTTACCAGGCCATCAGATGGTATCTGTAGGTCTTATCTTTGCGTCGCAGACGCAGCATCCGAATGTTTATCACCACGGAGGTGTTTCGGGTGGCCAAGGAGGATGTTACTCACTTAGCGTTAATTGGGGCAGAGTTGCCGAAAAGGTTTTGCATGCTGATCCAAAGGATTGCAGTCGAAAAATTCATAGGGTGCGCGACCAGCGCTCCCTATGGGAGTAACCCTCGAGTGTCTGTTCGAGTCATAGACTCGAGCAGAGACTTTAATTCAGCCGTTGTTTGGCTTTAGGTCCGTAGGACACAAAATTTTCGGATGCTTGAACCCATCCTCCCTATGGGAGTAGCCCCCGAGTCCATAGTGGAGTCGCAGACTCAACGTAGGACTCGAAGAATAGTTCCATGGTATAGTGCTTTGGTTATTTTTCGGGTGCGCGACCAGCGCTCCTGATAGGAGTAGCCCCCGAGTAGTTAGTCGAATCGTAGATTCGAGTGAGTACTCTTAGCTGTGTAGCCGAAGAATTGTAACCATTGCTAGTATAGCTTTTGATGACGTCAGTGCTGACGATCGGTGACCTCAAGCGTCTGCGGCGCCAGAGGTGACGTGACTGGACGAACATGGGTCCCACCTTCTGACTTTGAGTTGACCGGTCACGCGCGACGTGGAGATAATTAGGGAGTCGCCTCGATTTCTGTGCATAGTGGACAACGTGTGAGCGACGGTTCGCTGCTGTGCTGACATGTGGACAGTCAGATCTTGATGTTGGCTCTAGGTCTTTCCGATGGACGGTCGTCGTGCATCGTCCTCGTCCTTATAATCATTGGGGAAAAGTTAGTTTGTTTTCACTGCATCCATTCCTGTTTCACTGCTCCCATCTTCTTTGAGCTTTTCTCACTGCGCGCTGGAATTTCCCCGAGCCTTTCCTTCCTTGTTTCTTCGTGCCCGTCGTCGTCGTCATCGCACTGCAATGGGTAAGTCCAAGAAAACTTCCACCACAGCTGGTACCAATGCTTCCACCGGCGGCAAGAAGGGTTCCGCCGCCACACGCATCACCGACGGTGGCTGGCGGTGATCGAAGACGCGTGAGGGTGACCTCCGCAAGCTCCGTGAGCGGGTCCTGATCCCGCAGGATAGGAGGGCCGTCAGAGTTCCCGACGACGAGGTAATTCCCCGTCCTCCCGCTGGGTTTCGGGTTATGTTCATCGCCTTTGTCCTTCGGGGCCTTTCTTTCCCAATCCACGATTTTCTCCGTGGATTGCGTTTTCTTTATGGCATCTAGCTTCATCATCTTTCACCAAACTCTCTTCTTCATGTCGCCTGTTTCATCACATTCTGCGAGTGCTGGCTCGGTATGGAGCTGCACTTTGGCCTCTTTCGGAATCTCTATTTCGTGAAGAGGCAATCTGGCTCCGATGGCGTTTATCCCATCGGCGGCTGCATCATTTCCCTGAGATCCAACTTTCTCTTCTTCTCCTTTTCTATGTTTGAATCTGTCCAGTACTGGTGGAGGCGATGGTTTTACATCCGCGACTCCACTATAGCCGGACAAAATTTTAGCCTTGATCCTTTTGACCCCTCCTAAAAAATCGAGCCGAAAAGGTCCTGGAAAAACCACATCTTGGATGGCGAGGTTGCGGAGATAAAGGGGCTCTATCATCGGGTGGAGGATCTTCAGTTGATTTCGGATAAAGAGGTGAACGGTGTGGATATCATCCGCACCTTCCTCAAACGTCGGGTGCAGCCGCTCCAGGCTAGGGCGCACCTGATGTTCCTTTATTCTGGTCGTCACGATCCTACTAGGGTTTCAGCTGAGGAGTTCTCTAGGGGCGATCTTGACAGGGTTCTTCGGCCGCTGCTGAAGTACAAGGCTGGAGAGGATCTCCCGGGGAAGTCGCTGACTCCTCCATTCGCTGCCTCTCGTCCGGTTCCGCAGGTGTGGATCTGGGACGTGCGCGTAGCGCTTTTTTCGACTGCATTTTCCTTGCACTTGTTTGTATGCTGAAAATTTGTTTCTTTTTGTGCAGGAATTCAAGGTACCGGGCATGTCGCCTCCGCTACCCGAATTGTTTACGGATGCACCGGACAATGAAGTGGTGGACTCCATGTCTGAGCTTCCTTCGGCGCGGTCGCCGGCTGAAGAAGCCTTTGAGTCGAGCGAGGAGCAGACTTGAAAGCGGACACGGAGCTCGAACGGATCGTCGGATGCTTCGACTCCGCCGACGCCTAGGAACCCATTGTGCCTTGAGCGTCATAGTGGGGGTCATGGGGGCTCTTCCTCTCCTATTCCGGTCGTGCCCGTGCGGGCTATGGCACCGCACCCGCCGACAAAGCGGAAGAAGGAAGAGAAGAAAGAGGATAAGAAGGGCAGGAGGACCCCGCGTGTCTTCGATTTGAGCAATCTCGAGTCGTAAGTTTTCTTCAGTTGCTTTTTGCTTTCTCTCGTTTGTTTGCTTGTACTTGGTTGACTTTTTCTATTGTAGCCACTCCACCGATGGATCCTTCAGCGATGGCGCTCAGGAGATGGGGGGGGAGTCGAAGGTTGTTCCTCCTCCTCCTCAGACGTTGGCCACCTCTGAGGGCACTGCTCTGAACCCTTCTCCACAGGAGGCTCGGGTGGTTGTTCCCTAGAAGACTTCGGCTGGACCTTCGGAGTCGCCGTCTGATCATGTAAGTCCCTTCGTTCTTGCTGCGGGGGGAGCCCCCGAGCGTTTTCGGATGATCTGCTGATCACTTTGATTTTTGCTTTATGTCTCGGGGAAGCCCTCGAGCATCTGTAGGATGATCTGCTGATCGTTTTTGCTTTGTGTCTCGGGGGGAGCCCCCGAGCATTTTTTCGTATGTGTAATCTGTCTTGCTCGTTCTTTGGGCGTAGCCCCCGATCCTTTATTTTGATGGGTAGTGTCTTTTTGCAGCCTTTTGTGCAAGGCGCCAACCAGCTGGTGCAGCAGCACCTGGTGTTGGAGGCCAGCTTCAAGCAGCTTCAGGGTATGTTCATGAGTTGATCTTTTTGTGTCTTCTTCTATTTCCTTTTCTTTGATCTGATAAGTGTTCTGCTGTTTGCAGAGGACAACAATATCACCCTCCGCGAGCTTGATGCTCTCAAAAAGAGCCTTGGGCGAGCGGAGAAGAAGGCCGAGGACACCGTTGGTGCGAAGGAGCGCCTCGAGCAGGAGCTAGCCAACGCAGCTGCGGCCAAGGAGCACCTGCAGCAGGAGGCTACGGACCGCGAGGAGCAACTCGCCACCACTGCGGCCTCGCGCGAGAAGGAGGTAGCCAGCAAGATGATGGCGGCTGCCAAGGCTATTTCGGGTGTGTGGTTTCGTTTGTCCGTTTTCGGCTTCCTTGTATTTTCTTGCTTTGCTTTTTATTCACGTTGCCTCTTTCATTTCTTTAGATGCCGCAGGCATCGAGTTTGACCGCGGTGCTCTAGAGCACGGAAGTGCTCTGGATGATGCCACTGCAGCGGTCGAAGACCGCTGTAGTACCGTGGTCGGCTCAATTGCCAAGGCCAAAGAGGTTCTCGGGAGCTTATATAAGGATCTCGTCCCCAAGGGCGTCGCCCTCGAGGATGTCGACGCGTTAGCGGATGCGTTGTCCGCCGATGCACCTGCGGCGTACAAGCGCAAGCAGAAAGGCATCTGTGCATCCGTGGGGCTGGCGATGGCCTTGGCGTCTGGAGCGGAGCTGGATCTTCATCAAGTCACCTCCCAGATGCCAACGGCTGCTGATGGATCCGAGGTAGCCTTCGCCCTCTACGCTGCTCGCTGTAAACGTTATGGGCCAAAGTTGATTGACTTGCTTGGCTGAGTACGCGTTGAGGCAGCAGGGGGAGGCCAAGAGCAGGCAATCTGGCTCCGAGGCTACTCAGGATGCAGCTTCTTAGGCATTGTAGTTGTAGGATAGCTTTTGTTTCTCTTGTTATAATTATGTCTGTGAACAGTCCTTGTGCCACGCAGTGGATTTTTGCTGCATATAATGAATCTCCGAGTTCTGTGTTCATTCGTCTGTATTTTCATATCTTTGCCTTCTTTTCCCTTAGGGATCTTCGGGTGATGATCCCATTGCCACTTCATCTGCGTCATAGCTGCGGCCATCCTTGGATGGTGCGTTGCAGCTTGTGTTTCTTCGTGACTGCATCCGTAGTCTTGAGAAAGAATTACTTGAAGTGCGTGGCCACGCTGATGTTTGGAAGTCGAAGGCAGAGCGAGGCGCTGCCAGAGAGGAGTATTTGATAGGGGAGTTGTGTCGTCTGTCCGAACAGCTTCAATGTGAGTTTCTCGAGCTGCTGCTCATTGTTTTGGATGCGCCTGTTGGCCTTTCATCTTACTTTTGCAAGTATTGCAGGTGTTGCTGTTCGGATCAACTGCCAGACCCAGCAGGACATGGTGGCCGGCGGTTTTTTCTGGATGGACCGCGATCGTGCCATGGTCCTTGCTACTGTGCAGGATCGTGTTTACCAGGTGTTGCGGGTGCTGCGTCAGGCTAAGGCTTCATTGGCATCGGTTCTACACGTGATGTTTCCCTTGGATGAGGCACCATCGACCCTTTGAGGCCTGCTGGCGAAGTTTCGAAATGTGCATCATGTTAGGGAGCTGGTGCAGCATCAGCTGGTCGCGGGGGTGAAGGCCGCGCTTTCCCTTGTTCGGTTACATCGTCCCGATGTAGATCTGGCTGTTGTAGCAGCTGGGCCACCTCTTCGGCCGGATGGTGGCGAGTGGGATATGCGTCCGCATTATGCGGCTGTAAGGCAGTATGCCGAACAAATTGTAGATCTCTTTGAGCAGCGTGCGCAGGTGATTCTTTAGAATAGGTAGGACCTATAAAAGGGTAGATGTAAAATTTGTATGTATTCGACTGGGCATGTTGTGCCCTTTGCTGTAAAGGTTTTGTTGTTGTTAGCACGTGGTGCTTTGTTTGTATGCGTGCCCTTTTTGTTAGCCTGACGTGGCCAGCTACTCAGGTGTACACACGTTATCCTCAGTCGACGAAGTCGTAAGGTGGGGGGAGCTCCCGAGTGTGTTGTAACATGGAATAAAATGCGAACAATAGACAATAAATTTGGGGCGAGACACTTAGATTTATTCATATCGTAAGGAGGAGGTACATTGTTCGGCTGAGTAGCCTTGGCTGGATAGCCTTATTGTAAGTAAAAAGAGGGGGTAGCTAGGGGTAGAAGCGTCGCAGTTGTGCGACGTTCCATGGGTTGGAGTATGCGACTCCGGACTCCACGTGCTTGAGGCGATAGGTGCCACCTGGGATGACTTTGGTGACGATGTAAGGACCTTCCACGGTGACTCGAATTTCTTCGGTCGCTCTTGCTTGAGTCGCAAGACTAGGTCTCCTTCGACGATGGACCTTGGGCGCAGCCGACGGCTGTGGTAGTTGCGGAGGCTCTGTTGGTACACCGCTGATTGAGCTGCTGCTATGTCACGCGCCTCGTCGAGTGTGTCGACGACGTCTTCTAGTGCGGCCATCGATTCGGCTTCGTTGTAAGCGACGACCCGTGGGGCCTTGTGGCGTACCTCTGCTGCTAGCACGGATTCGGCTCCGTGCACCATGAAGAAAGGCGTGTAGCCAGTTGACCTGTTTGGTGTTGTGCGCAAGCTCCAGAGGACCGAGGGTAGCTCCTGTGTCCAGGCTCCTGCGAGTCACTCAAATGGGCTCATTAGGAACTTCTTGATGCCAGCACCGACGAGGCCGTTGGCCTTTTCGACCTGCCCATTCATTTGCGGGTGCGCCATGGAGGCGTATGTGATGTTGATTCTGAGGTCTTCGCAGAAGTCCTAGAATTCTTTGGAGATGAAGTTCGACCCATTGTCGGTGATGATGTTGTGTGGCACGCTAAACCTGGAAAACAATGGATTCGAAGAATTTGACCGCGGTTTTGCCCTTTTGGTTAGTGACGGGCATGGCCTCAATCCACTTGGTGAATTTGTCGACTGCGACTAGGAGGTAGACGTGACCTCCTTTCGAGGACCTTGGCAGTTTGCCAATCATATCGATCCCCCATTGGGCGAAAGGCCAGTCCACAGGTATGGGCCTAAGCTCTGATTCGGGTGCGTGCGGTTTGTCGACGAACCTCTGGCACCCATTGCATCTTCGGACGATGTCCTTGGCATCGTTCATGGTCGTTAGACAGTAAAATCCGGCTCGTAGAGCTTTGGCGACAAGGGTGCGGCTGCCCGCATGATGGCCACAGATGCCCTCGTGGATGTCTTGGAGGATGGTCTTGCTGTCACCGATGGTGACGCACCTTTGGAGTACACCCGAAATGCTGCGCCTGTACAGCTCGCCATTAATGATGGTGAAGGCCTTGAGATATGCGGCATCCGCTATCGTCGGGCATCTTCGTAGCGCTTCTTCGCCTATCGACACCGAGGTATGGCCATGTCCACGTTTCTTCGACTTCCATGACCTGCATCAGGTTTACCACTATGACCTCTGTGTCGAGCTTTTCGGGTCTTTCCTGTTCTTCGGGTAGCGCAGCCCCCGAGTGCTCTGCTTCTTTGGGTGATCCCTTGGGGAATTTCCTTTTGATGGACGACACGCAGATCTGTTCGAGGAACACACCTGGTGGCACCCGTGCGCAGGTGGAGCCGATGTTGGCGAGTCTGTCAGCCTCTTCGTTGCTTTCTCTTCCAATGTGCCGAAGCTCGCAGCCGTCAAAGTCTCCTTTGAGTGCGTTGTAGAGTGCGCGGTACGCGATCATGTTGGCGCCGTGTGCGTCGCACTCGTTCATCGTCTGCTGGACGACGAGGTTGGAGTCACCGTAGATGACCAGGCGTGTCGCGCCGCAGATCTTGGCCATCCTCATGCCGTGGATGAGGGCCTCGTATTCGGCTTCATTGTTGGAAGCTCGAAATTTCATCCGGAGGATGTACTTCATCTTGTCGCCCTGCGGGGAGGTCAGTATGACCCCGGCTCCTGCTCCGTCCTCGCGCTTGGAGCCGTCGAAGTGCATTGTCCATGACTGTGTCATGTCCGGGGTGTCTGGCAGCTGCAGTTCCATCCAGTGTACGAGGAAGTCTGGGAGGACCTAAGACTTGATCGTGGCGCTTCTCATAGACGATGTCTAGAGGTGATAGCTCGATGCCCCACAGGTACACGCATCCCGTGGCCTCCGGATTGTTCAGATGCTATTCTGGGGGTTGTTGACGACCATCGCCTGGTGCTCCTGGAAGTAGTGGCTCAGCCGACGAGCCGTCATGAACACGCCGTAGGCGAGTTTCTGGTAGTGAGGGTACCTCTGCTTTGTCGGCGTCAATACCTCGCTGAGGTAGTAGATTGGGCGTTGGACCCCATGGGTCTTGCCTTCTTCAGGTCGCTCGACCAACAGTATGGTGCTTACCACCTGGTGTGTGGCTGCTATGTACAGCAGTAAAGGCTCACGCTCTTTTGGCGTGACCAAGACGGGCGAGGTAGAGCGCAGCCGCTTTAGATCTTCGAATGCGTCGTCCGCTTCGGGCGTCCACTCAAGTTTGTCTGCCTTGCGTAGCAGCTGATAGAACGGCAGAGCTTTTTTGCCCATGCGGCTGATGAATCTGCTCAGTGCCGCGATTCGCCCGGCAAGCTGCTTGACTCCCTTGAGGTTCTTCGGCTTTTCCATGGCCATTATGGCCCGGATTTTCTTCGGGTTCGCCTCGATCCCTCGCTAGGAGAGCCAAGAAGCTGGCCAGATGGGACGCTGAAGGCGCACTTTTCTGGGTTTAGCTTGACCTTATAGCGATCAAGATTATCAAACGTCTCGTGGAGATCGTCGATGAGTGTCTTCGCCTCCCTTGTTTTGATGACTATGTCCTCGACATAGACTTGGATGTTGCGGCCGATCTGGTCCTTCAGGCATGCCTGCATGCACCGCTGGTACGTGGCACCTGCGTTCTTCAGCCCGAAGCAGGGGCGGAGCCAGAATTTATCATTGAGGGGGGCAATTGGAGCGTATTAGTGTTATAAGTTTGTTTAGGGGGGGGCTAAAATAGATAAAACATCATACAAATAGTACTTTGATGGATAGTTTTAGTTACAAAATCTAAATCATAGGGGGGGCGCTGCCCCTGCTCGCCCCTCCCTGTCTCCGCCCCTGGCCCGAAGGGCATTGTGTTGTAGCAGAACACTCCGAACGGCGTGATGAACGCCGTTTTTTCCTGATCTTCGACCTTCAGTCGAATCTGGTTGTAGCCTGAGTAGGCGTCAAGGAAGGAGAGCTTCTCGCATCCTGCAGTCGAATCGATGATCTGATCTATCCGAGGGAGAGGGAAGTGATCCTTCGGGCAGTGCTTGTTCAGCGATGTGAAGTCCACGCACATCCGCAGGATGTCCGTGTCCTTTTTGGGGACCATCACGGTGTTGGCGAGCCACTCGCTCTCCTTGATCTCCCTGATGAAGTTTGCGTCGAGTAGTCTGTTGACTTCGACTCTGATTGCTTCAGCCCGTGGTTCGGACAGTCGTCGGATGGACTGTTTGACGGGCTTGGCGTCTGGAAAGATGTTGAGTGCATGCTCGGCGAATTCCCTGGGAACTCCTGGCATGTCCGCAGGACACCAGGCGATGATTTCCCAGCGCTCACGGAGGAATTTGATGAGCGCGCTTTCCTATGCAGGGATGAGGTCGTTGGCAATCAGCGCCGTCTTGGAGGCGTCCGTCGGGTGGACTTGCACCTTCTTTGTGTTGACGTTGGAGTCGAAGGACATGTCTGGTGCGTTCTGTCTTGCGACTGGGGGTGCCCCGTTGTCCGTCACCTCGCGGAGCCTTATGAGCTCCTCCTGCATGACGAATGACTGGGAGATTCTGTTGAAGTCCCTGTCGCAGTGGTCCGATCGGGTGAAGCTCCAGTGGACCGTGATGACACCCCTGGGTCCTGGCATCTTGAGTAGCAGGTACGCGTAGTGCGGTACTGCCAGGAATCGTGCGAATGCCACACGCCTGAGGATGGCATGGTATTGTGATGGCCAGTCCACCACCTCGAACTCGAGTCGCTCGCACCGGAAGTTATCCGGCTTGCCAAAGATGATGTCGAGCCATATCTTACCCAGGGGGAATACGCCCTTCCCTGGGAAGATGCCGTGGAATGTTGTGTCGGACTGTTCCAGGCTGCACAGCGGGATCCGCATTGCTGCTAGGGTGCTAGCGAACATCAGATTGATGCTGCTGCCGCCATCCATGAAGACGCGGCTCATGTCGAACCCTTCGATCTGCGCCTCAAGCACCAGGGCAGCATGACCTGGGCGAGGGACCTGGCAAGGGTGATCCGAACGGCTGAACGTCATGCAGGACTCTGATCCACTAGGGTACTCAGGGATGGCGGGTAGGACGGTCACAGCCAGATTGATCTGACGGGTGATTTTCTTCTGCACCCTGTTCATTGGGCGCCCTTTTTGGATCATCAGTGATCCCTTCGGCGCGGGGTACCCGTGCCCACCGTTATTCTGCGCGGGTGTGATTGGGTGGTTCGAAAGTCCCGCAGGTGGTGGTGGAGGAGCTCCATGTGCGATCTCAACTGGTGCAGGTGCGTTCCCGTATCCAGGGTTCGGGGCTTGCTGCCTCATCTGAGCCATGCTCTCGCTGAGTTTCTGGAACTCGCAACCGTCCTTAAGCATGTGACTTGCTTTCTTCTTACCATCCTGCTTGTCGATGTAGAAGTGGATGGTGCAAGGACCCGACAACTTGTCGTATGCTGAGGGTCCGTCGTCACGGCCGCGACGTTGCCATGACTGTGTTGGGCGTCCTCCGTCGTGGAAGTTGCTTTCGTGGTATCCGCCGCTGCTGCGGTTGCCGTCGCTGCGGCGGTCGGCGTAGCCAGCCGCGACCATGTCGGGTCCATCGCGATCGTCGTAGATGCGCGATCTTCTCTTGCTATGGTGTTCACGTCGCCTTCCATAGTCATCTTCCTCCTCCAAGTGCGCTCGATGGACGGATTCCTCTCCATCTGCCAACCTGTTGGTGATGTCCATGAGGTGGTCAAGTGTCTTGGGCTTGACGCTCCCAAGTTCTTCCTTGAAGTCCTGGCGTTTGACGCCGTCCTTGAAGGCGTTGATAGCTCTCTCCCCAGAGATGTGCGCCGTGGAGTTCTTGGTGTTGGACCAGCGTAGTATGTACGAGCGAATGGATTCGCCCGTTCGTTGGGTGCAGGCCTGCAGCTCCTCGATCGAGGCTGGCCTCTTGCTAGTGCCTTTGAAGTTTTGGATGAAACTGTACGCCAGCTCCTCCCAGCTTCGGATGGATCCTGACGATAGGCTCCTGAGCCAGATCCGGGTTGCGTCTGTCAGCTGCAGCTGAAGGCATTGCAGGGCGGTGTCCTTGTTTCCACCGTGTAGCTTGATGGACGACATGTGGTCGCTGATCCACGCCTTGGGGTCCTGTGTGCCATCAAACTTTGGAGTGTATGAAGGAAGCTTGAAGTTCCGCGGCGTCCGTGTCCGCCGAACGGATCTGCTGAAGCATCGGGCTCCGCAGAGTTGTCCTTCGTCATCGTCCATCTCGGATTCAGACGAGCATGCGCACTTGGCGCGCGCCTTGTCGATTTTGCGCTGGGTGAGCTCGCTTCGAGCGTCGTAATCAAGGCTGCGATGGCGCGAGCTCTTGTGCCTTCGAGGAAGGTCGTGCTCTTCATCTTCGGATGAAGGTGTGGGGCTGCGGTTGAACTTGACCGCAGCCTTCTTCTTTGGCTCCGCGGGAGCTTCTCCATGGAGCGCAGCTCCAACGAGTCCGAGTCTAGTAAGCACGGACTTATGCATGGCCCTTTTCGGGTCCCCCTCCGGAGGTGGATGGGACGCGAGGTACGTGATGGCTGCCATGATCGCAGCTTGCGGCGTCTTCGGGATGATGTTGCCGCCGGCATCCATATCCATGAAAGATGCGTTGAGGGCCCGGGTCACCTTGCGACGCTCCTTGGGGTCCATGTTCTCCGTCCGAGATCGGTGTTTGTTGCCATGGTTGCCGTGCGAGCTGGAGCCAATGCCCATGGCGGAGAGCGCAGCTCGCCACGCACTGGACTCCGAGGTTGCTTGCTTGCGTTTGTCAAGCACCTCTTGCATATTCACCTGCTTCTTGTGCTCCTCGACTAGGAGCATGTGGTATGCCATCAGCAGGTCCCGTGAGGCACCCACGGACAGGATCTTGTTGCCTACTACGGCTTCGCGTGCTTGAGCCCATCCTTCCTCGCTAAGGCGGATGACCCGATCGGTGTCGTCCCCGTTGGGCGGGGGGACTGGCTTCTTATGTTCCCGCTGTTTCTACCATGTGGGTTGGGTGGCGGGTTGTGCTCCTGATCCACGTCACTCTGGATGACTGCGGCGCATTGGTAGCGCTCGTAGATTGGATCGCTGCTGCCGCAGCTTTCGGATCCGGAACCGTAGGTTCCTTCCTGCGATGGTGGATCGCACAGATCTGAGTTGCAGCTGCTGCTGTCATAGGACTCATCTGTCGATGGTGATGTGCGTAGCACGGGATGTGGGGCCCATGAAGCAGGCCTGATTGATGGCAAGGGCACCCGCTCTGGGAGGCAGAGAGTGTCGGTCTGCCCCACCTGGAAGCAAAAGCTCCCGAACAGGATCTCGAGTCCGTCGCCAACGGGCTCGAAGTCCTTCAGGGTGGCTGGCGAGTGGGCGGTGAAGTCGAAGGCGCCGAAGAGGAGATGACTCTCCGTCGCTGCGGAGTTGTAGATCGCTTTGGTTGGGACCGTCACGATCGCACAATCAGCGCCCCCAGTTCCCACAGACGGCACCAATTGACGAGGTTTAATCTCGTCAATGCCCAATGTTATGGACTTGGGTTTTCGAGGAGATGGGGATGCTGGAGATCGCGGAACGGTTAGCAAACAAGCAACACGGGGACACGAGGTTTACCCATGTTTAGGCCCCCGGAGGAAAAATCCTACTCCTGCTTGTCTGCTCTTGATTATGGTGGAACCGAAAGTTACAAGGGTGCGCAGATGCAATCTGGCGTGGAGGTGCGTATGCAGTGGTGTGCGAGAGAGTCTCCTCGTCGTGTCCTCCTAGCCTTTATATAGAGGTAGGCAGGTGCCAGGCACAGATCGAGTCGGTTATAGGTTTTAGGGTTTACCCCTTTGAATTTTCTATCTACTCTAGTCTTACTCTCCAAGGATACGAAGGCGTCATGGGCCTTGGCCACCCGAAAGTCTTCATGGGCTGGCGCATATTTATCGTGGGCCTTCCTTGAGCTGGACCAGGTATGCTAAGTTCGTGTATCCGCAGGGTATAACCATGTCACCAGGTAATTAATCACACAAATACCAAATTATGAGCTATCTCCAAACAAACCAACACATGACAAGGCTAGAAAAAACATACTCACGATCTGTTGAAGCAGAAGCCTTGCCGCATCCTGTAAATTCTGCGCCACATCAAATTCAGTGCACCATCACCGCAAGAACTGGGCATGAGAGGGCATGGCAGTGAAGGCTATAGCCCAACTGCAGGGGCTCCAACGTGAGAGCGTGCACATGTAGGTCAAGTCGCACACAGGACCTCGTTCACCGTCCCATTGACCGCGCACCAGGTCTAGCTATGAGCATCATGCGGGAGGAAGCTCTGGCCACAAACGCGCCCGCGACGAGCATAGGTCCCGCGAACATGTCCCCGTTCGAGTGCATCAGCGCAACCACCGCCCACGTGCACCCGCTTCTAGCCGTGGCACGCCTCGACAGCGGCGAGCACGTCATGGCATAGCAGCCGCGCATCGGACCTCCGCCGCCACGCCCAGCAGCCTCATCTCGAACAGTGTCATCACCGTCGCGCCTACAACTCTCTCCCAGCGCGCTTGCGCTGCATCATCTTCTTCCCGGCGAGGACTCGCCTTCGAGACGGCTCCTCCGTGACTTCATGGCGTGACGCGGGTCTCGTGCGGCGGCCTCGACCTCCGAGCGCCACCGCCTGATGGAGGCTGACGCATCCTCGAGGAACATCCAGTCGGGAACTCGATGAGAGCGGTGGATGGATGTGTGGCCGGAGCGCGCGGAGGGAACAAATAAGGTTATTTGAGATGATAAGGTGGGATTGGATTAGGTGAGGGATGATTAAAATCTAATGGTTCTTTGCACGCCACACACGAGACAGAGTTGTGCGGCGCCACTCAATAGATTTTCCCTTTATTCAAAGCCTGGACAAACCGTGTGTTCTGTTTTTTGTTTTAGAAAAAGCAAGCGCTACGTGTCCCAAGATGATGGGAAAAAAAACTTTGCGCCATTGTAGCAAAATCTCAAAACCCTTGTAGCAAAAATGCAGAAGTTTTTTAGCAAAAATAATTTATGCTATTGTGGCATCCTAGCAAACTCCGGGATCTTGTAGAACCGCCGCCAATGCATGTAGCAAACTTGGATGCCGCATGTAGCAGACATCGACGCCTTTTGCAGCCTAACCATCAACCTCACGTAGCAAACCCCAAAACCGCTTGGTAGCAACATGGGAATAGGCCCAGCCAAAGGCGAGCCTCTCATCCTCGATGCCGGCAGCCTAGATGCGGAGGAGGAGGAGCAGACTCGTCGGAGAAAGAACCAAGGGGTGTTGGGCACGAGCGTACGGCTGGGCTATGCGGGCAGGGAGGTGCGCGGCGACAAAGGAGTAGGACGTGGAAGGGGCGGGCGAGGTCATGGTGGTGCAGGGCGGTTGAGGAAGAAGGACCGGGGGGTGCCAGCGGAGAAGCAGGACAGGGATCCAGCGGGCGCTAGTGGCCGATGGGGGACGTGCCCGCGGAGGAGCAGGACGGGGATGCAGCAAGGTCGCGGCAGCGGGCGCTAGTGGCCGATGGGGGACGTGCTCGCGGAGGAGCAGGACGGGGATCCAGCGAGGTTACGGTGGCATGCGATGTTGTGGCAGCGAGCGCCAGTGGCCGACTTCGGCGGTAGGCGGACAGCTTGCAGATTCGTCTGAGACGAAGGTGACATGGTTATACCCTACGGGTACATGACTTCAGCATACCTGGTCCAGCCCAAGGAAGGCCGACAGCAGATATACGCTGGCCCATGAAGATTTTCGGGTGGCCAAGGCTCATGACGCCTTCGAGTCCTTGGAGAACAAGACTAGTTGCGGATAGGAAATTCAAAGGGGTAAAACCCTAGAACCTGTAACCGACTAGGACTATGCCCGGGACCTGCCTAAGTCTATATAAAGGCCAGGAGGGCACGTCCTAGATCTCTCGACTCATACTTTTGCACACGCACCTCCACGCCAGATCGAATCTGCGCACCTGTAACCTTCGGTTCCGCCGTAATCAAGAGCAGACAAGCAAGAGTAGGGTTTTCCCTCCGGGGGCCTGAACCTGGGTAAATCTTGTGTCCCCTGGTCGCTTGTCTGTTAACCGTGCCACGATCTCCAGCATCCCCATCTTCTCCAAAACCCAAGTCCATAACAATGGGCATTGACGAGATTAAACCTCGTCAATTGGCGCCGTCTGTGGTAATTGGGGTTGCTGATTGTGCGATCGTGACGGTCCTGACCCGATCGATCTACAACTCCGCGGCGACGGAGAATCACCTCCTCTTCGGCGCTTTCGACTTCACCGCCCACTCACCGGCCACCATGAAGGATTTCGAGCCCGTAGGCGACGGACTCAAAATTTTGTTCAGGAGCTTCTGCTTCCAGGTACTACCTATGTTGAAGAATAACTTGGGCACGCTGCTCAAACAAATCTACAATCTGTTCGGCATACTGCCTTACAGCGGCGTAATGTGGACGCATATCCCACTCGCTACCATCTGGTCGAAGAGGTGGCCCAGCCGCCACAGCAGCCAAATCGACGTCAGGCCGGTGCAGCCTCACAAGAGACAAAGCAGCCTTCACTCTTGCGACGAGCTGCTGCCGCACCAGCTCCTTGACATTGCTGGCACTCCGAAACTTCGACAGAAGACCTGCAAGGGTCGTCGGCACGGCATCTAAAGGAAACATGACGTGCAGCACCGAGGCAAGCGACGTCTGCACTTGACGGAGCACCCGCGAAACTTGATGAACACGATCCTGCACCGTCGCCAAGGCTATGGCACGATCACGGTCCATCCAGAAGAAGCCGCCGGCCTCCATGTCCTGTTGAGTCAAACAGTTGACCCGAACAGCGACACGCTCTTTCTCTTCCCTCGGAGCAAGATTTGCACCTACGATAACCGCGCAAGACAAGAATAAGGCCAGCAGGCTCATCCGAAGAACTGAGCTATAGCCCGAAAGAAGGATCAACTTACACTGCAGTTGCTTGGACAGCCGACCCAGCTCTGCCATCAAGTACTCCTCTCTGGCTGCGCCACGATCCGCCTTGGACTTCCAAACGTCGGCCCGGCCGCGTAGCATGAGCAACTCCCTCTCCAGACTGCGCACGCGATCCCGAAGGAAAGTAAGCTGCGAGGAGTTATCCAAGGACGGACGCAACATCATTGCGGATGGGGCGTCAACAGGGTCAGCACCCGAAGGAACCTAGAACGACAGCAAAAGAAAGGAACACAGACATTCAGCCAAGGATGGAGAACAACTCAGAGAAAATTCATTGAATATATAAAGCCACTACGTGGCACAAAGAAGATACTCATCAAGATATTTACAACAAAAGTAGACTACACACTACCCTACGTCTACTATGCCTAAGGTGCAGGACACTGAGTCGCCTCAGACCCGCATCGCTTAGCTTTCGCTCGCCTGCCACAGTGCATCGCATGACAGGTCAATGAGCTTGGGCCCATATCGTCTGCAGCGAGCGGAGTAGGCAGCGAAGGCTACCTCAGATCCATCCGCAGCCGTCGGCATCCGAAACGTGATCTGGGGCAAGTCCAGCTCCGCTCCAGCCGCCAAGGCCATCGCCAGCCCGACGGACGCACCGATGCCCTTCTGCTTGCGCTTGTACGCCGCAGGCGCTTCGGCTGACAAAGCCTCCGCCAGAGCGTCCACATCGTCAAGGGTTGCGCCCTTCGGGAAAATCTCTTGGTAGAAGCGGCCAAGGACCTCTTTTGCCTTGGCAAGGGAGTTGACGACGGTGCTGCAGCGGTCTTCGACCGCCACAGTGGCATCATCTAAAGCACTCCCGTGCTCCAGAGCACCGCGGTCGAACTCGATGCCCGCGGCATCTGCGACAAAAATGAAGAAAAGCATGAAGAAAGGCAGCATAGAATAAGACCCATAGAAAAATAAACAAGTACAAAAATCCAGTACTCACCCGAAATAGCCTTGGCAGCATCCATGAGCTTCGCCGCCACCCCTCTTTCACGAGCAGCCGCAACGGTGGCTAGCTGCCCCTCGCAATCTGCGGCCTCCTGCTGCAGATGCTCCTTCGCTTCGGCTGCCTTTGACAGCTCCAGCTCAAGGCGCTCTTTCGCGCCGACGGCGGCCTCGGCTTTCTGCTCCGATTGGCCAAGGCTCTTTTTAAGAGCATCAACCTCACGAAGAGAGTCGTTATGCTCCTCTGCATTTGAGACAAGCAAGTGTCAAAGAATAGGACCAGGATAAACAAGAGAAGTACTAAAAGGCAGAAGGATACCTTGAAGCTGCCGAAGTTTCGCCTCCAGCGCCAAGCGTTCCTCCACCAGCCGCTTGGCATCCTGTACAAAAGGCTGCAGAAAAAGGAAACAGAAATAAGAAAAGGACTCGGGGGCTACGCCCAACACAAAGGAGTAAAAACAACATTAGCACACGAAGACACTTGGGGGCTTTCCCCGTGACATGAAGCAGAAAACTTACATGCTCCGTCGAAGATCCCGAAGCCCCGCCTGCGAAATTCTGAGGCGCAACCACCAGCCCCTCCCGCACAGGAGGATCTGGAGCGGCGCCACCCGAAGTCGCCACAGTCTAAGGAGGAGGCGACGCAATGTTCGACTCCCCCCATCATCTCCCGCGCACCATCACTAGAGTCGTGGGAGGATTGCCTGCATACGAACCAGTCAACACAGGTGCAAAAATCATGAAGGGAAAAGGACAGCAGTACAACAAGAAAACTTACGAGCCCAATGCGCTCAGATCGAAGATAGGAGAAGCCCTTCGGGCCCTCTTCTCCTCTTTCTTCTCTTCCTTCTTCTCCTCTTTCTTCTCTTCCTTCTTCCGCTTTGCTGGCGGGTGCGGAGCAACAGCCCGCACAGGAATGGCAGGAAAGGGAGAGGAAGAACCTCCATGACCATCACTATGATGCTCAAGGCCTAGAGGATTTCTGGGAGTCGGAGGAGTCGAGGCATACGAAGACTCGCTGGAGCTCCGTGAGTGCTTGCGCGTATGGTCCTCACTCGACTCGTCGGCATCCTTCGCCGGAGATTGCGCTGAAGGAAGCTCGGACACGGAATCAACCACTTCATTATCCGAGGCATTCGGATACCTTTCGGGTAATGGTGGTACCATGCCCGGCGCTTTGAAGCTCTACAAGATGAGAAGGAACTTTGTCAGCAAACAAAGGAAACAAATACGTACCCAGCAATAAAAAGAGGAGCACTACGTGCACAAATCTACACCTTCGGCACGGCCAACGTCGAAGAAAAGGGAGGGGTCAGCGACTTCCCCGGGATTTCTTCTCCGGCCTTGAACTTCAGCAGCACGCGAAGATCCTTGTCAAGATTCTCCTCGGAGATTTTCTCACTCGAAACCCTCGTCGGATCACGGCGCCCAGAATAAAGAAACATCGGGTGCGCCCTCGCTTGGAGAGGCTGCACCGACGCTCAAGAAACGTCCGGATGATGTCCACGCCGTTCACCTCTTTCTCTGGAATTAATTGGAGACCCTCCACCCGACGATAAAGGGCATCTATCTCCGCCACTTCACCGTCCAGGATTTGGTTTTTCCAGGATATCTTCTTCTCAATCAAATGGGAGGGGTCAAAGGAAACAAGGCCAAAATCTTGCCCAGGCAAAACGGAGTCACGGATATAAAACCATCGCCTCCGCCAGTACTGGACAGATTCGGACATGGAAAAGGAAAAGAATTGAAAATTGGGATTGAGGGAGATGATGAAACCCCCAATGGGATACACACCATCCGAACCAGATTGCCTCTTCACGGAATAAAGCTTCCAGAAGAGGCCAAAGTGCGGCTCAATGCCAAGCCAACACTCGCAAAAGGTGATAAAACACGCAATGTGGAGAAGAGAATTGGGAGACAAATGATGGAGTTGAACCCCATAGAAGAAGAGCAGTCCACGGAGGAAGTCATGGACCGGAAAAGAAAACCCGCGCAGCACAAAGGCAAGAAACATAACCCGGTACCCAGATGGGGGATGGGGGATTACCTCATTGCCGGGGAGTTTGACGGCCGTCGTATCTTGCGGGATCAGGCCCCGCCATAGCTTATGGAGATCGCTCTCCCGCGTCTCTGATCGCCGCCAGCCACCATCGGTGACGCGAGCAGCGGCGGTGCTTTTCTTGCCTCCGGCGGCGCTGGTTCCAACCGCAGATGAAGACTTCTTCGCTTTCCCCATGGCGCGACGGTGGTGGCGTTGCCAACGAAGAAAGAACGAAGGAAATGTGGAAGAAAATCTCAGCGCGCAGCAAGAATCGCTCAAGAACAAGGAGGCAGTGAACAGATGAACTGGTGCGGTGAAAAACAAACCATGATTTCACCAAGGATTATAACAGCGAAGACGACGCACGCTGGCCGTCCATCGAGAAGACCTAACGCCAACGATAGATCTGGCCATACACGTGTCAGCGTCACAACGAACCGTCGTTACCACGCCGTCCACTACGCGCGGAAATCGAGGAGACGCCGTAATCATCTCCACGCCGCGCGTGACCGGTCAATTCAAAGTCAGCAAGTGGGACCCACGCTTCGTTCAGTCAAGTCATCTCTGGCGTAGCAGACGCTTGAGGTCATCGATCGTCAGCGCTGACGTCATCAAAAGCTATACTAGCACCAACTTCGGCTCCACAGCTAAGAGTACTCACTCGAATTTTTGATTCGACTAAATACTCGGGGGCTACTCCTATCAGGAGCGCTGGCCGCACACCCGAAAGACAAATGAAGACAAAGCACTTCT
Organism: Avena insularis; assembly: GCA_023614405.1. Lineage (NCBI taxonomy): Eukaryota > Viridiplantae > Streptophyta > Magnoliopsida > Poales > Poaceae > Avena > Avena insularis. The sequence continues at coordinate 22,174,121 of CM042689.1, read as the reverse complement.
CTGAGCCCTACGTCGAGTCTACGACTCCACTACGGACTCGGGGGCTACTCCTATAGGAAGGATGGATTTAAGCATCCGAAAATTTTCAAGTCCTACAGACTAAACAACGGAGCAGTGCTTGAACTAAAAAGTCTCCGCTCGAGTCTACGACTCGAACAGACACTCGGGGGCTACTCCCATAGGGAGCGCTGATCGCGCACCCTATGAAACTTTCGACTGCGATCTTTCGAATCAACATGCAAAAACTTTTTTGGAAACTCTGCCCCAACAAAACGTTGAGTGAGCGACAATCTCCTTGGCCACCCGAAGCACCTCCGCGGTGACAAACATTCGGATGTTGTGTCTGCGACACAAAGATAAGACCTACAGATATCATCTGACGGCCTGGCATCGCACCTGACTGCGCTCTGCTAGTGTGAAGCCGTACCAGCAGGTACGATGAAAAATCCCGACGAACGCGTTGGGTACATAAATTAAAATCACTGGAATTCCACTCCTGTAAGTCCTCCGCGGCCTGAGTCGAATTACGTCAGCATATGTTCCAGGTCCGGGTTCAGGGACCCGAACCTGAAGAAGATCGTGTCGTTTCGTCCTAAGACAGTTAACTGACCCTGATCCGTCGGGTGAGTCAGGCACACGCATAAACAAACCCTACGCACATATACTATTAAAATACAGTTGCACCCGAAGGATGGAAGAGTCCTCAGCCGAATCTACGATTCGACTGATCACTCGGGGGCTACTGACATGGTTATATCCTACGGGTACATGACTTCAGCATACCTGGTCCAGCCCAAGAAAGGCCCACAGCAGATATACGCTGGCCCATGAAGATTTTTGGGTGGCTAAGGCTCATGACGCCTTCGAGTCCTTGGAGAACAAGACTAGTTGCGGATAGGAAATTCAAAGGGGTAAAACCCTAGAACCTGTAACCGACTAGGACTATGCCCGGGACCTGCCTAAGTCTATATAAAGGCCAGGAGGGCACGTCCTAGATCTCTCGACTCATACTTTCGCACACGCACCTCCACGCCAGATCGAATCTGCGCACCTGTAACCTTCGGTTCCGCCGTAATCAAGAGCAGACAAGCAGGAGTAGGGTTTTCCCTCCGGGAGCCTGAACCTGGGTAAATCTTGTGTCCCCTGGTCGCTTGTCTGTTAACCATGCCACGATCTCCAGCGTCCCCATCTTCTCCAAAACCCAAGTCCATAACAATGAACATTGACGAGATTAAACCTCGTCAGAAGGAAGCCAACGATACAGAAAAAATAATTCCTTCCGGCCTGCTGGTGGGTCCGCCTTCACGCGCTGACACGCGCTGAGTAACGACCATGCCGATAGATCGTCCTGAGGATGCCAATCATTTTCCTTTAGAAAAAGCCATTCGGCGAGTTTTTTCAAATAAACTTACATCGTTTATGAGCTTTAAAAAAAAGGAAATCATCGTCCCAGTTACAATCAATATGATTCTAAAAACTATGTCTAGCTAACTGATGTGCTATCTCATTGGTCTCCCTATGACAGCGTTCAAAAACGATATGCGCATAACCTGAAGCAAGGATTCTACAATCATCAAAAATTGCAGTCGACGATAAATTTGAAAAACCTTCATGTACCATGGTGTCATAACCAATGAATTATCAGATTGGATGATCACTTTGTTGAGACCTAAAGATTGCACCATGCTTAGTCCTTCTCTTTGAGCATATGTCTATGTCATCATCGTATCAGCTACAAAGAGAAGTTCTTTGCAACTAGCCGCCAAAAACTTTCCAACCTTACGATCACACCCAAAGGACTAATACACCAGCAACAATCACCCCCAATATGAAGACACCCATAGATCGAAACAACCTGACTTAAAATCACACTAACGAACGCGAAAACCGATCAGATCCTAGGATATCAGCCGGACATATGACTCTACTCACCCCTTTGTCGATGACAGACGCACCACTTGAGTGCGGATAGGCCCGAGAGGACCTTATTCTGATTTCAGGATATAGCCATCGTTTCACCATCCTGAAAATACATGAAAAAGTTGTGTAAACGAAAACGAAAACCCCCGCCGATAAGCCGTGGTCCGCCACGCCTCCAAGGCCCCAAGACCGTCAAGGACGAAACGGACCGATGTCGTCACCGGCGAGAGGAACGGAATCCTTGATGGGTTTTAGCCACCGCGCTCTATGGCCTCAAGAGCCTCTTCACGTATTGATTCATAGTTAGTTACATTTACCTAATTTCTTATATTTATAAACTTTACAAGTACTCAATAAAATTATGAATCTCAAAATAAGATTTTTTTTCAACTTACCTATACTTTCTTATATAATAAATCTCCACCAACTAACAATTATGATAGGCTGTCTCAACATGGGAGCTCTCCACATCACCCACTATTTAGCCAATCAATTGGCCACGTTATCTCATTAATATTCATTTATGGTAGTTATCCATGTCATCTACTTCTTAGCCATACAATTGTCCATACCATCATTTTTTATTCGCTCATTAATATTCATTTATGGTAGTTATCCATGTCATCTACTTCTTAGCCATATAATTGTCCATGCCACCAATTTTTATTCGTTAAGTATACCCCTTTCATCCTAAAATAAGTGATTTGTATTTATCTAGATTCACGTGTATTTAGATGCATTTTATGTATTGATACATGTAAATCTCGATAAATTTAAGTCACTTATTTCAAGACGGAGCGAGTACAACAATTTACGTTAATTAAATTTAGCCTCTCGGCTATTGTGACTAATCTGGCATATTTTTATATAGAACTTCATATTTTATGCATTTTATATCTATCCATTTACATAATCATAATCAATTTATTAAAGAGAGGTGTCTTTTAATTTAATAAAAATAAAAAAGACCAGGCTTCCATGTTGCTAAAACACCGTTAGGCATGTTTGGTCAAAGTATCGCTAACACGACACCAGCAAACCAAAGGTTACACTAAAAAAAATCTGTAACGGCAATGGGGCTACCGCATGTTAGCAGCAGAGTTCAGCTCTGAACTTTTGCTTCGCCGTTGTCCAGTGTGTGACGTCCACGATGGCGATGGCGATGCCGATCAAAATTCGAGGTCCGGCACGACGACCTCCCCTGTCTCCACCTCGGCGTTCGTGAGCGTGAGCGCCCTCTGCAGCTTCTTCCCGCAGAACACCTCCACCTCCGCCGCGTACGTCGCCGCCACCGGCATGTGGTCCGACAGCGCCAGCTCCGACCTCCCGTAGCTCAGCAGCCTCAGGCCCTTCCCGAACGACAGCACCCTGTCGCACCACGCCGGCGTCCTCCTGCCGCCCCTCTGGTCGTCGCCGATGTACTTCCCGGACCCGATCTCGTACTTGTACGTCGGCGCGAACTCCAGCACCCCCTCGCTCCACCCGTCGAACGCACGCCCCTTCCTCAGCTCCCGCTTCAGCTGAAGACAAGATAAAAAAAAACACTTCAATTCAGATGCAGATTCATCTACCAGATCAAGAAGAAGAAGAATATTGCATAATGAAGTACCTGATCTTTCTCGGCTAGCTGAGACCAGTCCATGGCCGCGACGAGGCCGTGCGCTCTGTGGTACGGCACGTCGATCCGGTAGTTCAGATCGCCCAGCCAGAAAATCCTCCTGCACAAGAACATGTTCGTCAGATCAGTGTGGTCCATTGATCGATCCAATGTACTTACATAGCTTGGAGGATTACTCACTCGTGGTCGTAGATGTCTCGGGGCAGCTCGAGGCCGCCGGGGCCGGCGAAGCGCGTCCGGCGGTGGATCTCCTGCACGTCGGCGTTCCGCTTGAGGAGGTCGGCGGGCCGCTCGCCGGCCGACAGGTGGCTGCACATGAAGCAGAACATGGTCTGGTAGACCGACATGCTCGCCGACACCGCGCCCTTGTTGCCGATGTACCCCATGGCGCCGACGCCGACGGTGGAGACCTTGAGGTTCTGGACGCACCTCCGCAGGCCACGCCGTACCCAGATCGTCAGGAATACGCCCACCATCTGTTTGCTCACGATCCTCACGAACGGCGACCTGCTGCCGTTCTTCTTGCCCAGTAACGCGGCGCCGAGGTCCGCGACCATCGCCGGACCGTCGTCCATCTGCGCATTCCTGATCGACCTGTGCTTGCTGAACGATCTCGACGACTTGAACGACGATGACGACAGCGTGGACGGCGCGGTGGACATTGCCAGAAGGTCCAGCGGCTGCTCCGGCCAGGCGAGCCCGATCCGGTCCGTCTTGCTCATCGTCTTCAGCAGCGTCCTCTGCTGCAGCAGCTGCTGCTCGTCTTGGTCGGTCTGTGAATCCTCCATGACCCCGAGTGGCCTGGGGGTGGAGGCTACGTAGTCCTCGGCCTGCGCCGGGAAGCTGAAGGGCGCGTCGTCGTCGGTCTCGGTGTCCGTGCCGCCGGGGAACAGCTCTTCGGCGCCGTCGCGAGTCGGCGTGGCCGGGTGGCTGCGGTACCTGTACTTGGGCTTGGAGCAGGAGGGCTGGGTCCGCGTGAGCGTGTCGCGGATGAGCTCCTCCCACGCCAGCGCCGGCCCGCCGTCCTCGGCGCCGAACACGTTGCCGGCGTTCAGCGGCACCACCTCCTGGAACCCGAGCACGTACATGTCCGCCTGCTCGCCTCCGGTGCCGAGGCCGAGCCACTCCGCGATGTCCAGGCCGTCCGGCGGCGCCTTTCCGGCCGCGTTGTACGTGCCGATGCAGATCCTGCAAGAACCCAAGAATCCATAGCATCAGCATTACAGCCAGGAAGAAAACAAAATGTGCCTTGATCGTCCTGAAACATTCCACCTGTGCCGACGACACAGTTACTGGATGGCGTACTCAGAATCAAACACACAGTGCTGCTTCCCTCATATGATCATACCTGAGCTCCTTTGTGTCGATGTACTGCGCGCGCATCGTCTCGGACTTCCGCCGCCGCAGCCTGTACGGCGCGGCGTCCACCTTGCTGTCGTCTGCAACAGTACAGACAGAGCGGTTCATCATCAGAAACAAAATTAAAGTAAATTCTGAACTTGTTTTTGCGTTAGACAGAAGCAACGTAGTATAGATCAGTGTGAAATGGACATATCAAACGGCATCAATGGCCATGGAAGCTTTTTGACCTCAGAAATATATGGTATCAAGAGTCTTTCCACAAAAGGGACGAACAGTCCAAACCTGCACTTTCCCCCCCTTCGAGGATCGGATAAGAAGAACTCACACGACTAGGAGTGACGTCAATCCATCAACCTAAGAAAGAGGTAAACGGAAACAGAATCGATTCTTACCGACGGTCTCCACGCCGCCGCCGTTCGCCTCGCCGCCGCCGTCGCAGCCGCAGTTGTTTTCTTCTGTACAAGAGGTCCAAAATAATCTTGAGTAAGGCAAGTGGTGATCTCTGGCCACCGAAACACAAATCCAAAGGCAGGCTTGATGCTCGGCGAGCCTACCTACCTTGGTCGTCGTCGACCTCGCCGTCGTCCTCGTCGGCGTTGAACCTGTAGTCCTTGCTCCGGAGGTTGAGCCACTTCTTGAGCACCACCTTGGGCCAGAACACCTGCGCCCACCCACCACACACACCCAAAATCAATCACACAGAAACACATCACAGGTCCTACCTACGCGTGATCGGCGATGGGGGAGCCGTCTTCCCTACCTGATCCCCTGGCTTCCTCTGGCTCTGAGTCTGAGCCACCATCTCGCCAAAATTTCAGGAAAATTCGAAGAGAAATCCACGCAGAGTCGTGCTTCTTCTTCTTCAGTGGCCTGAGCTGAGCTGAGCTGGTTGCGAACTGAATCTGAATTCTGCTACTGCTATGCTGTGGTGGTATGGTACGGGCTCTATGTTTAGACAGGACAAGAGCACATGGTGATGGTGGTGGTCGGGTGGCGCCAAGCCAGAGCCATGGAGTATATATAAGAAAAATCAAATGGAGACACGGGATGTTCGATCCTGGGGCCACGCGGCCGTGTGGCGGACTTTGTTTTTTCCGCGACAACAACGGCGCCTTTGCCGTGCAGTTACGCTGACGCCTAATCGGCCTAATTAGCCCAACCATGTCTTTTTTTGCGAATCATTAGCCTAACCATGTTGACATTCCAACATTAGTCTAGTCATTCGTACGTAGCTTCCTTGCTTCGAAGATAACCTCGACGGTTTGATCGTCCTAAGTTACTAATAAAAGCTAGGCCTCCGGCCGGCCGTTCGAGACTGTTTCATTATCTCATCTGCACCGCCCGTGGCATGGCTATATCCAGCCTATTCGTGTGGCCGGGAAGTCGGCTTCCGATCATATAGAAATAGAACTGACCTATATCGACCGGAATGGGCTCGACAATGATGAAGCGATGTCGAACTGTTAGACCATTATTACGTGTCGAGTCATTGACAGGCACCTTGTTAAATTTGTTATATCCACTCCGTGTTTTTTTTTAAATGAGGATGATCATCCCAGCCTCTTCATTCAAGAGATGCACATAACCTATTTTTTTTTAAATTATTCTCAATACCTTAAAGGAGGTATTACAAAATCAAAACGAAGACAACATTCAGTCTCTTACTCATCATTCCATAACTACTCAACAACATCGAATCCTTAAGTGTGTCTCCCTACGGTTCGTGAATTATGCGGACATGATCGAGACACTTCTCCGAACAATAACCAATAGAGGAATCTGGAAATTCATATGACTCCCACATATTTCTACGATTACTTTGCGATTGAATGAACCACTTACATACGATACCAATTTCCCTTTGTCTCACGATAGTTTACTTATCCGAGGTTTTGATCGTCGGTATCTCTGCATACCTAGTTCAACCTCGTTACCGATAAGTACTCTTTTCTTGTTCCCGTGGTATCTGATACCTTGTGAGCCAGTCACATGCTTGCAAGCTAATTGGATGACATTCCACCGAGAGGGTCCAAAGTATATCTATCCGTCATATGGATGGACAAATACCACACTTGATCCATGGGTCTCAACCCATACTTTCCGAACACTCAATACCACCTTTATAGCCACCCAGTTGCAGTGTGGTGTTTGATGTCATCAAAGCATCCTTCCGGTGATGGTGATAAGCATGATCTCATGGTCGAAGGAATTAGGTTACTATATATCAGAAAACTTATAGCAATTGAACTATTAAAATGACTTGATCTTTATGCTACGCTTATCTATAGGAGTATGTCCTTCATACCATTCTCCTAATGATATGATCTTGTTGTTAATAACATCTCAATGTTCATGATAGGGAAACCACAATCATCTATTAACCAACAAGCTAGTATTATGAAGAGGCTTTACTAGGGACTCTTATTTAGTTTACAAATCACACAAGTATTAATGTTTCCTTGTTAATACTGTTATAGCATGAATGTAAACATTTATCATAAACACAAAGATAATAATAACTACATTTATTATTGCCTCTAGGGCATATCTCCAACAGTCTCCCACTTGCACTAGAGTCAACTAATATAGATTACATGGTGATATATCGAACACCCATGGCAGTTTGGTGTTGGTCATGTTTTGCCCTCGGGAGAGGTTTAGTCAATGGATCCGCCACATTCAGATCTGTGTGTACTTTGCAAATCTTTATGTCACCATCTTGGACATGTTCTCGAATAGCGTGAAAACGTAGCTTGATGTGCTTCAGCTTCTTGTGTGACCTTGGTTCTTGCGCATTGGCTATGGCGCCCATGTTAACACAGTAGATAGACATTGGGTCCAGCGCACTTGGAACCACACCGAGCTCTGTAATGAACTCCTTCATCTATATCGCTTCTTGTGAAGCCTCCGAAGCAGCTATGTATTCCAATTCAGTTGAAAATCTCGCCACAACGCTTTGCTTTGCACTCCTCCAGCTAATTGTTGCACCATTCAAAGTAAATACGTATCCAGATTGTGATTTAGAATCATCCAGATCGGTGTTCCAACTAGCATCGGTGTAACCATTTACAACGAGTTGTTCATCACCTCCATTAGAAAGAACCATATCCTTAGTTCTTCTCAAGTACTTAAGGATGTTTTTGACTGCTGTCCAATGATCCACTCCTGGATCACTTTGATATTTGCTAGTCAAACTAACAGCATATGCAATGTCGGGTCTAGTACATAGCATGGCATACATTAGAGATCCTATGGCTGAGGCATAGGGAGTCTTACTCATTCTTTCTCTATCTTCTGTCGTTGCAGGACTTTGAGTTTTACTCAAGGTCGTATTGGGCAACATGGGCAAGAACCCTTTCTTGCTATCTTCCATTCCAAACCTCTTTAGAACTTTGTCCAAATATGTACTTTGTGACAATAATATTAGGCGTCTCGATCTATCTCTATAAATCTTTATGCCTAATATGTAAGCTGCTTCGCCAAGATCTTTCATTGAAAACTATTATTCAAATATTCCTTGACACTATTAAGAAGGTCTACATCATTCCCAATCAACAATATGTCATCTACATATAGTATTAAGAATGCTAGAGAGCTCCCACTCACTTTCTTGTAAATACATGCTTCTCCATAAGTTTGAATAAAACCAAAACTTTTGATTACCTTATCAAAACGTTGATTCCAACTTCGGGATGCTTGCTTCAACCCATATATGGACCGTTGAAGTTTGCATACCTTGTTAGCGTCTTTAGGATCGACAAAACCTTTGGGTTGCATCATATACAACTCTTCATCAATGTCTCCATTGAGGAACGCCGTTTTGACATCCATCTGCCATATCTCATAATCGTAATATGCAGCGATTGCTAACATAATCCTCACAGACTTTAGCTTCGCTACTGGTGAGAAAGTCTCATCGTAGTCAACTCCTTGAATTTGTCGAAACCCTTTTGTGACAAGTCGAGCTTTATAGACAGTAACATTACCATCCGCATCTGTTTTGTTCTTGAAAATCCATTTGTTCTCGACAGCCTTCCGGCCATCCGGTAAGTCCACCAAAGTCCATACTTGGTTTTCATACATGGATCCAATTTTGGATTTCATGGCGTCTTGCCATTTATTGGAATCTGGGCTCATCATCGCTTCCTCATATGTCGCAGGGTAATCGGTGTTGTCCACCAACATGACACTCATAACGGGATCATACCAATCAGGAATGGTACGAGTTCTCGTTGACCTGCAAGGTTCTGTAGCAACTTCAACCGAAGTTTCATGATCATCATCATTAGCTTCCTCTCTTATTGGTGTAGGCGCCACAGGAACTTCTTCGGTCTGCGCTCGCAAGTTCGAGAGAAGGTTCAACAACCTCATCGAGTTCTACTTTCCTTCCAGTCACTTCTTTCGAGAGAAATTTCTTCTCTAGAAAGGATCCATTCTTGGCAACGAAGATTTTGCCTTCGGATCTATGATAGAAGGTATACCCAATAGTTTCCTTCGGGTATCCTATGAAGACGCATTTTTCCGCTTTGGGTTCAAGCTTGTCCGGCTGTAACTTCTTTACATAGGCTTCGCAACCCCAAACTTTAAGGAACGACAATCTAGGCTTCTTACCAAACCATAATTCATACGGTGTCGTTTCAACGGATTTAGATGGTGCCCTATTTAAAGTGAATGCGGCTGTTTCTAATGCATAACCCCAAAACAATAGCGGTAAATCTGTAAGTGACATCATAGAACGAACCATATCCAAGAGAGTTCGATTACGACGTTCGGACACACCATTACGCTATGGTGTTCCCGGCGGTGTCAATTGTGAAAGTATTCCGCATTTCTTCAAATGCTCGCCAAACTCGTAACTTAGATATTCACCTCCACGATCAGAACGTAGAAATTTAATCTTCTTGTTACGTTGATTCTCTACCTCACTTTGAAATTCCTTAAACTTCTCGAAAGTTTTGGACTTATGTTTCATGAAATAGATATACCCATATCTACTCAAGTCATCTGTGAAGGTAAGAACATAACGATAACCACCGCGCAATGCTACACTCATTGGACCACACACATCGGTATGTATGATTTCCAATAAGTCCGTAGCTCGCTCCATCATACCAGAAAATGGAGTCTTAGTCATTTTACCCATTAGACATGCTTCGCATCTTTCAAGTGATTCAAAATCATGTGATTCAAGAAGTCCATCGGAATGGAGTTTCTTCATACGCTTCACTCCGATATGACCAAGACGACAGTGCCACATATAGGTCGAGTTATCGCTCAATTTCAAACGTTTAGCCTCAATGTTATTTTTGTGTGTATTACTACAATCGAGATTCAATAAGAATAGACCATCTATCAAAGGTGCATGTGCATAAAACATATTACTTATATAAATCGAACAACCATTATTCTCGGACTTAAACAAGTAACCGTCTCACAATAAACAAGATCCCGATATAATGTTCATGCTCAACGTAGGCACCAAATAACAATTATTGAAGTATAAAACTAATCCCGATGGTAGATGAAGAGGTAGCGTGCCGACCGCGATCACATCAACCTTTGATCCATTTCCAACGCGCATCGTCACCTCGTTCTTCGCTAGCTTCCGTTTATTCTGCAGTACCTGTTTCGAGTTACAAATATGGGCAACCAAATCAGTATCAAATACCCATGCACTACTACGAGTACTAGTGAGATACACATCAATAACATGTATATCGGATATACCTTTTTCTTGATGTTGTCGTTCTTCAAATCCGCCAAGTACTTTGGGCAATTCCGCTTCCAGTGACCCTCTCCCTTGTAGTAAAAGCATTCAGTATCAGGCTTAGGTCCAGTTTTGGTCTTCTTCGCCGGTGTGGAAACTTTCTTACCACCCTTCTTGAAGTTTCCCTTTTGCTTAGACTTGCCTTTCTTGAATTTGCTGGTCTTATTGACCAACAACACTTGATGCTCTTTCTTGATCTCCACTTCTGCAGATTTCAACATGGAGAAGAGTTCTGGCAACTGCTTGTTCATGCTTTGCATATTGTAGTTCATCACAAAGTTCTTGTAACTTGGTGGCAATGATTGGAGGACACGGTAAATCCCCAAAGCATTAGGAATCACTATACCCAAGCTTTGGAGTTTGTTTGCGTGCCCAGACATCTTAAGCACATGCTCACCAGCCAGCTGCCCTCTTCCATCTTGCAGTTAAAGAACTTTTCAGAAGCCTCATAACTCTCAACTGCCGAGTGAGTCTCAAATATCAATTTGAGTTCACGGACAATATCATGTGGGTCATGGTTCTCAAACCTTTTCTGAATCTCCCATTCCAAACCATACAAGATAGCACACTGAACTGTGGAGTACTGATTCTTCTGAGCGAGGTAAACATTCTTTACTTCATCGGTAGCATCCGCTGCAGGCGGGTCACCCGGCGGTGCATCCAGCACATAGGTCAGGTTACCAGCATTGAGGACAATCCTCAAATTGCGGAACCAATCCGCGAAGTTGCTTCCATTGTTTTTCAACTTTTCTTTCTCTAGGAACACATTAAAATTGATGGTAGGGGCTGCCATTGATCTACAACATATTTGCAATAGTTTAGACTAAGTTTATGACAAATTGAGTTCTAATTAATAGTTAAATTAATCTAGGTGAACTCCCACTCAAAACAATATCCCTCATATTGTTTTAGTGATCACACGAACCAAATCCACCACATCAAAACCGATCATCACGAGAGTTGATGTAGCTTCAATGCCGAATAATCGACATGTTCATCATATCTACTATATGATTCATGCTTTACCTTTCGGTGATCCGTGTTCCGAGACCATGTCTTTACATGCTAGGCTCGTCAAGACCAAACCTTAGCTTCCGCATGAGCAAATCTGGCTTGCTCACGTTGTATACACTTGCAAAATTTAACACACCTGATCATCACGTGGTGCTTCGAAACAACAAGCTTTAGCAACGGTGCTTACTAAGGATGAACACTTTAAAACTTGAAATTTATGTGCATGAGGGATCATCTTATAAAGCTACCGTCATTAACTAAGCAATATAAGATGCATAAAGGATTAACATCACATGCAATTCATAATATGTGATATGATATGGCCTTTCTTCTTTGTGCTTCCGATCTCCATCTTCAAGCACGAACATGATCTCCATCATCACCGGTATGGCGTCAAGGTCAATGGCGCCGCTTCATGGTTGTCGTCCACCAGCTTCAACTATTACAACTACTTTGAATACACACACGAGACTTAACAGAAATTAAAGACAATCATATGGTCCTGCCGGTTGCCAACTTACAATAAGGAACATTGCATACATCAAATATAATCACAATCATGGCCATATCACATCACACTCCTGCAAAACAAAGTTAGACGCCTCTAATTTTCTTTGCATATTTTACGTCGTTTGGGGCTTTCAATAAGTGTTGATCTAACTTACGAACAAGAACCACAACGTTGATGTTTGAACTATCAAGTGCCCGTTGTAAATTGGATCTATACTATAATGGGAGAGACAGACACCCGCAAAGCCTCTTATGCAATACAAGTTGCATGTTGAGCGTGGAGCAAGTCTCATGAACGATGTCATGTAAGGTTAGCCCGGGCCGCTTCATCCCATCATACCACAAGATGCGAAGTACACAAGAAGTAATTGATAATAAAAGCACCACCGCCCACAATGACCATTGTGTTCTACTCGTGCAACAGATCTACATATAGACACGACTCTGATACCACTGTAGGGGTTCGTAGCATGCAAAACAAAAAAATTCTACCGCATGCAAACAAACAAGCCAAGATCTATCTACTAGATTGTAGCAACGAGTCGATAGAGGAACTCACCCTTGAAGATTCCAAAGTGTTTAACGAGAGCAGATTCTCGTGGGTGATGTAGTCGTACTCTTGCCGATCTCAAGATCGTGTAGACGATCCTTCCGGCGCTGCGTTAAAGCGCTTCCATGATCGGTCACACGTTAAATTTTCGATGAAGACCTTCCTCTCCCTTGTTCCATCAGACAGCAGAGGTTGTAGCACTTTCCTCGTGATTCCGGCAGCACGACGGCGTGGTACCGGAAGTAGAGGGGAGATCTCGCAGGGCTTCGCCTTAAGCCGGAGCGAGTATGGTAGACTATGAGAGAGGCCTTGGAGATCTAGGGTTTAGAGGCACCAAGGGAGGAGGCTAGGCCGGCGGCTAGGGCTTGGGGAGATCCCCAACTCAGCGGCTAGGGCAAACCCTAGGGCGGCGGCGACTTGTGGTGGCCGGCGGCTAGGGCTAGGGTTTTGGTGGAGAGAGGTGTAGGGAAGAGGGGCACCCTTGCCCCTCCTTTTATAGGTGGGAGGGCTCCGGCCAAGGGGAGGGAGTCCTCCCCCAAGTCGGCCTCCTTGGCCGGCGGGTGGAGGGAGAGGAACTCCTCCCCAAGTAGGTTTCCTACTCTCCCTCCACCAAGCAAAACTGTCGTTTGACTTTTCAAATTGGCGTTTGACTTTTCAAACTAGGATTTGATTTATCCCTTTATTTTGCTTAGCCATGATACCTAGTACATGATGCAACCATTCCACATTGTCATGACACATTCATGTACCCTTCCCCTTCGGAGTGCCGGACTTTCCGGAACCTTCTAGAACATTCCCGATGAAAAAACCGGAATCATTCCCCAACTCCGTAACAAGACTTCCCATATATGAATCTTATTCTCCGGACTATTACGGATCTCCTCGTGATATCCCGGATCCCATCCGAGACTCCAAACAACATTCAGTCTCTTACTCATCATTCCATAACTACTCAACAACATCGAATCCTTAAGTGTGTCTCCCTACGGTTCGTGAATTATGCGGACATGATCGAGACACTTCTCCGAACAATAACCAATAGAGGAATCTGGAAATTCATATGGCTCCCACATATTTATACGATTACTTTGCGATCGAATGAACCACTTACATACAATACCAATTTCCCTTTGTCTCACGATAGTTTACTTATCCGAGGTTTTGATCGTCGGTATCTCTGCATACCTAGTTCAACCTCGTTACCGATAAGTACTCTTTTCTTATTCCCGTGGTATGTGATCTCTTGTGATCCAGTCACATACTTGCAAGATAATTGGATGACATTCCACCGAGAGGGCCCAGAGTATATCTATCCGTCATATGGATGGACAAATCTCACTCTTGATCCATGTGTCTCAACCCATACTTTCCGAACACTCAATGCCACCTTTATAGCCACCAGTTACGGTGTGGTGTTTGATGTCATCAAAGCATCCTTCCGGTGATGGTGATAAGCATGATCTCATGGTCGAAGGAATTAGGTTACTATGTATGAGAAAGCTTATAGCAATTGAACTATTAAAATGTCTTGATCTTTATGCTACGCTTATCTATAGGAGTATGTCCTTCATACCATTCTCCTAATGATATGATCTTGTTGTTAATAACATCTAAATGTTCATGATAGGGAAACCACAATCATCTATTAACCAACAAGCTAGTATTATGAAGAGGCTTTACTAGGGACTCTTATTTAGTTTACAAATCACACAAGTATTAATGTTTCCTTGTTAATACTGTTATAGCATGAATGTAAACATTTATCATAAACACAAAGATATAATAATAACTACATTTATTATTGCCTCTAGGGCATATCTCCAACATCCGGAACCCCGCCTCTTGTGAACCTGTACGGGTGAGGGGTGATCAGGTTTTTGGGGAGCGCTCAAGCGCGACTACTGGCAACCACGACGTCGTCCGACGACGAGTTCCTGAACGATGAATTCTTCCCGGACGTCAGCGACCTCTTTGGCAACCTTAACATGGGCGACAACGCTGCTGCAACCGATGCGGCTGCTATTCAGTCTACATCGTATGTGATCTCGATTTCTCTCTTTTGGATTATGCTAGAGTTTTTTGTTCTAGCGTTTGGTGTAGATGTGATAGGTTTATCTCCTATAGATGTAATCTGTTCATCTACTTTCCTGACCTGCATAATTAGTTTTAGTACCGTTTGTATGATCATGATTTATCAGTTTATTATTCGGATTAAATCATATGGATTATTGCTTATATTTTCAACAATCCAAAAACCTGATTATAGGCAACTGAATTCCACTGGTGTAGCCGCGGCTACTAGGCCGTCTCCTTTTGATGGCATGCACTATAAGAGATTGCGCAAGAGAGCAGTTCGCTGGTTTGAAAACCTAAACTGCTATAGCGCCACTCTTGGCAAGCCTGAAGGAGATCTTTCTGTTGAGCAGGAAGCGACCTTTAAGAAAGCCGATACCATATTTATGACGGCTTTGTTCACTATTCTTGGGGACAACATTGTTGACCCGTATATGTCATTTGATAATGGCAAAGACGCGTGGGAAGCGATCGAGGCCATGTTTGGGGTCTCGGACACTGGAACTGAGTTGTATGTCATGGAGCAATTCTATGACTACAAGATGGTTGATGAGCACTCCGTCGTTGAGCAGGCTCATGAGATACAATCACTTGACAAAGAACTTGAGCAGTTCAAGTGTTTCTTACCGGACAAATTTGTGGCTGGTGGCATTATTTCCAAGCTTCCTCCCTCGTGGAGGAACTTTGCTACTTCTCTGAAACATAAGAGACAATAGTTTTCTGTTACGGATCTCATTGGTTCTGTTCATGTGGAAGAGAAGGCGAGAGCAAAGGACAAAACTGTTCGAGGATTTGAGGGGGGGTTCTACTGCCAATTTAGTGCAGAGGAAAAACTCCCAATCCCACAAGTTCAAGAATAAGAACAAAACTGAAGGAAAGGGGAAGTTTGATGGAAAGAACAAGGCCATGCACTCAACCAACTTCAAGAAGAAAAATGATAAGAGGGAAGGCTCTTGCCACGTCTGTGGCGATCCTGATCATTGGGCCCCTAGCTGCCATAATCGCATTGACAAGCGTCAACATGGGAACAGCGACAAGGCCGCTAATGTTGTTATTAGCGATACTGAGATGAAGGATGCTAGGTATGGTATTTTACCTACTATCCTTTCAGTATGTCATTCTCCTGATTGGTGGATAGACACGGGTGCTAATACACATGTATGTTCTGATATTTCCATGTTTTCCTCTTATCAGGTCTCAAGGACTTCTTCCGTGCTGATGGGAAACAGCTCACGTGCTTCTGTTCATGGTGTTGGTACGGTAAATCCAAAGTTTACTTCGGGAAAGACCGTACAGTTGAAGAATGTGCAGCACGTTCCCTCCATCAATAAGAATCTCGTCAGCGGATTGATTTTATGTCGAGATGGCTTTAAGTTGGTTTTTGAGTCCAATAAAGTTGTAATTTCTAAGTATGTACAATTTTTTGGAAAGGGTTATGAGTGCGGAGGTCTGTTCCGCTTGTCTTTGTCAGACTCATGTATTAAAGTTATTAATCATGTTTCCAATGATAATGAGTCTAATGTTTGCCATTCACGACTCTGTCATATTAACTTTGGTTGCATGACGCGGCTAGCCAATATGAGTTTAATTCCTAAATTTACCACTGTCAAAGGTTCTAAGTGCCAAGTTTGTGTGCAAGCAAAACAACCCCGCAAGTCTCATACGGTTGCGGAATCGAGAAACTTAGCACCACTAGAACTTATACATTCAGATCTTTGTAAGATGAATGGTGTGTTGACAAAAGGTGGAAAAGGATACTTTATAACGTTGATTGATGACTCCACTAGATACTGCTATGTTTATCTTTTGAAATCTAAATATGAAGCTTTGAACTAATTCAAAATCTATAAAGCTGAGGCAGAAAATCAACTTGATCTTAAAATCAAGCGGCTAAGGTCGGATCGTGGTGGAGAGTACTTTTCAAACGAATTTGATTTATTATGTATGGAACATGGTATTATACATGAGAGGACGCCTCCCTACTCACCTCAGTCAAATGGTGTGATGGCCGAAAGGAAGAACCACACTCTAACTGATTTGGTTAACGCCATGTTAGATACATCGGGTCTTTCCAAGGAATGGTGGGGGGAGGTGCTAGTGACTGCGTGTCATGCCCTAAACCGTGTTCCTGTAAAGGATAAAACCATGACTCCATTTGAGGAATGGGAAAAGAAAAGGCTTAAACTCTCTTACTTACGAACTTGGGGTTGTTTGGCGAAAGTCAATATTGCAATACCTAAGAAGCGAAAGCTTGGACCAAAAACCGTTGATTGTGTTTTTCTGGGATATGCTTTTCATAGCATTGGATATAGATTTTTGATAGTAAAATCTGAGGTATCCGATATGCATGTTGATACAATTGTGGAGTCGAATGATGCGACTTTCTTCGAGGACATCTTTCCTATGAAAGGTATGTCTAGCTCATCAAATCAGGAGATGACTAGTTCATCTAGTCAGGAATTTGTTATAATTCATGAACCCACTATGCCGATAGGACACTCTGATGATCCTGTGGAGGATGACAATGAAGCTCCCAAAAGGAGCAAGAGACAAAGGACTGCAAAGTCTTTTGGTGATGATTTCATTGTGTACCTTGTGGATGATACTCCCACTTCCATTTCAGAAGCCTAAGCATCTCAAGATACTAACTACTGGAAGGAAGCCGTCCTAAGCGATATGGACTCCATCTTGGCTAATGGTACTTGGGAAATCACTGATCGTCCTTATGGGTGCAAACCTGTAGGATGTAAGTGGGTGTTCAAGAAAAAGCTTAGACCTGATGGTACTATTGAAAAGTACAAGGCACGTCTTGTGGCTAAGGGTTATACCCAAAAGAAAGGTGAAGACTTCTTCGATATCTACTCACCTGTAGCCAGATTGACCACTATTCGAGTACTACTATTCTTGGCTGGCTCACATGGTCTTCTCGTTCATCAAATGGACGTTAAGATAGCTTTTCTAAATGGAGAGCTAGATGAGGAAATTTATATGGAGCAGCCTGATGGATTTGTATTAGATGGTCAAGAAGGAAAGGTGTGTAAGTTAGTGAAGTCTTTATATGGTCTTAAGCAAGCTCCTAAGCAGTGTCATGAGAAGTTTGAAAGAACTTTAACTGCTGAAGACTTTGTTGTAAACGAAGCTGACAAATGTGTGTATTATCGCCATGCTGGGGGCGAAGGAGTTGTTATGTGTCTCTACGTTGATGACATATTGATATTCGGGACCAACCTCGCTGTTATCGAGGAGGTCAAAGAGTTCCTATCTCGCTGCTTTGAGATGAAGGACTTGGGAGTGGCTGATGTAATATTAAACATCAAGCTACTAAAGGATGAAAATGGTGGGATTACACTGCTTCAGTCTCACTATGTGGAAAAGATATTGAGTCGCTTCGGGTATAGTGATTGCAATTCTTCTCCAACGCCTTATGATCCGAGTGTGCTACTTTGAAAGAATCGAAGGACTGCTAAAGATCAATTGAGATATTCTCAAATTATTGGTTTGCTCGTGTATTTAGCCAGCGCTACTAGGCCTGACATCTCCTTTGCTGTAAGCAAACTGAGTCGATTTGTGTCAAATCCTGGAGATGATCATTGGCATGCTCTTGAAAGAGTTTTGCGCTATTTGAAAGGCACTGCGAGTTATGGTATTCACTATATTGGGTATCCACGGGTACTTGGGGGTTATAGTGATTCAAACTGGATATCTGATGCTGATGAGATTAAGGCCACAAGTGGTTATTTGTTTACACTTGGTGGTGGCGTTGTTTCCTGGAAGTCTTGCAAACAGACCATCTTAACAAGGTCAACAATGGAAGCAGAACTCACATCATTAGACACAGCCACTGTAGAAGCAGAGTGACTTCGTGAGCTCTTGATGGACTTATATGTGGTTGAAAAACCAATGCCCTCCATCCCGATGAACTGTAATAATCAAACTGTGATCGTCAAAGTAAACAGTTCTAAGGATAATATGAAGTCATCAAGACATGTGAAGAGGAGATTCAAATCTGTCAGCAAACTAAGAAACTCCAGAGTTATTGCGTTGGATTATATCCAATCATCTAAGAACCTGGCATATCCCTTTACAAAGGGTTTATCACGCAATGTGATAGATAATGCATCGAGGGAGATGGGTTTGAGACCCACGCTATGAGTTGATCTCAGTGGCAACCCACTCTATGTGATCGGAGATCCCGTGAATTAGAGCTGGGAGACAAGCTGTTGGTCAGCTGAGAGGCGAGTATTCCCATATTATATTTACATCTCCATAAAGATGCAATACTCTCTTAATCTGTATGGCAGGTTGATATTTATCTTAATGTGTTCCAAGTGGCTTTTATCAGCGGAGATGTTGTCCTGCAGAACATCTCTTGAGAAACACATCTATATGAGTCTAACTGTCAAACGTCGCAGTCCGTGAGAGTTGGGTGCTCTCTAATAAACTCATGAAAGGCCCTAGAGTATGACGCATAAGCTCCAAACCGCGGGAAAGCCGACGGAAGCCCTGTACTGGTCTAGATTTTGTGTGAAACTAGCGCACAAAAAACTTGCAGTTTAAGACATAGTCCACTATTCAAGTTGCTAGCTAGTGTAGCATGAAGTTTAACGTGGAAGTTCAACTTAACAGTCTCCACTATATACCGGTATATAAAACAATGTTCTAGAAGGAAAAGTGATGTGATGTGCCAATGAGATTTTGTGTGTGTGTGGGGGGGGGGGGGGTTGTTGGAATTTGGTGTATATTGGGTTGTTGGCCCATTAGACAAATTCTGAAATTCTCTTTGGTCCACTTGTGTATGGCAGCATATGGCTGTGCTAGTGGTGCTAAAGTTTAGTCCCACATTGCTAGTTGAAGGGGAGTTGGACCACCTTATATATTAGAGTGTTGCACCACTCACTAAGGTGTGACAAGAAGAGTAGCCCTCGCGCACTCCTCCGACGCTGCCCGCCTCGCCTCGCCACGCCCCGTCACAACGCGCGCGCGCCGAGGATTGCGGGAATCTCACTGAGCCGAGTTTTATTTTGCTGGTTGGGAAAACTGTTTATGAGTTATTAACGGACGCGTTAATTACAGTCGTTTCCAGTTTTTATGGACGTGGCTGTTACCGACTCGGACGTGGGCTGAGCCCATGATCTTCCTAACCTGCACTATATAAGCGTCCGCGCTAAACCTAATCGGTAAATCAATCTACACACGCGTCTATCTCCAGAACCTTGCGCCGTCGCTTTTGTCTTCCCCATCCCGGCTTGAGGCGTGCACCGCAGATCGGGACAGTAGGACTCCGGAACCCCGCCTCTTGTGAACCTGTACGGGTGAGGGGCGATCAGGGTTTTGGGGAGCGCTTAGGCGCGACTACTGCAACCACGACGTCGTCCGACGACGAGTTCCTGAACAACGACTTCTTTCCGGACGTCAGCGACCTCTTCGGCAACCTCAACATGGGCGACAACGCTGCTGCAACCGCTGCGGCTGCTATTCAGCCTACATCGTATGTGATCTCGATTTCTCTCTTTAGAATTATGCTAGAGTTCTTTGTTCTAGCGTTTGGTATAAATGTGATAGGTTTATCTCCTAAAGATGTAGTCTGTTCATCTACTTTGTTGATCTGTATAATTGGTTTTAATACCTTTTGTATGATCATGATTTATCAGTTTATTATTCGGATTAAATCATATGGATTATTGCTTATATTTTCAACAAAAACGACGCCGAAAGCGGCGCCATTGTCCGATCTGCGATACACAAATCTAAGGTTTCCCCAGAGCAACACGAGTAAGAAGGCGCGGGCTGCAATGGTGACGCCTAAAACAAGGTAATGGCGCATGAACGCCTCCATTGCCCACCATGACCGGAGTTGAGGCTCGGTTTCACCGGCATCTGTGTCTTCCAAACTCGTCGTCGAGACCAACCGATTGACCCCCTCCAGCGGTGGAGGCAGCCACCACCACCATACCATGGCCAGAGCGCCTGGCATTCTCAAACTGTGTGGTGAAGCCCAGGAGCATCATCGACGTCGAAAGAGGGAGAGAGCAGCGTGCGAACCATGGCCCGACCGAGCCATCTAGGCCCCGATCGGACACGACTCCAACCACTATCTCGCCGCCCGCCTCCGCCAGACCGTCCCGCCTGGAGTTGGGTTGGTCCCAGCGGGCACCGCCGCGTCGGATTAGGCCGCCACCAAGGAGAAAGTTCGCCGCCACCACCGCGCCACCCGAGCTTTGCTAGGCTGCGGCGGGGGAGGCGTTGGATGGGAGGAGGGCTGGAGGAGAGGGTGGGGGCGCCCCGGTGCGGCCCGACGCCGTCTCTCTGGGCCGAGGTTGGGTGGAAATAAATAACTTGACTTTATCTATATTCGCATATATGTACGCATTAAAATAGGTCTGGATATATACGAATCTACCCAAATACACAAGTAACTTATTATTTTAGGACGGAGTGAGCACTAGTTCCTGGACCCCGCGTGTTTGAAGTACATCACATCTTTGTCTGCTAGAAATTGGGGACAAGATGCATGTTCTTTCTGCTCGGTGGTTGCCAACAACCACAATCTATGCCCTCATGATCAAGGGAATCAAGTAGGTCACACCTCGTCGTAATGGCCTCCAGCCTAAGTGAATCATGCGTATGCGTGCGACTCCACCGTCTGCTTTTCTCGCACCGGTCTTAGCAAATTCCATGTAAAAACCATGTGGAAGTGTCGCAGATTCTTGTTCTGCGTTCCAAACGTGTCTAACCGTGGTCATCATATCACCGAGTGACATGGACACCCTTCGAAATCACGACCACGATCTGTATCTCCAAGATGTCGCCGTAATCGTTGCGCGTGCAATTAATTTAAGGTTTCTTTTTTCTTTTGCTTCTTGATTGTATTTTTTATTGAGAATGCTTCTTGAATGTTCTTAACGTCACTTTCTCCCTTGCTTCATCTCTGTTAGGTGACAACTCGTAAGGGCATCTCTAACCAATTCCTTAAAAACGGTTAGAAAAGTAAAAGATGTCATTTTACTTCTCTAACCGTAAATAACCGAATCCCAATCGGTGCTAACGGAGCAAATTTTTTAGGATTCGGATCGGTCGACTCCTATTTTTACTCCTCGCCGCTCGGAGGAGTAAAAGATTCCTCCCCCTCTCATGTGTTCACACTCGTCTCTCCTCGGTTTCTCCTCCACCTTCGGCGAGCATCCTCTCCGATTGCCACCACCGCAACCCGAAATGGCTGGATATTCTCGCCGACCATCCCCACCGCCACTATAGCCCCGCGTCGCTCTCGCTCCCTGCCACCATTCCCCTCATCGATTGGCGCCACCCAAGCGCCGGCGGTCCACCAACACCCTTGACTTGTCAGTGCCGCCGACGCCGGTCTACCACGGTGTGTGGCAGTGGTCGTGAGGGGCGTGGGTCGCTGAAATCATCGACCACAACACCCACCGGAAGGTTTGGATTGGCAGATTCCAGTCGCCAATGATGAAGCAATGTCAAATTTTTAGACCATTATTACATGTCGAGTCATTGACAGACACCTCTTGCGCTCAGGGTTTTCTTGGAGATTTTTTTATGTTTCAAGTAAAGGGCCTTGATTGGGACATTATCTGCTAGGTGATTGGGACAACATGCATGTTTGTGCTTGGTGGTTACTGCCAACCACAATCTATACCTCGTGATGAACGGAATCAAGTAGGTCACACCTCGTAATGACAACTGGTCTAAGGCCAACTACACGCCCCCCTCCCCCCCACCCCCACCCCCCCCCCCCCCCCACCCCCAAATTGTCCACCCAAAATGTCATATTCGGTCTGCTTGCAGGTCTGCGTGGACAGAATCGGACCGATTGTCCGCCCCTCATCTGTTTGCGCCTGGCAGTGTACCCAACGGGCCTGTACTTTCTCGCCGAAGAGCTAGTTGCCGATAAGCAGGAACTTGCCTACGTAGCACCCGTGTCTCGCCCACCTTCTCCCGTGGTCTAGCCTCATCGGACCGGCCCCAGCGATCGCGATCGTGTGCTCCGTCGTGGACTCGGCGTCAGCGGCGGAGACAGGAGTGGGGATGGCGTCGGGGCACGGAGGGAGGGTGGTGGTGCCAGGGCTAGAGCTAGGGGCGGCGGGGCGGCGAGGCGGTGCTCGGGGCGGAGGCGATGGGGCGGTTTTGGTGGAAGAAGATATTGTCATTTGATTTTCACGGCTATGTAATATTGCAATCACCGAACGGCGATGGGGCGGCGAGAAGGGCGATTTTGGTAGCGGGAAACAATCTTTCAAATATATTGTCGGTTTGTGTCATAGTCCTTTTGAATATATCGCCGGTTTATGTCGTAGTCTGGGGTGATACTTAGAGCATCTCTAGCCGACATCGCATATCTGCCGCCCGTAATTTTTGGCCGATATGCGGTATCAAAGGGCTCAAAAATGGCCTTTTTAAATAACGTAAAGGGCCAAAAACTGCAAAAAAAAATGCGGTATCCTGTATCGAGGCCCATCGTCCCGCATATATTCGGTGCGGAGGGGGGGGAGAGCTGGATACGGGTTACCTCATTCATTTTCCCCTCCCCCCCACGCAGAAATCCTCTCCGCCGCCCTCCCCGTCTCCGAGTCCGACCACCTCCGTCGCCAAAAATCACATCGCCGACACCCACCTCCGTGTCGACCCCCATCTACCCATGGTCGGCCAATCATGCCGCAATTTGGGTGGCCAGGGCGGGAGCTCCGGCTTGCGAGCTCGCCCGCCGCTTCTGTCAGAGGAGGAGGAGGTACGCTGGCGCTGCTCCAAGCAGGGACATGCGCGCACCCACGTGACCTCGCTTGCATGGGAGAGGTTGCTGTTCGGCCCTGTCGCGAATGATGTCGAGACGGGTAGCTCGCGCGCGCCGGCGAACACTGGCCCGAAAATCCGTGTGGCCACGCCGGTCGTCCGCGAGCCCGCGCCTGCGCCCGCTCCTGCCGACGATTACAACTCGGATGACGAGAGCGAGGAGCTCTTGGTGAACGAGGCGAAGTTCAACTCCATTTGCACCGTGCTCACCGACATCGTGGACCGTGTGAAGCACCGCCGCCTCGTGCGCGCCGCGGAGATGCGTGATCTTCGCCGTGCGATCCGCCGGTCCGCCCGCGAGCACCAGGTGCGGCTTGGCTTCCTCATCGTCGACACCACCGACGACGACACCACCGACTCCGACGACGAGTAAGCGCGCTGCCACCACCGTAGATGCTCCGGTGAGTAGGTAGCACCGTGAAGCTCCGTAGATGCTAGGTCTAGTCTGAATGCAGAGCACCGGCATCAATTTTTTATGTACATATATCGATATCGAGGTTTCTTTTTTTTCTTTTCCGGGGAGCTTCTTGATTGTGATTCACGTAACTTTCTCGCTTGCTTCAGCTCTGTTTTCACCCTGCAGCCGTGTGGCTGTTGCTCTGTAGCGCTCGGCCGCACAGACATCAGCGGCCGTGGGCTGTGGCTGTCACACCGCGGGCCAGTGTCACGTGGACATCTTCCGGCTACCCTATGTATGGCCGTGTAAGTTATTCCAAATACCTAGTGTTTTTTTTTTTTGAAGTGGGATGGGTCTAGACGACCCGATTGTTTCATTCATTCATACACGTGACAAGTATATTTTACAAAAAGGCCCTTAACAAAGTAAGGCCTCAGGTTTTGCAAAAAAGACCCTAGCATAAAAATTAATAAAAAGCAATCAGGTGCTTGGTTTTCTCTGCCACAGCACGCCGGCGACCTCAGGGCACCGCCAGCGCCAAGGTCGGAAGGAAGGTGCTCGGACGTATGCTTCCAGCGAGAGATCACAGCCACCGGCCACCTCGCAATCTCCGGGGACGAAACCACTTGGAGATAGAGAGACGTCGAGCTCACGCGCTGGATCAAGAGGGCCTCCACCAGCACCATGGAGGTTAAATAACCTGGGCCGCCATTCCGGCCGAAGATCGCGGCGACTCCGTTGTCGACCGCGTGACACGTAAGAGCAACTTTAAGTGCTCGTTTGGCTTTCATCATTTGGGAACAAAAAAAACGTATAATTCATTTGACAAATACATGATAGCTAGACTTGTTTGGTTGTCCCAGGATTGAATTCGTCATTTCAATCAGAAATTCTAGAGAGTGGGAATTTGGAATTCAATCGAGATTTCATATAAAATATGTTTGACTATCGCGGAATTGATACCATCATTTCAATTAGAAATTCTAGCAAATGTGTATGATATGTTAAGTCAAAATTCTTGTTCCTAAAGCGGTCATTTGTATAGAAATCATTTCATTTCATGATTCAGTGGGGCTGCCAAACATGATTCTCGGATTGAAATTTTAAATTGGGCAAATAAAATGTTGACTACAATGTGATTTCATTTTATTTCCGCCAAATGAAATGAAATGATGGTTTCGAAACAAGCCCTAACGACATCTCCACCGGAAAGACCTAAACAGGCAACCCAAACTGGCCGTTTTTTGTTTGTTTGGGTCGAGTCACTGGCGATTTTGAGTTGTGGTCCGGCCTATCCGGCTAGCAGCGCCCAGCAGCACGACCCAAACGGACTAAATCGAACAGGCCTAGTCCAAAAGAGAGGAGAGAAAAGAAGGCCTATTATGTGGCTACAACTGGGCCAGCCTGCTATAAAACCGGATAGACCAGCATCCACGTTTGTCCGGACAGACGCATCTGTCACCCAAGTTTGATGCCCGAATGGGTCGGTCCGACATGCATAAGTCTGAAAGGATCATACCGCTAGGACATCGCGCATGTCCATGCGGACGAGTTCGAACATGCTAATAGATTTGCGAAAACCCGCCCACATGAGGCCTGCCGATTGACCTCTCTGCCTTCTTAAGCTGGTCTCTAGCATGTGGTTTGTTTGGTTGAACGTTGTAAAAACTGATTGGTTTTACTAATTTAAAGTCATACAAGAATGCTTTTTATTTAAAATATAGAGAAAATAACCCTAGGTAGTATTCTATCTCTAACATTCGATCGTCGGTGATGGAGGCTCATCATTCTATTTTGCAGCCAACGGCATGCTTTTATTAGTACGGTGGTGTGTTTTAAACCTGGATTTTAACTTATTTGAAATGTTAGTGAATTGTGTAATTTCAAAACGCGAAAAGTTTCAATTACACATAGATAGAAAATTGGAGTTGAAACGGGTTTCATATATACACACATAGTAGAAGAAACAGGAAAGAAAATATTATAAGGACAGGTCTACGGACGCCCGGGCGCCAGATCGTTGTCAACTGCCTCGTCTCTATCCATATTACGAACATGGCTCAGCACCCACTTCTAGCTCGGTGGCACGCCACGCACTTGTGTTGGACCTGCAGGCACCGCTGCGCCTCCCGACGAACGCCACCGGGCCAGACCTGCATGCACCGCCGCGCCATCCGACGAGCGCCGCTGCGCTGGACCTGCAAGTGCTGTCGCGCCTCCCGACGAGTGCCACCGCGCCGGACCTGCAAGCTTTGCCACGCCTCACCGACGAACGCCGCCGCGCCGGACCCGTGCGCCGATATTCCCACTCATCCCGCTGCCCCAGAGGAGGCCGTCGATAGCTGGAATGAGCAGAAGGGGCAGTTTTGTTGGGGGGGCATCAGAAGAAATCGAGGATTTTTAAACACTACTTCTTCCTCTTATCCAAATAGTTGCCTTAGATTTGTCTAGATTCAACTATATTTAAACATGATTTAGGATTATATATATTCGTATCTTGATAAATTTGGGTCACCTAATTTGGGTCGAGGTAGTACTTTTTCTCTAGCGGGTAAAAAAGCTATTTTTTAGCATGTAAATAACGCTATTTTGCAGTGCTTTGGAGCTTGACAAGGCAACTTGTGCCCGAGTGAGCAACATCGGTACCCGGCGAGGCAACTTCTGTGTCTGACGAGGCAACTTCCGTAGGCCATCAGGATGGCACTGCGGTGGTGCGTGATGTCGACACTTCGTCATGCAAGCAGTGGGTAGACAACTTCATAAATCAGTAGACAATTTCGCAACAATAAAAAACCACCTAAAGTTTCCACGCCAGGCACTGAGATTGCCTCACCGGGCACCGAAGTTACCCCATCAAACTCTGAAGTTGTCCCGTTAGACACAGAAGTTGCCTCACGGGGCTCTAAAGTTGCCTCGCCGGGAACCAAAATTGTCTCATCGGGCTCTGAAGTTGCCTCGTTGGACACCAAAGTTGCCTCGTTGGACACAAGTTACCTTGCAAGGCTCTGAATTTGCCTCATCAGGCTTCAAACTTGTCTCGTCAGGCACCGAAGTTGCCTCACCGGAAAAAAAAAGTTGCCTCGCAAGGCTTTGAAGTTGCCTCGTCGGGTTTTGAAGTTGCCTTGTCAGGCACAGAAGTTGCCTCATCAGGCACCAAAGTTGCCTCGTCGGGCAAAAGTTGCCTCGTCGAGAACCGAAGTTGCCTCGTCAGGCTCTAAAGTTGCCCCGCCAAGCTTCAAAGTTGCCTTGTCGAGCTGCAAAGTTGTATCGTCAGGCAAAAGTTGCCTCGTCAGGCATAGAAGTTGTCTTCTCAGGCATAGAAGTTTCCCCGCCGGGCTTTGAAGTTGCCCAGTTAGGCACATAAGTTGCCTCGTCGGGTTCTTAAGTTGCCTTTCCTGGCTCCGAAGTTGCCTCGTCGGGCTTCGAAGTTATCTCGACGAGCACCGAAGTTGCCTCGCCGAACTGAAGTTGCCTCGTCGAGCTCCCGAAGTTACCTCATCGGGCTCCGAAGTTGCGTCGCCCGAAACCGAAGTTGCCTCGTCGGGCACCAAAGTTGCCTCGTTGGGCACAGAAGTTGCCTCGCCGAGAACCGAAGTTTCCTCCCCGGGCACCAAAGTTGCATCGTTGGACTTTGAAGTTGCCTCATCGGGCTCCAAAGTTGCCTGGTCAGGAACATAAGTTGCCCTGTTGGACTCCGAAGTTGCCTCACAGAACACCAAAGTTGCCTCACCGGGATCCAAAGTTGTCTCGCCAGGCAAAAGTTGCCTCGTAGGGCTCTGATATTGTCTCGTTAGGCACAGAAGTTTCCTCGTCGGGCTCTAAAGTTGCATTATCGGGCTCTAAAGTTTCCTATTAGGCTTCAAAGTTGCCTGGTCAGGCATAGAAGTTGCCTCGCCAGGCACTGAAGTTGCCTCGCTGGGAAAATTTTGCCTCATCAGGCATAGAAGTTGCCTCATCAGGAACAAGGTGCCTCGTCGGCCTTCGAACTTGGGCACAAGTTGCCTCCTTGAGCTCCGAAATTGCCTCGTTGGGCTCTAAAGTTGCCTTGTCAAGCTTTAAAGTTGCCTCGCCGGATAGCGAAATTGTCTCGCCGGAAAAAAGTTGCCTTACCGGGCAAAGTTGCCTTGTTATACACAGAAGTTGCCTCGCCCAGCAATTTCATATCCGGAATATGCAACTTCATATCAATAGTAATAAGCACATTTCCTGAGTTGATTCCATCTACTTCTATAACAAAAATCAAATATATTTGCGTTGCAGCACAATACATCCATCCAAACACATCAAGCTAGCACATTAGGTGCATCCACTATCTACACACAGCAAAACAAGACATCGGATTGATCCATGAAAAGCATCCCTGTAGCACATACACTAGCATTTTGGGCGATGGTGGAGATCCCGTACGACGAGGGAAGGGAGCTCCTCGGCGCACGGACCCGAGGGGCATGCTGGGGCGTTTTGTCGGTGTAGGGACCCGGGGCGGCACACTGAGTGGTCCACCGGTGTAGGGACCCGGGGGGCGCACTGAGTGGTCCGCCAGTGCATGGTTCCGGGCTGGCGCGCTGGGTGGACTGTCGGAGCAGAGGGAGCCGGGGTGGGGTGCGTTGACCACAGGGGAGGCGCACGGGACGGGTGAGAATGAGCGGTCCATTTTGTCGCCTAGCGTGAGTGTCGAAGCTGTCAATTGAGCGCATGCGTGCCGACAAGTATTTGGGATATTATAAAGCTATAACTTTAGGGAATCTGAAATAGCACACGGCTCCAAAACCTCTAAAATAGTTTTAAGGACCAGTCTAGCGGACGTCCGGGCGCTGGTGACGTCCCAAGCGCTTCACATCGCAAAGTTTTTTTTTGTTGACCAAATGGAAATAAAGAGAAATCCAGACTGACAAGCTCACGTGGTTCATTAATTACCAACTTTTATATATGCATGCTAATAGGATATCATCATGCAATTAATTCTTTTTTAAGAAATTTTAAGCACGATAACTTTTGAACCTCGCATCGAAATTACGATCCGTTTTCAGTTTTCATACCCTTGCGACGAGATCTTCAAAATTAGATCCTGTTTGCCTATGTTTCGACAAATTTTTTTAATAAACAACTTTTGTGCACGACAAAGCAACTTTTGTGCATGACAAAGAAACTTTTGTGCACGATAAAACCTCGCGATAAAAACAACTTTGGTGTCCAGCGAAGCAACTTTGTTGTCCGGCATAGCAAGTTTGTTGCCGACTGGGCAGCTTTGGTGTCCGAGGAAGCAACTTTGGTAACGACTGGGCAACTTTTGTATGCGGCAAAACAACTTTGGTGTCGACAAAGTAATTAGTGTCTGACATAGCAACTTTGGTGTCGACCAAACAACTTTGGTGTGCGGCAAAGCAACTTTAGTGCGCAAAAAATGATGCCTTCTTCGGATGCCCTACTGAGCAACCTTGGTATCCGATGAGGCAACTTCAAAGCCGACAAGGCAACTTGTTACCTACTGAGCAACTTTGGTATCCGACGAGGCAACTTCAAAGCCCGACAAGGCAACTTGTTCCCTACTGAGCAACTTCGGGCTTCGAAGTTGCCTCGGCGGGCAGCGGCTTACCCGAAGAAGGGACGTCCCCACCCACTGCCACACCGCCATCCTAATGGACTACCGAAGTTGCTTTGTCAGGCACAGAAGTTGCCCCGTCGGGCTCTGTAGTTGAGCAACTTCGAGCTTGGGGAGGCAACTTCGAAGCCCGGCAAGGCAACTTTGGTGCGCGACTTAGCAACTTCCAAAAACTTTGAAGCCCGGAGAGGCAACTTCGAAGCCCGACGAAGCAACTTTTGTCCAGCGAGGCAACTTTGGATCCCGCGAAGCAACTTCGGATCCCGGCGATGCAACTTTGAAGCCCGGAGAGACAACTTCGGTGCCCGGCAAGGCAACTTCGGAGCCCGGCGAGGCAACTTTTGCCCGGCGAGCCAACTTCGGTGCCCGACGAGGCAACTTCCTGGTGAGGTAACTTTGAAGCCCAGCGAGGCAACTTTTGTCTTGCGAGACAACTTCGGTGCCCGGCGAGGCAACTTAGGTGCCCCACGAGGCAACTTTGGTGCCCGGCGAGGCAACTTTGAAGCCTGACAAGGCAACTTCGGTGCCCGGCGAGGCAACTTTTGCCCGGCTAGACAACTTCGGTGCCCGGTGAGGCAATTTCGGAGCCCGGCGAGGCAAAAAAAATTTGACGAGGCAACTTTGGTGCCCGGCGAGACAACTTTGAAGCCCAGAGAGGCAACTTTTGCCCGGCGAGAAAACTTTCGGTGCCCGGCGAGGCAACTTTGGATCCCGGCGAGGAAACTTTGCTTACTGGAGCACAAAAGTTGCTTACTGAGCACAAAAGTTGTCTCGCCAGGCTCATTAGACGGGCACCAAAGTTGCTCAGACGGGCACTAAAGTTGTCTTATCGGGCTCTGATGTAGTTTTTTCTCAGCGCCCAAAAATTGCTTTGTCATGAATCAAAGTTGGTCGATCGCACACAAAAGTTTGCCTGTTAAGTTTTTTTGCCAAAACATATACAATAGAGATCTAGTTTTGAAGAGTTCGTTGTGAGGGTTCCGAAAGTGAAAACGGATCTTAATTTGACACGTGGTTCAAATGTTATAGTATTTCCAATTTCTAGAAAAAGAAAATTAATACACGGAACTTGATTTTTTTGGTGAACTCAGGACTACAATCTGGCGCAGCGGTAGGTAGAGGGTGTGGTAATTGCATAGAGTCCTTTTCTATAGGACAGAAACTATAAAGACTTGTCTTTTTTAAGGTGCGTTAGAGATGACGATCTAGCGCCTGCGCGTCAGCAAGTATAAATAGGTAGTTTTAAAGGCTCTCTAAAATGTGTGCACTCCACTAATCCTTTTTATTGCACTAGTCTTTAGCAAATTCCATGTAAAAACCGTGTGGAGGCGTTGTAGTTTTTTTTCCTTCCATTTTAAACGTGTCTCGCTGTGGTCATCGACGACTCATCATATCACCGAGTGACATGGACCCCTTTGAAATCACGGGCACAATCTCGAAGTAATGATGGAGATATGTTACCGTAATCGTTGCGCATGATTCTAAATATGGCTTGACAAAAGCAATTGAGCACTTTCGTTGCTTCTTAATTATTCTTCACGTCGCTTTCTCACTTGATTGAGCTATATTATTGATTAATGAATCAGGATCAACAATGAAGTTATATGAAATTGCCGGCCAAGCTGAGCTGCGATTATTCCCCCTAATTTGCTTCCACTAGCTTGGACGAATTTCGCCTTGAGACAAGCCCAGCACTTGTGTGTGGGGTTGTTAGAGCAACTCTAATGGTGATTGTAAATCTGCGAACGGTAAAATACGAGTACATGCCACTAAAAACAAATTTATAGGTCGTAACTGTGACGGTGCATAATGGACATGTGTCGATGAATTGTACTTTCGAAATTCTGCACTCGTGGCAAAATTTGTCGAAGAACAGGCAGAAATTAGACACATAGATTCGATTAATTACATATATAGCAGCGATACAAAAGCTGTGATTTACACACAAACTAAATACTAGTGGATACCGCCGCAACCTAGACAAAAAATGAGCTCCGGCGAGGGCGGGAGCTGCATGTTGCGGCGGTGTTGGGGGCCTCGACGACCTCAGTTCGTGAGGTAGATAAGGTTCGGCAGCTCGACCTTGACGGGCGCGGCGGCACGCTCCCTGGCGAGACGCGCCTCGACGAGCGCGACAACTGACCACGCGCGCACGTGGAGGGGACGATGAGCTATAGCCGTCGGTGTTGTCGCTGTCGGAGCTAGGAGGGGATGCGCGTACGCGCGGAGCTTCGGCGGCGACTCCTCGTGGTTTGTCCAGCGCAGCACCGCCCGCTTCTTCGCTCCCTTCGACCGGATGAATGCCACGCCCTCCGCCTCCGGACCAGTGCCCCCCACCCATCAGGACCCGCTGCGGCGTGACATCGAGCGGATGCAACGGCGGCGGCATGAGTAATTGCTCGACGAAGCAAGCTATGACGGCGGCGGAGCTACGGTTGGGGCCGTGGCGGAGTGCGGGTTTGGAATCGCACTTGCACTACCGGCCGGTATATATACCGACCGAGACTCATGGTTCTCGGGCTATGGTAAAACCGAGTACGGGCCGGGCCTTTTTTACAGGCCGTGCTAGAGCGCCCAAACTAACATGGACTTGTAAACTCGTGGAAAAATACAGTTCGGGCCCATTTACAATCACTATTAGAGTTGTTCTTGTACTGGTTAGCACTCAGCCACAGACAGGACAGATGTGGCTGTCGCAAGGATGCGAACTAGTGCCACGTGGATATCTTGTGTTGTCGTAAAGATGGGGATGCTCTTGGTTCAAATGAATTTCATAGCAACTTTGGTTCAGACGATTTCATATATTTTTTGAACAGCAGACGATTTCATATAGTTTGGTTTATAAGATTACAAACAATAGATTCACGCCTCATGTAAAGGTTCCTCTGTTTGGATGCGACTATACCACGCACCAGTTCTTTCACGCAAATTCTTGTTTATTTTCTATATGGTGCAACCAATCAATTTCTATTACAGATTTCTATGTTCTCTTTTGAAAGAGGATTTATTACAACATAACATTCTAATACTATACTTTTCACATTATTTCATGTGTTCTCAAAATCCAGTGAGCCGAAGAAGCATGGTGAAAATCCGGCCCAAACCACCTTATGGTCGGTTAAGTTGTTATCCCCAGTCGCCACCGGAAGGCCCCCAGATTCCGCTGACGACGACCTCCCTCATCCAGATCCCATCCCTCTACCATTATCGGCGGCGTCGGCCGCGGTGGCAGCGGCCCCCTAGTACCTACGGTGCTAGGGGTGGCGGCTATGGCGGTCTTCTTTGGAGGGGCGGCTACGGCGGCGCCGACGGAGCCGATCAGGGGCGGTGACCTCGGCCAGGCGGTGACGGGTGCTCCTGCAACTGCGCTGCATGCGGCGGCATCACGCTGTGGGCCTAGGGCACCCGCCTAGGCCCGTCGTCTTTCAGGCGGCGCGGTTCGAGGCCTTGGGAAGGAGGAGGTGTCGTGGTGGCAGCATTGGAGGCGATCTTGCGAGGACATCCTCGATAGCGCTAATGTGCGTCCACCATGGCGGACGGTGGTTGCATCAGGTTTGGCCCGGATCAGATATGAACCTCTGGCTGCGGAGGCAGCTGCGCGCTCTGTTCTGGCGAGCCGCTTCAATGGCATGCTGGACTGTCTTCTCCTCTACCTCTGGCTGGTGGTGAGGGGGCTGCTGGCTCAGATTGAATAAAGGGGTGGTCCTAGGGTTCATCTCATGCCAAGGCGAAGACCCGCCGGCGAACTCCATAGTGCGCATATGCCGAGAGATCGCTGGATCGGGTGGGATTCGGTCGTGCGCGCCCATGTTTTATCCTGGCCGTTTGGGTTCAAAGGGAGCGGTTCGAAGCTCTGTTAGCTGTTAATATCATGGGCATGTTCTCTTCCCATGGTACCGATGGAGAATGTCATGAAGACCGAGATCTGAGGACTGGCAATGGTGGTTCGAGTCTTGGTGGTGATGTGGAATTGGCTTGGTGACCCGTGACTTGGAGTAGTGGTATGCAAGCGGGGGCGACAGTACAGATGAAATTCATGGTCCTATCTTTCAGGGTGAAAACCCAGGGTCTGGTCTTAATTGGTTGTGCCTGACAATGTCCTTTTTTAGCAATGTCCTTATTGAAGGTATTGTTTTAAGAGTGTGGACTTTCTTCAGGGTAAAAATCTAGATCTTTGATCTGACGATAACAGTGTTTGTGCATTGTTTTCTTTTTGGAGACGTCATTTTTGGAGAAAGATGGACTTCTCATGCTGTCTTGGTGGTGGTAGTCCTGCCATTTCAATAAATGAGAAGCTGTAACGGGATTTTTGTTTTTTGTAAATTTTTTTGCTATGTGCATTCATATGACCGTTAGAGCAGTGCATTGTTATAGAGGCTTGGATGTAATTGGTATACTCTGATATTAATATATGCTTTTTTTTAAAAAAAAATCCTAGCTAGTGTTGCACAATCGGAGTTTTCACACATAATCTGCTCGCTAGCTTTGTCTCTAGCTCTCATAAGTCCTGAGATTGTGTTTTTATCTTTGCATAGATTTTCGCTACACTTGTCATGGTTTGTGTTACACCCTAGCCACTCCTGATATTGCTCCCAAGCAAACACGCTTAAGTTTGTAGAAAAGAAGACATATCTTGTAAGTAACTTGCTTAATTAACATCCCGCTTCATTTTCCATAGTCTCATACTTTGTCGAATTTTATTATAGAAAATTAATACTTCCTCCTATCCAAATTAGTTAACTTGGTTATGTCTATATTCGAATGTATTTAGCACTAAAATTAATCTAAATACATCTTAATCTAAATAAATTTGAGTCAAGTAATTTGAATCGGAGTAAGTAGAAAAATGTTAGTCTCTGGTGTTTGCCGGTATCTGACATGGTTATACCCGACGGGTACATAACTTCAGCATACCTGGTCCAGCCCAAGGAAGGCCCACAGCAGACATACGTTGGCCCAGAAGATTTTCGGGTGGCCAAGACCCATGACGCCTTTGGATCCTTGGAGAGCAAGACTAGAGTTCGAATACAACTTGTAACCTACTCGTATCGGTACCTGAGACCTAGCCTCCCCATATATAAAGGCTAGGAGGGTCCAACGAGGGGGACACCCAACAACGATTACACCCTGAGATTACGACATACACACCTCCACGCCAGATCGAATCTGCGCACCCCTGTAACCTTCGGTTCCGCCGTAATAAAAGAGCAGACAAGCAGGAGTAGGGTTTTCCCTCCGGGGGCCTGAACCTGGGTAAATCTCGTGTCCCCTGGTTGCTTGTCTCATTAACGCCACGATCTCCAGCATCCCCATCTTCTCCAAAACCCAAGTCCATAACAATGGGCATTGACGAGATTAAACCTCGTCAATTGGCGCCGTCTGTGGGAACTGGGGCTGCTGATTGTGCGGTCGTGACGGTTCCGACCCGATCGATCTACAACTCCTCGGCGACGGAGAATCACCTCCTCTTCGGCGCTTTCGACTTCACCGCCCACTCGCCGGCCACCATGAAGGATTTCGAGCCCGTAGGCGACGGACTCGAAATTCTGTTCGGGAGCTTCTGCTTCCAGGTGGGACAAACTGGCACCCTCCGCCTCCCTGAGCGGGTGCCCGTGCCGTCCATCAGGCCCGCTTCGTGGGCTCCACACCCCGTGCTACGCACGTCACCATCAACAGATGAGTTCTACAGCAGCAGCTGCTGCAACTCCGATCTGTGCGATCCACCTTCGGATGAAGGGACCTACGGTTCCGGATCCGAAAGCTGCGGCAGCAATAACCGATCTGCGGCGCTATCAGCGCCGCAATCATCAAACCGACGAGGAACGCCTAACCGCCGCCCAACCCCAACCCGCAGGACAAAGCGGCAAAACGGGAAAACAGGGGCCACCTCATCCAACTTAGCAAAGAAGGATGGGCGAAGCACGCCGTCTTGTCGCGGGCAATAGTCCTACCTCTGGACTCCCCATGTGATCTGCTGATGGCATACCACTACCTCCTCATCGAGGAGCACAAGAAGCAAGTCAAGATGCAGGAGACGCTCGACAAACGCAAGAAAGCAGCCTCTGAGTCCGGTCTTACGACGAGCTGCGCTCTCCGCCATGGGACCCGGCTCTAGCACAAAGCGGAAACCAGGGAAACAAGCACCACTCGGTGGAAAACATGGACCCAAGGAGCGGGCGTGACGTGACCAACCCTCCACACATCG
This sequence comes from Avena insularis, assembly GCA_023614405.1. Lineage (NCBI taxonomy): Eukaryota > Viridiplantae > Streptophyta > Magnoliopsida > Poales > Poaceae > Avena > Avena insularis. Next base: position 22,138,298 of record CM042689.1, on the reverse strand, counting down.
TTCATGGATATGGACGCTGACGCAACATTACCGAAAACGCCACAAGCTGCGATCATGGCAGCCATCACAGATTCGGCTCACCCACCTCCGGAGGAGACCGAAAAGGGCCATGCATAGGTCCGCACTCACCGGACTAGGACTAATCGAGCTGCGCTCCACGAAGATGTCCCACGGAGCCGAAGAAGAAAGCTCCGCCAGCGCGATCGAGCCCCACTCCTCATCCAAGATGAAGAAGAACACGACCTTCCTCAAAGGAAGAAGAGCTCGCACCGCCATAAACACAACTACGACGCCAGAGACAGGCTTACACAGCGCAAGATCGACAAAGCACGCGCCAAACGCGCATGCTCATCCGAATCTGAGATGGATGAAGACGAAGGAGAACTCTACGGGGCTCGATGCTTCAGCAGATCCGTCCGGCGAACACAGATGCCACGCAACTTCAAGCTTCCTTCGGATACTCCGAAGTTCAACGACACGCAAGATCCAAAGTCCTGGCTCAGTGACCATCTGTCATCCGTTAAACTTCACGGAGGCAACAAAGAAACCGCCATGCAATGCCTTCACGCGGTGACAGCAACGGCACGGGTCCGGCTCAGCAGCCTATCATCGATCCATCCGGCCGGAGGAGCTCGCTTATAGCTTCATCTGAAACTTCAAAGGCACCAGCAAGAGGCCCGCCTCAATCGAAGAGTTGCGAGCCTGCACTCAGAGAACGGGTGAATCTATTCGCTCGTACATACTACGCTGGTCTACGACCAAGAACTCCGCAGCACACATCTCCGAAGAGCGGGCTATCGACGCCTTCAGGGACGGCGTCAAACGCCCAGACTTCAAGGAGAAACTTGGACGCGTAAAGCCCAAGACACTCGACCAACTCATGGAAATCGCCAATAGTTGGGCAGACGGCGAAGATTGCATCCAGCGGGCGCAATCAGATGAAGAGGACGACTACGGCCGAAGATGCGAACGCGGCAGCAAGAGGAGACCGCGCATCTACGAGGACCGCGACGGACCCGACATGGTCGCAGCCGGCTACGCCGACCGCCGTAATGACATCAGCCACAACAGCGGAGGATACCGCAGCGGAAACTTCCGCGACAACGGACGACCAACGCAGTCGTGGCAACGCCGCGACCGCGACAACGGACCTTCAGCATTCGACAAACTTTCGGGTCCATGCACCATCCACTTCTACATCGACAAGCAAGATGGCAAAAAGAAAACTGGCCACATGCTCAAGGACTGCCACGAGTTCCCGAAACTCAGCGAAGGCATGATGCAGATGAGGCAACAAGGTCCCATCCCTGCGTTCGGAAACGCGCCTGCGCTAGGCGAAATAGCACACGGAGCTCCTCCACCACCGCCTATCGGAGGCCCACATCAACCATTCGCACCAGCGCAAAACAACGCCGGGGTCGCATACCCCCCACCAAAAGGAGCACTCAATATGATACAGAAGGGACATCCGACCAATAGGGTACAGAAGAAAATCACCCGACAAATCAACATGGCCGTGACAACTCCACCTGCAATCCCTGAGTACCTCAGCGGATCGGAGTCCCACCATCACATTCACTCGCGCGGATCACCCTTGCCAGATCCCTCGCCCAGGTCATGCTGCCCTGGTGCTGGAGGCGCAGATCGGAGGCTTCGAGATGAGTCGCGTCTTCATGGACGGTGGCAGCAGCATCAACCTAATGTTCGCAAGCATTCTAGCAGCTATGCGGATCCTGCAATGCAGCCTGGAACAATCAGACACAACGTTCCACGGCATTGTCCCAGGGAAGGGCATCTTCCCCCTGGGCAAAATAGGGCTCGACGTCATCTTCGGGACGCCGGACAATTTTCGGCAGGAGCGCCTAGAATTCGAAGTAGTGGACTGGCCGTCGCAATACCACGCCATCCCCGGACGCGTAGCATTCGCAAGGTTCTTGGCCGTCCCATACTACGCATACCTACTACTCAAGATGCCAGGACCAAGGGGCGTCATCACAGTCCACGGGAGCTTCACCCGATCGGACCAATGCGACAGGGATTTCAACAAAATCTCCCAGTCTTTCGGCATGCAAGACGAGCTTGTCAAGCTCTGCGAAGTAACAGACAATGGGCTACCCCTAGTCACCAAGCAGAATGCACCTGACATGTCTTTCGACTCCACCATCAACACCAAGAAGGTGCAGGTCCATCCAACGGATGCCTCTAAAACGGCGCTGATCGCCAACGACCTCAACCCCGCATAGGAAGGCACGCTCGTCGAATTCCTCCGTGAGCTGAAATCTTACCGGTGTCCCTGGACATGCCAGAGTTCCCAGAATTTGCCGAGCACGCACTCAATGTCTTCCTGCACCAAGCCGCCAAGTCCATCCAAGACGCCGAGCCACGAGCCGAAGCTATCGGCAAAGAAATCAACAGATTACTCGCAGCAGACTTCATCCGGGAAATCAAGGAAAGCGAGTGGCTGGCAAACACAGTGATGGTCCCGAAGAAGGACACGGACATCCTGCGGATGTGCGTAGACTTCACGTCACTGAACAAACACTGCCCCAAGGACCACTTCCCTCTCCCTCGGATCGACCAGATCATCGATTCGACTGTAGGTTGTGAGAAACTCTCCTTCCTCGATGCCTACTCAGGCTATAACCAGATTCGACTCAAGGTCGAAGATCAAGAGAAAACGGCGTTCATCACACTGTTCGGAGTATACTGCTACAACACAATGCCTTTCGGGCTAAAGAACGCGGGTGACACGTACCAGCGATGCATGCAGGCCTGCCTCAAGGACCAGATCGGTCGCAACGTCCAAGTCTATGTCGACGACTTAGTCATCAAAACCAAGGAGGCAAGAACACTTATCGACGATCTCCGCGAGACGTTCGACAACCTCGATCGCTACAGGATCAAGCTCAATCCAGAAAATGCGCGCCCAAGGCCCCTCGAGTCAATCGCCGGTACTTCATCTCTCAACGAGGATCAAGCAACCCAAGAAAATCAAAGCTGTCATGACAATGGAGAAGCCGAAAACCTCAAGGGCGTTCAGAGCTCGAAGGCGAGTAGCGGCACTAAGGTGTTCATCACCGCATGGGTGAGAAGGCCCTACCATTCTACCAGCTCGCAAAGGCGCATAAGTTCGAGTGGACACCGAAGCCAACGACGCATTCGAAAACCTCAAGCTCCTCTCCACCTCGCCAGCTTTGGTCACGCCAAAAGAGCGCGAGCCCTCGTTGTCGCATATAGCAGCCACACACCGTGGTCAAGATAAGACCGTGGTCGAACGACCCGAAGAAGGCAAGACCCACGGGGTACAACGCCCAATTTACTACCTCAGCGAGGTTCTCACTCCAACAAAACTGCGGTACCCGCACTACCAGAAGCTGGCCTACGGCGTGTTCATGACGGCTCGATGACTGAGCCACTACTTTCAGGAGCATCAGGTGATGGTCGTCAACGAGGCACCCCTAAACAGCATCTGAACAATCCAGAGGCCACGGGGCGTGGCCCGTGGGGCATCGAACTATCACCACTAGACATCATCTACGAAGCGACACGCAATCAAATCTCAAGTCCTTCCGGACTTCCTGGTGCCTTGGATGGAGCTACAGCTGCGACACCCCGCACATGTCGCATCTGGACAATGCATTTTGACGGCTCCAAACGCGAAGCCGGAGCAGGGGCAGGAGTCATACTGACCTCCCCGCAAGGTGACAAGATGAAGTACGTCCTTCGGATGAAGTTCAGAGCCTCCAACAACGAGGCCGAATACGAAGCCCTCATCCACGGCATGAAGATGGCAAAAATCTGCGGCGCAACGTGCCTGGTCATCTACGGTGACTACAACCTTGTCGTCTGAGACGATGAATGAGTCACGCGCACGCTGAAAACATGATCGCAGCATCTGCGCTATACAACGACTCGAAGGAGAATTGACGGCTGCGAACTTGACGCGTTGGAAGAGAGAGCAACGAGGAGGCCGACAGACTCGCCAACATCGGCTCCACTTGTGCAAAGGTACCACCAGGTGTGTTCCTCGAACAGATCTGCGTGCCATCCATCAAGCGGAAATTCCCCAAGGGATCACCCCAAGAAGCAGAACACTCGGGGGCTACGCTACCCGAAGGTCACGAAGGACCCGAAAAGTTGGATACCGAAGTCGCCACGGTCAACCTGATGCAGGTCATGGCAGTCGAAGAAACTTGGACACGACCATACCTCCAATTCCTGATAAACGGAGAATTGCCAGACAGCCCGACAGATGCCCGACGCGTATCTCGTCGGTCAAAAGCCTTCACATTCATCAACGGCGAACTGTACAAACGCAGCATTACGGGCGTACTACAACGGTGCGTCACCATCAACGACGGCAAGGCCATACTCCAAGATATCCACGAGGGCATCTGCGGCCACCACGCAGGCAGCCGCTCCCTTGTCGCCAAAGCTCTACGAGTAGGATTCTATTGGCCAACGGCCATGAGCGACGCAAAGGACATCGTCCGAAGATGCAACGGGTGCCAACGGTTCGCCGACAAACCGCACGCACCTGGGTCCGAACTTCGACCCATACCCATAGCTTGGCCTTTCGCTCAATGGGGCCTTGACATGATCGGCAAACTGCCAAAATCCTCGAAGGGAGGACACGTCTTCCTCTTGGTCACAGTCGACAAATTCACCAAGTGGATCGAGGCCATGTCAGTCACCAACCAGAAGGGCAAAACCGCTGTCAAGTTCTTCGAATCCATTGTCTACCGATTTGGCGTACCACACAGCATCATCACCGACAACGGATCGAACTTCATCTCAGAAGAATTCCAGGACTTCTGCGAAGGCCTTGGGATCAATATCACGTATGCCTCAGTGGCGCACCCACAAACAAACGGGCAAGTGGAAAAGGCCAACGGCCTAATCGGTGCTGGCATCAAGAAACGCCTCATGAGCTCACTCGAGCACAAAGCTGGCAGCTGGACGAAAGAGCTACCGTCTGTCCTGTGGAGCTTACGAACTACGCCAAACAGCTCCACCGGCTACACACCGTTCTTCATGGTACACGGAGCTGAGGCTGTGCTACCAGCCGAAGTACGTCACCAGGCTCCACGAGTCGCCGCTTACAGCGAAGCCGAATCCATGGCTGCACTCGAAGATGCCGTCGACACACTCGACGACGCACGGGATATAGCAGCAGCTAGATCCGCGGTGTACCAGCAAAGTCTCCGCAACTATCACAGCCGCCGGCTGCGCCCCAGGTCCTTCGTCGAAGGAGACCTCGTCTTGCGACTCAAGCAAAAGCGACCGAACAAACTCGATTCGCCATGGGAAGGACCCTATGTCATCACCGAAGTCATCCCAGGTGGCGCCTATCGCCTCAAGCACGTGGCGTCTGGAGTCGCATACTCCAACCCGTGGAACGTCTCGCACCTGCGATGATTCTACCCATGACAATGGGCAATGTACCCCCTTTTACTCTCAATAAGGCTTACAACCAAGGCTACCCATCCGAACCATGTACCTCCTCCATTACGATGCAAATAAAGCTAAGTGTCTCGTCCCCAACCTTCGGTTGACTATTTCTCAGCAACTTTACTACATGCTACATACGCACTCGGGGGCTCCCCCCACCTCACGATTTTATCGACTGAGGACAAAACGTGTACACCTGAGTAGCTGACCACGTCAGGCAAACGAAAAGGGCACGTACTAAATCAAAGCACTGCGTGCTCGGGGGCTCCCCCCACCTCACGATTTCATCGACTGAGGACAAAACGTGTACACCTGAGTAGCTGACCATGTCAGGCAAACGAAAAGGACACGTACTAAAGCACCGCGTGCTCGCTTACAAGCGAACCTTTACAACAAAGGGCACATACACGCCCAGCCGCAATATACAAATTTTACATCTATCTGTTTATTTTCAGGTCCTACCTATTCTGAAGAATAGCCTGAGCACGCTGCTCAAACAAATCTACAATCTGTTCGGCATACTGCCTTACAGCCGCGTAATGCGGACGCATATTCCACTCACCACCATCTGGTCGAGGAGGTGGCCCAGTCGCCACAGCAGCCAAATCTACATCAGGGCGGTGCACCCTCACAAGAGACAAGGCAGCCTTCACCCCTGCGACAAGCTGCTGCCGCACCAGCTCCTTGACATTGCTGGCACTCCGAAACTTCGCCAGAAGACCTGCAAGGGTCGTCGGCACGCCATCCAACGGAAACATGACGTGCAGCACCGAGGACAGCGATGTCTGCACCTGGCGGAGCACCCGCGAAACCTGGAAGACGCGATCCTGCACCGTCGCCAGAACCATGGCACGATCGCGATCCATCCAAAAGAAGCCACCGGCTTCCATGTCCTGTTGAGTCAAGCAATTGACTCGAACAGCAATGCGCTCCTTTTCTTCCCTCGGAGCAAGATTCGCACCTGCGACAACCGCACAAAACAAGAGTAAGGCCAGCAGGCTCACCCGAAGGACTGAGCCACAGCCCGAAAGAAGGATCAACTTACATTGCAGCTGCTCGGACAGCCGACCCAGCTCCGCCATCAAGTACTCCTCTCTGGCTGCACTACGGTCTGCTTTGGACTTCCAAACGTCAGCACGACCGCGTAGCCCAAGCAAATCCCTCTCCAAGCTGCGCACGCGATCCCGAAGAAAAGCGAGCTGCGAGGAATCATCCAACGATGCTCGCAAGGGCCTTTCGGATGAAGTACCAACTGGGTCAACACCCGAAGGAACCTAAAGCAGAAGAAAAAGAAGGCACACAGACATTCAGCCAAAGATAAAGCCCAACTCGGAGGAATTCATTAAATAAGGCCACTGCGTGGCACAAGGATGGTGCTACAAAAGATATTTACAGCAAAAGTAAACTACATACTACCCTACATCTCCTATGCCTAAGGCGTAGGACACCGAAATCGCCTCGAGCCGATCGCCTAGCTCAGCCTCACCCTCTTGCCGAAGCGCTGCTCAGACAACAGTCAATGAGCTTGGGCCCATATCGCTCAAATGCAGCGGAGTAGGCAGCGAAGGCTACCTCTGATCCATCCGCAGCCGTCGGCATCCGAGAAGTGATCTGGGGCAAGTCCAACTCCGCCCCAGCCGCCATGGCCATCGCCAGCCCGACGGACGCGCCGATGCCCTTCTGCTTGCGCTTGTACGCTGCAGGCGCTTCGGCTGACAGAGCCTCTGCCAGGGCACCCACATCTTCAAGGGTTGCGCCCTTCGGGAAGAGCTCCTGGTAGAAGCGACCAAGGACCTCCTTCGCCTTGGCAAGGGAGTTGGCAGCGGTCTGCGGCGGTCTTCGACGCCGATGGCATCATCCAGAGCACTCCCGTGCTCCAGAGCACCGCGGTCAAACTCGATGCCTGCGGCATCTGAGACAAAACAGAAGAAAACATGAAGAAAGGCAACATAGAAGAAGACCCGAAGAAAAAGAAGCAAGTACAAAAGCTAGCACTCACCCGAAATAGCCTTGGCAGCAGCCATGAGCTTCTCCGCTACTCCTACCTCACGACCTGCGGCTTCCTGCTGCAGACGCTCTTTCGCTTCGGCTGCCTTCGACAGCTCCAGCTCAAGGCGCTCTTTCGCCTCAGCGGCAGCTTCTGCTCCAATTGGCCAAGGCTCTTCTTCAGAGCATCAACCTCACGGAGAGAGTCATTATGCTCCTCTGCATTCACAACAAGCCAGTGTCAACAAACAGGACAAGGATAAACAAAAAAAAGTACTACAAGGCAGACGAATACCTTGCAGCTGCTGCAGTTTCACCTCCAGCGTCAGGCGCTCCTCCACCAGCCGCTTGGCCTCTCGGACACAAGGCTGCAGGAAAAGGCAATAGCAGTAAGAGCAGGACTTGGGGGCTACGCCCAAAACAAAGAAGCAAACACAACATCAGCACACGAAGACGCCCGGGGGCTCCCCCCGTGACATGAAGCAGAAAAACTTACGTGCTCTGAAGGCGAACCCGCAGGCCCGCCTGCGAAATTCTGAGGTGCAACCACCAGCCTCTCCTGCACAAGAGGAACTGGTGCAGCACCACCCGAAGTCGCCACCGTCTGCGGAGGAGGCGACGCAATGTTCGACTCCCCCATCATCTCGCGCGCTCCATCACTAGAGACGTCGGAGGATTGCCTACATACGAATCAATCAACACAGGCGCAAAAATAACAAGTGAGCAAAAGACAAACAGTGGCAACAAGAACACTTACGAGCCCAACGCGCTCAGGTCAAAGATAGGAGAAGCCCTCCGGGCCCTCTTCTCCTCCTTCTTCTCCTCCTTCTTCTCTTCCTTCTTCCGCTTTGCTGGCGGGTGCGGAGCAACAGCTCGCACAGGAACAACAGGAATAGGAGAGGAAGAACCCCCCTGAACATCATCATGACGCTCAAGATCCCGAGGATTCCTGGGAGTCGGAGGAGTCGAGGCATCCGAAGACTCGCTCGAGCTCCGTGATCGCTTGCTCGAATGGTCCTCACTCGATTCGTCGGCATCCTCCGCCGGAGATCGCGCCGAAGGAGGCTCGGACACGGAATCCACCACTTCATTATCCGGGGCATTCGGATACCTTTCGGGCAATGGTGGTGCCATGCCTGGCACTTTGAAGCTCTACAAGATGAGAAGAAACTTTGTTAGCAAACAAAGGACACAAGTACACAACTGACAAAAACATAAGGGAAGCACTACGTGCGCAGATCTACACCTTCGGCACGACCAACGTCGAAGAAAAGGGAGGAGTCAGCGACTTCCCCGGGATTTTCTCGTCGGCCTTGAACTTCAACAGCACACGAAGAGCCCTGTCAAGTTCCACCTCGGAGATTTTCTCACTCGAAACCCTCGTCGGATCACGGCGCCCAGAGTAAAGGAACATCGGATGCGCCCTCGCCTAGAGCGGCTGCACCCGACGCTCAAGAAACACCCGGATGATGTCGACACCGTTCACCTCCTTCTCAGGAATCAATTGGAGCTCCTCCACCCGACGGTACAAGGCCTCTATCTCCGCCACCTCACCGTCTAAGATCTGATTTTTCCAGGATCTTTTCTTCACAATCAACTGGGAGGGGTCAAAAGGCACGAGACCAAAATCTTGCCCAGGCAGCACGGATTCACGGATGTAAAACCATTTCCTCCGCCAGTACTGGACAGATTCGGACATGGAGAAGGAAAAGAATTGAACATCGGGACTAAGAGAGATGATGAAACCCCCAATGGGGTACACACCATCCGAACCAGACTGCCTCCTCACGGAATACAGCTTACGAAAGAGGCCAAAGTGCGGCTCAATGCCAAGCCAACACTCGCAAAGCGTGATAAAACACGCAATGTGAAGAAGGGAGTTGGGAGACAGATGATGGAGTTGAACCCCATAGAAAAAGAGCAGCCCACGAAGGAAGTCATGGACTGGATACGCAAACCCACGCAAAACGAAGGCGACAAACATAACCCGATACCCAGATGGGGGACGGGGGATTACCTCATTGCCGGGGAGTCTCACGGCCGTCGTGTCCTGCGGAATCAGGCTACGCTCGTGCAGCTTGCGGAGATCGCTCTCCCGCGTCTCTGATCGCCGCCAGCCACCATCGGTGACACGAGCAGCGGCGGCGCCCTTCTTGCCTCCGGCGGCGCTGGTCCCCACTGCAGACGAAGACTTCTTTGGCTTCCCCATGGCGCTTCTGGCGGTGGTGGCGTTACAACGCAGCGAACAAAGGAAATGCGAAAGGAACTCTCACGCGCAAGAATCGCCGGCGCAAGGAGGCGATAAAAGCGAAGAACTGGTGCGGTGAAAACAAACCACGATTTCACCAAGGATTATAACAGCAAAAGACGACGCACGCTGGCCGTCCATCGAGAAGACCTAACGCCAACGGCAGATCTGGCCGTACACGTGTCAACACCAAAACGAACCGTCGTTCCCACGACGTCCACTACGCGCGGAAATCGAGGAAACGCCGTAATCATCTCCACGCCAACCGCGTGGTCAATTCAAAGTCAGGAAGTGGGACCCACACTTCGTCAAGTCAAGTCATCTCTGGTGTAGCAGACGCTTGAGGTCATCGATCGTCAGCACTGACGTCATCAAAAGCTATACTAGCACCAACTTCGGCTACAAAGCTAAGAGTACTCACTCGAATCTACGATTCGACTAAATACTTGGGGGCTACTCCTATCAGGAGCGCTGGTCGCGCACCCGAAGTACTTCCGGGTTAGCGGTACGCCCACAAGATTTTTCTACTACAGTTACATAATACAAAACTCGAGTCTCCGCCCGAGTCTACGACTCCGCCAGACACTCGGGGGCTACTCCAAACTGGAGCAATGGTCGTTCACACACAAAGATCTTCGAGTCCCACGTCGAGTCTACGACTCCACTACGGACTCGGGGGCTACTCCCATAGGGAGGATGGATTCAAGCATCCGAAAATTTTCGAGTCCTGCGGACTTAATGATTGAAACAATGCCTGAACTAAAAGTCTCCGTTTGAGTCTACGACTCGAACAGACACTTGGGGGCTACTCCCATAGGGAGCGCTGGTCGCGCACCCTATGAATTCTTCGACTGCGATCCTTCGGATCAGCATGCAAACTTTTCGGCAACTCTGCCCTAATTAACGCTAAGTGAGCAACGACCTCCTTGGCCACCCGAAGCACCTCCGCGGTGACAAACATTCGGATGCTGTGTCTGCGACACAAAGATAAGACCTACAGATATCATCTGATGGCCTGGCAACGCACCTGACTGCGCTCTGCTAGTATAAATCCATGCCAACAGGCGTGATGAAAAATCCCGACGGACGCGTTGGGTACATCATTTAAAATCACTGGAATTCCACTCCTGTAAGTCCTCCGCGGCCTGAGTCGAATTACGCCAGCATATGTTCCGGGTTCGAGTCGAGGGACTTGCACCTAAAGAAGATCGTGTTGTTTTGTCCTACGACGATTAACTGACCCTGATCTGTCGGGTGAGTCAGGCACACGCATCAATAATCCCTACACATTCTCTTGAAAGACAGAGCTGCGCCCGAAAGAATGAAGAGTCCTCAGCCGAATCTACGATTCGACTGAACACTCGGGGGCTACTGACATGGTTATACCCGACGGGTACATAACTTCAGCATACCTGGTCCAGCCCAAGGAAGGCCCATGTGACATATACGGCCCATGAAGATTTTCGGGTGGCCAAGGCCCATGACGCCTTTGGATCCTTGGAGAGCAAGACTAGAGTTCAAATACAACTTGTAACCTACTCGTATCGGTACCTGAGACCTAGCCTCCCCATATATAAAGGCTAGGAGGGTCCAACGAGGGGGACACCCAACAACGATTACACCCTGAGATTATGACATACACACCTCCACGCCAGATCGAATCTGCGCACCCCTGTAACCTTCGGTTCCGCCGTAATAAAAGAGCAGACAAGCAGGAGTAGGGTTTTCCCTCCGGGGGCCTGAACCTGGGTAAATCTCGTGTCCCCTGGTTGCTTGTCTGTTAACCGTGCCACGATCTCCAGCATCCCCATCTTCTCCAAAACCCAAGTCCATAACAATGAGCATTGACGAGATTAAACGTCGTCAGTATCCCTGACATAGTACACATTTTCCCAGTCACACACATAGATATCTAGCCCTCTCTTTCGCCACCAATATTTCCGTCTAATCTTGCGCCATCTGGGCGTCTCCTTTCGTCTCTCCAATCTGCGCCTTTCCAAAACCACACACTGGATTGGTCTCAATCGTACTACACAGCCCAAGCGTCTTCACGCCGATGGCTACGCTCCACGTGCATGCAGCAGCCAACCAATTGGCCGAGACTGGACCATGCATAACCAACCGATCGGATTCCGTCCGGTCCATGGATCAGATCCCCCCATGCAGAGCCGCACAAACCTCCATCGCAAACTGACGCATCCATTGCCGATCGAGCAGGGACAATAGGCATGGTAATAACAGAGCCGTGGGATTTGGATCTTACTACATGCCAGGATCAAAGCACGGAATAAGCATGTGGTTTATTAATCAATCCCATCTCGAAAGCACCTGATGAAGTGTACTATTCTTGAGTCTTGATGACAAAGGCTAGATGCCGATAGATCAACGGCATGAAAATGACCAGACGCTGCAGATTGTATATATGGGAGCTAGTGCAGATGTGTGCAGAACTTGATCTGGGAGCTAGTGAAAGCTCTCAACTTAGTTGGAAAACAAAGAAAGCACAGTGCAAGAGAGCAAGAGCATATGTCATTCCTATGTTAAAATATAGGATAGGCTTTAGGCCTATCTAACAATTTCAGAAAAATCTTTAAAGACCATTCATGGCAAAAGGAGTGGAGAAAGTTTAGTCTCACACGGCTAGTTAGGAGAGATTTTCACCAACATATAAGGTGAGCTCTTCTCCAACTAGTATGACTTTGTGTGAAGAGAAGAGAGGCGTTCTACACACGTGCTCCTTCTCTGCCATCCGCCTTGCCTATATTTTCAGTAATTTATTATGGGCATTTCTAGTAATTAATTACGGTTGTGCCTATATCTTGGAGAGTTCTCTTCTCTTTAGATACAGAAGAGAACCACTGCCAAGAGAGTTCTCTCGTCTCTAGATACAGAAGAGCGGGTGATCTCATTCCGTCCACCGCGTACACGACTGACGGAAGAGCAGGCCTCCGAAACCATGTCTCTCCAGATCCTGTACAGGAGAGGTGCGATTAGGTTTTTAGAGAGCGTCTTCGACGCAATTGCTCGCCTTCGATCCACTACTTCCACACATTCTTCAGCACTATGGCTACTAGAGCCAAACAGGCCGCCGCTGCGTCCAAGAGGGCAGCCAACGAGGCTGCCACCACCGTTGCTGCTACGGCCAATTGGCATACTGAAGTGTACCATATGCTAATCTCTATCTTACTTATTTCTGTATGTCTAGTACTAGTAATGTTCGTAGAAAACTCTCCAATTAATTATATATTTAATTTCATGTTGAATTTTTACGAATCATATTCGTTAAATTTTGTTTCCTAACTGTTGTGGCCAATGTTTTAATCTTTCATATTTCAGTTAAACAAATTTATGTCAAAGAAATCTTATACTCTTAAGTTGGGCGAGGAGGGGGCAATTGCCCCCCTCCACCCGTGACTTTCCGTACCAAAAATGTGGGCCGTCCGATTTCCCGTGGATTATATGCTTATATTTTTATTTATTAGCGGTACATCTTTTGCATATTACAAATTCATCGGATATTTCTGCAGCAACGAGATATGTTCTCAACGCGGCGAACCTACCGGCAACGGTATATGTCGTCGGTGTTGCATCGCCCGCACAACGCTGATTTTAGATTCGGGTCTTCCATTTGCCTGTTTTCTTTCCGTTCCATATGCGTTAGATGAGATTCCCGCATGATTAGGTAGGCCCCACCCACGTGCGCGCATAAGTCTCGTTGGTAACTTGTCCTAAGGCCTTTTATAATGGGTGTATCTTAGGTCTATATCCTAGGCAATTTGCTTATGTGGCAACATGGTTAATGAATAAAGAGAGTGATGTTGTATCTTAGCTAAGCTACACCTCCCGCACGTAACCATAGGCAAAAAAAACTTGGCTAATCTAATCACACACATGCATGAGCACAAAATCATTAAATACAACATCTCTAAGAAACTCCATCTAAGATACACCCTATTGTGATGATTGTTTCTTAAGTTTAATATCTCCTATGAAAACGTGCTAAGATACACTCCATTGGAAAAGGTCTAAGAAAACAGTTGTCTTCTCGTTTAGCATGAATCACGTATGCATGCGTCATGATCACAATTCCTGGCTTCTCTCCTCCAATTCTTTTCTTGCTAGCTATAAGGTTGGTCATAGTGATAAGTAACTTAGTCTAGCTATAAGTAGTAACATCTATATGTTACTAATTAATGTTACTATTTTTATAGTGGAAAGTAACATGTGTGTGGTGTCATCCAAGAACTTATTAATTAGATTGTAGATTTATATGGTCTTGGTATGTGTGATGTTATGGTAACTAGCTAAGTTACTATCTTCCTCTCTTTCTTCATTAATTATCATGCCATGTCACCAATTTACTTACTTGGCATTATATGTACATGCATGTTACTTGCTAAGTTACTCCCACTATGACTAGCCTAACTGTCTCGTGATTTTTTTATTAGGACTTAATTAATAGGATGGAGGGGCTGAGAAAGAAGGTTAGCTAATTTTACACACCTACGCCTTAAGTTGTGGACAAATTTGAGAATTGTTTTTACGAACTAAGCTACACTTATGGATATATTGCTATGGAATTTTTTGACGAACGCGTCGGGGGTTAGGTGATTGGAAAGAGGGAAGGAAGTTGCTTTGAGAAATCTCTCACAGTTGCCGTGTGGTTGACATGCTCGACTGTAATAGAATTTTGTAAGCATCTTTTCATAAGTCTAGGTGTTGTTGGATTATCGACAACTACGCCATAGGGGGTTTGAAGGCGTTGAGAAGATGGGGTGTAAAACGTCGGATGTTTCAGAAACAGTGAACACAAGTTTACCCAGGTTCATATCCGACTGCGGTGATCAGATCCTACTTCTGCTAGCAACCCAGTAATATATCGGCGAGAGGTTGGTGAACACAAGTTTATAATGATCATGCCTTACTCACCAATATTGAATGCTTATACCAAGTATAAGTGACATTGGTGAATAAAACATGATTGAACCATAGTATAGATATATTATCCTAGATTAGCCATGACAAGTCATATTAATGTAATGAGAGGTTGGAGTATAAGATACCGGAATCAAGTAGAGATATGATAGTATGATTAAGATAATGTTAGAGCAACATTGGATTAAAGAAGTAGTATTTTCCTCTTGGGAAATACTAACTCTTGAGATGAAGTAAAGTACATATATATACAGCTACTAGGGTAGTATTAGTGATGGATGATTAAGGAAGAGTATGATTGAAGTTAGAAGTAACTACTTGTTGGATTGGGGATTATCAACATCAGAGTAGTTGATATACCCAAATATAAATATGAAAAGATTAAGAAATGCTTTAGAATCCAGCTCATTGGAATTACAAGAGGTGTTAGAAGCATAAAAGGTGGATAAGAATATCCTTGTGAAGCAAAGCTCATCATGTTAGCACATGATGATGGATATAAAGAAGTAATATATCTAGGAAAGGAATTCCTTAATCAGAAGTCCAGAATTATGAAGTATGGAATATAGGAATTCTTGGTAAACACTAGACCCTAGATCTTTACCAAACATATTATCCATTTCATCTAATTGATCTATCATCTTGTTTCCACAATGATTTATAGGAATATTTTCCTATAACAAATCAATTAAGCACATCTTTATCATTTATAATTAACATAACCATATGTGCTTAGGAGTTATTTTATCAAATCCTTTTCATGAGGCATTCTTGATAACATCATTCTGATCTCAAACATAAAGACAATGTGTTTAGCCATTAATCTTTATTCATATCAACAAAAGACTACAAATGTATCAAGAACCCTTAAACCCTAGGGTGAGTAATTACAATTCAGAACTCTAAACTTATTAATAAGTTTTCTCATCAACATTTCATAAATATTCTATCTATAATCATGAGACAAAGTCCTTAATTCATTTCTCTAACCGCTTATCCCATATGAACATGGAATAAGTGGGGATACAATATTATAAACCATCCTATCCTATACTATGTAATTAAATACACATAAATAAACCCTATGAATATTATTAAACATTTTAAAACTTAATTACTCCAAATAAAAGTGAAACAATGTTATAGAAAAGAATATATATATAAAGGAAATAAAGAAAATATCACAATACATAATAAAAGTTCACAAATTGATTCTTAATAACTTTATTGTTGCTGCAAGTATTTAGCAAATAAAATTCCAAAAAGAAAAGTTCAAACCAAATATAAAAATACAAACCTGAAAACAAAACAGAAAATGAAAAAGGAATAAAACCAGGAAAAAACAGAGGAAACACCAAATCTGGCCCACGGCCCATTTCCTTTTCTCTCTATTCGTCGCCCGCATGTCACAGCCAAACTCCTCCTCGCTCATGACCCCACTTCGCCTAGTCGCATAACCTTTTCTTTTCTTCCTCCTCGGGACTGGCGACAAGCAGCTGCGTGGAGGTGCTCTCGCCATCGATCTCCCGGCGCCGTGATGCTCGCCCGGCCCTGGCCGAAGATAAGAACCTCGTGACGTGGTTCTCTCCTCTAAATCCTTCATCCTTATCCTCACTTTCTTCCTGTCCTTTCCATCGGCAACCGAGAACCTAGCCACAGTCATCGGAGCACGCCGGCATGTGGAGTTCGTCCCGGAGTCCATGGAGTGGTCCAGGAGATGCGCCAGCGTGCGTAGATCGTCTGTGGGGAGCACCGCATCAGGAGGAGCTCAGATGGAGGCAAATTTCTCGAATCCTTTTCACGGTGGTCGTCGGAATCCGCAGAATTGCGCTCATCTCCGTTCACCGTCATCGACAACGATCACGCAGCTGCACTCAGGGTACATTCACGCATCTCTGGACCTATTATTGTTTCCTAATTCATCCTCTAGCAAGAATTCGTCGTGAGGCCAATGAGTGCCGCCGTATTTTAACTCGCCGGAGTAGCCACCCTATTCTACTCACTGCATCCAGCCGCTTCGAACGCACCCTTTCAATTGAATCCGCGTGCCATATTTTGGCGGCGCCGCCGTGTTCTGGCGTGATGACGTCAAAATCCGATGAGGTGACGTCATCATTGACCTGGTCCAGAGTTTGACTCAGTCTAAGCCCATGTGGCATCTAACGTGGCTATGGCCCATCTGTCATTGTCTAGGAGTAAGAATAGAAATGGTAACAAATGCATTTGCTACTCTGAGGTATGCCATGTGGCAACTGGCCCACGGGTCAGGGACCCTGGGTAAGTTTACCTCTGGTGTAAAAAGTTTCATGTCTGTTTAAGAAATAATTTAAAATATATAATTCAAATAGTAATATTATAGAAATGAAATAAAAGAATTAAATCTTGTTTAATTAATAACTTTTGTTTTATAAATCAGAAAAATCCATATAATATATGAAAATGTTTAGAAAAATAAAATCTACAACTTAACACCATTATCAAATACTATTATGATAATTATTTAAATAAATAGTATTTAATAAAAGTTTTATAAATAATAAAACTTTGAAAATTCATATTTTAATATTAGTAAATATTAAAAATATAAATAAAATACCATTTTTTTAGAAAAATAAGAATTATAATTTGAAACTATAATCATGCATTATTAGTCCACTTAATTAAATATTTGTTATTTAATAAGTCTTTATAAAGTAATAAACCTTAAAATCATATCTTATTATCTATAAATCACAAAAATAAATGTAATATACCAAAATGATCACAAAAATAATACCTACATGTTAAAAATGACATATTACACTTTTGAGTTAAATAAAAAGTTAAACACTTTTATAACTTGAATTTAAACCTATCTCTTAAATTAATAATTCTTATAAAGGTAAATAAAACTTGTAAATAGTTCTAAAAATTAATCAATTGAGTCTAATAAATAGTATTAATCTTAAATATTCGTAGTGTGCATTCAAAATGAATTAACCACTTTAAATATAATTTTATTAAATTATCTCTCAACCATTAATGTAGATTACTTTATAAAAGGATTCTTAATTAATATAAAACCTCCAAGAATAATTATAATAAGATAAAACCCATTCTTTATGTTAACCACAAGTTTATAAACAAATCAAAACACTATAAGTGAGTTCATAAGTAGTAAATAATATTGTTTACTTATTCATAAACCTTAACCACACCTTATAGGGAGATAAATCCCTTTATACCATTATAATGTAAAGAAACCACTACTCCAATAGAAGTAATGCCATTCTTAAGTAACTTTAAAGAAACATTATAAGGTGAACAAGATTTAAGTATAATGCTAAAAACTTTATTATATGTTTTATAGTTAACTTTGGTCTATTATAATTAAGTTATAAAGCATCTCAAGTCCAAACTATTCAAGCAAGCACAAACAACATCAATCACATTTAATTAACCACAAATATTGTTTAAACCTTAGTAAAGAAATCTTTTCTTCAAATGTTATTCTTTTTGCCACTTCAAACATCAAATAACAATTAATAATAATCACATTAAGCTTTACTTATATACCTAGGATTGTTATCATTTAAAGTCTTTATAAGTGACATTACTTGTAAAGTAAAACTTGAAGATAAGGCTATTCTTATATAAGCAGTCTTTGAGTAGCATTCCACAACTGTGTATCTCATTGTTTTATGATATTATAATTACATATTGTTTCCCACACACTCACAAGCCTTAATAAGAAGCACATGTATGAAACTTAATCTAAAAGGGCAACACATTCCAAGAAAAACCAATTCCAGTATCCAAACCCCAAAACAACGTTATTCTCGAGATTCGCGTTTATCAACTTGCATTACATTACTTATGCATAAAAGCATCTTGCTTCTTTAAAAATTAGTCCTTACCGGACCAATGATGCAGATTTCAGCTATTGGATTTTATATTGTCTTGAAGACCTTGAGTGCATAATCTTGCAATCACAAAGGCAAGTTCACACTTGCTCATGTCCTTTGATTATTTTCTATAAAGTATTTACGAATCCAGTGTTGTCATCACCTGCATTTGAAAAAGGTCAGAAAACACTATTTTCATAATAATGTGATTATAGGTTATTTACCATGAGGTACTAACCTACTATAAGAGTTCCGATGGTAAAGGAACATATTATCTAGGACTTAACAACCAATGTCGCCAGTGATTCTTGCGCCGTATATTACGCATTGACCATGAGATTTGGAATGGGACGGAGAAGTCAGCTGTATCTTTTCCCTCTCGCATGGAGCCGGATGTGCGGGTCATGGCTGTTATCACTCGTAGCGTGCATATTATATGGTAATTCATAGATGATATGCTGAGGGGTTTCGCAGCATAGTAAATCAAAAAAATTCTACGAATGCGAACAAGAAAGCCAAGATCTAATCTAGGAGATGCAATCAACGAGAGAGATAGATGAGATCTTCATACCCTTGAAGAAATCAAGACATGAAACGCTCAATGAACGTGGAGTGCCCAAGAGTATTGTGTCCGATAGGGAACTCAATTCACTTCCCATTTTTGGAGACACTACATGAATCATTGGGAACGAGGTTGGAATTCAAGTCGCTTTTCATCCTCAAACCGATGGACAAACAAAAAGAACTAATCAAATTCTTGAAGACATGTTGAGGGCATGTGCCCTAGACTATGGAGCCAGTTGGGATGAAAGTCTGCCTTACGCAGAGTTTTCTTATAACAACAGCTATCAAGCCAGCATTGAGATGGCATCGTTTGAGTTTCTCTATGGAAGAAAGTGTACCACCCCATTGTTATGGAATGGTGTGGGAGAAAGAAGTTTATTTGGGCCAGATCTTATCAAAGAAGCCGAAGAGAAGGTCAAATTGGTTAAGGACAGGTTGAAGATAGCACAGTCCCGACAGAAAAGCTACGCAGATCCTAAGCGTAGAGAAGTCACCTACGAAGTTGGTGATAGAGCCTATCTTAGAGTGTCACCACTTCGAGGAGTGAAAATATTCGGAGTCAAAGGAAAATTGGCACCAAGATATGTTGGGCCATTCAAGATTTTGAGTCGCAAAGGAGAAGTTGCCTATGAAATTGAATTGCCAGATTCTCTGTCAGCTGTCCATAATGTGTTTCTTGTGAGTCAGCTTAAGAAATGCCACCCAGAAATGGAAGAAACTTCTTTGAAGGATACTATACCTTTGGAGGAAGTTCAACTAGAAAGTGATCTCACTTATGAAGAGAAACCTATCAAGATTCTTGAGACTGCAGAAAGAGTCACAAGGACTAAGACTATCAAGTTTTGCAAAGTGCAGTGGAATCATCATTCCGAAGAGGAAGCAACATGGGAAAGAGAAGATGATCTTCGGAAAGACCACCCTCACCTATTTGCTAGCCAATCCGAATCTCGAGGGCGAGATTCACCTTAAGGGGGTTAGATTTGTAACATCCCTAAATTCATGATTTCAAAGATTGCATATCATTCATGCATGCATATAGTTTTGAGATCAATTTCAAACTCATTTCAAGAAAACAGAAGCACATAGTGCTATCATTTTATGTGAGCAAACTTAAATCAAATGGCCATCCCCAATTGAGAGCTTGAATGTTTTAAACCAAGTTTGTTTGCTTCCCCTGTTGATTGGATTGAGTGTGGAATTTGAACAAAGTTTTACAAAATAGAAATGTCTTCTAAAACCATTTTCAAACATTTGCAAACCAAGTGCAATGTCACTGTTATTTTGTCTTTCCAAAAATGACCAAGCCAACTCAAAGTGACCTCATGGTTTTATGCCAAGATTTGTGACTATTGCACACTGCAAAAGTACAGAAAAGATTAGAATTCAAATAGAGTTTGAATTCATTTGAAAACCAATCCAGAAAATCAAAACAGAAAAAGAAAAGGAATAAAGAAATGGAAAAGGGTCGGCGCCAGGAATTGAGCCCAGCAACAGAATCAGCCCATTTAGCCCACCCGGGTCCCCTCTCTCTCTCTCGCACGCCTAACGGACCCCACTCCCTCTCTCGCTTAGTTCGACAAGCTGCCCTCTCCACGCCACTCCTTCTTCCCCAAATCTGCTACAGACGCCTTGGCCGCTGTCGCGTTGATTTCTCGGCGTAATTGCCATTGATTCGCTGAGCGTTTCTTGTCGAGCCTCCGCCTACTTAAGCACCTCCCCACTCCGCTCCATTCCCCTCACTCAATTTCATCTCCATGCCCCCAGGCTGCTCGCAACTCGCCAGACACCGCCGCAGCTCCGACGACCTCCGGCAGCAAATTCCGGTGAGTTCCGACCGCCCCTATGCCTCTGATTCAAACGAATGTGCCCAGCGAGATCTCGTGCATCTTCTGATACTCTTCGCTTGCCTGCTCGTGACCCAGGACACCGTCTCCGTCGTTCAAGAATCGACCGAGCCGCTCAACTCCGACCAATTACGGTAGCGAGCGCCGCCTTTGCCCCCCTTTTGCATACGAGGATGTTCGTCACTGTCTTGCGCGTCTCCTAATCCATCTGGTTCGTGCTAGGGCGACGCGAAACCTCGGCAACTACATCGTCTGCAACCACCCGACGCCGTGCACGACTCCGACAAGCTCCAGCAGCCCCTGCCGTGCGCCCCTTGCCAAGCCACCTCCACGTTGAGCTTCGCCTCGACCCTGCGGTTCCGGTAAGCATCCTCTCCACTCCCCGGACGACCTAGAACGCCAGCGCCACCGCTGACAGATGCGCCGCCGCCAGTCGCCGCCGCTAGCGCCGCCAGTCTATGGTCGAGGCAACAACAGCCGTTAGATGTAGATCTGGCGGTTTAGATTAGATCCGAGCGAATCGTTTTCTTTGAATCTGGCGCGTTGGATCTGACTTGATCCGACGGCGCGGAAGGATGATCCTGAGCGAAGCGGTATCGACCAATAGGATAGCGCCGCGTGGCTAGGGTTTAGTTTAAAAACAGAATTTGAATCAGATTTATAACCAAATTTGATTTAGCTATAACTTTTGATCCACACGTTAGAATTTGACAAATTTTATACCGTTGGAATCAGGAGAACAAGCCCTTTCGGTTTATGCAATGTGTTTAGTGTTTAGCTTCTGTTAAAATGATTTTTATTGCAGAAACTTGTTTAGGACTATTTTAAGTATATGAATTGTTTAGGAAATTGTTTTAGTGTCAAATAAACTTGGTTTGGTAAGTTTTTGACTTGATTATGATTCAGTACTATGCACTTGCTTGGTTGAGTTTTAAAAATCATTCCTTAGCATCTTGCATGCATGCATATATATTTTTGATTGTATATGTTTTGTATGTGATTGTGGCTACATTCTATGTGTAGATTTTGGTGCTAGTGATTGTGATTGTGAAGAGTGCTACTCTCCCAACTACCAAGGCAAGTGGTACTTCATGAATATTACTATCCCTATATTTTCATACAAGCATTAGAAGTATTTTGCTAAGTCTTGCATGTTACTATTTTGCCAAATGCCATGTTGGGAAATCCTAAGTAGTTGTAGAATTGCTAGGGAATTTCTAAGTTAAGTTACTATCTATGCCATGCTTAGCCTAGCTAGTAGCAAACAAGGGTTGGTAAAATATATACATGCTATGGTGAAAATATTTCTAAGTCTTTGGACTTATGTTTTTCTTAATAAAACAACTAAGTCAATGAATCACCTGGATGGAAAGGAACTTGATTGGTGGTTTTTGGTTGAGTGGTTACACAAGGCCCATGGCTATGGTTTACCTTGTGTATCTCACTTGTGGAAAGCCACCCAGGAACAAAGGGATTTTAGAGGCCAAGTGTTGAGAAGCTTCTAGTGCAGCCACTTGGCAATATGGGCTCTACCTAGATCACATAAGTTGCTAGAACTTAACCATTTGGACAGTTGGTGGTAGTGGGAATGATAGGTTGGAGCGCGTCCATTTGGTCTAAGGAAAGGCTTCTGAAAGGTCCTGTCTTGGGAAACCCAGTCTGGTGGGGAAAGTGCACAACCTCTGTAGATGGAAAAATCTAAGTACTTAGCCAAGTCCATGGCAATGGACAACTTGAGCATCAAGGCACGGAAGCTATCAAGAGTCTCATCATTCCAACTTCTAAGTAAAAACTTGTGGGTGAACAAGGGTGAAGGACCTCAATGTCTATTGATGGTTTCTTGGGGAAAGTTTTGACAAAGAAAAACTTAGTGATTTCAACTAATAGGAAAAACCTATTTTGAGCAAAGCAAGCCACACTTAGCCAAAATGCATATAGTAATGTAGTCCACCTAAATTTTACGAAGGTATCACTTGCCAATACTATTCCAAAGTATTGACCCACTGTGGTTGTAACTTGTGATGTTGCAGGTTACTCTGATGAAGATTAGGTGTCATGAGTCTACACTCAACATGTTTGCCTGTGGCACATGAAGATGAAGACTTATATTTATTTACTTATTCAAACTCTTGTATTAGGCCTGTGGCCTTGAGTTGTAAAGACTATGTTATCTCTAGAATGGATGTAATAAATGACCTTTGTATCTGTGTACTTCATCTTAAACTGTGGATGCTAGCAATGATCCAGGGACTAGCATTGCAACCACAGGGATCCTTTTCCTTTACAAAGGAGGGATCTTACAGTTATTTTATCAAATCCTTTTCATGAGACATTCTTGATAACATCATTCTGATCTCAAACATAAAGACAATGTGTTTAGCCATTAATCTTTATTCATATCCACAAAAGACTACAAATGTATCAAGAACCCTTAAACCCTAGGGTGAGTAATTACAATTCAGGACTCTAAACTTATTAATAAGTTTTCTCATCAACATTTCATAAATATTCTATCTATAATCATGAGACAAAGTCCTTAATTCATTTCTCTAACCACTTATCCCATATGAGCATGGAATAAGTGGGGATCCAATATTATAAACCATCATATCCTATACTATGTAATTAAATACACATAAATAAACCCTATGAATATTATTAAACATTTTAAAACTTAATTACTCCAAATAAAAGTGAAAACAATGTTATAGAAAAGAATATATATAAAGGAAATAAAGAAAATATCACAATACATAATAAAATTTCACAAATTTATTCTTAATAACTTTATTGTTGCTGCAAGTATTCAGCAAATAAAATTCCAAAAATAAAAGTTCAAACCAAATATAAAAATACAAACATGAAAACAAAATAGAAAATGAAAAAGGAATAAAACCAGGAAAAAACAGAGGAAACACCAAATCTAGCCCATGGCCCATTTCCTTTTCTCTCTATTCGTCGCCCGCCGGTCACAGCCAAACTCCTCCGCTCGCTCCGCAGCAGCCCACTTCAGCCTAGTACCGGCCTGCATAACCTTTTGTCCTTTTCTTTTCTTCCTCCTCGCGACCGGCGACAAGCAGTTGTGTGGAGGTGCTCTCGCCGTCGATCTCCCGATGCTGTGATGCTCGCCCGGCCCTGGCCGAAGATAAGAACCTCGTGACGTGGTTCTCTCCTCTAAATCCCTCATCCTTATCCTCACTTTCTTCCTCTCCTTTCCGTCGGCAACCGAAAACCTAGCCACAGTCATCGGAGCACGCCGGCATGTGGAGTTCGTCCCGGAGTCCATGGAGTGGTCCAGGAGATGCGCCAGCGTGCGTAGATCGTCTGTGGGGAGCACCGCATCAGGAGGAGCTTAGATGGAGGAAAATTTCTCGAATCCTTTTCCACGGTGGTTGTCGAAATCCGCAGAATTGCGCTCATCTCCGCTCACCGTCGTCGACAACGATCACGCAACTACACTGTGGGTACATTCACGCATCTCTGGACCTATTATTGTTTCCTAATTCATCCTCTAGCAAGAGTTCGTCATGAGGCCGACGAGCACCGCCGTATTTCAACCCGCCGGAGTAGCCACCATGGTTCTGAGCGTCGGGATAGCACCCTATTCTACTCACTGCATCCAGCCGCTTCGAACGCACCCTTTTAATTGAATCTGCATGCCATATTTTGGCGGCGCCGCCGTGTTCTGGCGTGATGACGTCAAAATCCGACAAGGTGACGTCATCATTGACCTGGTCCAGAGTTTGACTCAGTCTACGCCCATGTGGCATATGACGTGGCTATGGCCCATCTATCATTGTCTAGGAGTAAGAATATAAACGGTAACAAATGCATTTGCTACTATGAGGTATGCCATGTGGCAACTGGCCCACGGGTCAAGGACCCTGATTAAGTTTAGCTCTGGTGTAAAAAGTTTCATGTCTGTTTAAGAAATAATTAAAAAAATATGATTCAAATAGTAATATTATAGAAATAAAATAAAGAATTAAATCTTGTTTAATTAATAACTTTTGTTTTATAAATCATAAAAATACATATAATATATGAAAATGTTTAGAAAAATAAAATCTACAAATTGACACCATTATCAAATATTATTATGATAATTATTTAAATAAATAGTATTTAATAAAAGTTTTATAAATAATAAAACTTTGAAAATTCATATTTTAATATTAGTAAATATTAAAAATATAAATAAAATACCAAAAAATTAGAAAAATAAGAATTATAATTTAAAACTATAATCATGCATTATTATTCCACTTAATTAAATATTTGTTATTTAATAAGTCTTTATAAAGAAATAAACCTTATTAAAATCATATCTTATTATTTATAAATCACAAAAATAAATATAATATACCAAAATGATAACAAAAATAATACCTACATGTTAAAAATGTGATATTCCACTTTTGAGTTAAATAAAAAGTTAAACACTTTTATAACTTGAATTTAAACCTATCTCTTTAATTAATAATTCTTATAAAGGTAAATAAAACTTGTAAATAGTTCTAAAAATTAATCAATTGAGTCTAATAAATAGTATTAATCTTAAATATTGGTAGTGTGCATTCAAAATAAATTAACCACTTTAAATATAATTTTATTAAATTATCTCTCAACCATTAATGTAGATTATTTTA
Organism: Avena insularis; assembly: GCA_023614405.1. Lineage (NCBI taxonomy): Eukaryota > Viridiplantae > Streptophyta > Magnoliopsida > Poales > Poaceae > Avena > Avena insularis. Next base: position 22,112,737 of record CM042689.1, on the reverse strand, counting down.
TAAAAGGATTCTTAATTAATATAAAACCTCCAAGAATAATTATAATAAGATAAAACCCATTTTTTATGTTAACCACAAGTTTATAAACAAATAAAAACACTATAAGTGAGTTCATAAGTAGTAAATAATATTGTTTACTTATTCATAAACCTTAACCACACCTTATAGGGAGATAAATCCATTTATACAATTATAATGTAAAGAAACCACTACTCCAATAGAAGTAATGTCATTCTTAAGTAACTTTAAAGAAACATTATAAGGTGAACAAGATTTAAGTATAATGCTAAAAACTTTATTATATGTTTTATAGTTAACTTTGGTCTATTATAATTAAGTTATAAAGCATCTCAAGTCCAAACTATTCAAGCAAGCACAAACAACATCAATCACATTTAATTAACCACAAATATTGTTTAAACCTTAGTAAGGAAATATTTTCTTCAAATGTTATTCTTTCTGCCACTTCAAACATCAAATAACAATTAATAATAATCACATTAAACTTTACTTATATACCTAGGATTGTTAACATTTAAATTCTTTATAAGTGACATTACTTGTAAAGTAAAACTTGAAGATAAGGCTATTCTTATATAAGCAGTCTTTGAGTAGCATTCCACAATTGTGTATCTCATTGTTTATGATATTATAATTACATATTGTTTCCCACACACTCACAAGCCTTAATAAGAAGCAAAAGTATGAAACTTAATCTAAAAGGGCAACACATTCCAAGGAAAACCAATTCCAGTATCCAAACCCAAAAACAACGTTATTCTCCGGATTTGCGTTTATCAACTTGCATTACATTACGTATGCATAAAAGCATCTTGCTTCTTTAAACATTAGTCTACCGGACCAGTGATGCAGATTTCAGCTATTGGATTTTATACTGTCTTGAAGATCGTGAGTGCATAATCTTGCAATCACAAAAGGCAAGTTCACACTTGCTCATGTCCTTTGATTATTTTTTGTAAAGTATTTTACAAATCCAGTGTTGTCATCACCTGCATTTGAAAAAGGTCAGAAAACACTATTTTCATAATAATGTGATTATAGGTTATTTACCATGAAGTAATAACCTACTATAAGAGTTCTGGTGGTAAAGGAACATATTATCTAGGACTTAACAACCAATGTCGCCAGTGATTCTTGCGCCGTATATTACGCGTTGACCATGAGATTTGGAATGGGACAGAGAAGTCAGTTGTATCTTTTCTCTCTCGCATGGAGCCGGATGTGCGGGTCGTGGCTGTTATCACTCGTAGCATGCATATTATATGGTAATTCGTAGAGGATATGCAGCATATGGGTGGGAGCCCTCAACGTCCCACGATAGTTCCAGATCTCGAACAGTCTGCATCGCCATTGCCGTAATTCAATAGGTGGGCTGGCGTACACCATGGAGACATGCGGGGTCGCGGAGAAGTCAGTGATTGGCTTGGATCTTAGTCTGGGCCTCACTCCAAGGAAGTGTGAACGAACCTGCAATTCAGATGTGAAACAAAGCTAAGATCTCTCATGGGTAAAGTGACGCACCTCTGCAGAGTGTAAGAACTGTTACTTGTTACTCCCTGTTCCGGGAAGGAGCTGCGAACGCGGCGGGAAAGGAGATCCATGAAAGTTCTGGTAAACCTGTGAAGGCTAATGGACATAGCTTTTCAGAATAAAAGCAACCTTTGAAGAAATGTTTATGAAAACTTGCATTGCCTACGACCTATGGTATGTGGCTATAGCTATAGTGCATCAAACACTCCTTTTCTAGTGAACTTGCTGAGTACGCTCGTACTCAAAGTATCTTCTTAACCCTTGTTAGGTTCTAAAGCCAGTATAGACAATGTTTACATCAAGTTATGCTCCAGGAATCATCATTAAAAGCTAAAGTTCTTCAATAAAGTCAAGAAAGTCAACATATACATCAACTCAAGTGAAGACGAAGTTATTGATTAGATAAGAATATAATCTCTAACCATAGAACCTATTTCTGTAGAGTACTGCAATAGCAGCAATACAAGCCAAATAGTTAGATGCTAATTTTATTAGCATAAGAGTTATGAGTTGTTTATTTCTGATTCTTCTTTGTAAGAAGTTTCTTCTCTCTCTTTAACCTAGAGTGTTCTCTAGATCTTGTGTGAAGAGTTGAGTTGTAACCTATAGTCATGTCTTGGACCTGCTATGTTTCTGTTGTACTACTCTGAGGGATGTAATACTAGTGAACGGTGTTTCATTGGTGTTATGTCAACGACTATAGTGTACTACATCATGCAGTGGTATGCTGGGTCACCGCACAAATAGGTTGCAAGAACTTAGCCAGATGGACAGTTGGTGGTAGGGTGATAGGATGGAACGTGTCCATGGTGGTCTAAGGGAATGCTTCTGAAAAGTCTCATCTCGATGCATGTCGAGTCTTGTGGGGAAAGTGCACCACCTCTCGAGAGGGTAAAACCTAAGTACTTAGCCGTGTCCCCGGAAACGGACAATTTGAGCATCGAAGACATTGAAGCAAACAAGGATCTCCTCATCCCAATTTCTAAGTTAAAAACTTGTGGTTGAACCAGGGTAAAGGTTCACCAATGTCTATTGGAGGTTCCTTGGGTGATTTGATAAACAAAATCTTAGTGTTTTCAACTAATAAGAAAAACTCTATTTTGAGCAAAGCAAGACTAAGCTACACTTAGCCAAATTCATATAGATGTTAGATACTACTATTCTACTAAGGTATCACTTGCCAATACAATTCAAAATGTATTGACCCACTGTGGCTGTAACTTATGATGTTGCAGGTTACTCTGATGGAGATTAGGGTTGCGAGTCTACACTCAACATGCTTTCCTATGGCACATGAAGATGAAGACTTATAGTTATTTACTTTATGTTATGAACTCTATTTATTAGCCTTGGGCTATTGAGTTGTAAAGACTATGTTACCTCTGGAATGACGATGTAATAACGACCTTTGTATCTGTGTACTTCATCTTAAACTTTGGATGCTAGCTTTTGATCCAGGGACTAGCATTGCAATCACAGGGACCTTTACCTAAAAATGTGGGGTCTTATAGTTCATCACATCATTCCAACAATGTTGTGACCTTGTTATTAACAACATCCAATGTCCATGATCAGGAAACCTTTGATCATCTTGTTAATCAACGAGCTAGTTTATAAGAGAGGAATAACTAGGAACTTTCTTTTTGTTTATTAAACACACATGTATTAATGTTTCCATATTAATACAATTATAGCATGCAAAATAAACATTTATCATAAATAAGGAATACGATAATAACCACTTTATTATTGCCTCTCGGGCATATTCCATTCAGTCTCCCACTTGTATTAGAGATAATAATCTAGTTTAGAAACTTTGCGCATTGAACACATATGGATTTCTGGTGTTCCATATACGTGATTGAAAGTGGTTAACATAATCTACAGATCTGACGCTTTCAGATCCATGTGTATTTGCATGTCTTTGCATCTTCACGCATCACTCATTCTCTAATGAGATGGCATTGTATAAATTTGGCCTTTTGGTGAGACCTTTAGTTCCTTGGGTTAAACATATTGATATATTTGTCGTACAATATATCTTCATAGTAATAGCCCGTTGTGAACCACACCTTAGTTTGATAACAAACTACTTGACACAAATTCCCTCCTTTGCTGCTACTATAGCAGTCATATACTTAGCCTTTTTGTTGTAGTATCTGTCATCATGTCTTAACTTTGAAAATCATCCAAATCCATCATGGAAACTTCTTTCAATTACATTGTGCCACCCATAGTTTAAATTGAGATAAACTTAATTTGTATCTTATGACAAAACTAGTATCAATGTAACGCTTTACAATAAACTATTTGTAATTGTTTGTCACCTCTACACAAATATATTCTTAATTCTTCCAGAATATCATAAGAATTTCCTTACTATCGTCCAATGATCATCTTGTGATTCATTCTGGTATATGCTCATATCATTTAGATCATAGGACATATCTGGATGTGTACATATCATGGTATGATTGATCAAAATATTCTTGTGATTTCACTCACTAATGCCTACGCACTTCTATTCTTGTAGACAGTTGTTGGGACTCCAAGTGCAAAGGTTTGTAAAACAGGACCAAGTTTATCGAACTCAGGGAGGAAGTGTAGGGTTTCGTAGCATGGAAAACAAAAAAATTCTATCGCATACAAACAAACAAGCCAAGATCTATCTACTAGATTGTAGCAACGAGTCGATGGAATAACTTACCCTCTAAGATTCCAAAGCGTTTAACGAGAGCGGATTCTCGTGGGTGATGTAGTCGTACTCTTCCTGATCTCAAGATCGCGTAGACGATCCTTCTGGCGCTGTTCTCAGCGCCCCGCAATGGTCACATCGCTCTACTGACGAAGACCTTCCTCTCCTTGTTCCAGCAGCAATGGAGGTTGTAGCACTCTCCTCGCGATTCCCAAAGACAACGCGTGGTACCTAAGTAGAGGGGAGATCTCGCAGGGCTTCGCCTTAAGCCGGAGCGAGTATGGTGGAGTATGAGAGAGTCCCTCGACGATCTAGGGTTTAGACACGCCGAGGAGGGGCTAGTGCCGGTGGCTAGGGTTTCACCTAGGCGGCGGCGGCGAGTGCCCTAGGGCCGGCGACGGCTTGGAGGCGGCGGCGGCTTGGTACTAGGGTTTAGAGGAGAGGATCTTGTGTGTGTCTAGGAGGGAGCCCTGCCCCTCCTTATATAGGTGGAGGGGCCGGGCCAAGGGAGGAGAGTCCCTCCCCAACTCGGCTTGGTGGCCGCGCGGTGGAGAGGAGGACTCCTCCCAACTCGGTTTCCTCCTCTTTCCTCTTTCCAAAATTTGCCTTTTTACTTACAAACTTGCGGTTGACTTTTCAAACAAGGATTTGAATTAATCCTTTATTTGGTTCAGCGATGACACTTAGTACATGATGCAATCATACCAACTTGATATAACACATTCATGTACCCTTCCCCTCCGGAGTGCCGGACATTCCGGAACCTTCTAGAACATTCCCGATGAAAACACCGGAACCATTCCCTAACTCCGAAACGGGACTTTCCTTATATGAATCTTATTCTCCGGACCATTCCGGATCTCCTCGTGATATCCCGGATCCCATCCGAGACTCCGAACAACATTCGGTCTCTTTCTCATCATTCCATAACTACTCAAACAACATCGAATCCTTAAGTGTGTCTCCCTACGGTTCGTGAATTATGCGGACATGATCGAGACACTTATCCGATCAATAACCAATAGAGGAATCTGGAAATTCATATGGCTCCCACATATTTCTATGATTACTTTGCGATCGAATGAACCACTTACATACGATACCAATTTCCCTTTGTCTCACGATAGTTTACTTATCCGAGGTTATGATCGCCAGATCTGCATACCTAGTTCAACCTTGTTACTGATAAGTACTCTTTTCTCGTTCCCGTGATATGTGATCCCTTGTGAGCCAGTCACATGCTTGCAAGCTAATTGGATGATATTTCACCGAGAGGGCCCAGAGTCTATCTATTCGTCATATGGATGGACAAATCCCACTCTTGATCCATGTGTCTCAACCAATACTTTCCGAACACTCAATGCCACCTTTATAGCCACCCGATTCCATTGTGGTGTTTGATGTCATCAAAGCATCCATCCGGTAAAGGTGATATGCATGATCTCATGGTCGAAGGAATTAGGTTACTATGTATCAGAAAGCATATAGCAATTGAACTATTAAAATGACTTGATCTTTATGCTACGCTTGTCTATAGGAGTATGTCCACCATATCATTCTCCTAATGACATGATCTTGTTGTTAATAACATCTCAATGTTCATGATAGGGAAACCACAATCATTTATTAACCAACAAGCTAGTGATGTATAGAGGCTATACTAGGGACTTCAATTTAAGTTTACAAATCACACAAGTATTATTGTTTCCTTGTTAATACTATTATAGCATGAATGTAAACATTTATCATAAACACAAAGATATAATAATAACTACATTTATTATTGCCTCTAGGGCATATCTCCAACAGTCTCCCACTTGCACTAGAGTCATCTAATCTAGATTACATGGTAATATACCGAACACCCATGGCATTTTGGTGCTGGTCATGTTTTGCCCTCGGGAGAGGTTTAGTCAACGGATCCGCCACATTCAGATCTGTGTGTACTTTGCAAATCTTTATGTCCCCATCTTGGACATGCTCTCGAATAGCGTGAAAACGTAGCTTAATATGCTTCAGCTTCTTGTGTGACCTTGGTTCTTGCGCATTAGGAACCACACCCAGCTCTGTAATGAACTCTTTCATCCATATCGCTTCTTGTGAAGCCTCCGAAGCAGCCATGTATTCCGATTCAGTTGAAGATCTCGCCACAACGCTTTGCTTTGCACTCCTCCAGCTAACTGCTGCACCATTCAAAATAAATACGTATCCAGATTGTGATTTAGAATCATCCGGATCGGTGTTCCAACTAGCATCGGTGTAACCATTAACAACGAGCTGTTCATCACCTCCATAAGAAAGAACCATATCCTTAGTTCTTCTCAAGTACTTAAGGATGTTTTTGACCGCTGTCCAAGGATCCACTCCTGGATCACTTTGATATCTGCTAGTTAAACTAACAGCATATGCGATGTCGGGTCTAGTTCATAGCATGGCATACATTAGAGATCCTATGGCTGAGGCATAGGGAGTCTTACTCATCCTTTCTCTATCTTCTGCCGTTGTCGGACTTTGAGTTTTACTCAAGGTCGTATTGGGAAACATGGGCAAGAACCCTTTCTTGCTATCTTCCATTCCAAACCTCTTTAGAACTTTGTCCAAATATGTACTTTGTGACAATGATATTAGGCGTCTCGATCTATCTCTATAAATCTTTATGCCTAATATATAAACTGCTTCGCCAAGATCCTTCATTGAAAAACTATTATTCAAATATTCCTTGACACTATTAAGAAGGTCTACATCATTCCCAATCAACAATATGTCATCTACATATAGTATTAAGAATGCTACAGAGCTCCCACTCACTTTCTTGTAAATACAAGCTTCTCCATAAGTTTGTATAAAACCAAAACTTTTGATTACCTTATCAAAACTTTGATTCCAACTTCGGGATGCTTGCTTCAATCCATAGATGGACCGTTGAAGTTTGCATACCTTGTTAGCATCTTTAGGATCGACAAAACCTTTGGGTTGCATCATATACAACTCTTCATCAATGTCTCCATTGAGGAACGTTGTTTTGACATCCATATGCCATATCTCATAATCATAATATGCAGCGATTGCTAACATAATCCTCACAGACTTTAGCTTCGCTACTGGTGATAAAGTCTCATCGTAGTCAACTCCTTGATTTTGTCGAAACCCTTTTGCGACAAGTCGAGCTTTATAGATAGTAACATTACCATCAGCATCTGTTTTCTTCTTGAAAATCCATTTATTCTCGACGGCCTTCCGGCCATCCGGTAAGTCCACCAAAGTCCATACTTGGTTTTCGTACATGGATCCAATCTCGGATTTCATGGCTTCTTGCCATTTATTGGAATCTGGGCTCATCATCGCTTCCTCATATGTCTCAGGGTCATCGATGTTATCCACCAACATGACATTCATAACGGGATCATACCAATCTAGAGTGGTACGAGTTCTCGTTGACTCATGAGGCTCAGAGCAACTTCAACCAAGTTTCATGATCATCATCATTAGCTTCCTCTCACCGTGCAGGCGTCCACAGAACTACTTCCGTGTGCGCGCTACTCGCAAGTTCGAGAGAAGGTTCGACAACCTCGTCGAGTTCTACTTTCCTTCCAGTCACTTCTTTCGAGAGAAATTCCTTCTCTAGAAAGGATCCATTCTTGGCAACGAAGATTTTGCCTTCGGATCTATGATAGAAGGTATACCCAATAGTTTCCTTCGGGTATCCTATGAAGACGCATTTTTCCGCTTTGGGTTCAAGCTTGTCCGGCTGTAACTTCTTTACATAGGCTTCGCATCCCCAAACTTTAAGGAACGACAATCTAGGTTTCTTCCCAAACCATAATTCATACGGTGTCGTTTCAACGGATTTAGATGGTGCCCTATTTAAAGTGAATGCCGCTGTTTCTAATGCATAACCCCAAAATGATAGCGGTAAATCTGTAAGTGACATCATAGAACGAACCATATCTAAGAGAGTTCGATTACGACGTTCGGACACACCATTACGTGGTGTTCCCGGTGTCAATTGTGAAAGTATTCCGCATTTCTTCAAATGCTCGCCAAACTCGTAACTTAGATATTCACCTCCACGATCAGAACGTAGAAATTTAATCTTCTTGTTACGTTGATTCTCTACCTCACTTTGAAATTCCTTAAACTTCTCGAAAGTTTCGGACTTATGTTTCATGAAATAGATATACCCATATCTACTCAAATCATCCGTGAAGGTAAGAACATAACGATTACCATCACATGATGCTACACTCATTGGACCACACACATCGGTATGTATGATTTCCAATAAGTCCGTAGCTCGCCCATCATACCGTAAAATGGAGTCTTAGTCATTTTACCCATCGACATGCTTCAGATCTTTCAAGTGATTCAAATCAAGTGATTCAAGAAGTCCATCGAATGGAGTTTCTTCATACGCTTCACTCCAATGTGACCAATACGACGGTTACATATAGGTCGAGTTATCGCCGATTTCAAACGCTTAGCCTCAATGTTATTAATATGTGTATTTCCACTATCGAGATTCAACAAGAATAGACCATCTATCAAAGGTGCATGTGCATAAAACATATTACTCATATAAATCGAACAACCATTATTCTCGGATTTAAACAAGTAACCGTCTCGCAATAAACAAGATCCCGATATAATGTTCATGCTTAACGCAGGCACCAAATAACAATTATTTAAGTATAAAACTAATCCCGATGGTAGATGAAGGGGTAGCGTGCCGACCGCGATCACATCAACCTATGATCCGTTTCCCACGCCGCATCGTCACCTCGCTCTTCGCTAGCTTCCGCTTATTCGCAAAGACTGCTTCGAGTTACAAATATGAGCAACCGAACCAAGATCAAATACCGTGCACTACTACGAGTACTAGTGAGATACACATCAATAACATGTATATCGGATATACCTTTCTTCTTGATGTTGCTCTTCAAATCCGCCAAGTACTTTGGGCAATTCCGCCCAAAGGACCTTCTCCCTTGCGGAAAAGCACTCAGATCGTTAGGTCCAGCCTTGGTCTTCTTCGTCGGCGTGGCAACTTTCTTACCACCCTTATTGAAGTGTCCCTTTTGCTTAGACTTGCCTTTCTTAAATTTGGTGGTCTTATTGACCAACAACACTTGGTGCTCTTTCTTGATCTCCACTTCTGCAGATTTTAACATGGCAAAGAGTTCTGGCAACGTCTTGTTCATGTTCTGCATGTTGTAGTTCATCACAAAGTTCTTGTAACTTGGTGGTAGTGATTGGAGGACACGGTAAATCCCCAAAGCATTAGGAATCACTATGCCCAAGCTTTGAAGTTTGTTTGCGTGCCTAGACATCTTAAGCACATGCTCACTGACGGAGCTGCCCTCTTCCATCTTGCAGTTAAAGAACTTTTCAGAAGCCTCATAGCTTTCAATTGCCGCATGAGTCTCAAAGATCAATTTGAGATCCTCGACAATATCATATGGGTCTGAATTCTCAAACCTTTTCAAGCTCGATTCTAAACCATACAAGATAGCACACTGAATCGTGGAGTATCTGTCTTCCGAGTGAGGTAAACATTCTTTACTTCATCGGTAGCATGGCAGGTGGGTCACCCAAATGTGCATCCAAAGACATAGGTCAAATTACCAAATTGTGAGGACAAATCTCAAATTATGAACCAATCCGCGAAGTTGCTTCCATTGTTTTTCAACTTTTCTTTCTCTAGGAACGCATTAAAATTGATGGTAGGGGCTACCATTGATCTACAACATATTTGCAATAGTCTAGACTAAGTTTATGACAAATTGAGTTCAAATTAATAATAAAATTAATCTAGGTGAACTCCCACTCAAAACAATATCCCTCACATTGTTTTAGTGATCACACGAACCAAATCCACCACATCAACACCGATCATCACGAGAGTTGATATAGTTTCAATGGCGAACAATCGACATGTTCATCATATCTACTATATGATTCATGCTTTACCTTTCGGTGATCCGTGTTCCGAGACCATGTCTGTACATGCTAGGCTCGTCAAGATCAAACCTTAGTTTCCGCATGAGCAAATCTGGCTTACTCACGTTGTATACACTTGCGGAATCTAACACACCCGATCATCAAGTGGTGCTTCGAAACAACAAGCTTTAGCAACGGTGCTAACTAAGGGTGAACACTTTATGACTTGAAATTCATGTGCATGAGGGATCATCTTATAATGCTACCGTCATCTACTAAGCAATACAAGATGCATAAAGGATTAACATCACATGCAATTCATAATATGTGATATGATATGGCCTTTCTTCTTTGTGCTTCCGATCTCCATCTTCTAGCACGAACATGATCTCCATCATCACCGGCATTGCTTTAAGGTCAATGACGCTTCTCCATGGTTGTCGTTCACTGGCTTCAACTATTACAACTACTTTGAATAGACACGCGGGTCTTAACATAAATTAAAGACAACCATATAGCTCCTGCCGGTTGCCAACTTACAATAAGGATCATTGCATACATCAAATATAATCACAATCATGGCCATATCACATCACTGCACACCCCTGCAAAACAAAGTTAGACGCCTCTACTTTCTTTGCATGTTTTACATGGTTTGGGGATTTCAATAAGTGTCGTTCTAACTTACGAACATGAACCAAAACATTGATACTAGTATTGTTAATCACCCGTTGTAAATTGGATCTTAACTATGCTAGGAGAAACAGGCACCCGCAAAGCCACTTATGCAATACAAGTTGCATGTCAAGCGTGGAGCAATTCTCATGAACGATGTCATGTAAGGTTAGCCCGGGCCGCTTCATCCCAACATCCCGCAAGATGCAAAGTACACAAGAAGCAATCGACAATAAAAGCATCAATGCCCACAATGACCATTGTGTTCTACTCGTGCAACAGATCTACATATAGACACAGCTCTGATACCACTATAGGGTTTCGTAGCATGGAAAACAAAAAATTTCTATCGCATACAAACAAACAAGCCAAGATCTATCTACTAGATTGTAGCAACGAGTCTATGGAATAACTTACCCTCGAAGATTCCAAAGCATTTAACGAGAGCGGATTCTCGTGGGTGATGTAGTCGTACTCTTCCCGATCTCAAGATCGCGTAGACAATCCTTCCGGCGCTCCGTTAGCGCCCCCAATGGGTCACACGCTCGGATTTTCGACGAAGACCTTCCTCTCCCTTGTTCCAGCAGGCAGCGGAGGTTGTAGCACTCTCCTCGCGATTCCGGCAGCACAACACCGTGGTACCGGAAGTAGAGGGGAGATCTCGCAGGGCTTCGCCTTAAGCCGGAGCGAGTATGGTGGAGTATGAGAGAGTCCCTCGACGATATAGGGTTTAGACACGCCGAGGAGGGGCTAGTGCCGGCGGCTAGGGTTTCACCTAGGCGGCGGCGGCGAGTGCCCTAGGGCCGGCGACGGTGGCTTGGTACTAGGGTTTAGAGGAGAGGATCTTGTGTGTGTCTAGGAGGGAGCCCTGCCCCTCCTTATATAGGTGGAGGGGCCGGCCGGCCAAGGGGAGGGAGAGGAGTCCCTCCCCAACTCGGCTTGGTGAAAGGCTGGTGGAGAGGAGGGACTCCTCCCCAACTCGGTTTCCTCCTCTTTTCCTCTTTCCAAAATTAGTCGTTTGACTTTCAAATTAGCCGTTTGACTTTTCAAACAAGGATTTGAATTAATCCTTTATTTGGTTCAGCGATGACACTTAGTACATGATGCAATCATACCAACTTGATATAACACATTCATGTACCCTTCCCCTCCGGAGTGCCGGACATTCCGGAACCTTCTAGAACATTCCCGATGAAAACACCGGAACCATTCCCCAACTCCGAAACAGGACTTTCCTTATATGAATCTTATTCTCCGGACCATTCCGGATCTCCTCGTGATATCCCGGATCCCATCCGAGACTACGAACAACATTCGGTCTCTTTCTCATCATTCCATAACTACTCAAACAACGTCGAATCCTTAAGTGTGTCTCCCTACGGTTCGTGAATTATGCGGACATGATCGAGACACTTCTCCGATCAATAACCAATAGAGGAATCTGGAAATTCATATGGCTCCCACATATTTCTACGATTACTTTGCGATCGAATGAACCACTTACATACGATACCAATTTCCCTTTGTCTCACGATAGTTTACTTATCCGAGGTTATGATCGCCAGATCTCTGCATACCTAGTTCAACCTTGTTACTGATAAGTACTCTTTTCTCGTTCCCGTGATATGTGATCCCTTGTGAGCCAGTCACATGCTTGCAAGCTAATTGGATGACATTTCACCGAGAGGGCCCAGAGTCTATCTATTCGTCATATGGATGGACAAATCCCACTCTTGATCCATGTGTCTCAACCAATACTTTCCGAACACTCAATGCCACCTTTGTAGCCACCCAGTTACGGTGTGGTGTTTGATGTCATCAAAGCATCCATCCGGTAAAGGTGATATGCATGATCTCATGGTCGAAGGAATTAGGTTACTATGTATCAGAAAGCATATAGCAATTGAACTATTAAAATGACTTGATCTTTATGCTACGCTTGTCTATAGGAGTATGTCCACCATATCATTCTCCTAATGACATGATCTTGTTGTTAATAACATCTCAATGTTCATGATAGGGAAACCACAATCATTTATTAACCAACAAGCTAGTGATGTATAGAGGCTATACTAGGGACTTCAATTTAAGTTTACAAATCACACAAGTATTACTGTTTCCTTGTTAATACTATTATAGCATGAATGTAAACATTTATCATAAACACAAAGATATAATAATAACTACATTTATTATTGCCTCTAGGGCATATCTCCAACAGGAAGTGGTCCAAGGTATCCCTCTCAAGCAACCCTACAATCAAGATACAAGAAGTCTCTTGTGTCCCCAACACACCCAATACAATTGTCACGTGTATAGGTGCACTAGTTTGGCAAAGAGATAGTAAAATACAAGTGGTAATGGTGCCAGAAAAAGGCTTCTGACTTGTTGTTGACGTGGTAGAAACTAAAGGCAAACTAAAATAAAGATGGAAGCAAGCAAACATGCAACAGATCTAGATGCAAACGGTGTTTCAATGCTTAGAAAAAAGGCCTAGGGATCATAATTTCACTAGTGAATACTCTCAATAAATATATTCTCTTCATGATACTACTCTTAACTACTCTCTGGTTGGACACTATAATCCATGGTAGGGCTATAACAGCACACCTCAAAGTCCGCCTTTCCCAATCTAGATAACCCCACACTGTCACCTTGAGCGCTAGATGGTTCCAACAAACACTACAATTTCATAGAGACATCCAACTACAAATATAACTCATAACAAATATATATATAATCTAGCTTAAGTGTCACACACAGCATGCACGTTGTCACTTTCACACACGTGGGGAAAAGCATAGATCTATTAAAGCACAATGAGTATTTATGTAGACCCTAGCCTAAGTACCACCATGGCGTGCATGATGTCACTTTCACACACATGGGGAGAGCAAAGATCTATTTAAGCACTTGAGTAGCAAGGTAGATCTACTAGATTACAAAGCTCATGACCACAACAAGATTATGCATAGAGAGAGAGAGAGATGAACACATAGCTATCGGTAGAGCCCTTAGCCTCGAGAGAGAGCTACTCCCTCATCATGGGAATCAGCAACAGTGATGAAGATGGTGGTGGAGATCGATGAGGATGGCTCCAGGGCACTTCCCCATCCCTGCAGGGTGCCAAAACAGAGACTTTCTATCCCTTGAATTTCTCCTTCGGTGGTGGCGGCGTTGTGGAACTTTTCGTGGCTTTCTGTTCGATTATTTAGGGTTTCTGAGTCGGGGGATTCTTATAGGAGAAGAAGGCAAGGTCGGTGGAGGGCCAGGGGGCCCACACCCTTGTGGGTGCGGCCAGGGTGGGACCTGTGCCCACCTAGGGTGTGGCCACCCTGGTGTCCTCCTCCGTCTTGTCTTTGATTTTCCGTATCGTTTAGGGAAAAATATGAACTTTGGCTTTTGTCCCGTCCAATTCCAAGAATATTCATTTTTTAGCTTTCTGAAACCAAAAACAGCAGAAAACAGGCAACTGGCACTATGGCATCTTGTCAATAGGTTAGTTCCAGAAAGTGTATAAAAATACCTCAAAGTGTAGAGAAAACATAGTAAAGTGGATACTAAACAAGCATGGAACATCAAAAATTATAGATACATTTATGACGTATCACTCACCAAGTGTCAAAGCACCTGAATTTTTTTCAATTATTTTCCTATTAGACAAGAACCTTTTCTCATCGTTTCTATATTGAACTCCTTCAATATCTCATATATGTACGTTTGGCACAACTATATTAGCGTTACAGTCTATCCATGTAGACATTCATGCTAAATATTCGGATTTTGCCTAAGTCTTTCATCAAAATGAAATTCTCAATCTTTGCCAATAAAAGATACACCATTTCCAATCAACAAGATGTCCTCCACATAATGTATTAGAAATATGTCTCAGCACTCCCATATAATTTCTTGCAAATGCAAGCATCTTCATCGTCTCCTGATGAAAACTCCTTTAACTGTAGGGTTCGCAGCATAGAAAACAAAAAAATTCCTACGATGGGAACAACTATGTACCGAGATCTATCTACTAGATACAAGCAACAGGAATATATACATTCCTAGAGAACATACCCTTAAAGACCGACAAAGCTTAACGAGGTTGAACTCGTGGTTGATGTAGATGATCTCTTGCCGATCTCAAGATCGAGAGGAAGTCCTAGCGCCACAAATCAGCGTCACATCCGTGCTCGCACACACGTCCGAGGGACCGAGCAACCTCCTCCTCGCTCCAGCGATGCAGCGGAAGCACAACTCTTTCTTGTCGAATAGCCACCGGGAACATGTATCTCGCTAGTACGAGACCATGGGGGATAAATACTACAGGGCAGAGAGATCCTTCATGAGGAGGTGTGAGTTAGAAGAGAGGAGGGGGGATCCTTTTATAGGAGGAGGGGGCATCCAAGGGGGTGTGATGACCCACAAGTGTAGTGGATCGCAACAGTCTTCGTGGGTAGTATTACCCAATTTATTGATTCAACACAAGGGGAGCCAAAAAATACTTGCAAGCCTTAACAACTGAGTTGTCAATTCAGCTGCACCTGGAAATAGTTCTTGCTCATAGAAGTTTATCAGTAGCAACAGTTTGTAGTAGCAACAACAAAGCAACAGCAACAGTGGAACATGAGCAATAGTAACAGTAACGGTAACAGTGGGATTCGAGTGCGGTAGGCATAGGGATGGATGGACGGGCGTTGCATGGATGAGTCTAAAGATTTAACTTCAAGATCTAGGGAATTGTAGATAAATAATAACAAGCATCCAAGTACTAAACAATCCTAGGCATGTGCTCCATATATAGTCATATGTGCTCGCAATGAGAACTTGCACAATGATGACCCGCAAGTATAGGGGATCGCAACAGTCTTCACGGGTAGTATTACCCAATTTATTGATTCGACACAAGGGGAGCCAAAGAATACTTGCAAGCCTTAACAACTGAGTTGTCAGTTCAGCTTCACCTGAAAATAGTTCTTGCTCACAGAAGTTTATCAGTAGAAACAGTTTGTAGTAGCAACAGCAATAGTGAAACAGTAGCAATAGTAACAGTAAACAGTGGGATTCGAGTGCGGTAGGCATAGGTATGGATGGACGGGCGTTGCATGGATGAGTCTAAACATGTAAATTCAAGATCTAGGGCATTGCAGATAAATAATAACAAGCATCCAAGTACTAAACAATCCTAGGCATGTTCTCCAAATATATTCATACGTGCTCGCAATGAGAACTTGCATAACATCTTCTGTCCAGCTAGCCCATGGCAGCGAGGCCTCTAGGGAACTACTGGCAATTAAGGTGCTCCTTTTAATAGAGCACCGGAGCAAAGCATTAACACTCCATGAACACATGTGATCCTCACACCACAGCCATCCCCTCCGGTTGTCCCAATTATTTTCACTTTGGGGCCTTTGGATCCGGACAATTATATGTGTACACAAATTGCAGATAAGATCATAAACAATACTATCATAATGATTCAATAATAAGTTCAGATCTAAGATCATGGCACTCGGGCCCTAGTGACAAGCATTAAGCACAACAAGTTGCAACAAAGTCAAATAGCACTAATAGAGATACTAGGCACTATGCCCTAACAATCATATTCGATTGCATGATAGAACTCATCCAATCCCTACCATCCCCAGGCTTACAGCGGGGGATTACTCACTCATGGATGAGGGAAACATCATTGGTTGATGGAGATGCGTTGGTGATGATGATGGCGATGATCCTCTCCAAATTCCCCGTCCCAGCAGGGTGCCAGAACGGAGTTTCTGGATCCGAATCTTGGTTTCTGGTGGCGGCAGCGGAACTCTTTCTGGAAAACTATCGAACCCTCCTCGGTTTTTAGGTCGAAAGGCAACTTATAGGCGCAGAGGGAGGCCGAGGTGCTTCCTGGGGTGGCCAAAACCCCACCAGGCGCGGGGTCAGGTGGGCCCGCGCCTAGGGTGGGTCTGGGCCCCCTAGGCCCCCTCTCTGTCTCCCCTTCTGGCTCCGTGGATCTTCTGGTGAAAAATAGTTTTTGGCATATTTTCTGGGATTTTTCCTGATAGTTCATTTTCTGCACAAAAACATGACACCAAGGTAATTCTGTTGAAACAGCGTCAGTCCGTGTTAGTTGTATCCAAATCACACAAGTTTAGAGAAGAAACAATAGCAAAGTGTTCGAGAAAGTAGATACGTTTTGGACGTATCAACTCCCCCCAAGCTTAGCTTATTGCTTGTCCTCAAGCAATTCAGTTGAAAACCGAGTGCGATAAAAGAACTTTCACGAATACTTTGCTTCATATGATGTAAATATTCTCAGCACAGGAGTAGATTCTTAGACAATTCATAGTAAGGAGTATGCAACTAAGTCTACTCAATAGTCATTGCAAGCTATGAAGAGAACCCAACTTAATAATAATAAGTTGCATGAAACATAAACATAAGCAACATTGCAGTGCTCATAATAAGGTATGATAGAGTGGTATCTCGCTTGCCTTTGTTTGAAGAGCACAATAAATGCCAAGGCACCTCTGAAGTTCACATGAAGACTAGAAGTAAAGATATCAGAGATACAAGCATCAAAGTCATGACATAATTAAACAAGTTTTGGAACAAACACAAGAATGACAACTATGCTCTCGAGAAGGTGCTCGTAGAGTAAGTGGTGACTCAACAAGGTTGTGAAAACGGTTTTGTGAAGGTTTGAAAGGCTTCCAAATGCTGAAAGGAAGGTACTCATTAGCTTTGAGCTCTCATTGCCCCTATCATAGGCATCTTCATGTGGTTAAGGTGAAAGTGAGGTCCACTCTGAATCATATGCTTGACAGACCATAGACTGGAAATCCCAAGTCCCTTGAGTACGAGGGTCGCTCCGCATGCTACTCAACTTTGATCATCCGAAAGTTCTTGTCATTGTAAATACATGCATATCATCGAGAACCGCCAATGGGGTACCCCTTGCACATGGTACAGGAGCTTTCCCATAACCAAAATGACAAGGCAAGCAGACAATGATCATCTCAGCAATCTTTTTATTTACCATATGCATAGCTTTTTATTGAGGACGCTTCATAGATGCTCATTATAGTGATGCTGCAAGTTTCCACCATGATTAGGCATGGCTTAGGCTAGCGGCCCAGCCGTTTCTCTAACACAATGTATAAACTCCATGAACTAACAACTTCCCCTTTTATTTCACATCGTCGACATCCATAAACAAAAGAGCAAGAAATCAACTAGATGAGATATCCAAAAAGTGTTGAAAGCGTTCCCCGTGACAGCACGGTTCTGCTGACTCCCAGTATATAATTAGCAAGCATATAACTTTCATGGACTAGTCACAATGGTTCAAGATTATTAAGCGCAAGGAATAAAGTGTGCCATAAAGTTCGTGAGAGCTTTACTAACTAACTTTCTCAAAACAGACAAACATTTTATTTTGGAAGAAAACATGGCATATATAAAATATCCACTGAAATAGCAAATGATGCTAATAGGTAGGTATGGTGGACACATCTAGCAATAATGGTGTTTGGGAGTTGGAAGCACAGGTAGAGCACATACTTAGTGCAAGTGAAGGCTAGCAATAGAGAGGGAGCGACAAACGAGAGATCAATAGTTGTCATAATCATGCTTGCAACAAAACATGACTAATTATGGCATGAAAGTGATACAAGAACTCTGAGGTAAAATAAATCATCGAGGCTTACTGACTATTGATTAGTCATATGCATGCGTGAGCATGTGCCAAGTCGATTCACATGAACAGTCAGAGGAGGATACCACAATATCATACCAAAGTATGAATAAAACAATGCAAGCAAACATTCATATGCCATGCTACAAACTATTAGCAAGCTGGAGCTAATCATAGACAAGCAAGAACTACTAAGCATCCATTAGTAACATACACCTTACAATGAATAGACTAAGCATGCTCACAATGATGAGTATATGTATAAAAATGAAAACAAATAGAGTTCGTTACCAGCCTCTTATCACACCTCGAGTTATCTTAATGTTCATTATTGCCCTTAACTTGTCTGACTTGAATAATAACATGAAACCAAAATCCACTAAGGACGGCTGAACCCTGCAAATAACTCACAAAACCAGAGAAGAACAACAAATATTTTTGGTGTTTTCGATTTTTTTAAAACAAGCCAACAAAGCAAAAACAAGCAAAGCAAAAAAAAACCAAGCAAAGAAAAATAAACCAAAAACAAAAACTAAGACGCTCCAAGAACAATACAACTATGCATGAAACAATAAAAATGAAATATCTAGAAAGACCTGAGATTTTTATTGATGAAGAAGGGGATGCCTTGGGCACCCCCAAGCTTTGACACTTGTACCTCTTGAATATTTATTGGGGTGACATGGGGTTGCTCCCCCCAAGCTTGAGCTTTTGTCCATTCTTCATCTCATTACATCATTCTTTCCTTACACCTGAAAATTTTCCTTCATATAAAACTTCACACAATCTTCATTAGCAACATTAGTGCATCCAAAAGATAATAGACCTTTGGGGTTTAGTTTTACAACAGCAAAACTTTCACTAAATACACAAGCTACTGTATCAATTCCCTCAAAAATCTCAATTTCCCAAAAAGAACCCGAAAAGGAATCAATAAGAAGCAAATGCAAATAATGGCAGAAATTTGTCAAAATAGACCAGCAGGTAGAAACCGATTTTTTCGAAAATTGTATATTGCTCAAATCAAAAAGTGTTCAATAAACGAAAGTTAGATAACATTCTGGGGGATTTATTCGTAAATTTTCAGCTCAATCCGACTTACATAGACTCCTCACGAATATTTATGGTGAAGGACAAAAATCTGTTTCGGGACAGCAACTCCCCAAATCTTACTTCCCTCTCATTAGAGGTCATTCTTGGCACAAAAAGCAAACAAAAAGGATAAGAAGAGGTTATTACTGAAGTAATAACTTCCAAGACTCAAGGAAACTCTTAGGTTATCTCCCAACAAGTACTTTTCTTTAACGCCTTTAAGTTAGGCACGATGAAGAGCAAAGATTGGAAAGGAGAAAAATAAAAGTGAGCAAGTATAACCACTATGAAAACATTATTTTATTCATTAAAATCATTTTGTTAACAAGGTTGATCAATTCTTGTTACCAAAACAATCTTATATGAAACAAAACTTTGCATTCCACAAGGTGATTATGTTACCTCAAACTTGATAGCAATGGTCCCAATCATAATAGTTTTAAAATTTTCTTGTGGAATGGGACAATATATTTCTCCAACCTTGATGCTCTCAATATTTTCAATGGAATTCAGGCAATAGCTCTTAACAAACTTCTTGGGGAAATAAACAGTATGCTCTTTGTCATCAATATTGAATGTTACTTTTCCTTGATTATAATTAATGACAGCACCTGCAGTATTAAGAAAAGGTCTCCCAAGAATAATAGACATATTATCATCTTCAGGCATTTCAAGCACAACAAAATCGGTCAAAACCAAGCAATTACAAGCCACTTGAACAGGAACATCCTCACATATACCAACAAGAATAGTAGTTGACTTATCAACCATTTGCAAAGATATATCAGTTGGTATCAACTTTTCTAGCTGGAGCCTCTTGTAGAGAGAAAAAGGCATAACACTAACCCCAGCTCCCAAATCACATAAAGCAGTTCTAACATAATTATTCTTAATAGAGCAATGTCACATCCCAAGATTTTCCACTTGTAATGTGAAAAATAAATGAATAAAATAAAACTTTGTTGATTTTCAGGGTGAGAAGAAACTTTTTGATTCCAATTGGAAACCTTCAAACCTATTTGATCAAACAAATCCTAAAGGGATTTGAAAAGATAAACAATTAATAAAGAAAAATTTAAATATTTGGAATTACTATTTTGGATCTTTTAATAAAAAGATTTGGTTTTCAAAGGCAAAGGTAGAAAAATAATTATTTCATAGAGCCAAATTAAACCTTGGCTAAGCTTTTGAAATAAAACATTTTGTTTTGATTAAAAGAATAAAGGTTTATTTAAATAAAATAATGAGAGTTTATTAATAAACCAAATTTATTAAAATAAAGGCTTTTCCCATTTTGAATAAACACTAAAACTTATTTATTTACTTTAAATAAGTTTTCCAAATATTTTATATTTTCAAATAAAACCTACTGATTTGGTTTTGATAATATTTAGATCTCAAATGGAATTTTTAAGATAAATCAAATCCTATTTGATTTAATAACTAAGGACTATTATATTTAATTATTAAATAGATCCTAAAAGAATAAAAATATTATTTTATTTTGGGACTTGGAATATTGTTGTTAAACAGAACTAAACTCAATGCCAAGTTTGGTGGAGGCTTGATTGATTTGAATGTTTGAATTGTTTGATTGAATTTCAAAACAGAAAATCAAATGGAAAAAGGAAAAAGTTTTAGTACAAAAAAAATGCTAAAGGACTCGACCCAACTAAGCAGCCCCAGCTCCAGCCCATTCCCCCCCCCCACGCGCGAATCGTTTTCCCACCAAAAGGCCCACCCACGCAGTCACTGACCGGTGGACCTCACTCCCTCTTCCTCTCTCTCAGCGTCGTCTTCCCCGCGACGACCGCGCCGGCCGTTTCCTGCCATTGATGCCGCGATTGAATTCGCTTCAATGCCGCGCTTAATCCTCGCCGTGACCCTGCGGTATTAATCGCCACGCTCTCCTCTTCTTTTCCCCTCAGATCCCACTCGACCAGAGCCACTAGGCTGCCCAAATTGCAACCTCGACTGCCACTGTCCCCGACAAACTCCGGCGACGATTCCGGCCGAACCCTGCCGCCCCTTGCCTCCTCGAGCACACAGCTGTGATCTCCACCTCCAGGCGCACCTGCCCGTGTACTCCACTCGCACGCGCGCGCTCAGAATAGTCGGCAACGACAACAACCTGAGCGCCACCGTCTGTTTGCTACTCCGGCGACCCTTCTGGTAAGCACCTGACCGCCCCTCACCTTCCCGATGACGCTCCTGCACTCGCCACACTCGGCCGCACCTAACCGTGCCCTTGTTTTCCCTCGGGGTGCACCGCAGCGTCGCCCTCGACGACCTCCAGAGCCGCCCGACGCCGCCACCTACTCCGGCGAGGAATCCCCGTCGCATCTGAGCGCCCCTTGCCAAGCCGACCATGCGTTGAGCATCACATCGACCTCACGAGCACGGTGAGCACCCCCGTTTCCTTCCTTGCTTCATGTATCCGCCGCAACACCACCGCTTGACCGTGCGCCGCCACCGCCGTCACCCGAATTTGGTCGATCGTTGATCCGTTAGATCTTCATCTGGCGGCTTAGATAGATTCATTAAACGAAAGGGTATGGTTGCCTCTGCGCCACACGATCACACTTAGATCCAACGATCCAGAGAGGTTGATCCAACTGAACCAGTATCAGCCAATACCAAGCCGCCGCGTGGCCCAGCTTTTGATTTAAAACAGAATTTGAAATCAGATTGTTATGCAAACTTGTAAAATCCATAACTCTAGTTATACACGTCCAAATTTTGCAAACTTTATATCAATGGATTCAGAAAAACAATCCCTAGCCAACCATGCACTTTGTTTAGTAAAAAGATTCTGTTAAATTGGTTGAATTTGCAGAAACTTGTGTAGGCTTGTTTTGAATATAAAAATTGTTCTAGATAAAAATTTAATGTGAAATCTTTGCAAAATGGTTTTTTGTGAACTTACTGACCCTAGGAACAAACCTATGGATTTAAAAATGTATTTTGTGAAGATTAGGATTGAATAATTGAATTAGCTCATTTCTAGTCAAATAAAAATATTGATTTTGTTATGGAAATGATTTTTGGATAAAACCATTTTGAAAATGATTTGATTCAAACCTACTGACCCTAAAAACCAAGTTTTGTGAATTAACAACTTATTTGGTGAACATTATAAAATTGTTGTTTTGCTAAAAACATTTTCCACCACATGAAATAATGGTTTGATTTAAAAATGGTTTATAGATAAAACCCTTTTGCAAATGGTTTTGCCACTTTAGAAAATGACCAATTTGAACCTTACAATGTTTAGAGCCTAGTAGAAACCACTTTTGCAAATGAGATTATCTTTTGCATGCTTGCATGCATGACTTTGTTCCTATTATTTTATGTGTGTTAAATTGTTTGAATATTGGTTGGAATGCTAGTTGAACCTATGTTTGCTTGATTGATTTGTAGTGAAGTTAGAAGAGTGTGATATTAGCAAGATCAAGAAGTGAACCAACATTCCCTACCAAAAAGGCAAGTGACACTGTCATCCAAGTCCTACTATTTTCATTACACTTAGTGGATTTTGAAACATGCATGATAAGGACTACTATATTTTGCTATGCTAAATCCCAATAGGATACCCTTATATATATTCCTTAGTGAAAACAATGTAGTTGTAATAAGCTTAGCCCTGCTATGTATATATTGAGAAGAGATACATGTTGAGATTTTATGAAGTATTGAAAAGACTTGTGTTTTATATAATAAAACAAGTACTCAATGAACCACCTGGGTGGACAAGGATACTCAAGTTTTGGACAAGGTGGAAACAAAAGGAACCATGTTTATATGGCAATCTCTTTGTGTTGTGCACCAGAAGAAAACCACCCAGGGACTTAGAGATTGAACATGTTTCTCGTACAGTGGCTTCCGTGTACAGCCACATGCTAAATGGGCACTGGCTTAGTCAACTACATTGGGAAGACCCATGCATTGGCCTCTTCAGGTTACTGAAATGAGGGAACTTGGAACCCTACATTGGTGCCTGAAGACAAGCTAGCATTGTGTATTGGGAGGACCCTATGGAAAGACTTCGTCACATTCTCAATCTGCCAGTACTCCATCTTGGTGAGTACTTATCCAGCGGCCACTGGTGGCAACAAGATGAGATTGTGTCATGTGGGTAAAGTGTACAACTTCTGCAGAAGATAAAAATCTAAGTACTTAGCCGTGTCCCTGGTTATGGACAACTCTGAGCAACTAAGGCCTGAAGCTATGGGAATCTTGACATTCCAAATTCTAAAAGAAAAACTTGAAAATGACAACAAGAGACTTGATGCACTTGGGGATTTACCAAGGAGACATGAAACACTTGGGGATTTACCAAGGAGTTCAGAAAGATTTGACAAAAGATCAAAACTATTTTTAAAAGATAGGATAAATTATTGCTTCCTGCAAAATGAGCCTAAAACCCTACTTAGCCAAATATGCATGTAATGATAGGATCCACTTATTTCTACATAGTAGTGAAACTTGCCAATACAATTCAAATGTATTGACCCTTGTGGCTGTAACTTGTAATGTTGCAGGTGTGTTTGGTGTTAGTGAAGTTTATTGATTAGGATTACAAGTCTACAACCAACATGTTTGCCTGTGGCACTTTGAAGATGAAGGACCCCATGCTTATAGAAATTCTGCTGCAATGTAATGTGTTAGCCAAATGAGCTATGTAAGATGTAATGAATTATTTTACTCCTGGTTATAAAGTTGTATTATGACCTTTGTTTCTTGATATTACATCTTAACTGTGGATGCTAGCTATTGATCCCGGGACTAGCATTGTAAACACAGGGATCTCTACCTTATTAAAAGGTTGGGAACTCTTACAGAGCAAGGAATAGTTGGTATACCTGGATCACCAAGTTTCTTTGGAACCTTACCATTGAAGGAGTAATTAGCAAGCAAAGTAGAAATCTCCTCATTAGGAATCTTCCTTTTATTAGAGACAATATCCTTCATATACTTTGAATAAGGAGGCAACTTAATAGCATCAGTCAAAGGAATTTGCAAAAATAAAGGTTTCATCCACTCACAAAACTTGTTGTAGTGTTCTTCCTCCTTTGACTCGTGTTTCTTACCTGGAAAAGGCATAGGTTTCTGCACCCAAGGTTCTCTCTTTACCATGTTTATTAGCAATAAAATCTTCCTTTGTGTACCTAGTGTTCTTAGTGTGCTTCTCAGGTTCTTCCTCACCTTCCTCCTTATCAGGAGCATCATTTTTATCATTACCACTCTTAGTTTCAGCATCAGAGACAGATATACTATTAGGATCTACAATTGGTTCAAGGGGTTCCTCAACTATTTTGTGTTTCTTTTTCTTTCTTTTATGAGGACGGCCACTATTCTCACCTTATTGAGAATCCTGCTTAATTCTTTTAGGGTGTCCTTCAGGATATAAAGGATCTTGAGTAGCTATACCACTCATAGTTCTAATTCCATAAGCATGTTTATCTCCTGAGGCATTAACTAGCATATCCTTTTGTACCTTAGCAAGTTGGGTTTGAACCATTTGAAAGTGTTTACAAAGCATTTTAATATCATTAGAAGTTCTTTCCACAATATATTTCAACTCATGGATATCTCTAGAATTTTCCAATAAATGGTTCTGAACTTGTTTATTAAAATTACCTTGTTTAACAATAAAAATGTCAAGTTCCTATAACCATTGATCAGGAGGCTTACCATAAGGAATATCACCTTCATCAAAGTGTTGGAGAGAGTGTGCCTCAATAGTGGATGAGTGGGGAATTGGCTTACATAATTCTTCTATAGGAGGTAGATTCTTCACATCTTTAGCTCTAATACCTTTCTCCTTTAGACACTTCTTAGCTTCCTTCATCACTTCATCATTTAATGCAATAACTCCTCTCTTCTTTGGTGTTGGTATTGGATCTGGTTCACGCACAACTGGTACAGAAGTAATAGGCTCAGGTGCATTTAGCTCAGTTGAAATCCAATCATCATAATTCTTGCTTATCTTAGCCATTAATTCTTTAGCATCTGTAGGAGTTATTTTCTAAAAACACAATCAGCATCTATAGGTATGTCCTAGAATCATCAGTTATTCCATTATAATAAATATCAAGAAGCTCATTCTTAGGCAATGGACATCCAAGATGTGCATGAATCAAGGCACAGAACCTTGTCCATGACTTAGGCAATTTCTCTTCTTCTCCCTGTTTAAAATCAAAAAGTCTCTGCAAAACAGCATGTCTAGCACTGGGAGGAAAATATTTCTGGAAGAAAGAAGCAATCGAGCAATCAGGGCTATCAATGGAACCAAGAGGTAATCTATTAAACCAAGCCCTAGCTTCTCCTTTTAGTGAAAAAGGGAAGATCTTAGTAATAAAGTACTTGTGCATCTTAAAATCATCAGAGAACAAAGCACTCATAGTAGAAGGGTCATTCATATGAGCCACAACACTCTCATTTTCAGTCCCACAAAAAGGTTATTTCTCAACAATATCTAAATAGGATAAATCAAGAGAGAAATCATAATCTTTATCTTTAATATCTATGGGAGAGGTGGCAAAATTAGGATCAGAGGATAGTTTAGGCATAATACTACGTCTAGCAAGGAGAATCTTAATAGCACTAGTACCATGTGTCTTTCGACACTCTTCAACAAATTCATCAGTGAACTCAATGTAACCATCATTAATATCATAACTCTCACTAGACTCAGGTGAGCTAACATGTGTAATAGTGTCTTCACTAGGAGTTTCGGTATTTCCTAGACTAGCCATAGTAGCATCTAGGAAAGGACCTAATGAACCACTCGCATCAAGCACAGTAGAAGTAACATCATGAGCATCAAAAGCAGTTTCAGACTCAGCAGTAGTAGCAGTGTGTATAGCATGAGTATGTGGTGGTGGTGTGACAAGCTTACTTATAACAGACGGTGAATCAAGAGCAACAGAGGTTTTTAGGACTGTACCTCTTCTTGTAGTGGATGGTAAAATAGGAAACTTTCCATCACGAGACTTCCCCATGATGAAAGGAGTAGCAGTGAACAATAATAGATCCAAGTGAACTTACAAATAAAGCTATGCTCCCCGGCAACGGCGCTAGAAAATAGTCTTGATGACCCACAAGTGTAGGGGATCGCAACAGTCTTCGCGGGTAGTATTACCCAATTTATTGATTCGACATAAGGGGAGCCAAAGAATATTTGCAAGCCTTAACAACTGAGTTGTCAATTCAGCTGCACCTGGAAATAGTTCTTGCTCATAGAAGTTTATCAGTAGCAACAGTTTGTAGTAGCAACATCAAAGCAACAACAATAGTGGAACATGAGCAATCGTAACAGTAATGGTAACAGTGGGATTCGAGTGCGGTAGGCATAGGGATGGATGTACGGGCATTGCATGGACGAGTCTAAACATGTAACTTCAAGATCTAGGGCAATGCAGATAAATAATAACAAGCAACCAAGTACCAAACAATCCTAGGCATGTGCTCCATATATAGTCATACGTGCTCGCAATGATAACTTGCACAACATCTTCTGTCCAGCCAGCCCATGGCAGCGGGGCCTCTAGGGAACTACTAGCAATTAAGGTGATCCTTCTAATAGAGCACCCGAGCAAAGCCTTAACACTCCGTGAACACATGTGATCCTCACACCACAGCCATCCCCTCCGATTGTCTCAATTATTGTCACTTTGGGGCCTTTGGATCCGGACAATAATATGTGTACACAACTTGCAGATAAGATCACAAACAATACTATCATAATGATTCAATAATAAGTTCAGATCTGAGATCATGGCACTCAGGCCCTAGTGACAAGCATTAAGCCCAACAAGTTGCAACAAAGTCAAATAGCACTAATAGAGATACTAGGCACTATGCCCTAACAAATCTTATTCGATTACATGATAGAACTCATCCAATCCCTACCATTCCCAAGCCTATAGCGGGGGATTACTCACTCATGGATGAGGGAAACATTGATGGTCGATGGAGATGCGTTGGTGATGACGATGGCGATGATCCTCTCCAAATTCCCCGTCCCGGCAGGGTGCCAGAACGAAGTTTCTAGACCCGAATCTTGGTTTCTGGTGGCGGCGGCAGAGCAGAACTCTTCCTGAAAACTATCGAACCTCCCTCGGTTTTTAGGTCCAGAGGCAACTTATAGGCGCAGAGGGATGCCAAAGGGGTGCCTGTGGTGGCTGCACCCCCTAGGCGCGGCCAGAGGTGGGCCCACACCTGGCAGGGGTGTGGCCCCCCTAGGACTCTTATCCGTCTCGTCTTCTGGCTCCATGGATCTTCTGGTGAAATATAATTTTTGGCATATTTTCCGGGATTTTTCTTGATAGTTGATTTTCTGCGCAAAAACAAGACACCAAGGTAATTCTGCTGAAAACAGCATCGGTCTGTGTTAGTTGTATCCAAATCACACAAGTTTAGAGGAGAAACAATAGCAAAAGTGTTCGGGAAAGTAGATACGTTTTGGACATATCAGGGTGTCCTCCGGCCATGGGGTCTGCCCCCTCCCCTCCTTCATTCATGTGGGTGGACACTCCACTCACAAAAAATGCCCTTCAATTTTTCCTCTAAAAAACCCACTCAAATTCCCAATAAACTTCCACAAAATTTAATGCAAACTCTCATTAAATAAAACTCCTTTTATTTATTCAGAATTTTGTCAATTACTTTAAGATCAAACATTCACATATAACCCCTTGCTAGTATTTCATTTCACATGCAAAAACACTTTCTGCAATTTCACCCGAAAACCAGTTTCGGTATCTAGTGAAATAAACTCCTGCGCTTGTTATTCTTTTCAGCATGAAACTTTTGCTCCAAATGGTGTAGGTGTATCTTAAGTGTGTCACCCTACGGTTCGCGATTAATGCGGACATGACCGAGACCCCTCTCCGATCAATAATCAGAAGCGGGACCTGGAGATCCATACTGACTTCCACACATTCAACGATGACTTTCTTGTGATCACGAGAACCTTTTATGCTAGTATCTTAATCCTTTTGTTTCGTGATATATTACATGTCCGAGATTCGATCATCGGTATCTCCATACCTAGTTTGATCTCGTTACTAACATGTACTCTTTTCTCGTTCCCGTGATATAACATTCTAGTGATCAAATCACTTGCTTGCAAGCTAATCAATGTGATATCACCGAGAGGGCCCAGAGCATATCTATTTGTCATCAGGATGAACAAATTCCACCCTCGATCCATGGGCCTCAAGATAACACTTTAGTAGCACTGAACCCATCTTTATAATCACCCTGTTACGGTGTGATGTTTGATGTTATCAAGATACTCTTCCAGTATTGGTGATTGACATGATCTCATGGTCTAAGGATTAGGATCACTTTGTATGATGTTATAGCAATATAAAATCAATGACTTTGATCATAATGCTATACTTTGGATGATGTCGTGGTATTGCCGACGAGTACGCCATGGAGGGGTCCTCACAGTGCGTGTTTAGAGACGTGGGGGGAGGCAGACAGTTGACGGGTACGAGGTAACACAGCTTAGCCAGGTTCAGATCCCACAACGGTGGCGGAATCCTACTCCTGCTATAAATCACTATAAGGGCAATACGCTGAGTTACAGGGATTGGTTCGCTGTGCGAAGTTGTAAGTTATCGTCTGAGATTGTGCCCTAAAGGCTCCCATAGGCCCGACTTATATAGTCGCCAGGTCCTACGGTTACAGGGAAAAGTCCTAGCCGGACAGGTTACAGAGTCCTACACCATCTATTACTAGTCTTGTGTATCTTGCACTCCAAGGCTCCGGGTACGTCGGTGACTCCAACCGTAGCCTTCATTTATCCGGCATGGGCCTCCCTTCTGGATCCATCTAACTGGGCCGCCCAGCAGGCCATGGGCCATGCTACCAACTGTGGGCCACCCGGGTTATCCAGATAGGAGACATGCTATGAGGATACCCATATAGCATATCCCCAATAGTATCCCCCGGAGAACTCCGAGATCTTGCGCCATATTGCCTCTTCATGTTGAATGCTCCATCTATATGGATTGTCGGTAAATCATCAAGCAATATCTTGTAGTCCTCCCAAAGAACCCTGCAAGGTTTTTCTCTGTCTTCAACTTGTAAGTCAGAGAAATGCTGAATCTTCCATCGTACTCTTCCGTAGCCGGACTGGATCCGTCCATGCTGGAATCTTCCGATGTGAAGGCTCATCTACCTATGTCATCTAGGGCGACGTAGGCGTAGGTCAGCGACGCCTCGTAACTCACACATGTAGATAACGCAATCATGTCCGATTTTCCCGCGCGAGCGATATGAACCGTTGGCGGCGATGATTGGGACATGGTGAAATTTCCACGCACGTTCGCGCACACGTCGTCTATGCGGCAACCGTCCGATCAAGTTGCACGAATCTTGATGTTGGAGATCATAAATAGTAACTACGGTGGAACTTTTTTACTTTTCACCTCATTCTCTCCTCGCATCGTCTTCTTCCTCCAGCGAGTGCCCCTTCGAGCTCTCCGCGCAATCTTCACGAAAAACCCTAGCTCCAATTCTTGCCAGTCACCTCCAAACTCGCACAATGGCCAGCAGTAGCTCCACTCCCTCGATGGCGGCGTCGAGTGAAGCCGCGGCGAATCCGGCGAGCTCTGTCGTCGTGCCCCCAGAAGGTCTGGTCATCCCCATCACTGCGGTGGTCGAGACCACCGGCGGCGACCACAATCCAGCGGCACTGGAGCCGCTAGAAGAGGAGCTTCACTCCCACAAAGCCGATTGGCATGGTTCGGACATCACGGACCGCGATATCAAGGAACTGATCACCGAGGTCTACCTCCCTGCGACGGAGGGGCTCGCCTGGCGGGCGGCGCCGGCCGGTGAGGTGACACCTTCTCCCCAAGTCAGAGAAAAGGTGTACCTCAAAGCCCAATTGGTACGCGGCGTCTCCCTGTCCATCTCTAACTTCTTCCTTTCCGTCTTGAACAACTATCGAGTCCAGCCCCAAAACCTCTCTCCCAATAGTATCCTAGCGCTTAGCAATTACGCGGCGCTCTGCGAGGGTTACTTAGGGATTACGCCTAGGCTAGATCTCTTCGTGTATTTCTTCACTGTCAAACATGAAGCCGGAGCCAGTAAGGACGAACTTAGAAATTGTGGCACCATAAGCTTCAAGATCTGTCCTGGCTGGCAGTTCCCCGACATCGTCGGCCATGAGTCCTGCAAGAACTGGCAGCGTACTTAATTCTATAGCCCAGATATCCCTCTGGCCGGCCGAGAAGTAATGTACCCGGACTTCGTCGATGGAGTCGCCGCCGAAGCCTCGTCATGGAGATCCCAGGCCTCCCTTCCCTCTGACCTTGATGCTTCCCGCGCCATAAGGCGGATAGAGTGGCTCGTAGAGACGGGTTTGACCGGCTTGGACCTAGCTATGTGCTGGTTCATCAGGCGAATCCAGCCTCTGCAGCACCGCGCGAAGCTAATGCACGAGTATACCAGCGATAGAAGGGATAGCCTCCGCATCTCCGTGGACAATTTCTCGAGCGACTCTGTCAAGCTCCGCCTCAGGGACATCGTCAAGGTGAAGGATAAGAGGCGTGGCTTCACCATCACCTACGACATGTTCGTAGACGGCAAGTGCCCAAAGGTAGATTTTATTTTCCGTGTATGACATATACTCCAGTTCTTCTGTATAGCAAATGTCATCCCGTCTAACACGGTGGTTCTTCACCTTACAGCTTAGCAACATAGATGAGGACAGCATGGCTCCTCAAATCTATGATCCAAATATGAAGGAAGTCACCGTTGTGTCCGACGACGATGCTCCATTGGCGCGAAAGCGGAAGAGCTCCACCTCTGACGCTGCCGACGGAGGCAAGAAGAAGAAGACGGAGGGTAGAGCCTCCAAAAATACTACCGCCGCCCTGGAGGCGGAGAAGAGAAAAGTTACCGGGATCCCCTTTGCCAAAGCACCCCCACTTGTGTAAGCTTTCTTCTCTCCGACATTGTCTATTTATCTGTCTTGCTCCTGTACTTATGCATTTTGCACGTTTCAGGAAGAAAGCCATGACCATCCTGAAGAAGACCTCGAAAACATTGGGGTCTTTTAGAACCATCAAGGACATGCTGCATCGCGATGCATCTCCCTCCATCGCCCCTGCTACTCCCAGCGTCAAGCGCTCCTCTGCTCCGACAAGCTCACAAGCCAAGGAAGCGTCTGGCCCTTCCGCCATGGAAGTGGACTCAGGTGCCTCTACAGAGATTGATGTCGTCATGACGGCAAAGCGAGAAAGTGCCGCACACCCAATGGCTGAAGCTCCGGCTAAGGATGCCATCGGTAGCGGTAAGGCGGTGGTGGAAGCTGGTACTTCTGCCGTAGGCGGCGCCCCTGCACCCAAGAAAGCCATAGAGTATCCAAAGATAGTCTATCTGGTTCTTACACTGAGTAGCACTGCTCTGGTTCCCGGTGCGGCACCGACATCTCCGACGTGAGGTCTAGAGGAGCTCCTCCGACAAGCAGAGATCTTGCAAGGAAATAGCATATCCTTTGGCAAGCTGCTGGCCGAGAGTGCTACCAACCTCAAGATCATTGCACTTGTAAGTTTTATTTGCCTTTTGCATTTCATATGAGTATCCTTGTAGCCCAGGATTTTAGATTTAGACGGAAAACCATAGGTCTTTGCGTCTAGATGCTCTAAGAGTGACTAAGCTAGAAAACTTTTCACTGTAGCCCCCAAGCATATAGGTGGAATGAAATATTTCGACTAAATGCTGTAAGAGTAGCATACGCAGTGTTTATAAATTTCAATACTGTAGCCCCCAAGCCTCTAGTTGTAACTGAATTATTTCCGACTAGATGCTTAAAGAAAAGCTAAGCATACATCTAAGTTAAAAACTTTATACTGTAGCCCCCAAGCTTGTAATCGAAAACTAAATTAGTTCCGACTAGATGCTTTAAAGAAAGGCTAAGCATATTGCTAAGTTAAAAACTCTCGTTGTAGCCCCCGAGCGTCTAGGTGGAAAATTTCCGGCTAGATGCTCCAAGTAGACCAAACAGCGTTTAATTCTTCTTTTTTCCACATAACGAGAATGCTCGGAGGGGTATGGCCAACGACAAGTATCAGAAAATCCGCGCAGACTTGGAAGCTGGAAAGGGCAAAACTGCCTTCTTGAAGGAACAGATCACCAAGAGCAAGTGTCTGTTTTCTTTTTCGCATTCCTACTTGGTTTTGTGCCCACATTCTCCGAGTACTCACTGTGTACTTTTCTTTCTCTGACTTGCAGAAACCATTGCCAACGCTAAGGACATTGTCGAGCAATCCAAGCACATTCAGGAGCTGGATAGTGAGAACAAGATCCTTAAGCAAGAGAGGAAGGACATGCTGAAGATGCACGAATAATCCATGAAAGCCCTGCAGGACTCCGCCACCGAGGAGATGAACCGCTTGAAGGAGGAGATCTCGATCTTAAGAGATCAGAAGAAAGATGCCGATGAGAAGAACCAACGTCATCATGAGGCGTACAAGCTCCTCCAACAAGAACGGGACTCCTTGGCGGATACCCTCTGGCAAGCTGAGGCTAGCATCTTCAGTAAGTGTTTCTCCGTCTTGGATTTCTGTAGTCTAGATACTCTGAATTTTCGAACTCATGTGCTCCTTGTCAGAATTTGCAGCTCCTATGGGTTTAACCCGGTCACCTCCTCCAGCAAAGGAATGCAGGGTTCTTGCCATCAACTTCATCAACACCGCCATCGCGCAAGCCAAAGAGATCGCCCAGCCCCTCCAAATCAATATCAAGGCATCAGACTCTATGGCGAAGTACTTGGAGATTCTGCGCCGAGCCCCCCCCCCCCCCCCGCGTATCACAAGCTGGAAAGCTTCATGTGCACGGGCTGGTGCAAGGATGGCATTGTCCATGGTCAAGGCACACTATGAAGATGCCGACATCGACACGGTGACCTCTGGCATTCCCGACATGGATGACAATGGCAAAGAGATTAATCACGAATCTATCTTGTCGTCACTCGCGGGTTATGACACCAGAGTTGTTGACTTAATCGATGTCAACATCTTCGTGCCGATGAATACCATCGATAGCGGCAACCAGAGTTCCTCTGAGTCTCTTCGCACCGCCGACTTCGAGGGTGGTTCTCCTGCTATTGATGACGTTGCTTCCAAGTCGCATGTGCCAAAGGAATGAAAAACAAACTTGTAATATTTGTTTCCTTTGTGATGCGTATGCGGAAAAAACTATGTATTAACTTAAGGCGGAAAACAATGATGTATCCTGCTACTTAATAACTAGTTCTAGCATGTATATATTTTTTAAGCAAGTGCTGGCTTATCCATTACTTTGGTTCTTATGCTTGACTTTTCGTGAGTCGGAAGACTCGTTGTCGGAACCATGCGCTTAGGTGATGATTCCCAATGGCACCGTCAATAATCTAAGCATAAAATCGCCGACAATATGTGCCGAAAGTCACTACTCCAGAATCCACATAAAAACAACAAAGAACGTGTAGACCAGAAAACTTAAGATAACGCCTGTAGGCGGAATTTTCACAAGTGCAATCGCAAAACTTATGCATAAAGGTTTTACATGATCCAAAAATGAACACTAAAGGAGGTAAAAGACTCAGAAATATGAGTGAACCAGAGAGCTTTATTTCATTGATCATATAAGAGGTACACAATTAGATAAAAAATGCTAAGTGTAAAAAGGACGTAGTTGTGCTATGTTTCATGGCCGATCAAGCTCCGGGTAGTCATCATCCGGGTCACGTCGCTTGCGCTTATGATCCTCGTTGGGTCTATCCTTCACTTCACGATTGTCAACGAGGTAGTAAGACCCATTGAGCAGCGCCTTGCTTATGATGAACGGTCCTTCCCATGGCGGGGATAATTTGTGTGACTTCTTCTGCTTAAGTCGGAGCACCAAATCCTCCTCTTTAAACGAGCGATGCCGAACGCGGCGACTATGGTAGCTGCGTAGCTTCTGTTGGTAGATGGTAGATCTTTGGCATGCCAAAATGTGCTCCTCCTCGAGAAGGTCCACATCTAGGCGTCTAGATTTTTCAGCATCATCTTCGTCGTAGGCAGCGACTCGTGGTGCATCATGAAGTATGTCGGAAGGTAGGATGGCTTCTGCTCCATACACCATGAAGTAAGGGGTGTAGCCGGTGGATCTGTTGGGTGTAGTTCGTAAACTCCACAGCACAGATGGCAATTCTTCCGCCCAGGCTCCAACTGCTCTATGTAGCGGTGCCTCAAGACGTGGCTTGATTCCCTGCAGAATTAATCCATTAGCTCGCTCGACCTGACCATTGGATTCTGGGTGTGCCACAGATGCAAGGTCAAGTAGGATGCCCTTATCCCAACAATAAGCCTCCACTTGATAAGTTGCTGCCGTTATCGGTGATAATGCTATGTGGGAGACCAAATCTCACCACTAGATCCCGGACAAACCTGAGGGCAGTTGCCCCATCAAGCTTTCTAATGGTTTTAGCTTCTATCCATTTAGTGAATTTATCAACTACTACAAGAAGATGCATAAACCCACATGGTGCCGTCTGTAACGGTCCCACCATGTCTAGCCCCCAGACTGCAAACGGCCAAGTTATTGGTATTGTTCGCAATTCTTCAGCAGGAACATGTGATTGTCGGGCATAATACTGGCATCCCATGCATGTCTCAACCAGCTTGTCGGCGTCCGCCTTCGCGGTCAGCCAGTAGAATCCTTGCCGAAAGGCTTTTGCGACCAACGATCGAGGAGCGGCGTGATGCCCGCAATCTCCGAGATGGATTTCGCGCAGGATTTCCATACCTTCTAGCTGGGAAACACACTTTAGGTATACACTGGTAGTGCTTCTTTTGTAGAGTTTTCCATTGATTATGGTATAACCCTTTGCTCGTCGTACTATTTGTCGTCTTTCGACCTCGTCGTCGGGCAAAGTTCCGTGTTCGAGATATTCCATGAACGGTTTTGTCCAAGCCGGAGGGACCTTTGTCACCATGTGCACGAAAGAGTCAAATCTATCCGGGTTGTCGATGTTAGCTCCCTTCATGGATGGTGTGCGCATATGCTCTAGGAAAACTCCTGGCGGAATTTGTTTGCACCCTGATCCAAGCTTAGATAGCAGATCAGCCGCCTCGTTTTGCTCCCTAGGTACATACTTGACTTCGTAGCCCAAGAAGCTCTTGGCTATCTCGTCCACTTCGTCTCGATATGCCGCCATCATAGGGTTCTGCGCATTCCAGGTGCCAGCCACCTGCTAGGCAACCAAGTCGGAATCTCCACAACAAACTATGCGTTTGATGCCAATATCCTTGGCTACACGTAGTTCGTGAATGAGTGCTTCATACTCCGCCATGTTATTTGTAGCCTCGAAGTGGATCTGTAGAACGTAGTGTAGCTTGTATCCTGTTGGTGACTGTAGCAATACACCATCCCCCGAGCCGTTGAGCAGCTTTGATCCGTCAAAGTGCATCACCCAGTACTCTGGTTCCGCCAACGGAGTAGCATCTGGCATCTCCGTCCAATCTACGATAAAATCTGCCAAGGCTTGTGACTTGATAGTGTCGTGTCTCTTGCAGGTGATCTCGAAGGCGGCAAGTTCAATGCCCCCACTTCGCGACCCTTCCCATAGCGTCGCTGTTGTTGATAATGACGGGCAGTGGAGTCTTGCTCACCACTGTGATTGGGTTCTCCTGGAAGTAAAGTCTCAGCTTCCGAGAAGCAAGGAATACTCCATAAGCTATCTTCTGGTAGTGCGGGTAACGCTGCTTGGACTCCGTCAAGACCTCGCTCACATAGTAAACTGGTCTTTGAACTCTATGGTCATAGCCTGGTTCCTTCCTCTCTACCACGACGACGATGCTGATTACCCGGTTGGTTGCCGCCATGTAGATTAACAGGGGCTCGCCAGGCTCGGGCGCTGCAAGGATGGACGCTGAGGAAAGAATATCCTTGAGCTGCTTCAATGCTGCATCTGCTTCGTCCGTCTACGTGAATTTTTCCACCTTCTTCAGCAACTTGTAAAGTGGTAGAGCCTTCTCTGCAAGTCGGCTGACGAACCGACTAACTGCTGCAACACAACCCGTTAGTCGTTGAATGTCCTTTAGGCATGTCGGACGGTTTATGTTTAAGATGGCCTTGATTTTCTCCAGGTTGACCTCGATTCCGCGCTGGGAAACGATAAAACCCAACAATTTGCCGGCTGGAACCCCGAAGACGCACTTCTTAGAGTTAAGCATCATGTTGTATTTCTGAAGATTATCAAAGGTTTCTTTTAAGTCGGATATTAATTCGTTTGACTTTTTAGACATCACCACAATATCGTCCACATAGGCGTGAACATTCCGACCAATTTGGTCGTGAAGGCAACGTTGCATTGTCCGCTGGTACGTAGCACCTGCGTTTTTCAGCCCAAAGGGCATCATAACATAGCAAAACGTGTCATACGGGGTAGTGAACGAAGTGGCCAATTGGTCCGAATTCCTCATTTTGATCTGGTGGTATCCTGAGTATGCATCTAGAAAACACAAAAGTTCCGAGCCAGCCGTCGAGTCAATGACTTCGTCAATGCGAGGCAAAGCAAACGGATCTTTGGGACACGCTTTGTTCAAGCCGGTGTAATCAACGCACATTCTTAATTCTTTGGTTCCCTTTTTGGGGACAAGTACATGATTGGCCACCCATCGGGTGTGAAGGACTTCTCGGATAAATCTAGCCTTAAGTAACCTAGCTATCTCTTTGCCAATGGCGCGTCTCTTCTCGTCTCCGAAGTGTCGTAGAGGTTGTTTCACTGGTTTGCATTTTGGATCAATGTTTAAGCTGTGCTCGGCAAGTTCCCTAGGTACACCTTTCATGTCGGCAGGTTGCCAGGCAAAGATGTCCCTATTCTCACGGAGGAACTCGACGAGCGTGCTTTCCTATTTGGGATCCAGGTTCGTCCCAATGGCGGTGACCTTGGAGGCATCGCCTACCACAAGTTCCACCGGCTTGGTCTTGATGGCGGCCTTGAACACAGGAGCGGAGTCGGAGATCTGTTTCTTCGACGCGGTCATCTTTGAGTCATCGACCTTGCTCTGGATATCCTAGAATTCTTCGTTGTAGAGGACAGCTTCCGCGAAGGCTGCTTCGTTAATCTTGTAGTCCCTTGCCTTGGTAAAGCTTCCGGATACGATGATGACACTGTTTGGTCCGGGTATCTTGAGTTTGTTGTAGACGAAGCATGGCTTGGACATGAATGTGTGGAATATGTCGCGGCCGAATATGACGTGGTACATGCTCTTGAAGGGGACCACCTCAAAGGTCATGCGCTCTTGGTGGTAATTACTAACATCGCCAAAGGAAACCTAAAGTGTAATGCACCTAAGGGACCGAGCCTCCCGACCAGGAACTACGCCGTGGAAGATGGTGTTGGTCCGCCTTAGGTTTGCCTCTGTCAAGTTCATCTTCTGCAGTGTATCCAGGTACATGATGTTGATGCTGCTTCCACTATCCACCATACACTTGGTGAACTCCACGCCGTCAATCAAAGGGTTGATGACCATGGCGTATTGGTTCTCCATAGGAATGAGGTCTGGGTGGTCCGTCCTGTCCCAAGTAATTGGAACCTCCGACCAGCTCAGGTACTGGGGAACTATGGGTAGAGTAGCCATCAGGATCCTCATAGAGGTCTTCTGTTGTCGGACGGTGGGGGTGCCAAGGAAAGTGTGGTAGACTGGCGCCTTCTTCACGAAGGGGTTCTTGCCCTTGTCGTCGCTCTTGGCAGCGTGCTTGGGGTCAACGTCCTCGTCCATGTCACTTGAATCCTTGGACTCCTCCTCCTCCTTCTTCCCCTTGCCCTTGCCTCGCGGTCTGTTCTTCCGACTTTGCTTGTAGCCGGACTCCGGGTCTTCCTTGAGGTCATTGACGAACTTGCAGTGTCGATTGGTATGGGTGGCTTTACCGTTGACGTCGAGGTGTACGAGGCACGGCATATCGTGGTACTCTTCATAGGTTTGGGGAACGCGGAGCGGTGCCGAGGTAGTTTCACTTCCTCGTTGATGCCCATGGTCGGCTCCCCGTCCTCGGCCACGTTGTCCGCCATCACCTCGTCCTGCAAAAGTCATGGCGACCATATCAGTAGATTGCTTTTCTTCTGGAGCAGTTTTCCGCTTTGTACTATTGTTCCTCCGAGCTTTGGTTGGTACGGCCGTTGCCGGCAAGGAGCCACGAGCATCGTCGTTGGCAGCTGCGAACTCACTAGCCAACTGAATCATCTGGTTCAAGTCAAGTTGGTGATTGTCCTGCAAGCGCTTTAGCTTATGTCGGAGCAACGTGCCCCTTTCACACCCATCGATGAAGGAGGCCATGGAGGTCTGACGTGCACTCCTGCGCAGGAATTCTTCATGTCCAGCCAGCGGGAGAGGTAAGCGCGAGCTGTCTCGTATTTCTCTTGCATGCACCGTTGTAGATCGGCAACAGTGCAGGGACGCTTGTATGTACCCTCAAAGTTCTTGGTGAATGCTTCTTGCATGTCCAACCAATTGCAGATGGATTTCTCCGGCAAGTCGTCGATCCATTGACGGTCCGTGCCCGCCAACATTAACGGGAGGTACTTGACGGCGATGTTGGGGTTGCCTCTGGCAATCTCTACCGCGTTGTCATAGTCCTGCAACCATGTGGCTGGCTTGGCGGTGCCGTCATAGGGCTTGATGGTCTTGTCAATCCGCAAACCTTTGGGGTAAGTTGCAGACCATATTGCAGGTCCAAAAC
This sequence comes from Avena insularis, assembly GCA_023614405.1. Classification (NCBI taxonomy): domain Eukaryota; kingdom Viridiplantae; phylum Streptophyta; class Magnoliopsida; order Poales; family Poaceae; genus Avena; species Avena insularis. Next base: position 22,073,372 of record CM042689.1, on the reverse strand, counting down.
AACATGGTCCCAGGTATGGTCCTTCCCAGGCCTCGTGGATCTTATCGATCCACGAACGTGCATCGTACGGCTCCAGGTTCTTCTTCTTCTTGTCAATAGGGTATGGGTTGTGTGAACAATGCGGGCCTCCTCCGCCATGGTGACTGCTAGGTGGTGACGGAGGCGGAGGTGGCGCTGGGTTAGCCTTCTTGTTGTTACCCTCCTGCGACGTCTCACGCCTGTGACAATTGCTTGTCGGACGCAGAGGGTCATGGTGTGACCTGCTCTTATGTCCTTGGTTGCGCTCTCTGTCATGACGGTTCTGCTCCGTGTTGTCGCGGATGACGATGCCACACTGTCTTGGCGGAGGCATATCCGTACGATGGTGAGCCTTGGGATCTTCGCGATGTCGGGGGGATCAGGACGGTGGCGATGGGCGACGAGGTCGGGCCTTTTCTCCGTGGTCGGAGGATATGGGGATAGCATGCTTCCTATTACGCGCATCCCTCCATCTTCGTTCTGATGAACCCGTCTGGGACCCGACATCAAGAGGAGATCTGTCCCTTGGCGACTTATACTAGATAGACAGGCAAAGCACTGGGTCAGACTCAAGCCTCTGAGAGGTGGCCTTTTCCTGCTGCTTTACCGCCTTGGCCACTAGGTCATAGACCTGTTCCACTGCCTCAGGCGATCTATCCTACTCCAGAAGGGTCTTGGCGATAGCGAGGTTAAGGAGTGGGGTGGGCATCACCTGTTTGCCTTCACTGTCAATGTATGGCTTGGCCTGTGCCGACTTCGAGGGAGCCCATCCTAGGTTTCGCCATACACCAGGAGCGTTGATGACGCGATCTGGAGCTTTCTTGGCCTTCTTCTGCTGCTGCCGAGTCTTGTACTCGGCCTGCATTGCTCTAGCTTTCTCTATGGACTTCTACGTGTTGACTAGATCTCGATCCAGCTTAGTGCCTTGCTCCACGATGGCCTGTGCTTCCTCCAGCAGTTGCTGACGCTTCTCGTCAAGCTGAGTCACGTTCCGGATATGAGCTACGGTCAGTGGCTCGACGAGGAGATTGCCGTACATCACTCTATCAGCTGGAGTAACTTGGGCAGCAGCAGACGTAGATGCCGGAGGCGGCAAGTTTGCGATGTTGTTGTTGCTCGGGCCGGTGCCGAGTTCCTGTGGCTGCTGTACTGGATTAGGCGGAGGAGGCATGACCTTTGCGCGATCATCGTCAGTAGCAATAAGTGGCCCCTTCCCCTTTTCAAGTGTTGTAGGCGGAGCTCGTCCGGGTTGGTCTTCATCCATCGCTGTCCCAATGGTGACGAACACCTCTCAAGACGTGATGGCATTGTTGGCTTGCTTGTCGTGCGTGTACTCCTCCTCCATCTCCTGCATGGCTGAGTCTAGTTCCTCTGGACTGAAATCTATCTCCTATGAGTCTGCACTGAAGTCGGCGTATAGCGCGTCAATCACAGAGTCGGAGGGTGCCAGGACTTCCTCGATGACGGGCGGTGGAGGTGCAACAGCAGCAACGATGAATGGTGGTGGCGGCGCAGCTGTGACGATGGCAGCCGGAGGCGATGGTGGCGGTGGCTGAATCGGAGGGGCTCTGTCAATGAGCGCAAGCGCTGTCTGAGCTGCCGCTTCAGCCTCCGCGAAGTTGTTGACAATGCTCACCATGCCTTCGAAGGTAAGGCGTCCTGACGCCTGCTGCCGTCTTAGATAATGTCGGACGAGCGTGTCGTGGTCCAGTCCTTCCACAAAGTGATACATGGCATCATCATTGGGGTAGTGGGCCAGATCGGCTCATATACGGAGCCACCTGGCCAGGTAATTGCGGGGGTTTTCGCCCTCTCTCTGAACGCAACGCGCCAGATCGAAGATGGTAACCACGCCGACGAACTTGGATCTCTGTTGTCCAGACGCACGGGCGAAGCCGGCGTACTTGCAGTGATCTTCCACCATTATGTCCTGCACAGGGGCGGTTTGGGTGGGCCTTGAATTTTTCCGATCTTTGCCGGCAAACTCCAAAGAGAGATCCAACATTGATCCTTCCACGAACATATCCTGCCCGTAGGCGGTCCGTGTGGGCCTTGATGCTCCTCCGACTCCCAGGGAACTAGTGCCCGAGTCGGTTTCGCCAATGAAGAGGTGGATGTCTCTGATAAGAACGATCGAACACCACGTAGGGTTTGTCTTCGCAGAGATCCAGAACTCGTCGGGAGGGACGATCGGAACGTTGCCGGAGAACAGAACACGACCGATGGCTATGGTTTCGCCGATTCCCGCGAAGATCTTGGTCCTCGCCCGCTGAAGAGCCTGAAGCGCCTCTTGCCCCACGGTGGGCGCCAACTGTCGTGGTATTGCCGACGAGTACGCCATGGAGGCGGGTACGAGGTAACACAGCTTACCCAGGTTCAGATCCCACAATGGTGGCGGAATCCTACTCCTACTATAAATCACTATAAGGGCAATATGCTGAGTTACAGGGTGGTTCGCTGTGCGAGGTTGTAAGTTATCGTCTGAGATTGTTCCCTAAAGGCTCCCATAGGCCCGACTTATATAGTCGTCAGGTCCTAGGGTTACAGGGAAAAGTCCTAGCCGGACAGGTTACAGAGTCCTACACCATCTATTCCTAGTCTTGTGTATCTTGCACTCCAAGGCTCCGGGTACGTCGGTGACTCCAATCGTAGCCTTCCTTTATCCGGCATGGGCCTCCCTTCTGGATCCATCTAACTGGGACGCCCAGCAGGCCATGGGCCATGCTACCAACTGTAGGCCACCCAGGTTATCCGGATAGGAGACATGCTATGAGGATACCCATATAGCATATCCCCAATAGATGAATGTTCATCACACCATTCCAATAATGTTGGGACCTCGTTATTAACAACATCCAATGTCCATGATCAGGAAACCTTGATCATCTTGTTAATCAACGAGCTAGTTTATGAGAGAGGCATAACTAGGAACTTTTTGTTTGTTTATTAAACACACATGTATTAACGTTTCCGTATTAATACAATTATAGCATGCAAAATAAACATATATAATATACTTGAAATATACATAATAACCACTTTATTATTGCCTCTCAGGGCATATTCCCTTTAGTCTCCCACTTGCACTAGAGACAATAATCTAGTTACATAGTGATAAATCTAACACCCATGGAGTTTTGGTGTTGATCATGTTTTCCTCTAGGGAGAGTTTTAGTCAACGGATCTGCTACATTGAGATCCGTGTGTACTTTACAAATCTTTATATCTCCATCCTTGACATGCTCGCGGATGGAGTGAAACCGGCGCTTAATATGCTTGGAATTCTTGTGAGACCTTGGTTCTTTGGCATTGGCAATGGCACCATTGTTGTCACAATAGATCACCATTGGGTCCAACGCGCTCGCAACCACACCTAGTTCAAATATAAACTCCTTCATCCAAACCGCTTCCTGAGCCGCTTCCGAAGCAGAAACATATTCGGCCTCCGTTGTTGATCCCGCCACCACAGGTTGTTTGGAACTCCTCCAACTAACCGCTCCGCCATTCATGAGAAATACGTATCTGGATTGAGACTTAGAGTCATCCAGATCGGTGTCAAAGCTAGCATCGACATAACACTAAGCGATGAGCTCTTCTTCACCCCCGTACACAAGAAACATATCCTTAGTTCTTCGCAAGTACTTAAGGATATTCTTGACCGCTATCCAGTGTTCCGATCCTGGATCAGATTGGTACCTACTAGTCAAACTAATAGCATGTGCCACATCCGGTCATGTACATAGCATGGCGTACGTTATAGAGCCTATGGCTGAAGCATAGGGGACTTTGTCTATTATCTCTTTCTTCAGAATGGGACTTTGAGTCTTACTCAATGTCTTGCCTTGCAACATAGGTAAGAACCCATTCTTACTTCCGTCCATTTTAAACTTCTTTAAAATCTTATCAAGGTATGTACTTTGCGATAGCCCTATTAGGCGCCTAGATCTATCTCTATAGATCTTTATGCCTAATATTTATGATGCTTCACTTAGGTCCTTCATTGAAAATTAGTTGTTTAGATAACTTTTAACACTATTTAAAAGATCTACATCATTTCTGATCAATAATATGTCATCCACATATAATATCAGAAATGACACATTGCTCCCACTCACTTTCTTGTAAATACAAGCCTCTCCATAAGTTTGGACAAATACAAACTCTTTGATCACCTTATCAAAGCGAAGATTCCAACTCCGGGATGCTTGCTTAAGTCCATAGATGGATCGCTGAAGCTTGCATACCTTTTCAGCATCCTTAGGATCGACAAAACCCTTTGGTTGTGTCATATACAACTTTTGTTCAATATTGCCATTGAGGAACGCAGTTTTGACATCCATCTTCCATATCTCACAGTCAAAATATGCAACAATTGCTAACATAATCCTAACTAACTTTAACATTGCTATGGGAGAGAAAGACTCATCTTAGTAAACTCCTTGAATTTGTTAAAACCCCTTTGCGACAAGTAGAGCTTTATAGATGGTTACATTACCATCAGCATCAATTTTCCTTTTGAAATCCATTTATTATCCACGGCCTTTCGGTCGTGAGGTAAGTCCACCAAGGTCCAAACCTGGTTTTCGTACATGGATTCCATCTCGGATTTCATGGCTTCTAACCATTTGTTGGAATCCGGGCTCATCATCGCTTCTTCATACGTCGCGGGGTCATCAATTTCATCAACCATGAAATTCATAACAGGGTTTCCATACAGCTCGGGAGCTGCACGCGTCCTGCTAGACCTGTGAGGTTTGGTAGTATTCTCTTTCGGAGCTTCATGATCATTATCATTAGTGCCATCTTCAATTGGTGAAGCCAACTCCGGAACGACTTCCGGCGCTGCGCTACTCGCCATACTATGTAGAGAAGGTTCTACAACCTCTTCGAATTCTACCTTCCTACTACTCATGCCTTTCGCGAGAAACTCTTTCTCTAGAAAGGATCCATTCTTGGCAACAAAAAGCTTGCCCTCGGATCTATGATAGAAGGAATACCCAATAGTTTCCTTAGGGTATCCTATGAAGACATATTTTTCTGCTTTGGGTTCGAGTTTATCCGGTTGAAGTTTCTTCACATAAACATCGCATCCCCAAACTTTAAGAAATGACAGCTTAGGTTTGTTTCCAAACCACAATTCGTACGGTGTCTTTTCAACGGATTTAGATGGTGCCCGATTTAAAGTGAATGCAGCAGTTTCTAGTGCATAACCCCAAAATGACAGTGGCAAGTCCGTCAGAGACATCATAGATCGAACCATATCTAATAAAGTACGATTACGACGTTCTGACACACCATTTCAATGTGGTTTTCCGGCAGGTGTGAGTTGTGAAACTATTCCACACTCTTTCATATGAGTGCTAAACTCGTAACTTAGATAATCACCTCCACGGTCGGACCGTAGAAATTTAATCTTTCTATTACGATGATTTTCCACTTCACTCTGAAACTCCTTGAATTTCTCAAAGGTCTCAGACTTGCGTTTCATCAAGTAGATATACCATATCCACTCAAATCATCCGTGAAAGTTATAAAATAACGATATCCACCTCGCGCCGACACACTCATTGGACCACACACATCAGAATGTATGATTTCCAATAAATCTCTCACCCATTCCATTGAACCGGAAAACGATGTTCTAGTCATTTTGCCCATAAGGCATGCTCACATGTATCAAATGATTTAAAATCAAGTGATTCCAAAAGTCCATCCGAATGGAGCTTCTTCATGTGTTTAACGCCAATATGACCTAGACGGCAGTGACACATATATGCGGATATATAATCATTACGTTTAATACTTTTAGCATCAACATTATGAATATGTGTAACATTATTATCGAGATCCAATAGAAATAAACCATTCATCATCGGTGCATGACCATAAAAGATTTCATTCATATAAACAGAACAGCCATTGTTCTCGGATTTAAATGAATAACCACTTCACATCAAACATGATCCGGATACAATGTACATGCTTAGTGCTGGCACCAGATAACAATTATTCAAGTTTATAACTAATCTCGATGATAAGTGGAGAGGTAGCGTTCTGACGGCAATCACATCAACGCTTGATCCATTGCCGACACGCATCTTGACCTCACCCCTTGCTAGCGATCGCTTGTTCCGCAGCCCCTGATTCAAGTTACAAACGTTAGCAACTGAACCGGTATCAAATACCCAGGTGCTACTGCGAGTACTAGTCAAGTACACATCAATAACATGTATATCATATATATCTTTATTTGCCTTGCCGGCCTTCTTGCCTGCCAAATACTTGGGGCAGTTGCGCTTCCAGTGGCCAGTCCCCTTGCAATAATAGCACTCGGTATCAGACTTAGGGCCAACTCGTGGTTTAATTTCAGGTAGGGCAACCGGCTTGCCGCCCTTCTTTCCCTTTTGTTTACCCTTGTCTTTCTTGAAACCAGTGGTCTTATTGATCATCAACACTTGATGTTCTTACTTGATCTCCACTTCTGCAGTTTTAAGCATTGACAGAAGCTCGGGGAGAGACTTATTCATGCCTCGCATATTATAGTTCATCACGAAGCTCTTATAGCTAGGTGGCAGAGACTGAAGAACACGATGGATGCCTAAGTCAATGGGAATCGTTATTCCCAAGGACACAAGCTTATCGGCGTAACCCGGCATCTTGAGTACATGCTCACTTACAGAGCTGTTCTCTTCCATCATGCAGCTAAAGAACTTTTCTGAAGCATTATAGCTCTCTACAACAGCATGGGTGTCGAAAATCATTTTCAACTCACCCATTGTATCAAATGCATTGTCGTTTTCGAAACGCTTTCAAGTTCTGGCTCTAGCCCATATAATATGTCGCAATGAACTAAGTTGTGGTCCTCTTGACGAGTCTGATATACATCATTTTCCTCGTCAGGGGCATCATCAAACTGTGGGGGGGCTAGCGGTGCTTCTAGCACATATTGCTTTTGTGCAGCAGTGAGGAGAATCCTCAAATTCATGGCCCAGTCGGTAAACTTGCTACCGTTTGTTGCAAGTTTCTCTTTCTCCATGAACACATTGAAATTAAAAGCAGGTGGTGCCATCTACAACAGAATTTGTAAAGTTTAGACTATGTTTATGATAGATTGAGTTCAACTAATCCAAATTAAGAATTAACTCCCACTCAAAAACGACATCCCTCGTGCCTTTTTGGTGATTACATGAACCAAATCCACTACAACAAAGTCTGATCATCACGTGAGTTGGTGTAGCTTCAAAGGCGAGCATCAAATGGGCATCATATATTCCATATGACTCATGCTTAACCTTCCGGTGCATGTTCTGAGGCCATGTCTGTACATGCTAGGCTCGCCAAGTAAGAACCTTAGTATTCGCGTGTGTAACTGTCTTACACCCGAAATATGGTTGTGGATCCAAGAACACCCGATCATCACGTGATGTCTTAGAGCGACGAAACATAATCGGTGCATACTTAAGGAAGAACACATTCTTATCTTGATATCTAAATGAGGGATCATCTTATTATGCTAATAAAATGCCAAACAAGCAATATAAGATGCAATCAAACATCACATGTTAATAAGTGAAATGATGTGGTTCTTGCACTTGATCTCCATCATATGCATCATGGTATGATCACTATCATACCTCTATGTGTAAGGCCAAGGTCTATGGAACTTACATGTTATGTGTGTTGTAAGAGTATCAACTTATACTTCTACTTACAACATCACCATATCATAACACTAGCCCAGCAACAATCTAAACTAGACGCCTCTAATTTATCCATTGCAAATTTTACGTGGCTTAGGGCTTTCAAAGATAGAACCGTTCTTACCTATGAACATGAACCACAATGAGGATAACCAAATTGTTGACAACTCATTGCAAATTAGATATTGACTATAGTAGGAGAGACAGACACCCGCTAGCCACTTATGCAAAAATAGTTGCATGTCAAGTGTCAAACAGGTCTCATGTGCGAGGACATGTAAAGTTTGTTCGGGCCGCTTCATCCCACTATGCCACCAATATCCAAAGTACAACTAAGAAGCAATAACATGATCATCATCGCCCACATACTCATATGTGTACTACCCGTACAAAGCATCTACGCATAGATCTGGCTCAGATACCACTTTAGGGTTCGCAGCATATGTAGCACCCCGGGTAAAACCACTACTAGAAAATCGCTGTTGTTTATAATTTGTGCATTATCATAACGTCATCATGCATATGTCTAACTAAAACTATTTCCGAAAAGCCTATTTTGTCTTCCTTATTTCAAACCAAAACCCTAGATCTGTCCCGATCTTTTAATTACCTAAAACCTATTTGTAAAGGTTTTCTAATATAAAAATAAATAAAATATTTTGTATCTGAGGAGGCAGCCGCAGGCTAGGCCCGAAAGCCTAGCCCGTAGCCACCTACTACCCGATAAAACCCTAGCCCTAGATCTAGACCCAAACCCTAGACAACCGGAACCCTAACCCTTCCTCCCAGCCAACACCCACCCCTCACCCCACTCCCGCTCCCCGCCGCTTTGTAACACCCCCGGTCACTTCGGACCGACGGTTGTCACTTCTGGCAGCTCAATAGGATCTCTAGACTAACCCCACAGACCAACACTAGTCTTTTCTCACAAGACTTTGTCCTCACTGCATGCACCCGCACCCACTTCCCGATCGGTCACCCATCCTAGAATTGCTCTAGGCCAAGCACCTTAACCTTAGAGTTCTTTTCGAATGAGCTTCCGGAAAATAAGTTGCAACTTGTTGGTATGGGTTTCCTATCAATCCTATTGAGTCATGCGCCAGGGTCTCACATACACCCACCCTTAGAAGATCGACGTCCTTGTCGATCAACCACAAGCCAGGAACGTCCCCTCTTGGCACACGTCTGTGCGTCCAGTGTCGGCGCATTGCCATGTCGTGTCCACTACGAGCCACACGCGCCATGATACACATGTCCGCCACTGACATGCACACGCCCATGTAACCGCGAACCTGGCTCTGATACCACTTTGTAACACCCCCACGGACCGACGGTTGTCACTTCTGGCAGCTCAATAGGATCTTTAGACTAACCCCACAGACCAACACTAGTCTTTTCTGCGCATTTTGTCCTCACTCGTGCGCACCCGGTACCCACTTCCCGGTCGGTCACCCATCCTAGAATTGCTCTAGGCCAAGCACGCTTAACCTTAGAGTTCTTTTCGAATGAGCTTCCGGAAAAGAAGTTGCAACTTGTTGGTATGGGTTTCCTATCAATCCTATTGAGCCATGCGCTAGGGTCTCATCACGAGTGAGGACAAAGTGCACAGAAAAGACTAGTGTTGGTCTATGGGGTTAATCTAGAGATCCTATTGAGCTGCCAGAAGTGACAACCGTCGGTCCGGAGTGACCGGGGGTGTTACAAAGCGGTGGGGAGCGGGAGTGGGGTGAGGGGTGGGTGTTGGCTGGGAGGAAGGGTTAGGGTTCCGGTTGTCTAGGGTTTGGGCCTAGATCTAGGGCTAGGGTTTTATCGAGTAGTAGGTGGCTACGGGCTGGGCTTTTGGGCCTAGCCTGCGGCTGCCTCCTCAGATACAAAATATTTTATTTTATTTTTATATTAGAAAACCTTTACAAATAGATTTTAGGTAATTAAAAGATCGGGACAGATCTAGGGTTTTGGTTTGAAATAAGGAGAGGAATATCTTAGAAGACAAAATAGGCTTTTCGGAAATAGTTTTAGTTAGACATATGCATGATGACGTTATGATAATGCACAAAGTATAAACAACAGCGATTTTATAGTAGTGGTTTTACCCGGGGTGCTACAGGTCAGCTCGCCCCGCCCTCCCTTATATAGGCATCCCTAGTGGGCTTCTACATTAGCATCCCATTAGTAGCCTAAGCCTGGACTAATTCGGATTCAATCCTCATTAGGCTTCCAGCCCCTTAAGTGTGTGACCCTATAGGTTCATATATGTATAGACATGACACGAATACACTTAGTCTGTCAATAGTTGGTAGCGGCATCTAGCAAGACGTGCCAACTCCTAAACGCATACAAAGATCATATCGGACAAACCATCACAAGGTTTAGTACATGTCTTTCCCTTTGCCTCACGATATTTGGTCTAGCTCCAAGCTGACCTCTCTTTCTCGATACTGTGATTCGGAATCCCTTTACTAGGTTAACTCTTAACCTAATGTAGCACATCCATGCATTTCTGGATCCGATCACTCGAGGGGCCCAGAGATATATCTCTCAAGTAGAGAGGGGCAAATTACTTCTTGATTGACCATGCCTTGCAGCATGCTTCAGCACAAACCCGAAAGCTACCTTTATAACTACCCAGTTACGGAGTAGCATCTGATATCCCCAAAGTAGGTCAATCCACATCTCAAGTACATGCGACAATCTCAGGTCTAAGGACAAAACATACACGATGTGTAGAGAGAGCTGCAAGTCTAATTGTCAGTCTCAAGTTGGGTCAGTCCAACCCTAAACATAGTCATCATTGGTTTGACATCTCCATGTCTATGACTTGCGAAACATAGTCATCAACCAATTGATGTGCTAGTCAAATATTCACGTGTGTTCTCACATGAACTCCGACTAGGGACAACTATTAAATAACCATACAAGTAAAGAGTTTTACAAACAATTCACATAATTGCCAATCAATACAAGTTGCCTGATATGGATATTAAAGGAACATTACAATAACTCATGGATACATAAGAAATATAATCATCTCTATGATTGCCTCTAGGGCATATTTCCTTTAGAACTTTAATAAGGTTAATGGACCTTAGCTATATGTGCCGAGTTGCACAGCGCCGAAAAACGTTTCGGATACAGCCACAATGCTCATGGCTCATGTGCCTCAAAGGTTGTGGTCACGGAGATCTAAGTTCCTATTGAACCAAGTAGGTCAGATAAACAATCAAATGCTGAGATTTGAGAGTAAATCATTGTTGTTTGACAATGATGAACCGACTACATGCAAAGAAGCGATGATGGGCCCTGACTCCGTCAAATTACTTGAAGCCATAAAATCCATGATAGTTCTATACACGAGAAATCAATTCTTTTGAACTTGGAAGACCCTCCGAAAAGGTGTAAAATCCTATCAGTCGTATTTGAACCTATAAAGAAACAGACATGGATGTTTCACATCTATGACATAGTCGACATGTTGTAAATCATTTTTCGACAATGTTCAAGGAGTTGACTATGACAAGACTTGATATTCCATAGCGATATTTAGTCTGGACAGATTAAAGTAGCAACCACTACATATAATTTGGTATATAGTAGATGAATAAACAAAACAAAGTTCTTCTAATAGAATGGTTACCTAGGACGTGTGCATGACACAATCCAAAGGGTTTTGTTAATTCAAAGGATGCTAAAAAGGGCATGCAAACTTCAATGGTTGAAGTAAGCATCGAGGAGTTGGAATCTTCACCGTGATGAAACTGTTAATGAAGGGAATATGCCCTAAGAGGCAATAATAAAGTGGTTATTATGTATATTCCAAGTATATGATAGATGTTTATTTTGCATGCTATATTGTATTAATACGGAAACGTTAATACATGTGTGTTTAACAAACAAACAAAAAGTTCCTAGTTATGCCTCTCCCATAAACTAACTCGTTGATTAACAAGATGATCAAGGTTTCATGATCATGAGCATTGGATGTTGTTAATAACAAGGTCACAACATTATTGTAATGGTGTGATGAACATTCATCCGAAGTATAGCATTACGATCAAAGTCACTGATTTTATATTGCTATAACATCATACAAAGTGATCCTAATCCTTAGACCATGAGATCATGTCAATCACTAACACTGGAAGAGTATCTTGATAACATCAAATGTCACACCATAACAGGGTGATTATAAAGATGGGTTCAGTTCTACTAAAGTGTTATGTTGAGGCCCATAGATCGAGAGTGGAATTTGTTCATCTCGATGACGGATAGATATGCTCTGGGCCCTCTCGGTGATATCACATTGATTAGCTTGCAAGCAAGTGATTGATCACTAGAATGTTATATCACGGGAACAAGAAAAGAGTACATTTCAGTAACAAAATCAAACTAGGTATGGAGATACCGATGATCGAATCTCGGACATGTAATATATCAAGAAACAAAAGGATTAAGATACTAGTGTAAAAGGTTCTCACGATCACAAGAAAGTCATCGTTGAATGTGTGGGAGTCAGTATGGATCTCCAGGTCCCGCTTCTAATTATTGATTGGAGAGGGTCTCGATCATGTTCGCATTATTCACGAACTGTAGGGTGACACACTTAAGAGAAATCGACACCATTTGGAGAAAAAGTTTCATGCTTAAAAGAATAACAAGCACATGAATTTATTTCACTAGATACCGAAACTGGTTTTCGGGTGAAATTGTAGAAAGTATTTTTGCATGTGAAATGAAATACTAGAAAGGGTTTATATGTGAATGTTTGTCATTAAAGTAATTGACAAAATTCTGAATAAATAAAAGGAGTTTTATTTAATGAGAGTTTGCATTAAATTTGGTGGAAATTTAATGGGAATTTGAGTGGGTTTTTTAGTGGAGAAAATTGAAGGGCATTCTTTGTGAGTGGAGTGTCCACCCACATGAATGAAGGAGGGTAGGGGCAGACCCCATGGCCAGCGACCACCCCCTTGGGTGCCCCCCTCCTCCTATAAAAGGAGCCCCCTCCTCTCTTCTCACTCAAACCTCCTCGTGAAGGATCTCTCTCCCCCTCTATAAAAGGAGTGACCAGGGGTGTTACATTACCAGATTTAGACCATTCCACCCAGCCGCCACTCCTCACGCCTGTGTTGCCTGCAGCGTGGACCTAGCGATCCGTCGGCGCCTTCCACCCTGCACGTGTGGATACCTCGGAGGTGTTGCATCTGTGGCACTTGGACACGCCGCACAAGGGGAGCTGCTCGTGGGACGAGGACGAGCAGGAGACGTAGAACATCTACACTTCCTCGATGCGCTTCATCAAGTTCCGCAACCGCACGTCTAGTGGTAATCCCGTGATCTATGATAACAGTAATCCTGGTTTACGCGGTAGAAAATTTTGATTTGCGCTAGTGTAGCCTACCCGTATCCCTTAAAGTTCTATTGTCCTCCCACTTAACTTTTGCGAAAAAATCCTTTTTCAAGAAACTTGAAGTTCTAAGTGACAAACGCTTTTGTCTTCAGTGTTTTGGAGGAATAACCAATGGTTATTCGAAATAACCTACAAATACATGCTCATCCGACTTTGGTTGTAAACATCTTACTTATGCTTCTAATACCAAAATTTAAGAAAGGACAACTTGGGTTTTACCCCAAACCATTATATGGTGTCATTTCAACGGATCAAGATGGAGCTCTTTTCAGTGTAAAGCGGTAGTATCTAAAGCTTTAATCTTTTAAAACATAATGGCAGTTTTATAAATAGCACCTTTGATCCAACCATATCAAACAAGGTTTCGTTACAAATCTCAAACACTCCATATTCCTATGCTGTTTCGGGAGATGCAAATCTAGGTGTTTTGCTGAATTTGCAACTCAAATAAATCCATTTATGATAAAATCATAAATTATTTATTTTCTTGTTACAATGATTTTCCACTTCATCTTGAAAGTCTTTGAACGTATTCAAATATTTCATACTTTTTTCTCATTAAGTGAATATTCACTCAAATTTCCGGAGAAAGCATATGAAGTTGAAATCCATCGCTTACGACTACACATAATGGACTACATACATCGATATGTATAAATTCCAATAATTTAGTCGTTTGTTCTTCTTTGGCCTTTGAACGGAGTTTTAATTATCCCGAGGAAAGTCTCACAAGCGTCATTTGATCAAATCAAAGACTCCAAATATCCATGAAAATGGAGTTTCTTCATGTTTTCTTTCCAATATAATTTAAACGGCGATGTCACTTCGTAAGTGATCTTTCAATCATTTGTCTTGCGACATTTTAGCATTTGGTTTTATGGATGTAATTTCTCCAACTAGATATGTAAATCATCCATATTATATGGAATACGGTAATTATTTGAACAATCTTTGTTCTCATAATACCTGATTTAAATAACTGTTATTAAAACGAATCTTGAAGGCAAGCTTTGATGTTAACGAGAAATACAAACAACGGTTTGTTTGTTTTTGATGAACATCATCACATATTCTCTTGCTAGTTACTTAGGCCATTGTGGTTCATGAATTGCGTCGTTCTGTATGAAATTTCATACCAACCAATTCAGTATTCAATACCCAAGAACCACATTGTTTAACAAGCAAAGAATACAACCATAACATGCATATCATCTTTATACCTAAACTGGATATTTCCAATCTTTTCTTTTCTGCCAAATATATTTTATAGATTCTCTTTCAGCATTTCCTTTCCTTTTAAAAGAATCTATCAACATCAAAAGTGGCGCCATATACATGAGACATAGTCCAAAGCATGTATATTTAAATACTGCTACCTTTGGACTTGCACTTTGAAGTAGATCACCATTATTAAATGACTGGCGTTCTTTCAAAATCCATTCTTTAGTAATCTTTTAGTGTAGTAAACACTTTACATACATCTTCTATTCATCCTTATCATGACGACTTTCATGATCAAGCTAATGTAGCTTATGAAGGCGAATCGTGAGTATAATGTTACTTTCCAAAAACTTTTTTGGATGATTAGGATGTCTAGCATCTCCAACCTTTGAAAATTCTCATCCAACATATATTATACTCTATCATATTGCAATCAAAACACTGTTTTAGATATTGTTATCTCTGCCACACATGGTGGTTTCTGAAACAATTCTTTTAGCTCCTAGATAACCTTGATATTTCAAAACAATCAAGAATCATGGAGGCAAATATGGTACTTAAGATACTAACACTGGAATTGTTACTCTCGATTTAATACTAATTATTAATTTCACATAGTGAACAGAGTTTGCTGAAAGTTTGCAATAGGAGTTTAAAATTTAAATTGACACTCAACACAATACGATATCAGTTCGTAAAGTAAATATCCAGAATTCTATAGTTCTATTATCTCAATTACAACTAAGCATAAGGTGGTGAACGAATGCCAATGACTACAAAAAATTATACAAATTCACTTTAATTTAATTTATGATAAATTGAGTTCTACTAATCCAAATTAGAAATGAACTCCCACTCAAAAACGACATCCCTCGTGTCTTTTTGGTGATTACATGAACCAAATCCACTACACCAAGTCTGATCATCACGTGAGTCGGTGTAGCTTCAAAGGCGAGCATCTATATGGTCATCATATCAAGCATATGACTCATGCTTAACCTTTTGGTCCGTGTTCTGAGGCCATGTATGCACATGCTAGGCTCGCCAAGTAAGAACCTTAGTATTTGCGTGTGTAAATCTGTCTTACACCCAAGATATGCTCGTGGGTTCAAGTACACCCGATCATCAGTCTTGAAGCGGCAAAACATTGTCGGTGCATACTTAAGGAAGAACACATTTTTATCTTGATATATAAATGAGGGGTCATCTTATTATGCTAATAAAACACCAAACTAGCAATATAAGATGCAACAAACATCTTATGTAAAAAGTGAAATGATATGGTCCTTGCACTTGATCGTTATCATGTGCATCGTGGTATGATCTTCATCATTCCTTTATGTGTAAGGCCAAGGTCTATGGAACTTACATGTTATGTGTGTTGTAAGAGTATCGACTTATATTTTTACTTACAACATAACCATATCATGACACTAGCCCAGCAACAATCTAAACTAGACGCTTCTAATTTATCCATTGCAAGTTTTACGTGGCTTAGGGCTTTCGAAGATAGAACCGTTCTTACCTACGAACATGGAACCACAATGATCATAATCAAATTATTGACAACTCATTGTAAATCAGATATTGACTATAGTAGGAGAGACAAACACCCGCAAGCCACTTATGCAAAACTAGTTGCATGTCAAGCGTGGAACAGGTCTCATGTGCGAGGACATGTAAAGTTTGTTCGGGCCGCTTCATCCCACTATGCCACCAATATCCAAAGTACAAGGAAGAAGTAATAACATGACCATCAGCACCCACGTACTCATATGTGTACTATCCATGCAAAGCATCTACGCATAGATCCGGCTCTGATACCACTGTAGAGTTCGCAGCATAGAAAACAAAAAAATTCTACGATGGGAACAACCATATACCAAGATCTATCTACTAGATACAAGCAAAGGGTGGATATACATCCATAGAATATATACCCTCGAAGACCGAATAGCGTTAACGAGGTTGTACTCGTGGATGATATAGTCGAACGCTTGCCGATCTCAAGATCATGATGAAGTCCATATGGTCCAGCTTGTCCAGCACCATCAAGTCCAGCACCGCAAAGCAGTGGTGCATCCGTGATCGCACACACGTTCGGGGTACCCCGACAACCTCCACGCCCTCGCTCCAGCGAAGCAGCGGAAGCAACAAAACCACCGGGAACATGTATCTTTCTGATCCGAGATCATGGGGAAATTCTAAAGGGGGAGAGAGATCCTTCACGAGGAGGTGTGTTATGAGAGGAGGAGAGGAAGGCCTTTTATACGGAGAG
Organism: Avena insularis; assembly: GCA_023614405.1. Taxonomy (NCBI): domain Eukaryota; kingdom Viridiplantae; phylum Streptophyta; class Magnoliopsida; order Poales; family Poaceae; genus Avena; species Avena insularis. Next base: position 22,056,748 of record CM042689.1, on the reverse strand, counting down.
GGGGCACCCAAGGGGCATGGCACCCAGCCATGGTGGATGCCCCCACCTCTTCCACATTCATGTGGGTGGAGCTCCCACTCAAAATGAAAACCCTCCACTTACATAAACATGCCTCCACTAAAAAATCCACTCACATGCATTAAATTTCCACCAAATTTAATGCAAGCTCTCACTTAAATAATACTCTTTTATTTATTTATTCAGAATTTTGTTAATTACTGTAATCAATAAACATTCACATAAAAACCCTTACAACATTTCAATTTCACATGCAGAACTAGTTTTAGCAATTTCAAACAAAACACTTCTAGTGTCTAGTGAAATAAATTCCTGCACTTTCCTTTTTCTTTCTGGCATATTTTTTGCTCCAAATGGTGTCGGTATCCTTTAAGTGTGTCACCCTATGATTCGTGAATAATGTAGAAATGATCGAGACACTCTCCGATCAATAATCAACAGCGGGACCTGGAGATCTGTACTGACTCCCACACATTCAATAATGACTTATGTGATCGTGTGAACCTTATACGCATGTAACTCAATCTCTTTGTCTCGAGATATATTACATGTTCGAGATACGATCATCGGTATCCCCATACCTAGTTTGATCTTATCATCGACATGTACTCTTTTCCCGTTCCCGTGATATAACATTCTAGTGATCAAATCACTTGCTTGCAAGCTAACTAATGTGTAACATCCCAAAAATATTAAACTAGAATCATCAAACTCTAATCATCAAATTTAGGGTTAACAAAAACTTTTCTAATTAAAATTATGAAGGCATGCATATGTGTATGCATTTAATTTGAAATTCTTTTGAACCACCTTGTTTGTGTGTTTCCTTGCTTGTAAAATGTTTCTTAGGTGAAATAAACATCATCTAAACATTTCCCAAACTTTTCCTAAAGACAAATAAATCAAAACCAATAAAATAAAGGAATGGTCATTTTGACCAATTTAACTCCCATGCCTACTTTGGTTGTCTCCAACTTTCAGAACCTAACAGAAACTTTTCTGGATATTTGCACCCCTTGAATGTAATCATAACAAAGTATCAAGGCCCACTTTGTGATCATCCAGAAACTTTCAAATGCATAGTTTAAATGACAATTCAAAATTGAATCTTCTTCATATGGGAAGATCCCACTTTTTCAAAAACCACTCAAACAAGCTCAACTTTCAAAACCCAAGCATCTGCAGACTCACTAGCACCAATCTAGCAAACCCACCAAAAATCTTTTCAAAATTCAAAACTTGATTTCATGCGGCCATTTCATCAAACAGGTTGCAGACACAAATCATACAAAATCTAAACACTATAGTGAGCAGTGATTGAAGCCTAACTTGTTCCCTCTCTGGGCACCACTAGCCTTAGTAGATCATCTAACAACCTAAACTAACCCTTAGCATCACTGTAAGCTTGGCATTGCCATCAATGGTGAACAGCCGAGCACACCCATGTCACCCCCATGTCGACAGCAAGCTAGGAAGAGAAGCAAGCCTAGCCAGCATGTTTGGGAGGCAGCCATCGTCCACCGCCACTCACTGTCCCAGCCGCGAGCGTTGCCAAGCCCTGGACCACACGCACGAACCATGCCAACCTCGCCAGCAACCATGCCGAGCGTGCGCCAGAGCACCACCCTCGACCAGCGCCCACAGACCGCGCGCCGCCCTCACCGCGTGCACACACGATCACCACCGATCCAGGAGACCGCCATACATCCTCGTTCGCCGCCCCGTGACGCACAACCACCGCTCGCCGTCGAAGACGCCGCCTCTGCCGCGCAGAGCGTCGCATGTTCGCATATTCAGACCGCACCCCATGCCTCAAAACCATGTCGTTGAGCATCGCCAGGGAACACCGCACCGCCCCCTACCTTCGCCCATGCCAATAGCCGCCTGTAACATCGCCCTCGACGAGCTCACCGTGCGCCCCGTCGGTCCCCTCGCTCGACTATAAATAGAGGCCACCCCCAGTCGATTTCTTTACACCATCTCACTCCCCTCTCCTCACTGATCGTGCCACACCGTTCCCGGAGCAAGGCGAGCACCACCTCGCCGGAATTTCACCGGAGCCCGCCGCCTCTGGAGAAGAAGGGCGCCATCGATTTCGTCCATCACAGGAGCTGCCGCGACTACCCCTGAGTTCGCCGTCGTCGACTTCGTCGTTCGCCCGCCTCACCGACCCTCGCCTGCACCCCGATGAGCCCCCAGCACCCCTCACTGGCCGCGCTAGGTTTCTTTCTTGCCGGCGTTGCTCAACGTCGATGATGACTCTCAATCGTTGGATTAGAACTAGATCGAACGATCCACATCGCCTGCCCGTCAGCTTCGCCCTCGCCTCACTGACGAGTGGGGACACCCACTTAAGCAGCCCGCGGGAGCACTGCGCTTAGCAGGCCGGCCCGTTAACTTTTCCCGTGCAGCCCAGTTATTTGAATTAAACCTTTTCCATTTTATTTCAAACTCACTTCTGTACCCAACTTCAAAAATCAACCCAGATTGATTCAGTGCACCAAATTGAATGAAACCAATTTTGTTAGAAAGGTCTAAGAATGCTGAATCCAAGCCCGTTGGATTCAAGTCATTTGGATCTATAGATCACCCATGGTAAAAATAACAAGGCAGAAGCTTTTATGCATTCAAACATTTTTCAAATTTAAACCATAATAGCTTTTGAGTTGATTCCAACTCTCAAAAATCACACTTAACAATACCTTTCAGAATATATAAAAATATATAGGTTTACCTTCATAAATAATGTTCAAGTAATAAAAGAATGCTACATAGGCATTTCTAGCCACTTTAAATAATTAAAATAAAAGGGTAAAACCTTGTTAAATTGTGACACCACTTTAAATCATATTCCCATGGACTAAAATATGTGGTGATGGCATGTGTCAACATGATCCCATGTTTGGTTTGGAGAATATTAAATCTTAAGTAGTTTTTCAATGAGTAGAAATTACTTTTCTAAAAATAAAAGGAATTAAACCAAGCTTTAATCTTGTAATGTTAGTGATGATGTTAGATCATCTATAGGACCCTTGTGTGTGATGATTGCAAGTAATTAAGTATTGTTTGGTGATTGTGTACCTCGTATTTATTTATAGACGCTAGTACCGACCAAGGATACGAGGAGGAAGGAGGATACTACGAAGAAGAAGCCGAGGAGAACTTCAACCACTGCTCTGCACAAGGCAAGCTAAAACTTGCAAGATACTCTACTTCAGCAAGCCTAATACTACTAGTGAATGTGCAAGTTAACACTTGCAATTTAGCAAGCCTTACTACATCAATTGACCTATGCAAGCTATTAACTTAGCAAGCTTATACCACTTGATAAACCATCCTAGTTTTATTTGCAAGTCTATTACTTTATTTATTTATCAAAACTCTTACTTAGAGTTTACTGAAATAAATGGTAGATACTAGAAGGATAATTGAAGGTTGCATAAAGAGCATAAAATTTGGCCTAAGCTAGATAATCTTGATGTCATCTTAAGGCATGAGATGGAACTTAGTTAGAACTCCACTAGTTTACCACCCCTCATTATTGCTTACCCCCACCTGTAGATGCTAGTGCTAAAGCATAAAATTTGATCAACTTTAGATGGGAATACTTGGTGGAAAAATGGTTATGAAAACCTTGGAATGATGGATCATTCTATTGAAATGTTTTGGACATGTGTTTCCAAACACCTGATGATTTTGGTGATGAAAATGATGAGTCATGAGCCTTAGCCCTTTATAAAACTGATGGTTGTCTGGATGCGATACCATTCCAATTTTATCGTACAACCATAATACCCGAAGATTGGGTAGGGATTAACTAGAAACTTATATACCTTAGTATTAGTTCCCTCACGGCCAAGGTATGAGATGAGGCTACCTTGTGAAGATTGTCCACCTGTGCAGTACCCAAGATGACAGTTGGTCATGGTTGGGAGGCCAAACTCACAGGAGAGGTGCTTATACTAGGGCGTGTAATTGAAAGGTTAGGATTGATTATCTGCATACTGAGTATGGTGAATTCAGGATTTGTTCCTGACGGATGTATCGAATGTTGTGGTGAAAGTGTACAATCTCTGCAGAGTGTCAAACTATTCGAATAGCCGCGTCCGCGGTTATGGACAGTTGGAGTGGCCATATTGTTCCCCCGTCAGACTTTTCAAAATGACTTGTGAAATGATTGGAAACTTTGACTTGACCACAACAGAGTTGTGATATGAAATACAAATTCCCACTTAGGAGTTATAAAATTTTGACGAGCATTCGTTGCTTCTACACTTAGTAGAGATAAATCTGGCTTTTGCAAAACAACCCTAGAGCCTAGTGTCCTATTATCCAAAAACCCCTTTACCTGTTAGTATTAGTTTGCGAGTACTTAAAGAGTACTCATGGCTTTGTCCCTGTCTATTCCCATGGCCAGACTATGAAGAGGAGTACCTTGAGGATGGATCCTAGGAAGGTTACGACAACTAGGATCATCTCCCATCGTCAGCATTGCCTGTGACCCCGAAGATGGAGCTTCGCCTACGCTACCGTTATTATTACGTATTCCGCTGCTTGATGTTGTATTAAGAACTAGATCATGAGATCCCTATTTGTGTAAGAACCTATGTATCGTTTGTAATGGATGATATACTATGGTATCCAATTCTATTATGTCTCGCAAAAATGGTAATCCTGGGATTGCGATGTATGGCATAACAAGCATCTGGGATTAAAAATCCGGGTGTTGACATAATGTGATATCACCGAGAGGGCCCAAAGTATATATCTCCGTCATCGGGATGGACAAATTCCACTCTTGATCCATGAGCCTCAACATAACACCTTCTTAGCACTGAACCCATCTTTATAGTCATCATGTTAAGGTGTGACGTTTGATGTTATCAAGATAAACTTCCGATGTTAGTGATTGACATGATCTCATGGTCTAAGGATTAAGATTACTTCGTATGATGTTATAGCAATATAAACACAATGACCTTCATCGTAATGCTATACTTCGAATGAATGTTCATCACATCATTCCAACAATGTTGTGGCCTCGTTATTAACAACATCCAATGTCCATGATCAGGAAACCTTTGATCATCTTGTTAATCAACGAGCTAGTTTATAAGAGAGGCATAACTAGGAACTTTATTTTTGTTTATTAAACACACATGTATTAACGTTTCCGTATTAATACAATTATAGCATGCAAAATAAACATTTATCATAAATAAGGAATATGATAATAACTACTTTATTATTGCCTCTCGGGTATATTCTCTCTAGTTATTGCCCTAAAGGCTCCCATAAGGTCGGTTTATATAGTCATTGGGACCTAGGTTTACAGGAGAGACCTATCCGGCTACGTTACAGAGTCGGTAACTAGATATAGCTTGGACTACAAGTAATACTACAGGCCTAAGTCGGTAACTCTTTTGGGCCTTGTCGTAGCCGGAACTGGCTCCTCCCCTTTCTCTGACTAGGCCACCCGTGAAGCAAAGCTCTAACCCATTAGTGGGCCACCTTGGTCAGTGAGTCCTATGGGCATACCAGGAAAGTATATCCCCAATAGTAGCCCCGGAAGTCTCCAAGATCCCCAAGTCGGATAGATCATCTAGCTTGATGGTTTCTTCGTCTTGAGAATCTTGAAGGGTTTCCAAAAACTTCTTTCAATAGTGTACGATTCTAAATCATCCGAGTCAGATATGTTCTGCTCTGTCCTTAGTCTTTTCCTTGCTCAGTTTGAAACATGAGCCAGATTTTAAACAGCGGCGTGCTTCGACAACTTGGACCAGATCACATCAGATGGATCTGGTCTCAACAGATGATGGGTACATTTCCTACGGAACAGAGCATCGTTTTAATGTTCACGTGAGAATCGAGGGGGCAGAGGATTCGCGAGGAAGCCACCTCCCTATCTCCTATACGCGTGGCGTAAATCGCGCGATTGAAGCACGAATCTTGGCGCAAAGGTAAATAAAAGAGAGAGGAAACCCTTCTCCCCCAGATTCATCTCTCCACCGTTTCACTTATTGCCTCCTAGTACTCCCCGAGCCCTCCGCAAGAATTCTCATCTATGCACCATGAGAGAAAACCCAATTGCCATTAAACCTAACGAGATGGAAGCGCCATCCAGCTCAGGCACGGCGGCGGCGGGAATCACGGCGGCGGGCAAGAGGAAACTGCGGGGCCTTTGGGTTCCCAATGCCATGGACAACACATATCTCCAAGTCATGGAAGACGAAGGCTACATCGTCGCCGGCGCGTGGCGAAGCGGCGCTGGAGAGGCCGTCCCCGCACCACGCGAAGGCGAACGTGTCCTTTTTGGTACACATATCGACCGTGGCCTCAGCCTGCCACCATCGGATTTCTTCACCGAAGTTCTTCAGTACTACGGTGTGCAGCTCCATAATCTCCCTCCCAACTCTCTGCTAGAACTTAGTGCTCATGCAGCTTTGAGCGAGAGGTTTCTTGGCATTAGGCCAAGTCTCACCCTTTTTCGGTACTACTATGGTACTCGGAAGAATTCCATCAGTGTCGGTGTTTCTTACACCACTGGCACTCTTAGCTTAGTCCTTAGGAGAAACCGAGTTTATCCTAGGATTAACGCTAGTGAATCTCTAAAACGTTAGGCTGGAACTTTCTTCTATCACAAGGATATCCCGGCTCCTGAAAAGGCAAAAGGTCTTCCGGCCTTCGTCGACGGTGCCGCTCCCCACCAGGAGTCATGGGATACGGAGGCGCCGGAACTTTCTGAGGACTTGATCCTTGCCAAGAGGCGGATCGAGTTCTTGATGAAGAACAAGTGACTCTATGGATCCGATTTGATCCACTGCTGGCTGGATCGCCGGATTCAGCCACTTCAGTTTCATGGAGACTGCTTGATGCACACGGTCACCGGAGACCGAAAGGACAGCTTGAAGGTCAGTCCGGCTCGCATAGCTGCGAAGGACTATAAGACCCGAATGCAGTACCTGATCAAGGAGCGGTTGGAGAATAGAATCCCCGAAGTCTCCATAAAAATGTACACATCCGATCGTCCTCTGATCCCGGTAAATATTTTGACTTGTTTTAAGCTTATTTGCTCTTTTCCGCCTCGTAATCCAAATTCTCTCTTAGGGACGTTTATTTATACTTATCAGCTCAAGGATCTTCCCGAGTCCAAACTTGCCCCCATCGAGGGTTATGACTCGGAGGCGACGGAGGACGACGAGGTGAAGGAAGTTCTTGCCTCCGCTCCCAAGAAGCGCAAGGCCAATGAGGTTGTTGTCACTGCTGGCAGCCAAATGTTGCCGGTAGTTAAAAATCAAGACCTACCTAACCTCTTGAAATGATTGAAAAATTCTCCTAACTAGTTCGATATGCTTTGGTACTTTTAGGTAAAATCAACCCGCCGATTACTTTTCCATATTTCTTTTCTTCTTGTCCTGTTGTATTTTATACCCACCGAGTAATATAAGCTGGCAGCCTCGGGGTCCTTCGAGACCCCTCTCACGTTAAAAAAAAAATGATCCTATAAGCGATCGAAGAAATTTCTCGCGCCAATTGCTCGAGACACCGTCCTTCTGGTTAAGCTTTCCGTCCTTTTGTTTTGGCAATAATATAAGCCCTGCAAGAAGAAACACCGAAATGAGAGGACGTTAGACTTTTTTTTTCGGTTTTGACCTTGGTTTTGGAGCAGAGACCGGAGCCAAAAGCCCCAAATACTTTCCCAGGCCCGACCTATCGGCATCTCAAAAAAAAAAGGCCCAACCCCTCCGCCTACCTTTTCCAGCCATTGCTGAAGGTGGACCTCGCCCATTTGCCTTGGCCTGCCATTGATGCCGCCTCCGTCCCCTTCATCCTCCTCCGAACCCGGACTCGCGGTATTCGAGCGCCGCCGCCGCCGCGCGGAGGGGCCGCGCGATGGTAAGCTTTCTCTTCTTGCTCTTCTCCTCTGTACCGCGGCTGGGCTGTGTTTTTCACCCTGCGATTTCGGTCAGACCCTGCGCCCCTCTCCCATTCTTGGACCGTAGGTCGTATCTTCTTTCTTTCTTGCAGAGAAATCGGCGGTTCGGAGGAGCAGATTTCGCATTTCTTGGCTGGCGCTGTTCGTTGCGTCCGTGTTTTTTTATTCATAACTCATAAGGGCTGCCTTTTTCCAGAGAAAGATCCCCAGGAGGCCAGGAGTTGATTGAAAAAAGGCCCCAAAATCTCATTTTAAAATATTTTTGTGGGTTCATTCACTACAGCGCCCTTGAGTTGTTGCTGATCTCTCCTACAGACATACAGATAGTCAGGTCCGTCCTGTACCTCCTACAGGCATGAAGTGCATATACATCACCAAGCTAACAGTTTCACCCCGCATCGCCTCAAAATGTGAAACCGTCATGCAGTATGAAGTCTATACTTCCAAGTAGACAGATTGGTCCTTCCTTCATCTCCTCGAAGTATGAAACATAAGTGTGTATCTCCCAGTAGGAGTGACAATCAAGTAGGAGTAGAGTATTATCCTTGAGACCATGTGTTGTTGCAAGTCAAAACCTGATAAAAGTTGATGATATATATAAGCATGCGACCAAAAGTACGTTCAGGTATATTCACGCATCTAGTGCCATATCTTTCCTTGTTTAAAACAGATAGCTGTTGCTGCTGCCAACAGATGCTAATATTGGATGCCAGTCTGAGCGAAAGAGTCTACACCACAATATAGACATGCCACTGGTCTTCAATCAGCTCAAGTGTGGAGTATGCAAGACACCCTCCACCAGAGGCGATCTGTTGGATGTGAGTAATAATGCTCTCTTAGTTTGCAATTTTCATCTCAGCAACCATGGATCATTTCAACTTGTAATGAATTGTTTAATAATAATATGAATATGGACAGCGAATTAATCCAGGGATATTAAAACGTGGATCTGCTTCTAATATGCTTCCCATTGTGTTACTGCTTCCGTTTTCAACTTTTTTGGATGGTTTAGTATGGAGCTCCCATTTTCATTGTTTGTTGCTTGGGTGACCTGATGATGAATGCAGCCACTCCATGACTGCAGTGGATCTGTATTTTCCATGCGCATCTATATCTTGAGTTTTGATTGACCAGAAGTTATCTGATCTCTACAAAAAATTGCTCAAGTACAACTATTCTTTCTGAAACACAGAATGGAATGTTATGGGTGTGGATAGAGTATTTTAACTTGCTTAGCTTTGCTGGGTATTTGGTAAACTGTAGGGTGACTGAAAAACTTGCTTAGCCAGGGTAGATGACCTCATTGGGCAAGTGACTTTTGCCCAAAGGCAGAATTGGAACAAACAAAAGTGTTATGGTCGTCACAATTTTTCCTTGTCCCCATCAGCTATCAAGCAGTACCACTGAGCATCAATCATTTTGTCTTTTATTCTTGATTGTTCTTAATTGGTAAAACAGAGCAGGACTTCAGGGGGTTCTCTGGTTCCAACAGAAAAATGATCTAGATCAACATTAAAATCAGATCCACAAGAATCTTTTGTGAATAAGCATTCACCTTATGGAAGAAAAGAAAAAAAGGAGTAGAAAATGCAGAACATGTTCTGATATTATGTTTTTGGGACTAAGAAGAACAAATACAGTTTCCTAGCAATAGCCGTAATGGTACATTTATGTTGGTTTCAGTATAAAATTGGCTTATGTGCTATATTGTTCACAGTATGCATTCATGTAATCAATATTCCTTTATGTATTTGAAGTTGTGAAAAGAAGCGCCATCATCTCTTTGAGACCTACTGTGGTTTTGTCATGAAAGCATATATTGATGACATGATGTTGATATATTCCTCAGAAGTGCTTCCACCTGATTCTCCGTGTTAGTGCTCCTACTCTGTATTTTGATCTGCAGAAAAAGTGAACCATCCATACTATGTTGATTTTAATTGATGGTACTATTTACTCATCTAATTTACATTGCAAGCTTCAAAATTGATATGCCTGGGCAGTGACAGACTTTTAGCGGGGTGCTAATTTTATACCATGTAACAGGGATAGACGGAGAGAGCTACTTATGGGGTGTTTTTGTGAAGCCAAAGGAAAAGAGCAACCCTGTGATGTGGCCTCTTAGTTTTCCTGGCCATGAAATAGGTTACATCAGTAAAAGGTACGATCAACCTGTAAATATTACTGGGAAAGATGTAGATATTACTGTGACACAGTTGTGGAAGCTTTCTTGTTCTCTGTTTTCAGGTGCCCCAAACTTGGATGTACCGAACTTCAGTTGGGTGTCAAATATTCCTATCTAGAACTTTAGAAGCATTGCTCTTGCTTTGGTGCCCCAAACATTATGAAATTTGAACTTCAGAGCTTTGTATAGACCCCTTGAACCACGTAAGTGTAGTTTCAGTGCTATGCTTCCGTATGTATGGAACGTCAATACATAGTGTAGAAGTCTATAATTTCCAATTTAAAATTTATAAAGGGAAGCTGGAGGATCGTACAATGGCTACATTTATGAATAATCTTGCCTGATACTAGGATTCTGAACAAATTTTAAGTTTGAACATCCAAAAAATGGTTGGCATCTCTAAATGTGCAGCTTGTACGTCTTTGTAATTATCCAAAGCATGGCAGCTTTTTTTAATCATCGAAATCATCTTATGCAGGTAGTTAATTCTAGAGATAACTGAGGACTCTCCATTATCTGCAGTGCTCACATCAAGGCATTCAAAAACCAAGTTTGTTTGATCCAGTTGAAGGAAGCTTGAATCTGCCGGACCAGTGACAATTTGTAATATGTTATGCCGGTGTAATTCATTACCAATATCCATTATTTACCATTTTACTATGTATGCCTGATCTGTTGTTGTGAAATGGAGAATTGTTTAAGGTATCCTGGGGTAAAATGGATGACAATCCAAATGAGTCACAGTTGACAGTCATGTTTTTGTTTATAAATAGGAAGTGCCACTACTTAGCGTTCGGACATCTCTAAACATCCAAGTCTATTGTACCGTTGATATTTTCCTTTCCTAATTTCATTCATGACTACTTCTATGACTACCAATCTACCATTACAGCGTTTGCCTATCTTCCATGACTACTTCTCTAGTATATCTGTTGCAAATAAACACAATAACAACTCGTCAAACACAAACTATGCATAAGACTGTCCAAATAAGAGTACTTCATGAGTATAAGCACAACATGAAGGCTAGTTAACAGTGATGAAGAGGACAATTAATTAGTAATGTGACGAGCATGCTAGTAATCTTATGCAGTTTCTAATTCTTCCAAAAACAAAATATCGGAAGTTCAAAACAGTTGCTACACATTTAATTCATCAGAAAAATCAATCCAATCCGGGCTTGGAACCTGATACACAACGTAACGATCGATCGATCAAAAAGCAGCAGGCAACAGAAACAACAACACATACATAACAAATCAATATATGCCTATGTGCAAGTAGACAAGATGACACAAATTAACCAAACGCATCAAGCAAGAAATTACTAAGGGCAACACATATTGCAATCGATATTAACTTGCTGAAAACAGAACAGGTCCATTATTACAGACTGATGATCAAACCAGACAGAATCACACGTTTACCCATCTAATAACATTTCACCAAAGTAAGAAACTCGATCGGAAAGCTAAAACAAAGTACGGTCATCGTCCAGTTTACACTAATTTCCTCAAGACTGAAGAACGAACAAACTCGATGGGATCGATGGTAAGCTCAATCGATCCAACAGAACCTGCATACGGGACGAACAGGACGAAATAACCGATCGAGACGCTTAGTGGAGTTGATCTATCTACCTACTTGCATGAACTCGTGGCGGTTGCGTGCGAATGCTCTCAGAGATCGATGGAGAGCTTGGCGTTGCGCGGGATCGTCCATCCAGCGGCATCCTCGACGACACACGAGCGACGAACGACGAACCCGCAAGCGCGCCTGATGGGGTCGATCATGGAGGAAGAACTTGGGCGGCGGCGCCGTTGATCACGATCTGCTCCAACTCCGCCAAGGTGTCGCGCATCGCGTGCAGCGCCGCCAGCGCCTGGTTGGCCTGGCCGATGGCCTGCTGCAGCCTCCGCTCCGCTGCCTCCCTGAGCTCCCAGTCGCCCACGCAGAGGCGGATGGCGACTCCGGCCTGGAGGCTCTCCCTCTGCGCGGCATTCAGCCACTCCACCGCCATCCTCGCCCGGGAGTCGGCCAGCGCGTAGCCGGAGTCCCAGCGCTGCCACGTGGGGTCGCCTCGGACGAGACCGAGAGCGTTGGCGAAGGCGGTGAAGTCGCGCTGGGGGAGGGTGTGGTCGTCGGGGCGGATGACGGGCACGAGACCGCGAAGGGCCGCGTGGAGCGGTCCGCCTTCCGGGTCCTGGACCGGGTAGTGGAAGGTGGCGTGGACGAGGTCCCCGGCCGCGGCGATGTTCTCCAGCTTGTCGCCGTCCTCCTGGTGCAGCGTCGCCGCCGCCTCCTCGAGCCTCGCGATGGCGGCCTGGCAGAAGGAGATGACGTCGTCCGCCAGCGTCGCCGTGATCCGCTCGGGCACCAGCGGCGCCTCCTCCTCGGGCACCAGCGGCGCCTCGTCGGGCACAAGCGGCGCCTCCTCCGGCGGCAGCGGCGCCTCCTCCGATGGTGGCGGTGCTGCCATCTCTCTCTCTCTCTCTCTCCTCCTCCTCCTCCTCTTCTCGCAGCGTGTGTTGGTTGCGTTGTGTTGTGTGCAGGTGAGAGAATGGGGGCCCAATTTATAGGCAGCGTGTTACGGGACGGGACACCGAACGTAGGTGATTACAGTGTGTTACGGTGGTTACTTTCGCTTTCTTGAGCGGGAAGTTGGTGAATTTACCGCTAACTCGGTCACTGACAGGTGGCGCCCACCCTTCCATCAATTTTTTACATACCGTTGGGCAGACATCGTGCAGGTAGTTTCGGTAGACAGTCCAAGGGAGGAGGTAGTAATCTGTTACACACGGTGGGGTCCACGGCTCGCTGCTGGCCCTATTTGTCAGACGGGCTTCACGGAAATTCCTTGCGCGAGATTTATAGCTTGATACAACGGCGATTGCTGAGTCACACTCTTCCTCACCGACCGGTGGGCCCGTTACTAGCAAAACCCGGTTGTAATGCTCTTGGTAGCTTCTACTACTACACCAAAAGTGTGCAAAGTCCGGGCAGTTTGGCTCATATTCACCTGCAGTTGTGTGTACGGTATCGTTGGACGTCTTGTTAGTGTTTGATCATCTCATTTCCCGTGTCGATGGCATTATTAGATCAGCTAAATCACCTTCAAATAAACCATCTGGTATGGATCTGTTTGCACCGATGTTAGTGAACTCTGACTCCACCAGCGACTCGAGGGGTCCGTCACGTAGTCACAACATATATGTTGGGCACTTGTAAATGATCCGTTACGGAATGGGACCCATGGTCACTTGACTCCCCCCATATGTAAGGTGGCTCCTTCTCCTTGACTCCTCATGGTGTAATGTGGATATAGTTTTTGTATCTTCTTATGCTACTTAAGATGAAGTTTAAGTGTTTTGTAGTTCGATCTAGATGTATCCTTTTCCTGTTCCTTTATGTGCTAATTTAGACGTAGTTTACCTCGCGTTTAGTATGATATAAGATGTAGTGTTGCCTGTCCTTTTATGCTGAGCTAGATTTAGTTTTGCCTATTCCTTTGTGCTAATCAAGATGTAGTTTATTTGTTTTTTAGTTTGATCTAGATGTATCTTTTTTGGTTGTTTATTTTCTGAGCCAATTTTTTCAAGGCAATGGGTTATAATATTTGTGCGTGATCTCGCCCTATGCGGCTGGAACTAGAGGTGTGGCTATGTTCATCTTCGTCGCGAGTTGGTTATAGTGTTTTCATCGTGGACTGGGTGTCGTCCATCTGATTAGGGTCATCACGTGCATACACTTGTTTTCGTATTTGATATGTTGGAAACGTATCTATAATTTTTGATGATTCATGCTTGTTTTGTATCTACTTTGCTTTGCTTGTCTACACTTTGAGGTGTTTTTTACATATTTTCTGGTACTAACCTATTAACAAGTTGCAACAGTGCCAGATGCCTGTCTTCTGCTATTTTTGGTTTCAGAAAAGTTAGTAAAGAAATAATCTCAGAATTGGACGGGACAAACGTCAAAGTCAATTACTTTTCGTGAGGAACAAGAAGTCCATAGGAGAGCCGGAGGGGCCAGCCAGGGGGTCCAGACCCACCCCAGGCGCGGGTGGGCCCAGCCCCGCGCCTGGCTACGGTTTGCCAACCCTGGCCGCCTCCCTGGTCTCCCCCTTCGCCTATAAGAAGCCCCCGATGCAGAAACCCTAAGCACCCGATCAAATATCCACGAAACCGTCTGTAGCCGCTGCCACCATCGTCCCTAGATCAGGGGGGTCTGAAGTTCTTCCCGGCACCCTGCCGGAGGGGAGATCATCCTGGAGGCCTTCTCTCCGATATGATGTGTGAGTAGTTCCACCTTGGACTATGGGTCCATGTAGTAGCTAGATGGTTGTATCTCCTCCTTTGTGCTTTCATGTATAGATCTTGTGAGCTCCATTCATGATCAAGATCTAATCTATTTGTAATCATGCATGTTGTGTTTGCGCGGATCCAATGGATATTGAGATTATTATGTTGGTTTAATTAATGGTTTTGTCTTTATGATTCTATCATGTCAGTGTTGTTTGTGATCTTGCATGCTCTCTGTTGTTAGTAGCTATCTTGGCCAAGTAGTTGCTAGTGACTCCAAGAGGGGGTATTTATGCTCGATAGTGGGTTCATGCCTCTAGTTTCCAAGAGAAGTGACAATAATCTCTTCGGTTGTAGATGTGTTGTTGCTACTAGGGAGAAAACAACGGTCTCTTGTTCATGGACCATGTGGACTATTTACCTTACACACTTTGCTTAGCGGTTGTATGCATTGCTTGCAACTTAATACTGGAGGGGGTTTGGATGGTAACCTGAAGGTGGACTTCTAGTCATAGATGCAGTTGGATGGCGGTCTATGTATCTTGTTGTATTGCCCAAACGAATCTCATAGGATCTTTCTAACTAGTAATTCCATTGTTATGCCTTGCTCGGTTCCTGTCAATTGCCCTGCTGTAATTTGTTTACCCTTCATGCCATGTTGTTTATCTAAGGAGAGCACCTCTAGTGAACTATGGACCCCGGTCCAATCTTTACCATTGATACATCTTCCACTGTTACTTGTTTACTTGCTGCAAACCATTACCTTCCACAACATATGTTTAATCATTTGTTACATCAAACCGATGAGCTTGACAACCTCACTGTTCATTGGGGCAAAGTCTTGAGTTTGTGTTGTGCAGGTCTCCGCGTTGCTACACACACATGTGTGATGTTTTGTTCCTTCTTCTGGTTCGATATCCTCGGTCTCAACTGAGGGAAAACTTGTTGCTTGCTGCTTCACACCTTACTCTTGGGGTTCCTAACAGGCTGTGCGTAGACAGCCGTCAGTCATGAAGTTATATCTGTAATCACATTCTCACGATTTGTGTTTCATAGATCAAACTGGCTTAGTGCTTGGGAGTCAACCTATGCATGAGTATTCTTGCATCCCGTTGTCTTGATCTCACTCTTTTTTTTTGCATTATGTCCCCTCTCTGGTTAGTAGCCGTCGCCCGCAGCTTTCTAATGATGTATTCATGTGATTTTATCCACATGTTGGATGGTTTTTTTGTTCCATTGCAGCATGTTTCTACACACTTTTTCTAAGGAGTTCATATTATAGTCGAGCATGCTTTTGTTTCCATGTTGCCCCCAATGGATTGTTTCTCTGCCATTTTCATAATTGAATGAGGAATGCGGAAAATGAATCGAGCAGTAGTTTATGCTACGATGTAGTTTCATGAGGGTTTAGATGTAATTCTTGATTTTTTAAGGTCTAGTATGATAGTTATAGATTTTTTTCAAGTTTCGTATACTAACACGTAGCTTATAGTAGTTATTTAGTGCAAGTACTTAGATACCCAGCCCATAAAATGCATCGATGGATCACAAATGATATATGAAATTCAATATATATAGCTTTAGATGTAATTCCGAATATTTGGAGATGTTCTTACTGAATGTCAGTATGATAGTTACGAAAACTTTTCAAGTTTCATGCACTAACACTACAGGTCCTAATGAATCTAAGAGTGCATGTACTAAGATAGTCATCAACTAAGAAAATGCATAGACAGATGATTTATGCGACTAGATGTGTTTAAAGACAATGTTCCAACTCAAGGTTATGGCATGCCGTAGTTCTGCATTTCGAAAGTAAATTATGAAATTAAAATACATATTTCTCATAGAGTACTATTATTATCTAGTCATGGTAGGGCTATGGACAGTGGTCCAATTTACGCTTTTTCTGACTTAATTCCGCAATTTCGGATGTAAGTTTTGAAATTAGAATGCATGGTTCTCATGGAGGATCTTTTATGAAGTCATGGTAGGTATATAGATAGTATTCCAACTTAAGGTTATGGGATGTAAGTTTTGTCACATTTTTTACATGTAACTTCACATTTTACATACTTGTATCATAATCTTGTTTTTCTTATAGGTCAGAGAATGACCCTCCTTTTAGCCTAGCAAACACCTGAGAGCGCTGCAACACAGTGATATCATTGTGAGTTCCCGCCATGCCAAAAAACGTGTCAAATCCATAAGTCATGATCTGTCACAACTTCAAGTATCACACTACACTCTCTCGTATTGCCTTTGTACAAGCAGTTCTAAGAAAATGGGCAATTCTTTTAACCCAGTGCATGAAATTGATGCTATCAAGCATCCCGGGAACCCTCTAGATGCATTTTGTGTCCGTATCTTATTTGTATATTCTTCATTTGTTCTCTCAGCTATGAAGGTGCGGCCGACGATGGCGAAGTCGTCGGGACTCGAACGAATCTTGGGAGGTCGGTGGGTGCTCGAGAGGTGGCGACGTCTGTGTCGGCATCGATGGCGATTCTGGGTGGTAGGCAAGGTGGAAAAATGTTGGAGGGGTGGGGAATGGACACGTTTGGCTGCCAGAAGGGCCCCCGTGTCGAAATCCGACGCGAATAACAATGTCGGTATGCTCAACACAAATCTCACGCGTAGAGGCCGACTTGGGCGCGCCGACTATTCTATTGGGCTCCAAAATGCGACGACATTGTTTGGAGAGCGCCGATGTAAGCCCATTTTGCTTCTGGGCCCCCAAAAGCCAATGAGTATTGGAAGCTCGCCGTGAAGGTGCTTTAAGATATTGGTTTCAGTTTAAGAGATACCATTATCCTTGTGAAAAAATAGTGGTCTTCATCATCTCGCTAACCATAATCCTGGCCTGATGTCGCTGTCACACAAGATCAAAATACTAACCATAAGCCTGGCCTGATGTTGCTGTCACACAAGATCAAAATAGTTGACCATGAGATAAACGCTTTTCCACTCGCTCGACGTGTTGGTATTAGCCTTTTTCTACTCTCTCTGATCCAAATTATTTAATTTTATTTGTCTATATTCGGTTGTATCTAGCCATATTTTAGGGCTAGATATATCCATTTCTAAATAAACCAAAGTCATTTAATTTGGATCGGAGGGAGTAGGATAATTAACCTTTTTTTACATAATAGATTATTGTCATCCGGTCTTTACAAGATGCGAATCCAATTCGGCTCACACTTCAAAATTTTGAGAAATTTAGAAAAAAAAATTGCATGTATATCCGGACATTTTATGTCTGTATATAAGTTTTCAGAAAAAGAAATAATTTCTGTGTCCCATGTATAAACAAATTTTTTTATACTCCAACGTAACTATTTATGAACTTTTTTCTTGTCTTTTACGCAAGCCATACAAAATGTTATTTTTCCTAAAAACGTGTACGAACCTAAAATGTCTGTGAAATTTTGTTTTAATTTTTTTAACATTTATTTTTATAATAAGTTCGCATGGTCCTGCGAGCCAAAACACCACTTGATTATTGTACATTAGGATTAGGATTTAGGAATAGCCAGTGTGATAGGAAGAAGAAGACGACGACGACCTACTGTACTTTTTTTAGACTCTTGTGCTTTTACAGATGTTACAGACGACTTTCGATGGGCTGTGCGAGCGCCATGGTATGATGGGCCTTTCACGCTTTTGTACATGACATGGAGCAAATAACTGTTGGGCCTTTCTGGCCACACTGGCCCATTGCATCAGCCACAACAAGGTACTCCTATCTCCCTGCGCGCGGACCGCCGCCGCCATCTGCGTCAGTCGGGCGGGAAAAATTCCCCTGTCTCCCCGCCATTTCGCTCCACAATCCAATCACCATCCCGACGAGATCTGCCATACACGAGCACTAACCATGGCTACCGCCGCCGCCGACGAGCACATGGAAGCGCTGGAGCAAGTTGGAGGGGAGGAGCGGGCGGCGGAGGAGGCGGCGGGGGCTGCCGTCACTGCCGACGACGGGGCCGCCGAGGCGATGGAGCAAGTTGAAGGGGAGGAGCTGGCGGAGGCCCCGGCGGAGGAGGGGGCGGAGGCCAGCGATGAAGGGCACATGGAGGTAATGGAGCAAGTTGAAGAGGAGGAGGAAGCCCAAGCAGAGGCGGATGATGAAGTCCAAGCGGAGGAGGTCCAAGCTGAGGCCGCGGAAGAGGCGGGAGTGCTGAGCACGGTGCTCCCGTTGGGAAGGGTGAAGAAGATCATGCGGGTAGACCGCGACATCAAGAAGGCGACCGCCGAGGCGTCGCTGCTCATCGCCGCGGCCACCGAGCTCTTCCTCGGCTCCCTCGCCGCCGGCGCCCACGCGGCCGCCACCCAGCGTGGTCGTCGGGGGCTGCGCGGCGTGGACGTCCGGACCGCCGCCCGGGCGCACCGTCCCACTGCCGACTTCCTCCTTGACTGCCTCCCTGCCGCCGAGGTGCCTCGTGCCGCCCGCTCCGGATCTGATGGTGCGGCGGCCGCCGCCGCCGCAGCAGTGACGAAACCGCTGCCACGTGGGACCCGCCGCATCGACGGATTCTTCCAGAAGGTCACTTAGATGTGTGTGCGTCTCTCTCTCTGTGTGCTCATGAACTGCTTCTCTAAGTTGTTAGATGTACTCCTACCATACCTGCCATGTGATGGAAGTGAAACCTATGCAATCTTATCAATCAAAGGATGCAATTATTTCTTCACATCATACCTTGATTTAGACACCTGTAATGCGAATTCACAGCCATTTTAGCTCATTGTTGCCCCTTTTAGCATGTGTAGTGACTTATCTCATCAGTCAGGGTCTATTTGAAACAAATGATCCCATTTGGAATTTGGTTCGATGGTAAGAGTAAGAGTGGTACTAGTTTCATAGAAGATTATTTAGTCTACTATGCAGCACAGTTCTTAGGTGGTTCACTTGTATTCAGTTATTCACCTCTTTGTTACAGACCCGCTAACCATAGAAATTCCAAAAGAATGGATGACACACAGATTGCCGCATATATGTGTTCTGTGAACAACAACTAGGTTTATCTCTAGTGATTCAGCAGTGATTTGGCTGATGTACTCTGCCACAAGAATACTCCTACAAGGTTGCCCTTAGTTAATGTCTCTGGTTAGGAAGTTAAAACGTGCCCGTATGATGCAGACAATCAGTTCACTTCTCTCTTGCCATGGAATGTACTGGCAGCACAAAATAATGATTAGGTTTATTTTCAGTGATTCTGCAGTGTTTTGGCTGATGTACACTGGCATAAGAATACTCTAGCAAGGTTACCCTTAGGGCTTAGGTAATGCCTCTGGTTAAGAAGTTAAGACGTGTCGGTATGATCCATATACGCAGTTCACTTCCCTCTTATCATGGGATGTACTGGCATCACAAAATTCACATGAGTGTAATCCCACACGTTCTGGGTGTTCGCATGGTGAACAAATCATTCAACAAACTAGGACTAGGATCAGTTTTAAGACGTACAGAAATGCTCTTCTCGGAGTCCCAGTTAGTCACTGGTCTGAAGGGGATTTTAATCGGTCATTCAGTCTTAAAAAAATATTTAAATGACTTTTTAATGTGTGAGCACATATAACTGTGATGGGTCATTGATTCTTCGATGCATATACATATTCGAACATATCGACACATCAGTTTATCTGGTGAGTTGCATCAAGTGCGGATGGACAGGCGTACATTGTCTAGCCCTTATGAAGTCAGATTCTGAATAAATCTACTTTTTTTTAGAATAAGCTGCTTTGGATAGAAGACACCTCTAGTCTCCAGAATTATAGCAGTTATATTAGGACATATGAATGTCGTGAATCACTGCATCCTTAACTCTCGGAAACTGATTACCTATTCCATTGGGAAGCTGCTCATACGCAGTTTCTTTATATCAGTACCGAAACCATGCATTTGACATTAGTAAGCCAAGCTGAAGCCTAATTGCTGCATGTCTTTCTTCCCTCTGCATCTCATAACTTTGTGCAACCATGGGCTTCTTCTGGAGCTTCCTTCTGTCCTACCCTGAGATTTTCCTAGCCATTGTCTGCTTCTTCTGCCTCTCCCTCTTCCGCCTCATCCGGCAGCGCCAGAAGAGCGCCATCCCGGTGAACTGGCCTGTTGTTGGGATGGTTCCTTTCCTCGTGAGGAATCTGTACCACATTCATGACAGAGTCACCGATATGCTCCGTGAGGCAGGATGCACCTTCATGATCACTGGCCCGTGGTTCCTCAACATGAACTTCTTGGCAACCTGTGACCCAGCCACTGTCAACCACTGCTTCAACACTAACTTCAACAACTACCCCAAAGGCAGCGAGTTTGCCGAGATGTTTGACATCCTAGGTGAGGGGCTGCTTGTGGCAGACTCTGAATCCTGGGAGTACCAACGGCGTGTGGCGATGCAAATCTTTGCTAGCCGTGCCTTTCGGTCTTTCTCCATGTCCACCATCATGAGGAAGGCTGGCACAGTCTTGTTACCCTACCTTGACCACATGGCTAAGCATGGCTCGCAGGTTGAGCTGGAGGGCGTCTTCATGAGGTTCTCGCTCGATGTCTCATACTCCACTGTGTTTGCAACTGACCTTGACTGCTTGTCTGTGTCTCGCCCGATCCCTCTGTTTGGCCAAGCCACAAAGGAAGTGGAGGAGGGAATGTTATTCAGGCACGTCGTGCCACCGAGCTTGTGGAAGCTGTTGAGGATGCTCAAAGTTGGGAGCGAGAAGAAGATGGCGGACGCAAGGGTGGTGGTCGACCAATTCATCTACGAGGAAATCTCGAAGCGGAAGGCACAGGCGGACAAGGAAAGCCAGGGAGACGTGCTGTCCATGTACATGAAATGGCCCATGGATCCCAGCATGAGTGAGCAGCAGAAGACCCAGTTCCTGCGCGACACGGTGGTGGGGTTCATCTTTGCTGGGAAGGACCTCGTCGCTGTCACGCTCACGTGGTTCTTCTACATGATGTGCAAGCACCCGCATGTCGAGGCGAAGATCCTGGAGGAGATCAAGGCCCTGCGGGGCACCACATGGCCAGGGAACCTCTCTGTCTTCGAGTGCGACATGCTCCGGTCTGCTATTTACCTGCAGGCCGCGCTCCTCGAGACACTCAGGTGACACAATCTTTCAGCTTTGTGCAGCTCCCTCCTAACCATCTGACTAACCCGGGCACTGTGCCCCCTCTGTTTCAGGCTCTTCCCAGCTACTCCGTTCGAGGAGAAGGAGGCCCTCAACAACGATGTCCTGCCAAACGGTACCAGGGTGAGCAAGGGCACGAGGATCGTCTTCTCTCTGTACGCCATGGGGAGGATCGAAGGGATATGGGGCAAGGACTGCGCGGAGTTCAGACCAGAGCGGTGGGTTTCCAAGAGCGGGCGCCTTCGCCACGAGCCGAGCTACAAGTTCCTGGCCTTCAACTCGGGGCCCAGGAGCTGCCTGGGGAAGGACCTTGCCCTCAACAACATGAAGATGGCAGCTGCTTCCATCATACACAACTTCAAGGTCGAGCTGGTGGAAGGCCATGCCGTGATGCCCGAGAGCTCTGTGATACTGCACACACGGAACGGGATGATGGTCAGGCTCAAGAGAAGGGAGGCTGCTGCTGCTTGATTCTTACTGCTTATCTGTTCTTATCTTGTTGCTTTATATATGCACATGAAACTAGATTGTTGTGTTTTACAGGTGCTATCTGTTCTTAGTTTGTTGTGTTTGAGATTGTCACCATGCCAACGGGGTGATTGGTCGTGTGATGGTCTGTTACTGTTGTTATTTTCATGTAAAAATCGTACCCATGTAATTATTAACATATGCATCTTTTGTGATGATGGAATTATAAACAACAAAAATGATGCAGGAGTGGCACTTAATCTTGTGATCAATTGGCTTGTAAGCATTTGTCCTAAAAAAGTCAAATACTGAATTTTTTAGCAGAATCTTGCTAAAAAAGTTGATAGAATATTTGGCCTGATGGAATGTTACTTAAAAGGGGATCAGTTCTGAAACTAAAGTTGTATGGAAAAAGGGGCCGGTTTTCCCTAATATTTGCAGAACAACTCTAGAAAACAACTTGCAAAAATGTTATGATCCAGAGTATCGAGTCATACTAGCTTCAGATTTTGGTCTTTGATTCCGAATAAATGTAGCTGTAGTGTTGTAGTTTGAGATATGTGGGTGGGAAACTAAAAGAAACAATCCAAGAAAACTCATCCAACTTACGTGTAAAACTGTGATGTTTTTTTGGAGGTTTGACAGCAAACTCGTGTGTAGATATGTTTCTCTAATATATGATGGTTAATTAACGTTGTGAAGTGAACCAGTAGTGAGCATCTGAACCTGAGCATCTCAAACTCTCTATATGCATGAGCATATTTTGTATATAAGCACAACTAAATGGTTCTGCACCTGAACCTAGACTAGTACACGCCTATTGTTCATAACTTTAGTATGAATCAAATCTTACCTACATGTTCATTACTTACCCTAGTCTGGTAATCAAAATGATGGTTCGTTCGTCATGTAACTCCGCCATGTAAGCTCTCTCTTTCTGTGTTGGTATCTCAAGTTATTTATCGTTTCTCTTCTTTCTCTGAATTTTTCGAGGTGAAAGAGTCATTTCTCGAGGTGCAGCTCTGTGAAAGAGTCATTGCTCTGAACAGGTACTAAACTGAACAATGATGAACAGGTACAATAGATGGATTACATTCCAACTAACAACAGAGACATTTGAAAGTAACAGAAGTTAATAAACTGGTTAGTGCATTATGCTCCAATGACAACAGAAATAGTTCAAGACTCCTAACTGATGTATGAGGTGAGCCTATAAACCACACACTGTTGTATCATACTATGACTGTTAAGATAACCCCTTTGTAATGCAACCTTCTCTACTCCCTTGCAGTTGATATTCAAGAGGCCTACTGAAATTGGTAGCCCGCCAACGATAGAGACCTACAATTCCCTTGCAAATGTGTATGCCAAGGGTGGGCACTTCCAGGGGGAGTACCGTGCTATTGGCAGCGACGAGGCAGGGCGCAACTTCCTCTTAGCCTTGGCGGCCAGGCAGGGTGCAGCTTCCTCTGGCCGCTGCGGAGCGGCGGAGGCGGACGACCTCCTCGCCGTCGACGTCCTCGTCCTCAAACAAGGTGACGACCTCCTTCCTCGGTGGAGCGGCGGCGGACGGTGTGGGAGCTGTGGAGGCGAGGGAGAACAACGATGGGAGCGGCGCGCCCGGAGGAGGGAACACGGCTAGCAGGCCGGTCGGCCGGCCGCCAGGTCGAGCCTCCAAGTCCGGCGTCCGCGATCGATCTGCTGCGCGTCCGCGATCTTGGACTGCCGGCTCCCGCGGGCGTGGGAGGCCGGCGGGATCTTTGCTTGCCTCTGGGAGCGCGAGGGAAGCGGGACAGATGACATACCAGTCGACGGAGGTAGCATGACGAAAATATTTCAATTTGGAATTTGATTTTGAAACCCAAATTTCAAACGTTCTGAATGTACTAGGGATATTTTTGCAAAAGGAAATTGAACTAGGCAGAAGGATGGCTGCGACATCTTTTCTCGGACGGAGGGAGTATATTGATCTTTTGGATGATCGCTAGTAGAAATATATGTCAGCCTAGCTTGCAAAACTAGCATGCATAGCTGCTCGGGCAGAACTTCTGGACACAGACGTAAGGTAACATGAAGAAATAGCTATCATCCAACTTAACATGCAGAAACTAAAATGGGTTTAGGTGGGCAAAGTAGACGCCATGGAACCTTGACAGTTTGACTGAGCACAAACAAAACATCCCATCTAATTTATCTGCGCACAGGCGGCAAGATGGTGGGTCACCATGGACGCGCCCACTTAGGCCTTGTTTACTCCTAGAGTATTTCCATCCCTTAGTGGTTTGGGGATGGGAGGGGATTTGATGAATCCCTCCTTTTCACCCAATCCTCTTGTTTCCCCTTATTTCCCCGTATTTCCCAGTCTCCTCTGTTTACTTTGATTTTTGGGGATGTGAGGGGATTGTGATGTATTGAAACTTTACTTCCACATGGATATAGTCATTTAAGTAAAAAAATCCAACCTTTGCACTAAATATATGATTTTCTATCGGACAACCAGTTTGCAACGAAATATAATGTTTAATTTTGTCCAGCGATACAAAGAAACACCGAAACATCAGCTTTGATATTCATAGAAGAAGAATATTTTGGTTGAGTATCTATTTTTCATGCTCCTATCAAATGCCAGTTTTAAAAACATCAAGTTAACATTATAGAAAACAAGTTAACATTAAGGAATTTCGTATTTTGAGGGAGTAGTTGTCAACTACCTCCTACATTCTCTACATCACATTCAGTGCATAAGTCTTCAGATTTCAGGAAAGAAGTCTACAATAAAGTGTGATACACCTACCTCTGATGTAGCTAAAGATTAAGCAGTACAATCTTAATTTCTTTAGATTCCATGAGGCTCTGTGGTTCGCCAGCGAGCTCGGCCAGATTCATCAGATCTTGGGTACGTGGTCGGGGGTGTTGGGTGGCAGGGGCAGCGGCGACGGATCCGATGCATGAGGAGCAGAGGATTTCAATGCGATGTGCTCTAGGGAAAAATTGTTTTCGTGAATAAGCATTGGCACTAATCAAGTTGACTTAATAGAAAAAATATGTAGACTTAATAGGACAAATATCTAGTGTTGGCTAGTATACAACGTCATACATATATTTAAATTAAGTGCTTAATGCCCTGATCATTACTACTGGATCTCTATGGAAAAGGGAAACAAAAGTGAGGGCAACACAAGCTAGTTATGCAGGTTATTGCAGGAGCGCTCACTAGCTCGGGAAACATTGTCGCTACTCCAGAGCGAATAGCTTCCTCCTGGATCCGATGGTGCCAATTCCAATGTCCTTGAGGTCCTACAGGATGAGCAGCGGGAGCACCTCTCGTCCACCTCGTGGATCTGGAATACCGATGTTAAGAAACA
Organism: Avena insularis; assembly: GCA_023614405.1. Lineage (NCBI taxonomy): Eukaryota > Viridiplantae > Streptophyta > Magnoliopsida > Poales > Poaceae > Avena > Avena insularis. The sequence goes on along the minus strand of CM042689.1, from coordinate 22,031,353 downwards.
GAGCCCGTCTCATACTAGGAACCAAGCATTGTCCAGGGAGGATGGCATGGAGCTTGACTCGCCGAAAAGGACAGAGAGATACGAGGGTTGACGATCTTGGTGCTGTGGGCCGCCGCTGGTGCGACGTCCATGGCGGCCGCAACCAATGAGGACAAGGAGTACCGAGAAACCCTAGATAGGGGAGAGAGGTGAAGAGGAGAGGGAGGGACTCACCGGAGAGAAGGACAAGTTGTGTCCGCTGTCGGAGTTGTCGGCGACGTCCCCAGGTCGGCATCCGCGCGTCGCCTCCGTCCTCGAGGAGCAGGAGCGCTTTCTTCCCCGACGAAACACGAGGTTCGGGTCGCGTGTTGGAATCCCCGAATGGTACGCTCTTGGTAGGGGGATTTTTAGGAATGGGCCGGGAACAAACTCGATAATATCCCAGGAGTAAACGGGCTCGCGGGGAAAATCGGGTATCAGCGGGTGGGCCGGGAAAATACACGCTGAATCTAGGAAATACCGGAGAAGTAAACGAGGCCTTACAGGGTGAATTGCCCCTACTCGTGTTCTCCTTTTACCATCCTACAACATAGCCTGAAGTTGATGATCATCGCAGAGGGGTTACTGAAAAGTACACTAAGCTTTAGGAGGATGAAAAAGTGTGCTTTAGAGTATAAAGGAATTCTGAAAAAATCACTCATGTACGTACGTTCATTTGTTTTTGATAAGTACACATTAATTTATTTTAAATCGTGTACCAATTATAATTTTCTTAAAACATGCTTGTTTGTGTCCTTCATGAAAAAGAAAAAAAATAGATTTATTATTTTCCCAGTGTTTGTGCATCAAAATTAAAGCATAAGAGTACAACCTAAGAGATTTGGTGCATGTGAGCACCAGTGATCCCGTCCTTTCAAAAAAATAAATTGAAATCATATTTCTGAGCTTCAAAATAATTTTGAAAAATATCCAGATGTAGCCAATGATTTATTACCACAAACGTGCAAAATATCATTGCAAATACATTGTATTATGAGCTACAAAAAAAATATAAAATTATGGATCTGAGTAAGTATAATTTGAAATCTTCAAATTTTATCCGAGTTTGTCATTTTTAAGCCCACAATATAAAGAATTTCAGTTTGCGATTTCACATCGTTTGTAGAATACAACATTGACTATGCCTAGAATTTATTTTCATTTTTTTCTGAAACTTCTTAATATGATTTTTTTATTTTATTTTTAAACAACGAGATCATTGGAGCTCGGGAGTCAAAGACACTTTTAGCTACTCCCTCCGATCCATATTAATTGACTTTGATTGTTAAAATTTGGATGGACTTATATACTAAATAGTGTCTAGATTTATTTAAATCTAGATAAATTTGAGTCAATTAATATGGGCAGGAGGGAGTAACAGTTGTTGTTCTTCAGAGGTTTCAGGTTCAGTTCCTGAGACACCCCTCCCATGCTACGCCAGCGCCGGCCTCGCTGCTCCTTCCTCCCCCTCATCGGCCTCCTCCACCTCCCTTGTGCCTCTACCCCCACCGCGACGCGAGCGCCTCCCGGCTCCCTCCACCCCCACCGTCAGTCCCTGCCCACCGCAAAGACCACGCCGCCCCTGCTCTTCCACGGCGACAACCTGCGCCAGGCTCTGCTCGCGGCCGGATCCGGAAGGACGGCGCGGGGGCACCGTATCCACCACGACGTTGGACTAAGCCCAAGAAGAACCAAATGTCTCAGAAGCACGCGACTACTCTCATCAAGTCACTATGCGCGAGCGGCGCGCTGTGCCATGCCCGCGCCCTGTTCGACGAAATGCGCGACCGGGACGTCGTGGCGTGGACGGCCATGCTCTCTGGCTACGCCTCCAACGGCTACCACGGAGATGCGTTGGACCTCTTCCGCGGCATGCTCGCGGCGGGCGTTGGCCCCAACGAGTTCACGCTGTCCAGCGTCCTGACCGCGTGCCGTGGCAGCACGGCGCCCCGCGGCTGCGATCCATCATCGTTGCATGCCGTCGCGGTGCGGCGGGGCGTGGATCACATGCCTTACGTTGTCAACACGCTCATTGATGCCTACGCCTCCCACGGAGAGGGCGTGGATGACGCGAGGATGCTGTTTGATGCGTTGGGCAGCAGATGCACGGCCGCGTCATGGACGTCGATGATCGCCGGGTATGCCAGGTGGGGTCAGGAGCACGTGGGGCTAAAGTTATTCCAAACAATGATTCAGGTATGATATCTCTGACTAAGTGACCGCTAAGTGCTACTCCCTCCATCCCAAGGCTTAAGGCCTGTTTTTTTTTTGAAAAGTCAAGCCACGAAAAGTTTGACCAAAATTTTAGAAAAAACTATCAAGAACTATTAGATTATATAAATACCATGTGAAAATATATTTCATGATTTATGGAAGGGTATGGATTACGCATTGTAATATTAATATTTTTCTCTAAAAACTTGGTCAAACTTTAGATAGTTTGACTTTTGAAAAAAAATATAGGCCTTAGGCCTTGGAAGGGAGGTAGTATCTATTATCTTTGCTGCTCCGCTCTGAACCATTTCATATCAGTTAGCAGTGTTTTGGTAATCTGGACAGAGGATCTCTTTTATTGCGGATGCTCTTTGGGTATGATTTTATAAAATCAAATATACCCTTCATTATTGTACTACGTGTTGTCCTAGAATAAGTCAAATATTATCTAGATTTTCCACATGAAATTGGTATTTCTATGTTCATTATGAAGTAGGAGTTTTGTAACATAGTGTTACCTTTACTCCTTTAGAACTCTAGTAATGCCCCAAACGACACCAGAGGTTTCTAGTGTCTAAACTTTGGATCACCGTGGCGTTCATTTTATGATTTTGGCACTCTCCGAGTTGATGGTTAGTTTTGGAGCTCAATATGAACTGAGTTCGTGTACAATGATAACAGATTAACAGTACAAGTAGCAAACATGTTATTGTACAATATTATCATTGTTATCCCCTAGCAAATGTTGAAACACCATATGCTATCTTTGTCAATTTTGCTTACGGTTCTTAATATAGTTCACATGATGAATTTATTGCCAAGCATGCATTTTTTTCATGGCCCATCATCTGCTTTTTCTTTAGTGTAGGTCGGCGTTGAGCTGAGCCCATTTACATGCTCTATTGCAGTACATGCATGTGTTTCTATAGCCAACTTATGTATCGGACAGCAGCTTCATCTACTGTCCATAAAGAAAGCTATCAGTGCGAACCTTGCTGTTACCAATGCTCTGATTGACTTGTACTGCAATTGTGCACACCTCTTGGGTGCAAGGAGGCTTTTTGATGAAATTCCCCAGAAGAATTTGGTCACCTGGAACACCTTGATTGCTGGGTATAGCCAATGCAATCCACTTATGGCTTTGCAGCTTTTTCCTGACATGAATCTTCAGCCGAATTGCTTCACCCTGACTAGCATTACATCGGCATGTGCTGGCCTTGCAGCTCTGAGACTCGGGAAGCAGGTCCATGGGGCTGTCCTTCGGAGAAACTATGGCGAGGACATAAAAATGAGCAATGCCCTCATGGACATGTACTCCAAGTGTGGGAGCATAGCAGATGCAAAGAGAATGTTCAACAGGATGGGTTGCAAGGATAAATTATCATGGACATCAATGATTGCTGGGTATGGAATGAATGGGCACGGCCATGAGGCCATCCAGCTTTTCAGTTCCATGATCCATGCTGGGCTGCGTCCTGACCATGTTGTTTTCCTGGCCCTTATAAGTGCTTGCAACCATGCTGGTTTAGTAGATGAAGGATGGAACTTCTTCAGGTCAATGACATCTGAGTATAAGATGCAGCCTAAGAACGAGGTTTACGGATGTGTCATCAATCTCCTTGCTCGTGCAGGGAGGCTGAGAGAAGCATTTGATCTTATCAATAGAATGCCATTTGCTCCTGATGAATCTATTTGGGGAGCATTGCTTGGTGCCTGCAAGATGCACAAGAATGTGGAGCTGGGTAGACTGGTTGCAGGGAAGATCATCGAGGTCAATCCTGATGGAGCAAAGACTTACATCCTACTTGCGAATATATATGCTTCTGGTAGCAAATGGGGTGAGTATGCTGTCACGAGGAGGCTGTTGAGAGGCATAGGGAGCAGGAAGGAGGCTGGAATGAGCTGGATAGACATAAATGATGAGATGTATAGCTTTAACATAGCTGACAGTAGCAGCCGTCAAGTTAGTTTGGCAGATGAGGTACTGCAGATCTTGGCTCGACACATGCATGACGCTGGAACTGATTTTTCGCAGGATTTTTTCAGTTACATGAGCAGTTTGTGCTGGGATGATTCATTAGTTGGAGAAAAACACTTGCAGAAATGAGTGCTGCAGGTTGTGATGCTGATAGTACCTGTTCAGAGGTCAGAGCCAAGCTACTCTGAACTCAGGTTAGACCATCCACAGTGTGCTGGAAAATTGGTTTGAAGGCCTCATGGAATTGGTTCAAACCATTGGAGCTTGGTCAATCATGGTGTCAGAAAGGAAAGCGAACCATATTGTTCGTTTGTTTCAAAGGAATCAACGTGGAAAACTTGGCTCACATTGCAGAGAAGAACAGTAGAGAGAGATTGCCTGGAAACAAAAAAGGCAGTAAAAGTAAGGCTACATGCGTGCATTTATTAATCATGGGCCAATTCAAAAACCGATTTTAACATTGGGGTGAAACAAGAGAAATTCCAAGGCCTGCCATTTTTTCCTGAGAGTCGGTTCAATGTTGTGGATGGTCTTAAAGAAAATCTAGCACAGTTACATTTCAGCTTCAGCAAAAAATTGAAGTAGTTGAGTAAGGAACACAAAGGAATATTCTTACACCACAGTTTCCTTTTCTGTTTCATGATTTCCTCACCTGCACCTAAGCAAAAAAACTTAACGGGGGCCTACATTTGTCCTCCTCATTTTTTTGTTATAAAGATTCAAATGTTAATCCTGGAGTTAAAAACTTAAAATAGTTGAGGATTGAACTTATTCAAGTTTTTACTGAATTGGCATTGGAGTTGATATCAGATGCAACATTCAAAAGCTTTGCCCCAATCTATTAGAGAGAGACCATTAATGATCAGCGAAATGTGAAAGAAAGCAGCACCCGCTCGTCGCTGCACTTCTCCAATGGCTGGTGGCCGCTTGGAAACCACAAGGATGAGTTGTTCAGTAGGTATGACTGCTCTAGCAACAGTTTGAATTCGAAGTTCTATTTTTTCCATACATATGTAATATTCTCTATGTTTAGCTGCAGTTTTAGGCTGTCAACATGCACTGCTCTTTTAGGCTATTAATATGCACTTGTCACTTAATCATATTATAATTCTGGACATACATAAAGATTTGCATTTGTCAAACTTATTAATGAACAACTGATCAATACATAACAAATAGTAACGGATGCTTCTGATTTTGGTACATTCACATGTTTTCTGAATGATCCAACAAAAGGTATCCATATACCGCTCTAATAGCACACGATGATATTAACTGAACTACGAAGTTATGCACATACGCACAACTTAAAAGAAAACCTATATAAATCTTAAATGTTATATATTACAAACATACGTTATGTTGTGATCAACGGCCAGCAATGTGTTATGTTTACAATTTTGAGACTTTACTCCTTTGTATCCGCAAGCCCTTCATTTCCTGCCAGCCTCAAGTACTTGTCCTTACGCTTGAGCTTGGTGGATTGAAACCCAAGAACCCTACCAATCTCACCCTGCACCAAGTTGGCCACCTCGTAGCTCTCGCATCTCTTCCCGTCGATCACCATCCTGGTTGGCATCTTGTCCATGAACTGAACGTCATAAGCCGGGCGTGGGTTCATGAAAAAGTAGAAGTGGTCTAGATACTTGGACCTGCCAGTGGAGGTGCCGTGGAACATGCTGGACCAGTTCACCAGTGCGACTGGGTAGACCTCATCAACGAGCTCAACAAACAGATGGCTGAAGCGAAGCAGGTATGGCTCCCGGCATGTGGTCCCCTCAGGGCAGACTACCAGGTCCCCCTGCCTCAGTGACTGATCCATCCTCCGCCGGTCCTCATCTCGGTTTCGGGTCAACCGGACAGTCCTGATCGGTGATATGAGCTCAGTTACACGGCTGACACTGTACGTGACGGCTGATACCTGCTTGTTCAGCATTGCTGAGATGTAGACCGGGTCGAGAAGTGTGCGGTGGTTGCACACGTAAAGGTGGCCCTGTGGGCTGGGCTGGGCATCTGGTTCAGAGCCCACTTGGCTAGTGTGGACCGGTGAGTTGATGACCCGGGTCGTTACTCCAATCACTGACCCGATTGCAATGGCGATCGGATACGGTAGCTTCACAAAGATTAATGTCCGGAGCAAGGTGAGGGGGAGGGCTAGTGGGAGCCACATGAACATGGCTAGGGTGGCTTGTGGGGTAGGCCTAAAGGCCAGCCTGCCATCATGGAAGATCAGGGGCCTTGGGTACTGGTCTCTTGGCAAGGCTGACCATTTTCTCTTTTCTTCTGGTGTCACCAAGTATACTTCCTGCAAATGAGAAAGAAAACTTATACTTATTAGACTTCACCACCCCAATGGTTTAAGCTGGACCTATTTTCCCTGTAAACAATTTGCAAACTAAAGTACAACAAAGTAAAAATTGACAAACTGAAAACCTTTTTCAAGGTAGAAGGTAAATTGTTAGATTAACTCTGGGAGCTAGTTCAGAAAAACTGCAACCAATAAAGTATTCTTCTATGCTTTCTAACATTTTTTTGTAGATTATAAGGAGTCATGGTTTATTCTTTCTTGTAGCCAATGTAATGAGCTCTTCAACTATTCTTACTGTTTACAAGCTATGTATTTCTTCATCAAGGGAGCATACATTAGATTAATCCTTTAGTTCTAAAATCTTCCATTGCCCACATTTTCATAAGAGAACTCTTCCTGCACGGATTTTTTTTTGCATATCTTATGTACTAACTGGTTAGAATTAATTATATCGGAAGTGAAGAAAGGGTTCTCTTCTTACAAACAACAGGTATCAAGTAACTAACTTCTCAGTTTTTCTCCAGTGAGGAAGCCACTTCTGAGCTACATGCACGATCTGATCATTTTGATCTAATCAAGTGAGTAAACTAATTTATCAAATAACTCTGTGCGTCCTTCCTGTATTTCTTTTCGTGGTCTCGAGCTTATGAGAGAAATAACATCATGAATCCTAAGATCAGCCTTTAATGTTCAACTAATCAAGTAAAACTCGAATGGACTAATTGGCTTACGAGGTTTAACAAAAAACTATCGCATAGATGAACAAAGCGAAGAGGGTAAAAGACATGATGCAGTGTATTTCAGTAAGACAAATCATACATTGTCTTGCGATGAGCTATCCTTTACATGAAGCTTCACTGATTGCAAAGCTATTATGGACAAGCCATGCATGAAGTATGTGTAGTCTTTTTCTATTCAAGTTTAAATTCCTAAGCACGTATGTTCCCTTTTGTCCATCTTAAGGTATCATATCTGTTACCTTTTCAGGGGGCCTTCAACTACCACCTGAACTAACTTGTGTAAGTAAGTTGTCCTTTAATTATGTGAGGATGGTAGTTATATTGAGTTAAGTAAGTCAAGAAGTGCATAAATACATGTCTTGTTGTCCTGCGGATAGTGATGCTTAACTGCATGTTATGTGGTTTTGACTTTTGAGCCTGTAGTGTGAATGGCTATAACATTTAGCTCATACTTTTCGTAGGTGCATGATTTGTGTATAGTCCATGTCGTGAGCTAGCCTCGCTAGTTTCAGATATTCAGTTACATATAATTTGTGCAGTTCTAGGATGATGTGTACTGTGTACATATGGATATACTCCCTCCGTTTCAAAATATAAGATGTTTTAGCTTTGTGAAGCAAATGTATCTAGACTTCTTTTAGTATATAGGTTCACTCGGGTTTGGAGTGAATCTACACACTAAAAGAAGTCTAGATACATTTTCCTTACAAACCTAAAACATCTTATATTTTGAAACGGAGGGAGTACATGTTTAAAAATCTATGCTTACATATGGTGGGTATATGTATCCATAACTGATTTCGAAAATGTTAACAACTGTGAGAGTAACAACACATATGCTCAGTAATCTGTATGACGTTAAACCTACTCCCTCCGTCCTGAAAAGGGTGTCGCAGATTTGTCTAAATTCGGATGTATCTAGACACTATTTAGTATATAGATACATTTCAAATTTGGATAAATTTGCGACATCCTTTTCAGGATGGAGGGAGTATATAACTTTGTGAAATGGGATAGCTTGTGGATGGTTATTTACTGGAAAGTATCAACAATGAAACACCTTTCATCTTACAAGTGATATTAGTTCACCTTATGATCGTTTCAAAGATCAGCCACAGTGTTCAACTAGTTCACCTTATGATCACAGTGTTCAACTAATCAAGTAACACTCGAATGGACTAATTGGTTTAAAATATGCAACAAAAAACTATCACATAGATGAACAAAGAAAATGAGGGTAAAAGGCATGATGCAGCATATTTCAACAAGATAAATCATATCCATTAAATAGCATCTAACCTTGCACGAAGAGAAAATCTGGTGATGATCGTAACCAAAATAGCTTGAGCTGCTTCCAAACCCAATCATCTCTGTTTGGTCCAACTTTTCCTGCGCTAGCCTTGTTTCACTCTCCTTTTCCAATAAACCAACATAACGCCCTCTTATCATCTTCACCTCCCTTCCCACGACCACTTCCAGCCCCATATACTCCTTAAGAAATGGTTCCACCATTACCCTAGGGATCAGCCTACAAACCCCTACCACCCTCTTCACCCCTCTCAGCACCTCAAGTCCTTCCCTCCCTACATCCTCTAGGAAATACTTGGGCAACGTCGCCCTTGCAACCCTTGTCACCTTCTCCTCCCGTAAACCCATGAAGCACACCATGACCATGATCTGTAGTTCTACTTCTTGTGGCAGGCAACATAACAAAGGGTAGAAGCATAGTAGGATGAGGCCTCTTAGGAAACTACCTGCCTCTATTGCAACAAGCATGAAATAAGGGAAGGTAGACGGAGACCTCAGGAGACCTCCTTGGACATCTAGGATTAGAGTTTTGTTCTGCAGGTGTTCATCATCTTGTGGAGCCTGCAAGAATGTCTGGATGATCTGTGGATTGGTAGATATGCCGCTCGAGCTTTGCGGGTGAAGGTGCTGGTCTGGCATTGAACCCCCAAAGAGTTATACGTGCTGTATTGCTTCAAGCTAGTTTATTTGATGCAGATTGTAAGGTGCAACTATCGGAGGTGTCATATATATATGCAGCTAAAGCCTATACTAGATGGTGAAGTGGGCATATACAATTGTTGCAAGAAAAATAAGTTCTGATCCCAAATTAGTCACAAGTTCTGACTTGGTTTAACACTCTTAAATCTGTCGCTTCACAGCAGTGTCAGACTGAACCAGGATTACTTAAGCCTTACTCAGCAGCTAAGGACATTGATTTGCTGACGATAATGATCATAAAATATGTGCGTTTACCACCCACCCTGGTTAGGATAAGAAAAAAGTGCCAAGCAATTGACCATGATTTTTCACCTGAACGATGCATGTTAAGGTCACTGTCTGTCTGTCTCTATGTTTGTAGTTGTGTATGATATGATGTCTTTCTATACTTTTGAGTGCCAGAGAATTAAAACTTTTGATCTAGCTCTGTTCTGTATTGTGCACTGTTCATTTTTCCCGTGTCATTGATGCATCATGCACGGCTATTGATGTGATTTGATCTCACGACCTGTACATATTCTATACCACAGTATGCAGAATGTAATTTTGGCATGCTCACAGGCCACATGATCTAACAGTGGTCAATGCATGTCTCTGTGCTGGTAGTATTGTTGGTGAGGTTATAAAATGGAAAAGTAATATATTTGGTGGAGGCTTGATCTCTTCATTGTTTCAAGCCTGGAAGAAACCTAGCCGAGGATGACCTCTCACCTAAAAGCTAGAGCAATCTGAGGTATGTATCCGCGGGTCATTGATTGGATTTTATCTCTCCATTTGCTTTTAACATTATGGTTTCACACTGTATTTTTTTTCCAAAGCAGAGTTGATATATGAATTGCCTACATACTCTTGGTCGTCAGCAAGGGTGCAAGTGGGGGCAGGACAGCCTGCTAATTCGCAATCCTGCCACCAAGAGATTCCGCATGTTGGCGGAAAAAAAAGAGAGTAGCATATCTCTCCTGATAGAATCCTTGGCGGTGCCACTGCCAACTCCACGCTCCAATGATCTCTCCTTCCATCGCCGTCCACATCTGCAAGGTCTGCGTTGTGAAAAGCCTGGTCCTCACGAATGTTACCAAAGTTGGAGCATTAAGCTCTGTATCAGCACCTACTAGACATAGTGAAATTGACCAGTGCCACCCCCCATAAATTAGCAGATAGCTCTTTGACAACTTAACTAGTTGGAGCTCAATATGGAGACCATGAACTCGATATAGCATAGGATGAAGGTTGTAAGAATCATCAGAGCTACTTTGATTTGTATTGGAAGGGAGAATCGTGTACACTCTGTGGGACTGCTATGACTAGACAGGTATAATCATAGGATCACTGATACTTCACCTACTGAACTTCAAGAGTCTCAACTAATAACCCATAACATGCCTGAGTATAGTCAATCAGACGCGTCTCTTTTCTTAACATGTAACTGTACCTGGCCTTCTGCTCACTCTGAAATATTTGCACTGTCATTCTAATGCTACTTTGTGATATTTGTGGTTATTTTCTTTTCGTCAGAAGCTACCAGGTGTTGGTGGTTTAGATGATGCTAGTAGTATTTTGCAATCAGTCTCTGCTCACCTATATCAGTTTGGTTACATGCAAACTCAGAAATAATGATGAGAGTTTTTGTACTACTGAAACGTCTCATTTTTCTCTCTGGAAGTGTAATTAAAATGATTGAGTTTTTTGTGGAGGGCAGAGCCAAGAAGCAGAGAGGACGGGTTGCGAGAGAAGAGGAAATTACATAAGAAATGCATAATCGTCATTCACTCAGGACTCATTATCTCGTTGCTTTCTCCTAACCCGAATGTTCTCCAAGCCAGTTGATATTCTACGCCTTAATACAAATGGTTCAAGAGGGTTTAGGGTTTAGGTTTCATGAGATTGTTTGGAAGATGTGTAGAAAGTGATGATATTTAACAAGCGACCGGTGTGCCCCGCCTACCAGCGGTGCTTTCTTTTGTGATGGGACCAGTGCTGTTGTTGGTGGTCAAGTGACAGATCTTGAAATAAATAAATAAGTATTCCCTCCGTTTTAAAATATAAGATGTTCTAGGTTTAAGTAAATCTTTTCTTTATTGGTAAAAATGCCACACTTACACAAACAGTTAGAGTGAGAGCGTGTATGTGTAGTTGAATTTTATGTTTGAATGAGAGCGCATACTCATGTAGTTTGAATGTTTAATCTTTGAATATCCAACATGCATCAGATGTCACTCTTGCAACCGTTTAAAAAAAAATCAGAAAGCCAAACTCGGCAACCATTTTAAATCACAATAATGACACTTGCAACCATTTAAAAAAATCACAGTCGACGCAAAGGTTTTTTTCTTGGGTAGTTGTGGCATACCGTATGACTTTGATGCATCCACGGCAGAGGTCGAGCGCTTCGAGATGGTTTGATCTTGGCGGGTCAGATTCGATGCAATAGGCTGGAAGTCAATTCGGACTGCCAAGATGTGATCGACGTGATGCAAAAAGGTGGTAGATCATATGGACCTGCAGCAGCAATATATAAGGAATGCTTGTCTCTTTGTCATAGTTTTGTTTCGGTCCTTTTTATGCTTTGTCCTAGGGAAGCCAATATAGCGGCAGATAGCTTAGCTAGACATTCAGAGAGATCTATGTCGACTGTTTGGCATGAGGATCCCCTGATTTCTTAGTTTCTATTCTATCAGATGATGTATCTATTATTGCCAAAGTAAAAAAGTATAGCCATGTTGGCTTTCCTTCAAAAACAAAATCACAGCCATTTGCATCTGGGCCTCTATTTCCGGCCCAAACGTAGCATCGAAAGTCATAAGCCCATACGCCCCTGAACCCTCGCCTCCCATACACTCTCCTCTAGCATCTCTCTCTCTCTCTCTCCCCCCAATGGCCTTCGCGCATGTGCGCCGTCTCCTCCTCCACCCCGCCGCCGGAGCTCCGGCGAGATCCTTCTACGCCCATCCTTACCAAGGTACGCGTACCTCCCTCCTGACCCGGGAACCCCGCGCTTCCTTTTCCGCAGTTCGTTTCTCTGAGCGGAGTTGAATTCCTGCGCGCGCGCAGCCAAGGTCGGCGTGGTGGAGTTCCTGAACGGGGTCGGGAAGGGCGTGGAGACGCACGCCGCGAAGCTGGAGGAGGCCGTGGGCGGCGATCTCCAGAGGCTGCTCGAGACCCGCACGCTGCGGCTCAAGAAGCTCGGCGTCCCCGTCAAGCATGTGCGTCTCCCTGTTCCAGTCTTCCAGACATTCTCTACGATTCAGTTCTTGTGGTATCTGTAGTTCCGTACAAGGCATTGGTGTGATTGCTTGCTATGTTAGATTCTGCTTCTACGGTGCATTTCGTTGTAAATGTAGGAGTTTGGTTAGGTCTGTTCTATTTGTGATGGTTGGATTACAATAATTGGGTTAGTTTGGTATTAGATGGTTCATGTGTACGTATGATGACTAGTATCTGATTTTCTCGTTAGATTTGCACAGAAACCAGGGAATTTTGTTTTTGTAGGAAATGTATAATCACTTTGGTGACCTGAGAATATACCCATCCCTACTCACCAATTCCCCGCCCAGGAAAGTGTTGAGATCCTGCTGTGATTTGATCTATGGAGATATTTTCTTAGCTGTAGCATTTTGAGAGAAAACAAAATAGATTAGATGCTGAACTGGCTGAATAGGAAATAACGAAGATTAATTAATCTTCATAAATTTTTTAGTGCACATGGGCCAAAAATCCTTTGTTGTTCAACTTCATGGCTGTTGTGGCCATGGAAATTAAGAAGTCATGTATGTGTTTGTTTCTTGCATTTAACACACGTAGGAATCAAATTTGGGCTTATAGAATGACTGAATGAGGTGAATACATTTGCAGTACAATAACTGCATTAGGATGCAGAACTAAATTCTGCTTCTACGGGGCATTTCGTTGTAAATGTAAGAATTTTTTTAGGTCTGTTCTATTTGATATGGTTGGATTGGTATTAGATGGTTCATGTGTACGTTTGATGACTAGTATCTGATTTTCTGGTTAGATTTGCACAGCAAACCAGGGAATTTTGTTTGTAGGAAACTTATAATCATTTGGTTTCTGCCCAACAATCCAAGCTCAACCCTGAATATACAGTTTTCTCAAAATTCAGTAAATAATCCCCATTGATAATTCACAGCACTTTGTTTTCTGAAAGAGTGAATTCTATTTTTTACCCAATAACTGCAGTAGGGTTTTGCAAAACTGAAACTATGAACTAGGTAAAAAAAAATTATTGCTTAGAAGTACTCCCTCCGACCCATATTAGTTGACTCAAATTTGTCTAGATACGGAGCACAAAAACTTGACTAGATACATTCGTATTTAGATGAATCTAAGTCAACTAATATGGGTCGGAGGGAGTACAGTTTCTCTAGTTCCTGAATACCTTTGAGGCAATTCCTTTTCAATTGATGGCTACTGATATGTGTGGAGTGTCATTTAGTTGATTATGATGTTTCCTAGGGAGTAGAGAGTAGGTAGCTTGTATATCTGCGGATACTATTTAACAAGTTTTTATTTAAATAAAAAAAGTTAGATGTTTCAGTTCTAGAAATACTGTGAGCAGTGTTCTAGATAACAGCTGCTAGAAGCGCACGTGTGTGCACTGAAAACACTTCAAATAGTCTACATATCAAGATTGCTAGCCCACACAGTTTTTCAAAGATGGTTCACAGCTTGGTATACGACCATTATGATTAAATGTGAGTTCAACTGGTAGAATCCTGATATGGGGAACTTTTCTGGTTCGAGATAAGTGAGAGATCGGAGCTTTTCTGTTTTAGGAAGGAAGCGGAACCCTAAAGGACGTAAAGAGTATTGACGGTTCAACACCTACCAGGACATATCATCCCACAGAAAAGCCTCATATGGGCAATCCATACGAGGAACATGACTGCTGTGTTATTACAACGGAATGGCAACTCTCTAACTTGACAATGCTTCCAGAAATAACAAGGCCGTTAATCTTTGAAGATACACATCCCTCCCCATTCGTCCTCATCCATTAATGTTTTGAGATCCTGCTGTTATTTAATCCATGGAGAAATCTTCTTAGTTGTAGCAATTTGAAACACAATATAATATATTAGATGCGCTGAACTGGCTGAAATATATTGAAAAGAACTAAGATTAAGATATCTTGAAAAGTGTTAAGTGCACATGGGCTGAAATCTTTTCTTCAACTTTAAGGCTGTTGCATTGGGAATTAGGAAGTCATGTATGTGTTCTGTTGTTGCATTTGACATATGTAAAAATCGAATTTGCACTTGCAGAATGAGGTGAATGCATTTGCAGTCCAATAACTGCAGTAGGGTTTTACAAAACTGAAACTATGAACTAGGTAAAATCATTTTTATTGCCTAGAAGTACAGTTTTTCTAGTTCCTGAATACCTTCGAGGCAATTCCTTTTCAATTGATGGCTACTGACATGTTTGGAGTGTCATTTAGTTGATTATTATGTTTCCTAGGGTAGAGAGTAGGTAGCTTGTTCATGTGTGGACTATTTAACAAAAAAAAGCTAGATGCTTGAATTAGAAATACCGTGAGCAGCTAGAAGCACATATGTGTGCACTAAAAGCATTTCAGATAGTCTACACAGTTTTTTCAAAGATGGTTCACAGCTTGCTAACTGCTCATTACCACCATTATGATTAAATGTGAGTTCAACTGGTAGAATCCTACTAGATATGTGTTTCATTTCTTTTATTTTTCATATATAACTACAATAAAATTATTTTTGGATTAAATTACTAATTTCCCTCATTTCTTTTGCTTCGCCGTGGTGCAGAGAAAGTTGATTTTGAGTTTTGCTCACAAGTACCGTCTTGGTCTTTGGAAGCCCCCAGCAGAAGCCAGGAAAGCGCAGTGAAGTTGGTTTGTTCTTCAAGTGTCCACGTCGACAACTATGTGCTGATACTGGGTTGAAGCATGTTCGGGACACTGAATAGTTGTGTTAAGTTTCGATGCCACACAAACGAGAATGTTGTCTGATACGCTCTTTTGCGGATCCAACCAATAACTGGCCCTATTGATGGCGCCCTTTTGTAGTATTTCTCTTTGTTACTAGGGTTGGTGTTCTGAAGTTTGTCTAGAATTTCTCCTTGTTAGAGAGAAGCATCATCCCAGCATGCTGTTCTAAAATTATTTGGCTCACATACTTGGCTTGCCCTTTGTGTTCCCTGATGCTGTGTGAATTGGCCTTATTGATTATACCAGAAAGAGCATTTTTTTTCATTAGTATTCCGTATCGTTCATTCTGTCAGGCCAATTTTTAAATCCATGATTTCAGCTCTGAGTAGACAGCTCATGTCAGTGTTGTAAGTACCATGAAGTGTTCGATTTTTCATGATTTTCAGTCAAGAGAACCATAAGCGTCCGTGGGCATCAGAACTTTTCTGGTTCGAGATAAGTGAGAGACCAGAACGTCTTCCTGAAATTCCAGCCAACGCAGTATTCAGTTATTCACCAGACGTTAACAGTCGACATATCAGTGTATTGACCTGACTGTTAGTGCAGACTGTTCAGCAGAGAGGTAATCTCATGTTAGTTTACACTTTGTAGATTGGGGAAATTAGGATGATGATCAACATGAACTGCAAATCCTCTCAAAGAAAAACATGAACTGCAAACTCTCTTGTGGGTTTGACCACTAAACATTTTTTTTACCTGACCATGGGATGTAAGCCACGCGACAAGCCTGCACGAAGCATCGTCATGTTGGCAAACTAACACGACAGCCTGTTACTCTCGATTAACTTGGCCCGCATACGGGGACGTCCATCCTACTTTCGGCCCACCAGTCGATACGGGATCCGCTGGCTTGCGGCTGGGCATCGAGCTTCAGACTGACAGCCTGTTACTCTCGATTAACTTGGCCCGCATACGGGGACGTTCATCCTACTTTCGGCCCACCAGTCGATACGGGATCTGCTGGCTTGCGGCTGGGCATCGAGCTTCAGACTGGTTCGTTTCTTTAGTCCCACATCGCTAACCGAGGGAGAGCCGAACCAGTTTATAAGCCCCGCGCTGCGGCATGAGTCGTCCCTTCGGGGACATCCGATAAAATTGGAACGATACAGAGAAGATTAGCATGGCCCCTGCGCAAGGATGACACGCACAAATCGAGAAATGGTCCAATTTTTTTTGAGGATTTGCGCTCTGGTCCCTAGAGCCTTCGTTCTGCGCCGTTTATGTCTACTGGTTTCTTACAGTAAGGCTCTCATAGTTCTCGTTTTCGTCCAGTTAGATCCTTCTGGTCCTTGCCATTTTCTTAACCATTCACGCGCCTGTCCTTGGAGGCTTGGACACTTCTTCCTAATCCCTATATGTACTTTTTTCTATATACAACAAGATACTCATACTTTTCATTTTCGTCCAGTTAGGTCCTTGCAACTGCCATTTCGATTTCCAGCCCCTGTAGCATGACAGTCTCAGCTGCCAATTTCAACTGTTGAAGCATGGCACGTCTTCTTGTCGCGTGTGCACGTCTTCTACGTCAACTTTTTCTGCACTCATGTGAGCAGGATTATCAGATGAGGCTATTCGTCAAACCTCGCGCTTCACTTTTTTTTTAGAAAATTTTATGGATCCCAAAAGACCAGCGTAGTACCAAAGCAGCAACTTCTTTTAATAAGAGTACGTAGCCTTCGTTGGCTCGTGTTTTTCTCCCACCTTCGCTAGGATCGTACATCAAGAAAAATGTATTGGTACGACCTTTTCTCGTGAAGTGATATTTTTGGCCGAGGTTTTTCTGTCTATATTTACCCACAATACATTTCAAATGATCCATCCATAAAGATTCAGAAGTAGTATATCAAGACGTTTTTTGGCGTAAAAAATATAGGTATAAGTATTGGATTAATTAGCGATTTTCATGTTAATGTAATACAACTAAATATCATCGACACCAACATTTCTAAGACTAACTAACATAGGCAAGCTAGACAAGTGACAAACACATAGGAGAAGACCGAGCAAATCTAGCTCAACTTCACATGCTTTGAACAAAAGGGAATCGATGGCGGGGCGGGAATCATGTGGCATCAATCTTACATCATCGCGTGGCATGGTGTTTGTAGTTGATGAAGATAAATATTCGCATGAGGTAGGGTTTTGGAGGCATGCTCTCCCGGACATGAACGTGGATGACGGGACCAGCCAGGAGTAGCACAAAGATAAGAAAATAACTACGGTGGAGTGCTAGTGTGAGGAGACAACTACAATCTAATTGTCGGTGAGGGTTGGCGTCCACCTTTTATATAGTGTTCTTTGAGTAAGACATGGGGAGTAGTCCCCCGTTTGATTCGGTAACATCCCAGTCTGCATGGGTCTAAGTCTAGATCGACTCGTTCATAGAATACAATGGACGTATGAGCAAGATTGGCGATAGAGGTGGAGCACATGTGAGCCACTACTCTTCTCATGCTCTAGTGACTGGTGGACAACTTCCATTATAAAGAGGTTCAACTCTCTTCTAACTGACAGTATGTTCGGTCTCATTTATGCACGATAAGAGGTGGGACTAATTTTCTTTTGAGCACTTACTTGTTAAAATACCACCATTTTATAACTAAAAAAATTGCGAAAAACCCCATCGAAGAACTATATATGAGCACTTCTAATGGTGCCTCCAGTTGATTATTATTTTTAGGAAATTTTGTTAAAGTGCCTTAATGAGGAGTATGATTTGATGCATATTAAGTAAATTGCTTCTATGTGGATGTTCATTTGGGTGCTGATAACCCACAAGTATAGGAGGTGTATCGTAGTACTTTCGACAAATAGGAGTGTCGATCCCAACAAGGAGCAGACGGTGCTGACTAGTGGTATGGAGCAGGAAATCTCTGTAAATACTTAGCAAACAGATTTTTAGGGGTTTTCTGATAAAGCAAAGAAATAAAGTGCAAATAATAAAGACAATGAACAAATGCAGCAAGTGGCCCAATCCTTTCTTAGCAAAGGACAAGCCGGTGGAAATACTTATCAGGACCAAACGTTCTCGAGGACACATGAGAATTCTGTCAAGTGCTTTCGCTTCAAATAGCTGAGTATCCTTGTTTGGTGTTGTAAATGTTGTGTGGGTGAACCTGTGCTAATGTACCGACCTTACTTGGACTAATACATACTTGTGATTAAACCCCCTGCAAGCACCCGCAACTATAGGAAAGCAATTAAGATATAAACCTAACCACAACCTTAAACTCTGAGATCCTACGCTCCCTTATGCAATGGTGTCTTAACGGGGGTTTAGGTTTCTGTCACTTCGACAACCCTGATACGTCGTAAACGTATATATAATTTTTGATGCTTCATGCTTGTTTTATATCATTTGTCTTATGTTTTGTCTAAACTTTGAGGTATTTTTATACACTTTCTGGAACTAACCTATTGACAAGATGCCACAGTGCCAGTTGCCTATTTTCTTCTGTTTTTGGTTCTAGAAAAGGCAGAAAATCAATATCCTCGAAATTGGACGGGACAAAAGCCAATCTTCCTATTTTTCCTAGGGCAACACGGAACCACGAAGCAGAGATGGAGGAGGACACCAGGGTGGCTGCACCCCCTAGGCACGGGCCAACCCTGGTGGCACCCATAGGGGGTGTGGGCCCCCTGGATGCCTCCTCGCCTTGCCTCTTTCGCCTATAAAAGCCTCCCGGGGAGAAAACCCTCGATCATCTGACGAAAATCTATGAACACCTCCACAGTGCCGCTGCCACCGAAGGGGAGATTTGGGGGATAGAAAGTCTCTATACCGGCACCGTGCCGGGACGGGGAAGTGCCCCGGAGCCATATCCATCGATCTCCACCACCATCTCCGTCACCGTTGCTGATTCCCATGATGAGGAGGGACTAGTTCTTCCTCGAGGCTAAGGGCTCTACCGGTAGCTATGTGTTCATTTCTCTCTATGCATGATCTTGTTGTGGTCATGAGCTTTGTAATCTAATAGATCTACCTTGCTACTCAAGTGCTTCAATAGATTTCTACGCTCCCCATGTGTGTGAAAGTGACAGCGTGCACGCCATGGTGGCACTTAGCCTAGAGTCTACATAAATACTCATTGTGCTTTAATAGATCTATGTTTTTCCCCACGTGTGTGAAAGTGACAGTGTGCACGCCGTGTGTGGCACTTAAGCTAGATTATATATATATATATATTTGTTATGAGTTATATTTAGAGTTGAATGTCTATATGAAATTGTGGTGTTTGTTTGAACCATCTAGCGCTCAAGGTGACAATGTGAGGTTATCTAGATTAGGGAAGGCCCTACTGTGGATTAGAGTGTCCAACCGGAGAGTAGTTAAGAGTAGTATCATGAGGAGAGGATATTTACTGAGAGTGTTCACTAGTGAAAATATGATCCCTAGGCCTTGTTTCTAAATATTGAAACACCGTTTGCATCTAGATCTGTTGCATGTTTGCTTGCTTCCATCTTTATTTCAGTTTGCCTGTAGTCTTACCTCACCGTCAAACTATATTATGGCACCGTTACCACTTGTATTTCACTATCTCTTCGCCGAACTAGTGCACCTATACACCTGACAAGTGTATTGGGTGTGTTGGGGACAGTGGCGGAGCTAGAAAATTAAACTTGTGTAGTCAATTGAAATTTGTGTAGTCAAATGTATGTATTTATATGAATTTTTTTACATTTGTTTGCATGATTTAAGCATGTATACCCAAAATGCTGTGTAGTCAAATGACTACACAGTGTACTACGAGGCTCCGCCATTGGTTGGGGACACAAGAGACTTCTTGTATCTTGATTGCAGGGTTGCTTGAGAGGGAATACCTTTGACCAGTTCCTCCCTGAGTTTGATAAACCTTGGGTGATCCACTTAAGGGAAACTTCCTGCTGTTCTACAAACCTATGCACTTGGAGGCCCAACAACTGTCTACAAGAATAGAAGTGCGTAGACATCAAGCTATTTTCTGGCGCCGTTGCCAGGGAGGTAAGGTAAAAGGTACTCACATCCTCCGGTATGAGTGCTCGAAGTTATTTCTTTTAGATTCTGCAATTTTGTTTTTTTTGTTTCTTTTTTCACTAGTTAGGCTTAATGGAAAACAACAAAAAAATTAGAGAGCTTTATAGTATTTATCTTGAGTTAGGACATGAAGTGTTTGAAGAGAAAATTTAAAAACCTATGGAACTCTATTTGCATGCTAATAGCAATGTTATGATTATGAATTCTTTGGACACTATTATTGCTAATGCTATGGAAAAGTCTAAGCTTGGGGAAGATAGTTTTGATGAAAATGATCTTTTTAGTTCCACAGCTTTGGAAGATAGCAATTCCATTGCTTATGATGATACCAAACCTCCAATATATGATGATTACAATAATGAATATGATATTTTCAGTCCACCTACTATTGAGGAGGAAATTAATTGTGATTACAATATGCCTCCTATATTTTATGATTATGGTGATGAGAATAATAATGATATCTATTTTGTTGAATTTGCTCCCACTATAATTATTAAGAATGACTGTGCTTATGTGGAGAGTAATAATTATTTTATGCATGTGGCTCGTGATAAGAATGTTTTATGTGATAGTTATATTGTTAATTTTATTCATGATGCTACTGAAAGTTATTATGAGAGAGGGGAACATGGTTTTATGCATCTCAAAAATATTAAGTTTCCCCTCTTTATGTTGAAAATTTTGAAGTTGCACTTGTTTTGCTTTCCTATGCTTGTTGTTTTGTGCTTTCATGACTTGTTTCTTTACAAGATTCCTATGCATAGGAAGTGGATTAGACTTAAATGTGTTTTGAATTTTATTATTGATGCTCTCTTTTACTTCAATTCATATTTCTTATGTGAGCACCTTCTCAAACTATCAAGCCTAACTTAAAGGCGGTAAAGAAAAGTACTTGTTGGGAGATAACCCAAGAGTTTTGTTGAGTCTTGGAAGTTATTACTTCAGTAATGACCTCTGCTTATCCTTTTTGTTTGCTTTTTGTGCCAAGAATGACCTCTAATGAGAGGGAAGTAAGATTTGGGGAGTTGCTGTCCCGAAACAGATTTTTGTGCTCCACCATAAAAATTCGTGAGGAATCTCTCTAAGTCGGATTCAGATAATAATTTACTAATAAATCCCCTAGTATGTTAGCTAACTTTTGTTAGTTCAACACTTTTTGATTTGACCAACAGAAGGTCTTAGAAAAAATCGGTTTCTACCTGCTGGTCTGTTTTGACATATTTCTGCCATTATTTGCATTTGCTTCTTATTGATTCCTTTTTGGGTTCTTTTTGGGAAATAGAGCTTTTTGAAGGAATTGCTACAGTAGATTGTGTTTTTAATGAAAGTTTTGCTGTTCCAAAGCTAAACCTAAGGGTCTATTATCTTTTGAATACACTAATGTTGCTAATGAAGATTGTGTGAAGTTTTGTATGAAGGAAAATTTCCAGGTGTAGAGAAAGAATGATGTAATGAGATGAAGAATGGACAAAAGCTCAAAGCTTGGGGATGCCACCCTAGTGTCACCCCAATAAATATTCAAGAGGTATAAGCGTCAAAGCTTGGGGATGCCCAAGTCATCCCCTTCTTCATCAATAAAAAGCTCAGGTCTTTCTAGACACTTCGTTTTTATTGTTTCATGCACTGTTGTGTTGTTCTTGGAGCGTCTTAGTTTTTTTTGCTTTGCTTAGTTTGTTTAGTTTGCTTGAATAAAGTAGTTTGGACCCCCGTTCTCGCTGTGTTGTTTCAAATAAGTTGATTGGTGTTGGAAAGGAGTAGAAAGTTCTTGCTTGAAAAGTGCAAGAGGAGCTTGCTTTGAGTGTGACTTATACTTTAGCATGTCATGCTAGGTGTTGTTTTGACCTTATGCTTAGTGATTATTGCTATAGCATGACTTGTTCCAAACAATTAGGATTTCTTAGTGTGCCTTGAAAGAATCATGCGTTGTTTTAGCATGCAAAAGCATAGTATTGTGGTATTCTCCTTTGATGTTTTGTTTGGGTTGACTTGGCACATGATCACACCATGTTATGACTCTAACAAGTCACCATAGCCTCTATAATCATTTAGTCATTGACTTGTAGTACCACTCTATGCTTTGATTAGTAATGTCTTGTCGCTCTGCATGATTATGGCCATTATTGCTCTCTTAGTTGGTCGCTTCCAGTCTTTTGCTAGCCACCACTTGTATGAGTAAGCTCTACTCATGCTTCCAACTCTCAAGAAACCAAGTTATTCCAAAGTGACCACTATAAATTCCTATGCATGGTGTGTTACACCATTTCAAGTAAATTCTTGTTTTATCTACCTTCCAATTAAAAAGTCACTTTGTTATGTGAAAACTTAGTGATTAAAACTCTCACGAACTTGATGGGACACTTTATATTTCTTGCCCTAATAAACTTGAACCATTGTGTCATCTATGTTATATATGCTTGCACTTATATGCTGGAATTAGCAGAACCGTGCTGTCGCATGAAACGTTTCAACATTGCACCTGTACTTTGTACACAGTTGATATCATGCTCTTTTGTGTATGGATGTCGCTGGTGTGAAATATAAAGGGAGCTTGTAAGTCCATGGAGTTATGTATTTTGTGTTAGAGAAACGCCTGGGCCGCTAGCCTAAGCCATGCCTAATCATGGTGGAAACTTGCAGCATCACCATAATGAGCAATTTGTGAAGCATCCTCAATAAAAACCTATGCAAATAGCAAATAAAAAGATCGCTGAGATGCTCATTGTCCGCTTGCCTTGTCATTTTGTTATGTGATAGGTCTTGTACCTTGTGCAAGGGGTACCCCGTTGGCGGTTCTTTATGATACACATGTACTTACTATGACAAGAACTTACTGGTAACTAAACTTGAGTAGCATGAGGAGCGGCCCTCGTATTCAAGGGATATGAGATTGCCAACTTATAATTTGTCAAGCATATACTCCAAAGTTTGTTCACTTTAACCTTAATCACTTCAAGATTCTTATGATAGGGGCAATGAGGGATGAAAGCTAACAAGTACCATAATTTTTGGAAGCTCTTTTTGAAACTTGAAATCCCTGCTTCCCTTTATGAAGGGCCTTTCTTACACTATTATATTGAGTCTACACCTTCTACCTTTAGGCACCAGTTAAGAGAGCATAGTTGCCATTCTTAGTTCTATGTGCATTGTCCCAAAACTTATTGATTGATTTATATTATTGATATTGCTTGTTATTGAACTATTTGTATCTAGTCTCCCTTATGAACTTTGAAGGTGTCCTATGCATCTATTTGCTACTATGAGGGACGAGCTGAATGCCACTATGCCATGTTTCCTGTATGTGAAACAAACAAACGTTTTTCAATGCATGTTATTCATGATATTTGTTTGTAGCCTTTCATGTTGCATGCATAGTTACTTTGTCTTACTGTTAGAACTCCATCTTTCACGCACATGTTTAGAGTTCTTTGATCCCAGCTTTCAATGCTTGCAAATGGTTTGATCTTGGTTTTGATGGTGCATGTCACCTAAAAAATTATTCTTTTTATCACTTACCTACTCGAGGACGAGCATGAGTTAAGCTTGGGGATGCTTGATACATCGTAAATGTATCTATAATTTTTTATGCTCCATGCTTGTTTTATATCATTTGTCTTATGTTTTGTCTAAACTTTGAGGTATTTTTATACACTTTCTGGAACTAACCTATTGACAAGATGTCACAGTGCCAGTTGCCTGTTTTCTTCTTTTTTTGGTTTCAAAAAAGGCAGAAAATCAATATTCTCAAAATTGGATGGGACAAAAGCCAATCTTCCTATTTTTCCTGGGGCAACACGAAACCACGAAGCAGAGATGGAGGAGGACACCAGGGTGGCCGCACCCCCTAGGCACGGGCCAGCCCTGGTGGCGCCCACAGGGGGTATGGGCCCCCTGGCTTCCTCCTCTCCTTGCCTCCTTCGCCTATAAAATCCTCCCGGGGAGAAAACCATAGATCATTTGGCGGAAATCCACGAAAACCTCCACAACACCGACGCCACCGAAGGGGAGATTCGGGGGACAGAAAGTATCTGTTTTGGCACCCTGGCGGGACGGGAAAGTGACCCCGGAGCCATCTCCATCGATCTCCACCACCATCTTCATCATCGTTGCTGATTCCCATAACGAGGAGGGAGTAGTTCTTCCTCGAGGCTAAGGGCTCTACCGGTAGCTATGTGTTCATCTCTCTCTCTCTATGCATGATCTTGTTGTGGTCACGAGCTTTGTAATCTAGTAGATCTACCTTGCTACTCAAGTGCTTCAATAGATTTCTGCTCTCCCCATGTGTGTGAAAGTGACATCATGCACGCCATGGTGGCACTTAGCCTAGAGTCTACATAAAATACTCATTGTGCTTTAATAGATCTATGTTTTTCCCCACGTGTGTGAAAGTGACAGCATGCACGCCGTGTGTGGCACTTAAGCTAGATTTTTTTTATGAGTTATATTTAGAGTTGGATGTTTCTATGAAATTGTGGTGTTTGTTTGAACCATGTAGCGCTCAAGGTGACAGTGTGGGGTTATCTAGATTGGGGAAGGCCCTACCATGGATTACAGTTTCCAACCCGAGAGTAGTTAAGAGTAGTATCATGAAGAGAGGATATTTGTTGAGTGTGTTCACTAGTGAAAGTATGATCCCTAGGACTTGTTTCTAAACATTGAAACACCGTTTGCATCTAGATCTGTTGCATGTTTGCTTGCTTCCATCTTTATTTCAGTTTGCCTTTAGTCTTACCTCATCGTCAAGCTATTTTCTAGCACCGTTACCACTTGTATTTCACTATCTCTTCACCGAACTAGTGCACCTATACACCTGACAAGTGTGTTGGGTGTGTTAGGGACACAAGAGACTTCTTGTATCTTGATTGCAGGGTTGCTTGAGAAGGAATACCTTTAACCACTTCCTCCCTGAGTTCAATAAACCTTGGGTGATCCACTTAAGGGAAACTTACTATTGTTCTACAAACCTCTGCACTTGGAGGCCCAACAATTGTCTACAAGAATAGAAGTGCGTAGACATCAAACCCCACAATTAGTAGCTGATGACCCACAAGTATAGGGGATCGCAACAGTCTTCGTGGGTAGTATTACCCAATTTATTGATTCGACACAAGGGGAGCCAAAGAATACTTGCAAGCCTCAACAACTGAGTTGTCAATTCATCTTCACCTAAAAATAGTTCTTGCTCACAGAAGTTTATTAGTAGCAACAGTTTGTAGTAGCAACAGCAAAGTACCAGCAACAGTGAAACAAGAGCAATATTAACAGTAATAGTAAACAGTGGGATTCGAGTGCGGTAGGCATAGGGATGGATGGACGAGCGTTGCATGGACGAGTCTAAACATGTAACTTCAAGATCTAGGGCATTGCAAATAAATAAGAATAAGCATCCAAGTACTAAACAATCCTAGGCATGTGCTAAATATATAGTCATACGTGCTCGCAATGAGAACTTGCACAACATCTTCTGTCCAGCCAGCCCATGACAGCGGGGCCTCTAGGGAACTACTGGCAATTAAGGTGCTCCTTTTAATAGAGCACTCGATGAACACACGTGATCCTCACACCACATTCATCCCCTCCGGTTATTCCAATTTCTGTCACTTCGGGGCCTTTGGATCCGGACAATGATATGTGTACGCAACTTGTAGATAAGATCACAAACAATACTATCATAATGATTCAATAATAAGTTCAGATCTAAGATCATGGCACTTGGGCCCTAGTGACAAGCATTAAGCACAACAAGTTGCAACAAAGTCAAATAGCACTAATAGAGATACTAGGCACTATGCCCTAACAATCTTATTCGATTACATGATAGAACTCATCCAATCCCTACCATCCCCATAGCCTACAGTGGGGGATTACTCACTCATGGATGAGGGGAACATGGATGGTTGATGGAGAGGCATTGGTGATGACGACGGCGATGATCCTCCCCAAATTCCTCGTCCCGACAGGGTGCCAGAACGGAGTTTCTGGTTCCGAATCTTGGTTTCTGGTGGTGGCAGCGCAGTGGAACTCTTTCTAGAGAAACGGTGAATCCCTCTCTGTTTTTAGGCCATGAGGCAACTTATAGGCGCAGAGGGAGGCCGAGGGGGTGCTGGGGTGGCCGCACCCCCTAGGCGCGGCCAGGGCTGGCCCGCGCCTAGCAGGGGTGTGGGCCTCCCAGGCATCCACTCCGTCTTGTACTCTGGATCCATGGATCTTCTGGTGAAATAGGATTTTTGGCATATTTTCCAGGATTTTTCCTGATAGTTGATTTTCTGCACAAAAACTAGATACCAAGGTAATTCTGCTGAAAACATCGTCAGTCCGTGTTAGTTGTATCCAAATCACACAAGTTTAGAGGAGAAACAATAGCAAAAGTGTTCGGGAAAGTAGATACGTTTTGTACGTATCAACTCCCCCAAGCTTAGCTTATTGCTTGTCCTCAAGCAATTCAGTTGAAAACTGAGTGCGATAAAAGAACTTTCACGAACACATTTGCTTCATATGATGTAAATATTCTCAGCACATGAGTATATGCTTAAACCATTCATGATAAAAAGTATGCAACTAAGTCTACTCAATAGTCATTGCAAGCTATGAAGAGAAACCAACTCAATAATAATAAGTAGCATGAAACATAAACATAAGCAACATTGCAATGCTCATAATAAGGTATGATAGAGTGGTATCTCGCTTGGCTTTGTTTGAAGAGCACAATATAAATGCCAAGGCACCTCTGAAGTTCAAGTGAATACTAGAAGTAAAGATATCAGAGATACAAGCATCAAAGTCATGACATAATTAACCAATTTTTGGAACAAACACAAGAATGACAACTATGCTCTCAAGAAGGTGCTCAAAGAATAAGTGGTGACTAAACAAGGAAGTTAAAAGGTTTTGAAAAGTTTGAAAGGCTTCCAAATGCTAAAAGAAAGGTACTCGTTAGCTTTGAGCTCTCATTGCCCCTATCATAGGCATCTTTATGTGGTTAAGGTGAAAGTGATGTCCAATCTGAGTTATATGCTTGACAGAGCATAAGCTGGAAATCCCATGTCCCTTGAGTACGAGGGGCGCACCGCATGCTACTCAACTTTGGTTACCTGTAAGTTCTTGTCATTGTAAATACATGCATATCATAGAGAACCGCCAACGGGGTACCCCTTGCACATGATACAGGAGCTATCCCGTGATCAAAATGACAAGACAAGCAGACAATGAGCATCTCAGCGATCTTTTTATTTACTATGTGCATAGCTTTTTTATTGAGGATGCTTCATAAATGCTCATTATGGTGATACTGCAAGTTTCCACCATGATTAGGCATGGCTTAGGCTAGCATCCCGGGCGTTTCTCTAACACAATGTATAGACTCCATGAACTCACAAGCTCCCCTTTTATTTCACACCGACGACATCCGCAAACAAAAGAGCAAGGTATCAACTGGATATGTATCCAAAAAGTGTTGAACGCGTTCCCCATGACAACACGGTTCTGCTGACTCCCAGCATATAATTTGCAAGCATATAACTTTCATGGACAGGTCACAATGGTTCAGGATTATTAAGTGCAAGGAATAAAGTGTGTCATCAAGTTTGTGAGAGCTTTACTAACTAACTTTCTCAAAACAGACAAACATTTTATTTGGAAGAAAAGAAGGCATAATGAATATGCACTGAAATAGCAAATGATGCTAATAGGTAGGTATGATGGACATAGTTGGCAATATTGATTTTGGGGAGTTGGAAGCACAGGTAGAGCTCATACTCAGTGCAAGTGAAGGCTAGCAATAGAGAGGGAGCAACAAACGAGAGAGCAATAACTGTCATAATTATGCTTGCAACAAACATGACTAATTATGGCATGAAAGTGATACAAGAACTCTGAGGCAAAATAAATCATCGAGGCTTACTGACTATTGTTTAGTCATATGCATGCGTAAGAATGTGCCAAGTCGATTCAAATGAAACATTCAGAGGAGGATACCACAATATCATACCAAAATATGAATAGAACAATGCAAGCAAACATTCATATGACATGCTACAAACTATTAGCAAGATGGAGCTAATCACAAGCAAGCAAGAACTACTAAGCATTCATAATAACATACACCTTACATGAACAGACTAAACATGCTCACAATGATGAGTATATGTACAAAAAATGAAAACAAATAGAGTTCGTTACCAGCCTCTTACCACTCCTCAAGTTGTCTTAATCTTCATTATTGCCCTTCACTTGTGTGACTTGAATAATAACATGAAACCAACTCCACTGAAGACGGCTGAACCCTGCAAAGAACTCACAAAACCAAAGAAGAACAACAAATATTTTTGGTGTTTTCGATTTTTTTAAAACAAGCAAACAAAACAAACCAAACAAAAGCAAACAAAGCAAAATATTTTTGGACTTTTATTTTAAGGCAAACCAAAACCAAAAAGCAAAGAAACAAACCAAGAGAAACAACAAAAATATTTTTGGTATTTTTGTGTTTTGAGAAAGCAACAACAAAAACCAAAAAGAAAGCGAAACAATGGATATACAAAGAACCGAAGAAACATGATATATAGATGAGTGTGATATCGGTATACCTCCCCCCAAGCTTAGGCTTTTGGCCTAAGTGGGGCTCAATCCCATGGTGCCCAAGAAGGTGCACCTCCGTAGTACGTCGAGGAGGCTCCCTCGTCCTGGTATGAGCTCGAGGACTCCCCTGTGTAGTACACAGAGGGGTCGTATGAGGGTGCTTCGTCCTGATAGTGTCCATGGAAACCAAGAACACGCAGCTTGTCATCCATATCCTCCTTGGAGCGTGATAAAGGTCCCTGAGAAATACTGAACAAAGTGGTTTGGGGTAGAGGGATCTCTCTCTCTTCCCCATCAATAAACATCATTCTATAAACCAAGCTCTCAAGGGTATAGCTAGTGGTGACAAAGTGATGCACTTTCATAGCAGCAAGATCAAGCCTCTAAGGAGCCAAGACTGTATCATTTGGATCAACAACAAGGTCCAAGGCAGCAGCAACACGTGCATCAATAATTCCCCCATAAATGGGTCCCTTAGCAGATAAACGACGAGTAATGAGAGAACCAAGATTCTACCTAGTTTCATTGTTGAGCGCAGCAGCTATGAAGGCCAATTGATAGTTGTAAATATTACTAGTGTTCTCCCTACCAAGAACACTAGTGGCAAGATAGTAAGCAAAATACCTGATGGCTGGGAGTTGAATATTTTTTTATCTTTCCCCATTGAGCTCTACGGTCATCATCATTGGTTATCCTACGGTAAAGCTCCAACAAATCAGAGGGTTGAGCTGGAATATTTTTCACCGACCCAGCTGTACCAAGTCCCAGGGCCTCACAAAATTTCTTCAATGTCAAATTATAAGACCTGCCATAAATTTTGAAAGGCACATCTGGCTTGAACATCCTGTTAGAAAAGAAAAGCTCTCCACAAATGTTTTAGTGAGCATAGCATATTGCACGCTCTCATCCTGCATATAGCTTGGTAGTACAGCCCTCCGAACCAAGGTCATAAAATCATCAAGAATCCCAGCAGCCCGCAATAAGGTTTGGCAAGGAAAGGTGTAGGGGTGCGCATCCCCCTCATCTCCCTCGTCACCAAATCACGGAGTAATGAGATCCTCATTGTATGAGGGCCTGGCTCAGGAGGATGATCTTGAAGGCCTTGTCCTTATAGGTGCATCACTCTCAAATATTTCACCAAATTTGTGGTTGTCCATGACCACTATTTCTAAAAAAATTAGACAAAAATCAAACCAAGTGATTTCCAAGTTGATAAATGATGAGAAACTACTATAGGAACTTGCTAGAGGGCTACACATGCATCAAAATGAAATTTCTAAGCATATAACAAGCATGCAAGCTCACACAACCTGACACCTATAACAGGAAAATACTCAAGATACAATCTATCAATCACAAATCTAATTGGACAAGTGGAGGAGGCACATACTAAGGAGAAACTCTCCAAAAATCAGCAGCAAATATGGGTTGAGCAAGGAGATTGAAAATCACGAGCAAGAACAGCAAGAACTCGGGCTTGAGAAAGTTTTACGGTGTTTTTGGGAGAGAGAAAGAAGAAGGCTGGGAGGAGGCACCTTGGAGGGGCCCAGGTGGGCCACACCCCACCCAGGCGCCACCTGTAGGAAGTCCACGCCCACCTGTGGTTTGGGTGCCTGGGGTGGCCCCCTGAGTCACTCCAGGTGTCCCTCTGCCCCTTTTTTCGAGGAAAATTTTATTTTGAATTTTCTGGATTTTTTCGGGAAACTTTATTTTTGGCCAATTTTCAGGGTATGAAAATTGATTTTCTCGCAAAAACAATTTTTTTCAGAAGAAGCAAAAGCAAACAAAAACCAAACTACAGAAGTTCTAGGACACTCTAACAAGCAAACAACTAAAGCTACCAAGATAAAAGGCAAAGACTAGGAAGGATGAAAGTAAAAGGGAGAAAGAATAACCACAGTGAAAACATTATTTTGTTCATTAAAATCCTTTGGTTAACAAGGTGGATCAAGTCTTGTTACCAAAACAATCTTAGATGAGACAAAACTTTGTATTCCACCAAGTGATTATGTTATCTCAAGCTTGATAATAATGGTCCCAATCATAATAGTTTTAAAATTTTCTTGTGGAATGGGACAATATATTTCTCCAACCTTGATGCTCTCAATATTTTCAATAGAGTTCAGGCAATAGCTTTTAGCAACCTTCTTGGGGAAATAGATAGTATGCTCTTTTTCATTAATATTGAAAGTTACTTTCCCTTGATTACAATTGATGACAGCACCTACAGTATTAGGAAAAGGTCTCCCAAGAATAATAGACATATTATCATCTTCAGGCATTTCAAGCACAAAAAAATCAGTTAAAACCAAAAAATTATGAGCCACTTGAACAGGAACATCCTCACATATACCAACAAGAATAGTAGTTGACTTATCAGCCATTTGCAAAGATATATCAGTTGGTATCAACTTTTCTAGCTGGAGTCTCTTGTAGAGAGAAAAAAGCATAACACTAACTCCAGCTCCCAAATCACATAAAGCAGTTCTAACATAATTGTTCTTAATAGAGCAAGGAATAGTTGGTATACCTGGATCACCAAGTTTCTTTGAAACCTTACCATTGAAGGAATAATTAGCAAGCAGAGTAGAAATCTCCTCATTGGGAATCTTCCTTTTATTAGAGACAATATCCTTCATATACTTTGAATAAGGAGGAAACTTAATAGCATCAGTTAAAGGAATTTGAAAAAATAAAGGTTTCATCCACTCACAAAACTTGTTGTAGTATTCTTCCTCCTTTGACTTGTGTTTCTTACCTGGAAAAGGCATAGGTTTCTGCACCCAAGGTTCTCTCTCTTTACCATGTTTATTAGCAATAAAATCTTCCTTAGTGTACCTAGTGTTCTTAGTGTGCTTCTCAGGTTCTTCCTCCTTATTAGGAGCATCATTTTTATCATTACCACTCTCAGTTTCAGCATCACAGACAGATATACTATTAGGATCTACAGTAGGTTCAAGGGGTTCCTCAACTATTCTATGTTTCTTTTTCTTTCTCTTACGAGGACTACCACTACTTTCACCTTGCTGAGAATCATGTTCAGCTCTTTTAGGGTGTCCTTCAGGATATAAAGGATCTTGATTAGCTATACCACTCCTAGTTCTAATTCCATAAGCATGTTTATCTCCGGAGGCATTAACTAGCATATCCTTTTGAACCTTAGCAAGTTGATCAAGTTGAGTTTGAACCATTTGAAAGTGTTTACAAAGCATTTTAATATCATTAGAAGTTCTTTCCACAATATCTTTCAACTCTTTAATAGCTCTAGACTTTTCCAATAAATGATTCCAAACTTGTTTATTAAAATTACCTTGTTTAACAATAAAAATTTCAAGTTCCTCTAAACATTGATCAGGAGGCTTACCATAAGGAATATCACCTTCATCAAAGTGTTGGAGAGAGTGTACCTCATTAGTAGATGAGTGGGGAATTGACTTACATAATTCTTCTATAGGAGGTGGATTCTTCACATCTTCAGCTCTAATACATTTCTCCTTTAGACACTTCCTAGCTTCCTTCATCACTTCATCATTTAATGCAATAACTCCTCTCTTCTTTGGTGTTGGTATTAGAACTGGTTCAAGCACAACTGGTTCAGGAGTAATAGGCTCAGGTGTATTTAGCTCACTTGAAGTCCAATCATCATAATTCTTGCGTATTTTAGCCATTAATTCTTCAGCATTTGTAGGACTGCTTTTCCTGAAAACACAATCAGCAAAGCTATCTAGGTATGTCCTAGCATCATTAGATAGTCCATTATAATAAATATCAAGAAGATCATTCTTAGGCAATGGACATCCGAGATATGCATGAATCAAGACATAGAATGTTGTCCATGACTCAGGCAATTTCTCTTCTTCTCCCTGTTTAAAATCAAAGTCTCTGCAAAGCAGCATGTCTAGCACTAGGAGGAAAATATTTCTGGAAGAAAGAAGCAATCAAACAATTAGGGCTATCAATGGAACCAATAGGTAATCTATTAAACCAAGCCCTAGCTTCTCCTTTTAGTGAAAAAGGGAAGATCTTAGCAACAAAGTACTTGCACATCTTAAAATTATCAGAGAATAAAGCACTCATGGTGGAAAGCTCATTCATATGAGCCACATCACTCTCATTTTTAGTCCCACAAAAAGGTTCTTTCTCAACAATGTCTAAGTAGGATAAATCAAGAGAGAAACCATAATCTTTATATTTAATATCTATGGGAGAGGTGGCAAACTTAGGATCAGAGGACAACTTAGGAATAATGGTACGTCTTGCAAGGAGACTCTTAATAGCACTAGTACCATATGTGTTTCGGCACTCTTCAACAAATTCATCAGTGAACTCAATGTAACCATCATTAATATCATAACTCTCTCTAGACACTGGTGAGCTAACATGTCTAACAGTGTCTTCACTAGGAGTTTCAATATTTCCTAGACTAGCCATAGTAGCATTTAGGAAAGGACCTAATGAACCACTCGCATCAAGCATAGTAGAAGTAACATCATGAGTATCAAAAGCAGTTTCAGACTCAGAAATAGTAGCAGTGTGTGTAGCATGAGTATGTGGTGGTGTAACAAGCTTACTTATAACAAACGGTGAATCAAGAGCATCAGAGGTGTTTAGGACTGTACCTCTTCTTGTAGTGGATGGTAAAATAGGAAAATTTCCATCACGAGACTTCCCCATGATGAAAGAAGTAGCAGTAAACAATAATAGATCCAAGTGAACTTACAAATAAAGCTATGCTCCCCGGCAACGGCGCCAGAAAATAGTCTTGATGACCCACAAGTATAGGAGATCGCAACAGTCTTCGCGGATAGTATTACCCAATTTATTGATTCGACACAAGGGGAGCCAAAGAATACTTGCAAGCCTTAACAACTGAGTTGTCAATTTAGCTGCACCTGGAAATAGTTCTTGCTCACAGAAGTTTATCTGTAGCAACGGTTTGTAGTAGCAACAACAAAGTACCAGCAACAGTGAAATAAGAGAAATAGTAATAGTAATAGTAAACAGTGGGATTCGAGTGCGGTAGGCATAGGGATGGATGGACGGGCGTTGCATGGATGAGTCTAAACATGTAACTTCAAGATCTAGGGCATTGCAGATAAATAAGAATAAGCATCCAAGTACTAAACAATCCCAGACATGTGCTACATATATAGTCATACGTGCTCGCAATGAGAACTTGCACAACATCTTCTGTCTAGCCAGCCCGTGGCAGCGGGGCCTCTAGGGAACTACTGGCAATAAGGTGCCCCTTTTAATAGAACACCGGAGCAAAGCACTAACACTCTGTGAACACACGTGATCCTCACACCACAACCATACCCTCCGGTTATCCCAATTTCTGTCACTTCGGGGCCTTTGGATCCGGACAATGATATATGTACACAACTTGCAGATAAGATCACAAACAATACTATCATAATGATTCAATAATAAGTTCAGATCTGAGATCATGGCACTCGGGTTCTAGTGACAAACATTAAGCACAACAAGTTGCAACAAAGTCAAATAGCACTAATAGAGATACTAGGCACTATGCCATAACAATCTTATTCGATTACATGATAGAACTCATCCAATCCCTACCATCCCCGTAGCCTACATCGGGGGATTACTCATGGATGAGGGAAATTCTATTCAATGAATTGTGTGAAGAGCGAGCTATAAACTAAAATGGGAACCAATTCTTAAATGACTATTTGGTTATATTTATTGAGCTGGATAAAATTGCACATAACACCACTCAATGGTGACAAAGTTGCAAAAAATACATTATTAAAACATCTTTTGCAGCTGACCCCAACTTTCGGGGTAATATGTTGCAGCTGCCCAAATAGATGTCTTATGACTCTTAATAACATATTAGTATGTGGAGCCAACTTTTTATACCATAGATCAAAATTATACGACAATATAAAAATATTATACTATAATTGTATGACAATTTTAAAAAGAGCTATATACACTTTTAGTCCCACATCTTGCAGTGTGGAAGCGTTTTAGTCCCATATCTTGCAAAGTGACCAATACTAGTTCTGCAACTTGCATCCCGCGAGCATTTTACTCCAATTCAATCGAACTTCATTGAGTTTGACTGATTTTGACCAAATTCAGCGTGACAATTTTTTTAAATGATCTCTGTGTCCTTGGTGCCCACCAACATGTGGGCCCACAAGTTAGTAGACGTACAAAATAGTAGGAA
The DNA here is from genome assembly GCA_023614405.1 of Avena insularis. NCBI lineage: Eukaryota > Viridiplantae > Streptophyta > Magnoliopsida > Poales > Poaceae > Avena > Avena insularis. Next base: position 21,996,321 of record CM042689.1, on the reverse strand, counting down.
ATAGGAGAATCGAACTCATGATCGTTGCTTTGCTAACCACCACCTCAAGTCATTACCTTAAACGATGCCAATTGTTATTGAAAGCGCATGACGCCTTTTATAAAATATAAGCGCATATACATGTAAAAAATGCTCACATACGCTGATTGTTACTGCAAAAAGCGGAACTATTGACATCGATTGAGTGTGTGCATCTGGGCTACATGTAAGTATTTATTTTGGATATTAAAAAAATGTTCTAACATTGGAAAATTTATAAAAGAAGTACAAATTTTCAATCTAAAATAGTTTGTGTTCTAGGCTCCATAGAAAAGATAAAATTAGACATCTGGGTTTGTAAACTGTGCACCTTCAAATCTTGTTAGAGTTTTATTTTTTTGTTTACCCCAATACAAATCAATCGGGACTGAAATTTTACACACTAAAATCTTATATCATTTTCCACATGTACGTAATTTTTAAGGTGTTTTGATAATTTGAATTGCATTTTTTAAATGTTCAAATAAATGTCTCCACATAGCCCGAGTTTCAAAATAAAAGTCTCCACAAATGACACACAAGATTGTACTAACAACGGATGTGAGTATTTTTTCCGTGTGTGCACGCTTATATTGTATAAAAAGAGTGCCGCCCTATTTGGTAACAATTGGCATTGTCCAACGTAGTGGCTTGAGGAGGAGATTAGAAATGCAAAGGTCATGAGTTCAATTCCCTTTGTGATACTGTTTTATCTATTTTGTACGTCTATTGACAAGTGGACCCATATGTTGGTCAGCATTAAGGATACAACTGCCATAGAAAGTTACATAGTGATTATTTAAAAAAAATGTGATGCTATAGGTTGATAAATTTGGTCAAAATCAGTCAAACTTAATGAAGTTCGATTAAATTGGACTAAAATGCTCGCAAGATGCAAGTTGCGGGACTAGTGTTGCTCATTTTGCTAGATGTGGGACTAAAACGCTCCCAATCTACAAGATGTGGGACCAAAAGTGTATATAGCTCTTTTAAAAAAGTGACAACATAGTTTTAGAAAACATAGAGGTCATACACACACATAAATTTAAACATCAACATAACATCATCAATATCATAAGTTTAATGACTCATCGCACTTTTTGTGCCAACTCTTCCAAAATTTAGCGCCAACCTCTTCCACTTCTTGTCCAGGAATAAAGGAAGCATGAATGTTGTTGGTCCACGTGGTGGAGTTGCCCATTTTATAAAAAATATTTTATATTGTGGTATACATTTCAAAATTATTGTACAATTTTGGTATATGGTATAAAAATATGGCCACACATATTAGATGCACTATTAAGGGTCTTAAGGCATTAATTTTGGCTAGCTGCAACATTTCACCCCAAAATTTGGGATCAGCTACAAAAGATGTTTTGTTTCTATGTTTGGTGTAACTTTGTCACCAAGCAGTGGTGTTATGCGCAATTTTCTCATTGAGAGGGACTTCTTCTTGATGTCACCATATATAGCTTCCAAGCTATGTCAAATCGTATGGTAATATGGTAATTTTCTTTATTATTCATTTTGGGAGTTTCTAACTCTTTTAAGGCAAATTTTCCACATTGGCCAATTTGCGCTTCTTTTATCATGAAAGCATGGACACTTTTATTTTCACCCTTATATGTTTTGTTGGTCAAAATTTGAACACCCAAAGTTAAATTCCTGGATTCGTCCATGGCTACAGTGGGGGTTGCGGTGGCGGCGAGTGCTAGGAATTGGCAGCAGGGACGACCGACGAGAAGATCCGGCCATCGCGGTGCTGTGGGGGTTGCTGGGGTGCCGGCAGGAGGCACCCGTGACCGTCGGGAGTGGATGAGATGCCGAGGTGGAAGGAAAAATGGGAGGGTAATCTTTTACTCTTCATAGTTCAGAGAAGTAAAAATAAGAGTTGGCGAGGCCAACCGCTAAATATTTTACTCCTCTAAAGGTAATAGGATATCGGTTAGGTACTCATTACACTAGTAGAAAACTGACCTTTAGTCCCGGTTCATAAGGGATTTTAGTCCCGGTTTCGCACCTGGGACTAAGAATTTAGGACTAAAAGCCCGCATCTCTAGTCCTAGTTTCCTATGAATCGGGACTAGAGGCCACCACGTGGCCACTTTCTGGAGCAGGGGACGGAGGACCTTTAGTCCCGGATCATAATACAGTCCGGGACTAGAGATGTTTTCTCAAAAAAAATTGTTTTTTTAATTTTTTCTTAAACTTTTGAATTGTTTGACTCGTTAATCCTCTCACTTGAAATATTTTTAACACTAACTATACTTAATTTTAGGTCAAATTACACTCGTGGTCAAAATCTTATCACTACTCCACCCCTAGCACGCTTAACTTCTCCGTTCCATTAGGATATCCTTACACGAAGGATATTGTACCTTGTTGTCAAAACTACCATATCAATCCTATTAGCTCATATCAATGCCATACGTCTTTATTTTTCGAAACTACCAAGAACTATTTAAGTAAACTACAATAAATAAGTAATAATAATTATTTTATTCCAATGAAAATAAAATTTTATTCATTTTTTTGTCATTTATTCATTTAATATGGCATAAATAATATCTTTAAATCTGTAAATCGAAATTAGACAGATAATGTATCCATTATTATCAGAAAAATGTGAGGAATCCAAACATGGCATAATTTTTTTCTAAAAAGGTTAATTTTTAAATATTTGTTTTCCTTTTTGAATTTTAAAAATCTAAAAGAATCCAAAACGGCCTAAGGGTGATGAAATCGAACTTGAATTTTTTTCCGCACATTTTGATAGTTTGTACATTTTTTCCGACATCGTACACAAAAGTTATAGCCATTTGAAGTTTTCATGATATTTTTTGGCAAATTATGTCGAAATTCATGTTTGTTAATTTTCATAACAACTAAATCACTTAATATAACTATAGTTTGAAGGATTTCATTTTTCGATTTTTTTATAATTTTGTGGCATGCTTTTGAAATTAGAAAAGGCGATCTCGCGCGGGGTATGGGAGGGGGGTGGGGGGATGGTGGTGGACAGAAATCTCCTACCGCTGTAGGATTTTTGCCCGTTTTCCTGTCGTGGCAGAACCCGCCAAACTAATTGTCAGATTTTTTTAGTTCTGATTGATATCTCAAACCGGGACTAGAGAGGGTGTTGTTTTAGTCCTAGTGGAAGACACCAATCGGTACTAAAATATGTTTCCCGCGTCCGCACCCCTTTAGTCCCGGGCCGTATCATGAGCCGGGACTAAAGGTCCGGAACAACCCGGAACTAGAGCTTCCCCAGCCGTCTAGCCACTAAAAACGTGACGAACCGAGACTAGTGCTCACGCTAGTCCCGGCCTAAGATACGTCCGGGACTAGAGCAAGAATTGAATGCGAACCAAAAGCCCTTTTTTTCTACTAGTGTTAAAGGAATAAAAGACCTTTTACTCCTCTAACCTGTTTTTGTATTTTGGTTAGAAATGCCCTTAGCTTGCTATAAAAAGGATTATACTGAGACGAAGTGCTTGTTATGTGCGACATATGCATCTTCCAGAGGCATCAACTCTTATCATTTCCTAACATTTGTCGTTCCTTTGGCCAAGCCATTTTTTCTCACATCGTGGTTGTTTCTTGAAGACACCAAATACACGCACCCACCCACACGTTGCATACTCACATAACGCCTACGAACTAGTGCTAGAGTCATGGAAATTTCAGATCGACGATGTCACTCTGGGCGTTTTGGTTGTCGCCTTGTTCTTATTGAAAGTTAGGTTTACAGCACTTACCACTTATGCACATCATCCTCAGTACCATGCGAGGATGATTACAAAATTGAGTATACATCACCCCCTTATCCTATATGACCTTATATAGAAAAAGGAGAGTATAAATACGAATAGATAGATGACTAGAAAAAGTCGCATCTCGAGGCTAAACAATGGACGGCATGTATACTAGACTCCTTGGTGACCTACTAGTGATGTTTTTGTCCGAAAACAAAAGAAAGGAGCAGAAATAGCAATCAGAAGAATACTCGTTTCTCTAGGGGAGCACAGTATGGACAGGAGAACAGCTTCTCTTTGCTTGCTCGTGCTAGTCATCTTCAGCGCAGGTTTTGCTTCTGCAGGTTCGATCTTCCTTGCCCGTGTTTCTTGCTTGCTCTTGGAGTCTGTGTTTCCTTGCTTGCTCTTGGACTCTTGGAGTCTTGGTACACCCGTTCCTGCACACATGTTGTGTTGTTTTAGTTTAGTGCGGTTTCGCTTTGGTTATGTATTAGTTGTATAGGATTTCTGTGAACTGATCTCTATCTAAAGTCCATACCGCTCCCGTGCGGCCACGCCGGGCCGCACCGGAGCACTGCCGCCCTCCTCCCATCTAGCCTCTTCCATCCTCGCTCTCCTCCCGCCGCCGTCGACATCGTCACCGGAAAAAGTCCTGACGGAGGCGGAGCTTCCTCGCAGGACATGGGTGGCACGGATCTCGCGGCGGCAGGCCTCCATGGCGCGATGGTGGCGCCCACACCAGCCTAAGCTTCGATGGTGGCGTGGAACGACAGCGACTAGCAGATCTCGGCGAGCATCTTTCATGACAGACGATGGCAGCGGCTGGTGGGAAGGCCCCGTCTGGGCCAGCCTGTACGGACCGTGACAATTGTTGCACTTGCTGCATCGCCACGTCTCCGATGATGGCACACGGCAGAACTCCTGGGCTTGTCCCCGGCATGAAGACTGTCTGGGGCAGTGGTCTCGGGCATGATGGTGTGGCCTCCTCCTTTCGTGACGGGCCTGTTTGGGCGGCGGATGTCAGCGTGGGGGCATGTTGGTCTGCATCGAAGAATAAGGAAGCCTGGCCCTGCTGTTCTCCGAGCACCAAGACGTTAATCTACTTCATGTCAGTCTTCTCGGTTTGGCCGCCGTCGAGTTTTGGTCTTTCTCTTGGAGATTTCCACACTTTGGTGCAGGGCACTACTGGATATCTAGAGCGAAACCGATGTGGTTGTGCACGCCCTTATCTTCAGCCAAAGTGGCTTCGTTTGGGCGATGCGCGAAGCTTCGTCTTCTTGTCGGTACCAAGGGACATGTCTTGATACAGATTTTCATGAAACTGAAAGACGTGGACAAACTCATGGTGGTTGCGGTCAGAGGCTCCTGGTGTACCGATCCATGATTTTCAGGATAAAAACTCAAGATCTTGCCTTCGTTGGTTGTATCTGGCAATGACCTTGATGAATGCATTGTTTTAAAAACACGGACTTTCTCTAGGATGAAAACCCAAAATAGATAACAATACTTGTACATTGTTTTTTTATTTTTTTTTCTTACAAGCGTTGCTTTTGGAGAATCTCGTTTGTAATACGATTGTTGTTTCTCGTGATGTTTAGAGTCTATTGTTGTGAGTGGTTCATTATGGCGACAGGGTCTTTGTTTTCTTTTCTTCTTTTTATTTTTTTCTTGGTTGTGTGCATTTTTATGTCTTTAGACATCTTGTTAGTGTAGAGTTTAAGTGTAACTACTATCTTTGCAATATTAATATATTTTTTTTATCGAAAAATGTATTACCTGCTAGCTGGGTAAGCAATTAGAGGCACGAGAACTTTATATTATATCTTTTCTTCTGAAGTGGTTTGGCAGATCTGTCCTTTCTCTAGAAACCATGGAACATCCATTCTCGAAATAAGAAACCGTGGAACTTGTTAAGTTCGTGTCACTGCGTTTGGACCCTCTGGGTAGTTCAAAGTAGCACACGAGAGTATGCGTGCTTCAAGATGAAAACAATAATGTTTCAAATATCATAATGATTTGCATGTTCACTACCTCTGTGTGAGTGAAAGTTTTTGTAATTTTATTTCTGAACACTCTGTAAAGAAAAGAAGTTCTGTTCTAAAATATTTTTTTTGGAGCAACTAGTAGGAGCATTGTCTTTTCTATTATAAGAAGAGAATTGGCTGGTTTAGAAGGGAAAACAGTCAAAACCTGAAACAGACGTATATACACATGTGTCCGGTTAGAAGGAGAACCAAACAAAAAAAAATACCCCAAGCGGCACAGTTTTCAGAAAAAACAGGCAAAACCAAGACAAGGCCACGCGACCAAGCTCGACTAGGTCTGGAGCACCAACAACAATGGCGCCGCCGCACAGGCAACCACACCGGTCCCGAGACCGCGCGCACTCCTAGTCGACGATGTAGGAACCAAATAAAACAAGCTCAATTCGCCTAGCGGAGCACCACACCTCCAAAGGGCATCGCCCCTAAGAGGGAAAACGACGGTGGTGCCGCCGATGCCCGCTCCTGCAGAAACCAGAGCTCGGATTTTCACCCGGAGAGTCTGTGACCCAAAACGACGAGGGAGGTGAAGGAGCTCATCAACGATGCATCCAAGAGCGGAACGACATCCGCGGACGCCAACACCACCGGCAACAACCTAGGTCAATGCAGTGCTTTCGCGCGGAGATCACCATACCCGAAGCAGAACAAGCCGATCCACCAAGGCGAGGAAGCCATGCCCGACTTGCAGCGCACCGCCGCCACCACCTCATGTCGTAGGAAACCCACCTGGGTACTTCCTCCCACGGTGCCCCTTGTCACAGCCGCCGTCCCAGGGCCGCCGCCCCAGCGTCTACTCCGCAGACACCATCTGCTGCCACCGCCAACCGCCACCAGACCACCAAGCAGGGAGGAGAAAAACCCGCCTAACCGGCTCCAGGAGCACCGCACCACGCGAAGAGGACTGGACCAGCGACCACAGCCCCGCCCAGCACCTCGCTAGCCAGAGAACCACCCGTCCCTATAGGACACACAAGCAGCAACTCCAAATTTCTCCAAGCCCGGCCGCCACGCCGCTTGCATGGCCGCGCCGCCCCCTGCCACCCACGCGTCCAGGGAGCAAGACATGCACCACTGCGCCCCGGGGCTGTCGCCCCGGCTTCCGGAAGCTAGCAACCTAGCAGAGCAGCAGCATAGGGGAGGCGTGGCCCACCACTTAGTAAAAGATTTTTGTCGAAATGGGGATGCCCCGGGCTCTGTATGGATTGATACATACGGCCGTTATTACTACACTCATTTAAAAATGTGTCAAATGTATTGATTTCTATCTACGCTATGTGTTCCTACATAGATGACATTGTAGACATTGAGAATTGAGATGGCCTCCAATATACATCAGACATTAGGGCAATTCCAACGCTCCGCAAACGAACCAGGAATGTCTGACTCTGCACATACAAGGTCCACAAGCGCCCTGCAAATGGACCGCATCCCGTGGACTGGTCCGTTTTCCGCATTCCCTTGACTTTGCGGTGGCACGGACAAGCAGTATACGGGTCGTCTGTCCTCCCATGGCCCGCTTGTCGGTGTAAATTTTTTTACTCATTCATAGGATAGAGTTTTTACAACTAAAATAAATAAATACAAGCAACTAAACTAAATCGCCCTGGAGCCGCCTGCCTTGGCATAGCTAGATTGGGCGTCGCCGACAACATCAGTGTAGCTAGCTTGGCCCTCGCCGTCCGCTGCACCGTTGGAGCTTCCTTGCCCCTCCACTCCCACGTCGTCGTCCCTCTGGTCTGCCTTGCTAGCGTGGCCTCCCTGGCTCGACGGTGTCTCTCGGCTGCCAGCTAGCGCCTACTGAACCGGGTGAGGCTCACGCGAGCTTGTCTACCCCCTCCCAGTCCCTCCCCTCTGCTGCTTGGGAGGCTTATGCGGCTTTCTCAGCAAATTCCACATCCACCACCCCCCATGCAGACGCAGTCATGCCAACGCCTCCTGTTCAGTCCAGGCATCCTGCTTGTCAGCCATGAAACAGTGGTCGCCCTCTTCCCTCTCGGCCGTCGCTCGGGAAATCTCGATGATGTTGTGCTCGATGGGCGCATCGGAGGTCTCTAGATTCTATTGGCGCGTGATCTGGAAGGACTTGAGGAGGGCAGTATAATTATCGGTCATAGGCACCCCAAGGGGATCCTCCTCCACTTCATCCCACTCCTCCATGTCCTCTTCTGGATCGAGTCCGGCTTGGCTGATATTCATGCAGGTAGTGGGAAGACAACGAGGTATGGTGGTTGTGCTGCCATCCAACTCCGTGCGACTCGATCTTTATAGGCGCGGCGGCCCTGGGCAGGAAAAATAGGCCCGAAGTATCGTGAACAAGCATGACAAGACATGTTGGCAGGAAACGGTTGCGCAGGCAAGAGAAGCCGGCGAGAAACAGTGCCGCGGGTGATGGGAAGCACGTTGGCCGCCATTAATGATACGCTAGCACAGGTCATGGCGGAACCGCGACCCCGTAAATGGTTCGGCCCGTTGTGGGCAGACAAAGGTCTTGGGCCTATCCTCCCCGACCCACGAACGGACTGATTCGAACATTGGTCTTCGAAATACGGGGAATCATTGGAGTGCCCTTAGGAAATTTGGTACACCCAGTGAATTCCAACAACATAATTTTCACATTACCAATCTGAATATTTTTGTACGCATTATGAGTCAAAATCAGAAATATTGAATGCATGCATTCAAAATATCTTCTATCTATAAACGTAAGCAATGTACTCTTGGCATTGATCTCAGTTCATCTATATTCAATTATCAGTTATCTCCTGGTAGTTTACTTCACCAAAAATGTTTATAGGTATTTTTTCAAGACCGTTATTCTTACAACACAACTATTTTCAAACCGGGTTATTCCAAGGCTTCAAAATCATATATAGAACCCGCAAAAAAAATCGTATATAGAAGAAGGAAAAGTGATAATATAGATGACTTAGGTACGTATCCAAGATGCACATACCCGTGTATATATATAACCAAGTTGCATATATATACATGTAACCCGGATATGTATATCTCGGGTTTATGCAACTATACCTTGGTTATATATAATAAGTTGGATATGTATACCTTAGGTATATATAAAATAAATATGTTTAAATTTGATAAATATACATCCCGTATATGTATGATTTTCAAAAAAAAATACATATATGGTGTCCCATATGAGCTTATATATATCGTGTTCAAAGACTTTACATATTAATATATTATTATGTATTTCCGTTTAAAATATAATATGTTTTAGGTTTGTAAAAAAAAATATCTAGACTTGTTTTAGTGTGTAGATTCACTCCAAATCTGAGTGAACCTATATACTAAAAATAGTCTAGATACATTTAACTCACAAGGCTAAAACATCTTATATTTTAAAATGGAGGAAGTAAATTTTAAAGTACACAATGCAAAAGGCGTGAGATAACTAATGATTGGTATTTGTGTTTCGCAGATAAATGCGACTCGGCAATAGTAGGAATAGCGTGGTGCACAAAGTTTCTGTGCAAGCTTGCATGTTTCTTTTACGAAGGACGGTCACACTGCGGCAAAGTGAAGAACTTTTGGTGTGAAGGCAGCGTGAAGGACGGCCTTTGCCACTGTGAGATGACCCACATTTGATTGAGTCATAAGGGACGTATACTTTGGCTCCATGTCATGGAAGTCAAGAGTTACAATTGGATAATATGAGTAATAAAAATAATATGGGTCATATATATTGCTTTTATGGTTTTGGTATCATTATTCCATTTGATTTTGATTTTTGTAAAACTTATTTTCTACTAGTAGTATCTTAAAACGACGACGACTTACCAAATAAGTGATCGTATTCTATGGATCTTATTTTATACTCTTTTGATGATGGACATTGTCGTAACATGCTGATGTCAAGTGCACACAACCTCTCCAACGACATATGTGAAGAGCTAGTAGAGGCATTGAGGATGCACACAAGGAATTGTTGAGGAAAATAAAAATGCGCATGACCCAAATGTCTGATGGAAGATATATTCTTTTATCGAAAATGTAATACCTATCTGCTGCCATGGAACATCCATTCTCGAAATAAGAAACCGTGGAACTTGTTAAGTTCGTGTCACTGCGTTTGGACCCTCTGGGTAGTTCAAAGTAGCACACGAGAGTATGCGTGCTTCAAGATGAAAACAATAATGTTTCAAATATCATAATGATTTGCATGTTCACTACCTCTGTGTGAGTGAAAGTTTTTGTAATTTTATTTCTGAACACTCTGTAAAGAAAAGAAGTTCTGTTCTAAAATATTTTTTTTGGAGCAACTAGTAGGAGCATTGTCTTTTCTATTATAAGAAGAGAATTGGCTGGTTTAGAAGGGAAAACAGTCAAAACCTGAAACAGACGTATATACACATGTGTCCGGTTAGAAGGAGAACCAAACAAAAAAAAATACCCCAAGCGGCACAGTTTTCAGAAAAAACAGGCAAAACCAAGACAAGGCCACGACCAAGCTCGACTAGGTCTGAGCACCAACAACAATGGCGCCGCCAAGACAGCAACCACACCGTCCCGAGACGCGCGCACTCCTAGTCGACGATGTAGGAACCAAATAAAACAAGCTCAATTCGCCTAGCGGAGCACCACACCTCCAAAGGGCATCGCCCCTAAGAGGGAAAACGACGGTGGTGCCGCCGATGCCCGCTCCTGCAGAAACCAGAGCTCGGATTTTCACCCGGAGAGTCTGTGACCCAAAACGACGAGGGAGGTGAAGGAGCTCATCAACGATGCATCCAAGAGCGGAACGACATCCGCGGACGCCAACACCACCGGCAACAACCTAGGTCAATGCAGTGCTTTCGCGCGGAGATCACCATACCCGAAGCAGAACAAGCCGATCCACCAAGGCGAGGAAGCCATGCCCGACTTGCAGCGCCGCCGCCACCACCTCATGTCGTAGGAAACCCACCTGGGTACTTCCTCCCACGGTGCCCCTTGTCACAGCCGCCGTCCCAGGGCCGCCGCCCCAGCGTCTACTCCGCAGACACCATCTGCTGCCACCGCCAACCGCCACCAGACCACCAAGCAGGGAGGAGAAAAACCCGCCTAACCGGCTCCAGGAGCACCGCACCACGCGAAGAGGACTGGACCAGCGACCACAGCCCCGCCCAGCACCTCGCTAGCCAGAGAACCACCCGTCCCTATAGGACACACAAGCAGCAACTCCAAATTTCTCCAAGCCCGGCCGCCACGCCGCTTGCATGGCCGCGCCGCCCCCTGCCACCCACGCGTCCAGGGAGCAAGACATGCACCACTGCGCCCCGGGGCTGTCGCCCCGGCTTCCGGAAGCTAGCAACCTAGCAGAGCAGCAGCATAGGGGAGGTGGCCCACCACTTAGTAAAAGATTTTGTCGAAATGGGGATGCCCCGGGCTCTGTATGGATTGATACATACGGCCGTTATTACTACACTCATTTAAAAATGTGTCAAATGTATTGATTTCTATCTACGCTATGTGTTCCTACATAGATGACATTGTAGACATTGAGAATTGAGATGGCCTCCAATATACATCAGACATTAGGGCAATTCCAACGCCCGCAAACGAACCAGGAATGTCTGACTCTGCACATACAAGGTCCACAAGCGCCTGCAAATGGACCGCATCCTGGACTGGTCCGCTTTTCCGCATTCCCTTGACTTTGCGGTGGCACGGACAAGCAGTATACGGTCGCCTGTCCTCCCATGGCCCGCTTGTCGGTGTAAATTTTTTTACTCATTCATAGGATAGAGTTTTTACAACTAAAATAAATAAATACAAGCAACTAAACTAAATCGCCCTGGAGCCGCCTGCCTTGGCATAGCTAGATTGGGCGTCGCCGACAACATCAGTGTAGCTAGCTTGGCCCTCGCCGTCCGCTGCACCGTTGGAGCTTCCTTGCCCCTCCACTCCCACGCCGTCGTCCTCTGGTGCGCCTTGCTAGCGTGGCCTCCACGGCTCGACGGTGTCTCGGCTGCCCTAGCGCCCATGAACCGGGTGAGGCTCACGCGAGCTTGTCTACCCCCTCCCAGTCCCTCCCCTCTGCTGCTTGGGAGGCTTATGCGGCTTTCTCAGCAAATTCCACATCCACCACCCCCCATGCAGACGCAGTCGCGTCCATGCCGCGCCTCTGTTCAGTCCAGGCATCCTGCTTGTCAGCCATGAAACAGTGGTCGCCCTCTTCCCTCTCGGCCGTCGCTCGGGAAATCTCGATGATGTTGTGCTCGATGGGCGCATCGGAGGTCTCTAGATTCTATTGGCGCGTGATCTGGAAGGACTTGAGGAGGGCAGTATAATTATCGGTCATAGGCACCCCAAGGGGATCCTCCTCCACTTCATCCCACTCCTCCATGTCCTCTTCTGGATCGAGTCCGGCTTGGCTGATATTCATGCAGGTAGTGGGAAGACAACGAGGTATGGTGGTTGTGCTGCCATCCAACTCCGTGCGACTCGATCTTTATAGGCGCGGCGGCCCTGGGCAGGAAAAATAGGCCCGAAGTATCGTGAACAAGCATGACAAGACATGTTGGCAGGAAACGGTTGCGCAGGCAAGAGAAGCCGGCGAGAAACAGTGCCGCGGGTGATGGGAAGCACGTTGGCCGCCATTAATGATACGCTTAGCACAGGTCATGGCGGAACGCGACCCGTAAATGGTTCGGCCCGTTGTGGGCAGACAAAGGTCTTGGGCCTATCCTCCCCGACCCACGAACGGACTGATTCGAACATTGGTCTTCGAAATACGGGGAATCATTGGAGTGCCCTTAGGAAATTTGGTACACCCAGTGAATTCCAACAACATAATTTTCACATTACCAATCTGAATATTTTTGTACGCATTATGAGTCAAAATCAGAAATATTGAATGCATGCATTCAAAATATCTTCTATCTATAAACGTAAGCAATGTACTCTTGGCATTGATCTCAGTTCATCTATATTCAATTATCAGTTATCTCCTGGTAGTTTACTTCACCAAAAATGTTTATAGGTATTTTTTCAAGACCGTTATTCTTACAACACAACTATTTTCAAACCGGGTTATTCCAAGGCTTCAAAATCATATATAGAACCCGCAAAAAAAATCGTATATAGAAGAAGGAAAAGTGATAATATAGATGACTTAGGTACGTATCCAAGATGCACATACCCGTGTATATATATAACCAAGTTGCATATATATACATGTAACCCGGATATGTATATCTCGGGTTTATGCAACTATACCTTGGTTATATATAATAAGTTGGATATGTATACCTTAGGTATATAGACAATAAATATGTGTAACTTGGATACATATACATCCCGTATATGTATGATTTTCAAAAAAAAATACATATATGGTGTCCCATATGAGCTTATATATATCGTGTTCAAAGACTTTACATATTAATATATTATTATGTACTCCCTTCGTTTAAAATATAATATGTTTTAGGTTTGTAAAAAAAAATATCTAGACTTGTTTTAGTGTGTAGATTCACTCCAAATCTGAGTGAACCTATATACTAAAAATAGTCTAGATACATTTAACTCACAAGGCTAAAACATCTTATATTTTAAAATGGAGGAAGTAAATTTTAAAGTACACAATGCAAAAGGCGTGAGATAACTAATGATTGGTATTTGTGTTTCGCAGATAAATGCGACTCGGCAATAGTAGGAATAGCGTGGTGCACAAAGTTTCTGTGCAAGCTTGCATGTTTCTTTTACGAAGGACGGTCACACTGCGGCAAAGTGAAGAACTTTTGGTGTGAAGGCAGCGTGAAGGACGGCCTTTGCCACTGTGAGATGACCCACATTTGATTGAGTCATAAGGGACGTATACTTTGGCTCCATGTCATGGAAGTCAAGAGTTACAATTGGATAATATGAGTAATAAAAATAATATGGGTCATATATATTGCTTTTATGGTTTTGGTATCATTATTCCATTTGATTTTGATTTTTGTAAAACTTATTTTCTACTAGTAGTATCTTAAAACGACGACGACTTACCAAATAAGTGATCGTATTCTATGGATCTTATTTTATACTCTTTTGATGATGGACATTGTCGTAACATGCTGATGTCAAGTGCACACAACCTCTCCAACGACATATGTGAAGAGCTAGTAGAGGCATTGAGGATGCACACAAGGAATTGTTGAGGAAAATAAAAATGCGCATGACCCAAATGTCTGATGGAAGATATATTCTTTTATCGAAAATGTAATACCTATCTGCTGCCATGGAACATCCATTCTCGAAATAAGAAACCGTGGAACTTGTTAAGTTCGTGTCACTGCGTTTGGACCCTCTGGGTAGTTCAAAGTAGCACACGAGAGTATGCGTGCTTCAAGATGAAAACAATAATGTTTCAAATATCATAATGATTTGCATGTTCACTACCTCTGTGTGAGTGAAAGTTTTTGTAATTTTATTTCTGAACACTCTGTAAAGAAAAGAAGTTCTGTTCTAAAATATTTTTTTTGGAGCAACTAGTAGGAGCATTGTCTTTTCTATTATAAGAAGAGAATTGGCTGGTTTAGAAGGGAAAACAGTCAAAACCTGAAACAGACGTATATACACATGTGTCCGGTTAGAAGGAGAACCAAACAAAAAAAAATACCCCAAGCGGCACAGTTTTCAGAAAAAACAGGCAAAACCAAGACAAGGCCACGCGACCAAGCTCGACTAGGTCTGGAGCACCAACAACAATGGCGCCGCCGCACAGGCAACCACACCGGTCCCGAGACCGCGCGCACTCCTAGTCGACGATGTAGGAACCAAATAAAACAAGCTCAATTCGCCTAGCGGAGCACCACACCTCCAAAGGGCATCGCCCCTAAGAGGGAAAACGACGGTGGTGCCGCCGATGCCCGCTCTGCGAAACCGAGCTCGGATTTTCACCCGGAGAGTCTGTGACCCAAAACGACGAGGGAGGTGAAGGAGCTCATCAACGATGCATCCAAGAGCGGAACGACATCCGGACGCCAACACCACCGCAACAACCTAGGTCAATGCAGTGCTTTCGCGCGGAGATCACCATACCCGAAGCAGAACAAGCCGATCCACCAAGGCGAGGAAGCCATGCCCGACTTGCAGCGCACCGCCGCCACCACCTCATGTCGTAGGAAACCCACCTGGGTACTTCCTCCCACGGTGCCCCGTGTCACAGCCGCCGCCCCAGCGTCTACTCCGCAGACACCATCTGCTGCCACCGCCAACCGCCACCAGACCACCAAGCAGGGAGGAGAAAAACCCGCCTAACCGGCTCCAGGAGCACCGCACCACGCGAAGAGGACTGGACCAGCGACCACAGCCCCGCCCAGCACCTCGCTAGCCAGAGAACCACCCGTCCCTATAGGACACACAAGCAGCAACTCCAAATTTCTCCAAGTTCGGCCACGCCGCCAGCATGGCCGGCCGCCGCCACCCACGCGTCCGAGGAGCAAGACATGCACCACTGCGCCCCGGGGCTGTCGCCCCGGCTTCCGGAAGCTAGCAACCTAGCAGAGCAGCAGCATAGGGGAGGCGTGGCCCACCACTTAGTAAAAGATTTTTGTCGAAATGGGGATGCCCCGGGCTCTGTATGGATTGATACATACGGCCGTTATTACTACACTCATTTAAAAATGTGTCAAATGTATTGATTTCTATCTACGCTATGTGTTCCTACATAGATGACATTGTAGACATTGAGAATTGAGATGGCCTCCAATATACATCAGACATTAGGGCAATTCCAACGCCTCCAAACGAACCAGGAATGTCTGACTCTGCACATACAAGGTCCACAAGCGCCCTGCAAATGGACCGCATCCCGTGGACTGGTCCGTTTTCCGCATTCCCTTGACTTTGCGGTGGCACGGACAAGCAGTATACGGGTCGTCTGTCCTCCCATGGCCCGCTTGTCGGTGTAAATTTTTTTACTCATTCATAGGATAGAGTTTTTACAACTAAAATAAATAAATACAAGCAACTAAACTAAATCGCCCTGGAGCCGCCTGCCTTGGCATAGCTAGATTGGGCGTCGCCGACAACATCAGTGTAGCTAGCTTGGCCCTCGCCGTCCGCTGCACCGTTGGAGCTTCCTTGCCCCTCCACTCCCACGTCGTCGTCCCTCTGGTCTGCCTTGCTAGCGTGGCCTCCCTGGCTCGACGGTGTCTCTCGGCTGCCAGCTAGCGCCTACTGAACCGGGTGAGGCTCACGCGAGCTTGTCTACCCCCTCCCAGTCCCTCCCCTCTGCTGCTTGGGAGGCTTATGCGGCTTTCTCAGCAAATTCCACATCCACCACCCCCCATGCAGACGCAGTCGCGTCCGCCCAACGCGCCTCCTGTTCAGTCCAGGCATCCTGCTTGTCAGCCATGAAACAGTGGTCGCCCTCTTCCCTCTCGGCCGTCGCTCGGGAAATCTCGATGATGTTGTGCTCGATGGGCGCATCGGAGGTCTCTAGATTCTATTGGCGCGTGATCTGGAAGGACTTGAGGAGGGCAGTATAATTATCGGTCATAGGCACCCCAAGGGGATCCTCCTCCACTTCATCCCACTCCTCCATGTCCTCTTCTGGATCGAGTCCGGCTTGGCTGATATTCATGCAGGTAGTGGGAAGACAACGAGGTATGGTGGTTGTGCTGCCATCCAACTCCGTGCGACTCGATCTTTATAGGCGCGGCGGCCCTGGGCAGGAAAAATAGGCCCGAAGTATCGTGAACAAGCATGACAAGACATGTTGGCAGGAAACGGTTGCGCAGGCAAGAGAAGCCGGCGAGAAACAGTGCCGCGGGTGATGGGAAGCACGTTGGCCGCCATTAATGATACGCTAGCACAGGTCATGGCGGAACCGCGACCCCGTAAATGGTTCGGCCCGTTGTGGGCAGACAAAGGTCTTGGGCCTATCCTCCCCGACCCACGAACGGACTGATTCGAACATTGGTCTTCGAAATACGGGGAATCATTGGAGTGCCCTTAGGAAATTTGGTACACCCAGTGAATTCCAACAACATAATTTTCACATTACCAATCTGAATATTTTTGTACGCATTATGAGTCAAAATCAGAAATATTGAATGCATGCATTCAAAATATCTTCTATCTATAAACGTAAGCAATGTACTCTTGGCATTGATCTCAGTTCATCTATATTCAATTATCAGTTATCTCCTGGTAGTTTACTTCACCAAAAATGTTTATAGGTATTTTTTCAAGACCGTTATTCTTACAACACAACTATTTTCAAACCGGGTTATTCCAAGGCTTCAAAATCATATATAGAACCCGCAAAAAAAATCGTATATAGAAGAAGGAAAAGTGATAATATAGATGACTTAGGTACGTATCCAAGATGCACATACCCGTGTATATATATAACCAAGTTGCATATATATACATGTAACCCGGATATGTATATCTCGGGTTTATGCAACTATACCTTGGTTATATATAATAAGTTGGATATGTATACCTTAGGTATATAGACAATAAATATGTGTAACTTGGATACATATACATCCCGTATATGTATGATTTTCAAAAAAAAATACATATATGGTGTCCCATATGAGCTTATATATATCGTGTTCAAAGACTTTACATATTAATATATTATTATGTACTCCCTTCGTTTAAAATATAATATGTTTTAGGTTTGTAAAAAAAAATATCTAGACTTGTTTTAGTGTGTAGATTCACTCCAAATCTGAGTGAACCTATATACTAAAAATAGTCTAGATACATTTAACTCACAAGGCTAAAACATCTTATATTTTAAAATGGAGGAAGTAAATTTTAAAGTACACAATGCAAAAGGCGTGAGATAACTAATGATTGGTATTTGTGTTTCGCAGATAAATGCGACTCGGCAATAGTAGGAATAGCGTGGTGCACAAAGTTTCTGTGCAAGCTTGCATGTTTCTTTTACGAAGGACGGTCACACTGCGGCAAAGTGAAGAACTTTTGGTGTGAAGGCAGCGTGAAGGACGGCCTTTGCCACTGTGAGATGACCCACATTTGATTGAGTCATAAGGGACGTATACTTTGGCTCCATGTCATGGAAGTCAAGAGTTACAATTGGATAATATGAGTAATAAAAATAATATGGGTCATATATATTGCTTTTATGGTTTTGGTATCATTATTCCATTTGATTTTGATTTTTGTAAAACTTATTTTCTACTAGTAGTATCTTAAAACGACGACGACTTACCAAATAAGTGATCGTATTCTATGGATCTTATTTTATACTCTTTTGATGATGGACATTGTCGTAACATGCTGATGTCAAGTGCACACAACCTCTCCAACGACATATGTGAAGAGCTAGTAGAGGCATTGAGGATGCACACAAGGAATTGTTGAGGAAAATAAAAATGCGCATGACCCAAATGTCTGATGGAAGATATCAGCCGTACATAGCAACAATCGTCGACTACTTACTACCATTGACAACATCTAGGTTGTGAGAAAATTTCTCCAAACACAACTCATCCATGAAGTCAACACAATACGAGAGCACCCCAGTCATTGGATCCAATATGTCCGGAAAATTTCTAGGCAATGCCTTCAAGGACGTCTGATAAAATTGGAACGATAGCAAGGATGAAATGCACAAATACAAAATATATCAGAATAGCAACACGAGCGACCTCCTGACTTCTCGCGCATAACTCAAAATAGTTTGATCTGGAATAAGAGTAGCACACGTACTTCAATCATCTTAGAGCACATGGACGATAGATATCTTTTTCTTTTGAAACAAGACAAAGGACTTTCAGTTTTATTGATTAAGGAGAAGTTTGAGGTCTTACAAACCAAGCCTTGACACCAATGTCAAAGCCAAAAAATAAAGTCTACTCTCGTGGCATAATACTACAAAGCGCTTTAGCCCAACAAAGCCGCCTCCTCTTTGATCTTCATGCCAAACATGTTGACGGTTGATGATTGATCCTTAAAAACTCGGGCATTTTTCTCCTTCTGAATTTCCCATGAGACTAGCATTGCAAGAGAAGCACAAAATCTTTTCTAAATTGTCCTTTTTTTTATAATCTCGTTCCACCAATCTATGACGGAGTGTATAGAGGATCATTGTTGTGGTTGAATGCTCAGCCCAAGCCAATCCTTCAAGCTAATCTAAATACATTGCGAAGCGGTATTGGAAAACTAGGTGTGCGGTCAAATTTTTGGACTTGATTGCAAAGCTTGCGATGGCTATAGTTCGGCACAACAATTCTTGGACGATATGTATCACGACGGCAACAACACAAGTAGTACACATACATACAGATTATATTTGTATATTATGTATAAAAGATATAACAACAAAATACACGTCAGAATATAGCAACATGAGTCAACACCTCGCATCAAAATATGATGATGCCCTGGCATCTATAGATGCATCAAATGATGATGTCCTCGCATTATTTGTGAGTGCCGCTCTTGCTAGTTGGTCTAAATGTTGATATTTTAGGACAAAATTGAAAATTCAAAATAGTATGATTTAGGACATGCACAAACACAAAATATACTTCAGAATATAGCAACATGAGTTGACCCCTTGGTTCTCGCGCGTTGACTGTCTGTGAAGGACAAGGGCAAAACTCAAAATAGTTTGATTTAGGACAAGAGTAGAAACGTGTGATCTTGGAACGCAGGGACGAAGATATATACATTGTCACGCACGGCAACAACACAAGCAGAACTCAGTACACATACGTCTAGATTAATTTTGTATATATACGTATAAAAGATATAACTACGTACAAAATATGTACACGTCAGAATAAAGCAAAACCGATCGGTCCGATCCGCACCCGACTTTTGGCGCGTTGACTATCGGTGAAGGTCAAGGGAAGGACGGCGTGCGGCGGGAGAGCGGTGATCGCCGGTTCTTCGATCTCCACCCCCTCTGGCACAGGGGTTTCAGGATGCCACTCTAGATGGACCGCGTCCTCCCGTGCAGCAATAACCACCTTCGCCTCCCTTCCCACAGACGGGCTGTAGAACAGCACCTCATCAGCCGCGATGGTGAACGACTCGGGCGGCGCCTTCTCCTCCACCGTCGGCGGGTTCTCGTCCCATCTTTGCAAAAGCAACGCCATCGAAATCCTGTGCCACATACTAGCCCCTGGCCATGGCACCGGCACGACGACGCGTTCGTCGCCCGGCACCTGCCAGAACAGAGTGCGGTATGACTCGCCCTCGAACATGGTCGGCGTCCCCACCTCACGTGCTTCTCCGCAGACCCCCTCCGCAGACCCCACCTCGTCGCCGACCTTGTTCTGCTGGTCCAGGTTGTAGGAAGCAGGCGGCCGGATGAGCACCCTCAGCTTGTCGCCTACACAGTGTACAACGAAGACATGGTCGTCAGCGACTTTGAAGATTCGCCATGGCCTGGATTGCTTCGTCCTCGCCTCCTCCTCGTCTTGCGAATCCTTCGCCTCCTCCTCGTCTTGCGAATCGTCCAAGCTTTTGTCCGCCGAGAACTGTGTCAAAGGCGTCACCGATCGTCGAATATTAGTTAATTGTTGTCTCAATCATGAAAATTCAAGGGGACGGAGGCGTTCCATCATCTGCAGATTAATTGTCTCACACATGAGGATTCAAGGGGACGTAGCTCGATCGCGTACGTACCGTGGCTTCATCTCGCTGGGGATTGTGATGGTCTTCTTCTTCAGTAATAACGCTGCCTGGGTTTTTGGACGACGTGCTACTGCCTGAGTTACTCATCATCTCGCTGTTTTGTTTTTCCATGTTCTCTAGACAAATAGTAAACAGATATTGGAGAGTTTATCAAACTCTTAAACCAAAAATATATTGCATTAACAAGATAATTCAGATCGATCGATGGAAGGTTTATGCTTACGTCCGGATCCCATTAGTAATAACCAGACATAATAAAAACACAAAAGTCCAAATTTAGTTTGATCAAAGTTACAGATTTCTGCGGTACTTACGGATGGTTTGCTCCATGAGCATTATCCTTATTTGCGTATTGTCAAGGCGCCCGGCGAGGTTGGTAACATACACGTAGGCAGTCGAGAGTAGCGCCACCGCCAGGATGGATACGACAACGGGGAACGCCATCCGCATGGCTCTCCGGACGACCACCCCGGGGCGACAGGCCAGGGCATGGCCGACTAGCTGGTATGCCACGCCGCCGGCGATCCCGGCGGCGATTGACCCGAGGGTGCCCATGAGAGACGCCTAATTGACCTTGGCGCGTACTACGTAGGTATGCTGGAACAACCTTCTCAGGACGACGACCACGTGCTTGCTTTTATTGGCCGGCAATATCGGAGAACCGGTTAATTAGAAGAACCCTTCTTTGATTCTAACTCGAACACCTCATGGATCACTTTGTTGGTAAACTTGTCTTGGTTGAAACTTGAAAGATAGTAGAGAATAAGTTTTACGAAAATCAAAGTAAAATACAAGTGATACCACACTAGGACGCGCGCGCTATGCCGAGGGCAAAAAGCCGTCGGCGTCGGCCAAAATGCCCTCGGCGTATGGTACGCCGACGGCTGCCGGCGTAGCCTCCTCGGCAAAGGTCTTCCTCGGCGGAGCATGTAGAGGCGTCGGCGTAGCGGCCGTCGGCATAGCTTGTCGACAGGTTGCAAAAACATTTTAAAAAAATATATATATATCTCACTTTAAATATTTTTAACACTAATTATACTTAATAGTAAATTGCAGTCTTGGTCAAACTTTCCGGCCGGTCACCCATGCTAATACTACTCGAACTCCAGCACGCTTAACTTCTTCGTTCCTTCAGAATCTGTTTCCGCAAAGTAATTCATACATTGTTGTCAATACTATGATATCAATCTTATTAACTCTTATATCATCATGTCACATGTTTGTATTTTTTGAAATTACAAACAATTATTTAATTAAAAATTAATGAATAAGTAAAAATATTATTGAATTCAAATAAAAATATAATAATTTTACTTTTTTGTATTTTTATATTTAATATGGAATAATTAATATCTTTAAATCCGTAAATCGGAATTTGACAAATAATATGTCTATATTGATCAGAAAAATGAGAGGAATCCAAATATGATATCCATATCAACTAATCACAAACCCTCCATTTTTGAATTAGCTATTTGGTGGTTGCTTTAGAAAATCCCCCTTTTTACGCTCGGAAAATGAAAAATGTTTTTTGTGTGAACTTGCATTGGATCTTTGATAAATAGCATATTATGAACCTAAAATTGATTTTTATAAAAAAAACATGAGCATCGGATCATGTACATGTAGTTCATATCTGACTCACTTCCTACCGATTCGGCAGGAATTTATCTTTTTTACCAGAGGTGGACAAAAAGGTTTCGGATCCCCCTATTAGGACATTGTCCATATAAGGTGGTCTACTATTTTTGTAAAATGTGGTGGTAGAATTTTGAATTAGCCATTTGGTGGTTGCTTCACAAAACCGTCTGTTTTTTGTGCTCGGAAAATGAAAAATGGCTTTTTGGTGCGACGAAAAGGAAAACTTCCCATGATACACATGTATGCACAATATGGGCATATTATCCATAACATTGGTCATTTGACCCGAAAGCCAAGAAACCTCGAATGAGATAGGTCATTTTGTGAAGGTTTTTTTGAGACATAATCAATATACCAAGTTTGTTTCTTCTAACTATGTCACATAATATGACACCACGCGAAGGTTTCGCATTATTTCGATCGTTTTTGAATTTTTTACGCCCATTTTAAACTATCGTCAAACTTTGTCGAACGACGGGCATGAAGGTTCTTAGCTCGGGGCCGAGCCTGCTAAACTTCCATTGGATCTTTGATAAAATAGGATATTGTGAATCTAAAAATGATTTTTGAAAAAAAACATGGGCATCGAATCATGTAACTGTAGTTCATATCTGACCCACTTCCTACCGATTCGGCACGAATTTGTCTTTTTACCAGAGGTAGACGGAAAGGTTTCAGATTCCCCTGTTGGGACATTGTCCATATAAGATGGTCTAGTATTTTTGTAAAATGTGGTGGTAGTATTTTGAATTAGCCATTTGGTGGTTGCTTCACAAAACCGTCCGTTTTTTGTGCTCGAAAAATGGAAAATGGCTTTTTGGTGGGACAAAAAGGAAAACTTCCTCCCGCAACATTGTTCGACATCCCATGATACACATGTATCCACAATATGGGCATATTATCACAAACTATGTCTTTATTCTAGCTATAACATTGGTCATTTGACCCGAAAGCCAAGAAACTTCGAATGAGATAGGTCATTTTGTGAAGGTTTTTTGAGACATAATCAATATACCAAGTTTGATATTTTTCCTTCTAACTATGTGACATAATATGACACCATGCAAAGGTTTCGCATTGTTTCGATCACTTTTGAATATTTTATGCCCGTTTTAAACTATCGTCAAACTTTGTCGAACGACGGGCATGAAGGTTCTTAGCTCGGGGCCGAGCCTCGCTAAACTTGCATTGAATGTTTGATAAAATAGCATATTATAAACCTAAAAATGATTTTTGTAAAAAAACATGGGCATCGGATCATGTACCTGTAGTTCATATCTGACCCACTTCCTGGCGATTCGGCAGGAATTTGTCTTTTTCTCTAGAGGTGGACGGAAAGGTTTCAGATCCCCTTGTTGGGATATTGTCCATATAAGGTGGTCTAGTATTTTTGTAAAATGTGGTGGTAATATTTTGAATTATCTATTTGGTGGTTGCTTCACAAAACCGTCCGTTTTTTGTGCTCGGAAAATGGAAAATGGCTTTTTGGTGCGACAAAAAGGAAAACTTCCTCCTGCAACATTGTTCGCCATCCCATGATGCACATGTATACACAATATGGGACATATCACAAACTATGCCTTGATTCTAGCTATAACATTGGTCATTTGACCCGAAATCCAAGAAACTTCGAATGAGATAGGTCATTTTGTGAAGGTTTTTTTGAGACATAATCAATATACTAAGTTTGATATTTTTTTCTTCTAACTATGTCACATATTATAACACCGAAGGTTTCGCATTGTTTCGATCGTTTTTTAATTTTCTATGCCCGTTTTAAACTATATATAATGTTTTATGTTTCACTTAATTTTTATTTACAAATGTGTAATATTTAAGTGTAGATAGATAGATCTTATTTTTCTGCAAATTTTGATATATTATTTGTATTTTTCCGAATTAGAATAATTTAGTTATGATTTTCAAAGTTTAATGAGGTAAAATAAAAAATAGCTACGCCGAGGGCAGCCGTCGGCGTATGCTACGCGAGGGCAACCGTCGGCGTAGCATAGGATATGTCGAGGACAATTCTCTGCCGACGGCTGCTTGGCGGGGCTGGCCTGGACGATGGCTACGCCGTCGGCCCCGACGTTTGACCGTCGGCGTAGCTTCCTATTCCTGTAGTGCCAAATGCACAAAAACAACATATATGACCCACATTATTTTTATTACTCATATTATCCAGTTGTAACTCTTGACTTCCATGACATGGAGCCAAATTATACGTCCCTTATGACTCAATCAAATGTGGGTCATCTCACAGTGGCAAAGGCCGTCCTTCACGCTGCCTTCACACCAAAAGTTCTTCACTTTGCCGCAGTGTGACCGTCCTTCGTAAAAGAAGCATGCAAGCTTGCACAGAAACTTTGTGCACCACGCTATTCCTACTACTGCCGACTCGCATTTATCTGCGAAACACAAATGCAATCATTAGTAATCTCACTCTTTTTGCACTGCGATACTTTAATACTTACACAATAATATATTAATACATAAAGTCTTCGAGCATGATATATATAAGCTCATATGAAACACCGTAAGTGTATTTGCTTGGAATTCGATACATATATGGGTGCATACTTATCTAAGTTACACACACATATCTATTGTCTACATACCGAAGGTATACATATCTAACTTATATATACCCAAGGTATATATACGCAAGGTGTATGTCCCTAAGTTGTATAAACCCGAGATATACGGACCCATGTTACATGTATATATATACAACTTAATTGGTTTTATATATACGGGTATGTGCACCTTGGATACGTACCTAGGTCATCTATATTATCATGTTTCCTTCTTTTATATACTTCCTCCGATCCAAATTAGTTGCCTCAGAGTTGTCTAGATTCGTATGTATTTAGACTTGTTTTAATGTTAGATACATCTGAATCTAGAAAAAACCAAGTCAACTAATTTGGGTAGGAGGGAGTACGATTTTGAAGCCTTGGAATTACCCTGTTTGAAAATAGTTTTGTTGTAAGAATAATCGTGTGTCTTGAAAAAATAACTATAAACATTTTTCGTGAAGCAAACTACCAGGAGATAACTGATAATCAAATATAGATGGACTGAGATCAATGCCTAGAGTATACTACTTACGTTTATAAATAGAAGATATTTTGAATGCATGCAGTCGATATTTCTGTTTTTGACTCATAATGTGTACAAAAATATTCAGATTGGTAATGTAAAAATTATGTAGTTGGAATTCATTGGGTGTACCAAATTTCCTAAGGGCAACTCCAATGGTCCCTTGTATTTCGGGCACCAGCTCCCATCAGTCCGTTCGTGGGTCGGGGAGGATAGGCCCGAGACCTTGTCCACCCATTTGCACCCAAGGGGCCGAACCATTTGCGGGGTTGTGGTCCGCCATGGCCTGTGATAGAGCCCCATTAATGGAGGCTGACGCGCTTCCCATCACCAGCGGCACTGTTTCCCGCCGTCCTATCTCATCCTCGTAGCCGTTTCGTGCCAGCATGTCTTTTCATGCCCGTTCGTGGGCCTTCGGGACTCTTTTTCCCGGCCAGGGTTGTTGTGCCTATAAAGACCAAGCCACCCGGAGTTGGATGGCAGCACAACCACCATACGCCGTTGTCTTCCCACTACCTGGGCGCAGATCAAACAGCCAGCACTTGAGCCAGAAGAGGAGGACATGGAGGAGGATCCCCTCAGTGTGTCGATGACCTAGAATTAGACTTCCCTCCTCAAAACCTTCCAGATCGCCAAAAGAATCTGGAGACCTCCGATGCGTCCATCGAGCACGACGTCATCGAGATGTCCCAAGCGACGACCGAGAGGGAAGAGCGCGTCCGTCGTTTCATGGAAAACGAGTAGGATGCTTGGGCTGAACAGGAATCATGCCGAGCAGACATGGTTGTGGCGGCGTGGGTGACGGTGGATGCGACATTTGATAAGGGAGCCGCCCAAGCGAAAGAGGCTAGGGACCGGGAGGGGGCCGGGTGAGCTCGCATGAGCCTCGTCCGGCTCAGTAGACGCTAGCTGGCTGCCGAGAGACACCGTCAAGCCAGGGAAGCCACACTAGCGTGACAGGCCAGGGGACGACGCCGCAGGAGTGGCGGGGCAAGGAAGCTCCGATGGCGCGGCGGGCGGTGATGGCCAAGGAAGCTCCAGCAGCACGGACGCCGAGGGACAAGCTAGCTACATTGATGTTGTCAGCGACGCCCAAGCTAGCTATGCCAAGGTGGGTGGCTCTGAGGTGATTTAGTTTTTTAAAATGATGTGGCGATTTAGTTTAGCTGCTTGTATTTATTTATTTTATAGTTGTAAAAATTCTAAATTATGAAAGAGTAAAAAATTGCTACCACCGACAAACAGGCCATGGGAGGACAGACGACCCGTCCATATCACCATAAAGTCAACCCAAATTTTGGTTGAGAACACGGAAAATGGACCGATCGACGGGGTGTGATCCGTTTGCGGGGTGTGGTTGGACCTTGCCTGTATCCGGTCAGATAGATTTAGACCGTCCAGTCCATTTACTGAGCGCTGGAGTTGCCTTAATGTCTTATGCATATTGGAGGCCATCTCAATTAACTGGAGTATGTAGGAACACATGGCGAATATAGAAATCAATACATTTAACTGAGTATTCTAACAAGCAATACTTTTAGGACAGAACTTCTTTTTCTTTATAGTGTGTTCAAAACTTCAAATATAAAATTACAAAAACTTCCACTCACACAGAGGTCGTGAACATGCAAATCATTATGACATTTGAAACATTATTGTTTTCATCTGGAAGCACATATACTCTCGTGTGCTACTTTGAACTACCCAGAGGGTCCAAACGCAGTGACATACGAACTTAACAAGTTCCACGGTCTCTTATTTCGAGAATGGATGTTCCATGGCAGCAGATAGGTATTACATTTTCGATAAAAGAATATACTCCCTTCAACCCATATTAGTTGACTCCAATTTGAATGTATCTATCACAAAAATTTGTCTAGATACATCCAAATTGAAGTCAACTAATATGGGTCGGAGGGAGTATTACTATTGTAAATATACAAATTACATTCAATCTCTACACCAACAAGATGTTTAAAAACATTAGAGATGCACACAATAAAAAAAACTATCACAATGATGAACCACTCATAATAATAGCACATCACCGATGAGACTACAAACGAGATTCTCCAAAAATAACACCTCCAAGAAGAAAACAATGTACAAGGTATTGTCATCGCTCGATCGAAGATCTTGAATTTTCACCATGAAGAAAGTTCAAGTTTTGAAACTAATGTTTTCATCAAGGCCATTGACACGTATAACTAATAAAGTCAAGACCTTGGATTTTCATCCAGAGCACCACCAAAAATGCAGTCCACCTATGTTGCCATCCCGATTACCAAGGATGCTGCTGCAAGTCTCTAAACACTTGACGCATAGGAAGAATCTATGTCGCATTGTCTTCATCACAACCAGTACCCTTTCTGTCAATATCAACCTCTGATCGCAGCCATCATGATTTTCTCCACATCTTTAAGTTTCATGAAAATCTATATTAAGACATGTCCCATGGTACCGACAAGAAGGCGAAGCTTCACGGATAACCCAAATAAAGCCACTCTGGCTGAACATAAGGGCGTGGACGGCCACATCGATTCCGCTCTAGATATCCAGTAGTGGCCTGCGCCAAACTACAGAAATCTCCAAGATGAAGACCAGAACTCGAATGCGGCCAAATCGAAGAGGCCTACATGAAGTAGATCGACGTCTTAGTGCTCAAAGAATGGCAGGGCCATACCACCTTTATTCTTCGATGCAGACCAGGAGGCCCCCACGCTGACATCCGCCGCCCAACGGGCCCGACCACCCCCCACGAAGGAGGACGCAACACCACCATGCCCGAGACCACTTCCCCGGACAGTCCTCGTGTCGGGGACAAGCCCAGGAGTTCCACCGTGTGCTGTCATCGGACACATGGCGATGCAGCAAGTGCAACAATGGTCACGGCCCGTACAGGACCAGCCGTTGCCATCGTCTGTCACGGAAGATGCTCGCCGAGATCTTCTAGTCGCCGTTGTCCCACGCCAACGAGCCTAGGCTGGTGCGGGCGCCGCCATCGCGCCAGGGAGGCCTGCCGCCGCGAGATCCGTGCCACCCATGTCCTGCGATGAAGCTCCGCCTCCGCAGGGACTTTTTCCGGTGACGATGTCAACGGCGGCGGGAGGAGGGCGAGGATGGGAGAGGCTAGACAGGAGGGGGCGGCAGTGCTCCGGTGCGGCCATGCGGCCCGGCATGGCCGCACGGGAGCGGTATGGACTTTAGATAGGGATCAGTTCAGAGAAATCCTATATGACTAATACATAACGAAAGTGAAACAAATCTCGCACTAAACTAGAACAACACAACATGTGTGCAGGAACGGGTGTACCAAGACTCCAAGAGCAAGCAAGAAACACTGGCAAGGAAGATCGAACCTGCAGAAGCAGAACTTCCGCTGAAGACGACTAGCACGAGCAAGCAAAGAGAAGCTGTTCTCCCGTCCATGTTTTGCTTCCCCCAGAGAAACGAGTATTCTTCTGACTGCTATTTATGCTCCTTTCTTTCGCTTTCCGACAAAAACATGCCGTCCATTGTTAGGCTCGAGATGCGACTTTTTCTGGTCTTCTACCTAATCGTATTTTTTCTGGTCTTCTACCTAATCAATTGTTAGGGTGATGTATACTCAATTTTGTATTCGTCCTCGCATGGTACTGAGGATGATGTGCATAAGTGTTGTATAGCTATCTTTCAATAAGAACAACGCGACAACCACCACGCCCAGAATGACATCGTCGATCTGAAATTTCCACGACTCTAGCACTTCGTAGGCGTTATGTGAGTATGCAACGTGTGCGGGTGTGCGTGTATTTGGTGTCTTCAAGAAGCAACCACCTGTAACATGTGCACTACGATATGGAGTCATGCTTACTAAAAGGTGGGGTTAAAGTTATGTTAATGTAATATATTGCTCCCTATAAGATATATGACTTTGCTAATATAAGATATGCTTCTTTTGTGCACCGAGGGTTTCTGCTACCTGCAGAACAGAATTTTATTACAGCAAAAAAAAACTGTAAATACTATTAAACTGTTTGGATGTTCACATGTAAATGGCAAGATCCTTACTTTCAAAGATTTCTTCAACGATCACTAGGGAAAATCGCTGATATATTGGCCAACTCTGAGCCTCCCATGAGATGGCACAAACAATATATTTTTTTTGAACTTTATTGGAACAATCACAGCAAAGTGCAAAGTAAACTTCTGATTGGAAAATTTCAGTGCTCAAAATACTTGTTATTAAAGAAACCTCTTACAAAATTCAGCACTTGATCCTATACAGCTTTCATACATCTATTGACAAATTGTATCTGGCAGCTTCAAAAAGTGCAATCACGTTGATTTTCCGAACATTCTAAAAAGGAACTGGACCTTCGATTTACAGATATTCTATGGCAAAGAAAAAACCGAAATATTCTACAGTTAATATCCCCAGGGTCCTCAACTTGTATCACTGGATGATCAAGCAGGAATTACAGAACGTTATGAAGTTACTGTGGGGTCGATTGCGGTATCGTGCTGTGTACTGTGGCTATCGCCTACCACATCGACACACAAGTAATAGTTTACAACACCAGTGTACCACCCGTGAACGGTTCCATGATGGCGTGTACAGCCTATGAATAAGGTAAAGCAAAGTAAGAAAACAGTATTAATATCGTTTAATGGTCCATTCTACAAATAAACAAAAATTAGAGGATACTTTATTAGATGTGGGCATACTTGAGAGATTGTACTACTCAAAACACCTATCTTGTGTGACACACCCATGAACTGCAATTTCCAATATATGACTCATGCTAATAAAAGAGGAATATTGAGATTTGCAGGGGTAGTTTCAGCCATACAGAGAATAAGAGAGGAACATCGAGGTTTGCGGGTGAACTAAAATGGCCATATATATTTGATGTGTACTTGCTGAGTTAACGAGACTTTATTGACAAGTTGAACTAAACATTAAGTTAATAGGAGCTACTTATGCAGATTGTAAGCTACCAAGAGAACATTTGCATTATGCCTGGTCAGAATTCAGCAGTGTGCAGCCCAATTCATACTTTAGCTTCTCATCGTGAAGCTTTATTAGGGGCAAAGCAAAAATACTACCATTGAGGAATAACAGAGAAGTCCAATATGTTTTCCTTATGAGTTGTTTTCGTAAGGATGTAAGAAACCTCAAAGCTTATAAACATTTTTTATATGAAGCAGCTCACGCAGCTAATATCAGTATATCATAGCATGTAAGTGCCCTACTGCTAAAAGCCTAAAACCACTGAAACCTTCCCCAGCTCCACCCATGCTCCGTTGCTCCTTCCCTCTGTGTAATGTAAGCCTCATTGCCCCAGTGTGATTGATTCTGTGGTTGCACGACTGTAGCGCCATGCTCTCAGGAAACCAATGCCACCTCTGCCTCTCCTCACAATGCTGGTGCAACACCAGATCCTCATGTCCCCATGATGTGCACGTACTCCAAGATACCCTGCTCAGTTTCTTGGAGAAGGCTACCCACCTGACAAACTATATTGTGCTGCCAGGTTCTTCCCTAACTCTGAATAGACAGGGAGATGGGGTAAAGGAAGAGAGAAAGAGAGACAATACTTGTCCATTTTCGGCTAAAACACTATAAATGCCCACATCAGCTAAACAAGGGAGTAAAACCAGGCTAAGGGGTTAAGAAAACAGTACTGAAACTTGGTACAAATGCAGTTTTTGGTGGTAGCATAAATGACTTCTTAGTATATAATAGCAATTAAAATGTCAGGTCGGTGTATACTCACACCTCGTATATATCATACTGCTGAGAGACTGCCGATCTTTCCCATCTCATAGGTATCAGCGTAGTAGTACAGCTTGACCTTATTTGACAAAGACAATCCAGAAGCCAAAGGAAGATTTCGCAAGTTTAAGCCATCAATATCAGCAATATCATCAACAAAGGCAGTGACATCCCCATGTAATCTAAAGATAACACAACGGCAATCTTGCTGTAAATCCAGAAAATCAAAATATAGTGGTGTGTTTGCTTTAACTTCTGGTAGACGGTATTCCTCTACAACCAGCTTGCCAGACTCCTGTAGAACAAACATAAGCACATGAAAAATCGTTTAATGGCACAGAAAATACAAAATAGGCATGCAAGAACTATATATCCATCTAGAAAGTTCAGCTGTAAGCTTCTCAAACCCTCAAATAACAATGTCGTGTAGCAGAAACTGGCTACTTTTAGGAGCAAACTTGAAAGAGCAGCAGCACACAGATGAACAATTATGATATTATGTTCAATCAGCTAATAGCTATATCAGGGTTCCAACAAAACACAGGGTTATTGGCTTCAAAACTGCTGGTTCCCCTGGCTGATTCAGCCCTTCAAACAAGTGTAACTAGCCTGTTAAGGGAATCTTGGGACCTCAGGAATGAATGAACACATTTGGCAGGAATCCAAGCGCAGAGGATTGCAAGACACAAGGAAAAAAGATGAATAGCCATATGGATAGATCACAGGAAAATGGCCACGGTCCTAGGCAGATGAAAAAGAGGTTGGCGTGGACGTTGAACTCCCTATGGAACTAAGGCATAGGAAACTGATCCATAGGAAATCTGGTAGCACCATCACACTGATCAAGGACATTTGAAGGGAAAAAACCATAAGGATTGGGAACCTATGAAAATCCTACAATCCAAAGTGGCCATAATTAATTCTCAAACTCAACTCCTAGAACTTTAAACCAACTTCCTTAACCTTTTTCACCCCCAAAAGGGTTCCAAAGAATGAATGCTGTAAAGACAGAATAGAAGTGATGAACTACGTAAGCATGAAAGTTCCAACTGTTCAAAAACAAACATATAAATAGATCAAAAGAACTATAAAACAATCAATTTTAGTCATCAAATCAGGCAAACTGGACCACATAAGCAGTGCCTTATTACCTTGACAACTGTGACTTGTATATGAAGAATTGCAGGATTTACATGTCTATCTTCTATATGTGTCAATGAAAAATCTCTCGTATCCAACTCTGATGAGAAAGGTGAATGGGTTACTCGAGGCCTTATAGCACTGAAGGAATCAAGGCGAAATCCAGCTATTCCAGGAGAATTAGGTAAGAGATATTGCTCAAGAACAAGATCATTGTCTCTCAACCTCTCAGCCTCAACTGGAATCTGTAAAATAGGAGGGGAAAGTTTTAGCAAATAACTCGAAGTAGAGCTCAGAAGTGCTTGGTAAAAAAGGACAGGATTTACCCTAAATCTGCCCAATGATGGTGATCCATCTAAATAACTTTTCATCCTCATTAATCCCGCAGATGTGTCAGGGCCCATCTCCTTTGGCAAAGAGCTACCAAAAACAACAATCCTTTTTGCATGGATGAAAGAATTCTGTGCACTTTTTGGCTTAGAATCAATAAATGAGCTTCCATCCAAAGATAAAAGATCA
Organism: Avena insularis; assembly: GCA_023614405.1. Lineage (NCBI taxonomy): Eukaryota > Viridiplantae > Streptophyta > Magnoliopsida > Poales > Poaceae > Avena > Avena insularis. The sequence goes on along the minus strand of CM042689.1, from coordinate 21,963,724 downwards.
AATTCTTCATTAAACATGGTTGAGCGAGAATCAATCTGGGGAAGTGTCATTTTTATTGTAACTATGCGACAGCGGATAGGATTTGGGAAGTGTATTTTTATGTGTCTTGGTGCCTTATCCAGGCTACTTGAATTTTCTGGTCCACAAAGCTGTGGAGATGACACTATCATGTCTTGTACATCCCATTTTCCTATGAATGTACGATCATCTCGCTGTATTTTATTACTAGCCCATATCTCGACCTGCACAAGCAGCACGATTATCAGCATACAAGTTAAATAATTGCACTAAAAGAAACAACCAAAGTGGAACTAAATACAGCTCAATAGGCTAGTTCAAATACTCTTGTTTCATACAGGTAGCTAACTCTGTCACTATAGGAAACAATCTCTACAGCACAATGAATGTTCAATGAGCTCTCTAATATCAATGTACATAGGCATGTCAAAGGTCAAATACTGCAGTCTCTCTAAGCCTAAATGGTGTCAATATCTCTATAAGAAACTGTAAAGTGCTACAAGTAATCCCAGACAAAATAACAAGTACCCCCTCCAGTCCATAATAAGTGTCGGTGATTTAGCATTGTTTAGTACAAAGTTTGTACTCCGACACTTATTTTGGATCAGAGGGAGTATTTGAATTGTAATACCCAAACTGAGCACTTTAACTAGGAAAGGAGAATTTGCATATACACTCTGCAACGCTGGGATCTTTTACCGATTTGTGTGTTCCTCCTTTACCTCTTTTTGGGTTTGCATTCTATGAGATACCCAGGCTATATGTGAAAGCATGGCTGATCTGCTGATATATATATGTTTTGGTATGAAGTTCAGGAGAGGAAAAAAGTATTGCCTCTCTTGTATCTAGATGCAGCTCGCTCAGGACTAGTGCATTTGATCAAGCTATAGGAAATCTTCGATAAAATACATCAATGATTTCAATGACTTGTATTAAAACGTCATGTTTACTAAGTTTATCAAGAAAACTGAATATAGCTAGGAGCCTAGGAGTTCCCATACATAAAGTGAAAAAATTTCTCACTAGCTTAGTTTGTACACTTATGTACATAAATGAAGCATCCCATGAAAAAGAAAGACCACAAATTAGGACATCTTACAATTGGGCAGTCAGATGATGAGTAACCACAGGAACTGACAATTACTGCAACTCCAGAAACATCTGATAAACCGCTAAGAACAATCGGGAACTCCACAGATGTGCTGCCCTGTGGAGCTTTCCAGTAGGACCTGTGCACTCCACTGCCAAGTGGTGCCAGTAATGAAAACAGTGGTGCAGAGTCACCAGCAGTTTCTACCTGGAAAAATACAACAGGGCAGGATCAGAGCAATACTCAGTGTCGAAAAATACAGAGCAGGGAAAATAAGATACAGCTTCAGAAAAAAGAGAAGACTTATTTTGAAATGATTATGTTAGGCTCAAGTCTAGTGCATTTGAGTGTCTTTCCATGGTCCATGTGCAACAGTGTGGCAGCAGCTCATAAAGGGTAGAAGTTAATCATAAATTAGTACAATGTCGAGGAGTACCATATGTAAAAAGCTTGCATGTGGAAATTCTGCAAGAGATTCTTCATCATCGAGGAGCTTCTTCAATTGTTCCTGACCAGATTGAATACTATGTACTGAATCAGATATTCTACTGGGCTCAAGTTGGCAGACCTGGTTCACCGCTCTCAGCGCTGCTTTCTCTGCACGACCTTTTCTTCGCAAACTATGAAGAACTCTGATATAATCCACATAGAGTGCATGTTTAATCACCTCACTGCAGCATGATTTGCACACAGAACTATCTGCGAGGGCTGAATAGCCACCACCTTGACTCCCACCATACATCTTCAGATCTCTGTAAGTATTGCTAAGCAAAAGAAAGGCCCCTTTCCCAGCACAGCAAGCCTTGCAAGCTGTCCTTTCACACTGGGAACACTCCACAAATAGAGATGCATTTCCACTAGTAGCTGAAGCTTTTAACGAAGATACAGCACAGACTTCACATGCCCCACCAGAACATGATTCACCATTTTCACTGATATTCCAGAAGTCTATAGCATGGCCATTGACTTTTTCGAGCCCAATCGAAGCATTAGCACGATCCTCGAAGACAGCATGCCCCAGCAATGCTAGCCTATCAGCAAAGCTGGATAACTTCAATAGGTAAGAGTAATCAACTGAACGATTTGGATCTACTGTGGCAGGAATTACGCCAACCGATAACAATGCACGGTCCCTTTGAGCAGCAGAAAGATCAAGATAAAGACGTTTTATTTCAAGCTTCATCATCTGCTCAAAGTTAAGGGTCTTTCCCTGAAAAGAGATTTACATCCCTAAGATCCTGATTTATACTTAATACATTTACAGCAAAGCAAGAACATCAAAACCTTTTTCCCAAGCAAGTTGGGGTAGGCTAGATAATAGATATGAAACCCAACAGAAACATGTGGAAACTAAGCATAACACATTTGATAAAAAAAACATTTTCACTTTCTTGTTGCGAAATAGGCAATTTTGAGAACAGGATCATTGTAAGCACTAAGCAGTGTCAAGCACAATATATACTGTATCTAGTAATAAGCTCTAGTCATAAGTTGGTAGGGTCTTTTCTTGGTTTCAAACCTTCCAAAAATTAAAGCATGAAAACACCAATTTCAGATATCACTTGCAAATAAAATTAGCTCAACAGATTTAAGGAAAACCTATCAATGAACTAGATAGGAAGACAATGGAAATGAATTTGCACCAACAAATACCTTATTATTTCCAGAAAGTAATTCCAAAAACTCGAGATAAAACTGTGTGCTGCCACGATCTTCAACCTGGTTATTCACTTCAACAACAGGCTCTTCTGATGCACTGGCAAAAGGGTTAACATCAAATTCATCATCAAAGAAGTTTACCCGTTCCTCATTGCCAAATGATGTATTTACAGTGACTTTTGATCTGTTCGATATGACAATATCACCAGTGAGAAAATCCACGAAGTTTCCAGAACCACCTGATTGAACTGATGGTGAACTTCTATCATAAATCCTCTCACTACCATGAACATCACTCTCAGGAGAGGAAATTTTTGCAACATCCTTCAAACCTAGAGCATATGGTTTTTCATGGATGAGCTCCAAAGTTTGAGCAACACATTTGCTATTGGTTAACATATCCTCCCATGGAAGAGAAACACCAAGTACTTCAATCTGTTTCAAAACATTACTCATCTAGTCAAAGAAAATGTACACAGAAGAAATATTTCAAATTGTTAAAAGCTTCTTGTTAAAACATTAAACATCTACAACCCAATGATCGTGTCGACCTTTTACCTCACCAAGCGTGATGGGTGTTCTCGACATGGCAGACGGATGAAAAGATAATGCGACAACCCGATCTAAAAAGTTGACTTCTCCTTCCAGCTCTTCAAAGTCGTATAACAAAGGAAGATAAGTACTCTCTTGAACGTCCGGTCGAGCACTTTTACCTGTAACAGCCAAGTCCTCTGGATCAATTCTTCCAGTGAGAGGGATCAACAAATTTGTCCCATTCGAGCACTGTGGAATGCAAGCGCCCTAAACAAGTAAACTCGCAGTAAGTTATACATTATCTTGCTACAAGACTTGTAAAAGATGAAAGGAAGCAAGGAACAAATGTACTTATTTCATTAAGAGAGGCAACTTGCAATTAAAGAACTAGCATGCAGCAAATAAGCCGACCGACATACCCAGATTAAGATAGTAAAGCATTAAGAATAGTTCAATGCATCCAGGCTTTAACTGGAATTCATACAAAAATAAATATCAAATTGAAAGCAGCTGGGTGCATACTGAAATTGTCACAGTAAGCAAGGAAAATACAAAAATTGTAATGACAACCATTCAGCACGGGCTCATATATGTGTAGATAAAACCTGTACTTTAAAGAAATGGAACAGATTTAAGATTACAGGATCAAAGCTGGGCTCAGACGCCCAGATTAACTGAGCTTGACTTAGCACCGTTCATTCAAAGTTAAGGAATACACTGTTTAACTTTGGCTTAAAACCAAGCCTCGTGCCTCAAGTTCAGATTGTAGAATTGCAACATAGCATATCAGCAATGACACATCTGATGAGGCTCAATATTAGCAAGGACTGTAGTTTTAATGTGTTTCTAGTGATCTAGTCTTGACATTAACTTACACATGTCAGTCCATCAAGCCTAATCCTATAATGAGCCAACTTGTTATTAAAAGAAAAATTGATGAATACACCAGGCGTAAAAAATCATAAGAGTACAACAGTAAGATGAAGACAAACCTCAAGAACAAGCTTAAGGGAATCTATGCTGGAACCAACTCTGACATCTACAATAGCTGGATATGAAGAATCTTCAACACCATGGGAGACAGTAAGAAGAAGCTGGGAAACTTGACAAGGTTCTCCAAGGTATATAAAAAGCTCAACATAGTCTGCACCTTGCTGGCATACCTGCATGAGTAAAGTATCTTAACATGATATACGGTAAGCATTGAGATGTAAGAGTAAGTGCATTCTACATCATTTAGACTCTTCCAGCCATCAAGTCATCAACTAATCGTCTTCCAAGCGGGAGTGGTGGGGTATGTTAGGGACAAAATATTTAATGTACAATAGCTACCGCCTAATTCAAATAGATCAGGTCACTATCAGGAATTAGCTCAACATCAAAGCAATATACCCAAATAAGATCCTTCTTCTTGAAGCTGAGAAGACTGGAACCACCATCAGCCATTGGGATTATACTAGGGACTGGTTTCAACATGCATCCAGGTGGCCTTGATAGCACCTGAAATTTCAACACAAAGATGAAAATCTAAATTAGAAACAGTAACAGCATGTATTAAGCCTATGCATATAAATTGTCGCATATATATTCATTGGTACCAATAGATCCCTTAGACACATATAAAGTAATGGCATGAAGCCATGAATATGAACTGCGCTCACAGCATCTGTGATGTCGTTTCAAGGGGATGTCCTAAGGAAATCTTTTGTATATGGTACTGGCTGTAAGCATATCAAGGTGAATGCAAGAGGTCGCTCCTCTGATAATGACAGACTTCATGGGGGAAACTCGTATGTTCTTCCCTTGTGTTGCCCATGCATGTTATGACTCCAGAGGTTGGAAAAAAGTTGGAGCACGTGTCAGATGGAACCAATACAAACTTTGTGGAGTTTTTACCAAGGATATACATGGGATCAGACCACCTTAGGTATGCCTGACCAAAATATAGACTGCTCATGCTCCCAGATAGAAAAAACTACAAGTACATAAGGGTTTTAGACTTAGTAAGACCAAGACCGAGTATATGAGATGTGACTTTAGTGGTGTTGGGTGCGAAGACAGAGAGGTTAGTGTAGAAGAACAAATAGTGCCTAAGAGGGACACCTTCCGATACTTCGGATCAATGCTACAAAAAAACGGCGATATCGACGAGGATGTTTGCCACAGGATCAAGGTAGGATGGATGAAGTGGCGGCAAGCATCCGGCATCCTATGTGACAATAAGGTCCCACAAAAGATATAAGGTAAGTTTTATAGGACGGTAATCAGACCTGTGATGCTATATGGAGCAGAATGTTGGCCCACTAGAAGACAACAAATCCAACAAATGAGTGTTGTGGAGATGCTACAGTGGATGTGTGGCCATACAAGAAAGGACCGAATTAGGAACGAGATAATACGTGATAGGGTAAGGGTGGCACGGATCGACGAGAAGCTAGTCCAACACCGACTAAGGTGGTTTGGGCATATCCAGCAGAGGCCTCCAGAAGCACCAGTTAATAGCGGTATTCTAAAGGGTATGGGAAATACTAGGAGGGGCAGAGGGCGGCCAAAGTTGACATGGACGGATGCGGTAAAAAGAGACTTGAGGGATTTGAATGCTCCTAGAGATTCGACACTTGATAGGACTGTATGGAAACCAGCAATCCATGTGAAAGAATCTTAGTTTACTCGTTCTTTGTTTACTTTTTCTCTCCTCTTTTTGGCTTCCTTATGTTTCTTTTGGGTTTCACATCTAGCCTACCCCAACTTTCTTGGGAAAAAGGCTTTGATGTTGTTGTTGTTGTTGTTATTGTTGTTGTTGTTGTACATAATGTGGGGAAAAAGCAACAGGAAAACAGAACTGTGGTCAAACGTAAAACTGTCTTTCTCTTAAAATGCACAACTCAACCAAGATACATCATGATTTTTTTATAAATACAGATGTAGATGGAGTTATGCTCTAAATAATAATACAAGTACGTATGATCTTTTTCAAAGAATTATGCTGTCTTCGATTCTGAGTTATATTTTGTACCAGTGAAAACTTAGCAATTAGCACTTAGATAAAAAATAGAGTTTACTACATATAGTTTAAGATCAATGGTCACTACAGGAGACAGCAAAAGTACCCATTGATTTTCTTTTTCAGGTCAAAATAATGTTCAACAGGAACATACAATCTCATAAATCCACAGATAATATAAAAGGCTAGTGGAGGCACTTTCCTCCATCTGTCCCAATATACAGTTAGTTTCTCCCATTCAGGACGCATCTTTATTTTTTCCCTCGGGTATGGAATGCATAAAAGGAACCAAGAACGAGTAGGGCCCATTGAAGGGAAATGCACCGCTGGTCATTAGTGAAATTGAGATGTAGAAATAAATTAACAGTTGGCATGTCGCTAAATGTGATAATTACAGTGAACGGAAATTTTCCCGAACAACGGTCCAGAGATATTAAAGTTAAACTAAACTGGAAAATCTATATTTTAATTATAAAATTGGTTCCATTCTAATTGTGATAATGCATTCTAGTTAAGTTAGACTAGAATGTTTGCATAGTTCATGCAGAGAATTGACTATTCAACTATCCTATAAAACTGAAATAAAGATTACTTTGTAAGATAATGAACAAATTCACCTACTTTGAGAGGAAAAATAGGGATGGATGGGAGATGCTTATATAGCCTCAATCCAAGAAACATCTCAAACTGTTTTTGACGGGAACTATCGTTCACATAATTGTGGAACCTTCTTTGCAGTGTAATCTTGACATTCTGAGCAGCTGAGAATTTACCGAACTTTCCAGTCTCCTCCTTGAATATGTTCAGAATCTCGCTGTGCATAGCTTTTGAGCCAGTGTACAACGTGGCATGGATATCACCAGCCAGAAGAAAAATCTCCGCAAGGTGGTTCACTGGGGTAAGCATTGTTGAGCTCTTGAACTGCTCGAAAGTCATATCAAATCTCTTCCAGGGCTTTTGAGGAGCCTCCTGGCATGGATGCTCCCATGAGGTAGTACGTGTATTATGATCAATATAAAATGATTTACCAGTTACAGAATCAAAGCGTTCCTCCCATCCAGGGGGCAAAGAACGAGCATTGCGACCATTATGTTCAGAATATCTGCTTGCGGACAATCCAAACATAGCATCTATATCAAGGGAGATACCAAGTCGACTACACTGTTCAACAAAAACTTGAAGTGCGCCAAAATAGCTAGCGGCATTGGTGCGATCAAGAGAGTCTGCACAATTAAAACGTACCACCCCATTTTGAATCGATTCCATGCAGAACCCACCATCATCATTGCAGATAATGGATCCTTTGCATTCCTTAAGCTGCTGCTTTACACTATAGTAATTCCCTTCACTGAAGCCAATGGCCATTGTTGGTGCTTTAAGATGTCTCCAGAGGCCCTCGACTGTCTGCTGTTGCCCTTTTGACTTCACAGTGGCATGCCAGTCATAATTTATCAACTGAATCCAGGTGTTTCCAAGCTTACCAGTAGACTTTATGTGCTTCAGAGATTCTTTGAAATGTTCAACTAGAATTGTCTCAGGTTTTCCTTCAGCATATCTTAGCAAGTTAACACACACAATGGGAACCATTCCAGGTTTCTTCTGCTTCGCCGCACTGACTTCAGATGATTTATTACCGTATCTTCTACCCAAACGTTGGTAGTATTGCAAGGTCCCATTATAAGGATCATCAGCAACATAAATCTCTGCTTCAACTGACACAGCATTTTTTATCTCTGCACCCCACCATATCGGTATAGTTCCACGCCGCCAGATGTATGAGCTGAAAGGGATTATTTGTCCACCCTTTTGAGGGGTCCAAACAAGCTGCTCGCACTCTACTTCATTGCCGGTGCCAGAACACGCATTTAGCCCACGAGCCAAATAGCGGGTTCCAGGATGTAACCGGCTACGGCGTGCAAGGAGAGCAACCATCCCACCTTGCTGGCCCGTACCTCCAAAACTTCGACACTCAGCAAAACCCTGCAAAAGAATGACACAGTGCCCTGGCAAACCAATGTCTTTGAAAGGCCTCGATAACCACCCATTCCACACAAATTCCTCATCCGGTTCCTGAAGAGTCATCCGACTTGGGAATGGCCTGGTAATATCCCTCGTTTCACAGAAGTAGTACTTGCCATCAATGTCAAGATCAGCCAACTCCCTGATATTCTTCAGTTCTCCATTCCCCTGGGCCTGAGGGTTTTGCAACTGAATCTTGACCCATTGACTCTCCACCACGGTATGTATACACCCACCTCCAGGTAGGCCTGGGACTGTCGCGCTGAGCTGTGTCGCAACGAGAAGCAGAGCGTAACTCCCTAATACAGCATACCCTAGCACAGCCTTAGCATATGTGGTACTCTTGGATAGAAATCTCGACCCATTGGTGATGTGGTTCAGGGCCGCTGCCTCGGAATCAAAGAGGTCCTCCCCCTGCTTCCCCTGGTACCGCAGCGCACCTGTGGTGGGGTCGACGGAGATCACCTGGGTGTCACCCGCTGTCGACAGGCTGACCACAATGTACACCTCATTTGTTTCTAACACAACGACAACGGCGGACGTGTTCCCCCGGGCGGACCTGCTGCGCATCATGGAGGTTCAGCTCAACCCCCCAAATTCGTGTCTGCACATAGAGAACTGATGTTAGTGGTATTAATGCGGAGTAATAGGCACCAAAATGCTTGGGCGGGTGCGCGCGGATCTCATGATTCGTGGGAGTTATTAGGCGGAGGCTTATTACTTACTAGGCGTCGGCAGTGACGCGGCACGGTGACGGTGGCAGCTCTAGGGCACAGCGGCAGTGGACTACATGAGAGATTTTAGAGCGGCAGTGGACTATATGAGAGATTTTAGAGCGTCATTAGGATGTAGTATATGGCAGGGCACGAGAGAGAGAGGGGCGGGGTCAAACTGAGGCCGATCTTGAAGAAGAGAGATCTCGCTGTGATCTTACCAGCAAAATGGATCGCGCCTCGGTGGATCTCCACTCCACACAAATCCAGCAGCAGAGTGGAAGAGACCCTCCGCGTCGAAGGGAGCAGGCGTGCTTCGGTGGGAGGAGGACTTGGCGGCGAGAGACGAAGGACGCGGGGGGCGGCAGCCACGCGTGAGGTGAGCTTTTGCGTTCGCGTCCCCGCCGCCGGAGCCCGGAGACCCGATCACGGACGAGGAGACGCAGCCTCTTCGAAGGAGAAGGATCAAATTCGGTCGGGAAGGCTGGAGATTGGGGATCGGGGAGGAAGAAGAGACTGGGAACCACAACTCGGTAGTATCTCCGGTTTCTTCCTGGGCTGGGATCTCCCCCTGCTTCTTCGGTTCGTTTGCCAAGACACGCGAGTCGTGTACTAGCATGGAAGAGGCACTGACGGATGGGACCCACAGGCTGCCGCACGGCACCACAGTTCTTACTTCCGAACAGTTCTGAGTTTAGGTTGTTGATGATTTTTAAAAAAAAGTTTGGATCTATTTCATGAGTTCACAAGAAGTATAAGATAAACAAGACGTAATTTTTATTATGTTTTGGACCACCTAACAATTACTACTGGCGCAAGATCGAGTTGTTGACGCGCCGTTGTCACCGCTCCCTTATCGGAACCGGCCTGACGTTGTTGATCACGGTCAGCAGGTTTTCATGCACGTACCCCTAAGGACCAACACCCTAGAGCCGAAGTCATCGTTGTTGAACACTTGAATTGATCTTTTTTTAAGCAAGGGGCAGGGTCACGAAGGATTCAGAGCTGCATATTAAATGGCAGTGGGTTTACAGATTACAAGGAGGCCCAAAATTAAAAGAAAGTTATAACCAGAACCACCACTTTTACACAAAAGACCCCAGAAATAAAATATGAAAAGCAACCCAATCCTTAGGAATCTTCTCCACCGCTGTACAGGAACAAGCTCGACGGCAGAAGTAGCGACGCCGCCATCGGGGACGAACCACTTGATGCGCCGCCACCGAAGATCCTTCCGCCGGAGAGGGGAGGCCTCCCAGATGGAGGTTGAAAATCCACCAAACCGTGGCCGAGGAGGGCCGTCGTTCGGCCATAAGAAGCAGAGGCAGGGCAGAAATCGCCGGCATGAGTCCTCTACTGATGAGCTCCACAAGGTTGCAGCAAATCCCCACCGGAGAGGATCACGCCAGAAAATACTCGTGCTCTCCCCCTGCCCACCTCCATGGTGGTTGAAGAGAGGAGAGAGACAAGCAGATCGAGCACTAACCTTCTCGGCGCTGCGAGCATCCCGCCATTGACCTAATAAACGCTGGCCAGCATCAACCTCCAGACTGCTGCCACAAGTTGGAGGAGGAGGCTTGAAGAATAAGAAGCAGTAGAGGTAGCCCAGTATAACATCCCAGTATTTAGGAACCAACGAAGGATAGATTTAGAAATTTGAGATATTGCATGCATTCATCTATGAAAATGTGGATAAATTTTTCGCCAAATAAAAACCTAAAGTGATCAAGGTTTCTTTCATACTTTGAGATTAGGTAGTCTTGAAGGATGATTGTTATAGACTTTGATATGATTTTTGTGGATTTATGTGTTTTAGGAAATGAAATTTGAATTTAAACTTAAGTGTTGAATTTATAGTTTAAAAGAATTCAGAGTTATAGTTGAGTATTATACTTGAATCAAGAGAAGATAATTAATACTCAAACTTTAAATAAATAACATAATCAATTAAATGAATATTTATTTATTCCATAAATAAGTTACACCAAGGTAACTTATGTAAATAAGCAACAATTTGTACAATAGTAATTGAATAGAAAAATAATATTTCTTTATTGAATAATGGTACAATATTTATTACAAAAGAATAAAAATAAAAAGTACAAAAGAATAAATTAAAAATTACAATTGAATCAGAGAGATATTACAAATGACTATTCTACAAAGAAAGCAAAACCTAAACTAAAGTCTTGATCTTCAAATCTGGTACCTGCAAAATAAACATAAACAAAAGAAAGAAAATTAAGGTTAAAAGGATATTACTCTCAGACTTGACAGTGAGGTGCACTGATCAAGGTTCATCATTGAGTAATATTTTAAAAAGGGGCAAGTTTCACCAATATGAAAGAATATATCTTTCATAATTTTAAGCCATAAGTCAAATACACAGCAAGGAGGGGCAAGTTTCACCAGACAAGTAAAAGGTAACTTGATAAAAGTAACTCTCAAATTCAGAACATATCCACAACCTGTGCAACAGGCACACATGCAGCACACACACACACCAAACTGCATGGTGTGTGCTGTCAGCACCACAACAACAACACAATCAAACAAAACTATCCACACAGCCGTGGGAAGCCAGCCCCACATCATTTTCTTGTTCATACACACCAAGGATAGCAGCCCGCAGCTAAACCCAGCCAAAGCCAAGCTAAATCACACCAATCAAAACCTTGGATCACACCACCCAAATGGTGACATAAGGAGGGGGTGGATCAGGTGGATAGCAAGACCAAGATCAAGCCATCAGGACCAGGAGATGAAGGGCTAGATCAAGGACAAGCCAGGAGCTGGAAATAACAGGAGAGCATCAGATCAAGTTAGCACAAGATCAACCACAGGAAACCCCAACATCAAGTGACAAAGGTGAGTAAATAGATCATCACATGATCTATCAGTCTAAGATTAGACAAGCATACATGATTTGGCTTTTACTCAAATTCTCATAAAACACCCAAATGGGGTGAATCCATCACTAAAGTTTTAAAAACTAAAAGCAACCAAAAAACTATAAAGATCCAACTTAGATCTTAGGACTACATCATTGATCTAAGCTATCAAGCTATATTTCAATTCAAGAATGAATATAGCCAAGAACTAAACCTCTAGGCACATCTCTTCAATAGGAGTAGCACCTTAGGATTTAATCTTATGGATCTATATAAGTTATCAAGCTTACAAGCATCTTTCCTCAACTTTGATTCAAGAAACAGTAGCTGGTATTACTACCAGAACCAATCCATGTGAATCAACAAGATAGAGGTCTAAATCCCTAAACCTCAGACCAACATCATTGGTTCTAGGGATGCAAGGAAAGATAATTCCACTTATCTATAATGCCAAGTCAATTTTAAACTTGAACAAGATCAAACCAAGTTATAGAATCTAATCTTGTGTGCCATACAAGGATGGTGTCACAAGAACAGTTCTAAACTAAGCAAGTTAAGCATCCAATCTTCACAACTACAACCAACCAACTATAAATCATTTTCCTGTTCTTAATCACAGGAATCATAACCAGGATATTCATATATATATCTTCACTATAGAAAAACATTTTTGTTCTCAAGCTATATATGAATTCTTAAGTCAACAGTACTAAGAAAGTGATTTCATCACACAACACTCACTGTCATCAACCAAGTAATGACAGTGGTGAGATATTAAACCACTAGATTTATCAAGTATTGCTTCTAGAGCAACTTTACCATCTGAATCATATAAAAATTAATTTAAAGAATCATCTGACAAACCACTAGCATCACATAGATAACCATCAGCAGTAATCCACAGCAAGTCACCACTTAACAGGTTCAAGGATCATCAACACATGATCCAATTCATCAAATATTTAATCAACAGAAGGATTTGAACCCTAAGCAGAACCAATCATCTTAATCAGGACAAGACAGTAACCAGGAAGGCCAATACCAACATCCAGCATAAGATGGCCTAGCACAAAGAGCATGAGAGGGGGAGGAACCACTTACCAAAAGTCCTCGCTATTGATTAGAAGAGGAAGCAGAGAAGGCCGATGAAGATGGCAGCATGGGGAGCACCCCCAAGGGGGCGCTGCAACCCACACAACACCAAGGAGGCGCCAATAGCCACACCTGGGGCGAAGAGCATCCCCACAGCACACGACAACAGCGGTGGCGTCAGCACCAACGCCAACCCCAAACCCTAGGGTTCGGCACGACATCGATCTGGCCGCAGGAGGGCTTCAGGTCCAAATCCAACGGGATAGGAAGGAAGAGCGGGGCCGACAACCTCATCCTGCACCACGGCGGCTGCCAGGGAGGTCCACGTCGGTGTGAATCACCGGCGGTGACACCGCTGACCACGGGGTCCGGGGAGGAGAAGGAGAGAGGTGAGCTCGAGAGAGAGAGAGAGTGATGGGATGGAATGGGCCAATACCCCTTCGGGGTGTTGTTTGCCTTTGCCCTACTGGGCCACAAGGGCCCAATAAAACGAAATAGACAGCCCAAATTGTTTAGAGCCTGTTTTAATAATTGGAAAAAGACCAAAATGCCCCTAAATTCAAATAAATTCTAGAAAATAAAATAAAAGTCCAAAAATTATAAATAAAATATTTTTGGATTCACAATAATCCAAACTATCCAAATCAGCTAAGAAATAAAAATTTATATATATAAATTTTATTAAGAATTTTGTAATTTAAATATTCCTTATAGAATTTTACAAAATTATTGAAAGATGATAAAAATAAATAAAAAAAAATCACTTTCATTATATATTAATATTGTAGTATTTCAAAAAAATACTAAACAAATATTTAATAACCATTTTTGGTATTCAAATGATAATTCTTGAAGGAATTATTAAATATATAATTCAAATAAAAGGAAATAAAATAAATAAATACAATATTCTATAAATATTAAAAAATATTAATATTTATAAATCCTTAATTAATTAAAAAGAATTTTTTCTATAATTTAAATAATGGGGGAGGTTACATATAAAGTTAAATAATGCATTACATTACTTTTGCATAATCATTTTGCTTCTTTAAATATTGTCCTTACCGGGCAATAATGATGTTTTTGTAGACATAGAAGCTCAAGATCCAGTGCAAGCATCAGACTTCACTACCTTGCAATTACAAGGCAAGTGCACCACTTGCTCATGTCCTTTGAAGAGTCTTTATCAAAGTATTTGCGTTGTGTGTTATCATCTATATTATAGAAAAAGAAAACAATATTTTCTCAAGATACTAAATCTTAGATATCATCCTAAGTGATGATATGATGGAGAAATAGAACTTAGGGTTCTAATTGCACTAATGATAAACAATTAGGGATTAATAACCCATGACATGAGTGGTTCCAGCGCCGTATATTATGCGTTAACCATGAGATTTGGAATGGGACGGAGAAGTCAGTTGTATCCTTTTCCTCTTGTATGGAGGCAAGACTACCTTAACGTGACGTTGTGATTTCTTATGTGGATCCAACATATGGGTGGGAACCCTTACTCCCCACACTTTTGGTGTCTAGATTATCTATGAATGGTGTTTAGGGAGATAGTCCATGTAAATGGTACTATTCCTGGCATCACTAGGTCATAGAGTCTTCAGGAACTCATCAGGGTTTTAGCCTGCCTGAAAGGGGGCTTAACGAAGGTGAGCCAGCCCCGGAGGATCGTGCAGACATATGAGGTTGCGGAGAGGGCAGTGATTGGCTTGGACCAACTACTGGGCCCCATATCATGGAATTGTGGACGGGAAAGTACTCCCGGTTGTGCAACAAGAAGTTGATCTCTCATGGGAAAAGTAATGCACCTCTGCAGAGCGTAAGAGCTGTAACTTGTTACTCCCTGTTCCAGAAAGGAGCTATGAACGCGGCAGGAAAGGAACTCCATGAAAGTTCTGGTCAACCTGTGAAGGCTGATGGCCATAGATTTTTATAATAAAATCAACATTTAAAGAAAGATTTATGAAAATTACATAGTGCCAAAAACTGATAGTCCGAGGTGGTAGATAGAGCATCAAACTTCCTACCTTGCATATAATGAATTTGCTGAGTAACGCTGTTACTCATCCTTTCCTTTGAATCCTTGCTTAGACTCTGAAAATTCCGAAGATACTCCAATGTATGCATCTGAGAGTCAAGAGGAGGTCTTCTATGAAGAGCCCAACCTATATGGAGCCGTATAAGGGGATGACTACGACATCATCTACGAAGGAGAATTCCAAGAGTCCAAATAAATACTATAGTTCTAGTAGCCACTTGATCCGAGCATCATGAACCCTATATAGCAATAAGTTGCTGAGCTCAATTTGGAGTTTAAGTTTTAAATTTGAAACTTCTGCTGAAACACTTATATTTTGGTTTGTAAGTTGAATCTTTTGGAAGTCTTGAACTTTCGATATTGTAATAATAATAATGTGTGTATGTTTGTAATATGGACCCGCAATGTTTCTGTTGTACCACTCTGAGGGATGTGATATTTACGGAACGGTGTTCTGTGAATGTTATGTCAACGACTATAGTGTACTACGCATGCAGTGGTATGCTGGGTAACCGCACCCAGGACCTTATTTAGACGACGAGCTGCGGTCTTCCACAACACTGTGACCGACTCTCTCCATGAGAGCTCAGCAGTGGAGGGAAGAGCGGCAGCATCAAGTTGGCCTCGATCCAGAGGAATCGTCTTGAAGCACTACAGGCGATCCTTATTCAGAGGGATGCAGGTGCGATTCCACTCCACCGATAGCACCACACGTCGGTGGAGCGTCGCGAGGCGAAAGGCGCACAGGGCGTGGAAGATCTGGCCGCCGGAGATCTCCAACCTACCCTCAGTCGGCACATGGGCACAACTCAGAAAAGCTAGATCTACAACTACTAAAAACAGTAAAATCCAACCACCTACTCCATCTCGAGGCCGGTCGTCATGGCCACCGGTGGGGAGGGAGGAGATGGGCGGAAAATGAGGAAGAAGGTCGACTCTCAAGGAGGGGTCGGGAAGAGACGAGGAGAAAATTACTCTCTGAGTGATTACGTGAATTGATCCAAAGGTTCAATCACCAAACGTGTAACACACGTAGACCAGATGAGATCGAGCACTCCATGGAGGCAGCAACCAAACGAATCCCCAGCCTCCTCGGCGTCGCTAACGAGGCGAACGAGGAGGAGGGTATACCTTATTTTTGTGCCGCACAACGTCGTCGTAGCCACCATAGCGTCAATGTCAGTTGACCAAACTCTAACTTTATGAACCTTTTACAACGTGAGCGCAGGTTTGAGGTCCCCACCCGCTCACAGAGAAGGCGAGAACCCGTCGATTTCGATGGTGAAGCGAGATGTAGATGGCGGCGGAGGGATAGGGTTCCACCCTAGCGGTCGCCTCTATTTTTTGCGGGAGGAGAGACGCTAGGTTGTTGTTGACGTTCTATTCAAAAAAATAGAGAAACGCTGAACGATCACCGATGCCGCTAGAGGGGGTGAATAGGCGGTTAAAAACTTTTATAAGATGGGCTTAACAAAGAAGAAATAAAACTAGCGTTTTTTACAAGCACAAAGCCTATATATATTATGGTTCACCTAAATGCACCAACAACTTATGCTAAGCAAGACAGGCAACAAAGTGATAGCAAGATAGATTACTTCAAGCACTAAGGCTATCATAATGTAAAGTGCATAAGTAAAGGGCTCGTATAAAGATATAACCGAGGCACGCGGAGACAACGATGTTTTACCGAGTTCCTCCCTAAAAGGGAGTATGTCTAGTTGGAGGGGTGGGCAGTACCAAGACTGCCAACGCAACAAGAGGCCTCACCCTATTCTCCCGAGTACCCACTACACGGAAAGCACCGATCCAATATGGTATACTTGAGGACGGTCACCAAACCCGTACAAGATTTAGACAATCTCCACAACTTAATTGGAGACTTCTAATAATTATCACCAAGGCCACTAACTTGAAGAGATCTCCACAGCTTAATTGGAGACCCCAAGAACTCACCACAAAAGCCACACAACCGTATAGAGTTCCAAGAACCCAAGAGTAACAAGCTTCTTAATTTCACCAACTAAATCCTCCGAGGAGAAATCAAACCAATGTATCTAATGCAATGGCAAGTCCTTCACTCTCAAATTCCACAAAATCTACAAATATCTATTGGAGGAATAAGAGAGGAAAAACACAAGAGGAAAACCACACGAGTCTTCAAGATCTAGATCCCAATATATTCCCCTTACTTAGAGGAGAGATGGATTGGTGGGATTGTAGATCTAGATCTCCTCTTTTTTCCCTCAAATAGATGCAAGAATCATGGGAGGAAGAGGGAGAGGACAAGCTCAAGAGATTCAACAATGAAGGGGCAAATAGTTTCAATGGATAAGTCCAATGGAGAAGAAAGGGCCCCTTTTATAGGGGGTCTAAAATCTGACTGTTACCTGCTGCGATGAGCCGTACTACCGGAACTAGAAGCGGTAGTACCAAACGTGACAGGTACTATCGAACTAGTACCGAAAGTGGTACCGGGCAAAAACATGCGGAGATAAAAAATCCTCAGATGCCACTGGTAGGACACGCTACACGATTCGGTACTACCGACAAGCGGTAGTACCGGAAAATATAGCGGTACTAACGGACAATGCGGTAGTGTCGGGAAGGTGGTACCGTCTAGGCCTGAGAGGGAGCATCGACTCTCCAAAGGGCTCAGACTCGTACGATACCGCGGGGAGGTACTACCGGTACCAAGCGGTAGTACCGGATGAAAAATCTGGTACTACCGGTTGGTACAGACAACACAGGTAGTAGTGGTAAAACGCAAATAACTTGAGCATTCGAACTCCGAATGGGATGAAACTATTTTTTTTTTGGAAATATAGCGACGAGTAGAATCCAAAAAAGGGAGAAAATATCAAGTATTGTTATGTGAGATACCTTTCTTGGTGAGGAGCAGGAAAACCTCTAAGATCAAAGATGCAATAAGATATAAAAGGGAAATCCATTTTTTATGAACTAGAGCTTGTTATGAATATTATCACAAGCTTTAAAAGCTCACATGGATAAGATCCAAATAACAACAAAGAAAGATAATGTTAAGTATGAAAAGGTTTGAGCTCTCTCCGAACGATATGATCGAGTTACTCACTCGAGAGCCCCTCTTGATAGTACGGCTATCTATCCTAAATTCGGTCTACCAACTAATAACATGAGACCGGCAAAAGGAAAAACTTATCAAGATTATACATTTGCCTTGAGCATTCCACTTGAACTCGATATAGACGATCTTGTCCTTCTCGAGATGGAACTTTCTTGATTGCTCCTGCTCGCGCTCGCTTGATGAAGACTTGCAACTTGCTCCCCCATACACCATGGAGAAACCTCTTCTTTGAGTTTGTCTTCATCGATCCATGATCACATGAGGAACTCCATCTTATTTTTCAAGACACTCTTGAGCTTCTTTTCTTTATTCTTCTTCTTCTACACGATTTCGATAGGCCCAAATCCCTTGGACATTGCTTCTTCTCCTTCATTTCTTCTACCTTGAAGACAACACATACACCAAACGATGCCACTGGAAAATTACTAAAAGTGCATTGTAATGCAAAATATTAGTCTATAGAAATTGTTATTAATTACCAAAACTAAACATGAAGACCCACGTGCTTTTTCAAACGTTCGTATTTTATTGAAGCATCTTGAGAAGAGGCTTTAAATTGTAGCACTTTAAACATGTTTTGCAGCGCGCTAGAGGCACTTGTAGCACGCACATCTCGCTGTTGTTTTGTCGAGCACTGTAAACTGCGTTTCCACAAACTTTTTTGTTTGCATATGTGCCACAATCAGGTCTTAGATTTTATAAGAAAGCTCCTATAATTTTTTTGGGATAAGCAATCAAGTCCAGCGCTACACCGTCTCTGCTTCATGGGAATCGATCGAGATGATCTCCAGTTGCGTTGACGAGCGGCGAATTTCTAGGCGGGCCAGGCGCGGGCTGCGGGCGGTGCAGAGCTCCAAGCTCGGGTGGCAGGCCAAGCACGGTTGGCGCGGAGCTCCAGGCTCGGGCGGCGGGCGGCGGAGCTCCATGGGCTCAGGCAGAGCTTCAGGCGGGCGGCAGAGCTCCAGGTGCTCGGGCGGAGCTCTGTGCGAGCGGCGGGCGACGGATGGCGGGCGACGGGGTTGGCCTGATCGTGGCTGCCGCAGAGGTGCGCGCGGGTGAACTTTCAGGCGGTAGTTGGGCATTAGGCGTGGACGGGAATTTACAGCGCAGACTACTCCGAGCTACAAATATACCGCTTTGGATTGCGTTTTTAGTGCGGCGCTGCAACTTTTTTTTTGGATGCGCTCTATTTCATAGCCGTTGAAGCGCGTTTTTTTACCACCCACGCCTAAAACGACCATTTTTAGCGCGCGGAGCATTTTTACAGACTCGCTCTCAAGACACACGGGCAGGATCGTCGGTCACCGGACTGTTTTATAGTCCAGTTTCCTGCTGCTTTGTAGCGACGAGTTGTTGCCGCTTCATTCCATTTGACAGTGAACTGGAATTGTTCAACAGTTCGGCGTCGCTCTCCATGACTGCCTCGGTTTCGTTCTGTCCACCAGCTCCAAAGGAAAGTGATCATTTTTAGCCTTCCTCTTGCCGACAATAGCATAATTTCCGGAAACATTTTTGAAGCCGAGCAGATGGAAGCAATTTCAGCCGGGCGTCCTCTAGCATCAAGAAAAGAGTGAAAATAGCGAAAAACAAGGTGGCATTGGTTTTAGAGAGACTTATATATTCATTTAATTTGGCCATATGCTTGCTTGACAGGGATGGCATTAATCCAATCGCCACATGGTGTGCACGTTTTCTGCGTCTATGGTGATGTTCTTTCAGCCAAATCCCAACCTGAAGTAAGCTATGTTTGGCAAAGTATTCTATAAGGAGTTGAGGTTTTGAAGGAAAGAATTATTTGGCAGATTGGAGATCGTTTACGAGTCCGCATTTGGGAGGATCTGTGGTTTCCTATTGGAGGTACACATAAACCTTCCACATATAAGGGTGACTGAGTTAGAATGGACCTGGGAACTAAATGATGATACCATACATTCATGCAAGTATCATCTCCTTTCGTAACACTTTGAACATCCCCATTAGAGCAAAAGCTGAAGTTTTTTTTTGTCTTGGCATTTTGATATCAAAGGGCAATTCTCAGTTCTACAAAGTTCATGTTGAGATGGAAAGAAGTGATATGACTCAGCAGGAGGGTGAAGGATCCGAGTCAATTCAGATTTCAATGCTTTTTTTTGCATTGGCAAAAGCCCATGTATCACCTTGTACATGGAGTGTTGAGACCCACTTTCCTAGAGTCTAGATTCTTTAGATTTAGACATTTCAAAAAGTGTATATATATATAGATTTGGTCTACAAGCCTATAAAATTTGGTCAGCAATTATTTTTACGTGTGCTCAACGCAAGAAAAGGCAAATATGTGGATACATATTGGATGTAAAAGATACATGCGTCCTTTCATGTAGCTACACATAGTAACCATAGCCGATGACAAACCGATGGGGAGGTCCAAACCCCAACCCTACATCAAGAAGAGAAAACCAAAACTACACGCAGTGGTTTAGGTTTAGATTCCCTCCACCTATAGGAGCGATAATTGGAGAGGCGGGTCAAGAGCGTCAACATGCAAAAATATGATTCCCTTGTTATTTGGAGGTGGAGAATATAACAGAGATACTTGCCCACAACTTCTACTCAACTACAGGATTACCCGCGCGTTGATGTGGGTACTATCTTCCTATCTTCCGCTGCATTTTCTAATATAGTACAAAGTTATGAAAGAAAAAAAAATTATGTTTTGTGCACATACAAAAATATTTTAAGGATGGTCACAAGAGCATTATTTGCACGAAATTATGTAGAAAATTGAAAGGAACGCATTTGGATGTTAGATCCATATGAGTGTCCTTTTTTATTAGTTCACCATCTTCTAGAATAAAATAAAACTATAGAAGGGAAAATTCGATGATTAAACATGAATTTTTTTAGGGAAAGATCACCCTACACTCCAAATCTTCCACCGGGGAAATCACCTGCAAGTCTAAAAAACGAAGAAAAAATATTGAAAAACGGGTGATGTACAACAATATAAGTATATCCGTCAAGATAATTGTTTTACTCCATCGGATGTGAAACAGTACCTTGAACCTGAAAAGGGGACACCATTATTAAGTCGGCATAGAAATGCTAACAAATGAACAAAATGAGCTAGTTTCATTACAATACTAACGAACCGGGAAGGTGAGGGAACTGTGTTGGGATCAAGGCATGGGAGGTAGGGGCGCTCCTAGCCGGCGCGTGGGATGGAGGCGACGTTGTCGATCGACACGTGGGTTGAAGGAAGAGCTCCCATATAGCACGCTAGAGGGAGGCATGATACGCAAGGTAGACATGATGGGATCCTGGCCATCAGCGAGAGTCAGACCGACAAGGAGAAGGTGGAGGTCGTGGGGAAGGAGGGGATATTGGGGATAAGGGAGAGAGGAAGGGAGGGAAGAAATTGATTGAGATTGTTGGATCATAGAGAATCCAATAGTAGGGCATCATGATCTATATGGGACTTAGAGTTTGACCAACCAGGATGCGGAGGATCCGCCAAGGGTCTTACGAAAAAATACTTAGTAACATTTTGATAACATTGTTAGAGTACGTATATTATGAAAACTACATAAAAAAATTAAAAAATTGCGCAGTTGGTCATTTTATGTGTAATAGTTGCAAGGAAAACGATAAACATGGATTTTGACAAATCTTGTAAAACCCCTCACAAAATAGACTATCATCAACAAATATTCATGACTTTCAACCCAAATGACCATGTTCATGGCCATATACATGGCATAGTTTGTGGTAATGTCTCCATATTTGATACAAATATGCATCTCTACATGAAAAACAATGTTTATGAAGGGTGTTTTCATTTTTTTCACAAAAAATCATTTTCAATTTCTAAGTGCCAAAATGGTTTTTTTGTGAATTCCATCACTCCACATTTCACTCAAACTAGACAAATTTGATGGACAAGGTCCAACCTTTAATGAATTTCCAAGCTTTGTAGCTACCTTTTCCTATTTAAATGACTTTCTGTCGATTGTATAGAAATTAACTCAAATTTAAACTGCAAGTGCATGATAGTTTGCTTTAATAATTTTCTAAAAAATCATTTTTACATACACAAGTAGTCATTGTATGGGAGATCCACCAAGAGTTTTGCAAGTTTCAACCACTTGGTACAAATGGTCATGCCGACAACTTTGTCACCATTTGGAGAACTACATAAGAAAAATCAAGAAAAACTTGAACATTGGGTCCTTTTATGTGTAATAGTTGCAAGGAAAAATGATAAACATGGATTTTGACAAGTTTTGCAAAAAAATATTTACAAAACGGACTATCATCTACAAATGTTCATGACTTTCAAGCCAAATGACCATATTCCAGACCATATACACTGCATAGTTTATGATAATGTATCCATATTTTGTATAAAGGTGCATCCTAGCATGGCAAACAATTTTCCATATAGAGTTTCCATTTTTGCACGAAAAATATTTACCATTTTCTAAGTGCAAAAAAATGTTTTTTGAATCAGCTACTAGAATATGGTGCAAATGGCACCATTCATATTTTCACTCAAACTAGAACACACACATTTAATGTACATTTTTTAACTTTTTGGAAGTTTTTTGAAATTATTTGCTAATTTTAAGACATGAACTGCATTTCTAGCTATTTATCAGATCATATTCAATTTTGAACTACATGTATACAAAAATGACCTATACATTCATGAAAAATCCATTTAGGTACTTATATATATTTAGCTCCCTCAAAAAAATAAACTCAAAGTTTGAAAGCATGCACTTGAAAAACAAAATAAACACATGCATTTTGTTGCTTTTTAGCTGTTTGTTGAATGTTTTATAGAACTCCCGGTGAAACCCCTTGGGGAGTGTCTTGTAGGAAACACTCGGCAAGGACCCTCATTTTCCGAGTTCTTTTTACCGAGGTAACACTTGGAAAAGTTTCTGTTTGCCGAGTACCTTTTTTAACCAAGTGTTTTCTATAAAATACTCGACAAAGGTCTTATTTGCCGAGATGGACAAACACTCGGCAAACATCAAGACACTTGCATATAGCATGTTTCATGTAGTGAAGTAGCCAGTGGATTCAAACTTGACTACTTTTTTTATTGAACTGCAAACTTGACTACTTTTTTTTTGAACGGTAATAGGGTGCCGAAGCACCCTAAATATATAGTAGCTCAGAAACATTGTACATCGTGAATTACAAATCCCAGATGCTGAATCAAGTCGATTGCAGCAATCACATGACAAGAGATATTGTTATGAGCTAAGTTTCTGCAAGAACTAGTAGGCTCGGATCGAAGAGATCTTTTTGCCTATTGAGCGCAGTTGTGAGCTACTCCATTAATCTCCCTCAAAATATGGAAAGTTGATGCCTTGAGATGTTGAGCTAAGTTCTGGAACTGAATAGCCTGTCTTCGGATTTTCCACAGCATGTTTTGATCCTTGGCACCCGGTGCAACCGCTGCCTTTGCAAGCTTTGTCAATTTGAAGGCAGTTTTCAGTAAGTTACAAGCAAAGGCCTTATTTGCCGGAGTACCCATGGTCAACTCGCTAGTAAGTTAAACAAAGCATCAACACATGTTTGGCAACTCAATCGATATGTACATTAGCTAGCTATAACACGAATGCTACTAATCTTCCGTCTCGTTGATCAAATCAAACACACCAGAGAAGACCCCAAATTTTGTGGATAACCATTATCTTTGCAATGTCTATTTGTCCATATGGCAAGAACTCACATATATAGAGGGTTGCTTCTGGCGACGGTTGCCCTTGGTGACGACGACCGGTCGAGCAGGTTAAGGAGATTAGGAGAGCAGTCAATTCAATTGCACCCTATTGTTTTTTGGAAAAAGACTAGCTAAATTAAAATTCCCTATATATGTGTTGATGGTGAGCCCATTCAATAAGGTCTACGGGGTAGAAGAAAGCTGCCTTGACGTGCACCAGATCTCGGCACCTAAACCCTAGGCTAGCCACTTGTATAAATCACCCTACGGCTAAGCTAGCTAACTCACGCAAGAACACTTCATCACTCCACCGGCTTAAAACAACGCAAAAGAAATGGAGGTCGTGTCATGGTGTGTCGTTCGAGGCTTCCTCGGCAAGTACCCGGCAGAGATCATGGCGTCTCTCGCCGCCTGCTTCCTCTTGATCCTCTTCAGGCTTCTCCGGCGGCGGGACGGGCTGCCGACGAACTGGCCGGTGGTCGGCGCGGTGCCGGCGATCAGCGTGAACGCCGGGCGCGTGCACGACTGGCTCACGGAGTTCCTGCGCGCGGCGCCCGGGATGTCGCACGTCATCAAGGGACCCCTGGGCTCGCCGGTGGACGTCCTCGTCACGGCCAACCCGGCGGACGTGGCGCACATCTTCACCGCCAACTTCGGCAACTACCCCAAGGGCGAGGAGTTCGCAGTCCTCTTTGACGTGCTCGGCGAGGGCATCTTCAACGCCGACGGCGAGTCGTGGGCGTTCCAGCGGCGCAAGGCGCACGCGCTGCTCTCGGACGGGAGGTTCCGCGCCGCCGTCGCCGCGAGCACCGCGCGCAAGCTCGGCGACGGGCTCGTGCCGCTCCTCGACGGCATCGTCGCCTCTGGCGCCGTCGTGGACATGCAGGACGTGTTCATGCGCCTCACGTTCGACCTCACGGCGATGTTCGTGTTCGGCGTCGACCCCGGCTGCCTCGCCGACGACTTCCCGCGAGTGCCCTTCGCCGCGGCCATGGATGACGCCGAGGAGGTGCTGTTCTACCGGCACGTGACGCCCATTGCGTGGCTGAGGCTCCAGACCTACCTGAACATCGGCCACCACAAGAAGATGAATCAGGCTCGGCAGGTGCTCGACGCGTCCATCGCCGAGTTCGTCTCGCTCCGGCGAGAGCGCAACGCCAGAGCCGACGCCACAGGAGGCGAGACCGACGAAGACGGCGCCGACCTGCTCACGTTGTACCTAGCGTGCCAAGGCGAGGTCGGCAAGGAAGGCGCCGAGTTCGACCGGTTCTTGCGCGACACGACGCTCAACCTCATGATCGCCGGCCGTGACACGACCAGCTCCGCACTGACATGGTTCTTCTGGCTTCTCTCCAACCACCCCGAGGTCGAGGCCAAGATCCTCGCCGAGCTCCGCGATCACCCGTCGACGTCTGGCCAACACCGCACCGCCGCCGAGCTGAAGCGCCTCGTCTACCTCCAGGCGGCGCTGTCGGAGTCGCTCCGGCTGTACCCACCAGTGCCGTTCGAGCACAAGGCGGCAGCGCGCCCGGACACGCTGCCGAGCGGCGCGGCCGTGGGGACGACGCGGCGGGTGATCGTGTCTCTGTACTCGATGGGTCGGATGGAGACGGTGTGGGGCAAGGACTGCATGGAGTTCCGGCCGGAGCGGTGGCTGTCGGCGGCGGGGCGGCTCCGGCACGAGCCGTCGTACAAGTTCGTGGCGTTCAACGTGGGGCCCCGGACGTGCCTCGGCAGGGATCTGGCGTTCTCGCAGATGAAAGCTGTCGTGGCCGCCGTCGTCCCCAGGTTCAGGATGGAGGTCGCCGGCGCTGAGGCGATACCCAAGCTGTCCATCATACTCCACATGAAGGATGGGCTCAAGGTGAGGGTGCACAATAGACAAGACGATGCGAGCAAAGGTACTAGCTAGGGCAACGTGTGTATCCTTGCAAACCATATACATGTAGGAGTGTATATGGTGGATGCCGAGATTGCCTTTGGTGGGCCATATTGGAGGTCTGCAAAACTGTATATCAACGATGGAGCTATCAAGATTGGGTAAGGAGGTGATCCTTTTTTTTTTGGTGGCTGTTGTGGTACCAGAAAGAGGTGACGGATGTTGGCGTTAAGCTTAAAGGATTCTTCGATCTGGATGTAATTTCTTGGCTTGTGGTGTTTTGCGCAAAGGCTTGTGTTCTACTGTATTTTAGTTTTATCCGGTTGGTGTGTACATGGCTTGTATTATCACACGATGTGCATCCGAGTACTCGTCAAGGGAATGCTAAGCTCGCAATGTAAAATTAGATGTGCACATCTAATTTTCATATATATCTAAAAATAGTCAGAAGTTTTGGTTGCCATGGTTAGCCCACGGATGGCTCTCTCCTTAATTTTTTTTGAGAGATAACAAGTTACAATTGGGTTAGGATCGGGTTGTTTAAACCGGATACAACTATATGTCTAATACACCCCCTTAATCTAAACCGTCGTGAATAAGGTTAAGATTGGAACTAAAACGACTAAGCAGCTGACTGAAACAGGCTTAGTAAACATATCAGCGAGCTAATCTCCAGAGACGATGAAACGAACTTCGAGAGTACCTAGAGCAACCTTCTCGCGAACAAAATGGAAATCAACTTTGATATGCTTGGTGCGAGCATGAAACACCGGGTTAGCATACAAGTAAGTGATGCCCAAATTATCATACCATAAAACTGGAGGCTTGCACTGATGAACTCCGAGCTCCTTGAGTACTGATTAGATCCAGGAGGCTTCAGCAGTACCATTTGCAAGATCCTTGTACTCCGCTTCGGTGCTGGAACGAGATACGGTGGGTTGCTTGCGGGAGCTCCAAGAAACCAAGTTGGGTCCGAGAAAAATAGCAAAGCCACAAGTGGACCGCCGATCATCAGAACAACCCGCCCAATCAGCATCGGTATAGATATTCAGAAGAGTAGACAAAGACTTCTGAAAGAGCAAACCAGTAGAGACAGTGCCCTGAACATACCGAAGGATCCGCTTCACTGCATCATAATGTGCTGAAGTGGGCCGAGCAAGAAACTGACAAACCTTGTTGACTACATAGGAGATATCAGGGTGTGTCGACGTCAGGTACTAGAGACCACCCACTAAACTCCGATATCGAAAAGCATCATCAGCAGAAAGAGAAACACCATCATCACGTGAGAGCTTGACAGACGTCGACATCGAAGTACTGACATGATGACAACCCTCCATGTGGGCGCGATGAAGAAGATCCAAAGCATACTTATGATGAGTTAACCGCATGCCCACATAAGTGTAGGAGGCCCCAATGCCCAGAAAGTAATCAAGACGTCCAAGATCCTTAATAGGAAATGTCTGAGCCAAGGTGTGCACAAGACGATCCACAACAGCCTGAGAGGAGCCCGCAATGACAATATCATCAACATAAACCAACATGTAGACGGACACTCCACCATGACACTACTAGGAAATCATTCATCAGTGGCGCATCGATATTGGGCTTCTGTGGCGCATATCAGAGACGCCACTATTATGTCGCCACTGATGAAAACTTCTGTGGCGTGTTTTGAAATGCGCCACAGAAGTCATGATACTTCTGTGGCGCATTCTGGCGGATGCTCCACAGGACTCTGTTTAGTGGCGCATTCTGAAAAATGCGCCACTGAAGTGTTATGCGCCACAGAAAGTAAAAAAGATGCGCCACTGGTTTGTATATCAGGTATTAAAAAATCATACTTGTTCAAATATACAGTATTATACATGTATTATACAGAAACAGTATATTTGACTTAGTATATGAAAACAAATATAATACAAACACGAATATAGTGCCATCACACTACTTAGAGCCCGATCAAGGTAGACAAGTGGTCATCATATTACAATACAAGTCAAAGGTGGTGAATATTTATACAAGTGTTTGGTACAAAGTTCACCATCTCATCACATTACAAATGAAGTGTTCACCGCCTACACTAGAATCAAACAGAATACAACTGTGATAACAGTGAGCAAGAGCAAGAACACTAGCAATATCTTCATCCGGTTCTCCTTTCACAGGTGGTTCCTCCACTTGGCTACCGCCTCCTCTCGAGTCGCGTATCCTTTGTAGTTGTTGCTGCTAAACTTGTTCACCTGTTTCTGACAGTCCTCCCACTCATCGTAGACTCCTGAAACCCAACCCTTGTACACCACGTACCACTTCGGCATCTCTATAGGTAAGGCATATTAGTAAATCATGCAACAGAAAGAACTAAATTGGTTCACATGCATATATGTTCACATAAACTAAAGCAAAAGATCAGTAAACATAGAAGATAGCACATCGATCACAATCATAGAACTTCGACGACAACGACCACAATAGTGAAGTTTACAACATACGACCACAGTAGTATATAGTTTGTGACACAACACTACACACAGACATCTATGATAATTCTAGGCGCACACATCGATCATTGTTGAGAACTGCTAACGCTCGGCTTCGGGAATGGTAGATAGCCATCCTTCGTCATCCACGTCATGTTGTCACCCTGCTTATGAAGAATATTTTCAATCTCCTTCTTAGTCAACCCTCTGTTGTGTTTTAGGACCCCTCCCTTTGTGTTGACATCTTCCACGATGATTTCCGACAACTTAACCTGGATGCGATGGAAGTCTTCTCTAAGATCATCATCGTCGCTTCGCGCCAAATTTTCGGCCCATGCTCGGAGACTAGATGGCACAGTTAGGTTCTGGCAATCCCGGACAAACCCTTTAAGGCGATGCATGACGTAGAAGGCCTCCATGGCACCGCCAGTAGCCGGCTCCTTGACGCAGGGGAACTCGAGCACGTGCTTGAAGACGTGCTTGTCATCCTTGATACATTCCCTGTTGTTGACGAAGGGGCATCCCTTTCTAGCGTAGCCCTCGAGAGCCTCATTCAGAACACCCCTTATTCTGGTGTAGTCGTTCTTCTTCTTCTGACTCGCCGAGTTGAAATACGATGCTATCGAGTACTTTGTGGAAATGACGATGAGTGTGCAGTATTTGTCTCTACACAACACGATTGAAATGGGATGTTGGAAAAGGGCAAAGGAAGAAATCTATAAGAAAGCATAAGTTACCAATGCTAGGGTGTGTGTGTACTTACTCGGGAAAGAAAGGCAAAAGAAGCGTGTTCGTCCTCTTGTGGTCCACCATGAACTTCTCGAGGTACGACGTCGCCTTGGCACGCGTCTCTGATCCTTCCCTCAACTGGCTATCACGCATGTAGTAGGCATCCACTATCACGATATAGGTTTGCTCTCTCTTGGTATTCATCGCCAGATTGAGCGCGAATAGGCGGACCATGTTATAGTCCAGCCGTTTCGAGAGAAACAGCTTGAAGACGTCCTCGTATGCTATGAAGAACATGTTCGCGGGGGCTTCATGGACGAAGTCCACGTCCGATGGCACCTTGACAGTAAAACCAGCTAATTTGGATCTTTGTATTTAAGAAGAATGCCCTCTAGTGTCTTGATACTATCACTCAGAGCGAGCATATGTCCACCAGCAAGGCGAAACAGCTCCAGAGTCAGTATCGCTTCACCGGCTATATGTATCCGGGGCAAGCCATCCTCGCGGGATGGTACGACGTCATCCTTAGCCCGGATCCTCTTCGGAGGGGGTTGGCTCTCGGCTTTCTTACCTCTGTTCATGTGCTTCTTCGTCTTCTGAGCAGGCTCCTCCACTGGGGATGCTAAGTGCTCAACGGCCGCCTTTTGGAGTGTGCTAGGGCTAAAGATGAATCCAACAGGTTTCTCCTGTTGATCGGTGGCCGGAGGCGTCTCTTGAGATAAACCATGGAAGACCAGGCGTTGCGTGCATGTAGTGGGACGCCCACCTTGACTGTCGCGAGCGACGAAGGGTTCTTCATCCATAGCAGGCATGTACAATCCTATGCCGGCGCCAATGTTGATATAGTCGTCGACATTGACAAATTCTTCATCATCATCGTTGTTGCCGCCATGTGGTGATGGTGGTGGCGGGGGCGATGGTGGTTGTGTTGCGACGGCTTCGCCTTGGGGCGGCCCACACGCTCCCAACAGTTGTTGGTGGCGACTGGTGGTGGCGACGACGATAGGTGGCTTCCGAGGTGGTGGCCGGACGATCGAGGTGGCGCCAGTGACAGGTGGCATATGAGGTGGTGGTCGGACGATCGAGGTGGCGCTACTGTGCCCCATAAGACGAATCTGAATCTACAGCCATGTCAAGGGCCAACCGTGGCATTCTGCAGGGGTCTTGTGTTTGTCGGCTCCCTGAGGTTGAAAAGGGGGTCCATGTCGTCGCACCCTGGCAACACCCGAGCAATCCGGACCCTCGTCACGGCATCGTCCATTGCATTGTTGTGCATCGTGCGGTTCGCCGGTTGTATGATATTGCCCTTGGCAACATCCGTCAACTCGCCGCCGACAACTTTGTGGAGTAGTATGCAAGCAGCGTCCTGAGTCAAAACACATATGTGTTGGGCATCATGATCGAGGTGGCAGTCACCAAAGGTGCATAAAGAAGATGGAGAGGAGTAACTAATTGGTTACCTTGGTGAGGGCGTTGATCTCGGCTAATGCCGACACACGGTCGGTCCTGGCGGTAGACCTATCATCAGCATTCTCCCTCGGTACTGGTGCTGCCGCCGGCTGCGGCTTGGTATTTTTGGCGGGAGCAGCTGGGGAAGTTGTGTGACGACTAGCTCTTGCGGTTGCGCCACGGCGATGGTGGCCGGCGGGGTCACCAAGTCCAGCAACGTGTTAACGTTGATGCTCGAGTTGCTGCCGCTAAAGCTGGGGACGTGTGTCGGCCCCTGTCGACCTGCCGCATTCCAAACAGCTAGCCCCTCCATGAACCCAGGGGGGTGATCGCGTGAAGCTTCTCCTCCAATAACTTGTCCATTGCTTTCTCGTCCACTTTTTCCTCTAATGTCTTCACCTTCAACTTCAGCTCTTCAACCTCGGATTTATCTTTAGCCGCCCACTGGTTCTTCCTCTCCCTCCTCTTCTTTGCGTCCTCTTTGTAGTACTCGGTAAACTTCATGCTTGTACCGAAGTCGGACACACGGCCAGCTGATTTTGTCGGCAAATTCTTCTCCCTCTTCTTCTAAGTGTCCATATCCCTATTGAAAACAATGTCCCATGGCTCCGCCGCCGAATCCTGGGACGACAAGTCCTCGGTAGCATTCAATTCCTTCTCCTGCAGAGAGACAAGGAGAGGTGAACCCATGCATTTAGATTCTTGGCTTAATTATTTTAATGAGAGATCCGCGGTAAATTCCTTACCAGCTCCTCCTCAAAGGCCTTCACATCCGGGTCGTCGGTGATGAACTCCCCTGTAACAGGGTCCAGGTAGTAGTGGGCCTGGACAAATTGTCGGATCTGTAGGTTTGTGATTTTATGCCATGGGTTCTCTTTACCCAGGCGTTCAAGCTCGGCGTCCTCCTTGTCCCAAATGGGATGTTTCCCTCTGTATCCTCCCCTTCCAAGCCGGTGGTTACCTATGTTCTTCTCTCGCATAGTCTTTACCCACTTAGTCCATGCTTTAGAGTAAGCGGTATCTAAGTCCGCCTTGAATATCTTGAACTCTTCTTCGTCGAGCATCGGATTTTTCCTACTTATAATCTCCCAGCTTTCACCTTTGTCAATGTTGTTCTTTACCCGGGTTTTCTAGCTGCTCAAGGCGTTGCTCATATTTGTCAGTGCTAGTTTGTTCACCGAGTCCTTACTCTCCAGGTTTCTGAACTTCTCTGGGAATGTGTATTGCTTGTGAAGCTTCTTAAGGAGGTTCTCGACCAAAGCATGATTACGTCGGATGTACTTCGTGTTGATCGACATGCTTTCCCGGACAATGCACCCGAGTTGCATGCCGTACCCGCAGGCAAGCGATGCAGGCGCAATGGGTTTGCCACCTTTTGTGACCTCGGTGAACTCATCACAGACGTTGGCGAGCACTTTCGGCTTCCGGTCCTTAATCTCCTTCTTCTTCTGTATAGCGGTCGGGTTGCTGCTACCACCATCTGTGTGCTTGCCGCCATCCGTGGTGGTGTTACCCTCCTCCCCGCCTTCACTAGTTCCATCGTAGTCGTCGCCGTCCCCCTCGTAATCTGGATCTTCCTCGTTGCCCCCAGCACCTCCGACGACGGTCGCCGGTGGTGGTGTCATTCTCATCTCCTTCGCCTCCTCATGCTCTTGGGACGGCCCCCAGAACGATTTGTTGGCCTCTCGGGCTAGATCCTCGACGCTCATGTGTTTAGAAGGACCGATCTCATCGTTAGTCGACATGTTTGCGCTTTATTACTAAAAAAGAGGCAAAAAATTAGCACAAATATCGACCGAAAAATTTGGCATGACCTTTGCTAATTTTTGGACCTACGAGTGCTCATTTCTCAACCGAAACGGAAGTGAATCAACACTTCGTGAGAAACGGGCAACTCAATTGAAATCCCTGCAAGAAAAAACACCCCAGCCCCATTGATAACCTCATTGACACCATCCATCATCATCCAACACCATCTCATTCATAAAATAAACAAACTCTGCAGCACCATCTCATTCACAGATTCAAATGAAGCATAACAGATCCTAGTAGAAATCAAAGTATATTAAATAATGGACTATGAGCATTACTGAACCATAGTAAACAGCAGCCCCATCATCCATCATCAATCCATACATATAACAGCAGCCCCATCATCCATACATAAACAACAGCACCACAGATAACACCATTTTATATAAATAAACAGCAGCATATCATATCATATAAATAAACAGGTGAATAAAGATAAACAACAGATCATTTACAACCAGATAAACATGTTTATTTATATGTTTTACAACCAGATAAACAACAGAAACTATATTGAGGCCAATTGAGGCCAACAGGAAGGATGACTAAAACGCTACTGTTAACATCGTATGCAGTCACGGTGTCGCTTCCCTCTTGTTTAGTGCTCTTTACAAGGTGCTAATTGGGGTAGTCCCACCGGATTCACCAGAAAACTTTTCGATGTGTAAAAGTTGGCATCATCAATAATTATATTATGGTTTATTTCTTGTCGAGAGCATATGAAACTTAACCACCCATGAGTATTGCGTCATGGGTCACTCACTACATAATCGATACCATGAGCTGTGTATTGATTTCAGAGTGTCATCTCAAAAATGTTGTGTATTGATTTCAGAGTGACATTTCATCGACAACTACTGAGCAGTAAATTCCAAAAAAAAATACTTGAAGTGGTAAAAATAAAAATACACATGTAATGATATAAATGTTCTAGTGCGGAGTATGTAGCTATTCTATTACTCTGGAGTAGTTGTTTACTATGCTTGTATTCATGAGTCACTAGACAAATGATATAAATGGTATATCATGCATATAAATGGTATGGGATATCATACATATAAATGGTATATCATGCATATAAATGGTATATCAGTTTACTATGCTTGTTTACTTTGCAGCACTAGACAAATGAGTCACTACATGCATATCATGAGTTGTGTATTGATTTCAGTGTGTCATCTACATTGCAAGCAAGATATTTAATTGACAATTAGTAAGCATTAAAATCTAGAAATAAAAACAAAAATACGTGCATCTAATGATATGTAAATGTTCTAGTCCGGAGTAGTTGTATGCTTGTATTCATCGTATGGGATCATGTTTGCAGCACTTGCCAAATGAAGAAACCAACAAGGCAAAGGTAAAAAAAAAGAAGTCATAGATTTGATTTTCAAAGGCCGTACGTCGGTCTCGCCCATCAACCTAGCTGCTAGCTTAGATAACCCGGAACATTGACACAAACGTTAGTAGATCATAGTGCCCTGAAATGTCACCTCCATGACCGCAAGATCTTACAATCACTCACTCCATTTGTAGCAATCCTAATCAGTTAGTAGCAATCCTAATCGGTACCAATCAGTTAGTAGAAAATTCTAATCCTAACCCTAATCAGTCAGTTAGTAGCAATCCTAACCTAATCCTAACCATAATCAATCAGTAGCAATCTTAGTCAGTAACCTAATCAGTCAAATCCTAACCCTAACCATGGGGACAAAAACCAAGATAGAGAGCATGTACCGCGGTGGCGAGACGACGCGGGATGGGGAGGTGGTCGTGGCGGCGGTGCTCCTGCTGCGGGACGGCCCTTCTCCTCCTAGGTCGCGCGCGAGACGGGCTCTGACGGTGGCGACGACTAGCTTCCTCCACGGGCTCCGACAGCGGCGACGGGCTGGCGGCGCT
The DNA here is from genome assembly GCA_023614405.1 of Avena insularis. Classification (NCBI taxonomy): domain Eukaryota; kingdom Viridiplantae; phylum Streptophyta; class Magnoliopsida; order Poales; family Poaceae; genus Avena; species Avena insularis. The sequence goes on along the minus strand of CM042689.1, from coordinate 21,929,587 downwards.
AGGGTTCCTCCTCCACGGGCTTCCTCCTCCACGGGCTCTGACAGCAGCTAGGGCTCCTCCTCCACGGGCTCCGACAGCGGCGACGACTGTCTCCGACGCGGGCGGCGCTAGGCTCGTGGGAAAATGTCAATTTGGAGAATTGGCAAGTGGGGGAAGGGGAAGGCCGAACCGTGTATTTTGGCTAAGTGTGAAACTTCTATGGCGCATTCCTCCAATATGCGCCACAGAAGTTCCATATTGGAGGAATGCGCCACAGAACATGTGTGCTTGGTCCAAAAGCAGCGCGGCGTTGTAGTTTGCATCAAACACTCACTTAGCCTAGTGGTCGGATGTCCTGGGGCTCTAAACCTAGGCAGCCCGGGTTCGAATCCTGGCTGTCTCATAATTTTTTCCTTATTTAAAAAATATTTTTAATTATATGTGACAAATATATTTAATTATGTTATACTAAAACAAGCAAGAACATATATATATATATATGTTATAAATATATTTAAAACCAAGAACACATACACATGCATATATATACGAATATCACGGTTAATGTTTAGTCTCTAACTAATACACAAAAAAGGTCACATATCGTCGTGTGATGTTTCGAACTAGCTAGTCTCTCTTCACAATCTTCTTGCACTTTTTCTTCGCGGTTGAATATTTTAGCTCGGGCACTATGAGATTTCTTCTCGTGAACGGACAACCTTTAGTAGATAGTGCGGTCTTTCTTCTTACTGTAGTAGTAGGCATGTTGAAGTACTTGTCGAATTCCTCTTCGATCTTCGGATCGCCGTTCTTGTCGAAGTCTTGCTCGTTGGCGGATACTTCCATTCTGATGATGCTCCTCTTGCCCCTCCTCACTACAACACGACTAGGCTTTGACGGGTCAGTAATAAAGAAACATTGATCAACTTGGCTAGCGAGTATCCATGGCTCATTTTTCGCAGAGGCCTTCTTTGCCGACTTGGCATCGGGTATAACGCAGGTGGTGAAATATCGGCCTTCTTTTTCGACATTCTTGGCCCATCTAACACGGAACATCGGTACCGTCTCTCCATAGTAGTCGAGCTCCCGTATCTCCTCGATCCTTCCGTAGAATCTTTCCATGACAGTAGTCTCGTCAATGGCAAAGGACATCATAGTTACTCCTGAGTTTTGATATTCGCTATTCATGTCCTTTTCCTCGGTGTAGAATCTGTAACCGTTGATGTTGTATGACAGATAGGTCTTTACGTTATGCGCTGGGCCCTGCGACAAGGATAATATGAGTTGTTGATCTTCCGTAGAAGGCGTCTGTCGGGGATTGTCCAGCAACCTTTTCTTGAACCAACCCGTGAAGCTGGAGTTGTGTTCTCTTGTTACGTCTCCTTTCTTCCTCGGGGGGCCTGGTCCACATACTCCTGCTCGATCAAGATTTTGTGCTCTTCCACCCAAGGGCTAACTAATTCAATGTGTTGTAGTGTGACTCGGTGTGCCCTGCCAAAGTCGGCACGTCGATTAGCAATGCCGACATGCAGTGAGCGGTGGCCCTCGCGGTGACCATACCCAGCGAGCCTACCGAGGTGCTTCTTGGTGGGTATTCCAACATCCTCGTTCTCGGTGGTTAAATAGTTCTGGCAGAAAGAGATGCACTCGTAGATCAGAAAGCCCTTGGCTATGCTTCCATCTAGATGGGACCTGTTGTGAACGAACCCTTTGATGACACCGTTCAGCCTTTCAAACGGCATCATGTTGTGCAGGAATGTCGGCACGAGATGGATGATGTTATCCATGACATGGACAAGTAGATGCACCATGATGTCGAAGAATGCGGGCGGAAAGTAAATATCGAGTTCGCATAGTATCACCACGATCTCTTCATCTAGCCTGTCGAGCTGCTTCATGCCAATCGACTTCCTAGAGATGATGTCAAAAAAGTTGCATAGGCCAAACAACGTCTCACGGACATGCTCATCCATTATCCCTCGTCCATTATCTCACGGACGTGCTCGTCCATTATCCCTCGTATGAAAACTAGAAGTATCTGTGTCATCATCACGTGACAGTCGTGGGACTTCATACCGTTGAACCTCTTCTTTGCTATGTCGAGATATCTGCTTATCTTGCCCGAGTAACCGTGAGGAACTTTGACTCCTAGGAGGCACCTAAAAAACTGCTCGATCTCCTCCTGACACGGAGTAAAGCAGGCAGCGCGAAGCACAACCACATCATTCTTCTTAACCCATTTGCAGCGACCCTGAGTCCCTTCCGTCATCATCACTATCAGGGTACCGAAGCTCCTTCTTGATGCCAAGCAATTTCAGGTCGTTTCTTGCTTTCGGCCTATCCTTGGTCCTCTCTGGCATGTTGAGGAGAGTGCCAAGCAGACTCTCGGTAACGTTCTTCGTGATGTGCATTACATCGAGGCTATGGAGCGTGTGGAGGACCTTCCAGTATGGCAGGTTCTAGAAAACAGACCTCGCTTTCCATACACCCAGAAGCGGCTTTGTCCTTGGTCGCTTCTTTCCTGGCGCTGGGCACTCATCCCAATTATTCAGAAGCTCCTCGATTTCTTCGCCGCTCTTCGTACGCGGGGCTCTTTCGAGCTCGTCTTTACCATTGAACAGGTCACCGCGTTTTCTCCACGGGTGATCCATGCGAAGCCACTTTCGAGTCCCTTGGAACACGGTTTTCGAAGACCCAGGATCCTTGGGTAGCTGGAGATGCGGGGTCTTATCCATGCACTTGACACATGCATTGTGTCCGTGGTTCACCTGGGCCGATACATATGCGTAACCAGGATAGTCCTGCACCGTCGTGAGCAACGCGGCTCTCAGAGGGAAATATTCTTTAGTGTAGGCGTCCCACGTATGGGCTGGCGTCTCCCACAACGTGGCTAACTCCTCTTTTAATAGCCCGAGATAAAGATGCATATCGACACCTGGCTGTTTTGGCCCCTGAATAAGAATGCTCATGTGTACGTACCTTTGCTTTGTGCAGAGCCACGAGGGGATGTTTTACGGCCATACAAACGCGAGCCAGGTGCTATGCATGCTACTCTGGTTGCCAAAAGGCTTGGGTCCATCGGTGCTCATACCCAGCTTGACGTTCCTTGCATCGCCCCTGAACTCTTCGAACTCGATGTCCAATGCATTCCACTGGCTAGCGTCTGAAGGGTGTGTTCGGATCTTGCCCTTCTCTGGATCATCTTCGGTTTCTCCCTTTCTGCGTGTCATTGCATTAGCTTTGCTTTCTTAGGATCTACGAAATATCTATGTAGACGAGGAGTGATAGGAAAGTACCATACCACTTTTCGAGGAACTTTCTTGTTCCCTCTCTAGTACCGTCCATGTCCGCACACCGAACATGTGGTTCTCTCCACGTACTCGTTACGATAAAGTGCACAATCATTGATGCATGTGTGGTATTTAATGTGCGGTAGGTCGAGAGGGCACACGATTTTCTTGGCCTCCTCTATACTTGTTGGCAATGTGTTCCCGTTAGGAAGACGATCGTACCAGAATTCCATGTTAGCATTGAAGCTCATGTCGGTCCATTTGTGTTCCGTCTTCATCTCTAGAGCCTTGAGCATTACACTCAGGCGTGTATCCTCGGGCCGACACCCAGGATACAATGGAGTCATCCCATCTAACTCCATTTGCGCCAGCTTGGCTTTCTCTCTGGCTGCAGCTTTGGCGTTGCTCGTCTCCTTGAGAAGAAGTTCCTAAACATGAGGGTCCCTTAACACCGAAGTTAGCAGCATATGGGTGTTCGCTTCTTCTCCTTCTTCATGATGGTCATGCCCGTCGACATCTCCTTCTTCGTCATGATGATCATGCCTGTCGGTATATTCTTCGTCATCATGACCATGCCCGTCGGGAGACTCTTCGTCTTCTCGCCCGCCCAAGTCTTCATGATGACCACCACCATTTACTGCCAGCTCCTCATCGAAGTCGTCGCGCATGAAACCGCGCCTAAGCAGGTGATCCTCCAATTATCCAGAATCAGGGTCGATCCAGCGCTGGAGTTTGCATGTTCAACATGGACATCTTATCTGGGTCTTGTTGTTCCGAATCATGTCCGCCTTCGCATCTTTCTTATAACTAGTAACTCGACCTTCTCTCATGCTAACGACAATGGTAGCCTGCACGGTATGCACGTACAGAGCAAAAGACAGAGAGTAGGTTAATTAGAAACCACACCTTATGCACACACAAACACACATGCATGGTCGCCGGAAAAATTCGGCATGGCCTGTCTTAAAAGTAGGACATATGGGTGGTGCAAAAATTTGCCGAAATAGAAATGAATCAACATTTCGGCAAACATCCATGCACCACACCGGGGTAGACAAGCAAAAACAAGAAACTTCTTCCCATGCAAGCATTCATGCACCACACAAGCTTCATGCACAAACATCATCTTTGCGCCATGCATGCATCGCATGTACACACCGCCCGCGCGACAAGCTTTACACCTACAAAACATGCATATTTATGTCCAATTACTCACCGCGTAGATTGAATACCGAGTCAAGAGCGCGATGTGAGAGAGTGTGAACCAATAGATCTATAGAGAGATAATGGTATACAAATAGAGATGTGGAGAAGAAAAGTAAGTGTGTTTTAGGGGCCCACATAATTGTTTTGTGGTGCATATGGCAACATGCGCCACAGAAGATATATCTTCTGTGGCACATATCGTGATATGCGCCACAAAAGGTTGGTCAGAGCACGGTCAAAGCCCGCCTATTGTGGGCCCACCTGATGATTATGTGGCGCATCTGTCCATATGCGCCATAGAAGTTAAAACTTCTATGGCGCATATAGTAAGATGCGCCACAAAAGTTTCATGGACCAAGGCCTGGTGTGGGTCCCACCTAACTTCTGTGGCGCATCTCCAATCGCCATGCGCCATAGACGTTTCATGGTTCTGTGGCGCATTGTTCCAGATGCGCTACTGGACAACTTTTGTGGCGCATGGTCAGAACCATGCGCCACAGAAGGTCTGTCTATCTATAGCTAGTTTTCTAGTAGTGTGAGTACAAATGAATAATGACGTGTCGACCTTGCTGGAGGTGAAACCGAGCTCATGTAACTTATCACTCAGCCGTGCATACCAGGCACGAGGTGATTGCTTCAGTACATAAAGAGCATGCTGAAGCTTGAAAACATGGTGAAGATAGTGAGAGTCCTCAAAACCGGGACGCTGCTGCATATAAACATCTTCCTCAAGAAATCCATGGAGAAAAGCATTGCTGACATCAACTTGTCGAAGACACCACCCTCGAGACACGGCAAGACACAGAACCAGACGAATTGTAACTAGTTTAACCACTGGACTGAATGTATCATGATAATCAATGCCATGTTGTTGAGTGAAACCGCGAGCAACTAACTATGCCTTGTGCTTGTCAATGGAGCCATCATGCCGAAACTTCCTCTAGAAAATCCATTTGCTGCCAACAATATTAACACCAGGGGACGTGGAACTAGACGCCACGTCTGATTGCGCTGAAGAGCAGAAAATTCATCTTCCATTGCACTGCGCCAGGCTGGTTCAGAAAGAGCGATATGGTGCGAAGCAGGAACCGCCAGAAGTGCTCGACGGGCGATAAGGATCATACCGAATTGTATCACGGTGTATGTCTTGGGGCGATGCACGTTGTTGCGACGACGCGTGACCATCTGGTGGCTGGAGGGCGGTGGCGGTGGAGATACCACGGCAGGCGCGGGGCCGCTGGCACGAACAGGTGACGCGGGGGGCGCGAGCGAAGTAGAGGCCGGCTCGAGCGACGTGGAGTCCGGCGCTGGAGAGGCCTCATCGCGGCGGGACGGGCCAGAGGTAGCCGACCCAGCAGGCTCCAGGCTCCTGGGTTGGGCTGGGTGTCTCGGACGCAGCCGTCACCCGAGCGCCAGACGAAGACTCGTGCCCGGGAGCTGCAAGGGGCGATGTTGGCGCGCTTGACGAGGCATGCACGTTAATCGGATCAGCTGCTAGGACAACTTCCTGCAAAGGTAAAGCACAAGACATACCAGACAGTTCAACTTGTAACAAGGACATGTCATATGTACGCATATTGGGACCCTAAATAGCTAGTTCTTTTGTAGGATATGTTACAGGATGCAAAGCAGAGACATCAACGACAACAATGGGTGTCGCAAAAGGAAAAATTGTTTCATCGAAAAAGACGTCTCAGGATATATAAATGCGACCAGTGCTACGATCAAGACACTTATAACCCTTATGCATAGGACTATAGCCGATAAAGACACACATCTTGGAGCGGAACTCTAGTTTGCACGAATTATACTTGCGTAGACTAGGCCAACACGCACATCCAAAAGTGCAAAGAAAGGAGTAGTCTGGGGCCTGATTTAATAGTCGCATGATGGGTGATATATTGTTAAGCACAGGGGATGGCATTCGATTAATTAGATAACACGCGTTAGGAAAACTTCATCCCAATAGCGCAATGGTAGTGAAGAGTGAGCAAGGAGGGCCAGGCCAGTCTCGACAAGATATCGGTGTTTGCGCTCTACTATGCCATTTTGTTGGGACGTGTGTGGACATGATATACGATGAAGTATGCCAGTGCAACGAAAATAAGCGTTGAGGTGATGATACTCGCCACCCCAATCGGACTGCACGGCACGGATCTTAGTGTTAAGGAAAAGCTCGACACGGGTTTGAAACAGATAAAACACAGCTTCAACATGAGACTTGTGTTTAATAAGATAAATCCAACAATGACGACTGTAGTCATCAATAAAACTAACATAATATTTGTATCCTCTAGAGGAGGCTAAAGGAGGACCCCAAACATCAGTATGAACAAGTTTAAGAGGTGCAGTAGAAACATGATGGGACTGAGAATAAGGTAACTGATGACTTTTAGCACGTTGACAAGCATCACACACTGACGTATCAAAAAATGAAGTACAGGGAAGATAATTATTCTTGACAATATTATTAACTATACTTTTGGAAGGACGACCAAGCCGTTGATGATATTGACTAGAAGAAAGCTGGACACTAGACGCAGCATGCCAAGTAGACGTGGAGGCTCAATGGAATGGAACATGATAGAGACCCCCTCGGCTTTTACCTTGAAGAACAATTTTCTTCGTGACCTTGTCCTTAACACAAAAGAAACTACGATGAAATTCAACAAAAACATCGTTATCACTTACGATCCTATGAACAAAGAGAATTTTTTTGCTGATATTAGGAACATGAAGAATATTTTTGAGAGCAAGGGAATGCATAGGACCAGCTAAACGAGAGTGACCAATGTGTGAAATAGGCAGACCTGCACCTTTGGCAACTTGAACTTGGTCCCTGCCGGGGTATGGCTCATGGACATGGAGTCTGTCCATGTCATTGGTGAAGTAGTCGGTGGCACCCATATCCATGATCCAGTGTGGAGGAGTATCGTGGTGGTCGTGGCTGGTGGAGGCTGCGTTGCCGGAGTGAGAGTCGTCGGCTTGATACACTTGGTTGAAGCGATTGCGACATGCTAGGGATCCATGTCCCCAGATGCCGCAGATTTGGCAGCGCGTGCGACCATGCCGCCCGCCACCACCATTGTTGCGGCCACCGCCTTGGCCGCCACCACCTTGGCCACCGCCTCCCTGGTCGCCGCTAGTGTGATCGTCGTTGCGTTTGCCCTGGGTACCGCCACCGCCTTGATAACCGCCACCTTGGCCGTAGTAGCCACCGCCTTGGCCCTGGTATGCTCGACCACCCCCTTGCTGTGCACCCTGGTCGCCACCATAGCAACCGCCCACTGAACGACCGTAGTCGCTGCACCGTGCAGCATTGGCAGAGGAGGTAAAGTCGAGGTCGCGCGGCGCCGACTCCAGATCATGCATGGCCTCATGGGAGACGAGCATTGAGTATAAGTCGGTCACTTGGATGACGGCGTCAGGGTTGGTGTTGGAGTAGACATTAAGGGACGCCTAGAGGGTGGAAAAGGCGACACTGAGACCAGCGAGGATGTAGTCAATCATCTCATCGTCGGGGATAGGAGCGCCGACGGTGGACATGGCGTCGGCAAAACCCTTCATGAGATGGAAGTAGTCAGTCGCGCCCATATCGTTCCGCTTCGTCGTCTCCAGCTTGCGACGGTACGCGCAAACGCTCGCCTGTCTCTGGGCGGAGAACATGGAGCTAACCGTGCTCCAGACCGATCTAGCGGTCGTGCGCCCAATCATTTGGGCGAGGATGTCCTCGGTCATGGATCCGAGAAGCACGCTCATAACACGTTGATTGGTGTGCCACCATGTGGTGTACTCGGGGTTGGTGATGGTGGTCACGTCCTTGTCGATGCCGCTGGTGATGGTCTTCAGCGGCGCGGGAAGGCTACCATCGATGAAGCCGAGATGACCGGATCCAGCGAGGTTGGGGATGACCTGGGTTTTCCAAAGGAGAAAATTGCTCCGATCCAAACGGACGGTGATGGTGCCGGAGCCAGAGGTCACGGGAAGAGAGCCGGAAGTGGAGGATCCGACAGCGGAGAACATGGAGAGCGACATGGCGGCGAAAAACAGTAACCCTAGAGCATCTCGCTCTGATACCAAGTCGGAAGTTCTCGTTGCCGTGGTTAGCCCCACGACTGGCTCTCTCCTTTTATTAACAAAACAATGTGTACAACAACTTACAATTGGGTTAGGATCGGGTTGTTTAAACCGGATACAACTATATATCTAATAAAAATAACATTACAAGTTAGTACCAAGGACATACGTGGTGGGGACAAGAGCTTCCAGGGCTGGGTTTGGTATATATATCTGAAAATCTGAAAATTTGGGTAGGATGAGTTCGGCAGCAGTGATGGTCTGCTTCTGCATGCTTTCTCCCTAGCGGCTTCACGGCGGTGGTTAGTTGATGGAGTTGGGTCAATTGGGGGCGACTTGGACCCACGGATGGCTGGTGGCTGTGATCTTGGGTTTGCAATGTGACGGAGGAGCTCATCGGGCCTGAGGGCCTCGATAGGCCCTACTATTGTGTCTAGTTGGTGACCACCTACGGTGGTCGATGCCGACATGCTCTTGTTGACCACAACACAACCGATGGTTGTGGAGTGTGACTGGCCTGTCGATAGCACTTCTACTGGCCTCGTGAGTCTGTTGTTGCCGCCACTGGTGCTTGACGTGGAGCACTTCGTTTGAAACCCCAAGAGCAAGGTGTGATGACCACAGCAGCAAGTATTCCCTTAGTAGAGACCGAGGTTGTCGAATCAGAAGGAGGAAGGAAACGTCACACAGGTGTTGCAAGCAACGCGGAGACCTGCACAACACAAACTCAAAACTTTGTCCCAACAAATAGTGAGGTTGTCAAGCTCATCGGTTTGCTATAACAAAGGATTAAACGTATGGTGTGGAAGGTAATGGTTTGCAGAAAGTAAACAGGTAATAGTGGAAGATGTATCAATGGTAAAGATTGGACCGGGGTCCATAGTTCACTAGAGGTGCACTCCTTAGATAAACAACATGGCATGAAGGATAAAAAAATTACAGCAGGGCAATTGACAGGAAATGAGCTAGGCATAACAATGCAATACCAGACAAAAAGATCCTATGATATTCGATTGGGCAATACAACAAGATACATAGACCGCCATCCAACTGCATCTATGACTAGAAGTCCACCTTCAGGTTATCATCCGAACCCCTTCCAGTATTAAGTTGCAAGCAACAGATAACTGCTTTAAGCAAAGTGTGTAAGGTAAACAATCCACTTGTTTCATGAACAAGAGATTGTTGTTTTCTCCCTAGTGGCAACAACACATCTACAACCGAAGAGATTTTTTTCAATTACCTTAGAAACTAGAGGCATGAACCCACTATCGAGCATAAATACTCCCTCTTGGAGTCACTAGCAACTACTTGGCCAAGATAGCTACTAACAACGGAGAGCATGCAAGATCACAAACAACACAGACATGATAGAATCATAAAGACAAAACCATTAATCAATCTGACATAGTAATCTCAATATCCATCGGATCCCCGCAAACACAACGTGCATGATTACAAATAGATTAGACCTTGATCATGAACGGAGCTCACAAGATCTATACATGAAAGCACAAAGGAGGAGATACAACCATCTAGCTACTACATGGACCCATAGTCCAAGGTGGAACTACTCACATGTCGTACTGGAGAGAAGGCCTCCGGGATGATCTCCCCTCCGGCAGGGTGCCGGGAAGAACTTCAGATCCCCCCTGATCTAGGGACGATGGTGGCGGCGGCTATAGACGGTTTGGTGGAGTTTTGATCGGGTGCTTAGGGTTTCTGCATCGGGGGCTTCTTATAGGCGAAGAGGCGAGGCTGGGAGGCGACCAGGGGGCACACCCTACCCAGGTGCGGGCCCACCCTTGGTCGCACCTAGGGGGTTTGGCCGTCCTGGTTTGCTTCTCCGTCTCGTCTTCTGGATTCGTGTCCCCAACGATAAAATATTGACTTTGGCTTTTGTCCCGTCCAATTTAGATAATATTGATTTTCTGCCTTTCTGGAACCAAAAACAGAAGAAAACAGGCAACTGGCACTATGTCAACTTGTTAATAGGTTAGTTTCAGAAAAGATATAAAAACACCTCAAAGTGTAGACAAAGCAAAGAAAAGTAGATACTAAACAAGCATGGAACATAAAAAATTATAGATATTTTTCCGACGTATCAAGCATCCCCAAGCTTAACTCCTGCTCGTCCTCGAGTAGGTAAGTGATAAAAAGAATAATTTTTGAGGTGACATGCACCATCAAAACCAAGATCAAACCATTTGCAAGCATTGAAAGCTGGGATCAAAGAACTCTAAACATGTGTATGAAAGATGGAGTTCTAACAATAAGACAAAGTAACTATGCATGCAACATGAAAGGCTACAAACAAAGATCTTGAATAACATGCATTGAAAAACATTTATTTGTTTCACATACAGAAAACATAGCATAGTGGCAATCAGCTTGTCCCTCATAGAGTAGCAAATAGATGCATAGGACACCTTCAAAGTTCACAAGGGTGACTAGAAACAAATAGCACAAGAACAAGTAATATCACAATATGCATCAATCAATAAGCTTTGGGACAATGCATACAGAATGGAAACTATGCTCTCTTAATGGTGCCTAAAGGTAGAAGGTGGAGACTCAAATAATAGTGGAAGAAAGGCCCTTCATAAAGGGAAGTAGGGATTTCAAGTTTCAAAAAGAGCTTCCAAAAATTATGGTACTTGTTAGCTTTCAGCCCTCATTTCCCCTATCATAAGCATCTTGAAGTGATTAATGTTAAAGTGAACAAACTATGGAGTATATGCTTGACAAAGTATAAGTTGGCAATATCAAGTCCCTTGAATACGAGGGCCACACCTCATGCTACTAAACTTCAGTCACCTGTAAGTTCTTATCATTGTAAGTACATGCGTATCATAGAGAACCGCCAACGTGGTACCCCTTGCACATGGTACATGAGCTTTGCCATAACCAAAATGACAAAGCAAGCAGACAATGAGCATCTCAGCGATCTTTTTATTTACTATATGCATAGCTTTTTATTGAGGATGCTTCATAGATAGCTCACTATGGTGATGCTGCAAGTTTCCACCATGATTAGGCATGGCTTAGGCTAGCGGCTCAGGCGTTTCTCTAACACAAAATACAAACTCCATGGACTTACAAGTTTCCTCTTTATTTCACACTGGTGACATCCATAGACAAAAGAGCATGATATCAACTGAGTACAAAGTACAAGTGCAATGTTGAAAACGTTCCTCGTGACAGCACGGTTCTGCTAATTCCAACATATAAGTGCAAGCATATACAACATAGACGACACAATGGTTCAAGTTTATTAGGGGCAAAGAATATAAAGTGTGCCATCAAGTTTGTGAGGGCTTTAATCACTAAGTTTTCACATAACAATTTTTTTTAATTAGAAGATAGCTGAAAACAAGAATATACTTGGAATGGTGTAACACACCATGCATATGAATTTATAGTGGACACTTTGGAATAACTTGGTTTATTGGGAGTTGGAAGCATGAGTAGAGCTTACTCATACAAGTGGAGGCTAGCAAAAGACTGGGAGCAACCAACTAAGAGAGCATAATGGCCATAATCATGCAGAGCAATAAAGCATTACTAATCAAAGCATAGAGTGGTACTACAAGTCAAGTACTAAATGATCATAGAGGCTATGGTGACTTGTTCATAGACATAACATGGTGTGAGCATGTGCCAAGTCAACCCAAACAAAGCATCAAAGGAGAAAACCACAATGTTATGCTTTTGCATGCTAAAACAACGCATAATTTCTTCAAGGCACACTAAGAAATCCCAATTGTTTGGAACAAGACATGCTACATCAATAATCACTAAGCATAAGGTCAAAACAACACCTAGCATGTCACGTTAAAGTCTAAGTCACAGTCAATGCAAGCTCCTTTTGCACTTTCAAGCAGGAACTTTCTACTTCTTTCCAACACCAAGCAACTTATTTGAAATAATACAGCGAAAACGGGGGTCCAAACTACTTTATTCAAGTAAACTAAACGAACTAAGCAAAGCAAACAAAAACTAAGACGCTCCAAGAACAACACAATAATGCATGAAACAATAAAAACGAAGTGTCTAGACAGACCTGAGCTTTTTATTGATGAAGAAGGGGATGTCTTGGGCATCCCCAAACTCTAACGCTTGTACCTCTTGGATATTTCTTGGGGTGACACCATGATGGCATCCCCAAGCTTGAGATTTTGTCCATTCTTCATCTTATTACATCATTCTCTCTCTACACCTGAAATTTTTCCTTTATACAAAAACTTCACACAATCTTCATTAGCAACATTAGTGTATTCAAAAGATATTAGACCTTAGGAAATCTTGGAACGGCAATACTTTTCACTAAAAACACAATCTACTGTAGCAACTCCTTCAAAAATCTCAATTCCCCAAAAGAGAACTCAAAGAGGAATCAATAAGAAGCAATGCAAATAATGGCAGAAATCTGTCAAAACAGACCAGCAGGTAGAAACCAATTTTTTCAAACATCTTATGTTGCTCAAATCAAGAAGTGTTGAACTAATGAAAGTTAGCTAACATACTGGGGGATTTATTTGTAAATTATGAGATAAATCCGAGTTACAGAGACTCCTCACGAATTTTTATGATGGAGGACAGAAATCTGTTTCGGGACAGCAACTCCCTAAATCTTACTTCCCTCTCATTAGAGGTCATTGTTGGCACAAAAAGCAAACAAAAAGGATACTGAGAGATCATTACTGAAGTAATAACTTCCAAGATTCAGGGGAACTCTTAGGTTATCTCCCAATAAGTACTTTTCTTTAACGTCTTTAAGTTAGGCACAAGAAGCAAGAAGAATCAAGTATTTTCAAATGAGGAAGCATTAAGATCAATACTTGAAAAATCTTCAACTATGAAAGGTATCTCATCAAAATGGGTTTTGGAGGATCCCTTGTCATCTCTCTTTGGTCTGCTACTTTCATCAAAAAGATTTTCAGGAGCGATCCAATCAAAATTATTTTCAAAGGCTTCATGCATTCCAACAAGCTTAAAGGGTATGGGTATCTTAAATTCCTCTCTACGCTTAGTTTTATCAGAAGTACCCACAACATCTACACTTGAACCTAGCATATTAAAACGCTCAAAGACCTTTTTGGCTTCCCTATCAACATCATGGAACTCTTTTAGTAAAGTTTCAAGGATAAACTCTCTCTTTTTAGCATTCTTTTCTTCTTTTAGTTTTAGGAACAAGAATTGTATAAAGGGGTTAAGGCTAACAAACCTAGCCTCCAACATATTAACTAAAGAAGCTACAACAAACTCATAATTAGGAGCAAGCTCTGCTATAGATTTATCCTCAATATCCTCATGCTTGCTAACATGATTAAATAATTCTTTAATATTATCTTTTCCAATTATGGAGCCACTACCTATTGCAAGATCCTTCAGGGCGAACTTGGGGAGCAACATGGTGAGCTAGAGCAAGGTAGCAGCTGGAGTAGGAACTATTTTTTTGTGTTTTTGAATAAAGCAAGTTAACCAAACTAAACTATTTTTTTTTGAAAAGAGGCAAACAAAACCAAACAAAATAAACTAAGCAAACTAAAAACAAAGTAAAGAGAAAGGAAGTGGAGAACTCCCCTTGTGAACACGTCCTTAGCCTCCCGGCAACGGCACCAGAAAACTTGTTGGTGCTTGACGTGGAGCACTTTGTTGGAAACCCCAAGAGCAAGGTGTGATGAGCACAGCAGCAAGTCTTCCCTCAATAGAGACCGAGGTTATCGAATCAGAAGGAGGAAGGAAACGTCACACAGGTATTGCAAGCAATGCGGAGACCTGCAAAACACAAACTCAAGACTTTGTTCCAACGAACAGTGAGGTTGTCAAGCTCACCGATTTGCTGTAACAAAGGATTAAACGTATGGTGTGGAAGGTAATGGTTTGCAGCAAGTAAACAGGTAACAGTGGAAGATGTATCAATGGTAAAGATTGGACCGGGGTCCATAGTTCACTAGAGGTGCACTCCTTACATAAACAACATGGCATGAATGGTAAACAAATTACAGCAGGGCAATTGACAGGAACTGAGCTAGGCGTAACAATGCAATACCAGATAAAAAGATCCTATGAGATTCGATTGGGCAATACAACAAGATACATAGACCGCCATCCAACTGCATCTATGACTAGAAGTCCACCTTCAGGTTATCATCCGAACCCCTTCCAGTATTAAGTTGCAAGCAACAGACAACTGCTTTAAGTAAAGTATGTAAGGTAAACAATCCACTTGTTTCATGAACAAGAGACCGTTGTTTTCTCCCTAGTGGCAACAACACATCTACAACCGAAGAGATTTTTTTCACTTCCCTTAGAAACTAGAGGCATGAACCCACTATCGAGCATAAATACTCCCTCTTGAAGTCACTAGCAACTACTTGGCCAAGATAGCTACTAACAACGGAGAGCATGCAAGATCACAAACAACACAGACATGATAGAATCATAAAGACAAAACCATTAATCAATCTGACATAGTAATCTCAATATCCATCGGATCCCCGCAAACACAACATGCATGATTATAAATAGATTAGATCTTGATCATGAACGGAGCTCACAAGATCTATACATGAAAGCACAAAGGAGGAGATACAACCATCTAGCTACTACATGGACCCATAGTCCAAGGTGGAACTACTCACGCATCATACCGGAGAGAAGGCCTCCGGGATGATCTCCCCTCCGGTAGGGTGCCGGGAAGAACTTCAGATCCCCCGATCTAGGGATGATGGTGTCGGCGGCTATAGACGATTTCGTGGAGTTTTGATTGGGTGCTTAGGGTTTCTGCATCGGGGGCTTGTTATAGGCGAAGAGGCTGGGGCGCTGAGGCACACCTGTGGCTTGCCCACCCAGCCACGCCTAGGGGGGGTTGGCTGCCCTGGTTTGCTTCTCCGTCTCGTCTTATGGATTCGTGTCCCCCACGGTAAAATATTGACTTTGGCTTTTGTCCCGTCCAATTCCAATAATATTGATTTTCTGCCTTTCTGGAACCAAAAACAGAAGAAAACAGGCAACTGGCACTATGTCAACTTGTTAATAGGTTAGTTCCAGAAAAGATATAAAAACACCTCAAAGTGTAGACAAAGCAAAGCAAAGTAGATACTAAACAAACATGGAACATCAAAAACTATAGATACATTTCCGACGTATCAGCCACCTGCTCAACTCGTTGATCTCTCGGTGTGTTGTCTATCGCTCCCTGACTCCCCGAGTTCGTGGATGCCAGGGCGATGGCATCGGAAGGTGGACTGCGCGGGCGACTCTACGGAGAGTGACCTGATTGTGGTGATGGTCCCTCTTCGGTCATGTGGATGGAAAGGTGCGGTCGGTGGGACATCCTAGTATTGGCGGTGCTTCGACTTTGGCAGCTCCCAGATCGCGTGTCAGAGACCTAGCTCAGGGTTAGCGGCGGCCTGGTTGGGAGCGGCGTGAAGGTTTTTCTGGACGAAAGCCTAGTGCTTTGGCACCAAAGATGATGATGCTTGCGGGTATCGTTACCCTCTTGGGGCGTCATCGTGGTTACCGGGCTCCGTGTTAAACCCTTGACCATCGCGGTCTCGAGGGGGAAGGCGCGGTCTGTCAATACTCTCTTAGGGGTGTTGTCGTGGACTTCTAGTTCACTGGTTTAGTTTCGGTGCTCTCGATAGCAAGTATGGGTTTTCCATGTGTTTCTTTATTTATTTTGATCTACTTTATAAGGGGTTCTCCCTGCCATATTATATCATTTCGGCCATTGTGGCTTTATTTATAAAACAGGACGAAAGCCTCTTTCGAGGAGTACCGATAAAAAAGATACCCAGAATGCTTGAGAAAAAGACACTCCCATAGTCATATGGAGATAGCATTGGTGAAACCCTAGCCACCCCTCCTCGTCCTCCTTCTCTCCCTTGCTCCCATCGCCACGAGAAGAATTTGATAAGCAAAGCTCACTCGATCGACAATGGCGGTGGGCCTAGCTCTTTCATTCTACACAATGGCCCTTGGTGGCAGTCATGGCACAGATCGATCGGGTAGCGACACTCCACACCGGCGTATTGGGGGAGGCGAGTGGTGCGGCGGCCAGTTCCAGCCCAACAGTAGAAATATTTGAATTCTTGATGTATCTAGGAAGAAAAGGAGAGATTAGCACCGCAATAAGATTGTTCAGTCGTGCATGTAGGACTGACATCTTAGGGGCCGTTTGGAACACGCAATTCTTGAATGATTTTCAAAGGATACAAATTCTACACGAAATAATTCCTTTGTGCCATTTGGGCCATAGGAATAGAAAATGGAATTCCATAGGATTGGATTCCTACGCTTCATAACTCACGGGAAAAAAATACATCCGATGCAATCTACTTCCTCCATTTTAAAATATAAGATGTTTTAGCTTTGTAAATGAAGTGTATCTAGAAATCTTTTAGTGTAGGTTCATGTAGATTCGGAATGAACCTACATTTTAAAAAGGGTCTAAATACACTTCTTTTATAAAGCTAAAATATCTTATGTTTTGAAACGGAGGGATTAATGGAAACTTTTCTATGCTAGTTGTTTGAAACTCAGAAGGTCTCATGTTCCTATCCTGCAATCCAAATGACATACTCTTTTTCTTTTCCGTGTTTTATAGTTTCATGGGAATTGTGAAGCACGACATCTAAATTCTCATACTTTTCTTATTTCTATGTTTTTCCTATTCCGCGTTCCAAACAAAGCCTTACTAGTATATTTTTTGTAGAACTTCTCTCTCTAAACCCGTAACCTACATGTCAGCGTGTCATTTACTATACGAAGCGCATAGAGGTCATGACAAAAATAAATCAGTTTTGCTATTTCTCTTCAATCACCCGTCTCCCTGTTAGTTTTGCGCCGTAATTTGTGCTATAATTATAGTTACAAAAAAGTTGCAACTAAGATTTTCTAATTATGAGTGAGTTTTATATGAGTTTTTTTTAGTTATAAGTAAATTACAACTAAAAAAAATATAATTACAAGTGAGTTGTAAGTGAGTTTATTACGCATGACGTAAGGCGACTAAGAAATAAATATGTTGAATCCACTCGCACGCATAAAATATATATCATCCAAAGTTTAGTATTTTTAATAAACTCTACATAAAAACAACTTACACTAAAAGAGGATTTGGATTTAAATGACGACTGATATATTTTAGAGACGTGGATTAGTAGAAATACAAATATCCCTCGAGATTGAGACAAATTCCCTACACGCTGAAGAAACAAAAAAACGAAAAAACGAGTTTCTATCTCGTTTGGTTGGGTGAAGAACGGCTCGACCGCAAAATCAGCAAGTTGACAACCGACAGCCGAGGTGTCGCTCCTCGTCGCCGCGGCCACAGATCCTAGCTTTCATCAGACCCCTCGCCCCCGAACGGCCGAACCCACATGGCCGGCGGGTGGGCCGCGCAGGTCCGGGACCGCTCCCCCCACCCCCACATCTTCCCCGTTGCGCCCGCTCCGATTCCGATGATGGTGCCGCCGTAGGCCCGTAGCCGCAGCAGTACCGACGCCGCTGCAAGTGGGACCCGCCGCATCGTCGGATTCTTCCAAAAGGTCTGTTTCTCTGTATGTCTATGAACTGCCGCTTTAAGAGGTTAGATTAGATGTACACAATGCGATGTAAAGTGGTATGAACTTTATCAATCTTGGTATGCGATTGTCGTTAATCTTACCTCATTCCTTACAATGATCTGATATGACATCCCTTCTACCATGTATCCTGACTAGTCATCACAATAGTTTTTAGGGCCTGCATAGAACACACCATCTCCGAGGGAGTACTAATTTGTTTGATGATTACTAAGGTCATTGCACACCACAGTTCTTCGGTGGTTCACTAGTATTCTCTCCACTATGTTACAATCTTGCTAACCAGAGAAACTGAACAAGAAATAATTACTAAGAACTGCATATATGTCTATCATTTCCGAACAAGTTACTCCCTCCGTCCTAAAATAAGTGACGTTGATTTGTCTAGATTCATATGTATCTAGACGCATTTTAGTATATAGATGCATGCGAATTTAAGAAAATCCAAGTCACTTATTTTAGGACAGAGGGAGTAATTATTTGGTGTACTTGCAGTGATTCGACTGATGTGCACTGGCATAAGAATGCTCCAACAAAGTTGCCCTTAGGTAATGTCTCTGGTTAGCAAGCTAACACATTTCGATCTGATGCAGACAAGCAGCTCGCTTCAGCATCACAAAAATTACACGAGTCTAATCCACTAATCACACACCTTTTGGCTGTTTGAAATGGGAACAAGTCAATCAACACATGAGGATTAGGACCAGTTTTAAGACTTGTGGAAATGATCTGCTCCGAGTCGCAGCCAGTTACGGTATTAAAAGGACTAATCAGTCTAGAAAACAAGTCAATCAACACGTCATTAGGCTTCCCGCCACTCTTCTTCAAGGACCCTGCCCAACCCATAGTTAAAACATCTAGCTTCAACAAAGATCTGCCTTCGTTTTTGTCTCCTTTACAGAGGACTAGAGGAGAATTTTCGTGCTCCTGCTTTTCTGGATAGATTCAGTAAGAGGCTATAGCATTATAATTGATTTAAAACAACCACCATTAGAGAAGAAACATGGAAGCTCGTTGTGCTAATGCAAGATGTTGATGGATTAATGCGGCTTCTTATGAATGATTCTTGGTAAATGGCATTTTGGTTTCTGATTGTTATTTTTCAACCTTATTTTTGGGAAAATTTAATAATCGAATCCAGACAGATAGCTAGTACGAGTATGTAATTAGAACTACGCTGATGGTAGTTTGCATTATCTTTTGCAGGGAATCAATACACACTCGCTCATTCCTGATACCTCAGCATACCAGCACACATGTAATTAAACAGAGCACAACACGGAATGCAAAACTAGTACACGATGTAAAGCAAGCAAGCTCACACACAGAGTGGTGGTGGATGGATGATGATGACGGGGACAGATTCATCAGGGATGAGTGACGCCGCTACCAGGCCTGGAGGTGATGCCGGCGTGCAGGAGCAGCGCCCACACGAGGGTGATGAGCTCACCACCGCTCCGCAGGGCCTCAATGTGGCCCTTCACATTGTCCGATGGCGCGAGGTAAAGTATCATCTCTGACCAGAACTCTGCCAGGATATCCCATACCGCCTCTTCACCCTCCGGTATGTTCTGGGTTCTGTCCATGGGAATCTCTCTGCCTTTTGGCCTCTTCCACCAGTTGCTTTCCAAGCTTTAATCCTATCTTTACCACCTCCTCTTCCGTCAACTGATTTCCTCCAAAGCTCGATTCTATCTCCACCATGTCGTTGGAGTTATCATCACCAAATGACTCCAACGGATGCGAATACAGGTCTGACCTTGACGGTGCGCCACTGCGGTTGCACGCTGCTTCGATGCATTTCTTCACCTTCTCGTAGCGGCGCATCGTCCAGGCAGCATTGTCTGGCAGCAACTCTGGAGCGTCTGCCACCAGGTATGCACAGTACTGTGACAAATTAGTGGCTACGGCCACGTTCGTGGCCGGCGCCGAAGCCGGTGGAGAACATTTGACCTCAACGAGGAATGTGGCAATGTACCATACAAGGATAGTATCTGTTCTGGTGGTGACTCTGTCGTAGCATTCCCATGCGAAGTGAGGAGGGCAGCGATGTCGTACGGTGGCCACACCATTGCTCAGCTTCCCGCTGCTCTTCTTCAAGGATCTGACGATGGAATACTTCACATCTGGCGAGACCTTGATCACAGGCTTGTAACGGTTCTTCCTCGGGAGGAAGATCTGCTTGAAGAGATGAGCCTGGGGAAGATTAGGCTTGAGGAGAAGGTTCTGCCCGATCACATCCTTCCAACACACGGGAGATTTGCATCTTAGCAGGCACGGACAGATTATTCGGGCCCAACAGGATTTGTTGACGAAGTGCCCAACCATGCTTATCTTGGTCCAGTTTGAGCGCACGCTGGTCACCATCTCCACCATCTCAACGGATAGAGTGACCAGGGCGACGAGAGGGAGAAGAACATACCCTATGATGTCCCCATGCACAAAGCTTGGTAATAAACCCAATACAATCGAGATGAGGAGGGTCAAGATCCAGATTAAGGCAGACAGGAAGAAGTGAAGAGCCGCAGACCATGCGCCCAGAGAGGTCACCGGGAGTGGGGAGTAGTAGAAGTCGCTTGCGAACGAGAGCTCGCCGGAGATCGCCTTGAATATCCTCATGTGGTCGTCTTCCTGTCCGAGCAGCCCGTCGCAGACGAAACGGAAAGCCCAGGTAGAGCTGGCCTCGGCCAGCCGGTAGCCGGCGAAACGCCGACGCAGGCACTTGAACAGAGAGAAGGAGAGGCAGAGGTCCTTGACTTCCTGGGACAAGCTAGACGATGACCAGACTTTGTCCAGTGTGACGAGGCGGCTCGGTTTGTCTTCCTGCTTGACACGGATACGGTACCCTTGGGGGCTTTCTTCCACGTGCAGCTGCTTCTCTCCCGTCACTATGAGACGGGGTACTGGCACCAAGGAGCCGTCACCTTCTTCTTCTTCTTCCTGTAGCTGCGCCATGTAGCCCTCTACCAGCTGGGCGTTCCGGCCGAGGGCGAAAGAAGCATTCGCGCGCTGGAAGGCGACGAACCTGAGCAGCATTCTGGCAACACCAAGCGCCCATAACAGGAATATAGGGCAGTCCATCTGGTACATCAGGGGGGTGAGGAAATCCTCGGTGTCATGGGGTTGCTTGGAGGAGGCGAGGACTATGTTGTAGACGACCAGGACGGCCACCCAGAGAGAGGACACGAGGCTCTCCATGGCCGGGCGGACCTTGTGGCTGTCGACGTCGTCGCCAGCCATAGACGAGGCGAAGGCTGCCACCGTGAGGGCAGCCATGTCAGCGTTGGACTTGAGGAACTGGAGGAGAACCACCAGCATGAGCTCGTACGGCCAGACCAAGAAGGCCGAGGCTGAGGTGGTCAAGTAGGAGAAGACGTAGGAGATAAGTGAGAAGTATGCGGCGGAGGCGCCCAAGAGGAAGTAGCGGCCGAGCGCATGACGGCTGATACGGCTCCGGCGCCGGCCGAGGCACCTCACTAACAAGACGAGAACGGTGACCACGGCGAGAAGGGCGTCGACCTTGCGTGATATTGCTGTGTCTGGGTCCATTCCTGCATGCAGCACCAAGCTGCTGCTGGATCGTTAGATAAACATATGTTGCTGCTAGGATAAGCTTAGTAAGGAGGCAATGTACATCTACCTGAAGGCTGAAGAAGAGGTGAGATGACCTGCAGCAGCTGGCCCAGCTTTGGTATGGATGCAGTACAGGCTAGAGAGAGTGAAGGTTGTGGGCAGAAGATGTGCATTTTTAAAGAAACCGTTTGGGCCAAAAAGAGAAAGGAGAAAACAATTATGCTTAAAGAGGAGAAGGTGCAAATCTCAAGGAAAGAATAAAGACCACCACTTCCGATGGGTGTGAACTGTGAAGAAGAGATTTCACTTACTTTAGATCTAGGCTCCTTTGGCATCCTGGATTGGTAGATAGTGTGTTTTCCTGAAGATCAGGGAGGAATGGGAGTTCTAGTCTTGGATAAGATGAATGTTGCTCTTCTTGGCAAATGGTTGTGGAACTTGGAATCTGATTCTGGTTCATGCTCCATTTCACTCACTTTTGAACATTAGAGACATCTTATTCTTCTTCTAACTGTTCAAAACAGATTGAAAATGGGAACAATACTCTGTTATGGGAAGATAAATGGTACGGAGGTAGACCTTTGTCAAAAACCTCTTCTTCTTTGTACAATAAGATGGCTACAGTCCTATCACAAGTAGTGAAAGAAGGTTTACTAGCTGGGATGTTTAGGGGCAATCTATAGGGGAGAGACTGGAACCTTTTCACCAAATGGTAGATATCTGCCAAACTACTTCTTTTACTGAAGAAAAAGATAATCTGATCTGGAAGCTGACTAAATCTCGGTGTTTTGCTGTGAATTCCTTTTGTAAAACGCTTTGTAACGACGGGGTCAACTTCACACAGAAATTCCTATGGACTGAGAAACTGTTCATGTTTTGCAGAAAAATCGAAGCAAATGGGATGCTGCTGTGCTGATACTACAGGCTGATGCAGCAGATTGCGCTGGAGATCTGGATAGAGACCGACAACTCTCCGACTCCTGTGGCACGTCCAGGTGTTGCATCTTAGTTTTTGTTCCAGTGAGCAATTGGACCTTTGTAATCCTAAAGAAAAACACGAAGGACATGCTCCTAAGGAAAAACTTCTCACTTGATGACAATGGCATTTGTAGCCTCTGTGACGGGAGTTTGCTTGAAACCAGGGATCATCTCTTCTGAAAGTGTGAGTTTAGTAGAAAATGTTGGCAATCAATAAACATCTCCCTCGAAGACAACCTTGATCTCCCTCAGCTGATAGCCACTGCTCGTTCCAACTTCAGAAGGCCATTCTTTTTTGAAGTTGTTGCAACCGTGGCCTGGAATATATGGAAGCAAAGGAATGCTCTTATCTTCGACAATATTTCTCCTACTATTAGAGCTTGGTCCTTTTCTTTTAAAAGTGACATCTTCCTTCTTTCTGTCTCTTCCTTCTTTCTTACAAAATGAAGGATGGTATGAAATCCCTTCTTATAGCTTGGCTAGACGCTTTGTAATCCTCTTTGGGCTATGCCCCTCTGTACATTTCTCTTTCTCCCCAATCTTGTATATATTTTTCTGTCTTAATAAAATTTTACTGTCGGGGCCTCCCCTACAGTTTTTAGCTCAAAAAAAAAGCATTGGGCCTTTGGTGGAGGACCGGAGGTGAAGTTTCCGGCTCTTGCATTTTGCTGTACTTGTCTAGCCACTGGGGTTTCTTGGTTCGGTGTGACGTAGACATAGTAGTTCTGTTGTGCTGTAGGTTGAGACTCCGTAGGCTTCTTATAACTCTCCCTATATCCAAATTAATCGACTCAATTTTTATCTAGACACTAAAATATGCGCATATCTAGATAAAGTTAAGTTGATTAATTAGAGATAGGGAAAATGTCATTATAAAAAATACAAATATAAATATAAACTGTTTTAGTATGGAACCACTCAAGAGTCGGGACGGTTGCACTGGGCAAAGAAAAACCCACGACGTGGGCGCACCCTCACAGTGATACAGACTACACTGGCATCTGAGTGCCAAAAATCCACACTAGAGAATCAAGGTGAGTAAAAATGGCCAACGAAAAAGAGGGGCAAAATGGCTTCCTCACGTGCATGCCCTCGTGATACAAATATCAACGAAAAATGTTGTAAAACCGTTCCACATATAAGAGTTGATCATGCCAATTGTTTCTATCACATGGGCACTAAAACAAAAAAAAAAACGCCACAGTGCATGCAGAGAATATTTTTTACCTATTACAGATTCAACTGGTCATAAGACTTTGAATGGAAGGAACAACCAGGTGTCGCAGACCATAAGATTCATTCTATTTCCCTGGATGATTACTGCAGTTCCAATCCCATGGAATGGGCAACTTGATGGATGTTCTGAAATTCATGTAATTTGACCCATGGTCTCAAGATCACAGGCTTTAAGATGAAATAGTGGATTGTCCCCACCCTCTAAAAGAGATTGTACAATAGCACTGGTAGGCGACAATCGGCAGATGAAGCCCTTCGATTAAGACTTGTACATGTGGGAGTGTGATTACACAACGGAATAAAACGATCTGATATGCTATCACCAACATTACAAGTTGCCTTCTGAATGCCTCGTCTACCGATAAACAACGAGGGTCCTCGGCCATAGAAATCACTCGGTTGCCCAGATTATCAGAACGATGGAGAGAGTAATAACAGTCGCAGTTGTGAAGAAGGCCGCCTGCAGGTACCCAAAAAAAAGTCATCAAACATTAGGAAGAGAACTCAGCTGTAACCATACGATTTCATCAAGCTCATCAAGACAGAAGACAAAAACTGTAGCTGACTGCATAGAATTGTCACCATTACACTGTTTAGTAATCGAACCATTAGGAACAAACCTATACTAGCAAGTTTGTCAGGGGAAAAAAACTGTAAATGACTGTGCAGAGTAGCTGGTTTGCAATCTAGCATTGAAGTTTCCTCAAGCAAACAATGACAGAATAAAAAACTAAAAGTGAGGCTCCTTTTCATATATGTGCATTTTGATAGAATAGGATTTCAATCTGTCAATCAATATGGTTACACAGCCATCAACACATCTGCTATCAGGTTGCACGATGGTTTTACATGCATGACAAATGACCTTCTACAGGAAAACACTTTTGCTTCATGTAACTAATATATGAACCATCTGTCACACTACTTTGAATCTATGAATTGTTTTCTTTCAAGTTACATTAATCAAAGTAACATATTCAGGATTTACTGGGGAAGGAAAACCAACCGCAATAGCAGAGGCAGCAAGACCCGGGCGCTCTCGAGGATCCCTCTTGTAGTAATTGCAGAAGTAAAGAATCGTCGCATAGTACCAAAGCAATGGGCACAGGAAACCTAAAAGAAATCTGCAACCAAAAGATTGTTTGACACTGCGAGATGCAGAGTTTGAAATCTAAACTGAAGTTTGTGTAGATGGTAAAAAAAGGAGTCTTACGAGGACCATCCTATTCCACAACCGAAGCAAGGAAGCCGTCTCTCAAACTTTGCCATCTGTGGGTTCTCTTCATCTCTGAGTAGGGAGTACTTGCCAAGACACCCTTGACAATGGCAAAAGTCATCCGAGCTTGCTGCGCAATGCCAAGCGTGAGCTAGATTCAGAAGTAATTTTATAAACAGAACTCAGACAATTCACATTGTGATCATGCTAAAGTCCTAATAGACAGAGGCAAACTGTAAATTCTGAGTCATGTGTATACACTATTGTGCTACTAGCACGTATGCCAACATCATATAACAAGTTGTTATTGGAAAAAAACAGATTTTTTTTACAATAGCAGACTAAGGGTTCTGTGCATAGAGCTGCAGTTGTAGATTACCTGCATAGTTTAAGCGATCTAGCGGCAAAGAGAAACTTAAGTTTAACACAAAACATAGATGCAAAGTTGGAAAAATGGTTACCTTCTCCCATTTATTCTAGAGATGTTCAGGAAAGATGCAACCAGTAACCTCAACACCAAACTGCTTTGGAGATTCGTCTTTGCTGGAATCAGCTCAACAAACCTGGCACATCAACCATGCAAGTTTGTCAGAATGGTCATCTTGCTGCATCGAATCGAAAATTTCATCATACACATATGAGTCTAGCAGGAAGGAACAAATGCTGTGAGCAACTGCAAGTATTCTTTCACGGCAAACAGACGAGCATCAATCGGCAGATACCATGTCTACAATTCCAAGCATCAACATACAGAAGTCACTGGCGCCTCTCCCAGGTTCTAAACCCTGACCGTAAATCCAAGCGGATGCTTGGAGCCCTACGGTTGCTTCCGGCGAGAGTGTATCGTTATGAGCAATTTCTTGTCGTTCGACTCAGAACTAGTACAGTAGTACCCTTTTAGGCCGGACTGCACTGGACCCCGTAAAAAAACTTGCTGGGGATTCAGTCAAACCCTCGAGAAAATTTCATAGAAAACAAGCTGCGGCCGCACTTGGGCACTAAGCGGTCAGCTGAGATCGTTGTAACGCGCCGAAGACGGAGCATCTGACCGGAAGATGGATGGGCTGGATTAGCAGCGGGTACCTACCTACCACGCAGCGAACAGACAAACCGGCGTCTACCTCAACGGGGACTCGGATTCCGGTCGCGTCGCTCGGCGGCCACCACACGGCAAAGGAAGTTAACCCCGAAGACAAAACTCGCACGCCAATCCGTCCAGATGATCCAATCAGGGTAGGATAGGATTCCTTACCGGCAAAGAGAGGAGA
This sequence comes from Avena insularis, assembly GCA_023614405.1. Lineage (NCBI taxonomy): Eukaryota > Viridiplantae > Streptophyta > Magnoliopsida > Poales > Poaceae > Avena > Avena insularis. Next base: position 21,903,171 of record CM042689.1, on the reverse strand, counting down.
GGATCCGCGCCAGTCCAGCACACCGGCAGGTCCCCGTCGGTGTCGGTGTCGGCGTCGGCGCGGAAAAACGCGGGGGAGCGACGGCGACGGCGAAGGAGACTGGGAGGGGGAGGGATTGGGGAAGGAGGAGACTGGAAGAGGCGAGGAGGAGTGGGGGAAGAAGAGTAGAAGAGTGGAGACGATGAGGAGACGAGAAGGGAAAACAGACAAAATCGCTACGCTACAAGTGGTGCAGGTCCCGTGCCCCTGCCGCTACTCTACTGCAGCAAGCAAATTATATACTACTCCAGCACCGAGTGATTCGTAGTATTGTAAACGGCATAGAGCATCTCTACCAAGCCCCTAAAAGTACCAAAACTAAGAAAATAATAGTTTATTGGTTCGGGCTAAAAAATGGCGCTGATTGGTTCCCGTAAACGAGACGAAACTGAAAAAAAAAAATCGGACGAGACCGAAACCCATACTCGGCCTATATTTGTAGGGGCCGACGGAGCGAACCGAACGCAGCCCGAACACAATCTCTAGTTTGCGCGTGAGGGAAATTTCAGCTCCTCCCAACCGCCGCCGTCGCCGCTGATATGCGCGCCCTCACCTTCCTCTGTGCCGCCGTCGTCCGATTTCTTCACCACGAGTCCCGAATCGACCCAGCCAGACGTCGTTGCTAGCTCGCAGGCCCCGCCACCCTCTCCCGCGGTCGCCGATGCTTCCGCCGCTACCAACCACCCCGGCGACCCCCGTGACCCCCGCGGACATTGCTACCATGGTCCCGTCGACGAGTGTGGTGAAGCAGCGACGCGCGGGAACACATGTGGTCCCGCAAGCCGGTGCCATGGCGGCCAGCGCTGATGTCCCGGCGGTCGCAACGAAGTCATCCCACGCCAGACCAAAGAAATCGGCGCCCAAAAGGACGAAAGTGAAGGCGACGACGAGTCGTGGTGCTCCGCCAACGCCGCCGCCGCCACCGGAAGCCACCGCGAAGGTTGAAGCCAATCGAGAGGAAGCAAGGAACAAGGCCAAGTTGGAGGAGATGAGGATCAACATGAAGAAGGCCAAAGCAATGAAGCAACTATTGGCCGAAGAGAAGGGGATCATGATGATGAACACAAAGGATATGAATGAGCAACAAATGGAGTGGTGGAAGGAGGCCTCGGCGGAGATCATGGAGATACGAAGACTAGCTCGTGAAGAGGCAAGTGGTGGTGGCTCGGTTTGATGCCGGTGGTGAGAGGAGATGGTGAACTATGAACTATTTGCTATGATTGTGCCATTTGATGTCTGCACTATGAACTATGCATGAGTTGTTTACATTTGATTGTGTCATTTCTTTGATCATATGCAAATTCTTTGATAAACCCTGCCTTTACATTTTCGGAAGCCGCTGGCGCAGAATAGAGCATGTAAACCAAAACTGTAAAACGAAATATTCTGTTTTACAGATTTGGTTTACGGGCTCTGTTCTGCGTCAGCCCGTAAACACGAGTTCGGTGAACTGAACTCCAGTTTTTCAGTTCGTGTTTTTACGGACTCTACTAGAGATGCTCTTATTAGAGCATCTACCGGCTGGAAAAAAATGATCATTCCAGATACCCTAAATCATATCGCATCAAAAAAAAATACGGTTTCCCACAAATCGTCATGTTCGTGTCTTATATATAACATTTGGAGGGATAGGTTTGCGGTTCACCACAAAACGTGTCTTCCGTTGGCGAGAGGGAAATTTCCCCTCCCCTTCTTCCCGCTCAGCCACCGCAACGGATCTGTTGTCGCCGGCTGTTTCCCCTGTCAGTATCTGCTTTCTCCCTACCACTTTCTCTTTCTCTCATCCGTTGCCATGGCGAGACCCAGTCTAAACAAGTACGAGGTTCGCGTAGTACAACATCCTCGCGCCGCGCGCGACGCTTCCGACTCGCTGGGAACTGAGCTATGCGGGGGTGCCGGTGAGGCCGGTTCCGCATGGCTACTGGTTAGCTCGCCGTATCGAGGAGCGCCGCCGCCAGCTGCCAGAGTGGGAGAGGGCAATACCTCGATACGCGTCGGCGAGCTCCTATTGGCGCAAGCGTTTCGAGAAGGAGCGGAGGGCGAAGCTTGGCCTCTGCATCGTTCACTGGCGGGAGGTCCACCCCGATCTCCGCAACACCGAAGGGAGGGCGCGCTTCTCGGCAGTTCGTGGCTGCACAGTCGACTCCGTCATCGCGGAGGCACGCCGAGAAGAATTCCAGAGACAGGCGAACATCGCCGGAATCATAGAGATTCATGACAGCGGAAGTGACGCGGAGGATGCGGGGTATGGTGGCGCGATGGCGGACAGCGGAAGCAAAGCGGAAGACGGTGGGGCAGAGGCGGACAGCGGAAGCGACATCGTTGATTAGGTTTTCATATTTAGTCGTTTGTTATTATTAATATCTATGATTGAACAGTTCGTCGTTAAATTGTGTGGCCTAATTACTAGTATCTATGTCGAATTCTATTCTATTTCAACTAATTTGTGATTCGAGGTGAAAATTGTGTGACTTGAGGTGAAATGTGTTTTGCGGTACAGACGACGAGGTGGAACGGATGCTGCATGCCTGACCCGTAAAAACGAATATTAAGTTTTTACAGTATATTATGCGACATTTGTTCCATCCAATGGTTTTCCATACCACAATCGCGTTTTGCGGTTCACCGGATCCGCATTTTGCGATACCGCGGGATGCGGTATCTGCTAGAGATGCTCTTAGACGAGTATACTATACTGCTTTAGTGGACCAGACAATTTTTCATAAAAGTACACCGATCTATTCATAATCCTTAACGGCAGTAAAAGATATATGTCAAAACCATGACAAGGTGATCATGGTGTCTGAGACCCAAAGGAAGGACGGAGTAGTACTTCATTCTGAACGAGAGAAAACTGAAGCCAGGCCGAGAGACAACTGACTTGCCAGACCCCTCTCCTCGCGACCCTTCCAGGCTTGAGAGTCGTCTCTCTCCTTCCGCCGCCGCCCCTCTCCTCCCCTCTCTCCGGTAGCTCCGGCCGCCGGCGAAAGGATGGATCAGGAGGCTGGCTTCCTTCTCCTAGTAGTAGTTTTAGGTTTAGGATTAGATCTTGGGTGAATCCCGTGTTTTCCCTTGTGGAGTCTGAGGGTAGGACGGTGGCCCTTGGCGACCGGAGCCACCGCGTCCTGGTTCGTCCCTCTCCCTCTTCCTTGCGCTGGTGGCAGGCTGCGAGGCGGAAGGACTTGGCTGGCCCTTGCATCCCTCTCAATAAGGTACGCCCATGGAGCTTAGGGTCGAACTACTGGGACCTAGTTCGGCGCGTGGTGGTGCTTCTTCTCGTCGCTGTGCTCCGGTGGAGTGAGCCTATGGCGACGACGGAAAGGACTGCTGGCTCCCCAAATAAGGTCCTGGGTCTTGTCTTCCTTGGCTGCTATCTTCTTGGCTTCTCCACTCCGGATTGTGGCAGATCCCTGGAGTTTGTGGGCTGCCGGTTTTCACCGGCGCCTATGGAAGATAGTCATGGCTGGAGGTATCCTGATTGGAGCAAGGCCATGCTCTCCTCCTCTCCTCTCCTAGGTGGAACTGGTGATTGGAGTAGGGTTGCTGTCCTCCGATCTGAATACCGAAGGCATGGGATTGATGAAGCCTTCAACATCTCGAGCTCTACTCTGCTGGTACAAAGCGACCCAACTATGCTGGTAAGCTCCAGCCCCGATTCAACCTCCATTGGGAGGCCCTTTGCGAAGCTAGCTGCTGTTGTAGTTCCTGTCGGCATTGAAGCAAGTGGTGAAGTCCCCGCGGCGATGTTCGGCAATGGCAAGCTGAGCTTCTGGCTCGACGGTGGGGAAAGAGAAGGGCCTGATTGTATTTCTTCATCCTTTAGAAAGGTTCTTTCTGCATATTCCAGGGACCCATGTAACATTTTCTATTTTATGGGGTCTTCTATAAAATCATTGTACACCCGCTGGTTGTTTTAACGATAAGGCTTCTAGCCCCTTCGAGGGGCTTCCCGTGTTCAAAAAAAAAGAGACCCAAAGAAAAACCACAACGATGTGAGGGTGGTGGCTAATACACAAGTGAAAGGACAAAGGACATATCCTTCGGCCTATTCTTAGCAGAATTTTGACGGATGGCAAGAGGACGCCGTTAGCAAACTAATGCCAGCAACCGACGATGCGGATATTGCGGGATCATATGGTACCTATATCGAATGACAGTGCATGCATGCACGGGTAGCATGGTGGGTAGCAAATCCGCGTCGATCTCGAATGACAGTGCATGCATGCACAGGTTGCATGGATGTACAGCTAGCCGGGTGAGTAGACCACTATTTTCCATATGGCACTGGAACACCAGCATGACTACCGGTACTCGAATGAGCCGAAGGCGGGCCTCCGTCCTCATGACTCTCTTACTGGAATCGGGCAAAACTTATCATACTAGAGCTTGTTGTAGTATACAGATGAAAACTTATCGTACTAAGGCTAAAAGATAAACACACAGAACAACAATCATCATGAATGAAGAAAGTGTAGATCGGAAGGAGCACCAACCAAATCTGACAAGATCCGTTGGAGACACACCTCTACACGCCCTTCGACCGCAATAGATGCATCACCGGGACAGGGGGTGGATGGGAAGGACTTTTTCCATCTTCAAGGAGTCTTCCTGCCATGTCTCTCTAAGTAGGACACAAACTCTATCCAGGCTGAGAAGCCATCAAAGAACAACGGGTTATGTTTAAGAACAACGGGTTATGTTTAAGAATCAACAGAGTGCTTGGTATTGTAAAAGAACATTATTATTAGAGTGTGACTAATTATCTTAATTTCTGGTCAGTTAATGTTATATCACTTGTAAAAATCTCAGTTGCAATGGTGAAATTCTCAATTAAACTAAAAAATCTCAGTTGTAATTTCACTTAAACCGAAATCTTAGTCGTAACCCACCTGAAACTAAAAACAATTCAGTTGCAACCGAAAAAGTTTAGTTACAGCCTCACTCACAACTCATAGAATGCACAAATTTGATACAAATCCGAAAATGATAAAATTTGAATGAGCTCTAACTTACTTCCCAATAAAAGTGAGAATTATTCGTTATTATTATGTGATGCCGACTACCGACAACCAGGCCTTGTGCACCTATTGTCATTGTCTATAATAGAATTATCCGATGCTTAAGTGTGGAAGATCTAGGACCTTTTCTTAACCATCGAAAATGGTATGCTTGTTACTACCTCTGTAACATAATATATAACATCTTTTATTATAGAGTGGAAGAAGTATATTGCAAAAGAATACAACTTTTTAGTGGATAAAAAGATTATTTTAGCTCCTAGAGCACAATTTGTTTGTCATTGCAAAAGACTACGACTATGGCGTTGTGAACTTGGGCTACACACAGCCATCTTTTTTCTTTCCTTTTTTGAAAAACTCAGAAACCACGGTTTAAAGTTGGAAATATTTTTTAAACTATAGATATTGTCAATGATGTATTCTATCAACGTGCAAAAATTCAGTGTGCAATACTATATATTTTAAAATGCGCATACATGTAAAAAAAAATATGGATCCCAAATTAGTGAACCAATGCAAATATTCGTACCTCACAATACTATCAAATTTTATCAATTTTGTGTAAACATTGAAACTAAGTATTTTGGATTGATATTTTGCACTCCGGTATAATACATCATCACTGCCTCCCACTAAAAAAATATTTTGCTTTTATGTAATACACAGATGTCAAATCTGCATTTGAACTCGGATGGGCTGGGATATAACCACCCTTCTGATCATCCAACCATCGGTTAATCTTATTTATGTTCGGTCTTATCCACCTACCTTTGTGGCTTGTGAGAAAATTACATACAATTGTTTGCCTCGGTGTGACAAATAATGAATGCATAAGAGACCCTTCATAGTCGTTGGAAAATGACTTGTCCATTATTGCCAAGAAAATAATATCCTTGTGTCACAATACACTTGTACGTTTGATCAAGTCTCGGTCGTATTGCCCCATAGATTAAAAAAAGTGTCAGTCATATTAATTAGTGCGAGAGAAAAATTCTGTTACACGTATCTACGGACTCTATATCTGGCCATCCCAAAACGCAGAGTGACAAGGGGAAATAGTAGGATGCACAAAATATCCATTTCTATGCTACACATAGAAAAGATGCGTTAATTCTCGGTTAATTCTCAGATACGGTATCGATTAGGATCTCACCACGATTCTATTTATAGTTCTTTTTATGATTTTTAGTACGTTTACATCTTTAGATAATGTTAGTCGATTTCTGTTGCAATCTCATTTGAACTCAATTGCAACTAAGAAAATCTCAATTGTATCCTCGTTTGTAACTGAAAAATCTCAACTGCGACCCACTTGCATATCGCTTGCAACTAAAAATTCGTAGTTGCAACGTAACTTGCAATCGAAAATTTTCAGTTGAAACACTTGCGAATGAAAATATTTAGTTCAACTAAATCACGCCGCAAATCTAATGGCTTAGAATCTGACTGTCTAAGTACGTTCACGCGACTCGTTCTAGCCATTCGCTCCTCGTTTTCTTTAGACATACTTAGCATTTTTTTTGGGGGGGTGGGGGGGTTTCAAATTATGTATGTTCACTTCCATCCAAGATCCAACTTATATGCATCCACGATTTATTAAAATAAAAATCCATGCAGAGAAGAGTTTCAAAATAATTGAAAGAAATTGCGTAACTGTATTTTTTTTTATTTCAGGCAATCACAAAGTCTGCTCTACAATTCGGTGGATGTATGAATGCCGCCCGGCTCCCACCGATCCACCTCCGTGAAGGGGTCGTCGTCCCCTTTTCACAACTTCTACACTTCTGGCCTCTATGATCGAGACACATGCCTTCCTCCTCTCCTCTTCGTCCTCCATTGCCCGATTGAGACCTGCTGATCATCCCTGGCATTCACGTATGATTGGGACATGAGACCTACCGATCAGCTCGGTATTATGTTGGATCAACGAGTTTGATTTGTTCCGCGAAAACGGCCACTTGGTTGAGTAAAATACATGGCAGGCAGCACACGGAGATGGTCAGAAGGGGCAGTCTTTTGTATTGCAGCGTGGTTGCGCAGGGGAGCACGCTATCGCCCGTCCGAGTTGCACGTCGAGAGAGACAGAGGACAGATTATAGTAAGCCGCAGCTTGGCCACTGCAGATCTGAGCCAAGGAAACAAACAAAGCAATGCTATGCTTGGTTGCAACTACTCCACGATTAGCTTCACTAACCTAAAACATCTTATATTTCTAAACGGACGGAGTAGTACATAAGATAGATAGATAGTCTGAGGCACATGGCCAAGATGAGTTATTGGTTTCAGAATTCAGAAGATATTCAGATGCTTCTGCCGTTTCACAGTTTCAGGCTCCATTTCAGCATTCGATACAAGATTACGGTGTTCATCGATGTTGTGATGTCTAGCTCTTCTCGGTCTAGCTTGGTACACCGACAGTTCAACTTCTAGGTTAAACTGTTTCTTGCGAGTTTTTCTTCGTCCGAAAAAATTGAGTCTTGGAACGGGTGGAGTGGAAAATTTTGCACTCTAGCTTGAATTTTTAAGTCGGGTCAACTAACAAAGATTGTCGCTGTTCAACTACTCCATAGCTTGGCCTCATAGTTGATTAATTGATTGTGTAACCGGACAAATTCTGAAGCAAACAGTATCATTTCAGCATTAGGACATGGAGGCTTATAGACGACGGTGAACATTGTGAAAAAAAGACATGTTTTTGTTTCAGTACAGAGAGATGCACATTTGCTAAGATGCGTTATTGGTTCATGTGGGGGCATCTGACTGACTTCATCATGGGAATTTTCAGATATTCATATACTTGCCAATTCCAAGGCTTCATTTTTTACATCAAAGGACAACTTTACAGTGTTTACGATCTACAGGTAGTTCAGTACTATAACACTGCTAGGTTTTGTTTGGAAATAGGCATTTCGCATCTAAATTACGTTTCTTGCCCATTTCTGCATCAGAAATATACTGTGGGTGTAAGGAAGCTGAAGCTACAGTAGTTTGATTCTTAAGTAAGATCAAAGATGCTCATTGTCTGAACTACTTCGCACGTTGCACGGTATCAGCATCCATAAGTGGTTTTGTATCGGAGCGTGGTTGCGCACGGGAGTTCTTTACCAGCCGTCAGAATTGCACGTTGAGAGGGACAGAGGACAGATTATAGTAGGCCGCAGCTGGCGAGGCAACGCTATGCTTGGCCGCAAATTACATAAGCACATGGCAAAGACGAGTTGCTGGTTCAGAATTCAGATATTCAGATGCTCGCCGGTTCAGACTTCAGGCTCCATTTCAGCATTCCAAGGAAATAAAGGAAGGCTACATCTCGGATTATCAGAACAAGAATTAAAATGTTTATCAATGTTGCGATGCCTAGCTCTGCTCTGTCTGGCTTGGTATGCGGACAACTCAACATCTAGGTTACACTGTTTCTTGAGAATTTTCTTCTTGTCAATTTTTTGTGATGCTGCTTGGAAATTAGAGCCGAACACAACTGAAGCTCCCACGGGAATAGGTCTCTTCATCAGGTTGGAGCGCAACCCGCATTGCAAGCAATTATATGTTTCGGCCATGTTGCCTCTGGCATCATCTCCCCTACAGGCTGAAGCTTATGCTCTTGAGCTAGCCACAAAGCTACCAGAAATCCTTCAACTACAGGTGCCCCAGTTCTATTCTGACTGCTCTGTTCTGGTACCTGCGGTAGCCACGAGAAATATCTCAACTGCGCCGGGACACTGGATGATCAATCCTTGCAAGAATTCAGGCGAGCAGTTCCTTTCAGGTCAACAAGGTTGCACATATTCATAGGAGTTTCAATGTAAAAGCAGATTATCAAGCTAGATTAGCAGCTAGACTACAGTCCAGGAGCTTAGCAATTAGATGCCTATGTTCACAGGCAGATACATGTCCAGCGAGGGACATTCTTGCTGTATCTTGCGTGAATCCCTTCACGCTGCTCTCTCTAAAATACGCCTAAATTGATAAAATCCATATGTTCAAAAAAATTGCAGAGTCTTGGACCGAGTGGAGTGGAAAAATTCACAAGATTGTCAGGACTCTCAAAATGAAGTAGTTCGACTTTTTAAGTCAGGTCAACTAACAAAGATTGTTCAACTACTCCATAGCTTGATTAATTGTGTAACCAAACAGATTCTGAAGGAAACAGTACCATTTCAGTATTAGGACATGGAGACTTATATCGTGACAACAATGATCATTGTGAAAAACATGTTTTTGTTTCAGTACAGATAGATGCACATTTGCTAAGATGCCTTATTGGTTCATGTGGGGACATCTGACTGACTTCAGCTTGAGATTCAGATATACATATACAGGGTACTTGCAAATTCCAAGGCTTCATTTTCAACATTTGGGGGCAAGATTACAGTGTTTACCATCTAGTACAGTACTATAACGCTGCTAGATTTCGTTTGGATATAGGCATTTTGCATCTAATTTACGTTTCTTGCCAATTTCTGCATCAGAAAAATATTGTGGCTGTCAGGAATCTGAAGCTGCACTAGTTTGATTCTTAAGATCGATCAAAGATGCTCATTGTCTGAACTACTTCACATGTCACACCATATTAGCATCCATAAGTTCCGTTACCAAACAAACTCTAAAGCAGACTATAATTTCAGCATTTCAAAAGGCTGCTTGTATGGTGACAACAGCAGACAGTGTGACAAATCCATGTTCTTATTTTCAATACTGGCATCACATTAAGAAGATTTCAAACTCTGCTTATTAAGAGGTATCTAAAAGGTAGAAACAACTCATCTTCCTGACATTAGGAATGAGCTGAAACTAAACAACTCCATGCGGTCTAAGCCACAAAATAAAGCTCTAAAATAACTACTTTCATGCACAACCCATGAGACATATAATCTTCTACTAGTATAACTAGACATTGCAGAAGGCACACAAGAACAATAACACATTCTAAACAGTAATTCGAGATGCAATTCTTCACCACTCCAAACGAATGGTTTGCCTGATTCTTCCCTTCCATCTCACTAATGCTTCCTTGACACAATCTTGTACTTGCCAGTCAATTGTTGCTGCACCAACAAACACACAAATCCAACCAAAAAATTCACATCAGATTGCTGAATAAAGTTTCTGCATAACAAATAACAGTGTCTTAAACAGATAACTGAAGATGCAGGATTTTACCTTCTCCCAGAGTATGCTGTGCTCCTTGCAGAAGCCGGCGACCACGCCGCCACCCTTCTCCTCACGGTACTCAATGCACAGGCCGCCGTTGAGGCCACAGGAGACATGGAACCCAAGGTCGCACTTGGGCTGGGAGCACTCCAGCGCGCAGCCCCTGCTGCTCTCACAGATGTAGCATTGCTTGCTGAACCGGCGGGCAGGCAAGAGGGAGCAGTCGATGGCGTCGCGGCCGTCAGGGTCCTGGAAGAACACCTCTGGCACGAGCAGCGCGCAGGAGATGTGCGCCCATGCCCCGTCCGTGGTGCGCTTCATGGCACCGCCTCTCGCTGGACAGAGGCGGCAGGGCGGACGTGCAGGCTTGCCCTTCTTCGCGGCCTTGTCAGAGCAGAGCGAGCAGAACCAGTCGCCTTCTGGGATGGACTGAGCCAGCGGGCTGCCGTAGCATGCAGCGTGCACCATGAGGTCGCACCCGTCACAGAACACGATGGGGTCCGACGGGTCGCCGTCGGTGCTCCGGCACACCGCGCAGAGAATGCCGTCATCCTCCTCTTCTTCCACCAGAGCATGTTGCGCTGGCTCCTCCACCACTTCAGCTCCCTTCTTGGGCTCCTCTTCCAGTGCTTGTGCAGCCACTTTAGGATCAATAGCTTGCTCTAATGTCTTGAGCACTTCGTCCTGAACTTCCGGATGTTTGCCATTGACGACATTGCAGAGCTTCCTGCAGTGCACGTCACTCGCTTGCTCTGATGTCTTGAGCACTTCCTCTTGAGCTTCAGAAAGTTTGCCATCGACAAGATCAGAGAGCTTCTTGCAGTGCAGATCACTCTCTTTCTCCAATGTCTTGAGCTCTTCAGCTTGAACTTCAGAATGTTTGCCATCAACGGCATCGGAGGGCTTCTTACAGTGTGCTTCAGTCGCTTGCTGGACTGTCTTGAGCTCTTCAGCTTGAACTTCAGAATGTTCACAATCGACGACATTGGATGGCTTCTTGCAGTGTACATCACTCGCCTGCTCCAATGTCTTGGGCACTTCAGCTTGAACTTCAGATTGCATGCCAATGATGACATCGGAGAGCTTCTTGCAGTGTACATCACTCGCTTTTTTTGCAGTGTTCGCTCTGCGGGATTTGGCGAACACCAGGTCCTTGACTTCCTTGGGCTTGTCACCGTCAGGCATCTTGGACGCTTCAGCTCTTGGGCAGTCTGTGGCACAATTTGCCACGCTAGAATTGGTGGCACCGCTGCGCTTAACGGATCCTTTAGGCCTGGTTTCCTTGGCAGCAGCGACACGATCCCCATCAGAATTCATTGATGGAGATGGCGATGGCGGGATAAACTGCGACATCACACGCTTATTGGCCGGTAGGCAAACCGGGAACAGAGCAGAAGCGTCTTCCGGGGCAGAAGGCGATGGGACGCGCTTGCTGGCCTTGACGGGGAGGGCGGCGGCGGCGCCATCCGGGCGCGACGGCACCAGTACGCGCTGCTTTGCGGCGGTGGAGGGAGCAGCGACTGCGCGCTCCGGACACGCCGGCACCGGCACGCGCTGCTTGGCAGGGACGGAGGGAGCAGCGGCATCCTCCGTGGGCAACTGCGCCTGGACGCGCTTCTTCGCCTGGACGGAGGGATCGGCGGTAGCGGCCTCCGTGCGCGGCAGCACCTGAACGAGCTTCTTCGCCGGGGCGGAGGGTGGAGCAACGGCGCCGTCCGTGGGCGACGGCGCCTGGATGCGCGTCTTCGTCTGGACGGAGGGAGCAGCGGTGGCGGCCTCCGTGCGCGGCGGCACCTGAAAGAGCTTCTTCGCCGGGACGGACATAGGAGCAGCGGCGCCCTCCAGGCGCTTCTTGGCCGGTACGGTGAGAGGAGCACCGGCGTTCCTCAGGGGCGACAGCGTCAGGACGCGCTTCTTGGGCGGGACGGAGGGAGCGGCAGTGTCGACCACCGGGCGCGACTGCATCTGAACGCGCTTCTTCGCCGGGACGGAGATAGGAGCATCGACACCATCCCGGCGCGACGGCGCCTGGACGCTCTTCTCGGACGGGACGGTGGGAGGAGGAGCGACCACCTCCGGCGTCGGAGGTGGTTGCACGTGGACGCTCGTCTTGGCCGGAAGACACGCCGGCGAGACGGCGTCGACCGTCGGCGCGTACGCGCGCTTCTTCGCGGGGAGACAGACCTTCGCCGCCGCTTCCTCCGCCACCGCCGCCGCGTAGGCGCGCTTCTTCGCCGGGAGGCATACGGGGAAAGGCGCCGCCTCCGGCGGCGGCGGCGGGAACGCGCGCTTCTTGGCCGGCAGCGCCACGCATGACGCCGATCCGAGGCTGGAACCGACGAACTTGAACCGCTTCGACGGCGGCAGGTCGCGGATGCTGCGGCCGCCGCTCGGAGCGGCGTCCCCGGCGATCTCCATGGGCGATTTCGAGGGTGGCGAGGCGGGTGGATTCGAGATTGGATTGGTGAAATTCGAGGGGCGCGGGGGTCTGCGAACGAAGGGGAGAAGGGACTTAAATGATCGCGCCGGAGACGAAATATTTTCGGGATTTGGATGGAGATTGAGCGCGCGAGAGGAGGATTTTTTGAGGAAAACGTTTTTCGGAGAGGGGGCGGCGGTGGGAAGGAAAGGGGAGCGAAACGGGGTGGAAACGCGATTGCGTTTGGTTCGAAAGTTTCAAATCGGGCCGCGAAGCGCTCTGTTGTTCGCGCGGAATATTTTGTTTGTAGGGAAAAGTTTTCGCTGCGAAATTGTGGCGGCGCGAATTGGTTGCCGCGCTCGCGCGCGGGTCAGGCGGATTTCGGAGCCTGCTCAACTCCTTTGGGCTTTTTTCAGCGCTGGTCAGCCCAGAATGCTACTTCATGCGTGTTGAATGGAGTGTTGTGTACAAAGAGAAAAAAAAACTCCTCGCAAAAAATTAAGGAGAAAACTCCTTTTATAATTGCACATTTGTTGTTCTTTTCTAGGAACCAATAAAAATGCAGTTGAAAACATTTAGTCCAAATGGGGATCTTGTGGATACAGTTATTTCAACATGGACAGTTAGATCGCAAATAGTCCAAATAGGCCGCAAATGCAGTTGAAAACTACAATTGCACATTTAGTCCTTTCGATGCCCCCTTTCGATTGGTTTAGAACGATAATTGCTGAAATTCAAATAATATGGTGGAGATGACATTGTTAGTTGCTTGCAGAGCGTGGCATGGCCGGAATGAAGTTACTCGTGATAAACCCCTACCATCTCTAGAAGGCTCAAGGCGATTTATGAGCGGTTATTTGAGACTGGTCGGTGATGTTACACATGGTTCTACACATACATGGAATAAAGGAAAACAACCAGTTTTGGAGAATGGGATTACATGAATCCCTGGTAAGAAGGAGCAATCCTTAATCAAACCATGGTCCAAACCATTTCTTATGACCTTGCGGTACTTTAGAAATATCAAGTAATTGCTTTACTTGATGAGATCCAGTAACAACTGTACTTTCTAATCTCAACTGAAGTTTGAATTTCAGGATTTCTTATAACTTTTAGTTTACCATCAATTTTCTTATAGTTCGTAGATACGTCTTGTTCCAATAACATGACAATCAATTCACATTTATCTCCACACCTGGTGTAGGACATATTTGTGAAGCCTACTACTCTATGTACATAACTAAAAACTATAATGATCACAGTTATTGATTTATTTTCTTATAACATGAAGAGTCATGTCCTGGAACATATTATCATATGTTTCTCAATCATTCTGATGCATGGTCGAAGACCTTCATCATGCTCTTACTTTACTTCATTAAGACCATTTTCGAGAAATGCACTTTCTCGAGAATGCACCAAACTTTTAGCAATACTAGCTTTGCTTCTCTTTGGTTCTCGTCATGAAATTTGTCTTACAAGTTTCCAAGGACTTATTTGTTAATACCTTAGTTTTATCACATAAACCCAAAGTTTTTCATGAATCCTAGACGGTTTACGTTTATTCTAGGTGAGTGTTCGCCATTTCCATTGAATGGTCTTTTACTATCGCCAATATGTACTATTTGGTTTAATGCCAAATGTGTTTTCCACCTTATGCCGTTTAGGCATTTTACAAATGTATTATCAATTAGTTTCTTTAATTCGAATAATTCAAACATAATTGTAAACAACATATGAACATAATAAAAATCATTCATAAAAGCAGAACAACCGATTTGTTACAAACTTGTATGAATAATCGTCTCGTAAAATGTAAGACACACTATAAAAGGTTCATATTCTATCGATTGCAATAATTATTCTAAAACTATAAACTAAATGATAAATCTTGAGGGAGAGTGTCGTCTTCCATCATCATCATGCTTGCCATCAACACGCAACGTCACCTCCTCTCTCGCAAGCAACTCTCATGCAGAAGGAACTGTTTTCATAAAACAGAACAAGTATCAGATACTTTGATACCGCACCATCTGTTTGCAAGATTATAACATTCATAAATTTGTATTATACTTTGGAACTTCAGCGGGAGAAAGCGTTCTGAGGGATTGGCGGATACACCACTAGCATTATAAAGGGATAAGATAAAGATTATCGTCATGAAAATTCTCAACTATGTATGTGTGGGAGGAACACGGTATTTGGACAAAGAGGCAGCAACCACTGCTCAGATCATCCTCATAACCACAGCAGACAGCAATCAACATCAATTGAATTACCATGCTATTAAGAGACATAATCCCGCAGGATGTATCCCATGGCATGGAAAGTGTTTTGTGAGTTTTCTCGATTCCCAAGTTGATACGTAAGGGGTGCCAACAACTTTATAGTCACTGTAAGTGCTAACATCCCTCCATCTACCAACAAGTAGTTTCCTACATCGAGTCCCCGCAAGAGGCAAATATTAGAGAGGTCGACTTCTTCTAACATCAAGATGCAGACAATCTAACACATGGTCACACTGATGAATATCATAAAACTTTATCCTATTCCAATATCATACTAGGGTTTCTGCATCTCCCCAAAAACTAATGATCTACTCAGACATGAAGGCAGACAACATCATAGTTATGGTAATGAAAGCGATCATTGATGAATAGTATTTGTATAAATCCACAACTAGTGTAAAAATTACAACAAGATCTAGATGGGATGGATGTAGATGATGGTGGTTATGAGGATGCAGCGGTTGATGAAGATGTAGATCGATGCCTTGGCCTCCCAGATCTGCATAGGGTGAAGATGGATCCCTAGGGCAATTTCCCCCTCCAGATGCCTTTCGGAGGTTAGGTTTCGGCGATTTCTGGGTGTTCTGTATGTCGTCTCTCTGAACCAGTTGCACGGGGTGAAACTATTTGAGGAGGCGGAGGCGACGCATCGGGAACTATATGGCGGCCCGCCATATAGTTGGTCGTCAACTCTTCTGTCTCCACTTCTCGATTCGGGTTTTCTTCTGGTGTTATTAATATTCCCCAAATAAGTGATTTACGTAGTTTTTGCTCCTTTTCTCTCCAATACAACTGCTCCAAGATTTGTGTCCTCTGGATCCATCATCTCATCTGATCCTGGTGAAAATAAACATAAAAAGTGCACGCGAACGCTGTAAAATACCAAAATCCTACATCTACAATGTAAAACATAATGCAAATATGCACTCATCACCTGCCTCATACCGAAGAAATTTCTTGGTGGTGCACACACAAGAGGAACACTATAATTGGAATTAAGTTCTTTAAGGATCATCTTATTTATGCTACCACCGAGAATCTAATATTAAGCACACAATAAGATATACACAGCAATCATACATCAAATGTAAGTGCGATGTGATATGGTCTTCACGCTGAGATCTCCATCTCGGCGGCAGGGGCACGGCACCCCGAGGACGGCGCCTTCGGGTCCTGCGCCATGGCCCTAGTTCCTATGACTTCTTAGTCAACCATGACAATGACCGTTACTACTACTTAGCAATAGAAATTATGCTACTTTACCTTGACTATAACCATATGACATCACAACGCCCCTGCAAAACAATGTTAGACGCCTCTACTTTATATTTTGCAAATTTTACATGGTTGTAAGGGCTTTATTGCAAGAACTTTTTCTTACCTACGAACTTCAACCACAACGCCGATTGAATAATTGTCTCTACTAACGCCATTTCAGGGCCCTTCTTTGTAAATTCTATATGAACTATTGAAAGAGAGATAGACACCCGCTAGCCACTTATACGGAACAAGCGTATGTTGAGCGTGGAACCAGTCTCATGCAAGCGTACGTGTAAGATCGGTCCGGGGCGCTTCATCAATCAATGTCGCGATATAAACAAGTACACGTGGGAGGGTAACAATTATAAAATCGATGCCCACACGTCACAACTCGTGTGTTCTATCTATACTAGCAGTACTACGCACATATCGGCTCTGATACCACTGAAGGGTTACGAGGTCAGAAAACAAAAAAAAATCCTATGAAGAAAACCCTAATGCTAGGATATATCTACTACTAATGAACGGGCGGAGATACATCATTCATACATTTGAATACCGACCGTGTTTAACATACCACGAGGAACGAGTATGAAGAAGATGCCCTAACGCTGACGGCAAACCTCGAGGTCACGAAGTCATGCGGCTCTTACAACTCTTAGTACCGGAATCACGGTACCGCTAGAGGGAGTCACACACGTACAATGCTTGACAACGACCCCCACTTCTCTCTGATCTAGCAGAGGTTGCGAAAGTAGATCTCCCGGCTCCGAATCCCACAACACGACGACGCTCCACGATTAAGAACTCCTCGCTCGCACATCCCTGACATGGGGGGCATGGTCGCAAGAGAGAGAGAAGAGATAGGCAACATAGGCCTTTTATTTATTTCCAGGTGGAAATTGATGTGTTTTAATTCTTCTATAGACACCCCTTTATATATGTGGGACTAAATAAACAAAGAAAAAGAGGCAAACTAGCCAGCCAGCCAGGTGGGCCACCTGTCCAACCGCGCTTGGCCCAGCCAGCTAAGGCGGTGGCGGCGAAGTGTCCTCGGGTTGGACAACCGCAGCTAGCAGTCCGTGCGGTAGTAGCCATGGTGGTGCCCAGCGCCAGGCCCCGGTTAGGTCGGCATGTGGCCCAGGCGCGCGCGCTCGCCCGTCCGCGCGGTAGCTAGTGGCGCGGCCCCAGGTTGGCCATGGCCTAGCTGCGGTGGCAGCCCTCTGGCCAGGCGACGCATAGTGGCGACCGCCCCGTGCAACACGGGTTATCCGCTGCCCGCGTGGGTTGTTTCCGCCTACTCTTTGCCTTTTTTGTTTGTTTCTTGATTTTATGTAACAAATAAGACGTCTTTACAAATCTTTATTTAAATATTTTTATAATATATTAATTCATAATTAATATATAATAAACATATATTTAAATCTGTTGGAGATATGCCCAAGAGGCAATAATAAAGTTGTTATTGTTATATCTTTGTGTTTATGATAAATGTTTACATCTCATGCTATAATTGTATTAATAGGAAACATTAAAACTTGTGTGTTTTGTAAACATAAAAGTGTCCCTAGTAAGCCTCTTGATAAGCTAGCTTGTTGATTAATAGATGATCATGGTTTCCTGATCATGGACGTTGAATGTTATTAATAACATGGTCATATCATTAGGAGAATGATGTGATGGACACACACCCAAAGTAAGCATAGCATAAGATCAAGTCATTAAGTTCGTTTTGCTACAAGCTTTCAGATACATAGTAACCTAATCCTTCGACCATAAGATCATGTTAGTCACCGTCACCGGATGAGTACTTTGATTATAACAAACGCCACTTTCGTAACTAGGTGGTTATAAAGGTGGCATTAGGTATTCTGAAAGTATGTGTTGAAGCGCATGGATCAAGAGTGCGATTTGTCCATCCAAATGATGGATGGATACACACTGGGCCCTCCCGGTGGAATGTCATCCATTTGGCTTGCAAGAATGTGGCTAGGTCACAAGGGATGTCATATCACTGAACGAGTAAATAGTACTTACTGGTAATGAGGTTGAACTAGATATGGAGATACCGACGATCGAACGTCGGATAAGTAAAGTATCACGCAACAAAGGGAATTGGGTCATAAAGTCATCATTGAATATGTAGGAGCCATTATGAATCTACAGATCCCGCTATTGGTTATTGACCGGAGAGGTGTCTCGATCATGTATGTATAGTTTGCGAACCGTAGGGTCACACACTTAAGGTTCGATGTTGTTTAAGTAGATATGGAATATGAGTTGGAGACCGAATGTTGTTCGGAGTCTCAGATTGGATCCAGGACATCACGAGTAGATCCGGAATGGTCCATGGAATAAGATTCATATAAATAAAGTCAATTTCCAGGGTTCAGAAAAAGTATCGGTATTTTGACCGAAGCTTCTTGAATGCTCTAGAAGGGGCCACCAGTGGGCCCACCACCCCGGGAGGGGCCACTTGGGCTAAGGCATGCCGTGGGGGACTTTGGGACAACTGCACCAAATCCCAAGGGGGCAAATCAAATACCATAAGGAAAGGGGCAAAAAAACCTAAACAAGGGAGGAGGGGAAACTTGGGGGGCAAGTTCCCCCCTCTGCATCATGGCCGAGTTGGGGAAGGACTCAGCCAAGGGCTGGGAACCCTTGATCGCACTCCCTCTATATAAAAAGGGGAGGAAGGTTCCGAGCCCCTTGTCCCTTGCACCTCAAGCTTAGTTGCCCCTCTCCTCCCTCCTCCTGCTCCGTCTTAGGCAAAGCCTCGCAGGAACTCTCATCCACCACCACCACCACGCCGTCATGCTGCTAGGATTCTGAGGGGATCTACTACCTCTGCTGCCTGCTAGAACAGGGATATGAAGGTCTTCATCGACTACTTACGTGTTACCGAGTGCGGAAGCGCTGGCGGAAGGATCGTCTACGCGATCTTGAGATGGGCAAGTGATCGACTACATCAACCACGAGAATATGATCTCGTTAAACGCTTTGGATTTACAAGGGTTAGTTCTCTTCTACCTCATTGCACCGATCTCATGGATTAGATCTTGGCTTTGCCATAGTTTGGATCTTGGTTTTATGTGTTCTTGCGATAGATTTTTTTGTTTTCCATGCAACGAACCCTACAGTGGTATCTGAGTCGTGTCTATGCGTAGATCTGTTGCATGAGTAGAACACAATGGTTTTGTGGGCATTGATGATTTTGTTGTCGCTTGCTTTTTGTGTACTTTGCATCTTGCGGGATGGTGGGATGAAGCGGCCCGGGCTAACCTTACATGTCGTCGCATATGGGACTTGCTCCACGCTCAACATGCAACTTGTATTGCACAAGTGGCTTTGCGGGTGTATATATCTCCCACCATAGTTAAGATTCAATTTACAATGGGCACTTGAAAACACTTGTGTCGGTGTTGTGGTTCGTGTTCGTAGGTAAGAACGGTTCTTATTCGAAATCCCCAAGCCACGTAAAACATGCAAAGAAAATTAGAGGTGTCTAACTTATTTTTGCAGGGGCATGTGATGTGATATGGCCATGATGTGATTGTGATTATATTTTATGTATACAGTGATCCTTATTGTAATATGGCAACCGGCAGGAGCCTAATGCTTGCCTTTAAATTTGGTAAGACATGCATGTCCATTCATCGTGCAATAGCTTTATTCCAAGTAGTTGTAATAGTTGTTGTTGGTGATGGACAACCATGAAGCGGCGCCATTGACCTTGATGCCACGCTGGTGATGATGGAGATCATGTCCGTGCTTTGGAGATGGAGATCTAAGGCACAAGGAGAAAGAGCCATATCATCTCACATATTATGAATTTCATGTGATGTTAATTCTTTTTATGCATCTTGTATTGCTTACATCGCAACAATGGCATTATAAGATGACCCCTCTCACTAAATTTCAAGTAATAAAGTGTTCGTCCTTAGTAGGCACCGTTGCTAAGACTCGTCATTTTGAAGCATCACGCGATGATCAGGTGTGATAGATTATACGTGTGCATACAACGGATGAAAGCCAGATTTTCACTTGCGGATACTAAGGTTAACATTGACGAGCCTAGCATGTACAGACATGGTCTCGAAACACGAAATAACGAAAGGTAAAGCATGAGTCATATTGATGATATGAAGAATATGTTGATTGTTCGCCTTTGAAGATACATCTTCTCTCGTGATGATCGGACTTGGTGTAGTGGATTTGGTTCGTGTAATCACTAAGACAAGGTGAGGGGTGTGTTTTGAGTGGGAGTTCAAATAGCAATATGATTAAAGTTGAACACAATTTATCATAAATTAAATCAAAATGAATTTGCATAAATGTTGTAGTCATTGGCATCCGTTCACCACCTTATGCTTAGTTATAATTGATATAATAGAACTATAAAATTCTGGATAGTTACTTTACGAACTGGTATCATATTGTTTTGAGTGTCAATCTAAAGTTTAGAAGTCCTATTGCAAACTTTCAGCAAACTCCATTTACTCCGTGAAGTTTAATAATTGGTATTAAATCAAGAGTAACAATTCCAGTGTTAGTATCTAAAGTATCATTGTTTGCCTCCATGATTCTTGATATTCAAAGATTGTTTTAATATCAAGGTTATCTATGAGCTGAAAGAAATGTTTCAGAAACCATCATGTATAGAGGATATTGCGATATCTAAAAGAATGTTTTTGTTGCAACATGATAGAGTATAATTTGGCAAAATATATGTTCTCATATTTGATGAGAATTTACGAAGGTTGGAGACGCTAGACGTCCTAATCCTCCAAAAGGTTTTGGAAAGCAACTTTATACTCGCGATTCATCTTTATAAGCTATAGTAGCTAGATCATGAAAGTTTTCATGATAAGGATGAATAGAAGATGTAGGTAAAATGTTTACCACACTAAAATATTACTAAATAATGGATTTTGAAAGAACGCCAAACATTGATGATGGTGATATACTTCAAAGTGCAAGTCCGAAGGTATTAGTATTTGACTATGCACACTTTGGACTATGTTTCATGTGTATGGCGCCACTGTTGATGTTGATAGATTCTTTTAAAAAGGAAAGAAAAATCTAAAAGAGAATCTCAAAAATATTTGGCAGAAAAAGATAAAAGATTAGAAATGTCCAGCTTAGGTATATACATGATATGCATGTTATGGTTGTATTCTTTGCTTGTTAAACAATGTGGTTCTTGGGTATTGGTGTAAGGTTCCCAACCTTTAATAAGGTAGAGATCCCTGTGTTTACAATGCTAGTCCCTGGATCAATAGCTAGCATCCACAGTTAAGATGTAATATCAAGAAACAAAGGTCATAATACAACTTTATAACCAGGAATAAAGTAATTTATTACATCTTACATAGCTCATTTGGCTATCTCATTACAATGCAGCAGAATATAACAATAGCATGGGGTCCTTCATCTTTAAAGTGCCACAGGCAGACATGTTGGTTGTAGACTTGTAATCCTAATCATTAAACTTCACTAATATCAAACAAACCTGCAACATAATAAGTTATAGCCACAAGGGTCAATACATTTGAATTGTATTGGCAAGTGATACTATGGTAGTATAGTGGAGTCTATCATCTATATGCATTTGGTTAAGTGGAGCTTAGGCTTGCTTTGCTCAAAATAGTTTTTCCTTATCATTTGAAAACACTAAGTTTTTGCTTGACAGAATCACCCAAGGCATCTCCCAATAGAAATTGGTGATCCTTCAACCCTTGTTCAACCACAAGATTTTAACTTAGAAATTGGGATGAGGAGATTCTTGATAGCTTCCATGTCTTGATGCTCAAATTGTCCTTTGTCAGGGACATGGCTAAGTGTAAGGATACCAACCTTGTTAAAATATAAGGTAGGGTAGAATCCCCTGTGTTTACAATGCTAGTCCCTAGATCAATAGCTAGCATCCACAGTTTAGATGTAATATCAAGAAACAAAGGTCATAATATAACTTTATAACCAGGAATAACATAATTTTATTACATCAAACATAGCTCATTTGGCTATTACATTACATTGCAGCGGAATAACTATAAGCATGGGGTCCTTCATCTTCAAAGTGCCACAGGCAGATGTTGGTTGTAGACTTTGTAATCCTAATCAATCAATCTTCACTAAAATCAATCAAACCTGCAACGTTACAAGTTACAGCCACAAGGGTCAATACATTTGAATTGTATTGGCAAGTGATACTCTGGTAGTATAGTGGAGTCTAACATCTATATGCATTTGGCTAAGTGGAGTTGAGGCTTGCATTGCTCAAAATAGATTTTCCTTATCATTTTGAAAATACTAAGTTTTGCTTGGCAAAAATCATTTTTTTCCAATCAAAGATTTGAAGATCCTTTCCAAGGCATCTCTCCATCAAAGATTGAAGATTTCAAACAACCCTTGTTCAAACCACAAGTTTTAACTTAGAAATTTGAATGATGAGATTCTTTATAGCTTCCATGTCTTGATGCTCAAATTGTCCTTTACCAGGGACATGGCTAAGTACTTAGGTTTTACACTCTGCAGAGGTGGTGCACTTTCCCCACAAGACTTGGTTTCCCAAGACAAGATCTTTCAGAAGCCTTCCCTTAGACCAACATGGACGCGCTCCAACCTATCAAACACTACCACCCACTGTCCATATGGCTAAGTTCTTGCAACCTATATGATCATGGCAGAGCCCATATTGCCAAGTGGCTGCACTTGAAGCTTCTCAACATTTGACATCTCAAATCTCTTTGTTCCTGGGTGGCCATCCACAAGTGAGATACACAAGCCAAGTCCATGGCCTTGTGAACCACTCAACCAAAAACCACCAAGCAAGTCCCATTCCACCCAGGTGTTTCATTAACTTAGTTGTTTTATTAAACAAAACACAAGTCCTCAGACTTAGAATATTTTTCCATAGTGTGAATATATGTTCCACCCATGTTTTCTATTAGCTAGGCTAAGCTTGATAGTAATAGGATTCTTAACTTAGGAAAATCCTACTAAGGGTTCATCTACTAGGTTTTCCTATAGCAAGATTTATACTTAGCAAAATAAAATCCATGCAAGTTTTACTTAGAGAAAACACTAATGCATAGTGAAAGTAATGGGACAAAAGTATGAAGCATCACTTGCCTTTTTGGTAGAGTATAGGTTCACTCCTTGTCCTTGCAACAATCACACTCTTCAAGTCACTACAATCCAATCAAATAAGGCACAAACTCAATCTACCAATCAAGCAAAACAACACACATAAAATAACAAAGTCAAAGTAATGCATGCAAGCATGCGAAGCTTTGTTTTGTTTGAAAAAGTGGTTCCTAGTGGGTCATAAACATTTTAAAACACCTAAGGGTCATTTTATAAAGTGGCAAAGTTATTTGCAAAAGGTTTCACTACAAAACCATTTTCAAAACAAAGTATCATTTTATGTGGTGTAGAAATATTTTTTACTAAGGCATTAGCCTATAGGGTTCACCAAATATGTTTTCAAATCACAAAACTTGGTGTTTAGGGTCAGTGAGTTTAAAACAAAACATTTTCCAAAGGTTTTCTTTCAAAACCATTTTTAATAAAATAACCACATTTCTATTTGGCTAGAAATGGTTTTAAATCAAAGATTCCTTATTTTGTTTCACCGAATGAGTTGCTATTGCAAAACTTGGTGTTTGGGTCAGTAGGTTTGGTCTAAACCATTTTCCCAAAGTTTTTTACTCAAAAACATTTTCATAAACAAATCAATAGTTTTTAATTAGCTAGAAATGGACTAAACCAATTAATCCATTCTAAACTTTTCCAAAATCATTTTCCAAGACATGGGTTGGTTCCTAGGGTCAGTAAGGTCACAACAAACCATTTTGCAAAGGTTTTAGCCCTAAAAACATTTTTAAACAATTTTTTCTAATCTAAACAAGCTCACAAAAGAATCTACAAAAACAAGCAAACTAACAGATACTATTTGTTAACCTAAGGGCAGGGTTGGCTAGGGCTTGCTCTCCTGAATCCAACGACATAAAATTTGTAAATTTTGGACGTGTGGATCCAGAGTTATAGGGTTTTCAAAATGGCACTTAAATCTGTTTTTCAAATTCTGTTTTAAAACAGACCTGGCCACGCGTCGCGCCGTGATTGGTCGGTACCGCTTTGTGCGGATCGCACAGCTGCAGCCGTTGGATCTAAATGAGATCGTGCGGTGCAGAGACATTACTTACCCTTTCGCCTACGTTCTATCACATTCGTTAGATCACGATCCTACGGTTGCTAGCACACCAGCCACAGATGGGCGGCGCTGCGGTGGCTACCGGCGGCGAAGTTGTCGGTCGACGACGGTGCCGATGCTACAGGAGGTGAGGGAGAAAGGGGAGATGCTCACCGGGCTCAGGGGGTCACGGCGATGCTCAACGTGTGGTTGACGAGGCAAGGGGCGCTCGGGGGCAGCTGCGATTGCTCGCCGGAGTGGAGGACGGCGTCGGACGACTCTGTCCGTGGTCGAAGACGACGCTACAGATCAAGAGAAGACAGACCGAGGGCAGGGTTAGACGCAGGAGATCATGGCGGAGCTGTGAGCGTGAACGAGAAGGGTCGGGGTAGTCTGATTTACCAGAGAGGTTCCGCCGGAGTAGAGATGCAGGCGACGGCGAAGTCGAGTCGAGCCGAAGCTTCAATCGTGAGCTAGCTGAGGCATGGGCAGATGCGCAAGGTGCTGGAGAGCATGCTCGCGTGCAGAGGTAGGCGAGAGGCGGCGGGGTGTGGCCGGAATCGAGAGGGAGGCTCATCGGAGACAGAGGAGCTCGAGGAGGAATTGGGGCGGCCTGGTGGCGTGCTTTGGGGAGGAGACAGAGGGGAACGGGAGAGGAGTCACAGGCGTTTAAATGGGCGTTGTCACGGCGAGGTTTAATGGAGAGATTAACGCGGATTGATGGAGCTATCAACGGGCAGAAACGCCAATGTGAGGAGAGAAGGAGTCAGGGAGGAAGAAGCTGCGTGGTGGGGTCCTCTGTCGATGGGAAATGGAGAGGGAACGGGGTCCACTTGTCATTCACTCAGTGGGTTAGTTCGAGTGTGAGGAAAAACGGTTCGGGGGCGAGGGTGAAACGACGAACAGTGATGTGGGCCTACCTGGCAGTGAGGGGGAGAGTGTGGGGTTTGGGGCCACCTGTCAGCTTCTGTGTGGGTGCGGTTTTAAGTGAGAAATGTTTCGTGGAGGGGGAAAAAGACTGGGCTGGACTGGGCCTTAGTGGGCTTTAGCTGGGCTGGGTCGGCCAGTTTCTATTTTTTTCTGTTTAAAATCTTTTTCCTTTTCTAATTCTTTTTCTGTTTTGAATTTCAATCAATTATTCAAACATTCAAACCACTCAAACAATTCAAACAAACACTCAACTTTGTACTTTGAATTTGGTTATGTTTATCAACATAAACCAAATCTCAAAATAAAATAATATTTTTAATCATTTTTAGGATCTAATTAATAATTAAATAAAATAGTCCTTTAGTTATTTAATAAAATAGGGTTTGATTTAATTAATAAAATTTCCATTTGAAATCCAAATATTTTCAAAACCAAAACAGTAGGTTTTATTTGAAAATAAAAGATACTTGGAATCTTGTTTAAAACAAAATAACCTTTTTATTTTTAGGATCCATTAAATAAAATGGACCTTAGTTAATAAATCAAAATAGGATTTGTTTTAATAAAACATTTATTTTGAAATCAAAAATAAAACCAAAATACTTTAGTAGGTTTTATTTGAGAAAACAAAATACTTGGAAAACTTATTTTAAAAGAATAAATAAGTTTTGATGTTTTTGGAAATAGTAAAACCTTTATTAATAAAACTTGGATATTTAAATCCTTTTTATTTTATTTTAAATAATCCTCTACTATTTTAATCAAAGCAAAACCTTTTGTTTCCAATGTCTTGGCCAAGGTTTAATTTGGCTTTATAAAATAATCTTTATTTAAAATATTTCTTTTCATTTTGAAAACCAAAACCTTTTATAAAAAGATTTCAAAGTAGTAATAAAATACTTTGGAAAACTTATTTTAAAAGAATAAATAAGTTTTAGTGTTCATTTAAAATGGGAAAAGCCTTTACTTAAATAAAATTTGGATATTTAAATCCTTATTATTTTATTTAAATAAACATTTACTCATTTTATCAAAACAAAATATTTTATTATAAAAGCTTGGCCAAAATTAATTTGGCTCTTTAAAATATAATCTTTATTTATAAATCCACCTTTTCATTTGAAAACAAAATCTTTTATTAAAAGATCCAAAATAGTAACACCAAAATATTTTAATTTCCTTTAATAAATGTTTATCTTTATAAATCCCTTTAGGATTATTTGCTCACCAATTGGTATGGGTTTTTGGTAAGGGCTTTATTAGCTTTGGAAATTCAATTTCCTTATCTCATTATATTCCTAAGATTTTGTTTATGGTTCCAATTTGAGTGAAACCAACTTCTATGGTCTTTCTTGATCCTTTGTGAAAATTTGTTGATCAAATTTGGTATGGATCAAATCCATGGATTTGGAGATAACTTGGGAAATGATTTTCTTCCATTAGGGTTTAGGGTTTTGGATTTATTTTCCAAATGTTTAAATTTCCATATACATTCATTGAGGAAAGCATTTCCCTTGATTTGGATTTTTGTTGAACTCAAACTTTAACCAAAGTTTGTTCAAGATGGGATTTTAAGTTTCCTTTTAGAAACAAAAGTTTCTTTTCACCCTAATTTTCAAAAAAAAATTATTTTGTTTATTTTATTTTTCACATTACAAGATTCGGAAAATCTTGGGATGTGACACTAACTACTTAGATTTTACACTCTGCAGAGGTGGTGCACTTTCCCCACAAGACTTGGTTTCACCAAGACAAGATCTTTCAGAAGCCTTCCCTTAGACCAGAATGGACGCATTCAAACCTATCATTCCCTTACCACCAACTGTCAATTTGGCTAAGTTATTGCAACCTATATGATCCAGGCAGAGCCCATAATGCCAAGTGGCTGCACTTGAAGCTTCTCAACATTTGACATCTCAAATCTCTTTGTTCCTGGGTGGCCATCCATAAGTGAGATACACAAGGTAAACCATAGAAATGGGCCTTGTGAACCACTCAACACAAACCATTCCTTCCATTCCACCCAGGTGATTCATTCACTTAGTTGTTTTATTAAACAAAACACAAGTCCTCAGACTTAGAAATTTTTCCATAGCATGAATATATATTCCACCCTTGTTTTCTATTAGCTAAGCTAAGCATGATAGTAGTAGGAATCTTAACTTAGGAAATTTCTACTAAGGTTTCATCTACTAGGATTTCCCATAGCATGGTTTATACTTAGCAAAAATTCCATGCAAGTCTTACTTAGAAATATCACTAATGCATAGTGAAAATAATGGGACAAAAGTATGAAGCATCACTTGCCTTTTTGGTAGAGAGTATAAGTTCACTCCTTGATCTTTGCAATGTTCACTCACTTCAAATCACTACAATTCAATCAACCAAACAATATTTCAATCTACCATTCAAGCAATTCATCACATAAAATAATAGTGACAAGAGAATGCATGCAAGCATGCCAAAAATTGTTTTATTTGTAAAAGTGGTTTCTAATGGTTTACAAACATTTGAAAACACCTAATGGTCATTTTATAAAGTGGCAAAATCATTTGCTTAAGATTTTACTTCATAAACCATTTTTAAACCAAGTCATTATTTTATGTGGTTGAAAATGTTTTTAGCAAAGTAATAGTTTATAGGGTTCACCAAATACATTTTCAAATCATAAAACTTGGTGTTTGGGGTCAGAGAGTTTATTTCCAAAACATTTCTCTAAGGTTTTCTTCAAAAACCATTTTTAATAATTAAACCATATTTTTATTTGACTAGAAATGGTTTAAATCAAGAGTTTATTCTTTTATTTCACCAAATACATTTTTGAAACCACAATTTGTTTCCTATAGTCAGTAGGTTCAAAACACACCATTTGCCAAAGATTTTATCCCCAAAATCATTTTAGAACAAATTTTATATCCTAAACATGCATACATAAGTTTCTGTAAAAACAAACAATTTAACAGAAGCAAATTACTAAACAAAGTGCATGGTTGGCTAGGGATTGTCTTTCTGAATCCATTGATATAAATTTTGCAAAATTTGGACGTGTAGATTAAAAGTTATGAATTATTCAAATTGGAACATCAATTAGATAAGTTTCTGGTTTTTAAATCAAACAGAGGCCACGTGTCAAGTTCTAATTCGCCTGTACCGGTTCGCCAGGATCGAGCTACGTGGTGCGTTGGATCTAATTAGAATCATGCAGCACAGATGCAAACTTACCCCTTTGCTTAAGTTCTAATCTCACGCCTTCGATCAAGATCTAACGGCTTGCATCTACTGGTCAAATACTGGCGGCGGCGCGCTCTGGCAGTGACCTTGCCGGTGATACAGGAAGCTAGGGAGAGAGGGGAAGGGCTCACCAAGTTCGCCGAAGCTTTCTGATGCTCAACGTGCCCTTGGTTGGCGAAGGGGCACACGGGGACGATGACAATTCCTCGCCGAAGTTGCTCACTGGCTCGGGCACGTGTTGTCGTTGTCGGGGACGAGCTCCTAGGGCGTAAGAAGGCAAGGCAGCATGTCAGGGAGGTGCGCACGGTCTCGAGGGTTGCAGGAATACTCACCAGAACACGAGGGGCGCTCGGGGTTGGCGTCAGTAACTCGCCGGAGTGGAGGCATACGACGGAGGAGCTCTGTTCGTCGAGGTTGCCGACGCTACAGGGCACGCGCGGCCAAGCGGGCGGCACTGGGAGGTGTAGGAGATGTTGGAAAGCAAGATGGGTGGTCGAGGGGGCAAAGCGGTGGCTGGGCTCACCGGAATTGGCCGGGGAAGGTTGTCGGAGCCGTGGTCGTGCAAATAAAATCAGGGGCATCCTGGGGGCAGAGGAAGGATGGCGAGCGAGGGGAAATGGAGAGGGGACGCGGGCGATTAAGAGTGCGCGGTTGCAGAGCGGAATCACTGCAGCGTTACGGCGAATTTACGTGAGGTTTCAACGGCAGAAACGGCCAGGGAGGAATGAGGGGCGTGGTCGTCGCGGGGTTGAAGACGGTGACGTGTTCGGTGGGTCCAGCGGTTAGCGAGAGAGAGAGGAAGAAAGTGGGGTCCAACTGTCAGCATCTTTGCGGGTTTGATCACTGGTTCGAATCGTTTTTCTGCGGGGAAGGAGAGGAACTGGGCTGGACTGGCTTAGTGGGCTGGCTGGCTTGGTCGAGTCCATTTCATGTTTTTTTTTGTTCAGTTTGTTTTTCTTTTTCCATTTCTTTTTATTCTGTTTTGGTTTTGTTTAATTAATTTAAACAATCATTTGAATTCAAACCTTTGCCAAATTTTGTGTAGGTTTAAATACTGATTAATAAAACATTCTGATATCATTTTTGGAATAATTTATTTATTCTTTCTAAGTCTTTTAATTATTCAAAAATAGGCTCTAGTTTTAATTAGATAAGATTTAATAATAATTTAAAATCTCCATTTAAATTCTTAATCTTTCCAAATCCTTTCAGTAGGTTTTTATTCATTTAATAGGGTGTCAAAATAATTCATCTTGAATTATTTAGAAGGTATTTAATATGATTAATAAATCATTTGAGTTGGGTTTTCATTTTAATTCCAATGGAATTAGATATAGTTTTAATTCCCTAAAGTTTATTTGGAAGATTTCTTTAATCTTAATTAAGTTGAATTAAACAACTTTTATTCCATTTGGGTAAATTCCAAAACAGTATTTTCTCATGTATTAAATAATTATTTTTATTAGAGATTTGTCTTTATTAAAATAGGGATATAATGGTTAATGCCATTTTATTTTGGAAATTCTTTATCCTTTTATTTTATTTGGATTTGGATTTCCATTCATTCCATTTGCTTAATGGATTAGGCCAAGGTTTAATTTGGTTTTTAAATATTCTTTATTTAATATTTCTTTCTTCATCTTATAAAATCCATATCTTTTTATTTAGAGATCCAAACTTGGTGATTCCAATTTGTGAAATCTTATTTAATATTTATTTATCCCTTAAAATATCTTTAGGATTATTTGCTCACCATTTGGTATGGATTTTAGATAAGGGATTTATTAGCTTTGGGAATTCAATTCCTTTATCTTATTAAATTCATAAGATTTTATTTATGGTTCCAATTTAAGTGAAACCATATTATATGGTTTTATAATATTTCTATTTGTCATTCTTGATCATTTTGAAATGTTTGTTTGACAAATTTCTATTTGGATCAAATCCATGGTCTTAGAGATAACTTGAAAATGATTTTCTTCCATTAGGGTTTTAGGGTTTTGGTTTATTTCTCAAGTGTTTAAATTTCTAGATGCATTTAAAGAGAATGCATTCCACTTGATTTGAGTTTAGTTGGATTCAAACATTAATTAAAGTTTGTTCAAGATGGGATTTTAAGTTTCCATTTAGAAACAAAAGTTTCTTTTCACCCTGATTTTCAACAATAATTTTATTTTGTTTATTTATTTTTCACATTACAAGATTTGGAAAATCTTGGGATGTGACAATTGGATACCGAATTGGTTGGTGTGAAGTGTCATGCATGACAACACAGTTCATGAACTACAATGGCCTAAGTAACCAACATGAGAATATGTGATGATGTTAGCTTTCCTTCAATATTTGTTTCGATAATTGTTATTTTGATCAGGTATTATGAGAACAAAAGGTTCTTCAAATAATTATCGTATTCCATATAAGATGGATGATTTACAAATCTCGTTGGAGAAATCACATCCATAAAACTAAGTGATAAAAATATCATAAGACAAATGATTGAAAGATCACTTATGAAGTGACATCGCCGTTTAAATTATATTGGAAATAAAAACATGAAGACACTCCATCTTAATGGAATTTTGGAGTCTTTTGATTTTGATCAAATGACGCTTGTGAGACTTTCCTGGAGATAATTGAAATTTCATTCAAAGGCCAAAGAATAACGAACGACTAACTTATTGGAATTTGTACATATTGATGTATGTAGTCCATTATGTGTAGTCGTGAGCGATGGATCTCAACTTCAGATGCTTTCTCTGGAAATTTGAGTGAATACATAAGTATATTTGCTTAACGAGGAAGAAGTGGGAAATATTTGGAAATATTCAAAGACTTTCAAGATGAAGTAGAAATCATTATAACAAGAAAATAAAGAATTTATGATTGGAACATAAAGGAAGATATTTGAGTTACAAGTTTAGCATAACACCTAAGATTTGAGGAGTTGTTCCATGGATTTGCATTTCTCGAAACACCATATGAGTATGGAGTGTTCGAGATATGTAATGAAACCCTGTTCGATATGGTGAGATCAAAGGTGGCAGTTATAAAACTGACATTGTATTTGGAGATTAAATCTTTAGTGACTACCGCTTTTACACTGAAAAGAGTTCCATCATAATCCGTTGAAATGACACCATATAAGTTATGGTATAGGATAAAACCCAAATTGTCCTTTCTTAAATTTGGTATGTTAAGCATAAGTAAAATGTTTACAACCAAAGTAGGATGAGCATGTCTTTGTATGTTATTTTGAATAACCATTGAGTATTTCTCCATAAGAATGAAGACAAGAGTATTTGTCACTTAGAATGTCAAGTTTATTTATAAGGATTTTCCGTGAAAAGTTAAGTGGGAGGACAATAGAACTTTGATAAGATTATTAAACCTTAGCTATATGTGCTAAGTTGCGCAACGCCGGAAAGTGTCCCGTAGCAGCAACAATGCTCATGGCTCACGTTCTCAAAGGTTATGGTCACGTAGGTCTATGTTCCTATTGAACCAAGTAGGTCGGGTAAATAATCAAATAGTAATATTTGAGAGTAAATCATTGTTGTTTGACAATGATGAATCGACTATATGCAAAGAAGCAATGATGGGCCTCGACTTCGTCAAATGGCTTGAAGCCATAAAATCCGTGATAGTTCCATACACGAGTAATCAAGTTTTTGAACTTGGAAGACCCTCTAGAAAGGTGTAAAACCTTTCAGTCGTATTTGGATCTATAAAGAAATAGACATGGATGTTTCACATCCATGAAATAGTTGACATGTTGGGAAAGAGTTTACGACAATATTCAAGGAGTTGACTATGATAAGATTTGATCTGTCATAGCGATATTTAGTCTGGACGAATTAATGTACCAACCAGTACATATATTGTTTTATGGCAGTTGAACAAACAAAACAAAGTTCTTCTAATAGAATGGTTACCTAGGACGTGTACATGACATGATCCAAAAGGTTTTGTTAATTCAAAGGATGCTAAGAGTGTATGCAAACTTCAATGGTTGAAGTAAGCATCGCGGAGTTGGAATCTTCACCGTGATGAAACTATTAAAAGAGTTTATTTTCATTGGAGATGATGAAGATGCTTGCATTTGAAAGAAATTAAGTGGGAGCGATAATACATATTTCTAATGCATTTTGTGAAGGACATATTGTTGATTGGAAATGATGTATTTTTATTTATATAGGTTAAGAATTTCATTTCGATGAAAGACTTAGGCAAAACCCGAATATTAGGTATCAATGTATATATGGATAGATTGAGACACTAATATGGTTGTGCCAAATGTACATAGATGAGATATTGAATGAGTTCAATATGGAAACAACAACAAAGGTACTTGTCGCACAAGAAGCATTAAATCAAGATTCAAGTGTATTGAAACTTGGTAAGTGAAACTAGATTCAAGTGTTTTGACACTTGGTGAATCAAATCACAAGAATATTTTGATCAATCATACTATGATATGTACACATCAAGATATGTATTGTGCTCTATATGTTATGAGCATATACCAGAATGATTATAAGATAATCATTGGATGATAGTAAGGATATTCTTATGATCTTTGAAAGAACTAAGAATATGTTATTTATGTAGAGGTGACAAATAGATAGATAGTTCATTGTAAAGTGTTACATTGATACTAGCTTTGTCACAAGATACAAATTAAGTTTATCTCAATTTAAACTATGAGTGGCACAATGTAATGGAAAGGAAGTTCAATAAAGGATTTGGATGAGTTCCAAAGTTAAGACATTGTGATGGATACTACAACAAAAGGCTAAGTATATGACTGCTATTGTAGCACCAAAAGAGGGCATTTGTGTCAAGTAGTTTTTTATCAAACTAGGTGTGGTTCACAGGGGCTAGTACTATGAAGATATATTTTATGACAATTGTATCGACATGATTTAACCCCAAGGAACTAAAGGTCTCACCAAAGGACCAAATTTATACAATGTCATCTCATTGGAGAATGAGTGATGCGTAGAGACGCAAAGACATGCAAATACTCACGGACTTGGAAGTGTCAGATCCGAAGATTATGTTTACCACTAGCAATCGTGTATATACAACACCAGAAAGCCATAGGTGTTGAATGCACAAAGTTTTTCAAACTATATTATTGACTCTAGTGCAAGTGGGATACCATTGGAGATATACCCAAGAGACAATAATAAAGTGGTTATTATTATATATTTGTGTTTATGATAAATGTTTACATCCCATGCTATAATTGTATTAATAGGAAACATTAATACTTGTGTGTTTTTAAACATAAAAGTGTCCCTAGTAAGCCTCTTGATAAGCTAGCTTGTTGATTAATATATGATCATGGTTTACTAATCATGGACATTGGATGTTATTAATAACAAGGTCATATCATTAGGAGAATGATGTGATGGACACACACCCAAGTTAAGCATAGCATAAGATCAAGTCATTAAGTTCGTTTTGCTACAAGATTTCAGATACATAGTAACCTAATCCTTCAACCATGAGATCATGTTAATCACCGTCACCGGCTGAGTAATTTGATGACATCAAATGCCACTTCCGTAACTAAGTGGTTATAAAGGTGGCATTAGGTATTCTGAAAGTATGTGTTGAAGCGCATGGATCAAGAGTAGGATTTGTCCATCCAAATGACAAATATATACACTCTAGGCCCTCTCGGTGGAATGTCATTGATGTCCCACAAGTATAGGGGCGTAGTATTTTCGATAAATAGGAGTGTCAATCCCAACAAGGAGCAGAAGGTGTTGACTAGTGGTTTGGAGCAGGAAATCTCTGTAAATACTTAGCAAATGGATTTTTAGGGTTTTTTGATAATGCAAGGAAATAAAGTGCAAGTAAATAAAGACGACAAATAATTGCAGCAAGTGTCCCAATAAGCCGGTGGTAATACTTATGAGGACCAAACGTTCTCGAGGACACATGGGAATACTATCAAGTGCTTTCGTTTCATATAGCTGATTAATCTTATTTGGTTTTATAAGTGTTGTGTGGGTGAACCTGTGCTAATGTACTGACCTTACTAGGACTAATAAATACTTGTGATTAAACCCCTTGCAAGCATTCACAACTACAAGAAAGTAATTAAGATAAAAACCTAGCCACAACCTTAAACTCTGAGATCCTACACTCCCTTGTGCAAACGTTTCCTAACGGGGGTTCAGGTTTCTGTCACTCCGGCAACCCCACAACTAGTAGCCAAATACACAATGCATTCACCTAGGCCCATAAATGGTGAAGTATCATGTAGTCGACGTTCTCATGACACTACTAGAAGAATAGCACCACAACTTAAATATTAACCATTGAATGATACCTCAACACAATTCCACTACTAACAACATGACTTCTCCCATGTCCTATAGAACTAAACGAACTACTCATGAGACATCATATGGATCAAGATCAGAGATGATATGATGATGGATAACAATCTAAACATAAACAATAATTCAATGGTTCCACTCACAAGCATCAACTACAAAAGTAATCAACACCAGGAAAGTTTCCTCTAAGAACTATGCAAGATTCAACACAAGCGGGATGGAGTGGTGATGATGGTGCTGGTGGATATGGTGGTTGTAACTACCTCGGTGAATTACGCTCTTAGTTACAAGCCTGGATGAGCGGAAATGGTTAAAATAGTACGGTGGGGCCCAAATGCCACTCACAGGTAGACCTTTCGGCCGTCCTAACCATTTCCAAACATCAGGACAAGAACGAAGCGTATCGGCGGCGAAGGGATCAACTACATACACAAATGAGTATGTATGCAA
This sequence comes from Avena insularis, assembly GCA_023614405.1. Lineage (NCBI taxonomy): Eukaryota > Viridiplantae > Streptophyta > Magnoliopsida > Poales > Poaceae > Avena > Avena insularis. Next base: position 21,867,835 of record CM042689.1, on the reverse strand, counting down.
GCCACCATACAACAGTCCTCAGAGCCATTCCATCTAAAAGAAATAGAAATATTGCAACGCCATACGGCAAGATCCAAATTTCCTAGATAGATATAATAGTTTAGGATATCTCCTCATACATCAAACATCAGAGTATCAAAGTGAAGCGAAAACAAGATCCGAGTACGGATAAGAAGCAAATCGGCATAAGATGCCCCATAAATAAACACATCCCGCCCACAGATCTCACGGATCCCCGTTCCCGGAATCTCTACACCGAGTGATCGTTGCCAACATCGTCCGTCTCCTCCACCCAAAGATCCATCTTGCGAGCTTACTGTTCATCTGAATCAAACAATTTATCGTGTGAGACCCTAGGGGTACTCAGCAAGTCTTCATGCCTCTAAAGGGGACACAACCTGGGGTGACGCAATTGCAGCAAAAGATAATACCTAGCAATTCTATAGATACTCGCTAACCATCCGCCTAACCAAAGATAGACGGATGTCCGTGAATTAATATCAACAGTTATAACGGTAATATTAACAGATCCATCCTCCTCCTCGCTTACCAACGAGGAAGCGGACGAACAACCCCCCATCCGTTGGCAGTTTTATTATCCATTCCATGAGTGTTGCACTATTTACTAGTCAGGTACTTAGTCAAATTAAAAGCGGTACTTTAGTTATACTTGTCTATGATCGAGAAATTGTGCTCCAAGTCGTCCATAACATGACACGGCCAGAAAGTTTTACCTGCAGGGTGCACAAATAGCAACACACACTCGATCAACCTCGAACAACCAAATCAAAACCCAACGAGGCATTCACGACAAAGCGATCACAGATTCGAAATATTTTAGGGGCCACCCCATTAAGCTACCCGCAACGGTTGGCGGCTCGAGACGGACTCAAGGTTTGCGTCAATGGTCTGAAACGACTGGGAACCCGAAGTGTGACTGGGCTTGTCGACATGAAAACACTCGCTTACCTAAACAGACAGTGCTCTCGCACAATCTTAAATAAAGCAGTAAAGCATGGCTTAAGTACATAATAGTAACAAAGCCCCAAACTACTTTGTCGCCCCAAGAAATAAGAATGAATCAAGCTCTGGCTCAGGGGGGTCCATCGGCCTCCGGATGTGGATAGCGAATATTCAAGGAACAGGAATCAAGTACTGGGTCCCACGGACACAAGTGAGCATGAAAACCAAATAGCGAGATATTGCTCACCGTGCCACTTTTATTAGTTCTCCCATTACTACTCGTGTTAAGTTGTTTAGGTACCTCGTTATCCATCGACACTCACATACCCTACACATGTTGTTCTACGACTGCATGGCTCAAACAACTCTGTAGTAATGGCTCATGGGATGGAGGAACAAGCTTGTGGGTTTAAAAGTAAAGGCTATGCAAGACTTGGGATTCATTTAATGCAATCGCGACTCAATGATGCAAGAATAAGATAGAGGCAATAGGTACTATATGTATGCAAGCATGTGGTAGTGCTTGCCTGGCAGCTCAGTTGAAGCGAGAGAAGGATCTAGGTAGTGCTCCTGGGTTTCTTGATATATCCCCTGCTCAGCGTCTATTCGAAGAAGAACCAAACAAACAAGGGCCAACATAAATAAAGTGCACAAGCATATGAATAAAATACGTCAAGCAAACAATCATGCCATGATGAATGATGCACAATTTGCATGGCAATAAAGTAGCATGGCATGGGTGAGGTGTGGAATACAAGAATAAGGCATTTTATTGAGTTTTGGTCACCTTTTATACTCAAATAAGTTGATGTATACTTTATATTTATATGATGCATGCTGCAATTCAGATCATGGAATGCATAAACAGAAAGGTCTCGTCAAGCTGATCATTTTAGACATATTATTTGTCAAATTTGGAGTTATAAAACAAAAGTTATTAATTAATTAAGAAAGAGGGCATTTTATTGTAGTTTTAATTATCTCGAAAATTTAAAGTGCTCAAATAATATTTTGAATGGAAGATTTGAATTCCTCACATTTTTCTGATTTCAAAACATATATTACATGTTTAATTTGGAATTATATTTTAAAAGTTATTTGAAAACAGATTTAAATTTGAATTTAAACAATTTGAAAAGTTTAAATTAAAAACAGAAAAGAACAGAAACTTTTGTTACTCATTTTATTCTGCACTCAGACGCTGACGGGTGGGGCTCACTTTGCTGGGACAACACGCTCGTAAAAGTTTTTCTCACCACGTCGCTTCCTAGCCAGAGGGTGTGAGATGGGCCCGCAGCCTCATGGTCCACAGCGCCGCAGCCAGTGGGACGCGACACGTGGGGATCCGGGGACTGGGTTGAGGTTGGAGAGCTGGGGTTTTTTACGCAAGGACTGGGAGGTGACTAGCGGGCCACAGGTACCGCGGTTAAGAGCGGAAACAAAAAAAGGGGGTATGTGCAAAGTGGCGGCAGCGCCTACTTCTTCTCTGCGAGGACGTGGTCGGTGCTCGCCTCGGCTGGACACGTGAGGCTCGAACCCACGACACAGCGCTGGCGCTTGGGCGGCGACCGCTGCGGCTAGGTAGGGGTAGGTGTTAGGGAAAAGCTGCGTCAGATGAGGTTCATGACGCGATGAGCGGCAGAGACGCCTTCGCCGGTGCACCGAGGGTGTACGACGGAAAGATCAATGCATACAGGGGACGATGACGACAACGCGGATGTCTAGGAGGGTGCAAGGCTCACCGCGAGGTTGCTGGAGATGGTGGATCCGGCAGGGGAGCGATCGATCGTCGACGAAGCAGGCGCCGGGCGGAGCTAGGGTTTCGTCGGAGCGGCATCGGTCTGGCGAGCCTGGGGTCCTCCTCCTCCTCGCTGGTACGTACAGGACGAAGCAGGGAAGGGTCCTTGGCCTTCCTCGACACCTAGAGCACCTCGCCACCGGCTGCAAGAGGGAGACGAAGGAGACCGACGGATCACCGGCGATGGGGTAGATGGTGGCGGTGGAGAAGAGAGGGGAGAGGGCGAGGCCCTGGGGCAGATCTGGGAGGGCAGAGGAGAGCCGTGAGGTGGTGGTGGATAGCAGAGGGAGAGGGGAGGGTGCCGTGGGGAAGGTGGAGGAAAAAGGTGGCTTCGGCCACTTTTCTCCTCCTCTTCTTCACGTGCTCGGGTCGGGGCAGGAGCAGGGTAGGTAGGGCAGCTGGCAGGTGGGGCTAGGACGAGGTGGGGAGGCTCGGGTTGGGGGGCCCTCATGGCAGGAAGAGAAGAGAGGGGGAGAGAGATAGAGGGGGAAGCTCGGGTTGGAGCTAGGGTTGGTTAGGGGGAGGCTCGGGTTAGGGTTTTTGCTAGGGATGGGGGTAGGTAGCTGGGGTAGGTTAGGGCTGGCAGGGCCAGCCTCGGCATGGAGTGGTTAGGGAGAGGGGATACCTCGGGTTGGTGAGAGGAGAGGTGAGGTGAGAGGGAGATGGGTGTAACTAGGGTTAGATTAGATGAGGTGTTAGGTTTAGGGTTTTGGGTTAGCTAGGTTAGAGAGAGGAGAGGGGGATGGCTTGGGTTTGGAGAGAGGGTGAGGTGGAGTGTATTCTTTTGACAAAATCAAGCAAGAACAAGCCAAGATCAAACAAGATTTAGTCAAAAGAGAGGATGAGATAAAAGGTGGTGAGGGTTTAGAGATAGAAAAGAGAGAGGGGGTTTTAGGTTTAGGGATGGTTTGGTTTAGCCAAACCAAAGGGTAGGTTTATATTATGGTTTAAGAGATTCAAAAACAAAGAAACATCTAGTTTGAATTTAAAAGCAAGGCTCAAACCAAGATAAAACAAAACAAAGAGAAGAAGGCCAAGGGTTATGATTGCATGGCCCATGCATAAACATTAATGCTAGGTTTCATCTTGTGAAAACAAAATAAATATCCATAGCATTTAGACCTATGCATTCCAAAAATATGGAATAAGCCAAGCAAAAAGAAGTGAAAGGATGCCCCATGTGGAGTAGATGGAGATGACCATATTTGAATAAAAATGGGACATGCTAGTGTGTATGTGCCACTAGGTATTTAGTAAGCCCAAAAATATCCCAACATGATAATAACCCCAAAACAACACATATGGAAGCTAGAAAAAGGGTTCCACTCACAAGGCATGCAAAGGTGGCCATGTGGCTCTTATAAACCAATAATGTGAAAACAAAATGGTGCATATATGAGAGCATGTGGAGATAGAATTGGATCCCTCCCAACCCACATGAGCTAGAGGTAAAACCAAATAAGTTGCAATGCTCATATATGGTAGAATGGTGGAATGATGGGGTGATGACAAGAAAGGTGGTGGAGTTAATAAAAGATATGCCCCCAACTCAACTTGGGCATTAAACAATATATCAATAACCAAATACAATATATCAAGAGGCAAATACAAATAATAATGCATAAGAGATAAGAACCAAAACAAAAAGGGTTTTATATGATGCTCAGATGCAAGGTGGCATGATGACATGAGCATGATATAATGATGATGCAACAATTATATATATGAAGTAGCCATTATATTACTAGACCAAGTAGCATTACAATTGTTAGACAATTGGGATGCTACAGTGGTGTGGATGATGATGATGATCCCCATGAAGTCTATCTTGATGACGGTGTTGATGGCGATGATCTCCCCTCTCCGGGAAGGAATTTCCCTGGAATAAATCTGTCTGCCGGAGAGCTCTTTCTCTCTCTGTAGTTTCCGCCCTGCAGAGGCATCGGAATATTTATGTGGTCGCTCCCCGTGTATTAGGGTCTCGGTAGGAAGATATAGGCGAAGGGACGGAGCAGGAGGTGGGCCTGGGTGGCCACACCCCCTGGTGGTGCAGCCCAGGGTGGCCCGTGCCTGGGGTGTGCGTGTGGGCCCCTGTGGCCCAACTCCGCCTATGGCTTCCTTCGTCTTCTGAAAAAATATAATTTTCCATATATTTTCTGGTATTTTTCTGATCTCCGCGAAAATGGCGTCTAGACACCGCTTTTTCCATCAAAATCCTAACTCTGGCAGTTCATCCTCCAAGAATCATCCAACATGCAAAAATAGACGAAACGACATAAGTATCAGCTCTTAATATGAAATATATCAATGAATAACAACAAATTATGATATAGAATGGTGATGCAAATTGGACGTATCAACTCCCCCCAATCTTAGACCTCGCTTGTCCCAAGCGAAAACTGAGCTCAGTAAACATGTCCACATGTTTATGAAATGAAGTGTCGATAAAAATAATACGGACAAGAAGCATCACACTTACCAATACACAACTCATAATAGAAAGCAACTCACCATTATATAACTTAACTTGCAACGAGTATGGGAGTCACAATAAGTGTAGGGGTTCGTAGCATGGAAAACAAAAAAATTCTACCGCATGCACACAAACAAAGCCAAGATCTATCTACTAGATTGTAGCAACGAGTCGATAGAAGCACTCACCCTCGAAGATTCCAAACTAGTTAACGATACCAGATTCTCGTGGGTGATGTAGTCGTACACTTGCCGATCTCAAGATCGCGTAGACGATCCTTCTGGCGCTGCGTTCCGGCAGCGCTTCCGCAGTTAGTCACACGTTCGGTACTTGATGAAGACCTTCCTCTCCCTTGTTCCAGCAGGCAGCAGAGGTTGTAGTTTTCCCCTCGCGATTCAGGCAGCACGACGGCGTGGTGACGGAAGTAGAGGGAAGATCCCACAGGGTTTCGCCTAAGCCGGTGCGAGTTATGGTGGATCTAGGGTTTCCAGGCGATCTAGGGTTTAGAAGACCGGAAGGAGGAGGAGGTGTCGGCGGCGGCGGCTGGCGGTGGCGCACGGGTGTGGGGAGGGCTAGGGCTTGGCTTTTGGGGCAGCCCTCCCCCTCTATTTATGAGAGGGGGGCAGCCTTGGGAGGGGTGGGTTTGAATCCAAACCCAAACCCAAGTTGGATTAAGAGAAGGACTCTTTCCTTCTTCCACTAGGAAACCATTGTTCCAGTTTGACTTTTCAAACTTCCCGTTTGACTTTCAATTTAGAGCTTTAATTCTCTCTTGCAAATGCCCAAACCAAGTGACCTAGGATAGATCCAATCATTCCACTTATCCATGACACATTCATGATCCATTCCCCTTCCATTCCGATGAACCTTCTAGACCCTTCTAGAACCTCTCCGATGAAAACATCGGAATCTTTCCCGAACTCCGAAATCGGACTTTCCTTATATGAATCTTATTCTCCGGACCATTTCGGATCTCCTCGTGATATTCCGGATCCCATACGAGACTCCAAACAACATTCGGTATCCCTACTAACATTCCATATGTACTAAACAACATCGAATCCTTAAGTGTGTCTCCCTACGGTTCGTGAATTATGCGGACATGACCGAGACACTTCTCCGATCAATAACCAATAGAGGAATCTAGAAATTCATATGGCTCCCACATATTTCTACGATTACTTTGCGATCGAATGAACCACTTACATACGATACCAATTTCCCTTTGTCTCGCGATAGTTTACTTATCCGAGGTTTTGATCGTCGGTATCTCTGCATACCTAGTTCAACCTTGTTACCGATAACTACTCTTTCCTCGTTCCTGTGATATTTGATCCCTTGTGAGCCAGTCACATGCTTGCAAGCCAATTGGATGACATTCCATCGAGAGGGCCTAGAGTATATCTATCCGTCATATGGATGGACAAATCCCACTCTTGATCCATGTGCCTCAACACATACTTTCCAAACACTCAATGCCACCTTTATAGCCACCCAATTACGGTGTGGTGTTTGATGTCATCAAATCATCCTTCCGGTGATGGTGATTAACATGATCTCATGGTCGAAGGAATTAGGTTACTATGTATCAGAAAGCTTATAGCAAATGAACTATTGAAATGACTTGATCTTAATGCTACGCTTATCTATAGGAGTATGTCCATCATACCATTCTCCTAATGATATGATATTATTGTCAACAATATCTCAATGCTCATGATCGGGAAACCACGATCATCTATTAACCAACAAGCTAGTATTACATAGAGGCTTTACTAGGGACTCTAATTTAGTTTACAAATCACACAAGTATTAATGTTTCTGGTTAATACCGTTATAGCATGAATGTAAACATTCATCATAAACACAAAGATATAATAATTACCACTTTTATTATTGCCTCTAGGGCATATCTCCAACAGTCTCCCACTTGCACTAGAGTCAACTAATCTAGATTACATGGTAATATACCGAACACCCATGGCGTTTTGGTGCTGGTCATGTTTTGCCCTCGGGAGAGGTTTAGTCAACGGATCCGGCACATTCAGATCCGTGTGTACTTTGCAAATCTTTATGTCACCATCTTGGACATGCTCTCGAATAGCGTGAAAACGTAGCTTGATGTGCTTCAGCTTCTTGTGTGACCTTGGTTCTTGCGCATTGGCTATGGCGCCCATGTTATCACAGTAGATAGACATTGGGTCCAGCGCACTTGGAACCACACCGAGCTTTGTAATGAACTCCTTCATCCATATCGCCTCTTGTGAAGCCTCTGAAGCAGCTATGTATTTCGATTCAGTTGAAGATCTCGCCACAACGCTTTGCTTTGCACTCCTCCAGCTAACTGTTGCACCATTCAAAGTAAATACGTATCCATATTGAGATTTAGAATCATCCGGATCGGTGTTCCAACTAGCATTGGTGTAACCATTAACAACGAGTTGTTCATCACCTCCATAAGAAAGAACCATATCCTTAGTTCTTCTCAAGTACTTAAGGATGTTTTTGACCGTTGTCCAATGATCCACTCCTGGATCACTTTGATATATGCTAGTCAAACTAACAACATATGCAATGTCGGGTCTAGTACATAGCATGGCATACATGAGAGATCCTATGGCTGAGGCATAGGGAGTCTTACTCATCCTTTCTCTATCTTCTGCCATTGCAGGACTTTGAGTTTTACTCAAGGTCGTATTGGCCAACATGGGCAAGAACCCTTTCTTGCTATCTTCCATTCCAAACCTCTTTAGAACTTTGTCCAAATATGTACTCTGTGACAATGATATTAGGCGTCTCGATCTATCTCTATAAATCTTTATGCCTAATATGTAAGCTGCTTCGCCAAGATCTTTCATTGAAAAACTATTATTCAAATAATCCTTGACACTATTAAGAATGTCTACATCATTCCCAATCAACCATATGTCATCTACATATAGTATTAAGAATGCTACAGAGCTCCCACTCACTTTCTTATAAATACAAGCTTCTCCATAAGTTTGTATAAAACCAAATCTTTTGATTATCTTATCAAAACGTTGATTCCAACTTCGGGATGCTTGCTTCAATCCATATATGGAACGTTGAAGTTTGCATACCTTTTTAGCATCTTTAGGATTGACAAAACCTTTGGGTTGCATCATATACAACTCTTCATCAATGTCTCCATTGAGGAACGATGTTTTGACATCCATCTGCCATATCTCATAATCATAATATGCAGCGATTGCTAAGATAATCCTCACAGACTTTAGCTTCGCTACTGGTGAGAAAGTCTCATCGTAGTCAACTCCTTGAATTTGTCGAAACCCTTTTGCGACAAGTCGAGCTTTATAGACAGTAACATTACCATCAACATATGTTTTCTTCTTGAAAATCCATTTGTTCTCAACAGCCTTCCGGCCATCTGGTAAGTCCACCAAAGTCCATACTTGGTTTTCGTACATGGATCCAATCTCGGATTTCATGGCTTCTTGCCATTTATCGGAATCTGGGCTCATCATCGCTTCCTCATATGTCGTAGGGTCATCAGTGTTGTCCACCAACATGACACTCATAACTGGATCATACCAATCAGGAGTGGTACAAGTTCTCGTTGACCTGCGTGGTTCCGTAGTTACTTCAACCGAAGTTTCATGATCAACATCATTGGCTTCCTCTCTTATTGGTGTAGGTGCCACAAGAACTACTTCTGGTGCTGCGCTACTCGCAAGTTCGAGAGAAGGTTCAACAACCTCGTCGAGTTCTACTTTCCTTCCAGTCACTTCTTTTGAGAGAAACTCCTTCTCTAGAAAGGATCCATTCTTGGCAATGAAGATTTTGCCCTCGGATCTATGATAGAATGTATACCCAATAGTTTCCTTCGGGTATCCTATGAAGATGCATTTTTCTGCTTTGGGTTCAAGCTTGTCGGGCTATAACTTCTTTACATAAGCTTCGCAACACCAAACTTTAAGGAACGACAATTTCGGTTTCTTCCCAAACCATAATTCATACGGTGTTGTTTCAACGGATTTAGATGGTGCCATATTTAAAGTGAATGCGGCTGTTTCTAATGCATAACCCCAAAACGATAGCGGTAAATCTGTAAGTGACATCATAGAACGAACCATATCTAAGAGAGTTCAATTACGACGTTCGGACACACCATTACGTTGTGGTGTTCCCGGCGGTGTCAATTGTGAAAGTATTCCACATTTCTTCAAATGCTCGCCAAACTCGTAACTTAGATATTCACCTCCACGATCTGATCGTAGAAATTTAATCTTCTTGTTACTTTGATTCTCTACCTCACTTTGAAATTCCTTAAACTTCTCGAAAGTTTTGGACTTATGTTTCATGAAATAGATATACCCATATCTACTCAAATCATCCGCGATGGTAAGAACATAATGATAACCACCGCGCGATGCTATACTCATTGGGCCACACACATCGGTGTGTATGATTTCCAATAAGTCCGTAGCTCGCTCCATCATACCAAAAAATGGAGTCTTAGTCATTTTACCCATCAGACATGCTTCGCATCTTTCAAGTGATTCGAAATCAAGTGATTCAAGAAGTCCATGGAATGGAGTTTCTTCATACGCTTCACTCCAATGTGACCAAGACGACAGTGCCACATATAGGTCGAGTTATCTCTCAATTTCAAACGTTTAGCTTCAATGTTATTAATGTGTGTATTTCCACAATCGAGATTCATTAAGAATATACCATCTATCAAAGGTGCATGTGCATAAAAAATATTACTTATATAAATGGAACAACCATTATTCTCGGACTTAAACAAGTAACCGTCTCATAATAAACATGATCCGGATATAATGTTCATGCTCAACGCAGGCACCAAATAACAATTATTTAAGTGTAAAACTAATCCCGATGGTAGATGAAGAGGTAGCGTGCCGACCGCGATGAGATCAACCTTTGATCCATTTCCAACGCGCATCGTCACCTTGTTCTTCACTAGCTTATGTTTATTCTGCAGCACCTGTTTCGAGTTACAAATATGAGCAACCAAACCATAATCAAATACCCATGCACTACTATGAGTACTAGTGATATACACATCAATAACATGTATATCGGATATACCTTTCTTCTTGATATTGCCATTCTTCAAATCCGCCAAGTAGTTAGGGCAATTCCGCTTCCAGTGACCTTCTCCCTTGCAGTAAAAGCACTCAGTATCAGGCTTAGGCTCATCCTTGGTCTTCTTCGCCGGCACGGTAACTTTCTTACCGCCCTTCTTGAAGTTTCCCTTTTTCTTAGACTTGCCTTGCTTCTTGAATTTGGTGGTCTTATTGACCAACAACACTTGGTGCTCTTTCTTGATCTCCACTTCTGTAGACTTTAACATGGAGAAGAGTTCGGGCAACGACTTGTCCATGTTTTGCATATTGTAGTTCATCACAAAGTTCTTGTAACTTGGTGGTAGTGATTGGAGGACACGATGAATCCCCAAAGCATTAGGAATCACTATACCTAAGCTTTGAAGCTTGCTTGCGTGCCCAGACATCTTAAGCACGTTCTCACTGACGGAGCTGCCCTCTTCCATCTTGCAGTTAAAGAACTTTTCAGAAGCCTCATAACTCTCAACTGCCGCGTGAGCCTCAAATATCATTTTGAGTTCACGGACAATATCATGTGGGTCATGGTTCTCAAACCTTTTCTTAAGCTCCGATTCCAAACCATACAATATAGCACATTGAACTGTGGAGTACTTATTCTTCTGAGCGAGGAAAACATTCTTTACCTCATCGGTAGCATCAGCTGTAGGCGGGTCACCCAGCGGTGCATCCAGCACATAGGTCAAATTACCAGCATTGAGGACAATCCTCAAATTGCGGAACCAATCCGCGAAGTTGCTTCCATTGTTTTTCAACTTTTATTTCTCTAGGAACGCATTAAAATTGATGGTAGGGGCCGCCATTGATCTACAACATATTTGCAATATTTTAGACTAAGTTTATGACAAATTGGGTTCTAATTAATAGTTAAATTAATCTAGGTGAACTCGCACTCAAAACAATATCCCTCACATTGCTTTAGTGATCACACGAACCAAATCCACCACATCAAAACCGATCATCACGAGAGTTGATGTAGCTTCAATGGCGAACAATCAACATGTTCATCATATCTACTATATGACTCATGCTTTACCTTTCGGTGATCCATGTTCTGAGACCATGTCTGTACATGCTAGGCTCGTCAAGGTCAAACCTTAGCTTCCGCATGAGCAAATATGGCTTGCTCATGTTGTATACACTCGCAGAATCTAACACACCCGATCATCTCGTGGTGCTTCGAAACAACGAGCTTTAGCAACGGTGCTTACTAAGGATGAGCACTTTATAACTTGAATTTTTTGTGTGCTTGAGGGATCATCTTATAATGCTACCGTCGCGAACTAAGCACTACAAGATGCATAAAAGGATTAACATCACATGCAATTCATAATATGTGATATGATATGGCCTTTATTCTTGTGATTCTGATCTCCATCTTCAAGCACGAACATGATCTCCATCATCACCGGTATGGCGTCAAGGTCAATGGCGTCGCTTCATGGTTGTCGTCCACCAGCATCAACTATTACAACTACTATGAATAGACATGCAGGTCTTAACGGAATTAAAAGACAACTATATGGCTCCTGCCGGTTTCCGACTTACAATAAGGAACATTGCATACATCATATATAATCACAATCATGGCCATATCACATCACAGCACACCCCTGCAAAACAAAGTTAGACACCTCTAATTTTCTTTGCATATTTTACGTGGTTTGGGGCTTTCAATAAGTGTCGTTCTAACTTACGAACAAGAACCACAACATTGATGTTTGAACTATCAAGTGCCCATTGTAAATTGAATCTATACTATGATGGGAGAGACAGACACCCGCAAAGCCACTTATGCAATACAAGTTGCATGTTGAGCGTGGAGCAAGTCTCATGAACGATGTCATGTAAGGTTAGCTCAGGCCGCTTCATTCCATCATACCGCAAGATGCAAAGTACACAAAAAGCAATTGATAATAAAAGCACCACCGCCCATAATGACCATTGTGTTCTACTCGTGCAACAGATCTACATATAGACACGGCTTTGATACCACTGTAGGGGTTCGTAGCATGGAAAACAAAAAATTCTACTGCATGCACACAAACAAGCCAAGATCTATCTACTAGATTCTAGCAACGAGTCGATAGAAGCACTCACCCTCGAAGATTCCAAACCGGTTAACGAGACCAGATTCTTGTGGGTGATGTAGTCGTACACTTGCCGATCTCAAGATCGCGTAGAAGATCCTTCCGGCGTTAAAGCGGCGCTTCCATCGATCGGTACGTTAATTTCGATGAAGACCTTCCTCTCCCTTGTTCCAGCATGTAGCGGAGGTTGTAGTTCTCCCCTCGCATTTTCGGCAGCACGACGACGTGGTGACGGAAGTAGAGGGAAGATCCCACAGGGCTTCGCCTAAGACGGTACGAGTTATGGTGGATCTAGGGTTTCCCGGTGATCTAGGGTTTAGAAGACCGGGAGGATGAGGAGGTGTCGACGGCGGCTGGCGACGGCGCACGGGTGTGGGGAGGGCTAGGGCTTGGCTTTTGGGGCAGCCCTCCCCCTATATTTATGATAGGGGGCAGCCTTGGGAGGGGTGGGTTTGAATCCAAACCCAAACCCAAGTTGGATTGAGAGAAGGACTCTTTCCTTCTTCCACTAGGAAACAAAGTGACCTAGGATATGATCCAATCATATCCTAGAGCTTTAATTTAGAGCTTTAATTCTCTCTTGCAAATGCCCAAACAAAATGACCTAGGATATGATCCAATCATTCCACTTATTCATGACACATTCATGATCCATTCCCCTTCCGGTCCGGTGAACCTTGTAGACCCTTCTAGAACCTCTCCGATGAAAACATCAGAATCTTTCCCGAACTCCAGAATCAGACTTTCCTTATATGAATCTTATTCTCCGGACCATTCCGGATCTCCTCGTGATATCCCGGATCCCATCCGAGACTCCTAACAACATTCGGTATCCATACTAACATTCCATATCTACTAAACAACATCGAATCCTTAAGTGTGTCTCCCTATGGTTCGTGAATTATGCGGACATGACCGAGACACTTCTCCGATCAATAACCAATAGAGGAATCTGGAAATTCATATGGCTCCCACATATTTCTACGATTACTTTGCGATCGAATGAACCACTTACATATGATACCAATTTCCCTTTGTCTCGCGATAGTTTACTTATCCGAGGTTTTGATCGTTGGTATCTCTGCATACCTAGTTCAACCTCGTTACCGATAAGTACTCTTTTCTCGTTTCCATGATATGTGATCCCTTGTGAGCCAGTCACATGCTTGCAAGCCAATTGGATGACATTCCACCGAGAGGGCCCAGAGTATATCTATCCGTCATATGGATGGACAAATCCCACTCTTGATCCATGTGCCTCAACACATACTTTCCGAACACTCAATGCCACCTTTATAGCCACCCAGTTACGGTGTGGTGTTTAATGTCATCAAATCATCCTTACGGTGATGGTAATTAGCATGATCTCATGGTCGATGGAATTAGGTTACTATGTATCAGAAAGCTTATAGTAAATGAACTATTGAAATGACTTGATCTTAATGCTACGCTTATCTATAGGAGTATGTCCATCATACCATTCTCCTAATGATATGATCTTATTGTCAACAACATCTCAATGCTCATGATCGGTAAACCACGATCATCTATTAACCAACAAGCTAGTATTACATAGAGGGTTTACTAGGGACTCTAATTTAGTTTACAAATCACACAAGTATTAGTGTTTCAGTTTAATACTGTTATAGCATGAATGTAAACATGCATCATAAACACAAAGATATAATAATAACCACTTTTATTATTGCCTCTAGGGCATATCTCCAACATAAAGATGCATAAAGACAAATCATAATTGGTAATGGCAAACTTTGTTCTAGGTCAGAGAACAGTTGACAAACAGTTTTCAAGCAAAGCTTTTGTAAAGAAGTTTATAACAAGAGTACTCTTTGCTCAAACATAAAAGTATTTTCACAATTATGGCTTTCAAAGTAATACTCATTCAGATAAGAGTCTTGTGCAAAACAAGGAAGAAAATAAACATGATTGAATAAATCATCATATGAATGATTGAAACACAACAACTCAAATGCTTGCTGGAGAAAGATAGGAATTGGTTCACTGACTCAACTACGAAGTAACAGAAAGGCCCTTCATAGAGGGAAGCAGGGATTTCAAGTTCATAAAGAGCTTCCAAAAGATTATGGTACTTACTAGCTTTGAGCTCTCATTGCCCCTATCATAAGCATCTTGAGGTGATTAAGGTGAAAGTGAACAAAGATGGAGTATATGCTTGACGAAACATAAGTTGGCAATCTCATGTCCCTTGAGTACGAGGGTCGCTCCTCATGCTACTCAACTTTAGTTACCGGTAAGTTCTTGTCATAGTAAGTATATGTGTATCATAGAGAACTGCCAACGGGGTACCCCTTGCACATGATACATGAGCTATCCCATATCAAAATGACAAGGCAAGCAGACAATGAGCATCTCAACAATCTTCATATTTAGCATGGGAAAATGGTGCTTTTTTTCTCTCTTTCCTCTTTTCTCATCTTTTTTTCTTTTTCTTAATCTCTCTTTTTTTATAAGAAGAATGCTTCATAGATTGCTCACTATGGTGATGCTACAAGTTTCCACCATAATTAGGCATGGCTTAGGCTAGCGGTCCAGGCGTTTCTCTAACACACATACATAACTCCATGGACTTACAAGCTCCCCTTTTATTTCACACTGACGACATCCATAAACAAAATAGCATGATATCAACGGGGTAGATATTTACAGATGTTGAAAGCGTTCCTCGTGACAGCACGGTTCTGCTAATCCCAACTTATAGGTGCAAGCATATACAACATAGATGACACAATGGTTCAAGTTTATTAGGGGCAATAAAAATAAGGTGTGCCATCAAGTTCATGAGAGCTTTACTAACCAGTTTTCACATAACAAAAGAATTTTTAATTTGAAAGATAGATGAAGCTTGAGAATTTACTTGGAATAGCAATGATGCTAATAGGTAGATATGGTGGACACAGGTGGCATAAGTTTTGGTTTAAAGGATTGGATGCACGAGAAGTATTCCCTCTCATTATAGGTTTTTGGCTAGCAAGGCTGGATAGCAAGCAAAAGAGTTGAAGGAAAGAAGCAATCATACAAGTGATAAAGCCAAACATGCAATCTTCCTTGAAGACACAAAATATCTTAAATAAAGAATACTAAGCTTATGAGCCAATCAAGAAAGAAGGAAAACAATATAAAATACTTGTAAGTGCTTTTCTCTTTTCCTTTCAAACCTCAAAAAGTGTTGCTACTGACCAGAGCTCGGTTTGCCAAAACCAATTTAGTTTTACTTGATGCTCCCAAAGTGATACCAATACTAATCAACAAGATCAATCATACAATAGAGATTGCAAACTAAAATAAGAAGTGCAAAAAGTAAAAGATGAAACTTCTCATTAATATTCCATAAAGGCACTCACACCAATGAATACATAGATAACCAACTAAAGGAGAGATACTTCCATAATGCAAACCATCCTATATGATAACTTCTCTATTCAAGATATGACTCTATTAAAACGGTAAAAAGATGAAAGATAATGATGTGATACCGCAGCACTCCCCCAAGATTGGAACAATCCAAGGGGATGCCAAAACCTGATGACGAATTACTCCTTCGGTGGTGGTGTTCCCTTGTTTAGGGTGAGGAAACCCTCCAGCATATTACGAAGCCTGTTATTCTCCTCTTGAAGTATATCCACCTTGCTGCTTAGAGCTTGGTACTTTCACAAAACTCATCAGTGGTTTGAAGGGCTTCCACTGCCTTAGGGCAGGAACTGAAGTCTGGAACGAAGGTCATCATCCCCTGCATATTACGAGAAAAAGCACGTCCAGTGTTAATTGCCCCTACAAAAGTAGGTTTCCTTGCCATTGATCCTGTGGCAGTTTGTCCCTTAATGCCTGCTGGCATGTTCTTTACTTCCTCCTCAACGCTCCAATCCATGTCTTCGCGCCTAGCAGCGATCCTTTCTTCTTCCACGGGCTCCTTGTCCTTGTCGTTGGCGGAGACCATGGTGCTTCTAAAATTGAGAATATTTCGT
This sequence comes from Avena insularis, assembly GCA_023614405.1. Lineage (NCBI taxonomy): Eukaryota > Viridiplantae > Streptophyta > Magnoliopsida > Poales > Poaceae > Avena > Avena insularis. Next base: position 21,851,375 of record CM042689.1, on the reverse strand, counting down.
GACAGAAACGGATCGAAACGAAAACACGATGAGAACACGATATATGAACCTCGGGGATCCGGGGGTTATATTGTCGGGGGGATAACCCCCGGTAGGGTCACGAGAGGGGAAACATAGCGCAACTGGGTAGGCTCCGAGTAAAAAATGAACCAGGCCGGGTAAGAACGGCCGGGAAAGATAAGCATGAGAGCCGAGATACAAACTATCTCGGCCCGTATAGGACAAAGTTGTAACCCTTGCAGGTACCAACGAGCCGAGTCAACCGAGGAAGGGCCGAGTCAAGAAGGACACGTGGCACCTTTCGGAGTAAGGCTCGGGAAGGACCATGGTAAAGCATGGTCAAAAGAGAAGGGCGACGCCGGGTGACACAAAAGGAGCCGGGTGACGCCCAAAGCAAGCGCTGACGTACAAAGTAATAGCGTGACGCCAAAAAGAACAAGAAGCAGCGTACCAGAAGACCGTTAGCTGTCAAGCTTTATGTACCGGGCCTATGGGCTTAGGGCAAGCCCATAACCTGGCCCATATTGTAGGGATCAAGATCCAAACAGTAAACCCTAGAACCCAAAGGGGTATTAGCTAGCTAGCACTGCCTATATAAGGGAGGGCATAGCAGTAGTAGAGGGAGGTTGGACCAAGGAGAGAACAGGTGCTGCGTACTCAAGCCAATACAGCTCAAGGAGCACTTGTAATCTTTGGGGTATCAATCAAATTTTCAAGTGTGGAGAGTTCTTCTTGTTCTTCGTGCATGGCTCGACCGTGCACTCCCTCCCCGGTGACCACAAGCACCCATTCGGCCCCCCAACTTAAGCCTAACCATGGCATCTGCCGTGCCACCACCATGATAGTTGGCGCCCACCGTGGGGCTGGTGCAGGTGCTTGATGGAGTCTTCATCCGGACGGGCAACATCATCGCCAAGACCGGCGAGCGCGTCTACTTCGGCCTCATCCAGAGGTTTGGAGCGCTCAACTTCGTCAGCGACAACGCGGGCTGCTTCGGGACCAAGCCGTTCCCTAGGGGCGGTCACTTCATCAAGTTCGGCGAGCACCAGGTCTACGTCGCGGTGCGCGTGGAGCGCGCGTATCCTGAGCATGTCGTCTTGGCGCCGGATCCTATAACGGCTCCAGTCGCTGGGAAACCTCTCCAACTCGTCTCCATGGAGGTAATGATGACAGCCCCAAACCCCACAGCTCCCCAGTAGTTCCAGTAGAGAATGAGAACACAGAGGAAGGAAATCATGAGGAAACGCCAAGGCTGCAAGAACAACAAAGGCGCCGCTGGAAAAACCAGAGAACATAGCTAGGAGCAAAAGAGCTAAGGAGCTGCAGGAAGCGATAGAAGCTGGCGAGCGATGGCACAACAAGCCGACCCGGTAGCGTGCAAGCCGAGTTGGAAGAAACCAGGATAAAAGTCCTGGAGAAAGCAAAGGAGCTAGCACAGTTACAGCAGGATGTGGATATCACTATCTGAGAGCTTAACTCGGCAAATCGAGTCAAGGGCGCAAAGACCCAGCTTGATGCAATGAGATTGAGAGGAAGGAACCTCAACGAAGAACTATAAGATGCGACATCAAAGATAACACCAGAGAACAACAATGAGACGGCCATGCGTCCAACGTACAACATAGCAGCAGCTAATCTGCGAGCGACAGAAGCAGCAATGGCAGAATTACCCCACCTGGAGGGGGAAGCAAAGAAAAGGCAGCAAGAACGAGTCAATGAGTTAGTAAAAGCAGCCAACATGCTGAATGAGGCGTATTACAGAGCAAATCCGGGTATAGCACGGAGATCACAGCTGGTTCACTCGGCGACTCCTTGTCCCGGCAAGATCGGCTGGGCACACGGCATCCTCACCCGGAGCGGCACCCAGGCCGAGAAAAGAAAAAAGTGTGGATTCTGGAAGAAACAAGCAGATGGTCACCTATGATCCGACAATAGTTCAAGGAAACCCGGCGCATGCGCAAGGGTCAAAAAGAAATAATCCCCGAGAAAATGAAAACCAGGAAAAAATTGGACAGAGAAATGACAACGGAGGGCAAAATTTTGCGCCTCATACTCGGCGCGCAACTCACTTGGCAGGAGGAGGAAATCCAGCTCCGAATAACGCACCAGCTCAGTCGGAAATAAGACAGCAGAGCGCGGGAAAAGCAGTTCAACAGCCAGCTGACCCGAACATGAATAAGTATAATGATGGTTACTCGGCCATGGTAAATGACGGGTATGAGCTGCCGGATCATGCATATCAAGCAATGGGAGCGAGATACGGAGGTAGGAACCTTCAGCCGGATGATGCTAGGCTGAAGCTTGACTGCCTAAAAATAGCAGAGATAATTGAATCACAAGGTCCGCAGGGTCCATCGTGCTTTGGCCCAAGTATCATGAAGGATCCACCGGTGCCGAATTTCCAGCTGGCCAGAGGGACAAAAACATATGATGGAAGCACAAAGCCGGAGGATTGGCTCATAGATTACGGAACAGCTGTGAAGATCGCGCAGGGAAACTTGAGATGGGTAGTACGTTACGTACCGCAGATGCTGCGAAAGGACCAGCTCGGGTATGGTTGAACAATTTGCCACCCGGAAGCATCAACAGTTGGATTGATTTTCACGATGCTTTCGTGAGCAATTTCACGAGCACTTACAAGAGGCCGAATCGCCCACAGCAACTAGCAATGTGCAAGCAAAGACCGAATGAGACAAACAGGGAGTTCCTCACAAGGTGGTGTACGATGCGTAACTCTTGTGAAGGGGTAATCGAGTCACAAGCAATCACATGGTTTGCACAAGGATGTAGACATGGGAGTGTGCTGTGGCAAAGGTTACAAAGAGATATGCCGGCAAGCCTGGGAGAGACGATAAGAATCGCCGACTCGTATGCGTTAGGAGATCCGACTCAGCCGCTGCTCATGTCAGCAGACGGGATGACTAAGACTCAGATCTATGACGCTGCCGGGTCGCAAAGGCGACAGGAGAGATCCGAATACAGAAGCAAGAGAAGAGACGAGAGGCCGGATTACAGGTATGGTTCGGCTCAAAGTTGCGGCGGAGTCGATCATCCATGTCGGAAGCGATCAATCAAGGACAAATGGTCAACAACAATGGGTGCCAAAGAATGACGGCAAAAGGCCATACGATCAGAGGAAACAGTATTAGGACCGACAAAATACACCTATGAGATGATGCTGGATCAGCCGTGTAAATTTCACACGCCTAGTCCGAGTAAGCCGGCAAATCACGCAACAAGGCAATGCACTTGGTTTCAGAAAGGAGACAGAGTGGACTCGCTGAATAAGCAGCTTCCACCACCTCCCCCTCCACCACTTACAGGAGGAAATGCTCAAGCGAGGAGCGGATATAATGATATGAAAACAAAGCGAGATATCAGAATCAGGAAAGAAGAGAAGCTGTGCACCAGGTGCACAATCCAAGAGGTGACGATGCTCATATCGGCCACGGAACCAGAAATGAGTACAGAGAACATCACCAGAGCTATGTTGTCTTTGTCATAGAGCCAAATGACAAGAAGATCCAACAACGACGAATGATGGAAGTGAATGCCACGATGCCGACAATTCCCAAGTACATGCATTGGTCTGAGCAAGAGATAACTTGGAGTATAAAAGATCACCCCAAGATTATGCCAACCCCTGGAGGATACGCTCTGGTGTTGGATCCAACATTCATGGGCCCAGATATCAACGTGAAGTTTTCAAAAGTACTGATTGACGGTGGCAGTAGCATCAACATCATGTATAAGGATACAATGCTCAAGTTAGGCATTACCATGAACATGCTGGAGCCGACTAAGACCACTTTCCACGGGATTGTGCCGGGATTGTCCTGTGAGCCAATTAGCAAGATCTGGGTCGACGTCTTATTCGGCAACAGGGAAAATTGTCGCACTGAAGCTATAGAGTTCGAGGTGGTAGATCTGGTCATCTCATATCACGCCTTACTCGGCAGACCGGCTATGGCAAGGTTCATGGCTACTACCCATATGGCATACTTAAAGATGAAGCTGCCAGGCCCATGTGGGGTGATCACAGTGGAAGGAGATTACAAGAGATCTATTGCTTGTGCTTCAGCCGGATCTTCACTAGACGAGTCACTCGTCATAGCACAAGAGAAAAGAAAGATGTTGGAGGTGGAAGCATTGGCCAAAGTAGCACAAATATCCATGCCGGCACTCACCAACCCGCATGTCAATGTGTCATTTCAAGCTACCAAGGAAACCAAGAAGGTGCAGGTGGATGAAACTTTCCCAGAGCGCACAATGACCATTGGGGCTGGCCTTATAGATAAATAGGAAAGCGAGCTCACCAGCTTCCTCCGTGAGAATCGGGACATCTTTGCATGGTCCACTCAAGATCTGCAAGGAGTTCCAAGGGAGCTGGCTGAGCACTCTCTTCATGTAAGACCAGATGCAAGGCCGGTGAAGCAACCCCTCCACCGCTTCACCGAAGATAGGAGGAAAGTAATAGCGGCCGAGATTGCAAGACTTTTAGCTGCTGGATTCATCATGGAAGTGCTACACCCGTACTGGTTGTCAAATCCAGTCCTGTTCGAGAAGAAGAAAGATGACCCGAACATGGCAGTGGTATGGCGCATGTGTATTGATTACACGAACCTCAATAAGGCATGTCCGAAAGATCCATTTCCTCTGCCTCGGATTGATCAGGTCATAGATTCTACTGCTGTGTGTGAGTTGTTGTCATTTGTGGATGCATATTCAGGAGTCCATCAGATTCCGCTGAATCCAAATGATCAAATAAGACAGCTTTTATCACCCCGTACGGGGCTTATTGCTATCGCACCATGCCATTCGGATTGAGAAATACAGGCGCAACATACAAAAGATGCATGCAAAAATGCTTACAAGATCAATTGGACAAAAATGTTCAAGTATACGTCGATGACGTGGTAATAAAAACCAAACAAAGTCATACATAGGCTTCGCATCCCCAAACTTTAAGGAACGACAATCTAGGTTTCTTCCCAAACCATAATTCATATGGTGTCGTTTCAACGGATTTAGATGGTGCCCTATTTAAAGTGAATGCGGTTGTTTCTAATGCATAACCCCAAAATGATAGCGGTAAAACTGTAAGTGACATCATAGAATGAACCATATCTAAGAGAGTTCGATTACGACGTTCGGACACACCATTACGCTGTGGTGTTCCCGGCGGTGTCAATTGTGAAAGTATTCCGCATTTCTTCAAATGCTCGCCAAACTCGTAACTTAGATATTCACCTCCACGATCAGAACGTAGAAATTTAATCTTCTTGTTACGTTGATTCTCCACCTCACTTTGAAATTCCTTAAACTTCTCGAAAGTTTTGGACTTATGTTTCATGAAATAGATATACCCATATCTACTCAAGTCATCCGTGAAGGTAAGAACATAACGATAACCACTGCGCGATGCTACACTCATTGGACCACACACATCGGTATGTATGATTTCCAATAAGTCCGTAGCTCGCTCCATCATACCAGAAAATGGAGTCTTAGTCATTTTACCCATCAGACATGCTTCGCATCTTTCAAGTGATTCGAAATCAAGTGATTCAAGAAGTCCATGGAATGAAGTTTCTTCATACGCTTCACTCCAATGTGACCAAGACGACAGTGCCACATATAGGTCGAGTTATCGCTCGATTTCAAACGTTTAGCCTCAATGTTATTAATATGTGTATTTCCACTACCGAGATTCAACAAAAATAGACCATCTATCAAAGGTGCATGTGCATAAAATATATTACTCATATAAATCGAACAACCATTATTCTCGGACTTAAACAAGTAACCGTCTCGCAATAAACAAGATCCCGATATAATGTTCATGCTTAACGCAGGCACCAAATAATAATTATTTAAGTATAAAACTAATCCCGATGGTAGATGAAGGGGTAGCGTGCCGACCGCGATCACATCAACCTTTGATCCGTTTCCCACGCGCATCGTCACCTCGTTCTTCGCTAGCTTCCGTTTATTCCATGACACTGCTTTGAGTTACAAATATGAGCAACCGAACCGATATCAAATACCCAGCACTACTACAGTACTAGTGAGATACACATCAATAACATGTATATCGAATATACCTTTCTTCTTGATGTTGCCGTTCTTCAAATCCGCCAAGTACTTTGGGCAATTCCGCTTCGGACCTTCTCCTTGCGGTAAAAGCACTCGAGTCGGGCTTAGTTCCAGCCTTGGTCTTCTTCGTTAGCGGTAACTTTCTTACCACCCTTCTTGAAGTGTCCCTTTGCTTAGACTTGCCTTTCTTGAATTTGGTGGTCTTATTGACCATCAACACTTGGTGCTCTTTCTTGATCTCCACTTCGCAGATTTCAACATAGCAAACAGTTCGCAACTTGTTCATGTTTTGCATATTGTAGTTCATCACAAAGTTCTTGTAACTTGGTGGTAGTGATTGGAGGACACGGTAAATCCCCAAAGCATTAGGAATCACTATACCCAAGCTTTGAAGTTTGTTTGCGTGCCCAGACATCTTAAGCACATGCTCACTAACGGAGCCGCCCTCTTCCATCTTGCAGTTAAAGAACTTTTCAGAAGCCTCATAGCTCTCAATTGCCGCGTGGGTCTCAAAGATCAATTTGAGATCACGGACAATATCATGTGGGTCTGAATTCTCAAACCTTTTCTGAAGCTCCAATTCTAAACCATACAAGATAGCACACTGAACTGTGGAGTACTGAGTCTTCCGAGCGAGGTAAAAATTCTTTACTTCATCGGTAGCAGTAGCTGCAGGTGGGTCACCCAGCGGTGCATCCAGCACATAGGTCAAATTACCAGCTGTGAGGACAATCCTCAAATTGCGGAACCAATCCGCGAAGTTTCTTCCATTGTTTTTCAACTTTTCTTTCTCTAGGAACACATTAAAATTGATGGTAGGGGCCGCCATTGATCTACAACATATTTGCAATAGTTTAGACTAAGTTTATGACAAATTGAGTTCTAATTAATAGTTAAATTAATCTAGGAGAACTCCCACTCAAAACAATATCCCTCACATTGTTTCAGTGATCACACGAACCAAATCCACCACATCAACACCGATCATCACGAGAGTTGATATAGTTTCAATGGCGAACAATCGACATGTTCATCATATTTGCTATATGATTCATGCTTTACCTTTCGGTGATCCGTGTTCTGAGACCATGTCTGTACATGCTAGGCTCGTCAAGATCAAACCTTAGTTTCCGCATGAGCAAATCTGGCTTGCTCATGTTGTATACACTTGCGGAATCTAACACACCCGATCATCACGTGGTGCTTCGAAACAACAAGCTTTAGCAACGGTGCTAACTAAGGGTGAACACTTTATGACTTGAAATTCATGTGCATGAGGGATCATCTTATAATGCTACCGTCGTCTACTAAGCAATACAAGATGCATAAAGGATTAACATCACATGCAATTCATAATATGTGATATGATATGGCCTTTCTTCTTTGTGCTTCCGATCTCCATCTTCAAGCACGAACATGATCTCCATCATCACCGGCATTGCATCAAGGTCAATGACGCTTCTCCATGGTTGTCGTCCACCGGCTTCAACTATTACAACTACTTTGAATAGACACGCGAGTCTTAACATAAATTAAAGACAACCATATGGCTCCTGCCGGTTGCCAACTTACAATAAGGAACATTGCATACATCAAATATAATCACAATCATGGCCATATCACATCACTGCACACCCCTGCAAAACAAAGTTAGACGCCTCTACTTTCTTTGCATGTTTTACGTGGTTTGGGGCTTTCAATAAGTGTTGCTCTAACTTACGAACAAGAACCACAACATTGATACTAGTATTGTTAATCACCTGTTGTAAATTGAATCTTAACTATGCTGAGAGAAACAGGCACCCGCAAAGCCACTTATGCAATACAAGTTGCATGTCAAGCGTGGAGCAAGTCTCATGAACGATGTCATGTAAGGTTAGCCCGGGCCGCTTCATCCCAACATCCCGCAAGATGCAAAGTACACAAGAAGCAATCGACAATAAAAGCATCAACGCCCACAATGACCATTGTGTTCTACTCGTGCAACACATCTACATATAGACACGGCTCTGATACCACTGTAGGGTTTCGTAGCATGGAAAACAAAAAATTTCTACTGCATACAAACAAACAAGCCAAGATCTATCTACTAGATTGTAGCAACGAGTCGATGGAATAACTCACCCTCGAAGATTCCAAAGTGTTTAACGAGAGCGGATTCTCGTGGGTGATGTAGTCGTACTCTTCCCGATCTCAAGATCGCGTAGACGATCCTTCCGCTGCGTTACAGCAGCGCTCCTTGATCAGTCACACGTTAAATTTTCGATGAAGACCTTCCTCTCCCTTGTTCCAGCAGGCAGCGGAGGTTGTAGCACTCTCCTCGCGATTCCGGCAGCACAACGGCGTGGTACTGGAAGTAGTGGGGAGATCTCACAGGGCTTCGCCTTAAGCCAGAGCGAGTATGGTGGACTATGAGAGAGCCCTCGGTGTTCTAGGGTTTAGACACACCGAGGAGGAGGCTTGGCCGGCGGCTAGGGTTGCTAGGCGGCGGCGGTTTGCCCTAGGGCGGCGGCGGCAGCAGGAGGTGGCGGCGCCGGCGGCTAGGGTTTAGAGGTGGAGGTGTTGGGTGTAAAGGAGGGGAGCCCTGCCCCTCCTTTTATAGGTGGAGGGGCCGACCAAGGGGAGGGGAGTCCCTCCCCAACTCGGCTTCAAGGTGGGCCGGCGGTGGAGGGGAGGAACTCCTCCCCAACTCGGTTTCCACCTCCCTCTCCACTTCCCAAAAATAGTTGTTTGACTTTCAAATTGGCGTTTGACTTTTTCAAACTAGGATTTGAATAAACCCTTTATTTTGTTCAGAGATGACACCTAGTACATGATGCAATCATACCAACTTGATATAAAACATTCATGTACCCTTCCCCTCCGGAGTGCCGGACATTCCAGAACCTTCTAGAACATTCCCGATGAAAACACCGGAACCATTCCCCTACTCCGAAATAGGACTTTCCTTATATGAATCTTATTCTCCGGACCATTTCGGATCTCCTCGTGATATCCCGGATCCCATCCGAGACTCTGAACAACATTCGGTCTCTTTCTCATCATTCCATAACTACTCAAACAACGTCGAATCCTTAAGTGTGTCTCCCTACGGTTCATGAATTATGCGGACATGATCGAGACACTTCTCCGAACAATAACCAATAGAGGAATCTGGAAATTCATATGGCTCCCACATATTTCTACGATTACTTTGCGATCGAATGAACCACTTACATACGATACCAATTTCCCTTTGTCTCACGATAGTTTACTTATCCGAGGTTATGATCGTCGGTATCTCTACATACCTAGTTCAACCTCGTTACTGATAAGTACTCTTTTCTCGTTCCCATGATATGTGATCCCTTGTAATCCAGTCACATGCTTGCAAGCTAATTGGATGACATTTCACCGAGAGGGCCCAGAGTATATCTATCCGTCATATGGATGGACAAATCCCACTCTTGATCCATGTGTCTCAACCAATACTTTCCGAACACTCAATGCCACCTTTATAGCCACCCAGTTACGGTGTGGTGTTTGATGTCATCAAAGCATCCATCCGGTAAAGGTGATATGCATGATCTCATGGTCGAAGGAATTAGGTTACTATGTATCAGAAAGCATATAGCAATTGAACTATTAAAATGACTTGATCTTTATGCTACGCTTATCTATAGGAGTATGTCCACCATATCATTCTCCTAACAATATGATCTTGTTGTTAATAACATCTCAATGTTCATGATAGGGAAACCACAATCATTTATTAACCAACAAGCTAGTATTATAAAGAGGCTTTACTAAGGACTCTATTTTAGTTTACAAATCACACAAGTATTAATGTTTCCTTGTTAATACTATTATAGCATGAATGTAAACATTTATCATAAACACAAAGATATAATAATAACTACATTTATTATTTCCTCTAGGGCATATCTCCAACAAGTTCACCAAGTGTATGGTGGATAGTGGAAGCAGCATCAACATCATGTACCTGGATACACTGCAGAAAATGAACTTGACGGAGGCAAACCTAAGGCGGACCAACACCATCTTCCACGACGTAGTTCCTGGTCGGGAGGCTCGGTCCCTTGGGTGCATTACACTTTAGGTTGCCTTGGCGATGTTAACAATTACCGCCAAGAGTGCATGACCTTCAAGGTGGTCCCCTTTAAGAGCGTGTACCACATCATATTCGGCCGCGACATATTCCACGCGTTCATGGCCAAGCCATGCTTTGTCTACAACAAACTCAAGATAGCCGGACCAAACGGTGTCATCACCTTATCCGGAAGCTTTACCAAGGCAAGGGACTGCGAGATCAATGAAGCAGCCGTTGCGGAAGCTATCCTCTACAACGAAGAATTCAAGGAGATCCAGAGCAAGGTCGATGACTCAGAGATGCCCGCGTCGAAGAAGCACATCTCCGACTCCGCTCCTACGTTCAAGGCCGCCATCGAGACCAAGCCGGTGGAACTTGTGGTAGGCGATGCCTCCAAGACCGTCGCCATTGGGACGAATCTGGATCCCAAATAGGAAAGCGCTCTCGTCGAGTTCGTCCGTGAGAATAGGGACATCTTTGCCTGGCAACCAGCCGACATGAAAGGTGTACCTAGGGAACTTGCCGAGCACAGCTTAAATATTGATCCAAAATGCAAACCAGTGAAACAACCTCTACGACGCTTCGGAGATGAGAAGAGACGCGCCATTGGCAACGAGATAGCTAGGTTACTTAAAGCTAGATTTATCCGAGAAGTCCTTCACACCCGATGGGTGGCCAATCCTGTACTTGTCCCCAAAAAGGGAACCAATGAATTAAGAATGTGCGTTGATTACACCGGCTTGAACAAAGCATGTCCCAAAGATCCATTTGCTTTGCCTCGCATTGACCAAGTCATTGACTCGACGGCTGGCTCGGAGCTTTTGTGTTTTCTCGATGCATACTCAGGATACCACCAGATTAAGATGAGGAAGTCGGACCAATTGGCCACTTCGTTCACTACCCCATACGACACGTTTTGCTATGTCACAATGCCCTTTGGGCTGAAAACCGCAGGTGCTACCTACCAGCGGACAATGCAACGTTGCCTTCACGACCAAATTGGTCGGAATGTTCACGCTTATGTGGACGATATCGCGGTGATGTATAAAAAAATCAAATGACTTAATCTCCGACTTAAGAGAAACCTTTGATAATCTCCGGAAATATAACATGATGCTTAACCCTAAGAAGTGCATCTTCGGGGTTCCAGCCGGCAAATTGTTGGGCTTCATCGTTTCCCAACATGGAATCGAGGTCAACCCGGAGAAAATCAAGGCCATCTTAAACATAAACCGTCCAACATGCCTAAAGGACATTCAACGACTAACAGGTTGTGTTGCAGCAGTTAGTCGGTTCGTCAGCCGACTTGGAGAGAAGGCTCGCCCTTTGTACAAGTTCTTTGAAGAAGGCGGACAAATTCACGTGGACGGACGAAGCAGATGCAACATTGAAGCAGCTCAAGGAGATTCTTTCCTCAGCGCCCATCCTTGCAGCACCTGAGCCTGGAGAGCCCCTGTTAATTTACATGGCGGCAACCAACCGGGTTATTAGCATCGTCGTCGTGGTAGAGCGGAAGGAACCAGGCTACGAGCACAGAGTTCAACGACCAGTTTACTATGTGAACAAGGTCTTGAGGGAGTCCAAGCAGCGTTACCCGCACTACCAAAAGATAGCTTATGGAGTATTCCTTGCTTCTCGGAAGCTGAGGCATTACTTTCAGGAGCACCCAATCACAGTGGTGAGCAAGACTCCACTGTCCGACATTATCAATAACAGCGACGCTATAGGAAGGGTCGCGAAGTGGGGCATTGAACTTGCCGCCTTCGAGATCACCTACAAGAGACGCGACGCTATCAAGTCACAAGCCTTGGCGGATTTTGTTGTAGATTGGACGGAGATGCGGGCGCTACTCATTGCGAGAACCGAGTCTTGGGTGATGCACTTTGACGGATCAAAGTTGCTCAACGGCTCAGGGGCTGGTGTCTTGCTACAGTCACCAACAAGAGACAAGCTACACTACGTTCTGCAGATCCACTTCGAGGCTACAAACAACATGGTGGAGTATGAAGCACTCATTCACGGACTACGTGTAGCCAAGGATATTGGCATCAAGCGCAGTTTGCTGTGGAGATTCCGACTTGGTTGCCCAGCAGGTGGCTGGCACCTGGAATGCGCGAAACCCTATGATGGCGGCATATCGAGATGAAGTGGACGAGATAGCCAAGAGCTTCTTGGGCTACGAAGTCAAGTATGTGCCTAGGGAACAAAACGAGGCGGCCGATCTGCTATCTAAGCTTGGATCAGGGGCAAGCGAATTCCGCCAGGAGTTTTCCTAGAGCACCTGCGCACACCATCCGTGAAGGGAGCCGACATCGACAACCCGGATAGAGCTGACTCGTTCGTCAACATGGTGACTAAGGTCCCTCCGGCTTGGACAAAACCGTTCATGAAATACCTCGAACATGGAACTTTGCCCGACGACGAAGTCGAAAGACGACAAATAGTATGACGAGCAAAGGGTTATACCATAATCAATGGGCAACTCTACAAAAGGAGCACTACTAGTGTATACCTAAAGTGTGTTTCCCAACTAGAAGGTATGGAAATCCTGTGCGAAATCCATCTCGGAGATTGCGGGCATCACGCCGCTCCTCGATCGTTGGTCGCGAAAGCCTTCCGGCAAGGATTCTCTTGGTGGCTGGCGGACGTCGACAAGCTGGTTGAGACATGCATGGGATGCTAGTATTATGCCCGACAACCACATGTTCCTGCTGAAGAACTGCGAACAATACCAATAACTTGGCCGTTTGCAGTCTGGGGGCTGGACATGGTGGGACCGTTACAGACGACACCTTGTGGGTTTACGCATCTGCTTGTAGCAGTTGACAAATTCACTAAATGGATAGAAGCTAAACCCATTAGAAAACTTGATGGGGCAACTGCCCTCAGGTTCGTCCGAGATCTAGTGGTGAGATTTGGTCTCCCACATAGCATTATCACCGACAACGACAACAATTTATCACTCGGAGAAGTGGAGGCTTATTGATGGGAGAAAGGCATCCGACTTGACCTTGCATCTATGGCACACCCACAATCCAATGGTCAGGTTGAGCGAGCCAATGGATTAATTCTGCAGGGAATCAAGCCACGTCTTGAGGCACCGCTACATAGAGCAGCTGGAGCCTGGGCGGAAGAATTGCTATCTGTGTTGTGGAGTTTACGAACTACACCCAACAGATCCACCGGCTAAACCCCTTACTTCATGGTATATGGAGAAGAAGCAATCCCGCCCTCCGACATACTCCACGATGCACCAAGAGTTGCCGCCTACGACGAATATGACGCTGAAGAATCCAGACGCCTAGATGTAGACCTTCTCGAGGAAAAGCGCGTTTTGGCATGCCAAAGATCCGCCATCTACCAGCAGAAGCTACGCAGCTACCATAGTCGCCACGTTCAGCATCGCTCGTTTAAAGAGGGGGATTTGGTGCTCCGACTTAAGCAGAAGAAGTCACACAAAGTATCCCCGCCATGGGAAGGACCGTTCATCATAAGCAAGGCGCTACTCAATGGGTCTTACTACCTTGTTGACAATCGTGAACTAAAGGATAGACCCAACAAGGATCATAAGCGTAAGCGACGTGACCCGTATGATGACTACCTGGAGCTTGATCGGCCATGGAACATAGCACAACTACGTCCTTTTTACACTTAGCATTTTTTATCTAATTGTATATCTCTTATATGATCAATGAAATAAAGCTCTCTGGTTCACTCATATTTCTGAGTCTTTTACCTCCTTTAGTGTTCATTTTTGGATCATGTAAAACCTTTATGCACAAGTATTGCGTTTGCACTTGTGAAAATTCCGCCTATGGGCGTTAGCTTAAGTTTTATGGTCTACACGTTCTTTGTTGTTTTTATGTGGATTCTGGAGTAGTGACTTTCGGCACTTATTGTCGGCGATTTTGTGCTCAGGTTATTGATGGTGCCATTGGGAATCATCACCTAAGCGCATGGTTCCAACAACGAGTCTTCCGACTCACGAAAAGTCAAGCATAAGAACCAAAGTAATGGATAAGCCAGCACTTGCTTAAAAAATATATACATGCTGGAAACTAGTTCTTAAGTAGCAGGAAATAACAACCATTGTTTTCCGCCTTAAGTTACATTAACAAGTTTTTTCCGCGCATACACCAAAGGTGAAACAAATATTACAAAGTTGTTTTTCATTCCTTTGGCGCAGGAGACTTGGAAGCAGCATCGTCACCAGCCGGAGAATCACCCTCAACATCGGCACTGTGGTGGGACTCGGAGGAATCTTGGTTGACGCTGTCGATGGTGTTCATGGGCACGAAAAGACGTCGATGTCCACCAACTCGGCAACTCTGGTGTCATAACCGGCGAGTGACGACGAGATGGCTTCATGATCAATCTTTTTGCCGTCATCGTCAACGTCAGGGATACCAGAGGTCACCATGTCGATGTCGACACCTTCGTAGTGTGCCTTCATCATTGATAGCGCCATCCTTGCGCCAGCCCGTGCACATGAAACTTTCCAGCTTGTGACACGCTCGGGGGCTCGGCGCAGAATCTCCGGGTACTTCGCCATGGAGTTCGAGGCCTTGATGTGTATCTGAAGAGGCTTGGCAATCTCTTTGGCTTGGGTGATGGCGGTGTTGATGAAGTTGCCGGCAAGAACCATGCATTCCTTGTCCGAAGGAGGCGATCAGGTTAAACCCATAGGAGCTGCAAGTTCCGACAAGAAGCGCATGAGTTCAATAAATTCAAAGTATCCAGACTACAGAAAAGCAAGGCGGAGGAAACTTACTAAAGATGCTGGCCTTACCCTGCCAGAGGGTGTCCGCCAGGGATTCTTTCTCTTGTTGGAGGAGCTTAAATGCCTCGATGTGGCATTGGTTTTGCTCATCAGCAGCTTGCTTCTGATCTTTTAAGATCGCAAGCTCCTCCTTCAAGCGATTGATTTCCACGGAGGCGGAGTCCTGCAGGGCCTTCATGGAATCCTCATGCATTTTCAGCATTTCTTTCCTCTCCTCCTTCAGGATCTTGTTCTTGCTGTCCAGCTGCTCGATGTGCTTGGACTGCTCGACAATGTCCTTGGCCTTGGCAACATGTTCTACAAAGTCGGAGAAAACAAAGTACACAGTGAGTACTCGGAGAATATAGGCACAAAATCAAGACGGAATGCGCAAAAAGAAAACAGACTCTTGTTTTTGATGATTTGTTCCTTCAAGATGGCAGTTTTACCCTTTTTGGCTTCGAGATCTACGCGCATCTTCTGGTATTTGTCATTGTCCATACCCCTCCGAGCATTCTCGTTCTGTGGAAAAAAGAATAAAGTTAAAACGTTGTTTAGTCTGCTTGGAGAATCTAGTCGGAAAATTTCCACCTAGACGCTCGGGGGCTACAGCGAGAGTTTTTTACTTAGCAATATGCTTAGCTTTTCTTTAAGCATCTAGTCAGAACTAATTCAGTTCTCGATTAGAAGCTTGGGGGCTACAGTATAAAGTTTTTAACTCGGAATCTGATTAGCTTTTCTTTAAGCATCTAGTCGGAACTAATTTAGTTACAACCAGAGGCTTGGGGGCTACAGTATTGAAAATTATAAACACTGCGCATGCTACTCTTAAAGCATCTAGTAAGAATAGTTCATTCCATCTAAATGCTTGGGGGCTACAGTGAGAGTTTTTTAATAACTTAGTCACTCTTAGAGCATATAGATGCAAAACCTATGGTTTTCCGTCTACATCCTCGGGGGCTACAGTGGGATACTCATATGAAATGCAAAAGGCAAAGTAAAACTTACAAGTGCAATGATCTTGAGGTTTGTAGCGCTCTCGGCTAGAAGCTTGCCAAAGGAGATGCTATTTCCTTGCAATATTTCTGCTTGTCAGATATGTCGGTACTCCTCCAGGAACCAGAGTTGTGTTACTCGGCGTGAGCGCCGGGTAGACTATCTTTGGGAACTCAAAGGGTTTCTGGGGATCAAGGGCGCCGCCTTCGGCAGAAGTGCCAGCTTTCACCATCGCCTTGCCGCCACCGATGGCATCCTTAGCTGGAGCTTCAGCCATTTGTTGAGCGGTGCTCTCCCGCGTCGCCTACTTGCCGACAACAGCGAGCTCGGTAGAGGCGCCAGAATCCACTTCCATGGCGGAAGGGCCTGGTGCCTCCTTAGCTTGTGAGCTTGTCGGGATAGACGAGGGCTTGACGGCAGGTGTAGCAGGAGCGATGGCGGGGGAGGCATCGTGATGCAGCATATCTTTGATATTTCGAGAAGCCCCCAAAGTTTTGGAGGTCTTCTTGAGGCTGGTCGTGGATTTCTTCCTGAAATGTGCAAAATGCGTAAGTACAGAAACAAGACAGATAAATAGACAATGTCGGAGAATGAGAAGCTTACACTAATGGGGGTGCTTTGGCAAAAATCCTGGTGGTTCTTCTCTTTTCCGCCTCCAGGGCGGCGGTAGTCTTTTTGGAGGCTCCTCCCTCCGTCTTCTTCTTCTTGCCTCCGTCGGCAGCGTCAGAGGTGGAGCTCTTCCGCTTTCACGCCAACAGGACCTCGTCGTCGGACACGACCATGACTTCCTTCATCTTTGGATCATAGATTTGGGTAGCCAGGTTGCCCTCATCTAGATCGCTAAGCTGTTAAGTGATAAATCACCGTGTTAGATAAGATGGTGTTTGCAAGACGGAAGAACTGGAGTATGTGTCATACACGGAAAATAAAAACCTACCTTTGGGCACTTGTCGTCTACGAACATGTCATAGGTGATGGTGAAGCCACGCCTCTTATCCTTCACCTTGACGATGTCCTTAAGGCGGAGCTTGACAGAGTCGCTCGAGAAGTTGTCCACGGAGATGCGGAGACTATCGCTTATGTCGCTGGTATACTCGTGCATGTACTTCGCGCGGTGCTGCAGAGGTTGGATTCGCCTGATGAACCAGCACATGGCTAGGTCCAAGCCAGTCAAACCGGTCTCTACAAACCATTCGATCCGCCTTATAGCGCGAGAAGCGTCGAGGTCGGAGGGAAGGGAGGCTTGGGATCTCCATGTGGAAACTTCAGTGGCGGCTCCGTCGACGAAGTCCGGGTACGTTACTTCTCGGCCCGCCAGAGGAATGTCAGGGCCGTAAAAGTACGTCCGTTGCCCATTCTTGCAGGACTCGTGGCCGACGATGTCGGGGAACCGCCGGCCAGGTCGAATCTTGAAGCTTATGGTGCCATAGTTCCTAAGCTCTTCCTTGCTATGTCCGGCTTCATGTTTGACGGTGAAGTACACAAAAAAGTCTAACCTAGGCCTTATCCCTAGATATCCCTCGCAAAGTGCCACAAAGTTTCTAAGCACTAAGATACTATTGGGGGAAAGGTTATGGGGCTGGACCCTATAGTGGTTTAAGACGGAAAGGAAGAAGTGGGAGATAGGCAGGGAAACGCCGCGTACCAGCTGATCTTTGAGGTACACTTTTTCTCCGGCTTGGGGAGAAGGTGTCACCTCGCCGGCCGGCGCCGCCCGCCAGGCAAGTCCCTCCGTCGCGGGGAGGTAGCCTTCGGCGACCATCTCTTGGATATCGCGGTCGGTGATGTCCGAGCCACGCCAGTCGCCCTTGTGCGAGTCTGGCTCCTCCAGTGGATCTAGCGCCGCCAAATTTGGGTCGCCGCCGGTGGATTCGATCACCGCCGATGCGGGGATGACCAAACCCTCTGGGAGCACAACGACGGAGCTCGTCGGCTTCGCCGCGGCTTCGCTCGACACCGCCATTGATGGAGAAGTGCTGCTTCTGGCCATGGGGAGAAGATTGGGTGCGACTGGTGCAGATGGGAGCTAGGGTTTTTTCGAGGTTTCTCGCGGAGATCTCGAGGAGACGTGCAGATGGAGGAAGAAGATGATGCGAGAAGAATGAGGTAAAAAGTGGAAATTTCCCCACGGTTACTATTTATCATCCTCGGCGTCAAGATTCCTGCAGCTTGATCGGACGGTTGTCGCGTAGACGACATGTTCGCGAACATGCGCGGAAATTTCGCCACATCTCCAACCGTCACCGCCAACGGTTCGTATCGCTCGCGCGGGAAAATCGGATATGATTGCGTTCTCTGCATGTGTGAGTTACGAGGCGTCATTGACCTAAGCCTATGTCGTCCTAGCTGACATGGGTAGATGAGCCGTCACATCGAAGATTCCGACATAGACGGATTCAATCCGACTATGGAAGAGTATAATGGAAGACTCAACATTTTTCCGGCTTACAAGTTAAAGACGGAGAAAGTTTTGCAGGGTTCTTTGGTAGGACTACAAGATATTGCTTGACGATTTGCCGACATCCAACTAGACGGAGCGTTCATCTGAAGAGGCAAAATGGCGCAAGATCTCGGAGTTCTCTGGGGGCTACTGTTGGGGATATGCTATATGGGTATCCTCATAGCATGTCACTTATCCGGATAACCTGGGTGGCCCATAGTCGGTAGCATGGCCTGTTGGGCTGGACTTGATTAGATGGATCCAGAAGGGAGGCCCATGCCGGATAAAGGAACGCTACGGTGGAGTCACCAACATACCCGGAGCCTTGGAGTACAAGATACACAAGACTAGTAATAGACAGTGTAGGACTCTATAACCTGTCCGGCTAGGACTCTTCCCTGTAACCCTAGGACCTGGCGACTATATAAGTCGGGCCTATGGGAGCCTTTAGGGCATCGATTCACTCAACCTCGCACAGCGGACCAATCCTTGTAACTCGGCGCATTGCCCTTATAGTGATTTATAGCAGGAGTAGGATTCCGCCACCGTCGTGGGATCTGAAACTGGGTAAGCTGTGTTACCTCGTACCCGTCAACCGTCCGCCTTACCCCACGTCTCTAAACACGTACTGTGAGGACCCCTCCATGGCGTACTCGTCGGCAATACCACGACACTCGTGGATTAGATCTTGGCTTTGCCATAGATTATATCTTGGTTTTATGTGTTCTTGCGATAGAATTTTTTTGTTTTCCATGCAACGAACCCTACAAAATCACCATTTATCCGAAAACCCTTTTCGGTCCTTTTCCTTATCCTTTCTCCGAACATATTCGGATCTCCCCAAAACTTTTCCGGTCTCTCCCTTCTCACTTCTTCAGTGATTTCAAACTAGCCATTGACGATATCTAATCTTTATGAAGCCCTTAAGCATGCTACCCAACAATTCAAGAATACTACATACATAGTGAAGACTCCTCTCTGACCAATGATCAATATCGGGACCTAGATGCCCATGATGACCACCTATGTACTCAACGAAATTTGTCGTTAAACAGTAAACACTGTGTCTTATTCCTTTTGTATTTGTGATACTATATTATTTGAGGTTTGATCAAATGACATCTCCATATCAGGGTTCAACCTCGTTACCGACAATACCTTCTTTACTCGATCCGATAAGTGATATCCCCGTGACCTAGTCACACGCTGCACAGCTTATGGATATAACTTATCCGAGTGGGCCCAAAGTATATTTTGTCACGCGGATGGACAAATCCCTCTCTTGACGCAGTCGCCTCAACCTGCTCATTCGGACACCCATTGACACCCTTATGATCACTGTTCCATCGAGTGATGTTAAGTGCCACTAAAGTAACCTCGGGAGATAGTGATTTAATATGGTCTCACGGTCTAAGGGAAGAGTCACTATGTTTTCTAATCATATTACCCTGAACTCTCTGACATAATCGTGGTACGATGCTATAGATAGAGTATGTTCACCATCTTATTCCCTAACGAAATGAATCCATTGTCAATTATGGGCCGAGGCTCCAACATGATCAGAAAATCTTTGATCATCCGTTGCCAATGAACCAGTGACTAGAGTTTCACCAAGAACTTTTGGTTGTTTGTATATCACACATGTATTGACGTTTCCTAATCAATACAGTCATATCATGATATAAAACTTAATCATAAACTTTATGAAATATGCCATTTAATATTTGTCTCTAGGGCATTTTCCGTTCAAGCAATGCATAAATATCACTAGTTTAGTCCCTAAGTACCTAAAAAGTCCCAATTGACCCCTCTCATATGTCCTAAACTCACCTAGCCATGCTAGGATCAAACTCAAGCTCTACTATTGCTTGGATAGGATCAAACTCAAGCTCTACTACTGCTTACACGCACATAACCTTGCAACTTCCACCAACTTGTAGTGTTGTCGTGACCCTCGCCAAAGAGGTGCCAAGTTTCCCAAATCCGAACCATCACTGTCGCATTTGAGGCTTTTGAGAGTCAACGAACAGGATGGCTACGAGCATCGCGAGGTTTGAGGAGATTTTCATTGTGGCATGTCAGCCGAGGCATGTCCCCATGTTTACCTAGATTCTAGAACAACTGCTTCATGTCGATGAAATAAGGGGAGAACACCAAACCAAACATCAATGGGGCACCAACTCTGCTTATAGCCATCATATTCTTCATATTGTAAATGTGACCATGACTAACCGCGAGCAAATCGACAACACTGGTTGGATATTAGTCATCGCCATTGAATGTGCATGGATAAGGGAACACATAACACACTACAACACGGAGATCGGGCGCCGGCGATTATAGACGCCGAGGCATAGTCTTAGTCACCACGCTCGTATTGACGCGGCAAAAAAGCTCCTAGGGATAACTTCGCCGGGATTCATGAATGGCGGCGGATTTTTTGGCGCGGCACAATGTGATCCGTCGACCTAGCACTTCCGTGGCGTGATAGCAGATATGCCTCATTACATTAATGAAGACCGCGGAAATTTGGTGCTTGGTACCCGCGAATTATTTGTTGTGTTACACCTTCCAGCATCAGTGGAGGTTAATTACATTAACAATAACTGATTTACATTGCTAATATAAATAGATTATGATGCACAATAGTTTAAGATATAAAAATTCATTTTATTTTAAAACATAAAATCCATTATGTTACATTTATTTATTGCACTCTTCTAATGGTCCGATTTTAAAACCAAAGACGATTAGAAAAGTGCAATAATCATTCATCTAACCTAACCACTAATCTAATTACACTATTTTTTTGTTTGCTTGGTTGACGTGGTGGTGAAGCAGATGACGAAGGCGAGGGCCACCATCTCCCACCTGGTGCATCTGCAAGGCCCTGTCCATCTTCCTCGAGGTTGATCTATAGGCATCACCACCATCTTCCTCCCGGTGGATCTTCGGGGCCTCGCCAACATCTTCCGCGAGGTGGATTTGCCCGTGGTCGATCTTTCGCGTGGTGGATCTACCCACGATCGATCTGCTCGGAAATCTAACTCCTAAGACGGGATAAAAGAAGATGGAGTGGGAAAATTTCCGATTGAGATATAGGAACTAGGATTGGGGTACGGGGATTAGGGTTTCTAACGGGCCTTTAGGTCGTGTGGCACGACATTATGGGCCACGGTAGCTCTGAGGGCTCATAGTAGGCTAATCCGCTGCTCACTTGTTAGTGGGACACGCTAGTCAGTGAGAGAACTAAATTATTGTTGCCAAAAATACACATAAATGTAATACATATTGCTGTCTAATTTGAAAAGCTATATGATACATGTAAAATGCATACAAAAACTTTGTAGTTTGTTGTGACATGTTTACCTATATATTTGCATCATATATAATATTATATCCATATTTTACATTGATTTGGAAATAGTGTTACTCGGTCTCTCCCCTTTATTTAAAAAATGCTAGACTGTAGTACAGGAATTGCACGATAGAGCATTTTATAGTTTGTTTGCAACAGATCATGGTATAATAATTGGTATGTTAAGTTCACAAAATGAAAATTTAGGATGATATAAGTTATGCTCATGTAGATTTCCTTTTGTAAACTATGTATCTTTGGTGATGGGTTCTCGAGAAAGTACATATTCTGTGATGAATAATTTATCCATGGTTTATGGGTAAATGGCTAGACGTTAAATACCACTATCAAGGTGCCCACCATTAGGAAATATGTTTCCTGTAGCCATTCCTCCTCCTGACCTCTATTGTACATACAATTTTTTTAATTTCTCCAATTGCTTTTTGGCTCGGAATGGTTGAATTGTTATGATAATAAAAAGGAAGTGGTTTAAGGCATAGGCTAGCTTCTTACTCCTGGAATTTTCAAATTAATCAGAAGATAGGACAGTTATAGCTAAACTAGCAGACCTGAAGACAGACACCTTGAGAGCTTCCAATATCCGAAGGCCAATACAGCATCGAATAAAAGGTGGTGCCCTATAACTTTAAAATAGCCTAGATGCTGAACATTGCTTTATTCTACCATTTGCCTCGTGTAAAAATCCAAGTTTAAGGACAAGCAGTTATTCTTTCGAAACAAATATTCAAACGAGTGCCATGACAACTACTTTTCTTATATCATGTGCATTCACTACCATCTAAAAACTACTCGATTTCATATCAACATCAGAACTTGCTGTATACGCAACGGGCCTTAGTACAAATACATTTGTTAAAAAAGATGTATAATTTGGTTGGGCTATACAAATTTTGTATAGGACCATGTGTTTAAAAATACATACACGAGTTTAGGGGGAGGGGTTGTAATGGATCAGAGTTTGATAGAGGCATGCGAGAACTTATATAATGTGAAAGCATACTATAATGTGAACCAGCTAGAAGCGTGACTCCTTCGTCGGAAATGCAAGCTGCGTGATATATTCTCTAAACTGGTGGTCATTGTCGTCCTGCTTCCGATGTTCTTGGTACACCTTCGCTGACACCTCCCGCGGCCGCTTGCCGACCACCGTGTGGCCGCCGCCTCGCTTCACCTGCTGCAGCCTCGTGCCGGCGCCACCGGCGGCCAACGTCCGACCAATGCCGGCTGCGATGCGTTCCTCGTGTAGCTGAATGTTGAGGAGCAGCTGGGACTCGCTGTTGCGGCCCGGGACGTCAACATAGCCATTCATATCAAACACCTCCTCGGCGTCGCCACTCTGCACGTCGTATGCGATCACCTTGTGCCGGCTCGTCGCGAGAAGGATCGTCTTCCCGTTCCCGCTGCTGCAGAGCGGGACGATCTCCCGCATCCCGCCAAGCTCGCCGCGGATCGGCCGGGGTAGGCCGCCCACGTCGACGCGGCAGCGCGCTGACCACGACGGCGACGTGTCCGAGCTCCACGTGAGGAGCAGGAGCATGTCGTCGACGAGGCGGTCGTGGACGACAGCGCAGAGGGAGCCGTCGAGGTTGGTGAGGTGGCGGATGCGTCCGGTCAGCCGCGGCGGCGTGCGTACCCACCCGAACCGCTCGGCGCCGATGGATAGCGACAGGATGGGCGCGTCGTGCAGCTGCAGGTCTCCGGCGCGACCACCGTCGATGAAGCTGCGCGTATGCAGCAGCCAGTAGAGAGCCCCGTCGATGGCAACCGGAGGCCTGCCGTCCACGTGGCTCGCGAAGCCCGGCGGCGCGTTGCCGCCGCCGCAGGGCCGCCAACGCCATACGCCGGATGCCGAAAGGGAGCACACCTCGCACTTCTGCTGCTCGAAGATGTTCCTGAAGAGCCTGACCACCTTGTGCTCGCCGGTCGCCGGGTCGAAGCCGAGGCCGGTGCTGGACAGCTCCAGAGGAAACCGCTGGAACCGTGGAAGTCTATGCTCTATCTCCGCCGCAGCCTCGCAAGGCGGCAGGACAAGGTGCTCGCCGGTAGAGAGGTTGAACACGTAGTACTCGTACGACCGGACATCGAAGACGAGCGTCAGACCCCGGCACGGCCTATTCCCGGACAGCACGAGGTGCTCGCCGGCGAGGTCGCCTACGGTGAGCAGCTCACGGGCGGTAGTTACAGCCGGTGCATTCCCGTGCATCGGAAGCGAGCACGCGTAGAAGGATGTGGCGGTGCCCGGTCCTGTTGGCGAGAAGAAGACGATCTCCGGTTGACGCCCTGCGGCAGCTTTGGCGGCGTGCGCGGCGACGAAGTGGGCGGAGGTGAGGGCCGCGTGCCACTCCCGGCAGACCACCTGGAAGCGCACGGCGGCGTCGATGGGCAGGCGCGTGAGGATCTCATCGAAGAGCAGCTCTTCATGCAGCGTCGGCGGCGGCGAAGACCTGGTCTTGGAATTCCGCGGCGAGGTCGCCATGGGAGGAGCTGGTCTTGGAATTCCGCGAGTGATTGATGCGAGGATCGATCCGAGATTCCGAGGACGTACATATATGTACTAGCGTGCAAGGTAAGGTAGGGCGTGATCGGGTCGTATTCGGAACCGTTATCTCGATTTGATTTGCTCATGTCGGGAATCCATATGATGTTCGTATTCGGATTTTCTGGACGGGCCAGGGAAGAAATAATGTACTCCCTCCGACCCATATTACTTGACTTGAATTTGTCAAAATTTAGACGAATCTATATACTAAATAGTGTTTAGATTTATCTAAATTTAGATAAATTTGAGTCAACTAATATAGGTCGGAGGGAGTACTATTTTGAGAACTTAATCTGTCTCTCGTCAAGCATATTATTTGAGAAAGTGAATCATAAATTGGACTGCTATAAGTTAGCAAAATTCGGGAAGAAGACCAAGAAAAACATATAGCATGCTAAAAGAAATAGCGTGACCGTTCTTAACGGCATCTCTACCAAAGAAAAAAAAAACTAGCATCTACCAAGTAAAAGGGAATCTTCTACTCCTCTAACGCGCACATAACCAATCTCCTATCACCTTTAGGCGACTCTTATTTTCACTCCTCCGACGGTGAATGAGTAAAGATTCTCATCCCATTCCCCCCTCCACCTCGACATCTGCTCCATTCCTGACGACCGCCAGTGCCCCCTGCCACCACCCAGCAACCACGATAGCCACGCGATGGTCGGATCTTCCCTCGTCCTTACCCGTTGGCAATTCCTAGCGGCCGCCGCCACTAAAGCCCCCCTCCCGCAACAGCCCTTTGTCGCTTCTTCTTCTTCTGGCTGCTGTTCCCCTCCATGATTGGCGCAACCTAAATGACTTCGGCAGCCCCGCTGCTCCCGCAACCTCCTCGGTCTTCCCATGTCGGCGATGTCGGTCTGCCACAGTGTTCGGCAGCGGTCATACGGCCTGTGGGTGGCGGAACTCACCGACCGCAACACGAGAAAGAAGGTATGGGTTGGAAGCTTCCAATTGGCGGAGCGGTCGGCGTTGGCGTACGACATGGAGAATGTCTGACTACACGGCCCGGATTGTGGAGAGCTCAACTTCCCGCTAGGGTGTGGCCCGGTGCCGGACCTGGAGTCGGTCCGCCAGTGCTTATTGGTCTCTGACCGCGAGCGGCGGGAGGACGAGGAGGCCCGCGAGTGTCTCGAGGAGGAGTGTCGCGCGAGATGGTGGAGCGGCTCACGCAGGACAACCCAAAGCCCATCGAGGAGGTGTGACGCTGTCTCGAGGAATACACCATGGCGAAGAGGGTGGCAGACGCCACGAGGAAGAAGGAGGTCGCTGACGCTGCGGGGCCATCGAAAGCGCCAACACCGGCGAGGATGAAGGAGGACGCGGGACCATCGATGGCGGCGATGGTCATCGAGCTCGACTGCGATTCCTCCTCCTTTGACTAGGAGGAGGATTATATTTGTTTTTAGTGAAATTTGGCCGAATTTTGGTTGTATTTTGTACATATTTAGTGAATCTAACTAGTACTTGTCAAATTCGGTTGGAATCGTGCAAAATTCGGTCGAATTTGAGTAAATTTTGTTGTGATCAGGTTTTACTCATCTAAAATATTGGGGATCGGTTAGGAACAGATTTTTCGTTAGAGGAGTAAGTTTTAGCGGTCGGTTTACTACTCTAACTATTGGTGATCGGTTAGAGATGCCCTAGGTATAGCGTGCTAATAGAATGCTATTTTTCAAAATAGTGTTTGCAACAAAATTTAAAAATTGTAAGGTATAACATGTATTACTAGAGATTTCAGCAGCTAGTTTTTTTAGCATAACCAATTATGGTGGCCAAACGACAAATTCCTCACAATGATCACCAAATTCAAAATGATAGAGTTCAGATCACAATGATCACTACATAAATCTATAGACAAATTAGAGCAGACCAACAACATAGCAGAAAATACTTATTCAAAACCAGATGAACTATATGGAGATTCAATGGCGGCATCTTTCGTATTAGAAGAAGAATCCGCATATTGCAGCTCATCATCGCAATAAAGTGGAAGCAACTTCCTCCTATGGTGAGAAACTCTCTTTCTTTTTGATCCAGAGTGTTATGGTGGACTTGTGGGTAAAATGGGATTATAGGCCGGAGTTAGTTTTATATGTCTTTTTAGTGTTGCTATTACTTATGGCGTTATATCGTATTTAGTGTCGCTAAAACGCGATTAGCCCCATAGAAAATACATTTTGCATAGTGTAGAGTTTGGCAAAGGTGAGGATACTACGTTGATTTTAACAATTATTTCACAATGGTGAGGATCGATTTAGGGCGATGCTGAGCATCCTCCGAGGGATCGATGCAAACGAATCCCCTGCCTCCAGCACCGTCAGATCCCTTTAGATTGAACGCTTGATATTAGATGTTCCGAACGCTTGATATTAGATGTTGCAACGTCAGCTACCCGCGTCCAGCGTATTTTTTGACAAATATGACCAAACTGAAAAAGTTCAACCAACTCTGCCCTCGGGCGAAACTAATTTGGAATCTGACCCCTCACGTCGGCGCCACTTCACATGGCGCCGACCTAACACATGTCGGCGATGGCGCCGAGCTAGCGACTGGGGTGGGCAGCCTGGCTGACGTGGCCGCTATGTCGACGCCATTTCAAATGACGCCGGCCCAAGGGTTATACCCAATCGACCAGTTTCCCTTTCCCAGCCCTCCCATTTCCTCCTTCCAGCCGCCACAAGCTCTCTCTCTCTCTCTCTCTCCTGTTTTTCGCCCTTCTCTTCAAATCTTGTTGAAACTCAAAGATTTCTTGGAGAGATTACCTCTAAGAAGACTTGCCATGGTCCCAATCCAAGAAATCTTTGAGTTTCAACAAGATTTGAAGTCGGCATTTGAGAGAGATTACCTCTAAGAAGACTTGCCATGGTCCCAATCCAAGAAATCTTTGAGTTTCAACAAGATTTGAAGAGAATGGAGAAAAACATGAGAGAGAGAGAGCTTGTGGCGGCTGGGAGGAGGAAATGGGAGGGCTGAGAAAGAGAAACTGGTCGATTGGGTATAACCCTAGGGAAATGGCGCCGACATAGCGGCCACGTCGTCAGGCTGCCCACCCTAGTCGCTAGCTCGGTGCCATCGCCGACATGTGTTAGGTCAGCGCCATGTGAAGTGGCACCGATGTGAGGGGTCAGATTCCAAATTAGTTTCGCTCGGGGGCAGAGTTGGTTGAACTTCTTCAGTTTGGTCAGATTTGTCAAAAAATACGCGTCCAGCAGGGCATAACTCAGTCCACCGCATCGCGAGGATAGAGGAAAAATTACCGAGGATGCTGCTTCTCGCCTCCCAGCGCACAAGCAAGGGTCGTCGCTGCCACTGCTCCTCATGGCAGGACCAGCCCACATCGTTGCCGTCGCAGCTCCGTCTCGCAACACATCTGTGACAGCACCTCCATCGCAGCACCACCGTCGCAACATGGTCCCGCAAAAATTTGCACAGCTGCGCGAGGGCGTCGACGTTCCTTCCTGAACCATGCTTGTTGGCGCTGTGTCGCCTTAGAGCTTGCGACTCTCACTTGCAACATCCCACCCCGTGCTGCCTATAACCACACATACACGGCAGGACCCACACATTGTCATGACATACTCCACCTGATTATAGTAGGATCCACATGTAAGAATAATTGTAGATGGAGTTTTTCGGGAACTCATATGGAGATCCCTATTATCTCTACTCCTTATAGGGAAAACACTTGTATTAGGGTGACCGATCGATGGCTTCGGACCGGTTTTCTCCAGGCTATCAAGTGTTCTAGCAGCGCCTCCAGCGCTCTGTTCCCCACCGCACCGCCACACCAACACACTCTCTTTGCTCCTCTCCATACTCCTACATCCTGCCCTTCTCCTCCATGGAAGTGCCCATAGCTTTAAGCACAACCATATCCATGACAGAGATTCAAATCTAGGATTTCACCATGCTTAGGTCCAACGAATGCGTACGGTTGAGTGCATCTACACCGGGCTGACCCAACCCGTCCTTGCCCGTCCGAACTCATCCGAGCGGACTGGCGGACATGTCAGCGCGGCGACCCATCCGGACAAACACGCGCGAACCGACCCATCCATGCAACAAATTTGGGCCTCGCTTGGATCGACCCAGACAGCGTGCTTGTCCTCACGCATTCCCCCTTTACCTTTTGCGGCCCCTCCCGTCAGTGACACAGAAACCACACCACTTCTCCCTCAAAAAACCTTTCCCAAATTTCCACTGGAGGGAGCGGGAGGAAAGGCGATAGATCATGTCGCCATGGTTGATGTTGCGCCCTCCGACGTTCCCGCCGCCAAGAAGCGTGGCCGACCAAAGAAGCTTGCAAAGGACCTGACGACGAAGGAGCGGAAAGTTGAGTCGGACAAGTGCGTTGGCCGGTGGGTAGCGGTGAGAGCTTGACTCGTCGCTACCATACTCGATAAGGAGCATCAGGAGGAGAAGGAGTGCTTCCTCGCCAACCAGAACAGGGTCGACGCCAACAAGCTAGCAGTGAATGCTGCCAAGCATGCCGTTAACATGATGAAGCAAGAGGCGATGATCGCCACTTTCGGCAACACTGTCGCTTTCGATGGCATTGTCGCTCTTCATGTCGTGGACATGGCCGGCACGTCCTCTACCAGCTCCGTCACTTCCACTCCTAGCGGTCGGCCACCAAGTCAGCCTAGGACACCAGACCCGCACACGACCTCGCTTGGAGGCCACACTAGGAACATGGTCTCGCTCTCCCGGTTCGTCCATCCCCACATGGTGTCGTCGGAGGTGGGAGATCCCGCCATTGACCTGAACTGCACTCCAACGACCATGGACGCAACCCCGGAGGCGTCAAAGAAGCAATGGTCCATCTCCGCCGCGAACATGCCGACGCCAGTCAACATATTCGGCGAAATGCTCGACAAGCCGCCGACCGCCGACGACACGATATGGTCGTCACATTTCTTTGCCATTGCCAATATACTGCACGTGCCGGTTTATGATGGCCAAATTGGGTGTAGGACTTCGTGGCCAACGACAGCGAGGACGCAATGCATAGCATGATCAACAAGGGTAGCAACGACTTTGACGACGATGGCGAGACCGATCCAGAGACGCACCAAACACTCAACAAGATGCCTACAACATTGTGGACTAGTCATTGTTTGGAAATGATGGCTGACGACTGTCTACACATAGCCTGTTGGGAACCCCAAGAGCAAGGTGTGAAGCAGCAAGCAGCAAGTTTTCCCTTAGTTGAGACCGAGGTTATCGAACCATAAGGAGGAAGGAAACAGCACACAGGTGTTGCAAGCAACACGGAGACATGCACAACACAAACTCAAGACTTTGCCCCAACGAACAGTGAGGTTGTCAAGCTCACCGGTTTGCTGTAACAAAGGATTAAACGTATGGTGTGGAAGGTAATGGTTTGCAAGCAAGTAAACAAGTAACAGTGGAAGATGTATCAATGGTAAAGATTGGACCGGGGTCCATAGTTCACTAGAGGTGCTCTCCTTAGATAAACAACATGGCATGAAGGCTAGACAAATTACAGCGGGGCAACTGACAGGAACTGAGCAAGGCATAACAATGCAATTGCTAGTCAGAAAGATCCTATGAGTTTCGATTGGGCAATACAACAAGATACATAGACCGCCGTCCAACTGCATCTATTACTAGAAGTCCACCTTCATGTTATCATCCGAATCCCCTCCAGTATTAAGTTGCAAGCAACAGACAACTGCTTTAAGCAAAGTGTGTAAGGTAAATAGTCCACATGTTCCATGAACAAGAGACCGTTGTTTTCTCCCTAGTAGAAACAACACATCTACAACCAAAGAGATTTCCGTCACTTCCCTTGACACTAGAGGCATGAACCCACTATCGAGCATAAATACTCCCTCTTGGAGTCACTAGCAACTACTTGGCCAAGATAGCTACTAACAACAGAGAGCATGCAAGATCACAAACAACATAGACATGATAGAATCATAAAGACAAAACCATTAATCAAACCAACATAATAATCTCAATATCCATCAGATCCCCGCAAACACAACATGCATGATTACAAATACATTAGATCTTGATCGTGAACGGAGCTCACAAGATCTATACATGAAAAGCACAAAGGAGGAGATACAACCATCTAGCTACTACATGGACCCATAGTCCAAGGTGGAACTACTCACGCATCATACCGGAGAGAAGGCCTCCGGGATGATCTTCCCTCCGGCAGGGTGCCGGGAAGAACTTTAGATCCCCCCGATTTAGGGACGATGGTGGCGGCGGCTACAGACGGTTTTGTGGATATTTGATCGGGTACCCAGGTTTTTTGCATCGGGGGCTTATTATAGGAGAAGGGGGAGAGCGAGGAGGCGGCCATGGGTGGAAAACCCTAGCCAGGCGCGGGGCTAGGCCCACCCGTGCGTGGGGTGGGTCTGGCCCCCCTGGCTGGCCCCTCCGACTCCTCTGGACTTCTTGTTCCTCACGGAAAGTAATTGACTTTGACGTTTGTCCCGTCCAATTCCGAGAATATTTCTTTACTAACTTTTCTGAAACCAAAATAGCAGAAAATAGGCATCTGGCACTGTTGCAACTTGTTAATAGGTTAGTACCATAAAACATGTAAAAAGCACCTCAAAGTGTGGACAAGTAAAGCAAAGTAGATACAAAATAAGCATGGAGCATCAAAAATTATAGATATGTTTCCAACGTATTAACATCCCCAAGCTTAACTCCTCCTTGTCCTCGAGTAAGTAAGTGATAAAAAGAATAATTTTTGAGGTGACATGCACCCTCACAATAAAGATCCAAACATTTACAAGCATCGAAAGCTGGGGTCAAAGAACTCTAAACATGTGCATGAAAGATGGAGTTCTAATAATAGGACATAGTAACTATGCGTGCAACATGACAGGCTACAAACAAATATCATGAATAACATGCATTGAAAAAAGTTTGTTTGTTTCACATGCAGAAAACATAGCATAGTGGCAATCAGCTTGTCCCTCATAGAGTAGCAAATATAGATGCATAGGACACCTGCAAAGTTCACAAGGATGACTAGAAACAAATAGCACAAGAACAAGTAATATCACAATATGCATCAATTAATAAGCTTTGGAACACTGCACACAGAATGGCAACTATGCTCTCTTAATGGTGCCTAAAGGTAGAAGGTGGAGACTTAATAATGGTGGAAGAAAGGCCTTTTTTGTAAAGGAAGCAGGGATTACAAGTTTCAAAAAGAGCTTTCAAAAATCATGGTACTTGTTAGCTTTCAGCCCTCATTGCCCCTATCATAAGCATCTTGAAGTGGTTAAGGTTAAAGTGGCAAAGCTGGAGTATATGCTTGACGAAGTATAAGTTGGCAATCTCATGTCCCTTGAATACGAGGGCCACACCTCATGCATACTCAACTTTGGGTCTAGGTAAGTTCTTTTCACTGTAAGTATTTGCATATCATTGAGAACCGCCAACGGTCACATGGTACAGGAGCTTTCCCATAACCAAAATGACAAGGCAAGCAGACAATGAGCATCTTAGCAATCTTTTTATTTACCATATGCATAGCTTTTTATTGAGGATGCTTCATAGATAGATCATTATGGTAATGCTGCAAGTTTACACCATGATTAGGCATGGCTTAGGCTAGCGGCCCAGGCGTTTCTCTAACACAGAATACAAACTCCATGGACTTACAAGTTCCCTCTTTATTTCACACCGGTGACATCCATAGACAAAAGAGCATGATATCAACTGAGTACAACAAGGTATAAGTGCAATGTTGAAAACGTTCTCCGTGACAGTACGGTTCTGCTAATTCCAACTTATAAGTGCAAGCATATACAACAAAGTTGTCACAATGGTTCAAGTTTATTAGGGGCAAATAATAGAATGTGCCATCAAGTTCATGAGGGCTTTAATCACTAATTTTCACATAACAAAATAGTTTTTAATTGGAAGATAGTTGAAAACAAGAATATACTTGGAATGGTGTAACACACCATGCATAGGAGTTTACAGTGGACACTTTGGAAAGATTTGGTTTCTTGGGAGTTGGAGGCATGAGTAGAACTTACTCATACAAGTGGAGGCTAGCAAAAGACTGGGAGCAACCAACTAAGAGAGCAATAATGGCCATAATCATAAAGTGCAACAAAGCATACTAATCAAAGCAAAGAGTGGTACTAAAAGTCAAGGACTAAATGATCATAGAGGCTAATGGTGACTTGTCATAGTCATAACATGGTGTGAGCATGTGCCAAGTCAACCCAAGCAAAACATAAAAGGAGAATACCACAATACTATGCTTTTGCATGCTAAAACAACGCATAATTTCTTCAAGGCACACTAAGCAATCCCAATTGTTTGGAACAAGACATGCTACAACAATAATCACTAAGCATAAGGTCAAAACAACACCTAGCTTGTCATGCTAAAGTCTAAGTCACAGTCAATGCAAGCTCCTCTTGCACTTCAAGCAAGAACTTACTACTCCTTTCCAAACACCAAGCAAACTTATTTGCAAACAACACAGCGAGAACGGGGGTCCAAACTACTTTATTCAAGTAAACTAACAACCTAAGCAAATCAAACAAAAACAAAGACGCTCCAATAACAACACAACTATGCATGAAACAATAAAAACGAAGTGTCTAGACAGACCTGAGCTTTTTATTGATGAAGAAGGGGATGCCTTGGGCATCCCCAAGCTTTAACGCTTATACCTCTTGGATATTTCTTGGGGTGACACCATGGTATAATCCCAAAGCTTGAGATTTTGTCCATTCTTCATCTCATTGCATCATTCTCTCTCTACTCCTGAAATTTTTCCTTCATACAAAACTTCACACAATCTTCATTAGCAACATTAGTGTATTCAAAAGATATTAGACCTCTGGAAAAGCTTTGGAATAGCAAGGATTTTCATTAAAAACACAAGCTACTATATTAAATCCTTCAAAAAGCTCAATTCACCTAAAGAGAACTCAAAAAGGAATCAATAAGAAGCAAATGCAAATAATGGCAGAAATCTGTCAAAACAGACCAGCAGGTAGAAACCGATTTTTTTGAACATCTTCTGTTACTCAAATCAAAACGTGTTTAACTAAGGAAAGTTATCTAACATACTGGGGGATTTATTTGTAAATTTTGAGCTCAATCCGAGTTACAGAAACTCCCCACAAATTTTTTTTGGTGGAGGATAGAAATCTGTTTCGGGACAGCAAATCCCCGAATCTTACTCCCCTCTCATTAGAGGTCATTCTTGGCACAAAAAGCAAACAAAAAGGATAAGGAGAGGTCATTACAGAAGTAATAAATTCCAAGACTCAAGGAAACTCTTGGGTTATCTCCCAACAAGTACTTTTCTTTAACGCCTTTAAGTTAGGCACAAGAAGCAAGAAGAATCAAGTATTTTCAAATGAAGAAACATTAACATCAAATCTTGCTTTCAAAGGAGGAGCAAAAGGCAACCTTTCTCTTCTCATTGGGAAGTGTTCAATACCTTTCTTTAATGGAAAATGATATTTTATGGTGCCTTCTTTCATATTAATGATAGCACCAACTGTTCTAAGAAAAGGTCTTCCCAAGGTAATAGGACAAGAAGCATTGTATTCAACATCCAAAACATAGAAATCCATAGGGACATAAGCATTATTAACCATAATGAGAACATCATTAATACTCCCCATGAGTTTCTTCTTAGCATTATCATTGAGTGGTATATCTAAATAACAATCTTCCAATGGTGGCAAATCAAGCATTTCATAAATCTTCCTAGGCATAATAGAGACACTAGAACCAAGATCACATGAAGCTTTGAGATCAAAGTCATTCACTTGCATATTAATAATGGGTTCCCAACTATCTTCTACTTTCCTAGGAATAGAAGCTTTGTGTTTTAACTTCTCTTCCTTAATCTTAACAAGAGCATTTGTAATGTGTTTGGTAAAGGAAACATGCATATCACTAGCATCAGGACTTCTAGCAAGCTTTTGCAGGAACATAATCACTTTAGAAATATTGCAACCATCAATATCAAAGTCAAACTTGGCATCACTAGTAGTAGGCTCAATAGGCTTAGGCATAGTAGGAGTAGGAATATGGACTACTTGTGGTTTAGTGGTGATAGTGCACACACTATTGTTTCTATCAATTTCAGCTTCCCTTTCCCACTTAGCATGAAGTTGAGCTAATAGCCTAACATTTTCATCAATAGTAACTTGTATGGCATGATAAGTAGCAAAGGTGTTTTCCATTGTTTCAGGTTTAGCAGCCATTTTATTAATCAAGGAGGACCGAGCTTCAGACAAAGAGGATATATTTTTCTCAACAGTTAAAAGCTTTTCCTCTATAGTCTTATTGAAAGTGGTTTGTTTACTAATAAAGTCCTTGAGCATGACTTCAAGTTCAGAGGGGGCACTTCTAGCATTATTGTGAGAGCTTCCATAGGAATTGCCATTATTAGGAGGATAAGGCCTATAATTGTTGTTGCTACCAAAATTATTCTTATAGGCATTATTGTTGAAATTGTTGTTTCTAATGAAGTTCACATCAACTTGCTCTTCTTGAGCAACCAAAGAGGCTAAGGGAACACTATTAGGATCTAGAGGAGCTTTCCCATTAACAAGCATAGCCATAATAACATCAATCTTTTCACTCAGCGAGGAAGTTTCCTCAATAGAATTTACCTTCTTACCATGTGGAGCTCTCTCAACATAACATTCAGAGTAGTTAACCATCATATTATCAAGGAGCCTTGTTGCAGCACCCAAAGTGAGGCCCATGAAGGTACCTCCAGCAGCAGAATCTAGCAGGTTTCTTGAGGAGAAGTTCAAACCTGCATAAAAAGTCCGGATAATCATCCAAGCAGTGAGTCCATGAGTAGGGCAATTTTTAACCAAAGATTTCATTCTTTCCCAAGCAGGAGAAACATGTTCACTATCAAGTTGTTTAAATTTCATAATGTCACTTCTCATAGCAATAATCTTAGCAGGAGGATAGTACTTTCCAATAAAAGCATCTTTGCACTTAGTCCAAGAATCAATACTATTTTTAGGCAAAGAAAGCAACCATTCTTTAGCTTTTCCCCTCAAGGAGAAAGGAAAAAGCTTGAGCTTTATAATATCTCCATCTACATCCTTATACTTTTGCATCTCACAAAGTTCAACAAAGATATTAAGATGGGCAGCAGGATCATCAGAACCAGCACCAGAAAATTGCTCTCTCATCACAAGATTCAACAAAGCAGGCTTAATTTCATAAAAGGTAGCATCAAGAGCAGGTGGAGCAATAGGAGTGCTTAGGAAATCATTGTTGTTGGTGCTAGTGAAGTCACACAACTTGGTGTTCTCAGCGGAGTTCATTTTGGCAAAGGTGGGCAAGCCAAAAACAGCAGCAGCTAGAGTAGGAACTAATTTTTTTTGTGTTTTTGAATAAAGCAAGCAAACCAAACTAGACTAATTTTTTGGTTTTTTTTGAAAAGAGGCAAACAAAACCAAACAAAAGAAACAAAGAAAACTAAAAACAAAGTAAAGAGAAAGGAAGTGAAGGACTCCCCTAGTGAAGACGTCCTTGGCCTCCCCGGCAACGGCGCCAGAAAAGCTTGACGATCGCTCACGCATACTGTTGGGAACCCCAAGAGCAAGGTGTGAAGCAGCAAGCAGCAAGTTTTCCCTCAGTTGAGACCGAGGTTATCGAACCAGAAGGAGGAAGGAAACGTCACACAGGTGTTGCAAGCAACACGGAGACCTGCACAACACAAACTCAAGACTTTGCCCCAACGAACAATGAGGTTGTCAAGCTCACCGGTTTGCTGTAACAAAGGATTAAACGTATGGTGTGGAAGGTAATGGTTTGCAAGCAAGTAAACAAGTAACAGTGGAATATGTATCAATGGTAAAGATTGGACCGGGGTCCATAGTTCACTAGAGGTGGTCTCCTTAGATAAACAACATGCAATGAAGGGTAAAAAAATTACAACGGGGCAATTGACAGGAACTGAGAAAGGCATAACAATGCAATTACTAGTTAGAAAGATCCTACAAGATTCGATTGGGAAATACAACAAGATACATAGACCGCCATCCAACTGCATCTATTACTAGAAGTCCACCTTCAGGTTATCA
Organism: Avena insularis; assembly: GCA_023614405.1. Classification (NCBI taxonomy): domain Eukaryota; kingdom Viridiplantae; phylum Streptophyta; class Magnoliopsida; order Poales; family Poaceae; genus Avena; species Avena insularis. Next base: position 21,814,984 of record CM042689.1, on the reverse strand, counting down.
TCCGAATCCCTCCAAAGATAAGTTGCAACAGACAACTGCTTTAAGCAAAGTGTGTAAGGTAAACAGTCCACATGTTCCATGAACAAGAGATTGTTGTTTTCTCCCTAGTAGCAACATCACATCTACAACCGAAGAGATTTCTGTCACTTCCCTTGGAAACTAGAGGCATGAATCCACTATCGAGCATAAATACTCCCTCTTGGAGTCACTAGCAACTACTTGGCCAAGATAGCTACTAACAACAGAGATCATGCAAGATCAGAAACAACATAAAGACAAAAAAACATTAATAGAATCATGATAGAAAAAACAACAACATAGACATGATAGAATCATAAAGACAAAACCATTAATCAAACCAACATAATAATCTCAATATCCATCGGATCCCCGCAAACACAACATGCATGATTACAAATAGATTAGATCTTGATCATGAACGGAGCTCACAAGATCTATACATGAAAGCACAAAGGAGGAGATACAACCATCTAGCTACTACATGGACCCATAGTCCAAGGTGGAACTACTCACGCATCATACCGGAGAGAAGGCCTCCGGGATGATCTCCCCTCCGGCAGGGTGCGGGGAAGAACTTCAGATCCCCCCGATCTAGGGACGATGGTGGCGGCGGCTACAGACAATTTCGTGGATATTTGATCGGGTACCTAGGGTTTTTGCATCGGGGGATTCTTATAGGCGAAGGGGGAGACCAAGGAGGCGGCCAGGGGTGGCAAACCCTAGCCAGGCATGGGGCTGGGCCCACCCGCGCCTGGGGTGGGTCTGGCCCCCTGGCTGGCCCCTCCGGCTCTCCTCTGGACTTCTTGTTCCCCACAGAAAGTAATTGACTTTGATGTTTGTCCCGTCCAATTCCGAGAATATTGCTTGACTAACTTTTCTGAAACCAAAACAGCGTAAAAACAGGCATCCGCAATCATACAACTTGTTAATAGGTTTGTACCAGAAAACATGTAAAAATCACCTCAAAGTGTGGACAAGTAAAGCAAAGTAGATACAAAACAAGCATGGAGCATCAAAAATTATAGATACGTTTCCAACGTATCAATGTCACTTCCATGGGCGCGGGGGGGGGGGGGGGTGTCATGGCCCCGTCGTTGGCCGCTTCACTTGCGACATCACTTGTCGACACCAAGAAGTTGAGCCAACGAACCTCGAGCTACACCATCGAAGAGGACACTATCATATGCTAGGCATGTATGGAGATTTCACAGGACCCACTATGCGGTGCTGAGCAAAATGGCTCTGCCTATTGTAAAAAGGTGGGCGAGTTCTTCCATGAGCATAGCAAATTCGGGAAAGACGCCTTCTATAGTGATCAAAATTATCTCTCCCTCTCCAAGCATTAGGGCACCATCCTTCCAAGTGTAGCAAGTTCCAAGGCTCCCTTGAGATGGTGACAAAAAAGAAAATAAGCGGCATGGAGCCGATTGACATGGTAAAACCTCTTCCTCGGTTTTTTGATGTCTTGAATTTGCATTGAACCATTGTTTGCATTGATGACCGTAAGTGCACAGATCGTTTGTAGCTAGTTTCGAAGTTAAGATATCGATCCCACAGGGAGCCCAAAGGTAAGTGTTTATGGGTGAAGTATCTGTCGCACTCGAAGTTTTCACAGGTCTTCGAGTGAATTGACTGCAAGTGTTGTAATAAGAATAAAATTTGGATTAAAATAAAAGTATTTAAATAAAACTAAAATGTAAACTTTGGAAATAAAAAGCATAAAAGTAAAGAATGATTCGATTGTTTGTTGTTTTCTGCAGATGCAAAGTAGGCGCGGGGAGATATAGTTCATGGTGATAGTGATTGTGCCAAGTGAATGAGTGATAAGTGTAACAATTATAATTTTATAGGTATATGTGTAGGAGAGCAACCCATAATTAGATGGAACTCCTCTTGGTAGATTTCATCCCAACTTCAGTAATCCTACTAGTCTGTTACCAAAACCTTGGTCAGTCACTAGACGATTAAGATCCTTTAAGTTTCTTACCAATTAAGATCCTTGGATCGGACTAATGCAATAGGCACAATGGCTCCTCGTGCTCCTCAAGTTCAACTAGTTTTCCATTGATATCCCCGTGTCACTCGGGGTGTCGCCGGTCTGCTAGCAAATAAGATCTTATCTATGTAGAATAAAGTATCATGTTGTTTGGGCCCTTAATTGGACAACAAGCATTAGGCATACCACGGATAGTCAAGCACACATAATATAGTAATTAAAATCATTCACAAACTAATGTAAAATATATAGGCACATCACATCTCACTAATACCTTACATCTCCCACACCCAAGGGAACTTACACATGATAGAAGAAAGCATCATCGATATAATTAAATAAAGGGAGGTCTTCTCGATATTATCGTGGAGATCCACAATATAAATAGAAAATCAATCCAACACAATTCAAGATAGGAAGAAACAATCTCAAACCCTAATCTTGCAAGGTGAAGATTTCTCTCTCTCTCAAGTACAAGTAATGGCTATGGGGGTGTGGTGGCTAGGAGGTTGAAGATTGTGGAGCGAGATGAAGAACGTCTTCCCCTTCTTCTCTGGATCTCTTCTTTCTCCCTTCTAGAAGGAACGGCGGCTGCTGTGTTATGTTTTCGTGTCTGGCCTCTTCACGAAAGTTGTTCCTTTTGACAAGACGGAGGCGGTGGAGACTATATGGTGGGAACTATACGGCCGGAGAAAATATTCCAGCCGTATAGTTGGTCGTTAAACCTCCTGCTTGCCTTCCTCGATTGCTTCAAAAAGAGACTTGCTTGTTTTCGCCTCAATATTGTATTTCTACTATTAAAACCTTATGTAGTTGTTCAGAACCTGAAACACATATTGGAAACCAAGTTTTCTTTGCTACCGAAGTATTAGCGTTAGGTAAAGCTAGAAAACCAATAAATCAAGATGAAAACCATCAATAAAAACCATAAAAAATGTGTCGAATCTCACGGCTATAAGGCATCCATATGTGTAGGTCATGAAAGCAATGAAGCACTTCTAGAAGGTGAATGATAACAAGGCATTCACATTGTCCCTTTGTTGGACGTTGATCAAGGACACCAAAAAATGGGAGACTAGCTATGCCCTTTGGAAAGAAATGGACAACAATAAGAAGGGCAAGAGCAATGCTTTGACAGGCGGTGTAGTTGACCTAGATGGCAGCAATGATGAAGTCTTCGTCAATCCTGTAGGCGATGGGACTGCCGGACGTGCCCACCGGCGTGGTGGCCACAAGGCTACGAAGGCTGATCTCACCCGCCAGGATGGTTCCTTGGCATTCCAGGAGACCTTGAAGAAGATCCTAGAGAAGAAGGAAGAGGCCATCGCCGAGAGGGAGGAGAGGCGACACAAAGAGAAAGAGGCCACCACCAAGACCTTTGTCGAGTTGCAGATGAGGTCTATCTAGGTGGAGGAGGCAAACGCAAGGCTAGGCTAATGGAGATAGAGGCCAAGGCAAAGGTGAAGGAGGCCGAATCCAAGGCCAAGGAGGATGAGGCCAGGTCTAGGGTGCTGGAGGCAGAGGCGAAGGCCAAGGAGGTCGAAGGAAAGATCATGGCCGAGGAGAATGACATCATGCTCACCGGCCTGGATAGCATCACCGACCCTGATCGCAGAGCTTGGGTCACGAGGAGGCAGCAGATCATCCGGGCTCGTGCTGCGTGAACGCCAACATCGACAGCGAATGCAACTTTTTGGGCAAAGATGCTGCCATTTTTTGGACATTGTGTATGATATTGCCCACTTTTGCATATTTTATATCCACTGGCCACTTGTTGGCGATGCCCAAAGGGCGATGGTGTAGGGGTTCATAGCATGGAAAACAAAAAAATTCTACCACATGCACACAAACAAGCCAAGATCTATCTACTAGATTGTAGCAATGAGTCGATTAGAGTACTCACCCTCAAAGATTCCAAAGCGGTTAACGAGAGCAGATTCTCGTGGATGATGTAGTCGTACACTTGACGATCTCAAGATCGCGTAGACGATCCTTCCGGCGCTGCGTTTCAGCAGTGCTTATGCAGTCGGTCACACGTTCGGTACTCGATGAAGACCTTCCTCTCCCTTGTTCTAGCAGGCAGCGGAGGTTGTAGTTCTCCCCTCGTGATTCCGGCAGCACGACGACGTGGTGTCAGAAGTAGAGGGAAGATCCCGTAGAGCTTCACCTAAGCCGGTGCAGGTTATGGTGGATCTAGGGTTTTCAGCGATCTAGGTTTAGAACGCCGAAGAGGAGGAGGTGTTGGCGGTGGCTAGGGCGACGGCGACTAGCCGGCGGCAGCCGGCGACGTGCGGCGGCGGCGCAAGGTGGGGATGGCTGGTTGTGGTGCTTTGGGGCAGCCTTCCTCTCTATTTATGATAGGGAGGGCAGCTTGGGAGAGGGGAGTTTGAATCCTTCCCCAAACCCAAGTTGGAGAGAAAGAAGGACTCTTTCCTTCTTCCACTAGGAAACCATTGTTTCAGTTTGACTTTTCGAACTTCCCTTTTGACTTTCAATTTAGAGCTTTATTTCTCTCTTGCAAATGCCTAACCAACTGACCTAGGACATGATCCAATCATTCCACTTAACCATGACACATTCATGAACCATTCCCCTTCCGGTCCCGTGAACCTTCTAGACCCTTCTAGAACCTCTTCGATAAAAACATCGAAATCATTCCCGAACTCCGGAATCGTACTTTCCTTATATGAATCTTATTATCCGGACCATTCGGATCTCCTCGTGATATCCCGGATCTCATCTGAGACTCCGAACAACATTTGGTCTCCCTACTTACATTCCATATCTACTAAACAACATTGAATCCTTAAGTGTGTCTCCCTATGGTTCGTGAATTATGCGGACATGACCGAGACACTTCTCCGATCAATAACCAATAGAGGAATCTGGAAATTCATATGGCTCCCACATATTTCTACGATTACTTTGCGATCGAATGAACCACTTGCATACGATACCAATTTCCCTTTGTCTCGCGATAGTTTACTTATCCGAGGTTTGATCGTTGGTATCTCTGCATACCTAGTTCAACCTCGTTATCGATAAGTACTCTTTTCTCGTTCCTGTGATATGTGATTCCTTGTGAGCCAGTCACATGTTTGCAAGCTAATTGAATGACATTTCACCGAGAGGGCCCAGAGTATATCTATCCGTCATATGGATGGAAAAATCCCACTCTTGATCCATGTGCCTCAACACATACTTTCCGAACACTCAATGCCACCTTTATAGCCACCCAGTTACGGTGTGGTGTTTGATGTCATCAAAGTATCCTTCTGGTGATGGTGATCAGCATGATCTCATGGTCAAAGGAATTAGGTTACTATGTATCAGAAAGCTTATAGCAAACGAACTATTGAAATGACTTGATCTTTATGCTACATTTAGCTATAGGAGTATGTCCATCATACCATTCTCCTAATGATATGATCTTGTTGTTAATAACATCTCAATGTTCATGATTGGAAAACCACGATCATCTTATTAACCAACAAGCTAGTGTTACAAAGAGGCATTACCAGGGACTCTAATTTAGTTTACAAATCACACAAGTATTAATGTTTCCTGTTAATACTATTATAACATGAATGTAAACATTTATCATAAACACAAATATATAATAATAACCACTTCTATTATTGCCTCTAGGGCATATCTCCAACAGATGGCACACGTCTTTCATATTATTTGATAATCAATTTTTGTGTTATTTGTTTGTCAATTAGACTATTTCAACTGATTGGCAAAGCCTTTTCCAACGATGGCACCAAGGAACGCTAGGGCGGGCAGATGGGTCGCGCCGCTGGGCGCAGCTGGCCGGACAGGCCGGAGCACGACCCAAAAGCGACAGTGGTCCGACCGAAACAGACAAAAACGGACCGTTTCGGTCGCCCGGTGGAGATGCCCTGATAGAAGGGGAACATTTTGGGCTAATGGGATTTGGCTCCAGCTAGACAGTTTTGCCCCCGGCACGCCCGGTTTGGCGAGGTCGCTGCTCTAGAACAAAGATAGGTTTCGTCAATTTTTTCGATGTTAAGTATATTTTTGAACATTGTAAAAAATAGCACATTCTAAAGCTATATAATTAAGTAAACATGTGATTCTGTTCTACTAGTTATCGAGTTTGAAAAAAATTATGCCCCCATTTTGCAAGTCGCATCGGGGCCCTAAATCCTGGAGACAGGGCTGATTAGTATGAGTACTATTATGCTTATACATATGATGATTTTAGGGTCTGACACACCAATAAGTATTGATAGAATATGAGAAGAATTTTTTATAATATGTCATAATCATTTGTTTGACTACAATAAATAAAAGGAGTATCCAAAACAAAGAATTAACAAAATAATGAAAACTAAAGCAAGCAAAGTACTATCAAAATTTCTAGAGTGAGTACAAGTTGAGGTAGATGCTCAAACTATAAACTTGAATACTTCATACTCGGCTTCAAAATTGGCACCATGTCTTGATCTATTTTGGGTCTTCCCATGAAAGCAAAATATATCTAGCTTCTTTGCACTAAATACTAAGGCATAGTCGAAATCCGTCGAGTGCTTCTCCAAGACGCCATACAGTGAGCTTCTCTGCTAAACAGAACCTTTGCCGATAAAAGTTGAAGTGCTTGATATATCAGGGGTCCCTTGATTAATTAAATGAAATAAGTTATAAATTACTTCCAGAGAAAATGGTCGCCTGAAACGTTGGCAAGTGAGCAATTTTTTAAACACCTTAGCTGCATTGTCCAATGCCTAGAAACAGAGTGTAACTTGGCAGAGAATTACGGAGAATATTTATATTGGATTTAGTCCACAGATTTAGAGGCATGGACCAACTTTAGCAAATAATACGTGTTCAGAATAAAAGAAAATGGTCAAGATTTTTTAGAAAAATAATCGCATGATTGATACTTAGCAAATGATACGTGACTAAATCTATAGACCAGGTCCTATATAAATATTCTTCGAGAATTACCGCCCTGCGGTTGTAGCAACGTAGCAAGAACTCAATCTACTCCCTCCGTCCTGTATTACATGTTGGAAGCCCCCCCCCCCCCCCCCCCCCTTTTTCCAGTTCAAATTCCTTTTGTTGCAAATAACTCCTTAATCTGGGAAAAGTCTTTCAAATTTAGCTGATTCAAAATCCAAATTTGGGGAAAGTACCTCCGTTCGTCGGTTTCTGCAGCAGAAGCACGCCAGCGTCGCCGTCGTCCGTCGCTCCTCTGCCTCGATCCGCCGCCGCCGCTTCCGCAGCAGAAGCCCGCCAGCCTCGCCGGAGTACGACGCTCCTCCACCTCGATCCTCCGCCGCTTCCGCAGCAGAAGCCCTCCAACGTCGCCGGCATCCGCCGCTCCTCCGCCTCGGTCCGTTGCCGCTTCCATAGCAGAAGCCCGCCTGATTCGACGTCGGCCCGAGGGTCGACCCACCTCGTTCTTCCCGTACCCGTCGCCATGGATGCCCCCGCATCAAGCCGAAAAGCTCCAGGAGCTCTCTTCTCCAGCGGGAGGAATCGAGCCCGATCGCCCTCGTGTCGACCTCGTCTTCCACCTCCGGCCGACCCTCTTCTGTTGGACTCCGGCGTTGACGGTCGCCGTTGTCCACCTTTGACTCCACCACTTGCTCCACGATGAGCCAGTGTACCTCCTGGACCTCCCCTTTGTGCTATTTTTGCTCTTTTTACTGCAGCTTGATTGCCTTGCACAATTTCTTCACCCCCTTTGTGTATTTCAGACTAGTTTTTGCTCTAACCAGGCTATGGCGAAAGAAAAAAGGACATGATTGGTTGGATTTGCTTTAGTTCACTACCAAAAACATGAAAATTCTTACCGAGATAACGATCGTAACATGACAAATATTACTGATTTGCTTCACACAAATGACGGATTTGCTTTAGTTTACTGCTCTAATTAGGTTATGTTATTGCATTGTTTCTCGACTGCTTAATAGGAACTGAAACACAGGCGTGTGCAACTACAACTCAGCATGGCACCCTCATGTTTATTGTCGTTTTCTTCTCCTTAACGTCCAATCATCCAATATAACTCGGTTTGGATTTTGGACACAGCTGTGTCCTTGTGTGTTGGTGTACTAGAGGCAGTTTGCAGTTGCCCAATGAGCCGTTCGCTACAACTCCAAACTCGGAATATTCATGTAATATAAAGATAACCAGTGTCTATATATACCCGCAAAAAGGGCAGTGTTTATATGAAAACTGCATCACGTGTCATTCCTCAAAAATAGATTATCTTGTGCCTGTGTTACTGTGTATATGGTACGATTTCTGCTCTTTTTACTGCAGCCTGATTGCCTTGCACAATTTCTTCATGCATTTCTGAAAATTGGCAAAATCATGACCATTTGGTATCTACTTTTAAAGGATATAACCTCAGGAAAATTTGAAGGAAGCACAATTTGGTTAGGATAGTGCTAGGCGTCCCCTGGACGATGGGGAGCTCCCATCGTCCTGCTTTCGGTGTCGACACGTGTCCTTTTGCTGCAAAACATCCCGCGTTTGCTGCATATGTCCCCGCTTTTGCTTCCGAAGCAAAAAAAACGGTTCGTTTTAGAAATAGAACACCTCGCCGGAGACCTCGCCGGAGACCTTGCCGGAGACCATGCAGCAAAAAAAAAGTTCTAATGTAGCAAAACCGACTTCGCCGGAAACATCGTCGGAAAAACTCGCTGGTGACTCTCGCCGGAGACCTTGTAGCAAATACTTGACACTGTTGTAGCAAAACCACAAGACGATTGTAGCAAAAAAGTTCTTCTAATGTAGCAAAACCCTACGTAGACATCGCCGGAAAAATTTAGCCAAGACCTCGCCAGAACTTGTAGAGAAAGCCGTGTCGACCACCGAAGCAACCACGGTCGCCCATGGCAGCAACCAAGGCTGTCCATGGAAGCAAGATTCGCCACCACCGAAGCAAACTCGCCACGGTCGCCGGAAGCAACCACGGTCGCCCATGGCAGCACCAAGGCTGCCCATGGAAGCAAGCTTGGCTACCGCTGAAGCAAACTTGGCCGCCGTCCATGGAAGTTAACTCGCCGTCACCGGAAGCAAGCTCGATCACCAGGAAGCAAGCTCGAACACCGAAAGCAAGTTCGTCGCTGGTAGCAACCACTACGCCCGTGGCAGCTGGTCGGATGCCCATGGAAGCAAGCTCGGATGCGTATGGAGGAACCCTAGGCCATGGAGGTAGAGGAGCGGGCCTCTCGTCCTCGACGCCGGCAGCCTAGATGCGGAGGAGGAGCAGTAGGCTCGTCGAAAGAAGAACCAAGGCTGGGTACATCAGCTTGCCCACCACCGGAGGAGGAGATCGTGGGGCCCATCACGGAGGCGGCGCCCGCCGGCGGAGGAGTGGCCGACGAAGGAGCAGCGCGAGGCGGGGGGTGGGCGGGGGGCTGGGCGGGGCGGAGCACGGGTGCAGCAGGAGGGCAGCACAGGAAATCTGGAGGAGAAGGCATGGTCAAGGTGAGGTTGAAGACGCGCTTTTTCTCCTGTGCACAAAAGCAGGTGGTGGGCCTACGCGACAAGGCTGATGGAAAAGGTCCCGGACGACCATCGTCCGGGGGATGTACATCATTTTACATTTGGTTATATGTTGTGCAGATAATTTCTTATCTACTGCTGATTTTTTTTAATCAGAAGGTAGTTGGCCAACATTTGGTTTGTGAATTCAGGTTTCTTTAGATGAAATGTAGAACTTTATGATAATAAGTGCTGAGGTAGTACTAATATCTTGAATTCCTATTTAAGGACTTCGTGAGTAGGAGAAAGTAACATAAAATATTTCTTGTGAAGTGTGAGGTTGAGGCAAGCCATACTGTAAATAAGTCATATACTAGTACATGAAGCACATGGTGCATTTATTATTGTTGAACGTTTTTCATCGGTTTAGATTGATGGTTATTACTGACCCATTACTTGTATTTTCACTTCGTGACATTGTTGTCATGATATAGATAAAGAGGTCAGGATGAACAAGAGAACGCCCAAAACTGATAATGCATACACAGTTATCCGGGGTGTAAGTTTTAATTTCTCTCTACTTTTGTTTTGAGAAATTCTAGGATGGTGGTGCTCATCATTTAATCTTCTCTTTGCACAGCTTTTTGAAGAAACAATTTGATGGCGAAGAACTACATAAGCTGGTTTCCAGGAGGAAGAAACTACCATATAAACCAGCGAATGTGGACATATAACATGATGCACCAAAAGGACATCTTCTCTAAACCTTTGGTACACAGTAAGAAACCATGCTATGCCATGCCATGCTTCCAATCTGGCTCTTTTGGAGGAATGTGTATTCTTGTTCTCAAAAGAAACGACATCATGCCTCCGATATCGGTCTTATACATGAATGTGTACTGACCTACACAATATCTACGAGAAGAAATTCCCTCGGACAAGTGACTCTGATGCTCAAGAACAAGGACAAGAAGTTGAGATTCCTCAAGAACAAGAAGTTGAGATTCCTCAAGAACAAGCCGGGATTCCTCAAGAACAAGTTGGTCTCGACTTGAATGTGATTGCTCTAGAAGAAGAAGTTGGTCTTGATTTCAATGTGATTTCTCCACTAGAAGTTGGTATCGACTTGAATGTGATTGCTCCAGAAGAAGAAGCTGGTCTTGATTTGAATGTGATTGCTCCAGAAGAAGTTGGTCTCAACTTGAATGTGATTGCTCCAGAAGAAGCTGCATATTTGGATGCTCTACAAGAAGAAGAAGTTGCATACTTGGATGTTCTACAATAAGAAGAAAAAGCTGCATACTTGGATGCTCTGGAAGAAGATGCTCCAAATTTAGATGATATGGAAGAAGATGCTCCTGATTTGGATGATATGGAAGAAGATGCTCCAGATTTGGATGATATAGAAGAAGATGCTCCAGGTGTTCACCATACAAAACCAGAACTGACAAATGAACAGAGATTTGGTGTCTACTTTGCCTTGGCGGTAATCAAGTGCAGAGATGGAGCGATACAAACAGAGGACATGCAGCTTATTGCATGCCTCCTGGATACAAGTGTACGGACAGTTGAAAGAATATGGGAGAAAGCCTTGGGACAGATTAAATGAGGCAAAGAAGTAGATGTTTCAAACAAGAGAAAGGGTAACGTGGGACGAAAAAAGAAAGACTTGGGTTTGTCGAGGGTATTGACAATACCACTCAACAAACATAAGATAATCCGAGGTCTAGCAATGTCATTGGGTATAGCCCGGCCAACCTTACACAAAAGGTTTCATATGGGTAAGATGGTGCGTCGGAGAAGAATCTTGAAGCCTGTGATGACACAAGAAACAAGATTAAGAGACTAAAGTTATGCATCTCCATCCTAGAGCAGAACGAGTTGACATATCCCCGGCCTTCCTTCCAGTTAATGGACAACATTGTCCATATTGACAAGAAGTGTTTTGATATGACAAGGAAGAATAACAACTACTATCTACTTCCTGAAGAATCCCTACCCTTGCACACTGTGTGGAATAAGAACAACATTGGCAAAGTAATGTTCCTGACTGCCGTGGCGAAGCCAAGGTTTGGTGAAGGTGGCGCGATGACATTCGATGGAAAAATTGGCACATGAGCATTTGTCCAAGAGAATCCAGCAATAAAAAATAGTAAAAACAGAGATAAAGGGACACTCAAGTTGAAATCTGTGAAGGTTACTAGAGATGTTATGAGGGAGTACTTGTGTGAGAAACTAATTCATGCTATCCAAGAATGGTGGCCTGACGAAGATGAAAAAAGAAAAATCTTCATTCAACAAGATAATGCAAAACCACATCTCCTTCCCGGTGATAAGACTTTTTACGGGTTGTAGCAAAGACTGACATGAAAAATAGGTTGTTGGAGCAACCTCCTAATAGTCTGGACATGAATGTCCTTGACTTGTGCTTTTTAGGTTTTTACAGTCTCTCACCGATACAAGAGCACCAGCAACTATAAAAGAATTGATAGAGGGTGTGCATGAAGAATACCATAAGTACGATGTCAAAAATCTAGCTCGAAACTTCTTGACAGTACTGTATGGTTGAGGTTATGAAATTAGGAGGTGGCGTCTTCAAGGAGCACCACACAAGAAAAAGGAAAGACGGCAAGCTGAAGGACTGCTACCAATCGCTACATGTGTCACGACAGAATTACTCGCACATGCATTGGCCCTTATAGCAGCAGGGTAGTTGAAAAATAGCTTAGCTTAAACTCTATGTCAACTATATTTCTTGGACAGAAAACTGCAAGCAATTACTCCTGTAAGCCTATAAGTGACATTGGTTCGTGTAAGCAATTACTCCTTTTTTTACGAAGAGTAAGCAATTACTCTTGTAAGCAAAAAATAGCAGGAGTATATTTTTTGGACATTGGTTCTTGTAAGTGACATTGGTTCCTGTAACTATATTGAAGATTCATGACATTGGTAATTGAAGATTCATGACATTGGTTCCTGTAAGTGACATTGGTTCCTGTAACTATATTTTTTGAAGATTCATGACATTGGTTCTTGTAACTATTTTTTTGGATGTGTTGTTTTGCTACTGCACACACTGCATATTATCTATTCCATACTATTTGTAAATTCAGAGACAACCCGATCACAAATGTGCTAGGTTACATGCTAGAAAAGTAGAGCTACAATATTGAGAACTTGAGTTTTTTCGATTATTGAGCTATAGTATTGAGAACCTGACAAACTGATCACAAACTTGACAAACTGGTCACAAACTTGAAACTAGAGTTTACAAATTGAAAACTTGAGTTTTTTTGACAAAACCATCTTCTTTATATTTACTTAGTTAGCTACATTTTTAAGAGTTACATGCTGTTACAACATCTATCCTATTACAACAGAACCCACATCTATACACTAACATATTACAGGAAAAAATACTCCTCTCAACATCTTCTTCAAGGCTATCTCAACACCAGCTATCTAAGTACCATGCCATGCTTCCACATGTAGCTCTCAACAAACATTGCGAATATCCATCTCTCATCAAGTTGAATAAATCCAGAACCAAGACCTTCAGCTCCAGGGAAGGTGATGTCCAGAACCAAGACTTCTTCAGCTCCAGGGAAGGTGATGTCCGGAACCAAGAGTTCTTCAGCTCCAGGGAAGGTGATGTCCAGAACCAAGACCTTCAACTCCAGGGAAGAGGACACGGACACGGGGTAGTCTGGATGGCAGACTACTCCATCGGACATGACATGGATAGGGTCAATACCTTGCAACCCAATAGCAATGTTGTCCCCAGTTGTTGCCATGTTCAGATGAGCGGAGTCCCTCTCGATGATTCTCACTATAGCTAACTCTCCCGCAGGCATGACAAGAACCTGAAACAAAAGATTTTTTTGGATCAGATGGCAAGGTGAATGCAATTACTAAGCAGCATAGTTTTGTTTGAAGCTCTACTCGTCTAGTAGGTAATCTTTGTGGAAATGTAGCAGCAGTAACTTAAACTGCATCCTATCGGTACAATTTAGCAGCACTAAGTTAAACTGCATCCTATCAATACAATTTATGCAGGCACTAAGTTAATATGCCGAACAAGTAGTTTCGACAAACAAATGGCCTTTTAAAGATGGTAATCATGCATTCATGATTATTTTACTTTTGAGCATATTTGGTATGGTCAGCATTTGAGTTTACTTATATTTACATGCACATCGTCATCAGCATTTTGGGGACAAAGAAAAGGTACTAACGTGAGCACTACCTACTATCTTTCAAACAATTATCTTCATCAATGGCTGGTTGAAAAGCTCCTCTGCTTGAATAAATTCACGATTCCAAACTAAAACAGTATCTTTTGAAATACAAGCCTGGATACTTCTCTGCAAGATCTTCAATGCTCGTTCCTCCGTTGCTGCAAGCTATAATGAGCTGAAATAATATGAACATTAGCAATCATTATTAGAAATATCCCACAACGCAAGTCTCTCAATTAAATAGGGGATAATGCATATTAATAAGTGGACAAACAAGTAAGAACACTCAAGGACTTGGTTGCATCACCCGAGCAGTCTGCAATTTCTTGAATTATAGAAGGAGGAGAAAGGAACCATACCTTGGCTGCAGCCCGGGTGCGGTGAAGATAGGGGCGAGGTCGGGGTTGCAGCAGGGTCAGTGAATACAGGGACGAGACCGCCGCCATCGACGTTGTTGTAGGGGGGAGTGTATATAGGGACGACATCGGCAGGGACGGGACAGAAAATCCCTTTTCTTGTTGGGGGCGATCTGGTTGGTGCAAGAAGGTGGAGGGCATCCCAGATCGGTGAGTGAAGTTGGAGGGGAGGGCGGCGATGCGAGGGGAAGTGGAGGGGAGGGAGAAGAACAGAGCAAGGCGGTGAGCCAGAGCGTGGCAAGGCGACGGGACGGCGGTGACGTCACACGAGACAGGAGGGGAACACGAGAAGGAAGGAGAAGTCACGAAAGGGACCGCGGGTTTCAAGTGAAAAATGCTAGTTTTTTTTGTTTGCAAAAATGCCGTCACGACAGTTAAATCGGGACGGAGAAAGTATTATCCTTTATCATTTGGTTTTGCCTAATTTCACGTATAGACGTCTAGATAATATGTATTTTAGACAAATACATGTCATTTATTTGGACGCAGTGAGTATTTATTATACACGCCTGTACGCTCTCCCCTTCCCCCTTCCTCTGCCAGAAAAAAGAAAAGGAAAAGGAAATCGAAAGACAGAGCTCCCGCTCGGCCATGGACAGGTCCGTGGCCAAGCCCAGGCGCCGCTTCAGCGAGACGCCCAACACCGATGCGGGCTCCACCTCCACCGTCACGGAAGAATTCCTCGCGACCACCTCGCTGGGCGGCGACTCGCCCGACTCAAGCCTCGCCCGCGCCGCCGCGCCGGCCTATGCCGATGCCGACCTTGGAGTCGCAGCCGATGCCTTCGCCGCGCCGACTAGTTCCGAATATCTGGCCTCTCCTTCCGTTATCCAGTCCAATGCAAAGGTGAGAAATCTGTCGTATTCTTGTTCTTGCACGGCAATTCAAGAAATGGAAAATAAAAAATAAAGAACCGCGTAGGATCGAGCTCAGGCCCACCTCGACCTGACCGGCGAGTCTGAGTCCCGCGCCGCCACGCCGAAGGATGCTGACAGTGGACTTGACGCCGGAGACTTCTCCACGCCGACCCTCTCCGACGCACCATCCCCGTCTGCCACCTCCATCTCTGACGGAAAGGTATCTACTTCTTGGTTCTTGCGAACGGAATCAACAATCTGGCGCTAATTCAACGGAAATCCTTCTTCCCAGGTCCCGGGTACGGCTACCCTGACCGGCGTCGTGCGCTGCTCCGTCAGTTATGCTACCGGCGACGCGGCCGCCGCCACGACCGGTGGTAAAGCGACCCTGGCCGCCGCCGTCGCGATGGAGCCCTCTACGGCAGTTCCGACAGACGCGGGCGCCTCATCCTCTTCCACATTGCAGGTTTGGATCATTCAGCGATGCTGCTTTGCTGGCTTGCTGCTACAGATGCAAAAAAGAGTAGCATTACTATCATGAGCACTAGCATCTTAATTCAATACAAGCTTCAATTTTGAAGAGATTAATGTAGGCCGAGAAGTTTAAACTAGCTCAGTGGTACCAGAAATTTTGCGTGCCTAGTAAGTAGTACTTGTTGAATGTTCAGTGTTGCTTGTCCTGTTCGGATCTGATAATTTAATCAAGACATGCGTTTTTTTCCTTCCAGAAAGAGTAGTAAGTTTCTACATTGCTGTGCTAAACTACTACTAATTCAGTAGAATCTGTAAAAATCTTGAAACTTGAAGAGATTGATCATTAAATTAGGAAATCAAGTCTGAAGACTCGTGCACTTTGTTGTGATTACAGACATTTTTGCGCCAGTGGTTGCATTTTGTGATTCGCATAAGGATTTTAATTTACTTCTGTACTAATAATGTTCTAGTATAATAATACTTATAAGCATGTTCTGCCGTTGTGTATAATATTTCTTCCAGTGGTAGTGGTACAAGAATCCCATCCCTCTTTGTTCTAGTGTATGTAGGGAACTGTCTCTGTTTTGCTGCACAATTTTGCGGCGTGTAAACTTCAGGCCTTCATTCTTTTGTTAGTATATATACTACGTACCTAGTACATACATGGTGAAGCTAGTCTGAGTATACCTAGTAGTAAAAGCATTTTGTACATGAAAGTTGTTTATCCCAGATTTGTTACCTTCAGATTCTGTTTTACATTCCTCTATCGCAACACAAACTAGATTTTCAAGCAACTCCAGTAACTAAGCACTCAAGCATATATACCTGATATGTCATAGCTGGTGATGACTGAATAACAAGAGTGCAAAGAGAAGGGGAAGAAAACTTAAATGTGACAGATCACAGAAAGTCCATTCATTCTTCACCAGATAAATTGCAAAACAGACGGCGTTGTGATATCATGAAGGATTTTGGATTCTGAGGACTAGTCATGATCATCAGAACAAACCCGGTGATCTGTCACACTTAAATTCTCTGTGCTACAATCCCAGTTCTTCTCTGCCTGTTCCACGGTTCCTCTAGCTCCCCCTCCTCGTGCACTTCGTGTTCTTTGTGCCGGGCTCTGGTTCTGAGCAGATTTAATTAAAAACTAGGTGGACATTGCGTTTTAGCACCATGTACATGTTTGGTGCTATGTCTTTGTTGGCTTAGGTCCCCAACATTTACTATGCTAGTTTATGACAAAAACAATACACACGTTGCCAAATAGAAAATTCTTTTACATCCACGATTATGATACACTAAAGGCGAAAATAAGGCAATTGTGGGTTTTTTTTTACTTCTGCCCTGTAAATCTTTTTTTAGTAGGACAATACAGGATTATATTTCTCAAATTACTCCATGCAATCATGCCAATATTTTTTTTATTTCTGCCCTATGGCTCTTTATTCATTAGGCAGAACCAGTTCTGATTGTACAGATCCAATCAGAAAATCAGGGATCACACAGAAATTTGTTAAACTATCAGCTATGCTTAGAGCCTCCTTCGCACAGACAGGAGCAACAAAGTTCATGCCAGACTTCGCAAACAGCTTGAATCCCTAGAATAGTGTGAGGTGCTTTCTCATCCCACAGATCACATGGCCTTCCCACGGATCTCTCCTTATTTTCTGAATTCCACAACCGCTGAACCATTTGGCAATCAGTTTTGACTATAACTCTCTGAAAGCCATGCTTCCTAGCCAGCAAGATCGCATCACGACATGCCGACAACTCGACAGTAAAAGGGTCAGTGATGTTCATACCTAATGCACCTTGCAGCGAATTTTTTTCCAGCGTGATCCCGAACCACAACACCTGCAACTCCATGCCACACTAGCATCGATAGCTGCGTCTGTATTCACTTTCATTCATCCAATTCCAGGAGGAGACCATTTGATATAGAAGCCTACACCTCACCCTGCTCCTGTCCCAGAATCTCAAGTGAATGAACCAATTCATCAACAAGCAACATGGATCTGTGTGGGTGGTATTATATTTCTTCATGGGCATACTTGCTGCGACTACTCCAAATTGTCCACATCACGGTGATCACAACAGCTGCATCCTTATTTAGGATAATGCTGTATCAAGCAAGTCTCTTGACCTTGTTACAGGGTGCAATCATGTAGTCTAGGCAGTTTAAAATTGAAATAGTCTTCGGCTGCAGCCCAGAACAACCTTGCATGATCACTTACCACCACAGAATGATATAACAACTCCAAATGTCTGCATAACGGACAGTTTGCTACTTGCATGATATGTCATGTTTTCTATTCACCGAAGCTTGGCAACAAATTTTTAACGGCACGCCACCAGAACACATGGATTTTCGGCAACACCTTGATATTCCACAATGCCCTCCATGTTTGGTAAGAAATCATGATATGCCATCGATGACATCCCATAAACTGAAAGCAGAGAATAAAAACACATAAATGTCTCAGAATCAGTTAGTCGTATGCATTTTTCAAGGTGATAAGAAAAAAAAGAGGACCAACATCTAATTAAGGGCAGTGAAAACCTTATTTCCCCAATGTATCATTTTAATGCAATGTCAGCATGTTACTAATCTCCTAGAACACACAAATGGTATTAGGCCACTTTGAAAAACAAATTAACCACATTTTTTGCATCCAGAAGATATAATAAGTCATAGATCATAACTAATGTAATACCTCATTTATATGGTTGCTGGCTTTGCCTAATTATAGCCCTTTCAATACTAATCTGCCATGCTTCTTAAATAAAGCAAGTTGAACACCAACATCAATATCCAAAGGTTTAAAAACCCAGAACTCGTCTTATGAGGCGCAAATTATCAAGCTGACGAACTAATTTTTGCCAAAAACCCAAACTATGTCACAGGTTATCGATATAAATGGTTCTCATGTCATAATAAGATGTTCAAAAAAGATAGGCATGATATAATAAAATTATTTGTACAGACTAATCATACGCTCTTTTTTGCCGAAGAAAAAGGTACAAATTTAAGAGGATATCAACTCACAGAATGTGGATAGTTCACGGCTTGGTGCTCTCCAGAATAGCTAGGGATTAATTCCGTGTTTGCAGTAGCACTCATCAATATCGACCTTAAACCTCGGCACCGTCACAATAGGTTCTTTATAACCATCAATAAGGAATCTGACACACAAAGGGATAATAACTGAATTATTTTCATGATCTGAATTAAGAATGAAATAGGTTGTGCCAAAGGAAATAATGTAACCTTGCAAGGTAGCTTCCATTCACACCTCTTCCATATATTTCATCAACAAATACATGAAATGTTCCATTCAAGATTTAGTCAATTATTAGTTAGTTCTCTGTAAAATACTATTCGTGAGAAGAGAACAGTAGATGTGTTTTTTTATTCTTTCAATTCCGTTGGTGCAGAAAAGTAAACTACAACTTGTAACCAACCTATGAAGATAAGCTAGTGTTGACTGCCATAAAGACAATGGAGAGAACACATTATGAAAAAAAAATCCTGAAGCATTTAGAGTTAGCTTATACAAAATGTATTGAAAAGAAAGCTCTATCTTTCCAGATTACCTGTTCTCTACTCCTCTCAACATTGTAGATATTCTTCATGGATGCGTACAGACTATTATGCAAAAACCTCCATAAGGTTTGCTCCAAAACATGGACAGTGTGGTGGAAAGCAACAGTTCGGACCTAGGACCATGTTCCCACCTACAGTGGCCACCACATCATCCTTAGGCAAATTTGGATTTCTACAGTAGAATATTACATACTAAAATGAGGAAAGTAGATGACTGCTCGTTGGCTACCATGGTGCGGGCGGCGGAGCCATCGTCGCGTTGCTGCTCCTCCTGCTGGTAGGGATGGCGAGCATGAAGGCGAAGCGGAAGCCGTCCAAGACAGCCTGGTGGGGCTGCTGCTGGCATCCATCGAGCTGCTTCTTCTAATGGCTCTCCAATGCGCATCACGGTGGATAACCTTTTATGTAGATCAATACTTGATTCTCCTTGATAATCTACACAGAACTTATTGAGAAAATACAAATGGCTGGCATCCATCGAGCTGCTTTTTCTAATGGCACTCCAATGAGCACCACGATGTATAACCTTTTATGTACTAGATCAATACTTCATTCTTATTCATAATCTACACGGAACTTATTGAGAAAATACAATTGGTATGGATGTTTTCATACCGGTCATGTGATTTGATCTAGTACATAATCTGCAAGATCATGTGTACATGTAAATACCTAACGACAGTGACATGTCAGATTTAGAGACTGGTATTTAGTTAATCGGGAGGAAGAGGAGAGAGCAGAGGGACTGAGTGAGCGGTGGGCCGGTGCGGTGGAGTGGCTAGCTGGTTATTTGTTAATCGTTTTTTTTTCTACATACTGTTTAACCTAGCTGAGCCGGTGCTCAACGTGCTGGCTTTTCACCCGGCGTAAGCCTTTAGATAATTATATGGTTTTAGGTCCATCAAATGTAGGTGCATAACATGATCATTGACTCGATTGATTTTAGAAGATTTATTTTCACCACATTTCTCGTGTATAAAAAATCAAGTGTCCTGGCAGTAGCCCATGCGCTCTACTAAACAAAGACTGGAAAAAAAAAGATATTCCAGCTGGTTAGCAAAACAAGATAAATTTACAAGATAGACACATATTCCAGTTGTTACAGTAGGTGTCATGCCCGTGCTCTCACCTATTAATGTTGTATATAAATTCTTGAATATGTTCATATGCGGATTAAAAGATAAAGAAACAATGACCGAGAAGATTTAAATTGTTATTGTCATTGTAGTAAAATAATTTGTGTTGATACCTAGGCACTTTGCAACACGACATGTCTCTGTTTGTTACATGATGGCGGCAATGTTGTGGCCGTGAATACAACGGAGCAGGCGACGATGGTCTAGGGAGGCAGCGATGGCACCGTCCTGGGCTGTGGTGAAGGCGTCGTCGCAGATGGCATTATCGGCGAGGGGCGCCATCTAGGCCGAGACGGCCAGTGATCAGGATGAGGGACACGGCGAGGGCTCCATCTAGGGACGCCATGAGGGCGCCGTTGGTGAGGGCGCCGTTGATGAGGGCACCGTACAGGCCGTTGAGCGGCGATGGCGACGTCCATGGTCGCGGCGACGTCCATGGTCGCGGCGATGGCCAGCGACGATGGCGACCTATCATCAGTTTTTCCCCTTTTTTTTCTTAAGCGATCGGATATTTTTTGTTGGGAACGATCAGGGGTTGAGGATGCGGGCGCAGTTTGCCTCAGCGGGATGAGTAATCTGTCCGACATTCTAAATTGCTAAATGCACACAGGAATCTGATTAGTGGGCCTAATTGTGTACTTTTAGTCTATCTGTGGATAGTTTGCCGGGTATGTTTAGTGAAGTTTTTATTTGTGTCTTTATAAGTAGTAGAGATTAGTAAGAACCTTTACATCAAACAACAGTCAACGGTCTAACTTTTCAGTATCACATGCTGATAGCAGTAAAGAGAAAAACTGGTATAATGTTCTGAGTTACCCATTTTTAGGATGCACCTAAAGACAAGCATACAAAAATTAGAATCCCTATATTATTCAGGTAGCAGTGTAGCACAACTTTTGAAAAAATAGCACGTGAAATTGACATGAACTGAAATAACATAGTTGAGAAGTTACACTCACACGATGTAATCATAACACCAGCTCTTGGGATTGCAAGTATAGTAGTGCTTCTGTTTTTTCTCACTGTATATAGTGCTTTGGGAGCAGAAAACTTTTTAAACGAGCTTCAGTGTAGCCCTTGAAAACAAGAAGATTCAAAATCATTTTAGTAGGTACAAAATCAAAGCTCCAATATTAGGACAAGATGAATTAGCACTAAGAGAACAATTTCGTCACCATTGAATGACCACAAATCGGCAGCCAATGCCGAGACCACAATGGCACTCGATGGAGAACTCCATTCTTGTCCTCCTGGGGCTGGGCTTACTTTCACCTCTGCAGCTATATCCTTGTATCTTCCACGAAGTTCCTTGCAGCAGCAACATTCTTTTCAGCCTCTAATTCAAGATCAATTTCTTCAATAATGTTTAGCAAATGATTAAATGTAGCTATGTGACCTATGTCGATTAGTGTTTATCTCCATTGGCCTGTTCCAAATCGCACGAACAAGTCTAAATTAGGATCCGAATTCTTGCTAAATAAGCTTACTTGATTGGAAAATAAGAGAGCAACGGCGGTATGACCATAGGTGGCAGCGGTGCCTGCTTGCGTGTGGTTGCGTTCTGGGTGTCCGCAACAATGGCGTCTAGCACGTCTACCATGCGCGTCGGCGTCCGTGTCTGGTCCTTCCCATGCTATGCTAGGCAGGTCGCCGTCGTTGCGGCGCCTCGGCGTGGAGGCGTAGAGGTCGGCGCGCCGAGCGTGGGTTGTGAAGTGGAAGCCTGAGGCGGCGGCGGCGGTGACTTAACCCTAGAACATGACGAACAGGAATTACGAGTGCGATGGAGGCCCGGAAGAGATGACGGGTGCACTGGAAACGATGCGAGGCAGGGGACGGGACGGCGGCGATGTGAGCTGCATGTGGGGGGTGAGGCGACCGATAGAGCAGCGAGGAGAAACAAATATTTGTTCAGTACTCCCTGTTTAAAAATATAAGATGTTTTAGGTTTGTGATAGACACATCTGTCTAGATTTATTTGAACCTATACACTAAAAGATGTATGAATCTAGACACTAAAATGTGTATAGATATAGCTTCTTCATAAACCTAAAACATCTTATATTTCTAAACGGAGGGAATAGTATATAGATATAGATACATGTTATATTGCACGGATGTTGAGTTCATGCCTAAAAATCTGCTAATTTTTTTTGAGAAACACAGTACAATCAAAGACACTCATAACACGTACATGCACCCACACCTATGAACACACACGCACATCCTACCCTATGAGTACCTTCGAGAAACTGAGCCGGCGGATCAGGTCTTGAGATTGACGAAGTCACCACGGACGACTCGCTATCGACAGGTATATATATATTTTATATGAATATTGTAAAAATAAAATTCCTTTTTTTCTAAACAGACTGAATTTTTACGCAATCATCGAGTACCAAGCGCACTACTTGTACCAAAGTATATGCTTGTGCATTCTGTCGACCTCTTTCTTTTTCATCCCTGGCCCAATAATTTTGAATAAAATCTATTCCCTCTCTTTCATAATATAAAAAGTTTTAGCATGGTAGTAAAAGGAGTATATCTAGTTATGTTTTAGGTTGAGTTTCTAGGTTCCTCCGACAAAGCTACATACTAAAAAAAGTTTAGATATACTCTTTTTATAAAATTAAAAACATTTTATATTATAAAACGGAGAGGGTAGTAGCTCG
The DNA here is from genome assembly GCA_023614405.1 of Avena insularis. Lineage (NCBI taxonomy): Eukaryota > Viridiplantae > Streptophyta > Magnoliopsida > Poales > Poaceae > Avena > Avena insularis. The sequence goes on along the minus strand of CM042689.1, from coordinate 21,792,103 downwards.
ATCTAGATAGTATAATGGACAGTAATAGGCGTCCCTCGGGGGATTTCTGCTTTTTATCCCCCGGATCTTCAGCCAACCACGTGTCCTTTTTTAGAGGTCAAAATCCCGTTTTTGCTACAAACTTACGTGTTCTACAAATGGCCTCTCTTTTGCTACATGTAGCAGAAAACAGTTCGGCCTAGAAAATAGAAAAACGGACTGGATCTCGTCGGAGATTTCGCCGGAGACCGTGTAGTAAAAAAAGTTGTGTTAGTGTAGCATATCCGATATCGCCGGAGACTCGCCGGAGGTTTTTACCGGTAGACCTCACCGGAGAGCGTGTAGCAAAAACTTTACGCTATTGTAGCAAAACCGCAAAACGGTGGTAGCAAGAAAATTGTCCTAATGTAGCAAAAAGAACGACCTCGCCGGAGATATCGCCAGTGGCTGCTGTAGCAAAACGATTTTGGTGAAAACTTTCGTCGAAAATATCGTAGCAAATATTTTGTGCTATTATAGCAAAAACATAGAACAGAAATAGCAACAAAAAAATTAATGTAGCAAAAAGGCTTTGTCGACGGAAAACACAATATCACCGGAGAAGACGTCGCGTGCCTTTGTAGCAAGGCTGTTGACATGGTTATACCCTACGGGTACGTAACTTCAGCATACCTGGTCCAGGTCAAGGAAGGCCCACAGCAGATATACGCTGGCCCATGAAGATTTTCGGGTGGCCAAGGCCCATAACGCCTTCGGATCCTTGGAGAGCAAGACTAGCATAGATAGGAAATTCAAAAGGGTAAAACCCTAGAACATGTAACCGACTAGGACTATGCCCGGGACCTGCCTAAGTCTATATAAAGGCCAGGAGGGCACGTCCTAGATCTCTCGACTCATACTTTCGCACACACCTCCACGCCAGATCGAATCTGCGCATCCTGTAACCTTCGGTTCCGCCGTAATCAAGAGCAGACAAGCAGGAGTAGGGTTTTCCCTCCGGGGGCCTGAACCTGGGTAAATCTCGTGTCCCCTGGTTGCTTGTCTGTTAACCGTGCCACGATCTCCAGCATCCCCATCTTCTCCAAAACTCAAGTCCATAACAATGGGCATTGACGAGATTAAACCTCGTTAATTGGCGCCGTCTGTGGGAATCGGGGCTGCTGATTGTGCGATCGTGACGGTTCCGACCCGACCGATCTACAACTCCGTGGCGACGGAGAATCACCTCCTCTTCGGCACTTTCGACTTCACCGCTCACTCGCCGGCCACCATGAAGGCTTTCGAGCCCGTAGGCGACGGACTCGAAATTTTGTTCGGGAGCTTCTGCTTCCAGGTGGGACAAACTGGCACCCTCCGCCTTCCTGAGAGGGTGCCCGTGCCATCAATCAGGCCCGCCTCGTGGGCTCCACACCCCGTGCTACGCACATCACCATCGACAAATGAGTTCTACAACAGCAGCTGCTGCAACTCCGATCTGTGCGATCCACCTTCGGATGAAGGGACCTACGGTTCCGGATCTGAAAGCTGCGGCAGCAGCGAACCGATCTACGAGCGCTACCTATGCGCCGCGGTCATCCAGGAGCAACAAACGCCTAACCCGCCGCCCAACACGAACCCCAACCCGCAGGACGGAAACGGCGGAAACGGCGGGAACAGAAGAAGCCAGTCTCCCCCACCCGAAGGGGAAAACAACGTGTTGGAATTATGCCCTAGAGGCAATAATAAAGATGTTATTATTATAATTCTTGTTCATGATAAAGTTTATATTCCATGCTAGAATTGTATTAAGCGGAAACACTAATACTTGTGTGGTTTGTGAACATCACCGTGTCCCTAGTACGCCTCTATGGACTAGCTCATTGATCAATGATGGTTAAGGTTTCCTAACCATAGACATGAGTTGTCAATTGATAATGAGATCATATCATTGGGAGAATGATATGGTGATGACCAAACTAAGCAAGCAATTAGATCGTGTCATTGTGTTCATCTTTGCGCTTTTCCTATGTCAAATATTGTATTCCTTAGACCATGAGATAATGCAACTCCGGTATCGGAAGAAAGCTTTGAGGTCATCAAACGTCATCCTATGAGAGGGTGATCATAAAGGTGTCTCTCGGTGATCGGAAAGTATCTGGGTTGTATGTATCGAGATGGGATTTGTCCTCCCAAGTCGGAGAGATATACTTGGCCCACTCGGTAATCGATATCAACACCGCTTGCAAGCATGTGGTTAAGGAGTTAATCACAAAGTGATATCGGATTACGAACGAGTAAAGTACTTCGTGAACGAGATTGAACTAGGTATGACGGTACCGACGATCGAATCTCGGGCAAGTAAAATATCGCGAGACGAAGGGAATATATATATGGGATTGATTGAATCTGGCATCGTGGTTCATCCGATATGATCATCGATGAATGTGTGGGAGTCAATATGGGTGCCTGCACTGTTGATTATTGATAGAAGATCATGTCTGCATATTCTCGAACCCAGGTCACACACTTAACGTGTCTCGACGCTAGGATAGATTGGATAATTGGTTTATGAATTTTGTTCGAGTCTCGGATGGGATCCGGGATATCACGAGGTTCCGAATGGTCCGAGAATAAGATTCATATAAGGCAAAGGCAGTTTTTGGAGTTCGAATTGTTCGGGTTAATCGGTATTGTACCTAAGCTTCTAGAACCTTCCGGAAGGGGACCAACGTGGCCCCCTTCCGGGAGGGGCATGGGCCTATGAGGGAGTGTCCTGGCGCATTGGGCAGGGCACAAGGCCCCATAGGGCCCAGCCGATTCTAGATAGATTTAACTCGTTTAAATCTAGGGATAGAATTTCTAGATAAGGGATAAGTTTAAATTGTTTAAACTAGAGATAGGCTTGGAGGAGGGGCTAGGGCTGGCCGCCCCCTCCCCCTCTATATATATAGGGCTGGTATACCTCCCTCCAAGCCCTAGTAGCCCTGCTGCCTTCCTCTCTCCCTCCCGACTGTTTGTAGGCGAAGCCCTGCAGCAGAAATTCTCCACCATATACACCACGCCGTCGTGCTGTAGATCCAATCCATCTCTCCACCATACTTGCTGGTCCGAGGAAGGAGGAGACGTCGAGGTGCTGCACGTGTGCATCTCACGGAGGCACCGCCACTTGTGGTGCTAGATCGGATCGGATCGCGAGGAGGAGAAGCGAGTACGACTACATCACCCACGCCCGTTCAGAACGCTCATTCCGTCTTAATCTTCAAGGGTATGAAGATCTAATCCAATCTCTCTTGTTGTTTGCATCTCCTAGATTAGATCTTGGCTTTCCTGCTCGCTCAGAGAAAATTTTGATTTACTATGCTTGAAACCCTTCGGGTATCGAGCTAGATCTATGCGTAGATGTGATTCACGAGTAACGCAACATGGTTGTTGCGGCGTTGATGTTTTCTGTTGCAAGCCTCTTGTTTGTGTTCTTCTTATGACGGGATAGTGAGATTGAAGCGGTCCAGGCCAACCTTACGCGACGTCGTTCGCGAGACCGCTCTGCACTTGACGTGTGGCTTGTACCACACATGGCCGGTGGATGTCAGCTTTCTCACTATAGTTGTCATGGGATTAACACCGGAGTTTGGCAACCATAATATCACCGTTGTGGCTGTCCGTAGGTAAGAATCGTTCTTAGCATCTACTCCCATAAGCCACGTAAAACATGCAACAACTAAGTAGAGGCGTCTAACTTGTTTTGCAGGAGTGTTTTCGTGATATGGTATGGTCCAAGATGTGATGTGTATATTGTATGCGATGATCATGTTTTGTAATGTTTCACGACTTGCATGTCGATGAGTACACAACCGCAGGAGCCATATGGTTGTCTTTATAATTGTGTATGACCTGAGTCAAACTTCTTATACGCCATGTAATAGCTTTACTTTATCGCTAAGTAGTTAGCAATAGTTGTAGTTGCTATTCGTGGTGGAGGCAATCATGGTGGAGTGATGGAGATCATGCGGAACGCACAAGATGGAGATCATTGCCAAGATTGGCTATACCATGTCACATAAAGTTATATGCATGTGATGTTTATCCTTTTATGTATCTTATTATGCTTAGATCGCGACGGTAGCATTATAAGATGATTCCTCACTTAAAGATCAAGATAAAACCGTGTTCTCCCGGTATGCACCGCTATGAAAGTTCGTCGTGTCCAAGCATCACGTGATGATTGGGTGCTATAGACTCACGCTCACATACAACGGTGCAAGCCAGTTTTGCACACGCGGAAATACTTGGTCTAGCTTGACGAGCCTAGCATGTACGCACATGGCCTCGGAACACACGAACCGAAAGGTTAAGCATGAGTCATATGAATGATATGATCGACACTTTGTTGTCCACCATTGAAACCACATCTCTTCGTGAAGATCGGATTAGGTGTGGTGAATTTGGATCGTGTTCACTAAACAACTTGAGGGATGTTGAATTTAGTGGGAGTTCATCTAATAATTTGATTAAAAGTTGAACTAGTTATCATGAACATAGTCTAATTTGTACTTGCAAATACTGTAGATCACATGGCCAAGTCCAACTTCAACTTCAACGTTTTCGCTGAGAAGGAAAAGCTTAGAAACAATGGGTCTAACTTCGCCAATTGGTTCCGCAATCTAAGAATCATTCTATCTGGCGGACAAAAGGACTATGTCCTTGGGAAAGCGTTAGGTGACCCCAGAATCAAGCTACTGGTGATGAGAAAGCTGTCATCGCAAGAAAGATGATTATGGCGTGATTAAGAGCACCATGTTGTTTGCTATGGAACCGAACTTCAAAATCGTTTGAAAACTATCCCGGCCCTTTGAGATTCTCGAAGAGTTGAAAACCATGTTTCGACTCAGGCCCGTTCGAGAGATATGAGATCTCTGAAAAGTTCTTTAAGCGCAAGATGGAGGAAGGGAGTTCATAGTGAGCACGCCATTAAGATGTCGGGCTACACTCAACGCCTTTGAGCAAGCTGGATCGCAAGATTCCGGAGGAGCTCAAGATTGACAGGTTCGCAATCACTCCCTCCCAGCTACAAAAGTTTTGTAGTTACTCATAATCAGATTGGTTCCATCGATACGATCACCGAGCTCTTCGCAAAGTCAAGGCTGCGGAGGTGGACATCAAGAAGGATAATCATGTGTTGATGGTCAACAAGCCCTCCTTTAAGAAAGGTAAAGGTGCAAAGAAGCCCTTCAAGAAAGGCGGCGGTAAGCGCGTTGCCCCTGCTGAGAAGAAGCTCAAGTCTGGTCCCAAGCCGGACACGGAGTGCTTCTATTGCAAGGACCAGGGTCACCGAAGCGCAATCGTTCAAGTACTTAGCGGACAAGAAGGCTGGCACCATCAAAGGTATATTTGATATACATGTTATTGATGTTTTCCTTACTAGCCCTCGTTGTAGTGCACAGGTATTTGATCTTGGTTCGGTTGCTAATATTTGTAACTCAAACAGAGCTACGGAATAGGCGCTGACTTGCGAGGGATGAGGTGACGATGCGCGTTGGCAACGGATCAAGAGTTGATGTGATGGCCGTCGGCACGCTCTCCTTAGTTTTACCTTCGGGATTAGTTTTAAACCTTAATAAATGTTATTATGTGCCTGCGTTGAGCATGAACATTATTTCTGGATCGTGTTTATTGCAAGACGGTTATTCATTTAAATCGGAGAATAATGGTTGTTCTATTTATATGAGTAACATCTTTATGGTCATGCACCTCTTGTGAATGGTTTATTTCTTCTAAATCTCGAAAGGGATGAAACACACATCCATAACATTGAGGCTAAGAGATGCAAAGTAGATAGTGATAATACTACTTATTTGTGGCATCGCTGCCTAGGTCATATTGGTGTAAAACGCATGAAGAAACTCCATTCGATGGACTTTGGAGTCTCTTGATTTTGAATCATTTGACACATGCGAACCATGCCTCATGGGCAAGATGATCAAAACCCCGTTCTCCAAGATGATGGAGCGAGCAACGGACTTGTTGGAAATCATACATACCGATGTATGCGAACCGATGAGTGTTTCGACCTTGGTGGATATCGCTATTTTCTCACTTTTACCGATGACTTAAGTAGATATGGGTATATCTATTTAATGAAACATAAATCTGAAACGTTTGAAAAGTTCAAAGAATTTCAGAATGAAGTGGAGAACCATCGTAATGTAAAGATTAAGTTTCTACGATCCGATCGTGGGGCGAATATTTGAGTTATGATTTTCTCACGCATCTCAAAGCAAGTGGAATCGTTTCACAACTCACGCCACCCGAACACCACAAAGACAATGGTGTGTCTGAGCGCCGGAATCGAACCCTATTAGATATGGTCCGATCGATGATGTCTCTTCTTGATTTGTCGTTATCATTTTGGGGTTATGCATTAGAAACCGCTGCATTCACTTTAAATAGGGCTCCATCTAAATCCGTTGAGACGACACCGTATGAACTGTGGTTTGGTGCTAAACCTAAGTTGTCGTTTCTTAAAGTTTGGGGATGCGACGCGTACGTCAAGAGGTGGATGCCGGACAAGCTCGAACCCAAAGCGAGAAATCGTCTTCATAGGATACCCTAAGGAAACTATTGGGTATACCTTCTATCACAGAACCGAAGGCAAAGTGTTTGTCGCAAAGAACGGTTCCTTTCTTGAGAAGGAGTTTCTCTCGAAAGAAGTGAGTGGGAGGAAAGTAGAGCTAGACGAGGTTATTGAACCTTCTCTTGAATTGGAGAGTAGCGCAGACCTGAAATTGTTCCAGGTCACTTTGCACCAACAATAGAGGAAGCTAATGACAAGGATCATGAAGCTTGACGATCTCACTCGAGCGTCAGTCGACAAGGTCGCGTGCCCCTCCCGAGTGGTAGAACTCCTGTCTTAACTGTCTTGTTAGTAGAAGACAGCGAACCTACGAACTATGAGGAAGCGATGATGAGCCCAGACTCTGAGAAATGGCTAGAAGCCATGAAATCCGAATTGGGATCCATGAGCGAAAACCAAGTATGGACTTTGGTGGACCCTCCTAGTGACCGAAAGGCCGTTGAGTGCAAATGGATCTTCAAGAAGAAAACGGACGCGGATGGTAATGATACCGACTATAAAGCACGGCTTGTTGCGAAAGGTTTTCGACAAGTTCAAGGTGTTGACTACGATGAGACTTTCTCTCCCGTAGCGATGTTTAAGTCCATTCGGATTTTATTAGCAATTGCTGCGTTTCATGATTATGAAATATGGCAAATGGATGTCAAGACTGCTTTCCTCAATGGCAACATTGATGAAGAGTTGTATATGATGCAACCCGAAGGTTTTGTGGATCCTAAGGATGCTGATAAAGTATGCAAACTTTAGCGTTCCATTTATGGACTGAAGCAAGCATCTCGGAGTTGGAACCTTCGTTTTGATCAAGTGATCAAGAGCTTTGGATTTGTTCCAAATTGCTACGAAGCTTGCATCTACAAGAAAGTGAGTGGGAGCTCGGTGACGTTTCTGGTACTATATGTGGATGACATATTGATTATTGGAAATGACATCAACATGCTTAACGATGTGAAGAGTTATTTGAACAAGTGTTTTTCAATGAAAGACCTAGGTGAAGCTGCTTATATATTGGGCATCAAAATCTATAGAGATAGACAAAGACGCCTGATAGCTTTAAGCCAGAGTACATACCTAGACAAGGTTCTGAAAAGGTTCAGAATGGATAAGGCATTGAAAGGTTCAGTGCCTATGTTGTCAGGTAAGATATTGAGCAAGGCTCAGTGTCCAGCTACGGTAAATGATAGGGAAGCTATGATCCAAGTGCCTTATGCCTCGGCCATAGGTTCCATCATGTATGCCATGTTGTGTACTAGACCGAATGTGTCCAATGCTCTTAGTTTGACGAGCAGGTATCAAAGTGATCCAGGAGTGGAACACTGGACAGCCGTGAAGAACATCCTAAGGTACCTAAATAGGACTAAAGAAATGTTCTTAGTCTATGGGGGTGATGAACAACTCGTCGTAAAAGGTTACGTCGATGCTAGTTTCGACACCGACAAGGATGATTCTAAATCTCAGACAGGATACGTGTATATTTTGAATGGAGGAGCTGTGAGCTGGAGAAGATGCAAGCAAAGCGTGATCGCGGGATCTACAGTAGAAGCGGAATACATGGCTGCTGCAGAAGCGTCAAGTGAAGGAGTTTGGATCAGAAACTTCATCACTGAGCTTGGCGTGGTTCCAAGTGCATTGGACCCACTGGAGATATTGTGTGACAACACTGGCGCCATAGCACTTGCTAAGGAACCGAGATATCATCCAAAGACCAAGCATATCAACCGCAAGTTTCATATAATCCGAGATTATATAGCAGATGGAGATCTGAAGATCAGCAAAGTACATACAGATCTGAATGTCGCAGATCCATTGACTAAACCTCTTTCACGTGTAAAACATGATCAGCACCTCAGTGCCATGGGTGTGAGATTGTTGCCAAATGTAAACTAGATTATTGACTCTAGTGCAAGTGGGAGACTATTGGAATTATGCCCTAGAGGCAATAATAAAGATGTTATTATTATAATTCTTGTTCATGATAAAGTTTATATTCCATGCTAGAATTGTATTAAGCGGAAACACTAATACTTGTGTGGTTTGTGAACAACACCGTATCCCTAGTACGCCTCTATGGACTAGCTCATTGATCAATGATGGTTAAGGTTTCCTAACCATAGACATGAGTTGTCAATTGATAATGAGATCATATCATTGGGAGAATGATATGGTGGACCGACCCAAACTAAGCGAAGCAATTAGATCGTGTCATTGTGTTCATCTTTGCGAAGCTTTTCCTATGTCAAATATTGTATTCCTTAGACCATGAGATAATGCAACTCCCTGGTATCGGAAGAAAGCTTTGAGGTCATCAAACGTCATCCTATGAGAGGGTGATCATAAAGGTGTCTCTCGGTGATCGGAAAGTATCTGTTGGGTTGTATGTATCGAGATGGGATTTGTCCTCCCAAGTCGGAGAGATATACTTCGCCCACTTTCGTGTCGATATCAACACCGCTTGCAAGAATGTGGTTAAGGAGTTAATCACAAAGTGATATCGGATTATGGAGCAGTAAAGTACTTGCCGTGAGCGAGATTGAACTAGGTATGACGGTACCGACGATCGAATCTCGGCAAGTAAAATATCGCGAGGCGAAGGGAATATATATATGGGATTGATTGAATCCTGGCATCGTGGTTCATCCGATATGATCATCGATGAATGTGGAGTCAATATGGGTGCCTGCACCCGCTGTTGATTATTGATAGAAGATCATGTCCGCATATTCTCGAACCCACAGGTCACACATAACGTGTCTCGACGCTAGGATAGATTGGATAATTGGTTTATGAATTTTTGTTGGTCTCGTATGGGATCCGGGATATCACGAGAGGTTCTGGAATGGTCCGAGAATAAGATTCATATAAGGCGGTGCAGTTTTGGAGTTCGGAATTGTTCCGGGTTAATCGGTATTGTACCGGAAGCTTCTAGAACCTTCCGGAAGGGGACCAACGTGGCCCCAGCTTCCGGGAGGGGGCATGGGCCTATGAGGGAGTGTCCTGGCCGCATTGGGCCAGGGGCACAAGGCCCCATAGGGCCCAGCTGATTCTAGATAGATTTAACTCGTTTAAATCTAGGGATAGAATTTCTAGATAAGGGATAAGTTTAAATTGTTTAAACTAGAGATAGGCTTGGAGGAGGGGCTAGGGCTGGCCGCCCCCTCCCCCTCTATATAGAGAGGGCTGGTACACCTCCCTCCAAGCCCTAGTAGCCCTGCTGCCTTCCTCTCTCCCATCGTTTGTAGGCGAAGCCTGCGTAAATTCTCCACCATATACACCACGCCGTCGTGCTGTAGATCCAATCCATCTCTCCACCATACTTGCTGGTCCGAGGAAGGAGGAGACGTCGAGGTGCTGCACGTGTGCATCTCACGGAGGCACCGCCACTTGTGGTGCTAGATCGGATCGGATCGCGAGGAGGAGAAGCGAGTACGACTACATCACCCACGTTCGACGAACGCTGTCATGCGAATCTTCAAGGGTATGAAGATCTAATCCAATCTCTCTCGTTGTTTGCATCTCCTAGATTAGATCTTGGCTTTCCCTCTGTTCGCTTCCGTAGAAAATTTTGATTTACTATGCTGCGAAACCCTTCACAACGGCCACATCATCCAACTTAGCAAAGAAGGATGGGTCCAGGCACGCCGTGCCGTCGCAGGCGACATACTCCTGCCTGTGGATGCACCACGTGACCTACTGATGGCGTACCACTACCTCCTCATCGAGAAGCACAAGAAGCAAGTCAAGATGCAGGAGACGCTCGATAAACGCAAGCAAGCAGCCTCTGAGTCTAGCGCGCGACGAGCTGCGCTTTCCGCCATGGCACCCGGCTCTAGCATGAATGGAAATCAGGGAAACAAGCATCGCTCCCGGGTGGAGAACATGGATCCCAAGGAACGCCGTGATGTGACCCGAACTCTCCACACGTCGTTCATGGATATGGATGCCAACGGCAACATCATCCCGAAGACACCGCAAGCTGCGATCCTGGCAGCCACTGCGTATCTCGCGGCCCACCAACCTCCGGAAGGGGACCCGAAAAGAGCCATGCATAAGTCCGCACTCACCGGACTCGAACTCGTTGGAGCTGCGGTCCACGAAGACGCTCCTATGCAGCCAAAGAAGAAAGCTCCAGTCAGGCGCGACCGGAGCCCCACCCCTTCATCCGAAGAGGAAGAGGAGCACGACCTTCCTCGAAGGAAGAAGAGCTCGCATCGCCATAAACATGACTACGACGCCAGAGACGTGCTCACACAGCGCAAAATTGACAAAGCGCGAGCCAAACGCGCATGCTCGTCTGAGTCCGAGATGGATGAAGATGAAGGAGAACTCTGTGGAGCTCGATGCTTTAGCAGATCTGTTCGGCGAACACAGATGCCACGTAATTTCAAGCTTCCTTCGGATACTCCGAAGTTCAACGGCACGCAAGATCCAAAACCTTGGCTCAGCGATCATCTGCCATCCGTCAAGCTGCACGGCGCTAACAAAGAAACCGCCATGCAATGCCTCCAGCATTAACAGTATGGCGCAGGTCAGCTCGACCTATCATCAGGATCCATCCGAAGTTGGGAGGAGCTAGCTTACAGCTTCATCCGAAATTTCAAGGGCACCAGCAAGAGGCCCGCATCAATCGAAGAGTTGCGAGCCTGCACTCAGAGAACGGGGGAATCTATTCGCTCGTACATATTACGCTGGTCTACCACCAAGAACTCCGCAGCGCATATCTCCGAGGAGAGGGCCATCGACGCCTTCAGAGACGGCGTCAAACGCCAAGATTTCAAGGAAGAACTTGGGCGTGTCAAGCCCAAGACACTCGACCACCTCATGCAAATTGCCAACAGTTGGGCAGACGGCGAAGATTGCATCCAGCGAGCGCAATCAGATGAAGAGGACGACTACTACGGCGAAGGCGAAACGCCGCAGAAGAAGAGGAGATCGCGTGTCACGAAGACCGCGACGGACCCGACATGGTCGCGGCTGGCTCGCGACGCCCGCCCGAACGACAACAGCAATGGAGGATACCATGGAGGAAATCTCCGTGACAACGGACAACCAAAGATCGTGTAACGCCGCGACGCGACAACGGACCCTCAGCATTCGACAAACTTTCGGGTCCATGCACCATCCACTTCTACATCGACAAACAAGATGGCAAAAAGAAAGCCAGTCACATGCTCAAGGACTGCCGCGAGTTCTAGAAACTCAGTGAAAGCATGGTGCAGATGAGGCAACAAGCCCCAATCCCTGCGTTCGGAAACGCACCCGCGCCAGGAGAAATAGCACACGGAGCTCCTCCACCGCCACCTATTGGAGGCCCAAACCAACCAACGCAAAACAACGCCGGGGTCGGATACCCCCCACCAAAGGGAGCACTAAATATGATCCAGAAGGGACGCCCCACAAACAGGGTGCAGAAGAAAATCACCCAACAAATCAACTTGGCTATGGAAACTCCGCCTACAATCCCTGAGTACCTCAGCGGATCGGAGTCCTGCATCACATTCACTCGCGCGGATCACCCTTGCGGATCCTCGCCCAGTCATCTTGCCACAGTCTTTGGAGGCGCAGATCGGAGGCTTCGAGATGAGTCGCGTCTTCATGGACGGCGGCAGCGGCATCAACCTAATGTTCGCAAGCACCCTAGCAGCTATGCGGATCCCGCAATGCAGCCTAGAACAATCGGACACAACGTTCCACGGCATTGTTCCAGGAAAGGGCATATTCCCCCTGGACAAAATAGGGCTCGACGTCATCTTCGGAAAGCCGGACAACTTTTGGTAGGAGCGACTCGAATTCGAAGTGGTGGACTGGCCGTCACAATACCACGCCATCCTGGGGCGTGTAGCATTCGCAAGGTTCCTAGCCGTCCCACACTACGCATACCTACTACTCAAGATGCCAGGACCAAGGGGCGTCATCACAGTCCATGGGAGCTTCACCCGATCGGACCAATGCGACAGGGATTTCAACAAAATCTCCCAATCTTTCGGCATGCAAGACGAGCTCGTAAGGCTCCGCGAGGTGATGGACAATGGGCTACCCCCAGTCACAAGGCAGAACGCACCTGACATGTCCTTCGACTCCACCGTCAACACCAAGAAAGTATAGGTCCATCCGACGGATGCCTCCAAGACGGCCTTGATCGCCAATGACCTCAGCACCGCATAGGAAGGCGTGCTCATCGAGTTCCTCCGTGAGCGTTGAGAAATCTTCGCCTGGTGTCCTACGGACATGCCAGGAGTTCCCAGGGAATTCGCCGAGCATGCACTCAATGTCTTTCCAGACACCAAGCCAGTCAAGCAGTCCATCCGAAGATTGTCGGAGCCACGAGCCGAAGCTATCGGCAAGGAAATCAATAGACTACTCGCTGCAAACTTCATCAGGGAAATCAAAGAAAGTGAGTGGCTTGCAAACACGGTGATGGTCCCGAAGAAGGACACGGACATCCTGCGGATGTGCGTGGACTTCACGTCACTAAATAAGCATTGCCCAAAGGACCATTTCCCTCTCCCACGGATCGACCAGATCATCGATTCGACTGCAGGTTGTGAAAAACTCTCCTTCCTCGATGCCTACTCAGGCTATAACCAGATTCGGCTCAAGGTCGAAGATCAGGAGAAAACGGCGTTTATCACACCGTTCGGAGTATTCTGTTACAACACAATGCCCTTCGGGCTAAAGAACGCGGGTGCCACGTACCAGCGATGCATGCAGGCCTGCCTCAAGGACCAGATCGGTCGCAACGTCCAAGTCTATGTCGACGACATAGTAATAAAAACCAAGGAGGCAAGGACACTTATCGACGATCTCCGCGAGACGTTCGACAACCTTGATCGCTACAGGATCAAGCTCAATCCAGAAAAGTGCGCCTTCGGCGTCCCCTCGGGTCAGCTGCTCGGGTACTTCATCTCTCAACGAGGGATTGAGGCGAACCCGAAGAAAATCAGAGCCATCATGACAATGGAGAAGCCGAAAAACCTCAAGGGCGTCCAGCAGCTCGCAGGACGAGTAGCGGCACTAAGCAGGTTCATCAGCCGCATGGGCGAGAAGGCCCTACCATTCTACCAGCTGCTGCGCAAGGCAGACAAGTTCGAGTGGACACCAGAAGCCAACGACGCATTCGAAAGCCTCAAGCGGCTCCTCTCCACCTCGCCCGTTTTGGTCACGCCAAAGGAGCGCGAGCCCCTGCTGCTGTACATAGCAGCCACACACCAGGTGGTCAGCACCGTACTCGTGGTCGAACGACCCGAAGAAGGCAAGACCCACGGGGTCCAGCGCCCAATTTACTACCTCAGCGAGGTACTAACACCAACAAAGCAGAGGTACCCTCACTACCAGAAGCTAGCCTACGGCGTGTTCATGATGGCTCGACGGCTGAGCCATTACTTCCAGGAGCACCAAGTGATGGTGGTCAACGAGGCACCCCTGAACAGCATCCTGAATAATCCAGAGGCCACGCGGGTGGCCCCGGGGCATCGAACTGTCACCCTTGGACATCGTCTACGAGAAGCGACACGCAATTAAATCTCAAGTCCTTCCAGACTTCCTGGTACATTGGATGGAGCCGCAGCTGCCAGACACCCCAGACATGTTGCAGTCATGGACCATGCACTTCGACGGCTCCAAGCGCGAAGCCGGAGCAGGGGCAGGGGTCATACTGACCTCCCCGCAAGGCGACAAGATGAAGTACGTTCTTCGGATGAAATTCAGAGCCTCCAACAACGAGGCCGAACACGAAGCCCTCATCCATGGCATGAGGATGGCAAAGATATGCGGCGCAACGCGCCTGGTCATCTACGGTGACTCCAACCTCGTCGTCCAGCAGGCGATGAATGAGTGTGATGCACACGCCGAAAACATGATCGCGTACCGCGCGCTCTACAACGCACTCGAAGGAGAATTCGACGGCTGCGAACTTCGGCATGTTGGAAGAGAGAGCAACGAGGAAGCCGATAGACTCGCCAACATCGGCTCCACTTGCGCAAAGGTGCCACCAGGTGTGTTCCTCGAACAGATCTGCGTGCCATCCATCAAGCGGAAATTCCCCAAGGGATCACCAGAAGAAGCAGAACACTCGGGAGCTACGCTACCCGAAGGACATGAAGGACCCGAAAAGCTGGACACAGAGATAGCCATGGTCAACCTAATGCAGGTCATGGCAGTCGAAGAAACTTGGACGCGACCATACCTCCAGTTCTTGATAAACAGAGAACTGCCTGACAGCCCGACAGATGCTCGGCGCATATCTCGTCGGTCAAAAGCCTTCACCATCATCAACGGCGAGCTATACAAGCGCAGCATCACGGGTGTACTACAACGGTGCGTCACCATCGACGACGGCAAATCCATACTCCAAGACATCCATGAGGGCATCTGCGGCCACCACGCAGGCAGCCGCTCCCTTGTCGCAAAAGCTCTACGAGCAGGATTCTATTGGCCAACGGCCATGAGCGACGCAAAGGACATCGTCCGAAGATGCAACGGATGCCAACGGTTCGCTGATAAACCTCACGCACCTGGGTCCGAGCTCAGACCCATACCCATAGCCTGGCCTTTTGCTCAATGGGGCCTCAACATGATCGGCAAACTGCCAAAATCATCGAAAGGGGGACACGTCTTCCTCCTGGTCGCAGTCGACAAATTCACCAAGTGGATCGAGGCCATGCCGGTCACCAACCAGAAAGGCAAAACTGCCATCAAGTTCTTCGAATCCATTGTCTACAGGTTCGGTGTACCACACAACATCATCACCGACAACGGATCGAACTTCATCTCCGAAGAATTCCAGGACTTCTGCGAAGGCCTTGGGATCAACATCACATATGCCTTAGTGGCACACCCGCAAACGAACGGGCAAGTGGAAAAGGCCAACGACCTAATCGGCGCCGGCATCAAGAAGCGCCTCATGAGCTCACTCGAACAAAAAGCTGGAAACTGGACGAAGGAGCTACCCTCCGTCCTGTGGAGCTTACGAACTATGTCAAACAGCTCCACCGGCTACACACCGTTCTTCATGGTACACGGAGCCGGGTTACCACCGGCACGCCACCAGGCCCCACGGGTCGTCGCCTACAGTGAAGCCGAATCCACGGCTGCACTCGAAGACGCCGCCGACACACTTGACTAAGCACGAGATATAGCAGCAGCTCGATCAGCGGTGTACCAGCAGAGTCTCCGCAACTACCACAGCCGTCGGCTGCGTCCAAGGTCCTTCGTCGAAGGAGACCTCGTTTTGCGACTCAAGCAAAAGCGACCGAACAAATTCGAGTCGCCATGGGAAGGACCCTACGTCATCACCGAAGTCATCCCAGGTGGCGCCTATCGCCTCAAGCACGTGGAGTCTGGAGTCGCATACTCCAACCCATGGAATATCTCGCACCTGCGATGATTCTATCCGTAGCAACCTACCCCTTTTTTCTATTTTCAATAAGGCTTCCAGCCAAGGCTACTCAGCAGAACAATGTACCTCCTCCATTACGATATAAATAAAGCTAAGTGTCTCGCCCCAAAACTTCGGTTCACTATTTTCTGCAACTGTACTACATGCTACAAACGCACTCGGGGGCTCCCCCCACCTCACGATTTCATCGACTGAGGACCAAACGTGTACACCTGAGTAGAATACAACGCCGTGCAAGCGAAAAGGACACGTACCAACTAAAGCATCGTGCTCACAAACAAACAAACCTTTACAACAAAGGGCACAACACCAAATAAATATACAAATTTTACATCTCTTTTACAGTACTACCTCGTTGAAGAATAATGGGCACGCTGCTCAAACATATCTACAATCTGTTCGCATACGCTTCTTACAGCCGCCAGAATGCGGACGCATGTCCCACTCGCCACCATCAGGGCGAAGAGGTGGCCCAGCAGCCACGGCAGCCAAATCCACGTCAGGCCGGTGCAGCCTCACAAGAGACAACGCAGCTTTCACTCCTGCGACAAGCTGCTGCCGCACCAACTCCTTGACATTGCTCACGTTCCGAAACTTCGATAGAAGACCCGCAAGGCTTGTCGGTACAACATCCAAAGGGAACATGACGTGCAACACCGAGGCAAGCGATGTCTGCACTTGGCGGAGCACCCGCGAAACTTGATGAACCCGATCCTGCACCGTCGCCAGAGCTATGGCGCGATCGTGATCCATCCAGAAGAAGTCGCCGGCCTCCATGTCCTGTTGAGTCAAGCAATTGACCGAACAGCGACACGCTCTTTTTCTTCCCTCAGAGCAATATTCGCACCTGCGGCAATTGCACAAAACAAGAGTAAGGCCAGCAGGCTCATCCGAAGAAATGAGCTACAGCTCGAACCAAAGAACAACTTACATTGCAGCTGCTCGGACAGCCGAACCAGCTCCGCCATCAAGTACTCCTCTCTGGCTGCACCACGATCCGCCTTGGACTTCCAAACGTCGGCATGACCGCGTAACCCGAGCAACTCCCTCTCCAGACTACGCACACGATCCCGAAGGAAAGTGAGTTGCGAGGAATCATCCCAGGATGGACGCAACGACAATGCGGATGGGGCGTCAACAGGGCCAGCACCAGAAGGAACATAGAGCGGCAGCAAAAGAAAGGAACACAAACATTCAGCCAAGGATAGAGCACAACTCAGAGGAATTCATTAAATATATAAGGCCACTACGTGGCACAAGGATGGTGTTCTTCAAAATATTTACAACAAAAACAAACTACAAACTATCCTACGACTACTACGTCTAAGATGCAGGGCCCTGAGTCGCCTTGGAGCCAGACTGCCTAGCTTTGGCCCCGCCCTGCTGCCGTAGTGCGTACTCAGACAGCAAATCAATGAGCTTGAGCCCATATCGCTTGCAGCGAGAAGAATAGGCAGCAAAGGCTACCTCGGATCCATCCGCAGCCGTCGGCATCCGAGAAGTGATCTGGGGCAGATTCAGCTCCGCTCCAGCCGCCATGGCCATCGCCAGCCCGACGGACGCGTCGATGCCCATGCCGCTTATGCGCATACCAGCGCTTCGACTGACAGAGCCTCCGCCAGAGCATCCACATCGTCAAGGGCTGCGCCATTCGGGACAAGCTCCTTGTAGAAACGACCAAGGACTTCTTTCGCCTTGGCGAGGGAGTTGACGACGGTGCTGCAGCCGTCTTCGACCGCCACAGTGGCATCATCTAGAGCACTTCCATGCTCCAGAGCACCGCGGTCAAAATCGATGCCTGCGGCATCTGAGATAAAAGAAGAAAAGCATGAAGAAAAGCCGCATAGAAGAAGACCCGAAGAAAAAGAAACAAGTACAAAACTAGCACTCACCCGAAATAGCCTTGGAAGCAGCCATGAGCTTCGCCGCCACCTCTTTTTCACGAGCAGCAACTGCGGGCTGCTCCTCACGATCTGCGGCTTCCTGCTGCAGACGCTCCTTAGCTTCGGCTGCCTTAGTCAGCTATAGCTCGAGGCGTTCTTTCGCGCCAACGGCGGCTCCGGCCTTCTGCTCCGATTGACCAAGGCTCTTCTTGAGAGCGTCAACCTCACGGAGAGACTTGTTATGCTCCTATGCATTCAAAACAAGCAAATGTCAAAGAACAGAACCAGGATAAATAAAATAAATGCTAAAAGGCAGACATATACCTTGAAGCTGCCGAAGGTTTGCCTCCAGCGCCAGGCGCTCCTGCACCAGCCGCTTGGCCTCCTGCACAAAAGGCTGAAGAAAAAGATAGCAGTAAGAAAAGGACTTGGGGGTTGCGCCCAACACAAAGGAGTAAAAACCAAATTCGCACGCGAAGATACTCGGGGGCTCCCCCCGTGACATGAAGCAGAAAAACTTACATGCTCTGATGGCGACTCCGAAGGACCGCCTGCGAAATTCTGAGGCGCAACCATCTGCATCTCCTGTAATGGAGGATCCGGAGGCGCGCCACCCGAAGTCGCCACCGTCTGAGGAGGAGGAGATGCAATTTTCGACTCCCCCATCATCTCCCGCGCACCACCACTGGAGGAATCATGGGAGGAATGCCTGCACACGAACCAATCAGCACAAGCACAATAATCATAAAGGAAAAAGGACAATAGTACAGCAAAGAAACTTACGAGCCCAGTGAGCTCAGGTCAAAGACAGGAGAAGACTTTCGGGCTCTCTTCTCCTCCTTCTTTTCTTCCTTCTTCTCCTCCTTTTTCTCTTCCTTCTTCCGCTTCGCTGGCGGGTGCGGCGCCACAGCCCGCACAGGAATGGCAGGAATAGGAGAAGTAGAACCTCCATGACCGCCACTATGACGCTCAAGGCCTAGAGGATTTCTGGGAGTCGGAGGAGTCGAGGCATCCGAAGACTCGCTGGAGCTCCGTGACCGTTTCCGTGTATGGTCCTCACTCGACTCGTCGGCATCCTCCGCTGGAGATCGCGCCGATGGTAGTTCGGACACGGAATCAACCACTTCATTATCCGGGGCATTCAGATACCATTCGGGCAACAACGGTACCATGCCCGACACTTTGAAGCTCTGCAAAATCAAAAGGAACTTTGTTAGCAAACAAAGGAAATAGAAACACAGCCGACAAAAGCACTACGTGCACAAATCTACACCTGCGGTATGGCCAACGTCGAAGAAAAGGGAGGAGTCAGCGACTTCCTCGGGATTTCTTCTCCGGCCTTGAACTTCAGCAGCGCGCGAAGGGCCCTGTCAAGATCCCCCTCGGAGATTTTCTCACTTGAAACCCTCGTCGGATCACGGCGCCCAGAATAAAGAAACATCGGGTGCGCCCTCGCTTGGAGAGGCTGCACCCGACGCTCAAGAAACGTCCGGATGATGTCCACGCCGTTCACCTCCTTCTCCGGAATCAGTTGGAGATCCTCCACCCGACGGTAAAGGGCCTCTATCTCCGCCACCTTACCGTCCAAGATTTGGTTCTTCCAAGACCTTTTCTTCTCAATCATTTGGGAGGGGTCAAAGGGAACAAGACCAAAATCTTGCCCGGGCACTACGGAGTTGCGGATATAAAACCATCGCCTCCGCCAGTACTGGACAGACTCGGACATGGAAAAAGAAAAGAAGAGAAGATTGGGACTAAGGGAGAGATGCAACCCCCAATGGGATACACACCATCCGAACCAGACCGCCTCTTCACGGAATAGAGCTTTCGGAAGAGGCCAACGTGCGGCTCAATGCCAAGCAAGCACTCGCAAAAAGTGATAAAACACGCAATGTGGAGAAGAGAATTGGGAGACAGATGATGAAGCTGAATCCCATAGAAGAAGAGCAGTCCACGAAGGAAGTCGTGGACTGGAAACGAAAACCCACGCAAAACGAAGGCGAGAAACATAACCCGGTACCCAGATGGGGGACGGGGGATTACCTCATTGCCAGGGAGTTTGACGGCCTCCCTATCTTGCGGGATCAAACCCCGCTCGCGCAGCTTGCGGAGATCGCTCTCCCGCGTCTCTGATCGCCGCCAGCCACCATCGGTGACGCGAGTAGCGGCGGTGCCCTTCTTTCCTCCGGCGGCGCTGGTCCCAACCGCAGATGAAGATTTCTTTGGTTTCCCCATCACGCTACGGCGGCGCCGGCGGTGAAAACGTAGAAAGAACGACGGAAATGTGGAAGGAAATCCCAGCGCGAAGCAAGAATGGCTCGAGCGCAAGGAGGCAGTGAACACAAGAACTGGTGCGGTGAAAACAAACCACGGTTTCCCTCAATGATTATAACAGCGAAGACGACGCACGGCATCCGTTCATCCAGAAGACCTAACGCCAACGGCAGATCTGGCCGTACACGTGTCAACATCACAACGAACCGTCGTTACCACGCCGTCCACTACACGCGAAAATCGAGGAGACGCCGTAATTATCTCCACGCCGCGCGTGACCGGTCAATTCAAAGTCAGCAAGTGGGACCCACGTTCGTCCAGTCAAGTCATCTCTGGCGCAGCAGACGCTTGAGGTCATCGATCGTCAGCACCGATGTCATCAAAAGCTATACTAGCACCAACTACAATTCTTCGGCTCCACAGCTAAGAGTACTCACTCGAATCTTCGATTCGACTAAATACTCGGGGGCTACTCCTATCAGGAGCGCTAGCCGCGCACCCGGAAGATGAATAACGACAACATATTTCTTCGAGTCCTACGTCGAGTCTACGACTCAACTACAGACTCGGGGGCTACTCCCATAGGGAGGATGGATTTAATCATCCGAAATTTTTTGAGTCCTACGGACTTAACAACCGAATAATGCTTGAACTAAAGTCTACGCCGAGTCTCGACTAATGCAGACACTGGGCTACTCCCATAGGGAGCGCTGGTCGCGCACCCTATGAATTCTTCGACTGTGATCTTTCGGATCAACACGCAAAAACTTTTTGGCATCTCTGCCCTAACAAACGCTGAGTGAGCGACAATCTCCTTGACCACCCGAAACATCTCCACGGTGACAAATGTTCGGATGCTGCGTCTGCGACGTAAAGATAAGACCCGCAGATATCGTCTGACGGCCTGGCAACGTACATGACTGCGCTCTGCTAGTACAAATCCATGTCAACAGGTATGATGAAAAATCCCGACGGACGCGTTGGGTACGTTAATTAAAATCACTGGAATTCCACTCCTGTAAGTCCTCCGCGGCCTGAGTCGAATTACCCCAAAGATATGTTCCAGTTCGAGTTGAGGACTCGAACTTGAAGAAGATCGTGTTGTTTCGTCCTAAGATAGTTAATCGACCTGATCCGCGGGTGAGTCGACTGCACACGTCAACAATCCTACACACATACTATTAAATACATAGTTGCACCGAAAATGGAAGAGTCCTCACCAATCTACGATTCGACCGATCACTCGAGGCTCTCGACATGGTTATACCTCACGGCACGTAACTTCAGCATACCAGGTCCAGCCTAAGTAAGGCCCACAGCAGATAAACGCTGGCCCATGAAGATTTTCGGGTGGCCAAGGCCCAAAACGCCGGATCCTTGGAGAGCAAGGCTAGCATAGATAGGAAATTCAAAGGGTAAAACCCTAGAACTCAGAATCGACTAGGACTATGCCCGGACCGCCTAAGTCTATATAAAGGCCGAGGGCATGTCCTAGATCTCTCGACTCATACTTTCGACACACTCCACGCCAGATCGAATCAAGACCATGTAACCTTCGGTTCCGCCGTAATCAAGAGCATACAAGCGAGTAGGATTTTCCTCCGGGGCTCGAACTGGTAAATCTCGTGTCCCCGGTTGCTTGTCGTTAACCGCTACGATCTCCAGATCCCCATCTTCTCCAAAATCCAAGTCCATAACAATGGGCATTGACGAGATTAAACCTCGTCAAGCCTTGTAGTAGCGCTTTCACCCCGCTTGCGTAAGACTTACCACCGCGAATCGGCGCGGGCAGCGCCACCAACCGCGCGGGCACAACGCGTCGATGGCCAAAACTTATGCCCATGACGGAGATGGAGACCACCACCACGCGGGGCAGCACATCCCCGTCGATGGTCCGAGCTCTCAGCCATGGCACGCGTGCGGAGACTGGGGAGAGGATAGGAACTGGCAGTGGCGGCAGCACGCAGCCTTCGGTGACGGGCGCGCGTGCAGGAATCGGCGACGGGCGCGTGGGCACGGAACTCCAGCGGCGGCGCGTGCAATCTCCGGCGGCGTGTGCAGTCTCGGCCGGCGGCGCATGCAGTCTGTGCCGACGGCTATGTGTTAGTTCGTGTGAAGAAAAAAAAGACCAGAAGGATAAGATTGAAGGAGGATCCGTGCGTGGTTGTGGTGGGCCTCTTCTTTGCGAAGCGATGCGTCCATCCGGGTGATAGAAACGCACGATCCCCCTCAATGGATGTGTATCATTTTCATAGTATAATTGTGGAAACCATCGATCCATACATCCACGATGCTCTCGGTCCGGCCATCCTCCGAACTTTGCCCAAGTGCTTAGCCAGCAGCGTCACGATGTCCGGCCATCCTCCACCTTGCCGATGGCGACGCCGTCCAATACAACTCGAGTCTCAGTCAACGGCGGGCACGACCCCATCACCACGCCGCTGGACAGCGAAGGCCACTCGGTCCCTATCGCTAGCAAGCACGAATGGTTGTATTTCTACGAGTAAAAAAATGCGTTCGATGCAACCAACGGAAGCACGGTGCCACGTCATCCCTCCCATACCGACCGGCAGCTCTGCTCTTCAACCCAGCTCCGTCAGTTCCAACCCCGCCTCCCACTCCGCCCCTCCTCGATTTCTCCCCTCGCCTCAACCGCGCGCCCGCATCGGTGCTGACGGTGCCCGTCACCTCCGGCGCTCGCGACATACCCTCACCTCTTCCACACCCTCTCGCGCGTTCCCTGCAACGGATCCAGACCCTAGCTGTCGCCGCTGCTCGGATCGAAGCCGCCGCCAAACCCTAGCTGTCCGCTCGGTTCCTCTTCCACATCGGCGTCGGCGCGGAGGAGAGATCCAGGCCCGCGTGGTCGTGTAGGCCGAAATTTCCGGTTGCTCACGGAGAAGAGGTGAGGGCCTAGCTCCTATTTTTCGCGGTCTGTGTTTACGATTTGATCTCGGTCCATTTTCTGTTTCTGTTGAGGAGTTGTGCGTTTGATTTGGGGGTTTCTGTGACGACTGAAGGGCCTGATCCGGGGTTGTATACTACTTATAGGTACTGTATCTTTTATTACCGAGGGGTTTTGGTAGGGTTTGGGGGGTTAATTGAATATCACGTACTCGTTCGAAGGGATTACTGCTCGCGACTATGATTCTTGCGAGGATGTCGCAGAACCCGTTCCTTTCTAAGTTCCAAAAAGGAAATCACAGTTTAGGCATAGAAGAACTGTTCATGTAAGTAGTTTTTCCATCTCTAGTTACCTGGGTTGCAGAAGCGGGTCCCGCCTTGACCCGCAATACACGAAATAGAGAACAAATTGTACTGCCGTCGTGCATCCCACTTGTAGCTGAATCGTGCTATTCGGAAATGAAATCCGCCCCGCATATCGCGCCGCTTGCCACCCTAGTTACCTGTTCATTCTTCATGTGTGCATGCTTTCATCAGTTAGGATGTAGCTCTATGATATTCGAGTTCTATGCATGAGCTACCACTTTGGCCTTGCAGGATTGCACACTCTAGTGACGCCAGCTTAGAAACGAGCCAGACAATGTGGTAACTTAGCCTCATTTTTTTCTGCTAGTGCCGCAGGGTGGCAATTACTTATGTACGTTGCACATTTGCTTCAATTTTTCATGGATATATAGTACTCCCTCTGTCCTGAAATAAGTGACTTGGGTTTGTATAGATTTGCATGTATCTATACACTAAAATGCGTCTAGATACATGTGAATCTAGACAAATTCAAGAAACTTATTTCAGGATGGAGGGAGTATCGACTATTTGAACCTCGCAACACTAGGATGAAGGTTCTCCTTATTTAGTACTCCCTCTGTTTCAAATTACTCCGCGCGCACGCTTACCTAGGTGGCCTAGTATTCTCTCATTTTTCATCAAAAAATTCTTAGAATTTTTGGTATACGTAGTACATATTTCATACTATCTATTTCAAAAATTCGAGGATTTTTTTGAATGAAAAATGAGGGAGTACTAGTTCACCTACATAAGCGTGCCGGCGGAGTAATTTGAAACAGAGGGAGTACTAAATCTGTTCCATTAGAACGTTTGAGCAAACTAAATGTAGTTTGCCAAAATGTTCTACATTATGGAACGGAGGTAGTAGTTTGGAGGGTCAGTGGTCAATACTCAATGTTGTTTAGCATGCTCAGCTCTGGTGTCTTGTCTTCAGTTATCTTACAAGGCACCAGGGCATGTTCTTTCCTCTTCAATCTTCTTTAATTTATGATGCTATCATTCATTCTTCTGTTGTTGAGTGTTGATCCCTGCAACAGCTGAATTGGTAATAACTAATAACTAGCATGTCTGCAAAGGTATCAAGGTATTATGACCACATACCATATACTTCAGCATTGTCGACAGGTGTATTCACATAGTTAAGCTATGTATGTAGCTTGTGACCAACATAGCAACAGGGTAGTTATGTTTTCGTCCGGTCTTTAACTCTATAGTGTTTAAACTGCTTGATGATAATGATGGTATAGAAATGGTGTACATATTGTTTTTCTATTTTATTTGACAAATTTTAACTTGGCTCATTTTGGTCCCTTAAGATAATAGTTTTGTAAGGTCAATTGATCGGATGATATTGAAGCTAGTATATTGAACTGTAATGTTATCTCATGAGGCAACATGTTTTTCCTTGTCATTATTCTCTGGCTGATACTGTTCCTGTTTCTACTCTGTGTTAGCTATTGACTGGTGAAAGAGCATTTGATGTGAATACTTATCAAAGTTGCTTTAGGTTCTACTGAAGCCTGTAAAGCATCATAACTTGTTTTGCTAGTATTAAGGTTTTGAGTTTTCATTATTGAACTAAGTTGTGTTTTTACTTATTTTTTTGTTGATCACAACCAAGAATAATATGAGTGTGACATTTTGTTTGATTTCTACTACTAGATGTACATATATAGTGATATTTAGCTGTACACATCAAACATGTTATTCAACCCCCATGTGGCTTGGATGCATTTTTTATGGACTTATTTGGACATTTTAGTTATTTCAGAAACTTGCTGCTAGAAAGTCGATGCTTTTGTATTTGACGTCATAGATGCATGATGTCCACTGATACACGACGGTTATGTTTTTTCTTCAGGCTTCTGGAAGTTAATTCTGCTAGGATGGCAGATTGGGCTAATCTTCAGATCGACATTGTTGGTACAGTTATAAGGAAGCTTGACATCCCTGACTATATCAGATTCCGTGCTGTATGCACCTCCTGGAACCGTGTCTGCGCGTGCCGGGATGTATCCAACAATCCAAGGGTAGACCCATGGCTCATGCTCCCCACGAATATGCTCGATGGTGCTAAATTCTTCAGTATACCTGAAAGAAAGAATGAAACTATACGCATCCTGAGTAATGCCACGCTCTTTGGCTCCGTGTGGACTCCTGTTGGTTCTTCCCATGGTTGGCTTCTCTTCTTTAGCCTGACTAAGAGAATCATCCAGTTGGTTAATCCCATCAGCGGCGCTCAGTTCCAACTCCCCCCAGTCAGACTCCATCACTTCTCCAAGGCGGTGTTGCTTGACATGAGTGAGAGCAACTTCAGTGTTGCAGTCATCGATGGCAACCAGAAAGGATATGAAGTGACACGCAAAGGGAGCAAAAGCTGGTCATCTGTTGATTCAAAACATGTTCTGATCGATATCTTCAAGCACAAAAGGCAACTTTACACAATTGACATATATGGTACGGTCGAGTTGTGGGCAGAGCCACCCCGTGCATGGCCGGATGAGGACGGCCTGCTGATGGGTCCACACCTGCATCACAACTTCGTGCCGGATGAGGAACTATATCTGGATGACAACTTTGCGCCGGATGAGGAGGACTTCCCGCTGGGGAACCCACATCTGCATGACAACTTCGCGCCGGATGAGGACGGCCTGCTGGTGGATCTACATCTGCCTCACAACGTTGACCAGCAGAAATTCAACTGCCTGGTGGAGACCCCAGCTGGTGATCTCATGAAGGTCAAGCGCCAATCTCTGAACAAGTTCGCGGTGTGGATCCTGAACAAGGGGACTTCTTCCTTCGAGAGGACCGATGACATTGGGGAATTCACGCTGTTCGTCAGCCACCACAGCTCGTTGTGTCTCCCGGCCAAGGACCATCCGAACCTGAAGGTGAACTGTGTCTACTTCATTGACGGCTACAGGAACCTGTGCGCGTTCAACCTCGAGCATGAGACCAAGGAGCTCGTGGAGGCCCTCGAAGCACCCGGTGCGCAGAATCAGCAAGACATGTACTTGGGCGGGCGCCCATCATCGTTAGATTCATTCTTATGGTTCGTCCCTTCACTGAAATGAGTAAACGCGTGCAAAGGTGAAGTTATCCCCGTGGTACTTATCGTGGCAAAACCAGGTGCCTGAACCTTGAACAGCTCGTCGGTTGCGTTGTAATATGCAGTTTGCTTGTGCTTTCAGACAAAGTTATGCGGCATATCTTAGATTTGCCGTTTTATCTCCGTGTTCGCATTAAGAGTTCACCAGGTGATTGATCTGTAATTATTGAAATCTTGGTTAGACTTGACTTTTAGTCGCTGATATGCGGAGCCCATATGGTATGGCCTACATATCTGTGACTCAAAGTCAGGTGACTTTTGAGGTCCAGTCTGCACCCTGATAACTTGGAAAACCTTCGAGCCATATATATTATAATGGTACTTACCTGGGTCCTAAGTTTCCCTTTCCTCTCCTTCCCTTAGTGTTGAGAGTTGTCTTGAAGAAACCGGAAACCGGGCCGACCCTGAGACCTCTCCGCCGGCGTGGCGGTGGGAAGGCTCCGGATAGTCTAGGGGTGTGTTTGTTAGCTCGGTCCAACCCAGAAAATCTCGTCTCAGCCAAGTTTTAGGTGTTTGTTAGCCCGAGTTTCTTTCCTCCGCCCTGCCCACCTCGCACGGAAACACCCTCTCAGCCCTGTCCGGTTGCGAAGCTGAAAACGAGCTTCGCATGTGGGCAGGGAACGAGCTTCGCATGTGGGCAGGGCTGACCTCGCCCCGAAAATCCTCCCCCGCGCCCCGCGCCTGGACCGAATACAGCAGGGGTCAAGCGCCTGACCCCCATTTCCCCCCTCCCGGACCGCTCTCTATCCCAACCGCCCGCCCTCGTGCCTACTCGCTTCCTCCACGGCGGTCGCCCCTGGCTCTCCTCTCCCCGCGTCGGCCTAGCAGGAGCAAGGGACGCCGGCCAGACATGGCCAACGCCTCCATAGGGACCCGATTGCTTTTCATTTTTATATTTAGGGGTCATTGTGCAAATTTAGACCTCCTCAACATCTCTCACCACATACAACCTACCAAACAACATACACACTCAACTTGTCTCAACAAACACGAGGTACCAAACATGTGAGAAAATCTGAGGTCAGCTTAGCTAGGGTCAGCTTGTGTGAGGGCAGATAGCTATTCTTCACTAGACCAGGCTACCAAACACACCCTAGGTAGTTGGCCCTTCGTGGCGTGTTGGAGCACCGTCTATGTATGTGGCGGCGGCCTCGCCCAGGCTCCAGGTTTGCCTTCCTCTTGGCGCAACTCCTTTGGTCGTTTCTCGCTAGGCAGACACTGCCTCTGCAAATAAGGTAGGCGTCGTGTTTCGTGTGGTGGGGTTGGGTAGCTCCGTGGGATCTAGGTTCTTGGCCGGCCATAGTGGCGAGTAGGAATCTTGATGCGGTGAAGAGGGTGGTGGTGCTTGCTTATTTTTAGTCTTAGTGTCCTGTTTGTAATCTTTGAGGCCTTATCTATAGTTTCCTGCTTTGTAAGGGGCCTCTCTATAACTTGTACCGACCCCTTTGACTAATCAAGCTTCCATGGCCTTCGACTTATCCGTTTCAAAAAAAAACGTGCTCGCTCGATGGCTCCCAGCCGAGGTCTGAGCTTTGGCCAAGTTGCATAAGCAACAGCTAGCCTAGCGTTAGGATTTCGGAAATGATAGGATTCCTCCGGGGGATCGCGCGCCTCGCGTCCCCCGGGTCTACAGGGCGACACGCATCCCTCCAGGTCTGGAATAGAGGCAACTGGCCCCACCTCAACTTTATCTCGTCCTGCACGTTATTCTCCCTTCCCCACGTATTTTTCTCCGTATCTTAGATTTGTTCCGCGCTTGTCACGACCCGGGATCAGGGCTAGACAAATACCAGATCCTCATCTGAATAAGCCTAACATAAATTCCGAAACACGCAGGGAAAGATCGGTAACATTACAGAACATACAAACCATACATTAATAAGGTAAACTCTTAAGAGAGTTACAAACCAGTCATACAAGCCAGGGTCACAGACCCATCATTACATCAAACAACGGAAGCAAACAAGTTGTTCTAAACAACAAACTTAGCAAAGGGCCTAAGAGGCCTTAAACAGAAGTAGCGACCCTTCCATAGATCCTAGGCTGCTGCCCGGGAACCCCGACTACTCGTCGACTTCGACGTAGAAACCACCTTCAGTTGGAGTAGCATCATCTGTAGAAAAACATCAACGAAGCAAGGCTGAGTATGTGGTGTAATCATAAGACTTATGGCTAGTGGAGTTATTTTGCATAAGGCCATCTTTTGTTTTCAAAACAAGAGGGAGAAAAAACTCGTCTAGTCAGATCATTTTCAAAAGGGGATAAGAAGACTACAACTCTAGCTCTTCGGAGTCTTCTTCGATATCCACCAAGAACCATCATCAAACAGAACCTCTCTTCCTGGACTACCCCCTCAACAACCCCGAGGAAGTATTCCGGATCTCACTTTAGTTGGCAAGTTTTATCATTCGGTTATAGTTCTCTATGATCACATAATCTGTTCCCAAGTCGTCCATAACCGTGGACACGGCTTTTCGAAAAGATTAATAACCCTGCAGGGATGCACAACTTTACCCACACGTACCAACCGATTCTTAATGCCTAATTTTTAGCCCTCTTCCTTGGAAGGCCGACAGAGAATGGTTGACCACGACCTTTACCTTACTTTCGCCGAGACCATGAGTCACACACTAGGGAGATGCCGCCATAACGGGTCAAGTCCCGAAGCCAGTCCCTAATGATGTGTGCGGGGTTCAAGATTACGGATGCCGGGCATCTCTTGTTCCCGGCCACGCTTACCTACCTGTTATGAATGCACCTCCTTCACCTCCATTCAAGAACAACCAAGATGCGTATGTCGAATGGAAAGCCCAAACTATGTGACTCATGGAATCTACTGTGCAAGTTAGTGAGTCGAGGGGGCTTCCAGGCCCCCGTGTGGTTGTACGCTCGTCTTGGTTCAAGAGGCGAGAACATCAGGTCCTAAGTGTTGGGGATATGCTATATGGGTATCCATATAGCATGTCTCTTATCCGGCTAACCCGGGTGGCCCACAGTTGGTAGCATGGCCTATGGCCTGCTGGGCGGCCCAGTTAGATGGATCCAGAAGGGAGACCCATGCCGGATAAAGGAAGGCTACGGTTGGAGTCACCGACGTACCCAGAGCCTTGGAGTACAAGACACGCAAGACTAGTAATAGACGGTGTAGGACTCTGTAACCTGTTCGGCTAGGACTTTTCCCTTTAACCCTAGGACCTGTCGACTATATAAGTCGGGCCTATGGGAGCCTTTAGGGCATCGATTCATACAAACTCGCACAGCGAACCTATCTCTGTAACTCGGCGTATTGCCCTTATAGTGATTTATAGCAGGAGTAGGATTCCACCACCGTCGTGGGATCTGAACCTGGGTAAGCTGTGTTACTTCTGCACACAACCGCCCCGCCTTCCCCCACGTCTCTAAACACGCACTGTGAGGACCCCTCCATGGCGTACTCGTCGGCAATACCATGACAGTTGGCGCCCACCGTGGGGCAAGAGGCGCTTCAGGCTCTTCAGCGGGCGAGGACCAAGATTTTCATGGGAATCGGCAAAACCGTAGCCATCGGCCGTGTTCTCTTCTCCGGCAACGTTCCGATCGTCCCTCCTGATGAGTTCTGGATCCCGGTGAAGACGAACCCTACGCGGTGTTTGATCGTTCCTGTCGGAGACATCCACCTCTTCATTGGCGAAACGGACTCGGGCACTAGTTCCCTGGGAGTCGGAGGAGCATCAAGGCCCGCACGGACCGCCTACATGTAGGATACGTTCACGGAAGGATCGATGTCGGATCTCTCTTCGGAGTTTTTCGGCAAAGATCGGAAAAACCCAAGGCCCGCACGGACCGCCTACAGGCAGGATACGTTCGCGGAAGGATCAATGTCGGATCTCTCTTCGGAGTTTGCCGGCAAAGATCAGAAAAATTCAAGGCCCACCCAAACCGCCCCTATGCAGGATATAACGTTGGAAGATCGCTGCAAGTCCGTCGGCTTCGCCCGTGCGTCTGGACAGCAGACATCCAAGTTCGTCGGCGTGGTTACCATCTTGACCTGGTGCGTTGCGTTCAGAGAGAAGGCGAAAACCCTCGCGATTACCTGGCCAGGTGGCTCGGTGTACGAGCCGATCTGGCCCACTACCCTGATGATAACGCTATGTATCACTTTGTGGAAGGACTGGATCGGGGCACGCTTCTCCGACATTCTCTGAGACAACAGCAAGCGGCAGGTCTCCTTACCTTCGAAGGCATGGTGAACACCGTCAATAGCTATGCGGAGGCTGACGCGGCAGCTCAGACAACGCTCTCGCTCGCTGACGGAGCCCCTCCGATTCAGCCACCGCCACCACCGCCTCCGGCCGCCATCGTCGCAACAATGCCGCCACCTCCAGTCATCGTCGCTGCCGTCGCACCTCCACCTCCTGTCATCGAGGAAGTCCTGGTACCCTTCGACTCTATTATTGACGCGCTTTATGCTGACTTCAGTGCAGATTCAGAGGAGATAGATTTTAGCCCAGAAGAGCTAGACTCCGCCATGCAGGAGATGGAGGAGGAGTACGCGCGCGACGAGCAAGCCAACAACATCATCGTATCTTGAGAGGTGTTCGTCATCATTGGGACGACGATGGATGAAGATCAACCCAGACGAGATCCGCCTACCACGTTGGACAAGGGGAAGGGGCCACTTATTGCTGCTGACGATGATCGCGCAAAGGTCATGCCTCCTCCGCCCAACCCATTACAGCAGCCGCAGGAACGCGGCACCGGCCCGAGCAACAACAACACCGCAAACTTGCTGCCTACGGCATCTACCTCTGCAGCGGCCCAAGTCACTCCGGCTGATAGAGTGATGTACGGCAATCTCCTCGTCGAGCCACTGACTGTTGCTCATATCCGAAACGTGACCCAGCTCGACGAGAAGCGCCAGAAGCTGCTGGAGGAAGCGCAGGCCATCGCGGAGCAAGGCACTAAGCTAGATCGAGATCTGGTCAACGCGCAGAAGTCCATAGAGAAAGCTAGAGCAATGGAGGCTGAGTACAAGACTTTTTTGCAGCAGAAGAAGGCCAAGAAAGCTCCGGCTCGCGTCATCAACGATCCTGGTGTACGGCGAAACCTAGGATGGGCTCCCTCGAAGCCGGCACAGGCTAAGCCATACATTGATAGTGAAGGTCAGCAGGTGATGCCCACCCCGCTCCTTAACCTCGTCGTCGCCAAGACCCTCCTGGAGTAGGATAGATCGCCCGAGGCAGTGGAACATGTCTATGACCTAGTGGCCAAGGCGGTGAAGCAGCAGGAAAAGGCCACCTCTCAGAGGCTTGAGTCCGACCCAACGCTTTGCCAGTCTAGCCAGTAAACCGCCAAGGGACAAATCTCCTCTTGATGTCGGGTCCCAGACGGGTTCATCAGAACAAATACAGAGGGATGAGCGCAATAGGAAGGATTCCATCCCCATATCCTCCGACCATGGAGAAAAGGCCCGACCTCGTCGCCCATCGCCACCGCCCCGGTCCCTCCCGACATCGCGAATATCACAAGGCTCACCATCATACGGATATGCCCCCACCAAAGCAGTGTGGCATCGTCATCCGCGACAACACGGGGTAGACCCGTCATGACGGAGAGCGCCACCAAGGACATAGGAGTAGGTCACACCATGACCCTCCGCGTCCGACAAGCAACCATGACAGGCGTGAGGCGTCGCAGGAGGTTAACAGCAAAAAGGCTAACCCACCGCCACCTCCGCCTCCGTCACCACCAAGAAGTCACCATGGTGGAGGAGGCACGCGTCGTTCACGCAACCCATCCCCTGTTGACAAGAAGAAGAAGAACCCGGAGCCATACGATGCATGTTCGCATATCGATAAGATCCACGAAGCCCGGGAAGGACCATACCTAGGACCACGTTGCTTTGGACCTGCAATACGGTCCGCAAATTACCTCAAAGGTTTCCGGATTGACAAGACCATCAAGCCCTATGACGGCACCGCCAAGCCAGCCACATGGTTGCAGGACTACGACAACACGGTGGAGATTGCCGGAGGCAATCCCAACGTCGCCGTCAAGTACCTCCCGTTAATGTTGGCGGGCACGGCCCATCAATGGATCGACGACTTGCCAGAAAAATCTATCTACAATTGGTTAGACATGCAAGAAGCGTTCACCAAAAACTTTGAGGGTGCATACAAGCATCCCTGCACTGTTGGCGATCTACAATGGTGCGTGCAAGAGAAAGACGAGACATCTCGCGCCTACCTCTCCCGCTGGCTGGACATGAAGAATTCCTGCGCAGGAGTGCACGCTCAGACCGCCATGGACGCCTTCATCGATGGGTTGGAAAGGGGCACGTTGCTCCGACATAAGCTGAAGCGCTTGCAGGACAATCACCAGCTTGACTTAAATCAGATGATCCAGTTGGCCAGTGAGTTCGCAGCCGCCGCCAACGATGCTCGCGGCTCTTTGGCGGCAACGGCCGTTCCAACCCAAGCTCGGAGGAACAGCAGTACAAAGTGAAGGGATTCACAGCATAGTAAATCAAAATTTTCTACGGACGCGAACAGAAGGAAAGCCAAGATCTAATCTAGGAGATGCAAACAACGAGATAGATTGGATTAGATCTTCATACCCTTGAAGATTCGCACAGCGGAACGTTCGTCGGAACGTGGGTGATGTAGTCGTACTCGCTTCTCCTCCTCGCGATCCGATCCGATCTAGCACCACAAGTGGCGGTGCCTCCGTGAGATGCACACGTGCAGCACCTCGACGTCTCCTCCTTCCTCGGACCAGCAAGTAGGGTGGAGAGATAGATGGGATCTACAACACGACGGCGTGGTGTATATGGTGGAGAATTTCTGCTGCAGGGCTTCGCCTACAAACAGTCGGGAGGGAGAGAGGAGGGCAGCAGGGCAACTAGGGTTTGGAGGAATGTGTGTGGGGAAGGGGCGCCCTAGCCCTCTATATATAGAGGGGGAGGGGGCGGCCAGCCCTAGCCCCTCCTCCAAGCCTTGGGCCGGCGGCCAAGGGATAAGGAGTGGGGGGATAGGACTCTCCCCCTTCTAGAAACCCTATCTCCAGTTTAAACGAATTTAAACTCTCTAGGATCGTCTGGGCCCTATGGGGCCTTGTGCCCCTGGCCCAATGCGGCCAGGACACTCCCTCATAGGCCCATGCCCCCTCCCGGAAGGTGGGACCACGTTGGCCCCCTTCTGGAAGGTTCTAGAAGCTTCCGGTACAATACCGATTAATCCGGAACAATTCCGAACTCCAAAAACTGCACTGCCTTATATGAATCTTATTCTCCGGACCACTCCGGAACCTCTCGTGATGTCCCGGATCCCATCCGAGACTCGAACAAAATTTATAAACCAATTATCCAATCTATCCTAGCGTCGAGACACGTTAAGTGTGACCTCGGGTTCGAGAATATGCGGACATGATCTTCTATCAATAATCAACAGCGGTCAGGCACCAATATTGACTCCACACATTCATCGATGATCATATCGGATGAACCACGATGCGGATTCAATCAATCCCATATATATATTCCCTTCGTCTCGCGATATTTTACTTGCCGAGATTCGATCGTCGGTATTGTCATCGTAGTTCAATCTCGTTCACAAAGTACTTTACTTGTTCGTAATCCGATATCACTTTGTGATTAACTCCTTAACCACATGCTTGCAAGCGGTGTTGATATCGATTAGAGTGGGCCCGAAGTATACCTCTCCGACTTGGGAGGGACAAATCCCATCTCGATACATACAACCCAACAGATACTTTCCGATCACCCGAGAGACACCTTTATGATCACCCTCTCATAGGATGACGTTTGATGACCTCAAAGCTTTCTTCCGATACCAGGGAGTTGTATTACCTCATGGTCTAAGGAATACAATATTTGACATAGGAAAAGCTTCGCAAAGATGAACACAATGACGCGATCTAATTGCTTCGCTTAGTTTGGGTCTGTCCACCATATCATTCTCCCAATGATATGATCTCATTATCAATTGACAACTCATGTCTATGGTTAGGAAACCTTAACCATCATTGATCAATGAGCTAGTCCATAGAGGCGTACTAGGGACACGGTGTTGTTCACAAACCACACAAGTATTAAAGTTTCCGCTTAATACAATTCTAGCATGGAATATAAACTTTATCATGAACAAGAATTATAATAATAACATCTTTATTATTGCCTCTAGGGCATAATTCCAACACAAAGCGGAAAACCGCTCCAGAAGAAAAGCAATCTACCGACATGGTCGCCATGACTTTTGCAGGACGAGGTGATGGCGGACAACGTGGCCGATGAAGGGGAGCTGGCTGTGGGCAGCAACGAGGAAGTGAAACTGCCTCGGCGCCGCTCCGCGTTCCCCAAACCTACGAGGAGTACCATGATATGCCGTGCCTCGTACACCTCGATGTCAACGGTAAGGCCACTCATACCAACCGACACTGCAAGTTCGTCAACGACCTCAAGGAAGACCCGGAGTCTGGCTATAAGCAAAGTCGGAAGAACAGACCGTGAGGCAAGGGCAAGGGGAAGAAGAAGGAGAAGGAGTCCAAGGATTCAAGTGACATGGATGAGGACGTTGACCCTAAACACGCCGCCAAGAGCGACGACAAGGGCAAGAACCCCTTCGCAAAGAAGGCGCCAGTCTACCACACTTTCCTTGGCACCCCCACCGTCCGACAACAGAAGACCTCTCTGAGGATCCTGATGGCTACCCTACCCCCAGTTCCCCAATACCTGCGCTGGTCGGAGGTTCCAATAACTTGGGACGGGACGGACCACCCAGACCTTATCCCTACGGAGAACCGGTACGCCATGGTCATCAACCCCTTGATTGATGGCGTGGAGTTCACCAAGTGTATGGTGGATAGTGGAAGCAGCATCAACATCATGTACCTGGATACGCTGCAGAAGATGAACTTGACAGAGGCGAACCTAAGGCGGACCAACACCATCTTCCACGGCGTAGTTCCTGGTCGGGAGGCTCGGTCCCTTGGGTGCATTATGTTGGAGATATGCCCTAGAGGCAATAATAAATATAGTTATTATTATATATTTGTGTTTATGATAAATGTTTGCATTCATGCTATAATAGTATTAACAAGGAAACATTAATACTTGTGTGATTTGTAAACTAAATTAGAGTCCCTAGTAAAAGCCTCTTCATAATACTAGCTTGTTGGTTAATAAATGATTGTGGTTTCCCTATCATGAACATTGAGATGTTATTAACAACAAGATCATATCGTTAGGAGAATGGTATGATGGACATACTCCTATAGATAAGCGTAGCATAAAGATCAAGTCATTTTAATAGTTCAATTGCTATATGCTTTCTGATACATAGTAACCTAATTCCTTCGACCATGAGATCATGCTTATCACCATCACCGGAAGGATGCTTTGATGACATCAAACACCACACCGAATCGGGTGGCTATAAAGGTGGCATTGAGTGTTCGGAAAGTATTGGTTGAGACACATGGATCAAGAGTGGGATTTGTCCATCCATATGACGGATAGATATACTCTGGGCCCTCTCGGTGGAATGTCATCCAATTAGCTTGCAAGCATGTGACTGGCTCACAAGGGATCACATATCACGGGAACGTGAAAAGAGTACTTATCAGTAACGAGGTTGAATTAGGTATGCAGAGATACCGACGATCAAAACCTTGGATAAGTAAACTATCGTGAGACAAAGGGAAATTGGTATCATATGTAAGTGGTTCATTCGATCGCAAAGTAATCGTAGAAATATGTGGGAGCCATATGAATTTCTAGATTCCTCTATTGGTTATTGTTCGGAGAAGTGTCTCGATCATGTCCGCATAATTCACGAACCGTAGGGAGACACACTTAAGGATTCGACGTTGTTGAGTAGTTATGGAATGATGAGTAAGAGACCGAATGTTGTTCGGAGTCTCGGATGGGATCCGGGATATCACGAGGATATCCGGAATGGTCTGGAGAATAAGATTCATATAAGGAAAGTCCTGTTTCGGGGTTGGAGAATGCTTCTGGTGTTTTCATCGGCAATGTTCTAGAAGGTTCCGGAATGTCCGACACTCCGGAGGGGAAGGGTACATGAATGTGTCATAACAAGTTGGAATGGTTGCATCATGTACTAGGTGTCATCGCTGAGCAAAATAAAGGGATAAATTAAATCCTAGTTTGAAAAGTCAAACGCCAATTTGAAAAGTCAAACGACTATTTTGCTTGGTGGAGGGAGAGTAGGAAACCTACTTGGGGAGGAAGTCCCTCTCCCTCCACCGCCGGCCAAGGAGGCCGAGTTGGGGAGGGACTCCCCTCCCCATGGCCGCGCCCTCCCACCTATATAAGGAGGGGCAGGGCTGCCCCTCCAAGACCTACACCTTGCCCTCTCTAAACCCTAGCCCCAAGCCGCTGGCGTCACCACCTCCTGCTGCTGCCGCCGCTGCCGCCTAGGGCAAACCCTAGCCGCCGATCTGGGCTTTCCCAATCCCTAGCCGCTGTCCTAGCCCTCTCTCCTTGGTGTGTCTAAACCCTAGATCACCGAGGCCTCTCTCATAGTCCACCATACTCGCTCCGGCTTAAGGCGAAGCCCTGCGAGATCTCCCCTCTACTTCCGGTACCACGCCGTCGTGCTGCCGTAATCGCGTGGAGAGTGCTATAACCTCCGCTGCCTGCTGGAACAAGGGAGAGGAAGGTCTTCGTCGAGTACCGAATGTGTGA
The DNA here is from genome assembly GCA_023614405.1 of Avena insularis. Classification (NCBI taxonomy): domain Eukaryota; kingdom Viridiplantae; phylum Streptophyta; class Magnoliopsida; order Poales; family Poaceae; genus Avena; species Avena insularis. The sequence continues at coordinate 21,754,903 of CM042689.1, read as the reverse complement.
CCGATCAAGGAGTGCTTTGCGGAGCAACGCAGGGAAGGATCGTCTACGCGATCTTGAGATCGGGAAGAGTACGACTACATCACCCACGAGAATCCGCTCTCGTTAAACACTTTGGAATCATCGAGGGTGAGTTATTCTATCGACTCGTTGCTACAATCTAGTAGATAGATCTTGGCTTGTTTGTTTGTATGCGGTAGAATTTTTTTGTTTTCCATGCTACGAACCCCTACACATTACACTTCAGGTTGCCTTTGGCGGTGTTAACAATTACCGCCAAGAGTGCATGACCTTCGAGGTGGTCCCCTTCAAGAGCGTGTACCACGTCATATTCGGCCGCGACATATTCCACATGTTCATGGCCAAGCCATGCTTCGTCTACAACAAACTCAAGATACCCGGACCAAACGGTGTCATCACCGTATCCGGAAGCTTTACCAAGGCAAGGGACTGCGAGATCAATGAAGCAGCCGTTGCGGAAGCTGTCCTCTACAGCAAAGAATTCAAAGAGATCCAGAGCAAGGTCGATGACTCAGAGATGCCCGCGTCGAAGAAGCAGATCTCCGACTCCGCTCCTGCGTTCAAGGCCGCCATCGAGACCAAGCCGGTGGAACTTGTGGTAGGCGATGCCTCCAAGACCACTGCCATTGGGGCGAACCTGGATCCCAAATAGGAAAGCGCTCGTCGAGTTCCTCCGTGAGAATAGGGACATCTTTGCCTGGCAACCTGCCGACATGAAAGGTGTACCTAGGGAACTTGCCGAGCACATCTTAAACATTGATCCAAAATCCAAACCAGTGAAACAACCTCTACGAAGCTTTGGAGATGAGAAGAGACGCGCCATTGGCAAAGAGATAGCTAGGTTACTTAAGGCTAGATTTATCCGAGAAGTCCTTCACACCCAATGGGTGGCCAATCCTGTACTTGTCCCTAAAAAGGGAACCAATGAATAAAGAATGTGCGTTGATTACACCGGCTTGAACAAAGCATGTCCCAAAGATCCGTTTGCTTTCCTCGCATTGACCAAGTCATTGACTCGACGGCTGGCTCGAAACTTTTGTGTTTTCTCGATGCATACTCAGGATACCACCAGATCAAGATGAGGAAGTCGGACCAATTGGCCACTTCATTCACTACCCCATACAGCACATTTTGCTATGTTACGATTCCCTTTGGGCTGAAAAACGCAGGTGCTACATACCAGCGGACAATGCAACGTTGCCTTCACGACCAAATTGGTCGGAACGTTCACGCCTATGTGGACGACATTGCGGTGATGTCTAAAAAGTCAAATGACTTAATCTCTGACTTGAAAGAAACCTTTGATAATCTCCGGAAATACAACATGATGCTTAACCCTAAGAAGTACGTCTTCGGGGTTCCAGCAGGCAAATTGTTGGGATTCATCGTTTCCCAACGCGGAATCGAGGTTAACCCGGAGAAAATCAATGCCATCTTAAACATTCACTGTCCGACATGCCTAAAGGATATCCAACGACTAACAGGTTGTGTTGCAGCAGTTAGTCGGTTCGTCAGCCGACTTGGAGAGAAGGCTCTGCCGCTGTACAAGTTGCTGAAGAAGGCGGCCAAATTCACGTGGACGGACGAAGCAGATGCAACATTGAAGAAGCTCAAGGAAACTCTTTCCTCAGCGCCCATCCTTGCAGCACCCAAGCCTGGAGAGCCCCTGTTAATATACATGGCGGCAACCAACCGGGTAATCAGCGTCGTCGTCGTGGTAGAGCGGAAGGAACCTGGATATGAGCACGGAGTTCAACGACCAGTTTACTACGTAAGCGAGGACTTGACGGAGTCCAAGCAGCATTACCCGCACTACCAGAAGATAGCTTATGGAGTATTCCTTGCTTCTCGGAAGCTGAGGCATTACTTTCAGGAACACCCAATCACAGTGGTGAGAAAGACTCCACTGTCCGGCATCATTAACAACAGCGATGCCACAGGAAGGGTCGCGAAGTGGGGCATTGAACTTGCCGCCTTCGAGATCACCTACAAGAGACGTGACGCTATTAAGTCACAAGACTTGGCAGATTTTGTTACAGATTGGACGGAGATGCCATATGCTACTCCGTTGCCGGAACCAGAGTACTGGGTGATGCACTTTGACGGATCAAAGCTGCTCAACGGCTCGGGGGATGGTGTATTGCTACAGTCACCGATAGGAGACAAGCTACACTACGTTCTGCAGATCCACTTCGAGGCTACAAACAACATGACGGAGTATGAATCACTCATTCACGAACTACGTGTAGCCAAGGATATTGGCATCAAGCGCATAGTTTGCTGTGGAGATTCCGACTTGGTTGCCCAGTGGTCGCACACGGAATGTGCGGAACCCTATGATGGCGGCATATCGAGACGAAGTGGACGAGATAGCCAAGAGCTTCTTGGGCTACGAAGTCAAGTATGTGCCTAGGGAGCAAAATGAGGTGGCTGATCTGTTGTCTAAGCTTGGATCAAGGCACAAGCAAATTCCGCCAGGAGTTTTCCTAGAGCATCTGCGCACACCATCCGTGAAGGGAGCCGGCATCGACAACCCGGATAGGGCTGACTCTTTCGTCAACATGGTGAGCAAGGTCTCTCCTTGGACAAAACCATTCATGGAATATCTCGAACACGGAACTTTGCCTGACGACGAGGTCGAAAGACGACAAATAGTACGACGAGCAAAGGGTTATACCATAATCAATGGGCAACTCTATAAACGGAGCACTACTGGTGTATACCTAAAGTGTGTTTCCCAGCTAGAAGGTATGGAAATACTACGCGAAATCCATCTCGGAGATTGCGGGCATCACACCGCTCCTCGATCGTTGGTCGCTAAAGCCTTCCGGCAAGGATTCTACTGGCTGACCGCGAAGGAGGACACCGACAAGCTGGTTGAGACATGCATGGGATGCCAGTATTATGCCCGACAACCACATGTTCCTGCTGAAGAATTGCGAACAATACCAATAACTTGGCCGTTTGCAGTCTGGGGGCTAGACATGGTGGGACCATTACAAACGGCACCATGTGGATTTACACATCTGCTTTTAGCAGTTGATAAATTCACTAAATGGATAGAAGCTAAACCCATTAGAAAGCTTGATGGGGCAACTGCCCTTAGGTTTGTCCGGGATCTAGTGGTGAGATTTGGTCTCCCACACAGCATTATCACCGACAACGACATCAACTTGTCACTCGGAGAAGTGGAAGCTTATTGTTGGGAGAAAGGCATCCGACTTGACCTTGCATCTGTGGCACACCCACAATCCAATGGTCAGGTTGAGCGAGCTAATGGATTAATTCTGCAGGGAATCAAACCACGTCTTGAGGCACCGCTACATAGAGCAGCTGGAGCCTAGGCAGAAGAATTGCCATCTGTGCTATGGAGTTTACAAACTACACCCAACAGATCCACCGACTACACCCCTTACTTCATGGTATATGGAGCAGAAGCCATCCTGCCTTCCGACATACTTCACGATGCACCAAGAGTTGCCGCCTACGACGAAGATGACGCTGAAGAATCTAGACGCCTAGATGTGGACCTTCTTGAGGAGGAGCGCGTTTTGGCATGCCAAAGATCCGCCATCTACCAGCAGAAGCTACGCAGCTACCATAGTCGCTGCGTCCGGCATCGCTCATTTAAAGAGGGGGATTTGGTGCTCCAACTTAAGCAGAAGAAGTCACATAAGTTATCCCTACCATGGGAAGGACCGTCCATCATAAGCAAGGCGCTACTCAATGGGTCTTACTACCTCGTTGACAATCGTGAACTGAAGGATAGACCCAACGAGGATCATAAGCGTAAGCGACGTAACCCAGATGATGATTACCCGGAGCTTGATCGCCATGGAACATAGCACATCTACGTCCTTTTTACACTTAGCATTTTTTATCTAATTGTGTACCTCTTATATGATCAATAAAATAAAGCTCTCTGGTTCACTCATATTTCTGAGTCTTTTACCTCCTTTAGTGTTCATTTTTGGATCATGTAAAACCTTTATGCACAAGTTTTGTGATTGCACTTGTGAAAATTCCGCCTACGGGCGTTAGCTTAAGTTTTCTGGTCTACACGTTCTTTGTCGTTCTTATGTGGATTCTGGAGTAGTGACTTTCGGCACTTATTGTCGGCGATTTTGTGCTTAGGTTATTGACAGTGCCATTGGGCATCATCACTTAAGCGCATGGTTCGGACAACGAGTCTTCCAACTCATGAAAAGTCAAGCATAAGAACCAAAGTAATGGATAAGCCATCACTTGCTTAAAAAATATATACATGCTGGAAATTAGTTCTTGAGTAGCAGGAAATAACAACCATTGTTTTCTGCCTTAAGTTACATAAATAAGTTTTTTCCGCATATACACCAAAGGTGAAACAAATATTACAAAGTTGTTTTTCATTCCTTTGGCGCAGGCGACTTGGAAGCAGCGTCATCACCAGCAGGAGAACCACCCTCGAAGTAGGCGGTGTGAAGAGACTCGGAGGAGCTTTGGTTGCCGCCATCAATGGTGTTCATTGGCACGAAGACATTGATATCGACCAAGTCGGTAACTCTGGTGTCATAACCCACGAGCGACGACAAGATGGATTCATGGTTAATATCTTTGCCATCGTCGTCTACGTCGGGAATGCCAGAGGTTACCGTGTCGATGTCGGCATCTTCGTAGTGTGCCTTCACAATTGACAGCGCCATCCTTGCACCAGCCCATGCATATCAAGCTTTCTAGCTTGTGATACGCTCGGGGGCTCGGCGCAGGATCTCCGAGTACTTCGCCATAGAGTCCGATGCTTTAATGTTGATTTGAAGGGGCTTGGCGATCTCTTTCGCTTGCGCGATGGCGGTGTTAATGAAGTTGCCAGCAAGAACCATGCATTCATTGGCCGGAGGAGGCGAACGGGTCAAACCCATAGGAGCTGCAAAATTCGACAAGGAGCACATGAGTTCAACAATTTAGAGCATTCAGACTACAGAAATCCAAGCCGGAGAAAACTTACTGAAGATGCTGGCCTCAGCCTGCCAGAGGGTGTCCGCCAAGGATTCTTTCTCTTGTTGGAGGAGCTTATACGCCTCACTATGGCATTGGTTCTCCTCATCGGCAGCTTGCTTATGATATTTTAAGATCACAATCTCCTCCTTCAAGCGATTGATTTCCTCGGTGGCGGAGTCCTGCAGGACCTTCATTGACTCCTCATGCATTTTCAGCATGTCCTTCCTCTCCTCCTTAAGGATCTTGTTTTTGCTATCCAGCTGCTGAATGTGCTTGGATTGCTCGACAATGTCCTTAGCCTTGGCAACATGTTCTACAAGTCGGAGAATTCAAAGTACACAGTGAGTACTCGGAGAATATGAGCACAAAACCAAGACGGAATGCGAAAAAAGAAAACAGACGCTTGTTCTTGATGATATGTTCCTTCAAAAAGGCAGTTTTACCCTTTTCGGCTTCAAGGTCTGCGCGCATATTCTGATACTTGTCATTGGCCATGCCCCGCCGAGCATTCTCATTCTGTGGGAAAAAAAGGAAAAAGTTAAACGTTGTTTGGTCTACTTGGAGCCTCTAGCCGGAAATTTTCCACCTAGACGCTCGGGGGCTACAGCGAGAGTTTTTTTGACTTAGCAATATGCTTAGCTTTTCTTTAAGCATCTAGTCGGAACTAATTCAGTTACAACTAGAAGCTTGGGGGCTACAGTGTAAAGTTTTTTAACTCGAATATATGCTTAGCTTTCCTTTAAAGCATCTAGTCGGAACTAACTCAGTTACAACTAGAGGCTTGGGGGCTACAGTATTGAAATTTATAAACACTGCGTATGCTACTCTTAAAGCATCTAGTCGGAATAATTCATTCCATCTAAATGCTTGGGGGATACAGTGAGAAGTTTTCTAGCTTAGTCACTTTGAGAGCATCTACACGCAAAGACCTATGGTTTTCTGTCTACATCCTCGGGGGCTGCAGTGGGATATTCATATAAAATGCAAAAGGCAAATACAACTTAAGAGTGCAATGATCTTGAGATTGGTAGCGCTCTCGGCCAGCAGCTTGCCAAAGGATATGTTGTTTCCTCGCAAGATATCTGCTTGTTGGAAGAGCTCCTCAAGACCGCACGTCGAAGATGTCGGTGCTACACCAGGAACCAGAGTTGTGCTACTCGGAGTAAGTGCCGGGTAGACTATCTTCGGGAACTCAAAAGGTTTCTGGGGAGCAAGGGCGCCACCTTCGGCAGAAGTACCGGCTTCCACCACCGCCTTACCGCCACCGATGGCATCCTTAGCCGGAGCTTCAGCCATTTGGTGGGCGGTACTCTCCTGCGTCGCATGCTCGTCGACAATAGCGACCTTGGTAGAGGCACCCGAGTCCACTTCCATGGTGGAAGGACCAGATGCCTCCTTAGCTTGTGAACTTGTCGGGGCAGACGAGGGCTTGACGGAGGGAGTGGTAGGGGCGATGGCGGGAGATGCATCGCGATGCAGCATATCCTTGATGGTTTTAGAAGCCCCCGATGTTTTGGAGGTCTTCTTGAGGATGGTCGTGGCTTTCTTCCTGAAACGTGCGAAATGCATAAGTACAGGAGCAAGACAGATAAATAGACAATGTCGGAGGAAAATAAGCTTACACAAGTGGGGGTGCTTTGGCAAAAGGGATCCCGATGGTTTTTCTTTTCTCCGCCTCTAGGGTGGCGGTAGTATTTTTGGAGGCTCCACCCTCCGTCTTCTTCTTCTTGCCTCCGTCGGCAGCGTCAGAGGTGGAGCTCTTCCGCTTTTGCGCCACCGGAGCATCGTCGTCGGACACGACAGTGACTTCCTTCATCTTTGGTCTGTAGATTTTGGGAGCCATGCTGTCCTCATCTATGTCGCAAAGCTGTTAAGTGAAGAGCCACCATGTTAGATGAGATGACAGTTGCTAGATGGAAGAACTGGAGTATATGTCATACACGGAAAATAAACAGTTACCTTTGGGCACTTGCCGTCTACAAACATGTCGTAGGTGATGGCGAAGCCACGCTTCTTCTCCTTCACCTTGACGATGTCCTTAAGACGGAGCTTGACGGAGTCGCTCAAGAAGTTGTCCACGGAGATGCGGAGGCTATCCCTTCTGTCACTGGTATACTCGTGCATGAGCTTCGTGCGGTGCTGCAGAGGTTGGATTCGCCTGATGAACCAGCACAAGGCTAGGTCCAAGCCGGTCAAACCTGTCTCTATGAACCATTCGATCCGCCTTATAGCACAAGAAGCGTCGAGGTCAGAGGGAAGGGAGGCTTGGGATCTCCATGACGAGGCTTCAGCGGCGGCTCCATCGATGAAGTATGGGTACGTTACTTCTCGGTTAGCCAGAGGGATATCTGGGCCGTAGAAGTAGGTACGCTGCCAATTCTTGCAGGACTCATGGCCGACGATGTCGGGGAACCGCCAGCTAGGACAGATCTTGAAGCTTATGGTGCCATAGTTCCTAAGTTCGTCCTTGCTAGCTCCGGCTTCATGTTTGACGGTGAAGAAGTACACGAAGAGATCTAGCCTAAGCCTTATCCCTAAGTAACCCTCGCAGAGCGCCGTGTAGTTGCTAAGCGCTAAGATACTATTGTTGGAGATATGCCCTAGAGGCAATAATAAATGTAGTTATTATTATATATCTTTGTGTTTATGATAAATGTTTACATTCATGCTATAATAGTATTAACAAGGAAACCATTAATACTTGTGTGATTTGTAAACTAAATTTGAAGTCCCTAGTATAGCCTCTATACTTCACTAGCTTGTTGGTTGATTGATGATTGTGGTTTCCCTATCATGAACATTGAGATGTTATCAACAACAAGATCATATCGTTAGGAGAATGATATGGTGGACATACTCCTATAGATAAGCGTAGCATAAAGATCAAAGTCATTTCAATAGTTCAATTGCTATATGCTTTCTGATACGTAGTAACCTAATTCCTTCGACCATGAGATCATGCATATCACCTTTACTGGATGGATGCTTTGATGTCATCAAACACCACACCGTAATGTGGGTGGCTATAAAGGTGGCATTGAGTGTTGGAAAGTATTGGTTGAAACACATGGATCAAGAGTGGGATTTGTCCATCCACATGACGGATAGATATTCTGGGCCCTCTCGGTGAAATGTCATCCAATTAGCTTGCAAGCATGTGACTTGGTCACAAGGGATCACATATCACGGAACGAGAAAAGAGTACTTACCGATGTGAGGATGAACTAGGTATGCGAGATACCGGCGATCATAACCTCGGATAAGTAACATATCGTGAGACAAAGGGAAATTGGTATCGTATGTAAGTGGTTCATTCGATCGCAAAGTAATCGTAGAAATATGTGGGAGCCATATGAATTTCCAGATTCCTCTATTGGTTATTGTTCGGAGAAGTGTCTCGATCATGTCCGCATAATTCACGAACCGTAGGGAGACACACTTAAGGATTCGACGTTGTTTGAGTAGTTATGGTATTATGAGAAAGAGACCGAATGTTGTTCGGAGTCTCGGATGGGATCCGGGATATCACGAGGAGATCCGGAATGGTCCGGAGAATAAGATTCATATAAGGAAAGTCCCGTTTGGAGTAGCGGAATGATTCCGTGTTTACATCGAACATTCTAGAAGGTCCTGAATGTCCGCACTCCGGAGGGGGAAGGGTACATGAATGTGTCATTACATATTGGAATGATTGCATCATGTACTAGGTGTTCTTGCTGTCCAAAATAAAGGGTTTATTTAAATCCTAAATTGAAAAGTCAAACGACTAGTTTGAAAGTCAAACGGCAATTTTGGGAAGTGGGAAAAGAGGAGGATTGGTGGAGGCCGAGTTGGAGGAGGTTCCTCCTTGGCCGGCGCACCTCCCAAGGCCGACTTGGGGAGGAACTCCTCCCCTTGGCCGGCCAGCCCTCCCACCTATATAAGGAGGGGCACGGCTCCCCTCCTAAGACACACAAGTTCCTATCCTCTAAACTAAACCCTAGACCTAAACCCCGGTTTAGAGCTATTTCGGTTTAGAGCCTTCTAATTGGTTTAGAGCCTTCTAATTGGTGTGTCTAATTACTAGACCACTAATAGCCTCTCTCATAAGCTCCACCATACTTACCGGCTTAAGGCGAAGCCTGGGATCTCCCTCTACTTCCGGTACGCCGTTGTGTCTTTGCCGGAATCGCGAGAGAGTGCTACAACCTCCATTTTCTTTGGAACAAGGAGAGGAAGGTCTTCGTCGAGTACCGAACGTGTGACCGATCAAGGGAGCGCTGGGAACCTTGCGCGGAAGGATCGTCTGCGATCTTGAGATCGGAAAGAGTACGACTACATCACCCACGAGAATCTGCTCTCGTTAAACACTTTGGAATCTTCGAGGGTGAGTTATTCCATCGACTCGTTGCTACAATCTAGTAGATAGATCTTGGCTTGTTTGTTTGTATGCGGTAGAAAATTTTTGTTTTCCATGCTCTGAACCCCTACAATGTATCGAGCCGTGTCTATATGTAGATCTGTTGCAGTAGAACACAATGGTCATTGTGGGCGTTGATGCTTTTATTGTAGCTTTTGTGTACTTTGCATCTTGCGGTATGTTGGGATGAAGCGGCCGGGCTAACCTTACATGACATCGTTCATGAGACTTGCTCCACGCTAACATGCAACTTGTATTGCATAAGTGGCTTTATGGGTGCTGTTTCTCCTAGCATAGTAAAGATCCAATTTACAACGGGTGATCAACAATGCTAGTATCAATGTTGTGGTTCTTGTTCGTAAGTTAGAACGACACTTATTGAAAGCCCCAAACCACGTAAAATATGCAAAGAAAGTAGAAGCGTCTAACTTTGTTTTGCGAGGGTGTCTGATGATGTGATATGGCCATGATTGTGATTATATTTGATGTATGCAATGTTCCTTATTGTAAGTTGGCAACGGCGAGAATATATGGTTGTCTTTAATTTACATTAAGACCTGCGTGTCTATTCAAAATAGTTGTAATAGTTGAAGCTGGTGGGCGACAACCATGAAGAAGCGTCATTGACCTTGATGCTATGCGGTGATGATGGAGATCATGTTCGTGCTTGAAGATGGAATCGGAAGCACAAAGAAGAAAAGGCCATATCATATCACATATTATGAATTGCATGTGATGTTAATCCTTTATGCATCTTGTATTGCTTAGTAGACAACGGTAGCATTATAAGATGATCCCTCATGCACATAAATTTCAAGTTCTAAAGTGTTCACCCTTAGTATGCACCGTTGCCAAAGCTTGCTGCTTCGAAGCACCACGTGATGATCGGGTGTCTTTGATTCCAGTGAATACAACGTAAGCAAGCCAGATTTGCTTATGCGGTAGCTAAGGTTTGATCTTGACGAGCCTAGCATGTACAGACATGGCCTCAGGAACACGGATCGCCGAAAGGTAAAGCATGAATCATATAGTAGATATGATGAACATGATGATTGTTCGCCATTAAAACTATATCAACTCTCGTGATGATCGGTGTTGATGTAGTGGATTTGGTTCGTGTGATCACTAAAACAATGTGAGGGATGTTGTTTTGAGTGGGAGTTCACCTAGTTTAATTTCATTAATTAATTTGAACTCAATTTGTCATAAACTTAGTCTAAAACTATTGCAAATATGTTGTAGATCAATGGCAGCCCTACCATCAATTTTAATGCGTTCCTAGAGAAAGAAAAGTTGAAAACAATGGAAGCAACTTCATGGATTGGTTCCGCAATTTGAGGATTGTCCTCACAGCTGGTAATTTGACCTATGTCTGGATGCACCGCTAGGTGACCCACTGCGGTGATGCTACCGATGAAGTAAAGAATGTTTACCTCGCTCGGAAGAATCGGTACTCCATAGTTCAGTGCTATCTTGTATGGTTTGGAATCGAGCTTGAGAAAAGGTTTGAAGAGTCGGACCCATATGATATTGTCGAGGATCTCAAATTAATTTTGAGACTCATGCGGCAATTGAAAGTTATGAAGCTTCGAAAAGTTCTTTAAGCGCAAGATGGAAGAGGGTAGCTCGTCGGTGAGCATGTGCTTAAGATGTCCAGGCACGCAAATAAACTTCAAAGTTTGGGAATAGTGATTCCTAATACTTTGGGGTTTACCGCATCCTCAATCACTACCACCAAGTTACAAGAACTTTGTGATGAACTACAACATGCGTAACATGAACAAAGAGTTGCGAACTATTTGCTATGTTAAAATCTGCGAAGTGGAGATCAAGAAAGAGCACCAAGTGTTGATGGTCAATAAGACCACCAAATTCAAGAAAGGCAAGTCTAAGCGAAGGGACACTTCAAGAAGGGTGGTAAGAAAGTTACCACGACGAAGAAGACCAAGGCTGGACCTAAGCCTGAAACCGAGTGCTTTACAGCAAGGGAGAAGGTCCTTTGAGCGGAATTGCCCAAAGTACTTGGCGGATTTGAAGAACGGCAACATCAAGAAGAAAGGTATATCTGATATACATGTTATTGATGTGTATCTCACTAGTATTCGTAGTAGTGCACAGGTATTTGATCTTGGTTGGTTGCTCATATTTGTAACTCGAAATAGAGCTGCAGAATAAACGGAAGCTAGTGAAGAACGAGGTGACGATGCACGTGGAAGCGGATCAAAGGTTGATGTGATCGCTGAAGACGCTACCTCTTCATCTACCATCGGGATTAGTTTTATACTTAAATAATTGTTATTTGGTGCCTGCGTTGAGCATGAACATTATATCGGGATCTTGTTTATTGCGAGACGGTTACTTGTTTAAATCCGAGAATAATGGTTGTTCGATTTATATGAGTAATATGTTTTATGCACATGCACCTTTGATAGATGGTCTATTCTTGTTGAATCTCGATAGTAGAAATACACATATTAATAACATTGAAGCTAAACGATTGAAATCAAGCGATAACTACCTATATGTGGCCTTGTCGTCTTGGTCACATTGGAGTGAAGCGTATGAAGAAACTCCATTCCGATGGACTTCTTGAATCACTTGATTTTGAATCACTTGAAAGATGCGAAGCATGTCTGATGGGTAAAATGACTAAGACTCCATTTTCTGGTATGATGGAGCGAGCTATGGACTTATTGGAAATCATACATACCGATGTGTGTGGTCCAATGAGTGTAGCATCACGCGGTGGTTATCGTTATGTTCTTACCTTCACGGATGACTTGAGTAGATATGGGTATATCTATTTCATGAAACATAAGTCCGAAACTTTCGAGAAGTTTAAGGAGTTTCAAAGTGAGGTAGAGAATCAACGTAACAAGAAGATTAAATTTCTACGTTAAGATCGAGGAGGTGAATATCTAAGTTCTGAGTTTGGCGAGCATTTGAAGAAATGTGGAATACTTTCGCGATTGACACCGCCGGAACACCACAGCGTAATGGTGTGTCTGAACGTCGTAATCGAACTCTCTTAGATATGGTTCGTTCTATGATGTCACTTACAGATTTACCACTATCATTTTGGGGTTATGCATTAGAAACAGCCGCATTCACTTTAAATAGGGCACCGTCTAAATCCGTTGAAACGACACCATATGAATTATGGTTTGGGAAGAAACCTAAATTGTCGTTCCTTAAAGTTTGGGGATGCGAAGCCTATGTAAAGAAGTTACAGCCGGACAAGCTTGAACCCAAAGCGGAAAAATGCGTCTTCATAGGATACCCGAAGGAAACTATTGGGTATACCTTCTATCATAGATCCGAAGGCAAAATCTTCGTTGCTAAGAATGGATCCTTTCTAGAGAAGGAATTTCTCTCGAAAGAAGTGACTGGAAGGAAAGTAGAACTCGACGAGGTTGTCGAACCTTCTCTCGAAATTGCGAGTAGCGCAGCACCGGAAGAAATTCCCGTGGTGCCTGCACCAATAAGAGAGGAAGCTAATGATGGTGATCATGAAACTTTGGTTGAAGTTGCTACAGAGCCTCGGAGGTCAACGAGAAATCGTACCACTCCAGATTGGTATGATTCCGTTATGAATGTCATGTTGGTGGACAACACCGATGACCCCGAGACATATGAGGAAGCGATGATGAGCCCAGATTCCAATAAATGGCAAGAAGCCATGAAATCCGAGATTGGATCCATGTACGAAAACCAAGTATGGACTTTGGTGGACTTACCAGATGGCCGTAAGGCTGTCGAGAACAAATGGATTTTCAAGAAGAAAACAGATGCTGATGGTAATATTACTGTCTATAAAGCTCGACTTGTCGCAAAAGGGTTTCGACAAATTCAAGGAGTTGACTACGATGAGACTTTCTCACCGGTAGCGAAGCTAAAGTCTGTGAGGATTATGTTAGCAATCGCTGCATATTATGATTATGAGATATGGCAGATGGATGTCAAAACAGCATTCCTCAATGGAGACATTGATGAAGAGTTGTATATGATACAACCCAAAGGTTTTGTCGATCCTAAAGATGCTAACAAGGTATGCAAGCTTCAACGGTCCATCTATGGATTGAAGCAAGCATCCAGTTGGAATCAACGTTTTGATAAGGTAATCAAAGTTTTGGTTTTATACAAACTTATGGAGAAGCTTGTATTTACAAGAAAGTGAGTGGGAGCTCAGTAGCATTCTTAATCTGTATGTGGATGACATATTGTTGATTGGGAATGATGTAGACCTTCTTAATAGTGTCAAAGAGTATTTGAATAATAGTTTTTCAATGAAGGATCTTGGCGAAGCAGCTTACATATTAGGCATAAAGATTTATAGAGATAGATCGAAACGCCAAATATCATTGTCACAAAGTACATATTTGGACAAAGTTCTAAAGAGGTTTGGAATGGAAGATAGCAAGAAAGGGTTCTTGCCCATGGTGCTAATCGACCTTGAGTAAAACTCAAAGTCCGACATCGGCGAAGATAGAGAAAGGATGAGTAAGACTCCTATGCCTCAGCCATAGGATCTCTAATGTATGCCATGCTATGTACTAGACCCGACATCGCATATGCTGTTAGTCTAACTAGCAGATATCAAAGTGATCCGAGTGGATCATTGGACATGATCAAAAACATCCTTAAGTACTTGAGAAGAACTAAGGATATGGTTCTTTCTTATGGAGGTGATGAACAACTCGTTGTTAATGGTTATACCGATGCTAGTTGGAACACCGATCCGGATGATTCTAAATCACAATCTGGATATGTATTTATTTTGAATGGTGCAGCAGTTAGCTGGAGGAGTGCAAAGCAAAGCATTGTGGCGAGATCTTCAACTGAATCGGAATACATGGCTGCTTCGGAGGCTTCACAAGAAGCGATATGGATGAAAGAGTTCATTACAGAGCTGGGTGTGGTTCCTAGTGCGCTGGACCCAATGTCTATCTACTGTGATAACATGGGCGCCATAGCCAATGCGCAAGAACCAAGGTCACACAAGAAGCTGAAGCATATCAAGCTGCGTTTCCACGCTATTCGAGAACATATCCAGGATGGGGATATAAAGATTTGCAAAGTACACACAGATCTGAATGTGGCGGATCCGTTGACTAAACCTCTCCCGAGGGCAAAACATGACCAACACCAAACTGCCATGGGTGTTCGGTATATTACCATGTAATCTAGATTAGATGACTCTAGTGCAAGTGGGAGACTGTTGGAGATATGCCCTAGAGGCAATAATAAATGTAGTTATTATTATATATCTTTGTGTTTATGATAAATGTTTACATTCATGCTATAATAGTATTAACAAGGAAACCATTAATACTTGTGTGATTTGTAAACTAAATTTGAAGTCCCTAGTATAGCCTCTATACTTCACTAGCTTGTTGGTTGATTGATGATTGTGGTTTCCCTATCATGAACATTGAGATGTTATCAACAACAAGATCATATCGTTAGGAGAATGATATGGTGGACATACTCCTATAGATAAGCGTAGCATAAAGATCAAATTCATTTCAATAGTTCAATTGCTATATGCTTTCTGATACGTAGTAACCTAATTCCTTCGACCATGAGATCATGCATATCACCTTTACTGGATGGATGCTTTGATGTCATCAAACACCACACCGTAACAGGGTGGCTATAAAGGTGGCATTGAGTGTTCGGAAAGTATTGGTTGAAACACATGGATCAAGAGTGGGATTTGTCCATCCACATGACGGATAGATATTCTCTGGGCCCTCTCGGTGAAATGTCATCCAATTAGCTTGCAAGCATGTGACTTGGTCACAAGGGATCACATATCACGGAACGAGAAAGAGTACTTATCGATGCGAGGATGAACTAGGTATGCAGAGATACCGACGATCATAACCTCGGATAAGTAACATATCGTGAGACAAAGGGAAATTGGTATCGTATGTAAGTGGTTCATTCGATCGCAAAAGTAATCGTAGAAATATGTGGGAGCCATATGAATTTCCAGATTCCTCTATTGGTTATTGTTCGGAGAAGTGTCTCGATCATGTCCGCATAATTCACGAACCGTAGGGAGACACACTTAAGGATTCGACGTTGTTTGAGTAGTTATGGTATTATGAGAAAGAGACCGAATGTTGTTCGGAGTCTCGGATGGGATCCGGGATATCACGAGGAGATCGGGAATGGTCCGGAGAATAAGATTCATATAAGGAAAGTCCCGTTTTGGAGTAGCGGAATGATTCCGGTGTTTACATCGGGAACATTCTAGAAGGTCCCAGAATGTCCGGCACTCCGGAGGGGGAAGGGTACATGAATGTGTCATTACATATTGGAATGATTGCATCATGTACTAGGTGTTCTTGCTGTCCAAAATAAAGGGTTTATTTAAATCCTAAATTGAAAAGTCAAACGGCTAGTTTGAAAGTCAAACGGCAATTTTGGGAAGTGGGAAAAGAGGAGGATTGGTGGAGGCCGAGTTGGAGGAGGGTTCCTCCCCTTGGCCGGCGCACCTCCCAAGGCCGACTTGGGGAGGAACTCCTCCCCTTGGCCGGCCAGCCCTCCCACCTATATAAGGAGGGGCACGGCTCCCCTCCTAAGACACACAAGTTCCTATCCTCTAAACTAAACCCTAGACCTAAACCCCGGTTTAGAGCTATTTCGGTTTAGAGCCTTCTAATTGGTTTAGAGCCTTCTAATTGGTGTGTCTAATTACTAGACCACTAATAGCCTCTCTCATAAGCTCCACCATACTCGCACCGGCTTAAGGCGAAGCCCTGCGGGATCTCCCCTCTACTTCCGGTACCACGCTTGTCCGGAATCGCATGAGAGTGCTACAACCTCCGCCTTTGGAACAAGGGAGAGGAAGGTCTTCATCGAGTACCAACGTGTGACCGATGCGGGAGCGCTATGAACGCGCCCGGAAGGATCGTCACGCGATCTTGAGATCGGAAGAGTACTACATCACCCACGAGAATCTGCTCTCGTTAAACACTTTGGAATCTTCGAGGGTGAGTTATTCCATCGACTCGTTGCTACAATCTAGTAGATAGATCTTGGCTTGTTTGTTTGTATGCGGTAGAAATTTTTTGTTTTCCATGCTACGAACCCCTACAACTATTGGGGGAGAGTTTATGGGGTTGGACTCTATGGTGATTCAAGACGGAGAGGAAGAAGTTGGAGATGGGAAGGGAGACGCCGCGTAACAGTTGGGATTTGAGGTACAACTTTTCTTCGGCTTGGGGAGAAGGTGTCACCTCGCCGGTCGGTGCCGCCCGCCAGGCGAGCCCCTCCGTCGCAGGGAGGTAGCCTTCGACGATCAGCTCTTGGATATCACGGTGGGTGATGTCTGAGCTGTGCTAGTCGCCCTTGTGCGAGTCAAGTTCCTCCTCCAACGGCTCCAGCGCTGTTGGATTATGGTCGCCGCCGGTGGATTCGACCACCGCCGAGATGGGGATGACCAAACCCTCTGGGGGCACGACGATGGAGCTCGCCGGCTTCGCCGTGGCTTCACTCGATGCCGCCATAGAAGGGGAAGTGCTGCTGCTGGCCATGGAGTGAGTATGGAGGTGACTGGTGCAGATTAGGGCTAGGATTTTTCGAGAGTTTTCGCGGAGAGCTCGAGGAGGCACGCGCTGGAGGAAGAAGACGATGCGAGGAGAATGAGGTAAAAGCTAAAACTTCCACCGCAATTACTATTTATCATCTCCAGCGTCGAGATTCGTGCAGCTTGATCGGATGGTTGCCGCGTAGACAACGTGTTCATGAACATGTGCAGAAATTTCGCCACGTCTCCAACCGTCGCCGCCAACGGTTCATATCGCTCGCGCGGGAAAATCGTACATGATTGCGTTCTCTGCATGTGTGAGTTACGATACGTCGCTGACCTAAGCCTACATCGCCCTAGCTGACATAGGCAGATGAGCCGTCACATCGAAGATTCCGGCATGGATGGATCCAGTCCGGCTACGGAAGAGTACGATGGAAGATTCAACATTTCTTCGACTTACAAGTTGAAGACGGAGAAAACCTTGCAGGGTTCTTTGGGAGGACTACAAGATATTGCTTGACGATTTGCCGACATCCATCTAGTGGAGCATTCCACGTGAAGAGGCAAGACGACGCAAGATCTCGGAGTTCTCCAGGGGCTACTATTGGGGATATGCTATATGGGTATCCCTATAGCATGTCTCTTATCCGGCTAACCCAGGTGGCCCACAGTTGGTAGCATGGCCTATGGCCTGCTGGGCGGCCCAGTTAGATGGATCCAGAAGGGAGGCCCATGCCGGATAAAGGAAGGCTATGGTTGGAGTCACCGACGTACCCGGATCCTTAGAGTACAAGACACGCAAGACTAGTAATAGACGGTGTAGGACTCTGTAACCTGTCCGGCTAGGACTTTCCCTTTAACCCTAGGACCTGGCGACTATATAAGTCGGGCCTATGGGAGCCTTTAGGGCATCGATTCATACAACCTCTCACAGCGAACCTATCTCTGTAACTCGGCGTATTGCCCTTATAGTGATTTATAGCAGGAGTAGGATTCCGCCACCGTCGTGGGATCTGAACCTGGGTAAGCTGTGTTACCTCGTACCCGTCAACCGTCCGCCTTCCCCCACGTCTCTAAACACGCACTGTGAGGACCCCTCCATGGCGTACTCGTCGGCAATACCACGACACTAAGGGTGGCAAGTATGGGACTTTAAAAACCACAACCCACGTGGCCTCCCATACAAGCCTTAGCATGTTTATCATTCATATCTGATCACATCACAACATCCTACCATACTAGATTCATTCGCATTTCCGGTGCATCACATGAATGATCGGCATCAGACCACTAAGCATGGCTAAGCTTGACTAAACTGTGGCACTAGCGATGCTCATAAGCCAAACCCTAGTTATGCTAGGAGCGGTGGATCAGGTAATATAGTTCACAAAGGGAAACATGCATAAGATAGGATTTCTCCGTCTACTGATAAAAGACTGTTGAACCGAATACATATGACGAGAATGAAATACTTTGTAATCATAGGATTCATATGTATGAGTGGGGATTCGCTTGCCTTGTCCGTTGCTGGACTGGTACTGCTCTTCGGTGGCGTTGACTTCAGCTTCGGGTTCGGTTCCTATTCGCGAGAACCAATCACCGAAAAAGAGAAAGCAACACTCAACACATGGCATGTGCAATGCTCATACAATATGGATGATATCACAAGCTGGATAGTGTTGAATTGAACCCTAAAACATGCTTTATCACTTTAAAGGGAGTCCGAAAGGTCCAAACCCTAGAACAGGGGGATCCTCGGAATCACCTATGGGGTTCAATTGGTTCTTCTAATTAAACTTGCTATCAAAGTTGATTAACAATGTATGATTATAGCTTAGTTAGATAGGTTTCATTTTTATGATCATTTTGGTATATTATTTGTATTTTTCTGATTTAAAATGAATTAGTTATGAATTTCCCAAATTTTAATTCATTTTAAATCATTTCTGGAATATTTGAAATAATTTCCAAACTTTGGCCCACTTGTCAGACTTTTAATAATTTTAGAAAATATTTACAGAAAATAATAAAACCCTGACAGGCAGGGCCCACCTGTCATATATTTATTAATTACAGAAATCATTTAAAAGAAAATAAAAAGGGAATATGACAACAGGATGATGTCATGCTGACATCATCAATGGCTTGCTCTCAGATCGATGATGGAACTGGCGATTGATCGCACACGAGAGGCTATAGTGGTGGGCATTGGAAATAGGGGAACAAGGCAAGTCAAATCATGGTGACGCCGCCAGAAAATGGTCGCCGGAGATGGCGGTGCGACAACGGATAGTGGCCGTGAGCGGCAGTGCACGACGAGGAGGATGCCAGGGAGCGAGAGGGAGGGACAAAGGAGGTCTGCGAGAACCAGTAGCTCACCCTGAGTGCGATGGTGGTGACGGCGACGCCGGGGGCGGTCTAGAATGGCCGGAATCGACGAAGAAGGCGGTGGCCGGAGCTCGGGAAGGTGAAGTCGATGGCGACGATTCCGTGCGTCTCCGGTCGATTCCTTTGGCAGGAATGATCAGCGTGGCGAGGCGAAGCCGGCAGTGGTCTCAGATGGTGAGGGGGTGGTCGGGAATGGCAGGGCACGGCGGAGCCCGAGGCTTAGGGTTCCGTCGAGTTTGGGGAAAAGCCACAGAGGCCACGAGAGAGAGTAAGACGGGTATGGGGAGAAAGAGCTCGACGCAGCGATCTTTATCCTCATCCTCACAGGCGGCGGCACGCATCGCAGCATCAGTGAGATCGATGGCAAGGGTGCTGCCAGGCAGCTGCTTCGCCGGCAGCTCGGGAAAGAAGAAAAGAAGAAGATGGCGAAGGGGTACGGGCCAGATGGGCTGAGGTGGGCCGGCTCTTGGGCTGATGCGTGCTACACTTGGCTGCAGAGAGAGAGAGAGAAGAGAGGTGGGCTGCGGCCCAAATAAGTTAGAAACCTATTTTATTTCTAGAAAACCTTTTTCTTTTCTGTTTTTCTGATTTCCTTTTATATTTTGAATTTTAAATCTGTTTTGAATAATTTCAAATCACAGAAACTTTTATAATATAACTGAAAACACTAAGGGGCCCTTGATACTGATTGGGCTCCATGCATTTTGTGTTTCTTTCCAAATATTTTCAAAACCAGATGAATGTTTCAAATAGAGAGAGGAGTTAGGGTTTTGTTGGTTCTTTCTTGATTAAACCAAAATGCAAGTGTTATGCATGCATGCAATGCTCAAAACATATCTTATTTATATTACACAAAAGGTGGTATGTTAAAGCTCTATCCCACTTACAAGAATCTCGACCCGAGATTCCTAGGTTTTAGAAAAGAAGGCAGGGTACTCAGATCGAAGACGATCTTCGCGTTCCCAGGTTGCTTCTGACTCAGAGTGATGAGACCATTGCACTTTCAGGAACTTGATAGTTTGGCGACGAGTCTTGCACTCGGTTTCATCAAGAATACGAACAGGGTATTCTCGGTAGGTTAGATCATCTTGGAGATCCGAAGTTTCATGATCCACACCATGAATGGGATCTTTGAAACAACGCTTGAGTTGAGACACATGAAAAACATCATGAACCTCTAGAAAATTTGAAGGTAGATCCAATTGGTAGGCAAGCTCACCCCGCTTGGAGAGAATGCGAAAGGGACCAACGTAGAGAGGATCCAATTTGCCTTTGATACCGAATCGATGGACACCCTTAAGAGGAGTGACCCGGAGATAAACTTGATCACCAACTTCATAATGAACATCAACATGATGACGATCGTAGTTGGTCTTCTGACGGGATTGAGCGGCCTTCAGACGCTCTCGAATTATGTGAACTTGATCTTCTGCTTCTTGGATCATGTCTAGAGCAAAGAATTGTCTTTTGCTGGTTTCTGTCCAGTTCAGCGGTGTTCGACATGTTCTCCCATACAAGAATTGGAAAGGTGCCATGCCCAAACTGGATTGAAAACTGTTGTTATAGGAGAACTCTGCAAAAGGAAGACATTTCTCCCAGTTCTTTCCAAAGGATATGACACACGCTCTGAGCATGTCTTCAAGAATTTGATTTACTCTTTCAGTTTGACCACCGATTTTAGGATGATAAGTTGTACTGAAGGAAACTTGAGTTCCGATTGCTTGTTGGATACTAGCCCAGAATTTGGAAGTGAACAAGCTTCCACGATCATATATGATCTTCTTGGGAACACCATGAAGAACGACGATCCGGGATACATATAGCTCTGCCAACTGGCTTGCAGTAATGCTTTCCCGAACAGCAAGGAAGTGGGCAACTTTGGATAGTCGATCAATAACTACCCATATGGCATCATGTCCAGATTGTGTCCTTGGGAGTCCAGTAATGAAGTCCATACCAATTTCATCCCATTTCCACTCAGGGATTTTCAACGGCTGTAGAAGTCCAGCAGGCCTTTGGTGTTCAGCCTTCACACGACGGCAAACGTCGCACTCTCCTACAAAGCGAGCGATTTCTGGTTTCATTCCACTCCACCAGAATCTTTGACGGTGATCTTGGTACATCTTAGTACCACCAGGATGGATAGACAGAGGGGATTCATGAGCTTCTAGTAGGATTAGATCTTTGATTTTCCGACTATTTGGAACCACTAGCCGGTTACTGAAGTATAGAATACCTTGATCATTGACGGAGAAACATTTAGCTTCACCGCTTGCAACACGTTCTTTGATCTTGGTAACCTCAGCATCTTGCTTTTGAGCTTCCTTGATTTGGTCCTCAAGAGAAGATTTTATTTCAAGGTTAGCAAGGAATCCACAAGGAACTACTTCAAGGTTAAGACGCTTGACTTCCTCGTAGAGAGCAGGTTGGGCTTGTGAAATCATCAGATTATTGCAATAAGACTTACGACTTAGCGCATCAGCAACGACATTGGCTTTGCCAGGTTGATAGTTGAGACCCAAATCATAATCTTTGATGAGTTCCAACCATCGTCTCTGCCTGAGATTCAAATCTGGCTGGGTAAATAGGTACTTTAGGCTTTGATGATCCGAGTAAAGTTCGCAACGGTTACCGATGAGGTAATGTCGCCATTGCTTGAGAGCATGAACAACAGCAGCAAGCTCGAGATCATGGGTTGGATAATTGTTCTCATGTGTCTTCAACTACCGAGAAGCATAGGCCACTACATGACCATCTTGCATCAACACACAACCGAGCCCTTGGAGAGAAGCGTCACAGTAGATGATGAAGTCCTTGCTTGTATCCGGAAGGACAAGCACAAGAGCGGTGGTTAGTTTAGTTTTCAAAGTTTGGAAGCTTCCTTCTGCCTTTTCTGACCATTCAAACTTCTTATCTTTCTTAAGAAGATCAGTCATAGGCTTGGCTATCTTGGAAAAGTTCTCGATGAATCGGTGGTAATATCCAACCATTCGAAGAAAACTTCGGACTTCCTTGACTGAAGTAGGTGACTTCCATTCCAGAATGGTCTGAACCTTATCCGGTATGACAGCAACACCACTTGCAGATACAACATGGCCAAGGAAGATGAGCTCTTGTAACCAGAACTCACATTTGGAAAACTTGGCATAGAGGCGATGTTCACGAAGTTTAGTCAATACCAAACGTAGATGTTCGTCATGCTCTTCTTCGGTCTTGGAGTAGATTAAGATGTCATCAATGTATACCACGACGAACTTGTCGAGATACTCCATGAAGACGGAGTTCATGAGCCTCATAAATGTGGCAGGGGCATTGGTTAACGTGAAGGACATCACAGTATACTCGTAAAGACCATAATGAGTTGTGAATGCTGTCTTCGGTATATCCTCCTTCCTGATCTTAATTTGATGATACCCTGATCTTAAGTCCATTTTGGAGAAGACAGTGGCACCACTTAATTGATCAAAGAGGTCATTAATCCGGGGAAGTGGGTACTTATTTTTGATTATCACCGCGTTGAGTGGACAGTAATCAACCACCAATCTTGGAATATTTGTATCCCGCTTCTTGACGAAGATGGTAGGGCAACGCTAAGAAAATGTTCTAGGTTGGATGTATCCTAGACCCTCTAACTCTTCAAGTTGCTTCTTCAACTCAACCAACTCATGAGGAGGCATGCGGTAAGGTCTTTTGGGGATAGGAGCAGGTCCAGGAACTAGCTCTATGACAAACTCCACACTTCGATCAGGTGGCATGCCAGGCAACTCTTCAGGAAAGACATCCGGGAAATCACAGACTACATGGACATCTTGGACTTCGAGAGTATGTAGGACATCCATGGCATACAACTCCGAGAAAGGTTTAAGGACTGCCGACGGAGACTTTGAACCATCAGTCGAGTACTTGACAGTTATGCCAGCAGGAGAGGTCACAACAACTGTTCTAAGTGCACAGTCAATGACGGCTTGATACTTGGTTAACCAGTCCATGCCTAGAATAACATCTATGCCAGTAGACTTGAGTGCAATGAGGGAAGTGGGAAACTTCTGATATGCTATATCTATCTCAACCCCATGAGTAACCCAGATGGTCTGCCAACGAGATCCAGGAGTTCTAATCTCTAGAGGAGAGTCCATATCTTGAAAGGTGATATCATGCATTTGTGCAAAATATTGTGATATGAATGTATGCGATGCTCCAGAATCAAACAGGACTGTTGCGATAATTGAATTGACACGGAGCGTACCCAGAATGACGTGTGGGTCTTCCTGAGCTTCCTCAACAGTGACATGGGTCAGACGACCACTTCCAACACCTTGAGATTTATCATTCTTCTTTGCCTGCTGATCATTGCGTCTGGCAGCCCTTTGAGAACACTCCCTTGAGTAGTGACCAGGATCACCATAGGAGTAACAGGTAACTCCAGTGTGGGAACCAGCAGGAGGATGATAGTTTGCTCCACCAGTATTTGACTGTGGCTGACGAGAATTATTGCCAGAAGACTTGGGTGCATAAGGAGAACGAGGCACAACACTGTATGGAACAAAGACACGTCGCTTCTTGTTACCAGAGGAATAAGCACGAGAATTTCCTTCTTCACGCTTCTGGGAGACTTCCATATCCTTCCTTCCATGCTGCAGAGTAAGAGCCTGATTGTGCAAGTCCTGGAAAGATTGGAACTTGAAGGGCAGCAACTCATAGCGAAGTGCAGGGTTAAGTCCCTTACGGAACAGCTCTTGCTTATCTTCATCATTAGTCACATCCCTGGTTGCATAACGAGCCAGGCGAGTGAACTCACGCCCATAGGTTTTAATATCCTTGCGCCCCTGGGTTAGATCCAGAAATTCCCTCCTTTTAAGATCCATGGCGGGCTTAGGTATATATGAGGCACGAAATGCCGCAACAAACTCCTCCCAGGTAACAACATGTCCCTGAGCTTGCAGATTCTGAAAACCTTCCCACCAAACACCAGCCTCACCTTCCAGTTGATAGGTGGCAAAGTTGACACGATCAGAAGGACAAACACGAAGAGCACTGAACTTGCGCTCTATGGTGCGTAGCCAATCATCAGCTTCAATGGGTTCCTTGGAGTGGGTTAATATTGGAGGAAAAGAGCAGATGAAATCTCCAAGTGTGACACAGTCGTCAGGACAACGTTCAGTGTTCTGCGCCACATGCTCCAGAAGGCGTTCATTCCTCAGACGGTTGGTCTCAATGTTGTTGAGAACCTCGGCCATTGTGGGAGGTGGCGGAAATCCCTGATTAGCATTGTTGTTTCCTCGACGGCCAACAGAACCACGAGTACCAGACGACATCCTGAGGAGAAAACAGAAATCATGAGAATGGATTCACCAAAAAGGGTACAACAAAGGATGGCAAAACCATATCAAAAGATCATGGTAAAGGTGAACACGTGGATGAAAATTATATCAATGCATTAAGTATGGCAGTAGAACAAGCATACGAAACGTATACACTACCAACTTAGAAACAAACCATAACAATGGAATGCAAGCATGACATGATACCAACAAGTCACAAAGGAATTGAGAGCGGGATTAGAGGCATCCTTAGCAAAGTTGAAAAACAATGTTTCAGTTGCACAGATTTATCTTGGAAACTCTGAGCCTTGCAACCAAGTACGGAGTACTAGGGAAAAAACAACCCGAACCCGTATATCCTAAGAGTTTGAAATGATAGACGAGAAGTGAAAACCTTGCAAAGAAAATGGGGTAAGATAACTCAGCAATAGAACAACCTTGTATAAGGAGTAAAAATAGTCCTATTCAGAGTTTTGCAAATAGTTTTTAGCTTTCAAATAGTTTTCTCAAACTCTAGACTCAACATCGACCAGGTAGAAGAGTTTCCTACAGGCAGTCCTGCTCTGATACCAAAATCTGTCACAACCCGGGATCAGGGCTAGACAAATACCAGATCCTCATCTGATATAAGCCTAACCTAAATTCCGAAACGCGCAGGGAAAGATCGGTAACATTATAGAACATACAAACCATACATTAATAAGGTAAACTCTTAAGAGAGTTACAAACCAGTCATACAAGCCAGGGTCACAGACCCATCATTACATCAAACAACGGAAGCAAACAAGTTGTTCTAAACAACAAACTTAGCAAAGGGCCTAAGAGGCCTTAAACAGAAGTAGCGACCCTTCCATAGATCCTAGGCTGTTGCCCGGGAACCCCGACTACTCGTTGACTTCGACGTAGAAACCACCTTCAGTTGGAGTAGCATCATCTGTAAAAAACATCAATGAAGCAAGGCTGAGTACAGGGTGTACTCCGCAAGACTTATGGCTAGTGGAGTTATTTTGCATAAGGTCATCTTTTGTTTTCAAAACAAGAGGGAGAAGAAACTCGTCTAGTCAGATCATTTTCAAAAGGGGATAAGAAGACTACAACTCTAGCTCTTCGGAGTCTTCTTCGATATCCACCAAGAACCATCATCAAACAGAACCTCTCTTCCCGGACTACCCTCTCAACAACCCCGAGGAAGTATTCCGGATCTCACTTTAGTTGGCAAGTTTTATCATTCGGTTATAGTTCTTTATGATCACAGAATTTGTTCCCAAGTCGTCCATAACTGTGGACACGACTTTTCGAAAAGATTAATAACCCTGCAGGGATGCACAACTTTACCCACACGTACCAACCGATTCTTAATGCCTAGTTTTTAGCCCTCTTCCTTGGAAGGCCGACAGAGAGTGGTTGACCACGACCTTTACCTTGCTTTCGCCGAGACCATGAGTCACACACTAGGGAGATGCCGCCATAATGGGTAAAGTCCCGAAGCTGGTCCCTAATGATGTATGCGGGGTTCAAGATTATGGATGCCGGGCATCTCTTGTTCGCGGCCACGCTTACCTACCTGTTATGAATGCACCTCCTTTACCTCCATTCAAGAACAACCAAGATGCGTATGTCGAATGGAAAGCCCAAACTATGTGACTCATGGAATCTACTATGCAAGTTAGTGAGTCGAGGGGTTTCTGTGCCCCGTGTGGTTATCGCTTCGTCTTGGTTCAAGAGGCGAGAACATCAGGTCCTAAGGGTGGCAAGTATGGGACTTCAAAAACCACAACCCACGTGGCCTCCCATACAAGCCTTAGCATGTTTATCATTCATATCTGATCACATCACAACATCCTACCATACTAGATTCATTCGCATTTCTGGTGCATCACATGAATGATCGGCATCAGACCACTAAGCATGGCTAAGCTTAACTGAACTGTGGCACTAGCGATGCTCATAATCCAAACCCTAGTTATGCTAGGAGCGGTGGATCAGGTAATATAGTTCACAAAGGGAAACATGCATCAGATAGGATTTCCCCGTCTACTGATAAAAGACCATTGAACCGAATGCATATGACGAGAATGAAATACTTTGTAATCATAGGATTCATATGTATGAGTGGGGATTCGCTTGCCTTGTCCGTTGCTGGACTGGTACTGCTCTTCGGTGGCGTTGACTTCAGCTTCGGGTTCGGTTCCTATTCGCGAGAACCAATCACCGGAAAAGAGAAAGCAACACTCAACACATGGCATGTGCAGTGCTCATACAATATGGATGATATGACAAGCTGGATAGTGTTGAATTGAACCCTAAAACATGCTTGATCACTTTAAAGGGAGCCCGAAAGGTCCAAACCCTAGAACAGGAGGATCCTCGGAATCACCTATGGGGTTCAATTGGTTCTTCTAATTAAACTTGCTATCAAAATTGATTAACAGTGTATGATTATAGCTTAGTTAGATAGGTTTCATTTTTCTGATCATTTTGGTATATTATTTGTATTTTTCTGATTTAAAATGAATTATTTATGAATTTCCCAAATTTTAATTCATTTTAAATCATTTTTTGAATATTTGAAATAATTTCCAAACTTGGGCCCACATGTCAGACTTTTAATCATTTCAGAAAATATTTACAGAAAATAATAAAACCCTGACAGGCAGGGCCCACCTGGCATATATTTATTAATTACAAAAATCATTTAAAAGAAAATAAAAAGGGAATATGACAACAGGATGATGTCATGCTGACATCATCAATGGCTTGCTCTCAGATCAACGATGGAACTGGCGATTGAGCGCACGCGAGAGGCTGCGGTGGTGGGCGTTGGAAAGAGGGGAACATGTTGGAGATTTGCCCAAGAGGCAATAATAAAGTGGTTATTATCATATCTTCATACTTATGATAAATGTTTATATACCATGCTATAATTGTATTAACCGGAAACATTAATACTTGTGTGATTTGTAAACATAAAAGAGTCCCTAGTAAAGCCTCTTGTTAAACTAGCTTGTTGGTTAATATATGATCATGGTTTCCTGATCGTGAAATAGAGATGTTATTAACAACAGGGTAATATCATTAGGAGAATGATGTGATGGACATACTCCTATAGTTAAGCGTAGCATAAAGATCAAGTCATTTAATATAGTTCATTTGCTATAAGCTTTCTGATACATAGTAACCTAATTCCTTCTACCATGAGATCATGTTAATTACCATCACCGGAAGGATGCTTTGATGACACCAAACACCACGCCGTAACCAGGTGTCTATAAAGGTGGCATTGAGTGTTCGGAAAGTATGGGTTGAGGCACATGGATCAAGAGTGGGATTTGTCCATCCATATGACAGATAGATATACTCTGGGCCCTCTCAGTGGAATGTCATCCAATTAGCTTGCAAGCATTTGACTGGCTCACAAGGGATCACATATCACGGGAACGAGAAAAGAGTACTTATCGGTAACGAGGTTGAACTAGGTATGCAGAGATACCGACGATCAAAACCTCGGATAAGTAAACTATCGTGAGACAAAGGGAAATTGGTATCGTATGTAAGTGGTTCATTCGATCGCAAAGTAATCGTAGAAATATGTGGGAGCCATATGAATTTCCAGATTCCTCTATTGGTTATTGATCGGAGAAGTGTCTCGATCATGTCCGCATAATTCACGAACTGTAGGGAGACACACTTAAGGATTCGATGTTGTTGAGTAGTTATGAATGATGAGTAAGAGACCAAACGTTATTCGGAGTCTCGGATGGGATCCGGGATATCACGAGGAGATTCGGAATGGTCCGGAGAATAAGATTCATATAAGGAAAGTCCTGTTTCGGAGTTCGGGAATGATTCCGGTGTTTTCACCAGGAATGTTCTAGAAGGGTCCGGAAGGTCCGGCACTCCGGAGGGGAAGGGTACATGAATGTGTCATGACAATGTGGAATGGTTGCATCATGTACTAGGTCACTTGGCTGGACAATATGGAGTGAGAAATCAAATCCAAGTTTGAAAGTCAAACGCCAATTTGAAAAGTCAAACGTCAAGTTTGCTTAGTGGTTCTTGTTCGTAAGTTAGAACCACACTTATTGAAAGCCCCAAACCACATAAAACATGCAAAGAAAATTAGAGGCGTCTAACTTTGTTTTTGCAGGGGTGTGCTGTGATGTGATATGGCCATGATTGTGTTTATATATGATGTATGCAATGTCCCTTATTGTAAGTTGGCAACCGGTAGGATCCATATGGTTGTCTTTTAAATTCCGTTAAGACCTGCATGTCTATTCAAAGAAGTTGTAATAGTTGATGCTAGTGGACGGCAACCATGAAGCGGCGCCATTGACCTTGACGCCACACCGGTGATGATGGAGATCATGTTCATGCTTGAAGATGGAGATCGGAAGCACAAGAAGGCCATATCATATCACATATTATGAATTGCATGTGATGTTAATCCTTTTATGCATCTTGTATTGCTTAGTTCACGAAGGTAGCATTATAAGATGATCCCTCAAGCACACAATTTCAAGTTTTAAAGTGTTCATCCTTAGTAAGCACTGTTGCTAAAGCTCGTTGTTTTGAAGCACCACGTGACGATCGGGTGTGTTAGATTCTACGAGTGTATACAACATGAGCAAGCCAGATTTTCTCATGCGGAAGCTAAGGTTTGATCTTGACGAGCCTAGCATGTACAGACATGGTCTCGGAACACGGATCACCGAAAGGTAAAGCATGAGTCATATAGTAGATATGATGAACATGTTGATTGTTCGCCATTGAAGCTACATCAACTCTCGTGATGATCGGTTTTGATGTGGTGGATTTGGTTCGTGTGATCACTAAAACAATGTGAGGGATGTTGTTTTGAGTGGGAGTTCAACATCAATATGATTAAAAGTTGAACACTATTTATCATAAATTAAATCGAAGTGAATTTGCATAGTTGTTGTAGTCATTGGCATCCATTTACCACCTTGCGATTAGTTATAATTGAGATGATAGAACTATAGAATTCTGGTTAGTTACTTTACGAACTGGTATCGTATTGTTTTGAAGTGTTAATCTAAAGTTTAAAAGTCCTAATGCAAACTTTCAGTAAGTTCCGGTTACTCCATGAAGTTTAATAATTGGTATTAAATCAAGAGTGACAATTCCAGTGTTAGTATATAAGTATCATGTTTGTCTCCATGATTCTTGATATTCAAAAGATTGTCTTAATATCAAGGTTATCTAGGATCTGAAAGAGTTATTTCAGAAACCATGATGTGTGGAAGATATTGTGATATCTGAAACGAAGTTTTGGTTGCAACATGATAGAGTATAATATGGCAACAGTCAAGTTCTCATATTTGATGAGAATTTGCAAAATGTTGGAGACGCTGGTCGTCTTAATTCTCCAAAAGGTTTTGGAGAGCAACATTATACTCGCGATTCACCGTTATAAGCTAAAAGTAGCTTGATCATGAATAGTTCCGTGATAAGGATGAAGATTTAATGTAAGTAAAATGTTTGCTACACTAAAATATTACTAAAGAAGCGAATTTGAAAGAACACCAAGCATTTGATGATGGTGATATGCTTCAAAGTGCAAGTCCAATGACATTGGTATTTAATTATACACGCTTTGGACTATGTGTCATGTGTGTGACTCCACTATTGATTTTGATAGATTCTTTCAAACAGAAAAAGGAAATACTGAAAGAGAATCTCATAAATATATGGCAGAAAAGAAAAGACTAGAATGGTTCAGCTTAGGTATATAGATGATATACATGATATGGCTATATTCTTTGCTTATTAAACAATGTGGTTCTTAAGTATTTAATACTGAATTTGTTGGTGTGAATCGTCATACGAAACAACACAATTCATGAACTACAATGGCCTAAGTAACTAGCAAGAGAATATGTGATGATGTTCATCGAGAACAAATAAAGTGTTGATGTGTTTCTCGTTAACATCAAAGCTTGCCTTTAAGATTTGTTTTATCAGGTATTATGAGAACAAAAGGGTTGTTCAATTAATTGCCGTAATCCATAAAAGATGGATGATTTACAAATCTCGTTGGATAAATCACATCCATAAAATAAGTGCTAAAAATGTCGAAAGACAATTGATTGAAAGATCACTTAGGAAGTGACATCGCCGTTTAAATTATATTGGAAAGAAAACATGAAGAAACTCCATGTGGATGGAATTTTGGAGTCTTTTGATTTTTGATCAAATGACGCTTGTGAAACTTTCCTAAGAGATAATTAAAACTCCGTTCATAGGCCAAAGGGAACGGATGACTAGCTTGTTGAAACTTGTACATAATGTTGTTTGAAGTCCATTATGTATAGTCAAGAGCGATGGATTTCAACTTCATATGCTTTCTCTAAAATTTTTGAGTGAATATATGAATATTTACTTAATAAGGATAAAGTATGAAACATTTGAATAGTTCAGAGACTTTCAAGATGAAGTGCAAAATCATTGTAACAAGAATATAAATAGTTTATGATGAGATCATAAAGGAAGATATTTGAGTTACAAGTTTAGCATAAAACACCTAAGATTTAAGGAATTGTTCCGTGTATTTGCATTTCTCGAAACACCATAAGAGTATGGAGCATTCGAGATATGTAATTAAACCTTGTTTGACATGGTAAGATCAAAGGTGTAATTCATAAAACTGCCATTATATTTTAAAGATTAAAAGCTTTAGAGACTACCGTTTTTCCACTGAAAAGAGCTCCATCATAATCCGTTGAATTGACACCATATAAAGTTATGGTTTGGGATAAAACCCAAGTTGTCCTTTCTTAAAAATTGGTATGCTATGCATAAGAAAGATGTTTGCAACCAAAATCGGATGAACATATCTTTGTATGTTATTTTGAATAATAGTTAAGTATTCCTCCATAACACCGAAGACAAAAGTGTTTGTCGCTTAGAACGTCAAGTTTCTTTGAGAAGGAATTTTTCGTGAAAAGTTAAGTGGGAGGACAATAGAACTTTGACAAGGCTAAAAGAACCTTAGCTATATATGATCAAAGTTGCGCAGCGCCGAAAAGTGTTCCGGAGGCAGCAACAATGCTCATGGCTCACGTGCCTCGAAGGTTGTGGTCACGGAGGTCTAAGTTCCTATTGAAACAAGTAGGTCGGGTAAACAATCAAATACCAAGATTTGAGAGTTAAATCATTATTTGACAGTAATGGTCCGACTGCATACAAAGAAGCTATGATGGGCCCTGACTCCGTCAAATGGCTTAAAGCCATAAAATCCGTGATAGTTCCATATACGAGAGATCAAGTTTTGAACTTAAAAGACCCTCTGGAAAGGTACAAGACCTTACAGTCATATTTGGATCTATAAAGAAATAGACATGGATGTTTCACATCTATGAAATTATCGACATGTCGGGAAAGAGTTCACGACAATATTCAAAGAGTTGACTATGACAAGATCTGATCTTTCATTAAGCTATATTTAGTCTAGACGGATTAATGTAGCAATCACGACATATAATTTTGTTATGTGTTGAATAAACAAAACAAGTTCTTCTAATAGAATGCTTACCTAGGATGTGTGCATAACACAGTCCAAAGGGTTTTGTTAATTCAAAGGATGCTAAAAGCATATGCAAACTTCAATGGTTGAAGTAAGCATCGAGGAGTTGGAATCTTCACTATGATGAAACTGTTAAAGGAGTTTAATTTCATCGGAGACGATGAAGATGCTTGCATTTGCAAGAAATTAAGTGGGAGCGCTAAGACATATTTCTAATACATTATGTGGAAGACATATTTTTGATTGGAAATGATGTATCCTTTTATTAACACAAGATAAGAATTTCATCTCGATGAAAGGCTTAGGCAGAACCCGAATATTTGGCATCAAAGTCTATATGGATAAATTGTGAAGCCAATATGGTTGTGCCAGAAGTACATAGATGAGATATTGAATGAGTTCAATATAGAAACTACAAGAAAGGTTCTTGTTGCACAGGAAGGATTGAATAAATATTTAAGTATTTTTGATACTTGATAGATAAAATCACAAAGAGTATTTTATCAATCATGCTGTGATGTGTACAAATCCAGATATGTCCTATGCTCTAAATGTTATGAGCATATACCAGAATGATTCATAAGATGATTATTGGACGATAGTAAATATATTCTTATGATCTTGTAAAAGAACTAAGAATATATTATTTTGTAGAAGTGACAAATAGATGGTTAGTTCATTGTAAATGAATTACATTGATACTAGTTTTGTCACAAAGTTCAAATTAAGTTTATCTCAATCTAAACTAAGGGTGGCACAATATGATGGAATGTAAGTTCCATAATGAATTTGGATGAGTTCCAAAGATAAGACATTGTGACAGATACTACAACAAAAGGCTAAGTATATAACTGCTATTATAGCAGCAAAAGAGGGCATTTGTGTCAAGTAGTTTGTTATCAAACTAGGTGTAGTTCATATAAGGGATAATACTATGAAGATATATTGTACGACAATACTATCAACATGTTTTAACCCCAAAGAACTAAAGGTCACACCAAAGGACCAAATTTATGCAAAGCCATCTCATTAGAGAATGAGTGATGCGTAGAGACGCAAAGACATGCAATTACACGGACCTGGAAGTGTGAGATCCGGAGATCAGTTGACCACTAGCAATCGTGTACATACGACACCAGAAAGCCATAGGTGTTGAATACACAAAGGTTTGAAACTATATTATTGACTCTAGTGCAAGTGGGGGACTGTTGGAGATATGCCCAAGAGGCAATAATAAAGTGGTTATTATCATATCTTCATACTTATGATAAATGTTTACATACCATGCTATAATTGTATTAACCGGAAACATTAATATTTGTGTGATTTGTAAACATAAAAGAGTCCCTAGTAAAGCCTCTTGTTAAACTAGCTTGTTGGTTAATATATGATCATGGTTTCTTTATCGTGAACATAGAGATGTTATTAACAACAGGGTCATATCATTAGGAGAATGATGTGATGGACATACTCCTATAGTTAAGCGTAGCATAAAGATCAAGTCATTTAATATAGTTCATTTGCTATAAGCTTTCTGATACATAGTAACCTAATTCCTTCGACCATGAGATCATGTTAATCACCATCACCGGAAGGATGCTTTGATGACATCAAACACCACTGTAATCGGGTGGCTATAAAGGTGGCATTGAGTGTTCGGAAAGTATGGGTTGAGGCACATGGATCAAGAGTGGGATTTGTCCATCCATATGACGGATAGATATACTCTGGGCCCTCTCGGTGGAATGTCATCCAATTAGCTTGCAAGTATGTGATTGGCTCACAAGGGATCACATATCACGGTAACGAGAAAAGAGTACTTATCGGTAACGAGGTTGAACTAGGTATGCAGAGATACCGACGATCAAAACCTCGGATAAGTAAACTATCATGAGACAAAGGGAAATTGGTATCGTATGTAAGTGGTTCATTCGATCGCAAAGTAATCGTAGAAATAAGTGGGAGCCATATGAATTTCCAGATTCCTCTATTGGTTATTGATCGGAGAAGTGTCTCGATCATGTCCGCATAATTCACGAACCGTAGGGAGATACACTTAAGGATTCGATGTTGTTGAGTAGTTATGGAATGATGAGTAAGAGACCGAACGTTGTTCGGAGTCTCGGATGGGATCCGGGATATCACGAGGAGATCCGGAATGGTCCGGAGAATAAGATTCATATAAGGAAAGTCCTGTTTCGGAGTTCGGGAATGATTCCGGTGTTTTCACCAGGAATGTTCTAGAAGGGTCCGGAAGGTCCGGCACTCCAGAGGGGAAGGGTACATGAATGTGTCATGACAATGTGGAATGGTTGCATCATGTACTAGGTCACTTGGCTGGACAATATGGAGTGAGAAATCAAATCCAAGTTTGAAAGTCAAACGCCAATTTGAAAAGTCAAACGTCAACTTTGCTTGGTGGAGGGAGAGTAGGAAACCTACTTGGGGAGGAAGTCTCCTCCCTCCACCCGCCGGCCAAGGAGGGAGAGTTGGAGGAGGACTCCCTCCTCCCAACCGGCCACCCTCCACCTATATAAGGAGGGGTAGGGCTGGCCCTCTCCCTCACACCCAAAAACCCTAGCCCCAAGCCGCCGGCCTCCTCCAAGTCGTCGCCGCCTAGGGCCTCCTCTAGCTCGGCGAGTTAGGGTTTCCCCAAACCCTAGCCGCCGGCCAAGCCCTCTCCTTGGTGCCCTCTAAACCCTAGATCACCAAGGCCTCTCTCATACTCCACCATACTCGCTCCGGCTTAAGGCGAAGCCCTGCGAGATCTCCCCTTACTTCCGACACCACGCCGTCGTGCTGCCGGAATCACGAGGAGAGTGCTACAACCTCCGCTGCCTGCTGGAACAAGGGAGAGGAAGGTATTCATCGAGTACCGAACGTGTGACCGACTGCGGGAGCGCCGTTTAACGCAGCCAGAAGGATCGTCTACGCGATCTTGAGATCGGCAAGTGTACGACTACATCACCCACGAGAATCTGCTCTCGTTAACCGCTTTGGATCTTCGAGGGTTAGTATTCTATCGACTCGTTGCTACAATCTAGTAGATAGATCTTGGCTTGATCATAGATTAGATCTTGATTGTGTGTTCATGCGGTATAATTTTTTTCCATGCTACGAACCCCTATAGAACAAGGCAAGTCAAACCGTGGTGGCGCCGCCAGAAAATGGTCGCCGGAGACGGTGGTGCGACGACGGACAGTGGCGGTGAGCAGCAGTGCACGGTGGGGAGGATGCCAGGGAGCAAGAGGGAGGGACAGAGGAGGTCTGCGAGAACCATTAGCTCACCCTGAGCACGATGGTGGTGACGGCGGCGAGCTCGGGAAGGTGAAGTCGATGGCGATGATTCCGTGCGTCTCCGGTCGATTCCTTTGGCAAGAATGATCAGCGTGGCGAGGCGAAGCCGGCAGTGGTCTCAGATGGTGAGGGGGTGGTCGGGAATGGCGGGGCACGGTGGAGCCCGAGGCTTAGGGTTCCGTCGAGTTTGGGGAAAGCCACAGAGGCCACGAGAGAGAGTAAGACGGGTATGGGGAGGAAGAGCTCGACGCAGCGATCTTTATCCTCATCCTTGCATGCGGCGGCACACATCGCAGCATCAGTGAGATCGACGGCAAGGGTGCTGCCAGGCAGCTGCTTCGCCGGCAACTCGGGAAAGAAGAAAAGAAGAAGATGGCGAAGGGGTGCGGGCCAGATGGGCTGAGGTGGGCCGGCTCTTGGGCTGCTGCGTGCTACGCTTGGCTGCAGAGAGAGAGAAGAGAGGGGGGCTGCGGCCCAGATAAGTTAGAAACCTGTTTTATTTCCAGAAAACCTTTTTCTTTTATGTTTTTCTGATTTCCTTTTATTTTTTGAATTTTAAATCTGTTTTGAATAATTTCAAATCACAGAAACTTTTATAATATAACTAAAAACACTAAGGGGCCCTTGATACTGATTGGGCTCCATGCATTTTGTGTTCCTTTCCAAATATTTTCAAAACCAGATGAATGTTTCAAATAGAGAGAGGAGTTAGGGTTTAGGGTTTTGTTGGTTCTTTCTTGATTAAACCAAAATGCAAGTGTTATGCATGCATGCAATGCTCAAAACATATCTTATTTATATTACACAAAAGGTGGTATGTTACAGCGCTCGTCCCTCGTGATGGCGCCGCCGCCGTCGCCCAGTCCGTTCCCCTATTTTTTGGCCGCTCATTGGCTACCTGCAACCATGGTCGGCATCCTCTAGTGCCCGCGATTCCTAGGTGCGCCGCAGCCACCGTCGCCGGTTCCTCCATGCGTTCGCGGCCAGTTCCTTCGTGCGCCTACTGCCGGTGCCCGATGCTCCCTGATGCTGCGAGTTCCCTCGTCCTCGACTCCCTGCGCAGCGCCGTCATGCTGGTCGCCATGTGGTGGTACTGCCGCCCGTACCGGTGGTGGTTGCCATCTCCGCGTGCACTGCCATGTCCATGGTCGTAATCTCTAGTCTCCGACGAGCCTTCCTGCTTCATGGTCATCTTTTTGCAGTGGAGCCACGACACGATGCTACACGGGCAAGATGACAATGCTACTGGAGGTGGTCGTCGTTGCTATAAACGAAGGGTCACGATGCTACAGACCAGTAGATGCGTCTTGAGATTTTTGCTATAGGACGATGCTACAATGGTAGCAATTTTTTTGCTATTTTTATTCTATATTTTTCTATAATAGCATAAAGTATTTGCTACGATATTTTCGACGAAAGTGCTTAACAAAATCGGTTTTGCTACGGTAGCCACCAGTGATATCTCCAGCGAGATCGTTCTTTTTGCTACATTAGCATATTTTTTTTGCTATCATCGGTTTGTGATTTTGCTACACTAGCGCAATTTTTTTGCTACAAGGTCTCCCGCGAAAGTCTCCAGCGAGGTCTCCGGCGAAAGTCTCCGGCAAGGTCTTCGGCGAGTCTCCGGTGATGTTAGGTTTGCTATATTAGAACAACTTTTTTGCTACACGGTCGCCGACGCGGTCTCCGGCGAAACCTCCGGCGAGGTCCAGTTTATTTTTCTATTTTCGGTGCCGAACCGTGTTTTGCTACTTGTAACAAAAACGGGTTATTTTGTAGCAAAAACGCGTGTTTTATTGTAAAAATAGGTTTAAAACAGAAAATAATGGACACGTGGTTGGCTGGAACCTAGGGATAAAAACTATAAATCCCGCGGGGGACGCACGTAGATGTGTCGTTAGGATTTCGGGTCATGCTCCACCTAATCGTGGAACAAGGAATATCCGATGACGACGCGTCTTGGTCAACACCCAAAGTCTGGTAAAGTTACTAATCAACACAACCCCAACATCACGTCGCTGGACCACCGAATACCACTCGGTAGCTTCCACAAGCACGAATGGATGTCTGTGCACTTTCCTCATTCTCGATCACTTATTTAAAACTTGGGTCAACATTCAGTCGGTTTCAACTCGTACTTTCTTGACATTGCACGGTTTAGCAAATAAAAAGTTGAATTATATGCTACGCTCACAAGTCAAGCGGGAAGTACGATAATTTCTGAGTCTAAATTTGACCATTGATACGATAATTAACCATGCATTACATGCCATAAAAACTACTCCCTTTCAATTCGTATTCAAAGTTAAACTTCAAAAAACGAGAACGCTGTGTAAGGAGAGAGAGATATCGAGAAAGAACACAACATGGCTCCACGCGAGGCTCTTCGCAAAAAAGAAGAAGAAAAAAAGCAACGCGTGGCTAAACTGTATGTGGTGCTTCAGGAATTCAGAATTTTAGAGTGGACCTTATGCACACGCGGGCCAACCTATATGATTTGTAATTCTAACACAACATCGTGAATGGTCCGATGCACTCCTTTTGGGCATATTTAATGAGATTTCTAGCGCTTGAATCTACACTTGCCACTCACAAACCATAACCTCCTCGTCCTATCTTTACACCGTAACCTTCTCAAGTTATCTTCCTCGTCTAGTCGTCTTGGGAGCGATAGTGTCCCCGCCAGTAGCTCGTCAACCCAATCTTCAAACCCACTCGCCGACCCTCTCTCCCTTGAGTATCATTTTTTTTATCTCTACTAGTTAAGTGCCCGTGCGTTGCTACGGGCTAGAGGATTAACAAATGACAAAAAATTATGTTTGTTAAATGTTTATGGCTTTTTATATATGTCATATTTCTCTAGTCTTGTTACCTTTTCGACGACCAATGTGTATAATTTTTATCTTAATCTTTTTCATGTGCTTCCTCTCGACTTTTGATTTGGCTCCGCAATTCAGCTGTGAATATTTGCACAAGAATGAAACTAAATAAATCGTTGGGAATAACTACATCAAATACATAGTTAGGGACACATTCTGAAATCATGAAAAAAGCTCTCTACAAATAGTAATACCCATTATCATTCATCTTTCTCAAAATACATACTAATAATGGATATTAGTAACGTTGCATCTCAATTCTACATATCAAAACAATTAACATCTCCAAATAGAAAGATTATTAAGTCTGATTTGTTGGAAACAAATTTTATGCATGAGCTCCTTACTCCCTTCTTCTCATAAAAAACACAAATATAAGTTTTAGGAAAAACACGATCACTTTAGTTTGCATCCAGTCCACAACAATATATATTTGAAGTGGAAATGAACTTATCTTGTACATAGGAGGTTATCTTAAATTCTTTGAATTGACTTGCAAGATTCCTAGTTCTTATTTCAAATGAACGTTTAATGCCAAATGCAAAATTTTGCAAAACCTTGTACTCAATCATTCGGAAACCCACACATTGGCATTAGACAAACTGAAATTAAACTTTGCATTTTTATGCAGAGCCTGAGGAACCAATGCATTCTAGTTTTGTTGTTTCCAAAGCTAACACGAATTATCACAATTCTAACTTTTTTATCACTTTCATAACCGAATAGTAATGGATACATTGTTTATTAACTGTAGATCACAATGCAACAGCCAACAGGAAACCAAGAGAATAATTATAGTTTTAAGTAACCGGCCGTTTTTCCAATTGCCAAAATACTCTGCTTAATAACCCCGCATAGATCGGTGAGACGGCGACGAAGAATCACCATGCAGCAACCAACCCTAGTGTTCCATCCAAACATTTCACATTGTTCTCTGCGAGGAGAGCCTATAGGTCGCTACCATTGGTCAAGTTGTTGAACGGACATGATAAATTTCTAGTACATCAAATCGGTTCATTGACAATATCTAGCAACTCTGGTTTCGCTATAAACACCCATATACACATTAGTGTGTTGTGAGCTATCGTTCTGGTATAGGAAAAAATAATAGCAGGCCTGAATCGTCACCTAATGCTTGAGATCCCCTTATATACTCCATGTTGCCAAGCATGTATTAAATAATTCCTCCCTTTTAATCATCTTGAGTGAATCCTCTTTGGTGACAAAGTGCACTGCTGGTCGTAGTAATAATAAATCTCTTCCCGCTCCCCTTGCAGTCTCTGGTAGTCTTGCTGAACACTCAATCCAGAAATTTTAAAGCCAAACATGCAACCAGACAAACATAAACACCTCATTATAGTAAAGCAGTGGTTGCGTGATATTATTATTACCTTGATAATTACATCCTTGCCGACACTGCTCAGACCACTCAAAACGAAGATCACCAGCTCTGGAAATCAATGGGGCTCATAGTGCACACAGAAAGTTCTTGTGGAGGTTAACACCACCGTTGGTTTTCCCCTGATTCACATACTTGAATTTATATTCCAGACAAGTCTGAAGAACTAAACAACCTTTCAACACAAAACAGAAAATAAGAGAAAAGATAGAAGTCTATGAAATCATGAAAAAAACTCAAATACAAAGGGAGTGTCTATTTGGCAGTCCACTGATTTTCAATTCGTCATAAGTCAAAAAATTCCAATCATAGGAGGACACGTGGCATGGGGGGAATCCTCCTAGCCCTTAGACGAAATCATTAACAAGATTTATAGGCTGGCTAATGGTTCAATTAGCTACCTATAATTAGCCATAACAAAGAAATAGAGTCAAGTATATGTGGATTAAAGACAAAAATTACAATGGTGATTTCCCAAAATTATATGCTTCAGATCATGTAAAAATTATTGTAATGGAGTGTAACTTGGTAGATAGACAACTTGTACAAAAATTTAAAGGAAAGATCAAGTTTATATGATTTCGAAAGTAAAATTACGGTGTTGTTTGCCTAGAATTGCATGGTCCTGATCATGTAATATTAACGTAATGGAATGTAATTTGTGCTATATAAAGAACTCATGCAGAAATATAAGTAAGATCCAACGACTAACTTGGTTCTCCCCGGATGTCATGCATTTTTCATCCAAGACGAATGTACCTCCTCTTATTCTCCACACAACAAATACAGCTTATACCATGTCTGTGCAAAAAGATAGGGTAGCGAAACTATCGGGAACAAAAATCAGTCCATAACAACAATGTATCTGCAGGCCAACAAATATACAAAATCAATTGCAGATGCTTGTAGTTGGTTGCCTACCTATTAGTCCATGTAGTTAAGTGAAAGTACCGATAAGTAATCTATCAAATGGAACCAGTATTGGTGGATCGCTCCTCCAACTCGATGCCGGACAGCCGGAGGCTGATGTTACGGACGAAGAAGTCCATGACGCGGTGTGGGGCGTCCACCACCGAGGTCGGAGGAGTCGGTGCAGGATGATGGGGAGCGGTAGACAACAAACATGTGATGGAGCGTCCGACATGGAGGCCGTGGCCTCCCTCCCTCTTCCTCGTGTCCACCACTTGATCTGCAACACCCCAACAACTCCATCGTGGTTGGCGCTGGCAAATCCCACCCAAACTCCAGCATGCGGCAAGCTCGCCTTAGAGAGGTCAAGCCAGCAACCAGGCGATGCGGTGATGCAAAGCGGCGGCGCAACCGTAGCTCACGCTAGCAGCGCACAAAGGCAGCGCCAAAGGTGGACTACGGCGACAACAAATTGTCGAGGAGCTCGCGGAGGAGGTGGAGAGGCCGAGGAGGGGTAGGTGGGGCCGATGCGGTGGCGGAGTCGTCTTGGGGATCTTGACCAGTGCGGTGGTGGTGGCGGCGTCAGATGGGGCGAGGTGCAGGAGGAGAGACGATGAGCGGAAATTGTGCATGCGATTTGTTGGGCTTGGCCCACTTAGGCGCGACGCGTGGGGTGATGTGCTAAGGCATGTTGGACCAAGGGAGACGACATATCGGCGACCATGTAACCTGATTTTTTTTAAGTAGTAGAGATTTGTTGGGATTTGCCCACTTAGGCACGGCGTGTGGGGCGATGTGCTGAGGCAGGTTGGACGAAGGGAGACGACGTATCGACAACTACCAGACTTCTTTTTAATTTACTAGTAAAATGCCCGTGCGTTGCTACGGACAATAATGTAGATTTTTTTGCCGAACATGTATAATACGCATGCATGGAAAGAGATGACCATATATAATATTAAAAAAACCTACTTTGCTTAAAATGTAACTCGATGCGAAATATGATTATATATAATATACATGAAAGCAACAACCAATAATTATCTCTAATTTTAAAAGATTTCACTTCACTCTTATCCTAAAGACGACTTCAAATAATAGCTTATATATGCATACAAATAAAAGAGCCGGCTTTTTTATTGTCTCCCCACTTTTCTCAACACGTCTAAAACAAGTTGTTTCAGGGCATCCACCTATTTGAGTTGCTACTATGGTACCAAAGAAAAGTACAAAGATGATTGTCAAAGGTCATTCATTAAAGAAACACCGGGAACTTCATAAGGAAATAACAAGAGTTTGCATCATCAAATAACAAGAATGTCTATATGACTGAACTTGTACTATAAGACTCTAGTAACTCTATGCGGCTACAATTGAGAGGTGAAGGCTGACAATGAATATAAATTAAATACATGTAGAGCTGAATTGTAGCTCAACATACAAGTTTCAGTTTAGTTACCATGTGATATAATAGTGATGGATTTACATACATACCTGACAGATGGAGTATTTGTGTCATACTCAATTTACATACATTACTTCCCTGAACATGATCATACAACAAGAAGCCAAGAAGGCTATGCTCTGAATGGCGACATCTCTTGCATACCAGAGAAGTTCAAAATGCTAGCACCCAACCAACAGGAAACACCCTGTAGGGAGGCAATAATTTTAAGCACATGTTTTATAGCCGAAAGAATTACTGAAACTTTGCACAATTAACAAAATCACCAAATCAATACCGCATATATTAATTCAATGCACATTCATATTGGTTTTTGGGGAAAGCTGGTAGATGCAAGTATGCGCAAACTGAAGGTAGATGACAGTATTTCCATATTCAGGTGTAAAAGGAAATTAAAAAGAGTGAGAAAAACATAGCAAAATAGAATATGAAGTAAGAAAAGTGAACTCAATAGGAGATCCAAGATCGCAGAGAAATTACAAGACTGAAAAATGTAAAGTGGTACTATTAGGCACCTTTGGACTTGTGAGTGCCGATGAGATTGGTACTAAACCGTAAATGCATCAGTACATCATTCCGAAAAGATCTGGAAGTAACACATGTTTTAGTACTAGATAGGATATAGTTGCTTTGTTGGAGCACCACATGATCTTTATATTCTGCATCTTTAAAAAAATGGCAGATGGCTTCTCAAGAGCATAGCATGATGGATGTACTGATGTACAGACGGAACTCGACAATCCTTAGTGAGAAAACCAATCGCTCTCAATCTCTCTCAAACGTCGACGACCCGAGAGTTTCCTTAT
The DNA here is from genome assembly GCA_023614405.1 of Avena insularis. Classification (NCBI taxonomy): domain Eukaryota; kingdom Viridiplantae; phylum Streptophyta; class Magnoliopsida; order Poales; family Poaceae; genus Avena; species Avena insularis. Next base: position 21,711,959 of record CM042689.1, on the reverse strand, counting down.
CTTGCCTGCCTCTATCAGCTAAAGCATAGTCTTTTTCTCCCTGGTTAAACCATACATATCTAATATATCTTATCTTTCTACAGCTTAAAGAAACAAGGGCAATCATCAGCCGAAGATGTGGCACACGAGAAAAACAGAGCCATACTTGTCATGATAATTTGGCAATTGGCCTGGTATGCAAGCATGGAAATCTGAGTCCATTCAAATCAAAGAAGTACGACTCATACATACTCTTTGTTTTAAATAGTAAAATGTGATAGGAAAACACCATCAAATATATATTTACCGCAAAGGTGGACAACCTCATAAATAAATAGTGTGAAGGAAAACATGACCTATTTTCATGCTCAAGGAAAGTCATATGTAATTTAAGGCTATCAAAAGTAAATAATTTCAGAGATAACATTGAAGCTGCCAAGGAATTTTCGCATTTTCAGAACAACATTAGCTAGCTGGCATCAGAAAAGCCACAACAGATTGAATTTTGATTAGATATACTCAAAATGTCTTTACCATGAATTAGAAGAACACATGTAGATGACCTATTTGGATGCTTACCTCTGAATAAAACAAACTTGGCATCAGTAAGGGCAGCTATTTGTTCTACTATAGTGAAGTCGGTGAGACAATTACAACTAAAATCGATAAATAATACTCCCTCCGTTCCAAAATGTAAGGCGCTAAGCTTTAGTAAAAATTCAACAGATTTTATGTTTGACCAAATTTATATGCAAAAATATAAACATCCATAATATCAAATCAATATCAATAGATTCACATAAAGTATAGTTTCCCAATATGTCCATTCAATATTGCAGATATTCGTATTTTTTATATAAACTTAGTCAAACTTAAAAGATGTTGACTTTTGACTAAAGCTTAGACGGCTTACATTTTGGAATGGAGGGAGTATCAACCTGGCAAACTGAAGTATCAAAAAGGAAATTAAATAACTATTTACACCTTGCAATTTAATAAGTGGACCTTTCATTCAAGATAAATCAAATTATGTGACAAAATAAGAAAAATTGAGGAGAGATGTGGTACTAAATATAAAGCTCGAGTAAGCATACCGGTACAGTCTATAAATTCAATTATTGAGGACAACACCATAAGTCATAGCCAACTCGTCCACCTTAAAGCTCGGGTAAGAATTGGTAGTACCTGAAAACACAACTCGTCCACCTTAACTCAGTCTTGTGGCTGCAAAGGGTTTGGTCTAGATACTGAAATGAAATACTGCTTCTTATCCAACAAAGCACATGGCAATCATGGCCAACGGAACTACAGGAGAAATGAAAAGCAAGCACGTCATACTACATGTAAGGTGAAAATGGAAAATAGGAGAAAGCAAGCCATGGCTTTGCGCCTAATTCACCTGAACATTAGGGTCCCAAGACATGCAAAAGACGAAGTGTACTAAGAGTTGACCAGAAAGACCTTCGCAAATATAAAGCATCCACCAATAAATGATATTCCTAATATCCATGAAAGAAAAACATGCATATATTTTGTCCAACCACTGCATTGTACAACAAAAGCTTCATCGGAGCTCATTTTCATAAATTACCTTTTTGATACAGAACTAAACATGAAAAAACTAATGCATTGTACAAAAAAAGTTGCACTGCAATAGGAGCTCATTTTGGTAAATTACCTTTTCAATAGAGAAATAAACATGAAAACTTGATGATGAACCACAACACCAGTCTGGATGATTAGAAAACATCAAAATCGTACCACCGTAAGGTTCCATGTGTATGGAAAATAACTAATGTGAGCTCATATAGTACCCCTGCAAACTTCTGCAGAGATCATGAATTAAGTTACAGTTTGAATTCGGATCATATGGATCAATCAAGAATTTAGAGTACAAATGATTAATCAGGAGGGAGTTACCTGTCCTGCCACTCCAGTTACACAAAAACTACAAAATCTCAAATTCCTTTCTGAATTAGGATAAACTTTGGTAGTAGGAAGTCTACGCCTGGTAGATATATAAGATCTTCTATCTGCGTTGGACCCCAGATGATGATCATAGGATGTTTAGTAGCTGCCCTAAAACACCAGTGGTTCCTTTCCATGTGAGAGCAGGCTCCGGCGTGGACTAAACTACGGTTGGAACAAAAGCGAAGCATAAGAATGATAAAAGAAAATCATCAGAGAGGAAATAGAATGGTTAATGGGTTTCTTTCAAAAAAAATACATGTGCAAGGGACATGATAAGATTTAGATCAATAGCTAGCTAGACCATACCTACTCTGTTCCTGGATGCAAGCACTCGTTGATATAGCATACTTCAGGAGGAATGAGAGCCCTCCTCTTGCCTGAAAAGCCATGGAGAAACAAAAGTATCGGTGGCTAAAACATTTAAACAGTGAGAAAGCGCCCAAAACTATGCTGTACCTATGGCTTTGGCCTCGAATCATCTACAAGAAAAATGATTTATCTGTTAGGAGAAGTCAAGGATATGAAATTACAAGGAATCACTCTCGAATCACCTGTCATGATTCAGAACGATGAACAACAGATCGCAAACCTAAAGTTCCTGCTGATGTGCTTTGAGGACATGTCTGGGCTGAAAATTAATTACCATAAGAGCGAGGTAATTGTGATGGGTTGCTCTAGGGGGAACAACAAAGGGTTTCCAATGCGCTTAACTGCAAGCTCGGCGACTTCCCATTCACATACCTCGGTCTCCCAATCTCTGATAGAAAGCTCACCATCGATCAGTGGCTTTTTTTGGTGAACAAGTTGGGGGGTAGAATCGAGCCATGGCGGTGTAGATTTCTCTCCTTGGGGGGGGGGGATTAATCCCCACAAACGCATGCCTCGATAACCTCCCCATGTATGCATATCAAATCTAAGAAACAACCAGGGGTACTGTTCAAATTGGACTTCGAAAAGGCATACGACAGGGTCAACTGGGACTTCCTTGTCGAGGTGCTTAGGTTAAAGGGGTTTGAGGCCGGTTACATCCATAGGATTGAGCAGCTGGTTAAGGGAGGCCAGACTGCTATCTCCATCAACGGCGAAATCGGCCCATATTTCAGAAACCGGAGAGGGATTAGGCAAGGGGACCCTCTGTCCCCTTTGCTGTTCAACCTCATTGGAGAGGCCCACTCGGCGATTCTAAGCAGGGCTTGTGTGTCTGGGCATATTGCGGGGCTGGTTCCTGAGCTGATTCCGGGGGGAATCTCTCATCTGCAATACACTGACGACACCCTTATCATGATTCAGAACGATGAACAACAGATCGCAAACCTAAGTTCCTGCTGATGTGCTTTGAGGACATGTCTGGGCTGAAAATCAATTACCATAAGAGCGAGGTAATTGTGATGGGTTGCTCCAGGGGGAACAATGTAACACCCTCAGAATCGGCCCTATGCAAGTTTCAGCGCTTCCCGCCAAACCCGCATAGAAACGATTCAAAGGTGCCCACCAGGCACTTTCGTGCGGGTGGAAAACGAAGTAATAACATTACACAACAGTCCTCGATGGGACCCACAGAACAGATATATATACAACAGCGACTCAATGAGTCAAGAATACAGATATAATATACAAAGATCCAAATCACCTTGAAAATGATAGAGCGTCCAGAACGGACAAGATGCAAATGGGGCTAAGAGCCCTGAAGAATAACCAATGGCGTCCATAACCCTGCCCAGGCCAAGCCGGAAGGGTAACCCTGCTAACGACATCGAAACCTGCTAAACAAAAGGGGTGCCGACAAAGGGCAAAGGAAAAAGAGGAGCGTCAGTACTGAGGCCAGTACACGGCGAGGCTAGAATTCAGCGGTCCTCGCCTACATAGGTATGGTGGACTGAAGCGGCAGCGCAGCATGCACTAAACAACCTATAGAGACTCGATATGACTGTCGGCTATCAGAGAGGGATAAGAAAGACCTATTTGAAACCAACCTGATCCTACCTCCAAACATACCCATCCTGGTATTTCCCCCTCGAGACCAAACGAGGAAGTCAACCGAGGAACTCACACAGTTGGCAGTTTTATTTATTCAGTTATCGTTGCATCAATTACTAGTCAGGTATAGATAGTCATCCTGATAGAATAAGCAGTGGGCACTTTTAGTTAACCATTCCGTTGTAGTTGCAATACTTACTAGTCAGATACAATTAACATGAGATGTCCCAAACCCAGCAGTTGTTGGTACTTTTATTTAGCCATTCCGTTGTAGTGAAGCTGATTACTAGTCATATCGGAAGCAAGTCAAATTATAACAGTAAACTTTAGTTATAGTTGTCTATGATCGAGAACTGTGCTCCAAGTCGTCCATAACCACGGACACGGCTTTTCGAAAAGATTTAACCCTGCAGGGGTGCACCAAAGTATCCACACGCCGACCCTTTTGCGGATCGGTTAACATACACCCATCGGTATGTCGGCGGGGCCTATGTCATAGCGTTTCCCGGACCCAAAGCAAGTACATGGGGCCACCCACTAAGCTACCATAGAAGTCGGCCGGTCTCGAGACGGACTCGAGGTTTATGGAGCCGGTTTGTAAATGACAGGAACCCGAAAGTGTGGTGGGCTTGTCAATACTGGTAACAGGTCACGATCCTAAACGATCTGATTGTGCAGTACCTCGCACAATTTAAATAAAGCAGTAAAGCATGGCATAAGTACAGGATAGTAAATAAAACCTCAAACTAGTTTGTGGCCCCCGGTATAATACTTTGAAATCAGGTACTAATCGATGGGGGTGCCCATACACCCCACCTGTGGTTAGCGCGCTCGATCTCGGAACAGGTGTCAAGAACTCGGGTCCTACAGGACACCGGTGGCGATTGAAACCAAATATTGTCTATCACCCACCGGTGCCTCTGCATTTACCTACTTCAATTTTAGTTGTTAAACAGTAATTAAAGCCATGAACATCTCCAACATTACACCTGCAGCAACACTCCAACAACTGTGGTTACGGGCCGACGCAACACTAGAGCAAGCGACTACAGCATAAGTCCAACTATCTACCAAACAACAGGTAATAGGATGTGTCCAAGGCAATATAAGGCTGCAAGGGATATCACGAGCGAAAACTAGAGCATCGCAACACGGATAGCAATAGATCAACGGAGGAATAAATACTATAAAAGTAAGATAGGTAGAAAGGGGAGGTGCTACTTTGAAAACATTGCGAAGGTTCACCCGAAGATCGGGTTGGTACTCGCATCAACTCATCGGCCTAATCCGTGAAGAAGCAAAGCACTAGAAGAAACACCGGATGGACTATTTAATACTACGACAGAAGATCAGGCATGATGCATGTATGATGTATGACATGGCAAGATGCGATGCATCTAGACAATATTAAGCGGAACAGGGGTTCCGACAATTATCAAGTGGTGCAAGTTATTTAGATACCCCACAATTCAAATGTTGTCTTAACAAGGCAAAATTATATCACCGGTTCGCTACACAAATTTAAATGGAACCAATATGAGACTAGAAATGTCCGCATATGGCCTCCATATTTAATTATTAGGTGAATCGGCAAAGTGCCCCCATACCACAGACAAGTATGCATGCATGGCAATTTTAATATGCAACAAGTATATCATATATTATAAAAATATGAGGGGTCTCGGATAGGGGTCACACATTAGGGTTTCGGCGCACTTGGTTCAGGGGTTCGGAGGTTCGAGGTCTGACGGGATCGATCTCGGCGGGAATGTTCTCGGACAACAGAGTAGATCTTGGCGTTCCGGGAAGAAGTACTTGGTCTGGCGTCGGGGCGCTTCGGATTCATCCTGGTCGGTGTCGATCTTGTCGTTGAGAAGATCTTGTCAGGCCCACGCCATCGAGTCGGTCTTGTCACCTAGGGTGAAGTGCTTGGCGTCCTCGAGGAAGTACTTGGCGTATCCATGTCGATGACCTAGGCATCCGGAAAGGAGAGCTTGACGCGCCGGGGTTCGGTCTTCGGTGTCCATGAAGGAGGTCTTCGAGTTCCGGGATCGATCTTCGGCTCCAGGTAGAAGAACTTGTCGTTTCGACAGGTTCAGGTTCCGTCTTTGGACTCCGGGATCGGGGCCTTTGGTCCGAGAGGTGGATCTTGGTGTCACTTGTCGATCTTGTCACCGCAAAACAGAGGAAGTCAACCAACACATCATCGTCTCGGCACATACATCCCCACCACCTCAAGTTCTTCACTAACAGAACCAACAGAAGACCACCGGGGACTGAACCTCAAGATTAAACAGAGCTGCGGGCGGATCCTTGATGGAGAAACGAGGGCCACGAGCACCGCGTGACGTCGCATGCAGGTTACCTGCCGGAAGGGGCGACCACCTTGGCAGGGCGCCGCGTCAATCGGAAGGCGAGCCGTGGACGGGAAGCCGGCAGCAGCGGGGCTGGTGCTGCAGAGGCACCGGAGAGGGGGAAGGCGGCGCCCGGGGACGCACGACGAGGAGGAGGGGATCCGATGGAGGCCGACATGAGGCTCCTGGAGGCGGCCAAGGTGGCCTTGAGAGGGAGAGAAGGCGGGTCAGCGAGGAGGTGGGGCATGAGAGGCCCCGGCGGAGGAGGAACAGGGGCGGCGGGGACTGGTCGGTGCAGGCGAGGAGGACGGCCGGAGGTGGTCGAGGCCAGCCAGGGCAGCGAGCTCCGTCAGCGTGGAGACGAAGGAAGAAAGCTGGGGAGGAGATCGAGTAGGAGCGGGGCGCGCGGCTGGTGGGCGAGATGGAGACGGCCGGAGAGGGACAGCGGAGGCAGGGCTCGGGGAGGAGGCGGGAGACGCGCGGCTGCGAGGGTCGACGCCGGGAGAAGGGAGACAGCGTCCTTGTGAAGGCAGCGTGAGAGCCGGAGGAGGCCTTGAGGCAGCAGGCGAGGGGTCTGGCAGCGAGATCGGTCAGTGCGGAGGCCAAGGAGGACCAGGGCGAGCAGCGGAGGGGCCGGCCGCAGCAGATGAGGCGGCGGCGATGGGTGCCTCTCGGGGACAGGAGGAAGGAGGAGGTGGGGCGCGTCGGTGGGGAAGGTGGGGCCAGGATGGACCCGGCGCGGTGCGGTTGGTGGGGGGTAGGGCGTGTGCGTGGGAGTGCGTGCGTGGGTGTGGCATGGGTCGGCCCAGGTGGTGGGCCAGGTGAGGAGGGGGCAGGCGGCTGAGGTGGTGGGCTGGGGTAGGCTCGGGTGAGGGAAGGTGGGGCCAGGAGGAGAGATGAGGTGGAGGGCTCAGTTGAGGTGGCAAGCCGTGGTTGGCCGGGGTGATGTGGAAGGGGGCTGGGTAGACTAGGATTGGGTAGGAAAAGGGTTTAGGTAGCTAGGTTTTGTACTGGGGTGGCCGACTGGGTCGGATCGGCCCGGTACGGCTGCCCCTAAAAAAATAAAATAAATATTTTATCATTTAAAATGGGGCTTTTGAAAACCATTGGTAGACGAAACAAAATAATCCAGAGACCCGGGTTTTTAATTTGAAAACAAGACGGGGCGTTTAGAAAACAAAACAGGTTTTTCGAAAATAGTTTTATGCAAACAAAGGCAAGATGACATGACGATGCTCAAATGCAATGTGGCATGATGACATGAGCATGTAGTCGTGATGATGCAATGCACAAAAACAACGCGATTTTCTAGTAGTGGTTTTGCGGGGCGCCACAATTCGACACCACTAACAATGGATCTCGCCCTCGAGATCCGCCTCATGGTACCGGAAGGAAGGTCGGCGATCTGCGTCTCCTCGCTTCGTGTGGATCCTCGCGACACCACTAACAAGAGGTCGTTGTCCGTGATCGTCGAGAGAACTCTCCGGGAACAAAAGGTCGAAGGCAGAGGTATCAACAAATAAAGCCACCTCTAGCTTCGATAGAAAGAGGGAACCGATGCATTCTCATCCACTTCAATGTACAAAAGCTAATAGAAGGGGTAGTCGGCATGGGGGCCAATCCATCACGCACCCAAACTATTACTCCGCAATCGGTGAAAAGCGTGCAACCATTCTCGGAATCGGTGAAGATCTTGACAATCGAGGTTCGAAACAAAGGAGTGATCTGAGACTACGCGCCGGATCTGGCGTAGATGATGTCGTCGCGTCGGAAAACACCGGAAGGCACGAGAAGGAACATAGAGAAGTCCACCAGACGAAGGATTCCTCGGATAGCATGAAGACCAGATGTAGCAACACCGTTACCAAAGGAGAAAGCGAAACCCTGAAGGTACGATGGAACCCAACCACGAGAAATCCTGGACTCGAAGAGAGAGAAGGGAGCGGATTCAAAACACGCAGAGGTGAGAGGAGAGCAGCAGAGGGGTAAGGAGTAAAATTAGACCTAATCAGAACTATCCAACCGATTTTGCAAAAATAGTTTAGACACTCTACTGCGGCCGTTAGCTAGGTTATCCTACAGGCTGGACTTGTGAGTATCATGGCCTGGCTCTGATACCACTCTGTAACACCCTTAGAATCGGCCCTATGCAAGTTTCAGCGCTTCCCGCCAAACCCGCATAGAAACGATTCAAAGGTGCCCACCAGGCACTTTCGTGCGGGTGGAAAACGAAGTAATAACATTACACAACAGTCCTCGATGGGACCCACCGAACAGATATATATATACAACAGCGACTCAATGAGTCAAGAATACAGATATAATATACAAAGATCCAAATCACCTTGAAAATGATAGAGCGTCCGACTACGGACAAGATGCAAATGGGGCTAAGAGCCCTGAAGAATAACCAATGGCATCCATAACCCTGCCCGAGCCAAGGAAGGGTAACCACACTAACGACGTGAAACCTGCTAAACAAAAGGGGTGCCGACAAAGGGCAAAGGAAAAAAGAGGCGTCGATCGAGGCGATTACAGCGAGGCTAAAATTCGGCGGTCCTCGCCTACATAGGTATGGTGGACTGAAGCGGCAGCGCAGCATGCACTAAACAACCTATAGAGATTCGATATGACTGTCGGCTATCAGAGAGGGATAAGAAAGACCTATTCGGAACCAACCTGATCCTACCTCCAAACATACCCATCCTGGTATTTCCCCCTCGAGACCAAATGAGGAAGTCAACCGAGGAACTCACACAGTTAGCGTTTATTTATTCGATTATCGTTGCATCAATTACTAGTCAGGTATAGATAGTCATCCTGATAGAATAAGCAGTGGGCACTTTTAGTTAACCATTCCGTTGTAGTTGCAACACTTACTAGTCAGATACAATTAACATGAGATGTCCCAAACCCAGCAGTTGTTGGTACTTTTATTTAGCCATTCCGTTGTAGTGAAGCTGATTACTAGTCATATCAGAAGCAAGTCAAATTATAACAGTAAACTTTAGTTATAGTTGTCTATGATCGAGAACTGTGCTCCAAGTCGTCCATAACCACGGACACGGCTTTTCGAAAAGATTTAACCCTGCGAGTGCACCAAAGTATCCACACACTTGACCCTTTTGCGGATCAGTTAACATACACCCATCGGTATGTCGGCGGGGCCTAAGTCATAGCGTTTCCCGGACCCAAAGCAAGTACATAGGGGCCACCCCACTAAGCTACCCATAGCGAAGTCGGCCGGTCTCGAGACGGACTCGGGGTTTTGTGGAGCCGGCTGTAACGGCTGGGAACCGAAAGTGTATTTGGGCTTGTCAATACAACAAACAGGTCACGGTCCTAAGCAAGATTAATGCGTTACCTCGCACAATTTAAATAAGCGATAAAGCATGGCATAAATGCAGGATAGTAAATAAAACCTCAAACTAGTTTGTGGCCCCAGTACAATACTTTGAAATCAGGTACTAATCGATGGGGTGCCCACACCCCACAGTGGTTAGCGCTCGATCTCGAGCAGTGTCAAGAACTCGAGGTCCTCAGGACACCGGTGGTGATTGAAACCAAATATTGTCTATCACCCACCGGTGCCTCTGCATTTACCTACTTTAATTTTAGTTGTTAAACAGTAATTAAAGCCATGAACATCTCCAACATTACACCTGCGGCAACACTCCAACAACTGTGGTTCTGTACGAGACGCAACAGCACTAGAGCAAGCGACTACGACGCGCAAGTCCAACTATCTACCAAACAACAGGTAATAGGATGTGTCCAAGGCAATATAAGGCTGCAAGGGATATCACGGGTACGAAAACTAGAGCATCGCAACACAGATAGCAATAGATCAACAGGAGGGAATAAATACTATAAAAGTAAGATAGGTAGAAAGGGGGAGGTGCTCGCCTGAAAACATTGCCGAAGGTTCACCCGAAGATCGGGTTGGTACTCGCATCAACTCATCGGCCTAATCCGTGAAGAAGCAAAGCACTAGAAGAAACACCGGATGGACTATTTAATACTACGGCAGAAGATCGGGCATGATGCATGTATGATGTATGACATGGCAAGATGCGATGCATCTAGACAATATTAAGCGGAACAGGGGTTCCGACAATTATCAAGTGGTGCAAGTTATTTAGAACCCCACAATTCAAATGTTGTCTTAACAAGGCAAAATTATATCACCGGTTCGCTACACAAATTTAAATGGAACCAATATGAGACTAGAAATGTCCGCATATGGCCTCCATATTTAATTATTAGGTGAATCGGCAAAGTGCCCCCAAACCACAGACAAGTATGCATGCATGGCAATTTTAATATGCAACAAGTATATCATATATTATAAAAATATGAGGGGTCTCGGATAGGGGTCACACATTAGGGTTTCGGCGCACTTGGTTCAGGGGTTCGACGGGGTTCAGGGTTCGACGGGGATCGATCTCGGCGGGAATGTTCTCGGACAACGGAATAGATCTTGGCGTTCCGGGAAGAAGTACTTGGTCTGGCGTCGGGGCGCTTCGGATTCATCCTGGTCGGTGTCGATCTTGTCGTTGAGAAGATCTTGTCGGGTCCACGCCATCGAGTCGGTCTTGTCACCTAGGGTGAAGTGCTTGGCGTCCTCGAGGAAGTACTTGGTGTATCCATGTCGATGACCTAGGCATCCGGAAAGGAGAGCTTGACGCGCCGGGGTTCGGTCTTCGGTGTCCATGAAGGAGGTCTTCGAGTTCCGGGATCGATCTTCGGCTCCAGGTAGAAGAACTTGTCGTTCCGACAGGTTCAGGTTCCGTCTTTGGACTCCGGGATCGAGGCCTTTGGTCCGAGAGGTGGATCTTGGTGTCACTTGTCGATCTTGTCACCGCAAAACAGAGGAAGTCAACCAACACATCATCGTCTCGACACATACATCCCCACCACCTCAAGTTCTTCACTAACAGAACCAACAGAAGACCACCGGGGACTGAACCTCAAGATTAAACAGAGCTGCGGGCGGATCCTTGATGGAGAACAGGGGCCGCCACGGAGCACCAGCGTGGACGTCGCATGCAGGTTGCCACGCCGGAAGGGGACGACCACCTTGCGGCCGCATGGCGCCTGGCGTCAATCGCGAAGGCGAGCCATGACGGAAGCCGGCTGAAATAGTCTTCGCGAGAGAGGAGGGCGGGAAGCGGCGCCGGGACGCGGGGAGGAGGGGATCCGATGGAGGCCGACGTGAGGCTCCTGGAGGAGGCCAAGGTGGCGGCGCGAGAGGGACAGAGAAGGGCGACGGTCGCGCGGGAGGTGGGCCGCGAGGGAGGCCCCGGCGGAGGAGGAACAGGGGCGGCGGGGACCGGGTCGGCGCGCGGGGCCGAGGGAGGACGGCCGGAGGTGGTCGAGGCCGACGGGGCCAGCGCGGAGCTCCGTCCCGCGTGGGACAGAGGGAAGAGCTGGCGGGGGGAGGAGATCGAGTAGGGGCGGGGCGCGCGGCTGGTGGGCGAGATGGAGACGGCCGGAGAGGGACAGCGGAGGCAGGGCTCGGGGAGGAGGCGGGAGACGCGCGGCTGCGAGGGTCGACGCCGGGAGAAGGGAGGACGGCGTCATGGCCAGCAGCAAGTGAGGCGGAGGGAGGAGGCCTTGGGGCGGCGGGGTGGCCAGGCGGATGGGGATCGGTCTGTAGGCCTGGAGAGGACGAGGCAGGCAGGCAGCGGAGGGGCCGGGCCAGATGCATGGTGGCGATGGGTGCCTCTCGGGGATGGGGAGGGGAGGAGGTGGGCGGCGTCGGTGGGAGGTGGGGCCAGGGTGGACCAGGCAGTCTGATTAGTGGGGGTAGGGCGTGTGCGTGGGAGTGCGTGGGTGTGGCATGGGTCGGCCAGTGTGGTGGGCAGTGAGGAGGGGCTGAGGCGGTGGTGGTAGGCTCGGGTGAGGGAAGGTGGGGCCAGGAGGAAAGATGAGGTGGAGGGCTCGGTTGAGGTGGCAAGCCGTGGGTGGCCGGGGTGATGTGGAAGGGGGCTGGGTAGACTAGGATTGGGTAGGAAAAGGGTTTAGGTAGCTAGGTTTTGTCTTTGGGGTGGCCCATTTGGGTCGGATCGATCGGCCAGTCTCTAAAAATAAAATAAATATTTTATCATTTAAAACGGGGCTTTTGAAAACTATTGGTAGACGAAACAAAATAATCCGGAGACCCGGTTTTTAATTTGAAAACAAGACGGGGCGTTTAGAAAACAAAACAGGTTTTTCGAAAATAGTTTTATGCAAACAAAGGCAAGATGACATGACGATGCTCAAATGCAATATGGCATGATGACATGAGCATGCAGTCGTGATGATGCAATGCACAAAAACAACGCGATTTTCTAGTAGTGGTTTTGCGGGGCGCCACAAACAACAAATGGTTTCCAATGCGCTTAAATGCAAGCTCGGCAACTTCCCATTCACATACCTCGGTATCCCAATCTCTGACAGAAAGATCACCATCGATCAGTGGCTTTTTTTGGTGAACAAGTTGGGGGGTAGAATCGAGCCATGGCTGTGTAGATTTATCTCCTCGGGAGGGGGGGGGGAGATTAATCCTCACAAACGCATGCCTCGATAACCTCCTCATGTATGCAATGGCTCTATTCCTACTTCAAGAGGGGATTCATGAGAGGTTTGACTCACACAGAGCAAAGTTCTTTTGGGAAGGGGCAGGACAGAAGCGCAAATACCACCTAGTCAACTGGTCGACGATCTGTAGACCCAAAGAGGTCGGGGGCTAGGCCTTATCAACACAAAAATAACGAACAAGGCGCTTTTGCTAAAATGGATCTGGAAGCTGTATCAAGATGACTCTCCCATTTGGGCCAAAATTCTGAAGGCTAAGTACGCGGATGCGGATGATCTGTTCCAAGGGACGGGCCAAGGGGGCTCGCCTTTTTGGAAAGCATTGCACAAAATCAAGCACTTGTTTAAGGCTGGGGCAAGGCATCATGTATGCGATGGGAAGCGGACAAGGTTCTGGCTTGATTGGTGGCATGGGGAGCAACCTCTCAAGGACAGGTATCCCTCCCTGTTCGCCATCTGTGATGACCCAGAGATTTTGGCGGCTCAGGTCTGTCTGATCGACGTCATCAACCTGCGTTTTAGGAGAGCGCTCGACCAGGCTGGGGTGATTAGCTGGCTGGACCTGGTTCAGAACCTGGAAGATGTCACTCTGGGACAGATCAAAGACACAGTGTCCTGGCATCTGGATCCTTCGGGCTGCTACTCGGTGAAGTCCATGTATCAATTTCTGTCTAGAGGCATCTCGGTTGCTCACTTCAAGGAGATTTGGAAAGCCAAAGCTCCCCTCAAAATCAGAATATTTGCGTGGAAACTTGCTCTTGACCGTTTACCTACTAACAACCTTCTTGCATCTAGGAATGGCCCCTCCAATGATAGATGTGTCCTTTGTAAACGCGGTAGAAGATGCGTCGCATATTTTTTTCTCCTGCTCCCTCGCTCGATTTGCCTGGAGTGTGGTTCGTCAACTGCTAGGGTGCAGTTGGAACCCCATGAACTTTGTGCAGTTCCATTCCATCCTCTCAGGTTACGCGGGAAAACCAAATAGGTTACTGTGGTTCCTTTTTCTAGCACAATCTTGGGCTTTGTGGCTAGTTAGAAACAAAATGACGATTGAAGCTAAGTTTATCAGACATCCTGCTGACTTGATCTACAAAACCCTGATTCTTCTACAGCTCTGACGACAAACGCCAAAGCGACGGGACGGGCTTAGGTGGATGGTGGACGAGCTGAAGAAACTATACTCGACGGCGACTTCTACTTAGTGCTTCCGCTCGGTCTGTTTTGGGGAGGCCGACCCCTGTTGTGCTGTTATCTTCGGTGCCCACCCGTAGTGTGTTTTCGGTTTGTCGGCTAAGCTGTATGCCGCAGCATGTAAGACCTACCTTGTGAACCGTTTGGGGCTCTATTAAGTTAAAGCCGGGCTGTCTAGCCTTTTATTTAAAAAATCACCTGCAAAAAGATCTTGCCAGGAGAAATCCAGTGTTAGAACCTCTTTCCCATCTGATTCTAAGTGTATGTGGCTTACTATTGGTGCTAAACTGATTTAGCGTGCTTCATCAGGAAAGTCACGCAAGTAAAGAAGCATGATGATGTCAGCAAAGGGCATAATTAGTAACCTTGAAAGTGTGCAACGTGTTTATGCATGGCTATGACCATCACACGGATAATTTACAGAAGCTATTGAGGCTTGCCCCGGCCATGCTCCCTCAGAAAGGATTTCTTTTTCTTCAGAGGCCAAGCCCCGGCCATGCTCCTCCCACAGTCCTCCGTCCCCGCAGGCCCTTTCCTCAAGCCGTCGCCTCCTTTGTCCTCAGGTCCCTCCTGATGTAGAAGCCTCTGTCACACGCTGTTGCAAGAGAGGATAGGTAGATGTCAGGCAATGCTACTACACATATTACAAAGCAAGGGAACAAAATTAAAATTAGAAAGTGTAGCAACCCTATCGGCTAAAATAACTTTTCCACAACCGAAGCAATGGTCCTCAACTAAACTTTAATTTCTCCACATAGATGTACTTCAACCAATAAATAATAGAAAAAGCTATGCTATTATATTCATACGACATTGCAATTCACATAAAAGGGCTCCTCAGAACACATATGACTGACTTAAGGGCACTCTGAACACCTTTGAGCTGCAAGTATTATCATATAAAAGAGACATTCAAGTTTAACTGATCTACCTAACAAAATGGCTCATCAATAGCATAAGAAATTACCCCATTATAGAAATAACAAGAACGGGCTTGCAGGTGCCCTTGTGTGTAAAATACCCCCTCCAATCCATATTACTTGTCATTGAAATGGATATATCTAGACATGTTTTAGTGCTAGATACATCCATTTCAACGACAAGTAATATGAATAGGAGGAAGTAGCATTTTTAATCATTTAACATTGGAAGTGGCATGGATGATCTTGCAGGTGTAGAGATGGCAAAGTACACAAATGAAAGACAAATGTCCCTTGCAGAAGAGATAAAGCTTGCCAGTCATGTTGTCCGGTGGTTTGTGAAAGCACAAAAGATGACCATGAGTGAAGCATGTTTCAGAACCAAAATAAAATAAACAATGTTGCCATACAGATTGGTATGATGCCAATTAGATCACGTACCTCACTACCGTGACATGCAAGTATCAGGTGGTACCCCAAGTCCTCTGAACACTATGCCTGGTAGGCAAAGTTTTTTGTGCAAATTGTAAATTCATTGTCATTTTGCAACTATGAACATGCAGACTTGTTACTAAAGTTTAGCTCTGGGGTAATGGATTAAAACTAATTTGTGTTTGGCGATCAATTCATGTCAGGTTCCTCCAAAATTAAATTATATCTGTGTCTCTCAGTTGACAAATATACCATCGAGCAAGTTTGATCTGTACAATGAAATTTTCTTAGAAAACTATAGGTTGTATGTCTCGCTATCTGACACCTAGATCACAATACATAGTTTAGACTCTTTCTGCTTCTAGCTGCTAGTTCACAAGCTAGAATTTTTTCCTAACAATTTATAACAACGAACTTAACATGTGAAACAAGAGGATATGATAAATGAGGAATAAGGTATACACATGTGGTTGCAGCATTGATCCCAAAGAACAGATCTGATGTTCAGGATCCTATAGTTTTAAAATAAACTACTCCCTCCATCCAGAAATAACTGACTTGTGTTTTTCTAGATTCGTGATACATTTGAATCTAGACAAACATGAGTGGAGGGAGTATTTGCTAGTCTTGCCTAATTTAGTTGGTCCAGCCGATTATCTTACATACTTACATCAGATGATCTGAACTGTTTTGGTGAACCTTGTTCCCCAGCCTCCATAGCTCCGTTGTGCTCCGCTTCAATGGTTCAATCTGAATGGGATTTGCACAAATGTCAAAGTTAACTCTTATATAAATGGAACGAATTTTGTTCATACACGGATGAAGGGGGTGTTAAGAGCATGGGACCAGGAATACTGGCCCTTAGTCCGCACACGCAAGAGGAATAGAGGCAAGTACATGGACGAACGACGCGCGTCGGTTACTTCGCCGTCTGCGTATAAGAGTGGCGACAGCCGCGTGCGCGTCCCGGCCGCGCTATGAAACAATGGCGGCTCTGATGACCTAGAGACGCGAAGGCGGCGGCCGCAGCTTCGCCGCAGTGTGGACAAGGGGCAACGCCGCACGGAGGAACGGTGGCGGCGAGTCCAAAGCCGACGCGTCAGGCGGCTTCGTGCACGCAACAGGGGTGGGCTGATTTTGTGTGACAAGGAGGGTCGCGATTTGCGTGGAATTCGGAGAGCAATTAAACAACGTTTAGTGCTTAGTAACGTGTGTGTGTGCCGAGTTTTTCTCTGCATAGGTCGCGTAGGTTGAGGGAGGTCTGACGACGAAAGCGACGTAGTGGAACCGGCAGAAAACGGAACACTCATTTCTTTTTTAGATAGTAGAGAAGATATAAGTAGTATAAGAGATAGAACCTGACTTCTTTTTGAAAATGTCGTTGTCACGGGTGATAATACTTTTAAAAGACAAAAAGATGGTTAAAATATAAATATTATGTTGCCGAACTATGACATTGTTTTTAACAATACAGACTTATTTCACGAGATAGAGCAATAAAACTAAACAGAGCGTACTACAAACAAATGGATAAATCTAGACTATGAGTCTTGTCTGACAGGTAAACCTGGATATGGGCAGCTCGACCCGGTCGGCCCAACTCAAAACTCTCGAGCCAAGCCAGACAGAGTGTGCCATCGGGCTGGTCTCGGTTCTGTTTTTTAGCCCGTGGTCAGGTTTGCCAAACAGACAATTTAAGCTATGGTTGTGTCGGGCTGTTCGTGCCGGTCTAGACACGGGATTTTTCGTGCGTTCTATCTGACTCATGGCTAGATCAGCTAGATATGCTAGCTAGATATTCACAATCTGTTTTTTTGTCCGGCCCGAGTTATGCCCGGGTATGTCACACGATTTAATTTCTTTTGCTTTGACATATTAACACAATTATATGGAAAATTCACTCGTATAAAAATGCTAACATGATAATTTGACCAAAATTTAAATGCCGTGAAATTCACGTGAATATATGTATCGAAATTTGATTAGTTAGCATTGAAATATACTAAGAAAATATACACCTTTAGAACTCCAGACAAAATATCATTGATCCAATAATCCATGAAGTTTAACATAAAGTATGTGGTTCCAATTTTTATATGTGAGTTGTTTCATATATTCTGTCAAAAAAATCTTACTAATTGTTTTGAGGATTTTTAAAATCTTAACGCCCTCCCTACTATTTTTTTCTTAGTATATACACTGTATAATACTCTCTCCGTCCTAAAAAGAATGTCTCAAGTTTATTTAAATTTGAATGTACCGAGGAAGTATAAGAATTCGTTGAGTCCAGTCACCGTGTAAAAAAAAAGGAAGAATCAGGACAGCTGTTCCTGCCTACCCACTCTCTACTATAGTTCCCTTTCTATCTCTTCCGTCCTGAACCCAATCCCCTGCATCCCCACCACCGGCGACCGGACCTTGCTCCCGTGCCTCCCCAGTGCCGTCGACCGACTTACCACTCACCTGCCTCCCCGCCAACTCGACGACCGTCCTCTCCCCGCCGCTGCCGCCGTAACCTCGCGCCGGCGGCATGAATTCTCTTTCCGCTGCTTGCCTCAGGCCCGCGACCCAGCGCTTGACGCCATTGGATTTGGAGTGGCAGACCTTCGCTCCACCGAATCCACGTGCGCAGGCAAAGTTTGTTCAAGGGGATCACCGGTGGCCTCGTCCTCCGCGAGTCTCGGCGGTGAATCGGAGCGAGCTCCAAGGATGCCTGCGAGGATGACCCGCTCCGACAGTTTGGAGTGAACCGAAGCAGCCTGCGACTGGTAATTATTTATCCCTCCTTGGAGCTTTGTGCATTCCAAACAGCTTGCGAATGGTAATTTTTTGCTGAGTATTTTGTGCATTCCAAACATACCGTGTGCTAGAAAAATCAACCAATATCACTTTACCTGACTGTGATAACTTTTAGTTCCTACCTATGGATGAATGTTTGGAGAAAAATGAGAGCGATTATATCTAGCACACAGTGAAGGTTGGCTGATTTTATTGAAGAAAAGTGAAAGATTCTGCAACTAACATGATATAGCAAGAAAAAACCATACCCCTACTTATCCTTATTTGCAAGCTACAATCCAAGGCCCCTGCTTGGTGGATGCTACAACGTGATTTTTGATGCACGGAAGATGAATTCCAAAATCATGTAGCATTCCCAAAGTAACCCATATGAAACGCCAAATTCCAAAATAAATTCATTCACAAATAACGACACTGATGCTGATTCGCAAAACATTTTTCAGACTTATTCATCCAATAACAGGTTATAAGTGCAGCGAAAAGAGATATATTCATTCATAGACCTGTTAAGCATGAAAAAGAGCTCACATAGTGGTTCTGATTCAGTTCTCTTAAAAAAGATGTGAAGCTTCAGATTGCTAACCTTTTGTTCTATTAGAGCATCCACAGTGCGGCTCATGTGCACCGTCGCTAGGAAAGTAAATACCTGTAGTTTTGGCTATTTCCAGGTTGTTTTCTTGGCATCGACGCAATAGTTGGAGTTTGACGCTTGACAATCAATGTAAATAAGGCTATCAGGCTGCCGGCGCTAGTGCATACAGTAACTGGCTATAAACAAGCGTCCGTCTAAACGTCCCGCGCTGTAGGTGCTCTTAAAGGACTTCAGGTTTCCAATTATTTTGAAGCTTCGGTTTCATAACAGGACGACGGCCACGGAGGTCACCTACCAGCCAGAGAAAGAAGATCAGCCATCAAGAAATGATGAGCACCAACATGACATTCAGCTGAAAGACCAAAATGTCTATCTCTGATCATATGACAGCACTACAGAAGTAAACCAAAATGTATATCTCTACTCATACTCCAAGTCAAGTTTTGAGAAATAACATTATCATTACACTGGCAAGTCAAGCTTTTACAAAACAAGGATAACTGACATTGCTCTAACAAATTTTCTGTATGTAGGCGTGGTTTTGTCAGGCCTGCCGACCAGCGAAGCTGTGTCGCGTCGTCCAACAGCTGATGAAGCTAATATAATTTACATGACATGGTTGAAAATCTTAAGATCTTATCAACCTACTGTTCAAAAGGCTTCCACGAACAGGTAATATTCCCGCACCATCCCAATTTCCACTCACTTTAGATGCCATTATAATAATACAAGTATTTCAATAGGTTGATATTATAATTTACATCTTGACGGTATGCCCTGTGATTTTATATTTTCATTTCAACCTGCACAAAAAAAATTAAATACTATATATGTCCATAACGTAAACATACAAAGTATTACTGCCAAAGAACTCGCCTATGATGAAAAGACCTCTCTATAGAAGATGTTCGTCGTGTATGTTCCAGCAGTACACATGGAGCTCTTCATTTTACTGTTAGTAGGCATGACAACAAGGTTCTTGATGTTTTTTTCTGGCGGTGGATCTAAATAGCGTGTCATACAACTGCCCATGAGAGAACACCGCCTCGGGCAAGTAAACACCATCCCTGTGACCATATGGCAAGTAAGAAACTGCTTCCTCTTGAACTTATGTCAGGCAAGTAAATACCGCCCCTATGCCTGTGCATTATTAGAGCATCCACACTGCGGCTCTTGTGCACCGGCGCCAGGAAAGTAAATACCTGTTGTTTTGGCTATTTCCAGGTTGTTTTCTTGGCATCAACAGTTTCCACCGTGGTTAGGCAATAGATAATATAGTAGTAATTTAACTTGTCTAAGGCTACTGCATTGTCATGTACTGATTTCTGGTAAATTTCATCCGATTTGTCAGGAAAAAAGAAACAATGTACTGCCTTGTACTGTGGGAACATAGAACAGGGGGAGTAGATTGACTATGGAAGAACAACATATGTCAGAAGTTTGCTATAGGTGATAATTTCAATGCCACTTTTGCTAGAAGTTTGCTACTGGTGATAAAGGGTTGTAAGGGCTAGAAACGAATATACTCACATATGCGAGGGGGAAACGGTAGATTACGTCTCCCCTTTCTAGTATCTTTGATTTCAGCGGAAACAATTTTGGATGTTGTCCCCCATGATCTAATATATATGTGGAAGGTTTCAGCGTTGCGGAATCTAACAACCCTGCCATAACAAAGGAGGCACATGAGAAAAATGATTATATATGACCTGGCTAATGTGCTATTAATAAAAGACTCGTGTGCAAGATAGATTAAGAACAGATTCTTATGCAGGAGAGAGATTGCGGATGCCTTGTGATCGGAGGAGGCGAGACGGCAGGAGATGAGACCGGTGAAGGTGACATTACCCTCTTCGAGCCGGGGCGACCGAGACTGGATCAAGTCGACATGGCGGTAGCTTGAAGACGGCACCTCGAAGGATCAAGTTAGGTTCTGGGTCATCTCCTCTCTTGACGGGAGATCATCTTATACACCACGGATAAACTGGAAGTTTTAATGTGGCGCGTGATTTCTGGTGGCGTGAGTTTCCAGCGTGTTATTTGGCAGGTGATTGTGGAAGCGTGATTGGCGTGGGGGAAGCTTTAACTTTTTTTGAGAGAGAGTTGTGGGGGGTGGGGGGGGGGGGGAGCTTTAACTGTGCGTGTAATGCTTTTTGGTAGCGTGATTGTGGTTGCGTGATCGACGTGGGGAGCGTTACCTGTGTGTAGATTTGTTGGGCTTGGTCCGCGTGGGCACCGAGCGGGGAGGCTAGCAACGAAAGTTGCGACGTAGTAGGATGGGGGCAGAAAACGGAACACCTTGGTACTTTTTAGATAGTAGAGAAGATAGTGGATTTTGGTGTCCGATCAAGCTTATTCAAGTGCCTATCTTTGCCAAAACCACCATCAATTAGTGGTCCCGCCACTACCCCCTAACCATTACTATAGACCCACTGGTACATGTTTCATCTTTAGTGTTGGTGTGACACGTCCTCTATGAACCTTTACCCTTTCTAATCTCGTTCTCGTCGGCAATGTGGTTTGCTTTTCCCAGTACCGCCAACCTTGTCCTTGCCCAACCTTTGCATCATCACCATCTTTCATCTCATCCCTACATAATGGAATCTGTAGTGTTTGGAATTTTTAAATACTCCCTCCGACCCCTATTAATTGACTTGGATTTGTCAAATTTTTGACAAATCCAAGTCAATTAATATGGGTCGGAGGGAGTAATAATAATATGACGGTGTGCTAGCAAACTGATGCATTAAGTGTTTGTTTACATGTCCATATTTGAGCACTGATTGCCGAATTCAAATTGGATATATCCCAGCTACAATTCATTTATATGGATGGTTACATAATTCTTTTATGAAAATTGCTTCACTACCAAACGGTACCGGCAATACCGAGTCTTAATCACATCCGCCGGCCATCGTCTATCTGTGGCCATCGTCCTCCCCATGCTCTTTCCCTCTATCCGGTTGGCTCTGCCCCATCTAGCCTCTCGACCCTAAGCTTGCTCCGATGTGAGGTGCCCTGTAGAGTAACTCCGGTGCAGGCCGACCTCCTTCGCATGCACCCCATGAGAATTTGGTTCTCATGTTATGCAATCATTTGTTTTGGTAGACTAAAGTTACTGATTGGAGGTAACAATTGCTCCAAACTTGCCATTTTATTATGTTCTCTTGTCGTATGCGATGTAGTGTTTCTTTTCTGTAAATTTGGAATTTATGTTACAATCTACTATATTGGCACAATTCCGGTACTTGCAGTTTAAGTTAAGTGATAAGTACTAGTTCCAGGGACGAGGCATTTTTCCTCCCAGGAGCATGCTCCTCTTTTTAAATTGAATTTTAAACGTATTTTAACATGCTCGATAATTTTGACAAAAAATGTCACGCGTACATATTGACGTTCTTTGTGTTCGTAAAGTCAGTTTCACGGAAAACCAATGTGTTTTCTATCATGTGTCAAAAAGAAAAAATTCAGTGCTAAAAAAAGCTCTTCATAAGACATTTTTTTTTTATCTTTTTACTCATGCCACAAAAATGTCGGTTTTCCAAGAAACTTACCGTGTGCACATAGAATATCAACATGCACATGGAATTCTTTTGATATTTTAAAATGTTTTTTGGTGGCAGGAGCATATGCACCTGAGTTCAAAAGTGGATTTCCATAGTTCCAGTAATTTTAGACGACTGAAAAAATATTTGAGGCAACTAAAAAGTAATCCCTCTGTTTTTAAATATAAAATGTTTTACTCCCTCGGTCCCAAATAGATGTCTTAAATTTATCAAAATTTAGATAAATCTATATGCTAAATAGTGTCTAGATTCATCTAAATTTTGACAAATCTGAGATATCTAGTTTAGGACGGAGAGAGAGTAGTTTTTTTAAAAAAATACATGTATCTAGACGTATTTTTATGTATATGTTCAAAGCAAAATAAGTGAATCTATATACTAAAAGGTGTTCAGATTTTTTTAGAAAAATGTATTTTAAAACTTATGAATAATATATTTCCTCCGGCTCATATTAATTGACTTAGATTTTTTTAAATTTAAATGAACCTATATACTCAGGTATTACCGTGTGCTGGAGACAAATTTGAATGAACCTATATACTTAAGTAAGTATTAAATAGTGTCTCGATTTATTCAAATCGAGACAAATTTGAGCCAATTAATATGGGCCGGAGAAGGAAGTAGCAAAAGTGTTTTGGAGAAAAAAAATAGGCATTACCGTGTGCCACATCCAAACTGACCCAGGCCACCAAAAAATTTTGCACGCGAGGTATGAAAAAAAAAGCTTGCCCGACCCGACCGTGGCGTCTGGCCCGTGAAGGAGCGGGGCCGTGGCCTGAGGCACGCGTGCCGGCCCGTCAGCAGGTATGTCAGCGTTTTAGAAATATTAGAAGCAAAAAAGAAGGAAGTAGCAAAAGTGTTTTGGAGAAAAAAAATAGGCATTACGTGGTACACCAAACCAAACACAGCCACCACTCCAAAGCAAATTTGGCACCACACCGCGAAAAAAGCCAGTGATGGCCCGACCGGCCGTGCGTGCGGGCCCGTGAAGGAGCGGGCCGCAGCTGAGGCACGCGCCGGGACCGCACCAGTGTATGTCAGCGTTTTAGAAATATTAGAAGCAAAAAAGAAGGAAGTAGCAAAAGTGTTTTGGAGAAAAAAAATAGGCATTACCGTGTGCCACATCCAAACCCTGTGTAGCCTTAGGCCGTGAAGCCAGGTTGACCGGCCGCAAGGCCCGTCAATTATGTCGGCGTTTAGAAATATTAGAAGCAAAAAAGAGTCCCAGCGGGACTCAAACCCAGGATCTCTGGCACCCTGCGCAAGTAGCTAACCACTCCGTCACCGAAATTTAGCTAATAAAATATAATTTTGAGCGATATTAAAGATTAATTTAGACGGGCTAGAGAAATCGCTGACGGGCCAGCGTGCTTGACGGGCCACGGGCCGGCCCGTGTAGCTTTCATGCCGGGCCTCGGGCGAGACACGAAGCCTGCCCTAACGGCCGTTGGCCAGATTTGGCCACATCATCTTCCCTCAGGTACAAAAATATTTGTCAGGCAGCTCTTCAACCTCCGCCCGACCTCCCTCTCCGCCCCTCCGCCTCTCGTCCCCCACTCCCACTCCCACTCCCACCCCCACCCCCACCCCCTCGCGTACAACCGCACCCGTTCCGACGGTGCCCTTCACCGCCGGCGATAGCGACACACGTGCTCTTCTAACATCCTCGCCGTGCACTGAATCGCGCCATCGCAGTTTGGATCGAAGCCGCCGTCAAACCCTAGACGTCGCCGATTCCTCTTCCACATCGGCGACGGCGGCGTGGAGGAGAGATCCAGGCCCGTGTTGTTTATGCTGAATTTCTATTTGTTTCGCGGAGAAAAGGTGAGGCCTTTTTTCGACCCTCACGTCCTCCTAAAGGCGTGCTGTGTTTTCGGTTTGATCGGTCGATTCCAGTTTCTGTTGTGCAGTTGTGCGTTTGATTTGGGGTTTATGTGTCGATTGAAGGACCGATCCGAGGTCCTGTGCTTTTGATAGGTAATTTTCATTCGCGGGGGGCCTGGCGCGTTGATTGTGGGGTTTTGGTAGGGTTTGCGGGTTATAGATCTTTCTATATCTCTCTGCGATTCCGTGGTAGCTTTTGTTACCCGAGAGAAAAGAAGGAGCAGCCTGCTATTGTATGTATTGCATATTTTTCCATCTCTAGCTGTTTGTTCATTCTTACTGTGTACACAATTTCATCAGGTAGGCTGTAGGTCCTTGGTAATCGAGTTCTAGGCATGGGCTCTCACTTAGGCCTTGCAAGCTTGCGCACTCTAGTGATGCAAGATATTACAAATGAGGTAGTAAAAAATGTGGTTATTTAGATTATTTCTGCTAGTGATACAATGTTGCAATTACATATATACATCCACAGTCGCTTCGATCCTTTATGGAAATACAGTACATATAGGTCACTTTTCCCTATCATTGCAGTGCATCCTGAATTATTATTAAACCTTGCAACACTTAGAACGAAGGTTCTCCTTGTTTTGGAGTTTAGAGGTTCGGTGGTCAATTACTCAGTCCTGTTTAACACGTTTTGGTGTCTTCTCTTCAGTAATGCTACAAGGCACCAGGGTAATTGGTTGAGGTTCCAATTTATGATGCTGAGTTGAGTTTTGATCCCCACAACAGCTGAATTGCAAACAAGTAGCATGTCTGCAAAGGTGTCAAGGTACTATGATCACTTACCTTGTGCTTCGGCACTGTTGATGGGTTTATTCATCACATAGTTAAGTTATGATGAAGCTTGCACCAACATAGTTATGGGCTAGCTCGTCCAGTGTTCAGCTCTATGGCGTTTAATCTGCTAGATGAGAATGATGGCCTGAAAATGGTGTATATTATTTTTTCTACTTCTGTTGAGAAATTTTAACTTGGCTCATTTTGGTCATTTAGACTAGTTTTGTAAGGTCAATTGACAAGATGATGTTTAAATGAGTATATTGAACTGCAAGCAACATTTTGATTGTTAGCTAGTCTGGTGAAAGAGCATTGATGTGATTAGATGTCAAAGTTGCTTGAAGTTTTTCTGAAGGCAGCATAACTTGTTTCACCAGTATTATGGTTTTCAGTTTTTGTTTTCTTGGATCATAACCCAGAACAAAATGAGCATGGCATTTTGTTTGTTTCCGCTAGATGTACCTATATAGTGTGATCTTTAGATGTACATATCAGAAAGTGTTTTTCAACTCTTGGCCTGGATGCATTTTTTATACTCCCTCCGTCCGGAAATAAGTGACTTGGTTTGTCTAGATTCACATGTATCTATATAGTATAAAAACGCGTCTAGATACATGCAGATATAGACAAATTCAAGTCACTTATTTCGAGACAGGGAGTAGAAATATTTGGTCATTTGAATTATTTCAAATACTTGCTGCTAGAAGTTGACGTCTTTACTATTTGGTGTCATAGATGCATGATGTCCTGATACACGACACCTATTTTTTTCAGGCTTCTGGAAGTCAATTCCAGGCCTCCAGCTAGGATGGCTGATTGGGCTAATCTCCAGACTGATGTTGTTGGTACAATTATAGGGAAGCTTGGCATCCCTGACTATATCAGATTCCGTGCCGTATGCACCTCCTGGAACCGTGTCTGTGCTTGCAGGGATGTATCCAACGATCCAAGAGTAGACCCATGGCTGATGCTTCCCACGAATATGGTCGACGGTGCTAAATTTTTCAGTATACCTGAAAGAAAGAATGAAACCATACGTATCCTGAGTACCGCCACGATCTTTGGCTCCATGTGGACTCCTGTTGGTTCTTCCCATGGTTGGCTTGTCTTCTTCAACCCCAATCAGGGAACCATCCAGCTGGTTAATCCCATCAGCAGCGCTCAGTTCCAGCTGCCCCCGTTGGGATGCGAGCGCGTATCCAAGGCAGTGTTTCTTGACATCAGTGAGACCAACTTCACTGTTGCTGTCATCTATGGCAACAGAAAAGGATATAAAGTGACACGCAAAGGGAGCAAAGGATGGTCATTTGTTGATTCAAAATGCATTCTGATGGATGTCCTCAAGCACAGAAGGCAGCTTTACACTATTGACATATATGGTACGGTCGAGGTGTGGGCAGAGCCACCCCGTGCATGGCCAGATGAGGATGCCCCACTGCCGAATCATTATGCCCAGCGGAAATTTAACTGTCTGGTGGAGACCCCAGCTGGTGATCTCGTGAAGATTAAGCGCCAATCTCGGAATACGTTTGCGGTGTGGATCCTGAACAGAGAGACATCTTCCTTTGAGAGGACTGATGACATCGGGGAATTCGGGCTGTTTGTCAGCCACCACAGCTCGTTCTGTTTCCCGGCAAAGGACCATCGGAACCTCAAGGCGAACTGTGTCTACTTCATCGACAGCTACAAGAACCTGTGTGCGTTCAACCTCGAGCATGGGACCAAGGAGCTCGTAGAAGCCCTTGATACTGCCGGGCACTCGCTAGAAGACAGCTTCTTATGGTTCATACCTTCACTGAAATGATAAACGCATGAAAAGGTGGAAGAAGCCCTGTACCTATATCTGAAACCCTAAATTCCTGAATTTCCCTAACTAAGTATTGGATGTATCCGTGGCTGAACTTTGAACATCTGGTAGGTCGCGTGGTAGTTGTATATGCACTTTTCTCTGTGTGTTCAGACAAAGTTGGTACTGTATTACATATCTGGTATTTGGCATTCTATCTTGCATGTGAACAGTAGTACAATTTTTGCGACAGATTTTCTTCAGACTAAGCTGAGAAAATTCAGAGGTGTAAGTGTAGCTGCTGACCAAGCCTTGTGAGCGGGGAACGAGTTCAAGCCAGCATCAGCTAGACACTCGCCCCCCCACCCCCCACCCCCACCCCACCACCACCACCACACACACATCCTTGTCAGTGAGTGACCGGGCAAATAGCTCATGTGACGTTTTTCCCTGGAATGGACTGAAATGCAACGTCGTTCGAAAGAATCGCTACGGTACGACACTTCTCGAGGGAAAAATAGCCCCCGTGCGACACAAGCCATAAATCGGTGCAAACTCTCTGTTGCGACGTGTTTTAATGAACGGTGGGGTTAAGATTAGGGTTAGATTCAGACAACGGTTTCGTTTCAGCTCTAAAAAGACAACCGTTTCGAGTGGGTCCCACTCAGTGCCCGCCCCTGTGCTGACCGTCCCGACCGCCATCCTCCTCCATCTTCGGCGGCGGCGCCGTCAACTTCGTGTGCTTTCGGCGGTGACGGCCGTTTGAGCTCGGGCGACCCATCGGTGGTGCGTAATCTCGAAACCCTAGCTCATTCCCTGTGCTTGGATTTGGATCTGACCCAATCGCTTTCCCTTTGATTTCTGAGCTAGATTGCCGTGGGCGGGTTGGCTGAATCGGGGGCATCGAGATGGAGAGGCAAGAGAGCACTTCTAATAGGTCAATCTCACTATTTTTTGATTTGATTTGATCGCATTTGGATAATCACCAATTCCTCTAGCTCACTCTGCTCGCCTCTACTCAAAATAGGGGTGATTATGAGCGGCGGAGAAAATTCCAATTCAATTTCATGTTCTTCCCATCTAAAGAGAAACTAGGTGATGGTAGTGTACGTAACATCGAGAGAGGTACATCTGTGGTTTGGGAGGCTGAGTTTGCAGATATTGATCCCTAGCAACTGCAGCAAATGGAAGAATTGGCCGTGAAGAATTTGGTGGAGAAAATCGGTCAAAGTGTTCCTTGGGGTCCACAGCAGGAAGTTGCATTGTTACGGTTTGAAAATTGGAAGGGAGAATATTTGAGAATTGAGGATGGAGAAGATTTAGTAGATGAAATTGATCGGCAAGATGGCTGGACAAACAAAGAGGTTACTTTTCATGCTAAGCTCATCGATCTTGAAGCAGATTCCAAGGTTGGATATGTGGCTTCAAATTTTGCTTCGCAAATGTGAGATGATGACTGGGCTTCACAGAGGCAGATGGTGCCCATACGAATTGAAGTGACAGTATTATTAGACAAAAATGATGCTGATGCAGGGTAGGGTGTTGATGCATGGGCTAGTATGTATGTTGATTGGAATTCAGTGGAGTTAGATGAAACTACTGATTTAGTCATAGCATCAATGGCTGACACAGAAATGGCCAAAATATTTGGCATTTCAGTAGATGACAAAGATAAGGAAAAGGCTGATGAAACTAATTTAGCTAATGATGATGGTAACAGAACATTTTATGAAGGTGTAGATAGAGAGATGATGGAGAATGCTGCAGATGATGTAAATGATGCACATTATGATGAGCTGGTTACTGTCTATGACAAGGAAAACCCTATTATTGCAGTAGGGAAACTGTTTCCAAGCATGGATGAGTTTAGGATGTGTTTTAAAACTTATGCAATCAACAAGTAGTTTGATGCCAAGACTCAGTCGACTGATAATATGCTAGATGTAGAGGTTTTGATGGGGGCGCCAATCCTTGCAAATGGTACATTTCTGCTAGACGCCAACCAGATGGAAGCACCATTAGAGTTAATCAAATCCCTTTTGAACACACTTGCATTACTAGTTCACAGAAAGTATCAACAATGACATCACAAATTTGGGTTGCTGAAAAGATCACTCCTATTTTAGCCAAGACACCAAACACTACCGCAAAGAGGCTAAAAACAGACTTGGAAAAGGACTACCCAATTAAGGTGAGTTATAGCACTGTGTGGAAGGAAAAACAAAGGGCAATGAAAGAATTGTATGGTGATTGGGCAAATACTTTTAGGATTTTGTATAACTTCAAAGCAGAGGTTGAGAAAAGGTCACCTGGAAGTGTTGTGGAGATAGATACTAAGGTCAGTGATGATGGCAAGGTGTTCTTCTCTAAGTTTTTTATGGCTTTAAAGCCTTGCATCGATGGCTTCAAAGCAGGATGTCGTCCATATTTAAGCATAGACTCTTCATTTTTAACTAGAAAGTGGAATGGTCAGCTAGCAACATGCAATGCTCTGGATGGACACAATTGGACGTTCCCCGTTGCCATTGGGTTGTTTCAATCAGAGACTGAGGCCTCATGGACATGGTTTATGATGCAGTTAAAAAGATGCTTAGGGCCAGTGTCACCTTTGGCAATTCATACAGGTGCATGCAAAGGCCTAGAAAATGAAGTAAAGACTATGTTTCCCCATTCTGAGCAAAGAGAGTGCTTTGGACATATGTGGATGAATTTGATCAAAAAGTTCAGAGGAGAATAATTTGGGCGCATGTGGCCTGTAGCAAGATCTTACACTACCTAGACACATTCATATCATCTTGGTAAGATAATGGCAGCATGTACTGAGAATGAATTTGGTACATGACTGCAAACCTATCACTCTCTCTTATGGTATCGGTCAGGATTTAATACTGGCATCAAATGTGATCATATCAACAACAACTTGGCAGAGAGTTTTAACAACAAGGTGAAGGATTAAAAGGACTTGCCTGTACATTACATGGTTGACCAAATCAGGATCATGATCATGCGCTTGCGGGAATTGAGAAGAAGAATTGGTGATGTCCTGCAAGGGGACAAGCTTTCAGCAGTGGTACAACAGGTTGTCAACAGGAGTAGAAATCTTGCACATTTGAAAGTTGAGAAATCTTCTTTATGGGGTGCTGAAGTTAGAGACACCAAAACTGGAAGGGGACATGTTGTTGACACTGAAGTGCATGAATGCACTTGCCTAGAGTGGCAACACACTGGAAAGCCATGTGAGCATGCCCTACTCTTCTTGGCCTCCAAACCAAAGTTAAATATGCACCCATATTTGCATGAATATTATTCAGTAGAAAAATTCAAAGATGCATATGCAACTCCAATTCCAGCACTTACAGACCAGTCTCAATGGCCTAAAATAGAATTTGATTTTTCTATGTGTCCTCCACTGACCAAAAGAAAAGATGGCTGGCCTAAGCAAAGTAGATTCAAGGCATGGTTTGAGAAAGGCGAGAGTAGTAAGAAAGGGAAAAAGGATGATAAGCCAAAAAGACCTAAAAAGGTAACAAAAACAGATGCAAGCTTTACCAGGAACTTGGGCATCGAGCTGGGTCTTCCAAATGCCGTTACACTCCTGAAAAGCCAAAGATGTTACTGTTACTGTTGTTTCTTCACTTTGTTTTGTTGCAAAATGACCTGTTATGTTTTTCAGGAGAAAATGTCCAGTTCAGCCCCTTGTTGTTGAAAAATGCTAGCCAACCAAAAAGGCAAGAATTGGTGGATTCAGAAAAAAGAGAAATGTGCAGATCATGTTTACTGATGACCAAACAAGGCAAAATGAGGCTATTGAGTTTCCACCTGTTGTGAATGTTGCAATGGAAGCAAATCATGTCCTTGATCATATTGTGCTGCAATATATTGAGTTGCCACCTGTTCTGGATGATGTGCAAACCGAAGAGGCAATAAAAGAGTCCATTGAGGTGCCACCTTGTAACACCCTCGGAATCGACCCTATGCAAGTTTCAGCGATTCCCGCCAAACCCGCATAGAAACGATTCAAAGGTGCCCACCAGGCACTTTCGTGCGGGTGGAAAACGAAGTAATACCATTACACAATAGTCCACGATGGAACCCACAGAACAGATATATATATATATAACACTAACTCAAAGAGTCAAGAATACAAATATACAATACAAAGATCCAAATCACCTTGAAAACGATACAACGTCCGACTACGGACAAGATGCAAATGGGGCTAAGAGCCCCGAAGAATAACCAATGGCGTCCATAACCCTTGAGCCAAGCGGAAGGGTAACCACTAACGACGCCGATCTCAAAACCTGCTTAACAAAAGGGGTGCCGACAAAGGGCGAAGGAAAAAGAGGCGGTCGATCTTGAGGCCGAGACACTGCAGCGAGACTAGAATTCGGCGATCCTCGCCTACATAGGTATGGTGGATGAGCGTGGCATGCACTAAACAACCTATAGAGACTCAATACAGCTGGCGGCTATCAGATAGGGATAAGAAAGACCTACTCGGATCCAACCTGATTCTAACACCAAACATACCCATCCTGGTATTCCCCCTCGATACCAACCGAGGAAGTCAACCGAGGAACTCACACCGTTGGCAGTTTTATTTATTCAATTATCGTTGCAACAATTACTAGTCAGGTATAGATAGCATGAGTCATCCTGATATAATAAGCAGTGGGCAGTTTTAGTTAACCATTCTGTTGTAGTTGTAGTACTTACTAGTCAGATACATATAGCATGAGGCATCCCAAAACCCAACAGTTGTTGATACTTTTATTTAGCCATTCCGTTGTAGTTGCAATATTTACTAGTCAGGTACAATGGCAACAGGTGACAAGCCAAACCAGCAATTGTTGGCACTTTTATTAAGCCATTCCATTATAGTGAAGCTGATTACTAGTCATTATAAAGTCAAATTTATAGCACTACTTTAGTTATAGTTGTCTATGATCGAGATACTGTGCTCAAAGTTATCCATAACCGCGGACACGACTTTCAGAAAGTTTTACCCTGCAGGGGGCACAAATAGCAACACACGCACGATCAACCTCGAGAAAAACCAATAAAAACCCAACGGCATCACGACAGAGCAATTGCAAGATTCATATAAATTTCAGGGCCACCCACCAAGCTACCATGACGGTTGGCGGCTCGAAATGGACCCAGAGGTTTGTGTCAATGGCTGTAACGATCGGGAACCCGAAAGTGTGGTGGGCTTGTCGATACATGAAACATTCCACTTACCTAAACAGTACAGACGCTCCACGCGCAATCGTAAATAAAGCGGTAAAGCATGGCATAAGTACAGGATAGTAATAAAGCCCCAAACTACTTTGTGGCCCCAAGAAATAAATATGACTCAAGCTCTGGCTAGGGGGATTCATGGTCCCACATGCGGATAGTGCGAATATTCAAAGAACAGGTATCAAGTACTCGGGGTCCTACGGGACACAAGTGGACGGTTAAAAACCAAATAACATCTATTGCCCACCTGTGCCTCTGCATTATTTACCTACTTCAATTTTAGTTATTAAACGGTAATTAAAGTTATAATCGTCTCCAACATTAAACATAAGGCATTACTCCAACAACTGTGGAAGATCGACGAAGCGACACATCACCTGCGCAAGCAACTACGACTCACAAGGCCGACTATCTACCAAACAACAAGTAATAGGATGTGTCCATGGCAATATAAGGGCTGCAGGGTGTAACTACCTCGGTGAATTACGCTCCTAGTTACAAGCCTGGATGAGCGGAAATGGTTAAAATAGTACGGTGGGGCCCAAATGCCACTCACAGGTAGACCTTTCGGCCGTCCTAACCATTTCCAAACATCGGGACAAGAACGGGCGGCGTAATCGGCAGGCGAAGGGATCAACTACATACACAAATGAGTATGTATGCAAGCCACCATACAACAGTCCTCAGAGCCATTCCATCTAAAAGAAATAGAAATATTGCAACGCCATACGGCAATATCCAAATATCCTAGATAGATATAAAAGTTTAGGATATCTCCTCATACATCAAACATCAGAGTATCAGGCAGAAGCGGCAAACAAGATCCGAGTACGGATAAGAAGTAAATCGGCATAAGATGCCCTATAAATAAACACATCCCGCCCACAGATCTCACGGATCCCCGTTGCCGGAATCTCTACACCGAATGACCGTTGCCATCATCGTCCGTCTCCTCCACCCAGTATCCATCTTGCGAGTTTACCTGTTCATCTGAATCAAACAATTTATCGTGTGAGACCCTAGGGGTACTCAGCAAGTCTTTATGCCTCTAAAGGGGACACAACCTGGGGTGACGCAATTGCAGCAAAAGATAATACCTAACAATTCTAGGGATACTCGCTAACCATCCGCCTAACCAAAGATAGACGGATGTCCGTGAATTAATAACAACAGTTATAACAGTAATATTAACAGATCCATCCTCCTCGCTTACCAACGAGGAAGCGGACGAACAACCCCCCATCCGTTGGCAGTTTTATTATCCATTTCATGAGTGTTGCACTATTTACTAGTCAGGTACTTAGTCAAATTAAAAGCGGTACTTTAGTTATACTTGTCTATGATCGAGAAAGCGTGTCCAAGTCGTCCATAACCGCGACACGGCTTTGAAAGTTTTACCTGCAGGGTGCACAAATAGCAACACACACTCGATCAACCTCGGAAAAACCAAATCAAAACCCAACGAGGCATTCACGACAAAGCGATCACGATTCAGAAATATTTCAGGCCACCCATTAAGCTACCCGCAACGGTTGGCCGGCTCGAGACGGACTCAAGGTTTGCGTCAATGGCTGTAAACGACTGGGAACCCGAAAGTGTGGTAGGCTTGTCGATACCGCAAAACACCGCATCCAAAATAGTACAGTGCTCCTCGCACAATCTTAAATAAAGCGAAAGCATGGCATAAGTACAGATAGTAATAAAGCCCCAAACTACTTTGTGGCCCCAAGAAATAAGAATGAATCAAGCTCTGCTCTGGGGTTCATAAGCCTCCCGGATGTGGATAGCGAATATTCAAGGAACAGGAATCAAGTACTGGGTCCTCACGGACACAAGTGAGCATGAAAAACCAAATAGCAGATATTGCTCACCGGTGCCACTTTCATTAGTTATCCCATTATTACTCAGGTTAAGTTGTTTAGGTACCTTGTTATCCATCAGACACTCACATACCCTACACATGCTGTTCTACGACCCGCATGGCTCAAACAACTCCTGTAGTAATGGCTCATGGGATGGAGGAACAAGCTTCGGTGGGGTTTAAAAGTAAAGGCTATGCAATACTTGGGATTCAGTTTAATGCAATCGCGACTCCATGATGCAAGAATAAGATAGAGGCAATAGGTACTATATGTATGCAAGCATGTGGTAGTGCTTGCCTGGCAGCTCAGTTGAAGCGAGAGAAGGATCTGAGTAGTGCTCCTGGGTTTCTTGATATATCCCCTGCTCAGCGTCTATTCGAAGAAGAACCACACAAACAAGGGCCAACATAAATAAAGTGCACAAGCATATGAATAAAATGCGACAAGCAAACAATCATGCCATGATGAATGATGCACAATTTGCATGGCAATAAAGTAGCATGGCATGGGTGAGGTGTGGATTACAAGAAATAAGCATTTTATTGAGTTTTGGTCACATTTTATACTCCAATAAGTTGCTGTATACTTTATATTTATATGATGCATGCTGCAACTCAGAACATGGAATGCATAAACAGAAAGGTCTCGTCGAGCTGATCATTTTAGACATATCATTTGTCAAATTTGGAGTTATAAAACAAAAGTTATTAATTAATTGAGAAAAAGGGCATTTTATTTTAATTTTGATCAACTCGAAAATGAAAGTGTTCGAAATATATTTTGAAGGGCATATTTAAATTCCTCACATTTTCCTGATCTCAAAACATATATTATATGTTTAATTTGGAATTATAATTCAAAAGTTATTTGAAAACAGATTTGAATTTGAATTTAAAACAAATTTGAAAAGGTTTAATTAAAACAGACAAAGGAAAAACTTTTGTTACTCAGGCAAAACTAGCCACGGTCACTGACGGGTGGGTCTGGCGCTGACTGGGCCACGCCATGAAAACCTTTGTCATCATGGGCTCGCTTAGCCACTTGAGGTCAAGGTGGGCCACTGGCGCAGCCCACGGATGGCAAGGAGACAGGGAGACAATGACAGCGGGTCGTGCTGGAGCGCGGGTTGAGGTACAAAACTGCGGGTGCGTTTTTGTAAAAAGGACATGGAGGCTGACTGGTGGGGCTCGGATCGGAGTGAGGAGCTGCGGAGCGGCGAGATCGCTGGCGCACCGGCGGGCTAGGGTTTCGGAGGCGACGCGGTACTGCGGCGGCTGGGGTCCTTCTCCTCCTTGCTGGCGCGTACGAGGTGAAGCAGAGGAGCCCTCTCGATCACCTCGACCACCTCCACGTCATCCACACCCGCTGGAACGAGGGGGCGGCGGCGCTACTGGCGGTGACCGGCGGGAGAGGGTTGGCATCGGTGAGAAGAAGGAGGGGAGAGGCAGGGGCTCTGGGGTGGATCTGGAGATGCAGGAGAAGCCGTGTGGAGGAGGAAAAAGCGAGAGAGAGGGAGGAGGTGGCGTGTGGGCACGGGTAGAGGAAAAAGGTGGTCTCGGCCACCTTTTCTCCACCTCCTCTCACGTGCTCGGGCTGGACGGCAGGGCAGGGGCTACCAGGTGGGGACGGTGAGGAGAGATCAGGGTGGGGCTAGCTCAGCAGGAAGAGAGAAAGAGAGAGGAGAGAGGAGGCTCGGGCGAGCTAGGGTAGGATGGAGAGGCTCGGGTTAGGGTTAGATGGTGGCCTCGGGTTAGGCTAGATGGGTTAGAGAGAGGGGTGGCTGAGGTGTGGGCCAGGGAGAGAGGGTGGCCAGGTGGGGCCAGGGAGAGAGGACACCTCGGCATGGTGAGAGGAGAGGTTGAGATGAGAGGGGGAGATGGGTGTAACTAGGGTTAGATTAGAGAGGAAACTAGGTTTAGGGTTTGGGTTAGCTAGGTTAGAGAGAGGAGAGGGTGATGGCTTAGGGTTTTAGAAATAAGGGTTGAATATGCCCACACATGGCTTGCATGGATGGGGGGATGGGTGTAGGGTTTTGATGAGGAAAGAGGAAAGAGAGAGAGGGTGATGTGGTGGTGGCTTTTTAGCAAGAACAAACTAGATCAAGCAAAAGGAGTGGTAGGGAGGAATAGAGGATGATTCACTCAAAAATCAAATAAAAACAAAGGAGGACAAAAGATGGAGATGGTTGCATGGCCCATACAAGTATTTAATGCCATGTGTTAATCTTGTGAAAACAAAATAAAATCTCATGGCATTTATTTATGTGCATCCTCAAAAGATGGAGTAAGGGCCAAGCTAAGGATTGAAGGAATGTTCCATGTGGAGTGAATGGAGATGACCATATTTGAAAATATTTTGGACATGCTAGTGTGTAATTTCCACTATGTGCATATTATTCTCAAAATATTCCAACATGATCAACCTTCCCATATCATTCCATATGGAAGCAGGTAGAATGGAAAAGAGTCCATTCCAAACAGCATGAGCTAGAGATAAACCCAAATAAAATGCAATGCTCACATATGGTGGAATGGTGGAATGATGGGGTGGTGACAAGAAAGGTGGTAGAGTTAATAAAAGATATGCCCCCAACTCAACTTGGGCATCAAGCATTTATCAAGAACCAAATACAATTTATTAAGAACCAAATACAATTAATAATGCATATGAGAGAAGAACCAAAACAAAAAGGGTTTTATATGATGCTCAAATGCAAGGTGGCATGATGACATGAGCATGATATAATTATGATGCAACAATTATATATATGAAGTAGCCATTATATTACTAGACCAAGTAGCATTACAATTGTTAGACAATTGGGATGCTACACAGGGAAGTATAACTGGGTACAGAATCTATAGCATCGCAACACAGATAGCAATAGATCAACAGGAGGAAATAAAGACTAGAAATGTAAAATAGGTAGAAAGGGGGAGAATGCTCGCCTGAAAACATTGCCGAAGGTTCATCCGAAGATCGGGTCGACTCTCGCATCAACTCATCGGCCTAATCCGTGAAGAAGCAAAGCACTAGAAGAAACACCGGATGCACTATTTAATACTACGGCAGAAGATCGGGCATGATGCATGCATGATGTATGACATGGCAAAGGTGCGATGCAATTAGGTCATATTAAGCGGAACCGAGGCCCCGACAATTAATTAATAGGTTCATGTTGTTTAGAAGCCCCACAATTTAAATGTTATCTTAACATGGCAAAATATATCACCGGTTCGCTACACAATTTTAGATGGGGCCAATATTAGACTAGAAAAGCCCGCATATGGACCCCATATTTAATTTAGGTGAGTCGACATAAGACCCACAAACACCCACAAATATGTATGCAACCATGTACAATGATATGCAATAGGTATATATGGCATTTATAAAATAGGGCTCTTAGATAGGGGTCACACATGAGGGGTCTCGGCGATCTTGGTTCGATGTGGTTCCAGTTTGGTCTCGCCAGGATCGGTCTTCGGTTCCGAGAAGGAGATCTTGTTGGCCTGGCGTTCGAGTCCAGATCGGAGAGGAAGAAGAAATTGTTCTGGAACAGTCTTCGGGGCCAACTATTGCTCCTGGTCGTCGGGGTTCCGAACAACGTCACCACCGTGCTGCCGCATAGAAAACAGAGCATTGGCGGAAGGGTCCAAGACAACTCAAGCACAAAGGATCAAAAATTTCACGAGCACAAGCACCTGTCACCAACACATCACAGGGCCAAGATAGAAACCAGGATATAGTGCCACACGTGACACAATATCATGCCTGTTTGATGGCACCTGGACAACACCACGAAGTGGAGCCGAAGGCATGGACGACGTCGGTATGCCGTAGGGGTGCCAGACGCAGAGACATGGCAGGAACAAGACATGGCGGGGTCTCCATGCCGGTCGATCAGGGCGGCCGCGGCAAGGCGAGAAGGCAGGCGCGCGCTGGAGAGAGTGACCAGGCAATGCAGAGAGCCGCGGGCCTCACTGGGCGACTCGAGGTGGCGGCGGACGGGGCCTGCGGGCAGGGCCAACAACGAGGAGGTGGTCGAGGTCGTTCTTGGCAGTGACACAGAGGAGGCTCGAGCCGCGCAGCTGTAGAGGTCGAACAGGAGGGTCGCCGGGGTGCTCGGGCGGCGGCGGCGGACGGGAGACGGGACCGGCAAGGCAGGGAAGTCCGAGCACCGCTAGACGAGGCGGTGGCATCGGGGCCGGAGGTAGACGGAAGGAGGCCAACGGAAGGGCGCCCGCGATGGCGTGCAGAGGCGGCCACGAACGGAGAGGGGGCGATGGCCGGAGAAGAGGCGAAGGTGGGGGAAGACCCTGGTGGAGGACAGCCCAGGGCAGCGCTGGAGACGAGGCTCGCCGGCGGTTGGTGGCGAGGGTGAGAGGAGGGGTCGCACGCCGTGCGTGGGATCGAGGCGGTGAGGCAAGCAGAGGGAGCAGCTCGGGCGCCGGGAGAGAGGGCGCGCGGTCGATGGCTGGGCCACATGCCGGCGGCAGCGTCACGAGTTGGGGAAGGAGACGCGAGGCCAAGGAGCTGCTCGGGCCGGGGCGTGGAAAGGACGCAGAGATGGGGGTGGGCCCGGGGGTTGCGGGGTGAGCAAGAGGGCGGGGTAGCGTGCGTGTGGATCGGGGATGGGTTTGGTGTGTGTGTTTGCTGGGCGCGGGTGTCAGGGGAGGGTGGCGGCGGCAGGGAAGGATGGGAGGAGTGGAGGCTGGGTGTGGTTCCGACGGCGGCAGGTGGGAGTGGGTAAGGCTAGATAGGAAGGGGAATTTAGGGTTAGGGTTTGGGGTAGCAGGTTTAGGGTTTCTTTAGATGGGTCGGGTGGTAGGTAGTCTGGTCAGGTTGGGCCTCTGGCCTGACCGATCGGACTGCCTCCCCGGACAAAACATTTTATTATTTATTTTATTTTTAAAACATTTTTGTAAATACTTTTTAGACAAATAAAAGATCTAAACAGACCGAGGTTTTAGTTTGAGATTAAAGGAGAGGGTTAATTAGAAAACAACTTAGGCTTTTACGAAAATAGTTTTTATGCAAAATATATGCATGATGTCATGATGATGCACAAAATATAAACAACAGGCGATTTTCTAGTAGTGGCTTTACCCGGGGTGCTACAATTCGACACCACTAACAATGGATCTCGCCCTCGAGATCCGCCTCTTGGTATGGGGAAGAAGACCGACGATATGAATCTTCTCGCTTCATGTAGATCCTCGCGACACCACTAACAAGGGTTCCTTCTTCATCTTGAAATTGGCGACACCACCAACAAGAGGTCATTGATCATGTTCGTCGAGAGTACACTCCGGATAATCAACGGACGAAGTTAAAGGTAAGGCCACCTCTAACTTCCATGGAAGGAGTAATAATTGCATCGATCCACCATTCGATATACAAAAGCGAATGATAAGAGTAGTGGTATGGTAGCGACTCCATCACGCACTCAAAGCATTACTCTGTACATGAACAGACGAACTATGCAACCAACCCTCAGAATTTAGACTGAAGATCTCAACAAACGGGGTTCGGAAGCAAAGAAGTGATGTAGAGTCTTTATCGGATCTGATGGATATGAGGTCGTCTCATTGAAAAACACCGGAAGATACAAAGAAAAAAATTTAGTGTATTTTTGGTCCACCGAAAGATACAGCAGAGGAAGATTCCTCAGATATCATGAAGACCAGATGTAGAAGCACCGTTAAAAGAGGAGGAAGCGAAACCCTAAAGGTACGACGGAAACCCCACCACGAGAATTCCTGGACTCGAAGAAAAGATAAGTGAGCAGATCCAAAACACGCAAAGGTAAGAAGAGAGTAGCAGAGGGGTAAGGAGTAAAAGTAGACCTAATCGGATCTATCCAACCGATTTTACAAAATAGTTTTGACACTCTACAACATCCGTTAGCTAGGTTATCCTACAGGCTGGACCAGTGGGGTATCGCAACTGCTGAGCTCTGATACCACTCTATAACACCCTCGGAATCGACCCTATGCAAGTTTCAGCGATTCCCGCCAAACCCGCATAGAAACGATTCAAAGGTGCCCACCAGGCACTTTCGTGCGGGTGGAAAACGAAGTAATACCATTACACAATAGTCCACGATGGAACCCACAGAACAGATATATATAACACTGACTCAAAGAGTCAAGAATACAAATATACAATACAAAGATCCAAATCACCTTGAAAACGATACAACGTCCGACTACGGACAAGATGCAAATGGGGCTAAGAGCCCTGAAGAATAACCAATGGCGTCCATAACCCTGCCCAGGCCAAGCCAGAAGGGTAACCCTACTAACGACTTCGATCTCAAAACCTGCTTAACAAAAGGGGTGCCGACAAAGGGCGAAGGAAAAAGAGCGGTCGATCTCGAGGCCAAGACAGCGAGACTAGAATTGGCGGTCCTCGCCTACATAGGTATGGTGGATCAAGCGGCAGCATGCACTAAACAACCTATAGAGACTCAATACAACTGGCGGCTATCAGATAGGGATAAGAAAGACCTACTCGGATCCAACCTGATTCTAACACTAAACATACCCATCCTGGTATTCCCCCTCGATACCAACCGAGGAACTCACACCGTTGGCAGTTTTATTTATTCAATTATCGTTGCAACAATTACTAGTCAGGTATAGATAGCATGAGTCATCCTGATATAATAAGTAGTGGGCAGTTTTAGTTAACCATTCTGTTGTAGTTGTAGTACTTACTAGTCAGATACATATAGCATGAGGCATCCCAAAACCCAACAGTTGTTGATACTTTTATTTAGCCATTCCGTTGTAGTTGCAATATTTACTAGTCAGGTACAATGGCAACAGGTAACAAGCCAAACCAGCAATTGTTGGCACTTTTATTAAGCCATTCCATTATAGTGAAGCTGATTACTAGTCATTATAAAGTCAAATTTATAGCACTACTTTAATTATAGTTGTCTATGATCGAGATACTGTGCTCAAAGTCGTCCATAACCGCGGACACGGCTTTCAGAAAGTTTTACCCTGCAGGGGGCACAAATAGCAACCCACGCACGATCAACCTCGAGAAAAACCAATAAAAACCCAACGGCATCACGACAGAGCAATTGCAAGATTCATATAAATTTCAGGGGGCCACCCCACCAAGCTACCCGCGACGAAGTTGGCCGGCTCCGAAACGGACCCAGAGGTTTGTGTCAATGGCTGTAAACGACTGGGAACCCGAAAGTGTGACTGGGCTTGTCGATACATGAAACATTCCACTTACCTAAACAGTACAGACGCTCCACGCGCAATCGTAAATAAAGCGGTAAAGCATGGCATAAGTACAGGATAGTAATAAAGCCCCAAACTACTTTGTGGCCCCAAGAAATAAATATGACTCAAGCTCTGGCTAGGGGGATTCATGGTCCCACATGCGGATAGTGCGAATATTCAAAGAACAGGTATCAAGTACTCGGGGTCCTACGGGACACAAGTGGACGGTTAAAAACCAAATAACATCTATTGCGCCTCTGCATTATTTACCTACTTCAATTTTAGTTATTAAACGGTAATTAAAGTTATAATCGCCTCCAACATTAAACATAAGGCATTACTCCAACAACTGTGGAAGATCGACGAAGCGACACATCACCTGCGCAAGCAACTACGACTCGCAAGGCCGACTATCTACCAAATAACAAGTAATAGGATGTGTCCATGGCAATATAAGGGCTGCAGGGAAGTATAACTAGGTACAGAATCTATAGCATCGCAACACAGATAGCAATAGATCAACAGGAGGAAATAAAGACTAGAAATGTAAAATAGGTAGAAAGGGGGAGAATGCTCGCCTGAAAACATTGCCCAAGGTTCATCCGAAGATCGGGTCGACTCTCGCATCAACTCATCGGCCTAATCCATGAAGAAGCAAAGCACTAGAAGAAACACCGGATGCACTATTTAATACTACGGCAGAAGATCGGGCATGATGCATGCATGATGTATGACATGGCAAAGGTGCAATGCAATTAGGTCATATTAAGCAGAACCGAGGCCCCGACAATTAATTAATAGGTTCATGTTGTTTAGAAGCCCCACAATTTAAATGTTATCTTAACATGGCAAAATATATCACCGGTTCGCTACACAATTTTAGATGGGGCCAATATTAGACTAGAAAAGCCCGCATATGGACCCCATATTTAATTTAGGTGAGTCGACATAAGCCCCCCAAACACCCACAAATATGTATGCAACCATGTACAATGATATGCAATAGGTATATATGGCATTTATAAAATAGGGCTCTTAGATAGGGGTCACACATGAGGGGTCTCGGCGATCTTGGTTCGATGTGGTTCCAGTTTGGTCTCGCCAGGATCGGTCTTCGGTTCCGAGAAGGAGATCTTGTTGGCCTGGAGGTGTTCGAGTCCGGATCGGAGAGGAAGAAGAAATTGTTCTGGAACAGTCTTCGGGGCCAACTATTGCTCCTGGTCGTCGGGGTTCCGAACAACGTCACCACCGTGCTGCCGCATAGAAAACAGAGCATTGGCGGAAGGGTCCAAGACAACTCAAGCACAAAGGATCAAAAATTTCACGAGC
Source organism: Avena insularis (assembly GCA_023614405.1). Taxonomy (NCBI): domain Eukaryota; kingdom Viridiplantae; phylum Streptophyta; class Magnoliopsida; order Poales; family Poaceae; genus Avena; species Avena insularis. The sequence continues at coordinate 21,669,464 of CM042689.1, read as the reverse complement.
ACAAGCACCTGTCACCAACACATCACAGGGCCAAGATAGAAACCAGGATATAGTGCCACACGTGACACAATATCATGCCTGTTTGATGGCACCTGGACAACACCACGAAGTGGAGCCGAAGGCATGGACGACGTCGGTATGCCGTAGGGGTGCCAGACGCAGAGACATGGCAGGAACAAGACAGGGTGGGGTCTCCATGCCGGTCGATCAGGGCGGCCGCGGCAAGGCGAGAAGGCAGGCGCGCGCTGGAGAGAGTGACCCGGCGATGCAGAGAGCCGCAGGCCTCGATGGGCGACGCGAGGTGGCGGCGGACAGGGCCTGCGGGCAGGGCCATCAACGAGGAGGTGGTCGAGGTCGTTCTTGGCAGTGACACAGAGGAGGCTCGAGCCGCGCAGCTGCAGAGGTCGAACAGGAGGGTCGCCGGGGTGCTCGGGCGGCGGTGGCGGCCGGGAGACGGGACCGGCAAGGCGGGGAAGTCCGAGCACCGCTAGACGAGGCGGTGGCATCGGGGCCGGAGGTAGACGGAAGGAGGCCGACGGAAGGGCGCCCGCAATGGCGTGCAGAGGCGGCCACGAACGGAGAGGGGACGATGGCCGGAGAAGAGGCGAAGGTGGGGGAAGCCCCTGGTGGAGGACGACCCAGGGCGGTGCTGGAGACGAGGCTCGCCGGCGGTTGGTGGCGAGGGTGAGAGGAGAATGTGGCGGGCATGAGCGGTTGAGGCCGGGGCAGAGGAGCAGCTCGGCGGCCCGGGAGAGAGGGCGCGCGGTCGGTGGCTGGGCCACATGCCAGCGGCGGCGTCACGAGTTGGGGAAGGAGACGCGAGGCCGAGGGGAGCGTCGCTCGGGGTTCGCGTGGAAAGGACGCAGAGATGGGGGTGGGCCCGGGGGTTGCGGGGTGAGCAAGAGGGCGGGGTGGCGTGCGTGTGGATCGGGGATGGGTTTGGTGTGGTGTGTGTGTTTGCTGGGCGCGGGTGTCAGGGGAGGGTGGCGGCGGCAGGGAAGGATGGGAGGAGTGGAGGCTAGGTGTGGTTCCGACGGCGGCAGGTGGGAGTGGGTAAGGCTGGATAGGAAGGGGAATTTAGGGTTAGGGTTAGGGGTAGCAGGTTTAGGGTTTCTTTAGATGGGCCGGGTGGTAGGTAGTCTGGTCAGGTTGGGCCTCTGGCCTGACCGATCGGACTGCCTCCCCGGACAAAACATTTTATTATTTATTTTATTTTTAAAACATTTTTGTAAATACTTTTTAGACAAATAAAAGATCTGAACAGACCGAGGTTTTAGTTTGAGATTAAAGGAGAGGGCTAATTAGAAAACAACTTAGGCTTTTACGAAAATAATTTTTATGCAAAATATATGCATGATGTCATGATGATACACAAAATATAAACAACAGGCGATTTTCTAGTAGTGGCTTTACCCGGTGTGCTACACACCTGAACCTGTTCTGGAGGTTGTGCTGAACGACATCACTGATTTGACTGTTGAATTGCCACCAAAACCAGTTCAGGAGGTTTTGCTGCAAAAGTGGGGGCCAACTGGTCCTGGTAAGAAAACCGGAAGCATCAGCAAATTATGTCATGTTGAACCAAGCAGTGAAAAAAAGAATAAGAGATCAAGCGGCAAGAGGCAAGCAAAATAGTGTGGGAACCATTGAAACATTATGTTTGTTGTACTTTGATGTGAAAACCTATATTTCATTGATGTAATCTTGATTTTTGTATTGGTTTGTGTACTTTGATGTGAAAACTTATGTGATGTGAATTTGATTTGAACCAGAATTCAAATTGAATTTGAATTGACATTCTAATTTAAACGAACATTTGATATTTTTAGAGTTTATTAGTTTGTTCTATGATGTTTTAATGCTTTATGTACTATTATGCATGTTAGTTCATCAATCCTAGCCCTTTTGTGAAGTACATCTCATTGCCACCGAAAATGTGCTAGAAATGGCCTCCAAAGCTAAGGGAGACGACCCCATTGCTAAGCATCTTAGTTTTCGATCTTGTCCAAATCATCCAAATAAATGTCCTTAGCATCTATTCTACCTATATAGTATTAGTACGAAACCTCACTATTTTTTGAATTAATCTTCATATTATTAATTATTTTTGAAAGTATATGCTATTATATGAAATGATTAATAAAACAACTTTAAAACATGATATTGCAAAACTAAATTCAAATCTTTCTTAGTCATTCCAAAATGAATCTAGGGTGGGTTTTTTGATATTTTGCATTAAAACCCCAAACCCTCTACTCTCTCCTTTGAACTCCCTGCAACCTCAGTCGAGGTTGTTCGATTTGTGAAGGATTTTTCATGCAAATTTCTTTTTATCATGTTTATGATTTTTCCTCATAACATGACTATGTGTGAAGGTTTTGTACTTTTTCGATTTTTTTGAATTAGTTATGCACGGTCAAAGTTGTCAAAACCCCATTGACTGAGCTCAAAACCCCTCAAAACCCCATTCGTTGACCAGGCTAACCCTGACGACCAACCTGGTGCGTCGATCTAACCCTAGCGCGCTACCCGGTCCGTTCGATCTGTTCTTCTAGAAGGATTCTGTGTGACGGCAGCTAACCCTAACGACCAACCTCGACCGTTCATCTGACGTCGTGCGCTAAACTTCCGCCATGCGATACGGTCTTCTAGGAGGAATGATGAGCGATCCGCGAGAGCCCAGTTTCTTCGACGTGATTGGCTGGCATTTTTTCTTCTAGCGAGTCGCGTCTGGTTCCGCTGGGCTGTCCACGCATCGTCCAACGGGCCTGTTTATGTCTCTGCTCATGGAAGCCACGCCTCTGGGCCCGCCGCCCGTGGCTGCCCTCTTTTCCAGCGCATTTGCCATGCATGCGCCATGCAGCGTGCCCGTCGTAGCCTAGCTATTAAAGGCAACATCGCAGCTTGGCTATTGCGTGCAGCGTCGCAGCATGCAGGGCACGCGCCGATGCACGCGCCGTCCCGCTGCTTGGATAGCCTGTCGATGCACACTCCGATGCACGCGCCGCTTGGATAACTGGTCCCACCGCTTTGAATGCTCTGTGACGGCTTTGACTGCTCGACAGAGACCAAACACCACCGCACACCTCTCACCCTCCTCTCTCCTCACACCAGGGTTTGCAACGGCCGCCCCTATATATAATGGCACCATTTCTTCAATCTCCGCGCACCTCTCACCCCACCCTCCTCTCTTCAGCCGCCAGCCCGCCACCACATCTTCTTCAGCCGTCACCCGCTACCGCAACCATGCAATTCAACGGCCCCACCTTCCGTCGCCCACCCACCACGCCCGAGCGGCAGTACGGCGGTGTCATCGTCGAGAATGAACTCTGTGTGTGGGCGATCTCGAGGTGGAGGGGGGCGACGGAACTAGTGCATTTCTTCCTCTCTGCCGGCTACCGTCACCTCCCTAGGGGCTCGCCACGCATGTTCAGGCTGGAGAGGTACTACGACGGCAACTCCGACTTGGAGATCGGCCTATACGTGCACTTCACCAACCCCTTTGATGCGTTCGTGCTCCTCGGGCAGGTTTTCTGGTGTGGATGCAAATTCATCGCATTCACAACCTACAACATCTTCACCGACTTCCGTGCCATCTTCCCCTCCCTGGGCAACATGCACACCCTCCCCTACCGCATGCCAGAGGACGACGATGAGTGAGGGGCGAGCCCCTACCCCACAAGGAGGAGCCAAGGAGGGAAGATGCGGCACCCGGGAAGAAGCCTCATTTTTTTTTTCTGTTTTTCTAGTTGTAAGTTAGTTTTTATTATATAAGTTGTGTGCGTTTGTATCGTGTGCCCATCAGTGGATGGGTTTATGTAATGCTACTATAATATTATTTTTATCTATGTGGTTATCTATGTTATTATATAGTTCGTTTCGTATAATGTTATTTTTATCTACTTAATTATGCTTCGTGTAATGTTGTACACAAAACAAAAATTTCGGCCACCTACAGTTTCAATCTTCTGCATGCATGCAATTACCTCAAATTTCGGCCAGAATCGATTCGTTCACCTCCTCGCCATTAAATCTCGGCCAGAGTCGTATTGCATGCATGCTAGGCAACTCGCTAAAACGCCAGTTTTCCAGCCCAATGACTAACTGCGTTGGTCGCGCTACACATGGATAATAGCCCAATAAACCTGGATAGAGGGAGTAGATAAAATGTTTACAAAAGTTCTCAAATCAATTGGTGGAATAAGAAAACCGGGCACACATGTCTACGACCCAACTGAAAACCCGATCTTTTGTCACAAGCTTCACCATCTTAGGTGGGCTTTCTTTCTCAATGGGCCAAGGGCAATAATTACTTTTTTTCTTTCTCAACATATTGCTTCATTGAGTGGTTTATCTCTGATCTGGGCATAGCACCTGGACAAAAACAGGGGAGTCTGAGTGGTGTAATGAGTAGTGTAATGAGGCAATCGACATAGCAATTGGCACAACAGCGGAGTGGTGTAATGAGGCAATCGGCACATCAGCAGATGGTTTATTCCAAGGAGCATCATCTGAGTGGTGATTAAGGGAATGACAGAGCCGATGATGTCAATCGCCCTAGATTGCAGGGAGGGGCTATCGATTGCTGCTGATTTCCTCCTGCAGCGCTTCAGACTTGCAAGTGATTGCAGCAATGTTCTCTCTCAAAAAAAACTGACGAAACTGAAGAAACTAAAATTTTGACTGATGCCACATTTGATCCATTCTAGGGAAAAGCCAGCTCCCGAGTCATGCATCTTATTGAGCATACATTCAAACACAAACATAACCAGTTGATCTAAAAGCACGGTCTAACGACTAATCAACTGAAGGTAAACAATTTCTAGAGAAATTACACAGAAATAAAATGCTGCGTTGATCACAACTGCCTGCTTCTTCAAACCAACAATCTGTCTTAGGTGCTTGTTCATTTTCTTCAGTTCCCCAATCAGTTCCCCATCTCCCGTGGCAAATTTCTCCACCGCTGACGCTTAATTGATCTCCCGGGTTGCGTCCCCCCTCAAATCAATGATTCCCTCTCAAATCAATGATTGATCCAGAGAACACTCTAGGTTTAAGAGAGAGAAAGAATTTCTTACGGAGAAGAATCAAAGATAAACAATGCAAGAACTATCATATTATTAAGACTAGTATTTTAACTAAGGAATTGTATTTCTGCTATTGCAATACACTACAGAATTAAGTTCTTGGGCTGGAGATTATATTCCTATCTATCCAGTAACTTCGTCTTCACTTGAGTTGATGTATATGTTGAATTCCTTTGACTTCATTGAAAAGCTTTGGCTTTGGATGACTAGTCCTGGAGCATAAATTGATGTAGATGTTGTCCATTCCGGCTTCAGAATCTAGCAAGGGTTAAGAAGATACTTTGAGTACGAGCGTACTCAGCAAATTCACTAGAAAATGAGTGTTTGATGCACTATAACTACAGCCACAGACCGTAGGTCATAGGCATTGTAAGTTTTCATAAACATTTCTTCAAAGGTTGCTTTTATTCTGAAAAACTATGTCCGTCAGCCTTCACAGGTTACCAGAACTTTCAAGCAGTTCCTTTCCTGCCGCGTTCGCAGCTCCTTCCCGGAACAGGGAGTAACAAGTTACAGTTCTTACACTCTGCAGAGGTGCGTTACTTTACTCATGAGAGATCAACTCTTTGTTGCACAACCGGGCAGCTTATTCCCGTCCATAATTCCATGATGTGGGGCCCAGAAGATGATCCAAGTCAATCACTGCCCCCTTCGCGACCTCGCATGCCTCCTTGGTGTACACCATGCCCACATAATGAATTACGGCAATGGTTTGTACAAACCGTTAGATGCCAGAACTATCGTGGGACGATGAGGGTTCCCATCCATATGCTGCATATCCTCTACAAATTACCAATTAATATGCATGCTACGAGGATAACAGCCACAACTTGCACATCCGGCTTCATGCGAGAGGAAGAAGATACAGCTGACTTCTTCGTCCCATTCCAAATCTCATGGTCAACACGTAATATACGGCGCAAGAATCACTGGTTACATTGGTTGTTAAGTCCTAGATGATATAGTTCTGAACAGTGGTATTCCAACTGTCAGATTTAATAGATTAGCTGATCACCCTGGATCAGTAACCAATAGTTCACATTATTATTATCGAAAATAGTGTTTTTAGACCTTTTTCAAATGCAGGTGATAACAACACTAGATTTGTAAAATACTTTACAGAGAATAAACAAAGGACATGAGCAAGTGTGAACTTGCCTTTTGTGATTGCAAGATTATGCACTCACGGTCTTCGAGTCAGTATAAGATCCAAAATCTGAAATCAGCATCATTGGTCCGATAAGGACTAATGTTTAAAGAAGCAATATGCTTTTATGCATAAGTAATGTGATGCACGTTCTAAACGCGAATCCCGGGGATAACGTTGTTCTAGGGTTTGGATACTAGAAATAATGTCTTTGAAATGTGTTGCACTTTTAGAGAAGTTGTACATTTGTGCTTCTTATTAAGACTTGTGAGTGTGTATGAAATAATCATATAATTATAATATCATAAAACAGTAGGATACACACAAATGTGAGATATTATTCAAGATGGCTTATAGAAGAGTTCTTGTTTGAAGTGGCAAAAGAATAACATTTGAAGAAAAGATTGCTTTTCTAAGGTTTAAACAATCTTCGTGGTTAGTTAGTGGTGGTCGATGTGATTGGTGTTTGCTTGAATAGTTTTGGCTTGAGATGCTTTATAACTTAACTAGTTCAGACCAAAGTTAACTATAAAACATATAATAATGCTTATAGTGTTATAATTAGATTCTTGTAGACTAAAGTTAACTTTAAAACAAAGATAGTTTGAAAGTATAATGTTTATAACCTTTTTACCTGGTGTATTTGTTAATGTTGCTTTAAGGTTACTTAAGAATGGTTATTCTTTTACTTGGTATAGTGGTTTCTTTATTTTATACTGGAGTAGTATCATTTACCTTTTATAGATGAGTGGTTATAGTTTATAAACCAAGATATAATAGTACTTGACTATTTATGGACTTACAATAGTGTTGTGGTGGTTTTTGTAATCTGGTGGTTAAAGTAGATAGAAAGGATCTGATTTATTCACAAGTTGTTCTTTAGGGTTTTTATCATGAATTGGAATCCTTTAAGAATATAATCTTCACTTAAGGTTGAAGATAATGTAATAAAAAGGTGTTTATAATGTTTTAAACCATTATGGCTTCATGTTGTTAATATTTAAGACTAATACTATTTATTAGACTTAATTGACTCATTTTAGGAATATTAACAATTTTATTTATTCTTATATGAATTATTAATTAAGTAAATGAGTTTAAATTTGAGTTATTAAAATATTTGAATTTTTATTTAACTCAAAAGTTGAATATTAGATTTTTAGCATGTAGATATTATTTTTGTGATCATTTTGATATATTACATTTATTTTTGTGATTTATAAATAATAAGATATGATTTTTATAAGATTTATTATTTTATAAATATTTAATAATAACAAATACTTAATTAAGTTAAATTATAATGTATGATTATAATTATAATTCTTATTTTTCTAAGAATTTTGGTATTCTATTTATATTTTTAACATTTACCATTATTAAAATTTGAATTATCAAATTTTTATTACCATTAAAATCTTTATTAAATTATATTTATTTAAATAATCATCATAATAATATTGGATAATAAGTTTAAGTTGTAGATTGTATTTTTCTACAAATTTTCATATATTAGACACATTTTTATGAATTATAAATCAAAAGTTATTAATTAAACAAAATTTAATCATGTATTTGATTTCTCGAATATTAATAATTAAGTTTATAACATTTTATTTATTTCTTAAACAGGAAATACTTTTTACACCGCACCTAAAGCTAGCTTTAGTCACTGACTAGTGGGCCAGTGACCACCTCAGCACGCTGTTTAAAGAAAATACATTTATTACCGACCCTGTCTTGACCCCTAGACAATGACATATGGGGCCAAGGCCACGTCACTTGCCACGTGAGACAAAGACCGGGTCAAACAGCGGACTGGGTCCGAGGTGGCGTCGGCATGACGTAGTGATGGCGTTAGAACCACCACCGCCGTTAGTGGTTGGTCGCCGACGATGATCTACTGCGCCCTAGTAAACAAAATGAACCTAGTTCGAATCAGTGCATCGTGCTGAGTCCTAAAGTGACGGCGCCGCTCGAAAATGGTCATCGGAGGGCAACCGGCGACGAGCTTCTGCGGTGGCCAGTGGCGGTGCTCAACGAAATGGGGTCTACGGTGTGAATCAGCAAGCGAGATTAGGGTCCAGAGATGCGTAAGCTTACCCTGATGACGATAGAGCGGTCGAGGAGTCTTGGGGAGGCGTGACGATGGCGAATCGACGGTAATGGCCACGGCGGCCGAGGAAAAGGAATGCTCGATTTCACATGATTCCTGGCGAGCGGGCCTCCGTGCTTGGTCCTAGGTGGTTCAGTCCACGACGGCGCGTCCAACGGTGGCTACCACAAGATGAGGGGTGGTCGGAGTTGATCGGAACGATGAACTCCGACGAGCTACGGTTTCAGGTGAGGAAGAAAAGTGGGTCTGGAGAGCGAGATTGAGGATGAGACTGGTATGAGAAGATAGAGGAGGACGCGGCGGTCTTATCTACTCCTCCCAGGGACAACTACACGCATCATACCGCGGCGGTCGATCGACGGCGGAGCTCCGGCCAGCGAGCTGCTTCCAGTAGGTGAGGTAGACGGCAAGGTCGTTTTTGCAGAAAACCCCCTGGCGCTTCTTTCCTCTCAACCCGTAGTCCCCCTTCGGTCCCACCTGTCAGCCAGAGATGAGAGTGAGCTGGGCTGGTAATTGGGCTGTTGTGGGCTGCACCTGGGCGTCAGATAAATACAGAGATGTTGGGCCACGGCCAGGTATTGTTTTTATTTGTTTTACCCTTTTGTATTTTCTGTTCTCCTTTTCATATTTGGATTTGATTTATATTTTGAACTTTTTTTTGTAGAATTTATTTGCTGGATAATTGCACTAGTACTAAAATATATTTAGTATCATTTGTAAGCTTTTATTATATAATCTTTTTGTATTTCTTTTATTTTCTCAATATGAACCCTTTTTTAATAATTTGTAGAAACTTTTCTTATTACTTTACTCTCCTCTTTTAGTTATGGATTTCTTGAATGATGTATTCTTATTTGTTTATAAGACTTAACTCTAGTTGGCTCGGAGTTTGAATATAAATTTTTATATGGATAATGATCCTATATCATTATTTGAAGCATGAAATATGAAAGAAACTAATATGATTCTTACTACTTTCATTAATTTGGAAAATGAGCATGTATATATTCTATTATGATAAACAAAGAGGTTTAGGTTTTTGAATTATGAATGTTTACCCTAGGGTTTAGGGTTTTTAATATACTTAGATTCCTTTATGGATGTGAGTAAAGATTTAATAACTAAGCATATTGTTTTCTGTTTGGGATAATTGATGACATCACCTTTAGGACTAGAAAGTTATATTTAGAATGTTTTATAGAAAGAAATTTATAAAGATACTCCTAAGCACATATAATTATGATGGTTGGACTTGGCAGAGTTGTGCTTATGTGATTTGTTATAGGAAAATATTCCTATAAAGTGATGTTAACATAGGATGATGAATCAATTCCCTGAATGGACATTATACTTGGTTTAAGATTTAGAGTTGGTTGTTAGCAAGAATGTCTATCTTTCATAACTCACATTCATGGATTTCTAATTAAGGAATTCCTTTCCTAGATATACTAATTCTGCCTAACTGTCTTCATTGTTAACATGATGAGCTTTACTTCACAAAAATATTCTTATTTACCTATTCTTCTTCTAAACTCATTGATAAATCTAATGAGCTTGACATTGAAGCTTTTATAGTTTCCTTATATTCATTATGGATTATATCCACTACTCTACTGTTGATAACCTTCTATCCAACAAGTAGTTCCTTCAAACTCCACTCATAATCTTCCTTAATCACCCATCACTAATATTTCTTCATCAGGTGTATGTATGTATCCAACTACCTTTCTCTAAGGTTTACTATCCTGTAAGATGAATAACACCACTTCCATAACTCCATGCTATACTTGCTTTAACATATTGCCTTTTATTTACTTTAGTAGCTCATTCACCAACCTTACATGATATTATTGTGATTTGTAATGGTTAGTCTAGGATAATATATCTAGACTAGGGTTCAATAATGTTCTATCCACCAATGTCACTTATACATGATATAAGCATTCAATTTTTGTGAATAAGGCATGCTTATTATAATCTTTTGATCCTTTATGGGTTAGGTTTCCAATTGGCTAATCAAGGCTTCATCAATACAATATTACAGTTGTATTATAATTATCTTCTGTTTAGCTCTATTGGATTAAGAGATATAATTCATTAACTATACCTACTTGATCCAATAGGACTACTCCTTGTAACTATCTTCAGACTTCATCCTTGTAATCTTCTTTTCTATTATATGATTGGGTAATACAAAGAATTCTTCTATCTATCAAGGAGGGATTTAACTCCATCAACTATCCTATTGATTGGATTCTTTTCAATCATTCCTATTAAATAAATGACATCTAAAGCTAGCATCACTATTTACCTCTTCTTACTTCTTTCTATATAAACCTTAAGTGAATGCTGTAATAAGAACAAGAGTTGATAGGTCAATAACTGATAGGTTAAGAATTGGTGAATCAATAGTTGATTACTTACTATTGATGAACAACAATTAGAAGAATAGGATTCAATAGAGGTGTTAAGGATTAATATGGAAAGAAAGATATGAATGATCTTGACTTAGTCCCTTTCCAACTCAAACTCATTAAAGAGTTAAAGTTAGGTATTACTATGATACTCATAGTAAGAATAGATAAGAATAAGATAGGTCAGGGTTAGTCATTTCATTTATATTGCTTTAGTTTGTAATCTTAACTTGGCACTTATGAATTGTTGTGCTGAATGTGATGATAGAATCCCTTAAGGATCATATATTAATTATTTAAGCAATGCCTTAGATCAAATTATGTTTACCCAAATAAGGTTTTAGCAAAGGTCATATTGAAACTTATCACAGTCAACTTGATGATCTACTTTAATTCCATCAATTTGAGAGAAGCTTCAATCACTTTGACAAGTTTTGTTTAAAAGCACGAAAATTATTCGGATTTTCTATGCATGAATGCAATGCACATATCTGGGTTCAGCTTATTTTTAAGCTCTAGTGCTGGGATGTTACAGGATGTGTCTTGTACAAGTACAACCCTAGCTAACAAATTTGCCGTTGACTCATGCATACTACTTAGTACTAGGATATATCATCTACTAGTATCATAGATCAAATCTAGCTATTGAGTCTGTCATTATTTCAAACATTTAGTGCACCACAGTAGAGCAAAATTTTAAGAGATAAATATTGAGTGGATTCATCAAAATGTTCCAGGAAAATTAGGTTTAGAGAGTATATATGTGACTTACTAGTTTACTAGCCAAAGCCTATAAATCTATCCTAGGGATGAGCTTCACGGTCGCCCTTTGCTTTACATTGTCAAAATGGACAACCTGCAATACTTAACGATCTGAGCTTCTGAAGAACATGCATATGTGCAACAAAAAGCAGTGTTCATACCTTAGCAATATATCCTCTCTATAAACTCCTAGCTTCATGCGGACCTAAGTACCCTGTTGGAAATATAAGCAATAATTCATATGATTTAATCCAAATAATAAACCGATAAAGCATGATCATACAAACGGTACTAAAACCAATTATACAGATCAACAAAGTAGATGAACAGACTACATCTATAACACATAAACCTATCACATCTACACCAAATGCTAGAACAAAGAACTCTAGCATAATCTGAAAAAGATAGTTGAGGATCACATGCAGTGTAGGCTGAATAGCAACCGCAGCGGTCGCAGTAGCGTTGTCGCCCATGTTGAGATTGTCGAAGATATTGCTGACGTCCGGGAAGAAGTCGTCGTTCGAAAACTCGTCGTCGGACGACGTCGTGGTTGCCAGTAGTCGCACTTGAGCGATCCCCAAAAACCTGATCGCCCCTCACCCGTACAGGTTCATGAGAGGCAGGGTTCCGGAGGCCTACTGTCCCGATCTGCGGTGCATGCCGCAAGCCGGGATGGGGAAGACAAAAGCGGCGGCGCAAGGTTCTAGAGGTAGGTGCGTGTTGTGGATTGAGTCACCGATTAGGTTTAGCGCAGACGCTTATATAGTGCAGGTTAGGGAGATCGTGGGCTCAGCCCACGTCCGAGTCGGTAACAGTCCACGTCCATAAAAACTGGAAACGGCTGTAATTAACGCGTCTGTTAATGACTCATAATTAGTTTTTCCAACCAGAAAAATAAAGCTCGGCTCGGCGAGATTCCCGCAACCCGCGGCGCGCGCGTCGTGACGAGGCGTGGCGAGGCGGGCGGCGTCGGAGGAGGAGTGCGCGGGGGATACTCTTCTTGTCACACCTTAGTGAGTGGTGCAACACTCTACTATATAAGGTGGTCCAACTCCGCTTCAACTAGCAATGTGGGACTAAACTTTAGCACCACTAACACAGCCATATGCTGCCATATTCAAGTAGGCCAAAGAGAATTTCAGAATTTGTCTAATGGGCCAACAACCCAAAACTCACCAAATTCCAACAATCCCCAATAAAGTCTCATTGGCACATCACATCACTTTTTTTCCAGAACATTGTTTTATATACCGGTGTGTAGTTGAGATTGTTAAGTTGAACTTCCACGTTAAACTTCATGCTACGCTAGCTAGCAACTTGAATAGTGGACTATGCCTTGAACTACAAGTTTTATGCGCACTAGTTTCACATAAAATCTAGACTGGTACAGGGCCTTTCATGAGTTTATTAGAGAGCACCCAACTCTCATGGACTGCGACGTTTAACAGTCAGACTCATATAGGTGTGTTCCTCAAGAGATGTCCTGCAGGACAACATCTCCGCTTATAGAAGCCACTTGGAACACATTAAGATAAATATCAACCTGCCATGCAGATTAAGAGAGTATTGCATCTTTATGGAGATATAAATATAATATGGGGATACTCTCCTCTCAGCTGACCAACAGCTTGTCTCCCATCTCTAATTCACGGGATCTCCGATCACATAGAGTGGGTTGCCACTGGGATCAACACATAGCGTGGGTCTCAAACCCATCTCCCTCGATGCATTATCTATCACATTGCGTGATAAACCCTTTGTGAAGGGATCTGCCAGATTCTTAGATGTTTGGATATAATCCAACGCAACAACTCTGGAGTTTCTGAGTTTCCTGATAGATTTCAATCTCCTCTTTACATGCCTTGATGACTTCATATTATCCTTAGAACTGTTTACTTTGACGATCATAGTTTGATTATCACAGTTCATCGGGATGGCGGGTATTGGTTTTTCAACCACAGGTAAGTCCATCAAGAGCTCACGAAGCCACTCTGCTTCAACAGTGGCTGTGTCTAATGCTGTGAGTTCTGCTTCCATTGTTGACCTTGTTAAGATGGTCTGCTTGTAAGACTTACAGGAAACAGCGCCACCACCAAGTGTAAACAAATAACCACTTGTGGCCTTAATCTCATCAGCATCAGATATCCAGTTTGAATCACTATAACCCTCAAGTACCCGTGGATACCCAGTATAGTGAATACCATAACTCAGAGTGCCTTTCAAATAGCGCAAAACTATTTCAAGAGCATGCCAATGATCATCTCCAGGATTTGACACAAATCGACTCAGTTTGCTTACAGCAAAGGAGATGTCAGGTCTAGTAGCGCTGGCTAAATACATGAGCGAGCCAATAATTTGAGAATATCTCAATTGATCTTTAGCAAACTTTCGATTCTTTTGAAGTAGCACACTCGGATCATAAGGCGTTGGAGAAGAATTGCAGTCACTATACCCGAAGCGACTCAATATCTTTTCCACATAGTGAGACTGAAGCAATGTAATCCCACCATTGTCATACTTCAGTAGCTTGATGTTTAAGATTACATCAGCCACTCCCAAGTCCTTCATCTCAAAGCAGCGAGATAGGAACTCTTTTACCTCCTCAATAACAGCGAGGTTGGTCCCAAATATCAATATGTCATCAACATAGAGACACATAATAACTCCCTCGCCCCCACCATGGAGATAGTAGACACATTTGTCAGCTTCGTTTACAACAAAGCCTTCATCAGTTAAAGTTCTTTCAAACTTCTCGTGCCACTGCTTAAGATCTTTCTTAAGACCATACAAAGACTTCACTAACTTACACACCTTTCCTTCTTGACCATCTACAAATCACAAATTGCTCCATATAAATTTCCTCATCTAGCTCTCCATTTAGAAAAGCTGTCTTAACGTCCATTTGATGAACGAGAAGACCATGTGAGGCAGCCAAGGAAAGTAGTACTCGGATAGTGGTCAATCTGGGTACATGTGAGTCGGTATCGAAGAAGTCTTCACCTTCCTTTTGGGTATAACCCTTAGCCACAAGACGTGCCTTGTACTTTTCAATAGTACCATCAGGTCTAAGCTTTTTCTTGAACACCCACTTACATCCTACAGGTTTGCACCCTTAAGGACGACCAGTGACTTTCCAAGTACCATTAGCTAAGATGGAGTCCATCTCGCTTCGAACAACTTCCTTCCAGTAGTTAGCATCTTGAGATGCATAAGCTTCTGAAATGGAAGTGGGAGTATCATCCACAAGGTACACAATGAAATCATCACCAAATGACTTTCCAGTCCTTTGTCTCTTGCTCCTTTTTGGAGCTTCATTGTCATCCTCCACAGGATCATCAGAGTGTTCCAATCGCATAGTGGGTTCAGGAATTATAGAAAATTCCTGACTAGATGAACTAGTCATCTCCTGATTTGATGAGCTAGACATACCTTTCATAGGAAAGATGTCCTCAAAGAAATTCGCATCATTCGACTCCATAATTGTACCAACATGCATGTCAGATACCTCAGATTTTACTATCAAAAATCTATAGCCAATGCTATGAAAAGCATATCCCAGAAAAACACAATCAACGGTTTTTGGTCCAAGCTTTCGCTTCTTGGGTATTGGAATATTGACTTTCGCTAAACAACCCCAAGTTCGTAAGTAAGAGAGTTTAAGCCTTTTCTTTTCCCATTCCTCAAATGGAGTCATGGTTTTATCCTTTACAGGAACACGGTTTAGGACATGACACGCAATCATCAGCGCCTCCCCCCACCATTCCTTGGAAAGACCTGATGTATTTAACATGGCGTTAACCAAATCAGTTAGAGTGCGGTTCTTCCTTTTGGCCACCCCATTTGACTGAGGTGAGTAGGGAGGCGTACTCTCATGTATAATACCATGTTCCATATAGAATAAATCAAATTCATTTGAAAAGTACTCTCCATCACGATCCGACCTTAGCCGCTTGATTTTAAGATCAAGTTGGTTTTCTGCCTCAGCTTTATAGATTTTGAAGTAGTTCAAAGCTTCATCTTTAGATTTTAGAAGATAAACATAGCAGTATCTAGTGGAGTCATCAATCAACGTCATAAAGTATCTTTTTCCACCTTTTGTCAACACACCATTCATCTCACAAAGATCCGAATGTATAAGTTCTAGCGGTTCTAAGTTTCTCGGTTTCACAGCCGCATGAGACTTGCGGGGTTGCTTTGCTTGCACACAAAATTGGCACTTAGCACCTTTGACAGTGGTAAATTTCGGAAATAAACTCATATTGGCTAGCCGCATCATGCAACCAAAGTTACTATGACAGAGTCGTGAATGCCAAACATTGGACTCATTATCATTACACACATGATTAATAACTTTAGTACATGAGTCTGACAAAGACAAGCGGAACAGACCTTCGCACTCATAACCCTTTCCAACAAATTGTACATACTTAGAAATTACAACTTTATTGGACTCAAAAACCAACTTAAAGCCATCTCGACATAAAAGCGATCCGCTGACGAGATTCTTATTGATAGAGGGAACATGCTGCACATTCTTCAGCTGTACGGTCTTCCCCGAAGTAAACTTCAGATTTACCATACCAACACCATAAACAGAAGCACGTGACCCGTTTCTCATCAGCACGGAAGAAATCCTTGAGACCTGATAAGAGGAAAACATGGAAATATCAGAACATACATGTGTATTAACACCTATGTCTATCCACCAATCAGGAGAATGACATACTGAAAGGATAGTAGGTAAAATACCGTACCCATCATCCTTCATCTCAGTATCACTGATAACAACATTAGCGGCCTTGCCGCTGTTCCCATGTTGACGCTTGTCAAAGCGATTAGGACAGCTAGGAGCCCAATGATTAGGATCACCACAGACGTGGCAAGAGCCTTTCCTCTTATCATTTTTCTTCTTGAAGTTGGTTGAGTGCGTGGCCTTGTTCTTGCCATCGAACTTCCCTTTTCCTTCAGATTTGTTCTTGTTTTTGAACTTGTGGGATTGGAAGTTTTTCTTCTGTACCAAATTGGCACTAGAACCTCCCTCAAATCCTCGAGCAGTTTTGTCCTTTGCTCTCGCCTTCTCTTCCACATGAAGAGACCCAATGAGATCCGTAACGGAAAACTCTTGTCCCTTATGTTTCAGAGAAGTAGCAAAGTTCCTCCACGAGGGAGGAAGCTTGGCAATAATGCCACCAGCCACAAATTTGTCCGGTAAGGAACACTTGAACTGCTCAAGTTCTTTGGCAAGTGATTGTATCTCATGAGCTTGCTCAACAACGGAGCGCTCATCAACCATCTTGTAGTCACAGAATTGCTCCATGACATACAACTCAGTGCCAGCGTCCGAGGCCCCAAACTTGGCCTCGAGCGCTTCCCACGCGTCCTTGCCATTATCAAATGACATATACGAGTCAACAATGTTGTCCCCAAGAACACTGAACAAAGCTGCCATAAACATGGTATCGGCTTTCATAAAGTTCGCTTCCTGCTCAGCAGAAAGATCTCCTTCAGGCTTGCCAAGAGTGGCGTTGCAGTTCAGGTTTTCAAACCAGAGGACTGCTCTCTTGCGCCATCTCTTATAGTGCATGCCATCAAAAGGAGACGGCCTAGTAGCCGCGGCTACACCAATGGAATTCAGTTGCCTATAATCAGGTTGTTGGATTGTTGGAAATATAAGCAATAATCTATATGATTTAATCCGAATAATAAACCGATAAAGCATGATCATACAAACGGTACTAAAACCAATTATGCAGATCAACAAAGTAGATAAACAAATTACATCTATAAGAGATAAACCTATCACATCTACACCAAACGCTAGAACAAAGAACTCTAGTATAATCTAAAAAAGACAGTTGAGGATCACATACAGTGTAGGCTTGAATAGCAGCCGTAGCGGTCGCAGCAGTGTTGTCGCCCATGTTGAGATTGCCGAAGGACATCCGGGAAGAAGCCGTCGTTCGGAAACTCGTCGTCGGATGACGTTGTGGTTACCAGTAGTCGCCTAACCAGTAAAATAAAGCTTGGCTCGACGAGATTCCCGCAACGCGAGGCGCGCGCGCGTCCGGACAAGGCGAGGCGAGGCGGGCGGCGTCGGAGAAGGAGTGCGCGAGGGCTACTCTTTTTGTCACACCTTAGTGAGTGTGCAACACTCTACTATATAAGGTGGTCTAACTCCCCTTTAACTAGCAATGTGGAACTAAATTTTAGCACAACTAGCACAGCCATATGCTGCCATATACAAGTGGGGCAAAGAGAATTTCAGAATTTGTCTAACGAGCCACGTCCCAAACTCACCAAATTCCAACATACCCTTTGGAAGATCTAAAACCTCCTTCTTCACACACAGGACATCCGCCATTTCTTTTATTGGGACTAATAAAACTTTTTGATTTGCGTAAATATTCCGTATATACCTTTGCAAGCCTGGATAAAACAACTTCATTCTGAGAGGGTCGCTCGAAAATCGTAACAAATGTACTATGTGACAGCATATTCTTAATTACCTCCTTGACGTGTGACACCTTTTCCGCTTCGACATAAATATAACCTTTTAGATCATCCAACGCAATGACAGATTTTATCTGTATATCCGTCTTACCAAGGAATTTCCGCATTAGACAAACAATAATCTCCCTCTCATGGCCAGTCTAAAGTAATAATTTGGTACGTATTAGGAAAAACGGTGCAAAGGAAATGATGATGGCACGTAATTTAATTAAGCTACAGTTCAACACAAGCATGCGTGCCTCTTACCAACACACAAAAATTTCTAATCAAAGCCTTCCCAGGAAAAAATCTCCATGCATGAGTCTAATGTTGGGGGGCGGTTGCCCCCCTGTAACAGCTGATGAGGATCATGGCTGATACACGCATGGAGCAGGGTCAGGACACAGATGTATTTACAGGCCAGATGGACTATGGGGTACGAGTGGCCCACTTGTAAGCGTAGCTGTCGTCCGAGAGTTACAAGAAGGAGAGACACATTGTAAATGACTATGTATTGAAGGAATGAAAAACAGAACCCGTCTCGAAGCTTCTCTCTGTCTCTCTCGTTCTGATCTGAATCTCTTTCCCTTGTATCATCTTTCTGAATTCTGATTGTTCTTCACCTCACGTCCTGAATCTTCAGTGGCCAAGGGGTAGTTACACCCCCACTACAGTAAACTCCGCCACTGAGGGAGGTGCATGATTTTTTTTATACTCCTGATTTTAAAAGAACGAAAAATTAAACCAAGTAATCCAAAGATGAAAACAAAGGCAAGTTGTAAGACCGTTTGACTAACACGCAAAAAAGTAAAAAATATACGGCAGTGTTTGGATAAATCTAACACAATGTTTCCAGAGCTCCTCGAGCTCGGGTATAACCAATAGTAAAAAATGCACCTCCTCTTGATATAGCGATGGCAACAACCTCCCTAAGCTTACACTTTTGAGAAGTATGAACTTTGAGATTATTATGGTGGTGTATTGCAGTTGAGAGTCCAATGTTCACTCCATGTCTCCGTGACGCGAACTGAATCAGACCTAGGCTTGGTGGTTCCTTGGAGCGTTGTGGTGAGACCCTTCATGTTGATGATCTAAGCGTGTACACACCTTTATGCATGGTGTATAATGTATGATCCATATATAGTGAGTTTGCGGTTTGCAGTGTGGATCATGGACAAGGGCGCATCTTCATTCCGAAGGATCGATCATGTTGGGGAATTCAACTCCCACGGCTTGCTCGTTCTATTTTCCGACCAAGGATCATCTGAACGAAAAGGTGAACCCGCCTACTTATTTGACGGCTACAAGAACCTGGACATGTTCAACCTGAAAGGAGATTCTAACATGCACGTTAGTATTTCAAGTGCAATGTTTTAGTGCATGTTATTTCATTGCAATTCAATTTGACTCGGTTTGATGAAACTTATGAAATCGTAGTACACGAATTCTTAAGGAGTAGATCAATGGTAGAGACATGCACGCGATTTAGGCACGCTAGAAAATCCTGTCTTCTCTCCATGTTCAACTAATATCACAAACATGTCTAAAAATTTATTGCCCAAAATTAATAAAAAAATAAGACTCAAATTCACGTGAGAGTTTGCACGGAACGATTTGTTTTTAACAAGATTAGAGCTTTTCTGTTTTGCAGGTTATTAAACATGGACATTAATCTAGACGAGAAATCTGTATATTATTAAATTCTTTTCCACACTAAGATGGACATTTTATGAATTTGGTTGACTAGCTATCGGTCAGAATTCAAGTGTAGCGATGACCGCTCATTGAGACGCGGAAAAAAAAAGTGAAAAGTCGGACGCGCTTTCAAACTTTTTCTCTGCGTTTTCTCTACTTCGTCCACATGGACGGGCCACTGTGTCCTATAAAAGACAACCGCTGCTGATGTATAGCTCAACACAGTACACAGCAGCTACGTGCAGCAGCTCCGTCCACCTATACAGACGTCTACTGCCGCAGCATCTCGAGCTCTCGACCACCGGCGCGCATGGAGTCGACCGGCACGAAGTCCTCCCCGGCGGCGCGAGACCCGCCGCAGGAGGCGCATCAGCTGGGCCAGGGCCCGGAGCAGCAGCGCCGCTTGGGGCCCTGGGGCTGGCTGTTCGTGGCGGTCGTCTCGATCTTCCTCGCCGGCCGCTTCGCGTGGGACGTGTACCAGGCGCGCCACAGCCCGCGGAGCCTCGCCTTCGTCATCGTCACCTACGACCTCACCGCGGTGCTCTGCTGCTGCCTCGCGAAGCTGAGCCTCCTGCGGCGCGACGACCTGACGGCGGCGCCCGAGCGGCGGCGGGTCAGGGTCGCCGTGCTGCTGGTCTCGGTGGCGCTCGCCATCACCATCGCGGCCCGCGTCGCCTTACGGATGCCGTACCTGGGGATGAAGATCGCCGTCTTGGTGGTCACCGGCGTGGGCATCGGCTTTGGCTTCTACTTCTTCGCCCGTGCGGACGCCGGACGCCAGACCGAGGACAATCCTCTGTCACCGGAGCAGAGGGTCTGAACTATACTACAGCAGAGGAAGTAGCATGCTGCATGAAATGTCCTCGATCGGCCGTTGCTACAAGTTGTGTAATTAAGATGTTATTTAATTCATTTTGATGTCGATGTGGATATTGTATGGGAAATATGATTGTATGCTCCCGAAGGATCGATCCTCCAAGTTGCCGATGCGTGCCGTATCTTTCCCAGAGGGCACCTGTCCACACAATTTTTTCCCATGCCAGGAACGTTTCTCAGAGCCTACATAATTCGAACCTGAAAAAGCCGGACCAGAGAAGCGGGATAATCGTATCCAGTAGGAGGAAAGGACTTCACAGAACTGATACTGGATAAAAAACTGAATATTTATATAAAGAGGTAATAACACTGGACATACAACAACTTGCATTGTATGTGCAGATTCATACAACAAGTTGCAGGATGGGGTGAACCGGTACAGAAAATTGGTGTGCGGGTGCAAACCGATCCAAAACCGTATTGAGTCTCACACGCAGCATTGTAACCTTTTTTGGAAAAACCCTATGCACTTTTCTCTCGCAAATGAGATCATCTCTTTCCCAAATCTAGCGGAGCAGGTCTTCCTCGCGGTCGCGCTTTGCGGCGCTCCATGGCGTCTACCTCGCGCGTACCCTATGGGCGCACTCCGATTATTCAGTAGTCAGTACCTAGGAGGTTGTTTGTTTGATCGCCGCCACGAACACCATCGAAGAGTACGCGCGCCACGACAGCGTCGACGTACACACGCCGCGCGGACGGAAGGCGGAGTAGGCCCTTGGACTCCGTCGTGCAAGCGAGTTCCGCCTTACAGAGTCAGCACACCATCCTTAGCAGCCCCGGGCCTCGCCAAGTCCCATGGCCGGGCCGCCGCGTACCCGCGCATGTTCCCTACATGCTGCATCCATCTAAAGGCTCTGCCTCACCTGTTCTTCCCGAGCGCCGTCAGACACAAGCCCGAACTCAACTAATAGATTGATTAATATGAGCAGAAATCAAGGAGATTGATGAGTGATTTTGCATCTGCGAGTTCAATTACATCTGCTTGACACAAACAATGTCACGAGACCAAGCAGCAAGCAAGGGACCTAGCAGTTCGCACTCTCACCTACAACCGGAGGAAGCAGGAGCGAGCACGGCCGCATCGAGGCAGCACCGCCGAGCAGAGCACCGTCTAGTACTCTAGTCGCCCCCAACACGCAGCTCGCGAGATCACTACCGCAGACCTAGCCCGGGTCGAACACCTGAGCCACCTCGAGTCCTCGACCATTAAGAGAACACCCTCAACACCAGTCACCAGCTTCCTTCCCGCGCGGCTACTCAAGGCTACCGAGCTACATATGCCGTCTCCCTTGCCGGAAGCGACATCTCCGGCGCACTCGTGGACGCCATCGGCTTCCACGCTCGGAGCTCAACAAGCCTCCGGGTACAACCCTGCCGAACTGAGGTGAGCTTGTGAGCCGCGTGTGCCGTCCGTAAGCCACGTACAGCTCCGCTGTCTGCACGCCGTGCTCGTGGGTGGGGTGGACGATTTCGGTGTCCCGCGGTCGCGAACTTCT
Organism: Avena insularis; assembly: GCA_023614405.1. Taxonomy (NCBI): domain Eukaryota; kingdom Viridiplantae; phylum Streptophyta; class Magnoliopsida; order Poales; family Poaceae; genus Avena; species Avena insularis. The sequence continues at coordinate 21,647,379 of CM042689.1, read as the reverse complement.
CCGCGTCGTGCTCGTGGCCCGTCGTCTAGTTCGCGCCACTGCCTGAAGTCTAGGCCGTCGCCATCAACCTTAGTGCATGGGCCTAGCCGGTGAGCTCCTGCTCGAGCTCGACACATGCTCACAGTGGATTTGGAGAAGAGACGGGTCTTGTTTTCGATATAAAACTTTCCAGGGAGATATTAGCAAATATTATAATGGTACATGTCTGGCTCGGAACTGTTTTGGATCGGTTTTGCACCAAATGACGAGTTTGTGTACCGGTTCACCCCAGTTTACAAGTTGTTGTATGAATTTGCACGCACCATGCAAGTTGTTGTATGCCCGGTGCTATTAGCTCTTATATAAACTAGTTTGTGCTACGAAATTCATAGAACAAGTTCTTGCAAACATGAAAGTAAACGTATCTAGGGAAATAGTTTTACATTACCGAACAAATATTAGGGCAGCACTACTAGTTCTACTAACCCTAACCCTAGATCGGCGACGCTATTCGTCGTCGCCGACCGTCGTCGTTGGAGCGCCCATCTTGAGTTGCCGAGGGATCAGAACAAAACCTCGTCATGCTCGTCATGCACATGAACGAGGTCCCACTCTTCCTCGAGAGAGCAAACGATCGCCTTCTGCATGTCGACCTCCTTCTGAGCTTCTTCGAGGCGAAGGCGGGCGACCAGGGTTCATGCTCAACTTGCGGCGGCACTCCAAGTAGGAATCATTGGCGGCATGCTAGCTCTTCATCACCGGCCGGAACCTTCACTGAGGATGTCCCAACCAAAGTTGTGTCCGGTGGTCCGAGAGAAGGGTCTGCGCTGCCATGTTGGGACGAAGATACCAGCCTATGATTTGTGAGAGGGAGCGTATGGCCACGGCCCGCGTTGGATCCGCCAAGTAGGTGACTTTAGTGAGGGCTCCAATTGCGATTCACCTCTAATTGCTCGTCGGAGGGAGTGGAGTGGTGCAGCGGGAAGAGAAGATTGCGGTGGAGGGCTTGGGAGATGGAACCCTAAATCGCCTTACAACCCGGGTATATAGAGGTAGGGAGGTCCGCCATCGGGTGCTCTAGATATCCTTTTTCCAGTATGGTGTTGTTTCTGGGATCTGTTTGTGGCTGTAATCGGCCCAAAACTGGAAATGGCTAGAGTTTCTGGTTTTGAGCTGTTATTCGGGATCTGCTAGAGATGCTCTCATCTCCTACCACCCCGCATATCCTACCTCGCATACGCATGCTATTGCAAGTGGTATACCCACGCTACAAGGTTGACCATGCCGAACATTGCTGCTGATGCGACCTCACCTGATAAGGTTGAATCTCCGTGTTTAAAGTGCTAGTCCCTAAATCGATACGCTAGAACCCATAGTCCGATGAATAAACAGAATATCAATGTACTCCCTCTGTTTCAAATTACTCCGCACGCACGCTTATCTAGGTGGGCTAGTACTTCCTCATTTTTTATCCAAAAAAATCCTAGAATTTTTGAACTAGATAGTATGAAATGTGTACTAGCTATTTCAAAAATCTCGGGAATTTTTTGAATGAAAAATAAGAGAATACTAGTCCACCTAGATAAGCGTGCGTGCGGAGTAATTTGAAACAGAGGGAGTATCATTTATTACATCGTAATGATCTAGAATTTATAATTATTACACACTTGCCTAGCTCATGGCTAGCTCAAATAAAAGAGTTCAAATGCGGAAGATCCAAATAAAAGCGAATATAGAGCTCCATTCATGCCACAAAGGACTAGTTGAGTGAAGACTCGCAACCTAGGTACCTCACTCGTCATCGGAATAATCTGCAACATGAAAGGTTGCAGCCATGAAAGGTCAATACATTTGAATTGTTTTGGCAAGATGTCACTAGTTTAGTGGATATATCATGGACCTATCAACTACGTGCTTATTTGGCTGGCAGATTCGAGGCACATTTGTAGAAAACAATATAGTTTTCCCTACTTTTCAAATAGTTTTATTCTTGAAAATACTTTTCTAAGAATACACTAGCATAACCCCAATGCACTAATCATATGGAACCCCTGACTCTAGATACACGGTGGTCTAGCTCCTATATCACATCAAATTTTATTATGAAATTTGAATGATGAGATCTTTCAAACAGTTCTAGGACTAGTTGCTCATAAATTCCTATAACCGGGGACACGTCTAAGAACTTAGTTTGATACTCTCAAGAGGTTTATACACTTGCCGAGACCTTTGGGAAACAGAACCTCAAGCCACACCTCATACCTACCATCCTACATACACTACCTACTTATCACGACGGGTCAAGGTTCCATAACTTACTTAGTCAAAACAGAACCCATATGACATGTGGCTATACTGAAAGCTACCAAACAAGAAACCTGTCCAATATGTTTAAGCCTGGGGTACTTTCTGCTGTAGTGAACAAAACATAGACCCCCTATGATTGCCACCCTTTCACTAGTGTCCCGATACCTTCTTACCCGGGTATTTGATTAAGTTGAGTTGTTTCATTAACAAATCAATATATTTCAACACAACTCAACTCATCACAATTCATGTAACTTCCCAACTACGAATTCTAGTATAGCATAGCTAAGCAATCTGCACTACAATGGCGAAAGGAAATTCTATTGTAAACAATATAGCTAATAGGACTTCATAGCATATCATAGTATAATAAAGAAACCAGAAAATAGTAAACCTACACATGAATCTCTACTAAAAATACAACTACATACATAGGAAAATAATAGGACATTATGATAATGACACTTTTCTCGATTGTAGTTTGGGTTTACACACTCTTCACAATCGCAGGAGTTACACTCCGAGCAATCTACGCATTCAAAAAATGAATCACAATAAAAACAAGTAGGTACAAACATATCAAACACATAAATACAGTATGCATGCATGTCTGAAAACAATTTAGAAAGAAAACCATTTTAACCATTTTCTATTGCCCAAAAGGGATTTAAAAAGGCATTTAAAGAAACTTATAATCTTTCTATACAAAATAGTGATACATGCATTTTGCATGATAATAATAGCAACCTATATGACTAGTTCTTATTGTTATTTGCATTGTTCTTACTTTATTTATGCATTATTATATGATTTACGAGACTTCCCTATAAAGTTTCTTATTTTGGTATTTAATTTTTGCGAGGCAGAAAACTCCTTTTTCATATTTTAATGTTTTATGGACCTTCTGGAAGTCAAATTGATCGGGAAAGAAAACTGGGAAGTTTTTGGGAAAACAAAGACCCTAGCCACTTGGAGCACATGTGGCAATCCACGAGGCCCAAGATGGACCAAGTGGCGCGGCCGCATATGCTGGACGCGCCACTTGGTCCAACTCTACCTCCGAGCATCGCCTCGGCCTCCCTTTTGATGTAACCCTCTATCTTGCGAAAAAACTACCCCATAATATTCCTAGATTTTTCTAAGGCGGCGGCATGGCGGAGCACATCTTCCATCCTGGGAGAGGCCAGATCCTGCTGTCATGTGGCCGCCGCCGAGGGTAATTCGCCACCATCATCGTCACCAATTCTCTCCTTGGAATATAGGGAGGCATATCCATCACTATCTACGTCATCCCCAACATCAGCACCATTTCCATTTCGAAGATCCATCTTTTTCACCTCATAGTTTGTGATCATATTGAACCCTGGATATTGTTCTAGTGCCTTGTGCATGATTATGCTTGGTAACTTGTCATTATTTTGTGGTGAAGTTATAATTTCAAATTGTGTTGTATCCCATATGCCTATGATCTATATCATGTTTACATATTGTGAGTAGTTCCCCATGTTCCCGAGGGCATAAGATGAATTTTCTATGGTTTCTATATAGTATGCAATGAGTATTTGGTCAAATTTTGATATTTGATGTGGTTCTATGATGATAACATACGAACGTCGAATGTATGTTACTTCACCTTTATGGATTCATAGAGATGCACCATAGTGTAGTGAGTAGGCAGAGGGAGTGACAACAACCTTTTTCTAAGGCTTTAGTTGTATTATTGGGGGTTCTTGATCGGGGTTTATGTGATGGTTGGACATTTATGTCTTAATAAATCCTTTATTTGCACATGTAAATAGCCTTATGACCAATCATTAGGGGTTAAGTTACGCATGTATATGGCTGCACCTAATTTAGGCTCTATTCAACGAGAATAAAACTTGACACAATGCTTATCATGCTATTTTAGAAATATTTATGCAAAATAAATCCATGCCGCCCTCAGTAATGTTTGTCACATATAAATACACACTCGATCTTTTCCTCTTGCACACTTAGAGGACTAGGTCTTTCTATGAAATTAGCATTTACATTCTTGCAATTTACTTTATTGTTATTTATATCACTTGCAATTTAATTTACTGCAAACCATAAATCAAAGGGATTTCTATTTTCGTGCCCCTGGTTTGTTGGCTATACTCACTTTTCCCCAGCCACTTAGTTTTTCCTCACTTTTGTCCAGCTTCTTGTCCGAAACTCTCACATTGGTCTGAAACTCGCTCTCCGTCGGGTCCCATTAGTGGACCCTCGATGTTACGTGCTGACAAGTGGGACTGCATTCAGGTGGGTCCCGTAGTGGACACTCGCAGTTACATGCTGACAAGTAGGACCCCCTGTTACGTGATGATAGGTGGGGCCATGTCTAGTCGGGTCCCGTAGTAGGACCCCCCATGGTGTGGGGCCGGCTTGTTGGGAACGCGTTTTAGGGGATGTGGTGTGGGACCATGTGGGGTGCGTATGGTAGTTACGTGCGTCCTGTCGTCTAAATTGGAAGATTTCTTTTTTATTATTTTGATGATTGGCCTTTTTAAGAGTCTTTTCCCCTTTATGTCGCTAACAGTTGTTATTTTTGTTCAAAAAAGCAGTGAATCTAGAGCAGCTTCTCTCTTTATTCATGGTTCCTTTTGCCCCTCGTATTTTACCAATCTGCCAGGAAATCTAACCCGCACCATAAATATGTAGATAAATAGAGCAGATGTAGATAAAGCAACTAATAAAGGATTATATAGTGCGATACTTAAACCAGGTTCGACAATTAGGCTACTCAGCAGCAGCAACAGCTTACAAGTTCAATATAGACAACAAAACAAAAGAAGTTGCTTTAAAGCAGCAGCAACAGCACAAGATCAGTGCCCCCTCCCGGCCTCCGCTAGGAGGGCCTCCGACTCCTCCATGTGGCGCTTCCTCCACTTCCTGCTGCTCAGTCCCTTGACCTTGGACGCCTTGGGCTTGATCGGGGGCATGCGACCCTCCTCGATGGCCACCTTCTAGAGGTTGCGGAGGTGAAAACCGAGCGCCTTGTGCTGGGCTCTGAAGGCGTTGGCGTTCTTTGACGGGCCACAGGTCTTCACATCCTCGACATGCATCACAAGGGAGTTGAAGTTGGTGCGAGGCTCCTGGTGCAGAAGGGGCAACTATAGACGTCGCCGGCAAAGAAGCCGTTGAACTGGCCGGACTTCATCTTCCTCAGCACCCGACGAGTCTTGGTGTCCATGGACTCGTCGTCGCTTATCCACCTATTACAAAAAACAGTAGCGTGCAATGTGTAGGGATACGGGTAGGCTACACTAGCGCAAATCAAAAAATTTCTACCGCGTATACCAGGATTACTGTTGTCATAGATCACGGGATTACCACTAGACGCGCAGTTGCGGAATTGATGAAGCGCATCGAGGCAGTGCAGACGTTCCACGTCTCCTCCTTGTCCTTGTCCCACGAGCAGCTCCCCTTGCGCGGCTCGTCCAAACGCTACAGATGCAGCGCCTCCGAGGTAACCACACGTACATGGTGGAAGCGTCAGACGCCGGACTGCTAGGTCCGCGCGCGCGACACAGGCGTGAGGAGTGGCGGCTGGGAATGATCTGAGGTCTCACCCTGGTCAGCTCGCCCCACCCACTCTTATATAGGCGTCCCTAGTGGGCTTCTACATTAGCAGCTCATTAGTAGCCTAAGCCTGGTCTAATTCGGATCCAATCCTCATTAGGCTTCCAGCCCCTTAAGTGTGTGACCCTATAGGTTCATATGCGTATAGACATGACACGAATACACTTATTCTGTCAATAGTTGGTAACGGCCTCTAGCAAGACGTGCCAACTCCTAAACGCATACAAAGATCATATCGGACGAACCATCACAAGGTTTAGTACATGTCTTTCCCTTTGCCTCACGATATTTGGTCTAGCTCCAAGCTGACCTCCCTTTTTCGATACCGTGATTCGGAATCCCTTTACTAGGTTAACTCTTAACCTTATGTAGCACGGCCATGCATTTATGGATCCGGTCACTCGAGGGCCCAGAGATATCTCTCTCAAGTAGAGAGGGGCAAATCCCATCTTGATTGATCATGCCTTGCAGCATGCTTCAGGACAAACCTGAAAGCTACCTTTATAACTACCCAGTTCCGGTGCAGCGTTTGATAGCCCCAAAGTAGGTAGATCCACATCTCAAGTACATGCGACAATCTCAGGTCTAAGGACAAAACGTACACGATATGTAGAGAGAGAGCTTCAACTAATTGCAAGTCTCAGGTTGGGTCAGTCCAACCCCATGTTCATAACATGTGTCCACATTATTGGTTTGACATCTCCATGTCTATGACTTGCGAAACATAGTCATCAACCAATCGATGTGCTAGTCTAATATTCACGTGTGTCCTCACATGAATTTCGACTAGGGACAACTCTTAAATAACCATACAAGTAAAGAGTTTCACAAACAATTCACATAAGTGCCAATCAATACAAGTTGCCTGATATGGATATCCAAGGAACATTACAATAACTCATGGATACATATGAAATATAATCATCTCTATGATTGCCTCTAGGGCATATTTCCTTTAGTCTCCCACTTGCACTAGAGACAATCTAAAATGCATCTAATACCAATTGCTCTTGTGTGCGCTTCATGCGCGGGCTGCGGGAGAGGCTTAGTCAAGGGATCAGCAACATTTGAGTCCGTATGTATTTTGCATATCATGACACTACCATCCTCAACGAACTCTCGAATCTGATGATAACGCATGCGAATATGTTTGTTCTTCTGGTGCTGTCTAGGTTCCTTGGCTTGTACAATAGCACCATTGTTGTCACAATAAACATCCAAGGGATTGGACACGCCCTGAAACACACCGAGAGCAATCAGGAAATTCCTAATCCAAACAGCTTCCTTTACTGCCTCCGAGGCAGCAATATATTCAGCTTCTGTTGAAGAGGAGGTCACCGTATCTTGCTTGGAACTTTTCCAGCTCACAGCACCACCATTCAAGACAAACACATAACCTGATTGCGATTTCGAATCATCTGAGTCGTTAAGGTAACTCGCATCTGTGTAACCCTTTACACTGAGTTCATCCTCGCCTCCATAAACTAGGAACACATCCTTAGTCCTTTTCAAGTACTTAAGGATGTTATTTACCGCTGTCCAGTGACCTTCACCTGGATCAGCCTGGTATCTGCTCGTAACACTTAGAGCATAGGAAACATCTGGGCGAGTCCATATCATTGCATACATAATGGATCCAATAGCCGAAGCATATGGAACTCTGCTCATGCACTCACGCTCATCAGTAGTCGAAGGACACTGAGTCTTGCTGAGTTTAATGCCGTGAGACATGGGCAAGAACCCCTTCTTAGCCTCTTCCATGCTGAACCGTTTCAACACTTTGTTAATGTATGTACTCTGGCTTAATCCAATTAGCCTTTTTGATCTATCTCTATAGATCTTGATGCCCAGAATATATGCCGCTTCTCCCAAGTCCTTCATCGAAAAACTATTTTTCAATGAGGTCTGAACAGACTCGAGCATAGGAATGTCATTTCCAATTAGCAATATGTCATCTACATATAAGATTAGAAATACCAGCGCTCTCCCACTTTCCTTCTTGTAAACACAAGGTTCTTGTTCGTTTTTGATGAAGCCAAACTCCTTTACAACTTCATCAAATCGAATGTTCCAACTCGAGATGTTTGCTTGGCCCATAAATGGACTTCAGAAGTTTGCATACCTTTCCAGCATTGTTTGGATCGACAAAACCTTCGGGCTGCATCATATACACGTCCTCAGTTAGGATTCCATTTAGGAAAGCCGTCTTAACATCCATCTGCCATATTTCATAGTCGAAATGTGCAGCAATGGCTAGAATTATCCGTATAGATTTAAGCATCTCTACGGGCGAGAAAGTCTCGTCGTAGTCAACTCCTTGAACTTGTCGAAAACCTTTTGCAACAAGTCGAGATTTATGGATGTGAACATTTCCATCCATATCAATCTTCTTCTTATAGATCCATTTGCACTCGATGGCTTTAAAACCATCAGGCAGGTTAACCAAGTTCCAAACTTGATTGTCCCCCATGGACTATATCTCGGATCTCATGGCGATCAGCCATTTCTCAGAGTCTGGGTCCACCATCGCTTCTGCATAGGTTGCAGGCTCATCATTGTCTAACAATAATAATTCCCGCGCTTCGCGGAGCCTCGCCGACCTTCGTGGTTGTGGTGTTTCTGTTGCCACGGGTTCCTCAACTTGTTCTGCTACAATATCATCACTCGTAGAAGCATCCCCAACTGGCTCATCTTGAACTTCTTCAAGTCGCACCGACCTTCCACTTGCTCCCTTTGTGAGAAACTCTTTCTCTAGGAAAACACCGCTACGAGCGACAAACACTTTGCCCTCCTCTCGGTTGTAGAAGTAATACCCTAAGGTTTCCCTCGGATATCCCACGAAAATGCACTTATCCGATTTGGGTGTTAGCTTGTCCGATTGACAAATGACAAATCACAACCCAAAATCTTTAGAAAAGACAATGGATTCTTTCGGTCCACATCTCATATGGTGTCTTAACTACAAATTTAGATGGTACCCTATTAAGTGTGAAAGCTGTCGTTTCTAGAGCGTAACCCCAAAATGACAATGGCAAATCCGACTGGCTCATCATCGATCGAACCATGTCCAACAAAGTTCGATTACGCCGTTCGGAGACCCCGTTTCTTTGAGGCGTTCCGGGCGGCGTAAGTTGTGGAACAATTCCGCAACTCTTAAGATGATCGCTAAATTCATGACTCAAATATTCACCTCCACGATCAGATCTCAAGGCCTTTATTTTCTTGCCACGTTGATTCTCTACTTCACTCTGAAACTCCTTAAACTTTTCAAAAGTTTCAGACTTATGCCTCATCAAGTAGACATAACCATATCTACTGAAATCATCAGTGAAAGTAATGAAGTAGTGATATCCTCCTCTGGCTATCGTGCTCATTGGCCCACATACATCAGTATGTATGAGTTCCAACAAGTCTGTCGCTCTCTCGGGTAAACCCGAAAAAGGTGACTTGGTCATCTTTCCAAGTAAACAAGCCTGACATGTCTCGTATGATTCAAAATCAAAGCGGTTAGAAGACCATCACCATGGAGCTTCTTCATAAAGCTTTCACTTATATGCCCCAAACGACAATGCCATAAATAGGTAGGACTCAAATCATTAGGCCGAAGCCTTTTAGCACTAACATTGTAAACAGATGCATCATCAAGATTTAAAATAAATAACCCATTCACAATGGGAGCATTATCCATAAACATATCATTCTTAGAGATTACACAACCATTGTTTGCACTCGCGAATGAATAACCATCCCTCATCAAACATGAAGGTGATAAAATGTTTTGACCCATAATTGGAATGTAATAACAATTATTCAACTCCATAATAAATCCTGACGGAAGGTGAAGTTGCATGACGCCGACGAACAATGTAGCAACCCTTGCTTTATTTCCGACGGAAAATCCACTTCGCCTTTCTGCACTTCTCTAGTCCTTATTAGCCCCTGCATCGAATTGCAAATATGAGCAACCGATCCGGTATCAAATACCCAAGAGTTAACATAGGAATCAGCGAGAAGAATGCCCACAACATTTACAACAAGCGTACCTGAGTTGGAAGTACTCTTACTTCCACTCTTCTTCAAAGAAGCCTGGTACTTGCTGCAATTTCTCTTCCAGTGGCCATGTTCATGACAAAATAAGCACTCAGTGTCTTCTACAGGTCCAGCCTTTTGCTTGGGTGCAGACTTAGGGATCGTATCCTTAGCCTTGCCCTTCTTCTTCCAATAATTACCCTTTTTCTCGAAGCTAGGCTTGTTCTGCATAGTCATCACATGGCTATGCCCTGCACACTTCTTCATGTCACTTTCTGCTGTTTTAAGCATCCCACATAATTCATTAAGGCCCTTCTTCTCCCCATGCATATGGTAGTTCGAAATGAACTGCCCATAGCTGGATGGAAGAGACGCCAAAATGAAGTCAGTGGCCAACTCTTGGCCTAGTGGAAAACCAAGCTTTTCCAATGTCTGACTGTAACCAACCATTTTGATCACATGGGGGCCTACAGCTGCTCCCTCTGCTAGCTTGCATTCAACAAAGGACTTGGCAATATTGTACCTCTCAGTCCTTGCCTGATCTTGGAACATGTCCTTAAGCGCTACGATCATATCGTACGCTTCCTAATCCTCAAACTTCTTTTGGAGTTCCGGTTCCATGCATGCAAGCATAAGACAGCTAACCTTAAGAGAATCATCACATGCTCTTTTGTAGGCGTTCTTTAGGGCAGCAGATGCATTATCAGCAGGTTCATCGGGGATTGGGGTATCCAGAACTGTTTCCTTTTTATTAGACCTGAGAACAATTCTCAAGTTACGGACCCAGTCCGAATAGTTTGTTCCATTTAGTTTATCTTTGTCAAGAATCAAATGCAAAGATAAAGGTGATGTAGTGTTCGGTGCCATTGATCTACAACAGAAAACATGCAAAATACTAAGCCATGTAACCATGAAAGAGTAAAACATATTAAACAATTTAATAGCATATACTCCCACTTAAATCAATATCCCTCTATTGATACTAAGTAATTCAAGATCCACAATTAACAAGTCGACTAGTGAGCTTTAGCATCACTGCTAGAAGACAAGGTAAATCGGTAAGCAACACTTGCTAATCATATCACATATGACTCTTGTTGTTGGGTGACATCTCTATGTCAAAACTAGGCGCCCAACCTTTATGCCCCAAGGTCCTTAACTGTTAAGATGACCTTGTCAAGTTCACCAACCCTTATGCGTGTAGGTATCCGATACAAACCCATCCAGCCAAGGAAAAACATGGAACCCTAATTTCATAGGCCCACCAACGATTGTACAGGGCATAGGATGGTGCAAGGTTTGGTTGGGAGGGCATGGTTTAACTTAAACTTTGTGAGGGATCGTTATACTTCTATCATCTAAGCATGCATAGTAGTAAAACGCATAAGAATAACATTCACATAGATGTGACACAGTATGGCCCATTTTCTCATGGTGATCTCCATCGCCATAGAACCTGTCCACCATGATGATCTCCATCTTCATGTTCCATGTGATCCATCCTCCAAGTGATGAATCCTCCAAGAACTAATACAAGTTATTACTCCTAACAGCTAGTAATCAAAATTACATAGTATTGGGAACATCACAAGTTGGCACGCAGGCCATTACAATAATTGACAACACACATGGCTCCAGCCGTGTTGCCCTACTCACGACACGCAGGTCATGATAAATTTCATACATGCATCACATACATATATGGGCCATACTGATCACATACATCCTGCAAAAAACAAGTTATGCATAGAATCGCATTCTACCGGATCATGTGACCTCGCAGCACCTAGTTACCTTAACGAGATACAAAAGGGGATACGATTAAGGGGGGGTCTAGGGGGTCTCCCCCTATGGGGTTCGAAGGGGCAGAACTGTGAAAAGTGAGAGATCGAATCTACACAATTTTCTTTAAGGATTTTGATCGGCAAATCAAATTTACTATAAACCGACTCCTGTCCCGATTTAATCAAACTCCTTTGATCACGGTACATCGATTTTAGATCTAGGTTCCGATTCGATCAATCATATTGATATTCGCGTGATTCAACAGGATTTATGTGTCACTGTCTACCCCGATGGTGAAAACCGACCGGTAGGGGTAAGTCGTTTGACAACCTCAGAATCACGATCACGGAAAGCAAGATCATAGATCAATCCTGAACCACCGCCATATAAACAATCACGTCATTCATATCAATCTGCATATCACCATATGCAAACATCCCAAACCTATAACTGAATAGTATCGGCTCTGATACCACTATAGGGATACGAGTAGGCTACACTAGCGCAAATCAAAAAAATTCTACCGCGTATACCAGGATTACTGTTGTCATAGATCACGGGATTACCACTAGACGCGCAGTTGCGGAATTGATGAAGCGCGTCGAGGCAGTGCAGACGTTTCACGTCTCCTCCTTCTCCTCGTCCCACGAGCATCTCCCCTTGCGCGGCTCGTCCAAACGCTACAGATGCAGCGCCTCCGAGGTAACCACACGTACATGGTGGAAGCGTCAGACGCCGGACTGCTAGGTCCGCGCGCGCGACACAGGCGTGAGGAGTGGCGGCTGGGAATGATCTGAGGTCTCACCCTGGTCAGCTTGCCCCACCCACTCTTATATAGGCGTCCCTAGTGGGCTTCTACATTAGCAGCCCATTAGTAGCCTAAGCCTGGTCTAATTCGGATCCAATCCTCATTAGGCTTCCAGCCCCTTAAGTGTGTGACCCTATAGGTTCATATGCGTATACACATGACACGAATACACTTATTCTGTCAATAGTTGGTAGCGGCCTCTAGCAAGACGTGCCAACTCCTAAACGCATACAAAGATCACATCAGACGAACCATCACAATGTTTAGTACATGTCTTTCCCTTTGCCTCACGATATTTGGTTAGCTCCAAGCTGACCTCCCTTTCTCGATACCGTGATTCGGAATCCCTTTACTAGGTTAATTCTTAACCTTATGTAGCACGACCATGCATTTCTGGATCCGATCACTCGAGGGGCCCAGAGATATCTCTCTCAAGTAGAGAGGGGCAAATCCCATCTTGATTGACCATGCCTTGCAGCATGCTTCAGGACAAACCCGAAAGCTACCTTTATAACTACCCAGTTACGGTGCAGCGTTTGATAGCCCCAAAGTAGGTCGATCCACATCTCAAGTACATGCGACAATCTTAGGTCTAAGGACAAAATGTACACGATGTGTAGAGAGAGAGAGAGAGCTGCAACTAATTGCCAGTCTCAGGTTGGGTCAGTCCAACCCCATGTTCATAACATGTGTCCACATCATTGGTTTGACATCTCCATGTCTATGACTTGCGAAACATAGTCATCAACCAATCGATGTGCTAGTCTAATATTCATGTGTGTCCTCACATTAACTCCGACTAGGGACAACTCTTAAATAACCATACAAGTAAAGTGTTTCACAAACAATTCACATAATTGCCAATCTATACAAGTTGCCTGATATGGATATTCAAGGAACATTACAATAACTCATGGATACATATGAAATATAATCATCTCTATGATTGCCTCCAGGGCATATTTCCTTCACAATGATACGTTGGAAACGTATCTATAATTTTTGATGCTCCATGCTTGTTTAGTATCTACTTTGCTTTGCTTTGTCTACACTTTGAGGTACTTTTTACATGTTTTCTGGTACTAACCTATTAAAAAGTTGCCACAGTGCTGCTTTTACTGTTTCTCATTTTCTGGTTTCAGAAAAGCTAGTAAAGAAATATTCTCGGAATTGGACAGGACAAACGTCAAATTCAATTACTTTCCGTGGGGAACAAGAAGTCCAGAGGGGAGACGAAGAAGCGGGACAGGGCGACCAAACCCCCCTAGGCATGGGTGGGCCCTACCCCACGCCTGGGTAGGTTTTGGCCCCCTGGCCGCCTCCTCGGCCTCCCCCTTCGCCTATAAGAAGCCCCCGATGCAGAAACCCTAAGTACCTGATCAAATCTCCATAAAACCTTCTATAGCCGCCACCACCGTCGTCCCTAGATCGGGGGGAGGGGGATCTGATGCGTGAGTAGTTCCACCTTGGACTATGGGTCCATGTAGTAGCTAGATGGTTGTATCTCCTCCTTTGTGCTTTCATGTATAGATCCTGTGAGCTCCATTCATGGTCAAGATCTAATCTATTTGTAATCATGCATGTTGTGTTTACGGGGATCCGATGAATATTGAGATTATTATGTTGGTTTTATTAATGGTTTTGTCTTTATGATTCTAGCATGTCTGTGTTGTTTGTGATCTTGCATGCTCTCCGTTGTTAGTAGCTATCTTGGCCAAGTAGTTGCTAGTGACTCCAAGAGGGGGTATTTATGCTCGATAGTGGGTTCATGCCTCTAGTTTCCAAGGGAAGTGACAATAATCTCTTCGGTTGTAGATGTGCTGTTGCTACTAGGGAGAAAACAACGGTCTCTTGTTCATGAAACATGTGGACTGTTTACCTTACAAACTTTGCTTAAAGCAGTTGTCTGTTGCTTGCAACTTAATACTGGAGGAGGTTCGGATGATAACCTGAAGGTGGAATTCTAGTCATAGGTGCAATTGGATGGTGGCCTATGTATCTTGTTGTATTGCCCAATCCAATCTCATAGGATCTTTCTGACTAGTAATTGCATTGTTTTGCCTTGCTCAGTTCCTGTCAATTGCCCTTCTGTAATTTGTTTACCCTTCATGCCATGTTGTTTATCTAAGTAGAGCACCTTTAGTGAACTATGGACCCCGGTCCAATCTTTACCATTGATACATCTTCCACTGTTACTTGTTTACTTGCTTCAAACCATTACCTTCCATACCATACGGTTAATCCTTTGTTACAACAAACCGGTGAGCTTGACAACCTCACTGATTCGTTGGGGCAAAGTCTTGAGTTTGTGTTGTGCAGGTCTCCGCGTTGCTTGCAACACCTGTGTGACGTTTCCTTCCTCCTTCTGGTTCGATAACCTTGGTCTCTACCGAGGGAAAGCTTGTTGTTGTGCTCATCATACCTTGCTCTTAGGGTTCCCAACAAAGGCCTCTCTGACAGGCAATCAAGTTTTCTAGCGTCATTGCCGGGGAATAAAGAAAGAAGCCCCCACGTCAACTAAGCGCCATCAACAAGCTTTCTGGTGCCGTTGCCGGGGAGGCTAAGGACGTCTTCACTAGGGGAGTCTTCCACTTCCTTTCTCTTTACTTTGTTTTTAGTTTGATTTGTTTCTTTTGCTTGGTTTTGTTTGCCTCTTTTAGAAAAAACCAAAAAATTAGTCTAGTTTGGTTTGCTTGCCTTTTTTGAAAAACACAGAAAAATTAGTTCCTACTCTAGTTGCTACCATGTCTGGTTTTGGACCAACATTTATTTCCCCTATGGTAGAAATCTCCACTTTTAAGCAAAAAAGTGAAGAAAGTTTTAAAGAAACTTGGTCCAGAATCTTTGCTTTACAAAGGAAACTGAGCCTAAGGTGAGCCTTAGCTTAGTTATTGATAGTTTCTACCGCGGTATTGCTCTTCGTTATAGATATGCTCTGGATGCTGTGGCTGAGAAAGATATTTTGCTATGTACTGAGGATGAAGCTTTTGATGCCATAAAGAAATTAATCATGATTTATGGTACACCTGGCAAGTCTGATTCCTCTTTCACAAATATTTTTGCTACGTTGAACACTCTTGAGACTAGTATTGCTGCTATGAATAGTTGCTATCACATGCTTAGGGCTTACCATGATTATGTCGCCATAAATTCTGAGCCTTCAAAGTGGTTTCCCACAATCAAAGTCTCTATAAATAATACACTTTTTGATGCTCGTTGTGATATCATGTCTGAATTTTGTCTCATGCCTAAAGATATTTATGATTCCTCGAGTCTTTGGGAGCTTACTGAAGGGGGAGAGGAAATCTCTCTTACCTACAATGCCACTATATTTCCCATTGGAATAGCTGAAGGTGTGTTTTACAAAAATCTTAGGGAAAATGGTGTCTACTGATTATCTTGTTATTGAATGTGTAGGCAAGGGACAGATTACACTTGGAAGATCCCTACTAAAACACCTTGGAGCAGTAATAGATGTGGGAAAAGTCATTATGCACTTTGCTCCTCCGGTAAGCAAACATATCTTTCCTAAAGAGAATAAGAAAGGTAAGAAAAGAAAGAACAAGAGGGGCAATTCCTCATTTGAAAATACTTGATTCTTCTTGCTTCTTGTGCCTAACTTAAAGGCATTAAAGAAAAGTACTTGTTGGGAGATAACCCAAGAGTTTCCTTGAGTCTTGGAAGTTATTACTTCAGTAATGACCTCTCCTTATCCTTTTTGTTTGCTTTTTGTGCCAAGAATGACCTCTAATGAGAGGGAAGTAAGATTTGGGGAGTTGCTGGCCCAAAACAGATTTCTGTCCTCCACCAAAAACATTCGTGAGGAGTCTCTGTAACTCGTATTGAGATGAAAATTTATGAATAAATCCCCCAGTATGTTAGCCAATGTTCATTAGTTCAACACTTTTTGATTTGAGCAATAGAAGATGTTCGAAAAAATCGGTTTCTACCTGCTGGTCTGTTTTAACAGATTTCTGCCATTATTTGCATTTGCTTCTTATTGATTCCTTTTTGAGTTCTCTTTAGGTGAATTGAGCTTTTTGAAGGAGTTTCTACAGTAGCTTGTGTTTTTAGTGAAAAGCCTTGCTGTTCCAAAGCTTTGCCAGAGGTGTAATATCTTTTGAATACACTAATGTTGCTAATGAAGATTGTGTGAAGTTTTGTATGAAGGAAAAATTTCAGGTGTAGAGAGAGAGTGATGTAATGAGATGAAGAATGAACAAAATCTCAAGCTTGGGGATGCCACCATGGTGTCACCCCAAGAAATATCCAAGAGGTACAAGCATCAAAGCTTGAGGATGCCCAAGGCATCCCCTTCTTCATCAATAAAAAGCTCAGGTCTGTCTAGAGACTTCGTTTTTATTGTTTCATGCACAGTTGTGTTGTTCTTGGAGCATCTTAGTTTTCATTTGCTTTTCTTAGTTTGTTTAGTTTGCTTGAGTAGTTTGGACCCCCGTTCTCGCTGTGTTGTTTTGCAAATAAGTTGCTTGGTGTTGGAAAGGAGTAGGAAGTTCTTGCTTGATAAGGGCAAGAGGAGCTTGCATTGACTGTGACTTAGACTTTAGCATGACATGCTAGGTGTTGTTTTGACCTTATGCTTAGTGATTATTGATGTAGCATGTCTTGTTACAAACAATTGGGATTGCTTAGTGTGCCTTCAAGAAATTGTGCATTGTTTTAGCATGCAAAAGCATAGTGTTGTGGTATTCTCCTTTGATGCTTTGCTTGGGTTGACTTGGCACATGCTCACACCATGATTGACTATGACAAGTCACCATAGCCTCTATGATCATTTAGTCCTTGACTTGTAATACCACTCTTTGCTTTGATTAGTAATGCTTTGTTGCACTGCATGATTATGGCTATTATTTCTCTCTTATTTGGTTGCTCCCAGTCTTTTGCTATCCTCCACTTGTATGAGTAAGCTCTACTCATGCTTCCAACTACCAAGAAACCAAGTTATTCCAAAGTGTCTACTATAAACTCCTATGCATGGTGGGTTACACCATTCCAAGTATATTCCTATTTTCAACTATCTTCCAATTAAAAACTATTTTGGTATGTGAAAACTTAGTGATTAAAGCCCTCACAAACTTGATGTCACACTTTATATTCTTTTCCCCTAATAAACTTGAACCATTATGTCATCTATGTTGTATATGCTTGCACTTATACGTTGGAATTAAGCGTCTTTATCACGGGGAACATTTTCAACATTGCACTTGTACTTTGTACTCAGTTGATATCATGCTCTATTGTCTATGGATGTCACCGGTGTGAAATAAAGAGGGAACTTGTAAGTCCATGGAGTTTGTATCATGTGTTAGAGAAACGCCTGGGCCGCTAGCCTAAGCCATGCCTAATCATGGTGGAAACTTGCAGCATCACCATAGTGACATCTATGAAGCATTCTTCTTATAAAAAAGAGAGACACATTGAGAAAGAGGAAAGAGAGAAAAAAGCACCATATTCCCATGGTAAATAAGAAGATTGCTGAGATGCTTATTGTCTGCTTGCCTTGTCATTTTGGTTATGGGAAAGCTCCTATACCATGTGCAAGGGGTACCTCATTGGCGGTTATCAATGATATGCAAATACTTACCATGACAAGAACTTATAGGTGACCAAAGTTGAGTAGCATGAGGTGTGGCCCTCGTATTCAAGGGACTTGAGATTACCAACTTATACTTCATCAAGCATATACTCCATCTTTGTCACTTTAACCTTAATCACTTCAAGATGCTATTATAGGGGCAATGAGGGCTGAAAGCTAACAAGTACCATAATTTTTGGAAGCTCTTTTTGAAACTTGAAATCCCTGCTTCCTTTATAAAAGGCCATTCTTCCACCATTATTTGAGTCTCCACCTTCTACTTTTAGGCACCATTAAGAGAGCATAGTTGTCATTCTGTGTGCAGTGTTCCAAAGCTTATTGATTGATGCATATTGTGTTATTATTTGCTCTTGTGCTACTTGTTTCTAGTCACCCTTGTGAACTTTGAAGGTGTCCTATGCATCTATTTGCTATTTTATGAGGGACAAGCTGATTGCCACTATGCTATGTTTTCTGTATGTGAAACAAATAAACGTTTTTCAATGCATGTTATTCATTATCTTTGTTTGTAACTTGTCATGTTGCATGAATAGTTACTATGTCCTATTGTTAGAACTCCATCTTTCATGCACATGTTTAGAGTTCTTTGATCCCAGCTTTCAATGCTTGCAAATGGTTGGATCTTTATTGTGAGGATGCATGTCACATCAAAAATTATTATTTTTATCCTTACCTACTCAAGGACAAGCAAGAGTTAAGCTTGGGGATGCTTGATCGTCGGAAGCGTATCTATAATTTTGATGCTCCATGCTTGTTTAGTATCTACTTTGCTTTAGCTTTGTCTACCTTGCTGAGGTACTTTTTACATGTTTTTACGGTACTAACCTATTAACAAGTTGCCACATTATGATTGCCTATTTTCTGCTTGTTTTGGTTTAGAAAAGCTAATTTAGATAAATATTAATTCAAACACTTTTTTGATTTGAGCAATAGAAGATGTTCAAAAATCGGTTTCTACCTGCTGGTCTGTTTTAACAGATTTCTGCCATTATTTGCATTTGCTATTGATTCCTTTTGAGTTCTCTTTAGGTGAATTGAGCTTTTTGAAGGAGTTCTACAGTAGCTTGTGTTTTAGTGAAAAGCCTTGCTGTTCCAAAGCTTTGCCAGAGGTTAATATCTTTTGAATACACTAATGTTGCTAATGAAGATTGTGTGAAGTTTTGTATGAAGGAAAAATTTCAGGTGTAGAGAGAGTGATGTAATGAGATGAAGAATGAACAAAATCTCAAGCTTGGGGATGCCACCATGGTGTCACCCAAGAAATATCCAAGAGGTACAAGCATCAAAGCTTGGGGATGCCCAAGGCATCCCTTCTTCATCAATAAAAAGCTCAGTCTGTCTAGACACTTGTTTTTATTGTTTCATGCAATTGTGTTGTTCTTGGAGCATCTTAGTTTTCATTTGCTTTTGCTTAGTTTGTTTAGTTTGCTTGAGTAGTTTGGACCCCGTTCTCGCTGTGTTGTTTTGCAAATAAGTTGCTTGGTGTTGGAAAGGTAGTAAGTTCTTGCTTGAAGTGGAAGAGGAGCTTTCATTGACTATGAGTTAGACTTTAGCATGACATGCTAGGTGTTGTTTTGACCTTATGCTTAGTGATTATTGTTGTAGCATGTCTTGTTCCAAACAATTGGGATTTCTTAGTGTGCCTTGAAGAAATTATGCATTGTTTTAGCATACAAAAGCATAGTATTGTGGTATTCTCCTTTGATGCTTTGTTTGGGTTGACTTGGCACATGCTCACACCATGTTATGACTATGACAAGTCACCATTAGCCTCTATGATCATTTAGTCCTTGACTTGTAGTACCACTCTTTGCTTTGATTAGTAATGCTTTGTTGCATTGCATGATTATGGCCATTATTGCTCTCTTAGTTGGTTGCTCCCAGTCTTTCTCTAGCCTCCACTTGTATGAGTAAGTTCTAATCATGCTTCCAACTCCCAAGAAATCAAGTTATTCCAAAGTGTCCACTATAAACTCCTATGCATGGTGTGTTACACCATTCAAAGTATATTCTTGTTTTTAGCTATCTTCCAATTAAAAAACTATTTTGTTATGTGAAAAAATAGTGATTAAAGCCCTCACAAACTTGATGGCACACTTTATATTCTTTTCCCCTGATAAACTTAAACCATTGTGTCATCTATGTTGTATATGCTTGAACTTATACGTTGGAATTAGCAGAACCGTGCTGTCACGGGGAACATTTTCAACATTGCACTTGTACTTTGTACTCAGTTGATATCATGCTCTATTGTCTATGGATGTCATTGTGAAATAAAGAGAACTTGTAAGTCCATGGAGTTTGTATCATGTGTTAGAAAGCGCCTGGGCAGCTAGCCTAAGCCATGCCTAATCATGGTGGAAACTTGCAGCATCACCATAGTGACATCTTATAAAAAGAGAGACACATTGAGAAAGAGGAAAGAGAAAAAGCATGCATATTCCCATGGTAAATAAGAAGATTGCTGAGATGCTCATTGTCGCTTGCCTTGTCATTTTGGTTATGGGAAAGCTCCATACCATGTGCAAGGGTACCTCATTGGCGGTTCTCAATGATATGCAAATACTTACATGACAAGAACTTACAGGTGACCCAAAGTTGAGTATGCATGAGGTGTGGCCCTCGTATTCAAGGGACTTGAGATTACCAACTTATACTTCATCAAGCATATACTCCATCTTTGTCACTTTAACCTTAATCACTTCAAGATGCTATTATAGGGGCAATGAGGGCTGAAAGCTAACAAGTACCATAATTTTTGGAAGCTCTTTTTGAAACTTGAAATCCCTGCTTCCTTTATAAAAGGCCATTCTTCCACCATTATTTGAGTCTCCACCTTCTACTTTTAGGCACCATTAAGAGAGCATAGTTGTCATTCTGTGTGCAGTGTTCCAAAGCTTATTGATTGATGCATATTGTGTTATTATTTGCTCTTGTGCTACTTGTTTCTAGTCACCCTTGTGAACTTTGAAGGTGTCCTATGCATCTATTTGCTATTTTATGAGGGACAAGCTGATTGCCACTATGCTATGTTTTCTGTATGTGAAACAAATAAACGTTTTTCAATGCATGTTATTCATTATCTTTGTTTGTAACTTGTCATGTTGCATGAATAGTTACTATGTCCTATTGTTAGAACTCCATCTTTCATGCACATGTTTAGAGTTCTTTGATCCCAGCTTTCAATGCTTGCAAATGGTTGGATCTTTATTGTGAGGATGCATGTCACATCAAAAATTATTATTTTTATCACTTACCTACTCAAGGACAAGCAAGAGTTAAGCTTGGGGATGCTTGATACGTCGGAAACGTATCTATAATTTTTGATGCTCCATGCTTGTTTAGTATCTACTTTGCTTTGCTTTGTCTATACTTTGAGGTACTTTTTACATGTTTTCTGGTACTAACCTATTAACAAGTTGCCACAGTGCCAGTTGCCTGTTTTCTGCTGTTTTTGGTTTTAGAAAAGCTAGTAAAAGAAATATTCTCGAATTGGGCCGGGACAAAGCGTCAAAAGTCAATAACTTTCGTTGGAACAAGAAGTCAGGAGGAGACGGAGGCGGGCCAGGCGACCAAACCCCTAGGCGCAGGTGGGCCCCTACCCGGGTAGGGTTTGACCCCCTCGCCTCCTCGGCCTCCTTCGCCTATAAGAAGCCCCGATGTGAAACCCTAAGTACCCAATCAAATCTCCACAGAAACCTTAGCCACCATCGTCGTCCCTAGATCGAGATCTGAAGTTCTTCCCGGCACCTGGAGGAGATCATCCAGGCCTTCTCTCGTATGATCTGAGTAGTTCCACCTTGGACTATGGGTCCATGTAGTAGCTAGATGGTTGTATCTCCTCCTTTGTGCTTTCATGTATAGATCTTGTGAGCTCCGTTCATGATCAAGATCTAATCTATTTGTAATCATGCATGCTGTGTTTGCGGGCATCCGATGGATATTGAGATTATTATGTTGGTTTGATCAATGGTTTTGTCTTTATGATTCTATCATATCTGTGTTGTTTGTGATCTTGCATGCTCTCCGTTGTTAGTAGCTATCTTGGCCAAGTAGTTGCTAGTGACTCCAAGAGGGGGTATTTATGCTCGATAGTGGGTTCATGCCTCTAGTTTCCAAGGGAAGTGACAATAATCTCTTGATTTGTAGATGTGTTGTTGCTACTAGGAGAAAACAACGGTCTCTTGTTCATGGAACATGTGGACTGTTTACCTTACACACTTTGCTTAAGCGGTTGTATGCATTGCTTGCAACTTATCTGGAGGGTTCGGATGATAACCTGAAGGTGGACTTCTAGTCATAGATGAAGTTGGATGGCGGTATGTATCTTGTTGTATTATTAATCCATCTCATAGGATCTTTCGACTAGTAATTGCATTATGCCTTGCCCAGCAATTGCCTGCTAATTTGTGTACCCTTCATGCCATTTTTATATCTGAGAGCACCTAGTGAACTATGGACCCCGGTCCAATCTTTATCATTGATATATCTTCGACTGTTACTTGTTTACTTGCTGCAAACCATTACCTTCCATACCATACGGTTAATACTTTTGTTACAGCAAACCGGTGAGCTTGACAACCTCACTGATTCGTTGGGGCAAAGTCTTGAGTTTGTGTTATGCAGGTCTCCGCGTTGCTTGCAACACCTATGTGACGTTTCCTTCCTTCTTCTGGTTCGATAACCTTGGTATCTACTGAGGGAAAGCTTGCTGATGTGCTCTTCATACCTTGCTCTTGGGGTTCCCAACAAAGGCCTCTCTCACAGGCAATCATGCAATAAGGACATGTTTGAAAATTTATTGCACAAAATTAATAAAAAATTAAGGCTCAAATTCCCGTGAGAGTTTGCACGGAACGATTTGTTTTTAACAAGATTAGAGCATTTCTGTTTTGCATGTTATTAAACATGGACATTAATCTAGACGAGAAATATGTACTCCCTCCGTCCCATATTAGAGCATGTCTAACAGACCCCCTATTTTTCTGCCTCGTAAAACGCGAGTAGAGGGCCCTGTATTCACTTTTCACCAGCCGAAAACTCGTCCGAGCTAGCCAATGTTCAAACCACCACCAACACCATCAATGCGATCAACCATCAATGGCACTTGCAGCACGAGCTTGACGCGCGAGCATCTTCCTCTCCATGATGTCCGCCTTGGTCTCCTTCCACCACGCCAGCTGATCCTCGTCCATGTCGTCGGTGCGCATCATCACGATCTCCCTCTCCTCGGCCAAGAGCTCCTTCATGGCCTTGGCTTCTTTGAGTGCGATCATCCTCGAGTCCAGCTCGGCCTTCACCTTGGCATCTTCCCGCCTTGCTTCCACCTTGGCAAGCTTCACCTCCTTCGTCTTTGTCCTGCCCCCTTCTTGGCAGCTGCAGCAGTCACAGCCGGCGAAGCTTCGGCCATCGCAGGGGCTTCGAAGAACTGCTTCGGGAACCTCTTCCTCTTCAACGGGATGGTGGCGGAGATCATGGCCGACACGTCGCCGGCGTTTGGCGGACCTCCGACGGGGACATCAACCACCGCGGCCGAAGGTGGTGCACCACTGGCGGTCCGCGGGCCTTGCGGAGGATCCATGGCAGCGAGATCCGCCGGCTACTATCGACCGACGACTACTGACCGACCGAGGGCTACTGACACACCGAGGACTACTGACCGATCGAGGGCTACTACCGACCGACGACTACTGACCGACCGACGACTACTGACACACCGAGGGCTACTGACACACCGAGGGCTACTGACCGACCGAGGGCTACTGACACACCGAGGACTACTGACCGAACGAGGGCTACTACCGACCAACGACTACTGACCGACCGAGGGATACTGACACACCGAGGACTACTGACATACTGAGGACTACTGACACACGGAGGGCTACTGACCGACCGAGGGCTACTGACACATCGAGGACTACTGACCGAATGAGGGCTACTACTGACCAACAACTACTGACCAACCGAGGGCTACTGACCGACCGAGGGCTACTGACCTAACGAGGGCTACTACCGACCAACGACTACTGATCGACCGAGGGCTACTGACACACGGAGGGCTACTAACCGACCGAGGGCTACTGACACACCGAGGACTACTGACCGACCGAGGGCCTCTTGACACACGGAGGCTCTTGACCGACCAAGGGATCTTGACACAGGAGAACTCTTGGCGTCTGAGAACTACTGACCTACCAAGAACTACTGACCGACCGTGAACTACTGACCTACCGAGAACTACTGTCCGACCGAGGACTACTGACCGACCGAGGTCTACTGACACACCGAGGACTACTGACCGACCGAGGGCTACTGACACACCGATGACTACTAACCGACCGAGGGCTACTGACACACCAAGGACTACTGACCGACTGAGGTCCACTGACACACCGGGGACTACTGACCGACCGAGGGCAAGCCTCTGTCACCGAAACAGAGGGTCTGAACTATTAATATACTACTTATGTTTTACAATATACTATAAGAGAAGATTTATATCATGGAACAGAGGAAGTAGCATGATGCATGAAATGTCCTAGGTCGTTGCTACAAGTTGTGTATTAAGATGTTGTTTAATTCATTCACTAGGGTAAAAAATGTTCGCTGTCGTCGCCCCTGTCCTTTGCCGTGTGCCAAAACGCCCGGAACACGGCAAAGATTATCTCTACCATGTGTATAACTAGAAGCACACATCATAGAAAACATTCACGACAGACTACAGAAAAAGAACACGACAGAAAATTAAACACGACAATGGACAAACGAAGGTACACAGCAAAGGAAACAAACACGGCAAAAGAACTGAGGACACACGGCAAAGCTTCGTTCACGGCAAATAAGTGGGCCCCGTGGCCTCACAGGGGCACCCGCCGACAGGGCGGATGGCAGAATCTTTGCCGTGTGCCCTCGCCGTTAGGTACACGACAAAGATCAGCTTTGCTGTGTGTATTCTTTTGTATACATGAAAAATAACTGTATTCTTCTACATACGGGAAGATGGGAAGCCGGTCTCAAACTTTTGATCGCTTGAATTGCTCCAGTCCAATCACTCCATTTAGACGGGCGTGTTTTGAGGCTCTAGACGGGAATAATTGGCCAGTGCGACGCCTGAGTTAACATTTTTTAGGAGAAAACATGAGTGCTAGAAAACGTGGGCCCTCGAGAAATTTGAGGCCGTACAGCATGCTATTGCAAGTGGTAGACCCATGCTACGAGGTCGTGTAGGGGTTCATAGCATGGAAAACAAAAAAAAATTATCGCATGAACACCCAAAAGCCAAGATCTAATCTACAAGATCGGTGCAACGAGTTTATAGAGTACTAACCCTCGTAGATCCAAAACGTTTAACAAGATCAGATTCTCGTGATTGATGTAGTCGTTGACTTGCCGATCTCAAGATCGTGTAGACGACCATTATAAGAGAAGATTTATATCATGGAACAGAGGAAGTGTAAACTTACAATATACTATGTTCCGGCAGTGCTTCCGCAGTCAGTCACACGTTCGGTACTTGATGAAGACCTTCCTCTCCCTTGTTATAGTAGGCAGCGGAGGTTGTAGATCTCGCGATTCCAGCAGTACGACGGTATCGTGGTGCAGGTGGAGGAGTAAATCCTGAAGGGCTTCTCCTAAGACGGACCAGTTATGGTGGAGGAGAGAGGGCCTCAGCAGCTAGGGCATAGGTGCCGAGGAGAGGAGGCGACGACTTGGGGTGAAGACGGCGGCGGCTTAGAGAGATAGGACGGCGGCTTGGGGTGGCGACGGCCTAGGGTTTTTTGGGTGAGGTCCAAGGGGTCGCCCCACCCCTGCTTATATGGGAGGGGGAGGCGACAAGGGGAGGACGAGTCCTCCCCCAACTCCCTCTTGGCTGACGGCTTGGGGAGGGAGAGGGAAACCTCTCCCTTCTAAGTTTCCTTTCCTCTCTCCACAAGGACTTTGACTTTTCAAACTAGAGTTTAACTATTCAAACTAGAGTTTGATTATATCTTCCATATCCTTGGCCGACTTGACCTAGTGGTCTATGCTCCTACCCCATTAGGGTATGGTGCATTCCAAGTACACCCTTCGGGGTGGTGTACCTTTTAGAACATTCTAGAAGCTTCCGGTCAAAACACCAAAAAATTCTGAACCCCAGAAATTGACTTTCCTTATATAAATCTTATTCTCCGGACCATTCCTAAACTCCTCGTGATGTCCTGGATCCAATTCAAGACTCCGAACATCATTCGGTCTCCAACTCATATTCCATATCTACTAAACAATATCGAATACTTAAGTGTGTCTCCCTACGGTTCGTGAATTATGCAGACATGATCGAGACAACTCTCAGATCAATAACCATTAGAGGAATATGGAAATTCATTATGGATCCCACATATTTCTATGGTTACATTGTGATTGAATGAACCATTTATATACGATATTGATTCCCTTTGTCACGTGATACTTTACTTATCCGAGGTTTGATCGTCGGTATCTCTAAACCTAGTTCCACCTTGTTACCGATAAGTACTCTTTACTTGTTCCGTGATATGACATCCCTTCTGACCTAGTCACATGTTTGCAAGCTAATTGGATGACATTCCACCGAGAGGGCCCAGAGTATATATATCCGTCATATGGATGGACAAATCCTATTCCTGATCCATGTGCCTCAACACATACTTTCAGAATACCTAATGCCACCTTTATAACCACGTAGTTACAAAGTGGTGTTTGATGTCATCAAAGCATCCATCCGGTGATGGTGATTAACATGATCTCATGGTTGAAGGATCAGGTTACTATGTATTTGAAAGCTTGTAGCAAACAAACTCTAAGTGACTTGATCTTACACTACGCTTACTATAGGAGTGTGTCCATCATATCATTCTCCTAATGACATGATCTTGTTATTAATAACATCTAATATCCATGATCAGGAAACCATGGTCATCTATAAATCAACAAGATAGTTTCAACAAGAGGCTTACCAAGGACTCTTTCATGTTTATAAAACACACAAGTATTAATGTTTCCGGTTAATACAATTATAGTATGGGATGTAAACATTTATCATAAACACAAAGATTAATAACCATTTTATTATTGCCTCTTGGGCATATCTCCAACAGTCTCCCACTTGCACTAGAGTCAATAATCTATATTACATTGTGATGTACCTAACACCCATGGTGTTCTGGTGTTGGCCATGTTTTGCCCTAGGGAGAGGTTTAGTCAACAGATCTGCCACATTCAGATCTGTGTGTACTTTGCAAATCTTTATGTCACCATCTTGGACATGCTCACGAATAGCATAAAAACGTATCTTGATATGCTTTAGCTTCTTGTGTGACCTTGGCTCCTGCGCATTGTCTATGGCACCCATGTTGTCACAGTAGATAGCCCTTGGGTCCAACGCACTAGGAACCACACCAAGCTCCGCAATGAATTCCTTCATCCATATCGCATCTTGTAAAGCCTTCGAAGCAGCTATATATTCCGATTCAGTTGAAGATCTCGCCACAACGCTTTGCTTAGCATTCTTCTAGCTCACTGCTGCACCATTCAAAGTAAATACATATCTAGATTGCGACTTAGAGTCATCTGGATCGGTGTAACCATTTACAACGAGCTGTTCGTCACCTCCATAAGAAAGAACCATATCCTTAGTCCTTCTTAAGTACTTTAGGATATTTTTGACCGCTATCCATTGATATACTCGTGGATCACTTTGATATCTGCTAGTCAAACTAACAACATATGCAATATCTTGTCTTGTACACAACATGGCATACATGATAGATCCTATGGCTGATGCATAAAGAGTTTTGCTCATCCTCTCTCTATCTTCTGCCATAGCTAGACTTTGCGTTTTACTCAAGGTCGTATTGGGAAACATGGGCAAGAACCCTTTCTTGCTATCTTCCATTCCAACCTCTTTAGAACTTTGTCCAAATATGTATTTTGTGAAAGCGCTATTAAGCGTCTTGATCTATCTCTATAAATATTGATGCCTAAAATGTATGCAGCTTCGCCAAGATCCTTCATTGAAAACCTATTATTCAAATAGTCTTTGACACTTTTAAGAAGTTCTATATCATTCCCAATCAACAATATTTCATACACATATAGTACTAGGAATGATACAGAGCTCCCACTCACTTTTTTGTAAATACAAGCTTCTCCATAAGTTTGTATAAATTTCAACGCTTTTGATCACCTTATCAAAACATTGATTTCAACTCCGGGATGCTTGCTTCAATCCATAAATGGACCGTTGAAGTTTGCATACCTTGTTAGCATCTTTAGGATCGACAAAACCTTTGGGATGTACCATATATAACTGTTCATCAATGTCACCATTGAGGAACATTGTTTTGACATCCATCTGCCATATCTCATAATCATAATATGCAGAGATTGCTAACAAAATCCTCACAGACTTTAGCTTCGCTACTGGTGAGAAAGTCTCATCATAGTCAACTCCTTGAATTTGTCGGAAACCTTTCGCGACAAGTCGAGATTTATAGACGGTTACATTACCATCAACATCTATTTTCTTCTTGAAAATCCATTTGTTCTCAACAGCCTTGCGGCCATCTGGTAAGTCCACCAAAGTCCACACTTGGTTTTCGTACATCGATCCAATCTCGAATTTCATGGCTTCATGCCATTTGTTGGAACCTGGGCTCATCATTGCTTCCTCATACGTCGCAGGGTCGTCGGTGTTATTCACCAACATGACATTCATAACAGGATCATACTAATCATGAGTGGTACGAGTCCTTGTCAACCTGCAAGGTTTCATAGTAACTTTGTTTGAAGTTTCATGATCTTTATCATTATCTTCCTCTCTTATTGGTGAAGGCGACACATGAACATATTCTAGCGCTGCGCTACTCTCAAATCGGAGAGAAGGTTTGACAACCTCGTCGAGTTCTGCTTTCCTTCCAGTCACTTCTTTCAAGAGAAACTCCTTCTCCAAAAAGGATCCATTCTTGGCAACGAAAACTTTGCCTTCAGATCTATGATAGAAGGTATACCCAATTGTTTTTTAGGGTATCCTATGAAGATGCATTTTCTCCTTTGGGTTCAAGCTTGTCGGGATGTAACTTCTTTACATAAGTTTCGCATCCCCAAACTTTAAGGAACGACAATTTAGGTTTCTTCCCAAACCACAATTCATACGGTGTCGTTTCAACGGATTTAGATGGTGCCCTATTTAAAGTGAATGCGGCTGTCTCCAATGCATAACCCCAAAATGATAACGGTAAATCTATAAGAGACATCATATAACGAACCATATCTAAGAGAGTTTGATTATGACGTTCGGACACACCATTACGTTGTGGTGTTCTCGGCGGTGTCAATTGTGAAAGTATTCCACATTTATTTAAATGCTCTCCAAACTCGTAAATTAGATACTCACCTCCATGATCAGATCGCAGAAATTTAATCTTCTTGTGATGTTGATTCTCTACTTCACTTTGAAATTCCTTAAACTTCTCGAAAGTTTCGTACTTATGTTTCTTGAAATAGATATACCCATATCTACTCAAGTCATCCATGAAAGTAAGAACAAACGATAACCACCATGTGATGCCACACTCATCGGGCCACACACATCGGTATGTATGATTTCCAATAAGTCGGTAGCTCGCTCCATTATGTCAGAGAATGGAGTCTTAGTCATTTTTTCCATCAGACATGCTTCGCATCTTTCAAGTGATTCAAAATCAAGTGATTCAAGAAGTCCATCGGAATGGAGTTTCTTCATACACTTCATTCCAATGTGACAAAGACGATAGTGCCACATGTATGTAGAATTATCATTCAATTTCAATCGTTTAGCATCTATATTATGAACATGTGTATCACTACTATCGAGATTCAATAAGAATAGACCATCTATCATAGGCACATGACCATATAAGATATTACTCATATAAATCGAACAACCATTATTCTCGGACTTAAACAAGTAACCGTCTCGCAATAAACAAGATCCACATGTAATGTTCATTCTTAACGCAGGCCCCAAATAAAAATTATTTAAGTATAAAACTAATCCCGATGGTAGATGAAGAGGGAGTGTGCCGACAACGATCACATCAACCTTGGAGCCATTTCCAACGCGCATCATCACCTCGTCTCAAGCTAATCTTCGCTTATTCTGCAGCACCTGTTTCGAGTTAAAAATATGAGCAACTGAACCAGTATCAAATACCCAGGCACAACTATGACTACTAGTAAGATACACCTTAATAACATGTATATTGAATATATCTTTCTTCTTGATGTTGCCGTTCTTCAGATCTGCCAGGTACTTGGGGCAATTTTGCTTCCAGTGACCTTCTCCCTTGTAGTAAAAACACTCAGTATCAGGATTAGGACCAATCTTGGATTTCTTTGCAAGCACGATAGCTTTCTTGCCGCCCTTATTGAAGTTACCCTTCTTATTAGGCTTGCCTTGCTTCTTGAAATTGGTGGTCTTATTAACCATCAACACTTGGTGATCTTTATTGATCTCCACTTTCGCAGACTTCAACATGGAGAAGAGTACAGGCAACGAATTATCCATGTGTTGTATGTTGTAGTTCTTCACAAAGTTCTTGTAACTAGTTGGTAGTGATTGGAGGACACGATGAATACCCAACGCGTTAGGAATCGTTATCCTAGATCTATGAGTTTATTTGCGTGCCCAGACATTTTAAGCACCTGCTCGCTAACGGAGCTGCCCTCTTCCATCTTGAAGTTAAAGAACTTCTCGGAGGCTTCATAGCTTTAAACAGCCGAATGAGTCTCAAATATAATTTTGAGCTCATGGACAATATCATAAGGCTCACGGTTCTCAAACCGCTTCCGAAGCTCCAATTACAAACCATACAAGATGTCACACTAAACTATGGAGTAGTGATTCTTCCGAGGGAGGAAAAAATTCTTCACCTAATTGGTAGCATCATCTGTAGGCGGGTCACCCAGCAGTGTATTGATGTCTACGCACTTCTATTCTTGTAGACAGTTGTTGGGCCTCCAAGTGCAGAGGTTTGTAGAACAACAACAAGTTTCCCTTAAGTGGATTACCCAAGGTTTTATCCAACTCAGGGAGGAAGTGGTCAAAGGTATCCCTCTCAAGCAATCCTGCAATCAAGATACAAGAAGTCTCTTATGTCCCCAACACACCCAATACACTTGTCAGATGTATAGGTGCACTAGTTCGGCTAAGAGATAGTGAAAAACAAGTAGTATGGATGATTATAAGACAACGGTGCCAGAAAAATCTTGATGACAAGGAAGAGACTGGAAGCAAGCAAACATGCAACAGATCTAGTTGTAAACGGTGTTTCAATGCTTAGAAACAAGGCCTAAGGATCATACTTTCACTAGTTAACACTCTCTCATATAAATATATTCTCTTCATGATACTACTCTGAACTACTCTATGGTTGGACACTCTAATCCATGGTTGGGCTATAATAATACTCCTCAAAGTCCGCCTTTCCCAATCTAAAACACTATCACCTTGAGCGCTAGATGGTTCCAACAAACACCACAATTTCATAAAGACGTCTAACTCCAAATATACTCATGACAAATATTTATGAACTCTAGCCTAAGTGGCACCACAGCGTGCACGCTGTCACTTTCACACACGTGGGGAGAGCAGAGATCTATTGAAGCACTTGAATAGCAAGGTAGATCTACTTGATTACAAAGATCATGACCACAACAAGATCATGCATAGAGAGAGATGAACACATAGCTACCGGTAGAGCCCTTAGCCTCGAGGAAGAACTACTCCCTCCTCATCATGGGAATCAATAACGGTGATGGAGATCGATGGAGATGGCTCCGGGGGCACTTCCCCGTCCCGGCAGGGTGTCGGAACAGAGACTTTCTATCCCTCGAATCTCCCTTTCATTGGCGACGGTGTTGCGGAACTTTTCATGGCTTTCTGGTCAATGATTTAGGGTTTTTGGGTCGGAGGCTTCTTATAGGCGAAGGAGGCAAGGTCGATGGAGGGACGGGGGCTCACACCCCCTGGTGGCGCCACCAGGGCTGGCCCGCGCTTGGGGGGGTGCGGCCACCCTGGTGTCCTCCTCCCTCTCTGCTTCGTGATTCCGTGTCGTGTTAGGTAAAATAATGACTTTGGCTTTTGTCCCGTCCAATTCCGAGAAATATTGACTTTCTGCCTTTTTTGGAACCAAAAAGAAAAGAAAACAGGCAACTGGCACCGTGGCATCTTGTTAATAGGTTAGTCCCAGAAAACATATAAAAATACCTCAAAGTGTAGATAAAGCAAAGCAAAGTAGATACTAAACAAGCATGGAACATCAAAAATTATAGATACGTTTACGATGTATCAAGCATCCCCAAGCTTAACTCCTGCTCGTCCTCAAGTAGGTAAGTGATAAAATGAATAATTTTTGAGGTGACATGCACCGTCACAATCATGATCAAACCATTTGCAAGCAATTAAAGTTGGTATCAAAGTACTCTAAACATGAGCATGAAAGATGTAGTTCTAACAATAAGACAACGCAACTATGCTGCAACATGACAGGATACAAACAAAGAGCATGAATAACAATGCATTGAAAGACGTTTGTTTGTTTCACATATAGAAAACATAGCATAGTGGCATTCAGCTTTTCCCTCATGGAGTAGCAATAAATGCTTAGGACACCTTCAAAGTTCATAAGAGTGAATAGGTACAATGTAAGATCCCACCTTCATAAAGGTAAAGATCCCTGTGATTACAATGCTAGTCCCTGGATCAATTGCTAGCACCCATAGTTTAAGATGAAGTACACAGAAACAAAGGTCATTATTACATCGTCATTCCAGAGATAACATAGTCTTTTACTCATTAGCCATAGGCTAGTACAAGAGTTTAACTTAGCAATATAAAATAAAAGTCTTCATCTTCATGTGCCATAGGCAAGCATATTGAGTGTAGACTCATAACCCCTAATCATCATCAGAGTAACCTGCAACATCACAAGTTACAGCCACAGCGGGTCAATATATTGGAATAGTATTGGCAAGTGATACCTTATAAGTATCTAGCTTCTACATGATTTTGTCTAAGTGTAGCTTAGGCTTGCTTTGCTCAAAATAGGTTTTACCTATCATTTGAAAACAATAAGTTTTTGTTTGACAAAACTCCCAAGGAACCACCAATAGAAATTGGTGAACCTTCACCCTTGTTCAACCACAAGTTTTAACTTAGAAAATTGGGATGAGGAGATTCTTGATAGCTTCCATGTCTTGATGCTCAAATTGTCCAATACCAGGGACATGGCTAAGTACTTAGTTTCTTCCTTCTGCAGAGGTGGTGCCCTTTCCCCACAAGACTTGATTTTCACCAAGACAGGACCTTTTAGAAGCCTTCCCTTAGACCAAATGGACGCGTTCCAACCTATCACCCACTACCACCAACTGTACAAACGGCTCAGTTATTGCAACCTATGTGATCCAGGCAGAGCCCATAATGCCATGTGGTTGCACTAGAAGGTTCTTAACATATGGCATCTCAAATCCCTTTGTTCCTGGGTGGCTTTCCACAAGTGTGATACACAAGGTAAACCATATATATGGGCCTTGTGTAACCACTCAACACAAACCAACATACCATTCCACCCAGGGATTCAATTCACTTAGTTGTTTTATTAAGCAAAAACACAAGTCAAATGACTTAGCAAAATTTCCATAGTATGAATAATAATCCCTACTTGTTTGCTACTAGCTAGTCTAAGCATGGCAATGTAGTAAGTATCATAATTTAGAGAAAATTCTATCAAGTCTACAACTACTAGGATTTCCCAAGCATAGCATATAGATACTTAGCAAAATATCCATGCAAGCCCTATACAAAATATTTCTAATGCATAGTCAAAATATTGGGACAAAAATATGAAGCACCACTTGCCTTGGTAGTTGGGGGAGTAGCAACAATCCTCACAATCACAATCACCAGTAGCACCAAAATCTACGCATAAAATGATAGCACCAAATTCACATATCAAAATAAACAAGCAAAAATATATGAATGCATGAAAATGCCATGTGATGATTTTTCCAATTCAAACAAGACAAGTAAAACAATACTGAACACTAAACTAAACATTTATACACTAATCAAACTTAATTTGGTCTTTAAAACATTTTTCAAATAATTTTTATACTCAAAATAGGCCTACAAATGTCTCTGCAAAAATAACCAATTTTACAGAAGCAATTTATTAAACAAAGTGCATGGTTGGATAGAATTATTTCTCCTAATTCCAATGATATAAAATTTATAAAATTTGAACGTGTGGATCAAAAGTTATGAATTTTGCAAGTTTGAACATCTAATAGATCAAATTTCAGATTTTAAATCTAAACCCTAGACACGTGGGCGTGTCTGATTGGCCCGTACCAGTTCAGCCGGATCGATCAATGAGGGTCGCACGATTTAAATGAAATCGCACGGGCCAGATCTACTCGTACCCCTTCGATAACTGAACTAATCCTACGCGCTAGATCTAGATCCAACGGCGTCCGATCAAACGACCATGGATGGGCGGCACAAATGGGTGCTGGCGGCAGCGGTGCTACTGGCGACGGTGATCTGGCGATTCCAGAGAGGGCTAGGGGCAGTGGCGATGCTTACCGGCGTCGCAAGGCTGCGAGGATGGTCAAGGTGCTGCTGGCGTGGACAGGGGCGAGCGGCTGCGTCCGTGGGAGCTCGTCGGAGTTGCGGACAGCATCGGGCTCGGGCGGACGGTGACGTTGGCGATGTTCTGGACCGCCCTAAATCGCTCGTCGGAGTTGAGCGGCTGCTCTGTCATTTGCAAAGGTGGACAGGTACGGCGACCTGGGTCATGCGCAGGCAAACCAGAGGCGTCAAAAGATGCACAAGGACATGAGGACCACGCTTGTTTGAACCAGAAGGAAAGGGGCGGTCGAGGCTCACCGGAATCAGTCGCCAGAGATGCTCGGTACTGCGGTGGTGTGGGCTTCGATTTGAACGACCTGGTGGCGCTTAGGCAGTGGTGAGTGAGGGGAAAGATGCAGGGTGGAGAGGTGATTATGTAGCCAGAGCGAGGGCGACAATTACGCGCCGAATCAATGGAATTTAAGCGAGAAATCAACGCGGTGTTTCTGGAGGAAACGGCGGTGGCGACGGGGTCTACGCGTGCGGGGTTGGGGAAGAAGGTGATGACCTCGCTTGGGCCTAGTGGCAGCGTCAGCGGAGCAGAGCGGGTGCGGGTGAGAGAGAGAGAAGAGGGAGTCCCGGATGGGCTGGTTGTTGGGCCTATTCTGCTGATGGGCTGGAAGGGTGGCGCCGACCTTTTTCTTTTTCTTTATTCCTTTTTCTATTTCTGATTTGATTTTCTGAAATCCTTTTCAAATGCTTATTCAAATGAGTTTGAATTCAAATTTCTTCTGGATTTTGTAAAGTGTTCCGAGAATATATTTGTGTATAAAACCTTGTTGTTTGATCACAAACCCTTTGGTCCAATTAAAATAGGATTAAAACCATGCCTTAATTTAAATATTTATAATAGGCACAAGATTTATTTTAAATCTAGATTTTTGTTTTAAAAATTTAAACAAGCTTTGGAATCAACATTCAAACCTTTCTGGTTGAAACAAAGTTTTCTCATAGTTTGAGAGTGAAAAATAAAGCCATTGCCCTTACTACATAAATTAATAGGCAACTATTTGCTTCTGTTTTGAAATCTTATTTGAAAATATCTCAAATGCTTATGAATGCATGAATGATATGCAAATTTTACAAATCATGATTTTTGGGATATTACAAATCTAACCCCTTTAAGGTGAATCTCACCCTCGAGATTCGGATTGGCTAGCAAATATGTGAGGGTGGTCTTTCCGAAGGTCATCTACTCTTTCCCATGTTGCTTCTTCTTCGGAATGATGGTTCCACTGAACTTTGCAGAATTTGATAGTATTTGTCCGAGTAACTCTTTCTGTAGTCTCAAGAATCTTGATAGGTTTTCCTCATAAGTGAGATCACTTTCCAATTGGACCTCCTCCAAAGGTATAGTATCCTTCAAAGAAGTCTCTTCCATCTCCGGATGGCATTTCTTTAGCTGACTCACATGAAACACATTGTGAATGACAGACAATGATTCAGGCAATTCAATCTCATATGCTACTTCTCCTTTACGACTCAGAATTTTGAATGGTCCAACATATCTTGGGGCCAACTTTCCTTTGACTCCAAATCTCTTCACTCCACGAAGTGGTGATACTCTAAGATATGCTCTATCACCCACTTCATAGGTGACTTCTCTACGCTTTGGATCTGCGTAGCTCTTCTGTCGGGACTGTGCTATCTTCAATCTTTCCTTTACCAACTTGACTTTCTCTTTAGCTTCCTTGATTAATTCTGGCCCGAACAAGTTCCTTTCTCCAACACCATTCCATAGCAATGGTCTAGTACACTTTCTTCCATAGAGAAACTCAAACAGTGCCATCTCAATACTGGCTTGATAACTGTTGTTGTAAGAGAATTCTGCATAAGGAAGACTTTCATCCCAACTGGCTCCATAGTCTAGGGAACATGCCCTCAACATATCCTCTAAGATCTGGTTGGTACTTTCTGTCTGTCCATCAGTCTGGGGATGAAAAGCAGTACTAAATTCCAATCTCGTTCCCAATGACTCATGCAGTTGTCTCCAAAAATGAGAAGTGAATTGAGTTCCCCTGTCAGACACAATACTCTTGGGTACTCCATGCAGACACACAATCCTATTCATATAGATCTTGGCCAACTTAGCACTTGTATAGGTTGTCTTCACGGGTATGAAATGAGCCACTTTAGTTAGGCGATCCACTACTACCCAAATAGAATCATATCCTGATCTGGTCCTTGGCAACCCGGTGATGAAATCCATGCCAATATACTCCCACTTCCAATCAGGAATAGGTAGTGGTTGTAACAATCCTGCTGGTTTTTTATGTTCCGCTTTCACTCTACTACATACATCACACAAAGTAATATGTTCGGCGATGTCCTTCTTGAGATTATTCCACCAAAATATTTCCTTCATATCCATGTACATTTTGGTGTTACCCGGATGAATGGAGTATGGTGAGTTGTGTGCTTCCTGTAAAATCAGTTTCTGAAGCTCCGGATCTTGCGGAACACAGATACGTTTTCCATACCATAAAGTACCATGTTCGTCTTCATGGAATCCTTTGGCTTTTCCCTTGCCAATCTTTTCCTTAATCTCTTCAATTTCTTTGTCCGTATTTTGGGCTTCCTTGATTTTGTCCAATAAGGTAGGTTGAACATCCAATGACATGAGGTGTCCTTCCGGCACAATCTCCAATCTGAGATCTCTAAATTGGGCACACAAATCATCTGGCAACTCTCCCTTAGTAAGGCCATTCACATATACCTTACGGCTTAGTGCATCTGCTACAACATTTGCTTTACCGAGGTGGTATTGCAAACTCAAGTCATAATCCTTGATGAGTTCTAGCCATCTTCTTTGTCTCATGTTGATTTCCTTCTGAGTAAAGATATACTTCATACTTTTGTGATCTGTGAACACTTCACATCGCTTTCCCAAAAGATAATGTCTCCATGTTTTGAGTGCATGAACAACAGAGGCTAACTCTAAATCATGAGTAGGATAATTCACTCCATGAGTTTTGAGTTGTCTCGAGGCGTAAGCCACAACTTTTCCTTCTTGCATCAGAACTGCTCCTAATCCTTGATGAGATGCATCACAGTACACTTGGAAATCCTTCTCCAAATCTGGCAAACATAAGACTGGTGTTGTCACTAGTCTCTTCTTCAACTCTTGGAAACTGAGTTCACATCCTTCAGTCCAAGCAAATTTCTTGTCTTTCTTTAATAACTCCGTCATTGGCTTAGCTACCTTGGAGAACTTCTCAATAAACCTTCTATAGTATCTTGCCAAGCCAAGGAAACTACGAACCTCTTTCACTGACTTAGGAGATTCCCATTCAGTTACAGCTGACACTTTTGTGGGATCAACTGCTACACCATCTCCTGACACAATGTGTCCTAGAAATCCAACTTCATTCAACCAGAATTCACACTTGCTGAATTTGGCATACAGCTTATGCTCTCTAAGTTTCTCAAGTATCAAACGCAAATGTCCCTCATGCTCTTCTTTGCTCCTGGAGTAGATCAAAATGTCATCGATGAAAACGACAACAAATTTGTCAAGAAATTCCATGAACACCTTGTTCATCATATTCATGAAGTAAGATGGTGCATTGGTCAAACCAAATGGCATACGGTGTAATCATACAATCCATACCTAGTGGTGAAAGTTGTCTTAGGTATGTCTTGTTCCCTTATCTTAAGCTGAAAATAGCCTGACCGAAGATCAATCTTTGAGAACACCCGGGCTCCTTCTAACTGATCAAACAAATCATTGATTCTGGGCAAAGGAT
Source organism: Avena insularis (assembly GCA_023614405.1). Taxonomy (NCBI): domain Eukaryota; kingdom Viridiplantae; phylum Streptophyta; class Magnoliopsida; order Poales; family Poaceae; genus Avena; species Avena insularis. The sequence goes on along the minus strand of CM042689.1, from coordinate 21,608,818 downwards.
ATTTGTTCTTGATAGTTACCTCATTGAGTGAATGATAATCTATGCATAACCTCTGACTTCTATCTTTCTTTTCAACAAACAAGACTAGTGCTCCCCAAGATGAAGAACTTGGTTGAATAAATCCTTTCTACAACGACTCTCCAAGTTGTTTCTTGAGTTCTTTCAACTCATCAATTGACATCTTGTAAGGTCTCTTTGCTATTGGTCCAGATCCTGGCAGCAAGTCAGTCAGAAACTCTACATCCCTATCTGGTGGCATTCCCGGCAATTCTTTCGAAAACACAACTGGATATTCTCTCACAATTGGCACACTGTCCATGCTAACCCCCTTAAGAGAATTTAGCTTACTCCCTTTAAATTCAAAATTAGTCTTGAATCTAATCCTTTTATTGTCCGGGGTTGTGAGTGTGACAGTATGATTTGCACAATCTAGCACTCCCTTGTACTTGGTCATCCAGTCCATTCCCAAAATGACATCCAATCCTTGGGAATTTAGGATTATCAAATTAACGGGAAACTTATACTTTCCAAATTCTATGACTAGGTCATGGCATCATGAGTTCACTATCATTTCTCCACCAGGAGAACTTACTTTTATAGGACACCCAATGGTTTCAACTAGAAGTTCATTTCTATCAAAAAATGCTCTTGATATGAATGAATGTGATGCGCCAGTATCGAAAAGAACAAGTGTTGGAACAGAATTGAGTTTGAACTTACCATCGACAGCATCAGGTTCCTCATAAATTTCTTCCACATTGATGTGGTTCACTTGTCCCTTTTGGAAGGGATTGGGCTTGTTGGCACCTTCAACTTTCTTTTCTGGGCACTCATTAGCATAGTGCCCCTTCTTCTTACACTTGAAGCATTCAACCTGACTGAGATCTTTCTTGACAGGCTGACTTCCACTACCACTTCCACCCCCATTGTGGTGGCTTTTGTATCCACTCTTGTGGTTCTTATACTTGTCGTTATCATGACTGCGATGATGCTTGTTATCATGATGACGGTTGTGGCTGTGGTGGTTGTTGTACTTTCCATGCTTGTGAGATCTACAACTCCCACTATCATCATGATGGGAACGCTTATGAGACGATCCCAAGTTGTGCTTGTCAAAGTTGTGCTTCCTCTTTCTGCTTTCAACCTGTTTCATCTTGTTCTCCAAGATGGTAGCCTTGTCACAAAGTGATTGGTAGGTTGGGACATAGGCAACAGACAGCTGCAGATTCAGTTCATCATTCAGTCCTTCGAGGAATTTCTCCTTCCTCTTGGCATCAGTATCAACTTCATCCGATGCATAACGCGCCAGATTGTTGAATTCCTCAATATATTCAGCCACGATGCGGTGATGCTGCTTCAGATTGTGGAACTCCTTCTTCTTCAAATTCATCACCCCGGATGAGATGTGAGTGGTACGGAATCCATCCTCAAAGATAGCCCAAGTCACATCCTCAATGGGAGTGGTGATCTGAAAGTTATCCCACCAGGTTGCTGCTGGTCCTTCCAACAGATGTGCTGCAAACCTAACCTTCTCCTCATCGGTGCAGCCGACAGTTACCAAATCCTTGTTCACCAAACGTAGCCAATCATTGTCCACCATTGGATCAGTGGTTCCTGAGAATTTTGCAGGCCTCACTCTTAGGAATCTGGTGAGCATGTCAAATCCTGGCGGATTATTCTGGTTGTTGTTGTTGTTGTTGTTGTTATTCTGATTCTGCATGAAAGTGGTCATCGTCTGCATCAGTTGTGCCTGTGCTGTCATCAACTGCTGCATCTCGGGAGTGACATTGTTGTTGTTTGGGTTGGGGTTGGCACGTCGAGGAGGCATCTGTGGTTTTCATAAGGATAAGAATGAGATACCCATAGATGCTTATCATGCACAATACATCACATAGACAATCACAATAATCAAGCATCAAAATAACATATAGTTTGAACGACATAAACAACAAGTTTGAAAATGCAAACACACCATAGCAAGCCACCCACATGTTGGATGGTCATTGTGACTCAATAATCAAAGTACGGTAGATGAAAGTAAATCGAGTAGTCTACCCTTCTCCTCCGCATCAATCTCCTCGTCAACAAGTGTAATACTTGCACTCTCCATGGCGGTCTTGTACTCATCAACACTAGTAGTCAAGGCCTCTATCTTGGCCCTAAGAGCCCTCTTCTGTGAGAGAAGCCTCTCGATCACTCCCTGCTGGTGCTCGAGCTCGAAGTCCTTGGCCTCTAACTCTTCCTTCATCTCCCGGATCCTCTTGTTCCTGTCTTGGATTCTTTTCTCTTGGATCTTGAACTTCCTGTCCTGGCTCTCAAACTTGGCCTCCATTTCCTTGACTATCTCGTCTTGCTCCACGAAGAGCTTGTCCTTCTCACGAAGCTGAACCTGGAGCTCATCATTGCTAAGCATGACTTTGGTCCTATCAGTATCTAGGTGCCTAATAAGACCCTCTAGGTCCTGAAGGTATAGACGAATCAGCTCCATCGTCTCTCTAGAAGCATCCTCGTACTCTATAGCCTCACCCTCCTCGTTGTGTCTCCCGAAGGGGTGAAAGTAAAGATCTCTAAGCTCGGTGGAGTGTCTCCCTACCAAGCGCCCAAGTAACTCCTGCATGACTACATCTAGGCCTTTCTCCTTGTCGTCATGCATCAGCTTGAAAGTGATGGTCTCCGTGTTTGGCTCTGTCTGGCGTCCCGGCTGAGTGACTCTGAATCCCCAAAGGTCCTTCCTCTCAAACTTGGTGAGTGGAAGTGTCATGATGCTAGGAAGTGGAAGGTTGAGCACACTAGTGAGCTCAATGAGACGAGTACCAAAACGAGTTCCCTTGAACTCCTCGGCCGTGTTGATAGTAACATTAGGCATCTATTTTTATAAGATAGAGAAAAGTTAGAATCAACATCAATAGAGAAAAATCACAAGACAAAATATCACAAGCACCTCTTTTGCAACAATCACACAAGTCATGGCATACACAAATCCATTACAAGCATCAAAGGTTCAACATAACTTAGACAAATTTTTGGAAATAAAATGATAAGTGTGGTGGTCCAACTAACGAAGTACGTTACAACTCTCACTCACTAGACAAAATAGCTATCAGGGCATCCTTAGTAGCCATATGTCTATCTTGTTCACAAGATTCCCAAATTAAGTCTATGATGTCTCCTCTTAGTTGTTGGTTGGTAGTCTCTAACTCTTGGGTATGCTTCTTTTCTTCTCTAAGGTCATTTTGAGTGTTGAGCATTCTGCACTTGAGTCTATCACCAAGCTCCTTGATAGCATTCCAAGCTGCATTTCTTGCAGAGTCAAAGAATGTTGTGTGCATTTCTGAGTTGGTGACCATGCAAAATCCTGACTCCTTGTGGTTGTCTTCCTTGTTTTTGTACAAGTGAAGTTGCACCCACCAATACTCCTCTCCTTCATCCATCACAGGGAATCCTTTGCACACAGTTGTACCATGTATCCCCATAGTAACCATAAGATTCTTGAGGGCTTTGGGAAATTCAATCTCACACTCCAAGGTCATGGTCATGAGTGGTCCCTTCCTTATGGCTTCATTGATGGAGTTCATCTACAAATAGAGATGAGAAAGAAGATTAGAAAAGTTTACGAGAAGAAAAAGACAAGTGTAGAAATTTTTCAAAGTGCTGAAATTTTTCCTTAGTGGTTTCTAATCCAATCCTAGGGTCATAGTCCTACAGACAACACAGTGCTCTGATACCATCTATAAGATCCCACCTTTATAAAGGTAAAGATCCATGTGATTACAATGCTAGTCCCTGGATCAATTGCTAGCATCCACAGTTTAAGATGAAGTACATAGAAACAAAGGTCATTATTACATCGTCATTCCAGAGATAACATAGTCTTTTACAACTCATTATCCATAGGCTAGTACAAGAGTTTAACTTAGCAATATAAAATAAAAGTCTTCATCTTCATGTGCCACATGCAAGCATATTGAGTGTAGACTCATAACCCCTAATCATCATCAGAGTAACCTGCAACATCACAAGTTATAGCCACAGCGGGTCAATACATTGGAATAGTATTGGCAAGTGATACCTTATAAGTATCTAGCTTCTACATGATTTTGGCTAAGTGTATCTTAGGCTTGCTTTGCTCAAAATAGATTTTACCTATTAGTTGAAAACACTAAGTTTTTGTTTGACAAAACTCCAAAGGAACCACCAATAGATATTGGTGAACCTTCACCCTTGTTCAACCACAAGTTTTAACTTAGAAAATTGGGATGAGGAGATTCTTGATAGCTTCCATGTCTTGATGCTCAAATTGTCCAATACCAGGGACATGGCTAAGTACTTAGTTTCTTCCTTCTGCAGAGGTGGTACACTTTCCCCACAAGACTTGATTTTCACCAAGACAGGACCTTTCAGAAGCCTTCCCTTAGACCAAATGGACGCATTCCAACCTATCACCCACTACCACCAACTGTCCAAATGGCTAAGTTATTGCAACCTATGTGATCCAGGCAGAGCCCATAATGCCATGTGGTTGCACTAGAAGCTTCTTAACATATGGCATCTCAAATCCCTTTGTTCCTGGGTGGCTTTCCACAAGTGTGATACACAAGGTAAACCATATATATGGGCCTTGTGTAACCACTCAACACAAACCAACATACCATTCCACCCATGGGTTTCATTCACTTAGTTGTTTTATTAAGCAAAAACACAAGTCAAATGACTTAGCAAAATTTCCATAGTATGAATAATAATCCCTCCTTGTTTGCTACTAGCTAGTCTAAGCATGGCAATGTAGTAAGTATCATAATTTAGAGAAAATTCTATCAAGTCTACAACTACTACGATTTCCCAAGCATAGCATATAGATACTTAGCAAAATATCCATGCAAGCCCTATACAAAATATTTCTAATGCATAGTCAAAATATTGGGACAAAAATATGAAGCACCACTTGCCTTGGTAGTTGGGGGAGTAGCAACAATCCTCACAATCAAAATCACCACTAGCACCAAAATCTACACATAAAATGATAGCACCAAATTCACATATCAAAATAAACAAGAAAAAATATATGAATGCATGAAAATGCCATGTGATGATTTTTCCAATTCAAACAAGACAAGTAAAACAATACTTAACACTAAACTAAACATTTATACACTAATCAAACTTAATTTGGTCTTTAAAACATTTTTCAAATAATTTTTATACTCAAAATAGGCCTACAAATGTCTCTGCAAAAATAACCAATTTTACAGAAGCAATTTATTAAACAAAGTGCATGGTTGGATAGAATTATTTCTCCTAATTCCAATGATATAAAATTTGTAAAATTTGAACATGTGGATCAAAAGTTATGAATTCTGCAAGTTTGAACATCTAATAGATCAAATTTCAGATTTTAAATCTAAACCCTAGACACGTGGGCATGTCTGATTGGCCCGTACTAGTTCAGCCGGATCGATCAACGAGGGCCGCACGATTTAAATGAAATTGCACGGGCCAGATCTACTCGTACCCCTTCGATAAGTGAACTAATCCTACGCGCTAGATCTAGATCCAACGGCGTCCGATCAAACGACCATGGATAGGCGGCGCAAATGGGTGCTGGCAGAGGCGGCTCTACTGGCGATGGTGCTCCGGTGATTCCAGAGAGGGCTAGGGGCAGTGGCAATGCTTACCGGCATCGCAAGGCTGCGAGGATGCTCAAGGTGCTGCTGGCGTGGACAGGGGCGAGCGGCTGCGGCCGTGGGAGCGCGTCGGAGTTGCGGACAGTGTCGGGCTCGGCGAATGGTGACGTTGGCGATGTTCTGGACCGCCCTAAATCGCTCGTCGAAGTTGAGCGGCAGCTCTGTCATTAGCGGAGGTGGACGGGGACGGCGACTTGGGTCATGCGCAGGCAAACCAGAGGCGTCAAAAGATGCACAAGGACATGAGGACCACGCTTGTTTGAACCAGAAGGAAAGGGGCGGTCGAGGCTCACCGGAATCAGTCGCCGGAGATGCTTAGTACTGCGGCGGTGTGGGCTTCGATTCGAACGGCCTGGTGGCGCTTAGGAAGTGGTGAGTGAGGGAAATATGCGGGGTGGAGAGGTGATTATGTAGACAGAGCGAGGGCGACAATTACACGCCAAATTAATGGAATTTAAGCGAGGAATCAACGCGGCGTTTCTGGAGGAAACGGCGGTGGCGACGGGGTCTACGCGCGCGGGGGTTGGGGAAGAAGGTGATGACCTGGCTTGGGCCCAGTGGCAGCGTCAGCGGGGCAGAGCGGGTGCGGGTGAGAGAGAGAGAAGAGGGAGTCCCGGGTGGGCTGGTTGTTGGGCCGATTCTGCTGATGGGCTGGAAGGGTGGCGCCGACCTTTTTCTTTTTCTTTATTCATTTTTCTATTTCTGATTTGATTTTCTGAAATGAGTTTGAATTCAAATTTCTTCTAGATTTTGTAAAGTGTTCCAAGAATATATTTGTGTATAAAACCTTGCTGTTTGATCACAAACCCTTTGGTCCAATTAAAATAGGATTAAAACCATGCCTTAATTTAAATATTTATAATAGGCACAAGATTTGTTTTAAATCTAGATTTTTGCTTTGAAACTTTAAACAAGCTTTGGAATCCACATTCAAACCTTTCTGGTTGAAACAAAGTTTTCTCATAGTTTGAGAGTGAAAAATAAAACCATTGCCCTTACTACATAAATTAATAGGCAACTATTTGCTTCTGTTTTGAAATCTTATTTGAAAATGTCTCAAATGCTTATGAATGCATGAATGATATGCAAATTTTACAAATCATGATTTTTGGGATGTTACATACAAATAGTTCAAGAACAAGCAATATCAACATTATGAATCAATCAATAAGTTTTGGGACAATGCACATAGAACTAAGAATGGCAACTATGCTCTCTTAATTGGTGCCTAAGGATAGAAGGTGGAGACTCAATATAAAAGTGGAAGAAAGGCCCTTCATAGAGGGAAGCAGGTATTTCAGGTTTCATTAAGAGCTTCCAAAAATTATGGTACTTGTTAGCTTTCAGCTCTCATTGCCCCTATCATAAGCATCTTGAAGTGATTAAGGTTAAAGTGAACAAAATATGGAGTATATGCTTGACAAAATATAAGTTGGCAATCTCATGTCCCTTGAGTACGACGGTCGCTCCTCATGCTACTCAACTTTAGTCACCGACAAGTTCTTGTCATAGTAAGTACATGTGTATCATAGAGAACCACCAACGGGGTACCCCTTGCACATGATACAAGAGCTATCCCATATCAAAATGACAAGGCAAGAAGACAATGAGCATCTCAGCAATCTTCTTATTTACCATGGGAAAATGGTGATTATTTCTCTCTTTCCTCTTTTCAATGTGTTTCTTTTTTTATAAGAAGAAAGCTTCATAGATTTCTCACTATGGTGATGTGTTGGCTGCGCTGAGTTGATGTAGGAGCGCCTCGTTGGGAACCCCAAGAGCAAGGTGTGAAGTAGCACAGCAGCAAGTTTTCCCTTAGTAAGAAACCAAGGTTATCGAACCAGTAGGAGGAAGGAAATGTCACACAGGTGTTGCAAGCAACACGGAGACCTGCATAACACAAACTCAAGACTTTGCCCCAATGAATCAGTTAGGTTGTCAAGCTCACCGGTTTGCTGTAACAAAGGATTAAACGTATGGTGTGGAAGGTAATGGTGGTTTGCAGCAAGTAAACAAGTAACAGTGGAAGATGTATCAATGGTAAATATTGGACCGGGGTCCATAGTTCACTAGAGGTGCTCTCCTTAAATAAACAACATGGCATGAAGGGTAAACAAATTACAGCGGGGCAATTGACAGGAACTGAGCAAGGCATAACAATGCAATTACTAGTCAGAAAGATCCTATGAGGTTGATTGGGCAATACAACAAGATACATAGACCGCCATCCAACTGCATCTATGACTAGAAGTCCACCTTCAGGTTATCATCCGAACCCCCTTCAGTATTAAGTTGCAAGCAACAGACAACTGCTTTAAGCAAAGTGTGTAAGGTAAACGGTCCACATGTTCCATGAACAAGAGACCGTTGTTTTCTCCCTAGTAGCAACAACACATCTACAACCGAAGAGATTATTTTCACTTCCCTTGGAAACTAGAGGCATGAACCCACTATCGAGCATAAATACCCCCTCTTGGAGTCACTAGCAACTACTTGGCCAAGATAGCTACTAACAACAGAGAGCATGCAAGATCCAAACAACACAGACATGATAGAATCAGAAAGACAAAACCATTAATCAAACCAACATAATAATCTCAATATCCATCGGATCCCCACAAACACAACATGCATGATTACAAATAGATTAGATCTTGATCATGAACGGAGCTCACAAGATCTATACATGAAAGCACAAAGGAGGAGATACAACCATCTAGCTACTACATGGACCCATAGTCCAAGGTGGAACTGCTCACGCATCATACCGGAGAGAAGGCCTCCGGGATGATCTCCCCTCCGGCAGGGTGCCGGGAAGAACTTCAGATCCCCCCGATCTAGGGACGATGGTGGCAGCGGCTACAGATGGTTTCATGGATTTCTGATCGGGTGCCCAGGGTTTCTGCATTAGGGGATTCTTATAGGCGAAGGGGGAGACCGAGGCGGCCGCAAGGGCGACCAAACCCTAGCCAGGCGTGGGGTGGGCCCACTCGTGCCTGGAGTGGGTCTGGCCCCTCTGGCCGGCCCCTCGGGCTCTCCTCTGGACTTCTTGTTCCCCACGGAAAGTAATTGACTTTGACGTTTGTCCCGTCCAATTTCGAGAATATTTCTTTACTAACTTTTCTGAAACCAAAAACAGAAGAAAACAGGCATCTGGCACTGTTGCAACTTGTTAGTAGGTTAGTACCAGAAAACATGTAAAAAGCACCTCAAAGTGTGGACAAGTAAAGCAAAGTAGATACTAAACAAGCATGGAGCATCAAAAATTATAGATACGTTTCCAACGTATCAACATCCCCAAGCTTAACTCCTGCTCGTCCTCGAGTAGATAAGTGATAAATAGAATAATTTTTGAGGTGACATGCACCCTCACAATAAATATCCAACCATTTGCAAGCATTGAAAGCTGGGATCAAAGAACTCTAAATATGTGCATGAAAGATGGAGTTCTAACAATAGGACATAGTAACTATGCATGCAACATGGCAAGCTACAAACAAAGATCATGAATAACATGCATTGAAAAATGTTTGTTTGTTTCACATATAGAAAACATAGCATAATGGTAATCAGCTTGTCCCTCATAGAGTAGCAATATAATGCATAGGACACCTGCAAAGTTCACAAGGGTGACTAGAAACAAGTAGCACAAGAGAAGGTAATAACACAATATGCATCAATTAATAAGCTTTGGAACACTGCACACAGAATGACAACTATTCTCTCTTAATGGTGCCTAAAGGTAGAAGGTGGAGACTCAATAGTGGTGGAAGAAAGGCCTTTTTGTAAAGGAAGCAGGGATTACAAGTTTCAAAAAGAGCTTCCAAAAATTATGGTACTTGTTAGCTTTCAACTCTCATTGCCCCTATCATAAGCATCTTGAAGTGGTTAAGGTTAAAGTGGCAAAGCTGGAGTATATGTTTGACGAAGTATAAGTTAGAAATCTCATGCCCCTTGAATACGAGGGCCACACCTCATGCATACTCAACTTTGGGTCCAGGTAAGTTCTTGTCACTGTAAATATTTGCATATCATTGAGAACCGCCAACGGGGTACCCCTTGAACATGGTACAAGAGCTTTCCCATAGCCAAAATGACAAGGCAAACAGACAATGAGCATCTCAGTAATGTTTTTATTTACCATATGCATAGCTTTTTTATTGAGGATGCTTCATATATAGCTCACTATGGTGATGCTGCAAGTTTCCACCATGATTAGTCATGGCTTAGGCTAGCGGCCCAGGCGTTTCTCTAACACATGATACAAACTCCATGGACTTACAAGTTCCCTCTTTATTTCACACCGGTGACATCCATAGAAAAAAGAACATGATATCAACTGAGTATAACAAGGTACAAGTGCATTGTTGAAAACGTTCCCCGTGACAGCACGGTTCTGCTAATTCCAACTTATAAGTACAAGCATATACAACAAAGTTGTCACAATGGTTCAAGTTTATTAGGGGCAAAGAATAAAGTGTGCCATCAAGTTTGTGAGGGATTTAATCACTAAGTTTTCACATAACAAAATAGTTTTTAATTGGAAGATAGTTGAAAGCAAGAATATACTTGGAATGGTGTAACACACCATGCATAGGAATTTATGGTGGACACTTTGGAATAACTTGGTTTCTTGGGAGTTGGAAGCATGATTAGAACTTACTCATACAAGTGGAGGCTAGCAAAATACTGGGAGCAACCAACTAAGAGAGCAATAATGGCCATAATCATGCAGTGCAACAAAGCATACTAATCAAAGCAAAGAGTGGTACTACAAGTCAAGGACTAAATGATCATAGAGGCTAATGGTGACTTGTGAGAGTCATATCATGGTGTGAGCATGTTCCAAGTCAACCCAAGCAAAGCATCAAAGGAGAATACCACAATAATATGCTTTTGCATGCTAAAACAACGCATAATTTCTTCAAGGCACACTAAGAAATCCCAATTGTTTGGAACAAGACATGATACAACAATAATCACTAAGCATAATGATAAAACAACACCTAGCATGTCATGCTAAAGTCTAAGTCACAGTCAATGCAAGCTCCTCTTGCACTTCAAGCAAGAACTTACTACTCCTTTCCAAACACCAAGCAAACTTATTTGCAAAACAACACAGAGAGAACGGGGGTCCAAACTACTTAAGCAAACTAAACAAACTAAGCAAAGCAAACGAAAACTAAGACGCTCCAAGAACAACACAACCGTGCATGAAACAATAAAAACAAAGTGTCTAGACAGACCTGAGCTTTTTATTGATGAAGAGGGGGATGCCTTGGGCATCTCCAAGCTTTGACGCTTGTACCTCTTAGATATTTATTTGTGTGACACCATGGTGGCATCCCCAACCTTGAGATTTTGTCCATTCTTCATCTCATTGCATCATTCTTTCTTTACACCTGAAATTTTTCCTTCATACAAAACTTCACACGATCTTCATTAGCAACATTAGCTTATTCAAAAGATATTAGATCATTGGCAAAGCTTTGGGACAGCAAGGCTTTTCACTAAAAACACAAGATAATGTAGTAACTCCTTCAAAACGCTCAATTTACCTGAAGAGAACTCAAAAAGGAATCAATAAGAAGCAAATGCAAATAATGGCAGAAATCTGTCAAAACAGACCAGCAGGTAGAAACCAATTTTTTTGAACATCTTCTGTTGATCAAATAAAAAAGTGTTGAACTAATGAAAGTTAGCTAACATACTGGGGGATTTATTAGTAAATTTTGAGATCAATCCGAGTTACAGAGCCTCCTCACGAAGTTTTTTGGTGCAGGACAGAAATATGTTTCGAGACAGCAACTCCCCAAATCTTACTTCCCTCCCATTAGAGGTCATTCTTGGCACAAAAAGCAAACGAAAAAGATAAGGAGAGGTCATTATAGAAGTAATAACTTCCAAGACTCAAGGAAACTCTTGGGTTATCTCCCAACAAGTACTTTTCTTTAATGCCTTTAAGTTAGGCACAAGAAGCAAGAAGAATCAAGTATTTTCAAATGAAGAAGCATTAACATCAAATCTTGCTTTCAAAGGAGGAGCAAAAAGCAACTTCTCTCTCCTCATAGGGAGGTGTTAAATACCTTTCTTGAATGGAAAATGATATTTAATGGTGCCTTCTTTCATATCAATGATGGCACCAACTGTTCTAAGAAAAGGTCTTCCCAAAGTAATAGGACAAGAAGCATTGTATTCAACATCCAAAACATAGAAATCAACAGAGACATAAGCATTATTAACCATAATGAGAACATCATTAATACTCCCCATGATTTTATTCTTAGCATTATCATTGAGTGGGACATCCAAATAACAATCTTCTAATGGTGGCAAATCAAGCATTTCATAAATCTTCCTAGGCATAATAGAGACACTAGAACCAAGATCACATGAAGCTTTGAGATCAAAGTCATTCACTTGCATATTAATAATGGGTTCCCAACTATCTTCTACTTTCCTAGGAATAGAAGCTTTGTTTTTTAGCTTCTCTTCCTTAATTTTCACAAGAGCATCTGTAATGTGTTTGGTAAAGGCAACATGCATATCACTAGCATCAGGACTTCTAGCAAGCTTTTGAAAGAACATAATCACTTCAGAAATATTGCAACCATCAATATCAAAGTCAAACTTAGCATCACTAGTAGTAGACTCAATAGGCTTAGGCATAGTAGGAGTAGGAATAGGGACTACTTGTGGTTTAGTGGTGATAGTGCACACACTATTGTTTCTATCAATTTCAGCTTCCCTTTCCCACTTAGCATGAAGTTGAGCTAACAGCCTAACATTTTCATCAATAGTAACTTGTATGGCATGAGCAGTAGCAAAGGTGTTTTCCATAGTTTTAGGTTTAGCAGTCATTTTATTAACCAAGGAAGTTTGAGCTTCAGATAAAGTGGATATATTTTTCTCAACAGTTAAAAGCTTTTCCTCTATAGTCTTATTGAAAGTGGTTTGTTTACTAATAAAGTCCTTGAGCATGACTTCAAGTTCAGAGGGGGCACTTCTAGAATTATTGTAAGAGCTTCCATAGGAATTGCCATTATTAGAAGGATAAGGCCTATAATTGTAGTTGCTACCAAAATTATTCCTATAGGCATTCTTGTTGAAATTGTTGTTTCTAATGAAGTTCACGTCAACTTGCTCTTCTTGAGCAACCAAAGTGGCTAAGGGAACACTATTAGGATCTAGAGGAGCTTTCCCATTAACAAGCATAGCCATAATAACATCAATCTTTTCACTCAAAGAGGAAGTTTCCTCAACAGAATTTACTTTCTTACCATGTGGAGCTCTCTCAACATGCCATTCAGAGTAGTTAACCATCATATTATCAAGGAGCCTTGTTGCAGCACCCAAAGTGAGGCCCATAAAAGTACCTCCAGTAGTGTAGGGGTTCGTAGCATGGAAAACAAAAAATTCTACCGCATGCACACAAACAAGCCAAGATCTATCTACTAGATTGTAGCAACGAGTCGATAGAGGAACTCACCCTCGAAGATTCCAAAGCGGTTAACGAGAGCGGATTCTCGTGGGTGATGTAGTCGTACTCTTTCTGATCTCAAGATCGCGTAGACGATCCTTCCGCGTTGCTTCGGCAGCGCTCCCTTGTCGGTCACATCGTTTACTCGATGAAGACCTTCCTCTCCTTGTTCCAAAGGCAGCGGAGGTTGTAGAACTCTCCTCGTGATTCCAGCATGACGTGGTACCTAAGTAGAGGGGAGATCTCGCAGGGCTTCGCCTTAAGCCGGAGCGAGTATGGTGGACTATGAGAGAGATCCTCGGCGATCTAGGGTTTAGACGCACCAAGGAGGAGGGTCTAGAGCCGGCGGCTAGGGCTTGGAGCAGCCCAAGTCAGCGGCTAGGGTTTCCCTAGGCGGCGGCAGCAGGAGGTGGTGGCGCCGGGGCTAGGGTTCGCAAGGCGTGGAGGTGTGTCCTTGGAGGGGCAGCCCTGCCCCTCTTTATATAGGTGGAGGGGCCGCGCCAGGGGAGGGGAGTCCCTCCCCAACTCGGATCCCAAGTGGGCCGGCGGTGGAGGGAGGGAACTCCTCCCCAAGTAGGTTTCCTACTTCCCCTCCACCTCACAAAATAGCCGTTTGACTTTTAAAATTGGCGTTTGACTTTTCAAACTAGGATTTGATTAAACCCTTTATTTTGTTCAGCGATGACACTTAGTACATGATGAAATCATTTCAACTTGATATGACACATTCATATACCCTTCCCCTCCAAAGTGCCGGACATTCCGGAACCTTCTAGAACATTCCCGATGAAAACACCGGAACCATTCTCCAACCCCGAAACAGGACTTTCCTTATATGAATCTTATTCTCCGGACCATTCCGGATCTCCTCGTGATATCCCGGATCCCATCCGAGACTCCGAACAACATTCGGTCTCTTACTCATCATTCCATAACTACTCAATAACATCGAATCCTTAAGTGTGTCTCCCTACGGTTCGTGAATTATGCGGACATGATCGAGACACTTCTCTGATCAATAACCAATAGAGGAATCTGGAAATTCATATGGCTCCCAAATATTTCTACGATTACTTTGCGACCGAATGAACCACTTACATACGATACCAATTTCCCTTTGTCTCACAATAGTTTACTTATCCGAGGTTTTGATCGTCGGTATCTCTGCATACCTAGTTCAACCTCGTTACCGATAAGTACTCTTTTCTCGTTCCCGTGGTATGTGATCCCTTGTGAGCCAGTCACATGCTTGCAAGCTAATTGGATGACATTCCACCGAGAGGGCCCAGAGTATATCTATCCGTCATATGGATGGACAAATCCCACTCTTGATCCATGTGTCTCAACCCATACTTTCTGAACACTCAATGCCACCTTTATAGCCACCCAGTTACGGTGTGGTGTTTGATGTCATCAAAGCATCCTTCCGATGATGGTGATAAGCATGATCTCATGGTCGAAGGAATTAGGCTACTATGTATCAGAAAGCTTATAGCAAATGAACTATATTAAATGACTTGATCTTTATGCTACGCTTAACTATAGGAGTATGTCCATCACATCATTCCCCTAATGATATGACCCTGTTGTTAATAACATCTCTATGTTCATGGTCATGAAACCATGATCATATATTAACCAACAAGCTAGTTTAACAAGAGGCTTTACTAGGGACTCTTTTATGTTTACAAATCACACAAGTATTAATGTTTCCGGTTAATACAATTATAGCATGGTATGTAAACATTTATCATAAGTATGAAGATATGATAATAACCACTTTATTATTGCCTCTTGGGCATATCTCCAACAGTCTCCCACTTGCACTAGAGTCAATAATCTAGTTTCAAACCTTTGTGTATTCAACACCTATGGCTTTCTGGTGTCGTATGTACACGATTGCTAGTGGTCAATCGATTCCGGATCCGACACTTCCGTGTCCGTGTGTAATTGCATGTCTTTGCCTCACGCATCACTCATTTTCTAATGAGATGGCTTTGTACAAATTTGGTCCTTTGGTGTGACCTTTAGTTCTTTGGGGTTAAAACATGTTGATAATATTGTCATACAATATATCTTCATAGCATTATCCTACTGTGAACTACACCTAGTTTGATAACAAACTACTTGACACAAATGCCTCTTTGCTGCTATAATAGCAGTTATATACTTAGCCCTTTTGTTGTAGTATCTGTCACAATGTCTTAACTTTGGAACTCATCCAAATCCATTATGGAACTTACTTTCCATCACATTGTGCCACCCTTAGTTTAGATTGAGATAAACTTAATTTGTACTTCGTGACAAAACTAGTATCAATGTAGTACTTTTACAATGAACTAACCATCTATTTGTCACTTCTACAAAACAATATATTCTTAGTTCTTCCAAAAGATCATAAGAATATCCTTACTATCGTCCAATGATCATCTTATGAATCATTCTGGTATATGCTCACATCATTTAGAGCATAGGACATATCTGGATTTGTACATATCACAGCATGATTAATATAAATACTCTTTGTGATTTCATACATCAAGTATCAATCTATACTTGAATCTTTGTTTCACTTATCAAGTGTTAATACACTAGAATATATCATCAATATTGAACTCATTCAATCCTTTCTGTGCGACAAGAACCTTTCTTGTAGTTTCTATATTAAACTCATTCAATATATGTACTTTCAGCACAACCATATTAGCATCTATTGATGCCAAATATTTGGGTTTTGCCTAAGTCTTTCATCGAGATGAAATTCTTATCCTGTGTTAATAAAAGATACATTATTTCCAATCAACAATATGTCTTCCACATAATGTATTAGAAACATGTCTTAGCGCTCCCACTTAATTTCTTGCAAATGCAAGCATCTTCATCGCTCCGATGAAATTAAACTCTTTAACAGCTTCATCATGGTGAAGATTCCAACTCCATGATGCTTACTTCAACTATTGAAGTTTGCATATGCTTTTAGCATCCTTTGAATTAACAAAACCCTTTGGACCGTGTCATGCACGCCCTGGTAACCGTTCTATTAGAAGAACTTGTTTTGTTTATTCAACACATAACAAAATTATATGTCGTAGTTGCTACATTAATCCGTCTAGACTAAATATCGCTTAATGAAAGATCAGATCTTGTCATAGTCAACTCTTTGAACATTGTCGTGAAATCTTTCCCGACATGTCGATAATTTCATAGATGTGAAACATCCATGTCTATTTCTTTATAGATCCAAATACGACTGTAAGGTCTTGTACCTTTCTAGAGGGTCTTTCAAGTTCAAAGCTTGATCTCTCGTATATGGAACTATCACGGATTTTATGGCTTCAAGCCATTTGACGGAATCAGGGCCCATCATCGCTTCTTTGCATGTAGTCGGATCATTATTTTCAAATAATGATTTAGCTCTCAAATCTTGGTATTTGATTGTTTACCCGACCTACTTGTTTCAATAGGAACTTAGATCTCCGTGACCACAACCTTTGAGGCACGTGATCCATGAGCATTGTTGCTACCTCCGGAACACTTTTCGGTGCTGCGCAACTTTGCACATATAGCTAAGGTTCTTTTAACCTTATCAAAGTTCTATTGTCCTCCCACTTAACTTTTCACGAAAGATTCCTTTTTTTAAGAAACTTGACGTTCTAAGCGACAAACATTTTTGTCTCCGATGTTATGGAGGAACAGTTATTCGAAATAACATACAAAGACAGGTTCATCCGACTTTGGTTGCAAACATCTTTCTTATGCATAGCATACCAATGTTTAAGAAAGGACAACTTGGGTTTTATCCCAAACTATAACTTTATATGGTGTCAATTCAACGGATTATGATGGAGCTCTTTATAGTGGAAAATCGGTAGTCTCTCAAGCTTTTAATCTTTAAAATATAATGACAGTTTTATGAATTACACCTTTGATCTTACCATGTCAAACAAGGTTTAATTACATATCTCGAACACTCCATACTCTTATGGTGTTTCGGGACATACAAATCCACGGAACGATTCCTTAAATCTTAGGTATTATGCTAAACTTGTAACTCAAATATCTTCCTTTATGATCTTATCATAAACTATTTATATTCTTGTTACAATGATTTTGCACTTCATCTTGAAAGTCTTTGAACTTTTCAAATGTTTCATACTTCATCCTTATTAAGTAAATATTCATATATTCACTCAAATTTTCGGAGAAAGCATATGAAGTTGAAATCCATCGCTCTTGACTACACATAATGGACTTTGTACAACAATATGTACAAGTTCCAATAAGCTAGTCATTCGTTCCCTTTTGGCCTATGAACGAAGTTTTAATTATCTCTAGAAAAGTTTCACAAGCATCATTTGATCAAAAATCAAAAGACTCCAAAATTCCATCCACATGGAGTTTCTTCATGTTTTCTTTCTAATATAATTTAAACGGCGATGTCACTTCCTAAGTGATCTTTCAATCAATTTGTCTTTCGACATTTTTAGCACTAGTTTTATGGATGTGATTTCTCCAACGAGATTTGTGAATCATCCATCTTTTATGGATTACGGCAATTATTTGAACAACCCTTTTGTTCTCATAATACCTGATAAAACAAATCTTGAAGGCAAGCTTTGATGTTTAACGAGCAACACAATAACCCTTTATTTGTTCTCGATGAACATCATCACATATTCTTTTGCTAGTTACTTAGGCCATTGTAGTTCATGAATTGTGTTGTTTTGTATGACGATTCACACCAATAAATTCAGTATCAAATACTCAAGAACCACATTGTTTAATAAGCAAAGAATATAGCCATAACATGTATATCATCTATATACTTAAACTGAACAATTCTAGTCTTTTCTTTTCTGCCATATATTTATGAGATTCTCTTTCAGTATTTCCTTTTCTGTTTGAAAGAATCCTATCAACATCAATAGTGGAGTCATACATATGACACATAGTCCAAAGCGTGTATAGTTAAATACCAATGTCTTTGGACTTGCACTTTGAAGTAGATCACCATCATCAAATGTTTGGTGTGCTTTCAAATTCCATTCTTTAGTAATCTCTTGGTGTAGTAAATATTTTACCTACATCAAATATTCACCCTTATCATGGAATTACTCATGATCAAGCTACTTTAGCTTATTGTGGTGAATCGCGAGTATAATGTTGCTCTCCAAAACCTTTTGGAGGATTAGGACAACTAGTGTCTCCAACCTTTTGCAAATTCTCATCAAATATGAGAACATGACTTTTTGCCATATTATACTCTATCATGTTGCAACCAAAACTTTGTTTCAGATATCACAATATCTTCCACACATCATGGTTTCTGAAACAACTATTTCAGATCCTAGATAACCTTGATATTAAGACAATTCTTTGAATATCAAGAATCATGGAGACAAACATGATACTCATACGCTAACTCTTGGAATTGTCACTCTCGATTTAATACCAATTATTAAACTTCATGGAGTAACCGGAACTTACTGAAAGTTTGCAATAGGACTTTTAAACTTTAGATTAACACTTCAAAACAATACGATACCAGTTCGTAAAGTAACTAACCAGAATTCTATAGTTCTATCATCTCAATTATAACTAAGCGCAAGGTGGTAAACGGATGCCAATCACTACAACAACTATGCAAATTCACTTTGATTTAATTTATGATAAATAGTGTTCAACTTTTAATCAAATTGCTGTTGAACTCCCACTCAAAACAATATCTCTCACATTGTTTTAGTGATCACACGAACTAAATCCACCACATCAAAACCGATCATCACGAGAGTTGATGTAGCTTCAATGGCGAATAATCAACATGTTCATCATATCTACTATATGACTCATGCTTTACCTTTCGGTGATCCGTGTTCCGAGACCATGTCTGTACATGCTAGGCTCGTCAAGATCAAACCTTAGCTTCCGCATGAGCAAATCTGGCTTGCTCACGTTGTATACACTCGCAGAATCTAACACACCCGATCATCACGTCGTGCTTCGAAACAACGAGCTTTAGCAATGGTGCTTACTAAGGATGAACACTTTAAAACTTGAAATTGTGTGCTTGAGGGATCATCTTATAATGCTACCGTCGTAAACTAAGCAATACAAGATGCATAAAAGGATTAACATCACATGCAATTCATAATATGTGATATGATATGGCCTTTCTTCTTTGTGCTTCTGATCTCCATCTTCAAGCACGAACATGATCTCCATCATCACCGGCATTGCATCAAGGTCAATGACGCCGCTCCATGGTTGTCGTCCACCAGCTTCAACTATTACAACTACTTTGAATAGACACGCGGGTCTTACCAGAATTTAAAGACAACCATATGGCTCCTGCCGGTTGCCAACTTACAATAAGGAACATTGCATACATCAAATATAATCACAATCATGGCCATATCACATCACAAGACACCCAAAAACAAAGTTAGACGCCTCTAATTTTCTTTGCATATTTTACATGGTTTGGGGCTTTCAATAAGTGTCGTTCTAACTTACGAACAAGAACCACAACATTGATACTAGTATTGTCAATCACCCGTTGTAAATTGAATCTTAACTATGTTGGGAGAAACAGGCACCCGCAAAGCCACTTATGCAATACAAGTTGCATGTCAAGCGTGGAGCAAGTCTCATGAACGATGTCATGTAAGGTTAGCCTGGGCCGCTTCATCCCACCATCCCGCAAGATGCAAAGTACACAAGAAGCAATCCACAACAAAAGCATCAACGCCCACAATGACTATTGTGTTCTACTCGTGCAACAGATCTACATATAGACACGGCTTTGACACCACTGTAGGGGTTCGTAGCATGGAAAACAAAAAAATTCTACCGCATGCACACAAACAAGCCAAGATATATCTACTAGATTGTAGCAACGAGTCGATAGAGGAACTCACCCTCGAAGATTCCAAAGCGGTTAACGAGAGCGGATTCTCGTGGGTGATGTAGTCGTACTCTTTCCGATCTCAAGATCGCGTAGACGATCCTTCCTACACAGTGTTCCAAGAAAGCCTGCAATGGTCACACGTTCGGTACTCGATGAAGACCTTCCTCTCCCTTGTTCCAGCAGGCAGCGGAGGTTGTAGCACTCTCCTCGTGATTCCGACAGCACGACGACGTGGTACCGGAAGTAGATGGGAGATCTTGCAGGGCTTCGCCTTAAGCCGGAGCGAGTATGGTGGACTATGAGAGAGATCCTCGGTGATCTAGGGTTTAGACGCACCAAGGAGGAGGGTCTAGAGCCGGCGGCTAGGGCTTGGAGCAGCCCAAGTCGGCGGCTAGGGTTTTCCTAGGCGGCAGCAGCGGCAGCAGGAGGTGGCGGCGCCGGGGCTAGGGTTCGCAAGGCGTGGAGGTGTGTCCTTTCAAATTGGTCGTTTGACTTTTCAAATTGGCGTTTGACTTTTCAAACTAGGATTTGATTAAACCCTTTATTTTGTTCAGCGATGACACTTAGTACATGATGCAATCATTTCAACTTGATATGACACATTCATATACCCTTCCCCTCCGGAGTGCCGGACATTTCGGAACCTTCTAGAACATTCCCGATGAAAACACCGAAACCATTCTCCAACCCCGAAACAGAACTTTCCTTATATGAATCTTATTCTCCATACCATTCCGGATCTCCTCGTGATATCCCGGATCCCATCCGAGACTCCGAACAACATTCGATCTCTTACTCATCATTCCATAACTACTCAACAACATCTAATCCTTAAGTGTGTCTCCCTACGGTTCATGAATTATGCGGACATGATCGAGACACTTCTCCGATCAATAACCAATAGAGGAATCTGGAAATTCATATGGCTCCCACATATTTCTATGATTACTTTCATAATCGAATGAACCACTTACATACGATACCAATTTCCCTTTGTCTCATGATAGTTTACTTATCCGAGGTTTTGATCACAAGATCTCTGATACCTAGTTCAACCTCGTTCGATAAGTACTCTTTTCTCGCTCCGTGGTATGTGATCCCTTGTGAGCCAGTCACATGCTTGCAAGCTAATTGGATGACATTCCACCGAGAGGGCCTGTGAGTATATCTATCCGTCATATGGATGGACAAATCCCACTCTTGATCCATGTGTCTCAACCCATACTTTCCGAACACTCAATGCCACCTTTATAGCCACCCAGTTACGGTGTGGTGTTTGATGTCATCAAAGCATCCTTCCGGTGATGGTGATAAGCATGATCTCATGGTCGAAGGAATTAGGCTACTATGTATCAGAAAGCTTATAGCAAATGAACTATATTAAATGACTTGATCTTTATGCTACGCTTAACTATAGGAGTATGTCCATCACATCATTCCCCTAATGATATGACCATGTTGTTAATAACATCTCTATGTTCATGATCAGGAAACCATGATCATATATTAACCAACAAGCTAGTTTAACAAGAGGCTTTACTAGGGACTCTTTTATGTTTACAAATCACACAAGTATTAATGTTTCCGGTTAATACAATTATAGCATGGTATGTAAACATTTATCATAAGTATGAAGATATGATAATAACCACTTTATTATTGCCTCTTGGGCATATCTCCAACAAGTAGTAGAATCCAACAGATTTCTTGAGGAGAAGTTCAAACCTGCATAAAAGTCTGGATAATCATCCAAGCAGTGAGTCCATGAGTAGGGCAATTTTTAACCAAAGATTTCATTATTTCCCAAGCTGGAGCAACATGTTCACTATCAAGTTGTTTAAATTTCATAATGTCACTTCTCATAGATATAATCTTAGCAGGAGGATAGTGCTTTCCAATAAAAGCATCTTTGCACTTAGTCCAAGAATCAATATTGTTTTTAGGCAAAGAAAGCAACCATTATTTAGCTTTTCCCCTCAAGGAGAAAGGAAAAAGATTGAGCTTAATAATATCTCCATCTACATACTTATACATTTGCATCTCACAAAGTTCAACAAAGCTATTGAGATGAGCAGCAGGATCATCAGAACCAACACCAGAAAATTGCTCTCTCATCACAAGATTCAACAAAGCAGGCTTAATTTCATAAAAGGTAGCATCAGGAGCAGGTGGAGCAATAGGAGTGCTTAGGAAATCATTGTTGTTAGTGCTAGTGAAGTCACACAACTTGGTGTTCTCACCAGAGTTCATTTTGGCAAAGGTGGGCAAGGCAAAAACAGCAGCATCAGCTAGAGCAGGGACTAATTTTTTTGTGTTTTTGAATAAAGAAAGCAAACAAAACTAGACTAATTGTTTTGAGAGTTTTTGAAAAGAGGCAAACAAGACCAAGAAAAGAAACAAAGCAAACTAAAAACAAAGTAAAGAGAAAGGAAGTGAAGGACTCCCCTTGTGAAGACTTCCTTAGCCTCCCCGGCAACGGCGCCAGAAAAGCTTGTTGGCTGCGCTGAGTTGATGTAGGAGTGCTTCGTTGGGAACCCCAAGAGCAAGGTGTGAAGTAGCACATCAGCAAGTTTTCCCTCAGTAAGAAACCAAGGTTATCGAACCAGTAGGAGGAAGGAAACGTCACATAGGTGTTGCAAGCAACACGGAGACCTACACAACACAAACTCAAGACTTTGCCCCAACGAATCAGTTAGGTTGTCAAGCTCACCGGTTTGCTATAACAAATGATTAAACATATGGTGTGGAAGGTAACGGTGGTTTGCAGCAAGTAAACAAGTAACAGTGGAAGATGTATCAATGGTAAAGATTGGACTGGGGTCCATAGTTCACTAGAGGTGCTCTCCTTAAATAAACAACATGGCATGAAGGGTAAACAAATTACAGCGGGGCAATTGACACGAACTGAGCAAGGCATAACAATGCAATTACTAGTGAGAAAGATCTTATGAGGTTGATTGGGCAATACAACAAGATACATAGACCGCCATCCAACTACGTTTATGACTAGAAGTCCACCTTCAGGTTATCATCTGAACCCCCTCCAGTATTAAGTTGCAAGCAATAGACAACTTCTTTAAGCAAAGTGTGTAAGGTAAACGGTCCACATGTTCCATGAACAAGAGACCGTTGTTTTCTCCCTAGTAGAAACAGCACATCTACAACCGAAGAGATTATTTTCACATCCCTTAGAAACTAGAGGCATGAACCCACTATCGAGCATAAATACCCCCTCTTGGAGTCACTAGAAACTACTTGGCCAAGATAGCTACTAACAACGGAGAGCATGCAAGATCACAAACAACACAGACATGATAGAATCATAAAGATAAAACCATTAATCAAACCAACATAATAATCTCAATATCCATCGGATCCCCACAAACACAACATGCATGATTACAAATAGATTAGATCTTGATCATGAACGGAGCTCACAAGATCTATACATGAAAGCACAAAGGAGGAGATACAACCATCTAGCTACTACATGGACCCATAGTCCAACGTGGAACTACTCACGCATCATACCAGAGAGAAGGCCTCCGGGATGATCTCCCCTCCGACAGGGTGCCGGGAAGAACTTCATATCCCCCCAATCTAGGGACGATGGTGGCGGCGGCTACAGACGGTTTCGTGGATTTCTCATCGGGTGCCCAGGGTTTCTACATCGGGGGATTCTTATAGGCGAAGGGGAAGACCGAGGCGGCCGCCAGGGCGACCAAACCCTAGCCAGGAGCAGGGTGGAGCCCACCCACGCCTAGGGTGGGTCTGGCCCCTCTAGCCGGCCCCTCGGGCTCTCCTGTGGACTTCTTGTTCCCCACGTAAAGTAATTGACTTTGACGTTTGTCCCATCCAATTCCAAGAATATTTATTTACTAACTTTTCTGAAACCAAAAACAGCAGAAAACAGGCATCTGGCACTGTTGCAACTTGTTAGTAGGTTAGTACTAGAAAACATGTAAAAAGCACCTCAAAGTGTGGACAAGTAAATCAAAGTAGATACTAAACAAGCATGGAGCATCAAAAATTATAGATACGTTTCCAACGTATCATGATGCTGCAAGTTTCCACCATGATTAGGCATGGATGAGGCTAGCGGCCCATGCGTTTCTCTAACACACATACATAACTCCATGGACTTACAGGCTCCCCTTTTATTTCACACCGACGACATCCGCAAACAAAAGATCATGATATCAACTGGGTACAATGTACATGTGCAATGTTGAAAGCATTCCCCATGACAGCACGGTTCTGCTAATTCCCAACTTATAAGTGCAAGCATATACAACATAGATGACATAATTGTTCAAGTTTATTAGGGGCAAGAAAAATAAAGTGTGCCATCAAGTTTGTGAGAGCTTTAATCACTATGTTTGACATAACAATTTTAATTTGGAAGATAGATAAAACAAGAATATACTTGGAATGGTGTAACACACCATGCATAGGAATTTATAGTGGACACTTTGGAATAACTTGTTTTCTTGGGAGTTGGATGCATGAGTAGAGCTTACTCAATACAAGTGGAGGCTAGCAAAAGACTGGGAGCGACCAACTAAGAGAGCAATAGTGGCCATAATCATGCAAAGTGACAAAACATTACTAATCAAAGTATAAAGTGGTACCTAAAGTCAAAAACTAAATGATCATATAGGCTAAGGTGACTGGTTCATAGTCATAACATGGTGTGAGCATGTGCCAAGTCAACCCAAACAAAGCATCAAAGGAGAATACCACGATACTATGCTTTTGTATGCTAAAACAACGCATGATTCTTTCAAGGCACATTAAGCAATCTCAAATGTTTGGAACAAGTCATGCTACAACAATAATCACTAAGCATAAGGTCAAAGCAACATCTAGGATACATGATAAAGTCTAAGTCACAGTCAAAGCAAGCTCCCTTTTTGTACCACTTAAGCATGAAACTTCCTACTCTTCTCCAACACCAATCAACTTATTTGAAACAACTCACAAATATAATCATCAATAAAGATCAGTGAGCTTGTCTCACAAATCCACAAAGAAGAACTAAAAAGTTCTAAGCTGAAAGCACAAGAAAACTAAGGCTAAACACAGTGCTAGCAAAAGAGAACACTCACAAGACAGTAAGAATGAAACTAGAGTGTTCTAGGCAATGAAGACATAGTGTGTCTCTCTCCAAAATAAGTGTGTTGGGATCCAACCAACTTATTGCAGAAAATAAAGCAAAATAAAACTAAAAACAAAAACAAAGATGCTCCAATAACAACACAACTGTGTATGAAACAATAGAAACGAAGTGTCTAGAAAGACCTGAGATTTTTATTGATAAAGAAGGGGATGCCTTGGGCATCCCAAAGCTTTGACGCTTGTACCTCTTGAATATTTTTTGGGGTGACACGGGGTAACATCCCCAATCTTGAGCTTTTGTCCATTCTTCATCTCATTACATCATTCTTCCCTTACACCTGAAAATTTTCCTTCATACAAAACTTCACACAATCTTCATTGGCAACATTAGTGCATTCAAAAGATAATAAACCTTTGGGTTTAGTTTTAGAACAGCCAAAATTTCACTAAAAACATAAGCTACTGTAGCAATTCCCTCAAAAATCTCAATTTCCCAAAAAGAACCCAAAAAGGAATCAATAAGAAGCGAATGCAAATAATGGCAGATTTCTTTTAAAACAGACCAGCAGGTAGAAACCGATTTTTTCGAAGACCTTTTGTTTCTCAACTCAAAAAGTGTTGAACTAACGAAAGTTAGCTAACAACCTGAGGAATTTATTTATAAAATAACAGCTCAATCCGAATTCTAGAGATTTTACATGAATTGTTACGGTGGAGCACAAAAATCTGTTTTGGGACAACAACTCCCCAAATCTTACTTCCCTCTTATTAGAGGTTATTCTTGGCACAAAAATCAAACAAAAAGGATAAGGAGAGGTTATTACAGAAGTAATAACTTCCAAGACTCAATAAAACTATTGGGTTATCTCCCAAGAAATACTTTTCTTTAATGCCTTTAAGTTAGGCTTGATAGTTTGAGAAGATGCTCACATAAGAAATATGAATTGAAGTAAAAGAGAGCATCAAGAAGCAAATTCAAAACACATTTAAGTCCAATCCACTTTCTATGCATAGGAATCTTGTAAAGAAACAAGTCATGAAAGCACAAAGCAACAAGCATAGGAAATCAAAACAAGCGCAACTTCAAGATTTTGAACATAAAGAGGGGAAACTTAATATTGTTGAGATACATAAAACCATGTTCCCCTCTCTCATAATAACTTTTAGTAGCATCAATAAAATTAACAATATAATTATCACATAAAACATTCTTATCATGAGCCACATGCATAAAATGATTATTACTCTCCACATAAGCATGGTCATTCTTATTAATTGTAGTGGGAGAAAATTCAACAAAATAGCTATCATTATTATTCTCATCACCATAGTCATCAAATATAGGAGGCATATTGTAATCATAATTAATTTTCTCCTCAATAGTAGGTGGACTAAAAATATCATATTCATCATTGTAATCATCATACATTGGAGGTATAGTATCATCATAAGCAATAGAATAGCTATCTTCCCAAGTGTGTTCATTTGTAAACACATCATCATTGGAAGGAACATGGATAGCACTAATAGCACAACAATTATTAATATCATCATTTTCAGAATTGGTACCAAAGAGATTTTCAATATCAAAAGTATTGTGCTTTTCCCAATCATGATCACTACTATAGGTAACAGGCATAGGCACATCATCTAGTTCAGACTCATCAGCAAAAACTATGATAGGAGCAACATGCTTAGGGGAAGATACCGTTTACTCTCTCCTTTTACTCATCTTCTTCTTCTTCTCCTCTTTAGGAGGGAGAGTATTGAAAGGAAGATTCTCCACATACCCTAGTTTATTGTTAGAGAAAATAGAAGAAACTTTGGAGGATTTCTCCTTTTCATTAATAAGAACAAAATATCAGCCCTGTCATATTTTGGTAAAATATCATATTTTATAAGATTTTGTATGTAAGTATTTGTGTGGTAGTTTTCAACATAATAAAGATGACAACCATGAAGGATGCTATTCCTATCAAAAGTACTCATGTCTACCAAAGAAGTTTTTCTTGATAACTCTTCACACCCCAAAAACAATGTAAGTTCATCATTTTGATTATCAGTAATCGCGTTATCACAAATACAAACTTGCAGTAATCATTAGATTAGAAATGTTATTATTATGTCCTAAGCATTGAAAATTTAAATGACCCACTTCATAGCAGAGTTCACAAATAAAAGGATAGAGGGCACAATTTTTTTACCAAGATCATTTAGAGCCTTATACCATGTTCTAGTTTTTTCATTCCAGTGGGTGATACAATATTCTTCTTAGATTTGATTCTTCTCACAAGGTCTATGCATTCCACAAAAATTAACATGCTTATAAGAAATAGTACTTTCAGAAGTTTGAGCATGTTTATTGCAATCATTAATAACATTTTCATTTTCCATGCAAGTATCTTTAAAAGGTTCATGATACATGTCCCATTTTTATTTAGGAGAATTAATATGAGAAGCAAAGGCTCTACAACAATCAACAATAATTTGAGGATCAAGACCATACTTAGCACTAAGCTCTTGAAAATCAGCAATTTCAGCGAAAGACTTAATGCAATCATACTCATAGTTTATACCTGGTTCTTTACCTTTGTCATAATCCCAATCTTCAGTATTTCTTTGAATTGTTTCGAGAAGATCCCACTTAGCTTTAACCTCCTTACTTGTAAAGGATCCCTCTAAACAGGCATCTAGATAGTCCTTGTAATGTCCTGACAGCCTTGCATAAAAAATATTAATAATAATATTACTGGGGAGCTCATGAATGGGACATTTGAGCATTAGTGACTTAAATCTCCCCCAAGCTTGGGCAATACTTTCTCCATCATGAGGATGAAAATTATAAATATAATTCCTATCTTTATGAATTTCATGAGAAGGATAAAATTTAGAGTAAAAGAGAGATTCAAGTTCCTTCCACTCCAAATAATGAGGATCATCTAGTAGCTCATACCACTCCCTTGCTTTGTCCCTAAGTGATAAAGATAATAGTTTCCTCTTAACTTGGTCCATTGAAATACCTGCACACTTGAACAACTCGCATAATTCATGGATAAAAAGCAAGTGATCACCAGGATGGACAGTTCCATCTCCTAAATAATAGTTATCCATAACGCGATCAACAATTTTCATTGGTATTTTAAAAGGGACACTTTCAGTATGTGGATTTAAAATATCACAAGTATCATTAGAATTACCACATATGGGAGATAAAGTATCATAATAGCAAAATTTCTTCCCTAAAGCTGGGGGACTAAAAAGGTCTTTTTCATAAAAACTAGCTTCCCCAAGCATAGCTGTTTCCATGGCATTAGGAACAATGGTGTTCAAAAAATTCATACTAATAACATTGCTATTAGCATGCAAAGAAAGTTCCATAGGTTTTTTAATTTTCTCTTCAAACCACTCATGTTCTAACTTAGGAAAAATGCTAAAAAGCTCTCTAATTTTGTTATTGTTTTCCATTAAGCCTAACTAGTGAAAACAAGAAAAAAATACAAAATTGCAGAATCTAAAGGAAATAACTTCGAGCACTCACACCGGAGGATGTGAGTACCTTTTACCTTACCTCCCCGGCAACGGCGCCAGAAAAGAGCTTGATGTCTACGCACTTCTATTCTTGTAGACAGTTGTTGGGCCTCCAAGTGTAGAGGTTTGTAGAATAGCAACAAATTTTCCTTAAGTGGATTACCCAAGGTTTTATCGAACTCAGGGAGGAAGTGGTCAAAGGTATCCCTATCAAGCAATCCTGCAATCAACATACAAGAAGTATCTTGTGTCCCCAACATGCCCAATACACTTGTCAGGTGTATAGGTGCACTAGTTCGGCGAAGAGATAGTGAAATACAAGTGATATGGATGATTATAAGAAAATAGTTCCAGAAAAGAGCTTGACGGGGTGGAAGAGACTGGAAGCAAGCAAACATGCAACAGATCTAGTTGTAAATGGTGTTTCAATGATTAGAAACAAGGCCTAGGGATCATACTTTCACTAGTGAACACTCTCTCGTATAAATATATTCTCTTCATGATACTACTCTGAACTACTCTATGTTTGGACACTCTAATCCATGGTAGGGCTATAACAGCACTCCTCAAAGTCCGCCTTTCCCAATCTAGATAACCCCACACTATCACCTTGAGCGCTAGATGGTCCCAACAAACACCACAATTTCATAAAGACATCCAACTCCAAATATACTCATGACAAATATTTATGAACTCTAGCCTAAGTGCCACCACGACATGCATGCTGTCACTTTCACACACGTGGGGAGAGTAGAGATCTATTGAAGCACTTGAGTAGCAAGGTAGATCTACTTGATTACAAAGCTCATGACCACAACAAGATCATGCATAGAGAGAGAGATGAACATATAGCTACCGGTAGAGCCCTTAGCCTCGAGGAAGAACTACTCCCTCCTCATCATGGGAATCAACAACGGTGATGGAGATGGTGGTGGAGATCTATGGAGATGGCTCCGGGGGCACTTCCCCATCCCGGCAGGGTGCTGGAACAAAGACTTTCTTTCCCCCGAATCTCCCCTTCAGTGGCGGCGGTAGCGCTGCGGAACTTTTCGTGGCTTTCTGGTCAATGATTTAGGGTTTTTGGGTCAGAGGCTTCTTATAGGTGAAGGAGGCAAGGTCTATGGAGGGCCAGGGGGCCCACACCCCTAGTGGCGCCACCAGGGCTGGCCCTCGCCTGGGGGTGCGACCACCCTGGTGTCCTCCTCCATCTTTGCTTCGTGGTTCCGTGTCATGTCGAGTAAAATAATGACTTTGGCTTTTGTCCCGTCCAATTCCGAGAATATTGATTTTCTGCCTTTTCTGGAACCAAACACAGAAGAAAATAGGCAACTGGCACTGTGGCATCTTGTTAATAGGTTAGTCCTAGAAAACATATAAAAATACCTCAAAGTGTAGACAAAACAAAACAAAATAGATACTAAACAAGCATGGAACATCAAAAATTATAGATACGTTTACGACGTGTCATGCATCCATCACATAGGTTAACTGACCAGCATTGATGAGAATCCTCAAGTTGCGGAACCAATCCGCGAAGTTGCTTCTATTGTTTTTTAACTTTTCTTTCTCTAGGAACACATTAAAATTGATGGTAGGGGCCGCCATGATCTACAACATATTTATAAAGAGTTTAGACTAAGTTTATGACAAATTGACTTCAAATTAAATTCTTAAATTAACTAGGTGAACTACCACTCAAAACAACATCCCTCACATTGTTTTAGTGATCACACGAACCAAATCTACTACACCAAGTCCGATCATCACGAGATATGATGTAGTTTCAAAGGCGAACAATCAACATGTTCATCATATCAATCATATGACTCATGTTTTACCTTTTGGTATTCTGTGTTCCAATACCATGTCTATACCTGCTAGGCTCGTCAAGGTTAACCTTAGTATCTGCATGTGCAAATCTGGCTTGCACCCATTATATGCACGCGTAGAATCTATCACACCCGATCATCACATGGTGCTTCGAAACGACGAGTCTTAGTAACAGTGCCTACTAAGGATGAACACTTTATTACTTGATATTTAGTGAGAGGGATCATCTTATAATGCTACCGTCGCAATCTAAGCAATACAAGATGCATAAAAGGATTAACATCACATGTAATTCATAATATGTGATATGATATGACCTTTCTTATTGTGCCTTTGATCTCTATCTCCAAGAACGAACATGATCTCCATCATCACCGGCATGGCGTCAAGGTCAATGGCGCCGCTTTATGGTTGTCCTCCACCAACAACAACTATTACAACTACTTTGATGAATAGACACGCATGTCTTAAATGAAATTTAAAGACAACCATAAGGCTCCTGTCGGTTGCCAACTTACAATAAGGATTATTGCATACATCTCATATAATCACAATCATGGCCATATCACATCTCAACACAAGCCCTGCAAAAACAAGTTGGACGCCTCTAATCTTCTTTGCATGTTTTACGTGGCTAGGGCTTTCGCATAAGAACCCTTCTAACTTACGGACATGAACCACAATGTTGATACAAGTATTGTCAAGTGCCTGTTGTTAATTGAATCTTCACTATGGTGGGAGAGACAGACACCCGCAAAGCCACTTGTGTAATGCAAGTTGCACGTTGAGCATGGAGAAAGTCTCATGTACGATGACATGCAAGGTTAGCCCGGACTGCTTCATCCCACCATCCCGCAAGATGCAAAGTACACAAAAGGCAATTGATAACAAAAGCATCGACGCCCACAAAACCATTGTGTTCTATTAGTATAATAGATCTATGCATAGACACGACTCTGATACCACTGTAGGGGTTCGTAGCATGGGAAACAAAAAAATTCTACCGCATGAACACACACAAGCCAATATCTATCTACTAGATTGTAGCAACGAGTATATAGAGTACTAACCTTCGAAGATTCCAAAGTGGTTAACGAGATCGGATTCTCGTGGGTGATGTAGTCGTTCACTTTCCAATCTCAAGATAGCGTAGAAAATCATACAGCGTCGTGTTAAAAGGCAACTTCCGCTTCTCGCGTTGTGTTTAGCAGCACTTCCCTTTTGGTCACATCGCTCGTACTTGATAAATACATTCCTCTCCCTTGTTCCAGCAGGTAGTGGAGGTTGAAGATCTCTCCTCGCGATTCCGGCAGCGCGACGGCGTGGTGTTGGAAGTAGAGGGGAAATCCCACAGGGCTTCGCCTAATCCAAAGTGGGTATGGTGGAGTAGAATAGGGCCTTGTCAATCTAGGGTTTAGAGGGCCAAGGTTTAGAGGTGGTCGGTGGCTAGTAGAGGTGCTAGGCGGCGGCTACTTTTAGAGGCTCTAAATTGATGGCAACTTTAGAGGCTGCAACCAATCTAGGGTTTGAGGTGTGGGAGGGAAAGGGGGCGCCATTCCCCTCTATTTATGAGAGGAAGAGGCGGCAAGGGGAGGGGAGTCCTCCCCCAACTCCACTTGCTTGGTCGGCGGCAAGGAGGAGGGAGGAATCCTCCCCTAGGTAGGATTCCTTCCCTCCCTCCACTAGGCAACCATGTTGGGATTTGACTTTTCAAATTGGCATTTGAATTTTCAAACTAGAGTTTGATTTCTCTCTTCCCATTGCCCAGCCAAGTGACCTAGGACATAATGCAACCATTCCACTTTGTCATGACACATCTGTGTACCCTTCCCACTCCGGATCGGTAGACCTTCTAGACCCTTCTAGAACATTTCGGTGAAAACACCAAAACCATTCCCGAACTCCGGAATTGGACTTTCCTTATATGAATCTTATTATCCGGACCATTCTGGATCTCCTCGTGATGTCATGGATCCAATACGAGACTCCAAACAACATTCGGTGTTCTTACTCACATTCTATATCTACTAAACAACATCGAATCCTTAAGTGTGTCTCCCTATGGTTCGTGAATTATGCAGACATGATCGAGATTCCTCTCCGATCAATAACCAATAGAGGAATGTGGAAATTCATATGGCTCCCACATATTTCTACAATTACTTCGTGATCGAATGAACCATTTAGATACGATACCAATTTCCCTTTGTCTCGCGATACTTTACTTATCCTAGGTTTGATCGTCGGTGTCTCCGCATACCTAGTTCAACCTCGTTACTGATAAGTACTCTTTACTCGTTCCTATGATATGCGATCCCTTGTGAACCAGTCACATGCTTGCAAGCCAATTGGATGACATTCCACCAGGAGGGCCTAGAATATATCTATCCATCATATGGATGGACAAATCCCACTCTTGATCCATGTGCCTCAACACATACTTTCCGAACACTCAATGCCACCTTTATAGCCACCTAGTTATGAAGTGGTGTTTGATGTCATCAAAGCATCCATCCGGTGATGGTGATTAATATGATCTCATGGTCGAAGGATTCAGGTTACTATGTATCTGAAAGCTTATAGCAAACAAACTATTGAAATGACTTTGATCTTATGCTACGCTTAACTATAGGAGTATGTCCATCACACCATTCTCCTAATGATATGATCTTGTTATTATTAACATCCAATGTTCATGATTAGGAAACCATAATCATCTATTAATTAACAAGCTAGTATTATAAAGAGGCTTTACTAGGGACTCTTACAAGTTTACAAATCACACAAGTATTAATGTTTCTGGTTAATACAATATAGCATGAATGTAAACATTTATGATAAACACAAAGATATAATAATAACCACTTTTATTATTGCCTCTTGGGCATATCTCCAACAGTTTTAACAAATGTGGACCATGGAGGATAGATCCCCTCAGCAAGATAGAACCCCAATGAATACTCATGGCCATTAACCTCATAGTTGCAAGGAGGAGCTTCACCCTTTATAAGCCTTGAGAAAAGAGGTGACCTCTATAGCACATTGAGAGAGCCAGGTAATCCATAGAATGAATGCCATATCCATAGGTCATTCGATGCAATTGCCTCAAGGATTATTGTTGCATCTTTTTAGTGGCCTTTGGATTGACCTTTCCAACAAGCTGGACAATTCTTCCAGGTCTAGTGCACATAATCAATTGAACCAAACATTCCAGGCCATCCTTGAGCTTCACTCTCAACATGAAGTCTCTCAGTATCTTCTTCACTGGGTGCCCTCAAGTACTCTGGACCGAAGATATCAATCACAACTTTTTAAAACCTTCTCACAACCTCCAAAATTGTGTCCTTCCTAATGCGAACAGAGTCATCAATGTCGTCGGCCAAGCAACCATATGCAAGTACACTCACGTCCACTATGCATTTCATGATTAGGCTTGCACTAATCTCTCTCGATGCACGCCTCCGAAGCTTGAACCAAACATAGTGATCTTTCCATGGCTTTTGTTATTGTGAGGAACAAGTCCTTTTGCATCTGAAACCTTCGTTGGAATTGCTTGTCTTGATAGATTGCACCGAGGTTGAAATAATCCTGCATGATCTGAGCATGTCCCTTGGCTCTATTCTGGTTGATACACGGACAACCGAATTGCGACCCTTTCCCCGCCTCCGAAAATCCTCGTTCATAGTTAGCATTAAAGCCATCTCTAAATCTTTGTCGTCTTCTTCCTCCTCATCCCAAGAAGAGTCATCGAAGATCATTTCTCTCAACCTCTTTGTCTATAGCCGAAGGTGCTCTCAGTCAAGCTGATTGCAATTGAACAAAAGACAAGCCATATAGAAATTCCGTCGAGTACCTTGAGCGTGGTGGAGGTGGAGTTCGTGGCCGGTACCATAGAGCCAAGCAAAAGGGCCGAGGCCTCTGCCAGGGATGCGTGATGACCGAGCTACCCAGTGGTGGTCGTGGAAATCCCGTCGCATGGCCAACATGACGAATGGACATCGATGAAGCTCAAATCCACCGCGGGGCGTAAAGCTCGTCCGGTCGAGGGCTATGGCGGTTTTTTTGGTAGGTTTTGGTCTGCGACGATCGATCTAAACCTTCCTATGCTCTTATGGCCCTTCTATCGTAAGAATCGACCTCGCCATGGCTGGAATCAACATTGAATTGACGAAAGGATCTGGCTCGATGCAGCGGCTCTCGGGACCAATTCTGGCGATAGGTAGCACCGGCAAGTGGGTTGTACAAAGGGGAAAATGGTGGCGGGTGTTTCGGGCTATTGGCGGAGGCGACTGGTGGTCGATGGTGTGAACATCGACGGGACAACGAAGCTGCAACAACGATGTCGAGGACTAAAAATTAAATTCAGCATCTGCGGTCGGTTATATTTGGGGACCGCGAAGGCAAGGACTACAAAATATTCTCTAGCTTTTTGGTATTCGGCTAGAGACCACTGGTGGAAAACTGGCCTCTAGTCTCGGACCGCAACAGGCTCTAGTCCCGGTTTTGGTCCCGGATCGGCAAACGGACTAGAGGCCCCTCTAGTCCTGCTCTACTGATAATAGCCACGTGGCTGTTTCAGCGCCGCGGGGGGCGGAAACCCTCTAGTCCCGGGCCGTAACACCACCCGGGACTATAAGGTTTCCTGCCGCGGCAGAGAATTGTGTGTTTCTCTGCCGCGGCAGAGATTGTGTATTTCCTTTTTTTTGCCATTTCGTTCCTTTTTTGTTTTGTGTTTCACTATAATTTCAAACATATATTTAAGTACACGAAGGTTCCTTTTTCGTTTTGTGTATAAGGAAGTCCTTTTTTTGCCATTTCGTTCCTTTTTCATTTTGTGTTTCACTATAATTTCAAACATATATTTAAGTATACATTGATGATATATCATATCAGCTACATGGAGATCACTAAGGCAAATCGAGTTCCACGTCATCCGCATAATGCTCTCCATGTACATCAAGGACTTCCTTCATCATAAATCCCGCCAGCTCCTCTTGAATTTCTCTTATGCGCTGGTCTGGCTCTAGTTTCTCTCGCAAATCATAAATATAATGTGAGTCAACTTTCCGCTCACTGGTCAACTCGCGGATGTACTCGCAGACATAGTATCCACATAAATGAGTTCCCGGTGGCTGGTGTAAACTCTTCACCATTTTATAAGTTAACTCCTCTTTGAATGGACCTGGTATTTTTTGTCTGAACCGTGTCCAACACCTGCTCGGCAAAGAAAATGAACAAAGGAGTTATTAGTTACTTGATATCAGGAAATGAATGAAGAGGACGATATAATGCGATAATGATTGAAATTACTTATGGAGCATTGCTTTCATGTCACTCCACTTCTCTTGGTCCCAACTTAATGAGTTGTGGACTTCAGCTAGGGAGTTGTCAACTTGAATGTTTAGCAAGATCCAGTGGAATCTGCGGACGTTTACATAAGCATACATGCATAGCTCAGCCAGTAAGCAAAAATAAAATGTGTACAAGATATAAACACTCACTTGAAGTTGTAAGGAAATAGTATTTCCTTAATAAAATTGTTCTTGGTTAAGAACCTGCATATGTCTTCCTCCACGTCCTTGGGGTGATTCTTTAACGTATATTCATTAACGATATATGGGCCAATGAACCCAACGTCGTATCTTCTAGCTCTTTCGCATTCAAGCATCTTCATTCTGCAGAATATAATATCATCATACAAAAGGATATATAGTTAGGATAATATATTAAATGCAATGAACGAGCCGAGCTACAAACTTAATTATAGAAATAAATCACTTACGCATAAAGAGCAACCAATGATAGATTTGTCGAGGCGCTGGTTGTATAACCAAACAGTTTGGTCATTTGAACTCAGACGAGTATGGTTTGAAGTGATGCTCCTTTCTAACGTCCACCAGAAACCAATCTTTCTGATGCTTTTTTTCTGCTTGCGACATGTACCATTCGTGCAGATTTCGCATATGTGTGGATAGATGCGCGAGCTCCTGATTACTGACTAGAGGGTCCCCTTGGACATACTGCCGTACTATATGACCCACTGGCGTATCTTCATAGCCTAAATATTGACCAAGAGACATATTTGCTTCGGTAGCAAGTGCTTTGGCCTGTGATACAGTGATTCCCATAAGTGCAGCATTATTACAGGCTCTGGGGTCCATTATTTGCATATCCATATCCATTTCAGCTCTGAAGGCCTTGTCGAGGTCTGAAATGACTTTGAGCGGTGCGACCGATTGATTCTTCTGTGCTTCGAGCTGGGCAACTTGCTTCCCGCCTTTTGCACTTGTGATTTTTTTCTTCTGTGCTTGCTTAATAATCTCCCGACCATAGTCTGATTCCAGATTCATCGATATCTGGGATGGTTGCTCAAGGAAGGACTTAGCCCACTTTTTGGTTTTTTCATCATATACGGGCTTTGGCTTAGGCTTTTTGGGTGCAAATGCGCCTTAACTTGGGCGGCCATATCTGCGTTAGTTTCTTCATCGGTCTTGTCATAAGGTCTCTTTGGAAGAGTTGGGGGGATGTCAACTATCTTCGCCGTTTGACCTTTCTTTGATGTGGGGCGTGGGGGACCGTCGAACTTCCGTTTCTTCGACGAGGTAGTAGTATTGCACGGAGGCGGAGGCGGAGATCAAGTATTGCGCAGAGGCGAAGATCGAGTTGATGTACTCCTGCTGTGGCGATCATCAGCGGGCCCGGGTGGACTTGGAGGTTGGCTATAATCGGGTTGGGGTGGACTTGGAGGTTGACGATATTCGATGCGGGGTGGACTTGGATTCCTCGGAGTCGGTGGCCTTGGCGCCGAGCCTAGAAAATTGATGTACTTCTTATTCCATAGAATGATGTTGCGCTTGACATCTCCTAGTTTCGTAAGTCCTTCAAGCGTAGCGATTTCAATCTCTAGGTCCCCAAAATCCTCCACTATGTCATCCACCGTGACACGAGCATAGCCTGGTGGAATCGGAAGTGAATGGTGGAGTGCTCCAGGTAGACAAGGTAAAGCAGTGCCGATCGCCACCTTGAAGGACAGGTTGTTCATTGGCTGATGTAGCTCACATTGTGCCATCTCTGTGACATCATCCACGGGGTAGTGAGGAGCCGGTGCATCATCCAGCAGTGCTTGATCATCAACCCGGACCTCCGTGGAAGCAACACTGCTTCTCCGCTGGCTAAGATACAATGCAGGATCATCAGCCCGCGGGTGAGTTGACGACGGTGGCCTTTGGCTAATTTCATGCATGAGGTTCTTCAGATTAGCTAGGTCCTGCTCTACCCTGGAGATCTGGTTTGCCTCCCGGTCCTTCTTTCTCTGACGGCTTCTGTAACTGGCATCGTACTGAGGAAACCCTTTCTTCCACGAGACACCGGCGCCTTTGCCTCATGTTCATCCTCCCTTTTCAGGATTCCCTAGGGCGTGTCACCGCCGTTTCTCTCTCGGGACGGAACAATCCCAATTGAGCATCGTTCATTGCTTGAATAAGGTCTTGGGAGGGTTTTAGAATTTTTTCATGAAATAATGTCTTCCCTATTTCTGGGTCCAACGATCCTCCGTGCCCGTACCACCAGTGCTTTGACCTCTCGGGCCATCCATCTGTACCAGGAGTGACGCCTCTAGCCCTCATTTTCTTCTCCATAGTTTCCCGCTTAGGGACGGCACTCTTGTAGCCACTTGTCCCCATTTTATGATGGTATTTCTTTTGGGCAGCATTTAACGCGTTCTTTGCCGACTTTGCCTTTGCTTTATCAGATTTCTTGTACTGTACAAAATCGGTCCACTCTTCTCTCAACTTCTCGTTTACACCTTTGAAGTCTTGAGTTTTCTTTTTCGCGACATATTTCGCGTATAAACTTTTCTTGTGGTTCCGGTATAGTTCATCCATCTTGCTCAGAGCCCACTCCTTCATCCATTTATCTGTTTGCATCATTTATAAATTATTTCATTTGTAAATTTATTTTTTTAATTCAAATCAAATATAAAACTTTGGAAAATCATATCTTTTATTGTAAAAATCCAAATAAAACAAATAATATGTCTATTATTATCAGAAAAATATAAATAATCTTAATATAATATCCATTTATATGTTTGAATCATTTATAAATTATTTCATTTGTAAATTTCTTTTTTTAATTCAAATCAAATATAAAATTTTGGAAAATCATATCTTTTATTGTAAAAATCCAAATAAAACAAATAATATGTCTATTATTATCAGAAAAATATAAAAAATCTTAATATAATATCCATTTAGTCCCGGTTGTAGTCACAAACCGGGACTAAAGATATTTCCCGCCATTTCCCACCGCTTCCCGCCAAGTTTTCCCGTCCTTTCTTTTTTACGAGAGCTTTTAGTCCCGGTTGTAGTCACTAACCGGGACTAAAGATATTTCTCGCCATTTCCCAAAGCTTCACGCCAAGTTTTCCCGCCCTTTCCCTCTATATCTAGGGCGATCGCGCCATGGCTATCCACACATCCACACCTTCCTCTCTTAGAACAATGTACAACGCCTACTGGGCCATTCTGACCCTCGAGGAGACCGAGGCGCTGTGGGCCTCCAACTACCCTTGTCCGCCGGTCTACCGGTTGCCCGCCGGCTGGATGCTGAGCGTTGGAGGGGTTCCTATCCCTCCTGTCCCTCAAGGTTCCGCACGCCAGGCGGCCATCACAAACCACTTCTACCACGAGCTCACGCCGGAGCAGCGGATGGATCCCTAGTGGGATCCCGACAACTACGACACCTAGAATGCCTTCTTTGCTAATAGGCGGGAAAGGGAGCTCGCCAGGTATGAGGGTGATGGCCTCCCCGGTGAACCACAACGAAGCCGACCGCCGTCTGTGGTGGGCGAACCGTACTATCATCGGAGTGATGCGCTACATCGCCGGGGGAGACCATCCTCGCATGCGGTTCCCACAAGTCCACCCGCCATAGAGCCACAAGAAGGCCCCACCCTCGCCCGGCGGTAGCGGCATCGTCTTCCAGGAGACCCCTCTCCCGCCCGCCGTGAATCCGAGGCCGGAATGGCCCCTGGTATATGCCATGGTTGGGCTGAGGATCCCCGGAGTGGCAGGTGATGATGACGATGATGAAGGAGACCCTGAAGCTGCGTACTATAGGACTAGGCATGATTATGACTAAAGGGGGCGGCTTTAGTCCTGAGTGTTAGCTAGTCCCGGTTTGTCCCGGTTTTTAATATTAATAAATGTCTTGAGTGTTATCTAAATATGAAGATGTTTTATTTAGAGGAAAAGGCCTATAAATAGAGCATGCTGGATCGAGAAGCCTATAAATAGAGGGAAATGCCTATAAAGAGAGGGTTCATCTTTAGTCCCGGATGGAGAAACCAACCGCGACTGAAGGGATTGCGGTAGACTGGGCCGGGCAGCACTAATAATAGGGGTGAGTGTCGACATTATGTCGTGCGGCTTGTACCTTGTCCCGGATGGTGTCACCAACCGGGACTAAAGATGAACCTTTAGTCCCGGTTGGAGAAACCAACCGGGACTAAACATGAGTCAGCACTAATAATAGGGGTGAGTGTCGACATTATGTCATGAGTGTCGACATTATGCCGAGCTGCTTGTACTATAAATAGTCATCCTTGTGAGTCCAGTCCTCCAGCCAGTTTGAGGCATCTCCAAGATGGTTTTCGAGAGCAGGGACACCACTACGGCTTGGGGAGATGCGCCAAGCCCCT
Organism: Avena insularis; assembly: GCA_023614405.1. Lineage (NCBI taxonomy): Eukaryota > Viridiplantae > Streptophyta > Magnoliopsida > Poales > Poaceae > Avena > Avena insularis. Next base: position 21,568,574 of record CM042689.1, on the reverse strand, counting down.
CCTCCGCATCTCCAAGAAACTGGTCATCGAGGCATTCCCTAATATGTGAAACTAGTTAGCTCCCAAGCGTATTGATCTAGTAAGAGAAGTTACAAGCTGCAAGATGGTTTTCGAGAGCAGGGACACCACTACGGCCAGTTTCAGGGAGATGCCACCGAGCCTGGGCCTCCCAAGATCTCCAAGAAACTGGTCATAGAGGCACTCCTAATATGTGACCTCACGCTTGGAGATCAGATCTTAATGGTAAGTATGAACCGGGACTAAAGGCCCCCTTTAGTCCCGGTCCATACAAAACGGACTAACACACTCAAGATTGTTTGCACAACACTATAAAAATGGACACATGGAGCATCTTCACTCATAAAATGTTACAATTATTACACATCATTTCTTCGCGTGTGTTCCTTTCTGATCCCGCCGTATCCATGGAGCATCTTCATTCATTAACATGATGCTTGGGTCATCCTTCACCGCGAAGGGCGGAATTTCATGAAACTAATCACAATCTTCTGACATGTCTGTCTTGTCCTCCACTCCCACGATGTTTCTTTTTCCTGAAAGAAACATGTGGCGCTTTGGCTCATCGTCTGTTGTATTCTTTTTCTTATTTTTTCTTTTTCTAGGTTTGGTAGACATGTCCTTTACATAGAAAACCTGAGCCACATCATTGGCTAGGATGAATGGTTTGTCTAAGTACCCAAGATTGTTGAGATCCAACGATGACATTCCGTATTTCTTGTCTACCTCAACCCTCCTCCTGTCAGCTTGACCCATTTGCACCGAAACAAGGGGACCTTAAAAATAGGTCCATAGTCAAGTTCCCATATCTCCTCTATGTAACCATAATATGTGGTCTTTGACCCATTGTTGTCTGTTGCATCAAAGCGGACACCACTGTTTTGGTTGGTGCTCTTTTTATCTTGGGCTATTGTGTAAAATGTATACCCATTTATCTCGTACCCTTGGAAAGTCGATATAGTCAAAGATGGTGACCTAGACAACAAGTATAGCTGATCTCCAAGAGTGTTGTTTTTTATGAGATGTTGCAACCAACCGCCGAAACTCTTCATGTGTTCATCTCTAATCCAAGAGTCATGCTTTCCAGGGTTGTTGGAGCGTAAGATTTTCTTGTGTTCCTCGATATATCGGGCTGCCAAGATAGAATTCTATAGAACGGTGTAATGTGCTTCGGTGTAAGAATGTCCGTCCCTACATATTATTGATTTCATTCCTAGAGTACCCTTTCCACTCAGTCTCCCCTCATACCGCGATTGAGGAAGACCAATCGGCCTAAGGTCAGGAACAAAGTCAACACGAAATTCAATGACCTTCTCTGTTCCATAGCCCTTGGAGATGCTTCCATCTGGCCTAGCACGGTTACGAACATATTTCTTTAAGATTCCCATGAACCTCTCAAAGGGAAACATATCGTGTAGAAATACAGGACCGAGAATGGAAATCTCTTCGACTAGGTGAACCAGCAGATGTGTCATAATATTGAAGAAGGATGGTGGGAACCCCAACTCAAAACTGACAAGACATTGGACCACATCATTCTGTAACCGTGGTAGATCTTTAGGATTGATTATCTTCTGAGAGATTGCATTGAGAAATGCACATAGCTTCACAATGGGTACTCGAACATTATCTGGTAGAAGCCCCATCAATGCAATCGGAAGCATTTGCGTCATAATCACGTGGCAGTCATGAGACTTTAGGTTTTGGAACTTTTTTCTGCCATATTTATTATTCCCTTTATATTCGACGAGAAGCCAGACGGGACCTTAATACTGCTTAGGCATTCAAAAAATATTTCCTTCTCTTGTTTGGTAAGAGCGTAGCTGGCATGACCTTGAAACCATTCTGGATGCAGGCCATCTGGGTCTTTCATACGTTGATGGTCCTTTCGTGCTTCCGGTGTATCTTTTGTCTTCCCATACACGCCCAAGAAGCCTAGCAGGTTCACGCAAAGATTCTTCGTCACATGCATCACATCGATTGCAGAGCGGACCTCTAAGAATTTCCAATATGGTAGCTCCCAAAATATAGATTTCTTCTTCCACATGGGTGTGTGTCCTTCAGCGTCCTTCGGAACAGATTTTCCGCCAGGACCCTTTTCAAAGGTTACCATTTTATCCAAATCTTTGACCATATCAAATATATCAGCACCAGTACGCTCCTTAGGCTTCATCTGGTGACATGCCAGACCGTTGAAATGCTTGCCTTTCTTTCTTAAGGGATTCTTGTCCAAAAGAAATCGACGATGCTCATTGTATACATTATTCTTACAATATTCCAAATATATACTTTCAGTCTCATCTAAACAGTGTGTGCATGCATTGTATCCCTTGTTTGACTGTCCTGAAAGGTTACTAAGAGTAGGCCAATCATTGATTGTTACGAAAAGCAATGCTCGGAGGTTAAATTCTTCCTGCTTGTGCTCATACCACACGCGTATCCCGGGTTCGTGCCACAACTGTAAAAGTTCTTCCACTAATGGCCTTAGGTACACATCAATGTCGTTGCCGGGTTGCTTCAGACCTTGGATCAACACTGGCATCATAATGAACTTCCGCTTCATGCACAACCAAGGAGGAAGGTTATAGATGCATAGATTCACGGGCCAGGTGTTGTGACTGGAGCTCTGCTCCCCAAAGGGATTCATGCCATCTGTACTTAGACCGAACCTTAAACTCCTTGCGTCATCTGCAAAGTCTGGGTACTTTCTATCGATTTTTCTCCATTGCGACCCATTAGCGGGGTGTCTCAACATCACGTCTGACTTACGTTCCTCTTTATGACATCGCAACAACTTGGTGTGCTCATTGTTTCTGAATAAGCGTTTCAACCGTGGTATTATAGGAGCATACCACATCACCTTGGCAGGAACCCTCTTCCGGGGGGCTCGCCCTCAACGTCACTAGGGTCATCTCGTCTAATCTTATATCGAAGTGAAGTGCATACCGGGCATGCATCCAAATTCTCATACTCCTCACCGCGGTAGAGGATGCAGTCATTAGGGCATGCATGTATCTTCTGAACCTCTAAACCTAGAGGGCAGACAACCTTCTTTGCTTCGTACGTACTGGCGGGCAATACGTTATCTTTTGGAAGCATATTCTTTATCATTTTCAGCAACTTTTCAAATGAGGAGTCAGGTATAGCACACTCAGCCTTCCATCGCAGCAATTCCAGTGTGCTGCCCAGCTTTTTCAGACCATTTTTGCAATTTGGGTACAACAACTTTTTGTGATCCTCTAACATGTGATTGAACTTCTCCCTATCCTTTTCAGTTTCACAATCTCTTCGTGCATCGGCAATGGTCCGACCAAGATCATCAAAGGGTTCATCATATGTCTCTTCTTCATCCTCCCCTTCAGCATCCCCCATGGAAGTATCTCCGTACTCAGGGAAACCATGATAGTTGTCATTCTCCTCCTCTTCTTTATTGTCTTCCATTATAACCCATCTCTCTCCGTGCTTGGTCCAACAATTATAAATGGGCATAAAGCCGGACTTCAACAGGTGGTTGTGAAGGGTTTTTAAGTCAGAGTAATCCTTCTGATTCCTACATCCATTACATGGACAGAATACAAAACCATTGCGCTTGTTTGCATCAGCAACACGGATAAATTAATGCACGCCATTAATAAACTCGCCAGAGCGTCGGTCAGTACCGTACATCCATTCCCGGACCATCTGCATTATAGTAAAAGTATATCAAAAACCATTACACAACATGATAAAATTATTACAAGTTATATTGAGAGCTTCTAGAGCATTAATTTTGAATTTTGAAAAATTTACATGCACCAATTTGTGAATTGGAGAAAACAATCAACATGATAAATATGGAGTTTTTTATTATTGTTCTATCAGTGAAAACCTCATTCCATTCTAAGCTCTGAAACTCTAAAATTACACATTTTAATTTTCAGTAACTATGTGTCTAATCAAAATTTGTTACACATGTATATCAAAATCCTTCTACCTACTTCTAGAGCATGCATGCATTGATCCATATCTCTATACTTCTAGAGCATTATAGAGCTAAAGTAGCAATAAGAGATGAAAGAATAAAATTCTAACCTTTTAAAGCTTTGGATTTAGGTGTTGCAAACTAAATCTTGAAAAAAAAATGGCATGAACTCTCTTGCTTATTTGAGAAAAATAGCCACCATATGCTTTAGGGCAGCAGGACAGAAAGCAGAATATATAGTGATGAACAACTAGTCCCGGGCCGTGATACGACCCAGGACTAATAGTCCACGAAAAGACCAGCTGACCTGCTTCAGGTTATTAGTTCCGGGCCGTAATACGGATCGGGACTAATGATCTGATCCGGCCCGGGACTAGTGACTACGGCCGTTTCTAGCCGTTAGAGGCCTCACGGCTCGGGACTAGTGCTCCCACTAGTCGTGGGCTGTGACAGGCCGGGACTGCTGGTCTTGTTCACGTCAAACCGAAGATGGTTTTTTCAGTAGTGAACGGTCTTGGTTAAAGCTATTTTTTTTGCTTCGCTAGATATGCTCTGAGAGCCCTACGATTAGATTATACAACAACATAAGCAGCAATCGGTAGGGTTGGGCGCACTAATCTATCTTTTTGACCGACTAATTCAAGGTCTTCCCTCATTGACTGCTGCAAGCTTTTCCATTCGATCGCCTCGAATTTTTTTCTTCGCTTCACATCTGCTTTTCCGTATCCAGCGGGGCTACTCTGTCCCACTTCTTCTCCTCTTTTTCCATAGGGGCGGCTACTCCGTCCTATAAAAAACGACCGCTGCTCGTCGAGCTCAGCGCACAGAGCCGGCACGTCCAGCAGCTCCGTCCACCTACGTCGTCCAGCGACTCGCGAAGACCACCTTGCCCAACGCCGGCGCGCATGGAGCCCGTCGTCGCAAAGTCCTTCCCCGTGGCGCTTGACCAGCCGCAGAAGGCGCAGCTGGGGCATGACCCGGAGCAGCGCGGATGGGGTCGCTGGGCGTTCCTGGCGACAGTGGCGCTCGTCGTCACCGGCAGCTTCGCGTGGGGCGTCTACCAGGCGCGCCACAGCCCGCGGGACCTCGCCTTCGTCATCGTCACCTACGACCTCGTCGCGGTGCTCTGCTGCTGCCTCGCAAAACAGATAGTCCTCCGGCGCGACGATCCGGAGGCGGCGCCCGAGCGGCGGCGGGTCAGGATCGTCGTGCGGGTGGTCTCCCTGGCGCTCGCCGTCATCATCGCCGCCCGCGTCTCCTTCGCGATGCCGGACCTCCGGCTGAGGATCGCCGTCTTGGTGATCTCCGGCGTGGGCGTCGGACTGTCCTTCTACTTCTTTGCCCGTGAGGACGCCGGACGCCAGACGGACAACGAGCCTCTCCTCAAGGCGTCCCCGGAGCGGAGAGTTTGAACTGTTCTATACGTGCGTTGCTATGCTACAAATATTGTGTATGAAGATATTTTTTAACTCGCTCGTTTGCATTTGTGTGGATGTTTAGCATCAAGGGCTATGTGTATATGTAATGTTTGAGAATCATGCATAATAAAATAACAGTTTTGCTAGAAATAAGACACCTAATTTTTAGTTATGTTTTAGTCGTCTCTCTCGCCATTGAATATACCTCGCGATTCGTGTAACATAGTACTAGTTACACATGAGTTGCAACTATGTTATAACTGAGAATTTAATGAGTTGAAACTAAGAATTGGTATAAATTTTATTAGTTGCAACTGAGAATTAGCATAAAATAGGAGAATGACATTAGTGATTTAAACATAACTAAAAATCAGACGCTTGATATCTAGGTGCTCCCATAAGATAACTTGCTTTTCTATGTGTTTCTCTCAATACATTTGACATGAAAACACCCATAATAGGAAAATACACCCATATGTTTGAACTATTCTATATGCTGGCTCAATAAAAGATAAACGTGTAATACTTGTACTTGAAAAACACCCATATATAGGAAATGGCTAAAAGATTGATCTCCCGGGATAAATTGTTAAAAAATTATTATTTCCAAATTTGATTAGTTTTGATTTTTCTCCTCTATCAAATCAATTTACATTTCCGTGAGTGTTAAGTAAAAAAACTATACGCTCCTTTTTTGTCTATTTCCGTCAGCCAATCCATTCTTTTGGAAACTCTTCCGGCTGATTCATGAGCATATAACCAAAGCCCGGTCTTTCACCTATACTAGTTGAATGCTCCTGTATTGCTACGACTATTTTTATTATTTTTATTGTCACATTGACCATATCTAAACATAAGATACACGTAAATGTTCAGCATGTAAAGAAAATAGCCACATGGCATTTGGAAAACATTAAACATTTCACTTCTATATAATTCAAGAACATACGTATACTCCTAAAATTAACATGAACAGTATTCATGAGACGACGCGATGCTACGTGAAAGCTTGGCTTCACCCATGTATCTCAATAACTAATGGAGTTTTTGACCGACTTTCCTTGTTTTTTCCTTTTCTTATTTTCTACTATCTCTGTTTCAAATTAGTTGATGCAGACTTTTGATCTTTCTGCTTTCATTAAATGAAGAAGCTTGATGGTGACCTTTATCCATCATGTCATCTTTTGCTCCACCATTATTGTGTTGTGACTCATGTTCCCTCTTCCGTTCTCTCTAGGGAAGATCACGCCACCTCTGGTTTGTTTCCATACTCTGTGGCCAGAAATGTTTTTAAAGCAAGTTATTGTCATTGCTCAAAACATGAGAGGGAACAAATAATTATCGACAATGATGCTTAATTAATGTCGGATGCAACCAACATTGACCTTAGGAATTCACGGGACATTATGCACCACGTCTAAAACTTTCCTGCGGTAACACAAAACAAAACAATTTTGTGATGCAGCATAACACAAGAGATAAATGTAGCAACAAACCATGTACCTTTCTCCTTCTCACATGTGTATAATCTTGTAATCAACATGCAGCTTGAGTACCAGAAAAATCAATACGGGCGTCCAAACAGATAAAAACAAAAGATCATTGCCTCAGTTCTCATATCTTATCAATAGCAAAAGCCAGTTAAACGGACGCAAGCCAGTCCATTTTACTATGGTCAAGGAAAATTTGCAAAGGATAATCCACCTCCTTTCTCTCCAGGGTCCAATAATGACTCTAGCTCTTATTTTTTCTTCGGTGTTCTCTCTTTGCACTTTTTTGGGATAAAATTGATCTAATCACTGCCTCCACCCACAGTTCCGCACTACTGAACTTGATGTATCTTAGTCAGAGTACTAAGATGAAAATTTGAATATGGGAGTTCAGACTTAGAAATTGTGCACACTGCCCTCGCTTTTTAAAATACTGATGAGCAGAGATCCAATTCGGCTCACAGTGCACATGAATCAATTGTTTGAAAACATATATTAAAATATGAAAAAAATTGTAAAAGATATCCGCATGTACAATTGTATACTAAAAGGGCTAATTTATGTCACCTAATTACCTGAATGTCCCCATTGCAAAATGAAAGATTTCGCGGATGTCAAATTATGCATCAGATTATTTGCAACACAAATGAGAATATAGGAAGCATGTGACAATGAGCACTATGCACGCAATAACAATGGTTGCAACAATAAATAGTTGTTGTATATAAGTTTACAAATATGTGTTGGCAAAGCTCCTCCAACAATTACTCACTTGTTCCCAAAATATGTTGTATATTAGTTTCGTTTAAAGTCAATATTTAGATAATTTTGTCAATTATGTTAAAAAAATATAAATATCGATAATACCAAATACATACAATATGGAAGTACTCTTCATGATGGTTCTAATAATTTTGAATTGATATTATAGAAGTTTACGACCAAAAATGATATCTGTAGTTGTTGGTTTTTTTTTGATATATTGTATCAAAATTTGCATAGTTTGACCGGCTACTATATTTATAAGATCATGACGGTTCTATAACCACTTTATTTTTGTTCCATACCGCATTCTTTTCACACTGACCACAATCGCAATACGGTGACACCACAATATCACAAAAGTGGGACAAGAACCATATTCAACATGGAGAAACACAAAACACAATCTTGTGGACAAAACAATATAGATCTTTTGTGTCATGTATGCAAGTATGTAAGTTGGTTTGTCGTGGTGACAGATCTAGGAATAAAATTAATATGAGTTATGTTAAGAGAGTACTAATATGAGTTGGAGGTGTGCGCGGGTGGTATAATCTCAAAGTTTATGGGATTGGCGGAATATGTTGGTGTATTCTTGAGCCTCATTAGCATATATGCCTAGCCACAAGACTTAAAGGGTATAAGACTCTCATAGAGATAGGGAAGGATACGGAATACAAATCTTGGGAAATAGCCAGCTAAACACAGGCATAGCTGCGCATAGCCTATCCACCGTTGATTCTCCTTTTGATATAGGGATCACATGTATCCAGACCCAGGATGTTGGCTCAATAGTAACGCCGTTAGTGTTCCTTTGATGCATGCATGAAGCCCTAGCAAAACAAAGCTTATCAAATTTCATTTAGGTGAGGCAAACCCTAATATACAACATGCGGTAAACCCTAACCCTAATATACTACATGGTAAACCCTAATATACTACATGCATGAAGCCCTAGCAAAACAAAGCTTATCAAATTTCATTTAGGTGAGGCAAACCCTAATATACTTTTGTTCTCAATCCCTTCTCATTTTAGATGCTAAAACTTTTATAGCCAAAACAGTGTGCTAAATTGGAACCCATGCCAAACCCTAGATTCTTGCATGCATGCACAAAACTAACACTGTTACCTCATCCATGTTCCACCCCACTTCCATCTAGAGGTTGCATGCATTTGATCCCTAAATCCAACGGTGCTCTGCCTATGCGCAGCTACGCCTGTGAGTAGCAAATCCGCGTCGTACAAATCTTATACTACCAAATTAAATATACCTATAACTAATATATATCTAACATAATCAAATAGTACCGCACAAATATTAATATGAATCTCCAAGTATGTAAAGCTACAAAATATCTCTATAACTAAAAGAACCTTAACAAGATGATGTGCTTGTCCCTCATAGTACACCACGACTTTGTTAAGTGTCTACCACGCCCCGGAGCTCTGAACCAAAATGATAATATTTATACCATTCAAAAATATGATACTAGCTTCGGCCAGACTATGTTTGGTTTCAAAATATATGGAAAAATGTTTGATCTTCTCGGCTTTGCTGTGAGACTACCGGAACAGATTCAGTTACCACACCTGGAACTGGGCCTGGGAAGGTGGACACGCTTGCCCATTTTGCCTCCAAAATCCCTGCCTCTTTCTTGCGGGTTTATAGCTCCCATGCGACGTCTTTACGTGGAATTAGAAGGAACGCTACATAGTTGCAAAGAATAGATTGCATGCGACACTTCTGAAGTGGCAAATAGCTCCCGTGCGACACTTTCACTTAACCTCACGAGACCATCAATGAATTCGAATCAGCTGAGCACAGTAGGACCCACAGCCTCTCCACGTCATGGCGGAACTCACCTGATGTCCACCTCATATCGTGGGACCCATGCTGTGGTTGAAGAGAGCCGTTGGCCCCGATCCGTCCCTGCACCCGAGCACTCCCGCCACCTTTCCAGCATCTCATCCCCTTCCGTTTTCTTCTTCGGCAAGCAAGTGCGCAGGGCGAGGATGTGGAGCCGCTTCCTCCCTCCGCTCATGGCCTCGGTATGGTGCGGTGCCCATGAGGAGGTGCCCGATTGCCCCTCATCACGCCTGAAGCGGCTTGTCACATCCACCGACAAGAACGACAACATTGGCCGGGAATTTGTGAAGTGTGAGAGCAAGCCCGAGCCGGGAAAGGTGAGATCTGAGTGTTCCGAGCGCCAATTTCTCGCTTTTCTTTCGAAATTTCATGCATTTCATTGAATTTTGGATTTAGGGTTCATCTCTGCGATTTCAGGAACTGCCAAAATGTGGGCATTTTGAGTGGCTTGATGAGTACATCGAGCGAATTAGGGTGGAGGTAGCATCCCGGGAGCTCGAAAACCCGTCCGTGGTGGAGCAATTGGGATCTGGCAACCCCATTTCCGCTGGTACTATGGTGGATGCGGAAGTGAAGGCCGAGCTGAAGAAGATGAACAAGAAGCTAAGGCAAATCATCAAATTGAAGAAGCAGGACAATCTGATGGCCGTTTTTTTATTTTTATGTAATTTCTCTCGGATTAGTTTATCTCCTGATCATTAGTCATTAGACAGCGCAATCAGTGTTCGAGTGATGCTTTGTAATGGATGTAATGGTCTATATCTTTGGCTTGAATAAAATGCAACACAAATTCGGGCAAATTTTGAGCTGCTCTGTTTTTAAAATCAGTGTTCCTTCAGTTTCGTCAGCTTCGTCAGTGTTTCTTCAGTTTTATCAGTGTGCAGGGGAGGGAGAGGGGTTGAAAAGTTAAAAAAAACAATTGACGAGGAGTGATTGAAAAAGGCCAGGCCCAAATAGAACTTAGCCAGGCCAAAATGGTCGTATCCAGGCTCAATAGTAACTACTTGTAGATTTTGCAAAAAAATGGTACTCATGTTACAATCTAACTAGGGACGTGTGGATCTGCAGATACTCGTGCTCAGGTCGCAATCTTTTATTTTTTGCGAAAGTAAATATATAAATGAAGGCCAAGGGCATCCATTTAACTAACATAACTTGGGCGCCCCTTTAACTTATATAAATATGTAAATGTGTTGTTTGAAAATGAACCATGTGTTGCATGTGTTGTTTGAAAATAATCAACCATCATAACGTTAACTTATTCTTCCTTTTGAGATTTTCTAATTTCACTCATTTTATAAATATTGCACGAGTATTATATGAGAACTTTTTTGTGTCTTTTGTTTTATGCACTTGTTGTTTTGGGTGTTTTGGCAAATGACAATACAATAAAACACAAGTCGAGTGATAACAGATTATAAATATTGCATGAGTAAAACACGGGATAGATAATATATTAGATAACATTACATATATTAGATAGCCCAATAACATTACAATAAAGACAAGGGGTACAATATAGAAGGGAAACTAATCCTAAGGGCCCGGCGCCTAAACCCTGGGCTAAACCCTAACCCTAGCTACTACGTGGGTTTAGCCCGGCTGCCGGTCAACCTCGCCGCCGGGAGGCTGCCCTACTCCATCGGCGGTAGGGGTGGTGTCGCCGCCCTCTAAGCCTCCGCCGCCGCATTCCAAGCCGCCGCCCTCTCCCGATGCTCCCACCGCCGCTGCTCCTCCTGGAAGGCCCAGCGATCGGCCTCCCGTCGGTCCTCCTCCTACCGTTTCCGCCTTTTCTTCAAGGCGCGCGCGGCCTGCTTCTCCTCCCACTTGGCGTAAGCAGCCTCCTCCTTCGCCTCCTGCTTCTCCGCTGCCTTCCAATACTCGTCGGAGGGGCCGTCGTCGGGGAGGTTGCAGCCGATGCTGGGGAGAGGGTTGTGGACGAAGTGGCCTTGGGCCCAGGGACAGGGCGGGGCTTTGCGTCGCCCCCCTTTTTGCCACGTCTCGGGCGCGTGGGCGCCTCCTGCTCCCAGACCTGCTAGTGGTCCGGGTGGTTGTCCTCGTCGCTGACTTCGGATTCCGAAGGGAAGCGGGGGGAGGGGGGTAGGGGGAGGTCGCCATGGTCGCCGGAGTGTTTTTTGGGGTTTGGGGCTGGGAGGAGGCAAAGGGACGGGCTCGAGGTTGAAGATGAGGGGCAAGATGAGATGAGGAGGCAAAGACGTTTTGCCTATTTATTGAGGGCTCAGCGTGAAGGGCGACGTGGGAATCCTGCATTGGCGCAGCCGCGTGCGCTGCGTTGCATGTAGGCAGCGGGCGTAGCCGCGTGCATAATCAACGCGGTCATAGAATTTTTTTTGCTAGGATGCGACGTGACCCCTGCACCGTCGCCCTCGCCCCTGCATGCATGCTTGCATTAATGGGAAAGATAAAAAAACGTCCAAGGTTGTTGTTCATTGGCAGTAAAAAATAAAAGAGAAAATAGAATTTGGCCTTGATTTATTCGGTAATAAATGTAGGAATCTAGGACCAAGGTAGTTGTCACACGACATGCAGCAAACTCGTTCGTTTTTACACACCGCATGCAACAAACTCACACATGGAAACTCAACGAGTGAGAAGAAAAAACGGTGGGAGTAATCAGTGTGATGTCAATTGGAGGGAATAGAGGGAGTATGAAACTAAGTTTATAATATCAATTTTATATAATATAAAAGTATGTGTTATGGTGAATCTAATTATATTTATTATATATTTTAGATTTTGATATTTTATATGTAGTCAAAGTTTATAAATATTGACTTTTTCTATGGCGCATGAATCGGAGGGAAGTAAGTTTGACTGAAAAAGTTGTTAGACGTACACTTATTTAATGCGACGGAGGGAGTAAATACGCTGCAGCGCTGCTGCGTCGGTTGGCTGCACGCAAAATAGCTAGACTGCGACGCGAGAGGCAGCTGCATGCATGGTGCAGCCCGCCCCGCCCAGCGCCCTCGCATGCCACGCTCAGTCCAACAGTCAATGGAGTATGCCATGTTGAACCTTATATTTATTACATATTTTAGATTTTAATATTTTTTCTTATATACGTAGTCAAAGTTTATAAATATTGACTTTTTCTATGGCGCATGAACCGGAGGGGAGTAAGTTTGACTGAAAAAAGTTGTTAGACGTACACTTATTTAATGCGACAGAGGGAGTAAATACGCTGCAGCGCTGCTGTGTCGGTTGGCTGCACGCAAAATAGCTAGACTGCGACGCGAGAGGCAGCTGCATGCATGGTGCAGCCCGCCCCGTCCAGCGCCCTCGCATGCCACGCTCGGTCCAACGGTCAATGGAGTGTGCCACGCTGTACCTTATCTGTTCATAGAAAAACGATGCGAGTCAATCAGATTTCAGAATCATCCATCACACGGATCGTCAAGAGCTAGCCGCGAAATCCTTCTAAGAGACGCCAACCAACCAGGTTGCAAAACAAGCCCTTCCACGGATCGCCCAGATCCACCCGCAAAATCCTTCTAGAAGACGCTATCGGACGGCCACAGTGTCGTGCTAGGGTTAGATCTACGTTCCTCATTTGGCCTTAGGGTTAGCTGGGTTTAGGATGCAATCAACGGGGTTTTCACAAGTTTGACCAGACATTCAAATGTGCATAACTAATTCAAAAAATCAAAAAAATACAAAACCTTCGCATGGTGTCATGTTATGTGATATAGTTGTGAGGAAAAATATAAAACTTGGTCTATTGATCATATTTCAAAAAACCTTCACAAAATGACCTATCTCCTCCGAGGTTTTCTGGCTTTCGGGTCAAATGACCAATGATATGGTTAGAATTAAGGCATAATTTGTGATAATGTGCCCATATTGGGCATGCATGTGTATAATGGGATGACTAACAATGTTGTAGTACAAAGTTTTCCTTTTCGACGCATAGAAAATCCATTTTCTATTTTCTGAGTGCCGAAAGAGGGGGGGGGATTTGTGAAGCAACCACCAAATTGAAGTTTCAAAATGGTAACATCCTACTTTAAAAAAATACTAGACCACCTAGAATGTACAATTTCCCAACTTGAATATATCAATCCTTTTATTCCATCCCTGGTGAAAAAGACAAATCCTGCCGAATCGGCTGGAAGTGGGTAAGATATGAACTACAGGTACATGATTTCGTGCTGATGATTTTTTGTAAAAATTATTTTTAGGTTCACAACATGCTATTTCATCAGAGATCCAATGCTAGTTTTGTGAGCCTCAGCCCCTAGCTAAGAATATTTATGAAAACCCTTCAAAAAGTTTGACCAGACATTCAAATGTGCATAACTAATTCAAAAAAAATCAAAAAAATACAAAACCTTCGCATGGTGTCGTGTTATGTGACATAGTTGTGAGTAAAAATATCAAACTTGGTTTTATAAATGGTCGAAAAAAACTTGCTTAGAAATGGGGTGGTTTTACCCTAGCTTTGGAGCCCATTTCTATCACATTTTGGGTGAGGGTGAGTTGTACTTCACGAAAGGGATCAGGGTGAGTATGAGTTGTACTCTACATATGAGAAAAACGTTGGAAGCTCATACAAACATAGAAAAGTACACATAGCTACATTTGTTGAAATTCAAATTTACCATCATATTTCAATTTTGTCCAAATTATCAACAACAAGCGCAAAATTATTATAATAACAAATGTTTACAACAACAACTTCCAAATTATTACAATAACAAATGTTTACAACAACAAGTGCCAAATTCAAAGTCTATTTCTTTTGGCTCTTCTTACCCCTCGTTTTCTTCTCCTTCACAAGTTTCACACCACACAACAGGTTTATGCTCTTATTTTTCTTACCATTACCATCTGGCCTCCCCACAGCACGTCCAAGAGTCTCCTTCACCTCCTGCACCTCCTCAACAACACAATATGGCACCAGAGCCTCATCAACATGGTCACTTTGCACCAAAGCCTCATCAACATGGTCAGTTTGCACCAGAGCCTCAACAACAGGCTCATTTTGCACCAGAGCCTCAACAACATGCTCATTTTGCACCAGAGCCTCAACAACAGGCTCATTTTGCACTAGAGCCTCAACAACATGCTCATTTTGCCCCTCATTTTGCACCAGAGCTTCCAAATCAGAAACGGTGTGCCCTAAAGCCTTAACAGTTTGCACATCATCCTCCAAAACAAGTTCAGATTGCACCTCAGCAGCACCAAACATGATCTGGTTAGTTCTCTTTTTTCTTTGGCCATTGATTCTTGCCCTTTTCACTGGCCAGCATTCATCAACAACAAGAGGTGGGCCTTTTTCTCCACGCTTCCTCCTGAAAACAAGCAAGTTAGCTGGGGGAGAAAAATCATCAACAAGAAATGGGATAGATTTTGGATGAACATACTTTGGATTTTCAGCAGTGTATCTGCACTTGGTAGAGCCAGCTCGGTGTCCAAGTTCTTCATAGAGTTTGCATCTATTCTTGTTACCTTTTTGGGCCCTTTTTGGCTTGGCATCTTTCTTTTCATCTTTCTTTCCCTTCTTGCTGCTCCCACCTTTCTCAAACCAAGCCTTGAATCTACTATGCTTGGGCCTGCTGGCCTTTTTTTCATCAAAGGAGGACACAAGGAGAATTGAATGTCCACTTCAGGCCATTGAGACTGATCTGTAAGTGCTGGAATTGGTGTTCCATATGCAGCCTTAAATTTTGCTACAGAATAATACTCATGCAAATATGGGTGCATATTTAGCTTGTGTTTGGAGGCCAAGAAAAGTATGGCATGCTCACAAGGCTTCCCAGTGTGTTGCCACTCAAGGCATGTGCATTCATGCAATTGAGTGTCAACAACATGCCTCCTGCCAGTCTTTGTTTCTCTGACTTCAGCACCCCACAATGAGGATTTCTCAACACGCAAATGTGCAAGATTTTTGCTCTTGTTGACCACCTGTTGCACAACATCAGGAAGCTTATCTCCTTGAAGAACATCACCAAGCCTTCTTCTCAATTCCCACAACCTCATGATCATGATCCTGATCTGGTCAACCATGTCATGGACAGGCAAGTCTTTTAACTCCTTCACTTTGTTGTTGAAACTTTCTGCCAAATTATTGTTGATATGATCACATTTGATGGAAGTGTTAAACCTGATATGTACCATAAAAGAGAATGGTAGGTTTCCAACCATGTATAAAACTTGACCCTATCCTCCTCAGAGCATGCCGCCTTAATCTTCTCAAGGTGGTATGAATGTGTCTGTCTGGTGTAAGATCTTGCTGCTGGCCACATGCGTCCAAAATCATCTCCTCTGAATTTTTTGATCAAATCCATACACATATGGCTGAAGCACTCCCTCTGCTCAGCATGAGGGAAAACAATCTTCACTGCATTTTCTAAACCTTTACATGCATCTGTGGGCACTGCCAATGGAGAGACTGGCCCTATGCATCTTTTGAACTGCAGCATGAACCATGTCCATGATGCCTCTGTCTCAGACTTAAACATGCCAATAGCTACAGGGAACATCCAATTGTGTCCATCTAAAGCATTGCATGCTGCTAGTTGACCATTCCACTTTCCAGTCAAGAAAGATGACTCTATACTCAAATATGGACGGCACCCTGCTTTGAAGCCATCGGTGCAAGGCTTTAAAGCCATAAAGAATTTAGAAAAGAAGACTTTGCCATCAGCTGTTACCTCAGTATCTATCTCCACAACACTGCCAGGTGACCTCTTCTCTACTTCTGCTTTGAAGTTATAAAGCATTCGAAAGGTATTTGCCCAATCACCATATAGCTCTTTCATTGCCCTTTGCTTTGCCTTCCACACTGTAGTATAATTTAGCTTAATGGGGTACTCCTTTTCCAAGTCTATTTTTAGTCTCTTTGCAGTGTTGTTTGGTGTTGTGGCTAAAATGGGCTTGATCTTTTCTGCAACCCATAATTGTGATGTCATCTTTGTAACTGTTTGAGAACTTGTAATGCAAGTATGAGGTTTTGGAATTTGATTCACTCTTATTGTCCTTCCATCAGGTTGGCGTCTAGCAGATATATACCACTTACAAGGCTTGGCACCACCATCATAACCTATGCATTTTGCATAGAACTTCTTTTTATCAGTCCACATAGTCTTGGTAGCAAACTCACGTTTGACTGCATATGTCCTGAAACACATCCTGAATTCATCCATGCTTGGAAACAATCTCCCAACTTCAATAACTGGGTCCTCTTTGTCATAAACTGTTACTAGCTCATCATCATGTGCATCATCTACATGAACTGCAGCATTTTCCAACAACTCTAGATCTATATCTGCCTCTTCATCTCTTAAATGGTTGTCACCATCATTTGCAGCTTCATCCCTTGTCTTCTCCTTCTCTGTCATCTATAGGAATGCCAAAAAGCTTTGCCATTTCAATGTCATCTATTGGTGCAATGACCAAATCAGTCCGGTCATGTATCTCAACTGAATTCCAATCAACAGGTACAATCCTTTGTGCATTAGCATCTGCAGCCTCCCCTTGTGCATTAGCATCATCCTCCACTGTTAACACTTCCAACTCAGTAAGTATAGGCATTACTTGCCTTTGTGCAGCCCAATCATCCTCGACCATCTGAGCAGCCAGCTTCGAGGCCACATATCCAACCCTCGAATCAGGTTTCAGATAATTGAGCTTTGCTAAAAACAGAACAGTTTTGCTTATCCAACCGTTTCGCTCATCGATTTCATCAACTATATGTTCCCCTGTCTCAACCCTAACATAATCACATTTGCAATCATCAAATCGTAACAAAGAAACTTCTTGCTCTGGCCCCCAAACAACACTATCCCCAATTTTTTCCACCATTTTCCTCACCGCATCCTCTCCCATGTTTATTAGCTCTTGGGGATCAACATGTTCTAATTCCACCTTCCATTTAACAATTGTGTCTCTCTCAATGAGCTGCGTGATGCCATCAACTAAAACAGCCCTAGAGGGAAAGAAATTGATGCGAAATTCGAAGGTTTGGCGCGCAACATCCTCTCCCCTGTTTTTGGCGGGCACTATGAGCTAGCGGAAGCGAACAAAGAGCTCAACCTTAGAGAAATTAAGTGCAGAGATACGGGATATACCGATTAGAAGTCCCCTCTCCATGCTCCATCTCGTTCCCCCTCGCCCCGTTCAGCACACCCTCGCCTCCACAATCTAGCATCAATGGGCAGGCTCAGATCTAGCTTTCAAATGGCACTCACCACCTTCGCCGTCGAACGAAAGCGCCGCCGCCTAAATCAATTGCCCTGTCGCCGCCACCGAGAACGATGGGTGAGGTCCGCCGCCGCCGTCGGGGAAGCTACAGTCAGTGTGACGCGCGCTCTCGGTCGGAAGCGGTTGGTTTGACTGTCTTGACTGGCTGTCCCAACCGACCGGTTTGGCTTGACCCTAATCTTGGAACAAAGTTAAATGTGTCCTTAACGACCGTTTTATGGCCCGTATGGCCCTGGGATATTAGCTATCTCACAACCGCCGCATGCGAGCTATTCTTTTCAACGATGTCGTGTTCCTTCCAATTCCGCGTAAAGACGTCGCATGGGAGCTATAAGCCCTTTCTTGCTCTTTTCCTAGCAAGCGCCGAAGCGCGGCTACTCTCCTACTATCCACAAACAAGGTAACCGCTGGTCGCGTCGATCCACATTCTTGGAAGCAGCAGCGGCAGCTCGAGCTCACCACCACATTGCCCGACATCGACGCGCATGGAGCCCGCGGCAACGACGTACTTCCGGCCGGTGGTGGCGCCTGACCCGTCGCCCCGGCCGGCGCCGCGGACAGCCCATCTCGGCCAGAGCCCGGCGCTGCGCGGATGGGTCCGCTGGGCGCTCCTGGCGGTCGTGTCGCTCGCCCTCACCGCCAGCTTCGCCTGGGCCCTGTACCAGGTGCGTGACAGCCCGGGGGACTTCGGCTTCGTGGTGGCCACCTACTACTTCGTCGCGCTGCTCTGCTGCTGCCTCGCGAAGCTGAGCCACCTCAGGCGCGATGACCCGGCCGCGGCGCCCGTGCGATGGCGGGTCAGGCTCGCCGTGTGGGGCATCTCGGTGGGGCTCGCGAACGGGATCGTGGACCGCGTCGTTGATGTCGTGCCGTACCTGGGGCTCAAGATCGCCGTATGGGTGATCACCGGCGCATGCATTGGCGTCGGGTTCTACTTCCTTTTTCTCCGTCCGGACGTCGGGTGCCGGACTGACAATGTTCCCCATGAGGTGTCCCCGGAGCAGAGGGTTTGAGGAACTGATACATTCCAGTACTACTAGAACTAGACATTGTTTGATTTTTTAAAATCTTGTAAGACACCAGTATAGCAAATAGATGGCGATTCAGGATAAAATTGAATTTTGTACTGCAAAACAAATCTCCTAAATAATTGGCAAAGATAATAGTAAGAAAAATCCCGTTCTGTTAGAATCTTTTACATTATTATGTAACTTGATTCCGTTGTCGTAGAGGTTGACATAAAAATGGGAGCGTACTAGTTCAAACAATAGTCAATACTCCCCCGTTCCAATAAATAAGGCTTATTACATTTAAAAAAAATTAAGCTATGTAAACTTTGACCAAACTTATAGAAAAATACATCATATAGATATCATAAAAAAACTTTGACCAAGTTTCGCAAAAAAAAAACTTCAACCAAACTTGTAGAAAAAACTATTATGACAACTATACATCATATAGATATCATAAAATACATTTCATGATGTATCGGTCGATATTGATTTTTTATTATACATGTAAATTTATTATATAAACTTGTTCAAACTTTACATAGTTTGACATTTCAGAAAAAATATACTCTATTTATTCATTGGAACACACATATGAGCGCCAAATTTGGTATCAATGAATAATTGATGAAGAACCAATGCATTAGATTCCAAAATCTCCTCATTCCAAGGGAGCTAAAATCATAGCATAAGAAATCATAGAGAGAATGGTTTAGAATAAGCCAGCCAAGGTACCTATTTGAAAACAGTTCATTTGCCTACCTTCTCCAAGACTTTAGAAAATATACACATCATCAAAAGTAATAATAACACAAAGCCGTGATGGAATACATAAAACACATACACACCGGTTTTAAAGGAAGCACCATTTACATGACACTAATAATAAACTAAAGCAGCCATATGCGAAGCTAAACCACCTGTGGGCTGTGGCGCAATGACCCGGCCGCGACGCCCGTGCGGTGGCGGGTCAGGCTCACCGTGTGAGAAATCTCGGTGTCGCTAACCGCGTCGAAGACGCCATGCCATTCATTTGCCTACCTTCTTCAAGCCTTTAGAAAAGATACACATTATGGAAAGCAACAATAGCACAATGCCGTGACGGAGTACATAAAACGCACACACGCCCATTTTAAAGGCAGCACCATTTACGTAAGCAATTTTTGGTACTATAAAATTCAAATTTTGAAGAAACATGATAAATAGTCATGCCAATGTACATACAGATATGCAAATCGTAGTGTTACTGTGACCCGAGGAAAACAATATATTGCAAATCAAGCTGGCACTCATTTAGGATGATTTTTTTTTTACTATAAAGCGAGCTGATGATTTTACGTTAGTGGCTCGTAGGAGTACTTATTATTAACGTAAACAACAACCTAATGCATAGAGTAATATGAAATCATACTCTGGAAATAATCAACTGTGCTACATGTTTGTATCATATTTTCCTGATTAAGCTTGACATACTGAGAATGCCCGGTTCCCTCGATCTGAATGGAGATGAGCGTGCCTATATCGCAAAACTCCTAATCTCCTACTACATCCATTCATAAAACAAGGCTTATAGAATTAGTAAAAAAATCATACGGTGCAAACTTTGACTAAGTTTTAGAAAAAACATAAACGTCTACAATATAAAATCAATCTTATTAGATACATCATGAAATATATTTTTATACTAAAGTTGTTCATAGTTTTTTATATAAACTTGGCCAAATTTCGCATCATTTAACTTTTGACTAAATTTACATGTCTTGCTTTATGAAATGAAGGTAGCATCCGATAATTGACCATGCATGAATCTCCCCAAGTAAGTATTGGACGTATTCCTTGTAGTACTACTTTTTTGTGGCAAAACCGGTGGCCTGAACTTTGAACTGCTCGTCGTTGCGTGTGTCTGTATATGCGGTTTGCTTGTGCTTTCAGACAAAGTTTTACTTCTGATTTTTGAAAACTGAGAGGCTACAACACGTTAACAGTACATTTGGGCGACAAATCTGTAATTATTGAAATCTTCTTCACGCCAAGCTGATTTTGTGAGTACCACTTTATTCACATTTCAGTAATTTAAGTTCAGCCGTTGACCTAATCTGGGGAAGCTGGCCAAAGTCA
Organism: Avena insularis; assembly: GCA_023614405.1. Lineage (NCBI taxonomy): Eukaryota > Viridiplantae > Streptophyta > Magnoliopsida > Poales > Poaceae > Avena > Avena insularis. Next base: position 21,547,706 of record CM042689.1, on the reverse strand, counting down.
GACGCGCTTGCTCGAACTACACCGCTTCTTCTCTGCATTTTCCTAGCATGTGAGGCCACCCTGTCCTATAAGCCAACCGCTGCCGGTGTCGATCGTGCTCAACGCAACGCTCCGTCCACGTTCTCCGGCACCAGCAGCGGCCGCTCGATCGAGCTCTCCACCACCTTGCCCCAGCTCTAGCGCGCGCGAATGGAGCCCGCCGCGGCGACGTCCTACCCGGTGGCACGAGACGCGCCGCCCCGGCCGGCGCCGCATACGGCGCAGCTGGGCCAGGGCCGTCCCCGGGGCGACTGGGGCCGCTGGGCGTTACTGGCGGTCGTGCTGCTCCTCCTCGCCGGCAGCTTCGCGTGGGGCGTGTACCGGTCGCGCCATAGGCCGCGGAACCTCGCCTTCATCATCGTCACCTACTACCTCGTCGCGCTGCTCTACTGCTGCCTCGCCAAGCTGAACCTCCTGCGGCGTGACGACCCAGCGGCGGCGCCGGAGCGGTGGCGGGTCAGGATGGCCGTCTGGGGCGTCTCCGTGGCGCTCGCCAACACCATCGCCGGCCGCGTCGCCGACGCGATGCCCAACGCGGGGCTCAAGATCGCCGTCTGGGTGCTCACCTGCGTCGGAATAGGCGCCGGGTTCTACTTCTTCTTTGTCCGTGAGGGCGCCGGGCGCCGGACGACGGACGGCAGGGCGCTCCACGAGGTGTCCCCGGAGCAGAGGGTCTGAACCAAGGGGCTCTTGTTTCGTATTTTATATTTTGTATAGACTTCTTTTTCATAATGAACTTATTTGGTAATTTGTGACCAATTGTTATGTTTTCTGTACAGTTTGACTCATGATTATATCTATATACTAGGATATCGACGATTTTAACCATTTTATTTTTGTTGCCGTTGTAGTTTTCTTTCTCATTCCACGAGCCCACGACATGGTGACACACAACACCAGTCGTGAACCAGTATATTCTAACATCCAAAAAACAATATAATGTGCTCAAACCAAATATATAGTCTCATATATCACTCATGAAAAGAAGATGTTTTTTAATGTTACCAAGAGAACTGATAAATCCAATGAATAGATAGAAAACAGACTGCTTGGTTTATTGGAGGAAAACCAAGCTAAAACCCTAACAATGTGCTCATGTAGCCAACATCCCCTAGCACCTTCACGAACCATAGGTCCCTTCAGCCAGATCCACCTCCAAGAATGATGCCCTCAAGAGGGGACACGACACCACTTAGTGCCACCATCATCCAATTTGAAGACCAAATTTGGGGTTTTCTCCGGAGCATGCTGGAAGGAAAGGTGAGAGCTGCATACCTACGCCTCCAACAAGGCAACGACGCCCGTAGGTGTCGCCGTCGTCGGCAACTCTTGCCACAACCAGGGTGCGGTTTTCACCGGCAACCTCATCCACCTCAACCCAAGATTCGGCCAGCCGCCAACATACCGCAACACCCCTCCTCCAGCAATGCCTCCGCGGGCGCTCTCCCTTGACCCTGTCGACGCTGCACACCCAGGAACGCTACCCCACTTCTGCAACGAACTTCCTCATTGTAGTCGGCGAGAGGATGCAACACCACACAATGGTGCCATCCGTCTCCAGCTTTCTGCATGCCCGAGCAAGTTGCAAGCAGTCCATGGGCATGCCAATGCACCTGGACGGCTAGTGAGCCGGAGAGTGACGCATGATACTGCCCAAGATCGGGTCTGCCTGTCTTACCGTGGCGTGTATGCTAGGTGTATTTTCGTTTCTCGCATCCAGCGGGAAGAATTTGGCACGTCTATTTTGTTGGGTCGTATGAGATTTTTGTATAAACTTCTTTTTCATAATGAACTTATTTAGTAATTTGTGACCAATTGTTATGTTTTCTGTACACTTTGACTCATGATTATATCTATATACTAGGATATTGACGATTTTAACCATTTTATTTGTATTGCCATTTTATTTTTATTTCTCATTCCACGAGCCCACGACATGGCGACACACAACACCAGTCGTGAACCAGTATATTTTGACATCGAAAAAAAATGTTCTCAAACCAAATATATAGTCTCATATATCATTCATGAAAAGAAGATGTTTTTTTAATGTTAGCAGGAGGACTATTAAATCTAATGAATAGATAGAAAACGGACTGCTTGGTTTATTGAAGTAAAACCGAGCGAAAACCCTAACAACGTGGTCCTGTAGCCAACGTCCCCCGGCACCTCTGTGAACCACAGGTCCCTTCGGCCGGATCCACCTCCAAGAATGATGCCCAGGTCCTTTCGGCTGGATCCACCTCCAAGAATGATGCCCTCAAGAGGGGACACGACGCCACTTAGCGCCACCATCATCCGAACTGAAGACCAAATCTGGGGTTTTCCCTGGAGAATGATGGGAAGGAAGGTGAGAGCTGCATACCGACGCCTCCAACAAGGTAACGACGCCCGTAGGCGCCGCCGTCATCGGCAACTCTGGCCACAACCAAGAGTGCGGTTTTCACCGTCAACCTCATCCACCTCAACCCAAGATTTTGCCAGCCCCCAACATACCACAACACCCCTCCTCCAGCAATGCCTTCGTGGGCGCTCTCCCTTGACCCTGTCGACGCTGCACAACCAGGAACGCTACCCTACTTTTGCAACGAACTTCCTCATCGTAGTCGGCGGGAGGATGCAACACCCCACAATGGTGCCATTCGTCTCGGGCTTTCTGCATGCCCGAGCAAGATGCAAGCAGTCCAAGGGCATGCCAATGCACCTGGACGACTAGTGAGCCGGAACGCGACGCACGACACTGCCCAAGATCGGGTCTGCATGTCTTGCTGCGGCATGTTTGCTAGACGTATTTTTGTTTCTCGCATCTAGCGGGAAGAATTTGGCTCATTTATTTTGCTGGGTCGTATAAGATTTTTGGATCGCACGGGTTTTAAAACAGGACAAAAGTTGATCCGCTAGGAACCTTGAGTTTAGGCATTTTTTAGAGACGGGCCCAGGAGAGATGAAAATGGGAACACGGCTTCCCCCGGATGCAAGCTCTTGCCCCTCGGCGTGCAAGCATATCCCTTAATCATCTACTAGGCTAATCTCGTCCCCTTTCTCTCTTGATTCGCGAGCTCGCCGAGCGAGAGCGCTGAGAAAGACGCCGCCGCGACGGGCTCGTCGAGGGGGCAGAGCGTTGAGCACATGCTGACACCAGAAGTATGGAGTCCGGCATTCGGATGCGCACGGTGCCGACAAGGCCTTCCCAGAGGCATGCCCCTCGGATGCGCACGACGCCGCTAGCCCCGCGACCGTCTCCTCCACCAAGGTTTACTTCTCCCCTAGCTTGTCTACCTGCTGCCCCTCAACGCCAGATTGATTTTGGTGTAATCGTATGATTCACGATTGCAATATTGGTGTAGCTCCTCTACCTCCATGCGCCAGACCGATCATGATTTTTTTTAGCGGCGCAACGGGGGGCGAAATGCCCAACTGAATTTTTCATTAAAAGGGCGAACGACCAAAGTCGGCGCGGGAGGGGAAGTGTACATTTTGGGAGGCGGGGGGGAGGGTGAGCCCTCGACAGGGGAGGGGAATCACACTTTATCAGCTACGACTGTGAAGCACACCATTGCTCCACGCACTCGAAACTAATACGGGTTGGCACCCGAACCCGCCAAAGCTGCTGGTGTACGACGACTTGCTCGAGAATCGCCGACAGAGGAAGGCGAACAACATCGAAAACCATCTAATTCCTGGTCTTCCAGACGACCCAAATGAGGCCAGAAAGGACAGTGCTCCACACGGGGGCGCCCCACGCCGGGTTGCTGGCTTGTAGCGACGTCCAGGCCGCTTCGGCAGTCATGGGGAGGGCGCATGTGCGAGGTCCAAGCGCACGATGCCAGAAGACACGGAGACGGGGCAGGTGAAGAAGAGGTGCTCGAGCGTCTCTGGCACACGGGGCAGAAGGGGCACCAATCAGAGTCCAAGCACCCGATGTGGGTTAGGAGAGCGCGCGATGCGCGTCTTGCCGTGTCGCATGATCCACACAAAAACCGATCACGATTGTAATGGTATGATTCCCGGTAATGGCACGATTCATGGTTGCAACTACGTGCGTGCTTAATTAATTGCAAAGATACGGTTGGAATTTTTCTTTGTGTCTGTTTTATTCTGCCTGCTGTTCTGTTCTTGTTCTGGAGAATTCAGTGCGTGGAGAATTCAGTCGGACGACATGCTGAAAGAACCGCATCTAATCTGGAGGAACTGACTAAAAAAGGGATGAAATCTGAATTCGTTTGGACTTTTCAGGACTCATTATTACATCAGACGCATGTAATCTGGAGGCTAGTCCGTGAGGCGAGTTGCTCTTCGTTAATTCAGCAGGTTCAGTTAACTCTGGGTTGTCTTTCTTAAATTGAAAGCGGGAGAGAGACAGACATATGTTAGTGCAAATGTGCGATCACCGTCGCTGACAGCTACCTGGGCACGGCAGAGAGGGTCAACTGTCAGACCACGTCGACATTGCTGACGCTGATCTCCGTCGCCTCGTCGGGACTTGATCGGATACACGGCATTGTGTTCATGCTCGCCACTGCCCGACAGCGACTTCGGTGCTTCCTCGTGTCGCCGGCCTCATGCCAGGAAATAGACAAGCTCAGTTTTACATGTTGATTATAGAAGATTATAGGTGAGAAATTATCCCTAATACCATAACCAAACAACCAAACTTTGCATCGAACGACTTAAGACAATCGACCAAACACAGAGGTCGTGTTTCTCCCCAGATACCGAAATAGTGAATATCGGCAACCGAACAATTTGCACTTTACATATTAGAGGTTGTATTTGCGAGGACAACTTCCCTGGAGCCATGATCCCCAGATACCAAAAATGCCACGACCGACCAAACACGCCCCGAGCGATTGTAATAGTCACTTAGAGAAGAAACCATATGCATCCAACGAGTCGATACGAAAATGGATTAAATTGCTTAGGGCACGTTTGGTAGACTGTGTCGGAATTTTGGCCCGGCCTGGTAGTGCTAAGGTGGGCTCAACCAGTCGACATCGTGGCTTGGACCAACATATGCATCCCATTTGGTAACCTGAGTTGCATGCTTTAAACCGAATTTTCAACCCGTTTGGTCGCCTGTTTTTCCAACAGAGGCAACCAATGCCTATTTGGTAGTCTCCTTCTGCCCTCTCAGTGCACATACAAACAAGATACACTCACCACTTTTAAATATGGTGTGTTTACCACTCAACAACCATAAACATGCATGAACGTAAGTAGATCCTTAACACAACAAGTTCATAAATAGAGGGGTCAATTCTTAAACACGTGCATCCTATGGCACCTGATCGGTGCTTCACATCAGTGGTACACACCCCTGATCTAAAAGGACTGGTTCAGGTACAACATCTAGTGCAAAATGATAGCAACTATGTACATCAAGTCCATCAATGTCGTCCTCACCTGGCAGCAGATGATCACTACAACAACATGTCGTATGTGATCAGCTCCTACTTGCTGCTGAAATCCCCTTAAGAGAGTGGCATTGAAGCCCCTCTTCTTGTTGATAAACTTGAAGGCCAGGACGTCACTCACCCAGAGCTTGATCTTCTTGGCGAACTCCATCCACCCTTTTAGGAAGTAGACCTCTCCCTCGTACATCTCGAGCTAGACATCGTACTCGCAGAAGGTGAAAGTCTTTAGCGTCACAATGCAAACTTGACGCTTAATCTATAGCATCTTTACCACCACCAGCTTCATGACGGGGGAGCTATAGAGCTTTAGATCTTGACGAAGAAGCGGTGAGGGGGTCTGACGAGGTTTGATCTCGTCAATGCCCATTGTTATGGACTTGGGTTTTGGAGAAGATGGGGATGCTGGAGATCGTGGAACGGTTAACAGACAAGCAACCAGGGGACACGAGATTTACCTAGGTTCAGGCCCCCGGAGGGAAAACCCTACTCCTGCTTGTCTGCTCTTGATTACGGTGGAACCGAAGGTTACAGGGTGCGCAGATTCGATCTGGCGTGAAGGTGCGTGTGCGGAAGTATGAGTCGAGCGATCTAGGACGTGCCCTCCTGGCCTTTATATAGACTTAGGCAGGTCCCGGGCATAGTCCTAGTCGGTTACAAGTTTTAGGGTTTTACCCCTTTGAATTTCCTATCTATGCTAGTCTTGCTCTCCAAGGATCCGAAGGCGTCATGAGCCTTGGCCACCCGAAAATCTTCATGGGCCAGCGTATGTCTGCTGTGGGCCTTCCTTGGGCTGGACCAGGTATGCTGAAGTCACGTACCCGTAGGGTATAACCATGTCAGTAGCCCCCGAGTGATCAGTCGAATCGTAGATTCGGCTGAGGACTCTTCAATCCTTCGGGTGCAACTATGTATAAACATTATATGTGTGTAGGGATTGTTGATACGTGTGCCTGACTCACTCGACGGATCAGGGTCAGTTAACTGTCTTAGGACGAAACAACACGATCTTCATCAGGTTCGAGTCCCTTAACTTGAACCCGGAACATATGCTGGCGTAATTCGACTCAGGCCGCGGAGGACTTACAGGAGTGGAATTCCAGTTATTTTAATTGATGTATCCAACGCGTCCGTCGGGATTTTTCATCACGCCTGTTGGCATGGATTTATACTAGCGAGCCTTGATGTCGTTGCGTGCCATCAGATGATATCTGCAGGTCTTATCTTTGCGTCGCAGACGCAGCATCCGAATATTTGTCACCACGGAGGTGCTTCGGGTGGCCAAGGAGATTGTCGCTCACTCAGCGTTTTGTCGGGGCAGAGTTGTCAAAAAGTTTTTGCGTGCTGATCCGAAAGATCGCAGTCGAAGATTTCATAGGGTGCGCGACTAGCGCTCCCTATGGGAGTAGCACCCGAGTGTCTGTTCGAGTCATAGACTCGAGCGGAAACTTTATTCAGGTGTTTTTTCCAGTAGTAAGTCCGTAGGACACAAAAAATTTCGGATGCTTAAATCCGTCCTCCCTATGGGAGTAGCCCCCGAGTCCGTAGTGGAGTCGTAGACTCGACGTAGAACTCGAAGAAATACTTTGTCTTTATTCGTCATTGCGCGCCAGCGCCTCGATAGGAGTAGCCCCCGAGTATTTAGTCGAATCGAAGATTCGAGTGAGTACTCTTAGCTGTGGAGCCGAAGAATTGTAGTTGGTGCTAGTATAGCTTTTGATGACATCAGTGCTGATGATCGATGACCTCAAGCGTCTGCTACGCCAGAGATGACTTGACTGGACGAACATGGGTCCCACTTGCTGACTTTGAATTGACCGGTCACGCGCGGCGTGGAGATAATTACGGCGTCTCCTCGATTTCCGTGCGTAGTGGACGGCGTGGTAACGACGGTTCGTTGTGATGTTGACACGTGTACGGTCAGATCTGTCGTTGGCGTTAGGTCTTCTGGATGGACGGCTGCCGTGCGTCGTCTTCGCTGTTATAATCATTGGGGAAAGCCGCATTTGTTTTCACCGCATCAGTTGTTGTTTTCACTGCCTCCTTGTGCTCTAGCGATTCTTGCTGCGCGCTAGGATTTCCTTCCACATTTCCTTCGTCGTTTCTGCCTTTTCACCGTCGGCGCCGCCGTAGCGCAATGGGGAAATCGAAGAAATCCTCGTCTGCCGTTGGACCAACGCCGCCGGAGGACAGAAAGGCACCACCTCTACCCGTGTCACCGATGGTGGCTGGCGGCGATCAGAGACACGGGAGAGCGATCTCCGCAAGCTTCGCGAGCGGGGCCTGATCCCGCAAGATAGGGAGGCCGTCAAACTCCCCGACAATGAGGTAATCCCCCGTCCCCCATCTGGGTATCGGGTTATGTTTCTCGCCTTCGTTATGCGTGGGTTTTATTTTCCAGTCCACAACTTCCTCCGTGGACTGCTCTTCTTCTATGGGATTTAGCTCCATCATCTGTCTCCCAATTCTCTTCTCCACATTGCTTGTTTTATCACTTTTTGCGAGTGCTGGCTTGGCATTGAGCCGCACTTTGGCCTCTTCCGGAAGCTCTATTCCGTGAAGAGGCAATCTGGTTCGGATGGTGTGTATCCCATTGGGGGTTGCATCATCTCCCTTAGTCCCAATCTTCTCTTCTTTTCTTTTTCCATGTCCGAATCTGTCCAGTACTGGCGGAGGCGATGGTTTTATATCCGCGACTCCGTAGTGCCCGGCAAGATTTTGGTCTTGTTCCCTTTGACCCCTCCCAAATGATTGAGCCGAAAAGGTCTTGGAAAAACCAAATCTTGGACGGTGAGGTGGCGGAGGTAGAGGCCCTTTACCGTCGGGTGGAGGATCTCCAGCTGATTCCGGAGAAGGAGGTGAACGGCGTGGACATCATCCGGACGTTTCTTGAGCGTCGGGTGCAGCCTCTCCAAGCGAGGGCGCACCCGATGTTCCTTTATTCTGGGCGCCGTGATCCGACGAGGGTTTCGGCTGAGAAAATCTCCGAGAGGGATCTTGACAGGGCCCTTCGCGCGCTACTGAAGTTCAAGGCCGGAGAAGAAATCCCGGGGAAGTCGCTAACTCCTCCATTTTCTTCGACGTTGGCCGTACCGCAGGTGTAGATTTGTGCACGTAGTGCTTTTTGTCGGCTATGTATTTATTTCCTTTGTTTGCTAACAAAGTTCCTTCTGATTTTGCAGAGCTTCAAAGTGTCGGGCATGGTACCGCCATTGCCCGAAAAGTATCCGAATGCCCCAGATAATGAAGTGGTTGAGTCCGTGTCCGAGCTGCCGTCGGCGCGATCTACGGCGGAGGATGCCGACGAGTCGAGTGAGGACCATACGCGCAAGCGATCACGGAGCTCCAGCGAGTCTTCGGATGCCTCGACTCCTCCGACTCCCAGAAACCCTCTGGGCCTTGAGCGTCATAGTGACGATCATGGAGGTTCTTCCTCTCCCCTTCCTGCCATTCCTGTGCGGGCTGTAGCGCCGCACCCGCCAGCGAAGCGGAAGAAGGAAGAAAAGAAGGAGGAGAAGAAGGAAGAGAAAAAGAGGAGAAGAGAGCCCGAAGGACTCCTCCTGTCTTCGACCTGAGCTCACTGGGCTCGTAAGTTTCTTGTTGTACTATTGTCCTTTTGCCTTCATGATTTTTGCACTTGTGCTGATTGGTTCGTTTGGAGGCATTCCTCCCACGATTCCTCTAGTGATGGTGTGCGGGAGATGATGGGGGAGTCGAAAATTGCGTCTCCTCCGCCGCAGACGGTGGCGACTTCAGGTGGCGTGGCTCCGGATCCTCCGTTGCAAGAGGTGCAGGTGGTTGCGCCTCAGAATTTTGCAGGCGGTCCTTCGGATTCGCCATCAGAGCATGTAAGTTTTTCTGCTTCATGTCACGGGGGGAGCCCCTGAGTGTCTTCGTGTGCGAATTTTGTTTTTACTCCTTTGTGTTGGGCGTAGCCCCCAAGTCCTTTTCTTACTGCTATTTCTTTTCCTTCAGCCTTTTGTGCAGGAGGCCAAGCGGCTGGTGCAGGAGCGCTTGGTGCTGGAGGCGAACCTTCGGCATCTTCAAGGTACCTATCTGCCTGTTAGTGCCTCTCTTATTTATCATGGTCCTGTTCTTTGACACTTGCTTGTCTTGAATGCAAAGGAGCATAACACTTCTCTCCGTGAGGTCGACGCTCTCAAGAAGAGCCTTGGTCAATCGGAGCAGAAGGCCGAGGCCGCCATTGGTGCGAAGGAACGTCTTGAGCTAGAGCTGACTAAGGCAGCCGAAGTGAAAGAGCGTCTGCTCATGGGAGGTCAGCGGATGTGAGGAGCAGCTGGCCTGCTATGCCGCATGAGAGAGGTGGCGAAGCTCATGCCTTTCCAAGGCTGCTGCCAAAGTGCTAGATTTGTGCTTTTTTCTTCATGCCTCGTGTCTTCTTCTGTGCTGCTTTTCTTCATGTCTTCCTTCTTATTTTTTGTCTCAGATGCCGCAGTATCGAGTTTTGTTCCAGGTGCTCTAGAGCACGGTATCGTCGAAGACCGCCTGTGAGACCGCTGCTCCTCCTTGCCAAGGCGAAGAGGTCCTTGGTCGCTTCTACAAGGAGCTTGTCCCTAAGGGCGCGGCCCTCGATGATGTGGATGCTCTGGCGGAGGCTCTGTCAAAGCGCTGCGCGACAAAGCAAGCGAAGGGCATCAGCGCGTCCGTCGGGCTGGCGATGGCCTTGGCGGCTGGAGTGGAGCTGGATCTGCCCCAGATCACCTCTCGGATGCCGACGACTGCGGGTGAATCCGAGGTAGCCTTTGCTGCCTACTCTGCTCGCTGCAAGCGACATGGGCCCAAGCTCATTGATTTGCTGTCTGAGTATGCCCTGCGGCAGCAGGGCGAGGCCAAAGCTAGGCAGTCTGGCTCCGAGGCGACTCAGGGTGCCGCGTCTTAGGCGTTGTAGACGTAGGGTAGTTTGTAGTCTGCTTTTGTTGTAAATATCTTGAAGAACACCATCCTTGTGCCACGTAGTGGCCTTATATGTTTAATGAATTCTTCTGAGTTGTGCTCTATCATTGTCTGAATGTGTATGTCCCTTTCTTTTCCTGCTGCTCTAGGTTCCTTCGGGTGCTGACCCTGTTGACACCTCCTCCGCAATGCCGTTGCGACCATCTATGGATGCTTCCTCTCAACTCGCTTTTCTTCGGGATCGCGTGCGTAGCCTGGAGAGGGAGTTGCTCGGTTTGCGAGGACATGCCGATGTTTGGAAGTCTAAGGCGGATCGTGGTGCAGCCAGGGAGGAGTACTTGATGGTGGAACTTGTTCGACTGTCTGAGCAACTTCAATGTAAGTTGTTCCTTGTTTCGAGATGTAGCTCAGTTCTTCGGGTGAGCCTGCTGGCCTTTGCTCTTATTTTTTCCATTGTCGTAGGTGCGAACCTTGCTCCGAGGGAAGAGAAGGAGCATGTTGCTGTTCGGGTCAATTGCTTGACTCAACAGGACATGGAGGCTGGTGGCTTCTTCTGGATGGATCGTGACCGTGCCATAGCTCTGGCGACGGTGCAGGATCGTGTGCACCAGGTTTCTCGAGTGCTTCGCCAAGTGCAGACGTCGCTTGCCTCGGTGCTGCACGTCATGTTCCCTTTGGATGCCGTACCGACAAGCCTTGCGGGTCTTCTGTCGAAGTTTCGGAGCGTGAGCAATGTCAAGGAGTTGGTGCGGCAACAGCTCGTCGCAGGAGTGAAGGCTGCTTTGTCTCTTGTGAGGGTGCACCGGCCTGACGTAGATTTGGCTGCTGTGGCAGCTGGGCCACCTCCTCGGCCGGACGGTGGTGAGTGGGACATGCGCCCACATTACGCAGCTGTAAGGCAGTATGCCGAACAGGTCGTAGATTTGTTTGAGCAGCGTGCTCGGGTTATTCTTCAGAATAGGTAGTACCTGAAAATAAACAGATAGATGTAAAATTTGTATATTTCGGCTGGGCGTGTTGTGCCCTTTGTTGTAAAGGTTTGTTTGTTGTGAGCACGCAGTGCTTTGATTGAGTACGTGTCCTTTTCGTTTGCCTGACGTTGTCAGCTACTCAGGTGTACACGTTTGATCCTCAGTCGATGAAATCGTGAGGTGGGGGGAGCCCCCGAGTGCGTTTGTAGCATGTAGTAAAGTTGCGAAAATAGCGAACTGAAGTTTTGGGGCGAGACACTTAGCTTTATTTATATCGTAATGGAGGAGGTACATTGTTCGGCTGAATAGCCATGGCTGAAAGTCTTATTGAAAGTAAAGGGGGTAGGTTGCTACGGATAGAATCGTCGCAGGTGCGCGATGTTCCATGGGTTGGAGTATGCGACTCCAGACTCCACGTGCTTGAGGCGATAGGCGCCACCTGGGATGACTTCGGTGATGACGTAGGGTCCTTCCCATGGTGACTCGAATTTATTCGGTCGCTTTTGCTTGAGTCGCAAGACGAGGTCTCCTTCGACGAAGGACCTTGGTGCAGCCGGCGGCTATGGTAGTTGCGGAGACTCTGCTGGTACACCGCTGATCGAGCTGCTGCTATGTCCCGTGCTTCATCCAGTGTGTCGACAGCGTCTTCGAGTGCAATCGTGAATTTGGCTTCGCTGTAAGCGACGACCCGTGGGGCCTGGTGGCGTACTTCGGCTGGTAGCACGGCCTCGGCTCCGTGTACCATGAAGAACGGTGTGTAGCCGGTGGAGCTGTTTGGCGTAGTCCGTAAGCTCCACAGGACGGATGGTAGCTCTTTCGTCCAGGCTCCAGCTTTTTGTTCGAGTGAACTCATGAGGCGCTTCTTGATGCCAGCGCCGATTAGGCCGTTGGCCTTTTCCACTTGCCCGTTCGTTTGCGGGTGTGCCACTGAGGCGTACGTGATGTTGATCCCAAGGCCTTCGCAGAAGTCCTGGAATTCCTCGGAGATGAAGTTCGATCCGTTGTTGGTGATGATGCTGTGCGGTACGCCGAACCTGTAGACAATGGATTCGAAGAACTTGACGGCAGTTTTGCCTTTCTGGTTGGTGACCGGCATGGCCTCGATCCACTTGGTGAATTTGTCGACTGCAACCAGGAGGAAGACGTGTCCCCCTTTCGAGGATTTTGGCAGTTTGCCGATCATGTCGAGGCCCCATTGAGCAAAAGGCCAGGCTATGGGTATGGGTCTGAGCTTGGACCCAGGTGCGTGCGGTTTGTCGGCGAACCGTTGGCATCCGTTGCATCTTCGGACGATGTCCTTTGCGTCGCTCATGGCCGTTGGCCAGTAGAATCGTGCTCGTAGAGCTTTGGCGACAAGGGAGCGGCTGCCTGCGTGGTGGCCGCAGATGCCCTCATGGATGTCTTGGAGTATGTCTTTGCCGTAGTCGATGGTGACGCACCGTTGTAGTACACCTGTGATGCTGCGCTTGTACAGCTTGCCGTTGATGATGGTGAAGGCTTTTGACCGACGAGATACGCGCCGGGCATCTGTCAGGCTGTCCGGCAGTTCTCCGTTTATCAAGAACTGGAGGTATGGTCGCGTCCAAGTTTCTTCGACTGCCATGACCTGCATTAGGTTGACCATGGATACCTCTGTGTCCAGTTTTTCGGGTCCTTCGTGTCCTTCGGGTAGCGTAGCTCCCGAGTGTTCTGCTTCTTCGGGTGATCCCTTGGGGAATTTCCGCTTGATGGATGGCACGCAGATCTGTTCGAGGAACACACCTGGTGGCACCTTTGCGCAAGTGGAGCCGATGTTGGCGAGTCTGTCGGCTTCCTCGTTGCTTTCTCGTCCAACGTGTCGAAGCTCGCAGCCGTCGAATTCTCCTTCGAGTGCGTTGTAGAGCGTGCGGTACGCGATCATGTTTTCGGCATGTGCGTCGCACTCATTCATCATCTGCTGGACGACGAGGTTGGAGTCACCATAGATGACCAGGCGCGTTGCGCCGCATATCTTTGCCATCCTCATGCCATGGATGAGGGCTTCGTATTCGGCCTCGTTGTTGGAGGCTCGGAATTTCATCCGGAGGACGTACTTCATCTTGTCTCCTTGCGGGGAGGTCAGTATGACCCCTGCTCCTGCTCCAGCTTCTCTCTTGGAGCCGTCGAAGTGCATTGTCCATGACTGCGACATGTCTGGGGTGTCTGGCAGCTGCAGCTCCATCCAATGTACCAGGAAGTCCGGAAGGACTTGAGATTTGATTGCGAGTCGCTTCTCATAGACGATGTCCAGAGGTGAAAGTTTGATGCCCCACAGGGCCACGCGTCCTGTGGCCTCCGGGTTATTCAGGATGCTGTTCAGGGGTGCCTCGTTGACGACCATCACCTGATGCTCCTGGAAGTAATGGCTCAATCGTCGAGCCGTCATGAACACGCCGTAGGCGAGTTTCTGGTAGTGAGGGTACCTCTGTTTTGTTGGAGTGAGTACCTCGCTGAGGTAGTAGATTGGGCGCTGGACCCCGTGGGTATTGACATCTTCGGGTCGTTCGACAACGAGTACGGTGCTGACCACCTGGTGTGTGGCTGCTATATGTACAGCGAGGGCTCGCCTCCTTTGGCGTGACCAAACGGGCGAGGTGGAGAGAAGCCGCTGAGGCTTTCGAATGCGTCGTTGGCTTCGTGTCCACTGAACTTGTGCGCCTTGCGTAGCTGGTAGAATGGTAGGGCCTTCTCGCCCATGCGGTGATGAACACCTTAGCGCCGCTACTCGTCCTGCGAGCTGCTGGACGCCTTTGAGGTTTTTCGGCTTCTCCATCGTCATGATGGCTCTGATTTTCTTCGGGTTCGCCTCGATCCCTCGTTGAGAGATGAAGTACCCGAGCAGCTGACCCGATGGGACGCCGAAGGCGCACTTTTCGGGATTGAGCTTGATCCTGTAGCGATCAAGGTTGTCGAACGTCTCGCGGAGATCGTCGATAAGTGTCCTTGCCTCCTTGGTTTTTATTACTATGTCGTCGACATAGACTTGGACGTTGCGACCGATCTGGTCCTTGAGGCAGGCCTGCATGCATCGCTGGTACGTGGCACCCGCGTTCTTTAGCCCGAAGGGCATTGTGTTGTAACAGAATACTCCGAACGGTGTGATAAACGCCGTTTTCTCCTGATCTTCGACCTTGAGTCGAATCTGGTTATAGCCTGAGTAGGCGTCGAGGAAGGAGAGTTTCTCGCAACCTGCAGTCGAATCGATGATCTGGTCGATCCGAGGAAGAGGGAAGTGGTCCTTTGGGCAATGATTGTTTAGTGATGTGAAGTCCACGCACATCCGTAGGATGTCCGTGTCCTTCTTTGGGACCATCACTGTGTTTGCAAGCCACTCGCTTTCCTTGATTTCCCTGATGAAGTCTGCAGCGAGTAGTCTATTGATTTCCTTGCCGATAGCTTCGGCTCGTGGCTCCGACAGTCTCCGGATGGACTGCTTGACTGGCTTGGTGTCTGGAAAGACATTGAGTGCGTGCTCGGCGAATTCCCTGGGAACTCCTGGCATGTCCGCAGGACACCAGGCGAAGATTTCCCAGCGCTCACGGAGGAATTCGACGAGCGCGCCTTCCTATGTGGAGCTGAGGTCGTTGGCGATCAAGGCCTTCTTGGAGGCATCCGTCGGATGGACCTGTACTTTCTTGGTGTTGACGGTGGAGTCGAAGGACATGTCAGGTGCGTTCTGCCTTGTGACTGGGGGTGCCCCATTGTCCGTCACCTCAGGGAGCCTTACAAGCTCGTCTTGCATGCCAAAAGACTAGGAGATTTTGTTGAAATCCCTGTCGCATTTGTCTGATCGGGTGAAGCTCCCGTGGACTGTGATGACGCCCCTTGGTCCTGGCATCTTGAGTAGTAGGTATGCGTAGTGTGGGACGGCCAGAAACCTTGCGAATACTACACGTCCCAGGATGGCGTGGTATTGCGACGGCCAGTCCACCACTTCGAATTCGAGTCGCTCCTGCCGAAAGTTGTCCGGCTTCCCGAAGATGACGTCGAGCCCTATTTTGCCCAGGGGGAATATGCCCTTCCCTGGGACGATGCCGTGGAACGTTGTGTCTGACTGTTCCAGGCTGCATTGTGGGATTCGCATTGCTGCTAGAGTGCTTGCGAACATTAGGTTGATGCCGCTGCCGCCATCCATGAAGACGCGACTCATCTTGAAGCCTCCGATCTGCGCCTCCAGCACCAGGGCAGCATGACCTGGGCGATGGATCTGGCAAGGGTGATCCGCGCGAGTGAATGTGATGCAGGACTCTGATCTACTGAGGTACTCAGGGATTGCAGGCGGAGTTGCCACGGCCAAGTTGATTTGTCGGGTGATTTTCTTCTACACCCTATTCGTGGGGCGTCCCTTCTGGATCATATTTAGTGCTACTTTTGGTGGGGAGTACCCGATCCCGGCGTTGTTCTGGTACTGGTGCTTGGTTGGTTGGGCCTCCAATAGGCGGCGGTGGAGGCTCCGTGTGCTACTTCACTGGCGCAGTGCGTTTCGAGCAGGATTGGGGCTTGTTGCCTCATCTGCACCATGCTTTCGCTGAGTTTCTGGAACTCGCGGCAGTCCTTGAGCATGTGGCTGGCTTTCTTTTTGCCATCCTGTTTGTCGATGTAGAAGTGGATGGTGCATGGACCCGAAAGTTTGTCGAATGCTGAGGGTCCGTTGTCGCGGTCGCGGCGTTGCCACGACTGTGCTGGGCGTCCGTTGTCGCGGCAGTTTCTGCTGCGGTATCCTCCGCTGTTGTGGCTATTGTCGTTGCGGCGGTCGGCATAGCCGGCCGCGACCATGTCGGGTCCGTCGCGGTCCTCGTAGACGCGCGATCTCCTCTTGCTCGGCGTTCCCGTCTTCGGCCGTAGTCGTCTTCTTCATCCGATTGTGCTCGGTGAATGCAATCTTCGCCGTCTGCCCACCTGTTGGCGATGTCCATGAGGTGGTCGAGTGTCTTGGGCTTGACGCGCCCAAGTTCCTCCTTGAAATCTTGGCGTTTGACGCCGTCCCTGAAGGCGTCGATGGCCCTCTCTTCGGAGATGTGTGCTGCGGAGTTCTTGGTGGTAGACCAGCATAATATGTACGAGTGAATAGATTCGCCCGTTCTCTGAGTGCAGGCTCGCAACTCTTCGATTGAGGCGGGCCTCTTGCTGGTGCCCTTGAAATTTCGGATGAAGCTGTAAGCTCCTCCCAACTTCGGATGGATCCTGATGATAGGCTGCTTAGCCATATCCGCTGCTACCGTCACCGCAATGGAGGCATTGCATGGCGGTTTCTTTGTTACCGCCGTGAAGCAGCCGGATGATGATGGTCACTGAGCCAGGATTTTGGATCTTGCGTGCCGTTGAACTTCGGAGTATCCGAAGGAAGCTTGAAATTGCGTGGCATCTGCGTTCGCCTAACGGATCTGCTGAAGCATCGAGCTCCGCCGAGTTCTCCTTCGTCTTCGCCCATCTCGGATTCAGACGAGCATGCACGTTTTGCTCGCGCTTTGTCGATTTTGCGCTGTGTAAGCGCGTCCCTGGCGTCGTAGTCGCGTTTATGGCGATGTGAGCTCTTTTTCCTTCGAGGAAGGTCGTGTTCCTCTTCTTCTTTGGATGAAGGGGTGGGGCTCCGGTCGCGCCTGGCCGGAGCTTTCTTCTTCGGCTCCGCAGGAGCGTCTTCGTGGAGCGCAGCTCCGACGAGTCCGAGTCCGGTGAGTGCGGACTTATGCATGGCTCTTTTCGGGTCCCTCTCCGGAGGTGGGTGAGCCACGAGATACGCAGTGGCTGCCATGATCGCAGCTTGCGGTGTCTTCGGGATGATGTTGCCGTCGGCATCCATATCCATGAACGATGTGTGGAGAATTCGGGTCACATCACGACGTTCCCTGGGATCCATGTTCTCCACCCGAGAGCGGTGCTTGTTTCCCTGGTTTCCGTTTGTGCTGGAGCCGGGTGCCATGGCGGAGAGCGCAGCTCGTCGCGCGCTGGACTCAGAGGCTGCTTGCTTGCGTTTGTCGAGCGTCTCCTGCATCTTGACTTGCTTCTTGTGCTCCTCGATGAGGAGGTAGTGGTATGCCATCAGTAGCTCACGTGGGGAGTCCACAGGCAGGACTATGTCGCCTGCGACGGCGCAGCGGCTGGACCCATCCTTCTTTGCTAAGTTGGATGAGGTGGCTGTTGTTTTCCCGTTGGGTGGGGGATGACTTCTTCATTTCCGCCGTTTTTGCGCTTCATCCTGCGGGTTGGGGTTCGTGTTGGGCGGCGGGTTAGGCGTTTGCTGCTCCTGGATGACTGCGGCGCATTGGTAGCGCTCGTAGATTGGTCCGCTGCTGCCGTAGCTTTCGGATCCGGAACCGTAGGTCCCTTCATCCGAAGGTGGATCGCACAGATCGGAGTTGCAGTTGTTGCTGTCGTAGAACTCATCTGTCGATGGTGATGTGCGCAGCACAGGGTGTGGAGCCCACGAGGCGGGCCTGATTGATGGCACGGGCACCCGCTCAGGAAGGCGGAGGGTGCCAGTTTGCCCCACCTGGAAGCAGAAGCTCCCGAACAAGATTTCGAGTCCGTCGCCTACGGGCTCGAAATCCTTCAGGGTGGCCGGCGAGTGGGCGGTGAAGTCGAAAGCGCCGAAGAGGAGATGATTCTCCGTCGCCGCAGAGTTGTAGATCGATCGGGTCGGGACCGTCACGATCGCACAATCAGCAGCCCCGATTCCCACAGACGGCGCCAATTGACGAGGTTTGATCTCGTCAATGCCATTGTATGGACTTGGGTTTTGCAGAAGATGGGGATGCTGGAGATCGTGGAACGGTTAACAGACAAGCAACCAGGGGACACGAGATTTACCCAGGTTCAGGCCCTCGGAGGGAAAACCCTACTCCTGCTTGTCTGCTCTTGATTACGCGAACCAAGGTTCTGAGGTGCAGATTCGATCTGGCGTGAAGGTGCGTGTGCGGAAGTATGAGTCGAGCGATCTAGGACGTGCCCTCCTGGCCTTTATATAGACTTAGGCAGGTCCCGGACATAGTCCTAGTCGGTTACAAGTTCTAGGGTTTTACCCCTTTGAATTTTCTATCTATGCTAGTCTTGCTCTCCAAGGATCCGAAGGCGTCATGGGCCTTGGCCACCCGAAAATCTTCATGGGTCAGCGTATGTCTGCTGTGGGCCTTCCTTGGGCTGGACCAGGTATGCTGAAGTCACGTACCCGTAAGGTATAACCATGTCAGGGTCATTGATGGGGTGGTGCCCAATCCGGGGACGGCGACCTTGCACTGACTCCTTTTCCTTTATAGCAACAACATCAAATAACCGAAACATGTTGGACCTCGCCTGTGTAGCGGCCATATCTAGGAGGAAGTCCACGTACCCCGGCATTGGAACGACTGTTCCTGCAAAGGGTGTCCTAGTCCTGCTTGGGTATCTTGCCATGGACAGCTGATCAATCGAGAGCAAAATGTTGATAGTAACACGATGATCAAGACAATGCGTTGATCACTGTATACAATAGACAAGCAATTGACATAGCAAAGCAGTTACTCATAAGAAAACTACAATAATTTTGCAGTAGTAATCAACGTTGATCAGTGACCTGTCTAGGCAAACAATGGCAAGCAAAAAAAAGTACTCAACGTTGAGATATGTAGACAATAGACAAGCAATTGACAAAGTAAAGCAATTACTCATATGGTAACTATTATGATTTTTCAATAGTGATCAACATGTGTAGGGAAACAATGGCAACCAAAACAAGTACGCAACATTGAGATCTGTATATCATAGACAAGCAATAAACAAAGCAAAGCAATTACTCATAAGGTAACCAAAATGATTTGACAGTACTGATCAATGTTGACACAAGGATTCACTATGCATGCCAATCAGACAAGTAAGCAGTGCAATCAATCATGCAGGGGCTATGCTAGCAACGAAAGATCTACGAAACTGAGGACGATTGAAAAAACCTTACCTGAGCCGGAGAAGTAGACGAACTTATCGCTTGATAGCTAGCTGATGAAGACGGCGGAGCAGAAGATCCACCATGCCGGTCACGGCAGTGGGTGGAGTGGGCATGCTCGCAACCACCGGTCTCGATGAGACGGCGGCCGCTCCAGGAGCTGCGGATCCGGCCAGAAAGGGAAAGTACGGGGAGGCCACTCTACCGACACGGGGTCAAAGCTCGGTATGTAAGAAAAGTACCACCATGGCACGGGTCTCAATCCTCGTGGGGGTAGCCATCTCAACTCGACAACGACGCCCCGACGGCGATGGCCGATGCCCTTAGCGCATCCACGGTCGGCATAGGTACAAACCCCGTCTGGACGGGGAAAACCCCCTAATCAATCCCTGTCGAAGCCATCAAAGCCGTTGCCGCTGCCCCTGTCAGCGCTGCGTGAGGGCGATGGGAAACCGGCGACGGTCACCTCAAAGAGGGCACAGAGTCGAGGTCGTTTTGGGTGGTTGCGCTCCTCATTCCCCCTACTCGTAGTCGGCGACGACACGGGTGGTAGATCAGATGCGGGGCACGACCTTGCAGACGGGAAGGCTGTCCGGAGGTGACACATGAAGAGAGGAGCCCATCATTCTCTCCGATGGGTCGTTGTCTCTAGGCCGGCCTGTGGGTTTACCTCACGCGCGAACTAAGCTAAGACCTCATGTTCGTCCTTAGAATCTAGTCTGGCTGGCGTCGGTTGACTGAATACTAGTCACACCCATCTAGAAAATACTTTAAATTTTAAAACAAGTATGGAAAAAGTAAGTAAGTTGAGAATAGTCTCACACGACTTTTCAGTTCAGATAGAGCATTGGCCATGCACGGTAGCTAAGTGTGCACGGTAGAAAATTCGTTCTCGCGGAGCGAAGCGTTCAGACGCGCTTGCCGATATATTTGCCCCCCAACCGTGCACAGAGCCGCTGCCCAGCTGCTTCTCTGCCCGGCGGAAAGCAGCAACTGAAAGCTGCACCTTAGCATCGCGGTGACCTTGCCCGGCGGCCACTGGCGCGCATGGAGCCCGAACCCACCACGACCCCCTTCCTCGTCCCGCGAGAACCGGCACCGCCGAAGATGGCGCAGCGATTGGCGCTCTGGGCGATCCTCACGCTCGTCACCGGCGGCTTCGCGTGGGGACTGTACACCGCGCGCCACAGCGCGCACAGCCTCCTGTTCGTGGTCTTCGACTACGGCACCGCGTACTGCGGCCTCTGGGGTCTCTACGACTGCCTGAGGAAGCACGAGCTCCTCCGGGGCGACGACGACCCGGCGGCCGCGGTCGAGCTGCGGTGGGTCAGGCGCGTCCCGTGGGCGCTCACGGTGTATCTGGGCCTGTTGATTCCGGTCCGCGACCAGAGCGCGGTGCCGAGCCAGGCGCCGAACTTCGGCCTGTGCGTGCTGGACGTCCTCGCCATCGGCCTCGGGCTCTACTTCCTGGTTGCCTATACCTGCAGCAGCGATGCCCGTGCGGACGACGCCGGACGCTGGCCGGAGGAGGTCCACGACCACGCGGTGTCCCCGGAGCAGACGGTTTGACCGTTTGAACTATACTCCGTACGTGGAATTTCGATGACCACTTGTTGGATGCACAGTTTGACTGATGATGACATTATGAAACTTTTACGTCATTTTTTTCTAGTAATAAGTTTCTTTTTTTAAACTGTTCTGTCGTTGTCTGTTCACGCTGGAAAAATCAGTGACCGATTGCCGTTTCTTTCCTGTAAAGTTCCGCTGATGATTATATTTACGCCTAATCTATATCTATACGTTGGATGTCCGTAGGATTGCCATGCATGGAACAACAAATCAACATCAAATTCAGCAATCAAAATATTTGCTCGAACAAGACAGACATTTACCATTTTCATTAGTTAGATGCCAATTTCTCATTTTAGTTTCTTTATATCTATATCGTATTTCCCAATTCTTAGGAACAGAAGGTTTATGGGCCCTCACTCTCCCAACCCGAAAAAACTAGCTTCTTAGGAGAAGACACCCTTAGTTTTTAAGTAACTTCCGATCTCGTCCCACAATCAATGTGGGACTAAACCCAACAAATGTTTACTCACAAATTGATCCCTATGTGTCCCCTTAACACAACGTTTTCAGTCCACCAACCATGAGTGACCACCATAAGTGGACCCGAGATTTGCATCCGGACACCTGGGATCCGATACAAATTGTTATCAATTGTTATCGCAATCCTAGGTAAACTTAACTAGTGTTTACGATCCACATGTGTCATGATCCTGCTGCAAGAGCGTCTCAGCCCACCAAACCAGCTCAACTAGAGACCACGTTTTTGTCTCTCTCTCTCTCTCCACCCAAAATAGGACAGGACACCCTTAACCTTATAAGTCGCTCGTGGTCTCATCACACAAGCGATGTGGACTAAGCCCAACAACATTAAAAAAAATGCTAATGAGGGGTTGTTGCAATAAGAACAGCCAGAACATGCACTTTCAATCTGGCATAGAACAAATTTATCTTCCTTTCAAAGTATCAAAGTATAAAACAAAATGCAAGTGGAGCGATGTGTTCAACACAATTAAATGACACAAAGTGACAAAGCGACCTACACAAAGAATACAAATGTGAGGACCAAATTTGATTTTTTTTAAGTGCCATGCAACCCAAAGAAGAAACTCTATTTTAAGTCTTCCAATTATCTCATAATTTCAGTTTTCATCCTTAATACTCCCTTGGTCCCAAAATAGATGTCTTAAATTTGTCAAAATTTAGATGAATGTAGACACTGTTTAGTATATAGATTCATTCAATTTTAAAAAATCTAAGACATCTATTTTAGAATGGAGAGAGTAGTATTTTTTAGGTACAAAACAAACCTCAACTTTGCTAGTTCTTCCAAACAGACTGGTGATTTTTATAACATATTAGGGAAGGATTTTGCTACTGGCGACCGTTCTATTGATGGCGAACTTTGACGGGCGTTGTTGAAAGAATCCTGCGGGAGCCAAAAAATGCATTACGTTGGTAGAAGTAGTTAGGATTAGAGTATAAGTATAAAATGACAAAACTGCTGATGTCATGTGCATTAAATGTAAAATTAATAAATTTAAAAGGTTTTGTAGCTCAAACCATTTATCGGATTTAGGATCCGTTTTCACCGTTAGGTTAGTCGCGAAGAGAGTTTCGAAACTAGATCCCATATTGGTATGTTTCGATAAAAAAATCGGACCTAAAAGTTATCCACCCCTAACATATAAGTTATCCAAGCCGTACCAGTGTCGTGGTGGTGGCACGGCAGATGCCATGGGTAGGCTAAAGTTTGGGGCCAATGGATGCTAGAAGGATCTGGGGAGGGAAGATGTAGTGGATTCTACACACAGAAAGCTAACGCAAAGATCTGTATTTCTCCTTCCTTGGATTACAAGTGCTCCTTGAGCTGTATACAAGGAGAAAGAGAAAACTTTGCCAGCCTAACGGTACCAAGAATGAGTCGATCCCCTCCTTTGGGTCCAAGCCTGCCCTTATAAAGGAAAACTTTGGGTTCCTTTAGGGCTGATGTGGCAAGCATATTCGAGGAATATGCTTGTCCCAATATAGTACTTCGGCGCCCCCCTTTCCCTGTCGCTCCCCTAATGACGGCAAGGTTTCAGAGGGGCCCTCCTGTGTGCCTAGGGCTTCAGGACTGTCACCTCCGTGACCTCCTTCTGTCTCTCTGTCGCTCTGTGCCTTTGTCCCTAGTGCTTGGCTTCGCTCAGATTCTCCCTAGCCTGCTACTAGAGTTTGACTTTAGGCTTCTCCTTCTCCTGCAAGCTTCGTGTCATTCGGCCCTGCCTCCTGTAACTCGGCTTGTCCTTCACCTGCATCAAGATTACTTGGGCTAACCCGGCCGACTTACGCAGTATCTCGGCCGGATAATGCCTTGCCATTGCTATAAGGGTCATGTCCTTTCCTATCTCGGCCGACCTCTACAGGATTCGACCGACTCAGACTGTAACTCGGAAACTAGACGGGGAACACCCTTTCGTCTTTCCCCGTCTTTACCCTATCCGGGGTTACCCCCCCAACATTAGTCCCCGAAGCTGGTATGGCCCCGTTGATTACCTCGGCCGGGTCGTATCAGTTTCACGACACTCGTTATGTATTGTTTCCGAGTTATCTTGTCGTGGTGATAACACCGTATTTAGTAGTGCACGCCTCGTCCCACGTGTCATCCTCATCATTGTTTCTCTAGTTTTTTGTTCCTCTACAGCGTTTACTGACAAGATACAGTTACTGTCGCGCCTGTCGCGCCGTTGCTGCGACGCCTCGTGCGCCGTTCTCGTTGGGGATCGTGAGCTCCTTGGTCAATCGTGTGGCCTTCGGTGCGGTTCCGCTCAGCGACGTGTGGTGCGTCTTTGCGCACGATCCGTCTGCCGCCACACCCACGATCCCACTACCTTGCGTGCGGCTAGGTTATAAAGAGGGGCGCGGCGCCTGGGAGTTTCTTTTTCCCCTTCTCGCTCGCCCGCACCCTTCTTCTTCCTCGCGCTTCTCGTTCGTTAAATTCCGCCGCCGCCTCAACTGGTTCTGCGACGAGGAGGACTCCGCCCTGCTCCGTCGCCTCGTCACCGCTTTATTTCGCTTATTTGTTCGCGGCGCCGGTGTGAGTTCTTCGGTCTTGCCGCCTAGGCTTTCCTCTAGATCTCTTCGTTCCCTCTTTGTTCTTGCGCTGCGGTTCTGTCGTCGTTCCGCCGCCGTTTTTGCGTAGAATTGCGACGGGGCCTCGTAGCTCTAAGTTTTCCTCCGCCGCGAGTTGTTCCTCCGGCGATCTTTCCGGAAATCATGTCTAGTTCCTTTAGCGGTGCCCTGGTAGAGGATGATGATGCTGGCTCTGGGCTGGCGGGGCTCGTGGCAGGCTCCTCGATTACCCGGGAGATCGAGTGGCTCATCCGAACCGGAGGATTCCGCGAGGTCTCTTGTCGTTTACCCGACAACGAGTTATCTCGAGAAATAAGGGAGGCGAGTATGTAGTTTTATGTCACATTTCTCGCATGGCGGTCTCCCTCTTAGCGATTTTGCAAGAGAGTTTCCGACTACTTGACCTTCAGCCACATCATCTTCTACGAGCCATCGCTTCTCTTTACGCATTCATCTCCGCCTCGGAGGATACTTGACCTATGGCCGTCCGTGCACGTCTGGCGAAGTTCTTCCAGATTCGTTCTAATGTAGTCCACGACAAGTCTCTGCACCCTTCCGGAAACTGCTTTTCGGTGCGGGCGTCCATTACACCTCGGAGGAAGTCTGTATTTCCTCGTGTCACCGGGTTAGAGTCGTGCAAGTGGCACAAATCCTTCTTTTACGTCAAACGGAGAGCGAAGACAAGATTCGGCTCCTGCCTTCTCCATTGGTCCGCCTTCCAAGGTAAATTGGACTTACAATCCGAGGAGGAGCCATGTCTTGGCCGAGCTTTTGAGACTCGGCTCAAAGAACTGATCCGGGCAGATTCTGTGGCGAGACTTGATGGCTACCTTCATCGATGGCGAATTTGCCCATTCGAAAAAGGACGCACAAACTTTGCTACATGAGTGGTCCACTTGATCCCAACGAGTCTCGACCGTCGAGCTGGACAACTACCTTGTCTTCAAAGCGTCGAGCTATATTTAAGACGGAGATGCCTGAAGATTGGACCTGGGGATTGAGACCGTTTACCCGCGAGCGTCCTCCTCCCGCAGTAAGTTTAACCATCAATGCTTTGATTTTCTATTGTTTTCATAGTTGATTTCCCTAAACTTCCTTATTTTTCGCCTCACAGAGGTTCGCAGAGCAAAAGGGCGAGGGCGAGGTTTTGTCGCTTGTGGATCATGGATCGGAATACCCGGACGTTGGGGAGCGGACTCGAAGAATTCGTCCCTAAGTCGGATCCCGCCGGCTCGCGCCGTGGCAAGACTTGGTCCATGAGGAGGAAGGTGATTGAACGAGGTCCAAGCTCTTGAGGTAGTTGCGCAATGCCTATTTCTTATGCATTTCGCTTCTACTTTCCCAGCTAATCCGGCGGTCAGGTTCCACGGCCGAGCCTATTGCATCCGGCCCCGATTACCTCGAAAGCGGGGCTGCTAGTGCTTCAGAGGCGGCCCCCAAGAAACGAATGAAGAAGTCTGCTCCGAACCCTCCTAGGCGCAAGACCATGCCTGGGGTCACAGGGTAAGTTCGTTTTGCTCGTATTTCTTGTTTCCCTGTTTTTTTTTTTCATCCTGACACCCTTTTTTCTTTCTTATTTCATGATTCGCTTTCCGTTAAGCTGGCGGTCCTAGCATGACTAGCCGCCCGATTCGGCAGCCGTCTCCTCCGCCCATTGAAGATACTAGGATTCCTAGTCCTGCTCGTGCTACGTCTCCTCCAGCTCCACATTTGTCACCCCCTCGTCAGGATGCGCCTGATACTCGTGTCTCCGAGATTTCTACCGAACCCGTTGCCCCTCCATTGAATCCGAGCATATCCACCGAGCCTCTTTCTACCTCGGTAGCTCCTACTGTAACCCCAGCCGCAGCCGTGGTCGTTAATACCCCGGCGCCCTCTGCGCCTGTGATTCCTCCTGCTTCTAAAGGCATTTCCCATTGCCGAGGTATCGGCTGGTGCCTCCTTTCTGATGAAAAACTGTTGCCACCAAGGCTCCCACTTCCCAAAAAGGTTTGGCCGGCTCTTCTCAGCCGAGTATTGCCGACGTGCTGCGTAAAGGGATTGCTCCCGCCAAAGCCTCTACTACTCCGGCCGCCGGTACCCAGCTTGCTCTTCATACGAGACCTGCTGCCTCGGTAATTACACAGCATGTCCGGGGTAAAGTCCTTACTTGGACGGCCAGTGGGAACAGTCTCGGCTCGCTGGTGGAATATGCTCATAACTGGAATGCTGCTGATCAGCTTGAAGGCAATCCAAACAGTCAGTCGTTTCAACTTTCCGACATCAGCAGCCGTTTGGATCAAGCTGCCAAGATCATTCTGGATAGCAATAAGATGAACGAGGTAATTGTTGCTTCCCGGGGTTTAGACTGATTCTCCATATGCTATTATATATACATTAGTCCCCGAAACTTGCAAACGAGTAATTTGTTATTCGCTTGGAAGTTTTTATAGTGCTCTACTTAACTCGACTTAATTTAGGGTTCGAGCCTATATCCGAGTTGATCTATCTTAAACTTTGCTAGCTGTTCTTTGAATGTCTAGCCACATAGGTCTGGGTTAAGCTTTCGCTTGACTCGAATCTACTTTTGGCTTTGAATATCCAGCCACCTAGATCCGGGTTAAGTTTTCGCTTAACTCGGATCTGTTTTGGCTTTGAATATCCAGCCACCTAGGTCCGGGTTAAGTTTTCGCTTAACTCGGATCTGTTTAACTTTGAATATCCAGCCACCTAGATCTGGGTTAAGTTTTAAGCTTAACTCGGATCTGTTTTGGCTTTGAATATCCAACCACCTAGATGCAGGTTAAGTTTTTTGCTTAACTCGGATCTGTTTTGGCTTTGAATATCCAGCTACCTAGATCTGGGTTAAGTTTTTGTTTAACTCGGATCTGTTTTGGCTTTGAATATCCAGCCACCTAGATCTGGGTTAAGTTTTTTGCTTAACTCGGATCTGTTTTGGCTTTGAATATCCAGCCACCTAGATCTGGGTTAAGTTTTTGTTTAACTCGGATCTGTTTTGGCTTTGAATATCCAGCCACCTAGATGCAGGTTAAGTTTTGCTTAACTCGGATCTGTTTAACTTTGAATATCCAGCCACCTAGATCTGGGTTAAGTTTTCGCTTAACTCGGATCTGTTTAACTTTGAATATCCACTCATCGTTTGTTCTATTGCAGGTTGCACATGACGTGGTGACTGAATTTCAAAGACTTTTTTCTACTTTAAAGTTGGAAGAAAAATATGAAAAAGTTATTCCTGTGGTGAAAAAAGTAGGTAAGTCGATCATTTTCCTTGTCATCTCTAATATTGTCATTGTTTTGTCTGCGGGATGCCGGCTTACTTTGTGGGTTAACAGGTAACATCAATAATCTCAACATTCGTCTTGAGAAGAAAGTCAAGAGCTTGGAAGGTTAGTTTTCCATCTACCTCGTACTTTTCCCTTTCTAAGACGTGCACTAAGTTTCTTTTACTTTGTTTGGCTTTGGTAAAGCCGAGATACGAACCTTTGCATCATCTCACCAAGATTGTACGCCCATGTCTGATGTAATGCTGCATTTTTTAGAACAAGGCGCCACTCATTTGGCGCAGCTAAAAGAAAAGGATAACGAGATAGCTCGCCTAAGCGCCGAGGTGGAGGCCCTTAAGCTTTCTCAGAAATCCGAGCTAGAAAAGGTCGATCAGGAGTTCTCCGAGGAGAAGAACCGGCTGGCTTTGGAATTGCAAAAGAATAAAGAGCTCTTTGAGGCTGCCGAGCTGAAAACTCGAGGAATGATCGAGGAAATTGCTCGCTTTGAGAAGAACAAGATTGACTGGGCGAAGGACCTTCAGCTGATGATGAATTACATTCATCGTAAGCATCTTAACACAGCCGGATTATCTTTCTTCCTTTTGCGCAGGTCATTTTCCTGAAGCTAAGCCCGTGAGCTCTAAAGCGGTCCTTGCTGCTCGTGCGCGCCGAGGTCCCCCTGTTGACGTGAATTTTGAATATTCAATAGAAGATTTCTTGGTTTCTGTCGGTGCTGCCCTTGGTCCGATGAAAATCATGGGCAGGGACTTGGTGCTGGCAGCTATTCGAGCCCACCGTGCTCTCTGGCCGAATACCTCTGGGACTCCTAACATCAGGGAGATCGAATTGCTGGTGACTAGATTGAATGCCTCTGAAAAACAACTAAGTCTTTGGAGGGAATCTGCTGGGCGAGCTGGCGCGGATATGGCCCTCACCGTTATCATGTCATGGTACGAAGACATCTCTCTTGATATCTTGAGAAATCTGCGCACTGGTTCTCGTTGGGTTGAGGACCCCACTTTCGTCGCTCTCCGGCAAGCTCGCGCCTTTCAACTCGTCGAGTATGCCGACGTGCACACCTGGAATGAAGGTTCGAGCTTTCTCCCGAACTCGGACGATGAGGTTGCGGTAGAGGATACATCAGACGATAACTCGGCTGAACAGGGTGAAGGCGCAGATGATTCGGCTTCCTCTGGTGACTCCAGTTCGAGCTCGGACGGCAATGGTGACGCGCGGTCCTCCTCCAAAGGTACTGGGCATTCAACTGCGCAAACTGATGCCCCTCAGCAGCCTCCAGCTTCAGCCGAGGTTGCACCTAGGTCTGCGGAGGGCGAGGTAACATCGGCCGAAGTTCCTCCTACCTCGGAATCCCCAGCCCCTGACCAAGTTGCCGCCTCTCCAGCTAAAAACGTTTAAGTCATTTCCTATCCCTGGTATGCCGGGCGTACGATGTAGGTGAAACATTCATCTGTTCTTTGTATGGAATGAATTTCTTTTGCCGTGTGCTGCTGAGACACATGTTTGTAATTGTTATCACTTTGTGTAAGTGGTCTTGTTTGTCCGAATTTTTGCTTTGTTGGGCAGCGATTTCTTAATTTGGGGACGTATCTATCTTCGTATTCGTGGTTTACCCACTTGATCCAGGTGTGAGCTTCGTATATCATATTAGTTTGGACTGTTGTTACTTTCAAAGTCGAAGTTCGATACTTTCTTTGTAGCGAAGGCTAGCCAGGACTTCGGAACAACATATAGCAGTCCGCGAGTTAATGCTTATGGCGCCGAAGTTTAGTGTATAAACCGAACTGCGGAAAAAATAATATAAGGCGGTTGGCGAGTCGCTGCTCAAGGTGCCGAGGTTTAGTGCACCGAAATTGTAATATCATATGGCAGTCCCTGAGTTACTGCTTTGGATGCCGAGGTTTAACATACAACATGAAATTGAAATGACCTATGGCAGTCCCAGTCTTGTCTTTGGACGCCGAGGTTTGATTCATAAGATGAAATTGAAATTACATACGGCAGTCCCCGAGTCACTGCTCTGGACGCCGAGGTTTAGTACATAAGACGAAATTGAGATAATATATGGCAGTCCCCGAGTCACTGCTCTGGACGCCGAGGTTTAGTACATAAGATGAAATTGAGATAATATATGGCAGTCCCCGAGTCACTGCTCTGGATGCCGAGGTTTAATACATCATTGGTCCTTGACCTTGAAATACTATGCTATGAGTAAAATGGACGAAGCAAGGCTACATTCCATGGCACCGTTTCTTCGCCAGCTTTGTCTGCCTTGTTCCTTCTGGGGGATTGAGCGTCGATTAGATAATAGGCATCGTTATGTAATGCTTTGCTCACAATGAATGGTACCTCCCATGGAGGTGACAGCTTGTGCATGCCGGCCGTGCGTTTCACCAGTCGGAGGACTAAATCTCCTTCTTTGAATACCCTTGGATTCACCTTCTTGCTGTGATATCGTCGCAAGTTCTGCTGATAAATAGCTGATCGTGATAGTGCTAGTTCTCTGGCTTCTTCAAGCAGGTCTACCGTATCTTGCCGAGCTATTTCGTTTACCTCTGAGGTTGTATACTGAGTAACTCTTGGCGAGTCATGTATTATGTCGGCTGGAAGCACGGCCTCTGCCTCGTATACCAGAAAGAATGGTGTATAGCCTGTTGATCTATTCGGAGTAGTCCTGAGGCTCCATAATACGGCTGGGAGTTCCTCAATCCAACATCCTGCCGACCTTTGCAGCGGTTCAACAAGTCGTGGTTTTATTCCTGACAATACTAGTCCATTAGACCTCTCTACTTGCCCATTAGACGCTGGGTGAGCCACAGAGGCAACATCTAGTCTTATATGTTTCTCTCTGCAAAATCTGGCGAAGGCTCCTTCTGCAAAATTTGTGTCATTATCCGTAATAATACTGTGCGGATATCCATATCTTAAAATAATATCTTTGAGAAATTTCACTGTTGTGGGCCCATCGCATTTTTTTATTGGTTTCACCTCAATCCATTTCGTGAACTTGTCCACCATAACCAATATGTGGGTCATTCCCCCTCGGGCCGGCTTAAATGGTCCCACCATATCTAAGCCCCATACAGAAAATTGCCAAGTGATGGGTATTGTTTTTAACTCGGCCGATGGCATATGTATCCTGGTTGCATATCTCTGACAACCATTGCATTTTTCAACCAACTTTTTGGCTTCTTTCAACGCCGTTGGCCAATAAAATCCATGCCTGAATGCTTTGGCTACCAAGGCACGAGATGGGGCATGGTGTCCACACTCTCCTTGATGTATATCCAGTAGGATCTCCTGGCCTTCTGCCGAACTCACACATTTCTGCAATACGCTTGTGACGCTTCTTTTATATAGCTCATTGTTTATGATTGTATAAGCTTTTGCTCTCCTTACAGTTTGTCTAGCTAATACTTCATTATCCGGCAATATCGACTCTTTAAGGTAAGAGAATATGGGTTGCGCCCATGGCGGTGTGATTTTTTCTGGTGTGGTCTTACTGTCTATTTCCATGTTTTCTGCCGACATATTTACCTCGGCTTTCTCCATAATTGTGCTCACTTCTGCTGTCCTCCTCTTGAGGGGTTCCGAGTCATATTGCTGGTCTACTTCCATCGGCGCATTATCTTCTGCTGAATTTGTCGGAATAAAGATAGATTCGGATTCTGGTGACGGGATTATTGATGGTTTTCGAGGTGTTCCAGGCAATGCAGGGGAATTTGTCGGGTTGATCCGAGCTTTGATAACGTGTCTGCGGCATCATTTTCTGCCCGAGGTATGTGGTGAAATTCACATCCTTCAAAGTATCCACTGATCTTTTGCACATGAAATCTGTATAAAGCCATATTAGCATCTAATGCATCCCAATTGCCTGAGACTTGCTGTACTACTAGGTCCGAGTCCCCATAGCATAAGATTCGGCGTATGCCAATCTCTTTTGCTACCTTCAATCCATGGACCAGTGCTTCATATTCGGCTACATTATTGGATGCGGCAAAATGTATTTGTAGCACATATTTCAGCTGATCTCTTTTAGGTGAGGTTAACACTATTCCTGCCCCCAAACCATTTCTTAGTTTGGAACCATCGAAATGCATCGTCCAATAATATAGATCTGGTAATGGTGGCTCATACTGCACTTCCCATCTCTGAAGAAGTCGGCGACCGCTTGAGATTTAATTGCATCTCTCCTATCAAATTGTGGGCGTATGGTGACAACTCGATTGCCCATTTGCTATTCGGACCACTTGCGTCTTTGTTGCTCAATATGTCGGCTATGGGCGCTTCACGGATCACTCGATGGGATGTTCTTGAGTAATGTTTAAGCTTTTTGCCGACATATATACTCCATAAGCCATCTTACGATAATGTGGGTAATTCTGTTTTGAAGCGGATAATACCTCGCTTAAATAATACACCGGCCTTTGTACGGATTTATCATCTTCAAGTCGTTCTACTACGACTACAGCACTCACTACTCTGTTGGTAGCCGCTATATAGAGTAACATAGGCTCTTTTGATAATGGAGAAGCCAAAGCAGGTCTGTGACTAACATTTTTTCAACTCATGAAATGCACTGTCCGTATGGGTCCAAATGAATTTATCGATTTCTTCATCGGTGATATAGTGGTAGCGCCTTTTTCCCAGCCAACATACAAACCGGCTGCGAGGCTAGACAACCTGTGAATTTTGTACATCATTTAAGCATCTCGGCAATTCCATTCTTTCTCTGCTTTTATCTTTGTTGGGTTGGCTTCTATACCTCGGCTAGATACAAGAAAACCGAGCAATTTTCTGGCTGGCACGTAAGCGTGCACTTTTCGGATTAAGTTTCATTCGAATCTTCTCAAGTTCTGAAGTTTGCGTATATCTTCCGATGGTTTTGCTTTCCTTGGTTTTGATGACCACATCATCTACATATACTTGTACATTTTTTCCTATTTGATCGTGTAGACATTTTTGTATGTATCTCTGATATGTTGCTCCTGCATTTCGCAGGCCGAATGGCATTGTGCGATAGCAATAAGCCCCGTACGGGGTAATAAATGCAGTCTTTATTTGATCGGCCGGATTTAACAGTATCTGGTGGAAACCAGAGTACGCGTCTACAAATGATAATAACTCACAACCAGCGGTCGAATCAATGACTTGGTCTATTCTAGGTAATGGAAAAGGATCTTTTGGACACGCCTTGTTCAGGTTCGTGTAATCGATACACATTCGCCATACAATGGCTACATTGGGATCATCTTTCTTCTTTTCCACCAGCACCGGATTCGACAACCAATCTGGGTACAGCACCTCCATGATGAACCCGGCTGCGAGGAGCCGAGCTATTTCATCCCCTATTATTTTTCTCCTGTCTTGGTGAGCGGCGGAGGTTGCTTCACCGGCCTTGCTCCGGCCTTACATTCAAAGAGTGCTCCAACTCCTCGGAACACCTTGCGGATCCTGAGTTGACCATGCAAATATGTCCCGATTCTCACGGAGGAAGTTGGTGAGCTCGCTTTCCTATTTAGCGTCGGCCTGCACCAATAGTAACGATGCGCTCAGAATTTCTCATCTATTTGAAACTTCTTCGTTTCTTTAGTCGGCTGAAAAGAGACACCTTGCCATGCGGGTTGGCTAGTCTTGGCATGTTCAATGGCTCGTCGAGCGAGGGCTGCTACCTCCTGAATCCTTCTTTTTTCTCTTGCTATAACCAATGATTCGGCCAAATTTGACCCAGCTGATGCACACTCCATTGATTTCTTGTAATCCCCTATTATAGTCATCACTCCTTGTGGTCCGGGTAGTTTCATTTTCAGATAACTTATATGACAACTGCCCATGAATTTGGCCAACGCTGGTCGTCCGAGTAGAGCATGATAACAGCTTTCTAGATCCACCACTTCAAACTCTAAATTATCTGCTCTGCAGTTATCTCTTGTGCCGAATAACACATCCACTCGGACCTTACCAATGGGTTCACATGAAAGCCCTGGCACTATCCCATGGAAAGTGGTCCTCGTGGATTGCAACATGTTCTGCGATATTCCGAGTTTATGCATGGTATCCTTGTACATGATATTGATACTACTTCCATTGTCTATGAGTAGCTTTGAGAATTTGACATTGATGCTCGGTCCAACAAATGTCAGATCCAACACGAGTGCATATGATCCGGGACTCGGCATTATCTTAGGATGATCCTTTATGCTCCAAGTTATCTCCTGATCCGACCAAGGCATATATCTTGGTACTGCCGGCATAACTGCATTCACCTCCATATGCCGGCGCTGCACACTTTGCTTGTCTTGTTGTTCCGTTGTGAACATGCAATAGGACTGATGATGCTCTCTGTAATCATTGCGTCCGGTATTCGCCGGATTTGTTCTTCCATCCTGTAATTGGTTCATCACTTGATGCACCGCGTCTCTCCGATCCGAGTTATCGTATCTCGGGGGAGGGGGCGGTAACATTAGTTGCTGTGCATTTGCTCCAGTCAACTGTGGCTGGTGTTGCTGATGTACTTGAAGGTGCTGAACCCTGAGTTCCCCATTGCATTTTCATCCATGCACCTTTGGCGGGTGGTATGGTTGGCTGGCTGGATGGGTTTGGCGTGTGAAATTTGCACGGCTGATCTAACATAGATTGACGTGTACTTGGCCTCTCACCACTTGCTTTTTTTGTTCGGGGTCCACGCCTTTTCCTTCATTTCTTGGTGTCCACTGTTGAGGACCATTCTTCTGCCTTTGAGTTGCTCTGTGACTCGGCGGGTCTTGTGCTACTGCCGCCACTTGGGCCGAATTATATCTGTAATCCGGCCTTTTCTCTCTTCTTCTTCCTCTGAAATCACCCCGCCTAGATGACCCGGCCAAATCTCTTGCATCATGGTCCTGCTGCTCGCGATGATCCGCCGACATTAACTCTGGCTGCGTTGGGTCTCCTAATGCGTAGGAGTCCGCTATTCTGATAGTTTATGCCAGTGTAGTCGGCATATCTCTTTGTAGACGCTGCCACAATACGCTGCCATAACGGCATCCTTGTGCGAACCAAGCAATTGCCTGCGATTCTATGACTCCTTCACATGAGTTTCTCAGGTTACACCACCGAGTTAAAAACTCTCTATCTGTTTCATTCGGCCTCTGCTTGCACATGGCTAATTGTTGTGGCCTGTTTGGCCTCTTGTATGTGCTGGTGAAGTTGCTGACAAACATTTCCTCAAAATCCAGCCAACAGTTGATACTGCCGGCTGGTAGATTATTCAGCCACACCCTAGCTGGTCCTTCAGCATCTGTGGTACATACCGTACTGCCCATCGTAAGTTCCCACCCGCTATTTTTATAGCAGTGGCATAGTCAATTAACCAGTCTTGTGGTTTGGTACTCCCATTATATGTTTTCGTGCCCCTCGCTAGTTGAAAATTCGGCACAGGAGGTTCGCCCATGATCCATGGTCCAAAGCATGTCGGCCCTGGTGGACCCTGTTCTTCCAACAACTCGGACCTGTATAGCCGGTCCAGCTTCACTCTTGCATCATTTGATGGCAAATCTGCATGTAACTCATCACTTATTCCATAGTGATTGTTTCCGCCATGGATTGCATATTCCATCACAGAATAACCATCATTGTATCTTTCATTAATTCGATCGTGGCGAGCTGGCCTCGTTTATCTTTCCTGCCGGGGTTCATGCCTTGGTTGTGGGTTGAGTGGCAGTTCTCTCCCTACTTCGACCGGGGTATTGTTCTCCTGATTGCCTCTCGCGGGCTCTCTTCTGCCGAGATCTCCATTGCCTCGGCTTCCTCCGTCTCTCTCAACACGGCCGTGGTTCCTCTCCCCACTGTTACCTCGGCTTTCATTGCCTCTGTTCTCATTTGCCTTTCCGGCCATTGCCGGATCATATGGAACAATCTGCTGGTTCCTCTTTCCCGACGTTACTGCTTTGTCTCTTCGAGCATTATTTCCGGGTGAAAATGCTGCTGCCACGGACAAGGCAGGTGCTGCTCCTGCCGAATGAACCATTCGCGAGGCCCCCGGCCTTGCCGGGTTTGCTCTGAGCATTTCCTTGTTTTGCTGGTTCGCGATGCGCACCAGCTCGTTTAGTCTTTCTTGTTGTTTCTGCCGGGCCTCACCGGTCAACCCCTCTAACTCTAATGCTGCGGCATTTGACGCTCTTAGGTTTCTTGCCGGGGTACTGTACCTCGGCAAGCCCAAATCCTCTGATTCTGCTTTATGAGCATCATGCTCTTTGTTGATGTCATCCATGAGGTTCTTCCCTCTCAATCTTAGTTCGTCCACCCGTTCGGGCGCGACGTCAAGCTTATTTGCTTTGGCAAATTCTCGCAGGGTCCTGTTTAAGGACTCCCGCAAGGCCGACACCTTTTTTTGCCTCTATCAGCACCTTTTGCCTGGTTTCCTCTAACTCTGCCTGAGCATTTGCCGGATTAAGTATCGGCGCTACAGGTGTAGTCAAGCTTTCTATGGTCGCCTGAAGAATATTCTCTGGCCTTTCCAGAGGTGGCCCTCTTACTCTTGGTGCCTTTGGGGTGGTGTCCTGCACCTCGGTCGGGTTGGTCGCTGGCGGGATTACCTCGGTGGGCATTGGTGATGTCTGCCTGTGTGCGCCTTGTACACCGATGGCAGGTTCTCTGCTCGACCCGGTAGCTGCTACTCCAGTTTGCACCCCGGCCGCGACCATCACCTCGGCACTGCGATGTGCGCTCGGGCGACTTGCAGCGTGAAGAGGTGGATTTCCTGCAACAACAACTTTGTGAGGATAAACACTGGAGGTGTCGACGCCGACGTAGACCTCGTGCTCGCCCAGGCTGATGAAGACGCCATTACGCGGTGGAGTTTTCCCCTTGAAGCTCCCTGCATTGTCGCTGACATAGTCACAGAGACCAAATCTCTGGACCAAGCCAGAAACAACGCTGGCCATGATCTTGATGAAGTTTCCGTCCGGATCATAACTCCAGCTAGCACCGCTGACCCCATGATGGCGCCAACTGTCGTGGTGGTGGCACGGCAGATGCCATGGGTAGGCTAAAGTTTGGGGCCAATGGATGCTAGAGGGATCTTGGGAGGGAAGATGTAGTGGATTCTACACACAGAAAGCTAACGCAAAGATCTGTATTTCTCCTTCCTTGGGTTACAAGTGCTCCTTGAGTTGTATACAAGGAGAAAGAGAAAACTTTGCCAGCCTAACGGTACCAAGAATGAGTCGATCCCCTCCTTTGGGTCCAAGCCTGCCCTTATAAAGGAAAACTTTGGGTTCCTTTAGGGCTGATGTGGCAAGCATATTCGAGGAATATGCTTGTCCCAATATAGTAGTTCGGCGCCCCCCTTTCCCTGTCGCTCCCCTAATGACGGCAAGGTTCCAGAGGGGCCCTCCTTTGTGCCTCGGGCTTCAGGACTGTCACCTCCGTGACCTCCTTCTGTCTCTCTGTCGCTCTGCGCCTTTGTCCCTAGTGCTTGGCTTCGCTCAGATTCTCCCTAGCCTGCTACTAGAGTTTGACTTTAGGCTTCTCCTTCTCCTGCAAGCTGGTGTCATTCGCCTCCTCCCCTGAACTCGGCTTGTCCTTCACCTGCATCAAGATTACTTGGGCTAACCCGGCCGACTTACGCAGTATCTCGGCCGGATAATGCCTTGCCATTGCTATAAGGGTCCTGCCCTTTCCTATCTCGGCCGACCTCTACAGGATTTGGCCGACTCAGACTGTAACTCGGAAACTAGACGGGGAACACCCTTTCGTCTTTCCCCGTCTTTACCCTATCCGGGGTTACCCCCCCCCCCAACAACCAGTTATCCAGACAATAACATGTAAGTTATCCACCGCTAAAAAATACACTCATGAAGAATATAAAAGTTATTCTAACCGGTAGGTTTCATCGTCTATCGCTGCTCTCACGGCTTACGAGCTACTCAACATCAAAAGTCTACCGCATCAAACATCAAGCATAATTTTCTTAAAGAAACTAAATCTAAACTTATATTGCATATGATATAATAAATGAGGTCTTATGTCTCACCCACCCATCATCCTAAGTCATAATGAACAAACGAAATGCATAATCGGTAGTCTAGCCGATCGGCTTCATCGTCCGTCACCGCTACCACGACATATGGGTGACAAAGCCTTGAATAGTGTTAGGGTAAGCATCGACAACAATGAAGTCTCGGTACCCTAACACTTAGGATACCACATCCCAATTAGCTCATAGCTCACATTTATTTAAGTAAACTAAAATACATAGGGCAACCGAGCTTTCATGAGACGAAAAAATATAAAAATTACCCACATGAGAAATGCAAGAATGCCCCATCCAACCCGTTTATATGGTGGATAACTTATATGATATATGATGGATAACTTACATTTTATAACATAGATCACTCATGTGTTAGGGATGAATAATATTTTCTTTATCCAAAAGTTATCCATTGGTAATACGAGAGTTATCCAGGTTTTAACATGTAAGTTACCCAATTAATAACATGTAAGTTATCCTCCGCTATAAAATTTTACCCATAGATAAAATATGAAAGTTATTCTAACGGCTCGGTTTCGTTGTTCGTCGCCGCTCTCGCGCATACGAATTAACCTCAAAAGGCTATCGCATCAAACATCAAGCATAATTTGTTTGAAGGAACTAAATCTAAGTTTTTTTACTTACGATATAATAAACGAGATCTTATGCCCTATCCAACCACCACCATAAGTCATAGTGGATAATATAACACAGAAACAATAGTCTAGCGGCTCGGTTTCATCGCCCGTCGCTACTACCGCGGCCAAAATATGTGAGGTACAAGATTTCATGATGCAAAAAAATAAAATTTATCCACATGAGAAATGTGAAAATGTCTCTGCTCAACCGTTTATATGGTGGTTAACTTATATGTTACAAGATGGATAATTTATATATTATGACATGAATAACTTACATGTTAAGGGTGGCTAACCTTTTGTCCAGCCAGCACTAGGGCATTGCAGATAAATAAGAAAAATGATCCAAGTACTAAACAATCCTAGGCATGTGCTCCATAAATAGTCATACGTGTTCGTAATGAGAACTTGCACAACATCGTCTTTCCAGCCAGCCTATGGTAGCGGGGCCTCTAGGGAACTACTGGCAATTAAGGTGCTCCTTTTAATAGAGCACCGTAGCAAAGCATTAACACTCCATGAACACACGTGATCCTCACATCACAGCCATCCCCTCCGTATGTCCCAATTTCTGTCACTTCGGGGTCTTTGGATCCAGACAATAATATGTGTACACAACTTGCAGATAAGATCACAAACAATACTATCATAATGATTTAATAATAAGTTCAGATATGAGATCATGGCACTCGGTCCCTAGTGACAAGCATTAAGCACAACAAGTTGCAACAAAGCAAAATAGCACTAATAGAGATACTAGGCACTATGTCCTAACAATCTTATTAGATTACATGATAGAACTCATCCAATCTCTACCATCCCCAAGCCTACAACGGGGGATTACTCACTCGTGGATGAGGGAAACATTGGTGGTTGATGGAGATGCGTTGGTGATAACGATGGTGATGATCCTCTCTAAATTCCCCGTCCCGGCAGGGTGCCAGAACGGAGTTTCTGGATCTGAATCTTGGTTTCTTGTGGCGGCGGAGCGGAACTCTTTCTGGAAAACTATCGACCCTCCCCCACCCCCGGTTTTTAGGTCGAAAGGAAACTTATAGGCGCAGAGAGAGGCCGAGGGGGTGTCTGGGGTGGCTGCACCCCCCCCAGGCGCGGCCAGTGGTGGGCCCGCGCATGGCATGGGTGTGGGCCCCCAGGCTCCTTTTCCATCTCGTCTTCTGGCTTCGTGGATCTTCTGGTGAAATATAATTTTTGACATATTTTCCGAGATTTTTCCTGATAGTTCATTTTCTGCAAAAAAACAAGACACCAATGTAATTCTGCTGAAAACAACTCTAGTCTGTGTTAGTTGTATCCAAATCACACAAGTTTAGAGGAGAAACAATAGCAAAGTGTTCGAGAAAGTAGATATGTTTTAGACGTATCAGCCTCCCGCGCTTGGATGTCGGCCGCGTTCCCACCGTATGTCGCCGCCCTCCAGGCCGCCCGTGGCCTCGATGGCCACTGCTGCCTGATAAACGCATCGCACGCTGGCCGCGTGTCGCGCATCGCCGCCGCCGGAGCCTGTTGTTCCCGCCGTGCAGGCAACCTTAGCACAGACGCCGCCACGCTGCTGCCGGTCGTGCTTTCGCCGAAAACGCGCCGTGGCGCTTGTGCCCGCCCACGCTGCGCGCTGCACAACCGCCCAGCCGCCAGCAGCGTGCCGCTTTGCTCGGCCGCGCTCATGTCGCCCCACCCCATCACCCTGGAGCCCTGCTGGCTGCCGCGCCCGCTCCTTTGCCACCGTGGCCATGCGCGCTGCAGAACGGAGCCGCCGCGCCGCCACTTGCCAGATGCGCTCCCGTGCCACACACTGTTGCCGGCTGCCGGGAGTCCCTGCTGGCAGCGCGCCCGCGCCGCCCCCTGCCGCCGGCGAGGCCCACTGCCGCTGCCCCACTCGGGATCTAGGATTTCCTAGCTCTATTCCCCCATTTGCATCGGGCAGGGAGGGACTGTGTGGGGGTGGGCCGGCCCAGGCACAACCCAAGCGGCCAGGCCATTTTTATCCTGCGAGGCGTATATATATATGCAAAATAGTGGGATACTCACCCGGCTAGCTATGCATGCTCTCACCACCATAGGATTAAAAGACAAGAGCAGAATTTTATTGACAGGTGTGATATAAACTCATTAGGAAAACTAACGACGTCGTATCAGGAGCACGATGTTTGTTTCAGAAATACACCACGCATGTCATCCACACACATAAGTCTTTCCCACGATGTGGCTCATCCACAGACATACGTCCTCCCCATGGTGTGGCCTTTTACCATGACTACATGTATTTGCATTTCACGCATGGTAGGACACGAGCTAAAAACACACGGCTTCTCATGAACATGAGCCAAGAATATACAACTTATCAAAACTAACATAGAGTGCGCTCTCATTCAGTCGACACATGTCCTTGAGGCGTCAGACAGATATCAAATTTGATGTTTCATCTCCGCAAGTCCACCCACATGCATTAGTTCGTGCGATTTTTTGTGTTTTTTTAATTTTGCATGAATAATCTTATATCTACGGGGACTACGATTTTCCTCCTGTCTAGTGAGCCGGCGTATTTTTGATTCAGTGAACAATGTTGTCCTGAGCAGAGCACGGCGAGCAACTAGAATGTTGCATATAAGGAGAAAGAAAACTAGCACATCCATCGGATACAAGCAATTGACCACACGTCTTATCCAACGAACCGCGTGGCTGTTGCATAGGGCCATATTGGAAAAACAATTGTGTACCCCGAGGAATGGGCAGCATTGGAGACGACGTAGATGGTTCACTGGGATACATGTTGATAACAATGGCTTTGTTCTAGGATGCAAGTTCACAGATCACCCATGCGTTCTCGTTCATCCGGCACCATATAGCTTTTTGGAGCTGTTTTTAGGTACTCACGTTTACTTGGTACTCAATATAGGACCATGTAAATACCACGTAGGAATGGAGAAAGAAAGTGAAGGGAAAGAATAAAAGGTTGTGTGCCATTAATTAAAAATCCACAAACACACGGTCACGGTATCCAAGATACAAAAAAATAGTCTACAAAAAGAACAAAAGATTGTGCGCCATTAATTGAAAATTCACGAACACATGCTAATGGTATCCAAGATACAAAGAAACAACAGTCTGCGCACTCCTAGTTGAAAATCCACAAACACATGACCGTAGTATCAATGGTACAAACAAAACAACAAATGACAACACGTAAGGCCCAGGATAAATAACATCACGGGATAGACGGATGGCAAAAGGATGACGTTAACAGAACAATATAAACAAGTGAAGATCCAGATTTTGCGGGATCACAAGGTACCATAATCGGATGACTCAATCAACATGCACAGCTAGCATGGTGGCTAGCAAATCCGGGTCGATATATATATATATATATATATATATATATATATATATATATATACACCCGCATGCTACATGTTCTTGCATGCACTGTCATCCGAGATAGCCACCATATAATCCCACAATACCCGCATCGTTGGTTGCTGGCATTATTCTGCTAACAGCGTTCTCTTATCATCCGTCAAAATTCTGCTAAGAATAGGCTAAAGGAGATGTCATTTGTCCTTTCACTTGTGTATTAGCCACCATCCTCACATGGTTGTAGTTTTCCTATAGCATGGTTTTCTGAACAAGAAGACACCCTATTTCATTTTGTAAAAAAGCGTATGTTCTTGGTTCGTGTGAAGACGCATGTTTTTGGTTCTGTGAGCTATAGCCTGCGTGATATGACGCATGTCCTTGGATATGTGTTCTATCATGTGTGACATGTGAAAAAATGCATGTTGTTGTCGTAAGTTTTAAAGTTAGATAGAGAGAACATTTGTGTGTGGATGAGTAATACCGTAGAAAGAACTCATGTGTGTGGATGGCATGAATAACACTGTGGGAAAAACAGATGTGTGTGGATGACATGCGTCGTTTACTTAATAAATCAACCTCATGCTCCATATACAACGGACGTTAGCTTCTCTAATAGGTTTATATCACATCCGTTAATTGGATTATGCTCTTGTCTTTTTATCCTACGGCGTTGCACGCATGCGCAGCTAGCCGGGTGAATAGCCCATATATATATATATATATACATATATATAAAGGAGAGAAAACACGCATGAAGTGTTAAAAATAGCTTCGTGAATCATCTTTTCGGACCATTTTTCACGTTTCGTACGCGTCGCTAATACCATTTCTTTTGTACAAGCTTTTGTACTATGTTTTGCTGCAGTTATTGATTATCGCATTATTTTAATACTTTGTATTTCATAGTTAGCTTGTATCATTTTAAATTTAAATTTTGGAACGCCGTCATATTTGAATAATTGTATTGATTATCTCATTTATGCAATCAATTACATGATGTAATCTTACACACTTTGCATAAAATTGCAGATGACCGGAATCGTGAGCCATGAATTCCCGGAGTTGACCCAGGATGAGCTGAACTACCTGAATTGGTCCTCAGACATGTAGATCGTCCTCGAGGGCCGATGCATCAAGGGTGCGCTATGTGCGGGGACCGAGACGGGCCCCAGCACCACCATCCCGGTGGACAACGCCAAATCACTGCATTTCCTCCGCCATCACATGTATAAGACTCTCAAAAATGAGTATATGGCAGAACAGAGTGCTTCTGCCCTTTGGACCGTCCTCGACAAGCGGTTCTCTAGGCTTAAGTGCACCATTCAGCCACAGGCGAAGGCAGATTAGATTCGTCTGAGGTTTGCGGACTTCAAGACTATGGGGGAGTACAACTCCGCGTTACACCGGATTTGTACCATTCTTCAGCTGCGTGGAACCAGTACCACAGATCAGCAGAAGATAGACAAGACTCTCTCCACATTCCACCCTGACAACATCCAGTCCTCGCGAAACTATCGTCAGGAAGGATTCACGGAATATGCAACGCTTATTGATGTTCTCCAAGTAGCCGAGGCGCAGGATAATGTTCTCAAAAAGAATTTCTCCGCGCAACCCTTCGCGGGGGGGGGGGGAGTCATGAAGCTAATGTCGACACCTACAAGGTGCGCAAGCCCATCCACAAGAGGCAAGACAAGAAGGGAAAGAAGGGCCCCAACTCCTCCAACCCGGCCAAGCAACGCAAGGCGGGCAAGGGGGAGGCAAGGCCCCAGGACTGCTTCCGCTATGGCTCCAAGACTCACTTCTCTAGGCAGTGTTTGGCCCCCAAGCACATCGTGAACGCGTTCAAGGCCAACAAGAAGGCGCGCGAGGTGCACCTTGTCCAGGTTGAGGCACCACTGGCGCCAGGAGCGGCGCCCGTGCACAACGCCGCGCCTGTAGTGGCGCAGGACGCAACATGTGTGGCAACACCTTTGGCGGTTCCCACGAACGCCACTGTGCCCATGGAGGTTGAGCACGTCGTGCCCCCTCCCATGCCCCAGCTAGACATTTCTGATGCCTCGGTGATGATAGCCAACGAAGAGAATCTCAACGAGCTTGAGATAGCAGCTGAGATTGACGGTTTCTTTGCAGAATCCACCTAAGCTCCTTTTTGTTGTTATTTACTTCATGATTTATTTCCGCAAATAATCTGATACAATCTTTCGATATGGTTGTAAGCTCTATGAGAGCAAAATATTTATTTGTTTTCGGTGATTGGATGACATTTATTCCATTATTTAATATGAGATGGTTGTGTTATGTTCTGAAATATTTATGTGTTTTACTTACTTGATGTAGCATCTTTCTCGTTCCATTATATTAATTAGACACTATATTTTAGAACGCGTGTAGTGCCCAAATGGAGGAAACTTGCCTTGCTGATAGCGGCACCATAAATACCATCTTGAGAGAAACAAAGTACTTTGAGTCTATTACCAAAAACCCTGGTAACATAATGATGATCGTCGGCCGCGGTCCGAATGTAGTTGGCTCCGGAAGAGCAACTATCATACTCCCGAATGGAACAACTCTGATCATTGAAGAGGCATTGTTGTACCCCGAGTCGACTCGTACTCTCTTGAGTTTTAGAGACATTCGCGCAAATGGTTTCCATGTAGAGACCGATGATAATAAGAATGGAAAGGAGTTCCTACTTATTACCAAGCGCGACGAAAATGGTAAACATGTTGTTGAAAGACTCCCTTTATTAGCTACTGGGTTGTACTACACTAAGATAGTAGCACCACCTATTTACACTACCCTTAAGACTATCTTTAGAAGCTCTGAAGTATTATGCCTTTGGCATGATAGGTTAGGTCACCCTGGTCTTAGGATAATGAGAAATATAATTAACAACTCGAATGGTCATAATGTTAATGTGAAAAATTTCCCGAATCCCGGTGATTTCGTGTGCTCCGCATGCGCTAAGGGGAAATTGATCATTAGACCGCCCCCCTAAAGGTGAAGGATGAACTCCCAGCGTTCTTGGAACGTATACAACGGGATATATGTGGTCCAATTCAGCCCCTCTCAGGGCCATTTCAGTACTTCATGGTGCTCGTTGATGCTTCCTCTAAATGGTCTAATGTTTGCCTCCTGTCAACAAGGAACCATGCTTTTGCAAAGTTGATCTCCCATATCATATAAATAAGAAATAAATTCCCAGATTATCGTTTAAAGTCTATTCGAATGGACAATGCCGAAGAATTTACTTCAAAGGCATTTGATGATTATTGCATGGCAACAGGAATCAAACTTG
Source organism: Avena insularis (assembly GCA_023614405.1). Lineage (NCBI taxonomy): Eukaryota > Viridiplantae > Streptophyta > Magnoliopsida > Poales > Poaceae > Avena > Avena insularis. The sequence continues at coordinate 21,503,151 of CM042689.1, read as the reverse complement.
AGCACTCTATACCGCGTGTCCACACTCAAAATGGACTCGCGAAGGCATTGATTAAAAGAATTCAATTCATCGCCCGACCAATTCTTCAGGGTTGTAATTTTACCAACTACATGTTGGAGACACGCGGTGTTACACGCTGCTAATCTCATCAACTTTTGACCATCGGCCTACAATATCCACTCTCCTATTCAACTTGCGCAAGGGTCAGCACTGAAAATCTCCCACCTACGTAAGTTCGGCTGCCAGGTATACATACCTATACCACCACCCAGCGATCAGCAATGAGACCGCTTCGTAAGTCAGGGATATACGTTGGTTATGAGACTGTGTCCATAATCAGGTTCTTGGACCCCTTGACAGGTGTCTGTCACACGACCCATTTTGCTGACTGCATTTTTGACGAGGATCTTTTTCCGACTTTGGGGGAGGTAATCAACCCCTGGATGACAAAAGTCGAGAAATCACGTGGAAAGCCATGGGGGTCCACACTCATGACCCGCACACTGCTGAGTATAATCGTGAAGTTCAAAATATACTAGATTTGTACTCCCTACCGAATCAACTTTCTAATCATTTTAGTGATTTAAAGACTATGACAAAGTCGCATGTGCATGCACGCAATGCACCAGAAAGGGTCAAAATACCGAAGAAAAATGATGGTATACCCACTCCCGTCCCAAGGCCTAAGAGGATGGGAAATCCGGTTTTTCAAATCCCAAGTACCCGAGGACCCACGAAGAAAAAGGATAAGAGGATTTATTACAGTCTGCCCCTATTGAGGGGAGCCAGTTGAGACCTGGCACAAGTACGGATATTTCAGTGCATGAAATTGCGGACTTGAATTTTCCTATATCGGAAATATCTAGCGAAGTTGTGTGCACACACATCGGAGCAAGAAAGCTAAAGGATCTAGCCCCTGGATTGGGAAATCCGGTGGAGCAAGAGGATGTGCCTGATGAACTCCATGACGAAATGGCCATTAATTATGTTAATTCGGGCGAGTCATATAACCGAGCTATGGCAAACGTCGACGTTAATTTTGCCAAGAAAATTGCCTCAATCATAGATCTTGACCCTAAGCCTAACACGCTCGCTGATTGTAAGAAAAGGTCATATTGGAAAGATTGACAGAAGGCAATCACTTCTGTATTATTATCGTTAAACAAAAGGGAGGTATTTGGACCTGTTTGTCTAACTCCTCCCCACATTCGCCCCGTTGGCCATAAGTGGGTTTTTGTTCGAAAGAGAAACGAGAATAATGAAGTAGTAAGGTACAAAGCAAGGCTCGTTTCTCAAGGTTTCACTCAGCAACCAGGTGTCGACTTTGAGGAAACTTACTCCCCGGTCATGGATGAAATTACCTTTAGATACTTGATCTCAATGGCAGTAAACATGGACTTAAAAAATGAAACTGATGGATGTTGTCACCGCTTACCTATATGGTAACTTGGATTCGGACATATACATGAAAGTACCAGAAGATATCCATGTCCCGAACCAGGATAGAACAAACAAGAGCTTATACAGTGTTCAGCTTAAAAAGTCATTGTATGAATCAAAACAGTCAGGTAGGATGTGGTATAATCGTTTAAGCGATTTCCTTCATCGGAAGGGCTACGCGAGAAATGAAGATTGCCCATGTGTTTTTATATGGAGATCCTAGGATGGTTTTTGTATTATGTTGGTGTATGTGGACGATTTGAATATAATCGGTACACCTGACGATATTGAGGAAGCGAGTTCCTACCTGATGTCGGAATTCGAGATGAAAGACTTAGGCAAAACTAAGTTCTGCCTGGGTCTGCAACTTGAGCATTCCCCTGCTGGGATTCTAGTTCACCAGTCGGCCTACACCCAGAAGGTGTTGGAACGATTTGGGTTTGACAAAGCATATCCTTCTAAGACCCTGGTGGTCGGAAGATCTTTGCAGCAAGACAAGGACCCGTTCAGGCCTAAAGAAGAGGAGGGGATTCTGGGACCAAAATTCCCCTACTTAAGTGCAGTTCGCGCACTTATGTATCTCGCAAATTGTATATGTCCGGATATTGCATTTGCCGTTAATCTGCTTGCTAGATATAGTTCTGAGCCTACCAAGAGGCATTGGAAAGGCGTTAAGGACATCTTTAGGTACATACATGGGACCAAAGACCTTGTCTTGTTTTACCAAAAGAACCAAGACCTATCTGTTGTAGGCTATGCACATGTTGGGTACCTTTCGGACCCGCACACATCCAAATCGCAGACTGGATATGTTTTCCTTTGTGGTGGAACAGCGATTTCCTGGAAATCGTCTAAGCAACTCTTGTGTCAACTTCGACGAACCACTCGGAAATCATAGCATTATATGAAGCATCACGAGAATGTGTATGGCTTCGACGAGTAGTCAGCCACATCTAGATGTCATGTGGGCTGAACACTGTACAAACCCCCAACAATTATCTACAAAGATAATGCTGCTTGTGTTGCACAAGTCCAGACGGGTTACATGAAGAGCAATCTCACAAAGCATAGAAACTCCAAGTTCTTCTATGCACATGAACTATAAAATTTGAACGAAGTAAAAGTCTTGCATACTAAGTCATGTGAAAATCTCGCTGATTTGTTCACTAAATTATTGTCAGCATCTTCTTTCGAGAGATGTGTTCGTGGAATTGGCATGATGAGACTTAGGTAGATGCAAGGTTCAGGGAGAGAATCTTCACTAACTCATCGCTAAAATCTCGATCCCGATGATTGAGTACTTAACTTTATAGTTAAGTGAATTGTACTCCTTTTCCCTTAGTGAGTTTTTATGAAGTTTCTCACATGAGGTTTTTAATGAGGCAATTCGTGCAACATAGCAAGAGGTATACCATGTGCGTTTCTTCATATTTTTTCCACTGGGTTTTTTCGGAGTTTCGAGACATGGTTATACAGATAAGATACCCAAGAGAAGTGTTAGGAAACTAGGCCGGTAGAGGCCCATTCGGTGTGGCCTCTACCAGGCTAGGGTTAGCCCATGTGGGTATCATATCCCTTTTAGTCGATAAATAGAGGAGCAATTATTGTACGTCAACACACCAGAGAGAGATATCAATAAAGCTCCTTCTTATTCCCTGTGTTAATTCTTGTGTAATTCTTGTGTGCCTTCGACTCTAGTCTTCTTCCTCGTTTATGGAGCAGTCTTGGGATCGGCCAGCCGGCAGGGGTTGCCCAACACTTCTCTCTCTTTTCTAGCGATTTTCACGTAGAAGCCCTAGCAGCGTTGTTGCACGCATCAGTTTTCAGACTTCTCCTCTTGCTATGTTGTCGCGCCACCGCCCCGCCTCAAGGAGGAACACCAACAGCGGAGTAGTTCTTTCTCCTCTGCTACGAGGCTACGTTGCCGTGTCGTGCCTTCGGCTTCCCGCATCTCGCTGGCTCCGCATCATTAACATACAATGCACATGTGCCTATGACATGTTTGTCTGCAAAGGCGTAGCCAGCCACGAATCACATCTCGGGCCAACTACACTGTTACGGCTCTAAACAATGTCAAATAGCGTAAATATAGCTATAGTTAAGGAAAGGTTTTGGCCAAGGCTCCTGTTGCCTGGGCTGGCGTGCGTTTCTGTGTAGAAAATCAAACTCATTTTTAAAGCTCTTAAAAAACAATTTCCATTTTTAGAAAATACCAGCCCTGCATATGTATATAGCAACTTGCAGTTCGTTGGTGCAACTGTTTTAACAGATCCTCCACTTGACATCTTCAAGAATGCCATGTCAGCCATTTTCTTACAAACTATAGTATATGGATAAGAATAAAAAAGAGGAAGACTGGTATATATAGCTATATATGACAGGTAGTTGTTTCTTTATGCAGAAACGAACTAGCACGAGTACAAAGACAATAAGACATGATGAGAGAATCCGTCAACGACTACCACTTGGTCAGAGTTGAGGAGTCAGAAGCTTTACCATTGCTGATTTGCCTGCAATGGTGGACAGAGTCGCTGCCCAAGTGCGCAGCTGCTTCTTTGCGCTAGCTGCTCGCTGTCCTACTCCTATAAGCAGGGCAACCCCATGTTCTGCTCGCAACAAACAAGTACGCCGGCCGGCATCTGCCACCTCAAGCTCCCGAAGACCTCGCCCGGTAGGCAGCCGCGTTAATGGAGCCCGCGGCGACCTCCTTCCTCGTCACGCGAGACCCGCCGCCGCCGACGAAGACGGCGCACCCGGGCCAGGGCCAGGGCATGGCGCAGCAAGAATGGGCCCGCCGGGCGTTCCCGCAGATTCTCTGCGTCCTTCTCGCCTTCGCCTTCCCGTGGGGCCTGCGCCGCGCGGGCTACGACTTCGGGCTAGCGGGCCCCGACACCTACCTGCTCGCGGTGCTGTGCTTCTGCCTCTATAAGCTCGAGCTCCTGCGGCGCAACCCCGGCGGCGACCCGGCGGAGGCGGCGCGCGAGCGGCGGCGGATCGGGCTCGCGGCCTGGGCGGTCTCGCTGGGGCTGGGCAGCATGGTCGCGCTGCACGTCGCGAGCGCGGCGCCGAGCCTGGCTCCGAGGGTCGCCCTGTGGGTGCTCGCCGGCCTCGCCATGGTCCTGGCGTTCTACTTGGTGTTTGAAGCCCGCCGCGGTGATTCTCGTACGGACGACGCCGGACGCTGGCCGGAGAAGGATCTCCACGAGCTGTCTCCGGAGCTGAGGGTTTGAACTATGGGATTTGCTAATTTTCAGCTAGCTGAGATTTAGCTTAGCGTATAGTTAAGTCGTTGTTGCTCTGCGCGTCAAGATTCATGCCCACGTATGAGCCAATTTACCGTGCGGGATGCCGCGCGCGCGTTCGCTATCTGGCGTTGTTTGCCTACATTTTTCGTGTCCAGTTCTCGTTGTTGGATCGTGTAATGGGCTGCTTTAGGCTCTCTTTTTTTCTCCTTTGTTTTGTTTCCTGCACCTTTAGTTTTTGTCTTTTCCTACTCCTTCCGACCCAAATTACTTGGCTTAAATTTGTCTAGATTCGGATGTTTGTAGACTTGTTTTTGTGCTAGATACATCCAAATTTAGACAAAACCAAGTCAACTAATTTAGGTCGGAGGAAGTACTTTTATTTTTAAATTTATGTATTTTACTGGTGTGTAGTTGTGGTTTGATCCGGGTGGTAAAAGCTATAGACGAGTCAATTTTTTTTGAGCAGCAAGTAACAGCCTTCGTGTGTATAGACTGTGTGTGTTTGTGTTTCTTTAATTTTCTACCGTAGTTGTTTATGTGACTGTACTTTTTCCGCTCACATTCATTTTTGCGTGGTTTTGTCTAGGTTTGGGTTGTTTGGCCCGCGAAGGTTGTGTGATCCGGCATTTTTTGTTGTTTTGGGTTGTTGGGTTGTGGCCTGTTTTTGTTCTCTCGTGTGTCCGGTTCAGTGGGTCATTGCCTTGTTATTTTGTCTTCCGGTGTTGACTTATTTTATTCAGAGAGGTCGGGAGTGGGGGAGGTCGGTAAATATCGGACGATAGCAACGGAGACGGGGGCAGAGACGGGTCGTTGATTTGACCAGCGGTTGTTTTTCTGGTGCTAGAGCCCCGCTAATTTGCATCCACGTCGGTTCTTCTTCGAAGACTATGGTGGAGAGCAGCCGAGTCCCGTTGATTTTGATAGGTTCTTCTTTGATGCCAGTTTTTGAAACGCAAATGGGGTTGCAACTAGGGTTGCAGCTGGACTGTGAGTTGCAATTTGAAACGCAACTAAACTTCTCCCCTCATGGTATAGAGAGGGAGTTGCAACTAGGGTTGCGACTGAGGATTGTGAGTCTCGAGTTGCAACTTGACACGCAACTGGTCTTTCTACCCTAATGGTATAGAGAGGGAGTTGCAACTAGGGCTGCAATTGAGGACTGTGTTGTTCTTTTGTATTTTTATCCTTGAGTTGCATCTGGACATGTAGTCGGCCTTCTCCTTGATGATATAGAGAGTGAGTTGCAACTAGGGTTGCAGCTGGACTGTGAGTTGCAATTTGAAACACAACTGAACTTCTCTCCTGATGGTATAGAGAGGGATTTGCAACTAGGGTTGCAACTGAGGATTGTGAGTCTCGAGTTGCAACTTGACACACAACTGGACTTTCTACCCTAATGGTATAGAGAGGGAGTTGCAACTAGGGTTGCAACTGGTGGTATAGAGGGGGAGTTGCATCTAAGGTTGCAACTAAGGACTGTGTTGCTCTTTTGTCTTCTTAGGTATGAGTTGTAATCGAAATCGCAACTGCTCTATCTTGCATATGAATTGTAGATTAGGAAGCGACTTGTCTTTTTGGTAGGTATGAGTTGCAGTCGGAATCGCAACTGGTCCATGTTTCATAAAAATTACAATCAAACTCATAATTGACTTGTCCTTTTCATAGAGGTATAAGTTGCAGTTGGACCGCCAACTTGTCCATGTTTCATATGAGTTGCAGACTAGTAACTAAATTGTCTTTTCCATATGAGTTGCAATCAGACTCACAACTAGTATATGTTTCATATGAGTTGCAACTGGACTCACAACTGACTTGTATTTTTCCATAGAGGTATAAGTTGCAATCGGAATCACAATTGGTCCATGTTTTTTATTAGTTGCAATTGGAGTCGCAACTGACTTGTCTTGTTTATTAGACGTATCAGTTGCAATTGGACTCGCAACGGGTCAATATTTCATATGAGTTGCATTCAGACTCATAACTAGTCCATGTTTCATATGATTTGGGATTCAGAATTGACTTTGTCTTTTTCTTAGGTATGAGTTGCAATCGGGCTCGCAAATATTTCATAAAGATATGAGTTGCAATCAGACTCGCAACTATTCCATCTCCCCTGGTGGTATAGAGGGGGAGTTGCATCTAGGGCTGTAACTGAGGATTGTGTTATTATTTTGTCTTTTTATCCTTGAGTTGCATCTCGACATGCAACCGGCCTTCTCCCTGATGATATAGAGAGGGGGTTGCAACTAGGGTTGCAACTAGGGTTGCAGCTAGACTGTGAGTATCGAGTTGCAATTTGACATGCAACTGAACTTCTCCCCTGATGGTATAAAAAGGAAGTTGAAACTAGGGTTGCAACTGAGGATTGTGAGTCTCGAGTTGCAACTGTCCTTCTCCATGAATATAGAGGGACGCAGTTGCAACCTTGCAACTAGGGTTACAACTGAGGATTGTGTGTCTCGAGTTGCAAGTCGACACACAACAGGACTTCTCCCTTAATGATATAGAGGAGGAGATGTAACTAGGGTTGCAATTGAGGACCGCATTGTTCTTTTGTCTTTTTTATCCTTGAGTTGCATATCGACATGTAGTCGGCCTTCTCCCTGATGATATAGAGAGTGAGTTGCAACTAGGGTTGCAGCTGGACTATGAGTTGCAATTTTAAACGCAACTGAACTTCTCCCTTGATGGTATAGAGAGGGAGTTGCAACTGAGGATTGTGAGTCTTGAGTTGCAACTTGACACGCAACTCGCCTTTCTACCCTAATGGTATAGAGAGGGAGTTGCAACTAGGGTTGCAACTGGTGGTATAGAGGGGGAGTTGCATCTAAGGTTGCAACTAAGGACTGCGTTGTTCTTTTGTCTTCTTAGGTATGGGGTGTAATCAGAATTGCAACTGCTCTATCTTGCATATGAGTTGTAGATTAGGAAGCGACTTGTCTTTTTGTTAGGTATGAGTTGCAGTCGGAATCGCAACTGGTCCATGTTTCATAAAAATTACAATCAAACTCATAACTGACTTGTCTTTTTCATAGAGGTATGAGTTGCAGTTGGAGTGCCAACTTGTCCATGTTTCATATGAGTTGCAATCAGACTAGTAACTAAATTGTATTTTCCATATGAGTTGCAATCAGACTCACAACTGGTTCATGTTTCATATGAGTTGCAATTGGACTCACAACTGACTTGTATTTTTCCATAGAGGTATAAGTTGCAATCGGAATCACAACTGGTCCATGTTTCTTATGAGTTGTAATTGGACTCGCAACCGACTTGTCTTTTTTATTAGAAGTATCAGTTGCAATCGTACTTGCAACGGGTAAATATTTCATATGAGTTTCATTCAGACTCATAACTAGTCCATGTTTCATATGATTTGGGATTCAGAATTGACTTTGTCTTTTTCTTAGGTATGGGTTGCAATCGGGCTCGCAAATATTTCATAAAGATATGAGTTTCAATCAGACTCGCAACTATTCCATCTCCCCTGGTGGTATAGAGGGGGAGTTCCATCTAGGGTTGTAACTGAGAATTGTGTTATTCTTTTGTCTTTTTTATCCTTGAGTTGCATCTCGACAAGCAACCGACCTTCTCCTTGATGATATAGAGAGGGGTTTGCAACTAGGTTGTAGCTGGACTGTGAGTATCGAGTTGCAATTTGGCATGCAACTAAACTTCTCCCCTAATGGTATAAAAAGGAAGTTGAAACTAGGGTTGCAACTGAGGATTGTGAGTCTCGAGTTGCAACTGGCCTTCTCCATGAATATAGAGGGACGAAGTTGCAACCTTGCAACTGAGGATTGTGTGTCTCGAGTTGCAAGTCGACACACAACTGGACTTCTCCCTTAATGGTATAGAGGAGGAGATGCAACTAGGGCTGCAATTGAGGACCGCATTGTTCTTTTGTCTTTTTTATCCTTGAGTTGCATATCGACATGTAGTCGGCCTTCTCCCTGATGATATAGAGAGTGAGTTGCAACTAGGGTTGCAGCTGGACTATGAGTCGCAATTTTAAACGCAACTGAACTTCTCCCTTGATGGTATAGAGAGGGAGTTGCAACTGAGGATTGTGAGTCTCGAGTTGCAACTTGACACGCAACTCGCCTTTCTACCCTAATGGTATAGAGAGGGAGTTGCAACTAGGGCTACAATTGGACTTCTCCCCTGGTGGTATAGAGGGGGAGTTACATCTAAGGCTGCAACTAAGGACTGTGTTGTTCTTTTGTCTTTTTATCCTTGAGTTGCAACTCGACATGGAACTGGCCTTCTCCTTGATTATATAGAGAGGGAGTTTCAACTAGGGTTTTAACTGGACTGCGAGTATTTAGTTGCAATTTGACACACAACTGAGATTCTCCCCTGATGGTATAAAGAGCGAGTTACAACTAGGTTGGAACTACACTATGAGTCTCGAGTTGCAACTTAACATGCAACTGGCTTTCTCCGTTGATGGTATAGAGGGTGAGTTGCAACTAAGAACTAGCCTTGAGTTGCATCTCGACACGCAACCAAGTCTTGCAGCGGTTCTTTTTCTAGCGCCGGATCCCCACAAATTTGTGTCGACCGATAGCGGCGGAGAGCGTCGGAGTCTAGTTGATTTCGATAGGCTGTTCTTCGGCACATGTCTCTTTTTTCTGTGTGGTAGTATTTGAACAAAAAAATATGCTCATTGACTTTTTTATGATTTCCTTCCCATTGTTCTACAAATTCATTGTTGCAAGTTTTATGTGGTACCATGGTTCTTGTAACTGTAAAGAGAGGAGAAGAGCTTTATGCGAGTTATCAGATCTTTTTAAAGTGTTTTTTTGTTTTACTTGTATTATAACAGTTTTTGATTTTTGAGTTAATTAAAAGTTTTTTGCCATGCCAGACTGCCTGATGTTGGTTGCACTAATTTCACACTGGTCAAACAAAATGCATAACACCTCATATTCCTTATTTTTATGAGTTGCAACTGGATTTGAAATTGGTTTGTTCTTGAGAGTTGCAACTGAGGATTGAAATATAATTTTCTTGTTTTGCGATTTCTTCTTAATATGAGTTACAAATGGACTTGCAACTGACTAAACCGAGGTTGCAACCGAGGGTTGTTTTGTGATCTTATATTTATTATGAGTTACAACTTGACTTGCAATTGGCTTTCTCGGTGAGTTGCAACTCGGGATTGTTCCGTAATCTTTTATACTATGAGTTACAACTGGACCTGCAACAGGTTTCTCAGCGAGTTGCAATCAGTTGCAACTGGGGTTTTGTGGTCCCTTATTACCACGAGTTGCAACTGGAGTTGCAATTGGCTTTCTCGGTGAGTTGCAACCACTCCATGTTTCATGGTCCTTTCTTACTATAAGTTGTAACTGCACTTGCAACTGTCTTTTCTTAGCAAGTTGCAACTAAGGATTGTTTTCACGGTCCCTTCTTACTATGAGTTGCAACTGGACATTTTTATGATTTTCTTCCCATTGTTCTACAAATTCATTGTTGCAAGTTTTATGTGGTATCATGGTTCTTGTAACTGTGAAGAGAGGAGAAGAGCTTTATGTAAGTTATTAGTTCTTTTTAGAGTGTTTTTTACTGGTAGTATAACAGTCTTTGATTTTTGAGTTAATTAATTTTTTTTGCCATCCAGACTGCTTGATGTTGGTTGCACTAATTTCACAATGATCAAACAAAATGCATAACACCACATATTCCTTCTTATGAGTTGCAATTGGATTTGAAATTGGTTTGTTCTTGAGAGTTGCAACTGGGATTACAACTGAGGATTGAAATATAATTTTCTTATTTTATGATTTCTTCTTAATATGAGTTATAACTGGACTTGCAACTGACTTAACTAAGGTTGCAACTGACTTAACTAAGGTTGCAACCGAGGGTTGTTTCGTGCGATGAATTGTTGTTCCGGTTGTGTCGATTTTTGCCCTGGCATGCAACTATGATTTATCAATTGCGAATAGAGTTGCAACTAAGATTTTATGGTGACAAGTGGTTTTTTATGATGCAAGTTACGAATGTGCAAGTCGGTTGCAATTAACTTTTCTATATCGAAAATAGATGTCACCGATTTGTCTAGATATTAGTTGACTCAATTTTATCTAGATACAGATGCATCTAGACTAGATAGTTACTTCCTCCGATCCATATTACTTGTCGCTGAAATGGATGTATCTAGACATGTTTTAGTGCTAGATACATCCGTTTTAGAGACAAGTAATATGGATCGGAGGGAGTACTAGATACATATGAATCTAAACAAACTTGAGTCAATTAATATGGGTTAGAAGGAGTACTAAAATATGCCTAAATACCGTTGTGTGTCTATACAAATCTGGAAGTATTTTTACCCATTAGTTTAGTTGAGAATTAGCAAATGTTCTTTATAATTTCTCTGAAGTTGGACGACGAAGGGCCACCACTCACGTATACTTCACTGCCTAAGAGCTTGTGAAGGGCCGGCCGGCCGGGTGGGTGGGTATGTTTTAACACTCCAAAAGTACACAGCAGGTCGCGCGCGGGACGGATAATAGAAGGTCGCGCGCGGGACGGATAATAGAAGGTCGCGCGCGGGGTCCGAGTTTGATGGCGCCACACACCCCTACTTGTACCGCGGACGCACGCGCGTATGACGTCACCTGCCTTAGATAGACCCGCCTTGAACTATACGTGGCATGAAAGTAACCATTATTTCATTTTCTTTTGTAAAGTTCAGTTGGAAGCTTAATTAATTTTTTGTATACTCAGTAAAAGGGTTTGTTGTCGTTGTCACCAAAATGGTTGACCAACTATTGTTGTTCCACTTTTGCATTTGTAATTTGAATGTTGTATTTATGACGCTTTTATGATCTTTGTAAGTATTGTTTCTATGATCTTACTAACTCTCGGTCGACTGAAAATTAAGTTAGAACTCGATAGGATCAGATTTGCATTCATTTGATTCATTCGTGTATCATGTGAGTTGCAAGTTGGGGCTAGTTGTAAATGAGGTTGCATCTGAGTTTTATAGTTGCAAATGGAGTTGCAACAAAGATATTTCTAGTTGAGAGGGAGGTTGCAACTAAGATTAAATAACATCGTCTAACCGAGGATTAAGCTAATGTTCAATCAACTAAGAATTAGACACACCTTTTTTATGTTCCATTTTCATGTGTGTTTTCACGGACACGTATCACAGTGGGATGGTACTACACAAAAAAAAACCTTAAATTCAAGATAGAATAAACAATGTGATCAACTTAATACTATTTGCATGTGTCTTTTCAACGTCACGCATCACAGTGACATGGTACTAAAGGGAAAGACCTAAAATTCAAGATAGAATAAACAATATGGTGAAATTAATACTTTTGGACTGTATGTTTACGCGTCGGGAACGCGTGGGTTCTTGTATCGTGGACCTGCATTGCTTATGAAACCTCTTCGTGGACCTCTTGAACAGAAAATTGCTTAGCCCTGGATTATTGTGGATCTGGAATGATTAATGAGGATATTTGAATTTGAGAAATTTATAAATATTCAATGTGTACTCCTACTTAAATAAGCCTACTAAAGAAATACAATAATTATTATTACAGTGGAAAGACCATTTATTATAATACTAGTCCATGATTGTCAAATTACATCCTAGATGGAACTAATCTACACAACAGTTTTAATATGGCATATGAACCTTGTGTGTTGTGGTACATAGGAAATAAACAATAGTTGACCAATTAAGAATGTACTATGTTATGGACGTTAATCTTATATGGACTGTTTGGAGCAGAAGTTTAAACAATCTGGACACTTATCTATAAATGAACCAACTTTGAAATGTGCAATATAAGTATGTCCTATTTTGCAGCCTCAATATACATCAGAGCAGCACCATCGACAAGGATGAGAAATAGGGGTCACAATATATCTGATTTTTTTAAAAGTTATGGTGGAAGCTAGCGGTCAGAAGATGGAACGCCTCGATCACCCCCCCCTCCCCCGGGCCAACCGTTAGATGCAATCGAAATCACCACAAATCAAAATCAATCGAGTGGATTCCCCGTATGCCTGCATTCGTGTCAAGGGAAAATCCTATGCCATAATTTACGAGAATTTTTTATGGCAGTGGCAGGCCCAAAAGGCTTCTCCTTCTCTTGAAGAGGACAGATCCTACTGACCCATTGTTATTGCCCAGGGAAATCACCATTGTTGTCGACACCAACATCTCCTTAGCATAGGGAGGACTATATTCATTACATCTTCACAATCTCCATCAACAACACTGTATTCATCATTATGATCGACATCACCCCCTCACAATTTGTGTAGACCGTAACCCTAATAATCTCGTATTGTTGTGTGCATGATCGTACTTGGCACGATGCTATTCTTTTGAGCTGAAGTTATACTTTCATATAGTGTTGTAATTCATATTCCACTGATCATAGGATGTCTCACCGCTGTGAGTAGTTCCCAATATTTCTGAGCGCATGAGATGTATTAGTCATGATTCCTATATAACATGCTCTAAGTATTTGGTTAAGTTTTATATTTTATTGTGGTTCTATGATGGTAATGTACAAATATCGACTGTATGTTACTTCACCTATATAGGTTCATAAGGATGTACCTTAGAGCAAGAAAGAGAGGAGGGATGACCGGACATGTCAGAAACCGTGTCCCAATTCTTGCAATAGGTTTTTTTATCAGAGCCTGAAACTTAAGACGATGGTTGGACATTTATGTTTTAATAAATTCTCTTAATTTTGCATGAACATGGTCTTTGTAGCAATCACTAGGGCTTTAGTTCCCCATGTACACGGGTACGCCTAGCTTAAGCTCCGTCCATTAAAAATAAAATTTGGATATTTACCATGTTTTATGTGAAAACCTATGTGCTAAATATACACATGCTGCCCTCGGGAATCTATATCACTCGTAAGAATAAACTTTAGGCTTGTCACTCTTGCTCAATAGAGGATTGACATTTCTCTGAAAATATCTATTTACATTTATTTGTTAGTGATTTTCAGTCTGCATATCCCCTCTTGATACCCAACTATCTCGCCAAATTCTTAACTTTTAGCCAATACTTATTTGTCGTATTATATATATTTTGGAAGCTCTAACCCATACATGATTCCTTACCAGGAGATTGGCTTTGAAAAAGCGTCGTGCCTGTTAAGTCGCCTAAAGGGAAATATTTTGTTTCTAAATGGCTTATACATAAGCTATCCTAGAAGACAACGAGTCTTCATGCTTGTCTACCAAGAGGAGCTTGATTGAAGACATGGAGATCCCGGAAACCAATGCCTCCATGTCATTTTTTTCTCATGATCTTGTCCCAACACATCTAATGCAACTTTCTCCTATCATTCTCATCACCCCACCAGAAGTCTCTAATGAGTTTCGGGAGATTCTCACATAGACATGCGAAGAATTAAAGACACTCATAGAAAAAAGATATAGAAAACACTAGAATAAAGTATAATACTTAAGAAAATAACCCTTTTTCAACTAACAAAAATTATATCTACAACATAATTAGGTTTTAACCGGCATGTGAGGAAAGGAGAGAGGCGATCGTGTGGTTGTGACCCTAAAACTCATCTAGGATTTCATCCCCATCACCGGCGATGTCGTCGGTCCGCTCCACCTTTGGTATCCTTGGGAACTTTGAGGTGTGGCGGACCACGACCCCTCATCAGCGGCGGAGAAGGGGGCTCCTTTTTTGTGTAGGTCGTTTTTAGTGTCTTTTTTCAGGATGATGAGACGGTGGCTACATCTTCAAGTTGAATAAGGTCCACTCTACCCTATTTTCGCTCTGGTTGTGTGTCCAACACCGGGGAGGATGCGTGGAGTCGTGTGTACGAGGGATCTCTAGGATTCGCTCGATTTTTCGTGTTCGTTTTTGTGGTTTCGGGTTCATCTCTTTCTATCTACTATTGTCATCATTGGTGATGGTAGATGCTCTGGTGCGCTGGTCCTTTTGGGTCTTAGCAAGGTGAATCTCATATGTATATTATAAAAATTTCTACTACGACATTGTCTGGCTCTTGTGATAGAGAGATGAGTACGGTTGCGTGTTTTCAGCTCGTGCTAGTGTCTATAGTAATCGGTAGGTGGTCCAAAGACTTGTTTGTACTTTTTATTACTTTTGACACTCCTTATACTGCTTTTGATGATTATTAATTGATCATAAATATGTGCATTTTTAATGCGCACCTTGAGAAAAACTTGAAGAATCGTGGCAACTCTCTGTATTTAGCTAATCCTCTGATACATAATAAGTGGCGCTGATTTAGGACCAATTTTGTACTAAATCAGCGACAATTATTACGGATGCAGTAGAGATTAAGTTTCAAATAAATTCCATTGTTCTAGTAATTAATCAATATATTAAAAATAAAAACGCATACAACTATATCCAAATAAAAAATCGGTCGGAATTGCATTACCCTGGTAGATCACTTTTTACGAGAACCTAATAACGATGGGATTTGGTTAAACATTTTTGTTTTGATTCAAACCTATTGCCATTTTTTTTTGTAAAAAAACAAATAGGTTAACCATTAGATTCTTAGGGTTATAATATAAACGGTTAACCGTTCGTTATTAAGGTTCGAACCACATCAAAAAAAATGCAACTGTGAAAAATACTCCAAGAGCTCGGCTTGCAAACTCGAACACTAGCTTGGAAAAAAGTGCCATGTTATTAGCTGAAGATCTAGCAATATACAAACATATTTAAAAGACCTAATAGTAGTACTCCCTCCGACCCATATTAGTTGACTCAACTTTGTCTAGATACGGATGCATCTAGACTAGATATTTAACTAGATAGATATGAATCTAGACAAACTTGAGTCAACTAATATGGGTCGGAGAGAGTAATAGTATTGACTTTCTCTTTAGAAGAAACCAAATTATCTATTTTTTTAATTAAAAAGCTGGATGGAAATCAGATGCAGAGGACACGAAACCCCTGCCACCAAATCGAAAGATAACGTGAACGTATCTGAGTGGACGCGGTGATCGGTGAAGCGCGTCGGTAGCGCTTGCGCTTTCCGAGCAGGTGCAGCTAATCAGTCAGTCCAAACCCCTATACAATTGCTTCTTGAGTCGAGTGTGCCAAACGCCACAAAGACTGAGAACCAACCGCGCGTCCCCGACACCTGCATAGCAAAGCTCCGAGCTATCCACCGGCCTTGCGCAACGCCGGCGAGCATGGAGCCCTCCGCGCCCACAGCGACCTCCTCCTACCCTGTCGCGCGAGAACCGCCGCCGCGGCCGCCGCCGCAGACGGCGCAGCTGGGCCAGGGCCCGGCTCAGCCCCGGTGGAAGAGCTGGACGCTCGGCGCTTTCCTCACGGTGCTCCTCACGGGCGGCTTCGCGTGGGGCGTCTACCGCGCGCGCCACAGCCCGCGGAACCTCGCCTTCGTCATCACCACCTACTACCTCCTCGCGGTGCTCTACTGCTGCCTCGCGAAGCTGGACGTCCTGCGCCGCGACGACCCGGCGCGGCGCCGGGTCAGGCTCGCCGTGTGGGCGGTCTCGGTGGCGCTGGCCACCACGATCGCGTGGCGCTTCGCTGACTCCATGCCTTACCTGGGGCTGAAGATCGCCGTGTGGGTGATCACGGCCGTCGCTGTGGGCCTCGCCTTCTACCACTTCTTTGGCCGCGGTGCCGACGGCGCTGGAACCCGACCGGAGGTTGCTCTCCACGAGGTGTCCCCGGAGCAGAGGGTCTGAACCACTAGTAGGTGGAAGTAGTAGGCGTTTTTTCTTTTTTTTTGTAAAGTTTGCTTTTAAAAGCTTATTTTTGGTGAGTTGCTCTGCTGTTGCCGGTTCACACCAAAATCAATGACCAATGCCCTGTCTTTCATGTAAAGTTTGACCGACGATGATTACTCCCTCGTTTCAATTTTTTCTTTTTAAAAGGAGCGTATATTAATATGTCGATGATATCAATGCACTCAGTCTGTGAACGCATTATCCTATTGGTATTAAGGACGTACACAATTAAAAAAAAAGTCCTGCTACAACGATAAGGTCCTTAGTAGAAGTGACACTAACCCCACCAGAACAACACCAGAAGTCCAACATCTCCAATAGCGACGCCTTCAAGAAATAAACAGAGCACAAGCACCGTCGTCGCCAGATCATATGTTTTCACCCTGGAGAAAGTCTCCGCTCACAAAACAATGTTGTCAAGAAGGTCATTGTCAGGCACAACCAACTAAGGCTAGACCTTGGATTTTCACCCTGCAAGGTAAGACTGTAAACTCCTCATGTGCTGCCGCCCCTACCTTCCGATGCCGCTGCTATAATTCACGAATCACCAAATCAATTCCTCATCGCCACCAGGATTCGACCCACCATAGCTAGTCCACAAATCTTGGCTTTCATGACATTCTCCGCACATTGACTTCACCATGGAACTAAAGACATGTTCCACGATGGCAACAGACTGTAGAGCTTCGCCTCGCTCCCTCTAAAACCAAACGGTCAGAAAAACACCAGTTGCGCGCGACCGAATCCCATCCGTTCCAGCAATCTCCAGGCATGAATCGCCCATGGGAGCTCGTCGGCGGAGCCTTCTGGAACACGATACTGCCACCAGATTAATGAAAACAGGCTGAAGGTAGATCTTCGTCTTGGCGTGAGAGAAACCCTAGGATTGCACCCCTGGCAGCAGATGCGACCCGCGCCGCCATCCGCCGAGGGATAACCTCCATCAAAGCCCAAGGCCACCGCCTCAGCTTCCAGACCTTGCCGCCGTCAGATCGCCGTCGGGGCGACAACCTTCAAGCGTCCAAGGGGCTCCCTACGGGGGAGAGGCCACCATGCGAGGAAGCAGCCCCGCTGCCACCGTCGGCCGGCCGGACTTTGCCCGCCGGTGTCCTCCGGTGGCAGCGGGGGTGAGGTGGGAGGAGGAGTCGGTGGCGGCGGCGACTTAGGGTTCCGCCCGTGCCGCCTCCCCGAGAGGCAGCGCGTTCGTACGTACGTACCTCCCCTCGTTTCAAAATATAAAATGTTTTAAATTTATGAAGGTAATGTATCTACACATTTTTTTATTGTATAGATTCGGAGTGAACCTATACATTAAAAGACATCTAGATATATTATCTTCACAAAGCTAAAACATCTTATATTATCAAGCGGAGGGAGTATTTAATATCGATACTAACATTTGATCCATGATCAAATTTATCATCAAGCCAGGCCCAACCCTGACCCCAGACCGACGCCGGGTGGACACCACCGATGCCTCCCGACCTCCCCCACAACATCCCCATCCCATCGCCGTCGGTGGCGTCGCTAGGAAAAGCCCGGTTGGCGCGGTGGCGGCGGATCCCTTAGGATGTCGGTCTGGTGGGTGAGGCAGCGACGTTCGTTCAAGCCCTCTTCAATGACGATGGTAGGGGTGGTGGCGACCACAACGCAGTTGCGACAGCCGGAGGCGGCAGCGTGGAGCAGTCAGGCTGATCTAGGCCTGGCTGGGCCGGGTGGGTTTCGGTCACTCTCATAACTGTCTGTGCTGCTGCTCCCTTGACGACAAGCGAAGGTGCTCCTGGGTTGCTCCCATAGCATGAGGTCGCCTGGAGCAGCATCCCTAGGCATGGCAATGGCAGCCTCCTTCTTCGCCGCAGGTAGTTGGCCATGGTTGGTTGTGGTGTTAATTTCACATCTAGTCCCGGGGACGAGTTGGGGAGGCGTGTCTGCTAGTGAAAACCGAGATCCGACTTCGATCATGGTGGACAATGGTGGCGTCTATGCGATGTTACCTTTTTTCTGGATAAATGGCACTTTTATTATTTAAAGTTTAATTATTACACCCCGACCTCTGTATAGCTAAGATGCACACGTTCAAAAAATATGCACAGCCATAAAACAAAATAAAAAAGGCAGATTACGTATCATAATAAGAAATTGTAATAACGCATAATATGGTGGAGGGTTGATCCAAAGATTATGTTGTCCTATGTGTTGGGTAAACAATTCTCGCACCATAACCTCCAGACATGTACACACCTCCGTAAAGCAATTGCGGAACTCCACATGATGTAGAGGTGACCATAAACATAGGATACCGGTATACAAGTAGATAACCCGTAAGAGATAGAAAAAATTATCATTAAATACTTTAGCATTTCTACATACCCATAGTGACGTGATAATGACACACGTTGATACCTTGCTAAAGGCATTGACTTTGCAACCACGGTTCATCCGCTCGTGCTACTCCTAGGGAAACCCTAAGATATGAGAATACTGGATCATATGATGGAGGCGATGCAGTGTTGCTCTCCCTCTTGAGGACATCGTTATTGGAATCAGTTGTGTGGCCTAATGGAGTCTTGGTTACAGATGTGTCTTGGTGGACTCGCCCATGACAGAGGTGTTGTTTGTCGTCGTGCATGCGTCTACGGCGGTGTTTTTCGTCGTGCATGCGTCTATGTCGGTCTGGTGAGGGCTATAGATTTTAACCCTGAATATTTCTCGCCAGATCGACGACGGTGATGACTTATGTAACGTATACACGAGGTGCTCACTAAAAGTCTGCGAGATTGGATGAGCGCTCTCGTTTTGTCTAGAGGGTGTCTTGGGTTACGCGATATGTCTCCGGCTCATAGTTAGTGGGGAGGTAGTGTTTTTAGGACATAGGACCCAACTGGCATGATCTTCACCTTCACCCATTGTCGGATTTATAGGTATTGCATGGTAGCTTTAGGTGTTTGATGTATGCACTTTGTCACACTTTTGTTGAATAATTTAATAAATAAGGTCTTTTAGATGTGCAGACATCATCCTTTATTCCGAAATAAGAAATTCTCATCAAACTAGACCCACTTCAAAAGAAGCCATGTACCTCCACGTATCTCTAACCTTCTTGTTTTCCTTCCCAATTCGTCTTTCAGCGTCTCTAGCAGATCTCTTCCATAGAGTTCCACCGGAGGAATTGCTCCGCTACTTCTCTACCTCTTCCATTGTAGTCCCTCTCCTAATCCATCGCCACTTCACCACCTCCTCTTGCGTAAAATCATGTTCGCACTCCATGGTGCAGGGCTCTGTCCTGTCTGTCCCGACCGTGGGGTTCCACCAAGCGCGGCGGAACGTGGGCCTGCCACTGACAAGGGAGATGAACGATGTCGATGCGTGTGATTGGAGGCCGCCCACAAAAGCGGTGGGTCATCCACGGTTAGAAAATCCTCTCGGCGGTCCTCCAGGGGTGCGGAGCCAAGAAGACTCTCCTCGCCCGGAGCGAAAATATGGCACTAATGTTTTTTCAAATTTGCAGTATCACAATATCTACTTTGGCACATGAAATTTCTTGCAGGACACATTTGGAGGTTACCCAAAATGAGTTGCGGTCACTATAGGAATGGATTGCTAAGCCGAGAGCCAAAAGCCGTCGGTGTATGTCATATAAATGTCATATGGCGATCAGGATAGCATAGAGGCCGTTAGGGTATCGAAAAGTCATCGGCGTATCATACGTCAACGGCTTCCCTCGGCATAGCCTAACGGCCGGTTGCAAAAATAATTTCAAAAAAAAATCTCAACTTTTTTTAATCTCTGAATTATTTGACTCGTTAATCTCTCACTTTGAATATTTTAATATTAATTATATTTAATCGTTAATCAAATTACAGTCTTAGTGAAACTTTTTAGTCGGTCACCCATTCTTACTACTCACCATCTAACATGCTTAACTTTTATGTTCCTTTAGAATCTGTTTCCGCAAAGCAATTTATACATTGTTGTCAATACTATGATATCAATCATATTGACTCTTATATCATCATGTCACATGTTTGTATTTTTTAAAATTACAAACAATTATTTAAGTAAAAAAACAATGAATAAGTAAAAATATTGTTAAATTTAAATAAAAATATAATAATTTTATTTTTTGTATTTTTCTATTTAATATGGAATAATTAATATCTTTAAATCCGTAAATCAGAATTCGACAAATACTATGTCTAAATTGATCATAAAAATAAGAGGAATCCAAATGTGATATAAATAACAACGTATCACAAACTATGCAGTGATTATAGCCATAATTTCATTTGCCCGTTTAAAACGGCACGCTAAAGATTCTTAGCCCGGGGCTGAGACTCGCTAAACTTGAAATGAATCTCTGATAAAATAGCATATTGTAAATCTAAAAATGATTTTTGTAAAAAACATGAGCATCAGATCATGTACATGTAGTTCATATCTGACCCACTTTCTACGATTCAGCAGGAGTTGGTCTTTTTTACCAGGGATAGACGAAAAGGTTTGAGATTCCCCTGTCAGGACATTGTCCATATAAGATGGTCTAGTATTTTTGGTAAATATGGTGGTAGCATTTTGATCTAGCCATTTGGTGGTTGCTTCACAAAATCGCCCGTTTTTTGCACTCGAAAAAATGGAAAATGGTTTTTTGGTGCGACGAAAAGAAAAAATTCCTCCTATAACATTTATCGTCATCCCATGATGCACATGTATATATAATATGGACACATTATCATAAAATATGCCTTGATTTTAGCCATAACATTGGTCATTTAACCCGAAAGCCAGAAAACCTTGAATGAGATAGGTCATTTTGTGAAGGTTTTTTGAGACATAATCAATATATCAAGTTTGATATGTTTCCTTCTAACTATGTCACATGATATGACACCACGCGAAGGTTTCACATTGTTTGGATCGTTTTTTATTTTCTTATGCCCGTTTTAAATTATCGTCAAACTTTGTCGAAATACGGGCATTAAGATTCTTAGCTCGGGGCTGAGCCTCGATAAACTTGAAGTGTATCTCTGATGAAATAGCATATTGTGAACCTAAATTTTTTTTGTAAAAAATCATGAGCATCAGATCATGTATATGTAGTTCATATCTGACCCACTTCCTACCGATTCGACAGGAATTTGTCTTTTTCACCAGGGATAGACGAAAAGGTTTGAGATCCCCCTGTTAGGACATTGTCCATATAAGGTGGTCTACTATTTTTGAAAATGGTGGTGGTAGCATTTTAAATTATCCATTTGGTGGTTGCTTCACAAAACCTTCCGTTTTTTGCACTCAGAAATGGAAAATGCCTTTTTGGCGCGGCGAAAAGGAAAACTTCTTCCTACAACATTGTTCGTCATTCCATGATGCACATGCATGCACAGTATGGACACATTATCACAAACTATGCCTTGATTCTAGCTATAACATTGGTCATTTGACCCGAAAGCCAGGAAACCTCGAATGGGATAGGTCATTTTATGAAGGTTGTTTTTGAGGCATAATCAATATACCATGTTTGATATTTTTCCTTCTAATAATATAACATCACGTGAAGGTTTCGCATTGTTTGGACCGTTTTTTAATTTTTTATGCATGTTTTAAACTATATATAATATTTTATGTTTTACTTAATTTTTATTTACAAATGTGTAATATTTGAGTGTAGATATATATATATATCTTATTTTTATGCAAATTTTGATTTATTTGTATTTTTTGAATTAGAATGATTTAGTTATGATTTTTTAAATATTAATGAGGTAAAATAAAAATAGCTATGTCGAGGGCAGCCGTTGGCATAGGCTACACCGAGGGCAGCCGTCGGTGTAGCTATTCTACGCCGAGGACAATTTTATGCCGATGGCTGCTTTGGAGGGACTGGCCTAGTCGCGGCCTACGCTGATGGCCCTGACGTTTGGCCGTCGGCGTAGCGCTGATGGTGGCTCAGATCAATGTAGATCTTCGTTGGGAGTCCCCAAGAAGAAGGTGTGATAAGCACAACAGCAAGTCTTCCCTGAAGGGATACGGGTAGGCTACACTAGCACAAATCAAAAATTTCTACCGCATAAATCAGGAATACTGTTGTCATAGATCTCGAGATTACCACTAGACACGCCATAGATCTCGAGATTACCCTCGATTATCGTGTTCGTTGATATGGTTTCGCCACAACCAGTACACCCTGCAACGCCCATACAGGCGCCCAGCCTAATTAATTTACACGTATCCACAAAGCATCGCTGCTACAGGGTCAGCACCGAGGTCGTGCGGTCACAGATGGAGGAGGAACCGTTAGCTGGGTGGAGTGGGTCTAACAGTGGAATAGTCCACCTCTCTTATATAGGCGTCCCTAGTGGATTTCTACATTAGCAGCCCATTAGTAGCCTAAGCATGTTCTAATTCGGATCGAATCCTTATTAGGCTTTTAGCCTCTTAAGTGTGTGACCATATAGGTTCATATACGTATAGACATGACACGAATACACTTATTCTATCAATAGTTAGTAGCGGCCTCTAGCAATACGTGCCAACTCCTAAATGCATACAAAGATCATTCAGACGAATCATCACAAGGTTTAGTACATGTCTTTCTCTTTGCCTCATGATATTTGGTCAAGCTCCATGTTGATCTCCCTTTCTCGATACTGTGATTCAGAATCCTTTTACTAGGTTAACTCTTAACCATATGTAGCACGGCCATGAATTTCTTGATCCGATCACTCGAGGGGCCTAGAGATATCTCTTTCAAGTAGAGAGGAGAAATCTCATCTTGATTGACCATGCCTTGCAGCATGCTTCAGGACAAACCCGAAAGCTACCTTTATAACTATCCGATTCAAAGGTGTCGATAGGTCGATCCAAGTAGGATCCACATCTCAAGTACATGCGACAATCTCAGGTCTAAGGACAAAACATACATGATGTGTAGAGAGAGCTACAAGTCTAATTGCCAGTCTCAAGTTGGGTCAGTCCAACCCCATGTCCATATCATGTGTCCACATCATTAGTTTGACATCTCCATGTCTATGACTTGCGAAACATAGTCATCAACCAATCGATGTGCTAGTCTAATATTCACGTGTGTCCTCACATGAACTCCGACTAGGGACAACTATTAGATAACCATACAAGTATAGAGTTTCACAAACAATTCACATAATTTCCAATCAATACAAGTTGCCTGATATGGATATTCAAGGAACATTACAATAACTCATGGATACATAAGAAATATAATCATCTCTATGATTTCCTCTAGGGCATATTTCCTTCATTCCCTCAGTAAGAAACCAAGGTTATCGAACCAGTAGGAGGAAGGAAACGACTTAAAGGTGTTGCTAGCAACTTGGAAACCTGTACAACACAAACTCAAGACTTTGCCCAAACGAATAGTGAGGTTGTCAATCTCACCGGTTTGCTGAAAACAAAGGATTAACTGTATGGTGTGGAAGGTAATGGTGGTTTGCAGAAATTAAATAGTAACAGTGGAAGATGTATCAATGGTAAAGATTGGATTGGGGTCCATAGTTCACTAAAGGTGTTCTCCTTAAGATAAACAAACATGACATGCTAGGTAAACAAATTACAGTAGGAAAATTGACAGGACTGAGCAAGGAATAACAATGCAATACTAGACATTCATGATCCTATGAGATCAGATTGGGCAATACAACAAGATACATAGACTGCCATGCAACTGCATCTATGACTAGTAATCCACCTCCAGGTTATCATCTGAACCGCCTCAAGTATTAAGTTGCAAGCAACGGATAACTGCTTTAAGAAAAGTGTGTAAGGTAAATAATCCACTTGTTCCATGAACAAGAGACCGTTGTTTTCTGCCTAGTGGCGACAACACATCTACAACCTTAGAGATTTCTGCCACTTCCCTTAGATTAAATAGAGTCATGAACCCACGATCGAGCATAAATACTCCCTCTTGGATTCACTAGCATATACTTGGCCAAGATAGCTACTAGAAACGGAGAGCATGCAAGATCACAAATAACACAGACATGATAAAATCAATAAGACAAAACCATTAATCAATCTGACATAGTAATCTCAATATCCATCGGATCCCCGCAAACACAACATGAATGATTACTGATGACCCAAAAGTATAGGGGGTGTATTGTAGTACTTTCAATAAATATGAGTGTCGATCCCAACGAGGAGCAGAAGGTGTTGACTAGTGGTACAGAGCAGGAAATATCTGTAAATACAAAGCAAACAGATTTTTAGGGGTTTTCTGATAAAGCAAAGAAATAAAGTGCAAGTAATAAAGACAACGAACAAATGCAGCAAGTGGCCCAATCCTTTCTTAGCAAAGGACAAGCCGATGGAAATACTTATAAGTACCAAACGTTCTCGAGGACACATGGGAATTCTGTCAAGTGCTTTCGCTTCAAATAGCTGAGTACCCTTCTTTGGTGTTGTAAGTGTTGTGTGGGTGAACCTGTGCTAATGTACCGACCTTACTTGGACTAATACATACTTGTGATTAAACCCCCTGCAAGCATCCGCAACTACAGGAAAAAAATTAAGATAAAAACCTAACCACAAGCTTAAAACTCTAAGATCCTACGCTCCCTTGTGCAAAGGTGGCATAACGGGGGTTCAGGTTTCTGTCACTCCGGCAACCCCACAATTAGTAGCCAAATACACAATGCATTCCCTAGGCCCATTAATGGTGAAGTATCATGTAGTCGATGTTCACATGACACCACTATAAGAATAGCACCACAACTTAAATACTAAACCATTGAATAATATCTCAACACAAATCCACTACTAACAACATGACTTATCCCATGTCCTCAAGAACTAAACGAACTACTCACAAGACATCATATGGATCAAGATCAAAGATGATATGGTGATGGGTAACAATCTGAACATAAACAATAATCCAATGGTTCCACTCATAATCATCAACTACAATAGTAATCAACACCGAGAAAGTTTCCCCTAAGAACTATGCAAGTATTCAACACAATTGTTACAACGGGATGGAGTGGTGATGATGGTGCTGGTGGAGATGATGATGTGGATGATGATGATGACCCCGATGAAGTCTAGCTTGACGATGGTGTTGATGGCGACGATCTCCCCTCTTCGGGAAGGGATTTCCCCGACAGAAATCTGTCTGCCGGAGAGCTCTTTCTCTCTCGGTGTTTTCTGCCCCGCAGAGGCGGCGGAATCTTTCTGTGGTCGCTCCCCATGTTTTAGGGTTTTGAGGGGAAGATATAGGCAAGAGGGCGGAGCCAGAGGTTGGCCAGGTGGGCCACACCCCTGTAGGCGCGGCCTAGGGGTGGCCCGCTCCTGGAGGATGTGGGCCCCCTATGGACCATCTCCGCCTCCCCTTCTGGCACTCTTCGTCTTCTAGGACAATATGATTTTTCATAATTTTTCTGGTATTTTTCTGATCTTCGCGAAATTGCATCAAAACACCTCTTTTTCCATCAGAATCCTGACTCCAGCAGTCCATCCTCCAAGAATCATCCAACATGCAAAAACAGATGAAAAGACATAAGTAACACCTCTTAATAAGAAATATATCAATGAATAGATGCAAATTATCATATAGAACGGTGATGCAAATTGGACGTATCAACTCCCCCAAGTTTAGACTTTCGCTTGTCCCCAAGAGAAAACTGAGCTCAGTAAACATATCCACAGGTTTTTGGAGTGAAGTGTTGATAAAAGAATATTGACAAGAAGCATCACACTTACCATTAAACAACTCATAGAAGAAAGCAACTCACCATTATATAACTTACCTTGCAACAAGTACATGAGTCACAATAGACATGCATAAAGATAAATCATAATTGGAATTGGCAAACTTTTGTTCTTGGTCAGAGAACAGCTGGCAAACAATTTTACAAAAATCTTTTGTAGAAGTTTTCACAACGAGAGTACTCTTTGCCCAAACATAAAAGTTTTTTCATAATGATGGCTTTAAAACTAATACTCAATAGATAAGAGTCTGGTGCAAACAAGGAAGATAAAGAACATGATTTAATAAATCATCATATGAATGCTTGAAACACAACAACTCAAATGCTTGCTGGAGATAGAGAGGAAGTAGGTTTACTGACTCAACTTAGAAATAGGAGAAAGGCCTTCATAGAGGGAAGCATGGATTTCAAGTTCATAAAGAGCTTCCAAAAGATTATGGTACTTACTAGCTTTGAGCCCTCATTGCCCCTATCATAAGCATCTTGAGGTGAATAAGGTTAAAGTTAACAAGGATGGATTATATGCTTGACGAAATATAAGTTGGCAATCTCATGTCCCTTGAGTACGAGGGCCGCTCCTCATGCTACTCAACTTTAGTTACCGGTAAGTTCTTGTCATTGTAAGTACATGTGTATCATAAAGAACCGCCAACAGGGTACCCCTTGCACATGGTACAGGAGCTTTCCCATAACCAAAATGACAAGGTAAGCAGACAATGAGCAGCTCAAAAATCTCTTATTTGACATGGGAAAATGGCGCCTTTTTCTCTCTTTCCTATTTTCAATATGTCTCTTCTTTTTTATATAAGAGGAAAGCTTCATAGATTGCTCACTATGGTGACGCTGCAAGTTTCCACCATGATTAGGCATGGCTTAGGCTAGCGGCCCAGGCATTTTTCTAACGCACATACATAACTCCATGGACTTACAAACCCCCCTTTTATTTCACACCGACGACATCCACAAACAAAAGAGCATGATATCAACTGGGTATGTATTTACAGTCTTTGGCGTTCCCGTGACGGTGATTACGCTAATCCCAACGTATAGGTGCAAGCATATACAACTTTGATGATACAATGGTTCAAGTTTATTAGGGGCAAGAAAATAATGTGTTCCATTAAGTTCGTGAGAGCTTTACTAACTAGTTTTCACATAACAAAATAAATTTTAATTTGAAAGATAGATGAAGCTTGAGAATTTGCTTGGAATAGCAATAATGCTAATAGGTAGATATAGTGGACACAAATGGCACATGTTTTGGTTCAAAGGGATTGGATTCATGATAAGTATACCTTCTCAAAATAGGTTTTTGGCTAGCAAGGCTGGGTAGCAAGCAAAAGAGTTGAAGGAAACAAGCAAACCTACAACTGATAAAGCCAAACATGCAATCTTCCATGAAGACAGAAAAGATCTTAAATAAAGAATACTAAGCTTATGAGCCAATCAAGAAAGAAAATAAATGATACAAAATACCTGTAAGCTTTTTCTCTTTTCCTTTCAAACCTCAAAAAGTGTTGCTACTGACCAGAGCTTGGTTTTCCAAAACCAATTTAGATCTACTTGATGCTCCCAAAGTGATGCCAATACTGATCAACAAGATCAATCATATAATAGAGATTGCAAACTAAAATAAGAAGTGCAAAAAATAAAAGATGAAACTTCTCATTAATAATCCATAAAGGCACTCACACCAAGGGATACATAGATAACCAACTAAAGGAGAGATACTTCCACAATGCAAACCAACCTATAAGATAACTTCTCTACCAAAGTTATGAATCCACTAAAAAGGTAAAAGATAAAAGATAATGATGTGATACCGCGACACTCCCCCAAGCTTGGAACAAGCCAAGGGGATGCCAAAACTGATGATGAATTACTCCTTCGGTGGTGGTGGTGTTCCCTTGTTTAGGGTAAGAAAACCTTCCAGCATCTTATGAAGCCTGTTATTCTCCTCTTGGAGTATATCCACCTTCATCCTCAAAGCATGGTACTTGTCACAAAACTCGTAAGTGGTTCGAAGGGCTTCCACTGCCTCAAGGCAGGATCTGAAGTCTGGAATGGAGGCTGTAATCCCCTACATGTTACGAGAAAAAGTACGTCCAGTGTTATATGCTCCTACAAAAGTAGGTTTCCTTGCCCTTGACCCTGTGACGGTTTTTTCCTCCGTCTTAACTTCCTCCTCGACGCTCCAATCCATGTCTTCGCGCCTAGCAGCAATCCTTTCTTCTTCCACGGGCTTCTTGCCTTTATCGTTGGCGACGACCATGATACTCTAAACCTGAGAAGATTTCCTGACAGAAATAGATCGAAACGAAAACACGACGAGAACATGATACACGAACCTCGGGGGATCTAGGGGGTATATATTACGAAGTTTCAGATCATAAGGAAGGTATTGGTGCGAAAACGAGGCGGAGACGGAGCTCAGGGGGCTCACACCCCTCCAGGCGCGGCCAGCTAGGGCCCGCGCCTAGGGTGGGTGTGGCCACCCTGGCTTCCGTTTCCTCATCTGTTTCATCTCGTAACCTTCCGTATGTAATAAAAACATCAAAAATATAAAAATATTTGGCTTTCACGAACCTTCTATTTTCACCACTTTTACCTATTCAAAGACAAACTCTGCAAATTCCTTTTCTCCTTCTCCTGAAAATTCCTTTCCTACAAGGTCTCACACAAACCTCAATTGCAACATTAGTATATGCAAAAACAATAAACCTTTAGGTTCACACTTCAACTGAAATCCATCAAAACAAAAGCTATTTTAGCAACTCCTTTCCAAAAACCCAAAAGAATCTAGGAGGGAATCAATATAAGAGGCAAATGCAAATGACGGCAGAAATTTGTCAAAACAGACCATCAGGTAAAGATTGATTTTGTCGAAAATCTTCTATTGCTCAAATCAAAAAGTGCAAAACTAATGAAAGTTGGGTAACAACTTGGAGAACATGCACATAAAAATACAGCTCCATCCAAAGTACTGAACTCCTTCACGAATTTTTCCAATGCAGCACAAAAATCTATAGCAGGACAACCACTTTTCACAACTCCTCTACTTCTCAAAAGTAGTTGATCTTGACACAAAAACCAAAACAAAAAGGATAAGGAGCGGTTATTACTGAGGTAATAACTCCAAGACTCGACAAAACTAGTGGGTTATCTCCCAAGAAGTACTTTTCTTTAATGCCTTTAAGTTAGGCTCGATAGTTTCAAAAATGCTCACATAGAAGATAAATATCTGAAGTGAAAGAGAGCATTAAGAAGCAAATAACCAACACATTTGAGTCTAACCCACTTCCTATGAAAAGGAGTATCATGAGAAAACAAATTTTTGAAACAAAAAGCCACTAGCATAGGAAGACAAAACAAATGCAACTTCAAAGCTTTCAACATAAAATGGGGAAACTTAACATTATTGAGATGCATAAAACCATGTTTCCCTCTCTCATAATAACTTTCAGTGGAACTTTGAATAAATTTTACAATATAAATGTCACTGGCAACAACTTTATCATCAGAATGAGAATACTTACAGTCATCAAAAAGAGATCCAAGGTCATAAACTGGATCAATAGAAGCAAGTTGTTCCATCCTAAAATCTTTATTAGGCAAGCTATTTTCACAAGGAGCTTTAGCAAATTTGGAAAAATTAAACTCATAAGAATCTCCATCAAATTTAGTTAAAACTTTTTCCTTTTTACAATCTATAATATCTCCACAAGTGTTCAAGAAAGGTCTACCAAAAATGATAGGACAAGTTTTGCTAGCTGCTGAATTAAGCACTAGAAAATCAGCAGGATACTTAATCTTACTGCAGAGAACCTCCACATCTCTTACAATACCAATAGGGCAAATAGTTTCCTTATTAGCAAGGTGAATAACTACATCAATGTCCTCAAGCTCACAAGGACCAATTTCATGCATAATTTCCCTGTAAAGCTCATAAGGAATAGCACTAGAACTAGCATCAATATCACATAAACCATAGAGCAATGATCACCAATTTTAACAGAAAGCATAGGGACACTAGCTTTTCTAGATTTACTAGGATGAGAAATAATATTAGATGCGTCTTCACATAAGACAATGTGCTCATCCTCTATATTTCTAGTGACAAGATCTTTCACAATAGCTACCACAGGTTTAGTATTCATTTGCTCATCAGGTTCCACAGTTTTCTTTGTACCTTTGTTATTCACACTAATCATAATACAATACTCCTTTACCTTAGCTTGGGAAGTTATTTTCTCAACATAAGGTTCAGGAAAAATATGATCAATAGTACAAACTTTAGTGCTTCTAACAGGAACATGACTAAAAACATCTTTATAAGGTCCATGGTACTTATTCCACTTCTTTTTAGGAATTTATATGTAAGAGGCAAAGGCCTTAAAACAATTGGCAATACCTTGGGAATCAATACCATACTCATTACTAATATCACGGAAGTCATCAGTTCCTATAAAAGATTTAATGCATTCATAATCATAATTTATACCTGACTTTCTTCCTTTGTCATTTTCCCAAGTTTCAGTGTTCTCTTGAATACGGTCTAGGAGATCCCATTTAGCTTCTTCCTTCATACATGTGAATGATCCAGCACAAGAAGCATCTATTAAATCTTTATCATGAAGAGAATGCCTAGCATAAAAGTTATTGATAATAATATTGTTATGGAGTTCATGAATAGGACATTTAAGCATTAGTAACTTCAATCTCCCCCAATCTTGAGCTGTACTCTCTCCACCATGAGGCCAAAATTTATATATCGGATTCCTATCCTTATAAATTTCATTGGGAGGATAAAATTTAGAATAAAAGAGAGGTATTATTTCATCCCATTCGATCGATTGCCCATTCTTCAGCAGCTTATACCATTCTTTAGCTCTCCCTTTCAAGGATATGGAGAGTAACTTCTTATTCACATGTTCTGCTGTGATACATGCACACTTAAACAACCCGCATAATTCATGGATAAAAAGCAAATGATCACCAGGATGGATAGTTCCAT
Organism: Avena insularis; assembly: GCA_023614405.1. NCBI lineage: Eukaryota > Viridiplantae > Streptophyta > Magnoliopsida > Poales > Poaceae > Avena > Avena insularis. The sequence continues at coordinate 21,471,946 of CM042689.1, read as the reverse complement.
CCCCTAAATAATAATTATCCATAACACGATTGATACGTTGGAAACGTATCTATAATTTTTGATTCTCCATGCTTGTTTAGTATCTACTTTGCTTTACTTGTCCCACACTTTGAGGTGCTTTTTACATGTTTTTTGGTACTAACATATTAACAAGTTGCAGCGATGTCGGATGCACATTTTACATTGTTTTTGGTTTCAGAAAAGTTAGTAAAGAAATATTCTCGAAATTGGACGGGACGAAGGACAAAGTCAATAACTTTCCATGGGGAACAAGAAGTCCAGAGGGGATCCCGGAAGGCCAGCCAGGGGGGCCAGACCCACCCTAGGCGCGGGTGGGCCCAGCCCCGTGCCTGGCTAGGGTTTGGTGGCCCTGGAAGCCTCCCGGTCTCGCCCCTTCGCCTATAAGAAGCCCCTGATACAGAAACCCTGAGGACCCGATCAGAAATCCACGAAACCGTCTGTAGCCGCCGCCACCATCGTGCCTAGATTAGGGGGGAGGGGGGTCTGAAGCTCTTCCCTGCACCCTGCCAGAGGGGAGATCATCCCGGAGGCCTTCGCTCTGGTATGATTTGTGAGTAGTTCCACCTTGGACTATGGGTCCATGTAGTAGCTAGATGGTTGTATCTCCTCCTTTTTGCTTTCATGTATAGATCTTGTGAGCTCCCTTCATGATCAAGATCTAATCTATTTGTAATCATGCATGTTGTGTTTGCGGGGATCCGATGGATATTGAGATTATTATGTTGGTTTGATTAATGGTTTTATCTTTATGATTCTATCATGTCTGTGTTGTTTGTGATCTTGCATGCTCTCCGTTGCTAGTGGTTATCTTGGCCAAGTAGTTGCTAGTGACTCCAAGAGGGAGTATTTATGCTCGATAGTGGGTTCATGCCTCTAGTTTCCAAGGGAAGTGACAATAATCTCTTCGGTTGTAGATGTGTTGTTGCTACTAGGGATAAAACAACGGTCTCTTGTTCATGGAACATGTGGATTGTTTACCTTACACACTTTGCTTAAAGCAGTTGTCTGTTGCTTGCAACTTAATACTGGAGGGGGTTCGGATGATAACCTAAAGGTGGACTTCTAGTCATAGATGCAGTTGGATTACGGTCTATGTATATTGTTGTATTTCCCAATCAACTTCATAGGATCTTTCTGGCTAGTAATTACATTGTTATGCCTTGCTCAGTTCCTGTCAATTGCAACGTTGTAATTTGTTTACCCTTCATGCCATGTTGTTTATCTAAGGAGAGCACCTCTAGTGAACTATGGACACGGTCCAATCTTTACCATTGATACATCTTCCATTGTTACTTGTTTACTTGCTGCAAACCATTACCTTCCACACCATACGTTTAATCCTTTGTTACAACAAACCGGTGATCTTGAGAACCTCACTGATTCATTGGGGCAAAGTCTTGAGTTTATGTTGTGCAGGTCTCCACGTTGTTTGCAACACCTGTGTGACGTTTCCTTCCTCCTTCTGGTTCGATAACCTTGGTCTCAACTGAGGGAAGACTTGCTGCTTGCTGCTTCGCACCTTGCTCTTGGGGTTTCCAACGAAGCGCTTCCACATCAAACACTAGGCGCCATCAAGCTTTGTGGTGCCGTTACTGGGGAATCTACTTCAACCTCTTCCACCTCGTCAAGCGCTATCAACAAGTTTTCTGGCGCGGTTGCCGGGGAGGCTAAGGACGTCTTCACTAGGGGAGTCCTTCACTTCCTTTCTCTTTACTTTGTTTTTAGTTTGCTTTGTTTCTTTTGCTTGGTTTTGTTTGCCTCTTTTAAAAAAACCAAAAAATTAGTCTAGCTTGGTTTGCTTGCCTTATTCAAAAACACAAAAAAATTAGTTCCTACCTTAGTTACTACCATGTCTGGTTTTGATCCAATCTCTGTGACACCTATGGAAAATATCTTTACTTTTAAGCAAAAAAGTGAAGAGAGTTTTAAAGAAGCTTGGTCTAGAATCTCTTCTTTACAAAGGGAAACTAAGCCTAAGATGAGTCTTAGCTTGGTTATTGATAGTTTCTACCGCGGTATTGCTCTTTGTTATAGATATGCTTTGGATGTTGTGGCTAAAAAATATTTTTTTCTTTGTACTAAGGATGAAGCTTATGATGCTATAAGAAAATTAATCATGATCTATGATACACCTGGCAAGTCTGATTCCTCTTTCACAAGTATTTTTGCTAGGTTGAACCATCTTGAGACCAGTATTGATGCCATGAATAGTTGTTATCAAACTCTTAGGGCTTACCATGATTATGTTCCCATAAATTCTGAGCCTTCAAATTGGTTTCCCACAATTAGAGTCTCAATAAACACTACACTCTTTGATGCTCGTTGTGATATCATGTATGAATTTTGTCTCATGTCCAAATATATTTTTGATTCCTTGAGTCTTTGGGGGCTTATTGAAGGAGGAGAAGAAATATCTCTTACCAACAATGCCACTATATTATCCATTGGAATAGCTAAACGTGTGTTTACAAAAATCTCAGGGAAAATGGTGTCTACTGATTATCTTGTTATTGAATGTGTAGGCAAAGGATAAATCACACTTGGAAGATCTCTACTGAAACACCTTGGGGCAGTAATAGATATGGGAGAAGGCATCATGCACTTTACTCCCCCGGTAAGCAATCATATCTTCCCTAAGAAGAAAAAGAAAGTTAAGAAAAGAAGAAACAAGAGGGGCAATTCTTCATTTGAAAATATTTGATTCTTCTTGCTTCTTGTGCCTAACTTAAAGGCGTTAAAGAAAAGTACTTATTGGGAGATAACCCAAGAGTTTTCTTGAGTCTTGGAAGTTATTACTACTGTAATGACCTCTTCTTATCCTTTTTGTTTGCTTTTTGTGCCAAGAATGACCTCTAATGAGAGGGAAATAAGATTTGGGGAGTTGCTATCCCGAAACAGATTTCTGTCCTCCACCAATAAAATTCGTGAGGAGGCTTTGTAACTCGGATTGATCTCAAAATTTACGAATAAATCCCCCAGAATGTTTTCTAACTTTCATTAGTTAAACAATTTTTGATTTTAGCAACAGAAGATGTTCGAAAAAATTCGTTTCTACCTGCCGGTCTGTTTTGACAGATTTCTGCCATTATTTGCATTTGCTTCTTATTGATTCCTTTTGGAGCTCTCTTCAGGTAAATTGAGTTTCTTTGAAGGAATTACTTCAGTAGCTTGTGTTTTTAGTGAAAAGCCTTGCTGTTCCAAAGCTTTGCCAGTGGTCTAATATCTTTTGAATAATCTAATGTTGCTAATGAAGATTGTGTGAAGTTTTGTATGAAGGAAAAAATTTCAGGTGTAGAGAGAGAATGATGCAATGAGATGAAGAATAGACAAAATCTCAAGCTTGGGGATGCCACCATGGTGTCACCCCAAGAAATATCCAAGAGGTGATATTGTAAACATATATTAAAATGTGATACACCACTCCAATTATTTTCTACAATTTTATTTTGTCACGATTACCTTCCTTAGCTTTCCTCATCACAACATCTCCTACACCTTAAATCCTTCACATGTTCCTAGGGATGGCACCCGCCAGGTTCGGGGCCGGGTCCGACCCTCCATATCCACCCTGTTTAAATTATCGGGTCTCATTTTTTACCATACCCACGACCCGGCCGGGTCCAGGGCTCCAACAGGTACCCGCCAGCGTGTGAGACGGGACAAACACCGGCGTATGCGGGAATAAAACGATGGGATATTGGGATGGCATTGGTGAAAACGGACGCGTATGTGTGTGTTTGTCTCTAGGACTCTATATTCCTTCGAGTGCATGTGTTGTGTCCTTCGTGTGTGTGGCCGCGTCAGACGTGTGGTTAGGAATAGAATTATGGATAGGATTAAGACTTAGAGAGGGTCTGCGGGTACAGATTTGCCACCCTTAGACCCACTCTGTTAGACTTGGCGGGTCTAAATTTTATCAAACCCTCCTTGTTTAAGGCAGGTATCCATCAGGTTTGCGGGTTTTAGAGACCCATTACCATCCCTACATGTTTCTCGACGATGCAAATCTCTTCCATCACTAGTAGAAAAACGGTCTTCGGTTTGGTCCAGAGTCTAACACTAGTCCCGATTTGTTATGGGTCGGGACTAGTATGAGCACTAGTCCCGGTTCGTATCGTTTTCGGTGGCTAGAAGCCCAAGAAAACTCTAGTCCTGGGTCGTTTCAGACATTTAGTCCCGGGTCGTGATACGGCCCAGGACTAGACGGATTCGGGCACGGGCAACACCCTTTAGTCTCGGGTCGTGATACAGCCCGGGACTAAAGGGGTGCAGGTCGCGACAGAAAAACTTAAAATGGCTATAACTTTTGCGTACGATGTCGGAAAAAAATGTATAACCTATCAAAATGTGCAGAAAAAAATTGTGAGTTTGATTTCAACCGTCTTAGGCCGTTTTGGATTATTTTAGATTTTTAAAATTTGACTAGTAAAAGTGTTATTTAAAAAAATATTTTTTTGCTATTTTATTTATTCCATATTTGGATTCCTCACATTTTTCTGATAATTATGGATATATTATTTGTCGAATTCGATTTACATATTTAAAAATATTATTTATGCCATATTAAATGAATAAATGGCAAAAAATGAAAAAATATTATTTTATTTAGTTTTTTACTTTCATTAGATTAAAATATTATTATTACTTATTTATTGTTGTTTATTAAAATAGTTGTTTGTAGTTTCAATAAATAAAGATGTATGGCATATTGATATGGGCTAATAGGATTGATATGATAGTGTTGACAACAAGGTACAAATGGGCTTCGCGCAAGGACATCCGGATGGAACAGAGAAGTTAAGCATGCGGGGGGTGAAGTAGTGCTAGGATGGGTGACCGAATGGGAAGTTGACCACAAGTGTAATTTGACCTAAGATTAAATATACTTAGTGCTAAAAATATTCCAATGAGAGGATTACGAGTCAAACAATTCAAAAGTTCAAGAAAAAATGAGAAAATAAAATTTGAAAATAAATTTAAAAAAATGAAAAAAAATCTTTAGTCCAGGGGTGTATTATGACTAAGGTAAAGGTCACGGACTAAAAGGTCACGGGACTAAAAAAAGGCCATGCGGTGGGCCTCTAGTCCCGGGTTGTAATAAACCGGGACTAAATATAGGAGCCTTTAGTCCCGATTTCATAGTCCCGGATACAAAACCGGGACTAAAGGCCCTTACAAACCGGGACTATATGCCATTTTTTCACTAGTGCATGTACATACAAATTTGATTGATTTTTTTCATCGATACCTACACTACACAAAGAATACAAATGTGAGAGCATCTCTACAAATACTGTAAATACAAATTCCACATTTAGGTCTACTCCCTCCATTCCATGGCGTAAGACATATAACTTTTTTAAAAAGTCAAGCCATATAAAATTTAACTAAAGTTTTGAAAAAAACTATCAAGAACTATTATAGTATTGTTTCATGATGTATGAAAAGGTATGGATTATATATTGTAAATATTAATATTTTTTTTTAAAGACTTGGTCAAACTTTAGGTAGTTTGACTTTTAAAAAGAGTTATATGCCTGAAGCCTTGGGACGGAGATAGTAACGCGCAGCCCTCAAATGTGTTAGAATAAGTATAGATATATAGATTAGAGATATAAAAAGACTATATCTTTTACTCTAAGTCTCCACCTATCTCATGTACGTCTATATATACCAGTGGCAGCTCCAGAAATTTGTAACTTGGTATTCATTTGGCTAACTTGGTATTTATTTTATAAAAATCATCTTTATTTTGCTAAAATCATAGCTCTTTTGCCTTGTGTTAAAAAACCATTGGTATTCACTTGAATACTAGGAATACCCTTGGCGTCGACTCTAATATATACCCCGAGGGTCAACCAAATCAACACAACAAATATTTAGGGTTCTATATTTTTCACATTGTATCAGAGCGGTTAGCCTCACGGCGCCGATTCTAGGTTCTTTCACCACTTCCGCAACACGCCGCTTTCGGGAAGATTACTTCTCAGGAGCGCGGCACCCGGTCTCGATCAACGCATTGCACGTATTCAGGCCCCCCTGGTTTTGTCGGGCCTGGGGCGGTTGCCCCTCCAGCCCTGCCCCAGGGTCGGGCCTGTTTACACCTATATATAAATATAACAAACAAAATTGCAAGTAGAACGCCAATTAGCTAATCGCATCGCAAGTACTGGCTCGGAGTTGAGAGTGGTATCTGAAAGCGATGAGAAAGTGGAGGTGTCTTTTCGGAGCATCTACGACCTCGCCGCCGCACCTTCTTCCACCAGCTCCGGCTCAACATCGACAACAAGTTCGTGATGCTCAAAGGCAGCTCCGGGTTCTACACCTACGCCATCCTGGAGCATGACATAGACATACCCGCCATAGACATCAGCCTTGCCGGCCTCACCTTCAAGCTCAACGTAGAGAGGTTCAACTACATGGCCGTCTCGGAGGACATCTAGGTAAATGCCCAGAGATACCGATAGGGATAAGTCACAGCGCGCCGCTGGCATACAAGAAGTTGGTGCTGCTGGTGAACCCCTCGGAGTAAGGACGGTAATGGACAAGATATAGACGGGGTAGAGTAATACCCTTTTCCTTTTTTGTTGAGTTTTCCCTCTCCTCCTTTCCTTGTCTCCATTCTGATTGATTCGCTTCTTCGCGCAAGAACTTGGTTCGCCCCTTACTATAACCATCCCACTCAATATTTTACACCTATGTTTCGTACTCTCTCGACCAGGTCATCATAAGAAAATACTGCCAGATCTTTCCGAAATGAGAGAAGGAGGAAAGGCGCGCTACAAATAACCGTTGAAGCAAGATTAGCGCTAAGAAGCAACCCTAGTTTAAGTACTAGCGTCCCACCCCAATGTTCTTGTACTTAAAAAGACTCATGTTGGGGATATGCTATATGGGTATCATCATAGCATGTCTCTTATCCGGATAACCCGGGTGGCCCACAGTTGGTAGCATGGCCCATGGCCTGCTGGGTGACCCAGTTAGATGGATCCAGAAGGGAGGCTCATGCCGGATAAAGGAAGGCTACGGAGGAGTCACCGACGTACCCGGAGCCTTGGAGTGCAAGACACGTTAGACTAGTTGTATACCGTGTAGGACTCTGTAACCTGTCTGGCTAGGAGTTTGTCTGTAACCCTAGGACCTGGAGACTATATAATTCGGGCCTATGGGAGCCTTTAGGGCACGTACAACTCATACTCTCGCATAGCAAACTGATCCTTGTAACTCGGTGTATTGCCATTATAGTGATTTATAGCAGGAGTAGGATTCTGCCACCATCGTGGGATCTGAACCTGGGTAAGCTGTGTTACCTCGTACCCTCCAACCTTCTGCCTTACCCCACGTCTCTAAACACGCACTGTGAGGACCCCTCCATGGCGTACTTGTCGGCAATACCACGACAGTGGGCGCCCACTGTGGGGCAAGAGGTGCTTCAGGCTCTACAATGGGCGAGGACCAAGATCTTCGTGGGAATCGGCAAAACCGTAGCCATCGGTCGTGTTCTCTTCTCCGGCAACGTTCCGATCATCCCTCCCGACGAGTTCTGGATCCCGGCGAAGACGAACCCTACCCGATGCTCGATCGTCCCCATCAGAGACATCCACATCTTCGTCTGCGAAACCGACTCGGACACTAGTTCCCTGGGAGTCGGAGGAGCACCAATACCCGCACGGACTGCCTACGGGCAGGATACATTCGCGGAAGGATCGAAGTTGGATCTCTCTTTGGAGTTTGCCTACAACGATCGAAAAAATTCAAGGCCCACCCAAACTGCCCCTGTGCAGGATATAATGGTGGAAGATCAACGCCGCAAGCTTCTCCCGGCGTCCCGGGCGGCGAAGATCCAAATTCGTTGGCGTGGTGACTATCTTCGATCTGGTGCGTTGCATTTAGAGAGAGGGAGAAAACCCCCACGATTACCTAGCCAGGTGGCTCCGTATACGGGCTAACCTGGCGCATTACCCCAATGATGATGCCATGTATCACTTTGTGGAAGGACTGGACCACAGAACACTTCTCCGACATACGCTAAGGTGGCAGCAGGCTTCAGGATGCCTCACTTTCGAAGGCATGGTGAACACCGTCAACAACTACGCGGAGGCTGAGGAGGCAGCCCAAACAGCGCGTGCGCTCTTAGACGGTGCCCCTCCACCTCAGCCACCACCACCGCCACCTCTGGTCATTGTTGCTGCAGCTGCACCACCGCCTCTGGTCATCGTCGCTGCGCCTGCACCACCGCCTCCGATCGTCGTCGCTGTAGTGGCACCACCACCTTCAGTCATCATCGCTGCTATCGCACCGCCACCGTCCATCGTCGAGGAAGCCCCGGCACCCTATGACTCCGTTCTTGACGCGCTCTACGCCAACATCAGCGCTGACTCGGAGGAGATAGACTTCAGCCCGGAGGAGCTAGACTCTGTTATGTAGGAGATGGAGGAGGATTTCCAACGCGACGAGCAGACCAACAACACCGTCATGTCCCGAGAGGTGTTCGTCGCCATTGGGACCGCGATGGATGAAGATCAACCCGAACAAGCTCCGCCTACAGCGCTGGGACCACCTGTTGCTACCGACAATGATCGCTCAAGGGTCATGCCCCCTCCGCCTAACCCAGTGCAGCAGCCGCAGGAACTCAACGTCGATCCGAGTAACAACAACACCGCAAACCCGCCGCCTCCGGCATCTACATCTACTGCTGCCCAAATTACTCCAGCTGATAGATTGATGTACGACAACCTCCTCGTTGAGCCCATGACTATGGCTCATATTTGGAGCGTAGTCCAGCTTGATGAGAAGCGCCAGCAGCTGTTGGAGGAAGCGCAGGCTATCACGGAGCAAGGCGCTAAGGTGGATCGAGATCTGGACAACGCGCAGAAGTCAATAGAGAAAGCTAGAGCCATGATGGCCAAGTACAAGACTCTGCTCCAGCAGGAGAAGGCTAAGAAAGCTTCGGCTCGCGTCATCAATGATCCTGGTGTACGGTGAAATCTAGGATGGGCTCCCTCGAAGCCGCCGCAAGCAAAGCCATACATTGACAGCAAAGGCAGGCAGGTGATGTCCACTCCTCTTCTCAACCTCGTCGTCGCCAAGACCCTTCTGGATCAGGATAGATCACCCGCAACTATGGAACAGGTCTATGACCTTGTGGCAAAGGCGGTGAAACAGCAGGAAAAGGCCACCTCTCAGAGGCTTGAGTCTGACCCAGCGTTTTGCTAGTCTAGCATTCCTAAGCCACCAAGGGACCAATCTCCTCATGATGTTGGGTCCCGGACGGGTTCATTAGAACAAAGACGGAGGGATGCATGCACAGGAAAGACGTTATCCCCATATCCTCCGACCACGGAGGCAAGGCTCATCCTTGTCGCCCATCTCCATCGCCCCGGTCTCCCCGACATCACGAAGACCCCAAGGCTCACCGTCGTACGGACATGCCCCCACCAAGGCAGAGCGGCATCGTCATCCGCGACAACACGGAGCAGACCTGTCATGATGGAGAGCGCAACCAAGGACACAAGAGCAGGTCGCGCCACGACCCTTCGCGTCTGACAAGCAACCGCGACAAGCATGAGGCATCACAGGAGGGTATCAGCAAGAAGGCTAACCCACCGCCACCTCCGCCTCCGTCGCCTCCTAGCACCCACCATGGCAGAGGAGGCCTGCGTCGTTCACGCAGCCCATCCCCTGATGGCAAGAAGAAAAGAAGCCCGGAGCCATACGACGCACGTTCATGCCTGGACAAGATTCACGGGGCCCGGGAAGGACAATACCTGGGACCATGTTGTTTTGGACCTGTAATACGGACCGCAACTTACCCCAGGGGTTTCCGGATTGACAAGACCATCAAGCCCTATGACGGCACCGCCAAGCCAGCTACGTGGTTGCAGGATTACGGCAACGCGGTGGAGATCGCCGGAGGTAACCCCAATGTCGCCTCAAGTACCTCCCACTGATGCTGGCGGGCACAACCCGACAATGGATTGATGACTTACCGAAGAAGTCCATCTGCAACTGGTTGGACATGCAAGAAGCGTTCACAAAGAACTTTGAGGGTACGTACAAGCGTCCTTGTATGGTTGGGGATCTACAGCGGTGCGTGCAGGAGAAAGACGAGTCATCTCGCGCCTACCTCTCTTGCTGGCTGGATATGAAGAATTCCTGCATAGGAGTGCACGCCCAGACCGCCATGGCCACCTTCTTCAATGGGTTGGAGAAAGGTACGTTGCTCTGACATATGTTGAAGCGCCTATAGGACAATCACCGGCTAGATCTCAACCAGATGATCCAGATGGCTAGTGAGTTCGTAGCTGCCGACGACGATGCTCGTGGCTCCCTGCTGGCAACGACCGTTCCAACTCAAGCTCGGAGGAATATCAGCACCAAGCGGAAGAGCCCACCAGAAGAAAAGCAAACCTCCGACATGGTCGCTATGACATTTGCAGGATGAGGTGATGGCGGACAGCGTGGCCAAGGACGGGGGGCTGGTCGTGGGCATCAGTGAGGTAGTGAAACTACCTCGGCAGCGCTCCGTGTTCCCCAAACATATGAAGAATACCGTGATATGCCGTGCCTTGTACACCTCGATGACAACGACAAATCCACTCACACCAATCGCCATTGCAAGTTCGTCAACGATCTCAAGGAGGACCCGGAGTCCGGCTACAAGCAAAGTTGGAAGAACAGACCGAGAGGCAAGGGCAAGGGGAAGAAGAAGGAAGAGGAGTCCAAGGATTCAAGTGACATGGATGAGGATGTTGACCCCAAGCATGCCGCCAAGAGTGATGGCAAGGGCAAGAACCCCTTCGAGAAGAAGGTGGACGTTTTCCACACTTTTCTTGGCACCCCCACTGTCCGAAAGCAAAAAACCTCTATGAGGATACTGATGGCTACTCTCCCCCCAGTTCCCCAGTTCCTGCGCTGGACGGAGATTACAATCACTTGGGACAGGAAGGATCACCTAAACCTCATCCCTACGGATAACTAGTACGCCATGGTCATCAACCCCATGATTGACGGCAACGATTTCACCAAATGTATGGTGGATAGTGGAAGCAGCATCAACATTATGTACCTGGAAACGCTGCACAAGATGAACTTGAGGGAGGCCAACCTAAGGCGGACCAGCACCATGTTCCATGGCGTACTTCCTGGCCAGGAGGCTCGGTCCCTTGGGTGCATCACACTTCAGGTCGCTTTTGGCGATGTCAACAATTACCGCCAAGAATGCATGACCTTCGAGGTGGTCCCCTTAAAGAGCGTGTACCACGTCATATTCGGACCCACATCTTCCATGCCTTCATGGCCAAGACATGCTTTGTCTACAACAAGCTCAAGATACCCGGGCCAAACGGTGTCATCACCGTATCCAAGCTTTACTAAGGCAAGGGACTGCGATCTTGGAGAAGCAGCCTTTGCAGTACAGCGAAGAATTCAAGGAGATCCAGAGCAAGGTCGATGCCATGGAGATGTCAGCGTCAAAGAAGTAGATTTCTGACGCCGCCCCAGCCTTCAAGGCCGCCATCGATACCAAGCCGGTGGAACTTGTGGTAGGCGATGCCTCCAAGACCACCGCCATTGGGACGAACCTGGACCCTAAATAGGAAAGCGCGCTCGTCAAGTTCCTCCGTGAGAATAAGGACATCTTTGCCTGGCAACCTGCCGACATGAAAGGTGTACCTAGGGAACTTGCCGAGCACAGCTTGAATATTGATCCAAAATGTAAACCGGTGAAACAACCTCTACAACGCTTCGGAGACGAGAAGATACGCGCCATATGCAAAGAGATAGCTAGGTTACTTAAGGCTAGTTTTATCCGAGAAGTCCTTCACACCTGATGGGTGGCTAATCCTGTACTTGTCCCCAAAAAGGGAACCAAAGAAATAAGAATGTGCGCTGATTACACCGGCTTGAACAAAGCGTGTCCCAAAGATCCGTTTGCTTTGCCTCGCATTGACCAAGTCATTGACTCGATGGCTGGCTTGGAACTTTTGTGTTTTCTCGATGCATACTCAGGATACCATCAGATTAAAATGAGAAAGTCGGACCAATTGGCCACTTCGTTCACCACACCTTACGACACGTTTTGCTATGTCACGATGCCCTTTGGGCTAAAAAAACGCAGGTGCTACGTACCAGCGGACAATGCAACGTTGCCTACACGATCAAATTGGTCGGAACGTTCACGCCTATGTGGACGATATAGCGGTGATGTCTAAAAAGTCAAACAACTTAATCTCCGAATTAAAAGAAACCTTCTATAATCTCCGGCAATACAACATGATGCTTTAACCAAAAGAAGTGCGTCTTCAGGGTTCCAGCCGACAAATTGTTGGGCTTTATTGTTTCCCAGTGTGGAGTCGAGGTCAACCCGGAGAAAATCAAGGACATCCTAAACATAAACCGTCCGACATGCCTGAAGGACATACAACGGCTAACAGGCTACATTGCAGCAATTAGTCGGTTCGTCAGCCGCCTTGGAGAGAAGGCTCTGCCGCTATAAAAGTTGCTAAAGAAGGCGGAAAAATTTACATGTACGGACGGAGCAGATGCAGCATTGAAGCAACTAAAGGAGATACTTTCCTCAGCGCCTATCCTTGCGGCACCCGAGTCTATGGAGCCTATGTTAGTTTACATGGCGGCCACTAACCGGGTAATCAGCATCGTCGTCGTGGTAGAGCGGAAAGAACCAGGGCATGAGTATGGAGTTCAACGACCAGTTTACTATGTAAGAGAGGTATTGACGGAGTCCAAGCAGCGTTACCCGCACTACCAAAAGCTAGCTTATGGAGTGTTCCTTGCTTCTCGGAAGCTAAGGCACTACTTCCAGGAGCACCCTATCACAGTTGTGAGCAAAGCTCCACTGTCCGACATCATCAACAATAGCGACGCTACAGGAAGGGTCGCGAAGTGAGGCATCGAACTTGCCGCCTTCGAGATCACCTACAAGAGACGCGACACTATCAAATCACAGGCCTTGGCGGATTTTATCACAGATTGGACGGAGATGCTAGATGCTACCCCTATACTAGAGCCAGAATACTGGGTGATGCACTTTGACGGATCAAAGCTACTCAATGGCTTGGGGGCTAGTGTACTATTACATTCACCAACTGGGGAAAAGCTGCACTACGTTCTGCAGATCCACTTCGAGGCTACGAACAACATGGCGGAGTATGAAGTACTCATTTACGGACTACGCGTAGCCAAGGATATTGGCATCAAGAACATAGTTTGATGTGGAGATTCTGACTTGGTTGCCCAGCAGGTGGCTGGCACCTGGAACGCGCGAAACCCTATGATGGCGGCATTTCGAGACGAAGTGGACGAGATAGCCAAGAGCTTCTTGGGATACGAAGTCAGGTATGTCCCAAGGGAGCAAAATGAGGCTGTTGATCTACTGCCAAAGCTTGGATCAGGGCGCAAAAAAATTCCGCCTGGCGTTTTCCTGGAGCATCTACGGACACCATCCATGAAGGGAGCAGACACCGAGAACCCGGATAGAGTTGACTCTTTCATTCACACAGTGACAAAGGTCCCTCCGGCCTGGACAAAACCGTTCATGGAATAACTCGTACACGGAACTATGCCCGACGACAAGGTCGAAAGACGGCAAATAGTACATCGAGCAAAGGGCTATACCATAATCAATGGACATCTCTATAAAAGAAGCACCACTGGTGTATACCTCAAGTGTGTATCCCGGCAAGAAGGTATTGAAATCCTTCGTGAGATCCATCTCGGAGATTGCAGGCATCACGTCGATCCTTGATCGTTGGTCGCCAAAGCCTTTCGTCAAGGATTCTACTGGCTGACCGCGAAGGCAGACACCGACAAGCTGGTTGAGATGTGCGTGGGATGCCAGTTTTATGCCCGACAACGACATGTTCCAGCTGAAGAATTGCGAACAATACCAATAACTTGGTCGTTTGCAGTCTAGGGGCTAGACATGGTTGGTCCATTGCAGACGGCACCATATGGGTTTACGCACCTGCTAGTAGCAGTTGATAAATTCACCAAATGGATAGAAGCTAAACCCATTAGAAAGCTTGATGGGGCAACTTCCCTCCCCCATGGCATTATCACTGACAATGATAACAACTTGTCACTCAGAGAAGTGGAAGCTTATTGTTGGGAGAAGGGCATCCGACTTGACCTAGCATCTATGGCACATCCACAATCCAATGGTCAGGTTGAGCGAGCCAATGGATTAATTATGCAGGGAATCAAGCCACGCCTTGAGGCACCGCTACATAGAGCAGCTAGAGCCTGGGTGGAGGAATTACCATCTGTGATGTGGCGTTTACGAACTACACCCAACAGATCTACCGGCTACACACCTTATTTCATGGTATATGGAGCAGAATCCATCCTGCCTTCCGACATCCTTCACGATTCACCAAGAGTTGCCACCTACGACGAAGATGACGCTGAAGAATCCAGACGCCTAGATGTGGACCTCCTCGAGGAAGAGTGCATTTTGGCAATGCCAAAGATCCGCCATCTACCAGCAGAAGCTACGCAACTACCATAGTCGCCGCGTTCGGCATCGCTCGTTTAAAGAGGGGGATCTGGTGCTCCGACTTAAGCAGAAGAAGTCACACAAATTATCCCCACCATGGGAAGGACCGTTCATCATAAGCAAGGCGCTGCTCAATGGGTCTTACTACCTTGTTGACAATCGTGAACTTGAAGATAGACCCAACAATGATCATAAGCGTAAGCGACGTGACCCGGATGATGACTACCCGGAGCTTGATCGTCCATGGAACATAGCATAGCTACGTCCCTTTTACACTTAGTATTTTTATCTATTGTGTACCTATTATATGATCAATGAAATAAAGCTCTCTGGTTCACTCATATTCTTGAGTCTTTTACCTCCTTTAGTGTTCATTTTTGGATCATATAAAACCTTTATGCGCAAGATTTGAATTTGCACTTGCGAAAATTCCGCCTACGGGTGTTAGCTTAAGTTTTCTGGTCTACATGTTCTTTGTTGTTTTTATGTGGATTCTAGAGTAGTGACTTTTGGCACTCGAAGTCGGTGATTTTGTGCTTAAGTTTTTTACGGTGCCATTGGAAATCATCACCTAAGCGCATAGTTCCGACTACGAGTCTTCCGACTCACGTAAGGTCAAGCATAAAAACCAAAGTAAAGGATAAGATAGCACTTGCTTAAAAAATATTTACATGCTAGAGCTAGTACTTGAGTAGAAGTAAATTACAATTATTGTTTTTCCGCCTTAAGTTAACATAGTAGTTTTTCGCATACACCAACCTAGAGGAAACAAATATTAAAAGTGTTTTTATTCCTCTGGCGCAGGAGACTTTGAAGCAGCATCGTCAGCGGCAGGAGAGCCATCCTGATCATCATCATGGAAGTCGGTGGTCTTGAGGAACTCGGAGGAGCTTTGGTGGTCACCGTCAATGATCTCCAAAGGCATGAAGACGTCGTGGTCGACCAAATCGGCAACCCTTGTGTTAAAATCCATGAGCAACGCCTAGACAGCCTTGTGGTCAATCTTCTGGCCTTCGTCGTCTACGTCGGGCAGACCTGAGGTTACTATGTCGATGTCGGCATCCTCGTAGTGTGTTTTGACCATTGCCAGCAACATCCTTGCACCAGCCCGGGTACATGAAGCTTTCCAGCTTACGATACGCTCGGGGGCTTGGCGCAAGATCTCCGAGTACTTCAGCATGGAGTCCACCGCTTTGATGTTAATGTTGAGGGGCTTCGTAATCTCCTTGGCTTGCTTGACGGTGGTGCTGACGAAGTTGCCGGCGAGAACCATGCATTCCTTTGGTGGAGGAGGCGACTTGGTTAAACCAATAGGAGCTGCATTTTCGACAAACAAAGGAGCACATGAGTTCAATAACACAAAAATTCAGATTACCTAGCTTACAGAAGTACAAGGCGGAGAATCACTTACCAAAGATGCTCGCCTCGGCTTGCTGGAGTGTCTCCGCCATGGAATCCCGTTCTTGTCGGAGGATCTTGTATGCTTCAAGATTGCGTTGATTCTGCTCGTCGGCGGCTTTCTTCTGCTCTTTGAGCATCACAATCTCCTCCTTCAAGTGGTTCATCTTCGTGTTGGCGGACTCCTGCATGGCCTTCATGGATTCCTCGTGCATTTTCAGAGTATTAGCTCTCTCCTGCTTAAGGATCTTGTTCTCGCTATCCAACAACTCAATGTGCTTGGATTGCTCGACAATGTCCTTGGCCTTGGCGATAACTTCTGCAAGTCGAAGAAATAACAACACACAATGAGTAGTCGGAGAATGATGGCACAAGACCAAGCTTGAGTACAAAACTGAAAGGAAAAAACAGACTCTTGCTCTTGGTGATTTGTTCCTTCAAGAAGGCAGTTTTACCCTTTTCAGCTTCCAGCTCCGTGCGCGATTTGTGGAACTTCTTGTTGGCGACGCCCCTCCGAGCATTCTCATTTTGTGGAAAGAAATTTAAAGTTGTTTAGTCTACTTGGAGCATCTAGACGGATAAATATCCACCTAGAGTCTTGGGTATACAGTGAGAGTTTTTAACTCGGCAAAATGCTTGGTCTTTCTTTAAGCATCTAGTCGGAACTAATTCAGTTTTCAACTAGAAGCTTGGGGGCTATAGTACGAGTTTTTAACTCAGCAATATGCTTAGTCTCTCTTTAAGCATCTAGTCGGAACTAATTCAGTTTCAACTAGAAGCTTGGAGGCTACAGTATTGAAATTTACAAACACTGCGTATGCTACTCTAAAAGTATCTAGTCAGAATAATTCATTCAAACTAAATACTTGGGGGCTATAGTGAGAAGTTTTATAGCTTAGTCACTCTTAGAGCATTCAGATGCAAAGACCTATGGTTTTCTGTCTAAATCCTCGGGGGCTAGAAGCTCCTCAAGGCCACAAGTCGGAGAAGTTGGAGCCGCACCAGGAGCCAGAGTTGAGCTACTCGGCGTGAGCGCCGGGTAGATTATCTTCGGAAGCTCTGTTGACATCCTGAGTGCAGTAGTGTCGCCTTGGGTAGACATTCCGCCTACCACCGTCACCTTACCACTATCATTGGCATCCTTAGCCAGAGCTTTAGCCATTTTGGTTGTGGTACTCTCTTGAGTCGCCTACTCGCCAACAAGAACAAGATCCGCGGAGACACCTGGATCCACCTCCATGGCGGAGGGGCCATATGCCACCTTTGTAGAAGAGCTTGTCGGTGCGGCGGCAGGCTGGACGCTGGGAGTGGTAGGGGCGATGGCGGGAGATGCTTGGTGTGACACATCTCGGTGCAAAATATCTCTAATGTTTTTAGAAGCCCCCGATGTTTTGGAGGTCTTCTTCAGACTCAAACTGGCCTTCTTCCTGAAATGTGCAAAAGTATAAGTATAGGAATAAGACGAGCAATGGACAATGTCGGATGATAATAAGCTTACACAACAGTGGGGGCCTTGGTGAAAGGGATGCCAGTAATCTTTCTTTTCTCCGCCTCCAGGGCGGCAGTGGACTTCTTGGAGGCTCCACCCTCCGTCTTCTTCTTGCCTCCGTCGGCAGTGTCAGAGGTGGAGCTCTTCCGCTTACGCGTCAATGGAACATCGTCATCGGACACGGCAGTGACTTCCTTCATCTTGGGGTCATAGATTTGGACAGCCATGCTATCCTCCTCTAGACTTTTGAGCTGTTAAGTGAAATCCCAAAGTGTTAGATGAGATGGTAATGGCTAGACGGAAGAACTGGAGTACATGTCATACACGGAAATAAATACATACCTCTAGGCACGTGCCCTCAACGAACATGTCGTAGGTGATGGTGAAGCCGCACTTCCTATCCTTCACCTTGACGATGTCCTTGAGGCGGAGCTTGATGGAGTCACTCGAGAAGTTATCCTCGGAGATGCGGAGGCTATCCTTCCTATCATTGGTGTACTGGTGCATCAGCTTCGTGCGGTGCTGCAGAGGTTGGATCCGCCTGACAAACCAGCACATGGCCAGGTCCAATCCGGTCCGACCCGTCTCTACGAACCACTCTATCCGCCTTATAGCGCGGGAAGCATCATTGTCGGAGGGAAGGGTGGCCTGGGATCTCCATGTCGAGGCTTCAGCGGCGGCCCCATCGATGAAGTTCGGGTATGTTTCTTCTCGGCCTGCCAGAGGGATATCTGGGCCGTAGAAGTATGTACACTGCCAGTTCTTGCAAGAATCGTGGCCGACGATATCGGGGAATCGCCGGCCAGGCCGGATCTTAAAACTAATCGTTCCTCAATTCCTAAGCTCGTCATTGCTCGCTCTGGCTTCCCTCTTGACGGTGAAGAAGTAAATAAATAGATCTAACCTAGGACTAATACCTAGGCAACCCTCGCAAAGCACCGCGTAGTTGCTAAGCGCTAGGATGCTGTTGGGGGATAGGTTCTGAGGTTGAACCCGGTAATGCTTGAGGATAGCAAGGAATAAGTCGGAGATCGGAAGGGAGACTCCGTGTACCAGTTGTGCTTTTAGGTACACCTTCTCTACGGCTTGGGGAGAAGGAGTGACCTTGCCAGCCGGCACCGCCCGCCAGATGAGCCCCTCAATCGCGGGGAGGTATCCTTCGGCGAGCAGCTTCTTGATATCACCATCGGTGATATCGGAGCCGTGTCAATCTCCCTTGTGGGAGTCACTTTCCTCCTCCAGTGGCTCCAGCCCCGCTGGAATATGATCATCGCCGGTGGTCTCCACCATCGTGGAACGCGGCACCACCACACCTTCTGGGGGCATGTGGACAGCTCTGACCGACTTGGCCGCAGCATCGTTCGCTGCCGCCATGGAAGAGGTGGAACTGCTGCTAGCCATTGGAGTGAGAGGAGGGGAGACTGGGGGAGAAGCTAGGGTTTTTCGCGTGCGTGCGGAGAGCTCGAGGAGGTGCTCGTAGGAGGAAGACGATGACGCAGGTGGAGAATGAGGTGAAAAGATGAAATCTGCCACGGTTATAATTTATAACCCCCAACGTCAAGATTCATGCAAAGTGATCGAATGGTCGGCGCGTGGACGACGTGTGCGGGCGCGTGCGCGGAAATTTCGCCACGTTCCCAACCACCGCCGCCAACGATTCGTATCCTTCGTGCGGGAAAAACAGACATGATTGCGTTCTCTGCATGTGTGAGTTACGAGGCATTGCTGACATATGGTCTACGTCGTTCTGGCTGACACGAGCAGATGAGCCATCCCATCAGAAGATTCCGGCATGGACGAATCCAGTCCGGCTACGAGAAGAGTACGATGGAAGATTTAGCAGTTCTCCGACTTACAAGTTGAAGACGGAGAAGCATTGCAGGGTTCTTGGGAGGACTGTAAGATATTGCTTGACGATTTGCCAACATTCCCATAGACGGAGCATTCAACCTAAAGAGGCAAGACGGCGCAAGATCTCGGAGTTCTCCGGGGGCTACTATTGGGGATATGCTATATGGGTATCCTCATAGCATGTCTCTTATCCGGATAACCCGGGTGGTCCATAGTTGGTAGCATGGCCCATAGCCTGCTGGGCGGCCCAGTTAGATGGATCTAGAAGGGAGGCCCATGCCGGATAAAGGAAGGCTACAGAGGAGTCACCGACATACCCGGAGCCTTGGAGTGCAGGACACGTTAGACTAGTTGTATACCGTGTAGGACTATGTAACCTGTCCGGCTAGGACTTTGCCTGTAACCCTAGGACCTGGCGACTATATAAGCCAGGACTATGGGAGCCTTTAGGGCACGTACAACTCATACTCTCGCACAACAAAATGATCCCTGTAACTCGGCGTATTGCCATTATAGTGATTTATAGGAGGAGTAGGATTCTGCCACCATCGTGGGATCTGAACCTGGGTAAGCTGTGTTACCTCGTACCGCCAACCTTCCGCCTTATCCCATGTCTCTAAACATGCACTGTGAGGACCCCTCCATGGCGTACTCGTCGGCAATACCACGACAACTCTCCCCCGCTTGTTGCTCGCCTCAGCCAGACGTGGCTTATGTAGTGGTAGACATTCCTACGTGCTCCGACTGATCCCCATTGGAGTCCCTGCTGAATGGAAACTGTCGTGACGCTTTGGTGACGAAGGTCACCAGGGTGACTATGGAAGGATTCCGTGGTAGTCTCTAACTCCCTCCAACTCAATCAGTATCAAGAACATGTTGTGAGCATGGGTTTTGGTTAGGCTTACCTAGGGTTGCAAGCGGGGTGGGTTTGCAGACAGCTATTTGCCTGAGCTCATGACACACAGTACAAATTTCCAATCGATGCATGTAGTACATATTGTACTAGCTGTCTTAGTTTTGCGGGTTTAAGCGTGCCTGCACCTGCAACCTAGCCCTACCCATATCCGTGTAGTCAATGAGTATAAAAATTTGTAGGGTTCGCAGCATAGAAAACAAAAAAATTCCTATGATGGGAACAACTATGTACCAAGATCTATCTACTAGATACAAACAACGGGCGGATGTATATCCGTAGAGAACATACCCTTGAAGACCGACAAAGCTTAACGAGTCCAAACTCGTGGTTGATGTAGACGATCTCTTGCCGATCTCAAGATCGAGAGGAAGTCCTAGCGCCGCAAAACAGCAGCGCATCCGTGCTCGCACACACGTTCGAGGCACCGAGCAACCTCCGCCTCCTCGCTCCAGCGATGCAGCGGAAGCACAACTCTTTCTTGCCAAAAATCCACCGGGAACATGTATCTCGCTAGTCCGAGACCATGGGGATAAATACTAGAGGGGGAGAGAGATCCTTCACGAGGAGGTGTGAGTGAGAGAGAGGGAGGGGGCTTCTTTTATAAGGAGAGGGGGGCACCCAAGGGGCCATGCGCCCAGCCATGGGGCTGCCCCCTCCCCTCCTTTCATTCATGTGGGTGGACACTCCACTCACATAAAAAGCCTTTCAATTCCCTCCACTCAAAAACCCACTCAAATTCCCATTAAATTTCCACCAAATTTAATGCAAACTCTCATTAAATAGAACTCTTTTATTTTATTCAAAATTTTGTCAATTACTTTAAGGAAAAACATTCACAAATAACCCCTTGCTAGAATTCTATTTCACATGCATAACCACTTTATGCAATTTCACCCGAAAACCTGTTTCGGTATCTAGTGAAATAAATTCCTGTGCTTGTTCATTCTTTCGGCATGAAACTCTTGCTCCAATTGGATGTCGGTGTCTCTTAAGTGTGTCACCCTACGGTTCGTGAATAATATGTACATGATCGAGACCCCTCTCGGATCAATAATCAGAAGCGGGATCTGGAGACCCATACTGACTCCCACACATTCAACGATGACTTTCTTAAGATCGTCGGAACCTTTTATGCTAGTATCTTAATCCCTTTGTTTCGCGATATATTACATGTCCAAGATCCGATCATCGGTATCTCCATACCTAGTTTGATCTCGTTACTGACATGCACTCTTTTCTCATTTCCGTGATATAACATTCTAGTGATCAAATCACTTGCTTGCAAGCTAACCAATGTGATATCACCGAGAGGGCCCAGAGTATATCTATCCGTCATCGGGATGAAAAAATTCCACTCTCGATCCATGGGCCTCAACATAACACTTTATTAGTTCTGAATCCATCTTTATAATCACCCTGTTACGGTGTGACGTTTGATGTTATCAAGAAACTCTTCTGGTGTTAGTGATTGACATGATCTCATGGTCTAAGGATTAGGATTACTTCGTAAGTTGTTATAGCAATATAAACTCAATGACTTTGATCGTAATGCTATACTTCGGATGAATGTTCATCACACCATTACACTAATGTTGTGATCCCGTTATTAACAACATCCAATGTCCATGATCAGGAAACTTTGATCATCATGTTAATCAACGAGCTAGTTTATAAGAGAGGCATAACTAGGAACTTCCTTTTTGTTCATTAAACACACATGTATTAACGTTTCCGTATTAATATAATTATAGCATGTAAAATAAACATTTATCATAAATAAGGAATACGATAATGACCACTTTACTATTGCCTCTCGGGCATATTCCCTTCAGTCTCCCACTTGCACTAGAGACAATAATCTAGTTTGAAAACTTTGCGTATTGAACACCTATGGCTTTCTGGTGTTCCATATACACAACTGCAAGTGGTTAATATAATCTACGGATCTGATGCTTTCAGGTCCGTGTGTATTTACATGTCTTTGCGTCTCCACGCATCACTCATTCTCTAATGAGATGACATTGTATAAATTTGGTATTTCGGTGAGACCTTTAGTTCCTTGGGGTTTAAAACACGTCGATACTATTGTCATACAATATATCTTTAGTGTTAGCCCATTGCGAACCACACCTTAGTTTGATTACAAACTACTTGACACAAATTCCCTCCTTTGCTGCTACTATAGCAGTCATATACTTAGCCTTTTGTTGTAGTATTCGTCACAATATCTTAACTTTGGAACTCTTCCAAATCCATCATGGAAACTTTCTTTCCATTTCATTGTGCCACTCATAGTTTAAATTGAGATAAACTTAATTTGTATCTTGTGACAAAACTAGTATCAATGTAACGCTTTACAATGGACTATTTGTAATTGTTTGTCACCTCTACACAAATATATTCTTAGTTCTTCCAAAAGATCATAAGAATATCCTCACTATCGTCCAATGATCATTTTATGATTCATTCTGGTATATGCTCATAACACTTAGAGCATAGGACATATCTGGATGTGTACATATCATGGTATAATTGATCAAAACATCCTTGTGATTTCACTCATCAAGTGTCAAAGCACTTGAATCTTGTTTCACTTATCAAGTGTCAATACACTTGAATCTTGATTCAATTCCTTTCCATGCGACAAGAACCGTTTCTTGTTGTTTCTATATTGAACTCCTTCAATATCTCATATATGTACGTTTGGCACAACCATATTAGTGTCACAGTCTATCCACTATAGACATTCATGCTAAATATTCGGGTTTTGCCTAAGTATTTCATCGAAATGAAATTCTTAACCTTTTTCAATAAAAGATACATCATTTATAATCAACAAGATGTCCTCCACATAATGTATTAGAAATATGTCTTAGCGCTCCCACTTAATTTCTTGCAAATGCAAGCATCTTTATCGTCTTCTGATGAAAAACTCATTTTCATCACGGTGAAGATTCCAACTCCGCGATGCTTACTTCAACCATTGAAGTTTGCATGCCCTTTTAGCATCCTTTGAATTAACAAAACCCTTTGGACCGTGTCATGTACACATCCTAGGTAACCATTCTATTAGAAGAACTTTGTTTTGTTTATTCATCTACCATATACCAAATTATATGTAGTGGTTGCTACTTTAATCCGTCCAGACTAAATATCGCTATGAAAGATCAAATCTTGTCATAGTCAACTCCTTGAACATTGTCGTAAAATACTTTACGACATGTCGACTATTTCATAGATGTGAAACATCCATGTCTGTTTCTTTATAGATCCAAATACGACCGATAGGTTTTTACACCTTTCCGGAGGGTCTTCCAAGTTCAAAACTTGATTTCTCGTGTATGGAACTATCATGGATTTTATGGCTTGAAGCCATTTGACGGAGTCAGGGCCCATCATAGCTTCTTTGCATGTAGTCGGTTCATCATTGTCAAACAATAATGATTTACTCTCAAATCTCAGTATTTGATTGTTTATCCGACTGACTTGGTTCAATAAGAACTTAGACCTCCGTGACCACAACCTTTAAGGCACATAAGTTATGAGCATTATGGCAGCCTCCAGAACGATTTCCGGCGCTGCGCAACTCAGCACATTTAGCTAAGGTTCGTTAACCTTATCAAAGTTCTATTGTCCTCCCACTTAACTTTTATGAAAAATTCCTTCTTCAAGAAACTTCACATTTCAAGCGACAAACCCTTTTGTCCTCGATGTTATGGAGGAATAACCAATTGTTATTCGAAATAACCTACAAAGACATGCTCATCCGACTTCCGTTGTAAACATCTTAATTATGTTTAGCATACAAAATTTAAGAAAAGACAACTTGGGTTTTACCCCAAACCATAACTCATATGGTGTCATTTCAACGGATCAAGATGGAGCTCTTTTCAGTGTAAAAGCGGTAGTCTCTAAAGCTTTAATCTTTTAAAACATAATGGCAGTTTTATGAATAACACCTTTGATCCAACCATGTCAAACCAGGTTTCATTACAAATCTCAATCACTCCATACTCCTATGGTGTTTCGGGAGATGTAAATCTAGGTGTTTTGCTAAACTTGCAACTCAAATAAATCCCTTTATGATAAAATCATAATTCATTTATTTTCTTGTTACACTTGTAACTCAAACAAATCCCTTATGATAAAATCATAAACCATTTATTTTCTTGTTACAATGATTTTCCACTTCATCTTGAAAGTCTTTGAAACGTTTTCAAATATTTCATACTTCTTTCTCATTAAGTGAACATTCACTCAAATTTCCGGAAAAAGCATATGAAGTTGAAACCCATCGCTTACGACTACACATAATGGACTACATACATCGATATGTATAAATTCCAATATTTTAGTCGTTCGTTCTTCTTTGGCCTTTGAACGAATTTTTAATTATCCCGAGGAAAGTCTCACAAGCGTCACTTGATCAAATCAAAGACTCCAAAAATCCATGAAAATGGAGATTCTTTATGTTTTCTTTCCAATATAATTTAAACGGTGATGTCACTTCGTAAGTGATCTTTCAATCATTTGTCTTGCGACATTTTAGCATTAGGTTTTATGGATGTGATTTCTTCAACTAGATTTAAATCATCCATCTTATATGGAATACGGTAATTATTTGAACAACCTTTGTTCTCATAATACCTGATTCAAATAACAATTATTAAAACAAATCTTGAAGTCACGATTTGATGTCAACGAGAAATACAAACAACGGTTTGTTTGTTTTCGATGTACATCATCACATATTCTCTTGCTAGTTACTTAGGCCATTGTGGTTCATGAATTGCGTTGTTCCGTATGAAATTTCATACCAACCAATTCGGTATCCAATACCCAAGAACCACATTGTTTAACAAACAAAGAATACAACCATAACATGTATATCATATATATACCTAAATTGGATATTTCCAATCTTTTCTTTTCCACCAAATATATTTTATAGATTCTCTTTCAGCATTTCCTTTTCCTTTTTAAAAGAATTTATCAACATCAACAGTGGCGCCATATACATGACACATAGTCCAAAGCGTGTATATTCAAATAATAATACCTTTGGACTTGCACTTTGAAGTAGATCACCATCATCAAAATGATCGGTATTCTTTTAAAATCCATTCTTTAGTAATCTTTTAGTGTAGTAAACATTTTACATACATATTCTATTCACCCTTATCATGACGACTTTCATGATCAAGCTACTTTAGCTTATAAAGGCGAATCGTGAGTATAACATTACTTTCCAAAACCCTTTTGGATGATTAGGATGTCTAGCATCTCCAATCTTCGTAAATTCTCATCCAATATGAGAACATATATTATACTCTATCATATTGCAACCAAAACATTGTTTCAGATATCGTTATATCTGCCACACATGATGGTTTCTGAAACAATTCTTTCAGCTCCTAGATAAACTTGATATTAAAATAATCAAGAATCATGGAGGAAAAACATGATACTTAAGATACTAACACTGGAATTGTTACTCTCGATTTAATACCAATTATTAAATTTCACGGAGTAAATAGAATTTTGCTGAAAGTTTGCAATAGGACTTTAAACTTTAGATTGACACTCAACACAATACGATACCAGTTCGTAAAGTATATATCCAGAATTCTATAGTTCTATTATCTCAATTATAACTATGCATAAGGTGGTGAACGAATACCAATGACTACAACAAATTATGCAAATTCACTTTGATTTAATTTATGATAAATTGAGTTCTACTAATCCAAATTAGAAATAAACTCCCACTCAAAAACGACATCCCTCGTGTCTTTTTGGTGATTACATGAACCAAATCCACTACACCAAGTCCGATCATCACGTGAGTCGGTGTAGCTTCAAAAGCGAGCATCCATATGGTCATCATATCAAAACATATGACTCATGCTTAACCTTTCGGTCCGTGTTCCGAGGCCATGTCTGTACATTCTAGGCTCGCCAAGTAAGAACCTTAGTATTCGCGTGTGTAACTGTCTTACACCCGAGATATGCTCGTGGATTCAAGTACACCCGATCATCACGTGATGTCTTGAAGCGACAAAACATTGTCGGTGCATACTTAAGGAAGAATACATTTTTATCTTGATATCTAAATGAGGGATCATCTTATTATGCTAATAAAACGCCAAACAAGCAATATAAGATGCTATCAAACATCACATGTTTATTAGTGGAATGATATGGTTCCTGCATATGATCTCTATCATGTGCACCGTGGTATGATCACTATCATACCTATATGTGTAAGTCCAAGGTCTATGGAGATTACACGTTATGTGTGTTGTAATAGTATCATCTCATACTTCTACTTACAACATCACCATATCATATCACTAGCCCAGCAACAATCTAAACTAGACGCCTCTAATTTATCCATTGCAAATTTTACGTGGCTTAGGGCTTTCGAAGATAGAACCGTTCTTACCTACGAACATGAACCACAACGAGGATAATAAAATTGTTGACAACTCGTTGCAAATTAGATATTGACTATAGTAGGAGAGACAGACACCCGCTAGCCACTTATGCAAAACTAGTTGCATGTCAAGCGTGGAACAGGTCTCATGTGCGAGGACATGTAAAGTTTGTCCGGGCCGCTTCATCCCACTATGCCACCAATATCCAAAATACAACAAAGAAGCAATAAAATGATCATCATCGCCCACATACTCATATGTGTACTACCCGTGCAAAGTATTTACACATAGATCCGGCTCTGATACCACTGTAGGGTTCGCAGCATAGAAAACAAAAAAATTCCTACGATGGGAACAACTATGTACCAAGATCTATCTACTAGATACAAACAACGGGCGGATGTATATCCGTAGAGAACATACCCTTGAAGACCAACAAAGCTTAACGAGTCCAAACTCGTGGTTGATGTAGACGATCTCTTGCCGATCTCAAGATCGAGAGGAAGTCCTAGCGCCGCAAAACAGCAGCGCATCCGTGCTCACACACACGTTCGAGGCACCGAGCAACCTCCGCCTCTCGCTCCAGCGATGCAGTGGAAGCACAACTCTTTCTTGCCGAAAAGCCACCGGGAACATGTATCTCGCTAGTCCGAGACCATGGGGATAAATACTAGAGGGGGAGAGAGATCCTTCACAAGGAGGTGTGAGTGAGAGAGAGGGAGGGGCTCTTTATAGGGAGAGGGGCACCCAAGGGGCCATGCGCCCAGCCATGGGGCTG
This sequence comes from Avena insularis, assembly GCA_023614405.1. NCBI lineage: Eukaryota > Viridiplantae > Streptophyta > Magnoliopsida > Poales > Poaceae > Avena > Avena insularis. Next base: position 21,444,541 of record CM042689.1, on the reverse strand, counting down.
CCCTCCCTCCTTTCATTCATGTGGGTGGACACTCCACTCACATAAAAAGCCTTTCAATTCCCTCCACTCAAAAACCCACTCAAATTCCCATTAAATTTCCACCAAATTTAATGCAAACTCTCATTAAATAAAACTCTTTTATTTTATTCAGAATTTTGTCAATTACTTTAATGACAAACATTCACAAATAACCCCTTGCTAGAATTCTATTTCACATGCATAACCACTTTATGCAATTTCACCCGAAAACCTGTTTCGGTATCTAGTGAAATAAATTCCTGCGCTTGTTCATTCTTTCGGCATGAAACTCTTGCTCCAATTGGATGTCGGTGTCTCTTAAGTGTGTCACCCTACGGTTCGTGAATAATGCGGACATGATCGAGACCCCTCTCGGATCAATAATCAGAAGCGGATCTGAGACCCATCGACTCCCACACATTCAACGATGACTTTCTTGTGATCGTCGGAACCTTTTACGCTAGTATCTTAATCCCTTTGTTTCGCGATATATTACATGTACGAGATCCGATCATCGGTATCTCCATACCTAGTTTGATCTCGTTACTGACATGCACTCTTTTCTCGTTCCCGTGATATAACATTCTAGTGATCAAATCACTTGCTTGCAAGCTAACCAATGTGATATCACCGAGAGGGCCCATAGTATATATATCCGTCATCGGGATGAACAAATTCCACTCTCAATCCATGGGCCTCAACATAACACTTTATTAGTTCTGAATCCATCTTTATAATCACCCTGTTATGGTGTGACGTTTGATGTTATCAAGAAACTCTTTCGGTGTTAGTGATTGACATGATCTCATGGTCTAAGGATTAGGATTACTTCGTAAGTTGTTATAGCAATATAAACTCAATGACTTTGATCGTAATGCTATAATTTGGATGAATGTTCATCACACCATTACACTAATGTTGTGATCCCGTTATTAATAACATCCAATGTCCATGATGAGGAAACTTTGATCATCATGTTAATCAACGAGCTAGTTTATAAGAGAGGCATAACTAGGAACTTCCTTTTTGTTTATTAAACACACATGTATTAACGTTTCCGTATTAATACAATTATAGCATGTAAAATAAACATTTATCATAAATAAGGAATACGATAATAACCACTTTATTATTGCCTCTCGGGCATATTCCCTTCAAAATTCACACATACCAATACCTATGGGTATAAAACTTTATCCATATCCATACCCGTCGGGTACCTATAACCATTGGGTACCCGGTGGATAGATCCAATAGTACACAAGTTATTCATAATTTTACCTTTATCAATAACATATATTTGAAAAAAACAATTATCTCTACTTAATAATAGGTACGCCAGTATATATATGAAAGTATCGAAATTTAGAATTCGCAATCGCATACTTGTCCCTAGGCTTCTTAGTCGCATAGATTGACACTCTATAGGTAAGTTTGACATGTTAGTTTAAATGGACAGGGCATGAGTATATCCATGGATACAATTCTATATCCATGCCTGTACCCGTAACTTAATAGGTAGGATATGGATATTACCCGTAGGTATAAAAATGTGTTCATACCCTACTCATACGGATACGGTACCCGCGGATACATGTACCCATTGGTAAAATTTCCATCCTTGCCTCGGAGCTGCAGTTCAAAGGGGAGGTGGACAACAAGTACCATTACACCTTGGACACCAGGGGCAACATGGTCCACGGATGGGTCAGTAGAGGTCACCCCAACCCCATCGACTTCCAGATCATCACCCCCAACAACGAGTTCAAGAGCGGCAGGACACTCAAGCGGGACCTCACCTCCCATGTCAGACCAACCTGCCTCAGTGTAAGTACCCTACCATAGTAGGAGTATTTTCTTTGCATTTTTGAACGATCGATCGACCGGTCGATGCTAACGTGCGCGCGTGAATGATCGATAGGTGTTTCATGGATCGCACTACGTCGGATACGACGTCATGACGCGCATCAAGAAAGGCGAGTATTGGAAGAGATTCATGGGCCTGGTGTTCGTCTACGTCAACTCCAACCCTGCCAATGGCGACCCACGGGTGCTCTGGGAGGACGGTGTTGGAATTTGGTGAGTATTGGGGTGTTAGCCCATTAGACAAATTCTAAAATTCTCTTTGTCCCACTTATGCATGACAGCAATGACTGTGCTAGTGGTGCTAAAGTTTACTCCCACGTTGCTAGTTGAGTGAGAGTTACACCTCCTTATATACTAGTCTGTTATACCACTCACTAAGGTGTGATAAGAAGAGAAGCTCTCGCGCACTCCTCCTCTGATGTCGTCTGCCTCATCTCGCCACGCCTCGCCTCGTCACGACATTCGCGCGCTGCGGGTTGCGGGAATCTCGTCGAGCCAGGATTTATTTTGCTATTCATGAAAAATAATCATGGATTAATTACGAGTAATTAATGGACGCGTTAATCAATCAGTCGTTTCCAGATTTTATGGATCGTGGGCTGTTACTGACTCGGATGTGGGTTGTGCCTCACAATCTCCCTGGCCTACACTATATAAGTGCCTGCGGTAAACCTAATCGGTAATAGTCACACACACACCTACCTCCAGAACCTTGTGTCATTGTCTTCGTCTTCCCCATCTCGGCTTGCGGCGTGCACTGCAGATTGGGACAGTGAGCCTCCAGAACCCTACCTCTTGTGAACCTGTATGGGTGAGGGGCGATCATGTTTTTGGGGAGCGCTCAAGCGCAACTACTGGCTGCCACGACGTCGATCGACGACGAGTTACCGAATGACGACTTCTTCCCAGATGTCACTGACCTCTTCGGAAACCTCAACATGGGTAATAACTCTACTACTGCTGCCGCTGCACCGTATGTGATTTCAATCTATCTCTTTTAGATTTTGCTAATGTTCCTAGTTCTAGGAGTTTGGTGTAGATGTGATAGGTTTATCTTGTATAGATTTAATCTGTTGATCTACATGATTGGTTTTAGTACTGTCTCTATGATCATGCTCTATCAGTTTATTATTCCGATTAAATCATATGCATTATTTCTTATATTTTCAACAATCCAAAAACATGATTATAGGCAACTGAATTTCACTAGTGTAGCCGCGGATACTAGGCCGCCTCCTTCTGATGGTATGCACTATAAGAGATGGCGCACAAAAGCAGTTCTCTGGTTTGAAAAGTTTACCAGTTTCACTCTTCAATAGTGCTTCACTCCCCGACAACGACGCTATAAAATAGTCTCGATGACACAAGTATAGGGGGTGTATCGTAGTACTTTCGATAAATAGGAGTGTCAATCCCAACGAGGAGCAGAAGGTGTTTACTAGTGGAATGGAGCAGGAAATCTCTGTAAATACTTAGCAAACAGATTTTTAGGGTTTTTTTGATAAAGAAAGGAAATAAAGTGCAAGTAAATAAAGACAGCAAATAATTGCAGCAAGTGGCCCAATCCTTTCTTAGCAAAGGACAAGCCGGTGGAAATACTAATGAGGACCAAACATTCTCGAGGACACATGGGAATACTTTCAAGTGCTTTCGTTTCATATAGCTGATTAATCTTCTTTGGTTTTATAAGTGTTGTGTGGGTGAACATGTGCTAATGTACCAACCTTACTTGGACTAATACATACTTGTGATTAAACCCCTTGAAAGCATCCGCAACTACAAGAAAGCAATTAAGATAAAAACCTAACCACGGCCTTAAACTCTGAGATCCTACACTCCCTTGTGCAAAGGTTTCCTAACGGGGGTTCAGGTTTCTGTCACTCCGGCAACCCCATAGTTAGTATCCAAATACACAATGCATTCCCCTAGGCCCACAAATGGTGAAGTATCATGTAGTCGACGTTCACATGACACCACTAGAAGAATAACACCACAACTTAAATATTAAACCATTGAATAATACCTCAACACAATTCCACTACTAACAACATGACTTCTCCCATGTCCTCAAGAACTAAACGAACTACTCACGAGACATCATATGGATCAAGACTAGAAATGATATGATGCTGGATAACAATCTAAACATAAACAATAATTAAATGGTTCCACTCTCAAGCATCAACTACAATAGTAATCAACAACGGGGAAGTTTCCCCTAAGAATTATGCAAGATTCAACACAATTGTTACAGCGGGATGGATTGGTGATGATGATGGTGTGGATGATGATGATGATCCCGATGAAGTATAGCTTGATGACGGTGTTGATGGCGACGATCTCCCCTCTCCGGGAAGGAATTTCCCCAGCAGAAATCTGTCTGCCGGAGAGATCTTTCTCTCTCCGTGTTTTCCACCCCCGCAGAGGCGGCGGAATCTTTCTGTGATCACTCCCCTAACTTTAGGGTTTCAAGGAGAAGATATAGGCGAGAGGGCGGAGCCATAGGTGGGCCAGGGTGGCCACGCCCCCTGTAGGAGCGGCCCAGGGTGGCCTGCTCCTAGGGGGTGTGGGCCCCTGTGGCCCAACTCTGCCTCTCCTTCTGGCATCCTTCGTCTTCTGGGAAAATATAATTTTCTGTAGTTTTCTGGTATTTTTCTGATCTTTGCAAAATTGCATCAAAACACCTCTTTTTACATCAGAATCCTAACTCCGACAGTTCATCCTCCAAGAATCATCCAACATGCAAAAACAGATGAAAAGACATAAGTATCACCTCTTAATAAGAAATATATCAATGAATAGAGGCAAATTATGATATAGAATTGTGATGCAAATTGCACGTATCAACTCCCCTAAGCTTAGACCTCGCTTGTCCCCAAGCGAAAACTGAGCTTAGTAAACTTGTCCATAGGTTTATGGAGTGAAGTGTCGATAAAAATAATACGAACAAGAAGCATCACACTTACCAATACACAACTCATAGAAGAAAGCAACTCACCATTATATAAATTAGCTTGCAACAAGTATGGGAGTCACAATAAAGATGCATAAATATAAATCATAATTGGGATTGGCAAACTTTGTTCTTGGTCAGAGAACAGTTGGTAAACAGTTTTCAAGTAAAGCTTTTGTAAAGACGTTTAGTACTCTTTGCTCAAACATAAAAGGCTTTTCATAAATATGGCTTCAAATTAATACTCATTTATATAAGAGTCTTGTGCAAACAAGGAAGATAAAGAACATGATTGAATAAATCATCATATGAATGCTTGAAACACAACAACTCAAATGCTTGCTGGAGATAGAGAGGAGTAGGTTTATTGACTCAACTTAGAAGTAGAAGAAAGGCCCTTCATAGAGGGAAGCAGGGATTTCAAGTTCATCAAGAGCTTTCAAAAGATTATGGTACTTACTAGCTTTGAGCTCTCATTGCCCCTATCATAAGCATCTTGAGGTGATTAAGGTTAAAGTGAACAAAGATGGAGTATATGCTTGATAAAATATAAGTTAGCAATCTCATGTCCCTTGAGTACGAGGGGCGCTCCTCATGCTACTCAACTTTACTTACCGGTAAGTTCTTGTCATAGTAAGTACATGCGTATCATAGAGAACCGCCAACGGGGTACCCCTTGCACATGATACATGAACTATCCCATAATCAAAATGACAAGGCAAGCAGACAATGAGCATCTCAGCAATCTCTTATTTACCATGGGAAAATGGTGCTTTTTTCTCTCTTTCCTCTTTTCAATATGTCTCTTTTTATAAGAACAAAGATTCATAGATTGCTCATTATGGTGATGCTGCTAGTTTCCACCATGATTAGGCATGGCTTAGGCTAGCGGCCCAGGCGTTTCTCTAACACACATACATAACTCCATGTACTTACAAGCTCCCCTTTTATTTCACACCGACGACATCCGCAAACAAAAGAGCATGATATCAACGGGGTAGATATTTACAGGTGTTGAAAGCGTTCCCCGTGACAGCACGGTTCTGCTAATCCCAACTTATAGATGCAAGCATATACAACTTCGATGACACAATGGTTCAAGTTTATTAGGCGCTGCCATCAAGTTCGTGAGAGCTTTACTAACTAGTTTTCACATAACAAAATATTTTTTAATTTGAAAGATAGATGAAGCTTGAGAATTTACTTGGAATAGCAATAATGCTAATAGGTAGATATGGTGGACACAAATGGCACGGGTTTTGGTTTAAAGGGTTGGATGCATGAGAAGTGTTCCCTCTCAGCACAGGTTTTTGACTAGCAAGGTTGGGTAGCAAGCAAAAGAGTTGAAGGAAACAAGCAAATATACAAGTGATAAAGTCAAGCATGCTATCTTCCTTGAAAACACAAAAGATCTTAAATAAAGAATACTAAGCTTATGAGCCAATCAAGAAAGAAAATAAATGATACAAAATACCTGTAAGCATTTTTTTATTTTCCTTTCAAACCTCAGAAAGTGTTGCTACTGACCAGAGCTCGGTTTGCCAAAACCAATTTAGATCTACTTGATGCTCCCAAAGTGATACCAATACTGATCAACAAGATCAATCATATAATATAGATTGCAAACTAAAATAAGAAGTGCAAAAAGTAAAAGATGAAACTTCTCATTAATATTCCATAAAGGCACTCACACCAAGGGATATATAGATAACCAACTAAAGGAGAGATACTTCTACAATGCAAACCAACCTATAAGATAGCTTCTCTATCCAAGATATGACTCTACTAAAGAGGTAAAAAGATAAAAGATAATGATGTGATACCGTGGCACTCCCGCAAGCTTGGAACAAGCCAAGGGGATGCCAAACCTGATGACAAATTACTCCTTCGGTGGTGGTGTTCCCTTGTTTAGGGTGAGAAAACCCTCCAGCATCTTACGAAGCCTGTTATTTTTGTCTTGAAGTATATCCACCTTCATCCTTAGAGCATGGTACTTATCACAAAACTCATCAATGGTTCGAAGGGCTTCCACTACCTCAGGGCAGGATCTGAAATCTGGAACGGAGGTCATCGTCCCCTGCATATTATGAGAAAAAACACGTCCAGTGTTAATTGCCCCTACAAAAGTAGGTTTTATTGCCCTTGATCCTGTGGCAGCTTGTCCCTTCATGCCTGCTGACATGTCCTTTACTTTCTCCTCGACGCTCCAATCCATGTATTCGCGCCTAGCAGCAATCCTTTCTTCTTCCACAGGCTATTTACCCTTGTCGTTGGCGAAGACCATAGTTCCTCTAAACTTGAGAAAATTTCCTGACAGAAACAGATCGAAACAAAAACATGACGAGAACATGATATACGAATCTCGGGGGATCCGGGGGTTATATATTACGAAATTTCATTGCATAAGGAAGGTACTGTGCGAAAACGGGGCGGATACGGACTCTAGGGGTCTCACACCCCCTGGTGGCGTGGCCAGCTGGGGCCCGCGCCACTGGTGGGTGCGGCCCACCTGGGCTCCGTTTCCTCCTCTATTTCGTCTCGTAACCTTCCATATGTAATAAAAACATCAAAAAGATAAAGAAAAAGTTTTTTCGCGAACCTTCGATTTCCAGCTCTTTTACCTATTCAAAGACGGACTTTGCAGATTCCTTCTTTCCGACCCTTGAAAGTTCCTTTCATACAAAGCCTCATACAAACTTCATTAGCAACATTAATGTATGGAAAAACAATAAACATTTAGGTTCAAACTTCAACTGAAATCCATCAAAACAAAAGCTACTGTAGCAACTCCTTTCCAAAAGCCCCAAAAAATCTGAAAGGGAATCAATATAAGAGGCAAATGCAAATGATGGCAAAAATCTGTCAAAATAGACCAGCAGGTAAAGATTGATTTTTTTGAAAAACTTTTCTTGCTCAAATCAAAAAGTGCAAAACTAATTAAAGTTGGATAAAGCTTGGGGAACAAGCACATAAAATTACAGCTCCATCCGATGTAATGATCTCCTTCACGAATTTTTACAATGCAACACAAAAATCTGTCCTAGGACGACAACTTTTCACAACTCCTCTACTTCTCAAAAGTGGTTGATCTTGACACAAAAACAAAACAAAAATGATAATGAGTGTTTATTACTGAGGTAATAACTTCCAAGACTCAACAAAACCAAAATAAAACTAAAATGGTTGTCTCTCAAAAGCTCTTTCTTTATATCCATTAAGATGGGCATGATAATTTCAAAGATGCTCACATAGGAGATATGGATTGGAAGTGAAAGAGAGCATCAAGAAGCAAATATCCAAAACATTTGAGTCTAACCCACTTCATATGCAAGGGAGTCTCATGAGAAAACAAATTATTGAAACAAAAGGACACTAGCCTAGGAAGACAAAACAAATGCAACTTCAAAGCTTTCAACATAAAGCGGGGAAACTTAATATTATTGAGATGCATGAAACCATGTGTCCCTCTCTCATAATAACTTTTAGTAGAACTTTGAATAAAGTTGACAATATAACTGCCACAAGAAACAACTCTATCATCAGAATGAGCATACTTACAGTCATCAAAAAGAGGTCTAAGGTCATAAAATGGATCAATAAAAGCAAGTTGTTCCACCCTTAAATCTTCATTAGGCATATTATTGTCATAAGGAGCTTTAGCAAATTTGGAAAAGTTAAACTCATAAAAATCTCCATCAAACTTAGTTTAATAAAATCCAAAAAAGATTTTTGAATGTTTAAACTTGGAAAGTTCATATCATTTGAACCACAACTCAGAAAAATTCAATTTTGGTGTCTATGGATTCAGAAAATTGTGAACTTTGTCACTGAGGCCTTAGTTTAGTATTTTGTTTCTGAAAATTTAGAGTTTTATGCAGAGACATGTTCAGGACTATTTTGAGTATAAAAATTGTTCTAAAAATGATTTTTGAGTGCAAATGGATTTGTTTTGAACCCTCTGACCTTTAACACTAACATTTGAATTTAAAAATATATTTGGCTAACACTAGAAATTATTCCTTTGAATAAAGGCATTTCTAGCAAAACAAAAATGATTTAAAAGGCCTATTTTCACTAACTTGGTCCCGATGGATTTTGCACTTTTATAAAAGACCAGTAGGTGTTTGAAATGTTAGAACCTTGTTAGAACCACTTTTTCAATAAAACAACCTTTTGCATGCTTGCATGCATTTCTTGTTTTTATTATTTTGTTTTGTTAATTGTTTGAGTACTAGTTTTGAATGTGTGCTTTGGTTGAATATATTCTAGTGAACTTTGAGGAGTGAGAAAATTGCAAGATCAAGGAGAGTACCTAGTTTATACTAAAAAGGCAAGTGATACTTGGTCATCAAAAGTCCTATCTTTTCAATATTGCATTAGTGATATTTTTGTAGTATGCATGATAGGACTATTTTTATATATTGCTATGATATAGTAGATCCTATAGAATATATCTTGGTAGGAATATTCCTAAGTCAAAATACAAGTTATGCTAGTATGCTTAGCTTATCCATTAGAAATTAAAGGGTGGAATATTCATACTATGATATTATGCAAAGTCTATGACTATGTTTTTTTAATAAAACAACTATGTGAATGAATCACCTGGGTGGAATGGGAAGATTGGTTTGTGTTGAGTGCTTACCTAGGTCCCATTTATATGGCTTACCCTAGTGTATCTCACTTGTGGATGACCACCCAGGAACAAAGAGATTTGAGATGTTTTGTGTTGAGAAGCTTCTAGTGTAGCCACATGGCATATGGGCTCTGCCTTGACCAACTAGGTTGCAAGAACTCAGACGGACAGACAGTTGGTGGTAGTGATGATAGGATGGAACGCGTCTGTGGTGATCTGAGGGATTGTTTCTGAAAAGTCTTGTCTCGATGCATGTCGAGTCTTGTGGGGAAAGTGCACCACGTCTCGAGAGGGTAAAACCTAAGTACTTATCCGTGTCCCGGCAATGGAAATTTTGAGCATCAAAGACATTGAAATGATCAAGGATCTCCTCATCCCAATTTCTCTAAGTTAAACCTTGTTGGGTGAACAAGGGAAGCACCTGGTGTATCGAGTGTGCCATTGTGTGATGAAATTTTTTGAAAAGAGAAAAGCTATTTTTACAAAGGATAGGAAAAACTTATTTTATGCAAAGGCCAGCCAAAACTCCACTTAGCCAAATATTCATGTAGATGATAGATTCTCCATATCAATATGATATCACTTGCCAATACAATTAAAATATATTGACCCTCGTGGCTGTAACTTATCATGTTGCAGGTTTGTTTGATGTTAGTGAATTTTGTTGAGTAGGGATTACAAGTCTACAACCAACATGATTGCCTGTGGCATATGAAGATGAAGGACTCCATGCTATATAGTTATATCTGCTGCATTGTAATGAGATAGCCATATGAGCTATGTACGATGTAATGAATTATTTTATTCCTGGTTTTTAAGTTGTAATATGACCTTTGTTTCTTGATATTACATCTTAAACTGTGGGTGCTAGCTATTCGATCCAGGGACTAGCACTGTAAACACAGGGATCTCTACCTTATCAGGTTGGGACCTCTACAGATGGTATCAGAGAACTATGTTGCATGTAGGATTGTAACCCTAGGATTGGACAAAACCCCTTAGAAAAATAGGAATTGTATTTGTTCAAACTTATTTACAAAAAATCTTGTAAACTCTTTCCTCGGTATTTGTTTTGATTCTACATCTCTCCCTTTTCAACTTGATGGACAAAAACTTCAACATGATCAAGGACTTCACCATCACCAATGACTTCAACTTCAGTTTCACCAAGGACTTCAACTTGGACATCACTAAGGACTTCAAGTGAGACAAGAATATTACTCAAGACTTGGAGACTAAGGAAACACAACTTAGGAGGAACCATCATCACCTTTGAACTTTGTGACCAAGATGCAAGAATTTCTTCCAAGGATACCATGATCGTGTTCCTGATGTATCAACTAAGAAGAATGGAATGATCTCAAGTGATACCCCATAGTTGGACCACCACACTAGAAGACCCTAGCGCATGGCTCAATAGGATTGATAGGAAACCCATACCAACAAGTTGCAACTTCTTTTCCGGAAGCTCATTCGAAAAGAACTCTAAGGTTAAGCGTGCTTGTCCTAGAGCAATTATAGGATGAGTGACCGACCAGGAAGTGGGTAACCGGGTGTGCATGAGTGAGGACAAAGTGCGTAGAAAAGACTAGTGTTGGTCTTTGGAGCTATTCTAGAGATCCTATTGATCTGCCAAAAGTGACAGCCGTCGGTCCAGAGTGACCGGGGGTGTTACAAGTGGTATCAAAAAGATGACCCTTGCAGTTACATGGGCATGTGCGGGTCAGTGACGGACATGTGTAGCATGACGCATGTGGCCCGGAGTGGACATGGCATGGCAATGTGCCGGCACTGGACGCATAGACGTGTGCCAAGAGGGGACGTTCCTGGCTTGTGGTTGATCGACGAGGACGTCAATCTTCTAAGGGTGGGTGTATGTGAGACCCTGGCGTATGGCTCAATAGGATTGATAGGAAACCCATACCAACAAGTTGCAACTTATTTTCCGGAAGCTCATTTGAAAATAACTCTAAGGTTAAGTGTGCTTGGCCTAGAGCAATTCTAGGATGGGTGACCGATCGGGAAGTGGGTAACCGAGTGCGCATGAGTGAGTACAAAGTGCGCAGAAAAGACTAGTGTTGGTCTGTGGAGCTAGTCTAGAGATCCTATTGAGCTGCCAGAAGTGACAGCCATCGGTCCGGAGTGACCGGGGGTGTTACAGGTAGCAATAAATGCAAAGGACACCTTCAAAGTTCATAAGAGTTACTAGATACAAATAGTTCAAGAGCAAGCAATATCAACAATATGAATCAATCAATAAGTTTTGGGACAATGCACATAGAACTAAGAATGGCAACTATGCTCTCTCAATTGGTGCCTAAGGATAGAAGGTGGAGACTCAATATAATAGTGGAAGAAAGGCCCTTCATAAAGGGAAGCAGGGATTTAAAGTCTCATAAAGAGCTTCCAAAAATTATGGTACTTGTTAGCTTTCAGCTCTCATTGCCCCTATCATAAGCATCTTGAAGTGATTAAGGTTAAAGTGAAAAAACTATGGAGTATATGCTTGACAAAGTATAAGTTGGCAATCCCATGTCCCTTGAGTACGAGGGCCGCTCCTCATGCTACTCAACTTTAGTCACCGGTAAGTTCTTGTCATAGTAAGTACATGTGTATCATAGAGAACCGCCAACAGGGTACCCCTTGCACATGATACAGGACCTATCCCATATCAAAATGACAAGGTAGCCTGACAATGAGCATCTCAGCAATCTTCTTATTTACCATGGGAAAATGGTGCTTTTTTCTCTCTTTCCTCTTTTCTCGTCTTTTTTTCTCAATCTCAATCTCTTTTTTTATAAGAAGAATGCTTCATAGATTTCTCACTATGGTGATGTTGCAAGTTTCCACCATGATTAGGCATGGCTTAGGCTAGCGGCCCAGGCGTTTCTCTAACACACATACATAACTCCATGGACTTACATGTTCCCCTTTCATTTCACACCGACGACATCCATAAACAAAAGAGCATGATATCAACTGGGTAGATATTTACAGGTGTTAAAAGCATTCCCCATGACATCATGGTTCTACTAATTCCAGCGTATAAGTGCAAGCATATACAACATAGATGACACAATGGTTCAAGTTTATTAGGGGCAAGAAAAATAAAGTGTGCCATCAAGTTTGTGAGAGCTTTAATCACTAATTTTTCACATAACAAAGTGGCTTTTTAATTGGAAGGTAGATAAAACAAGAATTATACTTGGAATGGTGTAACACACCATGCATAGGAATTCATAGTGGGAATAACTTGGTTTTTGGGAGTTGGATGCATGAGTAGAGCTTACTCATACAAGTGGAGGCTAGCAAAAGACTGGGAGCGACCAACTAAGAGAGCAATAATGGCCATAATCATGCAGAGCGACAAAACATTACTAATCAAATCATAAAGTGGTACCACAAGTCAAAAACTAAATGATCATAGAGGCTATGGTGAATGGTTCAAAGTCATAACATGGTGTGAGCATATGCCAACTCAACCCAAACAAAGCATCAAAGGAGAATACCACAATACTATGCTTTTGTATGCTAAAACAACACATGATTCTTTCAAGACACATTAAACAATCCTAATTGTTTGGAACAAGTCATGCTACAGCAACAATCACTAAGCATAAGGTCAAAACAACATCTAGCATGCCATGATAAAGTCTAAGTCACAGTCAAAGCAAACTCATTCTTGTACTACTAAGCAAGAACTGCATTCTCCTTTCCAACACCAATCAACTTATTTGAAACAACACAGCGAGAACGAGGGTCCAACTACTTTATTCAAGCAAATTAAGCAAACAAAAACCGAAAACAAAAACTACTCCAAGAACAACAAAACTGTGCATGAAACAATAAAAATGAAGTGTCTAGAAAGACCTGAGATTTTTATTCATGAAGAAGGGGGTGCCTTGGGGGGCAGTGCCTGAGGCCGAGGGGGTGCCCGAGGCGGCTGCACAACCCCCCCTAGGCCTGGCCGCGCGGCCAGGGGGTGTGGCCCCCTCGAGGCCCTCCTCTGTCTCGTCTTCTAGCTCCGTGTTCCCCACGATAAAATATTGACTTTGCCTTTTGTCCCGTCCAATTCCGAGAATATTCATTTTCTGAATTTTCTGGAACCAAAAACAACAGAAAATAGGCAACTGGCACTGTGGCATCTTGTTAATAGGTTAGTCCCAGAAAACATATAAAAATAACTCAAAGTGTAGACAAAGCAAAGCAAAGTAGATACTAAACAAGCATGGAACATAAAAAATTATAGATACGTTTACGACGTATGATGTACCAGTCTAGATTTTGTGTGAAACTAGTGCACAGAAACCTTGTAGTTCAAGGCATAGTCCACTATTCAAGTTGCTAGCTAGCATAGCATGAAGTTTAACGTGGAAGTTCAACTTAACGGTCTCCACTATGCACCGGTATATAAAACAATGTTCTGAAATAAAATGATGTGATGTGAGAATGCGAATTTGTAGGAGGGATTGTTGGAATTTGGTGAGTATTGGGCTGTTGGCCCATTAGACAAATTCTGAAATTCTCTTTGGCCCACTTATACATGGCAGCAATAGTTGTGATAGTGGTGCTAAAGTTTAGTTCCACAATGCTAGTTGAGTGAGAGTTGCACCTCCTTATATACTAGGCTGTTGTATCACTCGCTAAGGTGTGAGAAGAAGAGAACATCTCGCGCACTCCTCCTCCGATGTCGCCCGCCTCGCCTTATCACGACACGCGTGCTGCGGGTTGTAAGAATCTCGCCGAGCCGAGCTTTATTTTGCTGTTCAGGAAAATTAATCATGAATTAATTACAAGTCAATAATGGACGCGTTAATCAATCAGACGTTTTCGGATTTTCTGGATTGTGGGCTGTTACTGAATCAGACGTGGGATGTGCCCCACGATCACCCTAACCTGCACTATATAAGCGTCTGCAGTAAACCTAATCGGTACTAGTCACACGCACCTACCTCCATAATCTTGCGTTGCCGTCTTCGTCTTCCCCATCCCGGCTTGCGGCATGCACCGCAGATCGGGACAATAGGCCTCCGGAACTCCGTCTCTCATGAACCTGTACGGGTGAGAGGCGATCAGGTTTTTAGGGAGCGCTCAAGCGCGACTACTGGCTACCACGATGTTGATCGACGACGAGTTCCCTAACGACGACTTCTTCCCGGACGTCACCGACCTCTTCGGTAACCTCAACATAGGCGACAACTCTACTATTGCTTTGCTGCCGCAGCACTGTATGTGATTTCAATCTATCTCTTTCAGATTTTGCTAGCATTTCTAGTTCTAGCGCTTGGTGTAGATGTGATAGGTTTATCTTGTATAGATGTAATATGTTCATCTAATTTGTTGATCTGTATGATTAGTTTTAGTACTGTTTGTATAATCATATTTTATTAGTTTATTATTCAGAATAAATCATATGGATTATTGCTTATATTTTCAACAGACGCCAAGGCCAAGGGGGAAGCGGAGGCTGCCAAGTGGCCATACAGCTTCCCGGAGTCGCCCGATTTCCACAAGGCCGGCGGGAGAGGCTCTGTCACCGGTAGATTGGTGGTCAGAGACATTCACGTGAGCAACGACAACATGCTTGCGCGTGCAGCTTACCCGACTCTTTGGGCGACGGAGAGCAAGGGCTACCAGTTTTGGACTAGGGCGTCAAACACTTCTGGCGAGTTCAGCATCGACAACGTCCGGGCAGGAAAGTACAACCTCTATGCCTAGGTTCCTAGGGTTCTCGGAGACTACATGAACACCACACGTGTAACAGTGACACCCGGAGGTTAGTAGTGTTTCGGTTGATGCAAATCAACTCCTTCATTTCACAACAGGCCTAATCAATGAGACAATTTCTTGTACTAATATAATCGATGATCAGGCCGTGCTATCAACCTCGGTGATCTTGTGTTTGAGCCTCCCAGATCCGGACCGATCCTGTGGGAGATCGGTGTTCCTGGTAGGAGCGCCGTAGAGATGTTTATCCCCGACACCGACCCAAAATACCCCCTTAACAAGCTCTTTGTCAACAAAGACAAGTTAGTCGTTGATCTTTTCATCCAGACGGACATCATAACTACAAATCAAAGATTTAGCCTTTGTTCTACAGACAATATGGTCTATGTGAGAGGTACGGTGAGCTGTACCCGACAGATCTTGTCTACACCATCAGCGAAAGCCATCACTCCAAAGATGGGTGACCCCGGCGAAAGGTTGGAGTGACCTCCCGGGGATGGTATAGTTTGACCTCCTTGACCTAGCACTGCTACTGCTAGTATCAGTCCACATGTAAATCCACTTTCCATTGGCCTGTTTGGGTCTTGCAATTTAACTTTGTTTTACTCCTCTTAATACAAAACAGTGCTAGTAGGTCATAGCAATCAATTTTTGTCACATGATGTCTCAAACGCCAGTTTTGGTTTTGGTTGTCCAAAATTGTCTGTTTCTTCAAGTTCGTTCAGATGAAAATGACAAGCTGTAGATGTAGGTGCTACAAAATTTCTACCCAACTCAACTCAAATCATCTTAGCCCACCTTCACGAATCCCATTCCAAAATTTAATCTTATTCCAAATTGATATCCGTCAGCTTTGCCAACTCTAAGGGCACTAGCACGGAACTCGCATTGAACACGAGTGGAAACACTCATCGCAACTGACATGTGGTCTGTCGGTGCTGTGTCCCATCTTTAGTTAAATATAAATAAACTCTTCTCGAATTACAGAAAGAAAGAGAGGATGACTTCCAGGATTCAAAGTACCCATCACAGCATTTGATCACGTATTACCGTAAGCATCATCCGTAGGCTTTTATCAAGTAAATAAAAGGTACATGCATGGTGGGTTTGTGTGCGTAGTACATATTATTCGTGCCCTTCTTCAGTTTTATATACAGTATTACCTTTACACATTGACGTAGATGAACACTACAATGCACGGACACCATGATGCAGCCAAGTGGCTCACAGAGATGGCGAAATGGCTCCGTTCCACTTCCACCAGTCGTCACAAAGAATTCCACATCACATCACATCTCATCTCGAGGCTCTTTGGTGTGTGATGGTGACGAGCACTCGGCCTCGACAGCTAAATCCTTGAGGACTCCACCGCATGGATCGCCAAATACATCATTCGAAACACTGATTGCACATTTGTTGTTGCCCACACATGCCTGGAAACGAGGTAAACATAATAGAATCAAGAGACATTTACTTCATTTAGCAGGTTGATTGATACTTGTAATCTTACCTCTGACACCAAGTCAAGAGTACTCGAAGCATGGCACTTTCCTATGGAGAAGTTCTGGCAGCCACCGGACGAAGTTCCATAACTCGCAAATTTAATCTGAGAGATCACATGCCCATCATCACACTGTAAGCGCAGTTCTGGTGCTACAGTATCCAACGAGGCATAGCCACTGGTAAGGCGTGACCAAGCAGAAAGGGGAGGATAATAATTTTCTGATATTCTTGAGCAGATTGTCTTTGTGTAATGCACCTCCAGTGATATCTTTGAAGGGTCACCCCCTGTTTCTTCAAACAGTACCAGAAGATTGTCTGACCCACGCAGCCATTCTCGTGGTATGTGGTACCTGATTGAAACAACAAGGTTACTAGTCTTGAGAAATCCCAAAAAATGGTTATGTCACGCCAAAAGGCTGGTTGTTTAGAGAAGTCAGACTTAATCAAACTAGATTATGAGAGGTGGAGAGTGGAGGAAGCTTAGCCATTCCCAGAACAAGATTGGGCACACAGAGTTTACCCAGGTTCGGCCCCTCTCGTTGGAAGTAAAGACTTACTCCTGCTTGAGATTGTATTGCACTAGATCGATCACAAGAGCGCCAGAGGCGGTGTGTCAACTAGGGCAATGTGGCGATTGCGCTATGGCGTGGAAAGTTATGTGTCCTCTAGGGTTCCTTGCGGAAGTTTATATAGGCACCTCGGCTAGGGTTTACAAGATATGATCCGAATCAGTTAGGAATCTGGAATCGTCTACTAGGCTGACTAGGCCGTAGCTTGCTCCTCAAGTTGACTAAGGCCTTCCGGAATCAGCTTGCTTCCCGTGGGCTTCGCCTGGCCCCAGTCTCTTCAGCGACTCCACGTGTTGGGCCCACCCTGTTGGGCATTCCCCCTTCATTAATCACATTTTATCAATTGGGGCTAACTGCAAGTCCTCAAGTCTGCGCCTTCTCAGCCTAAGAGCATCTCTAACAGCTGCCCTATTTTGGGGCAGCACTTTTAGGCGATGCGGCAGCTGGTTTGCTGGTTTTGCAGCAGCAAAACAGCGGCCGCTTTACCAGCGGCCGCAAAATGCAGCATCGGCTGCTCCAGCAGCTGCCGCATACAACGCGGGACTGAAGAACAGCAGTTTAATGATAAACAGTGCGAAATTAAGAGTTCAACATACAAACCAAAACCTGCGACTGCAAATTGAAACCTACGGAGCGAAATTAAAACAGATCATCTAAATCTAAATCGAAATGGGAGGTGTCCCAGAAGCTGCTGCTGAGCAAGTCGTCGGAGTCGTCGACGGGAATCGGTGGCGGCGGCGCGGCATTCGACAGCTCAGCTCCGTCGACCTTCTTTTTCTTTCTGTCTGCAGCATCGTAGGCGAGCTGGGCCTGCACGAGCTTCGGATGCTCGCGGGCCAGCTGCGCCATGCGCAGGTCGTCGAGGGCAGATAGCTGCTGCTGCTTCGCGGCGCAGTTTCTTCTGCACGTCGGTGTCGACGAGCTGCAGCAGTGGCGACAGAAACTCAGACTCCGCGAAAGACTCCACCTCGGGAAAGTTGAGGTCGCGCTGTCAAAGGTGCCCAGCCACCAGCGGACGCCGTCCTGGCTGATGTCGGCGACGAAGCGACCGGAGGGCCGCATCCTCACGCCGAAGAAGCCGGCGACGCCCTTCGAGCAGCGGCGTGGTGGCATCGTCGATTCCAGCCGCTGCAGCTGCGATTGACCGGCGGCGGGGTCGATTAGAGCTACGGTGCAGCGTGCGGCAGCCGGATTTGGTGCGGACGAAGCTGTACGGCGGTGGATTGGGCGGCGGGGGTCAAGGGCGGCTGCAGCAGGAAGGGGGAAGAAGGGGGAGAGCGACGGTTGGCGTGCGCGCGCGTTGGGGAAGAAATATGCGGCAGCTGCATGGCTGCCGCAAATATGCGACACGCGGGGCTCCTGCCGCAAAAAATTTAGGGCACGAAAACCACTGCGGCAGCTGTTGGAGGCCTTTTTTTGCCCATAGCTGCCGCATCTGGCGGTTATTGGGCCTGCTGCCCCAAAATAGGGCTGGGGGCTGCAGCAGGGAGCGAGCAGTCACCCAGGCTTCATCTTCCAGAAGAGAAAGTTTTAGGCGACCACTGCAGCTGGGGAGCAAGTTTCATGTTGAGCTCGCCAAACTTCCAGAAGAGATTTGAGTTTTAGGCGATTTTGGATGGCACATCAGGGGTTATGGATGTGTGAAGGACTTCAGCAGAACTTCAGCAGTCGTGCAAGGAGATATAGGAGGATTGACACTGCATTAAGCACTTTCTCTGCATGAGATCACTGGTCAATATTTACAAAACGGTTCAATAAACGAACATGATTTGTTCCAGACTTCAGGCTCAACACAGGGGCATTTAGGGCTTTTCACACTACCAATCATTGGGACAAAGAAAGAAAACTAGGTAAGTGTCAAGGGAACGGGATAAAACTAAATGGTGCTTTGTTTCAATGTGATTCTTCTAAAGATGTGATAGAACTTTTTGTCCCAGAAACAGTACTTGGAGAAATGTACTACTTACACCATAGCTTAGATGACTGTATTTATTTTATATATCTACACCGATTATGAAATTCCTAGACTACTCTCCTATGCTAGCTCCTATGTCAAGCTATTAACTAAAATATGTATATTTTGTATAATAGCTATAGAGATTCAAAGTCTATTAAGTATTTCCATAAGCTATGTAAAACAAAAATCATGACTTAGATCATTGTATTTATTTTGTATATTCATTCTATCGACAAGGATTATGAAATCCCTTGACTACTCCTATGTCTGTGCATGTTGTGTCATCACGTTATGGTAAATTCTCAGACAAAATGAAAAGGAAATATTCCAATGTCTGGCTTATCTGCATGTAATGCTTACGTTATGGGTATAATAAATATAGATATAGGGAATAGACAGATAGAGAAGAGAACTCCGACCACCATGAAATGAATTATGCCAAAAATAATTTATTCTTAATACCAGCTTTGTGTAGGCATTCCACAGTTTGACTGGCATTTGCTTTCTTTATACGCTCCTGGGTAGTTGCACGAAGATGGGCACCCAGATTCTGGTGCTACTAGTGACCAGTAGCGCCCAATTAGATGCCCATTAACCCAAGCCTGGCCCTTCCCCATGCTCCCAAGATCGATGGCGACAGGTTCAGTACCTTTAGGGCTATCAAACATAGTCTGCATATAGAAAACACTATTTAAAGGACAACCAAGATACAGATTGGAAGATCAAGCGGCAAGCCTGGTAAGCTATTTTAAACAACAATCAACAATAGATAATTGTCCAGCTAAAAAAGATGCAGATTGGACGAGCTTGGAATAAATATGAAGATAAATTTGATAGATTAGATAAAGATTTGCTTGAGCTGAGTAAAGATATGTTCGCGCTACTGCTAGAAGTAAGGAAATTGGAAAGCACCAAGGAACTAATACAATATCATCAGCACAACAAGAAGTAGAATATCGAGTTTATGGAGGTGGAAAGCCAACTTACCTTGTACCATATGAAGGGTGACTGTATATTGTCAATCTGCATGCCACTCCACTTGGCACATACCTGCTTCTCAGGAGCATATATCATAGAAAACTCACCTTTCAGCCCCACCTGCATTTTAAATATACATGTAACATGTGCATGATATGCTCAAATCAGGATCAAACGCTTCAAGTACATGGAAACCCCAGGTGTCTGTCTGGATCAAGACTAGGTGAAGAACACATGGTGAGAGATACTGTATTCAGCATTTCATTTGGCAGCGAACAAAACATGCTGTGCAGTTTAACTACCAAACTAATCTGTAAATATGTGCTCTGTATATTTTCAGTAGTTCGTCCATTAATTCAGTCTAATTAAATCTACAGTTTTAGACTACTGGCATGTTTTCTATAAAAATACTAGTATAGTATTCTAGTACTCCGTATCTTTAACCATCTAATATAAAAGAGTAAAGTGCATAATAGGTCCACAAACTACTTTCAGTCTCATGTGGTCCTGAAATTGGAAGATCGTCATCTAGGCCCTGGGAAGTTCAATTAGTGACTCGTGCTAGGCTAATTATAGGTCATCAAACTATTCTATTTTTTGACTGGTTTGAACCTAGCATGAGTCACTGATTGCACTTCCGGGACCCAGATGATGATTTTACAAGTACCAAACCCTACTTGAGATCCAGAAACAGTTTGAGTACCTACACAATGCACTTTACTTAATGTAAAATCTGCACGACTGCCTCACAGGGTGAATAAAGTGGAAGTAAGCATGGCTGAAATTCCAAAGCTTTACCTGATATGTCCAAACGGAATGAGTCAGATCGATGTCCCCATTTGGAAATCCAGTGAGTTTTACTTGACCTCTAAATCCAGCTCCATCTTTCTCCAAGAAAGCACCATAATTCTGTGATTGTCCAACATGGTATGAACCATAGTCAGGAAGGAGACACCACAAATCCAAGAAGGCGTAAGCTTAGTTGCTGTGCTAAGTGCCATGGTAGTTAACTTATTACAGGTGAATGCACAGATGTCTTGAGGCAATAACTACATACTCTGACCTCTCGAATGATATAGATACTACAATTTAGCTAAGAAAAGGCATAGAAAAATACAAAATACCTGCAAGCCAACAATTTCTGATAACAATGTCAACTCATTCAGACCTTGAGTGAGTTGAACCGGTTGTTTCAGTGACACCCAGTGACCAACTTGACTACCTTCATATTGAAAGATTCCATTATGAACTAATGTGCAAGGAAATATGCAACTTGTATTTCAATAAGGCCATAAGCCGCTATATATACACATACAGGTAAATATGCCAAAAACTCCTTATACAATGGGGACATTACATAAGTAAGACAAGGAAAGTACACACACACACACACACACACACACACACACACGTCTCACAGTGGATCAACAACACTGAGTTTGTAGAGGTAAAATTTGTGTTATGCCCTAGTCTGGGCGTTCATGAAGAAAATCCACCAACTGAAGCTCGAAGGCAATTAGGAGTTGAAGGCTATGATCCAGTGTAGGGTATTCATTTTCAGATAAACAGGATGAAAGCAAAAAATGAACAATCATTATTTTTATGCAGATTCCTAGTTCAAAATGAATACCTGCAAGCTTTCCATTTACAAATACACGAGCTACATCACGAATTTGATCTATTGTGAATACAGGAGAAACCCCTTTTGAACTCCAAAATGCAACATCGTCATCCGAAATGTTTATACTGTTGAATCCAAAAAAAAAGTTAGATCCACTGATTATAGCGAGTGCATTATCAACAGAATGTGAAGGACATATGAAACTGCATAGTGATCAAGCATTCTGCAGGCACACAGATCTATAGTAACCCAATAGCAGGTGCAGGTGATCAAGCAAAACAGATCTGTACATGGGATGTACACTAGAATAGTGCTGCTGTAATGCAATGTAATCGGACCTAAGCCTCCTAGGAGGCGTGTACCCTCCCTACCTTTTCAATGAAATAAAACGCAAAGAGCTTTTTGCGTTTTCTCGAAAAAGAAAATCTACCAACATAAAATTTCCAAGAAATATATATATTAAGGTGGTTCTCAATTCGATCCAACTGCAAACAGATAACTCGGCGCAACCAGTCATTGGCTAACAAGAGAAGAGAATAATGATATATTGGTAGTTCGTCCTCTACAGAATCCAAGCCCACAATATAATAGTACATGCTTTAACAGCTTATGGATCAACATTCACCTGGTAGTATACCACAGGTAGTCAGATATGTCCTTTGTTACATTTAAGTGCTCTAATATTCCCTGAGTAGCAAAGCTTTCACCGCCCCATGTACCAATGGCCTCTTTAGAAGTCCACCAAGTACTCGAGAGATAGGACCAGCCGACCTCAGGTAATAAAATACTAGGCTTAGGTCGACTTGAATGACTTGGGGACCCAGATTCAAAGGTAAAAACTGAAGTTTGTGCACCAACCTGAAAGATAACGAGTAAACAATTAACAATAATCATAAATGTCCAAAACAATTCAGTAAGATTTACCCAAGTTTATCATGTTTTTGTGGACCATTTGCTTCGCATCCAAACAATTACAGCCATACATATTTTCTAGCATGAGTAAATTCGGAAATGCACGAATAAGTAAATAGTGGGAGTCCGATACAAAGGTTCCAGACTCCGGTGACAAAAGTAAGTTGAGCCAAGTACTCCCTCTATTCCAAATGATAAAATGTTTTAGCCTTTTTCTGAAACGCATGTATCTAGACACCTTTTAGTGTGTAGGTTCAGAGCAAAATGAGTGAAACTACACACTAAAGGCGTCTAGATACATGTGTTTTATAAAAAAAAAGACTAAAACATCTTATATTTTGGAACGGAGGGAGTAGTTTCTAAACGTATGGAAACATTGTTACTGCTGATTAAAAATGTTTTTTATGCTAACTAAAGACTAAAGACTGTTAAACAATTTGGCATTTTTGTCGTCCTAGGATAGATGAGATTGTGGGGTTATCCTTAGTGTATGTACTGAGATTATAAACTATAAAGTAATCCCGCAGACGGATGTCCACGTTTTCCGGAGGCCCGTTGTGGTGACTGGAAGGGCTTCTGAGGCTTTTATAAACTAAAAAAAGCCTCTGTTGGCACGGCCACCTGACCAGCCATGCCTGCATAGCCTACCTAAGCTGCACTTCTGAGGCTTTTTTTAGTTTTCCTGTTTGCTTTGTTTCATAGTTTGGCTCCTGTATTTCCTTTTAAGCATTTGTTTTGGTGTCTTGTACATATTTCCATCTATTTGGGAGTCTTCTAATACAATATTGTGCTTACATGCATGCTCGAAAAAAAGAAATAAATTCTACTTCAATCTGGAGGACCGCAAACATGTATTTAAAACCAGAACTGCCCTGGAAGATATTAGAATCCTTGGATAAAGGGGCTCTTCTGTGACCTGGAGGTGCTTAAGGGTCAACAAGATGTCGGACAATATTAACTGGTAGCTGCTCTGTTGGCTGGCGAGCATGGTTTTTGAGTCGCGACTCAAAAGTGAGTAGCAAACCCCTGCGACTCAGTGATAGTCGACAAAAATCGCTGTACAGTCACCATAAGTCGCTGTATAATCGCGAGTCGCCGTGATTTTTGGAAAACGACTTGGCGATTAGTCGGCGACTATTCAGCGACTCAAAAACCATGCTGCCGAGTAGGGGATTAATAGGCTAGTCGGCCAGTTAATCAGTTAATCGGCCGATTTATCAGTTAATCGGCTACTCAGTGACCCTCTGACCAGGGATTAAACGGGTTAAGTGGCTGATTTCCTGAACACTGGTTGGTGGTAGCAAGGGTTAGAGTACATAGAATAGGGATTAGAAAAACAGAGTTCTAATCTAGAGTTGATTGGTTGATTTTGAATCCCTACTCCACCTTCTGTTTATATACTAGAGATTAGCATCTATTCAAGGGAAACCTTATCAGATACGACACTATCCATGAGCTGGATACAACCGATGAACAGTGAACCTATCCTGATTGGATTATTTTTTTAGCTTGACCGAAGGACCTAGAGGACCTGCATCTCAAGCCAAACCTTACATCTGGGTTAGGATAAAACATTTTTTTCGAAATGGGGATGCCCTGGCCTCGGCATCAACCGATGCATACGGCCTTTTATTAAAAAGATTATTCAAAGTATTACAAAAGTTGTAAAAAATGGAATGTGCAGTAATTATTACAAATCCATCATCGATCAGAGAGCATTGAGACATGGATAAGCCATCTAAAAAGCTGAAATAACACGCCCCGCCTTGGCATCAACTCGTTAATCTTCTATCAAACCGCCAACTATATTGGTTGTACAAATCCCGTTCTACCATTGCCAAACGAGTTAGGATAAACATGGATTGGATTGCCCACTTTTTAGAAAGAGAAGCAGCGGGGGAAGTTCCATTGAAAACTAGTCATAACTAGCCAGTTACTGCACGTTTTATGAACAGTATATAAACTTTGGTCTGTCCTATGTTATGTACATTGCAACCTAACCTCTGCTTTTGCATCTGCATGGAACTAACTAAAAAGCAAACATCTGTTTCATGCTCATACATCCATAGGAAGAGAAGTATTATGTTCAGTTAGAGATCACTCACTCGTGCAGTATTGAAAGCCACGTTCTCACAATCTGGTAGTATGCTCACAGACCAAGGTGGTAGATTATAAGATCTGCCAAAGATCCAGACTGATACATATTTGTGCTCATCAATATTTGCAAGAAAAGCAGAGCAAATCTGTGCATTTCCTGCCATGCTTCCGTTTCTATAAACTTTTCCACTGGAATATACATGTGCCTGAATCAAACAAGAGTGTATGCAAAGTATTAATATTCACAACCCAATGTGTGCACAGAATGATCACATTCAAAACAAAACTCTTGGTCTAGCTTATATTAACCTAAGTGACTGTTAACCTCTATTTTAAGAGGTAAATTTTGAGCACAAGTGGCCTATCATACAGATACGAACTCAACTACTCCCTCCGTCCGGAAAACGATGTCGCGGATTTGTCTAGATTCGCATGTATCACGACGTGTTTTAGTGTATAGATACATGTGAATCTAGACAGATCTTTGACATCCTTTTCCTGGTGGAGGGAGTAGTAAATATTTAATAAATAAGGTATGATTAGTATGTTTTTCCTGCATTCTTGTTAGCAAGAGAAATGTAACATAACAAGCTATGTAAGATGTAACACAGGAGTAATGTTGTGCATAATGAGCATATCATTAGCATCATGTTTAAATTCCAAGTAAGCTGAAAATAAGAGGAATTTAAAACTTATGTTTTTGTTGGAAATACAATAGTTTCACTGCCCTATTCATACCGACTGCTCATTATGTTTTCACAAAAAAAAGTACAAAAACCAAATTGAGCACATCAGAGAGTAGAGGGGAAAAGGTGGCATATTGCTGTAAAAATATCGTAGAAGGTTTGAACATAGTTTAAGAAACGAAAAAGTAAGAAACTGGCAGCAAACCTCTTGCATTGATCCTAACTTTACATACTGAGGTGAGCCATCCACTGCAATAAGAGCTGGTTCACAAAGTTTGATAGCTGCGTGTAGATCTTTCAGATGTCCCCACTTAGGCTGCCTTAAGATACCTGAAAATAACATAATATGGATTCTGGATAGTATCTCTTATTTCTTATATAGGTGTAAACTAAGTTATAACTCCATGCCTACTTTTAAATCACTTGATGATATAGGCATGTGCTAAGTTGTATATGGATTCTGGATAGTATCTCTTACTTCTTATATAGGTGTAAACTAAGTTATAACTCTATGCCTACTCTTAAATCACTTGATGATATAGGCATGTGCTAGGTTGCTATAATAAGACACCCACATGCTATCATTTATTAATAGTCTGGATGAGTAATGCTGAAATTGTAACAGATTACCATAATCATGCTTTTAACAAAGTGATGACTACATGCTACTATTAGAAGGACAAAATGAGTAAGATGAGTTACCTACTTGTATAGATTAGTCCTAGTCCTCTTATTTTTTTAAACAATAATTACATTAATAAAAGCTTTATATTTCTCAAGCCTAGGTCTAGCACTTGCAAAGAAATTTACATACCGTACTCGTTAACTGGAGCATCATAATCATAGCTTGTTATTTGAAGTGGACCACCTGCAGTCCGGGCAAAATTTGTTCCACCAAAATACTGGAAAAAAAATTACTCTTAGATCTAAATATTAGAACTGTCGTACTCACGATAAAAATATTTTCATGATATTTTAACGAGAAAATGAAGACAGTTTTAGAAGTAACAGGACTGAGTGAAGCCAATAAAAACTATGCGATCTAACTTTTGAGATCAAGCTGGAATGAATATTTCTCCCACATCTAAGGGAATGTGAACCAAGGATTAAAATGTTGCTCGAAAAATGTGTTCTGAAACTCGAAATATGCCTAGAACTTAATTCGCCTCCAAGAAAGCTCTAAAGCAGGTAATCAAGATCCTGCACGGTTTTCCCTGGGTCGGTAGGTCGGATGCCAACGGTGGTCACTGCCATGTCAACTGGGACAAGATCAGTAGGCCGCTACATTTCGGAGGCTTTGGCATTCCCGACCTGGCCCACACAGCGACCAGCCTTAGGGTCCGGTAGCTTTGGAGGATGCGGACGGACCCCTTGCGACTTTGGCGCGGGCTCGATATGCACTTCTCCAAGGAGGAGCGCCAAGTGTTCAACGCGTCCACTAGGATGATGCTAGGTGATGGGAACTCCACACTCTTCTGGGAGGATGGTGGCTTAATGGGGAGTCCATTGGGGAGTTAGCGCCAGACCTATTGGCACTAATCCCAAGACAACCTAGGAAGCACCGGACAGTGCAGCAAGCGCTGGTGGAGCGCAGATGGATTACCGACATCTCTGGAGTGCTGAGCCTGCTTGCACTCGGGCAATACGTACAACTGTGGGCCCGGCTGAGAGATGTGCAGCTTGCTGAGGAACCAGATTGGTTGGTCTGGCGCTGGACGACTGACGGCCAGTACTCTTCATGATCCTGCTATGAGATCCTATTCTTGGGATCATGGTAACGGATTCATGGAAGTTGATCTGGAAGACTTGGGCGCCTCCCAGAGTGAAGCTTGCCAAGACAGATGTTGGGCGGTGAGAGGCTCGCGCGATGTCATCATCTGCATCCGCCGCGGTGCCTACTGTGCGACCAGTCCGAGGAGACTATGGCGCACATCCTTACTGGATGCTCTTTCTCTAGGGTGGTCTGGTACAAGGTGCTATCGTGGATACGATCCACTGCAGCCCCTCCGGTTGCTGAAGGTGCTTTCGCGGACTGGTGGTTTCTGGTGTTGCAAACCACCCCTCGCCAGATGCGCAAAGGGACCTCGTCGCTTATCACGCCCACGGCTTGGTGGCTATGAAAGCACAGGAACGCGGCTCAAGTGAGATGGGTCAGACTAAGAAGCCTGGGTACAAAATATCGAGATTCCCAGCCAGCTCAAAGCGCATATACACCTGTGGCATGGAGCTTTAGAGTTTAGAAGTGCAGGCTGAAAAGTTTTTATTTTTGCTCCAAACTGGGCATAAAGTAGATGCTTCAATTTTCTGTTGGAAAAACATCCTATAAACCTCCCCATCTTAATGTTTTTTGGAGGAACATCCTACCATATAATAATTCTGTAAACTTCCGCCACGTTGGTAGAAACGAGCAACAGCGAAAGCACTGTCTTCGGCAGGCCTATGAGGCAACGGTCCACCCCAGTCAGCATACCTGCACAATACATCAGGACACTAAGAAATAATCCAAATCAAAACCAATAAAGAACATAGCAAGATGTTGCACTTTTCAAGAGAATAGCGAAACTATGAAGGTAGTTCAATTTCCTGCTTCTTGAAGAAATATAAGCGAATGGTAGTGGCATTTGGAATAGGTACATCATTCATTTGGACAAACATGAGACATTATTCATCCATGTGCATATATTTACGTAGATCTATTACTACAGCAAAACATACAAGTCTACCTTTTTCTATTATTAGCTTTAAAGCCAAATAATACATAAAAGAGAAGTCGATCATACACATGCATACAAGAAATAAAAAA
Source organism: Avena insularis (assembly GCA_023614405.1). Lineage (NCBI taxonomy): Eukaryota > Viridiplantae > Streptophyta > Magnoliopsida > Poales > Poaceae > Avena > Avena insularis. Next base: position 21,416,215 of record CM042689.1, on the reverse strand, counting down.
CTCTGTCCAAGAATGTAAGTCATATTTTGATTTGTTAAGGATTTGACAAACAACTATTTTGTTAATATGTAGTTTCTGTGCAAAACATGTTGGATCTATGCAACTAGCTCCCACCCAGGAATCCCTCTCTTTCTGAAGATATAAGATTCACAAGCACAGCTCTCCCTTGATGTGCTTCTAGTCTAGAACATTCCTAATTCTAGAGTTCTCCTACATAACCTAGATACTTCATGAGTAAGCTAGCTCCTTCTACCAGCCAACTACATTGACAAGATTACTCCTAACAATCTCCCCCTTAATCTTGTCATATCGACTATATCCCCTAATCCAGATCACATGGACCATGCACTTCATCTTCTGACGGCCTCACACTGGCTCAGGTCGAGCAACAACATCACACCCTGCTTGTCAACCTCACACTGACTCCTATAGGATGGCATTACACCACTGATTTGGTTTCACACCGACCTTCCGTGTGCCACTGGCATCACACCACAGTCTCGGCCTCACACCGACTCTTTCACTTGACAATGGCATCACACCATCATTGGCTCCACACCAACCTTTCTAGTGACAACAGCATCACACCATAGTGGTCGACCTCACACCGACACCCTCTACGACGATGGTATCACACCACCGCTTGTGCACACTCTCCAACAGTATCACACTGTTGGGCCTGTACTTTCACCAACCCTCTCACAGGAGTGCAAAGTAGTTGCTCTTTGTGAGCATAGGGTATCAAATGGAAACAATCTCTTCATCCTTCTCCATGTCTCACTCTAGCTAACATAACCTGGCTCTGATACCAATTGTTGGATCTATGCTACTAGCTCCCACCCAGGAATCCCTCTCTGAAGATATAAGCTTCACACTCACAGCTCTCTCTTGATGTGCTTCACACATGTACACACACAGGGCTTCTACTAGCATGTGTGAACTCTAGAATTAGGAATCCCTCTCGAGAAGTTCAAAAGCATTGCTTCCTGCTCGATTGCTTCTGGCGCCCTCTTTTGGAGTGACAATTGGACTACAGATCTCCCCATGATTAAATTCCCCACGGTTCACTCTTTCGCTATCGACAAGTTAGCCTCGGTGAAAAATATCATCAACCTCGAAGACCCCATTGATGCTTTTCATCTTCCTTCGTCAGCCCAAGCATTCGAGAAATTCAGGAATTCAACCACCTTGTATGCCAAACCAGATCCACCCGAAATGTCGAGGAAAATGATGTGTGGTCATATAGTTGGGGCACTCGTTTCTCTGCCAACAAGATCTACAAGATGAACTTTGATCACATTCAGGCCCCCATTGTTTCTTCTTGGCTTTGGAAATCAAAATGCACACCCAAGATCAAATCTTTTTTCTGGCTCCTCGCTAACGACCGCCTAACCACGAATGATATGCTCATAAGGAAAACTTTACTCTCAATGACAACGGCCTCTGCTGCCACTGTGATGGCGGTTTGCTAGAAACGAAGGATTATCTTTTGGGGGGCTGCAGTTTCAGTAGGTAATGTTGGCAATCCATCAACATCACGCTTGAAGACAATCTTGAACTCCTGCAGATGATTGCCACGGCCAAGCACAACTTTGGAAGGCCTTTCTTTTTTAAGCTTTTGCTACTGCATCTTGGAACATTTGGAAGCAAAGGAATGCTCTCATTTTTTACAATGTTACCCCTACTGCTAGGGCTTGGTCCTTTTCCTTTAAAAGACACATCTTCCTTCTTTCTTACAGAATGAAGGATGATCTGAAATTCCCTCTTATAGCCTGGCTAGACGCTCTGCGGTTCTCTTGGGCTATGCCCTGGGCTAGGCCCTTTTGTATATTCCCTCCTCCCTTTTAATCTTGTACATATTTTTTCTTTTAATAAAAAATTACTGTCGAGGCCTCCCCTACAGTTTTGAGCTCAAACAAGAATACTCTACAAACTCTAGATATTTCATACTACTCCTAAACATCTTACTCTAGAACATTCCTAATTCTAGAGTTCTCCTACATACCCTGGATACTTCATGACTCAGCTAGCTCCTTCAACCAGCCAATTACATTGACAAGATTACTCCTAACAAAACAGACCATCTGATCAGCCAGGCATGCTTGAAATAGCAGTAGACCTATACAGTTTAGCCCTGCAGCTGTGCTTTTTGATCTTTAGTTTTCATAGCTTCCTTTTGCCTTTTTTTTTCATTTCTGTTGTTTTGTTTTATGTTTGCAGTTGGGCTGTACATTTGGTGTCATCTTGATATTTCTTCTACTAATACTAAATGACACGCATTTTTTGGTGCGCGTATGAAAAAAAATATTAGTTCATGTAACATAAATTTATATCACTAGAAATTTGTAAACAAAACTACTTATGACTGTAATTTTGTACCACGTGTTAATCAAGTAACTGTTGGTCAAATCGTTGTCTTAACGAAGCTACGCCTTATATTTCTGGAACGGAGGGAGTATACCACACAAATGCAGTAATATGTTTTATAAATCTGCTCAAAAGGATGCCTACCATGCAGATCATGCAAGGAGAAACAGGAAATTCAAGAGCTTCCAATAGTGTGAAAAAACACATTTACAACCACAGCCCTTGCCAGTAAGGTGCTTTTAAAACTTAGAAATGTTGCCTTTATTGTGGTATGTTGCCATGGTGGGAAAAGGGCGTCCTACTAATTTTTGATAGTGATAACCAAAAATTAAGTCTTCTTTTGGATGGTTCTTCAAAAAAATTGGCACGCCAATGTCTCTTAGCCCATCTCTCTATTTCTCATGTCTTAACTCCTCAAACGGACTCCTTTTGTGCAACTTACATTTGCATATTTCACCGTGAGCCATCACCAACCATATAGCATAATTTTTCTAATGAGATAATGCAGCAGAATTTCCTTATGCCACCTCATACATTAGTTTATGGCAGTTGGATTAAGTAGAAATTTTCAGTCGCACATCTGAGAACAGAAGCCTACACTCAGCAGTCACATCCGTGTAGCAGTGCAAACCTTAACTCCTGAAATGGCATCCTTTTATCCAACTGCAATTTTCATACTTCACCATCGTCTGTCATCAACCATCTAGCATAACTTTCCAAATGAGATAACTCGCAAACTGCCATCATGAGTGTTAACGTCTTAACGGTGAGAAAAAAATTATGTTCTCCTGCCCTTTGACTATATCAAAAGGAAAGCCGATGTATTAATGCTCTGTTCATCTTGGGTAGATTAAACACATGGGTCCAAATTCCCAATCATCACAGTTCACACAATGAAACACATGATTATACCAGTAATGTTATGATAATAATGGTCAAAGGAAACCAGGAAGAAATTCACATACCATCCATCCCAATCCTCAGTCCATATTGTTGGCTTATTGTTAGAATTTGGCTTAAACCCATCGCAGTAAAATGCATTGCAAGTATCAAGCTACCAAAAAGGCAGAGTCAGAACTCCCCTACTATAACAAAACTCGTAGAATTAATAAGTAATTAAAAAATAACCCCGCAAGGTTGTGAGATCACCTACAATTTGTTCTGGAGCGTCAGTTTGCCGGCACATTACCCAAGGAATGCCAGTATCAAGGCCAAGTGCCATCTGAGCTGCCCACTGCATATATCTCTTGCCTGCTTGACCGTACTTGCCTTGAATATTCCCATATTCGTTCTCAATCTGTCAAACAATCTCCAGAGATACCCAATAAAAAGACAAGCCATGTGCTCCTGTTTGCTTCTAATGCAGACAACAGAATTAACGTATAGCATCAACCATCCTCGTCAGCTTGATATAAGCTTGCTGCACATATCTTTTGTTTTAATATACTAAATGACACTCATTGCTTAATGAGATGTTATATGAGTTTCAAGAACAATAGGAAGTTTCATAGGATGTTATACGATAATCCCTGAGTTTTGCATCAACTCATCTGAGATGGTATATGAGTTTCAAAAACAGGAGGTTTCATAGTAACAGATTTGGTACCATGACATATATTATAATCCCTGAGTTTTGCATCAAATCATCTAGGATCTGCTGACACAAATCCCTCGTAAATGGATACTGTCCCATGTTTTGTTATTGAGCTGAAAACTGTAGGGGAGGCCCCGACAGTAAAATTTTATAAAAAAGGAACAAATATGTACAAGATGAAAAGGAAGGAGGAATATACGAAGCGTGTCTCATGGCGGCACGAAGGCTATCAGACAAATGGGGTTTTCAACAAAAAAAAAATCAACAACTGAAGTTTAAGAATGTTTCAGACCTGCTGCAATATAATGGGACCGCCTTGCCAAGAATAAAGCTTCTCGTCTTTCATCATGTCTACAATTTTTGTCACGAAAGTCTGCATTTCAGCCTATTGAAACATTTATACAGATTAGTTGTTACAGAAGTGCTTCAGCGTGCTCCTCCAAACAAAATTAGTGTTGTAATTGTAATTTGTTGCCACACATAAAAATGCAGGAATCGTGCAACTCCACGCAGACTAGAATTATTACAAGATGAAAAATCTATGCCCTGAAGGCCATTGATCAAACAATGAAATATCTTATTACCTTGTATGGCTCATTGTCAGTACGAAATTCTATGCCAGGGATATCACGTAACCAAACTGGGAAACCACTGCACAAGTGCATGACAAAAGGACAGATTAATAAAAAGCATGAATAATACTATTTTCATATTTCTGAATAGCACAAATGTGATCAAAGGAGAACTGCATAAAGCTGTAAGCATGGAAGTACTCAGATTATTTATATTTATACAGGAACTACTAACATTATGTTTAATTTAGAGGGAGGAAAAAAATAAGAAATGAACGATCAAAAGCTCAATTGCATGAGGAAGAAATTGGTTTGAGAAAGTATGGAATAGAATAACTGGCAGCTATTATGTGTAGCTCATAATGTGTTTAAATTAGCTGTTTGAGTGATGGTGTCACGCTCCCTCTACCACCTATCCTCTCCCAGAATTAGGGGTGCTGACATGTGGGCCTTGTAATCCCATGTGAATAAAATTAAATAACTTTATACGAATCTAATTCCATAAGACCGTAACAATCTGAACATCATAAATAACTATGGTGGTCTCAACACTCAAGTTTTCCTAGTCCTTCATACCTTCAACACCGTAATGAACTCCCAAGCCGAAGTTCGATTTATACCCTTTTTCTCTTTCTTTGATTAATGCCTGACCATCTTTGTAATGAGTATGACAATCGAAAAGTACATTGAATTGATCACTGAAACATTATTTTATTTGCTGACAAGGATGGTTCATTTAGATCCATGGGAACTGGAGAAAGAGCGCATGCGACGATAGAGCGACACGAAATGGAGAGGAATGATGCTAGAGTGGAAGTGATATATGATAGCGGATCAAGAAGGAAGGAAGAGAAGATAAAGGTGTTGCTTTATCCTCAGGCATCACTGGTAGATAAGGAGATGGATTGCGGAGAGGAAGAGAACCGGTTGGGTGAATGGTGCTTGCCCAAGAGAGACAATGTGACAGAAAGACACCAGAGATCGTTGGACGCAACCAGAAAAACCATGTGCATCGTGTTTGACAGATATGAAACATTGGTCAATGCCTTCATCAATCTCGTTTTATTCTGTAGCAAAGTACAAGAACCTTACCACCAGTGAGTATAACTGTGCAAGTTTGATTAACTAGCTGCTTGGAAGAAAAATAAGAAGGCATAGCAATTATATAATTACGCTTTTTCTGCACCCGTGTTATATTAGTAGAAAGTTTGAACCGATTAATAAATTTATACATAACCAAACCACATATATATAGAAAACGGTTGATAACATGTGATCCTTCCAATCCTGTATAGATGCCATTGTAGAACTAAAATTTTGTTCCCAAACAGATAATGTTCTACGATTTGAAGAGCTTCACCATTTCCCCCTTTCTATGGCCCTCCACTACTATGGAATAGTGATCTAATGAAGGAGGGGCAATATCCATGCATTGGTTGTTGTACAAAATATGCCTCCTCATAAAGTCCTGTGGGATGTGAATGAGTCATCCACAAGTAAACAACGGAAATCATGTGTACTTGTCCCATTTAAGATCAAATGGCTGTGGGTTGGGGTAGCCATTGTAAACATTACCAAACAGTGATTGACTTGAGGCTACAGAGCCTCCCGCAAAAAAAAAAGAACTGGGGCTGATAGAGACAAGCTAAAAGGGATAATAGTAGTTGCACAAGGATGTGTAGTTTGCATGAACACAACACACGCATCTGCATGTATACCATCAAGTATAGAACAAGAAAAGGAACTTATCACAGAACTGAATACTCTAGTAATTAGTATGGATGTGCTCAAGTGTCAAGATAATAAACAGACCCGAAATTCCATTCAGCACAAGCATATGGGCCGATGCGTAGGAAGAGAAATAGACCTTCAGCAGCAACCAGCTTCACAAATCTCACAAGGTCAAATCTTTCTTGGAAGTAATACTGGAAAAAGATGGAAGGTGCATAAGTTATTACTATTCAATGAAAATATGTGTACCGTCTATAAGTAAATAGAAGGGCAACTACATTACCTTACCTCTGGCGGGTTCATGCCCATTCCAGAAGACATACGTCTCAATCACATCCGCACCGCCTTCCTTGCACTTTGCAATTATACTAGGCCACATCTGGCACAATTTGCAAGAGTTCAGTGAGAGCGGCTAGATAGAAGCAATAGAAACACCGTAATCTTGGACTGGACAGACAACAACGATGCCAAATGCAACCATCTTATTTCAGTGAATCCCAATCGCTCAGCAGCTAAGGATGGTTACCGTCAGAGACGAAAATGCCATTCATTCGGCACCCAGTCAGCTATTCATCGAAGACCAAGAAAACAACCTCTCAAGTCTGGTGTCCATACTCATCAAAGGGGATATAACTATAACTAAACGCCTGGGCGAGAGCTAATGTGAATATCCACTATGAAGACAAGCCAGTAGATCTAGAAAGTGACTGGTAGCCAGTGATTAACGAGATCAAGGCAGGCAATGCAAGCAGATCAAACAGTCAGTCGCATTATTAGAGAAATCAGAATTTCCAGGTTTTGAAGTGAGCAAAATCAGCAGATCTTGCAACAACAGTGCTCATGCCCGCGGAGGCTGGGCCCTGGCCACCCACGTCCACGCTGCGCAAACCGCGGAGGCCGCCGGCCGGAGTACCGGTTTCGCCGGCCGGCCTCAAGCGGCTGCCACCAACTCCCCCCAAAGGCCCAAACGCTCCCCTTTCACAAGCTGCAGAGGGCATCATCCTCACCTCGGGTGTGGCGCGGGGGTAGTGTACTCCCGCGGAGACGAGCATCCTCCGCTGCCCGCCGATGCGCACAGCACGATGGTCGTAGGTCACGTTAAACGGCTCGAAGAAGGGCCCATTCGTCCCCCTCCCAACCACCTGCCTCAGCTCCGACGCTGCTGATACTGAGGCTGCGAAGAGGAGTAGGAGGAACGGGAGGGCCCGAAACCGCGAGGGCGAGGGCGAGGGCGACGGCGACGGCGAGGGGGCCATCGCCTGAAGCAGAGCAGAAGCAGAGGAATGTGGTGCACGGAGAAAAACAATAGAGCGGCGGATGAAGCCAGGGTTTTCCTAGTAGAGTAGTACTACCTCCGTATTTGATTTTTGAAGTGGACAAACAAATTCAGATTGGGACGGGGGCACTCTCCAACCGGATAGGGACGGCGTACTCGAAACCGGTCCAAGGAGTACACGCAACGCATTATTGATTGAACTTCTTTTTGGGAATCGCTTTCCTTATCTATTACCTAATAATAAAGGAAGGAGTGTTTCTTATAGTACCTACACTTTTTTAGACAAGTTTACCCTCCCACCAAACCAAGTATTGCAACAATGCCACCGCTAAGTGGAAAACGGTACGCTCGGCCGCGGGGTTGCTGGGCGTCGTGCGGCAGCGGCACGACGGGCGGCTTCCGGACCGACAACGAGGCGTTTGCTGTGGACGAGTATGTTGTGGATGCAGCGAAGAAATCAACGGGAGCAGGAGGAAGCCGCGGCAAGGCGTTTGCTGCTGTTGACGAGGAGGGACAAAAAAGTCGCGCGTGCTTTTCGTAGAGTACTTAATCATTTTTTGGCCTGATCCAAATCCAAAGGCGTGTGATTTCTCGACAATTTTTTCGGCTAATTCCTGCGGCTGCTCAGCTCAAGACGGCACAACATGGCTTTGTCTGGGTCTGCTCCGTGTGTGTTGCAAGTTTTCCTTTTACTGTCAGGCAATACCAGCAAGCTCTGTCAGACAGTGCAGGGGCTCCCACAAGACCTCAGCTCAAGACCGCACAACCAAGCTCAGGTGGTTCAGAATTCCCGAAAGTATCCATAGCCAGAAGTATCGCATATAACTGTGGATGCATATAATTGTCAATGGGGACGCAAAGGATCTGTCGACCGGACTTGACGAGCTTGTGGGCACGCACAACAGGAAGGTGGCCGCGGTTGCGTACGTGTGCGGGAGGCACGGGCTCGAGGATGAGCTTAGGGACGCCCGACGGTGCTGGTGGTCAAACTTGGCGCGGTGCAGAACTTAAGGCAACGGAAATAGACTAACTTCTTTCGCAGCAACGCGCGGATATTTTACTATTATAATCTATACCTAATAATAATAAAGCACGAAGTCCAATACTTTTTTAGACCGTTTTGCCCTCCCATCTAGATGAAAATAACCCACCGCTGCAACCCGTAGATAAAAGCTTTTAACTGTCGCGCGGCCGGCTTCGTATGTATCCACCTGGATTGCTTGCCTCGGTGTTTAGCGTGTGCGTTCCAAACTCCCAACCCCCAGTTCTATATATTGGCAACCAGGACGTGAGATTGACCACCAAGAAATCTCTAACCACGGTCCCTCAAAAAAAAAGGCTACCTATCCACGGCGGGGCAGCTCTATAAGGCGCACAAGGAGCGTTGGCCACGCCCGCGTCGGTCTCGGCCGATCCGCACATTAGGGGCCCTCCAGGGACGTGGAGGCGGGTGCGGAGGGCGGCGCAGGAGGCGTCGATGCACGCGCTGCTGCTCTGCTTCACGGGCCTCCTAGCCCTCAAGCTCGATGGCATTTTCTTCTTCAGCTCCTGGTGGTGATCCCACCTCTCGAGTCCCCTTCTGAAAGGCGTCATTTGCAAGGTATATGTTTTATTTATTTAGACTTCATCGCTAAGGAAGACAAGAATATGAAATAGCCGACGATTGACATGTTGATGTTGGAAACCTGCATTCCAGTTTGACATGCAAATTCATGTTTCTACGGTATAGGAAATCCTGGACATGATGTGCTGATACTGGTAATTTGAAAAAAAAAATGAGCCCAAGGGGGAAGAGCATAAGCTATGTCACTACGACATACAGACAGATTTTCCATCTAGCACACATCAAGATGACGTGTGTTGACATAGGTTAGGATGAATATTTTAGTGTCAGTCTTATATCTATTTGGTTTTCTTAGCAGCATTTTATTTCTAAAGAAAATTTTCAGCATGCTGTGGCTTTCCCCTTCTTTTCTGAATATGAAAAGGGGACACTATCAGTTTCAAAGTTGCAGTTCTCGTGGATCTGGTGGTCCATTTTTTTGGATGTGAAAGAGTAGGCAAAAGAAGATGTTGCTCGAAGAGCTAAGGTTGCAGCAGCGGGGATCTCAAATGCCAGTAAGTTTGATTCAGTCCAGCAGAGAGCCATAGATGTCGCAGCCATCTTAGGATTACAAGGTACCCGTTTATTGTTTGTGTACTTCTGCATTTAGTAAATTATCAAAAAATAGAAGCATACGATGGCGTGTTGTAATATTTGCACATGCAACAAAATTATGCAAGAATATATTTACATATTTATTTACTATGGAGTTATATCTTTTTTTCTACACTCTAATGGATAATGGAGCAACAAATCAGGTACTTGAAATGTTGTATTTTTATTCACGCATGCAGGTTGATCTAACGATGGTGGCTCAGCGACGAGATTATCTTGGACGAAGTGATTGACTTTATCAAGTCAATGTTGAAGACAGGTGTCGAGGAGGTTGCGATATGGACAAATTGGACAAGGCCAACAGCGTGATCGTCACATTGGCAGAGAGTAAGAATACACCCTTCTACAAACTCAAGGGAGACTTGATAAAGGGCATTGGGGAGCACCAAGTGCAAATTATCACCGGAGAGACAGGCTATATACCCTGTACCTCCGCGACGCCGGGTACATGGCGAAGGAAACGAGATAGTGTGCTTTCGAGGGTGGGTAGATAACGGCCATGAAAGTACCGTTATTCTTGATGGACGATGGTAGCATGAGAAGTCGGAGTCAGTATGTTTGAAACAGACTCCTAGCTTTTATTTCCGTTGCAACGCACGAGCTTTGTGCTAGTCTATACTTAAATACCGGTGCATTAGGGGTGCGTCTTGGCACACGACCAGTGTATACGGGTAAAATATTAAACAGCGAATGGCATAATATTAAACAGCGAATGGCATAATATTACAAAGATGAGCCAGCGATGGAGCCGCTCACCCCGCCTGGGCTGCGCCGCGCCTGGTAGGGAGCCCGCCGCTGGCCGCCAAATGGACCCCTAGGGCTCTGCTCGCCCGGCCGCCAGTTTCCCTTCCTCCCGAAAGCCGCTTCCTTGTAGGGTCCTCGACCTCGACAGGGGAGGCCATGGCTCCATCGCCGTCGAACGCCGTGACGAAGCCCGCGGAGGACCTCCGTGGACGGTGCTGGGCGGACGTGGGGATCCGACCCTTTAGGGTTACTACCTGGTCCCACCGCGCCGTCCAGGCATCCCGCTTCGTCTCTCACACCCCGACGCCGCCTCTCTGCTTCCCGGACTCCTGCCCGCCGCTGGCCGCCGCTCGCGCCGCCCACATGACGATGCGGCGCCCTATCACGCAAGCGCAGCCGCCGCCAGCCGAGTCGCCGCCCCCACGCCGGAGTCCGCCGCCGCCGCGTCGCAGTCGCTTTTCACGCGCCTCGCCGGCTCAGACGCCTCGCCGCGTCGCCGCGCAGCTCTGGCGCGGCTCGCCTCGCCCCCACAGCGCTCCCCGAGGCGCACCTTCTCCCTCGTCCGCTCCTAGGGACAGGGCCGGTCGCCTCCCCATGGGGGGCATCGTGGGCAGGGCGCGCAGGGACGCTCGGGATGGCCCCGATTCACGCAGGGGTTCATCTCCGGAGGGGCGCCGCGCGGAGCAAAGGCTCCGGCAGGAATTGCTACAGAAGGAGGAAGCTCCTGTGGAGGCGGGCAGGGCTGTACCGGAGTGGCGCCAGGACCGGGAGGCTCCCCGTCCTTGTTCCCCCCGTCGTGGCTCTCCTCCGGGCCCCCCGGAACCGGCGAAGAAGAAAAAGAAGAAGAACAAGAAGAAGAAGAAGAAGAAGAAGAAGAAGAAGAAGAAGAAGAAGAAGAAGAAGAAGAAGAAGAAGAAGAAGAAGTTGGCGTCGGCTCCTGGACCCAGCGTTGCGCACCTCGGTGTCGCCCCCCTCGCCGGGCCTCCCAGCAGTTGGAGTATCTCGCACACTCCATTGCCGGGGGGTTCTACTACATCGACATCGGGGGGGTCGCGATGTCGGTGCCCAAGAACCTGGCGCTGGTCACCGTGGTGGAGGGACAGGAGCTCCCAGCCTCGGTGGTGATCTCCGCGGAGTTCATCCAGGAGGAGCTTCGTCAGATGATGCTGGGCCACACCTGGAGTGCCCGGGAGATCACCCCGACCCAGTTCGCGGTGTGCTTCCCGTCGGCCGAGCTCCTCTCCTTCAGTGCCTGCAGTACCGCCCTCACCCTCCCGTCCAGCAAGGTGCAGATTTCCATCGAGCCCTCGACCGCCCACCCCGCGACGACCTCGACGCTATCGGCGGTGTGGGTTCGGATCCTAGGCTTTCCAGAGGAGGCGCGTGTGCGGGCGTTACCCATCCTGGAGCTTGTCTCTCAGGCCGTGGGTAAGCTGGTCGTGGTGGACGAGTCCTCGCGCATGGGGGCGGGACCGATCCGCATGCACGTGCTCTGCCCGGACCCAGCTCTGCTCCCAGGGCCTCTCCCACCCTTCTACTTCGGCACGGAGGGGAGGATCCTGATAGTGGAGCTCGACGAGGACCAGGCCACTGATGGTCTCCCCCCTCCCTCGATCCCCCCTCTGGCGACCACTCTACAGGAGGGGGGAGCTCATCAGGAGAGGACTCTAACGACGACGACCTGAGAGGGGAGTCTCAGACCCCGGCTCCCCCGGCAGCGGGCTTGACCGTTGCGACTACGTCAGCCTCCCACCAGCTGCCCTTGCTGCCCCCCCCCCCCCACAGGGCCCTCTCGACCTCCAGATCGCTCAGTACGGCTCCAACTTCAGGCAATCTGAGGGGTTCACTGGCCACATGGCCCTCGACCCGCTCTCCGTGGAGACCCCCGATGAGGCACCGGAGGAGCCACAGTTGGAGTCCGACAGGGAGTCCGGGAGCGTGGGGATGGTGGTCACCGCCCCCTCGTCCCCTCGCTCTCTAGGAGTCCTCTGCTACTCGCTGTCCCCAGGCTCTACTCCAGCCTCGCCTCGGGGCTCCCCGTCCCTGGTCCCCGCGACCCCGGCAGGGCAGTCTTTCCCATCCACTGCTGGCTGGCCCCAAGACCCGTCTGCCTCGCCCTCCCCGCCCGGTGCCTCCACCCTTGCGCCAGAGTGCCCGTCTCGCACGGGTCAGGGTGGAGAGCCCGGGGGTGGTGCCCACGGTGTCCCAGCTGGCGTCTCAGAGGACTGCGGCTCGCAACCTCGACTCAAGTACCCCCAAGAAAGCACCTCCCTCCTGCCCCTCTACCTCCCTATCCTCCCCATCCGGTTCCATGTTCTCGGTCTTAGATGAATTCCCTCTCGAGCACCTTGCACGAGTGGCCGCTGACAGTGGCGTGGTCTTCCGCGGGGAGCGTGGCCCGAGGCTCGAGCAGATTGAGGCGATTAGAGCTAGGGAGATTTACGAGGGGTCCCTCGCCGCTGCGCGTGCTCGTTCGACACACCAGCGGGGGGAAACCTCGACACCGTCAGGAACTGGGACATCTGATCCCGGATCCGAGATGGTGGGTTCTCCTCAGCGGCGCCCTTCTGCCGCCGCCCAGGAGACCCCCCTAGCTGGGGGGTCTCTAGGGAGGCCACCTAGACAGAGTTCTGTACCCTCGTCGTCACGGAAGACTCGATCTGTCCCCCAGAAGGGGACCAAACCCGAGTAGGTGGTCCAATGAGTTGGCCTGTCATCACCTCACTCATCTGGAACATCCGGGGGTTTGGGAATGATGGTCGAAGACGCCAGATTAAAGACTACATGCGCCAGGAGAATGTTGACATCGTAGGATTCCAGGAGACAATCAAGCATGATTTCCAGATCTCGGAGCTCCAGGGCTTGTCACGGCACAAGTTTGCTTGGACCTGGCTTCCGACTGTGGGTCACTCTGGAGGCATCCTCCTTGGCGCCAAGGAGGATACCTTCGAGGTGGAGGATATGGATCGCGGGGAATTCTTTGTGAGCATGTCGCTCACCCATAGACGCTCCAACCTCCGGTGGGAGGTCATCATCGTCTATGGCCCCGCGGACCATAGCCGCTCCCCAGCCTTCCTCGAGGAGTTTAAGGCAAAAGTTGAACGTTGCTCCACACCTGTGGTTGTGGCGGGAGACTTCAACCTGATCCGTTCCCACGAGGATAAGAGCTCCCACATTGTGGATGTCCCGCGCATGCGGATGTTCAACGACTGCATCGCTGATCTTGCTCTTAGAGAGATCTGGAGGGTGGGAGCCCGCTTCACGTGGACGAACAACAGGGTTGACCCTGTTAGGAGCGTCCTGGACCGTGTTTTGGTCTCCGTGGACTGGGAGGTCGCCTTCCCTCTCTGCTCTCTCCGCGCCATTACCAGGGCTGGCTCAAACCATGTTCCACTTCTGCTCTCGACTGGATGGAGTTCGCCACCACGACTGAACCGCTTCCACTTCGAGAACTTCTGGCTTCAACAGCCAGGTTTTGTGGACGCGGTAAAGGCCAAGTGGTTAGCGGCGGCGGCTTCCCCACCCAGGCGCTTTAATGCGGTGGACGTCTGGCATCACTGCGCTAAGATGGCCCGCCAATTCATGAAGGGCTGGGGGGCCAACTTGGGTGCAGCGACGCGTCTCGAAGCCGTTCTCGAGGCGATCCGTTCATTTGGACTCGATTCGGTGGGCCTCTCTGCGGATGAGTGGTCCCACCGTTATGCCTTAGAGACTTCGCTCGTCGAGATTTACAAGGGGGAGGAGTTATTCTGGCGACAACGCAGCCGCCAGAGCTGGCTTCTCCAAGGAGATGCGAACACCGCGTACTTCCATGCAGTGGCTAATGGTCGCCGTAGGAAATGCTCGATCCCCTGCCTCTGGGACGGGGAGCTACTCCTGGAGGAGCCGGGGGCGCTATCCGCCCATATTTACTCCTTTTATAAGGAGCTCTTCTTGGCAGGACCCCCTACGAGGATCGCGTTGGCTGACGACTTTTGGCCTAGTGGGGCCAGAGTCACAGCTGACGAGAATACGGAGCTCACCCTCCCTTTCCTACCAGAGGAAGTTGAGCGGGCGGTGAAGGCCATGAGGCCCAACTCTGCCCCGGGCCCCGATGGCCTCCCGGTTTCCTTCTTCCAGACCTTCTGGAAGGAACTCCAACCGGTCATCATGCCCATGTTCCAGGAATTCTACACCGGCACCCTCGTGATGGGGCGACTGAATTTGGGTGTGATCACTCTGATCCCCAAAGTGGTGGGGGCCTCGGACGTTCGCCAATTCAGACCCATCACGGTCCTCAATGTCATCCATCGGATCATCGCGAAGTTCGCCTCGTCTCGCCCGGTCATGGAGCGCCTCACCAAGATCAATTTGCCTTTATAAAGGCAGATTATACATGATGGGATCGCCCTCCATGATGTGATCCGAGATCAAGTCCCGACGATCGAAGGGCATCTTCTTGAAGCTGGACTTCGAAGGCCTATGGTCGTCTGGGCGGTTCCTTTCGTCGAGTCCTCATTAGGCGAGACTTGACGCATCACCGATCACCGGATAATGCAGTTCGTCATGACCGGAAGCAACACGATTAACATCAATGGCGAGATCGGGCCATACTTCCGCCCCTCCTGTGGTGTCCGCCAGGGGGACCCCCTGTCCCCCCTCCTCTTCAACGCCGCCGTCGATGCCCTCGCGGAAATGCTTGAGAAAGCGAAGGCGGCCGGCCACATCTCCGGTGTGGTAGGCCACCTTATCCCCGGGGGCGGCATCACCCAGCTTCAATACGCAGACGACACGATGATCATGATTGAAGGCTCGACCCTGGACATTGCAAACCTCAAATTCCTCCTCCTATGCTTTCAGGAGATGTCTGGCCTCCGTATCAACTTCGATAAAAGCGAGATCATTGCACTTGGGTTCTCCCAGGACGAGCAACAGAGGATAGCTGACAATTTCAATTGTCGGCTCGCCTCCTTCCCCATCACCTACCTGGGGATGCCGATCCATGACACGGGATCCTTATCGTGGACTGGACCTGGCCATGGAGAGGGTGCGCTCGAGGTCCGAACCTTGGCGTGGTAGATTTACCTCTAAAGGTAGCAAGACCGTCCTGATCGACTCGTGTCTGTCTAGCTTGCCCATGTACATGATGGGCATGTACCTCCTCCCCGAGGGGGTGCATGGGACATTCGACAAGGAGCTATCGAGGTTCTTATGGCAAGACTCCTTGGGTCGCCAGAAATACCACATGGTTAAGTGGGCAGACATTTGCGCCCCCAAGGATGTTGGGGGCATAGGTATCCTGGCCTCCCGTCAGTTCAACAAGGCCCTAATGCTCAGATGGGTTTGGCGTATCCTGCGGGATGATGGTGGCCTTTGGCTCAAACTCATCAAGGCCAAGTACCTGCTGGGTCGGACTCTTCTGGCCTGTGATCGACACGAGGGGTCCCAATTCTGGCACTCCATTCAGGAGGTCAAGGGTGAGATCAGGCATGGTCTCGCCGTTTCCATTGGGAACGGGGAGGGGACCATGTTCTGGCTGGACCCCTGGCTCAGGGAGCGGCCGCTGCAGGAGGTTTTTCCGTGCCTATTCGCCATCTGTTCCGACCCAGCGCTCCGTGTTTCCACCGCGGCACTAGGAGGTACATGGAACATCTCGTTCCGCCGTACCTTCGGCCCGGTGGAAACGGAAGCATGGAGGGAACTCAGGGCGGAGCTCCCGGCCTCCTTGGCCAACGAACCCGATAGTGTTCTTTGGACCCTCTCCCCGTCAGGTTCCTTCTCGGTTGGCTCGGCCTACCGGGCCCTCTTTGGCCAGGCGTTTATCCCCTGGACCAAGCACCTCTGGAAAGCCCCTCTCCCGCTGAAGACAAAAAAAATTGTGTGGCAACTTTTACGCGATAGGCTCCCGTCGGGAGTTGAGGTGGCTGTTTACATGGGCCGGGGGATGGGTTGTGTCCACTATGTGGGGTCCCGGAAACGGGCACCCACATATTGTTCACCTGCCCCGCGGCCCGGTTTTTGTGGAACTTCACCAGAGAGGCGTTGGGCCCGGACTGGCTGGCCCATGATCTCGGTGAATTCCTAGAAACCCAAGCTAACCAAGCTGGGAAGGGGCGTCGCCTCTTCTGGCTTGTGTTCGCGGCCATGTCGTGGTCCCTCTGGAATATTCGAAATAAGATGGTTATTGAGAAGATTTTTCCTCGACGTGCGTCTGACTCGGTGTTCCACTTTCTGGCTTCCCTGCAGCTTTGGTACCCATTGTGTAGACAGCGGGACAAGATGAGGTTGGACGCGACTCTCCGCCGGCTCTTGGAGGCGGCTCAGCGGCTCCCCCATAGCTCGTCATAGTGCTTTCGGCGTTCCCTCTCCCGGCGAGGCGTTGGTCCCCCTTTTTTCGTTGGCTTCTGCCATAGTTGGGCCGTCTTGTGCTGTAGCCCCAGCATGTGTTGTGTGTGTGGACCTGTTATGTGATGTTTGTTGTGGACGGTTGCTTTATTTATAAAGTGGGACGAAAGACTATTTCGAGATAATATTACAAAGATTATTCTCATAGACCCCGTAGGAAGAAGACGTCAACGATATTGCAAAAATGCCCGACACGATACATTAAGATCATTTGCGCCACAATTTCTTTAGCTTCTTCATGTCATTTTTCAAATGTCTTCCTGCATGTCCAAGATCAACCGCCACCCCTTAAAACATTTGGACCAGTTCGTGTATATCTTCTTTTGTAGCAGCCTGGCCTAGGGGAAAGTGATTTCTTGCGATGCCATGGATCTGATCAGAAAATCTGGCCATTCTACTTGCTGCAAGACATAAACCTCTTTGTAAACCATCTTTATCCTCATCTACTGATTCGTAACTTCTTTATAAGATCCTTTCGCATTGCCTCCATGGACCCAACATGGTTCATGGGTGTTCAGCTGAACACCTAATTTTTTTTGAAAAAAAATCTTATAAATACTCTGTAATAAATATGTATCTTTATTGTTACGTATAGAAAGCTTTTCTAGTCAATATCTCGTCCAGGATAAAACGCTCGAACCTCAAATTAGTATTGGGTCAGGTGTTCACGTATGTACAGCCCAACTCAACCAATAAGCAGCCACGTTCCTGATTCGCTTCATACAGCGACTCGGTACATCTCAACCGGGCTGACCCAACCCATTCGAGCGGCTTGGAACGCGTCCAAGTGGAATCTAGACAAACTCGTGCGAACAAACCCATCCATTCACCAAATTTGGGGGCCTCGGTGGGTCAACCCGGACAGCGCGCTTGTCCTTGCGCGTTCTCCCACTTGTTCGCCCAGGCCCTCTCGCACCAGTGGCACCAAAGACACTTTCCTTTCCCAAACTCTCGACCTCCATATCCCGCGGCCAGAGCAGGCGCAACCATTGCCGTCGTCGCCCCCGCAACTGTTGTCGCCGCCATTGCCCGTTGCCGCCATTTGCTTGTCAAAATATACATTTGTCTATATACTTTGTGTTAATCTATAAAAAGATAAAAATTCTGGTCGGCGCGGACAAATTGGTCGTGCCGCTGGGCGCGATTGGCCGGACAGGCCGGACGACACTACCCAAAAATGACAGCGGGCCGACCCACACAGACAGAAACAGACCGTTTGGGTTAGCTCGGTGGAGATGCCCTCACAAACCAGCTCTGAACGAAAAAAAGAAAAGAAAAGGGGCTGACATATATTCCCCAAATCGAGTAATTGCGACTATGCGAGACGGCGGCGCTCCATGCCTCCGACGTCTCCGACGCCGGGCCAAGCAGAAGAAGGCAAGGAGGCTGATGCGCCGGCAGGGGAGCATGCAGTGGAGATCTTGGTGGCGGCCGTCACGGTGGACAAGCGGCGAGCGTGATGGAGAGCACGGCGGCATCTTACATGTGAAATATGATGACGTCATATCTCACTTCCAAGCTATGACGAAAGATATGATCGTATTGTAATTTTCTTTATTATTTTGCATGTTTCTTAGCCTTTTGAGATACTGTTTATACAATGGCAATTTCTACTTTTATTGGCCTGAAGGAATGGACCATTTTCATTTTTTTCTCCTTTATATTTTCTGTTGGTTTAAATTTGAACACCTAAAGTTAAATTTCTAGATCCGTCTCTGACTGCCTCTACATATTTCAGTTCACCGAAATGCAGGTCTTCAACCTCTATATTTTCACATGATTCAACTGACCTAATAGCCTCCTTAGCAGCAGATTCTTGTGTTATCTCAGCATCAATAGCTTCGGCATCGCCCATCTTCACAGGACGAGTCAAGTTTCTGGGCAAATGTGTGATGTATAGAATGTCAAAACAGCAGAAACCCGGCCACGGTGATCCACATGAAAGTCATATCTTGATTTGGGAAGAGAAAGCTTCCAGAATGAAATCCAAAATTAGCTTGGAAGGGATCTTCACCACAGTTGGAGCGGGACAGCATAACTGCTCATGCTGGAGGCAGATGTTGGTCTTTACTAACCAGCTATGTTAGTCCTAGCATCCTTTGATTGCATAATTCTCCAGTATAGTTAACCGATGCAGCTTCCTGCCAGTTATTGAATCCGGCCTCCTTTTTAAGTCCCTAAAAACAGCAAACATTACTCTGTACTAGGTAGGAAACGCGGCTTGCCGCTCGCTAGCCCGCTTCGCGGGCAACACGGTATAAACAATCGGTTTGAAAAATAATGAAGGTAAGACTTGTTTGTCCGCCTACGGCGGCCAAAGCAGATGTAAAAAACCCGATAAAAAATACACAGTTTGATATAACATAAACATAGCCTGTGAAATTTATGTGTTAATTTCATATACCTGTAATTTGCATACAAGTCCTTTTTACCTTATACTCACAACCATGTTAACAGAATCTAAAATGGTTTTGTAATTTTTGAATTTGAATACCTAGCAATCAAAATTTAGATCAGCCATGGTATAGGCTAGGCCATTGGTCTTTTTGTTTAACTCAATTCGTATGCCTGAATTTTTTTGACGTGAATTCTTCCTTTGTCGCCTTGAGGAAGTTGATAAGGAAGTGCAACGAGCAAGCAATATCTGAACAAACATTTTGAAAAAAATTAAGGAGAAGTACAAATGTTATATCTAATAACATAGGAGATCATACTTTACATAGATGAGCAAGGAGAAGCACAGAGGTAAATGCAATATGTATGGTACTGAAATTCTAGTCTCACATGGCGTCTAGAGTGATATTAGCTGGGATCTAGATGGTCACCATTGAGTCGCTAGCATGAAGTAAAATCACCTCTACGGCGGGAAGCAGATTTGAATAACCAATAAAAGCATACAACTAAAATTACTCTAAGGTTGGCAAGTGAAATTTACCTGTTATCTTTGTACTCTTATAATATGCACTTAGGAAATTCTGTTGTAGTCAATATTATTTTACTTTAGGAGTTTACAATTGGTTGTTCATGTAAAAGAAAAACTCTTGATATCACGGTCGAAAATTTCAAACTTGGTACAACAAATAATTAATGTAGATTTGGCTACATATAGATTCGTTACTTGATTCACTATCAAAAATTTCAAACCTACATTTAACATCTTGAGTGACACAGTATAGGATGGCATATTACCTGTTGTGCTCTCTGAAGTTGAGCAGTTGACTCCTATTGGCCATCATTGAATTGAAATAGGCTAAAATCTTCTGCTCTAGCTTTTGCTCCTAGAGACAAATACTGATGCTTATTAAATGTAGCATCAGAGAACTGCATCAGAGAACTATTATGAGTAGCTGAAACACAAATTAGAATTTGAAAAAACATATGGTGGGTCTCTGAGTGCATGCCCATCATTGCAAGAAGCCTGCAATAAAACTTAATATGCCCAAAATTTGTCGTGTAATAGTAGCATCAGTCACCGTGGGGACACACGCAAAGCAGGTGAGACAGTGTCCTATAAGAGCATGTACAACGTTAGGCGTTTATTCAGACACTAAAGCGATTCAAAAATAAATAGAAAAAACAAAATTATTCGGTAACGTCATGGCCTACAATGCATGAAGCTTATTGCGGTCGCTAATAAATCTGCCTCCTGCAGGAAAAAAAATCCTTAGCGGCGGTGACTAACTAAGCATCGACGCAAGCCTGGAACCCAAGCTTGGCTAGGAATCAGGAACTACATAGAATTAGATCCTAGTAGTGTCTGGGTTGTACATGCCCTAACCTTAAGTAGGGATAAAGAATATTGGAGCTTTCAATAGCTTATCTTCCCTCAACTGACTGTCAATAGATTCAACCTCTATTAATTGTAAAAACAAATGTTGTTCCCAGATCTATATAAAAAAATATCTTAGCGGATTCTAAAACAAGAAGCTAAACAAATGAAGAGAAGATAAAATATATATATATATACAGTTCTAAGGCCAAAAAATACGGACATAAAGCCAAGACTCTCTGTTTCGACTAAACAAAATAGTTTAGGAGACAAAACTCAGGCAAGAATTATGTGTTAAACTAACACAACAAGAAACAATGAAATTCAAGAAACATCATACACAAGAAAATTATTTTCAAAAGGCTGGAACCTGGCACTTAAATATGGAAAAAGTGAAACATAAGAACTACAACAATACTTGCTCCCATTCACCACATCTAGTAGTACTTATCTTGCTTGTATAACTCAAGAATGAAGATTCCAAATGGAATTAATGCAACATGTGAACTACATCTCAAGTTTTGATGTTATACATAAAATTCAGTTTCATCTTAACAGTGGCTATATGCTCATAACAGCACGTCAATTTATTATATTTTCACATGGTAATGAAACTACCAGTATCACTAGTAGAAAACATGCCATCCGTTCGCGCCCCCTCGGAGCATTAGTCCCGGTTGCGCCACCAACCGGGACTAATGCTGGCACGCGTCCCGGTTGGAGCGGGCACGGGGCCAGGGGGCATGCGTCCCGGTTGATAAGTGGGAATACGTCCCGGTTGGAGCAACCAACCGGGACTAAAGGTTTGGCTACAGCCACGTGGCGTGGCACGCACCTTTAGTCCCGGTTGGTGGCTCCAACCGGGACATATTCTCCTGCCCTCTATAAATGCAACGCCCCAGCCCCCTCTGCCTCCACTCTGTTTTTTCGAATGGTGGAAGGTGTGAGGGGTGTGCTAGTTTTTTCTCTTCTATGCATGCATTGAAGGTGTTTGATGAAATGTTTGAGTGAAAAATCCCGTTCAATTTCTCATAGAACAAAAATATAGAAGGTGTCCGAGAAGCACTTGAGCTTTCTCCTCTTTATTTCCCTCGATCGAGGTTAGCAATCTTATCTTTTCTAGGTCATTGATACAATTCATGTGTCGGTGTGAATTGGTTATTTCACTATTTATGATGTCCTGTTTTTTGATAAACTTACTTATATGATGCAGATGAGCGATTCGGGAATGGATGTACGGTGACGGCCGTGGCGAAGGTATATCAAAGGCGTGGATAAATTTATCGATGTGGCTACGGCAAGCAAAGAAAATGGATTTATACGTTGTCCATGTGTTCAATGTCGGAACAACAAGGAGTACTCTTTCTCGAAAATCATTCGCGGCCACCTGATTATGAAAGGTTTCATGCCCAACTATAATTGCTGGACCAAGCACGGGGAAAAAGGGGTTATGATGGAAGATGGTGAAGAAGAAGATGATGATAACAACTATCATCATATGTTTCCTGAATCTGATGATCAGTAATGGAAGACAATGGAGAGGAAAGAGGTGAAGAACGGGCATCAGATGAGCCGACTGATGAACTTGGTAGGGTCATTTCTGATGCAAAGCGAGACTGTGAAACAGAAAATGAGAAGTTGAAGTTAGAGGGCATGTTAGAAGATCACAAGAAATTGTTGTACCCAAATTGTGAAGATGGCAGCACAAAGCTCGGTACCACACTGAAATTGTTGCGATGGAAGGTAGAGTGTGGTCTAACTGACTCCTCATTTGAAAAGATGCTGAAAATAATGAATCCGAAGTTTTCAAAACATAACGAACTTCCCGAGAGTACCTACGAAGCAAAGAAGACTCTTTGTCCTCTGGGATTAGATGTGCAAAAGATAAACGCATGCATTAATGACTGCATCCTCTACATGATAAGGAGTATGAGAATTTAGATAAATGCCGGTATGCAATGCGTTGCGGTATAAGATCGCACGAGATGACCCTGGTGATGTTGAAGGAGAGCCCCTCGGAAGAGGGTTCTGCTAAGGTTATGTGGTATGCTCCTATAATACCAAGGTTGAAGCATGTTCAAAAACAAAGAGCATGCCAGGTTGTTGCGATGGCACAAAGAAGACCGTAAGAAAAGGCGGAAGTTGAGACACCTGGCGATGGGTCACAGTGGAGAAAAATCGAGAGACTTCCCGGACTTTGCGGTGACGCAAGGAACTTATGGTTTGGTCTAATCACGGATGGCATGAATCCTTTTGGGGAAGCAGCATAGCACCTGCCCGTGACTCTATGTATCTCTACAACTGCCTCCTTGGTTGTGCATGAAGCGTAAGTTCATTATGATGCCAAGTGCTCATCCAAGGCCCGCAACCGGCAACAACATTGATGTGTACCTTAGGCCATTAGTTGAAGAACTCTTACGGTTGTGGGGCAAACCAGCGTCGTCGTGGGATGAGAACAAACAGAGCCATTTGATCTACGAGGGTTGTTATTCGTAACCATCAATGATTGGCTGCTCTTAGTAACCTTCAGATGCATAAACAAGGGATATAAGGCATGCACCCACTGTTTAGATAAGACCGAAGGTACATATTTACATAAATGCAAGAAGGTTGTGTACCTGGTGAATCGACGATTTCTTCCGACCAATCATCCCGTAAGAAAGAAAGGCAAGCATTTTAAAGGTGAGGCAGATCACCGGAAGAAGCCTGAACTCCCTGCTGGTGATGATGTATTTGGTATGGTCAAGGACATAGAAGTAATCTTTGGAAAGGGTCCCGGTCAATCAGTTCGACGTCGCTACAGGACACGCACCCATGTGGAAGAAGAAATCTATATTTTGGGAGCTGCCATATTGGAAAGTCCTGCGTGTCCGCTCTTCAATCGACGTGATGCACGTGACGAAGAATCTCTGCGTGAACCTGCTAGGATTCCTAGGCATGTATGGGAAGACAAAAGATACACCTGAAGCACGGGAGGACCAACAAATTATGAAAGACCCAAAGAACATGCATACACATAACAAGACGGATAAAGGGCGTCACTTAAGTCATGCCAGCTATGCTCTTACCAAAGCAGAGAAGGAAATCTTTTTTGAAGTCCTTTACAGTATCAAGGTGCCGTCGGGCTTCTCATCTAATATAAAGGGGATAATAAATATGGCAGAGAAAAAGTTCCAAAACCTGAAGTCTCATGACTGTCACGTGATTATGACGCAGTTGCTTCCGATTGCATTGAGAGAGCTTCTAACGGAAAATGTTCGAGTACCCATTGTGAAGCTGTGTTCATTCCTCAATGCAATATCTCAAAAGGTAATCAATCCAGATATTCTGCCAAGGTTACAGAAGGATGTGGTACAATGTCTTGTTAGTTTTGAATTGGTGTTCCCACCATCCTTTTTCAATATTATGACGCATCTCCTGGTTCATCTAGTGGAAGAGATTGCCATTCTCGGTCCAGTATTTCTGCACAATATGTTCCCCTTTGAGATAATTCAAAACGGGCATAATAAATTCAAAAAAAATCCGAACAATGAAAATCCTTCGCGTGGTGTCATATTATGTTACATAGTTGAAAGGAAAAATACCAGACTTGGTATATTGATCATGTTTCGAAAAAACCTTCACAAAATGACCTATCATGTTCGAGGTTTCATGGCTTTCGGTCCAAATGACCGATGTTATGTGCTGAATCACGGCATAGTTTGTGATGTTGTGCCTATATTATGCATGTGTGTGGAAATTGGTATGGAGAACAATGTTGCAGGAGGAAGTTTTCCTTTTTGTCGCACGGAAAAGCCCTTTTCCATTTTCTCCGAAAGAAAAACGGGTCGTTTTGTGAAGTAACCACCAAAATGCCATTTCAGAATGCTACCGTCCCATTTTCCTAAAATACTAGACCACCTTACATGGACTATCTCCCAACAGGTACATCTCAAACCTTTTCGTCCATCCCGGATAAAAAGGACAAATGTCTGCCGAATCGGTAGGAAGTGGGTTCGGTTTGTACTACAGGTACATGATCTATCGCCCGTGATTTTTTGAAAAAATCATTTTTAGACTCGCAATATGTGGTTTCTTTAGAGATCCAATGCAAGTTCTAACGATGCTCGTCCCCTATCTTCATGCACACCGGTTCGACCATAGTTAGAAATTCAGATAATTCAAAACGGGCATAATAAATTCAAAAAAATCCGAACAATGAAAATCCTTCGCGTGGTGTCATATTATGTTACTTAGTTGAAAGAAAAAATACCAGACTTGGTATATTGATCATGTTTCGAAAAAACCTTCATAAAATGACCTATCATGTTCGAGGTTTCATGGCTTTCATTCAAATGACCGATGTTATGTGCTGAATCACGGCATAGTTTGTGATGTTGTGCCCATATTATGCATGTGTGTGGACATTGGTATGGAGAACAATGTTGCAGGAGGAAGTTTTCCTTTTTGTCGCACGGAAAAGCCCTTTCCATTTTCCGAGCGCAAAAAACGGGTCATTTTGTGAAGTAACCACCAAAATGCCGTTTCAGAATGCTAACGTCCCATTTTCCTAAAATACTAGACCACCTTACATGGACTATCTCCCAACAGGGACATCTCAAACCTTTTCTTCCATCCCGGGTAAAAAGGACAAATGTCTACCGAATCGGTAGGAAGTGGGTTCGGTTTGTACTACAGGTACATGATCTATCGCCCGTGATTTTTTGAAAAAATCATTTTTAGACTCGCAATATGTGGTTTCTTTAGAGATCCAATGCAAGTTCTAACGATGCTCGTCCCCTATCTTCATGCACACCGGTTCGACCATAGTTAGAAATTCAGATAATTCAAAACGGGCATAATAAATTCAAAAAAAATCCGAACAATGAAAATCCTTCGCGTGGTGTCATATTATGTTACATAGTTGAAAGGAAAAAACCATACTTGGTATATTAATCATGTTTCGAAAAAACCTTCACAAAATGACCTATCATGTTCGAGGTTTCATGGCTTTTGGTCCAAATGACCGATGTTATGTGCTGAATCACGGCATAGTTTGTGATGTTGTGCCCATATTATGCATGTGTGTGGACATTGGTATGGAGAACAAACAGGGACATCTCAAACCTTTTCGTCCATCCCGGGTAAAAAGGACAAATGTCTGCCGAATCGGCAGGAAGTGGGTCCGGTTTGTACATACGAAATAAGTCGACACTCGCCCCTATCATTAGTGCTGACTCGTGTTTTGTCCCGGTTAGTGTCTCCAACCGGGACTAAAGGTTCATCTTTAGTCCCGGTTGGTGACACCATCCGGGACAAGGGACTAAAGTTTTTCTAAATTCCAAATTGATATTAAAAAATATAAGTTAATTCATTTTAAATTGTAAATGGTTACATTAATTATTTTTTAAAACAGAAAATGGTTTTGAATTATTTATTCAAATCCAAACACTTTTTATGTTTAAAGTTTTTCTAAATTCCAAATTAATATTCAAAAATATAAGTTAATTCATTTTAAATGGTTACATTAATTATTTTTAAAAATAGAAAATGGTTTTGGATTATTTATTCAAATCCATACACTTTTTATGTTTAAAGTTTTTCTAAATTTCAAATTGATATTAAAAAATATAAGTTAATTCATTTTTAATTGTAAATGGTTTATATTTTAAATGGTTACACTAATTATTTTTTAAAACAGAAAATGGTTTTGAATTATTTATTCAAATCCAAACACTTTTTATGTTTAAAGTTTTTCTAAATTCCAAATTAATTATCATTTAAAAAACAATACAAATTTAAACCCCAAAATAAAAAATAAGGCGGGAAGAGAGAGAAAATACCTGGAAATTTTTTGAAAACAGGGGAATATGTCCTGGTTGGAGCCACCAACCGGGACTAAAGACCCCCTGCGCGCCAACCCTTGGTCTGCTGAAAATATTGGAGTATACGTCCCGGTTGGTGGCTCTAACCGGGACGTATAACCCTTTAGTCCCGGTTGGAGCCACCAACCGGGACTAAAGGTCCTTTGGTTATAACTGACGCCCCTCCTCTTCTTCTTCCCTTCCCCATCTCACTTCTCTGCTTCACCGACGCGCGCACAACCGCCCCCGACGCCGGCAGGCTGCCCGAGCTCGCCGCCACCCGCGCGTTCCGTCCGCCACCACCGCTGCCTTCGTCCACGCGCGCCCCTGCTACTTTTCCCCCTCGCGCGTGACCTCAATCGCCTGGATTGGAAGCTCCGTCCGCCGTCTGTCTCCATCGATTCCGGCGTCTCCCGAGCTCGCCCGGCCTCGCCACCACCTCTGTCGTGTTCCTGGTGAGCTGCTGATCCTCACGGTGTTCTTCTTTCTCTCCCTCTCCTGTCTTACTCTCCCCGCGTGTGCCCGCCGCCGCTGAGCTCGGCGGAGGCGACGCTCGTGACCAACAAGGAGCGGCCGCCTCTCTTTCTCCACGCATCGCGCTCTCTCTAACGCCCATCCGCGCGTCAGCGTCTCCCTTATCGCCGTCATTGCCGCTGCAGGAGCTCATCGCCAAGATGACGTCGTCTTGGCGTCACTCATGTCACGTGGCGGTGATGTGGCCTAGGCCCATCGGTCGACCTCGATGGGTAGGCTCCTCTGTGGTATAAAAATGATCTATACGCGTGGAGGCTGAGTTGGCACTGGGCCCTTACAGCCTCTCACCGGCTAGGGACGCCTGTAAAAACTATTTGCCTTTTTTTTAATTCCAGAAAATGATTTAATATTGTAAAATCAATAACTTATTGTTTATAAGTCAGAAAAATAAAAATAATATATCAAATTGTTCAGAAAAATGAAACCTATCTATTTAACCTATAATCATGCATTGTTAAACAACTTAAATGACAAGTATAATTATAAGAACAAATGCACCCCTCTCATATGTTCCGGAGTTTCCCCGAGTTAGGGTTTTCACCCCTCGGAACCCCGATTAAATCGTCGAGCATGTCTTAGGGTTACATTCCAATGCAAATTAACTTGTCATATCATCATACTTGCTTGAGCATTGCATCGATGCCATGTGTTGATTGTTTTCCTTTCTTTTCGGTGTTTCGATTATTAGGTTTATTATTAGTTAGGTATTATTAGGTTTATTAATTAGTTTGGTATTATTGGTCTTCGGCCCCACTGGTCACCACTGTGGGTAGCCCTGCACCGATTCACATTGTCAAGCAACTTAAAAGCCCTATCTTAGATAAGGAATCATTAATACCCCTTAGGTGCATGTGGGTTCGACGATGTGCCTATCTACTACACGGTTTCCTTTTTGTAGCTAGGTTTAGGGTTTCTCTTCATTTTTATTATTGTGTATGTATATATTAGGGTTTCTCTGAATTAGGGTTTATATCTCTCAACACCGTACCTAACTTTCTCCTTTAGCTGCTTTGACTTATTCGTTTTTCCACCTATGCAGAAAATATGGACCCACACGTCAGAGACGAAGAAAAGGAAGAGTTGATCCAAGGTGTGATCCGTGGGGAAGAAAATTTAGACGTATCAACGTTTCTGAACAACTCCGGTGAGGGTGATCCTCTTTTTACCGGAATAGACGACTTGTTTGAGGTTGAAGGTGTTGCCTTCCGCGAGGGAGAAGGCGATGCCTTGTGTAATCGAGAAGATGACCGCTCCAGTGAGGTGCATGTAATATAATCAATTCATTAATTAATCATCTGCTATCTATATAGAAATAGTAATGACGATCTTTCTTCTTTTAGCCCTCCGGATCGAAGGAATCTACTAAAAAGTGCAGACGAGGCCCAACCAAAAAGTTGCAAGACCATGAGAGGTTCAGGATCGAAGATGTCACTGAAGACGGCAAGCCGACGGCTCCCGAAGTTGTCGCAAACAAATTTGTGGCACAATGCGGAGTAATCGTTAGGGACTTAATCCCGATCACCATTAGAAATTGGAATAGGCCTGCTAATGCGGATGAAGAGGGAACATGTTTATTTGTCCCTAACCACGCCAAAGATTTACTGTGGAAGAGGCTCATGGTTAATTTCAAACTACCAAAGATAGAGCTGGATCCAAATGCAGAGGATCCAGTTGAGGACGCCTTACAACATGGGAGAGCCATGGAGGCTAAGGTCAGGGAGTGGGCTTTGAAGAAGATGGCCCAGTGTTTCACCAACTGGAAGAAAAGATTGCACCTTGACTATGTCGTGAAAGAGAAGACTCCCGATTTCAAGAATATTCAGTTTGAGAAGATAAAACCATTATGGGATGAGTTTGTGGAATACAAGACATCAGAAAAAGCTAAGAAAATGTCTGCAACGAATAAGCTGAATGCTGCTAACAAGAAGTATCACCATACTATGGGGCAAGGTGGCTACAGGGCTGGCATTCCTAAGTGGGAGAAACTTGAGAATGAACCGCGTGATAAAAAGATCACCCCAGAGACAGACGATTGGGTAAAACGTGCAAGGAATTGGTTTTACGGGCATGGGGGCACGTTGGACTCGGAAGGGAGGTGTATATATAATATACGATATAAAGAAGACCCCTTGCCAATCGAGAGGATCAAAAGCAAGAAGGTTAAAGATGGGGACTTCATTCCCGATAGAGAGAATGATGAGCTCACACTCGCCCTTGGAAATAAGGAACATGATGGACGGACACGGGGCACAAGAGGCTCCCAACCATGGAGGACTGGGTTTCCAGAAGAGAGGAAGAAATATCCTGATAGAAGCCGTCAGAGGAGAAAGGACAGGGAGGAATTTGAAGCAGATAGTCAGAAAGAGCGAATGCGTTTAATTGAAGAACGATTAAAGCAACAACAAGATGAAATTAACGCACTTAAAGAGCAAAGTACTACCGGCCCATCTCAGCAGCACACTGCATTCGATGCTACCGGCCTATCGAATAATCGAAAAAGCAGTGTGGCTTCCACCGAGGTCCCGGGTGATGACAATGGCGATGATGACGATGCACCGACGATGGCTCCTGTTGGCTACCCAGTGGATGATATCACAGAGATGACACACTGCGAGCTACATGTCAAAGTTGTGAACATATCAATGAAGGTGGCGGTCGGCTATGCCTTACCAATTGGACCCACACAAACTTACCACTGTCGACCGGTTCTAGAGGGCTACGTTGTTGTCGGCGTGGATGAAATCATGCCACCTTTGAGGTTTTGGATCTTCACTACCCTGCAGGTGAAGGGGATGTGACTGTACTGGGAGACGCAAAAAACGTCACCATTCTATGGCCGAAGGAATGTATCGTGCTTCGAAATCACACGCCAAGGCCATCTTCGCCGCCACCACGCTCCAAATGAGGTCGCCGCCCGCTGACAGCCGCTCGTCGCCTCACCCGCCCGCCGCCTCACCAATCTCCGGTGCAGCCATCGCCAAGGAGCCATCGGCGCCTCGGGATAAAAGCGTAAGCGCACGCCATCTGTGTCGTAAGCGATCGCCGAAACGTAAACAAGAGCCTCTTCCAAAAGTACCAAAGGTTCCTCCCAAGAGAGCTTATGACTGTACTGAAGAGAGACTGCGGCGATCCTTGATGCGGAAATGACAACATTTTTCGCTAAGCTGAGGCGGCCGAAAGA
Organism: Avena insularis; assembly: GCA_023614405.1. Taxonomy (NCBI): domain Eukaryota; kingdom Viridiplantae; phylum Streptophyta; class Magnoliopsida; order Poales; family Poaceae; genus Avena; species Avena insularis. The sequence continues at coordinate 21,386,002 of CM042689.1, read as the reverse complement.
GCCAGAGTTCCCCAGCACCAAAGAAGAAAAAGCCAAAGTGTTGAAAATGCTAAATACTCTTCATCAACCCGAGTCAAAGCTGTCATCAGACTATGAGCGTTCTATTCTCAAGTCACATGCGGCATAAAAAGCCTCGAAGAGCAGTACTGATGCAAGCGAGAAATCTGTTGCCCAGCTCGGAGAACAAGCAAAACAGACTTGCGCCCCTCTCAAGGTGATTTCCCAAACCAATATGGGGTCGAGCAAATATGGGGCCGAAGAGTAGTATGATCCAGAGGTAGTTGCACAATACGGAGAAGCTGCCGCTGCTCAAGGTATGAGTATTGCCCAGTACTTATCCCAGTTAGAGTTCTTCCCCGTGAGTGAAGTAGCATACAAATACCAGTACGGCAAACCTCTCGTCAAACCTGAGGAGGTAAACAATCTTCCAACAAAAATGCGAAGATTGCATAACTGGTACATGCATGCCACAAGGGCCGGGGCTAACTGGATAATGCTGAGGGTTACAAAAAAGCATCATGGGAAAGAAAAGAATGACATGATATCCATTGAATTTGATGAACTATTTCAATTATTCAATTAAGACGCCTTGGACAAATCGATCATCAGTGCCTATTGTCTGTAAGTACTAATTCTGTAATTAATTTAGTCTCCAGCTATATTATTTTGTTTATTGCATGTATATAATCATACTGTAATATGCAGAATGAAGATTCTCGAATGCAGCAGAGGACAAATCTATGACATTGACTTCATTGACCCATATTGGGTTCATGAAGCTAATCTCAAAATAAGCCCCCAGGATATGGAGGATAATATAGTACACGTGTTAAGGTTTCAAGAAACCAAAAGGGAAATACTATTTTCTTACAACTTCGAGTGAGTGTTATTGTCTTTTATACACTTTCTATTTCTCTTACTCGATGTTAAGTGTATAATTGATTAGTTATGCATTTGCAGCTTCCACTATATTCTGTTAATCATTAAACTTGACAAAGGGCGTGTACTAGTCATGGACTCGAAACATAAACCCCTTGAGACGTGGAAGGACATGCAGATACTTCTCCAGCGGCAATTCTAATCATTACGACACTATATCGGCAACGTTCGTGAATTTTATGATATCAAGTACTTAATAACTTATTTTATTCGTTTTCTACGCCGGGCAGCGCTTGGAAACGGTTCACCAACAAGGCTAGGGGTGTTTGGAAAGAGGATCTTACATTTTAACCACTAAATGTAAGCACCACTAGCTATATCCGCACATCTCTTTGATTCTGGTTTTGATACAGTTATTATCATGCTTGATTATTATTTTGATTGAACTCTGTTCTCGTAAAATGTCTGACGCAGGGACCAGGTAACAATCTATGTGGATACTATGTTTGCGAGTTCATCCGGCAGACGTGCGATGAGAAGGACAGAAATTTAGAGAAACTCCACGTTCGTAAACAATTTCTGTAGTTTTTAATTACAATCAAATTGTGTTTAGTTTCATTCATATAGGTTGACTCCTTTTTTAAATCAGATCGAACGTCTACGGGACGGTCTTCTTCCAAAGGATCGCGTACGAGCAATTCAGGAGGAATTGGCGGGATTCTTGGATGCATAAGTCCTAGACCCAAAAGGAGAATACTATTCGGCTGTGTATAGACAATAGGGATTGTAAAAATAGCAACTTTGAAGGAATTGGCCGGTAGCATCGAATAGCAACTTTTGTATGTAGTGCATGAACTCGATCCGTGTATTCAATGTAATATTGTCATGATATTCATGATGTAATATAAGGTTCCTTCATTGATAAGTGCAAATCACTAAATAAACAATAAAACAACCTAAATGAATTCTCTGCCGCGGCACAAAAAGTGGCGAAAATGCTGCCGCGGCAACAAAGTGTGCCAAAATGAATTCTCTGCCGCGGCAGAGAAATGGGCCAAATCTCTGCCGCAGCAGAAGGTTATTAGTCCCCCCTCGCCCTCTGCCGCTGCCACGTGTGCACCCTTTTGTCCCGGTTGGTGGGGCAACCGAGACTAAAGGTTAGGGCTTTAGTCCCGATTGCCCCGTCCCGGTTGGGAAACCGGGACTAAAGCCCCGTACCAACCGGGACCTATAGCCCCGTTTCCACCAGTGTATGGAAATTAGGCAGACTTTACGGTTAATGCCCTGTGAGTGTTTCCCGTGTGAGATTTCAAAGGAAATTCAAAATATCCGCTACTTTCACTGATATCTTGCTACCACACCTAAAATCGACTCATAAATATGTGTTATGTCCTACAAATGTGAGGCAATGAAACAAACTTTTGAGGCACTTAGTCCAAACACTCGAGACAATGACTGAATGAACATGTATGCCAAACAATACAAAAAAATGGGTCATGTTGTGATAGTAAGCCTCAAGAGAATTCATCTCACATGCAATCACTGAATGAATGTACGCTTTTGACAACATGGTAAGTAGAGATGGATATAATTAGCATCAGTAATTTGATATCAGCATATGAAACCTGCAAATGATCAAGTAAAAACATTCATCAAACTATAGATATCAAATACTACTCTTGACCCTTCATTAGTAAAAACAATAGATATCAAATACTACTCTTGTCACTATAGATACCAAATTATCTTGAGTTAGAAAAATGTTCTCATTAAGCTGTGATTTCGATGGTGAGCCCAAGTACCAGATGCCAAGAGAGTCAACGACAACCTGGACATCATAGGTGTCGCCGATGAGGATGGTAACCATGTTGTGGTACCAGATCTCGAGCCATAGCATGATGGCGCACTCGACCAACAAGGACTCCATGAAAGGGATCTGAAATAGAATAAATCTGAAACTTTAACCATCTTTGTCATGTAAATGTTACCTAACAATCTAGACATTTAAACATTAGGTAATTTGATCATGTAAATGTTAGGTAATTTGATCATGTAAATGTTACCTAACAAGTTGGACAAGCAGACTAATAAAAATGAAAATGAGAGCCAGAGATGGCATCACATATATACACCAAAACAAAAATCAAGCATGCATCACACTTTCATGTTGTTCACTCGGTCAATCCTATCTTCTACATGTATGCACGACAGTCACGCGATATGAGGTGTATCAAATTTCAACAAGATAACTATTTGATACCTAAATATTCAAGGACATCGTGTAATAAATCTCTATGAAGGAATGAAGACTAAAGAAATGAAGCATACGAAAGAAGAGTCTAAGACATACCACGCTTGTCGTATACATGGCTGGGATATCAATCGATGCTGGTCAGCTCCTTCATTAGTGACTTCGTTATGGCTTTCAAATATGTGTAATATCAATAGGCCACTTGCATATAAATATCTTTGATCAAAATATTTATCCAAATCAATACCCTACAAAGTAATTGGATGCTAAGATTAGTATAATGCAAATATAAAATTAATATAATAATTCTGAGTGAAAGCTATACAACATGCAAATGACCATCAACTTTAAGTTTTAACTAACCCTTGGCACCAACTACAGATGGTTCCAACTTACATATGAATTTCCCTTTCTGAAAATAAGCAGGCAGAAAGAAGAAGAAATATTTTACACCGGTGATGCCAAGTTTAGAGAGCATACGAGAGTCAATGTTGAAATGCCAATTGCAAATTTTGAGTGAGATGAAATTGGAAGCCATCACATGTTAGACAGTGGAACAGTAGCACACCTGAAGCACGTGTTTCCATCTTGAGCATATCTTACATTCTCCTTGAAAATAAGATCACAATTCTTCTCCCTCTCACTGAAAAATCTGAAGCTACAGTGTCCTCCAATGACCACCTGCCACACGTAAATAGACTCAACGTTATACAGTTATAAATAAATACAAGGGCTGAATTATGAGCCATGTAAAGAGAAAAACTATCATGAAGGGATCTTACTTGGATCTATTATCAAGTTTACACAATTTACTGGAAACAAGAGAAAGTGCAAAATGTAAATGACTGCACTGTGGTACCAGTGTCATATATTTCATGTGCAGGTAGACAAAAAACTAATAGATCTGCTTAGTGACAGGGAAAGAATCATTGAAACGAATTCTCATGATCCAGTCCCACAAGTACCTACACTATTTTCCACAGAATCTATGCATGAATAAGAGAAAAAGAAACACCAAATCACTAAAGAGATTAATTACTACCGGTGCCTCCTTTCAATCCATGCAAGATCAATACAAAGTGGTGAAGACTGACATCATATTTCCATATCAGCATCATATCCCTATGGTACCGAGATCAATACGGAATGTCCTATATAGCATACAATTACAAATACAGAAATATCGAAATAATCTACTCTGAATAAACCAAACAGACAATATGATCCTTGAGAAAAAGAATGCACATGACTCCTTTTTTTCTAAATTAGTTAAAGCTAACAAAGTATGGAGTAATAGTGAAGTGTTGGACACTCGTATTCGCGCTAGAAGCTCATATACTAACCTAGAATCGCTGTAGATTCTACTTTATTCTTGCACCATATAGCAAGAAACTGAGACATCCTCTTCTATGCTAAGCTACAATAAGAAATTCATATTCATCAGTTTATTACTCAACATGTCAGCTCATGGCCGATCACATGAACACAAAGAAAGGAAAAAACAGGCAAGATAAGTACATATTGTGCTTTCTAGCCTCATGAACAATGCTCTTTTATTAAGCCTGTAATGGAACAAGTAACTAAATATATTACTACCAAGCTGAAAAGATATATATGTAGCTCGTATCTATAGTATATCCATTTTCCTACAAAAGTAAAATATATAACAATATAACCATAAAACTACATGCAGATCTACTTCTATTTATTTGATATGATTTCATCTATCTACATGTAAACAATCGTTACATGGTAAATTAGGAGCCACCAACACACACACATCAAATAGTTGCCAAAGGCATGTCCTTTCTCGACTTCAAAACTATCATAAATACAAAGGAGATGACCAAATCAACCGGCATAGACATTGACGAATAACCAGTCGAAGGCTTACCATCATGGAAGGAGTGGTGACTGTATAGCAGCATCTTGACCCAATGTCGCAACACAGTGAGGTTGTTCCCGTGCCGAGCACCGCAGAGGAGGATGTCACTTCATTTTCTGTAGGAGCTGAAATGACCTTGTGGAGAGCTGGAAACTTTTCCACTTCAGTTAAGAGATCATAGAGCCATGAACAAAGAAAAAACAGAAGGATTCACTAATTCAGTTGCAGCACCAGAAGGACCAAGTAAATAATTTAACAGTTTAGTCAAACATAAGTAACTTGATTTAGAATGTACATATATCTACCTTGTTGTCAACTAAGACCATATTAAAAGCTCATTTGCCACTCTTGTTTCCAATAGATGCATTCATCTGGATTATAGTGTTCTCTTGAGACAATAGATACACTTTACAGAATAGGAAGAAGATTTTCCCAGCCTACAACTTAAATACAAGCATAAGTTAGAGACTAACACTCAGAGCACAAACTAAATGTTTATGTGATGCAAAAATCTGTACTAAAAACTATAGGAAGAAGCATCTATAGCCGGATGGTTCTTTTCATTTTAGAAGTACATCAAACCGTACATACAAATGTTTCACTACTATATGGACGAAGAGATCCATGGTTATACCTGGAAATCACCCAGTATATGCAGTAAGGATCTTACTATTTTTTCAGTGCACAAATACCTAATGCTATGTGCTAAACAAGAATAAAAAGCTTAGTAACCATGTACATCTTATAATTAGAAGCAAGAAAGAAATTTGGTTAGACACTCATATAATTAAGAAAGGTTCTTCAACTAATATTCAGATGATCATTAGCTTTAGTTTCCTTAAAAAAATAACCCCGTTAAAAAAATATCAGCAAAAATGTACACCATAATCTATGAGTACCAGATTATCTATTGTTCTGTAGATGTATCAAGCTGTAATGCAATAAAGTTTGTCATTGTGAAAGAACTGCACAAGTACATATAATTTTCAATTTATTTTAACCTAAATGTTCCAATACTCGATCCATCGATTATGCAACAACAAAGAAACTGAAGGTCACAACAACAATTCAACATTCACAAGGTTGATGATCCCATAATTCACCACAGAGTACAGCCCGAACCTCTCCCCCAACATCTGCCATATGAAAATTTCAATGATGTTTGATAGAAAATGCAGTTAGATGAATGCTTATGAATAAATGCTACTTGGAACTAAGATCAATCACACATGCATCTGCTAAGGCATATAGTTAGGTAGTTCACAAACCTTGCCCTAGGTCTGTATGAATATTAACATGCAATTCTATGAAAATAATCGATATATTTGTCAGATCAGAGCTCTTGGAGCCATGAATCGTAGATGCACCATTTCAATCCCTTGAGACCTGCACCACGACCCCACCAAAAAATATTAGCCCACTAGACATTTTTTCAAGCAACTGGTGTGCATGGAAATCATCATAAACCATCAAAAGGCAACGAAACTTGCTTAGAAACTGGTGGTGTCTAGTGGAGAAGAATACGCAATGGACCTGCAGTTATAACATGAATGAGACAGTGGAGGCCTTATTAGCACATATAAAAAATCGACCAGCAGCAGCAGCTCGGCATGGCTGACCAGGCGTGGTGAGGAGGCACGATTGAGCCAGAGTTGAGCGGGCTGGATACTTACTTCTTAGAGAGAGAGAGAGAGAGGAGGTGAGACGGGAGAGAGATAAAGAGCAGACATGAGGGAGGAGAGACCAAATGCAGACTGCGGCGGCGCAGCCGCTGCCGGTCACCATAGAGTCGGGGACGCGCCGATGGAGGTCGCGGTGCTCGAGCCCCTCCGGATCAGCTCCTCCCCGTTGCGATCTCCCTTTCGCGTGGCCCCACCGCCCATGTGGCAAACTGTAACACCCTCGGAATCGGCCCTATGCAAGTTTTAGCGATCCCGCCAAACCCGCATAAAAACGATTCAAAGGTGCCCACCAGGCACTTTCGTGCGGGTGGAAAACAAAGTAATATCATTACACAATAGTCCACGATGGAACCCACAGAACAGATATATACAACAACGACTCCATGAGTCAAGAATACAGATATACAATACAAAGATCCAACTCACCTTTAAAATGATACAGCGTCCGAGTACGGACAAGATGCAAATTGGGCTAAGAGCCCTGAAGAATAACCAATGGCGTCCATAACCCTGCCCAGGCCAAGCCGGAAGGGTAACCCCGCTAACGACGTCGGTCTCAAAACCTGCTAAAACAAAAGGGGTGTCGGCAAAGGGCAAAGGAAAAAGAGAGCGGTCAATACTGAGGCCAGTACACGGCGATACTAGAATTCGGCGGTCCTCGCCTACATAGGTATGGTGGACTGAGCAGCAGCGCAACATGCACTAAACAACCTATAGAGACTCGATACAACTGTCGTCTATCAGAGAGAGCTAAGAAAGACCTATTCGAAACCATCCTGATACTACCACCAAACATACCCATCCTAGTATTTCCCCACTCGAGACCAAACGAGGAAGTCATCCGAGGAACTCACACAGTTGACAGTTTTATTTATTCAGTTATCATTGCAGCAATTACTAGTCAGGTATAGATAGTCATCCTGATATAATAAGCAGTGGGCACTTTTAGTTAACCATTCCGTTGTAGTTGCAACACTTACTAGTCAGATACAATTAGCATGAGATATCCCAAACCCAGCAGTTGTTGGTACTTTTATTTAGCCATTCCGTTGTAGTAAAGCTGATTACTAGTCATATCGGATACAAGTCAAATTATAACAGTAAACTTTAGTTATAGTTGTCTATGATCGAGAACTGTGCTCCAAGTCATCCATAACCGCGGACACGGCTTCTCGAAAAGATTTAACCCTGCAGGGGTGCACCAAAGTTTCCACACGCACCTACACCCTTGTTGTCAGATCAGGTAGGTACAAGATCACAAAACATACACCCAACGGTATGTCGACGGGGTTTCGGACACGACGTTTCCCAGACCCAAAGCAAGCACATGGGGGCCACCCCACTAAGCTACCCGTAACGAAGTCGGCCGGTCTCGAGACGGACCCTGTGGTTTGTGACGACGGCAGAACGATCGGGAACCCGAAAGTGTGACTGGGCTTGTCGATACCGCGAAAACGTGGCACGGGGTTCCAAAACAGTACAAGCGCTCCACGCGCAATAATAAATAAAGCAGTAAATCATGGCATAAGTACATGATAGTAATAAAGCCCCAAACTATTTTGTGGCCCCCGGTACAGTACTTTGAAATCAGGTACTAATCGATGGGGGTGCCCACACACCCCACCTGTGGTTAGCGCGCTCGATCTCGGAACAGGTGTCAAAACTCGGGTCCTACGGACACCAAAGGAGCGATTAAAACCAAATATTGTCTATTACCCACCAGTACCTCTGCATTTACCTACTTCAATTTTAGTTATTAAACGATAATTAAAGTCATGATCATCTCCAACATTAAACATACGGAAATACTCCAACAACTGTGGTACTTGACGACACGCAACAGCACTTGAGCAAGCGACTACGACACACAAGTCCAACTATCTACCAAACAACAGGTAATAGGATGTGTCCAAGGCAATATAAGGTTGCAACGGATGCCACGGGTACGGAAACTAGAGCATCGCAACATAGATGGCAATAGATCAACAGGAGGAAATAAAGACTATAAAAGTAAGATAGGTAGAAAGGGGGAGAATGCTCACCTGAAAAACATTGCCGAAGGTTCATCCGAAGATCGGGTCGACACTCGCATCAACTCATTGGCCTAATCCGTGAAGAAGCAAAGCACTAGAAGAAACACCGGATGCTCTATTTAATAGTACGGCAGAAGATCGGGCATGATGCATATATGATGTATGACATGGCAAGGATGCGTTGCACTTAGGCAATATTAAACGGAACCGGGATTTCGACATTTGATATATGGTGCTAGTTATTTAGATACCCCGCAATTTAAATATTGTCTTAACAAGTCGAAACATGGCATCGGTTTGCTACACAAGTTTAAATGGGGCCAATATTAGACTAGATTCGCCCACATATGGACTCCATATTTAATTTAGGTGAGTAGTCGAAGCACCCCCAATCAGCCACAATATGTATGCAAGCATGATCAATTGTATGCAACAAGTATAATATGTCAATTTATAAAATAAGGGCTCGGGAGGGGTCACACATCGAGGTTCGCCGATCTTGGTGTTTGGAAGGTTCGAGGGATCGGTCTTCGGGGTCTCGGCCACCGGATCCGGGTAGACGGTCATGGCATCCGGGAAGCGATCTTGGTTCAGGGCTTCAGATCTTGGGGAAACTTTTCGATCCATGCCGGAGATCTTGGAAGTAGGAATCATCGTGTCGAAGGTCTCGGGATTAGCCGTCGCCGCGTATAGCCTTGTTACCGATAAAGCAACGACAGGGATCTGGGTCAAAACAAGTTGCTGTGACACCAGATCGAAAGGGGAGGCTTCAAGGCGCACTGTAGGGACTCACCGGTTCAACAAGCACATACACATCAGGGACAAAAAATGCGGCCGTGAGTGCAGCACAGGGGAGATGATGGAGCGCACGACAAAGTAGTATGCAGGCGGAAGGAAAGCCAAAGGCGCACGCGCGGGGAAGGTGCCGGACGGGGCTATCGGGGAGGTGGATGAAGACAGCCGTGCGTGGGCCAAGGCCGAGGAGAGGGGGCGCGGGGAGCTGCCCGCTGGCGGCAGAGGCGGAGGTCGGCCGGAGAACAAGAGACAGAGCGACAGCGGCGAGCTCCGCTCGGTCAGCGACAAGGACGAGCGTCAGAGCTCTTGTCGAAGCAGAGGCAGTCGATGGCGGCGGCCTGCCGACAAGCAGGGAGAGGTGTGGGGCCGGACGCGGATGAGGCCGAGGGCGAGGAGGCCGCGAGGTCGTCCTGGCTCGGGGGTGCACGGGGCCCCTAGCGGCGGCAGTTGCCGAGGGAGGAAGTAGGCGGGATGGAGCAGAGGCCAGAGGGGAGCGTCGGGTTGGGGAGGGAGTCGAGGTAAAAAGAGGAGCGCAAGGTCAGGAACATGGTGGGGTCCGCGGGTGGAGAGTGTGCAGGAAAAAAAGGGAACGTGGAGGGGTTTGGTGAACGTGATAGCGGGGGTGTGGCGGCGGCTGGGTAGGATCTAGGTGGGGGTTGAAGCTAGGGTTAGGGTTTCTGGTTGATGTGGGGCTAGGATTAGCTAGGGTTTGGGGTAGGGTTTGGGGTTGTAGGTGGTGCAGCTAGCTGCCTTTGGGCTGGCCAGATGGCCTCCCCCTAAAAAAAATATTTATATTATTTATTTTCTTTTCTTTTAAAATAAAACACTTGCAAAAAGGTTTTAGCAAATAAAAGATCCGAACGGATCTAGGGTTTGGATTTGAACAAAGAGGGGAAATCTCTAGAAAACAAAATAGGCTTTTAGGAAATTGTTTTTTAGGTTAAAAGATGCATGATGATGTTATGATGATGCACATAATAAAAAAATACTAGCGTTTTTCTAGTTGCGGTTTTATCGGGGTGCTACAATTCGACACCACTAACAATGGATCTCGCCCTCGAGATCCGCCTCCTGGTACGGGGAAGAAGGCCAGCGGTCTGAATCTTCTTGCTTCGTGTAGATCATCACGACACCACTAACAATGATTCCTTCTCCATCTTGAAATCAGCGACACCGCCAACAAGGGTTGGTGCTCACGTTCGTCGAGAGAACACTCTGGAGAAACAAAGGACGAAGGTAGAGGTATCAAAAGATAAGGCCACCTCTAACTTCCATGAGAAGAGGAAAAGTTACATTGATCCACTAGTTCGATGTACAAGCGTGAACAGTAAGAATCGGGTAGGGTGATCAGTCCATCCCGTACCCAAACTATTAACTCTATACATGAATAGGAAAATCATGCAACACAACTCTCGAAATTTAGAATGAAGATCTTCATAAGCGGTATTCGGAACAAAGGGGTGATGCAAGCTCTGCATTGGATCTGATGTAGATGATGTCATCATGTTGGAAAACACCGAAAGATACAAAAGAAATTTTTATGAAAATACATAACGATTAGATTTCGCAATGGTTCCATTGGCATGAACAACACATGCTCAAGGTATACTCCAACTTCACCAATGCTCGTCCTTCTCATATGTTTTTCAACGATACGGATATCCAGCAAGGTACACATATAGATAAAAAGTTCAAGAACAAAAAGATTGGATGAAGGGTACACCAAACGAGATGCAGATAAGATGTTTGTAGCACCATCGTGATAATAGGAAAGAAGCGAAAACCTAAAGGTACGACAGAAACCCAACCACGAGAAATCCTGGACTCGAAGAAAAGATAAGAGGTAGATTCAAAACTCGCAAAGGTAAGAAAAGAATAGCAGAGGGGTAAGGAGTAAAAGCATACCTAATCAGATCTATCCAACCGATTTTTCAAAATATTTTGGACACTCTACAACGTCCGTTAGCTAGGTTATCCTACAGGCTGAACCAGTGGGGTATCGTAACTGCTGAGCTCTGATACCACTCTGTAACACCCTCGGAATCGGCCCTATGCAAGTTTTAGCGATCCCCGCCAAACCCGCATAGAAACGATTCAAAGGTGCCCACCAGGCACTTTCGTGCGGGTGGAAAACGAAGTAATATCATTACACAATAGTCCACAATGGAACCCACAGAACATATATATACAACAACGACTCCATGAGTCAAGAATACAGATATACAATACAAAGATCCAAATCACCTTTAAAATGATACAGCGTCCGAGTACGGACAAGATGCAAATTGGGCTAAGAGCCCTGAAGAATAACCAATGGCGTCCATAACCCTGCCCAGGCCAAGCCGAAAGGGTAACCCCGCTAACGACGTCGGTCTCAAAACCTGCTAAAAGAAAAGGGGTGCCGGCAAAGGGCAAAGGAAAAAGAGAGCGGTCAGTACTGAGGCCAGTACATGGCGAGACTAGAATTCGGTGGTCCTCGCCTACATAGGTATGATGGACTGAGCGGCAGCGCATCATGCACTAAACAATCTATAGAGACTCGATACAACTGTCGGCTATCAGAGAGAGATAAGAAAGACCTATTCGAAACCATCCTGATACTACCACCAAACATACCCATCCTGGTATTTCCCCCCTCGAGACCAAACGAGGAAGTCATCCGAGGAACTCACACAGTTGACAGTTTTATTTATTTAATTATCGTTGCAGCAATTACTAGTCAGGTATAGATAGTCATCCTGATATAATAAGCAGTGGGCACTTTTAGTTAACCATTCCATTGTAGTTGCAACACTTACTAGTCAGATACAATTAGCATGAGATATCCCAAACCCAGCAGTTGTTGGTACTTTTATTTAGCCATTCTGTTGTAGTGAAGCTGATTACTAGTCATATCGGATACAAGTCAAATTATAACAGTAAACTTTAGTTATAGTTGTCTATGATCGAGAACTATGCTCCAAGTCGTCCATAACCGCAGACACGACTTCTCGAAAAGATTTAACCCTACAGGGGTGCACCAAAGTTTCCACACGCACCTACACCCTTGTTGTCAGATCAGGTAGGTACAAGATCACAAAACATACACCCAACGGTATGTCGACGGGGTTTCGGACACGACGTTTCCCAGACCCAAAGCAAGCACGGGGGGCCACCCCACTAAGCTACCATAACTAAGTCGGCCGGTCTTCGAGACGGACCCAGGGTTTGTGACGACGGCTGTAAACGACTGGGAACCCGAAAGTGTGACTGGGCTTGTGATACCGCGAAAACGTGGCACGGGGTTCCAAAATAGTACAAGCGCTCCACGCGCAATAGTAAATAAAGCAGTAAATAATGGCATAAGTACATGATAGTAATAAAGCCCCAAACTACTTTGTGGCCTCCGGTACAGTACTTTGAAATCAGGTACTAATCGATGGGCGTGCCCACACACCCCACCTGTGGTTAGCGCGCTCGATCTCGGAACAGGTGTCAAAAACTCGGGGTCCTACGGGACACCAGTGAGCAGTTAAAACCAAATATTGTCTATTACCCACCGGTGCCTCTGCATTTACCTACTTCAATTTTAGTTATTAAACGATAATTAAAGTCATGATCATCTCCAACATTAAACATACGGCAATACTCCAACAACTGTGGTACTTGACGACACGCAACAGCACTTGAGCAAGCGACTACGACACGCAAGTCCAACTATCTACCAAACAACAGGTAATAGGATGTGTCCAAGGCAATATAAGGTTGCAAGGGATGCCACGGGTACGAAAACTAGAGCATCGCAGCACAGATAGCAATAGATCAACAGGAGGAAATAAAGACTATAAAAGTAAGATAGGTAGAAAGGGGGAGAATGCTCGCCTGAAAAACATTGCTGAAGGTTCATCCGAAGATCGGGTCGACACTCGCATCAACTCATCGGCATAGTCCGTGAAGAAGCAAAGCACTAGAAGAAACACCGGATGCTCTATTTAATAGTACGGCAGAAGATCGGGCATGATGCATATATGATGTATGACATGGCAAGGATGCGTTGCACTTAGGCAATATTAAACGGAACCGGGATTCCGACATTTGATATATGGTGCTAGTTATTTAGATACCCCGCAATTTAAATATTGTCTTAACAAGTCAAACATGGCATCGGTTTGCTACACAAGTTTAAATGGGGTCAATATTAGACTAGATTCGCCCACATATGGCCTCCATATTTAATTTAGGTGAGTAGTCGAAGCACCCCCAATCAGCCACAATATGTATGCAAGCATGATCAATTGTATGCAACAAGTATAATATGTCAATTTATAAAATAAGGGCTCAGGAGGGGTCACACATCGAGGTTCGCCGATCTTGGTGTTTGGAAGGTTCGAGGGATCGGTCTTCGGGGTCTCGACCACCGGATCCGGGTAGACGGTCATGGCGTCCGGGAAGCGATCTTGGTTCAGGGCTTCGGATCTTGGGGAAACTTTTCGATCCATGCCGGAGATCTTGGAAGTAGGAATCATCGTGTTGAAGGTCTCGGGATTAGCCATCGCCGCGTATAGACTTGTTACCGATAAAACAACGACAGGGATCTGGGTCAAAACAAGTTGTTGTGTCACCAGATCGAAAGGGGAGGCTTCAACACGCACTGCAGGGACTCACCGGTTCAACAAGCACATACACATCAGGGACAAAAAACGCGGCCGTGAGCGCAGCACAGGGGAGATGATGGAGGGCACGACAGGCGGGTACGGGCCAGAGGAAAGCCAAAGGCGCACGCGCGGGGAAGGTGCCGGACGGGGCTATCGGGGAGGTGGATGAAGACAGCCGTGCGCGGGCCGAGGCCGAGGAGAGGGGGCGCGGGGAGCTGCCCGCTGGCGGCAGAGGCGGAGGTCGGCCGGAGAACAAGAGACAGAGCGACGGCGGCGAGCTCCGCTCGGTCAGCGACAAGGATGAGCGTCGGAGCTCTTGTCGAAGCAGAGGCAGTCCATGGCGGCGGCCTGCCGACGAGCAGGGACAGGTGTGGGGCCGGACGCGGATGAGGCCGACGGCGAGGAGGCCGCGAGGTCGTCCTGGCTCGAGGGTGCACGGGGCCCCTAGCGGCGGCGGTTGCCGAGGGAGGAAGTAGGCGGGATGGAGCAGAGGCCAGAGGGGAGCGTCGGGTTGGGGAGGGAGTCGAGGGAAAAAGAGGAGCGCAGGGTCAGGAACATGGTGGGGTCCGCGGGTGGAGAGCGTGCAGGAAAAAAAAGGGAACGGGGAGGGGTTTGGTGAACGTGATAGCGGGGGTGTGGCGGCGGCTGGGTAGGATCTAGGTGGGGGTTGAAGCTAGGGTTAGGGTTTCTGGTTGATGTGGGGCTAGGATTAGCTAGGGTTTGGGATTGTAGGTGGTCTGGCTAGCCGGCCTTTGGGCCTGGCGGGCTGGACTGCCTCCCCCTAAAAAAAATATTTATATTATTTATTTTCTTTTCTTTTAAAATAAAACACTTGCAAAAAGGTTTTAGCAAATAAAAGATCCGAACGGATCTAGGTTTTCGATTTGAACAAAGAGGGGAAATCTCTAGAAAACAAAATAGGCTTTTAGGAAATTGTTTTTTAGGTTAAAAGATGCATGATGATGTTATGATGATGCACATAATAAAAAAAATACTAGCGTTTTTCTAGTTGCGGTTTTACCGGGGTGCTACACAAACTTTCCCGACCGCCGTGAGGCCCTCCTTGACGCTCCCCATGCTCTCGTGTTCGGGCTCGTGGTCAGGAGAGCGGCACAAACCCCTCCTGCCTCCTCTTCCAGGGGAGGCGGCTAGGGTTTCTCTGCTGAAATCCCCGCCTCTCTCTCTCTCTCTCGCCTCCACTTCCGGCAGGTGCTGCTCCTCCCCGCCTCCGCTTCCGGCGCCGATCAACCCCCCTCTTCCATGGTCGCCACCCTTCCGCCCGCATTTTTTAGCGCGCCGCCATGGGAGAGAAGAGGGAGAAGACAGAAAGAGAGAAGTGGAACAGGAGAGGAGAGGGTTTCAGGGGTAACCAACCCAAAAATCCGATTTTACCCCTGGTGCACTAGCTAAACCACGGGTTCTGCCACCGCGCCACTTTGTCGCCGTCGCCTCTCACACAGCGCCCTACGTGCACGCGTCGCTGACCAGCGGGTCCTGGAAAACGCAGGCCCCCACCGTCATAGATGGTAGCTAGCGCTGGCTGAGTGCGATACAAACGCGATCCCTCGCAAGGCAACGGAGATGGATGGCCAGGATTCGTTGGATCCAACGGTTCGGACCACCTGTTGTCAATCAGACGGCTGGAGGTTGTTTGGAAGCTCAATCTGACGGCTCACAGGGCACATGGCCTCTATATTCTCCCGAAGGGGGTAAAAATATCTTCTTTAGATGAACCGAAAGCACGAATAAAACGATAGAAATATTATACGAGTTCCATAAATCTTGTGATGTTCAATTAACCGAGAGTCATAGGAAAACTGAAATCATGCGCAGGATCAACAGCAGAACTAAACTGGACCACCCAGTTTAAAACAACAGCAGATAACGTAGGCATTACGAAGCGTAAGAACAAAAATTATTTGGAGCACAGAATTGAACTGAGCTGCCACAGAGCGTGTAGAGACGAACGTTCTTTAAACGGCAGTTCTTGCTTCTCGTTAATTACCGAAGCCGAAGCCGAAGCCGTGGGTGACAGCCCCTTCACCACATCGCGATTATTGTTAGAAGCCACCAATGCCTGTAAAATCTAATGTTCTAAACCACGAATGCTTGGGCATGGATCCCACGATGGGAATAGCACGGATAAATACAAAAATGCCACATTTACCATTTATCTTAGCTGTATATAACTACAGTAACCCAAGGTTTTTAGTTCCCATCGTTCGAGATGGTAATAGTAAAAACAGATTGAAGGAAAGAGTGTTCTAAACACACCTAATAAATCAATCATGCCAACTAATACTATTAATTAGCTGAAATTAAAAATAACTGCCTAAACAAGGACAAAATAAGTATCTGGATTCTGGCGATGGGGTGGTAATATTTCACAACCTTAATCAGTCCTCCACAATATTGAATTGCATGCACTAGCTAACGCAACCAATAGTCCGAACTGATAGAAATGGTTAGGCAATATATTCGTCCTTTGATCTACTGTGACGTATGTTTAGGAAGCCGCAATATCCCACTCAACCTATGTATTTCCGCCCGTTGGACTATTGTGACGTATGTTTGAGGAGCCGTAATATTTGTTTTAAATTCTTGTGTTGGCCAGGATTTGATCCTAGGACCTCCTGCTCTGATACCATATTAAATTGCATACACTAGTCAACGCAACCAATAGTCCGAACTGATAAAAATGGCTAGACAATATATTTCAACACACAACGTAATTAATCAGGTTAAGGAAAGAGCCCGTCAAGAATTAACACTAAGAGCATCCCCACTCGTTGGGCGTTCCCAGGGCAAAATATGGACCAAACTTTGGCCAGACGAAACACGTTTTCAGTCTGGGAACACCGAGTTCTCACTCGCGTTCCCATGCCGAGTTCCTGGGACGCCCTTTTCCGTCCAAATTCGTCCAGATTTTGGTATAGTTCGGCATAATATGAATACAGAACATTGTTTGGCCTAGTTTGACATACATTCGACCATAGTTCGGCGAAATTTAAACATAGTCCGACATAAATTTAAACATAGTTTGGCCTACAGTGAAAATACAACATATTTCGACCTAGTTCGGCCAGTTCATGCTCGGCATCTACGTGTTGCCCTGTGTATCCATAGGTGCTCAACAAGATCATCCTGCAACTATTGATGCACCGCTGGATCTCGGATCTCCTGGCGCATGGCGATGAAGGCAACCCAAGTAGGAGGCACCTGCTGACCAGGCTCGGCAAGAGGTACCTGTCTGTAATATGACTCGTTCTGCTCAAGCTAACTTATTGGGTCCTTCCTCTCCTCCTCAATGATCATGTTGTGCAAGACCACACAACAGTTCATCACTTTCCATATCTGATCTTTTGACCAGGTCATAGCAGGGAACCGGACAACTGCAAACCTCTGCTGGAGCACACCAAATGCCCGCTCAACGTCCTTCCTGCAAGCTTCATGTTCCTTGGCAAACTAAGAATGCTTGGGGAACATTGGGCTTAAGATAGTCTTCACAAATGTTGGCCATTTTGGATAGATGCCATCTGCTAGATAATATCCCTTATTGTAGTGGTGCCCGTTGATCTCAAACTCCATAGGGGGAGCATGACCCTCAACAAGCTTGGCAAAGACATTTGATGAGTTGAGGACGTTGATGTCGTTGTTCGATCCTGCCATGCCAAAGAAGGAGTGCCAGATCCAAAGATCATGTGTAGCAACTGCCTCAAGTATCACAGTGCAACCTTCTTTGTGGCCTTTGTACATTTCCTGCCATGCAAATGGACAGTTCTTCCACTGCCAATGCATGCAGTCTATGCTTTCAATACCAGAAAATCCTCTACTTTCATTGACTGCGAGAATTCGATCAGTGTCTTCAGTAGTGGGTGATCTCAAATACTGTTTCCCGAACACTGCAATCACTGCCCTGCAAAACCTGTACAAGCAATCGATGGCGGTGGACTCATCCATGCGGAGATAGTCATCAGCAATGTCACCCGGCGCTCCATATGCAAGCAACCTCATCGCCACTGTGCACTTCTGTAGTGAGGAAAACCCAACCATGCCGCTGCAGTCCTTCTTGCAAATGAAATAGGGGCCGGACTCCCGAATAACATGCATGATCTTGAGGAAGAGCTTCCGGCTCATCCTGAAACGGTGCCGAAACACGGTCTCTCCATGGAGCGGATTGTCGGCGAAGTAGTCGGCGTACAACAAGCCGTAGCCCTCTATCCTTTGCCTCGCCTTGCACTTGAAGGGTTTCGCAGCATAGTAAATCAAAATTTTCTACGGAAGCGAACAGAGGGAAAGCCAAGATCTAATCTAGGAGATGCAAACAACGAGAGAGATTGGATTAGATCTTCATACCCTTGAAGATTCGCAATGAACGCCTGGCGTTAAACGTGGGTGATGTAGTCGTACTCGCTTCTCCTCCTCGCGATCCGATCCGATCTAGCACCACAAGTGGTGGTGCCTCCGTGAGATGCACACGTGCAGCACCTCGACGTCTCCTCCTTCCTCGGACCAGCAAGTAGGGTGGAGAGATGGATTGGATCTACAGCACGACGGCGTGGTGTATATGGTGGAGAATTTCTGCAGCAGGGCTTCGCCTACAAACAGTCGGGAGGGAGAGTGGAAGGCAGTAGGGCTACTAGGGCTTGGAGGAAGGTGTGTATGGTAAGGGGCGCCCTAGCCCTATATATATAGAGGGGGAGGGGCGGCCAACCCTAGCCCCTCCTCCAAGCCTTGGGCCGGCGGCCAAGGGAGGGAGGAGTGGGGGGCTAGGATTCTATCTCTAGTTTAAACGATTTAAACTTTCCCTCTTCTAGAAATTCTATCCCGAGATTTAAACGATTTAAACTCTCTAGGATCGGCTGGGCCCTATGGGGCCTTGTGCCCCTGGCCCAATGCGGCCAGGACACTCCCTCATAGGCCCATGCCCCTCCCGGAAGGTGGGACCACGTTGGCCCCCTTCCGGAAGGTTCTAGAAGCTTCCGGTACAATACCGATTAACCCGGAACAATTCCGAACTCCAAAAACTGCACTGCCTTATATGAATCTTATTCTCCGGACCATTCCGAAACCTCTCGTGATATCCCGGATCCCATCCGAGACTCCGAACAAAAATTCATAAACCAATTATCCAATCTATCCTAGCGTCGAGACACGTTAAGTGTGTGACCCTGCGGGTTCGAGAATATGCAGACATGATCTTCTATCAATAATCAACAGCGGGGTCTGGGCACCCATATTGACTCCCACACATTCATCGATGATCATATCGGATGAACCACGATGCCAGGATTCAATCAATCCCATATATATAGTCCCTTCGTCTCGCGATATTTTACTTGCCCGAGATTCGATCGTCGGTATCGTCATACCTAGTTCAATCTCGTTCACAGCAAGTACTTTACTCGTTCCGTAATCCGATATCACTTTGTGATTAACTCCTTAACCACATGCTTGCAAGCGGTGTTGATATCGATTACCGAGTGGGCCCGAAGTATATCTCTCCGACTTGGGAGGGACAAATCCCATCTCGATACATACAACCCAACAGATATTTTCCGATCACCTGAGAGACACCTTTATGATCACCCTCTCATAGGATGACGTTTGATGACCTCAAAGCTTTCTTCCGATACCAGGGAGTTGCATTATCTCATGGTCTAAGGAATACAATATTTGACATAAGAAAAGCTTCGCAAAGACGAACACGATGACACGATCTAATTGCTTCGCTTAGTTTGGGTCTATCCACCATATCATTCTCCAATGATATGATCTCATTATCAATTGACAACTCATGTCTATGGTTAGGAAACCTTAACCATCATTGATCAATGAGCTAGTCCATAGAGGCGTACTAGGGACACGGTGTTGTTCACAAACCACACAAGTATTAATGTTTCCGCTTAATACAATTCTAGCATGGAATATAAACTTTATCATGAACAAGAATTATAATAATAACATCTTTATTATTGCCTCTAGGGCATAATTCCAACAGTCTCCCACTTGCACTAGAGTCAATAATCTAGTTTACATTTGGCAACAATCTCACACCCATGGCACTGAGGTGCTGATCATGTTTTACACGTGGAAGAGGTTTAGTCAATGGATCTGCGACATTCAGATCTGTATGTACTTTGCTGATCTTCAGATCTCCATCTGCTATATAATCTCGGATTATATGAAACTTGCGGTTGATATGCTTGGTCTTTGGATGATATCTTGGTTCCTTAGCGAGTGCTATGGCGCCCGGTGTTGTCACACAATATCTCCGATGGGTCCAATGCACTTGGAACCACGCCAAGCTCGATGATGAAGTTTCTGATCCAAACTCCTTCACTTGACGCTTCTGCGGCAGCCATGTATTCTCGCTTCTCTGTAGATCCATGATCACGCTTTGCTTGCAGCTTCTCCACTCACAGCTCCTCCATTCAAAATATACACGTATCACGATCGAGATTTAGAATCATCCTTGTCGGTGTCGAAACTAGCATCGACGTAACCTTTTACGATGAGCTGTTCATCACCCTCATAGACTAAGAACATTTCTTTAGTCCTATTTAGGTACCTTAGGATGTTCTTCACGGCTGTCCGAGGTTCCACTCTGGATCACTTTGATATCTGCTCGTCAAACTAAGAGCATTGGACACATCCGGTCTAGTACACAAAGATGGCATACATGATGGAACCTATGGCGAGGCATAAGGCACTTTGCTCATAGCTTCCCTATCATTTACCGTAGCTGGACACCGAGCCTTGCTCAATATCTTACTCGACAACATAGGCCTTTGAACCTTTCAATGCCTTATCCATTCTGAACCTTTTCGAACTTTGTCTAGGTATGTACTCCGCTTAAAGCTATCGGGCGTCTTTGTCTATCTCTATAGATTTTGATGCCCAATATATAAGCAGCTTCACCTAGGTCTTTCATTGAAAAACACTTGTTCAAATAACTCTTCACATCGTTAAGCATGTTGATGTCATTTCCAATAATCAATATGTCATCCACATATAGTACCAGAAACATCACCGAGCTCCCACTCACTTTCTTGTAGATGCAAGCTTCGTAGCAATTTGGAACAAATCCAAAGCTCTTGATCACTTGATCAAAATGAAGGTTCCAACTCCGAGATGCTTGCTTCAGTCCATAAATGGAACGCTGAAGTTTGCATACTTTATCAGCATCCTTAGGATCGACAAAACCTTTGGGTTGCACATATACAACTCTTCATCAATGTTGCCATTGAGGAAAGCAGTCTTGACATCCATTTGCCATATTTCATAATCATGAAACGCAGCAATTGCTAATAAAATCCGAATGGACTTAAACATCGCTACGGGAGAGAAAGTCTCATCGTAGTCAACACCTTGAACTTGTCGAAAACCTTTCGCAACAAGCCGTGCTTTATAGACGGTAACATTACCATCCGCGTCCGTTTTCTTCTTGAAGATCCATTTGCACTCAACGGCCTTTCGGTCGCTAGGAGGGTCCACCAAAGTCCATACTTGGTTTTCGCTCATGGATCCCAATTCGGATTTCATAGCTTCTAGCCATTTCTCAGAGTCTGGGCTCATCATCGCTTCCTCATAGTTCGTAGGTTCACTGTCTTCTACTAACAAGACAGTCAAGACAGGGTTGTCGTACCACTTAGGAGGGGCACGCGACCTTGTCGACCATGACGTTCGATGAGACATCGTCCGAAGCTTCATGATCCTTGTCATTAGCTTCCTCTATTGTTGGTGCAGGCGGTACTGGAACAATTTCAGGTGCTGCGCTACTCTCCAATTCAAGAGAAGGTTCAATAACCTCGTCTAGCTCTACTTTCCTCCCACTCACTTCTTTCGAGAGAAACTCCTTCTCAAGAAAGGAACCGTTCTTCATGACAAACACTTTGCCTTCGGTTCTGTGATAGAAGGTATACCCAATAGTTTCCTTAGGGTATCCTATGAAGACGCATTTCTCCGCTTTGGGTTCGAGCTTGTCCGCATCAACTTCTTGACGTAAAGCATCCCCAAACTTTAAGAAACGACAACTTAGGTTTAGCACCAAACCACAGTTCATACGGTGTCGTCTCAACGGATTTAGATGGAGCCCTATTTAAAGTGAATGCAGCGTTTTCTAATGCATAACCCCAAAATGATAACGGCAAATCAGTAAGAGACATCATCGATCGGACCATATCTAATAGGGTTCGATTTGGCTCAGACACACCATTGCTGTGGTGTTCGGGTGGCGTGAGTTGTGAAACGATTCCACTTGCTTTGAGATGCG
Organism: Avena insularis; assembly: GCA_023614405.1. Classification (NCBI taxonomy): domain Eukaryota; kingdom Viridiplantae; phylum Streptophyta; class Magnoliopsida; order Poales; family Poaceae; genus Avena; species Avena insularis. Next base: position 21,363,568 of record CM042689.1, on the reverse strand, counting down.
TGAGAAAATCATAACTCAAATATTCGCCCCCACGATCGGATAGTAGAAACTTAATCATTATTTTAATATGGTTCTCCACTTCATTCTGAAATTCTTTGAACTTTTCAAACGTTTCAGATTTATGTTTCATTAAATAGATATACCCATATCTACTCAAGTCATCGGTAAAAGTGAGAAAATAGCGATATCCACCGCGCGTCGAAACACTCATCGGTCCGCATACATCGGTATGTATGATTTCCAACAAGTCCGTTCGCTCCATCATACCGGAGAACGCGGTTTTGATCATCTTGCCCATGAGGCATGGTTCGCATGTGTCAAATGATTCAAAATCAAGAGACTCCAAAAGTCCATCAGAATGGAGTTTCTTCATGCGCTTTACACCAATATGACCTAGACAGCGATTACCACAAATAAGTAGTATTATCACTATCTACTTTGCATCTCTTAGCCTCAATGTTATGTATGTGTGTTTCATCCCTTTCGAGATTTAGAAGAAATAAACCATTCACAAGAGGTGCATGACCATAAAAGATGTTACTCATATAAATAGAACAACCATTATTCTCCGATTTAAATGAATAACCGTCTTGCAATAAACACGATCTAGAAATAATGTTCATGCTCAACGCAGGCACATAATAACATTTATTAAGGTTTAAAACTAATCCGAAGGTAAAACTAAGGAGAGCGTGCCGACGCCATCACATCAACTCTTGATCCGTTGCCAACGCGCATCGTCACCTCATCCTCGCAAAGCCGTCTATTCCTTAGCTCCAGTTTAGAGTTACAAATATTAGCAACTGAACCGGTATCAAATACCCAGGAACTACAACGAGGGCTAGTAAGGAAAACATCAATAACATGTATATCAAATATACCTTTGATGGTGCCAGCCTTCTTGTCCGCTAAGTACTTCGGACAGTTGCACTTCCAGTGACCCTTGTCCTTGCAATAGAAGCACTCAGTGTCCGGCTTGGGACCAGACCTGAGCTTCTTCTCAGCAGGGGCATTGCGCTTGCCGCCGCCTTTCTTGAAGGGCTTCTTTGCACCTTTACCTTTCTTAAAGGAGGGCTTGTTGACCATCAACACATGATTATCCTTCTTGATGTCCACCTCCGCAGCCTTCAGCTTTGCGAAGAGCTCGGTGATCGTATCGATGGAACCAATCTGATTATGAGTCACTACAAAACTTTTGTAGCTGGGAGGAGTGATTGCGAACCCTGTCAATCTTGAGCTCCTCTGGAATCTTCGATCCGAGCTTGCTCAAAGGCGTTGAGTGTAGCCCGACATCTTAATGGCGTGCTCACTAACGGAACTCCCTTCCTCCATCTTGCGTTAAAGAACTTCTCGGAGATCTCATATCTCTCGAGCGGGCCTGAGTGCGAAACATGGTTTTCAGCTCTTGAGAATCTCAAAGGGCACAGGATAGTTTTCAAAACGATTTTGAAGTTCGGTTCCATAGCAAACAACATGGTGCTCTTAATCACACCATAATCATCTTTCTTGTTGATAGACAGCTTTCTCATCAGCCGTAGCGATTCTTAGGGGGTTACCTAACGCTTTCTCAAGGACATAGTCCTTTTGTCATGAACAGAATGATTCTCGATTGCGGAACCGTTGGTGAAGTTAGACCCATTGTTTCTAAGCTTTTCTTTCAGCAAAAACGTTGAAGTTGAAGTTGGACTTAGCCATGTGATCTACAATATTTGCAAGTACAAATTAGACTATGTTCATGATAACTAGTTCAACTTTTAATCAAATTACTAGATGAACTCCCACTAAATTCAACATCCCTCAAGTTGTTTAGTGAACATGATCCAAATTCACCACACCTAATCCGATCTTCACGAGAAGAGATGTGGCTTCAATGGTGGACAACGAAGTGTCGATCATATCATTCATATGACTCATGCTTAACCTTCCGGTTCATGTGTTCCGAGGCCATGTCTGTACATGCTAGGCTCGTCAAGTTAGACCCAAGTATTTCGCTTGTGCAAAACTGGCTTGCACCCGTTGTATGTGGCGTAGAGTCTATAGCACCCGATCATCACGTGATGCTTGGACACGACGAACTTTAGCAGTGCATACTTGGGAGAACACAGTTTTATCTTGATCTTTAAGTGAGGAATCATCTTATAATGCTACCGTCGCGATCTAAGCATAATAAGATACATAAAAGATAAACATCACATGCATATAACTTTATGTGACATGGTATAGCCAATCTTCGCAATGATCTCCATCTTGTGCGTTTCGGCATGATCTCCATCACTCCACCATGATTGCCTCCACCATGAATAGCAACTACAACTATTGCTAACTACTTAGCGATAAAGTAAAGCTATTACATGGCGTATAAGAAGTTGACTCAGGTCATACACAATTATAAAGACAACCATATGGCTCACCGGTTGTGTACTCATCGACATGCAAGTCGTGAAACATTACAAAACATGATCATCGTGATACAATATACACATCACATCTTGGGCCATACCATATCACAGAAAACACTCCTGCAAAAACAAGTTAGGCGCCTCTACTTTGTTGTTGCATGTTTTACGTGGCTTATGGGAGTAGATGCTAAGAACAATTCTTACCTACGGAAAGCCACGGTGATATTATGGTTGCCAAACTCGGTGTTAATCCCATGACAACTATAGTGAGGAAAGCGGCATCCACCGGCCGCATGTGTGGTACAAGCCACACGTCAAGTCGAGCGGTCTCATGACGGCGTCGCGTAAGGTTGGCCTGGACCACTTCAATCTCACTATCCCGCGTCATAAGAAGAACACAAACAAGAGGCTTGCAACAGAAAACATCAACACCCGCAACAACCATGTTGCTCGTGAATCACATCTACGCATAGATCTAGCTCGATACCCTTTGAAGGGTTTAGCGCATAGTAAATCAAAATTTTCTCTGAGCGAGCAGAGGAAAGCCAAGATCTAATCTAGGAGATGCAAACAACGAGAGAGATTGGATTAGATCTTCATACCCTTGAATATTCGCAGTGAGCGTTAAATCGGAACGTGGGTGATGTAGTCGTACTCGCTTCTCCTCCTCGCGATCCGATCCGATCTAGCACCACAAGTGGCGGTGCCTCCGTGAGATGCACACGTGCAGCACCTCGACGTCTCCTCTTTCCTCGGACCAGCAAGTAGGGTGGAGATATGGATTGGATCTACAGCACGACGGCGTGGTGTATATGGTGGAGAATTTCTGCAGCAGGGCTTCGCCTACAAACAGTCGGGAGGGAGAGTGGAAGGCAGCAGGGCTACTAGGGCTTGGAGGAAGGTGTGTATGGGAAGGGGCGCCCTAGCCCTCTATATATAGAGGGGAGGCGGCAACCTAACCCTCCTCCAAGCCTTGGGCGGACCAAGGGAGGGAGGAGTGGGGGCTAGGATTCTATCTCTAGTTTAAGCGATTTAAACTTTCCTCTTCTAGAAATTCTATCCAGATTTAAACGATTTAAACTCTCTAGGATCGGCTGGGCCCTATGGGGCCTTGTGCCCCTATTTAATGCGGCCAGGACACTCCCTCATAGGCCCATGCCCCTCCCGGAAGGTGGGACCACGTTGGCCCCCTTCCGGAAGGTTCTAAAGCTTCCGTACAATACCGATTAACCGGAACAATTCGAACTCCAAAACTGCACGCCTTATATGAATCTTATTCTCCGGACCATTCCAAACCTCTCGTGATATCCCGGATCCCATCCGAGACTCGAACAAAATTCATAAACCAATTATCCAATCTATCCTAGCGTCGAGACACGTTAAGTGTGTGACCTGCGGGTTCGAGAATATGCGCACATGATCTTCTATCAATAATCAACAGCGGGTGCAGGCACCCATATTGACTCCACACATTCATCGATGATCATATCGGATGAACCACGATGCCAGATTCAATCAATCCCATATATATATTCCCTTCGTCTCGCGATATTTTACTTGCGAGATTCGATCGTCGGTATCGTCATACCTAGTTCAATCTCGTTCACAGCAAGTACTTTACTCGTTCCGTAATCCGATATCACTTTGTGATTAACTCCTTAACCACATGCTTGCAAGCGGTGTTGATATCGATTACCGAGTGGGCCCGAAGTATATCTCTCCGACTTGGGAGGGACAAATCCCATCTCGATACATACAACCCAACAGATACTTTCCGATCACCTGAGAGACACCTTTATGATCACCCTCTCATAGGATGACGTTTGATGACCTCAAAGCTTTCTTCCGATACCAGGGAGTTGCATTATCTCATGGTCTAAGGAATACAATATTTGACATAAGAAAAGCTTCGCAAAGACGAACACGATGACACGATCTAATTGCTTCGCTTAGTTTGGGTCTATCCACCATATCATTTTCCAATGATATGATCTCATTATCAATTGACAACTCATGTCTATGGTTAGGAAACCTTAACCATCATTGATCAATGAGCTAGTCCATAGAGGCGTACTAGGGACACGGTGTTGTTCACAAACCACACAAGTATTAATGTTTCCGCTTAATACAATTCTAGCATGGAATATAAACTTTATCATGAACAAGAATTATAATAATAACATCTTTATTATTGCCTCTAGGGCATAATTCCAACAGCACTTACCGGGCGCCAAACCACCGTGCTTCGGCTTCGCCATCTGCAGGTATAGCTAAGCGAGGAAGGCGAGGATCTCCATGTGCTCTGCATCTTCGGCGACCTCGGCGTTCTCCTCCTCCAGCAATACGGCGAGTGTCTGCTCGTCGTCAGAGTCCATGGACGAACCGGCCAAATGCCGAACACTTGGTGGGCGTGGTGGTGGGAGCTCGCAGCGAAGCCGAGCTACGGTGAAGTTTGGACGTTGGAAGCGGCGGTTGAATGGGCGGCGACTACGGCGAGCAAATCTAGAGGCGTGGGCATGTCTCGGCGTGGAGGAGCTCCGTCGGCGAAGTCATGGCGACAGAGGCGCTGAGAGCTCTTCGTCGTAGTCTGGGCGAGTGGAGTGGGGGGAGGGATGGGACTGTCTCGCCGACAGAGCTGACCCACGCCCGTTTTCGCTTCGTCCGGCGTTCCCGGGATCCTGGGAATGGCTTGGAAAGCCCGGACCAAAGTTCGTCCGAATCAGGACGAAAAGAGGTTCCTGAGAACACGATTGGGCCAAATTTCGGCGTCCGGATCTAAATTCGACGTCCGGGCCAGCATTCTGGAAATGCTAGTGGAGATGCTCTAAGACCATCCACATATATCTAATAGAACATTCCTTGTTAAAACACTACGTATGTTAATCGACCAGTTCAAATGACCATAGCCTAACTCTAAATTGTTTCCAGATAAGGCAATTATGGTGAACAAAAAAAGTAAGGAACAAACCTAACAGATCTTTCATTATCCCCCAGGACCAAAGGATTTAGTTTACAACCATTAATTTATGTGTGTAGTAAAATTCGGTAACCACATCCCTTTGCACAATATATTTGGAATTATATAAGAACGGGATTTCTATTCATATAACGGTCTGAATATTGGCAAACTCGGCGGACGGGCGCCCTCCGGCCTTTCGATCTCTAGAATAAGTCGCGAGCCGTCCATCTCCATCCTCTCCTCTTGCGTTGACTGCGTGTCCAACGCCTCAGCTCGGTTGGACATGCGTCCTCGCCGCTGCCCCGTCCGTCCGCACGCCCGACTTCCGATGCCGGCGACCTCTGCAGCCTCTTCTCGCCTTGCTGCCGCTCCAAATGAGCACCTCTCTTCTCAGGTCGCCACAACGCACGAGCCGGTCGATGCCTAGGTCGCCTAGAAGCTGACCTCTACTCAATCCAGCTCGCCTCCCGACGAGGTCGCTGTCCAGCTTGCTATTCCGCCCTCTACTCCCTGCGTCACGGACGAGCTTCTATTCCAGGTCGCTGGCATAGATCTAGACAGGTCATCATTAAGCTGGCCCTCCACACGCATCTGATTAGTAGAAAATACCCAACATCTCTCTCCTCTCTTCACGCAACTAGTTCCTTTGTGCTCTCGCGTAGTAATTAAAATGAAATGCTGAATCGAATGCGCTAATCTCTCCCATTTCCTCTTTGCACATTGTTCCTCTCGCAATTTTTATCCCATTGTTTCTAAAAGTAAAAGAGCAATCGGATCCCCAGGTTTCTTCTCCACCGCAGCCGACGACGAGCTCCTTCTACCGGACTCCATGGCGCCGTCGGGGACGAACCATTTGGCAACACCAAGGAGGGAACCCCGACGAGAAGCTCCACAGAGGGCCTCCGTCTTGGAGGTTGGAGATTGCGCAAACACGGCGCAAATCGGTCGCCCTTCAACCATAGCAGGCATGTGTCGTGAAAGAGGGCAACCCGACGAGAATATACCAAGACCGGTGGCTGGTTGTCCAAGCCTGGCGGGAAGTGTGAACGTATGATGTTAGTCAGCTTAAAATAAAATAAAATCTTATAGATCAAATTATTTGTCCGATTTAAGATTCATTTTCACTGTTGGACTAGTCGTGATGTAATCTTTAAAACTAGATCACATGTTGATATGTTTCGATGAAACTTTTTTTGGACAAAAAGATAATCATCCCTAACACGTGAGTTATCCATGTCATAATATATTAATTATTCACCTTGCAAAACATAAGTTATCCACCATATAAACTTGTTATAGAGGCGTTCTCGCATACGTGTTAATCAAGTTTAATTAAAACGAGGTAGTCTAGGTGTTAAGGTACCGAGACTTTACTGATGTCGATGCGTTAGCATAGAGCGATGAAGATTGGGTACCCAACACCCTTCAAGGCTTTATCACCCATACGCCACGGTTCGATGATGAGCGATGACGAGCCGCAAGACTACCGGTTGCGCGTTGTGTTTCTTAATTACGACTTAGGGTGGTGGGTGTTTTAATGATACGGCATAAGACCTCATTTATTATATCATATGCAAAAAAGTTTAGATTTTTTTAAATTATGTTTGATGTTTGACACGGTAGCCATTCAAGATTTAGTCGCGCGTATGCGCCGAGAGCGATAACGTGCGACGAAGTCTAGCCGCTAGAATAATATTTATATTCTATCTATGGTTAATTTTTATACGGTTTTGCTAAAAGTCAGGCGTATGATTTTAAGTTAAGTCAGTTGCCTCTCTCATCATTGGATATACTTTTTCTATTCGTGTAATGTGGGTTAAACATGAGTTGTAACTAGGTTGTAATCGAGAAGTTAATGAGTTGCAACTAGGTTGCAACTGAGAATTTATATAAATTTTGTAACTGAGAAGCTAATAAGTTACAGCTAGGTTGCAACACTGTGGATATACTTCAAATTTAGACAAATTTAAGTCAACTAATATGAGTCAAAGAAAATAATACAAATAAAAGAAGACGGATATATTCTTAAAAAAATGAAGACAAAAAAGAATAAACTATTTCTTTCCTACCAAGCCGGCCGTGCGTGGTTGGCCGGCCGGCCAGTTCTATATCAATATGTTCTAGTCTTTTATTAGAGCATAATAAAATTGCACGTCAACGTTAATCTCTACTAGCAACGAAGATTGCCAAGACGGTACCAAGGATGGGCCCCTATGTATGTGGAACCTTGGCCATCGCCATGTTCGCGATGGGTCAGAGCCGACCCTGTCGACTTGGCCCTGGCGTTCTACTTGTTGTTTCTTGTTTGCCGCCCGTCATGACGACTCCCGGCGTACGGACTACGCCAGACGCTGGCCGGAGAAGGGTCTCCACGAGCTGTCTCCGAAGCAGAGGTTTTGAACTATGCGCCGAACGGAAGTAGTTCCTCTGTTTGAAAATATAAGATATTTTAGCTCTATGAAAATAATATATTTAGATTTTTTTAGTATATAGGTTTGAAAAGGTTTAGAATAAACCTATACACTAAAATAGTTATAAATTCATTAGCTTCACAAAGATAAAACATCTTATATTTTAAAACAGAGGAAGTACTTAGTAGCAATTGTCACGTTTTCCTCTTCGAGCAAATTATTTTTGATAAAATGATTTGTTGTCGTTGTCATCAAAATCGACGAGCAAGTACTGTTATACTCCCTCTGTTTAGAAATACAATATGTTTTAGGCTTGTGAAGTAAATATATTTAAACACCTTCTAATCTAATACTTCATCCGTCCAAGAATAGATGTCTCAAATTTAACAAAATTTGAATGAATCTAGACACTCTTTAGTATGTAGATTCATCTAAAATTTGAAAAATCCAAGACATCTATTTTTGAACTGAGGAAGTATATAAGTTCATTAGCTTCACTAACTAAAAGCTAAAAATTTCCAAACGGAGGGGATACCATTTGTATAACCGGAGAAGGGTCTCCACCAGCTGTCCCCGGAGCAGAGGGTTTGAACTATGCGCCGAACGGGAGTAAGAGTACGTTTTTCGAAAAATCGCTTTAGCGGACGAGCTATGTGTAGCTCTCTATCCTGACCGCGCATGCCGCCTCATGATTCTCACCGTTGGCGTATTCAATGTCAGCTCGGCCCTCTGATAATCTGTATAGGAGCGTATTTTATATCCACGCGCCCCCCTCTAGAACATGTCTCATCTGAGCTGCCGTGATGTATGCAGTATGCTCCATCTTTTTGCATCAAAGCCTCGCCAAGCTTATTGTCGGTCAGCTAGCTGGTACATAAAGTCACAACTATATAGTACTATTTCTATTATTTTTATAAGCATTGTTTCACGAGAGCGGATTTGCCCCCGGACACCAGTGTGTACTTGATTTAACTTTTTACCTTTTTTGTACTTTTGGTATCAAAATTCATAAAATTTATTCGGGGATACATGTATATGGTTCGATAACCATAACAAATTTTGGTAGAAAGCTCGTTTCATCTTGGGCCACAGGAAAAAATAAATTTCTAACTATACGTAGGAGCAAAAATCATATTCTTCTATTAGAAAATTATCTTTTTGTATTTCCCAAAATACAACATATTTTTTCTGAAATTTCTACCATACCTTCAGAATGTTTTCGTGGCAGTGCCTAATTGTTTTCAGATTTTTTAGATTTTTGGATATAGGCTTTTCAATTATTTAAAGAAAAAGACACCATGGTGCCCGGGTGCTACTATGGGTTTTCTGGGTATCACGGCTACCTAGGATTTACTAGTCCCTCCGCCTTAAAATGTATGTCATGGGTTTGTCAAAATTTGGATAAATCTATATATATTAATAGTGTTTAAATTTATTTAAATTTTAATAAATCTGCGACATCTGTTATAATCGTGTGAAAATTGCTATTGGCTCATGAGCTTCCTAGGGCCATATTATTATTATTATTTTTTAACCACATTTGAATCTCAAAGAAATTTGAAATAACATATGAGTACATCTACTACACATTTAATATGTATGACTAAATTTTCAACCAAATGTGTTATTATTTATGATCTACACAAAATACTAATATGATGATAAAAAACAAGCGTTTTTTTCATGTTAAGAGCCATAATTTTGTCATTGTATGTAGTCCAAAATTCGAATATTTCGACACGAAACATTGCAAATCTATAGATAATGTAAATATGTATACACGTATCCAAAACCCTATATTTTTAAAACATCTAAGTACCATTTTTTACATTTTTTCTAAATACTGGGCTCCATGGCCCAGGCTCCAAAACGACTCTGTAATCATGTTTATTTTTTCGAATGTTTATAAAAAAAGTTGAAAGAACATGTTGGGCCCCCATGTGTGGTTTTGGTAATTAATGACAATCTTTATGGACTAATGTGTGTATTAAGTTATACTTGTAGGATTTGTAGATTTGTCCATTCATCGCTTGGAGCATGTGTTGGCTTCAAGGTCGATGAAATGCAAAGAAGATATGTTGTGCAAGCTCAATATGCGAGGTCGGTGATGAGGAATCAAGAAAGGCGTTCCATCTTGAGAAGGTCAAGTTCGTCTACATCGAGATCAATGCTCAAGGCAAAGGTATAATCTTGATAGGTTTTTCCTTTTGCCGGTCTCTTGTTGTGTGTAGGAGACCGGGTTTAGGATAGATAACCGTACTATCAAGAGGGGCTCTCGTATGAGTAATTCAGTCACATCGTTCCGAGAGAGCTCAAACCTTTGCATACTTGCATCATCGTATTTGGTTGTTATTTGCTCTTATCCATGTGAGGATATAGAGCTTGTGGTAATCTCCATAACAAGCTCTTGTTCATCAAAATCGGATCTTCCGTTTGTATCTTGTTGCGATTTTGATTTATGCGGCTTTTCGGTTTCTCACCAAGTGAGGTATCTCACATTATATTACTTGATACATTCTTACTTGGTGATAATCAATATTTCCACTTTTTATAGGGTAGCACTTGTCGTCCTCTATCCAACGCAATTGGAATTGGGTCAATCGGAGCTACCGTTTAAAAGTTATGACCGTTTGAATATTTGTCGTTTTAATTCTAAAAAGAAAAAGAAAAAACAGTGTTACTGGGCCGTCCGGTACTACCGGGCCCAGTACCGGACGCGCCTGACCCAGCCTGCCCACTTCAGTCTGGCCGGGTACCTTTTTCCTTTCCGGCCCAGGTAGCCTTGCCAGCCCAGATCTCCCACTCGCGCCGCTCGTTTTGCTCTCGATCTGCACCCCGCGTTGACCCTGCACGCCGCCGCTCGCTTCGCGTGCCCGCGCGCGTTCCCCGCTGGGCCCAGCCGCTGCCGCTCCTGCGCTGTGCACTCGCCGCGTCGCACGCGCGCGCTGCGCCGGCCCGCGCGGGCCCCGCTGCTGCCGCATGCGCTGCTGCTTGCGTCCTGCGCGCTAGCTGCCTAGCTGCTGCGCCGCTGCTGTGCTGCCGCTGCTAGCTGCTACGCTGCGCTGCTGCTGCGCGCGCGCGTTGACGCACTGCTGGCTGCTGCGCTACCTCGCTTGCAGCGCTCTGGCTCCACTGGCCCCGCCCTGCTGCATCTCCCTGCCCTGCGCGATGCGTTGGCTGCTTCGATTTTTCCCTGGCATTTGCAGTTTACCGGACCAAACCGGTACTACCGGACCGTCCAGAAAATACCCCAACGGCCATATTTTGGCTAGCCCTATATAAGTCTTTTGTCCATTTTCATTTAGGGTTGCTTCTTCCTTCTCCTTTTGTCTAAGCTTTGCCCCCATTTGCCTTACTCTTTGAGCTTGATTTTTACTCACCCCTCCATTGATTCTTGCATATATTTGAGGGGTAGTTGGAGGAGATCTAGATCTACGTTTTGACCTAACCGATTCATCTCTTTGTGAGTGCATCTTTGGGGATCTAGATTTTGGGGGATTTTGTGTCTCTCTTTGATTCCTCCTCTCTTGTTCCCCCAATAGCTTTAGTAGCTTTGTTGGAACTTGAGAGTGGCGGATTTGAGCATCTTTGTGGTGTTCTTGCCATTTGCATTTGGTGCATCGGTTTGAGTTCTCCTCGGAGGATTTGGTTTGAGTTGCTCATTGGAGCTTGTCCCTCTTGGGTTCTTGGAACCCTAGACGATTTTGTGGCCTTGGTGGCATTTGTTGAGGTCTTTTGTGGCGTTTGTTGGGAGCCTCTAAATAAGTTGTGGAGAAGTGCCCCAACCTTGTGAGAGGTTCCGGTTGCCACCGACAAGTGCACCGATAGTGGAAGCGTGAATCGATCCCATTGGGGTGAGATTCACCGGAGAATAAGGGAGGCCTTTTGTGGCGTTGGTGGTTTGATACCACCCCCTCTCCAAACAAGACGTACTCCATGTTGGGAGGAACTCGGTAAAATATCGGTGTCCCCGCGTGCCCCGGTTATCTCTATACCCGAGCTCTTTACTTATGCACTTTACATTGTGATAGCCTTCGTGCTTGAAGTAATATATATCTTGCTCTCACTTTGTTGCTTGTATTGCTTAGCATAAGTTGTTGGTGCACATAGGTGAACCTTAGTTGTTCTAGGTTATGCTTAACAAAGTAAACACTAGTTTTATTCCGCCTTTGTTGAGCCACTATAGGAAAAGTTTTAATCGCCTATTCACCCCCCTCTAGGCGACATCCGTATCCTTTCAATTGGTATCAGAGCCCGGTCTCTCATTTTAGGCTTCACCGCCTTGAGAGTAAAGATGTCGGCTAGGGGATTAGTGCACAAGGACACGCTCACATTCGATGGCACAAATTATGATGTTTGGAATATTCGCATGCTTAATTTATTTCGGGAAATTCACCCAATTATCGAGGGCTATCTATATGTGGGTTTCTCTTCTCCTATGGATACCCAAAACGAATCTTTAGAGGAGAAGTTGAACTCTCATATAGATGCTCTAGCTACTAAAATTCTTTTGCATGTTGTGAGCAATGTAGTTCTTTAAATCTATCATGCCTTATTCAAGCTCGTGAGATATGGACCAAGCTTCAAGATAAATATAGCAAGTCCAACATTATTGAGGATGATTGTGTTGCTTCCACTTCCGGTCGAGATGAGTTCTCATCGTCTACCACTTCACCAACATGTGATTTTTCACAAGGTAATGATATGGTGAGTGGTGATAGAAATTGCAATATGGATAGTGTGTTCACTATTTGTAATCCCTCATATCTATCTAGTTACAATGATCTATCTTTGGACCTTAACACTCTAGCACTCAAAATTCCTCACGTGATTGTGTTAATAGTCCTTGCGTATCATGTAGAAATGACTTGAACAAATCTCATGATGATATGCTCATGTTGTCTTGTTGCCATGATAAAAATGCTTCTATTTCCTCTAGTGCTTGTGTTGCTAACCATGTAGAGGAAAATGAAGATTCTATGGGCCAAGACAAGGTCTTGAAGAGAGCTACAAGTGCAATCTCATCATCACCTTCCACCGGTTCTCACATGTGCCTTATGGCTAAGGGAACAAAGGTAACCTCTTTGAATCCCATTGTATCTCATGATGATGATGAGGTTGAGAATGATAATTATGATTATAGAGGTAAGTATGATATTACCTCTATTAAGAAAATGTGAGAGGTTGTCTATAGTGCTCTCTACAAAAATAAAATTGCTTCCTCCAACCTTCTTGAAATCTTGAATTATGCTATAGAAGGCAATGATCTTATTGAGGAGCAAGAAAACATAATTGATGAAAAGTTTGCGCTTGAGCGTGAGTATTCTAATGAAATTGCTCAAGTAAAGTACTCCCTTGAAGAAGAACAAACTGAAGGGTTTCGCAGCATAGTAAATCAAAAAAATTCTACGGATGCGAACGGGAAAGACAAGATCTAATCTAGGAGATGCAAACAACGAGGGAGATTAGATGAGATCTTCATACCCTTGAAGATTCGCTGCAGGAGCGTTAAATCGGAGCGTGGGTGATGTAGTCGTACTTCTCCTCCTCGCGATCCGATCCGATCTAACACCGCAAGTGGCGATGCCTCGAGAGATGCACGTGCGGCACCTCGGCGTCTCCTCCTTCCTCGGTCCAGCAAGTATGGTGGAGAGCGGATTGGATCTACAACTGACGGCCAGGTGCAAGTGGTGGAGAGTTTCTGCGTGAGGCTTCGCCTATGTGCGGTCGGGAGGAGAGAGGAGGCGGCAGGCGGCTAGGGTTGTGGAGGAGGTGCACCCCAGCCCTCTTTATATAGAGGGTGGGCAGCCAGCCTAGCCCCTCCCAAGCCCTAGGCGGCCAAGGAGGGAGGAGTGGGGGCAAGTTTCCTTCTAGAAGCTCCCTAGGGTTTCCCCTAGGTTTGGTCGGCTGGGCCCTATGGGGCCTTGTGCCTGGCCCAATCTTGACCAGGGCACTCCCTCATAGGCCCATGCCCCCTCTCGGCAGGTGGGGCCACGTTGGTCCCCTTCCGGAAGGTTCTAGAAGCTTCCGGTACAATACCGATTAACCCGAAACAATTTCGAACTCCAAAAACTGCATTGCCTTATATGAATCTTATTATCGGACCATTCCGGAACCTCTCGTGATGTCCGGATCCCATCAAGACTCGAACAAAAACTCATAAACCAATTATCCAATCTATCCTAGCGTCGAGACACGTTAAGTGTGTGACCCTTGTTCGAGAATATGGACATGATCTTCTATCAATAATCAATAGCGAGTGCAAACCCATATTGACTCCACATTCATCGATGATCATATCGTATGAACCACGATGCCAGGATTCAATCAATCCCATATATATATTCCCTTCGTCTCGCGATATTTTACTTGCCCGAGATTTGATCGTCGGTACCGTCATACCTAGTTCAATCTCGTTCACAGCAAGTACTTTACTCGTTCCGTAATCCGATATCACTTTGTGAGTAACTCCTTAACCACATGCTTGCAAGCGGTGTTGATATCAATTACCGAGTGGGCCCGAAGTATATCTCTCCGACTTGGGAGGGACAAATCCCATCTCGATACATACAACCCAACAGGTACTTTCCGATCACCTGAGAGACACCTTTATGATCACCCTCTCATAGGATGACGTTTGATGACCTCAAAGCTTTCTTCCGATACCAGGGAGTTGTATTATCTCATGGTCTAAGGAATACAATATTTGACATAAGAAAAGCTTCGCAAAGACGAACACGATGACACGATCTAATTGCTCCGCTTAGTTTGGGTCTGTCCATCATATCATTCTCCCAATGATTATGATCTCATTATTAATTGACAACTCATGTCTATGGTTAGGAAACCTTAACCATCATTAATCAATGAGCTAGTCCATAGAGGCATACTAGGGACACGGTGTTGTTCACAAACCACACAAGTATTAAAGTTTCCGCTTAATACAATTCTAGCATGGAATATAAAATTTATCATGAACAAGAATTATGACAATAACATCTTTATTATTGCCTCTAGGGTATAATTCCAACAGTCTCCCACTTGCACTAGAGTCAATAATCTAGTTTACATTTGGCAACAATCTCACACCCATGGCACTAAGGTGCTGATCATGTTTTACACGTGGAAGAGGTTTAGTCAATGGATCTGCGACATTCAGATCTGTATGTACTTTGCTAATCTTGATCTCCATCTATATAATCTCGGATTATATGAAACTTGCAGTTGATATGCTTGGTCTTTGGATGATATCTTGGTTCCTTAGCGAGTGCTATGGCACGATGTTGTCACAATATCTCCGTGGGTCCAATGCACTTGGAACCACAAGCTCGATGATGAAGTTCTGATCCAAACTCCTTCACTTGGCCTTCGGCGACCATGTATTCCGCTTCTCATGTAGATCCGCGATCACGCTTTGCTTGCAGCTTCTCGACTCCACAGCTCCTCCATTCAAAATATAAACGTATCACAATGCGAGATTTAGAATCATCCTTGTCGGTGTCGAAACTAGCGTCGACGTAACCTTTTATGACGAGCTGTTCATCACCTCCATAGACTAAGAACATTTCTTTAGTACTATTTAGGTACTTTAGGATGTTATTCACGGCTGTCCAGTGTTCCACTCCTACATCACTTTGATATCTGCTCGTCAAACTAAGAGCATTGGACACATCCGGTCTAGTACACAGCATGGCATACATGATAGAACCTATAGTCGAGGCATAAGGCACTTTGCTCATAGCTTCTATCATTTCATGGTGGACCGAGCCTTGCTCAATATCTTACCTGACAACATAGGCACTGAACCTTTCTTTGCCTTATCCATTCTGAACCTTTTCAGAACTTTGTCTAGGTATGTACTCTGGCTTAAGCTATCAGGCGTCTTTGTCTATCTCTATAGATTTTGATGCCCAATATATAAGCAGCTTCACCTAGGTCTTTCATTGAAAAATACTTGTTCAAATAACTCTTCACATCGTTAAGCATGTTAATGTCATTTGCAATAATCAATATGTCATCCACATATAGTACCAAAAATGTCACTGAGCTCCCACTCACTTTCTTGTAGATACAAGCTTTGTAGCAATTTGGAACAAATCCAAAGCTCTTGATCACTTGATCAAAACGAAGGTTCCAACTCCGAGATGCTTGCTTCAGTCCATAAATGGAACGCTGAAGTTTGCACTTTATCGACATCCTTAGGATCGATAAAACCTTGGGTTGCATCATATACAACTCTTTATCAATGTTGCCATTGAGGAACGCAGATCTTGACATCCATCGCCATATTTCATAATCATGAAAGCGCAACAATTGCTAATAAAATCTGAATGGACTTAAACATCGCTACGGAGAGAAAGTCTCATCGTAGTCAACACCTTGAACTTGTCGAAAACCTTTCGCGACAAGTGCTTTATAAACGGTAACATTACCATCGCGTCCGTTTTCTTCTTGAAGATCCATTTGCACTCAACGGCCTTTCGGTCGCTAGGAGGGTCCACCAAAGTCCATACTTGGTTTTCGCTCATGGACCCCAATTCGGATTTCATGGCCTCTAGCCATTTCTCAGAGTCTGGGCTCATCATCGCTTCCTCATAGTTCGTAGGTTCACTGTCTTCTACCAACAAGACAGTCAAGACAGGGTTGTCGTACCACTCAGGAGGGGCACGCGACCTTGTCGACCTGCGATGTTCAATAGCAGCATCGTCCGAAGATTCATGATCCTTGTCATTAGCTTCCTCTATTGTTGGTGCGGTGACCTTTGGAACAATTTCAGGTCTTTGTGCTACTCTCGAATTCAAGAGAATGTTAAACATCCTCGTCTAGCTATAATTTCCTCCAACTAACTTATTTCGAGAAACTCCTTCTCAAGAAAGGAACCGTTCTTCACAACACTTTGCCTTCGATTACGTGATAGAAGGTATACCCAATAGTTTCCTTAGGGTATCCTATGAAGACGCATTTCTCCGCTTTGGGTTCGAGCTTGTCCGGCATCAACTTCTTGACGTAAGCTTCGCATCCCCAAACTTTAAGAAATGACAACTTAGGTTTAGTACCAAACCACAGTTCATACGGTGTCGTCTCAACGGATTTAGATGGTGCCCTATTTAAAGTGAATGCAGCGGTTTCTAATGCATAACCCCAAAATGATAACGGCAAATCAGTAAGAGACATCATCAATCGGACCATATCTAATAGGGTTCGATTCCGGCGTTCAGACACACCATTGCGCTGTGGTGTTCCGGGTGGCGTGAGTTGCGAAACGATTCCGCTTGCTTTAAGATGCGTGAGAAAATCATAACTCAAATATTCACCTCCACGATCAGATCGTAGAAACTTAATCTTTCTGTTATGATGGTTCTCCACTTCATTCTGAAATTCTTTGAACTTTTCAAATGTTTCAGATTTATGTTTCATTAAATAGATATACCCATATCTACTTAAGTCATCGGTAAAAGTGAGAAAATAGCGATATCCACCGCGCATCGAAACACTCATCGGTCCGCATACATCGGTATGTATGATTTCCAACAAGTCCGTTGCTCGCTCCATCATTCCGAAGAACGGGGTTTTGATCATCTTGCCCATGAGGCATGGTTCGCATGTGTCAAATGATTCAAAATCAAGAGACTCCAAAAGTCCATCAGAATGGAGTTTCTTCATGCGTTTTACACCAATATGACCTAGACGATAGTGCCACAAATAAGTAGTATTATCACTATCTACTTTGCATCTCTTAGCCTCAATGTTATGGATGTGTGTTTCATCCCTTTCGAGATTCAGAAGAAATAAACCATTCACAAAAGGTGCATGACCATAAAAGATGTTACTCATATAAATAGAACAACCATTATTCTCAGATTTAAATGAATAACCGTCTTGCAATAAACACGATCCAGAAATGATGTTCATGCTCAATGCAGGCACATAATAACATTTATTGAGGTTTAAAACTAATCCCGGAGGTAAAACTAAGGAGAGCGTGCCGACGGCCATCACATCAACTCTTGATCCGTTGCCAACGCGCATCGTCACCTCATCCCTCGCAAGCCGACGTCTATTCCGTAGCTCCTGTTTCGAGTTACAAATATTAGCAACTGAACCAGATCAAATACCCGAGCACTACAGCGAGGGCTAGGGCTAAGGCAAACATCAATAACATGTATATCAAATATACCTTTGATGGTGCCAGCCTTCTTGTCCGCTAAGTACTTGGACGATTGCACTTCCGATGACCCTTGTCCTTGCAATAGAAGCACTCGGTGTCCGGCTTGGGTCCGGACTTGAGCTTCTTCTCGGCAGGGCAACGCTTGTCACGCCTTTCTTGAAGGGCTTCTTTGCACCCTTACCTTTCTTGAAGGTGGGGGGCTTGTTGACCATCAACACATGATTATCCTTTTTGATGTCCACCTTCGCAGCCTTCAGCTTTGCGAAGAGCTCGGTGATCGTATCAGTGGAACTAATCTGATTGTGAGTCACTACAAAACTTTTGTAGCTGGGAGGGAGTGATTGCAGAACCCTGTCAATCTTGAGCTCCTATGGAATCTTGCAGTCCAGTTGCTCAAGGCGTTGAGTGTAGCCCGACATCTTTATGGCGTGCTCACTAACGGAACCCCCTTCCTCCATATTGCAGTTAAAGAATTTCTCAGCAATCTCATATCTCTCAGAACGGGCCTGAGTCTGAAACATGGTTTTCAGCTCCTCAAGAATCTCAAAGGGCCCGGGATAGTATTCAAAACGGTTTTGAAGGTCCGATTCCATAGCAAACAACATGGTGCTCTTAATCACACCATAATCATCTTTGCGCGACTGATAGACAGCTTTCTCATCAGCCAACGAATCTACAGCAGGGGCGTCACCTAGCGCATTCTCAAGGACATGGTCCTTTTGACCGCCAGAGAGAATGATTCTCAGATTGCGGAACTAGTTGGTGAAGTTAGACCATTGTTTCTAAGCTTTTATTTCTCAACGAAAACATTGAAGTTGAAGTTGGACTTAGCCATTTGATCTACAATATTTGCAAGTACAAATTAGACTATGTTCATGATAACTAGTTCAACTTTTAATCAAATTACTAGATGAACTCCCACTAAATTCAACATCCCTCAAGTTGTTTAGTGAACACGATCCAAATTCACCACACCTAATCCGATCTTCATGATAAGAGATGTGGCTTCAATGGTGGACAACGAAGTGTCGATCATATCATTCATATGACTCATGCTTAACCTTTCGGTTCATGTGTTCCGAGGCCATGTCTGTACATGCTAGGCTCGTCAAGTCAAACCCAAGTATTTCCGCGTGTGCAAAAACTGGCTTGCACCCGTTGTATGTGAGCGTAGAGTCTATAGCACCCGATCATCACGTGATGCTTGGACACGACGAACTTTCATAGCAGTGCATACATGGGAGAACACAGTTTTATCTTGATCTTTAAGTGAGGAATCATCTTATAATGCTACCGTCGTGATCTAAGCATAATAAGATACATAAAAGGATAAACATCACATGCATATAACTTTATGTGACATGGTATAGCCAATCTTCGCGCAATGATCTCCATCTTGTGCGTGCCGGCATGATCTCCATCACTCCACCATGATTGCCTCCACCACGAATAGCAACTACAACTATTTCTAACTACTTAGCGATAAAGTGAAACTATTACATGGTGTATAAGAAGTTGACACACAGGTCATACACAATTATAAACACAACCATATGGCTCCTGCCGGTTGTGTACTCATCGACATGCAAGTCGTGAAACATTACAAAACATGATCATTGCATACAACATACACATCACATCTTGGGCCATACCATATCACAGAAAACACTCCCTGCAAAAACAAGTTAGACGCCTCTACTTTGTTGTTGCATGTTTTACGTGGCTTATGGGAGTAGAAAGCTAAGAACGATTCTTATCTACGGAAAGCCACAATGGTGATATTATGGTTGCCAAACTCCGGTATAAATCCCATGAAAACTATAGTGAGAGAAACTGGCATCCACCAGCCGCATGTGTGGAACAAGCCACACGTCAAGTGCGGAGCCGGTCTCATGACGGCGTCGTAAGGTTGGCCTGTACCGCTTCAATCTCACTATCCCGCGTCATAAGAAGAACACAAACAAGAGGCTTGCAACAGAAAACATCAACGCCCGCAACAACCATGTTGCGTTATACTCGTGAAACACATCTATGCATAGATCTAGCTTTGATACCACTGAAGGGTTTCGTAGCATAGTAAATCAAAAAAATTCTACGGATGCGAACGGGAAAGCCAAGATCTAATCTAGGAGATGCAAACAACGAGGGATATTAGATGAGATCTTCATACCCTTGAAGATTCGCACAGCGGAACGTGGGTGATGTAGTCATACTCGCTTCTCCTCCTCGCGATCCGATCCGATCCGATCTAACACCGCAAGTGGCGATGCCTCCGAGAGATGCACACGTGCGGCACCTCGACGTCTCCTCCTTCCCCGGTCCAGCAAGTATGGTGGAGAGACGGATTGGATATACAACGCAACAGCGCGGTGCAAGTGGTGGAGAGTTTCTACAGCAGGGCTTCGCCTATGTGCAGTCGGGAGGGAGAGAGAGGAGGGCAGCAGGGCAGCTAGGGTTGTGGAGGAGGTGTAGGAGGGGGTGCGCCCCCAGCCATCTTTATATAGAGGGGTGGGCGGCCAGCCCTAGCCCCTCCCCCAAGCCCTAGGCCGGCGACCAAGGAGGGAGGAGTGGGGGGCAAGTTTCCCCCCCTTCTAGAAGCTCCCCTAGGGTTTCCCCTAGGTTTGGCCGGCTGGGCCCTATGGGGCCTTGTACCCCTGGCCCAATGCGGCCAGGGAACTCCCTCATAGGCCCATGCTCCCTCCCGGCAGGTGGGGCCACGTTGGTCCCCTTCCGGAAGGTTCTAGAAGCTTCCGGTACAATACCGATTAACCCGAAACAATTTCAAACTCCAAAAACTGCATTGCCTTATATGAATATTATTCTTCGGACCATTCCGGAACCTCTCGTGATGTTCCGGATCCCATCCGAGACTCCGGACAAAAAATCATAAACCAATTATCCAATCTATCCTAGCGTCGAGACACGTTAAGTGTGTGACCCTTCGGGTTCGAGAATATGCAGACATGATCTTCTATCAATAATCAGCAATGGGTGAAACCCATATTGACTCCCACACATTCATCGATGATCATATCGGATGAACCACGATGCCAGGATTCAATCAATCCCATATATATATTCCCTTCGTCTCGCGATATTTTACTTGCCCGAGATTTGATCGTCGGTACCGTCATACCTAGTTCAATCTCGTTCACAGCAAGTACTTTACTCGTTCGTAATCCGATATCACTTTGTGAGTAAATCCTTAACCACATGCTTGCAAGCGGTGTTGATATCGATTACCGAGTGGGCCCGAAGTATATCTCTCCGACTTGGGAGGGACAAATCCCATCTCGATACATACAACCCAACAGGTACTTTCCGATCACCTGAGAGACACCTTTATGATCACCCTCTCATAGGATGACGTTTGATGACCTCAAAGCTTTCTTCCGATACCAAGGAGTTGTATTATCTCATGGTCTAAGGAATACAATATTTGACATAAGAAAAGCTTCGCAAAGACGAACACGATGACACGATCTAATTGCTCCGCTTAGTTTGGGCCTGTCCATCATATCATTCTCCCAATGATATGATCTCATTATTAATTGACATCTCATGTCTATGGTTAGGAAACCTTAACCATCATTAATCAATGAGCTAGTCCATAGAGGCATACTAGGGACACGGTGTTGTTCACAAACCACACAAGTATTAAAGTTTCCGCTTAATACAATTCTAGCATGGAATATAAACTTTATCATGAACAAGAATTATAATAATAACATCTTTATTATTTCCTCTAGGGCATAATTCCAACACAAACCACCAAAGAATCTCTTGAGGAGACTTTTACTCTAGAATTATCTAGAGTAAAGGAATACCATGATAGAGAACTTGCGGTGGATAACTTCTTCAAGATTAAAAATGATGATCTTGAAGTTGCTTATGCTAAACTTGTTGAGGATTTTAAGCACCTCGAAAATGGCTCTCGGGTCATTAAGAGGGAGCTCATCAAACTCACCGAGTCACATGAGCAACTTAAAGCTTCATATTTAAAAGATCTTGACAAGTTGCCCTCACCTCTTGCTAATAATAATGATGCTTGTGCTACTAACTCTATTTCCTGTGAAGCATCTATTTTGAAGGAGAATGTTGAGCTAAAGGCTCAACTTGCTTTGCTAACTAGCAACTATGGGAAATTAGAAGAAAGTCATGTTAAGCTCTCGAGCTCGCATGAGGATCTTCTAGTCTCCCATGGTAGGCTAAAGTTAGCTCATGATGTCATCATGTCAAAGGTAACATCTAGTGGGCCTCATGTGGACATTAGCACTATATCTACTCCAAATGTTATATTGCCATGTGCTAGTCCTTGTAATTCATCCTCTCACAACCATGCTATATCTCTTGATGAATTACATTCCGTGCCTTGTTGCTCTAACAATGTAGCATCTACTTAAATGGGTCATCAAGGGAAGGCCGCACTCAACAAAATCTTGAGTGTGCAAAAATCCCCCAATGACAAGAGTGGGCTTGGATTCAACTCCAATGTCAAGAACAAGTCCACTATCAAGTTTAAGCACAAGGACAACAAGAAGAATGGCCAAGATCGAGTCAAGAATCCGGCCAACATTGTTTGCTTCAAGTGCAAGGAAGAAGGGCACCATGTTAGATCTTGCCCATTGAAGAAAAAGTCCCTTGGCAAGAAGCAACAAGGGAAGCAGCCTCAAGCTCTACATATTCTTAGAGATTGGCCTCCTCTTAAGAAGACTCAAGCTCTTCCTCAAGTTGTTTCTTCATCCAAAAAGAAAGATGGCAAGAGTAGAACTTGCTGTAGGGTTTCGTAGCATGGAAAACAAAAATTTTCTATCGCATACAAAAAAACAAGCCAAGATCTATCTACTAGATTGTAGCAACGAGTCGATGGAATAACTCACCCTCGAAGATTCCAAAGTGTTTAACGAGAGCGGATTCTCGTGGGTGATGTAGTCGTACTCTTCCCGATCTCAAGATCGCGTAGACGATCCTTCCGGCATTGCGTTCGGCAGCGCTCCAAGATCGGTCACCGTTGATTTTCGACGAAGACCTTCCTCTCCTTGTTCCAGGTGGCGGAGGTTGTAGCACTCTCCTCGCGATTCCGGCGACCTGTGACGTGGTACCGAAAGTAGAGGGGAGATCTCGCAGGGCTTCGCCTTAAGCCGGAGCGAGTATGGTGGACTATGAGAGAGCTCCTCGGCGATCTAGGGTTTAGACACACCAAGGAGGAGGTGCTAGGGCCGGCGGCTAGGTCTTGGGGCTTGCCCAAGTCGGTGACTAGGGAGCCTAGGCGGAGGCACAGGAGGTGGCGGCCAGGCTGGGCTTTGGGGGGGAACTTGTGTACTAGGAGGGCACCCTGCCTCCCTTTATAGGTGGAGGCGGCCAAGGGAGAGTCCCTCCCCAACTCGGATCCCTAGTGGGCGGCGGTGGAGGAACTCCTCCCCAACTCGATTTCCACTTCCTCCACTTTCCAAAATAGCCGTTTGACTTTTCAAATTGGCGTTTGACTTTTCAAACTAGGATTTGATTAAACCCTTTATTTTGTTCAGCGATGACACCTAGTACATGATGCAATCATTCCAACTTGGTACGACACATTCATGTACCCTTCCCCTTCGGAGTGTCGGACCTTCCGGAACCTTCTAGAACATTCCCGATGAAAACATCGGAACCATTCTCCAACTCCGAAATAGGACTTTCCTTATATGAATCTTATTCTCCGGACCATTCCGGATCTCCTCGTGATATCCCAGATCCCATCTGAGACTCCGAACAACATTCGGTCTCTTACTCATCATTCCATAACTACTCAAACAACGTCGAATCCTTAAGTGTGTCTCCCTACGGTTCGTGAATTATGCAGACATGATCGAGACACTTCTCCGAACAATAACCAATAGAGTAATCTGGAAATTCATATGGCTCCCACATATTTCTACGATTACTTTGCGATCGAATGAACCACTTACATACATACCAATTTCCCTTTGTCTCACGATAGTTTACTTATCCGAGGTTATGATCGTCAGTATCTCTGCATACCTAAGTTCAACCTCGTTACTGATAAGTACTCTTTTCTCGTTCCCGTGATATATGATCCCTTGTGAGCCAGCCACATTCTTGCAAGATAATTGGATGACATTTCACCGAGAGGTCCCTGAGTATATCTATCCGTCATATGGATGGACAAATCCCACTCTTGATCCATGTGTCTCAACCAATACTTTCCGAACACTCAATGCCACCTTTATAGCCACCCAGTTACGGTGTGGTGTTTGATGTCATCAAAGCATCCTTCCGGTGAAGGTGATATGCATGATCTCATGGTCGAAGGAATTAGGTTCCTATGTATCAGAAAGCATATAGCAATTGAACTATTAAAATGACTTGATCTTTATGCTACGCTTATCTATAGGAGTATGTCCACCATATCATTCTCCTAACGATATGATCTTGTTGTTAATAACATCTCAATGTTCATGATAGGGAAACCACAATCATTTATTTACCAACAAGCTAGTATTATGAAGAGGCTTTACTAGGGACTTCAATTTAAGTTTACAAATCACATAAGTATTAATGTTTCCTTGTTAATACTATTATAGCATGAATGTAAACATTTATCATAAACACAAAGATATAATAATAACTATATTTATTATTGCCTCTAGGGCATATCTCCAACAGTCTCCCACTTGCACTAGAGTCATCTAATCTAGATTACATGGTAATATCTTGAACACCCATGGCGTTTGGTGCTGGTCATGTTTTGCCCTCGGGAGAGGTTTAGTCAACGGATCCCCACATTCAGATCTGTGTGTACTTTGCAAATCTTTATGTCCCCATCTTGGACATGTTCTCGAATAAGCGTAGCTTGATATGCTTGACTTCTTGTGTGACCTTGGTTCTTGCGCATTGGCTATGGCGCCCATGTTATCACAAGAGATAGACATTGGGTCCAGCACTAGGAACCACACCCAGCTCAGTAATGAACTCTTTCATCCATATCGCTTCTTGTGAAGCCTCCAAGCGACCATGTATTCGATTCAGTTGAAGATCTCGCCACAACGCTTTGCTTTGCACTCCTCCATAACTGCACCATTCAAAAATACGTATCCAGATTGTGATTTAGAATCATCCGGATCGGTGTTCCAACTAGCATCGGTGTAACCATTAACAACGAGCTGTTCATCACCTCCATAAGAAAGAACCATATCCTTCGTTCTTCTCAATTACTTAAGGATGTTTTTGACATTGTCAATGATCCACTCTGGATCACTTTGATATCTGCTAGTTAAACTAACGGATATGCAATGTCGGGTCTAGTACATAGCATGGCATACATTAGAGATCCTATGGCTGAGGCATAGGAGTCTTACTCATCCTTTCTCTATCTTACGTCGTTGTCGGACTTTGAGTTTTACTCAAGGTCGTATTGGGCAACATGGGCAAGAACCCTTTCTTGCTATCTTCCATTCCAAACCTCTTTAGAACTTTGTCCAAATATGTACTTTGTGACAATGATATTAGGCGTCTCGATCTATCTCTATAAATCTTTATGCCTAATATGTAAGCTGCTTCGCCAAGATCCTTCATTGAAAAACTATTATTCAAATATTCCTTGACACTATTAAGAAGGTCTACATCATTCCCAATTAACAATATGTCATCTACATATAGTATTAAGAATGCTACAGAGCTCCCACTCACTTTCTTGTAAATACAAGCTTCTCCATAAGTTTGTATAAAACCAAAACTTTTGATCACCTTATCAAAACGTTGATTCCAACTTCGGGATGCTTGCTTCAATCCATAGATGGACCGTTGAATTTTGCATACCTTGTTAGCATCTTTAGGATCGACAAAACCTTTGGGTTGCATCATATACAACTCTTCATCAATGTCTCCATTGAGGAATGTTGTTTTGACATCCATCTGCCATATCTCATAATCATAATATGCAGCGATTGCTAACATAATCCTCACAGACTTTAGCTTCGCTACCGGTGAGAACGTCTCATCGTAGTCAACTCCTTGAATTTGTCGAAACCCTTTTGCGACAAGTCGAGCTTTATAGACAGTAACATTACCATCAACATCTGTTTTCTTCTTGAAAATCAATTTATTCTCGACAGCCTTCCGACCATCCGGTAAGTCCACCAAAGTCCATACTTGGTTTTCGTACATGGATCCAATCTCGGATTTCATGGATTCTTGCCATTTATTGGAATCTGGGCTCATCATCGCTTCCTCATATGTCGCAGGGTCATCGGTGTTGTCCACCAACATGACACTCATAACGGGATCATACCAATTAGGAGTGGTACGAGTTCTCGTTGATCTGCGAGGCTCTGTAGCAACTACAACCGAAGTTTCATGATCATCATCATTAGCTTCCTCTCTTATTGGTGCAGACACCACAGGAACTTCTTCCGGTGCTGCGCTACTAGCAAGTTCGAGAGAAGGTTCGACAACCTCGTCGAGTTCTACTTTCCTTCCAGTCACTTATTTCGAGAGAAATTCCTTCTCTAGAAAGGATCCATTCTTGGCAACGAAAATTTTGCCCTCGGATCTATGATAGAAGGTATACCCAATAGTTTCCTTCGGGTATCCTATGAAGACGCATTTTTCTGCTTTGGGTTCAAGCTTGTCCGGCTGTAACTTCTTTACATAGGCTTCGCAACCCCAAACTTTAAGGAACGACAATTTAGGTTTCTTCCCAAACCATAATTCATACGGTGTCGTTTCAACGGATTTAGATGGTGCCCTATTTAAAGTGAATGCAGCTGTTTCTAATGCATAACCCCAAAATGATAGCGGTAAATTTGTAAGTGACATCATAGAACAAACCATATCTAAGAGAGTTCGATTACGATGTTCGGACACACCATTACGCTGTGGTGTTCCCGGCGGTGTCAATTGTGAAAGTATTCCGCATTTCTTCAAATGATCGCCAAACTCGTAACTTAGATATTCACCTCCACGATCAGAACGTAGAAATTTAATCTTCTTGTTACGTTGATTCTCAACCTCACTTTGAAATTCCTTAAACTTCTCGAAAGTTTCGGACTTATGTTTCATAAAATAGATATACCCATATCTACTCAAGTCATCCGTGAAGGTAAGAACATAACGATAACCACTTGCGATGCTACACTCATTGGACCACACACATCGGTATGTATGATTTCCAATAAGTCCGTAGCTCGCTCCATCATACCAGAAAATGGAGTCTTAGTCATTTTACCCATCAGACATGCTTCACATCTTTCAAGTGATTCAAAGTCAAGTGATTCAAGAAGTCCATCGGAATGGAGTTTCTTCATACGCTTCACTCCAATCTGACCAAGACGACTGTGCCACATATAGGTCGAGTTATCGCTCGATTTCAAACGTTTAGCCTCAATGTTATTAATATGTGTATTTCCACTATCGAGATTTAATAAGAATAGACCATCTATCAAAGGTGCATGTGCATAAAACATATTACTCATATAAATCGAACAACCATTATTCTCGGACTTAAACAAGTAACCGTCTCGCAATAAACAAGATCCCGATATAATGTTCATGCTTAACGCAGGCACCAAATAACAATTATTTAAGTATAAAACTAATCCCGATGGTAGATAAAGGGGTAGCGTGCCGACCGCGATCTCATCAACCTTTGATCCGTTTCCCACGCGCATCGTCACCTCGTTCTTCGCTAGCTTCCGTTTATTCTGCAGCACCTGTTTCGAGTTATAAATATGAGCAACCGAACCAGTATCACATACCCAGGAACTACTACGAGTACTAGTGAGATACACATCAATAACATGTATATCGGATATACCTTTCTTCTTGATGTTGCCGTTCTTCAAATCCACCAAGTACTTTGGGCAATTCCGCTTCCAGTGACCTTATCCCTTGCAGTAAAAGCACTCAGTATCAGGCTTAGGTCCAGCCTTGGTCTTCTTCATTGGCGCGGTAACTTTATTACCACCCTTCTTGAAGTGTCCCTTTTGCTTAGACTTGCCTTTATTGAATTTGGTGGTCTTATTGACCATCAACACTTGGTGCTCTTTCTTGATCTCCACTTCTGCAGATTTCAACATAGCAAACAGTTCTGACAACTGCTTGTTCATGTTTTGCATATTGTAGTTCATCACAATGTTCTTGTAACTTGGTGGTAGTGATTGGAGGACACGGTAAATCCCCAAAGCATTAGGAATCACTATACCCAAGCTTTGAAGTTTGTTTGCGTGCCCAGACATCTTAAGCACATGCTCACTGACGGAGCTGCCCTCTTCCATCTTGCAATTAAAGAAGCCTCATAGCTCTCAATTCCCGCGTGAGTCTCAAAGATCAATTTGAGATCACGGACAATATCATGTGGGTCTGAATTCTCAAACCTTTTATGAAGCTCCGATTCTAAACC
The DNA here is from genome assembly GCA_023614405.1 of Avena insularis. Taxonomy (NCBI): domain Eukaryota; kingdom Viridiplantae; phylum Streptophyta; class Magnoliopsida; order Poales; family Poaceae; genus Avena; species Avena insularis. The sequence goes on along the minus strand of CM042689.1, from coordinate 21,335,232 downwards.
ATACAAGATAACACACTGAACTGTGGAGTACTGAGTCTTCCGAGCAAGGTAAACATTCTTTACTTAAATCCGGCAAAGATCACCGCAGCGAGTCACCAATGATGCATCCAGCACATAGGTCAAATTACCAGCTGTGAGGACAATCCTCAAATTGCGGAACCAATCCGCGAAGTTGCTTCCATTGTTTTTCAACTTTTCTTTCTCTAGGAACGCATTAAAATTGATGGTAGGGGCCGCCATTGATCTACAACATATTTGCAATAGTTTAGACTAAGTTTATGACAAATTGAGTTCTAATTAATAGTTAAATTAATCTAGGTGAACTCCCACTCAAAAGGAATATCCCTCACATTGTTTTAGTGATCACACGAACCAAATCCACCACATCAACACCGATCATCACGAGAGTTGATATAGTTTCAATGGCAAACAATCGACATGTTCATCATATCTATTATATGATTCATGCTTTACCTTTCGGTGATCCGTGTTCCGAAACCATGTCTGTACATGCTAGGCTCGTCAAGATCAAACCTTAGCTTCCGCATGAGAAAATCTGGCTTGCTCACGTTGTATACACTTGCGGAATCTAACACACCCGATCATCACGTGGTGCTTCGAAACAACAAGCTTTAGCAACGGTGCTAACTAAGGGTGAACACTTTATGACTTGAAATACATGTGCATGAGGGATCATCTTATAATGCTACCGTCGTTAACTAAGCAATACAAGATGCATAAAGGATTAACATCACATGCAATTCATAATATGTGATATGATATGGCCTTTCTTCTTTGTGCTTCCGATCTCCATCTTCAAGCACGAACATGATCTCCATCATCACCGGCATTGCATCAAGGTCAATGACGCTTCTCCATGGTTGTCGTCCACCGGCTTCAACTATTACAATTACTTTGAATAGACACGCGGGTCTTAACATAAATTAAAGACAACCATATGGCTCCTGCCGGTTGCCAACTTACAATAATGAACATTGCGTACATCAAATATAATCACAATCATGGCCATATCACATCACTGCACACCCCTGCAATACAAAGTTAGACGCCTCTACTTTCTTTGCATGTTTTACGTGGTTTGGGGCTTTCAATAAGTGTCGTCTAACTTACGAACATGAACCACAACATTGATACTAGTATTGACAATCACCCGTTGTAAATTGAATCTTAACTATGCTGGGAGAAACAGGCACCCGCAAAGCCACTTATGCAATAGAAGTTGCATGTCAAGCGTGGAGCAAGTCTCATGAACGATGTCATGTAAGGTTAGCCCGGGCTGCTTCATCCCAACATCCCGCAAGATGCAAAGTACACAAGAAGCAATCGACAATAAAAGCATCAACACCCACAATGACCATTGTGTTCTACTCGTGCAACAGATCTACATATAGACACGGCTCTGATACCACTGTAGGGTTTCGTAGCATGGAAAACAAAAATTTTCTATCGCATACAAACAAACAAGCCAAGATCTATCTACTAGATTGTAGCAACGAGTCGATGGAATAACTCACCCTCGAAGATTCCAAAGTGTTTAACGAGAGCGGATTCTCATGGGTGATGTAGTCGTACTCTTCCCGATCTCAAGATCGCGTGAAGCGATCCTTCCGGTGCAGCGTTCGGCGCGCTCCATGATCGGTCACATGTTGGGTTTCGGCGAGACCTTCCTCTCCCTTGTTCCAGTAGGCAGCGGAGGTTGTAGCACTCTCCTCGCGATTCCGGCAGCACAACGGCGTGGTACCGGAAGTAGAGGGGAGATCTCGTAGGGCTTCGCCTTAAGCCGGAGCGAGTATGGTGGACTATGAGAGAGCTCCTTGGCTGTCACATCCCAAGATTTTCCAAATCTTGTTATGTGAAAAATAAATGAATAAAATAAAACTTTGTTGATTTTCAGGGTGAGAAGAAACTTTTTATTCAATTGAAACCTTCAAACCTTTTTGATAAAACAAATCCTAAAGGGATTTGAAAAGATAAACAATTAATAAAGAAAATTTTAAATAAGAAGAATTACTATTTTTGGATCCTTAAATAAAAAGATTTGGTTTCAAAAGAAAAGGATAGAATTATAAGTAAAGATTATTTTATAAGCCAAATTAAAACTTGGCCAAGCCTTTGAAATAAAATATTTCTATTTGATAAAAATAGTAAAGGTTTATTTAAATAAAATAATGGGGATTTATTAATACCCAATTTTAATAAAGTAAAGACTTTTCCCATTTTAATTAAACACTAAAACTTGTTATTTTTATTTTCAAATAAGTTCTCCTAGTATTGTATATTTTCAAATAAAACCTACTGATTTGGTTTTGAAAATATTTAGATTTCAAATGGAGTTTTAATAATCAAATCCTATTTGAATTAATAACTAAGGACTATTTTATTTAATTATTAAATAGATCCTAAAAAGAATAAAAATATTATTTTATTTTGGACTTTGGATTTGTGTTGTTAGACAGAACTAAAAATTGTTCAAAGTTTGGTGGTGGTTTGATTTGTTTTGATGTTTGAATTAATTGTTTGAAAAACAAAACAGAAAATCAAATAGAAAAAGAAAAGCTTTCAGTATTAAAAAAAAATAGAAACTAGCCCAACCCATCTGGCCAGCCCAGCAAGCCTGGTCTAGCCCAACTAGCTCTATCCCGCAGAAAAACGTTTCAGACCAAACACCCTACCCGCTCAGCGACAGACATGTGGACCCCAACTCCCTCTCTCACTTCGCTGACGAAACGACCCCACACCCTAGCTTTCTTCCTCACCCGCCGCGACTCCTTCTCCCCTTACCTCGCCGGCAGTTTCCGCCGATGAATGCTCGCTTTAATTCGCGGCATTGATGCTGCATTTACCCTCTGCGACCACGCACGTTAAAGCGTCTCCCCCTCCTCTCTCCTTCCCCTCTGTCGCCCCACCTTAGCACGCCCCCAGGCCGCCCTAATTCCTCTCCGAACCTCACTGTCACCGACGGCTTTCCCTGCCGATTCCGGCGACCCCGCGCCACCCCTTGCCTCCCTGAGCACACAGGCAAGTTCCCCAGGCCCTGGCGCATCTTTCTGCATCCGAAGCTCGCTCGCTTGTCCACGAAGCCTCGGCAATGGCGACTCAAGCGCCATATGCAGTTTGCTACTCCGGCGAGACCTCCAGGTAGTATCTGACCACCCCCTTTCCTCTACGTGATCCACGCATGACCGTGACTCGTGTACGAATCTAACCGTGCTTCCCGTTTGTTTCCTCGTGACCTGTAGCGTCGCCCTCGACGACGACAGAGCGTGGCCGTCGTCAGACGCAACTCCGGCGAGCAATCCCTGACATCACAGTGCGCCCCTTGGATTATTACAACCACGTTGAGCTTCTCTGCACCCTTGCGAACCCTGTGAGCATCTCCTCTCCCTCCCTTCCATCCTGCTTCGCCAGAACCACATGACGAGCAGTAGCCGCCCATCGCCATGGCACCGCGATTCTTGGTCAAGCTGCTATGCGTCGTTGGATCATCATCCAGTGGCTATGATTAGATTAGGTCGAAGGGGTAAGTTTGAATAAGAGCCGCAGGATTTCATTTAGATCTAACGCACCAGAGAGGTTGATCCGACCGAACCGGTATCAGCCAATAGCAAGCTGCCGCGTGGCCAGACTCTGGTTATAAAAACAGATTTGAATCTATTAGATATATGATTTTGTAAATTCCATAACTTTTGATCCACACGTCCAAAATTTGCAAATTTTATATCAATGGATTCAGAAAAGCAAGCCCTAGCCAACCATGCCATTTGTTTAGTAAAAAATTTCTGTTAAATTGTTTGTTTTTGCAGAAACTTGTGTATGCTTGTTTAGGTTATAAAAATTATTCTAAAATGATTTTGGGGATAAAATCTTTTGCAAATGGTGTGTTTTGAACCTACTGACCATAGGAAACACTTTGTGGATTCAAAAATGTATTTGGTGAAACAAAAGAATGAATCTTGGATTTAAACCATTTCTAGTCAAATAAAAAAATATATGGCTTATTTATTAAAAATGGTTTTGGTAGAAAATCTTTGAGGAATGTTATGGAAATAAATTCTCTGACCCTAAACACAAGATTTTATGGTTTGAAAACATATTTTGTGAACCCTATAGAGTAATGCCTTATTAAAAACATTTCTACACCACATAAAATGATACCTTGTTTTAAAAATGGTTATTAAAGTGAAACCTTTTACAAATGACTTTGCCACTTTGTAAAATGACCAATAGGTGTTTACAAATGTTTACAACCTACTAGAAACCACTTTTACAAATAAAACAACCTAGTGCATGCTTGCATGCATTACTTTGATTTTATCATTTTATGTGATGTTTTGCTTGATTGGTAGATTGAGATTGTGCCTTGCTTGATTGAATTGTAGTGACTTGAAGAGTGTGATTGTTGCAAGGACAAGGAGTGGACTTATACCCTCTACCAAAAAGGCAAGTGATGCTTCATACTTTTGTCCCATTACTTTCACTATGCATTAGTGATTTTTCTAAGTAAAACTTGCATGGAATTTTTGCTAAGTATAAACCATGCTATGGGAAAACCTAGTAGATGAAACCTTAGTAAAATTTCCTAAGTTAAGATTCCTACTACTATCATGCTTAGCTTAGCTAATAGAAAACAAGGGTGGAAATATATTCACACTATGGAAAAAATTCTAAGTCTGAGGACTTGTGTTTTGTTTAATAAAACAACTAAGTGAATGAATCACCTGGGTGGAATGGAAGGAAAGGTTTGTGTTGAGTGGTTCACAAGGCCCATTTTTATGGTTTACCTTGTGTATCTCACTTTTGGATGGCCACCCAGGAACAAAGAGATTTGAGATGTCAAATGTTGAGAAGCTTCATGTGCAGCCACTTGGCATTATGGGCTCTGCCTGTATCATATAGGTTGCAATAACTTAGCCAAATGGACAGTTGGTGGTAGGGGTTTGATAGGTTGGAGCGCGTCCATGTTGGTCTAAGGGAAGGCTTCTGAAAGATCTTGTCTTGGTGAAACTAAGTCTTGTGGGGAAAGTGCACCACCTCTACAGAATGTAAAATCTAAGTACTTAGCCATGTCCCTGGCAAAGGACAATTTGAGCATTAAGACATGGAAGCTATCGAGAATCTCATCATCCAAATTTCTAAGTTAAAAACTTGTGGATTGAACAAGGGTTAAAGGATCTTCAATCTTTGATTGGTAGATGCCTTGGGTGATTTTTTTGTCAAACAAAAACTTAGTGTTTTCAAATGATAAGGAAAATCTATTTTGAGCAATGCAAGCCTCAACTCCACTTTGCCAAATGCATATAGATGATAGACTCCACTATACTACCATAGTATCACTTGCCAATACAATTCAAATGTATTGACCCTTGTGGCTGTAACTTGTTATGTTGCAGGTTTGATTGATATTAGTGAAGTTTAAATGATTAGGATTACAAGTCTACAACCAACATGTCTGCCTGTGGCACTTTGAAGATGAAGGACCCCATGTTTATAGATATTCTGCTGCAATGTAATGTAATAGCCAAATGAGCTATGTAAGATGTAATAAAATTATGTTATTCCTGGTTATAAAGTTGTATTGTGACCTTTGTTTCTTGATATTACATATTAACTGTGGATGCTAGCTATTGATCCAGGGACTAGCATTGTAAACACAGGGATCTCTACCTTATTCAAGGTTGGGACCTCTTACAGATGGTATCAGAGCATTGTGTTGCCTGTAGGATTGTAACCCTAGGATTGGACAAAACCCCTTAGAAAAATAGGAGTTGTATTTGTTCCAAAACTTATTTACAAACAATCTTGTAAACTCTTTCCTCAACCGTTTTGGTTTTGATTCTACATCTCTTCTATTTCAAACTTGATGGATAAAGCCTACCCCATGGCCAAAGACTTCACCATGTGCAAAGGACTTCATCAACTCTAATGACTTCAACATCTTCAACTCTAATGACTTCAACATCTTCAACTCTAATGACTTCAACATCTTCAACTCTAATGACTTCAACATCTTCAGCATTTTCACCAAGGACTTCAATCTTGGATATCACTAAGGACTACAAGTGTGACAAGAAATGTTACTCAAGACTTGAAGACTAAGGAAACACAATTTAGGAAGAACCATCATCTCTTTAAAGTTTTTTTTTTGACCAAAAATTTTCCCAAGGAAACCATGAACTCATGCAAGAAGAATCAACCAAGAAAGAAGAAAAGAATGCAAGTGAACCATATAGATGGACCACCATATTTTGTTTAAGTCAAACACACCAACTTATGTGGTGTAACAAAAATATTTTTGGTTGCCTAAAAATATGCTTGAAACTTGTTGTTTGAGTGGAATGTTTGTTTGTGATTGCCTGCACATTTCTGTGTGAATTGTGATGTGTGTGATTAGAATTATTTCCTTAGAAAATCTTTTGCCTATTCTAATCCCTACCCAACCCAAATAGATGACTTGTCCAAGAGACTCCAACATCAAGGATGGTGACAACAACAACAACCAAGAAGACAACATGAGAGAACTTATAGCAACCCAAAACCAGTTGAGCCAAGTGACAACTCAGCTTTTAGCCAACAACAATGGACTAGACCCAGCCATACAAAGGATTTTGAAACTTCAATACCAATTGATGCAAGGATTGGTTACTCAAATGATCAACATGGGAGAAAACTCTTCCCAAGGAGCTAATGACAACAAGGATGACAAAGATGTTATTTTAGAAGGAACCCAAGCATGCAATATTTGTGGAGACAAGGATCATACATCCAAGGAGCATGAAGATCAATGCCCTAGTTGTGAAGAGAGACATCCAACTAATCAATGCCCCACATCTCAAGTAACTTGTTTCCTATGTGAAGGAAATGATCATGCCCCTATTCAATGCCCCATCTATCCTATAGTTCAACAAATGAAGCAAGATGGAATGCATCAAATGTTTGGAAACCTCCATAAGGGAACAACTTATACCAAGATAGATGAAGGCAAAGTCAGAACCATGCCACATAAGGCCAAATCCAAAGTGACCATAAAGTGTTGCTACTCTTGTGAAGAAGAAGGTCATATCTCTAGTAACTGCCCCAAGAAGAGAGAAAGATTTCCCACCTTTGAGGTGAGGTATGAAGAGCATGGACTAGAAGAACTCCTAGCTTTGGAGAGACCCAAAAAGAAGAAGAAAGACAAAAGCCAGTTGCAATGTTACAATTGCAAAGAGATGGGACACTATGCCAGTGAATGCCCAGAAAAGGAGAAGAGCCAAGAAGACAAACAAAATCTAGTGAAACCCAAGATGAGGAAGGATATTAGCCAAGTGATGTGCAACCACTGCAAAAAGTTAGGACATTATGCATCATATTGTCCAGAGAAGCCACCTCAAGACCTCAACCTTGTCACATGTTTCAAATGCAAGGAGCTAGGCCACTATGCAAACCTCTGTCCAGGAAAGTTACATCAAGATCCTAAGCAATCCAAAATGTAATCTAGTTGGAAATTCTTAAGGGTGGTAGTACCCTAGTTGCTTTGAGCCAACTTGTAACCCTAGCCTTCCCAAATCTCGGGACAAGATTTATTTTAAGGGTGGTAGCCTGTCACATCCCAAGATTTTCCAAATCTTGTTATGTTGAAAATAAATGAATAAAATAAAACTTTGTTGATTTTCAGGGTGAGAAGAAACTTTTTGATTCCAATTGGAAACCTTCAAACCTTTTTGATCAAACAAATCCTAAAGGGATTTGAAAAGATAAACAATTAATAAAGAAAATTTTAAATAAGAAGAATTACTATTTTTGGATCCTTAAATAAAAAGATTTGGTTTCAAAAGAAAAGGATAGAATTATAAGTAAAGATTATTTTATAAGCCAAATTAAAACTTAGCCAAGCCTTTGAAATAAAATATTTCTATTTGATAAAAATAGTAAAGGTTTATTTAAATAAAATAATGGGGATTTATTAATACCCAATTTTAATAAAGTAAAGACTTTTCCCATTTTAATTAAACACTAAAACTTGTTATTTTTATTTTCAAATAAGTTCTCCTAGTATTGTATATTTTCAAATAAAACCTACTGATTTGGTTTTGAAAATATTTAGATTTCAAATGGAGTTTTAATAATCAAATCCTATTTGAATTAATAACTAAGGACTATTTTATTTAATTATTAAATAGATTCTAAAAAGAATAAAAATATTATTTTATTTTGGACTTTGGATTTGTGTTGTTAGACAAAACTAAAAATTGTTCAAAGTTTGGCGGTGGTTTGATTTGTTTTGATGTTTGAATTAATTGTTTGAAAAACAAAACAGAAAATCAAATAGAAAAAGAAAAGCTTTCAGTATTAAAAAAAATAGAAACTAGCCCAGCCCATCTGGCCAGCCCAGCAAGCCTGGTCCAGCCCAACTAGCTCTCTCCCGCAGAAAAACGTTTCAGACCAAACACCCTACCCGCTCAGCGACAGACATGTGGACCCCAACTCCCCTCTCTCACTTCGCTGACGAAACGGCCCCACACCCTAGCTTTCTTCCTCACCCGCCGCGACTCCTTCTCCCCTTACCTCGCCGGCTGTTTCCACCGATGAATGCTCGCTTTAATTCGCGGCATTGATGCTGTCTTTACCCTTTGCGACCACGCACGTTAAAGCGTATCCCCCTCCTCTCTCCTTCCCCTCTGTCGCCCCACCTTAGCACGCCCCCAGGCCGCCCTAATTCCTCTCCGAACCTCACTGTCACCGACGGCTTTCCCTGCCGATTCCGGTGACCCCGCGCCACCCCTTGCCTCCCTGAGCACACAGGCAAGTTCCCCAAGCCCTGGCGCATCTTTCTGCATTCGCAGCTCGCTCGCGCGCGCCCCTGAGCCTCGACAACGACGACTCCAAGCGCCGCCACCGTCTGTTTGCTACTCCGGCGAGACCTCCAGGTAGTACCTGACCACCCCCTTTCCTCTCGTTGATGCATGCATGACCGTGACTCGTGTACGAATCTAACCGTGCTTCCCGTTTGTTTCCTTGTGACCTGTAGCGCCGCCCTCGACGACGACAGAGCGTGGCCGTCGTCAGACGCAACTCCGGCGAGCAATCCCTGACATCACAGTGCGCCCCTTGGATTATTACAACCACGTTGAGCTTCTCTGCACCCTTGCGAACCCTCTGAGCATCTCCTCTCCCACCCTTCCTTCCTGCTTCGCCAGAACCACATGAGCGTAGGCCGCCGATCGCCGTAGCTCGCTGAATTCTTGGTCAAGCTGCTATGCGCCGTTGGATCGTCATCCAGTGGATATGATTAGATTAGGTCGAAGGGGTAAGTTTGAATCAGAGCCGCAGGATTTCATTTATATCTAACGCACCAGATAGGTTGATCCGACCGAACCGGTATCAGCCAATAGCAAGCCGCCACGTGGCCAGACTCTGGTTATAAAAACAGATTTGAATCTATTAGATATATGATTTTGTAAATTCCATAACTTTTGATCCACACGTCCAAAATTTGCAAATTTTATATCAATGGATTCAGAAAAGCAAGACCTAGCCAACAATGCCATTTGTTTAGTAAAAAGTTTCAGTTAAATTGTTTGTTTTTGCAGAAACTTGGGTATGCTTGTTTAGGTTATAAAAATTATTCTAAAATGATTTTGGGGATAAAATCTTTTGCAAATGGTGTGTTTTGAACCTACTGACCATAGTAAACACTTTGTGGATTCAAAAATGTATTTGGTGAAACAACAGAATAAATCTTGGATTTAAACCATTTCTAGTCAAATAAAAAAATATATGGCTTATTTATTAAAAATGGTTTTGGTAGAAAATCTTTGAGGAATGTTATGGAAATAAATTCTCTGACCCTAAACACAAGATTTTATGTTTGAAAACATATTTTGTGAACCCTATAGATTAATGCATTATTAAAAACATTTCTACACCACATAAAATGATACCTTGTTTTAAAAATGGTTATTAAAGTGAAACCTTTTGCAAATGACTTTGCCACTTTGTAAAATGACCAATAGGTGTTTCCAAATGTTTACAACCTACTAGAAACCACTTTTACAAATAAAACAACCTAGTGCATGCTTGCATGCATTACTTTGATTTTATCATTTTATGTGATGTTTTGCTTGATTGGTAGATTGAGATTGTGCCTTGCTTGATTGAATTGTAGTGACTTGAAGAGTGTGATTGTTGCAAGGACAAGGAGTGGACTTATACCCTCTACCAAAAATGCAAGTGATGCTTCATACTTTTGTCCCATTACTTTCACTATGCATTAATGATTTTTCTAAGTAAAACTTGCATGGAATTTTTGCTAAGTATAAACCATGTTATGGGAAAACCTAGTAGATGAAACCTTAGTAAAATTTCCTAAGTTAATATTCCTACTACTATCATGCTTAGCTTAGCTAATAGAAAATAAGGGTGGAAATATATTCACACTATGGAAAAATTTCTAAGTCTGAGGACTTGTGTTTTGTTTAATAAAACAACTAAGTGAATGAATCACCTGGGTGGAATGGAAAGAAAGGTTTGTGTTGAGTGGTTCACAAGGCCCATTTTTATGGTTTACCTTGTGTATCTCACTTGTGGATGGCCACCCAGGAACAAAGAGATTTGAGATGTCAAATGTTGAGAAGCTTCAAGTGCAGCCACTTGGCATTATGGGCTCTGCCTGGATCATATAGGTTGCAATAACTTAGCCAAATGGACAGTTGGTGGTAGGGGTTTGATAGGTTGGAGCGCGTCCATGTTGGTCTAAGGAAGGCTTGAAGATCTTGTCTTGGTGAAACCAAGTCTTGTGGGAAAGTGCACCACCTCTACAGTGTAAAATCTAAGTACTTAGCCATGTCCCTGGCAAAGGACAATTTGAGCATCAAGACATGGAAGCTATCAAGAATCTCATCATCCAAATTTCTAAGTTAAAAACTTGTGGATTGAACAAGGGTTAAAGGATCTTCAATCTTTGAGTGGTAGATGCCTTGGGTGATTTTTTTGTCAAACAAAAACTTGGTGTTTTCAAATGATAAGGAAAATCTATTTTGAGCAATGCAAGCCTCAAGTCCACTTTGCCAAATGCATATAGATGATAGACTCCACTATACTACCATAGTATCACTTGCCAATACTATTCAAATGTATTAACCCTTGTGGCTGTAACTTGTTATGCTGCAGGTTTGATTGATATTAGTGAAGTTTAAATGATTAGGATTACAAGTCTACAACTAACATGTCTGCCTATGGCACTTTGAAGATGAAGGACCCCATGTTTATAGATATTCTGCTGCAATGTAATGTAATAGCCAAATGAGCTATGTAAGTTGTAATAAAATTATGTTATTCCTGGTTATAAAGTTGTATTATGACCTTTGTTTTTTGATATTACATATTAACTGTGGATGCTAGCTATTGATCCAGGGACTAGCATTGTAAACACAGGGATCTCTACCTTATTCAAGGTTGGGACCTCTTACATCGGCGATCTAGGGTTTAGACACACCAAGGAGGAGGTGCTAGGGCCGGCGGCTAGGGCTTGGGGCTTGCCCAAGTCGGCGGCTAGGGGAGCCCTAGGCGGCGGCAACAGGAGGTGGCGGCCCCGGGCTAGGGTTTTGGTGTGGGGAACTTGTGTACTAGGAGGCGGCCTGCCCTCCCTTTATAGGTGGGAGGCGCCCAAGGAGAGTCCTCCCCAACTCGGATCCCTAGTGGGCCGGCGGTGGAGGAGGAACTCCTCCCCAACTCGGTTTCCCACTTCCCTCCACTTTCCAAAATAGCCGTTTGACTTTTCAAATTGGCGTTTGACTTTTCAAACTAGGATTTGATTAAACCCTTTATTTTGTTCAGCGATGACACCTAGTACATGATGCAATCATTCCAACTTGGTATGACACATTCATGTACCCTTCCCCTTCGGAGTGCCAGACCTTCCGGAACCTTCTAGAACATTCTCGATGAAAACATCAGAACCATTCTCCAACTCCGAAATAGGACTTTCCTTATATGAATCTTATTCTCCGGACCATTCCGGATCTCCTCGTGATATCCCCGATCCCATCTGAGACTCCGAACAACATTCGGTCTCTTACTCATCATTCCATAACTACTCAAACAACGTCGAATCCTTAAGTGTGTCTCCCTATGGTTCGTGAATTATGCGGACATGATCGAGACACTTCTCCGAACAATAACCAATAGAGGAATCTGGAAATTCATATGGCTCCCACATATTTCTACGATTACTTTGCAATCGAATGAACCACTTACATATGATACCAATTTCCCTTTGTCTCACGATAGTTTACTTATCCGAGGTTATGATCGTCGGTATCTCTGCATACCTAAGTTCAACCTCGTTACTGATAAGTAATCTTTTCTCGTTCCCGTGATATGTGATCCCTTGTGAGCCAGTCACATGCTTGCAAGCTAATTGGATGACATTTCACCGAGAGGGCCCTGAGTATATCTATCCGTCATATGGATGGACAAATCCCACTCTTGATCCATGTGTCTCAACCAATACTTTCCAACACTCAATGCCACCTTTATAGCCACCCAGTTACGGTGTGGTGTTTGATGTCATCAAAGCATCCTTCCGGTGAAGGTGATATGCATGATCTCATGGTCGAAGGAATTAGGTTACTATGTATCAGAAAGCATATAGCAATTGAACTATTAAAATGACTTGATCTTTATGCTACGCGTATCTATAGAAGTATGTCCACCATATCATTCTCCCAACGATATGATCTTGTTGTTAATAACATCTCAATGTTCATGATAGGGAAACCACAATCATTTATTAACCAACAAGCTAGTATTATGAAGAGGCTTTACTAGGGACTTCAATTGAAGTTTACAAATCACATAAGTATTAATGTTTCCTTGTTAATACTATTATAGCATGAATGTAAACATTTATCATAAACACAAAGATAAAATAATAACTATATTTATTATTGCCTCTACGGCATATCTCCAACACTTGCTACATATGCCGCGAGAAGGGACACATTTCTTCCTCATGCACTATTGGTATCTCCTCATCCCATCCTATCTTGATTGATGATGCTTATTCACTTCGTAAGGATGAGGTTGGCAATGTGTTTGCCAAATTTGTTGGTGCTCAATGTGGGTTCAAGAAAAGAACCATTTGGGTTGCCAAGCCTATTGTGACTAACCTCTTAGGACCCAACTTGGTTGGGGACCAACAAGCCAAAACTTGATCAATAGGTATTTTTGGAGGGCATTGGAGTCTTGGCTACATTATGAAGAATTGAGGGATCTTCATCAATTATTATTGTCAAGTCAAGCCATTTGGATTATCATGATTATATTATATTTCCAATGTTCCTCCTTGCGGTAACATATGCTAAACTCTTTACATTGAAAGTTACTCGCCCCCTTGTGCATGTGTTGGTTTTGTATTTTCCATGCTTTTGTACATGTTGTGCTTTACACTTAATTATCTTGAGGTATCAAGTATATTTGTATATGATTATGTGGCACACCATGTATGTGTGTTTATTGTATTGAAGCCTTAATTGATTATATTTGATATCTTATTTGGCTCTTGTGAGAGATTAATGGATTATACCATTTTTGGGGGAGTGTTATGCTTGGGCATTCCACAATCCTAAAATTGTGTGTACATGAGGAATACCACCTAAGTATTTATATTGGATTATTGTCTAATCTCTATGTGGTATAATTCTCATGAGAAATTTAAGTTTTATAGTGTCCATTAATTATCTCTATTTGTATCCTTTTGCCTCGTGTTGGTTTTATGGTAGTATCACATTATGGGGGAGTCATACGCTTAGTGCATATTACAATCCTAGAAAATGTGAATATTTGAGGTTGTGTCACTTAGAATTGATATTGATAATTATCTAGCGCCTATGTGACACATTTGCTCATACAAGTTCCAATTTCCTTAATGGCTTTGTTGATCTTATTTTGGATCTTGTATATGAGAGTGGTTCTTGGTATGTGTTTCCTCATATTTAGATATATATATATCCTCATGGAAACCATTTGCTTCAAGTTACTCTAATCACTAGTGATTGTGTGACTATTGGAAGCTACCAAGAATCTTGTTCGAAGTATCATGCTTAATTTCTTATATTTAGTTATATGCTTCTTGTTGTGTCTATGATCTTGGATATCCATGCAAGCTACCTTATGGAAAATTATTCTATTTCTTGTCCTTGGACAATGAGTACCCAACTTATGGTAGAATTTATTGATCATATTCACTTTGGCCTTTGAGTAATATTGTCCTATCTTTGGCCAAGTAAATGTTTTGTGTGCTCCCATGTATTCCTTGCTACTTTTGGATCCTTTTATTTTTATTGGTATCTTCTTGTGTTTTATTTAATGTAGGTAGTAGTGATGATCTCATTTGTGTGCATTTTGCATTCAAAAGCAAAAATTCTATATAATGTACTACTTATGGGTGAGCTCTCCTATATTATCTAGAACAATCCTTTTATGCTTCTTTGGTTGATCCATATCGAGTTTTATGTGCTTAGATGCTCAATCTTTTCGTTTTGGTATTTTGTGCCATCATGAAAAGTTTGGGGAGTTTGGTTTCTTGTTGTAACCTTGCTCTTATTGGGAGTTTGTTTTGTCTCATTCCTTATTTCACATTTTGAACATTTTAGAATGAGATAAATCAGTGAGCTTTTTTATTTCTATCTATCTTTTGCTCTTTGGCTTTAGCCTAGTTCATTGGTTGAATTTGTGATCTTTCATGTGTTGAATTGGTTCTTTGATACAATTTGGACATCGTTTGCCATGTCACACTCATGTGTGTGCAATCTCAATTTACTTGGTTTTTTTGTTCAAATTGTATCTCCTTTTTGGTTCTTGAAAGCTTTATGCATGCATATTTACTATATGTTTATATTATGGCATGCTTGCTTTCTTTGATCCAATATATAGGGGAAACTCCACCAATTCCCATCGGCTAAGTTGTGCTTGAAATTCAATTTCATATCAATATGCACATAATTATGTGGAGTCTCTCCTATGTATTGTAGTTGCACTAACTACTATGGACCCAATATGTTTGGGGACCATTTTGTACTTAAATGTGTTTTAGGTACATTGGAGATAGATTGGATGCTTGTCTCTCAATTTTGAAGAAATGATGCATACATGAAAATTGGAGGCAAGCTATAGGATGATCAACGAATTCATATCCTCTACATCCTACCAATTATATCTCGATAACAAGTATATCTTGCTCATGCATATTTATCTTGCTTCCAACCTTTGGTAGGTTGCATCTTGGTATGAATTTTTGTTATTATATTTATTGTTGTATCTCTAGCCATGGTATTAAGAGAACTCTCTATTGTAAATGTGTAGAAGTTGAGATGAGTGCATATAATTGGGACTATACAAAATCATGCATATGATCCATCAATCCCAAATATGTCAATCTAGAAATTTTATTACCTATATTTTCCTCAACTTCTCTCATGTGCAATAGTGAGATTTTGCTAGTTGTTTATTCTTTGTGATACTTGTTGCCTTTCTCCATATATTTCAACTTTCCCCTTTTCACTTGGTGATAGTTGTAATATATGTAGTGTGTTGGTATTTGAAGCTCATTAATATACAATAAGTTATATTTGAGCCTTTGGCCGTGCTTTGAAGCAAAAATCTTATTGGTATATGTTATGACTTAATTTTATCTTTTTATGTGATTTATTGTATATCTTCTTTGTGTGTGCTTGTTTCTTTATGGGAATATGTCTTTGTGATATTTTCCACTTAGATACATATACACATATGAGAAGATAATTTTAGTTGATTTTTAATCCTTGGAGACCACCTTTCTATTCCTTTTGATTCTTCGGTGGCTTCCAAATTTAATTGCCTATGAGTGCTTGTTCCTCTTGTTTGCACATTTTGGCACTCATATCTGTTCTCTCATGCCTTGTATTGTTAAATGAACTTGGATGAGTAAGGATTCCATGATTATGCACCTTGTTCCCAAATGCAATTATCATAATTGGTGCATTATCTTTGGGGAGCTCATCCAATTCATTTAATAATGCTCATTTTTTTGATGTGTCTTAAATGATTATGGGGAAGCGAGGATTCCATATTTGTGCAATATGCATTCTAATGCATTTATTTTGAATTGTGCACAAATCTTAGGGAGCTTCTCTACTTGTTATTTAAAACACTCTTTTGCTCATATCATAATATCTTGTAGTTTCCATTTGGACTCATTTGTTGTTTTCAAATTGGTTTGTCGGACCTTGTAGTTGCTTGCATCATTTGACTTTATTTTTGCAATCTTCGGGTCCTCGATATAGTTCTAATCCCTTCCAAGTATTCATCATTGGATATGTGCGAAAGCACACCTTTGGAGGAATTATTACTATATTTGCCTTCTAGAACTTGTCACCCATTTCGGCAACCGATGCCAATGGGGGAAAGTTTTAGAGGGTTTAAGGGAAGTTGGTTTATGCATTGAGTTTGTTCTTGTGCATTTCCCTCTCATGCTCTTACATCTTTGTTGTTGCTTAGCATGTGGTATATATAGAGGAAACTCTACCAATGATAATGATTGACAATATATGCAATGAAATTCAAGTTCATCACACATGCATAGATTGTGGGGGAGTTTGCTCTATATATGGTGGTGGTACCAATATCACATACTTTTGTAGTATTTGATATTGGTATTGCCATTTTATTCATTAATATTCCTTATATAAACCCTCTTAAAGGGATTGTCATCAATTACCAAAATGGGGGAGATTGAAAGAACATGTTGGGCCCCCATGTGTGGTTTTGGTAATTAATGACAATCTTTATGGACTAATGTGTGTATTAAGTTATACTTGTAGGATTTGTAGATTTGTCCATTGGCATCGCTTGGAGCATGTGTTGGCTTCAAGGTCGATGAAATGCAAAGAAGATATGTTGTGCAAGCTCAATATGCGAGGTCGATGATGAGGAATCAAGAAAGGCGTTCCATCTTGAGAAGGTCAAGTTTGTCTACATCGAGATCAAGTGGAATGCTCAAGGAAAAGGTATAATCTTGATAGGTTTTTCCTTTTGCCGGTCTCTTGTTGTGTGTAGGAGACCGGGTTTAGGATAGATAACCGTACTATCAAGAGGGGCTCTCGTATGAGTAATTCGGTCACATCGTTCCGAGAGAGCTCAAACCTTTGCATACTTGCATCATCGCATTTGGTTGTTATTTGGTCTTATCCATGTGAGGATATAGAGCTTGTGGTAATCTCCATAACAAGCTCTTGTTCATCAAAATCAGATCTTCCGTTTGTATCTTGTTGCGATTTTGATTTATGCGGCTTTTCGGTTTCTCACCAAGTGAGGTATCTCACATTATATTACTTGATACATTCTCACTTGGTGATAATCAATATTTCCACTTTTTATAGGGTAGCACTTGTCGTCCTCTATCCAACGCAATTGGAATTGGGTCAATCGAAGCTACCGTTTAAAAGTTATGACCGTTTGAATATTTGTCGTTTTAATTCTAAAAAGAAAAAGAAAAAACAGTGTTACTGGGCCGTCCGGTACTACCAGGCCCAGTACCGGACGCGCCTGACCCAGCCTGCCCACTTTAGTCTGGCCCGGTACCTTCTTCCGGTCCTACCAAACTGGCCTGGTACTACCGGCCGGCCCAGGTAGCCTTCCCAGCCCAGATCTCCCACTCGCGCCGCTCGTTTTGCTCGATCGCACCCGCGTTGACCACCTGCCGCCGCTGCTTCGCAGCGTGCCATGCGCGTTCCCCAGCCCGGGCTGCCGCTGCATTGCACTTTTCGCCAGCGTCGCTGCCTTGTATCTGCCCGGCCAGCGGCCCCAGCTTCTGCCGCGCTCTGCTGCTTGCGTCCTGTGCGCTAAGGCCCTAGCTGCTTTCTTGTTCTTGCTGAGCAGCGTTAATCTTGCCTAAGCTTTCGCTGCCTCGCCAGCGCTCTGGCCCTTGGCCCCCTGCTGCACCCCTGCCTGCAGCGATCGTTGGCTGCTTCGATTTTTCCATGGCATTTGCAGTTTTGGTTCGGTAGTACCGGACCATCCAGAAAAATACCCTAATGGCCATATTTTGGCTAGTCCTATATAAGTCTTTTGTCCATTTTCATTTAGGGTTGCTTCTTCCTCCTCCTTTTGTCTAAGCTTTGCCCCCATTTGCCTTACTCTTTGAGCTTGATTTCTACTCACCCCTCCATTGATTCTTGCATATATTTGAGGGGTAGTTGGAGGAGATCTAGATCTACGTTTTGACCTAACCGATTCATCTCTTTGTGAGTGCATCTTTGGGGATCTAGATTTTGGGGGATTTTGTGTCTCTCTTTGATTTCTTCTCTCTTGTTCCCCCAATAGCTTTAGTAGCTTTGTTGGAACTTGAGAGTGAGGGATTTAAGCATCTTTGTGGTGTTCTTGCCATTTGCATTTGGTGCATCGGTTTGAGTGATTTGGTTTGAGTTGCTCATTGGAGCTTGTCCCTCTTGGGTTCTTGGAACCCTAGACGGTTTTGTGGCCTTGGTGGCATTTGTTGAGGCCTTTTGTGGCGTTTGTTAGGAGCCTCCAAATAAGTTGTGGAGAAGTGCCCCAACCTTGTGAGAGGTTCCGGTTATCACCGACAAGTGCACCGATAGTGGAAGCGTGAATCAATCCCATTGGGGTGAGATTCACCGGAGAATAAGGGAGGCCTTTTGTGGCGTTGGTGGTTTGATACCACCCCCTCTCCAAACGAGACGTACTCCATGTTGGGAGAAACTCGGTAAAATATCGGTGTCCCCGCGTGTCTCGGTTATCTCTATACCTGAGCTCTTTACTTATGCACTTTAAATTGTGATAGCCTTCGTGCTTGAAGTAATATATATCTTGCTATCACTTTGTTGCTTGTATTGCTTAGCATAAGTTGTTGGTGTACATAGGTGAACCTTAGTTGTTTTAGGTTATGCTTAACAAAGTAAACACTAGTTTTATTCCGTCTTTGTTGAGCCACTCTAGGAAAAGTTTTAATCGCCTATTCACCCCCGCCCCCTCCTCTAGGCGACATCCATATCCTTTCAAAAGTACTAAAGCCAAAACCTATCATGCACGCAGAGGATAATCAGTTTTGGAAGTGAAGCATGTATTGTACTCCCTCCATTCAAGGAATAAATGTTTTAGGTTTTCTAAATTTTAGATGAATCTATATACTAAATAGTGTCTAGATTCATTCAAATTTTAATAAAATTGAGACATCTATTTGGAACGGAGGAAATACTAATTAATTTGCTCACGATGAGTTTTTTTAGAAAATTTAGCGCCAGATAAATAAAGTTGTCGGTGGGACGCGACGTGTGAAATTAATGATATGGTGTACAGTGGCAGCTGCAGTGTCGTGGGCCAAATCAAACTGACCCATTCACGTTCCGTTCACAGATTATGTCCCAGATAGATATGCACCACTGTTCATACCATTGTAAGCCAGGCCGTATTTCGTGAGGGGCCTGCAGGCCGCATCCCAAAGGCTATCCTAGCGATGGGATAACGAGCTATCTGCCAATTCGACGCACTCTACGTTTTCCTGCTATTTTGTAATGTTTGTTCTGAAAAAAATTTGGGTGATCTGATTTGCCGTCGTTGTCGCCAAAATCGGTGACCAATACGCTATTTTTTTTTAAATAATACATTTTTTTTATTGAATTTCACAAATAATATACAAAACTGGAAAAATGCAAATATGTGGGTCGCTCGGCCGGGCGACAGACGACAGACAGGGATCGTCTGCTGAACGATTTACGATCGTCTGCTGAAGCAGAGCGACCGTTTGATCGACTTTTACCGAACAGCCGACAAACTTGTCTTCTTTTCCCGAAAAGACGACCGCGCTGCCTTCTTTCCTTCAACAGACGACAGGGCATCACGCTGTCGGCCGACAGGGGTGTTTCGTCCGTTCAAGGGACGACGGCAGGGTTCGTCCGTTGACGGGCCGACGCCACCCAGCATATAAGTCGCCGACCCGTCGCCCTCCACTCCTCT
Source organism: Avena insularis (assembly GCA_023614405.1). NCBI lineage: Eukaryota > Viridiplantae > Streptophyta > Magnoliopsida > Poales > Poaceae > Avena > Avena insularis. The sequence continues at coordinate 21,315,222 of CM042689.1, read as the reverse complement.
CCCTAGCCAGTCCTCCTCTCTCTCGGTTCCTCCTCTTTCTCACTAGCTCGCTCTCGTTTTCGTCAATTGCTGCACCGATTTTTAGCCCAGATTTTTATCCAAACTCGCTGCTCTAATATATTAGCAAGCTAGTAGAGTCCCGATCTACTAATGGGATAGCCTGGTGTAGTGATTTGAGTCGTTTTGGTGGAGGGATCTGGTGGTGTTCTTGTTGAGCAATGGCTATGGTGGAGGCCGGTGCTGGGACTTGAGGAAGGTGCATGGTGGAGGTGCTGATCCGTTGACCTGAGGCGGCTGCACGGCAGGACTTCGCACGCTTCAAGGGTAAACCCTAAGTTTTTGCTAATTGCAGTCATGTGTGTATGTTTATAGGTAGCCTTTGATGGGGTTTGTTAGATGCAAGATATTTGTAGAGTATTATGTGTCAATGTACCTGTTTTTGACTATTTTCGGTATTTTTTAGGTCGAAAATCATGTCAAATAATGTAGTGTTTAGGTTCTTGTATGGTCCTGGTTCCGTCAGAATAAACCAGCACGGAGTTGATTTGAGCTGAGTTTAGTTTTATGGATGAAGTGCTTCAGAATCCTGAAACAGTGCCCGTTACTCAGTTGAAGGATTGGTTATGTGTTCGTTTAGGGCTTCCTCCTACCCATACTGTCGGTGTGCATGCTTTATGAACTAAGTCAAGGCAAACCCCTAATTTTTATTTAAGGCCAATAGAAGCGCAACAGAAATGGGTCAAATTTGTGCAAGCTTGCCAGAAAAGAGAAGTTAACCCTAGTCTCTTAGTGTTACCTGTGGCGAAAGAGGCTGGGTATGATCATGGCCAGAGTAGTCAGACCGGTCATGCTGGAGATAGTTATGATCATGGCCCGAATAGTCAGACCGGTCATGCTGGAGATAGTTATGATCATGGTCAGAGTAGTTAGACCGGTCATGCTGGAGGTAGTTATGATCATGGCCAGAGTAGTCATGGCCAGAGTAGTCAGACCGGTCATAGTGGAGAGGAGTGGAGGGAAATGCGAGAGCAAGAGGAGAGGAGGGAAATGAGAGAGTAAGAGGAGGAAGAGATGAACTGGGTTAAAGGATACATCGCGTTGCCCGGTTTTATAGAGGCACCGAACCGAATAGGCGGGAAAAAAGGGCGGGAAGTCGTGGCAGGAAAAAAGGGCGGGAAGTACTGGCGGGAAAAATTGGCGAGAAGTACTGGCGGGAAAAATTGGCGGGAAATACTGGCGAAAAAAATCGGCGGGGAGTACTCGCGGGAAAATTCAGCGGGAAGGATTGGCGAGGAAAATAGCGGCGGACGATTATTTAGCGGCGATCGCCGATCAGTGCAATTTTGCATGAGCAATGCAACCTTCGTCCTTCAACAATGCAGTTAACGGTTCCGTCGTCTCCTCAAAGGCCGAAGCACACAGCCGTCGTCGCCTCAACAGACGAACGGTGCCGTCGTCTCCTCAACGGCCGAAGCACACAGCCGTCGTCTGCTCAACGGACGACTCATCCTGTCGTCTGCTCAACCAACGAAAGTGCTCTGTCGTCCTTTGAACGGACGACGGACCGACATAGTTGTAAATTCCCAGTTTTGCGTATTATTTATGAAAATGAATAAAAAAAATGTATTATTTAAAAAAAATTAGCGACCAATACTGCTGTACCATCATGTGAATTTCCCATATTCATGTGTCTTTTTCACGGTCCCGCATATATCCGCAATAGAGGCGACACAGTACCAGAGCAAAACCGTAAATTCTAGATGGAAAGCATACTATGTTAGATGTATATTTGTATATTGTATGTCCCTATTTGTTAGAGAGTTTTCCTGCATATTTCTATCTGTATATGTACTATATATTGTGGCTTTTGGTCTTCAGAGGAATACAAGTTGGCTATTCCTAACATGGTATCAGAGCCAAGTTAGCCTCATTCTTTCCTTGCAACTTCGTCGCCGCAGCCGCCACCGTCCTTGTCGCCGGCGGCCTTGCCGTCGTCGCTGCCGTCGGTCGCCGCCCGTTTTTTGTTTCGGTCTAGATCTAATCGATTTTGTTTTGGTCCAGATCTGTCCGATTCGGTCTAGATCTGCCCGATTCGAGCTTCCTCCGCTGCCAGATCAGATGGATCGATCTCACCTCGTCGGTCTCCCCAGCCTCTGCCACCGCCGCCGGCGGCCTTCTCTGTGTCGACCCTGCCGCCGCCTGCCTTCTCTGCGTCGACCCCACGTCTCCGTCGCCGGCCTTCTCTGCCTCGCCAACTCGAGTGGCTCCGGCCCCGCCTGCCTCTCCAACTGGCTGTCTCACGCCCTCCTCGGTCGCCTCCAATCGCCGCTGGCCTCCTCTGCCTCAATGGAATCGATTTCTGATTTTTGATTCGAGCGTTGACCAAAAAAAGTGAGAGAGAGATGTCTTCTGCATCAGACTATGTTGCGATTCCTCGCTGCCCGGTGATCTTCGATGGCGCAAATTATCCTGATTTCGCTGCCTTTATGCGCGTTCACATGCGCGGTCTCTGTCTTTGGGGTGTGCTCTCTGGCGAGGTCTCCTGTCCGCCGTTCCCCCTGCTCCTATGGCTCCTCTTCTGCCGACATCGATTGTTCTCGGTGCTGATGCTTTTCAGGAGGCCAAGGATGCTGCTCAGAGTGCTGATGATAGTGTTGTTGCTGCTTATGAGCTGAAGTTTAAACAGTACTATACTGATCTCGAGACCTATCGCCACGATCTGACCGCCTACACTCAGTGGGTCGAGGAGGATGCTCGTGCTGCTGCCGTTCTCACCTCCAGTGTTCTGCCCCAGTTTGCTGCTGAGTTCATGAGTCTCCCTATTGTTGCCGTTTAGTGGGCACATCTTCGTCAGCGCTATCAACCGTCTGGGGATGCTCTTTACCTGTCTATGGTTCGCCAGGAGCATGCTCTTCAGCAAGGTGATTCCACTATTGATGAGTTCTATACTCAAAGTGCTGCTATCTGGCGTCAGCTTGATTCTCTCCGTACTAATGTTTGTGGCACATGTCCGTGCTGCTAGATTATGCGCTCGGATTTGCAGTTCCACCGCATCTATGAGTTTTTGTCTCGGCTCCGCCAGGAGTTCGAGCCCCGCCGTGCTCAGTTGAATGCTCATGGTCGTGTTCCGCTCTCTGAGGTCTTGTCTGAGCTTTGGGCTGAGGAGACTCGTCTCTGTGGTGCTGGTCTTCTTGCGGTACCATCTGTGCTTGCTACTCGTGGTCCTCCTCTGCCGTCTGCTCCCTCGACTCACCCGCGGTCCTCTGTGTCACCACCGATACTATCTACTCCTCCAGCTCAGGGTCAGAGTCAGCACCAGCAGTCTCAGGGTCCGAGTCAGCACCACCAGGCTCGTGTTCAGGGTCGCCGTGGCTCTCTTCGTCACTGCACTTACTGTAGCAGGGATGGACACATTTGGGCCACCTGTTATACACGGGATCCCAGTTTACGTCAGCAGCACCAGGCTCGTGGGCAGTCGGCTCCTTCCGGATCTTCAGCAGTTGCTCTCTCTGATCACGACATTATCAGGAGTCTTCACGGTCTGCTTGCTGCTACAGGCTCTTCTTCGACGGGCACTGCTAGTTCCTGATTCTTCAGGCACTGCGCGACCATCACCCTCTACACAGTCAGGTACATCCCCGTGGTATCTGGATTCTGGAGCTTCTTTTCATATGACCTCTGAGTCTTCTCTTCTGTCCGCTATTCGTTCTCTCCCTCCTCCTGTCCGTGTTCTCACAGCCGATGGTACCTCCCTTCATGTTTCTAGTCGGGGCATCATTTCCACTTCTTCTTTTTCTGTTCCTGATATTTCTCATGTTCCTCGTCTTAAGATGAATCTGTTCTCTGCTAGCCAGCTTACTGACTCTGGTTGTCGCGTCATTCTTGATGCTGATTCTTGTGTTGTCCAGGATCGTCACACACAGGCCCTGGTTAGAGCTGGCCCTCGCAGCCGTGACTCTTCAGGACTTTGGGAGTTAGACTGGCTTCGTGTTCCTTCCTCTGCCACTTATCTGCCAGTTCTTCTCCGGTCGTCGCCTCTGCTACCAACTCTTTTCAGCAGTGGCATCATCGTCTTGGTCACCTTTGTGACTCTCGCATGTCGTCATTAGTTCATCGTGGTCTTCTGGGGTCTGTCTCAGGAGATGGGTCTTTACACTGTCAGGGCTGTAGGTTGGGCAAACAGATTCAGCTTCCCTATCCTACTAGCGCGTCTGTATCTCAGCGACCTTTTGATTTAGTTCATTCCGATGTTTGGGGTCCGACTCCTTTTGCTTCGAAAGAGGGCCATCGCTACTATATTTTATTCATAGATGATTTTTCTCGGTACACTTGGTTGTATTTTATACGCTCTCGCAGTGAAGTGCTCTCCATATATCAGTGTTTTGCGGCCATGGTCCGTACTCAATATTCTACACCCATTCGTGTGTTTCGTGCCGATTCTGCTGGTGAGTATATCTCCCAGATGTTGCGGCGTTCTTCTTGACGGTACCCTTGCTCGTTCTCTATCCGGCGCACATGCCGAATGGCGTTCGGCGTAAACCGCCATCTTCTTGAGACCACTCGTTCCATGATGATTGCTTCTTTCCTTCCGCCGCATTTCTGGGATGAGGCTGTCGCTACGTCGGCTTACCTCATCAATATTCAGCCCTCTGCCGCTCTGCAGGGTGGTATCCCTCTTGAGAGCCTATATGGTCATTCTCTAGACTACTCCATACTTCGCTTGTTTGGTTGCGTTTGCTATGTTCTCCTTTCCCCTCGCGAACGCACCAAACTGACCGCTCAGTCTGTTGAGTGTATCTTTCTTGGATACAGTGATAAGCATAAGGGCTATCACTGTTGGGATCCCGTTGGTCGTCGGATGCGTATCTCTCACGACGTTACCTTTGATGAGACGCGCCCTTTCTATCCTCGTTCCACCGCTGGTACCTACCTGGTGGAAGATATCTCTTTTCTTCTTTTTCCTGACACACCTCCTTCTACTCCTATTGTGTCTTCTTTAGGACCCACTCTCCCTGATGTCTCTTCTTCGACACCATCCTCCTATGCTCCGTCTAGTTCTCCTAGTTCTCCTCGTTCTCCGAAGCCTTCCTCTGCTATTCCTTCTTCTTCATCGTTGTCTCATGAGTCATCTTCCTCTGATGAGCTTCCCCCTACTCGTCCTGTTCGTCAGCGTCGTGCCCCCAACCGTTACTCTCCTAGTCAGTATGGTCTTTCTGTTACCTCCGAGCCGACTTCTTATCGGGATGCTGAGCATCATCCTGAATGGCAGATGGTCATGGCCGAGGAGATTGCTGCGCTTGAGCGCACTGGGACCTGGGATCTTGTTTCTCCCTCTCCCGGTGTTCGTCCTATAACTTGTAAGTGGGTCTATAAAATTAAGACTCGCTCTGATGGATCTCTTGAGCGCTATGAAACGCGTCTTGTGGCTCGTGGTTTTCAGCAGGAGCACGGTCGTGACTATGATGAGACATTTTCTCTTGTGACTCATATGACCACTGTGCGCACTCTTCTTGTTGTCGCTTCTGTTCGTCACGGGTCCGTGTCCCAGCTTGATGTTCAGAACGCATTCCTCAATGGTGAGTTGAGTGAGGAGGTTTATATGCAGCCTCCTCCTAGGTATTTTGTTCCCGCTGGGATGGTTTGCCGTCTTCGGCGTTCTCTTTATGGCCTGAAACAGGCCCCTCGTGCCTGGTTTGAGCGCTTTGCCTCTGTGGTGACTACTGCTGGTTTCTCTCCTAGTGCTCATGATCCAGCGCTCTATGTTGATGATATGATCATTACTGGTGATGATCTTGAGTATATTGCCTTTGTTAAGGCTCGTCTTCGTGATCAGTTTCTTATGACTGATCTTGGTCCTCTTTGATATTTTCTTGGAATTGAGGTTTCCTCTACTTCTGATGGCTTTTTCATCTCCCAGGAAAAGTATATTCAGGATCTTCTGGCTCGTGCTGCTCTTGGGGATGAGCGCACTGTTGAGACCCCTATGGAGCTTAATGTTAAGCTTCACCCTGGTGATGGTGATCCTCTTTTCCTGATCCGACGCGCTATCGCCATCTTGTTGGGAGTCTTGTTTATCTTGCTGTCACTCGTTCTGACATATCTTATCCTGTTCATATTTTGAGTCAGTTTGTTTCCGCCCCTACCACTGTTCACTATAGTCATCTTCTCCGTATTATTCGTTATCTTTGTGGCACGATCACTCATCGTCTGTTCTTTCCTCGTTCCAGCTCCCTCCAGCTCCAGTGCTATTCGAATGCCACGTGGGCGAGTGATCCTTCGAATCGCCGTTCACTTTCTGCTTACTATGTGTTTCTTGGTGGTTCGCTCATTGCTTGGAAGACAAAAAAACAGACAGTGATTTCCCGTTCTAGTGTTGAGGCTGAGTTGTGTGCTATGGCCTTGTTGACTGCTGAGGTGACTTGGTTACGATGGTTGCTTGCGGATTTTGGGGACTTTATTACCACACCCACTCCGGTTTTGTCTGACAGTACATGTGCTATTAGTATTGCACGTGATCCGGTCAAGCATGAGCTTACGAAGCATATTGATGTTGATGCTTTCTATACACGTGCTCAGGTGCAGGCTCAGGTTGTTGCGCTTCAGTATGTGCCTTTAGAGTTACAGTTGGCGAATTTCTTTACGAAGACACAGACTATTGCGCAGCATACTTTCTTTATCTCCAAATTCAGTGTTGTCGAGCCACCATGAGTTTGAGGGGTGGGGTGTTAGATGTATATTTGTATATTGTATGTCTCCACTTGTCAGGGGGTTTTTCTGTATATTTTCACCTGTACATGTACTATATATTGTGGCCTTTGGCCGCAGAGGAATATAAGTTGTCTATTCCTAACAGCCAAATCAGTATTTTTTGCCTTGTATATTCAGGAATTTCATCGGGAATCGTGGGTTCTAGAAAACCATCAGCTGTCTCCAAATAACCGTTGTATCATTTATGACACCTTTTTTGTGGAACTGTTAACCACGAAATTTCATGTATGCTCCCATAGAGAGAGTATTTAATTATGAAACATGAATAGAACATGTGTTTTGTGGGACAGAAAGGAAATGAACAATAGTGTCTAGTTACAAATGTATTACTCACTCGCGGTTGTACTCAAACAACATTTATTATGGACTAGAGGGGTACCATATTACGGTACTAATCTTATTTGGAACACAAGTTTAAACGACTTGAACGCTTGTCCGTAGACAATCCGAAGACAAAAATTTGGGCTATCTCTAGCCTCAGTATGCATTGGAACCGGCACCACCGATAAGTCGAGGAATAGAAAGTAGACCAAACCCCAATTTCTTACAGTTATACCATCTCAAAGATTTAAAGAGAAAATGACACGACTTAATCAAGAGCTATAGAGTGAAGTTCACTCAAAATATAACAATAAAACCTATTCGTGGAAATATGCGGATTGTGAGATCAAGCTGTCGCAGACAATAATTATTGAGACTATTTTATTTTCCCAGCAGATATGCTTTTTCAGTCACGTCACGTATGACCGTATCCAAGCCGAGCTGGCTTGATCAGTTGTTTGACGCCGCAGCTGCAGCGGCAGCCATCTTTGCCTGCCTCATCTTGACGAACTCCACCATCCTGTCCACCTCCGGCAAGGCCGCTTTCGCAGCGTCGAGCTCGCCAAAGCGCGCCGCCCACGCGGCGAGGAGCGGGGTCTTGTCACCGCCAAAGAATTTCTCTCCGGACATCACCTCCGCCGCCTTCAGCCAGGAGAGCTGGCTCCCCAGCGCCAAGTCCACCAGCCCGACGCTGTCCCCGCCGAAGAAGCCCTCCCCGTCGGAGCACTTGGCGAGGGCGCCCTCCATGGTCTCCAATGCCACGAACAGCGCCTTCTTCCCTTCCGATTTCTCCTCCTCTGTCTTGCCCCTGAACAGCATCGTGGCCCACGACGACAACACCTGCGCACCGCCCGCACATCATAGTCATCAGAATTCAGAAATTTCCCGATGCAGTGACAAAAATGACATTGAAGTGTCAAAAGCTAGTGAGCAAAAGAAGGAAAAGTATACCTTGTCGTCCGCGTAGGCGGCCCAGAAGCGAGCAGTGGCTCGTTCGTACGGGTCGGCCGGGAGGATGGCCGGGCCGGCGGCGGCGAACGCCTCGTCGAGGTACTCCACGATGAGGTTGGACTCGCAGACGGGCACGTCGTTGTGGATGAGCACCGGTATCTTCTTGTGTACCGGGTTGGAGCTCAGCAGGAGCTCGCTCTTGCTGGCGAGGTCCTCCTCCGCGTACTCGTAGCTCAGGCCCTTGATGGCGAGCGCGAGCTTCACCCGGATGGCGAACGGGCTAGGCCATGTGCCGAGCAGCTTCAGGTCGTCTCCAACCGCCATGGTGCAAGATCGTGATGTGTGTGTACTGTGAAGGCTGAGATCGTTTCTTTCAGATTGTCTTGCGTTTGGGTGCTTGTGGAGTTGATCTCACGGCAGGAGGAATTATATAGGGACTCGTGTTTGCCACATGGAAGGAAAACATCGTGCGTCACCCGTGATGCTGATTGGAGGCGAGCGTCAGCCGTGATGGAGAAGAAGCCTACTCCCTCCTTCACGGTTTGCAGGACGCTCTACAAGAATTTCACGGACCTAGGCGTAAACGTATTAGCTAAAAATTAGGCTTATTAGTGAGCGGTTAAGGCACATGTATTGGTGGGAGACTGTTGCATGCATAGGAAGTTGGGAGAAAATGTGTCACATTAATTAACAATTAATTCTTATGCGCCTAGAAATATTGTAGTTTTGGAAAAACCCAAATTTAATTAGGCGCCCTGCAAACCGTGAAGAAGGTAGTACTAAACTAGTAGGTGTGTAGTAAGTTCGCTTTGATTTGGACTCCTTTATCGGTTTCAACCTCATACCTATGCAGGTAGCATATAATGGAATAAAGAGGGTGTCAAGTGGGAATATGGGATGGATGTCGACTTCAAGAGATGTACTCCCTCCATATCTCAAAATATAAGTCATCTAAGAAGTAGTGAAAAGTTATTATCTTTGACCAAATATTTAAAAAAAGTATCTATATATACAATATTAAATAGACACATTAGTGATATACTATATTTTATGGTGAATCTATTGATATAGATTTGGTATTATAAATATTTATACTTTTATGTATAAATTTTGTTAAACTTAGAAAATATTGACTTTTGACTGATCCTTAATCATCTTATATTTTGGAAAGGAGGAAGTATTATGCTGCTTGGAGGCGAGCGTCAGCCGTAATGGAGAAGAAGCCTACTGAACTAGTAGGTGTGTAGTAAGTTCCCTTTGATTTGGACTCCTCTATCGGTCTCAACCTCTTATATATGCGTGATCCAAACTAATATACTCAGATTTGTCTATCTAGAAAATCTAAGTCTATATAGTTTGGATTAGAGAAAGTAACACATAATAGATGCCGACTTTCTAAAAGAGATGTACTTCTTACAATAAAGGAAACTACTCGCGCACCAACGTGAGAAAATCAGATAAGAGACGGCGATGTAGATTTAAAAAAAACATGAAAAGTAGAAGTTGCTAAGGCCCATAGGTAATTACACTAGCAACTTATCTTTCCGCCAAGGTAACCCTTCCCAATATATTTTCCGAAAATAGTTAAGCCACTTTTTAGAGGAACATGAGTCTGAATGATGAAGTAGGTTTATGCATTTGATGACTTCGAAATATTTAAGAGAAGTGCCTATACTTAGCTAGCTTGTGGTTATTGCTTCTCTTTTAAACAGGGATGGGTCCCAAAGGACGTACAGGCTCCTTTGTATTACTACTAATCATGCACGCGTCATGCACGTGTAACCACACGAACATATATTCTTTTATCCCAGGTGAAATCATAAATAGACAATGAGACAATCTGAGGCTTGCGATCATATAAGTGGCGATGATGAAATACATAATATCGGAGTCTCGCATATATATCAACTAATAAATAAATTTACTACTAGAACAAGATTTTAGTAAATCACGTTGATCATAGTATCCATGATCACAAAAAATTATGGTACATCCTAATTCAGAAAATATCATATGAAAATTATACAAAAATATGGGAATGCATACTTATCAACCTGAACAAATACTTTTATTCTTTACAAATAATATACTCGTTAACCGTTCATACACTATTCTCAAAGTTCTTGCCTCCACCAAAGTCACACAACTCTGAAATCTTCCATTGTCGAGATCTCAGCAATATATTTACTCAGCATTAGAGTTTACATTGTCATTTACACCATTGTCTCCATGAAGACATCCGAGGTAATTCTGGAGAAACAACCGGCGTTCATAAAGATTATCCCCTTGCTATAGACGACATCACAAGTGAGTTTATAGCATAAAACTACCAGTTTGCTATCCAAATTTACTATATCATACCATTTTATGTTTTCAGGATACAAAACCACCAGATTTTGGTCTGCTCTTTACAATTTGCTTTAAACTGCGTTTCGCGGCGTCTTGACATGATTTCTGACCACGTGACCCCACCTGTCAGTATGACGTGGCTAGCCGCATACGATGCTCGGTCACGGCCTTTAGCTCGATGTGTGAATAGGAGGAAACCGGCCGGCTAGGTTTTAGTCCCCCCGCCCCCCCCCCGCGCGCGCATCTGCATCTCCCCTCTCGTCCTGAACCACTCCCCAACGATAGCGGCGTTGAATCCTGGCAGCGGCGCACATGACCCCAGCGGCGACGCACACGACCTCGACTTGGATCCATTTACTAGCGGCGTAGATGGCTCCTCCAGTTCTCCTCCTCATCCTAACAAGTCGGTGGCGGCGGCAGCGCTGGCCTCGCCGGATCTCAGAGCGGTGGCTGCCCTCTCCAAGGCCGTCCTCACATCGCCGTTGCTGAACAACCACTGGCAGGGATCATCTTTGGGCGGTGTTGAGTAAGTATTCCTTCCTCTCTGCCCCTACTCTCTGCTCCCTATCAATTTTCTTGTCCTAGCTAGATATAAATTATAGGTACGCAGTTAATATAGTAGTGTATAATACCAGTTTATTTCTTTTTGTAGTTTGGATGATGAAATTTGGGAGGTTAGGTTCAATTTTCCTAGTGTGGATAATCTGGAAAGAACAATAAGCAGGTCAGATATAAATATGGTGAACATGAATGCACCAATAGAAGGACATGGGTGTGGTATTAGAGATTACATGTATTATGTTAGAGGGGGAAGGAAAAGGCAAGGAATGGATGGAGGTAGTAGACAATATGGAAAAGTTTGTGAAGATGCTTGAACAATATGAGAATGAGCAGGTTCTTAAGTTGACAATAATCAAGGACAAATATGCATGGCCAGTTGGACTGAACAGTGTAGAAGTAGAAGCTCCTTCTCAAATTGAAGAACCAATTATGTTCTCAGTGGACACTAATGGAGTCACCTTCATTTCAGAAGAAGATTTTGGAGAGGAATAAACTGTTTTTCCTTTGGCTATTGACCTCTCTGAAGTGTTGTATATTGCACACAGCAGAGCTGCAACATGAAGAAGGGAAAAGAAATAATTCCCATTGAGGAAAATTCTAGTGATGAATATTTCCGTTATCCTTGTCAATTCAATCCTGAAGATCATGATAGATATGTAGCAAGAGAACTGGAGTACATGCAGGAGTTGAAGAATAAGAAGAAGAAAAGAAGGGAACAGATGATGATCCAAAGAGACTTGCACTACTGGAGAAGTTGAAGCAGTTGAAGAAGCAAAGAGATGATCCTTTTATGCCCGTAGAAGGAGACACAACAGTTCCACAAGAACCAGGAAATCTTCTTCTACTAGAACATTAGTTGGGCCTTCTGCATCAAATCCTCCTACAACACCAAGAGCAACTAGGCCTTCTGCATCAGCTCCTCCAATAACACCTAGAGCAACAGGATCATCTACAAGGACAAGAGCAGTAGGTCAATCTGCATCAACTCCATCTGCTGCCAGGAAAGGTGCAAGGGCAGGTTTTATTGCACCAAGAACGGCTGCTCCAGGAACTTCTAGGCCACCAAGATCAATCAAGCCCACTAGTAAGGTGAGAGAATACCTAAGTGCCAGTGGGATTAACAACATGACAATTGAAGACCTAAAGAAGATTATGTGATGTTGACTTTGTCTTATGTTGTTATTTGTGTTGCTCTGAAGACTTGTTAATTATGTTGTTATTTGTGTTGAACTATGTCCTCCAAAACCTAGAAGATTCTTGTGATAAACCTATGTTTGTGTTAAACTATTGTGTGATGAACCATGTGCATTAATCATATGGGATGTTGAACTATGTTATGATGCTCTATATAATGTTGGTTTGTGTTTGAAATATACTTTTACTGGTTACACTATGCTCTAGATGACAAACCTAGAGATCCAGTTAATAGTGGTTACAATCCAACACATGGACACATTTTAACTGGTCAAATAGTACAAGCAAATGGTTCATAACATAATGGTTCAACATTACAACACATAGTTCAAATGGTCAAACATTACAAGCATATGGTTCAAATGGTTCAACATTACAAGCATAATGGTTCAACATTACAAGCATAGGGTTCAACATTACAACACATCACAAGCACTACCACCAAGCACAATGGTTCAATACATCACACACAAACATGGTTCAACTTAAGAAACACATAATAACACTACACATTTCATGGCTCATCACATATGGCCTTAATCATGTTGAGCTTATCCTTGGTCACAAGATTGGCTTTGAAAAGATCATGAAGAGCGTACTCTAACTTTTTCTTCTCCTCCTTCAAAATGCCTTTGTCATCTTCCCAACTACTTTGCCCACTCTTCATAATCTCGGCTTGTGTGTTCTTAACATTCTTCAACTCTTCCAATTCATTCTTAAAAAACTCCACTTCTTTCTTTAGCATATACCTTTCCTTCACCACCAATCCAAAATCATTCTGATATTTTTTATTCTCCTTGTTCATGGCCTTCAGGTTTTGATCCAACACCTTAGCCTCAGTATCATCCATAAATTTTTTGACATCAGATAACATAGTTGAATGTTTCTTCTCAAGCTTATCCTTCTTTTCAGCCATTTCTTTTCACATCATTGCATTGCCATACCTCTCATCAATTCTTGTTGATTTACACTTGGTAGAACTACACTTATTTTCAGACGGAGAAATCATAGACATTTCCTTTCAAAAACATAACGTCATTAAACGGATAAACCCATGTCAATCCTTTATTTCGTGTATAAAGTGGGGTTAAATGTAATTCACATGCATCAATTTTGAGTACCCGACTTAGGTATGAAGCAGCTCTTCAGGTTGAGACTGTGATAGAGCAGTCCACCAAGTCAAAGGGAACTTACTACACACCTAGTTCAGTAGGCTTCTTCTCCATCACGGCTGACGCTCGCCTCCAAGCAGCATCACGGGTGACGCACGATATTTTCCTTCCATGTGGCAAACACGAGTCCCTATATAATTCCTCCTGCCGTGAGATCAACTCCACAAGCACCCAACGCAAGACAATCTAAAAGAAACGATCTCAGCCTTCACAGTACACACACATCACGATCTTGCACCATGGCGGTTGGAGACGACCTGAAGCTGCTCGGCACGTGGCCAAGCCCGTTCGCCATCAGGGTGAAGCTCGCGCTCGCCCTCAAGGGCCTGAGCTACGAGTACGCCGAGGAGGACCTCGCCAGCAAGAGCGAGCTCCTGCTTAGCTCCAACCCGGTGCACAAGAAGATACCGGTGCTCATCCACAACGGCGTGCCGGTCTGCGAGTCCAACCTCATCGTGGAGTACGTCGACGAGGCGTTCGCCGCGGCCGGCCGGGCCATCCTCCCCGCCGACCCGTACGAACGAGCCACTGCTCGCTTCTGGGCCGCCTACGCGGACGACAAGGTATACTTTTCCTTCTTTTGCTCACTAGCTTTTGACACTTCAATGTCATTTCTGTCACTGCATCGGGAAATTTTTGAATTCTGATGACTATGATGTGCGGGCGGTGCGCAGGTTTTGGCGTCGTGGGCCACGATGCTGTTCAGGGGCAAGACAGAGGAGGAGAAATCGGAAGGGAAGAAGGCGCTGCTCGCGGCATTGGAGACCATGGAGGGCGCCCTCGCCAAGTGCTCCGACGGGGAGGGCTTTTTCGGCGGGGACAGCGTCGGGCTGGTGGACTTGGCGCTGGGGAGCCAGCTCTCCTGGCTGAAGGCGGCGGAGGTGATGTCCGGAGAGAAATTCTTTCGCGGTGATAAGACCCCGCTCCTCGCCGCGTGGGCGGCGCGCTTCACCGAGCTCGATGTTGCCAAGGCGGCCCTGCCGGACGTGGAAAGGGTGGTTGAATTCGCCAAGATGAGGCAGGCGAAGATGGCTGCCGCTGCAGCTGCGGCGTCAAACAACTGATCAGCGCAGCTCGGCTTGGACACTGTCGTACGAGTGACTGAAAAAGCCTATTTGTTGTGAAATAAAATAGTCTAAAAAATAATTGTCTGCCACAGCTTGATTTAACCAAGAGAAATCTTGAGGGACATTGTAGAATTGTAGAACTGTGAATAGCACCTTCTCTATAATATGGGAATGAAAAGGGCGTTAAAATCCATATTTAACACACATCACTCTTTCTCAAAGCTCCATTACAAGAATTAAAATAAGCCAATCCATATTTCACACACATCACAATCTTATTGGTAGTTATCAAACCAGGTATGCATCAGGATATTTGTTATAACAAGGAAAAATTCCAGTAGGTCATCTAGACTAATATATGGAAGCAAAAAAGAGTAGATTTCCGAACAAATGAGTAAAGTGATTGGCCAAACCTGGATGTTGCTGATATTTATAGCCATCAAGTTCAGATCTGAACACTACAAAGGAACAAAATACAACACTAATGCGGCAGTCAAACTTCCTCGTACTCGTCTTCACCTTGTTTCTCCAATAGATTGCGTCCATCCTTGTCAACACCGACCGCGACCGAGCAATCATGAAAAACATACCACCCAAACTTGCATCCTCTTCACAATCGACATCTTCCCCCACAACAACACCGCCAGTCTTGCTGCCCCGCGCCATGCTCAAAACACGGCCAAGAACGATATCCTCTTCACGACCAACGGCATGCTCTCGTCCTCCCTGTTATCAAACAACTTTGTTGGCAATTCCTTCATGTAAACCAGTAAACATAAATAATTTGCATGTTCATACAGAAAGGTGCTCCAAAAAAAATCAACTGAAAAACTTACATAAAGGCGGTCCATGAAGCAGATTCTCACCTACAATTTGTCAAGCTTCATGCACTAGCCAACGCAACCAAAAGTCCGAACTGATGGAAAGGGCTAGTGCAATCCACTTATACACTTTAACACCCCCTCTCACGTGTGACGGAGAGAAGTCAGCACGTGCAACCGGAAGAGAGCGACGGTGCGCGAAACTCACGTATGACTCAAGAGGCCTATACGTGGACACAGAGGGGTCAACAACAATTTTAGGATAAATTGCGAAAAGCCAGGACTCGAACTCGAGACCTTAGGCTCTGATACCATGTCAAGCTTCATGCACTAGCCAACGCAACCAAAAGTCCGAACTGATGGAAAGGGCTAGTGCAATCCACTTATACACTTCAACACAATTATCATACTAGGATGGTATTTTTACTATTGAAAAATTTATAGTCCATGTAGTAATGTTTGCTAATGTTCTTGACATTCAAAAACACCACTTTCAACTCGCTGAACCAGACCAGTTTTTAAGTCATTATAGTGCAAGATGCTTGTGCCGGAGTTGTGAAAATAAACAATAAGTACCTCCAAAAGGAATGTAGATATTCTTCTCACACATCAATATCTGGTTGCACACCAGAGCTGGTACATCCATAGCTCTATTAAATGGAGTTACAAGACTTGGCGATGCGAAAATATATATCAAAGGCTATTAAGATGTATAATAATAGTGTTCTTAAGAAAACCACCTTTGTTAATATTAAGGACCTTCAGACCAGCGAGAATCAGTCAACGATCTAAGTTTTCAGTATCACATGCTGATAGCAGTACAGACAAAATATGATGTACATGTAAGTATATATGATATGCTCTGAGTTACCCGTTTTTAGGATGCACCTAAAGGAAAGCATACAAAAACTAAAGCCCTGTATGATTAAAAAGGTAACAAAACTTTGGATATTTTAGCACGTGAAATTGACATGAATTTTGAAACACCAGTTGGGAAGTTGAACTCACACGTGCAATCAGAACATCAGGTCTTGGGATAGTAAGTATAGCAATATTCTTTTTTTACTTCATGAATATATTGTCTTAGAATAATTGTGTTGGGACAGAAAGTTTGTTAAATGAGCTTCTGTGTAGCCCATGCAAACAATAAGAGAATAGTTTCTTCACCACTGAATGACCACAAATCGGGAAACCAATGCCCAAACCTTAGAGCCACACGAAGGAAAGGACAAGATAAACCGACAGAAAGAGAACACTTTCCTAACCACTGGATGACCACAAATCGGAAGGGTTTTAATTTGCAGCCCGAAAGTTGAGGCGTCAAGGCATAGCAGGGTCTGAGTTGCTTGTTATTGGATTGAGATACCCATAGTTGGCACGAATTCAACATAATTTTTGAACTTGAAATGTCACGCTAACGCTTGTCAAGTTGCCCCTCCCCCTTGTCAGTTTTGACTATTATGTCGCTGCCATCGTGACTTCCATGTAGACTTGCAGCATTTACACCCTCATACATTCCCCGTTTTTCTTGATGTCGCCTTCTTCTTCTCTAGAGCGGTGATCTGTGGTCGCAGCCATGTCACAGAGCTGGGAGGCCAATTCCTTCAGGGACGAGATCTGGCACCCAGCCGAACCTACTCGGCCTCGCCCTCCTCCCCCAAACCGGAGCTCGCCCTCTCTATGGCCGCACCCATGGAACGGACCCGACAAGATTTCATTCCCTAAGGAGATATGTCAGCATGCCAAACCTGCTCGGTCCCGTTGTCCTCCTCCTGAATCGGACCTTGATGTCGTCATGGTCGCAAACGCGCAAGCCACCGCGTCTTCCTCTCTGAACCCTAAGGCCAAATGTATTGTGTTTGGCACAACGCAAACAAGGTGAATTTCCATCCACTTCTCTTCTTGTGATTGGGGTAGAATAACATGTACAAATATGTTGTTTACTAGATTTTCCTTTGAGATTAGTACCTTCGTGATGAAAAAACAGAGAGAACTTAAATGGAATGACGGTAAATACCATGCTCTGTACTTTGCATTGCATCACCAAGGGCTCATGGACAAAGCTTGTTACCAAGAGAGTCGAGTTCAACATCCATTGCCAAAAAATGGGAACAAATCCATGAGCGATTTAATGCAAATTCAAGAAGAGAAGCTAGATCCATGTCATCAATCATGAATAGGTTCCACACTCTAGTGATGCGTTCAAATGCAAACACCATGTATCATTCATAACCATAACATTGTCGGCAATGTTGCTAGCTATTTGTATGAGCTATCCATTTTATATGCTGGTGACACCTTGCTTTTCCTAGATAGTAATCTTGAAGCTGTAATTAACTTGAAGTGGTTGTTGTCTTGTTTTGAGCAAAATGTCTGGTATGTGCATTACCTTTGTCTGTTCTATGCTGCAATTCTGCTGTTAGGCACAGGAAAATAAAAGCTGGGCACATTAATTAGTGACCAAGCTGGAGTCGCACACAAATATAGCCTTTATTGAATATTACACAGATAGGCCTAACTTTCTTGCATAAATAGTCTCTTAACTTATTCTTACACAAATAAGCAAAACTTAGTCTTACACAAATAATTGTATTTGAGTCTTGACCAAAGAAGCATTACTTTGTACAACTAAGGGGGAAACTAAAGATAAAGATAAATAGTTCTTCGGATCTACTAGTTGAGCACTATTTCCCGAGTGCTGGTGGCACCGTCGGAACCGAACCAGAACACTGCATTTGGTCGTGAATCATGCCCTAAGTAATACAACCCCACTGATAAGCCAATGGCAGGCCCCCTTAATGTGCATTTGGCTCTAGGTCGGATCTGGAGGGACAACATGATATGCGTGCGAGTGTGTAGCAAACACACAGTTCGCTTTTAACACTAGAAGTGCTGGCACCTCAGCAATAATACCAATATGTTCCTCCTGGACTCCAACAACGACCTTAGGTTGTTCGCCGTCGACACCAACATCAGCATGAGAAAGTACTTCGTTAGCTCCACCACCACCGCCAGCTACAACAGCAGCAACATTACCTAGTTCTTCGTCAACTCCACCACCAACAGCAATAGCAGGACCCAGGGCTGCGTGAGCAATTACTGGTTCAACAACTCCAGGGGCTCGAAGGAAGAAAGGATAGTTGATCCCAAGAAGCGTAGGTTGTCCCTTTAGATTGTAAATTCTGCTCTAGACTTGTTCTACCGGGTCTTTGTATGGACATGCGTACCTCGATAAAATGTGACACCTCAGCGATGGGTATGAAGAAAGTAGTGTCCCCATATGGTCTATTGTATCACCAACGATGTTTGGTGCTCTCATGTATGAATCCACATGAGTTCATCATCCTGTTTTGCCTGAGAGGTGCTAGGAACTAGCGTCGTGATCTAAGATCAGCATGTACTACTACATCTTAGATCATTAGACCTTGAATGACACGCGGGGCTGCGTGTGTACCTGCGTGTTACTTATAGTCAGTATGATGGTTGCTAACAAAGCTTGAAGTGGAATTTTGAATGATATTTTACATGCTATATGACAACATGACTCACCCCAGGTGAACGGCTCCCAAACTCATACGACATCACTATGTTCAATGACCGAGTAAATGTGATGTGGTGTGTGATGACTACAAGTGCACAGATCAATTGTAGCTAGTTTCAAAGTAAAAGTATCGAACCCATAGAGAGATATTGGTAAAAGTCTTTATGTCCCTCGTTACTATCTACCAAAGGATACTTATAAGCTGACTTTGATCTCAAGTAAGGGCGTTTGAAAGTTTTTTGATTGTTTGCAGAAAAGTAATTAAAACGAGTAAAAGAAAGCAAGTAACAAGGTCATGTAAAAGCGTGGTTGACTTCAATAGGGCTAAAATGTTTTTGGGGATGTAGGATACACCACTAGCATGATATTATTATTATTAATTAAGATAATATACTTCTTGTGTCATGAGATGTATGAAGAGAGCTCCATAATAAGATGTTCACTACAAGGCTCGTAGGAAGCCACTTTGTTGAGCCAAGAGCGAGGTCACCTATAAATAACCACTGCGATGTCTAAGAGAGATCACCCATACAAACCACCGCAATTAAGGGTTTCCCGTGGAAATCGTAATTAGCTTAGGGACTCTCTCTATATCCTCCTTTGACCATGTAGGTTATGAGCCGGCACTAATTGTCATGAAGCAATTCCATGCATGATCCCAAACATCTCCAAAGGATTTCTCCCTCCCTTTAGTCCTGAGGGCAAATGATATGTGGCTGACTACACATACCATCTAAACAGAGAGATTAAACACAAATCATAAATCTATCATAGACCGGTCAGTCATATGGACACAAGAATAGACCATCTTTATTGCAAGTTCATAATACTGCTAGGGTTTCTCCATCTCCCCAAGAACAAAGAAACTACTCACACATGGAATCAATCAACAACATCATCCTAATCAACTGGATGGATAAAAGTACGGAGGTAGATCTAATGCAAAACACAATTGAATTTGGAATTACAACAAGATCTAATAGATGAGATATGAGGGTAGCGATGGTGATGGAGATGCAGCGGTTGATGGTGAAGGGGATGATGCGATGTCCTCCAATGATCCATGAAGCGACAGGGATTTGCCCCTAGCCAAGTTCCTCCTTCAGATCCCTCTCAGATGAGGTTTTCGTGGTTTCTGGTGGCTGTGTATGTCGGATCTCTCTCTAGTCTTTGCTAGGAGAAAGTATTTGACAAGGCAAACGCGCTGACACGCACTACGGGCAGACGGTACGGACGGGTTCCGCTCGTACCACTGGTTGTTATCGGTGTTGATGACTTCCCATCGTTTGGTGTTCTCCCGGGTGCGAAGGTAAATCCATAAAATAACTTTTATATCACTTAAAAATATCATATTATAGTGTAATATGACAGTTTCAATTGATATGTTCATATATGACTTAATGATTCGACATCCTGTTGAAACAAGGACAAAAAGGTGCATGCAAACATAGTGAAATACAAAGATCGCTAATCTGTTTATGTAAAAACAAAAGGTAAATATGCTTCAGCTTTGGACTCATCAGCTCCCCCAAGCTAGGATTTTGCTCGTCCCCGAGCAAGATGGTGGCTTATGGACAAGATCATCATGTTCATGAGGCACGAGTCATTACAATAAATTAGGTAAAAATTGAAATAGGAATACAACATCAGATGTAGAGATACTTCGGGGGTATTATCATACCCTTACACATCACATACTTAGAGGCCTCCACACCCTTTTAGTATTAATGAAATTATAAGAAGCTTATAATGATTTAACATATCATATAATCATAAAGTTTAAAATAATTGAGCACTATATTCAGTAATGAAGATTCATGGGACATGGAGATTTGGCTTCCAGAGCTAAATGCACCTATTATGAAAAATGCATTTTATATAAATTTTAAGATATTGAAAAATTTTGAAAAAAAAAATCTCGCGTGTGTGTCCGGACATTCTGTGTCCTCACAAAATTTTGCGGTGAGAAGACAATTTTTTGAGGTCTGTACAAAAAATACAAAAAAATGTCTTGTGAAAAACTATTTTGCAACACCAAATATTGTCTTTTTTTACACAATCCACATAAAATATTTTTTTTGTGAAACTTGGTGTACGAACATAGAATGTCAACATGTATAGACGAATATTTTTTCAAATTCTTCAACAATTTGAAAAATATCTTTTTGGAAGTGGGTGCATCTACACCTATGAGCCAAAGTGGATTTCCGAGATTCACGATCATTCTTTTCCTTTCATCTTTTCTTTCTACCTGTTGATTCTTTTGGTAGCTGCTCTCTCTCTTATTTCTTCCTTTCTCATCAACGCGGATTTGCTATCTAGGATGCTACCAATGCACGCAAGCGTTGACGTTGGATACAAGGAACACGTGAACTAGCTGCCAAGATGAGAGAGAGCCAATATCTTGCATGCAGTTAACGGTGTTATTTGCCGTTTGTAGAATGACAAGACCATACTTTATTGTAGCATACCAAACAACCTCTATTGTTGCAAAAATTTCTACAAATTGCATGCGGTATGCTAGTTGTATTTGCTTACACTAGACCCTGACTAGTTGTACTACTTGATGGGATATGTGCATGTTAGCATCAATCTGAGGATGAAAACATACAAGAATTTCTGCCATAAATCCAACCATGAGAGTAGACCAAGATATCAAGCAAGTTATCATGCGTTGTGGGTTACACAAATTTTGGAAAATATTTTCACGTGTGGCTTTTGTTTTAGCGCGGGAGTGCTTCCCGCGTTTATTTCCGCTAGATTTTTTTCAGTACAAAAGCAAAACTCATTCATTTATATACTCAATAGCAGCTCTCCTTTAATATACTAGTACTATACTCTATATGAACCACCGTGTGCTAGCGAGATTGTTTTATTGGGTTGCTCAAATATTGGTCTATTCAATGGTCTACGTATAGTGCTAACTTATATGCTCAAAAATTGGTCTGTTCAATGGTCTACATGTAGTGCTAAAATACATGCTGAAATTTTGACCGGTTCAATGGTCTGATTATATTGCTAGCTTGCATGCTTAAATTTTAGCCGATTTAATAGTCTACTAGTATTGCTAGCTCATGCATGCGTGAGCTGTTGCTAGTTTGCATTCATATGCTAGCTTGCATGTGGTACTTGCATGTACTAGCAAGTACATGCAAAAGATGCTCTTGATGTAACAGAGGTGATGTTTTCCGTTAGATATTTTGTGCTCCTGCTTCTCAACGTCATGCTCTTTATAAAATATCTAATGGTTGGATTAGTATGCATAGGTAGCATCCTAGATAGCCCACTATTTCCCATATATATATATATATTACCTTTTCGTTCTCCTCTTCTCTCTCTTTTTATTATAGCTATTTGATCATGCTCACTACTTTTATGGATTTCAAAAATCATGATTATAATATTCTACCAAAATTCTTCTTCTCATAGCCTAATCAATACTTTTATTAGTGTGGAAGTCCCTAAAATCATGACAGTTGTACAAGTATTATAACACTCAACCTAGTTCAATCATCTAATATAATAATCATGAATCAAAAGACAACTTCAAATACGATAAAGTCTCGTAATTCAACGGATATAAATCTTCTCTTTAACAAAAGGAGCTCGAAGTTGATGCAACTAATGCAAATTATGGAATTAAAATCTAACATACGTGCAGGAAAGTAAACATGCTAAGAACTATAAGATAGATTACAAGGTTCTCACAGATCCCCCAAGCTTGGAATCAAACTAGGTGGAATAAATAATTCCTTGCAGTTACTTACTCCTTCTTGGGAGTGAAAAAGTCATCATATACCTCTTCTTCATCTGCCTTGAGGCTACAAGAATGAGCATTACATGCAAATCGGATGGACATCTCTATGATGCCGGCATGCAATTTAGTAATTATTTTTCTTAGCGTCTTCTTGTCATCGGTCATCTCCATGATAATCTTGGTCAGAAGTTGCACTCTACCATCAATGTCATCGACCCTCTTTTCCAGGTCTTTACCCATCATCATGTAAGAGTCCACTCCTTCCCCAATAGTTTGGACACAAGATTTGGAAATCTTCTCAAGGTTTTCGATCTTTTCTCAAATCTCATCGTGTTTTCCCTCTTTTCGAGAAGAGGATCTGGGAGGATATTTAAGAGAAGATCCATGAAGGTTATACATGTAAGGGTTGAGTGGAGACTCTCCCTTGATATTCCATTGTTCCACGTGCCTGAGCATCTCCAACTTGTGCGGAAACATATCTTCCCAGTTGGGGAGTGGAACCACTTGCGAGGGCTCGTGAGACGAGGAGGATGAAATATCCCTCTCGAATCCCTTCCTCTTGGCTTGCACTTCGGAAACATCCTCCTTCTTGGTCCAAATCTGCTTGACATGAAAAGGCTGCATAGTCCTTGAGTAATCATGTGAGATCTGATGTTTCATTGTAAAGGGGAAAAAAGAAAACTCGAGATCTGAGATATAACGGTGAAAGACAAAACAAGAGAAAAAGAAAAGATGCAAATAAAAGAAAAGAGAACTTTGGATAAAAGGGGCATAGTTGGTCACAGGTAACGGTACGGGCGGGTCCCGTCCGTACTAACGACTTACCGAATTACTTCTATTTTTTGACACAAGAATACAAAGTCGAAACGAGGAGGAAAACAGATCCGGTGACGACCTATGGTATGGGCGCATATGCCCGCACTGTCCGGTCATACCGAAAGGCGAAAAAGAGTATGTAGGGACCTGAACCTTTAACGACCACTGGTTCGGGCACGTCTGTCCGTACAAACCACCTGTACTAGGTCAAAAAATAGTTAAAATAAATCATAAAAATAAAAGAGAAGCAAAGAACAAGGCGAAACATGCTGAAAAGATTCCAAACCAGCAAAGAAAAATGCATCAACTTAAAATTTTGTTACCTCACTTTATTATATTACTCGGCTGAAATTTAGGAGATTAGCTCAACTGTGTTAACTTTTCCAACTCTATAATGTTTCAAACGTTGCCCATTAATGATCCAGGATGAAGAAGAGGGTGTACTATTTTTTAACCTTACTGCTCCCGAAGGGTATGCTTCTTCGACTTCATAAGGTCCTTCCCACCTGGATTTTAATTTACCTGTAAAAATCTTAAGCCTATAGTTGTAGAGCAAAACTTTATCTCTAGATTTAAATTCTTTGTCCTCTAATTTTTTATCATGCCATTTCTTTACCCTTTCTTTGAATATCCTAGCACTTTTATAGGCCTCATTTCTGAGTTCATCCAAACCATGAATATCTAAGAGTCATTTTTCCCCAGTAGTTTTAAAATCGAAATTCATTGTTTTGATGGCCCAGTGAGCCTTATGCTCAAGTTTTAATGGAAGGTGACAAGTTTTACCATAAACTATTTTGTATGGTGTCATTCCATAGGATTTTTGAAAGCTGTACGATACGCCCACAACACATCATTAAGCTTCAGAGCCCAGTCCTCTCTTGACCTGTTCACCATCTTCTGAAGTATGACTTTGATTTCCCGTTTAGATAAATCCACTTGTCCACTAGTTTGAGGATGGTAAGGTTAAGCCACGCGGTGGTCGACTCCATACTTCTGAAGTATCTTTCTAAGAGTACCTTTCATAAAATGAGTTCCACCATCAGTAATTAAAAATCGAGGTACTCCAAACTTGGGAAAGATGATGTCCTTGATCATCTTAATGGAAGTAGCTACATATGCATGAGAAGTGGATATAGATTATGTCCATTTAGTAAAATAGTAAACAACAAGAAGAATATGAGTATAACCATTAGAGGGGACAGATGATCCCATAGATCCATTCCCCAAACATCAAATGCCTCTATTACTAGGTTATAGTTCATAGACATTTCCTGTCTTTTTCCAATATTACTCATACATTGCCAAGCATCAAAATTCCTAACATATTCATGAGCATATTTAACTAGGGTGGGCTAGTAGAAGCCTGATTGCAAGACCTTAGTTGCAGTATGATCACCAGCGTGATGTCCTCCATAAGGACTATCGTGATAAGCTTTGAGAATGGCTCTTACCTCGTGCTCGGGTACACATTTCCTGATTATCATGTCTATACCATGCCTGTATAAGTAAGGATCGTCCGAAAAGTAATGTTTTAAATCATTAAAGAATCTCTTTCTTTGATTGTAATCCATCCCTTTTGGTACAAACTTACCTACAAGGAAATTAACATAATTTGCAAACCAAGGGTCATGAGGCTCTATAACTGCAATATATTCTCCTGGCAAATATTCGTTAATAGGAATGAGGTCCTCTATGATACCTTCCATTCGCGATAGATAATCGACAACGGGATTATCCTTACCTCTCCTATCCAATATTTGTAGGTCAAATTCTTGTAGTAACAAGACCCATTTAATTAGATGGGGTCCAGCATCTTTCTTATCTAGAAGGTGTCTCAAAGCCTAATGATCTATATGAACTATTACTTTTGAATTGGTAATATAATGTCTAAATTTCACAAGCAAAAACGACAGCTAAATATTCTTTTTCAGTTGTTGCATAGTTTCTTTGATCCTCATTGAAATCTCGACTAGCATATTGAATAATGTTAAGGTTCGATCCATTTGTTTGTCCTAAAACAACCCCTATAGCATAGTCACTAGCATCACACATAATTTCAAATGGCTCATCCCAATTTGGTGGTTGGATAACTAGTGCAGAAATTAGTGCTTTTTTAACTGTTCGAAGGAATCAATGCAATTTCTATCAAAGGAAAAAAGAGTATCTTTATCTAAGATACGGTCTAGAGGAGCAGCTATCTTAGTGAAATATGTAATAAAGCGCTTATAGAAACCAGCATGCCCAAGGAAATTCTTTACCCCCTTTATGTCTTGCGGAATCGGCGGTTTCTCTAAGGTGATCAAGTTTGAACTGTCAATCTCAATCCCTTTTTTAGAAACTTTATGCTTGAAAACTATACCTTCCCTTACCATGAATTGGCAGTGCTCCCAATTGAGGACCATCTTGGTTTGTCTGCATCGCAGCAAAACTCTATTAAGATTGTAGAGGCATTGCTCAAAAGCAGTTCCATAAACAACAAAGTTGTCCATAAGGAATTCCATGGAACTCTCTACAAAACCGTCGAATATTTTTAACTGTTCGAAGGAATCAATGCAATTTCTATCAAAGGAAAAAAGAGTATCTTTATCTAAGATACGGTCTAGAGGAGCAGCTATCTTAGTGAAATATTTAATAAAGCGCTTATAGAAACCAGCATGCCCAAGGAAATTCTTTACCCCCTTTATGTCTTGCGGAATCGGCGGTTTCTCTAAGGTGATCAAGTTTGAACTGTCAATCTCAATCCCTTTTTTAGAAACTTTATGCTTGAAAACTATACCTTCCCTTACCATGAATCAGCAGTGCTCCCAATTGAGGACCATCTTGGTTTGTCTGCATCGCAGCAAAACTCTATTAAGATTGTAGAGGCATTGCTCAAAAGCAGTTCCATAAACAACAAAGTTGTCCATAAGGAATTCCATGGAACTCTCTACAATACCGTCGAATATTTTCAAAACACACTCTTGAAAAGTAGCAGCTGCGTTACACAAACCAAAAGGCATTAGTCGATAGGCATAGGCTCCATAAGGACAAGTAAAAGTGGCCTTTTCTTTGTCTTTAGGCTGGATAGCTATTTGAGAATATCCAGAATATCTATCAAGAAAAAAGTAAGAATTGGTAGAAATCATTTCCATAATGCTATTAATGAGAGGTATTTGTTTATGAATTTTTATAATTTCCTTGTTTAACTTCCTGAAGTCTATACACATTCTATAACCTGCTATTGTTCTAGCGGGAATTAATTCATCCTTATCATTATTAATTATGGTTATATATCCTTCCCTAGGTATGTAATGATTTGGGCTCACCCACTTACTATCTGAAATTGGATAGATAATACCGTTGTCCAACATACATATAACTTCCTTTCTTACTACCTCAACCTTTTTTTGGCAATCAACACATGGTTTAGCATCTTCAATCATAGGTATCTTGTGAGTTACTATGGAGGGATCTATCCCTTTTATGTCATTAAGAGTGTATCAAAAAGCTTCCCGCTGTTTGACAAGTACTTCTCACAATTTCTTATTTTCTTCAAGAGAAAGTTTATCATCTAAAATTACTAGGCATTTACCTTCCTTATCTAAGAATTCATACCCGAGGCCTGGAGGAAGAGGTTTTAAAATGAGGGGTGGAGGATCCTCATTCCCCTTTCTTTCAAGTTCTTCAAATTCGTTCCTAAGGTGAGTCTCAACCTCCGGTGTAGAATCGAGGATTTCATCCAAATCTTCTTTTGCAGAGTCGTTCGAAAGCAAATCATCGCTTGTCAAACTTCTCTCAAACTCGGATTGTGGAGTGAAAAAATAGATTGCTGCCAATTCTTAAATAGACCTCTCCTCTTTAATTTCAATTTTATTTTCATAAGGCAACCTAGTGAATTGGCTGCAATTTATTTCTAAAACTTCTTCCCCAAACTGCAAAGACAAAGCTTGTCTTTTGTTATCGATATCAATGTTTATAGATTTGTAAAAACAGTTACTGATGACCCACAAGTATAGGGGGTGTATCGTAGTACTTTCAATAAATAGGAGTGTCGATCCCAACGAGGAGCATAAGGTCTTTGAGCGATTGGTATGGGCGAAATCCGTGTGAATACTTAGCAAATGGATTTTTAGTGGTTTTCTGACAAGGCAACAAAACAAAGAGCAAGTAACAGAAGTAACAAACAAATGGAGCAAGTGGCCCAATCCTTTCTTAGCAAAGGACAATCTGGTGGAAATACTTATAAGGACCAAACGTTCTCGAGGACACATGGGAATTCTGTCAAGTGCTTTCACTTCAAATAGCTAAGTACTCTTCTCTGGTGTTCGTAAGTGTTGTGTGGGTGAACCTGTGCTAACATACCGCCCTTCCTAGGACTAATACATACTTGTGATTAAACCCCCTGCAAACATCCATAACTACAGGAAAGTAATTAAGATATAAATCTAACCACAGCCTTAAACTCTGAGATCCTACGCTCCCTTGTGCAAAGGTGTCCTAACGGGGGTTTAGGTTTCTATCACTCCGGCAACCCCACGATTAGTAGCCAAATACACAATGCATTCCCCTAGGCCCATAAATGGTGAAGTATCATGTAGTCGACGTTCACATGACACCACTAGAAGAATAGCACCACAACTTAAATACTAAACCATTGAATAATAACTCATCACAGATTCACTACTAACAACATGACTTCTCCCATGTCCTCAAGAACTAAACGAACTACTCACAAGACATCATATGGATCAAGATCAAAGATGATATGATAATGGATAACAATCTGAACATAAACAATAATCCAATGGTTCCACTCACAAGCATCAACTACAATAGTAATCAACACCGAGAAAGTTCCCCCTAACAACTAAAGCAATATCCAACACAATTATTACAGCGGGACGGAGTGGTGATGATGATGCTGGTGGAGATGATGGTGTGGATGATGATGATGATGATCCTAATGAAGCTTAGCTTGATGACGGTGTTGATGGCGACGGTCTCCCATCTCCGGGAAGGAATTCCCCCAACAGAAATCTGTCTGCCGGAGAGATCTTTCTCTCTCGGTGTTTTCCGTGCCCCAGAGGCGGCAGAAATCTATCTTTGGTCGCTCCCCCAGGATTAGGGTTCTGAAGGGAAGATAGGTTCCGAAGGGAAGATATAGGCGAAGGGGCGGAGTCGTAGGTCGGGCAGGTGGGCCACACCTGCCCTAGGCGCGGGGTTAGGTGGGCCCGCGCCTAGGGGGGTGTGGGCCCCCTGAGGCCCAACTCCGTCCCTCCTTCTGGCTTCCTTCGTCTTCTAGTAAAATAATATGTTTCCATATTTTTCTGGTATTTTTCTGATCTTCGCGAAATTGCACCGAAACGCCTTCTTTTACATCAGAATCCAGACTCCGGCAGTCTATCCTCCATGAATCATCCAACATGCATAAACAGATGAAAATCCATAAGTAATACCACATAATAAGACAAATATCAATGAATAGAGGTAAATTATGATATAGAATGGTGATGCAAATTAGGCGTATCAACTCCCCCAAGCTTAGACTTCGCTTGTCCCCAAGCGAATACTAAGCTCAGTAAACATGTCCACAGGTTTATGGAATGAAGTGTCGATAAAAGAATATGAACAAGAAGCATCACACTTACCATTGCACAACTTATAGAAGAAAGCAACTCACCATTATATAACTTAGCTTGCAACCAAGTACAACAGTCACAATAGAGATGCATAAAGATAAATCATAATTGGAATTGGCAAACTTGTTCTTGGTCAGAGAACACCTGGCAAACAGTTTCATAAAAGCTTTTTGTAGAAGTTTCAAAACAGGGACACTCTTTGCTTAAAAAGGTTTTTCAAAAGTGAAGGCTTTCAAAGTAATACTTAATAGATAAGAGTTTTTGTGCAACAAGGAAGATAAAGAACATGATAGAATAAATCACCATATGAATGCTTGAAACACAACAACCCAAAAGCTTGCTGGAGATGGAGAGGAAGTAGGTTTACTGACTCAACTTTGGAAGTGGAAGAAAGGTCCCTTCTTAGAGGGTAGCAGGGATTACAAGTCATAAAGAGCTTCCAAAAGATTATGGTACTTACTACTTTGAGCCCTCATTGCCCCTATCATAAGCATCTTGAGATGATTAAGGTTAAAGTGAACAAATATGGAGTATATGCTTGACGAAATATAAGTTGGCAATCTCATGTCCCTTGAATATGAGGGACACTCCTGATGCATACTCAACTTTGGGTCCAGGTAAGTTCTTGTCATTGTAAGTATTTGCATATCATTGAGAACCGCCAACGGGGTACCCCTTGCACATGGTACATGAGCTTTCCCATAACCAAAATGACAAGGCAAGTAGACAATGAGCATCTCAGCAATCTTTTTATTTACTATGCATATAGCTTTTTATTGAGGATGTTTCATAGATGACTCACTATAGTGATGCTGCAAGTTTCCACCATGATTAAGCTTGGCTTAGGCTAGCGGCCCAGGCGTTTCTCTAACACAGAATACAAACTCCATGGACTTACAAGTTCCCTCTTTATTTCACACCGTTGACATCCATAGACAAAAGAGCACGATATCAACTATGTACAAAGTACAAGTGCAATGTTGAAAACGTTCCCCGTGACAACACGGTTCTGCTAATTCCAACGTATAGATGCAAGCATATACAACTTCGATGTTCACAATGGTTCAAGTTTATTAGGGGCGAAGGGGCGGAGTCGGAGGCCGGGCAGGTGGGCCACACCTGCCCTAGGCGCGGGTTAGGTAGGCCTGTGCCTAGGTGGGTGTGGGCCTCCTAAGGCCCAACTCCGTCCCTCCTTCTGGCTTCCTTCGTCTTCTGGTAAAAATAATAGGTTTCCATATTTTTCTGATCTTCACGAAATTGCACCGAAACGCCTTCTTTTCCATCAGAATCCAGACTCCGGCAGTCCATCCTCCAGGAATCATCCAACATGCATAAACAGATGAAAATCCATAAGTAATACCTCATAATGTGACAAATATCAATGAATAGAGGTAAATTATGATATAGAATGATGATGCAAATTGGGCGTATCTGTTACCCAAAATAACTGGGCAGAAGGAGTTAAAAGGTATTTCAATAATATGAAAATCAAGTGGGTACACAAAAGATCCCACACAAACAGAGACATTGCAAAGTATCCCATGAGTATGTTGCAAAGTTTGGTTAAAGCATAAAAGTAACTTCTGATGGCTCAAGGTAAGGTTCATAGATATGGTAACGTATCTATTCATAGATGGCATAAGGCATGATATTAATGGAAGAACTTAAATCACGAAACCCTAAATACGTAGTTCCCCATAAACAAAAGGGAATTTTCTACTGACTTCTATTTTTACCATCAAACTTGCCTCCTATAATTTTGGAGGATTCTTTCCTGAAGCTAGAAATCTTCTCAAACAATTGTACTCTATAGGATTTTATTTATTAAGCTCAGCCCCGTAATAAAATTTTTCTATCCTATTCACCGTGTCTAGCAAATTGAAGGCTATATCAACACTAAATTCAATGAATGACCCATTGGTAAGGGAGTCGAGTTCATTTCTATTATCATTATTCAAAACTGCATATAAGGTATGTATCACTAACCAAGGCAGGAAGTTGTGATGGGGGAAGCGATCAAGCAATCCCCGAAACCTTGTATATCCTTCATGCAAGATTTCTTCAGGTTTTCCTTTGAAATTTGTGATCATGCGTCTTGCTCCAAGAGTTTTTGTCCTGAGAAAGAAATCAACTAAAATTAATGAGGCTAAGCTCTCCCAAGAATTAGTAATCTTTGTAGAACTTTGAATGGACCAAGAAAGGGCTTGATCAATAAGGGTTTGAACAAAAAGATCAGATTTAACCTCATCCTCGGTTAGTATATTAAGATGGAAATTACCACAAATATATTCAAAGAACCCTACATGCTCGTATGGATCCTCGTACCATACCCTGCAAAAAAAATTGCATGCAAAAGATCCAAAAGAATGGGGTTAATATCATACCCTCTCAGGTTATTGGATTTTAAATAGGCATCCATGGGTGGACTGGAATTCTTTATAGCCTCCAACTATATTATATGTTGGTACTCTCCCATGATGTTTACCCAAAACTAATAAGAAACTTTAGTAAACCAATTATTAAAATAAGCAACTAAGAACAAAGACCAAAAGCGCTTAGCTCCCCGGCAACGGCGCCAGAAAATAGCTTGATGACTGCAAGTGCACAGATCAATTGTAGCTACTTTCGAAGTAAATGTATAGAACCCACAAAGAGCTATTGGTAAAGGTCTTTATGCCCCTCGTTACTATCTACCAAAGGATACTTATAAGATGTATTTGATCTCAAAGTAAGGGTGTGATACATCCATTTTGCATCACTATTCTATATCATAATTTACTGCTATTCATTGATATATTTCATATTAAGAGGTGATACTTATGTTGTTTCATCTATTTTTGCATGTTGGATGACTTTTGGAGGATGAACTGCCGGAGTGAGGATTCTGATGGAAAAAAGGTGTTTAGATGCAATTTTCGCGATGGTCAGAAAATTCTAGAAAATACACAGAAAATTCTATTTTTTCTAGAAGACAAAGGATGTCAGAAGGGGAGGACGAGATGGGCCACAGGGGGCCCACACCCCCCTATGCGGGCCACCCTGGGCCGCGCCACTAGGGGGTGTGGCCACCCTGTCCCACCTCCTACTTCTCCCTTTCGCCTATATATTCTCCTCGAAACCCTAATATCGAGTTGGCGACCACAGAAAGATTCCATCGCCTCTGCGGGGTGGAAACTATAGAGAGATAAAGAGCTCTTCGGCAGGCAGATTTCTGCGGGGGAAATTCCTTCCCGGAGAGGGTAGATCATCACCATCAACACCATCATCACGCTAGACTCCATCGGGATCATCATCATCATCCTCACCACCATCTCCACCAGCACCATCATCACCACTCCATCCCGCTGTAACAATTGTGTTGAATCTTGCATAGTTCTTAGGGGAAACTTTCCCGGTGTTAATTACTTTTGTAGTTGATGCTTGTGAGTGGAACCATTGAATTATTGTTTATGTTCAGATTGTTATTCATCATTATATCATCTCTGATATTGATCCATATGATGTCTCGTGAGTATTTCGTTTAGTTCTTGAGGACATGGTAGAATTCATGTTGTTAGTAGTGGAATTGTGTTGAAGTAATATTCAATGGTTTGATATTTAAGTTGTGGTGTTATTCTTCTAGTGGTGTCCTGTGAACTTTGACTACATGATACTTCACCATTTATGGGCCTAGGGGAATGCATTGTGTATTTGGCTACTAATGTGGGGTTCCGGAGTGACAGGAACCTGAACCCCCATTAGGAAACCTTTGCACAAGGGAGTGTAGGTTCTCAGAGTTTAAAGTTGTGGTTAGGTTTTTTTATCTTAATTACTTTCTTGTAGTTGCGGATGTTTGCAAGGGGTTTAATCACAAGTATGTATTAGTCCAAGTAAGGTCGGTACATTAGCACAGGTTCACCTACGCAACACTTACCAAACCAAAGAAGATTAATCAACTATATGAAGCGAAAACACTTGACAGTATTCCCATGTGTCATCGAGAATGTTTGGGCGTCTTAAGTAATACAACCGTCTTGTCCTTTGCTTAAAAAGGATTGGGCCACTTGATGCAATTATTTGTTGCCTTTATTTACTTGCACATTATTTCTTTGCTTTATCAAAAAAACATAAAATCCGTTTGCTAAGTATTTACAGAGAATTCTTGCTCCAAACCACTAGTCAACATCTTTTGCTCCTCGTTGGGATCGACACTCCTATTTATCAAAAGTACTACGATACACCCCTAGTGGGTCATCAGGGTGTTTGAAAGGTTTTTGATTGTTTGCAGAAAAGTAATTAAAATGAGTAAAAGAAAGCAAGTAACAAGGTCGTGTGAAAGCGTGGTTGAATTCAATAGAGCTAAAACGTTCTCAGGGCTGTATGATACACCACTAGCATGATATTATTATTATTATTAATTAAGATAATATACTTCTTGTGTCATGATATGTGTGGAGAGAGATCCATAATAAGATGTTCCCTACAAGGCTCGTATCAAGCCACTTTGTTGAGCCAAGAGAGAGCTCACCTATAAATAACCAATGCGATGTCTAAGAGAAATCACCCATACAAACCACCGCAATTAATGGTTTCCCCGTGAATATCGTAATTAGCTTAGGGAGTCTCTCTTTATCCTCCTTTGACCATGTAGGTTACGAGCCAACGCCAATTGTCACAAATATATTCCGCGCACGATCCCAAACACGTCCAAAGGATTTCTCCCTCCCTTTAGTCTCGAGGGCAAATGATATGTGGCCGATTACACATACAATCTAAAGAGAGAGATCAAACACAAATCATAAATCTATCATAGATCGACCAATCATACAAACATAAGAATAGATCATCTTTATTGCAAGTTCATAATAGTGCTAGTGTTTCTGCATCTCCCCAAGAACAAAGGAACTACTCACACATGGAAGCAATCAAGGACATCATCATAATAAAATGTATGGATAAAAGTACGGAGGTAGATCTAATGCAAACCACAATGGAAGCTAGAATTACAACAAGATCTAATAGATGAGAGATGGGGTTAGCGATGGTGATGGAGATGCAGTGGTTGATGGTGAAGGGGATGATGCGATGTCCTCCAATGATCCGTGAAGCAGCAGAGATTTTCCCCTAGCCAAGTTCCTCCTTCAGATCCCTCTCAGATGTGGTTTTTCATGGTTTCTGGTGGGTGTGAATGTCGGATCTCCCTCTTGTCTTTGCCAGGAGAAAGTATTTGATGAGACGGACACGCTGACACGCAGTACGGGCAGACAATACGGGCGGGATCCGCTTGTACCACTAGTCGTTATCGGTGCTGATGACTTCCCCTTGTTTGGTGTTCTCCCAGGTGCGAAGGTAAATCCATAAAATGACTTTTATCACTTAAAAATAATATTATAGCATAATATGACAGTTCCAATTGATATGTTCATATAAGACTTAATGATTTGGGATCATGTTGAAATAAGGACAAAAAGGTGCGTGCAAACGCAGTAAAATACAAAGATTGCTACTCTATTTATGCAAAAACAAAAGGTGCACATGCTTCAATTTTGGACTCATCAGTGTGTCGGGCCTATAGCTGCCACAGGTGAAGATGGCGTTGACATACTTCTCCGGCCACAAGTAGTCGTCGCGCAAGATTATCCATTCCATGTCATCGGGGCATCTAATGGAGGCGATTACCTTGTCGAACACCGCTATGACATCATAATGCCATTTCCCATACACCAGGCGAGGCCTCCGTGGAAGCTGTACCTTCAAGAGCTCTAGGTCTGCCAGGTTTTACATGTAAGCGAATTCGGAGCTGGGCGGCCACTGGGGCGTGGGTATAGTAATGCTAACACCCTCTAAAGATGGAAGTGTAAATCTCATTGATATGTACACATTTTTGAGAGTCTAGGTTCTTTGGTCAGTGGATACAAGGAAAAGCCACTCGCCTTTGCCACCCACCCAATTTTGGTCATCTCCCATTTCCGTCGCGTCTTCCTCCTTGATATTCATTACTATTGGTGTCGACCCCTTATCAAGCAGCATCCGTTTTGCCTGAACATTCTACAAAGTTTGTTGCAAGTTGGTAAAATCTCCTAGCATGGATGTGTCACAACAAAAATACCAACACCTTGACCCTTAGATTATAGTGTTTATTATGACTATCTCCTCAGTGCTAGCATAAATTATGACCGTGTCACTATGAAAATATTAAAATATCAAGTACGAGCATAGCTTTAGATGTACATAATAGTATTAAGTGGTTCAATTTGTTCAAAATGCGAGTGCACACAACACGTTTGATGGTGAACAGAGGATTTCAGAGAAATTTCAGAATATATGCATCAACATATGACTGAAGCAATCATCAAGAGATTGGAACTTACGTAGCCATCGCGGTTGTTTGTCCATGAGCTATTATCGGGGTAAAGAAGGCATGACATTCCTACCGGGAGGTTCGGGTCGCCTCGCAATGTCGTGGTAGCCAGGGACGCTGCGAGCGATGCGACCAGCGGAGATGATGTCGAGCCCTGCGGCAATTTTCTCCATGTTCGCAGCATAGAGGTTCCCATATCATTAATATATTATTTAATGGTCATGATTAGGTGTCCATAATATTTACCATTATTAACTAATAATAGGATTCTTCTACCTTGCATGAATTCTCTTTATCAGATTACACCACTAACACTTTGTAGAATATCCCTAACTTAACCATACTCTACTTTGATGAATTGACTCACTCAAGACATCATAATGGTGTTATACCTACTTAGGAAGACACTAAAGTAGTACTTTACCAAGATAAGATAAATGACTACTAAGAAATATTACCAAGGCATCTTATCTAGGTGTGACAAGATTATCCTCATGTGGATATCCATCACAAATGAATAAAACATTTGGTTTAGATAAGATGGCTTCCTATAGTGACTATCCAACCTACATATCTCCTAAAAGGGTTTTAGTCCTAAGATCAAAGTGTATGCTCTGATACCAACCGTGGTGACCCAGCATACCGTTGCATGATGTAGTACACTATAGTTGTTGACATAACACAAATGAAACACTTTTCTACTAGTATTACATACCTCCGAGTGGTAAAAAAACATCACGGGTCCAAGACATGACTATAGATTACAACACAAATCTTTATAAAAGATCCAAAGAACACTCTAGGTTATAGAGGGAGAAAGCAACTTCATACAGAGAAGAACCAGAAATAACGACTCACAACTATAATACTAACAAGAGTAGTATCTAAACTATATGACTTGCAATTGCTGCTATTGCAATGCTCTATAGAAGTAGGTTCTATGGATAGATATTATACTCCTATATAATTGGGAACTTTTTCTTCACTTTAGTTGATGGTATGTTGACTCCATTGACTTCATTGAAGAACTTGAGCATTTGGTGATGATTCCTTTAAGCATCAAATGTTGTTTATGATGTCTTCATCGGCTTTAGAATCTAGCAAGGGTTAAGAAGGTATTGTTGAGTACGAGCATACTCAGCAAGTTCACTAAAAAGGAGTGTTTGATGCACTATATATAACCACAGACCAAAGGTCATAGGTTATGTAGGTTTTCGTAAACATTTCTTCAAAAGGTGATTTTATTCTAAAAATCTATGTACGTCAGCCTTCATAGGTTTACCAAAACTTTCTGGAATTCCTTTCCTGTCGCGTTCGTAGCTCCTTCCCAGAATAGGGAGTAACATGTCGCAGTTTTTTACACTCTACAGAGGTGTGCTGCTTTACCCATGAGAGATACTTATACATCTTGCACATCTGAGCGGCCAACTCGTTCACACTTCCTTGGTATGAGGCCCGGTAAAGATTCCAAGCCGATCACCGCCCTTATCCGTGACCCCACATGCCAACACGATCCTTCTGGCCAACCACATCTTTGTTAAGCCCCCTTTCAGGCTAGCTACAACTTTAATAGGCCCCTAAAGACTCTATGAGTCGTTGTGCTCCTGTCAGGTTCCATAAAAATGACCAATCATACCTCCGGCAGCCTCTCACATATAATTTAGACACCCAAAATCGTGGGGCTCTAAGGATTCCCACCTATATGCTAGATCCCTGCAAGAAATCATAACGTCACGTTAAGGTTGTCCACTGACACAAGGAAGAAGATCCAGTTGATTTCTCTGTTCCATTCTAGATCTCATGGTTAACGCGTATTATATATATGGCGCAAGAATCACTGGCAACATTGGTTGTTAAGTCCTAGGTATTATGTTCCTATACCGCAGGAACTTTCATGGTAGGTCATTACCACTTGGTAAATTACCCATAACCATACCATTATGAAAATAGCGTTTTCTAACCTTTTTGAAATGCAGATGATAACAAATAGTAGATTACAAATACTTGATAGAAAATAACCAAAGGACATGAGAAAGTGTGAACTTGCCTTTTGTGATTGCATGTAAGATCCCACCTTTATAAAGGTGAAGATCCCTGTGATTGCAATGCTAGTCCCTGGATCAATGCTAGCATCCATAGTTTTAAGATGAAGTACAAAGAAACAAAGGTCATTATTACATCGTCATTCCAGATATAACATAGTCTTTTACAACTCCATAGCCATAGGCTAGTACAAGAGTTTAACTTAACAATATATAAATAGAAGTCTTCATCTTCATGTGCCACAGGAAAGCATGTTGAGTGTAGACTCATAACCCCTAATCATCATCAGAGTAACCTGAAACATCACAAGTTACAACCACAGTGGATCAATACATTGGAATAGTATTGGCAAGTGATACCTTAGTAGAATCTTAGTATCTAGTTACTACATGAAGTTGGCTAAATGTAGCTCAGGCTTGCTTTGCTCAAAATAGGTTTTACCTATTAGTTGAAAACACAAAGTTTTTCTTTGACAAAAACTTCCCAAGGAACCACCAATAGAAATTGGTGAACCTTCACCCTTGTTCAACCACAAATTTTAACTTAGAAAATTGGGATGAGGAGATCCTTGATAGCTTCCATGTCTTGATGCTCAAATTGTCCAATACCAGGGACATGGCTAAGTACTTAGATTCTTCCATCTGCAAAGGTTGTGCACTTTCCCCACAATACTTGGTTTTCACCAAGACAAGACCCTTCAGAAGCCTTCCCTTAGACCAAATGGACGCGTTCCAACCTATCATCCCACTACCACCAACTGTCCAAATGGCTAACTTATTGCAACCTATATGATCCAGGCAGAGCCCATAATGCCATGTGGCTGCACTAGAAGCTTCTTAACATTTGGCATCTCAAATCCCTTTGTTCCTAGGTGGCTTTCCACAAGTGAGATACACAAGGTAAACCATAGAAATGGGCCTTGTGTAACCACTCAACACAAACCATTCTTTCCATTCCACCTAGGTGTTTCATTCACTTAGTTGTTTTATTAAGCAAAACATAAGTCAAAGACTTAGAAATATTTCTCATATCATGTATATATAATCCACCCTTGGTTACTACTAGATAGGCTAAGCATGGCAATAGCAAGTATCTTAACTTAGAGGAAATTCTAACAATTCTACCACTACTAGGATTTCCCAAGCATATCATATAGATACTTAGCAAAATATTCATGCAAGACCTATACAAAATACTTCTAATGCATAGGTAAAATATTGGGACAAAATTATATGAAGCACCACTTGCCTTGGTAGTTGTGGGAGTAGCAACAATCTTCACAACCACAATCACTATTAGCACCAAAATCTACACATAAAATGATAGCACCAAATTCACATATGAAAAATATACAAGCAAAAATATATGAATGCATGCAAATGCCATGTGATGATTTTCTACACCAAACAAGACAAGTATACAGTACTGAATCATAAACAACACCAAGACATACTAAATAAACTTTATTTGGTCTTTAAATCATTTTTCAAATAATTTCTATACTCAAAATAAGCCTATAAATGTCTCTGCAAAAATAACCAATTTTACAGAAGCAAAACATTAAACACATTGCATAAATGGATAGAATTCTTTCTCCTGATTCCAATGATATAAAATTTGCAAAATTTGAACGTGTGTATCAAAAGTTATGAATTTTGCAAGTTTGAATATCAAATAGATCTAAATCAGATTTTTAAAACAAATAAGCGGCCGCAGCGTCAGTCGATTGACGATACCGCTTCAAGCCGGATCACGCCAAGCACCGTTGGATCTAACTAACTGCGCACAACCCAGATCAAAACATACCGCTTCGCTATAGATCTAATCCTAAGCGCTGGATTCAGATCTGACGGCTATCGAGCACGCAACCATGGATGGGCGGCGCTAGCGACGGCGGCGCGGTGGCGTGGCTCTGCCAGTGGTGTTTCGGTGGCTACGGAGGGGGCTGGGGTTGGTCAAGATGCTTACTAGACTCGCGAGGTCGCGCTGATACTCAACGTGCATACGGGCAGGGTCGGGGCGCGCTGTAGAGGTCGCTGGGGCTCGTTGGACTTGAGGATGACGTCGGGTTCTTGCAGACGATGATGTTGCCGATGATATAGACTGCCCTAGCACAAACCAGATGTGTCAGGAGGTGTGCAAGGTTGTGGCGAACATGACAGGGTCAAAGGGGAAGCAAGGTGCGCTCGAAGATTACCAGTATTTCTCGTCGGAGTTGGGTGGTGGCACTGACGGTTGCGGGCACGAACGGGGACGGCGACCTGGGTCACGAGAAAGCAAATGAAAGGCATCAAGAGATGTGCCAGAACATGCTGGTCACGCCCGTTTGAAGCAGGGGCAAAGGGGCGATCGAGTCTCACCGGAATCAGTCGCCAGAGGTCGTCGGTACCGCGGCGGTTTGAGCTCGATTGCGCGCAGCCTGGTGGCGGAGTGAGCGAGGAAAGTGGGGGGAAATGACCGCAGTGGAGAGGTGATTAAGTAGCCAGGAGTGGGGCGAGAATTACGCACGCAATCAACGGTAATCAATCGATTTAAAACGCGGCAGTGAAGGAGAGGGAGGAAACGGCAAGGCC
This sequence comes from Avena insularis, assembly GCA_023614405.1. NCBI lineage: Eukaryota > Viridiplantae > Streptophyta > Magnoliopsida > Poales > Poaceae > Avena > Avena insularis. The sequence continues at coordinate 21,275,330 of CM042689.1, read as the reverse complement.
AGGTCGTGGGTGGGGTTTGGGGACGACGATGACGGGGCATGTGGGGTCGGGCTATCAGCGAGTGGGTGTGCGCTGCTGCGGTGAGAAACAGAGGGAGAAGGGAGACCCCAGGTGGGCTGTTTTGGCTACTGGGCCGAAAGGGTGGCGCCGGCCCAATTCTAATTCTTTTATCCTTTTCTATTTCTGTTTGATTTTCTAGGAAACATTTTCAAATGAGTTTCAAATAAGTTTGAATTCAAACCACTACTGGATTTTTGTAAAGTGAAATTTGTACACCATTGGTTGCAGAACAATGTTGTACACTTGAAAATAATTTGGCACTTTGGAATTTTTAAAATAAACAATGTTTTTACCAATTGCTTAGTAAAGACATAAAAATGATTTTAAATTTTGTTTCTTTGTTTGGAAATCTTTGTCCAAGCTTTGGAAATTATCAAACAAACTTAGGATCAAACATCTTTGGTTTAAATCAAATAATCTCTTGCTAGAGAGTAGCATTGGATCAATGCCTTGCTTACATAAAATAGTAGGCATTCAAATGCTCCTGATTTTGCAATGACTTTGGAAATGATCCTAAAATGATTATGAATGCATGAATGATATGCAAGCTTTGAAAATATGATTTTAGGGATGTTACAAATCTAACCCCCTTAAGGTGAATCTCTCCCTCGAGATTCGGGTTGGCTAGCAAATAGGTGAGGGTGGTCTTTCCGAAGATCATCTTCTCTTTCCCATGTTGCTTCTTCTTTGGAATGATGGTTCCACTGTACTTTGCAGAATTTGATAGTCTTTATCCGAGTAACTCTTTCTACAGTCTCAAGAATCTTGATAGGTTTTTCTTCATAAGTGAGATCACTTTCCAATTGGACCTCCTCCAAAGGTATAGTATCCTTCAATGAAGTCTCTTCCATCTCTGGATGGCATTTCTTTAGCTGACTCACATGAAACACATTGTGAATGACAGACAATGATTCTGGCAACTCAATCTCATAAGCTACTTCTCCTTTACGACTCAGAATCTTGAATGGTCCAACATATCTTGGGGCCAATTTTCCTTCGACTCCAAATCTCTTCACTCCACGAAGTGGTGGCACTCTAAGATAAGCTCTATCACCTACTTCATAGGTGACTTCTCTATGCTTAGGACTGTGCTATCTGCATAGCTCTTATGTCGGGACTGTGCTATCTTCAATCTGTCCTTTACTAGCTTGACTTTCTCTTCATCCTCTTTGATTAGTTCTGGTCCGAACAAATTTCTTTCTCCTACACCATTCCATAGCAATGGGGTAGTACACTTTCTCCCATAGAGAAACTCAAATGGTGCCATCTCAATACTGGCTTGATAGCTGTTATTGTAAGAGAATTCTGCGTAAGGCAGACTTTCATCCCAACTAGCTCCATAGTCTACGGAACATGCCCTCAACATATCTTCTAGAATCTGGTTGGTCCTTTCTGTCTGTCCATCAGTCTGAGGATGAAAAGCAGTGCTGAACTCCAATGTCGTTCCCAATGATTCATGTAGTTGGCTCCAAAAATGAGAAGTGAACTGAGTTCCCCTATCAGACACAATACTCTTGGGTACTCCATGCAGACACACAATCCTATTCATATAGATCTTGGCCAACTTAGCACTTGTGTAGGTTGTCTTCACGGGTATGAAATGAGCCACTTTAGTGAGGCGATCCACTACTACCCAAATAGAATCATATCCTGACCTGGTCCTTGGCAATCAGGTGATGAAGTCCATGCCAATATTGTCCCACTTCCAATCAGGAATAGGTAGTGGTTGTAACAATCCTGCCGGTTTCTGATGTTCTGCTTTCACTCTACTACATACATCACACAAAGCAATATGTTCGGCGATGTCTTTCTTGAGATTATTCCACCAAAATATTTCCTTCATGTCCATGTACATTTTGTGTTACCCGGATGAATGGAATATGGTGAGTTGTGTGCTTCTTGTAGAATCAGTTTCCGAAGCTCCGGGTCTTGCGGAACGCAGATACATTTTCCATACCATAGAGTACCCTGTTCGTCTTCATGGAATCCTTTGGCTTTTCCCTTGCCATTTTTTTCCTTAATCTCTTCAATTTCCTTGTCTGTCTTTTGGGCTTCCTTGATTTTGTCCAACAAAGTGGGTTGAACATCCAATGACATGAGATGTCCTTCAGGCACAATTTCCAACCTGAGGTCTCTAAATTGGGCACACAGATCATCTGGTAACTCTCCCTTAGTAATGCCATTCACAAATACCTTACGGCTTAGAGCATCTGCTACAACATTTTCTTTACCGGGGTGGTATTGCAAACTCAAGTCATAGTCCTTGATGAGTTCTAGCCATCTTCTTTGCCTCATGTTGATTTCTTTCTAGGTGAAGATATATTTCAAACTTTTGTGATCTGTTAACACTTCACATCGCTTTCCCAAAAGATAATGTCTCCATGTTTTGAGTGCATGGACAACAGAGGCTAACTCCAAATCATGAGTAGGGTAATTTACCTCATGAGCTTTGAGTTGTCTCGAGGCATAAGCCACAACTTTTGACGAGGTTTGATCTCATCAATGCCCATTGTTATGGACTTGGGTTTTGGAGAAGATGGGGATGCTGGAGATCGTGGAACGGTTAGCAAACAAGCAACACGGGGACACGAGGTTTACCCAGGTTCAGGCCCCCGGAGGGAAAACCCTACTCCTGCTTGTCTGCTCTTGATTACGGCGGAACCGAAGGTTACAGGGGTGCGCAGATTCGATCTGGCGTGGAGGTGCGTATGCGAAAGTATGAGTCCAGAGATCTAGGTCGTGCCCTCCTGGCCTTTATATAGACTTAGGCAGGTCCCGGGCACAGACCTAGTCGGTTACAAGTTCTAGGGTTTTTACCCCTTTGAATTTCCTATCTACGCTAGTCTTGCTCTCCAAGGATCCGAAGGCGTCATGGGCCCTGGCCACCCGAAAATCCTCATGGGCCGGTATACATCTGCTGTGGGCCTTCCTTGGGCTGGACCAGGTATGCTGAGGTCATGTACCCGTAGGGTATAACCATGTCAGTAGCCCCCGAGTGATCAGTCGAATTGTAGATTCGGCTGAGGACTCTTCCATTTTTCGGGTGCAACTATGTATTAATAGTATACGTGTGTAGGGATTGTTGACGCGTGTGCCTGACTCACCCGACGGATCGGGGTCAGTTAACTGTCTTAGGATGAAACAACACGATCTTCTTCAGATTCGAGTCCCTCAACTCGGACCTGGAACATATGCTGGCGTAATCCGACTCAAGCCGCGGAGGACTTACAAGAGTGGAGTTCCAGTGATTTTACTTGGTGTACCCAACGCGTCCATCGGGATATTTCATCGCACCCGCTGGCACGGATTTATACTATGTAACTACCTCGGTGAATTACGCTCTTAGTTACAAGCCTGGATGAGCGGAAATGGTTAAAATAGTACGGTGGGGCCAAATGCCACTCACAGGTAGACCTTTCGGCCGTCCTAACCATTTCCAAACATCGGGACAAGAACGAGCGGCGTAATCAGCAGGCGAAGGGATCAACTACATACACAAATGAGTATGTATGCAAGCCACCATACAATAGTCCTCAGAGCCATTCCATCTAAAAGAAATAGAAATATTGCAGCATACGGCAAGATCCAAATATCCTAGATAGATATAATAGTTTAGGATATCTCCTCATACATCAAACATCCAGTATCGGTGAGCGGCAAACAAGATCCGATGCGGATAAGAAGCAAATCGGCATAAGATGCCCCATAAATAAACACATCCCGCCCACAGATCTCACGGATCCCCGTTCCCGGAATCTCTACACCAAGTGATCGTTGCCCACATCGTCCGTCTCCTCCACCCAGTATCCATCTTGCGAGTTCACCTGTTCATCTGAATCAAACAATTTATCGTGTGAGACCCTAGAATTTTCGGCAAGTCTTTATGCCTCTAAAGGGGACACAACCTGGGGTGACGCAATTGTAGCAAAAGATAATACCTAGCAATTCTATAGATACTCTCTAACCATCCGCCTAACCATAGATAGACGGACGTCCGTGAATTAATAACAACAGTTATAACAGTAATGTTAACAGATCCATCCTCCTCCTCGCTTACCAACGAGGAAGCGGACGAACATCCCCCCCATCCGTTGGCAGTTTTATTATCCATTCCATGAGTGTTGCACTATTTACTAGTCAGGTACTTAGTCAAATTAAAAGCGGTACTTTAGTTATGCTTGTCTATGATCGAGAAACTGTGCCCCAAGTCGTCCATAACCGCGGACACGGCTTTCAGAAAGATTTACCCTGCAGGGGTGCACAAATAGCAACACACACTCGATCAACCTCGGAAAAACCAAATCAAAACCCAACGAGGCATTCACGACAAAGCGATCACAGGATTCAGAAATATTTCAGGGGGCCACCCCATTAAGCTACCCGCAATGAAGTTGGCCGGCTCCGAGACGGACTCAAGGTTTGCGTCAATGGCTGTAAACAACTAGCAACCCGAAAGTGTGACTGGGCTTGTTGATACCGCGAAAACACTCCGCTTACCTAAACAGTACAGGTGCTCCTCGCACAATCTTAAATAAAGCAGTAAAGCATGGCATAAGTACATGATAGTAATAAAGCCCCAAACTACTTTGTGGCCCCAAGAAATAAGAATGAATCAAGCTCTGGCTCAGGGGGGTTCATAAGCCTCCCGGATGTGGATAGCGCGAATATTCAAGGAACAGGAATCAAGTACTGGGTCCTCACGGGACACAAGTGAGCATGAAAAACCAAATAGCAGATATTGCTCACCGATGCCACTTTCATTAGTTATCCCATTACTACTCAGGTTAAGTTGTTTAGGTACCTCGTTATCCATCAGACACTCACATACCCTACACATGCTGTGCTACGACCCGCATGGCTCAAACAACTCCTGTAGTAATGGCTCATGGGATGGAGGAACAAGCTTCGGTGGGGTTTAAAAGTAAAGGCTATGCAGTACTTGGGATTCAGTTTAATGCAATCGCGACTCCATGATGCAAGAATAAGATAGAGGCAATAGGTACTATATGTATGCAAGCATGTGGTAGTGCTTGCCTGGAAGCTCAGTTGAAGCGAGGGATGGATCTGGGTAGTGCTCCTGGGTTTCTTGATATATCCCCTGCTCAGCGTCTATTCGAAGAAGAACCAAACAAGCAAGGGCCAACATAAATAGAGTGCACAAGCATATGAATTAAATGCGACAAGCAAACAATCATTCCATGATGAATGATGCACAATTTTCATGGCAATAAAGTAGCATGGCATGGGTGAGGTGTGGAATACAAGAATAAAGCCTTTTATTGAGTTTTAGTCACATTTTATACGCAAATAAGTTGCTGTATACTTTATATTTATATGAGTCATGCTGCAATTCAGAACATGGAATGCATAAACAGAAAGGTCTCATTGCGCTGATCGATTAGACATATTATTTGTCAAATTTGGAGTTATAAAACAAAAGTTATTAATAAATTGAGGCAAAGGGGCATTTTATTGTAATTTTAATCATCTTGAAAATTAAAGTGTTCAAACATTATTTTGAAAGGCATATTTGAAATCCTCACATTTTTCTGATTTCAAAACATATATTACATGTTTAATTTGGAATTATATTTTAAAAGTTATTTGAAAACAGATTTGAATTTAAATTTAAAACAAGTTTGAAAAGTTTTAAATTAAAACAGAAAACAGAAAACCTTTTCGTACTCAGACAAACCTAGCCATAGACACAGACAAGTGGGGCCAGGGCTGACTGGGACTCACGCGCACAGAAAAAGGTTTTCTCACCGCGGTTTTACCTAGTCTCTGAGAATGACATGTGGGGCCAGCTGGCTAGGGCCCGCCAGTGCAGTGGTGAACCGCAGAGGCGACAGTGGGAAGCGTCTTTGGGCGGGTTAAGTCTAGGAAAACTGGAGTCCCTTTTTGTAAATGAGCACAGCGGCTGGCAGGTGGGCTCGCGAGGTACCGCGGGTTAAGCCGACAAAAACGCAGGGGGCTAAGCGCAAAAGGGCCACGGCAACTGTGGATCTTCTCTGCGACGACCGATCGGTGTTCGCCCCAGCGGCCTGTGTGGGCTCGAGCCGGGACCTAGCGCTCGGCTAGGCGGCGGCTACCACTGGGCTAGGGAGAGGTTGGTGTCAGGAGGGAGGACCACGGCTAGTTAAGGCACACTGGGCCTTGAGCACGCGTGCACAGCAGCGGCCACGGTGGGCGTTCGACGAAATGATCGGCGGGTCTAGGGCGGTACGGCAAGGCGGAGCGTGTCCAGGAGGTAGAGGAGCTCACCTGAGGTGGGCAGCGGAGGTGGATCGGGTGGGAGGCAGCGGATCGGCGAGGAAGCAGAGGCCGGGCGGAGCTAGGGTTTCGGCGGGCGTCTCGGCGTGCAGCGGTGTACAGGCCTCCTCCTCCTCGCTGGCGGGTACGGGGCGACGCAGGGACAGGTCCTCGTCCTTCCAGGCCGCTTCACGGTCGCGCTGCACGGCTGGTTCGACGAGGGCGACGGTGTCTTTGGCGTGGCGACGTCGGCTTGGTGGTGTGTAGAAGAAGGGGAGGAGGGCAGGGCGCTCTGGACAGATCAGGGAGATGCAGGAGAGTCGTGGGGAAGGAGGAAAAGGAGGGAGAGGGGAGAGACCAGCTGTGGCAGGGGGGTAGATAAAGGTGGCTCGGGTGCCACCTTTTCTCTCCTCCTCACGTGCTCGGGCTGGACGGCAGGGGCAGGGGAGAGGGTGATGGAGGCTGCCAGGTAGGCCAGGGAGGGAGGAGAGGAAAGTGGGGCCAGCACGGCAGGGATAGAGAGAGAGAGAGAGAGAGAGAGAGAGAAAGGGGTGTGGCATGGAGCTAGGGTCGGATGGAGGTAGTGGCTCGGGTTAGGGCTGGTGCTAGGGTTGGGGTAGGAGGGTAGCTCGGCCAGGGGGAGTAGGGTGGCTAGGTGGGGTCATCATGGTAGAGAGAGGGAGGGTGAGAGAGGTGTGGGTAGCTAGGGTTAGCTAGAGAGGGGTGGCTCGGGTTAGCTAGAGGGGGGGTGGTATGGTAGATGGTGATAGGGAGTAGTTGATTAGGGTTAGGGTTTTGGATAGAGAGGAGGGATTAGAGAGAGAGGGTGATGTGGTGGTGGCTTTTAGCAAGATCAAACAAGATCAAGCAAAAGGAGGGAGAGAGAGATGGTGGTGAGGGTTGTTGGAGTAGATCATGATGGTGGCAGGGTTTCGAGATAGAAATAGAGAGAGGGGGTTTAGGGTAGGGCTTAGCTAGATCACCCTTGATTATGCCTGGATGGAGGTGAAAAAGGAGAGGAAGGTGAGGTTTTTAAAGTCAAAAGCAAAAGAATAGGGCCAACATGAGATGGACTCTCAAAGATCCAGGCTTCACTTGCAAAAATACATGAAAAACCCAAAGGAGGGAAAGATGGTGAGATTTGCATGGCCCATGCATGGGTATTAAATGCCATGATTAAATTCTTGTGAAAAGAAAAATAATAGCATGGCATTATTCTTATGCGTTCCCAAGAAGTGGAATAAAGGCCAAGCAAAAGAATCTGTAGAAGTAGATCCATCCTATCTCCCATGAGCTAGATTAAATACCAAAAGAAAATAAAATACAAGCTCATGGATAATGGGATGGTGGAATTATAAGGTGGTGAAAGAAAGGGTGGTGGAGTGGAATAAAAGATATGCCCCCAACTCAACTTGGGCATTTAAACAATATATCAATAACCAAATACAATATCAAGAGGCAAATACAATTAATGATGCATATGAGAGGAGATCCAAATTGAAAAGGGTTTTATATGATGCTCAAATGCAAGGTGGCATGATTACATGAGCATGATATAATTATGATGCAACAATTATATGTAGGAAGTAGCATATATATAGACTAGGCTAGTAGCATTGCAATTGTTAGACAATTGGGATGCTACAACTCTCCCCCACTAAACAAGAATCTCATTGAGATTCCTAGGAAAAGAAAACAACACAAGGAGAGGCGGGTGTTCGAACGAAGGTGACCCTCACGTTCCCAAGTTGATGAACCATGGAATGGTGCGACCACTACACCTTGCAAAACTTGCTAGACTTGTTGTGAGTCTTGCGTTTTGCTTCAAGAACAACGGATTAGAAGAATTGTAGGATTGTCGTGAGACAAGAAGGATAGGATGGACATAGCTCCGGTTTTCGAGAACAAGATAAAAGACTAGAACCACTTGTGAAAGAAAGGACAAGATGATGTATCATGGATAAAGAAAGACACACCATTAAGATTAAAGATTACCGATACTAGAGAGGATGATTCTTTGTCTCGCCGGAAGAAAAGAGCTGGGTTGGAGAGGTTTGAACCACTATGACAATAGCATCGTATCTTCTCTCGGATTTGAGAAATGAAGTACGGAAACAATATTGCCTTCAAACAATAGAGTCCCTTGATATCAACAGAAAGATTTAGTTAGACATCGTCGGATTAGATTCTTCTTGCGCCGGTAAGAACCAAGGATCACGCAATTGAGGTGCGCGGATATAACTTCCAGAGACGGATGTGAAGCCAGATCATGGTGGAATCCCGAGAAGCAAAGAATATGGAGGATCTGGAGTTTATTGTAGATGTACTTATTGCTTCTTTAGCCTTGAGGCTAACGCAATAGATTTGCGGCTGATGGCATCAACCATAATTGGCTTTACCACAGAAAAAGAATTGATGAAACAAAGAGAGATAGTTTCCTTTCATCTTGTTTGGGGATGTCGAGCATCGGTAGAATGACGAGGACAGAAAAGAGTTTGCGTCTGTTTCCGCCAGATAATTGAAGATTTTGCTCCATCTAGAATAGACAGACCACCCACAAGAGATTATTGATTACTTTCTTCGAGAGAGCACTCCGGAAAAAACAAGGACGGAAGTAAAAGTATCAAGGGATAAAGGCCACTTCTAACTTCCGTGGAATGAGTGAAATCACATTAATTCACCAATTCAATGTACGAGAGCGAATGATAAGAGTAGTGGTATGGTAGCTACTCCATCCCGCACTCAAAGCATTACTCCGCACATGAATAAGAAAACCATGCAACCCAACTACCGAAACAGACTGAAGGTATTGACAAAAACTCATGGGACTACGCTAGAAAATAAGGATAGATGCAAACGATTTGCCGGGTTCACAGATAGATAAGGGTGATTATGTTGTCGTCATATCAGAAATACCAAGCCACCGGAAAGATATGAAGGAAGATTACGGGGAACAACTGCAAGATTCCACAGATAAAGAAAAAGATAGCACCACTTGCACATAAGGATTGCAAAAGATCTGAAAAATCTTCATGGCCTCCAGTGGATTGAGCATAGACGATAGAGCGAGAGGGTTTCAAGAGATTACTTGACGAGACTGAGGTGAAAGAACTCCATGTTCTTCTTGAAATGATTGAGATAGATTTAGCAGTTTTGAGGAAAATCTTTAGCGAAACGACGATGATAACTTGCCAACAAGGAAAACTCCGGGTTTGATTGAAGATGGAAGCTGGAATTAACAATGGACTTGCTGATTCCAGAATTGAAGTGATGTATTTAGCAGAAGGACGTGGTCGAGATAGGTGACTTCCAGAAGCCAGAATTCTCACTTTGAGACTTTGCACACAGGCAGTGCTCACGAAGCTTGAGAGAAAGAGACACAGATGACCTTCCATGTCCTTCCATTGATATCGAATAGGCAAGCATATTATCAACATATACCACCATGGATTAACAGGATATTCCCAGAATATCAAGTTCAAGAGGCGGGAGAAATGAACAAATGCTCGAACACTTCCTGAGCTCAACGCTCTTAGAAAGATCAATATTAAGAGCACGGGTTCGTGTTGAAAGAGATGCACTGGCAGAATAGATTATCTGGTCCTTCGGAAGAAAAAGAGATGTCACCTGGTTCACATTGTCGATTGGATCACCGGTTACAAAGATAAAGAGATCTTGGATAAAGAAACGATGATAGCTCATACCTCAAGCAAAGCTATCAGAGACAAAAAGATGCAATTCCCTCGTCCCAAAGAGAATTTTGCAGATATGGAGTTCAAAAAGATGTGCCGCATGATGAACAGATGATAGACCGCCGTAGTGCCTTGAGAAACTCCGGATTGCCAAAGATGCTTGCATATGCATAGATATGATCACGGTGTACTCAAAATCACAGGAGATAACCGTCACCATTTGGAGGATAGTGTTGATAGCATTTTCCATATTCCACTCATGATACGTGTCATATAGCTATGCCGAGAACCAAATTACAATCACCAGCATCGGATCGACACATGTTATGTAATTAGCCCAAGAGAATTGGAGATGCAAAGAAACTCTAGGATTAAGCGCCGGTGACAAAAGAATGAGTTAGCATGGACATGCTGATAAAAGGGAGATAGATAATGTTTCACACACGACTGGAAAGGAGTGTGGAAACACAGATGTATCAAAGAAAATTTTCCGCATTTTTCGGCATTAAAATACCAATAGATGCGCAAAATCACTTATCAGGTAGAGATTAGCAACTCCACATTCTGTGAAAGCATGCTGGAAGGAAGAACACCCTTAAGAAGATGGCACCGGTTAACAAGGAGTCAGATAGATCGCGCCGGTTTTCCAAAAGCCTGTCAGTATGGAATGTACCAACAGTTGATAACCAAAGGTAGATTGTGATAACAAATTGGATGCAACAGATAGACAAGGAATTACACACACACACACACACTTTCTATGGTACTACGGAAACCCAGAACAGGTGAATCATAGTTTGAATTTTAAGAAGAGGATTGAAAACGTTACACTTCCTTACCAGAAAAGGTTGGGTGGTTGGGTAAGAAGAAAAGTGGAAGCAGTCCTACTCTCGCGTTTTGTTTTTCCCTAGTATACATAGCTACCAAAATATTTGCTAGACTGACAACGACCATTTGGCTGAGACCCTGAAGGGCGGGATGGCTCTGATACCAATTGTAACTACCTCGGTGAATTACACTCTTAGTTACAAGCCTGGATGAGCGGAAATGGTTAAAATAGTACGGGGCCAAATGCCACTCCACAGTGAACCTTCGCCGTCCTAACCATTTCCAAACATCAGGACAAGAACGAAGCGTGTCGGCAAAGCGAAGGGATCAACTACATACACAAATGAGTATGTATGCAAGCCACCATACAATAGTCCTCAGAGCCATTCCATCTAAAAGAAATAGAAATATTGCAACGCCATACGGCAAGATCCAAATATCCTAGATAGATATAATAGTTTAGGATATCTCCTCATACATCAAACATCGAGTATCGGTGAGCGGCAAACAAGATCCGAGTACGGATAAGAAGCAAATCGGCATAAGATGCCCCATAAATAAACAAATCCATACGTATCTCACGGATCCCGTTCCGGAATCTCTACACCAAGTGATCGTTGCCCACATCGTCCGTCTCCTCCACCCAGTATCCATCTTGCGAGTTCACTTGTTCATCTGAATCAAACAATTTATCGTGTGAGACCCTAGGGGTACTCAGCAAGTCTTTATGCCTCTAAAGGGACACAACACAGGGTGACGCAATTGCAGCAAAATATAATACCTAGCAATTCTATAGATACTCGCTAACCATCCGCCTAACCATAGATAGACGGACGTCCGTGAATTAATAACAACAGTTATAACAGTAATATTAACAGATCCATCCTCCTCCTCGCTTACCAACGAGGAAGCGGACGAACATCCCCCCCATCCGTTGGCAGTTTTATTATCCATTCCATGAGTGTTGCACTATTTACTAGTCAGGTACTTAGTCAAATTAAAAGCGGTACTTTAGTTATGCTTGTCTATGATCGAGAAACTGTGCTCCAAGTCGTCCATAACGCGGACACGGCTTTGAAAGATTTACCACAAGGGTGCACAAATAGCAACACACACTCGATCAACCTCGGAAAAACCAAATCAAAACCCAACGAGGCATTCACAACAAAGCGATCACAGATTCAGAAATATTTCAGGGCCACCCCATTAAGCTACCATAGCGAAGTTGGCTCGAGACGGACTCAAGGTTTGCGTCAATGGATGTAAATGATTTGGGAACCCGAAAGTGTGACTGGGCTTGTCGATACGAAAACACTCCGCTTACCTAAATAAAGACATGTGCTCCTCGCACAATCTTAAATAAAGCAGTAAAGCATGGCATAAGTACATGATAGTAATAAAGCCCCAAACTACTTTGTGGCCCCAAGAAATAAGAATGAATCAATCTCTGGCTCAGGGGGGTTCATAAGCCTCCCGGATGTGGATAGCGCGAATATTCAAGGAACAGGAATCAAGTACTCGGGGTCCTACGGGACACAAGTGAGCATGAAAAACCAAATAGCAGATATTGCTCACCGATGCCACTTTCATTAGTTATCCCATTACTACTCAGGTTAAGTTGTTTAGGTACCTCGTTATCCATCAGACACTCACATACCCTACACATGCTGTGCTACGACCTGCATGGCTCAAACAACTCCTGTAGTAATGGCTCATGGGATGGAGGAACAAGCTTCGGTGGGGTTTAAAAGTAAAGGCTATGCAGTACTTGGGATTCAGTTTAATGCAATCGCGACTCCATGATGCAAGAATAAGATAGAGGCAATAGGTACTATATGTATGCAAGCATGTGGTAGTGCTTTCCTGGCAGCTCAGTTGAAGCGAGGGATGGATCTGGGTAGTGCTCCTGGGTTTCTTGATATATCCCCTGCTCAGCGTCTATTCGAAGAAGAACCAAACAAGCAAGGGCCAACATAAATAGAGTGCACAAGCATATGAATTAAATGCGACAAGCAAACAATCATGCCATGATGAATGATGCACAATTTGCATGGCAATAAAGTAGCATGGCATGGGTGAGGTGTGGAATACAAGAATAAAGCCTTTTATTGAGTTTTAGTCACATTTTATACGCAAATAAGTTGCTGTATACTTTATATTTATATGAGGCATGCTGCAATTCAGAACATGGAATGCATAAACAGAAAGGTCTCGTCACGCTGATCGATTAGACATATTATTTGTCAAATTTGGAGTTATAAAACAAAAGTTATTAATAAATTGAGGCAAAGGGGCATTTTATTGTAATTTTAATCATCTCGAAAATTAAAGTGTTCAAACATTATTTTGAAAAGCATATTTGAAATCCTCACATTTTTCTGATTTCAAAACATATATTACATGTTTAATTTGGAATTATATTTTAAAAGTTATTTGAAAACAGATTTGAATTTAAATTTAAAACAAATTTGAAAAGTTTTAAATTAAAACAGAAAACAGAAAACCTTTTCGTACTCAGACAAACCTAGCCATAGGCACAGACAAGTGGGGCCAGGGCTGACTGGGACTCACGCGCACAGAAAAAGGTTTTCTCACCGCGGTTTTACCTAGTCTCTGAGAATGACATGTGGGGCCAGGGCTGACTAGGGCCCAGGTGCCAGCGGGTGAACCGGCAGAGGCTGACAGGTGGGAAGCGTGCTGGAGCGCGGGTTAAGTCTACGAAAACTGGAGTCCCTTTTTGTAAATGAGCACAGCGGCTGGCAGGTGGGCTCGCGAGGTACCGCAGGTTAAGCCGACAAAAACGCAGGGGGCTAAGCGCAAAAGGGCCACGGCAACTGTGGATCTTCTCTGCGACGACCGATCGGTGTTCGCCCGCGCGGAGCGCGGCGCGCGGGGCTCGAACTGGGGACCTAGCGCTCGGCTAGGCGGCGGCTACCACTGGGCTAGGGAGAGGTTGGTGTCAGGAGGGAGGACCACGGCTAGTTAAGGCACTACGCGGCGCGGGCACGTGCAGACACAGCGAGCGGCAGCGCACGGTGGGCGTTCGACGAAACGATCGGCGGGGCTAGGGCGGTACGGCGAGGCGGAGCGTGTCCAGGAGGTAGAGGAGCTCACCGCGGGGTGGACGACGGAGGTGGATCGGGCTGGGAGACGACGGATCGGCGAGGAAGCAGAGGCCGGGCGGAGCTAGGGTTTCGGCGGGCGTCTCGGCGTGCAGCGGTGTACAAGCCTCCTCCTCCTCGCTGGCGGGTACGGGGCGACGCAGGGACAGGTCCTCGTCCTTCCAGGCCGCTTCACGGTCGCGCTGCACGGCTGGTTCGACGAGGGCGACGGTGTGCTGGCAGCGGGCGACGTCGGCTGCTGGTGGCGTCGGTGTAGAAGAAGGGGAGGAGGGCAGGGCGCTCTGGACAGATCTGGGAGATGCAGGAGAGTCGTGGGGAAGGAGGAAAAGGAGGGAGAGGGGAGAGACCAGCTGTGGCAGGGGGTAGATAAAGGTGGCTCGGGTGCCACCTTTTCTCTCCTCCTCACGTGCTCGGGCCGACTGGCGGGGAGAGGTTGATGGAGGCTGCCAGGTAGGCCAGGGAGGGAGGAGAGGAAAGTGGGGCCAGCACGGCAGGGATAGAGAGAGAGAGAGAGAAAGGGGTGTGGCATGGAGCTAGGGTCGGATGGAGGTAGTGGCTCGGGTTAGGGCTGGTGCTAGGGTTGGGGTAGGAGGGTAGCTCGGCCAGGGGGAGTAGGGTGGCTAGGTGGGGTCATCATGGTAGAGAGAGGGAGGGTGAGAGAGGTGTGGGTAGCTAGGGTTAGCTAGAGAGGGGTGGCTCGGGTTAGCTAGAGGGGGGTGGTATGGTAGATGGTGATAGGGAGTAGTTGATTAGGGTTAGGGTTTTGGATAGAGAGGAGGGATTAGAGAGAGAGGGTGATGTGGTGGTGGCTTTTAGCAAGATCAAACAAGATCAAGCAAAAGGAGGGAGAGAGAGATGGTGGTGAGGGTTGTTGGAGTAGATCATGATGGTGGTAGGGTTTAGAGATAGAAATAGAGAGAGGGGGTTTAGGGTAGGGCTTAGCTAGATCACCCTTGATTATGCCTGGATGGAGGTGAAAAAGGAGAGGAAGGTGAGGTTTTTAAAGTCAAAAGCAAAAGAATAGGGCCAACATGAGATGGACTCTCAAAGATCCAGGCTTCACTTGCAAAAATACATGAAAAACCCAAAGGAGGGAAAGATGGTGAGATTTGCATGGCCCATGCATGGGTATTAAATGCCATGATTAAATTCTTGTGAAAAGAAAAATAATAGCATGGCATTATTCTTATGCATTCCCAAGAAGTGGAATAAAGGCCAAGCAAAAGAATCTGTAGAAGTAGATCCATCCTATCTCCCATGAGGTAGATTAAATACCAAAAGAAAATAAAATACAAGCTCATGGATAATGGGATGGTGGAATTATAAGGTGGTGAAAGAAAGGGTGGTGGAGTGGAATAAAAGATATGCCCCCAAATCAACTTGGGCATTTAAACAATATATCAATAACCAAATACAATATCAAGAGGCAAATACAATTAATGATGCATATGAGAGGAGATCCAAATTGAAAAGGGTTTTATATGATGCTCAAATGCAAGGTGGCATGATGACATGAGCATGATATAATTATGATGCAACAATTATATGTAGGAAGTAGCATATATATAGACTAGGCTAGTAGCATTGCAATTGTTAGACAATTGGGATGCTACATACTAGCAGAGCGCAGTCGGGTGCGTTGCCAGGCCATCAGATGATATTTGCAGGTCTTATCTTTGCGTCGCAGATGCAGCATCCGAACATTTGTCACCGCGGAGGTGTTTCGGGTGGCCAAGGAGAAACATTGCTCACTTAGCATTTTACTGGGGCAAAGTTGCCGAAAAAGTTTTGCGTGTTTGATCCGAAAGATCGTAGTCAAAGAATTCATAGGGTGCGCGACCAGCGCTCCCTATGGGAGTAGCCCCCGAGTGTCTGTTCGAGTCGTAGACTCGAGCAGAGAATTTATTCAGGTGTTTTTTTTCCAGTGTTAAGTCCGTAGGACACAAAAAATTTCGGATGCTTAAATCCATCCTCCCTATGGGAGTAGCCCCCGAGTCCGTAGTGGAGGCGTAGACTCGACGTAGGACTCGAAGGAAAAAGAAAATTTTGTCTTTATTCATCTTTCGGGTGCGCGGCCAGCGCTCCTGATAGGAGTAGCCCCCGAGTATTTAGTCAAATTGAAAATTCGAATGAGTACTCTTAGCTTTGAAGCCGAAGAAATGTAGTTGGTGCTAGTATAGCTTTTGATGACATCAGTGCTGACGATCAATGACCTCAAGCGTCTGCTATGCCAGAGATGACTTGACTGGACGAACGTGGGTCCCACTTGCTGACCTTGAATTGACCGGTCATGCGCGGCGTGGAGATAATTACGGCATCGCCGCGATTTCCGCGCGTAGTGGACGGCGTGGTAACGACGGTTCGTTGTGATGCTGACACGTGTATGGCCAGATCTTCTGTTGGCGTTAGGTCTTCTGGATGGACGCTTGTCGTGCGTCGTCTTCATCGTTATAATCATTGGGGAAAGCTGCAGTTTGTTTTCACCGCATCTACTCTTGTTTTCACTGCCTCCTTGTGTTCTAGAGGTTCTTGCTGCGCACTGCTAGGTTCTTCCACATTTCCTTCGTCCCGTCCGCACTCTCATCGTCGGTGCCGCCGGAGCGCGATGGGGAAGACGAAGAAATCGTCATCTGCGGTTGGTACCAGCACCGCCGGAGGGAAGAAAGGCGCCACCACCACCCGTGTCACCGACGGTGGTTGGCGGCGATCAGAGACACGGGAGAGTGATCTCCGCAGGCTTCGCGAGTGGGGTTTGATCCCGCAGGATAGGGAGGCCGCCAGACTCCCCGGCAACGAGGTAATCCTTCGCCCCCCACTGGGTATCGGGTTATGTTTCTTGCCTTTGTTATTCGTGGGTTCTCCTTTCCAGTCCACAACTTCCTTCGTGGCCTGCTCTTTCTTTACGGCATCCAGTTGCATCATCTTTCGCCCAATTCTCTTCTTCACATTGCTTGTTTCATCACTTTCTGCGAGTGCTGGCTCGGTATCGAGTCGCATTTTGGTCTTTTTCGGAAGCTCTATTCCGTGAAGAGGCAATCCGGCTCGGATGGTGTGTATCCCATTGGGGGTTGCATCATCTCTCTTAGGGCCAAAATTCTTTTCTTTTCTTTCTCTATGTCCGAATCTGTCCAGTACTGGCGGAGGCGATGGTTTTACATTCGCGACTCCACAGTGGCGGGGCAGCAATTTGGTCTTGCTCCTTTCGACTCCTCCCAGATAATCGAGCCAAAGAGGTCCTAGAAAAATCATATTTTGGACGGCGAGTCAGCGGAGATAGAGGCCCTTTACCGTCGGGTGGAGGATCTCTAGTTGATTCCTGATAAAGAAGTGAACGGCGTGGATATTATCCGCACGTTTCTCGAGCGTCGGGTGCAGCCACTCCAGGCTAGGGCGCACCCGATGTTTCTTTATGCCGGGCGCCATGACCCGACGAGAGTTTCGGCCGAGAAGCTTTCCCAGGGTGATCTCGACAAGGCCCTTCGTATGCTGTTGAAGTACAAGACTGGAGAGGATATCCCGGGGAAGTCGCTGACTCCACCGTTTTCTTCGACCCTGGCTGTTCCACAGGTGTAGATTCGTGCGCGTAGCGCTTTTCGTCGATTGCGTATTTGCTTTCTTTTGTTTGCTAACAAACTCCATTCTTTTTGGCAGGGCTTCAAGGTGCCGGGCATGGTTCCTCCATTGCCCGAATTGTTTACGGATGCGCCGGATAATGAAGTGGTGGACTCCGTGTCCGAACTTCCTTCGGCGTGGTCGCCAGCTGAAGAGGCCAACGAATCGAGCGAGGAACACACTCGCAAACGATCATGGAGCTCCAGTGAATCTTCGGATGCATCGACTCCTCCGACTCCCAGAAACCCTCTGTGCCTTGATCGTCATAGTGACGGGCATGGAGGTTCTTCCTCTCCCATTCCTGCCATTCCCAAGGCTGTAGCCCCGACTGCCAAGCGGAAGAAGGAAGAAAAGAAGGAAGAGAAAAAGGAGGAGAAGAAGGAGGAGAAGAGAGCTCGAAGGAGTCCTCCTGTTTTCGAACTAAGCACACTGGGCTCATAAGTTTCTTGTTATACTTCTGTCCCCTCATTTTTTTGTTGACTTTGTACTTGTGCTAATTGTTTCGTATGCAGGCATTCTTCCCACGGCTCCTCCAGCGATGCTGATCAGGAAATGATGGGGGAGTCGAAGGTTGCGTCCCCTCCTCCTCAGACGGTGGCAACATCGGGGGGCGCCGCTCCGAATCCTCCTCTACAGGAGGTGCAGGTGGTTGCGCCTCAGAATTTCGCCAGTGGCCCTTCGGAGTCGCCATCAGAGCATGTAAGTACCTCTGTTTCATGCCACGAGGGGAGCCCCCGGGTGTCTGAAGAATTTCTTCTCTTGTTCTTTTTTCGAACCTTTGGGGGGAAGCCCCCGAGTGTCTTCCTGTGCGAATTTTGCTTTTATTCCTTTGTGTTAGGCACAGCCCCCAAGTCCTTTTTCTTACTGGTGTTTCTTTTTTCTGCAGCCTTTTGTGCAGGAGGCCAGGCAGCTGGTGCAGGAGCGCCTGGTGCTAGAGGCTAACCTCCGGCAGCTTCAAGGTACCTGTTTGCTTTTGGTGCTTTTTTCATTTATTCCGGTCCTTCTCTCTGACGTTTGCTTGTTTTGGATGCAGAGGAGCATAATACTTCTCTCCGTGAGGTCGACGCTCTCAAGAAGAGCCTTGGTCAATCGAAGAAGAAAACCGAGGCCGCTGTTGGTGTGAAGGAACGCCTCGAGGTAGAGCTGACCAAGGCAGCCGAAGCTAAGGAGCGTCTGCAGCAGGAGGCCGCGGACCGTGAGGAGCAGCTGGCCACTGTTGCGGCTGCGCGTGAGAGAGAGGTGGCAGGCAAGCTCATGGCTGCTGCCAAGGCTGTTTCGGGTGAGTGTTGTATTTGTGCTTGTCTCTTCGTGTTTTCTTGTCTTCTTCTGGGTTGCTTTTCTTCATGTCTTCTCGTTTTTTTGGCTCAGATGCCGCAGGCATCGAGTTTGACCACGGCGCTCTAGAGCACGGGAGTGCTCTAGATGATGCTACTGCAGCGGTCGAAGATCGTTGTAGCACCGTCGTCAGCTCCCTTTCCAAGGCGAAGGAGGTTCTTGGACGCTTCTACAAGGAGCTTGTCCCTAAGGGCGCGGCCCTTGATGATGTGGATGCCCTGGCGGAGGCTTTGTCAGCTGAAGCGCCTGCGGCCTACAAGCGCAAGCAGAAGGGCATCAGCGCGTCCGTCGGGCTGGCGATGGCCTTGGCGGCTGGAGCGGAGCTGGACCTGCCCCAGATCACCTCCCGGATGCCGATGACCGCAGATGGATCCAAGGTAGCCTTTGCTGCCTACTCTGCTTGCTGCAAGCGATATGGACCGAAGCTCATTGATTTGCTGTCTGAGTATGCGCTGTGGCAACAGGGGGAGGCCAAGGCTAGGCAATCCGGATCCGAGGCGACTCAGGGTGCCGCGTCTTAGGCGTTGTAGATGTAGGATAGTTTGTAGTCTGCTTTTGCTGTAAATATTTTGAGGAACACAATCCTTGTGCCATAGAGTGGCCTTTATATGCTTAATGAATTCGTCTGAGTTGTGCTCTACCACTGTCTGAATGTTTGTGTACTTTGCTTTTCTGCTGTTCTAGGTTCCTTCGGGTGCTGACCCTGTTGGCACCTCGTCTGTAGCGCAGCTGCGGCCATCTTTGGATGATCCTTCGCAACTCGCTTTTCTTCGGGACCGTGTTCATAGTCTTGAGAGGGAGTTGCTTGGGTTGCGTGGTCATGCCGATGTTTGGAAGTCCAAGGCGGATCGCGGTGCAGCCAGAGAGGAGTACTTGATGACGGAACTACTTCGGCTATCTGAGCAGCTTCAATGTAAGTTGTTCTTTCTTTCGAGCTGTAGCTCAGTTCTTCGGATGAGCCAGCTGGCCTTGCCTTTTATTTTGTACGATTGTCGCAGGTGCTAACCTTGCTCCGAGGGAAGAGAAAGAGCGTGTCGCTGTTCGGGTCAATTTCTTGACTCAACAGGACATGGAGGCCGGTGGCTTCTTCTGGATGGATCGCGATCGTGCCATGGCTCTGGCGACGTTGCAGGATCGTGTGCACCAGGTTTCGCGGGTGCTTCGCCAGGTGCAGACGTCGCTTGCCTCGGTGCTGAATGTCATGTTTCCTTTGGATGCCACGCCGACGAGTCTTGCGGGTCTTCTGTCGAAGTTTCGGAGCGTGAGCAATGTCAAGGAGTTGGTGCGGCAACAGCTCGTCGCCGGAGTCAAGGCTGCTTTGTCTCTTGTGAGGCTGCACCGGCCTGATGTAGATCTGTCTGTTGTGGCGGCTCGTCCACCTCCTCGGCCGGATGGTGATGAGTGGGACATGCGACCACATTATGCAGCTGTAAGGCAGTATGCCGAACAGGTCGTAGATTTATTTGAGCAGCGTGCTCAAGTTATTCTTCAGAATAGGTAGTACCTGTAAAAGAGATAGATGTAAAATTTGTATATTTCGACTGGGCGTGTTGTGCCCTTTGTTGTAAAGGTTTGTTTGTTGTAAGCACGCAGTGCTGAGTATGTGTCCTTTTCGTTTGCCTGACGTTGTCAGCTACTCAGGTGTACACGCGTGATTCTCAGTTGATGAAATCGTGAGGTGGGGGGAGCCCCCGAGTGCGTTTGTAGCATAAAGTAGAGTTGCAAATAGCGAACGGGAGTTTGGGGCGAGACACTTAGCTTTATTTATATCGTAATGGAGGAAGTACATTGTTCGGCTAAATAGCCTTGGCTGAAAAGCCTTATTGAAAGTAAAGGTATAAGTAGCTAGGGGTAGAATCGTCGCAAGTGCGTGATGTTCCATGGGTTGGAGTATGCGACTCCAGACTCCACGTGCTTGAGGCGATAGGCGCCACCTGGGATGACTTCGATGATGACGTAGGGTCCTTCCCATGGTGACTCGAATTTCTTCGGTCTCTCTTGCTTGAGTCGCAAGACGAGGTCTCCTTCGACGAAGGACCTTGGGCGCAGCCGGCGGCTGTGGTAGTTGCGGAGACTCTGCTGGTACACCGCTGATCGAGCTGCTGCTGCTATGTCTCTCGCTTCGTCGAGTGTGTCGATGACGTCTTCGAGTGCAGCCATGGATTCGGCTTCGCTGTAAGCGACGACCCGGGGGGGCTGATGACGTACTTCGGCTGGTAGCACGGCCTCAGCTCCATGCACCATGAAGAACGGCGTGTAGCCGGTGGAGCTGTTTGGTGTAGTTCGTAAGCTCCACAAGACGGATGGTAACTCTTTCGTCCAGGCTCCAGCTTTCCGTTCGAGTGGACTCATGAGGCGCTTCTTGATGCCAGCGCCGATTAGGCCGTTGGCCTTTTCCACTTGCCCGTTCGTTTGCGGGTGTGCCACTGAGGCGTACGTGATGTTGATCCCAAGGCCTTCGCAGAAGTCCTGGAATTCCTTGGAGATAAAGTTCGATCCATTGTCGGTGATGATGTTGTGCGGCACGCCGAACCTATAGACAATGGACTCGAAGAACTTGACGGCAGTTTTGCCTTTCTGGTTAGTAACCGGCATGGCCTCGACCCACTTGGTGAATTTGTCGACTGCGACCAGGAGGTAAACGTGTCCCCCTTTCGAGGACTTTGGCAGTTTGCCGATCATGTCAAGGCCCCATTGAGCGAAAGGCCAGGCTATAGGTATGGACCCGGACCATTGCGTGCGGTTTGTCGGCGAACCGTTGGCACCCGTTGCATCTTCGGACTATGTCCTTTGCGTCGCTCATGGCCGTTGGCTAGTAGAATCCGGCTCGTAGAGCTTTGGCGACAAGGGAGCGGCTGCCTGCGTGATGACCGCAGATGCCCTCGTGGATGTCTTGGAGGATGGCTTTCCCATCATCGATGGTGACACACCGTTGTAGTACACCCGTAATACTGCGCTTGTACAACTCGCCGTTGATGATGGTGAAGGCTTTTGACCGACGAGATATGCGTCGGGCATCTGTCGGGCTGTCAGGTAGTTCTTTGTTTATCAAGAACTGGAGGTACGGTCGCGTCCAGGTTTCTTCGACTGCCATGACCTGCATCATGTTGACCATGGCGACCTCTGTGTCCAGTTTCTCGGGTCCTTTCTGACCTTCGGGCAATGTAGCCCCCGAGTGTTCTGCTTCTTCGGGTGATCCTTTGGGGAATTTCTGCTTGATCGATGGCACACAGATCTGTTCGAGGAACACACCTGGTGGCACCTTCGCGCAGGTGGAGCCAATGTTGGCGAGTCTATCGGCCTCCTCGTTGCTTTCTCTTCCGACGTGTCGAAGCTCGCAGCCGTCGAATTCTCCTTCGAGTGTGTTGTAGAGAGCACGGTATGCGATCATGTTTTCAGCGTGTGCGTCACACTCATTCATCGTCTGCTGGACGACGAGGTTGGAGTCGCCGTAGATGACCAGGCGCGTTGCGCCGCAGATCTTTGCCATCCTCATACCGTGGATGAGGGCTTCGTATTCGGCCTCGTTGTTGGAGGCTCGAAATTTCATCCGGAGGACGTACTTCATCTGGTCGCCCTGCGGGGAGGTCAGTATGACTCCGGCTCCTGCTCCAGCTTCACGCTTGGAGCCGTCGAAGTGCATTGTCGACGACTGCGACATGTCTGGGATGTCTGGCAGCTGCAGCTCCATCCAATGTACCAGGAAGTCCGGAAGGACTTGAGATTTGATTGCGAGTCGCTTCTCGTAGACAATGTCCAGGGTGACAGCTCAATGCCCCACAGGGCCACGCGTCCTGTGGCCTCTGGATTATTCAGGATGCTGTTCAGGGGTGCCTCGTTGACGACCATCACCTGATGCTCCTGGAAGTAATGGCTCAGCCGTCGAGCCATCATGAACACGCCGTAGGCGAGCTTCTGGTAGTGAGGGTACCTCTGCTTTGTTGGTGTCAGTACCTTGCTGAGGTAGTAGATTGGGCGCTGGACCCCGTGGGTCTTGCCTTCTTTGGGTCGTTCCACCACTAGCACGATGCTGACCACCTGGTGTGTGGCTGCTATGTACAGCAGCAGAGGCTCTCGCTCCTTTGGCGTGACCAAGACGGGCGAGGTGGAGAGAAGCCGCTTAAGGCTTTCGAATGCGTCGTTGGCTTCCGGCGTCCACTCGAATTTATCTGCTTTGCGTAGCAGCTCGTAGAATGGTAGGGCCTTCTTGCCCATGCGGCTGATGAATCTGCTTAGCGCCGCTATTCGTCCTGCGTGCTGCTGGACGCCTTTGAGGTTTTTCGGCTTTTCCATCGTCATGATGGCTCTGATTTTCTTCGGGTTTGCCTCGATCCCTCGCTGAGAGATGAAGTACCCAAGCAGCTGGCCCGATGGGACGCCGAAGGCGCACTTTTCGGGGTTGAGCTTGATCCTGTAGCGATCAAGGTTGCCGAACATCTCACGGAGATCGTCGATAAGTGTCCCTGCCTCCTTGGTTTTTATGACTATTTCGTCAACATAGACTTGGACGTTGCGACCGATCTGGTCCTTGAGGCAGGCCTGCATGCATCGTTGGTACGTGGCACCTGCGTTCTTTAGCCCTAAGGGCATTGTGTTGTAGCAGAATACTCCGAACGGTGTGATAAACACCGTTTTCTCCTGATCTTCGACCTTGAGTCAAATTTGGTTATAGCCTGAGTAGGCGTCGAGGAAGGAGAGTTTCTCACAACCTGCAGTCGAATCGATGATCTGATCGATCCGAGGAAGAGGGAAGTGGTCTTTTGGGCAATGCTTGTTTAGTGACGTGAAATCCATGCACATCCGCAGGATGTCCGTGTCTTTCTTTGGGACCATCACTGTATTTGCAAGCCACTCGCTTTCCTTGATTTCCCTGATGAAGTCTGCAGCGAGTAGTCTATTTATTTCCTTGCCGATAGCTTCGGCTCGTGGCTCGGACAGTCTCCGGATGGACTGCTTGACGGGCTTGGTGTCTGGAAAGACGTTCAGTGCATGCTCGGCGAATTCCCTGGGAACTCCTGGCATGTCCGCAGGACACCAGGCGAAGATTTCCCAGCGCTCACGGAGGAATTCGACGAGCGCGCCTTCCTATGCGGGGCCGAGGTCGTTGGCGATCAGGGCCGTCTTGGAGACATCCGTCGGATGGACCTGCACCTTCTTTGTGGTTACGGTGGAGTCGAAATACATGTCAGGCGCGTTTTGTCGTGCTACTGGGGGTGCCCCATTGTCTGTTGCTTCGCGGAGTCTTAGGAGTTCCTCCTGCATGCCGAATGACTGGGAAATTTTGTTGAAATCCCTGTCGCATTGGTCTGATCGGGTGAAGCTCCCGTGTATTGTGATGACGCCCTTTGGCCCTGGCATCTTGAGTAGTAGGTACGCGTAGTGTGGGACAGCCAGGAACCTTGTGAATGCTACACGCCCGAGGATGGCGTGGTACTGTGACGGCCAGTCCACCACTTCAAATTCGAGTCGCTCCAGCCGGAAGTTGTCCGGCTTGCCGAAAATGACGTCTAGCCATATTTTGCCCAGGGGGAATATGCCCTTCCCTGGAACGATGCCGTGGAACATTGTGTCTGACTGTTCCAGGCTGCATTGTGGG
Source organism: Avena insularis (assembly GCA_023614405.1). Lineage (NCBI taxonomy): Eukaryota > Viridiplantae > Streptophyta > Magnoliopsida > Poales > Poaceae > Avena > Avena insularis. The sequence continues at coordinate 21,250,833 of CM042689.1, read as the reverse complement.
ATCCGCATTGCTGCTAGAGTGCTTGCGAACATTAGGTTGATGCCACTGCCGCCGTCCATGAAGACGCGACTCATCTCGAATCCTCCGATCTGCGCCTCCAGCACCAGGGCAGCATGACCTAGGCGAGGGATCTGGCAAGGGTGATCCAAACGAGTGAATGTAATGCAGGACTCCGATCCACTAAGGTACTCAGGGATGGCAGGTGGAGTTGCCACGGCCAGATTGATTTGTCGGGTGATTTTCTTCTGCACCCTATTTGTGGGGCGCCCCTTCTGGATCATCAGTGCTCCTTTTGGTGGGGGGTACCCGTTCCCAGCGTTGTTCTGTGCTGGTGCGACTGGTTGGTTTGGGCCTCCGATAGGCGGCGGTGGAGGTGCTCCATGCTCTATTTCACCTGGCGCAGGTGCGTTTCCGAACGCAGGGATTGGGGCTTGCTTCCTCATCTGCACCATGCTTTCGCTGAGTTTCTGGAACTCGCGGCAGTCCTTGAGCATGTGGCTGGCTTTCTTTTTGCCATCCTTCTTGTTGATGTAGAAGTGGATGGTGCATGGACCGGAAAGTTTGTCATATGCTGAGGGTCCGTTGTCGCGGTCGCGGCGTTGCCACGACTGTGCTGGGCGTCCCCCATCACGGAAGTTTTCTCCACGGTATCCTCCGCTGTTGCGGCCGTTGTCGTTGCGACGATCGGCGTAGCCGGCCGCGACCATGTCGGGTCCATCGTGATCGTCGTAGACGTGCGATCTCCTCTTGTTACGGCGTTCCCGTCTTCGGCCGTAGTCGTCCTCTTCATCCGATTGTGCTCGGTGAATGGAATCTTCGTCGTCGGCCCACCTGTTGGCGATGTCCATGAGGTGGTCGAGTGTTTTGGGCTTGGCGCGCCCAAGTTCCTCCTTGAAGTCTTGGCGCTTGAGGCCGTCCCTGAAGGCGTCGATGGCCCTCTCTTCAGAGATGTGTGCTGCGGAGTTCTTGGTGTTAGACCAGCATAGTATGTACGAGCGAATAGATTCGCCTGTTCTTTGAGTGCAGGCCCGCAACTCTTCGATTGAGGCGGGCCTCTTGCTGGTGCCCTTGAAATTTTGGATGAAGCTGTAAGCTAGCTCCTCCCATCTTCGGATGGATCCTGATGATAGGCTGCTGAGCCAGATCCGTGCCGCGCCTGTCAGCTACATCTGAAGGCATTGCATGGCGGTTTCTTTGTTGCTGCCGTGCAGCTTGACGGATGACAGATGGTCACTGAGCCATGCTTTTGGATATTGCGTGCCGTCGAACTTCGGAGTATCTGAAGGAAGCTTGAAATTGCGTGGCATCCGTGTTCGTCGAACAGATCTGCTGAAGCATCGGGCTCCGCAGAGTTCTCCTTCGTCTTCGTCCATCTCGGATTCAGACGAGCATGCACGCTTGGCTCGTGCTTTGTCGATTTTGCGCTGTGTAAGCGCGTCTCTGGCGTCGTAGTCGCATTTATGGTGACGCGAGCTCTTCTTCCTTCGAGGAAGGTCGTGTTCTCTTCCTCTTCTGATGAAGGGGTGGGGCTCCGGTCGTGCCTGGCTGGAGCTTTCTTCTTTGGCTCCGCAGGAGCATCTTGGTGGAGCGCAGCTCCGACAAGTCCGAGTCCGGTAAGTGTGGACTTATGCATGGCTCTTTTCGGGTCCCCCTCCGGAGGTGGGTGGGCCGCGAGATACGCAGTGGCTGCCATGATCGCAGCTTGCGGCGTCTTCGGGATGACGTTGTCGTTGGCATCCATCTCCATGAACGATGTGTGGAGAGTTCGGGTCACATCACGGCGCTCCTTGGGATCCATGTTCTCCACCCGAGAGCGGTGCTTGTTTCCTTGGTTTCCGTTCGTGCTAGAGCCGGGGGCCATGGCGGAGAGCGCAGCTCGTCGCGCGCTGGACTCAGAGGCTGCTTGCTTGCGTTTGTCAAGTGTTTCTTGCATCTTGACTTGCTTCTTGTGCTCCTCGATGAGGAGGAAGTGGTATGCCATCAGTAGTTCACGTGAGGCGTCTGCAGGCAGGACTATGTCGCCTGCTACGGCGCGGCGTGCCTGGACCCATCCTTCTTTGCTAAGTCGGATGATGTGGCCGTTGTTTTCCTCATCGGGTGGGGGGGACTGGCTTCTTCTGTTCCCGCCGTTTCCGCCGTTTCTGTCCTGCGGGTTGGGGTTCGGGTTGGGCGGCGGGTTTTTGCTGTTCCACGTCGCTCTAGATGACTACGGCGCATTGGTAGCGCTCGTAGATTGGTCCGCTGCTGCCGCAGCTTTCGAATCCGGAACCGTAGGTCCCTTCATCCGAAGGTGGATCGCACAGATCGGAGTTGCAGCTATTGCTGTCGTAGAACTCATCTGTTGATGATGATGTGCGTAGCACAGGGTGTGGAGCCCACGAGGCGGGCCTGATTGATGGTAGGGGCACCCGCTCAGGAAGGCGGAGTGTGCCAGTCTGGCCCACCTGGAAGCAGAAGCTCCCGAACAGGATCTCGAGTCCGTCGCCTACGGGCTCGAAATCTTTCATGGTGGCCGGCGAGTGGGCGGTGAAGTCGAAAGCGCCGAAGAGGAGGTGACTCTCCGTCACCGTAGAGTTGTAGATCGATCGGGTCGGGACCGTCACGACCGCACAATCAGCAGCCCCAGTTCCCACAGACGGCGCCAATTGACGTGGTTTGATCTCATCAATGCCCATTGTTATGGACTTGGGTTTTGGAGAAGATGGGGATGCTGAAGATCGTGGAACGGTTAGCAAACAAGCAACACGGGGACACGAGGTTTACCCAGGTTCAGGCCCCCGGAGGGAAAACCCTACTCCTGCTTGTCTGCTCTTGATTACGACGGAACCGAAGGTTCTGAGTCTTGTGATTCGATCTGGCGTGGATGTGTATCTTGAAAGTCTGAGTTCAGAGATCTAGGTCGTGCCCTCCGGCCTTTATATAGACTTAGGCGGGTCCCGGCACAGACCTAGATTTACAAGTTCTAGGGTTTTTACCCCTTTGAATTTCCTATCTATGCTAGTCTTGCTCTCCAAGGATCCGAAGGCGTCATGGGCCCTGGCCACCCGAAAATCCTCATGGGCCGGTATACATCTGCCGTGGGCCTTCCTTGGGCTGGACCAGGTATGCTGAGGTCATGTACCCATAGGGTATAACCATGTCAACTTTCCCTTCTTGCATTAGAACTGCACCTAATCCGTGATGAGATGCATCACAATACACTTGGAAATATTTCTCCAAATCTGATAGACATAGGACTGGTGCTGTCACTAGTCTCTTTTTCAATTCTTGGAAACTGAGTTCACATCCTTCAGACCAAGCAAATTTCTTGTCTTTCTTTAGTAACTCCGTCATTGGCTTAGCTACCTTGGAGAAATTCTCAATGAATCTTTTGTAGTATCCTGCCAAGCCAAGGAAACTTCGAACTTCCTTCACTGACTTAGGAGATTCCCATTCAGTTACAGCTGACACTTTTGCGGGATCAACTGCTACACCATCACCTGACACAATGTGTCCAAGAAATCCAACTTCATTCAACTAGAATTCACATTTGCTGAATTTGGCATACAACTTATGTTCCCTAAGCTTCTCAAGTATCAAACGCAAATGTCCTTCATGTTCTTCCTTGCTCTTGGAGTAGATCAAAATGTCATCGATGAAAACGACAACAAACTTGTCAAGGAACTCCATGAACACCTTGTTCATCATATTCATGAAGTAAGCTGGTGCATTGGTCAAACCAAATGGCATCATTGTATACTCATACAATCTATACCTAGTGGTGAAAGCCGTCTTAGGTATATCTTGTTCCCTTATCTTAAGCTGAAAATAACCTGACCGGTGATCAATCTTTGAGAACACACAGGCTCCTTCTAGCTGATCAAACAAGTCGTTGATTCTGGGTAAAGGATACTTGTTCTTGATAGTCACCTCATTGAGTGAACGATAATCTATGCATAACCTTTAACTTCTATCATTCTTTTCCACAAACAAAACTGGTGCTCCCCAAGATGAAGAACTTGGTTGAATAAGTCCTTTCTGCAATTGCTCTCCAAGCTGTTTCTTGAGTTCTTTCAACTCATCAACTGCCATCTTGTAAGGTCTCTTTGCTATTGGTCCTGATCCTGGTAGCAAGTCAATCAAAAATTCCACATCTCTATCTGGTGGCATTCCCGGCAATTCTTCTGGAAACACATTCGGATATTCACTCACAATTGGCACACTGTCTATGCTAACCCCCTTAAGAGAATTTAGCTTACTCCCTTTTGATTCAAAGTTAGTATTGAATCTAATCCTTTTATTTTCTGGGGTTGTGAGTGTGACAGTATGATTGGCACAATCTAGCACTCCCTTGTACTTAGTCATCCAGTCCATTCCCAAAATGACATCCAATCCTTGGGAGTTTAAGATTATCAAATTAACGGGAAACTTATACTTCCCAAACTCTATGACTAGGTCATGACATCCTGAGTTCACTATCATTTCTCCACCAAGATAACTTACTTTTATAGGACACCCAATGGTTTCAACTGGAAGTTCATTTCTTTCAACAAATACTCTTGATATGAATGAATGTGATGCGCCAGTATCAAAAAGAACAAGTGCCGGAACAGAATTGAGTTTGAACTTACCAGCCACAGCATCAGGCTCCTCATAGATCTCTTCCACATTGATGTGGTTCACCTGTCCCTTCTGTAAAGGGTTGGGTTTGTTGGCACCTTCAACCTTCTTTTCTAGGCACTCATTTGCATAATGCCCCATCTTCTTGCACTTGAAGCATTCAACCTGACTGAGATCCTTCTTGACAGGCTGGCTTCCACTACCAATTCCATTTCCATTGTGGTGGCTCTTGTATCCACCCTTGTGGTTCTTGTACTTGTCGTTATCATGTCTATGATGATGCTTGTTGTCATGATGGCGGTTGTGGTTGTGGTGGTTGTTGTACTTTCCATGTTTGTGGGATCCAGAACTCCCACTATCATCATAATGGGAACGCTTGTGAGACGATCCCGAGCTATGCTTGTCAGAGCTGTGCTTCCGCTTTCTGCTTTCCACCTGTTTCATCTTGTTCTCCAAGATGGTAGCCTTGTCACAAAGGGATTGGTAGGTGGGTACATAGGACACAGATAACTGCAGATTCAGTTCATCGTTCAGTCCTTCGAGGAACTTCTCTTTCCTCTTGGCATCGGTATCAACTTCATCCGGTGCATAACGCGCCAGATTGTTGAACTCCTCAATATATTCAGCCACACTGCAGTGATGCTGCTTCAGATTATGGAACTCCTTCTTCAAATTCATCACTCTGGATGAGATGTGAGCTGTACGGAATCCATCTTCAAAGATAGCCCATGTCACATCCTCAATAGGAGTGGTGATCTGGAAGTTAGCCCACCAAGTAGCTGCTGGTCCTTCCAACAGGTGTGCTGCAAACCTGACTTTCTCTTTGTCGGTGCAGCCGACAGTTACCAAATCCTTGTTCACCGAACGCAGCCAATCATTGGCCACCATGGGATCGATGGTTCACGAGAACTTTGCGGCCCGATCTTAGGAATCTGGTGAGCAAGTCAAATCCTGGTGGATTGTTCTGATTGTTGTTGTTGTTGTTGTTGTTCTGATTCTGCATGAAAGTGGTCATCATCGCATCAATTTGTGCCTATCTTGTCATCATTCTTTGCATCTCGGGGGTGACATTGTTGTTGTTTGGGTTGGGGTTGGCACGTCGAGGAGGCATATGTGGTTTTCATAAGGATAAGAATGATATACCCATAGATGCTTATTATGCACAAAACATCACATAGACAATCACCAAATCAACATCAAAATAAGATAAAGTTCAATGACATAGGCAACAAGTTTGAAAAGTAAACGCATCAAAGCAAGCCATCCACATGTTGGATGGTCATTGCGACTCAATAATCATAAGCATGGTAAATGAAGGATAAATGAGTAGTCATCACTACTCCTTTGCATCAAACTCCTCATCAACAAGTGTAAGACCTGCATTCTCCATAGCGGTCTTGTACTCCTCGACATTGGTAGTCAAGGTCTCTATCTTGGCCTTAAGAGCCCTCTTCTGTGAACAAAGTCTCTCAATCACACCCTGCTGATGCTCGAGCTCGAAGTCCTTGGCCTCTAGTTCTGTATTCATCTCTCGAATCCTCTTGTTCCTGTCTTGGACTCTTTTCTCTTGGATCTTGAACTTCCTGTCCTGGCTCTCAAACTTGGCCTCCATTTCCTTGACTATCTCGTCTTGCTCCGCAAAGAGCTTATCCTTCTCACGAAGCTGCACCTGGAGCTCGTCATTGCTAAGCATGATGTTGGTCCTATCAGTATCTAGGTGCCTAATAAGAACCTCTAGGTCCTGAAGGTACAGACGAATTGGCTTTGCCGTCTCTCTAGCAGCATCCTCGAACTCAATAGCCTCACCCTCCTCGTCGCGTCTTCCAAAGGCGTGAAAGTGAGTACCTCTAAGCTCCTTGGAGTGCCTCCCTAACAGACGCCCAAGTAAATCCTGCATGACTACATATAAGCCTCTCTCCTTGTTGTCATGCATTAGCTTGAAGGTGATAGCCACCATGGCTGGCTCAGTCTGGCGTCCTGGCTGAGTAACTTTGAAGCCCCAAAGGTCCTTCCTCTCAAACTTGGTGAGGGGGAGCGTCATGATGCTAGGAAGCGGAAGGTTGAGCACACTAGTGAGCTCAATAAGACGAGTGCCAAAACGAGTTCCCTTGAACTCTTCAGCCGTGCTGATAGTAACATTAGGCATCTATTTTATAAGATAGAGAAAAGTTAGAATCAAATTCAATAGAGATAAATCACAAGACAAAGCATCACATGCATATCTTTGGCAATTAAACACACAAGTCATGGCATACATAAATCCATTACAAGCATCCAAGGTTCAACATAACTTAGACAAAAAATTTGGAAATAAAACGATAAGTGTGGTGGTCCAACTAACGAAGTACATTACAATCCCATCTCACTTGCCAAGTTGGCTAATAGGGCATCCCTAGAGGCAATCTGTCGATCCTGATCACATGACTCCGTTGCTAAGTCTATGATGTCCTCTCTTAAACGTTGGTTGGTAGCCTCTAACTCTTGGGTATGCTTCTTTTATTCCCTAAGGTCATTTTGGGTGTTAAGCATTCTGCACTTGAGTCTATCACCAATCTCCTTGATGGCCTTCCAAGCCGCATCTCTTGCAGAATCAAAGAATGTGGTGTCCATCACTGAGTTGGTGACCATGCAGAATCCTGATTCCTTGTGGTTGTCTTCCTTGTTTTTATACAAGTGAAGTTGCACCCACCAGTACTCTACTCCTTCATCTATCACGGGGAAACCTTTGTACACAGCTGCACCATGTATCCCCATGGCAACCATGAGATCCTTGAGAGCTTTTGGGAATTTTGTCTCACACTCCAAGGTCATAGTCATGAGTGGTCCCTTCCTCACGGCTTCGTTGATGGAGTTCATCTACAAATAGAGATGAGAAAGAAGATTAGAAAAGTTTTACGAGAAGACAAAGACAAGTGTGGATATGATTGAAAATTTTACTTAGTGGTTTCTAATCCAATCCTAGGGTTATAATCCTATAGGCAACACAGTGCTCTGATACCATCTGTAAGATCCCACCTTTATAAAGGTGAAGATCCCTGTGATTGCAATGCTAGTCCCTGGATAAATGCTAGCATCCATAGTTTTGAGATGAAGTACACAGAAACAAAGGTCATTATTACATCGTCATTCCAGAGATAACATAGTCTTTTACAACTCCATAGCCATAGGCTAGTACAAGAGTTTAACTTAACAATATATAAATAGAAGTCTTCATCTTCATGTGCCACAAGCAAGCATATTGAGTGTAGACTCATAAACCCTAATCATCATCAGAGTAACCTGCAACATCACAAGTTACAGCCACAGTGGGTCAATACATTGGAATAGTATTGGCAAGTGATACCTTAGTAGAATCTTAGTATCTAGTTACTACATGAAGTTGGCTAAATGTAGCTCAGGCTTGCTTTGCTCAAAATAGGTTTTACCTATTAGTTGAAAACACTAAGTTTTTCTTTGACAAAAACTTCCCAAGGAACCACCAATAGAAATTGGTGAACCTTCACCCTTGTTCAACCACAAGTTTTAACTTAGAAAATTGAGATGAGGAGATCCTTGATAGCTTCCATGTCTTGATGCTCAAATTGTCCAATACCAGGGATATGGCTAAGTACTTAGATTCTTCCATCTGCAGAGGTTGTGCACTTTCCCCACAAGACTTGGTTTTCACCAAGACATGACCCTTCAGAAACCTTCCCTTAGACCAAATGGACGCGTTCCAACCTATCATCCCACTACCACCAACTGTCCAAATGGCTAAGTTATTGCAACCTATATGATCTAGGCAGAGCCCATAATGCCATGTGGCTGCACTAGGAGGTTCTTAACATTTGGCATCTCAAATCCCTTTGTTCCTGGGTGGCTTTCCACAAGTGATATACACAAGGTAAACCATAGAAATGGGCCTTGTGTAACCACTCAACACAAACCATTCTTTCCATTCCACCCAGGTGTTTCATTCACTTAGTTGTTTTATTAAGCAAAACATGAGTCAAAGACTTAGAAATATTTCTCATAGCATGTATATATAATCCACCCTTGGTTACTACTAGCTAGGCTAAGCATGGCAATAGCAAGTATCTTAACTTAGAGGAAATTCTATCAATTCTACCACTACTAGGATTTTCCAAGCATAGCATATAGATACTTAGCAAAATATTCATGCAAGACCTATACAAAATACTTCTAATGCATAGGTAAAATATTGGGACAAAATTATATGAAGCACCACTTGCCTTGGTAGTTGGGGGAGTAGCAACAATCTTCACAACCATAATCACTATTAGCACCAAAATCTACACATAAAATGATAGCACCAAATTCACATATCAAAAATATACAAGTAAAAATATATGAATGCATGCAAATACCATGTGATGATTTTCTACACCAAACAAGACAAGTATACAGTACTGAATCATAAACAAGACCAAGACATACTAAATAAACTTTATTTGGTCTTTAAATCATTTTTCAAATAATTTCTATACTCAAAATAAGCCTATAAATGTCTCTACAAAATTAATCAATTTTACAGAATCAAAACATTAAACACATTGCATAAATGGATAGAATTCTTTATCCTGATTCCAATGATATAAAATTTGAACGTGTGTATCAAAAGTTATGAATTTTGCAAGTTTGAATATCTAATAGATCTAAATCAGATTTTTAAAACAAATAACAGGCCACACGGCAGCGTCTGATTGGACAATACTGCTTCGCACTGGATCACGCTCGTGCACCGTTGGATCTAACTAACTGTGCACAACCCAGATCAAAACATACCGCTTCGCTACAGATCTAATCCTAAGCGCTGGATTTAGATCTGACGGCTGTCAAGCACGCAACCATGGATGGGCGGCACTAGCGACGGCGGCGCAGCTATGCCAATGGTGTTCTGGTGGCTACGTAGGGGTCTGGGGTTGGTCGATATGCTTACCAGACTCGCGAGGTCGCGCTGATACTCAACGTGCAGACGAGCAGGGTCGGGGCACGCTGTAGAGGTCGCTGGGGCTTGTCGTACTTGCGGACGACGTCGGGTACTTGCAGACAATGATGGTGCCGATGATATAGACCACCCTAGCACGAACCAGATGTGTCAGGAGGTGCGCAAGGTTGTGGCGAACATGATAGGGTCAAAGCGGAAGCAAGGGGCGCTCGAAGATTACCAGTATTTCTCGTCGGAGTTGGGTGGCGGCAATGACGGTTGCAGGCACGAACAGGGACGGCGATCTGGGTCACGAGAAAGCAAACGAAAGGCATCAGGAGATGCGCCAGAACATTCTGGTCATGCCTGTTTGAAGCAGGGGCAAAGGGACGGTCGAGTCTCACCGGAATCAGTCGCCGGAGGTCGTCGGTACCGCGGCGGTTTGAGCTCGATTGCGCGCAGCCTGGTGGCAGAGTGAGCGAGGAAAGTGGGGGGGGGGAATGACCGTGGTGGCGAGGTGATTAAGTAGCCAGGAGCAGGGAGAGAATTACGCACGCAATCAACGGCAATCAATCGATTTAAAACGCGGCAGTGAAGGAGAGGGAGGAAACGGCGAGGTCAGGTCGTGGGCGAGGTTTGGGGACGACGATGACGGGGCATGTGGGGTCGGGCTATCAGCGAGTGGGTGTGCGCTGCTGTGGTGAGAAACAGAGGGATAAGGGAGAACCCGGGTGGGTTGTTTTGGCTACTGGGCCGAAAGGGTAGCGCCGGCCCAATTTTATTTCTTTTATTCTTTTCTATTTCTGTTTGATTTTCCAGGAAACATTTTCAAATGAGTTTCAAATAAGTTTGAATTCAAACCACTACTGGATTTTTGTAAAGTGAAATTTGTACACCATTGGTTGCAAAACAATGTTGTACACTTGAAAATAATTTGGCACTTTGGAATTTTTAAAATAAATAATGTTTTACCAATTGCTTAGTAAAGACATAAAAATGATTTTAAATTTTGTTTCTTGGTTTTGAAATCTTTGTCCAAGCTTTGGAAATTATCAAACAAACTTAGGATGGAACATCTTTGGTTTAAATCAAATAATCTCTTGCTAGAGAGTAGCATTGAATCAATGCCTTGCTTACATAAAATAGTAGGCATTCAAATGCTCCTGATTTTGCAATGAATTTGCAAATGATCCTAAAATTATTATGAATGCATGAATGATATGAAATCTTTGAAAACATGATTTTAGGGATGTTACATTGCAAGATTATGCATTCACTGTCTTCGAGACAATATAAACACCAATATCTGAAAAATATTGGTCTGATAAGGACTAATGTTTATGATGGGGTTCATTGCATAGAAAATAGAAAAATCTTACGGTTGCAACTGCCAAGGTCGAATCAAGGCGATACTTATAACGGGTTCAGATAGACTCACTCTTGAAGTCCGTAAGCGGGATAATGTTCCCACAAACAAACATGGTTGATATAAAGTGTACACGACCATTCTCAAGGATGTGCAGATGATTAGCACCACAAGTTGAGGGTGTTGGCCATCATTGGGCGGACGCTCGAGGCCGCCCTGCTCCCGGAGGAGCGGGAGTACATCCGTCCCTGCGAGTCAGCTTCTACGGTTTGTTGCTCGACAGCCTTGGCGAGTAGGGCCTGGGCGTACTTGATTTGCAGGGCGCCTTCTCCCGTGACGTTGATGTTGGCGATTGTTGCATGCCCCGCGATGAGGTTATTCATCGGGGTGGAGTATAGTGGGAGGCCGTTCGCGACCCGCTCTTGCGGAGAGATCAGGACTCTCGGTTGGTTGGGAGGAGGCGTGCAGCCGGGTGGTGGTGGGGGAGCTCTGCTCGCTGGTGCTCCTAGTGGCGGACGGGAACTGAAGCCAGGCGGTGCGTTCTTGCAGATCACGCGCTCGGCCGCGCGAGCAGGATGGTTGTCTTGTTCGAAGTTCAGGGCACGAACCTGAACACTAGGGTTCAGACGTGTTATAATGCGGCGCTGGTGGTAGAGTGATAGCTCCTGTGCCGTCCTACTCGAGGCGAAATTTTTCACTCTCGGCTTGCTCCTTGCGCACTGCTTCCTCCAGGCGCAGGCGGACTTCCTCGACCTCTGTCATCGTCGCGGTCGGCGGGATTGGCATGGAGAAGGGGTCTGGAGGGGCACTCGTGTTGCTCGCCATGTAGGTTGCGATGAAGCGACCCGATCCAGCATGAAGATCATCGGAATTTTTCGACTCGGAGTCGGAGTCGAAGATCTCGAGGATGGAGGAGTCCTCAAATTCCCCCGCGTTGGAGACTCGCGTGATGGAGCCTTCCGGTGATGCGGCGGTGATGGACCCTACGGAGGTAGGGGTCGCCAAGTCGGAGTCATCGTGAAGGGCCTCGTCGTTCGCGGCCGCATCGGTTTCGACCATGTTGCTGTTGGCCGAGTAGTACTCGGAGGCGAGGCGGTGGATGGTGTGGACCTGACTCTCATAGAGCCGGTCGCGTGGTGGTGATTCGTCGATGAGCACCGAGTCTTCAGAGACGATGACGTCCGTGAAGTCGATGAAGAGGTTGATGGTGCCGACCGGCATGATGATGTTGTGCGTGACTGGGCGCGACACCATGACATAGTTGCTGGCCAAGATCCAAAGGATCTCTTTGCACGCGATCATGCGGACGGTGGCGATTGACCGGTTGATTGGAAAGTTGGGTCTCACCACAGAACTCAGGCCGGACCGTCCAGGCCCCATGGTGGGCGCCAATGTCATGGGAATGGCCACGGCAGATGCTGCGAACGACAGCGAGTAGTAGAAGGAGGGGCAAGGGCGGCCAGCCATCTGCGGTGCAACATGAGGGAAGAGACACAAGGTTTTATCCAGGTTCGACCCCGGGAGGGTAAATACCTACTCCTGCTAGATTGTATTATCGAGAGATTACAAGGGTGGCGAGCTCGGCGGCTAGACGGCGAGTCGATGGGGTGTATGATGGAACGTGAGTCCAAAGAGTACCCTAGGGAGGTTTATATAGGGGTACCTCTCTAGGGTTTACAGATCTACAACCGAGTTCGTTAAGGACTCATAGGGTTTAACCTAATCCGACTGGGCCTAGCTATGATTCTGGGCCTTTAGCTTCTAGTTGCCTGGCTTCTTCTTGGGTCGTGATCCAGTCGCCATCCTGCAGTCCCACTCGCTGGGAGTTGGATCCAGTAGGGAACGTCCTGCTGGGCATACCCCATTCGGCATATCCCCATCAACAAGAGGGCAGCACCTCCATAATCGGTCACACATACAGTGTACCAACGACTCCCGAACCTTCTCTCAAGCCGAGCGGCGAAAGTAGCATATCCCCGGGAACTCCAACAATGCTACGCCATGGTATAGGTGGTGGAGGGGAAGATCTCGAGCAGGGCTTTGCCTAAGAACCTTTTCTAGTGGAAATGGACAAGGCTATCAAGAGGGAGAAGATATCAACCAAAGGGCATATGGGATCATGGGAAGTGTGTGAGAGAGAGGAGAGGAAGGGGCATTTTATAGGTGAGGGGGAAGCCCAGGGGGGCATGGCGCACAGCCATATGGCTGCCCCCACCTTGTCCCCAATTATGTGGGTGGACTCTCCACTCACATAAAAACACCCTCCACTTTCTCCCATTTATTCTCCACTCAAAAATCAAGAGACACTCCATTAAACCACTTTTAATTCTCTTGATTTAATGTCACTAATTTAATGAGCATATCATTTAATGAGTACTTCATTTAATGAACACTTCATTTAATGAACACATTAACAATTCTATCCCTTGCTTTGTTTTGATACCCCGAAACTTTCGGAAAATTCGATAGAACAATTTTCTGCGATGTCCATTGTCTTCTGCTGTGTTCCCTATCCGCTCAAATGCGCCAGTGTGTCTCCCTGCGGGTTTGAGAACTATGTAGACATGGTCAAGAATCTCTCCTATGAATAATCATTAGCGGGACCTAGAGATCCATAATGACTCCCACTAGTTCCATGAAGATCTGATGATCATCCGAACCTCTTTTATTGTAATCAAATTCCTTTTGTCTCGCAATATTTTACTTGTCCAAGATCCGATAACTTGGTATCATCCATACCTTGTTTAATCTCGTTTCCGACAAGTACTCTTTTTCTCATTCCTATGAAATGACATTCTAGTGATCAAATCACTTGCTTGCAAGCTATGTCAATGTGATATCACCGAGAGGGCCCTAATTATATCTCTCTATCATCCAGATGGATAAATCCCACTCTTGATCCACGATCCTCAACTAACACTTTCCAAATACCCGATGACACCTTTATAATCACCCTGTTATGGTGTGACGTTTGATGGAATCGAAGTACTCTTCCGGTGAAAGTGATCGACGTGATCTCAAGGTCTTAGGACATTGAGTTACTACAAATGTGATAGCAATATAAACTTGAGGACATGATCATATTGCTACATCTATTGTGGGTGACTATTCATCATATCATTCTCTAATGATATGACCCTATTATTAACAACATCCAATGTTCATGGTCGGAAAACCTTGATTATCAGTTAATCAACAAGCTAGTATGAAGAGAGGCATTACTAGGAACCTTTTCTGTTTATAAATCACACATGTATTAATGTTTCCTCTCAATAAAATTATAGCATGAAAAATAAAAATTTATCATAAAAATGGAATAAGATAATAACCAATTTATTATTGCCTCTGTCTCCCACTTGCACTAGAGTCAATAATCTAGTTTGAAAACCTTGCGCATTCAACACCTATGGCACTTTGGTATTATATATACACGTTTGATAGTGGTAAACATAATCCCTAGATCCGACACTTTCAGTTTTGTTTGTATTTGCATGTCTTTGCGTCTCTATGCATCACTCATTCTTTAATGGGATGGCATTGTATAAATTTGGTGAGACCTTAGTTTCTTGGGGTTTAAAACATGTTGATATATTTGTCATACAATATCTTCATAGTACTAGCCCATAGAACCACACCTAGTTCCTTTGCTGCTACCGTAGCAGTCTTATACTTAGCCTTTTATTGTAGTATCCGTCACAATATCCATAACTTTGGAACTCATCCAAATCCATCATGGAACTTTCTTCCATTACATTTTCTACCTTAACCTATAGCCTAAATTGAGATAAACTTAGTTTGTACCTTGTGACAAAACTAGTACTAATGTAACTCTTTATCATGAACTATTTTTATAGTGCCAATGTAACACTTTACAATGAACTATCTGTTGACATGGTTATACCCTATGGGTAAATGACATTAGCATACCTGGTCTAGCCCAAGGAAGGCCCACGAGAATATACGTGGCCCATGAAGATTTTTGGGTGGCCCAAGCCCATGACGTCTTTGGATCCTTGGAGAGCAATACTAGAACAAATAGAATATTCAAAGGGGCAAACCCTAAACCTGTAACAAACTCGACCTATGCCCGGGACCTGCCTATCTCTATATAAAGGCTAGGAGGGCACAGCGAGGAAGAGCTGAATCACCTCACCGCATACACACCTCCACGCCAGATTGCATCTGCGCACCCCTGTAACTTTTGGTTCCGCCGTAATCAAGAGCAGACAAGCAGGAGTAGGGTTTTCCCTCCGGGGGCCTGAACCTGGGTAAATCTCGTGTCCCCTGGTTGCTTGTCTGTTAACTGTTCCGTGATCTCCAGCACCCCCATCTTCTCCAAAACCCAAGCTCATAACAATGGGCATTGATGAGATCGATCCTCGTCAATTGGCGCCGCCTGTGGGAATCGGGGGCGCTGATTGTGCGATCGTGACGGTCTCGACCAAAACGATCTACAATTCCTCGACGACAGGGAGCCATCTCCTCTTCGGCGCTTTCGACTTCACCGCCCACTCGCCAGCCACCCTGAAGGACTTCGAGCCCGTAGGAGACGGGCTCGAGATCCTATTCGGAAACTTCTTTTTCCAGGTGGGACAGACCGGCACTCTCCGCCTCCCAGAGCGGGTGCCTCTGCCATCGATCAGGCCTGCCTCGTGGGCCCCGCATCCCAACGTTCTACGCATGACAACATCGACAGATGAGTCATACGACAGCAGCAGCTGCAACTCAGATCTGTGCGATCCCCCGTCGAATGAAGGGACCTATGGTTCTGGATCCGAAAGCTGCGGCAGCAGCGATCCAGTCCACGGACGCTACCAATGCGCCGTGGTCATCCAAAGCGAAAACGTGCAACAACCACCAGGTTTCGGTGCTCACGTACCACCACCCAACCCACAGGGTAGAAACGGCGAAAATAGGAGGCAACCATCCCCCCACCCAACGAGGACGACCCTGATGCCAGTCGAGTAATCCACCTCAGCGAGGAAGGATGGAACCAAGCACGCGAAGCCGTGGCGGGCAACAAAATCCCGCCTTTGGGTGCCTCACGGGACCTACTGATGGCATACCATCTTCTCCTCATCGAAGAGCACAAAAATCAGGTGAAGATGCAAGAGGTACTCGACAAACGCAAGCAAGCGGCCTCGGAGTCTAGCATGCGGCGAGCTGCGCTCTCCGCCGTTGGCGGATCTAGCTCGCACGACAACAATGCCAACAAGCATCGCTCTCGCATAGAGAACATGGATCCTGCTGCAGGTCGCGAGGTGACCCGAACCCTCAACACGTCCTTCATGGAGATGGACGCCAATGGCAAGCTGCGATCATGGCAGCCACCACATATCTTGCGTCCCATCCACCTCCGGTGGGGGACCCGAACAGGGCCATGCACGATTCCGCACTAGCCGGACTCGGACTCGTTGGAGCTGCGCTCCATGAAGAAGCTCCTGTGGAGCCAAAAAAGAAAGCTACGGTCAGATTCAACCGCAGTCCCACACCCTCATCTGACGAGGAGGAACATGATCTACCTCAATGGGGCAAGAGTCTATGACGTCGCAGCCGCGAATACGACGCTCGAAGTGAACTCGCTCAGCGCAAGATCGACAAGGCAAGCGCCAACCACGTGTGCTCATCTGAATCCGAAGAGGATGACGATGAAGGAGAACTCTGTGGAGCTCGATGCTTCAGCAGATCTATTCGGTGGACACGGATGCCAAGAAACATCAAGCTTCCTTCGGACACTCCGAAGTTCGACGGCACGCAGGACCCTAAGGCGTGGCTAAGCGACCACCTATCGTCTGTCAAGCTGCACGGTCGAAACAAAAACACCGCCCTACAATGCCTTCAGCTGCAGCTCACAAGTTGAACCTAGATCTGGCTCAGCAGCCTATCCTCGGGATCCATCCAAAGCTAGGAAGAACTGGCGTACAGTTTCATCCGAAACTTGAAAGGTACCAGCAAGAGGCCAACCTCGATCGAGGAGTTGTGGTTCTGCACCCAACGAACGAGCGAATCCATTCGCTCATACATACTACGCTGGTCCAACATCAAGAACTTCGCGGCACACATCTCTGAGGAGAGAACAATCGACGCCTTCAAAGATGAACTATTTGTCACTTCTATATACAAAATATATTATTAGTTATTCCAAAGATCATAAGAATATCCTTACTATCGTCCAATGATCATATTATGAGTCACCCTAGTATATGCTCATAACATTTAGAGCATAGGACATATCTCGATATGTACATATCACGAAATGATTGATTAAGATCTTCATGTGATTTCACTCACCAAGTGTCAAAGCACTTGAATCTATTTTATCAATATATCCATGTGATTTTACTCACCAATTGTCAAAACACTTGAATATTGATTCAACCTTTTCCATGTGGCAAGAACCTTTCTCGTTGTTTTCATATTGAACTCATTCAATATCTATGCACATTTGGCATAACCATAATAGCATCTCAATCTATCCAAATAGATGTTAATGCTTAATATTCGTGTTTTGCCTAAGTCTTTCATCCAAATATAATTTCAAAGAAATTATTAACCTGTGTCAAATAAAAGATACATCATTTACAATCAACAATATGTATTATACACAATGTATTGGAAATATTTCTCAGTGCTCCCACTTAATTTCTTGCAAAGGCAAGCATCTTCATCGTTTCTTATGAAGTTAAACATTTTAACAATTTCATCACGGTGAAGATTCCAATTCCGCTATGCTTATTTCAACTATTGAAGTTGGCATGCCTTTTAGAATCCTTTGATTTAACAAAAACCTTCGGACCGTGTCATGTACATGTCCTAGGCAACCATTCTATTATAATAATGTTGTTTTGTTTGTTCAACTAGCATATACAACAATTCACATATGTAGTGGTTGCTACATTAATCCGTCCAGACTAAATATCGTTATGAAAGATCGAATCTTGTCGTATTTAACTCTTTGAACATTGTCGTAAACTCTTTTACCGACATGTCAACTATTTCATAGATGTGAAACATCCATGTCTATTTCTTTCTAGATCCAAATACAACTGATAAGCTTCATGCCTTTCAGAGGATCTTCCAAGTTCAGTAACTTGGTTTCTCGTGTATGGAACTATCATGGATTTTATGGCTTCAAGCCATTTGATGGTCAGGGCCCATCATCACTTCTTTTCATGTAGTCAGTTCATCATTATCAAACAATAATGATCTAATCTCAAATCTTAGTATTTGATTGTTTATCTGACCTATGCGGTTCAATAGGAACTTATATCTTCGTGACCATAACCTTTGAGGCACGGGAGCCATGAGCATTATGGATGCCTCTGGGACACTTTCCGGCGTTGCGCAACTCAGCACACATATCTTAGGTTCAATAACCTTATCAAAGTTTTATTGTCCTCCCACTTAACTTTTCACGAAAAATCCTTCTAAAGAAACTTGATGTTCTGAGAGACAACCACTTTTTTCTTCGGTGATATGGAGGAATACCCAAAATATATTTGGAATAACCTACAAAGACATGTTCATCTGACTTTGATTGTAAACATTTTACTTATGCCTAGCATACCAAAATTTTAAGAAAAGACAACTTGGGTTTATCCCAAACCTTAACTCATATGGTGTCATTTCAATGGATCATGATGGAGCTCTTTTTAGTGTGAAAGCGGTAGTCACTAAAGCTTAATATTTAAAATATAATGGCAATTTTATAAATAAAATCATTGATCCTACCATGTCAAACAAGGTTTGATTACATTTCACGAACACTCCATACTCCAATTGTGTTTCGAGAAACGCAAGTCAATGGAACGATTTCTCAAATCATAGGTGTTTTTCTAAACTTGTAACTCAAATGTATTCCTCTATGATTCAATCATAAATCCTTTATTTTCTTGTTACAATGATTTTCCAATTCATCTTGAAATCATTTGAACATTTTCAAATGTTTCATACTTCTCCCTGATTAAGTAAATATACATATATTCACTTGAATCTTTGGTTAAAGTATATGAAGTTTGAATCCATCGCTCATAACTACACATAATGGACTATATACATCAATATGCACAATTTTCAATAAGTTAGTCATTTGTTCTTCTTTGGCCCATGAACGAGGTTTTAATTATCACCAGAAAAGTTTCACAAGCGTTAGTTGATCAAAATCAAAAGACTCCAAAAATCCATTAACATGGAGTTTTCTTCTTATTTTCTTTCCAATATAATTTAAACGGCGATGTCACTCTGAAGTGATATTCCAATCATTCGTCTTGTGACTTTTTAGCATAAATGTTTATGGGCGTGATTTATCCAACTAGATTTGGAAAAGTTCATCCATCTTTTATGGAATACGGTAATTATTTGAATAACCATTATTCTCATAATATCAGAACAAAATAAAAATTATTAATACAAATCTTGAAGGCAAGCTTGATGTCAACGAAAACACAATAACACTTTATTTGTTTTCGATGAAAATCATCACATATTCTTTTGCTAGTTACTTAGGCCATTGCAGTTCATGAATTGTGTTGTTATATATGATACTTCATACCAACAAATTCAGTATCCAATACCCAAGAACCACATTATTTAACAGGCAAAGAATACACCCATAACGTGTATATCATCTATATACCTAAGCTGGACTTTTCTAATCTTTTTCCTGTATGCCAAATATTTACTAGATTCTCTTTCAACATTACCTTTCCTTCTTAAAAGAATCTATCAACATCAATAGCGGTGCCATACATATGACACATAGTCCAAAGCATGTATAGTCAAATACTAATACCTTTCTACTTGCACTTTGAAGTTGATCACATCATCAAATGTTTGGCATTCTTTCAAATTTCATTCCTTTTAGTAATCCTTTTAATGTAGTAAACATTTTACCTACATCTTTTATCCATCCTTAGCATGACAACTTTCATGATCAAGCTACTATAGCTAAAAAAAGGTGAATCGTGAATATAATGTTAGTTCCCAAAATCTTTTTGGGAGATCAGGACGCCTAGCATCTCCAATCTTCACAAATTCTCATCCTATATGAGAACATGTATCTTACTAAAATTATATTCTATCATATTGCAACCAAACATTGTTTCAGATATCACAGTATCTTTCACGCAACAATTCTTACAGCTCCTAGATAACCTTGATACTGAAACAACTTTCGAATATCAAAGATCATGGAAGCAAGCATGATACTTCGATACTAATGTTGGAGCTGTTACTCTCGATTCAATACTGCTTATTGAATTTCACGGATTAAGTGAGGTCTTGCTGAAAGTTTGCAATAGTACATCAAACTTTAGATTGACACTCATAAAACAATACAATACCAGTTCGCAAAGTAAAATTATAGAATCCTATAGTTATATTATCTCAATTATAGCTAAACACAAGGTAGTAAACGAATGCCAGTAACTACAACGAACTGTGCAAACTCACTTTGATTTAGTTTATGATAAATTGAGTTCAACTTTAATCATATTACTATATGAACTCCTACTCAAAAATGACATCCCTCTAGTCATTTTTAGTGATTACACGAACAAAATTCACTACGCCACGATCGATCATCACGAGTGGTGGCTCAACTCCAATGGCGAGCATCGTATGGGCATCATATCATCCATATGACTCGTGCTTTACCTTTAGGTTCATGTTCTGAGGCCATGTATGTACATGTTAGGCTCTCCAAGTAAGAACCTTAGTACTCGTGTGTGTAAAACTGTCTTATACCCGTTGTATGCGAACGTAGAGTCTATCACACTTGATCATCACATGGTGCTTCGAAATTATGAACTTTCTTAATGGTGCATACTAATGAAGAACATATTATTATCTTGATATTCTTTAGGAGGGATCATCTTATAATGCTACCGCCAAGATCTAAGCTAGACATAAGCATAAATAAGATCCAAACAAACATCATATGTAAAAGTGAAATGATATGGTTCTTGCACTTGATTATCTTGTGCATCATGGTATGATCTCTATCATTCCATTTGTGTCATGCCAAGGTCATGGCGCTCCCAATTATTTGTTATAATTCCTGAGAGTATCTTACCATACTAAAATTATAACATTTACCATATCATGACACAAGCCCAACAAAAATAAATCTAGATGCCTCTAATTTATCTTTTGCAAGTTTTATGTGGCTGTGGGCTTTCTAGGAAAGAACCGATCTACCTGCAAACTTCAACCACAATAGTGATAACCAAGTTATTAAGCAGACCGTTGTATATTAGATATCAACTATAGTGGGAGAGAAATACACCCGCTAGCCACTTATGCAAAAATAGTTGCATGTCAAGCGTGGAACAGATCTCATGTGCGAGGACATGTAAAGTTTGTCTTGGCCGCTTCATCCCACCATGCCACCAATATCCAAAGTACAAAATATTTGCAATAACATGATCATCAATGCCCACATATCCATGTGTTCTAACCGTACAAAGCATCTATGCATAGACATAGATCTGATACCATTGATGGGGTTTGTTGCATAGAAAACAAAAAATTCTTACGGTTGCAACTGCCAAGATCGAATCAAGGCGATACTTGTAATGGTTTCAGATGGACTCAACCTTGAAGACTGTAAGTAGGATAACATTCCTGCAAACAAATGTGGTTGATGTAGAGTGTGCACTACTGTTCTCATGTACGTGCAGACGATCAACGCCACAAGAGGGCATCGCCTCCATAATCGGTCACACATACGGTGTGCCGACGACTCCCGAACCCTCGCTCCAGCCGGGCAGCGGAAGTAGCGGATCTCCAGGAACTCCAACAACACTACGCCATGGTAGAGGTGGTGGAGAGGAAGATCTTGAGCAGTTCTTCGACTAAGCACCTTTTCTAATGGCAATGGACAAGGCTAGCAAGAGGGAGAAGATGCCAACCAAAGGGCATATGAGAGCATGGGGACACAGTGTGTGAGAGCGAGGAGAGAAGGGGGACTTTTATAGGTGAGGGGGGAAGCCCAAGGGGGCATGGCACACAACCATATGGATTCCCACACCTCTTTCCCAATTATGTGGGTGGACTCTCCACTCACATAAAAACTCTCTCCACTTTCTTCCATTTATTTTCCACTCAAAAATCAAGAGACACTCCATTAAAACCACTTTTAGTTATCTTGATTTAATGTCACTCATTTAATGAACACTTCATTTGATGAGTACTTCGTTTAATGAACACGTTATTTAATGAACACATTAACAACTCAATCCCATGCTTTGTTTCGATACCCCGAAACTATTTCGGTAGATTCTACAGATTTTTTTTGGGATGTCCATTGTCTGCCCCTGTGTTTCCTATGCTCTCAAATGCGTCGACTAACCTTAAGTGTGTCTCCCTACGGGTTCGAGTACTATGTAGACATGATCTAGACTCTCTCTGATCAATAATAATTAGCGGGACCTGGAGATCCATAATGACTCCCACTAGTTCCACAAAGATACGATGATCGTCCGAACCTCTTTCAATGTAATCAAATTCCTTTTGTCTCGCGATATTTTACTTATTCGAGATCCGATCACTTGGTATAATCCATTCCTTGTTTAATCTCATTTCAACAAATACTCTTTTTCTCGTTCCTGTGATTTTACATTCTAGTGATCAAGTCACTTGCTTGCAAGCTATGTCAATGTGATATCACCGAGAGGGCCATGAGTATATCTCTCCATCATCCTGATGTAAAAATCCCACTCTTGATCCACGAGCCTCAACTAACACTTTCCAAATACCTGACGACATCTTTATAATCACCATGTTATGATGTGACGTTTGATGGAATCAAAGTACTCTTCCGGTGAAAGTGATTGATGTGATCCCATGGTCTATGGACATTGAGTTACTATGATTGTGATAGAAATATAAACTTGAGGACATGATCGTATTGCTATATCTACTATGGGTGACTGTTCATCATATCACTCTCCAATGATATGACTCTGTTATTAACAAATATCCAATGTTCATGATCAGGAAACCTTGATCATCAGTTATTCAACAAGCTAGTATGAAGAGAGGCATTACTAGGAACCTTTTCTGTTTATAAATCACACATGTATTAATGTTTCCTCTTAATACAATTATAGAATAAAAATTAAACATTTATCATAAACATGGAATAAGGTAATAACCACTTTATTATTGCCTCTCAGGCATATTCCTTTCAGTTTAAAGAAGAAAGATGCTATTATTCATAAGTAATGTAATGCAACTTTGTAAACTCAAAATCCCTAAATGAACATTGATGATTTAGTTTTTTGAAATAAGGAATGGTTTCTTTAGAATGTGTTGTCCTTTTATATTAGTTTCACACGTGTGCTTATTATTATACTTGTGAGAGCGTGTGAAACAACATGTAAGTATAATAAAGTAGCATACAGTAATAAAGCACTCAAATGTGGAATGATATCTAAAGACTTCTTATATATAAATATTACTAATCGACTAGAGCCTTTATGGAAATACTTAAGACTTACTTTTTAATTTATCTTAAAATAATAACTTTTGAAGAAAAGCTTATTTAACTAATTAAAAGTATTTAAACTTTGAGTTAACTACTTTTAGGGTTTCATCCTAATTCTAATTATCAAGGAAGAAAGCATTACTACATTTGAAGTAAACACATCACTTGTAATTGAGACTTATATGTCTTAATATGAGATGACACTACATTTTGATTACTTCATAATACTTCATAAGGGTGAAATAGGAGTAGCATTACTTTTATTTGAGTAATATTTGTTAACCCTATAATTGAGTGAAATGTTTTATCCATTTAGAAATGAGTGACTATATTTTATGAGTATGGAAATGGTATTACTTTGAGCTACTTAAGAATTATATATATTTTTTGAATACATTCATAACTTGTGAGTCAAATGATAGTACAAGAGTTTAATAAGACAAAAAATACTATTCTTAAAGATTTTCTAAATGAATAAAATCCTTTTGGAAAGTAATATACAATTCTTTTGGAATGATAATTTGATAAAATATGTTTAAAATGTTTTGATTTGTTTTTACTTCATACTAGTAACAATTGAGATTATTATGTTAGACCTTAAATGGATAATATAAAAAATATTGGAAATTTTATATACACTTTTATGAATTATTAATAAAAGAAAAAGGGTTAAAACAAGTTATTAGAGTATTAAAATTTTATTTTACTTCAAAAGTGGGATCTTATATTATTAGTATGTAGATCTTTTTTTATCACTTTGGTATATTATATGTATTTTTATGATTTTTAAATAATAAAATATGATTTTTCTAAAATTTCTTATTCTAAAATATATTTGATAAATATAAATTATTATATTAAGTTTCTAAATGATAAATTTAAATGAATTTAAATTATAGATCTTATTTTTCTAAAAAAATGGATATATTATTTGTATTTTTCTAATTTAGAATGAATAAGTAATGAATTTTATTAAATTTAATCCATTCTTAATTCATTTTTGGAAATATATAAAATAATTACATATTGTACACATATCAGTAAATTTATTGATACAAAATATTTTTATTATCGTTTTGATATATTATTTATATTTTATGACTTAATATGAAAAATTATAAAAATAAATACACATTTGTCACACTTTAATAATTTTATTAATTAAAAATCATTTCTGAAAATGTTTCTAACACTTACAGATGGACCCCGCATGTTAGGTCTTTATTATGTACTGTAATGAATTACATAATTGAATAAAAGAAAAGAAAAGGAAATATTGCTTAAATATGATGTCATGCTCACGTCAGCAATGGAGGGGAGCTCCTAGATAGTGCATGGATCCATCGATCCCGTGCACGCATGGATGCGTGGTTGCACACGTTAGAGAGAGCGGACAATGGGAAGGCGATTGGTGGTTGTGCCGCCTAGAAATGGTTGCCAAAGAGATGCCTCTGACAAGGATGCGCGGTGTTGGCGGATGCAGATGGTCGTCGAGGAAGCAAATCGGGGTGAGAGTGAGCGATAGGGATGATGCTTGAGCATAGGACACTAGAAGGCGAATGGAGGACTCTGTGAGGCCGGGGGGGGGGGTCGTACGGTGGCAACGGGGGCGACCAGCAGTACATCAATCTTGATTCCGAGCAGTTCGTGGCTGCAGTGACCCAGCATACCACTGCATGTGTAGTACACTATAGTCATTGACATGACACTTATAGAACATTGTTCTGCAAATATCACATCCCTCAAACTGGTACAGCAGAAATATTGTGGGTCCAAATTACAAACATACACACATTATTATTATTACAATACCAAAAGATCAGTTCTTTGAAGTTATTCAAACTTACAAATCATATTTATAAGTTTTAGCGGAATAAAAAAGACTCAAACACATATCATAACTTCAGCTCAATAGCTTATTATATAAAGTTTGTGCTGCTCGGCTCGACTTAAGTACTACATAACTATAGGAAACTACTCATACTCATTGCCTTCAGCTCTGTAGCATATCTCGTAGTCCACTCCTTCCACTCCTCTGAATAGGTCTGGTTCCTCGTAGTAGACATGCATCCTCCTGACCTTTAGTAGCATACATTGAAGTGTCTTCTAGCTCCTCAGAGTCTAAGCATGGGATCAAAGGAAAGAGTGAGTAACAACGTTACCCATCAAGTTCATTATATGCAAGGTGGGAAGTTTGATGCTCTATCTGCCACCTCAGACTATCAATCCTTGGTACTATGTAGATTTCATAAACATTTCTTCAAAGGTTGATTTTAATATAAAAAACTATGCCCATCAGCCTTCACATGTTGTCCAGAACTTCGTGGAGTTTCTTTCCTGCTGTGTTTGTAGCTCCTTCCCGGAGCAGGGAGTAACATGTCACATTTCTTACACTCTACAGAGATTTGTTACTTTACCCATGAGATATCAAATCCTTGTTTCATAACTGGGCATACTTCCCATCCACAATTCCTTGATGTGGGGCCTAGTAGATGATCCAAGCCAATCACTGCCCTTCTCTGCGACCCTGCATGCCCCCTTGGTGTATGCCATGCCCACATATTGGATTATGGCAATGGACAGTACAGACCGTTCGGATGCCAGGACTACCGTGGTACATTGAGGGATCCCACCCTTATGTTGTATACTCCTCTACAAATTATAACACATGCTCCAAGGAGTTCAGCCATGGCCTTCGCATCCGGTGACATACGAAAGGAAGAAGATGTAGTTGACTTCTCCGTCCCATTCCAAATCTCATGGTTAATGCGTATTATATGGCGCTAGAATCACTGATGTCATGGATTATTAATTCATATATGGTGCATCTTAGTGCACATGGAATCCTAAATTCCATTGCCAATCTTATATTTATCATCACTTAGGATGATAATATCATTTTCTTTCTTTGATAAAATAGTATTTTCTTTCTCCTTATTAGAACATAGGTGATAACACACAAGTTTCAAATACTTTGATAAAACATATCAAAGGACATGAGCAAGTGATAAACTTGCCTTGTGACTGCAAGGTAGTGAAGTCGGATGCTTGCACTCGACCTTGAGCATCTATTTCTATAAAACACCATTATTTCATGGTAAGGACAATATTTAAAGAAGCAATAATGAACATGCGTACCAATGAAATGCATTATTTTATTATTTTTCTTCTTTGCGTTTTTTACCCACATTATTAAAGTTCTTAAAGCTTCTTTTTCAATAAAAGAAGTTAATAATTTATAATTCTTAAACTTGTAAATTTTTATCTAATATTTTTGTGATAACATATATTAATTTAAGAGTTTAAAATTAATTTTTATTTAATTTTATCTCTTATTAGTATTTTCCTAAAATTCCATAAAGGAATAAGTGTTTTTAATTAAGATAAATTAATTTCATTAAAGTAAAATACAAATTAGCATTTTTCTTAAATAGAACACTTATTTAAATTCACAAAAGTGAATTTTATTTATTTCTAGATAATATCATTATTTTTAGCAAATTCCATAAGAAATTTATATTATTAAAATAATGAACCTAATTCTTTATCATCCTAAAATACAAGTTATGATTTTTATTGCTTAGTTCGTATTTTTATAAACAAATGTATATATTATTTGTATTTTTAGGATTTTTATTTTTTTATAGCTTAATTTTGTATTGGGGTTATTTTAGTATTTTGAATAAGTTTAGGGTTCTTTTTTAAAAAACTTGGGCCTAGCCCTTTGGGATGATTTGGCCTGAACCGGCCCATCGAGTTGGCTCAAACCCCAAGACGGCTTGGGCCGGTCCCTTACTAGCCCAAAACTCTTCTCTCACCCTTCCTCTCTCGTGCACGACTTGACCTTTCTCTACGTTGGTGATGTGGTGCTGCCATCGTCGCCGCGCTTGATTCCGTCCGCTTTTAGCCTCCCTAGCTTCCGCTGTAGTGCAATATGAGGCAGTCGATGATGCTCTATCGACTAGTCTATCTCGATTTGTCGCTCGAGCTCTCCACTGACCATGTCGTCTCCTTTGATGGGGATATGCCTATCAGGGTATGCCCAGCAGGACGTTTCCTATTGGCCCAAGTTGCCTGTGAGTGGGCCTGCAGGACGGCGACTGGATCTAGACTTGGCGAGGACTCAGGCGACTGGAAGCTGGAGGCCCAGAAGCATAGCTAGGCCCAGTCAAACTAGGTCAAAGACCCTCTAAATCCTTAACTAATTCGGTTGTAGTTCTGTAAACCCTAGCGAGGTGAGACTATATAAACCTCCCTAGGGTACACATAGAGGATACGTTCTATCATACACCCAAGCGACTCGCTGCCTAGTCGTCGAGCTCGCCCTTGTACTCTCACCACAATACAATCTAGAAGGAGTAGGTCTTTACCCTCCGGGGGGCCGAACCTGGGTAAACCCTTGTGTCTCCGCCCTCATCTCGCACCATAGATGGCTGGCCACCCTTGCCCCATGTTCTACTACTCGCTGCCGATTGCAGCATCTGCCATGGCCATTCCCACGATAGTGGCGCCCACCGTGGGGCCTGGCCGGTCATGCCGGTGTTCTGCAGCGAGATCCGGCCCATCAACGAGACGATCACCACCGGCCACATGATCACGATCGGCGAGATCCTCCGGATCTTGCCGAGCAGCTACGTCCCGGCGGCACGCCCCGTCACGCACAGTGTGATCTTGCCGGTCGGCACGATCATCCTCTTTGTCGGCCTCACCGACGTCATTGTTTCGGAGGGCTCGGCTCGCATCCGCAATTCGCCGCCACGTGACCATCTCTCTAAGAGCCAGGTCCGCACGATCCACTGCCTCGCCTCCGAGTACGACCCAGCCCACAGCAACGTGGCCGAGACCGCCATGGCCGCGGATGAAGCGGCCCTCAACAATGACGCCGACTCGGCGACCCCGGCGTCGGATGCTAGATCCATCGTCGTCGCATCGCCCGCAGGCTCCATCACCCAGGTCTCCAACGTGGGAGACTTCGAGGACCCCTCCATCCTCGGGATCTTTGACTTCGACTCCGGGTCGGAGAACTCCGTCGACCTCCATGATGGGACCGGTCGCCACGTCGCGACCTACATGGCGACTGGCGCCAACCCCCGCAAGACCCCTTCTCCACGCTGATCCCACCAAACGCAACGGCAACGGAGGTCGAGGAACTCCGCCTTTTGGCTGTAGGAGGCGGTCTGCAAAGAATAAGCCGAGCGCGAAAAATTTCGCCTCGAGCAGGTGACAGCGCAGGAGCTCTCGCGTTACCACCAACTCCGAATCAGGTCGCGCCTGAACCCCACCATTTAGGGGCGCGCCATAAACTTCGACGATGAGAATGACCCGGCTCATGCAGCCAAGCGCGCGATCTGCGAGAACGCTCTGCCAGGAGGGAGCTCCCGGCCCCCACCAGGCGCGACGGCTAACGGTGCCCCACCACCACCCAACCGCGCGCCCCCCAGGGACCAACCAAGAATCATGGTCTCCTCGCGGGAGCGATATGCAAACAGCCTCCCGCTGTTCTCCACTCCGATGGACAATGTCGTCGTGAGCTGAGCAGCGGTCGACAACATAAACGTAACCGGGGAAGGCGCCCTGCAGATCCAATACGCCAAGGCTCTGCTCGCCAAGGCAGTCGAGCAACAAAACGCGGGCGCCGACTCACAGGGTCGGATGTACTCACGTTTGTTAGGCAGCAGGGCGGCCTCGAGCGGCCGCCCAATGGTGGAAAACACCCTCAACTACCCACCACTCGAGCCCCTGCAGCTCCAACATCGACCCGCGCACACGGCACTCACCACCAACGACCCGCGGCCGACAAACAACTTCGTCGCCGCCAACGGGCAGCCAGTCGACGCGTGCACCCACATCATCAACAACCAGAGCTGGCACGCACGCCAGCTCGGCGACCTGTGGCATACCCTCACCAACCGCCGCGATGGCGAACCAAGGGGATCGCTGAGTTGAGTCGGACCCCAGTGCTTCGGACCAATGATCCGAGGCGAAAAATACCCGGCGAACTTCAAAGCGCCGAAGGAGATCGAGAAGTACGATCCCTCCTATGACCCATCTGTGTGGCTCGATACCTACCTCATGGCAATGGGGATCGCTGGCCACACCGACCTATTTGCCGCATGCTACCTTCCCCTGATGATGGAGGGAGCGTGTAGACAATGGATCAACACCCTCCCTGCGGACAGCATCGACTCCTGGGAGGAAATGCGCGACTCCTTCGTCAGGCACTTCGAGGGTTCCTACACCCGCGCCACCACCATCGAGGACCTGGAGCGATGCGTCCAGGGACCCCGCGAGTCGACCTGCAGTTGGGTCCAACGGTGGCAAGACCTGTGGTATAACACGGCCGGAATCCACCTAGACACCGTGATCCACTGCTTCACGACCTCGTGCCGCTACGAGCCCCTGGTCGCCAAACTCAAGCGAGTGTACAGAACACTCGACAACATACCAGACCTCTTGGAGATCGCCAAGCGGTACGCAGAGGATGACCCAAACCAAGAAACCGACGACGAGTCGGGAGGGAATCGCCGCACGAGCGGCCACGCCAACAGGAGGCGATCTGAGCTACGCTACAGCAACACTCGCCTCACCGGCAAGCACCGGGGTGATGGGCGAGTCGACTTTGTCGCCAATGCCGTATACGCTCCGCGCGATCCCAAGAGCTTCCGTCACGATGGAGGCCAGCGCCACGACAGCGGCAACTACAAGGCGAAGCCAAGGTTCGACCCCACGGCTCTCCTCAATCAACCCTATGTGTTTCATATCAGGGAAGGGAAGCCCGCCATGCACACGACCGCCGACTGCCACTCCCTCAAGGAGATCGAGAAGGCACGACGCGCATGGGAAGACCCCGACAACAACCCGCCAAACGGCGGAAATTTCGGCAGCGTCGCTGGCTCGCTCAACACCTTCACAGGCTTCAACACGAAGCGTGAGAAGAAGGTCATCATCCGCGCCGTCGCCGTCAACACGGTGTCCCAGATAGACATCCCCCAGTTCCTCAACTGGTCCGAGCAACGAATCACCTAGAGCCACGAGCACCACTCACCATGGATCGAATATCCGGGCCGAGTGGCCTTAGTGATCAAGCCCAAGGTAGGGGACTATTGGCTCCCCAAGACGCTGATGGACGGCGGCAGCTCCATCAACATCCTATAACTGGACACATTCAGGCGACTGCGGCTCCTGCAGTCGATGATCGAGACGGCCTACACCACCTACAAATAGAGATGAGAAAGAAGATTAGAAAAGTTTTACGAGAAGAAAAAGACAAGTGTGGATATGATTGAAAATTTTCCTTAGTGGTTTCTAATCCAATCCTAGGGTTATAATCCTACAGGCAACACAGTGCTCTGATACCATCTGTAAGATCCCACCTTTATAAAGGTGAAGATCCCTATGATTGCAATGCTAGTCCCTGGATCAATGCTAGCATCCACATTTTTAAGATGAAGTACACAGAAACAAAGGTCATTATTACATCGTCATTCCAGAGATAACAGTCTTTTACAACTCCATAGCCATAGGCTAGTACAAGAGTTTAACTTAACAATATATAAATAGAAGTCTTCATCTTCATGTGCCACAGGCAAGCATGTTGAGTGTAGACTCATAACCCCTAATCATCATCAGAGTAACCTGCAACATCACAAGTTACAGCCACAGTGGGTCAATACATTGGAATAGTATTGGCAAGTGATACCTTAGTAGAATCTTAGTATCTAGTTACTACATGAAGTTGGCTAAATGTAGCTCAGGCTTGCTTTGCTCAAAATAGGTTTTACCTATTAGTTGAAAACACTAAGTTTTTCTTTGACAAAAACTTCCCAAGGAACCACCAATAGAAATTGGTGAACCTTCACCCTTGTTCAACCACAAGTTTTAACTTAGAAAATTGGGATGAGGAGATCCTTGATAGCTTCCATGTCTTGATGCTCAAATTGTCCAATACCAGGGACATGGCTAAGTACTTAGATTCTTCCATCTGCAGAGGTTGTGCATTTTCCCCACAAGACTTGGTTGTCACCAAGATAGGACCCTTCAGAAGCCTTCCCTTAGACCAAATGAACACGTTCCAACCTATCATCCCACTACCACCAACTGTCCAAATGGCTAAGTTATTGCAACCTATATGATCCAGGCAGAGCCCATAATGCCATGTGGCTGCACTAGAAGTTTCTTAACATTTGGCATCTCAAATCCCTTTGTTCCTGGGTGGCTTTCCACAAGTGATATACACAAGGTAAACCATAGAAATGGGCCTTGTGTAACCACTCAACACAAACCATTCTTTCCATTCCACCCAGGTGTTTCATTCACTTAGTTGTTTTATTAAGCAAAACATAAGTCAAAGACTTAGAAATATTTCTCATAGCATGTATATATAATCCACCCTTGGTTACTACTAGCTAGGCTAAGCATGGCAATAGCAAGTATCTTAACTTAGAGGAAACTCTAACAATTCTACCACTACTAGGATTTCCCAAGCATAGCATATAGATACTTAGCAAAATATTCATGCAAGACCTATACAAAATACTTCTAATGCATAGGTAAAATATTGGGATAAAATTATATGAAGCACCACTTGCCTTGGTAGTTGGGGGAGTAGCAACAATCTTCACAACCATAATCACTATTAGCACCAAAATCTACACATAAAATGATAGCACCAAATTCACATATAAAAAATATACAAGCAAAAATATATGAATGCATGCAAATGCCATGTGATGATTTTCTACACCAAACAAGACAAGTATACAATACTGAATCATAAACAAGACCAAGACACAATTAATAAACTTTATTTGGTCTTTAAATCGTTTTTCAAATAATTTCTATACTCAAAATAAGCCTATAAATGTCTTTGCAAAAATAACCCATTTTACAGAAGCAAAACATTAAATACATTTCATAAATGGATAGAATTCTT
The DNA here is from genome assembly GCA_023614405.1 of Avena insularis. Taxonomy (NCBI): domain Eukaryota; kingdom Viridiplantae; phylum Streptophyta; class Magnoliopsida; order Poales; family Poaceae; genus Avena; species Avena insularis. Next base: position 21,218,522 of record CM042689.1, on the reverse strand, counting down.
TCTCCTGATTCTAATGATATAAAATTTGCAAAATTTGAACGTGTGGATCAAAAGTTATGAATTTTGCAAGTTTGAATATCTAATAGATCTAAATCAGATTTTTAAAACAAATAACAGGCCATGCAGCATTTCTAATTGATTCGATACCTCTTGACCGGATCACGCCGCTTTAATCGTTGGATCTAACTAATCGCTGCATCGCCCAGATCAAAACATACCGCTTCGCCATGCATCTAATCCTAAGCGTTGATTCAGATTCGACGGTCGTCGAGCACGCGACCATGGATGGGCGGCTACGAAGCGACGCGACGCCTCGCCAGGTGTTCGGCATACGAGGGGCTGGGGTTGGTCGAGATGCTTAACAGACTGAGGTCGCGCGTTGATACTCAACGTCGGGCAAGGTCATCGCCACAGAGGTCATTGGTGCTCGCTTGACTTGCGGACGACGTCGGGTTCTTGCAGACGATGATGTTGCGGATGATATAGACCACCCTAGCACGAACCAGATGTGTCAGGAGGTGCACAAGGTTGTGGCGAACACGACAGGGTCAAAGGGGAAGCAAGGGGCGCTCGAAGATTACTAGTATTTCTCGTCGGAGTTGGGTGGCGGCACTGACGGTTGCGGGCACGAATGGGGACGGCGACCTGGGTCACGAGAAAGCAAACGAAAGGCATCAATAGATGCGACAGAACATGCTGGTCACACCCATTTGAAGTAGGGGCAAAGGGGCGGTCGAGTCTCACCGGAATCAGTCGCCGGAGGTCGTCGGTACCGCGGCGGTTTGAGCTCGATTGCGCGCAGCCTGGTGGCGGAGTGAGCGAGGAAAGTGGGGGAAAATGACCGTGGTGGCGAGGTGATTAAGTAGCCAGGAGCGGGGCGAGAATTACGCACACAATCAATGGCAATCAATCGATTTAAAACGCGACAGTGAAGGAGAGGGAGGAAACGGTGAGGCCAGGTCGTGGGCGGGGTTTGGGGACGACAATGACAGGGTATGTGGGTTCGGGCTGTCAGCGAGTGGGTGTGTGCTGCTGCGGTGAGAAACAGAGGGAGAAGGGAGACCCCGGGTGGGCTGTTTTGGCTACTGGGCCGAAAGGGTAGCGTCGGCCCAATTCTAATTATTTTATCCTTTTCTATTTCTGTTTGATTTTCCAGGAAACATTTTCAAATGAGTTTCAAATAAGTTTGAATTCAAACCACTACTGGATTTTTGTAAAGTGAAATTTGTACACCATTGGTTGCAGAACAATGTTGTACACTTGAAAATAATTTGGCACTTTGGAATTTTTAAAATAAACAATGTTTTTACCAATTGCTTAGTAAAGACATAAAAATGATTTTAAATTTTGTTTCTTTGTTTTGAAATCTTTGTCCAAGCTTTGGAAATTATCAAACAAACTTAGGATTAAACATCTTTGGTTTAAATCAAATAATATCTTGCTAGAGAGTAGCATTGGATCAATGCCTTGCTTACATAAAATAGTAGGCATTCAAATGCTCCTGATTTTGCAATGACTTTGCAAATGATCCTAAAATGATTATGAATGCATGAATGATATGCAAGCTTTGAAACATGATTTTAGGGATGTTACATTGCCAGATTATGCACTCACTGTCTTCGAGACAATATAAACACCAATATCTGAAAAATATTGGTCCAATAAGGACTAATGTTTATGATGGGGTTCATTGCATAGAAAATAGTAAAATCTTACGGTTGCAACTGCCAAGGTCGAATCAAGGCGATACTTATAACGGGTTCAGATGGACTCACCCTTGAAGACCGTAAGCAGGATAATGTTCCCACAAACAAACATGGTTGATATAAAGTGTACACGACCATTCTCAAGGATGTGGAGATGATTAGCACCACAAGTTAAGGGTGTTGGCCATCATTGGGCGGCCGCTCGAGGCTGCCCTGATCCTGGAGGAGCGGGAGTACATCTGTCCCCGCGAGTCAGCTCCCGCGGTTTGTTGGTCGATAGCCTTGGCGAGTAGGGCCTGGGCGTACTTGATTTGCAGGGCGCCTTCTCCCGTGACGTTGATGTTGGCGATTGCTGCGTGCCCCGCGATGAGGCTATTCATCGGGGTGGAGTATAGTGGGAGGCCGTTCGCGACCCGCTCTTGCGGAGAGATCAGGACTCTCGGTTGGTTGGGAGGAGGCGTGTGGCCGGGTGGTGGTGGGGGAGCTCTGCTCGCTGGTGCTCCTAGTGGCGGACGGGGACTGAAGCCAGGCGATGCGTTCTTGCAGATCACGCACTCGGCCGCACGAGCGGGATGGTTGTCTTTGTCGAAGTTCAGGGCACGGCCCTGAACACTAGGGTTCAGACGTGTTCTAGTGCGGCGCTGGTGGTAGAGTGATAGCTCATGTGCCGTCCTACTCGAGGCGAAATTTTTCGCGCTCGGCTTGCTCCTTGCGCACTGCTTCCTCCAGGCGCAGGCGGGCTTCCTCGACCTATGTCATCGTCACGGTCGGCAGGATTGGCATGGAGAAGGGGTCTGGAAGGGCACTCGTGCCGTTCGCCATGTAGGTTGCGACGAAGCGACCCGATCCAGCGTGAAGATCGTCGGAATTTTTCGACTCAGAGTCGGAGTCGAAGATATCGAGGATGGAGGAGTCCTCAAATTCCCCCGCATTGGAGACTCGCGTGATGGAGCCTTCTGGTGATGCGGCGGTGATGGACCCGACAGAGGCAGGGGTCACCGAGTCGGAGTCGTCGTGAAGGGCCGCGTCGTTCGCGGCCGCGTTAGTTTCTACAATGTTGTTGTTGGACGATTAGTACTCGGAGGCGAGGCGGTGGATGGTGTGGACCTGACTCTCAGAGAGCCGGTCGCGTGGTGGTGATTCGTATATGAGCACCGAGTCTTCAGAGACGATGACATCCGTGAAGCCGATGAATAGGTTGATGGTGCCGACCGGCATGATGATGTTGTGCGTGACTGGGCGCGACACCAGGACATATTTGATGGCCAAGATCTGAAGGATCTCGTTGCACGCGATCATGCGGCCGGTGGCGATTGACCGGTTGATTGGAAAGTAGGGTCTCACCGCAGAACTCAGGCCGGGACGTCCAGGCCCCATGGTGGGCGCCACTGTCATGGGAATGGCCACGGCAGATGCTGCGACCGGCAACGAGTAGTAGAAGGAGGGGCAAGGGCGGCCAGCCATCTACGGTGCAAGATGCGGGAAGAGACACAAGGTTTTATCCAGGTTCGGCCCCCGGAGGGTAAAGACCTACTCCTGCTAGATTGTATTATCGAGAGATTACAAGGATGGCGAGCTCGGCGGCTAGACGGCGAGTCGATGGGGTGTATGATGGAACATGAGTCCAAAGAGTACCCTAGGGAGTTTTATATAGGGCTACCTTGCTAGGGTTTACAGATCTACAACCGAGTTGGTTAAGGACTCATAGGGTTTGACCTAATCCGATTGGGCCTAGCTATGCTTCTGGGCCTTTGGCTTCCATTCGTCTGGCTTCTTCTTGGGTCGTGATCCAGTCGCTGTCCTGCAGGCCCACTCGCTGGGAGTTGGATCCAGTAGGAAACGTCCTGCTGGGCATACCCCATTTGGCATATCCCCATCAACAAGAGGGCAGCACCTCCATAATCGGTCACACATACAGTGTACCAACGACTCCCGAACCTTCTCTCAAGCCGAGCAGCGGAAGTAGCATATCCCCGGGAACTCCAACAATGCTACACCATGGTATAGGTGGTGGAGGGGAAGATCTCGAGCAGGGCTTTGTCTAAGCACCTTTTCTAGTGGAAATGGACAAGGCTATCAAGAGGGAGAAAATATCAACCAAAGGGCATATGGGATCATGGGAAGTGTGTGAGAGAGAGGAGAGGAAGGGGCATTTTATAGGTGAGGGGGAAGCCCAGGGGGCATGGCGCACAACCATATGGCTGCCCCCACCTTGTCCCCAATTATGTGGGTGGACTCTCCACTCACATAAAAACACCCTCCACTTTCTCCCATTTATTCTCCACTCAAAAATCAAGAGACACTCCATTAAACCACTTTTAATTCTCTTGACTTAATGTCACTAATTTAATGAGCATATCATTTAATGAGTACTTCATTTAATGAACACTTCATTTAATGAACACATTAACAATTCTATCCCTTGCTTTGTTTTGATACCCCGAAACTTTCGGCAGATTCGATAGAACAATTTTCTACGATGTCCATTGTCTTCCGCTGTGTTCCCTATCCGCTCAAATGCGCCAGTGTGTATCCCTGCGGGTTCGAGAACTATGTAGACATGGTCAAGAATCTCTCCTATGAATAATCATTAGCGGGACCTAGAGATCCATAATGACTCCCACTAGTTCCACGAAGATCTGATGATCATCCGAACCTCTTTTGTTGTAATCAAATTCCTTTTGTCTCGCAATATTTTACTTGTCCAAGATCCGATAACTTGGTATCATCCATACCTTGTTTAATCTCATTTCCGACAAGTACTCTTTTTCTCATTCCTGTGAAATGACATTCTAGTGATCAAATCACTTGCTTGCAAGCTATGTCAATGTGGTATCACCGAGAGGGCCCTAATTATATCTCTCTATCATCCAGATGGATAAATCCCACTCTTGATCCACGATCCTCAACTAACACTTTCCAAATACCCGATGACACCTTTATAATCACCCTGTTACGGTGTGACGTTTGATGGAATCTAAGTACTCTTCCGGTGAAAGTGATTGACGTGATCTCAAGGTCTTAGGACATTGAGTTACTACAAATGTGATAGCAATATAAACTTGAGGACATGATCATATTGCTACATCTACTGTGGGTGACTGTTCATCATATCATTCTCCAATGATATGACCCTATTATTAACAACATCCAATGTTCATGGTCGGAAAACCTTGATTATCTGTTAATCAACAAGCTAGTATGAAGAGAGGCATTACTAGGAACCTTTTCTGTTTATAAATCACACATGTATTAATGTTTCCTCTCAATAAAATTATAGCATGAAAAATAAAAATTTATCATAAAAATGGAAAAAGATAATAACCAATTTATTATTCCCTATGTCTCCCACTTGCACTAGAGTCAATAATCTAGTTTGAAAACCTTGCGCATTCAACACCTATGGCACTTTGGTATTGTATATACACGTTTGATAGTGGTAAACATAATCCCTAGATCCGACACTTTCAGTTCTGTTTGTATTTGCATGTCTTTGCGTCTCTATGCATCACTCATTCTTTAATGGGATGGCATTGTATAAATTTGGTGAGACCTTAGTTTCTTGGGGTTTAAAACATGTTGATATATTTGTCATACAATATATTCATAGTACTAGCCCATCGAACCACACCTAGTTCCTTTGCTACTACCATAGCAGTCTTATACTTAGCCTTTTATTGTAGTATCCGTCACAATATCCATAACTTTGGAACTCATCCAAATCCATCATGGAACTTTCTTCCATTACATTTTCTACCTTAACCTATAGCCTAAATTGAGATAAACTTAGTTTGTACCTTGTGACAAAACTAGTACTAATGTAACTCTTTATCATGAACTATTTTTATAGTGACAATGTGACACTTTACAATGAACTATCTGTTGACATGGTTATACCCTATGGGTACACGACATTAGCATACCTGGTCTAGCCCAAGGAAGGCCCACGAGAATATACGTGGCCCATGAAGATTTTTGGGTGGCCCAAGCCCATGACGTCTTTGGATCCTTGGAGAGCAATACTAGAACAAATAGAATATTCAAAGGGGCAAACCCTAAACCTCTAACCGACTCGATCTATGCCTGGGACCTGCCTATCTCTATATAAAGGCTAGGAGGGCACGACGAGGAAGAGCTAAATCACCTCACCGCATACACACCTCCACGCCAGATTGCATCTGCGCACCCCTGTAACTTTTGGTTCCGCCGTAATCAAGAGCAGACAAGCAGGAGTAGGGTTTTCCCTCTGGGGCCTGAACCTGGGTAAATCTCGTGTCCCCTGGTTGCTTGTCTGTTAACCATTCCGTGATCTCTAGCACCCCATCTTCTCCAAAACCCAAGCTCATAACAATGGGCATTGACGAGATCGATCCTCATCAATTGGCGCCGTCTGTGGGAATCGGGGGTGCTGATTGTGTGATCGTGACGGTCCCGACCAAAGCGATCTACAATTCCTCAGCGACAGGGAGCCATCTCCTCTTCGGCGCTTTCAACTTCACCGCCCACTCGCCAGCCACCCTGAAGGACTTCAAGCCCGTAGGCGACGGGCTCGAGATCCTATTTGGAAGCTTCTTCTTCCAGGTGGGACAGACCGGCACTCTCCGCCTCCCAGAGCAGGTGCCTCTGCCATCGATCAGGCCTGCCTCGTGGGCCCCACATCCCAACGTTCTACGCATGACAACATCGATAGATGAGTCATACGACAGCAGCAGCTGCAACTTAGATCTGTGCGATCCCCCATCGAATGAAGGGACCTATGGTTCTGGATCCGAAAGCTGCGGTAGCAGCGAGCCAGTCCGCAGACGCTACCAATGCGCCGTGGTCATCCAAAGCGAAAACGTGCAACAACCACCAGGTTCGGGTGCTCACGTACCACCACCCAACCCGCAGGGTAGAAACAGCGAAAACAGGAGGCAACCATCCCCCCACCCAACGAGGACGACCCTGATGCCAGTCGAGTAATCCACCTCAGCGAGGAAGGATGGAACCAAGCACGCGAAGCCGTGGCGGGCAACAAAATCCTGCCTTTGGGTGCCTCACGGGACCTACTGATGGCATACCATCTTCTCCTCATCGAAGAGCACAAAAAGCAGGTGAAGATGCAAGAGGTACTCGACAAACGCAAGCAAGCGGCCTCAGAGTCTAGCACGCGGCGAGCTGCACTCTCCGTCGTTGGCGACTCTAGCTCGCACGACAACAATTCCAACAAGCATTGCTCTCGCGTAGAGAACATGGATCCCGCTGCACGTCGTGAGGTGACCCGAACCCTCAACACGTCCTTCATGGAGATGGATGCCAATGGCAACGTCATCCCGAAGACGCCGCAAGCTGCGATCATGGCAGCCACCACATATCTTGCGTCCCATCCACCTCCGGTGGGGAACCCGAACAGGGCCATGCACAATTCCGCACTAGCCGGACTCGGACTCGTTGGAGCTGCGCTCCACGAAGAAGCTCCTGTGGAGCCGAAAAAGAAAGCTATTGTTAGATTCAACCGTAGTCCCACACCCTCATCTCATGAGGAGGAACATGATCTACCTCGATGACGCAAGAGTCTATGACGTCGCGGCTACGAATACGATGCTTGAAGTGAACTCGCTCAGCGCAAGATCGACAAGGCAAGCGCCAAGCACGTGTGCTCATCCGAATCCGAAGAGTATGACGACGAAGGAGAACTCTGTGGAGCTCGATGCTTCAGCAGATCTGTTCGGCGGACATGGATGCCGAGAAACTTCAAGCTTCCTTCGGACACTCCGAAGTTCGACGGCACGCAGGACCCTAAGGCGTGGCTAAGCGACCACCTATCGTCTGTCAAGCTGCACGGTGGAAACAAAAACACTGCCCTACAATGCCTTCAGCTGCAGCTGACAGGTTGAGCCCGGATCTAGCTGAGCAGCCTATCCTCGGGATCCATCCGAAGCTAGGAAGAACTGGCGTATAGTTTCATCTGAAACTTCAAAGGTACCAGCAAGAGGCCAACCTCGATCGAGGAGTTGTGGTCCTACACCCAACGAACGAGGGAATCCATTCGCTCATACATACTATGCTGGTCCAACATCAAGAACTCCGCGGCACACATCTCTGAGGAGAGAACAATCGACTCCTTCAAAGATGAACTATTTGTCACTTCTATATACAAAATATATTATTAGTTATTCCAAAGATCATAAGTATATCCTTACTATCATCCAATGATCATATTATGAGTCACCCTAGTATATGCTCATAACATTTAGAGCATAGGACATATCTCGATATGTACATATCACGAAATGATTTATTAAGATCTTCATGTGATTTCACTCACCAAGTGTCAAAGCACTTGAATCTCTTTTATCAATATATCCATGTGATTTTACTCACCAATTGTCAAAACACTTGAATCATGATTCAACCTTTTCCATGTGGCAAGAACCTTTCTCGTTGTTTTCATATTGAACTCATTCAATATCTATGCACATTTGGCATAACCATAATAGCATCTCAATCTATCCAAATAGACGTTAATGCTTAATATTTGGGTTTTGCCTAAGTCTTTCATCCAAATATAATTTCAATGAAATTATTAACCTGTGTCAAATAAAAGATACATCATTTCCAATCAACAATATGTATTATACACAATGTATTGGAAATATTTCTCAGTGCTCCCACTTAATTTCTTGCAAATGCAAGCATCATCATCGTTTCTTATGAAGTTAAACATTTTAACAATTTCATCGCGGTGAAGATTCCAATTCCGCTATGCTTATTTCAACTATTGAAGTTGGCATGCCTTTTAGAATCCTTTGATTTAACAAAACCCTTCGAAACGTGTCACGTACATGTCCTAGGCAACCATTCTATTATAATAATGTTGTTTTGTTTATTCAACTAGCATATACAACAATTCACATATGTAGTGGTTGCTACATTAATCCGTCCAGACTAAATATCGTTACGAAAGATCGAATCTTGTCGTATTTAACTCTTTGAACATTGTCGTAAACTCTTTTACTGACATGTCAACTATTTCATAGATGTGAAACATCCATGTCTATTTCTTTCTAGATCCAAATACAACTGATAAGCTTCATGCCTTTTAGAGGGTCTTCCAAGTTTAGTAACTTGGTTTCTCATGTATGGAACTATCATGGATTTTATGGCTTCAAGCCATTTGATGGTCAGGGCCCATCATCACTTCTTTTCATGTAGTCATTTCATCATTATCAAACAATAATGATTTAATCTCAAATCTTAGTATTTGATTGTTTATCTGACCTATGCGGTTCAATAGGAACTTATATCTTCGTGACCACAATCTTTGAGGCACGGGATCCATGAGCATTATGGATGCCTCTGGGACACTTTCCGGCGTTGCGCAACTCATCACACATATCTTAGGTTCAATAACCTTATCAAAGTTTTATTGTCCTCCCACTTAACTTTTCACGAAAAATCCTTCTAAAGAAACTTGATGTTCTGAGAAACAACCACTTTTTTCTTCAGTGATATGGAGGAATACCCAACGGATATTTGGAATAACCTACAAAGACATGTTCATCTGACTTTGATTGTAAACATTTTACTTATGCCTAGCATACCAAAATTTTATGAAAATACAACTTGGGTTTATCCCAAACCTTAACTCATATGGTGTCATTTCAATGGATCATGATGGAGCTCTTTTTAGTGTGAAAGCGGTAGTCACTAAAGCTTAATATTTAAAATATAATGGCAATTTTATAAATAAAATCATTGATCCTACCATGTCAAATAAGGTTTGATTACATTTCACGAACACTCCATACTCCAATGGTGTTTCGAGAAACGCAAGTCAATGGAACAATTTCTCAAATCATAGGTGTTTTTCTAAACTTGTAACTCAAATGTATTCCTCTATGATTCAATCATAAATCCTTTATTTTCATGTTACAATGATTTTCCAATTCATCTTGAAATCATTTGAACATTTTCAAATGTTTCATAGTTCTCCCTGATTAAGTAAATATACATATATTCACTTGAATCTTTGGTTAAAGTATATGAAGTTTGAATCCATCGCTCATAACTACACATAACGGACTATATACATCAATATGCACAATTTTCAATAAGTTAGTTGTTTGTTCTTCTTTGGCCCATGAACGAGGTTTTAATTATCACCAGAAAAGTTTCACAAGCGTTAGTTGATCAAAATCAAAAGACTCCAAAAATCCATTAACATGGAGTTTTCTTCTTGTTTTCTTTCCAATATAATTTAAACGGCGATGTCACTCTGAAGTGATATTCCAATCATTCGTCTTGTGACTTTTTAGCATAAATGTTTATGGGCGTGATTTATCCAACTAGATTTGGAAAAGTTCATCCATCTTTTATGGAATATGGTAATTATTTGAATAACCATTATTCTCATAATATCAGAACAAAATAAAAATTATTAATACAAATCTTGAAGGCAAGCTTGATGTCAACGAAAACACAATAACACTTTATTTGTTTTCGATGAACATCATCACATATTCTTTTGCTAGTTACTTAGGCCATTGCAGTTCATGAATTGTGTTGTTCTATATGACACTTCATACCAACAAATTCAGTATCCAATACCCAAGAACCACATTATTTAACAGGCAAAGAATACACCCATAATGTGTATATCATCTATATACCTAAGCTGGACTTTTCTAATATTTTTCCTGTATGCCAAATATTTACTAGATTCTCTTTCAACATTACCTTTCCTTCTTAAAAGAATCTATCAACATCAATAGTGGTGCCATACATATGACACATAGTCCAAAGCATGTATAGTCAAATACTAATACCTTTGTACTTGCACTTTGAAGTTGATCACATCATCAAATGTTTGGCATTCTTTCAAATTTCATTCCTTTTAGTAATCCTTTTTAATGTAGTAAACATTTTACCTACATCTTTTATCCATCCTTAGCATGGCAACTTTCATGATCAAGCTACTATAGCTAAAAAAGGTGAATCGTGAATATAATGTTAGTTCCCAAAATCTTTTTGGGAGATCAGGACGCCTAGCGTCTCCAATCTTCACAAATTCTCATCCTATATGAGAACATGTATCTTACTAAAATTATATTCTATCATAGTGCAACCAAACATTGTTTTAGATATCATAGTATCTTTCACGCAACAATTCTTTTAGCTCCTAGATAACCTTGATACTGAAACAACTTTCGAATATCAAAGATCATGGAGGCAAGCATGATACTTGGATACTAATGTTGGAACTGTTACTCTCGATTCAATACTACTTATTGAATTTCACGGATTAAGTGAGGTCTTGCAGAAAGTTTGCAATAGTACATCAAACTTTAGATTGACACTCATAAAACAATACAATACCAGTTCGCAAAGTAAAATTCTAGAATCCTATAGTTATATTATCTTAATTATAGCTAAACACAAGGTAGTAAATGAATGCCAGTAACTACAACAAACTGTGCAAACTCACTTTGATTTAGTTTATGATAAATTGAGTTCAACTTTAATCATATTACTATATGAACTCCCACTCAAAAATGATATCCCTCTAGTCATTTTTAGTGATTACACGAACAAAATTCACTATGCCACGAACGATCATCACGAGTGGTGGCGCAACTCCAATGGCGAGCATCGTATGGACATCATATCATCCATATGACTCATGCTTTACCTTTAGATTCATGTTCTGAGGCCATGTATGTACATGTTAGGCTCTCCAAGTAAGAACCTTAGTACTCTTGTGTGTAAAACTGTCTTATACCCGTTGTATGCGAACGTAGAGTCTATCACACTTGATCATCACATGGTGCTTCGAAATTATGAACTTTCTTAACGGTGCATACTAACGAAGAACATATTATTATCTTGATATTCTTTAGGAGGGATCATCTTATAATGCTACCGCCAAGATCTAAGCTAGACATAAGCATAAATAAGATCCAAACAAACATCATATGTAAAAGTGAAATGATATGGTTCTTGCACTTGATCATTATCTTGTGCATCATGGTATGATCTCTATCATTCCATTTGTGTCATGACAAGGTATATGGCGCTCCCACTTATTTGTTATAATTCCTGAGAGTATCTTACCATACTAAAATTATAACATTTACCTTATCATGACACGAGCCCAACAAAAATAAATCTAGATGCCTCTAATTTATCTTTTGCAAGTTTTATGTGGCTGTGGGCTTTCTAGGAAAGAACCGATCTACCTGCAAACTTCAACCACAATAGTGATAACCAAGTTATTAAGCAGACCGTTGTATATTAGATATCAACTATAGTGGGAGAGAAATACACCCGCTAGCCACTTATGCAAAAATAGTTGTATGTCAAGCGTTGAACAGATCTCATGTGCGAGGACATGTAAAGTTTGTCTTGGCCGCTTCATCCCACTATGCCACCAATATCTGAAGTACAAAATATTTGCAATAACATGATCATCAATTCCCACATATCCATGTGTTCTAACCATACAAAGCATCTATGCATATACATAGATCTGATACCACTGATGGGGTTTGTTGCATAGAAAACAAAAAATTCTTACGGTTGCAACTGCCAAGATCGAATCAAGGCGATACTTGTAACGGCTTCAGATGGACTCAACCTTGAAGACTGTAAGTAGGATAACATTCCTGCAAACAAATGTGGTTGATGTAGAGTGTGCACTACTGTTCTCATGTATGTGCAGACGATCAGCGCCACAAGAGGGCATCGCCTCCATAATCGGTCACACATACGGTGTGTCGACGACTCCCGAACCCTCGCTCTAGCCGGGCAGCGGAAGTAGCGGATCTCCAGGAACTCCAACAACACTACGCCATGGTAGAGGTGGTGGAGGGGAAGATCTTGAGCAGGTCATCGACTAAGCACCTTTTATAATGGCAATGGACAAGGCTAGCAAGAGGGAGAAGATGCCAACCAAAGGGCATATGAGAGCATGGGGACAAAGTGTGTGAGAGCGAGGAGAGAAGGGGGCCTTTTATAGGTGAGGGGGCAACCCAAGGGGGCATGGCACACAACCATATGGATTCCCACACCTATTTCCCAATTATGTGGGTAGACTCTCCACTCACATAAAAACTCTCTCCACTTTCTTCCATTCATTTTCCACTCAAAAATCAAGAGACACTCCATTAAAACCACTTTTAATTATCTTGATTTAATGTCACTCATTTAATGAACACTTCATTTGATGAGTACTTCGTTTAATGAACACGTTATTTAATGAACACATTAACAACTCAATCCCATGCTTTGTTTTGATACCCCGAAACTATTTCGGCAGATTCTACAGATTTTTTTTGGGATGTCCATTGTCTTCCCCTATGTTTCCTATGCTCTCAAATGCGTCGACTAACCTTAAGTGTGTCTCCCTACGGGTTCGAGTACTATGTAGACATGATCTAGACTCTCTCTGATCAATAATAATTAGCGGGACCTGGAGATCCATAATGACTCCCACTAGTTCCACAAAGATACGATGATCGTCTGAACCTCTTTCAATGTAATCAAATTCCTTTTGTCTCGCGATATTTTACTTATCCGAGATCCGATCACTTGGTATAATCCATTCCTTGTTTAATCTCATTTCAACAAGTACTCTTTTTCTCGTTCCTGCGATTTTACATTCTAGTGATCAAGTCACTTGCTTGCAAGCTATGTCAATGTGATATCACCGATAGGGCCATGAGTATATCTCTCCATCATCTTGATGTAAAAATCCCACTCTTGATCCATGAGCCTCAACTAACACTTTCCAAATACGTGACGACATCTTTATAATCACCATGTTATGATGTGACGTTTGATGGAATCAAAGTACTCTTTCGGTGAAAGTGATTGATGTGATCCCATGGTCTATGGACATTGAGTTACTATGAATGTGATAGAAATATAAACTTGAGGACATGATCGTATTGCTATATCTACTATGGGCGACTGTTCATCATATCACTCTCCAATGATATGACTCTGTTATTAACAAATATCCAATGTTCATGATCATGAAACCTTGATCATCAGTTATTCAACAAGCTAGTATGAAGAGAGGCATTACTAGGAACCTTTTCTGTTTATAAATCACACATGTATTAATGTTTCCTCTTAATACAATTATAGAATAAAAATTAAACATTTATCATAAACATGGAATAAGATAATAACCACTTTATTATTGCCTCTTAGGCATATTCCTTTCAGTTTAAAGAAGAAAGATGCTATTATTCATAAGTAATGTAATGCAACTTTGTAAACTCAAAATCCCTAAATGAACATTGATGATTTAGTTTTTCGAAACAAGGAATGGTTTCTTTAGAATGTGTTGTCCTTTTATATTAGTTTCACACGTGTGCTTATTATTATACTTGTGAGAGTGTGTGAAACAACATGTAAGTATAATAAAGTAGCATACAGTAATAAAGCACTCAAATGTGGAATGATATCTAAAGACTTCTTATATATAAATATTACTAATCAACTAGAGCCTTTGTGGAAATACTTAAGACTTACTTTTTAATTTATCTTAAAATAATAACTTTTGAAGAAAAGCTTATTTAACTAATTAAAAGTATTTAAACTTTGAGTTAACTACTTTTAGGGTTTCATCCTAATTCTAATTATCAAGGAAGAAAGCATTACTATATTTGAAGTAAACACATCACTTGTAATTGAGACTTATATGTCTTAATATGAGATGACACTACATTTTGATTACTTCATAATACTTCATAAGGGTGAAATAGGAGTATCATTACTTTTATTGAGTAATATTTGTTAACCCTATAATTGAGTGAAATGTTTTATCCATTTAGAAATGAGTGACTATATTTTATGAGTATGGAAATGGTATTACTTTGAGCTACTTAAGAATTATATATATTTTTCGGATACATTCATAACTTGTGAGTCAAATGATAGTACAAGAGTTTAATAAGCCAAAAAATACTATTCTTAAAGATTTTCTAAATGAATAAAATCCTTTTGGAAAGTAATATACAATTCTTTTGGAATGATAATTTGATAAAACATGTTTAAAATGTTTTGGGTTGTTTTTACTTCATACTAGTATCAATTGAGATTATTATGTTAGACCTTAAATGGATAATATTAAAAATATTGGAAATTTTATATACACTTTTATGAATTATTAATAAAAGAAAAAGGGTTAAAACAAGTTATTAGACTATTAAAATTTTATTTTACTTCAAAAGTGGGATCTTATATTTTTAGTATGTAGATCTTTTTTATCACTTTGGTATATTATATGTATTTTTATGATTTTTAAATAATAAAATATGATTTTTCTAAATTTTCTTATTCTAAAATATATTTGATAAATATAAATTATTATATTATGTTTCTAAACAATAAATTTAAATGAATTTAAATTATAGATGTTATTTTTCTAAAAAATGATATATTATTTGTATTTTTATAATTTAGAATGAATAAGTAATGAATTTTATTAAATTTAATCCATTCTTAATTCATTTTTGGAAATATATAAAATAATTACATATTGTACACATATCAGTAAATTTATTGATACAAAATATTTTTATTATCATTTTGATATATTATTTATATTTTATGACTTAATATGAAAAATTATAAAAAGAAATACACATTTGTCACACTTTAATAGTTTTATTAATTAAAAATCATTTATGAAAATGTTTCTAACACTTATAGATGGACCCCACATGTTAGGTCTTTATTATTTACTGAAATGAATTACATAATTGAATAAAAGGAAAGAAAAGGAAATATTGCTTAAATATGATGTCATGCTCAGATCAGCAATGGAGGGGAGCTCCTAGATAGTGCATGGATCCATCGATCCCGTGCATGCATGGATGCACGGTTGCACATGTTAGAGAGAGCGGATGATGGGGAGGCGATTGGTGGTTGTGCCGCCTAGAAATGGTCGTGAAGAGATGCCTCCGACAAGGATGAGCGGTGGTGGCGGATGCAGATGGTCGTCGAGGAAGCAAATCGGGGAGAGAGTGAGCGATAGGGATGGTGCTTGAGCATATGACACTAGAAGGCGAATGGAAGAGTATGTGGGGCCGGGGGAGTCATACGGCAGCAACAGGGGCGGCCAGCAGTACATCGATCTTGATTCCGAGCAGTTCGTGGCTGCAGTGACCCAGCATACCACTGCATGTGTAGTACACTATAGTCATTGACATGACACTTACAGAACATTGTTCTGCAAATATCACATCCCTCAAACTGGTACAGCAGAAATATTGCGGGTCCAAATTACAAACATACACACATTATTATTATTACAATACCAAAAGATCAGTTCTTTGAAGTTATTCAAACTTACAAATCATATTTATAAGTTTTAGCGGAAGAAAAAAGACTCAAACACATATCATAACTTGAGCTCAATAGCTTATTATATAAAGTTTGTGCTGCTCAGCTCGACTTAAGTACTACATAACTATAGGCAACTACTCATACTCATTGCCTTCAGCTCTGTAGAGTATCTCGTAGTCCACTCCTTCCACTCCTCTGAATAGGTCTGGTTCCTCGTAGTAGACATGCATCCTCCTGACCTTTAGTAGCATACATCGAAGTGTCTTGTAGATCCTCAGAGTCTAAGCATGGGATCAAAGGAAAGAGTGAGTAACAACGTTACCCATCAAGTTCATTATATGCAAGGTGGGAAGTTTGATGCTCTATCTACCACCTCAGACTATCAATCCTTGGTACTATGTAGTTTTCATAAACATTTCTTCAAAGGTTGATTTTAATATAAAAAACTATCCCCATCAGCCTTCACAGGTTGTCCAGAACTTCGTGGAGTTCCTTTCCTGTTGTGTTCGTAGCTCCTTCCCGGAGCAGGGAGTAACATGTCACATTTCTTACACTCTATAGAGATTTGTTACTTTACTGATGAGATATCAAATCCTTGTTTCATAACTGGGCGTACTTTCCATCCACAATTCCTTGATGTGGGGCCTAGTAGATGATCCAAGCCAAACACTTCCCTTCTCTGCGACCCTGCATGCCCTCTTGGTGTATGCCATGCCCACATATTGGATTATGGCAATGGATAGTACAGACCGTTCAGATGCCAGGACTACCATGGTACATTGAGGGATCCCGCCCTTATGTTGTATACTCCTCTACAAATTATAACACACGCTCCAAGGAGTTCAGCCATGGCCTTCGCATCCGGTGACATACGAAAGGAAGAAGATGTAGTTGACTTCTCCGTCCCATTCCAAATCTCATGGTTAACGCGTATTATATGGCACTAGAATCACTGATGTCATGGATTATTAATTCATATATGGTGCATCTTAGTGCACATGGAATCCTAAATTCCATTACCAATCTTATATTTATCATCACTTAGGATGATAATATCATTTTCTTTCTGTGATAAAATAGTATTTTCTTTCTCCTTATTAGAACATAGGTGATAACACACAAGTTTCAAATACTTTGATAAAACATATCAAAGGACATGAGCAAGTGATAAACTTGCCTTGTGACTGCAAGGTAGTGAAGTCGGATGCTTGCACTCAACCTTGAGCATCTATTTCTATAAAACACCATTATTTCCTGGTAAGGACAATATTTAAAGAAGCAATAATGAACATGCGTACCAATGAAATGCATTATTTTATTATTTTTCTTCTTTGCGTTTTTTACCCACATTATTAAAGTTCTTAAAGCTTCTTTTTCAATAAAAGAAGTTAATCATTTATAATTCTTAAACTTGTAAATTTTTATCTAATATTTTTGTGATAATGTATATTAATTTAAGAGTTTACAATTAATTTTTATTTAATTTTATCTCTTATTAGTATTTTCCTAAAATTCCATAAAGGAATAAGTGTTTTTAATTAAGATAAATTAATTTTATTAAAGTAAAATACAAATTAGCATTTTTCTTAAATAGAACACTTATTTAAATTCACAAAAGTGAATTTTATTTATTTCTAGATAATATCATTATTTTTAGCGAATTCCAAAAGTAATTTATATTATTAAAATAATGAACCTAATTTTTTATCATCCTAAAATACAAGATATGACTTTTATTGGTTAGTTTGTATTTTTAAAAACAAATGGATATATTATTTGTATTTTTAGGATTTTTATTTTTTTATAGCTTAATTTTGTATTGGGGTTATTTTAGTATTTTGAATAATTTTAGGGTTCTTTTTTTTAAAACTTGGGCCCAGCCCTTTGGGATGATTTGGCCTGAACCGGCCCATCGAGTTGGCTCAAACCCCAAGCCGTGATGGGTTGGTCCCTTACTAGCCCAAAACTCTTCTCTCACCCTTCCTCTCTCGCGCATGACTTGACCTTACTCTACGTTGGCGATGTGGTGCTGCCATCGTCGCCTCGCTCGATTCCGTCCGCTTTTAGCCTCCCTAGCTTCCGCTGTAGTGCAGTATGAGGCAGTCGATGATGCTCTGTTGACTAGTCCAGCTTGATTTGTCGCTCGAGCTCTCCACGGACCATGTCGTCTCCTTTGATGGGGATATGCCTATCGGGGTATGCCCAGCAGGACGTTTCCTATTGGCCCAAGTTGCCAGTGAGTGGGCCTGCAGGACGACGACTGGATCGAGACTTGGCGAGGACTGATGCGACTAGAAGCTGGAGGCCTAGAAGCATAGCTAGGCCCAGTCGGACTAGGTCAAAGACCCTCTGAATCCTTAACTAATTCGGTTGTACATTTGTAAACCCTAGCGAGGTGAGCCTATATAAACCTCCCTAGGGTACACATAGAGGATACGTTCTATCATACACCCAAGCGACTCGCTGCCTAGTCGTCGAGCTCACCCTTGTACTCTCACCACAATACAATCTAGAAGGAGTAGGTCTTTACCCTCTGTGGGGGGGCGAACCTGGGTAAACCCTTGTGTCTCCGCCCTCATCTCGCACCACAGATGGCTGGCCGCCCTTGCCCCATGTTCTACTACTCGCTGCCGATTGCAGCATCTGCAGTGGCCATTCCCACGATAGTGGCGCCCACCGTGGGGCCTGGCCGGTCAGGCCGGTGTTCTGCGGCGAGATCCGATCTGCCCATCAACGAGATGATCGCCACCGGCCGCATGATCGCGATCGGCGAGATCCTCCAGATCTTACCGAGCAGCTACGTCCCGGCGGCACGCCCCGTCACGCTACGATTAGCCTCTTTGTTGGCCTCACCGACGTCATCGTTTCGGAGGGCTCGGCTCGCATCCGCGAGTCGCCGCCACGCGACCAGCTCTCTGAGATCCAGGTCTGCACGATCCACCGCCTCGCCTCTGAGTACGACTCAGCCCACAGCAACGTCGTTGAGACCGCCATGGCCGCGGACGACACGGCCCTCAACGACGACGCCAACTCGGCGACCCTGGCGTTGGCTGCTAGATCCATCATCGTCGCATCGCCCGCAGGCTCCATCACCCAGGTCTCCAACGTGGGAGACTTCGAGGACCCCTCCATCCTCGGGATCTTCGACTTCGACTCTGGGTCGGAGAACTCCACCGACCTCCATGACGGGACCGGTCGCCACGTCGCGACCTACATGGCGACTGGCGCCGACCCCCGCAAGACCCCTTCTCCACGCCGATCCCACCAAACGCAGCGGCAATGGAGGTCGAGGAACTCTGCCTTCGGCTGGAGGAGGCGGTCTGCAAAGAACAAGCCGAGCACGAAAAATTTCGCCTCGAGCAGGTGACAGCGCAGGAGCTCTCGCGTTATCACCAACTCCGAATCAGGTCGCGCCTGAACCCCACCATTCAGGGGCGCGCCATAAACTTCGACGACGAGAACGACCTGGCTCGTGCAGTCGATCGCGTGATCTGCAAGAACGCGCTACCAGGAGGGAGCTCTCGGCCCCCACCAGGCGCGACGGCCAACGTTGCCCCACCACCACCCAACCGCGCGCCCCCCGGGACCAACCAAGAATCATGGTCTCCTCGCGGGAGCGAGATGCAAACGGCCTCCCGCTGTTTTCCACTCTGATGGACAATGTCGTCGTGAGCCGAGCAGCGGTCAACAACATAAACGTAACCGGGGAAGTCGCCCTGCAGATCCAATACGCCAAGGCTCTGCTCGCCAAGGCAGTCGAGCAACAAAACGCAGGCGCCGACTCACAGGGTCGGATGTAATCACGTTCGTTAGGCAGCAGGGCGGCCTCGAGCGGCCGCCCAATGGTGGAAAACACCCTCAACTGCCCACCACTCGAGCCCCTGCAGCTCCAACATCGACCCATGCATGCGACACTCTCCACCAACGACCCATGGCCGATGAACAACTTTGTCGCCGCCAACGGGCAGCCAGTCGACGCGCGCACCCACATCATCAACAACCAGAGCTGGCACGCACGCCAGCCCGATGACCTGCGGCATACCCTCACCAACCTCCGTGACGGCGAACCAAGGGGATCGCTGAGTCGAGTCGGACCCCAGTGCTTCGGACCAATGATCCGAGGCGAAAAATACCCGACGAACTTCAAAGCACCGAAGGAGATCGAGAAGTACGATCCCTCCTACGACCCGTCCGTGTGGCTCGATACCTGTTTGCCGCATGCTACCTCCCATGATGATGGAGGGAGCGTGTAGACAATGGATCAACACCCTCCCCGCGGGCAGCATCGACTCCTAGGAGGATATGCGTGACGCCTTCGTCAGGCACTTCGAGGGTTCCTACACCCGCGCCACCACCATCGAGGACCTGGAGCGATGCGTCCAGGGACCTCGCGAGTCGACCCGCAGTTGGGTCCAATGGTGGCAAGACCTGTGGTATAACACGGCCGGAATCCACCCGGACACCGCGATCCACTTCTTCAAGACCTCGTGCCGCTACGAGCCCCTGGTCGCCAAGCTCAAGCGAGTGTACAGAACACTCGACAACATACCGGACCTCTTGGAGATCGCCAAGAGGTACGCGGAGGAGGACCCAAACCAAGAAACCGACGACGAGTCGGGAGGGAATCGCCGCACGAGCGGCCACGACAACAGGAGGCGATCTGAGCTACGCTACAGCAACACTCGCCTCACCGGCAAGCTCCGCGGTGATGGGCGAGTCGACTTTGTCTCCAATGCCGGATACGCGCCGCGCGAGCCCAAGAGCTTCCGCCGCGACGGAGGCCAGCGCCGCGATGGCGGCAACTACAAGGCGAAGCCAAGGTTCGACCCCACGGCTCTCCTCAATCAACCCTGTGTGTTTCATATCAGGGAAGGGAAGCCCGCCACGCACACGACCACCGACTGCCACTCCCTCAAGGAGATCGAGAAGGCACGACGCGCACGGGAAGACCCCGACAACAACCCGCCAAACGGCGGAAATTTCAGCAACGTCGCCGGCTCGCTCCACACCTTCATAGGCTTCAACACGAAGTGTGAGAAGAAGGTCATCGCCCGCGCCGTCGCCGTCAATGCGGTGTCCCAGATAGACATCCCCCAGTTCCTCAACTGGTCCGAGCAACCAATCACCTAGAGCCACAAGCACCACTCGCCACAGATCGAATATCCGGGCCGAGTCACCTTATTGGTCAAGCCCAAGGTGGGGGACTATTGGCTCCCCAAGACGCTGATGGACGGCGGCAGCTCCATCAACATCCTATACCTGGACACATTCAGGCGACTGCAGCTCCCGCAGTCGATGATCGAGACGTCCTACACCACCTTCCACGGCATCGTCCCCGGTTGGAAGGCGTACCCAATCGGCAAGATGACGCTGCCAGTCACCTTCGGCACACCAGCAAACTTCCGCACCGACGGATTGTCTTCGAGCTGGTGCCGTTCAACAGCCCTTACCACTGCGTCCTGGGGCGCCAGGCGTTCGCCAAATTCATGGCATCGCCCCACTACGCATACAACGCGATGAAGCTCCCCGGGCCATGTGGCATCATCACTGTCCATGGCGATCCCGACATGGGCGCAGAATGTGAGGCCAAAGGCGCTGAACTCGCTGACGCCGTCATCACGGCGGAGGCCAACCACGCCGAGGAGCTCGCCAAGTACGCGAGCGGGGTCAACAATGATGACCCCACCATACTCAAGAATCCCAACTCAGAGGGTGGCAGCTCCACCGCCTTCGAGGCCACGACGCACACTCGCACCATCGAGTTGGTCCCAGGCGACTCCAGCCAGACGTTGACAATCGGGACAGGCATGAGCCCAGCATAGGAAGGAGCGCTCATCGAGTTCCTACGTGAGAATCGCTACATCTTCACATGGAAGCCATCCGACATGCCTGGTGTCCCGAGGGAACTCGCTGAGCACAAACTCAACACCGACCCCAAAGTGCGACCCGTCAAGCAGTCGCTGCGGCCCTTCAATGAAGAGCGCCGCCGAGCAATCGCCGAGGAGGTGCAGTGTCTACTCGCTGCAGGCTTCATCCGGCCAATCAAATACTCCAAATGGCTGGCAAACCCAGTCCTAGTCGAGAAGAAAAACGGGACCTGGAGAATGTGTATTGACTACACAAACCTCAACAGCGCCTGCCCCAAGGAGCAGTTCGTCCTCCCGCGGATCGACCAAATCATCGACTCAACCGCGGGTTCGGAGTCGCTATGCTTCCTTGATGCCTACTCTGGGTACAACCGGATCAAAATGGCAGTCGAGGACGAAGAGAAGACGGTGTTCATCATGCCATTCGGAGCCTTCTACTACACCGCCATGACCTTCGGCCTCAAGAACGCCAGGGCGACTTACCAGAGGTGCATGCAGGAGTGCCTTGCGAGCCAAATTGGCCGCAACATCCATGTCTACATCGACGACGTGGTGGTAAAATCCACTCGCCAGGGCGATCTACTCGCTGACCTGGCGGAAAACTTCGCCAATCTGCGGAGGTACAATATAAAGCTAAACCCAGGAAAGTGCACCTTCGGTGTACCTACTGGACAACTGTTGGCACAGGATTGAGGCGAACCCCGCCAAGATCAACACGATTGCCCGGCTCGGCAGACCCGGGTGCCTGCGCGACGTCTAGAAGTTGGCCGGGCGAGTCGCGGCTCTCAGTCGCTTCATCCCCCGGCTAGGCGAGAAGGCGATGCCCCTTTACCGCCTAATGCGCAAGAACCTCACCTTTCAGTGGGACAAGGAGGCAGACGACACGCTCCACGCTCTCAAGGAGGTGCTGCTTGTAGCACCGCTACTCGCCACCCCCGTCGACAAGGAGCCCATGCTGGTCTACATGGCGGCTTCCGAGCTCATCGTCAGCACCGTCATGGTCGTCGAACGACCAGAGGAAGGCAAGCAGCGCCCGGTGCAGCGACCCGTATACTACATCAGCGAAGTCCTCACCGAGTCGCGCCAGCGCTACCCGCAGTACCAAAAATTGGTATATGCGGTCTTCAGAGCACAGCGGCGATTGCCGAACTACTTCCAGGAGCACCCAATAACGGTCGTCTCCTCAGCACCGTTGCAGGACATCATCCGCAACCGCAAGGCGACCCGGCGAGTTGCCAAGTGGGCCATCAAGATCGGCATCCACAACATCAGGTACGAGCCGTGCAAAGCGATCAAGTCGCAGGCTCTCGCAGACTTCCTCGCCGACTGGGAAGAGGCCCAGCAACCAGAGAAGCTGCCATACCTCCATTACTAGAGCCTACACTTCGACGGCTCCAAGAACGCAGATGGCACAGGAGCGGGGATCGTGCTAACATCTCCGAAGGGCGACAAGCTCCGCTACATTCTCTACCTCGACTTCACCGGAGATGAACATCAATCGCCTGTGCTGCTACGGAGACTCCGATCTCATCGTCGGGCAAGTCGTCGGCACCTGCGACGCAGTCTCCCCCACCATGGTGGCATACCGTCAAGCAGTGGACCAGCTGGGAGGCCACTTCGCAGGCTACTCCGTCGAGTGGATCGACAAGCGGAAGAATGAGGAGGTCGACGCACTCTCTCGCATCGGCTTGGCTCGACTCGCAAAACCCGCTGGCGTCTTCCTCGATACCATCACCAAGCCTTCTGTCTCCCCCCAAGGGAGATCGACATCGGAATTCCGCTGCAACCAGACGCAGGCCTGGTCGCACTAGTCGTCGAGCCAAGTGACTAGACCGCGCCATACGTCACTTAACTGGAGGGAGGTACCCTACCCGTAGACGAAATGGACTCCCGGATGATAGCACTCCGCTGCAAATCCTTCGTCATCATCAACAGCGAGCTCCACAAGCGCAGCGTGACCGGCGTGTTCCAACGCTGCGTCCAACCCGCTGAAGGACGCAAGATCCTCTAGGACATCCACTCCGGCGACTGCGGCCACCACGCCGGCGCCCTCTCTCTGGTCGCCAAGGCCATACGACACGGCTTCTATTGGCTGGCGGCACACGCCGACGCGGTCGACATCGTCCAGCGATGCATCGGGTGCCAGAAGTACGCCAACCAGACTCACGTACCGAGCTCGGTGCTCAAGACAATCCCCAACACCTGTCCATTCGCCGTATGGGGCATGGATATGGTAGGCCCCTTCAAGAAGGCCCCCTCCGGCTTCACCCACCTCCTAGTCGCAGTCGACAAATTCACAAAATGGGTGGAGGCCAAGCCAGTCTGCAAGTGCGACGGGAAGACCGCTACAAAATTCTTAAGCGAGCTCATCTATCGCTATGGGTTCCCAAACAGCATCATCACGGACAACGGCACCAACTTCGGGAGCCATGGCCGAGTTCTGCGAGGAGCACAACATCCGACTTGACCTCGCACCAGTCGCCCACCCGAAGTCCAATGGCCAGGAGGAACGCGCCAACCAGAGCATCCTCCATGGCCTGAAGCCACGGCTACAAGTCCTACTCAAGCGTACCACCGGGTGCTGGGTCGAAGAACTCCCCTCTGTCATCTGGGGCATCCGCACCTCCATCAACAGGTCGACGGGGTTCACCCCCTTCTTCATGGTGTACGGTGTCGAGGCAATCATGCCAACCGACCTCGAGCACGACTCACCTAGGGTGGTCTACTACACGGAGGCTGATAACGAGCTCGCACGCCAAGACGGAGTCAACCAGCTCGACGAAGCACGCGACCTAGCTCGCTCCCGCACCGCCATCTACCAACAAGGGCTTCGCTGCTACCATAGCCGATGAGTACAGACTCTCACTTTTCAGGAAGGCTACTTGGTACTGCGTCTAATCCAGGACAAGAAAGGCATGCACAAGCTCTCACCCCCTTGGGAGGGACCATTCGCCATCGGGCGAGTCCTGGGCAACGACGCCTACTACCTCACCGACGTCCGAGGCGACGGAAAACTCGACGTCAAGCAGCCATGGAATGTAAACCTCCTACGGAAGTTCTACTCTTAGAACTCCAGACATGTACCCCCTACCTGCTATGAAATAAAGCATATTGATTCCCGCAAATTGCGCCTACTCTCCATGCCTTGTGCCACTCACACTCGTAATAACAGCGTTACGCTATTCGCAGAAGTCAACCTTTGGTAATGCGACCGGCACGGCCAAGTAGTGCGGTACGAGGGCACTGGAAAAATTCAGGCCTCGTATCATCCACGAAAAAATCTAACCCGGAGCCCCATTAGAGTCGCCTAGATCCACTGGATCCCCGAGCCAAGACGAATGCACTTGCTTCCCACAGCGACCAAGTCCTCCACATCCTCAGCACAGCAACTCGAACGGCAAAGTACCACGCTCGAGGACTGACACCATACCAAAGAAGAGCGGCTAGGGAAAAACACCAAGTAAGAGAGCGTTCCTAGGACTCGCCATACGACTGATCTTACGGATCAGGCGGAGTGACGCGCCTAACACAACGCGCTTAGTCCTCGCCTACCTTGGGCATGCGGCTAGAACAGCCAAATACCACGCTCGGGGACTCGGCGACCCGACCACGTTCGCGCTCGGGAAAACGGCCAAGTAAAGAGCACCCCTGGGATTCGCCACGCGACTGGCTTCCCGAGCCATGGCGAGTCGACCCTAACTCACTAAAAGTTCACACAACATATAAAAACGAGGTTAACCCCATAAAAAGGAAGGATGCGCTCGGGGACTCGTACAACCAACATTCAAAACACAAAAGCAATGACAAAATAACCCAAGCATTCCTTCATAGCAGCAAAAATTGTTTCGCGTACAAGGATAATTACATGGTTATCTTATACTAACATCGAATGGCACAACATCCTATTCCGCAGGCTTTCATGAAGAAGTGCCACCACCCTTGCGGCTACGGATAAAGGGCACCTAGGGATTCGATGGGTACGTCGTGAGCTCGCCCGCCATCGCTGCACGAAATGGTTGCTCCACCTTGAAGTCATGGTGCTTCGGCTCAGGGTCATTGGGAGGTCTCCCATCGCCCAAATGCGGTCGGAGTACACCGCGGCTCGGTCCGTCAGCTTCAACACCTCGGCAATCTCGACCGAACCCGTCGACAAGGGGTACCCCGCTCGTGACGTCATCAAGGTCGAAATCGTCGGGAAAATGTGCAAGCCCAAGGCTCAGCACAGTCGCCGCTCCACGACGGAAGGCCGACCGCGTCATGAACTCCACGACCGACGGGGCCTTCTCCAAATAGCGCCATACCTCGACGAGGTCGCTGGGGATCACCTTCGTGGGCGAGATATCATGAAGATATGCCTAGAGACAAGTCGCTAACAGCACGGCTGAGTCGACCAGGGTGGTCATGCATTGCCGCGCGTCGTACGACTACGCCTCTTCGGCGTTATTAGTGATCTGGCCTGTAGCAAACAAGCAAACAGTGAGCAAAGCACCAAAACCACAATGGGTTACACGCGCTCGGAAAGTGGCTGAAGGAAGACTCACCAATCAGCGGGCCGCAGAGGTCCGTGATGAAATTCTGAAGAGCCGAGAGGTCATTCTGCAACCCGGCGACGAGTGCGTCCTACACCTTCCGCTCCTCAGCAGCAGAAGTGACAGCTGCCTTGGCTCGTCCTTCCGCCGAGCTCACTTCCACCTTCGCCTCCTTAAGCTCACGCTCCAGTTCGGTGATTCGCTTCTCCTCTACGCTCAAGGCAGACTGAGCCGCCGTCAACTCACCCGCCGGGACAAGGCCCTGGCGATCCTCCTTCACTGCAGCCGCACTACTCTCTGTTTCCAAAACAAAACGATCAACACCGCAACAAATTCGTGACAAGCGCCAAACAAGCCAAACACTCACCCGTAGTCGCTCAAAGCTCCTCGTTCGTCTCCTGGACAGCGATAAGCTCCTTTTCCACGCGGCACTTGGCAGCAAGCTGCTCGGCCGACTCGCGCTGCAAGCCCTATGCAACAATCACAGCATCAACAACCAAAAATTCCTAAGTGCCCAGCCGCTGAAATTCAGCGACTAGGCACTCGGGGACTGGATGACAAAATTCCAAAGTGCCCAGCCGTTGAAATTCAGCGACTAGGAACTCGGGGACTGGATGACAAATTTCCTAAGTGCCCAGCCGCTGAAATTCAGCGACTAGGCACTCGGGGACTGGATGACAAAATTCCAAAGTGCCCAGCCGCTGAAATTGAGCGACTAGGCACTCGGGGACTGGATGAAAAAATTCCCAAGTGCCCAGCCGCTGAAATTCAGCGACTAGGCACTCGGGGACTGGATGACAAAAAATAGTAAGAATCCGACCACTGAAATTCAGTGGCCAGATCCTCGAGGAATGGACATACCTGGATGGCGGCACCTAGCATGACATGAAGCTCCATCGCGTCCACTGACGCAAGCACGAGCGGAGTGTGACCGCGACACTGTTCGACCTCCATACCGGCGGCCCTAGGGAGTTGGCTCGATCGCACTGAGGCACTCGCTGTGGCGGCTTTCTCCATGAAGCGAGGGAATGTCGCCACCGCGGCCCCCGCGCCACTCGAAGGCGGCCCGGTCGCCTCGGTCAAAACCACAGGCATTGCATGCGGCGACCCCGCGTCCTCCTTGGCCTTCAGGGCTACATCCACTGCGGTCGGGGGTTCGCTCGGGGCTGCCGCCGGCTCGTTAGAGATCGTGACGACGTCATCACCCTTTGTTCTTTTGGTGCCTTCAGCGGGAGCAACGACTTCGTCGCCCTTCCTCTTCTTCGAGGGATCAGCCGGCGCCTCCGTGGCGACTGGTGGAACCTTGGCCACCGAAGGGTGACCTATCTTCTTAACTCTGGTCCTGCGAAACAACTCTGTCAATAACACTCGCCGATCGAAACAAGAAGCAAGCAGATGAATGAAAGGTCAAGGAACACTCACTTGGCGACTGGAATAAATCACAGGCTGGTGCGGATGCGGGCCGTCTTCTCCAGTTCTGGCCCCAGTTTCCGACTGAGGCCCGTTTCGAATACACTTTGTGCCCAAGACACTGACGGTTTCTTCGAGGATGAGGCCACGGCAGGAGCCTCAGTGGCAATCGATGCGGGAGCTCTGCTTGGCGGCGAGGCACCTGCGGCTGGAGCGGCCACCAACCCGGTGACTGGGGCGAACGGCGGCGGCAATGATTCCAGCGGCGCCTCGTCCTCTACGACGGTCGCGCCAGTCGCTGCAGCCGCGTGCGCCGCTGTTTCTTTGGCCGCGCTGGTAGCGTCGGAGCTGCTCACGGACCGAGGCGGAGACGCCGGCTTGGCCGGCTTCGCCTTCTTCTTGGGTGGCGGCTTCTTCTTCTTCTTCGACAGCGTAGCCTCACGCAGTGAGGTATGCTTGGGGAGCTCGTCGTCGTCGTCATCGCGGGCCTCAAGGCTTTTGCTGGCCTCGAGCTCGCGCTGGTGCTGCCCGTGAGTCCTGCGGATCGTGGGGCAGCAACCTCCACGGCTTCGTCTCCGTCGTCGTCGTCACCGTCGTCACCCCCGTCACTCCTGACATCGCCCTTGTCAGGCAACGACTCGCTCTCGTCCTTGGCGGAAGAGTTCGAGTTCTCGTCATCTGCGGGTGGAAGCCAATCTTCCACCACTTGGAACAACTATAACAATCAAACAACATCAGCACAACCGCGAATGCACAAACTGCGACTGCGAGTGCAAGGGAAATAGAAACTCACCATTGGAGTTGGGCGCCTTGCGGTATAAGGTGCGACCCCGGCCTTTGCATCAAGATACACCGCCTAGGTTATCTTCTTTAGGGCTTGGGTGTAGTCATTGAGTCTCCACACATCGTGACAGGACTTCGTCGGGTCGTCCTTGCCCGTGTACTCATACATATAGTGGGCACGGCTGGCCAGGGGCCCGAGCCGTCGCCCGAGCCAGCAGTTGTAGAGATTGATGGTTTGGAGGCCTTTCTTCTTCTTCAAGTTGTGAATGGTCTGCAACATCTCGTTGACAACCATCCGCTGGTCCAGCGAAAGCTTGGTGACTTGGAGCCTACGCGGCTCGGGCCAGTCGGCGGAGTACCTTGGGAGCGCCACCTCATCGCCTGGCATCGACTCGGTCATGTAGAACCAGCTTTTCTTCCACTCATTCGCTGCCTTGGCGGGAAGCATCAGATCGAAGAACGACGTCTTCGACTTCAGCTGGAAGGTCAGGCCGCCCGCAGCTAACATCGGGCTGCCTGCCTCTTTGCGGCTGATCCTGCCATGGAATAGATCTTGCCATAAGGGAAAGTACGGCCGACAGCCCAGGTAGCACTCGCAGAATGCCACGAAGATGGAGAGCTGCTTGATGTTGTGTGGTCCCAGGTCCGATGGCTGAATGTCATAGTAGGCGCAGAAGCGGTAGAAGAAAAGAGAAGTGGGGAATTCGAGCCCCCGTTCCAGGTGGCTGGTGAAGCAAACAAATCCCCCCTCGCGCGGATCTGGAATCACTTCTCCGGCCGCGGGGATGCGCCATCTCCCGGCGCGGAGGACCCCTGCCTCCTCGAACGATTTCAGTAGCGCCTTTGTGCACTTGGATCTGCCCCATGGTTCTGCAGGGGGAGCCATCAGTTTGGGAATCGGGAGTTGCGGATCGCTCTCGGTCGCTCTGGTCGTTGTGCGGAATGGGGGAACGAGATTGCACGAGTTCGGAAGAAGTGAGGGAAGCATTTTCCCCTCACCCATCACTCTCCTTATATAGTGGTTGTTACCCGCCATTTTCGGGGAGCCGTTACCACGCGGTAATTACGCCGATATTACCATTGGATTACCCAACGGCTAGTTTGACCAAGCTGACGGTCCAACTTCGTCCACTCGACTCGCTGCCTTCAGCGACTCGATGATTCGCCGACCCGATCACTATAACAGTGACTTGATTATTCGTCGACCCGTTCGCCAAGCTGCGATCTAATTGGTCGTCGTTATTGCGACTAAAATGACTAGTTCTTTCCTTTGTTCAGGAGTCCACCGCCGATTCGACTGGGCATCTGCATTGGACCCACATACTCCGACTGCCAACGAACACCTGTGACGAATCAACGATGGCCTCGAGGACTACTGATGGGGATATGCCTATCGGGGTATGCCCAGCAGGACGTTTCCTATTGGCCCAAGCTGCCTGCGAGTGGGCCTGCAGGACGGCGACTGGATCAAGACTTGGCGAGGACTCAGGCGACTGGAAGTTGGAGGCCCAGAAGTGTAGCTAGGCCCAGTCGGACTAGGTCAAAGACCCTCCGGATCCTTAACTAATTCGGTTGTAGATCTGTAAACCCTAGCGAGGTGAGCCTATATAAACCTTCCTAGGGTACACATAGAGGATACGTTCCATCATACAGCCAAGCGACTCGCTGCCTAGTCGTTGATCTCGCCCTTGTACTCTCACCATAAAACAATCTAGCAGGAGTAGGTCTTTACCCTCCGGGTGGCCGAACCTGGGTAAACCCTTGTGTCTCCACCCTCATCTCGTACCGCAGATGGCTGGCCGCCCTTGCCCCATGTTCTACTACTTGCTGCCGATTGCAGCATCTGCCGTGGCCATTCCCACGACATCCTTCCTGATGCCTAGGGTTCAGACTCCATTGGTGGTTCGGCACTCCGACGCTCCCCTGGCGCCGCCCTGGTGGTTTGGTGGCTAGATGGTTTCGCACCATCCTCTAGAGCCTCCACAACCACGGCTTGGTGCAGTTTGCAACGCCCCTTGGGTGCTTGATACGTCGGAAACATATCTATAATTTTTGATGTTCCATGCTTTTTTAGTATCTACTTTGCTTTGCTTTGTCCACACTTTTGAGGTGTTTTTATATGTTTTCTGGTACTAACCTATTAACAAGTTGCCGCAGTTCCAATTGCCTATTTTATGATCTTTTTGGTTCCAAAAAAGCTAGTAAGGAAATATTCTTGGAATTGCACAGGACAAAAGCCAGTCAATATTTCACCGAGGAGAACAAGGAGTCTAGAGGAGAATCGGAGGGGAGCCACAGGGCGGCCGCAGCCCCCCAGGAGCGGGCTCACCCTATGCCGCGCCTGGGCAGGGTGTGGGCCCCATGGCCGCCTCCTAGCCTTGCCTCTTCGCCTATAAGAATCCCCTGATGCCTAAACCCTAAGCAGCCGATCAATATTCCACGAAATCGACTGTAGCCGCCGCCACCATCGTCCCTAGATCGGGAGGATCTAAAGCTCTTCCCGACACCCTGCCAGAGGGGAGATCATCCCGGAGGCCTTCTTCTTCATCATGCCAGCCTCTAGTAGGAAGCGTGAGTAGTTCCACCTTGGACTATGGGTCCATATAGTAGCTAGATGGTTGTATCTGCTCCTTGTGCTTTCATGTCTAGATCTTGTGAGCTCCGTTCATGATCAAGATCTCATTATTTGTAATCATGCATGTTGTGTTTGCGGGGATCCGATGGATATTGAGATTACTATGTCAGATTGATTAATGGTTTTGTCTTATTGATTCTATCATGTCTGTGTTGTTTGTGATCTTGCATGCTCTCCGTTGTTAGTAGCTATCTTGGCCAAGTAGTTGCTAGTGACTCCAAGAGGGGGTATTTATGCTCGATAGTGGGTTCATGCCTCTATTTAATCTAAGGGAAGTGACAGAAATCTCTAAGGTTGTAGATGTGATGTTGCCACTAGGGAGAAAACAACGGTATCTTGTTCATAGAACAAGTGGACTGTTTACATTGCACACTTTGCTTAAAGACTTAATACTGGAGGGGGTTCGGATGATAACCCAAAGGTGGACTTCTAATCATAGATGCAGTTGGATGGAGGTCTATGTATCTTGTTGTATTGCCCAATCGAATCTCATAGGATCTTGATGTCTAGTATTGCATTGTTATGCCTTTCTTAGTCCTGATAATTGCCCTGCTATAATTTGTTTACCCAGCATGCCATGTTTTTTATCTAAGGAGAACACCTCTAGTGAACTATGGACCCTGGTCCAATCTTTACCATTTATACATCTTCCATTGTTACTGTTTACTTGTTGCAAACCACTGTTACCTTCCACACCATATAGTTAATCCTTTGTTATATCAAAACGATGAGATTGACAACCTCACTGTTCGTTGGGGAAAAGTCTTGAGTTTGTGTTATCCAGGTCTCCAAGAAACACCTTTGAGTCGTTTCCTTCCTCCTACTGGTTCGATAACCTCGGTATATTACTGAGGGAAAACTTGCTGTTGTGCTCATCATACCTTCCTCTTGGGGTGTCCCAACGAAGTGTTGCTGCACTCATCAAGCCTTTTTCTGGCGCTGTTGCCGGGGAGGCTAAGTACGTCTTCACAAGGGGAGTCCTTCTCAACCTTTCTCTTTACTTTGTTTTTGGTTTTCTTAGTTTCTTTTGCTTGGTTTTTTCCCTCTTTTTATCAAAAACTCCAAAAAAAAATAGTTTAGTTTGGTTTGCTTTCCCTTATCAAAAACACAAAAAAATTAGTCCCTGCTCTAGTTGTTGTTGTTGGCTTGCTCCACTTTTGCCAAAATGAACTCTGCTGAGAACACCAAGTTGTGTGACTTCACTAGCACAAATAACAATGATTTCCAAAGCACTCCTATTTCTCCACCTGCTCCTGATGCTACCTTTTATGAAATTAATCCTGCTTTGTTGAATCTTGTGAGGAGAGAGCAATTTTCTGGTGCTAGTTCTGATGATGCTGCTGCCCATCTCAATAACTTTGTTGAACTTTGTGAGATGCAGAAGTATAAGGATGAAGATGGAGATATTATTAAGCTCAAGTTGTTTCCTTTCTCCTTGAGAGAAAAAGCTAAAGAATGGTTGCTATCCTTGCCTATAAATAGTATTGATTCTTGGATTAAGTGCAAAGATGCTTTTATTGGAAAGTACTATCCTCCTTCTAGATTATATCTATGAGAAGTGATATTATGAAATTTAAACAACTTGATAATGAACATGTTGCTCAAGCTTGGGAGAGAATGAAATCTTTGGTTAAGAATTGTCCCACTCATGGACTTACTGCTTGGATGATTATCCAGAATTTTTATGCAGGTTTGAACTTCTCTTCAAGAAACCTGTTGGATTCAGCTGTTGGAGGTACCTTTATGACCATCACCTTGGGTGCTGCAACAAAACTCCTTGATAATATGATGGTTAATTATTCTGAATGGCACACTGAGCGAGCTCCACATGGTAAGAAGGTAAATTCTGTTGAAGAAACCTCCTCTTTGAGTGATAAGATTGATGTTATCATGGCTATGCTTGTTAATGGGAAAGCTCCTTTAGATCCAAATAATGTTCCCTTAGCCTCTCTGGTTGCTCAAGAAGAGCAATTTGATGTCAACTTCATTAGAAACAACAATTTCAACAATAGTGCCTATTGGAATAATTTTGGTAGTAACAACAATTATAGGCCGTATCCTCCTAATAATGGCAATACCTATGGAAATTCCTACAACAATGCTAGAAGTGCCCCTTCTGAACTTGAAGTCATGCTCAAAGACTTTATTAGTAAACAAACCACTTTCAACAAGATTGTGGAGGAAAAGCTCTAGAATGTAGAGAAAAATATTTCCTCTTTGTCTGAAGCACAGTCCTCTTTGATTAATAAAATGGTTGCTAAACATAAAACCATCGAAAGTACCTTTGCTGCTACTCATGCCATACAAGTTAATATTGATGAAAATGTTAGACTGTTAGACCAACTTCATGCTAAGTAGGAAAGGGAAGCTGAAATTGATAGAAACAATAGTGTGTGCACTATCACCACCACCAATATGGATGCCACTAAACCACAAGAAGTCCATATTCCTCCTCCTACAATGCCTAAGCCTAATAAGTATACTACTAGTGATGCTAAGTTTGATTTTGATCTTGATGGTTGCAATATTTCTGAAGTGATTATGTTCCTGCAAAAGCTTGCCAGAAGTCCTGATGCTAGTGATATGCATGTTGCTTTCACCAAACAGATTACAGATGCTCTTGTTAAAATTAAGGAAGAGAAGTTAAAACACAAAGCTTCTATTCCTAGGAAAGTAGAATATAGTTGGGAACCCATTATTAATATGCAAGTAAATGACTTTGATCTCAAAGCTTCATGTGATCTTCGTTCTAGTGTCTCTGTTATGCCTAGAAAGATTTATAAAATGCTTGATTTGTCACCTTTGGAAGATTGTTATTTGGATGTCCCACTTAATGATAATTCTAAGAAGAAACTCATGGGAAGTGTTAATGATGTTCTCATTATGGTTAATAATGCTTATGTCCCTGTTGATTTCTATGTTTTGGATGTTGAATACAATGCTTCTTGTCCTATTACTTTGGGAAGACCTTCTCTTAGAACTCTTGGTGCCATCATTGATATAAAAGAAGGCACCATTAAATATCAATTTCCATTCAAGAAAGGTATTGAACACTTACCTATGAGGAGAGAGAAGTTGCTTTTTGCTCCTCCTTTGAAATCAAGGTTTGATGTTAATGCTTTTTCATTTGAAAATACTTGATTTCTTGCTTCTTGTGCCTAACTTAAAGGCGTTAAAGAAAAGTACTTGTTGGGAGATAACCCAAGAGTTTTCTTGAGTCTTGGAAGTTATTACTTCAGTAATGACCTCTTCTTATCATTTTTATTTGCTTTTTTGTGCCAAGAATGAACTCTAATGAGAGGGAAGTAAGATTTGCGGAGTTGCTGTCCCGAAACAGATTTTTGTGCTCCACCATAAAAATTCGTGAGGCGTTTATGTAAGTCAGATTGAGCTGACAATTTAGGAATAAATCCCCCAGTATGTTATCTAACTTTCCTTAGTTCAACACTTTTTTATTTGAGCAACATAAGTTCTTCGAAAAAATAGGTTTGTACCTGCTGGTCTGTTTTGACAGATTTCTGCCACTATTTGCATTTGCTTCTTATTGATTCCTTTTTGGGTTATTTTTGGGAAATTGAGCTTTTTGAAGGAGTTGCTACAGTAGCTTGTGTTTTTAGTGAAAAGTTTTTCTGTTTTAAAGCTAAACCCAAGGGTCTATTATCTTTTGGATACACTAATGATGCTAATGAAGATTGTGTGAAGTTTTGTATGAAGGAAAAATTTCAGGTGTAGAGAGAGAATGATGTAATGATATGAAGAATGGACAAAAGCTCAAGCTTGGGGATGACACCCCGGTTTCACCCCAAGTAATATCCAAGAGGTACAAGCGTCAAAGGTTGGGGATGCCCAATGCATCCCCTTCTTCATCAATAAAAAGCTCAGGTCTGTCTAGACACTTCATTTTTATTGTTTCATGCACTGTTGTGTTGTTCTTGGAGCGTCTTAGTTTTCGTTTGGTTTGCTTAGTTTGTTTAGTTTGCTTGAATAAAGTAGTTTGGACCCTCGTTATCGCTGTGTTGTTTTGCAAATAAGTTGCTTGGTGTTGGAAAGGAGTAGTAAGTTCGTGCTTAAAAGTGCAAGAAGAGCTTGCATTGACTGTGACTTAGGATTTAGCATGACATGCTAGGTGTTGTTTTGACCTTATTCTTAGTGATTATTGTTGTAGCATGTCTTGTTCCAAACAATTGGGATTGCTTAGTGTGCCTTGAAGAAATTATGCGTTGTTTTAGCATGCAAACGCATAGTATTGTGGTATTCTCCTTTGATGCTTTGTTTGAGTTGACTTGGCACATGCTCACACCATGTTATGACCATGAACAAGTCTCCATAGCCTCTATGATCATTTGGTCCTTGACTTGTAGTACCACTCTATGCTTTGATTAGTAATGTTTTGTCTCTCTGCATGATTATGGCCATTATTGCTCTCTTAGTTGGTCGCTCCCAGTCTTTTGCTAGCCTCCACTTGTATGAGTAAGCTCTACTCATGCTTCCAACTCCCAAGAAACCAAGTTATTCCAAAGTGTCCACAATAAATTCCTATGCATGGTGTGTTACACCATTCCAAGTATATTCTTGTTTTCAGCTATCTTCCAATTGAAAAGTATTTTGTTATGTGAAAAATTAGTGATTAAAGCTCTCACAAACTTGATGGCACACTTTATTTTTATTGCCCCTTAATAAACTTGAACCATTGTGTCATCTATGTTGTATATGCTTGCACTTATACGTTGGAATTAGCAGAACCGTGCTGTCACGGGGAACGCTTTCAACATTGCACTTGTACTTTGTACACAGTTGATATCATGCTCTTTTGTCTATGGATGTCGTCGGTGTGAAATAAAAGCGGAGCTTGTAAGTCCATGGAGTTATGTATTTTGTGTTAGAGAAACGCCTGGGCCACTAGCCTAAGCCATGCCTAATCATGGTGGAAACTTGCAGCATCACCATAATGAGCAATCTGTGAAGCATCCTCAATAAAAACCTATGCAAATAGCAAATAAGAAGATTGCTGAGATGCTCATTATCTGCTTGCCTTGTCATTTTGGTTATGGGATAGCTCCTGTACCATGTGCAAGGGGTACCCTGTTGGTGGTTCTTTATGATACACATGTACTTACTATGGATCTCATCTATTTGTAATCATGCATGTTGTGTTTGCAGGGATCCTATGGATATTGAGATTACTATGTCAGATTGATTAATGGTTTTGTCTTATTGATTCTATCATGTTTGTGTTGTTTGTGATCTTGCATGCTCTCCGTTGTTAGTAGCTATCTTGGCCAAGTAGTTGCTAGTGACTCCAATAGGGGTATTTATGCTCGATAGTGGGTTCATGCCTCTATTTAATCTAAAGGAAGTGACAGAAATCTCTAAGGTTGTAGATGTGTTATTGCCACTAGGGAGAAAACAACGGTCTCTTGTTCATGGAACAAGTGGATTGTTTACCTTACACACTTTGCTTAAAGCAGTTGGCTATTGCTTGCAACTTAATACTGGAGGGGGTTCAGATGATAACCCAAAGGTGGACTTCTAGTCATAGATGCAGTTGGATTGCTGTCTATGTATCTTGTTGTATTGCCCAATCGAATCTCATAGGATCTTGATGTCTAGTATTGCATTGTTATGCCTTGCTCAGTCCTGTCAATTGCCCTGTTGTAATTTGTTTACCCAGCATGCCATGTTTGTTTATCTAAGGAGAACACCTCTAGTGAATTATGGACCCCGGTCCAATCTTTACCATTGATACATCTTCCACTGTTATTGTTTACTTGTTGCAAACCACTGTTACCTTCCACACCATACCGTTAATCCTTTGTTACAGCAAACCGATGAGATTGACAACCTCTCTGTTCGCTGGGGAAAAGTCTTGAGTTTGTGTTGTGCAGGTCTCCAAGTTGCTAGCAACACCTTTGAGTCATTTCCGTCCTCCCACTAGTTCGATAATCTCGGTTTCTTATCGAGGGAAAACTTGCTGTTGTGCTCATCATACCTTCCTCTTGGGGTCTCCCAACGAAGTGTTGCTGCACTCATCAGTTATCCCCGTGCCGTTGTGCTTGTCTCTGACTCCAGCTACTCTGCTTCCTCTTCTAAACTTAGCGAGGGCCTCCAGTGAGTTTGTTTTCTCTCCCTTCTTACTCTCTCTCTCTCTCTCTCTCTCTCTCTTGCTATCCTCTATGTGCTTGCAATGAGGAGTCCCTAATTAGGGTTCATCCCTTATGCTAGGGTTCTTCCCTTTTTGTTGTGGTTATCAAAGATAATAAAAATTGCTTCATGCATATACCCATTGTAACTAGGCTGTGTAAAATAAATCTCTATGATGAATTTGGAATCAATGACAATGGCTCCTGGCAATTTAATTATTGCCTGAATTTCACTTACTAACACTTATTGGATTAGTGATGCTATGGCTATGATCTGGATTGATATGTAGCTAATGATTATGTTTGAAATGCTTCAGATGAACTCTGATGATAAATTTTTTACAGAAACAGAAATTATTCCTAATTTGTTATTTTAGGAAAACGAATGATAATATTTCTGAAAATATTTGGCTATGATTCCTATATACATGGATTACTTAGTTAAGATGAATTTTTGTGACACCTTCATATGAATGGTACACAAAATTATGTCTGGTACTAGGGTGTTCCTAAACTGTACTTTGAAATGTCTTTGTATTTGTGAGAGTTTAACAACTCCATTAAATACAGTAGTACTCTTATTTATTTCAATTGGCATGTGATGTTGGTCTGAGGCCAAACTAAAGTAAAAAAAATACATGTCTTTACTTGATGCCTACTTTCTCATGTGTTCCATGATAGATATATCATGCCCATGCATGAATACAGATATATAGAAGCATAATAAAGTATTTGATCAAAGAATTTGAGATATACCCTGGTTCTAGGGTAGCCTTTGGCCTTGTGCTTGAGTTGCCTGCTATACTAGTTCATGTCGTTGCTGTCTTCTGGATCCGATGTCCCTGCTTGATCTTGTTATGCACTTCCTTGAACTTCTGCTTCCTTGACCTTGTCCTGCTCCTCCTGGTGTTGCTGCTCTAGGGTCCTGCGTGCCCTTGCTGTCCACCCAATCCACCCCCTCCATTAGGTGACCATCTTGTATGGTTTCTTGTTGGGTTTTCTATGGTGAATAATTGTTTAATATAGTGTAAAGCTTAGCAATAACTAATGTGGTGTTTGCTGTGTTCTTGAGATAGAGCAGTGGCTATGGCTATGAGATGATGTAGCAAAGATAACTTCGCTGTGCTCGGGCTATGGTTTTAACTCTCTTCTTGTCTCCTACTATTGACAGCACACAACATGTAGTTAGTGGTGTAAGATGCTTCACTGTTGCTTTTCCCTTTGGATCAGATCAAGTGAAAAAATGTCTACTCCCCCTTCCATTTACCATTAACTTCTCTGGTGAAACTTTCCCCTTCTTTGGCTAATGAGGTTTTACTGAAGCCTTTTTGATTTAAAATAACAAATACTACACTTTCGTGAAATTTGCCAATTTTCATTGCTCGGTGATGTAATATTAATAGTGCACCTCACTGTTTAAGAATGAGAGAAAACTTAATAATAATCACTTTATTTGTTCAACTTTTTATTTGTTTTGTAGGTACAGAAGCTTTGATGATCAAGATATGTAGATTAGGAAATAGACAGATAGTAGTATAGGCTTTTATTATAACTACTTTTGTAATTTTGCATTTCTTTTTGTTTGTAAAGGATCAATGTAATATTATTCCATTATTCAATAAAGTTTCCTCTTCTTTTATAAATGTTTCTATAATGTTTTTTACTTAATGTTCATTTGTATTTGTATTGTTGTAATTGAATAAAGGAAAGAATAAGAAGAACTTTCTTAAATGAGTTATTCTATTTGTAGTGTTTTCAATTCTCTTTATTGTATAATAATAAATATATATTTAAGTATTTAAAAAATCTTTTCTAAATTATTTTGAAAACAATAAAATACTAATTACTTCTAATTTTTAAATCTTTCAACATGAATTTGAATTATTCACCAAAAATCATTTGAATTCCTAGAGATCGTGTCAAAATTTATAACAATCACTATAAAGAGCTAAACCTATCTCAAAATAGTGAAAGAAACTCTAATCTCTCTAGGGTTTTGTTTGGCGAATACATGCAAATGCACATAATTCAATATCTACCCCTCGTTGGTACCTAAACGTTGGGATGTTATAGTGGCGCGCCCGGTTACATGCTTTGTCATAGACGAATGATGATGGAGAGGCGAACCCAGCGATTTCTTCGCCTTGGCTTGGGGTAGCCAGAAACGGCGGAGAGAGAAGACGACTAGGGGCTAGGGTTTCGAGTCCATGGAAGAAGGAAAAAAGAAGGAGGGCAATTTGGCGAGCTAAGGTTCTCCATGACAACACATAGGGCTTTGTAGACGCTGGGGAGGCGTCATGAAACCTGGCGCACGGTGACGGCGGTATACGGCGGAGTGCTAGACAACGAGTTGCTTCCTCGTCGGGAATGAATACGACAACGGAACTGACGAGTGAAGCAGTGTCGGACTGTTGCTGGGTTGCGGACAGGCTGGGTTGGGCTGCACATGGGCCATGGCAAAGCAAGAGAGGGAGGCATGTTGCTGTTGTGTTGTGTGGCAAATAGGGAGAGGAAGAGAGATGGGCTACGACCTTGTTAGGTTAGAGGCATATTTTATCTTTCTAGAACCTTTTCTTTTCTTTTTTGTTTTCCTTTTTCTCTTTTGTATTTTCCAATTCAACTCTATTTTGAATAATTCAAAAATACCAAAGGTTTATAACTATTTTGAAATATAAGAGGAGCCCTTATAAACAATTTGGCCTCCTCACCTTTTCTATTTTCAAAATAAAAAACATTTTGAAATAGATTTACTTAGAGAGAGGAAATAGGGAAAATAGGGTTTTCTTATCTTCTTCATTTTAATGCAAAGTTTATCAGATGATGATATGCATGTTATGCTCATTACGCACAAATCGAACCCTAATTAGATACTAAGTAAAACTAGGGGTGTTACATGTGCTCAAGCTTTATATATAAATTTTTGCTAAGTTGTTAATAATAATAATCACACTTAACATATTGGGGTGAATCAATATTAGCATTTAATATAATGACTCGCCACCATTTTATGTGTGGTTAAACCCTTGTTATAAATTTAACATATAATGATTTGTAACAAGTATTCCCTAAGTAATAAAAGTGACTTATATGTCATGCAATAATTGTTTAGGGTTTTGTACTATAAGCATTAATTAGGTTCCCTAAAGGATCTACTATCTTTATGTTCATTTGTGAACATTGCTAAAGGTTAATGGTTAAGAACATTACTTTTAAGTTTGTGATCATAGATGATACTTCAACCTACGGTAAGATAGTAAGATTTCTTTCTAATATTTATTACAATACAATGTGATCTTATTGGTTCCCTACTAACTTGATTCCAGGGTTTAGAATACTAAAATAGATATAGAACTTGACAA
Organism: Avena insularis; assembly: GCA_023614405.1. Classification (NCBI taxonomy): domain Eukaryota; kingdom Viridiplantae; phylum Streptophyta; class Magnoliopsida; order Poales; family Poaceae; genus Avena; species Avena insularis. The sequence continues at coordinate 21,177,756 of CM042689.1, read as the reverse complement.
GTATTAATATGGTCTTGGTTAGAATATTATCAAGAAATCCTATCTCCAATACTTTATAAGTCTTGGCTTCTATCTAAGGGATTCCTTTCCTAGATATACTATTTCTAAACTCTTCCACTTACTCTCAGGAAACATGTCACATCCCAAGATTTACCAAATTTTGAAATGTGAAAAATAAATAAAGGAAACAATTGTTGAAATTTTGGGTGAAAAGAAACTTTTTGCTTCTAAATGGAAACATCCAAACCCTTCTTGAACAAAATTTTAATGAAAAGGGTATCCAACAAAATTTCAATCAAGTGAAATGCATTCATCAATGAATGTATCTTGAAATTTAAACAATTGGAAAATAAACCAAAACCCTAAAACCCTAATAAAAGAAATCATTTCCAAGATCTCTCTAAGAGTATGGATTTATACCATATGAAATTTGGCAACAAACATTTATAAATGATCAAAATGATAAACAAAAATATTGTAAGACCACAGAAATTGGTTTCATTTAATTTGGAGCCATGGATAAAAACTTATGAATTTAATAAGATAAAAGGGATTAATTTCCAAAGCTAATAAAGCTCCTAGCTAAAATCCATACCAAATTGTGAGCAAATTAATCCTAAAAGGATTTAAAAAGATAAAAAATATTAAATAAAATTTTACAAATTGAAATCACCAATTTTGGATCTATAAATAAGAAGATATGGATTTTATAAGACAAAGGAAGAAATAAATAAATAAGGAATATTTAAAAGCCAAATTAAATCTTGGCCAAATACATAAACAAATGAAAGTTATTGACTAATAAAAAGGTGTAAAAGATTATTTAAATAAAATCATAAGGATTGAAAATATCCAATTTTATTTAAATAAAGAAAAATTGCCTAAACTAAATAATAAATCCTAAGAAAATTATTTAGAAGACAATTTAAAACTTGAATTAAATCCATAAGCAAATGTAATAAAGATAATCCAAATAAGATAAAGGAATAAAGATTATTTGAATAAAAACTTATAAGGACTTGAACCATGTTTGATTTTAAAAGAAGACAAAATCCCTAATATAAATGATTAATTAAATCATGGGAAAAATAATGGAAATTGCCAAAGTGGATTAAAAGTTATCTAATTAACTTAAAAAGAATAAAACAATAATTAAAAAAGAATTATATGGTTTGGAACCATATTCAAGTTATGCAAATAAAGACAAAAGGCCTAATTAAAATAAATAATAAATCATGAGCAAATATTTGAATATTTTCCAAAGCGGGCCAACTAATCAACTCCTAAATGATTTAAAACCTACTGAAAAGGTTTGGTGAAATTTAAATTCAAATGGAAGCTTGAATTAATGGTTTGAATAAATACACAAACCTCATTTAAATAAATATTAAACCCTAAAAGAATATGGAATATTCTAAAATGGAATTCTAAACACATTATTATCAATACAAACTTACTAAAAAGATTTGAGAAACATTTGAATTTAAAATAGATGTTTAAATCATTTGAATAAAATAATATGGATTAGAACCATATTTAAAATCTTATTTAAATAAAGACAAGTATCTAATTTAAATAAATAATAAACCATAAGAGAATATAAGAAAATATTCTAAAATGGACTTTAAAATACATTGATAAACAGTATAAAAACTTACTGAAAATTTGGAAAAGTTTTGAAATAAAATGAGGGTTTGAAATCATTTGAATAAAACCAAAAAAGAAAATAGAAAAGGAAAAAGAGAAAAGAAAACAAAAGGAGAAAAAATGAAAAGAATCAACCCATCAGAACCCAACCCAACGAACCAGCCCATCAGGCCCAACAGCAGCGCACCCGGCACCCCCACTCTCTCTGCCTTGATCTTTTCTCACCGCACAGTGTACCCCCTTACTCCCTGACCGCATGTCCCCACCGTACCCCCTCACCTCGCTGACAAACAGGTCCCACCGACCACGTCATCGTCTTCCCCGCTGACCCCGCGATCTGTTCTTCCCCGGCCATTTCTGCCGATAATGCCTCAAGTAAATTTGTTTAAACGTCGTGTTAATCTCGCCCAGCAACCGTCCCCTCATAAGCATCCCTCTACCCTCTCTCTTTCCCCTCACTCGCCAGCTCCTCTTTGCCCCAGGGATGCCTCAATTTCTCGCCAGCACACCACTACTCCGACAAGCTTTCCCGACGAATTCCGGTGACACCCGACCCCTTTCCTGCCTCCTAGATCACACGATCCTGCTCGCCATCATCTCGCGCATCTGTCAACACCTCTCGCTCGCTCGCGTGCGCCACATAGGCTCGGCAACAACCAAGTCCGAGCGCCATCGTCTTCGGTTTCGACTCCGACGACCCCTCTAGGTGAACCCTGACCTCCCCTTCCCCTCTGAATGATGCTCCTATACTCTCCAACCTCCTGCGCATCTAATGATGCCGCCTGTTTGTCCTAGCGTGCCCTGTAGCGATGTCCCTGACAATGGTCGAGCGTGCCCGAGCCAGTAAGCAACTCCGGTGAGCGATTTCCGTCATCCTCGTGCGCCCCTTCGTCTACAACGAGCACGTCGAGATTCCCCATGTCACGGCGAACCCGGTGAGCACCTTCCCCCTCTCTCTCGCTTCCTATTTTCGCTGGAGCACCGCTGACTAAGCGTCGCCACCGCGCAGCCGTCGCAGCGCCGCCAGTTTCTAACCAAATCAATTACGTATGTTAGATCTGGATCGTTTGGTTAGAATTAGATCTTAAACCGAAGGGGTACGATTGCATCTGTGCCATGCGATTTAAATGAAATCTTGCGGCCTGTATTAGTCGATCCAACCGAACCGGTATGCATCAGTAGGAAAACGACATGTGGCATGTCTTCTGTTTTAAAAATAGAAACAGTTCTATTAGTGGTTTCATTTTGTAAAATTTATAACTTTTGATCTACACGTCCAAATTTTTCAAATTTTATATCAATGGATTCACAAAAATATGAACTTTGCAACCATGCTCTTAGTTTAGTATTTTGCTTCTGACAAATCGGGTGTTTCGCAGAAATATTTATAGGCCTATTTTGCGTATAAAAGTTATTCTAAAAATGATTTTTGGGTAAAATCTTTTGCAAATGATTTTGTTTTAACCTACTGACCAGAAACACAAACTTTTGGGTTTAGAAATAAATTTTATTAACACTACAAAATTATTCCCTTGAATAAAGGCATTTCTAGTAAAACAAAAATATTTGCTATGATTTGAAAATACTTTTTGAGTAAAACCTTTTGCAAAGGGTTTGATTTGAACTCTCTGACCCTAAACAACTTTTGGATTTAAAAATATATTTAATTAACCCTAGAAAATTATTACTTGATTAAAAGAATTTTCTGGTAAAACAAAATGTTGCTATAATTTAAAAATGAATTTTAAGTGAAACCTTTTGCAAATGGATTAGTTTTAAACACTTTGACCTTAAACACTAACATGTGTGTTTAAAAATATATTTGTCAAACACTAGAAATTATTCCTTTGATTAAAATCATTTCTAGCAAAACAAAAAATGATTTAAATGGCCCATTTTCACTAACTTGATTTTAATTGGTTTTGCTACTTTTATAAATGACCAATAGGTGTTTTAAAATGTTTATATCCTTATGAGAAACCACTTTTCCAAATAAAACAACCTTTGCATGCTTGCATGCATTTCTTTGTTTTTATTATTTTATGTGATGAATTGTTTGAATGCTAGATTGAATTTGTGCCTTGATTGAATTGTAGTGAACTTTGAAGAGTGTGACAATTGCAAGATCAAGGAGTGAACATACTTTCTCTACTAAAAAGGCAAGTGGTGCTTCATACATTTTGTCCTACTATTTTGATTATGCATTAGTGATATTTCTAAGTAGGACTTGCATGGAATTTTTACTAAGTATACTATGCCTTGGGAAATCCTAATAGATGATGCCTTGGTAGAATTTTCCCTAAGTTAAGATCCTTACTACTATCATTCTTAGCCTTGCTAGTAGAAAACAAGAGTGGATTATATTCATGCTATGAAATATTTCTAAGTCTATGACTTGTGTTTTGTTTAGTAAAACAACTATGTGAATGAATCACCTGGATGTAATGGTGTGAATGGATTTATGTTGAGTGGTTACACAAGTCCAGTAAACTGGGGAAAACTTGTGTATCTCACTTGTGGAAAGCCACCCAGGAACAAAGAGATTTGAGATGTCAAATGTTGAGAAGCTTCTAGTGCAGCCAAATTGCATATGGGCTCTGCCTTGATAATATAGGTTGCAATAACTTAGCCAGATGGACAGAAGATGGTAGGGGGTGATAGGATGGAACACGTCCATTTGGTCTAAGGGAAGGCTTCTGAAAGATCTCGTCTCGATGCATGTCGAGTCTTGTGGGGAAAGTGCACCACCTCTCAAGAAGGAAAAATCTAAGTACTTAGTCATGTCCCCGGCATTGGACAATTTGAGAATCAAGACATGGAAGCTATCAAGGATCTCCTCATCCCAATTTCTAAGTTAAAAACTTGTGGTTGAACAAGGGTTAAAGGATCTTCAATTTTTAATTGGTAGATGCCTTGGGTGATTTTGACAAAAAAAACTTAGTGTTTTCAACTTATAAGGAAAACCTTATTTTGAGCAAAGCAAGCCTAAGCTCCACTTATCCAGATGCATATAGATGATATATACCACTATTCTACCATAGTATCACTTGCCAATACAATTCAAATGTATTGACCCTTGTGGCTGTAACTTATTATGTTGCAGGTTTGTTTGATGTTAGTGAAGTGTGTTGAATAGGATTACAAGTCTACAAACAACATGATTGTATGTGGCACTTTGAAGATGAAGGACTCCATGCTACTTAGTTATATTTGATGCATTGTAATGAGATAGCCAAATGAGCTATGTAAGATGTAATGAATCATTTTATTCCTGGTTATAAAGTTGTATTATGACCTTTGTTTCTTGATATTACATCTTAAATTGTGGATGCTAGCTATTGATCCAGTGACTAGCATTGTAAACACATGGATCTCTACCTTATCAGGTTGGGACCTCTACAAAACACATCTTCCTAATTAAACTATCCACCTGATTCCACCATATCCATCGTCATATGATGACATGGTCATATCACTTATGCACTACTCATTATCCACTCTTTATTTAATACATAACTTCCAGTTCTTAAATATCCTTGATGAATTCATCTATGTAGTTATTTCTAACTCCATTCATCAACTCCTTACATTCTTCTGTCATCTACTTCCAAGACTTGCAAGACTATAATCCTCACTACACCACAAGTCAAATCAATCATCTAGAAGAGGTATGGTACTACTCCCCATAATACAAGATTGTTCTTGTATTAGCTTGGTTAAAATTACCATGTCTTCAACTACTCCATGCAAATCATGTTTCACACTTCATCATACACTAGCTTGACTTCTCATGACCAAGCTAGATGACTTAACTAACTAAGGTTTAGCCTAGCTTGGTATACGAATAACAACTCTTCAACACCTAGTTAATTATCCCCAAGTGACTTGAGAAAAATGACCACTATCTTTTGATCGCACTAATCTTAGGCTTCTAATTGTGTGGGCAAGATCTATCCTCAACTAAGTAACAAACTTATACTACACCAAGTCTCTTATATGATCTATCTTATTAATAATTCTTACTCCATGGTTGTACCTACTTGTCTCAACAAGATTATTCCTTGATACTCTATCCTCACTATCTCTCTCATAAGTTCTAATTTCCAGCTTATTGCTTAAGTCTAGATGCTTCTTCTAGTTAACCCATGAGTTTGTTAACTCATCCAACATCAGATGGTTTGATCTCCACTAAGGATCTCATTTTAATGATGATGGCACATTCTATCATAACTAGTTCCTTCTTCTTATCAATTTACTTCAATACTTTGGAAGGACATTATAGTAAATCAAAGGCTAAAGGTTCAAGAATAGCCAGATAGAGAATTGATTACTCAACATTGATGGTCAACAGACACTAGAACATGATTTAATAGGAATGACATCCATTAATATGGTAATAAGGACATGTGGTGAAGGGTCTTGGATTGACTTCCTTCCTATTATATTTGTGACAAGGGGTTACTGTTTAGGAACTACCATGATGCTCATGGTAGGAATAACTATGGTAAGCATGTATATCAAGGTTTAGTTATCGAGTTTCTTTACTTGGGTTACATACTTGATTTGGTATCCATGGGTTGTTGTAAAGAAGAGCTTCATACAGTCTCTAGAAGATTAAGTATTAATCCTTAAGTAATGTGTTGTGATTTAGCTTTATTCCATTTGATCTACCCATAAATCAAATTACCTTTACCTAGAAATAAGGTTTAAGCAAAGCTCACATTGAAACTTGTTGCAATCAACTTGATGATCTACTTTAGTTCCATCAAGTTTAAGAGAAGATTTAGTCACTTCGACAAGTTTTAATCAAAAACGTGAAAATTATTTAGATTTTCTATGCATGAATGCAATACACACACCTGGTCTAAGCTTATTTTTAAGCTCTAATGCTGGGATGTTACAAGCTCGGCGTAGACATGGAGAACCGTGGTGGCGGCGGCTAGGAGGACTCCAACGGCAGTTGCTGGCGATGGCTAGATCCGGCGGTGGCCGAATCGAGAATCTCCACCAACGGGAGCTGGCGGGCCTGCTCCGGCCCGATCTAGACGAGGTGGCGGTCCCTCATTTTCTGTCCTTTTTAATGTGAATTTTGTTGGATTTTTGTTTGAATCCAGTGGTAGATCCTTGTATAAAATTTTTAGGAACTTTGGGTTACACATTCACAGTACCTTGTGAACATATGGGAAGATTGTTATGGAAATATATGAAGAACTTCATAGTCTGTTTCAAAAATATTGATGAAAATATAAAGTACTGGACAAACACTACAAGGATTCTGCTCTATTGCAATAAAATGTATTGCTACACCGGAATTCTTGTAGTGAAACACTCTGCTAGGTAATTTTGGAAATTCGTAAAGAACTTGATATGCTCAAAAAATGGTTGGAAACAGGCAGGACTTCCCGGTAAGAATTTGATACCGCTGGGGTCTTTTTTACTACCCCCGTCTCCTGGTTTACAAAAAATTGAATGAATCTATATACTAAATAGTCTAAATTTATCTAAATTTTGATAAATTTGTAATATCTATTTTGAGACGGAAGAAATACAAAAAGTCATCACCAATTTTGAAGCAATCAACAACCCACGATAGGAGTTGATCGCCTTAACCGCTGGAGAAAATGCGCGTTCGTTTGGACAAACATGGATTCCAAAAGTTGTAGTATAACATGGTCGCGGGTACTAGCCTCAAAATCATTATAAGCGGCACCACTGATATGTTTGTGTACTACTCCGTCCGTTTGAAAATATAACATGTTTTTGGTTTGTAAAATAAATCTATCTAGACACATTTTAATGTGTAGATTTAAATGAATCTACAGACTAAAAGATGTCTAAATACATTAGCTGCACAAACTTAAAATATCTTATATTTTCAAACGGAGGGGTAGATGGTAAACCGAACACAGGAATTTCTTACAATTCGGCCATCTCAAAGTTTTAAATGGAAATGTCACAACTTAGGAGTTATAGAGTGAAGTTCACTCAAAATATAACAAAAAACCTAGTTGTGGAAATATGCGCTTGTGAAATCAAGCTATCGTAGACAATAATTATTGAGACTGTTTTATTTCGCAGCAAATAGGCTTTTTCAGTCGCTGGTATGATAGTATCCAAGCCGAGCTGGGCTGATCAGTTGTTTGACGCCGGAGCTGCAGCGGCAGCCATCCTCGCCTGCTTCATCTTGCAGAACTCCACCACCTTGTTCACGTCCGGCAAGACCGCCTTCGTAGCGTCGAGCTCGCTGAAGCGCGCCGCCCACGCGGCGAGGAGCGGGGTCTTGTCACCGCCCAAGAATTCCTCTCCGGACATCACCTCCGCCGTCTTCAGCCACGAGAGCTGGCTCCCCAGCGCCAAGTCCACCAGCCCGACGCTGTCCCCGCCGAAGAAGCCCTTCCCGTCGGAGCACTTCGCGAGGGCGCCCTCCATGGTCTCCAGTGCCACGAACAGCGCCTTCTTCCCTTCCGACTTCTCCTCCTCTGTCTTGCCCCTGAGCAGCATCGTGGCCCACGACGCAAAAACCTGCGCACCGCCCGCACATCATACTCATCAGAATTCAGAAATTTCCCGATGCAGTGACAGAAATGACATTGAAGTATACCTTGTCGTCCGCGTAGGCGGCCCAGAAGCGAGCAGTGGCTCGTTCATACGGGTCGGCGGAGAGGATGGCCGGGCCGGCGAACGCCTCGTCGACGTACTCCACGATGAGGTTGGACTCGCAGACCGGCACGCCGTTGTGGATGAGCACCGGGATCTTCTTGTGCACCGGGTTGGAGCTAAGCAGGAGCTCGCTCTTGCTGGCGAGGTCCTCCTCGGTGTACTCGTAGCTCAGGCCCTTGATGGCGAGCGCGAGCTTCACCCTGATGGCAAATGGGCTTGGCCATGTGCCGAGCAGCTTCAGGTCGTCTCCACCGGCCATGGTACAAGATCGAGATGTGTGTGTGTAAGGTGAAGGCTGAGATCGTCTCTTTCAGAGTGTCTTGCGTTGGGTGCTTGTGGAGTTGATCTCACGGTAGAAGGAATTATATAGGGACTCGTGTTTGGCACATGGAACGAGAACATCGTGCGTCACCCGTGATGCTGTGCTTGGAGGCGAGCGTCAGCCGTGATGGAGAAGAAGCCTACTGAACTAGGTTGTAGTAAGTCTAGTTGTAGTAAGTCGCTTTGATTTGGACTCCGAGTTAAATACACTACCGGTCCCTGTACTTGTTATGTTGACTCGATTTAGTTCTCGGAATTTATTGAATTATGTCCGTGTTCTTGTGAATTAGGCTTGATTTAGTCCTAATCAATTTTTCGCGTTGAAATTGCGCTTACTCGGATGCTATATGGAGGTATGTCCCACTTGCAGGAGTTAAGATGGACCGGAAATTTGCAGTTAGCCCCTTCCGTGTTACCCTGATACCATTAGTTAACTCCGTTTAAATATGTCGCTCCACCTTCTGGTCCAACGATCGTCGCCTCTGTCACTGCCTGTCGCCTTCACCACCGTCGAGACCTTCTTTTTGTCTTCCCTCAAATAGAACTCTCTCGTCTGAAATGATCTGCGATGGCGTGGGGCACTCTGCATAACAAAGCTGATGTGGAAGAGGTACACTCAAATATCTGGTAGTGAAAAAACATTCTAGATGCGAGAGGGTGTTCGTGCAAGATTTCAGCCCACGTGGCGTCCGAATCAGCGCAATTTCAATGCCAAACATGGAATAGGACTAAATTAAGCCCAATTTATAAGTATACGGATAAAATTCAGCAAATTCCGAGTATAAGGACTAAATCAAGTCAGCCCGACAAATACATGGACTGTTAGTGTATTTAACTCTTGGACTCCTCTATCGGTCCCAACCTCATATCTCCTCAAAACGGGCATATGCCAAGTTTTATAAATAAAACAATATCCATACAGCATCCAGTACAATTGAACAACAAAGACCGACCACACAGTCCAAATGCAACACACAGCGCAACACACAGATACAAACGCGCCCCAAAGACACGCTCAACGGCCGGGAGTAGAAGCAAGTTGGCGCATAACCACAATCAGTTGCTCTATCATCCCATCCAGCCGTGCCTCTGTCCCGCTGCCTACTCAACGGGTACCACTGCTGCAAAAAAGCCAGAAATTTGAAGGTCGAGTCAGAGACACGGCGAAGAAAGACACTCTCGATGACCATCTTGTTACGGATGTTCCATAGAGTCTAGGTCATCGTCGCAAACAAAAACCAGAAGAGGCTCCTCCTCTTGTCGGTATGGTTTGCATTGGCTTCCAGGAATTCCCCCATGTCTGAGGCCTGCCACGACGGCCCTAGAGCCTCCCGGGTGAAGTTCCAAAGGAAGCGAGCTGCGGGACAGGAGAAGAAAATGTGGTGCCCCGTTTCCGGGACCGCACACAGGGGGCAAAGCCCATCCCTAGGGCCATGTCTTGGCCACTTCCACTCCCGAGGGAAGCCAGTCGCGCAACAACTGCGAAAGGAAGATTTTGATCTTCAAAGGAAGGGCCCTTCCAAAGGGGGAGGTCCAGGGAATGGAATGCCCACCAAACAGGGCCCGATACGCGGATCCCAAGGAAAAAGCACCCGAGGGCAAAAGGTGCCAAGACATACTATCTAGGGATGGGGATTGGGACAGCGGGAGGCTGCCCCGAAGTCCCTCCCAAGAAGCCCGCTCGGCGGCCCCAAGGTTCCGGCGGAACGCAACTTGCCAGACCCCGTCTTGGCAAGCTACAACCACCAAGAGCAGAGGGTCCGCGCAAATCGCGAACAGCTCGGGGACCTCGTGGTGCAAGGGGCGCCCACCCACCCAAGGGTCAAACCAGAAGAGGGTGTTTCTCCCATTCCCGATGGAAATAGAGAGACCCTTCCGAATCGATGTCTTGACGTCCTAGATAGATCTCCAAAACTGAGATTCCTCCCGACGTTCACAAGCCAGAAGTGGGCGCCCATGCAGATATTTTGCTTTAATTAATTGTAACCAAAGGCCACCATCATCGGTCAGGATACGCCAAACCCAACATAACACTTGGGCCACATTCATATGGCAAGAGGAAATGATCCCTATGCCCCCCAGATCTTTGGGGGCGCAAATGTCCGCCCACTTGACCATATGGTACTTTTGGTGGACATCATTCGCCATCCAAAAGAACCGAGAGAGTGTTGGGGATATGCTATATGGGTATCCTTATAGCATGTCTCTTATCCGACTAACCCGGGTGGCCCATAGTCGGTAGTGTGGCCTATGGCCTGCTGGGCAGCCCAGTTAGGTGGATCCAGAAGGGAGGCCCATGCCGGATAAAGGAAGGCTACGGTGGAGTCACCAGCGTACCCGGAGCCTTGGAGTGTAAGATACACAAGACTAGTGATAGACGGTGTAGGACTTTGTAACCTGTCCGGCTAGGACTTTTCCCTGTAACCCTAGGACCTGGCGACTATATAAGTCGGGCCTATGGGAGCCTTTAGGATATAACTTCAGACAACCTCGCACAGCGAACCTATCTCTGTAACTCGGCGTATTGCCCTTATAGTGATTTATAGCACGAGTAGGATTTCGCCACCGTTGTGGGATCTGAACAGGTAAGTGTGTTACCTGCACTGGTCAACCGTCCGCCTTACCCCACGTCTCTAAACATGCACTGTGAGGACCCCTCCATGGCGTACTCGTTGGCAATACCACGACAGTTGGTGCGCACCGTGGGGCAAGAGGCGCTTCAGGCTCTTCAGCGGGCGAGGACCAAGATCTTCGCGGGAATCAGCGAAACCGTAGCCATCGGCCGTGTTCTCTTCTCCGGCAACGTTCCGATCGTCCCTCCTGACGAGTTCTGGATCCCGGCAAAGAAGAACCCCACACGGTGTTCGATCGTTCCTATCGGAGACATCCACCTTTTCATCGGCGAAACCGACTCGGGCACTAGTTCCCTGGGAGTCGGAGGAGCATCAAGACCCGCATGGACCACCTATGGGCAGGATATGTTTGTGGAAGGATCGATGTCGGATCTCTCTCCGGAGTTTTCCGACAAAGATCGGAAAGCACCAAGGCCCGTACGGACCGCCTACGGGCAGGATACGTTCGCGGAAGGATCAATGTCGGATCTCTCCTCAGATTTTGCCGGCAAAGATCGGAAAAATTCAAGGCCCACCCAAACCGCCCATGTGCAGGATATAAAGGTGGAAGATCACTACAAGTCCGCCGGCTTCGTCCGTGCGTCTGGACAGCAGAGATCCAAGTTCGTCGGTGTGGTTACCATCTTCGATCTGGTGCGATGTGTTCAGAGAGAGGGTGAAAAACCCCGCGACTACCTGGTCAGGTGGCTCCGTATACGAGCCGATCTGGCAAACTACACCAATGATGATGCTATCTATCACTTTGTGGAAGGACTGTACCATGGCACGCTTCTCCGACATTCTCTAAGACGGCAACAGGCGTTAGGACGCCTTACCTTCGAAGGCATGGTGAACACCGTCAATAACTATCACGGAGGCGAAGCGGCTCGGATGACACTTGCGCTCATTGACGGAGCCCCTCCGATTCAGCCACTGCCACCACTGCCTCCGGCCGCCATCGTCGTAGCAGCACCACCACCTCCAGTCATCATCGAGGCCGCTGCACCTCCACCGCCCATCATCGAGGAAGTCCTGGCACCCTCCGACTCTGTCATTGATGCGCTTTATGCTGACTTCAGTGCAGATTCAGAGGAGATAGACTTCAGTCTAGAAGAGCTAGACTCCGCTATGCAGGAGATGGAGGAGGAGTACTCGCGCGACGAGCAAGCTAACAACACCGTCACATCTCGAGGGGTGTTCGTCACCATTGGGACAGCGATGGATGAAGATCAACCAGGGAAAGCTCCGCCTACGATGCTGGAAAAGGGGAAGGGGCCACTTATTGCTGCTGACGATGATCGCGCAAAGGTCATGCCTCCTCCGCCTAACCCAGTGCAGCAGCCATAGGAACTCGGCACCGGCCCGAGCAACAACAACACTGCAAACTTGCCGCCTCCAGCATCCACGTCGGCAGCAGCCCATGTTACTCTAGCTGATAGAGTGATGTACGGCAACCTCCTCGTCGAGCCACTAACCGTTGCTCATATTCGGAACGTGACTCAGCTTGACGAGAAGCGCCAGTAGCTGCTAGAGGAGGCGCAAGCCATCGCGGAGGAAGGCGCTAAACTAGATCGAGATCTGGTCAACGCGCAGAAGTCCATAGAGAAAGCTAGAGAAATGGAGGCCGAGTACAAGACTCTGCTATAGCAGCAGAAGGCTAAGAAAGCTCCGGCTCGCGTCATCAACAATCCTGGTGTATGGCGCAACCTAGGATAGGCTCCCTCGAAGCCGGCACAAGCCAAGCCATACATTGACAGTGAAGGCAAGCAGGTGATGCCCACCCCACTCCTTAACCTCGCCATCGCCAAGACCCTTCTGGAGCAGGATAGATTGCCTGAGGCAGTAGAACAGGTCTATGACCTAGTGGCCAAGGCGGTAAAGCAACAGGAAAAGGCCACCTCTCAGAGGCTTGAGTCTGACCCAGCACTCTGCTGATCTAGCCAGTACAAACCGCCAAGGGACAGATCTCCTCAGGATGTCGGGTCACGGACGGGTTCATTAGAACAAAGACGGAGGGATGCGCGCAACAGGAAGGATGCTATCCCCATATCCTCCGACCACGGAGAAAAAGCCCGACCTCGTCGCCCATCGCCACCGCCCCGATCCCCCCGATGTCAGGAAGACCACAAGGCTCACCATCGTACGGATATGCCCCCACCAAAGCAGTGCGGTATTGTCATCCGCGACAACATGGCACAGACCCGTCACGATGAAGAGCGTCACCAAGGACACAAGAGTAGGTCACACCATGACCCTCCTATAGGGTTCGCAGCATAGAAAACAAAAAATTTCCTACGATGGGAACAACTAAGTACCAAGATCTATCTACTAGATACAAGCAACGGGTGGATATACATCCATAGAATACATACCCTCGAAGACCGAATAGCGTTAACGAGGTTGTACTCGTGGATGATGTAGACGAACGCTTGCCGATCTCAAGATCGTGATGAAGTCCGTCTGGTCCAGCCGGTCCAGCACGATCAAGTCCAGCACCTCAAAGCAGTGGTGCATCCGTGATCGCACACACGTACGGGTACCCCGACAACCTCCGCGCCCTCGCTCCAGCGAAGCAGCGGAAGCAACAAATCCTTCCATAAAAAGCCACCGGGAACATGTATCTCGCTGATCCGAGACCATGGGGAAATTCTAAAGGGAGGAGAGATCCTTCGCGAGGAGGTGTACTTTGAGAGGAGGAGAGGGGGGCCTTTTATAGGGGAGAGGGGGCACCCAAGGGGCATGGAGCCCAGCCATGGGGGATGCCCCCACCTCTTCCACATTCATGTGGGTGGAGCTCCCACTCAAAATGAAAAGCCTCCACTCCCATTAAAAAGCCTCCACTCAAAAATCCACTCACATGCATTAAATTTCCACCAAATTTAATGCAAGCTCTCATTTAAATAAAACTCTTTTATTTATTTATTCAGAATTTTGTTAATTACTTTAATTAACAAAAATTCACATAAAACCCCTTGCTAGTATTCCATTTCACATGCAGAACCAGTTTCAGCAATTTCAACCGAAACAGTTTCGGTGTCTAGTGAAATAAATTCCTGCGCTTTCCTTTTCTTTTTCTGGCATATCATTTGCTCTGAATGGTGTCGGTATCCCTTAAGTGTGTCACCCTACGGTTCGCGAATAATGCGGACATGATCGAGACCCTTCTCCGATCAATAATCAGTAGCGGGACCTGGAGATCCATACTGACTCCCACACATTCAACGATGACTTCTGTGATCGTGTGAACCTTTTACGTTAGTATCGTAATCCCTTTGTTTCACGATATATTACATGTCCGAGATTCGATCATCGGTATCTACATACCTAGTTTGATCTCGTTACCGACATGCAGTCTTTTCTCGTTCCCGTGATATAACATTCTAGTGATCAAATCACTTGCTTGCAAGCTAATCAATGTGTTATCACCGAGAGGGCCCAGAGCATATCTATCCGTCATCAGGATGAACAAATTCCACTCTCGATCCATGGGCCTCAACATAACACTTTAGTAGTTCTGAAGCCATCTTTATAATCACCCGATTCACGTGTGACGTTTGATGTCATCGAGAAACTCTTCCGGTGTTAGTGATTGACATGATCTCATGGTCTAAGGATTAGGATCACTTCGTAAGTTGTTATAGCAATATAAACTCAATGACTTTGATCGTAATGCTATACTTCGGATGAATGTTCATCACATCATTACACTAATGTTGTGACCTCGTTATTAACAACATCCAATGTCCATGATCAGGAAACTTTGATCATCATGTTAATCAACGAGCTAGTTTATAAGAGAGGCATAACTAGGAACTTCCTTTTTGTTTATTAAACACACATCTATTAACGTTTCTGTATTAATACAATTATAGCATGTAAAATAAACATTTATCATAAATAAGGAATACGATAATAACCACTTTATTATTGCCTCTCGGGCATATTCCCTTCAGTCTCCCACTTGCACTAGAGACAATAATCTAGTTTCAAAACTTTGCGTATTGAACACCTATGGCTTTCTGGTGTTCCATATACACAATTACAAGTGGTTAACATCATCTACGGATCTGACACTTTCAGGTCCGTGTGTATTTGCATGTCTTTGCGTCTTCACGCATCACTCATTCTCCAATGAGATGGCATTGTATAAATTTGGTCTTTTGGTGAGACCTTTAGTTCCTTGGGGTTAAAACACGTCGATACTATTGTCACACAATATATCTTTAGTGTTAGCCCATTGTGAACCACACCTTAGTTTGATTTCAAACTACTTGACACAAATTCCCTCCTTTGCTGCTACTATAGCAGTCATATACTTAGCCTTTTGTTGTAGTATTCGTCACAATGTCTTAACTATGGATTTCATCCAAATCCATCATGGAATCTCCTTTCCATTACATTGTGCCACCCATAATTTAAATTGAGATAAACTTAATTTGTATCTTGTGACAAAACTAGTATCAATGTAACGCTTTACAATGAACTATTTGTAATTGTTTGTCACCTCTACACAAATATATTCTTAGTTCTTCCAAAAGACCATAAGAATATCCTTACTATAGTCCAATGATCATTTTACGATTCATATGCTCATAACACTTAGAGCATAGGACATATCTGGATGTGTACATATCATGGTATGATTGATCAAAACATTCTCGTGATTTCACTCATCAAGTGTCAAAGCACTTGAATCTTGTTTCACTTATCAAGTGTCGATACACTTGAATCTTGATTCAATTCCTTTTCCATGCGACAAGAACCGTTTCTTGTTGTTTCTATATTGAACTCCTTCAATATCTCATATATGTACGTTTGGCACAACCATATTAGCATCACAGTCTATCCACTATAGACAATCATGCTGAATATTTGGGTTTTGCCTAAGTATTTTATCGAAATGAAATTCTTAACCTTTGTCAATAAAAGATACATCATTTCTAATCAACAAGATGTCCTCCACATAATGTATTAGAAATATGTCTCAGCGCTCCCACTTAATTTCTTGCAAATGCAAGCATCTTCATCGTCTCCTGGTGAAAAACTCCTTTTCATCATGGTGAAGATTCCAACTCCGTGATGCTTACTTCAACCATTGAAGTTTGCATGCCTTTTTAGCATCCTTTGAATTTAACAAAACCCTTTGGACCGTGTCATGTACACGTCCTAGGTAACCATTCTATTAGAAGAACTTTGTTTTGTTTATTCATCTACCATATACCAAATTATATGTAGTGGTTGCTACTTTAATCCGTCCAGACTAAATATCGCTATGAAAGATCAAATCTTGTCATAGTCAACTCCTTGAACATTGTCATAAAATACTTTACGACATGTCGACTATTTCATAGATGTGAAACATCCATGTCTGTTTCTTTATAGATCCAAATACGACCGATAGGTTTTTACACCTTTCCGGAGGGTCTTCCAAGTTCAAAACTTGATTTATCGTGTATGGACTTATCACGGATTTTATGGCTTCAAGCCATTTGACGGAGTCAGGGCCCATCATCGCTTCTTTGTATGTATTCGGTTCATCATTGTCAAACAATAATGATTTACTCTCAAATCTTAGCATTTGATTGTTTAGCCGACCTACTTGGTTCAATAGGAACTTAGATCTCCGTGACCACAACCTTTGAGGCACATAAGCTATGAGCATTATGGCAGCCTTCGGAACAATTTCTGGCGCTGCACAACTCAGCACATATAGCTAAGGTTCGTTAACCTTATCAAAGTTCTATTGTCCTCCCACTTAACTTTTACAAAAAATTCCTTCTCCAAGAAACTTCACGTTTCAAGAGACAAACCCTTTTGTCCTTGGTGTTATGAAGGAATAACCAATTGTTATTCGAAATAACCTACAAAGACATGCTCATCCGACTTCGGTCGTAAACATCTTACTTATGTTTAGCATACCAAATTTAAGAAATGACAACTTGGGTTTTACCCCAAACCATAACTTCCATGGTGTCATTTCAACGGATCAAGATGGAGCTCTTTTCAGTGTAAAAGCGGTAGTCTCTAAAGCTTTAATGTTTTAAAACATAATGACAGTTTTATAAATAACACCTTTGATCCAACCATGTCAAACAAGGTTTCATTACAAATCTCAAACACTCCATACTCCTATGGTGTTTCGGGAGATGTAAATCTAGGTGTTTTGCTAAACTTGCAACTCAAATAAATCCCTTTATGATAAAATCATAATTCATTTATTTTCTTGTTACACCTGTAACTCAAATAAATCCCTTATGATAAAATCATAAACCATTTATTTTCTTGTTACAATGATTTTTACTTCATCTTGAAAGTCTTTGAACCATTTTCAAATATTTCATACTTCATTCTCATTAAGTGAACATTCACTCAAATTTCTGGAGAAAGTATATGAAGTTGAAACCCATCGCTTACGACTATAAATAATGGACTACATACATCGATATGTATAAATTCCAATATTTTAGTCGTTCGTTCTTCTTTGGCCTTTGAACAAAGTTTTTAATTATCCCAAGGAAAGTATCACAAGCGTCACTTGATCAAATCAAAGACTCCAAAAATCCATGAATATGGAGATTCTTCATGTTTTCTTTCCAATATAATTTAAATGGCGATGTCACTTCGTAAGTGATCTTTCAATCATTTGTCTTGCGACATTTTAGCATTAGGTTTTATGGATGTGATTTCTCCAACTAGATTTTTAAATCATCCATCTTATATGGAATACGGTAATTATTTGAACAACCTTTGTTCTCATAATACCTGATTCAAATAACAATTATTAAAACAAATCTTGAAATCAAGCTTTGATGTCAACGAGAAATACAAACAACGGTTTGTTTGTTTTCGATGAACATCATCACATAATCTCTTGCTAGTTACTTAGGCCATTATGGTTCATGAACTGCGTCATTCCGTATGAAATTTCATACCAACCAATTCGGTATCCAATACCCAAGAACCACATTGTTTAACAAGCAAAGAATACAACCATAACATGTATATCGCCCATATACCTAAATTGGATATTTCCAATCTATTCTTTTCTGCCAAATATATTTTATAGATTCTCTTTCAGCATTTCCTTTTCCTTTTAAAAGAATCTATCAACATCAAAAGTGGCGCCATATACATGACACATAGTCCAAAGCGTGTATATTCAAATAATAATACCTTTGGACTTGCATTTTGAAGTAGATCACCATCATCAAATGATCGGCGTTCTTTCAAAATCCATTCTTTAGTAATCTTTTAGTGTAGTAAACACTTTACATACATCTTCTATTCATCCTTATCATGACGACTTTCATGATCAAGCTATTGTAGCTTATAAAGATGAATCGTGAGTATAACGTTACTTTCCAAAACCCTTTTGGATGATTAGGATGTCTAGAATCACCAACCTTTGTAAATTCTCATCCAATATGAGAACACATATTATACTCTATCATATTGCAACCACAACATTGTTTCAGATATCGTTATATCTGCCACACATGATGGTTTCTGAAACAATTCTTTCAGCTCCTAGATAAACTTGATATTAGAACAATCAATAATCATAGAGGCAAACATGATACTTAAGATACTAACATTGGAATTGTTACTCTCGATTTAATACCAATTATTAAATTTCACGAAGTAAATAGAATTTTGCTGAAAGTTTGCAATAGGACTTTAAACTTTAAATTGACACTCAACACAATACGATACCAGTTCGTAAAGTATATATCCAGAATTCTATAGCTCTATTATCTCAATTACAACTATGCATAAGGTGGTGAACGAATGCCAATGACTACAGCAAATTATGCAAATTCACTTTGATTTAATTTATGATAAATTGAGTTCTAATAATCCAAATTAGAAATGAACTCCCACTCACAAACGACATCCTCGTGTCTTTTTGGTGATTACATGAACCAAATCCACTACACCAAGTCCGATCATCACGTGAGTCGGTGTAGCTTCAAAGGCGAGCATCCATATGGTCATCATATCAAAACATATGACTCATGCTTAACCTTTCGGTCCGTGTTCCGAGGCCATGTCTATACATGCTAGGCTCGTCAATTAAGAACCTTAGTATTCGCGTGTAAGCATCTTACACCGAGATATGCTCGTGGATTCAAGTACACCCGATCATCACGTGATGTCTTGAAGCGACGAAACATTGTCGGTGCATACTTAAGGAAGAACACATTCTTATCTTGATATCTAAATGAGGGATCATCTTATTATGCTAATAAAATGCCAAACAAGCAATATAAGATGCTATCAAACATCACATGTTTATTAGTGGAATGATATGGTTCCCGCATATGATCTCTATCATGTGCATCGTGGTATGATCACTATCATACCTTTATGTGTAAATCCAAGGTCTATGGAGTTTACACGTTATGTATGTTGTAAGAGTATCATCTCATACTTCTACTTACAACATCACCATATCATAACACTAGCCCAGCAACAATCTAAACTAGACGCCTCTAATTTATCCATTGCAAATTTTACGTGGCTTAGGGCTTTCGAGATAGAACCGTTCTTACCTACGAACATGAACCACAACGAGGATAACCAAATTGTTGACAACTCGTTGCAAATTAGATATTGACTATAGTAGGAGAGACAGACACCCGCTAGCCACTTATGCAAACTAGTTGCATGTCAAGCGTGGAACAGGTCTCATGTGCGAGGACATGTAAAGTTTGTCCGGGCCGCTTCATCCCACTATGCCACCAATATCCAAAGTACAACTAAGAAGCAATAAAATGATCATCATCGCCCACATACTCATATGTGTACTACCCGTGCAAAGTATCTACGCATAGATCCGGCTCTGATACCACTATAGGGTTCGCAGCATAGAAAACAAAAAAATTCCTACGATGGGAACAACTAAGTACCAAGATCTATCTACTAGATACAAGCAACGGGTGGATATACATCCATAGAATACATACCCTCGAAGACCGAATAGCGTTAACGAGGTTGTACTCGTGGATGATGTAGACGAACGCTTGCCGATCTCAAGATCGTGATGAAGTCCGTCTGGTCCAGCGGTCCAAAGACGATCAAGTCCAGCACCTCAAAGCGGTGGTGCATCCGTGATCGCACACACGTGCGGTACCCGACAACCTCCGCCTCGCTCCAGCGGGCAGAAAGCAACAAATCCTTTCAGAAAAAGCCACCGGGAACATGTATCTCGCTGATCCGAGACCATGGGGAAATTCTAAAGGGGGGAGAGAGATCCTTAGCGAGGAGGTGTACTTTGAGAGGAGGAGAGGGGGCCTTTTATAGGGGAGAGGGGGGGAACCCAAGGGGCATGGAGCCCAGCCATGGGGGCTGCCCCCACCTCTTCCACATTCATGTGGGTGGAGCTCCCACTCAAAATGAAAAGCCTCCACTCCCATTAAAAAGCCTCCACTCAAAAATCCACTCACATGCATTAAATTTCCACCAAATTTAATGCAAGCTCTCATTTAAATAAAACTCTTTTATTTATTTATTTAGAATTTTGTTAATTACTTTAATTAACAAACATTCACATAAAACCCCTTGCTAGTATTCCATTTCACATGCAGAACCAGTTTCAGCAATTTCAACCGAAACAGTTTCGGTGTCTAGTGAAATAATTTCCTGCGCTTTCCTTTTCTTTTTCTGGCATATCATTTGCTCCGAATGGTGTCGGTATCCCTTAAGTGTGTCACCCTATGGTTCACGAATAATGCGGACATGATCGAGACCCTTCTCCGATCAATAATTAGTAGCGGGACCTGGAGATCCATACTGACTCCCACACATTCAACGATGACTTCTGTGATTGTGTGAACCTTTTACGTTAGTATCTTAATACCTTTGTTTCACGATATATTAGATGTCCGAGATTCGATCATCGGTATCTCCATACCTAGTTTGATCTCGTTACCGACATGCACTCTTTTCTCGTTCCCGTGATATAACATTCTAGTGATCAAATCACTTGCTTGCAAGCTAATCAATGTGTTATCACCGAGAGGGCCCAGAGCATATCTATCCGTCATCAGGATGAACAAATTCCACTCTCGATCCATGGGCCTCAACATAACACTTTAGTAGTTCTGAAGCCATCTTTATAATCACCCAGTTACGGTGTGACATTTGATGTCATCGAGAAACTCTTCCGGTGTTAGTGATTGACATGATCTCATGGTCTAAGGATTAGGATCACTTCGTAAGTTGTTATAGCAATATAAACTCAATGACTTTGATCGTAATGCTATACTTCGGATGAATGTTCATCACATTATTACACTAATGTTGTGACCTCGTTATTAACAACATCCAATGTCCATGACTAGTTTATAAGAGAGGCATAACTAGGAACTTCCTTTTTGTTTATTAAACAAACATGTATTATCGTTTCTGTATTAATACAATTATAGCATGTAAAATAAACATTTATCATAAATAAGGAATACGATAATAACCACTTTATTATTGCCTCTCGGGCATATTCCCTTCACCTCCATGTCCGACAAGCAACCATAACAGGCGTGAGGCGTCGTAGGAGGATAACAGCAAGAAGGCTAACCCACCGCCACCTCCGCCTCCGTCGCCGCCAAGCAGTCACCATGGCAGAAGAGGCCCGCGTCGTTCACGCAGCCCATCCCCTGTTGACAACAAGAAGAAGAACCCAGAGCCATACGATGCACGTTCGCGGATCGACAAGATCCACGAGGCCCGAGAAGTACCATACCTGGGACCACGTTGCTTTGGACCTGCAATACGGTCCGCAACTTACCCCAAAGGTTTCCGGATTGACAAGACCATCAAGCCCTATGACGACACCGCCAAGCCAGGCACATGGTTGTAGAACTATGGCAACGCGGTGGAGATTGCCCGAGGCAACCCCAACGTCACCGTCAAATACCTCCCGTTAATGTTGGCGGGCACAGCCCGTCAATGGATCGACGACTTGCCGGAGAAATCTATCTACAGCTGGCTGGACATGCAAGAAGCATTCACCAAGAACTTTGAGGGTACATACAAGCGTCCCTGCACTGTGGGCGATCTACAGCGGTGTGTGCAAGAAAAAGACGAGACATCTCGCGCCTACCTCTCCCGCTGGCTGGATATGAAGAATTCCTGCGCAGGAGTGCACGCTCAAACCGCCATGGCCGCCTTCATCGATGGGTTGTAAAGGGGCACGTTGCTCCGACATAAGCTGAAGCGCTTGTAGGACAATCATCAGTTTGACTTGAATCAGATGATTCAGTTAGCTAGTGAGTTCGCAGCTGCCGATGACGATGCTCGTGGCTCTTTGCCGGCAACGGCCGTTCCAACCCAAGCTCGGAGGAATAGCAGTACAAAGCGGAAAACCGCTCCAGAAGAAAATCAATCTACCGACATGGTCGCTATGACTTTTGCAGGACGAGGAGAAGGCGGACAACATGGCCGAGGAAAGGGAGCTGGCCGTGGGCAGCAACGAGGAAGTGAAACCACCTCGGCGCCGCTCCGCGTTCCCCAAACCTACGAGGAGTACCGCGATATGCCGTGCCTCGTACACCTTGACGCCAACGGCAAGGCCATCCATACCAATCGGCACTGCAAGTTTGTGAACGACCTCAAGGAAGACCCGGAGTCCGGCTACAAACAAAGTCGGAAGAATAGACCACGAGGCAAGGGCAAAGGAAAGAAGAAGGAGGAGGAGTCCAAGGATTCAAGTGACATGGATGAAGACGTTGACCCCAAGCACGCCGACAAGGGCGATGACAAGGGCAAGAAACCCTTCGCAAAGAAGGCTCCAGTCTACCACACTTTCCTTGGCACCCCCACCGTCCGACAACAGAAGACCTCTCTGAGGATCCTGATGGCCACTCTCCCTCTAGTCCCTCAGTACCTGCGCTGGTCGGAAGTTCCAATAACTTGGGACAGGACGGACCACCCAGACCTTGTGCCCATGGAGAACCAGTACGACATGGTCATCAACCCTTTGATTGACAGCGCGGAGTTCACCAAGTGCATGGTGGATAGTGGAAGCAGCATCAACATCATGTACCTGGATACGCTGCATAAGATGAACTTGACGAAGGCAAACCTAAGGCGGACCAACACCATCTTCCATGGCGTAGTTCCTGGTCGGGAGGCTCGGTCCCTTGGGTGCATTACACTTCAGGTTGCCTTCGGCGATGTTAATAATTACCGCCAAGAGCGCATGACCTTCGAGGTAGTCCCCTTCAAGAGCGTGTACCACATCATATTCGGCCGCGACATATTCCACACGTTCATGGCCAAGCCATGCTTCGTCTATAACAAACTCAAGATACTCGGACCAAACGGTGTCATCATCGTATCCGGAAGCTTTACCAAGGCAAGGGACTACGAGATCAATGAAGCAGCCGTTGCAGAAGCTATCCTCTACAGCGAAGAATTCAAGGAAATCCAGAGCAAGGTCAATGACTCAGATATGCCCGCATCGAAGAAGCAGATCTCCGACTCTGCTCCTGCGTTCAAGGCCGCCATCGAAACCAAGCCGGTGGAACTTGTGGTAGGCGATGCCTCCAAGACCGTCGCCATTGGGACGAACCTGGATCCCAAATAGGAAAGCGTGCTCGTAGAGTTCCTCCGTGAGAATAGGGACATCTTTGCCTGGCAACCTATCGACATGAAAGGTATACCTAGGTAACTTGCCGAGCACAGCTTAAACATAGATCCAAAATGTAAACCAGTGAAACAACCTCTACGACGCTTCGGAGATGAGAAGAGACGTGCCATTGGCAAAGAGATAGCTAGGTTACTTCAGGCTGGGTTTATCCGAGAAGTCCTTCACACCCGATGGGTGGCCAATCCTGTACTTGTACCCAAAAAGGGAACCAATGAATTAAGAATGTGCATTGATTACACCGGCTTGAACAAAGCATGTCCCAAAGATCCGTTTGCTTTGCCTTGCATTGACCAAGTCATTGACTCGATGGCTGGCTCAAAAATTTTGTGTTTTCTTGATGCATACTCAGGATACCACCAGATCAAGATGAGGAAGTCGGACCAATTGGCCACTTCATTCACTACCCCATACGGCACGTTTTGCTATGTTATGATGCCCTTTGGGCTGAAAAACACAAGTGCTACCTACCAGCGGACAATGCAACGTTGCCTTCACGACCAAATTGGTCGGAACGTTCACGCCTATGTGGACGATATCGCAGTGATGTCTAAAAAATCAAACGACTTAATCTCCGACTTAAAAGAAACCTTTGATAATCTCCGGAAATACAACATGATGCTCAACCCTAAGAAGTGCTGTCTTCGGGGTTCCAGCCGGCAAACTGTTAGGCTTCATCGTTTACCAACGCGGAATCGAGGTCAACCCGGAGAAAATCAAGGCCATCTTAAACATAAACTGTCCGACATGCCTAAAGGACATTCAACGACTAACAGGTTGTGTTGCAGCAGTTAGTCGGTTCGTCAGCCGACTTGGAGAGAAGGCCTTGACGCTATACAAGTTGCTGAAGAAGGCGGACAAATTCACGTGGACGGGCGAAGCAGATGCAGCATTGAAGCAGCTCAAGGAGATTCTCTCCTCAGCGCCCATCCTTGCAGCACCCGAGCCTGGAGAGCCCCTGTTAATTTACATAGCGGCAACCAACCGGGTTATCAGCATTGTCGTCGTGGTAGAGCGGAAGGAACCAGGCTATGAGCACGGAGTTCAACGACTAGTTTACTACATAAGCGAGGTCTTGACGGAGTCCAAGCAGCGTTACCCGCACTACCAAAAGATAGCTTATGGAGTATTCCTCACTTCTCGGAAGCTGAGGCATTACTTCCAGGAGCACCCAATCACAGTGGTGAGCAAGACTCCACTGTCCGACATTATCAATAACAGCGACGCTACAGGAAGGGTCACGAAGTGGGGCATTGATCTTGCCGCCTTCGAGATCACCTACAAGAGACGCGACGCTATCAAGTCACAAGCCTTGGCGGATTTTGTTGCAGATTGGACGGAGATGCCAGACGCTACTCCGTTGCCAGAACCAGAGTACTGGGTGATGCACTTTGACGGATCAAAGTTGCTCAACGGCTCAGGGGCTGGTGTATTGCTACAGTCACCAACAGGAGACAAGCTACATTGCATTCTGTAGATCCACTTCGAGGCTACAAACAACATGGCGGAGTATGAAGCACTCATTCACGGACTACGTGTAGCCAAGAATATTGGCATCAAGCGCATAGTTTGCTGTGGAGATTCCGACTTGGTTGCCCCGGTGGTGGCACCTGGAATGCGCGGAACCCTATGATGGCGGCATATCGAGACGAAGTGGACGAGATAGCCAAGAGCTTCTTGGGCTACGAAGTCAAGTATGTGCCTAGGGAACAAAACGAGGCGGCCGATCTGCTGTCTAAGCTTGGATTAGGGCGCAAGCGAATTCCGCCAGGAGTTTTCCTAGAGCATCTACGCACACCATCCGTGAAGGGAGACGACATCGACAACCCAGATAGAGCTGACTCTTTCGTCAACATGGTGACTAAGGTCCCTCCGGCTTGGACAAAACCGTTCATGGAATATCTCGAACACGGAACTTTGCCCGACGACGAAGTCGAAAGACAGCAAATAGTACGACGAGCAAAGGTTTATACCATAATCAATGGGCAACTCTATAAAAGGAGCACTACTGGTGTATACCTAAAGTGTATTTCCCAGCTAGAAGGTATGGAAATCCTGCGCGAAATCCATCTCGGAGATTGCGGGCATCATGCCGCTCCCCGATCATTGGTCGCGAAAGCCTTCCGGCAAGGATTCTATTGGCTGACCGCGAAGGCGGACGCCGAAAAGCTGGTTGAGACATGCACGGGATGCCAGTATTATGCCCGACAACCACATGTTCCTGCTAAAGAATTGCGAACAATACCAATAACTTGGCCGTTTGCAGTCGGGGGGCTAGACATGGTGGGACCCTTACAGACGGCACCGTGTAGGTTTACGCATCTGCTTGTAGCAGTTGACAAATTCACCAAATGGATAGAAGTTAAACCCATTAGAAAGCTTGATGGGGCAACTGCCCTCAGGTTTGTCTGGGATCTAGTGGTGAGATTTGGTCTCCCACATAGCATCATCACCGACAACGGAAGCAATCACTCGGAGAAGTGGAGGCTTATTGCTGAGACAAAGGCATCCGACTTGACCTTGCATCTGTGGCACACCCACAATCCAATGGTCAGGTTGAGCGAGCCAATGGATTAATTCTGCAGGGAATCAAGCCACGTCTTAAGGCACCGCTACATAGAGCAGCTGGAGCCTGGGTGGAAGAATTTCCATCTGTCTTTGTGGAGTTCTGAACTACACCCAACAGATCCACCGGCTACACCCCTTACTTCATGGTATATGGAGCAGAAGCCATCTTGCCTTCCGACATCCTCCACGATGCACCAAGAGTTGCCGCCTACGACGAAGATGACGCTGAAGAATCCCGACGACTAGATGTGGACCTTCTCGAGGAGAAGCGCGTTTTGGCATGCCAAAGATCCGCCATCTACCAGCAGAAGCTACGCAGCTACCATAGTCGCCGCGTTCGGCATCGCTCGTTCAAAGAGGGGGATTTGGTGCTCCGACTTAAGCAAAAAAAGTCACAAAAATTATCCCCGCCATGGGAAGGACCGTTCATCATAAGCAAGGCGCTGCTCAATGGGTCTTATTACCTTGTCGACAACCGCGAACTAAAGGATAGACCCAACGAGGATCATAAGCGTAAGCGACGTGACCCGTATGATGACTACCCGGAGCTTGATCGGCCATGGAACATAGCACAACTATGTACCTTTTACACTTAGTATTTTTTATCTAATTGTGTACCTCTTATATGATCAATGAAATAAAGCTCTTTGATTCACTCATATTTCTGAGTCTTTTACCTCCTTTAGTGTTCATTTTTGGATCATATAAAACCCTTATGCATAAGTCTTGCGTTTGCACTTGTGAAAATTCCGCCTACGGGCGTTAGCTTAAGTTTTCTGGTCTACACGTTCTTTGTCGTTTTTATGTGGATTCTGGAGTAGTGACTTTTGGCACTTATTATCGGTGATTTTGTGCTTGGGTTATTGACGGTGCCATTGGGCATAATCAACCTAAGCGCATGGTTCCGGCAACGAGTCTTCCGACTCACGAAAAGTCAAGCATAAGAACCAAAGTAATGGATAAGCCAGCACTTGCTTAAAAAATATATACATGCTGGAAATTAGTTCTTAAGTGGCAGGACATAACAACCATTGTTTTCCGCCTTAAGTTACATCGCCAAGTTTTTCGCGCATACACCAAAGGTGAAACAGAAATTACAAAGTGTTTTTTATTCTTTGGGCGCAGGAGACTTGGAGGCAGCATCGTCACCAGCCGGAGAATCACCCTCAACGTCGGCGTTGTGATGAGACTCGGAGGAATCTTGGTTGACGCTATCGATGGTGTTCCTAGGCACGAAGACGTCAACGTCCACCAACTCGTCAACTCTGGTATCATAGCCCGCGAGTGATGACAAGATGGCTTCATGATCAACCTCCTTGTCGTCATCGTCAATGTCGGGGATGCCAGAGGTCACTGTGTCGATGTCGGCATCTTCGTAGTGTGCCTTCACCATTGACAGCGTCATCCTTGCGCCAGCCCGTGCACATGAAGCTTTCCAGCTTGTGACACGCTCGAGGGCTCGGCGCAGAATCTCCGAGTACTTCGTCACGGAGTCTGAGGCCTTGATGTATATCTAGAGGGGCTTAGCTATCTCTTTGGCCTGGGTGATGGCAGTGTTGATGAAGTTGCCGACATGAACTATGCATTCCTTGTCCAAAGGAGGCGAGCGAGTTAAACCCATAGGAGCTGCAAATTCCGACAAGGAGCGCATGAGTTCAATAAACTCTAAGTATCCAGACTACAGAAATACAAGGCGGAGGAAACTTACTGAAGATGCTGGCCTTGGCTTGCTAGAGGGTGTCCGCTAGGGATTCCTTCTCCTGTTGGAGGAGCTTAAACGCCTCGTTGTGGCGTTGGTTTTGCTCATCAGCAACTTGCTTCTGATCTTTTAAGATCGCAAGCTCCTCCTTCAAGCGATTGATTTCCGCGGAGGCGGAATCCTGCAGGGCCTTCATGGAATCCTCGTGCATTTTCAGCATCTCCTTCCTCTCCTCCTTAAGGATCTTGTTCTCGCTGTCCAGCTGCTGGATGTGCTTGGACTGCTCGACAATGTCCTTGGCCTTGGCGACATGTTCTGCATGTCGGAGAAAACAAAGTACACAGTGAGTACTCGGAGATTGTGGGCACAAAAATAAGACAGAAATGCGCAAAAAGAAAACAAACTCTTGTTTTTGATGATCTGTTCCTTCAAGATGGCAGTTTTACCCTTTTCGGCTTCAATATCTGCGCGCATCTTCTGATACTTTTCGTTGGCCATGCCCCTCCGAGCATTCTCATTCTGTGGAAACAAGTATAAAGTTAAATCGTTGTTTGGTCTGCTTGGAACATCTAGTCGGAGACTTTCCACCTAGATGCTCGGGGGCTACAGCGAGAGTTTTTAACTTAGAAATATGCTTAGCTTTTCTTTAAGCATCTAGTCAAAGCTAATTTAGTTCTCGATTAGAAGCTTGGGGGGCTACAGTATAAAGTTTTTAACTCGGAATCTGCTTAGCTTTTCTTTAAGCATCTAGTCGGAACTAATTCAGTTACAACTAAAGGCTTGGGGGTTATAGTATTGAAATTTATAAACACTGCTTATGCTACTCTTAAAGCATCTAGTCGGAGTAATTCATTCCATCTAAATGCTTGGGGGCTACAGTGAGAGTTTTTTCTAACTTAGTCACTCTTAGAGCATATAGATGCAAAACCTATGGTTTTCCGTCTACATCCTCGGGGCCTACAGTGGGATACTCGTATGAAATGCAAAAGGCAAAGTAAAAACTTACAAGTGCAATAATCTTGAGGTTTGTAGCACTCTCGGCTAATAAAAATACTGGTTTTCCGTCTACATCCTCCGGAGGGTATCCCTTCATTATAGTTGTAACCATGGAATAGGATCCTAATAAAAATACATGCATAAAAGGTCAGTGATCGAAACTAGCCTCAGAGGAACCTTCCCATTTTATCTAACCAGGAAAATTAGCCTCCTCCAGACAATGGATATCCTTAACAAAAGGCACTATTTATATCATAATCTACACGTAGCAGTACAGTTTCGTGGTAGTGTGATCTGTTTCACAACACCGCAAGAGTGATATTAAAACGGGAAATCTATGTTCAGGGTGTTCTATATTTGTCCAAACCTAGCGGGCTCATGCTAGCCCTCCAATCGATATCGTGCGTCCCGCACGTCCATACCGAGTCTGCTTCGTCCCCTTCTCCCGTTCCTCTTTCCCCAATTGAATGGACAATGCATTCCCCCGTAGGAGGGCCCCCGGCACCATCTCTGCTCTCCATTTATTGGAGATTCGTGTTGTGTGTTTTACAAAATAACCCTCCCACCTCATCTTTTAGGTCTGCTGTAGTTTTTCTATCTAACCCCTAACGTTTTCGGATATTCTAAATTTTTTGACGTTTGTTTGTCTCCTCACAATCGATAGCCTTCTACACGTTCCTGTTTCTTTTTCACCTCATTTTTTCTCGTACAATTTCACGAATATTCAACATTTTTTATTCTGAAAATAAAACATGCGTAATTTATTTTTTCAACAATCTCTTTTGATGATTTTTATTTTTTTACTTTTTATTTAACAATATTTAGACACTCTTACTTTGTTTCATCTTAGATTCAGAAGTTTCATACAAGATTCACACGTTTTACAAACTTGTTTCTGCCAAGAGATATTCATATAATATTTTCACAGAATACATGCATAATGTCTGTTTCTTTTTCAACTTATTTTTTCTTGCAAAATTCAGGGATAATCAACATTTTTTATGTACACAGAGAAAATATTATTTCGTCGTTGTTTGTCTCCCCACTTGTTACATCGAGAAAATATTATTTTTTTAATTTACCACTATCCAGGGTGTGTGGTTTAATGGTTGCTGACAGTGTACAGAACTACAACTACAAGTACAGGATGAACCGTAAAACTATAGAAATACATTGTTCTTGACAACGGTGGGATTCTTGAAAGATTTTTAGTTATAGTATATTTTTAATTTATTAATTATCCGTTTTTAGTTACAATATAGTTTCATAAAAAGAAATTCACATATATTTATTCAAAATTTATCTCTTAACATCTATGAATCTTTACAAAATATTTTCACGGATTTTTTTCAAATAGCCATACGAACATTCATATTATTTTTTCAAGGTCAATTTTATTAAGGATTTTGCAACTATAAAATTCATGGACGTTTCAATCCACTCTTATCACATATTTTCTAAATTCATGCAAGAAACATGAAAAATTCATGTAAAATCCACCAAAATCTATAGGATTCAACATGGTTCCATACAATATTTTTCAACAATTTAGAAATTGATTTTCTATAATCTGCATCAACCAAGATTAATACCAAGAACGTTTTATACAAGATTCACGAGATTTCACACACTATCTAATATGATTTCATAACAATTTTTTAACACTATCTCACTGTCACTCCTCTCATTAATAGATCTACCATGATTTTTATTTGCAACACTATCTCCCATTAACAATTTTTTAACACTATCTTCCAGAATATTCGTACTTCCAAATTTGGGAAAAGCAATTTGGATAAAATGGAATCAGTCCAAGGTTATTTAATCAGAGAACTAAAACTATGTTTGATCTTGACTGATTCATACAAGATAATTTAGGTACCAATATTTTCGGTAGCAATATTCAACAATTTTTTATGTACATTTTTAATTCTGAAAATGAAACATGCATAATTTGTTTTTTCAACAATCTCATTTAATCATTTTTATTTTTGTACTTTTTATTTAACAATATTTAGTCACTCTTACTTTGTTTTATCCTAGATTCAGAAGTTTCATACAAGATTCACACGTTTTACAAACTTGTTTCTGCCAAGAGATATTCATATAATTTTTCCACAGAATACTTGCATAATGTTTGTTTATTTTTTTCCTCATTTATTCTCGCAAAATTTCAAGAATAATCAACATTTTGTTATGTACAGTTCAGGAATAAGATTAATAACAAGAACGTTTCATACAAGATACACACAAGGTTCACGAGATTACTCACAATTTCTAATCTCACTCATATATTTTTTTCATAGAAAACAACATTTCCCTCAGATTCTTGACCGAAATCATTTTCGTTTTCCCTCTTTTTTTATGTTTCATACATAGATCCATAGAAGATTCATACCATGATCCATACAAAAAAAATTGAAGGATGTTTCATACAAAGATCAACCTTAAATAAACTAACCTTCAAAATTTATCTGTTAACATGTATGATTCATATAATTCTTCTAAAGATTATCAATGTTGCATGTATGTTTCGATCGAAAATTCGACACCCGTATATCTGGTACTTGTCGTTGGCCATGCCCCTCCGAGCATTCTCATTCTGTGGAAACAAGTATAAAGTTAAATCGTTGTTTGGTCTGCTTGGAGCATCTAGTCGAAGACTTTCCACCTAGACGCTCGGGGGCTACAGCGAGAGTCTTTAACTTAGCAATATGCTTAGCTTTTCTTTAAGCATCTAGTCGGAGCTAATTTAGTTCTCGATTAGAAGTTTGGGGGCTACAGTATAAAGTTTTTAACTCGGAATCTGCTTAGCTTTTCTTTAAGCATCTAGTCGGAACTAATTCAGTTACAACTAGAGGCTTGGGGGTTATAGTATTGAAATTTATAAACACTGCTTATGCTACTCTTAAAGCATCTAGTCGGAGTAATTCATTCCATCTAAATGCTTGGGGGCTACGGTGAGAGTTTTTTCTAACTTAGTCACTCTTAAAGCATATAGATGCAAAATCTATGGTTTTCTGTCTACATCCTCGGGGCCTACAGTGGGATACTCGTATGAAATGCAAAAGTCAAAGTAAAAAACTTACAAGTGCAATAATCTTGAGGTTTGTAGCACTCTCGGCTAGCAGCTTGCCGAAGGAAATGCTATTTCCTCGCAATATATCCGCTTGTCGGAGTAGCTCCTCAAGACCGCACGTCGGAGATGACGGTACTCCTCCAGGAACCAGAGTTGTGTTACTCGGCGTGAGCGCCGGGTAAACTATCTTCAGAAACTCAAAGGGTTTCTGGGGAGTAGGGGCACCGCCTTCGGCAGAGGTATCAGCCTCTACCACCGCCTTTCCTCTACCGATGGCATCCTTAGCCAGAGCTTCAGCCATTTGTAGAGCAGTGCTCTCCTGCGTCGCCTGCTCGCCGACAACAGCGAGTTCGGTAGAAGCGCCAGAATCCACTTCCATGGAGGAAGGGCTTGGTGCCTCCTTGGCCTGAGAGCTTGTCGGGGCAGAGGAGGGCTTGACGGTAGGAGTAGCAGGGGCGATGGCGGGGGAGGAGTCGTGATGCAGCATGTCCTTGATATTTCTAGAAGCCCCCAAAGTTTTGGAGGACTTCTTAAGGCTGGTCGTGGCTTTCTTCCTGAAACGTGCAAAGTGCATAAGTACAGCAACAAGACAGATAAATAGACAATGTCGGAGAATGAGAAGCTTACACTAGGGGGGTGCTTTGGCAAAAATCCCGGTGGCTTTTCTCTTTTCCGCCTCTAGGGCGGCGGTAGTCTTCTTGGAGGCTCCACCCTCCGTCTTCTTCTTCTTGCCTCCGTCGGCAGCGTCAGAGGTGGAGCTCTTCCGCTTTCGCGCCAACGGGACATCATCGTCGGACACGACCGTGACTTCCTTCATCTTTGGATCATAGATTTGGGTAGCCACGTTGCCCTCATCTAGATCGCTAAGCTGTTAAGTGAGAAATCACCGTGTTAGATAAGATGGTATTGGCAAGACGGAAAAACTGGAGCAATGTCGTACACGGAAAATAAAACATCTACCTTTGGGCACTTGCCGTCTACAAACATGTCGTAGGTGGTGGTGAAGCCACGCTTCTTATCCTTCACCTTGACGATGTCCTTCAGGCGAAGCTTGACGGAGTCGCTCGAGAAGTTATCCACGGAGATCCGGAGGGTATCCCTTCGATCACTGGTATACTCGTGCATGAACTTCACGTGGTGCTGCAGAGGTTGGATTCGCCTGATGAACCAGCACATGGCTAGGTCCAAGCCGGTCAAACCCGTCTCTACGAACCATTTGATCCGCCTTATTGCACGAGAAGCATCGAGGTCGGAGGAAAGGGAGGCATGGTATCTCCATGTAGAAACTTCGGCGGCGGCTCCATCCACGAAGTCCGGGTACGTCACTTCTCGGCCCGCCAAAGGAATGTCGGGGCCGTAGAAGTACATCTGCTGCCAGTTTTTGCAGGACTCATGGCCGACGATGTCGGGGAACCGCCGGCCAGGTCGAATCTTGAAGCTTATGGTGCCGCAGTTCCTAAGCTCCTCCCTACTATGTCCGGCTTCACGCTTGACGGTGAAGAAGTACACAAACAAGTCTAACCTAGGCCTTATCCCTAGGTAACCCTCGCAAAGTGCCGCGAAGTTGCTAAGCACTAAGATGCTATTGGGGGAGAGGTTGTGGGGCTGGACCTTGTAGTGGTTTAAGACGGAGAGAAAGAAGTGGGAGATGAGCAAGGAAACGCCGCATACTAGCTGAGCCTTGAGGTACACCTTTTCTCCGACTTGGGGAGAAGGTGTCACCTCGCCGGCCGGCGCCGCCCGCCAGGCGAGCCCCTCCATCGCGGGAAGGTAGCCTTCGGCGACCATCTCCTGGATGTCGCGGTCGGTGATGTCCGAGCCCCGCCAGTCACCCTTATGCGAGTCTGGCTCTTCTTCCAGTGGTTCCAGCGCCGCCATATTATGGTCGCCGTCGGTGGTCTCGATCACCGCCGATGCAGGGATGACCAGGCCCTCTGGGGGCACGACGACGGAGCTCGCCGGCTTCGTCGCGGCTTCGCTCGACGCTGCCATCGATGGGGAGGAGCTGTTGCTGGCCATGGAGTGATGGAAGGATGCGACTGATGGGAGCTAGGGTTTTCGAGGTTTCTCACAGAGAGCTCGAGGAGGCGTGCGGCTGGAGGAAGAAGACGATGACGCGAGAGGAATGAGGTAAAAAGTGGAAAATGCCCCACGGTTACTATTTATCATCCTCTGTGTCAAGATTCGTGCAGCTAATCGGATGGTTGCCGCGTAGACGACGTGTTCGTGAACGTGCACGGTAATTTCGCCACGTCTCCAACCGCCGCCGCCAACGGTTCGTATCGCTCGTGCGGGAAAATCGGATATGATTGCGTTCTCTGCATGTGTGAGTTACGAGGCGTCGCTGACCTAAGCCTACGTCGTCATAGCTGACACAGGTAGATGAGCCGTCGCATCGAAGATTCCGGCATGGACGGATTTAATCCGACTACGGAAGAGTACGATGGAAGATTCAGCATTTCTCCGGCTTACAAAACAAAGACGGAGAAAACCTTGCAGGGTTCTTTGGGAGGATTACAAGATGTTGCTTGACGATTTGCCGACACCCATCTAGACAGAGCATTCCATGTGAAGAGGCAAGACGGCGCAAGATCTCGAAGTCCTCCGGGGGCTACTATTGGGGATATGCTATATGGGTATCCTTATAGCATGTCTCTTATCCGACTAACCCGGGTGGCCCATAGTCGGTAGTGTGGCCTATGGCCCGGGCCAGATTAGGTGGATCCGAAGGAGGCCCATGCCGGATAAAGGAAGGCTACGGTGGAGTCACCAGCGTACCCGGAGCCTTGGAGTGTAAGATACACAAGACTAGTGATAGAAGGTGTAGGACTCTGTAACCTGTCCGGCTAGGACTTTTCCCTATAACCCTAGGACCTAGCGACTATATAAGTCGGGCCTATGGAAGCCTTTAGGATATAACTTCAGACAACCTCGCACAGCGAACCTATCTCTGTAACTCGGCGTATTGCCCTTATAGTGATTTATAGCAGGAGTAGGATTCCGCCACCGTTGTGGGATCTGAACCTGGGAAAGCTGTGTTACCTCGTACCCGTCAACCGTCCGCCTTACCCCACGTGTCTAAACACGCACTGTGAGGACCCTTTCATGGCGTACTCGTCGGCAATACCACGACAGAGAGCTCCTTGTCAAAGTTGGCGTGGACGTCTTCCTGAAGGATGTACAACCCCATGATGTACATGGGGAGGCTAGAAAGGCAGGCGTCAATGAGGATGGTCTTGCTCCCTTTGGAGGTAAATCTGCCTTGCCATGGCTCGGATTTCACCTTTACCCGACCCATAAGGGGCTCCAGGTCCCTAGATAGGATTCTGGTGTCCCTGATTGGCATCCCCAGGTAATTCAGGGGGAAGGTTGTCAGCCAACAATTCAGGTTATCAACAATCATATGTTGCTCGTCCAAGGAATAACCGAGCACCATCACTTCACTTTTGTCAAAGTTAATTTTGAGGCCGGACATGGCCTTAAAGCAGAGGAGCGGGAATTTCAGGTTGATGATGTCTTGATCCGACCCCTCCATCATAAGCATGGTGTCATCCGCATATTGGAGGTGGGTAACTCCCCCTCCAGGGATCCGACCCCTCCACCATAAGAATGGTGCGTCAACCTCATACCTATGTACTAGGTACCATAAAATGGAAAAAAATAGGGTGTCAAGTGGGATGGATGTCGACATCCTAAAAGAGATATACTCCATCCGTTCTAAAATATAAGATGTCTAAGGATTAATTAAATGTTAAATCTTACTAATTTTGACTAAATATTAAGAAAAAAATACTATCTATATGTACAATATTAAATGGACATATTAGTGAAATATAAGATGTCTAAGGATTAATTATGGTGAATCTATTGATACATATATTAGGTATTATAAATATTCATAATTTTGTGTATAAACTTGGTCAAACTTAGAAAACATTAAGTTTTAACTGATACTTAGGCGTCTTATATTTTGGAATGGAGGAAATACTATGTAAAATAATGGAAACCACTTGCGCGTGAAAGTCAGAAAATCACGTAAGCGACGGCGATGAGAATTTTTGAAAATCAAAATCCAGGAGAAGTAGAATTTGCTAGGGCCCACATGTAATTTACACAAACAACTTATACTTTCTGCTAAGGGTAACCCCTCCCAATATAATTTCCGAAAATAGTTAACCCACTTTTAGAGGAACATAAGTCCGAATGATGAAGTAGGCTTATGCGTTTGACGACTTCGAAATATTTAAGAGAAATGCCTATACTTAGCTAGCTTGTGGTTATTGCTTCTCTTTTTAATAGGGATGGGTCCCCAAGGATCTAAAAGCTCCTTTTATATTTTGACGGTAGGATTATAATTTGCAAAAATCCTAGAAAGAAAAAATAATAAGAAGAAGGACCCACACTTTTATTTAATTCGATACGCTCTCAAACATCTTTTGGATCACTCCGAACACCTTTCCTCTTCCCATGCGCATTCGTTTGAG
This sequence comes from Avena insularis, assembly GCA_023614405.1. Lineage (NCBI taxonomy): Eukaryota > Viridiplantae > Streptophyta > Magnoliopsida > Poales > Poaceae > Avena > Avena insularis. The sequence continues at coordinate 21,141,044 of CM042689.1, read as the reverse complement.
GGTTGCACCGTGCGGGCCTCAACCTCAGGTTCGCAGTCCTCACCACCTAGGCCCACGCGGCGCTGGGCATGTGCCTCTGGAAGCTCGAGATCCTGCGGCGACCCCGCGGCAACGGCGCTCGAGCGGCGGCAAGTCGGGCTCACCGCGTAGGCAGTCTCACTAGAATGGGGCAGCATGGTCGCGGTGCACGTCGTGACCACGGTGTCTAGCCTTCCGAGGGTCATCTTGTGGACGCTCACCGGCCTCGGCTTGGTCCCGGCATGCTACTTGTTGTTTGTTGCCCGTCGCCGTGATTATCATACGGACATGTGAGGACCCCTCTGTTGACCGGTGGAGGCTGCTTGGTTTAGTCCTACCTCGCCTACGGGAGGAGGTCACATCCAGCTTATAAGGGAGAGATTCCTTCCTCCTTTTAGTCCGGGTTTTTTGGATGGAGTGGACTCTCTTCTTATTGTTGGGCCGTGAGCGCATAAACGTCCAGAACTTGGGCTGAGTACTAGGCTAACCAAGTGAACGCTAACATCTGGTATCAGAGCCAGCATCATCATGCCTTGGGGATTCTCAATGGGATGGGATGTGAGGACCACTCTGTTGACCGTGAAGGCTGCTTGGTTAGTCTCACCTCATCTATGGAAGGAGTCCACATCCAGCTTATAAGGGAAAGATTTCTTTCTCCCTTCAGTCTGGACTTTTAGAATAAAGTGGGTTTTCTTCTTATTATTGGGCCGTGAGCGCATAAATATCCAAGACATGGGCCGATTACTGGACTAATCAAGTGGATGCTATCACAAGACTGTCAGGTATACTACTTGTTGTTTGCCGCCCGTCGCTGCGATTATCATAGGGACAACGCCGGACGGTGGCCGGAGAAGGACCTCCACGAGCTGTCCCCGGAGCAGAGGGTTTGAACTACGCATCGAACGGAAGTAGCAATCGTTACATTTTCCTCCTATCAATGTTCTGAAAATTATTTTTGGTTAACTGGTCTGCAGTCGTTGTCACCAAAATCGATGGCCAATATTGGTGTACCGTTTCTCTATATAGTTCAAATGCAATTTGTGAGACTCCCACGACCTTTCTGTCCCGTTTTCATGTGTCTTTTCACGGGCCGGCAAATCCGCAGTAGGGTGACACAGTTGTCACAGTACGTACCAGAGCCAAACCGTAAATTCAAGATGGAAATCATAATAAAAAAAAGAAAACGATGTAGCCAAAAAAATCAATGTTTTTGCCTTGTATATTCAGGAATTTCTTCGGGAACGTGGGCTCTTGTAGAAAACCATCAGCTCAGCTGCATCCAAATAACACTTGTATTGTTTATGACAACTTTTGTGTGGAAGTGTTTGACCATGAAATTTCTTAGTTCGGATTTATAGATGATCTAGATGGATTATAATGATGGTATTTGAATTTGAGAAATTTATACCTTAAGGTGTGCTTAAGTTACTATTCAAGCAAGCTTAGTATAGAAATACAGTATTATACTAACATAATGGAAATATACCCGTACAATACTAATCAGAAAAAAAACTGATCAGAAAGAATTTGGTTGACCGTGAGATTATAGCCTGGATGGAATGTTAACCTACCTAGTAGCTACTCCCTCCGATTTCAAAATATAAGATGTTATAGATTTGTGAAGAAAATGAATCTAGCTTCTTTTAGTGTATAAATTCATTCCAAAGTTGAGTGAACGTACGTACTAAAGCAAGTCTAGATTTCACAAACATAAAACATCTTATATTTTAAAACGGAGGGAGTAAATTATCTATTTAATTATGACACATGAATAGGACAAAACAAACTATGTCCAATTACAAAAAAAAAAATACTCCCTCATTCACGGATGTAAGACATTATAAATATTTTACAGTAGAAGCTACACTACAAAATGAGTCGCTACATAATAAAAAATGTCTAGATACATGTGTTTTAGTAATAGAATGTCTTGCATTACTGAACGGAGGAAGTATATTATATGGCCACCTATCTTATTTGGAATCACAAGTTTAAACGACTTGAACACTTGGTAAACAAACCGAAGTCTGAAATTTGTGGGATATCTAGACTCAACATGTGTTGTGATAAGTCCTAGGAATAAAAAGCAGACCAAACCTCAATTTCTTACAATTATACCGTCTCGGAGATTTAAAGAGAAATGTCACAACTTAATTAGGAGGTATAAACTAAAATTCACTTAGAATATAAAAATAAACCTCGAATCGGGCTTTTGTCCCGCTATATTAATATAGCCAACACCGATACAACGATACGGCTGCTGGGGCTACGGCACAAACTAGCCCAAACAAAAAAGAAACAAAGAGAAAACAATGCCAACAATGCCAGATCGACTAAACGATGATGGCTCACCACCGATGCGCCCTCCGACTCAGACCCACCACACTCCTGAACCTTCGAAGCATCGTGTATCAAGCAAAACTTTCAAGAAGGACTGCGACGCTGCTGCTCGGAGTTGTCCTAGGGTTTCCCCCGTACGCGGAGGTGAGAGGGGAAGGGGTACACCCAGCTTCCTCAAGAGGGAAAGGCGATATCCGTAGGCGTCACCTCGTTGATGTCGGCAGACCGACAGGGATTTCTCCCGACCCCAAAACTCCTCTACCCCGAATGTTTCGTAGGCTTCTACCCTCCACTCCTCCCACCAACTAGCGCAACCACAATCTTGAGGCCACCATCGTCGTCTCACTGTGAACACCAACACGAGGCCTAGGAGACGGAGAACGGATAGCGGGTCAGGACTCGGGGGAGGCAGCACCACCGCGATACGGGAGGAAATAGCCTCCACCACTTTCAGGGTAACCGACCGGACGCAGCAGCAAAAACATATCAGGCCTGGTAAGCCTGGCTAGGCCTAGATTGGGTCCGCAAAGCCCGTGCCGCCATGCTGTAGTAGGCACGCAGCAGCCTAGACACCGCCCAATGACCATCTCCAAGACGTGCCGCCACCAACCCCGCCCGACCTGACAGACAATAATTATTGAATATTTTATTCCAAAGCAAATAGGCGTTTTCAGTCACTCGTACGACAGTGACCAAGCCGATCGAGCTGGGCTGATCAGTTGTTTGACGCCGCAGCTGCAGCGGCAGCCATCTTTGCCTGCTTCATCTTGGCGAACTCAACAACCCCGTCCACGTCCGGCAGGGCCGCCTTGGCAACATCGAGCTCGGTGAACCGCGCCGCCCACGCGGCCAGGAGCGGGGTCTTGTCACCGCCCAAGAATTCCTCTCCGGACATCACCTCCGCCGCCTTCAGCCACGAGAGCTGGCACCCCAGCGCCAAGTCCACCAGCCCGACGCTGGTCCCGCCGAAGAAGCCTTCCCCGTCGGAGCACTTCGCGAGAGCCCCCTCCATGGTCTCCAGTGCCACGAACAGCGCCTTCTTCCCTTCCGATTTCTCCTCCTCTGTCTTGCCCCTGATCAGCATCGTGGCCCACGACGCCAGCACCTGCGCACCGCCCTCACATCACAAATGGCGCCGTGTAGTAGGTGACTGAAATGAAAGAACTGATGGTCATACCTTGTCGTCGGCGTAGGCGGCCCAGAAGCGAGCAGTGGCTCGTTCGTACGGGTTGGCGGGGAGGATGGCCGGGCCGGTGGCGGCGAACGCCTCGTCGAGGTACTCCACGATGAGGTTGGACTCGCAGACGGGCACGCCGTTGTGGATGAGCACCGGGATCTTCTTGTGCACCGGGTTGGAGCTCAGCAGGAGCTCGCTCTTGCTGGCGAGGTCCTCCTCGGCGTACTCGTAGCTCAGACCCTTGAGGGCGAGCGCGAGCTTCACCCTGGTAACGAACGCGCTTGGCCATGTGCCCAGCAGCTTCAGGTCGTCTCTACCGGCCATGGTGCAAGATCGAGATGTGTGAAGGCTGAGATCGTTTCTTTCAGATTGTCTTGCGTTTGGGTGCTTGTGGAGTTGATCTCACGGTAGGAGGAATTATATAGCGAGAACTTCTTTTTACAGTTGCGTGTATGTGCCGGTGTCCTCTACACCACTCATTCTCGCTAGGGATCCACCCACGTGCTAATTCTCTCTCTCCACCCACACCCACGTGCTAATTCTCTCTCTCCCCCAATGGAAGCGCTGATTGGATATCGACCTCCTCTATCGGTCTCAACCTCATACTCCCTCGTCACATAGTCCTCCGTCCCAGAGTATAAGTCACGATCTTATTTTCAGATTGTCCTGCATATGAAACAAATAAGGCATAATTTTGCATTAATTGAAGTTAATTAGCACATGCAGCCCGCATCTTTCTCTCCTCCATATGCATCGGTTTGACATGTCCACCATGCATGCAGTAATTATGGGACTGATTTTATTAGCTGTACCAGATACGAAACATTACAGTCCGGCCAAATTAGTCACAATTTCAGCCCCAATCATGTTAAGCCTTGGGCCAAAATATAGGATTGTGACTTACGCTCTAGGACGGAGGGAGTACGCATGCAGCATAATGGATGTTCACCTCCTAAAGCAGATGTACTCCCTTGGTCCAAAAATTAGTGATTTAAATTTGTCTAAATTCATATATATCTACACAATAATACGCGTCTAAATACATATGAATTTGGACAAATCAAAATCACTTATTTCTAAATGGAGATATGTAAAATAATTAACCCACTTTTTAGCGGAATTTGAGACTGAATGATAAAGTGGATTTATGCAATTTGACGACCTCCAAATGTTTAAAAGAAATGCCTATACTTACCTTGTGGTTACATATTAGGGGTGGGTTCCGAAGAACCTACAAGCTGCTTTGTATTCTCGCGGTGGGATTACATTTTGTGAAAAGCCTGAAAAGAAAGAAAATGACAAGGACCCACACTTCTAAACAAAGAGATCCTGAAACAAAGAGGGACGCGAGACCCATCGAAAAAACGCCCTCTCCTCCTCATGACCTGAGTCGCTTGCTGGCGGCCCAGGCCGCGCCGCTCTCCCCTCAGCGGCCCTCCCCCCATACCTTCCCTTCCGCCGTCGCCGGCTTGCTTATGCGGGCTCGGCTGGCCAGGCGCCAGCGGCCGCATCTAAGCTGACAGCGGTCCAGCTCAACGGCGCGGGGCGACCTGGTGCCATGGATGGTAAGCGCGGCGGCGGAGCTCCGGTAGTGGCGATGGTGGCGGGGCTGGTTCGGTGGAGCCCGAGTGTCAGATCTAGGCCCTTTGGGCCTGATCTTGGTTAGCCGGGCAGGCTGGGCTCGACCTTGTTACCCCGGGTTGACTGACGAGCGGTGCGGGATGGGTGGCGGCGACAACGTCGCGCTTGCTGCTGCGTGGCGGCAGAAGCTTCACGGGTCCATCTGGGTCCGGCCGGGTCTATGGTGCCGATCTAGAGGGTAGCGGCAACAGTGGTCTACGTGCAGCAGCGTGGTGGCGGTGACTTTACGGGCCCTTTCAGGGCTCGGCCGGGCCTGGTGTGTCCCTGCTGTTGCGTCCGGTCGGCACCCGCCAATGGCGGTGGAGGATGTCCTCCAGATGACTGTGTTGCTGCCGCCTTCCGGCTCCAATAGCTTGGTGTGATCATGCTGACGCGTCCGGCCGGCTACCGTCTATGGCGGTGGAGGTTGTTCCCTCCCGCGTGGTTGTGTTACCGTCGTCCTGTCTTCGGCTGTCTTTTCTCAGTCCGGTCGGCCTCGCAGCGGTTGCCATGGTGAGACGACGATGGTGACACAAAACCGTGGTGGCGTTTGTTAGTGGGTGAAAAGCTTGGTGGAGCGCTACGGATTGTTCGGGAATGTGGTTTTTTGGGTCGGGAGAAATCTCTGTCGTCATGGCACCGACGCGGCGACGCTTGCGAGTGTCGCCATTCCTTCCTGAAGGGCGTCTGGGGTACCTCTTCCCCACAACCCATAGCGTACAAGGGGAAACCCTAGGACTAGTCCGAGCAGCAGCGGCGTTGTCGTCGTTTTCCTTCTTGAAGGTGTTGCTTGGTACGCGACGATTCGGAGTGCTAGGATCGTGGTGGGACTACTCCGGAGGGCGCAGCGGTGGCGTGTCATCTTCGTTTTCGTTGATCCGCCAATGTTGGCATTCTTCTCTTTTTTTCTTTTTGCTTCTTTTGGGCTTATTGTGCTGTCTGCCCCAGCTGTGGTATCACATATTGTATCGGGTTTTGCTATATTAATATAGCGGGGCGAAAGCCTATTTCTCGAGATATCCTGAAACAAATCTAAGAAATGTGATTGAGTCCTCCAATGCACCGACAAATAGAACACAACCGTTCAAGCCAGCTTTGTTGTCCCCTTGGACGACCAATTGGGGTGGCGCCACAATTGAGGAAGAGTAGCCACCGTCACGTGGCTCAGAAGGGCCGCCTTTCGGCCTGAAGAAGCAAAAGCAGGACAGTTGATATTGCCACACGACATGATTAACTCTATATATATCCTAATTCGATTAAGTAAATATTATATGATCAGAAGATATGTATACACCGGCAACCCAACAAATTGTCCAAGATATTTTGTGTCAAAAAAATAAGTTGTCCAAGATATGCAAACTAATCCTACAAGTTGCAAAATAAGGTCAAATGGTCATAAAACTTGTGATGCAGTGCAAAATTGATTCAAATGATCCAATAAAAATTTATAAGCGCCATGGTAGGGACACTCAAATCGGCGATCTAAAGCGGCAACTCGCGAGTAGCGATGGACACTACAACACACATGTGGATGATGAGCAAACTCTAACACCAACAAAAAATTCTCACGGTTTAGCAAGCATTAACCAGAAACGGATGAGTCCAAGAGAAGGATCAAGCTAGAATTCGAACTGGGTAAAAGATTGGTCAGGTACTAGCTGCTGATTTGACGACATACTACAGACGTAAAGGCTTCGCTGATAGATGTTACCAGGGACGGAAGAAATCAAATAAAGTTTACGAACTCCCATTATGTTTGTTCTGAGTTAGAAAACAATATCGGACCCATAAAAGAACAACTGTGATATATCTTTACTATTAAAAAGAAGTTGGTGTTGGTATGTCCACTTTGACATCAAACATCCACTTTGACATCAAATATTGAAACAATCTAGATCGTCCGATTTTTTGCACATCCAATACGTTTGTAAACAGCAGTTAAGGAAGTATATTATGTAGCATCAATTAGGAGATATGCTAATCATCTGTTTCCCCTAAAATTTCTTGCGTGGGACAAGAGAAAAAATGAAACAATAGTAACCCCCGATTGGTTTCATCCTTAAATTTTGAAACAAATCGAATCAATTACTAACCAGAGATCGTTTTCATCCTATTATTAGTTTGGAAAAAAAACAATCTAGCATTAACTCGCGGGATGTATTCCCAGCTGTATCCATGGAGACGCATGCAACAAGTCCAAATGTAAGCGAGGCGCCAATGCCCCAGATATTTAACAGGCGACCTTGGCTGTAAAAAAATTGACTGAAAGATCGTTTTATCGGACACCAATATTTTCACACAATTCAATTTTATGAGCACACAAGTTTTCTTTTCTATGAGCGAGGCGTGCAACAGAATAAAAAGGAGAGGTTGTATCTCCCACTTGGCATTCTCTTCATTCTCTCTCGTGAGACCACATAAATACATCACCAGCAAAACTGGTGGATTTTCTTTTGCGGAACTCAATCCGAGAAAGGGAAGAATATGTATCTAATCTTATTTAAGATTACGACTAGATAGTTCTAGAGCAAGTTCGACAATCCCGCCTCGCCTTAAACTCCTAGGATGAATTGGTCCGCGTCCACGTTCCCAGCTCAGCCGGCATGACCTTAGAGACACACAATAGAACTTGGGGTCTATCCGCAAGTTTGCATAAAGAAAATGAATCTTCGATTTTTTTATTAATACATGGTATTTACTCAGAAAAGCGAATCTTAAAATTTTTATTAAGACATATTTACGAAAAAGTGAATCTTTAAATTTTCATCAAGACATATATTCATATGTTTCATAGACTGCTCCTAATGACATATTCACAAGGACCAAGCAGGTTCATGGTATGGCCTAGGGCCCTTCACCATCCGAGGCTGAGTAGATGATATGCACAATTTAACGCATGACCTGAGTAGATCATATCAGATGAAAATAATAGCGGGTTGGCAATGTAAGGTGTGGTAGATATAGAATAGAAGCAAATTAGATCAGATCTTATTGCACAAACACGATATTATTTTTGATCCAGACTATAGATAGGTTTGATTTTGATCAATTTTATCATTAAATAGACAAAATGCCATTCATAAGCTTTTTTGAATCAATGAACGTATATAAAATCATTATACTCCATAACTAAAATCTCCAAGGTGTAGCTACTTACAATTATACGAGTAAGCTAAGATAAAACAAAAAAAACTCTTTTAATGAAATTTCTGAATGGTGCCCAACAGAAAACAGAAAAAACCACACAAAAGTGTGTACCTACAATAATCATGTATGAAAAAAAACCCTGAGTTTGAGCAAGGTGGAACCTTAATTGTCTTATAACACTACAAGCTGTCTTTTTTATACACATGAGTATTCACATTCATTACATATCACATCATATATGTTGCGGGTAAACAAAAGACCGTAGCAGTACATGGGTATTCATCTAGTAATTCCTAAAAACATAGTTGAAGAAAATGAAGACATTCACCCCACAAAAAAAACCATCTTACATTTCAAAACCGATGGCTAAAATTACCAAAGCACTAGGCACAGCCGTTGAAGCATCACATGCATGGATGGACTCCGCTCATCACAACAAAAAGATCATGAATGATGACATTTTTTATGTATGTAACATTTTTTAGTAGTGCAATATTGCTTTGCAACATGTCTTCGTTGTATCTATAACAACTTTCAAAGTGTAGTCATGTTTTGAACAATATATGTAGCAAAAAAATTGTGTTTGCAACAAATCACCATTAGTTTGCAACAAAATGTCCATACAGTTTTGACGTTTGCAACACAATATAATATATCCAATATTTATACCCAACTCATCCAACATTATAGAAACACAATTGCAACATTGGAGAAATCTCTATAGCATACGCTAAAAAATTGATGTAAACATTTTTACCGGTGTTACGTTTCAAAAACAACAGATAGAATGAGAGGGGCTAGCATAGTAGTTTCCTTAGGTCAAGCAACCCAGGTCATTTAACAGTCATCCATGAATACAAAATCTTGGATTGTTCAGTTCAAAGTCGGTAACTTAAATTACAAATAATTGCCATCTATGAATACGAAATTCAGATTGTTCAGATCAACCATCCTCCAAGTCGGCAACTTAAATAACCAAATAAGTGAAACATCATCCTTTTCTCAGCTTGCAATACCATGTTTAACACAAAATTTTCAAAGATAATGTCTTGCCAGCTTCATCTACTCTTGCTCATGTAACCATAAGAGAGGGTATCATGAATACGAGAAACAATATTAGATATTTGGACATCAAGTCCTGGTTGCTGCTTACTTTGATTTGCACTGGCACTGAACTGATCCAACAAAAATATTGCAACCTTGGTAAATTTGCTACTCTGACACGTAGTGAAAGGACACGACATCGCCAGAGTAGGCTGCCCTCTGGTTGGCATGACACAGTAGACACGAGAGCAACGTCCCTCAGCCAAACGACCTAGAGCCTGATGATATTAAACAATCTTCTCTACGTCTCGGACTCTGCTAAGTGGGGAAGGAAACATCTTCCATATTTTTTTTAGAATTGAAGAGTAAAGGAATTTATAAGGACAGACCAAAGTAAATAATGATCATTGTAGTTGTAACCATGGAATAGGATCCTAATCAAAATACATCTAGCCTCAGAGGAACCTTCCTATTTGATCTAACCGGTTAAATTAGCCTCCTCCAGACAATGGATATCCTTAACAAAAGGAACTATTTATATCATAATCTACACGCAGCAGTACAGTTTAGTGGTAGTGTTATCTGTTTCACAACACCACAAGAGTAATATTAAAAAAACAGCACGGTACTTTGATCAGGTTCCAATTACTACTTTAGCCTGTGAATTTTGAAGAGCAAAAGGGTAAATCATGAAGGCTTAGCACACAAAAGGCACAACTGAACAACACGGATAAGTGCCTCGTACATCGAGACAAATTTGGTCTTGCTTCGAATAGAGGTCAAATTTCAAACCCATGCAACACAAAACATATCAGATCCATACTCATGATATAGCAACAAGAGTTTAGACGGTACAATCCAAGTAAAAAGTCTTTAAATTCTAGCTTCATGGGATTCCTGATGGCAAAATCCAGACCTAGTTGGTGGCAGCTCTCTTCCTGGGGGCAGCCTCGGTCCCTGAATAGAGATGAAACAGAACAAAACTTCAATCAGAAAAATCTAGATTAAACAAATTTGATGTGCAACCTTTGATGCGAATGCCAGGTACCTTCTCTGAAGTTGCTCTTGAACCTGCGAGCCACGTGGCGCATGTACCTCATCCTTCCAGTTCCGGTGGTTTTGCGCCTGATGGCCTTCACACTCCAGTTGTCTGAAATAATGGATCATCATGTTAACACAAAGCTTACCCAAAACCATACAAGATAGCACAAGTAAAAAAGCAAACGACTAATAAAGTTGAAACATGGATCAGTAACCCACACACCAGAGCAAGGTGCTATCTAAATAGCATAACGAGCACATTGATGTTACAATACTTCAAACACACAGACAAACACTATGAACTCAACTTTTTTCCTTTATGGGAGTGCAGGAGCTATATTAATTAACGGCAAGATGGAGGAACCAAGAGTGTGATCATCAAGTGACCATTGGATACTGGATAAAGTAACAACAAATAGAAGATGGAGAATTCATCAGATATAAAACTACGAATCACGGAAGTGAAACTTCTGTCATATTGTTGCAGTTTATCCATCATCACTTGAAACAAATGGAATCAGCTGAAGGTATTGGGACATTAAAAAGGAGAGAATCCTTAGAGGTAAATGGAAATTTAATGAAAACGATAAATGGAAGATAATTGTATTAAAAGGCAAATGAAAACTATGAAACGCAGGAGTTTAACTAATGTCATATTGTTGCAGTTTATCCATGATCACATGAACCACAAGCAGGATCAGGGCTATCCAGCATAGGGACAATTCAAATAGTAATAATTAGAGTAAACTTCATCATGCTGTGCAATCTATAAACTCTTACATGTCCTGCCAAAGCACGCTCAACCAAAACAAAAAACATGGATGATAGAATACCAAGCCAGTCGGTAAAATAATTTGAGTAAACCTGTAGGATGCTGTGCAATCTATAAATCTAAACTCTTACATGTCCTCCCAATACGCCCTCAAACAAAACAAAAAACATGGATGATGATATAATAGTAATACCAAGCCAATGGGTAATATACTTTTTCACCAAAAGTGTACTATTCTTCTTTCAGTAAGAAGAAACATAAAATGCACAACCATAAAGTGTGTTGAGGTAACATAAAATGCACAACCAAAAAGTGTGTCTGAGGTATCATCAGAGACTTAAATACTAAGAATAAGAGGAGCATAGCTCCATCATATTATTGCAGTTTATTCCTCATCACTTGACCCTCACAGATATAATAATGCATGAATAACAGATAATAGATCTATATATGGGGATATAGAAATTTATAAAAAATACTAACAAGGTTTGCATAGTTTTAACTTTTACGCACAGGTAATGTTCTGGTAAATGAGAAAGGAGCAGTTCTTATGAAAAGGGAACTCTGCTTTTTAGTTAAGTAAAGAAATAATGTACATCATGAATTTAAAAAACGTAGATAATTGAACAAACTGAGCACACAGCACCTACACAGTTCACCCACTAGCACCTAAAGAATATAACTGTCTGTTTATGAACGGAAACAGGCATGTAGCAACCGAGGATTGAAACCAAGAAATATCTGCTCAGAATATGAAATATCTTCTCATCAATGCCAAGGCATCTCCGAAGTCTGACATGCGTTGTAGAATTCATGATTCATCATAGCATTTTCTACAATTGTGGGCACAAAATCGACAAATGCGCCGGACAGTGAGATAAATTTGAAAAAAGCATGCATCAATGTGGTATTCATCATTCCTCTTGAGAGATCAAGCTATACCTACGACGAACTACAAAGGACATGATGGGCAGAAAAAAAAAGAGGAACTCAGATGAACTGCTAACACCTCACTTCGAACCACCACCAGGAGACACATCGTAATACACATGACACCGTACTAGTAGAAGCAACCAATCAATCTGGCCTAGTGGTCTAGTAGTACCCCTCTTAACATACGAGGGACAACACGCATCGGCGAGCAAGTAGCACTTAACGGCAATACGCGGCTCAAACGGGAACATCAGGGATAAACCTAGAGATCTGTGACGGGAGAGAGAGGAGTAGCGTGCCGGAGGGAGGAGCTTACACTTGCGGATGCGGGCGGCGGGGTAGCCGCAGGACGAGCAGGTGCTCTTCTGCAGGTGGAAGCTGCGGCGTCCGCAGCGGATGCACAGCGTGTGCGTCTTGTTCCGGCGCTTGCCGAAGCTGCCCGTACCCTTCGTCTGCGAGGAAACAACACAGAACAACAGGGGTCAGTTTCACGGATCTAGGTGAGGAGGAGGACGTGGGGATTCCGACGTGAGGCGCTCACCATTTTGCCTTCGCTCACGTAGCCTGCGCCGCCGCCGAGGAAGTGGAGAAGAAGACCGGAACCCTAGCGATGCGAGGAGTAGCTTTATAAAGCGGAGCGGAACTGCCCAAGGTCACGCAGGCATGGCCCGTTGGACTATTGCTAACCCTGGGCCTGTTGCGTATTTTAATAGGCCTACTCTGCTAGACGCTTACGGCCCACATAAGGCGCAATCGGTGAACATCAGACAGGTCGAAATTCCACTCAAAGAAAAAAATCAGACAGGTCGAAAAATACCCAGGGTAAGGGTAGGAGGGAGGGGGGGGGTGGTGGGTGTGGTGGTGCTGGTAAATTGAGGTTGAGACTAGAAATTGAGCGAAAAGGGGAAAAACATAACAATCGACAAGTTATCACGGGTGCAGACCTACTACTACTCTTTTCTATTTTTGTTTTTACTTATTCACATGTTCATGTTTCGGTTGATCAAGACATAATATATGTGACTTTTCTCTGGTGCAGATCTTGAGCAAGAGACCTATGAAATCGATGTTATCTTTGGCTTTCGCCCGTCGCCGGCCGGCAGGATACATTAAAACTACAACTCTGATCGTGTTTGATTAGTAGAACAGTTAACACCTATTCTTATGCCTAGACTCATGTCACAAACAAAAGCAAATAACTCCTGAAAAATTTCACTAGCCATTCTCATCCACACCAAACAAGGGAATGGGACTAAAAATCAATTTCCCATATCTAATCCTTGTTCAAACTTCCACCATAAACTCTCATTCCTCTTCAGGGCTTGTTTACTTCTCCGGTATGTTTATCCCCAAAAGATGTGGGGATATGCGGGGACTTGGTGTTCACCCAATATTCTTCATCAATCCCCTCAAATACTCTTTCCAAAAATACTCTACCATGATGGAGAATTTTTAATCTAGCCAAAAATACACTAGTGTGGAGGGGATTTATGTGGATATTCCGAGATTATCCCCTCCAAATCCGGCTAGTAAATGACATATCGAGGAAATTCCGGGATACAAAATAATCCTCTCTCGTCCCCTTAAATATTTTAGAAGTAAACAAGGCCTCACTGAGTTTGCCAAACACGCTGCTAGTGTCACGACATTACAATTCATGAATGACTAAACAAACATCCTCTACTTCAAACTCTACTAGGGAATGTGGTGCGGCGACATGCCGCACCCATGGGGCATAAGAAGAAACGTATTCTGAAAACGAATGATAAACTAATATAACATAGATATGGTACAATATGGAACCAGTGACGACCACATAAGACATAGAAACAAAGCATTCCACTACTTGGATAATCGTAAGATATGTGCCGGTGCACGTCCAAGTGGAGTTCAACTGCGGTATTTCAATCGGATTTCAATCAAAGATATCTAAAACCCTAGATTACAAACATGCCATACAATAACTTACACAAAACAAATGATTATCTTGGCTTAGGCTATGCATTTACATGGAACTTGTCACAATATGAATAACATACATAAAATCTAACACTATAACAATATATGGAATACGGCGCTGACTAATTTCTTTGATGGAACAATTGCCTGAACTTAGTTCCACACAACTCCCTTTCTTGAAGAAGTTCAAACTGGCACCACAATCATAAACCAAAAAACAAGAAAATCTGAGCCAAAGTGTAGTGAAGAAAAAGAGATAGGTCGAATCTGGGAGAAAAAACATAACAATCAATTGAGGTGGTGGTGGTGGTGGCGGTGGTGGTAATTGAGGTTGAGGATGGGAATTGAGCGAAAAGGGAAAAAACATAACGATGTACGATGATCCCTCTTAAGCATCCATGGCTGAATGGTTAAAGCGCCCAACTCATAATTGGTAAATTTGCGGCTTCGGACTCATATTGTTCATGGGTTGAGAACGGGAGTTGAACTCTAGGAGGCCGATCACAATCGACAATAATTGAGGTTGAGACTAGGAATTGAGCGAAACGGGGAAAAACATAACGATCGACAAGTTATCACGGGTACAGACCTACTACTACTCTCTTCTATTTTTGTTTTTATTTATTCACATGTTCATGCTTCGGTTGATCGATACATAATATATGTGACTTTTCTCTAGTGCAGATCTTGAGCAAGAGACCTATGAAGGCCGACAGGATACATTAGAACTATAAATCTGATCGTGTTCGATTAGTAGAACAGTTAACACCTATTCTTATGCCTAAACTCAGTGTCACAAACAAGAGCAAATAACTCCTGAAAATTTTCACTAGCGATTACCAAATAAGGGAATGGGACTAAAAAACAATTTCCCATATCTAATCCTTGTTCAAACTTCCATCATAAACTCTCATTCCTATTTAGGGCTTGTTTACTTTTCCGATATTTTTATCTCTGGGGATATACGGGGACTTGGTATTCACCAATACTCTTCAATCTCCTCAAATACCCTTTCCAAAAATAATCTACCATGATGGAGAGTTTTTAATCTAGCCAAAAATACACTAGTGTGTAGGGGATTTGTGTGGATATTTCGGAATTATCCTCTCCAAATCTGGCCCAGCAAATGACCTATTGGGGAAATTCTAGGATACGAAATAATTCCCTCTCATCCCCTCAAATATCTTAGAAGTAAACAAGGTCTCACTGAGTTTGCCAAACACGCTGCTAGTGTCATGACATTACAGTTCATGAATGACTAAACAAACATCTTCCAACCCTACTAGGGAAAGAAGAAACTTATTCTGAAAACGAATGATAAACTAATATAACGTAGATATGGTACAATATGGAACCAGCACTCCACTACTTGGATAATCGTAAGATATGTGCCGGTGCACATCCAAGTGGAGTTCAACTGCGGTATTTTAATCGGATTTCAATCAAAGATATCCGAAAACCTAGATTACAGACATTCCATACAATACACAAAACAAATGATTATCTTGGCTTAGGCTATGCATTTACATGGAACTTGTCACAAGATGAATAACATACACTGGTCGAAAACAGGCATGTAGTCCCGGGCCGTAGGGCTCTAGTCCCCGTTTTGGGCCCGGGACTGCCAAAACGGGACCAAAGGCCCGTCTCTCTAGTCCCGGCTCGCTACGGCCCGCGACAGATAACAACCACGTGGCTGTTTTAGCGAGGCGGGGTAGAAACCCTCTAATCCTGGGTCGTAACACCACCCGGGACTATACGGTTTCCTGCCGCGGTAGAGAATTGTATGTTTCTCTGCCGCGACAGAGATTGTGTGTTTCGTTTTTTTTTGCCATTTCGTTACTTTTTCATTTTGTGTTTCACTATAATTTCAAACATATATTTCAGTACACATATTCTACGCTACTACATACACAGTACACGATGCATCTATATAATTAATCGATTCCTTGCAACCATACATATAATCAATCATATCAAAAGGAAGAAATGTTTTGAAATTACATGGTCATTGATGATATATATATATCATATCAACTTCATGGATATCACTAAGGCATATAGAGTTCCTCGTCATCCGCATAATGTTCTCCATATACATCAAGGACCTCCTTCATCAGAAATCCCGCCAACTCCTCTTGAATTGCTCGTATGCGCTGGTCTGGCTTTAGTTTCTCCCGCAAATCATAAATATAATGTGAATCTACTTTCCGCTCACTGGTCAACTCGCGGATGTACTCACAAACATAGTATCCACATAAATGAGTTTCCGGTGGCTTGTAGATGTCCCAACCTGATAAGGTAGAGATCCATGTGTTTACAATGCTAGTTCCTAGATCAATAGCTAGCATCCACAGTTTAAGATGTAATATCAAGAAACAAAGGTCATAGTACAACTTTATAACCAGGAATAAAATAATTCATTATATATTACATAGCTCATTTGGCTATCTCATTACAATGCAGCAGAAATAACTATATAGCATGGAGTCCTTCATCTTCAGAGTGTCACAGGCAATCATGTTGGTTGTAGACTTGTAATCCTATTCAACACACTTCACTAACAGCAAACCTGCAACATAATAAGTTAGAGCAACAAGGGTCAATACATTTGAATTGTATTGGCAAGTGATGCTATGGAAGAGTAGTGGCATCTATCATCTATATGCATTTGGCTAAGTGGAGCTTAGGCTTGCTTTGCTCAAACTAAGGTTTTCCTTATAAGTTGAAAACACTAAGTTTTTGTTTGTCAAAATCACCCAAGGCATCTACCAATAAAAATTGGTGATCCTTTAACCCTTGTTCAACCACAAGCTTTTAACTTAGAAACTGGGATGAGGAGATCCTTGATAGCTTCCATGTCTTGATGCTCAAATTGTCCATTGCCGGGGACACGGCTAAGTACTTAGATTTTACTCTCGAGAGAGGTGGTTCACTTTCCCCACAAGACTCGACATGCATCGAGACAAGATCTTTCAGAAGCCTTCCCTTAGACCAAATGGACGCGCTCCATCCTATCCCCCCTACCACCAACTGTTCATCTGGCTAAGTTATTGCAACCTATATGATCCAAGCAGAGCCCATATTGCCATGTGGTTACACTTGAAGCTTCTCAACATTTGACATCTCAAATCTCTTTATTCCTGGGTGGCATTCCATAAGTGAGATACACAGGGTAGGCCATGAAAATGGGGCCCTGGTAACCACTCAACAAAAATCCATCCAAGCAATTACCATTCCACCCAGGTGATTCATTCACTTAGTTGTTTTATTAAGCAAAAACATAAGTCAAAAGACTTAGTAAAATTTCCATAGCATGTGTATATAAACCACCTGAAAGGATACAGATGTCACCTAGAGGGGGGGTGAATAGGCGATTAAAACTTTTCCTAGAGTGGCTCAACAAAGGCGGAATAAAACTAGTGTTTACTTTGTTAAGCACAACCTAGAACAACTAAGGTTCACCTATGTGCACCAACAACTTATGCTAAGCAATACAAGCAACAAAGTGATAGCAAGATATATATATTACTTCAAGCACGAAGGCTATCACAATGTAAAGTGCATAAGTAAAGAGCTCAGGTATAGAGATAACTGAGGCACACAGGGACACCAATATTTTACCGAGTTCCTCCCAACATGGAGTACGTCTCGGTTGGAGAGGGGGTGGTATCAAACCACCAACGCCACAAAAGGCCTCCCTTATTATCCGGTGAATCTCACCCCAACGGGATCGATCCACGCTTCCACTATCGGTGCACTTGTCGGTGGCAACCGGAACCTCTCACAAGGTTGGGGCACTTCTCCACAACTTAATTGGAGGCTCCCAACAAACGCCACAAAAGGCCTCAACAAATGCCACCAAGGCCACAATGCCACCAAGGCCACAAAACCGTCTAGGGTTCCAAGAACCCAAGAGGGACAAGCTCCAATGAGCAACTCAAACCAAATCCTCCGAGGAGAACACAAACCGATGCACCGAATGCAAATGGCAAGAACACAAGAAGTGCTCAAATCCTTCTATCCCAAATTCCACCAAAGCTACAAAAGCTTATGGGGGAATAAGAGAGGAAGAACAATGGAGGAAATCCACAAAAGACTTCAAGATCTAGATCCCAATATGTTCTCCTCACTTAGAGGAGAGATTGATTGGTGGGATTGTAGATCTAGATCTCCTCTTTCAAATCCCTCAAGAATATGCAAGAATCATAGGAGGGATTGAGAGGAAGCAAGCTCAAGAAGGTCAACAATGGAGGGTAAAACTTGCAAGAATAGTTGAGGAACCATTGGGGAAGAAGGCCCCTTATATAGGTCCCTCCAAAATCCAACCGTTGCAGCCCAAAAACGCGATTCCCGGTACTACCGGACTTTTTCCCGGTACTAGCGGACTTTCCCGGCACTAACGGACATTTCCTGGGGTTCCTGGGGCTCCAAACGCATTTTTCTCTGCGCTCCCCGGTACCAAAATGCGGTACTGCCGGATCCTGGTCCGGTACTATCGGTCATCACAGAACGAAAACAGCCATAACTTTTGCATCCGGACTCCGATTTCGATGATCTTGGGCTCGTTTCGAAGAGGACAACAACCTCTACAAGATCATGCAAAGAAACATCATAGTCCAGCAAGGGAGGATAGATCCAAGTGACGAAGTAAAAAACCTTCTGCCGCGCTAGGTACTAAAATGCGGTACTACCGCTTTTTGGTACCTAGCCCGGCAATGGCTTTTGGAAACTTATCAAAAACCTTCTATCGTGCTAGGTACTAAAATGCGGTACTACCGCATTTTGGTACCTAGGAGGGCAGTGGCATTTGGCAACTTGCCAAAACCTACTGCCGCGCTAGGTACTAAAATGCGGTACTACCTCATTTTGGTACCTAGGAAAATTCAAACCTCTATAACTTTTGATTGGTAACTCCGATCGACGCAATTCCAATTGCGTTGGAAAAAGGACGACATGAGCTACCCTATGAAAGGTGAAAATATTGGTTATCACCAAGTGAGAATGTATCATGTATAATAATGTGAGATACCTCACTTGGTGAGAAACCGAAAAGCCGCCAAGATCAAAATCGCAACAAGATACAAACGGAAGATCCGATTTTGATGAACAAGAGCTTGTTATGGAGATTACCACAAGCTCTATATCCTCACATGGATAAGGCCAAGTAACAACCAAATATGATGATGCAAATGTGCAAAGGTTTGAGCTCTCTCCGAACGATGTGACCGAGTTACTCATTCGAGAGCCCCTCTTGATAGTACGGTATCTATCCTAAACCCGGTCTCCTACTAACAATATGAGACCAGCAAAAGGGAAAACCTATCAAGATTATACCTTTGCCTTGAGCATTCCACTTGATCTCAATGTAGACGATCTTGTACTTCTCAAGATGGAACGCCTTTCTTGATTCTTCATCATCGATTCATGATCACCGAGGATGGCAAGCATCAAACATGAGATCTTCTATAGATGGCGCATTTTGATCTTGCACAACATATCTTATTTCATCGACCTTGAAGCCGACACAAGCTCCAAGCGATGCCAATGGACAATTCCTACAAGTATAACTTAATACACACATTAGTCCATAAAGATTGTCATTAATTACCAAAACCACACATGGGGCCCAAAATGTTCTTTCAATCTCCCCCATTTTGGTAATTGATGACAATCCCTTTAAGAGGGTTTATATAAGGAATATTAATGAATAAGATGATAATACCAATATCAAATACTACAAAAGTATGTGATATTGGTACCACCACCATATATAGAGCAAACTCCCCCACAATCTATGCATGTGTGATGAACTTGAATTTCATTGCATATATTGCCAATCATTATCATTGGTGGAGTTTTCTCTATATATAACACATGCTAAGCAACAATAAAGATGCAATAGCATGAAAGGCAAATGCTTAAGAACAAACTCAATGCATCAACCAACTTCCCTTAAACCCTCTAAAACTTCTCCCCCATTGGCATCGATTGCCGAAATGGGTGGCAAGTTCTAGAAGGCAAATATAGTAATAATTCCTCCAAAGGTGTGCCTTCGCACATATCCAATGATGAATACTTGGGAGGGAGTAGGACTATATCGAGGACCCGAAGATTGCCAAAATAAAGCCAAATGATGCAAGCAATTACAAGGTCCAACAACCAATTGAAAACAACAAATGAGTCCAAATGGAAACAACAAGATGTTATGATATGAGCAAAAGAGTGTTTGAAATAGAAAATAGAGAAGCTCCCAAAGATATGTGCATGATTTAAAATAAATGCATTGGACTACATAATGCACAAATATGGAATCCGTGCTCCCCCATAAGTATTTAAAACACAACAATTGAAAGATCAAATAAATGCTTAAATAAAATAGAGAAGCTCCCCAAGATTTGTGCATACTTTAAAATCGGTGTATTTCAATACAAAAATGCACAAATATGGAATCATCACTCCTCCATAACATTTAAGGCACAATAAATGAGAAAGAAGACAAATGAGCATTATTAAGTGAATTAGATGAGCTCCCCAAAGATAATGCACCAATTATGATAATTGCATTTGGGATCAAGGTGCGTAATCATGGAATCCTCACTGATCCAAATTCATTTAACAATACAAGGCACGAGAGAATAAATATGAGTGCACGAAGATGTAAACTAGAGGAACAAGCACTCGTAGGCAAATAAATTTGGAAGCCACCAAAGAATCAAAAAGGAATAAAAGGTGGCATCCAAGGAATAAGATTCAACTAAAATTATCTTCTCATATGTGTATATGTTTCTAAGTGGATAACATCACAAAGACATATTCCCATAAAGAAACAACCACACACAAGGAAGATATACAATAAATCACATAAAAGGCAAAAATGAAGTCATAACATATGCCAATAAGATTTTTGCTTCAAAGAACGGCCAAAGGCTCAAATATATCTTATTGTACATTAATGAGCTTCAAATACCAACACACTACATACATTACAACTATCACCGAGGGAAAAAGGAGAAAGTTGGAATATATGGAGAAAAGCAACAAGTATCACAAGGAATAAACAACTAGCAAAATCTCACTATTGCACATGAGAGAAGTTGAGGAAAATATAGGCAATAAAATTGCTAGATTGACATATTTGGGATTGATGGATCATATGCATGATTTTGTATAGTCCCAATTATATGCACTCATATCAACTTCTACACATTTATAATAGAGAGTTCTCTTAATACCATGGCTAGAGATACAACAATAAATATAATAATTCATGCTTAGAAGGCAACCGACACACGGTTGGAAGCAAGATAAATATGCATGAGCAAGAGATACTTGTTACCGAGATATAAATGGTAGTATGTAGAGGATATGAATTCATTGATCATCCTATAGCTTGCCTCAAATTTTCATGTATGCACCACTTCTTCAAAATTGAGAGACAAGCATCCAATATATCTCCAATGCACCTAAAACACAATTAAGTATAAAATGGTCCCCAAACTTATTGGGTCCAAAGTAGTTAGAGAAACTACAATACATAGGAGAGACTCCACATAATTATGTGCGTATTGATATGAAATTGAATTTCATGCACAACTTAGACGATGGGATTTGGTGGAGTTTCCCCTATATATTGGATCAAAAAAGCAAGCATGCCATAATATATATATGTAGTAATTATGCATGCACAAGGCTTTCAAGGACCAAAAATGAGATACAATTTGAACAAAAACACCAAGTAAACCGAGATGGCACCCACAAGAGTGTGACAAGACAAGCGGTGTCCAAATTGTATCAAAGAACCAATTCAACACATGAAAGATCAAAAGTTCAAAAAATGAACTAGGCAAAAGCCAAAGAGCAAAAGATAGATAAAAATACAACTGCTCAAGGATTTATCTCGTTCTAAAATGGTCAAAATGTGAAACAAGGAATGAGATAAAACCAACTCCCAAGAAGAGCAAGGTTCCAACAAGAAACCACACTCCCCAAACTTATGATGGCACAAAATACCAAAACGAAAAGATTGAGCTTCCAAGCACATAAAACATGATATGGAACAAAACAAGAAGCATAAAAGGATTGTTTTAGATAATATAGGAGAGCTCACTCATAAGTAGTACATTATATAGACCTTTCTTTTGAATGCAAAATGCACAAAAATGATACCATCACTACTACCTACATTAAATAAAACACAAGAGGATACCAATAAAATAAGAAGATCCAAAGGTAGCAAGGAATACATGGGAGCATACAAAACATTTACTTGGCCAAAGATAGGACAATATTAAGCAAAGGCCAAAGTGAATATGATCAATAAAGTCTACCATAAATTTGGTACTAATTGTCCAAGGACAAGAAATATTGGGAATAATTTTCCCAAGGTAGCTTGCATGGATATCTAAGATCATAGTCACAACAAGAAGCATATAACTAAATATAAGAATTTAAGCATGATACTTCAAACAAGATTCTTGGTAGCTTCCAATAGTCACACAATCACTAGTGATTGGAGTAACTTGAAGCAAATGGTTTCCATGAGGATATATATATATATATCTAAATATGAGGAAACACATACCAAGAAACATTCTCATATAGAAGATCCAAAATAAGATCAATAAAGGCATTCAAGCAAACTGGAACTTGTATGAGCAAATGTGTCACATAGGAGCTAGATAATAATAAATATCAATTCTAAGTGACACAACCTCGAATATTCACATTTTCTAGGATTTGTAATATGCACTAAGCATATGACTCCCCCATAACGTGATACTACCATAAAACCAACACGAGGCAAAATGATACATATAGAGATAATTAATGGACATTATAAAACTTAAATTTCTCATGAGAATTGTACCACATAGAGACTAGACAATAATCCAATATAAATACTAGGTGGTATTCCCCATGTACACACAATTTTAGGATTGTGGAATGCCCAAGCATAACACTCCCCCAAAATGGGATAATCCATTAATCTCTCTCAAGAGCCAAATAAGATATCAAATATAATCAAGAAAGGCTCAAACCCAAGAAACACACATACATGTTGTGCCACCTAATCATACACAAATATGATTGATACCTCAAGATAATTAAGTGTAAAGCACAACATGTACAAGAGCATGGAAGATACAAACCAACACATGCACAAGGGGGCGAGTAACTTTCAATGTAAAGAGTTTAGCATATATTACCGCAAGGAGGAACATTGGACATATAATATAATCATGATACTACAAATGGCTTGGATTGACAATAATAATTGATGAAGATCCCTCAATTCTTCATAATGTAACCAAGTCTCCAATGCCCTCCAACACACACCTATTGATCAAGTTTTGTCTTGTTGGTCCCCAAACAAGTTGGGTCCTAAGAGGTTAGTCACAATAGGTTTGGCAACCCAAATGGTTCTTTTCTTGACACCACATTGAGCACCAACAAATTTGGCAAACACATTGCCAACCTCATCCTTACAAAGATAATAAGAATCATCAATCAAGATAGGATGGGATGAGGAGTTACCAATAGTGCATGCGGAAGAAATGTGCCCCTTCTCACGGCATATGTAGCAAGTTCTACTCTTGCTATCTTTCTTCTTAGGTGAAGCCACAACTCGATGAAGGGATCGAGTAGTGCTCTTAGGAAGAGGCCCATTAATGACTTGAGGTGGAACTTGAGGTCGCTTACCTTGATGCTTCACACTAAGAGGATTTTTCTTCAATGGGCAAGATCTAACATGGTGCCCTTCTTCCTTGCACTTGAAGCAAACAATGTTGGCCGAATTCTTGACTTGATCTTGGCCATTCTTCTTGTTATCCTTGTGCTTAAACTTGATAGTGGACTTTTTCTTGACATTGGAGTTGAATCCAAGCCCACTCTTGTCATTGGGGGATTTTTGCACACTCAAGATTTTGTTGAGTTGGACCTTCCCTTGATGACCCTTTTTCAAGTCATTCTTCAAAGAAGTGACTTGAGCCTTGAGCTCTTTGATTTACTCTACATGGTTAGTTTCAATAAAAGTACTAGAGGAAGTGGATGCTACATTGTTAGAGCAACAAGGAACGGAATGTAATTCATCACGAGATATAGCATGGTTGTGAGAGGGTGAATTACAAGGACTAGCACATGGCAATATAACATTTGAAGTAGATATAGTGCTAATGTCCACATGAGGCCCACTAGATGTTACCTTTGACATGATGGCCTCATGAGCCAACTTTAGCCTACCATGGGAGACTAGGAGATCCTCATGCGAGCTTGAGAGCTTAACATGGCTTTCTTCTAATTTCCCGTAGTTGCTAGTTAGCAAAGCAAGTTGAGCCTTTAGCTCAACATTCTCCTTTACAATAGATGCTTCAAAAGAAATAGAGTTAGTAGCACAAGCATCATCATTATTATCAAGAGGTGAGGGCAACTTGGCAAGATATTTTGAATATGAGGCTTTAAGTTGCTCATGTGACTCGGTGAGTTTGATGAGCTCAACCTTTATGGCCCTAGAGCCATTTTTGAGGTGCTCAAAATCCTCAAGGAGTTTAGCATAAGCAACTTGAGTCTCATCATTTTTACTTTTGAGATCGTTTGCCACCTCAATTTGTGTTTCTAACTTATCAATATGTTCTTTGCTCTTAATAGCAAGGTCCAAGACTTCAACAAAGTTAGAGCAAGCAATATCCTTTTTAACAAGGGCACGATACACAATCTCATCCTTTTCATATAAATCATCAATATCAAGCTCTTCTTCCACATTATCCACATCCTCCTCATCACAAGAGCTAATGGGTTCCAAAGTATGAGTTACCTTAGAATCCCTAGCCATAAGGCATAGGTGGGTACCGGAAGAAGGTGAATATGAGATTGCATATGTGGCTTCATTTAAAACCATGTCCTGGCCCATAGAATCTTCGGTTTCCTCTACATGGTTAGCAACACAAGCACTAGAGGAAATGGAAGCATTTTTATCATGGCAACAAGACAACACAAGCATATCATCATGAGATTTATTCAAGTCATTTCTACATGATATGCAAGGACTATTAACACAAGCATGTAAGGAGTTTGTAGTGCTAGAAGTGTTAAAGTCCAAAGATAGATCATTGCAACTAGATAGAGATGAGGGATTACAAATAGTAAGCACACTATCCAAATTGCAATTTATATCACCACTCACCATATCATTACCTTGTGAAAAGTCACATGTTGGTGAAGTGGTAGAGGATGAGAACTCATCTCGACCGGAAGTGGAAGCAACACAATCATCCTCAATAATGTTGGACACAACATATTTATCTTGAAGTTTTGTCCATAACTCATGAGCGCTCCAAAAAGGAATGATTGAGGAGGTAACTACATAGCTCAAAGCATTAACAAGCACATTAGAAGCTTGGGCATCGAGATATAAGTTTTTCTCATCCTCACAAGATAGATTTTTTAAATCCATAGGAGGAGAAAAACCTATATCTACAATACGCTCCAAATTTGGGTCCATGTCCCGAAAATGAATGAGCATGCGATTTTTCCATATATCATAATTTGTGCCATCGAATGTGAACATGTCATTGTGAACTAATCCTCTAGCCGACATCTTTACTCTCAAGGCGGTGAAGCCTAAAATGAGAGACCGAGCTCTGATACCAATTGAAAGGATACAGATGTCGCCTAGAGGGGGGGGGGTGAATAGGCGATTAAAACTTTTCCTAGAGTGGCTCAACAAAGGTGGAATAAAACTAGTGTTTACTTTGTTAAGCACAACCTAGAACAACTAAGGTTCACCTATGTGCACCAACAACTTATGCTAAGAAATACAAGCAACAAAGTGATAGCAAGATATATATTACTTCAAGCACGAAGGCTATCACAATGTAAAGTGCACAAGTAAAGAGCTCGGGTATAGAGATAACCGAGTCATGCGGGGACACTGATATTTTACCGAGTTCCTCCCAACATGGAGTACGTCTTGTTTGGAGAGGGGGTGGTATCAAACCACCAACACCACAAAAGTCCTCCCTTATTATCCGGTGAATCTCACCCCAACGGGATCGATCCACGCTTCCACTATCGGTGCACTTGTCGGTGGCAACCGGAACCTCTCACAAGGTTGGGGCACTTCTCCACAACTTAATTGGAGGCTCCCAACAAACACCACACAAGGCCTCAACAAATGCCACCAAGGCCACAATGCCACCAAGGCCACAAAATCGTCTAGGGTTCCAAGACCCAAGAGGGACAAGCTCCAATGAGAAACTCAAACCAAATCCTCCGAGGAGAACACAAACCGATGCACCGAATGCAAATGGCAAGAACACAAGAAGTGCTCAAATCCTTCTCTCCCAAATTCCACCAAAGATACAAAAGCTTATGGGGGAATAAGAGAGGAAGAACAATGGAGAAAATCCACAAAAGACTTCAAGATCTAGATCCCAATATGTTCCCCTCACTTAGAGGAGAGATTGATTGGTGGGATTGTAGATCTAGATCTCCTCTTTCAAATCCCTCAAGAATATGCAAGAATCATAGGGGGGATTGAGAGGAAGCAAGCTCAAGAAGGTCAACAATGGAGGGGAAAACTTGCAAGAATAGTTGAGGAACCATTGGGGAAGAAGGCCCCTTATATAGGTCCCTCCAAAATCCAACCGTTGCAGCCCAAAAACGGGATTCCCGGTACTACCGGTCTTTCCCGGCACTACCAGACATTTCCTGGGGTTCCTGGGGTTCCAAACGCATTTTATCTACGCTCCCCGGTACCAAAATGCGGTACTACCGGATCCTGGTCCGGTACTACCGGTCATCACAGAACGAAAACAGCCATAACTTTTGCATCCGGACTCCGATTTCGATGATCTTGGGCTCGTTTCGAAGAGGACAACAACCTATACAAGATCATGCAAAGAAACATCATAGTGCAGTAAGGGAGGATAGATCCAAATGACGAAGTAAAAAACCTTCTGTCGTGCTAGGTACTAAAATGTGGTACTACCGCTTTTTGGTACCTAGCGATAACTTTGGAAACTTGTCAAAACCTTCATTGCGGTATGCGAAAATGCGGTACTACCGCATTTTGGTACCTAGGAGGGAAGTGGCATTTGGCAACTTGCCAAAACCTACTGTCGCGCTAGGTACTAAAATGCGGTACTACCGCATTTTGGTACCTAGGAAAATTCAAACCTCTATAACTTTTGATTGGTAACTCCGATCGACGCGATTCCAATTGCGTTGGAAAAAGGACGACATGAGCTACCCTATGAAAGGTGAAAATATTGGTTATCACCAAGTGATAATGTATCATGTATAATAATGTGAGATGCCTCACTTGGTGAGAAACCGAAAAGCCGCCAAGATCAAAATCGCAACAAGATACAAACGGAAGATCCGATTTTGATGAACAAGATCTTGTTATGGAGATTACCACAAGCTCTATATCCTCACATGGATAAGACCAAATAACAACCAAATATGATGATGCAAATATGCAAAGGTTCGAGCTCTCTCCGAACGATGTGACCGAGTTACTCATTCGAGAGTCCCTCTTGATAGTACGGTTATCTATCCTAAACCCGGTCTCCTACTAACAATATGAGACCGGCAAAAGGGAAAACCTATCAAGATTATACCTTTGCCTTGAGCATTCCACTTGAGCTCGATGTAGACGATCTTGCCCTTCTCAAGATGGAACGCCTTTCTTGATTCTTCATCATCGATCCATGATCACCGAGGATGGCATGCATCAAACATGAGATCTTCTATAGATGGCTCATTTTGATCTTGCACAACATATCTCATTTCATCGACCTTGAAGCCGACACAAGCTCCAAGCGATGCCAATGGACAATTCCTACAAGTATAACTTAATACACACATTAGTCCATAAAGATTGTCATTAATTACCAAAACCACACATGGGGTCCCAAAATGTTCTTTCAATAACTTCTAAATAATTTCCTTGTGATTTATTATTTATTTAGTTTAGGCAATTTGTCTTTATTTATAAAAAATGGATATTGTTCAATCCTTATGATTTTATTTAAATAATCTTTTACTCCTTTTTATTATTCAATAACTTTCATTTGTTTATGGATTTGGCCAAGATTTAATTTGGCTTTAATATTCCTTATTTATTTATTTCTTTCTTTATCTTATAAAATCCATATCTTTTTATTTAAAGATCCAATCTTTGTGATTCCAATTTGTAGAATCTTATTTAATATTTGTTTATCTCTTTAAATCCTTTTAGGATTAATTTGCTCACAATTTGGTATGGATTTTAGATAGGAGCTTTATTAGCTTTGAAATTTATTTTCCTTTTATCTTAATAAATTCATAAGTTTTTTGCCATGGCTCCAAATTAAGTGAAACCAATTTATATGGTTTTATAACATTTTTATTTATCATTCTTGATCATTTAAAAATGTTTGTTGATGAATTTTTATATGTATCAAATCCATAGTATTAGAGAGATCTTGGAAATGATTTTCTTCCATTAGGGTTTTAGGGTTTTGGCTTGTTTTTTTTCCAACTGTTTAAATTTCAAGATACATTAATTGCTGAATGCATTTCACTTGATTGAAATTTTGTTGGATTCCCTTTGTATTCAAATTTTGTTCAAGAAGGGTTTTGATGTTTCCATTTAGAATCAAAAAGTTTCTTTTCACCCTAAATTTCAATAATTAATTCTTTTGTTTATTTATTTTTCACATTTCAAAATTTGGAAAATTTTGGGATGTGACATGGCTGCTGTAAACTCTTCACCATTTTATAAGTTAGATCCTCTTTGAATGGACCTGGTATTTTCTGTCTGAACCTTGTCCAACACCTGCTCGGCAAAGAAAATGAACAAAGGAGTTATTAGTTACTTAATATGAGGAAATGAACGAAAGAGGCCGAAATAATGCGATAATGATTGAAATTACTTATGGAGCATTGCTTTCATGTCCCTCCACTGCTCTTGGTCCCAACTTAATGAGTCGTGGACTTCAACTAGGGACTTGTCAACTTGAATGTTTAGCAAGATCTAGTGGAATCTGTGGACGTTTACATAAGCATACATGCATAGCTCATCGAGTAAGCAAAAATAAAATGTGTACAAGATAAAAACACTCACTTGAAGTTGTAAGGAAATAGTATTTCCTTAACAAAATTATTCTCGGTTAAGAACCTGCACATGTCTTCCTCCACGTCCTTGGGGTGATTCTTTAACATATATTCATTAACAATATATGGGTCAATGAACCCAGCGTCATATCTTCTAGCTCTTTTGCATTCAAGCATCTTCATTTTGCAGAATATAATATCATACAAAAGGATATATAGTTAGGATAATATATTAAATGCAATGAACGAGCTGAGCTACAAACTTAATTATAGAAATAAATCATTTACAGACACTAGCAACCAATGATAGATTTGTCGAGGGCGCACTGGTTGTATAACTGAAACAGTTCGGTCATTTGAACATCGAGTATGGTTTGAAGTGATGCTCCTTTCTAACGTCCACCGAAAACCAATCTTTCCGATGCTTTTTTTCTGTTTACACCATGTACCATGTGTGCAGATTTCGCATATGTGTGGATAGACACGCGAGCTCCTCATTACTAACTAGAGCCTCCCCTTGGACATACTTCTGTACTATCTGACCCACTGGCGTATCTTCATAGCCTAAATATTGACCAAGAGATATATTTTCTTCGTAGGAAAGTGCTTTGGTCTCCGATACAGTGATGCCCATCAGTGCAGCATTAGTACTGGCTTTGGAGTCCATTATTTGCATGTCCATATCCATTTCAGCTCTAAAGGCCTTGTCGAGGTCTGAAATCACTTTGAGCGGGGGGATTGATTCTTCTGTTGTCCGAGCTGGGCAACTTGCTTCCCGCTTTTTGCGCTTGCACTTTTTTCTTTGCTTGCTTAATAATCTCCCAGTCATAGTCTGATTCCAGATTCATCGATATATGGGATGGTTGCTCAAGAAAGGACTTAGCCTGATACGTCGGAAATATATCTATAATTTTTGATGCTCCATGCTTGTTTAGTATCTACTTTGCTTTGCTTTGTCTACACTTTGAGGTGCCTTTTACATATTTTCTGGTATTAACCTATTAACAAGTTGCTAGAGTGCCAGTTGCCTGTTTTCTATTGTTTTTGGTTCCAAAAAAGCTAGTGAGGAAATATTCTTGGAATTGGCCAGGACAAAATCCAAAGTCAATAACTTTCCATGGGGAACAAGAAGTCCAGAGGGGAGACGGAGAGGCGTGCCAGGGCGCCCAGACCCTCCTAGGCGCGGGTGGGCCTTGCCCCGCGCCTAGGCAGGGTGCAGGGCCCCTGGCCACCGCCTCGGCCTCCCTCTTCGCCTATAAGAAGCCCCCGATGCATAAACCCTAAGTACCCGATCAATATTCCACGAAACCTTCTATAGCCGCTGCCACCGTCATCCCTAGATCGGGGGGATCTAAAGTTCTTCTCGGCACCCTGCCGGAGGGGAGATCATCCCGGAGGCCTTCTCTCTGGTATGATGCGGGAGTAGTTACACCTTGGACTATGGGTCCATGTAGTAGCTAGAAGGTTGTATCTCCTCCTTTGTGCTTTCATGTATATATCTTGTGAGCTCCGTTCATGATCAAGATCTAATCTATTTGTAATTATGCATGTTGTGTTTGTGGGGATCCAATGGATATTGAGACTATTATGTTGGTTTGATTAATGGTTTTGTCTTTATGATTCTATCATGTCTGTGTTGTTTGTGATCTTGCATGCTCTCCGTTGTTAGTAGCTATCTTGGCCAAGTAGTTTCTAGTGACTCCAAGAGGGGGTATTTATGCTCGATAGTGGGTTCATGCCTCTAGTTTCCAAGGGAAGTGACAATAATCTCTTCGGTTGTAGATGTGATGTTGCTACTAGGGAGAAAACAACGGTCTCTTGTTCATGGAACATGTGGACTGTTTACCTTACACACTTTTCTTAAAGCAGTTGTCTGTTGCTTGCAATTTAATACTGGAGGGGGTTCGGATGATAACCTGAAGGTGGACTTCTAGTCATAGATGTTGGATGGCGGTCTATGTATCTTGTTGTATTGCCCAATCGAATCTCATAGGATATTTCTGACTAGTAGTTGCATTGTTATGCCTTGCTCAGTTCCTGTCAATTGCCCTGCTGTAATTTGTTTACCCTTCATGCAATGTTGTTTATCTAAGGAGAGCACCTCTAGTGAACTATGGACCCCGGTCCAATCTTTACCATTGATACATCTTCCACTGTTACTTGTTTACTTGCTGCAAACCACCATTACCTTCCACACCATACATTTAATCCTTTGTTACAGCAAACCGGTGAGCTTGACAACCTCACTGATTCATTAGGGGCAAAGTCTTGAGTTTGTGTTGTGCAGATCTCCGTGTTGCTTGCAACACTTGTGTGATGTTTCCTTCCTCCTACTGGTTTGATAACCTCGGTTTCTTACTGAGGGAAGACTTGCTGATGTGTTGCGTCACACCTTGCTCTTGGGGTTCCCAACAGACTCCACATCAAGCACCTAGTTCTCTGGCGCCACCAAGGAGTCATCAACAAGTTTTCTGGCGCCGTTGCCGGGGAGGCTAAGGACGTCTTCACTAGGGGAGTCCTTCACTTCCTTTCTCTTTACTTATTTTTAGTTTGCTTTGTTTATTTTGCTTGGTTTTGTTTGCCTCTTTTCAAAAAAAGCCCCCAAAATAGTCTAGTTTGGTTTGCTTTCTTTATTCAAAAACACAAAAAAATTGTTCCTGCTCTAGATGCTGCTGCAGTTTTTGGCTTGCCCACCTTTGCCAAAATGAACTCTGCTGAGAACACCAAGTTGTGTGACTTCACTAGCACCAACAACAATAATTTCCTTAGCGCACCTATTGCTCCACCTGCTCCTGATGCTACCTTTTATGAAATTAAGCGTGCATTGTTGAATCTTGTGATGAGAGAGCAATTTTCTGGTGCTAGTTCTGATGATCCTGCTGCCCATCTCAATAGCTTTGTTGAACTTTGTGAGATGCAAAAGTATAAGGATGTAGATGGAGATATTATTAAGCTCGAGCTTTTTCCTTTCTCCTTGAGAGGAAAAGCTAAATAATGGTTGCTATCCTTGCCTAAAAATAGTATTGATTCTTGGACTAAGTGTAAAGATGCTTTTATTGGAAAGTACTATCATCCTGCTAAGATTATATCTATGAGAAGTGACATTATGAAATTTAAACAACTTGATAGTGAATATGTTGCTCCAGCTTGGGAAAGAATGAAATCTTTGGTTAATAATTGCCCCACTCATGGACTCACTGCTTGGATGATTATCCAGACTTTTTATGCATGTTTGAACTTCTCCTCAAGAAATATGTTGGATTCAGCTGCTGGAGGTACCTTCATGGGCCTCACCTTGGGTGCTGCAACAAGGATCCTTGATAATATGATGGTTAATTACTCTGAATGGCATGTTGAGAGATCTCCACTTGGTAAGAAGGTAAATTCCGTTGAGGAAACTTCCTTTTGAGTGAAAAGATTGATGTTATTATGGCTATGCTTGTTCATGGGAAAGCTCCTCTAGATCCTAATAGTATTCCCTTAGCCTCTTTGGTTGCTCAAGAAGAGCAAGTTGATGTGAACTTCATTAGAAACAACAATTTCAACAACAATGCTTATAGGAGTAATTTTGGTGGTAACAATTATAGACCTTATCCTCCTAATAATGGCAATTCCTATGGAAACTCTTACAAATGCTAGAAGTGCCCCCTCTGAACTTGAGGTTATGCTTAAGGACTTTATTAGTAAACAAACCACTTTCAATAAGGCTATAGAGTAAAAGATTTTAAATGTTGAGAAAAATATATCATCTTTGTCGGAAGCTTAAACTTCCTTGGTTAATAAAATGGCTGCTAAACCTGAAACTATGGAAAGTACCTTTGCTGCTACTCATGCCATACAAGTTACTATTGATGAAAATGTTAGACTGTTAGCCCAACTACATGCTAAGTGAGAAAGGGAAGCTGAAATTGATAGAAACAATAGTGTGTGCATCATCACCACTAAACCACAAGTAGTCCTTATTCTTCCTCCTACTATGCCTAAGCCTATTGAGACTACTACTAGTGATGCTAAGTTTGACTTTGATATTGATGGTTGCGATATTTCTGAAGTGATTATGTTCCTACAAAATCTTGCTAGAAGTCTTGATGCTAGTGATATGCATGTTGCTTTCACTAAACACATTACAGATGCTCTTGTTAAGATTAAGGAAGATAAGCAAAACACAAAGCTTCTATTCCTAGGAAAGTAGAAGATAGTCGGGAACCCATTAATAATGTGCAAGTGAATGACTTTGATCTCAAAGCTTCATGTGACCTTGGTTCTAGTGTCTCTATTATGCCTAGGAAGATTTATGAAATGCTTGATTTGCCACCTTTGGAAGATTGCTATTTGGATGTCCCACTCAATGATAATGCTAAGAAGAAACTCGTGGGGAGTATTAATGATGTTCTCATTATGGTTAAAAATTCTTATGTCCCTGTTGATTTCTATGTTTTGGATGTTGAATACAATGCTTCTTGTCCTATTACTTTGGGAAGACTTTTTCTTAGAACAGTTGGTGCCATCATTGATATAAAAGAAGGCACCATTAAATATCATTTTGCATTCAAAAAAGGTATTGAACACTTTCCTATGAGGAGAGAGAAGTTGCTTTTTTCTCCTCCTTTGAAAGCAAGGTTTGATGTTAATGCTTCTTCATTTGAAAATACTTGATTCTTCTTGCTTCTTGTGCCCAACTTAAAGGCGTTAAAGAAAAGTATTTGTTGGGAGATAACCCAAGATTTTTATTGAGTCTTGGAAGTTATTACTTCTATAATGACCTCTCCTTATCCTTTTTGTTTGCTTTTTGTTCCAAGAATGACCTCTAATCAGAGGGAAGTAAGATTTGGGGAGTTGCTGTTCCGAAACAGATTTCTGTCCTGCACCATAAAAAATCATGAGGAGCCTATGTAACTCTGATTGATCTCAAAATTTACTAATAAATCCCCCAGTATATGATCTAACTTTCGTTAGTTCAACACTTTTTGATTTGAGCAACAAACGATTCTCGAAAAAATCGGTTTCTACCTGCTGGTCTGTTTTGACAGATTTCTGCCATTATTTGCATTTGCTTCTTATTGATTCCTTTTTGAGTTCTCTTTAGGTGAATTGAGATTTTTGAAGGAGTTGCTACAGTACCTTGTGATTTTAGTGAAAATCCTTGCTGTTCCAAAGCTTTGCCAGAGGTCTAATATCTTTTGAATAAACTAATGTTGCTAATGAAGATTGTGTGAAGTTTTGTATGAAGGACTTTTTTTTTCAGGTGTAGAGAGAGAATGATGAAATGAGATGAAGAATGGACAAAAACTCAAGCTTGTGGATGACACCCCGGTGTCACCCCAATAAATATCCAAGAGGTACAAGTGTCAAAGCTTGGGGATGCCCAAGGCATCCCTTTCTTTATCAATAAAAAGCTCAGGTCTGTCTAGACACTTCGTTTTTATTGTTTCATGCATAAGTTGTGTTGTTCTTGGAGCGTCTTAGTTTTCGTTTGCTTTGATTAGGTTGTTTAGTTTGCTTGAATAAAGTAGTTTGGACCCCTGTTCTCGCTGTGTTGTTTTGCAAATAAGTTGCTTAGTGTTGGAAAGGAGTAGTAAGTTCTTGCTTGTAACTGCAAGAGGAGCTTGCATTGACTATGACTTAGACTCTAGCATGACATGCTAGGTGTTTTTTTGACCTTATGCTTAGTGATTATTGTTGTAGCATGTCTTGTTCCAAACAATTGGGATTGCTTAGTGTGCCTTGAAGAAATTATGCGTTGTTTTAGCATGCAAAAGCATAGTATTGTGGTATTCTCCTTTGATGCTTTGCTTGGGTTGACTTGGCACATGCTCACACCATGTTATGACTATGAAAAGTCACCATATCCTCTATGATAATTTTGTTCTTGACTTGTAGTACCACTCTATGTTTTTATTAGCAATGCTTTGTTGCACTGCATGATTATGGTCATTATTGCTCTCTTAGTTGGTTGCTCCCAGTCTTTTGCTAGCCTCCACTTGTGTGAGTAAGTTATACTCATGCTTACAACTCCCAATAAACCAAGTTATTCCAAAGTGTCCACTATAAATTCCTATGCATGATGTGTTACACCAATCCAAGTATATTCTTTTTTTAGCTATCTTCCAATTAAAAACTATTTTGTTATGTGAAAACATAGTGATTAAAGCCCTCACGAACTTGATGACACACTTTATATTCCTTGCCCCTAATAAACTTGAACCATTGTGTCATCTATGTTGTATATGCTTGCACTTATACATTGGAATTATCAGAACCGTGCTGTCACGGGGAACGTTTTCAACATTGCACTTGTACTTTGTACTCAGTTGCTATCATACTCTTTTGTCTATGGATGTCACCAGTGTGAAATAAAAAGGGAATTTGTAAGTCCATGGAGTTTGTATCCTGTGTTAGAGAAACGCCTGGGCCGCTAGCCTAAGCCATGCCTAATCATGGTGGAAACTTGCAGCATCACCATAGTGATCTATCTATGAAGCATCTTCAATAAAAAGTTATGCATATGGTAAATAAAAAGATTGCTCGGATGATCGTTGGCTGCTTGCCTTGTCATTTTGGTTATGGGAAATCTCTTATACCATGTGCAAGGGGTACCCCGTTGGCGGTTCTCAATGATATACAAATACTTACAATGATAAGAACTTACAGGTGACTAAAGTTGAGTGTGCATGAGGTGTGGCCCTCGTATTCAAGGGACTTGAGATTGCCAACTTATACTTTGTCAAGCATATACTCCATCTTTGTTCACTTTAACCTTAATCACTTCAAGATGCTTATGATAGGAGCAATGAGGGCTAAAAGCTAACAAGTACCATAATTTTTGAAAGCTCTTTTTGAAACTTGAAATCCCTGCTTCCTTTATAAAAGGCTTTTCTTTCACCATTATGTTGAGTCTCCACCTTCTACTTTTAGGCACCCACTACAAGGAATATGTTGATACATGACCCTCCATTTTCGTCACTGAATCGTCATTATCCACAATATATGATGATCTTATGACGAAAAACAGATCGTCAAAAACTGAGCGTCAGTAATTGCACACAACGACGTTTTTCATGAAATCGTCATAATCGTCTATGACGATACTGTATCGTCATAACCGTTATGACGATCCAATATCGTCATGGGCTGTCTAGCCTTGCCAGGTCAGATCCTACGTGGCTGATCCGACGTGGCAAAATCGTGACGAAACAAAATCGTCGTAGTGTGAAATCAGCCCAATCCAATCCAGTCGCTTATATGGGCCAAGCCTAATAATACATCCTTTTTTTCTCTGCTTTTAGCCTTTTCAATGTACTTTTTCCTTTGGGCTTGGCCTTTTACCATATATTTCAATATTGGGCCTTGGGCTTTATAGCCCTGGGCCTTGCCCTTTCACGGTCCATTTTGGTTTTTGAAAATTGACCAAATTACAGTTTACTGTTTATTATCCATTCAAGTATTGTTGGGCTATGGCCTTTAAAAGGTCCAGTTAGTACACGATCCAGCACACAAATCCAGAAATTTCCATAGAACCTAATATTCTGTCAAGTATATGACATTGGCAATTATCCATTCAAGTAATCCCAACAATATTTCAAATATTGTGAGTAACACAACAACCGAACAATACACTCCGGAATTTCTACTTACAACCATTACATAACTCCACATGACATCCAAAAGGTTAAAAAACAACACTAGTCAGATGGTTCAAACTTGTCGGTACTATAAGAAGGATGTTAATTCTTTGATTATGACACCATCAAGAAGAAGCTGGGAACTCGTTGTTCACCCCAGACTTAAATTGGCTATATGTTGCCTTCTCCTGTTATTTCAAACAACACAAGGTTATTAAAAGAGTAGAAAACATGGGGTATATGAACAACTTACAGCAAATAGAGAGGAACAATATTGATTAGTCTATGATTAATCAATACACATTAAATGCAAAACTATTATTCTTATACTGTAATGAAAATGAAAAGAAAATTATCTGTCCATAGTATAGCTAACTCAACATTATTGAATGTAAAGATTATCAGGCATAAAAAATGTAAACACAGTCAGTCATTTTTCTGAAATAAACATTTTCTATTCACAGCCAATACTTCTTATACCTACTACACTAACACAACAGCTAGACGCAGGAAGAAAACACCATGCAAAGAAGCAGTACTCACTGATGGTGACGTGAGGGTAGAAGTTGTCCCGAGACGCATGGAGGATCTTGTTGTTGCCGACATGGTTAAGACCTCCATCCATAGCCAAGGGCACTGTAGAACTGAACCAAATCCCAATTTAGTTTCATGCTATAGAAGAACATATCCAATGGTTTTACAAGCATCTAATACAGGTTAATGTCCAAGGATACACAGAGACAACCGGCTAATGTGAGGCACACATCTCATACAGGGAATTAAATTGAGTACAAATCAGTAGGTACTCCTATAACAAAAATATGAACCTACAAGAACCCTAGGACTCCTTGGAAACTTACAGCGGGTGGATCCAATCATAAATTGGTGAAGTTATAGTTATAGGCCAGCACAACATACTACAGATCTCACCCCTGTAGATAACCTAACTATACATCCTGTTCAATCATAAGTTAGCATGCCTAGCTAGGCCAAACTCTTACTGTTCATTCTATTTCTGATATATAGCCATGCAAGCAACATGTCTAGCTATGCTATAACAAAGAAGCAAAATAGAAGTAGGGTTATCTTGGCACAAGAGTGTACAATCACACGAGTCATGCTATACCTTCTGAAGTGTGGACTCCTGGATGTTGTAGTTAGCGAGCATGCACTCATCCTCCAGCTGCTTCCCAGCAAAGATAAGGCGCTGGTGGTATGCGGGCACACCTGCAGTTATAGAACATGCCACCATATGATTAGCCATTAACGAAGCTGCGTGCTTGTGGCAGGCAAATTAATTGAAGAAACCACAGGAGCTTGATAGATCAGCATGCCCCAGCCACATGAAAACTTGATAGATCCTCAACTAGGAAATAAATATCATCAACCAACCCAACAGTTCATCATTTAATTATTAATAATCAGCGGGACATAAAGGTAATACGAGAGGTTGATCTTTCATTTCACCAAGGCACTATGCATCAGTTCAAAAATATTATACATGCACTTGATCTCCATTTCTTTACATGTGCAACTTTAAAAAGAGGAAAATACATGTATCAATTAGCAGACAGCTAGGCACGCAACAACTAGTGAAATATGTACAATGATTTATATATCAAGTAGTAGCTAGTAAGTTGCAGAAGTTACACAGGACTTCAGTGAGTAGTACTGACTATAGACTATATACAAAATTGAAGACAATACTTTTAGACAAGGCATGGAACTTTGACCATCATATAGTATATTCCACATGCACACGAGCTATGTACCAGTAGCTATAAACAACAGCTATGTATCCATAATATACAAACATAAGGTATGTACCAGCACTGTCTACTGATGCACAATTAAGTAGAAAGCAAACATGCGACATCTAAATTGAGACGCTGATGTACATACACACCCACATGAGATGTGGGAGGAGCAGCAGGAGGAGGGAGGCCTCACCGGGGTTCTCAGCAGCAGGTTTGGGAGGACGTCGTCAGGAGCGGCATCCATGTGGGAGTTGTGGTGGCAGGTCGGACCGGCGAGCACGTGAAGGAGCTTAGGGTGGAGTGCTTCGACGCGGACGGGGTCGGTGCGCAGCAGCAAGCCATCGAGGCAACAAGCAGCAGCAGGAGATGGGTCTCCATGTGGCGCTCGTGGAGGGAGGGCAGCAGGGCACCGACGAGATGGGGTAAGACGACAAGGGTTCTCCCTCGATCTAGATGGGAGAAATCTAGAGAGGGTGAGGGAGATGGGCGGCGGGAAGGGAGGGATCTGGTGAGGCGGTGGAGGTGGCGGCAGTTGTGAAGGCTCCCCAACCGCAGCCGCTCCGCCAGGCTCCGCCGCTCCCCAACCCCCACGTCGTCTGACCCGTCCACGGTCGCCACCACCGCGGCAACCTGCACGGCCACCACCGAAACCGTCGGCTCCTGGTTCGAGCTCCCGAACGCCGTCGTCGGTTCATCCGAGCTCGCGGGTGTCGCACGCATCGCAGGGGTGCTGCCCATATTTGGCTTATGCGGCGTCAGAGTCGGCTTCGGGTGAGGAGGAGGAGGGAGGGAGGCAGCTATGGCGACGCAAGGAAAAGAGAGGAGGAATGTGGTGGCGGCGCAAGGAAAAGAGAGGAGGGTGCATCGATCTCGATCTAGGTCAAGGGGAAAGAGGACAGAGGGGAATCGAAGTAGGTGTGGTTTTTTCAGGTGTGTTTCTTTGGGTGAGCGCAGAAGCGTTGGATTATCTTTTAACGGTTTTGATGAGGCTGAGATTCCTGATCCGTGGGAGGCCGAACCCTGTAATTTGATTGGTTGTAGAAGAAATGGTCATTTTCCATTTTCCGGGTGCCAAAAACGGGGCGTTTTGTGAAACAACCACCAAAATTCTAATTTAAAATGATACCACCATATTTTTTAAAAATATTAGACCACCTTACATGGACAATTTCCCAACCGGGGTATCTCAAACCTTTCCGTTCACCCCTGGCGAAAAAGACAAATTCCTGCCGAATCGGTAGGAAGTGGGTCCGGTTTGAACTACAGGTACATGATCCGATGCTCATGATTTTTGGTAAAAATCATTTTTATACTCACAATATGCTGTTTCTTCAGAGATCCAATGCAAGTTTAGTGAGGCTCATCCCCTAGCTAAGAACCTCCGTGTCCGCCGTTTTGACCATAGTTTAAAACGGGCATGAACAATTCAAAAACGGTCCGATCAATGCAAATCCTTCGCGTGGTGTCTTCTTATGTGACATAGTTGCAAGTAAAAATACCAAACTTGGTATATTACAAGTGTCTCAAAAAAACATGCTCAGAAATGACCTATCATCTCCGAGGTTTCATGGCTTTCGGGCCAAACGACCAATGCTATGGCCAGAATCGCGGCATAGTTTGTGATAATGTTCCCATATTATGCACACATATGTATCATGGGATGGCGAACAATGTTGCAGGAGAAAGTTTTCCTTTTTGACGTACGGAAAATCCATTTTCCATTTTCCGGCCATAAAAAGCAGGCGTTGTGAAGCAACCACCAAATGACAGTTTTAGAATGGTACCACCATATTTTGTAAAAATATTAGAACAACCTAACATGGACAATGTCCTAACCGGGATATCTCAAACCTTCCCGTTCACCCCTGGCAAAAAAGACAAATTCCTGCCGAATCGGTAGGAAGTGGGTCCGGTTTGAACTATAGGTACATGATCCGATGCTCATGATTTTTGGTAAAAATCATTTTTAGACTCACAATATGTTGTTTATTAAGAGATCCAATGCAAGTTTAGCGAGGCTCATCCCCTAGCTAAGAACCTCCGTGCCCGCCGTTTTGACCATAGTTTAAAACGGGCATAAAAAATTCAAAAACGGTCTGATCAATGCAAATCCTTCGCGTGGTGTCTTCTTATGTGACATAGTTGCAAGTAAAAATACCAAACTTGGTATATTGCAAGTGTCTCAAAAAAACCTTCTCAGAAATGACCTATCATCTCCGAGGTTTCATGGCTTTCGGCCCAAACGACAAATGTCATGGCCAGAATCGCGGCATACTTTGTGATAATGTTCCCATATTGTGCACACATATGTATCATGGGATGGCGAACAATGTTGTAGGAGAAAGTTTTCCTTTTCGACGTATGGAAAATCCATTTTCTATTTTCCGAGCGCAAAAAACGGGACGTTTTGTGAAGCAACCACCAAATGACAGTTTTAGAATGGTACCACCATATTTTGTAAAAATATTAGACCACCTTACATGGACAATGTCCCAACCGGGGTATCTCAAACCTTTCCGTTCACCCCTGGCGAAAAAGACAAATTCCTACCGAATCGGAAGGAAGTGGGTCCGGTTTGAACTACAGGTACATGATCCGATGCTCATGGTTTTTGGTAAAAATCATTTTTAGACTCACAATAGGCTGTTTCTTCAGAGATCCAATGCAATTTTAGCGAGGCTCATCCCCTAGCTAAGAACCTCCGTGCTCGCCGTTTTGACCATAGTTTAAAACGGGAATAAAAAATTCAAAAATGGTCCGATCAATGCAAATCCTTCACCTGGTGTATTCTTATGTGACATAGTTGCAAGGAAAAATATCAAACTTGGTATATTGCAAGTGTCTCAAAAAAACCTTCTCAGAAATGACCTATCATCTCCGAGGTTTTATGGCTTTCGGGCCAAATGACCAATGTTATGGCCAGAATAACGGCATAGTTTGTGATAATGTGCCCATATTATGCACACATATGTATCATGGGATGGCGAACAATGTTGCAGGAGAAAGTTTTCCTTTTCAACGTACGGAAAATCCATTTTCCATTTTCCGAGCGCAAAAAACGGGGCGTTTTGTGAAGCACCCACCAAATGACAGTTTTAGAATAATACCACCACATTTTGTAAAAATATTAGACCACCTTATATGGACAATGTCCCAACCGGGGAATATCAAATCTTTCCGTTCATCCCTGGCGAAAAAGACAAATTCCTGCCGAATCGGTAGGAAGTGGGTCCGGTTTAAACTACAGGTACATGATCCGATGCTCATGATTTTTGGTAAAAATCATTTTTAGACTCACAATATGCTGTTTCTTCAAAGATTCGATGCAATTTTAGCGAGGCTCATCCCCTAGCTAAGAACCTTCGTGCCTGCCGTTTTGACCATAGTTTAAAACGGGCATAAAAAATTCAAAAACGGTCCGATCAATGCAAATCCTTCGTGTGGTGTCTTCTTATGTGACATAGTTGCAAGGAAAAATACCAAACTTGGTATATTGCAAGTGTCTCAAAAAAACCTTCTCAGAAATGACCTATCATCTCCGAGGTTTCATGGCTTTCGGGCCAAACGACCAATGTTATGGCCAGAATCGCGGTATACTTTGTGATAATATGTCCATATTGTGCACACATATATATCATGGGATGGCGAAAAATGTTGCAGGAGAAAGTTTTCCTTTTTGACGTACGGAAAATCCATTTTC
The DNA here is from genome assembly GCA_023614405.1 of Avena insularis. NCBI lineage: Eukaryota > Viridiplantae > Streptophyta > Magnoliopsida > Poales > Poaceae > Avena > Avena insularis. The sequence continues at coordinate 21,098,815 of CM042689.1, read as the reverse complement.
CATTTTCCTAGCGCAAAAAACGGGGCGTTTTGTGAAGCAACCACCAAATGACAGTTTTAGAATGGTACCACCACATTTTGTAAAAATATTAGACCACCTTACATGGACAATGTCCCAACAGGGGAATCTCAAATCTTTCCGTTCACCCCTGGCGAAAAAGACAAATTCCTGCTGAATCGGCAGGAAGTGAGTCCGGTTTGAACTACAGGTACATGATCCGATGCTCATGATTTTTGGTAAAAAATCATTTTTAGACTCACAATATGCTTTTTCTTCAGTTATCCAATGCAAGTTTAGCGGGCTCATCCCCTAGCTAAGAACCTTCGTGACCGCCGTTTTGACCATAGTTTAAAACGGGCATAAAAAATTCAAAAACGGTCCAATCAATGCAAATCCTTCGTGTGGTGTTTTCTTATATGACATAGTTGCAAGTAAAAATACCGAACTTGGTATATTGCAAGTGTCTCAAAAAAACCTTCTCAGAAATGACCTATCATCTCCGAGGTTTCATGCCTTTCGGGCCAAACGACCAATGTTATGGCCAGAATCGCGGTATAGTTTGTGATAATGTGTCCATATTATGCATACATATGTATCATGGGATGGCGAACAATGTTGCAGGAGAAAGTTTTCCTTTTCGACGTACGGAAAATCCATTTTCCATTTTCCGAGCGCAAAAAACGGGGCGTTTTGTGAAACAACCACCAAATGACAGTTTTAGAATGGTACCACCACATTTTGTAAAAATATTAGACCACCTTACATGGACAATTTCCCAACCGGGGAATCTCAAATATTTCCGTTCACCCCTGGCGAAAAAGACAAATTCCTGCCGAATCGGTAGGAAGTGGGTCCGGTTTGAACTACATGTACATGATCCGATGCTCATGATTTTTGGTAAAAATCATTTTTAGACTCACAATATGTTGTTTTTTCAGAGATACAATGCAAGTTTAGCGAGGCTCATCCCCTAGCTAAGAACCTCCGTGCCCGTCGTTTTGACCATAGTTTAAAACGGGCATAAAAAATTCAAAAATGGTCCGATCAATTGTCCCTACGTTGAAATAATGTGAGATTAGTAAATCCACTATTTTAAAATAATACAAGTATTGATAATTAACAACCTAGGAGGATATAACTGAATTTTATAAAAAATTAGAGCCAAAAATCAATTTATTTGGACTTCTTATGAAAAATATACAGAAAAATTAAGAAAATAGAAAAAAAAAAACTTTGCTAAATGGACCAGCAAGCTAGACCGAATCTTATCTACTGCCACCGGTTGCCAAGGCCCATGCCATAGTTAAAAAAAGAAGAGGGAAGGACTATCTTTGGTAAGGCCCAGGCCCAACCAATAGGTAGGAATCATTTATAAATACGTAGCGCGGTTTTAGTACAACAAAGCGGTGGTGGCGGGGTGGTTAGATCCTCTCGTTTAGTTGGATAGATGCCTGGTTCGAGTCTTGGTGGCACCCCATTTTTTGCGCCATTTATTTGTCGAAGCCCAATTACTAATCGTTATAATAAAACAACTATACAATTGCAACACCAAAGTCGTGATGGCGTGGTGGTTGTCCACGTGCTGGCCAGTGCCCTATTTCCCAAGTTCGATCCCAGCGCCTCCTTTTTTTATATTATTATTTCCCAAATAGTTTAGACACATACACATGCCACATAAGCATAATTGTTGAGGTGGCAAACTAGTTAATTTAATATATATTATTTTAGACAATATGACGATTTAAATTGGTCATAATAGGGTATAAATAAGACTCTAAGCTATATCGTGTAGGTTATGACGATTTCTTATGGTGAAATTACGACGATTTTAACACAAATCGTCGTAATTCTATAAGATTTTGATCTCTCCAAACATCGTATGACCATCTTGTGCAAAATCGTCATAAATCTATGACGATTTAATTCCTCGTCACTATGAGAAGGTCACAAATTAACACATTTCTTGTAGTGACCATTAAGAGAGCATAGTTGTCATTCTGTGTGCAGTGTTCCAAAGCTTATTGATTGATGCATATTGTGATACTACTTGTTCTTGTGCCATTTGTTTCTAGTCACCCTTGTGAATTTTGAAGGTGCCCTATGCATCTACTTGCTACTCTATGAGGAACAAGCTGAATGTCACTATGCTATGTTTTCTATTTGTGAAACAAACAAACGTTTTTCAACGCATGTTATTCATGATCTCTGTTTCTAGCCTTTCATGTTGCATGCATAGTTACTATGTCCTATTGTTAGAACTCCATCTTTCATGCACATGTTTAGAGTTCTTTGATCCCCGCTTTCAATGCTTGCAAATGGTTGGATCATTATTATGAGGGTGTATGTCACCTCAAAAATTATTCTTTTTATCACTTACCTACTCGTGGACGAGTAGGAGTTAAGCTTGGGGATGCTTGATACGTCGGAAACGTATCTATAAATTTTGATGCTCCATGCTTGTTTAGTATCTAATTTTCTTTGCTCTGTCTACACTTTGAGGTTCTTTTTACATGTTTTCTCGTACTAACCTACTAACAAGTTGTCACAGTGCCAGTTGCCTGTTTTCTGCTGTTTTTGGTTCCAGAAAATCTATTAAGGAAATATTCTCGGAATTGGACGGGACAAAAGACAAACTCAATAACTTTATGTGGGGAACAACAAGTCCAGAGGGGAGACGGAGAGGTGTGCCAGGGCGCCCAAACCCCCCTATGCGTGGGTGGGCCCTGCCCCGTGCCTAGGCTGGGTGTGGGGCCCCTGGCCACCGCCTCGGCCTCCCCCTTCGCCTATAAGAAGCCCCCGATGCAGAAACCCTAAGTACCCGATCATTATTCCACGAAACCTTCTGCAGCCGCCGCCACCGTCGTCCCTAGATTAGGGGGATCTAAAGTTCTTCCCGGCACCCTGCCGGAGGGGAGATCATCCCGGAGGCCTTCTCTCCGGTATGATGCGTGAGTAGTTCCACATTGGACTATGGGTCCATGTAGTAGCTAGATGGTTGTATCTCCTCCTTTGTGCTTTCATATATAGATCTTGTGAGCTCTGTTCATGATCAAGATCTAATCTATTTGTAATCATGCATATTGTGTTTGCGGGGATCCAATGGATATTGAGATTACTATGTCAGATTGATTAATGGTTTTGTCTTATTGATTCTATCATGTCTGTGTTGTTTGTGATCTTGCATGCTCTCCGTTGTTAGTAGCTATCTTGGCCAAGTAGTTGCTAGTGACTCCAAGAGGGGGTATTTATGCTCGATAGTGGGTTCATGCCTTTAGTTTCCAAGGGAAGTGACAATAATCTCTTCGGTTGTAGATGTGATGTTGCTACTAGGGAGAAAACAACGGTCTCTTGTTCATGGAACATGTGGACTGTTTACGTTATACACTTTGCTTAAAGCAGTTTTGTGTTGCTTGCAACTTAATAATGGAGGGGGTTCGGATGATAACCTGAAGGTGGAATTCTAGTCATAGATGCAGTTGGATGGCGGTTTATGTATCTTGTTGTATTGCCCAATCAAATCTCATAGGATCTTTCTGACTAGTAATTGCATTGTTATGCCTTGCTCAGTTACTGTCAATTGCCCTGCTGTAATTTGTTTACCCTTCATGCCATGTTGTTTATCTAAGGAGCGCACCTCTAGTGAACTATGGACCCCGGTCCAACCTTTACCATTGATACATCTTCCACTGTTACTTGTTTACTTATTGCAAACCACTATTATCTTCCACACCATACGTTTAATCCTTTGTTACAACAAACCGGTGAGCTTGACAACCTCACTGATTCGTTGGGGCAAAGTCTTGAGTTTGTGTTGTGCAGATCTCCGCGTTGCTTGAAACACCTGTGTGACGTTTCCTTCCTCCTACTGGTTCAATAACCTCGATTTCTTACTGAGGGAAGAGTTGCTACTGTGCTGCTTCACACCTTGCTCTTGGGGTTCCCAACAGACTCCACATCAAGCACCAAGTTCTCTGGCGCCACCAAGGAGTCATCATAGCCCAGTTTTTGGTTTTTTCATCATATACCGGTTTTGGCTCAGGCTTTTTGGGTGCAAAATGCGCCTTAACTTGGGCAGCCACATCCGCGGAATTTTCCTCATCGGTCTTGTCATAAGGTATCTTTGGAAGAGCCGGTGGGATGCCGACTATCTTCGCCGTTTAACCTTTGTTCGATGTGGGGCGCGGGGGAGCGTCGACCTTCCGTTTCTTCGACGAGGTAGTAGTATTGCACGGAGGCGGAGATCGAGTATTGCGCGGAGGCGGAGATAGAGTTGATGTACTCCTGCTGTGGCGATCGTCATCGGGGCCGGGTGGACTTGGAGGTTAACGATAATCAGGTTGGGGTGGACTTGGAGGTTGACGATAATCGATGCAGGGTGGACTTGGAGGTTGACGATCATCGGGGCAGGGTGGACTTGGATTCCTCGGAGTCGGTGGCCTTGGCGCCGAGCCTGGAAACTTGATGTACTTATTCTTCCATAGAATGATGTTGCGCTTGACATCTCCTAGTTTCGTAAGGCCTTTAGGCCTATCGATTTCAATCTCTAGGTCCGCAAAATCCTCCACTATGTCATCCACCGTGACACAATCATAGCCAGGTGGAATCGGAAGTGAATGGTGGAGTGCTCCAGGTAGACAAGGTAAAGTAGTGCCGATCACCACCTTGAAGGACAGGTTGTTCATTGGCTGATGTAGCTCACATTGTTCCATCTCTCTAACATCATCCACGGGGTAGCGAGGAGCCGGTGCATCATCCAGCAGTGCTTGATCATCAGCCCAGACCTCCGTGGAAGCCACGCTGCTTCTCCGCTCGCTAAGATCCAATGCAGGATCATCAGCCTGCGGGTGAGTTGACGATGGCCTTTGGATAATTTCTTGCATGAGGTTCCTCAGATCAACTAGGTCCTGCTCGAGATTCGGTCTGCCTCCCGGTCCTTCTTTCTCTGACGGCTTCTATAACTGGCATCATACTGAGGAAACTCTTTCTTCCACGGGAAACCGACGCCTTTGCCTCGTGTTTGTCCACCCTTTTCAGGATTCCCGAGGGTGCGTGTCAGCTCGTCATTCTCTCTCTCTCGGGACGGAGCAATCCCAATTGAGCATCCTTCATTGCTTGAATAAGGTCTTTGGAGGGTTTTAGAATTTTTCATGAAATAATGTCTTCCCTGTTTCTGGGTCCAACGATCCCCCGTGCCCGTACCACCAGTGCTTTGACCTCTTGGGCCATCCATCTATACCAGGAGTGATGCCTCTAGTCCTCATGTCCTGCTCCATAGTTTCCCACTTAGGTACATGATACGCCCAATTTGCATCACCATTCTATATCATAATTTACCTCTATTCATTGATATTTGTCTTATTATGAGGTATTACTTATGGCTTTTCATTTGTTTATGCATGTTGGATGATTCTTGGAGGATGGAATGCCGGAGTCTGGATTCTGATGGAAAAGAAGGCGTTTCGGTGCAATTTCGCGAAGATCAAAAAAATACCAGAAAAATATGGAAACATATTATTTTACCAGAAGATGAAGGAAGCCAGAAGGAGGTACGGAGATGGGCCTCAGGGGCCCCACACCCCTAGGTGCGAGCCCACCTGACCCCGCGCCTAGGGCAGGTGTGGCCCACCTGCTTGGCCTTCGACTCCACCCCTTCGACTATATCTTCCCTTCGGAACCCTAACACCAGGGGACCACAGATAGATTTCCGCCGCCTCTGCGGGCAGAAAACACCGAGAGAGAAAGATCTCTCCGGCAGATAGATTTCTGCCAGGAGAATTCCTTCTTGGAGAGGGGAGACCGTCGCCATTAACACCGTCATCAAGATAGGCTTCATCGGGATCATGACCATCATCATCCACACCATCATCTCCACCAGCACCAGCACCACCACTCCGTCCCGCTGTAAAAATTGTGTTGGATATTGCTTTAGTTCTTAGGGGAAACTTTCCGGTGTTGATTACTATTGTAGTTGATGCTTGTGAGTGGAACCATTGGATTATTGTTTATGTTTAGATTGTTATCCATTATCATATCATCTTTGATCTTGATCCATATGATGTCTTGTGAGTAGTTCGTTTAGTCCTTGAGGACATGGGAGAAGTCATGTTGATAGTAGTGAATCTGTGATGAGTTATTATTCAATGGTTTAGTATTTAAGTTGTGGTGCTATTCTTCTAGTGGTGTCATGTGAACGTCGACTACATGATACTTCACCATTTATGGGCCTAGGAGAATGCATTGTGTATTTGGATACTAATCATGGGGTTGCCGGAGTGACAGAAACCTGAACCCCTGTTAGGACACCTTTGCACAAGGGAGCGTAGGATCTCAGAGTTTAAGGCTATGGTTAGATTTATATCTTAATTACTTTCCTGTAGTTACGGATGTTTGCAGGGGGTTTAATCACAAGTATGTATTAGTCCTAGGAAGGGCGGTATGTTAGCACAGGTTCACCCACATAACACTTACGAACACCAGAGAAGAGTACTCAGCTATTTGAAGCGAAAGCACTTGACAGAATTCCCATGTGTCCTCGAGAATGTTTGGTCCTTATAAGTATTTCCACCGGCTTGTCCTTTGCTAAGAAATGATTGGGCCACTTGCTCCGTTTGTTCGTTACTTCTATTACTTGCTCCTTGTTTTGTTGCTTTGTCAGAAAACCACTAAAAATCCGTTTGCTAAGTATTCACAGCGATTTCCTGCTCCGTACCACTATTCAGCACCTTCTGCTCCTCGTTGGGATCGACACTCCTATTTATCGAAAGTACTACGATACACCCCCTATACTTGTGGGTCATCAAGATGACACTCTTGTAGCCACCTGTCCCCATTTTATGATGGTATTTCTTTTGGGCAGCATTTAACACATTCTTTGCCGACTTTGCTTTTGCTTTATTAGATTGCTTGTACGTTACAAAATCGGGCCACTCTTCTCTCAACTTCTTGTTTGCTCCTACGAAGTCTGGAGTTTTCTTTTTCGCGACATATTTCGTGTATAAACTTTTCTTGTGGTTTCGGTACAGTTCGTCCATCTTGCTTAGAGCCCACTCCTTGACTTTCGCTCTTCTTTCAAGCCCACCCGGCCTTGGGATAATACCATCTGCCTCAAATTCTTCATACTCTGGAGGTAGTATGAAATGCGCTATGAGCTTCTGCCAAAGGTCATCTTTGGCATCATCGGTGACATACTGTTGGATTCTTCATCGGGTTTCTTTGACTTGTTCCATTCTTGAATGGTGATCGGCAGGTTGTCCCTAAAAATCACCCCACATTGATTTGTAAACATCCTCCGGTGCTTCTCTGGAGCAATCGGTTCTCCATCATCATCTATTTCTTCGATGGTGAACCTCTGATTACCATCCAACTTTCTGTTTGGCCCTCGTTTTGTTCGAGCTGTTGATTGCTTCGATCCGTGGGCTAAAAGAAGAAGAGAGAGTGATTAATATATATATTGATATATCTAGATGAATTAATGAATATAGGTAACATGAGGCTTTATATATATGTACCTCGCCGGATCCTGTCGAGGGGCCATCATTATTGTTGTTATTTGTTTGCCCTTCGTCCATCCGGTCTTCCCCTTGGTACATCAGGTTTTCCTCTAGCCATCACCAGATGGATTCAGATATGAGGAAATCTCTTCTCGAGCAAAATATCTTCACCGGTAGTAATAAGAGTAATTTCACCTCTTATCATGCCCTGAAGAAGACCTTCACCAATGCAACCATCATCCATGACTTAACTATAACAGAAAGAGAGTTAAACTGGTTAGAGAAAATTCAATAATATATACTAATAATATTAATAATATACTACTAACAATATTACCACAAATAATATAATATACAAATAATATTACTACTAACAATATACTACTACATTACCACAAATAATATATTACTAACAATATTACCACAAATAATATAATATACAAATAATATTACTATACTAACAATATACTACTAACAACATTACCACAAATAATATATACTAGTAAAACATTTATTAATAATAGCATTTATATATTAATAACTAATAATATATTAATAACAATAATAACTAAAACAAATAATATACTACTAACAACAATATACTACTAACAAATAATAGCATTATTAGTTATTATACTATTAAAACAATAATAGTATACTACTAACACTAATAATATTACTACTAACAATAATATACTACTAACCATAATAATATATACTACTACCAATAATATACTACTAACCCTAATAATATTACCACAAGGTTATTACATATAATAATTATAATCATATATATACTAATAATATACTACTAACATTTCCTAACAATATATAAATACTAATAATAGCATTTATACAAAACCCTAAATATTATTATTAATAATAAATAATACTACAAAAACCTGATGGCGCCCAGCACTTACCGTGAGACGCTTCGTTGGAAACCCCAAGAGCAAGGTATGAAGCAACACAACAAGTTTCTCTCAGTAAGAAACCGAGGTTATCAAACCAGTAGGAGGAAGGAAACGTCACACAGGTGTTGCTAGCAACGCGGAGACCTGCACAACACAAACTTAAGACTTTGCCCCAACGAATCAGTGAGGTTATCAAGCTCACCGGTTTGCTGTAACAAAGGATTAAACGTATGGTGTGGAAGGTAAAGGTTTGCAGCAAGTAAACAAGTAGCAGTGGAAGATGTATCAATGGTAAAGATTGGACCGGGGTCCATAGTTCACTATAGGTGCTCTCCTTAGATAAACAACATGGCATCAAGGGTAAACAAATTGCAGCAGGGCAATTGACAGGAACTGAGCAAAGCATAAAAATGCAATTACTAGTCAGAAATATCCTATGAGATTCGATTGGGAAATACAACAATATACATAGACCGCCATCCAACTGCATCTATGACTAGAAGTCCACCTTCAGATTATCATCCGAACCTCCTCCAGTATTAAGTTGCAAGCAACAGACAACTGCTTTAAGCAAAGTGTGTAAGGTAAACAGTCCACATGTTTCATGAACAAGAGACCGTTGTTTTCTCCCTAGTGGCAACAACACATCTACAACCGAAGAGATTTTTGTCACTTCCCTTGGAAACTAGAGGCATGAACCCACTACGAGCATAAATACCCCCTCTTGGAGTCACTAGCAACTACTTGGCCAAGATAGCTACTAACAACGGAGAGCATGCAAGATCACAAACAACACAGACATGATAGAATCATAAAGACAAAACCATTAATCAAACCAACATAATAATCGCAATATCCATCGGATCCCTGCAAACAAAACATGCATGATTACAAATAGATTAGATCTTGATCATGAACGGAGATCACAAGATCTATACATGAAAGCACAAAGGAGGAGATACAACCATCTAGCTACTACATGGACCCATAGTCCAAGGTGTAACTACTCACGCATCATACCGGAGAGAAGGCCTCCGGGATGATATCCCCTCCGGCAGGGTGCCGGGAAGAACTTCAGATCCCCTCGATCTAGGGACGATGGTGGCGGCGGCTACATACGGTTTCGTGGATATTTGATTAGGTGCTTAGGGTTTCTGCATCGGGGGCTTCTTATAGGCGAAGGGGGAGACCGAGGAGGCGACCAGGGGTGGCAAAACCTAGCCATGTGTGGAGCTAGGCCCACCCGCGCCTGGGGTGGGTCTGCCCCCTGGATGGCCCCTCTGGCTCTCCTCTAGACTTCTTGTTCCCCACGGAAAGTAATTGACTTTTACGTTTGTACCGTCCAATTCCGAGAATATTTCTTTACTAACTTTTCTGAAACCAAAAACAGCAGAAAACAGGCATGTGGCACTGTTGCAACTTGTTAGTAGGTTAGTACCAGAAAACATGTAAAAAACACCTCAAAGTGTGGAGAGTAAAGCAAAGTAGATACTAAACAAGCATGGAGCATAAAAAATTATAGATACGTTTCCAACGTATCAGCATCCCCAAGCTTAACTCCTGCTCGTCCTCGAGTAGGTAAGTGCTAAAAGAATAATTTTTGAGGTGACATGCACCCTCACAATAAAGATCCAACCATTTGCAAACATTGAAAGCTGGGATCAAAGAACTCTAAACATGTGCATGAAAGATGGAGTTCTAACAATAGGACATAGTAATTATGCATGCAACATGGCAAGCTAAAAACAAAGATCATGAATAATATGCATTGAAAAACGTTTGTTTGTTTCACATGCAGAAAACATAGTATAGTGGCAATCAGCTTGTCCCTCATAGAGTAGCAATATAATGCATAGGACACCTACAAAGTTACAAGGGTGACTAGAAACAAATATCACATGAACAAGTAATAACACAATATGCATTAATTAGTAAGCTTTGGAACATTGCACACAGAATGACAACTATGCTCTCTTAATGGTGCCTAAAGGTAGAAGGTGGATACTAAAATAATGATGGAAGAAAAGCCTTTTTGTAAAGGAAGCAGGGACTACAAGTTTCAAAAAGAGATTCCAAAAATTATGGTACTAGTTAGCTTTCAGCCCTCATTGCCCCTATCATAAGCATCTTGAAGTGGTTAAGGTTAAAGTGGCAAAGCTGGAGTATATGCTTGACAAAGTATAAGTTGGCAATCTCAAGTCCCTTGACTATGAGGGCTACACCTCATGGATACTCAACTTAGGGCCCAGGCAAGTTCTTGTCATTGTAAGTATTTGCATATCATTGAGAACCGCCAACGGGGTACCCCTTGCACATGCTACAGGAGCTTTCCCATAACCAAAATGATAAGGCAAGCAGACAATGAGCATCTCAGCAATCTTTTTATTAACCATATGCATAGCTTTTTATTGAGGATGCTTCATAGATAGCTCACTATGGTGATGCTGCAAGTTTCCACCATGATTAGGCATTGCTTAGGCTAGCGGCCCAGGCGTTTCTCTAACACAGAATACAAACTCCATGGACTTATAAGTTCCCACTTCATTTCACACCGGTAACATCCATAGACAAAAGAGTATGATATCAACGGAGTACAAAAAGTTCAAGTGCAATGTTGAAAACGTTCCCCGTGACAAAGACGGCAGTTACGCTAATCCCAACTTATAAGTGCAAGCATATACAACAAAGTTGCCTCAATGGTTCAAGTTTATTAGGGGAAAAGAATAAAATGTGCCATCAAGTTCGTGAGGGGTTTAATCACTAAGTTTTCACATAACAAAATAGTTTTTAATTGGAAGATAGTTGAAAACAAGAATATACTTGGAATGGTGTAACACACCATGCATAGGAGTTTATAGTGGACACTTTGGAATAACTTGGTTTCTTGGGAGTTGGAAGCATGAGTAGAACTTACTCATACAAGTGGAGGCTAGCAAAAGACTGGGAGCAACCAACTAAGAAGCAATAATGGCCATAATTATGCAATGCAACAAAGCAAACTAATCAAAGCAAAGAGTGGTACTACAAGTCAAGGACTAAATGATCATAGAGGCTAATGGTGACTTGTCATAGTCATAACATGGTGTGACCATGTGCCAAGTCAACCCAAGCAAAACATCAATGGAGAATACCACAATACTATGCTTTTGCATGCTAAAACAACACATAATTTCTTCAAGGCACACTAAGCAATCCCAATTGTTTGGAACAAGACATCCTACAACAATAATCACTAAGCATAATGCAAAAAACAACACCTAGCATGTCATGCTAAAGTCTAAGTCACAGTCAATGCAAGCTCCTCTTGCACTTCAAGCAAGAACTTACTACTCCTTTCCAAACACCAAGCAAACTTATTTGTAAAACAACACAGCGAGAACGGGGGTCCAAACTACTAAAGCAAACTAAACAAACTAAGCAAAGCAAACAAAAACTAAGATGCTCCAAGAACAACACAACTGTGGATGAAACAATAAAAGTGAAGTGTCTAGACAGACCTGAGCTTTTTATTGATGAAGAAGGGGATGTCTTGGGCATAAGTAGTTCACTAGAGGTGTTGCAAGAAACGTGGAGACCTGCACAACATAAACTCAAGACTTTGCCCCAACGAATCAGTGAGGTTGTCAAGCTCACCGGTTTCCTGTAACAAAGGATTAAACATATGGTGTGGAAGGTAATGGTTTGCAACAAGTAAACAAGTAATAGTAGAGGATGTATCAATGGTAAAGATTGGACCGGGGTCCATAGTTCACTAGAGGTGCTCTCCTTAGATAAACAACATGGCATGAAGGGTAAACAAATTACAGCAGGGCAATTGACAGGAACTGAGCAAGGCATAACAATGCAATTACTAGCTAGAAAGATCCTATGAAGTTGATTGGGCAATACAACAATATACATACACCGTAATCCAACTACATCTATGACTAGAAGTCCACCTTCAGGTTATCATCCGAACCCCCTCCAGTATTAAGTTGCAAGCAACAGACAACTACTTTAAGCAAAGTGTATAAGGTAAACAGTCCACATGTTCCATGAACAAGAGACCGTTGTTTTTTCCCTAGTAGCAATAAAACATCTACAACCGAAGAGATTTCTGTCACTTCCCTTGGAAACTAGAGGCATGAACCCACTATCGAACATTAATACTCCCTCTTGGAGTCATTAGCAACTACTTGGGCAAGATAACCACTAGCAACGGAGAGCATGCAAGATCGCAAACAACATAGACATGATGGAATCATAAAGATAAAACCATTAATCAAATCAACATAATAATCTCAATATCCATCGGATCCCCACAAACACAACATGCATTATTACAAATAGATTAGATCTTGATCATGAACGGAGCTCACAAGATCTATACATGAAAGCACAAAGGAGGAGATACAACCATCTAGCTACTGCATGGACCCATAGTCCAAGGTGGAACAACTCACAAATCATATTGGAGAGAAGGCCTCAGGGATGATCTCCCTTCCGGCAGGGTGCCGGGAAGAACTTCAGATCCCCCCGATCTAGGGATGATGGTGGCGGCGGCTACAGACGGTTTCGTGGATTTCTGATCGGGTACCGAGAGTTTTTGTATCGGGGGTTTCTTATAGGAGAAGGGGTGAGTCCGGGAGGCAACCAGGAGGGGCAAACCCTACCCAGGCGCGGGGTAGGGCCCACCCGCGCCTAGGGGGGTTTGGCCTCCTTGGCCCGCTTCTCCGTCTCCCCTCTCGACTTCTTGTTCCCCATGGAAAGTTATTGACTTTGGCGTTTGTCCCGTCCAATTTCGAGAATATTTCTTTACTAACTTTTCGAAACCAAAACAGCAGAAAACAGGCATCTGGCACTGTTGCAACTTGCTAATAGGTTAGTACCAGAAAACATGTAAAAAGCACCTCAAAGTGTAGACAAGTAAAGCAAAGTAGATACTAAACAAGCATGGAGCATCAAAAAATATAGATACCTTTCCAACGTATCAGCATCCCCAAGCTTAACACCTGCTCGTCCTCGAGTAGGTAAGTGATAAAAGAATAATTTTTGAGGTGACATGCACCCTCACAATAAAGATCCAACCATTTACAAGCATTGAAAGCTGGGATCAAAGAACTCTAAACATGTGCATGAAAGATGGAGTTCTAACAATAGGACATAGTAACTATGCATGCAACTTTGGCAGCTACAAACAAAGATCATGAATAATATGCATTTAAAAACGTTTGTTCTTTTCACATACAAAAACATAGCATAGTGGCAATCAGCTTGTCCCTCATAGAGTAGCAATTAAATGCATAGGACACCTGCAAAGTTCACAAGGGTGACTAGAAACAAGTAGCACAAGCGCAAGTAATAACACAATATGCATCAATTAATAAGCTTTGGAACACTGCACACAGAATGACAACTATGCTCTCTTAATGGTGCCTAAAGTTAGAAGGTGGAGACTCAAATAATGGTGGAAGAAAGGCCTTTTTGTAAAGGAATCAGGGATTACAAGTTTCAAAAAGAGCTTCCAAAAATTATGGTACTAGTTAGCTTTCAGCCCTCATTGCCCCTATCATAAGCATCTTGAAGTGGTTAAGGTTAAAGTGGCAAAGCTGGAGTATATTCTTGACGAAGTATAAGCTCGCAATCTCATGCCCCTTGAATACGAGGGCCACACCTCATGCATACTCAACTTTGGGTCCAGGTAAGTTCTTGTCATTGTAAGTATTTGCATATCATTGAGAACCACCAACGGGATTCCCCTTGCACATGGAACAGGAGCTTTCCCATAACCAAAATGACAAGGCAAGCAGCCAATGAGCATCTCAGCAATCTTTTTATTTACCATATGCATAGCTTTATTATTGAGAATGCTTCATAGATAGCTCACTATGGTGATGCTGCAAGTTTCCACCATGATTAGGCATGGCTTAGGCTAGCGTCCCAGGCGTTTCTCTAACACAGAATACAAACTCCATGGACTTACAAGTTCCCACTTCATTTCACACCGGTAACATCCATAGACAAAAGAGCATGATATCAACGGAGTACAAAAAGTTCAAGTGCAATGTTGAAAACGTTCCCCGTGACAGCACGGTTCTGCTAATCCCAACTTATAAGTGCAAGCATATACAACAAAGTTGCCTCAATGGTTTAAGTTTATTAGGGGAAAAGAATAAAATGTGCCATCAAGTTCGTGAGGGCTTCAATCACTAAGTTTTCACATAACAAAATAGTTTTTAATTGGAAGATAGTTGAAAACAAGAATGTACTTGGAATGGTGTAACACACCATGCATAGGAGTTTATAGTGGACACTTTGGAATAACTTGGTTTCTTGTGAGTTGGAAACATGAGTAGAACTTACTCATACAAGTGGAGGCTAGCAAAAGACTGGGAGTAACCAACCAAGAGAGCAATAATGGCCATAATTATGCAATGCAACAAAGCAAACTAATCAAAGCAAAGAGTGGTACTACAAGTCAAGGACTAAATGATCATAAAGGCTAATGGTGACTTGTCATAGTAATAACATGGTGTGAGCATGTGCCAAGTCAACCCAAGAAAAACATCAAAGGAGAATACCACAATACTATGCTTTTGCATGCTAAAACAACGCATAATTTCTTCAAGGCACACTAAGCAATCCCAATTGTTTGGAACAAGACATGCTACATCAATAATCACTAAGCATAATGCAAAAAAAAACACCTAGCATGTCATGCTAAAGTCTAAGTCACAGTCAATGCAAGCTCCTCTTGCACTTCAAGCAAGAACTTACTACTCCTTTCCAAACACCAAGCAAACTTATTTGCAAAACAACACAGCGAGAACGGGGGTCCAAACTACTAAAGAAAACTAAACAAACTAAGCAAATCAAATGAAAACTAAGACGCTCCAAGAACAACACAACTGTGCATGAAACAATAAAAGTGAAATGTCTAGACATACTTGAGCTTTTTATTGATGAAGAAGGGGATGCCTTGGGCATCCCCAAGCTTTGACGCTTGTACCTCTTGGATATTTCTTGGGGTGACACCATGGTGGCATCCCCAAGCTTGAGCTCTTGTCCATTCTTCATCTCATTGCATCATTCTTTCTCTACACCTGAAATTTTTCCTTCATACAAAACTTCACACAATCTTCATTAGCAACATTACCTTATTCAAAAGATATTAGACCACTGGCCAAGCTTTGGAACAGCAAGGCTTTTCACTAAAAACACAAGATACTGAAGTAACTCCTTCAAAGAAACTCAATTTACCCGAAGAGAGCTCAAAAAGAATCAATAAGAAGCAAATACAAATAATGGCAGAAATGTGTCAAAACAAACCAGCAGGTAGAAACGAATTTTTTCGAATATCTTATGTTGCTCAAATAAAAAAGTGTTAAACTAGCGTAAGTTATACAACATACTAGGGGATTTATTCGTAAATTTTGAGCTCAATCCGAGTTACAGAGCCTCCTCACGTAAGTTTTTGGTGGAGGACAGAAATCTGTTTCGAGACAGCAACTCCCCAAATCTTAGTTCCCTCTCATTAGAGGTCATTCTTGGTACAAAAAGCAAACAAAAAGGATAAGGAGAGGTCATTACAGTAGTAATAACTTCCAAGACTCAAGGAAACTCTTGGGTTATCTCCCAACAAGTACTTTTCTTTAACGCCTTTAAGTTAGGCACAAGAAGCAAGAAGAATCAAGTATTTTCAAATGAAGAAGCATTAACATCAAATCTTGCTTTCAAAGGAGGAGCAAAAAGCAACTTCTCTCTCCTCATAGGGAAGTGTTCAATACCTTTCTTGAATGGAAATTGATATTTAATGGTGCCTTCTTTCATATCAATGATGGCACCAACTGTTCTAAGAAAAGGTCTTCCCAAAGTAATAGGACAAGAAGCATTGTATTCAACATCCAAAACATAGAAATCAACAGAGACATAAGTATTGTTAACCATAATGAGAACATCATTAATACTCCCCATGAGTTTCTTCTTAGCATTATCATTGAGTGGGACATTTAAATAACAATCTTCTAATGGTGGTAAATCAAGCATTTCATAAATCTTCCTAGGCATAATAGAGACACTAGAACCAAGATCACATGAAGCTTTGAGATCAATGTCATTCACTTGCATATTAATAATGGGTTCCCAACTATCTTCTACTTTCCTAGGAATAGAAGCTTTTTGTTTTAGCTATTCTTCCTTAATCTTAACAAGAGCATCTGTAATGTGTTTGGTAAAGGCAACATGCATATCACTAGCACCAGGACTTCTAGCAAGCTTTTGTAGGAACATAATCTCTTCAGAAATATTGCAACCATCAATATCAAAATAAAACTTAGCATCACTAGTAGTAGGATCAATAGGCTTAGGCATAGTAGGAGGAATAGGGGCTACTTGTGGTTTAGTGGTGATAGTGCACACACTATTGTTTCTATCAATTTCAGCTTCTCTTTCCCACCTAACATGAAGTTGAGCTAATAGCCTAACATTTTCATCTATAGTAACTTGTACGGCATGAGCAGTAGCAAAGGTATTTTCCATAGTTTCAGGTTTAGCAGCCATTTTATTAACCAAGGAAGTTTGAGCTTCAGACAAAGAGGATTTTTTTCAACAGTTAAAAGCTTTTCCTCTATAGTCTTATTGAAAGTGGTTTGTTTACTAATAAAGTCCTTGAGCATGACTTCAAGTTTAGAGGGGGCACTTCTAGCATTATTGTAAGAGCTTCCATAGGAATTGCCATTATTAGGAGGATAAGGCCTATAATTGTTGTTGCCACCAAAATTATTCCTGTAGGCGTTGTTGTTGAAATTGTTGTTTCTAATGAAGTTCACATCAACTTGCTCTTATTGAGCAACCAAAGAGGCTAAGGGAATACTATTAGGATCTAGAGGAGCTTTCCCATTAACAAGCATAGCCATAATAACATCAATCTTTTCACTCAAAGAGGAAGTTTCCTCATCAGAATTTACCTTATTACCATGTGGAGCTCTCTCAACAAGCCATTCAGAGTAGTTAACCATCATATTATCAAGGAGCCTTGTTGCAGCACCCAATGCGAGTCCCATAAAAGTACCTCCAGCAGCATAATCCAACAAGTTTCTTGAGGAGAAGTTCAAACCTGCATAAAAAGTTTGGATAATCATCCAAGCAGTGAGTCCATGAGTAGGGCAATTTTTAACCAAAGATTTCATTCTTTCCCAAGCAGGAGCAACATGTTAACTATCAAGATGTTTAAATTTCATAATGTCACTTCTCATAGCAATAATCTTAGCAGGAGGATATTACTTTCCAATAAAAGCATCTTTGCACTTAGTCCAAGAATCAATACTATTTTTAGGCAAAGATAGCAACCATTCTTTAGCTTTTCCCTCAAAGAGAAAGGAAAAAGCCTGAGCTTAATAATATCTCCATCTACATCCTTATACTTTTGCATCTCACAAAGTTCAACAAAGCTATTAAGATGGGCAGCAGGATCATCAGAACCAGCACTAGAAAATTACTCTCTCATCACAAGATTCAACAAAGCATGCTTAATTTTATAAAAGTCGGCATCAGGGGCAGGTGCAGCAATAGGTGTGCTTAGGAAATCATTGTTGTTGGTGCTAGTGAAGTCACACAACTTGGTGTTCTTAGCAGAGTTCATTTTGGCAAAGATGGGAAAGCCAAAGACAGCAGCAGTATCTAGAGCAGGAACTGTTTTTTTGTGTTTTTGAATAAAGCAAGCAAACCAAACTAGACTAAATTTTTTGGATTTTTTGAAAAGAGGCAAACAAAACCAAGCAAAAGAAAAAAGAAAACTAAAAACAAAGTAAAGAGAAAGGAAGTGAAGGACTCCCCTAGTGAAGACGTCCTTAGCCTCCTCGGCAACGGCACCAAAAATCTTGATGCGTGCACCCCGTGTTGATGTGGGACACTTCGTAGGAACCCCAAGAACAAGGTGTGATGAGCATAGCAGCAAGTTTCCCTCAGTAGAAACCGAGGTTATCGAACTTGAAGGAGGAAGGAAACGTCTCAAAGGTGTTGCTGACAACATGGATACCTGCACAACACGAACTCAATACTTTGCCCCAACGAATCAGTGAGGTTGTCAAGATCACCGGTTTGCTGTAACAAAGGATTAAACGTATGGTGTGGAAGGTAATGGTTTCCAGCAAGTAAACAAGTAACAATGGAGGATGTATCAATGGTAAAGATTGGACCGGGGTCCATAGTTCACTAGGGTGCTCTCCTTAGATAAACAACATGACATGAAGGGTAAACAAATTACAGCGGGGCAATTGACAGGAACTAAGCAAGGCATAACAATGCAATTACTAGCTAGAAAGATCCTATGAAGTTTATTGGGCAATACCACATTATACATAGACCGTAATCCAACTGCATCTATGACTAGAAGTCCACCTTTAGGTTATCATCCGAACCCCCTCCAGTATTAAGCTGCAAGCAACATACAACTACTTTAAGCAAAGTGTGTAAGGTAAATAGTCCACATGTTCCATGAATAAGAGACTGTTGTTTTCTCCCTAGTAGAAACAACACATCTATAACCGAAGAGATTTCTGTCACTTCCCTTGGAAACTAGAGGCATGAACCCACTATCGAGCATTAATACTCCCTCTTGGAGTCACTAGCAACTACTTGGCCAAGATAACCACTAGCAACGGAGAGCATGCAAGATCACAAACAACACAGACATGATAGAATCATAAAGATAAAACCATTAATCAAACCAACATAATAGTCTCAATATCCATCGGATCCCCGCAAACACAACATCATGATTACAAATATATTAGATCTTGATCATGAACGGAGGTCACAAGATCTATACATGAAAGCACAAAGGAGGAGATACAACCATCTAGCTACTACATGGACCCATAGTCCAAGGTGGAACTACTCACAAATCATACCGAAGAGAAGGCCTCCGGGATGATCTCCTCTCCGGCAGGGTGCCGAGAAGAACTTCAGATCCCCCGATCTAGGGACGATGGTGGCGGCGGCTACAGACGGTTTCGTGGATTTCTGATCGGGTACCGAGAGTTTCTGTATCGGGGGTTTCTTATAGGCGAAGGGGTGAGTCCGGGAGGCGACCAGGAGGGGCAAACCCTACCCAAGCGCGGGGTAGGGCCCACCTGCGCCTAGGGGGGTTTGGCCTCCCTGGCCCGCATCTCCGTCTCCCCTCTGGACTTCTTGTTCCCCACGGAAAGTTATTGACTTTGGCGTTTGTCTCGTCCAATTACGAGAATATTTCTTTACTAACTTTTCTGAAACCAAAAACAGCAGAAAACAGGCATCTGGCATTGTTGCAACTTGTTAATAGGTTAGTACGAGAAAACATGTAAAAAGCACCTCAAAGTGTAGACAAGTAAAGCAAAGTAGATACTAAACAAGCATGGAGCATAAAAAATTATAGATACGTTTCCAACATATCACTAGGTCCGCGCGTGCAACGCATGCGTGAGGAGTGGCGGCTGGGTGGAAAAGTCTAACCTTGGTCAGCTTGCCCCACCCTCTTTTATATAGGCGTCCCTAGTGGGATTCTACATTAGCAGCCCATTAGTAGCCTAAGCCTGGTCTAATTCGAATCCAATCCTCATTAGGCTTCCAGCCCCTTAAGTGTGTGATCCTATAGGTTCATATACATATAGACATGACACGAATAACTTATTCTGTCAATAGTTGGTAGCGGCCTCTAGCAAGACGTGCCAACTCCTAAACGCATACAAAGATCATATCGGACGAATCATCATAAGGTTTAGTACATGTCTTTCCCTTTCCCTCACGATATTTGGTCTAGCTCCAAGCTGACCTCCCTTTCTCGATACTGTGATTCGAAATCCCTTTACTAGGTTAACTCTTAACCTTATGTAGCACGGCCATGCATTTCTGGATCCGATCACTCGAGGGCCCTAGAGATATCTCTCTCAAGTAGAGAGGGGCAAATCCCATCTTGATTGACCATGCCTTGTAGAATGCTTCAGGACAAACCTGAAACCTACCTTTATAACTACCCAGTTACGAAGTAGTGTTTGATAGCCCCAAAGTAGTTCGATCCACATCTCAAGTACATGCGACAATCTCAGGTCTAAGGACAAAACGTACACGATGTGTAGAGATAGATGCAAGTCTAATTGCCAGTCTCAAGTTGGGCCAGTCCAACCCCATGTTCATAACATGTGTCCACATCATTAGTTTGACATCTCCATGTATATGACTTGCGAAACATAGTCATCAACCAATCGATGTGCTAGTCTAATATTCACGTGTGTCCTCACATGAACTCTGACTAGGGACAATTATTAGATAACCATACAAGTATAGAGTTTCACAAACAATTCACATAATTGCCAATCAATACAAGTTGCCTGATATGGATATTCAAGGAACATTACAATAACTCATGGATACATAAGAAATATAATCATCTCTATGATTGCCTCTAGGGCATATTTCCTTTAGAGGATGCAATGGTTGTACTACCTCGGGCGTGTTCGACTCGTCCTCGGATGTAGAGTGATGATCGCCATAATTGTCACCTTCGGGCGTGTTGGACCGTGACGCGGGCGGTGTTGCCACCTCGGGGTCACGACAACCTAGCAAGTTCGACAGCCGCCTTACCGTTGGCCCTGCTTCTTAAGGAATTCATGAAACAGGCCCTCTCCCTTCTCTCCGCGAAGGTATGTGTCCAAAGCATCCTCGCATGCATCGGCGGACTTTCTTACCTCCGCGCGCTGTCATAGACAAGAAACTAGTAAGTTATCCATACAAGGTGTGAGGAGCGCCAAGACGGAAAACAAACATTCGACACACTTCACCACAAAGTTGACCAAGGGAGCAAACTCGGCTTGTCGCCCTTCTCTGACCATGATGTTGTATTATTCAGTTGAAAGCTCATCGAACACCAATGGCTTCTCCAAGATCGAATCCCGAAAAGCTCGTGGGTATATCTCCACCCGCGTGTTGTCAATGAACCATGTGATGTAGTTGTTGAAAGCATCCTGACTGAAGGGCCTATCATGTGTTCCTTTTGCTTTCTTAGCCTCGATCACACACCTCCTGAATTTCTCAAGGTGCTTCATATGAAGCTTGTCCCAATCCTTCTCCTTCCTCTACTTCTTCCTGTCCAAGATGCACACAACAACAAGTCCTAGAGCGTTATTTGGCGAAGGATAAGTACATCACATGTTAAGGCAGTTAATAGCTTACCCATGGAGCCCTATGTCCGTGTCCTTCCACTCAGGCAGGACAATCTGAAATAACCCAAACTAGGTCATGACACGCTGTGGCTGGTGATACTCAACATCCCACATGCACACCATGGGTAAACGCATTAGCCACAGAAGGGATTCTCTGAAGCAAATAGGGTTAATAGTCCTCTGGAACACCAAAGCGCTCCCCTCGACCGTATGGCTCCCACGTCACCTGCAGCATAGCACACTCATGTCAAGTTCAAATATTACAAGTTCAAGACATATAATTTACCGTACCTGAGGAGATTACCTGATCCATGGTGATTGTGTCAAACTCGTTGGTGTACCTCTTGTACGCCTCCACTGGGTCGTCTGGCGGTTCGGAGACCACATCCCACTTGTAAGCCCACGTGGGGAGAAGGTCGTCCTTGCCATCATCAATATAAGGATTGAATCTCAACAATTTTGGCCGTCCAATGGGGAAGCGTTCCCAGATCCACGCCGAAAGAAGGAGCAAACAACCACCAATGCCTGCATCGGTGGCGCTCCTAAGATAAGCATCATCCAGCTGTAGATGAAGTGAACAACCATTTAGTAAGAACAATATTTTTTGAGGTAATGCAGAAATATACAACAACATTTGTAAAGAACTGATTACCTGACGGTACAACCAAGCCAACGCCGCGGAACCCCAACTGAAGGTAGAGTCAAAAGCAACGAGCAACTTGAGCCAATGCCACTGAGCACGATCCCCACTACTGTCAGGAAAGAGAGTCCTCGTGATGATGTATCACACATACACATGAGTGTATGTCTTGATCGTCTCCTCATCGGCATCCTCGGGGCAGATCTTGAAATTCTGGATGATCCAACTAAAAGTAGCCCCGGCAGCAACCCTCAGTCTTTCCCCCTTCGAGTTTATAGCCTCGGGTGGATCCTTCCCTATAAGGTCAACCATCTACTCACGCCACCCGTCTGAATTCGAGCTTATGCACATAGGGTTTCCCTCGATTGGGAGTGCCAGGATCATGCTCATGTCCTGCAAAGTGACCATAGTCTCAGCGGTCCTAAGGTGAAAAGTGTGCGTCTCCGGCCTCCACCGGTCCACAAGTGCGGTGATCACAGCAGTGTTGAAGGCCGGTGTGGACCGAGTGACCATGTGGATAAAGGGGACGAGTCCTAGCTGCCGGATGTACAGAGTGTACCGCTCATCATAACGCATCTTGCCGGACGAGACCTCGTGGTACCTAAGTCGAAGGGGTTTAAGCTCCTGCAAACATACAATGACAAAGGTTAGATTTCCATCTAAACAAACATGGCATCATGTTCGACTTGCATGGAAGTTTTTAGTACCTGTCTCTTCTCCGACATCTTGTAGGCACGGTGTTGAACATCATAGTGAGCATTGTTTAGAAAGGGTTTTAGAGACATCCTACATATTCAAAACAATAGAGAGAATAAGAACAACTACAAAATGTCCATCTTATTCCAACTATAGTTGTCACATATACTCCATCTTACTCTAGCTATAATTGTAACATGACAAAAATCCTACCCTACTATACCTATAATTGTAACATGAACAAAAATATTTACAACATCTTACTCTACACTTTCATCCTACTCTACCTATAGTTCTAGTATCTATAGTTGGTAATATATATTGTCAATAGATCTTACTATAGTTCTAACATGAACAAAAATTTCATCCTACATGAACAAAAATCAACACACCTAGATGTAACCATACAATTTCTCACATAGAACCTAGGGTTTCACTATCCCATAATAACTAGGGTTTCACTATCCATCTTACAAGCATTCCTAAACCTAAAGATCAAGTAAACATGGCAATGATTCATACAATCTAGGGTTTTACCAAAAATTGCAAATAAGGGACAAAAAGGGAGAAATTTGTGGATGAAATTGAGAGGATTAGAGAGAATACCTGGGGGAGGAGATTGGGAGCACGATTCTTGGAAGAAATCCCTATATCTGGCCAAATTCGTGAGGTGCATTAGGTGGAAGCCAAGCCGCCGCCGCCATGCTCCCTTCTCTGTTCGTGGGCTGGGAGAGGAATGAGCTGGGTCGGGGGAGGGCTGGCCGCGGGCTGGTAGAAGACCTAAAGTGTGGCGCCACACGCGCTGGCGTTGCACTACACAGTGCGGCGCCACATCGTGTGGCGCCGCACTAACGAGACTGGGGCCCACGAAGCCATGGGCCAGCCATGCTGACAGGCGTGTGGCGCCACGCCTCATGGCGCCGCTCTTCACGGTGCGCCGCCAGTCTGTATGGCGTAGCAAAAAGGGTTAGAGGAGTAAATTTATTTTCACCGGAGTTCATTTCGTGAATTTCTTTTTTTTATAGGTTATTTTCGTCCAAATGAATTGATGGGAGAGGCTGCGCCATTTCAGTTACAAGGTTTTCAAAAGTAAATAACTTTTATTTTTGGGTTCTCATATGTGGAGATAAGGTTAAGAATTTCTCATATATTCGATCAAATAATGCCAACTTACCATTTACAGAACAAAAGCTCCTTCTAATAAGCATCTCCCAAAATGAATGCTGACAAACTCTCCATTATTTGTTGATATTTTAATTCAGGCATAATATAAACTGCCAGACACCAACTTCCGGGCGCGCTTAATACAACTCCTTTCATTCAAATATATGGGCTTAATTGCTTTGTGAACAAAGGAAGAGGAATAAAATAAACTTTAATTCCACGCCGTTTCCGCAGCCATCAATTTTTAAAGGATTGTCAAGTTCGGAGATTTTTGTCCAATTGGAAGAAAAGATAACACTGGATTACACGCAGCCAAGACAAAATACAAATTAGGCGCAAAGCAAGTCGAATACCACAATGAATTAGTTCATTTCAGACCTCTACTCAAAGCAATAAATTAAACAAAATAGAGAGATTATATATCATAATCACCTCAATCTTCTTGAGCCAGGCGGAGATCCTGTCCACCTGCTCCGTTTCCTACCATGACAAGCAGAAGAAAAAACATTAAACAATTAAATCTTATCTCAAATAAATTTATGATAGAAAAAAATCTAACACGATTCGCCTGTAACTACAAAATATCTTGCATACAAAAATTCTACCTTCGATATTTTTGTAGCAAATGACACCTTAGTTAAGAGCCAAGCAATACCAACTCAAAACAGATGCTAGGAGCTTGGAGTACATGTTTCGGAGGCCTAGGAGCTCATGACATGGTTTATTTTTCTTGAAAATTTCCCCTAAAATTTTATACGTCTGTCTAAGCCTTTCACAACGTTGTAATTTGCCGGTGCCCAAACGTTTTCTGGCTACGATTGCCGGTGCCCACACATTATGATAGGAGAAGTAGAAACATCGATGCCCTATTCTTACGGTCAATAAAATATTGCTATCTGTTTTTCTCTCCCTTTCCTCCCTACGCAGCAGCCATATATACTTCTTTATGAGATGGGTCCCAATAGTCCTTTACCTGCTGCCGGAGCCCTACAATGTGAGAACGGTGCCCGGATATTTTTGTTGGACATCGGTGATAAGGTGACTAACTTTTAACGTATTGGGCACCGACTATAGTGTGGAAGGCCTAAACGTCACAAATTCAACAACCGGTCTGCTCACGCTCTCTCCTCTTGTGCGCTGCTGCTGGTCTCCATGAATCTCCTTCAGCAGAGAGAGAAAAGTCAATGAGAATAAAGGTAGTAGAGAGAGTTGGGATGGGGATGGTATGCCGCCCTGCCGCCGTCCGTGTGTGTGGTCTACTGGTGTCGTGTAGCGGCGCCGTGAGGGATACACTCATGCGGCGAGCCGTCTCGACAACCTGCTCTCGCCGGCGGCGGCCACCTCGCCAGGTTCCGCGATGCGCAGGTGTGCTGTGACCCGCTCTCCCAGGTCCTCACAGCCTACCGGCGCCGGCCGTGGGCGCGTCCAGCGGCCGTGGTAATCGCGTCGTCCTCGCCAGATACAGACATCGCGCGGCGGGATGTTGGCGGATGCAGAGAAGGGATTCGCCATTGATTTAGCGGAACGTTTTTTTACAATCAATACCACGTACTCCCGCTGCCCAGGCAAGTTCGATTTCATCTTATCTTCGCCGTCTCCTTCCACTGCCGCTCGCCACGGACGACCTCCGCAAGCGTGCCTCCGGCGACCTATGTGCAAACGCGTCTCCGCCCATCTTCGCGGCGTCGGCTCTGACCGCGCCGCCACACGCCATCTCCCCGCACGCGCTCCTCCCTTGTGCTGCTACTCGCTCCCTCTTCCTATCGAGCTCCCCTTCCCGTTTGCCGCCGTCCCTCTTCCCATCCACCGTCAGCGTGGAGGCGCCACGGCCGCTGCCCCGCTTCCCGCCGCCGGTTCCTCGTGCCGCCGCCCATCGCCGGAGCTCGTGTCCTCGCTGACCTCCTTCTCCTACCGCGCCCCCTCCGAGCTCTACCGACCTTGGCCCACCGCGCCCGCTCGAAGCTCTGCCGCTAAATCGACCGCCGTCAGGGTCCCAGTTTTTGCTACATGCAGTTGTCGGAGGTGCTACCAAAGACCACCGTCGCTGCTACATACGGCATCGAGGGTAGCTATGTGCGGCCTGCAGCCATGAGCGGTGGTACGTGCGGCCGGCGGCAGTGCTACAAACGATATCGGGTTTTGCTACATGCGGTCGACGGTCGTGCTACAAGCGGCATCAAGTTTTGTTACCAGGGCTCTATGGCACTGCTACAAGTGGGCATTAAGTTTTGCTACAAACGGTGTGAAGCCCTGCTACAGGGCACAAGGGCCTTGCTACAGAGGCACAACGCTTCTCCAGCGGTATTGTATGCTCCGTCGACACATCCTTTTTGCTACAGTTATTATATATTTTGGTACAGCCGTTTTATAATTATTCTATAGTGACGTAATTTTTTTGCTATACAGTCTTCGGCGAGGTATACCAATAAAAATCTACAGCAAGATCGGGTCTGCTATATTAGCATAACCTTTTGCTACAAGATCGCCTGCGAGGTCTCCGGCGAAATCTCCAATAAGGTCTAGTATGTCTGTTCTATTTTCTGGATCAAACCGTTTGCTAGTACATATAGCAAAAGTAGGATAAAAGGCGAGAGAAAGAGATCTGGACCGTTGATTTGATTCGATCGGATGACTAGGGACCCGGGTTTCCATCCCCAGAGACGTGTAGCACTGCCCTATATCCATATTAATAAGTAGTAGTATATGGTAGAGATACATAAACCATCTTGAGCGACTACAAAATAAATTTTCTAAAAGGAAACGAGCAAATCTCGAAGGTCTTTAAAATCTTCTTCTTTTATGAAACAATCTTACATTTGTCTGAAGGCAACTCAATAAACATGACACGGATATCAAATCATAGAACTATAAATATCAATAAAGGTTCTCCCATAATTTTAACTAGCTGGTATCGGCGCGGCGGCCCGTGCTGTTGCTTGAGATATACTTGCGGTATGCTGAACACATGGACCGTTTTCTTTATCTGAAGCAAATGAACCAACTCTGTTTACAAGGGTCACGATGCACATCTGGTGACTGGTGTTTAAAGAAAACAACAAAACAATAAGCTAAGTTGAGAACACTAAGCTAATCCGTATCCTGGGGCATCAGTCAGATGAGGGGATGATGCTGGTGGAGCTAGAACTGAAGTTACTAAACAGCCCAGTTGAGAAACACCACACTTAGGCATATTATCATTACATATTCATTTACCAAAATGTCATGCATAAATACAATACTGCAGATGCAGGAACGAACCAATATATCTCTCAATTCACACGTATTGTAGCTGTATAAGGAAAGAGTTCCGTAGAGGAAATCCTGTCTCTTGGTTTGACATCAAGGAAGGCCTACCATCTCCCATGTTGACCCAATGAACACATGTACACGCAAATTTCAAACAGATAGAGTAGACCATGAAGGACCAAGAAAGCAGGAGCAAGTAGATATATATGATTAGGCATTTGAATAGCACATGTAAACAAAACTAGGAAAAAACAAATTGTTCACCATCTCTTGTGGCAAAGTCACGAGATGCCTTCCTAAGAATCCTTATCATCCATAATTGATTAGGCACCTCCGATATCTTAACAACACACAACACCAACTATCCCGCCACACCTCTCTTTATTGATGGCAAGCCGACTGTCAGGCTACCCAGATCCAAAAGCCATAAGTAGAAGTAGCCAGACTTACATCAACATTCTCAAGATCTGATATCAGCAAACAAGTTACTACAGTGCTATAACAATCATAGGAAAGAAAAGACGTGTAGCAAAAGTTAATTATCCAAGCACCAATGGCCAGCAGTCAACACACGGGTAAAACTGCTGACAAGTCGTCAATATCAAAGAAAATAGAGGAGAGGAAACCAACATGGGTTTTCTTTATCAAGTGGGGTACCTGGTTTCTTCGTACATGCATATAGCCACACTATGCCCATACTCATCTAGGAACAATTCGTTGGCGGCTTTGCTGCAAAAACAATCAGTGCTCACATATTATCTAATCATAAGGCGGTAACTGTATCATTTGTGTACTATTTTATAGGTAATAATAATATTGACCTTTTATTTGACAATGTTTGCCCAGATGGAAACCCATTACGCTTGTTTACTTCAATAGTGCTAGTCTCATCATGCAACAGAACAAAATCATCACTTGGCCATCAAAACAGGTTTGCATCTTTACTTCTAAAATTAAGGGCTGCTTCTTTATTTTCTAAATTAACCATGATCTTGTTGCATCCTAAACCTGACCGTGATTAGCTTAACCATGACCTTATTGCATCATGCATCCTGAACCTGACCGTGATTAGCTTAACCATGACCTTATTGCATCATGCATCCTGAACCTGACCGTGAAACACTTAGATTTAGGTAAACCTAGAACACACCACAAACTCAGGCAGCTAAGGCGGAAGGTTTACATTAGGATATTAGTGTTACCCTAAAGTAGACGCGTATGTACATTTTTTTCTACGATCGGCATCAGTGTTGTCAAACTCGTTGTTTGAAGCAAGGCTGGATTAATGTTGGGGGCTCTGGTGTGTTTGGTCTAACTGCAAGATCACTGAGCCAGATTGAAATCTCGCCTTTACCGGCCCGAGCTGTCATTGTAATTTCTTTGCTATAGCTAGCCCTTTTTTGGCCCTAGTTAGTCTTTTTCTTTCTTATGTCCCCTAACTACAGAAAAAAGTACTTGCTGCATTCAGTCAATGAGAAAATGAACTTCCATACAACACACGCCACTACTTTGTGTTTCTTTCTGTTCATGTATAATTCTAGAGCTGCCTAATTCTAATAGACCTTTTATATGAAACCCGTGTGGCAGAGTCATTGAACTAACAAAATAACAGCTATCCATGACTCATAGTCAAACAATTCAGATGGAATTTAATTAGTTTCTCAAGGCAAAACTTGTCAAAAAGATAAATAGTGATGTAATGGAAGAAGGGGCAAACATTTAAATTTCCATTTTGGTAGGCCAGTTCTGTACTCTTTTTTGAATACTGAACTATTCTAACTAATTGGTCCTACAGTGGGTTATGTGTGACAATTGTGAACGCTGGCAGCATCAGATTCGTGCCCTTTTCAATGCCAAAAGAGGTGATGCAGGAGAAAATGTATATACGAGCCCAAGTGCAATGTTTAAAAGAGATGCGAAACAAACCAGGATTAGACGAACCCGTACCAGAAAAAATGTTGCAGAGAAGACCATAAAACTATCAACCGACGGACCAAAATAGATGGACCACTATACTGGTGCAGGCCAACATCACCTATAAAATGAACATAAGATGCAGAGAAATCAGTACTAAAAAAAATGACAGAACAAACATATGAGTGGACGAAATAGAGAACAGAATTACCACTGGCAGTATGAAGCACTTTCCCAAAATCAATTTCCGGTCTTCCCAACTGCATCCAATTATCCATAGAGGGCCTCCGGTGAAACATTAAGTCAAGGCTCCATTTAACATCATACCCAGGATACAAGAAATTATACTTAATAAGCACCTTATCTTGACAGCAGCAGCTTATCGTCTATTGTTCCTTCCATCAACGAACTAACATAATCATAGGCAGAAAAACGTTAGAGTAAAAGAAGAGCACTGAGTGCTGCATATTATCCTGAAAAAACATGTCTTGTGCTATATCTATGCAATGAACTGATGAAGCATAATTTACCTCATCGTTCTTCTCCAAAGATGTAGGCCTCTAGCCGCTTCATTTTCTAAAGATAACATATCCTTTGGATTACCTAGTCAGACAATGTCAGATTACTTTCATAGTACGATACGTCCACCAGAAACTGAACAAAAGACATATACAAGGAGTGACAAGGGGAGAAAATTAATTGCAGAATTTACCAACTTCCCAATTGAAACCGTGGCATTGAGCAGCGCTTCCTTCCCCAATTGAGTGTCATGATTAATAAACTTATAAATAATCCGTAGACAAGTAAGAATCAATAGCAACACAGTGCATGTAGGATTGTAGGAGACCGAAATACAAGATTGATAGACGATGCAGATCCAGGCCAAGTTCGAAGAGGGAAAAACCAATGGGAGGGAACCACACTTTTTCACCACTCTACTGCAATCGCTCGTGTCACCGCCATGCCGTCACCATTGGTAGTTTCGCTCAATTTATTTGTGGCGAGAAGTGTTGGTTAATCTAGCTTTCATTTCTGAATAAGTTGCAGCAGCGTCAGGTGTAGCCTGCTGCTTTGCTGTCAGTAGTTTCAGTTAGCGAGTTTGTTAGAGTTTCAGCTATTTTCTAGCTTCAGATAGGATAGTTTGCTTTGACTTGATCCTGGCACAAGACTCGATCGCCTGGACGTGGGATGGTGCGTCCGTTGTGGGCGTCGTGTGACTAGCACGATCAGTCCTCTCGATGAATAAAAGGGGAACAAAACAGAAAAGCTGCTAAGCAGTTCTATCTGTCTCTGTCTTTCTGTATTTCTGAGTGAGATCGAGAGGTAGAAGAAAGGCTACAAGTGGTATCAGAGACACACCATGGTTGGAACTCCTCCACCAGCCACGCCGGCGGCAGCCGCCAAGTCCCAGGCACCCGCGGCGTCGGGTTCCTCCCGTCGCGTGCGCTCGTTGAGCCGCGGACGGAGCAGGAAAAGGGATGGGGGCGGCGGCGACATCGTGGTGAGGGAGACGATCGTGCGGGAGGGCGGTGGCGGCAGCTCCACGCCCTGGCCCACGCTCACCAAGTCCAACTACACCGAGTGGACGATACTGATGCGCATTAAGCTCCAGGCCGCTGGGCTCTGGGATGCAGTGGAGGAGGACGACGACTGGCGCGTGGAGCGCAGCGCTGGGGGCCATCCTCTCCTCCGTGCCGCCAGAGATGGTCCAGCTCCTCGCCGCCAAGGACAATGCCAAGATCGCCTGGGACACGATCAAGACGATGCGTGTCGGCGTCGATCGCGTCCGCGAGGCGCGACGCCAGAAGCTCCGCAAGGACTTCGACAATCTGGCATTCAAGAGCGGGGAGAACGCCGAGGACTTCTCCATCCGTGTCTCCAGCCTCGTCATCGAGCTGCAGTCCCTGGGCGACACCACCTCGGAGCTCGACGGCGTGTCAAAGATCCTGCGCGTCGTGCCCAAAAGGTATGCCCAGATGGCCTGCTCGATCGAAACTTTGCTTGATCTGAAGGAACTCTCAATCGAGGAGCTGTGCGGGCGTCTGGCGGCGTCCGAGGGGCGGGGCGAGCCAGAGCAGGACGCAACTGGTCACTTGCTCCTCACGGAGGAGGAGTGGCGCGCACGCGCTGCCAACCGCCAGCCTGGATCAGGAGGATCCGCCCGCGCAGTAAAATAAGGACCGCCGAAGCGGCACGGCAAGGAGGCTGCGCGGTGGGGCAGCGCCCGCCGAAGATTTAAGTGCCGCCATCGCGCAAAAGGGGCATTGGGTCCGCGAATGTCGCAAGAAGAAGAGGGACGAGGAGGCGCAGGCTCACCTTGTCTAGGAAGAAGGTGATGCCGATCCTGCGATGCTCCTCGCTGAGGTCGTGCTCGACCTCTCACCCGCCATGGCAGCCCCAAGTGTGCCTGCACCAGACGCTGGAATATCCGAACCAGTGCGCGCCCTTGTCTTCATGAATGAGGAAAAGGCCAAGGTGGTGCCAGGGCGGGCGGACGAGCCCACGGACACCATGTGGTATCTCGACACTGGCGCATCGAACCACATGACAGGCAACCGCTCCGCATTCACCACCCTCGACGAATCTGTCACCGACAACGTCCGCTTCGGTGACGGTTCGGTGGTGCAGATCAAGGGCAAGGGCGACATCGCGTTCTGCATCAGCGGCGGGCGCCAGCGAGCGTTCACTGATGTGTACTTCATCCCCAGGCTGAAGAGCAGCGTCGTGAGCCTTGGGCAACTCGACGAAAACGACTGCGACATCCACATCAGGCGCGGCATGCTGACAATCCGCGACCGCCGCGACCAACTGCTGGTCCAGGTGAGACGCTCTCCAAATCGCCTCTACCCTCTGACGATGCAGCCAGCCATGCCCGTGTGCCTGGCGATGCGCCTTGACTCGCTGGCATGGCGCTGGCACGCACGGTTCGGTCATGTCCACATGGAGGCGCTGCAGAAGATGGCCAGGGAACGCATGGTGCGGGGTATGCCACCGGTCGAGCCCACCGGCGAGCTTTGCGAGGCCTGCCTCGCTGGGAAGTAGCGGCGCATGCCGTTCCCACAGCAGGCCAAGTACAGGGCAGAGCAACCACTCGAGCTGGTGCACGCAGACCTCTGCGGTGCCGTCGCGCCACCAACCCCTGGAGGTCGTCGTTACTTCCTGCTCCTCATCGACGACTACAGCCGCTTCATGTGGCTTGTGTTGCTAGCGACGAAGGACGAGGCCGGCGACGCTCTCAAGCGCTTCCAAGCTGAGGCGCAGACGGAAGGACGGTGCACGCTGCGCACGCTGCGCACCGACCGCGGCGGGGAGTTCACCTCAAACGACCTTGCCGCCCACTTCGCCGACACCGGCGTGAAGCGCCACCTGACGGCGCCGTACTCGCCGCAGCAGAACGGTGTGGTGGAGCGCCGCAATCAAACGGTGGTGGGCATGGCCAGGTCCATGATGAAGGCCAAGAAGCTGCCCAACTTCTTCTGGGGAGAAGCTGTCACGACGGCGGTATATGTGCTGAACTGGACCTTCACCCGCTCCGTCGACGGCAGGACCCCGTACGAGGCCTGACATGGCAGGAAGCCCTCCGTCGAGCACTTTTGCGTCTTCGGGTGTGTCGCGCACGTCAAGAGCGCCCGCCCGTTCCTCCACAAGCTCGATGACCGGAGCACGCCGATGATCTTTATCGGCTATGAGCCCGGATCAAAGGCATACCGGGTCTTCGACCCAGCAACTCGCCGCGCCCACGTCACGCGCGATGCCATCTTCGACGAGGCGCGAAGCTGTGATTGGGAGGAGAAGGACGGTGGCACCGACGCGTCCCAGGATTTCGTGGTGGAATATGCAGAGCGCACACCGACGAACACATCGGCTGCACACACACCACTAGAGGCAACTCGCGACTCCGAGGAAGCGAGCTGGGATACCTCAGACCAGGGAGGGACGGCGTCGCCTCGCACACCCTCTCCACCTCCGGCAATGGAGGAGCGCTCCATCGAGTTCGCCACACCTCCAGGGGCGCCAGATCCTGAGCAACTCGATGCCGACGACGATGGAAAGATGCACAGGTACCGCCGCGTCACCGACCTGTTGGGTCCAGGTCTCACAGCTCCTGGACTCGCAGAACGGCTGCTTCTCACCACGGAGGAGGAGCCGTCGAGTGTGGGGGAGGTGTTGAAGGAAGAAAGCTGGAGCAGAGCGATGGAAGAAGAGCTGGCTGCTGTGGAGGAAAATGAGACGTGGTCTCTCGTTGATCTCCCACCAGGCCACAAGCCCATTGGGCTGAAGTGGGTGTACAAGGCCAAGAAGAACGAAAAGGGCCAGATTGTCAAGCATAAGGCCCGGATCGTTGCAAAAGGGTATGTGCAGAAAGAGGGGATTGACTTCGACGAAGTCTTCGCCCAGCCGCCGCCTCGACTGACTCCGCCTCCTCGCCGTTGCCGCACAGCAGAGGTGGGAGGTCCACCACCTTGACGTCAAGTCAGCCTTTCTCAACGGCCAGATCAAAGAGGAGGTGTACGTGACTCAGCCTCCCGGATTCGTCAAGCATGGGTCGGAGGAGAAGGTCCTACGCCTGAACAAGGCGCTGTATGGGCTCCGACAAGCACCGCGTGCTTGGAGCGTGAAGCTGGACCAGAGCCTCGTCTCACTTGGTTTCGTCAAGTGTCCATCTGAGCACGCCGTCTACACACGGGAGAAGGATGGGGAGCGGCTGCTTCTTGGGGTGTACGTTGACGATCTCATCGTCACCGGCACCGCCGCGGAGGCAATTGGCGTCTTCAAGAAGGAGATGACGAACCTCTTCAAGATGAGCGACCTCGGGTTACTCTCCTACTACCTCGGAATCGAGGTAAGCCAGGAGCCTGGCCACATTCAGCTCAGCCAAGCAGCGTACGCTGACAAGCTGCTCGACAAGATGTCAATGGGTGACTGTAACCCTACTGCCACACCCATGGAGGCACGCCTGAAGCTGAGTAAGAAGGGGAGTGGGAAGCCAGTGGACCCTACCCTCTACCGCATCACTGTCGGTGGCATACGCTACCTGGTGCACACGCGCCCCGACATCTGCTTCGCGGTAAGTTACTTGAGCAAGTTCATGGAGACTCCCACCAGTGAGCATTGGAGCACGGTGAAGCACCTGCTTCGCTACATCGCAGGGACCAAGAAACTTGGGTGCGTGTACACGCGCCAAGATGAGGAGGCCTGTCTCGTCGGCTACAGCGACGCGGATTGGGCAGGGGACGTCGACGATCCCAAGAGTACCAGTGGGATGCTATTCTACTATGGCAGCAGCCCCATCTCCTGGCAAGCGACGAAGCAGAAGATCGTGGTGCTCTCAACCTGCGAGGCGGAATATGTCGCTACCACTGGAGCAGCATGTCAGGGCATCTGGCTCAAGCGGCTGCTTGGAGAGCTGCTCGGACACGACGGCGGCGTCACCGAGCTCCGCGTCGACAACAAGTCAGCGATCGCGCTGGCTAGGAACCCGGTCTTCCACGACCGAAGTAAGCACATTCAAATCCGCTACCATTTCATCCGTCAGTGTGTGGAGAACGGCGACATCGACATTCAGTTCGTCCGCACCGACGGCCAATTCTCTGACATCATGACCAAGGTACTTGGGCGAGTGCGTTTCCAGGAACTGCGCCAGCACATCGGCATGGTCAAGGTGAAAGAAACCTAGATTAGGAGGAGATTGTTGGTTAATCTAGCTTTCATTTCTGAATAAGTTGCAGCAGCGTCAGGTGTAGCCTGCTGCTTTGCTGTCAGTAGTTTCAGTTAGCAAGTTTGTTAGAGTTTCAGCTATTTTCTAGCTTCAGATAGGATAGTTTGCTTTGACTCGATCCTGGCACAAGACTCGATCGCCTGGACGTGGGATGGCGCGTCCGTTGTGGGGCGTCGTGTGACTAGCACGATCAGTCCTCTCGATGAATAAAAGGGGAACGAAACAGAAAAGCTGCTAAGCAGTTCCGAGCACAAAATCTATCTGTCTCTGTCTTTCTGTATTTCTGAGTGAGATCGGGAGGTAGAAGAAAGGCTACAAGAAGCGGGGTGAGCCAGTGCTCTGCCTCCAGGGAGGATGAGTGCGCACCGCTGGAGCGCGGCGACATGCCCAGGGATACTCGCGCCACCGTCATCATCCGTGTACCCAGAAGACCATGTACCTGCGCCGCTCCACGTGCACGCACCCGGGCCAGTCGCAGATGTAGGGCTGGTCGCCACGGAAGCGGCTCGCCAGCAGCTTGTTGCCCTGCGCACGGCTAGCGTCCGTGAGCCCGACGCGAGGTGCGTGCCCACGGGCCCCATCCACCTCTGTGGACGCCGGCGGCTCCCCGACAGCACGTAGTGCCAGACGACATTGACTGCCGATGCCTCCTTCTCTGCTCGTGCGGCGGGGCCAGAGTCTGTAGGGCTGTGCG
Source organism: Avena insularis (assembly GCA_023614405.1). Lineage (NCBI taxonomy): Eukaryota > Viridiplantae > Streptophyta > Magnoliopsida > Poales > Poaceae > Avena > Avena insularis. The sequence goes on along the minus strand of CM042689.1, from coordinate 21,063,163 downwards.
CCTCGGAGGTGGTCGTGGGCTCGAGGGAGGAGGGAGAGGCAGGGACGGAGAGGTCGAGGCCTATGTCGAGCTCGAGGCTGAAGTCATCGGTGGGATCGATGAGGACCTCGGCACGGAGGAGGCCGTGGCAGCAGACGGGCATCTCGTGGAGCGCGACCCACGCGGCGGGCGTGTCGTCCTGGGACGGCGCTGGGAGGAGCTCTGCGGGAGCGCCCGTGACATGCACAGCGGGAAGCAGGCGGCCCGGAGGAGCGCGGCGAGGCGCGGGGACGCGTCGTTCAGCACCGCCTCTACCTTGTCACTCGTTGCTAGGGATCTGCAGGGCGGCGCTGCGCCCTGGCGCCAGCTAGGAGGAGCAGGGAGCACGGTGGCGTCGTGCTGGTGTGGGGAGGGGATCGGGGAAGGTGAGAAGCAGGATTAAGAGGAGAGGGGGAGGCATCGAGAGAAGAGGAGAAGATCCGGGAGAAAGCTACGCGTCGCAGGGAAACAAAAGGGGAAGCACATGTCCATAATAAACTGACAGACATCATGAAGATAAACAAAACCATACCGACACGCATAGAGCCCAGCTAAACACCTGTGAGGGCATGCATACAACTCAAGCATGCAACCAAAATAAACAAACGTTCGTGACATAGAGCGAAGAAAGCTAATAATTCAAGCAAGAAAACAAAAACGACAATGATACCTGCGAACGACATAACCTCGGTCAGCTCCAAGACATCTTCGTGGTAAGTTCACACAAAAATACACCCAAGCGACATCCGATAGAATTTTTCCAGAGAATGACATGCAGAAACCACACAAACCTAATATGGACACACAAACGCTACAAAGCACCCAGAAACACACACAAACCCAGCAGCGGGACATGTGTTGTTGCCTCAAAAATGGTCAAGGCTCTCCAAAACTCCCCAAAAAAAAGAAGCTAATCTATCAACATCGGCAAGAGTATCACCACCAATATTTCAGGGAAAAGAAAGCGAACAGTCTGGTCGACGTTACAGGGGAGTCGAGAATACGAATCTCCATTGTCGAGGATGCAACATTCGGGACAAATATTGCGAGGATAATCCTCCTCGCGGCAACCAGAAGAAAAGATTCAAGATCGATCTAGCGAATCAAGTTGTGAAAAAATATACCTATAAAATTTTAATCTTACAACACCACCATTGACGCCAGAAAGATCTCGTCGTCGAGCGAAGAGTCAAAGATCACTTATTGCGGATGTTACCATCTCCATTGACATAGACGTCAAGAACAAGATGTCTACCAAAACCCTAACATACTCTTGTGTAAACACTACTTTTCTTAAAAACTCCACCCATAGATCGGGTTCCCCATCCCTCCCGACGCCGGTAAGACCGGCCGAAGGAGGGGGAACCGACCAATGGAGAAGAAGGAGGTGTTGGCAGCAGCTAGGTCAGAGGCGGCGGCTAGGAGAGAAAAATGTATTGAGGCACATTTAATTGTGCGATTTAGCGGAACAATTTAGGTGTAAGTTCCGTGATTTGGAGGTACGAGGGCGTCGAGCGGATTGGGGTTGGACATGCGCGGGTGAATCTGCCAGCTGAACATCCGATCTGAGCCATCTATCTAGTTGGCGGACCATCAGAGGATTATGGGCTATTGGATTTCCTTAGATTAGATCGGAGGCTCGTGATGGTTTGCTGTACACTTGTTTGTGTGGCCGTAGAGAAACTCAAGTTTGCTCTTCTATTACTCATCACTCCTTCCACTAATACAAGACCTTCTAACTTTTTTCTAGAACACATGTACTTAAAACATCTTTACCAAAAAAAATGTATGTTAACATGTTTTTAGTGCAAAGGTTCACTGTTTTAAAGTGTATCTAGTTCACTTTAAAAATATCAAAAAGGTCTTACATTAATAGACGGGGGAAACAGTAGTTTAGATGATGTAGTAGACTGGAGGAGCGAGCACATAGAGAGGAACACTGCATGAAGGTTAATCATGAACCACACTGGACCCAGCTGAGGAAGAAGTATATAATGACTTGACTTGAGGGATAGTGTTAATATAGTTTCTTTTTTATCATATTTTTGTTTATAGACAAACACAAACATAACAATATATCGTATACATATAGACATTTCACTATAGAAATGTCCATTGCACGTGCTCATGATATCTAACAATCATTTTTCATATTTACAGATATATCAAAATCATGTTTTACATCATGAGAGTTTTGCATTTAAAGAATCTTTGTGAGGAGATTTTCTTTATTCCCTCGCCAAATAATCAAGTGCACCTTATGTGCATTTAGATTTAATTGTCTCGTAAAAACATGCAAAATCCTTATATGTGTTCCTTGGTTTTACATCATTTTTAGTTGTAGTTTTTTTATAAGCTAATACGAGAACTCATCATTCAAAATTTATAGATGTTATTCCAAGCTACCAAATTCTAGCGAGGATGCTCATTTGTACTTTTCTAGGACTTGAAGTTTTCCAAAAGCAATATTCCTCGGTCAGTACCAACAAGCAGGCCCTGATTATTAGAAAAGTTTCGAATCCCAAAAGGCTGGATCCAAAAGCAATGATCTTGTACTTCGCGGAAGATTCCCAAAAGGCTGGATCAAAATCGAAACAAAAAATGAGCAACTCGCTCTCGCCTCGCGTCTCCGCCTCCACCTTCGCTCTCATCTCCCCATGCTCCAATCCGAACAATCCACCGAATAATCCTTCAAGTTGTGCGGATCCTGTTCCTGATGGGGAGTGCGCTCCGACGATCGAACCCAACGCAGAGCTTTTGGAGAAGGTTAGATCTCCCCCTTTGGGTTTTGATTCATCGCACGCCGATGTTTTGAATCCGTCCTCATCTCGTGTTGCTGGCCTCCCGTCGGCAGTTCCGATGAGGACGATGCATTCCCATCGTGATCTCCCGGCCTCACCTTCACGACAGCGCCGGCCCCGTTCCAAACTTTCTCCTCCTTGGCTTGGTGATAGAGGTGTGGTTCGACGGTGCCTTCGCCATCGGAATCTGGGAGCGAGGATTTATGTGGTGCCTCCAGCACCCAAATCACTTTGTGACTGCAGGGATTTGAGTTTGAACTCTGACATCCTAGGTCCCATGCCTTTGGTAATGGCGCCTCTGCAGGTGCCCGCTTGCCGTGTTTCTATGGCGGTTTTTCCGGATACGTGTCCTGAAGCAGAATGGGTTGAGGAATATTACGGGCAGCTCTGGTCGGTTCCTTCCCCATCTCACCCTAAAAGTACTCGCACCGCCTTCTCCACCCTCTGTTGGATCCGCCGTGATCTCTTCCAATTGAAACACTTCTCCTCCAAGGATTGCTTCCCTGTTGCTAAATTCGAACAGATTCGACAAACCCCGAAGCAATTCAGTTTCGCCAGAGACTGTTGGGGTGGTGGATATCAGCGTCCTACGTTTGCTGAGATCCTCCGCCGTCGACCGATGGAGGATGGGGTCGTCAGCGAGAGGGACACTATAGTCAACCTGCTCGGAGGCCTCCTCGACCTCAACCTGTCCAGGCTCGTGCCACCAGTGCTGCGGTGCAACAGCCGCCTTATGCATCTCATCCTCGTCAAGCCCCTACACCGACTGCCTCAACAACAACTCCACCTCCCGTATCTGTTCCTGCTCCCAGGCCAGAACATGTGCTTGATCCAAGGTAAAAGGATTTGGTGTATTTTAACTGTGGAGATCCTGGTCACTTTGTGGGCAATTGTGGCAAACCAAAGCTATGTTTCATTTGTCATGGGGAACACAACGTTAAAAACTGTGCTGCGTGGGCTGCTCCACATCCTTTGGAAATGTATTTTGGTAGTGCTGCTCAGGGATTAGGATTTTTCCATATTGTTGTCCTTGATCCTTCGGAGACTGTTTGGCTGAATTTTAGCAACTGTGGGATTGTCAACATTAGATCAGGGAATATGTCTCTCATTGCTCTGGAAGCTAAACTTATTGATTTTTTCTGCAAAGTTAAGAAGTGGCCATGGCAAATCAGAGAGATAGACAGTAAGAACTTCTTGGTTAGATTTCCACTTTGGAAACAAGCTGCTGAACTCACTGAATTGCCTCCACTGACCCTTGAAGAAGGAGTCACATTGAAATTTCTTGCATGGGATGGCTCTTTAGATCCTTTTGGGGAATTGATTGAAGCCTGAGTTCAGGTAGATGGTATCCCTCCCAAGATGTGTGCATGGTCAGTCTTTGCTCAGATTACTTCTTGCTTTGGTATACTGGCAAATGTTGACTGGGCTGGTCTATTGAAGAGTTTCTATGCAAAGGTGCACATCAAGATTGCTTGCAGGGATCCCACCAAGATACCTATGGAAAGAATGCTGGAGATGAGGAGAAAACTATATATCTTACAATTAAAAGTGGAAGGTTTTATGCAGACAAATTCAAGCTTTGATGATGAGATGATTGATGAGGATTATGATGTCCTTGGGGAAGAACTTGCAGATACTGCCGGTGCTCTTCCTCCTTCATCTCATCAGACTACAAATACAAATGGCTCTGCAACTGCTGTTGCTAGCCCTGCTGCTGGCAATGGTGGATCAACACACTCTACTACATCAAAAGTAGTGGCTAATACTGCGGTGCAGTTGGTAGAGGATGGGGTTGGATGCATTTATGAAACTGATTTTAACAATATGGTGAATGCTCAGATTAAGGATATTGGCCTTGCAACTAAAAATGTTACCATTACTGGTGACTCCATGTATGAAACTCCTATTCTGAGATGCAATGAAGATGCTTACTCTCCTCGACTGCAAATGTTGCCAGTGGTCTCTGATGTTCTAATATCGGAGGTGGATTTCAATAAAATCTGTGCTCATACTGATGGCAACAACAATCTTACTCAAAAAGAATACTGTTCTCAACTACTTAGACATCTAGAACAAGAATCTGATGATGAAGATGTTGAATAAATGAATGTGCTTGCACCTGAAACTGGAATTACTATTGGAACCCACTTGACCTCTAAGATAGAAGTTGGATCTATGAGAAGGACTTTGTTTGCTTCAAGTTCAGAGGATCTGGAAGATGTAACTGTTGCTCCAGGGCTGAAAGTAGGACTGATACGTCATAAACGTATCTATAATTTTTGATGTTCCATGCTTGTTTAGTATCCACTTTGCTTTGCTTTGTCTATACTTTGAGGTGTTTTTATATGTTTTCTGGTACTAACCTATTAACAAGATGTCACAGTGTCAGTTGCCTATTTTCTTCTATTTTTGGTTCCAGAAAAGCTAGTAAGGAAATATTCTCGGAATTGTACGGGACAAAAGCCAAAGTCAATATTTCACTGAGGAGAACACGGAGTCCAGAGGAGAGACGGAGGGGAGACACAGGGCGACTGCACCCCCAGGCGCATGCCCCCCTGGGCCGCGCCTGGGCAAGGTGTGGCCCCCCTGGCTGCCCTCCTGCCTCACCTCTTAGCCTATAAGAAGCCCCTGATGTCTAAACCCTAAGCACCCGATCAATATTCCACGAAACCGTCTGTATCCGCCGCCACCATCGTCCCTAGATCGGGGGGGGGGGGGGAGTGTCTGAAGCTCTTCCCAGCACCCTGCCGAAGGGGAGATCATACCGAAGGCCTTCTTCTTCATCATGCCAGCCTCCGGTATGAAGCGTGAGTAGTTCCACCTTGGACTACGGGTCCATGTAGTAGCTAGATGGTTGTATCTCCTCCTTTGTGCTTTCATGTCTAGATCTTGTGAGCTCTGTTCATGATCAAGATCTCATCTACTTGTAATCATGCATGTTGTGTTTGCGGGGATCCAATGGATATTGAGATTACTACGTCAGATTGATTAATGGTTTTGTCTTATTGATTCTATCATGTCTGTGTTGTTTGTGATCTTGCATGCTCTCCGTTGTTAGTAGCTATCTTGGCCAAGTAGTTGCTAGTGACTCCAAGAGGGGGTATTTATGCTCGATAGTGGGTTCATGCCTCTATTTAATCTAAGGGAAGTGAAATAAATCTCTAAGGTTGTAGATGTGTTGTTGCTACTAGGGAGAAAACAACGGTCTCTTGTTCATGGAACAAGTGGACTGTTTTACCTTACACACTTTGCTTAAAGCAGTTGTCTGTTGCTTGAAACTTAATACTGGAGGGGGTTCAGATGATAACCCAAAGGTGGACTTCTAGTCATAGATGCAGTTGGATGGCGGTCTATGTATCTTGTTGTATTTCCCAATCGAATCTCATAGGATCTTGATGTCTAGTATTGCATTGTTATGCCTTGCTCAGTCCTGTCAATTGCCCTGCTGTAATTTGTTTACCTAGCATGCCATGTTTGTTTATCTAAGGAGAGCACCTCTAGTGAACTATGGATCCTGGTCCAATCTTTACCATTGATACATCTTCCACTATTACTGTTTACTTTCTGCCAAGCTATTATTTCCTTCCACACCATACAGTTAATCCTTTGTTATAGCAAATCGGTGAGATTGACAACTGATATGTCCAAAACGTATCTACTTTCCTGAACACTTTTTCTATTGTTTCTCCTCTAAACTTGTGTGATTTGGATACAACTAACACAGACTGACGCTGTTTTCAGCAGAATTACCTTGGTGTCTAGTTTTTGTGTAGAAAATCAACTATCAGGAAAAATCCTGGAAAATATGCCAAAAATCCTATTTCACCAGAAGATCCACGGAGCCAGAATCGAGACCTGGGAGCCACAGGTGGCCCACACACCTGCTGTGGGTGGGCCCACCCCGCGCCTGGGAGGGGTGTGGCCAGCCCAGGCACCCCCTCGGCCTCTCTCTTCTCCTACAAGATGCCTTCTGACCTAAAAAATCAGGGGGACGACGTTTTTCTAGAAAGAGTTCCGCTGCGCCGCCACCACCAGAAGCCGCGATTCGGAACCAGAAACTCCGTTCTGGCACCCTGCCGGGACGGGGAATTTGGGGAGGATCATCGCCATCGTCATCTCCAACGCCTCTCCATCAACCATCAATGTTTCCCTCATCCATGAGTGAGTAATCCCCCACTATAGGATATGGGGATGGTAGGTATTAGATGTATCATAAAATTGAATAAGACTTTTAGGGCATAGTGCCTAGTATCACTTTTAGTGCTATTTGACTTTGTTGCAACTTGTTGTGCTTAATGCTTGTCACTAGGGCCCAAGTTCCATGATCTCAGATCTGAACTTATTATTGAATCATTATGATAGTATTTTTTGTGATATTATCTGCAAGTTGTGTACACATATCATTGTCCGGATCCAAAGGCCCGAAGTGACAGAAATTGAGACAACCGGAGGGGATGGCTATGGTGTGAGGATCACATGTGTTCACGGAGTGTTAATGCTTTGCTCCGGTGCTCTATTAAAATGAGCATCTTAATTGCCAGTAGTTCCCTAGAGGCCCCGCTGCCACGGGCTGGCAGGACAAAAGATGTTGTGCAAGTTCTCATTGCGAGCACATATGACTATAAATGTTGCACATGCCTAGGATTGTTTAGTACTTGGATGCTATTCTTATTTATTTGCAATTGCCCTAGATCTTGAATTTACATGTTTAGACTCGTCCATGCAACGCCCGTCCATCCATCCCTATGCCTACCGCACTCATATCCTACTGTTTGCTACTACTATTACTTTTGCTCATGTTCCACTGCTATTGTTGCTTTGTTATTGCTATTACAAACTGTTGCTACTAATAAACTTCTGTGAGCAAGAACTATTTCCAGGTGCAGCTGAATTGACAACTCAGTTGTTAAGGCTTGCAAGTATTCTTTGGCTCCCCTTGTGTCGAATCAATAAATTGGGTAATACTACCCACAAGACTGCTATGATCCCCTATACTTGTGGGTCATCAAGACTATTTTCTGGCGCCATTGCCGGGGAGCATAGATTTATTTGTAAGTTCACTTGGATCTACTATTGTTCACTGCTACTCCTTTCATCATGGGGAAGTCTCGTGATGGAAAGTTTTCTATTTTACCATCCACTAAAAGAAGAGGTACAATCCTAAACACCCCAGTTGCTCTTGATTCACCGTCTGTTATAAGTAAGCTTGTTACACCACTACCACATACTCATGCTACACACACTGCTACTACTGCTAAATCTGAAACTGCTTTTGATACTCATGATGTTACTTCTACTGTTCTTGATGCGAGTGGTTCATTAGGTCCTTTCCTAGATGCTACTATGGCTAGTCTGGGAAATACTGAAACTCCTAGTGAAGACACTATTACACCTGTTAGCTCACCTGAGTCTAGAGAGAGTTATGATATTAATGATGGCTACATTGAGTTTTACTGATGAATTTGTTGAAGAGTGCCAAACACACATGGTGCTAGTTCTATTAAGAGTCTCCTTGCAGGACGTACCATTATTCCTAAACTGTCCTCTCATCCTAAGTTTGCCACCTCTCCCATAGATATTAAAGATAAAGATTATGATTTCTCTCTCGATTTATCCTATTTGGACATTGTTGAGAAAGAACATTTTTGTAACATCCCTAAATTCACATTTCAAAGCTCATTCATATCATCCTTGCATCCTTCATCATTTAGGGTTTTTCTCAAAAATCATTTCAGAAACAGAAGCTTGAACTATGATTTCATGTGAGCAAATTTAACTCAATGTCCATCACCCTTTGAAGCTTGAATGTTTAGGAACTTGTTTGCTTGCCTCCATTGTTGGAAAGTGTGTGTGAAAAATTTAGACCAAAGTTATAATTTAGAAATAATTTCAAAACCCCTATTTCAAACATTTGCAAAATAGAAGCAAAGTCTCTGTTTGTTTGAAATCCAAGCCCTTGCAAAGTAGCCCCATGAGTTTTGACCCATTTCTGAGACCAAATCACCACTGCAAAACCTCAGGAAGATTTGAATTCAAATTGATTTTGAAACCATTTGAAAACCCATTCAGAAATTCGAAATAGAAAAGAAAAAGAAGTAAACAAAGGAAAAAGGCCGCGCGCCAGATATCTAGCCCAGCTTCGAATCAAGCCCAACAAGCCCACCCGGGACTTTTCTTTTTCTCTCACCTTGAAAGCGCACCCGATCTTGACAGCTAGACCCCACCTGCACCGCACACTTCGACGAAGCGGGCCACATCACGTCGACCTCGTCTTCCCCAAACCGCGCCCGCGACCACGTCGCTGCTGCAGTCATGGCCGGTAATGGCACGGCGTAATTGGGCATTAATCCGCGAGCGTTTCCTGTCGCACCCGAGCCTATTTAACCCTCTCTGCCTCGCGAGCAATTTCCCCCAAACACCTCACTCACTCCGCCACCGGGCTGCGCGCAATTGCTTTCGAAGCTCCGCAGAACCGAGAACTCCGGCGACCAAATACGGTGAGCCTCGACCACCCCTTCCCCTCTGGTTCAAACGAGCAGATTCACCATCTCTTTGCGCACCTCCTGACCCCACTAGTTCATCTGTCGCCCAGTCGCCGTTTCCACTCGACACCGCAAGCACCGACGACAACCTCGACTCCGGCGAGCTCTAGTGGTAAGTCCAGACCGCCCTGAACCTTGTCATTCACGCACGCGTTTACCCCGTGACCATCTGCATATGATCACACCTCCCGTTTGCATCCTAGTGATCTACAACGTCGCCTTCGACCTCAAACAGAGCCACCGTTGCCAGATCCAACTCCGACGAGGAATCATCGCCGAGACAGCACGCCCCTTCGCAAACCGACGCTACCTTGAGCTTCAGCAGCTTCCTGCGAACCTGGTATGACCCTTCTCCCTCTCGCGGACGACCGGGAACACTAGCGCCCGTGAACCGGCGCTCGCCATTTCGAAGCCTTCGACGCGGTCGTTGCTGCTACAAGTTAGATCTAGATCCAAGCGCTAGGATAGATTCACTTATCGGCGAAACGGTACGCGATCTAGAGCGTACAATCTGTTTAGATCCTGCGGCTGCAGAGCTCGATCCGGGCGAATCGGTACGCACCAATCACAACGCGACGCGTGGCTAGGGTTAGATCTAAAAACAGATTTAAAATCAGAATTTGATCCAAATTCAAATGCCCATAACTTTTGTTTGCCACGTTGGAATTTTGCAAACTTTATACCGTTGGATTCAGTGAACCAAGACCTTTCTGAATATCCAATGTGTTTAACAAATAGTAACCATTAAAATGACTTTGTTTGTAGAAACTTGTTTAAAGCTATTTTGAGTATGGATTTAGTTTAGTAAATTGTTTTAGGATTAATTAAGTTTGTTTTGGCAAATTTTGTGTCTTGTTATGTTTCTGTAAACATGCACTTGATTGGTAGAGTTTTCAAAATCACCACTTAGTAAATGCATACATGCATGCATTCATATTATTTTTGATTGTATATAATTGTGTGTAATTGTATGCTACAATTTTGTGTAGATTTTGCTAGTGATTGTGACTGTGAAGAGTGCTACTCTCCTCATTACCAAGGCAAGTGATGCTTCATACTTTTGTCCCATTATTTTCACTATGCATTAGTGATATTTCTAAGTAGGACTTGCATGGAAATTTTGCTAAGTATAACTATGCTATGGGAAAACCTAGTAGATGAAACCTTAGTAGAAATTTCCTAAGTTAAGATTCCTATTACTTTCATGCTTAGCTAGCTAATAGAAAACAAGGGTGGAATATATATTCATGCTATGGAAAATTCCTAAGTCTGTGGACTTATGTTTTGTTTAATAAAACAACTAAGTGAATGAATCACCTGGGTGGAATGGAAGGAATGGCTTGTGTTGAGTGGTTCACAAGGCCATGGACTTGGCTTGTGTATCTCACTTGTGGATGGCCACCCAGGAACAAAGAGATTTGAGATGTCAAATGTTGAGAAGCTTCAAGTGCAGCCACTTGGCAATATGGGCTCTGCCTGGATCATATAGGTTGCAATAACTTAGCCAAATGGACAGTGGGTGGTAGGGGTTTGATAGGTTGGAGCGCGTCCATGTTGGTCTAAGGGAAGGCTTCTGAAAGATCTTGTCTTGGTGAAACCAAGTCTTGTGGGGAAAGTGCACCACCTCTGCAGAGTGTAAAAAAAATCTAAGTACTTAGCCATGTCCCTGGAAAAGGACAATTTGAGCATCAAGACATGGAAGCTATCAAGAATCTCCTCATCCCAATTTCTAAGTAAAATTTGTGGTTGAACAAGGGTTAAAAGGATCTTCAGTCTTTGATTGGTAGATGCCTTGAAAGGATCTTTAGTCTTTGATTGGTAGATGCCTTGGGGAATTTGTGCCAAACAAAAACTTAGTGTTTTCAAATGATAAGGAAAAATCTATTTTGAGCAATGCAAGCCTAAGCTCCACTTAGCCAAATGCATATAGTATTATAGTCCACTTTAAATAAGCTAAGGTATCACTTGCCAATACTATTCCAAAGTATTGACCCTCTGTGGCTGTAACTTGTAATGTTGCAGGTTACTCCGATGATGATTAGGAGTCATGAGTCTACACTCAACATGCTTGCCTGTGGCACATGAAGATGAAGACTTATGTTTATTTACTTATTCTATAAACTCTTGTATTAGGCCTTTGGCCCTGAGTTGTAAAAGACTATGTTTTATCTCTGGAATGAATGTAATAAACGACCTTTGTATCTGTGTACTTCATCTTAAACTGTGGATGCTAGCATTGATCCAGGGACTAGCATTGCAATCACAGGGATCCTTTCCTTTATAAAGGAGGGGTCTGACAGATGGTATCAGAGCACTGTGTTGCCTGTAGGATTATGACCCTAGGATTGGAAAACCACTAAGGAAAAATTTTAACTACTTCTACACTTGTCTATTCTTCTCGTAAACTTTTCTAATCTTCTCATTCTCATCTCTATTTGTAGATGAACTCCATCAACGAAGCCGTGAAGAAGGGACCACTCATGACCATGACCTTGGAGTGTGAAACTGAGTTTCCCAAGATTCTCAGGGACCTCATGGAGGCAATGGAAGCACATGGTGCAGCTGTGTACAAGGGCTTTCCAGTGATGGAGGAAAGAGTGGAGTATTGGTGGGTGCAACTTCACTTGTACAAAAACAAGGAAGACAACCACAAAGAAAGAGGTTTCTGCATGTACACCAACACTATGATGCACACCACATTCTTTGAGTCAGCAAGAGAAGCAGCTTGGAAGACTATCAAAGAACTCGATTACTAGAGTCAAGTGCAAGATGCTCAACCTCCAAAAGACTTAGAAAGAAAAGGAACTTACCCAAGAGTTGGAAGTCACCAACCAAACCTTAAGGAGATATTATAGACTTAGTGATAGAAGCATGTGAACAAGATAGGCTGATTGCCTCTAGGAACATTGTGTTAGCCACAGATCCAAATTGAGATAGGTTTGTAAGCGCGCCGTTAGTTGGACCACCACCTATCAACTTATTTTCCAAATGATACCTTAAATAAGTTTGAACCTTGGTTGATGTAATGGATTCATGTATGCATGACTTGTGTGATTTTTGTGTTCCATGGATATGTATGAATGTTTGTCTTGTTTATTTTAAATTGTGTTGTTCTAACTTTTTCAATCTTATAAATAGATGCCTATTACCATCAGCACTGTTGAGGAGTTCCAGGTTACCCGTTTTGGTCCTCGTATCGTAGAGCTTACTACCTTGCTCGATCTCCCTCTTCCCACCATTACGGTGCACCCACTCACCAAGTTTGAGAGGAAGGACCTCTGGGGCTTCAAGGTAAACCAGCCAGACGCCTTGACGAGCCTACTACGGAGGCCATCGTCTTCAAGCTTATGCACGATGGACGAGAGAGAGGCATGGAGGTTGTCATGCAGACTGATAGGGCGGTGTTAGGCCGTCACTCCCGACAGGTTAGAGGCACTCACTTCCACGCCTTCGGAAGGCGTGATGATGACGGAGAGTCCATCGACTTTGATGACGACTCGAGGGCCACAACAGAGCCGATACGTCTGTACCTCCAGGACTTAGAGACTCTTATTAGGCACGTGGATACTGACAGGACCAACGTCATGCTTAGCAATGACGAGCTCCAGGTGCAACTTCGCGAGAAGGACAAGCTCTTCGCGCAGCAGGACGAGGTAGTCAAGGAGATGGAGGCGAAGTTCGAGACCCAAGACCGTAAGTTCAAGAGTCAAGAGAAACGTGTCCAGGATAGGAACAAGAGGATTCGGGACATGACCGAGGAACTGCAGTCCAAGGACTTCGAGTTAGAGCAGCAGCAGACAGTGATTGAGATACTTCATTCCCAGAAGAGGGCTCTCAAGGCCAAGATCGACTCCTTGACCACTACTATCGAGGAGATCAAGACCGCAATGGAGAATGCAGGTCTTACCTTTGTCGAGGAGGAGATTTATGCTGACGAGTAGACTTGACTACTCAGTTATCTTTATTTACCGTACTTGTTATTTGTGAACTTATTATTAGACCATCCGACATGTGGATGGCTTGCCACTTGTGTGTTTTTTACTTTGAGACTTTTGTTATCTTGTTGTTGAGCTTTTATCCTTGTGTTGCATGCTATGTGTTTGCTTACGTGATGTATTGTGCATAAACATCTATGGGTATCTCATTCTTACCTTGAATAAACCACAGATGCCTCCCCGTCGCGCAAACCCCAACCCCAACCCCAACAACATTACCCCGGAAATGCAACAGATGATGAATGCGCAGACACAGCTTATGCAAATGATGACGACATTCATCCAAAACCAGAACAACAACAACCCCAATAACAACAACAACCCTTCGGGTTTTGATATGCTCACCAGATTTCTGCGTCTGAGGCCAGCTAAGTTTTCGGGAACGACTGATCCCATGGTGGCCAATGATTGGCTACGTTCTGTGAACAAAGACTTAGTGACCGTAATGCACGGATGCGGAAAAAGTCGAGTTCGACACATCATTGGAAGGACCAGCCGCCGCATGGTGGGACAACTTCCAGATCACCACTCCTATCGATGAGGTGACTTGGGCTATCTTTGAAGATGGCTTTCGCACTACTCATATCTCACCAGGAATGATGAGCCTGAAAAAGAAGGAGTTTCACAACCTGAAGCAGCGCCACCACAACGTGGCTGAATATATTGAAGAGTTCAACAATCTGGCGTGCTATGCACCGGATGAGGTTGACACAGATGCCAAAAGAAAGGAAAAGTTTCTGGAAGGCTTGAATGATGAGCTGAATCTGCAGCTATCTGTGGCATATGTTCCAACTTATCAGTCGCTGTGTGACAAGGCTGTTATTGTGGAGAATAAAATGAAGCAAGTCGAGAGTAGAAAGAGGAAACACTCCGACAAGCACAGCTCGGGATCGTCTCATAAACGATCTCACTATGATGATAGTGTGTCAGGATCCCACAAGCATGGGAAATTTAACAAGCACCACAACCACAACCGTCATGACAACAAGCATCATCGCAGTCATGACAATGATAAGTACAAGAATCACAAGAGTGGACATAAGAGCCACCATAGTGGAAGTGGAAGTGGAAGTAGAAACCAGCCTAAAACGGACATCAGTCAGGTCGAATGCTACAAATGCAAGAAGCTGGGGCATTATGCTAATGAGTGCCACGAAGAAAGTTGAAGGACCTAACAAGCCCAATCCTTTTAGAAAGGACAGGTTAACCACATCAATGTGGAGGAGGTCTATGAAGAGCACGATCTTTGTCTTTGGTAAGTTCAGACTCAATTCCATCTCAGCATTTGTACTCTTTGACACTAGTGCATCTCATTCATTCATATCAAAAGCATTTGTTGATAGAAACGGGTTTGCATCTGAAAACATTGGGTGTCCAATAAAAGTTAGCTCTCCGGGTGGAGATATGATAGTGAGTCTTGGATGCCGGGATCTAGTCATAGAGATCGGAAAACATAAGTTTCCAGTGAACCTAATAATCCTAAATTCCCAAGGATTAGATGTGATTTTGGGAATGGATTGGATGGCTAAGTATGAGGGAGTACTAGATTGTGCCAATCGATGCTTGCACTCACAACCCCTGAAGGTAAGAGGATAAAATTCAAGTCCAATTTTAAATCTAAAGGAAGCTGAATTCTCTTAAGGGGTTAGCATGGGCCTTTGTGCCAATTGTGTGTGAATATCCGGATGTGTTTCCGGAAGAGTTACCGGGAATGCCACCAGATAGAGATGTAGAGTTTATAATAGATTTGGTACCAGGTTCTGGACCAAGAGCAAAGAGGCCTTATAAAATGTCAGTTGACGAACTAAAGGAACTCAAGAAACAACTTGGAGAGCAATTGCAGAAAGGATTCATCCAGCCAAGTTCTTCATCTTGGGGAGCCCCAGTTTTATTCATGGAAAAGAGAGATAGAACTCAAAGATTATGCATAGATTACCGTTCTCTCAACGAGGTAACCATCAAAAACAAATATCCTTTGCCAAGAATCAACGACTTGTTTGATCAGCTAGAAGGAGCATGTGTGTTCTCGAAGATTGATCTTCGGTCAGGCTATTTTCAACTCAAGATAATAGAGCAAGACATACCTAAAACAGCATTCACCACAAGGTATGGATTATATGAGTACACTGTGATGCCTTTTGGTTTAACCAACGCTCTAGCATACTTCATGAATATGATGAACAAAGTGTTCATGGAATTTCTCGACAAGTTCGTTGTCGTTTTCATCGATGACATCTTAGTCTACTCCAAGAGCAAGGAAGAGCATGAAAGACATCTACGCTTGATACTTGAGAAACTGAGGGAACATAAGCTTTATGCCAAATTCAGCAAGTGTGAGTTTTGGTTAGAGGAAGTTGGATTTCTTGGTCACGTTATGACAAAGGATGGTGTAGCGATTGATCCTGCTAAAGTTTCAAATTGTGAGAATGGGAATCTCCTAAGAGCGTAAAAGAGGTTCGTAGTTTCCTTGGTTTAGCAGGTTACTACAGAAGATTCATTGAAATTTTTTCAAAGGTTGCTAAACCAATGACAGAATTGTTAAAGAAAGATAAGAAATTTGCTTGGTCTGAAGGTTGTGAACTCAGCTTTCAAGAATTAAAGAAGAGACTTGTGTCAGCACCAGTTCTGTGCCTACCAGATTTGGAAAAAGATTTCCAAGTGTATTGTGATGCTTCTCATCAAGGATTAGGTGCCGTACTTATGCAAGGCGGAAAAGTTGTGGCTTATGCCTCGAGACAACTCAAAACTCATGAAGTAAACTATCGTACTCATGATTTAGAGTTAGCCCATGTTGTCCATGCACACAAAACATGGAGACACTACCTTTTGGGAAAACGTTGTGAAGTATTCACCGATCATAAGAGTTTGAAGTATATCTTCACCCAGAAGGAAATCAATATGAGACAAAGGAGATGGCTAGAACTTATCAAGGATTACGACTTGAGTTTGCAATACCATCCTGGTAAAGCAAATGTAGTAGCAGATGCTCTAAGTCGTAAGGCATTTGTAAATGGCCTTACCAAAGGTGAATTGCCAGATGACTTGTGTAAGCAATTCAAGGAACTCAGATTGGAGATTGTGCCAGAAGGACATCTTATGTCTTTGGATGTTCAACACACTCTGTTGGATAAGATTAAAGAAGCCCAAAAGACGGATAAAGAAATCGAAGAGATTAAGGAAAGGATTAGCCAAGGGAAAGCTAAAAGTTTCCATGTAGATGAACAAGGTACTTTATGGCACGGGAAACGTATTTGTGTTCCACAAGATCCGGAATTGCGGAAACTGATTCTACAAGAAGCCCATAACTCTCCATATTCTATTCACCCGGGAAACACCAAAATGTACATGGATATGAAAGAAAGATTTTGGTGGAACAATCTCAAAAGGGACATCGCCGAACACATTGCTTTGTGTGATGTGTGTAGTAGAGTGAAAGCGGAGTATCAGAAACCAGCAGGTTTGCTTCAACCAATGCCTATTCCGGAATGGAAGTGGGAAAATATTGGTATGGATTTCATTACCGGATTACCAAGGACCAGGTCAGGGTATAATTCCATATGGGTAGTAGTGGATCGCCTAACTAAAGTGGCTCATTTTATACTCGTAAAGACAACTTATACCAGTGCCAAGTTAGCCAAAATCTACATGAGCAGAATTGTATGCCTTCACGGTGTGCCTAAGAGTATTGTGTCTGATAGAGGAACTCAATTCACTTCTCACTTTTGGAGACAGCTTCATGAATCTCTAGGAACGAGGTTGGAATTCAGCACCGCTTTTCATCCTCAAACGGATGGACAAATAGAAAGGACTAATCAAATTCTTGAAGACATGTTGAGGGCATGTGCCCTAGACTATGGAGCAAGTTGGGATGAAAGTCTGCCTTACGCAGAGTTCTCTTACAATAACAGTTATCAATCTAGTATTGGGATGGCACCATTTGAGTTTCTCTACAGAAGGAAGTGTACCACCCCATTGCTATGGAATGGTGTGGGAGAAAGAAGTTTGTTTGGACCAGATCTTATCAAAGACACCGAAGAAAAGGTCAAATTGGTTAAGGACAGGTTGAAGATAGCACAGTCTCGACAGAAAAGCTACGCAGATTCTAAGCGTAGAGAAGTCACCTACGAAGTTGGGGATAGAGCTTATCTTAGAGTATCACCACTTCGTGGAGTGAAAAGATTTGGAGTCAAAGGAAAGTTGGCACCAAGATATGTTGGACCATTCAACATTCTAAGTCGCAAGGGAGAAGTTGCATATGAAATCGAACTGCCAGCATCTTTATTAGCAGTCCATAATGTTTTTCATGTAAGTCAGCTTAAGAAATGTCACCTAGAAATGGAAGAATCTTCTTTGAAGGATACCATATCTTTGGAAGAAGTTCAACTAGAAAGTGATCTCACCTATGAAGAAAAGCCTGTCAAGATTCTTGAGACCGCAGAAAGAGTCACAAGGACAAAGACTATCAAGTTTTGCAAAGTGCAATGGAGTCATCACTCCGAAGAGGAAGCAACATGGGAAAGAGAAGATGATCTTCGGAAAGACCACCCACACCTATTTGCTAGCCAATCCGAATCTCGAGGGCGAGATTCATCTTAAGGGGGTTAGATTTGTAACATCCCTAAATTCATATTTCAAAGCTCATTCATATCATCCTTGCATCCTTCATCATTTAGGGTTTTTCTCAAAAATCATTTCAGAAACAGAAGCTTGTACTATGATTTCATGTGAGCAAATTTAACTCAATGGCCATCACCCTTTGAAGCTTGAATGTTTAGGAACTTGTTTGCTTGCCTCCATTGTTGGAAAGTGTGTGTGAAACATTTAGACCAAAGTTATAATTTAGAAATAATTTCAAAACCCCTATTTCAAACATTTGCAAAATAGAAGCAAAGTCTCTGTTTGTTTGAAATCCAAGTTTGACCAAGCCCTTGCAAAGTAGCCCCATGAGTTTTGACCCATTTCTGAGACCAAATCACCACTGCAAAACCTCAGGAAGATTTGAATTCAAATTGATTTTGAAACCATTTGAAAACCCATTCAGAAATTCGAAATAGAAAAGAAAAAGAAGTAAACAAAGGAAAAAGGCCGCGCGCCAGATATCTAGCCCAGCTTCGAATCAAGCCCAACAAGCCCACCCGGGACTTTTCTTTTTCTCTCTCACGCATGAAGCCTTACCCGATCATCGACAGCTAGACCCCACTGCACCTACACTTCTTGACGAGCGGGCCCACATCCACGTCGACCTCGTCTTCCCCAAATCGCCCGCGACCATGTCATTCTTTGCCAGCATATGTAATGGCACGGCGTAATTGGGCATTAATCCATGGCGTTTCACTGTCAACCCGAGCCTATTTAACCCTCTCTGCCTCGCGAGCAATTTCCCCCAAACACCTCACTCACTCCGCCACCGGGCTACGCGCAATTGCTTTCGAAGCTCCGCAGAACCGAGAACTCCGGCGACCAAATACGGTGAGCCTCGACCACCCCTTCCCCTCTGGTTCAAACGAGCAGATTCACCATCTCTTTGCGCACCTCCTGACCCCACTAGTTCATCTCAGACGCCCAGTCGCCGTTTCCACTCGACCGCAAGCACCGACGACAACCTCGACTCCGGCGAGCTCTAGTGGTAAGTCCCGCCCGAACCTTGTCATTCACGCCGCGTTTACCCGTGACCATCTGCATCTGATCACACCTCCCGTTTGCATCCTAGTGATCTACAACGTCGCCTTCGACCTCAAACAGAGCCACCGTTGCCAGATCCAACTCCGACGAGGAATCATCGCCGAGACAGCACGCCCCTTTGCAAACCGACGCTACCTTGAGCTTCAGCAGCTTCCTGCGAACCTGGTATGACCCTTCTCCCTCTCGCGGACGACCGGGAACACTAGCACCGCCGTAGACCGAGCGCTCACGCTTGCTTTCGGCTGCGCCGTTAGATCTAGATCCAAGCGCTAGGATAGATTCACTTATCGGCGAAGCGATCGCGATCTGGGCGTCACGATCTGTTTAGATCCTGCGTGCAGGAGCTCGATCCGGGCGAATCGGCACACTAATAATCCTGCGACGCGTGGCTAGGGTTAGATCTAAAAACAGATTTAAAATCAGAATTTGATCCAAATTCAAATGCCCATAACTTTTGTTTGCCACGTTGGAATTTTGCAAACTTTATACCGTTGGATTCAGTGAAACAAGACCTTTCTGAATATCCAATGTGTTTAACAAATAGTAACCATTAAAATGAATTTGTTTGTAGAAACTTGTTTAAAGCTATTTTGAGTATGGATTTAGTTTAGTAAATTGTTTTAGGGTTAATTAAGTTTGTTTTGGCAAATTTTGTGTCTTGTTATGTTTCTGTAAACATGCACTTGATTGGTAGAGTTTTCAAAATCACCACTTAGTAAATGCATACATGCATGCATTCATATTATTTTTGATTGTATATAATTGTGTGTAATTGTATGCTACAATTTTGTGTAGATTTTGCTAGTGATTGTGACTGTGAAGAGTGCTACTCTCCTCATTACCAAGGCAAGTGATGCTTCATACTTTTGTCCCATTATTTTCACTATGCATTAGTGATATTTCTAAGTAGGACTTGCATGGAAATTTTGCTAAGTATAACTATGCTATGGGAAAACCTAGTAGATGAAACCTTAGTAGAAATTTCCTAAGTTAAGATTCCTATTACTTTCATGCTTAGCTAGCTAATAGAAAACAAGGGTGGAATATATATTCATGCTATGGAAAATTCCTAAGTCTGTGGACTTATGTTTTGTTTAATAAAACAACTAAGTGAATGAATCACCTGGGTGGAATGGAAGGAATGGCTTGTGTTGAGTGGTTCACAAGGCCATGGACTTGGCTTGTGTATCTCACTTGTGGATGGCCACCCAGGAACAAAGAGATTTGAGATGTCAAATGTTGAGAAGCTTCAAGTGCAGCCACTTGGCAATATGGGCTCTGCCTGGATCATATAGGTTGCAATAACTTAGCCAAATGGACAGTGGGTGGTAGGGGTTTGATAGGTTGGAGCGCGTCCATGTTGGTCTAAGGGAAGGCTTCTGAAAGATCTTGTCTTGGTGAAACCAAGTCTTGTGGGGAAAGTGCACCACCTCTGCAGAGTGTAAAAAAAATCTAAGTACTTAGCCATGTCCCTGGA
Organism: Avena insularis; assembly: GCA_023614405.1. NCBI lineage: Eukaryota > Viridiplantae > Streptophyta > Magnoliopsida > Poales > Poaceae > Avena > Avena insularis. The sequence goes on along the minus strand of CM042689.1, from coordinate 21,042,648 downwards.
AAAGGACAATTTGAGCATCAAGACATGGAAGCTATCAAGAATCTCCTCATCCCAATTTCTAAGTAAAATTTGTGGTTGAACAAGGGTTAAAAGGATCTTCAGTCTTTGATTGGTAGATGCCTTGAAAGGATCTTTAGTCTTTGATTGGTAGATGCCTTGGGGAATTTGTGCCAAACAAAAACTTAGTGTTTTCAAATGATAAGGAAAAATCTATTTTGAGCAATGCAAGCCTAAGCTCCACTTAGCCAAATGCATATAGTATTATAGTCCACTTTAAATAAGCTAAGGTATCACTTGCCAATACTATTCCAAAGTATTGACCCTCTGTGGCTGTAACTTGTAATGTTGCAGGTTACTCCGATGATGATTAGGAGTCATGAGTCTACACTCAACATGCTTGCCTGTGGCACATGAAGATGAAGACTTATGTTTATTTACTTTTTCTATAAACTCTTGTATTAGGCCTTTGGCCCTGAGTTGTAAAAGACTATGTTTTATCTCTAGAATGAATGTAATAAACGACCTTTGTATCTGTGTACTTCATCTTAAACTGTGGATGCTAGCATTGATCCAGGTACTAGCATTGCAATCATAGGGATCCTTTCCTTTATAAAGGAGGGGTCTGACAATTTTTGTGGGACTGAAAATGAGAGTGCTGTAGCTCATATGAATGAGCTTTCCACTAAGAGTGCTTTATTCTCTGATGATTTTAAGATGCACAAGTACTTTGTTACAAAGATCTTCCCTTTTTCACTAAAAGGAGAAGCTAGGGCTTGGTTTAATAGATTAGCTCCTGGTTACATTGATAGCCCTGATTGTTTGATTGCTTCTTTCTTCCAGAAATATTTTCCTCCCAGTGCTAGACATGCTGGTTTGTAGAGACTTTTAGATTTTAAACAGGGAGAAGAAGAGAAATTTCCTGAGTCATGGACAAGGTTCCGTGCCTTGATTCATCCACATCCTGGATGTCCATTACCTAAAAATGAGCTTCTTGATATTTATTATAATGGACTAACTGATGATTCTAGGACATACCTAGATAGCTTTGCTGATTGTGTTTTCAGGAAAAGGACTCCTACAGATGCTGAAGAATTAATGGCTAAGATAAACAAGAATTATGGTGATTGGACTTCAACTGAGCTAAATACACCTGAGCCTATTACTCCTGAATCAGTTGTGCCTGAACCAGATCCAATACCAACACCAAAGAAGAGGGGAGTTATTGCATTAAATGATGAAGTGATGAAGGAAGCTAAGAAGTGTCTAAAGGAGAAAGGTATTAGAGCTGAAGATGTGAAGAATCTACCTCCTATAGAAGAATTATGTAAGCCAATTCTCCACTCATCCACTATTGAGGTACACTCTCTCCAACACTTTGATGAAGGGGATATTCCCTATGGTAAGCCTCCTAATCAATGTTTAGAGTAACTTGACACTTTTTGTTAAACAAGGTAATTTTAATAAACAAGTTTAGAATCATTTATTGGAAAACTCTAGAGCTACTAAAGAGTTGAAAGGTATTGTGGAAATAACTTCTAATGATATTAAAATGCTTTTTAAACACTTTCAAATGGTTCAAACCCAACTTGATCAACTTGCTACAAAAGGATATGCTAGTTAATGCCTCAGGAGATAAACATGCTTATGTAATTAGAACTAGGAGTGGTATAGCTACTCAAGATCCTTTATATCCTGAAGGATACCCTAAAAGAATTGAGCAGGATTCTCAACAAGGTGAAAGTAGTGATAGTCCTCGTAAGAGAAAGAAAAAGAAACACAAAGTAGTTGAGGAACCACTTGAACCTGTTGTAGATCCTAATAGTATATCTGTCTTTGATGCTGAAACTAAAAGTGGTAATGATAAAAATGATGCTCCTGATAAGGAGGAAGTTGAGAAAGAACCTGAGAAGCACACTAAGAACACTAGGTACACTAAGGAAGATTTTATTGCTAAGAAACATGGTAGTGATAGAGAACCTTGGGTGCATAAACCTATGCCTTTTCCAGGTAAGAAACACAAGTCAAAGGAGGAAGAACACTACAACAAGTTTTGTGAGTGGATGAAGCCTTTATTTTTGCAAATTCCTTTGACTGATGCTATTAAGTTGCCTCCTTATTCAAAGTATATGAAGGATATTGTCTCTAATAAAAGGAAGATTCCTAATGAGGAGATTTCTACTTTGCTTGCTAATTATTCCTTCAATGGTAAGGTTCCAAAGAAACTTGGTGATCCAGGTATACCAACTATTCCTTGCTCTATTAAGAATAATTATGTTAGAACTGCCTTATGTGATTTGGGAGCTGGAGTTAGTGTTATGCCTTTTTCTCTCTATAAGAGACTCCAGCTAGAAAAGTTGATACCAACTGACATATCTGTCACATCCCAAAATTTTCCAAATTTTGAAATGTGAAAAAGAAATAAACAAATTAAACAATTGTTGAAATTTAGGGTGAGAAGAAACTTTTTGATTCCAAATGGAAACATCAAAACCTATTTTGATCAAATAAAATCCTAAAGGGATTTAAAAAGATAAATAAATAATAAAGTTATAATAGTTGGAATCACCATTTTTGGATCTTTAAATAAAAAGATATGGTTTTTATAAAGCAAAGGTAGAAATATAAATAAGGACTATTTTTTTTAAAGAGCCAAATTAATCTTGGCCAAGCAAACGAAATAAAATATTTCTATTTGATAAAAGAGTAAAGGATTATTTAAATAAAATAATAAGGATTTATTAATATCCAATTTTATTTAAGTAAAGGTTTTTCCCATTTTAAAATATTGTTAAAGTATTTTAAATAAAAATTCCAAGTGTTTTGTTGTTCAAATGAAACCTACTGAAAAGGTTTTGGTATTATTTAGATTTAAAATAGAGTTTTAAAATAAATTAAATCCTATCTGAAATAAAGACTAGGGTCTATTTTTTAATTATTAATAGATCCTAAAAGAATAAAAGAATTATTTTATATTGGACTTTGGAACATGTTGTTAAACAGAATTAAAATATACCCAAAGTTTGGTGGTGATTTGAATTGATTTGGAGTTTGAATTGTTTGAATGAAAATCAAATCAGGAAATTCAAAACAGAAAAGGAAAAACATTTTGTATAAAAAAATGAAACGAAGCAGCCCACTTCCAAGGCCCAGTCCAGCCCAGGAACGCAGCCCACCTACTCACCCTCGCAGTGAAACATTTTTCACTCAGAAAAGAACCCTTGAAGTCCTTGTGCTGCGACCCTCCCCTCCTCTCTCTACATCAGCGGGACCCACTGGCCACCTCATCATCGTCTCCACCGTGTCGACCGTTCCCCTCGACCTCGCCGTTTACTGCCGCGATTAAATCCTCTTGAATTCGTGTTGATGGCTAGATTAAACTCACCAGTGACCACGCACACTTAAGTGCCGTGCCCTCCTCTCTCTTTCCCCCCAAGCGCCATCTCCTCTCTGCATCCAGGATGCAGCAATCGCGAGCTCGAACCCACTGTCCCCGACGAGCTTCTCCGGCGAAATCCCGATGACTCCGGCCACCTCTCCACTCCCTGGCATCACTACCTTGCTCCCCATCGTCAGGCGCACCTAACCGTACTTCTAGCTCGCTCGCGCGCACTCCAAATCATCGACAACTGTTGGAGATATGCCCAAGAGGCAATAATAAAGTGGTTATTATCATATCTTCATACTTATGATAAATGTTTACATACCATGTTATAATTGTATTAATCGGAAACATTAATACTTGTGTGATTTGTAAACATAAAAGAGTCCCTAGTAAAGCCTCTTGTTAAACTAGCTTGTTGGTTAATATATGATCATGGTTTCCTGATCATGAACATAGGGATGTTATTAACAACAGGGTCGTATCATTGGGAGAATGATATGATGGACATACTCCTATAGATAAGCGTAGCATAAAGATCAAGTCATTTTAATAGTTCAATTGCTATATGCTTTCTGATACATAGTAACCTAATTCCTTTGACCATGAGATCATGCATATCACCTTCACCGGAAGGATGCTTTGATGACATCAAACACCACACCGTAACTGGGTGGCTATAAAGGTGGCATTGAGTGTTCGGAAAGTGTCTGTTGAGACACATGTATCAAGAGTTTGATTTTTCCGTAGATATGACGTTTAGATATACTCTGGGCCCTCTCGGTGGATTGTCATCCTATTAGCTTGCAAGCATGTGACTCTGAGGGATCACATATCATGGGAGCGAAAAGAGTACTTATCGGTAACAAGGTTGAACTAGGTATGCGGAGATACCAAGCGATCATAACCTCGGATAAGTAAACTATCGTGAGACAAAGGGAAATTGGTATCGTATGTAAGTGGTTCATTCGATGCAAAGTAATCGAGAAATATGTAGCCATATGAATTTCCAGATTCCTCTATTGGTTATTGATCGAGAAGTGTCTCGATCATGTCCGCATAATTCACGAACCGTGAGACACATAAGGATTCGACGTTGTTTGAGTAGTTATGGAATGATGAGTAAGAGACCGAATGTTGTTGGTCTCGGATGGGATCCGGATATCATGAGGAGATCCGGAATGGTCCAGGAGAATAAGATTCATATAAGGAAAGTCCTGTTTGAGGTTGGAGAATGATTCGGTGTTTTCATCGAGAATGTTCTAGAAGGTTCGGAATGTCGGCACTCGGAGGAAGGTACATGAATGTGTTATATCAAGTTGGTATGATTGCATTATGTACTTGGTGTCATCGCTGTACCAAATAGAGGGTTTATTCAAATCCTAGTTTGAAAAGTCAAACGGCTAGTTTTGGGAAAGAGGAGAAGGAGGTTTGAAACCGACTTGGGGGAGGAGTTCCTCCTCCCACCGCCGGCCCACCTTGGGTCCGAGTTGGGGAGGGACTCCCCTCCCCAGGCGCGCCTCCCTCCACCTATAAGAGGAGGGGCAGGGCTCCCCTCCTAGACACAAGTTGCCTCCCTCTAAACCTAAACCCTAGCCGCAGCCTAGGGTTTTCTCCCAAGCCGCCGAGTTGGGGCCTCTAATTGCCCTAGCCGCCGGCCTAGCCCCTTCTAATTGGTGTGTCTAAAACCTAGATCACCAAGGCTCTCTCATAGTCCACCATACTCGCTCAGGCTTAAGGCGAAGCCCTGGAGATCTCCCCTCTACTTCCGGTACCACGCCCGTCGTCTTCGGAATCGCGAGAGAAGTGCTACAACCTCCGTTTCTTTGGAACAAGGAGAGGAAGGTCTTCGTCGAGTACCGAGCGATGTGACCATTGCTGCGAAGCATTGGCCGGAAGGATCGTCTACGCGATCTTGAGATCGGAAGTGTACGACTACATCACCCACGAGAATCTGCTCTCGTTAACCGCTTTGGATCTTCGAGGGTTAGTACTCTATTGACTCGTTGCTACAATCTAGTAGATAGATCTTGGCTTGATCATAGATTAGATCTTGATTGTGTGTTCATGCGATAGAAAATATAATTGTTTTCCATGCTACGAACCCCTACAGTGGTATCAGAGCCGTGTCTATATGTAGATCTGTTGCACGAGTAGAACACAATGGTCATTGTGGGCGTTGATGCTTTTGTTGACGATTGCTTCTTGTGTACTTTGCATCTTGCGGGATGGTGGGATGAAGCGGCCCGGGCTAACCTTACATGACATCGTTCATGAGACTTGCTCCACGCTTGACATGCAACTTGTATTGCATAAGTGGCTTTATGGTGCTGTTTCTCCCAACATAGTTAAGATTCAATTTACAACGGGTGATTGACAATACTAGTATCAATGTTGTGGTTCTTGTTCGTAAGTTAGAACGACACTTATTGAAAGCCCCAAACCACGTAAAACATGCAAAGAAAATTAGAGGCGTCTAACTTTGTTTTGCAGGGGTGTGCTGTGATGTGATATGGCCATGATTATGATTATATATGATGTATGCAATGTTTCTTATTGTAAGTTGGCAACCGGCAGGAGCCATATGGTTGTCTTTAAATTCTGTTAAGACCCGCGTGTCTATTCAAAGTAGTTGTAATAGTTGAAGCTGGTGGACGACAACCATGAAGCGGCGCCATTGACCTTGACGCCATGCTGGTGATGATGGAGATCATGTTCGTGCTTGAAGATGGAGATCGGAAGCACAAGAAGAAAGGCCATATCATATCACATATTATGAATTGCATGTGATGTTAATCCTTTTATGCATCTTGTATTGCTTAGTTAACGACGGTAGCATTATAAGATGATCCCTCAAGCACACAATTTCAAGTATTAAAGTGTTAATCCTTAGTAAGCACCGTTGCTAAAGCTCGTTGTTTCGAAGCACCACGTGATGATCAGGTGTGTTAGATTCTGCGAGTGTATACAACGTGAGAAAGCCAGATTTGCTCATGCGGAAGCTAAGGTTGATCTTGAAGAGCCTAGCATGTACAGACATGGTCTCGGAACACGGATCACCGAAAGGTAAAGCATGAGTCATATAGTAGATATGATGAACATGTTGATTGTTCGCCATTGAAGCTGCATCAACTCTCGTGATGATCGGTTTTGATGTGGTGGATTTGGTTCGTGTGATCACTAAAACAATGTGAGGGATATTGTTTTGAGTGGGAGTTCAACAGCAATATGATTAAAAGTTGAACACTATTTATCATAAATTAAATCAAAGTGAATTTGCATAGTTGTTGTAGTCATTGGCATCCGTTTACCACCTTGCGCTTAGTTTTAATTGAGATGATAGAACTATAGAATTCTGGTTAGTTACTTTACGAACTGGTACCGTATTGTTTTGAAGTGTTAATCTAAAGTTTAAAAGTCCTATTGCAAACTTTTAGTAAGTTTCGGTTACTCCATGAAGTTTAATAATTGGTATTAAATCAAGAGTGACAATTCCAAGAGTTAGTGTATGAGCATCATGTTTGTCTCCATGATTCTTGATATTCAAAGAATTGTCTTAATATCAAGGTTATCTAGGATCTGAAAGAGTTGTTTCAGAAACCATGATGTGTGGAAGATATTGTGATATCTGATACGAAGTATTGGTTGCAACATGATAGAGTATAATATGGCAAAGGACATGTTCTCATATTTGATGAGAAGTTGCAAAAGGTTGGAGACACTAGTTGTCCTAAACCACCAAAAGGTTTTGGAGAGCAACATTATACTCGCGATTCATCTTTATAAGCTAAAAGTAGCTTGATCATGAATAATTCCACGATAAGGGTGAATATTTGATGTAGGTAAAATATTTACCACACCAAGAGATTACTAAAGAATGGAATTTGAAAGCACACCAAACATTTGATGATGGTGATCTACTTCAAAGTGCAAGTCCAAAGACATTGGTATTTAATTATACATGCTTTGGACTATGTGTCATATGTATGACTCCACTATTGATGTTGATAGATTCTTTCAAACAGAAAGGAAATCTTGAAAGAGAATCTCATAAATATATGGCAGAAAAGAAAAGACTAGAATTGTTCAGTTTAAGTATATAGATGATATACATGTTATGGCTATATTCTTTGCTTATTAAACAATGTGGTTCTTAAGTATTTGATACTGAATTTGTTGGTGTGAATCGTCATACGAAACAACACAATTCATGAACTACAATGGCCTAAGTAACTAGCAAAAGAATATGTGATGATGTTCATCGAGAACAAATAAAGGGTTATTGTGTTGCTCATTAAACATCAAAGCTTGCCTTCAAGATTTGTTTTATCAGGTATTATGAGAACAAAAGGGTTGTTCAAATAATTTCCGTAATCCATAAAAGATGGATGATTCACAAATCTCGTTGGAGAAATCACATCCATAAACCTAGTGCTAAAAATGTCGAAAGACAAATTGATTGAAAGATCACTTAGGAAGTGACATCGCCGTTTAAATTATATTGGAAAGAAAACATGAAGAAACTCCATGTGGATGGAATTTTGGAGTCTTTTGATTTTGATCACATGACGCTTGTGAAACTTTCCTAGAGATAATTAAAACTTCGTTCATAGGCCAAAAGGGAACGAAAGACTAGCTTATTGGAACTTGTACATATTGTTGTACAAAGTCCATTATGTGTAGTCAAGAGCGATGGATTTCAACTTCATATACTTTCTCCGAAAATTTGAGTGAATATTTACTTAATAAGGATGAAGTATGAAACATTTGAAAAGTTCAAAGACTTTCAAGATGAAGTGCAAAATCATTGTAACAAGAATATAAATAGTTTATGATAAGATCATAAAGGAAGATATTTGAGTTACAAGTTTAGCGTATTACCTAAGATTTAAGGAATCGTTCCGTGGATTTGCATTTCCCGAAACACCATAAGAGTATGGAGCGTTCGAGATATGTGATTAAAACCTTGTTTGACATGGTAAGATCAAAGGTATAATTCATAAAACAGCCATAATATTTTAAAGATTAAAAGCTTTAGAGACTACCGTTTTTCCACTGAAAAGAGCTTCATCATAATCCGTTGAATTGACACCATATAAAGTTATGGTTTGGGATAAAACCCAAGTTGTCCTTTCTTAAAACATTGGTGTGCTATGCATAAGAAAGATGTTTGCAACCAAAGTCGGATGAACCTGTCTTTGTATGTTATTTCGAATAACTATTCCTCCATAACATTGGAGACAAAAATGTTTGTCGCTTAGAACGTCAAGTTTCTTTGAGAAGGAATTTTTCGTGAAAAGATAAGTTGGAGGACAATAGAACTTTGATAAGGTTAAAGGAACCTTAGCTATATGTGCAAAGTTGCGCAGCGCCGAAAAGTGTTCCGGAGGCAGCAACAATGCTCATGGCTCACGTGCCTCAAAGGTTGTGGTCACGGAGATATAAGTTCCTATTGAAACAAGTAGGTCGAGTAAACAATCAAATACCAAGATTTGAGAGTTAAATCATTATTTGACAATAATGATCTGACTACATGCAAAGAAGCGATGATGGGCCCTGACTCCGACAAATGGCTTGAAGCCATAAAATCCGTGATAGTTCCATATACGAGAGATCGAGCTTTGAACTTGAAAGACCCTCTGGAAAGGTACAAGACCTTACAGTCGTATTTGGATCTATAAAGAAATAGACATGGATGTTTCACATCTATGAAATAGTCGACATGTTGGGAAAGAGTTCACAACAATGTTCAAAGGTTGTATATGACAAGATTTGATCTTTCATAGCGATATTTAGTCTAGACGGATTTAAGTAGCAACCACTACATATAATTTTGTTATATGGTAGTTGAATAAACAAAACAAGTTCTTCTAATAGAATTGTTACCTAGGACGTGTGCATGACACGGTCCATAGGGTTTTGTTAATTCAAAGGATGCTAAAAGCATATGCAAACTTCAATGGTTGAAGTGAGCATCGCGGAGTTGGAATCTTCACAATGATGAAATTGTTAAAAGAGTTTAATTTCATCAGAAACAATGAAGATGCTTGGATTTGCAAGAAATTAAGTGGGAGCGCTAAGACATGTTTCTAATACATTATGTGGAAGACATTTTGTTGATTGGAAATGATGTATCTTTTATTGACACAAGATAAGAATTTCATCTCGATGAAAGGCTTAGGCAAAACCAAAATATTTGGCATCAATAGACGCTAATATGGTTGTGCCAAAAGTACATAGATGATATATTGAATGAGTTCAATATAGGAACTACAAGAAAGGTTCTTGTCGCACAGAAAGGATTGAATGAGTTCAATATTGATGATATATTCAAGTGTATTGACACTGGGTAAGTGAAACAAAGATTCAAGTATAGATTGATACTTGATGTATGAAATCACAAAGAGTATTTATATCAATCATGCTGTGATATGTACAAATCCAGATATGTCCTATACTCTAAATGTTATGAGCATATACCAGAATGATTCATAAGTTGATCATTGGACAATAGTAAGGATATTCTTATGATCTTTTGGAAGAACTAAGAGTATATTATTTGTAGAAGTGAAAAATAGATGGTTAGTTCATTGTAAATGAATTACATTGATACTAGTTTTGTCACAAAGTACAAATGAAGTTTATCTCAATCAAAACTAAGGGTGGCACAATAAAATGGAAAGTAAGTTCCATAATGGATTTGGATGAGTTCCAAAGTTAAGATATTGTGACAGATACTACAACAAAAGGCTAAGTATATGACTGCTATAATAGCAGCTAAAGAGGGTATTTGTGTCAAGTAGTTTGTTATCAAACTAGGTGTAGTTCACAGTGGGATAATACTATGAAGATATATTGTACGACAATATTATCAACATGTTTTAACCCCAAAGAACTAAAGGTCTCACCAAAGGACCAAAATTATACAAAGCCATCTCATTAGAGAATGAGTGATGCGTAGGGACGCAAAGACATGCAATTACACACGGACCTAGAAGTGTCAGATCCGGAGAACAGTTGACCACTAGCAATCGTGTACATACAACACAAGAAAGCCATAGGTGTTGAATACACAAAGGTTTGAAACTAGATTATTGACTCTAGTGCAAGTGGGAGACTGTTGGAGATATGCCCAAGAGGCAATAATAAAGTGGTTATTATCATATCTTCATACTTATGATAAATGTTTACATACCATGCTATAATTGTATTAATCGGAAACATTAATACTTGTGTGATTTGTAAACATAAAAGAGTCCCTAGTAAAGCCTCTTGTTAAACTAGCTTGTTGGTTAATATATGATCATGGTTTCCTGATCATGAACATAGGGATGTTATTAACAATAGGGTCGTATCATTGGGAGAATGATATGATGGACATACTCCTATAGATAAGCGTAGCATAAAGATCAAGTCATTTTAATAGTTCAATTGCTATATGCTTTCTGATACATAGTAACCTAATTCCTTCGACCATGAGATCATGCATATCACCTTCACCGGAAGGATGCTTTGATGACATCAAACACCACACCGTAACTGGGTGGCTATAAAGGTGGCATTGAGTGTTCGGAAAGTGTCGGTTGAGACACATGGATCAAGAGTGGGATTTGTCCATCCATATGAGGGATAGATATACTCTGGGCCCTCTCGGTGGAATGTCATCCAATTAGCTTGCAAGCATGTGACTGGCTCACAAGGGATCACATATCATGGGAACGAGAAAAGAGTACTTATCAGTAACAAGGTTGAACTAGGTATGTAGAGATACCGACAATCATAACCTCGGATAAGTAAACTATCGTGAGACAAAGGGAAATTGGTATCGTATGTAAGTGGTTCATTCGATGTAAGTAATCGTGAAATATGTAGAGCCATATGAATTTCGATTCCTCTATTGGTTATTGATCGAGAAGTGTCTCGATCATGTCGCATAATTCACGAACCGTAGGGAGACACACTTAAGGATTCGACGTTGTTTGAGTAGTTATGGAATGATGAGTAAGAGACCGAATGTTGTTCGGAGTCTCGGATGGGATCCGGGATATCATGAGGAGATCCGGAATGGTCCAGAGAATAAGATTCATATAAGGAAAGTCCTGTTTCGGGGTTGGAGAATGATTCCGGTGTTTTCATCGGGAATGTTCTAGAAGGTTCCGGAATGTCCGGCACTCCAGAGGGGAAGGGTACATGAATGTGTTATATCAAGTTGGTATGATTGCATTATGTACTTGGTGTCATCGCTGTACCAAATAGAGGGTTTATTCAAATCCTAGTTTGAAAAGTCAAACGGCTAGTTTGAAAGTCAAACGACTAGTTTTGGGAAAGAGGAGAAGGAGGTTTGAAACCGACTTGGGGGAGGAGTTCCTCCTCCACCATGCCCACCTTGTCCGAGTTGGGGAGGACTCCCTCCCGAGCGCCTCCCTCCACCTATAAGAGGAGGGGCAGGGCTCCCCTCCTAGACACAAGTTGCCTCCCTCTAAACCTAAACCCTAGCCGCAGCCTAGGGTTTTCTCCCAAGCCGCCGAGTTGGGGCCTCTAATTGCCCTAGCCGCCGGCCTAGCCCCTTCTAATTGGTGTGTCTAAACCCTAGATCACCAAGGCTCTCTCATAGTCCACCATACTCGCTCAGGCTTAAGGCGAAGCCCTGCGAGATCTCCCCTCTACTTCCGGTACCACACCGTCGTGGTGCCGGAATCGCGAGGAGAGTGCTACAACCTCCGCTGCCTGCTGGAACAAGGGAGAGGAAGGTCTTCGTCAGTGCAGCGATGTGACCCGGCTGAGCGCCGGAATGCAGCGCCGGAAGGATCGTGTACGCGATCTTGAGATCGGAAGTGTACGACTACATCACCCACGAGAATCTGCTCTCGTTAACCGCTTTGGATCTTCGAGGGTTAGTACTCTATTGACCCGTTGCTACAATCTAGTAGATAGATCTTGGCTTGATCATAGATTAGATCTTGATTGTGTGTTCATGCGATAGAAAATTTTGTTTTCCATGCTACGAACCCCTACAACAATGACCACACCCGAGCGCCACCATCGTCTGCTGTTTCTCCGGCGAGCCCCCCTGGTAAGCTCAGACTGCCCCAGCACCTCCTGATGATGCTCCCATGATCCCCCGTGCAGTATGCGTCTAACGCCCCCTCCCATTTGCCTCGGCACGACCTGCAGCTCCGTCCCCGATGACGAACCGAAACATCTGGCGCCGCCATTGACTCCGGCGAGCAATCCACGTAGCTCTGGTGCGCCCCTCGACAAGCCGACCACACCTCGAGCTTCGCCGCGACCACACGAACACGGTGAACTACTCCTCCCTCTCCCTCGCTTCTTGCATCATCAGCAAGCTCACCGCCAGAGCGCTCCGCCGCCTGTCGCCGTCGCAGCGCTGCCACTTTGTGGTCGAGTGGATCTGAACCGTTCGATTTAGATCAGATGCGTAGAAACAGACGACTTAACGAAGGGGTAAGGTTAAACCAGAGCCGCACGATCTCATTTTAATCCAACGCACCACGTTGCTTGATCCGTGCGAACAGGTACTGGCGAATAGGAACAAGACACGTGGCCAGTCTGTTTGAATAAAAAACCAGAAATGATCTATTAGATGCTAGATTTTGTAAAATTCATAACTTTCAAACCACACGTCCAAATTTTGCAAATTTTATATCAATGGAATCAGAAAGACAAATCCTACCCAACCATGCATTTTGTTTAATGTTTTGCTTCTGGAAAATTGGGTGAATTTGCATAAACATGTGTAGGCATAATTTGAATATAATAATTGCTCTAGATATATTTTTAAGGTGAAATCTTTGAAAAATAGATTGTTTTGAATCTACTGACCATAGGAACCAACTTATGGATTTAAAATTGTATTTTGTGAAGTTAAGGGATAAATATTTGAGTTAGCTCATTTCTAGTCAAATAAAAATATTGTTTATGGTTTAGAAATGATTTTTGAGTAAAGCCTCTGGGAAATGTTTTGATTCAAATCTTCTGACCCTAAACACCAAGTTTTGAGAATTAAAACATATTTGATGAACCCTATAAAGTTATTACTTTGTTAAGCGATATTTTTAACAACATAAAATATCACCTTAACATAATATTTGGTTTATGAGATGAAACCTTTTGCAAATGGTTTTTCTTTGAGCTTTAAAATGTTTAGAGCCTAGTAGAAACTACTTTTCCAAATAAAACTATCTTTTGCGTTCTTGCATGCATGACCTTGTTTTTGTTATTTATGTGTGACAAATTGTTTGAATGCTAGTTGAATATATGTTTGCTTGATTGAATTGTAGTGAAGTTAGAACTGTGTGATATTTGCAAGATCAATAAGTGAACCAACATGCTCTACTAAAAAGGCAAGTGACACTATCATCCATGTCCTACTATTTTCATTACACTTAGTGGATCTTTGCAGCATGCATGATAGGACTACTATATTTCTATGCTATGCTATATCCTATTAGGATATCCTTATATCTTCCTTAGTGAAAACATTGTAGTTGTAGTATGCTTAGCCTTGATATATATTTGGGATGGGATACATGATATGATTATATGAAGTGTTGGAAAGATATATGTTTTATATAATAAAACAAGTACTCAATGAACCACCTGGGTGGAAAGAGGATACTCAATTTTGGACAAGGTGGCAACAAAGGGAACCATGTTTATATGGCTATCTTTTTGTATGTGCACTAGAAGAAAACCACCCAGGGACTTAGAGATTGAACATGTTTCTCGTACAGTGGCTTCCGTGTACAGCCACATGCTAAATGGGCTCTGGCTTAGTCAACTACATAATGGAAGACCCATGCATTGACATCTTCAGGTTAACTAGAATTGTGTAAGGGAAATAAATCCCTACATTGGTGCCTGGTTGACAAGCTAGCATTGTGTATTGGGAAGACTTCTATGGGAAGACTTTGTCACATTCTCGATCTGCCAGTACTCCATTTTGGTGAGTACTTATCCAGCGGCCACTGGTGGCATCAAGACGAGATTGTGTAATGTGGGTAAAGTGTACAACTTCTGCAGAAGATCAAAATTGTAAGTACTTAGCCGTGTCCCCGGTTATGGACAACCCTGAGCAACTAAGGCCTGAAGCTATGGAAGATCTCGACATTCCAATTTCTCAAAGTAAAACTTGATGGAGACAACAAGGGATTAGAAGCACTTGGAGTCTTCCAAGGAGTTCAGAAAGATTTGACAAAAGATCAAAACTATTTTGAAAAGATAGGATAAAACTATATTGCTTTCTGCAAAAGAGCCTAAACCCTACTTAGCCAAATATGCATGTAATGATAGGATCCACTTATTTCTACATAGTAGTGAAACTTTCCAATACAATTCAAATGTATTGACCCTTGTGGCTGCAACTTATTATGTTGCAGGTTTGTTTGATGTTAAGTGTGTTGATTAGGATTACAAGTCTACAACCAACATGATTGCCTGTGGCACTTTGAAGATGAAGGACTGCATGCTTTATAGATATTCTGCTGCATTGTAATGGGGTATCCATATGAGCTATGTAAGATGTAATAAATTATTGTATTCCTGGTTATAAAGTTGTATTATGACCTTTGTTTCTTGATATTATATCTTAACTATGGATGCTAGCTATTGATCCAGGGACTAGCATTGTAAACACAGGGATCTCTACCTTATTAAAGGTTGGGAACCTTACAATATCTTTGCAAATGGCTGATACGTTAACTACTATTTCTGTTGGTATATGTGAGGATGTTCCTATTCAAGTGGCTCATAATTGTTTGGTTTTAACTGATTTTGTTGTGCTTGATATGCCTGAAGATGATAATATGTATATTATTCTTGGGAGACCTTTTCTTAATACTGCAGGTGATGTCATCAATTGTAATCAAGGAAAAGTAACATTCAATATTAATGACAAAGAGCATACTGTCTATTTCCCCAAGAAGGTTGGTAAAAGCTGTTGCATGAATTCCATTGAAAATATTGAGAGCATCAAGGTTGGAGAAATATATTGTCCCATTCCACAAGAAAATTTTAAAACTATTATGATTGGGACCATTGCTATCAAGTATGAGGTAACATAATCACTATGTGGAATACAAAGTTTTGTTTCATATAAGATTGTTTTGGTAACAAGACTTGATCAACCTTGTTAACAAAAGGATTTTAAATGAACAAAATAATGTTTTCACTGTGGTTATTCTTGCTTTCGTTTACTTTCTTCTGTCACATCCCAAGATTTTCCAAATCTTCTTATGTGAAAAATAAATGAATAAAATAAAACTTTGTTGATTTTCAGGGTGAGAAGAAACTTTTTGATCCCAATTGGAAACCTTCAAACCTATTTGATCAAATAAAATCTTAAAAGGATTTAAAAAGATAAATAAACAATAAAGTTAAAAAATATTTGGAATTATGATTTTGGATCTATTAATAAAAGATTTTGTTTTCAAATGAAAAGGTGGATTTATAAATAAAGATTATTTTATAGAGCCAAATTAAACCTTGGCCAAACTTTTGAAATAAAACATTTTGTTTTGATTAGAAGAATAAAGGTTTGTTTAAATAAAATAATAAGGATTTAATATCCAATTTTATTTAAGTAAAGGCTTTTCCCATTTTTAAATAAACACTAAAACTTATTAAATTAATTTAAATAAGTTTTCCAAGTATTTTATATTCTCAATTAAAACCTACTGAAGTGTTTTTGGTTTTATTTTAGATTTCAAAATAAAAGTTTTAATAAAACAAATCCTATTTGAGTTAATAACTAAGGTCCATTTTATTTAAATATTAATGGACCCTAAAATAAAAATATTATTTTATTTTAAACAAGTTTTCCAAGTATCTTCTATTTTCAAATAAAACCTACTGATTGGTTTTGAAAAATATTTAGATTTCAAATGGAGATTTTAAATAAATTAAAACCCATTTGATTTATTAACTAAGGTTCATTTTATTTAATTATAAATGGACCCTAAAATAAAAATATTATTTTTGGTCTTTGGACTTTGGTTTATGTTGTTAAACAGAACCAAATTCAATTGCAAAGTGTGGTGGAAGTTGGATTGTTTTGAGTGTTTGATTTGTTTGTTTGAAATTCAATCAGGAAATTCAAACAGAAAAAGGGAAAAGAATCAGACCAAAAAAATATGCAAAGGATACAGCCCAGCCGGCCCAGCCCAACTATCCTAGCCCACTAAGCCCAACCAGCCCACTGCCCTCTCCCGCAGAAAACGATTCACACTCGCGATTGAACCCACTAAGTCGCAGACAGGTGGACCCCGTTCCCTTTCCTTCTCTCTCGCTGCCAGTGGACCCCACAGCCACGCGGTCATCTTCCCCACCCGCGACCTGTTCTTCCCCAGACCTCGCTGCCGTTCTCTGTCAATCAATCCCCGAGTAAATTCACTTAATTGCAGCGTTGATTCCGCACGGTAACCTCGCTCACTTAAGCGCCCACTCCCCCTCTCCATTTCCCCTCTCTCGCCCGGCTCTCTCGGCCACCAGGCTGCTCGGAATCCTCCCCGAACCACCACAGTCTCCGGCGAGCTCCCGTTTAAATTCCGGCCACCACCGCCAGCCCCACTGCTTCCAGAGCACACTGGCTTGCTCGCCATCATCTCCTGCACCTGCCAGTGCCTTCCCCTCGCTCGCGCGTGCTCTGCAGCGTCGACTTCGTCTTCGACTGAACGACGCCGCCGTCCGCTCCAACTCCGACGAGCTCCACAGGTAGTTTCTGACCGCGCCTTTCATTCCTCTTCACACACGCATCTTCGCCAGGACCGTGCGCATCTGACACTGACTTCCGTTTGTCCTGGTATAAGCTGTAGCATCACCGTCGACGACGCCCGAGCATACCTGTCGTCAGACTCAACTCCGGCGAGCCATTGTCCTCACCTCCGTGCGCCCCTTCACCAGCCAGTACCACGTTGAGCATCAGCAAGCGTCGACGATTCTGGTGAGCCACCCCACTCCTTCTCTAGCTTCCTGTATCGCCGGCAACCTCGCCGCCAGAGCGCCGCCGCCGCACAGTCGCCGCCAGCGCCGCCACTAGTTGGCAAGCGTGCTGCGCGCCGTAGGATCTTGATCCGACGCGTGAGAATAGATTTAACTCGAAGGGGTACGAATAGCTCTGCACCACACGATCTGTTTAAAATACAACGCACCGGAGTGCTCGATCCAACCGAAACGGTATGGACGAATCAGAAACAGCCACGTGGCTCAGGCTTCGATTTAAAACAGATTTGAATCTATTAGATTTGTGATTTTGTAAATTGCATAACTTTAGTTCCACACATCCAAATTTTGCAAACTTTATATCAATGGAATCAGTGGAACAAGCCCTAGCCAACCATGCCATTTGTTTAGTAAAAAGCCTCTGGTAAATTGTTTGTTTTTGCAGAAACATTTGTATGCTTGTTTAGATTGTAAAAATTGTTCAAAAATGATTTTGGGGATAAAATCTTTGGCAAATGGTGTGATTTGAACCTACTGACCATAGGAAACACTTTGTGGGTTCAAAAATGTATTTGGTGAAGAAAAAGAATGATTCTTTGATTTAAAACCAATTCTAGCCAAATAAAAATATGGTTTATTTATTAAAAATGGTTTTGGAAGAAAACTTTTGGGAAAGGTTTTGTTTTAAACTCTCTTACCCCAAACACCAAGTTTTATGATTTGAAAATGAATTTTGTGAACCCTATAGATTAATGCCTTAGTAAAAAAAAATTTCTACACCACATAAAATGATACTTTGTTTTGAAAATGGTTTAGGAAGTGAAATCCCTTGCAAATGACTTTTGCCAATTTATAAAATGACCAATAGGTGTTTTCAAATGTTTATGACCCATTAGGAACCACTTTTTCAAAAAAAACAAAGCTTGGCAGGATTGCATGCATTACTTTGACTTTATCATTTTATGTGATGTTTTGCTTGATTGGTAGATTGAACTTGTGCCTTGCTTGATTGAATTGTAGTGACTTGAAGAGTGTGATTGTAGCAAGGACAAGGAGTGAACTTATACTCTACCAAAAAGGCAAGTGATGCTTCATACTTTTGTCCCAATTACTTTCACTATGCATTAGTGATTTTCTCAAAGTAAAACTTGCATGGAATTTTGCTAAGTATAAACCTTGCTATGGGAAATCCTAGTAGATGAAACCTTAGTAGAAATTTCCTAAGTTAAGATTCCTACTACTATCAAGCTTAGCTTAGCTAATAGAAAACAAGGGTGGAATATACATTGATACTATGGAAAAATTTCTAAGTCTGGGGACTTGTGTTTTTGTTTAATAAAACAACTAAGTTAATGAATCACCTGGGTGGAATGGTAATTGCTTGGTGGTTTTTGGTTGAGTGGTTATACAAGGCCAGGGGACTGGTGAACCTTGTGTATCTCACTTGTGGATGGCCACCCATGAACAAAGAGATTTGAGATGTCAAATGTTGAGAAGCTTCAATTGCAACCACTTGGCATTATGGGCTCTGCCTGGATCATATAGGTTGCAAGAACTTAGCCAAATGGACAGTTGGTGGTAGGGGAATGATAGGTTGGAACGCATCCATTCTGGTCTAAGGGAAGGCTTCTGAAAGATCTTGTCTTGGGAAACCAAGTCTTGTGGGGAAAGTGCACCACCTCTGCAGAGTGTAAAATCTAAGTACTTAGCCATGTCCCTGGTAAAGGACAATTTGAGCATCAAGACATGGAAGCAATCAAGAATCTCATCATCCAAATTTCTAAGTTAAAAACTTGTGGTTGAACAAGGGTTTAAGGATCTTCAATCTTTGATTGGGAGATGCCTTGGGAAGGATTATTTTTGTCAAGCAAAAACTTAGTGTTTTCAAATGTTAAGGAAAAATCTATTTTGAGCAATGCAAGCCTCAACTCCACTTAGCCAAATGCATATAGATGATAAAATCCACTATATTACCATAGTATCACTTGCCAATACCATTCAAATGTATTGACCCTTGTGGCTGTAACTTGTATGTTGCAGGTTTGATTGATATTAGTGAAGTTGATTGATTAGGATTACAAAGTCTACAACCAACATGTCTGCCTGTGGCACTTTGAAGATGAAGGACCCCATGCTTATAGATATTCTGCTGCAATGTAATGTAATAGCCAAATGAGCTATGAAAGATGTAATAGATTATTTTATTCCTAGTTATAAAGTTGAATTATGACCTTTGTTTCTTGATATTACATCTTAACTGTGGATGCTAGCTATTGATCCAGGGACTAGCATTACAATCACAGGGATCCTTTTTCCTTTACAAAGGAGGGATCCAGGGATCCAGGGACTAGCTATTGATCCAGGGACTAGCATTGCCAGCCCCCAAGTGGCGCCTAGCTAGGGTGTGGCCCACCTGGTCCCCTCCAAGGTGCCTTCTCCCAGCCATCTTATTTCTCTCTCCCAAACACACCGGAAAACTTTCTCAAGCTCGAGTTCCTGTTGTTCTTGCTCGCGAATTTCGATCTCCTTGCTCAGCCCATCTTTGTTGCTGATTTTTGGAGGGATTGCCCCTTGGTATGTGCCTCCTCCGCTTGTCCATTTAGATTTGTGATTGATAGATTGTATCTTAAGTATTTTGCTGCTATAGGTGATAGGTTGTGTGAGCTTTCATGCTTGTTCTATGGTTAGAGATTTCATTTTGATGCTTGTGTAGTGTAAGATCCTACCTTTATAAAGGTAAGGATCCCTGTGATTGCAATGCTAGTCCCTGGATCAATTGCTAGCATCCACAGTTTAAGATGAAGTACACAGAAACAAAGGTCATTATTACATCGTCATTCAAGAGATAACATAGTCTTTTACAACTCCATAGCCATAGACTAATACAAGAGTTTAACTTAACAATATGAAAATAGAAGTCTTCATCTTCATGTGCCACAGGCAAGCATGTTGAGTGTAGACTCATAACCCCTAATCATCATCAGAGTAACCTGCAACATCACAAGTTACAGCCATAGTGGGTCAATACATTGGAATAGTATTGGCAAGTGATACCTTAGTAGAATTTTAGCATCTAGTTACTACATGAATTTTGGCTAAGTGTAGCTTAGGCTTGCTTTGCTCAAAATAGGTTTTACCTATCAGTTGAAAACACTAAGTTTTTGTTTCGCAAAAACTCTCCCAAGGAACCACCAATAGAAATTGGTGAACCTTCACCCTTGTTCAACCTCAAGTTTTAACTTAGAAAATTGGGATGAGGAGATTCTTGATAGCTTCCATGTCTTGATGCTCAAGTTGTCCATTACCGGGGACACGGCTAAGTACTTAGTTTCTTCCTTCTGCAGAGGTGGTGCACTTTCCCCACAAGACTTGATTTTCACCAAGACATGACCTTTCAAAAGCCTTCCCTTAGACCAAAATGGACGTGCTCCAAACCTATAAATCCCCTACCACCAACTATCCATTTGGCTAAGTTATTGCAACCTATATGATCCCGGCAGAGCCCATAATGCCATGTGGCTGCACTAGAAGCTTCTTAACATTTGGCATCTCAAATCCCTTTGTTCCTGGGTGGCAATCCACAAGTGAGATACACAAGGTAAACCATAGAAATGGGACTTGTGTAACCACTCAACCAAAAACCACCAAGAAATTACCATTCCACCCAGGTGTTTCATTCACTTAGTTGTTTTATTAAGCAAAAACATAAGTCAAAGACTTAGCAATATTTTTCCATAGCATGTATATATTCCACCCTTGGTTGCTACTAGCTAGGCTAAGCATGGCAATAGAAAGTATCTTAACTTAGAGAAAATTCTAACAATTCTACAACTACTAGGATTTCCCAAGCATAGCATATAGATACTTAGCAAAAATATTCATGCAAGCCCTATACAAAATATTTCTAACACATAGTCAAAATATTGGGATAAAAATATGAAGCACCACTTGCCTTGGTAGTTGGGGGAGTAGCAACAATCCTCACAATCACAATCACCACTAGCACCAAAATCTACACATAAAATGATAGCACCAAATTCACATATCAAAATATACAAGCAAAAATATATGAATGTATGCAAATGCCATGTGATGATTTTTCTAGATCAAACAAGACAAGTGGAACAGTACCGAATCACAAACAAAACAAATATACACTAAATAAACTTTATTTAGTCTTTAAAACATTTTTCAAGTAATTTCTATACTCAAAATAAGACTACAAATGTCTCTGCAAAAACAACCCATTTTACAGAGGCAATTTATTAAACAAAGTGCATGGTTGGATAGAATTCTTTCTCCTGATTCCAATGATATAAAATTTTCAAAATTTGAACATGTGGATAAAAAGTTATGAATTTTACAAGTTTGAACATATAATAGAAATGTTTCTGTCTTTTTAAATAAAACACAGGCCACGCGACATCTTCTGATTGGACGATACCGATTCGGCTGGATCACGCTCGCGGGCCGTTGGATCTAACTAACTATGCATGGCTCAGATCTTCCTGTACCGCTTCACCTAAGATCTAATCGCGGCCATGGGATCTAGATCCAACGGGCATCTTTGCCCTGACCAAAGACTGGTGGCGCTGAGTCAAAGGCGAGCGGCGGCGCGCTCGGTCAGTGATGGTCCGGTGGTTCTAGGAAGCAAGGGAGGAAATATAGGGGCTTACCGAGCTCGTGGGGTCGTCGCGGTGCTCAAGGTGGTCGAAGGAGGGATAAGGGCGCACGGACTCAACGTCTATTGCTCGCCGGAGAAGCATCGGTCGTCAGGTACGGCTGCTCGTCGTCGTTGGCGAGGCTACAGATCGCGCCTAGCCAAAAGAACGGTGCAGTTAGATGCGCACAAGTCTGGCGAACATGTGAGTGACCAGAAGAGAGAAGGGGGCGGTCAGTAACTACGATAGGGTGTCGCCGGAGTCGAGACAGACGGTGGCGATTGATTGTCGTTGAGGTTGCCGACGAAGGAGAGCGCGCGCGAGCGAATGCTAGGTACCGGCAGGTGCAGAGGATGATGGGGAACTCGCTCGTGGTGTCTGGAAGGCAAGGGGCGACGGTGGTTGGCTAGAATTTGAGCTGGAGCTCGTCGGAGAAGAGGGAGGTTCTGGGCCAATTCCGAACAGCCTAGGGGCAGAGAGGGGGTGGCGACTGGGGAAAAGGAAGGGAGGATGCGGGCAATTAAGTACGCAAGGTCAGGGGGAGGAATTACTGGCGCATTGACTCGAATTGAAGCGGGATTAATCGACCGGAAACAGACGGCATAATTTGGGGAAGAAGGGGTCGCGGGGTGGAGACGATGCGATGATGAAAGTGGGCTGGCGTTTCAAGAGAGAGAGATACGGGTGGGTCCAATCGTCGACGGGCCATAACAACGCCAAAAGTAAACATTTTCATGGGTGGAGGGCTGTTGGGCTAGATGGGCTAGCTGGGCTGGGTTGGGTTAGTTTAGCTAGTTTGTTTTAATTTTTCTCCCTTTCTCTTTTCTTTTTCTGATTTGATTTTCTGGTTTGAATTCAAATGCCCAAATCAAATCTGTTTCAAATGAAATTTTCTCCAAACTTTTGTTTTGTGTTTCTTGTACCCTGGGGTGTATAAAACACCTATTTATTCCCAAATTCAATTTGGGTTTGGAAAATAAAGTTTAAAACTATGCCCTTAGTGAAATATTTTCAATAAGCAAATGAATGGTCTTGAATTCATTTTTGTTTTGAAAAACCTTGACCAAGTTTTGAAATAACAAACAACCCTAAGTTCAAATCTTTCTGGTTACAAACAAATAATCTCATATTAGAGAATAGTAGTGGGCCATTGCCTTGCTTACATAAAATAATAGACTTTCAAATGCTTCTGTTTGAAATCTCATTTGAGAATGATCCTAAAATGATTTTGAATGCATGAATGATATGCAAGCTTTGAAATCATGATTTTTGGGATGTTACATGTAGCCCTCTACCAAGTTCCTATAGTAGTTTCTCATCATTTATCAACTTGGAAATCACTTGGTTTGATGTTTGTCTAAAAATTTCAGAAAAAAAGGTTATGGACAACCACACATTTGGTGAAATATTTGAGAGTGATGCACCTAGAAGGGCAAGACCTTCAAGATCATCCTCCCGAGCTAGGCCCTCATACAATGAGGATCTCATTACACCGCGATTTGGCAATGAGGGAGATGAGGGGGATGCTCACCCTTCCACCTTTCCTTGCCTAACCTTTTTGCGAGTTGCTGGGATTCTTGATGATTTTCTAACCTTGGTTCAGAGGGTTAGACTAACAAGCTATATGCAGGATGAGAGCGTGCAATATGCAACGCTCACTAAAACATTTGTGGAGAGCTTTTCTTTTACTAACAGCTTATTTAAGCCAGATGTGTCTTTCAAAATTTATGGTAGGCCTTACACCATGACATTGAAGAAATTTTGTGAGGCCCTGGGACTTGGTACAGCTAGGTCGGCGAAGAAGATTCCAGCTCAACCCACTGATTTGTTGGAGCTCTACCGCGGCATAACCAATGATGATGACCGTAGAGCCCAACGGGGAAAAATGAGAAGTATTCAACTCCCAGCCATCAGGTACTTTGCTTACTATCTTGCCACTAGTGTTGTTGGTAGGGATAACACTTGTAATATTTCCAACTATCATTTGGCCTTCATAGCGGCTGCGCTCAACAATGAAACTAAGTACAATATTGGTTCTCTCTTTGCTCGTCGCTTAGCTGCCAAGGGACCCATTTATGGGGGAATTATTGCTGCACGTGTTGTTGCTGCCTTGGACCTTCTGTTGATCCAAATGATACAATTTTGGCTCCTCATAGGCTTGATCTTGCTACCATGAAAGCGCATCACTTTTTCACTGCTGGCTCTACCCTTGAGAGTTTGGTTTATAGAATGTTGTTTATTGACGGGGAAGAGAGAGAGAGAGAGATCCCTCTCCCCCAAACCACTTTGTTCAGTATTTCCCAGGGACCTTTATCGCGCTCCAAGGAGGATATGGATGACAACCTGCACATTCTTTGCTTCCATGGACACTATCAGGGGGACACGCCCTCATACGACCCCTTTGTGTACTATACAAGGGATGTCAACACCCGTATTTTTAACCCCAGAAGCCTGTTATGCCATACATCGCAATCCTGGGATTACCATTTTTGCGAGACATAACATATTTGGATATCACAGTACATCATCCATTACAAACCATACATAAGGTCTTACACAAATAAGGATCTCATGATCCAGTTCTTAATACAACTCAAGCAGCGGAATAACGAAATAGTAACGATAGCGTAGGCAAAGCTCCATCTTCAGGGTCACAGGCAATGCTGACGATGGGAGATGATCCTAGTTGTCATAACCTTCCCGCGGTCCTTCATCCTGATACTCCTCTTCATAGTCTGGCCACGGGAATAGCCAGGGACAAAGCCATGAGTACTCTTTAAGTACTCGCAAACTAAATACTAACAAGTTAAGGGGGTTTCTGTAATAGGACACTAGGATCTAGGGTTGTTTTGCAAAAAGCCAGAGTTACTTCTAGGAAGTTCGGAAGCAAAGAAAGCTAGTTGAAAGTTTTATAACACCTAAGTGGGAATTTGAATTTCATATCACAACTCTGTTGTGGTCAAGTAAAAGTCTCAATTCATTTCATAAGTCATTTTGAAAACATCTGACGGGGGAACAGTATGGCCACTCCAACTGTCCATAACCACTGACGCGGCTATTCGAATAGTTTGACAGTCTACAGAGATTGTACACTTTCACCACAACATTCGATACATCCGTCGGGAACAAATCCTGAATTCACCATACTCAGTATGCGGATAATCAATCCTAACCTTTCAATTACACGCCCTAGTATAGGCACCTCTCCTGTGAGTTTGGCCTCCCAACCATGACAAACTGTCATCTTGGGTACTACACAGGTGGACAATCTTCACAAGGTAGCCTCACCTCAGACCTTGGCCGCGAGGGAACCCATACTAAGGTATATAAATTTCCAGCCAAGCCCTACCCAATTTTCGGGTATTGTGGTTGTACGGTAAAATTGGAATGGTATCGCATCCAAACAACCATCCGTTTTAAAAAGGGTTAAGGCTCATGCCTCAACATTTTCATCATCAAAATCATCTAGGGTTCAGAAACACATGTCAAAACATTTCAGTAGAATGACTCATCATTCTAAGGTTTTCATAACCATTTTCACCAAGTATTCCCATCTAAACTTGATCAAGTTTTATGCTTAGCACTAGCATCTACAAGTGATGGTAACTACTAATGAGGGGTGGTAAACAAGGGGAGATTTGCTAAGTTCAATCTCATGTCTTAGGATGACATCAAGATTATCTAACTTAGGCCAAATTTAATGCTCTTTACGCTACCTTCCAATATCTTTCTAGTATTTACAATTCACTATGTAAACTCTAAGAGAAAGCTTTGATAAAGAAATAAAGTATAAAGCTTGTAAGTAAAACTAGGATTGGGTATCATCAAATGTGTCTAACCAAGCATGCTTAATGCATTGCATAGGTGATCTAACTTTCATAGTTGAAAGTGTTAGCTTGTGTTGTGCAGAGCAGTGGTTGAAGTTCTCCTCGGCTTCTTCCTTGTAGTATCCTCGTTCCTCCTCGTATCCTTGGTCGGTACTAGCGTCTATAAATAAATACGAGGTACACAATCACCAAACAATACTTAACTATTTTCAATCATCACACAAAGGTGCCCTATAGATGATCTAGCATCATCACTTAACATTACAAGATTAAAGCATTTGTCTTATTTATTTTAAATTGGAGAAAAGTAATTTCTACTCATTGAAAAACTACTTAAGATTTAATATTCTCCAACTCAAACATGGGATCATGTTGACACATGTCATCACCACATATTTCAGTACATGGGAAAGTGATTTAAAGTGGTGTCACAATTTAATAAGGTTTAACCTTTTTATTTTAAATAAATAGAGTGACTAGAAATGCCTATGTGGCATTCTTTTATTACTTGAACATTATTTCTATAAGTAAACCCATATGTTTTTATATATTCTGAAAGGTATGATCATATGTGATTTTTGAGAGTTGGAATAAACTCAAAATATTTTATGGTTGAAATTTGAAAAATGTTTGAATGCAAAAAAGCTTCTGCCTTGTTATTTTTACCAAGGTTGATCCACAGATCCAAATGATTTGAATCCAACGGGCTTGGATTAAGCATTTCAGTACCTTTATAACAAAATTGGTTTCATGCATTTTGGTTCATTGAATCGAGATCGGTTGATTTTTGAATCTATGTACAAAACTGTGTTTGAAATTAAATGGAAAAATATAAATTTAAACTGTTAGGTCGTGCAGGAGACGTTAATGGGCCGGCCCAGTGTCAATCCACAGCGCGGGGCTCAGCTTACAGGGGGGATCCACCAGTCAGTGGCTCATAACGCGCGAAGCGGTACGAGGCGGCGTGGGACGTTGGATTAGAGTGGGATCAACGGCTGTGGATCGTCGTCAACGACGGACCTGTCACCAGCGAGCTCTAACCCTAGCGGCTCGGTGGGGGTGCATAGGGGGCGTACCAGGGCTCCAGCAACGACGGCGAGGTGGGCAAACGAACTGGTGGTCGACGACGAGCTCAGGGACGGTCGAGGCAACTCCGGGGGTGGTCGCAATCAGCGGCGCCCTTCTCTTCCAGAGGCGGCCTGCTCTGGTACAATTCCGGCGAGCTGCTGCTCCCCGTGCTCCGGCTAGAGGTGTGGGATGATCAGTGAGGTGAGGGGAGTGAAGTGGTGTGCTGCAAACGACTGGGGTGCCCTCCTTTTATAGGCTCGACGGTGAGACCGAGAGGGATGGGCAGGCGACGGTGGCAACATGGCTACGGGATGCTAGCGGCATGGCTGAGGGTGGCGATCGACACATGGTCTCCTGGCGGTGCTCTAGGATGTTAATGCAGGCTTAGGGGCAGTGGTAAGCGGTCGGGCGATGTTGGCGCTCTGAGCGGCAGAGACGAGGGCTTCGACGGCGAGCGGTTGCTGGGAGGCGTTGGACGGCGAATGGGGGTGTCTGGCGTGCTCCCTGGGTCGTGGCGACGCGGTGGGCGCGGGATACGGTCGAGTGGCAGCTTATGCACGCATGTCGGGTGCGGCGCTCTGGCGCGTGCTCGGCATGGTGCGGTGGCACTACGCGCGGAGATTTCTCGGTGGTCCACGGCTGGGAATGGCTCGGGGAGGGGACAGTGGGCGGCAGTAAGGTGCTAGCTATCTCCTAGACATGGCGAGAGAGGGGGAGGCGGTCTGCTGCAGCGGCGACCAAGTTGGCCGGCGAGGTGGGGATCTGCTTGGCATGGCCATGCTGCTAGGAGGTAGGGGATGGGGTAGTTAGGCCCTGGTTTGATCCAGAGGGGAAAATGTGTTCAAATGAAGGTCAAATGGGAGACAAGTTTGGCCAGAACACTATTCAAAATAGTGAAATTGATTTGGTTTAAATTCTGCCTGCCAAGTGTTTGATGAAATGGCCGCAAGAAACTTCCTTTTGAATTTTGAAAATATTTTTGGTGGGTGTTCTAGGCATAAGCTTGAGACTCTGTGGTTGCTTGGGTTTTGAAATTTGAGCTTGTTTGAGTGGTTTTTGAAATAGTGGGATTAGATTCAAATTTAAACTGTCATTTAAACTTAGCATTTGAATGTGTTTGGCAGATCACAAAGTGGGCCTTGGTACCTCATTATGTGTACTAGCAAGGGGTGCAAATATCCACAATTGTTTCTGTTAAGTTTTGAGTACTAGGAATAGCCAAAGTAGGCATGATAGTTAATTTGGCAAAAATGACCATTCACTTCATTTATTTATTTTGAGTTGTTTTTCTTTGGGAAAAGTTTGTGAATGATGTAGATGATGTTTATTTCACCTAAGAATCATTTTACAAGCAAAGAATCATAGAACCATGGCAATTCAAATGAACTCCTAATTTAATACACATACACATGGATGCTTTCATATTTTGAGATGGAAAAGTTTTTGTTAACCTTAATTTTGATGATTTGGATCTTGATTAACTTGGATTAAAGTTTTGGGATGTTACAAACCTTCCCCCCTTAAACAAAATCTTGCCCCGAGATTTGAGAAAGGACGAAAAAGATTACCTAGGGTTTAAAGAGATCTGGGAACTCCGTCCTGATGTGATCTTCTCGCTCCCAGGTAGCTTCTTCTTCCATGTGGTTGCTCCACTGAATCTTGAGAAACTTGATGCTTCGGGTTCTGGTAGTTATGAAAGCTTCATCCAAAATGCTAGGAGGTAGGGGATGGGTACTTCGGGATAGGTCAAGTCATCGTTGATCTCTATGGTCCGATGATCAATGTTCTTGAAAACTTCAATCTTCTCCGGAACTTCAAGGCATTTGCGAAGTAACGAGATATGGAACACATTGTGCACGGCTGGCATTTCTGCTGGCAGTTCCAATTGATATGATCTTCTCCTCGACGGTTCAGAATCTTGAAGGGTCCGATATATCTAGGGGCTAACTTTCCCTTCAGCTGGAAACGCTGCATTCCTTTCAAGGGCGACACTTTAAGATACACAAATTCTCCGATATTGAAAGCGAGGTCTCGACGTCTTTTATCGGCGTAACTCTTCTGTCTTGAATGGGCGGTCTTGAGGTGCTCACGAATCTTGTGAACTTTCTCTTCTGCTTCTCGTAGGATGTCGGGTCCGAAAATCTGACTCTCTCCTACTTCCGACCAATTCAAAGGGGTGCGACACTTCCTCCCATACATGAATTCAAATGGGTCCATTTGCAAACTAGCTTGATAACTGTTGTTGTATGAAAATTCTGCGAATGGTAGACAGTCTTCCCATTTAGATCCATATTCTAACACACATGCTCTCAACATATCTTCGAGTATTTGATTTACTCGCTCCGTCTGTCCATCGGTCTGAGGGTGATAGTTGTGCTGAAATCTAGTCGGTTTCCTAAACCTTCTTGGATTTTCTTCTAGAATCTCGAGGTAAACTGAGTTCCTCGATCCGATACGATGTTCTTGGGGACTCCGTGCAAACTGACGATTCTAGCGATGTATAGCTCCACTAGCTTCGAACTCTAGTATGTGGTCTTGACTGATAAGAAATGGGCTACTTTGGAAAATCTGTCAACTATGACCCAGATAGAGTCATTTCCCCTACTAGAAGTAGGCAATCCGGTGATAAAGTCCATTCCAACTGAATCCCATTTCCATTCCGGAATCTATAGAGGTTGCAACAATCCAGCAGGTCTTTGATGTCCCGCCTTGACTCTCTGACATATATCACACTTGGCGATATAGCTTCCGATTTCTCTCTTCATCTTATGCCACCAAAATTGTTCTTTCAAATCCTGATACATCTTCGTTCCTCCGGGGTGGATAGAATAAAGAGTATCATGGGCTTCCTTTAGAATAACTTCTTTCAACTCCGAATCTGCTGGTACACAAAGACATCCTTTGTACCACAGAACTCCTTCTTCGTCTTCGGTAAATCCAGATACTTTGCCTGTACCGATACGACGCTTGATTCCGTCGATGCTAGCATTTCCTTTCCGCGCCTCTTTGATTTGGCTGATCAAAGTGGGTTGAAGTTCTATGCTAGCCAAAAATCCTCCACTCACTAATTCCATTCGGAAATCTTCCATCTCCTTGTGCAAACTTGGTTGCTCCTTCAAAATCATGGAGTTCAAGCGACACGACAATCTGCTAA
Source organism: Avena insularis (assembly GCA_023614405.1). Classification (NCBI taxonomy): domain Eukaryota; kingdom Viridiplantae; phylum Streptophyta; class Magnoliopsida; order Poales; family Poaceae; genus Avena; species Avena insularis. The sequence goes on along the minus strand of CM042689.1, from coordinate 21,012,600 downwards.
GGGCATCTGCTACCACATTGGCTCTACCGGGGTGACAGTGAATGTCCAGGTCGTAATCCTTGATTATCTCAATCCATCTTCGCTGTCTCATATTCATCTCCTTTTGAGTGAATATATACTTTAGGCTCTTGTGATCCGAATAAATCTCACAACGGTTTCCGATGAGATAATGCCTCCATGTATTCAGGGCTAGAACTACGGCTGCGAGCTCGAGGTCATGGGTTGGGTAATTCTGTTCATGCTGTTTCAGTTGTCGAGATAGATAGGACATAACTTTCCTTCTTGCATTAGCACACATCCGAGACCGATCTTGGATGCGTCACAATACACATCGAAGGGCTTCGTGATATCCGACATGATAAAGATGGGGGCTGAAATCAGTCTTCTCTTGAGTTCTTGAAAACACGCTTCACATTTGTCCGTCCATTCAAACTTCTTGTCCTTCTTCAGCAATTGGGTCATGGGTCTGGCGATACTCGAGAATCCTTCTACGAACTTGCGGTAGTATCCCGCTAATCCGAGAAATGCACGAACTTGGGTTTGAGTGATTGGGGCTTGCCAATCTTCGACATCTTTCACCTTTGTAGGGTCAACGACAATTCCTCCGGCTGATACAATGTGGCCGAGGAATCCTACCTCCTGTAACCAGAATTCACAATTGCTAAACTTGGCATACAACTGATGCTCTCTAAGGGTTCCAAGAATGGTCCTTAGGCTTAGCTCATGTTCTTCTTCTAATTTGGAATAATCAGAATGTCATCGATGAAAACAACAACAAACTTATCCAGGAAGTCCATAAAAATCTTATTCATGAGATTCATAAAATAAGCGGGGGCATTGGTTAATCAAAAAGACATGACAGTATACTCGTATAATCCATATCTGGTGGTAAAGGAAGTCTTTGGAATATCCTCTGCACGAATCTTGAGTTGATGATAGACAGTTCTAAGATCAATCTTATAAAACACCTTGGCACCAGTCAACTGATCAAACAGATCTTCTATCTTGGGCAACGGGTACTTGTTCTTGATAGTGACATCATTCAACTTCCGATAATCGTACACAAACGGTTACCTCCATATTTCTTGTCCACGAACAAAACAGGTGATCTCCATGGTGACACACTTGGTTGAATCAATCCTATTTCTAGCATGGCATCTAATTTCTTCTTCAGTTCTGCTAGTTCAAACGGGTTCATACTATATGGTCTATGGGATATGGGTCCGGTTTCTGGGATTAGTTCAATGATAAACTCGATATCCCGATCTGGGGGCATACCGGGCAAAACATCTGGAAATACATCGGGGTATTCATAGACTATCCAGACTTGGTCAATGGTAGGTTGGTTTATACTCTTGTTGCACTTGAATTGACGATGTAAGGTTTCAGATACATGCTCGACTGATACTCCGGCTGTACTGGTCATGGTTATGGCTTTCTTGGCACAGTCAATTAATCCTTTATGTTTAGACATCCAATCCATTTCTAGTACTACTTCCAAACCTTTAGTTCCGAGTACTATCAGATTAGCATAAAAAATCTATGCCATGGATTCAGATAGGGACGGCTTTGCAAATTTGCCTAGCTTTGGTGGTTGAACCGGGGATTTGAACAATCATAACATGCTTCAGTTTGGTTGGTTGAATCTTATTAGTGCATGCAAATTCTTCGGTGACAAATGAGTGCGATGCTCCAGAATGAAACAACACTCTTGCAAGTACTGAGTTAACAAAAAACATACCCAAAGACGACGCCCGCGCTCGGGCTTCTTCAAAGATGCATGAGAAAAAGACGGCTATGCGGTTGAGCGAGTTCCCTGGGCAAACCTTCTTCCGGGTTGAACACGACGCTGCTGAAATGGGGCATTTGCATTATGGTTATAGATTGTCACATCCCAAGATTTTCCAAATCTTGTAATGTGAAAAATAAATAAACAAAATAAATTATTATTGAATTTTAGGGTGAAAAGAAACTTTTGTTTCTAAAAGGAAACTTAAAAATCCCATCTTGTACAAACTATAATTAAAGTTTGAATCCAACAAAATCCAAATCAAGGGAAAGGCATTCCTCATTGAATGTATCTGGAAATTTAAACACTTGAAAAAAATAAATCCAAACCCTAAACTCTAATGGAATAAAAATCATTTCCAAGTTATCTCCAAGCCTATGGATTTGATCCATATAAAATCTTGACAACAAACATTTACAAATAGTCAAGAATGACAAATAGAAATATTATAAAGCTATATAAATTGGTTTCACTCAAATTGGAGCCATAGATAAAATCTTATGAATTTAATAAGAATAAAGGGATTTAATTCCCAAAGCTAATAAAAACCTTATCTAAAATCCATACCAAATGGTGAGCAAATAATCCTAAAGACATTTAAAAAGATAAACAAATATTAAATAAGATTTTGTAAATTAGAATCACCAAGTTTGGATCTTTAAATAAAAAGATATGGATTTTATAAGATGAAGAATGAAATATTAAAATAAAGAATATTTGAAAGACCAAATAAACCTTGGCCAAATCCTTAAACAAGTGGAATGAATTTAATCCAAATCCAAATAAAAATATTGGATAAAGAATTGCCAAACTAAAATAAAATAGCATAAACCAAACCCTATTGGAATAAAGACAAATCCAAATTTTAAATGATTAATAAATCTTATTAAAAGCTTTTCCAAATAATTCAAGATGAATTATTTGACACCCTTTTAAGTAATTAAATCCTACTGAAAAGATTTGGAAGGTTTAAAAGATTTTAAATGGTGTTTAGAAATATTATTAAAACCTATTTGATTTAAAACACGGGCACTTTTTATTAAATAAAAAGACCCCAAAAGGAATAAAATAAATCCCCAAAATTAACATCAGAATGTGCTACCAATCAGTATTTAAACCTACCCAAGTTTTGGCAAAGGTTTGAATTCAAATAGGTGTTTGAATTGGTTGTTTAAAATCAAAACAGAATAAAGGAAAAGAAAAAAAATGCTAAAGGACTCAGCCCAGCCGGCCAGCCCAACAAGGCCCAACAACCATTCCCTCTCTCTCCCGAAGAAAAACGATTCGCACCCATTTATAAGCCCACAAAGACGCTGACTGGTGGACCCTATTCCCTCTCTCTCTCATGCTGCCAAGCGGACCCCACCACCAGCTCACCTCGTCGTCAACCCGCGACCAATTCTTCCCCCGTTCCTGCCGTTGATTCCTCTGATTAAATTCGCCGTAACGCTGCGTTTATTCCTCGCCGTGACCACGCCCATTTAATCGCCTCTGCCTCCTCTCCTTTTCCCCTCTGTCGCCCCACCTTAGCACGCCCCCAGGCCGCCCAATTTTTCCCTACTCCGCCACTGTCCCCGACAAGCTCCGGCGACGATTCCGGCCGAACCCTGCCGCCCCTTGCCTCCTCGACCTTGCTCACATGATCCCCACCTCCTGGCGAACCTTTCCGTAGCAACAGCTCGCTCGCGTGCGTGCCAGAACATCGGCAATGTCTTCACCAGTGCGCCACCGATGACCCCGCAACTCCGGCGAGCTACTGACGCCAAACCCGTGCGCCCCTCGTGTGCTGGTGAGTACCCCTACAACCACAGAGACCGTGCGCATCCTCCTGATACTTTTTCTCGCTTGCTTGCATCCCAGGTGCTCGTCCTCGACCACGACCGTGCGCACCCGATGCCAGCAAGAACTCCGGTGAGTGATTCCATCCACCTCTGTGTGCCCCTTCACCAACCAAGGGCAGGTTGAGCATCCCCGTGCCTCGGCAATCACAGTAAGCCTCCTCTCCTCCTTCCTTGCTTCCTCTAACGTCAGCCCCGCCGTAGCCAGACACGCCGCCTCCACCTGCCGTCGCTAGCGCCGCCAATAGTTGGCAAGTGTGCTCAGCATCGTCCGATCTGGATCTAACGATTAGGATAGAATCACTTAATGCCGAAGAGGTACGCAACCTGTGCCGCTCGATCTAACTTGATCCAACGCACCAGAGAGCGTGATCCGAGCGAAGCGGTATCAGCGAATAGGAATAAGACACGTGTCTCTGATTGTTTATTTAAAATAGATTTGAATCTATTAGATATGTGATTTTGTAAATTCCATAACTTTAAATCTACACGTCCAAATTTTGCAAACTTTATATCAATGGATTCAGAAAAACAAGACCTAGCCAACCATGCACTTTGTTTATAAAATAGCTTCTGTTAAATTGTTTTTTTACAGAAACTTGTGTGTGCTTGTTTAGATTATAAAATTTATTCAAAAATTATTTTGAGGATAAAATCTTTGGCAAATGGTGTTTTTTGAACCTACTAACCATAGGAAACAAATTGTGGTTTAAAAAATGTATTTGGTGAAACAAAAGAATAAACTTTGGATTTAAACCATTTCTAGTCAAATAAAAATATGGTTTAATTGTTAAAATGATTTTGGAGGAAAGCCTTTGGAAAATGTTTTGGAAATAAACTCTATGACCCTAAACACAAGGTTTTGTGGTTTGAAAACATATTTTTTGAAACCTATAGATTAATGCCTTATTAAAAACATTTCTACACCACATAAAATGATACCTTGTTCTAAAAATGGTTTATGAAGTAAAACCTCTCACAAATGGTTTTGCCACTTTGTAAAATGACCATTAGGTGTTTTCAAATGTTTATGACCCATTAGAAACCACTTTTACAAATAAAACAATCTTTAGCATGCTTTTATGCATTGTTTTGTTACTATCATTTTATGTGATGAATTGCTTGAATGGTAGATTGAAATATTATTTGCTTGATTGAATTGTAGTGACTTGAAGTGTGTGAACATTGCAAAGATCAAGAAGTGAACCTATACTCTACCAAAAAGGCAAGTGATGCTTCATACTTTTGTCCCATTATTTTCACTATGCATTAGTGATATTTCTAAGTAGGACTTGCATGGAATTTTGCTAAGTATAAACCATGCTATGGGAAATCCTAGTAGATGAAACCTTAGTATAATTTCCTAAGTTAAGATTCCTACTACTATGATTCTTAGCTTAGCCAGTAGAAAACAAGGGTGGAATATATATTCATGCTATGGAAAATTTCTAAGTCTGAGGACTTGTGTTTTGTTTAATAAAACAACTAAGTGAATGAATCACCTGAGTGGAATGGAAGGAATAGTTTGTGTTGAGTGGTTCACAAGGACCATTTCTATGGTTTACCTTGTGTATCTCACTTGTGGATGGCCACCCAGGAACAAAGAGATTTGAGATGTCAAATGTTGAGAAGCTTCAAGTGCAGCCACTTGGCATTATGGGCTCTGCCTGGATCATATAGGTTGCAAGAACTTAGCCAAATGGACAGTTGGTGGTAGGGGAATGATAGGTTGGAACGCGTCCATTCTGGTCTAAGGGAAGGCTTCTGAAAGATCTTTTCTTGGGAAACCAAGTCTTGTGGGGAAAGTGCACCACCTCTGCAGAGTGTAAAATCTAAGTACTTAGCCATGTCCCTGGCAAAGGACAATTTGAGCATCAAGACATGGAAGCTATCAAGAATCTCATCATCCAAATTTCTAAGTTAAAAACTTGTGGTTGAACAAGGGTTTAAGGTTCACCAATTTCTATTGGTGGTTCCATGGGTGATTTTGTCAAAGCAAAAACTTAGTGTTTTCAAATGATAAGGAAAATCTATTTTGAGCAAAGCAAGCCTAAGCTCCACTTAGCCAAATGCATATAGATGATAGACTCCACAATATTACCATAGTATCACTTGCCAATACAATTCAAATGTTTTGACCCTTGTGGCTGTAACTTGTTATGTTGCAGGTTTGTTTGATATTAGTGAAGTTTAATGATTAGGATTACAAGTCTACAACCGACATGTCTGCCTGTGGCACTTTGAAGATGAAGGACCCCATGCTTATAGTTATTCTGCTGCAATGTAATGTAATAGCCAAATGAGCTATGTAATATGTAATAAATTATGTTATTCCTGGTTATAAAGTTGTATTATGACCTTTGTTTCTTGATATTACATCTTAACTGTGGATTCTAGCTATTGATCCAGGGACTAGCATTGTAAACACAGGGATCTCTACCTTATTAAAGGTTGGGAACCTGACAGATGGTATCAGAGCATTGTGTTGCCTGTAGGATTTGTAAACCTAGGATTGGACAAAACCCCTTAGAAAAATAGGAGTTGTATTTGTTCCAAAACTTATTTACAAACAATCTTGTAAACTCTTTCCTCAACCATTTTGGGTTTGATTCTACACCTTTTCTATTTCAAACTTGATGGACAAAGCCTACCCCATGGCCAAAGACTTCACCATGTGCAAAGGACTTCATCAACTCTAATGACTTCAACATCTTCAACTCTAATGACTTCAACATCTTCAGCATTTTCACCAAGGACTTCAACCTTGGATATCACTAAGGACAAGTGAGACAAGAAATCTTGCTCAAGATTTGGAGACTAAGGAAACACAACTTAGAAGGAGCCATCATCACCTTGAAGTTTGTGACCAAGATGCAAGAATTTTTCCAAGGATACCGTGAGCTTGTTCAAGAAGAATCAACTAAGAAAAATGGAAAGATTTCAAGTGAACCATATAGTTGGACCACCATATTTAGTTTAAGTCAAACCCACCTACTTATGTGGTGTAACAAAAATATTTTTGGTTGCCTAAAAATATGCTTGAAACTTGTTGTTTGAGTGGAATGTTTGTTTGTGATTGCTTGCACATTGCTTGTGTGAATTGTGATGTGTGTGATTAGAACTATTCCTTAGAAATGTTTTGCCTATTCTAATCCCAATCCAACCCAAACAGATGACTTCTCTAAGAGACTCCAACATCAAGGATGGTGACAACAACAACAACCAAGAGAACAACATGAGAGAACAACTACTAGCAAGCCAAACCCAGTTGAGCCAAGTGAAAACTCAGCTTTTAGCCAACAACAATGGATTAGACCCAACCATACAAAGGATTTTGAAACTTCAATCCCAATTGTTGCAAGGGATGGCTACTCAAATGACCAACATGGGAGAAAGCTCTTCCCAAGGAGCTTGTGACAACAAGGATGACAAAGATGTTAATCTAGAAGTAACCCAAGCTTGCAATATTTGTGGAGACAAGGATCACACTTCCAAGGAGCATGAAGATCAATGCCCCAATTGTGAAAAGAAACATCCAACTAATCAATGCCCCACATCTCAAGATACTTGCTTCCTATGTGAAGGAAATAATCATGTTCCTATCCAATGCCCCACCTATTCCATAGTTCAACAAAGGAAACAAGGTAGAGTGCATCAACAGCTTGTAAACCCTCATGAAGGAACAACTTCTACCAAGAAGGATGAAGGAAAAGTCAAAACTATGCATCATAAGGCCAAATCCAAAGTGATCACAAAGTGTTGCTACTCTTGTGAAGAAGAAGGTCATATCTCTAGTAACTGCCCCAAGAAGAGAGAAAATTTTCCACCTTTGTGGTGAAATATGAAGAGCATGAATTAGAAGAACTCCTAGATTTGGAGAGACCCAAGAAGAAGAAGAAGAAATGCCCCAACCCAAACAAAAAGGATATTACCCAGGAGCAATGTTACACTTGCAAAGAGATGGGACACTATGCCAATGAATGCCTAGAAAAGAAGAAGAACCAAAGAAACAAACAAGAGGCAATGATACCAAAGGAAAAGAAAGATATCAGCCAAGTGATGTGTTTCAAATGCAAAGACCTAGGCCATTATGCAAACAAGTGCCCAGAGAAGACACAACAAGATCCCAAGCAAGCCAAAATGTAATTTAGTTGGAAAATTTTTAAGGGTGGTAGTACTCTAGTTGTTTTGAACCAACTTGTAACCCTAGCCTCCCCAAATCTCGGGACGAGATTTATTTTAAGGGTGGTAGCCTGTCACATCCCAAGATTTTCCAAATCTTATAATGTAAAAAATAAATAAACAAAATAAATTATTGTTGAATTTTAGGGTGAAAAGAAACTTTTGTTTCTAAAAGGAAACTTAAAAATCCCATCTTGTACAAACTATAATTAAAGTTTGAATCCAACAAAATCGAAATAAAGGGAAAGGCATTCCTCATTGAATGTATCTGGAAATTTAAACACTTGAAAAAAATAAATCCAAACCCTAAACTCTAATGGAATAAAAAGCATTTCCAAGTTATCTCCAAGCCTATGGATTTGATCCATATAAAATCTTTACAACAAACATTTACAAATAGTCAAGAATGACAAATAGAATTATTATAAAGCCATATAAATTAGTTTCACTCAAATTGGAGCCATAGATAAAATCTTATGAATTTAATAAGAATAAAGGGATTTAATTCCCAAAGCTAATAAAAACCTTATCTAAAATCCATACCAAATGGTGAGCAAATAATCCTAAAGACATTTAAAAAGATAAACAAATATTAAATAAGATTTTATAAATTAGAATCACCAAGTTTGGATCTTTAAATAAAAAAATATGGATTTTATAAGATGAAGAATGAAATATTAAAATAAAGAATATTTGAAAGACCAAATAAACCTTGGCCAAATCCTTAAACAAGTGGAATGAATTTAATCCAAATCCAAATAAAAATATTGGATAAAGAATTGCCAAAGTAAAATAAAATAGCATAAACCAAACCCTATTAGAATAAAGACAAATCCAAATTTTAAATGATTAATAAATCTTATTAAAAGCTTTTCCAAATAATTCAAGATGAATTATTTGACACCCTTTTAAGTAATCAAAACCTACTGAAAAGATTTGGAAGGTTTAAAATATTATAAATGGTGTTTAGAAATATTATTAAAACCTATTTGATTTAAAACAAGGGCCCTTTTTATTAATTAAAAAGACCCCAAAAGGAATAAAATAAATCCCCAAAATTAACATCAGAATGTGCTACCAATCAGTATTTAAACCTACCCAAGTTTTGGCAAAGGTTTGAATTCAAATAGGTGTTTGAATTGGTTGTTTAAAATCAAAACAGAATAAAGGAAAAGAAAAAGAAAAACAAACAGAACAAAAAAAATGCTAAAGGACTCAGCCCATCCGGCCAGCCCAACAAGGCCCAACATCCATTCCCTCTCTCTCCCGAAGAAAAACGATTCGCACCCATTTATAAGCCCGCAAAGACGCTTACTGGTGGACCCTATTCCCTCTCTCTCACGCTGCCAAGCGGACCCCACCGCCAGCTCACCTCGTCGTCAACCCGCGACCAGTTCTTCCCCCGTTCCTGCCGTTGATTCCTCCGATTAAATTCGCCGTAATGCTGCGTTTATTCCTCGCCGTGACCATGCCCATTTAATCGCCTCTGCCTCCTCTCCTTTTCCCCTCTGTCTCCCCACCTTAGCACGCCCCCAGGCCGCCCAATTTTTCCCTACTCTGCCACTGTCCCCGACAAGCTCCGGTGATGATTCCGGCCGAACCCTGCCGCCCCTTGCCTCCTCGACCTTGCTCACATGATCCCCACCTCCTGGCGAACCTTTCCGTAGCAACAGCTCACTCGCGTGCGTGCCAGAACGTCGGCAACGTCTTCACCATTGCGCCACCGACGACCCCGCAACTCCGGCGAGCTACTAACGCCAAACCCGTGCGCCCCTCGTGTGCTGGTGAGTACCCCTACAACCATAGAGACCGTGCGCATCCTCCTGATACTTTTTCTCGCTTGCTTGCATCCTAGGTGCTCGTCCTCGACCACGACCGTGCGCACCCGACGCCAGCAAGAACTCCGGTGAGCGATTCCGTCCACCTCTGTGCGCCCCTTCACCAACCAAGGGAAGTTTGAGCATCCCCGTGCCTCGGCGATCACAGTGAGCCTCCTCTCCTTCTTCCTTGCTTCCTATAGCGTCAGCCCCGCCGTATCCAGACACGCCGCCGCCACCTGCCGCCGCTAGCGCCGCCAATAGTTGGCAAGTGTGCTCAACATCGTCCGATCTGGATCTAACGATTAGGATAGAATCACTTAACGACGAAGAGGTATGCAACCTGTGCCGCTCGATCTAACTTGATCCAACGCACCATAGAGCGTGATCCGAGCGAAGCGGTATCAGCGAATAGGAATAAGACATGTGTCTCTGATTGTTTGTTTAAAACAGATTTGAATCTATTAGATATGTGATTTTGTAAATTCCATAACTTTAAATCTACACGTCAAAATTTTGCAAACTTTATATCAATGGATTCAGAAAAACAAGACCTAGCCAACCATGCACTTTGTTTAGAAAATAGCTTCTGTTAAATTGTTTGTTTTTACAGAAACTTGTGTGTGCTTGTTTAGATTATAAAATTTATTCCAAAATGATTTTGAGGATAAAATCTTTGGAAAATGGTGTGTTTTGAACCTACTGACCATAGGAAACAAATTGTGGTTTCAAAAATGTATTTGGTGAAAAAAAAGAATAAACTTTGGATTTAAACCATTTCTAGTCAAATAAAAATATGGTCTAATTGTTAAAATGATTTTGGAGAAAAGCCTTTGGAAAATGTTTTGGAAATAAAATCTCTGACCCTAAACACAAGGTTTTGTGGTTTGAAAACATATTTTGTGAAACCTATAGATTAATGCCTTATTAAAAACATTTCTACACCACATAAAATGATACCTTGTTCTAAAAATGGTTTATGAAGTAAAACCTCTAACAAATGGTTTTGCCACTTTGTAAAATGACCATTAGGTGTTTTCAAATGTTTATGACCCATTAGAAACCACTTTTACAAATAAAACAATTTTTAGCATGCTTGCATGCATTGTTTTGTTACTATCATTTTATGTGATGAATTGCTTGAATGGTAGATTGAAATATTATTTGCTTGATTGAATTGTAGTGACTTGAAGTGTGTGAACATTGCAAAGATCAAGAAGTGAACCTATACTCTACCAAAAAGGCAAGTGATGCTTCATACTTTTGTCCCATTATTTTCACTATGCATTAGTGATATTTCTAAGTAGGACTTGCATGGAATTTTGCTAAGTATAAACCATGCTATGGGAAATCCTAGTAGATGAAACCTTAGTATAATTTCCTAAGTTAAGATTCCTACTACTATGATTCTTAGCTTAGCAAGTAGAAAACAAGGGTGGAATATATATTCATGCTATGGAAAATTTCTAAGTCTGAGGACTTGTGTTTTGTTTAATAAAACAACTAAGTGAATGAATCACCTGGGTGGAATGGAAGGAATGGTTTGTGTTGAGTGGTTCAAAAGGTCCATTTCTATGGTTTTCCTTGAGTATCTCACTTGTGGATGGCCACCTAGGAACAAAGAGATTTGAGATGTCAAATGTTGAGAAGCTTCAAGTGCAGCCACTTGGCATTATGGGCTCTGCCTGGATCATATAGGTTGTAAGAACTTAGCCAAATGGACAGTTGGTGGTAGGGGAATGATAGGTTGGAACGCGTCTATTCTGGTCTAAGGGAAGGCTTCTGAAAGATCTTGTCTTAGGAAACCAAGTCTTGTGGGGAAAGTGCACCACCTCTGCAGAGTGTAAAATCTAAGTACTTAGCCATGTCCCTGGCAAAGGACAATTTGAGCATCAAGACATGGAAGCTATCAAGAATCTCATCATCCAAATTTCTAAGTTAAAAACTTGTGGTTGAACAAGGGTTTAAGGTTCACCAATTTCTATTGGTGGTTCCTTGGGTGATTTTGTCAAAGCAAAAACTTAGTGTTTTCAAATGAGAAGGAAAATCTATTTTGAGCAAAGCAAGCCTAAGCTCCACTTAGCCAAATGCATATAGATGATAGACTCCACAATATTACCATAGTATCACTTGCCAATACAATTCAAATGTATTGACCCTCGTGGCTGTAACTTGTTATGTTGCAGGTTTGTTTGATATTAGTGAAGTTTAATGATTAGGATTACAAGTCTACAACCAACATGTCTGCTTGTGGCACTTTGAAGATGAAGGACCCCATGCTTATAGTTATTCTGCTGCAATGTAATGTAATAGCCAAATGAGCTATGTAAGATGTAATAAATTATGTTATTCCTGGTTATAAAGTTGTATTATGACCTTTGTTTCTTGATATTACATCTTAACTGTGGATGCTAGCTATTGATCCAGGGACTAGCATTGTAAACACACGGATCTCTACCTTATTAAAGGTTGGGAACCTGACACATTCTTCTTGGGGCAGGAGTAGTGACCCTTGGTTCCGCATTCATAACAAGTCACTTGCGACTTGTCCTTCGCTGCAACATGCACAACATTGCTTCCAGTCCTTGGGGTAGTGTTGGTGTTGGTGGCGGCATTGTTATTGTTGAACTTGTGTGGTGCACGGTTGAAATTGCTAGAGTTGCCGGGGTTGTTGTTGTTTCCTCCGGGCCTTGGGTTTCCACGGCTGGCATAGGTCGGACGGTTCATCAGGGGTCTGTTGGTTCTTGGGGCAAATCCAGTAGATGGGTTGGGGCGATACTTTGGGGTATGATGGGTTCCTGGTTGATGCATCATGCGGCGCTTGCGGTTCTCATTGGCTTGGTTGATCTTTCCTTCCATCTGAATGGCAGAGTCAACTAGGGATTCATCAGTAAAGGGGATATTGACCAACACCGTCTGCATCTCATCATGCAGACCATTCAAGAATCTCTCTTTCTTCTTGGCTTCAGTGTCGATCTCATCCGGGGCATACCTAGCTAATGACAAGAATTTGTCACGGTATTCCACTACGGTCATCCTTCCTTGCTTCAGTTCTCTGAATTCATCTCTCATCCTCTTGATCAAACCCGGTCGCACATGGGTTCTGCTGAACTTGACCTTGAATTCATCCCAGGTCATCATCTGCCCTCCGGTCATTGCACGAACGCTGTTCCACCATGCTCTTGCATCTCCGGCTAGATAGTGGGTGGCGAACAGAACTTTCTCGTTAGCTTCCACTCCGGTGACTTCCAGATTGTTCTCCATTGTCTGCAGCCAATCATCTGCATCTAGGGGTTCCTTTGACTTAGTGAAAACAGGTGGATTGGTGTTCTGGAAATTCTTGAGGTTCGATCCATGGTTGTTGGCCATCTGAGCTATGTGTTGAAGGGTGGCTAGGTTAGCTTGACGTTCGGATCTTTCAGCTTTGCGGTCAGAAACCAACATTTGCAGGATCTGCAACATCGGGTCTGGGGATGAACCGCTTCCTTCGCGAGGCATATGAAGATTGAGATAGATCATGAGAAAAGAGGGAAGTTTCTAAGGTTCAAAGGTTGTTGAAAAGTTTTTAAAGTTTGACTCATATTTTTATAGCCACTTGTTTTTCATTCATTCATTCATAGCACACAATACAACACACACCACAACAAAGAAAAACAGATGGTTTTAAGAATCATTCTGGAAACTACGATACAGTGGGACCGAATACAATTCGCTAACGCTAGTGCTCAAGTGCTACTACTCCTCAGAGTCGGTGTACTCATCATCCTCCTCCTCATCATCGTCATCGATGAAGGCGAAATCCTCCTCATCGGTGAAGAAGTCCATGGCCTGATCCTCTAGAAAGTCATCATCATCGCTGAGATAGGAGTAGGCATCTCCACGAAGGTATTCTCCGACATTCTCCCTTTCCTCCAACTGCATGTCTCTCTCGTGGATGGTCTCCTCCAAATCCGTGATCTGGTGGCGAAGACGGGCAATGATGCGCTCCTTCTTGTCGAGCTGACGGCGACCAGACTTGTGATCCTTCACTAGCATGGCGTGGGTCTGATTCTTCTTCTTGTCGATGGCGTACTTGTGGTTGGCGTAGGCACGAGCGTTGTCCAACTCCTTCTGACGATCGTACATCATGAAGCTGAGGTGGTCCACTTGACTTTTCAGCTCGGGGTGATGTGGAGCTTCCAGTGGCTGTCCCATAGCATCACGCCTTGGATAGAACTCAAAGCGGGTACCCTTGATCTGATTGATACACTGCCCACATAGACGGTCAAGAGCTTCCTGCATTGCTCTGGCCAGTCCATCAAGCCAGTTGTTCTCTCTTAAGGTGAACTGAATTCCCTCGGCAGTGGGAGGTTTAATCTTTCCTCGGAGACTTGCAACAACTAGCCATTGCAGATCTTCTCCTTCGTGATCATTGAGCTGAGCTCCGAAGAACTCGGGGTGCGGACGCTCCAGAAGTTCCGAAAGCTGGTCCAAGTCACGCTCAAAGATGAGGTCTCCTCCATTCACCAACTGATAAAACTTGTTGTACTTCACGTCCATCTATAAGAATATAGGATGAGTAAGTTAGTAGAGTGATCAAGTGTGTCAAATTTTATGTATTTTGCAAGCGTTTTTTGAGGAACATGAATTTTCATGAAAAATTAAAGTGATAAGAATGGGAATAAGTTTTTGTAAATACTCACTTCCTTTGGTTTTGAAACTAAGTTTTTGATTCGAACTTCCATTCTAACTAGGGTCTCCTATGGTCAGGATGGATCTGATACCAACTTGTCAACACCCGGATTTTTAATCCCAGATGCCTGTTTATCCATACATCGCAATCCTAGGATTACAATTTTTGCGAGACATAACAGATTTGGATATCACAGTACATCATCCATTACAAACCATACATAAGGTCTTACACAAATAAGGATCCCATGATCCAGTTCTTAATACAACTCAAGCAGCGGAATAACGAAATAGTAACGATAGCGTAGGCGAAGCTCCATCTTCAGGGTCACAGGCAATGCTGACGATGGGAGATGATCCTAGTTGTCGTAACCTTCCTGTGGTCCATCATCGTGATACTCCTCTTCATAGTATGGCCACGGGAATAGCCAGTGACAAAGCCATGAGTACTCTTTAAGTACTCGCAAACTAAATACTAACAAGTTAAGGGGTTTTTTGTAATAGGACACTAGGCTCTAGGGTTGTTTTGCAAAAAGCCAGAGTTACTTCTACGAAGTTCAGAAGCAAAGAAAGCTAGTTGAAAGTTTTATAACACCTAAGTGGGAATTTGAATTTCATATCACAACTCTGTTGTGGTCAAGTCAAAGTCTCAATTCATTTCATAAGTCATTTTGAAAACAACTGATGGGGGAACAGTATGGCCACTCCAACTGTCCATAACCGCGGACGCAGCTATTCGAATTGTTGGACACTCTGTAGAGATTGTACACTTTCACCACAACATTCGATACATCCGTCAGGAACAAATCCTAAATTCACCATACTCAGTATGCGGATAATCAATCCTAACCTTTCAATTACACGCCCTAGTATAAGAACCTCTCCTGTGAGTTTGGCCTCCCAACCATGACCAACTGTCATCTTGGGTACTACACAGGTGGACAATCCTCACAAGGTAGCCTCAGCTCAGACCTTGGCTGTGAGGGAACCCATACTAAGGTATATAAATTTCCAGTCAAGCCCTACCCAATTTTCGAGTATTGTGGTTGTACGGTAAAATTGGAATGGTATTGCATCCAAACAACCATCAGTTTTAAAAAGGGTTAAGGCTCATGCCTCAACATTTTCATCATCAAAATCATCTGGGGTTCAGAAACACATGTCAAAACATTTTAGTAGAATGACTCATCATTCTAAGGTTTTCATAACCATTTTCACCAAGTATTCCCATCTAAAGTTGATCAAGTTTTATGCTTAGCACTAGCATCTACAAGTGGTTGTAACTAGTAATGAGGGGTGGTAAACAAGGTGGGATTTGCTAAGTTCAATCTCATGCCTTAGGATGACATCAAGATTATCTAACTTAGGCCAAATTTTATGCTCTTTATGCTACCTTCCAATATCTTTCTAGTATTTACAATTCACTATGTAAACTCTAAGAGAAAGCTTTGATAAAGAAATAAAGTATAAAGCTTGTTAGTAAAACTAGGATTGGGTATCATCAAACGTGTCTAACCAAGCATGCTTAATGCATTGCATAGATGATCTAACTTTCATAGTTGAAGTGTTAGCTTGCCTTGTGCAGATCAGTGGTTGAAGTTCTCCTCGGCTTCTTCCTCATAGTATCCTCCTTCCTCCTCGTATCCTTGATCGGTACTACCGTCTATAAATAAATACGAGGTACACAATCACCAAACAATACTTAAATATTTTCAATCATCACACAAAGGTGCACTGTAGATGATCTAGCATCATCACTTAACATTACAAGATTAAAGCATTTGTCTTATTTATTTTAAATTGGAGAAAAGTAATTTTATTCATTGAAAAACTACTTAAGATTTAATATTCTCCAACTCAAACATGGAATCATGTTGACACATGTCATCACCACATATTTCAGTACATGGGAAAGTGATTTAAAGTGGTGTCACAATTTAATAAGGTTTAACCTTTTTATTTTAAATAAATAGAGTGACTAGAAATGCCTATGTGGAATTATTTTATTACTTGAACATTATTTCTATAAGTAAACCCATATGTTTTTATATATTCTGAAAGGTATGATCAGATGTGATTTTTGAGAGTTGGAACCAACTCAAAATCTTTTATTGTTGAATTTTGAAAAATGTTTGAATGCAGAAAAGCTTCTGCCTTGTTATTTTTACCAAGGTTGATCCACAGATCCAAATGATTTGAATCCAACGGGCTTAGATTAAGCATTTCAGTACCTTTCTAAAAAAATTGGTTTCATGCATTTTGGTTCATTGAATCGAGCTGGGTTGATTTTTGAATCTATGTACAAAACTGTGTTTGAAATTAAATGGAAAAATATAAATTTAAACTGTTGGGTCATGCGGGAGATGTTAATGGGCCGGCCTAGTGTCAATCCGCAGCACGGGGCTCAGCTGACAGGGGGATCCACCAGTCAGTGGCTCATAACGCGTGAAGTGGTACGGGGCGGCGTGGGATGTTGGATTAGAGTGGGGATCAACGGCTGTGGATTGTTGTCGATGACGGACCTGTCGCCGGCGAGCTCTAACCCTAGCGACTCGGTGGGGGTGCATAGGGGGTGTACCAGGGCTCCAGCGATGACGGCGTCGAAGCAAACGAACTCAGTGCTCGGGACGGTCGAGGCAGCTCCGGGGGTGGTCGCAATCAGCGGTGCCCTTCTCTTCCAGAGGCGGCCTGCTCTGGTACAATTCCAGCGAGCTGCTGCTCCCCATGCTCCAGCTAGAGGTGTGGGACGATCAGTGAGGTGAGGGGAGTGAAGTGGTGTGATGCAAACGGCTGGGGGTACCCTCCTTTTATAGGCTTGACGGTGAGACCGAGAGGGATGGGCAGGCGACGGTGGCGACATGGCTACGGGCTGCTAGCGGCATGGCTGAGGGTGGCGATCGACGCGTGGTCTCTTGGCGGTGCTCTAGGATGTTATTGCGGGCTTAGGGGCGGTGGTAAGCAGTTGGGCGGTGCTGGCGCTCCGAGCGGCTTCGATGGCGAGCGATGACTGGGAGGAGTTGGATGGCGAATGGGGGTGTCTGGCGTGCTCCCTGGGTCGTGGCGACGCAGTGGGCACGAGCTGCGGTCGAGTGGCGGCTTGTGCACGCGTGCCGGGTGCGGCGCTCTGGCGCGTGCTCGGCATGGCGCGGTGGCACTGGGCGCAGGGATTTCTCGGTGATCCACGGCTGGGAATGGCTCGGGGAGGGGACAGTGGGCGGCGGTGAGGTGCTAGCTATCTCCCAAACATGGCGAGAGAGGGGGAGGCGGTCTGCTGCGGCGGCGACCAAGTTGGCCGGCGAGGTGGGGCTCGGCTTGGCATGGCCATGCTGCTAGGAGGTAGGGGATGGGGTAGTTAGGCCCTGGTTTGATCCAGAGGAGACAATGTGATCAAATGAAGGTCAAATGGGAGACAAGTTTGGCCAGAACACTATTCAAAATAGTGAAATTGATTTGGTTTAAATTCTGCCTGCCAAGTGTTTGATGAAATGGCCGCAAGAAACTTCCTTTTGAATTTTGAAAAGATTTTTGGTGGGTGTGCTAGGCATAAGCTTGAGACTCTTTGGTTGCTTGGGTTTTGAAAATTAAGCTTGTTTGAGTGGTTTTTGAAATAGTGGGATCTTCCCATATGAGATAGATTCAATTTTAAACTGTCATTTAAACTTAGCATTTGAATGTGTTTGGAAGATCACAAAGTGGGCCTTGGTACCTCATTATGTGTACTAGAAAGGGGTGCAAAGATCCACAATTATTTCTTTTAAGTTTTGAGTACTAGGAATAGCCAAAGTAGGCATGATAGTTAATTTGGCAAAAATGACCATTCGCTTCATTTATTTACTTTGAGTTGTTTTTCTTTGGGAAAAGTTTGGGAATGATGTAGATGATGTTTATTTCACCTAAGAATCATTTTACAAGCAAAGAATCACAGAACCATGGCAATTCAAATGAACTCCTAATTTAATACACATACACATGGATGCTTTCATATTTTGAGATGGAAAAGTTTTTGTTAACCCTAATTTTGATGATTTGGATCTTGATTAACTTGGATTAAAGTTTTGGGATCTTACAGGGGAGTCCTCGAGCTCTTACCAGGATGAAGGGGACACCTCGTCGTACTACGGAGGTGCACCTTCTTGGTCACCATGGAGTTGAGCCCCACTTAGGCCAAAAGCCTAAGCTTGGGGGGAGGTATACCGACATCACACTCATCTATATATCATGTTCGGTCGATTATTTGTATAACCATTGTTTCGTTTTCTTTTTGGTTCTTGTTGCTGCTTTCTCAAAAAACACAAAAATACCAAAAATATTTTCGTTGTTTCTCTTGGTTTGTTTCTTTGCTTTTTAGCTTTGGTTTGCCTTAAAGAAAAATCCAAAAAGATTTATGTAAGATCCCTCCTTTATAAAGGAAAAAGGATCCCTGTGATTGCAATGCTATTCCCTGGATCAATGCTAGCATCCACAGTTTAAGATGAAGTACACAGAAACAAAGGTCATTATTACAGGCATTCTAGAGACAAACATAGTCTTTACAACTCCAAGGCCACATGCCTAGTACAAGAGTTTGAATAAGTAAATAAATAAAAGTCTTCATCTTCATGTGCCACAGGCAAACATGTTGAGTGTAGACTCATGACTCCTAATCCTCATCAGAGTAACCTGCAACATCACAAGTTACAGCCACAGTGGGTCAATACATTGGAATAGTATTGGCAAGTGATACCTTAGTATAATTTAGGTGGACTATATTACTATATGCAATTTGGCTAAGTGTAGCTTGGCTTGCTTTTCTCAAAATAGGTTTTGCCTATTAGTTGAAATCACTAAGTTTTTCTTTGTGAAAACTTTTCCCAAGGAACCACCAATAGACATTGAGGTCCTTCACCCTTGTTCACCCACAAGTTTTTTTACTTAGAAATTGGGATGAGGAGATTCTTGATAGCTTCCATGTCTTGATGCTCAAGTTGTCCTTTTCCAGGGACATGGCTAAGTACTTAGGTTTTTCCATCTGCAGAGGTTGTGCACTTTCCCCACCAGACTTGATTTTCACCAAGACAGGACCTTTCAGAAGCCTTCCCTTAGACCAAATGGACGCGTTCCAACCTATCATCCCACTACCACCAACTGTCCAAATGACTAAGTTCTAGCAACTTATGTGATCCAGGCAGAGCCCATATTGCCAAGTGGCTGCACTAGAAGCTTCTCAACACTTGGCCTCTAAAATCTCTTTGTTCCTGGGTGTCTTTCCACAAGTGAGATACACAAGGTAAACCATAGAAATGGGCCTTGTGTAACCACTCAACATAAACCAAAACTTCCATTCCACCCAGGTGTTTCATTTACTTAGTTGTTTTATTAGGCAAAACACAAGTCCAAAAGACTTCGAAATATTTTCATCATAGCATGTATATATTTCACCAACCCTTGGTTGCTACTAGCTAGGCTAAGCATGGCATAGATAGTATCTTAACTTAGAAATTTCTAGCAATTCTACATCTACTAGGATTTCCAAACATGGCATATAAGCAAAATATAACATGCAAGTCTAACAAAATATTTCTAATGCTTAGTAGAAAACATAGGGATAAAAATATTCATGAAGCACCACTTGCCTTGGTAGTTTGGAGAGTAGCTGCACTCCTCACAATCACAATCACTAGCACCAAAATCTACACAAAGAATTATAGCAACAATCATATACAAAACATATACAATCAAAAATATATGCATGCATGCAAAATGATATGTGATGATTTTTAAAACTCAACCAGGCAAGTATACAGTACTGGTTCATAAACAAGTTAAAAACTTGCCAAACAACATTTAAATAAACCCTAAAAAAATTCTTAAACAATTCATATACTCATATTAGCCCTACACAAGTTTCTGCAAATAAAACCATTTTAACAGAAGCAAAACATTAAACACATTGCATATTTAGAAAGAGCTTGCTCTCCTGATTCCAACGGTATAAAATTTGTCAAATTCTAATGTGGGATCAAAAGTTATAGCCAAAACAAATTTAAACATCTAATAGATTCAAATCCTGTTTTTAAACTCTAACAGATGCCACGTGTCTTAATCTTATTGGCGCGTACCGGTTCGCGGTGGATCACGCTTCTGAGCCGCTGGATCTGACTTAATCGCACGGCTCAGATCTAAACTTAACGCTTCGCTCGCGTTCTATCCTACCCGCAAGATCTAGATCTAACAGCGCACAGCACTCTGACCATCCAGTGGCGGCACTGGCGGCGGCTACTGGCGGCGGCGAGCTCTGCCTACGGCGGCGCGGTGCTACAGATGGCTAGGAGGTCGTCAGAGACGCTTACCAGAAACGCGACGACGTGCTGATGCTCAACCTGGCGACGGCTTGGCAAGGGGCGTCTTGACGATCGGCTGAGCTCGTCGAGTTCTGCGCGGCGTCTGATGTCGAGGTCGTTGCCGAGGCTGTGCGTCGACCTAGCACAAGCTAGAGGGTTTAGGAGACGCGCAAGGGTCTGGCGAACAGGACAGTACCAAAGGGGAGGCAAGGGGCACACGATTCTTGCCGCTATTGCTCGTCGGAGTCGAGCGGCGGCTCTGGTGGTTGCGGGCGTGAACGAAGACGGCGTCCTGGGTCACGAGTAGGCAAACCAGGAGTGTTAGCAGATGCTCAAGGACGTGGCGGTCACACTCGTTTGAACCAGAGGCAGAGGGGCGGTCGGGGCTTACCGAGATTCGTCGCCGGAGCTGTTCTGTCTGCGGCGGCGCAAAGGCAATTGCGGGCAGCCTGGGGCGTAGAGGTGGCTCTAGGTGAGGGGAAATGGCAGCGGTGCAGAGGGGATCTTATAGCCAGAGCGGGGGCAAGGATCGCGCGGCGTATCAATGGCAATTAAGCGCGCAGTAACAGTGGCGAGGTAACGGCGGAGCGAGCGTCGCAGGCGCTCGTGATTGACGATCAAGGCGACGTGGTCGCAGGGTCCACTCGTCAGCGAGTTAAACAGCGAGGGGGTGGGGTCGTGCAGTCAGTGACCTGGGGGGTGTGTCTGCGGGTGAGCGAGAGAGAGGGAGACCCCGGGTGGGCTTAGTGGGCTGGATTAGCAGCTGGGCTCAATTGCTGGCGCTGGCCTTTTTCTATTTCTTTTCTCTTTTTCTTTTTCTGTTTTGATTTTCTGGAATGAATTTCAATTCCAAATCAAAGGCTTTTGAATTTCAAATCTTTTATGAATTTTTTAAAGTGTAACCCTCATGCTTTTGGGCATAAAACCATGTGGTCCCTCTGTACTTGCTTGGTCCCTTTGAATAAACAAAAATAAACAGTGCTATAGCACTTGATTTGAAAATGTTTTGAAGATGGTTTTGAAACCATATTTGTTTTGTAAATTTTTGTCCAAACTCCTCATTCAATCCACACAACAAGGAAGCAAACAAAACT
Organism: Avena insularis; assembly: GCA_023614405.1. NCBI lineage: Eukaryota > Viridiplantae > Streptophyta > Magnoliopsida > Poales > Poaceae > Avena > Avena insularis. Next base: position 20,990,889 of record CM042689.1, on the reverse strand, counting down.
GAGTTTAAAACACTTATGCTCTCAATTGAGAGTAGTACTTGATCAATGTTTGCTCACATAAAATAATAGCACTAAGTGCTTCTGTTTTCTTGAAATGAGTTTGGAAAATGATCCCTAAATTATATGCATGCATGTGTGATATTCAATCTTTGGAATCATGATTTTAGGGATGTTACAAATCTAACCCCCTTAAGGTGAATCTCGCCCTCGAGATTTGGATTGGCTAGCAAATAGGCGAGGGTGGTCTTTCCGATGATCATCTTCTCTTTCCCATGTTGCTTCTTCTTCGGAATGATGGTTCCACTGAACTTTGCAGAACTTGATAGTCTTAGTCCGTGTGACTCTTTCTACAGTCTCAAGAATCTTGATAGATTTCTCTTCATAAGTGAGATCACTTTCCAATTGTACCTCCTCTAAAGGTATAGTATCCTTCAAAGAAGTTTCTTCCATTTCTGGATGACATTTCTTAAGCTGACTCACGTGAAACACATTATGGACAGCTGACAAAGACTCTGGCAATTCGATTTCATAAGAAACTTCTCCTTTGCGACTTAGAATCTTGAATGGCCCAACATATCTTGGGGCCAACTTTCCTTTGACTCCAAACCTTTTCACTCCACGAAGTGGTGACACTCTAAGGTAAGCTCTATCACCAACTTCGTAGGTGACTTCTCTACGCTTAGGGTCCGCGTAGCTTTTCTGTCGGGACTGTGCTATCTTCAATCTGTCTTTAACCAACTTGACTTTCTCTTCGTCTTCTTTGATAAGTTCCGGTCCGAACAAACTTCTTTCTCCCACACCATTCCATAACAATGGGGTGGTACACTTTCTCCCGTAGAGAAACTCAAATGGTGCCATCTCAATGCTGGCTTGATAGCTGTTGTTATAAGAAAATTCTGCGTAGGGCAGACTTTCATCCCAACTGGCTCCATAGTCTAGGGCACATGCCCTCAACATGTCTTCAAGAATCTGATTAGTTCTTTCTGTCTGTCCATCAGTTTGAGGATGAAAAGCAGTGCTGAATTCCAACCTCGTTCCCAATGAGTCATGTAGCTGTCTCCAAAAATGGGAAGTGAATTGAGTTCCCCTATCAGACACAATACTCTTGGGCACTCCATGTAGACATACAATTCTACTCATGTAGATCTTGGCCAACTTAGCAATTGTATAAGTTGTCTTCACGGGTATGAAATGAGCCACTTTAGTTAGGCGATCCACTACTACCCAAATATAATCATATCCTGATCCGGTCCTTGGTAATCCGGTAATGAAGTCCATACCAATCTTGTCCCACTTCCAATCAGGAATAGGTAGTGGTTGAAGCAAACCGGCTGGTTTCTGATGTTCCTCTTTCACTCTACTACACACATCACACAAAGCAATATGTTCGGGGATGTCCTTCTTGAGATTATTCCACCAAAATCTTTCCTTCATGTCCATGTACATTTTGGTGTTACCCGGATGAATGGAATACAGAGAGTTGTGTGCTTCTTGCAAAATCAGTTTTCGAAGCTCCGGATCTTGTGGAACACAGATACGTTTCCCATGCCATAAAGTACCCTGTTCGTCTTCATGGAATCCTTTGGCTTTTCCTTTGCCAATCTTTTCCTTAATCTCTTCAATTTCCTTATCAGTCTTCTGGGCTTCTTTGATCCTGTCCAACAAAGTGGGTTGAACATCCAAAGACATGAGATGTCCTTCAGGCACAATCTCCAATCTGAGATCTCTAAATTGGGCACACAAATCATCTGGCAATTCTCCTTTTGTAAGGCCATTCACAAAAACCTTACGGCTTAAAGCATCCTCTACAACATTTGCTTTACCGGGATGGTATTGCAAACTTAAGTCATAGTCCTTGATGAGTTCCAGCCATCTTCTTTGTCTCATATTAATTTCCTTCTAGGTGAAGATATACTTCAAACTCTTGTGATCCGTGAACACTTCACATCGCTTTCCCAAAAGATAGTGTCTCCATGTTTTGAGTGCATGTACAACGGAGGCTAACTCCAAATCATGAGTAGGATAGTTCACTTCATGAGTTTTGAGTTGTCTCGAGGCATATGCCACAACTTTTCCTTCTTGCATAAGTACTGCTCCCAAACCATGATGAGATGCATCACAATATACTTGGAAATCTTTTTCCAAGTCTGGCAAACACAAGACTAGTGCTATCACAAGTCTCTTCTTCAATTCCTGAAAGCTGAGTTCACAACCTTCAGAGCAAGCAAATTTCTTGTCTTTCTTTAGCAATTCTGTCATATGCTTAGCTACCTTGGAGAAATTCTCAATGAACCTTCTGTAGTAACCTGCTAAGCCAAGGAAATTACGAACTTCTTTCACTGACTTGGGAGATTCCCATTCAGTTACAGCTGAAACTTTAGCAGGATCAACTGCTACACCATATTTTGTCATAACATGACCAAGAAATCCAACTTCATTTAACCAGAATTCACACTTGCTGAATTTGGCATACATTTTATGCTCTCTAAGCTTCTCAAGTATCAAACGCAAATGTCCTTCATGTTCTTCTTTGCTCTTGGAGTAGATTAAAATGTCATCGATGAAAACGACAACAAATTTATCAAGAAATTCCATGAATACCTTGTTCATCATATTCATAAAGTATGCAGGAGCATTGGTTAAACGAAATGGCATCACGGTATACTCATACAATCCATACCTTGTGGTGAAAGCTGTCTTAGGTATGTCTTGTTATCTTATCTTGAGTTGGAAATAACCTGACCGGAGATCAATCTTCGAGAACACACAAGCTCCTTCTAGCTGATCAAACAAGTCATTGATTCTAGGCAAAGGGTATTTGTTCTTGATAGTCACCTCATTGAGTGAACGGTAATCTATGCATAACCTTTGACTTCTATCTTTCTTCTCTACAAACAAAACTGGGGCTCCCCAAGATGAAGAACTTGGTTGAATAAATCCTTTCTGCAACTACTCTCCGAGTTGTTTCTTGAGTTCTTTCAGTTCATCTACTGACATCTTGTATGGTCTCTTTGCTATTGGTCCAGATCCTGGTAGCAAATCAATAAGGAACTCCACATCTCTATCTGGTGGCATTCCCGGAAATTCTTCCGGAAACATATCCGGATATTCACTCACAATTGGCACACTGTCTATGTTAACCCCCTTAAGAGAATTTAACATACTCCTTCTTGCTTCAAAGTTGGTCTTGAATCTGATCCTTTTATTTTCAGGAGTTGTGAGTGAGACAGTATGGTTGGCACAATCTATCACTCCCTTGTGCTTAGTCATCCAGTCCATTCCCAAAATGACATCCAATCCTTGGGAATTTAGGATTATCAAGTTAACGGGAAACTTATACTTCCCAAACTCTATAACTAGATCATGACATCCTGAATTCACTATCATTTCTCCACCAGGATAACTTACTTTTATAGGACACCCAATAGTTTCTACTGGCAGTTCATTTCTTTCAACAAATGCTCTTGATATGAATGAATGAGATGCACCAGTATCAAAGAGAACAAATGCTGGAACAGAATTGAGTTTGAACTTACCAGCAACAGCATCAGACTCCTCATAGATTTCCTCTACATTGATGTGGTTAACTTGTCCCTTCTGAAAAGGGTTGGGCTTGTTGGGTCCTTCAACTTTATTTTCTGGGCATTCATTTGCATAATGCCCCATCTTCTTGCACTTGAAGCATTCAACCTGACTGATGTCCTTCTTGACAGGCTGGCTTCCACTGCCACTTCCATTTCCACTGTGGTGGCTCTTATATCCACCCTTGTGGTTCTTGTACTTGTCATTGTCATGACTACGGTGATGCTTGTTGTCATGACGGTTGTGGTTGTGGTGCTTGTTGAATTTCCCATGCTTGTGGGATCCTGAGCTTCCTCTGTCATCATAATGGGAACGTTTGTGAGACGATCCCGAGCTGTGCTTGTCCGAGTGCTTTCTCTTTCTGCTCTCAACTTTCTTCATTTTGTTCTCCAAAATAGCAGCCTTATCACAAAGAGACTAGTATGTGGGAACATATGCCACAGCCAACTGCAGGTTCAGCTCATCATTCAACCCTTCAAGGAACTTTTCTTTCCTCTTAGCATCAGTGTCAACTTCATCCGGTGCGTAACGCGCCAGATTGTTGAACTCCTCAATATATTCTACCACGCTACGGTGGCGCTGCTTCAGATTATGGAATTCTTTCTTCTTCAGACTCATCACTCCAGATGAGATATGAGCAGTGCGAAAGCCATCCTCAAAGATAGCCCATGTCACATCTTCTATGGAAGTGTTGATCTGGAAGTTATCCCACCAAGTGGCGGCTGGTCCTTCCAGCAAATGTGCTGCAAATCTGACCTTTTCTGCATCAGTACAGCCCACAGTTACCAAGTCCTTGTTCACAGAGCGTAGCCAATCATTGGCCACCATGGGATCAGTCGTTCCTGAGAACTTTGCTGGCCTCAATCTCAAGAACCTGGTAAGCATGTCAAAACCCGGTGGGTTGTTGTTGTTGTTATTGTTGTTATTGTTGTTGTTGTTGTTGTTGTTGTTGTTGTTGTTGTTGTTGTTGTTTTGGTTCTGGATGAGCGTCGTCATCATTTGCATCAGCTGAGTTTGAGCGGTCATCATTTGCTGCATTTCTGGAGTGATGTTGTTGTTGTTGGGGTTGGGGTTTGCACGACGGGGAGGCATCTGTGGTTTGTTCAATAGAGATAAGAATGAGATACCCATAGATGCTTTCATGCACAATACATCACATAAACAATCACAAAGCATGCAACATAATGATAAAGATTCAACAACCAGATAACAAGTTCGCAAAGTAAAACACACACGAATAACAAGCCATCCACATGTTGGATGGTCAAATAACAAGTTCTCAATGACAAGTATGATAATAAATGATAAATGAGTAGTCAAATCTACTCCTCGGCATCAACCTCTTCCTCGACAAAGGTAAGACCTGCGTTCTCCATCGCGGTCTTGTATTCCTCGACACTGGTGGTCAAGGTCTCTATCTTGGCTTTGAGAGCCCTCTTCTGAGAACTAAGCCTCTCAATCACCGTCTGCTGATGCTCGAGCTCGAAGTCCTTGGCCTGCAGTTCTTCAGTCATGTCCCGGATCTTCTTGTTCCTATCCTGGACTCGCTTCTCCTGACTCTTGAACTTTCTGTCCTGGCTCTCGAACTTCGCCTCCATCTCCTTAACTATCTCATCTTGCTCCGCGAAGAGCTTGTCCTTCTCGCGAAGCTGCACCTGGAGTTCGTCTTTGCTGAGCATGACGTTGGTCCTATCAGAGTCCACGTGCCTAATGAGAGCCTCTAAGTCCTGGAGGTATAGACAAATCGGCTCATTCAGTCCCTCTCAGTTGTCCTCAAGTCGATGGACTCTCCATCCTCATCACGTCTCAAGACGTGGAAGTGAGTACCTCTAACCTGTCGGGAGTGTCTCCCCAGTAGACGTCCTATCAGATCCTGCATGACTACCTCAAGGCCTCTCTCCTTGTCGTCGTGCATGAGCTTGAAGACGATGGCCTCCGTGGTAGGCTCAATCTGGCGTCCGGGCTGGTTGACCTTGAAACCCCAAATGTCTTTCCTCTCAAACTTGGTGAGGGGAAGCACCATGATGGTAGGAAGAGGGAGATTGAGCAAAGTAGTAAGCTCAACAATACGAGGACCAAAGCGAGTTCCCTAGAACTCCTCAACTGTGCTGATGGTAAAAGTAGGCATCTATTTATAAGATAGAAAAAGTTAGAACAACACAATTCAAGATAAAACACAAGATAAAACATCACATACATATCCTTGGAAATCCAAACACACAAGTCATGGCATACAAGAATCCATTACATCAACCAAGGTTCAACTTATTTAAGGTAACATTTGGAAAATAAGGTGATAAGTGGTGGTCCAACTAACGAAGTACGTTTACAATCCTATCTCACTGGATCTGTTGGCTAACATAATGTTTCTAGAAGCAAGCAGTCTATCTTGCTCACATGACGCCATCACTAAGTCTATAATGTCTCCTCTTAAAGTTTGGTTGGTAGCCTCCAACTCTTGGGTATGTTTCTTCTCTTCTTCTAGGCTATTTTGGATGTTGAACATTCTGCACTTGACTCTTTCACCAAGTTCTTTGATGGTCTTCCAAGCTGCATCCCTTGCTGAGTCAAAGAATGTAGGGTGCATCACTGAATTGGTGAACATGCAGAATCCTGAGTCCTTGTGGTTGTCTTCCTTGTTTTTATACAAGTGAAGTTGCACCCACCAGTACTCAACTCCTTCATCCATCATAGGAAAACCTTTGTACACAGCTGCACCATGTATTTCCATTGCAACCATGAGGTCCTTGAGAGCCTTGGGGAATTCTGTCTCACACTCCAAAGTCATTGTCATGAGTGGTCCTTTCCTCATGGCTTCGTTGATGGAGTTCATCTACAGTTAGAGATGAAAAAGAAGATTACAAAAGTTTACGAGAAGAATAGACAAGTGTAGAAGTTGTTGAATTTTTTTTCCTTAGTGGTTTCCAATCCTAGGGTCATAATCCTACAGGCAACACAGTGCTCTGATACCATATGTAAGATCCCTCCTTTATAAAGGAAAAAGGATCCCTGTGATTGCAATGCTAGTCCCTGTATCAATGCTAGCATCCACAGTTTAAGATGAAGTACACAGAAACAAAGGTCATTATTACAGGAATTCCAGAGACAAACATAGTCTTTACAACTCCAAGGCCACAGGCCTAGTACAAGAGTTTGAATAAGTAAATAAATAAAAGTCTTCATCTTCATGAGCCACAGGAAGACATGTTGAGTGTAGACTCATGACTCCTAATCCTCATCAGAGTAACCTGCAACATCACAAGTTACAGCCACAGTGGGTCAATACATTGGAATAGTATTGGCAAGTGATACCTTAGTATAATTTAGGTGGACTATATTACTATATGCAATTTGGCTAAGTGTAGCTTGGCTTGCTTTGCTCAAAATAGGTTTTGCCTATTAGTTGAAATCACTAAGTTTTTCTTTGTCAAAACTTTTCCCAAGGAACCACCAATAGACATTGAGGTCCTTCACCCTTGTTCACCCACAAGTTTTTTTACTTAGAAATTGGGATGAGGAGATTCTTGATAGCTTCCATGTCTTGATGCTCAAGTTGTCCTTTTCCAAGGACATGGCTAAGTACTTAGGTTTTTCCATCTGCAGAGGTTGTGCACTTTCCCCACCAGACTTGATTTTCACCAAGACAGGACCTTTCAGAAGCCTTCCCTTAGACCAAATGGACGCGTTCCAACCTACCATCCCACTACCACCAACTGTCCAAATGACTAAGTTCTAGCAACTTATGTGATCCAGGCAGAGCCCATATTGCCAAGTGGCTGCACTAGAAGCTTCTCAACACTTGGCCTCTAAAATCTCTTTGTTCCTGGGTGGCTTTCCACAAGTGAGATACACAAGGTAAACCATAGAAATGGGCCTTGTGTAACCACTCAACATAAACCAAACCTTCCATTCCACCCAGGTGTTTCATTTACTTAGTTGTTTTATTAGGCAAAACACAAGTCCAAAAGACTTCGAAATATTTTCATCATAGCATGTATATATTCCACCAACCCTTGGTTGCTACTAGCTAGGCTAAGCATGGCATAGATAGTATCTTAACTTAGAAATTTCTAGCAATTCTACATCTACTAGGATTTCCCAACATGGCATATAAGCAAAATATAACATGCAAGTCTAACAAAATATTTATAATGCTTAGTAGAAAACATAGGGATAAAAATATTCATGAAGCACCACTTGCCTTGGTAGTTTGGAGAGTAGCTACACTCCTCACAATCACAATCACTAGCACCAAAATCTACACAAAGAATTATAGCAACAATCATATACAAAACATATACAATCAAAAATATATGCATGCATGCAAAATGATATGTGATGATTTTTTAAAACTCAACCAGGAAAGTATACAGTACTGGTTCATAAACAAGTTAAAAACTTGCCAAACAACATTTAAATAAACCCTAAAACAATTCTTAAACAATTCATATACTCAAATTAGCCCTACACAAGTTTCTGCAAATAAAACCATTTTAACAGAAGCAAAACATTAAACACATTGAATATTTAGAAAGATCTTGCTCTCCTGATTCCAACGGTATAAAATTTGTCAAATTCTAACGTGGGGATCAAAAGTTATAGCCAAAACAAATTTAAACATCTAATAGATTGAAATCCTGTTTTTAAACTCTAACAGATGCCACGCATCTTAATCTTATTGGCATGTACCGGTTCGCGTTGGATCACGCTTCTAAGCCGCTGGATCTGACTTAATCGCACGGCTCAGATCTAAACTTAATGCTTCGCTCGCGTTCTATCCTACCCGCAAGATCTAGATCTAACGGCGCACAACACTCTGACCATCCAGTGGCGACGCTGGCGGTGGCTACTGACGGCGGCTACTGGCGGCGGCGAACTCTGCCTACGGCGGCGCGACGCTACAGATGGCTAGGGGGTCGTCGGAGACGCTTACCAGAAACGCGACAACATGCTGATGCTCAACCTGGCGACGACTTGGCAAGGGGCGCACGGACACAGTCGCTGGAGCTCGTCGGAGTTGCGGGCGGCGTTTGTTGCTTGATGTCGAGGTCGTTGCCTAGGCTCTGCATCGACCTAGCACAAGCCATAGGGTTTAGGAGACGCACAAGGGTCTGGCGAACAGGACAGTACCAAAGGGGAGGAAAGGGGCGCACGGTTCTTACCGCTATTGCTCGTCGGAGTCGAGCGGCTGCTCTGGTGGTTGCGGGCGTGAACGAAGATGTCGTCCTGGGTCACGAGCAGGCAAACCAGGAGTATTAGTAGATGCGCAAGGACGTGGAGTTCACGCTCGTTTGAACCAGAGGCAGAGGGGCGGTCGGGGCTTACCGAGATTCGTCGCCGGAGCTGTTCTGTCTACGGCGGTGCAAAGGCAATTGCGGGCAGCCTGGGGGCATAGAGGTGGCGCTAGGTGAGGGGAAAAGGCCGCAGTGCAGAGGGGATCTTATAGCCAAAGCGGGGGCGAGGATCACGCGGCGTATCAATGGCAATTAAGCGCCAGAATAGCGAAGGTAACGGCGGAAGCGGCGTCGCGGTAGCGTGATTGACGACGAAGGCGACGTGGTCGCAGGGTCCACTCGTCAGCGAGTTAAACAGCGAGGGGGTGGGGTCGTGCAGTCAGTGACCTGGGGGGTGTGTCTGCGGGTGAGCGAGAGAGAGGGAGACCCCGGGTGGGCTTAGTGGGCTGGATTAGCAGCTGGGCTCAATTGCTGGCGCTGGCCTTTTTCTATTTCTTTTCTCTTTTTCTTTTTCTGTTTTGATTTTCTAGAATGAATTTCAATTCCAAATCAAAGGCTTTTGAATTTCAAATCTTTTCTGAATTTTGTAAAGTGTAACCCTCATGCTTTTGGGCATAAAACCATGTGGTCCCTCTATACTTGCTTAGTCCCTTTGAATAAACAAAAATAAACAGTGCTATAACACTTGATTTGAAAATGTTTTGAAGATGGTTTTGAAACCATATTTGTTTTGTAAATTTTTGTCCAAACTCCTCATTCAATCCACACAACAAGGAAGCAAACAAAACTTAGTTTAAAACACTTATGCTCTCAATTGAGAGTAGTACTTGATCAATGTTTGCTCACATAAAATAATAGCACTAAGTGCTTCTATTTTCTTGAAATGAGTTTGGAAAATGATCCCTAAATTATATGCATGCATGTGTGATATGCAATCTTTGGAATCATGATTTTAGGGATGTTACAATTTTGCTTTGTTTGTTTTTGCTTTGTTTACTTGTTTGAAAAATCGAAAACACCAAAAATATTTGCTGTTCTTCTTTGGTTTTGTGAGTTCTTTGCAGGGTTCCGTCCTTAGTGGAGTTTGGTTTCATGTTATTATTCAAGTCACATAAGTGAAGGGCAATAATGAAGATTAAGACAACTTGAGGTGTGGTAAGAGGCTGGTAACAAACTCTATTTGTTTTCATTTTTGTACTTATACTCATCATTGTGAGCATGCTTAGTCTGTTCATGTAAGGAGTATGTTACTAATGGATGCTCAGTAGTTCTTGCTTGTTTGTGATTAGCTCCAGCTTGCTAATAGTTTGTAGCTTGTCATATGAATGTTTGCTTGCATTGTTTTATTCATATTTTGGTATGATATTGTGGTATCCTCCTCTGAAAGTTTCATGTGAATCGACTTGGCACATGCTCACACATGCAAATGACTAAACAATAGTCAGTAAGTCTTGATGATTTATTTTGCTTCAGAGTTCTTGTATCACTTTCATCCCATAATTAACCCAGTTTTGTTGCAAGCATGATTATGACAATTATTTCTCTCTCGTTTGTCGCTCCCTCTCTTTTGCTAGCCTTCACTTGCACTGAGTATGAGCTCTACTTGTGCATCCAACTCCCCAAAACCAATATTGCCAACAGTGTCCACCATACCTACCTATTAGCATCATTTGCTATTCAGTGTATATTCATTATGCCTTGTTTTCTTCCAAATAAAATGTTTGACTGCTTTGAGAAAGTTAGTTAGTAAAGCTCTCACGAACTTGATGGCACACTTTATTTCTTGCACTTAATAATCCTGAACCATTGTGACCTGTCCATGAAAGTTATATGCTTGCAAATTATAGGATGGGAGTTAGCAGAACCGAGCTGTCATGAGGAACGTTTTCAACACTTATGGATACATATCCAGTTGATACCTTGCTCTTTTGTTTGTGGATGTCCTCGTTGTGAAATAAAAGGGGAGCTTGTGAGTTCATGGAGTATATATATGTGTTAGAGAAACGCCTGGGCCGCTAGCCTAAGCCATGCCTAATCATTGTGGAAACTTGCAGCATTACCATAGTGAGCATCCGTGAATCCTCATCAATAAAAATCTATGCAAATAGTAAATAAAAGATTACTGAGATGCTCATTGTATGCTTGCCTTGTCATTTTGATCACGGGATAGCTCCTGTATCATCTGCAAGGGGTACCCCGTTGGCGGTTCTCTATGATATGCATGTATTTACAATGACAATAACTTACAAGTGACCAAAGTTGAGTAGCATGTGGAGCGGCCCTCGTACTCAAGGGACATGGGATTTCCAGTTTATGGTCTGTCAAGCATATAAATCATATTGGACCTCACTTTCACCTTAACCACATGAAGATGCCTATGATAGGGGCAATGAGAGATAAAAGCTAACGAGTACCTTACTTTCAACATTTGGAAGCCTTTTAAACCTTTCAAAACCTTTTCACCTCCTTGTTGAGTCACCACTTATTCTACGAGAACCTTCTTGAGAGCATAGTTGTCATTCTTGTGTTTGTCTCAAAACTTGGTTGATTATGTCATTACTTTGATGCTTCTATCTCTAATATATTTACTTCTAGTCTTCATGTGAACTTCGAAGGTGCCTTGGCATTTATATTGTGCTCTAAAAACAAAGGCAAGCGAGATACCACTCTATCATACCTTTTTATGAGCATTGCAATGTTTCTTATGTTTATGTTCCATGCTACTTATTATTATTGAGTTGGTTTCTCTTCATAGCTTGCAATGACTATTGAGTAGACTTAGTTGCATACTTCTTATTATGATTGGTTTAAGTATCTACTCCTGTGCTGAGAATATATACATCATATGAAGCAAATGTGTTCGTGAAAGTTCTTTTATCGCACTCGGTTTTCAACTGAATTGCTTGAGGACAAGCAATATAAGCTTGGGGGAAGTTGATACGTCCAAAACGTATCTACTTTCCCGAACACTTTTGTTATTGTTTCTCCTCTAAAATTGTGTGATTTGGATACAACTAACACGGATTGACGCTGTTTTCAGCAGAATTACCTTGGTGTCTAGTTTTTGTGCATAAAATCAACTATTAGGAAAAATCCCGGAAAATATGCCAAAAATCCTATTTCACCAGAAGATCCACGGAGCCAGAATACGAGACATAGGGGATCCCTGGGTGGCCCATAGCCCCTGCCGCGCGGGTGGGCCCACACCGCGCCTAGGAGGGGTGTGGCCAGCCCAGGCACCCCCTCGGCCTCTCTCTTCGCCTATAAGATGCCTTCTGACCTAAAAACTCAGCGGGGGTTCGATGTTTTTCTAGAAAGAGTTCCGCTGCGCCGCTACCACCAGAAGCTGTGATTCGGAACCAGAAACTCCATGCTGGCACCCTGCCGGGACAGGGAATTTGGGGAGGATCACCGCCATCGTCATCACCAACGCCTCTTCATCAACCATCAATGTTTCCCTCATCCATGAGTGAGTAATCCCCCGCTGTAGGCTATGGGGATGGTAGGGATTGGATGAGTTCTATCATGTAATCGAATAAGATTGTTAGGGCATAGTGCCTAGTATCTCTATTAGTGCTATTTGATTTTGTTACAACTTGTTGTGCTTAATGCTTGTCACTAGGGCCCGAGTAACATGATTTTAGATCTAAACTTATTATTGAATCATTATGATAGTATTTTTTGTGATCTTATCTGCAAGTTGTGTACACATATCATTGTCCGGATCCAAAGGCCCCGAAGTGATAGAAATTGGGACAACCGGAGGGGATGGCTGTGGTGTGAGGATCACATGTGTTCATAGAGTGTTAATGCTTTGCTCTGGTGCTGTATTAAAAGGAGCACCTTAATTGCCAGTAGTTACCTAGAGGCCCCACTGCCACGGGCTGGCAGGACAAAAGATGTTGTGCAAGTTCTCATTGCGAGCACGTATGACTATATATGGAGCACATGCCTAGGATTGTTTAGTACTTGGGTGCTTATTCTTATTTATTTGCAATTGCCCTAGATCTTGAAGTTACATGTTTAGACTCGACCATGCAACGCCCGTCCATCCATCCCTATGCCTACAGTGCTCATATCCTACTATTTGCTATTACTGTTACTTTTGCTCCTGTTCCACTGTTGTTGTTGCTTTGTTGTTGCTATTACAAACTGTTGCTACTAATAAACTTCTATGAGCAAGAACTATTTCCAGGTGCAGCTAAATTGACAACTCAGTTGTTAAGGCTTGCAAGTATTCTTTGGCTCCCCTTGTATCGAATCAATAAATTGGGTAATACTACCCGCGAAGACAGTTGCGACCCCCTATACTTGTGGGTCATCAACAACCTTCTTCGCTAGATTGGGGACAATGCACCCCTATTTTGTTCCTAAAACTAAAAGAAGAAAAGAATGATGAAAAGAGAGAATTTATCCTTGAAACTTTACTAAAATAGTTCCATGATGTAGCTAACGAAGCCGAAAAAGTCTTTGAGCATTTTAATATGCTAGGCTCATGTGTAGATGTTTGATATGTCAGAAACGTGTCTATAATTTTTGATGCTCCATGCTTGTTTAGTATCTACTTTGCTTTGCTTTGTCTTCACTTTGAGGTGCTTTTTACATGTTTTCTAGTACTAACCTATTAACAAGTTGTCATAGTGCATGTTGCCAGTTTTCTGCTGTTTTTGGTTCCAGAAAAGCTAGTAAGGAAATATTCTCGGAATTGGACAGGACAAACGTCAAAGTCAATAACTTTCTGTGGGGAATAAGAAGTCTAGAGGGGAGACGGAGAGGCGTGCCGGGGCAGCCACACCCCTAGGCGCGGGGTAGGGTGTGGGGCCCCTGGCCACCGCCTCGGCCTCCCCCTTCGCCTATAAGAAGCCCCTGATGCAGAAACCGTAAGGACCCGATCAATATTCCACGAAACCTTCTGTAGCCGCCACCACCGTCGTCCCTAGATCGGGGGATCTGAAGTTCTTCCCGGCACCCATCCGGAGGAGAGATCATCCCGGATGCCTTCTCTACGGTATGATGCGTGAGTAGTTCCACCTTGGACTATGGGTCCATGTAGTAGCTAGATAGTTGTATCTCCTCCTTTTGCTTTCATGTATAGATCTTGTGAGCTCCGTTCATGATCAAGATCTAATCTATTTGTAATCATGCATGTTGTGTTTGCGGGGATCCGATGGATATTGAGATTATTATGTTGGTTTGATTAATGGTTTTGTCTTTATGATTCTATCTTATCTATGTTGTTTGTGATCTTCCATGCTCTCCGTTGTTAGTAGCTATCTTGGCCAAGTAGTTGCTAGTGACTCCAAGAGGGGGTATTTATGATCGATAGTGGGTTCATGCCTCTAGTTTCCAAGGGAAGTGACAAAAATCTCTTCGGTTTTAGATGTGTTGTTGCTACTAGGGAGAAAACAACAGTCTCTTGTTCATGGAACATGTGAACTGTTTACCTTACACACTTTGCTTAAAGCAGTTGTCAGTTGCTTGCAACTTAATACTGGAGGGGGATCAGATGATAACCTGAAGGTGGACTTCTCGTCATAGATGCATGTTGGGGAGATGACCTCGGATAGGGTAAAGACGGGAAAAGACGAAAGGAGGTTGCCCGTCCAGTTTCCGAGTTACTGTCGGAGTCGGCCGAATCCTGTTGAGGTCGGCCAAGACAGGGAAGGGCAGGACCCTTATGATAAAGGCAAGGCATTACCCAGCCGGGATACTACGTAAGTCGGCCGGGTTAACCCGAGTAATCTTAATGCAGGTGAAGGACAAGCCGAGTTACGCGAGGTAAGGCCGAATAATACAAAGCTTGCAGGAGAAGGAGAAACCTAAAGTCAAACTCTAGCTGTAGGCTATGAGGAATCTGAGCGGAGCCAAGCACAAGGGACAAAGGTGCAGAGCGACATAGGGGCAGAAGAGGTCACGGAGGTGACAGTCCTGAAGCCCGAGGCACGCCGGAGGGGCCCTCTGGTGCCTTACCGTCGTTAGAAGGGCGACAGGGAAAGGAGGGCGCCGAACTACTATTTTGGGACAAGCATATTCCTCGAATATGCTTGCCCCGTCAGCCCTAAAGGCACCCAAGGCTCTCCTTTATAAAGGGAGGCTTGGACCCAGAGGAAGGGATCGGCTCATTTTAGTACCGTTAGGCTGGTAAAGTTCTTCCTTTCTCCTTACATACAGCTCGAGGAGCACTTGTAGCCCAAGGAAGGAGAAATAAAGATCTTTGCCTTAGTCTTCTGAGTGTAGAATTAACTGCATCATCCCACCCCAGATCCCACTAGCATCCATTGGCCACTTACTTTAGCCTACCCATGGCATCTGCCGTGTCACCACCACGACAGTTGGCGCCCACCGTGGGGTTGGCAGCGGTGCTAGCTGGAGTCACGATCCGGACGGGAAACTTCATCAACACTGGCGAGCGCGTTGTTTCTGGCTTGGTCCGGAGATTTGATCTCTGTGACTACGTCAGCGACAATGCAGGCAGCTTCAGGGGAAAAACTCCCCCGCGCAACGGCGTCTTCATCAGCTTGGGCATGCACCAGGTCTACGTCGGCGTCGACATCTCCGGCATTTATCCTCACCAGGTTGTTGTTGCAGGAGAGCCACCCCTTAGCGCTGCGAGCCGTCCGCGCGGAGCGCATCCGGTCAGCAGCGTCGAGGTGATGGTCGCAGCCGGAGTGCAGGCGGGAGTAGCGGGTGCCGGATCAACCAGAGACCCTGCCACAGGCGTGCAGGTCGCGCCCAGGCAGACGGCACCACCACCCACCGAGGTAATCCCTCCAGTGACCAACCAGGCCGAAGTACAGGACACTACCCCAAAGGCACCAAGAATAAGAGGGCCACCTCTGGAAAGACCAGAAAACATTCTTCAGGCAACCATAGAAAACCTGACTACACCTGTAGCGCCGATACTTGATCCGGCAAATGCTCAGGCAGAATTAGAAGAAACCAGGCAAAAGGTGCTGGTAGAGGCAAAAAAGGTGTCGGCCTTGCGGGAGTCCTTAAACAGGACCCTGCGAGAATATGCCAAAGCTAACAAGCTTGACGTCGCTCCCGAACGGGTTGACGAGTTGAGATTAAGAGGGAAGAACCTCATAGATGATATCAACAAGGAGCATGATGCTCATAAGGCAGAATCAGTTGATTTGGGCTTGCCGAGGTACAGTACCCCGGCAAAGAACCTGAGAGCGGCAAATGCCGCAGCATTAGAGTTAGAGGGATTGACCGGCGAAGCCCGGCAGAAACAGCAAGAAAGAGTGAATGAGCTGGTACGCATCGCGAACCAGCAAAACGAAGAAATGCTCAGGGCGGATCCGGCGAGGCCAGGGGCTTCGCGGATGGTTCACTCGGCAGGAGCAGCACCCGCCTTGTCTGTGGCGGCGGCCTCTTCACACGGAAACAATGCACGAAGGGACAGAGCAGTAACTTTAGGAAAGAGAAACAAGCAGATTGTTCCATATGATCCGGCGATAGCCGGGAAAGCAAATGAGAACAGAGGCAATGGAAGCCGAGGTAACAGTGGAGAGAGGAACCCCGGCCGCGCTGAGAAAGGCGGCGGAAGCCGAGGCAATGGAGACCTCGGCAGAGCAGAACTCGGAAGAGGAAATCGCGAGAACAACACCCCGGTCGAAGGAAGGAGAGAACCGCCGAACAACCCACAGCCGAGACATGAACCTCGGCAAGAAAGAGAAGCGAGACCAGCTCGCCCCAATCAGGTGAATGAAAGGTACAATGATGGTTATTCCGAAATGGAATATGCGGTTCATGGAGGAAATAATCACTATGGAATACATGACCGAGTTCTGTACAGAGATTTGCCTTCAAATGATGCCAGAGTAAAGTTAGACCGGTTGTACCGATCCGAGTTACTGGAAGAACAAGGTCCACTAGGTCCGGCATGTTTCGGACCACGGATCATGGGTGAACCACCTGTGCCGAATTTTCAGCTGGCGAGAGGTACAAAAACATATAATGGGAGCACCAAACTGCAAGACTGGTTGATTGATTATGCCACTACAGTGAAAATAGCAGGTGGGAATTTACGATGGGCCGTGCGGTATGTCCCGCAAATATTGGAAGGACCAGCTAGGGTATGGTTGAATAATCTACCAGCAGGCAGCATTAACTGCTGGTTGGACTTTGAAGAAATGTTCGTTAGCAACTTTACCAGTACTTACAAGAGGCCAAACAGGCCGCAGCAGCTAGCCATGTGCAAGCAAAGACCGAATGAGACGGACAGAGAGTTTTTAACTCGGTGGTGCAACCTAATAAACTCGTGTGAAGGAGTTATATAATCACAAGCAATAGCTTGGTTTGCTCAGGGATGCCGCTATGGCAGTGTATTATGGCAGCGATTGCAAAGAGATATGCCAACCACATTGGCAGAAACCATCAGAATAGCGGATTCTTATGCGTTGGGAGACCCAACCCAACCCGAGTTAATGTCGGCAGATCATCGGGAGCATCAAGATCAATATGCAAGAGATTTGGCCGGGTCATCCAGGCGCAATGACTTCAGAGGAAGAAGAAGAGAAGAAAGGCCGGATGATAGATATAATTCAACCCAAGTGGCAGCGGTAGCGCAAGATCAGCCGAGTCACGGAACGACTCAACGACAAAAGAATGGTCCTCAGCAGTGGACACCAAGGAATGAAGGAAAAAGACAGTGGACACCAGAACAAAAGAAGCAATGGCAGGAGAGGCCGAAGTACACGTTCGAATCCATGTTAGATCAACCGTGTAAATTTCACACGTCAAACCCAGCCAGGCCGGCTAACCATACGACCCGCCAATGTGCATGGATGAAAAACGCAATGGGAAACCCAGAAGGCATGCAGGCAACGCCTCTCCAAGCACACCTACAACATCAGCCGCAGTTGACTGGAGCAAATGCACAGCAACTGATGTTACCACCTCCTCCCCCGATGTACGATAACTCGGACCGGAGGGATGCGGTACATCAAGTGATGAACCAAGGTCCGGATGGAAGGACGAATCCAGGAAATAATAGACGCAATGACTACAGGGAACATCATCAGTCGTATTGCGTGTTCACAACAGAACAGCAAGACAAGCAGAGCGTGCAACGTCGGCATATGGAAGTAAATGCAGTAATGCCGGCAGTACCAATATATGTGCCTTGGTCAGACCAAGAAGTAGCCTGGAGCATAAAGGATCACCCCAAGATAATGCCGAGTCCAGGGTCATATGCACTCGTGCTAGATCCGACATTTGTCGGACCGAGCATTAATGTGAAATTTTCAAAGGTACTTATTGACAACGGGAGCAGTATCAATATCATGTACAAAGATACAATGCACAAACTCGGAATAACACAGAACATGCTGCAATCCACAAGAACCACTTTCCATGGGATAGTACCAGGGCTTTCATGCGAACCCATTGGTAAGGTCCGAGTGGACGTATTGTTCGGCACCGGGGATAACTGCAGAGCAGAAAATTTAGAGTTTGAAGTGGTGGATCTAGAAAGTTGTTATCATGCACTACTCGGGCGGACAGCGTTGGCCAAATTCATGGCCAGCTGTCATGTAAGTTATTTGAAAATGAAGCTACCTGGACCACAAGGGGTGATAACAGTAGCAGGGGATTACAGGAAGTCAATGGAATGTGCTTCAGCCGGGTCAAATTTGGCCGAATCATTGGTAATAGCAAGGGAAAAAAGAAGGATTTAGGAGGTAGAAGCCCTCGCCTAGTCGGCACAGCTGAATATGCCGGCATTAGCCAACCCACATGGAAGCGTCTCCTTTCAGCCGACTAAGGAAACAAAAAAGTTCCAGATAGATGAACAATTCCCGGAGCGCACCGTCACTATTGGTGCCAGCCTAGATGCTAAATAGGAAAGCGAGCTCACCAACTTCCTCCGTGAGAATCGGGATATCTTTGCATGGTCAACTCAGGATCTGCAAGGTGTGCCGAGGGAGTTGGCTGAGCACTCTCTGAATGTAAGGCCAGGAGCAAGGCCGGTGAAGCAACATCTCCGCCGCTTCGCCGAAGATAGGAGAAAAATAATAGGGGATGAAATAGCTCGGCTCCTTGTGGCCGGGTTCATCATGGAGGTGCTGTATCCGGATTGGCTGTCAAATCCGGTGCTAGTAGAAAAGAAGAAGGATGATCCAAATGTAGCCATTGTATGGCGAATGTGTATCGATTACACGAACCTGAACAAGGCGTGTCCAAAAGATCCTTTTCCTTTACCTAGAATAGACCAGGTCATTGATTTGACCGCTAGTTGTGAACTATTGTCATTTGTAGACGCGTATTCTGGCTTTCACCAGATACCGTTAAATCCGGCCGATCAAATAAAGACTGTGTTTATTACCCGTACGGGGCTTATTGCTATCGAACCATGCCATTCGGCCTGCGCAACGGAGGAGCGACGTATCAGAGATGCATGCAAAAATGTCTACATGACCAGATAGGAAAAAATGTACAAGTATATGTGGATGACGTGGTTATCAAAACCAAAGAAAGAAAAACACTACTGGATGATATACGACAAACTTTCACGAACCTGAGAAGGTCCCGAATGAAGCTTAACCCGGAAAAATGCACATTTGGCGTGCCAGTGGGAAAGTTACTCGATTTTCTCGTATCTAGCCGAGGTATAGAGGCTAACCCAAACAAGATAAAGGCAGTAGAAAGGATGGAATTGCCAAAGTGTCTAAATGACGTACAAAAGTTCACAGGTTGCTTAGCCTCGCTAAGTCGATTTGTATGTCGGCTGGGAGAGAAGGCATTACCACTCTATTAACTGATGAAGAAATCAGATAAGTTCATTTGGACTCCACAAGCAGACAGTGCATTTCATGAATTGAAAAGGATGTTGGTCACAGCGCCCGTCTTAGCTTCTCCATTATGAAAAGAGCCTATGTTACTCTACATAGCGGCCACCAACAGAGTAGTGAGTGCTGTAATCGTCGTAGAACGAATCAAAAATGATAAGTCAGTGCAAAGGCCGGTGTATTACTTAAGCGAGGTGTTATCAGCCTCAAAGCAAAATTACCCACATTATCAGAAGGTGGCTTATGGAGTGTACATGTCGGCAAAGAAACTTAAACATTACTTCGAAGAGCACCCCATCAATGTGATTTGTGAAGCACCCATAGCTGACATATTGAGTAACAAAGATGCAAGTGGCCGAATAGAAAAATGGGCAATTGAATTGTCACCTTATGCTCCGCAATTCGATAGAAGAGAGGCAATCAAATCTCAGGCTGTGGCCGATTTCTTCGTAGATTGGGCCGAGGTGCAATATGAGCCACCATTGCCAGACCCGAATTATTGGACGATGCACTTTGACGGTTCCAAACTAAGAAATGGTTTGGGGGTAGGAATAGTGTTAACCTCGCCAAAAAGGGATCAGCTGAAATATGTGCTGCAGATACATTTTGCTGCGTCAAACAACGTAGCCGAATATGAAGCACTTGTCCATGGATTGAAGGTGGCAAAAGAGATTGGCATACGCCGAATCTTATGCTATGGAGATTCAGATCTAGTAGTACAACAAGTCTCAGGCAATTGGGATGCATTGGATGATAATATGGCTTTGTATAGATTTCATGTGCAAAAAATCAGTGGATACTTCGAAGGATGTGAATTTCACCATATACCTCGGGCAGAAAACGACGCCGCAGACACGCTATCAAAACTAGGATCAACTAGGCAGTCAATTCCCCCAGGTATCGCCCTAGAGCACCTAAGGAAACCATCAATAACACCGTCACCAGAGTCCGAATCTATCTTTATTCCGGCCAGGTCAGGAGAAGATAATGTGTCGATGGAAATTGACAAGCAATATGACCCAGAATTCCCAAAGAGAAAGACAGCTGATACAAGCACGACTATGGAGAAATCCGAGGTCGTTATGTCGGCAGAAAACATGGAAATAGATAGGGAGACCACACCAGGAAAAATCACACCTATATGGGCGCAACCCATATTCTCTTTCCTTAGAGATGCGACTTTGCCGAATGATGAGGTGTTAGCAAGACAGACAATGAGAAGAGCTAAAGCTTATACGATCATAAATAATGAGCTGTACAAAAGAAGTGTCACAAGTGTATTGCAAAGATGTGTGAGTTCGGTAGAAGGCCAGGAGATCCTCCTACATATACATCAAGGAGAATGTGGACATCATGCCTCATCTCGAGCCTTAGTGGCCAAAGCATTAAGACATGGGTTTTATTGGCCAACAACGTTGAAAGAAGCCAAAGAGCTAGTTGAAAAATGTAATGGTTGTCAGAGATATGAAACCAAGATACACATGCCATCATCCGAGTTAAAAACGATACCCATTACTTGGCCATTTTCTGTGTGGTGCTTAGATATGGTGGGACCATTTAAGCCGGCCCGAGGTGGGATGACCCACATATTGGTCATGGTGGACAAATTCACAAAATTGATGTTAAACCAATAAAAAAATGTGATGGGCCCACAACAGTGAAATTCCTCAAAGATATTATCTTAAGATATGGATACCCGCACAGTGTTATTACAGACAACGGCACAAACTTTGCAGAAGGAGATTTCGCTAGATTTTGCCAAGAAAAGCACATAAGATTAGATGTTGCCTCCGTGGCTCACCCAGCATCCAATGGGCAAGTGGAAAGGTCTAATGGACTAGTATTGTCCGGAATAAAACCACGACTCGTCGAACCACTGCAAAGGTCGGTAGGATGTTGGATTGAGTAACTACCAGCAGTACTATGGAGCCTCAGGACTACTCCAAACAGATCAACAGGTTATACACCATTCTTTCTGGTATATGGGGCAGAAGCCGTGCTTCCAGCCGACATAATACATGACTCGCCAAGAGTTACCCAATATACAACTTCAGAAGTAAATGAAGTAGCTCGGCAAGATAATGTTGATCTGCTAGAAGAAGCCAGAGAGCTGGCGCTATCAAGATCAGCTATTTATCAGCAGAACTTGCGACGCTATCACAGCAAGAAGGTGAATCCAAGAGTGTTCAAAGAAGGAGACTTGGTTCTCCGACTGGTGCAACGCACGGCCGGCATGCACAAGCTATCGCCTCCATGGGAAGGACCATTCATCGTGAGCAAAGCATTGCACAATGATGCCTATTACCTAATCGATGCTCAATCCCCAGGAAAGAACAGGGCAGACAAAGCCAACGAAGAAACAAAAAGGCCGTGGAACGTAGCTTTACTTCGTCCATTTTTCTCGTAGCAGTCATCAATGACACATTGTAAAGTAATGTCTCAGGATGGAGCACCAATTATGTTTTGAACCTCGGCTCCAGAGCAGTGACTCGGGGACTGCCATATGTTATTTCAATTTCACGTTATGTATTAAACCTCGGCACCTCGAGCAGTGGCTCGGGGATTGCACTAGATTGCTTTTAAGATCGGATTATGTATTAAAACCTGGCACCCTGAGCAGTGACTCGGGGACTGCCCCAAATTTATTTCTAAGCTTAATTCACATACCAAACCTCGGCACCTTGAGCAGTGACTCGGGGACTATCTCATATTCTTTCTAGATTTGGGTGGTATATTAAACCTCAACACCTTGAGCAGTGACTCGGGGACTATCTCATATTATTTCTAGATTTGGGTGGTATATTAAACCTCAGCACCTTGAGCAGTGACTCGGCGACCGTCTTATATTATTTCTAAAATTTGGTTTATATACTAAACTTCGGTGCCATAGGCAGTGACTCGGGGACTGTCCTATATTGTTTTGAAGTAGTGGTTATCCTTTGATAAAAGGGGGGTATCAAACTTCGACACCCAGAGTAAGAACAGCTCAATCTCGTAGGATATTCGAAGTCCACACCCAGATTAACAGTCTAAACCACAATGGTCTAAAGGCAGAAATATACACCAAACTCAAGAGGTTGAAGGCCGCCAAAGCAAGAATTCGGGCAAACAACGCCAGTTAAACAAAGTAATAACGATTACAACCATATATATGTCTCAGCGGTACTCGGCAAAATAAATTCGTACCATACAAAAGACGGACAAATATTCCACATACATCATACGCCCGGTAAACCAGGGGTCGGAAATGACTTAGAGGTTTTTTGTTGGAGAGGCAACAACTTGGTCCGGGGCTGGGCACTACGAGGTAGGTGGAGCTTCGGCCGAGGTTGCCTCGCCCTCCACAGACCCAGGAACGACTTCGGCGGAAGCCCGAGGCTGCTGAGGAGCATCAGTTTGCGCAGTAGAATGCCCAGTACCTTTGGAGGAGGATCGCGCGTCGCCATTACCATCTGAGCTCGAGCTGGAATCACCAGAAGCAGCCGAGTTGTTTTCCGAGGCATCCTCATCTTCTCCTTGTTCAGCCGAGTTGTTTTCCGAGGCATCCTCAACTACGACCTCGTCCTCGGGGTTAGGAAGGAAACTCGGACCTTCATTCCAAGTATGCACGTCAGCATACTCAACAAGCTGGAAGGCTCGAGCTTGCCGAAGAGTGACAAAGTCTGGGTCCTCTACCCAACGGGAACCAGTGCGCAAATTTCTCAAAATTTCAAGAGAAATGTCTTCATACCATGACATGATGACAGTAAGAGCCATATCGGCACCGGCTCGTCCGGCCGATTCCCTCCAAAGACTTAGCTGCCTTTCAGATGCCATTAACCTGTCCACCAACAATTGTACCTCGTCAATATTAGGAATCCCAGAAGTATTCGGCCAGAGAACATGGTAGGCTCGGATAGCCGCCTGCACCAAATCTCTGCCCATAATCTTCATCGGACCAACTGCAGTGCCAACAGCAACCAGGAAATCTTCCAGCGAGTACTCCGAGTCCGCGTCAACAGGAACACCTCGGTTCACTCAGGCACTAATGACCGCTTTCGAGCTCACGGGTTTAGCCTCTGGAAAATGGTCTGCGCAAAACACGACCGCGTTAGTCAGCAATAAGAAAAGGAAAAAGATAACCTGACCGCGGTTGGAAGCTTACGATGAATATAAGTCAGCATTATCTAAAGGTCTTTGGCCCAGGCAATCTTGGTATTTTCGAAACGAGCGATCTCCTTGCTCATCCCACGTGTCTTCAGTTCGGCAGCCTCGAGGAGCTCTTTATTTTTCTGCAACTGCAGAGCTAGCCGATTTTTCTCCTCGGAGAACTCCTGGTCGACCTATTCCAATTCAGACTTCTGAGAGAGCTTAAGAGCCTCCACCTCGGCACGCAAACGAGCTATCTCGTCATCTTTATCCTTCTGCTGCGCCGAGTGAGTAGCACTTTGTTCTAAAAAATGCAGCATCACATCATGCATGGACGTGCAATCTTGGTGAGATGCTGCAAAGGTTTGTAACTCGGCTTTACCAAAGCCAAAAGAGATAAAAGAAACTTAGCGCACATTTTAAAGAGGAATATATAAAGTAAAAAAGCAACTAACCTTCCAGAACCTTGACTCTCTTCTCAAGACGGATGTTAAGATTATTGATGTTACCTGTTTACCAGCAAAGTGAGCCAACATCTAGTGTACAAAACAATAAGAGTGTCGGAGGTGATGAAAAGGGTTGTCGACTTACCAGCTTTTTTCACCACAGGAATAACTTTCTCATACTTTTCTTCCAATTTCCTATGCGCAAAAAGCAACCTTTGAAATTCGGCGGTCCGCCTGTCATGTGCAACCTAAGCAATAGAGCAAATGGTCAATAGATATTCAAAGCTACAACAGATCCGAGTCAAGCAAAACTTAACCCGGATCTAGGTGGATGGATATTCGGAGCTACGACAGATCCGAGTCAAGCAAAACTTAACCCGGATCTAGGTGGCTGGATATTCGAAGCTACGACAGATCCGAGTCAAGCAAAACTTGACCCGGATCAAGGTGGCTGGATATTCAAAGCTACAACAGATCCGAGTCAAGCAAAACTTAACCCGGATCTAGGTGGCTGGATATTCGAAGCTACGACAGATCCGAGTCAAGCAAAACTTAACCCGGATCTAGGTGGCTGGATATTCGAAACTAAAACAGATCCGAGTCAAGCAAAACTTACCCCGGACCTAGGTGGCTGGATATTCGAAGTTCAGATAGACACAAATCAAGCAAAATTTAAGGCAGATCTAGATGGATGGAGGTTTGAATTCTAAGATAAAATTCAACTAAGTAGAGCATCATAAAACTTCCAAACGAATAACAAGTTATTCGCTTGCAAGCTTCGGGGACTAGAATGTATATAATAGCATCTGGAGAACTAATCAAAACTCCATAAAAGGCAATTACCCCATTCATCTTGTCACTCTCAAGAACGATCTTGGCGGCTTGATGCAGGCGGCTGCTGATGTCGGAAAGCTGAAACGGCTGGCTGCCTGGATTACCCTCGAACTGATCGGCAGCATTCCAGTTATTGGCATATTCAACCAGCGAGCCGAGACTGTTCCCACTCGCCATGCGAGTTAGGACTTTACCTCGGACATGTTGTGTAGACACCGCTGCAGCATGGCTTTTATGAAGAGCGAGCTGGGTACTGGCAGCCGGGGTAACGGAGGCTTTGGCGGAGGCAGCTCCTTTGCGCAGCACATCGGCAATATTCGGCTGAGAAGAGCCGGCAAGACCTTTCTGGGAGGAGGAAGCTTTAAGGATGACAACCTTTCGTGTTTTAGAAGAGGCATCAGTAGGAGCTGATACCTCGGCACTGGGAACGGCGTCTTTAGGAGCCGGAGGAGTCACGGTCGCAGAGGGCGCAGAGATATGGACATCCTCGGCAGGGGAAGGAGTCACTATAGAAACCGCGGGGGCAGAAAGAGGCTCAGTAGAGACATTAGGGTTCATAGAGAAGGCAACAGGTTCGGTAGAAATATCTGTGGGCCGAGTGGAATCAACATCAATGGGAGGAATCTCAGGTGCATCATGACGAGGTGGCGTCCGATTCGGAGCTGGAGGAGCCGCATCGCGAGCAGGACTGGGAATCCTGGTATCTTCAGTAGGCGGAGGGTACGGCTGCCGAGTCATACGACTCGTCATGCTGGGACCGCCGGGCTTAAGAGAAAGTGGAGCACTGCGAAAATAAAAAAGGTCTAGTTAAAAAGCAGAAAGAGAAAAACAAGAAATACGAGCAAAAGAAACTCACCCTGTGACTCCAGGCATGGTCTTGCGCCTGGGAGGATTCGAAGCGGACTTCTTCATTCGCTTCATGGGAGCCGCCCCTGAGGCACCAGCAGGAGCCCCACGTTTTCCCGAGGCAACAGGGGGCCGGGAAGCAAGAGGCTCGGCGTCGTGAACCTGACCGGCCGGATTAGCTGGGAAAGTAGAAGCTGGAAATGCATAAGAAATTGGCATGGCAGCAACTACCTCAAGAACTTGGACCTCGTCTGAATCACCTTCCTCTTCGTGGGCCGAGGTCTTGCCACGAGCACGAGCCGGAGCGAGATCTGACTTGGGGACAAACTCTTCCGAGTCTGGCTCCCCACTGTCCGGAGTATTCCGATCCGCAGGCCACGGGAGTGATAAAACCTCGGCGTCCTCATCCTTCTGCTCCGCAAACCTCTGTCAGACAAGAAAGAGGAAGATTAGCAAAGACAGTTATGAAAGCAATTGGAAAGCAAAGCATTAATGATTAAGCTTACTTCAGGAGGGGGATGCTCGCGGGTGAACGGCTTTAATCCCCAAGCCTAATCCTCAGGCATCTCCGTCTTAAAGATAGCTCAGACACGCTTAAAGATGAGGTAGTTGTCCAGCTCCACGGTCGAGACTCGGTTGGGGTCAAGAGGACCGCTCATATAGCAGAGTTTGTGTGTGCGTTTCTGGAATGGGCAGATTCGGCTACTGACGAAGGTAGTCATCAGATCCTCGCCGCGTAACCCGACGCGGATCAGTTCCTTAAGCCAAATCTCAAAATCCTCGGCCAAAGCGTGACTCTTCCTTGGATTATAAAGCCAGTTCTTCTTGGAAGGTGTGCCAATGGAGAAGGCAGGGAGCCGAATCATATCCTATTTTCCCGTGTTCTTGACATAGAAGAAGGACTTGTGCCACTTCTTGCATGACTCTAGCCCAGCGACACGAGGAAATTCGGATTTCCTCCGAGGTGTAATGGACGCTGCTCCACATTGGGTAAGCAACTTCTCGGAGGGGTGCAGAGACTTGTCTGGGACAACGTTAGAACGAATCTGGAAAAACTTCGACCAGACATGCACGGACGGCCATAGGCCGAAATATCCCTCCGAGGCAGAGATGAAGGCAGAGAGAGAAGCAATGGCGTTGGCGGGAAGATGATGCGGCTGAAGGCCGAAGTAATCAAGAAACTCCCTAGCAAAGTCGCTGAGAGGGAGACCAAAGCCGCGCGCGAAATGCGACATGAAAACTACATACTCGCCTTCCCTAAGGTCTGGAGACGACTCGCTGCCGGGTAAACGACAAGCTACCTCGGCGGGAATCCTCCGAGTCCGGATTAGCCACTCGATCTCACGGCGAGTAACGGAGGAGCCCTGCCACGAGCCTCGCTCGGGCCCAGAGCCAGCATCATCATCCTCTATCAGGGCACCGCTGACGGAGCTAGACATCGGGTCGCCGGAGAAATCTACAGAGGAAGGACTAGCGGCGGAGGAAAATCTGGAACTACAAGGCCCCGTCTTGGTTCTACCAAAAAACGGCGGCGGAGCGGAAAGAGAACTGCCGTGCGATGACAAAGGAGAAACTGAGATCTCCAGAGGAAAAGCCAGGCGGTAGGACCGAATGAACTCACCAGCGACGGTGCCAGAGCAGGCGAGCGGCGACGAGGGCGGCGGAGCGGAACGGCGGGATTCTTGCCGTCGAGAACTCAGACGAGCGCACGGCGGCGGAAGCGCGAGCGGGCGCAGAGGCGAGAGGAAGAAGAAGGGCGCGGGCGAGCGAAAGGGGGAAAGTAAATCCCTCAGCGCCGCGCCCCTCTTTATAACCGCGCTACCTGCAAGGTAGTGGGATCGTGGGTGAGGTGGTTGACCGTGTAGATCGTGTACGTAGTGCCAACGCACGATGATGAGTGGAACCACACCAGCAACCACACGATGGGAAAGAAAGCCACGATCCCCGATGGAAACGGCGCACGAGGCGTCGCAGCGCCGACGGGACAGCTGCGATGGAATCAGACTGACAATAAATACTGTAGAGGAACAAAAAACTAGAAAAACAATGATGAATAAGACACGTAGGACGAGGCGTACGCGAGAAGATACGATGATACCTCGAGCAAGATAACTCGGAAACGAGGCAAAAGAAATCTCATGAAACTGATACGGCCCGGCCGAAGTTATTGGCAGGGCCATACCAGCTTCGGGGACTAATGTTGGGGAGATGACCTCGGGTAGGGTAAAGACGGGAAAAGACGAAAGGAGGTTGCCCGTCTAGTTTCCGAGTTACTGTCAGAGTCGGCCGAATCCTGTTGAGGTCGGCCAAGACAGGGAAGGGCAGGACCCTTATGATAAAGGCAAGGCATTACCCGGCCGGGATACTACGTAAGTCGGCCGGGTTAACCCGAGTAATCTTAATGCAGGTGAAGGACAAGCCGAGTTACGCGAGGTAAGGCCGAATGATACGAAGCTTGCAGGAGAAGGAGAAACCTAAAGTCAAACTCTAGCTGTAGGCTAGGAGGAATCTGAGCGGAGCCAAGCACAAGGGACAAAGGTGCAGAGCGTCAGAGGGGCAGAAGGAGGTCACGGAGGTGACAGTCCTGAAGCCCGAGGCACGCAGGAGGGGCCCTCTGGTGCCTTGCCGTCGTTAGAAGGGCGACAGGGAAAGGAGGGCGCCGAACTACTATTTTGGGACAAGCATATTCCTCGAATATGCTTGCCCCGTCAGCCCTAAAGGCACCCAAGGCTCTCCTTTATAAGGGGAGGCTTGGACCCAGAGGAAGGGATCGGCTCATTTTAGTACCGTTAGGCTGGTAAAGTTCTTCCTTTCTCCTTACATACAGCTCGAGGAGCACTTGTAGTCCAAGGAAGGAGAAATAAATATCTTTGCCTTAGTCTTCTGAGTGTAGAATTAACTGCATCATCCCACCCCAGATCCCACTAGCATCCATTGGCCCCTTACTTTAGCCTACCCATGGCATTTGCCGTGTCACCACCATGACAATGCAGTTGGATGGCGGTCTATGTATCTTGTTGTATTGCCCAATCGAATCTCATAGGGTCTTTCTGACTAGTAATTGCATTGTTATGCCTTCCTCAGTTCCTGTCAAATGCCCCGCTGTAATTTGTTTACCCTTCATGCCATGTTGTTTATCCAAGGAGAGCACTTCTAGTGAACTATGGACCCCGGTCTAATCTTTACCATTGATACATCTTCCACTATTACTTGTTTACTTGCTGCAAACCACCATTACCTTCCACACCATACATTTAATCCTTTGTTACAGCAACCGGTGAGATTGACAACCTCATTGTTAGTTGGGGCAAAGTCTTGAGTTTTTGTTGTTCAGGTCTCCGCGTTGCTTGCAACACCTGTGTGACGTTTCCTTCCTCCTACTGGTTCGATAACCTCAGTTTCTTACTAAGGGAAGACTTGCTGCTGTGCTGCTTCACTCCTTGGTCTTGGGGTTCCCAATAGGCTCCACATCAACTGAGCCATCAACAAGTTTTCTAGCGCCGTTGCTGGGGAGGCTAAGGATGTCTTCATTAGGGGAGTCCTCCACTTCCTTTCTCTTTACTTTGTTTTTAGTTTGCTTTGTTTCTTTTGCTTGGTTTTATTTGCCTCTTTTCAAAAAACCCAAAAAATTAGTCTAGTTTGGTTTGCTTTCTTTATTCAAAAACACAAAAAATTAGTTCCTGCTCTAGCTGCTGCTATTTTTGGCTTGCCCACCTGTGCCAAAATGAACTCTACTGAGAACACCAAGTTGTGTGACTTCACTAGCACCAACAACAATGATTTCCTAAGCACTCCTATTGCTCCACCTGCTCCTGATGCTACCTTTTATGAAATTAAGCACCTTTGTTGAATCTTGTGATGAGAGAGCAATTTTCTGGTGCTAGTTCTGATGATCCTGCTGCCCATCTCAATAGCTTTGTTGAACTTTGTGCGATGCAAAAGTATAAGGATGTAGATGGAGATATTATTAAGCTCAAGCTTTTTTCCTTTATCCTTGAGAGGAAAAGCTAAAGAATGGTTGTTATCTTTTCCTAAAAATAGTACTGATTCTTGGACTAAGTGTAAAGATGATTTTATTGGAAAGTACTATCCTCCATCTAAGATTATATCTATGAGAAGTGACATCATGAAATTTAAACAACCTGATAGTGAACATGTTGCTCCATCTTGGGAAAGAATGAAATCTTTGGTTAAGAATTGCCCCACTCATGGACTCACTGCTTGGATGATTATCCAGACTTTTTATGCAGGTTTGAACTTTACCTCAAGAAATCTGTTGGATTCAACTGCTGGAGGTACCTTCATGGGCCTCACTTTGGGTGTTGCAATAAGGCTCCTTGATAATATGATGGTTATCTACTCTGAATGGCATGTTGAGAGAGCTCCACATGGTAAGAAGGTAAATTCTGTTGAGGAAACTTCCTCTTTGAATGATAAGATTGATGTTATTATGGCTATGCTTGTTAATGGTAAAGCTCATCTAGATCCTAATAGTGTTCCCTTAGCCTCCTTGGTTGATTAAGAAGATCAAGTTGATGTGAACTTCATTAGAAATAACAATTTCAACAACAATGCTTATAGGAGTAATTTTGGTGGTAACAATTATAGGCCTTATCCTCCTAATAATGGCAATTCCTATGGAAACTCTTACAATAATGCTAGAAGTGCCCCCTCTGAGCTTGAGGTCATTCTCAAACACTTTATTAGTAAAAAAACCACTTCCAATAAGGCTATAGAGGAAAAGCTTTTAAATGTTGAGAAAAATATATCCTCTTTGTCTGAAGCTCAAACTTCCTTGATTAATAAAATGGCTACTAAACCTGAAACTATGGAAAGTACCTTTGCTTCCACTCATGCCATACAAGTTACTATTGATGAAAATGTTAGGCGGTTAGCTCAACTTCATGCTAGGTGGGAAAGGGAAGCTAAAATTGATAGAAATAATAGTGTGTGCACCATCACCACTAAACCACAAGTAGTCCCTATTCCTCCTCATACTATGCCTAAGCCTATTGAGCTTACTACTAGTGATGCTAAGTTTGATTTTGATATTGATGGTTGCAATATTTCTAAAGTGATTATGTTCCTACAAAAGCTTGCTAGAAGTCCTGATGCTAGTGATATGCATGTTGCTTTCACTAAACATGACAAATGCTCTTGTTAAGATTAAGGAAGAGAAGCTAAAACACAAGGCTTCTATTCCTAAGAAAGTAGAAGATAGTTAGGAACCCATTATTAATATACAAGTGAATGACTTTTATCTCAAAGCTTCATGTTTTAAGATCCCTCCCTTATAAAGGTAAGGATCCCTGTGATTGCAATGCTAGTCCCTGGATCAATTGCTAGCATCCATAGTTTAAGATGAAGTACACAGAAACAAAGGTCATTATTACATCGTCATTCCGGAGATAACATAGTCTTTTACAACTCCATGGCCATAGGCCTAATACAAGAGTTAAAACATAACAATATAAATAAAGTCTTCATCTTCATGTGCCACAGGCAAGCATGTTGTGTGTAGACTCATAACCCCTAATCATCATCAGAGTATCTTGCAACATCACAAGTTACATCCACAGTGGGTCAATACATTGGAATAGTATTGGCAAGTGATACCTTAGTAGAATATTAACATCTAGTTACTACATGAATTTGGCTAAGTGTAGCTTAGGCTTGCTTTGCTCAAAATAGGTTTTAGCTATTAGTTGAAAACACTAAGTTTTTCTTTGGTAAAACTTTCCCAAGGAACCACCAATAGAAATTGGTGAACCTTTACCCTTGTTCAACCACAAGTTTTGACTTAGAAAAAATGGGATGAGGAGATTCTTGATAGCTTCCATGTCTTGATGCTCAAACTGTCCAATACCAGGGACATGGCTAAGTACTTAGATTCTTCCATCTGCAGAGGTTGTGCACTTTCCCCACAAGACTTGATTTTCACCAAGACAGGACCTTTCAGAAGCCTTCCCTTAGACCAAAATGGACGCGCTCCAAACCTATCATTCCCCTACCACCAACTGTCCATTTGGCTAAGTTATTGCAACCTATATGATCCAGGAAGAGCCCATAATGCCATGTGGCTGCACTAGAAGCTTCTTAACATTTGGCATCTCAAATCCCTTTGTTCCTGGGTGGTAGTCCACAAGTGAGATACACAAGGTAAACCATAGAAATGGGCCTTGTGTAACCACTCAACCAAAATCCACCAAGCAATTACCATTCCACCCAGGTGTTTCATTCTCTTAGTTGTTTTATTAACAAAAACCATAAGTCAAAGACTTGACAATATTTTTCATAGCATGATTATATTCCACCCTTGGTTGCTATTAGCTAGGCTAAGCATGGAAATAACAAGTATCTTAACTTAAAGGAAATTCTAACATTACTACAACTACTAGGATTTCCCAAGCATAGCATATAGATACTTAGCAAAACAATCATGCAAGTCCTATACAAAATATTTCTAATGCATAGGTAAAATATTGGGATAAAAACATGAAGCACCACTTTCCTTGGTAGGGAGAGTAGCAACAACAATCTTCACAACCACAATCACTATTAGCACCAAAATCTACACATAAAATAATAACACCACATTCACATATCAAAATATACAAACAAAAATATATGAATGCATGCAAATGCCATGTGATGATTTATTTAAATCAAACAAGACAAGTATATAGTACTGAATCACAAACAAGACAATTATACACCAAATAAACTTTATTTAGTCTTTAAATCATTTTTCAAATAATTTCTATACTCATATTAAGCCTATAGATGTCTCTGCAAAAATAATAATTTTTACAAAAGCAAAACATTAAACACATTGCATAAATGGGTAGAATTCTTTCTCCTGGTTCCAATGATATAAAATTTACAAAATTTGAACGTGTGGATCAAAAGTTATGAATTTTGCAAGTTTGATTCACTAATAGATCAAATTCAGATTTTTAAAATGAATAACAGGACACGCGGCAGCGTCTGATTAGACGATACCGCTTCGCACCGGATCACGCTCGCACACCGTTATATCTAAATTAAAATCTACGGCTCAGATCTGCCCATACCTCTTCGGCCTGACTTCTAATCTAAACCACTAGATCTAGATCTAGTGGATCAAAACTCTCTGACCTAAAACCGGCGGCGCAGCTGGTTGCTGGCGGTGGCGGCGTTGCTACCGACGATGCTCCGGTGGTTCTAGGAAGCAAGGGAGGAAACAGAGGGATCGAGCTCATGGGGTCATCGCGGTGCTCGAGGTGGTCGAGGGAGCGACAGGGGCGCACGGACTCGGCCGCTATTGCTCGTCGGAGAACCTACAACCGTCGGTTACGGTCGCTCATCGTCGTTGGCGAAGATATAGGTCGCGCCTAGAAAAAAGAATGGTGTCATTAGACGCGCACAAGTCTGGCGAACACATGAGTATCAAAGAGAGAGAAGGGGGCGGTCGGGGCTTACGGGGAGAACTCGCCGGAGTGGACGCGGTCATCGGTGGCGTTCTGGTGTTGACGCTGGCGAGACTCTGGATGGTCCTAGCATGCACCCTTGGGGTTAAACGATGCGCAAGGTTGCGGAGATCATTCTGGCAAGATAAAAAGGCAAGGGGCAAAGTGTGCTCACCGGAATTCACCGCCGGAGTTCGTCTATACAGCGGCGGAGTGAGCTCAAATACGAGCAGCCTAGGGGCGACTGGGTGTGGGTGTTTGGGGGGAAAGGACCGTGATGAGGTGGGGATTAAATAGCCAGGGCAGGGGCGAAAATCTCGCGGTGAATCAATGCAATTGATCGAGGCAGTGAAGAGGAGGAAACGGCCGGCGACGATGTGTTCATCGCGCGGTTTCTGGGGAGGACGATGACGACGTGGCAATGGGGCCACTAGTCAGCGACTGATTGGGTAGCGCGGGTGCGGTGAGAAAATCAGGAAGAGAGGGAAATCCCGGGTGGGATGGTTAGTGGGCTGCTTCTGTTTGTGGGCTCAATTGCCAGCGCCAGCCCTTTTCTATTTCTTTATCTTTTTTCTTTTTCTGTTTGAATTTCCAGGAAACATTTTCAAATGATTTCAAATGTGTTTCAATTTAAACTATCTCTGGATTTTTATAAAGTGAAACTTGCACATTTTTAAGTATAAAACCATGCTGTTTCACCAAACTTTCTTTGGTCTTTTGGAGTTTTAAAAGAAACAGTGCCTTTACCAAACTTTTAATAAAGATATAAAAATGGTTTCAAAGTCATATTTTGTTTTGAAAATTTTGTCCAAGCTTTTTGAATACATCAATCAACCATAATATCAAATACATTTTGTTTAAAACAAACAATCTCATATTAGAGAGTAGCATTTGGGTGAATGCTTTGCTTACATAAAATAATAAGCATTCAAATGCTTCTGTTTTTGTAATGACTTTGAAAATGATCCTAAAATGATTATGAATGCATGGATGATATGCAAGCTTTGAAAACATGATTTTAGGGATGTTTCAAATCTAATCCCCTTAAGGTGAATCTCTCCCTCGAGATTCGGATTGGCTAACAAATAGGTGAGGGTGGTCTTTCTGAAGATCATCTTCTCTTTCCCATGTTGCTTCTTCTTCGGAATGATGGTTCCACTGTACTTTGCAGAACTTGATAGTCTTTGTCCGAGTAACTCTTTCTGCAGTCTCAAGAATCTTGATAAGGTCTTCTTCATAAGGGAGATCACTTTCCAATTGGACCTCCTCCAAAGGTATAGTATCTTTGAAAGAAGTCTCTTCCATCTCTGGATGGCATTTTTTTAGCTGACTCACATGAAACACATTGTGAACGGCACACTATGATTCTGGTAACTCAATCTCATAAGCTACTTCTCCTTTACGACTCAGAATATTGAACGGTCCAACATATCTTGGGGCCAATTTTCCTTTGACTCCAAATCTCTTCACTCCACGAAGTGGTGACACTCTAAGATAAGCTCTATCACCCACTTCATAGGTGACTTCTCTACACTTAGGATATGCGTAGATCTTCTGTCGGGACTGTGCTATCCTCAATCTGTCCTTTACTAGCTTGACTTTCTCTTCAGCCTCTTTGATTAGTTCTGGTCCGAACAAATTTCTTTCTCCCACACCATTCCATAGCAATGGGGTAGTACACTTTCTCCCATAGAGAAACTCGAATGGTTCCATCTCAATACTAGATTGATAGCTGTTGTTATAAGAGAATTTTGCGTAAGGCAGACTTTCATCCCAACTAGCTCCATAGTCTAGGGCACATGCCCTCAACATATCTTCTAGAATCTGGTTGGTCCTTTCTGTTTGTCCATCAGTCTGAGGATGAAAAGCAGTGCTGAATTCCAATCTCGTTCCCAATGACTCATGTAGTTGCCTCCAAAAATGAGAAGTGAACTGAGTTCCCATATCAGACACAATACTCTTGGGTACTCCATGCAGACACACAATCCTATTCATATAGATCTTGGCTAAATTATCACTTGTATAGGTTGTCTTCACCGGTATGAAATGAGCCACTTTAGTGAGGCGATCCACTACTACCCAAATAGAATCATATCCTGACCTGGTCCTTGGCAATCTGGTGATGAAATCCATGCCAATCTCGTCCCACTTCCAATCAGGAATAGGTAGTGGTTGTAGCAATCCTGCTGGTTTCTGATGTTCCGCTTTCACTCTACTACATACATCACACAAAGCAATATGTTCGGCGATGTACTTCTTGAGTTTATTCCACCAAAATCTTTCCTTCATATCCATGTACATTTTGGTGTTACCCGGATGAATGGAATATGGTGAGTTGTGTGCTTCCTGTAAAATCAGTTTTCGAAGTTCCGGATCTTGCGGAACACAGATACGTTTTCCATACCATAAAGTACCCTGTTCATCTTGATGGAATCATTTGGCTTTTCCCTTGCCAATCTTTTCCTTAATCTCTTCTATTTCTTTGTCCGTCTTTTGGGCTTCCTTGATCTTGTCCAACAATGTGGGTTGAACATCCAATGACATGAGATGTCCCTCAGGCACAATCTCCAATCTAAGGTCTCTAAATTGGGCACATAGATCATCTGGCAACTCTCCCTTAGTAAGGCCATTCACAAATACCTTACGGCTTAGAGCATCTGCTACAACATTTGCTTTACCGGGATGGTATTGTAAACTCAAGTCATAGTCCTTGATGAGTTCTAGCCATCTTCTTTGTCTCATGTTGATTTCTTTCTGAGTGAAGATATACTTCAAACTTTTGTGATCTGTGAACACTTCACATCGCTTTCCCAAAAGATAATGTCTCCATGTTTTAACTGCATGGACAACAGAGGCTAACTCTAAATCATGAGTAGGATAATTTACCTCATGAGTTTTGAGTTGTCTCGAGGCATAAGCCACAACTTTCCCTTCTTGCATTAGAACTGCACCTAATCCATGATGAGATGCATCACAATACACTTGGAAATCTTTTTCCAAATCTGGCAGACATAGGACTGGTGCTGTCACTAGTCTCTTCTTCAACTCTTGGAAACTGAGTTCACATCCTTCAGTCCAAGCAAATTTCTTGTCTTTCTTTAGTAACTCCGTCATTGGCTTAGCTACCTTGGAGAAATTCTTAATGAATCTTCTGTAGTATCCTGCCAAGCCAAGGAAACTACAAACTTCCTTTACTGACTTAGGAGATTCCCATTCAGATACAGATGACACTTTTGCGGGGTCAACTGCTACACCATCTCCTGACACAACGTGTCCAAGAAATCCAACTTCATTCAACCAGAATTCACACTTGCTGAATTTGGCATACAGCTTATGCTCTCTAAGCTTCTCAAGTATCAAACACAAATGTCCTTCATGCTCTTCTTTGCTTTTGGAGTAGATCAAAATGTCATCGATGAAAACGACAACAAACTTGTCAAGGAACTCCATGAACACCTTGTTCATCATATTCATGAAGTAAGCTGGTGCATTGGTCAATCCAAATGGCATCACGGTGTACTCATACAATCCATACCTAGTGGTGAAAGCTGTCTTAGGTATGTCTTGTTCTCTTATCTTAAGCTGGAAATAACCTGACCGTAGATCAATCTTTGAGAACACACATGCTCCTTTTAGCTGATCAAACAAGTCATTAATTCTGGGCAAAGGATATTTGTTCTTGATAGTCACCTCATTGAGTATCCCATAATCTATGCATAACCTTTGACTTCTATCTTTATTTTCTACAAACAAGACTGGTGCTCCCCAGGATGAAGAACTTGGTTGAATAAACCCTTTCTTCAACTGTTCTCCAAGTTGTTTCTTGAGTTCTTTCAACTCATCAACTGGCATCTTGTAAGGTCTCTTTGCTATTGGTCCTGATCCTGGCAGCAAGTCAAACAAAAATTCCACATCCCTATCTGGAGGCATTCCAGGCAATTCTTCTGGAAACACATCCGGATATTCACTCACAATTGGCACACTGTCTATGCTAACCCCCTTAAGAGAATTTAGCTTACTTCCTTTTGATTCAAAGTTAGAATTGAATCTTATCCGTTTCTTTTCCGGGGTTGTGAGTGCGACAGTACGATTGGCACAATCTAGTAATCCTTCATGCTTGGTCATCTAGTCCATTCTCAAAATTACATCCAATCCTTGGGAATCTAGAATTATCAGACTCACTGGAAACTTATGCTTCCCAAATTCTATCACTAGATTACGACATCCAAGACTTACTATCATATCTCCACCGGGAGAACTTACTTTTATTGGGCACCCAATATTTTCTGTTGGAAACACATTTCTATCAACAAATTCTTTTGATATGAATGAATGTGATGCACCAGTATCAAAAAGAACAAGTGCTGGAATAGAATTGAGTTTGAACTTACTAGCCACAGCATCGGACTCCTCATAAATCTCTTCCACATTGATGTGGTTCACTTGTCCCTTCTGGAAAGGGTTGGGCTTGTTGGGTCCTTCAACTTTCTTTTTTGGGCACTCATTTGCATAATGCCCCATCTTCTTACAGTTTAAACATTCAACCTGACTGATATCTCTCTTTGCAGGCTGACTGCCACTTCCACTTCCACCTCCACTGTGGTGACTCTTGTGTCCACCCTTGTGGTTCTTGTACTTGTCATTATCATGACTACGGTGATGCTTGTTGTCATGATGGCGGTTGTGGCTGTGGTGGTTATTGTATTTTACATGTTTGTGGGATCCAGAACTCCCACTATCATCATGATGGGAACACTTGTGAGACGATCCCGAGCTGTGCTTATCAGAGTTGTGCTTCCTCTTTCTGCTTTCAACTTCTTTGATCTTGTTCTCCAAGATGGTAGCCTTGTCACAAAGGGACTGGTAGGTGGGGACATAAGCAACAGTTAGCTGCAAATTCAGTTCATCGTTTAGTCCTTCGAGGAACTTCTCTTTCCTCTTGGCATCGGTATCCACTTCATCCGGTGCATAATGCGCCAGATTGTTGAACTCCTCAATATATTCAGCCACGCTGCGGTGGCGCTACTTCAGGTTATGGAACTCCTTCTTCTTCAAACTCATCACTCCGGATGAGATGTGAGCTGTACGGAAACCATCTTCAAAGATAGACCATGTCACATCCTCAATGGGAGTGGTGATCTGAAAGTTATCCCACCAAGTAGCTGCTGGCCCTTCCAACAGATGTGCTGCAAACCTGACTTTCTCCTCGTCGGTGCAGCCGACAGCTACCAAATCCTTGTTCACTGAACGTAGACAATCATTGGCCACCATGGGATCAGTAGTTCCTGAGAACTTTGCAGGCCTCAGTCTTAGGAATCTGGTGAGCATGTCAAATCCTGGTGGATTATTCTGATTGTTGTTGTTGTTGTTATTGTTGTTGTTGTTGTTGTTGTTGTTGTTGTTGTTGTTGTTGTTCTGATCGCATGAAATTGGTCAAGATTCATCAGCATCAATGTCTTGTCATCAGCTGTTGCATCTCGGGGGTGACATTGTTGTTGTTCGGGTTGGGGTTGGCACGTCGAGGAGGCACCTGTGGTTTTCAATAAGGATAAGAATGAGATACCCATAGATGCTTAACATGCCCAATACATCACATAGACAATCACCAAACAAGCATCAAAATAATATAAAGTTCAACAACATAAACAACAAGTTTGAAAAGCAAACACACTCTGTAGAATAGTTGGACACTCTGTAGAGATTGTACACTTTCACCACAACATTCGATACATCCGTCAGGAACAAATCCTGAATTCACCATACTCGGTCATGGATAATCAATCCTAACCTTTCAATTACACGCCCTAGTATAGGCACCTCTCTTGTGAGTTTGGCCTCCCAACCATGACCAACTGTCATCTTGGGTACTACACAGGTGGACAATCCTCACAAGGTAGCCTCAGCTCAGACCTTGGCCGTGAGGGAACCCATACTAAGGTATATAAATTTCTAGTCAAGCCCTACCCAATTTTCGAGTATTGTGGTTGTACGGTAAAATTGGAATGGTATCGCATCCAAACAACCATC
This sequence comes from Avena insularis, assembly GCA_023614405.1. Taxonomy (NCBI): domain Eukaryota; kingdom Viridiplantae; phylum Streptophyta; class Magnoliopsida; order Poales; family Poaceae; genus Avena; species Avena insularis. The sequence continues at coordinate 20,951,551 of CM042689.1, read as the reverse complement.
AGTTTTAAAAAGGGTTAAGGCTCATGCCTCAACATTTTCATCATCAAAATCATCTGGGGTTCAGAAACACATGTCAAAACATTTTAGTAGAATGACTCATAATTCTAAGGTTTTCATAACCATTTTCACCAAGTATTCCCATCTAAAGTTGATCAAGCTTTATGCTTAGCACTAGCATCTACAAGTGGTTGTGACTACTAATGAGGGGTGGTAAACAAGGGGGATTTGCTAAGTTCAATCTCATGCCTTAGGATGACATCAAGATTATCTAACTTAGGCCAAATTTTATGCTCTTTATGCTACCTTCCAATATCTTTCTAGTATATACAATTCACTATGTAAACTCTAAGAGAAAGATTTGATAAAGAAATAAAGTATAAAGCTTGTAAGTAAAACTAGGATTGGGTATCATCAAACGTGTCTAACCAAGCATGCTTAATGCATTGCATAGGTGATCTAACTTTCATAGTTGAAGTGTTAGCTTGCCTTGTGCAGATCAGTGGTTGAAGTTCTCCTCGGCTTCTTCCTCATAGTATCCTCCTTCCTCCTCGTATCCTTGATCGGTACTAGCGTCTATAAATAAATACGAGGTACACAATCACCAAACAATACTTAACTATTTTCAATCATCACACAAAGGTGCACTATAGATGATCTAGCATCATCACTTAACATTACAAGATTAAAGCATTTGTCTTATTTATTTTAAATTGGAGAAAAGTAATTTCTACTCATTGAAAAACTACTTAAGATTTAATATTCTCCAACTCAAACATGGAATCATGTTGACACATGTCATCACCACATATTTCAGTACATGGGAAAGTGATTTAAAGTGGTGTCACAATTTAATAAGGTTTAACCTTTTTATTTTAAATAAATAGAGTGACTAGAAATGCCTATGTGGAATTCTTTTATTACTTGAACATTATTTCTATAAGTAAACCCATATGTTTTTATATATTCTGAAAGGTATGATCAGATGTGATTTTTGAGAGTTGGAATCAACTCAAAATCTTTTATGGTTGAATTTTGAAAAATGTTTGAATGCAGAAAAGCTTCTGCCTTGTTATTTTTACTAAGGTTGATCCACAGATCCAAATGATTTGAATCCAACAGGCTTGGATTAAGCATTTCAGTACCTTTCTAACAAAATTGGTTTCATGCATTTTGGTTCATTGAATCGAGCTGGGTTGATTTTTGAATCTATGTACAGAACTGTGTTTGAAATTAAATGGAAAAATATAAATTTAAACTGTTGGATCATGCGGGAGACGTTAATGGGCCGGCCTAGTGTCAATCCGCAGCGCGGGGCTCAGCTGACAGGGGGATCTACCAGTCAGTGGCTCATAACGCGCGAAGTGGTACGGGGCGGTGTGGGACGTTGGATTAGAGTGGGGATCAACGACTGTGGATCGTTGTCGATGACGGACCTGTCGCCGGCGAGCTCTAACCCTAGCGGCTCGGTGGGGTGCATAGGGGGTGTACCAGGGCTCCAGCGATGACGGCGAGGCGGGCAAACGAACTGGTGGTCGACGGCGAGCTCAGGGACAGTCGAGGCAGCTCCGGGGGTGGTCGCAATCAGCGGTGCCCTTCTCTTCTAGAGGCGGCCTGCTCTGGTACAATTCCGGCGAGCTGCTGCTCCCCATGCTCCAGCTAGAGGTGTGGGACAATCAGTGAGGTGAGGGGAGTGAAGTGGTGTGCTGCAAACGGCTGGGGGTACCCTCCTTTTATAGGCTCGACGGTGAGACCGAGAGGGATGGGCAGGCGATGGTGGCGACATGGCTACGGGCTGCTAGCGGCATGGCTGAGGGTGGCGATCAACGCGTGGTCTCCTGGCGGTGCTCTAGGATGTTATTGCGGGCTTAGGGGCGGTGGTAAGCAGTCGGGCGGTGCTGGCGCTCTGAGCGGCAGAGACGGCGGCTTCGACGGCGAGCGATGGCTGGGAGGAGTTGGATGGCGAATGGGGTGTCTGGCGTGCTCCCTGGGTCGTGGCGACGCAGTGGGCACGGGCTGCGGTCGAGTGGCGGCTTGTGCACGCGTGCCGGGTGCGGCGCTCTGGCGCGTGCTCGACATGGCGCGGTGGCACTGGGCGCGGGGATTTCTCGGTGATCCACGGCTGGGAATGGCTCGGGACAGTGGGCGGCGGTGAGGTGCTAGCTATCTCCCAGACAAGGCGAGAGAGGGGGAGGCGGTCTGTTGCGGCGGTGACCAAGTTGGCCGGCGAGGTGGGGCTCGGCTTGGCATGGCCATGCTGCTAGGAGGTAGGGGATGGGGTAGTTAGGCCCTGGTTTGATCCAGAGGAGACAATGTGATCAAATGAAGGTCAAATGGGAGACAAGTTTGGCCAGAACACTATTCAAAATAGTGAAATTGATTTGGTTTAAATTCTGCCTGCCAAGTGTTTGATGAAATGGCCGCAAGAAACTTCCTTTTGAATTTTGAAAAGATTTTTGGTGGGTGTGCTAGGCATAAGCTTGAGACTCTGTGGTTGCTTGGGTTTTGAAAATTAAGCTTGTTTGAGTGGTTTTTGAAATAGTGGGATCTTCCCATATGACATAGATTCAATTTTAAACTGTCATTTAAACTTAGCATTTGAATGTGTTTGGAAGATCACAAAGTGGGCCTTGGTACCTCATTATGTGTACTAGAAAGGGGTGCAAAGATCCACAATTGTTTCTGTTAAGTTTTGAGTACTAGGAATAGCCAAAGTAGGCATGATAGTTAATTTGGCAAAAATGACCATTCGCTTCATTTATTTACTTTGAGTTGTTTTTCTTTGGGAAAAGTTTGGGAATGATGTAGATGATGTTTATTTCACCTAAGAATCATTTTACAAGCAAAGAATCACAGAACCATGGCAATTCAAATGAACTCCTAATTTAATACACATACACATGGATGCTTTCATATTTTGAGATGGAGAAGTTTTTGTTAACCCTAATTTTGATGATTTGGATCTTGATTAACTTGGATTAAAGTTTTGGGATGCTACAGGGGAGTCCTCGAGCTCTTACCAGGATGAAGGGGCCACCTCGTCGTACTACGGAGGTGCACCTTCTTGGTCACCATGGAGTTGAGCCCCACTTAGGCCAAAAGCCTAAGCTTGTGGGGAGGTATACCGACATCACACTCATCTATATATCATGTTCGGTCGGTTCTTTGTATATCCATTGTTTCGTTTTCTTTTTGGTTCTTGCTGCTGCTTTCTCAAAAAACACAAAAATACCAAAAATATTTTCGTTGTTTCTCTTGGTTTGTTTCATTGCTTTTTAGCTTTGGTTTGCCTTAAAGAAAAATCCAAAAAGATTTTTGTAAGATCCCTCCTTTATAAAGGAAAAAAGGATCCCTGTGATTGCAATGATAGTCCCTGGATTAATGCTAGCATCCACAGTTTAAGATGAAGTACACAGAAACAAAGGTCATTATTACAGGCATTCCAGAGACAAACATAGTCTTTACAACTCCAAGGCCACAGGCCTAGTACAAGAGTTTGAATAAGTAAATAAATAAAAGTCTTCATCTTCATGTGCCACAGGCAAACAGTTGAGTGTAGACTCATGACTCCTAATCCTCATCAGAGTAACCTGCAACATCACAAGTTACAGCCACAGTGGGTCAATACATTGGAATAGTATTGGAAAGTGATACCTTAGTATAATTTAGGTGGACTATATTACTATATGCAATTTGGCTAAGTGTAGCTTGGCTTGCTTTTCTCAAAATAGGTTTTGCCTATTAGTTGAAATCACTAAGTTTTTCTTTGTCAAAACTTTTCCCAAGGAACCACCAATAGACATTGAGGTCCTTCACCCTTGTTCACCCACAAGTTTTTTTACTTAGAAATTGGGATGAGGAGATTCTTGATAGCTTCCATGTCTTGATGCTCAAGTTGTCCTTTTCCAGGGACATGGCTAAGTACTTAGGTTTTTCCATCTACAGAGGTTGTGCACTTTCCCCACTGACTTGATTTTCACCAAGACAGACCTTTCGTAAGCCTTCCTTAGACCAAATGGACGGCTCCAACCTATCATCCCACTACCACCAACTGTCCAAATGACTAAGTTCTAGCAACTTATGTGATCCAGGCAGAGCCCATATTGCCAAGTGGCTGCACTAGAAGCTTCTCAACACTTGGCCTCTAAAATCTCTTTGTTCCTGGGTGGCTTTCCACAAGTGAGATACACAAGGTAAACCATAGAAATGGGCCTTGTGTAACCACTCAACATAAACCAAACCTTCCATTCCACCCAGGTGTTTCATTTACTTAGTTGTTTTATTAGGCAAAACACAAGTCCAAAAGACTTCGAAATATTTTCATCATAGCATGTATATATTCCACCAACCCTTGGTTGCTACTAGCTAGGCTAAGCATGGCATAGATAGTATCTTAACTTAGAAATTTCTAGCAATTCTACATCTACTAGGATTTCCCAACATGGCATATAAGCAAAATATAACATGCAAGTCTAACAAAATATTTATAATGCTTAGTAGAAAACATAGGGATAAAAATATTCATGAAGCACCACTTGCCTTGGTAGTTTGGAGAGTAGCTACACTCCTCACAATCACAATCACTAGCACCAAAATCTACACAAAGAATTATAGCAACAATCATATACAAAACATATACAATCAAAAATATATGCATGCATGCAAAATGATATGTGATGATTTTTAAAACTCAACCAGGCAAGTATACAGTACTGGTTCATAAACAAGTTAAAAACTTGCCAAACAACATTTAAATAAACCCTAAAACAATTCTTAAACAATTCATATACTCAAATTAGCCCTACACAAGTTTCTGCAAATAAAACCATTTTAACAGAAGCAAAACATTAAACACATTGAATATTTAGAAAAAGATTGCTCTCCTGATTCCAAGGGTATAAAATTTGTCAAATTCTAACGTGGGGATCAAAAGTTATAGCCAAAACAAATTTAAACATCTAATAGATTCAAATCCTGTTTTTAAACTCTAACAGATGCCACGCGTCTTAATCTTATTGGCACGTACCGGTTCGTGTTGGATCACGCTTCTGAGCCGCTGGATCTGACTTAATCGCATGGCTCAGATCTAAACTTAACGCTTCGCTCGCGTTCTATCCTACCCGCAAGATCTAGATCTAACGGCGCACAACACTCTGACCATCTAGTGGTGGCGCTGGCAGCGGCTACTGGCGGCGGCGAGCTCTGCCTACGGCGGCGCGGCGCTACAGATGGCTAGGGGGTCGTCGGAGACGCTTACCAGAAATGCGACGACATGCTGATGCTCAACCTGGCGACGGCTTGGCAAGGGGCGCACTGACATAGTCGCTGGAGCTCGTCGGAGTTGCGGGCGGCGTCTGTTGCTTAATGTCGAGGTCGTTGCCGAGGCTCTGCGTCGACCTAGCACAAGCCAGAGGGTTTAGAAGACACGCAAGGGTCTGGCGAACAGGACAGTACCAAAGGGGAGGCAAGGGGCGCACGATTCTTACCGCTATTGCTCGTCGGAGTCGAGCGACGGCTCTGGTGGTTGCGGGTGTGAACAAAGACGGCGTCTTGGGTCACGAGCAGGCAAACCAGGAGTGTTAGCAGATGCGCAAGGACGTGGCGGTCACGCTCGTTTGAACCAGAGGAAGAGGGGCGGTCGGGGCTTACCGAGATTCGTCGCTGGAGCTGTTCTGTCTGCGGTGGCGCAAAGGCAATTGCGGGCAGCCTGGGGGCGTAGAGGTGGCGCTAGTTGAGGGGAAATGGCCGCGGTGCAGAGGGGATCTTATAGCCAGAGCGGGGGCGAGGATCGCGCGGCGTATCAATGGCAATTAAGCGCGCAGTAATAGCGGCGAGGTAACGGCGGAGCGAGCGTCGCGGTAGCGTGATTGGCACGGCAATGACGTGGTCGCAGGGTCCACTCGTCAGCGAGTTAAACAGCGAGGGGGTAGGGTCGTGCAGTCAGTGACCTGGGGGTGTGTCTGCGGGTGAGCGAGAGAGAGGGAGACCCCGGGTGGGCTTAGTGGGCTGGATTAGCAGCTGGGCTCAATTGCTGGCGCTGGCCTTTTTCTATTTCTTTTCTCTTTTTCTTTTTCTGTTTTGATTTTCTGGAATGAATTTCAATTCCAAATCAAAGGATTTTGAATTTCCAATCTTTTCTGAATTTTGTAAAGTGTAACCCTCATGCTTTTGGGCATAAAACCATGTGGTCCCTCTGTACTTGCTTGGTCCCTTTGAATAAACAAAAATAAACAGTGCTATAGCACTTGATTTGAAAATGTTTTGAAGATGGTTTTGAAACAATATTTGTTTTGTAAATTTTTGTCCAAACTCCTCATTCAATCCACACAACAAGGAAGCAAACAAAACTTAGTTTAAAACACTTATGCTCTCAATTGAGAGTAGTACTTGATCAATGTTTGCTCACATAAAATAATAGCACTAAGTGCTTCTGTTTTCTTGAAATGAGTTTGGAAAATGATCCCTAAATTATATGCATGCATGTGTGATATGCAATATTTGGAATCATGATTTTAGGGATGTTACAATTTTGCTTTGTTTGTTTTTGCTTTGTTTGCTTGTTTGAAAAATCAAAAAACACTAAAAATATTTGCTGTTCTTCTTTGGTTTTGTGACTTCTTTGCAGGGTTCCATCCTTAGTGGAGTTTGGTTTCATGTTATTATTCAAGTCACATAAGTGAAGGGCAATAATGAAGATTAAGACAACTTGAGGTGTGGTAAGAGGCTAGTAACGAACTCTATTTGTTTTCATTTTTGTACATATAATCATCATTGTGAGCATGCTTAGTCTGTTCATGTAAGGGGTATGTTACTAATGGATGCTCAGTAGTTCTTGCTTGTTTGTGATTAGCTCCAGCTTGCTAATAGTTTGTAGCTTGTCATATGAATGTTTGCTTGCATTGTTTTATTCATATTTTGGTATGATATTGTGGTATCCTCCTCTGAAAGTTTCATGTGATTCGACTTGGCACATGCTCACACATGCAAATGACTAAACAATAGTCAGTAAGCCTTGATGATTTATTTTGCTTTAGAGTTCTTGTATCACTTTCATGCCATAATTAGTCCTGTTTTGTTGCAAGCATGATTATGACAATTATTTCACTCTCGTTTATCGCTCCCTCTCTTTTGCTAGCCTTCACTTGCACTGAGTATGAGCTCTACTTGTGCATCCAACTCCCCAAAACCAATATTGCCAACAGTGTCCACCATACCTACCTATTAGCATCATTTGCTATTCAGTGTATATTCATTATGCCTTGTTTTCTTCCAAATAAAATGTTTGACTGCTTTGAGAAAGTTAGTTAGTAAAGCTCTCACGAACTTGATGGCACACTTTATTTCTTGCACTTAATAATCCTGAACCATTGTGACCTGTCCATGAAAGTTATATGCTTGCAAATTATAGGTCGAGTTAGCGTAATCTGTTTGTCATGAGGAACGCTTTCAACACTTATGGATACATATCCAGTTGATACCTTGCTCTTTTGTTTGTGGATGTCGTCGTTGTGAAATAAAAGGGGAGCTTGTGAGTTCATGGAGTATATATATGTGTTAGAGAAACGCCTGGGCTGCTAGCCTAAGCCATGCCTAATCATTGTGGAAACTTGCAGCATTACAATAGTGAGCATCCGTGAATCATCATCAATAAAAATCTATGCAAATAGTAAATAAAAGATAGCTGAGATGCTCATTGTCTCCATGCCTTGTCATTTTGATCACGGGATAGCTCCTGTATCATCTGCAAGGGGTACCCCGTTGGCGGTTCTCTATGATATGCATGTATTTACAATGACAATAACTTACAAGTGACCAAAGTTGAGTAGCATGCGGAGTGTCCCTCGTACTCAAGGGACATGAGATTTCCAGTTTATGGTCTGTCAAGCATATAACTCATATTGGACCTCACTTTCACCTTAACCACATGAAGATGCCTATGATAGGGGCAATGATAGATAAAAGCTAACGAGTACCTTACTTTCAACATTTGGAAGCCTTTTAAACCTTTCAAAACCTTTTCACCTCCATGTTGAGTCACCACTTATTCTACGAGCACCTTCTTGAGAGCATTGTTGTCATTCTTGTGTTTGTCTCAAAACTTGGTTGATTATGTCATGACTTTGATGCTTATATCTTTGATATCTTTACTTCTAGTCTTCATCTGAACTTCGGAGGTGCCTTGGCATTTATATTGTGCTCTAAAAACAAAGGCAAGCGAGATACCACTCTATCATACCTTTTTATGAGCATTGCAATGTTTCTTATGTTTATGTTGCATGCTACTTATTATTATTGAGTTGGTTTCTCTTCATAGCTTGCAATGACTATTGAGTAGACTTAGTTGCATACTTCTTATTATGATTGGTTTAAGTATCTACTCCTGTGCTGAGAATATATACATCATATGAAGCAAATGTGTTCGTGAAAGTTCTTTTATCGCACTCGGTTTTCAACTGAATTGCTTGAGGACAAGCAATAAGATAAGCTTAGGGGAAGTTGATACGTCCAAAACGTATCTACTTTCCCGAACACTTTTTTTATTGTTTCTCCTCTAAAATTGTGTGATTTGGATACAACTAACACGGACTGACGCTGTTTTCAGCAGAATTACCTTGGTGTCTAGTTTTTGTGCATAAAATCAACTATCAGGAAAAATCCCGGAAATTATGCCAAAAATCCTATTTCACCAGAAGATCCACGGAGCCAGAATACGAGACGTAGGGGAGCCCTGGGTGGCCCACACCCCCTGCCGCGCGGGTGGGCCCACACCGCGCCCAGGAGGGGTGTGGCCAGCCCAGGAACCCCCTCGGCCTCTCTCTTCGCCTATAAGATGCCTTCTGACCTAAAAACTCAAGGGGGGTTCGACGTTTTTCCAGAAAGAGTTCCGCTGCGCCGCTACCACCAGAAGCTGCGATTCGGAACCAGAAACTCCGTTCTGGCACCCTGCCGGGACGGGGAATTTGGGGAGGATCATCGCCATCGTCATCACCAACGCCTCTTCATCAACCATCAATGTTTCCCTCATCCATGAGTGAGTAATCCCCCGCTGTAGGCTATGGGGATGGTAGGGATTGGATGAGTTCTATCATGTAATCGAATAAGATTGTTAGGGCATAGTGCCTAGTATCTCTATTAGTGCTATTTGATTTTGTTGCAACTTGTTGTGCTTAATGCTTGTCACTAGGGCCCGAGTGACATGATTTTAGATCTAAACTTATTATTGAATCATTATGATAGTATTTTTTGTGATCTTATCTGCAAGTTGTGTACACATATCATTGTCCGGATCTAAAGGCCCCGAAGTGATAGAAATTGGGACAACCGGAGGGGATGGCTGTGGTGTGAGGATCACATGTGTTCACAGAGTGTTAATGCTTTTCTCCGGTGCTCTATTAAAAGGAGCACCTTAATTGCCAGTAGTTACCTAGAGGCCCCACTGCCACGGGCTGGCAGGACAAAAGATGTTGTGCGAGTTCTCATTGCGAGCACGTATGACTATATATGGAGCACATGCCTAGGATTGTTTAGTACTTGGATGCTTATTATTATTTATTTGAAATTGCCCTAGATCTTGGATGCTTATTATTATTTATTTGGAGCACATGTTTAGACTCGTCCATGCAACGCCTGTCCATCCATCCCTATGTCTACCGCGCTCATATCCTACTATTTGCTATTACAGTTACTTTTGCTCCTGTTCCACTGTTGTTTTTGCTATTACAAACTGTTGCTACTAATAAACTTCTATGAGCAAGAACTATTTCCAGGTGCAGCTGAATTGACAACTCAGTTGTTAAGGCTTGCAAGTATTCTTTGGCTCCCCTTGTATCGAATCAATAAATTGGGTAATACTACCCGCGAAGACAGTTGCGACCCCCTATACTTGTGGGTCATCAACAACCTTACTGTTCGTTGGGGACAGTTGCGACCCCCTATTTTGTTCCTAAAACTAAAAGAAGAAAAGAATGATGAAAAGAGAGAATTTATCCTTGAAACTTTACTAAAATAGTTCCATGATGTAGCTAACGAAGCCGAAAAAGTCTTTGAGCGTTTTAATATGCTAGGCTCATGTGTAGATGTTTGATATGTCAGAAACGTGTTTATAATTTTTGATGCTCCATGCTTGTTTAGTATCTACTTTGCTTTGCTTTGTCTTCACTTTGAGGTGCTTTTTACATGTTTTCTGGTACTAACCTATTAACAAGTTGTCATAGTGCATGTTGCCTGTTTTCTGCTATTTTTGGTTCCAGAAAAGCTAGTAAGGAAATATTCTCGGAATTGGACAGGACAAATGTCAAAGTCAATAACTTTCTGTGGGGAATAAGAAGTCCAGAGGGGAGATGGAGAGGTGTGCCGGGGCAGCCACACCCCCCTAGGCGCGGGGTAGGGTGTGGGGCCCCTGGCCACCGCCTCGGCCTCCCCCTTCGCCTATAAGAAGCCCCTGATACAGAAACCGTAAGGACCCGATCAATATTCCATGAAACCTTTTGTAGCCGCCACCAACGTCGTCCCTAGATCAAGGGGATCTTAAGTTCTTCCCGACACCCCTCCGGAGGGGAGATCATCCCGGAGGCCTTCTCCCCGGTATGATGCGTGAGTAGTTCCACCTTGGACTATGGGTCCATGTAGTAGCTAGATGGTTGTATCTCCTCCTTTTGCTTTCATGTATAGATCTTGTGAGCTCCATTCATGATCAAGATCTAATCTATTTGTAATCATGCATGTTGTGTTTGCGGGGATCCGATGGATATTGAGATTATTATGTTGGTTTGATTAATGGTTTTGTCTTTATGATTCTATCTTATCTATGTTGTTTGTGATCTTCCATGCTCTCCGTTGTTAGTAGCTATCTTGGCCAAGTAGTTGCTAGTGACTCCAAGAGGGGGTATTTATGATCGATAGTGGGTTCATGCCTCTAGTTTCCAACGGAAGTGACAAAAATCTCTTCGGTTGTAGATGTGCTGTTGCTACTAGGGAGAAAACAACGGTATCTTGATCATGGAACATGTGAACTGTTTACCTTACACACTTTGCTTAAAGCATTTGTCAGTTGCTTGCAACTTAATACTGGAGGGGGTTCAGATGATAACCTGAAGGTGGACTTCTAGTCATAGATTCTTGTCGTCGAGAACTCAGACAAGCGCACGGCGGCGGAAGCGCGAGCGAGCGCAGAGGCGAGAGGAAGAAGAAGGGCGCGGACGAACGAAAGGAGGAAAGTAAATCCCTCAGCGCCGCGCCCCTCTTTATAACCGTGCTACCTGCAAGGTAGTGGGATCGTGGGTGAGGTGGTTGACCGTGTAGATCGTGTACGTAGTGCCAACGCACGATGATGAGTGGAACCACACCAGCAACCACACGATGGGAAAGAAAGCCACGATCCCCGATGGAAGCGATGGAACGGCGCCGACGGACAGGGCGGCCGCAAAGAATCGAGATCGACAATAAATACTGTAGAGGAACAAAAAACTAGAGAAACAATGATGAATAAGACACGTAGGACGAGGCGTACGCGAGAAGATACGATGATACCTCGGGCAACATAACTCGGAAACGAGGCAAAAGAAATCTCATGAAACTGATACGGCCCGGCCAAAGTTATTGGCAAGGCCATACCAGCTTCGGGGACTAATGTTTGGGAGATGACCTCGGGTAGGGTAAAGACGGGAAAAGACGAAAGGAGGTTGCCCGTCCAGTTTCCGAGTTACTGTCGGAGTCGGCCGAATCCTGTTGAGGTCGGCCAAGACAGGGAAGGGCAGGACCCTTATGATAAAGGCAAGGCATTACCCGGCCGGGATACTACGTAAGTCGGCCGGGTTAACCCGAGTAATCTTAATGCAGGTGAAGGACAAGCCGAGTTACGCGAGGTAAGGCCGAATAATACAAAGCTTGCAGGAGAAGGAGAAACCTAAAGTCAAACTCTAGCTGTAGGCTAGGAGGAATCTGAGCGGAGCCAAGCACAAGGGACAAAGGTGCAGAGTGACAGAGGGGCAAAAGAGGTCACGGAGGTGACAGTCCTGAAGCCCGAGGCACGCCGGAGGGGCCCTCTGGTGCCTTGCCGTCGTTAGAAGGGCGACAGGGAAAGGAGGGCGCTGAACTACTATTTTGGGACAAGCATATTCCTCGAATATGCTTGCCCCGTCAGCCCTAAAGGCACCCAAGGCTCTCCTTTATAAAGGGAGGCTTGGACCCAGAGGAAGGGATCGGCTCATTTTAGTACCGTTAGGCTGGTAAAGTTCTTCCTTTCTCCTTACATACAACTCGAGGAGCACTTGTAGCCCAAGGAAGGAGAAATAAAGATCTTTGCCTTAGTCTTCTGAGTGTAGAATTAACTGCATCATCCCACCCCAGATCCCACTAGCATCCATTGGCCCCTTACTTTAGCCTACCCATGGCATTTGCCGTGTCACCACCATGACAATGCAGTTGGATGGCGGTCTATGTATCTTGTTGTATTGCCCAATCGAATCTCATAGGGTCTTTCTGACTAGTAATTGCATTGTTATGCCTTCCTCAGTTCCTGTCAAATGCCCCGCTGTAATTTGTTTACCCTTCATGCCATGTTGTTTATCCAAGGAGAGCACTTCTAGTGAACTATGGACCCCGGTCTAATCTTTACCATTGATACATCTTCCACTATTACTTGTTTACTTGCTGCAAACCACCATTACCTTCCACACCATACATTTAATCCTTTGTTACAGCAACCGGTGAGATTGACAACCTCATTGTTAGTTGGGGCAAAGTCTTGAGTTTTTGTTGTTCAGGTCTCCGCGTTGCTTGCAACACCTGTGTGACGTTTCCTTCCTCCTACTAGTTCGATAACCTCAGTTTCTTACTAAGGGAAGACTTGCTGCTGTGCTGCTTCACTCCTTGGTCTTGGGGTTCCCAATAGGCTCCACATCAACTGAGCCATCAACAAGTTTTCTAGCGCTGTTGCTGGGGAGGCTAAGGATGTCTTCATTAGGGGAGTCCTCCACTTCCTTTCTCTTTACTTTGTTTTTAGTTTGCTTTGTTTCTTTTGCTTGGTTTTATTTGCCTCTTTTCAAAAAACCCAAAAAATTAGTCTAGTTTGGTTTGCTTTCTTTATTCAAAAACACAAAAAATTAGTTCCTGCTCTAGCTGCTGCTATTTTTGGCTTGCCCACCTGTGCCAAAATGAACTCTACTGAGAACACCAAGTTGTGTGACTTCACTAGCACCAACAACAATGATTTCCTAAGCACTCCTATTGCTCCACCTGCTCCTGATGCTACCTTTTATGAAATTAAGCCTGCTTTGTTGAATCTTGTGATGAGAGAGCAATTTTCTGGTGCTAGTTCTGATGATCCTGCTGCCCATCTCAATAGCTTTGTTGAACTTTGTGCGATGCAAAAGTATAAGGATGTAGATGGAGATATTATTAAGCTCAAGCTTTTTTCCTTTATCCTTGAGAGGAAAAGCTAAAGAATGGTTGTTATCTTTTCCTAAAAATAGTATTGATTCTTGGACTAAGTGTAAAGATGCTTTTATTGGAAAGTACTATCCTCCATCTAAGATTATATCTATGAGAAGTGACATCATGAAATTTAAACAACCTGATAGTGAACATGTTGCTCCATCTTGGGAAAGAATGAAATCTTTGGTTAAGAATTGCCCCACTCATGGACTCACTGCTTGGATGATTATCCAGACTTTTTATGCAGGTTTGAACTTTACCTCAAGAAATCTGTTGGATTCAACTGCTGGAGGTACCTTCATGGGCCTCACTTTGGGTGTTGCAATAAGGCTCCTTGATAATATGATGGTTATCTACTCTGAATGGCATGTTGAGAGAGCTCCACATGGTAAGAAGGTAAATTCTGTTGAGGAAACTTCCTCTTTGAATGATAAGATTGATGTTATTATGGCTATGCTTGTTAATGGTAAAGCTCATCTAGATCCTAATAGTGTTCCCTTAGCCTCCTTGGTTGATTAAGAAGATCAAGTTGATGTGAACTTCATTAGAAATAACAATTTCAACAACAATGCTTATAGGAGTAATTTTGGTGGTAACAATTATAGGCCTTATCCTCCTAATAATGGCAATTCCTATGGAAACTCTTACAATAATGCTAGAAGTGCCCCCTCTGAGCTTGAGGTCATTCTCAAACACTTTATTAGTAAAAAAACCACTTCCAATAAGGCTATAGAGGAAAAGCTTTTAAATGTTGAGAAAATATATCCTCTTTGTCTGAAGCTCAAACTTCCTTGATTAATAAAATGGCTACTAAACCTGAAACTATGGAAAGTACCTTTGCTTCCACTCATGCCATACAAGTTACTATTGATGAAAATGTTAGGTTAGCTCAACTTCATGCTAGGTGGGAAAGGGAAGCTAAAATTGATAGAAATAATAGTGTGTGCACCATCACCACTAAACCACAAGTAGTCCCTATTCCTCCTCATACTATGCCTAAGCCTATTGAGCTTACTACTAGTGATGCTAAGTTTGATTTTGATATTGATGGTTGCAATATTTCTAAAGTGATTATGTTCCTACAAAAGCTTGCTAGAAGTCCTGATGCTAGTGATATGCATGTTGCTTTCACTAAACATGACAAATGCTCTTGTTAAGATTAAGGAAGAGAAGCTAAAACACAAGGCTTCTATTCCTAAGAAAGTAGAAGATAGTTAGGAACCCATTATTAATATACAAGTGAATGACTTTTATCTCAAAGCTTCATGTTTTAAGATCCTCCCTTATAAAGGTAAGGATCCCTGTGATTGCAATGCTAGTCCCTGGATCAATTGCTAGCATCCATAGTTTAAGATGAAGTACACAGAAACAAAGGTCATTATTACATCGTCATTAGAGATAACATAGTCTTTTACAACTCCATGGCCATAGGCCTAATACAAGAGTTAAAACATAACAATATAAATAAAGTCTTCATCTTCATGTGCCACAGGCAAGCATGTTGTGTGTAGACTCATAACCCCTAATCATCATCAGAGTATCTTGCAACATCACAAGTTACAGCCACAGTGGGTCAATACATTGGAATAGTATTGGCAAGTGATACCTTAGTAGAATATTAACATCTAGTTACTACATGAATTTGGCTAAGTGTAGCTTAGGCTTGCTTTGCTCAAAATAGGTTTTAGCTATTAGTTGAAAACACTAAGTTTTTCTTTGGTAAAACTTTCCCAAGGAACCACCAATAGAAATTGGTGAACCTTTACCCTTGTTCAACCACAAGTTTTGACTTAGAAAAAATGGGATGAGGAGATTCTTGATAGCTTCCATGTCTTGATGCTCAAACTATCCAATACCAGGGACATGGCTAAGTACTTAGATTCTTCCATCTGCAGAGGTTGTGCACTTTCCCCACAAGACTTGATTTTCACCAAGACAGGATCTTTCAGAAGCCTTCCCTTAGACCAAAATGGACGCGCTCCAAACCTATCATTCCCCTACCACCAACTGTCCATTTGGCTAAGTTATTGCAACCTATATGATCCAGGAGGAGCCCATAATGCCATGTGGCTGCACTAGAAGCTTCTTAACATTTGGCATCTCAAATCCCTTTGTTCCTGGGTGGCAGTCCACTAGTGAGATACACAAGGTAAACCATAGAAATGGGCCGTGTGTAACCACTCAACCAAAATCCACCAAGCAATTACCATTCCACCCAGGTGTTTCATTCTCTTAGTTGTTTTATTAACAAAAACCATAAGTCAAAGACTTGACAATATTTTTCATAGCATGATTATATTCCACCCTTGGTTGCTATTAGCTAGGCTAAGCATCGCAATAACAAGTATCTTAACTTAAAGGAAATTCTAACATTACTACAACTACTAGGATTTCCCAAGCATAGCATATAGATACTTAGCAAAAGAATCATGCAACTCCTATACAAAATATTTCTAATGCATAGGTAAAATATTGGGATAAAAACATGAAGCACCACTTTCCTTGGGAGTTGGGAGAGTAGCAACAACAATCTTCACAACCACAATCACTATTAGCACCAAAATCTACACATAAAATAATAGCACCACATTCACATATCAAAATATACAAACAAAAATATATGAATGCATGCAAATGCCATGTGATGATTTCTTTAAATCAAACAAGACAAGTATACAGTACTGAATCACAAACAATAAAATTATACACCAAATAAACTTTATTTAGTCTTTAAATCATTTTTCAAATAATTTCTATACTCATATTAAGCCTATAGATGTCTCTGCAAAAATAATAAATTCTACAAAAGAAAAACATTAAACACATTGCATTAATGGGTATAATTCTTTCTCCTGATTCCAATGATATAAAATTTACAAAATTTGAACGTGTGGATCAAAAGTTATGAATTTTGCAAGTTTGATTCACTAATAGATCAAATTCAGATTTTTAAAACGAATAACAGGACACGTGGCAGCGTCTGATTGGACGATACCGCTTCGCACCGGATCACGCTCGCACACCGTTATATCTAAATTATAATCTAGTGGATCAAAACTCTCTGACCTAAAACCGGCGGCGCAGCTGGTTGATGGCGGCGGCGGCGTTGCTGCTGACGATGCTCCGGTGGTTCTAGGAAGCAAGGGAGGAAACAGAGGGGCTTACCGAGCTCGTGGGGTTGTCGCGGTGCTCGAGGTGGTCGAGGGAGGGACAGGGGCACACGGACTCAGTCGCTATTGCTCGTCGGAGAACCTACAACCATCGGTTACGGTCGCTCGTCGTTGTTGGCGAAGATATAGGTCGCGCCTAGCAAAAAGAATGGTGTCATTAGACGCGCACAAGTCTGGCGAACACGTGAGTATCAAAGAGAGAGAAGGGGGCGGTCGGGGCTTACGGGGAGAACTCGCCGGAGTGGACGCGGTCGTCGGTGGCGTTCTGGTGTTGACGCTGGCGAGACTTTGGATGGTCCTAGCATGCACCCTTGGGGTTAAACGATGCGCAAGGTTGTGGAGATCATTCTGGCAAGATAAAAAGGCAAGGGGCGAAGTGTGCTCACCGGAATTCACCGCCGGAGTTCGTTTGTACAGCGGCGGAGTGAGCTCAAATACGAGCAGCCTGGGGGAGACTGGGTGTGGGTGTTTGGGGGGAAAGGACAGCGATGAGGTGGGGATTAAATAGCCAGGGCAGGGGCGAAAATCTTGCAGTGAATCAATGCAATTGATCGAGGCAGTGAAGAGGAGGAAACGGCCGGCGACGACGTGTTCATCGCGTGGTTTCTAGGGAGGACGATGACGACGTGGCAATGGGGCCACTAGTCAGCGACCGGTTGGGTAGCGCGGGTGCGGTGAGAAAATCAGGAAGAGAGGGAAATCCCGGGTGGGATGGTTAGTGGGCTGCTTCTGTTTGTGGGCTCAATTGCCAGCGCCAGCCCTTTTCTATTTCTTTATCTTTTTTCTTTTTCTGTTTGAATTTCCAGGAAACATTTTCAAATGATTTCAAATGTGTTTCAATTTAAACTCTCTCTGGATTTTTATAAAGTGAAACTTGCACATTTTTAAGTATAAAACCATGCTGTTTCACCAAACTTGCTTTGGTCTTTTGGAGTTTTAAAAGAAACAGTGCCTTTACCAAACTTTTAATAAAGATATAAAAATGGTTTCAAAGTCATATTTTGTTTTGAAATTTTTGTCCAAGCTTTTTGAAAACATCAATCAACCATAAGATCAAATACATTTTGTTTAAAACAAACAATCTCATATTAGAGAGTAGCATTTGGGTCAATGCTTTGCTTACATAAAATAATAAGCATTCAAATGCTTCTGTTTTTGTAATGACTTTGAAAATGATCCTAAAATGATTATGAATGCATGGATGATATGCAAGCTTTGAAAACATGATTTTAGGGATGTTTCAAATCTAACCCCCTTAAGGTGAATCTTGCCCTCGAGATTCGGATTGGCTAGCAAATAGGTGAGGGTGGTATTTTCGAAGATCATCTTCTCTTTCCCATGTTGCTTATTCTTCGGAATGATGGTTCCACTGTACTTTGCAGAACTTGATAGTCTTTGTCCGAGTAACTCTTTCTACAGTCTCAAGAATCTTGATAGGTTTTTCTTCATAAGGGAGATCACTTTCCAATTGGACCTCCTCCAAAGGTATAGTATCTTTCAAAGAAGTCTCTTCCATCTCTGGATGGCATTTTTTTAGCTGACTCACATGAAACACATTATGAACGGCACACTATGATTCTGGTAACTCAATCTCATAAGCTACTTCTCCTTTACGACTCAAATCTTGAACGGTCCAACATATCTTGGGGCCAATTTTCCTTTGACTCCAAATCTCTTCACTCCACGAAGTGGTGACACTCTAAGATAAGCTCTATCACCCACTTCATAGGTGACTTCTCTACGCTTAGGATCTAAGTAGCTCTTCTGTCGGTACTGTGCTATCTGCAATTTGTCCTTTACTAGCTTGACTTTCTCTTCAGCCTCTTTGATTAGTTCTAGTCCGAACAAATTTCTTTCTCCCACACCATTCCATAGCAATGGGGTAGTACACTTTCTCCCATAGAGAAACTCAAATGGTGCCATCTCAATACTAGATTGATAGCTGTTGTTATAAGAGAATTTTGCGTAAGGCAGACTTTCATCCCAACTAGCTCCGTAGTCTAGGGCACATGCCCTCAACATATCTTCTAGAATCTGGTTGGTCCTTTCTGTCTGTCCATCAGTCTGAGGATGAAAAGCAGTGCTGAATTCCAATCTCGTTCCCAATGACTCATGTAGTTGCCTCCAAAAATGAGAAGTGAACTGAGTTCCCATATCAGACACAATACTCTTGGGTACTCCATGCAGACACACAATCCTATTCATATAGATCTTGGCTAACTTATCACTTGTATAGGTTGTCTTCACGGGTATGAAATGAGCCACTTTAGTGAGGAGATCCACTACTACCCAAATAGAATCATATCCTGACCTGGTCCTTGGTAATCTGGTGATGAAATCCATGCCAATCTCGTCCCACTTCCAATCAGGAATAGGTAGTGGTTGTAGCAATCCTGCTGGTTTCTGATGTTCCGCTTTCACTCTACTACATACATCACACAAAGAAATATGTTCGGTGATGTCCTTCTTGAGTTTATTCCACCAAAATCTTTCCTTCATATCCATGTACATTTTGGTGTTACCCGGATGAATGGAATATGGTGAGTTGTGTGCTTCCTGTAAAATCAGTTTCCGAAGTTCCGGATCTTGCGGAACGCAGATACGTTTTCCATACCATAAAGTACCCTGTTCATCTTCATGGAGTCATTTGGCTTTTCCCTTGCCAATCTTTTCCTTAATCTCTTCTATTTCCTTGTCCGTCTTTTGGGCTTCCTTGATATTGTCCAACAATGTGGGTTGAACATCCAATGACATGAGATGTCCCTCAGGCACAATCTCCAATCTAAGGTCTCTAAATTGGGCACACAGATCATCTGGCAACTATCCCTTAGTAAGGCCATTCACAAATACCTTACGGCTTAGAGCATCTGCTACAACATTTGCTTTACCGGGATGGTATTGTAAACTCAAGTCATAGTCCTTGATGAGTTCTAGCCATCTTCTTTGTCTCATGTTGATTTCTTTCTAAGTGAAGATATACTTCAAACTTTTGTGATATGTGAACACTTCACATCGCTTTCCCAAAAGATAATGTCTACATGTTTTAAGTGCATGGACAACAGAGGCTAACTCTAAATCATGAGTAGGATAATTTACCTCATGAGTTTTGAGTTGTCTCGAGGCATAAGCCACAACTTTCCCTTCTTGCATTAGAACTGCACCTAATCCATGATGAGATGCATCACAATACACTTGGAAATGTTTTTCCAAATCTGGCAGACATAGGACTGGTGCTATCACTAGTCTCTTCTTCAACTCTTGGAAACTGAGTTCACATCCTTCAGTCCAAGCAAATTTCTTGTCTTTCTTTAGTAACTCCGTCATTGGCTTAGCTACCTTGGAGAAATTCTCAATGAATCTTCTGCAGTATCCTGCCAAGACAAGGAAACTACGAACTTCCTTTACTGACTTAGGAGATTCCCATTCAGATACAGCTGACACTTTTGCGGGGTCAACTGCTACACCATCTCCTGACACAACGTGTACAAGAAATCCAACTTCATTCAACCAGAATTCACACTTGCTGAATTTGGCATACAACTTTTGCTCTCTAAGCTTCTCAAGTATCAAACGCAAATGTCCTTCATGCTCTTCTTTGCTTTTGGAGTAGATCAAAATGTCATCGATGAAAACGACAACAAACTTGTCAAGGAACTCCATGAACACCTTGTTCATCATATTCATGAAGTAAGCTGGTGCATTGGTTAATCCAAATGGCATCACGGTGTACTCATACAATCCATACCTAGTGGTGAAAGCTGTCTTAGGTATGTCTTGTTCTCTTATCTTAAGCTGAAAATAACCTGACCGTAGATCAATCTTTGAGAACACACAGGCTCCTTCTAGCTGATCAAACAAGTCATTAATTCTGGGCAAAGGATATTTGTTCTTGATAGTCACCTCATTGAGTATCCCATAATCAATGTATAACCTTTGACTTCTATCATTATTTTCTACAAACAAGACTGGTGCTCCCCAGGATGAAGAAATTGGTTGAATAAACCCTTTCTTCAACTGTTCTCCAAGTTGTTTATTGAGTTCTTTCAACTCATCAACTGACATCTTGTAAGGTCTCTTTGCTATTGGTCCTGATCCTGGTAGCAAGTCAATAAGAAATTCCACATCCCTATCTGGAGGCATTCCCGGCAATTCTTCCGGAAACACATCCGGATATTCACTCACAATTGGCACACTTTCTATGCTAACCCCCTTAAGAGAATTTAGCTTACTTCCTTTTGATTCAAAGTTAGACTTGAATCTTATCCGTTTCTTTTCCGGGGTTGTGAGTGCGACAGTTCGATTGGCACAATCTAGTAATCCTTCATGCTTGGTCATCCAGTCCATTCTCAAAATTACATCCAGTCCTTGGGAATCTAGAATTATCAGACTCACTGGAAACTTATGCTTCCCAAATTCTATCACTAGATTACGACATCCAAGACTTACTATCATATCTCCACCGGGAGAACTTACTTTTACTGGGAACCCAATATTTTCTGTTGGAAACACATTTCTATCAACAAATTCTTTTGATATGAATGAATGTGATGCACCAGTATCAAAAAGAACAAGTGCTGGAATAGAATTGAGTTTGAACTTACCAGCCACAGCATCGGACTCCTCATAAATCTCTTCCACATTGATGTGGTTCACTTGTCCCTTCTGGAAAGGGTTGGGCTTGTTGGGTCCTTCAACTTTCTTTTCTGGGCACTCATTTGCATAATGCCCCATCTTCTTACACTTGAAACATTCAACCTGACTGATATCTCTCTTTGCAGGCTGACTGCCACTTCCACTTCCACCTCCACTATGGTGACTCTTGTGTCCACCCTTGTGGTTCTTGTACTTGTCATTATCATGACTACGGTGATGCTTGTTGTCATGATGGCGGTTGTGGCTGTGGTGGTTATTGTATTTTACATGTTTGTGGGATCCAGAACTCCCACTATCATCATGATGGGAACACTTGTGAGATCCCAGTGCTTGTCAGAGTTGTGCTTCCTCTTTCTGCTTTCAACTTGTTTGATCTTGTTCTCCAAGATGGTAGCCTTGTCACAAAGGGACTGGTAGGTGGGGACATAAGCAACAGATAGCTGCAAATTCAGTTCATCGTTTAGTCCTTCGAGGAACTTCTCTTTCCTCTTGGCATCGGTATCCACTTCATCCGGTGCATAATGCGCCAGATTATTGAACTCCTCAATATATTCAGCCACGCTGCGGTGGCGCTACTTCAGGTTATGGAACTCCTTCTTCTTTAAACTCATCACTCCGGATGAGATGTGAGCTGTACGGAAACCATCTTCAAAGATAGCCCATGTCACATCCTCAATGGGAGTGGTGATCTGAAAGTTATCCCACCAAGTAGCTGCTGGCCCTTCCACCAGATGTGCTGCAAACCTGACTTTCTCCTCGTCGGTGCAGCCGACAGCTACCAAATCCTTGTTCACTGATGTAGAGGGAGTGTCCCAACCTTTAAATAACATAAGGTGGAGTCCCCTGTGTTTACAATGCTAGTCCCTGGATCAATAGCTAGCATCCACAGTTAAGATGTAATATCAAGAAACAAGGGTCATAATATAACTTTATAACCAGGAATAACATAATTTTATTACATCATACATAGCTCATTTGGCTATTACATTACATTGCAGCGGAATAACTATAGTCATGGGGTCCTTCATCTTCAAAGTGCCACATGCAAATGTTGGTTGTAGACTTTGTAATCCTAATCGATCAATCTTCACTAAAACAATCAAACCTGCAACATTACAAGTTACAGCCACAAGGGTCAATACATTTGAATTGTATTGGCAAGCTTCACTACTATGTATAATATGAGTGGATCCTATCAATACATGCATATTTGGCCAAGTAGAGTTTAAGGCTCATTTGCATAAAGCAAAATTTATCCTATCTTTTCAAAATGGTTTTGGTCCTTTGTCAAATCTCCTTTTCAAAAATCCCTTGAACTCCTTGGTAGAAACTCAAGTGTTCAAGTTCTTGTCAAAATTCCCTTTAGCTACTTGGTATCCCCAAGTGCAACAAGTTTTATCAAAATCTCATGAGTTCCTTGGTAACCCCAAGTGTTCATGTTTTCAACAAAATCTCTTGAGTTCCTTGGTAACCCCAAGTACATCAAGTTTTGTCAAAGTCTCTTGAGCTCCTAGGTAACCCCAAGTGCATCAAGTCCTTAAAAGTTTTCTTTTAGAAATTAGAATGTCGAGATCTCCCATAGCTTCAAACTTTAGTTGCTCAGTATTGTCCATAACCGGGGACACGGCTAAGTACTTAGATTTTATTATCTTCTGCAGAAGTAGCACACTTTACCCACATGTCACAATCCCATCTTGTTGCCACCAGTGGCCACTGGATTAGTGCTCACCAAGATGGAGTACTGGCAGATTGAGAATGTGACGAAGTCTTTCCAAAGGATCCTCCCATACACCATTTCTAGCTTGCCTTCAGCACCCATGTAGGATTCCAGGTCCCCATGTCCAGTTAACTGAAGACAGTGCATGGGTCTTCCCAATGTAGTTGACTAAGCCAGAGCCATAATAGCATGTGGTTGCACACGAAAGCCACAATTGGAGAAACATGTTCAATCTCTAAGTTTCCTGGGTGGTTTCCTTTGGAGAACAACACAAAGAGATTGCCATAGACATGGTTCCTTTTGTTGCCACCTTCTCCAAAACTCAAAGTATCCTTGGCCACCCAGGTGGTTCATTGAGTCCTTGTTTTATTATATAAAATCACAAGTCCTTTTCTCAACTTCATAAAATCTCAACATGTAACTCTTTTCAAAAAGTAGCATGGCTAAGCATGTAACAACTACATTGTTTTCACTAAGGAATGTATAGGGAATCCTATTAGGATTTAGCATAGCATAAGTATAAAATTCTTTTCATGCATGTTTCAAAATCCACTAAGTATAATGAAAATAGTAGGACTTTAGATGATAGTGTAACTTGCCTTTTTGGTAGGGAATGGTGGTTCACTCCTTGATCTTGCTAGTCTCACACTTTTCTAACTTCACTACAATCAATCAAGCAAACTCAACATCAACAAGCATTCCAAACCATTAATCAATCAAACAATTCTCACACATAAAACAATGGGATCTAAGCTATGCATGCAAGCATGCAAGGGATGGTTCTAATTGCAAAGGTGGTCTCCACTAGGCTTCTAAATTTTGTAAAGTCCAAGGTGGTCATTTTTCCAAAGTGGCAAAGTCATTTGCGAAAGGATTTTGTCCAAAACCATTTTTAAATCCTTTCATTATTTTATGTGGTGGAAATCATTTTTATCAAAGCAACAACTTTAAGTTGTTCACAAAATAAGTTGTTGTTTCTCAAAACATGGTGTTTAGGGTCAGTAGGTTTGATCCAAGGCATTTTCCCAAAGTTTTTACTCAAAATCATTTTCATAACAAAAACCATTATTTTCATTTCGCTAGAAATGACTAAATCAAGTTTTCCATCCTAAACTTTACCAAATCCATTTTCCAAACTATGGGTTGGTTCCTAGGGTCAGTGAGTTTACAACAAACCATTTTGCAAAGGTTTTAACCCTAAAAACATTTTTAAACAATTTTTCTAATCTAAACAAGCACACAAAAGTATCTGCAAAAACAAGCAAACTAACAGATACTATTTACTAAACCAAAGGCATGGTTGGCTAGGGCTTGTTCCACTGATTCCAACGATATAAAATTTGTAATTTTTGGACGTGTGGATCAAAAGTTACAAAGGTTTGAAAATTGAATCTATAACAGATTCAAATCTGTTTTTAAAACGAAACCTGGCCACGCGGCGCGTTCTGGTTGGATGATACCGGTTCAGCCGGATCGGCAACATGGACTGCAGGATCTGAAGCGTATCGTGTGGAACAGGATCGATCTTACCCTTTCGATAAGTCATTCAATCGCGTGCCTTGGATCTGGATCAGACGACTGTTAATGCCTGGCCAAGAACTGGCGGCGCGACGACGGCGGCGCGCGTTGGCGGTGCTCTGGCTACGGCGTAACGGCGAGAACAGGAAGCGAGAGGAGTGGGGAAAATGCTCACCAGATTCGCCATGGAATGCTGGTGCTCAACGTGGTCGTCTCCGTCGAAGGGGCGCTTGGGGTAGTCTTGAGTCGCTCGCCGGAGTTGCTCCTGGCGTCAGATGGTCCTGCTCGTGGTCGGGGTGGGTGCTACAGATCGCAAGGAAGCAAACCGAGGGTACGATTAGACGCGCTAGGACATGGTGTAGGTGTGTGCGTGAACGAGAGGAAGAGGGGCGGTCTCGTTTACCTGGGAGTCGTCGTCGCAGTTGAAGACAGACGGCGGCGCTTAGAGCTTGGTCGGAGTCGACGCTCAGGGACGCCCGTGGTCAAACGAGGGGCACGGACAGATGCGTCAGGAGGTGGGGAATCTCCTAGTGTGCTCAGGGAGGCACGGGGAGGTGTTGAGTCGTCGGAATCGGCACCGGACTTCGTCGGAGCAGAGGGAGTGCCAAGCCAAATTGAGGCAGCCTCGGGGCAGAGAGGGAGTGGCGACAGAGGGGAAAGGAGGAGAAGACGCTGGCGTTTTAACGTGCATGGTCAAGGCGAGTAATGGTGGCCGCGTTAAGACGAATTACGGCCGCGGAATCACTGCAAGAAACGGCGACGAGGGGAGGAAAAACAGGTCGCGCGGGTGGAAACGACGACAGCATTTGTGGAGCCTACCTGGTAGTGAGGGGAGAGAGAGGGGTTTGGGGCCACCAGTCATTCCTTTGCTTCGTCAGTCACGAAGCATTTTCTACGGGGAGGGAAAGCTGGGCTGTTTGCTGGGCCTAGTTGGGCTTCTGGGTTGGGTTGAGTCTGGCTTCTATTTTTTTTTCTTCCTGAAACTTTTTCTTTTTCTATTTCCAAATTCTGTTTTGAAATTCAAACAAACAAGCAATATTCAAATCCAATTCAAACAACCACCAAACTTTGTAACACTGAATTTGGTTCTGTTCAGTAGTATAAACCAAATTCCAAAACCAAAATAATATTTCAAATCTTTTTAGGTTCCATTCATTAATTAAATAAAATGGACCATGGTTTATTAATCAAATAGGGTTTTGATTTATTTAATAAAATCTCTATTTGAAATCCACATATTTTCAAAACCAAATCGGAAGGTTTTATTTGAAAATACAAAATACTTGGAAAACTTATTTAAAATAAATAAATAAGTTTTGTTATTTTGGAAATAGTAAAACCTTTATTAATAAAACTTGGATATTAAATCCTTATTATTTTATTTTAAATAACCCTTTACTATTTTTATCAAAACAAAATGTTTTATTTCAAAAGTTTGGCCAAGGTTTAATTTGGCTCTATAAAATAATCTTTATTTATAAACTCACCTTTTCTTTTGAAATCCAAAATCTTTTATTTAAAAGATCCAAAATAGTAAAACCAAAACATTTTATTTTCCTTTATTAAATGTTTACCTTTTTAAATCTCTTTAGGATTTTGTTTGATCCAAATTGGTTTGAAGATTTCCAATTGGATTCAAAAAGTTTCTTCTGGCCCTGAAAATCAAACAAAGTTTTATTTTATTCATTTATTTTTCACATTACAAGATTTGGAAAATCTTGGGATGTGACAGGCTACCACCCTTAAAATAAATCTCGTCCCGAGATTTGGGAAGGCTAGGGTTACAAGTAGGCTCAAAACAACTAGGGTACAACCACCCTTAAAAAAAAATTCAAACAAAATTACATATTGTCCTTCTTGGGATCCTGGGGAGGCTTCTCTAAGCAAACAATTGCATTGTCCTTGGTTTCCACACTTGACTCATGGGCCAAGGTTGAGTTTCTCCATAGGCTTGTTCAACTTGTTCTTCATCTTTTCTGGACAATTGCTTGCATAATGTCCTGGGTTCTTGCAGTTGAAACAGTGGATGTCCTTGAGTTCTTTACGTGGCTCTTGTGGACAAGTTGCTACATAGTGGCCTAGCTCTTTGCAGTTGTTGCACACTACTTGGCCAATCTCTTTATTCTTCGGGTTCTCTGGGCATTCACCAGAATAGTGTCCCATTTCCTTACATTTATAACATTGCACATGGCTTTTGTCTATCTTTTGCTTCTTGGGTTTCTTTGATACTTTGAATTGGGTTGTCTTGTTTGGAGGTATAAGTGGTCCTTTTCCTTTGTCATCAACCTTCTTGGTAGACTTGGATCCTTCTTGTTTCCTTTGTTCCACAATGGAGTAGATGGGGCATTGGATAGGAACATGATTGTTTCCTTCACATAGGTAGCAAGTAGCTTGAGAGGTGGGACATTGTCCAACAGGATGTTTCTCTTCACAGTTGGGGCATTGATTTCTATGCTCCTTGGAAGTATGATCCTTGTCTCCACAAATAATGCAAGCTGGGGCTCCATCTAGAATGATATTTCTGTCATCCTTGTTGTCACAAACTTTCTTGGAATAGTTTTCTTCCATTTTGATCATTTGATCGGTCACCTTAAGCATCAGTTGGTCTTGGGTTTCCAAAAATCCTTGCAGGGTTGGATCTTCTCCACTAGTGTTAACTATGAATTGAGCTGTCACTTGGTTCAACTGGTGTTGGGTTGCTATGAGCTCTTTCATGCTGTCCTCTTGGTTAGTGTTGGTGTCATCAACCTTGATGCTGGAGTCTCTTGGAGTAGTCATCTGTTTGGGTTGAATGAGGATTAGAATAGGAAAGGTATTTCTAAGGAAATAGTTCTAATCACACACATCACAATTCACACAAGCAATGTGCAAACATTCACAAACAACTTTTCACTCAAACAACAAAGTTCAAGCACATACTTAGGCAACAAAAATATTTTTGTTACACCCCATAAGTTGGTGTGTTTTGACTTATCTAAAATATGGTGGTCCATCTATATGGTTTACTAGTGATCTTTCCATCCTTCTTGGTTGTTTCTTCTTACATGAGATCATGGTTCCTTGGGAAAAACTCCTTGGTCACAAAACTTCAAGTGATGTAGGCTCCTTCTAACTTTTGCATTCCCTCAATCTCTAAATCTTGAGCAAGATTTTCTTGTCTTACTTGTAGTCCTTAGTGATATCCAAGTTGGAGGTCCTTGGTGAGTATGCTGAAGATGTTGAAGTCATTAGAGTTGAAGAAGTTGAAGTCATTAGAGTTGAAGAAGTCCTTTGCACATGGTGTAGTCTTTGGCCATGGGTAGGTTTTTCCATCAAGTTGAAATAGAGGAGATGTAGAGCTGAAACCAAAGTGGTTAAGGAAAGAGTTTACAAGTGTTTTTGTAAATAAGTTTTTTTGGAACAAGTACAACTCCTATTTTTCTAAGGGTTTTTGTCCAATCCTAGGTTTACAAATCCTACAGGCAACACAATGCTCTGATACCATCTGTAGAGGGAGTGTCCCAACCTTTAAATAACATAAGGTGGAGTCCCCTGTGTTTACAATGCTAGTCCCTGGATCAATAGCTAGCATCCACAGTTAAGATGTAATATCAAGAAACAAGGGTCATAATATAACTTTATAACCAGAAATAACATAATTTTATTACATCATACATAGCTCATTTGGCTATTACATTACATTGCAGCGGAATAACTATAGTCATGGGGTCCTTCATCTTCAAAGTGCCACAGACAAATGTTGGTTGTAGACTTTGTAATCCTAATCGATCAATCTTCACTAAAACAATCAAACCTGCAACATTACAAGTTACAGCCACAAGGGTCAATACATTTGAATTGTATTGGCAAGCTTCACTACTATGTATAATATGAGTGGATCCTATCAATACATGCATATTTGGCCAAGTAGAGTTTAAGGCTCATTTGCATAAAGCAAAATTTATCCTATCTTTTCAAAATGGTTTTGGTCCTTTGTCAAATCTCCTTTTCAAAAATCCCTTGAACTCCTTGGTAGAAACTCAAGTGTTCAAGTTCTTGTCAAAATTCCCTTTAGCTACTTGGTATCCCCAAGTGCAACAAGTTTTATCAAATCTCATGAGTTCCTTGGTAACCCCAAGTGTTCATGTTTTCAACAAAATCTCTTGAGTTCCTTGGTAACCCCAAGTACATCAAGTTTTGTCAAAGTCTCTTGAGCTCCTTGGTAACCCCAAGTGCATCAAGTCCTTAAAAGTTTTCCTTTAGAAATTAGAATGTCGAGATCTCCCATAGCTTCAAACTTTAGTTGCTCAGTATTGTCCATAACCGGGGACACGGCTAAGTACTTAGATTTTATTATCTTCTGCAGAAGTAGCACACTTTACCCACATCACAATCCCATCTTGTTGCCACCAATGGCCACTGGATTAGTGCTCACCAAGATGGAGTACTGGCAGATTGAGAATGTGACGAAGTCTTTCCAAAGGGTCCTCCCATACACCATTGCTAGCTTGCCTTCAGCACCCATGTAGGATTCCAGGTCCCCATGTCCAGTTAACTGAAGACAGTGCATGGGTCTTCCCAATGTAGTTGACTAAGCCAGAGCCATAATAGCATGTGGTTGCACACGAAAGCCACAATTGGAGAAACATGTTCAATCTCTAAGTTTCCAGGGTGGTTTCCTTTGGAGCACAACACAAAGAGATTGCCATAGACATGGTTCCTTTTGTTGCCACCTTCTCCAAAACTCAAAGTATCCTTGGCCACCCAGGTGGTTCATTGAGTCCTTGTTTTATTATATAAAATCACAAGTCCTTTTCTCAACTTCATGAAATCTCAACATGTAACTCTTTTCAAAAAGTAGCATGGCTAAGCATGTAACAACTACATTGTTTTCACTAAGGAATGTATAGGGAATCCTATTAGGATTTAGCATAGCATAAGTATAAAATTCTTTTCATGCATGTTTCAAAATCCACTAAGTATAATGAAAATAGTAGGACTTTAGATGATAGTGTAACTTGCCTTTTTGGTAGGGAATGGTGGTTCACTCCTTGATCTTGCTAGTCTCACACTTTTCTAACTTCACTACAATCAATCAAGCAAACTCGACATCAACAAGCATTCCAAACCATTAATCAATCAAACAATTCTCACACATAAAACAATGGGATCTAAGCTATGCATGCAAGCATGCAAGGGATGGTTCTAATTGCAAAGGTGGTCTCCACTAGGCTTCTAAATTTTGTAAAGTCCAAGGTGTTCATTTTTCCAAAGTGGCAAAGTCATTTGCGAAAGGATTTTGTCCAAAACCATTTTTAAATCCTTTCATTATTTTATGTGGTGGAAATCATTTTTATCAAAGCAACAACTTTAAGTTGTTCACAAAATAAGTTGTTGTTTCTCAAAACTTGGTGTTTAGGGTCAGTAGGTTTGATCCAAGGCATTTTCCCAAAGTTTTTACTCAAAATCATTTTCATAACTAAAACCATTATTTTCATTTGGCTAGAAATGACTAAATCAAGTTTTCCATCCTAAACTTTACCAAATCCATTTTCCAAACTATGGGTTGGTTCCTAGGGTTAGTGAGTTTACAACAAACCATTTTGCAAAGGTTTTAACCCTAAAAACATTTTTAAACAATTTTTCTAATCTAAACAAGCACACAAAAGTATCTGCAAAAACAAGCAAACTAACAGATACTATTTACTAAACCAAAGGCATGGTTGGCTAGGGCTTGTTCCACTGATTCCAACGATATAAAATTTGTAATTTTTGGACGTGTGGATCAAAAGTTACAAAGGTTTGAAAATTGAATCTATAACAGATTCAAATCTGTTTTTAAAACGAAACCTGGCCACGCGGCGCGTTCTGGTTGGATGATACCGGTTCAGCCGGATCGGCAACATGGACTGCAGGATCTGAAGCGTATCGTGTGGAACAGGATCGATCTTACCCTTTCGATAAGTCATTCAATCGCGTGCCTTGGATCTGGACATGACGACATTAAGCACGCCAGAAGCCTTGGCGCGACGACGGGCGTACATGGCGGCGTTGGTGCTCGCTACGCGAACGGCGAGAACAGGAAGCGAGAGGAGTGGGGAAAATGCTCACCAGATTCGCCATGGAATGCTGGTGCTCAACGTGGTCGTCTCCGTCGAAGGGGCGCTTGGGGTAGTCTTGAGTCGCTCGCCGGAGTTGCTCCTGGCGTCAGATGGTCCTGCTCGTGGTCGGGGTGGGTGCTACAGATCGCAAGGAAGCAAACCGAGGGTACGATTAGACGCGCTAGGACATGGTGTAGGTGTGTGCGTGAACGAGAGGAAGAGGGGCGGTCTAGTTTACCTGGGAGTCGTCGTCGCAGTTGAAGACAGACGGCGGCGCTTAGAGCTTGGTCGGAGTCGACGCTCAGGGACGCCCGTGGTCAAACGAGGGGCACGGACAGATGCGTCAGGAGGTGGGGAATCTCCTAGTGTGCTCAGGGAGGCACGGGGAGGTGTTGAGTCGTCGGAATCGGCACCGGACTTCGTCGGAGCAGAGGGAGTGCCAAGCCAAATTGAGGCAGCCTCGGGGCAGAGAGGGAGTGGCGACAGAGGGGAAAGGAGGAGAAGACGCTGGCGTTTTAACGTGCATGGTCAAGGCGAGTAATGGTGGCCGCGTTAAGACGAATTAAGGCCGCGGAATCACTGCAGGAAACGGCGACGAGGGGAGGAAGAACAGGTCGCGCGGGTGGAAACGACCACAGCGTTTGTGGAGCCTACCTGGCAGTGAGGGGAGAGAGAGGGGTTTGGGGCCACCAGTCATTCACTGCTCGGGTCAGGAAACGAGTGCGAAGCATTTTCTACGGGGAGGGAAAGCTGGGCTGTTTGCTGGGCCTAGTTGGGCTTCTGGGTTGGGTTGAGTCTGGCTTCTATTTTTTTTCTGCCTGAAACTTTTTCTTTTTCTATTTCCAAATTCTGTTTTGAAATTCAAACAAACAAGCAATATTCAAATCCAATTCAAACAACCACCAAACTTTGTAACACTGAATTTGGTTCTGTTCAGTAGTATAAACCAAATTCCAAAACCAAAATAATATTTCAAATCTTTTTAGGTTCCATTCATTAATTAAATAAAATGGACCATGGTTTATTAATCAAATAGGGTTTTGATTTATTTAATAAAATCTCTATTTGAAATCCACATATTTTCAAAACCAAATCAGTAGGTTTTATTTGAAAATACAAAATACTTGGAAAACTTATTTAAAATAAATAAATAAGTTTTGTTATTTTGGAAATAGTAAAACCTTTATTAATAAAACTTGGATATTAAATCCTTATTATTTTATTTTAAATAACCCTTTACTATTTTTATCAAAACAAAATGTTTTATTTCAAAAGCTTGGCCAAGGTTTAATTTGGCTCTATAAAATAATCTTTATTTATAAACTCACCTTTTCTTTTGAAATCCAAAATCTTTTATTTAAAAGATCCAAAATAGTAAAACCAAAACATTTTATTTTCCTTTATTAAATGTTTACCTTTTTAAATCTCTTTAGGATTTTTTTGATCCAAATTGGTTTGAAGATTTCCAATTGGATTCAAAAAGTTTCTTCTGGCCCTGAAAATCAAACAAAGTTTTATTTTATTCATTTATTTTTCACATTACAAGATTTAGAAAATCTCGGGATGTGACAACTGAACATAGACAATCATTGGCCACCATGGGACCAGTAGTTCCTGAGAACTTTGCAGGCCTCAGTCTTAGGAACCTGGTGAGCATGTCAAATCCTGGTGGATTATTCTGATTGTTGTTGTTGTTGTTGTTATTCTGATTCTGCATGAAAGTGGTCAGCATCTACATCATCTGTGCCTGTGCTGTCATCAGCTGTTGCATCTCGGGGGTGACATTGTTGTTGTTCGGGTTGGGGTTGGCACGTCGAGGAGGCATCTGTGGTCTTCAATAAGGATAAGAATGAGATACCCATAGATGCTTAAGATGCACAATACATCCCATAGACAATCACCAAACAAGCATCAAAATAATATAAAGTTCAACAACATAAACAACAAGTTTGAAAAGCAAACACACTCTGTAGAATAGTTGGACACTCTGTAGAGATTGTACACTTTCACCACAACATTCGATACATCCGTCAGGAACAAATCCTGAATTCACCATACTCAGTATGCGGATAATCAATCCTAACCTTTCAATTACACGCCCTAGTATAGGCACCTCTCCTGTGAGTTTGGCCTCCCAACCATGACCAACTGTCATCTTGGGTACTACACAGGTGGACAATCCTCACAAGGTAGCCTCAACTCAGACCTTGGCCGTGAGGGAACCCATACTAAGGTATATAAATTTCCAGTCAAGCCCTACCCAATTTTCGAGTATTGTGGTTGTACGGTAAAATTGGAATGGTATCGCATCCAAACAACCATCAGTTTTAAAAAGGGTTAAGGCTCATGCCTCAACATTTTCATCATCAAAATCATCTGGGGTTCAGAAACACATGTCAAAACATTTTAGTAGAATGACTCATCATTCTAAGGTTTTCATAACCATTTTCACCAAGTATTCTCATCTAAAGTTGATCAAGTTTTATGCTTAGCACTAGCATCTACAAGTGGTTGTAACTACTGATGAGGGGTGGTAAACAAGGGGGGATTTGCTAAGTTCAATCTCATGCCTTAGGATGACATCAAGATTATCTAACTTAGGCCAAATTTTATGCTCTTTATGCTACCTTCCAATATCTTTCTAGTATTTACAATTCACTATGTAAACTCTAAGAGAAATCTTTGATAAAGAATTAAAGTATAAAGCTTGTAAGTAAAACTAGGATTGGGTATCATCAAACGTGTCTAACCAAGCATGCTTAATGCATTGCATAGGTGATCTAACTTTCATAGTTGAAGTGTTAGCTTGCCTTGTGCAGATCAGTGGTTGAAGTTCTCCTCGGCTTCTTCCTCATAGTATCCTCCTTCCTCCTCGTATCCTTGATCAGTACTAGCGTCTATAAATAAATACGAGGTACACAATCACCAAACAATACTTAACTATTTACAATCATCGCACAAAGGTGCACTATAGATGATCTAGCATCATCACTTAACATTACAAGATTAAAGCATTTGTCTTATTTATTTTAAATTGGAGAAAAGTAATTTCTACTCATTGAAAAACTACTTAAGATTTAATATTCTCCAACTCAAACATGGAATCATGTTGACACATGTCATCACCACATATTTCAGTACATGGGAAAGTGATTTAAAGTAGTGTCACAATTTAATAAGGTTTAACCTTTTTATTTTAAATAAATAGAGTGACTAGAAATGCCTATGTGGAATTCTTTTATTACTTGAACATTATTTCTATAAGTAAACCCATATGTTTTTATATATTCTGAAAGGTATGATCAGATGTGATTTTTGAGAGTTGGAATCCACTCAAAATATTTTATGGTTGAATTTTGAAAAATGTTTGAATGCAGAAAAGCTTCTTCCTTGTTATTTTTACCAAGGTTGATCCACAGATCCAAATGATTTGAATCCAACAGGCTTGGATTAAGCATTTCAATACCTTTCTAACAAAATTGGTTTCATGCATTTTGGTTCATTGAATCGAGATGGGTTGATTTTTGAATCTATGTGTAGAACTGTGTTTGAAATTAAATGGAAAAATATAAATTTAAACTATTGGGTCGTGCGGGAGACGTTAATGGGCCGACCTAGTGTCAATCCGCAGCGCGGGGCCCAGCTGACAGGGGGCATCCACCAGTCAGTGGCTCATAACGCGCGAAGTGGTACGGGGCGGCGTGGGACATTGGATTAGAGTGGGGATCAATGGCTGTGGATCGTTGTCAATGACGGACCTATCACCGGCGATCTCTAACCCTAGCGGCTTGGTGGGGGTGCATAGGGGGTGTACCAGGGGTCTAGCGATGACGGCGAGGCGGGCAAACGAACCGGTGGTCGACGGTGAGCTCAGGGACGGTCGAGGCAGCTCCGGGGGTGGTCGCAATCAGCGGTGCCCTTCTCTTCCAGAGGCGGCCTGCTCTGGTACAATTCCGGCGAGCTGCTGCTCCCCATGCTCTAGCTAGAGGTGTGGGACGATCAGTGAGGTGAGGGGAGTGAAGTGGTGTGCTGCAAACGGCTGGGGGTACCCTCCTTTTATAGGCTCGACGGTGAGACCGAGAGGGATGGGCAGGCGACGGTGGCGACATGGCTACGGGCTGCTAGCAGCATGGCTGAGGGTGGCGATCGACACGTGGTCTCCTGGCAGTGCTCTAGGATGTTATTGCGGGCTTAGGGGCGGTGGTAAGCAGTCGGGCAGTGCTGGCGCTCTGAGCGGCAGAGACGGCGGCTTCGACGGCGAGCGATGGCTGGGAGGAGTTGGATGGCGAATGGGGGTGTCTAGCATGCTCCCTGGGTCGTGGCGACGCAGTGGGCATGGGCTGCGGTCGAGTGGCGTCTTGTGCACGCGTGCCGGGTGCGGCGCTCTGGCGCGTGCTTGGCATGGCGCGGTGGCACTAGGCGCGGGGATTTCTCGGTGATCCACGGCTGGGAATGGCTCGGGGAGGGGACAGTGGGCGGCGGTGAGGTGCTAGCTATCTCCCAGACATGGCGAGAGAGGGGGAGGCGGTCTACTGCGGCGGCGACCAAGTTGGCCGGCGAGGTGGGGCTCGGCTTGGCATGGCCATGCTGCTAGGAGGTAGGGGATGGGGTAGTTAGGCCCTGGTTTGATCCAGAGGAGACAATGTGATCAAATGAAGGTCAAATGGGAGACAAGTTTGGCCAGAACACTATTCAAAATAGTAAAATTGATTTGGTTTAAATTCTGCCTGCCAAGTGTTTGATGAAATGGCCGCAAGAAACTTCCTTTTGAATTTTGAAAAGATTTTTGGTGGGTGTGCTAGGCATAAGCTTGAGACTCTGTGGTTGCTTGGGTTTTGAAAATTAAGCTTGTTTGAGTGGTTTTTGAAATAGTGGGATCTTCCCATATGAGATAGATTTAATTTTAAACTGTCATTTAAACTTAGCATTTGGATGTGTTTGGAAGATCACAAAGTGGGCCTTGGTACCTCATTATGTGTACTAGAAAGGGGTGCAAAGATCCACAATTGTTTCTGTTAAGTTTTGAGTACTAGGAATAGCCAAAGTAGGCATGATAGTTAATTTGGCAAAAATGACCATTCGCTTCATTTATTTACTTTGAGTTGTTTTTCTTTGGGAAAAGTTTGGGAATGATGTAAATGATATTTATTTCACCTAAGAATCATTTTACAAGCAAAGAATCACAGAACCATGGCAATTCAAATGAACTCCTAATTTAATACACATACACATGGATGCTTTCATATTTTGAGATGGAAAAGTTTTTTTTAACCCTAATTTTGATGATTTGGATCTTGATTAACTTGGATTAAAGTTTTGGGATGTTACAGGGGAGTCCTCGAGCTCTTACCAGGATGAAGGGGCCACCTTGTCGTACTACGGAGGTGCACCTTCTTGGTCACCATGGAGTTGAGCCCCACTTAGGCCAAAAGCCTAAGCTTGGGGGGAGGTATACCGACATCACACTCATCTATATATCATGTTCGGTCGGTTCTTTGTATATCCATTGTTTCGTTTTCTTTTTGGTTCTTGCTGCTGCTTTCTCAAAAAACACAAAAATACCAAAAATATTTTCGTTGTTTCTCTTGGTTTGTTTCTTTGCTTTTTAGCTTTGGTTTGCCTTAAAGAAAAATCCAAAAAGATTTTGCTTTGTTTGTTTTTGCTTTGTTTGCTTGTTTGAAAAATCGAAAACACCAAAAATATTTGCTGTACTTCTTTGGTTTTTTGTGAGTTCTTTGCAGGGTTCCGTCCTTAGTGGAGTTTGGTTTCATGTTATTATTCAAGTCACATAAGTGAAGGGCAATAATGAAGATTAAGACAACTTGAGGTGTGGTAAGAGGCTGGTAACGAACTCTATTTGTTTTCATTTTTGTACATATACTCATCATTGTGAGCATGCTTAGTCTGTTCATGTAAGGAGTATGTTACTAATGGATGCTCAGTAGTTCTTGCTTGTTTGTGATTAGCTCCAGCTTGCTAATAGTTTGTAGCTTGTCATATGAATGTTTGCTTGCATTGTTTTATTCATATTTTGGTATGATATTGTGGTATCCTCCTCTGAAAGTTTCATGTGAATCGACTTGGCACATGCTCACACATGCAAATGACTAAACAATAGTCAGTAAGCCATGATGATTTATTTTGCTTCAGAGTTCTTGTATCACTTTCATGCCATAATTAGTCCTGTTTTGTTGCAAGCATGATTATGACAATTATTTCTCTCTCGTTTGTCGCTCCCTCTCTTTTGCTAGCCTTCACTTGCACTGAGTATGAGCTCTACTTGTGCATCCAACTCCCCAAAACCAATATTGCCAACAGTGTCCACCATACCTACCTATTAGCATCATTTACTATTCAGTGTATATTCATTATTCCTTGTTTTCTTCCAAATAAAATGTTTGACTGCTTTGAGAAAGTTAGTTAGTAAAGCTCTCACGAACTTGATGGCACACTTTATTTCTTGCACTTAATAATCCTGAACCATTGTGACCTGTCCATGAAAGTTATATGCTTGCAAATTATAGGCTGGGAGTTAGCAGAACCGTGCTGTCATGAGGAACGCTTTCAACACTTATGGATACATATCCAGTTGATACCTTGCTCTTTTGTTTGTGGATGTCGTCATTGTGAAATAAAAGGGGAGCTTGTGAGTTCATGGAGTATATATATGTGTTAGAGAAACGCCTGGGCCGCTAGCCTAAGCCATGCCTAATCATTGTGGAAACTTGCAGCATTACCATAGTGAGCATCCGTGAATCATCATCAATAAAAATCTATGCAAATAGTAAATAAAAGATCGCTGAGATGCTCATTGTCTGCTTGCCTTGTCATTTTCATCACGGGATAGCTCCTGTATCATCTGCAAGGGGTACCCCGTTGGCGGTTCTCTATGATATGCATGTATTTACAATGACAATAACTTACAAGTGACCAAAGTTGAGTAGCATGCAGAGCGGCCCTCGTACTCAAGGGACATGGGATTTCCAGTTTATGGTCTGTCAAGCATATAACTCATATTGGACCTCACTTTCACCTTAACCACATGAAGATGCCTATGATAGGGGCAATGAGAGATAAAAGCTAACGAGTACCTTACTTTCAACATTTGGAAGCCTTTTAAACCTTTCAAAACCTTTTCACCTCCTTGTTGAGTCACCACTTATTCTACGAGCACCTTCTTGAGAGCATAGTTGTCATTCTTGTGTTTGTCTCAAAACTTGGTTGATTATGTCATGAATTTGATGCTTCTATCTCTGATATCTTTACTTCTAGTCTTCATGTGAACTTCGGAGGTTCCTTGGCATTTATATTGTGCTCTAAAAACAAAGGCAAGAGAGATACCCCACTCTATCATACCTTTTTATGAGCATTGCAATGTTTCTTATGTTTATGTTCCATGCTACTTATTATTATTGATGTCACATCCCAAGATTTTCCAAATCTTGTTATGTGAAAAATAAATGAATAAAGTAAAACTTTGTTGAATTTCAGGGTGAGAAGAAACTTTTTGAATCCAATTGGGAACTTTCAAAACCCATCTGGATCAAATAAAATCCTAATGGAATTTAAAAAGTTAAATAAACAATAAACTTCAAAACATTTAAAATTACTATTTTGAATCTTTCAATAAAAGATTTTGTTTTCAAAAGAAAAGGATGGATTTATAAGTAAAGATTATTTTATAGATTCAAATGAAACCTTGGCCAAGTTTTTGAATTAAAACATTTTGTTTTGATTAAAAATAGTAAAGGTTTATTTAAATAAAATAATAAGGATTTAATATCCAAATTTTATTTAAGTAAAGACTTTTCCTATTTTAAATAAACACTAAAACTTATTTATTTATTTAAAATAAGTTTTCCAAGTATTTTATATTCTCAAATAAAAACCTACTGAAGTGTTTTGGTTTTATATTAGATTTCAAAATAATTATTTTAATAAAACAAATCCTATTTGATTTAATAACTAAGGTCCATTCTATTTAATTATTAATGGACCCTAAAATAAAAGGTTATTTTGTTTTAAACAAGTTTCCAAGTATTCTTTATTTCCAAATAAAACCTACTGAATTGGTTTTGAAAATATTTGGATTTCGAATGGAGATTTTATTAATTAAATCAAACCCTATTTTATTAAAAAAACTAAAAGTCCATTTTATTTAGTTAATGAATGGATCCTAAAAAGAATAAAAATATTATTTTATCTTGGGATTTGGTTTATGTTGATAAACAGAACCAAAAACTCTTTACTAGTGTGGTG
Organism: Avena insularis; assembly: GCA_023614405.1. Lineage (NCBI taxonomy): Eukaryota > Viridiplantae > Streptophyta > Magnoliopsida > Poales > Poaceae > Avena > Avena insularis. The sequence continues at coordinate 20,912,723 of CM042689.1, read as the reverse complement.
AATAGTTTGAATTGTTTGAATGTTTGAATAGTTGATTGAAATTCAAAACAGAATTTGATTTGGAAAAAGAAAAAGCCAACAGGAAGAAAAAAAAACTGGCCGACCCAACCCAGCAGCCCACTAAGGCCCAACCAGCCAAGCCTTCCCTCCCGAAGGAAACGTTTTGCACTTAATCTTTAACCCGCAGTGTGACTGACTGGTGGACCTCTCCCTCACTCCTTTTCCCACTGACGACTGGACCCCACTCTCCTGTTCATCCTCCTCACCCGCGCAACCTCTTCTCCCTCCCTCGTTGCCGTTACCTGCAGAGACTCCGCGGCCTTAATTCGTCTTAACGCGGCCACCATCACTCACCTTGACCACGCAACTTAAAGCGCTCGCCCCTCCTCTCCATTTCCCCTCTGTCTCCTCCCCCAAGCACGCCCCCAGGCCGCCCCAATTTCTCCCCGAACAGCTCTGTCTCCGACCACCGTCTCCGACCAATTCCGGCCGTGTCCTGCCACCCCGTGCCTCCTCGACCTAGCTCACACCTTCCCCACCTCCTGACGCATCTGTCCATGCCCCTCGTTTGACCGCGGGCGTCCCTGAGCGTCGACTCCGACCGAGCTCTGAGCGCCGCCGTCTGTCTTCAACTGCGACGACAACTCCCAGGTAAACCAGACCGCCCCGCGCCTCCTCGTTCACGCTCCCTCACTTGTCTCGACCGAGCGCGTCTAACCACGTCTTCGTCTTGTCTTGGGGTGAACCACAGCATCGTCCCCGAGCACAACCAGAGCCGCCTGACGCCAGGAGCAACTCCGGCGAGGAATTACGACTGCCCCTGAGCACCCCTTGTCAAGCCAGCAGTACCTTGAGCATCACCACAGCCCTGCGATTCTGGTGAGCTACCCCTCTGCTTCCCTCTCCTCCTAAATCACCGGCGACCACACCGTCTGAGCGCGCCGCCGCCAACCGCCGCCGCCAGCGCCGCCGATCTTTGGCAAGCATGCTAGCAACCGTAGGATCGTGATCTAACGGATGCGATAGAACGTAGGCGAAAGGGTAAGTAGTGTCTCTGCACCGCACGATCTCACTTAGATCCAACGATCCAGAGAGATCAATCCGACCGAACCGGTACCAGCGAATAGCGACGCGCCGCGTGTCACCAGATGAATTAGAAATAGAATTTGAATCAGATTTAAGTTGCAAATTCAAACCTTTGTAACTTTCAATCCACATGTCCAAAATTTAGAAATTTGATACCGTTGGAATCAGTGGAACAAACCCTAGCCAACCATGCCTTTAGTTTAGCAAATAGTATCTGTTAGCTTGTTGGTTTTTGCAGATACTTTTGTATGCTTGCTAAGGATGTGAAAATTGTTTAAAAATGAATTTGGGGTTAAAATCTTTTGCAATTGGATTGCTTTGAACCTACTGACCATAGGAAACACCTTGTGGACTCAAAAATGTATTTGGTAAAACAAAATAATGATTCTTTGATTTAAAACCATTTCTAGTCAAATAGAAATGTGGTTTATTTATTAAAAATGTTTTTGGAAGAAAACTTTTGGGAAATGTTTTGTTTTAAACTCTCTGACCCCAAACACCAAGTTTTATGGTTTGAAAACACATTTGGTGACCCCTATAGATAAATGCCTTAGTAAAAATATTTCTACACCACATAAAATGATACTTTGTTTTGAAAATGGTTATGTAGTGAAACCTTTTGCAAATGACTTTGCCACTTTACAAAATGACCATTAGGTGTATTTCAAATGTTTATGACCCATTAGGAACCACTTTTTCAAACAAAACAAAGCTTGACATGCTTGCATGCATTACTTTGACTTTGTCATTTTATGTGTTGTTTTGCTTGATTGGTAGATTGAGTTTATGCCTTGATTGATTGATTTGTAGTGACTTGAAGAGTGTGATTGTAGAAAGGACAAGGAGTGAACCTATACTCTACCAAAAAGGCAAGTGATGCTTCATACTTTTTGTCCCATTACTTTCACTATGCATTAGTGATTTTTCTCTAAGTAAAACTTGCATGGATTTTGCTAAGTATAAACCTTGCTATAGGAAAACCTAGTAGATGAAACCTTAGTGGAAATCTTCCTAAGTTAAGATTCCTATTACTATCAAGCTTAGCCTAGCTAATAGAAAACATGGGTGGAATATATATTCACACTATGGAAAAATATTCTAAGTCTGAGGACTTGTGTTTTGTTTAATAAAACAACTAAGTTAATGAATCACCTGGGTGGAATGGTAATTGCTTGGTGGTTTTTGGTTGAGTGGTTACACAAGGCCAGGGGACTGGTGAACCTTGTGTATCTCACTTGTGGATGGCCACCCAGGAACAAAGAGATTTGAGATGTCAAATGTTGAGAAGCTTCAAGTGCAACCACTTGGCAATATGGGCTCTGCCATGATCATATAGGTTGCAAGAACTTAGCCATATGGACAGAGGGTGGTAGTGTTTGATAGGTTGGGAACGCGTCCATTTTGGTCTAAGGGAAGGCTTCTGAAAGATCTTGTCTTGGGAAACCAAGTCTTGTGGGGAAAGTGTACCACCTCTGCAGAGTGTAAAATCTAAGTACTTAGCCATGTCCCTGGTAAAGGACAATTTGAGCATCAAGACATGGAAGCAATCAAGAATCTCATCACTCCAACTTCTAAGTTAAAATCTTGTGGTTTGAACAAGGGTTGTTTGAAATCTTCAATCTTTGATTGAGAGATGCCTTGGTTAAAGGATCTTCAATCTTTGATTGAGAAAAATGATTTTATCAAAGCAAAAACTTAGTATTTTCAAATGTTAAGGAAAAACCTATTTTGAGCAATGCAAGCCTCAACTCCACTTAGCCAAATGCATATAGATGATAGACTCCACCATACTACCATAGTATCACTTGCCAATACAATTCAAATGTATTGACCCTTGTGGCTGTAACTTGTAATGTTGCAGGTTTGATTGTTTTTAGTGAAGATTGATTGATTAGGATTACAAAGTCTACAACCAACATCTGCCTGTGGCACTTTAAAGATGAAGGATCCATGACTATAGTTATTCCGCTGCAATGTAATGTAATAGTCAAATGAGCTATGTATGATGTAATAAAATTATGTTATTCCTGGTTATAAAGTTATATTATGACCTTTGTTTCTTGATATTACATCTTAACCGTGGATGCTAGCTATTGATCCAGGGACTAGCATTGTAAACACAGGGGACACCACCTTATATTGTTGTAAGGTTGGGACACTCCCTCTACAGATGGTATCAGAGCATTGTGTTGCCTGTAGGATTTGTAAACCTAGGATTGGACAAAAACCCTTAGAAAATAGGAGTTGTACTTGTTCCAAAAACTTATTTACAAAAACACTTGTAAACTCTTTCCTCAACCATTTTGGTTTCAACTCTACATCTCTTCTATTTCAACTTGATGGAAAAACCTACCCCATGGCCAAAGACTACACCATGTGGAAAGGACACCTTCAACTCTAATGACTTCAACTTCTTCAACTCTGATGACTTCAACATCTTCAGCATGTTCACCAAGGACTTCCAACTTGGATACCACTAAGGACTACAAGTGAGACAAAGAAAGCTTTCTCAAGATTTGGAGACTAAGGAAATGCAAAAGTTAGAAGGAGCCTACATCATTTGAAGTATTGCAACCAAGAGTTTTTCTCAAGGAAACCATGATCTCATACAAGAAGAATCAAGAAGGAAGGAAAGATCACAAGTGAACCATATAGATGGACCACCATAATTTAGTTAAGTCAAACACACCAACTTATGTGGTGTAACAAAAATATTTTGTTGCCTAAAAATGTGCTTGAACTTTGTTGATTGAGTGAAATGTTTGTTTGTGATTGCTTGCACATTGCTTGAGTGAATTGTGATGTGTGTGATTAGAATTGACTCCTTAGAAATATCTTGCCTATTCTAATTCCCCTTCAACCCAAACAGATGACTACTCCAAGATACACCAACACCAAGGATGGTGACACCAACACCAACCAAGAAGACAACATGAGAGAACTCATAGCAACCCAAAACCAGTTGAGCCAAGAGATAACTCAGTTTTTAGCCAACAACAATGGACTAGACCCAGCCATACAAAGGATTTTGAAACTTCAATCCCAATTGTTGCAAGGATTGGTTACTCAAATGATCAACATGGGAGAAAACTTTTCCCAAAGAGCTAATGACAACAAGGATGACAAAGATGCTATTCTAGAAGGAACCCAAGCTAGCAATACTTGTGGAGACAAAGATCTTGCATTCAAGGAGCATGAAGATCAATGCCCCAAGAAGAGAGAAAGATCTCCCACCTATGAAGAACATGAACTAGAAGAACTCCTAGCTTTGGAGAGACCCAAAAAGAAGAAGAAGGACATAAGCCAGTTGCAGTGTTACAATTGCAAAGAGATGGGACACTATGCCAATGAATGCCCAGAAAAGGAGAAGAGCCAAGAAGACAAACAAAGGCTAGTGAAACCCAAGATGAGGAAGGATATTAGCCAAGTGATGTGCAAACACTGCAAGGAGTTAGGACATTATGCATCATACTGTCCAGAGAAGCCACCTCAAGACCTCAAACTTATAACATGTTTCAAATGCAAGGAACTAGGCCACTATGCAAGCAATTGTCCAGAAAAGATGAAGAACAAGTTAAACAAGTCTATGAAGGATCTCAACCTTGGCCCATGAGTCAAGTATGGAAACAAAGGACACTATCCAAAGGTTGCCCAAGAGAAGTTTCCCCAGGATCCCAAGCAAGCCAAGATGTAATTTAGTTTGGAAATTTTTAAGGGTGGTAGTACCCTAGTTGTTTTGAGCCTACTTGTAAACCCTAGCCTCCCCAAATCTCGGGACGAGATTTATTTTAAGGGTGGTAGCCTGTCACATCCCAAGATTTTCCAAATCTTGTTATGTGAAAAATAAATGAATAAAATAAAACTTTGTTGAATTTCAGGGTGAGAAGAAACTTTTTGAATCCAATTGGGAACTTTCAAAACCCATCTGGATCAAATAAAATCCTAAAGGAATTTAAAAAGTTAAATAAACAATAAACTTCAAAACATTTAAAATTACTATTTTGAATCTTTCAATAAAAGATTTTGTTTTCAAAAGAAAAGGATGGATTATTTTATAGATTCAAATTAAACCTTGGCCAAGTTTTTGAATTAAAACATTTTGTTTTGATTAAAAATAGTAAAGGTTTATTTAAATAAAATAATAAGGATTTAATATCCAAATTTTATTTAAGTAAAGACTTTTCCTATTTTAAATAAACACTAAAACTTATTTATTTATTTAAAATAAGTTTTCCAAGTATTTTATATTCTCAAATAAAAACCTACTGAAGTGTTTTGGTTTTATATTAGATTTCAAAATAATTATTTTAATAAAACAAATCCTATTTGATTTAATAACTAAGGTCCATTCTATTTAATTATTAATGGACCCTAAAATAAAAGGTTATTTTGTTTTAAACAAGTTTCCAAGTATTCTTTATTTCCAAATAAAACCTACTGAATTGGTTTTGAAAATATTTGGATTTAGAATGGAGATTTTATTAATTAAATCAAACCCTATTTTATTAAAGAACTAAAAGTCCATTTTATTTAGTTAATGAATGGATCCTAAAAAGAATAAAAATATTATTTTATCTTGGGATTTGGTTTATGTTGATAAACAGAACCAAAAACTCTTTACTAGTGTGGTGAATAGTTTGAATTGTTTGAATGTTTGAATAGTTGATTGAAATTCAAAACAGAATTTGATTTGGAAAAAGAAAAAGCCAACAGGAAGAAAAAAAAAACTGGCCGACCCAACCCAGCAGCCCACTAAGGCCCAACCAGCCCAGCCTTCCCTCCCGAAGGAAACGTTTTGCACTTAATCTTTAACCCGCAGTGTGACTGACTGGTGGACCTCTCCCTCACTCCTTTTCCCACTGACGACTGGACCCCACTCTCCTGTTCATCCTCCTCACCCGCGCGACCTCTTCTCCTTCCCTCGTCGCCGTTACCTGCAGAGACTCTGCGGCCTTAATTCGTCTTAACGCGGCCACCATCACTCACCTTGACCATGCAACTTAAAGCGCTCGCCCCTCCTCTCCATTTCCCCTCTGTCTCCTCCCCCAAGCACGCCCCCAGGCCGCCCCAATTTCTCCCCGAACAGCTCTGTCTCCGACCACCGTCTCCGACCAATTCCGGCCGTGTCCTGCCACCCCGTGCCTCCTCGACCTAGCTCACACCTTCCCCACCTCCTGACGCATCTGTCCATGCCCCTCGTTTGACCGCGGGCGTCCCTGAGCGTCGACTCCGACCGAGCTCTGAGCGCCGCCGTCTGTCTTCAACTGCGACGACAACTCCCAGGTAAACCAGACCGCACCACGCCTCCTCGTTCACGCTCCCTCACTTGTCTCGACCAAGCACGTCTAACCACGTCTTCGTCTTGTCTTGGGGTGAACCACAGCACCGTCCCCGAGCACAACCAGAGCCGCCTGACGCCAGGAGCAACTCCGGCGAGGAATTACGACTGCCCCTGAGCACCCCTTGTCAAGCCAGCAGTACCTTGAGCATCACCACAGCCCTACGATTCTGGTGAGCTACCCCTCTGCTTCCCTCTCCTCCTAAATCACCGGCGACCACACCGCGGCGTCTGACACCAACTTGCCGCCAGGCCGCCGATCTTTGGCAAGCATGCTAGCAAATGAGATCGTGATCTAACGGATGCGATAGAACGTAGGCGAAAGGGTAAGTAGTGTCTCTGCACCGCACGATCTCACTTAGATCCAATGATCCAGAGAGATCAATCCGACCGAACCGGTACCAGCGAATAGCGACGCGCCGCGTGTCACCAGATGAATTAGAAATAGAATTTGAATAAGATTTAAGTTGCAAATTCAAACCTTTGTAACTTTCAATCCACACGTCCAAAATTTACAAATTTGATACCGTTGGAATCAGTGGAACAAACCCTAGCCAACCATGCCTTTAGTTTAGCAAATAGTATCTGTTAGCTTGTTGGTTTTTGCAGATACTTTTGTATGCTTGCTAAGGATGTGAAAATTGTTTAAAAATGAATTTGGGGTTAAAATCTTTTGCAATTGGATTGCTTTGAACCTACTGACCATAGGAAACACCTTGTGGACTCAAAAATGTATTTGGTAAAACAAAATAATGATTCTTTGATTTAAAACCATTTCTAGTCAAATAGAAATGTGGTTTATTTATTAAAAATGTTTTTGGAAGAAAACTTTTGGGAAATGTTTTGTTTTAAACTCTCTGACCCCAAACACCAAGTTTTATGGTTTGAAAACACATTTGGTGAACCCTATAGATAAATGCCTTAGTAAAAATATTTCTACACCACATAAAATGATACTTTGTTTTGAAAATGGTTATGTAGTGAAACCTTTTGCAAATGACTTTGCCACTTTACAAAATGACCATTAGGTGTATTTCAAATGTTTATGACCCATTAGGAACCACTTTTTCAAACAAAACAAAGCTTGACATGCTTGCATGCATTACTTTGACTTTGTCATTTTATGTGTTGTTTTGCTTGATTGGTAGATTGAGTTTATGCCTTGATTGATTGATTTGTAGTGACTTGAAGAGTGTGATTGTAGAAAGGACAAGGAGTGAACCTATACTCTACCAAAAAGGCAAGTGATGCTTCATACTTTTTGTCCCATTACTTTCACTATGCATTAGTGATTTTTCTCTAAGTAAAACTTGCATGGATTTTGCTAAGTATAAACCTTGCTATAGGAAAACCTAGTAGATGAAACCTTAGTGGAAATCTTCCTAAGTTAAGATTCCTATTACTATCAAGCTTAGCCTAGCTAATAGAAAACATGGGTGGAATATATATTCACACTATGGAAAAATATTCTAAGTCTGAGGACTTGTGTTTTGTTTAATAAAACAACTAAGTTAATGAATCACCTGGGTGGAATGGTAATTGCTTGGTGGTTTTTGGTTGAGTGGTTACACAAGGCCGGGACTGTGAACCTTGTGTATCTCACTTGTGGATGGCCACCCAGGAACAAAGAGATTTGAGATGTCAAATGTTGAGAAGCTTCAAGTGCAACCACTTGGCAATATGGGCTCTGCCATGATCATATAGGTTGCAAGAACTTAGCCATATGGACAGAGGGTGGTAGTGTTTGATAGGTTGGGAACGCGTCCATTTTGGTCTAAGGGAAGGCTTCTGAAAGATCTTGTCTTGGGAAACCAAGTCTTGTGGGGAAAGTGCACCACCTCTGCAGAGTGTAAAATCTAAGTACTTAGCCATGTCCCTGGTAAAGGACAATTTGAGCATCAAGACATGGAAGCAATCAAGAATCTCATCACTCCAACTTCTAAGTTAAAATCTTGTGGTTTGAACAAGGGTTGTTTGAAATCTTCAATCTTTGATTGAGATATGCCTTGGTTAAAGGATCTTCAATCTTTGATTGAGAAAAATGATTTTATCAAAGCAAAAACTTAGTATTTTCAAATGTTAAGGAAAAACCTATTTTGAGCAATGCAAGCCTCAACTCCACTTAGCCAAATGCATATAGATGATAGATTCCACCATACTACCATAGTATCACTTGCCAATACAATTCAAATGTATTGACCCTTGTGGCTATAACTTGTAATGTTGCAGGTTTGATTGTTTTTAGTGAAGATTGATTGATTAGGATTACAAAGTCTACAACCAACATCTGCCTGTGGCACTTTGAAGATGAAGGATCCATGACTATAGTTATTCCGCTGCAATGTAATGTAATAGTCAAATGAGCTATGTATGATGTAATAAAATTATGTTATTCCTGGTTATAAAGTTATATTATGACCTTTGTTTCTTGATATTACATCTTAACTGTGGATGCTAGCTATTGATCCAGGGACTAGCATTGTAAACACATGGGACACCACCTTATATTGTTGTAAGGTTGGGACACTCCCTCTACAATTGAGTTGGTTTCTCTTCATAGCTTGCAATGACTATTGAGTAGACTTAGTTGCATACTTCTTATTATGATTGGTTTAAGTATCTACTCCTGTGCTAAGAATATATACATCATATGAAGCAAATGTGTTCATGAAAGTTCTTTTATCGCACTCGGTTTTCAACTGAATTGCTTGAGGACAAGCAATAAGCTAAGCTTGGGGGAAGTTGATACGTCCAAAACGTATCTACTTTCCCGAACACTTTTGTTATTGTTTCTCCTCTAAAATTGTGTGATTTGGATACAACTAACACGGACTGACGCTGTTTTCAGCAGAATTACCTTGGTGTCTAGTTTTTGCGCATAAAATCAACTATCAGGAAAAATCCCAGAAAATATGCCAAAAATCCTATTTCACCAGAAGATCCACGGAGCCAGAATACGAGACGTAGGGGAGCCCTGGGTGGCCCACACCCCCTGCCGCGCGGGTGGGCCCACACCGCGCCCGGGAGGGGTGTGGCCATCCCAGGCACCCCCTCGGCCTCTCTCTTCGCCTATAAGATGCCTTCTGACCTAAAAACTCAGGGGGGGTTCGACGTTTTTCCAAAAAGAGTTCCGTTGCGCCGCTACCACCAGAAGCCGCGATTCAGAACCAGAAACTCCGTTCTGGCACCCTGCCGGGACGGGGAATTTGGGGAGGATCATCGCCATCATCATCACCAACGCCTCTTCATCAACCATCAATGTTTCCCTCATCCATGAGTGAGTAATCCCCCGCTGTAGGCTATGGGGATGGTAGGGACTGGATGAGTTCTATCATGTAATCGAATAAGATTGTTAGGGCATAGTGCCTAGTATCTCTATTAGTGCTATTTGATTTTGTTGCAACTTGTTGTGCTTAATGCTTGTCACTATGGCCCGAGTGACATGATTTTAGATCTAAACTTATTATTGAATCATTATGGTAGTATTTTTTGTGATCTTATCTGCAAGTTGTGTACACATATCATTGTCCGGATCCAAAGGCCCCGAAGTGATAGAAATTGGGACAACCGGAGGGGATGGCTGTGGTGTGAGGATCACATGTGTTCACAGAGTGTTAATGCTTTGCTCCGGTGCTCTATTAAAAGGATCACCTTAATTGCCAGTAGTTACCTAGAGGCCCCACTGCCACGGGCTGGCAGGACAAAAGATGTTGTGCAAGTTCTCATTGCGAGCACGTATGACTATATATGGAGCACATGCCTAGGATTGTTTAGTACTTGGATGCTTATTCTTATTTATTTGCAATTTCCCTAGATCTTGAAGTTACATGTTTAGACTCGTCCATGCAACGCCCATCCATCCATCCCTATGCCTACCGCGCTCATATCCTACTATTTGCTATTACTGTTACTTTTGCTCCTGTTCCACTGTTGTTGTTGCTTTGTTGTTGCTATTACAAACTGTTGCTACTAATAAACTTCTATGAGCAAGAACTATTTCCAGGTGCAGCTGAATTGACAACTCAGTTGTTAAGGCTTGCAAGTATTCTTTGGCTCCCCTTGTGTCGAATCAATAAATTGGGTAATACTACCCGCGAAGACAGTTGCGACCCCCTATACTTGTGGGTCATCAACAACCTCACTATTTGTTGGGGACAGGTGCGACCCCCTATTTTGTTCCTAAAACTAAAAGAAGAAAAGAATGATGAAAAGAGAGAATTTATCCTTGAAACTTTACTAAAATAGTTCCATGATGTAGCTAACGAAGCCGAAAAAGTCTTTGAGCGTTTTAATATGCTAGGCTCATGTGTAGATGTTTGATATGTCAGAAACGTGTCTATAATTTTTGATGCTCCATGCTTGTTTAGTATCTATTTTGCTTTGCTTTGTCTTCACTTTGAGGTGCTTTTTACATGTTTTCTGGTACTAACCTATTAACAAATTGTCACAGTGCATGTTGCCTGTTTTCTGCTGTTTTTGGTTCCAGAAAAGCTAGTAAGGAAATATTCTCGGAATTGGACAGGACAAACGTCAAAGTCAATAACTTTCTGTGGGGAATAAGAAGTCCAGAGGGGAGACGGAGAGGCGTGCTAGGGCAGCCACACCCCCTAGGCGCGGGGTAGGGTGTGGGGCCCCTGGCCACCGCCTCGGCCTCCCCCTTCGCCTATAAGAAGCCCCTGATGCAGAAACCGTAAGGACCCGATCAATATTCCACGAAACCTTCTGTAGCCGCCACCACCGCCGTCCCTAGATCGGGGGGATCTGAAGTTCTTCCCGGCACCCATCCGGAGGGGAGATCATCCGGGAGGCCTTCTCTCCGGTATGATGCGTGAGTAGTTCCACCTCGGACTATGGCTCCATGTAGTAGCTAGATGGTTGTATCTCCTCCTTTTGCTTTCATGTATAGATCTTGTGAGATCCGTTCATGATCAAGATCTAATCTATTTGTAATCATGCATGTTGTGTTTGCGGGGATCCGATGGATATTGAGATTATTATGTTGGTTTGATTAATGTTTTTGTCTTTATGATTCTATCTCATCTATGTTGTTTGTGATCTTCCATGCTCTCCGTTGTTAGTAGCTATCTTGGCCAAGTAGTTGCTAGTGACTCCAAGAGGGGGTATTTATGATCGGTAGTGGGTTCATGCCTCTAGTTTCCAAGGGAAGTGACAAAAATCTGTTCGGTTGTAGATGTGCTGTTGCTACTAGGGAGAAAATAACGGTCTCTTGTTCATGGAACATGTGAACTGTTTACCTTACACACTTTGCTTAAAGCAGTGTCAGTTGCTTGCAACTTAATACTGGAGGGGGTTCAGATGATAACCTGAAGGTGGATTTCTAGTCATAGATGCAGTTGGATGGCGGTCTATGTATCTTGTTGTATTGCCCAATCGAATCTCATAGGGTCTTTCTGACTAGTAATTGCATTGTTATGCCTTCCTCAGTTCCTGTCAATTGCCCCGCTGTAATTTGTTTACCCTTCATGCCATGTTGTTTATCTAAGGAGAGCACCTCTAGTGAACTATGGACCCCGGTCTAATCTTTACCATTGATACATCTTCCACTATTACTTGTTTACTTGCTGCAAACCACCATTACCTTCCACACCATACATTTAATCCTTTGTTACAGCAACTGGTGAGATTGACAACCTCATTGTTAGTTGGGGCAAAGTCTTGAGTTTTGGTTGTTCAGGTCTCCGCGTTGCTTGCAACACCTGTGTGACGTTTCCTTCCTCCTACTGGTTCGATAACCTCAGTTTCTTACTAAGGGAAGACCTGCTGCTATGCTGCTTCACACCTTGGTCTTGGGGTTCCCAATAGGCTCCACATCAACTGAGCCATCAACACGTTTTCTAGCGCCGTTGCTGGGGAGGTTAAGGATGTCTTCATTAGGGGAGTCCTCCACTTCCTTTCTCTTTACTTTGTTTTTAGTTTGCTTTGTTTCTTTTGCTTGGTTTTGTTTGCCTCTTTTCAAAAAACCCAAAAAATTAGTCTAGTTTGGTTTGCTTACTTTATTCAAAAACACAAAAAATTAGTTCCTGCTCTAGTTGCTGCTGCTATTTTTGGCTTGCCCACCTGTGCAAAAAATGAACTCTACTGAGAACACCAAGTTGTGTGACTTCACTAGCACCAACAACAATGATTTCCTAAGCATTCCTATTGCTCCACCTGCTCCTGATGCTACCTTTTATGAAATTAAGCCTGCTTTGTTGAATCTTGTGATGAGAGAGCAATTTTCTGGTGCTAGTTCTGATGATCCTGCTGCCCATCTCAATAGCTTTGTTGAACTTTGTGAGATGCAAAAGTATAAGGATGTAGATGGAGATATTATTAAGCTCAAGCTTTTTTCCTTTATCCTTGAGAGGAAAAGCTAAAGAATGGTTGTTATCATTTCCTACAAATAGTATTGATTCTTGGACTAAGTGTAAAGATGCTTTTATTGGAAAGTACTATCCTCCAGCTAAGATTATATCTATGAGAAGTGACATCATGAAATTTAAACAAACTGATAGTGAACATGTTGCTCTAGCTTGCGAAAGAATGAAATCTTTGGTTAAGAATTGCCCCACTCATGGACTCACTGCTTGGATGATTATCCAGTCTTTTTATGCAGGTTTGAACTTTTCCTCAAGAAATCTGTTGGATTCAGCTGCTGGAGGTACCTTCATGGGCCTCACTTTGGGTGTTGCAATAAGGCTCCTTGATAATATGATGGTTAACTACTCTTAATGGCATGTTGAGAGAGCTCCACATGGTAAGAAGGTAAATTCTATTGAGGAAACTTCCTCTTTGAATGATAAGATTGATGTTATTATGGCTATGCTTGTTAATGGTAAAGCTCCTCTAGATCCTAATAGTGTTCCCTTAGCCTCCTTGGTTGATTAAGAAGAGCAAGTTGATGTGAACTTCATTAGAAATAACAATTTCAACAACAATGCTCATAGGAGTAATTTTGGTGGTAATAATTATAGGCCTTATCCTCCTAATAATGGCAATTCCTATGGAAACTCTTACAATAATGATAGAAGTGCCCCCTCTGAGCTTGAGGTCATTCTCAAACACTTTATTAGTAAAAAAACCACTTTCAATAAGGCTATAGAGTAAAAGCTTTTAAATGTTGAGAAAAATATATCCTCTTTGTCTGAAGCTCAAACTTCCTTGATTAATAAATTGGCTACTAAACTTGAAACTATGGAAAGTACCTTTGCTTCCACTCATGCCATACAAGTTACTATTGATGAAAATGTTAGGCGGTTAGCTCAACTTCATGCTAGGTGGGAAAGGGAAGCTAAAATTGATAGAAATAATAGTGTGTGCACCATCACCACTAAACCACAAGTAGTCCCTATTCCTCCTCATACTATGCCTAAGCCTATTGAGCCTACTACTAGTGATGCTAAGTTTGATTTTGATATTGATGGTTGCAATATTTCTAAAGTGATTATGTTCCTACAAAAGCTTGCTAGAAGTCCTGATGCTAGTGATATGCATGTTGCTTTCACTAAACATGACAAATGCTCTTGTTAAGATTAAGGAAGAGAAGCTAAAACACAAGGCTTATATTCCTAAGAAAGTAGAAGATAGTTGGGAACCCATTATTAATATACAAGTGAATGACTTTTATCTCAAAGCTTCATGTTGTAAGATCCCTCCCTTATAAAGGTAAGGATCCCTGTGATTGCAATGCTAGTCCCTGGATCAATTGCTAGCATCCATAGTTTAAGATGAAGTACATAGAAACAAAGGTCATTATTACATCGTCATTCCAGAGATAACATAGTCTACAACTCCATGGCCATAGGCCTAATACAAGAGTTAAAACATAACAATATAAAAAAGTCTTCATCTTCATGCGCCACAGGCAAGCATGTTGAGTGTAGACTCATAACCCCTAATCATCATCAGAGTATCTTGCAACATCACAAGTTACAGCCACAGTGGGTCAATACATTGGAATAGTATTGGCAAGTGATACCTTAGTAGAATATTAACATCTAGTTACTACATGAATTTGGCTAAGTTTAGCTTAGGCTTGCTTTTCTCAAAATAGGTTTTAGCTATTAGTTGAAAACACTAAGTTTTTCTTTGGTAAAACTTTCCCAAGGAACCACCAATAGAAATTGGTGAACCTTTACCCTTGTTCAACCACAAGTTTTGACTTAGAAAAAATGGGATGAGGAGATTCTTGATAGCTTCCATGTCTTGATGCTCAAACTATCCAATACCAGGGACATGGCTAAGTACTTAGATTCTTCCATCTGCAGAGGTTGTGCACTTTCCCCACAAGACTTGATTTTCACCAAGACAGGACCTTTCAGAAGCCTTCCCTTAGACCAAAATGGACGCGCTCCAAACCTATCATTCCCCTACCACCAACTGTCCATTTGGCTAAGTTATTGCAACCTATATGATCCAGGAAGAGCCCATAATGCCATGTGGCTGCACTAGAAGCTTCTTAACATTTGGCATCTCAAATCCCTTTGTTCCTGTGTGGCAGTCCACAAGTGAGATACACAAGGTAAACCATAGAAATGGGCCTTGTGTAACCACTCAACCAAAATCCACCAAGCAATTACCATTCCACCCAGGTGTTTCATTCTCTTAGTTGTTTTATTAACAAAAATCATAAGTCAAAGACTTAACAATATTTTTCATAGCATGATTATATTCCACCCTTGGTTGCTATTAGCTAGGCTAAGCATGGCAATAACAAGTATCTTAACTTAAAGGAAATTCTAACATTACTACAACTACTAGGATTTCCCAAGCATAGCATATAGATACTTAGCAAAACAATCATGCAAGTCCTATACAAAATATTTCTAATGCATAGGTAAAATATTGGGATAAAAACATGAAGCACCACTTTCCTTGGTAGTTGGGAGAGTAGAAACAACAATCTTCACAACCACAATCACTATTAGCACCAAAATGTACACATAAAATAATAGCACCACATTCACATATCAAAATATACAAACAAAAATATATGAATGCATGCAAATGCCATGTGATGATTTATTTAAATCAAACAAGACAAGTATACAATACTGAATCACAAACAAGACAATTATACACCAAATAAACTTTATTTAGTCTTTAAATCATTTTTCAAATAATTTCTATACTCATATTAAGCCTATAGATGTCTCTGCAAAAATAATAAATTTTACAAAAGCAAAACATTAAACACATTGCATAAATGGTTAGAATTCTTTCTCCTGATTCCAATGATATAAAATTTACAAAATTTGAACGTGTGGATCAAAAGTTATGAATTTTGCAAGTTTGATTCACTAATAGATCAAATTCAGATTTTTAAAACGAATAACAGGACATGCGGCAGCGTCTGATTGGACGATACCGCTTCGCACCGGATCACGCTCGCACACCATTATATCTAAATTAAAACCTATGGCTCAGATCTGCCCGTACCTCTTTGCCTGACTTCTAATCTAAACCACTGGATCTAGATCTAGTGGATCAAAACTCTCTGACCTAAAAACATGGTTCTTTGGCGCGGCGGCGTTGTCTGACGATGCTCCGGTGGTTCTAGGAAGCAAGGGAGGAAACAGAGGGGCTTACTGAGCTCGTGGGGTCATCGCGGTGCTCGAGGTGGTCGAGGGAGGGACAGGGGCGCACGGACTCGGCCGCTATTGCTCGTCAGAGAACCTACAACCGTCGTTTACGGTCGCTCGTCGTCGTTGGCGAAGATATAGGTCGCGCCTAGCAAAAAGAATGGTGTCATTAGACGCGCACAAGTCTGGCGAACACGTGAGTATCAAAGAGAGAGAAGGGGGCGGTCGGGGCTTACGAGGAGAACTCGCCGGAGTGGACGCGGTCGTCGGTGGCGTTCTGGTGTTGACGCTGGCGAGACTCTGGATGGTCCTAGCATGCACCCTTGGGGTTAAACGATGCGCAAGGTTGCGGAGATCATTCAGCAAGATAAAAGGCAGAAGCGAAGTGTGCTCACGGAATTCACCCGGAGTTAAATGCATACATGGCGGAGTGAGCACAAATCTGAGCAGCCTAGGCGGCGACTGGTGCAGGTGTTTGGGGGGAAAGGACCGTGATGAGCTGGGGATTAAATAGCCAGGGCAGGGGCGAAAATCTCGCGGTGAATCAATGCAATTGATCGAGGCAGTGAAGAGGAGGAAACGGCCGGCGACGACGTGTTCATCGCGCGGTTTCTGGGGAGGACGATGACGACGTGGCAATGGGGCCACTAGTCAGCGACTGGTTGGGTAGCGTGGGTGCGGTGAGAAAATCAGGAAGACAGGGAAATCCCGGGTGGGATGGTTAGTGGGCTGCTTCTGTTTGTGGGCTCAATTGCCGCCTTGACCCTTTTCTATTTCTTTATCTTTTTTCTTTTTCTGTTTGAATTTCCAGGAAACATTTTCAAATGATTTCAAATGTGTTTCAATTTAAACTCTCTCTGGATTTTTATAAAGTGAAACTTGCACATATTTAAGTATAAAACCATGCTGTTTCACCAAACTTGCTTTGGTCTTTTGGAGTTTTAAAAGAAACAGTGCCTTTACCAAACTTTTAATAAAGATATAAAAATGGTTTCAAAGTCATATTTTGTTTTGAAATTTTTGTCCAATCTTTTTGAATACATCAATCAACCATAAGATCAAATACATTTTGTTTAAAACAAACAATCTCATATTAGAGAGTAGCATTTGGGTCAATGCTTTGCTTACATAAAATAATAAGCATTCAAATGCTTCTGTTTTTGTAATGACTTTGAAAATGATCCTAAAATGATTATGAATGCATGGATGATATGCAAGCTTTGAAAACATGATTTTAGGGATGTTTCAAACCTTACCCCCTTAAGGTGAATCTCGCCCTCGAGATTCGGATTGGCTAGCAAATAGGTGAGGGTGGTCTTTCCGAAGATCATCTTCTCTTTCCCATGTTGCTTCTTCTTCGGAATGATGGTTCCACTGTACTTTGCAGAACTTGATAGTCTTTGTCCGAGTAACTCTTTCTGCAGTCTCAAGAATCTTGATAGGTTTTTCTTCATAAGGGAGATCACTTTCCAATTGGACCTCCTCCAAAGGTATAGTATCTTTCAAAGAAGTCGCTTCGATCTCTAGATGGCATTTTTTTAGCTGACTCACATGAAACACATTGTGAACGGCACACTATGATTCTGGTAACTCAATCTCATAAGCTACTTCTCCTTTACGACTCAGAATCTTGAACGGTCCAACATATCTTCGGGCCAATTTTCCTTTGACTCCAAATCTCTTCACTCCACGAAGTGGTGACACTCTAAGATAAGCTCTATCACCCACTTCATAGGTGACTTCTCTATGCTTAGGATCTGCGTAGCTCTTCTGTCGGGACTGTGCTATCTTCAATCTGTCCTTTACTAGCATGACTTTCTCTTCAGCCTCTTTGATTAGTTCTAGTCCGAACAAATTTCTTTCTCCCACACCATTCCATAGCAATGGGGTAGTACACTTTCTCCCATAGAGAAACTCAAATGGTGCCATCTCAATACTAGATTGATAGCTGTTGTTATAAGAGAATTTTGCGTAAGGCAGACTTTCATCCCAACTAGCTCCGTAGTCTAGGGCACATGCCCTCAACATATCTTCTAGAATCTGGTTGGTCCTTTCTGTCTGTCCATCAGTCTGAGGATGAAAAGCAGTGCTGAATTCCAATCTCGTTCCCAATGACTCATGTAGTTGCCTCCAAAAATGAGAAGTGAACTGAGTTCCCATATCAGACACAATACTCTTGGGTACTCCATGCAGACACACAATCCTATTCATATAGATCTTGGCTAACTTATCACTTGTATAGGTTGTCTTCACGGGTATGAAATGAGCCACTTTAGTGAGGAGATCCACTACTACCCAAATAGAATCATATCCTGACCTGGTCCTTGGTAATCTGGTGATGAAATCCATGCCAATCTCGTCCCACTTCCAATCAGGAATAGGTAGTGGTTGTAGCAATCCTGCTGGTTTCTGATGTTCCGCTTTCACTCTACTACATACATCACACAAAGCAATATGTTCAGCGATGTCCTTCTTGAGTTTATTCCACCAAAATCTTTCCTTCATATCCATGTACATTTTGGTGTTACCCGGATGAATGGAATATGGTGAGTTGTGTGCTTCCTGTAAAATCAGTTTCCGAAGTTCCGGATCTTGCGGAACGCAGATACGTTTTCCATACCATAAAGTACCCTGTTCATCTTCATGGAGTCATTTGGCTTTTCCCTTGCCAATCTTTTCCTTAATCTCTTCTATTTCCTTGTCCGTCTTTTGGGCTTCCTTGATATTGTCCAACAATGTGGGTTGAACATCCAATGACATGAGATGTCCCTCAGGCACAATCTCCAATCTAAGGTCTCTAAATTGGGCACAGATCATCCGCAACTCTCCCTTAGTAAGGCCATTCACAAATACCTTACGGCTTAGAGCATCTGCTACAACATTTGCTTTACCGGGATGGTATTGTAAACTCAAGTCATAGTCCTTGATGAGTTCTAGCCATCTTCTTTGTCTCATGTTGATTTCTTTCTAAGTGAAGATATACTTCAAACTTTTGTGATATGTGAACACTTCACATCGCTTTCCCAAAAGATAATGTCTCCATGTTTTAAGTGCATGGACAACAGAGGCTAACTCTAAATCATGAGTAGGATAATTTACCTCATGAGTTTTGAGTTGTCTCGAGGCATAAGCCACAACTTTCCCTTCTTGCATTAGAACTGCACCTAATCCATGATGAGATGCATCACAATACACTTGGAAATGTTTTTCCAAATCTGGCAGACATAGGACTGGTGCTATCACTAGTCTCTTCTTCAACTCTTGGAAACTGAGTTCACATCCTTCAGTCCAAGCAAATTTCTTGTCTTTCTTTAGTAACTCCGTCATTGGCTTAGCTACCTTGGAGAAATTCTCAATGAATCTTCTGTAGTATCCTGCCAAGCCAAGGAAACTACGAACTTCCTTTACTGACTTAGGAGATTCCCATTCAGATACAGCTGACACTTTTGCGGGGTCAACTGCTACACCATCTCCTGACACAACGTGTCCAAGAAATCCAACTTCATTCAACCAGAATTCACACTTGCTGAATTTGGCATACAGCTTATGCTCTCTAAGATTCTCAAGTATCAAACGCAAATGTCCTTCATGCTCTTCTTTGCTTTTGGAGTAGATCAAAATGTCATCAATGAAAACGACAAAAAACTTGTCAAGGAACTCCATGAACACCTTGTTCATCATATTCATGAAGTAAGCTAGTGCATTGGTCAATCCAAATGGCATCACGGTGTACTCATACAATCCATACCTAGTGGTGAAAGTTGTCTTAGGTATGTCTTGTTTTCTTATCTTAAGCTGTAAATAACCTGACCGTAGATCAATCTTTGAGAACACACAGGCTCCTTCTAGCTGATCAAACAAGTCATTAATTCTGGGCAAAGGATATTTGTTCTTGATAGTCACCTCATTGAGTATCCCATAATCTATGCATAACCTTTGACTTCTATCTTTATTTTCTACAAACAAGACTGGTGCTCCCCAGGATGAAGAACTTGGTTGAATAAACCCTTTCTTCAACTGTTCTCCAAGTTGTTTCTTGAGTTCTTTCAACTCATCAACTGACATCTTGTAAGGTCTCTTTGCTATTGGTCCTGATCCTAGCAGCAAGTGAATCAGAAATTCCACATCCCTATCTGGAGGCATTCTCGGCAATTCTTCCGGAAACACATCCGAATATTCACTCACAATTGGCACACTGTCTATGCTAACCCCCTTAAGAGAATTTAGCTTACTTCCTTTTGATTCAAAGTTAGACTTGAATCTTATCCGTTTCTTTTCCGGGGTTGTGAGTGCGACAGTACGATTGGCACAGTCTAGTAATCCTTCATGCTTGGTCATCCAGTCCATTCTCAAAATTACATCCAGTCCTTGGGAATCTAGAATTATCAGACTCACTGGAAACTTATTGTCACATCCCAAGATTTTCCAAATCTTGTAATGTGAAAAATAAATAAACAAAATAAATTATTGTTGAAAATCAGGGTGAAAAGAAACTTTTGTTTCTAAATGGAAACTTAAAACCCCATCTTGAACAAACTTTGATAAAAGTTTGAATCCAACAAAAATCCAAATCAAGGGAAATGCATTCCTCAATGAATGTATCTGGAAATTTAAACACTTGGAAAATAAATCCAAACCCTAAACCCTAATGGACTAAAATCATTTCCAAGTTATCTCCAAATCCATGGATTTGATCCATGTAAAAATTGATCAACAAACATTCACAAATGATCAAGAAAGACAAATAGAAATATTATAGAACCATATAAATTGGTTTCACTTAATTTGGAACCATGGATAAAATCTTTTGAATATAATAAGATAAGGAAAAGTAATTTCCAAAGCTAATAAAGAATCTGACCAAATCCAAACCAAATGGTGAGCAAATAATCCTAAAGACATTTAAAAAAGACAAATAAATAATAAACAAAATTTCACAAATTGGAATCATCAAGTTTGGATCTCTGAATAAAAAGATATGGATTTTATAAGATGAAGAAAGAAATATTAAATAAAGAATATTTAAAGATCAAACCAAATCTTGGCCAAATCCTTAAACAAGTGGAATGAATCTAATCCAAATCCAAATAAAAATATTAGATAAAGAATTTCCAAAATAAAATAAATGGCATAAACCAAATCCTATCTAATTAAAACTAGAGCCTATTTTGAATAAATAAAAGACCCCAAAATGAATAAGGTTTTGTCCAAAAATTGACATCAAAATGTTTTATTAATCAGTACTTAAACCTACACAAACTTTGACAAAGGTTTGAAATCAAATTGAGGTTTGAATTGGCCAAATAAAATCAAAACAGAATAAAAGAAAGAGAAATAGAAAAGCATTCAGAAAAAAAGGGAACAAGCCAGCCCAGCCGGCCAGCCCAACTAAGCCCACTAAGCCCAGTTCCTCTCCTCCCCGCAGAAAACGGTTCGAACCAGTGAACTAACCCACAAGGCCGCTGACAGATGGACCCCACCGCACCCCTTCTCTCTCTCGCTGCCAGACGACCCCACGCCCATGTCACCTTCTTCCTCCTCGCGTTTAACTCGCCCTGCCGTTGCTGCCTTTGATTGCGTCGTTGAATTCGCGTTACTGCCGCTGTTATACCTCGTCGTGACCACGTCCATTTAATCGCCTCTGTCTCCTCTTCCTTTCCCCTCAAACCCCGCTGCAAGTGAGCCACCAGGCTACCCCTAATTCACCTTGCTTTGCCGCTGCTCCGACGAGCTTCACGAGCAAATTCCGGCAGCCCTGCATCGCCCCTTGCCTCCTCGACCAAGCTCACGTACTCCCCACCTCCTGGCGCACCTCCAAGTGTCGTTCGCTTGGCCGCGCGTGCCCTGTAGCATCGACAACCTCGACGAACAGAGCTTCTCCACCGTCTGCCTCCACTCCGGCGAACCCCTCTGGTATTTTCTGACCGCGCCTCCTCCTCTCTTTGATGCTGGTGTCCTCGCCGCTTCTGTGCGCAGCTAACGCCCCCTTTTTCGTGCCTTAGCGTGGACCGTACAGTCGCCTCCGACAACGAATAGAGCCGCCAGACGCCGGCGACAACTACGGCGAGGAATCACCGGTGGTTCAGAGCGCCCCTCGACAAGTGACGACCACGTTGAGCATCAGCGAAGCAAGGCGAACCTGGTAAAGCCCTCCCCCATCACCCTTGCTTCCTAAATCACCGGCTCCGCCAACGTCTGACCACGCCGCCACCAACCGCCGCCGCTAGCGCCGCCACTTATTGGCAGGTGTGCTCAGCATCATCCGATCTGGATCTGACGATTAGGATAGAATCACTTAACGCCGAAGAGGTACGCAACCTGTGTCGCTCGATCTGACTTGATCCAATGCACCAGAGAGCGTGATCCGAGCGAAGCGGTATCAGCGAGTAGAATTAAGCCACGTGTCTCTGTCGATTTGAATTAAAACAGATTGAATCTATTAGATATGTGATTCTGTAAATTCCATAACTTTAAATCTACACGTCCAAATTTTGCAAACTTTATATCAATGGATTCAGAAAAACAAGCCCTAGCCAACCATGCACTTTGTTTAGTAAAAAGCTTCTGGTAAAATGTTTGTTTTTGCAGAAACTTATGTATGCTTGTTTAGGTTATAAAAATTATTCTAAAATGATTTTGGGGATAAAATCTTTGGCAAATGGTTTGTTTTGAACCTACTGACCCTAGGAAACAAATTGTGGTTTCAAAAATGTATTTTGTGAAACAAAAGAATGAATCTTGGATTTAAACCAATTCTAGTCAAATAAAGATATGGTTTAATTATTAAAAATGGTTTTGGAAGAAAACCTTTGAGAAATGTTTTGGAAATAAACTCTCTAACCCTAAACACAAGATTTTATGATTTGAAAACATATTTTGTGAACCCTATAGATTAATGCCTTATTGAAAACATTTTTACACCACATAAAATGATACCTTGTTTTAAAAAGGGTTTATAAAGTGAAACCTATTGCAAATGACTTTGCCACTTTATAAAATGACCAATAGGTGTTTCCAAATGTTTACAACCTACTATAAACCACTTTTACAAATAAAACAACCTATTGCATGCTTGCATGCATTACTTTGATTTTATCATTTTATGTGATGAATTGCTTGAATGGTAGTTTGAAATATTGTTTGCTTGATTGAATTGTAGTGATTTGAAGTGAGTGAACATTGCAAAGAACAAGGAAGTGAACTTATACTCTCTACCAAAAAGGCAAGTGATTCTTCATACTTTTGTCCCATTATTTTCACTATGCATTAGTGATATTTCTAAGTAAGACTTGCATGGAATTTTGCTAAGTATAAACCATGCTATGGGAAATCCTAGTAGATGAAACCTTAGTAGAATTTTCCTAAGTTAAGATTCCTACTACTATCATGCTTAGTTTAGCTAATAGAAAACAAGGGTGGAAATATATTCACATTATGGAAAAATTTCTAAGTCTGAGGACTTGTGTTTTGTTTAATAAAACAACTAAGAGAATGAATCACCTGGGTGGAATGGAAGGAATGGTTTGTGTTCAGTGGTTCACAAGGCCCATTTCTATGGTTTACCTTGTGTATATCACTTGTGGATGGCACCTAGGAACAAAGAGATTTGAGATGTCAAATGTTGAGAAGCTTCAAGTGCAACCACATGGCATTATGGGCTCTGCCTGGATCATATAGGTTGCAAGAACTTAGCCAAATGGACAGTTGGTGGTAGGGGTTTGATAGGTTGGAACGCGTCCATTCTGGTCTAAGGGAAGGCTTCTGAAAGATCTTGTCTTGGTGAAACCAAGTCTTGTGGGGAAAGTGCACCACCTCTGCAGAGTGTAAAATCTAAGTACTTAGCCATGTCCCTGGCAAAGGACAATTTGAGCATCAAGACATGGAAGCTATCAAGAATCTCATCATCCAAATTTATAAGTTAAAAACTTGTGGTGAACAAGGGATTGAAGGATCACCAATTTCTATTGGGAGATGCCTTGGGAAAGATTATTTTGTCAAGCAAAAACTTAGTGTTTTCAAATGATAAGGAAAATCTATTTTGAGCAAAGCAAGCCTAAGCTCCACTTAGCCAAATGCATATAGATGATAGACTCCACTATACTACCATAGTATCACTTGCCAATACAATTCAAATGTATTGACCCTTGTGGCTATAACTTGTTATGTTGCAGGTTTGATTGATATTAATGAAGTTTAATGAATAGATTACAATCTACAACCAACATGTCTGCCTGTGGCACTTTGAAGATGAAGGACCCCATGCTTATAGATATTCTGCTGCAATGTAATGTAATAGCCAAATGAGCTATGTAAGATGTAATAAATTATGTTATTCCTGGTTATAAAGTTGTATTATGACCTTTGTTTCTTGATATTACATCTTAATTGTGGATGCTAGCTATTGATCCAGGGACTAGCATTGTAAACATAGGGATCTCTACCTTATTAAAGGTTGGGAACCTTACACTTATGCTTCCCAAATTCTATCACTAGATTACGACATCCAAGACTTACTATCATATCTCCACCGGGAGAACTTACTTTTATTGGGCACCCAATATTTTCTGTTGGAAACACATTTCTATCAACAAATTCTTTTGATATGAATGAATGTGATGCACCAGTATCAAAAAGAACAAGTGCTGGAATAGAATTGAGTTTGAACTTTCCAGCCACAGCATCGGACTCCTCATAAATCTCTTCCACATTGATGTGGTTCACTTGTCCCTTCTGGAAAGGGTTGGGCTTGTTGGGTCCTTCAACTTTCTTTTCTGGGCACTCATTTGCATAATGCCCCATCTTCTTACACTTGAAACATTCAACCTGACTGATATCTCTCTTTGCAGGCTGACTGCCACTTCCACTTCCACCTCCACTGTGGTGACTCTTGTGTCCACCCTTGTGGTTCTTGTACTTGTCATTATCATGACTACGATGATGCTTGTTGTCATGATGGCGGTTGTGGCTATGGTGGTTATTGTATTTTACATGTTTGTGGGATCCAGAACTCCCACTATCATCATGATGGGAACACTTGTGAGATGATCCCGAGCTGTGCTTGTCAGAGTTGTGCTTCCTCTTTCTGCTTTCAACTTGTTTGATCTTGTTCTCCAAGATGGTAGCCTTGTCACAAAGGGACTGGTAGGTGGGGACATAAGCAATAGATAGCTGCAAACTCAGTTCATTGTTTAGTCCTTCGAGGAACTTCTCTTTCCTCTTGGCATCGGTATCCACTTCATTTGGTGCATAATGCGCCAGATTGTTGAACTCCTCAATATATTCATCCACGCTGCGGTGGCGCTACTTCAGGTTATGGAACTCCTTCTTCTTCAAACTCATCACTCCGGATGAGATGTGAGCTGTACGGAAACCATCTTCAAAGATAGCCCATGTCACATCCTCAATGGGAGTGGTGATCTAAAAGTTATCCCACCAAGTAGCTGCTGGCCCTTCCAACAGATGTGCTGCAAACCTGACTTTCTCCTCGTCGGTGCAGCCGACAGCTACCAAATCCTTGTTCACTGAATGTAGACAATCATTGGCCACCATGGGATCAGTAGTTCCTGAGAACTTTGCAGGCCTCAGTCTTAGGAATCTGGTGAGCATGTCAAATCCTGGTGGATTATTCTGATTGTTGTTGTTGTTATTCTGATTCTGCATGAAAGTGGTCAGCATCTACATCAGCTGTGCCTGTGCTGTCATCAGCTGTTGCATCTCGGGGGTGACAATGTTGTTGTTTGGGTTGGGGTTGGCACGTCGAGGAGGCATCTGTGGTTTTCAATAAGGATAATAATGAGATACCCATAGATGCTTAACATGCACAATACATCACATATACAATCACCAAACAAGCATCAAAATAATATAAAGTTCAACAACATAAACAACAAGTTTGAAAAGCAAACACACCAATAGCAAGCCATCCACATGTTGGATGGTCATTGCAACTCAATAATCATAAGCATGGTAAATGATAGATAAATGAGTAGTCATCACTACTCCTCTGCATCAACCTCCTCATCGACAAGTGTAAGACCTACATTCTCCATAGCGGTCTTGTATTCCTCGACATTGGTAGTCAAGGCCTCTACCTTGGATTTGAGAGCCCTCTTCTGTGAACGAAGTCTCTCAATCACACCCTGCTAATGCTCGAGCTCGAAGACCTTGGCCTCTAGTTCTGCATTCATCTCTCGAATCCTCTTGTTACTATCTTGGACTCTTTTCTCTTGGCTCTTGAACTTCCTGTCCTGGCTCTCAAACTTAGTCTCCATTTCCTTGACTATCTCTTCTTGATCCGTGAAGAGCTTGTCCTTCTCACGAAGCTGCACCTGGAGCTCGTCATTGCTAAGCATGACGTTGGTCCTATCAGTATCTAGGTGCCTAAGTAGAACCTCTAGGTCCTGAAGGTACAGACGAATCGGTTCTGCTGTCTCTCTAGCAGCATCCTCGAACTCAATAGCCTCACCATCCTCGTTGCGTCTTCCTAAGGCGTGAAAGTAAGTACCTCTAAGCTCCTGAGAGTGCCTCCCTAACAGACACCCAAGTAAATCCTACATGACTACCTCTAGGCCTCTCTCCCTGTCATCATGCATAAGCTTGAAGGTGATAGCCTCCGTGGCTGGCTCAGTCTGGCGTCCCGGCTGAGTAACCTTGAAGCCCCAAAGGTCCTTCCTCTCAAACTTGGTGAGGGGAAGCATCATGATGCTAGGATCGGAAGATTGAGCACACTAGTGAGCTCAATAAGACGAGTGCCAAAACGAGTTCCCTTGAACTCTTCAGCCGTGCTGATAGTAACATTAGGCATCTATTTTATAAGATAAGAAAAGTTAGAATCAACATCAATAGAAAATCACAAGACAAAGTATCACAAGTATATCATTGGCAAACACACAAGTCATGGCATACATAAATCCATTACAAGCATTCCAAGGTTTAACATAACTTAGAATTTTTTTTAGAAATAAAACGATAAGTGTGGTGGTCCAACTAACGAAGTACATTACAACTTTCTCACTCACTGGACAAAATGGCTATCAAAGCATACTTAGTAGCCATCTGTCTATCTTGTTCACAAGATTCCCAAATCAAGTCTATGATGTCTTCCCTTAGTTGTTGGTTGGTAGTCTCCAACTCTTGGGTATGCTTCTTTTCTTCCCTAAGGTCATTTTGGGTGTGAAGCATTCTGCACTTGAGTCTATCACCAAGCTCCTTGATGTCCTTCCAAGCTGCATCTCTTGCAGAGTCAAAGAATGTGGTGTGCATCACTAAGTTGGTGACCATGCAGAATCCTGATTCCTGGTGGTTGTCTTCCTTGTTTTTGTACAAGTGAAGTTGCACCCACCAATACTCCTCTCCTTCATCCATCACAGGGAAACCTTTATACACAGCTGCACCATGTATCCCCATGGTAACCATAAGGTTCTTGAGGGCTTTTGGAAATTCAGTCTCACACTCCAAAGTCATGGTCATGAGTGGTCCCTTCCTTACGGCTTCGTTGATGGAGTTCATCTACAAATAGAGATGAGAAAGAAGATTAGAAAAGCTTACGAGAAGAAAAGACAAGTGTAGAAAATTTTCAAAGTGTTGAAATTTTTCCTTAGTGGTTTCAAATCCAATCCTAGGGTTATAATCCTATAGGCAACACAGTGCTCTGATACCATCTGTAAGATCGCTCCCTTATAAAGGTAAGGATCCCTGTGATTGCAATGCTAGTCCCTGGATCAATTGCTAGCATCCACAGTTTAAGATGAAGTACACAGAAACAAAGGTCATTATTACATCGTCATTCCAGAGATAACATAGTCTTTTACAACTCCATGGCCATAGGACTAATACAAGAGTTCAAACATAACAATATAAATAAAGTCTTCATCTTCATGTGCCACAGGCAAGCATGTTGAGTGTAGACTCATAACCCCTAATCATCATCAGAGTATCTTGCAATATCACAAGTTACAACCACAGTGGGTCAATACATTGGAATAGTATTGGCAAGTGATACCTTAGTAGAATATTATCATCTAGTTACTACATGAATTTGGCTAAGTGTAGCTTAGGCTTGCTTTTCTCAAAATAGGTTTTACCTATTAGTTGAAAACACTAAGTTTTTCTTTGGTAAAACTTTCCCAAGGAACACCAATAGAAATTGGTGAACCTTTACCCTTGTTCAACCACAAGTTTTAACTTAGAAAAATTGGGATGAGGAGATTCTTGATAGCTTCCATGTCTTGATGCTCAAACTGTCCAATACGAGGGACATGGCTAAGTACTTAGATTCTTCCATCTGTAGAGGTTGTGAACTTTCCCCATAAGACTTGACTTTAACCAAGACAGGACCTTTCAGAAGCCTTCCCTTAGACCAAAATGGATGCGCTCCAAACCTATCATTCCCCTACCACCAACTGTCCATTTGGCTAAGTTATTGCAACCTATATGATCCAGGCAGAGCCCATAATGTCATGTGGCTGCACTAGAAGCTTGTTAACATTTGGCATCTCAAATCCCTTTGTTCCTGGGTGGCAGTCCACAAGTGAGATACACACGGTAAACCATAGAAATGGGCCTTGTGTAACCACTCAACCAAAATCCACCAAGCAATTACCATTCCACCCAGGTGTTTCATTCTCTTAGTTGTTTTATTAACAAAAACCATAAGTCAAAGACTTAACAATATTTTTCATAGCATGATTATATTCCACCCTTGGTTGCTATTAGCTAGGCTAAGCATGGCAATAACAAGTATCTTAACTTAAAGGAAATTCTAACATTACTACAACTACTAGGATTTCCCAAGCATAGCATGTAGATACTTAGCAAAATAGTCATGCAAGTCCTATACAAAATATTTCTAATGCATAGGTAAAATATTGGGATAAAAACATGAAGCACCACTTGCCTTGGTAGTTGGGAGAGTAGCAACAACAATCTTCACAACCACAATCACTATTAGCACCAAAATCTACACATAAAATAATAGCACCACATTCACATATCAAAATATACAAATAAAAATATATGAATGCATGCAAATGCCATGTGATGATTTATTTAAATCAAACAAGATAAGTATACAATACTGAATCACAAACAAGACAATTATACACCAAATAAACTTTATTTAGTCTTTAAATCATTTTTCAAATAATTTCTATACTCATATTAAGCCTATAGATGTCTCTGCTAAAATAATCAATTTGACAAAAGCAAAACATTAAACACATTGCATAAATGGGTAGAATTCTTTCTCCTGATTCCAATGATATAAAATTTACAAAATTTGAACGTGTGGATCAAAAGTTATGAATTTTGCAAGTTTGATTCACTAATAGATCAAATTAAGATTTTTAAAATGAATAACAGGCCACGCGGCAGCGTCTGATTGGACGATACCGCTTCGCACAGGATCACGCTCGCGCACCGTCAGATCTAAATTAAAACCTGCGGCTCAGATCTGCCCGTACCTCTTCGGCCTGATTTCTAATCTAAACCACTGGATCTAGATCCAGTGGATCAAAACTCTCTGACCTAAAACCAGCAGCGCTGCTGGTTGCTGGCGGCAGTGGCGTTGCTGCCGACGATGCTCCGGTGGTTCTAGGAAGCAAGGGAGGAAACAGAGGGGCTTACCGAGCTCGTGGGGTCGTCACGATGCTCGAGGTGGTCGAGGGAGGGATAGGGGCACACGGACTCGGCCGCTATTGCTCGTCGGAGAACCTACAACCGTCGGTTATGGTCGATCATCGTCGTTGGCGAAGATATAGGTCGCGCCTAGCACAAAGAATGGTGTCATTAGACGCGCACAAGTCTGGCGAACACGTGAGTATCAAAGAGAGAGAAGGGGGCGGTCGGGGCTTACGGGGAGAACTCGCCGGAGTGGACGCGGTCATCGGTGGCGTTCTGGTGTTGACGCTGGCGAGACTCTGGATGGTCCTAGCATGCACCCTTGGGGTTAAACGATGTGCAAGGTTGCGGAGATCATTCTGGCAAGATAAAAAGGCAAGGGGCAAAGTGTGCTCACCGGAATTCACCGCCGGAGTTCGTCTGTACAGCGGCGGAGTGAGCTCAAATACGAGCAGCCTGGGGGCGACTGGGTGTGGGTGTTTTGGGGAAAGGACCGCGATGAGGTGGGGATTAAATAGCCAGGGCAGGGGCGAAAATCTCGCGGTGAATCAATGCAATTGATCGAGGCAGTGAAGAGGAGGAAACGGCCGGCGACGACGTGTTCATCGCGCGGTTTCTGGGGAGGACGATGACGACGTGGCAATGGGGCCACTAGTCAGCGACTAGTTGGGTAGCGCGGGTGCGGTGAGAAAATCAGGAAGAGAGGGAAATCCCGGGTGGGATGGTTAGTGGGCTGCTTCTGTTTGTGGGCTCAATTGCCAGTGCCAGCCCTTTTCTATTTCTTTATCTTTTTTCTTTTTCTGTTTGAATTTCCAGGAAACATTTTCAAATGATTTTGAATGTGTTTCAATTTAAACTCTCTCTGGATTTTTATAAAGTGAAACTTGCACATTTTAAGTATAAAACCATGCTGTTTCACCAAACTTGCTTTGGTCTTTTGGAGTTTTAAAAGAAACAGTGCCCTTACCAAACTTTTAATAAAGATATAAAAATGGTTTCAAAGTCATATTTTGTTTTGAAATTTTTGTCCAATATTTTTGAATACATCAATCAACCATAAGATCAAATACATTTGGTTTAAAACAAACAATCTCATATTAGAGAGTAGCATTTGGGTCAGTGCTTTGCTTACATAAAACAATAAGCATTCAAATGCTTCTGTTTTTGTAATGACTTTGAAAATGATCCTAAAATGATTATGAATGCATGGATGATATGCAAGCTTTGAAAACATGATTTTAGGGATGTTACACATGTGATCTTGGTTCTAGTGTCTGTATTATGCCTAGGAAGATTTATAAAATGCTTGATTTGCCACATTTGGAAGATTGTTATTTAGATGTCCCACTCAATGATAATGCTAAGAAGAAACTCATGGGGAGTATTAATGATGTTATCATTATGGTTAACAATGCTTATGCCCCTGTTGATTTCTATGTTTTGGATGTTGAATACAATGCTTCTTGTCCTATTACTTTGGGAAGACCTTTTCTTAGAACAGTTGGTGCCATCATTGATATGAAAGAAGGCACCATTAAATATAATTTTCCATTCAAGAAAGGTATTGAACTCTTCCCTATTAGGAGAGAGAAGTTGCTTTTTGCTCCTCCTTTGAAAGCAAGGTTTGATGTTAATGCTTCCTCATTTGAAAATACTTGATTCTTCTTGCTTCTTGTGCCTAACTTAAAGGCGTTAAAGAAAAGTACTTGTTCGGAGATAACCCAAGAGTTTCCTTGAGTCTTGGAAGTTATTACTTTAGTAATGACCTCTACTTATCCTTTTTGCTTACTTTTTGTGCCAATAATAACCTCTAATGAGAGGGAAGTAAGATTTGGGGAGTTGCTGTCCCGAAACAGATTTCTGTCCACCAAAACAATTCGTGAGGAGTCTCTGTAACTCAGATTGAGCTCAAAATTTACTAATAAATCCCCCAGTATGTTATCTAACTTTCGTTAGTTCAACACTTTTTGATTTTAGCAACATACGATTTTATAAAAAATCGGTTTCTACCTGCTGGTCTGTTTTGACAGATTTCTGCCATTATTTGCATTTGCTTCTTATTGATTCCTTTTTGAGTTCTCTTTAGGTGATTTGAGCTTTTTGAAGGAGTTACTACAGTATTTTGTGTTTTTAGTGAAAATCCTTGCTGTTCCAAAGCTTTTCCATAGGTCTAATATCTTTTAAATAAACTAATGTTGCTAATGAAGATTGTGTGAAGTTTTGTATGAAGGAAAAGTTTCAGGTGTAGAGAGAGAATGATGTAATGAGATGAAGAATGGACAAAAACTCAAGCTTGGGGATGCCACCATGGTGTCACCCCAAGAAATATCCAAGAGGTACAAGCGTCAAAGCTTGGGGATGCCCAAGGCATCCCCTTCTTCATCAATAAAAAGCTTAGGTCTTTCTAGACACTTCGTTTTTATTGTTTCATGCACAATTGTGTTGTTCTTGGAGCGTCTTAGTTTTTGTTTGCTTTGCTTAGGTTGTTTAGTTTGCTTGAATAAAGTAGTTTTTACCACCGTTCTTGCTGTGTTGTTTGCAAATAAGTTGCTTGGTGTTGGAAAGGAGTAGGAAGTTCTTGCTTGATAAGTGCAAGAGGAGCTTGCATTGACTGTGACTTAGACTTTAGCATGACATGCTAGGTGTTGTTTTGACCTTATGCTTAGTGATTATTTCTGTAGCATGTCTTGTTCCAAACAATTGGGATTGCTTAGTGTGTCTTGAAGAAATTATGCGTTGTTTTAGCATGCAAAAGCATAGTATTTAGGTATTCTCCTTTGATGCTTTGCTTGGGTTGACTTGGCACATGCTTACACCATGTTATGACTCTAACAAGTCACCATAGCCTCTATGATCATTTAGTCCTTTACTTGTAGTACCACTCTATGCTTTGATTAGTAATGTTTTGTTGCACTGCATGATTATGGCCATTATTGCTCTCTTAGTTGGTTGCTCCCAGTCTTTTGCTAGCCTCCACTTGTATGAGTAAGTTGTACTCATGCTTCCAACTCCCAAGAAACCAGGTTATTATAAAGTGTCCACTATAAACTCCTATGTATGGTGTGTTACACAATTCCAAGTATATTCTTGTTTTCAGCTATCTTCCAATTAAAACTATTTTGTTATGAGAAAACTTAGTGATTAAATCCCTCACAAACTTGATGGCACACTTTTATATTTCTTTGCCCCTAATAAACTTGAACCATTGTGTCATATATGTTGTATATGTTGCACTTATACGTTGGAATTAGCAGAAACTGTTGTCATGTGGAACGTTTTCAACATTGCACTTGTACTTTGTACTCAGTTGATATCATGCTCTTTTGTCTATGGATGTCACATGTGTGAAATAAAGAAGGAACTTGTAAGTCCATGGAGTTTGTATTCTGTGTTAGAGAAACGCCTGGGCCGCTAGCCTAAGCCATGCCTAATCATGGTGGAAACTTGCAGCATCACCATAGTGAGCTATCTATGAAGCATCCTCAATAAAAAGCTATGCATATGGTAAATAAAAAGATTGCTGAGATGCTCATTGTCTGCTTGCCTTGTCATTTTGGTTATGGGAAAGCTCCTGTAGCAT
This sequence comes from Avena insularis, assembly GCA_023614405.1. NCBI lineage: Eukaryota > Viridiplantae > Streptophyta > Magnoliopsida > Poales > Poaceae > Avena > Avena insularis. Next base: position 20,879,521 of record CM042689.1, on the reverse strand, counting down.
GTGCAAGGGGTACCCCGTTGGCGGTTCTCAATGATATGCAAATACTTACAATGACAAGAACTTACAGGTGACTAAAGTTGAGTAGCATGAGGTGTGGCCCTTGTATTCAAGGGACTTAAGATTACCAAATTATACTTCGTCAAGCATATACTCCATCTTTGTTCACTTTAACCTTAACCACTTCAAGATGCTTATGATAGGGGCAATGAGGGCTGAAAGCTAACAAGTACCATAATTTTTGGAAGCTCTTTTTGAAACTTGAAATCCCTGCTTCCTTTATAAAAGGCCTTTCTTCCACCATTATTAGTGTCTCCACCTTCTACCTTTAGGCACCATTAAGAGAGCATAGTTGTCATTCTGTGTGTAGTGTTCCAAAGCTTATTGATTGATGCATATGGTGATATTACTTGTTCTTGTGCTATTTGTTTCTAGTCACCCTTGTGAACTTTGAAGGTGTCCTATGCATTTATTTGCTACTCAATGAGGGACAAGCTGATTGCCACTATGCCATGTTGAAAGAGCATTTGCTATCCCTAGTGATTTTGGTGTTTGATAACAACACACATATCGGACTAATGATTTGCTAAGTGTGTCGCAGGTGCATTAAAAAGATTTGCAATGTTCAAAAAGTGTCTGCCTGGCGCGGTACCTACCGCCTTTTGCTACCGGATGCGACAGAAGGCTGTGACTAACTGTCAAAAATCTTCTGCATGCTCCGGTACTAAAATGCGGTACTACCGCATTTTAGTACCGCACCATGCAGAGACTTTTTGGATGTTGTCAAAAGCTTCTGCCTGCTCCGGTACTAAAATGCGGTAGTACCGCATTTTAGTACCGCTCGAGGCAGAGACTTTTGTATATTGGCAAAAAGCTTCTGTCTACCTAGGTAGCAAAATGCGGTAGTACCGCATTTTACTACCTGGCGTGACAGAGAGTTTTTTCGTCTGAAAAACTATTGATTCCTCTATGTCCGGTAGTACCGGTTGCCACTTGCGGTACTACGGCTTCCCGGTAGCATCAATAGTAGTACCACTGTGGGCAGGACTTGATGAAGTTTGAAAAAGGGTGGTCCGGTACCAGGTCCAGTAGTACCGCTTGAACTTCTGGTACTACCGCTTCAATAAATGCTCCAACGGCCAGATTTTGTGGAGGGGTATAAATACCCCTCCAACTACCTTGGGACAAGTTGCTCAAACACATTAAAGTCAAGACCACCATTGGAGCCACTCAAATCTTCAAGATCTCCTCATTCCACCATCCAAAGTCCTTGATCTTTGGAGAATCGAAGGAGTAGGCCCCGATCTACTACTTCACCAAAAGAGATTTTCATTTCCCCCTCATTTCATTGAGGGCCCCCTTTGCTCTAGTGTTTTCTTGGAAACCCTAGTTCTTGTTTTGGTTCTTACAAGCTTGTCTTTGATTGCTTTGACAGCTTGCTTGTATATGGGAGCCTCCAATTAAGTTGTGTATGTGTGCCCCAAACTTGTAACGGTGCCGGCTTCCACCTTGAAGGTTGCCGATATAGTGGAAGGTGAATCGATCCCGTTGGGGTGAGATTCATCGGAGAACAAGGGAGGCCTTTCGTGGCGTTGGTGGTTTGAAACCACCCCCTCTCCAAACGTAGACGTACTTCTCCTCAAAAGGAAGGAACTACGGGAAACAAATCCTTGTGTCCCCGCGTCCACTTTTCAGTTACTTCTATCCTTTACCGCACCTTACTTACTCGTTACTACTTTGTGTTGTGGTAGCTCTTGCATAATTGTCATATAGGTAAATTCACCATAGTTGCATTATCTAGAGAATTTACCTTATTGTCAAACCTTAATTTGAAAAAGAAGAAAATTTGAAGTAGCACCTATTCACCCCCCCTCTAGGTGCCCATACGATCCTTTCAATTGGTATCAGAGCCTCGGCTCTTTATTCGGGCTTTACCGCCTAAGAGAATATGGGTAGCAACGATGGGGATGGTGGTAGTGAGTCGACACTGGTGACCATGGAAGATCTCAAAAACTTGAAAACAAGATTGAGCTCTTCCTTGGTCAACAAAGTCAAGAAGATGCTCGAGCAACTTCTTAAAGACAAAGAAAGCTCATCACCTCCATCTCCTCAAGAGGATCAACCATCCATTTTACCTAAAGGGAATACACTGGTATCCCCCGAGGGTATGGTGGTGGGGGGTAAACTTGACAACGTTAATTCCTCCACACACAATAATGGTGGGAAGGGTGAGCACCGTGACTCATGGTACTCTCCCGACCCTCCAATCCGTCACCCTCATGTATACAATAGAGGTGACCCACCTAAGCTCGAAGAATCTGCTACTTTTGCTCAATGGCAATCACTAATGAGAACTCATATGCGCAGCTCTTGCATTGAACTATGGAACATCATCGAGCATGGACTCTTTATTGGGGATCCAAACAACTTGACAAGAAGAGAGATTATTAATAGTCAACTCAATGCCACTGCTCTGCATATGATTCAACAAGGTTTGGGGACAAAGGATTATCCACACATTGAGCACTTTAGCATTGCCAAGGAAGCTTGGGATGCTCTCACTGTGTTGTTTATTGGAAATGAGAGTATGAGGAGGAACCGATATGATGCTCTAAGCAATGAAGCCGAAGGCTTCTACATGAAAGAAGGTGAAGATCACGAAGATATGTACCGAAGGCTCAAGACCACCGCCACTGCTTTTAGGAATGTGGGTGCCTCACATGTGGATGATGCATGGATAAAAAGGAAATATGTGAGTGCACTCATGCCTTTTGAGCCCACCGACTTGAAGAGCCTACAAGGAAGACACAACTACCATCTCATGACCTCAAATGAAGTTATGCAAGAGATGGCTTATTTCAAGGTTGCCGCCAAGAATGCCAAAGATGCCCGTGCTCGTGCCCTTGGTATGAGAAATGTTGTCAATGTTGCTTTGAAGGCCAAAGTTGTGGACCATGGGGATGAAGATGATAGTGATGAAGGGCTTTCCATGTACCATCCCGATGAAGTCAAGATTGCTCATGGTCAATATATGGCTTTCTATGCAAAGAACTTTTGGAAGAACCCCGCCAAGGCCAAGATGGAAATGGAACGGAGAAGCAATCCAAACGGGAAAAGAGAGAATACCACAAGATTGAGAACTTGCTTCAATTGTGGTGACCGCTACCACTTTGTGGCTAGTTGCCCCTATGAGAAGAGAGAAGATCATGGTGGAAAGCTTGTGTTGAATAAGACTCTCAAGGGACCGTACAAGAAACCTTTCATCAAAAAGAATCCCATCAACAAGAAGCCGGGAGAAATTGTCTTGATCACTCATGAAGAGTACTCCTCCGACAATGAAGATGACGAAGAGGAAACTTCTCATGGTGTGGCTGCTCTTGCCACCACATCTACTCCGACATTCTCACTCTTCGATTCTCCAAATGAGAACTCTTCCACCAAGAACGCCACTTGCCTTATGGCAAGAGGAACGGAGGTATCTTCATCATCCCGCTCTACTCACTTAGATAATGATGAAATTGATGATGAGATGTCTCTTGATGTTAAAAAGGAATTAATTGCCTTTGATGAGTTTATGACTAACCTAGAAGGTGATGCTAAGCTACATTTTGGAAACATCTTAGATCAACTATCACATACTTAAGAGCTTCTAGATGTAAGATGTAAACTTGGGCATGAACATATGATTGAGCTAGAGGCCCTAAACAATGCTCTATAAGAAGAACAAGAAACTAGGTTGTCACTTGAATTAAAACTTGAAGGGCTTGATGAGGCCAATGACATTATTGTTAACAAACTCATCAAAGAGCGTGATCATGCTATTGCTAAATATAAAAGAGCTAAAAAGGACAAGATTGAGTTTGGTGTGGTTCATGAAAAACTTGCCGAGGACTTTAGCTTGCTTAACAAGGCCCACAAGGCCTTGGAGAGTGAACTCTTGTCACTCACAAAGTCCCATGAAACGCTTCAAACTCAATTGGACAATATTCCTTCATCTAGTAACTTCATTCCATCTACTAGCACAACTATTCTTGAAGAGAATGCTAGTTTGAAGGGGGAGCTTGCTAAGGCCACATTTCCACAAGGCAACAAGTCTATTGATGATCTCTTGAGCAAGAAAAGGCATAGTGGTGATAAAGGGTTCATTGGTTTTGTTTCCAAAACAAAGAAGAAGAACAATAAGAAGAAGAAGGACAAGCCCGCACAAAAGACCAACAAGACCATTGTGGAGAGTAAGACCACAAATGGTAAAACTATGTCTCATGATGATTTTGCGGGAAGTGCTAACCCTCACTATGATCTAATGCGTGATTATTATGGTGATGTGTATGCACAATATGTTGGCCCTTATGATGGTTATATTGCTTGGTCTATTTGGGTTCCCAAGACCCTTGTTGCTAACAAAAGAGGACCCATTAAAAAATGGGTACCTAAAAACTAGCTTGATCTTTTGTAGACTTATGCTTCCGGAGGGTCAAAATGGGTGATCGATAGTGGTTGCACAAGTCATATGACCGGAAACTCGTCTATTGTCAAGGACTTGGTGCCAAATGAAGATAAAATCACCGTCACATATGCCGACAAGTCAAAGTCTAAGGTAATGGGTTTCGGCAAGGTAGTGGTGGCTTACGACATTACACTCGTGAATGTCATGCTTGTTGAAACCCTTGGATACAATTTACTTTCAGTCCGTGCTCTTGGAAAGATGGGCTTTGCCGTCTTTATTGATGATGATATTGTGGTCCTCATGTGGAGCAAGTCTCTGAAGGTCGCTTTCGTTGGGTACGTCGAAAATGACTTGTATGTGGTGGACTTTTCGGGGCAAGCCACTGCAGGTCCGATGTGCTTATACGGAAAGGCCGATGTGGGTTGGCTATGGCACCGCCGACTAGCCCATGTCAATATGAGAACTTTGCAAAGTGTCCATAAAGAGGGCCATATTGTTGGACTAAAATAAAATGTTTCCTTTGCCAAAGATCGTGTTTGCAGGGCATGTGTTCTAGGGAAGATGCATGACGCTCCTCACAAGACCACGAACCAAATCAAGTCTAACAAGATATTGGAACTCCTCCATGTGGACCTATTTGGTCCTCCATCTCATGCAAGTCTTGGAGGGAAGAAATATTGTTTGGTGATTGTTGACGACTTTTCAAGATACTCTTGGGTTTATTTCTTCAAGTTGAAGAGTGAAACTCAAAGGACTTTTATCGACTTCATCAACCTGGTCCAACGGCAACACAATGTTCCCGTGTTGATTATAAGAAGTGACAACTGCACCGAGTTCAAGAACTACACCTTGAATGATTTCCTTAGTGATGAGGGGATTAAACATCAATATTCCGCTGCATACACCCCTCAACAAAATGGTGTGGCTGAAAGAAAGAACCGGACTCTTATTGAGATGGCTAGGACCATGTTGGCGGAGTTTAAATCTCCATACAACTTCTGGGCCGAAGCCGTCTCCACCGCTTGCCATGCTTCAAACCGACTCTACCTCTGCAAGAAAATCAACAAGACTCCATATGAGATACTTACTGGTAACAAGCCCAACATATCTTATTTCCGGGTGTTCGGTTGTAAGTGTTTCTATCTCATCAAAGTTGTTCGTTTGTCTAAATTCGAGTCTAAAGCATTAGAGGGTATTTTTGTTGGCTATGGTCTCGAATCTCACACTTATAGAATCTATGACAAGCTCTCCGGAGCCGTCATAGAATCTTGTAGTGTGACCTTCAAAGAATATGATGGTCCCCAAGGGGGGCGTGTTGATGCTTGTGATGCAGATGATGAAATGCCTCAGGATGCCATAGGAAGAATGGGTGTGGGTTATATCCGCCCCGTTGAGGAACCCCTTATGTCGGATCGAGAAGAACTATGCTCCACTCGAGTGGAGCCCTCATCTTCACAACCTCAACATGCTCCGTCTACCGAAGAGGACATTGACTCAAGCCAAAGACAAGATGTGGACCCTCAACATAGTGATCAATGTGTGAACTCTAGTCAAAGGGAGCTTGGTCCATTCGATGGGTTGTCAAGTGGTGCCAAGTCAATTTGTCAAGGAAGATCCATCCAAACTGTTTTGAGACAAGCTCAAATTGATGCTAGAAGAGCACTTGATCAAGACCAAGGTCAATCCTTGCCTCCCAATGTAGAGGATGACTCCAATGATGATCAAGGTCAAGTTGATGGTCAAGACGAGGATCAAAATGATGAAGAGGGTCCTCCAAGAAACAATGAGGAGATCCACTCTCGTCGCGACGCTAGAAAAGAAAGAATGTTGGAAATAAGAGACCACACCCTCCAAAATGTTGTTGGAGATCTAAGGAAAGGAATTTCCACAAGAGCACAATTGAAGAGGTTCAGTGAACAACAAGCACACATCTCTATGATTGAACCAATGAAAGTGTGGGAAGCTCTTGAAGATTCGGATTGGTTAGAAGCTATGCACAAAGAGTTCAACAACTTTGAGAGAAACAAAGTGTGGAAGTTAGTTGAGAAGCCAAAGGATTGCCGCAATGTTATTGGAACAAAGTGGATATTCAAGAACAAGCAAGATGAGCATGTAATTATAGTAAGGAACAAGGCTAGATTGGTTGCACAAGGGTATTCTCAAATTGAAGGCATTGATTATGGAGAGACTTATGCACCCGTGGCTCGCCTTGAGTCCATTCGTATCCTTCTTGCTTATGCGGCACATCATAACTTTAAGTTGCAACAAATGGATGTAGAAAGTGCATTCCTTTATGGTCCTTTAAATGAATTGGTATATGTTAAGCAACCCCCGGGATTTGAGGACCCCAACTTCTCAAACCATGTCTACACACTTGATAAGGCGCTCTATGGGCTCAAGCAAGCCCCACACACGTGGTATGAGCACCTTAGAGAGTTATTGTTTGACCGTGGCTTTGAAGTTGGGAAAATTGATCCCACTCTTTTTACTAAGAGGGTCAATGGGGAGCTTTTTGTATGTAAAATATATGTTGATGATATTATCTTTGGCTCATCTAACAAAGCTTTTAATGATGAATTCTCAAAGCTTATGACTAGTAGGTTCCGGATGTCTTTGATGGGGGAGTTGAAAGTATTTCTTGGCTTTGAGATCAAGCAAGTTAGAGGAGGAACATTCTTCAACCAAGCCAAGTATACTCAATACATGCTCAAGAGATTCAAAATGCAAGATTTGAATTGAGCTCCTACTCCCATGGCTACAAAGACTCATCTAGAACAAAATCCAAATGGTAAAGATGTGGATCAAAAGGTATACCGGTCTATGATTGGTTCTTTGCTTTACCTTTGTGCATCTAGACCCGATATTGTGTTGAGTGTAGGTGTGTGTGCAAGATATCAAGCGGCTCCTAAGGAAAGCCATTTAATGGCGGTCAAGAGAATCTTTCGATATTTAGTTCATACCCTATTTTATGGTCTTTGGTATCCTCGAGGTTCAACATTTGCTCTTTGTGGATACACGGATTCGGATTGGGCGGGGGACAAGGATGATAGAAAATCAACATCCGGTGCGTGCCAATTCCTTGGTAGGTCCTTGGTATGTTGGTCTTCTAAGAAGCAAAAATGTATATCTCTCTCCACCGCCGAAGCCGAGTATGTTGCTGCCGCTAGTGCTTGCACTCAATTGCTATGGATGAGGCAAACTTTAAAGGAATATGGTGTCCATTGTGACAAAGTGCCTCTTCTATGTGACAATGAAAGTGCCATCAAAATTGCATACAACCCGGTGGATCACACAAGGACAAAGCATATTGAGATTCGTCACCACTTCATTAGAGATCATGTTGCTCGTGGTGATATTGATCTATCCTATGTTTCTACCAAAGATCAACTTGCCGATATCTTCACAAAGACACTTGATGAAGCAAGGTTTTGCTACTTGAGGAATGAACTAAATATCGTAGATTCAAGGAGCTTGACTTGACTATCTTGCGCTCTCACCTAATACTCGACCCATATTTGGTTTAGGTGTAGGCATGTACATAGGGGGAGTGCGGTCCTAATTGATTGGACCATCCCTCCCCCATTATGCGCAAAGTAAACAAAATCATTCCTCTTAATATCATTTTGTGATACGTGAGCTTAATGATGAGTTTCGGTAATGGACCCAAGATATATCTTCGTGGTGCCAAGCCGAGTATACTCAAATATGGTGGCCTAGGCCACCGCCCCCCCTCTCAATCGAGAGGTTGATGTGCTTACTCGTGTTTGTCACTTTTTGATTGGTTCTTACTCATGTTTGTCATCCTCTAGTTGGTGTTGTTCTTTTGGTCGTGCACTCACATTTGGATCTCCATATGTTTTTAGTGATTTTTTGAGTGCATTGGCCCATATCAGCGTGACTCTCTAAACCCATGCCATTCTTATCCCCCAACAAAACCCATCTACTCTGCACAAGAACCTTCCATTTTATGTATCTTGGCTCTCTGTCCTGATGGTCACGGTACTATCAGATCTCATATGCGGTACTACCGCCAAACGGTACTACCGGATGTTGCTAGAGGTACTACCGCCTCTGGTTTTGTTTCCAGGTCCTGCACTGAAACTTCCAGTCTTGATTACCGGTTGGTACCTCCGGTACTACCGCAAAGCGGTACTACCGCCCCTGGAACCGGTACTACCGCTTGTGCGTGTCGGTTAAGACTGGAGACGGGTGAGAGGCACCCCTCAGTGCCTCATTCATCCCTAGTCTCCACTCCTCACCTGCGCCACCACCAGAGCAAGAGGACGCCGGAGGAACCCCGCCCTTCCCTCCCTCTCCCGGATCCACACCGGATCCAGCCTCCCTGCTGGCTCCTCCCTCTTCCCCACCGTCATGGACACCGGTACTACCGCCCTCCTCATCTTCTCACTTGTTTTCTCCATTGAATCTAGGGTAACTTTGATTCTTGGTTAAAACTCGCATCCTTGAGGTTGTATCGTGTGCTATCTACCAGATCTATCACTTTGTCCGATGGAAATCGTGTTTTACAACAAATTTACTGCCCGTACATGGATTTCTAGTCTAGATCTGCACTGTGGTCGCGGGCCGATAGTACCGGGAATCTTTTTCCGGTACTACCGCTGGTGCAGGTCCGGTACTATCGCCCTGTACTGGCAGCAATTTAAAAAAAACACTAAGTTCCATCCTCTGTTTGTCTCAGGTTCTTGTGCCCTTACCCCTATGCTATCTCCCTCGTTCTTTCACAGGTGCAGGAGGTTCCCGGGGATCGTGCAAGTGCTCCAAGTCTCACTATGAGATCGAGGACTATGAGTCAGAATCAGAGACTGAGTCAGAAGAGGAGGTCATGCCTCAACCTAGTGCCCGTCTGAAACTGCCAACAACTCGTGGTCGTCGGGGTGGGGGGTCAAGCAAAGTGCTGGTCGTGGCAAAGCTCCTCCACCTCCTCCTCCTTCTGGTCCTCGCAAGAGCCATAGTTCCGGGCCATCTGGGCCAAAGCTGCTGTCTGATTTGTCTGAGACAGAATTTCATGCCCTGCGGGTGGTTAGTCCATATGGGACAGCTCGCTCTCATGCTCGAGAAAATAGCCTCTTCTTTACGGATTTTCAGGAGCGGGTGTTCCATGAGATTCTCATGAAAGATGACAAAATCGTGGTTCCTCAAAAATGGATCAAGATGAATCATGTGAGGAAGAATCTGAACTACTTTGGTGAGGCCCTTGACATTTGAACCAATATTGGCTTGCTTCCCATTATGGAGTTCCGGTGCAACTATGATCCAATGCTCATTGCGCAGTTCTATGCAACCGTTCACTTTGCCAAGAATGATACTCAGACTCTCACCTGGATGACCGAGGGTGTTGTCAAGCAAGCAACATTGGCTGAGTTTGGGGCTATCCTCGGGTACGAAGATCGTGGCAAGGACATTCCCGTTGGCTTTCGGTGCCACGCCAATGATCGTCCCATGAAGAAAGATGTGCTTGCCCCACTGTACATCCGGGGGCGCGGAATTCCTGGAAAGATCAAAGGGCTCCTCCCTACTTATGACATCTTGCACTGGATCTTTCGTGGGACCGTCGCCCCTCGTGCTGGGAACGTTGATGAGATACATGCTTTCATGGTAGATATTATGATGGCCACCTATCACCACCGTGACTCTGGCCTACCTATGGATGTGATGGATGTTATTTGGAATGAAATGGTCTGCGCCACTTTTCAGAGGAGGGTGCCTCCTTTTGCTCCATACATCATGGCTCTCATCATTAGTAAGTGCCCTGTGATTGCCCGTGACTTGCCTTCTCTCCGTCTTGCCACTCACCGCCACAAGAATCTGTTGATCAAGACCCATCTCAAACCACGCAATGCGGATGGTCAGATTGTTGATGAGGATGGGAACCCGGTTGAGGAGGAATCAGGTGATGCAGCTGATGCGCAGAAGGATGCTGCATTTGTGGTCTCACGTCGGCAGTCCGCTCAGCCATCTTGGGCTAAGAGGTTTGAGGCCAAACTCAAGAAGCTATTCTGCTTCCAAGTAGACAATCAGAAACGCATGTACGAGGCCCATGTCTATGCCAAGAAGTCATGTGCTCGTCAGAAGGAGATGATGGAGGCTCAAGGCTTGACCCTTTCCAAGGGCTCCGAGAACAACATTACCCCAGAAGACCAATGGATCTCCAAGCACAACAACTGGGAAGATGATGCCACCTCCTCCTAACGTGCCCCACCACCTCATGATGATGCATGGGAAGACTGGGTTGATGATGATGATGAGTGATCTCCGGGGCGTTAATGTTGCACTTGTCCCTTTTTGGCGTCTTGATGCCAAAGGGGGAGAAGTTTCACATTAGGTATGCGGGATTTGCAAGGGAAAGTCACAAGCTCGTTCTTTCCATTGATTTTATTCGCTTGTGAACTTTATTTGCTTGCCTCTTATTATGTGTGAACTAACTATTTGTGCTATGTATGGTAAGACTATGTGGTTATCGTATGGATCCATCGTGTGTGTAATATGGCTATTCTTGTTTGGATCCATCCTATGTGACGACCTTCCCCATTCCTAATCAATATTGGTCATCACATGTTATTTAGCAAAGGTATGTGCTCTATGTGCGACTTCTACTCCCAGGTAGCGTGTTAGTGTGTATGGGCCTTGTTTCTACATATCTAGGGGGAGCCCCATCTATATCTTGTCATCACTAGATTTCCCTGCAAAATGTGTGCTTTCATCAAACACCAAAAGGGGGAGATTGAAAGAGCATTTGCTATCCCTAGTGATTTTGGTGTTTGATAACAACACACATATCGGACTAATGATTTGCTAAGTGTGTCGCATGTGCATTAAAAAGATTTGCAATGTTCAAAAAGTGTCTGCCTGGCGCGGTACCAAAAAGAAGGTAGTACCGCTTTTTTCTATCGGATGCGACAAAAGGCTGTGACTAACTGTCAAAAAGCTTCTGCCTGCTCCGGTACTAAAATGCGGTACTACCGCATTTTAGTACCGCACCATGCAGAGACTTTTTGGATGTTGTCAAAAGCTTCTGCCTGCTCCGGTACTAAAATGCGGTAGTACCGCATTTTAGTACCGATCGAGGCAGAGAATTTTGTATATTGGCAAAAAGCTTCTGTCTTCCTAGGTAGTAAAATGCGGTAGTACCGCATTTTACTACCTGGCGTGACAGAGAGTTTTTTCGTCTGAAAAACTGCTGATTCCTCTATGTCCGGTAGTACCGGTTGCCACTTGCGGTACTACCGCTTCCCGGTAGCATCAATAGTAGTACCGCTGTGGGCAGGACTTGATGAAGTTTGAAAAAGGGTGGTCCGGTACCAGGTCCGGTAGTACCGGAGTTCTCCGGTAGTACCGCTTGAACTTCCGGTACTACCTCTTCAATAAATGCTCCAACGACCAGATTTTGTGGAGGGGTATAAATACCCCTCCACCTACATTGGGACAAGTTGCTCAAACACATTAAAGTCAAGACCACCATTGGAGCCACTCAAATCTTCAAGATCTCCTCATTCCACCATCCAAAGTCCTTGATCTTTGGAGAATCGAAGGAGGAGGCCCCGATCTACTACTTCACCAAAAGAGATTTTCATTTCCCCCTCATTTCATTGAGGGCCCCCTTTGCTCTAGTGTTTTCTTGGAAACCCTAGTTCTTGTTTTGGTTCTTACAAGCTTGTCTTTGATTGCTTTGACAGCTTGCTTGTATTTGGGAGCCTCCGATTAAGTTGTGGATGTGTGCCCCAAACTTATAACGGTGCCGGCTTCCACCTTGAAGGTTGTCGATATAGTGGAAGGTGAATCGATCCCGTTGGGGTGAGATTCATCGGATAACAAGGGAGGCCTTTCGTGGCGTTGGTGGTTTGAAACCACCCCCTCTCCAAACGTAGACGTACTTCCCTTCAAAAGGAAGGAACTACGGGAAACAAATCCTTGTGTCTCCGCGTCCACTTTTCGGTTACTTCTATCCTTTACCGCACCTTACTTACTCGTTACTACTTTGTGTTGTGGTAGCTCTTGCATAATTGTCATATAGGTAAATTCACCATAGTTGCATTATCTAGAGAATTTACATTATTGTCAAACCTTAATTTGAAAAAGAAGAAAATTTGAAGTAGCACCTATTCACCCCCCTCTAGGTGCCCATACGATCCTTTCACATGTTTTCTGTATGTGAAACAAACAAACGTTTTTCAATGCATGATATTCATGATCTTTGTTTGTAGCCTTTCATGTTGCATGCATAGTTACTATGTCCTATTATTAGAACTTCATCTTTCATGCACATGTTTAGAGTTCTTTGATCCCAGCTTTCAATGTTTGCAAATGGTTAGATCTTTATTGTGAGGGTGCATGTAACCTCAAAAATTATTCTTTTTATCACTTACCTAATCGAGGACGAGCAGGAGTTAAGATTGGGGATGTTTGATACGTCGGAAACGTATCTATAATTTTTGATGCTCCATGCTTGCTTAGTATCTACTTTGCTTTGCTTTGCTTTGTCTACACTTTGAGGTGATTTTTACATGTTTTCTTATGCTAACCTATTAACAAGTTGCCACCATGCATGTTGCCTGTTTTTGGTTCTAGAAAAGCTAGTAAAGAAATATTCTCGGAATTGGACGGGACAAACGTCAAAGTCAATAACTTTCCGTGGGGAACAAGAAGTCCAGAGGGGATACGGAGAGGCGTGCTAGGGTAGCCACACCCCCTAGGCGCGGGTGGGCCCTGTCCCGTGCCTAGGAAGGGTGTGGGGCCCCTGGCAACCGCCTCGGTCTCCCCCTTCGCCTATAAGAAGGCCCCGATGCAGAAACCGTAAGGACCCAATCAATATTCCACGAAACCTTCTGTAGCCACCGCCACCGTCATCCCTAGATCGGGGGGATCTTAAGTTCTTCCCGGAACCCTGCCGGAGGGGAGATCATCCTGGAGGAATTCTCTCCGGTATGATGCGTGAGTAGTTCCACCTTGGACTATGGGTCCATCTAGTAGCTCGATGGTTGTATCTCCTCCTTGTGCCTTCATGTATAGATCTTGTGAGCTCCGTTCATCATCAAGATCTAATCTATTTGTAATCATGCATGTTGTGTTTGCGGGGATCCGATGGATATTGAGATTATTATGTTGGTTTGATTAATGGTTTTGTCTTTATGATTCTATCATGTCTGTGTTGTTTGTGATCTTGCATGCTCTCCGTTGTTAGTAGCTATCTTGGCCAAGTAGTTGCTAGTGACTCCAAGAGGGGGTATTTATGTTCGATAGTGGGTTCATGCCTCTAGTTTCCAAGGGAAGTGACAGAAATCTCTTCGGTTGTAGATGTGATGTTGCTACTAGGGAGAAAACAACAGTCTCTTGTTCATGGAACATGTGGACTGTTTACCTTACACACTTTGCTTAAAGCAGTTATGCTTGCAACTTAATCTTTGGGGTTCAGATGATAACCTGAAGGTGGACTTCTAGTCATAGATGCAGTTGGATGGAGGTCTATGTATCTTGTTGTATTTCCCAATCGAATATCATAGGGTCTTTCTGACTAGTAATTTCATTGTTATGCCTTGCTCAGTTCCTATCAATTGCCCCGCTGTAATTTGTTTACCCTTCATGCCATGTTGTTTATCTAAGGAGAGCACCTTGATACGCCCAATTTGCATCACCATTCTATATCATAATTTACCTCTATTCATTGATATTTGTCTTATTATGGGGTATTACTTATGGATTTTCATCTGTTTATGCATTTTGGATGATTCTTGGAGGATGGACTGCCGGAGTCTGGATTCTGATGGAAAAGAAGGCGTTTCGGTGCAATTTCACGAAGATCAGAAAAATACCAGAAAATTATGGAAACATATTATTTTACCAGAAGATGAAGGAAGCCAGAAGGAGGGACGAAGTGGGGCCTCAGGGGGCCACACCCCCCTAGGCGCGGGCCCACCTGACCCCGCACCTAGGACAGGTGTGGCCCACATGCCCGGCGTCCAACTCCGCCCCTTCGACTATATCTTCCCTTCGAAACCCTAAGGCTCGGGGGCGACCACAGATAGATTTCCGCTGTTTCTGGGGGGTGTAAAACACCGAGAGAGAAAGATCTCTCCGGCAGACAGATTTCTGCCGGGGGAATTCCTTCCCAGAGAGGGGAGACCGTCGCCATCAACACCATCATCAAGCTAGGCTTCATCGAGATCATCATCATCATCCACACCATCATATCCACCAGCACCATCACCACCACTCCGTCCCGCTGTAACAATTGTGTTGGATATTGCTTTAGTTCTTAGGGGAAACTTTCCCGGTGTTTATTACTATTGTAGTTGATGCTTGTGAGTGGAACCATTGGATTATTGTTTATGTTAAGATTGTTATCCATTACCATATCATATTTGATCTTGATCCATATGATGTCTTGTGAGTAGTTCGTTTAGTTCTTGAGGACATGGAAGAAGTCATGTTGTTAGTAGTGAATCTGTGATGAGTCATTATTCAATGGTTTAGTATTTAAGTTGTGGTGCTATTCTTCTAGTGTTTTCATGTGAACATCGACTACATGATACTTCACCATTTATGGGCCTAGGGGAATGCATTGTGTATTTGGCTACTAATGTGGGTTGCCGGAGTGACAGAAACCTGAACCCTCCGTGTCAACACCCGGATTTTTAATCCCAGATGCCTGTTATGCCATACATCATAATCCCAAGATTACCATTTTTGCGAGACATAACAGATTCGGATATCACAGTACATCATCCATTATAAACCATACATAAGGTCTTACACAAATAAGGATCTCATGATCCAGTTCTTAATACAACTCAAGCAGCGGAATAACGTAATAATAAAGGTAGCGTAGGCGAAGCTCCATCTTCGGGGTCATAGGCAATGCTGACGATGGGAGATGATCCTAGTTGTCGTAACCTTCCTCCGGTCCATCCTCCTGGTACTCCTCTTCATAGTCTGGCCACGGGAATAGCCAGGGACAAAGCCATGAGTACTCTTTAAGTACTCGCAAACTAATACTAACAAGTGAAAGGGGGTTTTTGTAGTAGGACACTAAGCTCTAGGGTTGTTTTGCAAAAAGCCAGATTTACCTCTACTAAGTTTAGAAGCAAAGAAAGCTAGTTGAAGTTTTATAACACCTAAGTGGGAACTTGAATTTCATATCACAACTCTGTTGTGGTCAAGTAAAAATCTCAATTCATTTCACAAGTAATTTTGAAAACATCTGATGGAGGAATAGTATGGCCACTCCAACTGTCCATAACCGTGGACGCGGCTATTCGAATAGTTTGACACTCTGCAGAGATTGTACACTTTCACCACAACATTTGATACATTCGTCAGGAACAAATCCTGAATTCACCATACTCAGTATGCGGATAATCAATCCTAACCTTTCCATTACACGCCCTAGTATAGGCACCTCTCCTGTGAGTTTGGCCTCCCAACCATGACCAATTGTGATCTTGGGTACTGCACAGGTGGACAATCTTCACAAGGTAGCCTCAGCTTAGACCTTGGCCGTGAGGGAACCCATAATAAGGTATATAAGTTTCCAGTCAAGCCCTACCCAATTTTCGGGTATTGTGGTTGTACGGTAAAATTGGAATGGTATCGCATCCAGACAACCATCAATTTTATAAAGGGCTAATGCTCATGCCTTAACATTTTCATCAATAAAATCATCTGGTGTTCGAGAACACATGTCAAAACATTTCAGTAGAATGACTCATCATTCCAAGGTTTTCATAACCATTTTCACCAAGTATTCCCATCTAAAGTTGATCAAGTTTTATGCTTAGCACTAGCATCTACAAGTGGGGTAAGTACTAATGAGGGGTGGTAAACAAGTGGAGATTAATGAAGTTCAACCTCATGCCTTAGGATGACATAAAGATTATCTAACTTAGTCCAAATTTAATGCTCTTTATGCAACCTTCAATTATCTTTCTAGAATCTACAAGTCACTTAAGTAAACTCTAAGAAAATCTTTGATAAGGCAATAAAGTAGAAAGCTTGTAAGTAAAACTAGGATGGTTTATCAAGTGGTATAAGCTTGCAAGTAAAACTTGCATGGTTTGGCTTGCTAAGATAGTGGTATAAACTTGCTAGGTTGCAAGTGTTAGCTTGGATAGGTCCACTTGGTTAGTACTTGCATAGGTGAAGTATCTTGCAAGTGTTAGCTTGCTCAGTTAATAGCTTGCTCATTCAACTAGTAGTATTAGGCTTTCCTTGTGCAGAGCAGTGGTTGAAGTTCTCCTCGGCTTCTTCCTCGTAGTATCCTCATTCCTCCTCGTATCCTTGGTTGGTACTAGCGTCTATAAATAAATACGAGGTACATAATCACCCAACAATACTTAACTATTTTCAATCATCACACAAAGGTGTTCTATAGATGATCTAGCATCATCACTAACATTACAAGATTAAAGCTTTTGTCTTGTTTATTTTAATTTGAGAAAAGTAATTTCTACTCATTGAAAAACTACTTAAGATTTAATATTCTCCAACTCAAACATGGGATCATGTTGACACATGTCATCACCACATATTTCAGTACATGGGAATGTGATTTAAAGTGGTGTCACAATTTAACAAGGTTTAACCTTCTTATTTAAATAAATAAAGTGACTAGAAATGCCTATGTGGCATTCTTTTATTACTGGAACATTATTTCTGTAAGTAAACCCATATGTTTTTATATATTCTGAAAGATATGATCAAATATGATTTTTGAGATTTGGAATCAACTCAAAAGCTCTTATCATTGAAATTTTAAAAATGTTTGAATGCAGAAAAGCTTCTAGCTTGTTATTTTTACTAAGGTTGATCTACAGATCCAAATGATTTGAATCCAACGGGCTTGGATTAAGCATTTTAGTACCTTTCTAACAAAATTGGTTTCATGCAATTTGGTTCACTGAATCGAGCTGGGTTGATTTTTGAAACTAGGTACATAACTGAGTTTGAATTAAAAAGTAAAATTCTAAAGTCAAACGACTGGGCTGCGCGGGAAAGGTTAATGGGCTGGCCCAGTGTCACTCCGCAGCGCGGGGCGCAACTAACAGGGGGGTTCCACCAGTCAGTGGCTCATAACACGCGAAGCGGTACGGGGCTGTGTGGGTCATTGGATTAGAAGGGTGATCGACGGCTGAGGGTCGTCGTCAATGATGAACATGTCACCGGCGAGCTCGAATCCTAGCGGCTCGGTGGGGGTGCATAGGGGGCATACCGGAGCTCTAGCGACAACGGCAAGGCGGGCAAACGAACGAGTCGACGACGGCGATCCTCCTGGTACCGGCAGCTCCTCCTGGGGCGGCTCCAATCGATGGCTCCCTTTTTCTCTAGCATCGGCGGGCTCCGGCCAAATTCCGGCGAGGCGCTGCTCGCCTTGCTCCGGGAAGAAGTGGGAAATCTCAGTGAGAGGTGGGGAGTGAGATGGTGTGAAGAAATCGAGCGATGGTCGTCTCCTTTTATAGGCTCGACGGCGAGACCGAGAGGGATGGGAAGGCGACGGTGGCGACATGGCTACGGGCGGCTAGAGGCATGGCTGAGGTTGGCGATCGACGGGTAGTCTCCTGGCGATGCTCTAGAACTTGAATTCAAGCTTAGGGGCGGTGGAAATTGGTCGGGAACACGCGGTGCTCTGCGAGGCAGAGGCGGCGAACTCCGCGGCGAGCTGTGGCTACAGGGTACGGGCGATGAAACAAACATGTCTGGTGGTCTCCTGGGACGGTGGGGTTCATGCTAGCGGGCGGAAATGGCTCGAGGTGGTCGGGTTGAGTGGGAATGGCGCCACAAGTCGGCATGGTCGACAATGGCCTGGTAGCGTTCCTGGCGGTTCTGGTCTCTGTCTTCGAGCTAGGGCTGGTCGAGAGGGGGCAGTGAGGCATGGGCTGCATGCTAGACAAGGTGGGCACGGCTAGTTCTTCTCCTAGCTTGCTGTCCACACTAGGGTGACATGGTGAGGCTCGGCCTGCTCACCATTGATGGCAATGGCAAGCTCACAGTGGTGCTAGAGGTTAGTTAAAGGAGCTAGATGATCTACTAAGGCTAGTTGCAACCAGAGAGGGAACAAGGTTGGCCAAAACACTGCTCAAAATAGTGTTTGTGATTTTTTTGTTTGAATCTGCAACCTGTTTGATGAAATGGCCACAAGAACTTGAGTTTTGAATTTTGAAAAGATTTTTGGTGGGTGTGCTAGGCATGTGCTGGAGACTCTGTGGGTGCTTGGGTTTTGAAAATTGAGTTTGTTTGAGTGGTTTTTGAAATAGTGGGATCTTCCCATATGAGATAGATTCAATTTTAAACTATCATTTAAACTTAGCATTTGAATGTTTCTGGATGATCACAAAGCTGGCCTTGGTACCTTGTTATTAGTACTATCAAGGGGTGCAAAGATCCATCCATGTTTCTGTTGATTTTTGAAAATTAGAGATAGCCAAAGTAGGCATGGGAGTTAATTTGGCCAAAGTGACCATTCACTTCATTTGTTCATTTTGAGTTGTTTGTCTTTGGGAAAAGTTTGGGGATTGTTTAGATGATGTTTATTTCAGCTAAGAATCATTTTACAAGCAAAGAAACACATAACCATGGCAATTCAAAAGAATCCAAATTTTGAATACACACACATATGAATGCTTTCATATTTTTAGTTGGAAAAGTTTTTGTTAACCCTAATTTTGATGATTAGAGTTTAATGATCCATGCTTTATATTTTTGGGATGTTACAAACCTTCCCCCTTAAACAAAATCTCGTCCCGAGATTTGAAAAATGACGAAAAAGATTACCTAGGATTTGAAGAGATCGAGAAACTCCGTCCTGATGTGATCTTCGCGCTCCTAGGTAGCTTCCTCTTCTGTGTGGTTGCTCCACTGAATCTTGAGAGACTTTATGCTTCTGGTTCGGGTGGTTCTGAAAGCTTCTTCCAAAATACGGATGGGTACTTCGGGATAGGTCAGGTCATCGTTGATTTCTATTGTCCGGTGATCAATGTTCTTGAACACTTCATGTAAGATCCCTTTCTTTATAAAGGTAAGGATCCTTGTGATTGCAATGCTAGTCCCTGGATCAATGCTAGCATCCACAGTTTAAGATGAAGTACACAGAAACAATGGTCATTATTACATATCATTCCAGAGACAAACATAGTCTTTTACAAACTCCATGGCCACAGGCCTAATACAAGAGTTCAAATATATAATAAGACAAATAAGTCTTCATCTTCATGTGCCATAGGCAAGCATGTTGAGTGTAGACTCATAACCCCTAATCATCATCAGAATAACCTCCAACATCACAAGTTACAACCACAGTGGGTCAATACATTGGAATAGTATTGGCAAGTGATACCTTAGTAGAATATTAGTAGTCTAGATACTATATGCATTTTGGCTAAGTGTAGCTTAGGCTTGCTTTGCTCAAAATAGGTTTTACCTATCAGTTGAAAACACTAAGTTTTTCTTTGACAAAATATTTCCCAAGGAATCACCAATAGAAATTGGTGAACCTTCACCCTTGTTCAACCACAAGTTTTTACTTAGAAATTGGGATGAGGAGATTCTTGATAGCTTCCATGTATTGATGCTCAAGTTTTCCAATACCAGGGACATGGCTAAGTACTTAGATTCTTCCATCTGCAGAGGTTGTGCACTTTCCCCACAAGACTTGATTTTCACGAAGACAAGACCTTTCAGAAGCCTTCCCTTAGACCAAATGGACGCGCTCCAACCTATCATCCCACTACCACCAACTGTCCAAATGGCTAAGTTATTGCAACCTATATGATCCAGGCAGAGCCCATAATGCCATGTGGCTGCACTAGAAGCTTCTTAACATTTGGCATCTCAAATCCCTTTGTTCCTGGGTGGCTTTCCACAAGTGAGATACACAAGGTAAACCATAGACATGGGCCTTGTGTAACCACTCAACATAAACCATTCTTTCCATTCCACCCAGGTGTTTCATTTACTTAGTTGTTTTATTAAGCAAAAAAGCAAGTCCAAAGACTTAGAAATATTTTCTCATAGCATGAATATATAACAATCCTTGGTTGCTACTTGCTAGGCTAAGCATGGCATTGTTAAGCATATTAACTTAGAAATTTCTAGCAATTCTACAACTACTAGGATTTCCCAAGCATAGCATATAGATCAAAATATTCATGCAAGTCTAGTAAAATATTTCTAGTGCATAGTTGAAAAACATAGGAATAAAGTCATGAAGCACCACTTGCCTTGGTAGTTTGGGGAGTAGCAACAATCCTCACAATCACAATCACTATTTGCACCAAAATCTACACATAAAAATAATGGCACCAAATCACATACAAAATATATACAAACAAAAATATATGAATGCATGCAAAATGCCATGTGATGATTTTCTACACCAAACAAGACAAGTGCACAGTACTGAATCTTTAACAAGTTCAAAACTTGCCAATTAAACTTTATTTGAACAACAAAACATTTTTCAAATAATTACTATACACAAAATATGCCTACAAATGTTTCTGTAAAACAATCATTTTAACAGAGGCAAAACATTAAACACATTGCATAAATGGAAAGGATTTTCTCTCCTGATTCCAATGATATAACATTTGTCAAATTTGGACGTGGGAATCAAAAGTTATGAATTTTACAAGTTTAAACATCTAATAGATCTAAATTCTGATTTTAAATCAAACCTACAGACACGCGG
This sequence comes from Avena insularis, assembly GCA_023614405.1. Classification (NCBI taxonomy): domain Eukaryota; kingdom Viridiplantae; phylum Streptophyta; class Magnoliopsida; order Poales; family Poaceae; genus Avena; species Avena insularis. Next base: position 20,858,381 of record CM042689.1, on the reverse strand, counting down.
CGTGTTCTGATTGGTTGATACCGATTCTTGCGGATCGACTATCGTGGACCGCCCGATCTAACTTAAATCACACGGCCAAATCTAATCCATACCCCTTCCTTTAAGTGTTCTATCTAACACGTTGGATCTAGATCCAACGGTGGCCGATCAAACGACCAAAGCCTGGTGGCGCGTCGCGGTGGCTACAGAGGGGGCTGGGGTCGTCGGAGAGGCTTACCAGAATCGCAGAAGCGTGCTTCAGCTCAACGCGGCAGTGGCTTGTCAAGGGACGCCAACACGGTGGGGATTCCTCATCGGAGTAGAGGCAGACGTCGGGTACGACTGTAGATCATGCCAAGGTGAAACAAGCGCTGGGTTAGGTGCGCACGAGTCTGGCAAAAACGTGAGTGTCAATATGAGGGACGGGGGCGGTCGGAATTTTCCAGAAGGGGTCGCCGGAGTTGTGCCGTGCTTCGGCTGCTTCCAGAGGTGGACGGTGACGACGTTCTAGGATGATACAAGGAAAAGGAAGGCATGAGAAGATGCGCAAGGGCATGTTGATCACGCTCGCATGAAACGGAGATAGGGGAAGAACGGTGCTCACCGGAATTGGTCGTCGGTACAGCGGCGGTGCGAGCAAGATTGTGGGCAGCCTGGTGGCGGAAATGGTGCGCCGAGTGAGGGGAAATGAGCGGAGAGGGGAGGGGGTCTTATAGCCGGAGCAGGGGCGGAGATTACGCACGCATTAATCGTCATTTAAGAAGATTAAATTCGCGGCAGTGAAGGGGGAGGAAACGGGCGGAGACGGCGTCTACGCGCGGAGTTTGGGGAAGAAGGTGCTGACGTGGAGAGGGTCCACCGATCAGTGACTGCGGGGTGGGTCTGTGTCACGTGAGAGAAGGAGGGAAATACCCCGGGTGGGCTTGCTAGGCTGCGTTTGCCGATGGGCTGAAAGTCTGGCGCCGGCCCTTTTCTATTTCTTATCTCTTTTTCTTTTTCTAAAATGATTTTCAGGAAACCTTTTCATATGAATTCAAAATCATTTGAATTCCAAACCTTTCTGGCCTTTTATAAAATGAAACTTGTATAATTTTGAGTATAAAATCATGCTGTCTTGTTGGACTAGCATGGTCCTTTGAAGATTAAAAATAACAGTGCCTTAGCACATGGTTTGCTGAAGAAAAAAATGGTTTTAAAACCATATTTGTTTTGTAAATTTTTGTCCAAACTCTAACATTCAACCAAAACAACATGAGAGCAAACAAAGATTGGTTTAAAACAATTATACTCTCATTTGAGATTGGCATTAGATCAATGCATGCTCACATAAAATAATAGCACTTAGTGCTTCTGATTTCTTGAAGTGAGTTTGATATTTGATCCCTAAATGATATGCTTGCATGGATGATATGCAATCTTTGAAAACATGATTTTTGGGATGTTACAAATCTAACCCCCTTAAGGTGAATCTCGCCCTCGAGATTCGGGTTGGCTAGCAAATAGGTGAGGGTGGTCTTTCCGAAGATCATCTACTCTTTCCCATGTTGCTTCTTCTTCGGAATGATGATTCCATTGAACTTTGCAGAATTTGATAGTCTTAGTCCGAGTAACTCTTTCTGCAGTCTCAAGAATCTTGATAGGTTTTTCCTCATAAGTGAGATCACTTTCCAATTGAACCTCCTCCAAAGGTATGGTATCCTTCAAAGAAGTCTCTTCCATTTCTGGATGGCATTTCTTAAGCTGACTCACATGAAACACATTGTGAACGGCAGACAATGATTCTGGCAATTCAATCTCATAAGCTACTTCTCCTTTACGACTCAGAATCTTGAATGGTCCAACATATCTTGGGGCCAATTTACCTTTGACACCAAATCTCTTCACTCCACGAAGTGGTGACACTCAAAGATAAGCTCTATCACCCACTTCATAGGTGACTTCTCTACGCTTAGGATCTCCGTAGCTTTTCTGTCGGGACTGTGCTATTTTCAATCTGTCCTTAACTAGCTTGACCTTCTCTTCAGCCTCCTTGATTAGTTCTGGTCCGAACAAACTTCTTTCTCCCATACCATTCCATAGCAATGTGGTGGTACACTTTCTCCCATAGAGAAATTCAAATGGTGCCATCTCAATACTGGCTTGATAGCTGTTATTGTAAGAGAATTCTGCGTAAGGCAGACTTTCATCCCAACTGGCTCCATAGTCTAGAGCACATGCTCTCAACATATCTTCAAGAATCTGGTTGGTCCTTTCTGTTTGTCCATCAGTCTGAGGATGAAAAGCAGTGCTGAATTCCATCCTCGTTCCCAATGACTCATGTAATTGCCTCCAAAAATGAGAAGTGAATTGAGTTCCCCTATCAGACACAATACTCTTGGGTACTCCATGTAGACATACAATTCTACTCATATAGATCTTCGCTAACTTAGCACTTGTATATGTTGTCTTCACGGGTATGAAATGAGCCACTTTAGTTAGGCGATCCACTACTACCCAAATAGAATCATATCCTGACCTAGTCCTTGGCAATCCGGTGATGAAATCCATGCCAATCTTGTCCCACTTCCAATCAGGAATAGGTAGTGGTTGTAGTAATCCTGCTGGTTTCTGGTGTTCCGCTTTCACTCTACTACATACATCACACAAAGCAATATGTTCGGCGATGTCCTTCTTGAGATTATTCCACCAAAATCTTTCCTTCATATCCATGTACATTTTGGTGTTACCCGAATGAATAGAATATGGTGAGTTATGTGCTTCCTGTAAAATCAGTTTCCGAAGCTCCGGATCTTGCGGAACGCAGATACGTTTTCCATACCATAAAGTACCCTGTTCGTCTTCATGGAATCCCTTGGCTTTTCCTTTGCCAATCTTTTCCTTAATCTCTTCAATTTCCTTATCTGTCTTTTGGGCTTCTTTGATTTTGTCCAACAAAGTGGGTTGAACATCCAATGACATGAGATGTCCTTCAGGCACAATCTCCAATCTGAGATCTCTAAATTGGGCACACAGATCATCTGGCAATTCTCCCTTAGTAAGGCCATTCACAAAAACCTTACGGCTTAGAGCATTCGCTACAACATTTGCTTTACCGGGGTGGTATTGCAAACTCAAGTCATAGTCCTTGATGAGTTCTAGCCATCTTCTTTGTCTCATGTTAATTTCTTCCTGGGTGAAGATATACTTCAAACTTTTGTGATCTGTGAACACTTCGCATCGCTTTCCCAAAAGGTAGTGTCTCCATGTTTTGAGTGCATGGACAACAGAGGCTAACTCTAAATCATGAGTAGGGTAATTTACCTCATGAGTTTTGAGTTGTCTCGAGGCATAAGCCACAACTTTACCTTCTTGCATAAGTACTGCACCTAATCCATGATGAGATGCATCACAATACACTTGGAAATCTTTATCCAAATCTGGCAGACATAAGACTGGTGCTGTCACTAGCCTCTTCTTCAATTCTTGGAAACTGAGTTCACATCCCTCAGACCAAGAAAATTTCTTGTCTTTCTTTAGTAACTCTGTCATTGGCTTAGCTATCTTGGAGAAATTCTAAATGAACCTTCTGTAGTATCCTGCCAAGCCAAGAAAACTACGAACCTCTTTCACTGACTTAGGAGATTCCCATTCAGTTACAGCTGAAACTTTAGCAGGATCAACTGCCACCATCTCCTGACACAACGTGTCCAAGAAATCCAACTTCATTCAACCAAAACTCACACTTGCTAAATTTGGCATACAACTTATGCTCTCTAAGCTTCTCAAGTATCAAATGCAAATGTCCTTCATGCTCTTCCTTGCTCTTGGAGTAGATCAAAATGTCATCGATGAAAACGACAACAAACTTGTCAAGGAATTCCATGAACACCTTGTTCATCATATTCATAAAGTATGCTGGTGCATTGGTCAAACCAAATGGCATCACGGTATACTCATACAATCCATACCTAGTGGTGAAAGTTGTCTTAGGTATGTCTTGTTCTCTTATCTTGAGCTGGAAATAACCTGACCGCAGATCAATCTTTCAAAACACACAGGCTCCTTCCAACTGATCAAACAAGTCATTGATTCTAGGCAAAGGGTATTTGTTCTTGATAGTCACCTCATTGAGTGAATGATAATCTATGCATAACCTTTGACTTCTATCCTTCTTTTCCACAAACAAGACTGGTGCTCCCCAAGATGAAGAACTTGGTTGAATAAATCCTTTCTGCAACTGTTCTCCAAGTTGTTTCTTGAGTTCTTTCAACTCATCAACTGACATCTTGTACGGTCTTTTTGCTATTGGTCCAGATCCTGGTAGCAAATCAATAAGAAACTCCACATCTCTATCTGGTGGCATTCCCGACAATTCTTCCGGAAACACATCCGGATATTCACTCACAATTGGCACACTGTCTATGCTAACCCCCTTAAGAGAATTAAGCTTACTCCCTTTCGATTCAAAATTAGACTTGAATCTTATCCGTTTCTTTTCCGGGGTTGTGAGTGCAACAGTTCTATTAGCACAATCTAGCACTCCTTCATACTTGGTCATCCAATCCATTCCCAGAATTACATCCAGTCCTTGGGAATCTAGGATTATCAGACTCACTGGAAACTTATGCTTTCCAAACTCTATTACTAGATCCCGGCATCCAAGACTCACTATCATATCTCCACCTGGAGAACTTACTTTTATTGGACACCCAATGTTTTCAGTTGAAAACCCATTTCTATCAACAAATGCTTTTGATATGAATGAATGTGATGCACCAGTATAAAAAATAACAAGTGCTGGAATAGAATTGAATTTGAACTTACCAGCCACAGCATCTGACTCTTCATAGATTTCCTCCACATTGATGTGGTTCACTTGCCCCTTCTGGAAAGGGTTAGGCTTGTTGGGTCCTTCAACTTTCTTTTCTAGGCATTCATTTGCATAATGCCCCATCTTCTTGCACTTGAAACATTCAACCTGACTAAGATCTTGCTTGACAGGCTGGCTTCCACTACCACTTCCACTTCCATTGTGGTGGTTCTTGTACCCACTCTTGTGATTTTTGTACTTGTCATTGTCATGACTACGGTAATGCTTGTTGTCATGATGACGGTTGTGGTTGTGGTGTTTATTGTATTTCCCATGCTTGTGGGATCCAGGATTCTCACTATCATCATAATGGGAACGCTTGTGAGACGATCCCGAGCTGTGCTTGTCAGAGTGCTTCCTCTTCCTGCTTTCAACTTGTTTCATCTTGCTCTCCAAGATGGCAGCCTTGTCACAAAGAGACTGATATGTGGGGACATAGGCCACAGCTAACTACAGGTTCAATTCATCGTTCAATCCTTCAAGGAACTTTTCTTTCCTCTTAGCATTAGTTTCAACTTCATCCGGTGCATAACGCGCCAGATTGTTGAACTCCTCAATATATTCAGCCACGCTGCGGTGGCGCTGCTTCAAGTTATGAAATTCCCTCTTCTTCAAACTCATCACTCCGGATGAGATGTGAGCAGTACGGAAACCATCTTCGAAGATAGCCCATGTCACATCTGCAATGGGAGTGGTGATCTGGAAGATATACCACCAAGTAGCTGCTGGTCCTTCCAATAAGTGTGCCGCGAACCTGACTTTCTCTTCATCAGTACAGCCCACAGTTACCAAGTCCTTGTTCACTGAGCGTAGCCAATCATTGGCCACCATGGGATCAGTAGTTCCTGAGAACTTTGCTGGCCTCAGTCTTAAGAATCTGGTAAGCATGTCAAAACCCGGTGGGTTATTCTGATTGTTATTGTTGTTATTGTTGTTGTTGTTGTTATTGTTGTTGTTGTTCTGATTCTGTATGAACGTGGTCATCATCCATCGCTAATGCCTCGAGCCGTCATCATCTCCGCATCTCGTGGGTGATATTGTTGTTGTTAGGGTTGGGATTGGCACGTCGGGGAGGCATCTGTGGTTTTCAATAAGGATAAGAATGAGATACCCATATATGCTTAACATGCACAATACATCAGAGAGACAATCACCAAGCATGCATCAAAATAACAAAAGTTCAACAACATAAACAACAAGTTTTGAAATGTAAACACACCAATAGCAAGCCATCCACATGTTGGATGGTCATTGCGACTCAATAATCAAAAGCATGGTAAATAAAAGGTAAATGAGTAGTCATCTCTACTCCTCTGCATCAACCTCCTCGTCGACAAGTGTAAGACCTGCATTCTCCATAGCGGTCTTGTACTCCTCGACATTGGTGGTCAAGGCCTCTACCTTGGCTTTGAGAGCCCTCTTTTGTGAACGAAGTCTCTCAATCACCACCTGCTGATGCTCAAGCTCGAAGTCCTTGGCTTCTAGTTCTGCAGTCATGTCTTGAATCCTCTTGTTCCTATCTTGGACTCTCTTCTCTTGACTCTTGAACCTTCTATCCTGACTCTCAAACTTGGCCTCCATTTCCTTGACTATTTCATCTTGCTCCGCGAAGAGCTTGTCCTTCTCACGAAGCTGCACCTGGAGTTCGTCATTGCTGAGCATGACGTTGGTCCTATCAGTATCTAGGTGCCTAAGAAGAACCTCTAAGTCCTGGAGGTATAGACGAATCAGCTCTGTCGTCTCTCTAGCAGTATCCTCGAAGTCAATGGCCTCACCATCCTCATCACATCTACCGAAGGCGTGGAAGTGAGTACCTCTAATCTCCCGAGAGTGTCTCCCTAGCAAACATCCGAGCAAATCCTGCATGACTACCTCTAGGCCTCTCTCCTTGTCATGATGCATGAGCTTGAAGGTGATAGCCTCCATGGCTGGCTCAGTCTGGTGTCCTGGCTGAGTAACCTTGAATCCCCAAAGGTCCTTCCTCTCGAACTTGGTGAGGGGAAGCATCATGATGGTAGGAAGTGGGAGATTGAGCACACTAGTGAGCTCAATAAGACGAGTGCCAAAACGAGTTCCCTTGAACCCTTCAGCCATGCTAATAGTAACATTAGGCATCTATTTTTATAAGATAGAGAAAAGTTAGAAACAACATTACTAAAAGTACACAAGACAAGTGGCACAAGCATATCATTGGCAAGCAACACACAAGTCATTGCATACATAATACAAGCAACCTAGATTCAATATATCTTAGTCAAAATTTAGGAAATATAATGATGAGTGTGGTGGTCCAACTAATAAGGCACAATACATATTTCACTCTCTAGTCTAAGGCTAACAATGCATCCTTCTATCAAAATAGATGAGAAAGAAGATTAGAAAAGTTTACTAGAAGAATAAGACAAGTGTGGAAGTTGTTGGAAAATTTTTCCTTAGTGGTTTCTAATCCATTCCTAGGGTCATAATCCTACAGGCAACACAGTGCTCTGATACCATCTGTAAGATCCCTCCCTTTATAAAGGTAAGGATCCCTGTGATTGCAATGCTAGTCCCTGGATCAATGCTAGCATCCACATTTTAAGATGAAGTACACAAAAACAATGGTCATTATTACATATCATTCCAGAGACAAACATAGTCTTTTACAAACTCCATGGCCACATGCCTAATACAAGAGTTCAAATATATAATAAGACAAATAAGTCTTCATCTTCATGTGCCACAGGCAAGCATGTTGAGTGTAAACTTATAACCCCTAATCATCATCAGAATAACCTGCAACATCACAAGTTACAGCCACAGTGGGTCAATACATTGGAATAGTATTGGAAAGTGATATCTTAGTAGAATATTATTAGTCTAGATACTATATGCATTTTGGCTAACTGTAGCTTAGGCTTCCTTTGCTCAAAATAGGTTTTACCTATCAGTTGAAAACACTAAGTTTTTCTTTGACAAAATCTTTCCCAAGGAATCACCAATAGAAATTGGTGAACCTTCACCCTTGTTCAACCACAAGTTTTTACTTAGAAATTGGGATGAGGAGATTCTTGATAGCTTCCATGTATTGATGCTCAAGTTGTCCAATACCAGGGACATGGCTAAGTACTTAGATTCTTCCATCTGCAGAGGTTGTGCACTTTCCCCACAAGACTTGATTTTCACCAAGAGAGGACCTTTCAGAAGCCTTCCCTTAGACCAAATGGACGTGCTCCAACCTATCATCCCACTACCACCAACTATCCAAATGGCTAAGTTATTGCAACCTATATGATCCAGGCAGAGCCCATTATGCCATGTGGCTGCACTAGAAGCTTCTTAACATTTGGCATGTCAAATCCCTTTGTTCCTGGGTGGCTTTCCACAAGTGAGATACACAAGGTAAACCATAGACCTGGGCCTTGTGTAACCACTCAACATAAACCATTCCTTCCATTCCACCCAGGTGTTTCATTTACTTAGTTGTTTTATTAAGCAAAAACACAAGTCCAAAGACTTAGAAATATTTTCTCATAGCATGAATATATAACCACCCTTGGTTGCTACTTGCTAGGCTAAGCATGCATTGGTAAGCATCTTAACTTAGAAATTTCTAGCAATTCTACAACTACTAGTATTTCCCAAGCATAGCATATAGATCAAAATATTCATCCAAGTCTAGTAAAATATTTCTAGTGCATAGTTGAAAAACATAGGAATAAAGTCATGAAGCACCACTTGCCTTGGTAGTTTGGGGAGTAGCAACAATCCTCACAATCACAATCACTATTTCCACCAAAATCTACACATAAAAATAATGGCACCAATTCACATACAAAATATATACAAACAAAAATATATAAATGCATGCAAAATGCCATGTGATGATTTTCTACACCAAACAAGACAAGTGCATAGTACTGAATCTTTAACAAGTTCAAAACTTTCCAATTAAACTTTATTTGAACAACAAAACATTTTTCAAATAATTACTATACACAAAATATGCCTACAAATGTTTCTGTTAAACAATCATTTTAACAGAGGCAAAACATTAAACACATTGCATAAATGGAAAGGATTTTCTCTCCTGATTCCAATGATATAACATTTGTCAAATTTGGACGTGGGAATCAAAAGTTATGAATTTTACAAGTTTAAACATCTAATAGATCTAAAATTCTGATTTTAAATCAAACCTACAGACACGCGGCGTGTTCTGATTGGTTCATACCAATTCTTGCGGATCGATTAACGTGGACTGCCCGATCTAACTTAAATCGCACGGCCGGATCTAATCCATACCCCTTCGTTTAAGTGTTCTATCTAACACGTTGGATCTAGATCCAACGGTGGCCGATCAATGGACCAAAGCCTGGCGACGCACGGGGACGGTGAGCGGCGGCGTGCTCTATATACGGTGTCGCGGTGGCTATAGAGGGGGCTGGGGTCGTCGGAGAGGCTTACCAGAATCACAGAAGCGTGCTGGAGCTCAACGCGGCAGTGGCTTGTCAAGGGGCACGCCGACATGGTGGGGATTCCTCGTCGGAGTCGAGGCAGACGTCGGGTACGGCTGTTCGTCGTTGTTGCCGGAGTTGTAGATCATGCCAAGGTGAAACAAGCGCTGGGTTAGGTGCGCACGAGTCTGGCAAAAACGTGAGTGTCAATAAGAGGGACGGGGGCGGTCGGAATTTACCAGGAGGGGTCACCGGAGTTGTGTCGTGCTTCGGCTGCTTCCAGAGGTGGACGGTGACGACGTTCTAGGATGATACAGAGGAAAAGGAAGGCATGAGAAGATGCGCAAGGGCATGTTGATCACGGTTGCATGAAATAGAGACAGGGGGAAGAACGGTGCTCACCGGAATTGGTCGCCGGAGGTCGTCGGTACAGCGGCGGTGCAAGCAAGATTGTGGGCAGCCTGGTGGCAGAAATGGTGCGCCGAGTGAGGGGAAATGAGCGGAGAGGGGAGGGGGTCTTATAGCCGGAGCAGGGGCGGAGATTACACACACATTCATCGTCATTTAAGCAGATTAAATTCGCGGCAGTGAAGGGGGGAGGAAACGGGCGGCGACAGCGTCTACGCGCGGAGTTTGGGGAAGAAGGTGCTGACATGGAGAGGGTCCACCGATCAGTGACTATGGGGTGGGTCTGTGTCACGTGAGAGAAGGAGGGAAAAACCTCGGGTGGGCTTGCTGGGCTGCGTTTGCCGATGGGCTGAAAGTCTGGCGCCGTCCCTTTTCTATTTCTTATCTCTTTTTCTTTTTCTAAAATGATTTTCAGGAAACCTTTTCGTATGAATTCAAAATCATTTGAATTCCAAACCTTTCTGGCCTTTTATAAAATTAAACTTGTATAATTTTGAGTATAAAATCATGCTGTCTTGTTGGACTAGCATGGTCCTTTGAAGATTAAAAATAACAATGCCTTAGCACATGGTTTGCTGAAGAAAAAAAGGTTTTAAAACCATATTTGTTTTGTAAATGTTTGTCCAAACTCTAACATTCAACCAAAACAACATGAGAGCAAACAAATCTTGGTTTAAAACAATTATACGCTCATTTGAGAGTGGCATTAGATCAATGCATGCTCACATAAAATAATAGCACTTAGTGCTTCTGATTTCTTGAAATGAGTTTGATATTTGATCCCTAAATGATATGCATGCATGGATGGTATTCAATTTTTGAAAACATGATTTTAGGGATGTTACACTTCAGTCTTCTTCGGGACTTCAAGGCACTTGCGAAGTAACGAGATATGGAACACATTGTGCAAGGCTGACATTTCTTCGGGCAGTTCCAATTGATACGACACTTCTCCTCGACGGTTCAGAATCTTGAAGGGTCCGATATATCTGGGGACTAACTTTCCTTTCAGTTGGAAACGCTGCATTCCCTTCAGTGGTGACACTTTCAGATACACAAAATCTCCTATGTTGAAGGCGAGGTCTCGATGTCTCTTGTCGGCGTAACTCTTCTGTCTTGACTGGGCGGTCTTGAGGTGCTCACGAATCTTGTGAACCTTCTCTTCTGCTTCTTGTAGGATGTTGGGTCCGAAAATCTGACTCTCTCCTACTTCCGACCAATTCAAAGGGGTGCGACACTTCCTTCCATACATGAATTCAAATGGGGCCATTTGCAAACTAGCTTGATAACTGTTGTTGTATGAAAATTCTGCAAACGGCAAATAGTCTTCCCATTTAGATCCATACTCTAGCACACAGGCTCTCAACATGTCTTCGAGTATTTGATTTACTCGCTCCGTTTGTCCATCGGTCTGAGGGTGATAAGCGGTGCTGAAATCTAGTCGGGTTCCTAAACCTTCTTGGACTTTCTTCCAGAATCTCGAGGTAAACTGAGTTCCTCGATCCGATACGATGTTCTTGGGGACTCCGTGCAAACTGGCGATTCTAGCAATGTATAACTCTGCTAGCTTCAAACTCTGATATGTGGTCTTGACTGGTAAGAAATGGGCGGCTTTGGACAATCTGTCCACTATGACCCCAGATAGAGTCATTTCCCCTACTAGAAGTAGGCAATCCGATGATAAAGTCCATTCCAACAGAATCCCATTTCCATTCCGGAATCTGCAAGGGTTGCAACATTCCAGCGGGTCTTTGATGTCCCGCCTTGACTCTTTGACATATATCACACTTGGCGATATAGCTTCCGATTTCTCTCTTCATCTTATGCCACCAAAATTGCTCCTTCAAATCTTGATACATCTTCGTTCCTCCGGGGTGGATAGAATAAAGAGTATCATGAGCTTCCTTCAGAATAACTTCTTTCAACTCTGAATCTACTGGTACACAAAGGCGTCCTTTGTACCACAGAACTCCTTCTTCGTCTTTGGTGAATCCGGGTACCTTGCCTGTACTGATACGACGCTTGATTCCGTCGATACTAGCATTTCCTTTCTGCGCCTCCTTGATCTGGCTGATAAAAGTGGGTTGAAGTTCTATGCTAGCCAAAAATCCTTCACTCACTAATTCCATTGGAAATCTTCCATCTCTTTGTGCAGACTTGGTTGCTCCTTCAAAATCATGGAGTTCAAGCGGCACGGCAATCTGCTAAGGGCATCTGCTACCACGTTGGCTTTACCGGGGTGATAGTGAATGTCCAGATCATAATCCTTGATTAGCTCAATCCATCTTATCTGTCTCATATTCAGCTCCTTCTGAGTGAATATATACTTCAGGCTCTTGTGATCTGAATAGATCTCACAACGGTTTCCCATTAGGTAATGCCTCCATGTCTTCAGGGCTAGAACTACGGCTGCGAGTTCGAGGTCATGGGTTGGGTAGTTTTGTTCATGCTGTTTCAGTTGTGGAGATAGATAAGATATAAATTTTCCTTCTTGCATTAGCACACATCTGAGACCGATCTTGGATGCGTCACAATACACGTCAAAAGGCTTCGTGGTATCCGGCATGATTAAGATTGGGGCTAAAATCAATCTTCTCTTGAGTTCTTGAAAACTCGCTTCACATTTGTCCGTCCATTCAAACTTCTTGTCCTTCTTCAGCAATTGGGTCATGGGTCTGGCGATACTCGATAATCCTTCTACGAACTTGCGGTAGTATCCCGTCAATCCGAGAAATGCACGAACTTGGATTTGAGTGGTTGGGGCTTGCCAATCTTCGACATCTTTCACCTTTGCAGGGTCAACGGCAATTCCTACAGCAGATGCAATGTGGCCGAGGAATCCTACCTCCTGTAACCAGAATTCACATTTGCTAAACTTGGCATACAACTGATGCTCTCTATGGGTTCCAAGAATGGTCCTTAGGTGTAGCTCATGTTCTTCTTCTGATTTGGAATAAATCAGAATGTCATCAATGAAAGCAATGACAAACTTATCCAGGAAGTCCATAAAAATCTTATTCATGAGATTCATGAAATAAGCGGGGGCATTGGTTAATCCAAAAGACATGACAACATACTCATATAATCCATATCTTGTGGTAAAGGCAGTCTTGGGAATATCCTCTGCGCGAATCTTGAGTTGATGATAGCCAGTTCTAAGATCAATCTTAGAAAACACTTTGGCACCGGTCAACTGATCAAACAGGTCTTCTATCTTGGGAAATGGGTACTTATTCTTGATGGTGACATCATTCAACTTTCGATAATCCGTACACAATCGGTTACCTCCATCTTTCTTGTCCACAAACAAGACATGTGATCTCCATGGTGACGCACTTGGTTGAATCAATCCAATTTCCAGCATGGCATCCAGTTGCTTCTTTAGTTCTGCTAGTTCAGACGGGTTCATACTATAAGGTCTCTCGGCTATGGGTCCTGTTTTGGGGATTAGTTCAATGATAAACTCGATATCCCGATCTGGGGGCATACCGGGTAAAACATCTGGAAATACATCGGGGTATTCACAGACTATCCAGACTTGGTCAATGGTAGGTTGGGCTATACTCTTGTTGCACTTGAATTGATGAGGTAATGTTTCGGATACATGCTCGACTGATACTCCAGCTGTACTGGTCATGGTTATGGCTTTCTTGGCACAGTCAATTAATCCTTTATGTTTGGCCATCCAATCCATTCCTAGTACTACTTCCAAACCTTTAGTTCCAAGTACTATCAGATTAGCATAAATATATATGCCATGGATTCGGATAGGGACGGCTTTGCAAATTTGTCTAGCTTTGGTGGTTGAACCGGGGATTTGAACAATCATAACATGCTTCAGTTTGGTTGGTTGAATCTTACTAGTGCACACAAATTCTTCGGTGACAAATGAATGCGATGCACCAGAATCAAACAACACTCTAGCAAGTACTGAATTAACAAAAAACATACCCAGCACGATGTCTGGCGCTTCCTGGGCTTCTTCATCATGCATGAGAAAAAGACGCCGTTGCGGTTGAGTGAATTCCTTGGGGCAAACGTTCTTCCGGGCTGAACACGACGCTGCTGCTGAGCTGGGGCATTTGCATTGGGGGCTGCGGCATTCTTCTTGGGGCACTCATTGGAGTAGTGACCCTTATTTCCATAGTCATAACAAGTCACTTGCGACTTGTCCTTTGCTGCAACAGGCACAATATTGCTTCCAGTCCTAGGGGCAGTGTTGGTGTTGGCGGCAGTATTGTTGTTGTTAAACTTGGGTGGTGCACGGTTGAAATTGCTAGAGTTGCCGGGGTTGTTGTGATTTCCTTCGGGCCTTGGGTTTCCACGGCTAGGATAGGTCGGACGGTTCATCAGGGGTCTATTGGTTCTCGGGGAAAATCCTGGAGATGGTTGGGGCGATACTTTGGGGTATGATGGGTTCCTGGCTGATGCATCATGCGACGCTTGCGGTTCTCATTGGCTTGGTTGATCTTTCCTTCCATTTGAATGGTAGAGTAGACTAGGGCTTCAATATCAGCAAAGGGGATATTGACCAAAACAGTCTGCATCTCATCATGCAAACCATTCAGGAATCTTTCTTTCTTCTTGGCTTCCGTGTCGATCTCATCCGGGGCATACCTAGCTAATGACAAGAAATTGTCACGGTATTCCACTACGGTCATCCTTCCTTGCTTCAGTTCTCTAAATTCATCACTCATCCTCTTGATCAAACCCGGTGGCACATGGGTTCTGCTGAACTTGACCTTGAATTCCTCCTAGGTCATCATCTGTCCTCCGGTCATTGCACGAACGCTGTTCCACCATGCTCTGGCGTCTCCGGCTAGATAGTGGGTGGCGAATAGAACTTTCTCATTAGCTTCTACTCTGGCTACTTCCAGGTTGTTTTCCATGGTTTGCAGCCAATCATCTGCATCTACGGGCTCTTCCGACTTAGTGAAAACAGGTGGGTTGGTGTTCTGGAAATTTTTGAGCTTAGATCCATGGTTGTCTGATTTCCTTGGCATTGATTGTTGTTGGCCATCTGAGCTATGTGCTGAAGGGTGGCTAAGTTGGCTTGACGTTCGGCTCTTTCAGCTTCGCGGTCAGAAACCAACATTTGCAGGATCTGCAACATTGGGTCCGGGGATGAACCACTTCCTCCGCGAGGCATCTGAAGATTGAGATAGATCACGAGAAAAGAGGGAAATTTCTAAGGTTCAGGGACTTTGAAAAGTTTTTAAAGCTTGACTCGGATTTTCTAGCAACTTGTTTTTCATTTATTCATTCATAGCACACGATACAACACACACCACAACAAATGAAAAATAGATGGTTTTAAGAACCATTCTAGAAACTACGATACAGTGGGACCGAATACCACTCACTAACGCTAGTGCTAGAGTGCTACTACTCTTTGGAGTCAGTGTAATCGTCATCCTCATCGTCATCGATGAAGGAAAAATCATCCTCATCGGTGAAGAAGTCCATGGCCTGATCCTCCAGAAAATCATCATCATTGCTGAGATAAGAGTAGGGTCTCCACGAAGATCTTCTCCTTCCTGATCATTGAGCTGAGCTATGAAGAACTCGGGGTGCGGACGCTCCAGAAGTTCCGAAAGCCGGTCCAAGTCCCGCTCAAAGATGAGGTCTCCTCCATTCCTCAACAGATAAAACTTGCTGTACCTCACGTCCATCTATAAGAATATAGGATGAGTAAGTTAGTAGAGTGAAAAAGTGTGTCAAATTTTATGTATTTTGCAAGAGTTTTTGAGGAATATGAATTTTCATGAAAGAATCAAAGTGATAAGAATGGGAATAAGTTTTTGTAAATACTTGCTTCCTTTGGTTTTGAAACTAAGTTTTTGATTCAACGTCTAGTCTAACTAGGGTCTCCTATGGTCAGGATGAAGGGAATATGCCCTGAGAGGCAATAATAAAGTGTTTATTATGTGTATTCCAAGTATATGATAGATTTTTATTTTGCATGCTATAATTGTATTAATATGGAAACATTAATACATGTGTGTTTAATAAACAAACAGAAAGTTCCTAGTTATGCCTCTCTCATAAACTAGCTCGTTGATTAACAAGATGATCAAGGTTTCCTGATCATGGACATTGGATGTTGTTAATAACGGGATCACAACATTAGTGTAATGGTGTGATGAACATTCATCCGAAGTATAGCATTACGATCAAAGTCATTGAGTTTATATTTCTATAACAACTTACGAAGTGATCCTAATCCTTAGACCATGAGATCATGTCAATCACTAACACCGGAAGAGTTTCTTGATAACATCAAACGTCACACCGTAACAGGGTGATTATAAAGATGGATTCAGAACTAATAAAGTGTTATGTTGAGGCTCATGGATCGAGTGGAATTTTTCATCCCGATGACGGATAGATATACTGGGCCCTCTCGGTGATATCACATTGATTAGCTTGCAAGCAAGTGATTTGATCACTAGAATGTTATATCACGGAACGAGAAAAGAGTGCATGTCGATGCTAGATCAAACTATGTATGGACATACCGATGATCGAATCTCGGACATGTAATATATCGTGAAACAAAGGGATTAAGATACTAGCGTAAAAGGTTCCGACGATCACAAGAAAGTCATCGTTGAATGTGTGGGAGTCAGTATGGGTCTCCAGATCCCGCTTCTGATTATTGATCCGAGAGGGGTCTCAATCATGTCCGCATTATTCACGAACCGTAGGGTGACACACTTAAGAGACACCGACATCCAATTGGAGCAAAAGTTTCATGCCGAAAGAATGTTTGTCATTAAAGTAATTTACAAAATTCTGAATAAAATAAAAGAGTTTTATTTAATGATAATTTGCATTAAATTTGGTGGAAATTTAATGGCATGTTTGAGTGGGATTTTGAGTGGAGGCATATGAATGGATTTTTGTGAGTGGAGTGTCCACCCACATGAATAGGGGAGGGAAAGGGGGCAGCCCCCATGCGCCGGCCACCCCCTTGGGGTTCCCCCCCTCCTATAAAAGGAGCCCCTCCTCTCACTTCTCACTCACACCTCCTCGTGAAGGATCTCTCTCCCCCTCTAGAATTTATCCCCATGGTCTTGGACTAGCGAAATACATGTTCCCGGTGGCTATTCGACAAGAAAGAGTTGTGCTTTCGCTGCATCGCTAGAGCGAGGAGGCGGAGGTTTCTTGGTGCCTCGAATGTGTGTGCAAGCACGGATGCGCTGCTGATTTGCGGCGCTAGGACTTCCTCTCGATCTTGAGATCGGCAAGAGATCGTCTACATCAACCACGAGTTGAACTCGTTAAGCTTTGTCGGTCTTCAAGGGTATGTTCTCTACGGATATACATCCGCCCGTTGTTTGTATCTAATAGATAGATCTTGGTACATAGTTCACATCGTAGGAAAATTTTTGTTTTCTATGCTACGAACCCTACAGTGGTATCAGAGCCGGATCTATGCGTAGATGCTTTACACGGGTAGTACACATATGAGTATGTGGGCGATGATGATCATGTTGTTGCTCCTTTGTTGTAATTTTGGATATTGGTGGCATAGTGGGATGAAGCGGCCCGGACAAACTTTACATGTCCTCGCACATGAGACCTGTTCCATGCTTGACATGCAACTAGTTTGCATAAGTGGCTAGCGGGTGTCTGTCTCTCCTACTATAGTCAATATCTATTTTGCAACGAGTTGTCAACAATTTGGTTATCCTCATTGTGGTTCATGTTCGTAGGTAAGAACGGTTCTATCTCGAAAGCCCTAAGCCACGTAAAACTTGCAATGGATAAATTAGAGGCGTCTAGTTTAGATTGTTGTTGGGCTAGTGTTATGATATGGTGATGTTGTAAGTAGAAGTATGAGATGATACTCTTACAACACACATAGCGTGTAAACTCCATAGACCTTTGATTTACACATATAGGTATGATAGTGCTCATACCACGATGCACATGATAGAGAGCATCTGCGGGAACCATAACATTTCACTAATAAACATGTGATGTTTGATAGCATCTTATATTGCTTGTTTAGCGCTTTGTTAGCATAATAAGATGATCCCTCATTTAAATATCAAGATAAGAATGTGTTCTTCCTTTAGTATGCACCGATTATGTTTTGTCGCTCCAAGACATCACGTGATGATCGGGTGTTCTTGGATCCACGACCATATTTCGGGTGTAAAACAGTTACACACGCGAATACTAAGGTTCTAACTTGCCGAGCCTAGCATGTACAGACATGGCCTCGGAACACGGACCGAAAGGTTAAGCATGAGTCATATAGTAGATATGATGCCCATTTGATGCTCGCCTTTGAAGCTATACCGACTCATGTGATGATCGGACTTGGTATAGTGGATTTGGTTCATGTAATCACCAAAAAGGCACGAGGGATGTCGTTTTTGAGTGGGAGTTCATTCGTAATATGGATTAGTTGAACTCAATCTATCATACACTTAGTCTAAACTTTACAAATTCTGTTGTAGATGGCACCACCTACTTTTAATTTCAATGTGTTCATGGAGAAAGAGAAACTAGCAACGAACGGTAGCAACTTTACCGAATGGGCCATGAATTTGAGGATTCTCCTCTCTGCTGCACAAAAGAAATACGTGCTAGAAGCGCCACTAGGCCCCCCACCTTTTGAGGATGCCCCTGACGAGGAGAATAATGTCTATCAGACTCGTCAGGAGGACCACAACTTAGTTCATTGCGGCATATTGTATGGGCTAGAGCCGGAACTTCGAAAGCGTTTCGAAAACGGCAATGCATTTGATACAATGGGTGAGTTGAAAATGATTTTCGACACACATGCTGCTGTAGAGAGCTACAACGCTTCAGAAAAGTTCTTTAGCTGCATGATGGAAGAGCACAGCTCCGTTAGTGAGCATGTACTCAAGATGTCGGGTTACGCCGATAAGCTTGTGTCCTTGGGAATAACGATTCCCATTGACTTAGGCATCCATCGTGTTCTACAGTCTCTGCCACCTAGCTATAAGAGCTTTGTGATGAACTATAATATGCAAGGCATGAAGAAGTCTCTCCCCGAGCTTCTGTCAATGCTTAAAACTGCAGTGGAGATCAAAAGGAACATCAAGTGTTGATGATCAATAGGAACACCGTTTCAAGAAAGACAGAAGGGAAACGGAAGGGAAGTAAGGCGGCAAGCCTGTTGCCGTGCCTAAAAGAAACCCCGAGTTGGACCTAAGTCGATACCGAAAAGTGCTACTATTGTAAGGGATCGCCACATCGCAAGCGCCCCAAGTATTTGGCGGACAAGAAGGCCGGCAAGGCAAACAAAGGTATATATGATATACATGTTATTGATGTGTACTTGACTAGTGCTCGCAGAGCACGGGTATTTGATACCGGTTCAGTTGCTAATATTTGTAACTCGAATCAGGGGCTGCGGAACAAGCGACCGCTAGCAAGGGGTGAGGTCAAGATGCGTGTCGGCAATGGATCAAGCGTTGATGTGATCGCCGTCGGAACGCTGCCTCTCCATTTGCCGTCAGGATTAGTTATAAACTTGAATAATTGTTATCTGGTGCCTGCACTGAGCATGAATATTGTATCTGGATCGTGTTTGATGCGAAGTGGTTATTCATTTAAATCCGAGAATAATGGTTGTTCCATTTATATGAATGAAATCTTTTATGGTCATGCACCGATGATGAATGGTTTATTTCTATTAGATCTTGATGATAATGTTACACATATTCATAATGTTGATGCTAAAAGGATTAAACTTAATGATGATATATCAGCATATATGTGGCACTGCCGTCTAGGTCATATTGGCGTTAAACGCATGAAGAAGCTCCATTCGGATGGACTTTTGGAATCACTTGATTTTGAATCATTTGATACATGTGAGCCATGCCTTATGGGCAAGATGACTAGAACGCCGTTTTCCGGTTCAATGAAACGGGCGACAGATTTATTGGAAATCATACATTCTGATGTATGTGGTCCAATGAGTGTGTCGGCGCGAGGTGGATATCGTTATTTTGTTACTTTCACGGATGATTTGAGTAGGTATGGTTATATCTACTTGATGACACACAAGTCTGAAACCTTTGAAAAGTTCAAGGAATTTCAGAATGAAGTGGAAAATCATCGTAATAGAAAGATCAAATTTCTACGGTCCGACCGTGGAGGTGAGTATCTAAGTTACGAGTTTAGCACTCACATGAAAGAGTGTGGAATTGTTTCACAACTCACGCCTGCCGGAACACCACAGCGAAGTGGTGTGTCGGAACGTCGTAATCGTACTTTATTAGATATGGTTCGATCTATGATTCTCTGATGGACGTGCCGTTGTCATTTTGGGGTTATGCACTAGAAACTACTGCATTCACTTTAAATCGGGCACCATCTAAATCCGTTTAAAAGACACCGTATGAATTGTGGTTTGGAAACAGACCTAAGCTGTCATTTATTAAAGTTTGGGGATGCGATGTTTATGTGAAGAAACTTCAACCGGATAAACTCGAACCCAAAGCGGAAAAATGCGTCTTCATAGGTTACCCTAAGGAAACTATTGGGTATTCCTTCTATCACAGATCCGAGGTCAAGGTTTTTGTTGCCAAGAATGGATCCTTTCTAGAGAAAGAGTTTCTCACGAAAGGTGTGAGTAGTCGGAAGGTAGAACTCGAAGAGGTTATTGAACCTTCTCTTCAAAGTATGGCGAGTAGTGCAGCGCCGGAAGTTGTTCCGGAGTTGGCTCCACCTGTTGAAGAGGGAACTAATGATAATGATCATGAAACTCCGAAAGAGAGTACTACCGAACCTCGCAGGTCAAGCAGGACGCGTGCAGCTCCCGAGCTGTACGGAAATCCTGTCATGAATTTCATGGTTGATGAAAATGATGACCCTGCGACGTATGAAGAAGCGATGATGAGCCCGGATTCCAATAAATGGTTAGAATCCATGAAATCCGAGATGGAATCCATGTATGAAAATAAAGTTTGGAACTTGGTGGAATTACCTCACGACCGAAAGGCCGTGGAGAACAAATGGATTTTCAAAAGGAAAACTAATGCTGATGGTAATGTGACCGTCTATAAAGCTTGACTTGTCGCAAAGGGGTTTCGACAAATTCAAGGAGTTGACGACGATGAGACATTCTCTCCTGTAGCGATGCTAAAGTCAGTTAGGATTATGTTAGCAATTGCTGCATATTTCGATTATGAGATATGGCAGATGGATGTCAAAACCGCGTTTCTCAATGGTAATATTGAAGAAGAGTTGTATATGATACAACCAAAGGGTTTTGTCGATCCTAAGGATGCTAACAAGGTGTGTAAGCTTAAGCGATCCATCTATGGATTGAAGCAAGCATCACGAAGTTGGAATCTCCATTTTGATGAGGTGATCAAAGAGTTTGGATTTGTCAAAACTTATGGAGAAGCTTGTATTTACAAGAAAGTGAGTGGGAGCAATGTGGAATTTCTGATATTATATGTGGATGACATATTATTGATCGGAAATGATAGATCTTTAAGCAGTGTTAAAAGTTATCTAAACAGCAAATTTTCAATGAAGGACCTAGGTGAAGCGTCATACATATTAGGCATAAATATCTATAGAGATAGATCTAGGCGCCTAATAGGGCTATCGCAAAGTACATACCTTGATAAGATTTTAAAGAAGTTTAAAATGGACGGAAGTAAGAAGGGGTTCTTACCTATGTTGCAAGGCAAGACATTGAGTAAGACTCAAAGTCCGGCTTCGACAGAAGAAAGAGAGATAATGGACAAAGTCCCCTATGCTTTAGCCATAGGCTCTATAATGTACGCCATGCTTTGTACAAGACCGGATGTGGCATATGCTATTAGTTTGAATAGTAGGTACCAATCGGATCCAGGTTGGAACACTGGATAACGGTCAAGAATATCCTTAAGTACTTACGAAGAACTAAGGATATGTTTCTTGTATACGGAGGTGAAGAAGAGCTCGTCGCTAAGTGTTATGTTGACGCTAGCTTTAACACCGATCTGGATGACTCTAAGTCTCAATCCGGATACGTATTTCTCATGAATGGCGGAGCGGTTAGTTGGAGGAGCTCCTAACAACCTATGGTAGCGGGATCAACAACGGAGGCCGAATATGTTGCTGCTTCAGAAGCGGCTCAGGAAGCAGTTTGGATGAAGGAGTTCATATCCGAACTAGGAGTGGTTGCAAACGCGTTGGACCCAATGGTGATCTATTGTGACAACAATGGTGCCATTGCTAATGCCAAAGAGCCAAGGTCTCACAAGCATTCCAAGCATATTAAGCGCCGGTTTCACTCCATCCGCGAGCATGTCAAGGATGGAGATATAAAGATTTGTAAAGTACATACGGATCTCAATGTAGTAGATCCGTTGACTAAAACTCTCCCTAGAGCAAAACATGTTCAACACCAGAAGTCAATGGGTGTTAGATTTATCACTATGTAACTAGATTATTGTCTCTAGTGCATGTAACATCCCTAAAATCATGATTTAAAAGTTTGCATATCATTCATGCATGCATATAGATTTGAGATCAATTTCAAACTCATTTCAGAAAAACAGAAGCACATAGTGCTATGATTTTATGTGAACAAACTTAAATCAAATGGCCATCCCCATTTGAAAGTTTGATTGTTTGTGAACCAAGTTTGTTGCCTTCTGTGAGGAAAGGTTTGAGTGTAGAATTTAAACCAAGATTTACAAATTGTAAATGGTTTCAAAAACCATTTCTCAAATTTTGCAAACCAAGTGCCAAGTCTCTGATATTTTGTTTTCCAAACTTGACCAAGCCTTTGCAGAGCAACCACATGATTTTATGCCTCTGTTTGAGACTACTGCTCACTGCAAAAATCCCAAGAAGATTTGAATTCAAAAGGAACTTGAATTCATTTGAAAATCAATTCAGAAAATTGAAACAGAAAAAGAAAAGGGGAAAGAAAAGAAAAGGGCCAGGCGCCAGGATTCTAGCCCAGCAACAGAACTGGCCCAACTAGCCCACCCGGCCTTCCCCTCTCTCTCTCGCACGCGCAAGCGCACCCCCACAGCCGCTGACGACCAGACCCCACCTCCGTTCTGCGTGTTTTGCTGACGAGCGGGCCCTCTCCACGTCGCCCTCGTCTTCCCCAAACCGCGCCCGCAGACCGTGTCGCCGCTGCTGTCAATGCCGGTAATGGCGCGGCGTAATTAGCCTTGATGTCGCAGGCGTTTCCTGTCGCGCTTGAGCCTATATAAACCACACCCCGCCGCGGTCATTTCCCCCCACTCTCCTCGCTCACTCCGCCACCAGGCTGCGCGCATTTTCTCTCGAAGCCCCGCAGTACCGACGACTCCGGCGACCGATTCCGGTGAGCCAAGACCGCCCCCCTCTCTCTGGTTCAAGCTATCTTGCTCAGCATGATCTGGCGCATCTGCTGACACCTTTCTTTTGCCTGTTCGTGACCCATGCCGTCGTCCGCGTTCGTGCCTGCAACCACCTGCGCCACCGCTAGACTCCGGCGACCAATTAAGGTAAAACCCGAGCGCCCCTTGCCCCCTCTTTAATACGAGATTGTTCGCCTGCGTCTTGTGCACCCCTGACCCCTCTGGTTCATGCTAGGGCGACGCCAAACCTTGCCAGTGACCTCATCTGCAAGCAACAGACACCGCCGCAACTCCGACGAGCTCTAGAGACCGTGCCCGCGCGCCCCTTCGCAAACCAATGCCACGTTGAGCTTCAGCACGCCACCGCGGTTCTGGTAAGACCCTTCCCCCTCTCGCGCGCGACCTAGAACGCTAGCGCCGCTGACTGAAGCGCTCGACGCCTTGCCGCCAGGACATGGTCGCATGCTCGAGAGCCGTTAGATCTAGATCCAACGCTTGCGATAGATCCACTAATCGAACCGTTATGCTAGATCTGAACCGTGCATCGTTAGTTAGATCCTACGGCTAGCAAGCGCGATCCGAAGCGAATCGGTACGCGCCAATAGAAACATGACGCGTGGCTAGAGTTTAAATCAAAAATAGAATTCAAATTAGATTTAGATCCAATTTTCAAATGGCTATAACTTTTGATTCCCACGTTAGATTTTTGCAAACTTTATACCCTTGGAATCAGGGAGACAAGCCCTTTCTGAATCTGCAATGTGTTTAGTGAAAAGTTTCTGTTAAAATGACTTTATTTGCAGTGACTTGTTTAGGGCTATTATGAGTATAGAAATTGTTTGGAAAATTGTTTAAGTGTAAAATAAGTTTAGTTAGCAAGTTTTTGACTTGGTAATATTCCTGTATCATGCACTTGCTTGGTGGAGTTTTCAAAAATCATCACTTAGCATTTTCTTGCATGCATGCATTCATATTTTTGTTTGTATATGAATTGTGTGTAATTTTGTGCTACAAATTTTTGTGTAGATTTTGCTAGTGACTATGATTGTGAAGAGTGATACTCTCCCCATTACCAAGGCAAGTGGTACTTCATGACTATTTCCATCCCTATATTTTGTATAAGCATTAGAAATATTTTGTTAAGTCTTGCATGTTACTTTTGCCAAATGCTATGTTGGGAAATCCTAAGTAGTTGTAGAATTGTAGAATTGCTAGGAAATTTCCTAAGTTAAGTTACTATGCCATGCTTAGCCTAGCTAGTAGCAAACAAGGGTTGGTAAAGTATTTACATGCTATGATGAAATTATTTCTAAGTCTTTGGACTTATGTTTTCTTAATAAAACAACTAAGTCAATGAACCTCCTGGGTGGAATGGGACTTGAATGGTGGTTTTTGGTTGAGTGGTTACACAAGGCCCATGGACATGGTTTACCTTGTGCATCTCACTTGTGGTATGCCACCCAGGCACAAAGGGATTTTGGAGGCCAAGTGTTGAGAAGCTTATAGTGCAACCACTTGGCAATATGGGCTCTGCCTTGATCATATAGGTTGCTAGAACTTAGTCATTTGGACAGTTGGTGGTAGTGGGATGATAGGTTGGAACGCGTCCATTTGGCTAAGGGAAGGCTTCTGAAAGGTCCTGTCTTGGGAAACCAAGTCTGGTGGGGAAAGTGCACAACCTCTGCAGATGGAAAATCTAAGTACTTAGCCAAGTCCATGGCAATGGACAACTTGAGCATCAAGACATGGAAGCTATCAAGAATCTCATCACTCCAACTTCTAAGTAAAACTTGTGGGTGAACAAGGGTGAAGGACCCCAATGTCTATTGGTGGTTTCTTGGGAAAGTTTTTGACAAAGAAAAACTTAGTATTTTCAACTAATAGGAAAAACCTATTTTGAGCAAAGCAAGCCAAGCTACACTTAGCCAAAATGCATATAGTAATATAGTCCACTTAAAATTTACTAAGGTATCACTTGCCAATACTATTCCAAAGTATTGACCCACTGTGGTTGTAACTTGTGATGTTGCAGGTTACTCCGATGATGATTAGGAGTCATGAGTCTACACTCAACATGCTTGCCTGTGGCACATGAAGATGAAGACTTATGTTTATTTACTTATTCCAAAACTCTTGTATTAGTCCTATGGCCTTGAGTTGTAAAAGACTATGTTTTATCTCTGGAATGGATGTAATAAATGACCTTTGTATCTGTGTACTTCATCTTAAACTGTGGATGCTAGCAATGATCCAGGGACTAGCATTGCAATCACAGGGATCCTTTTCCTTTACAAAGGAGGGATCTTACAGATGGTATCAGAGCACTGTGTTGCCTGTAGGATTATGACCCTAGGATTGGAAACCACTAAGGAAAAAATTTCAACTACTTCTACACTTGTCTATTCTTCTCGTAAACTTTTCTAACCTTCTCATTCTCATCTCTATTTGTAGATGAACTCCATCAACGAAGCCGTAAAGAAAGGACCACTCATGACCATGACCTTGGAGTGTGAGACTGAGTTTCCCAAAATTCTCAAGGACCTCATGGTGGCAATGGAAATACATGGTGCAGCTGTGTACAAAGGCTTTCCAGCGATGGATGAAGGAGTTGAGTACTGGTGGGTGCAACTTCACTTGTACAAAATCAAGGAAGACAACCACAAAGAAAGAGGATTCTGCATGTACACCAACACTGTGGTGCACACCACATTCTTTGAGTCAGCAACAGAAGCAGCTTGGAGGACTATCAAAGAACTTAGTGCTAGAGTCAAGTGCAGAATGCTCAACCTCCAAAAAGATTTAGAGAAAGAGAAGGAACATACCCAAGAGTTGTAAGCCACCAACCAAACCTTAAGAGGAGATATTATAGATTTAGTGATGGAATCATGTGAGCAAGATAGGCTGATTGCTTCTAGGAACATTGTGTTAGCCAACAGATCCAGTGAGATAGGATTGTAAACGTACTTCGTTAGTTGGACCACCACCTATCACCTTATTTTCCAAAAAGATACCTTAAATAAGTTTGGACCTTGGTTGATGTAATGGATTCATGTATGCATGACTTGTGTGATTTTGTGTTCCAAGGATATGTATGTGATGTTTGTCTTTGTTTTTATCTTAAATAGTGTTGTTCTAACTTTTCTATCTTATAAATAGATGCCTATTACCATCAGCACTATTGAGGAGTTCCAGGTTACCCGCTTTGGTCCTCGTATCGTTGAGCTTACCACTTTGCTCAATCTCCCTCTTCCCACCATCATGGTGCATCCACTCACCAAGTTCGAGAGGAAGGACCTCTGGGGCTTCAAGGTGAACCAGGCCGGACGCCAGACAGAGCCTACTACGGAGGCCATCGTCTTCAAGCTTATGCACGATGACAGGGAGTGAGGCATGGAGGTAGTCATGCAGGACCTGATAGGACGTCTGCTAGGCCGTCACTCCCGACAGGTTAGGGGTACCCACTTCCACGTCTTCGGAAGGCGTGATGAGGATGGAGAGTCCATTGACTTCGAGGACGACTCGAGGGACACAGCAGAGCCGATACGTCTGTACCTCCAGGACTTAGAGTCTCTCATTAGGCACGTGGACACGGACAGGACCAATGTCATGCTCAGCAATGACGAGCTCCAGGTGCAGCTTCGCGAGGACAAGCTTTTCGCACAGCAGGACGAGATAGTCAAGGAAATGGAGGCGAAGTTCGAGACCCAGGACCGGAAGTTCAAGAGTCAAGAGAAACGCGTCCAGGATAGGAACAAGAAGATCCGGGACATGACTGAAGAACTGAAGTCCAAGGACTTCGAGCTAGAGCAGCAGCAGATGGTGATTGAGAGGCTTCGTTCCTAGAAGAGGGATCTCAAGGCCAAGATCGAGTCCTTGACCACTACTATTGAGGAGAACAAGACCGTGATGGAGAACGCAGGTCTTACCTTTGTCGAGGAGGAGATTGATGTTGATGAGTAGACTTGACTACTCGTTTATCTTTTATTATCGTACTTGTTATTTGTGAACTTGTTATTGGACCATCCGACATGTGGATGGCTTGCCACTTGTGTGTTTTACTTTGTGAACTTGATATTTTGTTGTTGAACTTTATCTTTGTGTTGCATGCTATGTGTTTGCTTATGTGATGTGTAACATCCCAAAATTCATATTTCAAAGCTCATTCATATCATCCTTGCATCCTTCATTCATTTAGGGTTTTTTCTCAAAATCATTTCAGAAACAGAAGTTTGTGCTATGATTTCATGTGAGAAAATTTAACCCAAATGACCACCACCCTTTGAAACTTGATTGTTTAGGAACTTGGTTGCTTGCCTCCATTGTTGGAAAGTTTAGGTGTAGCAATTTAACCAAAGTTTTCAACTTAGAATAATTTCAAAACCCTTTTTCAAAACATTTGCAAACCAGAGGCAAAGTCTCTGTTTGTATTAAGCCCAAGCTTGATCAAGCCCTTGCAAGGTAACCACATGGTTAAATGACTGATTTTGAAACCTCAGTACCCTACAAAAATCTCTAGAATTGTTTGAATTCAAAAGGATTTGAATTCATATCAAAATCATTCCAGAAAATGGTTTTAGAAAAAGAAAAGGATTAATCAAAGGAAAAGGGCCGCGCGCCAGGTATCTGGCCCAGCAACGAAACGAGCCCAACAAGCCCACCCGGGGAGTTTTCCTTTTCTTCTCTCACGCACGAAGACGCACTCACTCAACCAGCACTACCCCACACCCCCTTTGCTTATTACGCTGACCAGCGGGCCCCGCCCACGTCAACCCCGTCTTCCCCAAACCGCGCTCGCGACCACGTCGCCAGCGGTCATACGGTAATGGCGCGACGTAATTGGGAATTAATCCGCGAGCGTTTCCTGTCGAGCCTATGGCTATAAGATCCTCTCTGCCTCGCGAGCATTTCCCCCCAAACACCTCGCTCACTCCGCCACCAGGCTGCCCTCAATCAACCCCACACCACCGTAGACAGAGCCACTCCAGCGATCAATTCCGGTGAGCCTCGTGTTCCCCTCTGCCTCTCACTCTTGCTATCTGATTCAGTGAGTCTTTGCGCACCTCCTGACCCCACTAGTTCATCCTGTACTGCCCCAGGTCGCCGTTTCCGCTCGACACCGCAAGCACCGACGACCACCTCGACTCCGGCGACCAAATTCCGTAAGTCCCGTGCGCCCCTTCACTTTTGACTCACACGAGTTTGTTCGCAACGTTCTTACGCATCACCTAAACCCTCTGGCTCGTGTTAGGGCAACGCGGACCCTCGGCAACGACCGGCTAACGACCACCCGACGCCGTGCACAACTCCGACGAGCTCTCTCAGCCACATCCGAGCGCCCCTTCGCAAACCGACGCTACCTTGAGCTTCAGCAGCTTCTCGCGAGCCTGGTATGACCCTTCTCCCTCTCGCGGACGACCTGGAACGCAAGCTCCGCCGTAGACCGAGCGCTCCACCGCTCGCTGACACCGCGCGCCGCCAGGACATGGTCGCTTGCTCGCGAGCCGTTAGATCCAGATCCGAGCGCTAGGATAGGTTCATTTAACTGCGAAGCGGTACGCGATCTGGAGCGTACGATCTGTTTAGATCCTGCGGCTGCAGAGCTCGATCCAGTGCGAACCGGTATGCGCCAATCACAACGCGACGCGTGGCTAGGGTTAGATCTAAAACAGATTTAAAATCAGATTTTGATCCAAATTCAAACTGCCATAACTTTGGATTTCCACATTGGAATTTTACAAACTTTATACCGTTGGATTCAGTGAATCAAGACCTTTCTGAATATCCAATGTGTTTAACAAATAGTAACCATTAGAATGACTTTATTTGTAGAAACTTGTTTAAGGCTATTTTGAGTATGGATTTAGTTTAGTAATTTGTTTAGGGTTAAATAAGTTTGTTTTGGCAAATTTGGTGTCTTGTTAAGTTTCTGTATTCATGCACTTTCTTGGCAAAGTTTTCAAAATGCCCACTCAGTAAATTCATGCATGCATGCATTCATATTATTTTTGATTGTATATGAATTGGGTGTAAATGTGTGCTACAATTTTGTGTGTAGATTTTGCTAGTGATTGTGACTGTGAAGAGTGCTACTCTCCCCATTATCAAGGCAAGTGATGCTTCATATCTTTTGTCCCATTACTTTCACTATGCATTAGTGTTTTTGCTAAGTAAATCTTGCATGGATTTTATTTTGCTAAGTATAGACCTTGCTATGGGAAAACCTAGTAGATGAAGCCTTAGAAGAAATTTCCTAAGTTAAGATTCCTACTACTTTCATGCTTAGCTAATAGAAAACAAGGGTGGAATATATATTCATGCTATGGAAAAATTTCTAAGTCTGTGGACTTATGTTTTGTTTAATAAAACAACTAAGTGAATAAATCACCTGGGTGGAATGGAAGGAATGGTTTGTGTTGAGTGGTTCACAAGGCCATGGACTTGGCTTGTGTATCTCACTTGTGGATGGCCACCCAGGAACAAAGAGATTTGAGATGTCAAATGTTGAGAAGCTTCAAGTGCAACCACTTGGCAATATGGGCTATGCCATGATCATATAGGTTGCTAGAACTTAGTCTCTTGGACAGTTGGTGGTAGAGGGAATGATAGGTTGGAACGTGTCCATTTGACTAAGGAAAGGCTTCTGAAAGATCTTGTCTTGGGAAACCAAGTCTTGTGGCGAAAGTGCACCACCTCTGCAGAGTGTAAAACCTAAGTACTTAGCCATGTCCCTGGAAAAGGACAATTTGAGCATCAAGACATGGAAGCTATCAAGAATCTCCTCATCCCAATTTCTAAGTTAAAAATCTTGTGGGTGAACAAGGGTTAAAGGATCTTCAGTCTTTGATTGGTAGATGCCTTGGAAAGGATCTTCAGTCTTTGATTGGTAGATGCCTTGGGAAAGATTTTGTCAAGCAAAAATTTAGTGTTTTCAAATGATAAGGAAAAATCTATTTTGAGCAATGCAAGCCTAAGCTCCACTTGGCCAAATGCATATAGTATTATAGTCCACTTTAAATAAGCTAAGGTATCACTTGCCAATACTATTCCAAAGTATTGACCCTCTGTGGCTGTAACTTGTAATGTTGCAGGTTACTCCAATGATGAATAGGAGTCATGAGTCTACACTCAACATGCTTGCCTGTGGCACATGAAGATGAAGACTTATGTTTATTTACTTATTCCATAAACTCTTGTATTAGGCCTTTGGCCCTGAGTTGTAAAAGACTATGTTTTATCTCTGGAATGACTGTAATAAACGACCTTTGTATCTGTGTACTTCATCTTAAACTGTGGATGCTAGCATTGATCCAGGGACTAGCATTGCAATCACAGGGATCCTTTCCTTTAATAAGGAGGGATCTTACATGATGTAATGTGCATAAAAACATCTATGGGTATCTCATTCTTATCTCTATTTGAACAAACCACAGATGCCTCCCTGTCGCGCAAACCCCAACCCCAATAACATCACTCCAGAAATACAACAAATGATGAATGCTCAAACACAGCTCATGCAGATGATGACAACATTCATCCAGAACCAGAATAACAACAACAACAACCCCAATAACAACAACAATAACAACAACAACCCTCCGGGCTTTGATATGCTCACCAGATTTCTGCGTTTGAGGCCAGCTAAGTTCTCGGGGACGACTGATCCCATGGTGGCCAATGATTGGCTACGTTCTGTAAACAAGGACTTAGTGACCGTGGGCTGCACGGATGCTGAAAAGGTCAGATTTGTAGCACATCTGCTGGAAGGGCCAGCCGCCACATGGTGGGACAACTTCCAAATCACCACTCCTATCGATGAGGTGACTTGGGCTATCTTTGAAGATGGCTTTCGCACTGCACATATCTCATCAGGAATAATGAGCCTGAAAAAGAAAGAGTTCCACAATCTGAAGCAGCGCCACCGCAGCGTGGCTGAATACATAGAAGAGTTCAACAATCTGGCGCGTTATGCACCGGACGAGGTTGACACAGATGCCAAAAGAAAGGAAAAATTTCTGGAAGGCTTGAATGATGAGCTGAATCTGCAGCTGGCTGTGGCATATGTTCCCACTTATCAGTCGCTCTGTGACAAGGCTGCTATATTGGAGAACAAAATGAAGCAAGTCGAGAGTAGGAAGAGGAAACACTCCGACAAGCACAGCTCGGGATCGTCTCACAAACGATCTCACTATGATGACAGTGGAAGCTCAGGATCCCATAAGCATGGGAAATTTAACAAGCACCACAACCACAACCGTCATGACAACAAGCATCACCGCAGTCATGACAATGACAAGTACAAGAACCACAAGAGTGGACATAAGAGCCACCACAGTGGGAATGGTAGTGGAAGTGGAAGTCAGCCTGCTAAGAGAGACATCAGTCAGGTTGAATGCTTCAAATGCAAGAAGATGGGACACTATGCAAATGAGTGCCCCGAAAAGAAAGTTGAAGGACCTGTCAAGCCCAATCCTTTCCAAAAAGGACAGGTGAACCACATTAATGTGGAAGAGGTCTATGAGGAACCTGACGCTGTTGCTGGTAAGTTCAGACTCAATTCCATTCCAGCATTTGTACTCTTTGATACAGGTGCATCTCATTCATTCATATCAAGAGCATTTTATGAAAGAAATGAACTACCGGTAGAAACTATTGGGTGTCCTATAAAAGTAAGTTCTCCTGGTGGAGAAATGATAGTGAATTCAGGATGCCATGACCTAGTCATAGAATTTGGGAAGTATAAGTTTCCCGTTAACTTGATAATATTAAACTCCCAAGGTTTGGATGTCATTCTAGGAATGGACTGGATGACTAAGTACAAAGGAGTGATAGATTGTGCCAGCCATACTGTCTCACTCACAACTCCAGATAATAAAAGGATCAGATTCAAGACCAGCTTTGGAGCAAAAAGGAGTATGCTTAATTCTCTTAAGGGGGTTAGCATGGACAGTGTGCCAATTGTGTGTGAGTATCCGGATGTATTCCCGGAAGAATTGCCAGGAATGCCACCAGATAGAGATGTGGAATTTCTGATAGATTTGGTACCAGGATCTGGACCAATAGCAAAGAGACCATACAAAATGTCAGTTGATGAACTGAAAGAGCTCAAGAAGCAACTAGGAGAACAGTTGCAGAAAGGATTTATTCAACCAAGTTCTTCATCTTGGGGAGCCCCAGTGTTGTTCGTGGAGAAGAAAGATAGAAGCCAAAGGTTATGCATAGATTACCGTTCACTCAACGAGGTAACTATCAAGAACAAATATCCTTTGCCTAGAATCAATGACTTGTTTGATCAACTAGAAGGAGCATGTGTGTTCTCAAAGATTGATCTAAGGTCAGGCTATTTTCAACTCAAGATAAGAGAGCAAGACATACCTAAAACAGCATTCACCACAAGGTATGGATTGTATGAGTATACCGTAATGCCTTTCGGCTTGACCAATGCTCCAGCATACTTCATGAACATGATGAACAAGGTGTTCATGGAATTCCTTGACAAGTTTGTTGTCGTTTTCATTGATGACATCTTAGTCTACTCCAAGAGCAAGGAAGAGCATGAAGGACATTTGCGTTTAATACTTGAGAAGTTAAGAGAGCATAAACTCTATGCCAAATTCAGCAAGTGTGAGTTCTGGTTAGAGGAAGTTGGTTTTCTTGGTCATGTTATGACAAAGGATGGTGTAGCACTTGATCCTGCTAAGGTATCGGTTGTGACAGAATGGGAATCTCCCAAGAACGTGAAAGAGGTTCGTAGTTTCCTTGGCTTAGCAGGTTACTACAGAAGGTTCATTGAGAATTTCTCAAAGGTTGCTAAGCCCATGACTGAATTGTTAAAGAAAGACAAGAAGTTTGCATGGTCTGAAGGTTGTGAAGTCAGCTTCCAAGAATTGAAGAAGAGACTTGTGACAGCACCAGTTCTATGTTTGCCTGACTTGGAAAAAGATTTCCAAGTGTATTGTGATGCGTCTCATCAAGGTTTGGGGGCCGTACTTATGCAAGATGGTAAAGTTGTAGCCTATGCCTCGAGACAACTCAAAACTCATGAAGTAAACTATCCTACTCATGATTTGGAGTTAGCCTCTGTCGTCCATGCACTCAAAACATGGAGACATTACCTTTTGGGAAAGCGTTGTGAAGTGTTCACGGACCAAAAAGTTTGAAGTATATCTTCACCCAAAAGGAAATCAATATGAGACAAAGAAGATGGTTAGAGCTTATCAAAGATTATGACTTAAGTTTGCAATACCACCCCGGTAAAGCAAATGTTGTAGCAGATGCTCTAAGTCGTAAGGTATTTGTGAATGGCCTTACCAAAGGAGAATTGCCAGATGAATTGTGTGCCCAATTCAGAGAACTCAGATTGGAGATTGTGCCTGAAGGACATCTCATGTCTTTAGATGTTCAACCCACTTTGTTGGACAAGATCCGAGAAGCTCAGAGGACTGATAAGGAAATTGAAGAGATTAAGGAAAATATTGGCCAAGGGAAAGCTAGGGTACTTTATGGCATGGGAAACGTATCTGTGTTCCACAAGACCCAGGGTTGCGGAAACTGATTTTGCAAGAAGCACACAACTCTCCGTATTCTATTCACCCGGGTAACACCAAAATGTACATGGACATGAAAGAAAGATTTTGGTGGAACAACCTCAAGAGGGACATCGCCGAACATATTGCTTTGTGTGATGTGTGTAGTAGAGTAAAGGCGGAGCATCAGAAACCAGCAGGTTTGCTTCAACCACTACCAATTCCTGATTGGAAATGGGACAAGATTGGTATGGATTATATTACCGGATTACCAAGGACCAGATCAGGATATGATTCCATATGGGTAGTAGTGGATCGCCTAACTAAAGTGGCTCATTTCATACCCGTGAAGACAACTTATACAAGTGCCAAGTTAGCCAAAATCTTCATGAGTAGAATTGTGTGTCTACATGGTGTACCCAAGAGTATTGTATCTGATAGGGGAACCCAATTCACTTCCCATTTTTGGAGACAGTTACATGAGTCATTGGGAACGAGGTTGGAATTCAGTACTGCTTTTCATCCTCAAACCGATGGACAAACAGAAAGGACTAATCAAATTCTGGAAGACATGTTGAGGGCATGTGCCCTAGACTATGGAGCAAGTTGGGATGAAAGTCTGCCTTACGCAGAATTTTCGTATAACAACAGCTATCAAGCCAGCATTGAAATGGCACCGTTTGAGTTTCTCTACGGAAGAAAGTGTACCACCCCATTGTTATGGAATGGTGTGGGAGAAAGAAGTTTATTCGGCCCAGATCTTATCAAAGAAGCCGAAGAGAAGGTCAAGATGGTTAAGGACAGGTTGAAGATAGCACAGTCCCGACAGAAAAGCTACGTCGATCCTAAGCGTAGAGAAGTCACCTACGAAGTTGGTGATAGAGCCTATCTTAGAGTATCACCACTCCGTGGAGTGAAAAGATTCGGAGTCAAAGGAAAGTTGGCACCAAGATATGTTGGGCCATTCAAGATTCTGAGTCGCAAAGGAGAAGTTGCTTATGAAATTGAACTACCAGAATCTTTGTCAGCAGTCCATAATGTGTTTCATGTGAGTCAACTTAAGAAATGTCACCCAGAAATGGAAGAAAATTCTTTGAAGGATACTATACCTTTGGAAGAGGTTCAACTAGAAAGTGACCTCACATATGAGGAGAAGCCTATCAAGATTCTTGAGACTGCAGAAAGAGTCACAAGGACAAAGACTATCAAGTTTTGCAAAGTGCAATGGAATCATCATTCCGAAGAGGAAGCAACATGGGAAAGAGAATATGATCTTCGGAAAGACCACCCTCACCTATTTGCTAGCCAATCCGAATCTCGAGGGCGAGATTCACCTTAAGGGGGTTAGATTGTAACATCCCTAAAATCATGATTTAAAAGTTTGCATATCATTCATGCATGCATATAGATTTGAGATCAATTTCAAACTCATTTCAGAAAAACAGAAGCACATAGTGCTATGATTTTATGTGAACAAACTTAAATCAAATGGCCATCCCCATTTGAAAGTTTGATTGTTTGTGAACCAAGTTTGTTGCCTTCTGTGAGGAAAGGTTTGAGTGTAGAATTTAAACCAAGATTTACAAATTGGAAATGGTTTCAAAAACCATTTCTCAAATTTTGCAAACCAAGTGCCAAGTCTCTGATATTTTGTTTTCCAAACTTGACCAAGCCTTTGCAGAGCAACCACATGATTTTATGCCTATGTTTGAGACTAATGCTCACTGCAAAAATCCCAAGAAGATTTGAATTCAAATGGAACTTGAATTCATTTGAAAATCAATTCAGAAAATTGAAACAGAAAAAGAAAAGGGGAAAGAAAAGAAAAGGGCCAGGCGCCAGGATTCTAGCCCAGCAACAGAACTGGCCCAACTAGCCCACCCGGCCTTCCCCTCTCTCTCTCGCACGCTTAGCGCCACAAGACCGGACGACCAGACCCCACCTCCGTTCTGCGTGTTTTGCTGACAAGCGGGCCCTCTCCACGTCGCCCTCGTCTTCCCCAAACCGCGCCCGCAGACCGCGTCGCCGCTGCTGTCAATGCCGGTAATGGCGCGGCGTAATTAGCCTTGATGCCGCAGGCGTTTCCTGTCGCGCTTGAGCCTATATAAACCACACCCCGCCGCGGTCATTTCCCCCCACTCTCCTCGCTCACTCCGCCACCAGGCTGCGCGCATTTGCTCTCGAAGCCCCGCAGTACCGACGACTCCGGCGACCGATTCCGGTGAGCCAAGACCGCCCCCTCTCTCTGGTTCAAGCTATCTTGCTCAGCATGATCTGGCACATCTGCTGACACCTTTCTTTTGCCTGTTCGTGACCCAGGCCGTCGTCCGCGTTCGTGCCTGCAACCACCTGCGCCACCGCTAGACTCCGGCGACCAATTAAGGTAAAACCCGAGCGCCCCTTGCCCCCTCTTTAATACGAGATTGTTCGCCTGCGTCTTGTGCACCCCCTGACCCCTCTGGTTCGTGCTAGGGCGATGCCAAACCTTGCCAGTGACCTCATCTGCAAGCAACAGACGCCGCCGCAACTCCGACGAGCTCCAGAGACCGTGCCCGCGCGCCCCTTCGCAAACCAACGCCACGTTGAGCTTCAGCACGCCACCGCGGTTCTGGTAAGACCCTTCCCCCTCTCGCGCGCGACCTAGAACGCTAGCGCCGCCGCTGACTGAGCGCTCCGCCGCTCGCTGACGCCGCGCGCCGCCAGGACATGGTCGCATGCTCGAGAGCCGTTAGATCTAGATCCAACGCTTGCGATAGATCCACTAATCGAACCGTTATGCTAGATCTGAACCGTGCATCGTTAGTTAGATCCTACGGCTAGCAAGTGCGATCCGAAGAGAATCGGTACGCGCCAATAGAAACATGACGCGTGGCTAGAGTTTAAATCAAAAATAGAATTCAAATCAGATTTAGATCCAATTTTCAAATGGCTATAACTTTTGATTCCCACGTTAGATT
Source organism: Avena insularis (assembly GCA_023614405.1). Classification (NCBI taxonomy): domain Eukaryota; kingdom Viridiplantae; phylum Streptophyta; class Magnoliopsida; order Poales; family Poaceae; genus Avena; species Avena insularis. Next base: position 20,821,886 of record CM042689.1, on the reverse strand, counting down.
TTTGCAAACTTTATACCCTTGGAATCAGGGAGACAAGCCCTTTCTGAATCTGCAATGTGTTTAGTGAAAAGTTTCTGTTAAAATGACTTTATTTGCAGTGACTTGTTTAGGGCTATTATGAGTATAGAAATTGTTTGGAAAATTGTTTAAGTGTAAAATAAGTTTAGTTAGCAAGTTTTTGACTTGGTAATATTCCTGTATCATGCACTTGCTTGGTGGAGTTTTCAAAAATCATCACTTAGCATTTTCTTGCATGCATGCATTCATATTTTTGTTTGTATATGAATTGTGTGTAATTTTGTGCTACAAATTTTTGTGTAGATTTTGCTAGTGACTGTGATTGTGAAGAGTGCTACTCTCCCCATTACCAAGGCAAGTGGTACTTCATGACTATTTCCATCCCTATATTTTGTATAAGCATTAGAAATATTTTGTTAAGTCTTGCATGTTACTTTTGCCAAATGCTATGTTGGGAAATCCTAAGTAGTTGTAGAATTGTAGAATTGCTAGGAAATTTCCTAAGTTAAGTTACTATGCCATGCTTAGCCTAGCTAGTAGCAAACAAGGGTTGGTAAAGTATTTACATGCTATGATGAAATTATTTCTAAGTCTTTGGACTTATGTTTTCTTAATAAAACAACTAAGTCAATGAACCTCCTGGGTGGAATGGGACTTGAATGGTGGTTTTTGGTTGAGTGGTTACACAAGGCCCATGGACATGGTTTACCTTGTGCATCTCACTTGTGGTATGCCACCCAGGCACAAAGGGATTTTGGAGGCCAAGTGTTGAGAAGCTTATAGTGCAACCACTTGGCAATATGGGCTCTGCCTTGATCATATAGGTTGCTAGAACTTAGTCATTTGGACAGTTGGTGGTAGTGGGATGATAGGTTGGAACGCGTCCATTTGGCTAAGGAAGGCTTGAAAGGTCCTGTCTTGGGAAACCAAGTCTGGTGGGGAAAGTGCACAACCTCTGCAGATGGAAAATCTAAGTACTTAGCCAAGTCCATGGCAATGGACAACTTGAGCATCAAGACATGGAAGCTATCAAGAATCTCATCACTCCAACTTCTAAGTAAAACTTGTGGGTGAACAAGGGTGAAGGACCCCAATGTCTATTGGTGGTTTCTTGGGAAAGTTTTTGACAAAGAAAAACTTAGTATTTTCAACTAATAGGAAAAACCTATTTTGAGCAAAGCAAGCCAAGCTACACTTAGCCAAAATGCATATAGTAATATAGTCCACTTAAAATTTACTAAGGTATCACTTGCCAATACTATTCCAAAGTATTGACCCACTGTGGTTGTAACTTGTGATGTTGCAGGTTACTCCGATGATGATTAGGAGTCATGAGTCTACACTCAACATGCTTGCCTGTGGCACATGAAGATGAAGACTTATGTTTATTTACTTATTCCAAAACTCTTGTATTAGTCCTATGGCCTTGAGTTGTAAAAGACTATGTTTTATCTCTGGAATGGATGTAATAAATGACCTTTGTATCTGTGTACTTCATCTTAAACTGTGGATGCTAGCAATGATCCAGGGACTAGCATTGCAATCACAGGGATCCTTTTCCTTTACAAAGGAGGGATCTTAAAGTGCAAGTGGGAGACTGAAGGGAATATGCCCTGAGAGGCAATAATAAAGTGTTTATTATGTGTATTCCAAGTATATGATAGATGTTTATTTTGCATGCTATAATTGTATTAATACGGAAACATTAATACATGTGTGTTTAATAAACAAACAAAAAGTTCCTAGTTATGCCTCTCTCATAAACTAGCTCGTTGATTAACAAGATGATCACGGTTTCCTGATCATGGACATTGGATGTTGTTAATAACGGGATCACAACATTAGTGTAATGGTGTGATGAACATTCATCTGAAGTATAGCATTACGATCAAAGTCATTGAGTTTATATTGCTATAACAACTTACGAAGTGATCCTAATCCTTAGACCATGAGATCATGTCAATCACTAACACCGGAAGAGTTTCTTGATAACATCAAACGTCACACCGTAACAGGGTGATTATAAAGATGGATTCAGAACTAATAAAGTGTTATGTTGAGGCTCATGGATCGAGAGTGGAATTTGTTCATCCCGATGACGGATAGATATACTCTGGGCCCTCTCGGTGATATCACATTGATTAGCTTGCAAGCAAGTGATTTGATCACTAGAATGTTATATCACAGGAACAAGAAAAGAGTGCATGTCAGTAACGAGATCAAACTAGGTATGGACATACCGATGATCGAATCTCGGACATGTAATATATCGTGAAACAAAGGGATTAATATACTAGCATAAAAGGTTCCGACGATTACAAGAAAGTCATCGTTGAATGTGTGGGAGTCAGTATGGGTCTCCAGATCCCGCTTCTGATTATTGATCCGAGAGGGGTCTCAATCATGTCCGCAATATTCACGAACCATAGGGTGACACACTTAAGAGACACCGACATCCAATTGGAGCAAAAGTTTCATGCCAAAAGAATGAACAAGCGCAGGAATTTATTTCACTAGAAACCGAAACAGGTTTTCGGGTGAAATTGCATAAAGTGGTTATGCATGTGAAATAGAATTCTAGCAAGGGGTTATTTCTGAATGTTTGTTATTAAAGTAATTGACAAAATTCTGAATAAAATAAAAGAGTTTTATTTAATGAGAATTTGCATTAAATTTGGTGGAAATTTAATAGCAAGTTTGAGTGGGATTTTGAGTGGAGGCATATGAATGGATTTTTGTGTGTGGAGTGTCCACCCACATGAAGAGGGAGGAGCAAGGGGCAGCCCCATGCGCAGCCACCCCTTGGGGTTCCCCCCTCCTCCTATAAAAGGAGCCCCTCCTCTCACTTCTCACTCACACCTCCTCGTGAAGGATCTCTCTCCCCCTCTAGAATTTATCCCCCATGGTCTCGGACTAGCGAGATACATGTTCCCGGTGGCTATTCGGCAATAAAGAGTTGTGCTTCCGTTGCATCGCTGGAGCGAGGAGGCGGAGGTTTCTCGGTGCCTCGAACGTGTGTGCGAGCACGGATGCGCTGCTGATTTGCGGCGCTAGGACTTCCTCTCGATCTTGAGATCGACAAGAGATCGTCTACATCAACCATGAGTTGAACTCGTTAAGCTTTGTCGATCTTCAAGGGTATGTTCTCTACGGATATACATCCGCCCGTTGTTTGTATCTAATAGATAGATCTTGGTACATAGTTCACATCGTAGGAAATTTTTTGTTTTCTATGCCGCGAACCCTACACAAGATGGCTCTAATACCAACTTGTCAACACCCGGATTTTTAATCCCAGATGCCTGTTATGACATACATCGCAATCCCAGTATTACCATTTTTGCGAGACATAACAGATTTGGATATCACAGTACATCATCCATTACAAACCATACATAAGGTCTTACACAAATAAGGATCTCATGATCCAGTTCTTAATACAACTCAAGCAGCGGAATAACATAATAATAAAGGTAGCGTAGGCGAAGCTCCATCTTCGGAGTCACAGGCAATGCTGACGATGGGAGATGATACTAGTTGTCGTAACCTTCCTGCGGTCCATCCTCCTGGTACTCCTCTTCATAGTCTAGCCACGGGAATAGCCAGGGACAAAGCCATGAGTACTCTTTAAGTACTCGCAAACTAATACTAACAAGTGAAGGGGGTTTTTGTAGTAGGACACTAAGCTCTAGGGTTGTTTTGCAAAAAGCCAGATTTACCTCTACTAAGTTTAGAAGCAAACAAAGCTAGTTGAAGTTTTATAACACCTAAGTGGGAACTTCAATTTCATATCACAACTCTATTGTGGTCAAGTAAAAATCTCAATTCATTTCACAAGTAATTTTGAAAACATCTGACAGGGGAATAGTATGGCCACTCCAACTGTCCATAATCGCGGACGCGGCTATTCGAATAGTTTGACACTCTGCAGAGATTGTACACTTTCACCACAAAATTTGATACATCCGTCAGGAACAAATCCTGAATTCACCATACTCAGTATGCGGATAATCAATCCTAACCTTTCCACTACACGCCCTAGTATAGGCACCTCTCCTGTGAGTTTGGCCTCCCAACCATGACCAACTGTCATCTTGGGTACTGCACAGGTGGACAATCTTCACAAGGTAGCCTCAGCTCAGACCTTGGCCGTGAGGGAACCCATACTAAGGTATATAAGTTTCCAGTCAAGCCCTACCCAATTTTCTGGTATTGTGGTTGTACGGTAAAATTGGAATGGTATCGCATCCAGACAACCATCAGTTTTATAAAGGGCTAAGGCTCATGCCTTAACATTTTCATCATGTCACATCCCAAGATTTTCCAAATCTTGTAATGTGAAAAAAATAAATGAATAAAATAAAACTTTGTTGAATTTCAGGGTGAGAAGAAACTTTTTGATTCCAATTGGGAACCTTCAAACCTATTTTGATTAAGATAAATCCTAAAGGGATTTAAAAAGATAAACATTTAATAAAGGAAAAATAAAAATATTTGGAATTACTATTTTTTAAATCTTTTAATAAAAAGATTTGGCTTTCAAATGAAAAGGAAGTATTTTAAATAAGGAATATTTATAAGCCAAATTAAAACTTGGCCAAGCCTTTGAAATAAAATATTACTATTTGATAAAAATAGTAAAGGTTTATTTAAATAAAATGATAAGGATTTAATATCCAAGTTTATTAGAAATAAAGGTTTCACAATTTTAATTAAACATCATTCATTTTAAACAAGTTTTCCAAGTATTCTTTATTTTCAAATAAAACCTACTGATTTGGTTTTGAAAATTTCTAGGTTTCAAATGGAGATTTTAATCAAATTCTATTTTGATTTAATAAACAAGGTCTATTTACCCTAAAATAAAAATATTATTTTTGGTTTTTGAGACTGTGGTTTATGTTGTTAAACAGAACCAGATTCAATTGCAAAGTTTGGTGAGAGTTTGATTTGATTTGATTGTTTGATTTGTTGTTTGAATTTCAAAACAGAAAATAGAAATAGAAAAAGCATTTGAAAGAAAAAAAAATAGAGTCAGACTCGACCCACCTAAACCTGGCCCAGAAGCCCAACTCCAGCCCAGCTTCTTTTCCTCACGCGCGAAGAGTTTTCTACCCAAACACACACCCGCAAAGCGACTGACGAGTGGACCCTCTTCCTTAACTCTCTCACTCACTGACGCCAGGACCCCACGCTACTGTTCATCGTCTTCAACTCGCGCTGATTCCTCCTCGCCGTTTCCTGTCTTTACTCCGGCGATCAATTCGCGCTGTTAACGGCCATTAATCCCCCAGCGACCACGCTCCCTTAAACGTCTCCCTCTCCTCCCCATTTCCCCTCTGTCGCCATAACCTACACGCCACCAGGCTACGCTAATTTCACCAGAAACCCCTCACTGCTCCGACGAGCTCCCTCCTTGATTCCGGCCGAACCTCGCCGCCCCTTGCCTTCCTAAGCACACCGCCGTGATCCCCACTCCCAGGCGCATCTGTCTGTGCCTTCCATTTACTCGCGGGCGCCCCAAAACATCGGCAACCACCTCGACTGAGCGCCGCCTCGTCTGCTACTATATCCGACGACCTTCCCTGGTAAGAACCGACCACCCCGCGCCCTCTCGATCACGCACGCGTCATCGCCTTGACCTTACGCGTCTAACCATGCCCTCTGTTTGCCTTCTCATGATCCGTAGCGTCGACCTCGACGACCACCAGACAAACCCGACGCCAGGAGCAACTCCGGCGAGCCATTAACTCACCCTCACCTGGCGCCTCGAACCAACAACACGTTGAGCTTCCCCACGCTACTGCGAACACGGTAAGCATCCTCGTTAGCCTCCTTGCTTCCTGCATCGCCAGTTCCGCCATAGGCAGACCCGCCGCCGCCGCCAGCCGCCGTCAGCGCCGCCCGAGTATGGTCGATTAGATGTACGCCATTAGATTTTGATCCTGTGGTTAGGAATAGAGCCTGAGCGAAAGGGTATAAGCACGTCTGAGCCGCGCGATCTGTTTAGATCCAACGGCTGTAGTTGCGCGATCCGTGCGAACCGGTATCGACCAGTAGCATCACGCCGCGTGGCACCAGACGATTTAAAACAGAATTTGAAAACAAATTTAGATGCAAATTTGAAACCCTTGTAACTTTTGATCCACACGTCCAAAATTTGCAAACTTTATATCAATGGAATAAGTGGAACAAGCCCTAGCCAACCATGCAATTTTTTAGTAAAAAGTTTCTGTTAGATTGTTTGTTTTTGCAGAAACATTTGTATGCTTGTTTAGGTTATAAAAATTATTCCAAAATGAATTTTTAGTTGAAACCTTTGCAAATTGGGTTGTGGTAAACTTACTGACCCTAGGAACCAACCCATGGTTTTAAAAATGGATTTTGTGAAGATTAGGAATAAAAACTTGAATTAGCCCATTTCTAGTTAAATAAAAATATTGATTTTGTTATGGAAATGTTTTTGGAGTAAAAGCTTTGGGAAAATGATTTGAATCAAACCTACTGACCCTAAACACCAAGTTTGGTGAATCAACAACTTGTTTGGTGAACAATATAAATTGTTGACTTGCCAAAAACATTTTTCCACCACATGAAATGATGTTTTGATTTAAAAATGGTTTATGGATAAAACCCTTTTGCAAATGACTTTGCCACTTTGGAAAATGACCACTTTGAGCCTTACTTTGTTTAGAGCCTAGTAGAAACCACCTTTGCAAATAAAACCATCTTTTGCATGCTTGCATACATGACTTAGATCCTATTATTTTATGTGTGTTTGATTGTTTGAATATTGGTTGGAATGCTAGTTGATATTGTGTTTGCTTGATTGATTGTAGTGAAGTTAGAAAGGTGTGAAACTAGCAAGATCAAGAAGTGAACCAACATTCCCTACCAAAAAGGCAAGTTACACTATCATCTAAAGTCCTACTATTTTCATTATACTTACTGGATTTTGAAACATGCATGAAAAGAATTTCTATACTTATGCTATGCTAAAATCCTAATAGGATACCTTATATATTCCTTAAGAGAAAACAATGTAGTTGTAAAATGCTTAGCCTTGCTACATATTTTGAGAAGAGATTCATGTTGAGATTATATGAAGTTGAGAAAAGACTTGTAATTTATATAATAAAACAAGGACTCAATGAACCACCTGGGTGGACAAGGTTACTCAAGTTTTTGGACAAGGTGGCAACAAAAGGAACCATGTCGATGGCAATCTCTTTGTGTTGTGCACCAAAAGAAAACCACCCAGGGACTTAGAGATTGAACATGTTTCTCCAATTGTGGCTTTCGTGTACAGCCACATGCTACATATGGCTCTGGCTTAGTCAACTACATTGGGAAGACCCATGCATTATCTTCATGTACTGAAAATGAGGGAACTCGAAACCCTACATGGGTGCCTGAATACAAGCTAGCAAGGGTGTATGGGAGGACCCTCTGGAAAGACTTCGTCACATTATCAATCTGCCAGTACTCCATCTTGGTGAGTAGTTATCCAGCGGCCACTGGTGGCAACAAGATGAGAGTGTGTCATGTGGGTAAAGTGTACAACTTCTGCAGAAGATAATAAAATCTAAGTACTTAGCCGTGTCCCCGGTTATGGACAATACTGAGCAACTAAAGCTTGAAGCTATGGGAAATCTCGACATTCTAATTTCTAAAAGAAAACTTTTAAGTGACAACAAAAGACCTGATGCACTTGGGGATTTACCAAGGAGCTAAGAGATTTTGATAAAACTTGATGCACTTGGGGATTTACCAAGGAGCTCAAGAGATTTTGACCAAGACTTGAAACACTTGGGTATTTACCAAGGAGCTCAAGAGATTTTGATAAAACTTGAAGTACTTGGGGTGTACCAAGGAGCTCAAGATATTTTGACCAAGACTTGAAACACTTGGGTATTTACCAAGGAGCTCAAGAGATTTTGATAAAAACTTGAAGTACTTGGGGATTTACCAAGGAGTTCAGAAAGATTTGACAAAAGATCAAAACCATTTTGAAAAGATAGGATAAATTATTGCTTTCTGCAAATGAGCCTAAAACTCTACTTAGCCAAATATGCATGTAATGTTAGGATCCACTTATATTCTACATAGTAGTGAAACTTGCCAATACAATTCAAATGTATTGACCCTTGTGGCTATAACTTGTTATGTTGCAGGTTTTGTTTGATATTAGTGAAGTTGATTGATTAGGATTACAAAGTCTACAACCAACATGTTTGCCTGTGGCACTTTGAAGATGAAGGACCCCATGCTTATAGATATTCTGCTGCAATGTAATGTAATAGCCAAGTGAGCTAGGCAAAGATGTAATAAAATTATGTTATTCCTGGTTATAACATTGTATTATGACCTTTGTATCTTGATATTACATCTTAACTGTGGATGCTAGCTATTAATCCAGGGACTAGCATTGTAAACACAGGGATCTCTACCTTATTAAAGGTTGGGACCTCTACAGATGGTATCAGAGCACTGTATTGCCTGTAGGATTTGTAAACCTAGGATTGGATAAAACCCCTTAGAAAAATAGGAGTTGTAATTTACAAACAATCTTGTAAACTCTTTCCTCAACCATTTTGGTTTCCACTCTACATCTCTTCTACTTCAACTTGATGGAAAAACCTACCCCATGGCCAAAGACTTCACCATGTGCAAAGGACTTCTTCAACTCTAATGACTTCAACATCTTCAACTCTAATGACTTCAACATCTTCAGCACATTCACCAAGGACTTCAACCTTGGATATCACTAAGGACAAGTGAGACAAGAAATCTTGCTCGAGATTTGGAGACTAAGGAAAAACAACTTAGAAGGAGCCATCCTCACCTTTGAAGTTTTTGTGACCAAGGATTTTTCCTAAGGAAACCATGATTTCATGCAAGAAGAATCAACCAAGAAGGAAGGAAAGATCACAAGTGAACCATATAGATGGACCACCATATATAGTTAAGTCTAACACACCAACTTATGTGGTGTAACAAAAATATTTTTGTTGCCCAAGTATGTGCTTGAACTTTGTTGTTTGAGTGAAAAGTTGTTTGTGATTGATTGCACCTGGTTTGTGTGAATTGTGAAGTGTGGGATTAGAACTATTTCCTTAGAAATGTTTTGCCTAATCTAATCTCAATTCAACCCAAACAGATGACTACTCCAAGAGACTCCAACATCAAGGTTGATGACACCAACACCAACACCAACCAAGAGGACAACATGGAGGAACTTATAGCAACCCAAAACCAGCTGAACCAAATGACATCTCAGTTTATAGCCAACACCAGTGGGGAAGATCCAACCCTGCAAGGATTTTGGAAGACCAAGCCCAAATGTTGCATAAGGTGAAAGATCAAATGCTCAACATGGAGAGCAACTTCAACGATGACAAGGTTGTTATTCTAAAAGGAGCCAAAGCTTGCAATATTTGTGGAGACAAGGATCACACTACTAAGGAGCATGGAGACCAATGCCCCAACTGTGAAGAGAAGCATCCAGTAGGCCAATGTCCCACCTCTCAAGCTACTTGCTACCTATGTGAAGGAAATAACCATGTCCCTATCCAATGCCCCATCTATTCCATAGTTGAACAAAGGAAACAAGGTGGAGTGCAACAAATGATTGCAAACTATCAAGAAGGATCCAAGTCTACCAAGAAGAATGAGGACAAAGGAAAAGCTCCACTTATACCTCCATGCAATACAACCCAATTCAAAGGACCAAAGAAGAGGCATATGAATTATCCAAAGAGCAATAGAAGGTCCAAGAAACATGTAGACATTCCTACCTACCAGATAACATATGAACAACATGCACTCCTAGCTTTGGAGAAGCCCAAAAAGAAAAAGAAGGACAAAAGCCATGTGCAATGTCATCATTGTAAAGAAATGGGACACTATTCCAGTGAATGTCCAGAGAAACAGAAGTATAAGGAAATTGGCCAAGTATGGTGCAACAACTGCAAAGAGCTAGGCCATTATGCAGCAACTTGTCCACAAGAGACACGTGAAGGACTCAAACTTATCAACTATTTCAATTGCAAAGAACCAGGACATTATGCAAGCAATTGTCCAGAAAAGATGAAGAACAAGTTAAACAAGCCTATGAAGGATCTCAGTCTTGTCACATGTGCCAAGTGTGGAAACAAAGGACACTCTGCAGATGTTTGCCCAGAGAAGTTTTCCCAAGATCCCAAGCAAGCCAACATGTAATTTAGTTGGAAATTTTTTAAGGGTGGTAGTACCCTAGTTGCTTTGAGCCTACTTGTAACCCTAGCCTTTCCCAAATCTCGGGACGAGATTTATTTTAAGAGTGGTAGCCTGTCACATCCCAAGATTTTCCAAATCTTGTAATGTGAAAAAAATAAACGAATAAAATAAAACTTTGTTGAATTTCAGGGTGAGAAGAAACTTTTTGATTCCAATTGGGAACCTTCAAACCTATTTTGATTAAGATAAATCCTAAAGGGATTTAAAAGATAAACATTTAATAAAGGAAAAATAAAAATATTTGGAATTACTATTTTTTTTAAATCTTTTAATAAAAAGATTTGGCTTTCAAATGAAAAGGAAGTATTTTAAATAAGGAATATTTATAAGCCAAATTAAAACTTGGCCAAGCCTTTGAAATAAAATATTACTATTTGATAAAAATAGTAAAGGTTTATTTAAATAAAATGATAAGGATTTAATATCCAAGTTTATTAGAAATAAAGGTTTCACAATTTTAATGAAACATCATTCATTTTAAACAAGTTTTCCAAGTATTCTTTATTTTCAAATAAAACCTACTGATTTGGTTTTGAAAATATCTAGGCTTCAAATGGAGATTTTAATCAAATTCTATTTTGATTTAATAAACAAGGTCTATTTATTTAATTAATAATGGACCCTAAAATAAAAATATTATTTTTGGTTTTTGAGACTGTGGTTTATGTTGTTAAACAGAACCAGATTCAATTGCAAAGTTTGGTGAGAGTTTGATTTGATTTGATTGTTTGATTTGTTGTTTGAATTTCAAAACAAAAAATAGAAATAGAAAAAGAAAAAGCATTTGAAAGAAAAAAAATAGAGTCAGACTCGACCCAACTAAACCTGGCCCAGAAGCCCAACTCCAGCCCAGCTTCTTTTCCTCACGCGCGAAGTGTTTTCTACCCAAACACACACCCGCAAAGCGACTGACGAGTGGACCCTCTTCCTTAACTCTCTCACTCACTGACGCCAGGACCCCACGCTACTGTTCATCGTCTTCAACTCGCGCTAATTCCTCCTCGCCGTTTCCTGTCTTTACTCCGGCGATCAATTCGCGCTGTTAACGGCCATTAATCCCCCAGCGACCACGCTCCCTTAAACGTCTCCCTCTCCTCCCCATTTCCCCTCTGTCGCCATAACCTACACGCCACCAGGCTACGCTAATTTCACCAGAAACCCCTCACTGCTCCGACGAGCTCCCTCCTCGATTCCGACTGAACCTCGCCGCCCCTTGCCTTCCTAAGCACACCGTCGTGATCCCCACTCCCAGGCGCATCTGTCTGTGCCTTCCATTTACTCGCGGGCGCCCCAAAACGTCGGCAACCACCTCGATTGAGAGCCGCCGCGTCTGCTACTATCTCCGACGACCTTCCCTGGTAAGAACCGACCACCCCGCGCCCTCTCGATCATGCACGCGTCATCGTCTTGACCTTACGCGTCTAACCATGCCCTCTGTTTGCCTTCTCGTGATCCGTAGCGTCGACCTCGACGACCACCAGACAAACCCGACGCCAGGAGCAACTCCGGCGAGCCATTAACCTCACCCCTGTGCGCCCCTCGTCGAACCAACAACACGTTGAGCTTCCCCACGCTACTGCGAACACGGTAAGCATCCTCGTTAGCCTCCTTGCTTCCTGCATCGCCGGTTCCGCCGTAGGCAGACCCGCCGCCGCCGCCAGCCGCCGTCAGCGCCGCCCGAGTATGGTCGATTAGATGTACGCCGTTAGATTTTGATCCTGTGGTGTCACATCCCAAGATTTTCCAAATCTTGTAATGTGAAAAATAAATGAATAAAATAAAACTTTGTTGATTTTCAGGGTGAGAAGAAACTTTTTGAATCCAATTGGAAACCTTCAAACCAATTTGGATCAAATAAATCCTAAAGGGATTTAAAAATATAAACATTTAATAAAGGAAAATAGAAATATTTAAAATTACTATTTTGGATCTTTAATAAAAAGGATTTGGTTTTCAAAAGAAAAGGAGGATTTATAAATAAAGATTTTTTTATAAAGCCAAATTAAACCTTGGCCAATATTTTGAAATAAAATGTTTTGGATTTGATTAAAAATAGTAAAGGTTTATTTAAATAAAATAATAAGGATTTTAATATCCAATTTTATTTGAATAAAAGGTTTTACCATTTTATTTAAAACATCAAAAACTTATTTATTTATTTTAAATAGGTTTTCCAAGTATTTTATATTCTCAAATAAAACCTACTGAAGTGTTTTGGTTTTATTTTAGATTTCAAAATAAAGTTTTTAATAAAACAAATCCTATTTGAATTAAATGAATAAGGTCTATTCATTTAATTGTTATTGGACCCTAAAGTAAAATGTTATTTTATTTTAAACAAGTATTTCAAGTATCTTATATTTTCAAATAAAACCTACTGATTTGGTTTTGAAAATATTTGGATTTCAAATGGAGATTTTATTAAATAAATCAAACCCTATTTGATTAAATAACTAAAGGTCCATTTTATTTAATTAATGAATGGATCCTAAAAAGAATAAAAATATTATTTTATTTTGGGATTTGGTTTATGTTGATAAACGGAACCAAAAACTCATTACAATTGTTTGAATTGTTTGAATGTTTTGAATAGTTGATTTAAATTCAAAACAGAATTTGATTTGGAATAAGAAAAAGTTTCAGAACTGGAAAAAATAGAAAACAGGTCGACCCAACCCAGCAGCCAAGTCTAGGCCCAACTCCAGCCCACCTTTCTTTCCCTCGGCGAAACGTTTCTTACCGTAGAAAGAACCCGCGGAGCAACTGACATGTGGACCCTTCCCCCTCACTTCCTTTCTCGCTGACAAGTATGCCCCACCCTCCTGTTCATCGTCCTCACCGCAGCGACCAGTTCATCCCCGTTTTCTGCTTTGATTTCGCGGCTTGAATTCGTCATAACGCGGCCACCATTACTCGCAGTGACCATGCCCCTTTAAACGCTAACGACTCTCCTCCGTTTCCCCTCTGTCTCCTCGCCCAAGCACGCCCCCAGGCCGCCCCAATTTCTTCCCGAGCAGCTCTGTCTCCGACGACCCTCCTTGTCGATTCCGGCCGAGCCTGACCACTCCTTACCTCCCCGACCAAGCTCACACCTTCTCCACCTCCTGACGCATCTGTCTGTGCCCCTCGTTCGACCGCGGGCGTCCCCGAGCGTCGACTCCGACAAAGCTCTGAGCGCCGCCGTCTGTCTCCAACTGCGACGACGTCTCCCAGGTAAACCAGACCGCCCCACACCGTTTCATTCACACTCCCTCACTCGCCTCGACCATGCGCAGCTAACCATGTCCTCTGTTTGTCTTCTTGTGGCCGTAGCATCGTCCTCGACCTCGACCGCGTGCAACCGTCGCCAGACCAAACTCCGGCGAGGAATTACGACTGCCCCTGAGCACCCCTTGTCAAGCCAATAGTACCTTGAGCATCACCACAGCCCTGCGATTCTGGTGAGCACTTTCCCATCCTCCCTCGCTTCTTGTAATCGCCGTAGCTCCACCGCTAGCCACCATCGGCGCCGCCCGCATTTGGTCAAGCAAGCCAACGCCGTAGGATCTAGATCGGGCGAGCAAGATTAGATCACTTAACCATGAAGAGGTACACGTCCTATGCCGCACGATCTGATTAGATCCAATGGCTGCAACTACGCGATCCGGCCGAACCGGTACCGTCCAATTAGAGAGCGACGCGTGGCCAGCTCTAGTTTAAAACAGAAATTTGAAAACAGATTTGTTTGTGATTTTCAAACCTTTGTAACTTTTGATCCACACGTCCAAATTTTACAAACTTGATATCATTGGAATCAGTGGAACAAGCCCTAGCCAACCATGCCCTTTGTTTAGTCAAAAGCTTCTGGAAAAATGTGTGTTTTTGCAAAAACATTTGTATGCTAGTTAAGATTGTGAAAATTGTTTAAAAATGAATTTGGGGATAAAATCTTTGGCAAATTGTGTGATTTGAACCTACTGACCCTAGGAAACACTTTGTGGATTCAAAAATGTATTTGGTGAAACAAAATAGTGATTCTTTGATTTAAAACCATTTCTAGTCAAATAGAAATGTGGTTTATTTATTAAAAATGATTTTGAAGGAAAACCTTTTGGGAAATGTTTTGTTTTAAACTCTCTAACCCCAAACACCAAGTTTTAAGGTTTGAAAACATATTGGGTAAACCCTATAGATTAATGCCTTAGCAAAAATATTTCTACACCACATAAAATGATACTTTGTTTTGAAAATGGCTTATGAAGAGAAACCTTTTTGCAAATGACTTTGCCACCTTACAAAATGACCATTAGGTGTTTTCAAATGTTTATGACCCATTAGGAACCACTTTTTCAAACAAAACAAAGCTTGGCATGTTTGCATGCATTACTTTGACTTTGTCATTTTATGTGATGTTTTGCTTGATTGGTAGATTGAGTTTGTGCCTTGCTTCATTGAATTGTAGTGACTTGAAGAGTGTGATTGTTGCAAGGACAAGGAGTGAACCTACCCTCTACCAAAAAGGCAAGTGATGCTTCATACTTTTGTCCCATTACTTTCACTATGCATTAGTGATTTTCTCTAAGTAAAACTTGCATGGTATTTTGCTAAGTATAAACCTTGCTATAGTAAAACCTAGTAGATGAAACCTTCGTGGAAATCTTCCTAAGTTAAGATTCCTATTACTATCAAGCTTAGCCTAGCTAATAGAAAACATGGGTGGAATATATATTCACACTATGGAAAAATATTCTAAGTCTGAGGACTTGTGTTTTGTTTAATAAAACAACTAAGTTAATGAATCACCTGGGTGGAATGGGACTTGCTTGGTGGATTTTGGTTGAGTGGTTCACAAGATCCATGTCTATGGTTGACCTTGTGTATCTCACTTGTGGATGGCCACCCAGGAACAAAGAGATTTGAGATGTCAAATGTTGAGAAGCTTCAAGTGCAACCACTTGGCAATATGGGCTCTGCCATGATCATATAGGTTGCAAG
Source organism: Avena insularis (assembly GCA_023614405.1). Classification (NCBI taxonomy): domain Eukaryota; kingdom Viridiplantae; phylum Streptophyta; class Magnoliopsida; order Poales; family Poaceae; genus Avena; species Avena insularis. The sequence continues at coordinate 20,806,616 of CM042689.1, read as the reverse complement.
AACTTAGCCATATGGACAGTGGGTGGTAGTTTTTGATAGGTTGGAACGCGTCCATTTTGGTCTAAGGGAAGGCTTCTGAAAGATCTTGTCTTGGGAAACCAAGTCTTGTGGGGAAAGTGCACCACCTCTGCAGAGTGTAAAATCTAAGTACTTAGCCATGTCCCTGGTAAAGGACAATTTGAGCATCAAGACATGGAAGCAATCAAGAATCTCATCATTCAAATTTCTAAGTTAAAATCTTGTGGTTTGAACAAGGGTTAAAGGATCTTTAATCTTTGATTGAGAAAAATGATTTTGACAAGCTAAAACTTAGTGTTTTCAAAATGATAAGGAAAATCTATTTTGAGCAATGCAAGCCTCAACTCCACTTAGCCAAATGCATATAGATGATAGACTCCACTATACTACCATAGTATCACTTGCCAATACAATTCAAATGTATTGACCCTTGTGGCTGTAACTTGTTATGTTGCAGGTTTGATTGTTTTAGTGAAGATTGATTGATTAGGATTACAAAGTCTACAACCAACATCTTCCTGTGGTACTTTGAAGATGAAGGACCCCATGACTATAGTTATTCCGCTGCAATGTAATGTAATAGCCTAATGAGCTATGTATGATGTAATAAAATTATGTTATTCCTAGTTATAAAGTTAATTATGACCTTTGTTTCTTGATATTACATCTTAACTGTGGATGCTAGCTATTGATCCAGGGACTAGCATTGTAAACACAGGGGACTCCACCTTATATTGTGTAAAGGTTGGGACACTCCCTCTACAGATGGTATCAGAGCATTGTGTTGCCTGTAGGATTTGTAAACCTAGGTTTGGACAAAAACCCTTAGAAAAATAGGAGTTGTATTTGTTCCAAAAACTTATTTACAAAAACACTTGTATACTCTTTCCTCAACCATTTTGGTTTCAACTCTACATCTCTTCTATTTCAACTTGATGGAAAAACCTACCCATGGCCAAGGACTACACCATGTGCAAAGGACTTCTTCAACACTTTCAACTCTAATGACTTCAACTTCTTCAACTCTAATGACTTCAACATCTTCAGCATATTCACCAAGGACTTCCAACTTGGATGACACTAAGGACTACAAGTGAGACAAGGAAATCTTGCTCAAGATTTAGAGACTGAGGGAATGCAAAAGTTAGAAGGAGCCTACATCATTTGAAGTATTGCAACCAAGAGTTTATCTCAAGGAAACCATGAACTCATGCAAGAAGAATCAACCAAGAAGAAGAAAATATCACAAGTGAACCATATAGATGGACCACCATATTTTAGTTAAGTCAAACACACCAACTTATGTAGTGTAACAAAAATATTTTGTTGCCTAAAAATGTGATTGAACTTTGTTGTTTGAGTGAAATGTTGTTTGTGAAAGCTTGCACATTGCTTGTGTGGATTGTGATGTGTGTGACTAGAATTATTCCCTTAGAAAATCTTTTGCCTATTCTAATCTCCCTTCAACCCAAACAGATGACTTCTCCAAGAGACTCCAACATCAAGGTTGATGACAACAACAACAACCAAGAGGACAACATGAGAGAACTCATAGCAACCCAAAATCAGTTGAGCCAAGAGACAACTCAGCTTTTAGCCAACAACAATGGACTAGACCCAGCCATACAAAGGATTTTGAAACTTCAATCCCAATTGTTGCAAGGATTGGTTACTCAAATGATCAACATGAGAGAAAACTTTTCCCAAAGAGCTATGGACAACAAGGATGACAAAGATGCTATTCTAGAAGGAACCCAAGCTAGCAATACTTGTGGAGACAAGGATTATGCATCCAAGGAACATGAAGATCAATGCCCCAAGAAGAGAGAAAGATCTCCCACCTATGAAGAACATGAACTAGAAGAACTCCTAGCTTTGGAGAGACCCAAAAGAAGAAGAAGAAGAAATGCCCCAACCCTAACAAAGAGGATATTACTCAAGTACAATGTTACAATTGCAAAGAGATGGGACACTATGCCAATGAATGCCCAGAAAAGAAGAAGAACCAAGGAAACAAACAAAAGGCAATGTTACCCAAGGAAAAGAAAGATATCAGCCAAGTGATGTGTTTCAAATGCAAGGAACTAGGCCACTATGTAAACAATTGTCCAGAAAATATGAAGAACAAGTTAAACAAGTATATGAAGGATCTCAACCTTGGCCCATGAGTCAAGTATGGAAACAAAGGACACTATGCAGATGTTTGCCCAGAGAAGTTTCCAGGATCCCAAGCAAGCCAAGATGTAATTTAGATGGAAAACTTTTAAGGGTGGTAGTACCCTAGTTGTTTTGAGCCTATTTGTAACCCTATCCTCCCCAAATCTCGGGACGAGATTTATTTTAAGGGTGGTAGCCTGTCACATCCCAAGATTTTCCAAATCTTGTAATGTGAAAAATAAATGAATAAAATAAAACTTTGTTGATTTTCAGGGTGAGAAGAAACTTTTTGAATCCAATTGGAAACCTTCAAACCAATTTGGATCAAATAAATCCTAAAGGGATTTAAAAAGATAAACATTTAATAAAGGAAAATAGAAATATTTAAAATTACTATTTTGGATCTTTAATAAAAAGGATTTGGTTTTCAAAAGAAAAGGAGGATTTATAAATAAAGATTTTTTTTATAAAGCCAAATTAAACCTTGGCCAATATTTTGAAATAAAATGTTTTGGATTTGATTAAAAATAGTAAAGGTTTATTTAAATAAAATAATAAGGATTTTAATATCCAATTTTATTTGAATAAAAGGTTTTACCATTTTATTTAAAACATCAAAAACTTATTTATTTATTTTAAATAGGTTTTCCAAGTATTTTATATTCTCAAATAAAACCTACTGAAGTGTTTTGGTTTTATTTTAGATTTCAAAATAAAGTTTTTAATAAAACAAATCCTATTTGAATTAAATGAATAAGGTCTATTCATTTAACTGTTATTGGACCCTAAAGTAAAATGTTATTTTATTTTAAACAAGTATTTCAAGTATCTTATATTTTCAAATAAAACCTAATGATTTGGTTTTGAGAATATTTGGATTTCAAATGGAGATTTTATTAAATAAATCAAACCCTATTTGATTAAATAACTAAAGGTCCATTTTATTTAATTAATGAATGGATCCTAAAAAGAATAAAAATATTATTTTATTTTGGGATTTGGTTTATGTTGATAAATAGAACCAAAAACTCATTACAATTGTTTGAATTGTTTGAATGTTTTGAATAGTTGATTGAAATTCAAAACAGAATTTGATTTGGAAAAAAGTTTGAATGGAAAAAATAGAAAACAGGTTAACCCAACCTGACCCAGTCTAGGCCCAACTCCAGCCCACCTTTCTTTCCCTCGGCGAAACGTTTCTTACTGTAGAAAGAACCCGCGGAGCAACTGACATGTGGACCCTTCCCCCTCACTTCCTTTCTCGCTGACAAGTATGCCCCACCCTCCTGTTCATCGTCCTCACCGCAGCGACCAGTTCATCCCCGTTTTCTGCTTTGATTTCGCGGCTTGAATTCGTCATAACGCGGCCACCATTACTCGCAGTGACCATGCCCCTTTACACTCCAACGACTCTCCTCCGTTTCCCCTCTGTCTCCTCGCCCAAGCACGCCCCCAGGCCGCCCCAATTTCTCCCCGAGCAGCTCTGTCTCCGACGACCCTCCTTGTCGATTCCGGCCGAGCCTGACCACTCCTTACCTCCCCGACCAAGCTCACACCTTCTCCACCTCCTGACGCATCATCATGCCCCTCGTTCGACCCATGGCGTCCCGGCGTCGACTCAGACAAACTCGAGCACCGCCGTCTCTCCAACTGCAGCGTCTCCTGAGTAAACCAGACCGCCCCACACCGTTTCATTCACACTCCCTCACTCGCCTCGACCATGCGCAGCTAACCATGTCCTTTGTTTGTCTTCTTGTGGCCGTAGCATCGTCCTCGACCTCGACCGCGTGCAACCGTCGCCAGACCAAACTCCAGCGAGGAATTACGACTGCCCCTGAGCGCCCCTTGTCAAGCCAACAGTATCTTGAGCATCACCACAGCCCTGCGATTCTGGTGAGCACTTTCCCATCCTCCCTCGCTTCTTGTAATCGCCGTAGCGCCACCGCTTGGCCGTGCGCCGCCGCTAGCCACCATCGGCGCCGCCCGCATTTGGTCAAGCAAGCCAGCGCCGTAGGATCTAGATCGGGCGAGCAAGATTAGATCACTTAACCATGAAGAGGTACACGTCCTATGCCGCACGATCTGATTAGATCCAATGGCTGCAACTACGCGATCCGGCCGAACTGGTACCGTCCAATTAGAGAGCGACGCGTGGCCAGCTCTAGTTTAAAACAGAAATTTGAAAATAGATTTGTTTGTGATTTTCAAACCTTTGTAACTTTTGATCCACACGTCCAAATTTTACAAACTTGATATCATTGGAATCAGTGGAACAAGCCCTAGCCAACCATGCCCTTTGTTTAGTCAAAAGCTTCTGGAAAAATGTGTGTTTTTGCAGAAACATTTGTATGCTTGTTAAGATTGTGAAAATTGTTTAAAAATGAATTTGGGGATAAAATCTTTGGAAAATGGTGTGGTTTGAACCTACTGACCCTAGGAAACACTTTGTGGATTCAAAAATGTATTTGGTGAAACAAAATAGTGATTCTTTGATTTAAAACCATTTCTAGTCAAATAGAAATGTGGTTTATTTATTAAAAATGATTTTGAAGGAAAACCTTTTGGGAAATGTTTTGTTTTAAACTCTCTGACCCCAAACACCAAGTTTTAAGGTTTGAAAACATATTGTGTAAACCATATAGATTAATGCCTTAGCAAAAATATTTCTACACCACATAAAATGATACTTTGTTTTGAAAATGGCTTATGAAGAGAAACCTTTTTGCAAATGACTTTGCCACCTTACAAAATGACCATTAGGTGTTTTCAAATGTTTATGACCCATTAGGAACCACTTTTTCAAACAAAACAAAGCTTGGCATGTTTGCATGCATTACTTTGACTTTGTCATTTTATGTGATGTTTTGCTTGATTGGTAGATTGAGTTTGTGCCTTGCTTCATTGAATTGTAGTGACTTGAAGAGTGTGATTGTTGCAAGGACAAGGAGTGAACCTACCCTCTACCAAAAAGGCAAGTGATGCTTCATACTTTTGTCCCATTACTTTCACTATGCATTAGTGATTTTCTCTAAGTAAAACTTGCATGGTATTTTGCTAAGTATAAACCTTGCTATAGTAAAACCTAGTAGATGAAACCTTAGTGGAAATCTTCCTAAGTTAAGATTCCTATTACTATCAAGCTTAGCCTAGCTAATAGAAAACATGGGTGGAATATATATTCACACTATGGAAAAATATTCTAAGTCTGAGGACTTGTGTTTTGTTTAATAAAACAACTAAGTTAATGAATCACCTGGGTGGAATGGGACTTGCTTGGTGGATTTTGGTTGAGTGGTTCACAAGGCCCATGTCTATGGTTGACCTTGTGTATCTCACTTGTGGATGGCCACCCAGGAACAAAGAGATTTGAGATGTCAAATGTTGAGAAGCTTCAAGTGCAACCACTTGGCAATATGGGCTCTGCCATGATCATATAGGTTGCAAGAACTTAGCCATATGGACAGTGGGTGGTAGTTTTTGATAGGTTGGAGCAACGTCCATTTTGGTCTAAGGAAGGCTTCGAAGATCTTGTCTTGGGAAACCAAGTCTTGTGGGAAAGTGCACCACCTGCAGAGTGTAAAATCTAAGTACTTAGCCATGTCCCTGGTAAAGGACAATTTGAGCATCAAGACATGGAAGCAATCAAGAATCTCATCATTCAAATTTCTAAGTTAAAATCTTGTGGTTTGAACAAGGGTTAAAGGATCTTCAATCTTTGATTGAGAAAAATGATTTTGACAAGCTAAAACTTAGTGTTTTCAAAATGATAAGGAAAATCTATTTTGAGCAATGCAAGCCTCAACTCCACTTAGCCAAATGCATATAGATGATAGACTCCACTATACTACCATAGTATCACTTGCCAATACAATTCAAATGTATTGACCCTTGTGGCTGTAACTTGTTATGTTGCAGGTTTGATTGTTTTAGTGAAGATTGATTGATTAGGATTACAAAGTCTACAACCAACATCTGCATGTGGTACTTTGAAGATGAAGGACCCCATGACTATAGTTATTCCGCTGCAATGTAATGTAATAGCCTAATGAGCTATGTATGATGTAATAAAATTATGTTATTCCTGGTTATAAAGTTAATTATGACCTTTGTTTCTTGATATTACATCTTAACTGTGGATGCTAGCTATTGATCCAGGGACTAGCATTGTAAACACAGGGGACTCCACCTTATATTGTGTAAAGGTTGGGACACTCCCTCTACATGTGGTTAGAAATAGAACCTGAGCGAAAGGGTATAAGCACGTCTGAGCCGCGTGATCTGTTTAGATCCAACGGCTGTAGTTGCGCGATCCGTGCGAACCGGTATCGACCAGTAGCATCACGTCGCGTGGCACCAGACGATTTAAAATAGAATTTGAAAACAGATTTAGATGCAAATTTGAAACCCTTGTAACTTTTGATCCACACATCCAAAATTTGCAAACTTTATATCAATGGAATCAGTGGAACAAGCCCTATCCAACCATGCAATTTGTTTAGTAAAAAGTTTCTGTTAGATTATTTGTTTTTGCAGAAACATTTGTATGCTTGTTTAGGTTATAAAAATTATTCCAAAATGAAATTTTAGTTGAAACCTTTGAAAATTGGGTTGTGGTAAACTTACTGACCCTAGGAACCAACCCATGGTTTTAAAAATGGATTTTTTGAAGATTAGGAATAAAAACTTGAATTAGCCCATTTCTAGTCAAATAAAAATATTGATTTTGTTATGGAAATGTTTTTGGAGTAAAAGCTTTGGGAAAATGATTTGAATCAAACCTACTAACCCTAAACACCAAGTTTGGTGAATAAAGAACTTGTTTGGTGAACAATATAAATTGTTGACTTGCCAAAAACATTTTTCCACCACATGAAATGATGTTTTGATTTAAAAATGGTTTATGGATAAAACACTTTTGCAAATGACTTTGCCACTTTGGAAAATGACCACTTTGAGCCTTACTTTGTTTAGAGCCTAGTAGAAACCACCTTTGCAAATAAAACCATCTTTTGCATGCTTGCATGCATGACTTGGATCCTATTATTTTATGTGTGTTTGATTGTTTGAATATTGGTTGGAATGCTAGTTGATATTGTGTTTGCTTGATTGATTGTAGTGAAGTTAGAAAGGTGTGAAACTAGCAAGATCAAGAAGTGAACCAACATTCCCTACCAAAAAGGCAAGTTACACTATCATCTAAAGTCCTACAATTTTCATTATACTTAGTGGATTTTGAAACATGCATGAAAAGAATTTCTATACTTATGCTATGCTAAAATCCTAATAGGATACCTTATATATTCCTTAGAGAAAACAATGTAGTTGTAAAATGCTTAGCCTTGCTACATATTTTGAGAAGAGATTCATGTTGAGATTTTATGAAGTTGAGAAAAGATTTGTAATTTATATAATAAAACAAGGACTCAATGAACCACCTGGGTGGACAAGGTTACTCAAGTTTTTGGACAAGGTGGCAACAAAAGGAACCATGTCGATGGCAATCTCTTTGTGTTGTGCACCAAAAGAAAACCACCCAGGGACTTAGAGATTGAACAAGTTTCTCCAATTGTGGCTTTCGTGTACAGCCACATGCTACATATGGCTCTGGCTTAGTCAACTACATTGGGAAGACCCATGCATTGTCTTCATGTACTGAAAATGAGGGAACTCGAAACCCTACATGGGTGCCTGAAGACAAGCTAGCAAGGGTGTATGGGAGGACCCTCTGGAAAGACTTCGTCACATTCTCAATCTGCCAGTACTCCATCTTGGTGAGTACTTATCCAGCGGCCACTGGTGGCAACAAGATGAGAGTGTGTCATGTGGGTAAAGTGTACAACTTCTGCAGAAGATAATAAAATCTAAGTACTTAGCCGTGTCCCCGGTTATGGACAATACTGAGCAACTAAAGCTTGAAGCTATGGGAAATCTCGACATTCTAATTTCTAAAAGAAAACTTTTAAGTGACAACAAAAGACTTGATGCACTTGGGGATTTACCAAGGAGCTAAGAGATTTTGATAAAACTTGATGCACTTAGGGATTTACCAAGGAGCTCAAGAGATTTTGACCAAGACTTGAAACACTTGGGTATTTACCAAGGAGCTCAAGAGATTTTGATAAAACTTGAAGTACTTGCGGTGTACCAAGGAGCTCAAGAGATTTTGACCAAGACTTGAAACACTTGGGTATTTACCAAGGAGCTCAAGAGATTTTGATAAAAACTTGAAGTACTTGGGGATTTACCAAGGAGTTCAGAAAGATTTGACAAAAGATCAAAACCATTTTGAAAAGATAGGATAAATTATTGCTTTCTGCAAATGAGCCTAAAACTCTACTTAGCCAAATATGCATGTAATGTTAGGATCCACTTATATTCTACATAGTAGTGAAACTTGCCAATACAATTCAAATGTATTGACCCTTGTGGTTGTAACTTGTTATGTTGAAGGTTTTGTTTGATATTAGTGAAGTTGATTGATTAGGATTACAAAGTCTACAACCAACATGTTTGCCTATGGCACTTTGAAGATGAAGGACCCCATGCTTATAGATATTCTGCTGCAATGTAATGTAATAGCCAAATGAGCTATGCAAAGATGTAATAAAATTATGTTATTCCTGGTTATAACATTGTATTATGACCTTTGTATCTTGATATTACATCTTAACTGTGGATGCTAGCTATTGATCCAGGGACTAGCATTGTAAACACAGGGATCTCTACCTTATTAAAGGTTGGGACCTCTACACATCAATAAAATCATCTGGTGTTCGAGAACACATGTCAAAACATTTCAGTAGAATGACTCATCATTCCAAGGTTTTCATAACCATTTTCACCAAGTATTCCCATCTAAAGTTGATCAAGTTTTATGCTTAGCACTAGCACCTACAAGTGGGGTAAGTACTAATGAGGGGTGGTAAACAAGTTGAGATTAATGAAGTTCAACCTCATGCCTTAGGATGACATAAAGATTATCTAACTTAGTCCAAATTTAATGCTCTTTATGCAACCTTCAATTATCTTTCTAGAATCTACAAGTCACTTAAGTAAACTCTAAGAAAAGCTTTGATAAGGCAATAAAGTAGAAAGCTTGTAAGTAAAACTAGGATGGTTTATCAAGTGGTATAAGCTTGTAAGTAAAACTTTCATGGTTTGGCTTGCTAAGATAGTGGTATAAACTTGCTAGGTTGCAAGTGTTAGCTTGCATAGGTCCACTTGGTTAGTAAGGCTTGCATAGGTGAAGTATCTTGCAAGTGTTAGCTTGCTCAGTTAATAGCTTGCTCATTCAACTAGTAGTATTAGGCTTGCCTTGTGCAGAGCAGTGGTTGAAGTTCTCCTCGGCTTCTTCCTCGTAGTATCCTCCTTCCTCCTCGTATCCTTGGTTGGTACTAGCGTCTATAAATAAATACGAGGTACACAATCACCCAACAATACTTAACTATTTTCAATCATCACACAAAGGTGTTCTATAGATGATCTAGCATCATCACTAACATTACAAGATTAAAGCTTTTGTCTTGTTTATTTTAATTTGAGAAAAGTAATTTCTACTCATTGAAAAACTACTTAAGATTTAATATTCTCCAACTCAAACATGGGATCATGTTGACACATGTTATCACCACATATTTCAGTACATGGGATTGTGATTTAAAGTGGTGTCACAATTTAACAAGGTTTAACCTCTTATTTAAATAAATAAAGTGACTAGAAATGCCTATGTGGCATTCTTTTATTACTTCAACATTATTTCTGTAAGTAAACCCATATGTTTTTATATATTCTGAAAGGTATGATCAAATGTGATTTTTGAGAGTTGGAATCAACTCAATAGCTCTTATAGTTGAAATTTGAAAAATGTTTGAATGCAGAAAAGCTTCTGGCTTGTTATTTTAACTAAGGTTGATCTACAGATCCAAATGATTTGAATCCAATGGGCTTGGATTAAGAATTTCAGTACCTTTCTAACAAAATTGGTTTCATGCAATTTGGTTCACTGAATCGAGCTGGGTTGATTTTTGAAACTAGGTACAGAACTGAGTTTGAATTAAAAAAGGAAAATTCTAAATTCAAACAACTGGGCTGCGCGGGAAAGGTTAATGGGCCGGCCCAGTGTCACTCCATGATCTGGCGAATCGACAAGGGGTTCCACCAGTCGGTGGCTCATAATCTGTAATGATGCACGGGTTATGTGGGTCGTTGGATTAGAAGGGTGATCGACGGCTGAGGGTCGTCATCGACGATGAACATGTCACCGGCGAGCTCGAACCCTAGCGGCTCAGTGGGGGTGCATAGGGGTCATACCGGGGCTCCAGCGACGACGGCGAGGCGGGTAAACGAATGAGTCAACGACGACGATCCTCCTGGTACCGGCAGCTCCTCCTGGAGCGGCTCTAATCGATGGCTCCCTTCTTCTCCAGCAGTGTCGGGCTCCGGCCAAATTCCAGTGATGCGCTGCTCGCCTTGCTCCGGGAAGAAGTGGGAAGTCTCAGTGAGAGGTGGGGAGTGAGATGGTGTGAAGAATTCGAGCGGGGGTCGTCTCCTTTTATAGGCTCGACGGCGAGACCGAGAGGGATGGGAAGGCGACGGTGGCGACACGGCTACGGGCGGCTAGAGGCATGGCTGAGGTTGGCGATCAACGGGCGGTCTCCTGGCGATACTCTAGAACTTGAATGCAAGCTTAGGGGAGGTGGAAATTGGTCGGGAACACGCGGTGCTCTGCGAGGCATAGGCGGCGAACTCCGCGGCGAGCTGTGGCTACGGGGTACGGGCGATGAAACGAACATGTCTGGTGGTCTCCTGGGACGGTGGGGTTCATGCTGGCGGGCGGAAATGGATCGAGGTGGTCGGGTTGAGTGGGAACAGCGCGTGCACTGGGGTGCGCGTCGGCATGGTCGACAGCAGTGCCGGCGCGGCGTTCCTGGCGGTTATGGTCTCTGTCTTCGAGCTAGGGCTGGTCGAGAGGGGGCGGTGAGGCATGGGTTGCATGCTAGACAAGGTGGGCACGGCTAGTTCTTCTCCTAGCTTGTTGTCCACATTGGGGTGACATGGTGAGGCTCGGCCTGCTCACCATTGATGGCAATGGCAAGCTCACAGTGGTGCTAGAGGTTAGTTAAAGGAGCTAGATGATCTACTAAGGCTAGTTGCAACCAGAGAGGGAACAAGGTTGGCCAAAATACTGCTCAAAATAGTGCTTGTGATTTGTTTGATTTGAATCTGCAACCTGTTTGATGAAATGGCCACAAGAAGTTGAGTTTTGAATTTTGAAACGATTTTTCGTGGGTGTGCTAGGCATGTGCTGGAGACTCTGTGGGTTCTTGGGTTTTGAAAATTGAGTTTGTTTGAGTGGTTTTTGAAATAGTGGGATCTTCCCATATGAGATAGATTCAATTTTAAACTGTCATTTATGTCGTGGGAATGGTCACGGCAGATGCTGCAATCGGCAGCGAGTAGTAGAACGAGGGGCAAGGGCGGCCAGCCATCTGCGGTGCAAGATGAGGGCAAAGACACAGGGTTTTTCCCAGGTTCGCCCCCCGGAGGGTAAAGACCTACTCCTGCTAGATTGTATTATGGAGGTGGTACAATGGGCGAGCTCGGCGGCTAGGCGGCGAGTCGCTTGGGTGTATGATGGAATGTATCTCTACTCGCCCTACAGGGGGGTTTATATAGGCTCACCTACCCTAGGGTTTACATATCTCAACCGATTCAGTTAAAGCTTCGGTACTCGTTTAACCTAATTCGACTGGGCCTATCTACTCGCCTGGGCCTTCAGCTTCCAGTCGCTCGGTTCCTCGCTGGGCTGCAATCCAGTCGCCGTCTTGCAGGCCCACTCGCCAATTCTTAGGCCAGTCTGAAACGTCCTGCTGGGTATACCCCGGTAGGCACATCCCCATCAGTAGTCCCCGAGGCCGTCGTCCATTAGGTGTAGGTGGCTGCTGGCAGTCGGAGTATGCGGCTTCAGAGTAGACATCCAGTCGAATCGTCGGCGGGCTCCTGTATAAAGGAGAAAACCTGTCATCTGGGTCGCAGCTTTGGCGAGTCGAGTCGGCGAAAACACTGTCATAGTGGTTGGGTCGGCGAGCCGAGTGGCTGAAGTTGGACCGTTAAACGTGGTCAAACTAGCCGTTGGAACAATCCAACGGTAACTTTGGGCGTAATCATCACGCGGTAACGTTTCCCTGATTTGGCGGGTAACAACCGCTATATAAGAGGAATGGCAGGCGATCAGAGAACCACCTTCTCACCATTTCCTCCGACTGCGCGCACCTTTTGCCTCCCCCCGCATCGCGACCCAGCCGACCGGAAATCCTCCGAGCCCCCACAAATCTTTCTGCCATGGCCCTCTCCATCGAACCTTGGGGCAGATCGAAGTGCACTAGGGCGCAACTGGCTTCCTTTGAGGAGGCCGGGATCACCGCAAGCTCTTGGCGCATCCCAGCCGGAGAGGTGACTCAACCCGAACCGAGAGGGAGTTCATCGCTTCACCAGCCATCTTGAGCGGGGCTAGGGTTCCCCACGTCCTGTTCTTCCGGGCGCTTATCGCCTACTATGGGATCAACCATCGATCTGGGTCCCCAAAGATCGAGCAGCTCGCCATCTTCGTGGCGTTCTGCGAGTGCTACTGGACTGCCGGCCCTACTTCCCTCTGTGGCAAGATACATTTCATGGGCCGGATCAGCCGCGAGAAGCGGGCGGCACAATGCTAGCATGGCGGCCTAACCTTCCAGCTGAAGTCAAAGGCTTCATTCTTGACCTGATGCTACCGCCAAGGCGGCGGCATTGGAAGAAATCGTGGTTCTACATAGCCGAGGCGACCGGGCGAGTCGGCGATCATGATACTCGCCAACCGGTCCGAGCCGCGCCGCCTTAAAATCGGCAAGCTCCCTAACGACCAGCGGATGGTCGTCGACGAAATGCTTCAGACCATCCGCGGTCTGAAGAAAAAGGGCCTCCAGACGATAAATCTGGCCTGGCTGGCTCGGCGGCGGCTCGTCCCGTTGTCGCGAGCACTACATGTACCGATACACGGCGGGCGACTCGCGAAGGCCTGCCTCGCCGAATGGAAGCTCGAGACTACCTCCAGCAGAAGAAAATCACCCAGCGGTGTACCAGGCGCCAGTGGGGTGCTTCACGCGAAGCGTCAGCTAACGGTAATCGCTTCACTTCACTCGCAGTCGCAGTTTTTGCAGTCGCGGTAATTCTGATTTCGTCTTGTGTTCATTGCAGCTATTCCAAGTGGTGGAAGGATGGCTCCCGCCTTCGGATGACGAGAACTCGAGCTCGCCCGTCCAGGACGTGGGCGAGTCGCCTCCCGCCAAGGGCGATGCCGGGAGTGATGAGGCGGCAATGACGATGAGTCAAGAGGAAGTCGCCCGCTGCCAAGACCGTGGGCAGCGTCAGCGAGCTTGAGGCAAGCAAAAGCCTCGGCGTCACGGACGGCAACGACGACGAGCTCGAAACCACCTCGCGCCAGGCTCCATCGAAAAAGAAGAAGAAGGAAAGAGGCGAAGGCCCCTCGAGAAGAGGAAGGCGAAGCCAGCGAAGCCGGCCTCGCCACCGCATTCAGCGGCGATTCGGCGCCCCAGCCCGGCCAAGGATGAGGCACCGCCGACGACGGCCGCGCTGGACACGGCCACCATCGAGGTGCCCCTGGCGTCGATGCCTCCGCCATTCGCCCCAGTCTCGGGGCTGGGGGATGCTCCGGCCGTAGCGACTTCGCCTCGTAGGGAAGCTCCTGTCGAAGAGGTCACAGAGGCTCCGGTTGCAGCCTCGACGACGAAGAAGCCGTCCGTGTCTTGGGCACGCGACGTCCTGGACATGGGGCTCAGCCGCCGACTGGGCCCCGAACTGGAGAAGCCAGCCGGCCTCCGTACGGGGCTGCGCTTCATTCCGGTCGCCAAGTGAGTACACTCGCCTTCCTTTGTCTTCCATAATCGCTTGAATTATCTTGCTTACATGATTGATGTACAGGACCGGAGTGAAGAGGATGGGTCACCCGACCGTAGCTAAGGTGCCACCCGTCGTCAGCGAAGAGGATCCTTCCCGCAAGAGGAAAGCGGACGAAGTCACCGCCCCTGCGGATGGCGGCAAGAAGGCCAAGGGCGACGACGTTGTCACGATTTCTGTCGACACGGCGGTCGCGCCGGCTGGACCCGCAGTGGAGGCGGTCGCGCCGGCTGGACCCGCAGTGGAGGCGGCCGCGTCCACGAAGGAGGGCGCTCTGTTGCCTGGAACGGCCGTGCCGACCTCCTTTGGGGCGGGTGCCTCTATCGCCACCTTCCCGCGCTTCATGGCCAAGGCGGCCACGGCGAGTGGAACTTCGCCCTCGAGCCACGCTCCTGGGATCGCCGATGCTGAAGTCGACCAACGTCGTGGGCCTACGCCGGCTCTACTCGCGTCCGTGGACGCGATACAACTCCACGGTATGCTTGGCGCAGCCATCCAGGTACATCCAGTCCCCGAGGATCAGGTCGGTGCTTTGCAGCGGCCTGATTCTTTTAGTGTCTTATGTTTATGTTTCGCATCCAGTCCCCGAGTGAGCACTCGCTGAATTTCAGCGGGTGGGCACTTAGGAATTTTTTGATTGCCAGTCCCCGAGTGCGCACTCGCTGAATTTCAGCGGGTAGGCACTTAGGAATTTTTTGAATGCCAGTCCCCGAGTGCGCACGCGCTGAATTTCAGCGGGTGGGTACTTAGGAATTTCTTGAATGCCAGTCCCCGAGTGCGCACTCGCTGAATTTCAGCGGGTGGGCACTTAGGAATTTCTTGAATGCCAGTCCCTGAGTGCGCACTCACTGAATTTCAGCGGGTGGGCACTTAGGAATTTTGCTTTAATTAACCTTTTTGGTGATGTGCAGGGTCTGCAGCTTGAATCGGCTGATCGATTGGCGGCGAGGCACCGCGCGGAGAAGGAACTGGCCATCGTCCAGGAGGCGAACAAAGGGCTTCAGGCGGTTGCCGCGAAGGCAAAGGAAGCTCGTCAGGGGCTTGTCCCCGCGGGTGAATTGGCGACGGCGCAATCAGCTTTGAGTTCGGCTGAACAGCGGATCGCCGACCTCGAGCGCGAGCTGCGGGAGGCGAAGGAAGAAGCAACACTACAAGGATTCAGGTCTATTGCAACAACGAGATTCGTGGCAATAAGTGCCGAATTGTGGCAATAGGTACCTATTGCAACGACATGATTTTCGTTGCCAAGCGTTGCAACAAGACCCATGGTAATAGGTTATTGCCACGAAAACCAAACTGTGTCAAGAAAGCATGCTATCACAACACCGATGTGGCAAGTTGCCACGTTTTACCTCGTAGCAGCACGTGCTTAGTGCCACAATTTGGTTTGTGGCAATAGCTTAATACAACAGTGATCAAAACCATGGCGATTGGCCGTTTGTGGCGATAGGTATTCGTGGCGATAGCCTATTCCAACGACACTTGCTTCGTGGCACATGCTCTTCCGTGGCAATAGCAAATTGTTGCAAGAGACCTGAACTCTATAGCAACTATCCAAATCGTGGTAACAAAAAATTACAACATGCTAGTTTTGGCGGTGACAAATAGTTATCACAACAAACTAATGTTCGTGGTGAAAAACTATTGCGGCAATGCAAACAATTCGTAGCGAAAGGACTGTTTCAACAAAGCTGAATTTTGTGGCGCCAAGTGATTATCGCAACAACCGAAATGCTTGTTGCGAGAAAGTATTGCGACAACAAAATCTATTCGTGGCGAAAGGACTATTTCAACAAAGATGGGTTTGGTGGCGGCAAATGGTTATCACAATGGCCAAATATTTATGGCAAGCAGCTATCGCGACACTATAATTTTCGCAACTGAAACTAGGTTGTGATAATTGACTATTGCAACCAAAAAAATATGATCATTCAAGTACATGATTCAAACCATAGGTATCTGATATAGATTCATAGAATACTATATTTTGCATAGCAAATATCCATAAAAAAATCAGCATTCATTCAACATATTGAATGTGCTATTCTAATCAAGTGCAAAGATTAAGCTATCCGCCGTGCATAGTGAATGTCTAGTCCAGTCCAGTCCACTTAAATATTTGAATCCTACAAATGAAGAAATTGTTTAGCTCAGGTTAATCAGTCATCCAACATCGGAATAAATTATTTCAGCATCATTGTAATTTTCATTGACAAACTACGGTAGTGCAAGCTGTCATTAGGTTACATTTGACAGGCTACATTTGCAAGAAGAATATGGAGGTGAAGAGTTCGTCATAAAGTAGTCTTACATATTATAAAATTAAACTAGCACATTGATGTAGTAGCCTTTACAAAAAAATAGTCTTCGAATATACTTTTACTCAATCAAATAATAGGCAGATCACGTATTCAAATATACTTTTATTCAACCGGCATGATGATGTATAACAGTATAGACAATATCGAAGAACTAAAATGTAGGATAAGAACTAAGTGAGTATGCAGTTCATCAAATATGTGAGGAACTACAAAAATAAGATTATTCATTCATTTATCTACTACCCATGCCAGCTTGTCTTTCAATCAAAAAACAGGCCAGCTTTTTCTCGATGTAATCAGAGATCAGTAGCAACAAGAGAGCAGTTTCAATATCTTTTCTGCTAAAGATATAGAGCACTATATGCTTTATATTCAATCGAATATGTACTTGATCATTCAAGTTGTGACAATGCGTTCCATAAATTTATTATGTGTCCTTTTCCCATCGTAATATGACGAGTGAATTCCACTTTTTACCCTCTACTTGTGTATTTGTGACACTAATTACCCTATATAGTGAAAATTCATTTAAATTACCATGTTCGGAAACTTTAAACTCTTATTTTCTGATGCATATCTATTGGGCAAGGTGTGAGGTGATGAGTGAACCTCGAAATTATCGAGATGTCAACAAAAAATAGAACATTTGGTGCAGAGAAGGGTAGATATGATCGACGATGATATCGTCCGATATTCACATATTTTGTGGCGGCACATCATCCTAACATGTCAGCATTATCCAAGAACACGTGTTGAATGCTAAAACGGGACAAAATCATCCTTAGAATTTTCTTAAATAGGACATTCGGATACAACTTCTACTAAATGGGGTAATTAGTGTCTCAAATGCACAAATAGAGGGTAAAAAGTGGAATTCACTCTAATATGACTATGTGTAGCCTGATGACAAACTTTCGCAGCGTCATGACCTGTTCTCCTGGTAATAGAACTACTGCTCTTTTCTGGAAGGATCACTAGGGTGAGGAGCTTATGGCTAATCGTTTTGCACGGTTGTATTCTTTCTTGCTGGATACTGATATTATTCTTCAGTCCATGCTTGCATGTGAAGGAGTAGAGCAACTCGTTACACACTTTGCTATCCCTATGTCAAAGCAGGCTTATTCCAAGCTGGTTATAGTTGGGCAATTATTGGTAAACTTGCGACTGAAAAATGGACCAATGGTTGGTCAAGATAGCTGGACTTTTACTCCCTCCACAGGACATTATACTGCAGCGGCATACTACAAATTTATATTTGCGGGGATCAATGCATCCCCTTTATTCAAAAAACTCTTGCAAGAGAAAAAGTCTGCATAAGCAGAAAGTGTTTGTGTGGCTTTTCCTAGTTGACCAGTTAAACACACGTGACATGATAGATAGGAGGCATTGGAAGCTGGACTCAGGGTGTTAATTGTGTAATGTGTAATCATGCACAAAGAGAAACGAGGGACCATCTCTTTTTCAATTGTACTTTTTCTCACAGGTGTTGGTGCAAACTTAACATCACCTGGAGTTTTCTTCATGGTGACACCAGAATGTTTGAAACAACAAAGCAAAGCTTTCCAGGACCGAAGTTTTTTGAGGTGGCTACTGTTGCCCTATGGGGGATATGGAAGCAACGAAATGGAATGATTTTTTAGGGGAAGCAACCATCTTTGGAATATTGGAGGGCTATCCTCAAGAAGGATCTAAGACTTATTGTTCATAGAGTTAAACCTGCACACAGACAAGCATTGGCTGATTGGGCGGAACAGTTCTAACTAGTCTTTTTTGTGCTTCCTTGTATAGTAGCTGACCTTACGAGACATAATCATGTTAAATGCTTCATGGGATGGTAGTTCATGAAGTAAAAAGTTAAAAAAACCATAGGAGACTCTTATTTATTGCTATATGGTTTAGAGTCATTTATGAATGTAGTTCCTAGTTAACAAAGCATTTGCATATAACACGACCACAAAGCATTCACAAAGGAAAAAGACACCACTACATGGTATCAGGATAGAATACCATCTGAATCAAGGTAACAATATATAACAGTGGCCTATGTCAACTGCATTAATGTATTCATAAAATTTTAAAGACTTATAGTTTAAAACTTATGCACAGGATGACAACTAGAAGTATAATCATACAAAGGTCAACATGAAGAAAAGCCAAGGTTGTGACTTACCATTGCTTGAAACTGTCTATTGTTCTTTGTTGCAGCTTGTATGAGCGTGTCTGGAGAAATTATATTGTGCCTTGGAGAAATTATGCCTTGTAAGTGGAGCTTAGAGTTGCTCGCCAGCCTCCATAGGAGCTTAGAGCGTGTCTGTGGATCATGTGTATTAGGCAAGTTGATGAGGATGGTAACTGGAGCATGATATATATAGAATGAAGGTCAAAATGCAAATGCAGTGTACACGTGTGATTCATGATCGGTCATTTAATTACCAAGAAAACTATATCTACTTCCCTTTTTAGATGCATCTGGTCATTATCCTTAATTTATTTGATCCGCTAAAAAGTAAGCAACCACATAGGTTCCTGTCCATTCACTAACCGTTCACTTCTTGCATTGCATCAAATGTCGTTGCTGTTAGTTTCATCGACAGTAGAAACTTAGAAGACGTGTGAGTAATCAGTAGCAAGACATACTGAAACCCATGGTTTTTAAGGCGTTAAGGCGTCTTAAGGCGACAGAGGGGCGCTCTGACGCCTAGGCGGGCGCTTTGGACGCCTAGGCGCCTAAAGCGCCCACTTTTACAAAGCGGAGGAAGGACGCCTGGACGCCTAGGCGACACCTTTAAAACCATGCTGAAACCTAAACCTGAATGAAATTAGAAGTTAGGAATCACTTCGAGAAATTAGGAGTTAGGAATCACGTCTGTCTATTTTCATTTTTTGGTTTCATTTTTGTTCACAAGTTTTGCATATCGTACAAAGTTGGTTCAGTATCCTCATTAGCTAACCAAGTGTGTAAACAATCTATCATCTAGAGGCGCTACAAGTTAGCTTATGAAATTGATTGTTAACTGAACTTTTAAAGTAGCTGTTTGTACTGTCGTAGCATGCAGTAAGGTTCAGGTCAATTATAGCATGTGCAAAGAAACCATGATTGCATATTGATTAGTATAAATATTTATAATTTGAATTTGTTCTCAACTAACTGTAATTTGAGTTTGTGTTTACACCCAGATATCAGTCTATTGCATATGGATAATCAGTCGTGCGCATGTTCTTCATGTTTAGATCCAGATATCACTCTGTTGCATATTATCATACAATTTACTTTCGATTTGATTTTTTGTTGAGACGTGCAATCATGCATGTTTACTAGTCTATGTTAAAGGCAGAAAAAAGGCATCAAACTTTGATCAAAATGGCAAACAAATTCACATGTTCAGTTGAAATTAACTTACAAGAAAGGAGGACATACCTGCTATGCCTCACTGTGGTGGTGCCAACGACCCACAAGGATTTGACGCAGAGGGCGCTGCGGACGAACGCGGGTTCCTCGCGTCCAGCCGGCCCTGGAGAATGCGTGCTTGCATCTCTAGGCTGAAATTGGTGGGGAGAATAGGGCGCCATCCCGTCGGCTCCGCCATACGCTGCTTGTCCTCCTCCAACGCGAGCATGAACTGGAGGAGAATAACCTTGTCATACGCTCAGGATTCTCCTCCTCCTAGGACACACCCTCTTCCTCCGCCTGCCTCCACAACCCCTCTTCCTCTGCCTGCCCCGTCCGCGGCGCCGATGCAGGACCAGCGGGTCCAATTGATTGACCAGACCAGGTTTTTTTTTCCGCTCTTGCTAGTCCTCGGCTGATCGAGAACTAGCGTAGCTCTCGGTCGGCTGGGTTAGCGCTAGATTAGGCCACGATTAGCATGGATTAGGCCAGGGGTAAGTGTTTGTTTTGACGGTGGGCTTTCCTGTTTAGGCCTTTTTGTCTTTTGGGGATTTGATTAGGTCTTTTTAGCTAGAATTTTTTGTTTTGCTTTTTGTTTTTTCTATGGTGTTGGATTTGCGCCAGTGGGGAGATAACACTCGCAGATGAAGACAAACATATGATTGTGTGAAAACCTGAGAGTACGGAGAGGTGTTTGCGCAACAATGCATTAATTGATTGTGTGGTACTCCCATGTTTTAGGTTTGTGGATGTTTTAGGTTTGTGAAGGAGATGTATAGTATATTTCTAAACCTAAAACATCTTATATTTTTAAACGGAGGGAGTACATAAGTACTATACTATACGAGTACATGTCTGAACTAACTCAGGCGAAAACATCAAAAATACTAGATCCTAGCGAAATGAAACTATACCACTAGGATATCTACCTATACAACACACATTCACTAACAACAAGAATAGCAATGATTAAAGGTGTGTGCCGCCGCGGGATTGAAGGAGTCGAAGGATCTTCGGACTGTTTTGCTGAGGGATGGTGGACAGGCCAGCACTGCCAGCCGGGTCGTCGGCGTCGCGGCGAGAGAGATCGGGGTGGTCATGCCTGCATCGCTAACTACTAGAAACTCAAGAAACGCGAGGGGCTAGGAGCGTTTCGTTTTTATGTCAACCCAACTTGTTTTGCAGAGATTGCTAGGGCCAAGTCTGTTCAAAACCAACGGTGTAGTCGTGGTTTGTTGTTTTTTCAGGTTGGCTATTATTGTAATTGTCGGGAGCCATGGCCTAGGTGGCCCATGTGAAGGCCCGTCGTCGGCTATATGGAATATCGTTGCAATATCTTGTTTTTTATTGCAACAGTAGCAGGTTGTCGCAATATCCTCTACATATCGTCATGGATACATAACCTGCCACAGTAAACAATAGTTATTGCAATATGGTGAAATTGAGGAAAAAATATACATTATTACGACAAATATGTATTTTGTTGCAATAGGTATACAATTTTTGAAACAAATTTGTACCTATCACAGCGTGACGGAGTTGCCACAATATCTTTCTGAATATTACCACGGATAACTATTTTGTTGCGAGACCTAGTTTCTATTGCAACAAAATGACTAACTCGCGCAACGGAATTTCCTTGGCGCAATATCAGAGCCATATTGCGACAACCATGAAAGTTGTTGCAATACAGACCCTCTATTGCAGCAAAATAAGTATTTACGCGACAAAACTCATTTGTGGCGATATGTACATCCTATTACTACAATCGGGAAATTTGTGGTGGTATTGCATTTTATTGCAACTAAATGTCGTTGTGGCAATAAATATTGTTGCAATAGACCGATTTCCTGTAGTGCAAGCTCGGCTGATGGGCGAGCCAAGGCCGCCGTTGCAGCCGCCGAAGAGGATCGCAAAGTGTCGGACGCCCTTGTTGCTGGGCTTCAGGACGACCACACTTCGCTTCAATGCTTCATCACGGATCTCGCCCGCCCGTTGATTGGTAAGTGCGTCTGCCTCTGCCAGTAGTTGTGCCTTTTGTAGTGTCCGTCGTATTCATTATTGTCTTCTACTCGCAGGTCGCATCATCGATAGCACGGAAGAGGCAAGCTCGTTCGACGCGCGGCAGTGTGTAAGCACGCTTGTCGACTCGGCAACGTTGTCGGCGACGTGCATCCGTGCCTATCTCCAAGAGATATCGCCCACGGAAGTGATTCCCAGCGACCTCGTTGAGGTGTGGAGGTATTTGGAGAAGGCGCCCGCGGTCGTTGAATTCATGACGCGGTCGGCGTTTCGGCGCAGGGCGGCGACGGCACTTAGTCTTGGACTTGCCCACTCCCCCGAAGACTTCGACATCGACGATGTGACGAGTGGCTACCCATCGTCGACTGGCGCGGTGGAGCTTTCCGAGGTCCTCAAGTTGCAGGACCGCGCCGCCACGTACTCGGAGCATGTCTGGGCAATGGGCGACCTCCTTCCGTACCAGGAGACGGTCGTCGCGCCTAGCGACCCTGAGCCGCCGCATCGTGATTTCAAGGTCGAGCAACCCTTTCGCGCGGCGATGGCGGGTGAACTGACGACGTATCCGTCGAACCCGTACACGCCGTTCATCCGCAATCGCCGGCGTGTTGGCGAGTCGTCATCGAAGCCTGCAGAATAGGATAGTTTGCCTTGTGGCGTTAGCAGCAGGACTGCCATGCGGGCATATTTTGTAATATGAGACAATGCGACATGCAATCGAATGAGACATCGTGTCTATTTTGGAATTTTTCATGTGTTTGTGATTGATGTTTGAACGAGTCCCCGAGCGCGTCCGCCCTTTTGTGGGGTTTACCTCGTATGTGTTATGTTTGTTGTTTTTGTGTGTTTTGTTATTGTGGTCGACTCGCCCAGGCTCGAAGAGCCAGTCGCTAGGCGACTCCCTTGAACGCTCTGTACTTCGCCGTTTTCCCTTCTTGTGAGCGAGGTCGGGTGGCGAGTCCCCGGCGTGGTACTTGGCTGTTCAATCGCGACTCGGTGAGTGAGGACTTGGCGCGTTAGTTCGGCGCATCACTCCTGCTGACCCGTGGGGTCGATCGTGGCGAGTCCTGGGCATGCTCTCTTACTTGGCGTTTTCCCGGACCGCTCGCGGTGAACTGGTCTGCAGTCCCCGAGCGTGGTACTTAGCCGTTCGAGTCTCTATGTCAAGGATGCGGAGGACCATGGTCGCTGTAAGAAGCGTAGGCAGTTGTCTTGGTTCGTAGAACCAGTCGATCTAGGCGACTCCAATGGGGCTCCGGGTAGGCGTTTTTCATGGACGATGCAAGACCTGAGGTGATTCAGTGCCCTTGCACCGCACTACTTAGCCGTGCCGATCGCTGTACCAAAGGTTGACTTCTGCGGTTAGCGTAACGCTGTTATTACGAGTGCGAGTGGCACAAGACATGGAGAGTAGGCGCAATTTGCGGTAACCGTTTCTTTTTATTTCATAGCGACTGGAGAGTACATATGTAGGGTTCTAGGCGTAGAACTTTCGTAGGAGGTTTACATTCCATGGTCGCTTGACGTCGAGTTCGTCGTCCCCGCGGACGTCGATGAGGTAGTAGGCGTCATTGCCTAGTACTCGCCCGATGGCGAATGGCCCTTCCCACGGAGGGGAGAGCTTGTGCATGCCCTTCTTGTCCTGGATGAGGCGTAACACCAGGTCGCCCTCTTGGAAGGTGCGAGTCTTCACCCGCCGGCTGTGGTAGTGGCGGATTCCCTGCTGGTAGATAGCGGTGCATGACCGAGCGAGGTCACGTGCCTCGTCGAGTTGATCGACCCCGTCTTGGCGGGAGAGCTCGTTTGCGGCCTCCTTGTAGTGGACGACCCGCGGCGAGTCGTGCTCGAGGTCGGTGGGCATGACTGCCTCGGCGCCGTAGACCATGAAGAAGGGGGTGAACCCTGTCGACCTGTTGACTGAGGTGCGGATCCCCCAGATGACAGAGGGCAACTCCTCGACCCAGCACCCGGCGGTGCGCTCGAGTGGTACTTGGAGTCGCGGCTTCAGGCCGTGGAGGATGCTTTGGTTGGCCCGTTCCGCCTGGCCGTTGGATTCCGGGTGGGCGACCGACGCGAGGTCGAGCCGGATGTGGTGCTCTTCGCAGAATTCGGCCATGGCTCCTTTGGCGAAGTTAGTGCCGTTGTCCGTGATGATGCTGTTTGGGAACCCGTAGCGATATATGAGCTCGCGTAGAAATTTGGTGGCGGTCTTCCCGTCGCATTTCCGAACTGGCTTGGCTTCCACCCACTTTGTGAATTTATCGACCGCGACTAGCAGGTGGGTGTAGCCGAAGGGGGCCTTCTTGAAGGGGCCTACCATGTCCATGCCCCACACAGCGAATGGCCAGGTGATGGGGATTGTTTTGAGCGCTGAGCTCGGCACGTGCGTCTGGTTGGCGTGCCGGCACCCGGCGCACCGCTGGACAATGTCGACAACATCGGCGTGCGGTGGGCGATGAAGCCATGTCGCATAGCCTTGGCGACCAGAGAGCGGGCGCCGGCGTGGTGGCCGCAGTCACCGGAGTGGATATCGTGGAGGATCTTGCGTCCTTCGGCGGGTTGGACGCAACGTTGGAACACGCTGGTGACACTGCGCTTGTGGAGCTCTCCGTCGATGATGGTGTAGGACTTGCATCGGCGAGCGATCATCCGGGCGTCCGTCTCGTCTGCCGGCAAGGTGCCGGCTTCCAGGTAGGCGGTGTAGGGCTTGGTCCAGTCGTCTGGCTCGTTGACGAGTGCGACCAGGGCTGCCTCTGGTTGGAGCGGGACTCCGATGTCGATCTCCCTCGGGGGGGAGACTGATGGCTTGGTGATCGTGTCGAGGAAGACGCCGGCGGGTGGTGCGAGTCGAGCCGACCCGATGCGAGAGAGTGCGTCGGCCTCCTCGTTCTTCCGCCTGTCGATCCACTCGACGGAGTAGCCTGTGAAGTGTCCGCCCAACTTGTCCACTGCTTGGCGGTACGCCGCCATGGTGGGGGATACGGCGTCGCAGGTGCCAGCGACTTGCCCTGCGACGAGGTCGGAATCGCCGTAGCAGCGTAGGCGGTTGACATTCATCTCCTTGGCCGCTCGCATGCCGTGGAGTAAGGCCTCGTACTCAGCCATGCTGTTGGTGCAGGGTGTGAAGTCGAGGCAGAGGATGTAACGGAGCTTGTCGCCCTTTGGTGAAGTTAGCACGATCCCTGCGCCTGCGCCGTTCGTGTTCTTGGAACCGTCGAAGTGCAGGCTCCAGTAATGGAGGTATGGCAGCTTCTCTGGCTCTTTGGGCCTCTTCGGGCGATGAAGTCCGCTAGGGCCTGCGACTTGGTCGCTTTTCGTGGCTCGTATTTGATGTTGTGGACGCCGATCTCGACGGCCCACTTGGCGACCCGCCCGGTCGCCTCACGGTTGCGGATGATGTCCTGCAGTGGTGCCGAGGAAACAACCGTGATCGGGTGCTCCTGGAAGTAGTGCGGCAGGCGCCGCTGAGCTCTGAAGACCGCGTATACCAGCTTTTGGTACTGGGGTATTGGCGCGCGACTCGGTGAGGACCTCGCTGATGTAGTACACCGGTCGCTGCACTGGGCGCTCCTTTCCCTCCTCTGGTCGTTCGACGACCATGACGGCACTGACGACGCGCTCGGAAGCCGCGACGTAAACCAGCATGGGTTCTTTGTCGACGGGGGTGGCGAGTAGCGGTGCGGCGAGTAGTACCTTTTTGAGATCGCGGAGCACATCGTCCGCCTCCTTGTCCCACTGGAAGGTGGGGTTCTTACGCATCAGGCGGTATAGGGGCATCGCCTTTTCGCCCAGACGTGGGATGAAGCGACTGAGAGCCGCTACTCGCCCGGCCAGTTTCTGGACGTCGCGCAGGCACTCGGGTTTGCCGAGCCGGGCGATCGTGTCGATCTTCGTGGGGTTCGCCTCGATCCCTCGTTTGGAGACGACGTACCCCAGTAGTTGTCCTGCAGGTACACCGAAGGTGCATTTGCCTGGGTTGAGCTTTATCTTGTATTTTCGCAAGTTGGCGAATGTTTCCGCCAGGTCGACGAGTAGCTCGCCCTGGCGAGCGGACTTTACGACCACGTCGTCGATGTAGACGTGGATGTTGCGGCCGATTTGGCTCGCGAGGCATTCCTGCATGCACCGCTGGTAGGTCGCCCCGGCGTTCTTGAGGCCGAAGGTCATGGCGGTGTAGCAGAAGGCTCCGAATGGCGTGATGAACGCCGTCTTCTCCTCGTCCTCGACAGCCATTTTGATCTGGTTGTACCCAGAGTAGGCGTCGAGGAAACATAGCGACTCCGAGCCCGCGGTGGAATCGATTATCTGGTCGATCCGCGGGAGGACGAACTGCTCCTTTGGGCAGGCGCTGTTCAGGTTTGTGTAGTCGATACACATCCTCCAGGTCCCGTTTTTCTTCTCGACTAGGACTGGGTTTGCCAGCCACTTGGAGTATTTGATTGGCCGGATGAAGCCTGCAGCGAGTAGACGCTGCACCTCCTCAGCGATTGCTCGGCGGCGCTCTTCATTGAAGGGCCGCGGCGATCGCTGACAGTCGCACTTTGGGGTCTGCGTTTATCTTGTGCTCAGCGAGCTCCCTGGGGACACCGGTCATGTCAGAGTGATTCCATGCGAAGATGTACCTGTTCTCACGGAGGAACTCGATGAGCACGCCTTCCTATGCTGGGCTCATGCCCGTCCCGATCGTCACCGTCTGGCCGAGTCGCCAGGACCAGCTCGACGGTGCGGGTGTCGTCAGTGGCCTCAAAGGTTGAGGTGTTTGCGCCCGAGTTGGGCTTCTTGAGTATGGTGGGGTCGTCATTGTTGACCCGCCGCGTGCTGGCGAGCACATCGGCGTGGTTGGTCTCCGCCGCGATGATGCGTCGGCGACTCGCTCCTTTGGCCTCGCCTCGGCGGCCATGTCGGGTCGCCGTTGATGGTGATGACGCCGCACGCCCGGGAGCTTCATCGCGTTATGCAGCGTAGTGGGGCGCCATGAACTTGGCGAACGCTGGCGCCTGTGACGCAGCGATGGTAGGCTGTCGAAGGGCACCAGCTCGAGGCGATCCGCTTCGGTGCGAAGTTTGCGGTGTGCGAAGGTGACTGGCAGCGTGACCTTGCCGATCGGGTCGCCTTCCGACCGGGGCGATGCCGTGGAACGTGGTGTGAGTCGTCTCGATCATTGATCGCGGGAGCCGCTGAAGGTGTCGAGTAGGATGTTGATGGAGCTGCCGCCGTCCATCAATGTCTTGGGAGCCGAGTCGTCGACCTTAGGCGACCACCAGGCGACTTCGTCACAGGTACTGGCGCGTGGCGAGTGGTCTTGGCGGCTCCGGTGATGGGCTGCTCGACCGGTTGAGGAAGCGGGGAACGTCCACAGGCCACAGCGTTGACAGCGGCGCTGGCGATGACGTTCTTCGCGCCGTGTTGAAGCTTTGTGAAGGTATGGGCGAGCCGCCACTTTGCGAATTTTCCACCGTTTGGCGGAGTCGTTGTCGGGTCCTCCGTGCTCGCCGTGCCTTCTCGATTTCCACGAGGGTGTGGCGGTCGGCGGTGGTGTGCGTGGCGGGCTTTCCTTCCTGCTATGAAACGCACATGGTTGGTTAAGGAGAGCCGGGTCGAACCTTGGCTTGGCCTTGTAGTTGCCGCCGTCGCGGCGTTGTCCTCCGTCATGGCGGAAGCTCTTGGGCTCGCGTTGCGTGCGGCGTTGGCGACAATCGACTTCGCCCGTCTTCGCGGCGCTTGCCGATGGCGAAAGTGTTGCCGTAGCATAGGTCGGACCGTCGTCCGTTATCGTTACCGCTTCTGGCGTTGACCTCTGACTCGTCGCCGTTCCTGGTTTGGATCTTCCTCTGCGTACCGTTTGGCGATCTCGAGGAGGTCGGGGATGTTGTCGAGTGTGCGAGAGTGTCACTTGAGCTTGGCGACCAGGGGCTCGTAGCGGCACGAGGTCTTGAAGCAATGGATCACGGTGTCCGGGTGGATGCCGACCGCGTTGTACCAGAGTTCTTTCCATCGTTGGACCCAGTTGCGGGTCGACTCCCGGGGTCCCTAGACGCATCGCTCCAGGTCCTCGATAGTGGTGGCACGGGTGTAGGAGCACTCGAAGTGCCTGACGAAAGCGTCGCGCATCTCCTCCCAGGAGTCTATACTGTCCTGAGGGAGGGTGTTGATCCACTGCCTGCACGTCCCCTCCATCATCAGGGGGAGGTAACGGGCGGCTAGCAGGTCGGTGTGGCCTGCGATCCCCATTGCCATGAGGTATGTGTCGAGCCAGATGGCGGGGTCGTACGAGGGGTCGTACTTTTCTATCTCCTTCGGCGCCTTAAAGTTTGGCGGGTACTTCTCGCCACGGATCATTGGTCCGAAGCACTTGGGGCCGAGTCGAATGAGCGACCCCATGGGCTCGCCGTTGCGGCGATTGGTTAGGGTGTGTCGCAGGTCGTCGGGATGGCGTGCGCGCCAGCTTTGGTTGTTGATGATGTGGGTGCGGGCGTCAATGGGTTGACCATTGGCGGCGACGAGGTTGGTCGCCAGCCTGGGGTCGTTGGTGGAGAGTGCCGCATTCGCGGGTCGGTGTTGGAGCTGCAGTGCCTCCGGTGGTGGGCAGTTGAGTGTGTTTGCCGCCATTGGCGGCGACGCTCGTCACGCCCTGCTTCGAGGAGCGAGTATACTCGACCTTGCGGTCGGCGCCCGCTCTTTGCTGCTCGGCGGCCTTTTGGCGAGGGCCACGGCGTATTGGATCTGTAGGCGCCGTCGCGGTGGCCGTGATGCTATCGGCTGCTTTCGGCCTGCACGAGGTTGTCCATCGGTGGAAAAGCGGTGGGAGGCGTTTGCCTCGCTCCCGTGAGGAGACTACTATCGCGCTGGTCCACAGGGGGTGTGCGGTTGGGTGGAAGGCGGGCGCCCCGCCGTCGACCTGGCGAAGTGGGCGCTTCCTCTGATGGCGCGTTCTCGCGGATCGCTTCCGACCACGCTTGGTCGTTGTCGTCGAAGTTCAGGGCGCGCCCCTGAACGGTGGGGTTCAGGCGCGACCTGATCCGCTATTGGTGGTAGCGCGATAGCTCCTGCGCCGTCACCTGCTCGAGGCGGAATTTTTCGCGCTCGGCTTGTTCCTTGCGCACCGCCTCCGCCAATTTCAGGCGGAGTTCCTCGACCTCCATTGTCGTGGCGTTAGGAGGGATTGGGGTGGAGAATGGATCCTCCGGCGGATCGGTGCCGGTGGCCATGTAGGTCGCGGCGTGGCGACCGGTTCCGTCACGGAGGTCGGCGGAATTCTCCGACCCGGAGTCGAATTCGAAGATCCCGAGGATGGAGGGGTCCTCGAAGTCTCCCACGTTGGAGACCTGAGTGATGGAGCCCGCGGGTGAAGCCGCGGTGATGGACCCGGCGAGTGACGCCGGGGTCGCCGAGTCGGCGTCGTCGTCGAGGGCCGCGTCTCCTGCGGCCGCTGAGTTTTCGGCCACATCGCTGTGGGCCGAGTTGTACTCGTAGGCGAGGCGATGGATCGTGCGGATCTGGCTCTCGGAGAGCCGATCGCGTGGCGGCGACTCGTGGATGCGAGCCGAATCCTCCGAGACGATGACGTCGGTGAGGCCGACGAAGAGGCTGATCATGCCGATCGGCAGGATCACGCTGTGCGTGACGGGTCGCGCCAGGGACAGCTGCTTTCGGCAAGATTTGGAGCATCTCGCCGATCGCTATCATGCGGCGGTGGCGACCGTCTTATTGATGGGCAGATTGGATCTCGCCGCAGAACACCGGCCAGGCCCACGGTGGGCGCCAGTCATTGGGAATGGTCACGGCGAGATCTTTGCAATCGGCGTGAGTAGTAGAAACGAGGGCAAGGCGGCCAGCCATCTGCGGTCGAGATGAGGCAAAGACACGAGGTTTTACCAGGTTGGCCCCGGAGGGTAAAGACCTACTCCTGCTAGATTGTATTATGGAGGTGGTACAATGGGCGAGCTCGGCGGCTAGGCAGCGAGTCGCTTGGGTGTATGATGGAACGTATCTCTACTCGCCCTACAGGGGGGTTTATATAGGCTCACCTCCCCTAGGGTTTACATATCTCAACCGATTCAGTTAAAGCTTGATTTTCGTTTAACCTAATTACTTTGGGCCTATCTACTACTTTGGGCCTTCAGCTTCCAGTCGCTCGGTTCCTCGCCGGGCTTCAATCCAGTCGCCGTCTTGCAGGCCCACTCGCCAATTCTTAGGCCAGTCTGAAACGTCCTGCTGGGTATACCCCGGTAGGCACATCCCCATCAATTTAAACTTAGCATTTGAATGTTTTTGGATGATCACAAAGTGGGCCTTGGTACCTTGTTATGAGTACTATCAAGGGGTGCAAATATCCATCCATGTTTCTGTTGAGTTTTGAAAATTAGAGATTGCCAAAGTAGGCATGGGAGTTAATTTGGCCAAAGTGACCATTCACTTCATTTGTTCATTTTGAGTTGTTTGTGTTTGGGAAAAGTTTGGGGATTGTTTAGATGATGTTTATTTCACCTAAGAATCATTTTACAATCAAAGAAACACATAACCATGGCAATTCAAAAGAATCCAAATTTTGAATACACACATATGAATGCTTTCATATTTTTAGTTGGAAAAGTTTTTGTTAACCATAATTTTGATGATTAGAGTTTGATGATCCATGCTTTATATTTTTGGGAAGTTACACCCCGTTAGGACACCTTTTCACAAGGGAGCGTAGGATCTCAGAGTTTAAGGCTGTGGTTAGATTTATATCTTAATTACTTTCCTATAGTTACGGATGTTTGCAGGCGGTTTAATCACAAGTATGTATTAGTCCTAGGAAGGGCAGTATGTTATCACAGGTTCACCCACACAACACTTACAAACACCATAGAAGAGTACTAAACTATTTGAAGCGAAAGCACTTGACAGAATTCTCATGTGTCCTCGAGAATGTTTGGTCCTTATAAGTATTTCCAACAACTTGTCCTTTGCTAAGAAAGGATTGGGCCACTTGCTCCGTTTGTTCGTTACTTCTATTACTTGCTCCTTGTTTTGTTGCCTTGTCAGAAAACCACTAAAAATCAGTTTGCTAAGTATTCACAGGGACTTCCTACTCCATACCACTGTTCAACACCTTCTGCTCCTTGTTGGGATCAGCACTCCTATTTATCAAAAGTACTATGATACACCCCCTATACTTGTGGGTCATCAAGACTATTTTCTGACGCCGTTGCCGGAGAGTGAAGCGCTATTGAAGAGTGGAACTGGTAGAGGAAACTTTCACTATGAGTATTGCTCTTTTTACTGTTTGTTACTTTGTTTCCAATATGGATAACCCGCTTGGTTTCCTATTTGGGAAAACTACTACCACTGCTAAGGTAGTAGATGAACCACCTCCTGTTGAGATAGATCCTTTTAAGATACCTACAAGTGTTGTTAATCGTGTTATGGATAATTATTACTTTGCGGATGGAGCTGTCCATCCTGGTGATCACTTGTTTTTTATCCATGAATTATGCGGGTTGTTTAAGTGTGCAGGTATCACAACTCAACATGTGAAGAAGAAGCTACTCTCCATATCCTTGAAAGGGAGAGTTTGAAGAATGGTATAAGCTGTTGAAGAATGAACAATCCATGGAATGGGAGGAGATGGCATCTCTCTTTTACTCTAAATTTTATCCTCCCAGTGAGATTCATAAGGATAGAAATCTTATATATAACTTTTGGCCTCTTGATGGAGAGAGAACAGCTCAAGCTTGGGGGAGATTGAAGTTACTAATGCTTAAATGTCCTATTCATGAACTCCCTAACAATATTATTGTCAATAACTTTTATGCTAGGCTTTATCTTCATGATAAAGATTTACTAGATGCTTCTTGTGCTGGATCATTCACAAGTATGAAGGAAGAAGCTAAATGGGATCTTCTAGACCGTATTCAAGAGAACACTGAAGCTTGAGAGAATGACAAAGGAAGAAAGTCAGGTATAAACTATGATTATGATTGCATTAAATCTTTTATGGGAACTGACGACTTCCGTGATATTAGCAATGAGTTTGGTCTTGATCTTCAAGTTCTTGCAATTTTTTTAATGCTTTTGCCTCTTATATTGAGATTCCCAAGAAAGAGTGGGACAAGTACCATGCTCCTTATAAAGACATTGTTACCCATGTTCCTGCCAGTGTAGAGGTTTGTATTGTTGATCCTAATTTGCCTGAAACTTATGTTGAGAAGATCCCTTTTCCCTCCAAGGTAAGGGAACACTCTATTATGGCTAGTGTGGTTAGCAAAAGCGCAAAGAAAACTGTAGGGTCCGATGAGTTTATTGATATTGAGCCTGTGGTAGCTATTGTGAAAGATCTTGTCACTAGAAATATAGAGGATGAGCATATTGTCTTTTGTGAAGACGCTACTAATATTGTTTCTCATCCTAAGAAAGTTAGACAAGCTAGTGTCCCTATGCTTTCTGTTAAAATTGGTAGTCATAGCTATTATGGTTTATGTGATATTGGTGCTAGTTCCAGTGCTATTCCTTATGAGATTTACAGGGAAATTATGCATGAGATTGGTCCTTGTGAGCTTGAGGACATTGATGTGGTTATTCACCTTGCTAATATAGAGCAAGTTTGCCCCATTGGCATTGTAAGATATGTGGAGGTCCTTTGTGGTAAGATTGAATATCCTGCTGATTTTCTAGTACTTGGTAAAGAAGCTAGTAAAACCTATCCTATTATCGTTGGTAGACCCTTTCTGAACACTTGTGGGGCTATCATAGATTGTAGGAAGGAAAACGTTTTGACTAAATTTGTTGGAGAGTCTTATGAGTTTAATTTTTCCAAATTTGCCAAAACTCCTTATGAAAATGAACTGCCTGATGAGGATTTCAGGGTTGAACAACTTTCTGCTATTTCTCTTGCTCCTAACAATGCCTTGTAGCAGTTCATGGAAGATCATGAAAGTGATGCCTTCATGAAGGAAAAAAAATTAGATTGATGAGGCTTTCCTTCGTCGGCCTGAGTTACTTAAGCATAATTTACCTGTGGAAGATTTGGGTACCACACTACCACCTAAAGGGGACCCTGTTTTCGAATTAAAACCTTTACCTCATGATCTTAAATATGATTATCTTGATGAAAATAAAATATATCCTGTTATTATTAGTTCTAAACTTTCAGGAAAGGAAGAAGAAAGGTTATTGGAGATATTGAAGAAACACCGAGGAGCTATGGGATATACTCTTGATGATTTGAAGGGGATTTCTCCTACTATATGTTAGCATGCTATTAATATAGAGCCTGATGCAAAACCAGTTGTTGAGCACCAACGTCGTCTAAATCCTAAGATGAAGGATGTGGTAAGAATGAGGTATTAAAACTCCTTGATGCTAGTATTATTTATCCTATTGCTGATAGTAAATGGGTTAGCCCTGTTCATTGTGTTCCCAAGAAAGGGGGAATAACTGTTGTGCCTAATGAGGATAATGAGCTTATACCCCAAAGAGTAGTAGTTGGGTATAGAATGTGCATTGATTTTAGAAAGATTAATAAAGTTACTAAGAAAGATCATTATCCTTTACCCTTTATTGATCAAATGCTTGAGAGGTTGTCCAAAAAGACTCACTTTTGCTTTCTTGCTGGTTATTCTGGGTTTTCTCAAATTGTTGTGAAAGCACATAACCAAGAGAAAACTACTTTCACTTGTCCCTATGGTACTTATGCTTATAGGCATATGCCTTTTGGTTTATGTAATGCTCCTGCTACCTTTCAGAGATGTATGTCTGCTATCTTTCATGGTTTTTGTGAAGAAATTGTAGAGGTTTTCATGGACGATTTTTCCGTCTATGGAACTTATTTTGATAACTATTTGCACAACCTTGATAAAGTTCTGCAGAGATGTGAGGAAACCAACCTTGTTCTTAACTAGGAGAAATGCCATTTCATGGTTAATGAAGGGATTGTTCTTGGACACAAGATCTCTGAAAGAGGCACTGAAGTTGATAGAGCCAAAATTGAAGCAATTGAGAAGATGCCTTGTCCTAGAGATATCAAAGGTATTCGTAGTATCCTTGGTCATGCTGGTTTCTATA
The DNA here is from genome assembly GCA_023614405.1 of Avena insularis. Lineage (NCBI taxonomy): Eukaryota > Viridiplantae > Streptophyta > Magnoliopsida > Poales > Poaceae > Avena > Avena insularis. The sequence continues at coordinate 20,772,716 of CM042689.1, read as the reverse complement.
GGAGGTTTATTAAAGATTTATCCAAAATTTCAAACCCCTTACTAATCTTCTTCAAAAAGATGTACCTTTTGTTTTTGATGATGATTGTAAGGAAGCTTTTGAAACTTTGGAGAAAGCTTTGACAACTGCTCCTATAGTCCAACCACCTGATTGGAGTTTACCTTTTGAAATTATGTGTGATGCTAGTGATTTTGCTGTGGGTGCTGTCCTGGGACAACGTGTTGACAAGAAGTTAAATGTCATTTATTATGCTAGCAAGACTCTGGATGCTTCTCAAAAGAATTATGCTACTACTGAAAAGGAGTTCTTAGCTGTAATATTTGCTTGTGATAAGTTTAGACCTTATATTGTTGATTCCAAGGTTACTATTCATACTGATCATGCAACTATTAAATACCTTATGACGAAGAAGGACACTAAGCCTAGGCTTATAAGGTGGGTGTTGCTTTTGCAAGAGTTTGATATGCATATTATGGATAGGAAAGGTGCTGATAATCCTGTTGCTGATAATTTATCTCGTTTGGAAAACATTTCTTTTGACCCTTTGCCTGTTAATGATAGTTTTCCAAATGAGCAGTTAGCTGCAATAAGGGTAAGTCCGCATGAGAGTCCTTGGTATGCTGATTATGCTAACTTTATTGTTTCCAAGTACTTGCCTCCAACCTTTATAGGTCAACAAAGAAGGAAGTTCTTTTATGATCTAAGGCATTACTTTTGGGATGACCCACACTTATATAAAGAGGGAGTAGATGGTATTATGCGAAGATGTGTCCCAGAATTTGAACAACAAGAGATATTGAGAAAATGTCATGGCAGTGCTTATGGAGGACATCATGCTAGGGATAGGACCGCACAAAAGGTTTTACAATCTGGATTTTATTGGCCTACCTTTTCTAAAGATGCAAGGAAGTTTGCCTTATCATGTGATGAATTCCAACGAGTAGGTAACATCTCTAGACGCAATGAAATGCCTATGAATTATTCCCTTGCTATTGAACCTTTTGATTGTTGGGGATTTGACTTTATGGGGCCTTTTCCTCCTTCAAAAGGGTATACTCATATTCTTGTTGTTGTTAACTATGTTACAAAGTGGGTAGAAGCCATACCTACAAACAGTGTTGATGGTAAGACCTCTTTGAAAATGCTTAAAGATGTCATTTTTCCTAGGTTCAGTGTGCCTAGATATCTCATGACTGATGGAGGCTCTCATTTTATTCATGGTGGTTTTAGAAAAACTCTCGCTAAGTATGATGTAAACCACAGAATAGCTTCAGCTTATCACCCCCAAACTAGTGGGAAAGTAGAGGAAATTAAATCTATCTTGCAAAAGACTGTCAATAGGTCTAGAAAAAATGGGCTAAAAATTTGAATGACGCTTTGTGGGCTTATAGAACTGCTTATAAAAATCCTATGGGGATGTCTCCTTACAAAATGGTCTATGGGAAATCTTGTCACTTGCCTTTAGAATTAGAACACAAAGCTTATTAGGAAGTGAAAGAGTTGAACAGAGACTTTAGACTTGCTGGTGAAAAAAAACTACTCAACTTAAGTAATCTAGATGAGTGGAGAGGTGAAGCTTATAAAAATGCTAGGCTCTTTAAGGAAAAAGTGAAAAGATGGCATGATAGGAGAATTCTCAAAAGGGAGTTCCATGTTGGTGAGAAAGTTCTTTTGTATAGGTCTCGTCTCAGATTTTTTGCAGGGAAACTACTCTCAAAATGGGAAGGACCTTTTGTCATCAAGGAAGTGTACCGTTCAGGTGCCATCAAAATTTCTTCTCTGAAGGATGACACAACACAGGTGGTGAATGGTCAAAGACTAAAACATTATATTTCTGGAGATTCTTATAAAGAAGATGTGGATGTTATTCAAATGACAACTCCAAAAGAATTTATTAGAAGCCAAACACCAAAAACTGCTGAGTTCGTCTTTGAATAGGTAAAAGTAGTGAAAACAGAAGGTTTGTGAAACCCCAATATTTTTATATTTTTGATGTTTTTAATACATAAGGGAAGTTACGAGATGAAACTGAAGAGGAAACAGAGCCTGGGGTGGACAAACCCACCCCAGGCGCGGGCCCAGCCTGGCCGCGCCTAAGGGGGGTGTTCCACCCCCGAGCTCCGACTCTACCTCATTTTCACGTCAAAACTTTCCTTCTGCATTGAAACTTCGTAATATATAACCCCTCGGGTTCCCCGAGGTTCTTGCACCATGTTCTCGTCGTGTTTTCATTTCGATCTGTTTCTGTTAGGAAAATTCTCAGATTTGGAGCCTCAATGTCTTCCTCTGGATCACCCACGGAGGATTCCTCTACGGACGTCCTCAACCCGTACATGTATGAGTTGAGGATTCATCCCAAAGAGTTGATCCTCAAAGAGGGAAAGGTGCAGATGAAAGAAGTTCAAGGCCCTAAAGGAGAGGGCGGTCTGGAAGACCGGATGGAAGCGTTGGAACAAGAAGTTTTCAGGTACAAGAAGATGGCGGAACGCGAAGTGGATGTTATTCACAAGATAAGTTCAGAACTCATCACCAAGCACGAGGGAGAAGTTGCTAAGCTTCGAGAAGAGATCTTGTCACTCCGTCAGACCACCAATCAATTGCAAGCACAACTCTATGACATACAGAATCATAACTGTGAGTATGAGGCTAGATTTGATCGCATAAGCTCTACTGCTAGTTTCAGGATTGCAGAGACACGGACATCCTTTTTGGATGGGGAACCATTACCCTGGAAGTTCTATGATGACAAGAGAACACCCCCGTCACCAAAGGTGTAATTCGTCATCAGGTTTGGCATCCCCTTGGCTTGTTCCAAGCTTGGGGGAGTGTCGCGGTATCACCACCATTATCTTTTATCTTTTAACTTTTTAGTGGATTCATATCTGTGGTAGAGAGGTTATCTTATAGTTTGGTTTGCATGTGGAAGTATCTCTCCTTTAGTTGATTATCTATGTATCCCTTGGTGTGAGTGCCTTTATTGAATATTAATGAGAAGTCTCATCTTTTACTTTTTGCACTTCTTATTTTAGTTTGCAATCTCTATTATATGATGGATCTTGCTGATCAGTATTGGCACCACTTTGGGATCATCAAGTGGATCTAAATTGGTTTTGGCAAACCGAGTTATGGTCAGTGGCATTAGTTTCAAAGAAAAAGAAAGAAATAAAAAGCTTACATGTATTTGGTATCATTTGTTTTATTTCTTGTTGGCTCATAAGCTTAGTATTCTTTATTTATGATTCTTTTGTGTCTTCAAGGAAGATTGCATGTTTGGCTTTATTACTTGTATGTTTGCTTGTTTCTTTCAACTCTCTTGCTTGCTATCTAGGCTTTCTAGCCAAAAACCTATTTTGAGAAGGCATACTTCTCATGTTTCCAAAACTCTTTGAACCCAAAACTTTTTGCCACTTGTGTCCACCATATCTACCTAGTAGCTTTTGCTATTCCAAGAAAATTCTCAAGCTTCATCTACCTTTCGAATTAAAAACTATTTTTTATGTGAAAACTAGTTAGTAAATCTCTCACGAACTTGATGGCACACCTTATTTACTTGCCCCTAATAGACTTGAACCATTGTGAACATCGAAGTTGTATATGCTTGCATCTATACGTTGGAATTAGCAGAATCGTGCTGTCACGGGGAAAGTTTTCAACATTGCACTTGTACTCTGTACTCAATTGATATCGTGCTCTTTTGTCTATGTCAACGGTGTGAAATAAAGAGGGAACTTGTAAGTCCATGGAGTTTGTATCCTGTTTTAGAGAAACGCTTGGGCTGCTAGCCTAAGCCATGCTTAATCATGGTGGAAACTTGCAGCATCACCATAGTGAGTCATCTATGAAGCTTCCTCAATAAAAAGCTATGCTTATAGTAAATAAAAAGATCGCTGAGATGCTCATTGTCTGCTTGCCTTTTCATTTTGGTTATGGGAAAGCTCTTGTACCATGTGCAAGGGGTACCCCATTGGCGGTTCTCAATGATATGCAAATACTTACAATGACAAGAACTTACCTGGGCCCAAAGTTGAGTATGGATGAGGAGTAGCCCTCATATTCAAGGACATGAGATTACCAACTTATATTTCTTCAAGCATATACTCCATATTTGTTCACTTTAACCTTAATCATCTCAAGATGCTTATGATAGGGGCAATGAGGCCTCAAAGCTAGTAAGTACCATAATATTTTGAAAGCTCTTTATGACTTGTAATCCCTGCTACCCTCAAAGAAGGTACCTTTCTCCCACTTCCAAGTTGAGTCAGTAAACCTACTTCCTCTCTATCTTCAGCAAGCTTTTGAGTTGTTGTGTTTCAAGCATTCATATGGTGATTTATTCAATCATGTTCTTTATCTTCCTTGTTTGCATAAAACTCTTATCTATTGAGTATTACTTTGAAAGCCTTCACTTATGAAAAACCTTTTTGAGCAAAGAGTGTTCCTGTTTTGAAACTTCTACAAAAAGCTTTTGTGAAACTGTTTACCAGGTGTTCTCTGACCAAGAACAAGTTTGCCAATTCCAATTATTATTTATCTTTATGCATCTCTATTGTGATTTCTATACTTTGTTGCAAGCTAAGTTATATAATGGTGAGTTGCTTTCTTCTATGAGTTGTGCAATGGTAAGTGTAGAGGTCCCAACCTTTAATAAGGTAGAGATCCCTGTGTTTACAATGCTAGTCCCTGGATCAATAGCTAGCATCCACAGTTTAAGATGTAATATCAAGAAACAAAGGTCATAGTACAACTTTATAACCAGGAATAAAATAATACATTACATCTTACATAGCTCATTTGGCTATCTCATTACAATGCAGCAAAAATAACAATAGCATGGAGTCCTTCATCTTCAAAGTGCCACATGCAATCATGTTGGTTGTAGACTTGTAATACTATTCAACACACTTCACTAACATTAAACAAACCTGCAACATAATAAGTTATAGCCACAAGGGTCAATACATTTGAATTTTATTGGCAAGTGATACTGTGGTAGAATAGTGGTATCTATCATCTATATGCATTTGGCTTAGTGGAGCTTAGGCTTGCTTTGCTCAAAATAGATTTTCCTTATCATTTGAAAACACTAAGTTTTTGTTTGTCAAAATCACCCAAGGCATCTACCAATAGAAATTGGTGATCCTTTAACCCTTGTTCAACCACAAGTTTTTAACTTTGAAATTGGGATGAGGAGATTCTTGATAGCTTCCATGTCTTGATGATCAAATTGTCCATTGTCAGGGACACGGCTAAGTACTTAGATTTTACTCTCTCGAGAGGTGGTGCACTTTCCTTACAAGACTCGACATGCATCGAGACAAGATCTTTCAGAAGCCTTCCCTTAGACCATAATGGACACGTTCCCAAACCTATCACCCCTACCACCAACTGTCCATCTGGCTAAGTTATTGCAACCTATATGATCCAGGCAAAGCCCATAATGCCATGTGGCTGCACTTGAAGCTTCTCAACATTTGACATCTCAAATCTCTTTGTTCCTGGGTGGCTTTCCACAAGTGAGATACACTAGGGTAGGCCATAAATATGGGCCCTGTGTAACCACTCAACATAACCCATTCACAACCATTCCACCCAGGTGATTCATTCACATAGTTGTTTTATTAAACAAACACAAGTCATGGACTTAGAAATATTTCATAGCATGAATATAATCCATCCTTGTTTTCTACTAGCTAAGCTAAGATGATAGTAGTAGGGATCTTAACTTAGGTAAAATTCTACTGAGGCATCATCTACTAGGATTTCCCATGGCATAGCATACTTAGTAAAATTCCATGCAAGTCCTACTCAAAATATCACTAATGCATAGTGAAAATAATGGGACAAAAGTATGAAGCACCACTTGCCTTTTTGGTAGAGAATATAGATTCACTCCTTGATCTTGAAATGGTCACACTCTTCAAAGTTCACTACAATTCAATCAAGGAAGCAAATATTCAAACTATTATTCAAACAATTCACCACATAAAATAAAGAAAACAAAACAATGCATGCAAGCATGCAATAGATGGTTTTATTTTTAAAGATGGTTTCTAATAGGCTATAACCATTTTAAAACACCTATTGGTCATTTTTAAAAGTGGCAATAACTATTTAAAATCAAGTTAGTGAAAATGGCCATTTAAATCATTTTTGTTTTGCTAGAAATTATTTAAATCAAAGTAATAATTTCTAGTGTTTGACAAATATATTTTTAAACACAAATATTAGTGTTTTAATGTCAAGTGTTTAATATTAAACCATTTGCAAAAGGTTTTACCTATAACCCTTCTTTAAATCAAAGCAATATTTTATTTTGTTGGAAATGCCTTTAAACAAAGTAATAATTTTCTAGGGTTCACCAAAAATATTTTAAAATCCCAAAACTTGGTGTTTAGGGTCAGAGAGTTTAAATCAAATCCTCTAAGGTTTTACTGAAAAAGCATTTTTAAACCATATTCAACATTTTTATTTAACTAGAAATGCTTTTATTCATAGATTTATTCCCTAGTATCAAATAATATACTTTTAAATCTACAAGTTGGTTTCTATGGTCAGTAGGTTCAAAAAAATCCATTTACAAAAGATTTTACCCTCAAAACATTTTTAGAATAAATTTTATACTCCAAAGATGCCTACACATGTTTCTGCAAAAACAACTAATTTTCCAGAAGCAAAACACTAAACAAAGGGCATGGTTGGAAAGTATTCTTTTTTTCTGATTCCAATGATATAAAGTTTGCAAAATTTGGACGTGTAGATTAAAAGTGATGAATTTTATAAAATCAAACATCTAATAGAATATTTTTGTTTTTAAAACAACAGCTAGGGCCACGTGTCTTGTTTTCATTGGAGCGTACCAGTTCTCACAGATTGACTAACGTGGGCTGTTAGATCTAAAGCGTATCGCACGGCTTAGATTTATCCTTACCTTTTCGATAAGTTAATATATCATATCCGTAAGATCGAAATCTAACGGCCCTAATAGAATTAACCATAAACGGGCGCTGCTGCAATGGTGGCTGGTGGCGGCACGCTCGGGCGGCGATGTTGCTGGCGATACAGGAAGCGAGAGAGAGAGGGAGATGGCTCACAGTGTTCGCAGTGGTGTGGCGAAGCTCAAGGCGGTCTTCGGAGAGTAGGGGGCGCACGAGGATGTTGACAATTGCTCACCGGAATTCCTTCTGACGACGGGCGTGTTCTAGCATTGTCGAAGATGAACCTATAGGGCGCGCTAGGACACGAGACAGGCGACATTAGATGCGCGAAGGAACGTAGATTGCAGTGGTATTTTCCAGAGAGAGAGGGTAGGATGGGGCTTACGAGGAGGGTCGACGGAGTTGATGTAGTCGATGGTGGCGCTCTGTCGGAGACGTTGCTGAGCCTCTGGGGCACACACGGGCAACAGGGATCAAGGGGAGGTGTGGGCTGGCCAGAATTCGCCGGAAAGTTCGTCGCGGTCACTGGCGTTGCGAGCAACAATTGCAGCAGCCTGGTGGCTCATAGGCATAGGAGTTTGAGGGGAAAGGTAGAGGGGACAGGGGCGATTTATCGTGCGTGATTGCTGACGGAGTTACTCGTGGCATTTAGGCGAATTTAAGTGTGCGGGATTAAGGCAGAAACGGGCGAGAAGGGGAGGAAGAACGAGTCGCTCGGGTGAAGACGAAGGGCTGACAGGTGGGACCTGGGCGTCAGCGAGGTAAGGCAGTCATGCATGGGGTCTGGTTGCCAGTGACAGAGCGGGTGCACGTTTGAGTGAGAAAGGGGCTCGCGGGGTAGAGTGAGGTGGGCTGCGAGTTGGGCAAGATAGGGTTAGCTGGGCTAGGCTGCTTCTTTTTATTTTTTTCTCTTTTCTCTTATATTTTCTTTTTCTTTTGCTGTTTTCATTTTCTGTTTTGAATTTGTTCAAACAATTCAAACAACCATTTGAATTCAGAACCTTCCAAACTTTTCAGTAAGCTTTTATTATTGTTCAAACATGTATTTTAAAGACCATTTTTGGAATAATTCTTTTATTCATTTATGGTTTATTATCTATTTATAATAGGCACTTGCCTTTATTCAAATAAAATTTTAATTATAATTTCAAACTCTTATTTGAATTCTATTTTTCATCAAACCTTTTTCAGTAGGTTTTATTTATTCAATAGTATGTTAAATAATTCATTTGAATTATTTAGAATATTTTAATATGGTTTATTAATCATTTAAATTGGGCATTTGGCTTTATTCCAATAAAATCAAATATTGTTTTAATTCCATATAAATTTTATTTAAATGATTCTTTTATTCCATTTAAGTTAATTAAATAACTTTTATATCCACCTTGGGAAATTTCTATTTATTATTTTCTCATGATTTAATTATTCATTTACATTAGGGATTTTATCTTCATTCAAATATAATTAGAATATGGTTTAATCCCATATACTTTTATTTGATTATTATTTATCCCTTCATTTTATTTGAGTTTTGATTATCCTTATTCGATTTGCTTATGTATTTAATTTAATTTGTCTTCTAAATAATTTCTTTGGGATTTATTATTTAGTTTAGGCAATTTGTCTTTATTTAAATAAAATTGGATATTGTTTAATCCATATGTTTTTATTTAAATAATATTTTATTCCTTTCTATTATTTAATAAACTTTCATTTTATTTGTTTATGGATTTGGCCAAGATTTAATTTGGCTTTTAAATATTCCTTTTTTATTTATTTGTTTCTTAATCTTATAAAATCCATATCTTTTTATTTATAGATACAAAATTGGTGATTCCAATTTGTATAATTTTATTTAATATTTATCAATCTTTTTAAATCCTTTTAGTATTAATTATTCACAGTTTGTTATGGATTTTAGATAGGGGCTTTATTAGCTTTGAAAATTAATTCCTTTCATCTTATTAAATTCATAAGTTTTTATATATGGCTCCAAATTAAATGAAACCAATTTCTATGGTTTTATAATATTTTTGTTTGTCATTTTGATCACTTATAAATGTTTGTTGAAAAATTTTATATGGATAAAATCCATAGTCTAGAGGTATCTTGTAAAAGATTTTTTTCCATTAGGGTTTTGGTTTACTTTTCCAAATGTTTAATTTTCAAGATACCTTCATTGATGAATGCATTCCACTTGATTGAAATTTGTTGGATTCCTTTTTATTCAAATTTTTTCAAGAAGGGTTTTGATGTTTCCATTTATAAACAAAAAGTTTCTTTTCACCCTAAATTTCAACAATTTTTTCTATTTTCTTTACTTATTTTTCACATTTCAAATTTTGGAAATTTTTGGGATGTGACAGTAAGTGTGATGCTTCTTGTTCGTATTATTTTATCGACACTTCACTCCATAAACCTATGGACATGTTTACTGAGCTCAGTATTAGCTTGGGGACAAGCGAAGTCTAAGCTTGGGGGAGTTGATACGCCCAATTTGCATCACCATTCTATATCATAATTTACCTCTATTCATTGATATTTGTCTTATTATGAGGTATTACTTATGGCTTTTCATCTGTTTATGCATGTTGGATGATTCTTGGAGGATGGACTATCGGGGTATGGATTCTGATGGAAAAGAAGGCGTTTCAGTGCAATTTTGCGAAGATCAGAAAAATACCAGAAAAATATGGAAACATATTATTTTACCAGAAGACAAAGGAAGCCATAAGGAGGGACGAAGTGGGGCCTCAGGGGGCCCACACCCCCTAGGCACGGGCCCACCTGACTCCACGCCTAGGGCAGGTGTGGCCCACCTTCCTGGCCTCCGACTCCGCCACTTCGCCTATATCTTCCCTTCGAAACCCTAAGGCTCAGGGGGCGACCGCAAATAGATTTCTGTCGCCTCTGGGGGGCGGAAAACACCAAGAGAGAAAGATCTCTCAAGCAGACAGATTTCTGCCGGGGGAATTACTTCCCGGAGAGGAGAGACCGTCGCCATCAACACCGTCATCAAGCTAGGCTTCATCGGAATCATCATCATCATCCACACCATCATCTCCACCAGCACGATCACCACCACTCCGTCCCGCTGTAACAATTGTGTTGGATATTGCTTTAGTTCTTAGGGGAAACTTTCCCGGTGTTGATTACTATTGTAGTTGATGCTTGTGAGTGGAACCATTGGATTATTGTTTATGTTCAGATTGTTATCCATTACCATATCATCTTTGATCTTGATCCATATGATGTCTTATGAGTAGTTCGTTTAGTTCTTGAGGACATGGGAGAAGTCATGTTGTTAGTAGTGAATCTGTGATGAGTTATTATTCAATGGTTTAGTATTTAAGTTGTGGTGCTATTCTTCTAGTGGTGTCATGTGAACGTCGACTACATGATACTTCACCATTTATGGGCCTAGGGGAATGCATTGTGTATTTGGCTACTAATTGTGGGGTTGCCGAAGTGACAGAAACCTGAACACCCGTTAGGACACCTTTGCACAAGGGGGCGTAGGATCTTAGAGTTTAAGGCTATGGTTAGATTTATATCTTAATTACTTTCATTTAGTTACAGATGTTTGCAGGGGGTTTAATCACAAGTATGTATTAGTCCTAGGAAGGGCAGTATGTTAGCACAGGTTCACCCACACAACACTTATAAACACCATAGAAGAGTACTCAGCTATTTGAAGCGAAAGCACTTGACAGAATTCCCATGTGTCCTCGAGAATGTTTGGTCCTTATAAGTATTTCCACTGGCGTGTCCTTTGCTAAGAAAGGATTGGGCCACTTGCTCCGTTTGTTCGTTACTTCTATTACCTGATCCTTGTTTTGTCGCCTTGTCAGAAAAACACTAAAAATCAGTTTGCGAAGTATTCACAGGGACTTCCTGCTCCATACCACTGTTCAGCACCTTCTGCTCCTCATTGGGATCGACACTCCTATTTATCAAAAGTACTACGATACACCCCCTATACTTGTGGGTCATCACACCTCTAGTGAATTATGGACCCCGGTCCAATCGTTACCATAGATACATCTTCCACTATTACTTGTTTACTTGCTACAAACCAACATTACCTTCCACACCATACATTTAATCCTTTTTATAGCAACCGGTGAGATCGACAACCTCACTGTTAGTTGGGGCAAAGTCTTGAGTTTGTGTTGTGCAGGAATCCGTGTTGCTTGCAACACCTGTGTGACGTTTGCTTCCTCCTACTGGTTCGATAACCTCGATTTCTTACTGAGGGAAGACTTGTTGTTGTGGGTACTTCAAATAAAACCAAACCTAGAGAGGAAATTAAGATACCCATACCCTTTAAGCTTGTTGGGATGCATGAAGCCTTTGAAAAGAATTTTGATTGGATTGTTCCTGAAAATCCTTTTGATGAAAGTAGTGAACCAAATAGAGATGAGAAGGGATCCTCCAAAAATCATTTGGATGAGATACCCTTCATAGTTGAAGAGTTTGCTAGTATTGATGTTAATGCTTCTTCATTTGAAAATACTTGATTTCTTGCTTCTTATGCCTAACTTAATGTAGGGTTCGCAGCATATAAAACAAAAAAATTCCTACGATGGGAACAACTATGTACCAAGATCTATCTATCAAATACAAACAACGGACAGATGTATATCTGTAGAGAACATACCCTTGAAGATCGACAAAGCGCAACGAGTTAAACTCGTGGTTGATGTAGACGATCTCTTGCCGATCTCAAGATCGAGAGGAAGTCCTTAGCACCGCAACTTAGCGGCGCATTCGTGCTCCCGCACACTTATGAGGCACCGAGCAACCTCTGCCTCATCGCTCCAACGATGCAGCGGAAGCACAACTCTTTATTGCCGAATAACCACCGGGAACATGTATCTCGCTAGTCCGAGACCATGGGGGATAAATACTAGAGGGGGAGAGAGATCCTTCACGAGGAGGTGTGAGTGAGAAGTGAGGAGGGGGTGCCTTTTATAGGAGAGGGGGGGACCCAATGGGGTGGCCGGTGCATGGGGGATGCCCCCTTGCCCTCCCCTCATTCATGTGGGTGGACACTCCACTCACAAAAATCCTTTCAATTCCCTCCACTCAAAATCCCACTCAAATTCCCATTAAATTTCCACCAAATTTAATGCAAACTCTCATTAAATAAAACTCCTTTTACTTATTCAGAATTTTGTCAATTACTTTAATGACAAACATTCACATATAACCCCTTGCTAGTATTTCATTTCACATGCAAAAACACTTTCTACAATTTCACCCGAAAACCCGTTTCGGTATCTAGTGAAATAAATTCCTGCGCTTGTTATTCTTTTCGGCATGAAACTTTTGCTCCAAATGGATGTCGGTGTCTCTTAAGTGTGCCACCCTACGGTTCGCGAATAATGCGGACATGATCGAGACCCCCCTCCGATCAATAATCAGAAGCGGGATCTGGAGACCCATAATGACTCCCACACATTCAATGATGACTTTTTTGTGATCGTTAGAACCTTTTACGCTAGTATCTTAATCCTTTTGTTTCGTGATATATTACATGTCCGAGAATCGATCATCGGTATCTCCATACCTAGTTTGATCTCGTTACTGACATGTACTCTTTTCTTGTTCCCGTGATATAACATTCTAGTGATCAAATCACTTGCTTGCAAGCTAATCAATGTGATATCACCGAGAGGTCCTAGAGCATATCAATCCGTCATCGGGATGAACAAATTCCACTCTCTATCCATGGGCCTCAACATAACACTTTAGTAGTACTGAACCCATCTTTATAAGCACCCTGTTACGGTGTGACGTTTGATGTTATCAAGATACTCTTCCGGTGTTAGTGATTGACATGATCTCATGGTCTAAGGATTAGGATCACTTCGTATGTTGTTATAGCAATATAAACTCAATGACTTTGATTGTAATGCTATACTTCAGATGAATGTTCATCACACCATTACACTAATGTTGTGATCTTGTTATTAATAACATCCAATGTCCATGATCAGGAAACCTTAAGCATCTTGTTAATCAACAAGCTAGTTTATGAGAGAGGCATAACTAGGAACTTTCTGTTTGTTTATTAAACACACATGTATTAATGTTTCCGTATTAATACAATTATAGCATGCAAAATAAACATCTATCATATATTGGAATATACATAATAAACACTTTATTATTGCCTCTCAGGGCATATTCCCTTCAGTCTCCCACTTGCACTAGAGACAATAATCTAGTTCATAGTGATGAATATAACACCCATGGAGTTCTGGTGTTGATCATGTTTTTCTCTAGGGATAGTTTTAGTTAATGGATCTACTACATTGAGATCTGTGTGTACTTTACAAATCGTTATATATCCAATCTTGACATGCTCGCGGATGGAGTGAAACTGGCGCTTAATATGCTTGTAATTCTTGTGAGACCTTGGTTCTTTCACATTGGCAATGGCACCATTGTTGTCACAATAGATCACCATTGGGTCCAACGCACTCGCAACCACACCTAGTTCGGATATGAACACTCCTTCATCCAAACCACTTCCTGAGCCACTTCCGAAGCGGCAATATATTCGGCCTCCGTTGTTGATCCCGCCACCACATGTTGTTTGGAACACCTCCAACTAACCGCTCCGCCATTCATGAGAAATACGTATCTGGATTGAGAATTAGAGTCATACAGATCGGTGTCAAAGCTTGCGTCGACATAACACTTAGCGACGAGCTCTTATTCACCTCCATACACAAGAAACATATCCTTAGTTCTTCGCAAGTACTTAAGGATATTCTTGACCGCTATCCAGTGTTCCGAACCTGGATCCGATTGGTACCTACTAGTCAAACTAATAGAATGTGCACATCCGGTCTTGTACATAGCATGGCGTACATTATAGAGCCTATGGCGGAAGCATAGGGGACTTTGTCCATTATCTCTCTTTCTTCCGCCGTAGCCGGACTTTGAGTCTTACTCAATGTCTTTCCTTGCAACATAGGTAAGAACCCCTTCTTACTTCCGTCCATTTTAAACTTCTTTAAAATCTTATCAGGGTATGTACTTTGCGATAGCCCTATTAGGCTCCTAGATCTATCTCTATAGATCTTTATGCCTAATATGTATGACGCTTCACCTAGGTCCTTCATTGAAAATTTGCTGTTTAGATAACTTTTAACACTGTTTAAAAGATCTATATCATTTCCGATCAATAATATGTCATCCACATATAATATCAGAAATGCCACATTGTTCCCACTCACTTTCTTGTAAATACAAGCCTCTCCATAAGTTTGGAAAAATCCAAACTCTTTGATCACCTCATCAAAGCGGAGATTCCAACTCCTTGATGCTTTCTTCAATCCATAGATGGATCGCTGAAGCTTGCACACCTTGTTAGCATCCTTAGGATCGACAAAACCCTTTGGTTGTATCATATACAACTCTTCTTCAATATTACCATTGAGGAACGCGGTTTTGACATCCATCTACCATATATCATAATCAAAATATGCAGCAATTGCTAACATAATCCTAACTGACTTTAGCATCGCTACGGGAGAGAATGTCTCATCGTAGTCAACTCCTTGAATTTGTCGAAACCCCTTTGCGACAAGTCGAGCTTTATAGACGGTCACATTACCATCAGCATCAGTTTTCCTTTTGAAAATCCATTTATTCTCCACGGCCTTTCGCTCGTGAGGTAAGTCCAACAAGTTCCAAACTTGATTTTCATACATGGATTCCATCTCGGATTTCATGGCTTCTAACCATTTGTTGGAATCCGGGATCATCATCGCTTCTTCATACGTCGCAGGGTCATAAATTTCATCAACCATGAAATTCATAACAGGGTTTCCGTTCAGCTCGGGAGCTGCACGCATCCTGCTAGACCTGCGAGGTTCGGTAGTACTCTCTTTCGGAGTTTCAGGATCATTATCATTAGTTCCCTCTTCAACTTGTGAAGCCAACTCCAGAACGACTTCCGGCACTGCGCTATGCGCCATACTTTGAAGAGAAGGTTCAATAACCTCTTCGAGTTCTACCTTCCGACTACTCAGACCTTTCGCGAGAAACTCTTCTCTAGAAAGGATCCATTCTTGGCAACAAAAACCTTGCCCTCGGATTTGTGATAGAAGGAATACCCAATAGTTTCCTTAGGGTATCCTATGAAGACACATTTTTCCGCTTTGGATTCGAGTTTATCCGGTTGAAGTTTCTTCACATAAACATTGCATCCCCAAACTTTAAGAAAAGATAGCTTAGGTTTGTTTCCAAACCACAATTCATCTGATGTCTTTTCAGCAGTTTAGATGGTGCCCGATTTAAAGTGAATTCAGCAGTTTCTAGTGCATAACCCCAAAATGACAACGACAAGTCCGTCAGAGACATTATAGATTGAACCATATCCAATAAAGTATGATTAGGACGTTCCGACACACCATTTCGTTGTGGTGTGCCGGCAGGTGTGAGTTGTGAAACAATTCCACACTCTTTCATATGAGTGCTAAACTTGTAACTTAGATACTCTCCTCCATGGTCGGACCGTAGAAATTTGATCTTTCTATTATGATGATTTTCCACTTCACTCTGAAATTCCTTGAACTTTTCAAAGGTTTCAGACTTGTGATTCATCAAGTAGATATAACCATATCTACTCAAATCATCCGTGAAAGTAACAAAATAACGATATCCACCTTGCGCCGACACACTCATTGGACCACATACATCAGAATGTATGATTTCCAATAAATCTGTCGCTCGTTCCATTGAACAAGAAAATGACGTTCTAGTCATCTTGCCCATAAGGCATGGCTCACATGTATCAAATGATTCAAAATCAAGTGATTCCAAAAGTCCATCAGAATGGAGCTTCTTCATGCGTTTAACGCCAATATGACCTAGACAGCAGTGCCACATATATGCGGATATATCATCATTAAGTTTAATCCTTTTAGCATCAACATTATGAATACGTGTAACACTATTATCGAGATCCAACAGAAATAAACCATTCATCATCTGTGCATGACCATAAAAGATTTCATTCATATAAATAGAACAACCATTGTTCTTGGATTTAAATGAATAACCACTTCACATCAAACACGATCCAGATACAGTGTTCATGCTCAGTGCTGGCACCAGATAACAATTATTCAAGTTTATTACTAATCCCGACGGTAAGTGGAGAGGTAGCGTTCCGACAACGATCACATCAACACTTGATCCATTGCCAACACGCATCTTGACCTCACCCCTTGCTAGCGGTTGCTTGTTCCGCAGCCCCTTTGTTTGCCTTGCCGGCCTTCTTGTCTACCAATTACTTGGGGCAGTCGTGGCCAGTCCCCTTACAATAATAGCACTCGGTGTCAGACTTAGGGCCAACTCGGGGTTTCTTTTCAGACACGGCAATCGGCTTATCGCCCTTACTTCCCTTCCATTTACCCTTCTTGTCTTTCTTGAAACCAGTGTTCTTAATGATCATCAACACTTGTTGTTCCTTCTTGATCTCCACTTCTACAGTTTTAAGCATTGACAGAAGCTCGAGGAGAGACTTCTTCATGCCTTGCTAATACGTTCGAAATGTATCTATAATTTTTGATGCTCCATGCTTATTTAGTATCTACTTTTCTTTACTTTTCCACACTTTGAGGTGATTTTTACATGTTTTCTGGTACTAACCTACTAACAAGTTGCAACAGTGCCAGATTCCTGTTTTGTGCCGTTTTTGGTTTCAGAAAAGTTAGTAAAGAAATATTCTCGGAATTGGACGGGACAATGGACAAAGTCAATTACTTTCAGTGGGGAACAAGAAGTCCATAAGAGAGACGGAGGGGCCGGCCAGGGGGCCAGACCCACCCCAGGCGCGGGTGGGCCCCACCCCGTGCCTGGCTTGGTTTTGTGGCCCTGGCCGCCTCCTCGATCTCCCCTTCTCCTATAAGAAGCCCCCGATGCAGAAACCCTGAGCACCCGATCTGAAATCCACGAAACCATCTATAGTCGCCGCCACCATCGTCCCTAGATCGGGTGGATCGGAAGTTCTTCCCGGCACCCTGCCGGAGGCCTTCTCTCCGGTATGATGCGTGAGTAGTTCCACCTTGGACTATGGGTCCATGTAGTAGCTAGATGGTTGTATCTCCTCCTTTGTGCTTTCGTGTATAGATCTTGTGAGCTCCGTTCATGATCAAGATCTAATCGATTTGTAATCATGCATGTTGTGTTTGCGGGGATCCTGTAGAGGTCCCAACCTTTAACAAGGTAGAGATCCCTGTGTTTACAATGCTAGTCCCTGGATCAATAGCTAGCATTCACATTTAAGATGTAATATCAAGAAACAAAGGTCATAATACAACTTTATAACCAGGAATAAAATAATTCATTACATCTTACATAGCTCATTTGGCTATCTCATTACAATGCAGCAGAAATAACTATATAGCATGGAGTCCTTCATCTTCAAAGTGCCACAGGCAATCATGTTGGTTGTAGACTTGTAATCCTATTCAACACACTTCACTAACATCAAACAAACCTTCAACATAATAAGTTACAACCACAAGGGTCAATACATTTGAATTGTATTGGCAAATGATACTATGGTAGAATAATGGTATCTATCTTCTATATGCATTTGGCTAAGTGGAGCTTAGGCTTGCTTTGCTCAAAATAGATTTTCCTTATAAGTTGAAAACACTAAGTTTTTGTTTGTCAAATCACCCAAGGCATCTACCAATCATTGATTGAAGATCCTTTAACCCTTGTTCAACCACAAGTTTTTAACTTAGAAATTGGGATGAGGAGATTCTTGATAGCTTCCCTGTCTTGATGCTCAAATTGTCCATTGCCGGGGACACGACTAAGTACTTAGATTTTACTCTCTCGAGAGGTGGTGCACTTTCCCCACAAGACTCGACATGCATCGAGACAAGATCTTTCAGATGCCTTCCCTTAGACCAAATGGACGCGTTCCCAAACCTATCATCCCCTACCACCAATTGTCCATTTGGCTAAGTTATTGCAACCTATATGATCCAGGCAGAGCCCATAATGCCAAGTGGCTGCACTTGAAGCTTCTCAACATTTCACATCTCAAATATCTTTGTTCCTGGGTGGCATTCCACAAGTGTGATACACAAGGTTCACTAGTCCCCTGGCCTTGTGTAACCACTCAACATAAATCCATCCTTTCCATTCCACCTAGGTGATTCATTCACATAGTTGTTTTATTAAACAAAACACAAGTCATAGACTTAGAAATATCTCATAGCATGAATATAATCCACCCTTGTTTTCTACTAGCTAAGCTAAGCATGATAGTAGTAGGAATCTTAACTAAGGGAAAATTCTACTAAGGCATCATCTACTAGGATTTCCCATGGCATAGCATACTTACTAAAATTCCATGCAAGTCCTACTTAGAAATATCACTAATGCATAGTGAAAATAATGGGACATATGAAGGACCACTTCCCTTTTTGGTAGAGAATATAAGTTCACTTCTTGATCTTGCAATAGTCACACTCTTCAAATTTCACTACAATTCAATCAAGGCACAAATTCAAAACTAGCATTCAAACAATTCAACACATAAAATAATAAAAACAAAGCAATGCATGCAAGCATGCCAAATATTGTTTTATTTGGAAAAGTGGTCTCTAATAGGTCATAAACATTTTAAAACACCTATTGGTCATTTATAAAAGTGGCAAAACCATTTGATATTAAGTTAGTAAAAATGGCCACTTTAAATCCCTTTTGTTTTGCTAGAATTGATTATATTTCAAAGGATAATTTCTAGTTTTAGACAAAATGTTTTTAAACATCAATATTAATGTTTATGGCCATAATGTTTTAAAACAATTCCATTTGCAAAGGGTTTCATCCAAAATCCATTTTTAAATCAAAGCAACATTTTATTTTGTTGGAAATGCTTTTAAACAAAGTAATAATTTTCTATGGTTCATCAAATATATTTTTAAATCCTAAAACTTGGTGTTTAGGGTCAGAGAGTTTAATTCAAACCATTTTCAAAAGGTTTTACTCAAGAATCATTTTTAAAACATATTCAACATTTTTATTTAACTAAAAATGCTTTAGTTCAAAGGAATAATTCCTAAGTGTCACAAAATATATTTTTAAATCCAAAAGTTGGTTTCTATGGTCAGTAGGTTCAAAACAATCCATTTACAAAAGATCTTACCCTAAAAAAATATTTTATAATAAATTTTATACAGAAATATGCCTACACATGTTTGTGCAAAAACAACCAATATTACAGAAGCAAAACACTAAACAAATGGCATGGTTGGATAGAATTTTTTTTCCTAATTCCATTGATATAAAGTTTGCAAAATTTGGATGTGTAGATTTAAAGTTATGAATTTTTCAAAATCAAACATCTAATAGATTCATTTTTGCTTTTAAAACGAGTCACTGGCCACGTGTCTTGATTTAATTAGAGCGTACCGGTTCGGCTGGATCGAGTGCTGTGGTGCGTTGGATTAAAATCAGATTGTGCGGCATAGATGCAAACTTAACGGTTTGTTTAAGTAATCTATCACGTCCACAGGATCTAAATCGAATGGCGCACAAAAGATTGACCAGAGTTGGGCGGCTCTGCGACGGTGGCTGGCGGCGGCGCGCTCAGACGATGACAGTGCCAGCGATATAGGAAGCGAGAGAGTGAGGCGAGAAGCTCACCGAGTTCGCCGTGGAGTGCTGATGCTCAACGTTGTTGCGGTTGTCGAAGGGGCGCTCGAGGTCGACTGGGATTCCTCGCCGAAGTAGCTCCTGGCGACTGGTGCTCTCTGTTGAAGACGGAGGCGATGCTATGGACCGCGCTAAGACAAGTAGAGGGTTGCGTTAGATGCGCACGATGCTGGGGATCACACACGTATTGTAAGGTTCCCAACCTTTAATAAGGTAGAGATCCCTGTGTTAACAATGCTAGTCCCTGGATCAATAGCTAGCATCCACAGTTAAGATGTAATATCAAGAAACAAAGGTCATAATACAACTTTATAACCAGGAATAAAATAATTTATTCCATCTTACATATCTCATTTGGCTATCTCATTACAATTCAGCAGAATATAGCAATAGCATGGGGTCCTTCATCTTCAAAGTGCCACAGGCAGACATGTTGGTTGTAGACTTGTAATCCTAATCAACACACTTCACTAATAACAAACAAACTTGCAACATAACAAGTTATAGCCACAAGGGTCAATACATTTGAATTGTATTGGCAAGTGATACTATGGTAGTATAGTGGAGTCTATCATCTATATGAATTTGGCTATGTGGAGCTTAGGCTTGCTTTGCTCAAAATAGATTTTCCTTATCATTTGAAAACACTAAGTTTTTGCTTGACAAAATCTTTCCCAAGGCATCTCCCAATAGAAATTGGTGATCCTTCAACCCTGGTTCAACCACAAGATTTTAACTTAGAAATTGGGATGAGGAGATTCTTGATAGCTTCCATGTCTTGATGCTCAAATTGTCCTTTGCCAGGGACATGGCTAAGTACTTAGATTTTACACTCTGTAGAGGTGGTGCACTTTCCCCACAAGACTAGGTTTCACCAAGACAAGATCTTTCAGAAGCCTTCCCTCAATCCCCTACCACCAACTGTCCATTTGGCTAAGTTATTGCAACCAATATGATCCAGGCAGAGCCCATATTGCCAAGTGGCTGCACTTGAAGCTTCTCAACATTTGACATCTCAAATCTCTTTGTTCTTGGGTGGCATTCCACAAGTGTGATACACAAGGTTCACCAGTCCCCTGGCCTTGTGTAACCACTCAACACAAACCATTCCTTCCATTCCACCCAGGTGATTCATTCACTTAGTTGTTTTATTAAACAAAACACAAGTCCTCAGACTTAGAAATTTTTTCCATAGCATGAATATATATTCCTCCCTTGTTTTCTACTAGCTAAGCTAAGCATGATAGTGGTAGGAATCTTAACTTAGGAAATTCTACTAAGGTTTCATCTACTAGGATTTCCCATGGCATAGTTTATACTTAGCAAAATTCCATGCATGTCCTACTTAGAAATATCACTAGTGCATAGTGAAAATAATGGGATAAAAGTATGAAGCATCACTTGCCTTTTTGGTAGAGAATATAAGTTCACTCCTTGTCTTTGCAATGATCACACTCTTCAAATCACTACAATTCAATCAAGCAAGGCATAATTTCAATCCACCATTCAAGCAACATCACATAAAATAATAGAAACACAACAATGCATGCAAGCATGCCAAACTTTGTTTTATTTACAAAAGTGGTTTATAATTGGTTATAAACATTCTAAAACACTTTATTGGTCATTTCATAAAGTGACAAAACCACTTGCAAAAGATTCTATCTATAAACCATTTTTAAACCAAATCATTATTTTATGTGGTTAAAAATGTCTTTAGCAAAGTAATAATTTTTATAGGGTTCACCAAATATGTTTTCAAAACATAAAACCTTGTGCTTAGGGTCAGAGAGTTTAAATCAAAACCTTTCTCAAAGGTTTTCTTCAAAAAGCCTTTTTAAACCATAATCAACATTTTTATTTGGCTAGAAATGTTTTAAATCAAAGATTCATTCTTTTGCTTTACCAAATACATTTTTGAAACCACCATTTGATTCCTAGGGTCAGTAGGTTCAAAACAAACCATTTGCCAAAGATTTTATCCCCAAAATCATTATAGAACAATTTTTATATTCTAAACATGCATACACAAGTTTCTGCAAAAACAATCAATTTAACAGAAGCATTTTACTAAACAAAGTGCATGGTCAGAAATTACTTGTCTTGCTAAATCCATTGATATAAAATTTGCAAAATTTGGACGTGTGGTTTGAAAGTTATGAATTTTTCAAATTGGCACATCTAATAGAACAATTCTGTTTTAAATCAAACCAGCAGGGACACGTGGCTGCTTCTCATTCGTTTGTACCGCTTCGGTTGGATCGACAGACAACAGCCGTTAGATCTAAAGTGGATCATGCGGCACAGGGGAAAGCATACCCCTTCGTTTAAGTTTCTTTCGTGAGCGTTGGATCTAAATCCTACGGTTGTCGATCAAGCAACCATCAATCGGCATTTGCGGCAATGACGGTGGCGCGGTCGACGGCGGCGGTAGAGGAAGCAAGGGAGAAGAAGGAGATGCTCACCAGAATCGCGGGATCGTGGTGAAGCTCAAGGTACTCGCGAGGAGGCAAGGGGCGCACGAGGATGATCTGAATCGCTCGCCAGAGTTCTTGCTGCCATTAGGTGCTCTCTATTGAAGACGGTGGCGAGGCTACGGTGCACGCCAGAGAGAAATAAAAGTGGTGTTATATGCGTAGGGTCGTGGCGAGTATGCGCGTGTGAAAGAGAGGGAGAGGGGAGGTCTGGTCTTACCAGCAGTGCTCGTCGGAGCGGAGGCAGACGATGGCGCTGCACTGGCGGAGACGTTGTCGAGCTTGCAGGGCATGCGCGGGCAAGCTGACGATATGGAAAGGTCCGCCAGGAGAGGGGGAACAAGTTCGTGTGCGCCAGGGAGCAAGGGGGGCGTGGGCTGGCCTGAATTGCCGCGGATGTTCGTCGGAGACAGGGGGTCATCACGAGCAATACGGGCAGCCTGAGGGCTCCGGTGGTGTGGCGTCTGGGGGAAAAGAGGGAGAAGAGGGAGGCGTTTAAGGGAGCATGGTCGCGGAGAGGTTTTACTGCGGTGTTAACGCGAATTGATTCGATCCTTAAAAGTCTACAACGGCCGGCGAGGTGAGGGGCGGGGTCAGCGGGGTGAAGATGATGGTGAGGTGGCGGTGGGGTCGTCTGGCAGCGAGAGAGAGTGTGGGGGTGGGGTCCATCGGTCAGTTGCTAAGCGGGTGCAGGCGATGGTGCGAATCGTTTTTCTCGCGGGGTGGGTAGATGGGCTAACTGGGCCTTGTTGGGCTGGGTCGACCTTTTCATTTTTTTTGTTCAGTTTGTTTTTCCTTTTCCATTTCTTTAATTCTGTTATGATTTTGAATAAGCAATTCAAACACTCATTTGAATTCAAACCTCAACCAAAATTTGTGTAGGTTTAAATACTGATTAGTATTACAATCTGAAGTCAATTTTTGGAATAAAATTTATTCTTTTTGGGGTCTTTTAATTATTTAATTAGGCCCTTGTTTTAAATCAAATAAGATTTAATAATATTTTTAAACACCATTTAAGTTTCTAAAAACCTTCCAAATCTTTTCAGTAGGTTTATATTTGATTAATAGGGTGTCAAATAATTCATCTTGAATTATTTGGAAAGTATTTAATATGATTCATAAATCATTTGAATTGGGTATTTGTTTTAATTCCAATGGAATTTAAATATAGTTCTAATTCCCTAAATTTTATTTGGAATATTTATTTTATTTCAATTAATTAAACAACTTTTATTCCACTTGGGTAAATTCCAAAATACTATTTTCTCATGAATTATATAATTATTCTTATTAGAGATTTGTCTTTATTAAAATAGGGATGGAATGGTTAATGCCATTTTATTTTACTTTGGAAATTCTTTATCCTTTTATTTTATTTGGATTTGGATTATATCTTATTCCATTTGCTTATGGTCTTTGCCAAGATTTAATTTGGTCTTTAAATATTCTTTATTTAATAATTCTTTTCTCATCTTATAAAATCCATATCTTTTTATTTAGAGATCCAAACTTGGTGATTCCAATTTGTAAAATCTTATTTAATATTTATTTATCCTTTTAAATTTCTTTAGGATTAATTGCCCACCGTTTGGTATGGATTTCTAGATAAGGGTTTTATTAGCTTTGGGAATTTAATTCCTTTATCTTATTAAATTCATAAGATTTTATCCATGGCTCCAAATTAAGTGAACCCAATTTATATGGTTTTAATATATTTCTATTTATCATTCTTGATCATTTATAAATGTTTGATGATAAATTTTTATATGGATCAAATCCATAGGCTTGGAGATAACTTGGAAATGATTTCCTTCCATTAGGGTTTTATGGTTTTTGGTTTATTTTCCAAGTGTTTAAATTTCCAGATACATTCATTGAGGATTGCATTTCTTTTGATTTGGATTTTGTTGAATTCAAACTTTAATTAAAGTTTGTTCAAGATGGGATTTTAAGTTTCCATTTAGAAATAAAAGTTTCTTTTCACCCTGATTTTCAACAATAATTTATTTTGTTTATTTATTTTTCACATTACAAGATTTGGAAAATCTTGGGATGTGACAGGCTACCACCCTTAAAATAAATCTCATCCCGAGATTTGGGAAGGCTAGGGGTTACGAGTTGGCTCAAAGCAACTAGGGTACTACCACCCTTAAAAAATTTCCATCTAAATTACATCTTGGTTTGCTTAGGATCTTGTTGAAATCTTTCTGGGAAAACATCTGCATAGTGTCCTTTGTTTCCACACTTGAAACATGTGACAAGGCTGAGATACTTCATAGGATTTATCTTGTGCTTCATCTTTTCTGGACAGTTGCTTGCATAATGTCCTTGGTTACCACAGTTGTAACATGTGATAAGATTGAGTTCTTCACGTATCTTCTGTGGACAAGTTGACACATAGTGACCTAACTCTTTACAGTTGTTGCACCATACTTGGCTAATATCCTCATACTTCTTATTCTTGGGTTTCTCCAAAGCTAGGAGTGCTTCTAGTTCATGTTCTTCATATGTTATCTCAAAGGTAGGAATGTTTCCTGGTCTCCTTGACCTTTTCTTATTCCTTGGATAATACATATGTATCCTCTTTGGTCCTTTAAATTGGGTCATATTGCTAGGTGGTACAAGATGAGATTTTCCTTTGTCTTCATCCTTCTTGGTATACTTTGCTCTCTCATGGTAGTCTGCAATCAGTTGTTGCACTCCACCTTGTTTCCTTTGTTGAACTATGGAATAGATGGGGCATTGGATAGGGACATGATTATTTCCTTCACATAAGTAACAAGTAGCTTGGGTTGTGGGGAATTGATTAGCTGGATGTTTCTCTTCACAATTGGGACATTGATCTTCATGCTCTTTGGAAGTGTGATCCTTGTCTCCACAAATATTGCAAGCTTGGATTCCTTCTAGAATATCATCTTTGTCATCCTTGTTGTCACAAACTCCTTTGGAAGAGTTGTTTCCCATGTTGATCATTTGATCTGTCACCTTATGCAACAATTGGGTTTGGGTTTCCAAAAACCTTTGTATGGTTGGATCTACCTCACTGGTGTTGGCTATAAATTGAGCTGTCACTTGGTTCAACTAGGTTTGGGTTACTATGAGTTCTCTCATGTTGATCTCTTGGTTGTTGTTGTCACCATCCTTGATGTTGGAGTTTCTTGGAGAAGTCATCTGTTTGGGTTGGATTGGGATTAGAATGGGCAAAAGATTTCTAAGGAAATAATTCTAATCACACACATCACAATTCACTCAAGCAATGTGCAATCACAAACATACATTCCACAACAAGTTTCAAGCATATTTTTAGGCAACAAAAAATATTTTTGTTACACCACATAAGTTGGTGAATTTGGTTTGATCTAAATATGGTGGTCCAACTATATGGTTCATTGAGATCTTTCCATCCTTCTTGGTTGATTCTTCTTGAACAAGATGTTTGTATCCTTGGGAAAATTCTTGGTCACAAAATCTTCAAAGGTGATGATGGTTCCTTCTAAGTTGTGTTTCCTTAGCCTTCAAGTCTTGAGCAAGATTTCTTGTCTCACTTGTAGTCCTTAGTGATATCCATGGTTGAAGTCCTTGGTGAAAATGTTGAAGATGTTGAAGTCATTAGAGTTGAAGATGTCCTTAGCACATGGTGAAGTCTTTGGCCATGGGGTAGGTTTTGTCCATCAAGTTTGAAATAGAAGAGATGTAGAATCAAAACCAAAATGGTTGAGGAAAGAGTTTACAAGATTGTTTGTAAATAAGTTTTGGAACAAATACAACTCATATTTTTCTAAGGGGTTTTATCCAATCCTAGGGTTACAATCCTACAGGCAACATAGTGCTCTGATACCATCTGTAAGGTTCCCAACCTTTAATAAGGTAGAGATCCATGTGTTTACAATGCTAGTCCCTGGATCAATAGCTAGCATCCACAGTTAAGATGTAATATCAAGAAACAAAGGTCATAATACAACTTTATAACCAGGAATAAAATAATTTATTACATCTTACATAGCTCATTTGGCTATCTCATTGCAATGCAGCAGAATATAGCAATAGCATGGGGTCCTTCATCTTCAAAGTGCCACAGGCAGACATGTTGGTTGTAGACTTGTAATCCTAATCATTAAACTTCACTAATATCAAACAAAACCTGCAACATAACAAGTTACAGCCACAAGGGTCAATACATTTGAATTGTATTGGCAAGTGATACTATGGTAGTATAGTGGAGTCTATCATCTATATGCATTTGGCTATGTCTAGCTTAGGCTTGCTTTGCTCAAAATAGATTTTCCTTATCATTTGAAAACACTAAGTTTTTGCTTGACAAAATCTTTCCCAAGGCATCTCCCAATAGAAATTGGTGATCCTTCAACCCTGGTTCAACCACAAGATTTTAACTTAGAAATTGGGATGATGAGATTCTTGATAGCTTCCATGTCTTGATGCTCAAATTGTCCTTTGCCAGGGACATGGCTAAGTACTTAGATTTTACACTCTACAGAGGTGGTGCACTTTCTCCACAAGACTTGGTTTCACGAAGACAAGATCTTTCAGAAGCCTTCCCTTAGACCAGAATGGACGCGTTCCACCCTATCAATCCCCTACCACCAATTGTCCATTTGGCTAATTTATTGCAACCTATATGATCCAGGCAGAGCCCATATTGCCAAGTGGCTGCACTTGAAGCTTCTCAACATTTGTCATCTCAAATCTCTTTGTTCCTAGGAGGCATTCCAAAAGTGTGATACACAAGGTTCACCAGTCCCCTGGCCTTGTGTAACCACTCAACACAAACCATTCCTTCCATTCCACCCAGGTGATTCATTCACTTAGTTGTTTTATTAAACAAAACACAAGTCCTCAGACTTAGAAATTTTTCCATAGCATGAATATATATTCCACCCTTGTTTTCTACTAGCTAAGCTAAGCATGATAGTGGTAGGAATCTTAACTTAGGAAATTTTACTAAGGTTTCATCTACTAGGATTTCCCATGGCATAGTTTATACTTAGCAAAATTCCATGCAAGTCCTACTTAGAAATATCACTAGTGCATAGTGAAAATAATGGGACAAAAGTATGAAGCATCACTTGCCTTTTTGGTAGAGAATATAAGTTCACTCCTTGTCTTTGCAATGATCACACTCTTCAAATCACTACAATTCAATCAAGCAAGGCACAATTTCAATCCACCATTCAAGCAACATCACATAAAATAATAGAAACAAAACAATGCATGCAAGCATGCCAAACTTTGTTTTATTTACAAAAGTGGTTTATAATTGGTTATAAACATTCTAAAACACTTTATTGGTCATTTCATAAAGTGACAAAACCATTTGCAAAAGATTGTATCTATAAACCATTTTTAAACCAAATCATTATTTTATGTGGTTGAAAATGTCTTTAGCAAAGTAATAATTTTTATAGGGTTCACCAAATATGTTTTCAAAACATAAAACCTTGTGCTTAGGGTCAGAGAGTTTAAATCAAAACCTTTCTCAAAGGTTTTCTTCAAAAAGCCTTTTTAAACCATAATCAACGTTTTTATTTGGCTAGAAATGTTTTAAATCAAAGATTCATTCTTTTGCTTTACCAAATACAGTTTTGAAACCACCATTTGATTCCTAGGGTCAGTAGGTTCAAAACAAACCATTTGCCAAAGATTTTATCCCCAAAATCATTTTAGAACAATTTTTTATTCTAAACATGCATACACAAGTTTCTGCAAAAACAATCAATTTAACAGAAGCATTTTACTAAAAAAATGAATGGTCAGAAAGTAATTGTCTTGCTGAATCCATTGATATAAAATTTGCAAAATTTGGATGTGTGGTTTGAAAGTTATGAATTTTTCAAATTGACACATCTAATAGAACAATTCTGTTTTAAATCAAACCAGCAAGGACACGTGGCTGCTTCTCATTCGTCTGTACCGCTTCGGTTGGATCGACAGACAATAGCCGTTAGATCTAAAGTGGATCGATGCACAGAATAGCATTCTTCATTTAAATTTCTTTCGCGAGCGTTGGATCTAAATCCTACGGTTGTCGATCAAGCAACCATCAATCGGCAAATAGGCGGCAATGACGGTGGCCTGATCGATCTTGGCGAGCTGGCGATAGAGGAAGCAAGGAAGAAGAAAGAGATGCTCACCAGAATCGCGGGATCATGGTGAAGCTCAAGGTACTTTGAGGAGGCAAGCGCACGAGGATGATCTGAATCGCCGGGAGTTCTTCTTTGCGTCGGGTGCTCTCTGTTGAAGACAGTGGCGAGGCTATGGTGCACGCCAGAGAGAAATAAAGGTGGTGTTAGATGCGTAGGGTCGTGGCGAGTATGCACATGTGAAAGAGAGGGAGAGGGGAGGTTTGGTCTTACCGCAGCGTTTCGCCGGAGGAGGCGGTCAGGGGCTGCATGGCGAGACGTTGTCGAGCTTGCGAGAACGCAGCGTGACGAGCAACAGAAAGGTCCGCCAGGAGAGGGGGAATAAGTTCGTGTGCGCCAGGGAGCAAGGGGGGCGTGGGCTAGCCGGAATCGCCGCAGATGTTCGTCGGAGACAGGGGGTCGTCGCGAGCAATACGGGCAGCTGAGGGCTCCGGTGGGGTGGCGTCTAGGGGAAAAGAGGGAGAAGAGGGAGGCCTTTAATCGAGCATGGTCGCGGAGAGGTTTTACTGCGGCGTTAACGTGAATTGATTCGATCCTTAAACGTCTGCAACGGCCGACGAGGTGAGGGGCGGGGTCAGCGGGGTGAAGACGATGGTGAGGTGGCGGTGGGGTCGTCTGGCAGCGAGAGAGAGAGTGTGGGGGTGGGGTCCATCGATTCTTGGCGGTGCGGCGATGGTGCGAGTCGTTTTTTCGCATGGGTAGATGGGCTAATCGGGCCTTGTTGGGTCGACTCCTGGGCCGAATTTTTTTTCAATTTTTTGTTCAGATTGTTTTTCCTTTTCCATTTTTTTAATTCTGTTTTGATTTTGAATAAGCAATTCAAACACTCAATTGAATTCAAACCTCAACCAAAATTTGTGTAGGTTTAAATACTGATTAGTATTATAATCTGAAGTCAATTTTTGGAATAAAATTTATTCTTTTTAGGGTCTTTTAATTATTTAATTAGGCCCTTGTTTTAAATCAAATAAGATTTAATAATATTTTTAAACACCATTTAAGTTTCTAAAAACCTTCCAAATCTTTTCAGTAGGTTTTTATTTGATTAATAGGGTGTCAAATTGTAAGATCCCTCCTTATTAAAGGAAAAGATCCCTGTGATTGCAATGCTAGTCCCTGGATCAATGCTAGCATCCACAGTTTAAGATGAAGTACACAGATACAAAGGTCGTTTATTACAGTCATTCTAGAGATAAAACATAGTCTTTTACAACTCATGGCCAAAGGCCTAATACAAGAGTTTATGGAATATGTAAATAAACATAAGTCTTCATCTTCATGTGCCACAGGCAAGCATGTTGAGTGTAGACTCATGACTCCTATTCATCATCAGAGTAACCTGCAACATCATAAGTTACAGCCACAGAGGGTCAATACTTTGGAATAGTATTGGCAAGTGATACCTTAGTATATTTTAAGTGGACTATAATTCTATATGCATTTGGCTGGTGGAGCTTAGGCTTGCATTGCTCAAAATAGATTTTTCCTTAACTTTTGAAAATACTAAGTTTTTGCTTGGCACAAAACACCCAAGGTATCTATCAATCAAAGACTCCAGATCCACTCAGGGCATCTACCAATCAATGACTGAAGATCCTTTTAACCCTTGTTCACCCACAAGTTTTATTTAGAAATTGGAGTGATGAGATTCTTGAAGTTTCCATGTCTTGATGCTCAAATTGTCCTTTACCAGGGACATGGCTAAGTACTTAGGTTTTACACTCTGCAGAGGTGGTGCACTTTCCCCACGAGCCTTGGTTTCCCAAGACATGATCCTTCAGTAGCCTTTCCTTAGTCAAATGGACGCGCTCCAACCTATCATCCCATCTACCACCCACTGTCCAAGAGACTAAGTTCCAGCATCCTAAGATCATGGCAGAGCCCATATTACCAAGTGGTTGCACTTGAAGCTTCTCAACATTTGACATCTCAAATCTCTTTGTTTCCTGGGTGGCCATCCACAAGTGAGATACACTAAGGTAAACCATAAACATGGGCCTTGTGAACCACTCAACCAAAAACCACCAAGCAAGTCCATTCCACCCAGGAGATTCATTAACTTAGTTGTTTTGTTAAAATAAAACTCAAGTCCTTAGACTTAGAATAATTTTTCCATAGTGTATATATAAACCACCCTTGTTTTCTAGTAGCTAGGCTAAGCATGGCATGGCAACTTATCCTTAGGGAATTTTACTAGCAATTCTAGCATTCTATTCTAAATAGGATTTCCCATCATCAATTGACAAAAGTAGCATGCAAGTCCTAACAAAATATATCTAATGCAAGTATAAAAATATAGGAATGGAATATTCATGAAGATATCACTTGCCTTGGTAGTGTGGAGAGTAGCACTCGTCACAATCACAATCACTAGCAAAATCTACACACAAAGTTATAGCACACAATTACACACAAAATATATACAAACAAAAATATTATGAATGCATGCATGCATGAATCTACCAAGTGATGATTTTTTGAAAAACTCAACCAAGCAAGTGCATGATTACAGAAACTAAACAAGTCACAGAAATAGCCAAGACAACTTATTTAGCCCTAAAATAAAAGACTAAACTAAATCTATACTCAAAAAGGCCTCAAACAAGTTTCTGTAATTTAAGCCAAACTAATGGTTACTATTTGCTAAACAAAAAGGATAGGCAGAAAGGTCTTGTTTTTCTGAATCCAACGGTATAAAGTTTGCAAAATTCCAACGTGGCATTCAAAAGATATTGGCATTTGAAATCTGGATCAAAATCTGTTTTTAAATTCTATTTTCAGATCTAACCTAGCCACGCGTCTTGTTCTTATTCGCCGTGCCCGTTAAATGCGGATCGGCGATACAGACCGCTGGATCTAAATGAAATCTGGCGGCTCAGATCGCGTACAACCGGGGTTAAGTGGATCTATCCTAGCGCTACGATACGAATCTAACTTGCTATCTCTCGGCCAGAAGCGGCGGCGAGCTGCGCTACCGGCGGCGGAACTGTCGGTCGATGACGTTGCCGACGATGCAGACGGAGAGGGAGAAAGAGGAGTAGCTCACCGGGCTCAGGAGGTCACGGCGAAGCTCGTCGTATTCGCGGTTGGTCAAAGGCGCCGGGCACGGCTCGATTGCTCACGGAGTTCGTGGCGGCGTCGAATGCGTCGGGTGGTCGTCGTGGGCGTCGTGGATCACCCCAAGGCAAGCGAGACACGGTTAGATTCACGAGTCAAGCGAAGTAGTGGCGTGAACTAAGCGGCAGGCGATGCATGCCTGCCCGGAGTTCGCCGGAGTTAAATGCGGGCGGCGGTGGCGACTAGTCGACGATGTTGCGAGCTACGGTCCATGCGAGAGCAAGCAAGCGTGTTAAAAGAAGCGCGAGGCTCACCGGACTAGTTTGCAGAACGAAAGCGGGGAGCTCTGGACTCACGGAATTCGCCGGCCGCGATCGTCGGAGACGGCGGGGTTTCGAAGGTAATGCTCGCGACTGGTGGCGCTCTGGGTTCGGGGTTTGAGGAGAAGAGAGAGGCGGAGGGGTTCTTATAGCCTGGTCACGGCGAGAATTACTCGCCAATAAATCAATTTACTGCGAATTTAAACACGAACGCCTTCGTTGATTTGGGGATGAACGGGTCGTGCGGGTGGAGACGCAATGACGTGGAGAAGGCCCTCTTGTCGGTGAGGTCTTGTGAGTGCAGTGGGGTCTGCTGTCGGTGGCTCGCAAGCGTGCGTTCTTGTGAGAGAGAAGAATAAGGAGATCCCGGGTGGGCTTCTTTGGGCTTGATCCGCTCTTTGGGCGGATTCTGGCCGCCGGCCTTTTCCTTTCTTTAAGCCTTTTCTTTTTCTAATTCCATTTTCTGAATAGAATTTGATATGAATTCAAATCCTTTTGAATTCAAACTGCTTTGGGGATTTTTGCAGGGTTCTGTGGGTTTAAAAATGAGTCAGATGACCATGTGGTTACTAGCAAGGGCTTGGACAAGCTTGGGTTTCAAAGTAAACAAAGATTTGCTCTAGTTTGCAAATATTTGAAATAGGGTTTTGAAACTATTTCTAAATCTTGAATCTTGGGTTAAAAGCTTCACCTAGCCTTTCCAACCATGGAGGCAAGCAAACAAGTTCCTAGACAATCAAATCCCAAAGGGTGTTGGCCAATTGAGATAAATTGCCCACATAAAATCATAGCTCAAACTTCTGTCTCTAAATGATTTTGAGAAAAACCCTATATGAATGAATGATGCAAGAATGATATGAATGAGTTTTTGAAACATGATTTTTGGGATGTTACACAAATAATTCATCTTGAATTATTTGGAAAGTATTTAATATGATTCATAAATCATTTGAATTGGGTATTTGTTTTAATTCCAATGGAATTTAAATATAGTTCTAATTCCCTAAATTTTATTTGGAATATTTATTTTATTTAAATTAATTAAACAACTTTTATTCCACTTGGGTAAATTCCAAAATACTATTTTCTCATCAATTATATGATTATTCTTATTAGAGATTTGTCTTTATTAAAATAGGGATGGAATGGTTAATGCCATTTTATTTTACTTTGGAAATTCTTTATCCTTTTATTTTATTTGGATTTGGATTATATCTTATTCCATTTGCTTATGGTCTTTGCCAAGATTTAATTTGGTCTTTAAGTATTCTTTATTTAATAATTCTTTTCTCATCTTATAAAACCCATATCTTTTTATTTAGAGATCCAAACTTGGTGATTCCAATTTGTAAAATCTTATTTAATATTTGTTTATCCTTTTAAATTTCTTTAGGATTAATTGCCCACCATTTGGTATGGATTTCTAGATAAGGGCTTTATTAGCTTTGGGAATTAATTCCTTTATCTTATTAAATTCATAAGATTTTATCCATGGCTCCAAATTAAGTGAATCCAGTTTATATGGTTTTAATATATTTCTATTTATCATTCTTGATCATTTATAAATGTTTGATGATAAATTTTTATATGGATCAAATCCATAGGCATGGAGATAACTTGGAAATGATTTCCTTCCATTAGGGTTTTAGGGTTTTTGGTTTATTTTCCAAGTGTTTAAATTTCCAGATACATTCATTGAGGATTGCATTTCTTTTGATTTGGATTTTGTTGAATTCAAACTTTAATTAAAGTTTGTTCAAGATGGGATTTTAAGTTTCCATTTAGAAACAAAAGTTTCTTTTCACCCTGATTTTCAACAATAATTTATTTTGTTTATTTATTTTTCACATTACAAGATTTGGAAAATCTTGGGATGTGACACGTATCTACGAGAGGAAGAGGGGAAGCCGGGGCTTACGGGGAAAGGTCGCCGGAGTAGACACGGTCATCGGTGGCGCTCTGGCGTTTGAAGTTGTCGATGTTCTGGGGCATGCGCGAGCAAGAGGAGACTACCGGTAGATGCGCCTGAGGCTAGAGGTCAAGATCGTGGGATCTGGGAGGCAAGGGGAGGTGAGACTTGGCCGGAATTGTGGCCGGAATATCATCGGAGACAGTGGGGTTTGAGCAGAAATTAACGCAGCCTAAGGGCTCTCGTGGGGTGGCATGTGGGGGGAAAGATAGAGGAGACGCGGGCGATTAATAATGCGTGATCAGGGGGCTGAATCAACGCAGCATTGATGTGTATTCATGCCGGCGAATCAAGGCAGGAATCGGTTGGGGAGGGGGCATGGTCGTCGCGCGAGGCTGAAGACAGCGACTGCGTGCCAGTGGGGCCTAGCGGCAGCGAGAGAGAGAGGGTGCGGTGGGGTTAGCAAATCAGAGACTGGGTGGGTGCGGGTCTAAGTGCGAAACGTTTTCTGCGAGGGGAAGGAGAGAGATGGGCTTGCTGGGCTAGATGGGCCAGCTTGGGCTGGGCTGGCTTGTTTCTCTTTTTTTATTCTGTTTCCTTTTTCTTTTTCTATTTTGATTTTCTGTTTTGAATTCATTCAAATGATTTCAAACCCTTTTTCATTTCAAATCTTTTCAAACTTTTCAGTAAGTTTACATGTATTTAAAGTCCATTTTAAAAGAATTTTCCCTTATTCTTTCATGGTTTATTCATTAATTAATTTAGACACTTGTCTTTATTTAATTGAGATTTCAAATAGTTTTTTCAAACTTCTATTTGAAAACTAAATTTTACCAAACCTTTTTCAGTAGGTTTTATTTAGTGCAAATAATTCACTATGAATTATTTAAAGTATTTCAATATGATTTATTAATCATTTAAATTGGGTAATTGTCTTTATCAAATAAATTCCAATGGTTATTTAGATAAGTTTTTAATCCACTTTGGTAAATTCCAATTTATTATTTTCTCATGATTTAATTAATCAATTCTATTAGGGATTTTTTATTTATTAAATATAATTTTGAATATGATTTAATCCCATATAAATTTTATTGGAATATACTTTTATCTCTTCATTTTATTTGGATTTGAATTATCTTTGTTCCATTTGCTTATGGATTTAACTCAAGATTAAATTATCTTCCAAATAATTTTCTTGGGATTTATTATTTAGGAAAATTGTCTTTATTTAAATAAAATTGTATATTGTTCATTCCTTAGATTTTACTTAAATAATCTTTTATTCCTTTTATTATTCCATAATATTTCATTTCATTTGTTTATGGATTTGGCCAAGATTTAATTTGGTTTTTAAATATTCCTTATTTATTTATTTATTCCTTTCTTTGCCTTATAAAATCCATATCTTTTATTTAAAGATCCAAAATTGGTGATTCCAATTTGTATAATTTTATTTAATATTTCTTTATCCTTTTAGGATTACTTGTTCATAGTTTTGGTATGGATTTTAGATAGGAGTTTTATTAGCTTTAAAATTCAATTCCCTTATCTTATGAAATTCATAAGATTTTATCCATGACTCCAAATTAAATGAAACCAATTTCTATGGTTTTATAATATTTTTATTTGTAATTTTGTTCTCTTATAAATGTTTGTTGAAAAATCTTTATATGGAACAAATCCATAGACTTAGGGAGATCTTGAAATGATTTTCTTCCCTTAGGGATTTAGGGTTTTGGTTTATTTTTCCAAATGTTTAAATTTCAAGATACATTCATTTGATGAATATATTTTCACTTGATTGAAATTTGTTGGATTCCTTTTATTCAAAGTTTGTTCAAGATGGATTTTGGTGTTTACATTTAGAAACAAAAAGTTTCTTTTCACCCTAAATTTCAACAATTATTTATTTTGTTTATTTATTTTTCACATTTCAAAATTTGGAAAATTTTGGGATGTGACAGATCCGATGGATATTGAGATTATTATGTTGGTTTGATTAATGGTTTTGTCTTTATGATTCTATCATGTATGTGTTGTTTGTGATCTTGGATGCTCTCCGTTGTTAGTAGCTATCTTGGCCAAGTAGTTGCTAGTGACTCCAAGAGGGGGTATTTATGCTCGATAGTGGGTTCATGCCTCTAGTTTCCAAGGGAAGTGACAGATATCTCTTCGGTTGTAGATGTCTTGTTGATTCTAGGGAGAAAAAAAGGTCTCTTGTTCATGGAACATGTGGACTGTTTACCTTACACACTTTGCTTAAAGCAGTTGTCTGTTGCTTGCAACTTAATACCGGAGGGGGTTCCGATGATAAGCTGAAGGTGGACTTCTAGTCATAGATGCAGTTGGATGGCGGTCTATGTATATTGTTGTATTGCCCAATTAACCTCATAGGATATTTCTGGTTAGTAATTTCATTGTTATGTCTTGCTCAGTTCCTGTCAATTGCCTCGCTGTAATTTGTTTACCCTTCATGCCATGTTGTTTATTTAAGGAGAGCACCTCTAGTGAACTATGGACCCCGTTCCAATCTTTACCATTGATACATCTTCCACTGTTACTGTTTACTTGTTGTAAACCTCCATTACCTTCCACACCATACAGTTAATCCTTTGTTACAGCAAACCGGTGAGATTGACAACCTCACTGATTCGTTGGGGCAAAGTCTTGAGTTTGTGTTGTGAAGGTCTCCACGTTGCTTGCAACACCTGTGTGACGTTTCCTTCCTCCTACTGGTTTGATAACCTCGGTTTCTTACTGAGGGAAAACTTGCTGCTGTGCTACTTCCCACCTTGCTCTTGGGGTTCCCAACGAAGCGCTCCTACATCAACCTAGCGCAGCCAACAAGCTTTTTCTGGCACCGTTGCCGGGGAGGCTAAGGACGTCTTCACAATGGGGGTCCTTCACTTCCTTTCTCTTTACTTTGTTTTTAGTTTGCTTTGTTTCTTTTGTTTGGTTTTGTTTGCCTCTTTTCAAAAAACCCAAAAAAAATTAGTCTAGTTTGGTTTGCTTTCTTTATTCAAAAACACAAAATAATTAGTTCCTGCTCTAGCTGCTGCTGCTATTTTTGGCTTGCCCACCTTTGCCAAGTTATGTAACTCTGCTAAGAACACCAAGTTGTGTGACTCACTAGCACGAACAACAATGATTTCCTTAGCACTCCTGTTTCTCCACCTGCTCATGATGCTACCTTTTATGAAATTAAGCCAGCTTTGTTGAATCTTGTAATGAGAGAGAAATTTTCTGGTGTTGGTTCTGATGATACTGCTTCCCATCTTAATAGCTTTGTTGAACTTTGTAAGATGCAAAAGTATAAGGATGTAGATGGAGATATTATTAAGCTCAAGCTTTTTCCTTTCTCCTTGAGGGGAAAAGCTAAAGAATGGTTGCTTTCTTTGCCTAAAAATAGTATTGATTCTTGGACTAAGTGCAAAGATGCTTTTATTGGAAAGTGCTATCCTCCTGCTAAGATTATATCCATGAGAAGTGACATTATGAAATTTGAACAACTTGATAGTGAACATGTTGCTCCTGATTGGGAAAGAATGAAATCTTTGGTTAAAAATTGCCCTACTCATGGACTCACTTCTTGGATGATTATCCAGACTTTTTATGCAGGTTTGAACTTCTCCTCAAGAAACCTGTTGGATTCTGCTGCTGGAGGTACCTTTATGGGCCTCACTTTGGGTGCTGCAACAAGGCTCCTTGATAATATGATGGTTAACTACTCTGAATGGCATGTTGAAAGAGCTCCACATGGTAAGAAGGTAAATTATGTTGAGGAAACTTCCTCTTTGAGTGAAAAGATTGATGTTATTATGGCTATGGTTGTTAATGGAAAAGCTCCTCTAGATCCTAATAGTGTTCCCTTAGCCTCTTTGGTTGCTTAAGAATAGCAAGTTGATGTGAACTTCATTAGAAACAACAATTTCAACAACAATTCCTATAGGAATAATTTTGGTAGCAACAACAATTATAGGCCTTATCCTCCTAGTGGAAATGCTTATCAGGATAGATCTAGAATGCCTAGTGACGAGAGGATTCCAGAAGTTGAGAGAGCCACTAAAAATTTTATGCAAATGAAATATGAGCAAAACAAGATTTACTATGGAGGAACAATCTATTGTCTTGAAAAATATTAGTCTTCAGCTTGAGAATCTGAATAGAGAAAATCCTAGTTTATAGTCAAAAATTTTGAGTGCTGAGAAAAATATATCCTCTTTTTCTGAAGATCAAACTTCCTTGGTTAATAAAATGGCTGCTAAACCTGAAACTATGGAAAACACCTTTTCTACTGCTCATGCCATACAAGTTACTATTGATGAAAATGTTAGGCTGTTATCTCAACTTCATGCTAAGTGGGAAAGGGAAGCTGAAATTTATAGAAACAATAGTGTGTGCACTATCGCCACTAAACCACAAGTAGTCCCTATTCCTACTCCTACTATGCCTACCACTAGTGATGCTAAGATTGACTTTGATATTGATGGTTGCAATATTTCTAAAGTGATTATGTTCTTGCAAAAGCTTGCTAGAAGTCCTGATGCTAGTGATATTCATGTTGCCTTTACCAAACACATTACAAATGCTCTTGTGAAAATTAAGGAAGAGAAGCTAAAACACAAAGCTTCTGTTCCTAGGAAAGTAGAAGATAGTTGGGAACCCATTATTAATATGCAAGTGAATGACTTTGATCTCAAAGCTTCATGTGATCTTGGTTCTAGTGTCTCTATTATGCCTAGGAAGATTTATGAAATGCTTGATTTACCACCTTTGAAAGATTGTTATTTAGATGTCCCACTCAATTATAATGCTAAGAAGAAACAAATGGGGAGTATTAATGATGTTCTCATCATGGCTAATAATGCTTATGTCCCTATGGATTTCTATGTTTTGGATGTTGAATACAATGCTTCTTGTCCTATTACTTTGGGAAGACCTTTTCTTAGAATAGTTGGTGCCATCATTGATATGAAAGAAGGCACCATTAAATATCATTTTCCATTCAAGAAAGGTATTTAACACTTACCTATGAGGAGAGAAAAGTTGCTTTTTGCTCCTCCTTTGAAAGCAAGATTTGATGTTAATGCTTCTTCATTTGAAAATACTTGATTCTTCTTGCTTCTTGTGCCTAACTTAAAGGCGTTAAATAAAAGTACCTGTTGGGAGATAACCCAAGATTTTCCTTGAGTCTTGGAAGTTATTACGTCAATAATGAACTCTCCTTACCCTTTTTGTTTTCTTTTTGTGCCAAGAATGACCTCTAATGAGAGGGAAGTAAGATTTGGGGAGTTGCTGTCCCGAAACAGATTTCTGTCCTCCACCAAAAAGATTCATGAGGAGGCTCTGTAACTTCGATTGAGCTAAAGATGTACGAATAAATCCCCCAGTATGTTAGCTAACTTTCGTTAGTTCAACACATTTTGATTTGAGTAACAGAAGATGTTCGAAAAAATCGGTTTCTACCTGTTGGTCTGTTTTGACAGATTTCTGCCATTATTTGCATTTGCTTCTTATTGATTCCTTTTTGAGATCTCTTCAGGTAAATTGACCTTTTTGAAGGAGTTACTACAGTAGCTTGTGTTTTTAGTGAAAAGCCTTGCTGTTCCAAAGCTTTGCCAGTGGTCTAATATCTTTTGAATACACTAATGTTGCTAATGAAGATTGTGTGAAGTTTTGTATGAAGGAAAAATTTCAGGTGTAAAGAGAGAGTGATGCAATGAGATGAAGAATGGACAAAAGCTCAAGCTTGGGTATGCCACCATGGTGTCACCCCAAGAAATATCCAAGAGTTACAAGCGTCAAAGCTTGAGGATGCCCAAGGCATCCCCTTGTTCATCAATAAAAAGCTCAGGTCTGTTTAGACACTTCGTTTTTATTGTTTCATGCACATTTGTGTTGTTCTTGGAGCGTCTTAGTTTTCGTTTGATTTGCTTAGTTTGTTTAGTTTGATAAAGTAGTTTGGACCCCCGTTCTCGATGTGTTGTTTTGCAAATAAGTTTTCTTGGTGTTGGAAAGGAGTAGTAAGTTCTTGCTTGAAGTGCAAGAGGAGCTTGCATTGACTGTGACTTAGACTTTAGCATGACATGTTAGGTGTTGTTTTGATCTTATGCTTAGTGATTATTGCTGTAGCATGTCTTGTTCCAAACAATTGGGATTGCTTAGTGTGCCTTGAAGAAATTATGCGTTGTTTTAGCATGCAAAAGCATAGTATTGTGGTATTCTCCTTTGATGCTTTGCCTGGGTTGACTTGGCACATGCTCACACCATGTTATGACTATGACAAGTCACCATTAGCCTCTATGATCATTTAGTACTTGACTTGTAGTATCACTCTTTGCTTTGATTAGTATGCTTTGTTGCACTGCATGATTATGGCCATTATTGCTCTCTTAGTTGGTTGCTCCTAGTCTTTTGCTAGCCTCCACTTGTATGAGTAAGTGCTACTCATGCCTCCAACTCCCAAGAAACCAAGTTATTCCAAAGTGTCTACTATAAATTCCTATGCATGGTGTGTTACACCATTCCAATTATATTCTTGTTTTCAACTATCTTCCAATTAAAAACTATTTTGTTATGTGAAAACTTAGTGATTAAAGCCATCACGAACTTGATGGCACACTTTATTCTTTGCCCCTAATAAACTTGAACCATTGTGACAAAATTGTTGTATATGCTTGCACTTATAAGTTGGAATTAGCAGAACCGTGCTGTCATGGGGAACGTTTTCAACATTGCACTTTTACCTTGTTGTACTCAGTTGATATCATGTTCTTTTGTCTATGGATGTCACCGGTGTGAAATAAAGAGGGAACTTTTAAGTCCATGGAGTTTGTATCCTGTGTTAGAGAAACGTCTGGGCCGCTAGCCTAAGCCATGCCTAATCATGGTGGAAACTTGCAGCATCACCATAGTGAGCTATCTATGAAGCATCGCATATGGTAAATAAAAAGATTGCTGAGATGCTCATTGTCTGCTTGCATTATCATTTTGGTTATGGGAAAGCTCCTGTACCATGTGTAAGGGGTACCCCGTTGGCGGTTCTCAATGATATACAAATACTTATAGTGACAAGAACTTACCTGGACCCAAAGTTTAGTATGCATGAGGTGTGGCCCTCGTATTCAAGGGTCATGACATTGCCAAATTATACTTCGTCAAGCATATACTCCAGCTTTGCCACTTTAACCTTAACCACTTCAAGATGCTTATGATAGGGGCAATGAGGGCTAAAAGATAACAAGTACCATAATTTTTGGAAGCTCTTTTTGAAACTTGTAATCCCTGTTTCCTTTACAAAAGGCCTTTCTTCCACCACTATTGAGTCTCCACCTTCTACCTTTAGGCACCATTAAGAGAGCATAGTTGTCATTTTGTGTGCAGTATTCCAAAACATATTAATTGATGCATATTGTGTTATTACTTGCTCTTGTGCTACTTGTTTCTAGTCATCCTTGTGAACTTTGCAGGCGTCTTATACATTATATTGCTACTCTATGAGGGACAAGCTGATTACCACTATGCTATGTTTTCTGTATGTGAAACAAACAAATGTTTTTCAATGCATGTTATTCATGATCTTTGTTTGTAGCTTGCCATGTTGCATGCATAGTTACTATGTCCCATTGTTAAAACTCCAACTTTCATGCACATGTTTAGAGTTCTTTGATCCCAGATTTCAATATTTGCAAATGTTTGGATCTTTATTATGAGGGTGCATGTCATATCAAAAATTATTCTTTTTATCATTTACCTACTCGAGGACAAGCAGGAGTTAAGCTTGGGAATGTTGATACGTTGGAAACGTATCTATAATTTTTGATGCTCCATGCTTGTTTAGTATCTACTTTGCTTTACTTGTCCACACTTTGAGGTGATTTTTACATGTTTTCTGGTCCTAACCTACTAACAAGTTGCAATAGTGTCAGATGCCTGTTTTCTGCTGTTTTTGGTTTCAGAAATGTTAGTAAAGAAATATTCTCGGAATTCACTACAAGAAATATGTTATTCTATGACCTTCTAATAGTGACTGTGGATAAAATCGTCATAGATCTATGATGATTTTGTACTAAATGGTCGTAGGCTGTTTGAAGAGGTAAAAGCCCTACATAAATATGACGATTTGTCTCAAAATCGTCGTTATTTTCTTATACAAAATCATCATAACCATGTTGCCCAACTAGAGACCTTATTTATAAGTGATTATGACAAAATTAGATCGTCGTAGCTGTTAATTTATCATATGTACAGATGATGTGGCAGCCATCTTAATTGTTGCTCATACGGGTCATATCTATGTGGCAGCCTACGTGTCATATTTATATGTCAATTTAATATTTTATGAGTATGTCCATGTGTTAAGATGCCTACATGTTATATTTATATGTCAAATTAATATTTTACGTATGTCCATGTGTCAAGATGGACAGCCTACGTGTCATGTGTTGTCTACATGTCAATTTATTTTATATTTTATTTATTTATTTTTATATGTGTCTATTTATTTTATATTTTATTTATTTATTTTTATATGTGCATATGTGTCAATATGTCAGCCTACATGTCATGTCCTACTTGCAACGTTCTTAGAAAATAAGGAACAAAAAGAGATGGATGGGGGTTTGAACCCACAACCTCCCTCACCTCCACTACATTGTCCTACCAACAGGCTACATCTCATATCTTGTCAAAGTACCACTCGGTGGTTTTATTAACTTGACCTTCGTTCTGTTGGGCCTGGGCCTTCGTCAACCATCTCCACCCATTTCTCTTTTTTTGTCTTTATATTTTTCTACCGCCTAGGAGGGAGCTGGGCCACTCTTGGGCCGGCCTTGACTAGGTCTGGGCCAATCCGGTTGGGCCGGTTAGGATAGTATTTTTTCACTCTTTTCTTTTTTCTTTTTGTAGTTTTCTTAATTCTTTTGTATCTTTTTCATAAGAAGTCCAAAACAGTTGATTTTCGTCTCTAATTTTTTATAAAATTCCGTAGATCATCTTAGGGTGTTAATTATCTACACTTTAATTTTTAAAATTTAGTGGATTTACTAATCCCACATTAGTCCATAGTAGGGACAATATCATAATTTAAAATATGATTTTGAAATTAGGGTTTTGCCTTCAAAATTGTGGTTGAGTGAAATCGATCTATGATAAAATAGCATATTGTGAGTCTAAAAATGATTTTTTCGAAAAATCGTGGGCATTAGATCATGTACCTATAGTTCAAATCGGACCCACTTCCTGCTGATTCGGCATGAATTTGTCTTTTTCGCCAGGGGTGGAAGGAAAGGTTTGAGAGACCCCGGTTGGGACATTTGTCCATGTAAGTTGGCCTATTATTTCTGAAAAATGGGATGATAGCATTTGAAAACTTTCATTTGGTGGTTGCTTCACAAAACAGCCCGTTTTTTACACTTGGAAAATGGAAAATGTTTTTTCCGTGCAACGAAATGGAAAACTTCCTCCTGCAACATTGTTCGCCATCCCATGATGCACATGTGTGCACGATATGGATGCATTATCACAAATTATGCCATGATTATAGCCATAACATTGGTCATTTGACCCGAAAGCCATAAAACCTCGAACATGATAGGTCATTTCTGAGAAGGTTTTTACGAGACACATGCAATATACCAAGTTTGGTATTTTTCTTGCAAATATGTCACATAATAAGACGCCACGCGAAGGATTTGCGTTGATCGGACCGTTTTTGAATTTTTTATGCCCGTTTCAAACTATGGTCAAAACGGCGGGAGTGAAGGTTCTTAGCTAGGGGATGAGCCTCGCTAAACTTGCATTGGATCTCTGATGAAACATCATATTGTGAGTCTAAAAATGATTTTTGCCAAAAATCATGAGCATCGGATCATGTACCTGTAGTTCAAACCGGACCCACTTCCTACCGATTCGGCAGGAATTTGTCTTTTTCGCTAGGGGTGGACGGAAATGTTTGAGATGCCTCGGTTTGGACATTTGTCCATGTAAGGTGGTCTAATATTTTTTTAAAATGTGGTGGCACCATTCTAAAACTGTAATTTGGTGGTTGCTTCACAAAACGAACCGTTTTTTGCGCTCGGAAAATGGAAAATGAGGTTTCTGTGCGTCGAAAAGGAAAACTTCCTCCTGCAACATTGTTCTCCATCCCACAATACATATGTGTGCACAATATGGACACATTATCACAAACTATGTCGCGATTCTAGACATATCATTGGTCGTTTGGCCCGAAAGCCATGAAACCTCATACATGATAGATCATTTCTGAGAAGGTTTTTTCGAGACACTTGCAATATACCAAGTTTGGTATTTTTCCTTACAACTATGTCACATAATATTACACCACGCGAAGGATTTGCATTGATCGGACCGTTTTTGAATTTTTTATGCCCGTTTCAAACTATGGACAAAACGACGGACACGAAGGTTCTTAGCTAGGGGATGAGCCTCGCTAAATTTGCATTGGATCTCTGATGAAACATCATATTGTGAGTCTAGAAATGATTTTTTCCAAAAATCATGAGCATCGGATCAATTACCTGTAGTTCAAACCGGACCCACTTCCTACCGATTCGGTAGGAATTTGTCTTTTTCGCCAGGGTGGACGGAAATGTTTGAGATGCCCCGGTTTGGACATTTGTCCATGTAAGGTGGTATAATATTTTTTTAAAATGTGGCGGCACCATTCTAAAACTGTAATTTGGTGGTTGCTTCACAAAACGACCCGTTTTTTGCGCTCGGAAAATGGAAAATGAGGTTTCTGTGCATCGAAAAGGAAAACTTCCTCCTGCAACATTGTTCTCCATCTCACGATACATATGTGTGCACAATATGGACACATTATCACAAACTATGTCGCGATTCTATACATATCATTGGTCGTTTGGCCCGAAAGCCATGAAACCTCATACATGATAGGTCATTTCTGAGAAGGTTTTTTTGAGACACTTGCAATATACCAATTTTGGTATTTTTCCTTACAACTATGTCACATAATATTACACCACGTGAAGGATTTGCATTGATCGGACCGTTTTTGAATTTTTTATGCCAGTTTCAAACTATGGTCAAAACGTCGGACATGAAGGTTCTTAGCTAGGGGATGAGTCTCGCTAAATTTGCATTGTATCTCTGATGAAACATCATATTGTAAGTCTAAAAATGATTTATTCTAAAAATCATGAGCATCATGTACCTGTAGTTCAAACCGGACCCACTTCCTAGCGATTTGGTAGGAATTTGTCTTTTTCGCCAGGGGTGTAAGGAAAGGTTTGAGATGCCCCGGTTGGGACATTTGTCCATGTAAGATTGTCTAATATTTTTACAAAATATGGCGGTACCATTCTAAAATTGTCATTTGGTGGTTGCTTCAC
Organism: Avena insularis; assembly: GCA_023614405.1. NCBI lineage: Eukaryota > Viridiplantae > Streptophyta > Magnoliopsida > Poales > Poaceae > Avena > Avena insularis. The sequence continues at coordinate 20,727,783 of CM042689.1, read as the reverse complement.
AAAACGACCCGTTTTTTGCGCTCAGAAAATGGAAAATGAGGTTTCTGTGCGTCGAAAAGGAAAACTTCCTCCTGCAACATTGTTCTCCATCCCATGATACATATGTGTTCACAATATGGACACATTATCACAAACTATGCCGCGATTCTAGACATATCATTGGTCGTTTGGCCCGAAAGCCATGAAACCTCATACATGATAGGTCATTTCTGAGAAGGTTTTTTCGAGACACTTGCAATATACCAAGTTTGGTATTTTTCATTGCAGCTATGTCACATAATATTACACCACGTGAAGGATTTGCAATGATCAGACCGTGTTTAAATTTTTTATGCTTGTTTCAAACTATGGTCAAACTGACAGGCATAAAGATTCTTAGCTAGGGGATGAGCCTCACTAAACTTGCATTGAATCTCTGAAGATATAGCATATTGTGAGTCTAAAAATCATTTTTTCAAAAAATCACGGGCATCGGATAATGTACCTGTAGTTCAAATCGGACCCACTTCCTACCGATTCGGCAGGAATTTGTATTTTTTGCCACGGGTGGAAGTAAAAGTTTGAGATACCCTATTTGAGACATTGTCCATGTAAGGTGCTATACTATTTTTGAAAAATGGGCCGATAGCATTTTAAAATGGTCATTTGGTGGTTGCTTCACAAAACGCCATGTTTTTTGTGCCCGGAAAATGGAAAATGGTTTTTCCGTGCGACAAAAAAGAAAACTTCCTCCTGCAACATTATGCTCACATGTGCATCTTGGAATACGAGCAATGTTATCGCAGGAATTTTCATTTTAGTTGCAAAAAAAGTCATTTCTGATTTTCAGAGTGCAAAAAATGAGGTGTTTTCTGAATGAACCAATCAGAACACAGGAATGAGCCTCTCACGGATCAGCCTTATCAGACCGATCTGGACCGTTCAGTGCCAATCCAACGCCCTGTGGCTCACCCAAAGAAGCACAACTTACACCCTGTCGTGCCCACGGCCTTTGCAAACCCTATCCTCACCAACTCCAGACCGCCTCCTCTAACCTATCCGCACGCGTCGCCTCCCCCAACATCCGATCCCCTCCTCGGGCACCACATCGGCGGCCACCCCAGATCTCCAACACCGTGCTTCTCTTCCTCGCTGGTGAGCAAGATTCGACCATCTCCCCTGGAATCCCCCTCCTCCCCTCTCTCCATGCCACCTCATGAAACCTAGCCCAGATCCTGGCTGTCCGGTGAGGAGCGCTCACGCTGTGCTTCCCTGCGCCCAAGGACCCGCGCCGGAGATCAGATCGGAGTCTCCAAGACCGGCGCGGTCCACATCATCCTCTCCAGTGCCGCTGTCTCCTCCTCCTTCGTGCGGGCCGACCCCAAGCAGATCGGCTTCTTCCTCCTTGCTGACGAGTCCCTCCTCGAAGCCATCGCCGAGTCGCAGGACCGGGCGACGGTGGAGAAGAAGCCCACAGAGCCCGAGGACCCCAGCGGCCCTGACGAGCCCAACCTCTTCGGGTGCGTCCTCACCCTCTCCCGCCTGGCTGTACCTCACCCTCTCCCGCGACCGCGTCTGGGCGAACCAAATCCACAACCTCATGTCCGTCCTCCTCGTCGCGCGCCTGCTCTACTGCCTCTCCGCCGCCAAGGACCAAAACTATATCCGTGTCACGGGCATGCCGCGTGGATGGGATGTCTCCTTCCTGAGGTAGGATGAATCCCCGTTCTTCTCTATTTGTGAACATGCTTGCTCGTTCCTGGCTAGTGTTGAGACTAGTGTGTTGCAGGTAGGATTAATCCCTTTGCACCCCGTTTGAGACTAGTGTGTTGCACCCTATTTTGTTGAATCACCTTAATTTGGTTAGATTGTAATGTGTTCACTCCCCTCATATGATACATCTTTGGGATTAGTGTAATCTGGCCACTGCCCTCATATGATGCATTTTTGTTTCTTCATATATATGCTTACATCCTAAATTGTCTTCACTTTTTTCTAATAGAATGTAAGGGATCATGTGTGCTTGTTAATATGCATACCAGAATCAGATGTGTATTCTTAGATTAGTGTGTTCTTATTCTCATATTCTTGGATTTATACATTGGAGGTCTACTATGCAGCATGTATTCCTCTAGTACCAGTAGTAGTGCAACTGGTTTATGTATAGCCAATATAGGTATAAGACCTCTACCAAATATAATAAGTATTCTCATGTGTGATGCTTCATTCTGAGTTTTGGACCTATTGATTATCTTCAAACTATGCAACTGTAGTCTACAACAGTCGAGCTAAATGTTCATATTTTAGCTCTGTGTGGTGGTTTATTTTAATTTTTGGGTTTCAGTGGGGGTGCACAAAACTGCTCAGTGGTCTAACACCTTGTGAATTCTTTCGAACATGCTCAGTTTTGCAGCTTTCTATGTCAGTAACATCCTCTTTCGAGTACAACTACATGGATGGTTTGGTACTGGTACTTTTACTAGATCTAGGAGAAACATGTCCTATTGGTACTAATAGGAGAGCAATAGTATTATTGATTCATACTAGATGCATTTTTTCTTTCTTCAAATGTCCTATTGGTACTGTATATGGAATCATCAGACTTGTTAAGCTGCATTGAGATGTTTGAACCTGAACCTTTTCTGTTTGGCGCTTGCAGTCGACAGAGTAGAAGCAGTTGAACCCCATGTGGGAGATCAAGGTGTAGAAGCTCGTCCTCAACATCTCTGTCGCCGTCAGTAGAGATCGCCTCACTCGCACCTCCAAGGTATAGTATGCCTATCTATTTATCTTCCTAGTCCCCTTATGAGCTCTCATGTGAAGGATTCAGATTAAGATATGACTATGTTGGTTGCAAGGTTTGGTCGATGTTCAGTTCAATACCGTGTGGTATGCTTCACTTGCAGCAATCTAGTTGCTTTAGTAGTTTGTGGAATTGCAAGTCATTAATGATCTAGCCTGTCTTCCCACTAGCCTATTTGATCCATGGAGTGCCTATCTTGTAGCCTGCTAGTAGGACATGCATCAGCTAGTGATACACATGCATGTATTGGTTACTGTATCATGTGTAAAAAGTCAGTCAATTCAACAAGTAGAAATTCAAAGTATATAGTCAATAGTCTGTTGGATTTTGGTACTTGCAAGCTTTTATAGAAATGGACTTACTGTAGGTAATATGCTTCTATTTATTTATCCAATTCATATCACTTATGCTAGTTTTTCTATTTGACAGAAATAAGAAGGTCGAAGGAGGATATTGGAAGTTCTTGGATGTGTTATATCTAGGCCAGCAACAACGGCGCCATAAGTAGTAGGGAGCTCCGCTCCAGGCATTGACAGCGAGTAGCAAATCTGTCATGTTTACATATGTTGTATTTGCTGTCTATTTGGTTATTGTGTCTCAAATTTGGCTGTTGTATCTGCTGTCATGTTTATATCTCTTGTATCAGATATCTATATCTGTTATAATGATCTAGCTATCATGTCATGTGATAGTGTTACTTATTAGCCTTGTGGCTGTCATGTTTAAATTATGTATGATATATTGTTGTGTTGTGTGAACTATATATTTGGAAATGTTGCTGGGCTGGTTTGTAAATTTGGGTCCATACTGGATCTAAAAAGTCCATGTGGAATTAATAATAAAACAGGAAAAAGGTTGAAAATAAAAAAGAAATCGGCTGTAAAGAACAATGGCCCAAAAGGGAATACACCCAAAAAAAAGGCACGGCCCATAGACACTGCCATAAAATGAAATGCTCTCCAAATGGTCTAGGCCCAAAACTAAAGAAGTCCAGCATTATTGGGCTGGCCCATATAGATCACTATAATGGACTGGGCTGAATTGTATTACGACGATCTAATTTCGTCATAATTTTGCCACGTCGGATCAGCCACGTAGGATCTGACCTAGCCTGGCTAGATGGTCCGTGACGATATTGAATCGTCATAGAGGTTATGACGATCCAATATCATCATAGAGGGTTATGACGATTTCGCAAAAAACGTCGTTATAGTTCATTTGCGACGCCCAGCTTTTGACGATCTCAAAATCGTCATAAACGAACTACTATGACAATTCTGTGACGAAAATGGAGGGTCATATATAGCCAGATTCCTTGTAGTGATTGGACGGGACAAAGGACAAAGTCAATTACTTTCCGTGGGGAACAAGAAGTCCAGAGGAGAGCCGGAGGGACCGGCCAGGGCTTACATACCCACCCCAGGCGCGAGTGGGCCCCACCCCGCGCCTGGCTAGGGTGTGGTGGCCCTGGACGCCTCCTCGGTCTCCCCCTTTGCCTATAAGAAGCCCCCGATGCAGAAACCATGAGCACCCGATCAGAAATCCACGAAACCATCTGTAGCCGCCGCCACCATCGTCCCTAGATCGGGGGGATCTAAAGTTCTTCCCGGCCCTGCTGGAGGGGAGATCACCCCGGAGGCCTTCTCTCCGGTATGATGCACGAGTAGTTCCACCTTGGACTATGGGTCCATGTAGTAGCTAGATGGTTGTATGTCCTTTGTGCTCTCATATATAGATCTTGTGAGCTATGTTCATGATCAAGATCTAATCTATTTGTAATCATGCATGTTGTGTTTGCGGGGATCCGATGGATATTGAGATTATTATGTTGGTTTGATTAATGGTTTTGTCTTTATGATTATATCATGTCTGTGTTGTTTGTGATCTTGCATGCTCTCCGTTGTTAGTAGCTATCTTGGCCAAGAAGTTGCTAGTGACTCCAAGAGGGGGTATTTATGCTCGATAGTGGGTTCATGCCTCTAGTTTCCAAGGGAAGTGACATAAATCTCTTCGGTTGTAGATGTGTTGTTTCTACTAGAGAGAAAACAGCGGTCTCTTGTTCATGGAACATGTGGACTGTTTACCTTACACACTTTGCTTAAAGCAGTTGTCTGTTGCTTGCAACTTAATACTGGAGGGGGTTTGGATGATAACCTGAAGGTGGACTTCTAGTCATAGATGTAGTTGGATGGCGGTCTATGTATATTGTTGTATTGCCCAATCAACCTCATGGGATCTTTCTGGCTAGTAATTGCATTGTTATGCCTTGCTCAATTCCTGTCAATTGCCTCGATGTAATTTGTTTACCCTTCATGCCATGTTGTTTATTTAAGGAGAGCACCTCTAGTGAACTATGGACCCCGGTCCAATCTTGTAACATCCCAAAAATCATGTTTTCAAAGTTTGCATATCATCCATGCATTCATAATCATTTAGGATCATTTTCAAAGTCACTACAAAAACAGAAGCATTTGAATGCTTATTATTTTATGTAAACAAAGCATTGGCCCAATGCTACTCTTTAATGTGAGATTGATTGTTCTAAAACCAAATATATTTGATACTATGGTTGAATGTTGTATTCCAAAGCTTGGATAAAAATTTCAAAAAACAAAATATGATTTTAAAACCATTTTTAGATCTTTATTAAAACATGTGTAAAGGCACTGTTTTCTTTGTAAACTCCAAAGGACTAAGAAGGTTTGATCAAACAACATGGTTTTATACTTAAATATGTGCAGAGTTCACTTTATAAAAAAATACAAAAAGAGTTTGAAATCAAACACATTTGAATTCATATGAAAATGTTTCCTGAAAATCGAAATGGAAAAAGAAAAAGAATAAGGAAAGCAGAAAAGGTCGGCGCTGCAAATTTGGCCCAGCAATGAACCCAGCCCACTAAGCCACCCGGGGCCATTTTCCTCTGCCCTTTTCTCACCCGCGCTGAACCAACCTAACCAGTCACTAACTAGTGGCCCCTCGCCATGTCTTCATCGTCCTCCCTAGAAACCACGCGATGAACACTTCATCGCCGCCGTTACCTCGCGCAATCAAGTCGAATCAATTCCTTTGATTTCGCCAGTAATTCGCCCAGCCTTCACCTGCTACTTAATCCCCTCCCCACCACGGTCATCTCCCCTCACACCACTCGCTCGCTCTGCCACCAGGCTCCTTCTATTTCGCGTTGCATCGCCGCAGACAGAACCAGCTCCAGCGACTGATTTCGGTAAGTTCCGAGCTCCCCTCGCCTTCAGCTTGACCCTGTCGAGTTCGCCATGTCTCTATGCTTCTCCTGATGCTTTTGGTTTGCCTGCGCATGACCCAGGTCGCCGTCCCCGACCACCTCAGCAAACGACAGAACCGCCGCCTAACTCCGGTGAACGATTTAGGTAATACCAAACCACCCCTTGCCTTCTCTCTGACCCTATCTTGATCGCCAGATTGTTGTGCACACCCTGACGCCTTTGGTTTGTGTTAGGGCGGTCCACATCATCGGCAACGTCGTCGTCTGCAGGAACACGATGTCGCCCGCAACTTCGACGAGCCCCAGTGACCTCCACAGCATGCCCCCACCCACGCCAGCAAGTAGTTGAGCATCACCGCGACCTTGTGAGTCCGGTAAGCACCTCTGCCAACCCCATCCCCCTCCGTAGCCGCCGGAACACCACTGACAGAGAGCCGCCGCCGTGCCGCCGTCGCTGGCGCCGCCCATCCATGGTCGCTTGCTTGGCAACCGTCGGATCTAGATCCAACGCATAGGAATAGATCACTTATCAAAGGGGTACGTTTTAGATCTGGCCGTGCATTATCACTTAGATCGTGTGGCCCATGTTGATCGATCCGGCCGAACCGGTATGGGCCAATCAGAACACGCCGCGTGGCCTGAGTTTAGGTTTAAAAACAGAAATTAGATCTATTAGTTTTTCAAACTTGCAAAATTCATAACTTTTGATCCACACGCTTCAAATTTTGCAAATTTTATATCATTGGAATCAGGAGAAAGAATGATATCCATTTATGCAATGTGTTTAATGGTTATTTTTACAGAGACATTTATAGGCTTATTTTGAGTAAAGAAATGATTTGAAAAATGATTTAAAGATCTAATAAAGTTTATTTAGTGTGTCTTGATGTTGTTTATGATTCAGTACTATATGCTTATCTTGTTGGACCTAGAAAAATCATCACATAAGCATTTGCATGCATCCATATATTTTTGTTTGTATATTTTGATATGTGAATGTGGTGCTATTATTTCATGTGTAGATTTTGGTGCTAATAGTGATTGTGGTTGTGAAGATCGTTGTTGCTACTCTCCCAACTACCAAGGCAAGTGGTGCTTCATGTTTATATCCCAATATTTTTACCTATGCATTAGAAATATTTTTGTATAGGACTTGCATGGTTATTTTGCTAAGTATCTATCTACTATGCTTGGGAAATCCTAGTAGTTGTAGAATTGATAGAATTTCCTCTAAGTTAGGATACTTGTTATTGCCATGCTTAGCCTAGCTAGTAGCAACCAAGGGTGGATTACATATTCATGCTATGAGAATTATTTCTAAGTCTTTGACTTATGTTTTTCTTAATAAAACAACTAAGTGAATGAAACACCTGGGTGGAATGGAAAGAATGGTTTGTGTTGAGTGGTTACACAAGGCCCATTTCTATGGTTTACCTTGTGTATCTCTCTTGTGGAAAGCCACAGGAACAAAGGGATTTGAGATGCCAAATGTTAAGAAGCTTCTAGTGCAGGCACATGGCATTATGGGCTCTTCCTGGATCATATAGGTTGCAATAACTTATCCATTTGGACAGTTGGTGGTAGTGGGACGATAGGTTGGAACGCGTCCATTTGGTCTAAGGGAAGGCTTCTGAAAGGTCATGTCTTGGTGAAAATCAAGTCTTGTGGGGAAAGTGCACAACCTCTACAGATGGAAGAATCTAAGTACTTATCTATGTCCCTGGTATTGGACAATTTAAGCATCAAGACATGGAAGCTATCAAGAATCTCCTCATCCCAATTTTCTAAGTTAAAACTTGTGGTTGAACAAGGGTGAAGGTTCACCAATTTCTATTGGTGGTTCCTTGGGAAAGTTTTACCAAAGAAAAACTTAGTGTTTTCAACTAATAGGGAAAACCTATTTTGAGCAAAGAAAGCCTAAGCTACACTTAGCCAAAATTCATGTAGTAACTAGATGTTAATATTCTACTAAGGTATCACTTGCCAATACTATTCCAATGTATTGACCCACTGTGGCTGTAACTTGTGATGTTGTAGGTTACTCTAATGATGATTAGGGGTTATGAGTCTACACTCAACATGCTTGCCTATGGCACATGAAGATGAATACTTTATTTATATTGTTATGTTGAACTCTTGTATTAGGCTTATGGCCATGGAGTTGTAAAAGACTATGTTATCTCTGGAATGACGATGTAATAATGACCTTTGTTTCTGTGTACTTCATCTTAAATTGTGGATGCTAGCAATTGATCCAGGGACTAGCATTGCAATCACAAGGATCCTTACCTTTATAAGGGAGGGATCTTACAGATGGTATCAGAGCACTGTGTTGCCTATAGGATTATAACCCTAGGATTGGATTAGAAACCACTAAGGAAAATTTCAACACTTTGAAAAAATTTCTACACTTGTCTTTTCTTCTTGTAAACTTTTCTAATCTTCTTTCTCATCTCAATTTGTAGATAAACTCCATCAACGAAGCCGTAAGGAAGGGACCACTCATGACCATGACTTTGGAGTGTGAGACTGAATTTCCAAAAGCCCTCAAGAACCTTATGGTTACCATGGGGATACATGGTGCAGCTGTGTACAAAGGTTTCCCTGTGATGGATGAAGGAGAGGAGTATTGGTGGGTGCAACTTCACTTGTACAAAAACAAAGAAGACAACCACAAAGAATCAGGATTCTGCATGGTCACCAACTCAGTGATGCACACCACATTCTTTGACTCTGCAAGGGATGCAGCTTGGAAGGCCATCAAAGAACTTGGTGATAGGCTCAAGTGCAGAATTCTTAACACCAAAAATGACCTTAGGGAATAAAAGAAGCATACCCAAGAGTTGGAGGCTACCAACCAACAACTAAGGGAAGACATCATAGACTTGATTTGGGAATCTTGTGAACAATATAGACAGATGGCTACTAAGGATGCTTTGATAGCCATTTTGTCTAGTGAGTGAGAGTTGAAACGTACTTCGTTAGTTGGACCACCACACTTATCGTTTTTATTTCCCAAAAATGTTTTCTAAGTTATGTTGAACCTTGGATGATTGTAATGGATTTATGTATGCCATGGCTTGTGTGTTTGATTTTTAATGATATGCCTGTGATGCTTTTTCTTGTGATTCTCTCTATTGATGTTGATTCTAACTTTTCTCTATCTTATAAAATAGATGCCTAATGTTACTATCAGCACGGCTGAAGAGTTCAAGGGAACTCGTTTTGGCACTCGTCTTATTGAGCTCACTAGTGTGCTCAACCTTCCGGTCCCTAGCATCATGATGCTTCCCCTCACCAAGTTACTCAGCCAGGACGTCAGACTGAGCCAGCCACGGAGGCTATCACCTTCAAGCTTATGCATGACGATAGGGAGAGAGGCCTAGAGGTAGTCATGCAGGATTTACTCGGACGTCTATTAGGGAGGCACTCTCGGGAGCTTAGAGGTACTCACTTTCACGCCTTCGGAAGACGCACGAGGATGGTGTGGCTATTGAGTTCGAGGATGCTACTAGAGAGACGACAGAGCCGATTCGTTTGTACCTTCAGGACCTAGAGGTTCTACTTAGGCACCTAGATACTGATAGGACCAACGTCATGCTTAGCAATGACGAGCTACAAGTGCAGCTTTGTGAGAAGGACAAGCTCTTTGCAGAGCAAGACGAGATAGTCAAGGAAATGGAGGCCAAGTTTGAGAGCCAGGACAGGAAGTTCAAAAGCCAAGAGAAAAGAGTCCAAGATAGGAACAAGAGGATTCGAGAGATGACTACAGAACTAGAGGCCATGGACTTCGAGATCGAGCATCAGCAGGGTGTGATTGAGAGACTTCGTTCACAAAAGAGGGCTCTTAAGTCCAAGATAGAGGCCTTGACTACTAATGTCGAGGAATACAAGACCGCTATGGAGAATGCAGGTCTTACACTTGTTGATGAGGAGGTTGATGCAGAGGAGTAGTGATGACTACTCATTTATCTATCATTTACCATGCTTATGATTATTGAGTCGCAATGACCATCCAACATGTGGATGGCTTGCTATTGGTGTGTTTGCTTTTCAAACTTGTTGTTTATGTCGTTGAACTTTATGTTATTTTGATGCTTGTTTGGTGATTGTCTATGTGATGTATTGTGCATGTTAAGCATCTATGGGTATCTCATTCTTATCCTTATTTGAAAACCACAGATGCCTCCTCGACGTGCCAACCCCAACCCAAACAACAACAATGTCACCCCCGAGATGCAGCAGCTGATGATAGCACAAACACAGCTGATGCAGATGATGACCACTTTCATGCAGAATTAGAATAACAACAACAATCAGAACAATCCACCAGCATTTCACATGCTCACCAGATTCCTAAGGCTGAGGCCTGCAAAGTTCTCAGGAACCACTGATCCTATGGTGTCCAATGATTGGCTATGTGCAGTGAACAAGGATTTGGTGACCGTCGGTTGTACCGACGAGGAGAAAGTCAGGTTTGCAGCACACTTGTTGGAAGGACCAGCAGCTACTTGGTGGGATAACTTCCAGATCACCACTCCCATTGAGGATGTGACATGGGCTATCTTTGAAGATGGTTTCCGTATAGCTCACATCTCATCCGGAGTGATGAGTTTGAAGAAGAAGGAGTTCCATAATCTGAAGCAGCGCCACCGCAGTGTGGCTGAATATATTGAGGAGTTCAACAATCTGGCGTGTTATGCACCGAATGAAGTGGATACCGATTCCAAGAGGAAAGAGAAGTTCCTCGAAGGACTGAACGATGAACTGAATCTGCAGTTATTTGTGGCCTATGTCCCCACCTACCAATCCCTTTGTGACAAGGCTACCATCTTGGAGAACAAGATGAAACAGGTTGAAAGCAGAATGAGGAAGCACAGCTCTGACAAGCACAGCTCGGGATCGTCTCACAAGCGTTCCCATTATGATGATAGTGGGAGTTCTGGATCCCACAAGCATGGAAAGTACAATATCCACCACAACCGCAACCGTCATCATGACAACAAGCATCACCGTAGTCATGACAATGACAAGTACAAGAACCACAAGGGTGGATACAAGAGCCACCACAATGGAAGTGGAAGTGGTAGTGGAAGCCAGCCTGTCAAGAAGGATCTCAGTCAGGTTGAATGCTTCAAGTGCAAGAAGATGGGGCATTATGCAAATGAATGTCCAGAAAATAAAGTTGAAGGACCCAACAAGCCCAACCCTTTCAGAAGGGACAGGTGAACCACATCAATGTGGAAGAGATCTATGAGGAACCTGATGTTGTGGCTGGTAAGTTCAAACTCAATTCTGTTCCAGCACTTGTTCTTTTTGATACTGGCGCATCGCATTCATTCATATCAAGAGCATTTGTTGAAAGAAATGAACTTCCAGTTGAAACTATTGGGTGTCCTATAAAAGTAAGTTCTCATGGTGGAGAAATGATAGTGAACTCAGGATGTCATGACCTAGTCATAGAGTTTGGGAAGTATAAGTTTCCCGTTAATCTGATAATCCTAAATTCCCAAGGATTGGATGTCATTTTGGGAATGGACTGGATGACTAAGCACAAAGGAGTGCTAGATTGTGCCAATCATACTGTCACACTCACAACCCCGGATAATAAAAGGATTAGATTCAAGACTAACTTTGAACCAAAGGGAAGTAAGCTAAATTCTCTTAAGGGGGTTAGCATAGACAGTGTGCCAATTGTGAGTGAATACCCGGATGTGTTTCTGGAAGAATTGCCGGGAATGCCACCAGATAGAGATGTGGAATTTCTGATTGAGTTGCTACCAGGATCAGGACAAATAGCAAAGAGACCTTACAAGATGTCAGTTGATGAGCTGAAAGAACTTAAGAAACAACTTGGAGAACAATTGCAGAAAGGATTTATTCAACCAAGTTCTTCATCTTGGGGAGCACCAGTCTTTTTTGTGGAAAATAAAGATAAAAGTCAAAGGTTATGCATAGATTATCGTTCACTCAATGAGGTGACTATCAAGAACAAATATCATTTGCCTAGAATCAATGATTTGTTTGATCAATTAGAAGGAGCCTATGTATTCTCAAAGATTAATCTCCGGTCAGGTTATTTTCAGCTTAAGATAAGAGAACAAGACATACCTAAGACAACTTTCACCACGAGGTATGGATTGTATGAGTACACCGTGATGCCATTTGGTTTGACCAATGCACCAGCTTACTTCATGAATATGATGAACAAGGTGTTCATGGAGTTCCTTGACAAGTTTGTTTTCGTTTTCATCGATGACATTTTGATCTACTCCAAGAGCAAAGAGGAGCATGAAGGACATTTGCGGTTGATACTTGAGAAGCTTAGAGAGCATAAGTTGTATGCCAAATTCAGCAAATGTGAATTCTGGTTGAATGAAGTTGGATTTCTTGGACACGTTGTGTCAGGAGATGGTGTAGCAGTTGATCCCGAAAAAGTGTTAGCTGTAACTGAATGGGAATCTCCTAATTCAGTAAAGGAAGTTCGTAGTTTCCTTGGCTTGGCAGGATACTACAGAAGATTCATTGAGAATTTCTCCAAAGTAGCTAAGCCAATGACGGAGTTATTAAAGAAAGAAAAGAAATTTGCTTGGACTGAAGGATGTGAACTCAGCTTCCAAGAATTAAAGAAGAGACTAGTGATAGCACTAGTTCTATGTCTGCTAGATTTGGAGAAAGATTTCTAAGTGTATTGTGATGCATCTCATCATGGATTAGGAGCAGTTATAATGCAAGAAGGGAAAGTTGTGGCTTATGCCTCGAGACAACTCAAAACTCATGAGGTAAATTACCCTACTCATGATTTGGAGTTAGCCTCTGTTGTCCATGCACTACTAGGGAAATGGCCATTCATGGCGCACCTGAAAAGAGCATATGTGGCGCACTAGGGGTGCGCCACTAGCCTTGCGCTACGGCTATCTCCTAGCCGCACGGTTGTGTCGAGATAGGCGTAGTGCACCTACTAGTGCGCCACGGCTATGTGGGCAGGTGCGCTACGCTTAGGATCTTCTCTGGCGCACTACCCAGTGCGCCACTAAGCTTCTGAGGTGCGCTTTAGGCGTAGTGCGCCGCAAAAGGTAGGTCATGTGCGCCACAGGTGTTTTTTTTGTTTTTTTAATTTCTGAGCCATATTATATACAATATTACAGGCAGATATACACACACAGATACAAGATATACAATTATATATATAAATACACAATTTGAAAAACAAGATTGAAACAAATACATATAGATAAGTCTCATACATGAATACATAGTATAAGTTACATTGTTTCGATCAAGTTACAAAGTAGTTGGTGAAATGCGAATACATGTGTCGATCGAACAAGTTAGAGATCGGAAGCTCGCCTAGACATCTAAACTAGCTAGACACAAACGCGGGATAAACAACCAAAGAAGATAAGCATGATCACCGTCGCGACGAAGGTGTAGGTCTTCATCCGGTTCCTTGTCCTAACTTCCGCTAGATAGCGCGTGTATCTAGCTTCCGCCTCCGCCATAGTGTTGTACCCTTTGTAGCTATTTCCGCTGAAACGGTGCACCTGTCTCCGGCAGTCTTCCCAATCATCGTAGACTCCGGGAACCCGTCCCTTGTACACGACGTACCACGTCATCTATAATTTGACAATAATAATTAACCGATGATTGAAAAAAACATATATAATTAAAGTCGCATATGAAGATACACTTATAGAAAGTACTTCTAAATCAAAAAGACAAACTCAAAAAGCATGCCTCATATATAACTAGGTTGTTCAACACAGGAATATGCTACGATGGAACTGTTCGCCAAGTAGGATGCACAACACCTGGACATGTGCATAGCACAAGGTGAACAATCCCATCGCAGCACATTCACATATAGTGTGCCACGACATTTCATCATCGACATTATTCTCGAAAAATACCAAAGTAACTCGAAAAGAATGCCTCATATATATACATAGGTCGTTGGACACAGGAATATGCTACGACGGAACGGTTAGCCAAGTAGGATGCACAATTCCTGGACTTGTGCATATCACAAGGCTAACTATCCCGTCGTAGCACATTCACATATATATATTGTGCCACGACATTTCAATCATCGGCATATTCTCTAAAAATACCAAAGTAAATCAAAAAAAATGCCTCATATATATACATAGGTCGTTGGACACAGGAATATGCTACGATGGAACCGTAAGCCAAGTAGGATGCACAACATCTAGACTTGTGCATAACACAAGGCTTCCAGTCCCGTCGTAGCACATTCACATATATATTGTGCCACGACATTTCAATCATCGGCATTATTCTCGAAAAAGACCAAAGTAGCTCGAAAAGAATGCGTCATATATAACTAGCTAGGTCGTTGGACACAGGAATATGCTACGACGGAACAGTGAGCCAAGTAGGATGCACAATTCCTGGACTTGTGCATATCACAAGGCTAACTATCCCGTCGTAGCACATTCACATATATATTGTGCCACGACATTTCAATCATCGGCATTATTCTTGAAAAAGACAAAAATAACTCGAAAAGAATGCCTCATATATATACATAGGTCGTTGGACACAGGAATATGCTACGATGGAACCGTGAGCCAAGTAGGCTGCACAAGACCTGGACTTGTGCATATCACAAGGCTCACAATCCCATCGTAGCACATTCACATATATAGTGTGCCATGATATTTCAATAATCGGCATTATTCTCGAAAAAAGAGTAAGGAAAAAAAGAAGGACCAAAGTGAGCAAAGGACCAAAAAGTAAGCAAAAAACCAAGCATTGATTGATATATAATAATAATAAGCAAAAGAAGTAAGCGATGATTCATAAACCTAATAAGATAAGTATAGTAGCATGTACACTTGTCCACACACACACAAAGGTCATCTATAGTTTGTAACTGCAACTAGGCCAACATCAAGCCTTCTGGCTCGGCATAGGGAATGGGAGGACGCCTTGTCTCGTCATGAACTTCCTATAGTCACCCTGCATCTCTAGGCGATCTTCTATGTCACAGTTATTCGGGATGCTTCACGCAGGGGAACTCCATTACGTGGTTGAAGACGTGCCTGCCGAACTTGACCTTCGTACGCACGAAGGTGGTGCCTTCCGTCGAGGCAAAGCAGTGAGAGCATCATCCAGAACTTCCTTGATCTTGTCGTAGTTTTTCTTCTTTTCTAGACTCCCCGAGTCGAAATACGTGGCATGGGAATTCTTCGGCGATAAGGAGATGAGCGTGCAGTGTTCATCTCTGCGCAAAAAATACAAATGGAATGTGTTGGAAAAAGAATGATGATGATCTAATAAAGCCAATCGACGGTGGCGAGTGAATAACGACTTACTCGGGAAAGTAAGGCACGAGAATGTATTCCTTTGTCTTGTTCGCCATGAGGATTCTTTTTAGGTACGAGGCCACGATACGTCGTTCGGCGGGGGAACCCAAGCAGCCGTCACGCATGTAGTAGGGGTCCACTATAGCGATGCCCGGTGTGTTCTCTCTAATGATCTGCATGGTCAGGCTGAGAGAAAACGGACGGACCATGGTATAGTGCAGCGGGTATAGGTGGAACATATTGAAGATGTCATCGAACCGCAGGAAGAACAGATCCGCAGGGGCATTGTCAACGAAGCCCAAGCCTGGTGGCACCTTAACCACGAATACTGGGTGCGAGGGATCTTTCTCCGATAGAAGGCGTCTCTCTATCGTTAGCACGCCGTCATGCACACTCTGCAATTCCGAACTGGCGAGCTTCTGCAAATTCTTAGGTAGCATGGGCTCACCCACCACATGAATCCTCCACATAATACCCTCGGGTCTTGGTGGCCCGTCCCGAAACCTGATCGGATTCGCAGTTGTTGACTCCACCGGCTGGCTCGAGCTGCTAGATTTTATTTTCCTGCCCTTTTTTCCTTTTGGAGAGCGGGCAGGCACCGCAATCTGAGCATCGGCCGCCCTATGTAGTGTGTCAGGGCTTAGAATAAAGGGTCGGTTGGTTGTATCAGCTGGCTCTATAAAGGCGCAAGCTGGAGGCGTCTCCTGAGAACCAAACAGACGCTTAGTGATAGTGACTTTCTCTGTGGGGCCACCAGCTAGGTCTTCGTTGCTAAACTGAGTGTTGAAGAAGTGATCATTCCAGTCTTCGTCGTCCTCGGCCAGATCCTGTGCCATGTTCATATCATCAACATGATCATCCGACCCACCACGTGGAGGTGACGGCGAGGGCGGTAAGGGGGCCTTGCCACCGCTTGTCGCTGGCACGACAGGCGGTGTTGTTGTCTGTGGCATGATGGCCCCCGCCGTCCCCAAACGGATCATGCTCTTTGGCCATAGCAAGAATAAGCCGAAGCAAGTTCTGAGGACAGACGGCTCTTCTTCATCCGCTCCTAGGGGTTGAATGGGAGGTTCCAGGTCGTCGCAGCCCCTTAGCACCCGACTAATTTTAACCCTGTGCACGCTATCTGGCATCGGCCTTGAGTGGAAAGTGCGCTGCAAGGGTTGAACGATGGTACCCTTGGCAACATCCCTTAGCTTGTTGTTCACGTAGCATAAGAGAGTGCAAGGAACATCCGTCTGCGGAAAACATGTACGGCGTCGTCAAAGATGCCATAAGAGTAATAGATGGCATGAAAGGCGGTAAAGCAATTTGTTTACCGTGATGGCGTCGAGATCGGCTAATGTCGACGCACCACATACGGCGATGAGCGTGCAAGAGACGGAAGGGATGCTTGATGGTGCGGTGCTGGCCGCCGGTGTATTCTCCCTACCGAGGGGTGCTTGGAGCTCCGGTGCCGCCGCGACGATGGCAGGGGGCACCAACATGTACTCCGGCGCCGCGGTGATGGCAGGGGGAGTCACCAACACTTGCGGCGCCGCGGTGCTAGCGGGCGGAGTCACGAACATGTAGTTTGCCTGATTCATCGGCGCCGCGTTGTTCGAGTGGCTGCTGACCATGCTTGGAATCGGGCACGGCCCTACTCGACCACCCGCACTCCAGTTCGCTATTGACTCCACCAAGGTAGGCAGGAAGGACGTGAGGGTGATTATCTGGTTGTCTTGGACGATCTGCGGGATCTGCGCCACTTGTACCTTAAGTTCTTGAACCTCGCGGTTTTCCTCCTCGCTCCTTCCCGACGGCGCCACATGCGTCCTCGGCGGTGGACCAAAATGATCCACCCAATTCTTACCCCCGAGGCCGGCCAGACGGCAAGCCGATGACGGCTTCTTCGTAACCGGCTCTATTTTCTTGGCCCGGTTCATCGCCCTGTTAAAAGGGTTATCCCACCGGGTGGCCGCCGTCGACCACAGGATGAGGAACCACAGGATCCATGACTAGCAACAATTTCCTCCTCCTGCAGAAGAAGTAACAGTGAATCGTTTAGATCATCGATTAGATTGCAATCGAGTTGATCCGCGGTAATTATATTATACTTACCACAATTTCCTCGAATTCCTTCACCGCAGGATCCGCGGTGAGTTGTTTGGTTTTTGGGTCCACATGGTAACGGACCCTGATGAAGTTTTGAACCTGCCCGGGTTCAAATTTCGCAAAGGGGTTTTCTATCCCCTTGGATCTATACTCTTCGTCCTCCTTATTCCATTTGGCCTCCGCGTTTCTGTATCCACCAGCTCCGAGATGGTGATGACCTATATTCATCGCCTGCAGCACCTTTCCCCGATTACTATTGGCCAGGGCTCTTTCGGATTCACACCTCTCCTTGAACTCCCGCAACTGATATTCGGTGATCTGCAGGTCAATCTTCTAGATCTCCTCGAGACTTTTGCCTTCTTTATAAATCTTCTTCTTTATCCGGGTTCTCCAGCTGGCCAGGGTGGTGCTCATCTTTGTGAGGGCGGATTTGTTTACTTTGTTCCCATGATAATTTGTGTTCTGATACTTAGAGGGGAACCTGTATCTTGCGTGCAGCTTCTCGAAGAGGAGTGTGCGCAAGTGGTCATTATCTTTATGCCGGAGATTCTCGGTGTTGATCGAGATGGTTGTCTAGGTGATCGCCGCCACTTGCCCACCGTACCCTTTGACGACAAGGGCGGGCTCCAAAGGAACCCCTGATGGGCTCACTTCGGTAATTTCCTCCATGATCGTGCCGACCGTGTTCGGGCCCGGTCCTTCGGCTTCTTCTTCTTCTTCTTAGGAGGATTGCTACCACTCCCTGTGCCCTCGCCGCCATCAGTGGTTTCATCATCTGTCGTTCCTTCAGCTTCTTCCTCCGCGTCTTCCATCTCATCATCCTCGCTCTCCGAAGGATGGTATTCTTCATCGTTTTCTAGCCGCTGGGCCGTGTAAGGGTCCCAACCTTTAATAAGGTAGAGTCCCCTGTGTTTACAATGCTAGTCCCTGGATCAATAGCTAGCATCCACAGTTAAGATGTAATATCAAGAAACAAAGGTCATAATACAACTTTATAACCAGGAATAAAATAAATTATTACATCTTACATAGCTCATTTGGCTATTACAATACATTGCAGCAGAATATCTATAAGCATGGGGTCCTTCATCTTCAAAATGCCACAGGCAGACATGTTGGTTGTAGACTTTCTAATCCTAATCAACACACACTTCACTAAATCAATCAAACCTGCAACATAACAAGTTACAGCCACAAGGGTCAATACATTTGAATTGTATTGGCAAGTGATACTATGGTAGTATAGTGGAGTCTATCATCTACATGCATTTGGCTAAGTGGAGTTGAGGCTTGCATTGCTCAAAATAGATTTTTCCTTAACATTTGAAAACACTAAGTTTTTGCTTGACAAAATCATTTTTCTCAATCAAGATTGAAGATCCTTTAACCCTTGTTCAAACCACAAGACTTTAACTTAGAAATTTGAATGATGAGATTCTTGATTGCTTCCATGTCTTGATGCTCAAATTGTCCTTTACCAGGGACATGGCTAAGTACTTAGATTTTACACTCTGTAGAGGTGGTGCACTTTCCCCACAAGACTTGGTTTCCCAAGACAAGATCTTTCAGAAGCCTTCCCTTAGACCAAAATGGTGGCGTTCCAACCTATCAAACTCTACCACCCACTGTCCATATGGCTAAGTTCTTGCAACCTATATGATCCAGGCACAGCCCATAATGCCAAGTGGCTGCACTTGAAGCTTCTCAACATTTGACATCTCAAATCTCTTTGTTCCTGGGTGGCCATCCACAAGTGAGATACACAAGGTAAACCATAGACATGGGCCTTGTGAACCACTCAACCAAAATCCACCAAGCAAGTCCCATTCCACCCAGGTGATTCATTAACTTAGTTGTTTTAGTAAACAAAACACAAGTCCTCAGACTTAGAAGTTTTTCATAGTATGGATATATATTCCACCCTTGTTTTCTATTAGCTAGGCTAAGCTTGATAGTAGTAGGAATCTTAACTTAGGAAAATTCCTACTAAGGTTTCATCTACTAGGTTTTCCTATAGCAAGGTTTATACTTAGCAAGATTCCATGCAAGTTTTACTTAGAGAAAATCACTAATGCATAATGAAAGTAATGGGACAAAAGTATGAAGCATAACTTGCCTTTTTGGTAGAGTATGGGTTCACTGCTTGTCCTTGCAACAATCACACTCTTCAAGTCACTACAATTCAATCAAGCAAGGCACAAACTCAATCTACCAATCAAGCAAAACAACACATAAAATAACAAAGTCAAAGTAATGCATGCAAGCATGCCAAGCTTTGTTTTGCTTGAAAAAGTGGTTCCTAATGGGTTATAAACATTTGAAAACACCTATTGGTCATTTTGTAAAGTGGCAAAGTCATTTGCAAGAGGTTTCACTTCCTAAACCATTTTCAAAACAAAGTATCATTTTATGTGGTGTAGAAATATTTTTACTAAGGCATTAATCTATAGGGTTCACCAAATATGTTTTCAAACTATAAAACTTGGTGTTTAGGGTCAGAGAGTTTAAAACAAAGCATTTCCCAAAGGTTTTCCTTCAAAATCATTTTCAATAAATAACCACATTTCTATTTGACTAGAAATGGTTTTAAATCATAGATTCATTCTTTTCCTTTACCAAATACATTTTTTAAACCACAAAGTGTTTCCTATGGTCAGTAGGTTCAAATCACACCATTTGTAAAAGATTTTATCCCCAAATTCATTTTTAAACAATTTTCACACCCTTAACAAGCATACAAATGTTTCTAAAAAAACAACCATTTTCTAGAAGCTTTTCACTAAACAAAAGGCATGGTTGGCTAGGGCTTGTTCCACTGATTCCATTGATATAAAATTTGTAATTTTTGGACGTGTGGATCAAAAGTTATACCAATTACAAATTTGCATTCTAATCAGATCAAAAATCTGTTTTAAATCGAATCCAGTCCACGTGGCTGTTTCTGATTCGTCAATACCCTTTCGGTTGGATCGACTGCTCTGGCGCGTTGGATCAAGTCAGATCGTGTGGCACAGGTTGCGTACCTCTTCGCTTTAAGTGGTTCTATCCTATCCACCGGATCGAGATCGGACGGCTGCTGTGAGCTCGACCCTAAACGAGCGGGGCTGCGGCGGTGGCTGGCGGCGGAGCGGCCAGACGGTGGTGGCGCCGGCGGTACAGGAAGCAAGGGTGGCTAGGGAGGTACTCACAGCGTTCGCAGAGGCCTGGGGAAGCTCAAGGTGATGCCGGATTGTCGAGGGGCGCACTGGAGCGGGCTTGATTGCTCGCCGGAGTGGAGCCGCGCCTCGGGCGGCTCGGGAGGTCGTCGAGGGCGAGGATAGGGGGCACCCTAGGGCGAAAGGGAGACACCGTTAGGTTCACAAGAGCATGGCGATCATCATCGTGTCCACGAGGAACAGAGGGAAGGTCTGGTTTACCTGGGAGACGTCACCGCAGTTGAAGACAGACGGCGGTGCTGGCTCGGGGTGACGCTGTCGAGCTTGCAGAGCTCGCGCGGGTGAGCTGGCGATGCGAAAAGGTGCGCCAGGGCTTGGGGAGTATGCGAGTGTGGTCAAGGAGGAGAGGGGTGGCAGGACACGGCCGGAATCGAGGGAAAAGCTCGTCGGTGGCAGTGAGGTTCGGAGAAGAATCAGGGCAGCCTGGGGACGTGCTAATGCGGGGTGACAGAGGGGAAATGGAGAGGAGAGGTACGCGTTTAAGCTTGCGTGATCAAAGCGAGTAAATGTGGCCGCGTTAAGGCGAATTGAAGCCGCGGAATCACTTCCAGAAACGGGGATGAACTGGTCGCTGCGGGTGAGGACGATGAACAGGAGGGGTGGGTCCTGGCTGTCTGCGAGAGAGAGAGCGCGAGTGTGGGGTCAAGTCGTCAGCGACTTAGCGGTTAAGTTCCTGAGTGAGAAAAATAACGGTTCGCTGGGGAGGAAGGTGGGCTGC
This sequence comes from Avena insularis, assembly GCA_023614405.1. Classification (NCBI taxonomy): domain Eukaryota; kingdom Viridiplantae; phylum Streptophyta; class Magnoliopsida; order Poales; family Poaceae; genus Avena; species Avena insularis. The sequence goes on along the minus strand of CM042689.1, from coordinate 20,706,401 downwards.
TGGGCTGGGATGGGCTTTAGCTGGGCTGGGTTGTTTTGCTCTATTTTTTTTCTGTCTGAAACCTTTTTCTTTTTCCAAATCAATTTCTGTTTTGAATTTCAATCAACTATTCAAACATTCAAACAATCACCACACTTGTAATGAGTTTTTGGGTTCTGTTTATCAACACAAAACCAAAGTCAAATAATAATATAATATTTTAGAGTCCATTTATAATTAAATAAAATGGACACTAGTTCATAAATTAAATGGGTTTTAATTTATTTAAAAAATCCATTTGAAATCCAAATATTTTCAAAACCAAATCAGTAGGTTTTATTTGAAAATAAAAGATATTTGGAAAAGTTGTTTAAAATAAAATAACATTTTATTTTAGGGTCCATTAATAATTAAATAAAATGGACCTTAGTTAATAATTCAAATAGGATTTGTTTTATTTTAAACTTTATTTTGAAATCTAAAATAAAACCAAAACACTTCAGTAGGTTTTATTTGAGAATATAAAATACTTGGAAAACTTATTTAAAATAATTTAATAAGTTTTAGTGTTTATTTAAAATGGGAAAAGCCTTTACTTAAATAAAATTGGATATAAAATCCTTATTATTTTATTTAAATAAACCTTTACTATTTTTAATCAAAACAAAACATTTTATTTCAAAAACTTGGCCAAGGTTTAATTTGGCTCTATAAAATAATCCTTATTTATAGATCTACCTTTTCTTTTGAAAACCAAATCTTTTATTGAAAGATCCAAAAATAGTAATTTCAAATATTTTTAACTTTATTGTTTATTTAACTTTTTAAATCCCTTTAGGATTTTATTTGATCCAAATAGGTTTTGAAAGTTTCCAAATGGATTCAAAAAGTTTCTTCTCACCCTGAAAATCAACAAAGTTTTATTTTATTCATTTATTTTTCACATTACAAGATTTGGAAAATCTTGGGATGTGACAGGCCGCCTCCTAGAATGTCAATTGTTTATTCGGAGGTCTGAGTTCTCCGTCAGCGCTGATGCGCTTAGAACATCCAGCCTCGTCGTTGTCACACATCTTTGCACTAATAGAAAACAAATAATTGGTTAAATGCACGGAAAATCCAGCATGACCTTTGCTAATTTTCTTAAACTAGGAGTGCCCGATTTCTGCCGAAACGGAAGTTAATCAACATTTCGGCAAAAATCGGGACTCATTTCATACAAGAACCTGCATACACGACATAATAAAGTGCTTCATATACAAGCACAAGCACAATTTCAAGTGCTATAGCAATAACAGCAATAACAACAGCAACATGTGCAAAAAAACTCGGGGACATTTGAAACTTTTAACACTGTCAACAGCACATCAAGCACTGTCAACAACCTCACTGTCATAAAACATCAAGCACTATAAATATAAAATCAGAATTAAAATCATATTATACTGTATATAACATGTGCCATGTTCTTGCAGAATTAAAATCATCCCATTGACACTGTAAATAAGTATGATGGAGATGAAGAGGTACTCTTGGAACATCAAATGGTTGATCTACTGATCTTATCTCCACAAATCACTCACATGGACAGGGTTTTTTCTTTGTTTCACAGGTCAAAGCTGCTGGTTATGCACTCACAACTGCTGACACATTTCCCAGAAAAAGTTGAAATATTGCCAAGGGAAAACATGTCAGGTTATGCACAGTTTTCATATACATGTTTTTTTTCTGGTCTCCTACAAGAATTTAATCGAAGATGGTACCAGTACAAGAGTTTCAAGTTTCAGCAAGCATAAATGCTTAACTATACTGCTAACTATAAAATTCCTACTACTAACTATAATGCTTGATGTACAAGATTCGAATGTAACATTCATCAACTACATTAAGTTTTCCATCAAGCCTAGCATTAGGTTATGCCTATATTAATCCAGCAACTACATCCATTAAAATGAAATACTGATAGATAAAAGTACTGAAGCTAATAAAGATGTTGATACCCTCTCTATTTCTATTTGCTGATCTTGGCCATGGAACAAGACTTGCTCTATTACTGGTAGCCTAATTACTTTGATCACTGTCAGAGGCTACTACTACCAATAACACACCATCCATTTCTAGCAAAGCTACTACTACCTGGACACTGGTAACAGAAGCAGCAGCACCTGTACCATCATATCCATGACTGAATGGAATTTAAACATCATAAAATCAACCTAAACCTAAAAAATTTAGTACTGAACTAAATTTCTGTCCTGTCCACCTAAATCTAAACCTAAATCAACCTAAACCTACAATGAATCAATGCCTAAGCCTAATCCTCTGAAAACATTTAAACTTTGAAAACACTATTTTCTAGTTGCTGGTAACACTACTGCTACCCTAATCCTCTGAACCTAACACTATTCCTACCCTAACACTACTACTAGCACTAGCACTACTTCTAACACTACTGCTAACACTACTGCTAACCTAACACTCATGCTCGCTAGCACTACGCTAACACTAGCTACTGCTAACCTAATCCTCTGAACCCTAACCCTAATCCATGGCCCAATCCAGGAATGAATGCAGAGAGAGGCGAGAGAGGGAGAGAGGGGAGGGGCGAGGCTCACCTCTAAGATGAGGATGACGGCGGGCTCCTCCACGGCCTCCTCCTCCTCGAGCGACGGGCACGCGGGCTCCTCCTCCTCGAGCGCATGGCCTCCTCCTCGAGCGCACGGGCAAGGAGGCCTCCTCCTCCTCCTCTTGGCGTGGCTGGGATGCGGCGGCGGTGGCGTCGATGCGGATGCGGCGGTGGAGATGCGGCTGAGGACGATGGGGATGGGATGCGGCTAAGGACGATGGGGATGGGTAGGGACGATGATGTGGCAAGTTGTTGAATATTCCTACCCACTTAGGCGTAGCGCACCCTGGCCAAGTGCGCTACGGTTATCCGTAGCGCACTTGGCTAGGGTGCGCTACGCCTAAGTGGGTAGGACTAGTCAGATAAGTGGGCTGCCACCCCCTTTGCTAACACTAGCACTGCCTTATCCCACTGGTTCCGCCCACTGCTCTATTCTAAACCTGTTAGCACCGAGGTTCGAATCCTGGTGCCCACATTTTTTATTTTTATTTTAAAAATACTTTTAAATGTTCCAAAAAATGCCCAAAAGTGGTGATATATGCTACAAAAGTTTTGTTTTGTTTTTTAAAATACTTTTAAATATTCCAAAAATGCCCAAAAGTGATAATATATGTTATAAAAGTGGTACAAATTAAATATGATTCAAATATGTCATAATAATTTGTCCATGAATATTACAATCTTTTTCGACCACGCGTTTTACAATATTTTTTGAGCTAGCGTTTTACAATCTTTTTTTCCCTTCTTTGTCGCGGTTGAATAATTTAGCCCCGGCACTTTAATGTTTCTTCTTTCGAACGGGCTACCTTTTTTGGGTAGGGTTGTCCTTTTTCTTCTTGCGATGTATGTTGCTTCATCGTAGTCATCGTCATCTTCAATCTTTGGATCGCCGTACTGGTCGAAGTCTTGCTCGTTGGCGACTCCATCCATTCCGATGATGTTTCTTTTTCCTCTCCTCGCGACAACATGGCTAGGCTTTGTCGGGTCGGTAATGAAAAAACATTGGTCCACTTTGGTAGCCAGTACCCACGGTTCATTTTTCGCGGCCACGTTCGCACCGACGGCCTTGGATTTGGCTGCTTCGGGTATAACCATGGTTGTGAAATACCAGTCTTCTCTTTCGACGCTCTTTGCCCATCTGACACGGAACATCGGCACCTTTTCTCCACAGTAGTCGAGCTCCCAGATCTCCTCGATTCTTTCGTAGAATCTTTCCTTCACGTTGTCATCGGTGTAGAATTCCGACGTTACACCTGAGTTCTGATAATCACACTTGTTGTCCTTTTCCTCCGTGTAGAATGTGTAGCCGTTGATATCATACGCCTGATAGGTCACCAGGTTTTGCATCGGTCCCTACGACAAGGTGAATATGATCTTTTCTGTGTCAGAAGAATGCGATCGCGGGGGATTATCAAGGAGTGTCTGCCTAAACCAACGCGTGAAATCTGAGTTGTGCTCTTTGATTATTTCTCACTGCGTCCTCTGTATGCCCCGGTCACTGTACTTCTTCTCGATTAACCTTTTGTGCTTCTATACCCAAGGATCGACCAGTTGTAAATGCTGTAGCGCGACGAGGTTTGCTCGATCAAAGTCTGCGCGTTGAAAATCGAAATGCGCATGCGATGTCGGCGACCCTCTCGGTGACCAGATCCGTCGAGCTTGCCAAGGTGCCTGTTGACGGGAAGACCGACAGGGTTCTCGATGTCTAGATAATTCATGCAGAAAGAGATGCACTCTTCGGCCAGAAAGCCCTTGGCTATGCTTCCATCTGGACGGGACCTGTTGCGAACGTATCCTTTGATGTGTCCGTTCATCCTTTCGAACGCCATCATGCTGCAGAGGAACATCGGCCCGAGTTGTACGATGTCCTCCACGACATGGACCAGCAGATGCACCATAATGTCAAAGAATGCGGGTGGGAAGTAGACCTCAAGCTCACATAGTATCACCACGATCTCCTCCTGTAGCCTCCCGAGCTGATTCACGCCAATCGACTTCCTAGAGATGACGTCGAAATACTTGCAGAGGCCAAATAACGTTTCACGGACGTGCTCGTCCATTATCCCTCTTAGTGTGACCGGAAGTACCTGCGTCATTAGCACGGCACAGTCGTGAGACTTCATGCCACTGAACCTCTTCTTCGCCTCGTCTAGGTATCTGCTTATCTTGCCCGCGTAGCCGTAAGGAAATTTGACTCCTAGAAGGCACTTGAAAAACTGTTTGATCTCATCCTGGCTTAGAGTGAAGCAAGAAGGAGGGCAGTAATATTCGTTCTTCTTGAACTTTTTACCCTTCCGACGACCTTGTGTCGTCTCCGACTCATGATCATCGTCATCTTCCTGATCATCAGGAGTAGTGCGTCCTCCGCCGGATACCCAAGCATATCAGGTCATGCCTTGCTTTTGGAACATCTTTCGTCCTATCTGGCATGTTGATTATGGTGGCGACCAGACTCTCGCACACATTTTTCGTGATATGCATGATGTCGAGGCTATGAGGCGTGCGGAGAAACTTCTAGTATGGAAACTCCCAGAAAACAGACCTTGTTTTCCATACCTTCATCAGCGGCTTGTCTTGTTGCTGCCTCTTTCGCTTCTTTCCAGGCTTAGGACAATCTTTCCAGTTTTTCAGCAACTCTTCCACTTCTTCATTGCTCCTACGCTATGGGATTCCTCGGGTCTCGGATTTGCCATCGAAAAGGTCTCCACGTTTTCTCCATGGATCATTCTTGCCGAGCCACCTCCGGTGCGCCATGAACACGGTTTTTGATGACCCTGGATCTTTCTCTAGTTGGAGATAGCTTGTGTTATCCATGCACCTAACGCATGCGCAGAATCCTTGGATAACCTGCCCCGAGATATACCCGCAACCTGGATAGTCTTGCACCGTAGTGATCAACGCGGCTCTCATAGTGAAATAATCTTGTGCGACGATGTCGTAAGTATTGGCTCCAGATTCCTATAACGTGGCTAGCTCCTCTTTCAACAGCCCGAGATACAGATTTATGTCGGTACCAGGTTGTTTTGGCCCTTGAATTAGCATACTCATTTGTATGTACTTCTTCTTCATGCACAACTATGGAGGGAGGTTGTACATCCATACAAACACGGGCCAAGTGTTGTGCGTGCTGCTCTGGCTACCGAACAGATTGATTCCATCGGTGCTCGCACCAAGCCTGATGTTCCTCGAATCTCCACCGAATTCTGGGAATTCGAGGTCCAATGTTTTCCACTGGCTAGCATCTGAAGGGTGCGTCAGCAGCTCATCCTTTTCGGGGTCATCATCATCATCTCCTGGCTTCTTCCTTTCCGCATGCCATCGCATGAGCTTCGCTTCCTTAGGGTCCACGAACTGCAGACGAGGAGTGATAGGAAAGTACCATACCACTTTTCGAGGTGCTTTCTTCCCTTTCTTGTATCGACTCACGCCACACACCGGACATGTGGTTTTCTTCGCGTCCTCGCCCCGATAAATGATGCAATCGTTGATGCATACGTGATATCTAACATGCGGTAGATCGAGAGGACAGAAGATTTTCTTGGCGTCCTCGATACTAGTTGGACATGTGTTCCCCTCCGGGAGATGATCGTGCCAGAATGCCATCATATCGTCGAAGCTTGCGTCGCTCAATTTGTGTTTTTCCTTCATCTCCATAGCCTTGAGCTTACATTCAACCGGGTATCATCGGGCTTGCATCCTTCATACAATGGAGTAACCGCGTCTTTCTCAAGTTGCGCAAGCTTGGCTTTATCTCTAGCGGCAACCCTAGCGTTACTCGTCTGCTTGAGAAGCAGCTCTTGCACATAAGGGTCCTGCACCCAGCCTGACGTTGTTCCATCGTCGTATGATCCTCCGGCATCTAGATCATCATCATCCCGGTCTGCTTCCGCACCTTCACCATCTCCAGGAGACTCTTCATCATCTCGCCCTTTCTCACCGTGATGATGATCATCGTCATGTTGCCCACCTTCACCGTCTCCATCGTCTTCGCCATCGCTTATCCAACGAGTGTATCCATCCATGAAACCATGGCGGAGCAGGTGCGCCTGCAGATTCCCGGAATCTGGGTCGATCACCCAGTTGAGTTTGCATCTTCTGCACGGACATCTTATATCCGTCGTGTTATTTCGTATCATGTCGGCTGTCGCACATTTCAAAAATCTAGCCACAATGTCTTCGCTCATTATGAGCACCATTTTTGCCTGCACGGTGTACACGGTACAATTAGAAGTCTATTAGAACCACATAATCAATGCATGCATGCAATGGTGTCGATAGAAAATTTCGGCATGACCTATCATAAAATTAGGACCTTTGCGAAATGCCAAAGTCTTGCCAAAATGGAAATGAATCAACATTTTGTCAAAACAAATGGCAACTTGTTCACATACAAACACAAGAGAGAGAGACCGATCCATACGCACATGAACATATCATTATCCTCTCCATACACACATGCATGAGCATCATCGATACTCTCCATATACACACACATATGACCATCGATCCTATCATACACACATCATGAGCATCGATCATCTACATACATATGAGCATATCATCCATATACACATGAACACATCCTTACATGGACAACTTACCGAGATGAGAGACCAATCGCGAGAAAGATGGAAAGGAGAGGTCTTGTGAGACGGAGAAGGAGATGAGAGGAGGAGACCTTCCTCTATTACTTATGTAACATCCAAGGCAAGTTCTACATGCTAAAAATGGTGAATGGGTGGAGAAATTGAGGTGGGAAGGAGAAGATCCCGACTAGATCTAAGGAGGAAGAAGAAGGGGAAAGTGAAGTGTGGGGTGGTGGATGGTCACACATGTGCACATAAAGTGCAGCTGCCAAAAAAATCGCCACATCCGTGGCGCACTCTGCCCTAGTGCGCCACAAGGAGTAGTAACATCTGTGGCGCACATGCCATAGTGCGCCACGGATGTGTCTGGCCATTTCATAGCAGAGAGGGGCATGCGCTTAGGCATAGCGCACCCCCTCCATGTGCGCCACGGTTGACACTAACAACCGTAGCGCACCTACCCTATGTGCACTACGGATGTCTGGCGTGCGGCCAACAGGGCCCTGGCCCACACATGTCTGTGGCGCACTATGGTCATGTGCTCCATGGTTGTTCTAGTTACTAGTAGGGCACTGCCCATAGGTGAGCCACGCCTATTTTAGCCGTGGGGCACTTCAACCATGTGAGCCACGGATGTGCTGATTACCTATAGCCATTTTCCTAGTAGTGATGCACTTAAAACATGGAGACACTATCTTTTGGGAAAGCGATGTGAAGTGTTCACAGATCACAAAAGTTTGAAATATATCTTCACTCAGAAAGAAATCAACATGAGACAAAGAAGATGGCTAGAACTCATCAAGGACTATGACATGAGTTTGCAATACCACCCCGGTAAAGCAAATGTTGTAGCAGATGCTCTAAGCCGTAAGGTATTTGTGAATGTCCTTACCAAGGGAGAGTTGCCAGATGATCTGTGTACCCAATTTAGAGACCTTAGATTGGAGATTGTGCCTGAGGGACATCTCATGTCATTGGATGTTCAACCCACATTGTTGGACAAGATTAAGGAAGCCCAAAAGACGGACAAGGAAATAGAAGAGATTAAGGAAAAGATTAGCAAGGGAAAAGCCAAAGTATTCCATGAATACGAACAGGGTACTTTATGGTACGGAAAACGTATCTGCGTTCCGCAAGATCCGGAGCTTCGGAAACTGATTTTACAGGAAGCACACAACTCACCATATTCCATTCATCCGGGTAACACCAAAATGTACATGGATATGAAGGAAATATTTTGGTGGAATAATCTCAAGAGGGACATCGCCGAACACATTGCTTTGTGTGATGTACGTAGTAGAGTGAAAGCGGAACATCAGAAACCAGCAGGATTGCTACAACCACTACCTATTCCTGATTGGAAGTGGGACAAGATTGTCATGGATTTTATCACAGGATTGCCAAGGACCAGGTCCGGATATGATTCCATTTGGGTAGTAGTGGATCTCCTCACTAAAGTGGCTCATTTCATACCCGTGAAGACAACCTACACAAGTGCTAAGTTAGCCAAGATCTACATGAGTAGGATTGTATGTCTGCATGGAGTACCCAAGAGTATTATGTCTGATAGGAGAACTCAGTTCACTTCTCATTTTTGGAGGCAACTACATGAGTCATTGGGAACAAGATTGGAATTCAGCACTGCTTTTCATCCTCAGGTTGATGGACAAACAGAAAGGACCAACCAGATTCTAGAAGATATGTTGAGGGCATGTGCCCTAGACTATGGAGCCAGTTGGGATGAAAGTCTGCCTTACGCAGAGTTCTCTTACAATAACAGCTATCAAGTCAGTATTGAGATGGCACCATTTGAGTTTCTCTATGGGAGAAAGTGTACTACCCCATTGTTATGGAATGGTTTGGGAGAAAGAAATTTGTTCGGACCAGAACTGATCAAAGAGGCTGAAGAGAAAGTCAAGTTGGTAAAAGACAGATTGAAGATAGCACAGTCCCGGCAGAAAAGCTACGCAGATCCTAAGCGTAGAGAAGTCACATATGAAGTGGGTGATAGAGCTTATCTTAGAGTGTCACCACTTCGTGGAGTGAAGAGATTTGGAGTCAAAGGAAAATTGGCCCCAAGATATGTTGGACCATTCAAGATTCTGAGTCGTAAAGGAGAAGTAGCTTATGAGATTGAATTGCCAAAATCATTGTCAGTCATTCACAATGTGTTTCATGTGAGTCAGCTAAAGAAATGACATCCGGAGATGGAAGAGACTTCTTTGAAGGATACTATACCTTTGGAGGAGGTCCAATTGGAGAGTGATCTCACTTATGAGGAAAAACCCATCAAGGTTCTTGAGACTGCAGAAAGGGTTACTCGGACTAAGACTATCAAATTCTGCAAAGTTCAATGGAACCATCATTCCGAAGAAGAAGCAACGGGGGAAAGAGAGATGATCTTCGGAAAGACCACCCTCACCTATTTGCTAGACAATCTGAATCTCGAGGGCGAGATTCACCTTAAGGGGGTTAGATTTGTAACATCCCAAAAATCATGTTTTCAAAGTTTGCATATCATCCATGCATTCATAATCATTTAGGGATCATTTTCAAAGTCACTACAAAAACAGAAGCATTTGAATGCTTATTATTTTATGTAAACAAAGCATTGGCCCAATGCTACTCTTTAATGTGAGATTGATTGTTCTAAAACCAAATATATTTGATATTATGGTTGAATGTTGTATTCCAAAGCTTGGATAAAAATTTCAAAAAACAAAATATGATTTTAAAACCATTTTTAGATCTTTATTAAAACATGTGTAAAGGCACTGTTTTCTTTGTAAACTCCAAAGGACCAAGCAGGTTTGATGAAACAACATGGTTTTATACTTAAATATGTGCAGGTTTCACTTTATAAAAAAATCTAGAAAGAGTTTGAAATCAAACACATTTGAATTCATATGAAAAGGTTTCTTGAAAATCGAAATGGAAAAAGAAAAAGAATAAGGAAAGCAGAAAAGGCCGGCGCTGCAAATTTGTCCTAGCAACGAACCCAGCCCACTAAGCCACCTGGGGCCATTTTCCTCTGCCCTTTTCTCACCCGTGCCGAACAAACCTAACCAGTCGCTGACTAGTGGCCCCTCGCCACGTCGTCATCGTCCTCCCCTAGAAACATGGCAAATGCCGTCGTCATGATCAAGCCGAATTAATTCCTTTGATTTCGCCAGTAATTCGCCCAACCTTCACCTGCTACTTTGTAAGGGTCCCAACCTTTAATAAGGTAGAGTCCCCTGTGTTTACAATGCTAGTCCCTGGATCAATAGCTAGCATCCACAGTTAAGATGTAATATCAAGAAACAAGGGTCATAATACAACTTTATAACCAGGAATAACATAATTTTATTACATCTTACATAGCTCATTTGGCTATTACATTACATTGCAGCAGAAATCTATAAGCATGGGTTCCTTCATCTTCAAAGTGCCACAGGAAGACATGTTGGTTGTAGACTTTGTAATCCTAATCAACACACTTCACTAAATCAATCAAACCTGCAACATAACAAGTTACAGCCACAAGGGTCAATACATTTGAATTGTATTGGCAAGTGATACTATGGTAGTATAGTGGAGTCTATCATCTATATGCATTTGGCTAAGTGGAGTTGAGGGTTCCATTGCTCAAAATAGATTTTCCTTAACATTTTGAAAACACTAAGTTTTTGCTTGACAAAATCATTTTTAATCAATCAAAGATTGAAGATCCTTTAACCCTTGTTCAAACCACAAGTTTTACGTAGAAATTTGAATGATGAGATTCTTGATTGCTTCCATGTCTTGATGCTCAAATTGTCCTTTACCAGGGACATGGCTAAGTACTTAGATTTTACACTCTGCGGAGGTGGTGCACTTTCCCCACAAGACTTGGTTTCCCAAGACAAGATCTTTCAGAAGCCTTCCCTTATACCAAAATGGACGCGCTCCAACCTATCAAACTCTACCACACACTGTCCATATGGCTAAGTTCTTGCAACCTATATGATCCAGGCAGAGCCCATAATGCCAAGTGGCTGCACTTGAAGCTTCTCAACATTTGACATCTCAAATCTCTTTGTTCCTAGGTGGCAATCCACAAGTGAGATACACAAGGTCAACCATAGACATGGGCCTTGTGAACCACTCAACCAAAAACCACCAAATCAAGTCCCATTCCACCCAGGTGATTCATTAACTTAGTTGTTTTATTAAACAAAAACACAAGTCCTCAGACTTAGAAATTTTTCATAGTATGGATATATATATTCCACCCTTGTTTTCTATTAGCTAGGCTAAGCATGATAGTAGTAGGTATCTTGACTTAGGAATTTCTACTAAGGTTTCATCTATTAGGATTTCCTATAGCAAGGTTTATACTTAGCAAAATTCCATGCAAGTTTTACTTAGAAAAATCACTAATGCATAGTGAAAGTAATGGGACAAAGAGTATGAAGCATCACTTGCCTTTTTGGTAGAGGGTTTAAGTTCACTCCTTGTCCTTGCAACAATCACACCCTTCAAGTCACTACAAATCAATCAAGCAAGGCACAATCTCAATCTACCAATCAAGCAAAACATCACATAAAATAACAAAGTCAAGGTAATGCATGCAAACATGCCAAGCTTTATTTTATTTGAAAAGGTGGTTCCTAATGGGTCATAAACTTTTGAAAGCACCTAATGGTCCTTTTATAAAGTGGCAAATTCATTTGCAAAAGATTTCATTTCATAAACCATTTTCAAAACAAAGTATCATTTTATGTGGTGTAGAAATATTTTTACTAAGGCATTAATCTATAGGGTTCACCAAAGTATTTTTTCAAACCATAAAACTTGGTGTTTGGGGTTAGAGAGTTTAAAACAAAACGTTTCCCAAAAGTTTTCTTTCAAAACCATTTTTAATAAATAAACTATATTTTTATTTGACTAGAAATGGTTTTAAATCAAAGACTCATTCTTTTTCTTCACCAAATACATTTTTGAAACCACAAAGTGTTTCCTAGGGTCAGTAGGTTCAAATCACACCATTTTCCAAAGATTTTATCCCCAAAATCATTTTTGAACAATTTTCACATCCTTAACAAGCATACAAATGTTTCTGCAAAAACAAACATTTTAACAGAAGCTTTTTGCTAAACAAATGGCATGGTTGGCTAGGGCTTGTCTTGCTGATTCCATTGGTATAAAATTTGTAATTTTTGGACGTGTGGTTTGAAAGTTACAGGGTTTTCAAAATTGCATCTAAATCTAATTACAAAATCTGTTTTAAACAGAAATTGGCCACGCGTCATAATCCTATTGGGCGGTACCGGTTCGTGTGGATCGAGCGATACAGACCACAGGATTAAAAGGGGCATGTGCGGCTCAGATCATCGCATACCCTTTCGTTTAAGTGAAACTATCCTATCGCTCCGATCTGGATCTAACGGCTCCTAGTGCCTCGACCAGAAACTGGTGGCGCTCAATGGTGGCATCTTGTTGGCCTTGGCCAGTGAGTGGCGCTGCCCGGAACTAGGACGCGCGGGGAAGAGTGAAGATGCTTACCAGATTCGCCGTGGAGCACTGATTCTAGTTGATGCTTTGGTTGGCCAAGGGGAGCTCGGAGGCGTTGACGATTGCTCGCCAGAGACGGCGTCGGCGTCGGGTATGCTCAGATGTCGTCGAAGACGAGGATAGAGGACGCTCTAAGACAAGTAGATTGCACCGTTAGGTTCGCAAGAGGAGGCGAGTATGTGTGCATCACAGAGAGGTGAAAAGGAAGTCTGGTCTCACCAGTAGATGTCGCCGGAGTTGGAGAAGGAGGTGGTGGCGTCTTTGCCGGGTGTCGTGAAGCGATGTCACAGGCGTCTTGCTGGCGAAACGCCTTGTGCTCCCTAGGTAGTGGGGTTGTCTGGTTTCGCCGGAATTCGAGCAGGACCTCGTCGGAGTTGGTGAGGTTGCAGCGACCAATTAGAGTAGCCACAGGAGGCTGAAACAGGAGGAAATGGAGAGGAGGGAGGCGAGTTAACGAGTAATGTCAGCGGTAATTGCTGCAGCGTTTATGACGAATTTACTCGGCGAAATTTCGGCAGAAACGGCGAGGGGAGGAACTGGTCTGCGGGGGGGGGGGGGGTGAAGGAGACGATGATGTGGCGTGGGGTTGTCTTGTCAGCGATAGAGAAGGAAAGGGAGTTGGGTCCACCAGTCAGCGTCCTTGCGGGTTTCTTTCGCGGTGGAAAAACGATTCGCTCGCGGGAGAGAGTAGGTGGGCTGGACTGGGTCTGTTGGGCTGGGTCCTTTGTATATTTTTTTCTATCTGAAACCTTTTTCTTTTTCCAAATCAATTTCTGTTTTGAATTTCAATCAACTATTCAAACAATTCAAACAATCACCACACTTGTAATGAGTTTTTGGTTCTATTTATCAACATAAACCAATTCCCAAAACAAAATAATATATTTTTATTTTAGAGTCCATTAATAATTAAATAAGATGGACCTTAGTTATTAAATCAAATAGGATTTGTTTTATTAAAATCTTTATTTTGAAATCTAAAATAAAACCAAAACACTTCAGTAGGTTTTATTTGAGAATATAAAATAATTGGAAAACTTATTTAAAATAAAATAATAAGTTTTAATGTTTTAAAAAGGGAAAGTCTTCATTTTAACAAAATTGGGTAATAATAAATCCCTATTATTTTCTTTAAATAAATCTTTATTCTTTTAATCAAAAAAAAATGTTTTATTTCAAAAAAGCTTGGCCAAGGTTTAATTTGGCTCACAAAATAATCTTTATTTATAAATCTACCTTTTCTTTTGAAAACCAAATCTTTTATTAAAAGATCCAAAATAGTAATTCCAAATATTTTTTAACTTTATTGTTTATTTAACTTTTTAAATCCCTTTAGGATTTGTCTTAATCAAAATAGGTTTGAAAGTTTCCATTTGGAATCAAAAAGTTTCTTCTTACCCTGAAAATCAACAAAGTTTTATTTTATTCATTTATTTTTCACATTACAAGATTTGGAAAATCTTGGGATGTGACATACTTAATCCCCTCCCCACCACGGTCATTTCCCCTCACACCACTCGCTCGCTCCGCCACCAGGCTGCTTCTATTTCGCGTTGCATCGCCGCAGACAGAACCAGCTCCGGCGATTGATTCCGGTAAGTTCCAAGCGCCTCTTGCCTTCAGCTTGACCCTGCCGAGTTCGCCATGTCTATGTGCTTCCCCTGATGCTTTTGGTTTGCCCGCGCATGACCTAGGTCGCCGTCCCCGACCACCTCAGCAAACGACATAACCGCCGCCTAACTTCGGTGAACGATTTAGGTAATACCAGACCGCCCCTTGCCTTCTCTCTGACCCTATCTTGATCGCCAGATTGTTGTGCACACCCTGACGCCTTTGGTTTGTGTTAGGGCGGTCCACATCATCGGCAACATCGTCTTCTGCAGGAACCCGACGTCGCCCGCAACTTCGACGAGCCCCAAAGACCTCCACAGCACGCCCCCGCCCATGCCAGAAAGTAGTTGAGCATCAGCGCGACCTTGCGAGTCCGGTAAGCACCTCTGCCAACCCCAGCCCCCTCCGTAGCCGCAGGAACACCACTGACAGAGCGCCGCCGCCGCGCCGACGTCGCTGGCGCCGCCCATCCATGGTCGCTTGCTTGGCAACCGTCGGATCTAGATCCAGCGCATAGGAATAGATCACTTTTCGAAGGGGTATGTTTTAGATCTGGCCGTGCGTTATCACTTAGATCGTGCGTCCCACGTTGATCGATCTGGCCGATCTGGTATGGGCCAATCAGAACACGCCGCGTGGCCTGAGTTTAGTTTTAAAAACAGAAATTAGATCTATTAGTTGTTCAAACTTGCAAAATTCATAACTTTTGATCCACAGGTTCAAATTTTGCAAATTTTATATCATTGGAATCAGGAGAAAGAATGCTATCCATTTATGCAATGTGTTTAATGTTTTACTTCTGTAAAATTGGTTATTTTTACAGATACATTTATAGGCTTATTTTGAGTAAATAAATGATTTGAAAAATGATTTAAAGATCTAATAAAGTTTATTTAGTGTGTCTTGATCTTTTTTATGATTCAGTACTACATACTTGTCTTGTTAGACCTAGAAAAATCATCACATAAGCATTTGCATGCATCATATATTTTTGTTTGTATATTTTGATATGTGAATGTGGTGCTATTATTTCATGTGTAGATTTTGGTGCTAATAGTGATTGTGGTTGTGAAGATTGTTGTTGATACTCTCCCAACTACCAAGGCAAGTGGTGCTTCATGTTTATATCCCAATATTTTTACCTATTCAATAGAAATATTTTTGTACAGGACTTGCATGGTTATTTTGCTAAGTATCTATCTACTATGCTTGGGAAATCCTAGTAGTTGTAGAATTGATAGAATTTCCTCTAAGTTAGGATACTTGTTATTGCCATGCTTAGCCTAGCTAGTAGCAACCAAGGGTGGATTACATATTCATGCTATGAGAATTATTTCTAAGTCTTTGACTTATGTTTTTCTTAATAAAACAACTAACTGAATGAAACACGTTGGTGGAATGGAAAGAATGGTTTGTGTTGAGTGGTTACACAAGGCCCATTTCTATGGTTTACCTTGTGTATCTCACTTGTGGAAAGCCACCCAGGAACAAAGGGATTTGAGATGCCAAATGTTAAGAAGCTTCTAGTGTAGCCACATGGCATTATGGGCTCTGCCTGGATCATATAGGTTGCAATAACTTAGCCATTTGGACAGTTGGTGGTAGTGGGATGATAGGTTGGAACGCGTCCATTTGGTCTAAGGGAAGGCTTCTGAAAGGTCATGTCTTGGTGAAAATCAAGTCTTGTGGGGAAAGTGCACAACCTCTACAGATGGAAGAATCTAAGTACTTAGCCATGTCCCTGGTATTGGACAATTTGAGCATCAAGACATGGAAGCTATCAAGAATCTCCTCATCCCAATTTTCTAAGTTAAAACTTGTGGTTGAACAAGGGTGAAGGTTCACCAATTTCTATTGGTGGTTCCTTGGGAAAGTTTTACCAAAGAAAAACTTAGTGTTTTCAACTAATAGGGAAAACCTATTTTGAGCAAAGCAAGCCTAAGCTACACTTAGCCAAAATTCATGTAGTAACTAGATGTTAATATTCTACTAAGGTATCACTGGCCAATACTATTCCAATGTATTGACCCACTGTGGCTGTAACTTGTGATGTTGCAGGTTACTCTGATGATGTTTAGGGGTTATGAGTCTACACTCAACATGCTTGCCTGTGGCACATGAAGATGAAGACTTTATTTATATTGTTATGTTGAACTCTTGTATTCGGCTTTATGGCCATTGAGTTGTAAAAGACTATGTTATCTCTGGAATGACGATGTAATAATGACCTATTGTCACATCCCAAGATTTTCCAAATCTTGTAATGTGAAAAATAAATAAACAAAATAAATTATTGTTGAATTTTAGGGTAAAAAGAAACTTTTTGTTTCTAAATGGAAATTTAAAATCCCATCTTGAACAAACTTTAATTAAAGTTTGAATTCAACAAAATCCAAATCAAGTGAATTGCATTCCTCAATGAATGTATCATGAAATTTAAACACTTGGAAAATAAAACCAAACCCTAAAACCCTAATGGAATAAAAAATCAATTCCAAGTTATCTCCAAGCCTATGGATTTGATCCATATAAAATCTTGTCAACAAACATTTATAAATGATCAAGAATGACAAATAGAAATATTATAAAACCATATAAATTGGTTTCACTTAATTTGGAACCATGGATAAAATCTTATGAATTTAATAAGATAAGGAAATTAAATTTTCAAAGCTAATGAAGAACCTAACCATTAATCCATACCAAATGGTGAGCAAATAATCTTAAAGGGAATTAAAATGATAAACAAATATTAAAAAAGATTTTATAAATTGGAAACACCAAGTTTGGATCTCTAAATAAAAAGATATGGATTTTATAAGGTGAAGAAAGAAAGATTAAATAAGGATTATTTAAAGACCAAAATAAATCTTGACCTAATCCATCAAGCAAATGGAATGAATATAATCCAAATCAAGTAAAATAAAAGGATAAAGAATTTCCAAAATAAAATAAAATGGCAATAACCATTCTATCCCTATTTTAATAAAGACAAATCTCTAATAAGAATAATGATATAATCCATGGGAAAATAGTATTTTGGAAATTACCCAAATGAAATAAAATTTGTTTCATTCAACTTAAATAAGAATAAAGAAAACTTCCAAATAAATTTATGGAAATAAAACTATATTTAAATTCCATTGGAATTAAAACAAATACCCAATCTTAAATTATTAATAAATCATATTAAATATCCTCCAAATAATTCAAGATAAATTATTTTAACCCAAATAAACAAATAAAAACTTACTAGAAGGATTTGGAAAGTTTTAAGAATTTAAATGGAGATTTAAAAACATTATTAAATCCTATTTAATTAAAAACTAGAGCCTATTTGGAATAATTAAAAGAAATTAAAAGAATAAATAAATTATTCTAAAATGATTCCAGAATGTTTTACTAATCAATATTTAAACCTACACAAATTTTGGCAAAGGTTTGAATTCAAATGAATGTTTGAATTGCTTATTCAAAATCAAAACAGAAAAATCAAAAGAGAAAAAGAAAAACAAACTAAACAAAAAAAATGTGAAAAGGTAGCATTTTCCCAGCCTGACAGGCCCAACAACCAGCCCAC
The DNA here is from genome assembly GCA_023614405.1 of Avena insularis. NCBI lineage: Eukaryota > Viridiplantae > Streptophyta > Magnoliopsida > Poales > Poaceae > Avena > Avena insularis. The sequence goes on along the minus strand of CM042689.1, from coordinate 20,688,484 downwards.
TCTCTCTCCTCATGAAAACGCTTGCACCAGTGAACTCACCCGCACCTCACTTGTTGGACCCCACGAAACATCTCTCTCTCATCTTGGGACGGCCCCAACCCAGTCATCATCATCGTCTTCACCCCGCGATGAACTCGCCTTCCCTCTAACTGTTTCTTCCGTGTTTTAATTTGAATCAATACGAGTTATTCTACGAATTAAAATCCCCTGCGATCACGCTCATTTAACCACCTCCCTCTCCCCTTCCTTTCCCCTCAGACACCGCTACAAGAGAGCCCCCAGGTCGTCCCCATTTCTGCTTACACCGTCGCTGTCTCCGACGCCCTCCGGCGACAATTCCGACCAAGTCTCGCCTCCCCTTGTTCCCTCGACCCCTCGAGATCACTCTCCAGCCTCCTGCACATCTCCCAGTGCCGCTCGTTTAGCCACGCGTGCCCTGTAACATCGGCAACCTCGACGGCAGCATGACGCCATCGTCTGCATCCGCTCCGGCGATGCTCCCAGGTAAAGTTCGACCGTGCCTACCCCTCTTCTAGATGCACCCGTACTCACCGCTTCTGTGCGCAGCTAACGCAACCATTTTGTGCCTTGGCGTTGCCTGTATCCTCGCCAGCAAAGACAAACAGAGCATGCCCGACGCAGTTGTGAACTCCGGTGAGCAATCCACGGTGACCTCGTGCGCCCCTGGCCTCCCCACGACGACGTTGAGCATCAGTAATGCCCCGCGAACTCGATGAGATACCCCACTCCGCCTCTAGCTCCCTGCATCTCCAGCACCACCCTCGTCCGAGCGCGTCGCCGCTCGCCATTGACCTAGCGCTGCCAGTCTTTGGTCCAGTCAAGGCTGCCCGTTAGATCTTGATCCCACGGCCACGATAGAATCATTAAACGAAGCGTTATGGGCTGATCTGATCCGTACGATGCCCTTTAAATCCTGAGGTCCATGTTGCCTGATCCGAACGAAACGGTATGAGCCAATGAAAACATTCCACGTAGCCAGACTCTGGTTTTAAAAACAGATTTGAATCTATTAGATATGTGATTTTGTAAATTTCATAACTTTGAATCTACACGTCCAAATTTTGCAAACTTTATATCAATGGATTCAGAAAAACAAGCCCTAGCCAACCATGCACTTTTTTAGTAAAATCTTCTGTTAAAATGTTTGTTTTTGCAGAAACTTGTGTATGCATGATTAGGATATAAAATTTATTCCAAAATGTTTTTGAGGATAAAATCTTTGGCAGATGGTGTGTTTTGAACCTACTGACCATAGGAAACAAATTGTGGTTTCAAAAATGTATTTGGTGAAACAAAAGAATAAATCTTTGATTTAAACCAATACTAGTCAAATAAAAATATGGTTTAATTACTAAAAATGGTTTTTGAAGAAAACCTTAGAGAAATGTTTTGGAAATAAACTCTCTAACCCTAAACACAAGGTTATATGGTTTGAAAACATATTTTGTGAAACCTATAGAATTTTGTCTTATTAAAAGCATTTCTACACCACATAAAATAATGACTTAGTCTAAAAATGGTTTATGAAGTGAAATCTTATACAAATGATTTTGCCACTTTATAAAATGACCATTAGGTGTTTTCAAATGTTTATGAACCGTTAGAAACCACTTTTGCAAATAAAACAATCTTTAGTATGCTTGCATGCATTGTTTTGTTACTATTATTTTATGTGATGAATTGCTTGAATGGTGGATTGAAATATTGTTTGCTTGATTGAATTGTAGTGATTTGAAGTGTGTGAACATTGCAAAGAACAAGGAAGTAAACTTATACTCTCTACCAAAAAGGCAAGTGATGCTTCATACTTTTGTCCCATTATTTTCACTATGCATTAGTGATATTTCTAAGTAGGACTTGCATGGAATTTTGCTAAGTGTAAACTATGCCATGGGAAATCCTAGTAGATGAATCCTTAGTAAAATTTCCTAAGTTAAGATTCCTACTACTATCATTGCTTAGCTTAGCTAGTAGAAAACAAGGGTGGAATATATATTCATGCTATGGAAAATTTCTAAGTCTGAGGACTTCAATTTTGTTTAATAAAACAACTAAGTGAATGAATCACCTGGGTGGAATGGAAGGAATGGTTTGTGTTGAGTGGTTCACAAGGCCCATATCTATGGTTTACCTTGTGTATCTCACTTGTGGATGGCCACCCAGGAACAAAGAGATTTGAGATGTCAAATGTTGAGAAGCTTCAAGTGCAGCCACTTGGCATTATGGGCTCTGCCTGGATCATATAGGTTGCAAGAACTTAGCCAAATGGACAGTTGGTGGTAGGGGTTTGATAGGTTGGAACGCGTCCATTCTGGTCTAAGGGAAGGCTTCTGAAAGATCTTGTCTTGGTGAAACCAAGTCTTGTGGGGAAAGTGCACCACCTCTGCAGAGTGTAAAAATCTAAGTACTTAGCCATGTCCCTGGCAAAGGACAATTTGAGCATCAAGACATGGAAGCTATCAAGAATCTCATCATCCAAATTTCTAAGTTAAAAACTTGTGGTTGAACAAGGGTTTAAGGTTCACCAATTTCTATTGGTGGTTCCTTGGGTGATTTTTGTCAAGCAAAAACTTAGTGTTTTCAAATGATAAGGGAAAACTATTTTGAGCAAAGGAAGCCTAAGCTCCACTTAGCCAAATGCATATAGATGATAGACTCCACTATACTACCATAGTATCACTTGCCAATACAATTCAAATGTATTGACCCTTGTGGCTGTAACTTGTTATGTTGTAGGTTTGTTTGATATTAGTGAAGTGTAATGATTAGGATTACAAGTCTACAACCAACATGTCTGCCTGTGGCAATTTGAAGATGAAGGACCCCATGCTATTGTTATTTTCTGCTGCATTGTAATGAGATAGACAAATGAGCTATGTAAGATGTAATAATTTATTTTATTCCTAGTTATAAAGTTGTATTATGACCTTTGTTTCTTGATATTACATCTTAACTGTGGATGCTACTATTGACCAGGGACTAGCATTGTAAACACAGGGATCTCTACCTTATTAAAGGTTGGGAACCTTACAGATGGTATCAGAGCACTGTGTTGCCTGTAGGATTTGTAAACCTAGGATTGGATAAAACCCTTAGGAAAATAGGAGTTGTATTTGTTCCAAAACTTATTTACAAACAATCTTGTAAACTCTTTCCTCAACCATTTTGGTTTTGATTCTACCTCTCTTCTATTTCCAACTTGATGGATAAAGCCTACCCCATGGCCAAAGACTTCACCATGTGCAAAGGACTTCATCAACTCTAATGACTTCAACATCTTCAACATTTTCACCAAGGACTTCAACCATAGATATTACTAAGGACTACAAGTGTGGCAAGAAATGTTGCTCAAGACTTGAAGACTAAGGAAACACAACTTGAGAATCATCATCACCTTGAAGTTTTGTGACCAAGATTCAAGAAATTTTTCCAAGGAAACCATGATCTTGTTCAAGAAGAATCAACCAAGAAGGATGGAAAGATTTCAAGTGAACTATATAGATGGACCACCATATTTAGTTTAAGTCAAACCCACCAACTTATGTGGTGTAACAAAAATATTTTTGGTTGCCTAAAAATATGCTTAATACTTGTTGTTTGAGTGGAATGCTTGTTTGTGATTGCTTGCACATTGCTTGTGTGAATTGTGATGTGTGTGATTAGAATTATTTCCTTAGAAATACTTTGCCTATTCTAATCCCAATCCAACCCAAACAGATGACTTCTCCAAGAGACTCTAACATCAAGGATGATGACAACTACAACAACAACCAAGAGATGCACATGAGAGAACAACTACTAGCAAACCAAACCCAGTTGATCCAAGTGACAACTCAGCTTTTAGCCAACAACAATGGACTAGACCCAGCCATACAAAGGATTTTGAAACTTCAATCCCAATTGTTGCAAGGGATGGCCACTCAAATGATCAACATGGGAGACAACTCTTCCAAAGGAGTTTGTGACAACAAGGATGACAAAGATGTTATTCTAGAAGGAACCCAAGCTTGCAATATTTGTGGAGACAAGGATCATACTTCCAAGGAGCATGAAGATCAATGCCCCAATTGTGAAGAGAAACATCCAATTGACCAATGCCCCACATCCCAAGCTACTTGTTACCTATGTGAAGGAAACAATCATGTCCCTATCCAATGCCCCATCTATTCCATAGTTGAACAAAGGAAACAAGGTGGAGTGCAACAACTGATTGCAGACTACCATGAGAGAGCCAAGTCTACCAAGAAGGATGAAGACAAAGGAAAATCTCAGCTTGTACCTCCATGCAATATGACTCAATTCAAAGGACCAAGGAGGAGACATATGTATTATCCAAGGAGTAATAGAAAGTCAAGGAGACCAGTAGACATTCCTACCTTTGAGATAACATATGAAGAATAAGAACTAGAAGCACTCCTAGCTTTGGAGAAACCCAAGAAAAAGAAGGACAAAAGCCATGTGCAATGTGGTCATTGCAAAGAAATGGGACACTATGCCAGTGAATGTCCAGAGAAGCAGAAGTATAAGGAGATTAGCCAAGTGGGGTGCAACAACTGCAAAGAGCTAGGCCATTATGTAGCAACTTGTCCACAGAAGATACGTGATGAACTCAATCTTATCACATTCTACAATTGTGGTAAACAAGGACATTATGCAAGCAACTGTCCAGAAAAGATGAAGCACAATATAAACAAGCCTATGAAGGACCTCAGCCTTGTCACATGTTTCAAATGTGGGAACAAAGGACACTATGCAGATGTTTGCCCAGAGAAATTTCAACAAGACCCCAAGAAAGCCAAGATGTAATTTAGTTGGAAAATTTTTAAGGGTGGTAGTACCCTAGATGCTTTGAGCCAACTTGTAACCCCTAGCCTCCCCAAATCTTGGGACGAGATTTATTTTAAGGGTGGTAGCCTGTCACATCCCAAGATTTTCCAAATCTTGTAATGTGAAAAATAAATAAACAAAATAAATTATTGTTGAATTTTAGGGTAAAAAGAAACTTTTTGTTTCTAAATGGAAACTTAAAATCCCATCTTGAACAAACTTTAATTAAAGTTTGAATTCAACAAAATCCAAATCAAGTGAATTGCATTCCTCAATGAATGTATCATGAAATTTAAACACTTGGAAAATAAACCAAACCCTAAAACCCTAATGGAATAAAAAATCAATTCCAAGTTATCTCCAAGCCTATGGATTTGATCCATATAAAATCTTGTCAACAAACATTTATAAATAATCAAGAATGACAAATAGAAATATTATAAAACCATATAAATTGGTTTCACTTAATTTGGAACCATGGATAAAATCTTATGAATTTAATAAGATAAGGAAATTAAATTTCCAAAGCTAATGAAGAACCTAACCATTAATCCATACCAAATGGTGAGCAAATAATCTTAAAGGGAATTAAAAGGATAAACAAATATTAAACAAGATTTTATAAATTGGAATCACAAAGTTTGGATCTCTAAATAAAAAGATATGGATTTTATAAGGTGAAGAAAGAAAGATTAAATAAGGATTATTTAAAGACCAAAATAAATCTTGACCTAATCCATCAAGCAAATGGAATGAATATAATCCAAATCAAATCAAATAAAAGGATAAAGAATTTCCAAAATAAAATAAAATGGCAATAACCATTCTATCCCTATTTTAATAAAGACAAATCTCTAAAAAGAATAATGATATAATCCATGAGAAAATAGTATTTTGGAAATTACCCAAATGAAATAAAAGTTGTTTCAGTCAACTTAAATAAGAATAAAGAAAACTTCCAAATAAAATTATGGAAATAAAACTATATTTAAATTCCATTGGAATTAAAACAAATACCCAATCTTAAATGATTAATAAATCATATTAAATATCCTCCAAATAATTCAAGATAAATTATTTTAACCCAAATATACAAATAAAAACTTACTGGAAGGATTTGGAAAGTTTTAAGAATTTAAATGGAGATTTAAAAACATTATTAAATCCTATTTAATTAAAAACTAGAGCCTATTTGGAATAATTAAAAGACCTTAAAAAGAATAAATAAATTATTCTAAAATGATTCCAGAATGTTTTAATAATAAATATTTAAACCTACACAAATTTTGGCAAAGGTTTAAATTCAAATGAATGTTTGAATTGCTTATTCAAAATCAAAACAGAAAAATCAAAAGAGAAAAAGAAAAACAAACTAAACAAAAAAAATGTGAAAAGGTAGCAGCCCAGCTCGGCAGCCCAGCAAGCCCAACAACCAGCCCACTCCCTCTCTCCCCGCGAGAAAACGCTTCGCACCAGTGAACTCACCCACACCCTCACTGACCGTTGGACCCCACCTGAAACATCTCTCTCCTTGTGGGGCCCCCACAGGTCATCATCGTCTTCACCCCGCGATGAACTCGCCTTCCCTCTGACTATTTCTTCCGCATTTTAATTTGAATCAATACGAGTTATTCTATGAATTAAAATCCCTCGCGATCACGCTCATTTAACCACCTACCTCTCCCCTTCCTTTCCCCTCAGACACCGCTACAAGAGAGCCCCCAGACCGTCCCCATTTCTGCTTACACCGTCGCTGTCTCCGACGCCCTCCGGCGATAATTCCGACCAAGTCTCGCCTCCCCTTGTTCCCTCGACCCCTCGAGATCACTCTCCAGCCTCCTGCGCATCTCCCAGTGCCGCTCGTTTAGCCGCGCGTGCCCTGTAACATCGGCAACCTCGACGGCAGCATGACGCCGTCGTCTGCATCCGCTCCGGTGACGCTCCCAGGTAAAGTTCGACCGCGCCTACCCCTCTTCTGGATGCACCCGTACTCGCCGCTTCTATGCGCAGCTAACGCAACCATTTTTGTGCCTTGGCGTTCCCTGTATCCTTGCCAGCAAATACAAACAGAGCATGCCCGACGCAGTTGTGAACTCCGGTGAGCAATCCACGGTGACCTCGCGCGCCCCTGGCCTCCCCACGACGATGTTGAGCATCAGCAACTCCCCGCGAACTCGGTGAGATACCCCACTCCTCCTCTAGGTCCCTGCATCGCCAGCACCACCCTCGTCCGAGCGCGCCGCTGCTCGCCGTTGACCTAGCGCCGCCAGTCTTTGGTCCAGGCAAGGCTGCCCGTTAGATCTTGATCCCACGGCCACGATAGAATCATTAAACGAAGCGTTATGGGCTGATCTGATCCGTACGATGCCTTTTAAATCCTGAGGTCCACGTTGCCTGATCCGAACGAAACGGTATGAGCCAATGAAAACATTCCACGTGGCCAGACTCTGGTTTTAAAAACAGATTTGAATCTATTAGATATGTGATTTTGTAAATTCCATAACTTTAAATCTACACGTCCAAATTTTGCAAACTTTATATCAATGGATTCAGAAAAACAGGCCCTAGCCAACCATGCACTTTGTTTAGTAAAAAGCTTCTGTTAAAATGTTTGTTTTTGCAGAAACTTGTGTATGCATGATTAGGATATAAAATTTATTCCAAAATGTTTTTGAGGATAAAATCTTTGGAAAATGGTGTGTTTTGAACCTACTGACCAAAGGAAACAAATTGTGGTTTCAAAAATGTATTTGGTGAAACAAAAGAATAAATCTTTGATTTAAACCAATACTAGTCAAATAAAAATATGGTTTAATTACTAAAAATGGTTTTTGAAGAAAACCTTAGATAAATGTTTTGGAAATAAACTCTCTGACCCTAAACACAAGGTTATATGGTTTGAAAACATATTTTGTGAAACCTATAGAATTTTGTCTTATTAAAAGCATTTCTACACCATATAAAATAATGACTTAGTCTAAAAATGGTTTATGAAGTGAAATCTTATACAAATGATTTTGCCACTTTATAAAATGACCATTATGTGTTTTCAAATGTTTATGAACCATTAGAAACCACTTTTACAAATAAAACCATCTTTAGTATGCTTGCATGCATTGTTTTGTTACTATGATTTTATGTGATGAATTGCTTGAATGGTGGATTGAAATATTGTTTGCTTGATTGAATTGTAGTGATTTGAAGTGTGTGAACATTGCAAAGAACAAGGAAGTGAACTTATACTCTCTACCAAAAAGGCAAGTGATGCTTCATACTTTTGTCCCATTATTTCCACTATGCATTAGTGATATTTCTAAGTAGGACTTGCATGGAATTTTGCTAAGTGTAAACTATGCCATGGGAAATCCTAGTAGATGAAACCTTAGTAAAATTTCCTAAGTTAAGACTCCTACTACTATCATTGCTTAGCTTAGCTAGTAGAAAACAAGGGTGGAATATATATTCATGCTATGGAAAATTTCTAAGTCTGAGGACTTGAGTTTTGTTTAATAAAACAACTAAGTGAATGAATCACCTGGGTGGAATGGAAGGAATGGTTTGTGTTGAGTGGTTCACAAGGCCCATATCTATGGTTTACCTTGTGTATCTCACTTGTGGATGGCCACCCAGGAACGAAGAGATTTGAGATGTCAAATGTTGAGAAGCTTCAAGTGCAGCCACTTGGCATTATGGGCTCTGCCTGGATCATATAGGTTGCAAGAACTTAGCCAAATGGACAGTTGGTGGTAGGGGTTTGATAGGTTGGAACGTGTCCATTCTGGTCTAAGGGAAGGCTTCTGAAAGATCTTGTCTTGGTGAAACCAAGTCTTGTGGGGAAAGTGCACCACCTCTGCAGAGTGTAAAAATCTAAGTACTTAGCCATGTCCCTGGCATAGGACAATTTGAGCATCAAGACATGGAAGCTATCAAGAATCTCATCATCCAAATTTCTAAGTTAAAAACTTGTGGTTGAACAAGGGTTTAAGGTTCACCAATTTCTATTGGTGGTTCCTTGGGTGATTTTTGTCAAGCAAAAACTTAGTGTTTTCAAATGATAAGGGAAAACTATTTTGAGCAAAGCAAGCCTAAGCTCCACTTAGCCAAATGCATATAGATGATAGACTCCACTATACTACCATAGTATCACTTGCCAATACAATTCAAATGTATTGACCCTTGTGGCTGTAACTTGTTATGTTGCAGGTTTGTTTGATATTAGTGAAGTGTAATGATTAGGATTAAAAGTCTACAACCAACATGTCTGCCTGTGGCAATTTGAAGATGAAGGACCCCATGCTATTGTTATTTTCTGCTGCATTGTAATGAGATAGCCAAATGAGCTATGTAAGATGTAATAATTTATTTTATTCCTGGTTATAAAGTTGTATTATGAACTTTGTTTCTTGATATTACATCTTAACTGTGGATGCTAGCTATTGATCCAGGGACTAGCATTGTAAACACAGGGATCTCTACCTTATTAAAGGTTGGGAACCTTACACCTATGTTTCTGTGTACTTCATCTTAAACTGTGGATGCTAACAATTGATCCAGGGACTAGCATTGCAATCACAGGGATCCTTACCTTTATAAGGGAGGGAGCTTACAAATCTTTACCATTGATACATCTTCCACTGTTACTGTTTACTTGCTACAAACCACCATTACCTTCCACACCATACGTTTAATCCTTTGTTACAGCAAACCAGTGAGCTTGACAACCTCACTGATTCGTTGGGGCAAAGTCTTGAGTTTGTGTTGTGCAGGTCTCCGCGTTGCTTGCAACACCTGTGTGATGTTTCCTTCCTCCTACTCGTTCGATAACCTCGGTTTCTTACTGAGGGAAAACTTGCTGCTGTGCTACTTCACACCTTGCTCTTGGGGTTCCCAACGAAGCGCTCCTACATCAACCTAGCGCAGCCACCACTTGCATATTATAGTTCATCACGAAGCTCTTATAGCTAGGTGGTAGAGACTGTAGAACACAATGGATGCCTAAGTCAATGAGAATCGATATTCCCAAGGACACAAGCTTATTGGCGTAAGCCGGCATCTTGAGTACATGCTCACTTACGGAGATGTGCTCTTCCATCATGCAGCTAAAGAACTTTTGTGAAGCATTGTAGCTCTCTACAGCAGCATGTGTGTCGAAAATCATTTCCAACTCACCCATTGTATCAAATGCATTGCCGTTTTCAAAATGCTTTCGAAGTTCTGGCTCTAGCCCATACAATATGCCGCAATGAACTAAGTTGCGGTCCTCCTAACGAGTCTGATAGACATTCTTCTCCTCGTCAGGGGCATCATCGAACGGTGGGGGGACTAGTGGCGCTTCTAGCACATATTGCTTTTGTGCAGCAGAGAGGAGAATCCTCAAATTCATGGCCCATTCGGTAAAGTTGCTACCGTTTGTTGTAAGTTTCTCTTTCTCCATGAACACATTGAAATTAAAAGCAGGTGGTGCCATCTACAACAGAATTTGTAAAGTTTAGACTAAGTTTATCATAGATTGAGTTCAACTAATCCACATTAAGAATGAACTCCCACACAAAAAACGACATCCCTCGTGCCTTTTTGGTGATTACATGAACCAAATCCACTACACCAAGTCCGATCATCACATGAGTCGGTGTAGCTTCAAAGGCGAGCATCAAATGGGCATCATATCTACCATATGACTCATGCTTAACCTTTCAGTCTGTCTTCTGAGGCCATGTCTATACATGCTAGGCTCGCCAAGTAAGAACCTTAGTATTCGCGTGTGTAACTGTCTTACACCCGAAATATGGTCGTGGATCCAAGAACACCCGATCATCACGTGATGTCTTGGAGCGATGAAACATAATTGGTGCATACTTAAGGAAGAACACATTCTTATCTTGATATTTAAATGAGGGATCATCTTATTATGCTAATAAAACGCCAAACAAGCAATATAAGATGCAATCAAACATCACATGTTTATAAGTGAAATGTTATGGTTCCCGCACTTGATCTCCATCATGTGCATCATGGTATGATCACTATCATACCTCTATGTGTAAGGCCAGGGTCTATGGAACTTACACATTATGTGTGTTGTAAGAGTATCATCTCATACTTCTACTTACAACATCACCATATCATAACACTAGCCCAGCAACAATCTAAACTAGACGCCTCTAATTTATCCATTGCAAGTTTTACGTGGCTTAGGGATTTCGAAGGCAGAACCGTTCTTACCTACGAACATGAACCACAACGAGGATAACCAAATTGTTGACAACTCGTTGCAAATTAGATATTGACTATAGTAGGAGAGACATACACCCGCTAGTCACTTATGCAAACTAGTTGCATGTCAAGTGTGGAACAGGTCTCATGTGCAAGGACATGTAAAGTTTGTCCAGTCCGCTTCATCCCACTATGCCACCAATATACAAAATACCACTAAGAAGCAATAACATGATCATCATCGCCCACATACTCATATGTGTACTACCCGTGTAAAGCATCTACGCATACATCCGGCTCTGATACCACTGTAGGGTTCGCAGCATAGAAAACAAAAAAATTCCTACGATGGGAACAACTATGTACCAAGATCTATCTATTAGATACAAACAACAGGCGAATGTATATCCGTAGAGAACATACCCTTGAAGACCAACAAAGCTTAACGAGTTAAACTCGTGGTTGATGTAGACGATCTGTTGCCGATCTCAAGATCGAGAGTAAGTCCTTAGCACCGCAACTTAGCGGCGCATCCGTGCTCGCACACACATCCAAGGAACCGAGCAACCTCCGCCTCCTCGCTCCAGCGATGCAGCAGAAGCACAACTCTTTCTTGCCGAATAGCCATCGGGAACATGTATCTCGCTAGTTCGAGACCATGGGGGATAAATACTAGATGGGGAGAGAGATCCTTCACGAGGAGGTGTGAGTGAGAAGTGAGGAGGGGGTGCCTTTTATAGGAGAGGGGGAACCCCCAGGGGGTGGCCGGCGCATGGGGGATGCTCCCTTGCCCTCCCATCATTCATGTGGGTGGACACTCCACTCAAAAAAATCCTTTTAATTCCCTCCATTCAAAATCCCACTCAAATTCCCATTAAATTTCCACCAAATTTAATGCAAACTCTCATTAAATAAAACTCCTTTTATTTATTCAGAATTTTGTCAACTACTTTAATGACAAACATTCACATATAACCCCTTGCTAGTATTTCATTTCACATGCAAAAACACTTTCTGCAATTTCACCCGAAAACCCGTTTCGATATCTAGTTAAATAAATTCCTGCGCTTGTTATTCTTTCCGGCATGAAATTTTTGCTCCAAATGGATTTCGGTGTCTCTTAAGTGTGTCACCCTACGGTTCGTCAATAATGCGGACATGATTGAGACCCCTCTCCGATCAATGATCAGAAGTGGGATCTGAAGACCCATACTGGCTCCCACACATTCAACGATGACTTTCTTGTGATCGTCAGAACCTTTTACGCTAGTATCTTAATCCTTTTTTTTTCACGATATATTACATGTCCGAGATTCAATCATCGGTATCTCCATACCTAGTTTGATCTCATTACTGACATGTACTCTTTTCTTGTTCCCGTGATATAACATTCTAGTGATCAAATCACTTGCTTGCAAGCTAATCAATGTGATATCACCGAGAGGGCCTAGAGCATATCTATCCGTCATTGGGATGAACAAATTCCACTCTCGATCCATGGGCCTCAACATAACACTTTAGTAGGACTGAACCCATCTTTATAATCACCCTGTTACAGTGTGACGATTGACATGATCTCATGGTCTAAGGATTAGGTCAAGGGATACGGGTAGGCTACACTAGCGCAAATCAAAATTTTCTACCGCGTAAACCAGGATTACTGTTGTCATAGATCACGGGATTACCAATAGACGCGCAGTTGCGGAACTTGATGAAGCGTGTCGAGGCAGTGCAGAGGATCTACGTCTCCTCCTTGTTCTCATCCCACGAGCAGCTCCCCTTGTGCGGCTCGTCCAAGCGCTACAGATACAGCGCCTCGGAGGTATCCACACGTACAGGGTGGAAGCATTAGACGACGGACTGCTAGGTCCGCGCATGCAACACAAGCGTGAGGAGTGGCGGCTAGGTGGAATGGTCTAACCCTGGTCAGCACGCCCAACCCTCTCTTAGATAGGCGTTCCTAGTGGGCTTCTACATTAGTAGCCTAAGCCTGGTCTAATTCGGATCCAATCCTCATTAGGCTTCCAGCCCCTTAAGTGTGTGACCCTATAGGTTCATATACGTATAGACATGACACGAATACACTTATTCTGTCAATAATTGGTAGCGGCCTCTAGCAAGACGTGCCAACTCCTAAACGCATACAAAGATCATATCGGACGAACCATCACAAGGTTTATTACATGTCTTTCCCTTTGCCTCACGACATTTGGTCTAGCTCCAAGCTGACCTCCCTTTCTCGATACTGTGATTTGGAATCCCTTTCCTAGTTTAACTCTTAACCATATGTAGCACGGCCATGCATTTCTGGATCCGATCACTCAAGGGGCCCAGAGATATCTCTCTCAAGTAGAGAGGGGGAAATCCCATCTTGATTGACCATGCCTTGCAGCATGCTTCAGGACAAACCCGAAAGCTACCTTTATAACTACCCAGTTACGGATTAGCGTCTGATAGCCCCAAAGTATGTCGATCCACATATCAAGTACATGCGACAATCTCTGGTCTAAGGACAAAACGTACACGATGTGTAGAGAGAGAGATGCAACTAATTGCCAGTCTCAAGTTGGGTCAGTCCAACCCCATGTTCATAACATGTGTCCACATCATTGGTTTGACATCTCCATGTCAATGACTTGCGAAACATAGTCATTAACCAATCGATGTGCTAGTCTAATATTCACATGTGTCCTCACATGAACTCCGACTAGGGACAACTATTAAATAACCATACAAGTAAAGAGTTTCACAAACAATTCACATAATTGCCAATCAATACAAGTTGCCTGATATGGATATTCAAGGAACATTACAATAACTCATGGATACATAAGAAATATAATCATCTCTATGATTGCCTCTAGGGCATATTTCCTTTAGTCTCCCACTTGCACTAGAGTCAATCTAGATTGTATCTAATACCTATTGCTCTTGTGTGCGCCTCATGCGCAGGCTGCAGGAGTGGCTTTGTAAAAGGATCAGCAACATTTGAGTCTGTATGTATTTTGCATATCATGACACTACCATCCTCAACGAACTCATGAATCTGATGGTAACGCATGCGAATATGTTTGTTCTTCTGGTGTTGTCTAGGTTCCTTGGCTTGTGCAATAGCACCATTGTTTTCACAATAAACGTCCATGGGATTGGACGCACCCTGAACCACAGGAAGAGCGATCAGGAAATTCCTAATCCAAACAGCTTCCTTTACAGCCTTCGAGGCGGCAATATATTCAGCTTCTGTTGAAGAGGAGGCCACCGTATCTTGCTTGGAACTTTTCCAACTCACAACACCACCATTCATGACAAACACATAACCAGATTGCAATCTGGAATCATCTGAGTCGTTAAGGTAACTCGCATCTGTGTAACCCCTTACACTGAGTTCATCCTCACCTCCATAAACTAGGAACACATCCTTAGTCCTTCTCAAGTACTTAAGGATATTCTTTACCGCTGTCCAGTGACCTTCACCTGGATCAGCCTGATATCTGCTCGTAACACTTAGAGCATAGGAAACATCTGGGCGAGTACATATCATTGCATACATGATGGATCCAATAGCCGAAGCATAGGGAATCCTGCTCATGCGCTCATGCTCATCAGTAGTCGAAGGACACTGAGTCTTGCTGAGTTTAATGCCGTGAGACATGGGCAAGAACCCCTTCTTAGCCTCTTCCATCCTGAACCGTTTCAACACTTTGTCAATGTATGTACTCTGGCTTAATCCAATTAGCCTCCTTGATCTATCTCTATAGATCTTGATGCCCAGAATATATTCCCCTTCTCCTAAGTCCTTCATTGAAAAACTATTTTTCAACAAGGTCTTAACAGACTCGAGCATAGGAATGTCATTTCTAATCAGTAATATGTCATCTACATATAAGATTAGAAATACCAGTGCTCTCCCACTTTCCTTCTTGTAAACACAAGGTTCTTATTCGTTTTTTATGAAGCCAAACTCCTTTACAACTTCATCAAATCGAATGTTCCAACTCCGAGATGCTTGCTTCAGACCATAGATGGACTTGAGAAGTTTGCATACCTTTCCAGCATTGTTTGGATCGACAAAACCTTCAGGCTGCATCATATACACATCCTCAGTTATGATTCCATTTAGGAAAGCCGTCTTGACATCCATCTGCCATATTTCATAGTCGAAGTGTGCAACAATGGCTAGAATGATCCGTATAGATTTAAGCATCGCTACGGGCGAGAAAGTCTCGTCGTAGTCAACTCCTTGAACTTGTCAAAAACCTTTTGCAACAAGTCGACCTTTATGGATGTGAACATTTCCATCCATATCAATCTTCTTCTTATGGATCCATTTGCACTCGATGGCTTTAAAACCATCAGGCAGTTCAACCAAGTTCCAAACTTGATTGTCTCCCATGGACTCTATCTTGGATCTCATGGCGATCAGCCATTTCTCAGAGTCTGGGTCCACCATCGCTTCTACATAGGTCGTAGGCTCATCATTGTCTAACAATAATAATTCCCGCGTTTCGCGGAGCCTCGCCGACCTTCGTGGTTGTGGTTCTTCTATTGCCACAGGTTCCTCAACTTGTTCTGCTACAATAGCATCACTCGTCGAAGCATCCCCGACTGGCTCATCTTGAACTTCTTCAAGTTGCACCGACCTTCCACTAGTTCCCTTTGTGAGAAACTCTTTCTCTAGGAAAACACCGCTACGAGCGACAAACACTTTGCCCTCTTCTCGGTTGTAGAAGTAATACCCTAAGGTTTCCCTCGGATATCCCACGAAAATGCACTTATCCTATTTGGGTGTTAGGTTGTCCGACTGAAGTCGCTTGACAAATGCATCACAACCCCAAATCTTTAGAAAAGACAAACTAGGATTCTTTCCAGTCCACATCTCATATGGTGTCTTAACTACGGATTTAGATGGTACCCTATTAAGTGTGAAAGCTTCCGTTTCTAGAGTGTATCCCCAAAATGATAATGGTAAATCCGACTGGCTCATCATCGATCGAACCATGTCCAACAAAGTTCGATTGCGCCGTTCGGAGACCCCGTTTCTTTGAGGCGTTCCGGGCGGCGTGAGATGTGGAACAATTCCGCAACTCTTAAGATGATTGCTAAATTCGTGACTCAAATATTCACCTCCACGATCAGATCGCAAGGCCTTTATTTTCTTGCCACGTTGATTCTCTACCTCATTCTGAAACTCCTTGAACTTTTCAAAAGTTTCAGACTTATGCCTCATCAAATAGACATAACCATATCTACTGAAATCATCAGTGAAAATAATGAAGTAGTGATATCCTCCTCTGGCTGTCGTGCTCATTGGTCCACACACATCAGTATGTATGAGTTCCATCAAGTCTGTCGCTCTCTCGGGTAAACCCAAAAAAGGCGATTTGGTCATCTTTCCAAGTAAACAAGCCTGAAATGTCTCGTATGATTCAAAATCAAATGAAGTTAGAAGACCATCACCATGGAGCTTCTTCATGCGCTTTTCACTTATATGCCCCAAACAATAATGCCATAAATAGGTAGGACTCAAATCATTAGGCCGAAGCCTTTTAGCACTAACATTGTAAACAGATGCATCATCAAGATTTAAAATAAATAACCCATTCACAATGGGAGCATCAGCCATAAACATATCATTTTTAGAGATTACAGAACCATTGTTTGCACTCGCGAATGAATAACCATCCCTCATCAAACATGAAGGTGATAAAATGTTTCGACCCATACTAGATATGTAATAACAATTATTCAACTCCATAATAAATCCTGACGGAAGGTGCAGTTGCATGATGCCGACGAACAATGCAGAAACCCTTGCTTTATTTCTGACGTGAAAATCCACTTCGCCTTTCTGCACTTCTCTAGTCCTTATTAGCCCCTGCATCGAATTGCAAATATGAGCAACCGATCCGGTATCAAATACCCAAGAGTTAACATAGGAATCAACGAGAAGAATGTCCACAACATTTACAACAAGCGTACCTGAGTGGGAAGTACTCTTACTTCCACTCTTCTTCAAAGAAGCCTGGTACTTGTTGCAGTTTCTCTTCCAGTG
The DNA here is from genome assembly GCA_023614405.1 of Avena insularis. Lineage (NCBI taxonomy): Eukaryota > Viridiplantae > Streptophyta > Magnoliopsida > Poales > Poaceae > Avena > Avena insularis. The sequence continues at coordinate 20,671,371 of CM042689.1, read as the reverse complement.
GCCATGTTCATGACAAAAGAAGCACTCGGTGTCTTCTACAGGTCCAGCATTTTGCTTGGGTGCAGGCTTAGGGATCGTATCCTTAGCCTTTCCCTTCTTCTTCCAAGAAGTACCTTTTTTTAAAAAGCTAGGCTTGTTCTGCACAGCCATCACATGGCTATGCCCTGCACAGTTCTTCATGTCACTTTCTGTTGTTTTTAGCATCCCACATAACTCATTAAGGCCCTTCTCCACCCCATGCATATGGTAGTTCGAAATGAACTGCCCCTAGCTGGATGGAAGAGATGCCAAAATGAAGTCAGTGGCCAACTCTTGGCCTAGTGGAAAACCAGGATTTTCCAAAGTCTGACTGTAACCAACCATTTCTATCACATGGGGGCCTACAGCTACTCCCTCTGCTAGATTGCATTCGACAAAGGACTTGGAAACATTGTACCTCTCAGTCCTTGCCTGATCTTGGAACATGTCCTTAAACGCGACGATCATATCGTACGCATCCTGATCCTCAAATTTCTTTTGGAGTTCAGGTTCCATGCATACAAGCATAAGACAGCTAACCTCAAGAGAATCATCACATGCCCTCTTGTAGGCGTTCTTTAGGGCAGCAGATGCATTATCAGCAGGTTCATCGGGGAATGGGGTATCCAGAACTGTTTCCTTTTTATCTGAACTGAGAACAATTCTTAGGTTACGGACCTAGTCCGAATAGTTTGTTCCATTTAGTTTATCTTTGTCAATAATCGAACGCAAAGAAAAAGGTGATGCAGTGTTCGATGCCATTGATCTACAACAGAAAACATGCAAAATACCAAGCCATGTAACCATGAAAGAGTAAAACATATTAAACAATTTAATAGCATATATTCCCACTTAAATCAACATCCCTCTATTGATACTAAGTGATTCAAGATCCACAATTAACAAGTCGACTAGTGAGCTTTAGCATCACTGCTAGAAGACAAGGTAAATCGGTAAGCAACACTTGCTAATCATATCACATATGACTCTTGTTGTTGGGTGACATCTCTATGTCAAAACTAGGCGCCCAACCTTTATGCCCAAGGTCCTTAACTGTTAAGATGACCTTGTCAAGCTCACCAACCCTTATGCGTGTAGGTATCTGATACAAACCCATCCAGCCAAGGAAAACCGCGGAACCCTAATTTCATAGGCCCACCAACGATTGTACCTGGCATAGGATGGTGCAAGGTTTGGTTGGGAGTGCATGGTTTAACTTAAACTTTGTGAGGGATCGTTCTACTTCTATCATCTAAGCATGCATAGAGTAAAACGCATAAGAATAGCATTCACATAGTTGTGACACAGTATGGCCCATTTTCTCATGGTGATCTCTATCGCCATGGAACCTGTCCACCATGATGATCTCCATCTTCATGTTCCATGCGAGCCATCCTCCAAGTGATGAGTCCTCCAAGAACTAATACAAGCTATTACCCCTAACAGCTAGTAATCAAAATTACATAGAATTTGGATCATCACAAGTTGGCACGCATGCCATTACAATAATTGTCAATACACATGGCTCCAGCCGTGTTTCCCTACTCACGACACGCAGGTCATGATAAATTTCATACATGCATCACATACATATATGGGCCATACTGATCACATACATCCTGCAAAACAAGTTATGTATAGAATCGCATTCTACTGGATCATGTGAACTCGCAGCACTTAGTTACCTTAACGAGATACAAAAGGGGCTATGACTAAGGGGGTCTAGGGGGTCTCCCCCTGCGGGGTTCGAAGGGGCAGCGCCCCTCGCGGTATCAAATTTACCATAAACTGTGAAAAATGAGAGATTGAATCTACACAATTTTCTTTAAGGATTTTGATCGGCAAATCAAATTTACCATAAACCGACTACTGTTCCGATTCGATCAAACTCCTTTGATCACGGTACATCGATTTTAGATCTAGGTTCCGATTCGATTAATCATATTGATCTTCGCGTGATTCAACAGGATTTATGTGTCACTGTCTACCCCGATGGCGGAAGCCGACCAGTAGGGGTAAGTCGTTCGACAACCTCAGAAACACGATCACGGAAAGCAAGATCATAGATCAATCCTGAACCACCGCAATACAAATGATCACACCATTCATATCAATCTACATATCACCATATGCAATCATCTCGAACCTATAAATGAACAGCATTGGATCTGATACCACTGAAGGGATACGGGTAGCCTACACTAGCACAAATCAAAAATTTCTACCGCGTAAACCAGGATTACTGTTGTCATAGATCACGGGATTACCACTAGACGCGCAGTTGCGGAACTTGATGAAGCGCGTCGAGGCAGTGCAGATGCTACGTCTCCTCCTCATTCTCGTCCCACGAGCAGCTCCCCTTGCGCGGCTCGTCCAAGCGCTACAAATGCAGTGCCTCCGAGGTATCCACACGTACAGGGTGGAAGCGTCAGACACCGGACTGCTAGGTCCGCTCGTGCAACATAGGTGTGAGGATTGGCGGCTGGGTGGAATGGTCTAACCCTGGTCAGCACGCCCCACCCTCTCTTATATAGGCGTCCCTAGTGGGCTTCTACATTAGCAGCCCATTAGTAGCCTAAGCCTGGTCTAATTCGGATGCAATCCTCATTAGGCTTCTAGCCCCTTAAGTGTGTGACCCTATAGGTTCATATACGTATAGACATGACACGAATACACTTATTCTATCAATAGTTGGTAGCGGCCTCTAGCAAGATGTGTCAACTCCTAAACGCATACAAAGATCATATCGGACGAACCATCACAAGGTTTAGTACATGTCTTTCTCTTTGCCTCACGATATTTGGTCTAGCTCCAAGCTGACCTCCCTTTCTCGATACTGTGATTCGGAATCCCTTTCCTAGGTTAACTCTTAACCATATGTAGCACGGCCATGCATTTCTGGATCCGATCACTCGAGGGGCCCAGAGATATCTCTCTCAAGTAGAGAGGGGCAAATCCCATCTTGATTGACCATGCCTTGCAGCATGCTTCAGGACAAACCCGAAAGCTACCTTTATAACTACCCAGTTACAGAGTAGCGTCTGATAGCCCCAAAGTATGTCAATCCACATCTCAAGTACATGCGACAATCTCAGGTCTAAGGACAAAACGTACATGATGTGTAGAGAGAGAGAGCTACAACTAATTGCCAGTCTCAAGTTGGGTCACTCCAACCCCATGTTCATAACATGTGTCCACATCATTGGTTTGACATCTCCATGTCTATGACTTGCGAAATATAGTCATCAACCAATCGATGTGCTAGTCTAATATTCACATGTGTCCTCACATGAACTCCGACTAGGGACAACTATTAAATAACCATACAAGTAAAGAGTTTCATAAACAATTCACATAATTTCCAATCAATACAAGTTTCTTGATATGGATATTCAAGGAACATTAGAATAACTCATGGATACATAAGAAATATAATCATCTCTATGATTGCCTCTAGGGCATATTTCCTTCATTAGGATCACTTCATATTTTGTTATAGCAACATAAACTCAATGACTTTGATCGTAATGCTATACTTTGAATGAATGTTCATCACACCATTACACTAATGTTGTGATCTCGTTATTAACAACATCCAATGTCCATGATCAGATAACCTTGATCATCTTGTTAATCAACGAGCTAGTTTATGAGAGAGGCATAACTAGGAACTTTATGTTTGTTTATTAAACACACATGTATTAACATTTCCGTATTAATACAATTATAGTATGCAAAATAAACATCTATCATATACTTTGAATATACATAATAAACACTTTATTATTGCCTCTTAGGGCATATTCCCTTCACTTAAAGGTGTTAAAGAAAAGTACTTGTTGGGAGATAACGCAAGAGTTTTCTTGAGTCTTTGAAGTTATTACTTTAGTTATGACCTCTCCTTATCCTTTTTGTTTGCTTTTTGTGCCAAGAATGACCTCTAATGAGAGGGAAGTAAGATTTGGGGAGTTTCTGCCCCGAAACAGATTTTTGTGCTCCACCGTAAAAATTCGTGTAAAAACTTTGTAAGTAGGATTGAGCTGATATTTTACGAATAAATCCCCCAGTATATTATCTAACTTTCGTTAGTTCAACACTTTTTTATTTGATCAACAAAAGGTCTTCAAAAAAATCGGTTTCTACCTGCTGGTCTGTTTTGATAAATTTCTGCCATTATTTGCATTTGCTTCTTATTGATTCCTTTTTGGGTTCTTTTTAGGAAACTGATATTTTTGAGGGAGTTGCTACAGTAGATTGTGTTTTTAGTGAAAATTTTTGTTGTTATAAAGCTAAACCTAAGGGTCTATTATCTTTTGAATACACTAATGTTGCTAATGAAGATTGTGTGAAGTTCAGTATGAAGGAAAAAAATTCAGGTGTAGAGATAGAATGATGTAATGAGATGAAGAATGGACAAAAGCTCAAGCTTGGGGATGCCACCCCGGTGTCACCCCAAGAAATATCTAACAGGTACAAGCATCAAAGCTTGGGGATGCCCAAGGCATCCCCTTCTTCATTAATAAAAAGCTCAGGTCTCTCTAGACACTTCGTTTTTATTGTTTCATGCACTGTTGTGTTGTTCTTGGAGCGTCTTAGTTTTCGTTTTTGGTTTTTGTTTGCTTAGTTTTCTTGAATAAAGTAGTTTGGACCCCCGTTCTCTCTTTGTTGTTTCAAATAAGTTGATTGGTGTTGGAAAGGAGTAGAAAATTCTTGCTTTAGTAGTACAAGAAGAGTTTGCTTTGACTATGACTTAGACTTTATCATGTAATGCTAGATGTTGTTTTGAACTTATGCTTAATGATTATTGTTGTATCATGACTTGTTCCAAACAATTAGGGTTGCTTAATGTGCCTTGAAAGAATCATGCGTTGTTTTAGCATACAAAAGCATAGTATTGTGGTATTCTCCTTTGATGCTTTGTTTGGGTTGACTTGGCACATGCTCACACCATGTTATGACTATGAAACAGTCACCATAGCCTCTATGATCATTTAGTTTTTGACTTGTAGTAACACTTTATGCTTTAATTAGTAATGTTTTGTCGCTCTGAATGATTATGGCCATTATTGCTCTCTTAGTTGGTTGCTCCCAGTCTTTTGCTAGCCTCCACTTGTATGAGTAAGCTCTACTCATGCATCCAACTCCCAAGAAACCAAGTTATTCCAAAGTGTCCACTATAAATTCCTACGCATGGTGTGTTACACCATTTCAAGTATATTCTTGTTTCATCTATCTTCCAAATAAAAAGTCTCTTTGTTATGTGAAAACTTAGTGATTAAAGCTCTCACGAACTTGATGGCACACTTTATATTTCTTGCCCCTAATAAACTTGAACCATTGTGTCATCTATGTTGTATATGATTGCACTTATACGTTGGAATTAGCAAAACCGTGCTGTCACGGGGAACGCTTTCAACATTGCACATGTACTTTGTACACATTTGATATCATAGTCTATTGTCTATGGATTTCGTCGGTCTGAATAAAAGGGGAGCTTGTAAGTCCATGGAGTTATGTATTTTGTGTTAGAGAAACGCCTGGTCCACTAGCCTAAGCCATGCCTAATCATGGTGGAAACTTGCAGCATCACCATAATGAGCAATCTGTGAAGCATCCTCAATAAAAACCTATGCAAATAGCAAATAAAAAGATCGCTGAGATGCTCATTTTCTGCTTGCCTTGTCATTTTGGTTATGGGATAGCTCCTGTACCATGTGCAAGGGGTACCCCGTTGGCAGTTCTCTATGATACACAAATACTTACAATGATAAGAACTTGTAAGTGACTAAAGTTGAGTAGCATGAGGAGCGACCCTCATATTCAAGGGACATGAGATTGCCAACTTATACTTTGTCAAGCATATACTCCATAGTTTGTTCACTTTAAACTTAATCACTTCAAGATGCTTATGATAGGGGAAATGAGGGCTGAAAGCTAACAAGTACCATAATTTTTGGAAGCTCTTTTTGAAACTTGAAATCCCTGCTTCCCTTTATGAAGGGTCTTTCTTCCACTATTATATTGAGTCTCCACCTTCTACCTTTAGGCACCAGTTAAGAGAGCATAGTTGCCATTCTTAGTTCTATGTGCATTGTCCCAAAACTTATTGATTGATGCATATTGTTGATATTACTTGTTCTTGTACTTTTTGTATCTAGTCACTCTTATGAACTTTTAAGGTGTCCTATACATCTATTTGCTACTCCATGAGGGACAAGCTGAATGCCACTATGTTATGTTTTCTGTATGTGAAACAAACAAACGTTTTTCAATGCATTTTATTCATGATCTTTGTTTGTAGCCTTTCATGTTGCATGCATAGTTACTTTTTCTTATTGTTAGAACTCCATCTTTCATGTCACATGTTTAGAGTTCTTTGATCCCATCTTTCAATGCTTGCAAATGGTTTGATCTTGGTTTTGATGGTGCATGTCACCTCAAAAATTATTCTTTTTATCACTTACCTACTCGAGGATGATTAGGAGTTATGCTTGGGGATTCTTGATACATTGTAAACGTATCTATAATTTTTGATGTTCCATGCTTGTTTAGTATCCACTTTGCTTTTCTTTGTCTACACTTTGAGGAGTTTTTATATGTTTTCTGGTACTAACCTATTAACAAGATGCCACGGTGCCAGTTGCCTGTTTTCTTCTGTTTTTGGTTCCAAAAAAGATAGTAAGGAAATATTATCGGAATTGGACGGGACAAAAGCCAAAGTCATTATTTCACCGAGGAGAACACAGAGTCCAAAGGAGAGACGGAGGGGAGCCACAGGGCGACTGCACCCCCAGGCACGGGCCCACCCTGGGTCGTGCCTAGGCAGGGTGTGGGCCCCCTGGCCACCCTCCTGCCTTGCCTCTTCGCCTATAAGAAGCCCCCGATGCCTAAACCCTAAGCACCCAACCAATATTCCACGAAATCGTCTGTAGCCACCGCCACCGTCGTCCCTAGATCGGGAGGGATCTGAAGCTCTTCCCAGCACCCTGTCGGAGGGGAGATCATCCCGGAGGCCTTCTTCTTCTTAATGCCAGCCTCCGGTATGAAGCGTGAGTAGTTCCACCTTGGAATATGGGTCCATGTAGTAGCTAGATGGTTGTATCTCCTCCTTTGTGATTTCATGTCTAGATCTTGTGAGCTCCGTTCATGATCAAGATCTCATCTATTTGTAATCATGCATGTTGTGTTTGCGGGGATCCAATGGATATTGAGATTACTATGTCAGATTGATTAATGGTTTTGTCTTATTGATTCTATCATGTTTGTGTTGTTTGTGATCTTGCATGCTCTCCGTTGTTAGTAGCTATCTTGGCCAAGTAGTTGCTAGTGACTCCAAGAGGGGGTATTTATGCTCGATAGTGGGTTCATGCCTCTATTTAATCTAAGGGAAGTGATATATATCTCTAAGGTTGTAGATGTGTTGTTGCTACTAGGGAGAAAACGACGGTCTCTTATTCGTAGAACAAGTGGATTGTTTACCTTACACACTTTGCTTAAACCAGTTGTTTGTTGCTTGCAACTTAATACTGGAGGGGGTTCGGATGATAACCCAAAGGTGGACTTCTAGTCATAGATGCAGTTGGATGGCGGTCTATATATCTTATTTTATTGCCCAGTCGAATCTCGTAGGATCTTGATGTCTAGTATTGCATTGTTATGCCTTGCTCAGTCCTCTAAATTGCCCTGCTGTAATTTGTTTACCCAGTATGCCATGTTTTTATCTAAGGAGAGCACCTCTAGTGAACTATGGACCCCGGTCCAATATTTACCATTGATACATCTTCCAATGTTACTGTTTACTTTCTGCGAAGCTATTATTTCCTTCCACACCATACAGTCAATCCTTTGTTATAGCAAACTGGTGAGATTGACAACCTCAGTGTTCATTGGGGCAAAGTCTTGAGTTTGTGTTGTGCAAGTCTCCAAGTTGCTAGCAACACCTTTGAGTTGTTTCCTTCCTCCTACTGGTTTGATAACCCCGATTTCTTACTGAGGGAAAACTTGCTAATGTGCTCATCATACCTTGCTCGGGGTCTTCCAACGAAGCACCCACGACAACACTATGCGCATCATCAAGGCTCTCCAAAACCTCTAACACCCCATGCACTGCAACAAGAGATAACTAAAAAAGCTACTAAAAGGAAAGATTGGGGTCCTGTACCTGCTGCTAGACGGAGCAAGAGAAATTTAGGAAAAGGAACTGTTTTGGAGAGAGCTAAACAACTCAAGAAGGAACTCAACCTAGAAATTCCGAAAACCTTTAAAGGTAATTCGTTTGCTGTTTTGAGTACCAACACTCTTTCAAATGCTAGTGATGCTATTGATATAGTTATTGGTAATGATATGGAAGAAAAGGATCTGATCATTGCTGATCTAGAAACATAGAACATGAAAGATCTTTTAATTTTGCCAAACAAAATCTTCTCCCTTATAATCTTGATATTAATGTTCATGAGGTTCAAGATGATAATGATAGTCTTATGACTTCTACTGCTGAACAGTTAGGTTGGACTACTGTCAGTAGGAAAAAAAATCCTCCAAATTTATGATAGGTTGTTTTTGGAATTCAAGAGGTTTTGGTAAACCTGGTAGATCTAAAAGTATTGTTGATGTTTTACATAATAACAAAATTGATTTTGTTGGTTTTCAAGAAACAAAAAAAGAACAAATTTCTAATAGCTTTCTCAAAGCCATTTCTGGTGTGTGTGAGTTTCAATGGCACTATTTACCTGCAAAAGGTACTGCTAGTGGTATCTTGGTAGGATTTAAGGTGGATTTATTTGAAGTTATCAGTTATACCTTGCATGATTACTGTGTTACCACAGTAGTGAAAAACTTGAGTGATGGTTTTACCTGGCAGTTGGTTGTACGTTATGGTTCTACCTATGCAGAACATAAAATGGATTTTCTTGCTGAGGTACACTTTGTTATGGAACAATGTAGCTATCCTTCTCTGATAGGAGGTGATTTTAATTTAGTTCTCAATGAGTTTGAAAGAGTTCTGGTAATATTAACCACCAACTTACCTTTTTGTTTAATGATTGGATAAATAAGTGGGCTTTGATTGATCTCCCAATTTCTAATCACAGCTTTACTTGGGCTACTAATCAGGAAAATCTTGTTTTAGCTACTCTTGATCATATTTTTTTCTTCTACTGAATGGGATGGTAAATTTCCTCTCTCATTGGTGAGAGCTTTACCTAAATCTGGTAGTGACCACATCCCTCTTATCATTGAGTTTGGGGTTAATCCTCCTGTTGTTCAAAAGTTGTTTAGATTCGAGAAATGGTGGCTTGATGAACCTGAGTTTGTCCCTTTTGTTACCAAAAGTTGGACTGCTCATGTTCCTGGTCATCTTGCATCCTCTATTGATATTTGGCAATTTAAGGTAAGAAGGGTTAGGAAAAATCTTAAAGGCTGGAGTTCTAATGCTGAGGCTGCACTTAAGAAACGTAAAAAAAGATTTACTTAAGGAGTATGATATTTTGGATGTTCTTTTAACATAATAGATTAGATCAGAGTGATAGGGAAAGGATGGTTTAGATTAAAGCTGGACTTGATTCTATCTGGCAATCTGAGGAAACTAAAGCTTTTCATCGAGCTAGAGAGAAATATATTCTTGAGGGAGATCGCAATACAGCTTATTTCCACATGGTGGCTAACCAGCGTCATAGGAAAAAACAATTAGCTATGTTGGATGGGCCATCTGGTCCTGTAACAACTACGTTTGAGATGCTTGATGTTGCATGTGGTTTTTATAAAAATCTCTTTGGTTTTGAAGACAGACTTAATGTGCACCTTGGTGCTGATTTCTAGGATGAGGAAGATTTGGTCACTGCTGACGAAAATGATCTGTTGGAAAAATGCTTCACTGAAGAGGAAGTTAGGTGATGCATCCTGTCCTTCGGAAGCATCTACATCCCCACCAACTAGTCCCCCAAGTGGACCGATGAACCGCGCTCGAACCAAGCTCCTACAAGCTAAGGTTAACTCGCTCCTCTCCTCGTGTGATTTCAATACACCTTTGGATGGCTTGCTACTTCATTCCCAAACCCCGTGCATTCTTAGCTATGAACCCAATGAAGAGTCGCCAAGGGAGGGACCAAAGGCGACCCGAGGAGATTCGCCAGAGCAAACCGGCGCCAGGCCCGGCGGACCGGTTCCCTCGTCGGAACTTCCGGCGACCGGCCCGGTCGACCGGCCTCCACGCCGATGACTCCGGCGACGACTGGAATCTTCCGGCAACGACCGAAAGCACCTTCTGTAAGCCCTTCAGGTTCGTGACGGGAAATGTCGGCGACCGCCGGAATTTCCGGCGACCACCCCGGCGCCGCCGGACCCCTCGCCGGAAATCCCCTGGAGCAAGTCAACTTTCGGGCTGGGCCCGTGTAATCCCTTATTTCGCCTAGTTTTTACCTTTTCGTACCTAAACTACCCCTGTTTATGTGGCTGGCCTATATATAGCCCCCACCCTCTATTGTAAACCCTAGACTTGGATAATTATAGTTGAGGACACCCCTTTGAGGATCTATCAACTATTTGTCTCATGCTCCTTACCAAGGAGCACCAAATTATCCACAACCTCTTGGATTTTTCCTAGTGCGTTCAAGTTGTACAAGTCCTTGGGATCTCGGTGTCTCGTGCCCAAGTAGTCAAGATCTCATCAAGCCTCTCACCCCCGTTGTTGGTCATGGGAGAGTGCCTTGCCCAACACCGATCCTAGGGATTATGTTGGACCGGTTGCCACCGGCGTGAGCTATCGGCTTGTATCATGTTTTTGTGTGTGTGTGTTCATCGAGTTCTTCGTGTGTGTGTGTGTTCGTGGATTTCATCCCCTAACCCCTTCCACCGCTTTACCCTCGATTCCCACGGAATTCGTGAAAGATCAGGCCACCCCAAGGGGTCACCTAAAACATATTGGTATCAAGAGCAAGGTTGATCACGAATTTCCCCTCAATTTTTCTTCTATCCACCATAAAAACGAAAATTCCCCAAAAAGAGCCCAAAATTGCCTTCGGATCGATCTTTGAATTTGGTGAGTTTTTCGTGGTTTTGGTCCATAGATCTGTTGCTTTGGGTCTTGATCCACATCCCTTGACCTTCCCCAGCCCAATTTTGTCGAAATTTTGACGGAATTCTCAGTTTGACTTTTTGGAGTTCTTCTCGAACACATTTCGGCACCAGATCCGAAGAACCGGTTCTGCAACCGGAAATTCCAGCGATAGCTCCGGTCAGACCGGACCGACGACCGGAATTTCCGGCAGCAGACCCGGCGCCGCCGGTTCCTGCGCCGAAAATTTTGGCAGTTCACACAATTTTGTCGGTTTCCTCCTTGTTTTGTTCGTGTTTCGCGTGCGTGTCACCAAAAACTAACTACAAGCTGCCGCAAATCCATACTTCACGCGCTCCTCGACACCGCGACTCCCGAACATCTTCCACATCACCGGTTGCAAGTCGTCAACAATACCAAAGGTATAACTTGCGCAACTTTGACAGCCCCATATCTTCCTTTGTGTGTATCTATCCTATGAGAGCAACTCATTTTGTGTTTGTCTAAGCATTGTGCACTTGCCTTTGGAAAGTGAGAGTGTGAGGGAAAATACAAAAATTGACATAGTAGTATAGAAAGGGAGAAAAAGAATTAAAAAATATATAAAGATACATAGTCTCCCAATACAAAGAGAGCATCAAGCTTGTAAGCAAAAAGAGAGAAGAAAGAGCGCGCCAAGGCAAGTGCACAAATCCGTTGCTTATCCTCTTTTGGCAAACGAGTTGTGGTCTCTCCTTGAGTTGGCACGACAACCGAGCGTAGTCTTCGTTAGGACCTTTTGTGCTAATTTTCATAGTCGTGCTAACCCCTTTAATCTACACGTGTGTGTTCTCCCATGTTTTTGTAGATCGTATCCTTTTGCTTTTGATCTTTGGTTCTTTACCACTTAGAACAATAACCTTTTGCTTGGATCGTTTTGTTTGGTTTTCCACAATCCTAACCTTCCACCAAAAGCTTTTGAGAGTTGTAGCTTATTTCTGTGTGAGTTTCTTTGCGATTTCACTTTGCAAGCTATTAGCTCCCTTGTGTGGCAATTGGTTTGATATAATCTCCAAGGTGAGGTAAAAGGCTAACTCCACGCATTCTTCTTCTCCATATACAACCTTTGTCGGCTTTGCATCATGGACAGGAATGGCGAACCGTCCCAACCACCACCACCTCCGGAGGACGACACACAATACATGACAAGATGGGATCATTGGAAGGTCCGAGGAGAATTCAACTACCGTTATGAAGCCCTTGAGCGGCGCCAAGATGAACAATTTAGCGAAGCCCGAGTGGAATTCAAGAACATCGACAACCGCTTCGAAGAAGTCCGAGGACAAATGCATGCCATGCAACACAACCTCGGCCATCAAAATGAAGCTCTTGGTCGCGCCCTCACCGCAACGTATGAGAAGCTTCAACGCCTCATTGATGGGCTAGCAAGTCCACGATCGCGCGACTCAAGCTCATCACGGCACTCCTCAAGTGAATCAAGCGCACCTCGCAGTCACGCTTCAAGGCACCGGGATGGACCCATCCTCGACTCCATGAGTTCTTCTCAAGCGGTACCATCTCCGCGACATGCCGTGACATCAAGCTATGATGGTGACCTCTCCACAAGACCTCCAAGACGTGAAGCGAACCATCCACAACCAAGGGCACTTGTGATTCAACAAGAGCAACCTCACGTGGACCACCAAGCCCATCGCCAACGACGTGTTCTTTCAACAACAAGTGAAGCATTCAAAGTGTACGAACAAGATCACCATCGGCGTGAAGCACTCGAAGATCCACCAAGGCGTCATCATCGACATGACCGTCAACGTCGACAACATGATCATCATGACGAGCCTCCTCCACATCAAGAAGAAAGGCAGCATCCCATTGCGCATGTGGCTCGTCATCCTCCTCGCCACATGGCGCAAGACAATGCTCATCGGCATCAACCACGACAAGAACAAGAGCAAGATCCCCAAGCTCGTCGTGAGGACCAAAAACCTCCTCCTCGTCCTCAACCTCGCCAACAACACGAGCAAGCTCCCCAAGCTCGTCATCAAAATCAAGTTCCACCACCAAACGCGGCACCTCAACAATCGCAAGAGCAATGCAACCATCACCAAGCAAGACATGAGAGCTCGGATGATGAAGATGCCCGCCAAAATCATGGCAACCGCTGCCACCGGAACCGCAATGAAGAAGAAACTTTTGGCAAGCTCAAGTTCACCATGCCCAAGTTCACCGGTTCCAGTGACCCCGAAGAATATCTCTCGTGGGAACTCAAGGTTGACAAGATCTTCCACATGCACAACTATAGCAATGAGAATATGATGGCCATGGCATCCCTCGAGTTTGATGAGTATGCCAACCTTTGGTGGGAACAAGTCCAACTCGCTCGTGAATCAAAAGAAGATCCTCCAATCTCAACTTGGCAAGATATGAAGGCTCATATGAGATCTCGCTTTGTTCCTTCGCACTACACGCGTGACCTTTTCAATAAGCTTCAAACGCTTAGTCAAGGGACAAAGACCATGGAAGAGTACTTCAAGCAAATGGAGCTCAACATGATCCGTGCCAACATTGAAGAGCGTGATGAACAAACAATGGCACGTTTCCTCAATGGCTTGAACCATCCAATCAAGCGCATCACCGAGTTCCAAAAGTACAATAACATGGTTGAGCTTGTACACATAGCATCAAAAGCCGAGCGTCAAGTGCAAGAGGACATCAAGTACAACAAGCCAAAGACGTACTTCACATACAAGCAAGCGCCAACCACTACTCCAACAACACCAAGTGGAAGCTCATCAAGTACCACCAAGCTTCCCTTCAAGCCAACACTTCCTCAAGGAAAACCGCCCCCAAGTGGCAAATACATAAAGGATGATCAACCATTCAATGGTGAGTGCTACAAGTGTGGAGGCAAAGGACACAAGTCGGCCGCATGTGAGAACAAGAAAGTTTTGTTCATCCACGACAATGGCGATGAAGAATACTTGAGTGAAGATGAGTTTGATGCAAGGGTCAAGGAAGCAATGGCAAGGCAACATTTGGAAGATGACCAAGAACTACTTGTGTGTGAGCATGACGCAAGTCCATCGCTTGTGGTCACAAGGGTCTTAACTACTCAAGTCAATGAGAATGAAGACCAACGATCAAACATCTTCCAAACTCGTGTCGGTATCAATGGGAAGTCCATCAAAGTTGTCATCGATGGAGGGAGTTGCCACAATCTTGCAAGCACGGAATTGTGTGAAAAAATTAACCTCACCCTCCATCCGCATAAGCATCCCTACCATATACAATGGCTAAGTGACCAAGGGTCCGTTAAGATCAAGCACACCATCTCGGTAACATTCTCAATTGGACCATACAAAGACACGGTATAATGTGATGTGGTCCCAATGACGGTTTTCCATATGTTGCTAGGAAGGCCGTGGCAATATGACAAGCGTGCTTTGCATGATGGTCACTCAAACACTTATACCTTCAAATGGCTTGAAAAAACTTGTGTTTTGCAACCAATGACTCCTAGCCAAATAATTGCGAACAATGCAAAGGATTTAGCGAGGGCGCATAGCACAAAACCACCTTGTGAGAAGAGCGGTGAGCGAGAGAACCACACTATACTGAGTGAGTGCCACAAACCAAACTCGAGTGGAAAAACAAAGAGTGTTCTTCTTGCCACCAAAAGTGAGATGAGAGAAGTGCGGAACAACCCATCCATCTTGCACTATGTCCTTGTATGCAAGGGACTAGTGCAAGGAACTAATGACTTGACAAATGTTCCTCCTTCTTTGATGGCTCTTTTGCAGGAATTCCAAGATGTATTTCTCGAAGAGCTTCCTCATGGACTACCCCCTCTTCGTGGAATCGAGCACCGCATCGACCTCATACCCGACGCTCCACTCCCAAACCGTGCCGCGTATCGCACGAACCTGGAAGAGACGAAGGAGATAGAACGACAAATCAACCAACTCGTCTCCAAAGGTTTGATCCAAGTAAGCACTAGCCCAAGCGCAGTACCCGTGATTCTCGTGCCAAAAACGGATGATACGTTGCGGTTATGCATGGACTGCCGTCCAATCAATGCTATCACCGTGCGTTATCGACATCCTATACCGCACCTTGATGACATGCTTAATGAGTTATGTGGAGCCACTATATTTTCGAAAATTGATCTTCGTAGTGGTTACCATCAAATTCGCATGGCCGAAGGTGATGAGTGGAAAACCTCCTTCAAGACCAAGCTTGGTCTCTATGAATGGTTGGTTATGCCTTTTGGCTTATCAAATGCCCCATCTACCTTCATGTGCCTCATGAACCATATTTTGAGATCTCTCATTGGGAAGAGTATAGTGGTTTACTTTGATGACATCCTTGTCTATAGCAAGTCACTAGAGGAGCATGTTACTCATGTTAAGGACGTCCTTCAAATCCTTCGTCATGAAAAGCTCTATGCCAATCTCCCAAAGTGCACTTTTGCAAAAGAAAAACTGATTTTCCTTGGTTTTTTTGTGTCTTCTAATGGCATTGAAGTCGATGTCTCAAAAGTTAAGGACATACGAGATTGGCCCATCCCTACCAATGTTAGTGAACTTCGCAGTTTTCATGGGTTGGCCGGTTTTTACCGTCGCTTTGTGAAAGGCTTTTCTACCATTGCTTGCCCTCTCAACGAATTGACCAAGAAAAATGTCGCATTCGTTTGGGGCAAAGAACAACAAAAAGCGTTTGATGAGCTCAAAAAGAGGCTCACCGAAGCACCACTCCTCGCTTTACCGGATTTCACAAAAACTTTTGAGATTGAGTGTGACGCTAGTGGTATTGGCATTGGAGGCATACTTATGCAAAATGGGAGTCCTATTGCATACCATAGTGAGAAACTTGATGGCGCACGCCTTAACTATCCAATTTATGACAAAGAGCTTTTTTTGCCTTGGTTCATGTCCTTCAAGTGTGGCAACACTACCTTTGGCCCAAAGATTTATCATCCATTCCGATCATGAGTCGTTGAAATATCTTAAGGGCCAAGCCAATTTGAGTAAAAGGCACGCCAAATGGGTTGAGTTCATGGAATCTTTTCCTTACATTGTCAAGTACAAGAAGGGCAAAGAAAATGTAGTAGCGGACGCCTTGTCTCGCAAAAACACAAACCTTCTTACGCGACTCAAAGTAAATGTCTTGGGTCTTGATGACATCAAATCTTTGTACGAGTCCAACCCATTCTTTGGATCAATTTTTGCAAAGTGTTCAATAGACAAAGGGATGGATGATTTCTATTTGCATAAGGGTTTTCTTTTCAAACAAAACAAGCTTTGCATTCCGAAGTCGTCTCTCCAAATTTTGCTTATTCAAGAGTCCCATGGTGGAGGCCTTATGGGTCACTTTGGCCGTGACAAGACATATGACATGCTATCCACTCACTACTTTTGGCCAAAGATGAAGCGCGACGTGGAACGCCACGTCCAACGATGCACTACATGTATCCAAGCTAAGTCTAAGTCTAACTGTAAGATCCCTCATTTATAAAGGAAAAAGGATCCCTGTGATTGCAATGCTAGTACCTGGATCAATGCTAGCATCCACAGTTTAAGATGAAGTACACAGAAACAAAGGTCATTATTATAGGCATTCCAGAGACAAACATAGTCTTTACAACTCCAAGGCCACAGGCCTAGTACAAGAGTTTGAATAAGTAAATAAATAAAAGTCTTCATCTTCATGTGCCACAGGCAAACATGTTGAGTGTAGACTCATGACTCCTAATCCTCATCAGAGTAACCTGCAACATCACAAGTTACAGCCACAGTGGGTCAATACATTGGAATAGTATTGGCAAGTGATACCTTAGTATAATTTAGGTGGACTATATTACTATATGCAATTTGGCTAAGTGTAGCTTGGCTTGCTTTGCTCAAAATAGGTTTTACCTATTAGTTGAAATCACTAAGTTTTTCTTTGTCAAAACTTTTCCCAAGGAACCACCAATAGACATTGAGGTCCGTCACCCTTGTTCACCCACAAGTTTTTACTTAGAAATTGGGATGAGGAGATTCTTGATAGCTTCCATGTCTTGATGCTCAAGTTGTCCTTTTCCAGGGACATGGCTAAGTACTTAGGTTTTTTCCATCTGCAGAGGTTGTGCACTTTCCCCACCAGACTTGATTTTCACCAAGACAGGACCTTTCAGAAGCCTTCCCTTAGACCAAATGGACGCGTTCCAACCTATCATCTCACTACCACCAACTGTCCAAATGACTAAGTTCTAGCAACTTATGTGATCCAGGCAGAGCCCATATTGCCAAGTGGCTGCACTAGAAGCTTCTCAACACTTGGACTCTAAAATCTCTTTGTTCCTGGGTGTCTTTCCACAAGTGAGATACATAAGGTAAACCATAGAAATGGGCCTTGTGTAGCCACTCAACATAAACCAAACCTTCCATTCCACCCAGGTGTTTCATTTACTTAGTTGTTTTATTAGGCAAAACACAAGTTCAAAAGACTTAGAAATATTTTCATCATAGCATGTATATATTTCACCAACCCTTGGTTGCTACTATCTAGGCTAAGCATGGCATAGATAGTATCTTAACTTAGAAATTTCTAGCAATTCTACATCTACTAGGATTTCCCAACATGGCATATAAGCAAAATATAACATGCAAGTCTAAAAAAATATTTCTAATGCTTAGTAGAAAACATAGGGATAAAAATATTCATGAAGCACCACTTGCCTTGGTAGTTTGGAGAGTAGCTACACTCCTCACAATCACAATCACAATCACAATCACTAGCACCAAAATCTGCACAAAGAATTATAGCAACAATCATATACAAAACATATACAATCAAAAATATATGCATGCATGCAAAATGATATGTGATGATTTTTAAAACTCAACCAGGCAAGTATACAGTAATGGTTCATAAACAAGTTAAAAACTTGTCAAACAACAATTAATTAAACCCTAAATCAATTCTTAAACAATTCATATACACAAATTAGCCCTACACAAGTTTCTGCAGATAAAGTCATTTTAACAGAATCAAAACATTAAACACATTGAATATTTAGAAAGGGCTTGCTCTCCTAATTCCAACGGTATAAAATTTGTCAAATTCTAACGTGGGGATCAAAAGTTATAGCCAAAACAATTTAAACATCTAATAGATTCAAATCCTGTTTTTAAACTCTAACAGATGCCATGCGTCTTAATCTTATTGGCGCGTACCGATTCGCGTTGGATCACGCTTCTGAGCCGCTGGATCTGACTTATTCGCACCGCTCAGATCTAAACTTAACGCTTCGCTCGCGTTCTATCCTACCCGCAAGATCTAGATCTAACAGCGCACAGCACCCTGACCATCCAGTGGCGGCGCTGGCGGCGGCTACTAGCGGCGGCGAGCTCTACCTACGGCGGCGCGGCGCTACAGATGGCTAGGGGGTCGTCGGAGATGCTTACCAGAAACACGACGAAGTGCTGATGCTCAACCTGGCGGCAACGGCAAAGGCGCGAAGCGATCATTTGAGCTCGTCGGAGTTATGCAAGCGCGTCTGCTTGATGTCGAGGTTGTTGCCGAGGCTCTGCGTCGACCTAGCACAAGCCAGAGGGTTTAGGAGACGCGCAAGGGTCTGGCGAACAGGACAGTACCAAAGGGGAGGCAATGGGCGCTCGATTCTTACCGCTATTGTTTGTCGGAGTCGAGCGGCGGCTCTGGTGGTTGCGGGCGTGAACGAAGACGGCGTCCTAGGTCACGGGAAGGCAAACTAGGAGTGTTAGCAGATGCACAAGGACGTGGCGGTCACGCTCGTTTGAACCAGAGGCAGAGGGGAGGTCGGGGCTTACCAAGATTCATCGCCGGAGCTGTTCTGTCTGCGGCGGCGCAAAGGCAATTGCGGGCAGCCTGGGGGCGTTGAGGTGGCGCTAGGTGAGGGGAAATGGCCGCGGTGCAGAGGGGATCTTATAGCCAGAGCGGGGGCGAGGATTGCGCGGCGTATCAATGGCAATTAAGAGCGCAGTAACAGCGGCGATGTAACGGCAGAGCGAGCGTCGCAGGCGCGCGTGATTGACAACGAAGGCGACGTGGTCGCAGGGTCCACTCGTCAGCGAGTTAAACAGCGAGGGGGTGGGGTCGTGCAGTCAGTGACCTGGGGGGTGTGTCTGCGGGTGAGCGAGAGAGAGGGAGACCTCGGGTGGGCTTAGTGGGCTGGATTAGCAGCTAGGCCAGATAGGTAGCGCTGGCCCTTTTCTATTTATTTTCTCCTTTTCTTTTTCTGTTTTGATTTTTTGGAATGATTTTCAAATCCAAATCAAATGAGTTTGAATTCAAATCTTCTCCAGGTTTTTATACTGCAAACCTTGCATTCAAATGTGTGTCAAACACTACTGTTTAACCAAAACACTTTGATCAAATGAAAATAAAATAAAACCAAGCCTTTATGATATATATTCAAATAGGCATAACATTGGTTTTATTTACTCATTTTGTTTTTGAAATTTGTTCAAACTTTTGGTGGTGTCTAAGTTAAACTTTTTACTGAATCAAGACAAGTATTCTTCTCATTGGAAGATAGCACTAAGGCTAGAGCAAACTTACATGAAATAATAAGCATAAATGCTTCTGTTTTTGAAATGATTTGTTTGAAATGAAATTCATATGATCATGGATGCATGGATGATATGCATAAGTTTGAAACATGATTTTAGGGATGTTACAAATCTAACCCCCTAGTGAATCTCGCCCTCGAGATTCGGATTGGCTAGCAAATAGGTGAGGGTGGTCTTTCCGAAGATCATCTTCTCTTTCCCATGTTGCTTCCTCTTCGGAATGATGGTTCCACTGAACTTTGCAAAACTTGATAGTCTTAGTCCGTGTGACTCTTTCTGCAGTCTCAAGAATCTTGATAGGTTTCTCTTCATGAGTGAGATCACTTTCAATTGTACCTCCTCTAAAGGTATAGTATCCTTCAAAGAAGTTTCTTCCATTTCTGGATGACATTTCTTAAGCTGACTCACATGAAACACATTATGGACAGCTGACAAAGACTCTGGCAATTCAATTTCATAAGCAACTTCTCCTTTGCGACTTAGAATCTTGAATGGCCCAACATATCTTGGGGCCAACTTTCCTTTGACTCCAAACCTTTTCACTCCACGAAGTGGTGACACTCTAAGGTAAGCTCTATCACCAACTTCGTAGGTGACTTCTCTATGCTTAGGGTCCGTGTAGCTTTTCTGTCGGGATTGTGCTATCTTCAATCTGTCTTTAACCAACTTGACTTTCTCTTCGGCTTCTTTGATCAGTTCCGGTCCGAACAAACTTCTTTCTCCCACAACATTCCATAACAATGGGGTGGTACACTTTCTCCCGTAGAGAAACTCAAATGGTGCCATCTCAATGCTGGATTGATAGCTGTTGTTATAAGAAAATTCTGTGTAAGGCAGACTTTCATCCCAACTGGCTCCATAGTCTAGGGCACATGCCCTCAACATGTCTTCAAGAATATGATTAGTCCTTTCTGTTTGTCCATCAGTTTGAGGATGAAAAGCAGTGCTGAATTCCAACCTCGTTCCCAACGACTCATGTAGCTGTCTCCAAAAATGAGAAGTGAATTGAGTTCCCCTATCAGACACAATACTCTTGGGCACTCCATGTAGACATACAATTCTACTCATGTAGATCTTAGCCAACTTAGCACTTGTATAGGTTGTCTTCACGGGTATGAAATGGGCCACTTTAGTTAGGCGATCCACTACTACCCAAATAGAATCGTATCCTGACCTGGTCCTTGGTAATCCGGTAATGAAATCCATACCAATCTTGTCCCACTTCCAATCAGGAATAGGTAGTGGTTGAAGCAAACCGGCTGGTTTCTGATGTTCCGCTTTCACTCTACTACACACATCACACAAAGAAATATGTTCGGCGATGTCCTTCTTGAGATTATTCCACCAAAACATTTCCTTCATGTCCATGTACATTTTGGTGTTACCCGAATGAATGGAATACGGAGAGTTGTGTGCTTCTTGCAAAATCAGTTTCCGAAGCTCTGGATCTTGTGGAACACAGATACGTTTCCCATGCCATAAAGTACCCTGTTCGTCTTCATGGAATCCTTTGGCTTTTCCTTTGCCAATCTTTTCCTTAATCTCTTCAATTTCCCTATCAGTCTTCTGGGCTTCTTTGATCCTGTCCAACAAAGTGGGTTGAACATCCAAAGACATGAGATGTCCTTCGGGCACAATCTCCAATCTGAGATCTCTGAATTGGGCACACAAATCATCGGGCAATTCTCCCTTGGTAAGGCCATTCACAAAAACCTTACGGCTTAGAGCATCCGCTACAACATTTGCTTTACCGGGATGGTATTGCAAACTTAAGTCATAGTCCTTGATGAGTTCTAGCCATCTTCTTTGTCTCATATTAATTTCCTTCTGGGTGAAGATATACTTCAAACTCTTGTGATCTGTGAACACTTCACATCGCTTTTCCAAAAGATAGTGTCTCCATGTTTTGAGTGCATGTACAACGGAGGCTAACTCCAAATCATGAGTAGGATAGTTCACTTCATGAGTTTTGAGTTGTCTCGAGGCATATGCCACAACTTTTCCTTCTTGCATAAGTACTGCTCCCAAACCATGATGAGATGCATCACAATATACTTGGAAATCTTTTTCCAAGTCTGGCAAACAAAAGACTGGTGTTGTCACAAGTCTCTTCTTCAATTCCTGAAAGCTGAGTTCACAACCTTCAGACCAAGCAAATTTCTTGTCTTTCTTTAGCAATTCTATCATAGGCTTAGCTACCTTGGAGAAATTCTCAATGAACCTTCTCTAGTAACCTGCTAAGCCAAGGAAACTATGAACTTCTTTCACTGACTTGGGAGATTCCCATTCAGTTACAGCTGAAACTTTAGCAGGATCAACTGCTACACCATCTTTTTTCATAACATGACCAAGAAATCCAACTTCATTTAACCAGAATGCACACTTGCTGAATTTGGCATACAGTTTATGCTCTCTAAGCTTCTCAAGTATCAAACACAAATGTCCTTCATGTTCTTCTTTGCTCTTGGAGTAGATTAAAATGTCATCGATGAAAACGACAACAAATTTATCAAGAAATTCCATGAATACCTTGTTCATCATATTCATAAAGTATGCTGGAGCATTGGTTAAACCAAATGGCATCACGGTATACTCATACAATCCATACCTTGTGGTGAAAGCTGTCTTAGGTATGTCTTGTTCTCTTATCTTGAGTTGGAAATAACCTGACCGGAGATCAATCTTTGAGAACACACAAGCCCCTTCTAGCTGATGAAACAAGTCATTGATTCTAGGCAAAGGGTATTTGTTCTTGATAGTCACCTCATTGAGTGAACGGTAATCTATGCATAACCTTTGGCTTCTATCTTTCTTCTCCACAAACAAAACTGGGGCTCCCCAAGATGAAGAACTTGGTTGAATAAATCCTTTCTGCAACTGCTCTCCGAGTTGTTTCTTGAGTTCTTTCAGTTCATCTACTGACATCTTGTATGGTCTCTTTGCTATTGGTCCAGATCCTGGTAGCAAATCAATAAGGAACTCCACATCTCTATCTGGTGGCATTCCCGGCAATTCTTTCGGAAACACATCTGGATATTCACTCACAATTGGCACACTGTCTATGCTAACCCCCTTAAGAGAATTTAGCATACTCCTTCTTGCTTCAAAGTTGGTCTTGAATCTGATCCTTTTATTTTTAGGAGTTGTGAGTGAGACAGTATGGTTGGCACAATCTATCACTCCCTTGTGCTTAGTCATCCAGTCCATTCCCAAAATGACATCCAATACTTGGGAATTTAGGATTATCAAGTTAACGGGAAACTTATACTTCCCAAACTCTATAACTAGATCATGACATCCTGAATTCACTATCATTTCTCCGCCAGGAGAACTTACTTTTATAGGACACCCAATAGTTTCTACTGGCAGTTCATTTCTTTCAACAAATGCTCTTGATATGAATGAATGAGATGCACCAGTATCAAAGAGAACAAATGCTGGAACAGAATTGAGTTTGAACTTACCAAAGACAAAGATCAGGCTCCTCATAGATTTCCTCCACATTGATGTGGTTAACTTGTCCCTTCTGAAAAGGGTTGGGCTTGTTGGGTCCTTCAACTTTATTTTCTGGGCATTCATTTGCATAATGCCCCATCTTCTTGCACTTGAAGCATTCAACCTGACTGATGTCCTTCTTGACAGGCTGGCTTCCACTGCCACTTCCATTTCCACTGTGGTGGCTCTTATATCCACCCTTGTGGTTCTTGTACTTGTCATTGTCATGACTACGGTGATGCTTGTTGTCATGACGGTTGTGGTTGTGGTGCTTATTGAATTTCCCATGCTTGTGGGATCCTGAGCTTCCACTGTCATCATAATGGGAACGTTTGTGAGACGATCTCGAGTTGTGCTTGTCCGAGTGCTTTCTCTTTCTGCTCTCAACTTGCTTCATTTTGTTCTCCAAAATAGCAGCCTTATCACAAAGAGACTGGTATGTGGGAACATATGCCACAGCCAACTGCAGGTTCAGATCATCATTCAACCCTTCGAGGAACTTTTCTTTCCTCTTAGCATCAGTGTCAACTTCATCCGGTGCGTAACGCGCCAGATTGTTGAACTCCTCAATATATTCAGCCACGTTGCGGTGGCGCTGTTTCAGGTTATGAAACTCTTTCTTTTTCAGACTCATCACTCCAGATGAGATATGAGCAGTACGAAAGCCATCCTCAAAGATAGCCCAGGTCACATCTTCTATGGGAGTGGTGATCTGGAAGTTATCCTACCAAGTGGCGGCTGGTCCTTCCAGCAAATGTGCTGCAAATCTGACCTTTTCTGCATCAGTACAGCCCATAGTTACCAAGTCCTTGTTCACAGAGCGTAGCCAATCATTGGCCACCATGGGATCAGTCGTTCCTGAGAACTTTGCTGGCCTCAATCTCAAAAACCTGGTAAGCATGTCAAAACCCGGTGGGTTGTTGTTGTTGTTATTGTTGTTATTGTTGTTGTTGTTTTGGTTCTGGATGAGTGTCGTCATCATTTGCATCAGCTGAGTTTGAGCGGTCATCATTTGCTGCATTTCTGGAGTGATGTTGTTGTTGTTGTTGGGGTTGGGGTTTGCACGACGGGGAGGCATCTGTGGTTTGTTCAATAGAGATAAGAATGAGATACCCATAGATGCTTTCATGCACAATACATCACATAAACAATCACAAAGCATGCAACATAATGATAAAGATTCAACAACCAGATAACAAGTTCGCAAAGTAAAATAAACACAAATAACAAGCCATCCACATGTTGGATGGTCAAATAACAAGTTCACAATGACAAGTATGATAATAAATGATAAATGAGTAGTCAAATCTACTCCTCGGCATCAACCTCCTCCTCGACAAAGGTAAGACCTGCGTTCTCCATCGCGGTCTTGTATTCCTCGACACTAGTGGTCAAGGTCTCTATCTTGGCTTTGAGAGCCCTCTTCTAAGAACGAAGCCTCTCAATCACCGTCTGCTGATGCTCGATCTCGAAGTCCTTGGCCTGCAGTTCTTCAGTCATGTCCCGGATCTTCTTGTTCCTATCCTGGAATCGCTTCTCCTGACTCTTGAGCTTTCTGTCCTGGCTCTCGAACTTCGCCTCCATCTCCTTAACTATCTCATCTTGCTCCACGAAGAGCTTGTCCTTCTCGCGAAGCTGCACCTGGAGTTCGTCATTGCTGAGCATGACGTTGGTCCTATCAGAGTCCACGTGCCTAATGAGAGCCTCTAAGTCCTGGAGGTATAGACGAATCGGCTCTGCTGTATCCCTCGCAGTGTCCTCAAAGTCGATGGACTCTCCATCCTCATCACGTCTACCGAAGACGTGGAAGTGAGTACCTCTAACCTGTCGGGAGTGTCTCTCCAGCAGACGTGAAGGGAATATGCCCTGAGAGGCAATAATAAAGTGTTTATTATGTGTATTCCAAGTATATGATAGATGTTTATTTTACATGCTATAATTGTATTAATACGGAAACATTAATACATGTGTGTTTAATAAACAAACAGAAAGTTCCTAGTTATGCCTCTCTCATAAACTAGCTCGTTGATTAACAAGATGATCAAGGTTTCCTGATCATGGACATTGGATGTTGTTAATAACGGGATCACAACATTAGTGTAATGGTGTGATGAACATTCATCCGAAGTATAGCATTACGATCAAAGTCATTGAGTTTATATTGCTATAACAACTTATGAAGTGATCCTAATCCTTAGACCATGAGATCATGTCAATCACTAACACCGGAAGAGTTTCTTGATAACATCAAACGTCACACCATAACAAGGTGATTATAAAGATGGATTCAGAACTAATAAAGTGTTATGTTGAGGCTCATGGATCGAGAGTGGAATTTGTTCATCCCGATGACGGATAGATATACTCTGGGCCCTCTCGGTGATATCACATTGATTAGCTTGCAAGCAAGTGATTTGATCACTAGAATGTTATATCACGGGAACAAGAAAAGAGTGCATGTTGGTAACGAGATCAAACTAGGTATGGAGATACCGATGATCGAATCTCGTACATGTAATATATCGTGAAACAAAGGGATTAAGATACTAGCGTAAAAGGTTCCGACGATCACAAGAAAGTCATCGTTGAATGTGTGGGAGTCAGTATGGGTCTCCAGATCTCGCTTCTGATTATTGATCCGAGAGGGGTCTCGATCATGTCCGCATTATTCACGAACCGTAGGGTGACACACTTAAGAGACACCGACATCCAATTGGAGCAAAAGTTTCATGCCGAAAGAATGAACAAGCGCAGGAATTTATTTCACTAGATACCAAAACAGGTTTTCGGGTGAAATTACATAAAGTGGTTATGCATGTGAAATGGAATTCTAGCAAGGGGTCATTTGTGAATGTTTGTCATTAAAGTAATTGACAAAATTCTGAATAAAATAAAAGAGTTTTATTTAATGAGAGTTTGCATTAAATTTGGTGGAAATTTAATGGGAATTTGAGTGGACTTTTGAGTGGAGGGAATTTAAAGGACTTTTGTGAGTGGAGTGTCCACCCACATGAAGAGGGGAGGGCAAGGGGGCAGCCCCATGCGCCGGCCACCCCCTTGGGGTTCCCCCCTCCTCCTATAAAAGGAGCCCCCCTCCTCACTTGTCTCTCACACCTCCTCGTGAAGGATCTCTCTCCCCCTCTAGAATTTATCCCCCATGGTCTCGGACTAGCGAGATACATGTTCCCGGTGGCTATTCGGCAAGAAAGAGTTGTGCTTCCGCTGCATCGCTGTAGCGAGGAGGCGGAGGTTGCTCGGTGCCTCGAACGTGTGTGCGAGCACGGATGCGCTGCTGATTTGCGGCGCTAGGACTTCCTCTCGATCTTGAGATCGGCAAGAGATCGTCTACATCAACCACGAGTTGAACTCGTTAAGCTTTGTCGGTCTTCAAGGGTATGTTCTCTATGGATATACATCCGCCCGTTGTTTGTATCTAGTAGATAGATCTTGGTACATAGTTCCCATCGTAGGAAAATTTTTGTTTTCTATGCTGCGAACCCTACAGTGGTATCAGAGCCGGATCTATGCGTAGATACTTTACACGGGTAGTACACATATGAGTATGTGGGCGATGATGATCATGTTGTTGCTCCTTTGTTGTAATTTTGGATATTCGTGGCATAGTGGGATGAAGCGGCCCGGACAAACTTTACATGTCCTCGCACATGAGACCTGTTCCACGCTTGACATGCAACTAGTTTGCATAAGTGGCTAGCGGGTGTCTGTCTCTCCTACTATAGTCAATATCTATTTTGCAAGCGAGTTGTCAACAATTTGGTTATCCTCGTTGTGGTTCATGTTCGTAGGTAAGAACGGTTCTATCTCGAAAGCCCTAAGCCACGTAAAACTTGCAATGGATAAATTAGAGGCGTCTAGTTTAGATTGTTGCTGGGCTAGTGTTATGATATGTTAGTGTTGTAAGTAGAAGTATGAGATGATACTCTTACAACACACATAGCGTGTAAACTCCATAGACCTTGGATTTACACATATAGGTATGATAGTGATCATACCACGATGCACATGATAGAGATCATCTGCGGGAACCATATCATGTCACTAATAAACATGTGATGTTTGATAGCATCTTATATTGCTTGTTTAGCGCTTTGTTAGCATAATAAGATGATCCCTCATTTAAATATCAAGATAAAAATGTGTTCTTCCTTTAGTATGCACCGATTATGTCTTCGTCGCTCCAAGACATCACGTGATGATCGGGTGTTCTTGGATCCACGACCATATTTCGGGTGTAAAACAGTTACACACGCGAATACTAAGGTTCTAACTTGGCGAGCCTAGCATGTACAGACATGGCCTCGGAACACGGACCGAAAGGTTAAGCATGAGTCATATAGTTGATATGATGCCCATTTGATGCTCGCCTTTGAAGCTACACCGACTCATGTGATGATCGGACTTGGTGTAGTGGATTTGGTTCATGTAATCACCAAAAAGGCACGAGGGATGTCGTTTTTGAGTGGGAGTTCATTCGTAATATGGATTAGTTGAACTCAATCTATCATACACTTAGTCTAAACTTTACAAATTCTGTTGTAGATGGCACCACCTGCTTTTAATTTCAATGTGTTCATGGAGAAAGAGAAACTAGCAACAAACGGTAGCAACTTTACCGAATGGGCCATGAATTTGAGGATTCTCCTCTCTGCTGCACAAAAGCAATATGTGCTAGAAGAGCTGTTAGGCCCCCCACCTTTAGACGATGCCCCTGACGAGGAGAAGAATGTCTATCAGACTCGTCAGGAGGACCACAACTTAGTTCATTGTGGCATATTGTATGGGCTAGAGCCGGAACTTCGAAAGCGTTTTGAAAATGGCAATGCTTTTGATACAATGGGTGAGTTGAAAATGATTTTCGACACACATGCTGCTGTGGAGAGCTACAACGCTTCAGAAAATTTCTTTAGCTGCATGATGGAAGAGCACAGCTCCGTTAGTGAGCATGTACTCAAGATGTCGCGTTACGTCGATAAGCTTGTGTCCTTGGGAATATCGATTCCCATTGACTTAGGCATCCATCGTGTTCTGCAGTCTCTGCCACCTAGCTATAAGAGCTTCGAGATGAACTATAATATGCAAGGCATGAAGAAGTCTCTCCCCGAGCTTCATCGATGCTTAAAACTGCAAGTGGAGATCAAAAAGGAACATCAAGTGTTGATGATCAATAGGAACACTGGTTTCAAGAAAGACAAGAAGGGAAAAGCGGAAGGAAGTAAGGGCGGAAAGCCTGTTGCGTGCTGAAAAGAAACCCGAGTTGGACCTAAGTCGATGCAAGTGCTACTATTGTAAGGGGGACCCTTTGGGCAACTGTCCCAAGTATCTGGCAGATAAGAAGGCCGGCAAGGCAAACAAAGGTATATATGATATACATGTTATTGATGTGTACTTGACTAGTGCTCGCAGTAGCACCTGGGTATTTGATACCGGTTCAGTTGCTAATATTTGTAACTCGAATCAGGGGCTGCGGAACAAGCGACCGCTAGCAAGGGGTGAGGTCAAGATGCGTGTCGGCAATGGATCAAGCGTTGATGTGATCGCCGTTGGAATGCTGCCTCTCCACTTGCTGTCGGAATTAGTTATAAACTTGAATAATTGTTATCTGGTGCCTGCACTGAGCATGAACATTGTATCTGGATCGTGTTTGATGCGAAGTGGTTATTCATTTAAATCCGAGAATAATGGTTGTTCCATTTATATGAATGAAATCTTTTATGGTCATGCACCGATGATGAATGATTTATTTCTATTAGATCTCGATGATAATGTTACACATATTCATAATGTTGATGCTAAAAGGATTAAACTTAATGATGATATATCCGCATATATGTGGCACTACCATCTAGGTCATATTGGCGTTAAACGCATGAAGAAGCTCCATTCGAATGGACTTTTGGAATCACTTGATTTTGAATCATTTGATACATGTGAGCCATGCCTTATGGGCAAGATGACTAGAACGCCGTTTTCCGGTTCAATGGAACGGGCAACGGATTTATTGGAAATCATACATTCTGATGTATGTGGTCCAATGAGTGTGTTGGCGCGAGGTGGATATCGTTATTTTGTTACTTTCACGGATGATTTGAGTAGATACGGTTATATCTACTTGATGAAACACAAGTCTGAAACCTTTGAAAAGTTCAAGGAATTTCAGAATGAAGTGGAAAATCATCGTAATAGAAAGATCAAATTTCTACGGTCCGACCGTGGAGGTGAGTATCTAATTCTGAGTTTAGCACTCACATAAAAGAGTGTGGAATTGTTTCACAACTCACGCTGCCGGAACACCACAATGAAATGGTGTGTCGAACGTCGTGTCGTACTTTATTAGATATGGTTCGATCTATGATGTCTCTGACGGACTTGCCGTTGTCATTTTGGGGTTATGCACTAGAAACTGCTGCATTCACTTTAAATCGGGCACCATCTAAATCCGTTGAAAAGACGCCGTATGAATTGTGGTTTGGAAACAAACCTAAGCTATCATTTCTTAAAGTTTGGGGATGCGATGTTTATGTGAAGAAACTTCAACCGGATAAACTCGAACCCAAAGCGGAAAAATGCGTCTTCATAGGATACCCTAAGGAAACTATTGGGTATTCCTTATATCACAGATCCGAGGGCAAGGTTTTGTTGCCAGAATGGATCCTTTCTAGAGAAAGAGTTTCTCATGAAAGGTGTGAGTAGTCGGAAGGTAGAACTCAAGAGGTTATTGAACCATCTCTTCAAAGTATGACGAGTAGCGCTTGTTAGGAAGTTGTTCGGAGTTGGATCCACCTGTTGAAGAGGAACTAATGATAATGATCATGAAACTCCGAAGAGAGTACTACCGAACCTCGCAGGTCAAGCAGACGCGGCAATGGCGTGCACGGAAATCCTGTCATGAATTTCATGGTTGATGAAAATGATGACCCTGCGACGTATGAAGAAGCGATGATGAGCCTGGATTCCAACAAATGGTTAGAAGCCATGAAATCCGAGATGGAATCCATGTATGAAAATCAAGTTTGGAACTTGGTGGACTTACCTCACGACCGAAAGGCCGTGGAGAACAAATGGATTTTCAAAAGGAAAACTGATGCTGATGGTAATGTGACCGTCTATCAAGCTCGACTTGTCGCAAAGGGGTTTCGGCAAATTCAAGGAGTTGACTACGCTGAGACATTCTCTCCCGTAGCGATGCTAAAGTCAGTTAGGATTATGTTAGCAATTGCTGCATATTTTGATTATGAGATATGGCAGATGGATGTCAAAACCTCGTTTCTCAATGGTAATATTGAAGAAGAGTTGTATATGATACAACCAAAGGGTGTTGTCGATCCTAAGGATGCTAACAAGGTGTGCAAGCTTCAGCGATCCATCTATGGATTGAAGCAAGCATCACGAAGTTGGAATCTCTGCTTTGATGAGGTGATCAAAGAGCTTGGATTTGTCCAAACTTATGGAGAAGCTTGTATTTACAAGAAAGTGAGTGGGAGCAATGTGGCATTTCTGATATTATATGTGGATGACATATTATTGATCGGAAATGATATAGATCTTTTAAACAGTGTTAAAAGTTATCTAAACAGCAAATTTTCAATGAAGGACCTAGGTGAAGCGTCATACATATTAGGCATAAAGATCTATAGAGATAGATCTAGGCGCCTAATAGGGCTATTGCAAAGTACATACCTTGATAAGATTTTAAAGAAGTTTAAAATGGACGGAAGTAAGAAGGGGTTCTTACCTATGTTGCAAGGCAAGACATTGAGTAAGACTCAAAGTCCGGCTTCAGCGGAAGAAAGAGAGATAATGGACAAAGTCACCTATGCTTCAGCCATAGGCTCTATAATGTACGCCATGCTATGTACAAGACCGGATGTGGAACATGCTATTAGTTTGACTAGTAGGTACCAATCGGATCCGTGTTGAACCTTTGGATAGCGGTCAAGAATATCCTTAAGTACTTACGAAGAACTAAGGATATGTTTCTTTTATACGGAGGTGAAGAAGAGCTCGTTGCTAAGTGTTATGTTGACACTAGCTTTAACACCGATCCGTATGACTCTAAGTCTCAATCCGGATACGTATTTCTCATGAATGGCGGAGCGGTTAGTTGGAGGAGCTCCAAACAACCTGTGGTAGCGGGATCAACAACGGAGGCCGAATATGTTGCTGCTTCAGAAGCGGCTCAGGAAGCAGTTTGGATGAAGGAGTTCATATCCGAACTAGGAGTGGTTGCAAACGCGTTGGACCCAATGGTGATCTATTGTGACAACAATGGTGCCATTGCCAATGACAAAGAACCAAGGTCTCACAAGCATTCCAAGCATATTAAGCGCCGGTTTCACTCCATCCGCGAGCATGTCAAGGATGGAGATATAAAGATTTGTAAAGTACATACGGATCTCAATGTAGCAGATCCGTTGACTAAAACTCTCCCTAGAGCAAAACATGATCAACACCAGAACTCAATGGGTGTTAGATTTATCACTATGTAACTAGATTATTGTCTCTAGTGCAAGTGGGAGACTGAAGGGAATATGCCCTGAGAGGCAATAATAAAGTGTTTATTATGTGTATTCCAAGTATATGATAGATGTTTATTTTACATGCTATAATTGTATTAATACGGAAACATTAATACATGTGTGTTTAATAAACAAGCAGAAAGTTCCTAGTTATGCCTCTCTCATAAACTAGCTCGTTGATTAACAAGATGATCAAGGTTTCCTGATCATGGACATTGGATGTTGTTAATAACGGGATCACAACATTAGTGTAATGGTGTGATGAACATTCATCCGAAGTATAGCATTACGATCAAAGTCATTGAGTTTATATTGCTATAACAACTTACGAAGTGATCCTAATCCTTAGACCATGAGATCATGTCAATCACTAACACCGGAAGAGTTTCTTGATAACATCAAAC
This sequence comes from Avena insularis, assembly GCA_023614405.1. Taxonomy (NCBI): domain Eukaryota; kingdom Viridiplantae; phylum Streptophyta; class Magnoliopsida; order Poales; family Poaceae; genus Avena; species Avena insularis. The sequence continues at coordinate 20,639,276 of CM042689.1, read as the reverse complement.
GTCACACCGTAACATGGTGATTATAAAGATGGATTCAGAACTAATAAAGTGTTATGTTGAGGCTCATGGATCGAGAGTGGAATTTGTTCATCTCGATGACGGATAGATATACTCTGGGCCCTCTCGGTGATATCACATTGATTAGCTTGCAAGCAAGTGATTTGATCACTAGAATGTTATATCACGGGAACGAGAAAAGAGTGCATGTCGGTAACGAGATCAAACAAGGTATGGAGATACCGATGATCGAATCTCGTACATGTAATATATCGTGAAACAAAGGGATTAAGATACTAGCGTAAAATGTTCCGGATCACAAGAAAGTCATCGTTGAATGTGTGGGAGTCGGTATGGGTCTCCAGATCCGCTTCTGATTATTGATCCGAGAGGGGTCTCGATCATGTCCGCATTATTCACGAACCGTAGGGTGACACACTTAAGAGACACCGACATCCAATTGGAGCAAAAGTTTCATGTCGAAAGAATGAATAAGCGCAGGAATTTATTTCACTAGATACCGAAACAGGTTTTCGGGTGAAATTGCATAAAGTGGTTATGCATGTGAAATGGAATTCTAGCAAGGGGTTATTTGTGAATGTTTTTCATTAAAGTAATTGACTAAATTCTGAATATAATAAAAGTTTTAATTAAAGAGAGTTTGCAATAAAATTGGTGGAAATATAATGGGAATTTGAGTGGACTTTTGAGTGGAGGAATTTAAAGGACTTTTGTGAGTGGAGTGTCCACCCACATGAAGAGGGAGGGCAAGGGCAGCCCCCATGCAGCCACCCCTTGGGGTTCCCTCCTCCTATAAAAGGAGCCCCCTCTCACTTGTCTCTCACACCTCCTCGTGAAGGATCTCTCCCCTCTAGAATTTATCCCCCATGGTCTCGGACTAGCGAGATACATGTTCCCGGTGGCTATTTGGCAAGAAAGAGTTGTGCTTCCGCTGCATCACTGGAGCGAGGAGGCGGAGGTTGCTCGGTGCCTCGAACGTGTGTGCGAGCACGGATGCGCTGCTGATTTGTGGCGCTAGGACTTCCTCTCGATCTTGAGATCGGCAAGAGATCGTCTACATCAACCACGAGTTGAACTCGTTAAGCTTTGTCGGTCTTCAAGGGTATGTTCTCTACGGATATACATCCGCCCGTTGTTTGTATCTAGTAGATAGATCTTGGTACGTAGTTCCCATCGTTGGAATTTTTTTGTTTTCTATGCTGCGAACCCTACAAGACGTCCTATCAGATCCTGCATGACTACCTCAAGGCCTCTCTCCTTGTCGTCGTGCATGAGCTTGAAGATGAGGGCCTCCGTGGTAGGCTCAGTCTGGCGTCCGGGCTGGTTGACCTTGAAACCCCAGAGGTCTTTCCTCTCAAACTTGGTGAGGGGAAGCACCATGATGGTAGGAAGAGGGAGATTGAGCAAAGTAGTAAGCTCAACAATATGAGGACCAAAGCGAGTTCCCTGGAACTCCTCAACAGTGCTGATGGTAACAATAGGCATCTATTTATAAGATAGAAAAGTTAGAACAACACAATTCAAGATAAAACAAAAGACAAAACATCACATACATATCCTTGGAAATCAAAACACACAAGTCATGGCATACAAGAATCCATTACATCAACCAAGGTTCAACTTATTTAAGGTAACATTTGGAAAATAAGGTGATAAGTGGTGGTCCAACTAACGAAATACGTTTACAATCCTATCTCACTGGATTTGTTGGCTAACACAATGTTTCTAGAAGCAATCAGTCTATCTTGTTCACATGACTCCATCACTAAGTCTATAATGTCTCCTCTTAAGGTTTGGTTGGTAGCCTCCAACTCTTGGGTATGTTTCTTCTCTTCTTTCAGGCTATTTTGGATGTTGAACATTCTGCACTTGACTCTTTCACCAAGTTCTTTGATGGTCTTCCAAGCTGCATCCCTTGCTGAGTCAAAGAATGTAGGGTGCATCACTGAATTGGTGAACATGCAAAATCCTGAGTCCTTGTGATTGTCTTCCTTGTTTTTGTAAAAGTGAAGTTGCACCCACCAGTACTCAACTCCTTCAAACATCACAGGAAAACCTTTGTACACAGCTGCACCATGTATTCCCATTGCAACCATGAGGTCCTTGAGAGCCTTGGGGAATTCTGTCTCACACTCCAAAGTCATTGTCATGAGTGGTCCTTTCCTCACGGCTTCGTTGATGGAGTTCATCTACAGTTAGAGATGAAAACGAAGATTAGAAAAGTTTACGAGAAGAATAGACAAGTGTAGAAGTTGTTGAAATTTTTTTCCTTAGTGGTTTCCAATCCTAGGGTCATAATCCTACAGGCAACACGGTGCTCTGATACCATCTGTAAGATCCCTCCTTTATAAAGGAAAAAGGATCCCTGTGATTGCAATGCTAGTCCCTGGATCAATGCTAGCATCCACAGTTTAAGATGAAGTACACAGAAACAAAGGTCATTATTACAGGCATTCCAGAGACAAACATAGTCTTTACAACTCCAAGGCCACAGGCCTAGTACAAGAGTTTGAATAAGTAAATAAATAAAAGTCTTCATCTTCATGTGCCACAGGCAAACATGTTGAGTGTAGACTCATGACTCCTAATCCTCATCAGAGTAACCTGCAACATCACAAGTTACAGCCACAGTGGGTCAATACATTGGATTAGTATTGGCAAGTGATACCTTAGTATAATTTAGGTGGACTATATTACTATATGCAATTTGGCTAAGTGTAGCTTGGCTTGCTTTGCTCAAAATAGGTTTTGCCTATTAGTTGAAATCACTAAGTTTTTCTTTGTCAAAACTTTTCCCAAGGAACCACCAATAGACATTGAGGTCCGTCACCCTTTTTCACCCACAAGTTTTTACTTAGAAATTGGGATGAGGAGATTCTTGATAGCTTCCATGTCTTGATGCTCAAGTTGTCCTTTTCCAGGGACATGGCTAAGTACTTAGGTTTTTCCATCTGCAGAGGTTGTGCACTTTCCCACTGACTTGATTTTCACCAAGACAGGACCTTTCAGAAGCCTTCCCTTAGACCAAATGGACGCGTTCCAACCTATCATCCCACTACCACCAACTGTCCAAATGACTAAGTTCTAGCAACTTATGTGATCCAGGCAGAGCCCATATTGCCAAGTGGCTGCACTAGAAGCTTCTCAACACTTGGCCTCTAAAATCTCTTTGTTCCTAGGTGGCTTTCCACAAGTGAGATACACAAGGTAAACCATAGAAATGGGCCTTGTGTAACCACTCAACATAAACCAAACCTTCCATTCCACCCAGGTGTTTCATTTACTTAGTTGTTTTATTAGGCAAAACACAAGTTCAAAAGACTTAGAAATATTTTCATCATAGCATGTATATATTTCACCAACCCTTGGTTGCTACTAGCTAGGCTAAGCATGGCATAGATAGTATCTTAACTTAGAAATTTCTAGCAATTCTACATCTACTAGGATTTCCCAACATGGCATATAAGCAAAATATAACATGCAAGTCTAACAAAATATTTGTAATGCTTAGTAGAAAACATAGGGATAAAAATATTCATGAAGCACCACTTGCCTTGGTAGTTTGGAGAGTAGCTACACTCCTCACAATCACAATCACTAGCACCAAAATCTACACAAAGAATTATAGCAACAATCATATACAAAACATATACAATCAAAAATATATGCATGCATGCAAAATGATATGTGATGATTTTTAAAACTCAACCAGGCAAGTATACAGTACTGGTTCATAAACAAGTTAAAAACTTGTCAAACAACAATTAATTAAACCCTAAATCAATTCTTAAACAATTCATATACTCAAATTAGCCCTACACAAGTTTCTGCAGATAAAGTCATTTTAATAGAAGCAAAACATTAAAAACATTGCATATTTATAAAGGGCTTGCTCTCCTGATTCCAACGGTATAAAATTTGTCAAATTCTAACGTGGGTATCAAAAGTTATAGCCAAAACAATTTAAACATCTAATAGATTCAAATCCTGTTTTTAAACTCTAACAGATGCCACGCGTCTTAATCTTATTGGCACGTACCGGTTTGCGTTGGATCACGCTTCTGAGCCGCTGGATCTGACTTAATCGCACGGCTCAGATCTAAACTTAACGCTTCGCTCGCGTTCTATCCTACCCGCAAGATCTAGATCTAACGGCGCATAGCACCCTGACCATCCAGTGGCGGCGCTGGTGGCGCCTACTGGCGGCGGCGAGCTCTGCCTACGGCGGTGCGGCGCTACAGATGGCTAGGGGGTCGTTGGAGACGCTTACCAGAAACGCGACGACGTGCTGATGCTCAACCTGGCGACGGCAAGGCGCCACGGAGCTCGCCGGAGTTATGGGCGTCTGTTGCTTGATGTCGAGGTCGTTGTCGAGGCTCTGCGTCGACCTAGCACAAGCCAGAGGGTTTAGGAGACGCGCAAGGGTTTGGCGAACAGGACAGTACCAAAGGGGAGGCAAGGGGCGCTCGATTCTTACCGCTATTGTTCATCGGAGTCGAGTGGCGGCTCTGGTGGTTGCGGGCGTGAACGAAGACGGCGTCCTGGGTCATGGGCAGGCAAACCAGGAGTGTTAGCAGATGCGCAAGGACGTGGCGGTCACGCTCGTTTGAACCTGAGGCAGAGGGGCGGTTGGGGCTTACCGAGATTAAATCGCCGAGCTGTTCTCTCTGGCGCAAAAGGCAATTCGGGCGACTGGAGGCGTAGGCGCTAGGTGAGGGGAAATGGCTGCGGTGCAGAGGGGATCTTATAGCCAGAGCGGGGGCGAGGATCGCGCGTCGTATCAATGGCAATTAAGCGTGCAGTAAAAGCGGCGAGGTAACGGCGGAGCGAGTGTCGCAGGCGCACGTGATTGACGCATTTAAGGCGACGTGGTCGAGGTCCACTCACGAAGTTAAACAGCGAGGGTGGGGTCGTGCAACAAGGACTGGGGTGTGTCTGCGGGTGAGCGAGAGAGAGGGAGACCCCGGGTGGGCTTAGTGGGCTGGATTAGCAGCTAGGCCAGATAGGTAGCGCTGGCCCTTTTCTATTTCTTTTCTCCTTTTCTTTTTCTGTTTTGATTTTCTGGAATGATTTTCAAATCCAAATCAAATGAGTTTGAATTCAAATCTTCTCCAGGTTTTTATACTGCAAACCTTGCATTCAAATGTGTGTCAAACACTACTGTTTAACCAAAACACTTTGATCAAATGAAAATAAAATAAAACCAAGCCTTTATGATATATATTCAAATAGGCATAACATTGGTTTTATTTACTCATTTTGTTTTTGAAATTTGTTCAAACTTTTGGTGGTGTCTAAGTTAAACTTTTTACTGAATCAAGACAAGTATTCCTCTCATTGGAAGATAGCACTAAGGCTAGAGCAAACTTACATGAAATAATAAGCACAAATGCTTCTGTTTTTGAAATGATTTGTTTGAAATGAAATTCATATGATCATGGATGCATGGATGATATGCATAAGTTTGAAACATGATTTTAGGGATGTTACACTAACCCCTTTGGTCTTTATATGCCATTACCTATTCCTCATGCACCTTGGTCGGACATTAGCATGGACTTTGTGTTAGGATTGCCTAGATCTAAACATGGACATGATTCTATATTTGTGGTAGTGGATCGCTTTTCCAAAATGGCGCACTTCATTCCGTGCCATAAGACCGATGATGCTTCACATGTAGAAAATTTGTTTTTCAGGGAAATAATTCGGCTACATGGTGTACCAAGAACAATCGTCTCTAACCGCGACGTCAAATTCATGAGCTACTTCTAGAAGACACTCATGGCCAAGCTCGGCATCAAGCTCCTATTCTTGTCCTCCTCGCATCCTCAAACTGATGGACAAACCGAGGTCGTCAATCGAAGCCTTGGCACACTTCTTCGTGTGTTGATAAAGAAGAACCTTAAAGACTGGGAGGAATGTATTCCACATGCCGAGTTCGCCTACAACCGCGCCAAGCACTCCACCACCATGAGGAGCCCGTTCATGATCGTCTATGGCTTCGAGCCCCTCACCGCGCTCGATATCCTCCCCTTCCTCTTCATGACCGTACCAATATGGATGTTGACAAGCGTGCCCAAACAATGAAGAAACTCCATGAAGACACAAGAGCTACGATCGAGCAAGAAGTCCTTCGCCACGCATCAAGGCTAAACAAGAACAAGAAAGAGATGATCTTCGAAGAAGGCGACCTTGTGTGGATACACTTGAGTAAAGATCGATTCCCCAAGGATCGTGACTCCAAACTCAAGCCAAGAGGTGATGGACCGTTCAAAGAACTAAAGAGGATCAACAACAACGCCTACATCATCGATATCCCAACATCAAAGTACCTCGTGATCCCGACGTTCAATGTAAAGGACCTTTCACCCTACCATGGAGAAGATGAAATTGAGAAGGTTGAAGAGTCGAGGACGACTCTTTCCCAAGGGGGGGAGCTGATGCAGCCCGTCCTTCGGAGGCATCTACATCCCCACCAACTAGTCCCCCAAGTGGACCGATGACCCGCGCTCGAACCAAGCTCCTACAAGCTAAGGTTAACTCGCTCCTCTCCTCGTGTGATTTCAATACACCTTTGGATGGCTTGCTACTTCATTCCCAAACCCTGTGCATTCTTAGCTATGAACCCAATGAAGCATCGCCAAGGGAGGGACCAAAGGAGACCCGAGGAGATTCGCCAGAGCAAACCGGTGCCAGGCCCGACGGACCGGTTCCCTCGCCGGAACTTCCGGCGACCGGCCCGATCGACCGGCCTCCACGCCGACGACTCCGGCGACGACCGGAATCTTCTAGCAATGACCGAAAGCACCTTCTATAAGCCCTTCCGGTTCGCGACCGGAAATGTCGGCGACCGCCGGAATTTCCGGCGACCACCAGCGCCGACCCCAATCGAAATCCTGGAGCAAGTCAACTTTCGGGCTGGGCCCGTGTAATCCCTTATTTTGCCTAGTCTTTACCTTTTCGTACCTAAACTACCCCTGTTTATGTGGCTGGACTATATATAGCCCCCACCCTCTATTGTAAACCCTAGACTTGGATAATTATAGTTGAGGACACCCCTTTGAGGATCTATCAACTATTTGTCTCATGCTCCTTACCAAGGAGCACCAAATTATCTACAACCTCTTGGATTTTGCCTAGTGCGTTCAAGTTGTACAAGTCCTTGGGATCTCGGTGTCTCGTGCCCAAGTAGTCAAGATCTCATCAAGCCTCTCACCCCCGTTGTTGGCCGTGGGAGAGTGTCTTGCCCAACACCGATCCTAGGGATTATGTTGGACCGGTTGCCACCGGCGTGAGCTATCGGCTTGTATCGTGTTTTTGTGTGTGTGTTCATCGAGTTCTTCGCGTGTGTGTTCGTGTATTTCATCCCCTACCCCCTTCCACCGCTTTCCCCTCGATTCCCACGGAATTCGTGAAAGATCGGGCCACCCCAAGGGGTCACCCCTAACATTAGGGCTGCCATATTTGGATCTTATGCCAATGGGGCACCTGGTCCTGATGGTCTATCCTTCCTTTTTTACCAAACCTTTTGGGAAGTTATAAAAAAGGATTTTATGGCTTTGGCTGTTGATTTTTGGGATGGTTCTCTTGATGTTTTTAGATTGAACTTTTCTATTATCACCCTAATCCCGAAAGAACTAGATGCAAGGGAAATGAAAAAAATTCGCCCTATTAGTCTTTGTAATTGTTCTTTGAAGATTTTACAAAAATCATGACTAATAGGATGGGACCTATTGCTGACGGATTGATTTCTGTGAATCAATATGCTTTTATTAAAGGGAGGTTTATCCTGGAGAGTGTGGTTTCTACTCATGAGGTTATTCATGAAATTCACAGATCTCGCTCTTCAGGTCTAGTTTTAAAACTTGATTACGAAAAAGCATATGATTGAGTGAATTGGGACTTTTTGCACGAGATGTTGATTTCTAGAGGTTTTTGTAGCAGATTTAGAGGTTGGGTCTCTAAATCTCTGGTAAATGGTTCTTTTTGTGTGAGAATTAATGATCAAAACAGTGAATACTTTGTTGCTAGCAAAGGTTTGAAACAAGGTGATCCTTTTTCACCCATCCTCTTTAATTTTGTAGATGAGGTGTTTACAAAAATGCTCTCTAAAGCAGCAAAAAAAATTGATTAGGGGATTACTCCCTGAGGTAGTTCCTGGTGGCATTATCAGCCTCTAGTATGCTTATGATACTGTAATCTTCCTAGAACCAAACATCCACATGGCTCGTATTCTGAAATGGATTCTAACTTGTTTTGAGAACCTTTCGGGCTTGAAAATTAACTATCACAAGAGGAAAATTAACTATCATAAGAATGATTTGATGATTATGAATCTGTCTATGGTTTCTGCTAATGAATTTGCACAGGTGTTTTGTTGCAACCTAGGTTCTTTCCCTTTTAATTACTTGGGTGTTCCTTTGCATTATGGGAATCTTAGAAAGGAAGATTTACAACCTATTATTGACATTATTATTAATAAGATTTCGGGTTGGAGAGGGAAATTGATTTCTTATGAGGGCAAACTTATTTTAATTAGAGCATGCCTTGCTAGTATACCTACATACCTTATTTCTGTTATTAAGTTTCCCAAGTGGGCTATCAATGCCATGTATTCATAGATGGCTCATTTCTTTTGGGGGGATTTAGACGACCCACAAAAATACCACTTGGATAATTGGGGCTTGGTCTCTAGAAAGAAGTTTGGTGGTCTGGGTGTTCCTAATCTTAGAGACATGAATTTATGTTTGATGGGTTCTTGGTTTAAACGTTTCTTCATTGTTGAAGGAAAAACATGGAGGAAAATTATTGAGTATAAGTATGATACCCTTCCTAGCATATGCTGGAGTAGTGATAATTCCCCTCCCCTTTTTGGAAAGGGATCTTATGGGCTGCCCCTTCTGTTCGTACTTGTTATCATTGGGAATCGGGTAATGGTAGCAATATTTTGTTGTGGTTGGACAAGTGGGTGGCTGATTGTTCTTTGGCGACACTTTTTGGGATCTTTTCTCTATTTGTAATGAACCTGGAGCAACTGTTGCCGAGGATTTGGTTAATGATGAAGTTCACTTATCTTTTCGTCGTTGCTTTAGCGCTTCGATGATGGATAGGTGGCAGGACATTTGTAGGCTGCTGGAGCCAATTTCCCTTTTGCCACAAATGGACAAACCTGTTTGAATCCTTGAGGCTAGTGGTGAATACTCGGTTAAATATTTTTATTAGAGGGTTAACGATGGTGGTGTTCGTGTGCCACATTTAGCAGCTATTTGGAAGATTCAAATCCCAGGTCGGGTACAGGTGTTCTTATGGTTGTTAGCTCATAATCGTCTGTTGACTAGGGATAATTTAGCCAAACATCGTAGTGTGGATAACCAAACATGTCCCTTTTGTTTGGAAACTAAGACTATTGCTCACTTATTCTTTGAATGTGTGGTAGCTAGAAAGATTTGGAAGATGCTTGCTGAAGTTTTTGGTAGAAACTGTGTATCCAGCATTGATGCTTTGCACTGCCTTTCGTTATCTGACAGTTCCATTTACTGCATTACTGCAGCTGCTTTCCTTTGGTCCTTATGGAAAACTCAGAATGACATGTGTTTTCAGGGGGTTTAGTGGCTAATCTTGGTGACAGCTGGGACCGTGCAACCTTAATGCTGAAGATATGGTGACTGATGTGCAAAGAATCGCGCTCTCGGTTGATGGACAGAAATCTGTAGCTTTTGGATTTCAAACAGGGAGAATTACCTGAAGACGGACGCAGATCGTCAGCAATTCCTCATCGACAACACCAACTGGTTCCAGTAGTTAGTTGGTTCTTTCTTAGCCTGCATATTTGTGTTCTGCCTGGAGTAGTTGAATACCTGAATTTGTAATAATTAGCTAGGAGTTTACATTTTCTCTCCTCGCGCTTCTACACTGTTTCCTGTCTTCATTTTAATAAAAAGTGGGTCTAGGGGGTTTTGGCCCCCTGTTTCCCTAAAAAAAGGTTTCGAATTGATCAACTTCAACAGGTACCGACTGACCGTGTGTTGCCATGACCAAACAACTTCAAATGTTATCAATGTTGAGATGGAGGTGCTTTACCAAAGTCAAAGAAAACATCGGTGCGAGCCACGAGTGATATGTTGGAGTAGTATGACTAGAGTACGTGATGAAATTGTTGTTCGAGTTGGGTAATTACAAAACACAATACGAGACAAAAAAAACTTGAGAGCATGTGGCAATGCACGGACATTTAGGGGCTATTTGGTTCAGGGGATAAGTTTTTGGGATAGGGATATCCCCAACCACCTGGCTAGGGTAGCCACTTTTTCTGTTTTGTTGGGCACGGAGAGAGATGGTTAGGGATAACCATTTTTTTAATTAGTTGAAAGGTTGAGGAGTGGATGGGTGGTTGTGGTGACCTTTTTGATTATGATGGTGAGATTGTGCCTATACAAATCGAACAAGCTCAATCTCCCTCCCTGGCTCGTCCCTAGCCCCTTCCCCATTGGTTGTCGCGTGTCCTTGAGCCTTCTCCCGTCGCCGATCCCGTCCCTAGCCACCCTCCCTGTCGCCCATCCATACCAGGCCACCTTCCCCCATCGCCCACCCCGTACCCACCACCGACGAAGAAGCGACATCAAAGACCCATCTCTATTCAATGACCTGTGTTGGATTCAATGTTTGCAAGGTCGTAGAGGAAGGGGTACCAGCAGACGGGCAGAGCATATGTACGCTTGCGATGGAGGTGCGGAGGTGGAGGTGGATGTGCAGAAGAAGCTTCGACGGTGGGAGGGATTGATGTGGTCGGCGGGTACCGGATCTGACGGAGGAATATGGGGAGAGATACATGCCGCTAACGTCTCATTCCATTGCCACCATCCCTCGATTCATTACCGCCCCCCTTGATTTCTTGTTGTGCTGCCAATCTGGTTCACATTGAAAGGAAAATAGAGAGCTGAGTTTTCTCTTACGGGCGGTTAGCGAGCGAAACCGTTTTCAGGTGAGGCAAGAGGGGCGAGCCAGAAGTGGTCGGGCTCATCCGTCCGATTTTGTGGGATGAGCTGAGCTACCGTTTTGAGAGAATATTCGGGAAATTTGGTTATCCTCGTCCCCTCTCACCTCTCGCCTCTGAACCAAACGCTGGCAACCACTACGGGGGATATCCCCTGAACCAAACATGCCCTTAACTAGTTCGATAAAAATCAAACGTTCATTACGCAAGATTTTTTACTTAAGTCATATTTATGTATACAACAAGAAAAGAAATAGAAGGGTCGTGGCAACGTAATGGGCACTCAGCTAGTACAGATATACATGCACTGAAGTCAATCTAGCCAGCTTAGATCAAACATTCATTTGAGGCACCGCTTTAAGTCTGAAACTCCAACGATCGCATGGCAGAAAGATCACGTTCAGTCAAAGCATGGAAGATGCCCCCTCCATTTGCGCTCTGTGTACTTGGGCAGTCAGGCAGATAACATCTTTATGGGCGCTGCACGCAGAGTAACTAACATACATGTGAGCATGTATGGAATGATATCAGACCTGATGAACTATGCATTCAATGGTTGTCAAAAAAGAACTATGCATTCACTTCCAACCAAAATCGCTGGTTGCCCATGTCCACATAAACTGCACATTTCTCAACATGTCTAACTAAATTATATGGACATAAGAACAGTAGGTATATCCACCTAAGAACTAAATGCAGCTATCTGTGTTAAGGAAACCAACACATAACCATCAATAAATCAAAAGGAAAGGAAACACTGGATCACATCTAAGACTTGATTGCATAATCTCAATTCACAATTAACTTAAAAGATTGTTAGCTCAAGTAACCAAATTTCACGTTACTACATAAGATTTGATCAGAAATATCATGCTACCACATCAGACTGGGTCACAAATGTTACAATATTATATCAGATTGGATCACAGAGCAAACAGACTGAAGACATTGTTCTGTTCCAGGCAGGGAAACAGCACTAAACAAATGGTACATAAAGCTTGCACAAGTAGACCACTAGGAGTAGTCAAAGAGAAGCTAATGCTACGTATGAAACATTCACGCCGAGAATAATAATGTTCTTGCTGCCGTCCTTCAAGCCCACAGTCCCCTACAGGATTATAACTGGAAAATGTCAAAATAATGAGATGGGCAGAGATAATGAGTGATGGAATGAGAGTCATATGCATACCATCAAGGCAAAACATGTCCTAAGCCTTGACCAACAAATTCGATATGTTGTAAAATCTCTGGCAAAGGCTGTACAGAAACATAATAAAAAATTAGGCTTCAGAACATCATAATAGTTCTACTATAATGATACGAGAAATTGCAATACCCTGTCCTCCATTCCTTCAAAAAAGCTTGAAAGTAGAGCAGTTATACTGTTCACGTCTAAAGCTTTTGTTACACCAGCATTCTAGAAAGATATACCAACAAGTTGTCTCTGGTCATTGAAAATAGGTGCCCCACTATAAGCTGTAAATGAAGCCGTGCAATCGTGTGCTATGTAACCCTGCCCTGCATGACTGATTATATACATATATCAGAATACAAACAAAAACAAGCATGAATTATTTAATCACATAGTGGAAGAAACTTACGTTAAATAACCATTTGTTACATCTTTTATTAACTGCCCTGACTTATCAATCTCATATAGATACATCTGAAGTGCCTGATTTTCTGTAGTATGATTGTAAAATTCCACAGCATCTATAATACCATTCCCGATAGGACAATAGAAAGCAGCCAAATCGCCACGTGTTTCCACGTTTAGAACGTCAAGGTCCACAGTTGTATCATCGGGAAAAACAACATCATACCTAAAGTCGTCTTTATCTTTAGGAAATAGAAATCTCTTGTTTGCTATAATGTGACAAAATCCTCCACCAGAATAAGTGACTATGCCAGAAATAGCAAACTTAGGCTTGGGAACATCCAGATTTTCTTGTTTCCGTCGATACATTTTAATCGGTACCACCCTCGTACTAAAGTGTGCACGACTCTCACCATTAATTCCATTAAGAGCAATGGCATCCTGAAGCATAGGAAAGCATATTATATAATAGCTTCTATGGCCGGAAAAATCGACTAAAAAGAAAGACGTCGAAAAAAAAGAGAGATAATGATTAACTTGTTCACCTCAGCCATTGTAACCCAGTTTTTAGTTTGTAATCTGTAATGTGTCACCTGAATCTGTACCGTCAACAAAAACATATAAAAAACAAGCACGTGAGATTCAATTTATCACGAAACGCAGCCATAAAACTTGCAATGCAAAACCAAAAACCACCTGTCATACTCAGTTCATGTCAGTTTTGCTGTCTACCTACTGAATTCTTACTCTTCTAAAGAAGCAACTTTGATATATTCCATAACCTACAAGCTGGTTGTCGTATTTCAATGTTCAAAATTAAGAGATAGCAAGCGGAGCTCGCTAGGCAAGATTTAGAGCAGAGCTGAACCACACAGGGCTTACTACAAAGCAGAATTGTCAAGGATCCCTTTGTATTGTCTGTTTGAAACCTGGCTTATGTTCAACTCCCTTCACGAACATCCCAGGGCTCAGGCTCTCAGCAGGGAAATACAGTAACATTATGATGCAATAAGATTAATAAACGCAAAATATATTTTATGTTTAAAAAGTAATAAACACAAAATCTGCAGGGAAATGCGGTAACATCATGATGCCAGTGGGGGCGGAAACGGCCGGAAAGCTACATCGAGGCAATCGAACCAATCCAAGTAGGAAATTCAAAGATGGACGATTCATCACAAGGCATGCCTAGATAAATCGCGATAGACAAGCACTGAGGACTCGAGTCTTGAACAGCTTACTAGTGCTTCAGGGCGACGGATCTAACGTGTGAGACACTAGGAGGTCGGCGGAGAAGGCTGGAGATCCCCGCGGTTGCGGAGGCCGCGGCGCAGAGAGCAGGAGATGCCGCGGCGGCCGCGGCGTAGAGGGCAGGAGATTGCGCGGCGGCGTAGAGGGGTGGAAATGCGGCGGCGGCGCTGTCGTGAGGAATTTGGACTAGGAAGCGTTTTTCTTTTCCTGAGAATTTTAGGGCAGTTAACAAGGAGGTGAGAGTGCTCAAAGCCCAACTAAGCGACCTGGGCTGGGCTATGGAAACGCCTCTGTAACATAAAATAGCTGATTTCCTCGGAAATTAACTAAGAGCTTAAGCGTGAGACGAAGGTCTCACTTTCAGCGATTTGAGGCATTTCCTTCTCGCTGCTTGTGGGTCTTCTACATGTCGCTATTGGGCTTGGACATCTGCTACGGCCAGGAGTTCAGCTGGGACGTGTTTTTTTTCTTTTGGTGACTGACACGTGGGACTGTTTTTTCGGGGCCGTTTTATCAGCCAGGTTTGGGTGGGTTGTTTTTGGTATGTTCGGTCGTGGGGATGGGGGAGGGTATCGCCTGGTTATCTCCGGGGCCGGTGCTTTTCTTTCTTTTCTTGGCGGTGGAGGATTGGAGACGGTTGGATTGAAGACGAGGTGGTGTTCTTGGTTTGTGGGATTGAAGACTGTGCTCTTCTTGGTCGGTGGGATTGGAGGCAGTGGTGCTGTTCTTCATCTACTGTGTTCTGCTTTGTTTTCGGGATTTCCGCCGCTGCGCCGTCGAGCTCGGGACCCGATGTTTCGAGGCTCCCCCTCTCTCCTTTTTCCTTCCCTCGTTTCCTCTCGGAGTCCCTTTTTACACCTGGTGTGCACCCGATATGAAAAATATATTCTTCAAAAAGTTGATTTTTCTTTAAAAAAAATATGATCATATGTACTCCCTCCGTTTCAAAATATAAGATGTTTTAGGTTTATGAATAAAATGAATCTAGACTTCTTTTAGTGTATAGATTCATCCCGAAGTTAAGTGAACCTATATATTAAAACAAGTCTAGATACATTTCCTTCATAAAGCTAAAACATCTTATATTTTGAAACAGAGGGAGTAGCTTTTATGTTTGTGGTACAAATGAAGTCATTTCATCGAAAACCGATATATTTTGGGTGTTGTGTAAAAAAGACAAATTTTTGCATCGTGGAGCACGTTATTTTAGCACCAAATTTTGTTTTTTTTGCACACAAGCCACCTAAAATGTTCATTTTGTGTGAAACGACTTTACGCGCACCTAAAACTTGAAGTTCTACATGCACATATTTTTTTGAATTCTTGATATTTTAAATTTTGACAAAAATTAAATTCAAATAAAGGGTGTATATGCCTCAGGGAGAAAAAAAAAGTCACGTCCGGATTTCTCCCAACATCTGTATAACACACTAAGGTACCTGCTATTCGCGTGATGGCTCGGGATGTGAGGTAGATAACAAATAAGAGTAGTAGCTGACGTAGATATACCATACGGGGTATATCCAGTTTAGTCCAGGGAAGGTCCACAAGAAAACTTGTTGTCTAAGAAGATTTCGGGTGACCCAATCTTATTATAAGTTCGTCTCCTTAAAGGACACGACTAGTTGTAGATAGAAACCTTAACCTATAACCGACTCGACTTACCCCGAGACCTGACCTATCTATATAAGTGTCAGGAAGGCACGGCGAGAAGGATAACCCAACTCATACACACATCTCACACCAGATCGCATCTGCGCACCCCCTGTAACCTTCGGTTCCGCCGTAATCAAGAACAGACAAGCAGGAGTACGTTTTCCCTCCGGAGGCCTGAACCTGGGTAAACCTCATGTCTCCTTGTTGCTTGCATGTTAACCGTCTTGCGACTTCTAACATCCTCATCTTCTCCAAAACCCAAGTCCATAACAATGGGCATTGACGAGTCGAAACTTCGTCAATTGGTGCTGTCTGTGGGAACTATGGACGCTGATCGTGCGGTCGTGATGGTTCCATCCGGAGCGATCTACGATTCCTCGGCAACGGAGAATCACCTCCTCTTCGGCACTTTCGACTTCACCGCCCACTCACCCGCCACCCGCAAAGATTTTGAGTCCGTAGGTGACAGAATCGAGATGTTGTTCGGAAGCTTCTGCTTCTAGGTGGGGCAGACTGGCACCCTCTGCCTCCCAGGGTGGGTGCCACTCCCATCAATCAGGCCCGCCTCTTGGGTCCCGCCAATTGACGCTCCACGCATGTCATCGCTGGCAGACGATTCGAATGACAGCAACAGCTACAACTCCGATCTATGCAACCCTCCTACGGAGGAAGGGACCTACGGTTCCAGATCGGAGAGCTGCAGGAGCAACGATCTCTCCCCGCACTACCTGTGCGCCGTCATCCATGGCGGCGACGTCAACGACGGAGCCGATCCACCGCTGGATCAGGCGCCCAATCCCCCTCCCAACCCTTAGGTCGAGAACGGAGGAAATAGGGTGAACCCACCAAATCCCAACGGGAGCAGGGCACCTCGAGGTACTGAGGGCATAAACCGTGTCCACAACGAAATCCACCTCAACGACGAGGGCTGGGAGATCCCGCGCGAAGCTGTACGAGGCAATCACATCTTACCTGTTGACGCCTCTCGCGACATGCTAATGGCCTATCACTGGCTCCTGATCGAGGAACACAATCGAGAGGTCAAGCTACAAGGCAAGCTCAAAAAACACAAGCGGGCAGCTGACGAATCAAGCATGCGGCGAGCTGCGCTCTCCATCGCTGGCGGCTCCTCTTCACACGACAACGACGCCCACAAGTACCGCTCTCACCTGGAGTGCATGGACCCTGCCGCACGGCGCGAGGTCACCAAAGCACTCGACACGTCCTTCATGACGACGGATTCACAAGGCAACATCAGGACTAAAACACCGCAGGCCGCGATCATGGCGGCTACCACCTACCTCGCGTCCAACCCGCCACCGACGGGAGACCCAAAGAACACGATCCATAAATCTGCGCTTGCAGGCCTCGGACTTGTCGGAGCCGCGCTCCACGATGAAGCACCCGCAGAGCCGAAGAAAAAGGCCGCGGTAAGGTTCACTCGAAGCCGCACATGCTCATCCGAGGAGGAAGAACATGACCTGCCTCGATGCCGCCGGAGCCCACGGCGCATGAGCAGCAACTACGATGCTCGTAGCAAGCTCACACAGCGCAAGATCGACAAATCACGGGCCAAGCGCGCGTGCTCAACTGAGTCCTAAGAGGACGACAAGGAGCTGTGTGGCGCCAGATGCTTCAGTAGATCCGTTCGGCAGTCAAGGATGCCGAAAAACTTCAAGGTCCCTTCGGACAACCCGAAGTTCGACGGCACACTGGAGCCAAAGACTTGGCCCGACGATCACCTTTTGTCAGTCAAGCTCCATGATGGAACCAAAAACACTGCCATGCCATGCCTCAGCTATAGCTGACAGGCGCAGCCAGGGTTTGGCTCAGTCGCCTCCCCTCCGGCTCCATTCACAGCTGGGAAGAGCTGGCATACAGCTTCATCCGCAACTTCAAGGGCACCAGCAAGAGGCCAACCTCAATCGAAGAGTTACGGTCCTGCTGCCAGCGGTCAAACGAGTCCATCAGCTCGTACATACTACGGTGGTCTACCATCAAGAACTCTGCCGCGAACATCTCCGAGGAGAGGGCAATCGACGCCTTCAACGATGGTGTCAGGTGCCATGAATTCAAGGAGGAGCTTGGGCGTGTCAAGCCCAAAACCATCGATCACCTGATGGACATCGTCAATCGCTGGGCCGATGGCGAAGATGTCGTCAACCGAGCATGTTCGGATGATGAGGACGACTTCGGCCGCAGGCACGATCGCCGCGGAAAAAGGAGATCGAGCATCTACGACGATCGCGAGGAAGTCGACATGGTTGCGGCTGGCTACGCCGATCGACGCGATGATGGCAACCGCAACAGTGGGTACCGTAGCGATAATTACTGCGACGGTGGGCGTCCCACCCAAACCTGGCAAAGTCGCAACCGCGACGACGAACCTTCGGCATATGACAAACTATTAGGTCTCTGCACCATCCACTTCTACATCGATAAGAAAGATGGTAAGAAGAAGGCCAACCACATGCTCAAGGACTACCAGGAGTTCCAGAAACTCAGCGAGGGCCTCACCCAGATGAGACGCCAGGCGGTGAACCCAGGATTCGCACCATCCCCAAGGGTCGTAGCCCACGGGGCTCCACCACCACCACCCGGAGGACCCTCGCAACCTGTGGCTGCACCAGCCAGAATAATGGTGCGGATGAATACTCGCCACCGTCGGGGTCCATGATGATACAAAAGGGGCGCCCGACCAACAGGGTGCAGAAGAAGCTCACCCGCCAAGTCAACTTGTCCGTGATCTCCCCACGAACCATACCTGGCTACCTCAGCGGCTCGGAGTCATGCATCATGTTCGACCGTTTGGATCACCTGCGCCAGATACCTCGCCCAGGTCATTCTTCCCTGGTGCTCGAGGCCCAGATCGACGAATTCGAGATGAGCCGTGTCTTCATGGACAACGGCAGAAACATCAACCTGATGTTCGCCAGCACACTCACAGCCATGTGGATCCCGCTATGCAGCCTAGAGCCGTCAGACACGATATTCCATGGCATCATACCAAGGAAGGGCATATATCCCCTAGGCAAAATATGGCTCGACGTCATCTTCGGCAAGCCCAAAAACTTCCGGTGTGAGCGGCTGGAATTCAAAGTAGTGGACTGGCCCTCACAGTACCATGCCATCCTCAGGCGTGTGGCATTCGCAAGATTCCTGGCAGTACCGCACTACACGTACCTACTACTGAAGATGTCTGGTCCCAATGGTGTCATCACCATCCCAGGAAGCTTCACCAGGTCGGACAGCTGCGACAGGGACTTCATCTGAATCTCCCAGTCGTTCGGCATGCAGGAGGAGCTAACAAGGCTCAGGGAGGTCACAGACAACGGGGATCCCCCAGTGACTAGGCAAAACGCAGCTGATATGTCGTTCAACTCCACAGTCAACACTAAGAAGGTGCATGTCCACCCAACGGATGCTTCCAAGATGGCGTTGATCGCCAACGACATGAGTCCCGCATAGAAAAGCGCGCTCGTCGAATTCCTCCGTGAGCGTTGGGAAATTTTCGCCTGGTGTCCTGTGGACATGCTAGGAGTTCCTAGAGAATTCGCCGAGCATGCACTCAATGTGTTTCTAGATGCGAATCCAGTTAAGCAGTCGATGCGTCGATTGTCTAAACCAAGAGCTGAAGCCATTGGCAACAAACTCAACAGACTCCTTGATGCCAACTTCATTAGGGATGTAACATCCCAAAAATATAACACAAGGATCATCAAACTATAATCACTAAAATTAGGGTTAACAAAAACTTTGATTAATTTAAAGTCATATGAATGCATGTGTGAATGAGATGATTTGATAAATGCATTAATGGACTTTTATGATTAACCTAAATAGCAAGAAATGGTTTAAAGAGGAAAATAACATCATATAAAACTTTTCCAAACAGAAACAAATAAAGAGAAAATCAAAAAACAAATCAAATAAGGCAAATGGTCATTTTTGCCAATCTTGGTCACTAGATCACTTTGAGTGCTTATAGTCCAAGATTTCAAATAGAAACTTTCCCAATTCTCTTAACCCCTTGATAGAACTAGTAAAAGTGAATCAAGGCCCACCTTTCAAACTTGCAGAAACATTTGGCAACCTCATTCAAATCACAATTCAAAATTGAATGTTATTCATATGTGAAGATCATCCATTTTCAAAACCCAACCAAACCAATGCCCCTTGACTAATCCAACTAACCAGATACTCCCTAGCATGTGCCTAGCAAACCCACAAAGTTTGAATCCAAAATTCAAAATTAATGTTCTTGCTGCCATTTCATCAAACACATTGCAGATTTAAATCAAACAAACATCAAACACTATAGTGTGCAGTAAAATTGGCCTAACTTGTTCCCTCTATAGCTCACTCTACACTCCCAGTAGATGATCAAAGTAATCTAACTAGATTTAGCACCACTTTGAGCAAGCCTAGCCATTAATGTCAAGCATGTCGAGAGCACCATTGCCACCCCATTGTCGCCAGCGAGCTAGAGGCCGCACTAGCCTCGCCAACCTTGTCTAGGACATGCAGCACCGTCCACCGCCACTCTCTGTCCTAGCCCCGAGCAATGCCAGCCCCTGGACCACACGACACGCCCATGCCAAACCTCTCTGCGACCATGCCGAGAGCGCGCCCGTGCGCCACGCTCGACCAGCACCCACAGACCGCGCGCCGCTCTTGCCACACCCAGAAGTAGAATCTATGACCTGGTCGATCCGTGGCAGGGGAAATGGATCTTTTGGACACGCCTTATTGAGGTTCGTGTAATCAATACACATGCGCCATACCACTGCCACGTTCGGGTCATCTTTTTTCTTCTCGACCAAGACTGGATTTGATAACCAATCCGGGTGCAGTACTTCCATGATGAATCCAACAGCTAAGAGCCTGGCAATCTCGACAGCTATTACTTTCCTCCTATCTTCGGTGAAGCGGCAGAGGGGTTGCTTCACCGGCTTGGCATCTGGCCTTACATGAAGAGAGTGCTCAGCCAGCTCCCTCGGAACTCCTTGCAAATCTTGTATGGACCATGCAAAGATGTCCTGATTCTCACGGAGGAAGCTGGTGAGCTCGCTTTCCTATTTGTCAGTGAGGCTAGCCCCAATGGTGATTGTACGCTCTGGGAAAGTCTCATCCACCTGTACCTTCTTGGTCTCTTTGGTAGCTTGAAATGACACATAGCCATGCGGATTAGTGAGTGTCGGCATAGACATTTGTGCTGCTTTGGCCAATGCTGCCACTTCCAACATTTGATTCTTTTCCTGCGCTATGACCAGTGACTCGGCCAATGAAGATCCGGCTAAGGCACAAGCAATGGATCTTTTGTAATCCCCTTCAACTGTAATCACCCCACATGGGCCTGACAGCTTCATCTTCAAGTAAGCAATGTGAGGAGTAGCCATAAAATTTGCCATAGCCGGTCTGCCGAGTAAGGCGTGATACGAGACCAAATCAACCACCTCGAACTCTATGGCTTCAGTGCGACAATTCTCTCTGTTGCCGAATAAGACATCGACCCAGATCTTGCCAATTGGCTCACAGGACAATCTCGGCATAATGCCATAGAAAGTTGTCTTAGTCGGCTCCAGCATGTTCATGGTAATGCCTAACTTGAGCATTGTATCCTTGTACATTATGTTAATGCTACTGCCATCGTCGATCAGTACCTTGGAAAATTTCACATTGATATCAGGGCCCATGAACGTTGGATCTAAGACCAAAGCATATCTTCCTAGGGTTGGCATGATCTTGGGGTGATCCTTTATGCTCCAAGTTATTTCTTGCTCTGACCAATGCATGTACTTAGGAATTGTCGGCATTGTGGCATTCAGCTCCATCATCCGTCGCTGCTGACTCTTTTTGTCATTCGGCTCTATGACGAAGACGACATAGCTTTGGTGATGTTCTTTGTACTCGTTTCTAGTTCCATGGCCGACATGAGCGTCGTCACCTCTTGGATTGTGCACCTGTTGCACAATTTCTCTTCTCTCTTGATTATGATACCTTGGCTGCCTGTTTTCATATCTGTTATCCGTTCCCACAGCCTGAGCATTTCCTCATGTGAGTGGTGGAGGGGGAGGTGGTGGTAGCTTCTTACCCGGCGAATCCACTCTATCTCCTTTCTGAAATCAAGTGCATTGTCTTATTGTGTGATTTGCTGGATTACTCGGACTAGGCGTGTGAAATTTACACGGCTGGTCCAACATCATCTCATAGGTATACTTCTGTCGGTCTTGGTATTGCTTCCTTTGTTCATATGGCTTTTTGCCATCATTTTTTGGCACCCACTATTGTTGTCCATTTGTCCTTTGACGTTGGCTACTTCCAGCATCTGGATGATTCTAACTTACGGCCGCAACCTGAGTCGAACCATATCTGTAGTCTGGACTTTCATCTCTTTTTTTGCTTCTGTATTCGGATCTTTCCTGGCGCCTTTGTGACCCGGCCGCGTCATAAATCTGAGTCCCAGTCATCCCATCTGCCGACATGAGCAGAGGCTGAGTCGGATCTCCCAACGCATACGAGTCAGCAATCCTTATTGTTTCTGCTAAGCTTGTTGGCATATCTCTCTGTAACGTTTGCCACAACACACTTTCGTGTCTGCAACATTGGGCAAACCAAGCGA
Source organism: Avena insularis (assembly GCA_023614405.1). NCBI lineage: Eukaryota > Viridiplantae > Streptophyta > Magnoliopsida > Poales > Poaceae > Avena > Avena insularis. The sequence goes on along the minus strand of CM042689.1, from coordinate 20,617,139 downwards.
TTGCCTGTGACTCGATTACCCCTTCGCAAGAATTACACATTATGCACCATCTTATGAGAAATTCTCTATCTATCTCATTCGGCCTTTGCTTGCACATTGCTAGTTGTTGTGGGCGATTCGGCCTCTTGTAGGTGCTCGTGAAATTGCTCACAAAAGCGTCCTGAAAATCGATCCAGCTGTTGATGCTTCCAGGTGGCAAATTGTTCAACCATACCCGTGCTGGTCCTTCTAGAATTTGCGGTACATATCATACTACCCACCTCAAGTTCCCTTGCGTGATTTTCATAGCAGTTCCATCATCTATAAGCCAATCCTCTGGCTTTGTGCTTCCATCGTGTGTCTTTGTTCCTCTGACCAGCTGGAAATTTGGTATAGGAGGTTCCTTCATGATCCTTGGGCCAAAGCATGGTGGACCCTGTGGACCTTGCGACTCAATTAGTTCTACCATCTTTATTCGGTCAAGCTTCAGCCTCGCATCATCCGGCTGAAGGTTCCTGCCTCCGAGTCTGGCTCCCATCGCTTGATATGCGTGATCCGGCAGTTCATACCCATCGTTTACCATCACCGAGTAACCATCATTGTACCTGTTTGCGTTCGGGTCAGCAGGCTGTTGTGCTGCTTTTCCCGCGCTTTGCTATCTTCTTTCGGGTTGAGCTGGTGCGTTATTCGGTGCTAGATTTCCTCCTGCTACCGAGTGAGCTCCACGCCTAGGTTGAGGCGCAAAATTTTGCCTTCCATTGTCGTTTCTTTGCCCTGCTTGCCTTTCTCGGCCTGCATTTTCCTGGTTCTCATTTCCTTATGCATTATTCCTTCTCGTTCCCTGTGCATGCGCTGGATTTCCCTGAGCCATTGCCGGGTCATAAGTGATCATCTGCTTGTTCCTCCCTAAATCCACACTCTTTTCTTTTCTCGGTATTGGCGCTGCTCTGGGTGAAGACGCCGTGGGACCTACTGATCTTGCCGGGACAGGAGTCGCCGAGTGAACCAGTTGTGACCTCCTGCTATACCCGGATTCGCTCTGTAGTATGCTTCATTCAGCATGCTAGCTGCTCTTACCAGTTCATTGACTCGCTCTTGTTGTCTTTTCTTCGCTTCTCCCGTCAAATGGGGTAACTCTGCCATTGCTACTTCTGCGGCTCGCATGTTAGCTGCTGCTGTATTGTATGTTGGCCGCATAGCTGTTTCGTTGCAGTTCTCTGGTGTTATTTTCGACGTTGCATCCGCCAGCTTCTCGTTGAGGTTCCTTCCCCTTAACCTTGTCGCATCAAGCCAGTTCTTTGCGCCCTTGACTCGGTTTGCCGAGTTGAGCTCTCGGATTGTGATATCCACATCTTACTGTAACTTTGCTAACTCATTGGCTTTCTCCAGAACCTTTATCCTGGCCTCCTCTAACTCAGCTTTCACACGTGCCGGATCAGTTGCTTGCTCAACTGGCTCTGCCAACTTTTCTATCGCATCTTGCAGCTCTTTATCCCTCTTGCTCCTAGCTATGTTTTCTGGCTTTTCTAGTGGTGCCTTTGCTGTTCTCGCGGCCTTTGGTGTTTCTTCATGATTTCCTCCCTCGGGATTCTCATTCACTACTGGAGCTATTGGTGGAGCCGCTAGGTCAGGAGCTGTCATCATTACCTCAATAGAGACGAGTTGGTGAAGTTTCCCAGCGACAGGAACCGTTGGTGGATCCGGCGCCAGAACAACGCGCTCCGGATATGCGCGCTCCATGCGCACGGCGACGTAGACCTGGTGTTCGCCGAACTTGATGAAGCGACCGCCCCTAGGGAATGGTTTGGTCCCGAAGCACCCCGCGTTGTTGCTGACGAAGTTGAGCGCTCCAAACCTCTGGATGAGGCCAGAGTAGACGCGCTCGCTGGTCTTGGCGATGATGTTGCCCGTCCGGATGAAGACTCCATCAAGCACCTGCTTCTGCCCCACGGTAGGCACCAACTGTTGTGGTGGTGTCACGGCAGATTCTATGGGTAGGCTTAAGTTGGGGGCCGAATGGGTGCTTGTGGTCACCGGAGAGGGAGTGCATGGTCTTGCCATGCACGAAGAACAAGATGAACTCTCCACACTTAGGAATTTTATTGATGCTCCTTGTTTACAAGTGCTCCTTGAGCTGTATGAACTAGTGTACAAAGCACTAGTTCCCTACTTGGTCCAACCTCCTCCTACTACTGCTATGCCCCTCCTTATATAGGTGGTGCTAGCTAGGTTACACCCCTTTGGGTTCTAGGGTTACTGTTTGGATCTTGGTCCCTACTATGCGGGCAGGGTCATGGGCTTGCCCAAAGCCCAATGGCCTAGTCCACAAAGTTAGACAGCTAATAGTCTTATGGTCAGGCGTCATGCAATAACTTTGTAAGTCAGCCCTTGCTTTGGGCGTCATGCAATAACTTTGTAAGTCAGCCCTTGCTTTGGGCGTCACCCGACTCCTTTCGTGTCACCCGACGTCGCCCTTCTTTTTTGACCACGCTTTATCATGGTCCCTGCTGAACCTCACTCGGAAAGGTGCCACGCGTCTTATCTGACTCGGCCCTTCCTTGGGAGACTCGGCTCGTTGGTTCTCGGCCTGGTTCTTTCTTTATTCGGAGCAAGCCAAGCTGGGCTGTGTTTCACCCCTTGTGACCCTATCGGGGGTTATCCCCGGACATCGAGTGCAAAAACAGTTTGTTCTATTAAATATCCACCAAATGAATTTTGCAAAATGGTACCATTCTATTTTAAAAAAATACTAGACCACCTTATATGGACAATGTCTCAATAGGGGTATCCCAAACCTTTTCTTTCACCCCTGGCGAAAAAGACAAATTCATGCCGAATCGGCAGGAAGTGGGTCCGATTTGAACTACAGGTACATGATCTGATGCCCATGATTTTTTTAAGAAATAATTTTTATACTCACAATATGCTATTTCTTCAGAGATCCAATGCAAGTTTTGCGAGGCTCAGCCTCAAGCTAACAACCTGCATGCCCGCTGTTTTGACCATAGTTTGAAACAGGCATAAAAATTTCAAAAACGGTCTGATCAATGCAAATCCTTCGCGTGGTATCTTATTATGTGATATAGTTGCAAGTAAAAATACCAAACTTGGTATTTTGCAAGTCTCTCGAAAAACCCTTCTCAGAAATGACCTAACATGTTCGAGGTTTCATGGCTTTCGGGCCAACGACCAATGATATGGCTAGAATCGAGGCATAGTTTGTGATAATGTGTCCATATTGTGCACCCATATGTATCGTGGGATGGCAAACAATGTTGAAGGAGGAATTTTTCCTTTTCGTCGCATAAAAAACTCATTTTTCATTTTCCAAGTGCAAAAAACGGGCCGCTTGCAGATAGGAGACTACGTCCCCAAGCGCACATTGCCGCATGTACCCACGAGGTGTTCGACTTGTGACTCTTCCGGTAACTCACCCTGCTCCTCCTACTTAACATAATACTGATAGCTTACGATTGGTCTCAGCAATCAGTAAAAATGCATAAGAAGTCGTATAACCAATTGGATCTCTCCTAATTAACATACTACTGATAGCTTACGGTTGGTGTCAATAATCAGTAAAAGTGCATAAGAAGTTCTGTAACCAATTGGACCAGCGGCGTGCCAGCCGAACAACTCATGCTGTTCGAGGCCAACCTCTATGACACCACCAACTTCGCGCCAACCATCGCCTGCTACCAGTTTGTATTATTCATCGCCACGTCGTCCGCAAGCAAGTCTTGCCTGCAAGGTCAAACTGCAACTAAATACCCGATCTCTGACTTGTCATTTGTGGCCATAGAATCCTGTCGTGGATAAGTTTGATTGATATGCATTACCATCAGTTGATGTTGTAGTCGATGTCTGAGAAGGTTGATCACAAGCAGAATCATGTAGGACGTGTGAAATTAAATTTTGGTTTGCTAAGGTGCTGTGTTTGTTATAGTGTAATCACAATTGCTGTGGCTAGCTGAGGTAAGAGTGAAGGAGGCTGCTAGAGGATTTGATGAGTGAAAAGCGAGAACATCAACCATTCTACCATTGGAAGCGACACTCAAGAGATAGGCGCCAGCCCAATGAGCGCCGAGCAATGCTGCTCACCGTAGTTTATGAACATTCAGTTCAACAGGGTTTCAGTGACGTCCAACAAGCACAACCTGAAGGGGAAGCTCATTAAAGCATAGATGGTGAGCTAGAAGGTCTAACTCGGTCAAGTGCTCAAGCGGAAGATCTATAACTGCCTAGAATTTAATCCAAAAAAAAATGTCAGCAGTACTTGGATACTCCATTTTTCTTTTCTTATGGTCCCGTGTAAGTAGTTGATTTACCAAAGAATTGAAATAGATCAAAGTCAGCCTTTGTGACTTCTGAGCAGACTTTCTGCTTCTGTATCTTACCTTGGCTTTGGGGATACGGTTCCATTTTTCTAGGCTACGGTGAGTTTTCATCATGATGTAATATACATATAGACATAAAAATATAGCAATGTTGAGACAAAATTACAAGTCCGGGTTGTTGTTAGCCTTTTCATAGTATCTCCTCACTATAAAGTCGGCTCCGACTCTTCTCAATGTGCCGGATTTGTTTTTGGTAGATGTTTTTGGCCTTTTAAAAGTAATACTCTCAATTGGATAACATGGAGTATAATTTAGTAACCGAGAAGACCCTCCCTTGGACAACATGCTTCTTCCAAGTACCGACCTTCATTCATTCTGAAGTAGCTGCTCCCAATTAGAAGACTGGAGATCAATGTTTAGAAATAGCAGCGATGTTCGTCTCACGCCCTCTGTCACCAAAAGTTTGGCGATGCCCAAAAGTTGTAGACGGGTCAAGATATATGTTCGTCTACACACAGTTGTGGCCGTGCATTTTTTTTTTTTTGACAATAACAGTGGGGAAGACCCCCATAGTGTCAGATTTTTCATTATAAAAAGGAGAGGTACATGGATGGAATATTTACAAAGGGAGGGAGAGGAGGGAGCTCAGATAAGGAAATTATAATGTGTCTATCCAAGTCAACATACACTAGTGGAAAAAGGGCTATCCGTTCGCGACCCCTCAGAGCATTTGTCCCGGTTGCGCCACCAACCGGGATTAATGCTGGCACGCGTCCCGGTTGGAGCGGGCACGGGGCTAGGGGGCATGCGTCCCGGTTGGTAAGGGGAATACGTCCCGGTTGGAGCCAGCAACCGGGACTAAAGATTGCGTCCACAGCCATGTGGCGTGGCACGCACCTTTAGTCCCGGTTGCTGGCTCCAACCGGGACTAAAGACCCCCTGCCCTCTATAAATGCAACGCCCCAGCCTCCTCTGCCTCCACTCTGTTTTTTTGAATGGTGGAAGGTGTGAGGGGGTGTGCTAGTTTTTTCTCATGCATGCATTGAAGGTGTTTGTTGAAATGTTTGAGTGAATAATCCCGTTGAATTTCTCATAGAACAAAAATATAGAAGGTGTCCGAGACGCACTTGAGCTTTCTCCTCTTTATTTCTCTCGATCGAGGTTAGCAATCTTATCTTTTCTAGGTCATTGATACAATTCATGTGTCGGTGTGAATTGGTTATTTCACTATTTATGATGTCCTGTTTTTTGATAAACTTACTTATATGATGCAGATGAACGGTCGGGAATGGATGTACGGTGACCGACGCGTAGCCGGGTATATCAAAGGCGTGGATAAATTTATCGATGTGGCTACGGCAAACAAAGAGAATGGATTTATACGTTGTCCATGTGTTCAATGTCGGAACAACAAGGAGTACTCTTCCTCGAAAATCATTCGCGGCCACCTGATTATGAAAGGTTTCATGCCCAACTATAATTGCTGGACCAAGCACGGGGAAAGAGGGGTTATGATGGAAGATGGTGAAAAAGAAGATGATGATAACAACTATCATCATATGTTTCCTGAATACAGTGATACTGCAATGGAAGACAATGGAGAGGAAAGAGGTGAAGAACGGGCATCGGATGAGCCGGCTGATGAACTTGGTAGGGTCATTTCTGATGCAAAGCGAGACTGTGAAATAGAAAATGAGAAGTTGAAGTTAGAGGGCATGTTAGAAGATCACAAGAAATTGTTGTACCCAAATTGTGAAGATGGCAGCACAAAGCTCGGTACCACACTGGAATTGTTGCGATGAAAGGCAGAGTGTGGTCTAACTGACTCCTCATTTAAAAAGATGCTGAAAATAATGAAGCCGAAGTTTCCAAAACATAATGAACTTTCCGAGAGTACCTACGAAGCAAAAAAGACTCTCTGTCCTCTGGGATTAGATGTGCAAAAGATACATGCATGCATTAATGACTGCATCCTCTACATGATGTAAGGAGTATGAGAATTTAGATAAATGCCCGGTATGCAACGCGTTGCGGTATAAGATCAGACGAGATGACCCTGGTGATGTTGAGGGAGAGCCCCTCCGGAAGAGGGTTCCTGCTAAGGTTATGTGGTATGCTCCTATAATACCAAGGTTGAAACACATGTTCAGAAACAAAAAGCATGCCAGGTTGTTGCGATGGCACAAAGAAGACCGTAAGAAAGGCGGAAGTTGAGACACCTGGCGATGGGTCACGTGGAGAAAAATCGAGAGACTTCCCGGACTTTGCGGTGGCGCAAGGAACTTATGGTTTGGTCTAAGTATGGATGGCATGAATCCTTTTAGGGGCAGAGCTGCGATCCAACACCTGGCCCGTGACTCTATGTATCTACGACCTGCCTCCTTGGTTGTGCATGAAGCGTAAGTTCATTATGATGCCAGTGCTCATCCAAGGCCCGAAGCAACCGGGCAACGACATTGATGTGTACCTTAGGCCATTAGTTGAAGAACTCTTACGGTTGTGGGGCAAACCAGTGTACGTGCGTGGGATGAGAACAAGCAGAGCCATTTAATCTACGAGGGTTGTTATTCGTAACCATCAATGATTGACCTGCTCTTAGTAACCTTCGGAGACAGACAAACAAGGGATATAAGGCATGCACCTTGTTTAGATAAGACCGAAGGTACATATTTGCATAAATGCAAGAAGGTTGTGTACTGGCGAATCGGCGATTTCTTCCGACCAATCATCCGTAAGAAAGAAAGGCAAGCATTTCAAAGGTGAGGCAGATCACCGGAAGAAGCTGAACTCCCCGGGTGATGATGTATTTGGTATGGTCAAGGACATAGAAGTAATCTTTAGAAAGGGTCCCGGCGTCAATCAGTTCGACGACGTCGCTACATGACACGCACCCATGTGGAAGAAGAAATCTATATTTTGGGAGCTCATATTGGAAAGTCCTGCGTGTCCGCTCTTCAATCGACGTGATGCACGTGACGAAGAATCTCTGCGTGAACCTGCTAGGATTCCTAGGCGTGTATGAGAAGACAAAAGATACACCTGAAGCACGGGAGGACCAACAAATTATGAAAGACCCAAAGAACATGCATACACATAACAAGACGGATAAAGGGCGTCACTTAAGTCGTGCCAGCTATGCTCTTACCAAAGCAGAAGGAAATCTTTTTGAAGTCCTTTACAGATCAAGGTGCCGTCGGGCTTCTCATCTAATATAAAGGGATAATAAATATGGCGTAGAAAAGTTCCAAAACCTGAAGTCTCATGATCATCACGTGATTATGACGCAGCTTGCTTCCGATTGCATTGAGGGGCTTCTACCGAAAATGTTCGAGTACCCATTGTGGCAAGGAATGTATCGTGTCAAATCACACGCCATAGGCCATCTTCGCCGCCTACCACCTCTCCAGCGAGGTCGTCGCCAAGCAGCCGTCTTTGTCGCCTCACCCGCCCGCCGCTCACCAATCTCCGGTGCAGCCATCGCCGCGGGAGCCATCGCCGGCGCCTCAGGATAAAAAGCGTAAGCGTACCGCTACTGTGCGTCGTAAGCGATCGCCGAAACGTAAACAAGAGCCTCTTCCAAAAGTACCAAAGGTTCCTCCCAAGAGAGCTTATGACTGTACTGAAGAGGAGACTGCGGCGATCGTTGATGCGGAAACGACAGCGTTTTCGCTAAGCTGAGGCGGCCAAAAGAGCTAGAGTTCCCCGAACCAAAGAAGAAAAGCCAAAGTGTTTAAAATGCTAAAGAATCTTCATCAACCCGAGCCAAAATGTCATCGGACTATGACCGTTCTATTCTCAAGTCACATGCGGCACAAAAGCCTCAAGAGCAAAGATCGATGCAAGCGGAAATCTATTGCCCAGCTCGGAGAACAAGCAAAACAGACTTGCGCCCCTCTCAAGGTGATTTCCCAAACCAATGTGGGGTCGAGCAAATATGGGGCCGAAGAGCAGTATGATCCAGAGGTAGTTGCACAATACGGAGAAGCTGCCGCTGCTCAAGGTATGAGTATTGCCCAGTACTTATCCCAGTTAGAGTTCTTCCCCGTGAGTGAAGTAGCATACAAATACCAGTACGGCAAACCTCTCGTCAAACCTGAGGAGGTAAACAATCTTTCAACAAAAATGCGAAGATTGCATAACTGGTACATGCATGCCATGTCCACCGGGGCTAACTGGATAGTGCCGAGGGTTACAAAAAAGCATCATGGGAAAGAAAAGGATGACATGATATCCATTGAATTTGATGAACTATTTCAATTATTCAATCAAGACGTCTTGGACAAATCGATCATCAGTGCCTATTGTCTGTAAGTACTAATTCTGTAATTAATTTAGTCTCCAGCTATATTATTTTGTTTATTGCATGTATATAATCATATTGTAATATGCAGAATGAAGACTCTCGAATGCAGCAGAGGACAAATCTATGACATTGGCTTCATTGACCCATATTGGGTTCATGAAGCTAATCTCAAAATAAGCCCCCAAGATACGGAGGATAATATAGTACACGCGTTAAGGTTTCAAGAAATCAAAAGAGAAATACTATTTTCTTACAACTTCCAGTGAGTGTTATTGTCTTGTATACACTTTCTATTTTGCTTACTCGATGTTAAGTATATAATTGATTAGTTATGCATTCGCAGGTACCACTATATTCTGTTAATCATTCAACTTGACAAAGGGCGTGTACTAGTCATGGACTCGAAACATAAACCCCTTGAGACGTGGAAGGACATGCAGATACTTCTCCAACGGTAATTCTAATCATTACGACACTATATCAACAACGTTCGTGAATTTTATGATATCAAGTACTTAATAACTTATTTTATTCGTTTTCTACGCCGGGCAGCCTAAATGAATTCTCTGCCGCGGCACAAAAAGTGGCGAAAATGCTGCCGCGGCAACAAAATGTGCCAAAATGAATTCTGCGCGAAGAAATTGTAAATCTCTGCCAGCAAGAAGATTAGTCCTGGTTCGTGTTACGAACCGGGACTAATGCTCCACCCCCCCTCGCGCTCTGATGCCGCCACGTGTGCCCCCATTTGTCCCGGTTGGTGGGGCAACCGGGACTAAAGGTTAGAGCTTTAGTCCCGATTGCCCCGTCCTGGTTGGGCAACCGGGACTAAAGCCCCTACCAACCGGGACCTATAGCCCCGTTTCCACCAGTGATACCCTCCTTTAGGCTGGGTTTGACCCTATGCCTAACCAGACTAATAGAGTTTTTGAAGTAAGAGAAACATTGCTCAATGTCCCTAGGTTCATTATCAAAAATTATATTATTCATGTGAATCCATAGGCTCCAACAGCCAGTAATCATAGTTTCTTTGAAGAAACTGTTGTTGGTTCTTTCCTTTGCTTCCTGAAGCATGTCAATAATACCAAGATCAATATCCCATTCCTGACTCAATCTCCACCAAAAGATCTGACTGAAGTCACATCCAAAAAACATATGGATCATTGATTCTTCGACTTGGTTATCACATAAGACACAATATTTGGATTCAACATGAAAGTTTTTTCTGGCCATAAGTGCCTTGGTATTCAGTCTATCTTGAATGAGCAGCCAGAAGAAGAATTTCTGCTTTGGGAGACAAGCCGACTTCCATAGCCATTTAAATGGGGCTGGGGCATTTGGGGCATTGATTAGGGCAAGACATACCTTTTTAGTAGGGTATTTCCTGCAATTACCTGGGAAGCACCATTCATCAGGGGCATCAGTTTAATTAGAACTGTGCTGATGCGGTATCTGACAGAGGGTGTTGCATTGCTGAACTGCAATCATGGATAGGGGGATGTTGAACATGTTATAGATGTCATCTTGACAAATCTCGGCTGCTCTTTGTACTGTAATCATTTTATCCTTTGCAAATGAAAAGAGGCGGGGAGCAGTGATTTTAGTGGCTCTTCCTGCCATTGGTCAAGCCAGAATAAGATGGTATTGCCAGTTCCAGCTTTAATATTGGTAAGCTGCTTAAATGATTCTTGGAGAGCCACACATCCTCGCCACCAGAATGATCCTTTGGCGCAGTGAGTATTCGGAAGCCTTCTGTCTTGATAGTATGCTTTCCAAAGAAGATCCACCCAGGGGATGTCGTGCTGGTTGTAGAATTTGTATAGGTTTTTTATCATCAGAGCTTTATTCTGTTCTTTCAGGTTCATAACTCCAAGACCGCCAGCAGATTTGGGCAGACATACTTTGTCCCATGAAACTAGGCATTTGCCTTTTTTGTGAATGTCTTTCCCCTGCCAGAGGAACATCCTAGTGGATTTATTTATGTGTTCAATGCTTGAATGTTGGATCCTAAGGGCACACATAGCAAAATTAGGTATAGCAGAGATAATAGCCTTGATTGCCACAAGCCTGGAACTGTATGCGAGTAGGTGAGATATTCCTGACAATTTTTTATCAACTCTTGAGATCATGGGCATGAGATCATTGACTCTGGGTTTAGTGGTTCCCATAGGTAGGCCAAGGTAAGTGAAAGGCATAGACTCACATTTGGCCGTGCATTTCTAGGGCAACGGTGTATTACATGGAGTATTATATTGATATGTGCAACAAAAACTATTAAGAGTGTCGTAGTAACGCACGGGCATTCAACTAGTGTTTATAAATATGCAACACGATAATAAGTACAAATCAAATGTGTGGCGGGATGGTTAGGGTGTTGTATTTGTTTGACGAGGTCCGAGGTTCGCCCCTGGTTGGTCTATTTGACACGTATATGGACATGCCATGTAAGCATATTTGCTGATGTGGCCAATCAGTTAAATCAATTTATTTTATTTTAGACAATATGACGATTTAAATTGGTCGTAATCGACTACAAATAAGGATCTAATATGTACCGTGTAGATTATGACGATTTTATCCGATAAAATTGTGACGATTCTAACAAAAACGTCGTAATTCTACAGGATTTGATCTCTCAAAAAGCCTACGACCATCTTATGCGAAATCGTCATAAATCTATGACGATTTCATTTCCCGTCACTACAAGAAGATCACAGGTTAACATATTTCTTGTAGTGCAATCAGATGACTGGGTTATTTCATAGCGGTAGTAAGGTACTAAGGTATGAACGATCACCTAACGAAGCACGGAGAGAGCGGTGTCAAGATTTCATACAGTAAAAAGGCTTATGATCTTCTTGTAATAGCGTGTGTTTCCATACTTCATCCTAACAAAGATCGAACCGTCTGATAACCTATTACCTTCCCGATGACAGCGGTGACACATCCTTACTGCTAGAGTTCGTCTATGACAGAATTCAGAAGTCTGCACTTCAACAGGTTAGTTCTTCAACTCAACCTTGAGATCCAGGTCGTCCACTGGTAGCCTGGAGAGATATGCCACTGACGATGCCGACGGTTGGGCCTAGAACAAAAATAAAAAAATGGACGAAATCGAAGGAGATGCAAGTGAATCAGTGGGATATTTGGCCTGCGCCGCTGCAGCTCCGCCATGGTCCATCGGCCGGCAGCTGCTCACCCGCCTGCCGCGCTCCACCCTGCTCCCGCTTGCTCCTTCCCGCAGCCGGCGACACGTCTTGTCGTCAACCGCGTGCCCCGGTCCGCCGCCAGCGACAAACGCCGGTCGATCTACATCCTGCCGCTTCAGCCTCCTCCATCCTCTTCTCGTCAACCGTGTGCCCGCTCCGCCACCGGCCAGATCGACCGCTTGCTCCAGCCTCCTCCATCCTCTTCTTGTCAACCGCGTTCCTGCCCTAAACGGGTAACAACGAACGGGTAGTTTGACTCGGCGGTGGCATTGCCTGTAATTTCTCCAAAACTGCAGGGGTAGAATTGTTCAAAAAGGACAGTGGACAGAAACCCTACTGTTTTTATTATTAGGTATAGACAAGGGATCCACTTGTATTATTGATAATTTCTACACATCAAAGTGTAAAACAAGAACATTGTGCATTTTTGCAACTATTATTAGGTTAGTCCAAATAACTCATGAACTTTATATAAAAATAAGTATCAAAAGCATAATATTAGCATAAAACCATCAAAAATTATAGATACGTTATGGACGTATCAACATCCCAAGCTTAGTTTCTGCTTGTCCTCAAGTAGGTAAACGATAAAAATAATATAATTTTTGAGATAACATGCACCATCATAATCTTGATCAAACCATTTGCAAAGCATGGATAGCTGAGATTAAAGTACTCTAAACATGAGCATGAAAGATGTAGTTCTAACAATAAGACATAGCAACCAAGTTGCAACATAAAAATATTACAAACAAAGATCGTGAATAACAATGCATTAAAAAACGTTTGTTTATTTCACACAAAAAATATAATAAGAGTGGTATTCAGTTTGTCCCTCATGGTATAACAAATCATAAATGCATAGGACACCTTCAAAGTTCATAAGGGTGACTAGATACAAATAGTTCAACAACAAGCAATATTAACCTGATGAATCAATCAACAAATTTTGGGACAATGCACATAGAACTAAGAATGAAAACTATGCTCTCTTAATTGGTGCCTAAGGATAGAAGGTGGAGACTCAATATAATAGCGGAAAAATGGCCTTTAAAGGAAATCAGGGGTTTTAATTTTCATAAAAAGCTTTCAAAAATTATGGTACTTGTTAGCTTTCAGCTCTCATTGTCCTTAACATAAGCATCTTGAAGTGATTAGGTTAAAGTGAACAAAGATGGAGTATATGCTTGACAAAGTATAAGTTGGCAATATCATGTCCCTTGAGTACGAGGGCCGCTCCTCATGATACTCAACTATAGCCACCGATAAGTTCTTGTCATATTAAGTACATGTGTATCATAAGAGAACCGCGACTACGAAAAAAATGAGCGAGCGGGAGCCTGAACCACTCCACCCCGTCCTCGCGTCCCAACCAGCGGCCACACCGCTCCATCCCACCTCCGTTCCTGACCGCACCATCGTCCCCCCGCCGGCCTCGTCGTCCTCGCGCATCCCCCGGTGGGGCTAGGACTGTTGTTTGGCTCCATCACGCCAGATATCCTCTCGGGTTCTGTGGCTCTTAGGCTGGTGAGCTGCACGCCGTCGCCTCCCCCTGCGGCGTCTTCAAGGAAGGGGCCTGGCACACCTGCTCTGCTGCAAGAGGAACATGTCGAGGTCCTTCCACCGCCTCTCAGGGATGGAGATAGGCCCGTTCGGGCAGCTGCTCTGCTAGGGGAGGCAGAGTGGAGGCCAACCACGACCGAGTTGGGGCCTGGAGAGATCCCGCCTTCCCCGATTTCCCGGCGATTTCCTGCAGGAGGCGCGGCCAGCTCCGGGGAGCAGAGACTGAGGTCAGTTATTGTTGCCCCAAACCGGATGGGGAGGGAGTTAATTGGGGAGATTCCCCAGGATTTGGGTAAAGGTTGGAAAGAGGTGCGCCCGAGATTTTGGTGGCGGAAGGTTAATCCTTTCCCTTCGGGAGGCCGGCGTGCTGGCCAGCGGCAGGAGCATTCAAGGGCAACGGCAACGGAGGGCTTCAAAGGGCGCTGCTTCCGCTGCCTCTCTCCATTCCACTTCGTCCGTTCCTACTCCAGCCAAGTCCACTGCCTGCTGTGCAAGATGCCTGGCCATCGCGCCCGCGCCTGTCCTTCGAAGACCCCTGCGGCAAGCGCACGCACCAAGTCCCTCCGCCACTTCGGCCAGCGCTGGCAAATGCCGACGTGTCGCCGGAGCCTTAGCGCGGTCTCTAGCCTGGCATGGCACGCGTGCCAGCGCACCCATCGAGCCGCCCCGATGAGGAGTACAGCGTCTCCATCAGCACGCCAGGCATGGAGCAGGCGGTGTCGGAGATGAGGCGCACTCATCTGGCATCCTCATCTCGGACCCGCGGCTCAACATCAGCACGCGCTCGATCGGGAAGGCACTACAGGACAAGCTCGACTTCGACTGGGCTGACATCCATGTGACAGCCTCCTACCCCAACGACTTCCTCGTCCGCTTCGAGCACCCATGGCAGCGGGACATGGCCTTGGATCTCGGATCCATCCCTCTGAAGCATGGGTCCATGGCCCTGATGCTGTGGTCGCCAACGGCGCGCGGGCGCCCGCGCACGTGGAGGTTCTACTGTCGGCTGGCGCTGGAGAGCCTGCCGCTTAGCGCCTGGGAGGAGACGGCCACCATCAAGGCGGTGCTTGGCGGCGCTTGCGAGGTCGACCGCATTGAGAGGCGCTTGGTCTCGAAGGACAACATAGCGGCGTTCTTGTGGGTGTGGTGCCTTGACCCGGACCTCATCCCGCGTGTGAAGGCCCACACCATCCTCAACTGACAGGCGGTAGGCAGGAGGGCCTGCCTGAAGGAACTCCTTTGGAGGACGGGCGGGATGGGCCCCTCTTCCGGGTCCTCGTCCACCTCGACACCGTCCTCGACTACACCCCGGTGGATGAGTCCCGCCGGCGCCATGGGCAACAGTGGCCCAATAGGATTCGGCATGATTGGGAGTTCAGCGTGTAGGACGGCGATGCCGCCCCACGACACCGTCCAGTTCGTGACCTGTTGGGCCCTTCGAGCCATCACCGCGACGATGAGAACCGTCGTGAGGACCGGGATGGCAGTCGCGGGGCACGGAGGCATGGCGAACACGGCGGGGGGAGGATGGATCGAGGCGCCTCTCCGATCGTCATCATTCGCGCAACGACCGGCAGGAGCGGTACGAGCGCCGCGCCTCCAGGTCCCCGGAGCACCGACGACGTGGGCACTCCTCGAGGCGCCGCTCCTGCAGCCCGGCTGAAGAGACTGCCATGGGCACAGACCAGCTGGGGGGGTCGAGGCACACGGGCCCGTGGCAGGGCCCATCCTGCTTCTTCCTCCCGTGGAGGTGCAGCCACCGCGAGTACACAGGGGACGTTTGCGCACTCCTGAAGGCAGCCTCGCGATGGGAAGTACACCGTCACCCCCTCATGGTTAGCTTGGCGGGAACAACCCAGGAACCCCATGGTGTACTCGTCGCCTCTACAACTGTGGAGCAACACCGGCGATGGGGTGCAGCTCGCTTTGTGCTCGCCGAGCACGAAGCAGTTCGACATGGCAGTGAACGGGGTGCCGGCGCCTTCGTAGCCGCAAATTCCTTGGGCCGCAAGCACGAAGTCTGGGGCCTCGCCGGTGGCGCTACACGCTTTTGCGGATGCCTGGTCCGCGAACATCGTGCTAGAAGGCCAGGAGAAGGGAAACGACGAGGCTGCGGAGGCGGCGGCAGCGCTGGCTGCTGGCCTAGGCGATGAGTGGGGCAACCTGCTAGCTGAGACGTCCGGCGAGCACGTCCCCTCGCTGCAGGCTATTCAGGGATGGAGCAGGGACTGGGTGGACAACCCGGCCGACATGACCAGGAACGTCCAAGAGTTTGACAAGCTTCTGCTACAGCAACCTCCCTTTGAGTCTGGGGACAGATTCCTTGGCCCTGGATGTCAAGAGCTCTTCCCAGACCTGCTGCAAGCTGATGTAGGCACACTAGTGAGTGAGAAGACGTTGTATGAGGTGGGCGCCTTCGGCGGCCAAGCTCAAACGGGCTCCGCCGGGTGGCAACTGCAAGACATCTTCAACATGCCGCCGCAGCCACCACAGCCTTCATCTCCGGAGCTGTCGTCCGACGACATCGACGACGACAAGCTATTCGAAGTCACCCTAAATTCAAATGCACTAAGGGCGTTGCGCGACGCCAACTTGTGTGGAAAGGAGCTGATGGAAGACATCACGACCAGGGTTGTTGACATCGAGGTGGACCCAAAGACAACCTTCATGAGCAAGGTGGTGGGCATGTTCTCTCACTTGCTTCTCGGGTTCCCAACAAACAGCCCGCAGAAGAAGAAGGGGGCGAAGAAGATCCTCTCAACGCCTTCCTCGTCGAGGAGGAGCGAGAGGCCTACGACAAGAAAGGCGACCATGATGACCAAACGCAGGGCCCAAGCAGCGCCATGCAAGCAGATGGGGCTCATCCGCCATGAGAATGAGTTCAATCACGAGATCCTGGCATAGTACATCAGCTGCTTCCAGCAGCCGCTGACCCAGGAGCAGGTACTTGGCCTCGGGGCACTCACAGAGGCGTCCGGCAGGCCGGGCTTCGTCCTGCCTGAGAAGGACATGGCGGACATGCTCTGGGAGTCGCCTTTTGCAGAATGAGCTAAGGCTGCCTTCTTAGTCAATTAGTATCAATGATTAGTACATCACCATCATTACTAGTTGGGCTGAAGCCAGCTGCTGCCTTTACCTGTAGTCGGCAAGCAACGCTGCTGCTGAAGCACCCCCTTGTTTTATTATGTTGTCCTGCTACCAAGCGTGTAGTGCATGAAAGTGTGGCAAGTGCCAAGGTCTCCACCGGGGATGAGCGAAACCGCCTTCCACTGTGCTCCGGCAGTAAGACGCACATGCAAATTTCTCTGCTCTGCCTGATGCTATCCGTGGCTAGTCGATTCTGTTTCTATGACGATGCAACTTAAACTGCTTAGCTAGAATGTTAGAGGGTTAAACGACCAGGCTCGACGAGCTGTCGTCCAGGACTTAGCCTGCAGCACACGTTGCTCCATGCTCTACATTTAGGAATCTAAACTATCTCAGCTTTCAAATGAAGACAAGGTGCAAATCACCGGGCAAACGCTGAGTGGATGTGCCCACCTACCTGCAAACGGTACGAGAGGCGGCGTGATCCTTTTCTGGTAGGAAGACTTGTTCACGACAACTAACGTGGTTGTTAGGGACTTCTCTATAACTGCAACCTTCAACTGATCCCCAGTAACCGTTTTTGGACACTAACAACTGTTTACGGGCCCGTCGACAACGAGCGTAAGATGAGCTTCCTCAATGAGCTTGTTGCCATCCACGCCTAGATTGCCGGCCCGTGGATGGTCATCGACGACTTCAACCTAATCCTTCATGACCAAGACAAGAATAACCGGCGGGTAAATAGAAGTTGGATGAGGCGTTTTAGATCTGCGCTTGATGCAAGTTTCCTTAAGGAAGTGAGGCTGGTTGGGCGAAGATTTACATGGAGTAATGAGCAAGACGACCCCACCCTTGTCCGTCTAGACCGAGCCTTCTGCAACAACCTATGGGAGGATATGCATCCGGCCCCGAAGCTTCTACCGCAAGCCTCCTCCATGTCTGACCATTGCCCCATTCTTATGGTCTAGGACATCCTCACGAGGGCCCCGCACCGTTTTCGGTTCGAGAGCTACTGGCCCCTACTACAGGGATACAATGAGGTGATGGAGCAGTCCTGGGGTGAGCCGTGCAATTTCACAAACCCCTTCGCCATTCTGGATTGCAAGCTGAAGCGGCTAGCTAAGCACCTCTCCTCCTGGGCCAAAAACTATGTGGGTGACATAAGGAAACAAATGCTTGTGGGGCAGGAGATCATCCTACGGCTGGATTCGGCCCAGGAAGGTAGACAGCTTACCGTGGCCGAGCGTGAGCTAAGAACTAACCTGAAGGCGCGGGCTGTCGGGCTCGCGGTGCTGAATATGTTTAAGGCTCGCCAAAGGGTGAAAATAAAATGGCTAAAGCTTGGTGACGCCAACACGAAGTTCTTTCATGCTAAGGCTTCCCACTGCAGGGTCAAAAACAGAATCCACTCACTAAATTCTGACAATGGCACCGCAACCTCACCAGGAGAAATCGAAGAGGCCATTAACTCTCACTTGTCTGTGATCATCGGAGCTCACATCAACTGCAACAACCAATTTGATTGGCCCCAGCTCAACCTCCCCTCTCCTGACCTTTCGGAGCTAGATGCCCCGCTCACTATGGAGGAAATGAAGGCGGAAGTGTTCGCTACCCCTAGCGACAAGGCGCCTGGACCTGATGGGTTCTCGGGAGGGTTCTTCAAAACTTCTTGGAATGTGATCAAGTAGGATCTTTTCCTTGCCGTGCAGAAATTCTACTGCCTCAATGATCAGTCGTTTGACAGTCTAAACACTGCTTTCTTCGTCCTGCTGCCAAAGACTGACCAGCCCAGTCAAATATCACACTACAGAACGATCAGTCTGATCCACGCCTTTGCAAAGCTGATATCCAAGATCCTCGCCCTACGTTTGCAACCAAGAATGGAAGAGTTAGTGTCCCCATGCCAGAGTGCTTTCATTTCTGGAAGAAGCATCCAGGAAAACTTTTTGTACGTGCAAAGCATGGCAAAGTACTACCACAAGACCAAAACGCCAATGTTACTTCTCAAGCTGGATATTGCCAAAGCCCTCGACACCGTCTCATGGACATACATCTTGAGCATGTTAGAAGCTCAAGGGCTGCCGCAAAGATGGAGGGACTGGGTAGCGGTTCTCTTCAGAACCGCGACATCAAAACCCATGATCAATGGGGTCCCTAGCAAGGCAATTACTCATCGAAGAGGCCTGAGGCAAGGGGACAACCTCTACCCTTTCCTCTTTGACCTGGCAATGGAGCCACTTGACCGGCTGCTGGAATTAGCCACGGAGGCGGGTGTGCTATCTAGGCTCAAAGGGAAAAACTACAAATTCAGAGCCTCTCTCTACGTGGATGATGTTGCACTTTTCCTAAATCCAACAAAGGGGGACATTAGGGGGCTCTGCGACACTTAGGAAATTCGTCCAAGCCACTGGACTAATCACAAACCTGACCAAAAGCTTGGTCACACCGATCAGCCTCGAGGCGGCCGAAGTGGGGCGCCTCACCCAGGGTTTGGGCATCCCAATCGTCAACTTCCCATGTCTATACCTAGGCATGCCATTGTCTGTAAAAAAAACTTACAAAGGCAGATTGGCAGAGGATTTTGGACAAAATGGACAAATACCTAGCAGTATGGAAGGCAAGATTAATGAGCAAGGCAGGGATATTGGAGATGCTTAACTCGGTGCTAACATCCATGGAGGTCTACCTGATGACAATAAATGATATGTCTGCCTGGGTTTGAAAGGAATTTGACAGGCGGCGGAGAGCTTGGCTTTGGGAAGGAGAGAACCAATGTAGCGGAGGAAAATGCAGAGTGAACTGGAATATGGTTTGCAGGCCCAAGGAACTCGGAGAACTAGGCGTTCATCGTATTGACTTTTTTGGCAGAGCTCTGCGGTTCAGATGGCTATGGCAAAGATGGAAAGATCCACAAAAGCCATTGGCACAGATGGCCACGCCATGTAATAAGCTGGAAAAAAATCTGTTTGCTGCGGCAACCAAGATAACCATTGGAAATGGCCAAACGGCTAATTTTTGGAATGATAGGTGGTTGGAGAATATGGCGCCTCGTGACATCACGCCAGAGCTTTACGCCATTTCGGTGCAGAAGAACATATCGGTGAAAGAGGCTCTCACGGGCATGAAGTGGTTGCAAGACCTTAGGTTCCTCCTTGCCGAGGAGCACATTCCTCAGCTCAGTCAACTCACTGAAATGTTGGACGGCGTCCAACTGTCGGAAAATGAGGATGAAATTTCTTGGCGTTTTGGAAAAGACGAAAAATACTCCTCTCGGTCCGCTTACAAAATGCAGTTTTTTCTCGCAATGCGCACATACCATAGGAAGTTTGTCTGGAGTGGATGGGCACCGGCAAGATGCAAGTTCTTTATTTGGATGCTTATGCTTGACAAAGTGCTAACTACAGACAAACTAGTGTTGCGACAGTGGGAAAATAACTACTTTTGCCCTCTATGTTGGAGGAATGTTGTGACATCTCGTCATTTGCTATCTGAGTATCCATACAGCCTCCATGTGTGGACTGTTTTGGCTGCCTACTTCAAGATAAAATCCTTCGATGCACAAGCGTGGTAGGCCAGAGCTCTCTCTACACAGGATTCATACAGAAGTCTTATTGTCGGGGTGCCCGCGACTAGTAGGAAGATAGCACACATGGCGGCGAAGTTAATCTGCTGGGAAATTTGGAAAGAAAGAAATCGAAGGATCTTTCAAAAGCATGAGATAACGGCCTCTGCTCTATGCGAAAGGATAAAAGAAGAGGCTACTACCTGGAGGCTAGCTAGGGCACCAATTCCGTTAGTAATGCAAGATGGGGGTACACCTTTTGACCCTGGTTGAATGCATGTAAGGGGTGTTCTTTTGTTTCTGCCAAATGGGCAGAGACTTAACTGTCTGTAAAAACCTATTATACTATCACAATGAATATAGCAGTTCTCCTGCTGTTATTCAAAAAAATAAGAGAACCGCCAACGGGATACCCCTTGCACATCATACAGGAGCTATTCCATATCAAAATGACAAGGCAAGAAGACAATGAGCATCTCAGCAATATTCTTATTTACCATGGGAAAATGGTGCTTTTTTCTCTCTTTCCTCTTTTCTCATCTCTTTTTTTTCTCAATCTCAATCTCTTTTTTATAAGAAGAATGCTTCATAGATTGCTCACTATGGTGATGCTGCAAGTTTCCACCATGATTAGGCATGGCTTAGGCTAGCGGCCCAGGCGTTTCTCTAACACACACACATAACTCCATGGACTTACAAGCTCCTCTTTCATTTCACATCGACGACATCCATAAACAAAAGAGCATGATATCAACTGGGTAGATATTTATAAGTGTTGAAAGCATTCCCCGTGACAGCACGATTCTGCTAATCCCAAGTTATAAGTGCAAGCATATACAACATAGATGACACAATGATTCAAGTTTATTAGGGGCAAGAAAAAATAAAGTGTGCCATCAAGTTTGTGAGAGATTTAATCACTAAATTTCACATAACAATTTTAATTTGGATGATAGATAAAACAAGAATATACTTGTAATGGTGTAACACACCATGCATAGGAATTTATAGTGGGCACTTTGGAATAACTTGGTTTCTTGGGAGTTGGATGCATGAGTAGAGATTACTCAAAACAAGTGGAGGCTAGCAAAAGACTGGGAGCGACCAACTAAGAGAGCAATAGTGGCCATAATCATGGAGAGCAACAAAACATTACTAATCAAAGCATAAAGTGGTACCAGAAGTCAAAAACTAAATGATCATAGAGGCTATGGTGACTGGTTCATAGTCATAACATGGTGTGAGCATGTGCCAAGTCAACCCAAACAAAGCATCAAAGGAGAATACCACAATATTATGCTTTTGTATGCTAAAACAACGAATGATTCTTTCAAGGCACATTAAGCAAACCCAATTGTTTGGAACAAGTCATGCTACAGCAATAACCACTAAGCATAGGGTCAAAACAACATCGAACATGACATGATAAGGTCTAGGCCACAGTCAAAACAAACTCCTTTTATACCACTTATAAACATGAAGCTTCCTACTCCTTCTCCAACACCAATCAACTTATTTGAAACAACACAGTAAAAACGGGAGTCCAAACACTTTATTCAAGCAAACTAAGCAAACAAAAACCAAAAACGAAAACTAAAAAGCTCCAAGAACAACACAACAGTGCATGAAACAATAAAAATGAAGTGTCTAGAAAGACCTGAGATATTTAGTGATAAAGAAGGGGATGCCTTGGGCATCCCCAAGCTTTGACGCTTGTACCTCTTGAATATTTATTGGGGTGACACGGGGTGGCATCCCCAAGCTTGAGATTTTGTCCATTCTTCATCTCATTACATCATTATTTCCTTACACCTGAAAATTTTCCTTCATACAAAACTTCACACAATCTTCATTAGCAACATTAGTGCATTCAAAAGATAATAGACCTTTGGGTTTAGTTTAAAAACATCAAAACTTTCACTAAAGACACAAGCTACTGTATAAATTCCCTCAAAAATCTCAATTTACCAAAAAGAAACCAAAAAGGAATCAATAAGAAGCAAATCCAAATAATGGCAGAAATCTGTCAAAACACACCAGCAGGTAGAAACCGATTTTTTCGAAGACCTTCTGTTGCTCAAATCAAAAAATGTTAAACTAACTAAACTTAGCTAACAACCTGGGGGATGTATTAAGAAAATTACAGCTCAATCCGACTTACAGATAATTTTCAAGAATTTTTATAGTGGATCACAAAAATCTGTTTCGGGGCAACAACTCCCCAAATCTTACTTCCCTCTCATTAGAGGTTATTATTGGCACAAAAATCAAATAAAAAGGATAAGGAGAGGTTATTACAGAAGTAATAACTTCCAAGACTTAATAAAACTATTGGGTTATCTCTCAAGAAGTACTTTTCTTTAACGCATTTAAGTTTGGCACAAGAAGCAAGATTCAAGTATTTTCAAATAAAGAAGCATTAAGAGAAACTTTTGTTTTAATAGGAGAGCAAAAGGTATTCTATACCTTTCTTGGATGGGAATTGATGTTTAATGATCCCTTCCTTCAGTTGAAAAATTCCATGGGAAGATTTGTTTTGGTTTCATAGGCATAAACATAAGTGTTCAAGATCAATCCCCACTTAACCATTAGTCATCTTTCCAATCACTTTCCTTTTTGAAAACGTTTTTAGGTAACAAATACAACTAATTTTTTTTGTAATTCGCATTCCCTATCCATACTAAGATAAAGAACAACTTAAAACTAGAAGTAAAAACTATTTAGAGATAAAGCAAACAAGTGCACACAAGAATAATCACCCACACGCTATTGCTCCCCGGTAACAACGTCAGAAAAGGTCTTGATATCCCACAAGTATAGGGGATCGTGTGTAACCTTTTTGATAAGTAAGAGTGTGGAACCCAACGAGGAGCTAAAGGTAGGATAAATGTTTTCTCAAATTCTATCAACCACTAATACAACTCTACACACACTATACGTTTGCATTATCTAGGAAATAAAACTAGAGAAACAGTACGAGTACTAGAGAAAGCTTTGCAAGATAATAAATAACAAGAAAGTAAAGCTAGTTACTGCAGCAATAAAATACACTAAACTAACAGAACCATGAGTGTGGAATAGTGGTGGTAATTGTGGTGGCTTTGTCTAAGTTTAATTGGCGAATAAATCAGATTCATTGTCTTCGATGCAGATTTTTATGTGGGAGAGGCTAAATATACATGCGCTTCACTATTTGGAATTACATGTACTATATGATTGGGTTGTTAGCAAACATCCGTAACTATTAACAATGCATTAAGGTTTCCCCAACCATAGCCTTAAGTTAATGGTCCTCTTACTCCCGTACGTGCAATGTTCCGGTTCGCGTCCTTAGGTATCTGTCACTCCGGCAGAACTTTCCCCTTCCTGTTACGCATACTACAAACCCTATGATGTTTAATCCATTGCGCACAAATATAATGGACACCAAAGGACTGTATCATATTAACATACAATTCTAATGAACCCAAGACGTTCAACCATTCAATTTAAGAACAAAGAAACTATACAAACATGACATAGATCATATGATTATAACTTATAGCATCAAACACCATGTTTATATAGGACGGTACAAAGGTGTGTGAGAGGATGAACCACTTCATACTAGGAGTATTAGGTGATGGAGATGGCGGTGAAGATGGTGAAGAGGGCGGCGGCGGCGCCGGCGGCGGCACGGGGGACTCCTTCCCTGTCGCCGGTATTATGGGGGAGCACCGTCTCTTAGCCCCCTTCCTTCATGGCTTCTTGGGAGCCCTCTCCCATGGAGATGAGATCCATGGGGGAGGCAAAAACGTGGCTTTGGTGGCTATAAATTCGTGGGTGGAGGTGTCTTTCATGAATTAGGTTTCCTCCCTTTATATAGCTTCTCGGATTCCCGTCACCCCATCTTGGGCTATAGTAAATCGGGCCTAGCGGCCCCGCCTGGACTCGGAATCAGCTAAATTTTATGTCCAGAATGATTGTCGTGAAATTGCCTATAACTTTGTAGCAGAAGAGTTTTCTGTTTTACGCCGTCTTCGACCCGAAACGTGACCATCATCAAAATGAGTTCTGAGACAGATTTCTAGAAAATCCCAATTTGACGCCAATAAGGATTCCACTTGTATTCTTGATAATTTCTACACATCAAAGTGTAAAACAATAAATTGTGCATTGTTGCAACTATTAGTAGGTTAGTTCAAATAACTCATAAACTTTATATGAAAATAAGTGTCAAATGCATAATATTAGCATGAAACCATCAAAATTATAGATACGTTATGGACGTATCATGGACATACGCCCATGTGGAAGAAGAAATCTATATTTTGGGAGCTACCCTATTGGAAAGTTCTAGAGGTCCGCTCTGCAATCTACGTGATGCACGTGACGAAGAATCTTTGCGTGAACCTGCTAGGCTTTATGGGCGTGTATAATAAGACAAAAGATATGTCAGAAGCACGACAGGACCAGCAAGGTATGAAAGACCGAGACGACTTGCATCCAATGAAGACATATAAAGGACGTCTAAGTGCTGCCAGCTATGCTTTTACCAAAGAAGATAAGGAAATATTTTTTGAAGTCCTAAGCAGTATGAAGGTCCCGTCTGGTTTCTCGTGGAATATAAAGGGAATAATAAATATGGTAGAGAAAAAATCTAAAGTCCATGACTGTGACGTGCTTATGACGCAATTACTTCCGATTGCATTGAGGGGGATTCTATCAGAAAATGTTCGACTACCCATTGTGAAGCTGTGTGCATTCCTCAATGCCATTTCACAGAATGTAGTCGATCCAAAAATTCTACCAAGGTTACAGAATGATGTGGTCCAGTGTCTCGTATGTTTTGAGCTGGTTTTCCCACCATCCTTCTTCAATATTATGACGCATCTCCTGGTACACCTAGTTGACGAGATTATCATTTTGGGTCCTGTATTTCTACACAATATGTTCCCTTTTGAGAGGTTCATGGAAGTCTTGAATAAATATGTTCATAACCGTGCTAGGCCAGAAGGAAGCATCTCAAAGGGCTATGGAACAGAGGAGGTCATTGAGTTTTGTGTTGACTTTATTCCTGACATTAAGTTGATTGGTGTTCCTGAATCGCAGTATGAGGAGAGACTGAGTGGAAAAGCACACTAGGAAGGAAATCAATAATATGTAGGGACATACATTCTTTCACTCAAGCACACTGCACAGTTCTGCAAAATTCCACCTTGGCAACTCCGTATATCAAGGAACACAAGAATATTGTACTCGCAAACAACCCGGGAAAGCCTGACTCCTAGATTAGAGATGAACACATGAATACTTTTTGCGGTTGGTTGCAAACACATCTCATGAATAATAACACTTTTTGTGATGAGCTGTACTTGTTGGCCAGCTCACCATCTTTGACTATATGGACTTTCCAAGGGTACGAGATAAATGGAAATACATTTTACACGATCGCCCAAGATAAAAAGAGCACCAACCAAAACTGTGGTGTCCGCTTTTATGCAACAAACGACAATGGGTCAAAGGACACATATTCTGGTTACATAGAGGAGATATGAGAACTTGACTATGGACCTGCTTTTAAGGTCCCTTTGTTTCGGTGCAAATGGGTCAAGCTAACAGGAGGCGGGGTTGAGGTAGACAAAAAATACGGAATGACAATAGTGGATCTCAACAATAATGCGTATAGGGACAAACCATTCGTCCTAGACAATGATATAGCTCAGGTTTTCTATGTGAAGGACATGTCTACCAAACCAAGAAAAAAATATAAGCAAACGAATACATCATCAAACGATGAGCCAAAGCGCCACATAGTTATTTCAGGGAAAAGAAACATCGTGGGAGTGGAGGACAAGACAGACATGTCAGAAGATTATGACAAGTTTCATGAAATTCCGCTGTTCGCAGTGAAGGATGACCCAAGCATCATGTTACTTGATGAAGATGCTCCATGGTTAAGGCCACACGGTCATAAGCAAGTCATATGATGTATTCTGAATTTTGCCTTTGGAGGTTTTTTATATGCAATCAATATGTACATGTATATAATTTTGTGAAGGTTTTTTGAGACATAATCAATTTACCAAGTTTGTTATTTTTTCTGTTTTATAAGAATAATTATACTAACTTGTCAAACTATTAACAATTTTGCCAAATCACATCGTAAGCCATCCTAAGATATTTCCCACCACTTCCCTCCCTTTCCCTCTGACCGAAGCTTTTAGTCCTGGTTGTAGCCACTAACCGGGACTAAAGATATTTCCCGCCATTTCCCCCCGCCATCCTAAGATATTTCCCACCACTTCCCTCCCTTTCCCTCTGACCGAAGCTTTTAGTCCTGGTTGTAGCCACTAACCGGGACTAAAGGTATTTCCCGCCATTTCCCACCGCCTCCTGCCATGTTTTCCCGCCCTTTCCCACTGACCGAAGCTTTTAATACCGGTTGTAGCCACTAACCGGGACTAAAGATATTTCCCACCGCTTCTCGCCATGTTTTCCCATCCTTTCCCTCTATATCTAGGCCGACCGCGCCGTGGCTATCCACACATCCACACCTTCGTCTCTCACAACAATGGACAACGCATACTGGGAAATTCTGACCCTCGAGGAGACCGAGGTGCTATGCGCCTCTAGCTACCCATGACCGCCAGGCTACCGGCTGCCCGCCGACTGGATGCTGAGCACTGGAGGGGTTCCTGTCCCTCCTGTCCCTCAAGGTTCCACACGTCAGGCGGCGATCACGAACCACTTCTACCTCGAGCTCACGACAGAGAAACAGATGGATCCCCATTGGGATCCTGACAACTATGACACCTGGAATGCCTTCTTTGCTAACCGACAGGAAAGGGAGCTCGCCAGGTACGAGGGTGACGGCCCTCCTCGGGTGAACCATAGTGAAGCCAGCCGCCGCCTATGGTGGGTGAACCGGACTATCATCAGCATGATGTGCTACATCACGCAGGGAGATCATCCTCGCCTGCGGTACCCGCAGCCGCCACAGAGCCATAAGAAGGGTGGTGGTTGTGAAGGTCGCGGGTGTAGCGACATCGTCATCCGGGAGCCCCCTCCCTCACGCATCGTGATCCGAGGCCGGAGTTGCAGGTGCCCCCACAATATGCCATGGCTGGGCTGATGATCTAGCCGCGTGAGCCTAACAACGACCACGATGACGACGATGAAGACGAAGACGACCCTAAAGTTGTATACTATAGGGCTAGATATGAGCATGACTAAAGGGGGGGCCTTTAGTCCCGATTCCGTAGTCTCAGTTTTTTAATATTAATACATGTCTTGAGTGTTAGTCCCAGTTTGTGGCTGGACCGGGACTAAAGGGGGCCTTTAGTCCCGATTCTGTAGTCCCAGTTAGGAAACCGAGGCTGCATAGTGTTGTCCGCAAACCATCTTGAGTGTTAGTCCCTTGGCTAGACTGGGACTAAAGGGGGGCCTTTAGTCCCGATTCGTACTACGACTTTCCCAAACTATGAAGATGTTGTCCCGATTCGTACTTACCATGAAGATCTGATCTCCAAACGCACGTGGTCACATATTAGGGAGTGCCTCTATGACCAACTTTAGGGACATGCCGGAGGACTGGGCTCCGGCGGCATATCCCTAAAGCTGGCCATAGTGGTGTCCCTGCTCTCGCACACCATCTTGCATCTTGTATTTCTCTATCCAGATCAATACGCCTGGGAGCTAACTAATTTTACATATTAGGGATTGCCTCTATGACCAGTTTGTTGGAGATGCCAAAGGACTGGGATCCGGCGGCATCTCCCTCAAACTGGCCGTAGTGGTGTCCCTGCTCTCGCAAACCATCTTGGAGATGCCAGAGGACTCACACGGATGCCTACTTATAGTACAAGCAGCACGACATAGTGTCAAAACTCACGACATAATGTCGACACTCACCCCTGTCCTTAGTGCTGACTCATGTTTTGTCCCGGTTGGTGTATCCAACCGGGACTAAAGGTTCATCTTTAGTCCCGGTTGGTGATACGTCCTAACCGTATCTAGAATTTTTGATGCTCCATGCTTGTTTTGTATCGACTTTCTTATGTTTTGTCTACACTTTGAGGTATTTTTATACATTTTATGGAACTAACCTGTTAACACGATGCCGCAGTGCTAGTTGCCTATTTTCTGCTATTTTTGGTTTCAGAAAAGCTAGTAAGGAAATATTATCGGAATTGGACGGGATAAAATCCAAAGTCACTATTTTACCAGAAGGAACACAGAGTCCTAATGACGGCCTAAGGGGGTCCAAGAGTTGGCCACACCTAGTGGCGACGCGGCCAGGGGGCGTGCCAGCCCTAGGTGTTGGCCCCTCAGGCGCCCACCGACCTTGCCCTTTCGCCTATAAAAGCACCTCGATGCAGAAACCCTAAGTACCCGATCAAATCTCCACGAAACAATCTGTAGCCACCGCCACCATCGTCCCTAGATCGGGGGGATCTGAAGCTCTTCCCGGCACCCCGCCGGAGGGGAGAGATCATCTCGGAGGCCTTCTTCATCACCATGCTAGCCTCCGGTATGATGCGTGATTAGTTAACCCTTGGACTATGGGTCCATACAATAGCTAGATGGTTGTTTCTCCTCCTTTGTGCTATCATGTTTAGATCTTGTGAGCTCCGTTCATGATCAAGATCATCTATTTGTAATTATACATGTTGTGTTTGTGGGGATTTCATGGATATTGAGATACTATGTCATATTGATTATTGGTTCTATCATTTCTACATTATTTGTGATCTTGCATGCTCTCCGTTGTTCGTAGATGCTTTGTCAAGTAGATGCTTGCAACTCCAATAGGAAGTATTTATGCTCGATAGTAGGTTCATGCCTCTAGTAATATGGAGAAGTGACATAAATATCTAAGGTTGTATATGTGTTTTTGCTACTAGGGAGAAAACAACAATCCTTTGTCCATGGGTCAATTGCATTGTTTACTTTACACACATTGCTTAATACAATTATCTGTTGCTTGCAACTTAATAATGGAAGGGATTCGGATGATAACATGAAGGTGGATTATTAGTCATAGATTCAGTTGGATTACGGTCTATGTATTATGTTGTAATGCCTAATCAAATCTCGTAGGAGTCAAGGTTTCTAGTATGTGCATTGTTATGCTTTCTCAATCTGTCAATTGCCCTGTTGTAATTTCTTCACCCAACATGCTATCTATCTTAAGGAGAGAACACCTCTAGTGAACTGTTGACCCCGGTCCATTCCTTTATCATTGATACACCATCTACTATTACTGTTTACTTTCTAGAAGCAACTACTATCTTCCACACTATGCGTTTAATCCTTTGTTTTCAGCAAACCGGTGAGATTGACAACCTCACTGTAAGTTGGGGCAAAGTATTGAGTTTGTGTTCTGTAGGTTCCAAGTTGTTAGCAACACCTTGGAGTTGTTTCCTTACTCCTACTGGTTCCATAACCTTGGTTTCATAAATGAGGGAAAACTTTTTGCTGTGATCATCACACCTTGCTCTTGGGGTCTCCCAACAAGCTCTACGTCAACCGAGCCACATCAAGATTTTCTGGTGCCGTTACCGGGGAGATAAGGACAACCTCAATCTCTTCCTCCTCGTCAATCACTTTTCAGGATGAAAGAAGATTCTCACAAGGGGAGTCTCTCACAACCAATATCTTTACTTTGTTTTTGTTTTGATTAGTTTCTTTTTCTTTGTTTTGCTTGTTTCCTTTTTCAAAAACACAAAAAAAGTAGTTCTACTGGTTTGTTTCTTTTTATCAAAAACACAAAAAAATAGTTCCTACTTCTAGTTGTTTTTATGTCTAGTTCTGCTCAGATCACTATTTCATTATGGATAACCCACTTGATCTCCTATTTTGGAAAACTACTATCACTGCTAAGGTAGTAGATTAACCACCGCCTGCTGAACCTGAAATCTCATTAGATGAAAAAGAGGAGGAGAGTGATGAACAAAAGGAGGAATAATGGATTAGCTACCCATGCCTACCTTCTAACGAGAGTAACTCTTTATCCCTTACATTATTTGATTATCCCCCATGCTTACCAAAGGAGGATGAATGTTATGTTCCTGCGGATTCTTTTGAAATATCTACTATGGGTAAAACTTGTGACAATAATTATGCTCCTTTTATCTATCATAATCCATGCTATTTTGATAAATCTTATGATAATCCTTTATTTGTGCCTAACTTCGAAATGCATGGTACTAAAGAGTTTTGCTTAGAAAATGTTTATGATAAATCTCTAGATGATGATCCTATATTGGTTGATAATATTAATTGTACTACTATTGAAAATGAGATTGGAGGGGTATTGACTTTATCTTGGAACCCATACCTCTTGAGAATGATCAGTCATTGTCACATCCCAAAATTTTCCAAATTTTGAAATGTGAAAAATAAATAAACAAATAAACAATTGTTGATATTTAGGGTGAGAAGAAACTTTTTGATTCCAATTGGAAACATCAAAACCTATTTTGGTCAAATAAAATCCTAAAAGGATTTAAAAAGATAAACAATTAATAAACAAAGTTATGGTAGTTGGAATTACTATTTTGGATCTTTTAATAAAAAGATTTGGTTTTTCAAAAGAAAAGGTGGAATTATAAATAAGGATTATTTTATAGAGCCAAAGTAAATCTTGGCCAAGCTTTTGAAATAAAATATTTCTCTTTGATAAAAAGAGTAAAGGATTATTGAAATAAAATAATGAGGATTTATTAATATCCAATTTTATTAAAGTAAAGGCTTTTCCATTTTAAATAAACACTAAAAATTGTTAATTTATTTTAAAATGAGATTTCCAAGTGTTTTATATTTTCAAAGAAAACCTACTTATTTTAAAGAAATGGTTTTGATATTGTTTAGATTTCAAATAGAGTTTTTAAATAAATAAAATCCTATTTGAATTAATGACTAAGGTTTATTTATTTAATTATTAATGGATCCTAAAAAGAATAAAAAATATTTTGTTTTGGACTTTGATTTATGCTGGTAAACAGAATTAAAATCTACACAAAGTTTGGCAAAGGTTTGAATTCATTTGGGTGTTTGAATTGTTTGAATAAAATCAAAACAGAAATTCCAAAAGGAAAAAGAAAAAGCTTAAGTATAAAAAAAAGTGAAACGAACCAACCCAACCCAATAGGCCCAGCAGCCCAGCCCACCATCTCTCACCCGCTGCGAAACGTTTTTCACCCGGAAAAGAACCCACCCAGTCATTGAGCGCTCGGTCCCACTCTTTCTCTCCCTCTCTCGCTATCAGCACGGCCCCACTGCCACGCAATCATCTTCAACACCACGACCACGTCGCCCTGCCGTTGCTGCCGATTAACTCCGGCGTTGAATTCGCGTTGATGGCGGCCTTAAATCCTCCAGTGACCATGCGTGTATAAGCGCCCCTATCCGCTCTCCCTTTCCCCCCAAACAGCGCCTCCCCTCTGCCCCTAGGCTGCTCTAATTGCGAGCTCGAGCTCTCTCTGCTCCAACGAGCTGCTCCGTCGATTCCGGCGAGAACAGTCTCCCCCTCGGCCCCTGCTTCACACGGATTTCATCAACAGCCTCTTGCGCACCTTCCTGTGCGAACCGCTTGACCTCGCCCGCTCCACAACGAAGACAACCTCGATTCTGAACACCACCGGCGTCTGCCATTACTCCGACGAACCTTCCAGGTAACACCAAACCGCCCCAAACTCGCTAGTTGATGCTCCCATGATCCCCAGAACAGTGCACGTCTAACCGTACCTTCCGTTTGCCTTAGGGCGATCTGCAGCCTCACCTCCGACAGCAAATAGAGCCGCCCGATGCCGACGCCGTCTCTGGCGATCAATCGTCGCCGTTCCTGAGCGCCCCTCGCCAAGCCAATGCCACCTCGAGCTTCGCCAACTCTTTGCGAGCACGGTGAGCATCCCCGTTACCTATCTTGCGTCCTATACCGTCGGCTCCGCCGCAACCCGAGCGTGCGCCGCCAGTCGCCGCCGCTAGCGCCGCTCGCTTTTGGTCAATGCGTTGTAGTCTGTAGGATCTAGATCCAAAGGGTCAGATTAGATCATAAGCGAAAGGGTATGCGTCCATCTGTGCCACACGATCTCACTTAAATCCTACGGTCCACAGAGCTCAATCCGTGTGAACCAGTATCATCTAGTAAGAACATGACGCGTGGCACTTAATTGTTTAAATAGACAGAAACATTTCTATTTGTTGATTGAATTTGTAAATTGCATAACTTTTGATCCACACGTCCAAAATTTGCAAATTTGATATCAGTGGATTCAGCAGAACAAGTACTTTGCAACCATGCTTTTTGTTTAATGTTTTGCTTCTGTAAAATTGGTTGTAATTGCAGAAACATGTGTAGGATTTATGAATATAAAAATTGTTCTAGATATAATTTTAATGTGAAATCTTTGCAAAATGGTTTGTTTTGAATCTACTGACCCTAGGAACCAACTTATGGATTTAAAAATGTATTTTGTGAAGTTTAGGAATAAATATTTGAATTATCACATTTCTAGTCAAATAAAAATATTGTTTTTAGTTTAGAAATGATTTTTGAGTAAAACCTTTGGGAAATGATTTGATTCAAACCTTCTGACCCTAAACACCAAGTTTTGAGAATTAAAATATATTTGGTGAACTCTTTAAAGAATATTGCTTTACTAAAAGCATTTTCAACCACATAAAATATTGATTTGATTTAGAAATGGTTTTTAGATAAAACCTTTTGCAAATGGTTTTACCACTTTAGTAAATGACCACTTTTTGAACTTTATAATGTTTAGAGCCTAGTAGAAACCACTTTTGCAAGTAAAACTATCTTTTGCATGCTAGCATGCATGACCTTGTTTCTATTATTTTATGTGTGATAAATTGGTTGGAATGCTAGTTGAATTTGTGTTTGCTTGATTGAATGCTAGTGAAGTTAGAAGAGTGTGATATTTGCATGATCAAGAAGTGAACCATCATTATCTACTAAAAAGGCAAGTGAAACTATCATCCATGTCCTACTATTTTCATTACACTTAGTGGATTTTGTAACATGCATGGAAAGGACTACTATATTTTATGCTATGCTAAATCCTAATAGGATACCCTTATATCTCCCTTAGTGGAAACATTGTAGTTGTAGTGTCGTGGTGGTATCACGACATATGCCATGGGTAGGCTAAAGTTGGGGCCGATGGACGTGGAGGAATCCGGGGAGGAATGATCAATGAAGACCGCATTCATATGAACAAAGAGAAATACAATGTATATTGGATTGAAGCTCTCAAGTGGAGTTAACACCTCATTCTATACATCTAATCTCTTATAATCTGGCCATACTTGTGGCTACAATCATGCTCCTTGAGCTGTATCTCCTATGCTTCTATCTAGATCTCTCTGTGAGAGTAGAGGAAGAAGAAGAAGGAGAGCTCCTCGTGAGCAGAGAGGGGAGGAGACCTTCGGGGGCCTCCTCTAGAACGATCCCCCTAGTGCTCCTTATAAGGGGGAGCCCAGGGGACAAGACTTGTTCTCTACGCTTGGCATTTGTGTAGCATATTCCCAGCATCTTCTTTGATGCTCAGCATATGCCTTGGCATCTTTGGAGATGCCATGGCATATTCCTTAGCATATTCTTGATGCCCAGGGCATATTCTCTAGCATCTTCCTGATGCCAAGGGCATATTCCATACGCCCATGTGCCAGTCTGAGCCATGGGCGTCCCAAGACTGACACGAGACTGGTTGGCCTTGTCCCGAATTGATCCTATATCGTTGTAGATTTACATGTGCCTTATTGGGTGAATAAAGAGTCATCTGGGATGATTTACCTCGGCCCAGATGTCCTGTACGAGGTGAAGATTCGGCCTCCCTCCTGATTGACTCGGCCTGGGCCAAAAGAGGCCCAGCCGAGTCACTCCAGCGTTTTGCCGAGCTAGTGAAGACGACAGGCCGAGTTCTCCCTTCGTGGCCCAGGACGAATCATCCAAGATCGGCCCACCCGGGAAGCCTGGCGGGGCGTAGTGGCGATGCTGCTCGCGGTGGGCCGGATTGGTCCTTAGCCGGCCCACCCGGGGTTCCTCGTTGGCTCGTCACGAGGCAGTGGAGACGAAGCGCGGGAGCTGGGGGAGTCTTTGGCGCGGGAGCGAGGCGTTGGAGGGAGTGCGGGGAGACGGTTCGGCGCTGGGTCGAGTCGACGTTGGCGGGAGCGGAAGCGTCGGGGGCGACGTCTGGCGAAGGAGCTCCTGTGCTGATTCTCGGTGGGCCGAAGTGACTGAATTCGGCCCAAGCGAGATGATCCGGCCAGATTATTCCTGATTCAGCCTCTAGAGCCTAATTCGGCTCGTTCAGTATAGATCTGGTCCAGTTGGGGTGAGGACTGGGCTGACTTAGTGTTAACTCGGCCCAGATTAGTTTTTGCCTTTGTATTTCTCTATTTGACTCATATTGCATATCATTTTCTCATATATGTTTCTTATTGACTCACTTAATTCATCAACTCTGGGGTACCCGGGGGTACACCCCCGACATTAGTCCCCGAGGCTATGTGGGACTTGTAGAGTCGTGCATAGGCTTTATACTAAATATTCCAGAGTTGTTTATCCGGCCTATAGTCTTTTCATATATCATTGATTTCTGGCCCTCTAAGGTATTGGTTCATAACCCTTTTGGGCAAGTTTCTTGACTTCTGGCCTGCTTTGGCATTGGTTATAACCCCTTTGGGTAAGTTTTTGGACCTCTGGCCTTCTTGGGAATTGGTCATAACCTCTTTGGATAAGTTTTTGGACCTCTGGCCCTCTTGGGCACTGGTCATAACCCCGTTGGGTAAGTTTCTAGACTTCTGGCCTTCATGGGCTCTGGTCATAACCCATTTGGGTAAGTTTCTGGACTTCTGGCCTTCATGGGCACTGGTCATAACCTCTTTGAGTAAGTTTCTGGACTTCTGGCCTTCATGGGCACTGGTCATAACCTCTTTGGGTAAGTTTTTAGACCTCTGGCCTTCTTGGGCACTGGTCATAACCCCTTTGGGTAAGTTTCTGGACTTCTGGCCTTCATGGGCACTGGTCATAACCCCTTTGGGTAAGTTTATGGACTTCTGGCCTTCATGGGCACTGGTCATAACCTCTTTGGGTAAGTTTTTAGACCTCTGGCCTTCTTGGGCACTGGTCATAACCCCTTTGGGTAAGTTTCTGGACTTCTGGACTTCATGGGCACTGGTCATAACCCCTTTGGGTAAGTTTCTGGACTTCTGGCCTTCATGGGCACTGGTCATAACCCCTTTGGGTAAGTTTCTGGACTTCTGGCCTTCATGGGCACTGGTCATAACCCTTTTGGGTAAGTTTCTGGACTTCTGGCCTTCATGGGCACTGGTCATAACCCCTTTGGGTAAGTTATGAGTTCTGGCCTTATTGGGCACTACTCTTTTAACCCCTTTGGGCAAGTCATGAGTTCTGGCCTTATTGGGCACTGCTCTTTTAACCCCTTTGGGTAAGTTATGAGCTCTGGCCTTATCGGGAACTGCTCTTTTAACCCCTTTGGGTAAGTTATGATCCGAGTCATCTCATTCCAAATTCGAGTTACTTTACTCAATTTTGACTTATGTCTTAAGCCTGAGTCATCTGACTCAAATCCGAGGTATATGACTCAAATCCGAGTTATCTCATTCCAAATCCGAGTTACTTTACTCAATTTTGACTTACATCTCAAATCTGAGTCATCTGACTCAGATCCGAGGTATATGACTCAAATCCGAGTTATCTCATTCCAAATCCGAGTTACTTTACTCAATTTTGAATTACATCTCAAATCTGAGTCATCTGACTCAAATTCGAGGTATATGACTCAAATCCGAGTTATCTCATTCCAAATCCGAGTTACTTTACTCAATTTTGACTTACATCTCAAATTTGAGTCATCTGACTCAAATCCGAGGTATATGACTCAAATCCGAGTTATCTGATTCCAAATCCGAGTTACTTTACTCAATTTTGTCTTACATCTCAAATCTGAGTCATCTGACTCAGATCTGAGGTATATGACTCAAATCCGAGTTATCTTATTCCAAATCCGAGTTACTTTACTCAATTTTGGCTTACATCTCAAATCTGAGTCATCTGACTCAAATCCGAGGTATATGACTCAAATCCGAATCATCTGTTTGCCATGATATGACTTGATTTGGCGTGATGATGTTAATTTGCCTTTGATATGGATCCGAGATATAGATCCGAGATTAGGTTTTGGGATATGATAATAGGGCTAACCGCTAAGAGATCTGATTCGAGATGTAGATATGAGATATATATTCGAGATATGATAAGCTGGCCAATAGTCATCCGAGATATGGGATAACCTGGCAAGATGGTGAAATATCAATCCGAGTCATAACATAACCTGGCAATCTGGCGAACTGAATAAAGCTTTGGCCCGAATCAGAGATATGATCAGTACGCCGAGTCTGAATACAAATCCGAATTATAATATACCCTGGCAAGTTGAATCAAATGTTAGTCCGAATCAGAGACAATCTACTGAGCTGAGTTAAAGGTTAATCCGAAGCATAAATAAATTGACTCAAATTATATCCGAATCATCAATAAGCTGGCTGGTAAGCTGAGTTAAAGGATAATCCAAAGAATAAATAAACTGATTCAAATTCTGTCTGAATCATAAATAAGTTGACTCAAATCCTATCCGAATTATAAATAGGCTGACTCAAATCTTATCCGAATCATAAATAAGCTGACTCAAATTCTGTCTGAATTAGCAATAAACTGGCTGGTGGGATGAGTTAAAGGTCGGTCCAAAGCGTAAATAAACCAACTCAAATTCTATCTGAATCATCAATAAGCTGGCTGCCGAGCTGAGTTAAAGGTTAATCCAAAGCATACATAAACTGACTCAAATTATATCTGAATCATTAATAAGCTGATTCAACTTCTATCCGAGTTATAAATAAGCTGGCTGGTGAGCTGAGTTAAAGGTCAATCCAAAGCATACATAAACTGACTCAAATTCTATCTGAATCATCAATAAGCTGATTCAACTTCTATCCGAGTTATAAGTAAGCTGGCTGGTGAGCTGAGTTAAAGGTCAATCCAAAGCATACATAAACTGACTCAAATTCTATCTGAATCATCAATAAGCTGATTCAACTTCTATCCGAGTTATAAATAAGCTGACTCAAATACAGATATAAATCAACATAATGTTCTCTTAATCCAAAGGTGACTCTACGGATAAGTTGATTAGTCCCCAGGTTAAGTTATTTTCTCCCCGGGGTCAAGGATTGAGTGTAGGTGGCTGAGTTATCTGGCACTTACAGTATACTTGGAGAAGTTTTGGAGTGAGTCTTGCTAGGTCATACATGCCCTGCTGAGTTACCTGGTACTTACAGTAAGCTTGGAGTAGTGCTTGAGTCCTTCTTGCTGAGTCTTACCTGCTTTGATGAGTTAGACTTGGAGAGCCTCTGCGCTTACCTCTTTGTTCTCTATTGGCTTGGTGGAGCTGAATGAGCCCTATGAGGAAGAAGTTGATGAAGATGTTCCCGTCCGGATGGAAACCCAACCAACGCCACTAGAAGGCCCCACGGTGGGCGCCAAATGTCGTGGTGGTATCACGGCATATGCCATGGGTAGGCTAAAGTTGGGGCCGATGGACGTGGAGGAATCCGGGGAGGGATGATGAAGTGAAGACCGCATTCGTATGAACAAAGAGAAATACAATGTATATTGGATTGAAGCTCTCAAGTGGAGTTAACACCTCATTCTATACATCTAATCTCTTATAATCTGGCCATACTTGTGGCTACAATCATGCTCCTTGAGCTGTATCTCCTATGCTTCTATCTAGATCTCTCTGTGAGAGTGGAGGAAGAAGAAGGAGAGCTCCTCGTGAGCAGAGAGGGGAGGAGCCCTTCGGGGGCCTCCTCTAGAACGATCCCCCTGGTGCTCCTTATAAGGGGGAGCCCAGGGGACAAGACTTGTTCTCTATGCTTGGCATCTGTGTAGCATATTCCCAACATCTTCTTTGATGCTCAGCATATGCCTTGGCATCTTTGGAGATGCCATGGCATATTCCTTAGCATATTCTTGATGCCCAGGGCATATTCTCTAGCATCTTCCTGATGCCAAGGGCATATTCCATACACCCATGTGCCAGTCTGAGCCATGTGCGTCCCAAGACTGACACGAGACTAGTTGGCCATGTCCCGAATTGATCCTATATCGTTGTAGATTTACATGTGCCTTCTTGGGGTGAATAAAGAGTCATCTGGGATGATTTACCTCGGCCTAGATGCCCTGTACGAGGTGAAGATTCGGCCTCCCTCCTGATTGACTCGGCCTGGGCCAAAAGAGGCCCAGCCGAGTCACTCTAGCGTTCAGCCGAGCTAGTGAAGACGACAGGCCGAGTTCTCCCTTCGTGGCCCAGGACGAATCATCCTAGATCGGCCCACCCGGGAAGCATGGCGGGGCGTATTGGCGATGCTGCTCACGGTGGGCCGGATTGGTCCTTAGCCGGCCCACCCGGGGTTCCTCGTTGGCTCGTCACGAGGCAGTGGAGACAAAGCGCGGGAGCTGGGGGAGTCTTTGGCGCGAGAGCGAGGCGTTGGCGGGAGTTCGGGGAGACAGTTTGGCGCTGGGTCGAGTCGACGTTGGCGGGAGCGGAAGCGTCGGGGGCAACGTCTGGCGAAGGAGCTCCTGTGCTGATTCTCGGTGGGCCGAAGTGACTGAATTCGGCCCAAGCGAGATGATCCGGCCAGATTATTCCTGATTCAGCCTCTAGAGCCTAATTCGGCTTGTTTAGTATAGATCTGGTCCAGTTGGGTGAGGACTGGGCCGACTTAGTGTTAACTCGGCCCGGATTGGTTTTTGCCTTTGTATTTCTCTATTTGACTCATATTGCATATCATTTTCTCATATATGTTTCTTATTGACTCACTTAATTCATCAACTCTGGGGTACCCGGGGGTACACCCCCGACATGTAGTATGCTTAGACCTGCTATATATTGGGATGGGATACATGTTATGATTATATGATGAGTTGAAAAGATATATGTTTTATATAATAAAACAAGTACTCAATGAACCACCTGGGTGGATAAGGATACTCAAGTTTTGGACAAGGTGGCAACAAAAGGAACCATGTTTATATGGCCATCTCTTTTTGTATGTGCACTAGAAGAAAACCACCCAGGGACTTAGAGATTGAACATGTTTCTCGTACAGTGGCTTCCGTGTACAACCACATGCTAAATGGGCTCTGGCTTAGTCAACTAAATAGTGGAAGACCCATGCATTGGCATCTTCAGGTTAACTAGAATTGTGTAAGGGAACTTGAAACCCTACATTGGTGCCTGGATGACAAGCTAGCATTGTGTATTGGGAGGACTTCTATGGAAAGACTTTGTCACATTCTCAATCTGCCAGTACTCCATCTTGGTGAGTACTTATCCAGCGGCCACTGGTGGCATCAAGATGAGATTGTGTCATGTGGGTAAAGTGTACAACTTCTGCAGAAGATCAAATTCTAAGTACTTAGCCGTGTCCCCAGTTATGGACAATACTGAGAAACTAAGGCCTGAAGCTATGGAAGATCTCGACATTCCAATTTCTCAAAGTAAAACTTGATGGTGACAACAAGGGATTTGAAGCACTTGGAGTTTTCCAAGAAGTTCAGAAAGATTTGACAAAAGATCAAAACTATTTTGAAAGATAGGATAAAACTATATTGCTTTCTGCAAATGAGCCTAAACCCTACTTAGCCAAATATGCATGTAATGATAGGATCCACTTATTTCTACATAGTAGTGAAACTTGCCAATACAATTCAAATGTATTGACCCTTGTGGCTGCAACTTATTATGTTGCAGGTTTGTTTGATGTTAGTGAAGTTTGTTGAATAGGATTACAAGTCTACAACCAACATGATTGCCTGTGGCACTTTGAAGATGAAGGACTCCATGCTTTATTGATTTCTGCTGCAATGTAATGTGATAGCTAAATAATCTATGTAAGATGTAATAAATTATTTTATTCCTGGTTATAAAGTTATATTATGACCTTTGTTTCTTGATATTACATCTTAACTGTGGATGCTATCTATTGATCCAGGGACTAGCATTGTAAACACAGGGATCTCTACCTTATTAAAGGTTGGGAACCTTACAGATGGTATCAGAGCACTGTGTTGCCTGTAGGATTGTAACCCTAGGATTGGACAAAACCCCTTAGAAAAATAGGAGTTGTTTTTGTTCCGAAACTTATTTACAAACAATCTTGTAAACTCTTTCCTCAACCATTTTGATTTTGATTCTACATCTCTTCTATTTCAAACTTGATGGACAAAGCCTACCCCATGGCCAAAGACTTCACCATGTGCAAAATATTTCATCAACTCTAATGACTTCAACATCTTCAAGTGACTTCAACTTTAGTTTCACCAAGGACTTCAACTTAGACATCACTAAGGACTACAAGTGAAAACCAAGAGACATTAGATTGCCTACCAAAGACATTGATATCAAATTAGAATATGGATCATATTGACCTATGATATTATTTCAAGAAAACTTGTTGTTTCCTTCAACTCATGAGTTAAGCTCATAAGTTGTTAAGTAAATAGTTGCTTGTTGATTGCTTGATTGAACTTGGTTGGTTCTGAGTTCTGTGTTAAAACTTCTTAAAAACCTATCCATCATTACTCATCCCTATCAAACCAACAGATGCCTCCCCGTCTTGCCAACCCCAACCAAAACAACAACATCACTCCTGAGATGCAGCAGATGTTGACAGCTCAGACACAACTGATGCAGGAGATGACCACATTCATACAGAATCAGAACAACAACAACAACAACAATCAGAATAATCCTCCAGCACTTGACATGCTCACCAAGTTTCTGAAACTTAGGCCTGCAAGGTTCTCTGGAACAACTGATCCAATGGAAGCCAATGACTGGTTACATTCAGTGAACAAGGACTTAGTGACTGTTGGCTGCATCGATGAGTAAAAAGTAAGGTTTGCAGCATTTCTACTTGAAGGACCAGCAGCAACATGGTGGGACAACTTTCAGATCACCACTCCCCTTGAAGATGTAACTTGGGATATTTTTGAGGATGGATTCAGAACAACTCACATCTCACCTGGAGTGATGTACTTGAAGAAAAAGGAGTTTCACAATCTGAAATAGTGTCACCTCAGTGTGGCTGAGTATATTGAAGAATTCAACAATCTGGCACGCTATGCACCGGATGAAGTTGACACAGATGCTAAGAGAGAAGAAAAATTTCTTGAAGGACTTAATGATGAGTTGAACCTGCAGCTAGCTGTTTCCTATGTCCCAACTTATCAATCACTCTGTGACAAAGCCACCATTTTGGAAAACAAGATGAATCAAGTTGAGAACAGAAAGAGGAAACATAAACTCAAGAATCACTCAGGATCATCAAAAAAGAAGCATTCATTCAAAAAGAGCAAGGAAGACTCTGAATCACATCAGTATCACCACAACAACAATGGACGTGATAATAATGGAAATGATACTAACAATGGAGAGTACCTTGGTCAGAACCAACATGACACTTACAGGAAGAAAGATATTAGCCAGTTGCAGTGCTATAATTGCAAGGAACTTGGACACTATGCATCAGACTGTCCTGAGAAGAAAAAGAAAAAGGATGCTAGAAGAGCCAGTGGAAATGATTCCAATGTGACCCAGAAAGGACATGTGAACCACATTGACATGGATGGAAACTTTGAAGAGATAGAAGAAGTGGATGTCAGAAACTAGTTAACTCAGAAGAGTCAAATAAGGATTCCTTGTCAGGATATCAAGTGTTGAACCATAGTCAAGTGAACCATCAATGTAACCCTATGAGACTTTCTTTTAAGGGTGGTAGTACCCTAGTTGTCTTCAAGCCAACTTGTAACCTCTAGCCTTCCCAAATCTCGGGACGAGATTTATTTTAAGGGTGGTAGCCTGTCACATCCCAAAATTTTCCAAATTTTGAAATGTGAAAAATAAATAAACAAATAAACAATTGTTGATTTTTAGGGTGAGAAGAAACTTTTTGATTCCAATTGGAAACATCAAAACCTAATTTGGTCAAATAAAATCCTAAAAGGATTTAAAAAGATAAACAATTAATAAACAAAGTTATGATAGTTGGAATTACTATTTTGGATCTTTTAATAAAAAGATTTGGTTTTTCAAAAGAAAAGGTGGAATTATAAATAAGGATTATTTTCTAGAGCCAAATTAAATCTTGGCCAAGCTTTTGAAATAAAATATTTCTCTTTGATAAAAAGAGTAAAGGATTATTGAAATAAAATAATGAGGATTTATTAATATCCAATTTTATTAAAGTAAAGGCTTTTCCATTTTAAATAAACACTAAAACTTGTTAATTTATTTTAAAATGAGATTTACAAGTGTTTTATATTTTCAAAGAAAACCTACTTATTTTAAAGAAATGGTTTTGATATTGTTTAGATTTCAAATAGATTTTTTAAATAAATAAAATCCTATTTGAATTAATGACTAAGGTTTATTTATTTAATTATTAATGGATCCTAAAAAGAATAAAAATTATTTTGTTTTGGACTTTGATTTATGTTGGTAAACAAAATTAAAATCTACACAAAGTTTGGCAAAGGTTTGAATTCATTTGGGTGTTTGAATTGTTTGAATAAAATCAAAACAGAAATTCCAAAAGGAAAAAGAAAAAGCTTCAGTATAAAAAAAGTGAAACGAACCAACCCAACCCAACAGGCCCAGCAGCCCAGCAGCGCAGCCCACCAGCTCTCACCCACTGCGAAATGTTTTTCACCCGGAAAAGAACCCACCCAATCACTGAGCGCTCGGTCCCACACTTTCTCTCCCTCTCTCGCTGTCAGCACGGCCCCACTTGCACGCAATCATCTTCAACACCACGACCACGTCGCCCTGCCGTTGCTGCCGATTAACTCCGGCGTTGAATTCGCGTTGATGGCGGCCTTAAATCCTCCAGTGACCACACGTGTATAAGCGCCCCTCTCCGCTCTCCCTTTCCCCCCAAACAGCGCCTCCCCTCTGCCCCTAGGCTGCTCTAATTGCGAGCTCGAGCCCTCTCTGCTCTGATGAGCTCCTCCGTCGATTCCAGCGAGAACAGTCTCCCCCTCGGCCCCTGCTTCACACGGATTTCATCAGCAGCCTCTTGCGCACCTTCCTGTGCCAACCGCTTGACCTCGCCCGCTCCACAACGACGACAACCTCGATTCTGAACACCACCGGTGTCTGCCATTACTCCGACGAACCTTCTAGGTAACACCAGACCGCCCCGAACTCGCTAGTTGATGCTCCCATGATCCCCAGAACAGTGCGCGTCTAACCGTACCTTCTGTTTGCCTTAGGGCGATCTGCAGCCTCACCTCCGACAGCAAACAGAGCCGCCCAACACCGACGCCGTCTCCAGCGAGCAATCGTCGTCGTTCCTGAGCGCCCCTCGCCAAGCCAACGCCACCTCGAGCTTCGCCAACTCTCTGCGAGCACGGTGATCATCCCCGTTACCTCTCTTGCGTCATGTACCGCCGGCTCCGCCGCAACCCGAGCGTGCGCCGCCAGTCGCCGCCGCTAGCGCCGCTCGCTTTTGGTCAATGCGTTGTAGTCCATAGGATCTAGATCCAAAGGGTCAGATTAGATCATAAGCGAAAGGGTATGCGTCCATCTATGCCACACGATCTCACTTAAATCCTACGGTCCACAGAGCTCAATCCGTGTGAACCGGTATCGTCCAGTAAGAACATGACGCGTGGCACTGAATTGTTTAAATAGACAGAAACATTTCTATTTGTTGATTGAATTTGTAAATGGCATAACTTTTGATCCACACGTCCAAAATTTGCAAATTTTATATCAATGGATTCAGCAGAACAAGTACTTTGCAACCATGTTTTTTGTTTAATGTTTTGCTTCTGTAAAATTGGTTGTAATTGCAGAAACATGTGTAGGCTTATTATGAATATAAAAATTGTTCTAGATATAATTTTAATGTGAAATCTTTGCAAAATGGTTTGTTTTGAACCTACTGACCCTAGGAACCAACTTATGGATTTAAAAATGTATTTTGTGAAGTTTAGGAATAAATATTTGAATTAGCACATTTCTAGTCAAATAAAAATATTGTTTTTAGTTTAGAAATGATTTTTGAGTAAAACCTTTGGGAAATGATTTGATTCAAACCTTATGACCCTAAACACCAAGTTTTGAGAATTAAAATATATTTGGTGAACTCTTTAAAGAATATTGCTTTACTAAAAGCATTTTCAACCACATAAAATATTGATTTGATTTAGAAATGGTTTATAGATAAAACCTTTTGCAAATGGTTTTACCACTTTAGTAAATGACCACTTTTTGAACTTTATAATGTTTAGAGCCTAGTAGAAACCACTTTTGCAAGTAAAACTATCTTTTGCATGCTTGCATGCATGACCTTGTTTCTATTATTTTATGTGTGATAAATTGGTTGGAATGATAGTTGAATTTGTGTTTGCTTGATTGAATTGTAGTGAAGTTAGAAGAGTGTGATATTTGCAAGATCAAGAAGT
The DNA here is from genome assembly GCA_023614405.1 of Avena insularis. Lineage (NCBI taxonomy): Eukaryota > Viridiplantae > Streptophyta > Magnoliopsida > Poales > Poaceae > Avena > Avena insularis. The sequence continues at coordinate 20,572,546 of CM042689.1, read as the reverse complement.
GAACCATCATTCTCTACTAAAAAGGCAAGTGACACTATCATCCATGTCCTACTATTTTCATTACACTTAGTGGATTTTGTAACATGCATGGAAAGGACTACTATATTTTATGTTATGCTAAATCCTAATAGGATACCCTTATATCTCCGTTAGTGGAAACATTGTAGTTGTAGTATGCTTAGCCCTACTATATATTGGGATGGGATACATGTTATGATTATATGAAGAGTTGAAAAGATATATGTTTTATATAATAAAACAAGTACTCAATGAACCACCTGGGTGGACAAGGATACTCAAGTTTTGGACAAGGTGGCAACAAAAGGAACCATGTTTATATGGCCATCTCTTTTTGTATGTGCACTAGAAGAAAACCACCCAGGGACTTAGAGATTGAACATGTTTCAGACAAAGGGCTTCCGTGTACACCACATGCTAAATGGGCTCTGGCTTAGTCAACTACATAGTAGAAGACCCATGCATTGGCATCTTCAGGTTAACTAGAATTGTGTAAGGGAACTTGAAACCCTACATTGGTGCCTGGATGACAAGCTAGCATTGTGTATTGGGAGGACTTCTATAGAAAGACTTTGTCACATTCGCAATCTGCCAGTACTCCATCTTGGTGAGTACTTATCCAGCGGCCACTGGTGGCATCAAGATGAGATTGTGTCATGTGGGTAAAGTGTACAACTTCTGCAGAAGATCAAATTCTAAGTACTTAGCCGTGTCCCCGGTTATGGACAATACTGAGCAACTAAGGCCTGAAGCTATGGAAGATCTCGACATTCCAATTTATCAAAGTAAAACTTGATGGTGACAACAAGGGATTTGAAGCACTTGGAGTTTTCCAAGAAGTTCAGAAAGATTTAACAAAAGATCAAAACTATTTTGAAAAGATAGGATAAAACTATATTGCTTTCTACAAATGAGCCTAAACCCTACTTAGCCAAATATGCATGTAATGATAGGATCCACTTATTTCTACATAGTAGTGAAACTTGCCAATACAATTCAAATGTATTGACCCTTGTGGCTGCAACTTATTATGTTGCAGGTTTGTTTGATGTTAGTGAAGTTTGTTGAATAGGATTACAAGTCTACAACCAACATGATTGCCTGTGGCACTTTGAAGATGAAGGAATCCATGCTTTATAGATTTCTGCTGCAATGTAATGTGATAGCTAAATAAGCTATGTAAGATGTAATAAATTATTTTATTCCTGGTTATAAAGTTGTATTATGACCTTTGTTTCTTGATATTACATATTAACTGTGGATGCTAGCTATTGATCCAGGGACTAGCATTGTAAACACAGGGATCTCTACCTTATTAAAGGTTGGGAACCTTACAGTCATCTTGTTATAAAATTGTTAATAGTGGGCTTGAAGGTTTTAATCCCACTATTTCTGAGCTTGATAGAAATTATGTGTTTATAGAAGCATGCTTTATGTGATAGTTATATTGTTGAGTTTATTCATGAGGCTACTGAAAATTATTATGAGAGAGGAAAATATGGTTGTAGAAGTTTTCATGGTACTGAAACACCTCTCTATGTGCTGAAAGTTTTGAAGTTACTCTTGTTTTATCTTCCTATGCCTGTCACTTTGTTCTTTGTGAATTTATTTGCGTACAAGATTCCTATGCATAGGAAGTGGGTTAGAGTCAAATGTGTTTTGAATTTGCTTCTTGATGCTCTCTTTTACTTCAACTCATAGTTCTTATGTGAGCATCTTCTCAAACTATCAAGCCTAGCTAAAAGACATTAAAGAAAGAACTCTTGGGAGATAACCCAAATTTATTTCAGTAAGTTTTCTTTTGTTGAGTCTTGGAAGTTATTGCCTCTTTAATAAACTCTCCTTATCCTTTTTGTGTGGTATTTGTGCCAACAATAACCTCTAATGAGAGAGAAGTAAGATTTAGGGAAGTTCCTGTCCCGAAACAAAATTCCGTGCTTCACTGTAAAAATTCGTGAAAAATTCCAGTACGTCGGATTGAGCTGTAATTTTTTGAGAATATGACCCAGGTTATTATATAACTTTTGTTAGTTTAACACTTTTCGATTTGAGCAACATAAGGTCTTCGAAAATATTGGTTTTTACCTGCTGGTCTATTTTGACAGATTTCTGCCATTATTTGCATTTGCCTCTTAATCATTTCTTTTTGAGTTCTCTTTGATCACTTGAGCTTTTAAAAGGAATTGCTACAATAGCTTTTGTTTTAGTGAAAGTTTTACTTGTGTTGAAACTAAACCCAAAGTCTTATTTTCTTGAATTCACTAATGTTGCTAATGAAGATTGTATGAAGTTTTGTATGAAGGAACTTTTCAAGTGTAGGGGAAGAATGATATGATGAGATGAAGTATGGACAAAAGCTAAATCTTGGGGATGCCACCCGTGTCACTCCAATAAATATTCAAGAGGTACAAGCGTCAAAGCTTGGGGATGCCCAAGGCATCCCCTTCTTCATCAATAAAAATCTCAGGTCTTTTTTTCTAGACACTTTATTTTTATTGCTTCGTGCACTATTGTGTTGTTCTTGGAGCATGTTTGTTTTTGATCCAATAAATTAGTTGGACCCCTGCATTCTCATTTTGTTTCAAATAAGTTGATTGGTGTTGGAAAAGAGTAGAAAGTTTCGTGCTTATAATGGTACAAAAGGAAGCTTGTTTTGACTGTGGCCTAGACTTTATCATGTCATGTTGTATGTTGATTTGACCATATGCTTAGTGATTATTGCTGTAGAATGACTTGTTCCAAACAATTGAGGAATCTTAATGTGCCTTGAAAGAATCATGCGTTGTTTTAGCATAAAAAAGCATAATATTGTGGTATTATCCTTTGATGCTTTATTTGGGTTGACTTGGCACATGCTCACACCATGTAATGACTATGAACCAGTCACCCAAGCCTCTATGATCATTTAGTTTTTGACTTGTGATACCACTTTATGCTTTGATTGATAATGTTTTGCTACTTTGCATGATTATGGCTATTAATGCTCTCTTAGTTGGTCGCTCCTAGTCTTTTGCTAGCCTCCACTTGTACTGAGTAAGCTCTACTCATGCATCCAACTCCCAAGAAACCAAGTTATTCCAAAGAGTCCACTATAAATTCCTATGCATGGTGTGTTACACCATTCCAAGTATATTCATGTTTTTATCTATCTTCCAAATTAAACTTGTTATGTGAAAATTAGTGATTAAAGCTCTCACAAACTTGATGGCACACTTTATTTCTTGCACCTAATAAACTTGAACCATTGTTCCCATCTATGTTGCTTATATGCTTGCAAATTATAAGTTGTGAATTAGCAGAACCATGTTTTCATGCGGAACACTTTCAACATTGCACTTATTCTATTCAGTTGATATCATGTTCTTTTGTTTATGGATCCCGGCGGTGTGAAATAAAAGGGGAGCTTGTAAGCTCATGGAGTTTGTATATGTGTTAGATAAACGCCTGGGCGGCTAGCCTAAGCCATGCCTAATCATGGTGGAAACTTGCAGCATAACCATAATGAGCATTTTGTGAAGCATCCTCAATAAAAACCTATGCAAATAGCAAATAAAAAGATCGCTGAGATGCTCACTGTATGTTGCCTTGTCATTTTGATATGGGATAGCTCCTGTGTCATGGGGCAAGGGGTACCCCGTTGGCGGTTCTCTATGATACACATATACTTACAATGGCAAGAACTTACTTATGACCAAAGTTGAGTAGCATGAGGTTCAGTACTCGTAAGCAAGGGGCATGAGATTTTCAACTTATAGCTTGTCAAGCATATACTCATATTTGTTGTCACTTTAACCTTAATCACTTCAAGATGCTTGTGATAGGGGCAATGAGAGCTGAAAGCTAATAAGTACCATAATTTTTGGAAGCTCTTTATGAAACTTGAAATCCCTGCTTCCCTTTGTGAAGGGCCTTTCTTTTTACTTTATGTTGAGCCTCCATATTCTATCTTTATGCACCAATTAAGAGAGCTTAGTTGTCATTCTTAGTTTAATGTGCATTGTCCCAAAACTTATTGATTGATTCATAATGTTGATAATGCTTGTTCTTAAATTATTTGTATCTAGTCACTCTTATGAACTTTGAAGGTGTCCTATGCATTTATGTTTTGCTACTTGATGTCGCCCGGTGTTGACATGTGCGGTGACCCAGCATACAACTGCATGTGTAGTACACTATAGTCGTTGACATGACATCCACAGAACACTGTTCCGTAATATCACATCCCTCAGAGTGGTACAATAGAAACATTGCGGGTCCATATTACAAACATACACACATTATTATTATTACAATACCAGAAGTTCAAGACTTCAAAATATTCAACTTACAAACCAAGTATAAAGTGTTTCAGCGGAAGTTTAAAGTAACAACTTCATCTCAGAGTTGAGCTCAACATCTTATTATATAAGGTTCGTGCTGCTCGGCTCAATTGGTTTCTAATAACTAAGGCAACTATCTGACTCGTTGCCGTCCACTCCATATCGGATCTCGTAGTCCACTCCTTCAACACCGCCTGACAGGTCAGGCTCCTCATAAAATACATCATCTTGACATTCTGCTGCATACATTGGAGTATCTTCTGGATCCTCAGAGTCTAAGCAGGGGATCAAAGGAAAGGGTGAGTAACAGTGTTACCCAGCAAGTTCATTATATGCAAGGTAGGAAGTTTGATGATCTAACTACCACCTCGGACTATAAGTCCTCGGTGCTATGAAATTTTCGTAAATCTTTCTTCAAAGATTGATTTTATTGTGAAAATCTATGCCCATCAGCCTTCACAGGTTTACTAGAACTTTCATGGAGTTCCTTTCCTGCCGCATTCGTATCTCCTTCCCAGAACAGGGATTAACAAGTTACAGTTCTTACACTCTACAGACGTGCGTTACTTTACCCATGAGAGATCTACTCCTTGTTGCACAACCGGACGTACTTTCCCGTCCACAATTCCATGATGTGGGGCCTAGTAGGTGATCCAAGCCAATCAATGCCCCCTTCGCGACCCCGCATGCCTCCTTGGTGTACACCATGCCCACCCATTGAAATACGGCAATGATTTGTACAAACCATTAGATGCCAGAACTATCGTGGGAAGATGAGGGTTCCCACCCATATGCTGCATATACTCTACGAATTACCAATTAATGCACGCTACGAGGATAACAGCCACGACCTGCACATCCGGCTACATGCGAGAGGAAGAAGATACAGCTGACTTCTTCGTCCCATTCCAAATCTCATGATTAACACGTAATATACGACGCTAGAATCACTGATGTCAGGGGTTGTTAAATTCCTAAATGATTATCATTGTTGCCAATAGAACCCTAAGTTCTATTGCTTCTCTATATCATCACTTAGGATGATATCATCATTTTATTTATTTAAGAAAATACTATTTTCTTTCCTTGAAACATAGATGATAACACACAATTTATAAATACTTTGGTAAGGACTCTTCAAAAGGACATGAGCAAGTGATGAACTTGCCTTGTGATTGCAAGGTAGTGAAGTCAGATGCTTGCACTGGACCTTGAGCTTCTATGTCTATAAAACATCATTATTGCCCGGTAATGACAATATTTAAAGAAGCAAGAATGGATATGCATAGTAATGTAATGCATTATTTCTTATTTATCTTTTTTGTGTGTTTTACCCAATATTTTAGTTTCTGGAATTTTCTTCAAGTAGTAAAGAAATTCATTTTAAAGAATAATCTTTCATATTTTATAAATATACATTCAATATATATATTAATATAGTTAAAGATAAAAATCTTTATTTAATATAAACTCGTGTATTTATTTGTTTAATAATTCTTTTATGAACTAAAATTTAAATAAAATAGAATTTCTTTTGGTAACTCTAAATATTTATTTAGAATTTTTGTAAAATACAATAACAACAAAATATAATATACGTGATTTTTATTTATTTTTATCCTTTTTCTTTAAATTTATAAAATTCCATCAGGAATATATACATTATAAAATTATTAATAATTTATTTTTGTTTATTAAAAGTAGTTTATTAATTTAATTTAATAGGTTGATTTATTATGAATCTAAAAATATATTATTTGTAATTTTCAGACCTCTATTTCATTTTCTAGAATTTATTAAGTTCTAGGGGTATTTTGGTATTTTATTAATTAGTAAAATTTCCTTTTAGCATTTTTGGGCCAACCATTGGGCTTTTGGGCCAAACTGGTCCCAAGTGGCTAAGTCAAAATCCCTCTCCGAAGGGGTTCTGACCCTAACGGCCCAACTCTCTGCCTCTCCCTCTCTCGACCTTATCTCTTCTCCTCCTTGACCCCGTAGTTGCTAGCACCGCCGTTGTGCGATGCCCGCCGCCATGGTCCTTCCTGGCCGCCGCCGTGGTGCATGGAGAGGTTGTTGACCACACTCTTTCATTTGGTCCAACTCGATTTGGTTCTAGGGTACTCCTGCGGCCAGTCTAGCCCTGTCCCGGACCCTAGAGTTTGCGGTTGTGCTGTTGACGCTGCCGCTGATGCTCTAGTGGTGCTGGTGAGGTGATCGTGCGTCCTCGCGTGCTGCTGTGGCCGCCGCCACGGCTAGGTGCGGGTTGCAGCGCCCTCTGGGGTGCTCCCCGTGCCACCGTGCTCTCGTTGGCTCCTCTGCTTCCTCTTATATTCTCCAGCGAGGACCACATGTGAGTTGGTTCTGGGTTAATACCCATGCCTCTATTGTCTCTGGGTATATCTTTGTGTAACTAGTGGCCATCCTTCATTAGGGTTCATACTGGTTCTGGGTTTATCCCTGGTTCTAGGGTTAATCCTTCTGTGTACTTGTAAGATGATGATTTTGATCTGGTAGTGATGCCTAGTGAGGATTGTGCTCACTGCACCTCAGTGCTTGCTGTCAAGCTTTGATTATCTGATGTTGTTGTTGATCTAATGTTTTTGTTGATCTGATGCTATTGTTGATCTGATGCTAGTGGTTCATAGTGTTGCCTCTAATTAGTGATTAAGTTTGGTTAACCTAATGGCATAATTGTGAAATCTGGTTGGTGAAATGGATGCTTAGTGTGTTCATCTACTATCAGTACTTTGATACTGACAGTAACACTGTCAGTGGTGATTCACTGCATCAGTGGGTGTTGGTATGTATGCTTATCAATAGACTGAACTTAATCATTGGAGTCTAATGATACTTTGAAGATAGATGGATATGTTAGATGATCTCTGAGTGTAATCTCAGGGAAATGATATCAATAGCTTGCCACTTTCCTTATGGTAACTTGTTAATGGTTTGGTTTGGTTGATAGAGTCTGCTCTTGTGACACCATTTTGCTATGGCACACAAGTTGTGATTCTACTACTGGCTTTTCTTTGGTCAGTGCTTAAGATTGGATAAATGCAAAAATAAGTCGAAAGCTTCTCTTGATATTTATGCCTATGATGTTGGTCTGAGGCTCTAGGAACTAGATTCATATCTTACTGTCTCTTTTAAATATGCTAAAGTATCATGGTTGCTCATTGGATCCTGGATCCTAGTTGGCTAAGATGATTGGTTTGCTTATAGCTTAATGTTGGTGCACAGTGTTTATGAAATCTGAGGTGCTACTCCATTTGGAGATGTGCCCATATTTTATAAGTTATATGAACACTTGTTGGGATAAATAAATGGTTTTGGTATCACCAGATCTATGATGCTGGTCTGAGATTCTGGTGGATTTGGTAGAGTTTTATTCTGAACTTTATATTTCAAATCCTCTAGGATAGGTTCACCCCACTTGGGTGATCACTAAGAGGTTAACTCTAAATCAACACATGCTTTTCTGTTTGGATAAGATGAACAAAATATGTGGATGTTTTATGATACTCACCACAACAGTTGATGATTGTGGTGGTTGTTGGTTGATATGTGGCTTGATCTTGTTGATTATGTTGCTGGCCTGATCTTGTCCTTCACCTCCTGGTGTTGCTCCTGCTACTTCTGGTTCATGTGCTTGTGTCACATCCCAAGATTTTCCAAATCTTGTAATGTGAAAATAAATGAATAAAATAAAACCTTGTTTGATTTTCAGGGCCAGAAGAAACTTTTTGAATTCAATTGGAACTTCAAACCAAGTTGGATCAAATAAAATCCTAAAGGGATTTAAAAAGTTAAACATTTATTAAAGGAAAATAAAATATTTTGGATTGCTATTTTTGAATCTTTCAAATAAAAGGTTTTGGATTTCAAAAGAAAAGGTGAATTTATAAATAAAGATTATTTTATAAAACCAAATTAAAACCTTAGCAAAGGCTTATTTAAATAAAATAATAGAGATTTAATATCCAAGTTTTTTATTAAAGAAAAGGCTTTTCCCCTTTCAAATAAAACTTATTTGTTTATTTTAAAATAAGTTTTCCAAATATTTTATATTCTCAAATAAAACCTACTGATTTGGTTTTGAAAATATTTGGGCTTCAAAATGGAGTTTTAAAATAAACATCAAATTCTATTTTGATTTAATAACAATGGTCTATTTACTTAATTAACAATGGACCTAAAATAAAATTATTATTTTGGTTTTGGAATTTTTGGTTTATGTTACTGAATAGAACCAAATTCAAAGTTTCAAAGTTTGGTGATTGTTTGAATCAATTTGAATGATGTTTGATAGTTTAAAAATTCAAAACAGAAAAGGAAAAACAATTTGGAAGAAAAAAATAAGGATCTGGACTCAGCCCAGTTGCCAAGCCCAATAGGCCCAGCAAACAGCCCAGCTCCCCTCCCCGAAAGAAAACGGTTCGCACCAACTCGCAAACCCACAGAGAGACTGACTGATGGACCCTCCCCTCCTTTCTTTTCCCACTGCTAGGTAGACCCCACTCCTCCTGTTCTTCCTTCTCACCTGCGCGACTCCTTCTTCCTCCCCTCGACACCGTTCCTGCCGATGATTTTGCGGCCTTAATTCGCCTTAATGCGACCACCGTTACCTGCTTTGATCACGCAGGCTTAAACGCTCATGTCTCCTCTCCACTTCCCCTCTGTCGCCCCATCTCAACGCGCTCCCAGACGCCCCAATTCTTCCCCAAGCTCCTCTCTCCGACCCTCCTCGTCAATTTCCAGCCGAAGCCGCCACCCCTTGCCTCCTCGAGCACGCTTAGCAGATTCTCCACTCCTGACACATCCCCCGTGTTTTCGTTCAACCATGGCGCCTGTAACACCGTCTTCGACAAGCTCTGACAACGCCGCCGTCTGTCTCGTCCCCGTCGAACTCCCCCGGTAAGCCTTGACCACCCCTAGCCTTTCCATGGATGCTCACATCATCTCCAGCTCAGTCCGCGTCTAACCGTACCATCCATATGCCCTGGGGTGAACTGCAGCATCTCCCCGTCGTCAACCAGAGCCGTCAGACGACCGTGCAAACTCCGGCGAGGAATTCCTCCTGCCCTCGCGCGCCCCTTGCCACGCCGACCATACGACGAGCTCCCCCAGGCCTCTGCAAACGCGGTGAGCTTAGTCCCTCCCTTTTTCGCTTCCTGCCTCGCCAGCGCCGCCACCATCTGGCCGCTCCGCCGCTCACCGTTGATCTTGCGCCGCCAGTTTCTGGCTAGTAGATAGGAACCGTTAGATTCAGATCGAAGAGACGAGATAGATTCACTTAACAGCGAAAGGGTATGCGCCCTGCGCCGTGCGATCTACCTAGATCCTGCGGTCCATGTTGCCGATCCGGCCGAACCGGTATCGTCCAACCAGAACGCGACGCGTGGCCAGCTCTAGTTTAAAACAGAAATTTGAAAATAGATTTGTTTGTGATTTTCAAACCATTGTAACTTTTGATCCACACGTCCAAAAATTGCAAATTTGGTATCATTGGAATCAGTAGAAGAAACCCTAGCCAAGCATGCCCTTGGTTTAGCAAATAGTATCTGTTAGAGTGTTTGTTTTTGCAGAAACATTTGTATGCTTGTTAAGGATGTAAAAATTGTTTAAAAATGAATTTGGGGTTAAAATCTTTTGTAATTGGATTGATTTGAACCTACTGACTATAAGAAACACTTTGTGGATTCAAAAATGAATTTGGTGAAACAAAATAATGATTCTTTGATTTAAAACCATTTCTAGTCAAATAGAAATGTGGTTTATTTGTTAAAAATGATTTTGAAGGAAAACTTTTGGGAAATGTTTTGTTTTAAACTCTCTGACCCCAAACACCAAGTTTTATGGTTTGAAAACATATTTGGTGAACCCTATAGGCTAATGCCTTAGTAAAAATATTTCTACACCACATAAAATGATATTTTGTTTTGAAAATGGTTTAGGAAAAGAAATCCTTTTGCAAATGACTTTGCCTCTTGACAAAATGACCATTAGGTATTTTCAAATGTTTATGACCCATTAGGAACCACTTTTTCAAACAAAACAAAGCTTGGCATGCTTGCATGCATTACTTTGACTTTGTCATTTTATGTGATGTTTTGCTTGATTGGTAGATTGAGTTTGTACCTTGCTTGATTGAATTGTAGTGACTTGAAGAGTGTGATTGTTGCAAGGACAAGGAGTGAACCCATACTCTACCAAAAAGGCAAGTGATGCTTCATACTCTTTATCCCATTACTTTCTCTATGCATTAGTGATTTCTCTAAGTAAACTTGCATGGAATTTTGCTAAGTGTAAACTTTGCTATAGGAAAACTAGTAGATGAAACCTTAGTGGAAATCTTCCTAAGTTAAGATTCCTATTACTATCAAGCTTAGCCTAGCTAATAGAAAACATGTGTGGAATATATATTCACACTATGGAAAAATAATCTAAGTCTGAGGACTTGGTTTTTGTTTAATAAAACAACTAAGTTAATGAATCACCTGGGTGGAATGGTAATTGCTTGGTGGTTTTTGGTTGAGTGGTTACACAAGGCCAGGGGACTGGTGAACCTTGTGTATCTCACTTGTGGATTGCCACCCAGGAACAAAGAGATTTGAGATGTCAAATGTTGAGAAGCTTCAAGTGCAACCACTTGGCAATATGGGCTCTGCCATGATCATATAGGTTGCAAGAACTTAGCCATATGGACAGAGGGTGGTAGTGTTTGATAGGTTGGAACGCGCCCATTTTGGTCTAAGGGAAGGCTTCTGAAAGATCTTGTCTTGGGAAACCAAGTCTTGTGGGGAAAGTGCACCACCTCTGCAGAGTGTAAAATCTAAGTACTTAGCCATGTCCCTGGTAAAGGACAATTTGAGCATCAAGACATGGAAGCAATCAAGGATCTCATCATTCAAATTTCTAAGTTAAAATCTTGTGGTTTGAACAAGGGTTGTTTGAAATCTTCAATCTTTGATTGAGAGATGCCTTGGTTAAAGGATCTTCAATCTTTGATTGAGAAAAATGATTTTGTCAAAGCAAAAACTTAGTATTTTCAAATGTTAAGGAAAAATCTATTTTGAGCAATGCAAGCCTCAACTCCACTTAGCCAAATGCATATAGATGATAGACTCCACTATACTACCATAGTATCACTTGCCAATACAATTCAAATGTATTGACCCTTGTGGCTGTAACTTGTAATGTTGCAGGTCTGATTGTTTTTAGTGAAGATTGATTGATTAGGATTACAAAGTCTACAACCAACATCTGCCTGTGGCACTTTGAAGATGAAGGACCCCATGCTTATAGATTTCTGCTGCAATGTAAATGTAATAGCCAAATGAGCTATGTAAGATGTAATAAAAATTATGTTATTCATGGTTATAAAGTTGTATTATGACCTTTGTTTCTTGATATTACATCTTAACTGTGGATGTTAGCTATTGATCCAGGGACTAGCATTGTAAACACAGGGGACTCCACCTTATGTTGTATAAAGGTTGGGACACTCCCTCTACAGATGGTATCAGAGCATTGTGTTGCCTGTAGGATTTGTAAACCCTAGGATTGGACAAAAACCCTTAGAAAAATAGGAGTTGTATTTTGTTCCAAAAACTTATTTACAAAAACTTGTAAACTCTTTCCTCAACCATTTTGGTTTCAACTCTACATCTCTTCTATTTTCAACTTGATGGAAAAACCTACCCCATGACCAAAGACTTCACCATGTGCAAAGGACTTCTTCAACACTTTCAACTCTAATGACTTCAACTTCTTCAACTCTAATGACTTCAACATCTTCAGCATTTTCACCAAGGACCTCCAACTTGGATATCACTAAGGACTACAAGTGAAACAAGGAAATCTTACTCAAGATTTAGAGACTGAGGGAATGCAAAAGTTAGAAGGAGCCTACATCATTTGAAGTATTGCAACCAAGAGATTTTCTCAAGGAAACCATGATCTCATACAAGAAGAATCAAGAAGGAAAGAAAGATCACAAGTGAACCATATAGATGGACCACCATAATTTAGTTAAGTCAAACACACCAACTTATGTGGTGTAACAAAAATATTTTGTTGCCTAAAAATGTGCTTGAACTTTGTTGATTGAGTGAAATGTTTGTTTGTGATTGCTTGCACATTGCTTGTGTGAATTGTGATGTGTGTGATTAGAAAATTTTCCTTAGAAATATCTTGCCTATTCTAATCTCCCTTCAACCCAAACAGATGACTACCCCAAAAGACTCCAAAGTTGATGACATCAACACCGACCAAGAGGACAGCATGAAAGAGCTCATAGCAACTCAGAACCAGTTGAACCAAGTGACAGCTCAGTTCATAGCCAACTCCAGTGGAGAAGATCCAAAGCTGCAAGGATTTTTGGAAACTCAAGGCCAACTAATGCTTAAGGTGACTGATCAAATGATCAAAATGGAAGAAAGCTATCCCAAAAGAGTTTTTGACAACAAGGATGACAGAAACATTATTATAGATGGAGCACCAGCTTGCATTATTTGTGGAGACAAGGATCATACTTTCAGGGAGCATGGAGATCAATGCCCCAACTGTGAAGAGAAACATCCTGTTGGAAAATGTCCCACTTCTCAAGCTACCTGCTACCTATGTGAAGGAAACAACCATGTCCCTATCCAATGTCCCATCTATTCCATGGTGGAACAAAGGAAACAAGAAGGATCCAAGTATACCAAGAATGTTGATGGCAAAGGAAAAGGACCACTTATACCTCCAAACAAAACAACCAAATTCAAAGGATCAAAGAAAGTCAAGAAGCAAAAGATAGACAAAAGCCATGTGCAATGTTATAAATGTAAGGAAATGGGACACTATTCTGGTGAATGCCCAGAGAACCCGAAGAATAAAGAGATTGGCCAAGTAGTGTGCAACAACTGCAAAGAGCTAGGCCACTATGTAGCAACTTGTCCACAAGAGCCACGTAAAGAACTCAAGGACATCCACTGTTTCAACTGCAAGAACCCAGGGCATTATGCAAGCAACTGTCCAGAAAAGATGAAGAACAAGTTGAACAAGCCTATGGAGAAACTCAACCTTGGCCCATGAGTCAAGAATGGAAACCAAGGACACAATGCAAAAGTTTGCTTAGATAAGTTTTCCCAAGATCCCAAGAAGGACAATGTGTAATTTTTGTTTGAAACTTTTAAGGGTGGTAGTACCCTAGTTGTTTTGAGCCTACTTAACCCTAGCCTTCCCAAATCTCGGGACGAGATTTATTTTAAGGGTGGTAGCCTGTCACATCCCAAGATTTTCCAAATCTTGTAATGTGAAAATAAATGAATAAAATAAAACCTTGTTTGATTTTCAGGGCCAGAAGAAACTTTTTGAATTCAATTGGAACTTCAAACCAAGTTGGATCAAATAAAATCCTAAAGGGATTTAAAAAGTTAAACATTTATTAAAGGAAAATAAAATATTTTGGAATTGCTATTTTTGAATCTTTCAAATAAAAGGTTTTGGATTTCAAAAGAAAAGGTGAATTTATAAATAAAGATTATTTTATAAAACCAAATTAAAACCTTAGCAAAGGCTTATTTAAATAAAATAATAGAGATTTAATATCCAAGTTTTTTATTAAAGAAAAGGCTTTTCCCCTTTCAAATAAAACTTATTTGTTTATTTTAAAATAAGTTTTCCAAATATTTTATATTCTCAAATAAAACCTACTGATTTGGTTTTGAAAATATTTGGGCTTCAAAATGGAGTTTTAAAATAAACATAAAATTCTATTTTGATTTAATAACAATGGTCTATTTACTTAATTAATAATGGACCTAAAATAAAATTATTATTTTGGTTTTGGAATTTTTGGTTTATGTTACTGAATAGAACCAAATTCAAAGTTTCAAAGTTTGGTGATTGTTTGAATCAATTTGAATGATGTTTGATAGTTTAAAAATTCAAAACAAAAATTGAGAACAGAAAAGGAAAAACAATTTGGAAGAAAAAAATAAGGATCTAGACTCAGCCCAGTTGCCAAGCCCAATAGGCCCAGCAAACAGCCCAGCTCCCCTCCCCGAAAGAAAACGGTTCGCACCAACTCGCAAACCCACAGAGAGACTGACTGATGGACCCTCCCCTCCTTTCTTTTCCCGCTGCCAGGTAGACCCCACTCCTCCTGTTCTTCCTTCTCACCCGCGCGACTCCTTCTTCCTCCCCTCGACACCGTTCCTGCCAATGATTTCGCGGCCTTAATTCGCCTTAACGCGACCATCGTTACCCGCTTTGATCACGCAGGCTTAAACGCTCATGTCTCCTCTCCACTTCCCCTCTGTCGCCCCATCTCAACGCGCTCCCAGACGCCCCAATTCTTCCCCAAGCTCCTCTGTCTCCGACGACCCTCCTCGTCGAATTCCAGCCGAGCTTCGCCACCCCTTGCCTCCCTGAGCACGCTAGCAGATTCTCCACTCCCAGACACATCCCCCTGTGCTCTTCATTCAACCGCGGGCGCCCCAGAACACCGTCTTCGACAAGCTCTGACAACGCCGCAGTCTGTCTCGTCCCCGTCGAACTCCCCCGGTAAGCCTCGACCACCCCTAGCCTTTCCATGGATGCTCACATCATCTCTAGCTCAGTCCGCGTCTAACCATACCATCCATCTGCCTGGGGTGAACTGCAGCATCTCCCCGTTGTCAACCAGAGCCGTCAGACGACCGTGCAAAATCCGGCGAGGAATTCCTCCTGCCCTCGCGCGCCCCTTGCCACGCCAACCATACGACGAGCTCCCCCAGGCCTCTGCGAACGCGGTGAGCTTACTCCCTCCCTTTTCGCTTCCTACCTCGCCAGCGCCGCCACCATCTGGCCGCTCCGCCGCTCACCGTTGATCTTGTGCCGCCAGTTTCTGGCTAGTAGATAGGAACCATTAGATTCAGATCGAAGAGACGAGATAGATTCACTTAACAGCGAAAGGGTACGCGCCATGCCCCGTGCGATCTACCTAGATCCTGCGGTCCATGTTGCCGATCCGGCCAAACCAGAACGCTGACGCTGGGCGACTCTAGTTTAAAACAGAAATTTGAAAACAGATTTGTTTGTGATTTTCAAACCATTGTAACTTTTGATCCACACGTCCAAAAATTGCAAATTTGGTATCATTGGAATGAGTAGAACAAACCCTAGCCAACCATGCCCTTGGTTTAGAAAATAGTATCTGTTAGAGTGTTTTTTTTTGCAGAAACATTTGTATGCTTGTTAAGGATGTAAAAATTGTTTAAAAATGAATTTGGGGTTAAAATCTTTTGTAATTGGATTGATTTGAACCTACTGACTATAAGAAACACTTTGTGGATTCAAAAATGAATTTGGTGAAACAAAATAATGATTCTTTGATTTAAAACCATTTCTAGTCAAATAGAAATGTGGTTTATTTGTTAAAAATGATTTTGAAGGAAAACTTTTGGGAAATGTTTTGTTTTAAACTCTCTGACCCCAAACACCAAGTTTTATGGTTTCAAAACATATTTGGTGAACCCTATAGGCTAATGCCTTAGTAAAAATATTTCTACACCACATAAAATGATATTTTGTTTTGAAAATGGTTTAGGAAAAGAAATCCTTTTGCAAATGACTTTGCCTCTTGACAAAATGACCATTAGGTATTTTCAAATGTTTATGACCCATTAGGAACCACTTTTTCAAACAAAACAAAGCTTGGCATGCTTGCATGCATTACTTTGACTTTGTCATTTTATGTGATGTTTTGCTTGATTGGTAGATTGAGTTTGTACCTTGCTTGATTGAATTGTAGTGACTTGAAGAGTGTGATTGTTGCAAGGACAAGGAGTGAACCCATACTCTACCAAAAAGGCAAGTGATGCTTCATACTCTTTGTCCCATTACTTTCTCTATGCATTAGTGATTTTCTCTAAGTAAACTTGCATGGAATTTTGCTAAGTGTAAACTTTGCTATAGGAAAACTAGTAGATGAAACCTTAGTGGAAATCTTCCTAAGTTAAGATTCCTATTACTATCAAGCTTAGCCTAGCTAATAGAAAACATGTGTGGAATATATATTCACACTATGGAAAAATAATCTAAGTCTGAGGACTTGGTTTTTGTTTAATAAAACAACTAAGTTAATGAATCACCTGGGTGGAATGGTAATTGCTTGGTGGTTTTTGGTTGAGTGGTTACACAAGGCCAGGGGACTGGTGAACCTTGTGTATCTCACTTGTGGATTGCCACCCAGGAACAAAGAGATTTGAGATGTCAAATGTTGAGAAGCTTCAAGTGCAACCACTTGGCAATATGGGCTCTGCCATGATCATATAGGTTGCAAGAACTTAGCCATATGGACAGAGGGTGGTAGTGTTTGATAGGTTGGAACGCGCCCATTTTGGTCTAAGGGAAGGCTTCTGAAAGATCTTGTCTTGGGAAACCAAGTCTTGCGGGGAAAGTGCACCACCTCTGCAGAGTGTAAAATCTAAGTACTTAGCCATGTCCCTGGTAAAGGACAATTTGAGCATCAAGACATGGAAGCAATCAAGGATCTCATCATTCAAATTTCTAAGTTAAAATCTTGTGGTTTGAACAAGGGTTGTTTGAAATCTTCAATATTTGATTGAGAGATGCCTTGGTTAAAGGATCTTCAATCTTTGATTGAGAAAAATGATTTTGTCAAAGCAAAAACTTAGTATTTTCAAATGTTAAGGAAAAATCTATTTTGAGCAATGCAAGCCTCAACTCCACTTAGCCAAATGCATATAGATGATAGACTCCACTATACTACCATAGTATCACTTGCCAATACAATTCAAATGTATTGACCCTTGTGGCTGTAACTTGTAATGTTGCAGGTCTGATTGTTTTTAGTGAAGATTGATTGATTAGGATTACAAAGTCTACAACCAACATCTGCCTGTGGCACTTTGAAGATGAAGGACCCCATGCTTATAGATTTCTGCTGCAATGTAAATGTAATAGCCAAATGAGCTATGTAAGATGTAATAAAAATTATGTTATTCCTGGTTATAAAGTTGTATTATGACCTTTGTTTCTTGATATTACATCTTAACTGTGGATGCTAGCTATTGATCCAGGGACTAGCATTGTAAACACAGGGGACTCCACCTTATGTTGTATAAAGGTTGGGACACTCCCTCTACAGCTTGGCCATGATCAGCCCTTCACCTCCTAGCTCCTGCAGCTTGACCTTGCTATCCACCTGATCCACCCCCTCCTTATGTCACCATATGGTGATGCTAGGATGATCTGGTGTGTAGTTTTGGCTGGTGGTTTGCTTAGCTTTGTGAAGCTGAGTGTTCTTGGTGTGGTGTTGGAGATGCAATTATGAACTAGTGGCTGCCCACGGCGGTGCTTACTCCTTTTACTTGTGTGGGCTTCTTTTGCTGTGTCGACAGGACACACCATGCAATTGGTGATTATGCTGCCTGTGTGTCTGGTACAAGATTGTGGATCAGATCAGTGAGGTGTCTCACCCTTTGATCATTTTATTGTTAACCTAGATGGTGAAACTTGCCCCTTTTTCTTGCTGTGATCATTTGACTTATGGCTTATTTATTATGAAAGATCAAATTCTTTCATATTGGTGAAACTTGCGCCTATATAATTACTCAATGATGTAATCTTGAGCAGTGCAACTCACTTCTCTCTACTGAGAGTAAAACTAACCATTAAACTTTCATTTTCCTTTTGTTTTGTTTTAAATTTTTTAGGTACAATATATGGAGATTCAAGATTTAGTATAGGATTACTTAGATAATTAGATTCATTTGTAATCTTTATTTCACTCTTTTGTAATAAATTTGTAATAATTTATTCATATAGATATATTTATCTTTTTGTAATTTCCTTACTGTAATGAATTTTTATTGACTCAATGAGTTCACTAGTATTACATCCCTCAGAGTGGTACAATAGAAACACAGCAGGTCCAAGACATGACTATAGGTTACAACTCAACTCTATACACAAGATCTAGAGAACACTCTAGGTTAAAGAGAGGGAACGAAACTTCTTATAAAGAAGAATCAGAAATAAACAACTCAAAAACTACCATACTATTGAGACTAGTATCTGAACTATTGGACTGGCATTGCTGCTATTGCAATACACTACAAAAATAGGTTCTATGGCTAGAGATTGTATTCCTATCTAATCAGTAACTTCGTCTTCACTTGAGTTGATGTATATGTGGACTTTCTTGACTTCATTGAAGAACTTTAGATTCTGGTGATGATTACTGGAGCATAACTTGATGTAGACATCGTCTGTACTGGCTTTAGAACCTAGCAAGGATTAAGAATATACGTTGAGTACGAGCGTACTCAACATGTTCACTAGAAAAGGAGTGTTTGATGCACTATATCTACCGCCACAGACCAAAGGTCCTAGGCAATGCAGGTTTTCGTAAACATTTCTTAAAAGGTTTCTTTTATTCTGAAAAGCTATGTATGTCAGTCTTCACGGGTTTACCAGAACTTTCGTATAGTTCCTTTCCCGCCGCGTTCGCAGCTCCTTCCCGGAATAGGGAGTAATAGGTTACAGTTCTTACACTCTGCAGAGGTGCATTACTTTACCCATGAGAGATCTTAGCTTTGTTGCACATCCGAGCGGCCAAACCGTTCATACTTCCTTGGTATGAGGCCTAGACTAAGATCCAAGCCAATCATTGCCCTCTCCGCGACCCCATATGTCTGCACAATCCTTCGGGGCCGACTCACCTCCGTTAAGCTCCCTTTCGGGCAGGCTAAAACCCCGATGAGTTCCCGAAGACTCTATGACCTGGTGATGCCCGGGGAAGTACCATATTAAATGGACTATACCCCTAAACACGATTCATAGATAATCTAGACACCAAAAGTGGGGGGCGTAAGGGTGCCCACCCATATGTTGGATCCGCACAAGGAATCACAACGTCACGTTAAGGTTGTCTTGCCTCCATATGAGAGGAAAAGGATATAGCTGGCTTCTCCGTCCCATTCCAAATCTCATGGTTAACGCGTTATATACGTCGCAAGAATCACTGGCGACATTGGTTGTTAAGTCCTAGATAATATGTTCCTTGACCACCAGAACTTTCATAGTAGGTTATTACCTCATGGTAAATAACCTATAATCATTTATTATGAAAATATTTTTTTCTGACCTTTTTAAAATGCAGGTGATGACAACACTGGATATGCAAAATACTTTACAGAAAATAATCAAAGGACATGAGCAAGTGTGAACTTGCCTTTTGTGATTGCAAGACTATGCACTCACGGTCTTCGAGACAATATCTAAAATCAACATCATTGGTCCGGTAAGGATTAATGTTTAAAGAAGCAAGATGCTTTTATGCATAAGTAATGAAATGCAAGTTGATAAACTCGAATCCCGAGGATAACGTTGATCTAGGGTTTGGAAACTGGAAATGGTTTCTTTAGAATGTGTTGTCCTTTTAGATAAGTTTCATACTTGTGCTTCTTATTAAGACTTGTGAGTGTGTGTGAAACAACATGTGAGTATACTAAATAGTATACAACAATAAGATACTCAATTGTGGAATGCTACTCAAAGACTGCTTGTATAAGAATTGCCTTATCTTTAAAACTTACTTCACAGGTATTGGCATTTATAAGGAACTTAAGTATTAACAATCCTAATATACAAGTAAAGTATAAAGTAATATGATTATGATTAGTTGTCATATGTTGACTGAAGTGGCATAACGAATAACTTTTGAAGAAAAGATTTCTTTATTAAAGTTTAAATAATTCTTATGGTTTTTAGAATATGGTTGATATAATGTGATTGATATTGTTTTATGCTTGCTTGAATAGTCTGGACTTGAGATGCTTTATAAATTAATTATAAAAGACCAAAGTTAACTATAAAACACATAACAAAGTCTTTAGCATAGTATTTAAAGTATTGTAGACTAAAGTTAACTTTAAATACATAGATGGACCTAAGGTATATTGCTTATGTTATTTGTACCTTGTGTACTTTATAATTTTTTCTTAAAGTTACTTAAGATTAATATTACTTCTATTTGAGTAGTGGTTTCTTAATTTCATAATGGAAGAGAATCATTTATCTCCTTATAAAGGTGTGGTTATGGTTTGTGGAGAAGTAAACAATATTAGTGACCACTTATGATTTATCTTTGAATTTAGTCCATTATAAAGTTGTCAGTGAAACAATGGTAAAAAGGTTTTATTTGGTTGAAAATATCATTCTCGAAGATTTTATAATTGATAAGAATCTTTTTAGAAAATGATCTACACTTATAATTGAATGATAATTCAATAATATTATATTTAAAATGTGTTGAACCAAATTAACTTCATATTATCAATATTTAAGACTAATACTATTTACTAGACTTTAATTGGTTAATTTTTAGAATATTAGCAATTTTTATTTACCCCTTAATGAATTATCAATTAAGGAAATTAGATTTAAATTCAAGTTATTAGGGTATTAAGTTTTTATTTACTTCAAAGGTAGAATATTATATTTTTAACATGTAGGTATTATTTTTGTGATCATTTTGGTATATTATATGTATTTTTATGAATTTTAAATAATAAGATATGATTTTTATAAGTTTATTTATTTTATAAATATTTAATAAATAATAGATATTGAATTAAGTGAAATAATAATACATGATTATAGTTTTAAATTATATTTCTTATTTATCTAAGATTTTTGGTATATTATTTATATTTTTAACATTTATCAATATTAAATTATGAATTTTCAAAGTACTAATACTTATAAAATCTTTATTAAATAATAATTATTTAAATTGTTGTCATAATAATGTTTGATAATGGTTTAATGTTATAGATTTTATTTTTCTGAAAATTTTCATATATTAAACATATTTTTCTGAATTATAAAAGATAAGTTATTAAATTTTTAAGATTGAATCATTTTCTAATTAAATTTTAAATAATATTGCAAACAGGGAATATTTTTCTTACTCAGATTAAACCTACCCTAGTCACTGACTAGTGGGCCAGTGGCCACGTTGATTGCCACACATGCAGTGGACTAAGTCCAACATGCTGACGTGGCTGGGGATGATGCAGTCATGATGCCTTCGTGATGTCATATAAATATGAACACCACAGATCGATGATCGATCTGCCTATTCAGTGCACACACAGGGCTGCGATTAGGCTTGTTGGAAAGAGGACGATGCGAGGAGTCTAGGAGTGGTGGCATCGCTAGCAAATGGTCATCGGAAAATTGTCAACGACGGTGAACAACGGTGGCGGTGTCGGGTGCTCATGGTGGGAGCGAACTATAGCGAATTACAGAGAATAAAAGGTACTGGAAGAACAAGTGGCTCACCAGGAATGCGACAATGTGGTCGATAGGGCTGTCAAAGAGTCAAACTCGAGCGAACATTGTTAGGTTGACCTTCAAGCCTACATTTAAGCTCGAGTTTGGCTCGACCAAAGCTCGAGTAGGCTTGAGCTTGGTTCGTTAAAGCTTGGTAAGAAACTTTAGTACATCCAAAGATAGACATACAGCTACATAGCAAGAAAATAGTAAAGCTTGAAAACGGAATAGCAGAAATGGCTCGTAGTCTCATATAATAGTAATACAGTGCCAACATGCCAGCATAATTATTTTAGCGGTCTTACAGCAGATGGAATAATAATAGCAATGTCAATTTTGCGGCTGTACAAAAATAACGAGCTTTATCGAACTGTTTGAGTTCGCTCGTCTAAGCTCGCGAGCTCGAAAACAAGCTCGATCTTGGTTTGTTAGAGAGACGAATCAAGCTCGAGCCGAGCTGTTAACGTGCCGAACTCGCATAGTTTGTCAAACCCGAACTTTTTTAACATCCCTAGTGGTCGATGAAGCAAGCTGTAGCCGGAATCGATGGCGAAGGCGGTGGTCGGACTTCAGGAATGAGGTCTCAATTCAAGCATCTGGAACCATATCGGCTTGCGTGCTTCAACATGAATAAAGAGGACGACATGGCGGTTATTGCGGTGGTCTCAGGCAAGCAAGAGGAGCTATGGAGCGACGACGACAAGAGTTTCCAGCGAGCTAGTATTCGGCCTCTGAGAGGAGACACAGAGAAAGAGGAAAGGAATGGGGATAAGGATGTGTGAGGCGGCGTCGTGTCCTTCTTATCCCCTTTTGATGACGACAACTTCGGCATGAATCGTGGCGACCACGGCGGACGGCGGAGCTCGAGCTAGGCAGTTGCTTCGCTGGCGAGTCCTTCTGGCGAGATGAAGCTGTTGGGCCAGGTGGGCCGTAGCAAAGGGGGAGAGGAAGCTGGCTGCTGCTGCTTCTTGTGGGCGACGGATAAGAGAGAGGGGAAATGGGCCACGGGCCAGAAACTGTTTCCTCTTTTTTTCTATTTATTTTCCATTTTTTGTTTCATTTTTCATTTGTTTTGGAATCTTTCTTTACAGAATTTATTTGCTAAATAATTGTAGCAATATTGGAATGTGTTTAGTATCATTTAGTAAACTTTATTATATATTGTTATATTTATCTATTTTCTTTTTATGAACCCCTTTTTGATATTTTGGAAAGGCCTTTGTTATTAATTTTCTTTCTATAATAAACCATGGATTTATTATATGATATTTCCTTATTTATTTATAAAACTTAGTTCTAGTTAATTTAGAGTTTGGAGGGAATTTTTATATTATGATACTATATTATTATTTGATGCATGATATACTAAAGAATTAATATGGTTAATATTATTCCCATGAATCTACGAAATAGCGATGTATATATTTTATTATAACTAACATAGTAATTAAGGTTTGAATTGTAAATACTTACCCTAGGGTTTAGGGTTCTTACTATACTTATATTCTTTTGTTGATATGAGTAAATATTAATGGCTAAACATATTGTATTTATGTTTGTGATTTTTAATGATATCACCTTTTAAAATAGAAAGTTATTATCTGGAATGTATTATGAAAAATAATTAATAAAGATATCTCCTAAGCACAAATGTTTATGATAATTGGAAAGGACAAAAAATGTGCTTAAGTGATTTGCTATAGGAAATTGTTTCTATAAGACATTGTGGAAATAGGATGATAGATCAATCAGATGAAATGTATTTTATGTTTGGTTAAAGATTTAGAGTTTATTGTTTACCAATAATTCCTATCTTCCATAATTCACAATCATGGACTTCTAATTAAGGAATTCCTTTCCTAGATGTACTGCTTCTTCCTATCCATCATCATGTGTTAGCATGATGAGCTTTACTTCACAAGAATATTCCTATCCACCTTTTATTCTTCTAAATTCATTTATAAATCCAATGAGCTTGACACTAAAGCTTTTCATAATCTTTTCATATCTATACTTAGTTATCAAACTATTCTACTACTAATAATCTCCAAGCCAACAAATGGTTATAGTTAACTCCATTCATACTCTTCCTTTATCATCCTGTACTATTATTACTCCAATAGATGAATATACCAAATCCTACTTTCTTCAAAAGCTTACTATCCTTTAAGAGAAATAACACTACTTCAATAACTCCATGCTACTCTAGCTTTAGCTTAGTCATACTATCTTATATCTACTTTACTCTAGTAGCTTATAGTCAAACTTCACATCCTATCAGGGTAACTTATCATGGTTAACTTAGGATAACATATCTATACTAGGGTTCAATCATGTTCTACCCACCAATGTCACTTATACATGATATAAGAATTCAATCTTGGTGGCTAAAACATCATCATTATAATCCTTTGATCCTTTATGGTTTAGGTTACCAGTTGGCTAACCAAGGCTTCATTAATACAAGATTACAGTTGTATTATAATTATCTTCTTAGTATCTCTACCTGACTATGAGATATTACTCATTGACTATACCTACTTGACCCAATAGGATTACTCCTTGGTAACTATCTTCAGAATTCATCCTTATAATCCTCTTTGTTACCACATATAATTATGTCTTCCAGATAACTCTTCTATCCATTCAAGAGTGAGTTAACTCCATCAATTATCATAATGATTTCATTCTCTTCAAACTCTTCCATCCTATAGATGATATCTAAGACTAGCATTATCATCTACCTCTTCTTACTTCATTCTCTAAAGGACTTAGAGTGATTGTTATGATAAGGACAAGAGTTAATAGATCAAGAATTGATAGGTTAATAATTGGTGAATTAATAGTTGATTACTCAACATTGATGATCAACATATATTAGAATATGATTAAATAGAAATGATAAGGATTGATATGGAAAGAAAGATATATGGTGAATGATCTTGACTTGGTTTCTTTCCTACTCAATCGAACTAAAGAGATAAGGTTAGGTATTACCATGATACTCATGGTATAAGTAGATGAGATTAAGATAGATCAAGATTTAGTTGTTACATTCCTATTACTTAAGTTATGTTTATAACTTGGTATTCATGAGTTGTGTAATGAACACTAGGATATGACTACTTAAGAATCAAATATAAATCATTAAATAATGTATTAGGGTTTAACTTTTATTACATTTGATCTACCCTTAGATCAAATCTCCCTTACCCCAAATAAGGATTTAACAAAGGTCATATTGAAACTTATCGCGGTCAACTTGATGATCTACTTCAGTTCCATCAAGTTGAGAGAAGCTTCAATCACTTTGACAAGTTTTGTTCAAAGCGCGAAAATTATCTGGATTTTCTATGCATGAATGCAATGCAGACAACTGTGTTCAGCTTATTTCTAAGCTCTAATGCTGGGATGTTACATTAATTCTTGTAATTTATTCATGGAATAAAGAGAAGGAATAAAAGATTCATTTCTTATTTGAATTTCTTTACTTTAAATTTCTATTACTATTTATTATTTCCTTAAATAATTCAATAATATTACTAATTCATTTTGGAATTCATTCTAAATATCAATTCCTTACTTTAAAATATAAACTCAAAGTTCAAATTTGAATTCAAATTCTTTTCCCCCAAAACACACTAATTCATAAAGATCATGTCAAAATTTATAATGGTCACTCTCCAGAGCTACTCCTACACTTACAGAGTGAAAGAAACTCTGATAACTTTAGGTTTTTATTTGGCGAAATTTTTTCCCACATTTTTACAGATGAATGCATACATATGCACAAATTCCTAAATCTACCCTTCGTTGGTTCCTAAATGTTGGGATGTTATAGACTTCCCCCCTTAAATTAAACTTCGTCCCGAAGTTTGCTGAAGTGTACCTGAATAGTTCGGGATAGGCTTTTCTTAAGTCTTCCTCTTTCTCCCAGGTGGCTTCTCTCTCGGGGTGATGCTCCCACTGTACCTTACAGTACTTGATTGCCCTATTTCTTAACCTTTTCCAATTCTCTTCCAGAATTTTACAGGGTTTCTCAACATATGTCAGATCTGCTTGTAATTCCACCTCTTGATGTGTAACTGCATCATCTGGAACTTTAAGACATTTTCGAAGTTGTGACGCATGGAAAACATTGTGAACTTGAGCCAATCTTGATGGTAACTCTAAAGCATAACCTATGGTCCTGTTATGACTCAGTACCTTGAATGGCCCTATATATCTGGGACTTAATTTTCCTTTAAATATGAATCTCTTAACTCCTTTCATTGGGCTTACTTTGATATATACCATATCTCCTATTTCAGGATGCCATGACCTTCGACTTAGATCAGCATAACTTTTCTGCCTACTTTGAGCTATTTTCAATCTATCTTTGATTACATTGATGATATCTTGCCTTTCCTTGATATAGTCTGGTGCAAATTCTTTGCTACTTCTAGGCTCATACCAACATATTGGTGATCTACATCTTCTTCCATAGAGTACTTGGTATGGAGCTGCCTTCAGACTACTCTGATAGCTGTTATTGTAGGAAAATTCTGCCAATGGTAGATGATCTTCCCACGAACCTCCAAAATCTAATGCACAAGCCCTAAGCATGTCTTCCAATATTTGATTGGTTCTTTCAGTCTGACCCCCCAGTTTCGGGATGATAGGCAGTGCTAAAATCCAACCTTGAACCAAGTGATGCATGTAATTTTTTCCAAAATGCTGAAGTAAACACAGATCCTCTATCGATTACGATCTTCTTGGGCACTCCGTGCTTACTTACAATCTCTTTAATATAAACTTCTACTAACTTCTCGGCATTATCTTTCTGATTCACCGGGATAAATGTGCACTTTTAGTGAGTCTATCAACAATCACTCATATCATATCTTTCCTCTTCGGTGTCATGGGTAATCCTGTGATGAAATCCATACCAATTTCCTCCCATTTCCACTCAGGAATTTCCAAGGGCTGTAATGGTCCTGCTGGACTTTGATGTTCAGTTTTTACCCTTTGGCAAGTATGGAATTCTGACACATATTTTGTAATGTCTCTTTTCATGTTATTCCACAAGAACAATTCTTTCAAATCCATGTACATCTTGGTACTTCCTGGATGAATGGAATATGGTGTCTCATGTGCCTCTCAAAGTATCAATTCACGAATTTCTGACACATCTAGAACACAAAGGCAACCTTGGAACCATAAGGATCCGTAATATCCTAAGCGAAAAACTAATGCTTGTCCTTGAGATATGCTCCGAATTTCTTTAGGAATAAAAGGATCTTCTGCTTGATGTCTAAAAAATTCATGATTGAGATCACTATTATGTTAATCCTCCAAAAGTCTCTGTTCTTATGAATTGAAGTTCTAATCTTTCCAAATCCATCTGTAGCTCTTTTGGTAGCTCCCGATTGCTAGGCTAAATATCTACGCTCTTACGACTTAAAGCATCTGCTACACCATTTTCTTTTCCAAGGGTATAATTAATTATCGGATCATAATCTTTGATTAGCTCTAACCAACTTCTATCTCATATTCAATTCCTTTTGAGTGAAGAAATATTTGAGACTTTTGTGGTCAGTGTATAACTAACATCTGGCTCCATAAAGGAAATGCCTCCATCCTTTCAAAGCAAAGACTACTGCTGCTAATTCCAAATCATGGGTTGGATAATTGACTTCATGTGGTTTCAGTTGTCTTGATTCGTAAGCAATTACTTTATGATCTTGAATTAATACACAACCCAAACCTTCTTTAGATGCATCACAATATACTATAAAGTCCTTCCCTGTTTCAGGAACTGCTAGAATTGGGGCGGTGGTTAATCTAGTTTTTAACTCCTGAAAGCTTGCTTCACACTTCTCATCCCAGATAAACGGTGTATTCTTCCTTAAAAAATTAGTCATTGGTCCAGCTATCTTGGAGACACCTTCAATGAACCTCCGATAATAACTAGCCATTCCCAAGAAACCTCAAATTTGTTTCACATTAGTTGGTGCAGTCCATTCTAATACTGATTGAACTTTGGATGGATTTACAGCAATCCCATCCCTACTAATCACATGACCTAGGAATTCTACCTCATCTAGCCAGAATTCACACTTGCTGAACTTAGCATAAAGCTTATGTTCTCTTAGATCTACAATGCTATTCTCAAATGATCAGCATGCTCTTCCTTATCCTTTGAATATATCAGAATATCATCAATAAGCACTATGACAAACTTGTCCAAGTACAACATGAAGATTTTTTTCATCAGATTCATGAATATTGCTGGTGCATTGGTCAAACCAAACGGTACGACAATATACTCATTATGTCCATACCTCGAGACAAATGTTGTCTTTGGAACATCTTCCGGTTTGAATTTTATCTGGTGGTATCCGGATCTTAGATCAATCTTGGAAAATACTCCGGCTCCTTTAACTTGATCGAACAGATCTTGAATTCTAGGCAATGGATATTTATTCTTGATGGTAACATTGTTGATATTTATATAGTCCCCACACATCCTTCTTCCTCCATATCTTTTATCTACAAAGATCGCCGGGGTTCCCCATGGAGATACACGTTCTTGAATGAATCCTTTCCTGGCTAACTCATAAATTTGCTCTGTAAGTTCTTTTAATTCTTTCGGACCCATCTTATATGGTGCTTGAGCTATTGGCGCTGTACCTGGAATTAGATCAATTGTGAACTCTATTTCCCGATCTGGTGGCATTCCTGGTAACTCTGCTGGAAAAACATCTTGAAACTCATTTACTACAGGAATATCTTCCAACTTGACCTCCTTCATTGAGTTCAACTGAAGATCCACCATGATATGACTGTGCTTATCTGCTTGATAAACTATCAATGCTCCACTTGGAGTCTTGATTGAGACAGTTTTATCATCACAATTGATCTGAGCCCCATGTTCAGTCATCCAGTCCATACCCAGCACTACTGCAATTCCCTTTAAAGGAATCACATAAAGGTCCACAAAGTATGTGCAACCACACATCGAGATAACCTGATCTTGTTTAATGTGGCGTACAACTACATTTCCCCCTGTAGTCACCACGGTCATAGGGTTTTCTAACGTTGCCCTTCTAATCCCGAATTTATCACAGAATTCTTCAGAAATGAATGAAGTAGTTGCACCAGTATCAAATAGAAATTTTCCGGGATTGGTAAGGATATTGAGCGTACCTATCACTGCATGCTCTGAGTTATCCACCTTCTCCAAGGTTGCACAATTCAGCTTCCCGGTGGCTCTGTTCCTCTTGCCATTGTTGTTCTTGACATGATTTCCTCCTCGATTGGGTTGTCCATTACCTCCACTGGCTTGTCCTCCACCCTTTGTAGGACAACCACCCGGTGGTTTATTCAGACAATCAGGCTTGATATGTACTTTCTGCCCACAACCGTAACAAATAACTACTGGCTTTTTGCATTCTCTCTGGAAATGCCCTGGAATTCCACAATTATTGCAAATAACATTTCTCTAGGGATTGGACTGATTTCCACCATTGCCCTTTATTGTTATTGTTGCTGTAAGCTTTGATCCTGGGTTTGAACTCCAGATTGGGTTTAGGTTTACTTGCTTGAATCCTCTTTGTCTCTTTCTTGGCTCTCTTCCTTCGGTCCTCTTGGACATTCTTATAGTCATCTTCAAAAGTGATAGCTGCATCTAGTAACTATTGAAAAGTTTGTTTATTGGCCAACCTCAACTGCATTTTCACGAATGGGTTTAACCCTCGCATAAAATGCTTCTTCCTCTTCTCTTCAGTGCTCACTTCATCTTCGGCATAACAAGACAACTGGCTAAACTCCTGGATGCACTTCAAGACACTAGTATAACCTTGCTGAAGCTCCTCAAACTCCCTTCGCTTCAACTCCATAACACTTCCCGGAACATGATACTCATGGAACCTCTGCTTGAACTCTTCCCAAGTATACTCTCTTCCTGGTTGTTGCATGGCTAACTGATTTTCCCACCATGATGCTACAGGTCCTGTCAAAAGATGAGTTGCATACCTCAGCTTTTCCTCATCATTACAACCTACAGTCTTCAACTTTCTCTCCGTATCTGCTAGCCAATATTCTGCATCCATTGGTTCAGAGGATAATGCAGAAGGTAACGACCTTGTATTCTAGAAGTCGGAAAGACTCACTCCTCCACCTTCAGGTTCTCTCTAGTTTCCAACTCGTCGCAACAACTCTTCCATGAACTTGTTTTGGTTTTCTTGCATCATTTGCATGTACTGCATAAACTTCTGCTCCATTAGCGGCCTCATTGGTGGTGGTGGTGGTAATGTTCCGTGGTTTCTAGCATCTACATTTGCCTTCTCCTTGGCCTCGCGCTCCATGCGCCGCTGCTTAGATTCGGTTTCTACACACGATTCCATGACCCCCTAGTCCTGCAACATAAAGCGAATACTCATAATTACATCATGCACATGTGTTCTGAGCTCAACTTTACGCATAGAACTAGTCACACAATGGAAATCAAGACACAAATAAAATCTAAATATGCATTTCACATATTATACATTACAAACACTTAGTAAATACAAAGTCATTACATCTTGTACCATACAGGTACAATAATACAGTAAACATACTACCTCACTTATTTAGCTACATCATTCCTGTAGATTACAATACGCAATACCAGTTACTCATAGTAAGTAACCTATGTCTTTAGTATCCGCGACGCTCATTATATATGCCTGAAGTCCAACCATGATGACGTAACGTCTGTCGCACAGTTTGTGGAACAAATGACCTTCCAGAAGGAACATACTCAGTATCTGAAGTATCAGGACTTGAGTCATTACTCAGCCTGAGTGCATTGACTCCATCCAGCTCAGCTTAAATGTCTTCAGAACCCTGTTCAATATTATCACCCACTTGCATCTCCTGAGCTTCATTCCTAGAGTTGTCAACAGAATACGCAGATTCTGCTGCTCCCCAGGTGCTCTATTGGGAAAGGTAATTAAACATTGGATAATGTATATTCCCTGGGTTTTGAGAAGGTGTTGATGATTCAAACACTCTCTTCTCAGGATCTTCTTCCTCATCCTGACTTTCTGCGAATTTGGTATTTCTACTACTTTCATTAGGATTGGTTCTCATACCCGTCCAGCTGGATTGTCCAACATCTCTGTCAGACCCATCTACGGACATCTGATTCCCTTGGGATCCTTCAAATGATCCCATTCTCCAACCATCAGAATTCTCGATAGGGAGTTCTGAATCAGACCCTTCCTCCGAACCCTGTGGTACAAAATACCTCATATCTAATGTAGGATCATAGGTAGGTTCTGGTCTGGTTGACTAAGGATATGGTGTAAAAGATTCAGGATCTATGGGTATATCCTTAAAAATTGGTTTTGCACTACCCCTTGCTTCTTTCTCCAACTGGAATACTAACTGTTTCCTTCTTTCTGGATCAGTTAGATCCTCTAACATGTCATTTTTATCTTCAACTATAACTTGATGTGTTTTATAAAAAACGCAACAAGTGTTCGATATCGATCCATAAACTTGGAATCTAACTTAGGATGCTTATTGACCAAAGTAAAATGATCCTGTACTGGCTCCGAGTCTATAGAATCATGAGGAATCACAAAAAATGTGCTCCGTTCTAACTCCTTGGCTTTCTGCTCCCGGATATTGGCTATCGCCTCCACAACAGCAACATGGTATGCTTCTAAATGAATCCTACCTTCGCCTATAGGTAAATCGTGATATAATACAAGCTCCTCTGGAAGTTGGATACTCACACGATACTTGCATAACATCCGACCATCATAATAGGTTATGGTATTCACCAGAATTTTTGTTGGACAACTAAAAATCCTTAAGAGTTACCGAAGCTGATCAGTAAATGATCCTTGGTAGTCATCGAGAGTCTCCTCTTAACTTACCAAAGTTTTTTTTTGGAACTTTGGTGCCATAACTCTGTATATTAAAAAAATTATTAGTAACCAATAATATATTGCATCATAACAAAGAATTATCGCACTAAAACATATAACGGAATATTCTCATTTGAATACCCATTATACCCTTTTAGAGAATTCTTAATTGTTGCTATACACTCCTACAGGTAATACCATTTACTAGGTTTCCAACCTAAGGTCAAAGAAATTTGCTCTGATACCAATTGCGGTGACCCAGCGTACCACTTCATGTGTAGTACACTATAGTCGTTTACATGACATCCATAGAACATCATTCCATAAATATTACATCCCTCAGAGTGGTACAACAGAAACATTGCGGGTCCATATTACAAACATACACACATTATTATTATTACAATACCAGAAGTTCAAGACTTCAAAAGATTCAACTTACAAACCAAATATAAAGTGTTTTAGCGGAAGTTTAAATTAACAACTTCATCTCAGAGTTGAGCTCAACAGCTTATTATATAAGGTTCATGCTGCTAAGCTCAATTGGTTTCTAATAACTAAGGCAACTGATCTGACTCGTTGTCGTCCACTCCATATCGGATCACGTAGTCCACTCCTTAAACACCACCCGACAGGTCAGGCTCCTCATAAAAGACATCATCTTGACATTCTACTGCATACATTGGAGTATCTTCTAGATCCTCAGAGTCTAAGCAGGGGATCAAAGGAAAGGGTGAGTAACAGTGTTGCCCAGCAAGTTCATTATATGCAAGGTAGGAAGTTTGATGCTCTATCTACCACCTCTGACTATAAGTCCTCGACACTATGCAATTTTCGTAAATCTTTCTTCAAAGATTGATTTTATTGTGAAAATCTATGCCCATCAGCATTCACAGGTTTACCAGAACTTTCATGGAGTTCCTTTCCTACCACGTTCGTAGATCCATCCCGGAACAGGGAGTAACAAGTTACAGTTCTTACACTCTGCAGAGGTGCGTTACTTTACCCATGAGAGATCAACTCCTTGTTTCACAATCGGGTGTACTTTCCCGTCCACAATTCCATGATGTGGGGCCCAGTAGGTGAACCCAACCAATCACTGCCTCCTTCGCGACCCCGGCGGTGTGAAATAAAAGGGGAGCTTGTAAGCTCATGGAGTTTGTATATGTGTTAGAGAAACGCCTGGGCGGCTAGCCTAAGCCATGCCTAATCATGGTGGAAACTTGCAGCATAACCATAATGAGCATTTTGTGAAGCATCCTCAATAAAAACCTATGCAAATAGCAAATAAAAAGATCACTGAGATGCTCACTGTCTGTTGCCTTGTCATTTTGATATGGGATAGCTCTTGTGTCACGGGGCAAGGGGTACCCCGTTGGCGGTTCTCTATGATACACATATACTTACAATGGCAAGAACTTACTTATGACCAAAGTTGAGTAGCATGAGGTTCAGTACTCGTAAGCAAGGGGCATGAGATTTTCAACTTATAGCTTGTCAAACATATACTCATATTTGTTGTCACTTTAACCTTAATCACTTCAAGATGCTTTTGATAGGGGCAATGAGAGCTGAAAGCTAATAAGTACCATAATTTTTGGAAACTCTTTATGAAACTTGAAATCCCTGCTTCCCTTTGTGAAGGGCCTTTCTTTTTACTTTATGTTGAGTCTCCATATTCTATCTTTATGCACCAATTAAGAGAGCATAGTTGTCATTCTTATTTTAATGTGCATTGTCCCAAAACTTATTGATTGATTCATAATGTTGATAACGCTTGTTCTTAAATTATTTGTATCTAGTCACTCTTATGAACTTTGAAGGTGTCCTATGCATTTATGTTTTGCTACTTGATGTCGCCCGGTGTTGACATGTGCGGTGACCCAGCATACAATTGCATGTGTAGTACACTATAGTCGTTGACATGATATCCACAGAACACTGTTCCGTAATATCACATCCCTCGGAGTGGTACAATAGAAACATTGCGGGTCCATATTACAAACATACACACATTATTATTACAATACCAGAAGTTCAAGAGGAAGAAGATACAGCTGACTTCTTTGTCCCATTGCAAATCTCATGGTTAACGCGTAATATATGGTGCTAGAATCACTGATGTTAGGGGTTGTTAAATTCCTAGATGATTATCATTGTTGCCAATAGAACCCTAAGTTCTATTGCTTCTCGATATCATCACTTAGGATGATATCATCATTTTATTTATTTAAGAAAATACTATTTTATTTCCTTGAAACATAGATGATAACACACAATTTATAAATAGTTTGGTAAGGACTCTTCAAAAGGACATGAGCAAGTGATGAACTTGCCTTGTGATTGCAAGGTAGTGAAGCTGGATGCTTGCACTGGACCTTGAGCTTCTATGTATACAAAACATCATTATTTCCCGGTAAGGACAATATTTAAAGAAGCAAGAATGGATATGCATAGTAATGTAATGCATTATTTCTTATTTATCTTCTTTGTGTGTTTTACCCAATATTTTAGTTTTTGGAATTTTCTTTAAAAGTAAAGAAATTCATTTTAAAGAACAATCTTTAATATTTTATAAATATTACATTCAATATATATATATTAATAGAGTTAAAGCTAAAAATCTTTATTTAATATAAACTCTTGTATTTATTTGTTTAATAATTCTATTAAGAATTAACATTTAAATAAAAGAGAATTTATTTTGGTAACTCTAAATATTTATTTAGTATTTTTCTAAATACTATAATAATAAAATATAATAAAAGTGATTTTTATTTATTTTTATCCTTTTTCTTTAATTTTATAAAAATCCATAAGGAATATATATATTATAAAATTCTGAATCAAATTTTTTTTGTTTATTAAAAATAGTTTCTTAATTTAATTGAATAGGTTAGTTTATTATGAATCTAAAAATATATTATTTTTATTTTTTAGACCTCTATTTTATTTTCTAAAATTTATTAAGTTCTAGGGGTATTTTATTAATTAGATTTCCTTTTAGGATTTTTGGGCCAACCATTGGGCTTATTAGGCCAATCTGGGCCAAAGTGGCTAAGTCAAAAGCCCTCCCTGAAGGGGTTCTGACCCTATCGTCCCAACTCTCTGCCTCTCCCTCTCTCGACCTTATCTCTTCTACTCCTTGACCCCGTGGTTGCTGGCGCCGCCGCCGTGCGATGCCCTCCGCCGTGGTCCTTCCTGGCCACCGCCGTGGTGCATGGCGAGGTTGTTGACCATGCTCTTTCATTTGCTCCAACTCAATTTGGTTCTGGGGTACTCCTGCGGCCAGGCTAGCCTCATCCCAAACCCTAGGGTTCGGGGTGGTGTTGTTGACGCCACCGTTGATGCTCTAGTGGTGCTGGTGAGGTGCTCGTGCGTCCTCGTGTGCTGTTGTGGCCACCGCCGCAGCTAGGTGTGGGTTGTAGAGCCCTCTAGGGGGCTCCCCGTGCCGCCGTGCGCTCGTCGGCCCCTCTACTTCCTCTTCAATTCTACAGCGAGGACCACAGGTGAGTTGGTTCTGGTTTAATACCCGTGCCTCTATTGTCTCTGGGTATATTTGTGTGTAACTAGTGGCCATCCTTCATTAGGGTTCATACAGGTTCTAGGGTTCATCCCTGGTTCTAGGGTTGATTCTTCTGTGTGCTTGTAAGATGATGATTTTGATCTGGTAGTGATGCCTAGTGAGGATTGTGCTCACTGCACCTCAGTGCTTGCTGTCATGCTTTGATTATCTAATCTTGTTGTTGATCTAATGCTTTTGTTGATCTGATGCTAGTGGTTCATAGTGTTTCCTCTAATTAGTGATTAAGCTTGGTTAACCTAATGGCATAATTGTGAAATCTGGTTGGTGAAATGGATGCTTAGTGTGTTCATCTACTGCCAGTACTTTGATACTGACAGTAACACTGTCAGTGGTGATTCACTGCATCAGTGGGTGTTGGTTTGTATGCTTATCAATAGACCGAACTTAATCATTGGAGTCTAATGATACTTTGAAGATAGATGGATATGTTAGATGATCTCTGAGTGTAATCTCAGGGAAATGATATCAATAGCTTGCCACTTTTCTTATGGTAACTTGTTAATGGTTTGGTTTGGTTGATAGAGTCTGCTCTTGTGACACCATTTTTCTATGGCACACAAGTTGTGATTCTACTACTGGCTTTTCTTTGGTCAGTGCTTAGGATTGGATAAATGCAAAAATAAGTTGAAAGCTTCTCTTGATATTTATGCCTATGATGTTGGTCCGAGGCTCTAGGAACTAGATTCATATCTTACTGTCCCTTTTAAATATGCTAAAGTATCATGGTGGCTCATTGGATCCTGGATCCTAGTTGGCTAAGATGATTGGTTTGCTTATAGCTTAATGTTGGTGCACAGTGTTTATGAAATCTGAGGTGCTACTCCATTTGGAGATTTGCCCAGATTTTATAAGTTATATGAACACTTGTTGGGATAAATAAATGGTTTTGGTATCACCAGATCTATGATGCTGGTCTGAGATTCTGGTGGATTTGGTAGAGTTTTATTCTGGCCTTTATATTTCAAATCCTCTAGGATAGGTTCACCCCACTTGGGTGATCACTAAGAGGTTAACTCTAAATCAACACATGCTTTTCTGTTTGGATAAGATGAACAGAATATGAGGATGTTTTATGATACTCACCACAACAGTTGATGATTGTGGTGGTTGTTGGTTGATCTGTGGCTTGATCTTGTTGATTATGTTGCTGGCCTGATCTTGTCCTTCACCTCCTGGTGTTGCTCCTGCTACTTCTGGTTCCTGTGCTTGGCCATGATCAGCCCTTCACCTCCTAGCTCCTGCAGCTTGACCTTGCTATCCACCTTATCCACCCCCTCCTTATGTCACCATCTGGTGATGCTAGGATGATCTGGTCTGTAGTTTTGGCTGGTGGTTTGCTTTGCTTTGTGAAGCTGAGTGTTCTTGGTGTGGTGTTGGAGATGCAATTATGAACTAGTGGCGTCCCACGGCTGTGCTTACTCCTTTTACTTGTGTGGACTTCTGTTGCTGTGTCAACAGCAATCACCATGCAATTGGTGATTATGCTGCCTGTGTGTCTGGTACAAGATTGTGGATCAGATTAGTGAGGTGTCTCACTCTTTGATCTTTTACTATTAACCTACCTGGTGAAACTTGCCCCTTTTTCTTGTTGTGATCATTTGACTTATGGCTTATTTATTATAAAATATCAAATTCTTTCTTATTGATGAAACTTGCCCTTATATAATTACTCAATGATGTAATCTTGAGCAGTGCAACTCACTGCTCTCTAC
Organism: Avena insularis; assembly: GCA_023614405.1. Classification (NCBI taxonomy): domain Eukaryota; kingdom Viridiplantae; phylum Streptophyta; class Magnoliopsida; order Poales; family Poaceae; genus Avena; species Avena insularis. The sequence continues at coordinate 20,535,678 of CM042689.1, read as the reverse complement.
TGAGAGTAAAACTAACCATTAAACTTTCATTTTCCTTTTGTTTTGTTTTAAATTTTTCAGGTACAAGATCTAGAGATTCAATATTTAGTATAGGATTACTTAGATAATTAGATTCCTTTGTAATCTTTATTTCACTCTTTTGTAATAAATTTGTAATAGTTTATTAATATAGATATATTTCTATTTTTGTAATTTCCTTACTGTAATGAATTTTTATTGACTCAATGAGTTAATCCTTGTAATTTATTCATGGAATAAAGAGAAGGAATAAAAGATTCATTTCTTATTTGAATTTCTTTACTTTAAATTTCTATTACTATTTATTATTTCCTTAATTAAATTCATATTACTAATTCATTTTGGAATTCATTCTAAATATCAATTCCTAACTTTAAAATATAAACTCAAAGTTCAAATTTGAATTCAAATTCTTTTCCCCCAAAACACACTAATTCATAAAGATCATGTCAAAATTTATAACTATCACTCTCCAGAGCTATTCCTAAACTTAGAGAGTGAAAGAAACTCTGATCACTATAGGTTTTTATTTGGCAAAAAAATTACCCACATTTTTACAGAAGAATGCATGCATATGCACAAATTCCTAAATCTACCCTTCGTTGGTTCCTAAATGTTGGGATGTTACAATGTGGGAGTGCTTCGTTGGAAACCCCAAGATCAAGGTGTGAAGAGCACAACAGCAAGTCTTCCCTTAGTAAGAAACTGAGGTTATCGAACTAGTAGGAGGAAGGAAACGTCTCAAAGGTGTTGCAAGCAACATGGAAACCTGCACAACACAAATTCAAGACTTTGCCCCAACAAACAGTGAGGTTGTCAAGCTCACCGGTTTGCTGTAACAAAGGATTAAATGTATGGTGTGGAAGGTGATGATGGTTTGCAACAAGTAAATAGTAATAGTGGAAGATGTATCAATGGTAAAGATTGGACCGGGGTCCATAGTTCACAAACATGGCATGCTGATAAACAAATTACAACAGGGCAATTGACAGGACTGAGCAAGGCATAACAATGCAATACTAGATAAAAAGATCCTATGAGATTCGATTGGGCAATACAACAATATACATAGACCGCCATCCAACTGCATCTATGACTAAAAGTCCACCTTCAGGTTATCATCCAAACCCCCTCCAGTATTAAGTTGCAAGCAACAGACAACTGCTTTAAGCAAAGTGTGTAAGGTAAACAATCCACTTGTTCCATGAACAAGAGACCGTTGTTTTCTCCCTAGTGGCAACATCACATCTACAACCGAAGAGATTTCTATCACTTCCCTTGGGAAATAAAGGCATGAACCCACTATCGAGCATAAATACCCCCTCTTGGAGTCACTAGCAACTACTTGGCCAAGATATCTACTAACAACGGAGAGCATACAAGATCACAAACAACACAGACATGATAGAATCAATAAGACAAAACCATTAATCAATCTGACATAGTAATCTCAATATCCATCGGATCCCCGCAAACACAACATGCATGAGTACAAATAGATTAGATCTTGATCATGAACGGAGCTCACAAGATCTATACATGAAAGCACAAGGAGGAGATACAACCATCTAGCTACTACATGGACCCATAGTCCAAGGTGGAACTACTCACGCTTCATACCGGAGGCTGGCATGATGAAGAAGAAGGCCTCCAGGATGATCTCCCCTCCGGCAGGGTGTCGGGAAGAGCTTCAGACCCCCCAATCTAGGGACGATGGTGGCGGCGGCTACAAACGGTTTTGCGGAATTTTGATCGGGTGCTTAGGGTTTCGACATCGGGGTCTTCTTATAGGCGAAGAGGCAAGGCTGGGAGGTGGCCAGGGGGCGCACACCTGCCTGTGCACTGCCCACCCTAGGTCAGCGCTGGGGTGTGTGGCCACCTGCATGCCCCACGTCTCTCATCTGGACTCCGTGTTCTCCTCGATGAAATATTGACTTCGGCTTTTCTCCCGTCCAATTCCGAGAATATTTTTTTACTAGATTTTCTAGAACCAAAAACAGCAAAAAATAGGCAACTGGCACGGTGGCAACTTGTTAATAGGTTAGTACCAGAAAACATGTAAAAAGCACCTCAAAGTGTGGACAAAGCAAAGCAAAGTATATACTAAACAAGCATGGAACATCAAAAATTATAGATACGTTTCCGACATATCAAGCATCCCCAAGCTTAACTCCTGCTCATCCTCAAGTAGGTAAGTGATAAAAGAATAATTTTTGAGGTGACATGCACAATCAAAACCAAGATCAAACCATTTGCAAGCATTGAAAGCTGGGATCAAAGAACTCTAAACATGTGCATGAAAGATGGAGTTCTAACAATAAGACAAAGTAACTATGCATGCAACATGAAAGGCTACAAACAAATATCATGAATAACATGCATTGAAAAAGTTTGTTTGTTTCACATACAGAAAACATGGCATAGTGGCATTCAGCTTGTCCCTCATAGAGTAGCAAATAGATGCATAGGACACCTTCAAAGCTCATAAGACTGACTAGATACAAATAGCACAAGAACAAGCAATATCAACAATATGCATCAATCAATAAGTTTTGGGACACTACACATAGAACTAAGAATGGCAACTATGCTCTCTTAACTGGTGCCTAAAGGTAGAAGGTGGAGGCTCAATATAAAAGTGGAATAAAGGACCTTCATAAAGGGAAGCAGGGATTTCAAGTTTCAAAAAGAGCTTCCAAAAATTATGGTACTTGTTAGCTTTCAGCCCTCATTGCCCCTATCATAAGGATCTTGAAGTGATTAAGGTTAAAGTGAACAAACTCTGGGGTATATGCTTGACAAAGTATAAGTTGGCAATCTCATGCCCTTGAATACGAGGGCCACACCTCATGCTACTCAAATTTAGTCACCCGTAAGTTCTTGTCATAGTAAGTACATGTGTATCATAGAGAACCGCCAACGGGGTACGCCTTGCACATGGTACATGAGCTATCCCATAGCCAAAATGACAAGGCAATCAGAGCATCTCAGCGATCATTTTATTTACTATGTGCATAGCTTTTTATTGAGGATGCTTCACATATTGCTCATTATGGTGATGCTGCAAGTTTCCACCATGATTAGGCATGGCTTAGGCTAGCGGCCCAGGAGTTTCTTTAACACAAAATACATAACTCCATGGACTTACAAGCTCCCTCTTTATTTCACACTGGCGACATCCATATACAAAAGAGCATGATATCAACTATGTACAAAGTACAAGTGCAATGTTGAAAACGTTACTCATGACAGCATGGTTCTGCTAATTCCAACGTATAAGTGCAAGAATATACAAATTAGATGACACAATGGTTCAAGTTTATTAGGGGCAAGTAATAAAAAGTGTGCCATCAAGTTCGTGAGCGCTTTAATCACTAAGTTTTCACATAACAAATTACTTTTTAATTGGAATATAGTTGAAAACAGGAATATACTTGGAATGGTGTAACACACCATGCATAGGAGTTTTAGTGGACACTTTGTAATAACTTGGTTTCTTGGGAGTTGGAAGCATGAGTAGAACTTACTCATACTAGTGGAGGCTAGCAAAAGACTGGGAGCAACCAACTAAGGGAGCAATAATGGCCATAATCATGCAGAGCGACAAAACAATACTAATCAAAGCATAGAGTGGTACTACAAGTCAAGTACTACATGATCATAGAGGCTTTGGTGACTTGTTCATAGTCATAACATGGTGTGAGCATGTGCCAAGTCCATCCAAACAAAGCATCAAAGGAGAATAGCACAATACTATGCTTTTGTATGCTAAAACAACGCATGATTCCTTCAAGGCACACTAAGCAATTCCAATTGTTTGGAACAATACATGCTACAGAAATAATCACTAAGCATAAGGTCAAAACAACACCTAGCATGTCATGCAAAAGTCTAAGTCACAGTCAATGCAAGATCCTCTTGCACTTCCAAGCAAGAACTTTCTACTCCTTTCCAACACCAATCAACTTATTTGAAACAACACAACAAGAATGGGGGTCCAAACTAATTTATTCAAGAAAACTAAACAACTAAGAAAAGCAAACGAAAACTAAGATGCTCCAAGAACAACACAACTGTGCATGAAACAATAAAAACGAAGTGTCTAGACAGACCTGAGCTTTTTATTGATGAAGAAGGGGATGCCTTGGGCATCTCTAATCTTTGACGCTTGTACCTCTTGGATATTTGTTGGGGTGACACTGGGGTGGCATCCCCAAGCTTGAGCTTTTGTACATTCTTCATATCATTACATCATTCTTTCTCTACACCTAAAATGTTTCCTTCATACAAAACTTCACACAATCTTCATTAGCAACATTAGTGTATTCAAAAGATATTATACCCTTGGGTTTAGCTTTAGAACAGCAAAATTTTCACTAAAAACACAAGATACTGTAGAAACTCCTTCAAAAAAGCTCAATTTCCCAAAAAGAACCCAAAAAGGAATCAATAAGAAGCAAATGCAAATAATGGCAGAAATCTATCAAAACAGACCAACAGGTAGAAACCGATAATTTTTGGAAGACCTTCTATTGCTCAAATAAAAAAGTGTTGAACTAAAGAAAGTTAGCTAACATACTGGTGGATTTATTCGTAAATTTTCAACTCAAACCGACTTACAGATACTCCTCACGAATTTTTATGGTGGAGGACAGAAATCTGTTTCGGGACATCAACTCCCCAAATCTTACTTCCCTCTCATTAGAGGTCATTCTTGGCACAAAAAGCAAACAAAAAGGATAAGCAGAGGTCATTACTGAGGTAATATCTTCCAAGACTCGAGAAAACTCTTGGGTTATCTCCCAACAAGTACTTTTCTTTAACGCCTTTAAGTTAGGCACAAGAATCAAGAAATCAAGTATTTTCAAATGAAGAATTAAGATCAATACTTGCAAAGTATTCAACTATGAAAGGTATCTCATCCAAATGAGTTTTGGAGGATCCCTTCTCATATCTCTTTGGTTTACTACTTTCATCAAAAGGAATTTCAGGAAAAATCCAATCAAAATTATTTCAAAGGCCTCATGCATCCCAATAAGCTTAAACGGTATGGGAATCTTAAATTCCTCTCTAGGCTTAGTTTTATCTGAAGCACCCACAACATCTACACATGAGCCTAGTATATTAAAACGCTCAAAGACCTTTTTGGCTTCCTTAGCAACGTCATGGAACTCTTTGATTAAAGTTTCAAGAATAAATTCTCTCTTTTCAGCATTCTTTTCTTATTTTAGTTTTAGGAACAAAGTTTGCATCATGGGGTTAAGGCTAACAAACCTAGCCTCCAACATATGAACTAAAGAAGCTGCGGCAATTTCATAATTTGGAGCAAGCTCTGCTATAGATTTATCCTCATGCTTGCTATCATGATTAAATAATTCTTCAATATTATCTTTCCCAATTATGGAGCCACTCCCTATCGAAAGTTCCTTCAGGGCGAACTTGGGGAACAACATGGTGAGCTAGAGCAAGGTGGCAACTAGAGTAGTAACTAACTTTTTTGTGTTTTTGATAAGAGAAAGCAAACCAAACTAAACTAATTTTTTTTGAGTTTTTGATAAAAATAGGCAAACAAAACCAAGCAAAAGAAACTAAGAAAACTAAAAACAAAGTAAAGAGAAAGGTTGAGGAGGACTCCCCTTGTGAAGACGTCCTTAGCCTCCCCGACAACAGCGCCAGAAAACTTGATGGCGCCCGGTGTTTACGTGGGAGCGCTTCGTTGGAAACCCCAAGTAAGAAACCGAGGTGTGAAGAACACATCAGCAAGTCTTCCCTCAGTAAGAAACCGAGGTTATCGAACCAGTAGGAGGAAGGAAACATCTCAAAGGTGTTGCAAGCAACATGGAAACCTGCACAACACAAACTCAAGACTTTGCCCCAATGAACAGTGAGGTTGTCAAGCTCACCGATTTGCTATAACAAATGATTAAATGTATGGTGTGGAAGGTGATGATGTTTTGTAGCAAGTAAACAGTAACAGTGGAAGATGTATCAATGGTAAAGATTGGACCGGGATCCATAGTTCACTAGAGGTTCTCTCCTTAGATAAACAAACATGGCATGCTGGGTAAACAAATTACAACATGGCAATTGACAGGACTGAGCAAGGCATAACAATGCAATACTAGACAAAAAGATCCTATGGGATTCGATTGGGCAATACAACTGCATCTATGACTATAAGTCCACCTTCAGGTTATCATCCGAACCCCCTCCAGTATTAAGTTGCAAGCAACAGACAACTGCTTTAAGCAAAGTGTGTAAGGTAAACAATCCACTTGTTCCATGAACAAGAGATCGTTGTTTTCTCCCTAGTGGCAACATCACATCTACAACGGGAGAGATTTCTGTCATTTCCCTTGGTAAATAGAGGCATGAACCCACTATCGAGCATAAATACTCCCTCTTGGAGTCACTAGCAACTACTTGGCCAAGGCTACTAACAACGCAGAGCATGCACACCTGGTGGCGGCGCGGCCAAGGGGCATGTCAGCCCTAGGTGTGGGCCCCTCGGGTGCCCATCGACCTTGCCCCTTAGCCTATAAAAGGACCCCGATGTAGAAACCCTAATTACCCGATCAAATATCCATGAAACAGTCTTTAGCCGCCGCTACCATCGTCCCTAGATCGCGGGGATCTGAAGCTCTTCCCGGCACCCTGTCGGAGGGGACACTACAAGGAATGTGTTATTCTATGACCTTCTAATAGTGACTGTGGACAAAATCGTCATAGAATTATGATGATTTTGCACTAAATGGTCGTAAGCTATTTAGGAGGTTCAAAACCTTAGAAAATTACGACGATCTTGCTTAAAATCGTCATGGTTTTATTAGCTCAAATCTTCATAACCCAGTAAATGCATCTCGGGAGGTATTGGTAGCTCACTATGACGATTTTAAATCGTCATATCGTCTAAATTAGGAAATAAGAGGTTGGCCACGTCAACAATTGTTCCTACATGTCATGTCTGCGTGTCACTTTATATTCATGTATTAATTAATTGCCTTGTGAATCATTTCCCTTGGTAAATAGAGGCATGAACCCACTATCGAGCATAAATACTCCCTCTTGGAGTCACTAGCAACTACTTGGCCAAGATAGCTACTAACAACGGAGAGCATGCACACCTGGTGGCGGCGCGGCCAAGGGGCATGTCAGCCCTAGGTGTGGGCCCCTCGGGTGCCCATCGACCTTGCCCCTTAGCCTATAAAAGGACCTCGATGTAGAAACCCTAATTACCCGATCAAATATCCATGAAACAGTCTTTAGCCGCCGCTACCATCGTCCCTAGATCGCGGGGATCTGAAGCTCTTCCCGGCACCCTGTCGGAGGGGACACTACAAGGAATGTGTTATTCTATGACCTTCTAATAGTGACTGTGGACAAAATCGTCATAGAATTATGACGATTTTGCACTAAATGGTCGTAAGCTATTTAGGAAGTTCAAAACCTTAGAAAATTACGACGATCTTGCTTAAAATCGTCATGGTTTTATTAGCTCAAATCGTCATAACCCAGTAAATGCATCTCGGGAGGTATTGGTAGCTCACTATGACGATTTTAAATCGTCATATCGTCTAAATTAGAAAATAAGAGGTTGGCCACGTCAACAATTGTGCCTACATGTCATGTCTGCGTGTCACTTTATATTCATGTATTAATTAATTGCCTTGTGAATTATTTCCAAAAAAAATCTAGCCAGTGATTTGAACTCGCGACCTCCCTCTGTTCACGAGCGCACCTTACCACCAGACCACAAGTTCCTTGGTGGCATATTACTACCATGACCGATTATAAACATTAAATGTGCTATATCGTGAATTTAATAGGCAAAAAATAGAGGGCTAAGCACTCGAACTCGCGACCTCCCTCTGTTTGCGGGCGCACCTTACCACCAGACCACAATTTCATTTGTGGCATATTACTACGTCGACACTTTATAAACATTCAATGTGTTATATCGCGAATTTAATAGGCAAAAATGGAGCCCTAAGCACTCGAACCGTGGACCTCCCCACCACATAGAAGGAACCTGACCACCACGCCAACATAACTTAGATGTACACTCTCTGTGCTCCTCCTATTTGAGTAGAACACACGGTTGCAACTGGGCCTGGTGCCCAAATTTTCGCTAATGGGCCTCGATGGGACTAGGTTTTTTCTTTTTCTTTTTGTGTTTTTATATTTCTTTTTTATCTTTTTCATAAGAAGTCTAAAATAATTTATTTTTTTCTCTAAATATTTATGAATTTTATTAAATCATACTAGGATGTTAATTATAAATAGTATGATTATTTTAAATTGTGGATCTACTGATCCCATATTAGTCCAAGTAGGGACAATATCATAATTCAAAATATGATTTTGAAACTAGGGTTTTGAATTCAAAAAAATTGGCCTTAAGTATCGCTAACTTATGTCACATAATAAGACACCACGCGAAGGATTTGCATTGATCGAACCGTTTTTGAATTTTTTATGCCCGTTTCAAACTATGGTCAAAATGGCGGGCATAAATATTCTTAGCTCGGGGCTGAGCCTCGCTAAACTTACATTGGATCTCTGAAGAAACATGGTATTATGAGTCTAAAAATGATTTTTTCAAAAAATCATGGGCATCGGATCATGTACCCGTAGTTCAAATCGGACCCACTTCCTACCGATTCGGCAGGAATTTGTCTTTTTCGCCAGGGGTGGATGGAAAGGTTTGGGATACCCCGCTTGGTAATTTTGTCCATGTAAGGTGTCCTATTATTTTTAAAAAATGGGATGGTAGCATCTTGAAACTTTCATTTGGTGGTTGCTTCATAAAACGACCCGTATTTTGCGCTCGGAAAATGGAAAATGGTTTTTCCGTGCGACGAAAAGGAAAACTTCCTCCTGCAACATTGTTCGCCATCCCATGATACATATGTGTACACAATATGGGAACAGTATCACAAACTATGCCACGATTCTGGCCATAACATTGGTCGTTTGCCCCGAAAGCCATGAAACCTCGAACATGATAGGTCATTTCTGAGAAGGTTTTTTTGAGAAACTTGCAATATACCAAATTTGGTATTTTTACTTGCAACTATGTCACATAAAAAGACACCACGCGAAGGATTTGCATTGATCGGACCATTTTTGAATTTTTTATGCCCGTTTCAAATTATGGTCAAAACGGCGGGCATAAAGATTCTTAGCTCGGGGCTGAGCCTCGATAAACTTGCATTGGATCTCTGAAGAAACATGGTATTATGAGTCTAAAAATGATTTTTTTCCAAAAATCATGGGCATCGGATCATATACCCGTAGTTCAAATCGGACCCACTTCCTACCGATTCGGCAGGAATTTGTCTTTTTCGCCAGGGGTGGACGGAAAGGTTTGAGATACCACAGTTGATACTTTTATACATGTAAGGTGTCCTATTATTTTTTAAAAATGGGATGGTAGCATCTTGAAACTTTCATTTGGTGGTTGCTTCATAAAACGACCCGTATTTTGCGCTCGGAAAATGGAAAATGGTTTTTCCGTGCGACGAAAAGGAAAACTTCCTCCTGCAACATTGTTCGCCATCCCATGATACATATGTGTGCACAATATGGGAACAGTATCACAAACTATGCCGCGATTCTGGCCATAACATTGGTCGTTTGCCCCGAAAGCCATGAAACCTCGAACATGATAGATCATTTCTGAGAAGGTTTTTTTGAGAAACTTGCAATATACCAAGTTTGGTATTTTTACTTGTAACTATGTCACATAATAAGACACCACGCGAAGGATTTGCATTGATCGGACCGTTTTTGAATTTTTTATGCCCGTTTCAAACTATGGTCAAAACGGCGGGCATAAAGATTCTTAGCTCGGGGCTGAGCCTCGCTAAACTTGCATTGGATCTCTGAAGAAACATGGTATTATGAGTCTAAAAATGATTTTTTTCATAAAATCATGGGCATCGGATCATGTACCCGTAGTTCAAATCGGACCCACTTCCTCCCGATTCGGCAGGAATTTGTCTTTTTTGCCAGGGGTGGACGGAAAGGTTTGAGATACCACGGTTGATACTTTTATACATGTAAGGTGTCCTATTATTTTTTAAAAATGGGATGGTAGCATCTTGAAACTTTCATTTGGTGGTTGCTTCATAAAACGACCCGTATTTTGCGCTCGGAAAATGGAAAATGGTTTTTCCGTGCGACGAAAAGGAAAACTTCCTCCTGCAACATTGTTCGCCATCCCATGATACAAATGTGTGCATAATATGGGAACAGTATCACAAACTATGCCACGATTCTGGCCATAACATTGGTCGTTTGCCCCGAAAGCCATGAAACCTCGAACATGATAGGTCATTTCTGAGAAGGGTTTTTTGAGAAACTTGCAATATACCAAGTTTGGTATTTTTACTTGTAACTATGTCACATAATAAGACACCACGCGAAGGATTTGCATTCATCGGACCGCTTTTGAATTTTTATGCCCGTTTCAAACTATGGTCAAAACGGCAGGCATAAAGATTCTTAGCTCGGTGCTAAGCCTCGCTAAAACTGCATTGGATCTTTGAAGTAACATGGTATTATGAGTCTAAAAATGATTATTTTCAAAAAATCATGGGCATCGGATCATGTACCCGTAGTTCAAATCGGACCCACTTCCTCCCGATTCGGCAGGAATTTGTCTTTTTCGCCAGGGGTGGACGGAAAGGTTTGAGATACCACGGTTGATACTTTTATACATGTAAGGTGTCCTATTATTTTTTAAAAATGGGATGGTAGCATCTTGAAACTTTCATTTGGTGGTTGCTTCATAAAACGACCCGTATTTTGCGCTCGGAAAATGGCACATGGTTTTTCCGTATTTAAAAGGAAAACTTCCTCCTGCAACATTGTTCGCCATCCCATGATACAAATGTGTGCATAATATGGGAACAGTATCACAAACTATGCCGCGATTCTGGCCATAACATTGGTCGTTTGCCCCGAAAGCCATGAAACCTCGAACATGATAGGTCATTTTTGAGAAGGTTTTTTTGAGAAACTTGAGATACCAAGTTTGGTATTTTTACTTGTAACTATGTCACATAATAAGACACCACGCGAAGGATTTGCATTGATCGGACCGTTTTTGAATTTTTTATGCCCGTTTCAAACTATGGTCAAAACGGCGGCCATAAAGATTCTTAGCTCGGGGCTGAGCCTCGCTAAACTTGCATTGGATCTCTGAAGAAACATGGTATTATGAGTCTAAAAATGATTTTTTTCGAAAAATCATGGGCATCGGATCATGTACCCGTAGTTCAAATCGGACCCACTTCCTCCCGATTCGGCAGGAATTTGTCTTTTTTGCCAGGGGTGGACGGAAAGGTTTGAGATGCCACGGTTGATACTTTTATACATGTAAGGTGTCCTATTATTTTTTAAAAATGGGATGGTAGCATCTTGAAACTTTCATTTGGTGGTTGCTTCATAAAACGACCCGTATTTTGCGCTCGGAAAATGGAAAATGGTTTTTCCGTGCGACGAAAAGGAAAACTTCCTCCTGCAACATTGTTCGCTATCCCATGATACAAATGTGTGCATAATATGGGAATAGTATCACAAACTATGCCGCGATTCTGGCCGTAACATTGGTCGTTTGCCCCGAAAGCCATGAAACCTCGAACATGATAGGTCATTTCTGAGAAGGTTTTTTTGAGAAACTTGCAATATACCAAGTTTGGTATTTTTACTTGTAACTATGTCACATAATAAGACACCACGCGAAGGATTTGCATTGATCAGACCGTTTTTGAATTTTTTATGCCCGTTTCAAACTATGGTCAAAACGGCGGGCATAAAGATTCTTAGCTCGGGGCTGAGCCTCGCTAAACTTGCATTGGATCTCTGAAGAAACATGGTATTATGAGTCTAAAAATGATTTTTTTCATAAAATCATGGGCATCGGATCATGTACCCGTAGTTCAAATCGGACCCACTTCCTCCCGATTCGGCAGGAATTTGTCTTTTTCGCCAGGGGTGGACGGAAAGGTTTGAGATACCACGGTTGATACTTTTATACATGTAAGGTGTCCTATTATTTTTTAAAAATGGGATGGTAGCATCTTGAAACTTTCATTTGGTGGTTGCTTCATAAACGACGTATTTTGGCCGGAAAATGGAAAATGGTTTTTCCGCAATTTAAAAGGAAAACTTCCTCCTGCAACATTGTTCGCCATCCCATGATACAAATGTGTGCATAATATGGGAACAGTATCACAAACTATGCCGCAATTCTGGCCATAACATTGGTCGTTTGCCCCGAAAGCCATGAAACCTCGAACATGATAGGTCATTTCTGAGAAGGGTTTTTTGAGAAACTTGCAATATACCAAGTTTGGTATTTTTACTTGTAACTATGTCACATAATAAGACACCACGCGAAGGATTTGCATTCATCGGACCGTTTTTGAATTTTTTATGCCCGTTTCAAACTATGGTCAAAACGGCGGGCATAAAGATTCTTAGCTCGGGGCTGAGCCTCGCTAAACTTGCATTGGATCTCTGAAGAAACATGGTATTATGAGTCTAAAAATGATTATTTTCAAAAAATCATGGGCATCGGATCATGTACCCGTAGTTCAAATCGGACCCACTTCCTCCCGATTCGGCAGGAATTTGTCTTTTTCGCCAGGGGTGGACGGAAAGGTTTGAGATACCACGGTTGATACTTTTATACATGTAAGGTGTCCTATTATTTTTTAAAAATGGGATGGTAGCATCTTGAAACTTTCATTTGGTGGTTGCTTCATAAAACGATTCGTATTTGCGCCGGAAAATGGGAAATGGTTTTTCCGTATTTAAAAGGAAAACTTCCTCCGCAACATTGTTCGCCATCCCATGATACAAATGTGTGCATAATATGGGAACAGTATCACAAACTATGCCGCGATTCTGGCCATAACATTGGTCGTTTGCCCCGAAAGCCATGAAACCTCGAACATGATAGGTCATTTCTGAGAAGGTTTTTTTGAGAAACTTGCAGTATACCAAGTTTGGTATTTTTACTTGTAACTATGTCACATAATAAGACACCACGCGAAGGATTTGCATTGATCGGACCGTTTTTGAATTTTTTATGCCCGTTTCAAACTATGGTCAAAACGGCGTATAAGATTCTTAGCTCGGGCTGAGCCTCGCTAAACTTGCATTGGATCTCTGAAGAAACATGGTATTATGAGTCTAAAATGATTTTTTCAAAAATCATGGGCATCGGATCATGTACCCGTAGTTCAATCGGACCCACTTCCTCCGATTCGGCAGAATTTGTCTTTTTTGCCAGGGGTGGACGGAAAGGTTTGAGATACCACGGTTGATACTTTTATACATGTAAGGTGTCCTATTATTTTTTAAAAATGGGATGGTAGCATCTTGAAACTTTCATTTGGTGGTTGCTTCATAAAACGACCCGTATTTTGCGCTCGGAAAATGGAAAATGGTTTTTCCGTGCGACGAAAAGGAAAACTTCCTCCTGCAACATTGTTCGCTATCCCATGATACAAATGTGTGCATAATATGGGAACAGTATCACAAACTATGCCGCGATTCTGGCCGTAACATTGGTCGTTTGCCCCGAAAGCCATGAAACCTCGAACATGATAGGTCATTTCTGAGAAGGTTTTTTTGAGAAACTTGCAATATACCAAGTTTGGTATTTTTACTTGTAACTATGTCACATAATAAGACACCACGCGAAGGATTTGCATTGATCGGACCATTTTTGAATTTTTTATGCCCGTTTCAAATTATGGTCAAAACGGCGGGCATAAAGATTCTTAGCTCGGGGCTGAGCCTCGATAAACTTGCATTGGATCTCTGAAGAAACATGGTATTATGAGTCTAAAAATGATTTTTTTCAAAAAATCATGGGCATCGGATCATGTACCCGTAGTTCAAATCGGACCCACTTCCTCCCGATTCGGCAGGAATTTGTCTTTTTTGCCAGGGGTGGACGGAAAGGTTTGAGATACCACGGTTGATACTTTTATACATGTAAGGTGTCCTATTATTTTTTAAAAATGGGATGGTAGCATCTTGAAACTTTCATTTGGTGGTTGCTTCATAAAACGACCCGTATTTTGCGCTCGGAAAATGGAAAATGGGTTTTCCGTGCATTTAAAAGGAAATCTTCCTCATGCAACATTGTTCGCCATCCCATGATACAAATGTGTGCATAATATGGGAACAGTATCACAAACTATGCCGCGATTCTGGCCATAACATTGGTCGTTTGCCCCGAAAGCCATGAAACCTCGAACATGATAGGTCATTTCTGAGAAGGTTTTTTTGAGAAACTTGCAATATACCAAGTTTGGTATTTTTACTTGTAACTATGTCACATAATAAGACACCACGCGAAGGATTTGCATTGATCGGACCGTTTTTGAATTTTTTATGCTCGTTTCAAACTATGGTCAAAATGGCGGGCATAAAGATTCTTAGCTCGGGGCTGAGCCTCGCTAAACTTGCATTGGATCTCTGAAGAAACATGGTATTATGAGTCTAAAAATGATTTTTTTCAAAAAATCATGGGCATCGGATCATGTACCCGTAGTTCAAATCGGACCCACTTCCTCCCGATTCGGCAGGAATTTGTCTTTTTCGCCAGGGGTGGACGGAAAGGTTTGAGATACCACGGTTGTACTTTTATACATGTAAGGTGTCCTATTATTTTTTAAAAATGGGATGGTAGCATCTTGAAACTTTCATTTGGTGGTTGCTTCATAAAACGACCCGTATTTTGCGCCGGAAAATGGAAAATGGTTTTCCGTGCATTTAAAAGGAAAACTTCCTCCTGCAACATTGTTCGCCATCCCATGATACAAATGTGTGCATAATATGGGAACAGTATCACAAACTATGCCGCGATTCTGGCCATAACATTGGTCGTTTGCCCCGAAAGCCATGAAACCTCGAACATGATAGGTCATTTCTGAGAAGGGTTTTTTGAGAAACTTGCAATATACCAAGTTTGGTATTTTTACTTGTAACTATGTCACATAATAAGACACCACGCGAAGGATTTGCATTGATCGGACCGTTTTTGAATTTTTTATGCCCGTTTCAAACTATGGTCAAAACGGCGGGCATAAAGATTCTTAGCTCGGGGCTGAGCCTCGCTAAACTTGCATTGGATCTCTGAAGAAACATGGTATTATGAGTCTAAAAATGATTTTTTTCAAAAAATCATGGGCATCGGATCATGTACCCGTAGTTCAAATCGGACCCACTTCCTCCCGATTCGGCAGGAATTTGTCTTTTTCGCCAGGGGTGGACGGAAAGGTTTGAGATACCACGGTTGATACTTTTATACATGTAAGGTGTCCTATTATTTTTTAAAAATGGGATGGTAGCATCTTGAAACTTTCATTTGGTGGTTGCTTCATAAAACGACCCGTATTTTGCGCTCGGAAAATGGAAAATGGTTTTTCCGTGCGACGAAAAGGAAAACTTCCTCCTGCAACATTGTTCGCCATCCCATGATACAAATGTGTGCATAATAGGGGAACAGTATCACAAACTATGCCACGATTCTGGCCATAACATTGGTCGTTTGCCCCGAAAGCCATGAAACCTCGAACATGATAGGTCATTTCTGAGAAGGGTTTTTTGAGAAACTTGCAATATACCAAGTTCGGTATTTTTACTTGTAACTATGTCACATAATAAGACACCACGCGAAGGATTTGCATTGATCGGACCGTTTTTGAATTTTTTATGCCCGTTTCAAACTATGGTCAAAACGGCGGGCATAAAGATTCTTAGCTCGGGGCTGAGCCTCGCTAAACTTGCATTGGATCTCTGAAGAAACATGGTATTATGAGTCTAAAAATGATTTTTTTCAAAAAATCATGGGCATCGGATCATGTACCCGTAGTTCAAATCGGACCCACTTCCTCCCGATTCGGCAGCAATTTGTCTTTTTTGCCAGGGGTGGACGGAAAGGTTTGAGATACCACGGTTGATACTTTTATACATGTAAGGTGTCCTATTATTTTTTAAAAATGGGATGGTAGCATCTTGAAACTTTCATTTGGTGGATGCTTCATAAAACGACCCGTATTTTGCGCTCGGAAAATGGAAAATGGTTTTTCCGTGCGACGAAAAGGAAAACTTCCTCCTGCAACATTGTTCGCCATCCCATGATACAAATGTGTGCATAATATGGGAACAGTATCACAAACTATGCCGCGATTCTGGCCATAACATTGGTCGTTTGCCCCGAAAGCCATGAAACCTCGAACATGATAGGTCATTTCTGAGAAGGGTTTTTTGAGAAACTTGCAATATACCAAGTTTGGTATTTTTACTTGTAACTATGTCACATAATAAGACACCACGCGAAGGATTTGCATTGATCGGACCGTTTTTGAATTTTTTATGCCCGTTTCAAACTATGGTCAAAACGGCGGGCATAAAGATTCTTAGCTCGGGGCTGAGCCTCGCTAAACTTGCATTGGATCTCTGAAGAAACATGGTATTATGAGTCTAAAAATGATTTTTTCAAAAATCATGGGCATCGGATCATGTACCAGAGTTCAAATCGGACCCACTTCCTCCGATTCGCAGAATTTGTCTTTTCGCCAGGTGGACGGAAAGGTTTGAGATACCACAGTTGATACTTTTATACATGTAAGGTGTCCTATTATTTTTAAAAATGGGATGGTAGCATCTTGAAACTTTCATTTGGTGGTTGCTTCATAAAGCGACCCGTATTTTGCCGGAAAATGGAAAATGGTTTTCCGTGCGACGAAAAGGAAAACTTCCTCCAACATTGTTCGCCATCCCATGATACAAATGTGTGCATAATAGGGGAACGATATCACAAACTATGCCACGATTCTGGCCATAACATTGGTCGTTTGCCAAAGCCATGAAACCTCGAACATGATAGGTCATTTCGAGAAGGGTTTTTGAGAAACTTGCAATATACCAAGTTCGTATTTTTACTTGTAACTATGTCACATAATAAGACACCACGAAGGATTTGCATTGATCGGACTGTTTTTGAATTTTTATGCCCGTTTCAAACTATGGTCAAAACGGCTGGCATGACCGTTCTTAGCTCGGGGCTGAGCCTCGCTAAACTTGCACTAGATCTCTGAAGAAACATGATATTTTGAGTCTAAAAATGATTTTTTCAAAAAATCATGGGCATCGGATCATGTACCTATAGTTCAAATCTGACCCACTTCCTGCCGTTTCGGCAGGAATTTGTCTTTTTGCCGGTGGGCGGAAAGGTTTGAGATACCACGGTTGATACTTTTATACATGTAAGGTGTCCTATTATTTTTTAAAAATGGGATGGTAGCATCTTGAAACTTTCATTTGGTGGATGCTTCATAAAACGACCCGTATTTTGCGCTCGGAAAATGGAAAATGGTTTTTCCGTGCGACGAAAAGGAAAACTTCCTCCTGCAACATTGTTCGCCATCCCATGATACAAATGTGTGCATAATATGGGAACAGTATCACAAACTATGCCGCGATTCTGGCCATAACATTGGTCGTTTGCCCCGAAAGCCATGAAACCTCGAACATGATAGGTCATTTCTGAGAAGGTTTTTTTGAGAAACTTGCAATATACCAAGTTTGGTATTTTTACTTGTAACTATGTCACATAATAAGACACCACGCGAAGGATTTGCATTGATCGGACCGTTTTTGAATTTTTTATGCTCGTTTCAAACTATGGTCAAAACGGCGGGCATAAAGATTCTTAGCTCGGGGCTGAGCCTCGCTAAACTTGCATTGGATCTCTGAAGAAACATGGTATTATGAGTCTAAAAATGATTTTTTTCAAAAAATCATGGGCATCGGATCATGTACCCGTAGTTCAAATCGGACCCACTTCCTCCCGATTCGGCAGGAATTTGTCTTTTTCGCCAGGGGTGGACGGAAAGGTTTGAGATACCACGGTTGATACTTTTATACATGTAAGGTGTCCTATTATTTTTTAAAAATGGGATGGTAGCATCTTGAAACTTTCATTTGGTGGTTGCTTCATAAAACGACCCGTATTTTGCGCTCGGAAAATGGAAAATGGTTTTTCCGTGCGACGAAAAGGAAAACTTCCTCCTGCAACATTGTTCGCTATCCCATGATACAAATGTGTGCATAATATGGGAACAGTATCACAAACTATGCCGCGATTCTGGCCGTAACATTGGTCGTTTGCCCCGAAAGCCATGAAACCTCGGACATGATAGGTCATTTCTGAGAAGGTTTTTTTGAGAAACTTGCAATATACCAAGTTTGGTATTTTTACTTGTAACTATGTCACATAATAAGACACCACGCGAAGGATTTGCATTGATCGGACCGTTTTTGAATTTTTTATGCCCGTTTCAAACTATGGTCAAAACGGCGGGCATAAAGATTCTTAGCTCGGGGCTGAGCCTCGCTAAACTTGCATTGGATCTCTGAAGAAACATGGTATTATGAGTCTAAAAATGATTTTTTTCAAAAAATCATGGCCATCGGATCATGTACCCGTAGTTCAAATCGGACCCACTTCCTCCCGATTCGGCAGGAATTTGTCTTTTTTGCCAGGGGTGGACGGAAAGGTTTGAGATACCACGGTTGATACTTTTATACATGTAAGGTGTCCTATTATTTTTTCAAAATGGGATGGTAGCATCTTGAAACTTTCATTTGGTGGTTGCTTCATAAAACGACCCGTATTTTGCGCTTGGAAAATGGAAAATGGTTTTTCCGTGCGACGAAAAGGAAAACTTCCTCCTGCAACATTGTTCGCCATCCCATGATACAAATGTGTGCATAATATGGGAACAGTATCACAAACTATGCCACGATTCTGGCCATAACATTGGTCGTTTGCCCCGAAAGCCATGAAACCTCGAACATGATAGGTCATTTCTGAGAAGGGTTTTTTGAGAAACTTGCAATATACCAAGTTTGGTATTTTTACTTGTAACTATGTCACATAATAAGACACCACGCGAAGGATTTGCATTGATCGGACCGTTTTTGAATTTTTTATGCCCGTTTCAAACTATGGTCAAAACGGCGGGCATAAAGATTCTTAGCTCGGGGCTGAGCCTCGCTAAACTTGCATTGGATCTCTGAAGAAACATGGTATTATGAGTCTAAAAATGATTTTTTTCAAAAAATCATGGGCATCGGATCATGTACCCGTAGTTCAAATCGGACCCACTTCCTCCCGATTCGGCAGGAATTTGTCTTTTTTGCCAGGGGTGGACGGAAAGGTTTGAGATACCACGGTTGATACTTTTATACATGTAAGGTGTCCTATTATTTTTTAAAAATGGGATGGTAGCATCTTGAAACTTTCATTTGGTGGTTGCTTCATAAAACGACCCGTATTTTGCGCTCGGAAAATGGAAAATGGGTTTTCCGTGCGACGAAAAGGAAATCTTCCTCATGCAACATTGTTCGCCATCCCATGATACAAATGTGTGCATAATATGGGAACAGTATCACAAACTATGCCGCGATTCTGGCCATAACATTGGTCGTTTGCCCCGAAAGCCATGAAACCTCGAACATGATAGGTCATTTCTGAGAAGGTTTTTTTGAGAAACTTGCAATATACCAAGTTTGGTATTTTTACTCGCAACTATGTCACATAATAAGACACCACGCGAAGGATTTGCATTGATCGGACCATTTTTGAATTTTTTATGCCCGTTTCAAATTATGGTCAAAACGGCGGGCATAAAGATTCTTAGCTCGGGGCTGAGCCTCGATAAACTTGCATTGGATCTCTGAAGAAACATGGTATTATGAGTCTAAAATGATTTTTTTCAAAAAATCATGGGCCTCGGATCATGTACCCGTAGTTCAAATCGGACCCACTTCCTCCCGATTCGGCAGGAATTTGTCTTTTTCGCCAGGGGTGGACGGAAAGGTTTGAGATACCACGGTTGATACTTTTATACATGTAAGGTGTCCTATTATTTTTTAAAAATGGGATGGTAGCATCTTGAAACTTTCATTTGGTGGTTGCTTCATAAAACGACCCGTATTTTGCGCTTGGAAAATGGAAAATGGTTTTTCCGTGCGACGAAAAGGAAAACTTCCTCCTGCAACATTGTTCGCCATCCCATGATACAAATGTGTGCATAATATGGGAACAGTATCACAAACTATGCCACGATTCTGGCCATAACATTGGTCGTTTGCCCCGAAAGCCATGAAACCTCGAACATGATAGGTCATTTCTGAGATGGGTTTTTTGAGAAACTTGCAATATACCAAGTTTGGTATTTTTACTTGTAACTATGTCACATAATAAGACACCACGCGAAGGATTTGCATTGATCGGACCGTTTTTGAATTTTTTATGCCCGTTTCAAACTATGGTCAAAACGGCGGGCATAAAGATTCTTAGCTCGGGGCTGAGCCTCGCTAAACTTGCATTGGATCTCTGAAGAAACATGGTATTATGAGTCTAAAAATGATTTTTTTCAAAAAATCATGGGCATCGGATCATGTACCCATAGTTCAAATCGGACCCACTTCCTCCCGATTCGGCAGGAATTTGTCTTTTTGCGGTGGGTGGAAGGTTTGAGATACCACGGTTGATACTTTTATACATGTAAGGTGTCCTATTATTTTTAAAAATGGGATGGTAGCATCTTGAAACTTTCATTTGGTGGTTGCTTCATAAAGCGACCGTATTTTGCGCCGGAAAATGGAAAATGGTTTTCCGTCGCGAAAAGGAAAACTTCCTCCTGCAACATTGTTCGCCATCCCATGATACAAATGTGTGCATAATATGGAACGAGATCACAAACTATGCCGCAATTCTGGCCATAACATTGGTCGTTTGCCGAAAGCCATGAAACCTCGAACATGATAGGTCATTTTAGAAGGTTTTTTGAGAAACTTGCAATATACCAAGTTTGGTATTTTTACTTGTAACTATGTCACATAATAAGACACCACGCGAAGGATTTGCATTGATCGGACCGTTTTTGAATTTTTTATGCCCGTTTCAAACTATGGTCAAAACGGCGGGCATAAAGATTCTTAGCTCGGGGCTGAGCCTCGCTAAACTTGCATTGGATCTCTGAAGAAACATGGTATTATGAGTCTAAAAATGATTTTTTTCGAAAAATCATGGGCATCGGATCATGTACCCGTAGTTCAAATCGGACCCACTTCCTCCGATTCGGCAGAATTTGTCTTTTTGCGTGGGTGGACGGAATGTTTTTAGATACCACGGTTGATACTTTTATACATGTAAGGTCTCCTATTATTTTTTAAAAATGGGATGGTAGCATCTTGAAACTTTCATTTGGTGGTTGCTTCATAAAACGACCCGTATTTTGCGCTCGGAAAATGGAAAATGGTTTTTCCGTGCGACGAAAAGGAAAACTTCCTCCTGCAACATTGTTCGCTATCCCATGATACAAATGTGTGCATAATATGGGAACAGTATCACAAACTATGCCGCGATTCTGGCCGTAACATTGGTCGTTTGCCCCGAAAGCCATGAAACCTCGAACATGATAGGTCATTTCTGAGAAGTTTTTTTTGAGAAACTTGCAACATACCAAGTTTGGTATTTTTACTTGTAACTATGTCACATAATAAGACACCTTGAAGGATTTGCATTGATCGGACCATTTTTGAATTTTTTATGCCCGTTTCAAATTATGGTCAAAACGGCGGGCATAAAGATTCTTAGCTCGGGGCTGAGCCTCGATAAACTTGCATTGGATCTCTGAAGAAACATGGTATTATGAGTCTAAAAATGATTTTTTTCAAAAAATCATGGGCATCGGATCATGTACCCGTAGTTCAAATCGGACCCACTTCCTCCCGATTCGGCTGGAATTTGTCTTTTTGCCGTGGGTGGATGAAGGTTTGAGATACCACGGTTGATACTTTTATACATGTAAGGTGTCCTATTATTTTTAAAATGGGATGGTAGCATCTTGAAACTTTCATTTGGTGGTTGCTTCATAAACGACCCGTATTTTGCGCCGAAAATGGAAAATGGGTTTTCCGTATGCATTTAAAAGGAAATCTTCCTCATGCAACATTGTTCGCCATCCCATGATACAAATGTGTGCATAATATGGGAACAGTATCACAAACTATGCCGCGATTCTGGCCATAACATTGGTCGTTTGCCCCGAAAGCCATGAAACCTCGAACATGATAGGTCATTTCTGAGAAGGTTTTTTTGAGAAACTTGCAATATACCAAGTTTGGTATTTTTACTCGCAACTATGTCACATAATAAGACACCACGCGAAGGATTTGCATTGATCGGACCATTTTTGAATTTTTTATGCCCGTTTCAAATTATGGTCAAAACGGCGGGCATAAAGATTCTTAGCTCGGGGCTGAGCCTCGATAAACTTGCATTGGATCTCTGAAGAAACATGGTATTATGAGTCTAAAAATGATTTTTTTCAAAAAATCATGGGCATCGGATCATGTACCCGTAGTTCAAATCGGACCCACTTCCTCCCGATTCGGCAGGAATTTGTCTTTTTCGCCAGGGGTGGACGGAAAGGTTTGAGATACCACGGTTGATACTTTTATACATGTAAGGTGTCCTATTATTTTTTAAAAATGGGATGGTAGCATCTTGAAACTTTCATTTGGTGGTTGCTTCATAAACGACGTATTTTGCGCTCGGAAAATGGAAAATGGTTTTTCCGTGCGAAAAGGAAAACTTCCTCCTGCAACATTGTTCGCTATCCCATGATACAAATGTGTGCATAATATGGGAACAGTATCACAAACTATGCCGCGATTCTGGCCGTAACATTGGTCGTTTGCCCCGAAAGCCATGAAACCTCGAACATGATAGGTCATTTCTGAGAAGGTTTTTTTGAGAAACTTGCAATATACCAAGTTTGGTATTTTTACTTGTAACTATGTCACATAATAAGACACCACGCGAAGGATTTGCATTGATCGGACCATTTTGAATTTTTATGCCCGTTTCAAATTATGGTCAAAAGCGTGCATAAAGATTCTTAGCTCGGGGCTGAGCCTCGATAAACTTGCATTGGATCTCTGAAGAAACATGGTATTATGAGTCTAAAAATGATTTTTTTCAAAAAATCATGGGCATCGGATCATGTACCCGTAGTTCAAATCGGACCCACTTCCTCCCGATTCGGCAGGAATTTGTCTTTTTTGCCAGGGGTGGACGGAAAGGTTTGAGATACCACGGTTGATACTTTTATACATGTAAGGTGTCCTATTATTTTTTAAAAATGGGATGGTAGCATCTTGAAACTTTCATTTGGTGGTTGCTTCATAAAACGACCCGTATTTTGCGCTCGGAAAATGGAAAATGGTTTTTCCGCGTGAAAAGGAAAACTTCCTCCTGCAACATTGTTCGCTATCCCATGATACAAATGTGTGCATAATATGGGAACAGTATCACAAACTATGCCGCGATTCTGGCCGTAACATTGGTCGTTTGCCCCGAAAGCCATGAAACCTCGAACATGATAGGTCATTTCTGAGAAGGTTTTTTTGAGAAACTTGCAATATACCAAGTTTGGTATTTTTACTTGTAACTATGTCACATAATAAGACACCACGCGAAGGATTTGCATTGATCGGACCATTTTTGAATTTTTTATGCCCGTTTCAAATTATGGTCAAAACGGCGGGCATAAAGATTCTTAGCTCGGGGCTGAGCCTCGCTAAACTTGCATTGGATCTCTGAAGAAACATGGTATTATGAGTCTAAAAATGATTTTTTTCAAAAAATCATGGGCATCGGATCATATACCCGTAGTTCAAATCGGACCCACTTCCTGCCGATTCGGCAGGAATTTGTCTCTTTCGCCAGGGGTGGACGGAAAGGTTTGAGATACCACAGTTGATACTTTTATACATGTAAGGTGTCCTATTATTTTTTAAAAATGGGATGGTAGCATCTTGAAACTTTCATTTGGTGGTTGCTTCATAAAATGACCCGTATTTTGCGCTCGGAAAATGGAAAATGGTTTTTCCGTGCGATGAAAAGGAAAACTTCCTCCTGCAACATTGTTCGCCATCCCATGATACATATGTGTGCACAATATGGGAACAGTATCACAAACTATGCCGCGATTCTGGCCATAACATTGGTCGTTTCCCCCGAAAGCCATGAAACCTCGAACATGATAGGTCATTTCTGAGAAGGTTTTTTTGAGAAACTTGCAATATACCAAGTTTGGTATTTTTACTTGTAACTATGTCACATAATAAGACACCACGCGAAGGAGTTGCATTGATCGGACCGTTTTTGAATTTTTTATGCCCGTTTCAAACTATGGTCAAAACGGCGGGCATAAAGATTCTTAGCTCGGGGCTGAGCCTCGCTAAACTTGCATTGGATCTCTGAAGAAACATGGTATTATGAGTCTAAAAATGATTTTTTTCAAAAAATCATGGGCATCGGATCATGTACCCGTAGTTCAAATCGGACCCACTTCCTCCCGATTCGGCAGGAATTTGTCTTTTTCGCCAGGGGTGGACGGAAAGGTTTGAGATACCACAGTTGATACTTTTATACATGTAAGGTGTCCTATTATTTTTTAAAAATGGGATGGTAGCATCTTGAAACTTTCATTTGGTGGTTGCTTCATAAAACGACTCGTATTTTGCGCTCGGAAAATGGAAAATGGTTTTTCCGTGCGACGAAAAGGAAAACTTCCTCCTGCAACATTGTTCGCCATCCCATGATACAAATGTGTGCATAATATGGGAACAGTATCACAAACTATGCCGCGATTCTGGCCATAACATTGGTCGTTTGCCCCGAAAGCCATGAAACCTCGAACATGATAGGTCATTTCTGAGAAGGTTTTTTTGAGAAACTTGCAATATACCAAGTTTGGTATTTTTACTTGTAACTATGTCACATAATAAGACACCACGCGAAGGATTTGTATTGATCGGACCGTTTTTGAATTTTTTATGCCCGTTTCAAACTATGGTCAAAACGGCGGGCATAAAGATTCTTAGCTTGGGGCTGAGCCTCGCTAAACTTGCATTGGATCTCTGAAGAAACATGGTATTATGAGTCTAAAAATGATTTTTTTCGAAAAATCATGGGCATCGGATCATGTACCCGTAGTTCAAATCGGACCCACTTCCTCCCGATTCGGCAGGAATTTGTCTTTTTTGCCAGGGGTGGACGGAAAGGTTTGAGATACCACGGTTGATACTTTTATACATGTAAGGTGTCCTATTATTTTTTAAAAATGGGATGGTAGCATCTTGAAACTTTCATTTGGTGGTTGCTTCATAAAATGACCCGTATTTTGCGCTCGGAAAATGGAAAATGGTTTTTCCGTGCGACGAAAAGGAAAACTTCCTCCTGCAACATTGTTCGCTATCCCATGATACAAATGTGTGCATAATATGGGAACAGTATCACAAACTATGCCGCGATTCTGGCCGTAACATTGGTCGTTTGCCCCGAAAGCCATGAAACCTCGAACATGATAGGTCATTTCTGAGAAGGTTTTTTTGAGAAACTTGCAATATACCAAGTTTGGTATTTTTACTTGTAACTATGTCACATAATAAGACACCACGCGAAGGATTTGCATTGATCGGACCGTTTTTGAATTTTTTATGCCCGTTTCAAACTATGGTCAAAACGGCGGGCATAAAGATTCTTAGCTCGGGGCTGAGCCTCGCTAGACTTCCATTGGATCTCTGAAGAAACATGGTATTATGAGTCTAAAAATGATTTTTTTTAAAAAATCATGGGCATCGGATCATGTACCCGTAGTTCAAATCGGACCCACTTCCTCCCGATTCGGCAGGAATTTGTCTTTTTCGCCAGGGGTGGACGGAAAGGTTTGAGATACCACGGTTGATACTTTTATACATGTAAGGTGTCCTATTATTTTTTAAAAATGGGATGGTAGCATCTTGAAACTTTCATTTGGTGGTTGCTTCATAAAACGACCCGTATTTTGCGCTCGGAAAATGGAAAATGGTTTTTCCGTGCGACGAAAAGGAAAACTTCCTCCTGCAACATTGTTCGCCATCCCATGATACAAATGTGTGCATAATATGGGAACAGTATCACAAACTATGCCGCGATTCTGGCCATAACATTGGTCGTTTGCACCGAAAGCCATGAAACCTCGAACATGATAGGTCATTTCTGAGAAGGTTTTTTTGAGAAACTTGCAATATACCAAGTTTGGTATTTTTACTTGTAACTATGTCACATAATAAGACACCACGCGAAGGATTTGCATTGATCGGACCGTTTTTGAATTTTTTATGCCCGTTTCAAACTATGGTCAAAACGGCGGGCATAAAGATTCTTAGCTCGGGGCTGAGCCTCGCTAAACTTGCATTGGATCTCTGAAGAAACATGGTATTATGAGTCTAAAAATGATTTTTTCAAAAATCATGGGCATCGGATCATATACCCGTAGTTCAAATCGGACCCACTTCCTGCCGATTCGGCAGGAATTTGTCTTTTTCGCCAGGGGTGGACGGAAAGGTTTGAGATACCACGGTTGATACTTTTATACATGTAAGGTGTCCTATTATTTTTTAAAAATGGGATGGTAGCATCTTGAAACTTTCATTTGGTGGTTGCTTCATAAAACGACCCGTATTTTGCGCTCGGAAAATGGAAAATGGTTTTTCCGTGCGACGAAAAGGAAAACTTCCTCCTGCAACATTGTTCGCCATCCCATGATACAAATGTGTGCATAATATGGGAACAGTATCACAAACTATGCCGCGATTCTGGCCATAACATTGGTCGTTTGCCCCGAAAGCCATGAAACCTCGAACATGATAGGTCATTTCTGAGAAGGTTTTTTTGAGAAACTTGCAATATACCAAGTTTGGTATTTTTACTTGTAACTATGTCACATAATAAGACACCACGCGAAGGATTTGCATTGATCGGACCGTTTTTGAATTTTTTATGCCCGTTTCAAACTATGGTCAAAACGGCGGGCATAAAGATTCTTAGCTCGGGGCTGAGCCTCGCTAAACTTGCATTGGATCTCTGAAGAAACATGGTATTATGAGTCTAAAAATGATTTTTTTCAAAAAATCATGGGCATCGGATCATGTACCCGTAGTTCAAATCGGACCCACTTCCTCCCGATTCGGCAGGAATTTGTCTTTTTCACCAGGGATGGATGGAAAGGTTTGAGATACCACGGTTGATACTTTTATACATGTAAGGTGTCCTATTATTTTTTAAAAATGGGATGGTAGCATCTTGAAACTTTCATTTGGTGGTTGCTTCATAAAACGACCCGTATTTTGCGCTCGGAAAATGGAAAATGGTTTTTCCGTGCGACGAAAAGGAAAACTTCCTCCTGCAACATTGTTCGCCATCCCATGATACAAATGTGTGCATAATATGGGAACAGTATCACAAACTATGCCGCGATTCTGGCCATAACATTGGTCGTTTGCCCCGAAAGCCATGAAACCTCGAACATGATAGGTCATTTCTGAGAAGGTTTTTTTGAGAAACTTGCAATATACCAAGTTTGGTATTTTTACTTGTAACTATGTCACATAATAAGACACCACGCGAAGGATTTGCATTGATCGGACCGTTTTTGAATTTTTTATGCCCGTTTCAAACTATGGTCAAAACGGCGGGCATAAAGATTCTTAGCTCGGGGCTGAGCCTCGCTAAACTTGCATTGGATCTCTGAAGAAACATGGTATTATGAGTCTAAAAATGATTTTTTCAAAAAATCATGGGCATCGGATCATGTACCTGTAGTTCAAATCGGACCCACTTCCTACCGATTCGGCAGGAATTTGTCTTTTTCGCCAGGGGTGGACGGAAAGGTTTGAGATACCACGGTTGATACTTTTATACATGTAAGGTGTCTTATTATTTTTAAAAAATGGGATGGTAGCATCTTGAAACTTTCATTTGGTGGTTGCTTCATAAAACGACCCGTATTTTGCGCTCGGAAAATGGAAAATGGTTTTCCGCATTTAAAAGGAAAACTTCCTCCTGCAACATTGTTCGCCATCCCATGATACATATGTGTGCACAATATGGGAACAGTATCACAAACTATGCCGCGATTCTGGCCATAACATTGGTCATTTGCCCCGAAAGCCATGAAACCTCGAACATGATAGGTCATTTCTGAGAAGGTTTTTTTTGAGAAACTTGCAATATACCAAGTTTGGTATTTTTACTTGCAACTATGTCACATAATAAGACATCACGCGAAGGATTTGCATTGATCGGACCATTTTTGAATTTTTTATGCCCGTTTCAAACTATGGTCTAAACGGTGGGCATAAAGATTCTTAGCTCGGGGCTGAGCCTCGCTAAACTTGCATTGGATCTCTGAAGAAACATGGTATTATGAGTCTAAAAATGATTTTTTCAAAAAATCATGGGCATCGGATCATGTACCCGTAGTTCAAATCGGACCCACTTCCTACCGATTGGGCAGGAATTTGTCTTTTTTGCCAGGGGTGGACGGAAAGGTTTGAGATACCACGGTTGATACGTTTATACATGTAAGGTGTCTTATTATTTTTAAAAAATGGGATGGTAGCATCTTGAAACTTTCATTTGGTGGTTGCTTCATAAAACGACCCATATTTTGCACTCGGAAAATGGAAAATGGTTTTTCCGTTCTACGAAAAGGAAAACTTCCTCCTGCAACATTGTTCGCCGTCCCATGATACATATGTGTACACAATATGGGAACAGTATCACAAACTATTCCGTGATTCTGGACATAACATTGGTCATTTGCCCTCTTTTTGGCACTTAGAAAATGGAAAATATTTCACAACCAATCAAATCACAGCAAATCACCTCCCACGGATCGTCCATTCTTGTTTGATCTGAACCGTTCACTGCCCATCCAACGTCTTAGTATCTCAATGAAGAAACACAAATCCCACCCCGCCCGCTGCATCACCAAGTCCCCACTACCCAGACCCACGCAACCACCTACCTCACTCCATGTCCATAGATCACAGAAACCCTAGGCCTATCCTCCCCTCCACCGCCACCTCAGTACCTCGCCACGATGCCCACCTCCCGCCTCCGATGCCCCGATGCCCACCTCCTGCCGCCCGATGCCCCCTGATCCCTCGCGCCACTGATGCCCACCTCCCGCCCTCGATGCCCCTGATCCTCAAGGCACTGATGCCCACCTCCTGCCGCTTCGATGCCCATATCGCTGCAGATCCCCACTCCCTCGCATAGCCAGACCCACCCACGAGCGCCGCCGCCTCCCTCCTCTCCTCTCCCACCCACCCATGAGCCCCGCCTCCACTCCACCTTGATACGATCCCCTCCACATCTCCTTCTTCCCTAGCTAGCCATCAGCGCCCCTCCTCCCCTCGGTACCACCTCCGCCCCAAACCATCTCCTTCCGCCAGATCTCCTTCCGTCGCTAGTTCGCCTACCGCCTCGATCTACTAAGTGAAACTACCACCAAGGCTTCCCAAGGTTAGTCCGCCGCCTCTCGCTGGCCGGATCCATCTTCTCGAGCTCGTCTGCACCAGGGGTCCTACCTCTCTCGGTTCCTAGGGATGCCTGTCGACTTGCAGAGTGACGAGTTTAAGGTCCTCCACTACTTCCTCAGGCACTATATGGCCTTCCACGGACCTTCCACGGCGAGCACGAGCAGGACGTCAAGCGCCTCTACCAAACCTACAAGCAGTACCCCAGGCATGATGGCACCGTGTCCCTCGACGCCCTCAGGATGCGCTCCATCACCACCATCCTCCTCTACTCCGGCCGAATCAGGTACTACCACTACTCCTCCATAGTTTTTCTGAGCAGTTGTTTTGTTTATTTCAAACATTTAGATAGATACTTGTATATGCTCATTCTGATGGGTGGGACACAGAATGGGATTTGTTTATATCCTGGGAGATTTATTTTTAATTATAGCTGAAGGCCATGAACCCTATATGACAATGGCTGCCTTGTAAAATTACAGACCCTAAAATCAACACAAGCAATATGGGAAGCCATGAAGGGTGTCACCAAGGCCATGTCACAGATGAACAGGCAGATGAATCTGCCGGCACTACAGAATATAAACTTATTCTGCTTACTCCAATAATCTTTCTTTTTTGCTCTGTGATTTGTATTTGAGTGCAGTTAACTGAATCTGTGAGGTTGCTGAAAACTGACTAGTCCTGCAACTCAATTGCTATTGTACACACTTTCTATTGTCCAATAATCTTTCTAATTGGACACACTTGCTATTGTAGTCCCACTTCTTGTATATGTTATGTTACACACTAGTCCTGCAACTCAATTGTGTCTCACTCTAGTGCATTAGACGTGTTCCTTGATGGAAAACTTCTCTGAATTATTGTCGTATACTCAATTGTGTCTCACTCTAGTGCATTAGACGTGTTCCTTGATGGAAAACTTCTCTGAATTGTTGCCGTATACTCAATTGTGTCCCACTGTATTCACCATATTCCTTGCCGTATACTCAATTCTTCTCATTTTCCTAACCATTTATGTTTCGTTGTCCACATATCTCATAGCTAGTTATTGACGATAGGATATGAGGGGGCGGCGTACCCAGGTTCCAGAAGTCCGGGTTATACATAGTTGTTTCTCATATATCTTATGGCTACATAGCTGTTGTTTATATGTGTTTACCATATTTCCTTCATTCTCGTGTAGAAGAAAAGTTAATCGTTATGACTATTATAGTAATATCTATTCTCAATTGATACATGTGTGTGTATCTCTTGTTTTGCATCTTTCGTGTGCTTGATTGGTGATGTGAAAGCAGTAGTTGTTACATATCCATAGTGTGCACATGTTTGACTGACAAGTAAATTATGATGTTGATTTTCAAACATGGGAGTACATGCCTTTAATTAGTTTGCCTCTTTACAATTTATTTGGTAAACCAGTTTCAGTTCTGAATGTACTAGGATGTTTGCATGAATATTTTTTCATGTGGGGTAGGAACATATAGCTACTTGCATTGATATATTTGTTGCTTTATTTACTTTGATTTCACAGATTATTTAACATCAGTATATACATATTATGCTGTATCCTATAGAAATAAACAAGCTCCCTATTTGTAGCATGGACTGTATACCTTTATGGTCTGAAATTGATTTCATTCTTTGATGGAAAGGAAGATCACATGCTTTTTCCTAGGTTGTTAATTCATCTGGACATTAGCTCTTGTTTGTATGCCTGATACAAGCTTGAAAGTCTAATCAGTTTTAGATGTAGTTTGTTTGTCCTAGTATAGTTTCATATATAAGAACTTGTTTCAGGCGTGCTATTTGTTTAATAAAGGCTTAACTTATAACCTTTATTTTTTTTGGTTTACTAGGAACTGTCATCTTCATTTATCACCATGCGCCTCTGACCTGATCCTCTTCGGCTAGATCTTCCTCGACAAGTACATGTAGTAAGATGCATGCGCCAGTGGTTCTTAAGGTAATAGGATTGCGATGTTGCTGCTCTATTTTTCTCGTACTCCTTAATTTGTATGTTGATAGCTAGAGAAACTGAAGAAAGGCTAGGAAACAAAAAGTTGAGAGTGAGAAAATCTTATATGACCCGTCTCCCTGTCCTCAGATTTTTCCCTTTCAAGTCTCATCGACTATATTTCTGGTTAGTTAGAGTAGTTTTGGGCTGTATTGTCAGTTTGTTACAAATTATTCCATCAGCTTCATAAGGTTGTCTCCTTTGTGCTAGTAAGAAGTAAATACTCACTTTCAAATTCTTCCACACAAATCATGTCCTTTTTGGTTTTCTTCTTTATAGTGTTTTCAAATGAAGAGAGACCAGGAAACTGTATCTTTGTAGTGTTGTTAAATGACTTGACTGAAACTACTTATCATTTGTGTGAAACTACTTGACTGATTTTGGGTGATAGGGAGATTACTTCGTACACTAATGAGATGCAGGCATGCTGTGTAGAGAACATATGTTCTTCCCGTGTCCTTGTTTTTTCCTCGGTAAAAATAGTAGTTCCGAACAAGTGGGATTTCAGAATGTTTTTATCTAAAAAATAGTGGACCTTATTATTTCTCCTGTTAATCAAATTATTTGTTTTCTTTGAATGTGCAGATGTTTTTTATCAGCCTGTCATTGCCAAGGAAGACCACACTGGAGGAACAAACCTTTTGGTTAAGCATATTATATGTCCTGCCAAAAATGTTAGGCTAGTTCATATTTGCTGCCGTGTGTGTGACATATATATGGTTGTGACTTGTATATCGCTGTGACATGTATATGGGTGTGATGTATATATGGCTATGATATATTTGATCTCATATTTACTGTCATCTTGAATGTGACATGTTATACAATTGGTTGTTTGTGAATCTTGTTTTTGTAATTTTTGGATCGAAATTTAGTGGGCAGGCCACAGAAAGGCCATAAGCCCAAAGAATGAGGAGCATAGGACAAAAAAAGGAGATGAACTGGTATTGGGCCTTGCCCTTTTTAGATGAAAGAACTGATCTGAAAATAATAAATGGGCTGAATCTGACATATCAGAAAAGGTCGAATGTTGAAAAATGAATGAATCTAAAAAGGCTAAAGCCCAAAAAATGGAACCTAAAAGGCTACGATGCACAAAATAAAAAGGCCTAATTAATGGGTTCGGCCCATATAAGCGACCATATTGGACCGGGCTGAATTTGCAATACAACGATATCATTTCGTCATAATTTTGCCACGTAGGATCGGCCACGTAGGATCTGACTTGGCGTGGCTAGATGGCCCTTGACGATATTGGATCGTCATAGAGGTTATGACGATTCAATATCGTCATAGACGGTTATGACGATTTTACTAAAATCGTTGTTATAGTTCATTTGCGACGCTCA
Organism: Avena insularis; assembly: GCA_023614405.1. Lineage (NCBI taxonomy): Eukaryota > Viridiplantae > Streptophyta > Magnoliopsida > Poales > Poaceae > Avena > Avena insularis. Next base: position 20,502,819 of record CM042689.1, on the reverse strand, counting down.
GCTTTCGACGATCTTAAAATCGTCGTAGAATCGTCATAAACGGACTACTATGACGATTCTGTGACGAAAATGGAGGGTCATATATAGCCAGATTTCTTGTAGTGGGAGAGATCATCCCGGAGGCCTTCTTCATCACCATGCCAGCCTCTAGTACGATGTGTGAGTAGTTAACCCTTGGACTATGGGTCCATACAGTAGCTAGATGGTTGTTTCTCCTCCTTTGTGCTATCATGTTTAGATCTTACGACCTTCGTTCATGATGATCATCTATTTGTAATCATACATGTTGTGTTTGTGGGGATCCAATGGACATTTAGATACTATGTCAGATTGATTATTGATTCTATCATGTCTATGTTATTTGTGATCTTGCATGCTCTCCGTTGTTCATAGATGCTTTGGTCAAGTAGATGCTTGCAACTCCAAGAGGGGGTATTTATGCTCGATAGTAGGTTCATGCCTCTAGTAATCTGGGGAAGTGACAGAAATCTCTAAGGTTGTAGATGTGATGTTGCTACTCGGGAGAAAACAACAATCCTTTGTCCATGGGGAAATTGTATTGTTTACTTTACACATATTGCTTAATGCAATTATCTGTTGCTTGCAACTTAAAACTGGAAGGGGTTCGGATGATAACCTGAGGGTGGATTATTAGTCATAGCTGTAGTTGGATTATGGTCTATGTATTATGATGTAATGCCCAATCAAATCTTGTAGGAGTCAGGATGTCTAGTATGTGCATTGTTATGCTTTATCAATATGTCAATTGTCCCGTTGTAATTTCCTTCACCCAGCATGCTATCTATCTTAAGGAGAATACCTCTAGTGAACTGTGGACCCTGGTCCATTCCTTTCTCATTGATAGACCATCTACTGTTGCCGTTTACTTTCTACAAGCAACTACTATCTTCCACACTATATGTTTAATCCTTTGTTTTCAACAAACCGGTGAGATTGACAACCTCACTTTAAGTTGGGGCAAAGTATTGAGTTTGTGTTGTGCAGGTTCCAAGTTGTTAGCAACACATTGGAGTTGTTTCCTTACTCCTACTGGTTCGATAACCTTGGTTTCATAACTGAGGAAAAACTTGCTGCTGTGCTCATCACACCTTGCTCTTAGGGTCTCCCAACAGGCTCTACTTAAACCAAGCCACATCAGTTGGCGACACCATCTAGGACAAGGTACAAGCAGCATGACATAATGTCGACACTCACCCCTATCATTAGTGCTGCCTGCCGCAATCCCTTCAGTCTCGGTTGGTTTCTCCAACCGGAACTAAAGATGAACCTTTCCTGTCGTGATTTCGTCCCACGGAAAAGCCATTTTCTATTTTCCGAGCGCAAAAACTCAAAATCGGGGGAATGCTATTTCAGAATACAACCGTCCCATTTTTCTAAAATACTAGACCTCCTTACATGGGCGATCTCCCAAGCAGGAGATCTCAAACCTTTCTCTCCTTCCTGGGTGAAAAAGACAAATGTTTGCCGAATCGGTAGGAAGTGGATCCAGTTTGAACTACAGGTACATGATCTAACGCCTGTGATTTTTTGAAAAAAATCATTTTTAGACTCACAATATGTTGTTTCTTCAAAGATCCAATGCAAGTTCTAACGAGGCTCATCCTGTATCTTCATGCACGCCGTTTTGACCTTAGTTCAAGATGGAAAAAATTCAAAATGGGCATAAGAAATTCAAAAACTGTCCGAACAATGTAAATCCTTCGTGTGGTGTCATATTATCTGACATAGTTGCAAAGAAAAATACCAAACTTGGTATATTTATTATGTCTCAAAAAAACCTTCACAAAATGACCTATCATGTTCGAGGTTTCATGGACGTCGGTCCAAATGACCGATGTTATATGCAGAATCGCCACAAAGTTTGTGATACTGTGCCCATATTATGCATGCATGTGGATCTTGGGATGGAGAACAATGTTGCAGGAGGAAGTTTTCTTTCTCGTTGCACAGAAAAGCCATTTTCCATTTTCCATTACAGAATAAAAGATATTGAAATAAAAATATTAATAAATTAAAACTCTAGTATGCAAAAGATATTATTTAATTCAACAAAATATTAGTTTTATAATAGAGTATGCTAATAGATTTATATTATATATCTTTTTTTCTGCAAATTTTTATATATGATACATATTTTTCATCATTACAGAATAAAAGATATTGAAATAATAATATTGATAAATTAAAACTCTAGTATGCAAAAGATATTATTTAATTCAAGAAAATATTAGTTTTATAATAGAGTATGCTAATATATTTATATTATAGATCTTTGTTTCTGCAAATTTTGATATATGATACATATTTTTCATCATTACATAATAAAAGATATTGAAAAAAGAATATTAATAAAATAAAGCTCTAGTCCCGGCTGAAGCCTCCAACCGGGACTAGAGGGTTTTGGCGCGTGACCGAAATGGCGCGGCCTAAAAGACCTCTAGTCCTGGTTGGAGGATGGAGCCGGGATTAGATCCCCCCTCTAGTCCCGGTTGGTGTCTAGAACCAGGACTATAGTGTGTGGGTATAAATACCCACCCCTCTATCTCCCGGTTCGAACCACGAATCGGGATGCCCTCATAACCTCCAATGAAGCCACCACCAGACCGCCTCTCCCCGGAGCTCCCGTCCATGCTCGCGCTGCCGACGTTGCTGTGGCCGCGCTGTTCGTCCATGTCGCCATCACCGGTCGCCGCCCCGCGCATCCCCGTGCTCCTTCATGACCTGTACGTCACCACCGGTCATCGCTGCACTTCCGTCCCGCGTGCGTTCGTCCCCCGCAGGTCGCCCATCTCCACAGCCGTTCCCGCGCCGCCCCTCACCAGAGCCACCCACCAGAGTAAGTTCCGATTTTTCTGTTTTTTAGTTTAGTTTAATTAGTTATATATTGTTTAATTAGTTTATTAGTTAGGTGTTGTTTAATTAGTTTATTAGTAATATATTGTTTAATTAGTTTATTAGTTAGATATTGTTTAATTAGTCTATTAGTTAGATATTGTTTAGTTTAGTTTTGTTATTATATATTATTTTAGTTACATATATTGTTTAATTTTTATTTTAGTTAGATATATAATGTTACATTTTTTTTATTTTAGTTAGATATATATTGTTTAGTTTAGCGATATTGTTTAATTTAGGGATTTGTATTAATTTTGTTAGTATAATATTTAGATATTTTTATATAATTTGTTAGTATATTATTTAGGGATTTGATAGTATTAGTATATTTTGGTAGTATTTAGGGATTTAGGAATTATTACTAGTATATTATTGCTAGTATTTAGGAAATTATTACTAGTATTAAACTAGAATTATTTGTTTAGCATTACTTTCTACTTTAGGATATGCCTATACCGCATCCTCGTAGTCGATTCGGCGACAACGAGGGAGTACTGCGATCTACCGGAGTTGTCCAAGACTGGGATTCGCCGGGCTGGCACTGGGAGGTGCTACCTTCAGGGACACGTAGCTTGATGAGGAATCCGGGTGTCGTTGTTGATCCGGATCTTCTTTGGTGGAGGTCACGTGGTCCAGGAAGTGTGCAAAGGGATCCGGCCCCCGAGGAGGTGGTAAGGCGTCGTGTCAGGGAGGAGGACGAGCACGTCCGTCGCTATATGGTGATGTTGTACGCCAGGGTGGCCTCCATACCTGGCAGGTTCTTTAGGGATATCACCCTAGCTATACTCCTGTGATGGTTCTGACTATTTAGGTGGTCACATCCCGCGGCTCAGGAACCGGGAGTCGACGGTGAGTTTGAGCGATGTTATCAGATGAGATGTTGTTCTTTATATGATATTACTACTTTGTTGTTATTCGAGATGTATTAGTACTTTGTTGTTTTTTTAGATGTTATTCGAGATGGTATATGATATTAGCACTTTGTTGTGATTCGAGATGTATTATTACTACTTGTTGTGATATATGATACATTGTTAATTTTATTACTCATATGCACATTATGTCATAGCAGTTATTCTATGGACTTCAATGGTAGAGAAGGTGAAGAGACTTTATTCGATATGATACAAGGTGATGAACCGCTCCCCTATCAGGATGAAACGCTCCCCTATCAGGCTGGAGCGCTCGTCGATCAAGGTGGAGCAGAAGACTGTGGAGCATAAGATGGCTCACAGTTTCTGAATGAGTCCGATGATGGAATCGAGATAGAAACTAGAGTCGAAGCGCATTTAGTTTTAATTTCGATGACGGCTTGGAAAATGATAGACCGTCCTTGACAAAGTATGACGAGGTATATTATTAAGCCTCTTGATCACGAGATAGATGCATTAATTGATTTGTGTGTATATATATATATTAACGAATGTTTCTTATTTTAGACCTCCAAATCTACCAAGTCAGTTAAAAATAGTAAACGAGGACCGACCAAAGGGATGGCCGCCGATGCGCATCTCAGAATTGATGAGGTCTCTCTAGAGGGCAAACTGTTGCTTCCCATAAGTAACGCAAACACATTCATTCATCAATGTGGATTTGTTGTTAGGGACAACATCCCGATCAGCATTATCAACTGGCATAAGCCAGCAAAGGGAGATGAAAATCCTATGAGTTTTGTCGAGAACAGATACAAATACATACTATGCGAGAAGCTAATTTCACATTTCACCCTACCAGTCTTGGAGTCTCATAAGGCCACATATGATATGAGGTCCAAAGTCAAGTGTTTCGCTCTTAAGAAGATGGCCGAACAGTTCAATAATTATAAGAAAAGATTATACAATGAATATCTCGAGGAAAAAAGTTCCAGAATTCACTCGCACACTAGAGAAGCAGCGGGCTCACTGGGGAAGATTTCTGTACTACAAGAAATCAGCAGTAGCAAAAAAAGGTCCAAAAAGAATAAAGAAAATGCTGCAAAAAATAAATATCACCATAAGATGGGGACAGGTGGCTACATGACTTCCGTTCCTAAGTGGGAGGAAGCCGAGAAAACCTTGCGTGCCCAAGGGCTCACTCCGCTATAGAGGACTGGCCCATAAGAGTAAGGAATTGGTTACTTGTGCATGGGGCAAAGTATGACACGGAAACATGGGAGTTAATATTTAATGAAAAGTCCAATGTTCCTACACCCCATGGAGAAATTGTTAAAACAATAAAGGAGGTTAAAAAAGGTAACTTCAAACCCGGAAGAGAGAACGACGAGCTGACAAAGGCCCTCGGGAATCCTGAAAAACCAGGACGAGCATGAGGCTTTGGACCTTCTATGCCGTGTAAGACTGGGTTTCCTGAGGATACTGAATCTTATATGAGCCCAGCGAGGGCAAAGACGGTGATACGTCGTAAATGTATCTATAATTTTTTATGCTCCATGCTTGTTTTGTATTAACTTTCTTATGTTTTTTCCACACTTTGAGGCATTTTTATACATTTTCTGGGACTAACCTATTGACAAGATGCCGCAGTGCCAGTTGCCTGTTTTCTGCTGTTTTTGGTTTCAGAAAAGCTAGTAAGGAAATATTCTCGGAGTTGGACGGGACAAAATCCAAAGTCAATATTTTACCAGAAGGAACACGGAGTCCGAAGGGCAGCTAAAGTGGGGCCACGAGGTGGCCACGCCATGTGGCGGCGTGGTCAGGGGGTGCGCCAGCCCTAGGCGTGGGCCCCCCGGGCGCCCACTAACCTTGCCCTTTCTCCTATAAAAGCACCCGGATACATAAACCCTAAGTACCCAATCAAATCTCCACGAAATAGTCCGTAGCCACCGCCATCTCCATCCCTAGATCAGGGGGGATCCGAAGATCTTCCCGGCACCCTGCCGGAGGGGAGAGATCACCCTGGAGGCCTTCTTCATCACATGCCAGCCTTCGGAGTGATGCGTGAGTAGTTCACCCTTGGACTATGGGTCCATACAATAGCTATATGGTTGGTTCTCCTCCTTTGTGCTATCATGTTTAGATCTTGTGAGCTCCGTTCATGATCAAGATCATCTATTTTGTAATCCTACATGTTGTGTTTGTTGGGATCCGATGGATATTGAGTACTATGTTCAAGATTGATTATTGATTTTATCATGTCTATGTTATTTGTGATCTTGCATGCTCTTCGTTGTTCGTAGATGCTTTGGCCAAGTATATGATTGCAACTCCAAGAGGGAGAGTATTGAGTTTGTGTTATGCAGGTTCCAAGTTGCGGCAAATTATTGAGTTTAATTCTTTGTTTTCAGCAAACCGGTGAGATTGACAACCTCACTGTAAGTTGGGGCAAAGTATTGAGTTTGTGTTGTAAAGGTTCCAAGTTGTTTGTAACACCTTGGAGTTGTTTCCTTACTCCTACTGGTTCGATAACCTTGGTTTCATAACTGAGGGAAAACTTGTTGCTGTGATCGTCGCAGACTACTAGGAAATAGGTCATTTGTGGCGCACCTGTAAACAGCATCTGTGGCGCACTAGGTGTGCGCCACGAGCCTCGCGCTACAGCTATCTCCTAGCCGTGGCGCACTGCCTGGTGCGCCACAGTTGTGTCGAGATAGGCGTGGCGCATATGCCAGTGCACCACGGAAAGTTGTCCAGGTGCAACACACGTATGGAATGATAACCGTGGCGCACTACGTGATGTGCACCACGGATACAAATTTCAAAATTAAAAAAAGCGGCAGATCTGGATCTCGCCGTCAGTGTCGTCGCTCGTCGGTGCAGGTCATCGTCGTCGCCTCATCGTCGTCATCATTACCTCGTCGTTGTCGTCGTCGACTCGCCGTCGTCACCTCGTCTGAGAGGCCTCGTCGTCGTCGGAACTAAAAGGAGGGGGAGGAGGAGAAGAAGAGGAGGAAGAGGAGGAGGAGAAGAAGAAGCCTGCCATTGTCGTCGTCACTGGAAGGAGGAGGCCGCCGTCGCCATCTTCACTGCAAGGAGGAGGAAGAGGAGGAGAAGGAGGAGGAGAAAGAGAAGGAGGAGCAGGAGGAAAAGGAAAAGGAGAAGCAAAAGGAGAAGGAGGAGAAGAAGGAGGAAAGGAGAAGGGAGGAAAAGGAAAAGGGAGGAAAAGGAAAAGGAGAGAAGGGGAGGGAAAATAAAAGGGGTAGGTGGGCGGGGTGGGGATTCAAATTTTGAATCCTGCCCAACTTACTCGTAGCGCACTAGGTGGTGGTGCGCTACGGGTAAGTTGCCCTTTATTTTTTTTCTGCAGGAAAAAACGGTCTTTTGGCCGTAACTTTTTACTCTTTTCGAATTTTGAAAATCTAAATAATCTCTAAACGCGAGTAGATGCGAAATCTCGTTCTCGTCATTTTGGTATATTATAAGATTTTTTTCGACATCGTATGCAAAAGTTACGGCCATTTTACCGTGGCATGACTTTTTTTGCAGAAAAAGTGGAAACTCATGTTTGTTAATTTTCCTAGAAACTATACCACATTACCTACCTACATATAAAATGATTTTATTTTTTTGAAGTGTTTATTATTTTCTTTTATTTTTTGCAAAGCCTAAAAAGGCGATCCACGAGGGGGGGGGGTGGAGTTGGTGCAGGCCACTTAGCCGTAGGGCACTAGGACAGAGTGCCCTACGGCTAAGTTGACCCAGCTGCTCTAGCACACATGCACGTAGCACACTAGATCAGAGTGCCCTATGGCTAAGTTTCACATCCGTAGAGCACCTTGACCAAGTGCGCTACGGGCATGTGCCCTGGCCCACACATAGGCGTGGCGCACCACCCCCATGTGCGCCATGCTTACGTCAGTTAAGCGTAGGACACCTGTGGGCAGTGCGCCATGCCTATTTTACCCGTGGGGCACCACTAGCACGTGCGCCACGGATGTGTGCATTACCTATAGCCGTTTTCCTAGTAGTGGCACCTTGCTCTTGGGGTCTCCCAACAGGCTCTATATCAACCGAGCCACATCAAGATTTTCTGGTGCCGTTGCCGGGGAGATAAGGACAGCTTCAATCTCTTCCTCCTCATCAATCACTTTTCAAGGAGAAAGAAGATTCTTGCAAGGGGAGTCTCTCACAACCAATCTCTTTACTTTGTTTTATTTTGCTTTGTTTGTTTTGCTTTGTTTTGCTTGTTTCTTTTTATAAGAAACACAAAAAAATTAGTTATACTGGTTTGTTTCTTTTTACCAAAAACACAAAAAAAATTAGTTCCTGCTATAGTTGTTATTTTTGTTGGTCTGTTATTGTCTTGATTTATCATGCTTTCTATCAATGGTTGGTTTTTTTGAAACTAGATCTTATTGGCAAGGTGGTTTCACGGAAGAACAAAAATATTATGAGAAACACCGCTTGTCACAAAAAGGGAAACACTTATGGAAACAAATTGATAAATTGTGTACCATTGCTATAAACGTGTGCTCTACTTATAATGTTACTTATTGCGTTGATAAATCTTGTTCCTGTAGGAGGTATAAACACCTCCCTTTCCAATGTGAGTATAATGATAATATTACCATATCTTCTTATGTTAAGGGAAATTATGACTTTTATGATGTGGAACAAATTCAAGAATTTATTTCTTAGAAGGGTGCATTCGAACTTTCTTATTTGCTTGAAAATACTGATGATGCACCCTATAAATATGAGGTTTATGATATACTTAAATTTTGCTTTGATAATTATAAGGAAGAAAATGGCTATATTCTTAAATATCTTAATAAATGCTCTCCACCAACGGAAGATACTAATGCTTTGCAGGAGCCTATGGAAGAAAAAATTGCTGAAGCTGGAAACTCATTGGATGAAAAAGAGGAGGAGAGTGATGATCAAGAGTAGGAAGAATGGAGAAGCTACCCATGTCTACCTCCCAATAAGAGTAAGTCTTTAAATAATACCTTATTTGATCGCCCTCCATGCTTACCAAAGGAGGATGAGTGTGATATTTATATCGTTGAATTTGTTCATGATGCTACTGAAAATCATTATGAGAGAGTAAAATATGGTGGTTGGAATTCTCATGTTACTAAAACACCTCTCTTTATATTGAAAGTTCCGAAGTTGCTCTTGTTTTATCTACCCATTCTTGTTACTATGTGCTTCTTTGATTTATTTTCTTACAAGATTCCTATGCATAGGAAGTGGGTTAGACTTAAATGTGTTTCATATTTGTTCCTTGATGCTCTCTTTTACTTCAAATTCATATTTCTTATGTGAGCATCATCGAAATTATCATGCCTATCTTAATGGCTATAAAGAAAGAGCTTTTGGGAGACAACCCATTATATAATTTTTACTTCAGTAAGTTTTTCTTTTGTTGAGTCTTGGAAGTTATTACTTCTGTAATAACCTCTCCTTATCCTTTTTGTGTGGTTTTTGTGCCAAGAATAACCTCTAATGAGAGAGAAGTAAGATTTGGGGAAGTTGCTGTCCCGAAACAGATTTCTGTGCTTCACTGTAAAAATTCGTGAAAAATCCAGTACGTCAAATTAAGCTGTAATTTTCTGAAAATATGCCCCAGGTTATTATCTAACTTTTGTTAGTTCAACACTTTTAGATTTGAGCAACAAAAGGTCTTCGAAAAAATCGCTTTTTACCTGCTGGTCTATTTTGACAGATTTCTGCCATTATTTGCATTTGCCTCTTAATCGGTTTCTTCTTTAGTTCTCTTTGATCACTTGAGCTTTTAAAAGGAATTGCTACAGTAGCCTGTGTTTTAATGAAAGTTTTACTTGTGTTGAAACTAAACCCAAGGGCTTATTATCTTGAATACACTAATGTTGCGAATGAAGAATGTGTGAAGTTTTGTATGAAGGAAATTTTCAAGTGTAGGGGAAGAATGATGTGATGAGATGAAGTATGGACAAAATATCAAGCTTGGGGATGCCACCTGTGTCACCCCAAGAAATATTCAAGAGGTACAAGCGTTAAAGCTTGGGGATGCCCAAGGCATCCCCTTCTTCATCAATAAAAATCCCAGGTCTCTTTCTAGACACTTCATTTTTATTGCTTCATGCACTGTTGTGTTGTTCTTGGAGCGTCTTAGTTTTCGTTTTTAGTTCTCTTTTGTTTGGTTTGCTGGAATAAATTGGACGGACCCCAACACCCCTATTTTGGAGAAGTCATACCTAGTTCTTCATTGTCTAGAACACTCTAGTTTTCACTCTTATTGTTTTGTGAGTGTTCTCTTTTGCTAGCACTGTGTTTAGCTTTAGTTTTCTTGTTCTTTCAGCTTAGAACTTTAGTTCTTCTTTCTGGATTTGTGAGACATGCTCACTAATATTTATTGAGTATTATCTTTGTGAGTTGTTTCAAATAAGTCGATTGGTGTTGGAAAAGAGTAGAAAGTTTCATGCTTATAGTGGTACAAAAGGAAGCTTGTTTTGACTATGACTTAGACTTTATCATGTCATGCTATATGTTGCTTTGACCTTATGCTTAGTGATTATTGCTGTAGCATGACTTGTTCCAAACAATTGAGATTTCTTAATGTACCTTGAAAGAATCATGCGTTGTTTTAGCATACAAAAGCATAATATTGTCGTATTCTCCTTTGATGCTTTATTTGGGTTGACTTGGCACATTCTTACACCATGTTGTGACTATGAACCAGTCACCCTAGCCTCTATGATCATTTAGTTTTTGACTTGTGATATCACTTTATGCTTTGATTAATAATGTTTTGTCGCTTTGCATGATTATGGCCATTATTGATCTCTTAGTTGGTCACTCCCAGTCTTTTGCTAGCCTCCACCTATACTGAGTATAAGCTCTACTCGTGCATATAACTCCCAATAAACCAAGTTATTCCAAAGAATCCACTATAAATTCCTATTCATGGTGTGTTACACCATTCCAAGTATATTCATGTTTTTATCTATCTTCAAAATTAAACTTTTGTTATGTCAAAATTAGTGATTAAAGCTCTCACAAACTTGATGGCACACTTTATTTATTGCACTTAATAAACTTGAACCATTGTGCCCATCTGTGTTGCTTATATGCTTGCAAATTATAAGTTGCGAATTAGTAGAACCATGTTTTCATGAGGAACGCTTTCAACATTGCACTAATTCTATTCAGTTGATATCATGTTCTTTTATTTATGGATCTCGGTGGTGTGAAATAAAAGGGGAACTTGCAAGATCATGGATTTTGTATATGTGTTAGAGAAACGCCTGGGCGGCTAGCCTAAGCCACGCCTAATCATGGTGGAAACTTATAGTGTAACCATAATGAGCATTATGTGAAGCATCCTCAATAAAAACATATGCAAATAACAAATAAAAAGATCGCTGAGAAGCTCATTGTCTGTTGCCTTGTCATTTTGATATGGGATAGATCTTGTGTCATGGGGCAAGGGGTACCCAGTTGGCGGTTCTCTATGATACACATATACTTACAATGACAAGGACTTGCTTGTGACCAAAGTTGAGTAGCATGAGGTTCGGCACTCGTACGCAAGGGGCATGAGATTTTCAACTTATAACCTATCAAGCATATACTCATATTTGTGTCACTTTAACCTTAATCACTTCAAGATGCCAATGATAGGGGCAATTAGAGCTAAAAGCGAATAAGTACCATAATTTTTGGAAGCTCTTTATGAAACTTGAAATACTTACTTCCCTCTATGAAGGGCCTTTCTTTTTAGTTTTTGTTGAGTCTCCATATTCTATCTTTATGCACCAATTAAGAGAGCATAGTTGTGATTCTTAGTTTTATGTGCATTGTCCCAAAACTTATTGATTGATCCATAATGTTGGTATTGCTTGTTCTTAAATTATTTGTATCTAGTCACCCTTATGAACATTGAAGGTGTCCTATGCATTTATGTTTTGCTACTCCCTGAGGGACAAGCTGAATACCACTCTTGCTATGTTTTATATATGTGAAACAAACAAATGTCTTTCAATGCACTGTTATTCATGATCTTTTGTTTGTACCTTTTCATGTTGCAACTTAGTTGCTATGTCTTATTGTTAGAACTAAATCTTTCATGCTCATGTATAGAGTACTATGAGCCCAGCTATCAATTCTTTACAATAGTTTGATCAAGATTGTGATGGTGCATGTCACCTCAAAAATTATTCTCTTGCCTACTCGAGGAGGAGCCGGAGTTAAGCTTGGGGATGCTTGATACGTTGTAAATGTATCTATAAATTTTTCTGCTCCATGTTTGTTTTGTATTAACTTTCTTATGTTTTGTACACACTTTGAGGCATTTTTATACATTTTCCGGGACTAACCTATTGACAAGATGCCGAAGTGCCAGTTGCCTGTTTTCTGCTGTTTTTTGTTTCAGAAAAGCTAGTAAGCAAATATGATCGGAATTGGACGGGACAAAAGCCAAAGTCAATATTTTACCAGAAGGAACACGGAGTCTGAAGGGCAGCCGAAGTGAGGCCACGAGGTGGCCACACCATGTGGCGGCGCGGCCAGGGGCGCGCCAGCCTTAGGTGTGGGCCCCTCGGGCACCCACCGACCTTGCCCCTTCGCCTTTTAAAAGCACCCCGATGCAGAAACCCTAAGTACCCGATCAAATCTCCATGAAACAGTTCGTAGTTGCCACCATCTCCATCCCTAGATCGGGGGGTCCGAAGCTCTTCCCGGCACCCTACCGGAGGGGAGATATCACCCCGGAGGCCTTCATCACCATGCCATCCTCCGGAGTGATGCATGAGTAGTTCACCTTTGGACTATGAGTCCATACAGTAGCTAGATGGTTGGTTCTCCTCCTTTGTGCTATCGTGTTTAGATCTTGTGAGCTCCGTTCATGATCAAGATCATCTATTTTGTAATTCTACATGTTGTGTTTGTTGGGATCCGATGGATATTGAGTACTATGTTCAAGATTGATTATTTATTTTATCATGTATGTGTTATTTGTGATCTTGCATGCTCTCCGTTGTTCGTAGATGCTTTGGCCAAGTAGATGCTTGCAACTCCAAGAGGGAGTATTTATGCTCGATAGTAGGCTCATGCCTCTAGTAATCTAGGGAAGTGATAGAAATCTCTAAGGTTGTAGATGTGCTGTTGCTACTAGGGAGAAAACAACAATCCTTTGCCCAAGGGCAATTGTATTGTTTACTTTACACACTTTCCTTAGTGCAATTATCAGTTGCTTGCAACTTAATACTAGAAGGGGTTCGGATGATAAACTGAAGTTGGATTATTAGTCATAGATGCAATTAGATTACGGTCTATGTATTATGTTGTAATGCCCAAATGAATCTCATAGGAATCATCATGACTTGTACATGCATATTTATGCATTTGCAATCTGTCAATTGCCCAACTGCAATTTGTTCACCCAACATGCTATTTATCTTAAGGAGAAACACCTCTAGTGAACTGTGAATCCTGGTCCATTCCTTTATCATTGATATTCCATCTACCGTTTAATAGTTTACTTTCTACAAGAAATTAATATTTTCCACACTATACGTTTAATCTTTTGTTTTCAGCAAACCGATGAGATTGACAACCTCACTGTAAGTTGGGGCAAAGTGTTTAGTTTGTGTTGTGCAGGTTCCAAGTTGTTAGCAACACCTTGGAGTTGTTTCCTTACTCGGTTCGATAACCTTGGTTTCATAACTAAGGGAAACTTGCTGCTATGCTTATCATACCTTACTCTTTGGGTTCCCAATGAGCTCTACATATCTGAGCCATCAAGCGGAAGGAGATAGAGGAGGCAGACCGGTTGCATAGCATGGAAAGAAAGAATGAGGAAATATATGCCATGCTCAAGGAGCAACAGAAGCATCTGGACGAAATGCGCCAACAAGGGCCAACTCATTAGCGACTAGAAGAAAGTGTGGGTGGCCCATCTCAGTGGAGAAGCGGCGTCGCTTCCACAGCGGCCGATCTGATAGATCGCTACCCCGTGGATAATATCATTGAGAAGACAAGTTGTGAGATGCATGTGGGAGTGATGAACTTATCCTTCAAGGCGGCTCTCGGCTATGCTTTTTCTTGTGAACCTGAAGCACACTGGCATTGGAAAGAGATTCCAGATGGCTATGCTCGTGTCGGGGTGGATGAGGTTCTACCTCAATATGAATCACTACGACTTGACATTCCTGGACCTGAAGATGAGAGCACGCTAGGATAAGTCAAGGGCTCTATCATTCTATGGCGCAAGAAATACATCGTGTTTCCAGGCTCTACACCTAGGCCACCACCGTCTCATCCACGTTAGTCGTGTCTGCTGTCTCCAGCAAGTCCACATGAGGAGTGGGACGACCACCATAGCGTGAGTCCACCGCCGCGTCAGCCCACTCCGCCGCCGCCATGTCAGACGAAGAAGGCGGCCTCTCAGTCAACTAGTAATACTACTCAGAAGAAAGCCAAAGGTAAAAGGGCAAAGAAAACCACGCCGCCTCCTCCCAAGTTACCTTACGAGATGACTGATAAGGAAACCAAAGGGATGAGTGATGCCCAAGTGAAAGCCTTCTTTGCACCTAGAGTGCCCGAGCCAAAGCAAATATTTGATCCGAAAGCCAAAAAGTTGGCTAAGGGTTTTCTTGATCAACCATCACAATATGAGATAAATAAGACTGATGACTACAAATGTTGTCTGATGAGAATTCGTAGAAAGAATCCAAGAAGTACTACTACAAACAGCGGGAAAAGATATGTTTCCCAACTCGGAATGCAAGCAAACCAATCGATCGCCTTGCTCAAGGTGTTACCCAATATTGATCATCAGGATATTATAGCAATGGAATTTTCCAAAGGTGCTAGTATTACAGTTGATCAAGCGCTAGGCGGGAATATCCCCAAACACGAGGAAATAGCATAGAAATATGAATACGGGAAGACTTTGGTCAGACCTAATGAGGTCGAGCTTCTACCAACACAAATGCGAAGACTACATGAGTGGTATGAGAAAGTCTCTACATGCAATGAAGCAGATCGATTGTCAGCGTTTCTTGTGATAATTACAAGTGGGCATTTTAATAGTGAAGACCAGTTGCAAATTTATTTTGAGGAATTCTATATGTTATTCAAAAAAGATGTCCTGGACTTGACTCTTCTCACTACCTATTGTCTGTAAGTGGTTCATTTATTTCTATGATAAAGTCTCTAACTCAGCTCGTTCATTCCATGTAGTTATCTTCACTATGCTATTATGCATAATGAAGAGTGATGAATGTGGCCGAAAAAATCTTTGACACTAGATTCATCAACCCACACCAGTTTAATCAAGCATTTCTAATGGAATACCCGAAGGAGACGGAGCATAACTTGCTAAGAGCCCTATTGAGGCAACATTACAAACAAAGAATATTGTTTCCCTACAACTACAAGTAAGAGTGTTACTGCCTTGTACATATTCACTTGATTCTGCTAAGTGTAATTGATGAGTTACTGACGTATA
This sequence comes from Avena insularis, assembly GCA_023614405.1. Taxonomy (NCBI): domain Eukaryota; kingdom Viridiplantae; phylum Streptophyta; class Magnoliopsida; order Poales; family Poaceae; genus Avena; species Avena insularis. Next base: position 20,487,534 of record CM042689.1, on the reverse strand, counting down.
TAAACATGCGCAGTTTTCACTGGATTCTGCTAATTATTAAAGTTGATGCTGGAAGAGTTGAAATCAAGGACTAACTAATGAGAGACGAATCGGAGTACGCATTCATTAAATATGCACTCTAGAGGTAATTTTAGTCATTATCGCACTATATCGGTCTCTTTCATTCATATATATATCCTGAGATATCAAATAACTAATAACTCATTTATTCTTTATTTTTTGCCGGGCAGGATTTGGAAAGTTTTCACCAATGCTACGGTTGGTGAATTTAAAGATAAACTTAATTTTCATCGGGTCGATGTAAGTAGTACGAGCTAGATCTGCACATCTCTTCAATTCTAGTTTCAATAACATTATATCATGCTTGATTATTATTTGATTGAATTCTATTCTCATAAAGTGCGAGAGGCAGCCACCAGAGACTAATTTGTGTGGATAGTTCGTGTGCGAGTATATTCGCTCGGAGGTCAGTGAGTGGGATGGATGGACATTTGTAGAAGTACGCGAACAATATATTCATAAATTGTGTTGAGTGTCATTCATAATATTTGTTATGACTATTGATATTCATATTGATCTCCTTCATTTATGTATAGTTAGAAAGATTGTGGAAGAATCTCCAACCAAGGGAGCGCCTAGTAGCAATTCAAGAGGAATCAGCGGGATTCATTGTTGACCATGTCATACACCCAGAAGGAAAATACCATACCTCTGGCTTCTAGTGATTTAATGATCTTGTAATCGAATAGACGGGTTGTGATCTCCATTTAATCAAATTGTATATATGTAATGTAGAATTATATCTATATTATCATGATGATGTTGTCTGTAATGGGTTCCTTCGTTGCATGTCACTTTACGCCAAACGCAACCTTCCTCTATCTATCCTCCTGTCGTGACAGAACCCTCCATTCGGCTACCGCTGCAGAAATCGGCCCCAAAATTCTGCCACGACAAAAAAAAACCATCGGCTGCCACGGCAGCCGAATTGGTAAAATGCTACCGCAGCAGAAAATAACCGGGACTGTGGCAGCCGAATTGGTAAAATGCTACCGCAGCAGAAAATAACCGGGACTAAAGGTCCTCCACCCCGTGCACTTCTGTTGGAATTTTCCCACAGATCGACTACATCAAACTAGACAAACAAACACGCTCAACAAATCTTATGGCCAAGGGCACATGTCGTGCCCTTCTTTTTTCTTTATTTTCTTCTCAACTCACGGTTCATCAAAGTTATAGCCCTACCCGTGTATATATACACGTCTTGGCACCAACACAAAACCGAACCCGACTCAAACTAAAACTTACAACTAGAAAACCTACGTAGACTCAGACACACACATCACACGTACCAAACAACTAGTACTTGGACTAGGATTCACACTCCATGTCCAAATCGGACACTACCAAACTGATCAAGATTAAGCTAACAATCTCTCCCTAATCTTGATCAACGAATCTTTGTCTTTCGTGCTTCTTCTGGTCTTGACTCGTTGTAGATCCGCGTTTTGTCTAGATCTCGCACCACGACAAGTCTGATTGGCTCTCCCCAATTTCAACTTGGCGAATTTACGGAACAACTCAAGTATGATCCGGACTACCCAGCCACGCTAGCAAACCTTGTGGAATCGCACCACCCGTGGAACACACCGTCCACCCTACGCAATACATGCCAACCTCCTGGCGTGGACTAGACCATCCACTTCGGCCTCATGTAGAGACATGGCCTCATTGAAGAGACTCACCTTCACTGGTTTACCATCTCCTTCACACTTGAAATTGATCCTCTCGTCGAGACACATAGACGACCTGATCGAGGCACGCAAATTGCGTCTTCGTCCATAGGATGAACAGTCCCTCAACCTTCACTCGCTTCAACTGCAACGGATCCTCACAGAGATAAGCACTTGGACATGACAGCGACTCACAAACACGACTCCTACTCAATGTGCTAACCCGCACGCCCATGACTCCTTGACTCATACTCTTCCGGACAACGATCTTGACAAGATTCTCCAGCACCGCACCCCGGCACCACCGTACTCATCAATGATCATCCACCTCCACCACTTTTCCGACGACAGCGCCCTGCCGCCTCCCTCGTGTCGCTCCGCCAGACCATCACCGCCCGCCATCGTCCTCCTCGCTGCTCCGCCGAACGACAATATCGCCCGCCCCGAGGCGCTAGTTGGGTCGCCTCCCCGGGGCAAACTTCAAATCTTCGACCTCGCTCTGATACCAATTGTTGGAATTTGCCCACAGATCGACTACATCAAACTAGACAAACAAACACGCTCAACAAATCTTATGGACAAGGGCACATGTCGTGCCCTTCTTTTTTATTTATTTTCTTCTCAACTCACGGTTCATCAAAGTTATAGCCCTACCCGTGTATATATACACATCTTGGCACCAACACAAAACCGAACCCGACTTAAACTAAAACTTACAACTAGAAAACCTACGTAGACTCAGACACACGCACCACACGTACCAAACAACTAGTACTTGGACTAGGATTCACACTCCATGTCCAAATTGGACACTACCAAACCGATCAAGATTAAGCTAACAACTTCTACGCGGCCATGTGCAGAAACTCCAGTCTCGGTTCGTAACTGACCCGGGACTGGAGGATGGGACCTCTAGTCGTGATTTCGTAGGCCCGGTTGCAAAACCAGGACTAGAGGCTGTCTAGGACAGGGACTAAAGGCTCGATTTCCACTAGTATCATCCGGTGGTGCCAGGACGCCACCCGTGCCGCGGTGCTTTGGCCACAAGCTCCTCGCCCGGCGCCCGCGCGCGTGGTGCTGTACGATCACCCGGTGTGGTTGCGATCTCTCGATCTCTCTCTGAATCTCGAACGAGTTCCTGACTGAAAGTGAAAAATGAAAAGACACAGAGTATTTTGGTGCAGTGTTCGGAGGACTGCTTTTCATTATCTTCTTCTCCTTTTATTACATAAGATGATCGTGGAGCTTCTCCACTACTTGGACGTGCCATCCCACGCCCGGAGATCGCTCAGCTCGATCCTGAATCTACGGCATGAATCGCACAAAATGCTCATGCAGAAATATCCTGAAACTTAGCTAATGAAAAACGACTAAGTCCTAATCTGAACCTGAACCGGTACCATGTGTTGCAACGGCCAGACCTGAGCTGGGTTCAGAGAAACTGCAGGCAAGCTGAAGTTTGGACAACATTTCTCCCCCTCAAACCTGCTGCTTGATCTTCAGAACGCCGATCTTCTGACGAAATTCGACGAACTTGTTGCGGCCTAGAGCCTTGGTGAGGATATCAGCAAGCTATTCTTCAGTGCTCACATGCTCAACCTCCAATGTTCCATCTTCGATCTGCTGTCTTGTGTAGTGGAATTTAGTGTCAATATGCTTGCTGCGGCTGTGATGCACTGGATTCTTGCAAAGTGCTATGGCGGACTTATTGTAGATGAGGAGCTTGAACCTTGGCTGCTCCTTGCCAGTGAGCTCACTGACGAGCCTGTTCAGCCACACACCTTGGCATGTTGCTGCCGCCGCTGCTCCTTGCCAGTGAGCTCACTCAGCTTCGCAGGAGGATGTTGCCACCCCTCCTTGCTTCTGGGAACACCATGAAATCAGATTGTTGTTGAGGAAGAACACGAACCCTGTGGTGCTCTTGTGATCGTTGACGTCCCCGGCGTGATCGATGTCGCTGTAGCCAACGAGCTGCGGTGCTCTGCCCTTCACATAACAGCAGCCATAATCCTGTGTGCCATGGATGTAGCGCAGAATCTGCTTGACGGCTGCCCAGTGTTCCTTCCCAGGTGCCTCCATGTGCCTGCTCACGACGCCCACGGCATGGGCAATGTCAGGACGTGTGTTCACCAGGTAGCGGAGGCTACCGATCACACTCCTGTACTCAGTAGCGTCGACATCAGCTCCATCGACCACCTTCCGCAGCTGGAGACGCTGCTCCATGGGTGTGCTGCAGGGATTGCACACACTCAGACCTGCACGCTCCATTATCTTCCCGGCGTACGCTGCCTGTGACAGCGTGATCTCCCCCGGTCGCTGCTGCACCTCGATCCCCAATAATAGCTCAGGCGATCGAGATCGCTCATCTCGAACATCTGTTTCATCTGCATCTTGAACTGCTTGATCTCGTCAGTGTCGCCCCCCGTGATCACAAGGTCATCGGCGTGAGACGCCCGGCAAGCGAGAAAGGATTCAGAGCCACCACGGCGGTAGACGCCGTGCTCGAGGGTGCATCGCGTGAACCCAAGTGACACCAGTGTCGCGTCGAGCTTCGCGTTCCAAGCTTGAGAACCTTGGTGGCGTCCTTGTCAATGGAGAAACCAGGAGGCTGCTGTACATACACCTCCTCGATGAGAATGCCGTTCAGGAACGCCGATTTCACGTCCATATGATGCACCTCCCAACCGCCGTGCACGGCGAGCGCAAGCAGCAGGCACACGGTCTCCAGGTGCGCCACGGGGGCGAAGACCTCGTCGAAGTCCACCCCCTGGCGCTGTGAGTACCCTTTCGCCACCAGCCTCGCCTTGTGCTTCACGACAGCTCCTGTAGGATCACGTTTTACCTTGAAGACCCACTTCATGCCGATGGCGCGGTGTCCCCTGGGCAGCGACGACGGCGACCAGGTGGCGTTGTCCTCGATATACTTCAGCTCGGCTTCCATCGCGCTTCTCCAAGCAGGATCATCAAGTGCTGCTTCAAGACTTGCAGGTTCCTTGGCCGTGGTCAGGCCGAGAAACTCATCTTGTTCCATCGGTAGTGTGGTGTCGTACATGTTCGTCAGACGCCGGTAGCGGTGAGGGCCGCCGGAGTCGGTGTCCAGGTTGCTGTCGTGACTTGGTGGAGTATCAAACTCCACTGCTGGCATCGGCGGAGTAGCCGTCTCGGGTGCTAAAGACGTTGGCGATGCGAGCACTGGAGTAGAAGGTTCAGGTTCAGTTTCTGAGACTGAATCCGCTTCTGAACCTGTGCTGCCTGTTGTGACAGGGCTTTGTACCCGCTCCATCGCCAAGTGCTCGACGGTGAACGATGACGGTGCGGTGAGCTCGTTGGCGTTCCGCTCCTTACCCCAGCTCCACGGTCGATGCTCCTCGAACACGACGTCGCGGGTTACGTAGACGCGCTCGCCCACAGGGTCATAGACGCGGTATGTGTCGTGGGAATGACCACGGCAGATGCTGCAATCGGCAGCGAGTAGTAGAACGAAGGGCAAGGGCGGCCAGCCATCTGCAGTGCGAGATGAGGGCGGAGACACAGGGTTTTACCCAGGTTCAGCCCCCTAGAGGGTAAAGACCTACTCTTGCTAGATTGTATTACGACGGAGGTACAATGGGGCGAGCTCGACGGCTAGGCGGCGACTCGCTTGGGTGAATGATGGAACGTATGTTTACACGCCCTGTAGGGAGGTTTATATAGACTCACCCTCCCTAGGGTTTACAAATCTCAACCGAATCTGTTAAGGTTTCGGTACTCGTTTAACCTAATCCGACTGGGCCTATCTACTCTCCTGGGCCTTCTGTTTCCAGTCGCTCTGATCCACGCTAGGTCTTGAACCAGTCGCCGTCTTGCAGGCCCACTCGCCAGGTCGTGGGCCAGTCGGAAACGTCTTGCTGGGTATACCCGGTAGGCATATCCCCATCAGTAGTCCCCGAGGCCGTCGTCGATTGGGCGCGGTGGTTCTTGGCGATCGAATCTGGTCCAATCGGACATCCGATCGAATCGGTGGCGGGCTCCTGAATAAAGGAAAAAACTAGTCATTCTAGTCGCAGCTCGGTGAACAGGTCGGCGAAATACTTAGTCATTGTTGTAGTGATCGGGTCGGCGAGCCGAGTGGCTGAAGTTGGACCATCAAGCACAGTCAAAACTAGCCGTTGGGGTAATCCAACGGTAACTTTTGGCGTAATCACTGCGTAATGTGGCTCCTGATTTGGCGGGTAACAACCGCTATATAAAGGGAATGGTAGGCGATCGGAGAACCATCTCCTCGTCATTTCCTCCGATTGCGCACACCTCCGTTCTCCTCCGCATCGCGATCCAGCCAATCCGAAATCCTCCAACCCCCCCGAACCTTTTCGCCAATGGCCCCCTCCACCGAACCATGGGGCAGGTCCAAGTGTACGAGAGCGCTACTGGCATCTTTCAAGGAGGCCGGGATCCTGCGCGCCGGCAGGTGGCGCATCCCCGTGGCCGGAGAGGTGACTCGGACCAGCGAGGAGATTCGTCTACTTCACCACCACAGGCAGGCTGGGATTCACTCTCTCTTCTTCCGGTAACCTGCGCCTACTACGGGATCCAGCCATCGGACCTAGGCCCGCACAGCACCGAGCAGCTCGCCATTTTCGTGGCGTTCTGCGAGTGCTACCTGGGCTGCAGGCCCTATTTCCCCCTGTGGCAAGATCTGTTCCACGGGCGAATCAGCCGCGAAGAAGCGGGCGACCCAATGCTCGCTGCAGGTGGCTTGACGTTTCAATTGAAGTCGAAGGCCTCTTTTTTTGATCTGATGCTACCCGCCAAGGCGGCGAGCGAGTGGAAGAAGTCTTGGTTTTACGTTACCGAAGAGACTCCAGAGGGCGAGGTGGCGATCCCAAGATACTCCGCCGACCGGCCCGAGCCGCGCCGACTCCAAGTCGGCAAGCTCCCAACAGACCAGCGGATGGTCGTGGACGAGATGCTTCAAACCATCCGCGGCCTGAAGAAGAAAGGTCTTCAGCCCATCAACTTGTACAATTGCTGGCTCGGGCGGCGACTCGTTCCCCTGGCCCGCCGTGACCATTATATGTACGAGTACACGGGCCGGGAGGACTCGACGAAATCCAGCCTCGCCGAGTGGCAGCTCGAGGATTACCTCCCGGCGTTGAAGAAGATCACCCAGGCGGCGTACCTAGACGCGAATGCTGGGGTCGCCCCCTACACCGCGAAGCATCCAGCCCCGACGGTAAGTCATTTTCTATCATTCGCAGTCGCAGTTAGTGCTGTCGTGGTTATACTGATGCTGTCTCATGCCTATTGCAGTTATTTCAAGTGGTGGAAGGGTGGCTTCCGCCCGCAGACGACGAGAACTCGAGCTCGTTCGTCCAGGCGAAGCGAATCGCCTCTGAGGGTGGTGTCGAGAGTGAGTGGCGGAGGCGGCAGCGAATCCGAGGAAGAGGTGTCCCCGCTGGTTCGCAAAACTCGCGGACAGCGTCAGCGTGAGCTCGAAGCGAGCAAAAGCCTCGAACGTCATGATGATGACGATGACGAGCTCCCCGAGCACACCTCGCGTCGCGAGGCCACTCCATCAAAGAAGAAGAAGAAGAAGGAGGAGGAGGAGGAGGTGAAGGCCCCTCCAAAGAGGAAGGCGAAGCCAGCGAGACACGCATCTCCGCCTCATTCGCCAAGAAGCTCCAACGCCACCAGCCTGGCCAAGGACGAAGCGCCACAGACGATGGCGGTGCCGGATATCACCGTCGTCCTGAGTGAGGTGCCTCTAGCCTCGATGCCTCCCCCGTTCACCCCATTCTCTGGGTCAGGGGTCACTCCAGCCGCGGCAGCTTCGCCTCCCAGGAGAGTTCCTGCCGAAGACGTTGTGGAGGCTCCTGTCGCGGCCTCGACGACGAAGAAGCCATCCGTGTCCTAGGCGCATGATGTCCTGGAGATGGGTCTCAGTCATAAACTGGGCCCCGAACTAGAGAAGCCAGCTGGCATCCGCACGGGACTACGGTTCATACCAGTCGCCAAGTGAGTTTTATTCACATGTCTTGTTTTTCGTTGTACTCAAATCACTTTGCTTATGTAACCAATTTGCAGGACTGGAGTTAAAAAGATAGGCCATCCGTCCGTGGCCAAGGTGCCGCTAGTCGTCGCCGAGGAGGACCCCTCTCGGAAGAGGAAGGCTGATGAGGTCGCTGCCCCCACAGACAGTGCCAAGAAGGCCAAGAACGACGAGGTCGTCACGGTGTCTGACGACACGACGGTGGCTCCGGGTGATCCTGCGGCGGTGGCAGCCTCGGCAATCAAGGAGGGTGCTCCCTCGCCTGGGGTGGCCGAGCCAGCCTCTTTTGGTGCCAGCGCATCCATCGTGACCTTCCCGCGCTTCATGGCCAGAGCGGCTACGGCGAGTGGTACCACGCCCTCGAGCCGCGCACCTGAGGTCGCCGAGACGGAGGTCGAGCAGCGTTGCGGGCACACTTCGGCTCTTCTCGCATCCATGGACGCGATACAGCTTCATGGCATGCTTGGCGCAGCCATCCAGGTATGTCCAGTCCCCGAGGATCGGGCCGCTGACTTGCAGCGGTCGGATTCTTTTAGTGTCTTTGTTTTTGTTTCTCGCGTCCAATCCCCGAGTGCCTAGTCGCTGAATTTCAGTGGGTAGGTACTTAGTTTTTTGATCTCCAGTCCCCGAGTGCCTACTCGCTGAATTTCAGTGGGTGGGCACTTAGGATTTTTGATCTCCAGTCCCCGAGTGCCTACTCGCTGAATTTCAGCGGGTGGGCACTTAGGATTTTTGATCTCCAGTCCCCGAGTGCCTACGTGCTGAATTTCAGCGGGTGGGCACTTAGGATTTCGTTTTTGTTAACTGTTTGTCTTTTGCGCAGGGTTTGCAGCGTGAGTCAGCCGACCGGCTTGCTGCGAAGCGTCGCGCGGAGAAATAACTTGCCATTGTCCAAGAGGCGAACAAGGGACTCCAGGCGACTGCTGCGAAGGCAGAAGAGGTTTGCCAGGGCCTTGTCCCGACGAGTGAGCTGACGGCGGCGCAATCGGCATTGAGTTTGGCGGAGAAGCGGATCGCCGACCTTGAGCGCGATCTTGCGGACGTGAAGGAGGAAGCGACCTCGGCGAATGGGCGAGCCAAGGCTGCTGTTACGGCCGCCGCTGAGGAGCGTAAGGTTTCCGACGCCCTTGTTGCTGGGCTTCAAGACGATTACTTCATTGTGTAATCTTTGATGTATTCGCTGTCACCGTCTGTCCGCAGGTCAGATCATTAATAGCGCGGAAGAGGCGAATTCGTCGTTCGGCAACGGCCATGTTGTCGGCGACATGTATACAGGCGTATCTTCAGGAGATGTCGCCCACGGAAGTGATTCCCAGCGACCTCGTCGAGGTGTGGCGATACTTGGAGAAGGCGTCGTCGGTCGTCGAGTTTATGACGCGGTCAGCGTTCTGGCGCGGGGCGGCGACGGTGATGAGCCTTGGGCTCGCCCACTTCCCGGAAGATTTCGATCTTGATGACGTGACGAGTGGCTACCCGTCGTCGACTGGCTCGGTGGATATCGCTGAGGTGTTGAAGCTGACGGACCGCGCCGCAGTGTACTCCGAGCGTGTCTGGGCGATGGGCGACCTCCTTCCTTATAAGGAGACGGTCGTCGCACCCAACGACCCCGAGCCACAACACCGGGACTTCAAGATCGAGCAGCCCTTTCGTGCGGCGATGGCGGGTGAGTTGACGACGTACCCGTCGAACCCGTATACCCCCTTCATTCGCAACCGCAAGGGTGGCGGAGAGTCGTCATCGAAGCATGCGGAATAAGACATTGTGCCCTTGGGGCTTTAGTAGCAGCACTGCCGTTGGGCGTACTTTGTATTTTGTGACATTGGTGATATGCCATAATGAAATATCATGGTATTTTGTGAATTGTTGTGTGTTTGTGATTGAGGGTTGAACGAGTCCCCGAGCGCGTCCGCCCTTTTTTATGGGGTTTACCTCGTTTATTATGTGTTTGTGATTTTGAATGTTTTGTTATTGATGTCGACTCGCCTGAGCTCAGAAAGCCAGTCGCAAGGCGACTCCCATGAGTGCTCTGTACTTCACCGTTTTCCCTTGCACGAACGAGGTCAGATAGCTGAGTCCCCGAGCGTGGTACTTGGTTGCTCTAGGCGCAACTTTAGGGTGGGTGAGGACTGGGCACGTTAGAATAAGCGCATCACTCCTGCCTGGCCCGTTGGGTCAGTCGCATGGCGAGTCCTGGGCATGCTCTCATACTTGGAGTTTTCCCTAGCCGCTCGCGCTGAACTGGTCATCAGTCCCCGAGCGTGGTACTTGGCCGTTCGAGTCGCTATGTCGAGGATGCGGGGGATCATGGTCGCTGTGAGAAGCGAAGGCAGTTGTCTTGGCTCGTTGAGCCAGTCGAGCTAGGCGACTCCAATGGGGCTCCGGGTAGGCGTTTTTCGTGGACGTTACAAGACCTGGGGTAACCCAGTGCCCTTGTAGCGCACTACTTAACGTGCGATCGCTGTACCAGAGGTTGACTTCTGCAGTTAGCTTGACACTGTTATTACGAGTGCGAGTGGCACAAGACACGGAGAGTGGACGCAATTTGCGGTAACCAATATTTTTTATTTCATAGCGACTGGAAGGTACATATGTGGGGTTCTAGGAGTAGAACTTCCGTAGGAGGTTTACATTCCATGGTCGCTTTACGTCGAGTTTGCCGTCCCCGCGGATATCGATGAGGTAGTAGGCGTCGTTGTCGAGTACTCGCCTGATGGCGAATGGTCCCTCCCATGGGGGGAGAGCTTGTGCATGCCCTTCTTGTCCTGGATGAGTCGTAGTACCAGGTCGCCTTCCTGGAAGGTGCGGGTTTTCACCCGCCGGCTATGGTAGCGGCGGAGTCCTTGCTGGTAGATGGCAGTGCGAGAGCGAGCTAGGTCGCGTGCCTCGTCGAGTTGATCGACTCCGTCTTGCCGTGCGAGTTCGTTCGCCGCCTCCGTGTAGTGGACGACCCTTGGCGAGTCGTGCTCGAGGTCGGTAGGCATGACTGCCTCGGCGCCATACACCATGAAGAAGGGGGTGAACCCTGTCGACCTGTTGACTGAGGTGCGGATGCCCCAGATGACGGAGGGTAGCTCCTCGACCCAGCACCCGGCGGTGCGCTCGAGCGGTACTTGGAGCCGCGGCTTCAGGCCATGGAGGATGCACCCGTTCTGCATGGCCGTTGGACTCCGGGTGGGTGACTGACGCGAGGTCGAGCCGGATGCGGTGTTCCTCGCAGAACTCGGCCATGGCTCCTTTGGCGAAGTTGGTGCCGTTGTCCGTGATGATGCTGTTAGGGAACCCGTAGCGATATATGAGCTCGCGTAGGAATTTGGTGGCGGTCTTCCCGTCGCATTTCCGGACTGGCTTGGCCTCCACCCACTTTGTGAATTTTTCAACCGCGACCAGGAGGTGGGTCAAGCCGGAAGGGGCCTTTTTGAAAGGGCCTACCATGTCCATAACCCACACGGCGAATGGCCAGGTGATGGGGATTGTCTTGAGCGCTGAGCTCAGCACATGTGTCTGGTTGGCGTACTTCTGGCACCCGGTGCACCGCTGGACAATGTGGACGGCGTCGGCGTGTGCGGTGGGCCAGTAGAAGCTGTGCCACATAGCCTTGGCGACCAAGGAGCGGGCGCCGGCGTGGTGGCCGCAGTCGCCGGAGTGGATGTCGTGGAGGATCTTGCGTCCTTCGGCGGGTTGGACGCAACATTGGAACACGCCGGTCACGCTGCGCTTGTGGAGCTCGCCGTTGATGATGGTGAAGGATTTGCATCGCCGTGCAACTATCCGGGCGTCTGTCTCGTCTGCGGGCAAGGTGCCAGCCTCCAGGTAGGCGATGTACGGCTTGGTCCAGTCGTCTGGCTCGGCGATGAGTGCGACCAGGGATGCCTCTGGCTGCAGCGGGACTCCGATGTCGATCTCCCTTGGGGGAGAGACTGATGGTTTGGTGATCGTGTCGAGGAAGACACCGGCGGGTGGTGCGAGTCGAGTCGACCCGATGCGAGAGAGTGCGTCGGCCTCCTCGTTCTTCCGCCGGTCGATCCATTCGACGGAGTAGCCCGCGAAGTGTCCGCCCAGCTTGTCCACTGCTTGACGGTACGCCGCCATGGTGGGGGATACGGCGTCGCAGGTGCCAGCGACTTGTCCGGCGATGAGGTTGGAGTCTCCGTAGCAGCGTAGGCGGTTGATGTTCATTTCCTTGGCAGCTCGCATGCCGTGGAGTAGTGCCTCGTACTCGGCCATGTTGTTGGTGCAGGGGGTGAAGTCGGCGGAAGGGCGTGGCGGAGCTTGTCGCCCTTCGGGGAAGTCAGCACGATCCCTGCTCCTGCGCCATTCGCGTTCTTGGAGCCGTCGAAGTGCAGGCTCCAATAGTGGAGGTATGGCAGTTTTTCCGGCTGCTGGGCCTCTTCCCAGTCGGCAATGAAGTCCGCGAGAGCCTGCGACTTGATCGCTTTTCGTGGCTCGTACTTGATGTTGTGGACGCCGATTTCGACGGCCCACTTGGCGACTCGCCCGGTCGCCTCACGGTTGCGGATGATGTCCTGCAACGGTGCTGAGGAGACGACCGTGATCGGATGCTCCTGGAATCAGTGCGGCAGTCGCCGCTGTGCTCTGAAGATGGCGTATACCAGTTTCTGGTATTGCGGGTACCGCTGGCGCGACTCGGTGAGGACCTCGCTTATATAGTACACCGGTCGCTGTACCGGGCGCTCCTTTCCTTCCTCTGGCCGCTCGACGACCATGGCCGCTGACGGCGGCCGGAAGCCGCGACGTAGACCAGCATGGGTTCTTTGTCGACTAGGGCGGCGAGTAGCGGTGCTGCGAGTAGCACCTTCTTGAGGTCGCGGAGCGCGTCGTCCGCCTCCTTGTCCCACTGGAAGGTGGGGTTCTTGCGCATCAGGCGGTATAGGGGCATCGCCTTTTCGCCCAGGCGGGGGATGAAGCGGCCAGAGCCATGACTTCGCCGACTTCTCGGGCGCACTCGGGTTTGCCGAGTCGAGCGATCGTGTCGATCTTGGTGGGGTTCGCCTCGATCCCGCGCTTGGAGACGACATACCCCAGTAGTTGCCCTGGTGGTACACCGAAGGTGTATTTGCCTGGGTTTAGCTTTATCTTGTATTTCCGCAGGTTGGCGAATGTTTCCGCCAGGTCGGCGAGTAGATCGCCCTGGCGAGCGGACTTCACTACCATGTCGTCGATGTAGACGTGGATATTGCGGCCAATTTGGCTCGCAAGGCATTCCTGCATGCACCGCTGGTAGGTCGCCCCGGCGTTTTTGAGGCCAAAGGTCATGGCGGTGTAGCAAAAGGCTCCGAATGGCGTGATGAACGCCGTCTTCTCCTTGTCCTCAACGGACATCTTGATCTGGTTGTACCCAGAGTAGGCGTCGAGGAAACACAGCGACTCCGAGCCCGCGGTGGAATCGATTATTTGGTCGATCCGCGGGAGGATGAATTGTTCCTTGGCGGTATTTAAGTTTTTGTGTAGTCGATACACATCCTCCGTGTCCCATTTTTCTTCTCGACCAGGACTGGGTTTGCCACCACTTGAGTATTTTATTGGCGGATGAAGCTGGAGGCGGTAGACGCTGCACCTCCTCGGCGATGGCTCGTGGCGCTCTTCATTGAAGGGCCGCGCGGCCTTGACAGGTCGCACTTTGGGGTCGGCGTTAAGTTTGTGCTCAGCGAGTTCCCTAGGGACACCAGGCATGTCAGAGGTCTTCCATGCGAAAATGTCCCTGTTCTCACGGAGGAACTCGATGAGCGCGCCTTCCTATGTTGGGCTCATGCCCGTCCCGATCGTCACCGTCTGGTTGGAGTCGCCTAGGACCAGCTCGACGGTGCGGGTGTGCGTCGTTGCCTCGAAGGCTGAGGTGTTTGCGCCCTCCGAATTGGGCTTCTTGAGTATAGTGGGGTCGTCGTTGTTGACCCTGCTCACGTATTTAGCGAGCTCGTCGGTGTGGTTGGTTTCTGCCGCGATGACGGGGTCGGTGAGTTCGGCTCCTTTGGCCTCGCACTCGGCGGCCATGTCGGGGTCGCCGTTGATGGTGATAACGCCGCACGGCCCGGGGAGCTTCATCGCGTTGTACGAGTAGTGGGGCGCTGCCATGAACTTGGCGAACGTCTGGCGCCCCAGGACGCAGTGGTAGGGGTTGTCGAAGGGTACCAGCTCGAAGACGATTCGCTCGGTGCGGAAGTTTGCTGGTGTGCCGAAGGTGACTGACATCGTGACCTTGCCGATCGGGTACGCCTTCCGTCCGGGGACGATGCCGTGGAACGTGGTGTAGGTCGTCTCGACCATCGACTGCGGGAGCCGCAGTCGCCTGAAGGTGTCCAGGTACAGGATGTTGATGGAGCTGCCGCCGTCCATCAATGTATTGGGGAGCCAGTAGTCTCCCACCTTGGGCTTGACCACTAGGGCGACTCGGCCCGGGTACTCGATGCGTGGCGAGTGGTCCTGGCGGCTCCAAGTGATGGGCTGCTCCGACCAGTTGAGGAACTGGGGAACGTCCACCTGGGCCACCGTGTTGACGGCGACGACGCGGGCGATGACCTTCTTCTCGCGCTTCGTGTTGAAGCCTGTGAAGGTGTGGAGCGAGCCGGCCACATTGCCGAATTTTCCACCATTTGGCAGGTTGTTGTCGGGGTCCTCCCGCGCTCGCCGTGCCTTCTCAATCTCCCTGAGAGTGTGGCAGTCGGCGGTCGTGTGCGTGGCGGGCTTCCCTTCCCTGCTGTGAAACGCACAAGGTTGGTTAAGGAGGGCCGCGGGGTCGAACCTTGGTTTCGCCTTGTAGTTGCCGCCGTCGCGGCGGAAGCTCTTGGGCTCGCGCTGCACGTGCCCGGCGTTGGTGACGAAGTCGACTCGCCCGTCACTGCGGTGCTTGCCAGTGAGGCGAGTGTTGCTGTAGCGTAGGTCGGACCATCGTCCGTTGTCGTTGCCGCTCGTGCGGCGTTGGCCTCCCGACTCGTCGTCGGTTTTCTGGTTTGGATCTTCCTCCGCGTATCTTTTGGCGATCTCAAGGAGGTCCGGTATGTTGTCGAGTGTGCGAGAATGTCGCTTGAGCTTGGCGACCAAGGGCTCGTAGCGGCACGAGGTCTTGAAGCAGTGGATCGCGGTGTCCGGGTGGATGCCGACCGCGTTGTACCATAGCTCTTGCCACCACTGGACCCAGTTGCGGGTCGACTCGCGGGGTTCCTGGACGCATCGTACCAGGTCCTCGATGGTGGTGGCGCGCGTGTAGGAGCACTCGAAGTGCCTGACGAAGGCATCTCGCATCTCGTCCCAGGAGTCGATGCTATCCTGGGGAAGGGTGTTGATCCACTGCCTGCACGTTCCCTCCATCATCAGGGGGAGGTAACGGGCGGCTAGCAGGTCGATGTGGCCAGCGATCCCCATTGCCATGAGGTAGGTTTCTAGCCACACGGAGGGGTCGTACGAGGGATCGTACTTCTCTATTTCCTTCGGCGCTTTGAAGTTCGCCGGTTATTTTTCGCCTCGGATCATCAGTCCGAAGCATCGGGGCCCGAGTCGGCTTAGCGACCCCATTGGCTCGCCGTTGCGGCGATTGGTTAGGGTGTGTCGCAGGTCGTCGGGCTGGCGTGCGCGCCAGCTTTGGTTGTTGATGATGTGGGTGCGGGCTTCGACGGGCTGACCATTGGCGGCGACAAAGTTGGTCGCTGGCATGGGGTCATTGGTGGAGAGTGCCGCGTTCGCAGGTCGGTGTTGGAGCTGCAGCGGTTCGGGTGGCGGGAAATTGAGGGTGTTTGCCGCCAATGGGCGGCCGCTTGAGGCCGCTCTGCTGCCCGAAGAACGTGAGTACACCCGACCCTGCGAGTCGGCGCCTGCGTTTTGTTGCTCGACCGCCTTTGCGAGCAGGGCCCTGACGTATTGGATCTGTAGGGCGCCGTCACCAGTGGCCGTGATGTTGTCGGCCGCTGCTCGACCTGCCACGAGGTTATCCATCGGGGTGGAGAACAGTGGTAGGCCGTTCGCGTCTCGCTCCCGTGAGGAGACC
Organism: Avena insularis; assembly: GCA_023614405.1. Lineage (NCBI taxonomy): Eukaryota > Viridiplantae > Streptophyta > Magnoliopsida > Poales > Poaceae > Avena > Avena insularis. The sequence goes on along the minus strand of CM042689.1, from coordinate 20,471,777 downwards.
ACTATCCGCGGCTGATCCCTGGGGGGTGTGCGGTTGGGTGGAGGTGGGGCGCCGTTCGCCGTCGACCCTGGTGGGGGCCGGGCGCTTCCTCCTGGTGGCGCGTTCTCGCAGATCGCGCGCTCGGCCACACGGGCCAGGTCATTCTCGTCGTCGAAGTTCAGGGCGCGCCCCTGGACGGTGGGGTTCAAGCGCGACCTTATTCGCTGCTGGTGGTAGCGCGACAGCTCCTGCGCCGTCACCTGCTCGAGGCGAAATTTTTCGCGCTCGGCTTGCTCCTTGCGGACTGCCTCCGCCAGCTTCAGGCGGAGTTCCTCGACCTCCGTTGCCATGGCGTTAGGAGGGATCGGGGTGGAGAAGGGATCCTCCGGTGGATTGGTGCCAGTCGCCATGTAGGTCACGGCGTGGCGACTTGTCCTGTCGCGGAGATCGGCGGAGTTTTCCAACCCAGAGTCGAAGTCAAAGATCCCAAGGATGGAGGGATCCTCGAAGTCTCCCACGTTGGAGACCTGGGTGATGGAGCCTGCGGGCGAAGCCGTGGTGATGGATCCGGCGAGTGACGCCGGGGTCGCCGAGTCGGCGTCGTCGTTGAGGGCCGCGTCTTCCACGGCCACGGAGTTTTCGGCCACGTTGCTGTGAGCCGAGTTGTACTCGGAGGCGAGGCGATGGATCGTGTGGACCTGGCTCTCGGAGATCCAGTCGCGTGGCTGCGACTCGCGGATGCGAGCCGAGTCCTCCGAGACGATGACGTCGGCGAGGCCGACGAAGAGGCTAATCGTGCCGACCGGCAAGATCATGCTATGCGTGACGTAGCTGCTCGGCAAGATCTGGAGCATCTCGCCGATCGCTATCATGCGGCCGGTGGCGACCGTCTCGTTGATGGGCAGATTGGATCTCGCCGCAGAACACCGGCCAGACCGGCCAGGCCCCACGGTGGGCGCCACTGTCGTGGGAATGACCACGGCAGATGTTGGAATCGGCAGCGAGTAGTAGAACGAAGGGCAAGAGCGGCCAGCCATCTGCGGTGCGAGATGAGGGCGGAGACACAGGGTTTTACCCATGTTCGGCCCCCCGGAGGGTAAAGACCTACTCCTGCTAGATTGTATTACGACGGAGGTACAATTGGGCGAGCTCGACGGCTAGGCGGCGAGTCGCTTGGGTGAATGATGGAACGTATGTTTACACGCCCTGTAGGGAGGTTTATATAGACTCACCCTCCCTAGGGTTTACAAATCTCAACCGAATCTATTAAGGTTTCGGTACTCGTTTAACCTAATCCGACTGGGCCTATCTAATCTCCTGGGCCTTCTGTTTCTAGTCGCTTGGATCCACGCCAGGTCTTGATCCAGTCGTCATCTTGCAGGCCCACTCGCCAGGTCGTGGGCCAGTCGGAAACGTCCTGCTGGGTATACCCCGGTAGGCATATCCCCATCAGTATGCCTTGGAGCCCTCCTCGTAGCCGACGAAGATCCCCGGCGTGGATCGATCTGCCAGCTTGCTTTGCCCCGGCCCTAGCTTCTTGACGTGTGCAGTACAGCCGAAGATGCGCAGATGGCCCACGTTTGGCCTCCTGTCGTGCCACGCCTCGTACGGGGTACCACCATTGAGGCTCCTCGACGGTGCTCGGTTGATCAGGTAGACGGCGGTTTTCACCGCCTCTCCCTAGAACGGCCCTGGCACTCCCAGTGCCTTGAGCAGGCACCTGGCCATCTCGATGACGGTTTGATTCCTCCGCTCTACCACGCCGTTATGCTAGGGCGTGTAGGGCGCGGTGGTGAAATGCTTGACGCCGTTCTCCTCGCAGAACTCGGAGAATTCTATCGAGTTGAACTCGCCACCGTGGTCGGACGTGAACGCGAGCAGTTTGCTCCCGCGCTCGTTTTCTGCCAGTGCTTTCACCTTCTTGAAGAAGCGCAGGGCCTCGTCCTTTGTCCTGATCAGCTCGAGCCACATGTACCGTGAGTGATCATCGACAAGGAGGAGGAAGTACTTCTTACCGACGGCCGTCGGTGGCGTGATCGGTCCACACAGGTCCATGTGCACCAGCTCCAGTGGCTTCTCTGCGCGAAACGCCGTCGCCCTCGGGAATGGCGTGCGGTGCTGCTTGCCGATGGCACACCCGTCGCAGAATTCCTCCACATGCTCGACCGGAGGCATGCCACGCACTAGGTCCTTGCGCGCCAGCGAGTGCAGCGCGCGAAAGTGTAGGTGGCCGTAGCGGCCGTGCCACAGCCACGCCGTGTCGTCCTTCTGTGCCAGCAGGCTGACAGGTGAGGAGATCTTCAGACGTACCGTGTACATCCTGTTGCCGGGGCGATTGACGCGCGCCAGAATCTTGCGCGGCCTGTCGAGGATGCACATGACGCCGTCCTCGATGGTGATCTTGCAGCCGTTCTCATCGAGCTGCCCGAGCGAGATGATGTTGCTGCGTAGAGAGGGTATGTAGTAGACCTCCCCAAGAACACGGTGGTCGCCGGTGAGACACTCGAAGACGACGGTGCCGCGCCCCTGGATCCTGACTATGGACCCATCTCCGAAGCGCACCGTGTCGTGCACGAACTCGTCCAGCGCATGGAACATCTCCTTGCAGCCCGTCATGTGGCTGCTGGCGCCGGAGTCCAGGTACCAAACACCTGCAGGGGATGGCACGGGCACAACCCTCTCTTCGTTGAAGTTCACCTCCTGCGCATCGACGGTGTCCGCGATATGCACCAGTGTGCATACCTGTGCCATCAGGAGTCCTGGCTCGGCTGCTTCTTCCACGGCGAGGTTGGCCTGGGCCTGAGTCTCCTTGTCGCGTTTCTTCTTGCGGCATTCCTTGGCCCAGTGGCCAGGTTTGTCGCAATAGCGGCAGTTGCCAGCTCGGCGAGGCGTGGTCTTGCCTCCCCCGCTCTCAGGTGCCTTCTGTTTCGCCTTCTAGTTAGAGGCAGAGCCCTGCCCGCGCTGCTTCTGGCGTGACGCCCACTCCTCCTCAGTAAGGAGTAGACGACCGCCAGTGTCCTGCTCCTGCGATCCCCGCCCTTCTGACGCGGCGAGGCGCCCGCTCAGCTCCTCCAGGGACAGCGTGCTCAGATCGAGCAGCGTCTCGATGGAGCATGCCATCTGCGCGTAGCGTGGGGGCACGACGCGGAGGAGCTTCTGGACGGCGTCGAGCACCGTGGTGCTGTCCCCCAGGGTCTGCAGCTCGATGAGCAGGTTAGAGAGGCGGAGAGAAAAGTCCTCGACGCTCTCCCCGCTCTTGAACGCGATTGCCTCGAAATCCTTGCGGAGTTTCTGGCGTCGCGCTTCCCTGACGCGGTTGTCGCCGACGCGCATCGCCGCCAGTGCATCCCATGCGGCCTTGGCGTCGTCCTTGGCCGCCAGCGTAGCCACCATCTCTGGTGGGACAGAGCGGAGGATCGCACCAAGAGCCTATCGCTCCTGGCGCTCGGTGGCGTCGCCGGCGTCGACGGCCTCCCACAGACCGGCGCCCTGGAGCGCGATCCGCATCAGGATCCGCCACTCCTGGTAGTTCGTCTTGGTGAGCGTGGGGAACGTGACGACGCCGCCGCCCCCAGACTCCCGCACAATCGTCTCCCGCACCATGACCTCGCCTCCGCCGCCATTTCGCCTGACCCTGCTCCGTCCGCGGCTCGGTGAGCGCACGCGACGGGAGGACTTTCCTCCTGAGGGTGACCGCGAAGTGGCTGCCGCCGGAGCGATTGTCGCCGGTGGAGTCCCAACCATGATCCACGGGCTCTGATACCAAATGTGGTTGCGATCTCTCGATCTCTCTCTGAATCTCGAACGAGTTCCTGACTGAAAGTGAAAAACGAACAGAGACAGAGTATTTTGGTGCAGTGTTCGGAGGACTGCTTTCCATTATCTTCTTCTCCTTTTATTACATAAGATGATCGTGGAGCTTCTCCACTACTTGGAGGTGCCATCCCACGCCCGGAGATCGCTCAGCTCGATCCTGAATCTACGGCATGAATCGCACAAAACGCTCGTGCAGAACTACCCTGAAACTTAGCTAACGAAAAACGACTAAGTCCTAATCTGAACCTGAACCGGTACCGTGTGTTGCAATGGCCAGACCTGAGCTGGGTTCAGAGAAACTGCAGGCAAGCTGAGGTTTGGACAACACCCGGAGTACAAGGCAGAGCCAGAGCTGGTGGACCCGGTGTTCGCGACGAGCCAGGGAAAGAGCACGCGAGGTTGCTGGTGTACTACCTAGAGGGGGTGGACACGATGAACCTAACACGGAGCGGCATCTCGCGCGCGCACCTCCACACCATCAGCTGGATGGGGATGTCGCTCTCGGACACTGACTTCGGGTGGGGCGCGCCCGCGTTCATGGGGCCAGCTCTCATGTACTACGGAGGCTTCGTCTACGTGATGAACGCGGCGGGGAAGGATGGCGCGTTGCTGGTCGTGCTGTTGCTGCAGCCGGAGACCATGCCAAAGTTCAGGAAGGTTTTCGCCCACCAGCTGGCACGCCTCTAGATCTAATTCTATATCGCATGTCATAAAGTATGTCCCCACACACAGTTGTCATGCAGGCCCGAGCATGACGTACTTACAATCTCGAGCTCGTGGTTAATTATTTGCCTGTCATCGGCGGCGGCGCTGGATTTTTTGGGTGCCAGGACATATCGACGGTGGAACAGAGATAGGTCACACAGGACCCAGAAGGGATGCCGTTTTGCATAAAAGCCCTCCTCTAAGTGGTTATTATTTATGTATATATTAAGTTGTCTTATAGTGGGTCATCAGCTCGCCACGTCGTCAAATACTTCTCTACTGCGTGAGCGGTGACCGCGAGTTACGCTCCGATACGTTTTTAATGACCGTAAACTCGTATTTCTATTGTACAATGACTGTATTAATTTTGCTAAGCAAGTTCGATGACTAACGATGGATTTAACTCATTATGTGACTATGGAATTTGATGCTTTTGTTTTTATGTTAAGGATGGTCGTATTCGGATGCTCCTCCACCGATGTGATAGCTATGATGATTTATACCATGTTCGGCCTTCCTCCACTGCCACCTCCACCGGCCGCCTTGCTCTTTCCGCCGGTGTCGACCTCTGGAATGCACGCGCGTCTTGGCCACCCTATCTCCACCGCTCTTCGTCAAATAATGCAAGGATTTTCTTTCTCTTGTAATAAAACGGATGCTTATTCTTGTGAGGCATGTCGCCTATGCAAACATGTTCGTCTTCCGTTTAGTTCCTCCTTCACAATCGCGTCTTTTCTGTTTCAGTTAATTACTATCTTCTGATTTTGGATGATCATTCGCATTTTGTGTGGACTTTTCCCCTGCGCCGTAAATCCGACGTTCCCGCCACCATATCCTCCTTCTTCTCCTACGTCTCCGCCCAATTCGATCGGTCCATCCATGCTCTACAAACTGACAATGGCTAAGAGTTCAATAAGTTTATTCCTTCATAAGATCAGGTGGATGATGAGTTTACCAAGTCACTTGCTAAACAGCAGCCAGAGATGTTTTTTCACAATTTTAATTTAGATAAGTTATCATTCAAGGGGGGGTTGGTTAAATTGTATAAACCTCTAGCCGTATTATCTCTGTATATCTCCTTGTATTGTACCCATCGCTATACACGAGGTGGACCCATGTATGTCCAGAATATATATGCCCATAATATTGATATGGAGCTCATTAGTTCGATCACAGATTGTAAATTCGTTCAATTTTCTGATCGGAAGTACAGACTGTTCATCCATTCAGGTGTTTGGGAACTCAGCTGAGAGAGTTTCGGAGACTTTGCAGATGACGGCTACAGTCGGTCCACCTTATGAAATTTTATCACTGGCAAGCTTCGGCAGCTCCCGTCGGCAGGGCAGCCTTCTTCTGTCCGAGCCACAGCAGCTCGAGGGCAAGCTTCTCGACTGCAGGGCAGGAACGTGTGGGACATGACGGAGATGGGCAACCTGGATATGGCTCGCGGCCGCACGTACGTCCTCGGCTGCCGAACTTAGGAGTTCAGGTTTCGGTCCCGACACCCTCTATGAATTCAAGGTCTGAATCAGACTTTTACTCTTTGTTTTTTTGAAAATGACCAAGAACAAAAGCTAAATCTGTATTTCTCTTTCTCTCTCCTTGATCAGAAACCCACCGCGCTCCCTGCGGGCTGCGGTGGCGTTATATACTTGGCCAAGCACGCGTCACATTTTCTCGAAACGACGGAAACCCCTGTTTTTCTAGCCTAGCTAGTGTAGTGAAGAAACAGATTCGTCTGCGACTAGCTTAATGCACTACAATTGGTATTAATCAAGAGCAAATAAAAGACGCGTTCAGTCATGTTTTCCCGAGGCCGGGGTAATCCCCATTTCGAAAAAACAAAGTCATGTTTTCCCGAGGTCCAGAACTACATACTGTGCGCATACATATGGAGGAACATAATTCCAAGTGCAGGCAGGATGAATAAAAGAGTAGCACAATTAAGAAATAAACTAGAACACAGCCCACCAAATGGGAGGTACAGATCAAGTCTAGGAACATTCAAACATATATATAGTGGAGTACTACTAAGTAGTAGCAAGCGCCGCAACTGCTACCAATAGGGGATCATCATCTTGGTTCTCGCTCGCCTCTTGTTGTCGCCCCTCGAGTGGCCTACTGCCTCATTGCGGCAAGGATAAGTAGCCCCTCGATCGCCATGTTGAACTGACGAATGTTTCGAAACAGAAAATGGTTACTCCATTATTCTTGTTCTTATCATAACCCACGCGCGGGCTACTATATGTATATATCTATATATAGTACTACAAGTGAACATGCATGTTTATATATATGTTGCAAGATTAAGAGGAATTTACTTACTCCTCCGCCGAGCCAACCACATAAGAAGGCCTTTATAGCTTTGACAGGAATCCCATCCACAGACGAGAGTGAGGATCCAGCAAGCACCGCGACCACCTTGTTTACTCGTGCCAGAATGATCGGCGAGCCTGATGCGCCTGGCTTAGAGGCGCAGGTGCAGTTCAAACACCCATCGTCTGGCTCGTTACTGCATAACATACATGATAGTCAACAGTACACATACATACAACAAAAGTTAGAAACTCCATGTGGTTGTTCCTTTTTTTTTTTGTGAACTCCATGTGGTTGTTCCTATATGTAAGAGATATCTGGTACTGGTAATACTGGTAATTAAGCGTGGGAGGATGCATTTGCCTTACATTATCTCACCAGAGAATGTCCCTGGCATCAGAATAGCTGCACCATTAGCCATGTCGATGAAGGAGAGCGCGACAACGTTCCATCCTGAAACAAACTCTGCGTCGAAGAACCTGAGAGGTGTCACTGGTCCTGGTCCTGGAGCCACCACCCCACGAGCACCCAGCAGAGCGAGATCCCGGCCTTGGTCGGTGTGGAGTACCGTCGCGTTGAACGGGTGGGTGTTGCGGGAGAAATAAGCAGCCACGCTTCCACCCACCGGAACCGCCCCAACAACATGTTGGCATGTCAGTATGAGTAACGTCCTCCCGCCGTCTGTGGCATGCACGATGAAGCCATTACCTTCATCCAGGCGCACCACGGAGAACTCGAACTGCTGGAACACCTGCTCGCACCAGTGGGACTCATCCTGAACAGCGGCCATGTTTACCTGCACAAGGTACGTATGTTCCTTTTACAGATTAAACATGGACTATATATGTATCTTTAAATCTCTATTGATGAACAAAGTATTCCCTTTACAGATTCAGCATGTGTATCTATGAATGTAGCTAGGTAGTTCATATATTTTTCCCTTGATGAATATACCAAGTGATCAGGTGTGTCGATCGACTGGCTTTCAAGTAGACTAGCGGCTAGTTAGGCCGTCCGGCCGGCCGGCCGGCGACTCAGGCTCCAGAGCACGTACGGTAGGTATCTGGCGCTGGGGATGTTGCTCTCCTAGCTAGATCTGCAGTGCACTGGCGGGCGATAGATCTGCACAGCAACGCTGGTGGCATGTATGTGCGGGTCACCGACCGGCGCCCGCCTACCTGCGCGCGCGCCATGAGCGGTCGACCATGAATGGCCGGCGGCCGGCCGCTACGAGGAAGGTATGGCCTGTATTAGCTAGGAATCCGAGACAGGGGACTCACCCGAAGCGTGCTGTCGGCAGGAAGCTGCAGGTAGGGGATGAGGGCGCAGGAACGGAGTCGGCCCGGCCGGCGGGAGCAGCTCTCTCAACGATGGAGGATGGTGGAGGAAGCCCAGAGTGAAACGGATGGAGCGGCAGGAGCAGCATTATTGAGGGGATAGCTCCGGGCCAGAGATTCCCTGCGCCTGCGTGGTACGGCGACCGGGCTGGCGGAGCGACGCCGAGAATGGAAACGCGGGGTACTGTACCCGGTAAAGCGCTCCACATCGTTTGCCGTTTAGGGAAGACGGGGCTGACAGTGGCCCCCTTTTCTATTATTTTCCGTCACGACTTTGAGACGAGCTCGCGCTCGGGGGATATTCCAACGCTCAAATCAGCGGGACCGAAGGGCGCGCCGGGTCGATGAGCTCCCTAAAAAAAAAATCCAAAACCATATAATAGCTGTTTTTTATGTTCCGAAATTATCAGATTCCATATTTTCTGAAAATCATTAAAAAAATCTGGGGCACCATAGATTCGTCCGCCGAGCGGCACTTCCACGGTTCTCGCGAGCGAACCGAGCGCGACCATCCAGCCACCTTTTCCAAAAAATATTTTTATAAAACCTGATCTACGAATTTGAAGGTATGGACCAACTTTAGAATACAACAAGTGTCTAAAATAATGAATAAATACAAGATTAGCAACTGTTTTTTAATCTAAAATGCCACGTGTCAATCGTACAACTTGGTCCACTTGTAGACCAGGTTTCATAAAAATATTTTCCACATTTCCCCCTCTCCCGTTCCCCTTCAGCCGCAGCCGTCAAACCCCTTCCCTTCCTATCCGTGCCCGCATCCCGTATCAGATCCGAATGTAAAAAAACATTCGATTCATTCTGATTTGGCCATTTTCCGTGACTTCGATGATTTACCCCTGATTTCTTCGGCTATTTAGCAGATGGGTTCACAATTGACCCCTAGCGACGATGCCTCGTCGTCTTCCGATGACTCGGACATGGAAGATATGCTCTTTGACAACGACATCGACCAAGTGATTCTTATCCTCGTCGTCCGCGAGGAAGAGGGACTGAGGAGGAAGAAGCGGCGAGGCTCAACGGTTGGCCATTTGTGCATCACGCGCAACCGCGCGCTAGCCCATGAGGTGCTCACCATGATTATTTCGCCAAAGTACCCGTATATCCCAGCCATCTTTTCCATCACCGTTAGTCAATGCGCCGCGAGCTATTCGTGAAGATTGTGGAGGCTTGTGAGGTCAATTGTCATTTCTTTACCCGTCGGAGGAATGTTGCCCGATTGATTGGTTTCAGTGCCTATCAAAAGATATCCCGCAACTGTGACGATGATAGCATACGACGTTCCACCGGATTACACCAACGAGTTCTCCACATTGGTGAGGACACTACTCTCGAGTGTGTTCGTATGTTTGCCAAGGTGGTTATCCATGTCTTTGGTCCATTCTATCTTCGAGCTCCCAACGAAGTGGATTTGGCATTGTTCTTTGGTCTCCCAGGCTCTCTCAACGACATCAACGTCTTGAAGATGTCTCATATTTTTTTTAGGCTTACGAGTGGAGATGCAGCGGCATGCGACTACACTGTTAATGGCCATCCCTACACAATGGGATATTATCTTGTTGATGGCGTTTATCCTTCTTGGTATATACTTATCAAGACCATCTCAAGTCCGACAATAAGAAAGCATGCTGAATTTCCAAGGCACAAGAGGAATACCAGAAAGACGTTGAGCGAGCTTTTAGTGTTTTGCAAGCAAGGTTTGCTATTGTTCAAGGTCCGACTCATTTTTGGGACTTGAACTTGATTATGGAAGCATGTGTGATCCTCCCCAACATGATCAGAAAGGATGAGAGAGATTTGAACTTAGAGATTTTCTATGACAATTTTGGTAGCCATTGTAACATCCCACTTTCAGTAATCCTAACTATGTGTCCAAAGTGCAAAAATTAGGGGGAACAAAAACTTTTTTTGCTCAGTGGTGAAACCATTTTTTTCTTGTTTGTGCTTATCCTTGAGTGTATAGTAGGTAAGCTAGTTCTCCACCTCACCCTCATTTGACAAAAGATATTTAACAAAAGATATATCTTGGATTATTTTACATATTCTCAAATGTTCTGGCATTTCAAAAATAGGCCAAGATGCTTCTGCAACCACAAATGTTTAGTATCTTCTATTAACAAAACTATGGAGAGCTATACGATACTATCTCCTTATGTTTTCAAGACAACGCTTCCAAATTATCTTACCTCTAGTCTTTCCAAAATCACTAATAGAACTTTTGACCTCCACTCTTGGTAGAAGTACCAGGAGACTCTTACCTTCTTAAAACCCTAATCTTTCAAACTACTTAATATCTCAAGCCAAGCTTGAGGGTATTCATAGTAATAGTTTTGAGATTGTTTGATAAGATGAATTGTCTTAATATGTACACTAAGATGAGTTGATTTGATCTGATGTTTGTTTTGCTTGCTTAGGAAGTAGACTGATCTACCCTAGGAGCTCACCATCTAGTTACAATGTAATCTAAGAATACAAACCCTAGGCAAGTTTCCCAAGTTTGATTTGATCTCTAAATAAGTACACGTTGGAGGGTAACAACTAGAGGATAAATTTCCGCACAAACTATGTGCGTACTGGCCGTACAATATTACTATGCATAGATCGGATTTGATACTACTATTGGGGTTCCGATGCAGAAAAAAATCTTACGACGGATCGTCCTAATGCCCAAGATCTATCAATTAGTAATGCACTGAAGGTTTTTGGATATATACCCTTAAAGTTCGAAAGTGGTTAACGTTCCGAGGGGAACGTGGTTGATGTAGTCGTGCTCATAGCCGACCTCACGGTCGTGAAGCTCCTCACAAGTCACCCCTTGCTCCATCATCATGCAACAGTCTGGCTCACAACATCCAAGGTGCCCCAAGTATGACCCCTCGTGATTTTGTACACATACGGTGTATGATGATGACCTCCGACTCCCCGATCCTTGCCAGGAGTACGGAAGTAGATATTAGGCTTGGAATCTCCGCAACGCAATAGAGCTTGCGGTGAAGCCTTGTTCGCACAACCCATACATGGGGACCACGGTCAAAAGATGTATATATATAGAGAGAGAGAGGAGAAAAGTCAATCAAAGGACTTCTCTTGGTGTGTTTAATCCCATCCATGGACACCCTTTTATATACGACTATGGGACTAAACAATAAAGGAAAATAACAGGAAAAGAAAACTCAGCCGACTGGGCAAAACTAGCCCAGCCCAGCAGCAACAGCTCCCCAAGGCGGTGGCCGGATGGGCCGACGCGCACACGGCCAGCCAGCCCGTGGCGGCCAGCAACAGCTGTGGCCCGGGTGGGCCGGCGCTGCCCCCTGGCAGCCTACTGCACGCGCGCGTGCATGGCCCATCTGGTAAGCCAGCCCGCGGTAGTAGCAGCCCTAGGTGGGCCGACCAGCGCGTGGCCCGCCAGTGGCTCGGCGTGGCGAAGTAGTGACCCGGGATGGGTCGGATGAGGCCTAGTGGCACCGAGCACCCTGGCGCCTTCCTGCTGCCCACGTGTGGCACCTAGTTCCTGCCGCTGTCGCCTGCACGACTTAGTGGGCTACCAGGCCCACATGCAACGGGAGCTTGATTTCCTTTTTTCCCTTTTCAGGGTGTTTTTCTCCTAAGCCAATTCCCTCCGGGATGTTGGCCTAATGAGAAAGTTGCCCTATAAATTTTAATTTTAATATTTATTTACTATATATTAATTCATAATTAACATACAATAAATATATATTATAAAGAGATTTCTATTTTCGTGCCCTTGGTTCGTTAGTTGTACTCATTTTTACCCATCCACTTAACTTTTCCTTACTTTTGACCTTTTCCATTTCCGAAACTCTCACACGGTCTAAAACTCGTTGTCCGCCAGCCTTGCCGTTACGTGCTGAAAAGTGGGGCCGCGTTTTGTCGGGTCCCTTAGTGGACCCATGCCGTTACGTGCTGACAAGTAGGGCCGTGTTCTGTCGGGTCCCGTAGTAGACCCTAGTTGTTATGTGCTCACAAGTGGGGCTGCGTTCAGTGGGGTCCCATATATGACACCTCTCTCCACTTATCCAGATCAGTGTGGGACCCACAATATATCCACGTGAGCGCCGGACACACAACTTACCTAGTTTGGTGTTGCAATATGGGACCCCGAGCCAGCCCGCGCCCGCACCCATGCAGTTGCCTACCATTTCTTCTTCTTCTTCTTCAGCGACGGTGGCCCTTCTCCGGCGATGGCGACCCTTTGTCTAGCTTCACGTTGGCCTCCCGTTCATCCTGGACGCAGTATGGTGTCGTACCGTTGATCTATATGAAGGATGAAAATAGCAACCGTGTGTAGGGAAGCTTAGATCTTGCACCAAATTGTTCCGATTATACGGGGGGTGCTTGCTATGGACAATCAATTGGCGCAACTCGGAAGCTCAATTGGGCGCGTGCTGGCCGTGGAGAATGCGGTCGGCAGAGGAGCCGTTCTGATAATTTAATTTGTTTATCGAGTTAACGTCTCAGTTGCAATCAAGAATCTATGAGGTGAAAGTCAAACTTTGAGATTTAGGGAGATGGAAGTATAAGAAAAAAGAAAATGACACAGCTCTTGAACACTTTCAAATTCAAAAAAATTATACAAATCTTAATGTAAAAGAGTGCTTATAGTTGACACAACTCTAAACACTTTCAAATTACAATTTTGACATGATAATGTTGTCCTAAGAAAATCTTGAGAGTTTACCATTTTTAGAGCATGAAAAGTGATCACTAAACTAAAATATTTATGCCTCGTTCATATATGAAAATTATACACCTTTGAACACCGTGAAATTGCACTCAGGACATGATAATGTTGTGCTAAGAAAATCTTGAGAGTTTGTCATTTTCATAGAGTGAAATATTATACATAAACTTAGATATACGAAAATTATACACCTTTGAACACTATGAAATCGCACTTAATACGTGATAATGATGTGCTAACAAAATCTTGAGAGATTATTATTTTCATAGAGGGAATGTAATGTATAAATTGCATATACAAAAATTATATAGCTTTGAACTCTTTGAAATCGCACTTAGGACATGCTAATGTTGTGCTAAGAAAATCTTGATCATTTATCATTTTCATAGATTGAAATATAATGCATAAACTTGCGTATAAAAAAATTATACACCTTTGAGCACTATGAATCGCACTTAACACGTGATAGTGATGTGCAAACAAAATCTTGAGAGATTATTATTTTCATAGTCAAATATAATGCATAAACTTGTGTATACGAAAATTATACACCTTTGAACTCTTTGAAATCACACTTCATACGTGATAATGTTGTGCTAACAAAATTTTGATAGATTATCATTTTCTCCCCATTTTCATAGTGGAATGTAATGCATAAACTTGCATATACGAAAATTATACATATTTGAACTCTTTGAAATCGCACTTAATATGTGATAATGTTGTGCTAAGAAAATCTTGAGAGATTATCATTTTATCCCCATTTTCATAGAGTGGAATGTAATGCATAAACTTGCATATACGATAATATACACCTTTGAACTCTTTGAAATCGCACTTAATACGTGATAATGTTGTGCTAAGAAAATCTTGAGAGATTATCATTTTCATAGAGTGGGATGTAATGCATAAACTTGCATATACGAAAATTATACACCTTTGAACACTTTCCCTTCAAATTATATTCAAAATCATTTGTTTATGGAGTTAAAGTACCGGTGACAAACTCGTTTTTTTTCATGATAGAGGAGTTCCCCTGACAGATATAGGGGTTATCCTGTCCGCTAGATAATAGAGGATCAATGGTTGGTGGGCACGATCCACGTGAAAACTGTCTCGACCAATCATAGTGTAGCAGCCAAGATGAGCACATGTGTGAGAGCTTGTGACTAAGAGAGAGAGGGGAAACCGAGTAGGACTTAAAAACCAAGGGAAAACTGACAAAGGGATTCAAATAGAAAATAGAAAGAGATTTAAAAAATGGAAAATGCGTCTTTTATACAATAAAATATATCTTGGCATACATCAAACTATTTACAATTCAAATATACATGAGTGTGACAATTATTGCCTCATTCAGACAAACTATATTTTGGGAAGAGGCTTGAGTAGAAAGCCATGAACCTTCATAGATAGTAGATGATTTGAGAAGTGGTGATTTATCTTAAAACTTGATTTCTATACATTTATTATGGTGGCAGGTCACATAATAAGACTCCCTGGATAGGTGTCACTATATTTTTATCTTTCCGAATATGTTGTGCATAAAATGACTCAATTAGCTAGCTAACACCCATTCGTTGACTCTATTAACCAACCACCAGAGGGTAAAACTGAGTATATTGCACACGACAGTGTTAGTACTGGAGGAAAAAACTGAGTATAACCAAACTTCTAGTGTTACACTCGAGGGTATAACTTAGAGTCGCTGTGGTTAAACCACGACGAGAGGAAAAAGCAAAACATGGTACGTGTGTCGCGGTGCATGAGGCGTGTGGCAGGTTGCAGTGCGATGGCGTACAGTTACGGTGCACGGTGGTTCAACGAAATGCCTCATCCCTTCAACTTTATAGAGGCATCCTCACTCTCACTCATCACTCACTCACGCAACCATCTCCACTGTCCCATCACCTTCTGCAAAACCCCCAAAAAAACCAACCATGCCGGCGATGGAGAAGAACGGCGTGGTGGCCATCATCACCTCCAAGGCCGTCGGCGAGGAGGCCCCGATCCCCATACATGCCCCCGTATAGGCATCGAAGGCAGCCGTCGTCCCCGTCCAGACCCTCGTCCCCTCTTCCACCACAGTCGTCGGTGAGAAGGCCCATGCCGGTCTCGGCCAGATCCCGCTCGGCTGGGACCCCTACGAGGATGAGGAGTACATCAGGCCGTAGAACCCCTATGACACCAACATTGTTGACCCATGGTCGGAGGTAACTAGGGTTTTCTCCCCTTCCCTTGTTCTCCCCCCATCCCATCGTTAGATGCTAGATCGCGTGTTATTAGGGTTCAATTGTTTGTATTTTCAATAGTAGGATGCTATGTATTTTTATAGTAGCTAATCCTATTGTGTTATATATCATATTTCGATGAATCCCCCTATTCGTATTTCAATCCTATTTTATTTGTTCTTTGAGTTGCAGTTAAGGGATTCTCTAGTTAGTAGTAGCGTCGATCTGTAGTTGGGATCAGTATTTGATTTGGTTTGAGATTTAGGGATTGGGGAGTTTAACCCACCCGGTTAATTTATGTGAATAATCGGGGGATCTCAATCGGTTAATTTATGCAAATAATCAATCCTGATAATCAAGGTATCTCAATCATGTCCTTATTGCATGCCATTGTTTTTTCCATCAGGTGGATAGCAGCGACGTCTACATCGATGACGAGTCCAAGGACACCAAGACTTGTCAGGTGCTAAGGAGGCTGAAGTCCAGCTAGTACGACAACTTCTGCTCCGGTGATGTCTACATGTGCCTCTTCTGCACCAGGAGGCTCCTCGCCACCGAATTCAACTCCCTTGTGAAGCATGCTGAGGGCGTGAAGACCTGCGGCCAAACCGTGAACATCCACACCTTCAGAGCCAAGCACCAAGCGCTCGGTTTCCACCTCCGAAACCTCCATAAGGTGGCCATCGAATTGGGTCGCATTCCCCTATTTTTTTTTGAGGGTAAAACAGTAGGGCAAAAAAACCCCACTGCAACTTTTATAGATTATATAGAGTTACAAAAGAATATTTACAACCATATTCCACCTCAAAAAAGAGGGATAATATGTTAATCAACTATCTCCTGTCTAAATTGGTTTCAATCCAAATCTTAAGGCCCTGATAATACTTCTTCTTAATTCTATAAAGAACCCATCTTAATTCCTGGGCTACAATAGCCTTCCAGGTCTCCTTCGATGCATGCTGATTGTTGAAAATTTCATTATTTCTGCAAATCCAGATGCTCCAAGTTCCAATAATCAGAATTTCCATTGCAAAAGGGACCTTGAGATCTTTTTTAATACTGTCTAAAACTGTAAAGATGCTTTGATCAGCCGAATTGACCTGTGAAATTTCAGCCCAGCAGGCTCTTGCAAAGGTGCATTCCTAAAACAAATGTAAACTGGTTTCTTCACTATTGCAACCTTGGAAGACACAATCATAAGATGCCAGAGAAAAACATTTCCTTTTCAGAAGATTTCTTGTGTTGAGTCTATCAAGCAGTAAGAGCCAGAAGAAGAATTTGTGCTTTTGTTGACAAGAAGATTTCCATATCCAAGAGAAATGTGGCAGACCGGTTGGTAATCGACTAAAGAGCGATAGCCTTTTTGACCGAAAAATTACTGCCCCAAATGTAAGACCAACAATCAGATTCCCCTTCCCTGCCAGAATTGAGAATTTGATCAAGACTTTGGAATTCCTGATAAGCTTGTTGTGACAAAGGAAGATAAAAGAGATCCTGAGTATTTGCAGTATGCCGGAACTCACTGATAGAGATGTGAGGGTCTTTTGCATATGAAAGGAGGTGAGGAAGCTTATGTTGGAGGAAACTATCATTCCACACATCAGTCCAGAATAGTGTGGATTTCCCATTTCCAACCAAGCACTTTGCAAGTCCTTTAAAAATGTCAATCAGTTTTAGATGAGCTTTCCACCAAAAGGATCCCTCAAGACTTCTTCCAGGTAGCTTATCATTGCAATAGTAAGTATTCCAAATCAAGTGAACCCAAGGAATATCCTTATGATTATAAAACTTATCCAAATTCTTCAAAAGAAGAGCAGAATTTTGAACATTAAGATCAAGAACTCCCAATCCTCCCTGGCTTTTGGGTCTACAAACTTTCTTCCATGCAACAAGAGCAGTACCTCTAGCTTGAACATCAGAAGTTTTCTTTCTCCGCAAGCATTGCCTCATATATTTAATCAACTGCTCCTTGATAGTGACAGGGAGATCAAAACAACTCATGTAATATATGGGAAGGGAAGATAGCACAGATCGCATTCCCCTATTAATCCCAAGGTGCCCAAGATCAAGGGGCAGGGCATCAAGAAGTTTAGGAAGCGCTAGAGGGAGGAGGCAGAGGCCACAAGGGGCCACTGATCCTTGTGATGCTACAGATGTAAAGTAGCTTCTTTTATATTGTCTATATTGAACTTTTCCACTGCTGTTGAGCAGCCTAATTGTCGAACCTCGTTATGTACCGAACTATATATATCCTATATTAGATGCTTTATCTGTTGGAGTTCGCAGCAGAAAACAAAAAATTACTACCTACATGAACACGACAACCAAGATCTGTACTATGTAGACATAAGTAACATAGAAGGAGAATGGTGTCCATACCCTTGAAGACCGTGTCACACCTTACACAGGTAGGCGTATAGCGATGAAGACATCTGAAATGGATCGTATGGGCACCAAGAGGGGGGAGGTGAATAGGTGCTACTCAATTTTTAGTTATTTTTCAATTTTAGGCTTGACACAAAGTAAATTCTCTAGATATGCAACTATGAGAATTTCCCTATATGCAAACCTATCTACTAAACACAAGAAACTGCAAGAGAAGTATGAGAAGGTTGTTCCTGTGGTGAAAAAGACTGGTAATTTAACTAATCCGTGTACTGTTCCTTAGGTTCATAATACTTTTGGCTTGTCGTGCTAATTTACTCCTCGTTGGCGTGCAACTAGTATCAACAATCTGAATACCCGCCTTACCAAGAAGGTTAGCGCTCTTGAAGTTTGGTTCCTCTCTGGTCTTTGACCTATTAATTTTTGTCCGAGATAAATATTGGGTCTCTTACAACCTTTCGGCTTTCGTATAGCCGAGCTACAAACACTTGCAGCATCGCATGAAGAATGCATACCTATGCCTGATATGATGCTGCATTTTTTAGAACAAGCTGCTGCTCATTCGACGCAACTCCAAGAGAGGGATGATGAGATAACCCGGTTACGCGCCGAGGTTGAGTCTCTCAAGCTTTCGCAGAAGTCCGAATTGGAAAAAGTTGATCAGGAATTTTCTGAAGAAAATAATCGACTGAGCCTGTAGTTGCAGAAAGATAAGGAACTCCTCGACACTACCGAGATGAAGAACCCGACGATGAGCGAGGAAATCACTCGCTTTGAGAAGAATAAGGCTGACTGGACCCAGGATTTCTAGAAAATGTTGAGTTACATTCATCGTAAGTTTCCGACCGTGGCCGAGTTAACTGATATGTTTTCCTTTCGTGTACATCATTTTCCGGAAGCGAGACCAGTGAGCTCTAAGGCCGTGATTTCTGCTCGTCAGCGCCGAGGTGTCCCCGCAGACTCGAGTCCAGAATACTCGATGGAAGACTTCCTGATTGTCGTCGGTGCTGCTATTGGACCAATGAAGATTATGGGAAGAGATCTGGTGCAAGCAGCCATTTGGCCCTACCATGTTCTTTGGCCGAATACCTCTGGAACGCCTGATATTGATGAAGTTAAAGTGCTTGTGGCGAGGCTAATGGCATCTTAGACACAATTAAATCTTTGGAGGGAATCTGCTGGGAGGGCTGGTGCTGATATGGCACTTACAGCAGTTTTGTCTTGGTATGAGGATATCTCACTCGATACTCTAATGAATTTGCGCACTGGCTCTCGTTGGGTTGAGGATCCCGAGTTCGTCGCTCGCTGCCAAGCTCGTGCCTTCCAGCTTATTGAGTATGATGACGTGCATAATTGGATCGAAGGGCCGAGTTTTCTTCCCAACTCGGCGGATGATGTCGAAGCTGAAGATGCATCAAGTGATGACTCGGTTGATCAGGATGAATCGGAGGGTGATTCGGATAACCCCCGTGATTCAAACGACAACTCGGGCGGGGATGGTGACGCGCGGTCGTCCTCTAAAGGGACTGAGAACTCTCGCGCTCAAACTGATGTCCCTCAGCAGCCGGAGCTTACGCCCGAGGTTACTATGGCTTCCGTTGAAACCGAGGTAACGTCGGCTGATGCGCCAGCTACTTTGAAGCGCCCAGTTGCTGAAGATACCCTCCTGAAGGAGACCGAGGTCCCTCCTCCATCGTCCGAGATACCCATGTCCAATGCTCCTGACCATGCTACTTCTCATTAAGGGTTATTTGGCCTCTTCTGGTGTTTGGGCTTGAAAAAACTTCAATTTGCTTTAAGTCCCCGGCATGTCGGGCGTATGACGTTTGTGAAACAATTGTCCGTCTTTTGGTGTTGTGCGAACCTTTTTGCCTTGCGCCTCTGAGGCGTTGGTGATGGTAACTATTGTTATTTCGTCTAAGTTAAGCTATCTGTTTCATATCTTTGCCTTGACCCACTTTAATTTCATAAGGCCGGATCGTATTCTCCCATGTGGTTGCCCTTCGTCCGGCATTTACCTTGCTTGCCCTTTGTAGATTTGGTTGTATAACTGTTGTTTTCGTGATTTCTACTTGAAGTACAATGCTCTTATAGATTGGCTTGTATCCCTTATCATACCTTGACTCGCTGAGGTTGTTACTTCTTAGGAATCGTTAATTGTTTTCTCCTTGTTATTCCTTTGTCGATCAAGGCAAGCTTATGTTGCCTCTTATGAGTTATGAGTAGCAGATTGGGGTATTCCCCGAGTTTCTGCTGAAGCTATCGAGCTCTTATATGAATGGAAGAAATTAACGGGTGGTGTAAGTCATCCCCGAGTTATCCCTTGGGTCGCTGAAGGTTTATATCTGTTCAGAGGATATCGAATAACATGAAACAGTCCCCGAGTTACAAACTAGGTTGTCGAAATATAATTCAATGCAGAGAGTACCACGGGCAGTCCCCGAGTCATTGCTCGAGGTGCTGAAGTTTAATACATATTTCAGAACAAGAAACAATCATGGGGGAGTCCTCGAGTCGATGCTCGAGGTACCGAGGTTAAATGCATAATCCGAAATAAGGGATAACACGGTGCAGTCCCCGAGTCACTGCTCGAGGTGCCGAAATTTAATACATAATTCAAAATAGGAAACAACATGGTGTAGTCCTCAAGTCACTGCTCGAGGTGCCGAGGTTTACTACATAGTCTTAAAAAATAGAAACAACATTGTGTAGTCCTCGAGTCGCTGCTCGAAGTGCCGAGGTTTAATACATGCTTGATACTTCAACTTGATGCGTCGCATCACGACGTACAACATGTGGCTTCTAAGTGTAGAACGGGCAAAGTAAGGCTATGTTCCATGGTCTTTTTGATTCGTCTCTGGCCTTATTTGCCTTATTCTTCTCTGGTGGCTGAGCATCGATCAGGTAATATGCATCATTGTGCAATGCTTTACTCACAATGAATGGTCCTTCCCATGGAGGTGAGAGTTTGTGCATGCCGGCTGTGTGTTGCACTAGTCGAAGAACCAAGTCTCCTTCTTTAAAATCTCTTGGATTTACTTTTTTGCTATGGTATCGTCTGAGGTTTTGCTGATATACAGCTGATCTTGATAACGCTAATTCCCTTGCTTCCTCTAGCAGACCCACATCGTCTTGTCGTGATACTTCGTTTACTTCGGCCGTTGTGTATTGGATTACTCTTGGCGAGTCATGCATTATGTCGGCCGGAAGCACAACTTCTGCCCCGTATACCAGAAAGAAAGGGGTATACCCTGTCGACCTGTTTGGGGTGGTCCTGAGGCTCCACAGTACTGCTGGAAGTTCCTCAATCCAGCATCCTTCCGACCTTTGCAGTGGCTCGACAAGACGGGGTTTTATTCCTAACAATACCATTCCATTTGATCTTTCTACTTGCCCGTTTGAAGCTAGGTGAGCCACCGAGGCAACATCTAGTCTTATGTGCTTTTCTTGGCAAAATCTGGCAAAGGCTCCTTCGGCAAAATTTGTGCCATTATCTGTGATAACACTGTGTGGATTTCCATATCTCAAGATAATATCTTTTAGGAATTTTACCGTTGTTAGTCCATCACATTTTCTTATTGGTTTCACCTCAATCCACTTTGTGAACTTGTCTACCATGACTAGAATGTGAGTCATTCCGCCTCGGGATGGTTTGAACGGTCCTACCATATCCAAACACCATACAGAAAAAGGCCAAGTGATTGGTATTGTCTTTAACTCGGACGAGGGAAGATGTATCTTGCTGGTGTATCTCTGGCAACCATTGCATTTTTCCACTAACTCTTTTGCCTCCTTTAATGCCGTCGGCCAATAAAACCCATGCCTGAATGCTTTGGACACTAAAGCTCTGGATGAGGCGTGATGCCCGCATTCCCCTGATGTATATCCAGGAGTATTTCCTGTCCTTCGGCCGAGTCAACACATCTTTGTAGTATGTTCGTGACACTTCTCTTATATAGATCATTATTTATGATTGTGTAAGCTTTTGCTCTTCTAACTATTTGTCTAGCCAGTACTTCATTACTTGGCAAGATTGCCTCCTTAAGGAATGAGAATATGGGTTGTGCTCATATCGGCGTGACTTTCTCTGGGATATTTTCACTGTCGGTTTCCATATTTTCCACCGACATAACAGCTTCGGATTTTTCTGTGTTCGTTCGTGCGATGGCCGGGTTCATCTTCATAAAGTCCGGGTCGCATTCTTTGTCGATTTACATTGGCACACTTCCTTCTTTCAATTCTGCCGAGATACGAATTGACTCGGACTCTGGTGATGGTGTAATTGATGGTTTTCTCAAGTGCTCTAGGGCGATACCTGGGGGAATTGACTATCTAGTTGATCCGAGTTTTGACAGTGTATCTGCAGCGTCATTTTCCGCCCGAGGTATATGATGAAACTCACATCCGTCGAAGTAACCACTGATTTTTTGCACATGAAATATATATAGGGCCATATTTGCATCTAATGCGTCCCAATTGCCTGATACTTGTACTACCAGATCTGAATCCCCGTAGCATAAGATCCGACGTATACCAATCTCTTTTTCTACCTTTAACCCATGGACGAGTGCTTCATACTCGGCTACGTTGTTTGATGCGGCGAAATGTATCTGCAGCACATACTTTAGCTGATATTTTTTCGGCGAAGTTAACACTATCCCTGCCCCCAAGCCATTTCTCAGCTTGGATCCGTCAAAATGCATTGTCCAGTAATTCGGATCTGGCAATGGCGGCTCATATTGTACCTCGGCCCAATTCACAAGGAAGTCGGCCACTGCCTGAGATTTGATTGCATCTCGCCTATCGAACTGCGGAGCATAAGGTGACAACTCGATTGCCCATTTTTCTATTCAGCCACTTGCATATTTGTTGCTCAATATCTCAGCTATGGGCGCTTCACAAATCACTTTTATCGGATGCTCTTCGAAGTAATGTTTAAGTTTTTTCGCCGACATGTATACTCCATAAGCCATCTTTTGGTAGTGTGGGTAGTTCTGTTTTGAGGCCGATAGTACCTCGCTTAGGTAATATACCGGCCTATGTATTGACTTATCCCCTTCATTCCGTTCCACGACAACTACCGCACTTACCACTCTGTTAGTGGCAGCTACATAAAGTAACATAGGTTCTTTTGACAGTGGAGAAGCCAAGATTGGTGTTGTGACCAACATCTTTTTTAACTCATGAAACGCATTATCTGCCTGCGGTGTCCAGATGAATTTATCAGACTTTTTCATCAGTTGATATAGAGGTAATGCCTTTTCCCCCAGCCGACATACGAATCGACTCAGCGAAGCCAGACCGCCGTGAACTTTTGTATATCATTTAGACACCTCGGCAGTTCCATTTTTTCAACTGCTCGGATTTTAGTTGGACTTGCCTCTATACCTCGGCTGGACACGAGGAAACCGAGTAATTTTCCAGCCGGCACACCGAAGGTACATTTTTCTGGGTTAAGCTTCATTCGGAATCTTCTCGAATTTTCGAATGTTTGCCGAATATCATCAAGGAGCGTTTTGATATCTTTGGTTTTTATAACCACATCATCTACATATACTTGTATATTTTTTCCTATCTGGTCATGTAGACACTTCTGCATGCATCTTTGGTATGTTGCTCCTGCATTACGCAGGCCGACACTACTAGAGAAAAGCTTATGCGAGGCGCACCTAAAAGCTTATGCGAGGCGCATATCATATGCGCCTCTACCTTTGAGCCTCGGCTATTTTTTATGCGAGGCGCATATCGATATGCGCCTCGCATATGTGAAATATAGGAGGCGCATATCATATGCGCCTCGCATATGTTTCACAATGCGCCTCGTATATTTATTGTATATGCGCCTCCTATAGTGTCCTATATGCGCCTCCTATAATATTTTCGAAATTCAAGTTTTACGGATCACTATAAATAACAGTATATGGATATTCAAATATACAATATAGTCCAGAATATAGTATAAATAACACAAAATTTTCCAGAAACTTGCAATTGGCCAAAGCATAATAGAACCAACATGAATAGAAGTACATTACACACCAACCACGACATACTAGTTCATACATAAACTAAAATCAACAAGTGCCAAGTTTTCACACAACACCAAGTGTTTCCACAAGTTCCCACTCTGCATGCGCCGGCAACACCTTGAATCCAGATACGGCCAGCACCCAATAGGTCTGGCCAGAACCGCGTGCCCGGCACCTACCCTGCACCGCCATGGCCGTCCACTCGTTGTCGTCTAGGGGAGAAGGCCAGGGCTCCTGTTGCGGTCCGTTGAGCACTGCGCGCCTGGCACCCACCCTGCACCGCGTCGGCCCGTCCACGTGTTGTCCTCCAGGGGAGAAGGCCAGGGCTGCTGCTGAGGTCTGGCCAGCACCACATGCCCCGACACCCACCTTGCACCGTGCCAGTCGTCCACGCGTTGCCGACCAGGGGAGAAGGCTAGAGCTCCTGCTAAGGGTCGGAGATCTCGTGTTCCCGCAAGGTGCTCCCAAACACCGACAGTCTCAGTGTAGTCTCGTCTTGCACAGTTGTCCTCCAGGCTGGGTGCATGTCCAGGCACAGTCTCGCCGTACCTCCAGGCTTCTCCTCACCAGCTTCTCCTCGTCGGCTCTTCCTCGTTGGCTCCTCCTATGCTCCCCAGCTGTAGTAGTTAATAACAGCATCAATTTGATAGCAGTAGCAGCAGTTCATAGCAATAGTAGTTCATAGTAGCAACTATGGTGATTACTGATTCCAAACCTGGACTATCATCTTACAGCAAATATGATAGAGTTAAGCTACATTTTTTTACTCCATGTTCAGTTTGCTCATTCCCATAAATTCAAGATTAAGATACACTCAAGTTTGTACTACTCCTACCGAGAAATATGTTTAAATGCAAGTTCAAGTTCAATTTCAGTGAACAAGTACATATACTCCAGCAAAATTTTACTGAGTACTCCAACATCAGACAAGAAATTGCAGTTTATTGTTCTGGTATGATGTTCTACTCCTAGTTCCAAGTACTGGTTAACATAGACAAGAGAGTACAAGCTACAAGGAAATTTCTACTCCAGCACTGGTTAACATCACAAGTATCTACTCCAGCACAAGCCAATTTCTGCACAAGCAAATTACAGTTCAAACAATTCTCAAGGAAAAAATGGAGTACTCCATCACAGAAATAGTGACACGTATTGATAATCTATGCAAGCAGAATGTTAATGATTATAACAGAAAATTAGTGATAATCTATGCAAGCAGGACTGAATAGTACTCCATCAGAGAAAATCAGTGATTACCACAAGCAACAAGCAGGGAGCAACAATTTCCTAGAATAGATTAATTGTTGTCCCGTAGCTGGCTACAACGATTGGAACCTACTCCAATGATCGATCAAGGAGGACAAAACAAGAACAAGAATAAGATCATCCTCTTCTTCTTCTTCTTCAAGAATTCATCAGCTAGACTGATGTACGTGGGCAAACTCTAGCAAGTTTCGATTGCACAATTGTCTAGACTGACGTACCTTGGCGAGCGCGAGGTCGAAGGCTACATAGGCGTAGTTTTGCAGTATCGAAACCGCGGCGCACCTGAGACGGGCGGGCGGACACGACCGGCCACCGGTGCTGCTGCAGCTGCATCTGCTCCTGGGCGTCACCCTCCTCGTCCTATTCCTCACCGTGCTCCGCGTCCGCGACCCTAGCCTCCTTCACCGTCCTCCTTCTCCTTCGTCTTCGATGTCGACGGATCGAGCACTGCCACTCAAAGATCTTGGGGCACTGCTGCTCACAGATCTTGGGGGACCGCCGAAGATTGAGCAAGGTCGTGTGGGGCGGCCAGGCGGCGGCATAGGGCGCAGCGTGAGCGGAGCCAGGCAGCGGCGTCGGGGGAGGGGGACAAAGTAGCAACGTGTGGGTAGCAAGGCGGCGCTGCCGACGGTGGAGTGAGGCAGGGGCGAGAGCGAGAGCGAGAGCGGTCGTCCGTCTTGGCGACCAGGCGACTGAGCAGGGGCCATGAGGTAGAGGCTGGCCTTGCACGGAGCACCGGAAGGCGAGGGGGGCGGCTGGCGGGCGCGCCAGGCGGCGAAACTGGCGGCAGCGGGGATTAGCGAGCGAGGGAGGGGTCGTGAACGTGGTTGGTGAGGGACGAGGTGGACACGCGGGGTGGGGTCGTGTGGCTGTGGTAGGAGATGGGGTGGGGCCGATAGCGTATAGGAGGCGCGTATGAAAATACGTGCCTCGCATATTGTCAAGTATAGGAGGCGCATATAGCAATATGCGTCTCGCATATGCGGCCACCTACCTCCGCCCGGGCCCGCAGGAGTTACTTGAGGCACATATGACCATATGCGCCTCGCATATTATCAAATATAGGAGGCGCATATAACCATATGCGCCTCGCATATTCGTGCACCTACCAACACGCGGGCCCACACAGATTATGCGAGGCGATTCGCCCATATCGCCCGCCTATCTAATATATAGGAGCCGCATATGAATGGAATGCGCCTCGCATAATATGGGGCTGCTAGATTTAGTCCGTACAGGGATTATAGGAGGCACATTCTTATCATATGCGCCTCACCTATTTTTATGCTAGATGCGCATGGAGAAGCAGTGTGTCTCGCCTATTTTATAGGAGGCGCATATGGTCTAAATGTGCCTCGCATAAGCATGTCTCCTATAGCCTTTTCTCTAGTAGTGTGAATGGCATGGTGCGATAGCAATAAGCCCCGTACGGGGTAATAAACACAGTCTTTATTTAATCGGCCGGATTTAATGGTATTTGGTGGAAACCATAATACGCGTCTACAAATGACAACAGCTCACAACCAGCGGTCGAATCAATGACTTGGTCTATTCTAGGTAAAGGAAAAGGATCTTTGAACACGCCTTGTTTAGGTTTGTGTAGTCGATACACATTCGCCATACGACGGCTACATACGGGTCATCCTTTTTCTTTTCCACTAACACCGGATTTGATAGCCAATCCGGATGAAGCACCTCCATGATGAACCCGGCCGCAAGAAGCCGAGCTATCTCATCCCCTATTATATTTCTCCTGTCTTCGGCGAAGCGGCGGAGAGGTTGCTTCACCGGCCTTGCTCCTGGCCTTACATGCAAAGAGTGCTCAGCCAACTCCCTCGGCACACCTTGCAGGTCTTGAGTTGACCACGCAAAGATATCCCGATTCTCACTGAGGAAGTTGGTGAGCTCTCCTTCCTATTTGGCATCTAGGCCGGCACCAATCGTGATGGTGCGCTCTGGGAACTGCTCATCTATCTGAATCTTTTTTGTCTCTTTAGTCGGCTGGAAAGAAACACTTCCATGGGGGTTGGCCAGTGCCGGCATATTCAGCTGTGCCGACTGAGCCAGAGTCGCTACCTCCTGAATCCTTCTTTTTTCTATCGCGATTACCAATGACTCGGCCAGATTAGATCCGGCCGAAGCACACTCCATTGACTTTCTGTAATCTCCAGCTACTGTTACCACCCCCTGTAGCCCGGGTAACTTCATTTTCAGATAAGTAATATGACAGCTACTCATGAATTTAGCCAGCGCTGGCCGTCCGAGTAAAGCATGATAGAAACTCTCTAGGTCCACCACCTCAAACTCCAAATTCTCTGCTCTGCAGTTCTCCCTTGTGCCGAACAACACATCTACTCGGACTTTTCCAATGGGTTCGCATGAAAGACCCGGCACTATTCCATGGAACTTTGTTCTTGTGGATTGTAACATATTCTGTGTTATGCCAATTTTGTGCATTGTGTCCTTGTACATAATGTGGATACTACTCCCATTATCAATGAGAACTTTTGAGAATTTGACGTTAATACTGGGTCCGACAAATGTCGGATCTAGTACCAGTGCATACGATCCTGGATTCGGCATTATCTTCGGGTGGTCTATAATGCTCCAGGTTATTTCTTGATCGGACCAAGGCACGTATCTTGGTACTGCTGGCATAACAACATTCACTTCCATATGCCGGCGTTGTACACTTTGCCTGTCTTGTTGTTCTGTTGTGAACACACAATATGATTGATGATGTTCCCTGTAATCATTACGTCCGTTGTTTCCGGGGTTTGTCCTTCCATCCTGACCTTGATTTATCACTTGATGCACTGCATCCCTCTGGTCCGAGTTATCATACCTCGGAGGAGGTGGTGGTAACATTAGCTGCTGTGTATTTGCTCCAGTTAGCTGTGGCTGCTGGTGCGCTTGATGAGGGGGCGCTTGCATGCCCACCGGGTTCCCCATTGCATTTTTCATCCAAGCACATTGACGAGTTGTATGATTAGCCGGCTTGGCTGGGTTTGGGGTGTGGAATTTACATGGTTGATCCAGCATGGATTCAAACCTGTACTTCGGCCTCTCCTGCCATTGCTTCTTCTGTTCTTGTGTCCACTGCCTTTTCCCTTCATTTCTTGGCGTCCATTGTTGAGAACTGTTCTTCTGTCGCTGACTGTTTCCATGACTTGGCTGGTCTTGTACTACCGCTGCCACTTGATTGGATGCATATATGTAATCCGGTCTTTCATCCCTTCTTCTACCTCAGAATTCGTTGCGCCTCGATGATCCGGCTGCATCCCTTGCATATTGATCTTGGTGCTCCCGATGCTCTGCCGACATTAACTCTGGTTGCGTCGGATCCCCTAATGCATACAAATCGGCTATCCTGATGGTCTCTGCCAAGGTGGTCGGCATATCTCTTTGCAGCGTCTGCCATGGCACACTCCCATATCCGCAGCCTTGAGCAAACCAAGCTATCGCTTGAGACTCTATGACCCCTTCGCACGAGTTTCTGAGGTTACACCACCGAGTCAAGAATTCCCTATCTGTTTCATTCGGCTTTTGGTTGCACATAGCGAGTTGTTGAGGCCTATTCGGCCTCTTATATGTACTGGTGAAATTGCTGACAAACATTTCTTCAAAATCTAACCAACAGTTGATACTACCTGTTGGCAGATTGTTCAACCATACTCTGGCTGGTCCTTCCAGCATTTATGGGACGTATCTCACCGCCCATCTCAGGTTTCCACCAGCTATTTTTACTGAAGTGGCATAATCAATCAACAATTCTTGTGGTTTTGTGCTCCCATTGTATGTTTTTGTGCCCCTTGCCAATTGGAAATTCGGCACTGGTGGTTTGCCCATGATCCGAGGTCCAAAGCACGCCGGACCAGGCGGACCCTGCTCCTCCAATAGCTCGGACCGATATAACCTGTCGAGCTTTAGCCTTGCATCATTTGACGGCAAGTTTCTGTAAATGACTCTCTCCTATATTTCATAATGGTTATTCCCACCATGTCATGCATGCTCCATATCCGAGTAACCATGATTGTACCTATCATTTGCCTGATTATGCTAGGCTGGTGTCACTTCTCGATCTTGCCGAGGTTCATATATCGGCTGAGGATTTGGTGGAGGGTTTCTCCTTCCCTCCGCCGGGTCATTGTTTTCATGATTTCCCCTTCCGAGGTCTCCGTGCCCCTTGTTAGTACGGCCGGGGTTTCTATCTCCACTGTTACCTCGGCTGTCGTTGCCTCTGTTATCATTGACCT
The DNA here is from genome assembly GCA_023614405.1 of Avena insularis. Taxonomy (NCBI): domain Eukaryota; kingdom Viridiplantae; phylum Streptophyta; class Magnoliopsida; order Poales; family Poaceae; genus Avena; species Avena insularis. Next base: position 20,442,737 of record CM042689.1, on the reverse strand, counting down.
TTCCGGCCACCGCTGGATCATATGGAACAATTTGCTTATTTCTTTTTCCTGAGGTCACAGCTCTATCTTTTCGCGCGTTGTTCCCGGGTGAGGATGCTGCTGCCGCAGATAATGCGGGTGTTGCTCCAGCCGAATGAACCATACGCGAGGCTCCCGGTCTTGTCGGGCCAGCCCTATCTGCATTTCTTCATTCTGCTGGTTCGCAATGCGTACCAGCTCATTCACTCTTTCTTGCTATTTCTGCCGGACTTCGCCGGTTAATCCTTCTAGCTCCAAAGCAATGGCATTTGCCGCCCTTAGGTTCTTTGCCGGGGTACTATACCTCGGCAAGCCTAGATCGACTGGATCACCTTCACGAGCTTCATGCTCTTTGTTGATATCGTCCATGAGGTTTTTTCCTCTCAATCTCAACTCATCTACCCGCTCGGGGGCCACATCCAGCTTGTTTGCCTTAGCATATTCTCGCAGGGTCCTGTTCAAGGACTCCCGCAAGGCTGACACCTTTTTTGCCTCTACCAGTACTTTTTGTCTAGTCTCTTCTAACTCCGCCTAGGCGTTAGCCGGATCAAGCATCGGCGCCACAGGCATGGTTAGATTATCTATAGTTGCCTGGAGAATATTCTCTGGTCTTTCAAGAGGTGGCCATCTTATCCTTGCTGCCTTCGGGTTTGTCTCCTGCACCTCGGCTGACTTGGCTGCTAGCGGATCTACCTCGGGATACTGTGGAGCTGCTTGCTTCGTGGTGACCTGTCCTCCTGCCGCCGGGTCCTTGCTTGGTCCGGCAGCTGCTCCTGCCGCCTGTGTTGCGGCTGTCACCATCACGTCGACACTGCGGACGGGGCGTGCTCCACGCGGACCGTTGGCAGTATTGAGGGGAGGCTCTCCTGCATCAATAAACTCGGTGAGGATAGACGTAGGAAGTGTCGACGCCGACGTAGACCTTGTGCGTGCCCAGGTTGATGAAGACGCCGTTACGCGGAGGTGCTTTCCTCCTGAAGCTACTTGCGTTATTGCTGACATAGTCCTAGAGATCAAATCTCTGGACTAAACCAGAGACAACCCGCTCGCCAGTGTGGATGAAGTTTCCCGTCCGGATCTTGACTCCAGCTAGCACCGCTGCTGGCCCAACGGTGGGCGCCAACTGTCGTGGTGGTGGCACGGCAGATGCCATGGGTAGGCTAAAGTGTGGGGCCAATGGATGCTAGAGGGATCTGAGGAGGGAAGATGTAGAGATTTCTACACTCAAATGCTCGACAAGTAAATCTCTATTCCTCTCCTCAATGAATACAAGTGCTCCAAGAGCAGTCTCATAGAGAGGAAGAACACTACTACACGGGCCTTAAGAAGTAGAATGAATCGATCCCCCCTCAGGAGCCAGCGTCCCCCCTTATAAACAGGTGCATTGGTTCCTTCTAGGGCTGACGTGGCAAGCATATTCTTGGAATATGCTTGTCCCAATATGGTAACTCGGCGGCCTCCTTTGCGTGTCCCCCTTCTATCGGCGGCAAAGTTCTAGAGACCTTCACATGCGTGCCTCGGGCTCCCTGACTGTCACCTCCGTGACCTTCTTATGCCCTTCTTCTGCTCTGCTCCTTGTCCTTTGTGCTTGGCTCTATTTAGATTCCTCCTAGCCAATTACTAGGGTTTGACTATAGGCACCTCCTTCTCCTGCAAGCTTCGTGTTACGCGGCCTTGTCTCGCATAACTCGGCTCGGCCTTCACCTGCATTCAAGTTAGCCAGACTCATTCGGTCGATTTAACTCATATGTCGGACGTATAAGGTGTTACTCATTCTACACTTGCCATGGCCCTGCTTATCTCGGCCGACTCTTACATGACCCGGCCGACACAAACAATAACTCGGCTCATGACAAGGGAGATTCCTTTCGTCTTTCCCCTGTCTTAACCCTATCCGGGGTCACCTCCCCAACAGAGATTTCGTCTCCTCCTTCAGTAAGCCCCTAAAGACTCAAGGAATCATAAATATCTTTAGGCATGAGGAAAAATTCAGACATGATATCACAACAAGCATCACAAGTGTAGTATTTATAGAGACTTTGATTGTGGGAAACCACTTTGAAGGATCAGAATTTATGGGAACATAATCATGGTAAGCCCTAAGCGTGTGATAGCAACTATTCATAGCAGCAATACTAGTCTCAAGAGTGTTCAACCTGGCAAAAATATTTGTGAAAGAGGAATTAGACTTGCCAGGTGTACCATAGATCATGATTAATTTCCTTATGGCATCAAAAGCTTCATCCTCAGTACATAGCAAGAAATCTTTCTCAGCCACAGCATCCAAAGCATATATATATAACAAAGAGCAATACCGCGGTAGAAACTATCAATAACCAAGCTAAGGCTTACCTTAGGCTCAGTTTCCTTCTGGAAAGCAGAGATTCTAGACCAAGCTTCTTTAAAACTTTCTTCACTTTTTTGCTTAAAAGTGGAGATTTCTACCATAGGGGAAATAAAGGTTGGTCCAAAACCAGACATGGAAGCAACTCGAGCAGGAACTATTTTTTTGTGTTTTTTGGAAAGAGGCAAACAAAACCAAGCAAAAGAAACAAAGCAAGATAAAAACAAAGTAAAGAGAAAGGAAGTGAAGGACTCCCCTAGTGAAGACGTCCTTAGCCTCCCTGGCAACGGCGCCAGAAAAGCTTGATGCAGCACTGAGTTGATGTAGGAGCGCTTCATTGGGAACCCCAAGAGCAAGGTGTGAAGAAGCACAGCAGCAAGTTTTCCCTCAGTAAGAAACCGAGGTTATCGAACCAGTAGGAGGAAGGAAACGTCACACAGGTGTTGCAAGCAACGCGCCCCAACGAATCAGTGAGGTTGTCAAGCTCACCGGTTTGCTGTAACAAAGGATTAAACGTATGGTGTGGAAGGTAATGGTTTGCAGCAAGTAAACAAGTAATAGTGGAAGATGTATCAATGATAAAGATTGTACCGGGGTCCATAGTTCACTAGAGGTGCTCTCCTTAGATAAACAACATGTCATGAAGGGTAAACAAATTACAACAGGGCAATTGACAGGAACTGAGCAAGGCATAACAATGCAATTACTAGTCAGAAAGATCCTATGAGATTCGATTGGGCAATACAACAAGATACATAGACCGCCATCCAACTGCATCTATGACTAGAAGTCCACCTTTAGGTTATCATCCGAACCCCGTCCAGTATTAAGTTGCAAGAAAAAGACAACTACTTTAAGCAAAGTGTGTAAGGTAAATAGTCCACATGTTCCATGAACAAGAGACCGTTGTTTTCTCCCTAGTGGTAACAACACATCTACAACCGAAGAGATTTATGTCACTTCCCTTGGAAACTAGAGGCATGAACCCACTATCGAGCATAAATACCCCCTCTTGGAGTCACTAGCAACTACTTGGCCAAGATAGCTACTAACAACGGAGAGCATGCAAGATCACAAACAACATAGACATGATAGAATCATAAAGACAAAACCATTAATCAAACCAACATAATAATCTCAATATCCATCAGATCCCCGCAAACACAACATGCATGATTACAAATAGATTAGATCTTGATCATGAACGGAGCTCACAAGATCTATACATGAAAGCACAAAGGAGGAGATACAACCATCTAGCTACTACATGGACCCATACTCCAAGATGGAACTACTCACGCATCATACCAGAGAGAAGGCCTCCGGGATGATCTCCCCTCCGGTAGGGTGCCGGGAAGAACTTCAGATCCCCCCCCTGATCTAGGGACGATGGTGGCAGCGTCTAGAGACGGTTTCATGGATATTTGATCGGGTGCTTAGGGTTTCTGCATCGGGGGCTTATTATAGGCGAAGGGGGAGGCTAAGGCGGGGGCCAGGGGCCCCACACCCTAGCCAGGCGCAGGCCCACCTATGGCCGTGCCTGGGGGGGTGTGGCCCCTCTGGCTCGCCTCCCTGGCTCCCCTCTAGACTTCTTGTTCCCCACGGAAAGTAATTGACTTTGTCTTTTGTCCCGTCCAATTTCGAGAATATTTCTTTACTAACTTTTCTGAAACCAAAAACAACAGAAAATAGGCATCTGGCACAGTTGCAACTTGTTAGTAGGTTAGTACCAGAAAACATGTAAAAAGGACCTCAAAGTGTAGACAAGTAAAGCAAAGTAGATACTAAACAAGCATGGAGCATCAAAAATTATAGATACGTTTCCAACATATCAGGGATGTGCTAGTGTGGCCTCGGGCTCTTTATTTGGGGAGGGGAGGTCCATGGTGGACTACGCCCATTTGAGGGAATGGGGAGGGTGCATTTCAGGTATTGGTCGAGGGGGAGGTGGAGAGGTGAGGTGGGACACTGGGGTCGAGTAGGGAGTGGGTGAAGGGAGGGTGGCAGCTGCAGCCAACTACTTTACAAGATTTGAAATAAATGACCTCTCCCTCTCTCCTACTTAGTCTCTCTCTCCAAGAGTTAAAGGCAAGGGCAGAGGGTGTTGCAGTGTTGACCACGACCAGGGTTAGGTGTGGTTGTTGTGGAACATTGCTTGGCTAGAGTGGATGTGGTTTGATGGGGGTTTACTAGTGGTTTTTGTAATATGGTTAAATTTTTCATAATGGTTGGTTATGAATAAAGTCCAAAATCTTGCATTGGACAAGGTAGATAAAATTGTACTAGTAAATAGGTATGGTCAAGATATACCCTAGGGATTTATTTGGGATTTTTCAGATTATTTTAGATACATTTATTGTCATTTATTCAAGAAGTGCAGAAATAGTTTATAGAAGCTAATGTGATATGTTTACATTAGGTAAGGTTGGTTTTTGATGATATATGGTACTAAATACCATATCACACATTGGAAAATTTCATTGGAATTTATTTGGATAGAAAAGTATTTTTAAGCCATTATTTCTTATTTTTGCCATATAACAAAAGGGCAAAAAGAAATAATAAGGTATCTCAAAAATAATTATTTTTGAGTTGGGAAGATGAGATATGATATATAGGAATCAAATTTGCTTTGATTTGTAAAAGTTATTTGGAGAAAAACAAACTTTCCTTTAGAGACAAAGATTCTAGGGTTTTGCCAAAGGTGGAATTTGAATATTTTTAGGATCCAAATAATTATGGGAATTATTTGGGGAATTATCATATCCAAGGTAGATGATGTAAACTTGATTTATACATCATTGTCAACTTGAGTTTTGAATAAATATGGTGGAATTGGAAGAAAACTAGATTTGGGGAAATCTAGGGTTTTAATATTTTTATGCCACCTAAACATGGTTGGATTAGTGAGCTCAGAGCTCACCTTGATACAAGGGATATATGAATGATTAGAACAATTTATGTATATGATCTTGGCAACAAGAGTTGGGCTTTGATGTATTTGAGGTGGTCTATAAGAGATGGCAAACTTTGTTGAAATTAAGGCTGCCATAACAGATACATCATAATGCCTCATAAACCATGTGGGTTTAAGAAGCACAAAGCTCCAATGGAAACAAGGGAAGAGTGGATTGATAGACCATGATTAGTATATCATAATCATGCAAAGATTTGTTCAAGGGGTGGTAGCATATGGATGTGAGCTTCTGTCAAAGTAGGCAAGATGATAAGATTTGCAGAAAATATTATTATCTTGACTACAAAACCATCATGGACGAGTGGGAATAAGAAGGGTTCATCTAGGGGAAAGAGTGGGATTTGGTAGTACTAATTATGTACTATAATATGGTTCAATTTCATTATCAATAATGCACATAGGTTGGAGTACGTGGAGTTCCAAGGATTGAATCTAGTTAAAGATTCCAGACTTAGCCAAATTTGGCAGACTTGTGGATTTGGACTAGTATGGGAGAGGGAGACATTTGGAGAGGGGGCAAGGGTTTATACTTACCATCAAGTGGATGATATTTAAGTATAATTAGGTAGAGGGGATACATGCTTGTAGTTGGTCTTTGATGGGTTGGATGCTAATACAAAGGATTAGCTCTGGATTGATATGGGTAAGTAGATTTGAGACTCACTTGTGGAGATCAAGATAGATTTAGTTTGAGATACTTGGTTTGAGATTGATGATATCAGCTATTGGTTTGATCCCTAAGGATGAGCTACTAGATAATCTCACTCTAGTTCCTAAGCAAACAAGTCAATCAGCAGATCAGGACAATTCATCATACAGCTGATCAAGGCAACTCATCTTATCAAACTTGTCAATCTACTACCAAAGTCACCCTCAAGCCTAGCTTGAGGTAAGCATGGGTGTTTTGAATAGATTGTGCTTTTAAGTAAGGTAGGTACCTCTTGGTATTTCTACCAAGGTTGGAGTGAAAAGGTCTTTGGAAAAACCTAGAGGTAAGAGTAGTTGAAGTTATGTCTTGAAAACATAAGGATATTATATCTAGGTCTCCATAGTTTTGGCAATAGAAACTAGTAAAATAATTTGTTGTATCAAAGTCATCTTGGCTCAGGTTTGGAATGCCAGGACATTTGAGAATATTAAAGATGAGCCAAGACATATCTTTTGGTAAAATAGCTTTTGTCAAATAGTGTTGGGATAAGGAATATATCACCTAATACACAATCAGTTGCATGAACACAATCAAACAAGTAAGCCAACATTGCAACACATAATAAGAAAAAAAATTGTTCCCCCTAATTTTTTTATTTTTGACAAAAGATTAGGGTTGCTGAAATTGGGATGTTACATAGAGTATATCCAAATGCTTCACGATGCTTGATCAAGACCGAAATGAGTTTATTTCTTTCATTTTGTGATATATTTTTACTAATAATAACAGGACATTTATTTTCATTATCTAAAAACTCATACCTCATTTCATCTGGAAGTTGTTTCAATTCAATTGGCGGAGGTTCTTCATATCCTTTTCTTACCAGTTCTTCATAGTCATGTGGATTTTGTTCTTACGGAACTGAATCAATCTAATCATCCATGTCTTCTCTTTCATCATCATCTTGGAGAGTGCTGAAATGAATTGCATCTAGCTTGGCAATCGTTTTCCCTTCCTTGATATCTTCCTATTCATATGGCCTCTTGTTTAGTTTGGCGAAGTGGAATGTCATTTCCTCTTCTCCAAACATTATTGAAATAGTCTCCTTCTTATTATTAATTCGATCTTTGGTTATGGAGACAAAAGGCCTGCCTAAAAGAATAGGACAAAAAGAATCTCGAGGCATATCAACAATATGAAAATTAAGGGGGTACATGAGTGATACAATAAAGACATGGATATTTATAATAACACCTTCCGGTTTTACATTAGTTCTATTAGACAATTTAATAGTAGTGTCTACTAGTTCCACATATGGATTATTTAAATTGTAGCGAAGTTCCTCATAAAGTGGTGAAGGCATAATGTTTATAGTGGAGATTGGCTCACAAATTCCGCATAAGAAATTTTCTCCACGATATATAGGAGTCATAGGCTTAGAAGTTTCATTACCGCATACCTTACCTTCGATGAATTCTGAAGTTTCAAAGTCTAGCATAACCACTTAATTATTCATGGTTCGTGCTTCCATAAGATCCTTCAATATAACAATATTCGCATTGGTAGCTTCAGGGTTTTTTCTGGTTTCTTTAATCTTCTCTTTATGTGTTCTTCCTCTCTGCACTTTTTCTTGATATTCTCTTGAATAGGTTCAGAGCCAAACTCTACCATTGGCTCACTTTCTCTTGCACGCTTCTTTTCTTTGTGGGGTTTAGAGGGTTTCCATTCTGTAGGTAACTATAGTTGCCCTGCATTATTCTCAATAATTTTCTTTACTGAGTAAGAATCAATACGAAGGGTTTTAATCATCACACAAGTCCTTTCATCTGCAAAAAATTGTTAACACAAGCATATCCAGAAGAACTATTCATAATGTTCCCTTCATTTTTAAGATTTTTCGTTGTTTCCCTCATTTTCATTATTAATTTCCAAGCTTCATCATAGGTATAAGATAGAAAACTTCCATTAGAAGCGGTATCTAGGCTCGTTCTATTTTTATTACTAAGCCCTCCATAAAAAGTTTGAGTGATTAACCAATCAGGCAAATGATGATGGGCCAATTATCTAGATAGCTTTTATACCTTAGATAGCCTTCATACAAACTCTCATCAGGACTAATTTTGAAACTGATAATAGTACCTCTCATCCTGTGAGCTTTGCTTTCTGAGTAATATTTTGATAGGAAATTGGTTGTCAATTCCGTCCAAGTCCTTGGTGCTTCTGCACAAAAAGATCTATACCAGTTGAAAACATTATTAGAGAGAGTTTGTCTAAACAACTGGACTTTATCTTATCAAGATTACAGTCATCGAATATAAAGGAACCAAAAACATCTTCAAATAATTGTAAGTGTCCATATGGACTCTCTTCATCGGTTCCTACAAATTTCTTAGAATGTAGTAGTTCAAATAATAAAGGATGGATCTCAATATCATTAGGGTTTATGCTTTTGTTAACAGTTATAAAAGCATCCATGGGCGAACCCATTTTCCTTACTGCATCAAGCTAGATTAAATGTTGAGTGTTGTCCCTTATTATGGTCCTACAACTCAAATAAAAATTACTACAACGAAAATAAATAACTAAAAGTAAGGTGACTTAAAACGCTAAGCTCCCCGGCAATGGTGCCATAAAATAGCTTGATGACTGCAAGTACATAGATCGTTTGTAGCTAGTTTCAAAATAAAGATATCGATCCCACAGGGAGCAGTAGGCAAAAGACTAAAATTCTTTTAACTAAAACTAAACAAAGCACTTAAAGAATTATTTTAAGATGCAAGAAAAGTAGAATTATTTTTGGGGTTTTTATTGAGTAAAGAAACTAAATGAACTAAAGTAAAACTTAATGCAGAAAGTAGGAATCGCATATGTAAAAAAGCTTGGAACTGCAATAAAAGGAATTCTCTGGGAGTGATGGATACACCGCTAGCAATTTAGACAGAGTAGTCAAGATTATCATAGCAAATATTCTCATGACATGTATGTATTTGGGAGGAGATCCATATATGGACGAATAGGCAGCAACCACTGCTCACATCTTCCGACATAACCATAGCTGACAGATAAAGGACATCAATCGTATTACCTCGCTATTAAGGGATTTATCCCGTGGCATGGACATGGCTTAATGAGTTCCCCTTGCTTCCCCAAGTTAGTACGTAAAGAATGATAACAGCTTTATAGTCATAGTAAGTGCTATCATCCTTCCGTCTACCAACAAGTAATCCCCTTCATCAAATCTCCGTAAGAGGCAAATATTAAGGAGGTGCACAACTCCCAACATCAAGATGAAGTCAATTAACACATACACATAATGATGTAATCCCTCTGTTTCAAAATATATGATGTTTTAGCTTTGTGAATCAAATGTATCTAGACTACTTTTAGTATATATGTTAACTCATGTTTAGAGTGAATCTACACACTAAAAGAAGTCTAGATACACTTTCTTCATAAATCTAAAACATCTTATATTTTGAAATAGAGGGAGTATAACATAATAATCTCTATCTTATCTAAATCATATGCTAGGGTTTATCCATCTCCCCGAGAACTAATGATCTACTCAAACATGGAGGCAATCAACATCATTGCAATGATAATGGAAAAAATTGTAGATGAATAGTTCTTGCATAAATTCACAACTAGTACGAGAACTACAACAAGATCTAGATGGGGTGGAGATGAGATGGATGGAGATGATGGTGGTGCAGCGGTTGATGAAGATGACGATCGATGCCTTGGCCTCCCAGATCTGTGTAGGGCGAATATGGCTCCCTTGGGCAAGTTCCCCCTCCAGATCCCTTCTGTAGGTGAGGTTTTTGGCGATTTCTGGGTGTTCTGTATGTCGTCTCTCCAATCCAGTTGCACGGGGTGAAACTATTTGAGGAGGCAGTGTTGGCGCCAACTATACGGTGGGAACTATTCGACCGAAGAAAATACTCCTGTCGTATAGTTGGTCGTTAAACCTTCTATGTCCTCCAATCGCTTCGGGTTTTCTTCTGGTGTTATTGATATTTCCCAATTTAGTGATTTACGTTGTTTTTGACTCCTTTTCGCCCCAATACAACTGCTCCAAGAATTGTGTCCATCGTATCCATCATTTGTCCTGATTGTGGTGAAAATTGACATGAAAGATATGCGTAAACGCCGTAAAATACCAAGATCCTACCACTATAATGCAAAATAATAATATAAAACATGATGCAAATATGCACTCATCAATGTCCTCAGCTGACCTCGACCGGGTGCTTCAACCTCTGCTCTGCTTTAGGGCCGACAAGGACTTGCCGAGGAAGTCGCTGACTGCCCCTTTTATCGTGGGGAAGGAAGTTCCTGTAACATCCCAGCATTTAGGAACCTAACGAAGGGTAGATTTAGGATTATGTATTGTTGCATGCATCTATTTGTGAAAAAATGGGTAAAATTTTCGCCAAATAAAATCTTAAGTGAACAATGTTTCTTTCTTACTTTAAGATTAGGTTTAGACTTAAAGTAGGATTGTTATAAATTTTGATGTGATCTTAAAATAATTATGTGTGTTTATAAAGGGGTTTGAATTTAAAAACTTAAGTGTTTTAATAATAATTTAAATGATTTAGATATAAGATTTGAATCTTAAATTAATTAAGATATAGGTAGTATAACTTAAATCTTAAAACAATAGAAATTATGAAATTCATTTTCATATTATAAGGACATAAACAAGATACAATAGAATAAAGAATAAGAATCTTCTTTATTAATAATAACATAATATTTATTACAATTGAATAAAATAAAGATTACATGAACTATAATTTTTTTACAAAGGATTAAGAAAATTACATCTACTAACTATCCTATATCTAAAACCTAAACTAAATCTTCATCTTTATCTTTGAACCTGCAAAACAAGCATTAAACAGAAATAAAACAAGATTAGTGTTAGTATGTATTTCTCTCAGATATGTTAGTGAGGTGCACTTGATAATCTCATCATTGAGAAATGTTAAAGAGGGGAAAGTTTCACCAATATAAAAAGATTTCATCTTTAATAAATTCACATCCAGAATGCAAAGGGCAGCCAAAAGGGATCAGTTCACCAGCCAAGGTAAAAGTAGATTGGTAACAGTAAGATCAAATCTTTTGAACATATCCATATGTTCATAGTAGGCACACAGGCTGCACACACACACAAGCATGCAAGGGTGTGCTGTCAACTGCACAAGCACAGCCAGATCAAACAAAACCAGAGCACAGCCGTGGGGAAGCACCCCAGTGCATTACCACACCACACCACAGCACAGCCAGGGTAAACAGCAAGTAAACCAAGAACAATAGCCAAACCAACCACCAGATTAACCCAAACATCACCAGGATGGTGACATAAGGAGGGGGATGAACAAGGTGGACAGCAAGGCCAAGCCCAGGAGCTAGGAGGAGCAGGCTAGCTACAGATCAAGCACAAGAGTCCAGCAAAACCAGATCAAGATCATCACCAACTTACTCCACAAATATTAGCTTTTGTGGTGAGTTTCATAAAACCTTCACATGATCTAATCATCTTATTTAGAGAAAGGCATGTGTTGTTTTACAAAACAAACCCTCAGAAGACACCCAAGTGGGGTGAATCCATCAGAGGGATTTCTGAAAATCGAAAGGCAAACAACAAAGCACCAGAATCCAACCAGAGCTCAGAGCAACATCCTTGCTCTGGTTGTCAAACCATATTCTACAATTCAATCATACATATACCTATGATCTATTTCTAGGCACATCTCTAAAAGAAGAGTAGCACCTTAGAAACAAATCTTTGGAATCCATAGATTGATCAAGCTCACTATTATTTTTCCAAGCTATGATTCAATAAAGAATAGCTGGTACCACTACCAAGACTATCTAGATGAAACAACTAGATAAGATTTGAATCCCTAAGCCTCCGACCAACATCATTGGTCATAGGGAATTCAGATATGAGCATCTCTAGTTTTCAAAGCCAAGATTGTCTCAAGCATCAACTAACCAAATCCATGGTTTATAATTTAACATGTGTGCCATACATGATGGTGTCACAAGAACAATTCAATATGAATCAGGAACAGAAGTAAATCATCCTAGATTCAGAAAATCAACTAACTAATCATTTTCCTGTTAAAAACAGGAATCATAACTAGAATATTCCTATAATACACTTCACTATTTGAGATCATGAGGATCTCAATCCACATATTAATTTCCAAGCTAACAGCACTAGGGCATTAGCTGTATCTTATCATAATCATGACCATGAATCAAATAAACAGTGGAAAGCTATAAGATCATTAGCTTTACCAAACATGGTTCCCATACAACCACATCATCTGAATCAGATGCAATCCAAGCATCAAATCATCAAGTAAGCCACCAAACACCGTACATCAGATCAACCAACAAGCCTCAAGCCAATAAGCATTCAGTATGGGTACAGACCATCTAAGCATGAATCAATTCCTCCAGTCTAAAGGGATAATCATCCTAATCTGAATCAAACAGTAGCCACAGAGGACACTGCTAACATCTAGCATCGAATCAACAAGCACATAGAGCATCAGGAGAGGGGAAACAAACCCAGCATTGGTCCTCGCTGAAGGATAGAAGAGGAAGCAGAGGGGCCAACGACCATGGCGGCACGGGGAGCACCCTAGAGGGGGCGCTGCAACCTGCACGGCGCTACGGCAGCGACCCTGATCACGCCTGGAGGTGCAGAGCATCACCTCAATGCACGACGACCACGGCCGCACTTGAATCCATGCAAATCCCCCAAACCTTAGGATTCGGAACAGCATCGATCCATCACAGGAGAGCCCTAGGCTCGAATCCAATTGGATAGAACGAACGGGCGTCATCGACAATCCCCTACTACACCATGGCAGCGCCCAGAATAGCCGATGGCGGTGGGAATCGCCGGTGGCGGCATCGCCGGCCACGAGGTCGGGTCAGAGGAGAAGATGAACTCGCGCGCGCGCGCGCGAGAGAGAGAGAGAGAGAGAGAGAGAGAGAGAGAGAGAGAATGAGGAATGGGCCGAGCTGTGCCAGACCCTTCGAGGTGGCTCTTTTGTCTAGTACTAGTGGGCCAACAGGGCCCAATAAAAATAACCAGCCCAGAAATTCTTTCAGGCCTGTTTTAATAAAAAGGAAAAGACCAAAATACCCCTAGACTTAATAAAATTCAAAAAAAATAGAATAATAGTCCCAAAAATTATAAATAAAATATTTTTGGATACACAATAATCCATTCTATACAAATAAAATAAAATATCAAATTTTGGATATTCAAATTTTTATAAGAATTTTGTAATTTAAATATTCCTTATGGAATTTTACAAAATTATTGAAAGGTGATAAAAATAAATAAAAATCACTTTCATTATTTATTAATATTATAGTATTTCTAAAAAATACTAAATAAATAGTTAGTAATAAAATTAAGGTATAATTAATAATTCCTAAAGGAATTATTAAATAAATAAAAGTCAAATAAAGGGAAATAAAATAAAATAATTCAATATATGTTATAAAATATTAAAAAATAATATTTATAAGCCTTTATTACTCAAAAAGAAACTTTTTGGGATAAATGCATATAAATTCAAATAATGCATTACATTACTTGCATAATCATTTTGCTTCTTTAAATATTGTCCTTACCTGGCAATAATGATGTTTTTGTAGAACTAGAAGCTCAAGGTCCAGTGCAAGCATCAGACTTCACTACCTTGCCATCACAAGGCAAGTTCATCACTTGCTCATGTCCTTTGAAGAGTCTTTATCAAAGGATTTGCAAATTGTGTGTTATCATATATGCTATAAAAGAAAGAAAATATTATTTTCCTAAATAAAGAAATTATAGATATCATCCTAAGTGGTGATATGATGGAGCAATAGAACTTGGAGTTCTAATTGCAACAATGATGATCAAGTAGGAACTTAATAACCCCTGACATCAGTGATTCTAGCGCCGTATATTACGCGTTAGCCATGAGATTTGGAATGGGACAGAGAAGTCAGCTGTCTTCTTCCTCTCGCATGAAGCCGGATGTGCAGGTCATGGTTGTTATCCTCATAGCATGCATATTAATTGGTAATTCATAGAGGATATGCAGCATATGGGTGGGAACCCTCAACGTCCCACGATAGTTCTGGCATCTAACGGTTTGTACAAACCATTGCCGTAATTCATTATGTGGGCATGGTGTACACCAAGGAGGCACGCAGGGTCGCGAAGGGGGCAGTGATTGGCTTGGAGCAACTACTACTAGGCCCCACATCATGCAATTGTGGACGGGAAAGTGCGCCCGGTTGTGCAACAAGGAGTTGATCTCTCATGGGTAAAGTAAACGCACCTCTACAGAGTGTAAGAACTATAACTTGTTACTCCCTATTCCGGGAAGGAGCTACGAACGCAGAAGGAAAGGAACTCCATGAAAGTTCTAGTCAACATGTGAAGGCTGATTGTCATAGTTTTTCAGAATAAAATCAATCTTTGAAGAAAGATTTACAAAAACTGCATAGTGCCAAGGATTTATAATCCGAGGTGGTAGATAGAGCATCAAACTTCCCACCTTGCATATAATGAACTTGTTGGGTAACGCTGTTACTCATTCTTTCCTTTGATCCCTTGCTTAGAATCTGAGGATTCCGAAGACGTGCCAATGTATGCAGCTGAATGCCAAGAAGATGTATTCTACGAGGAACCTAACCTATCCGGAGGAGTTGAAGGCATGGACTACAAGATCCGTTACAGTGTCGATGAGAACGAGTCCACTTAAGAGTCTAGTTAGTAGTAACCAACGGAGCCGAACAACATGAACTCTATAAAATAAGTTGTTGAGCCCCACTCCTAGTCGGAGTTGTTACTTTTAAATTTCCGCTAAACATCTTATATTTTGGTTTGTAAGTTGGATCTTTTGGAAGTCTTGAACTTCCGGTATTGTAATGATAATAATGTGTGTACCTTTGTAATATGGACCCGCAATGTTTATGTTGTACCACTCTGAGGGATGTGATATTTACGGAACGGTGTTCTGTGGATGTCATGTCAACGACTATAGTGTACTACACATGCAGTGGTATGCTGGGTCACCGCAGTTGGTATCAGAGCAAATTGCTTTGACCTTAGGTTGGAAAACCTAGTTAAGGGTATTACCTGTAGGAGATTTGGCAACAATAAAGAATTTTCTAAAAGTAATATAATGGGTGTTCAAATGAGAATATTCTGTTATATATTTTAGTGCGATAATTCTTTGTTATGATGTAATATATTATTGGATACTGATTAAAATTATTTTTCCGATATATAGAGATATGGCACCAAAGTTTCCCAAACAGACTTTGGTAAGGAAAGAGGAGACTCTTGATGATTATCAAGGATCATTTACAGGCCAACTTCGTCAACTTTTAAAGCTTTTTAATTGTCCAACTAGAATTCCAGTGAACACTATCACTTATCTTGATGGCCGGATGTTATCCAAGTATCGTGTGTGTATCCAAATTCCAGAGAAGCTTGGATTGTACCACTATCTACCCATAGGTGAAGGTAGGAGTCATTTCGCGGCCTATCATGTTGTTGTTGTGGAGGCAATAACTAATATCCGGGAGAAGAAAACCAAGGAGCTAGAAGGTAGCACATTTTCCGTGATACCTCATGACTCTATAGACTCGGAGCCTATACCGGATCATCTTAATTTGGTTAAGAAGCATCCTAAGTTAGCTTCCAAGTTTATGGATAGATACCGGACAATTGTTGCGTCTTTTTATAAGACTCATCAAGTGATTGTCAAAGACAAAAATGACATGTTAGAGGATCTAACTGATCCGGAAAGGAGGAAGCAGTTAGCATCCCAGTTAGAGAAAGAAGCAAGTAGTAGTGCAACACCTATCTTTAAGGATATTCCTATAGATCCAGAATCTTTTATACCATATCCTTACTCACCAAGACCTGAATCTACATATGATCGTACTGTAGATATGTGGTATGCAGTACCACAGGGCTCAGAGGATGGTTCTGATTCAGAACTTCCTATTGAGAACTCGGATGGATGGCGAATGGGATCATACAATGGATCTCATGAACACCAGATGTCCACAGATGGTTCTGACAGGAATGTTGGACAATCTAGTTGGATGGGTGCAAGGATGAATCCTAATAACAGAAGTAGAAATACTATGTCAACAGATGATCAGGATGAAGAAGAAGATCCTGAGGAAAGAGTGTTTGGAACATCAACATCTTCTCAAAGCCTAGGGAATATAAATTATCCAGTATTCAATTATCTTGTCCATGAAAGCACCTGGGGAGCAGCAGGATCTGCGTATCCTGGTGACAACTCTAGACATGAAGCTCAGGAGATTCAGGCTGGAGATAATGTTTAATATGTTTCTGAAGACTTTTCAGCTGAGCTGGAAGGAGTCAATGCGCTCAGGTTGAGTAATGACTCAAGCCCTGACACTTCAGATACAGAATATGTTCCTTCTGGAAGACCATTTGTTCCACAAACTATGCGACGAACAACACGTCATCACGGTTGGACATCAGGCATGTACGATGAGCGTAGTTACTACTAGAAGACAATTAGTTAGTAGTATCAAGTACCGTGTTTGTACCCCAAGTAATAAGGTAGTTGTGTGAATATACCTATATGGTATATGTGTAATGACTTTGTATCATTATGATATTATGTAAAATATGTGAAATGCATATTTGGATTTTCTTTGGATCTTCATTGTGTGACTAGTTCTGTGTGTAAAGTTGAGCTCAAAACACATGTGCATGATGTAATTATGAGTATTCACTTTATGTTGCAGGACTAGGGGGTCATGGATACGGGTGTTGAAATGGAAACTGAGCAGCAGCGGATGGAGCGTGAGGCCAAGGAAAAGGCCAATGCTAATGCAGCAAATCAAGGAGCATTACCACCACCATCGATGAGACCGTTAATGGAGCAGAACTTTATGCAATGCATGCAAATGATGCAAGAGAACCAGAACAAGTTTATGGAGGAGTTGCTGGGGCGAGCAAATCAAAGGGCACCTGAAGGAGGAGGAGTGAGTTTATCTGATTTCCAGAATGCAAGGCCGTTTCCTTTTGCATCAGCTCCTGAACCAATGGATGCAGAAGACTGGTTAGCCGATACGGAAAGGAAGCTAAAAACTGTAGGTTGCAACGATGAGGAAAAATTGAGGTATGCAACTCATCTGCTGACCGGACCTGCAGCATCATGGTGGGAAAATCAGTTAGCCATGCAACAACCAGGAAGGGAATTTACCTGGGAGGAGTTCAAGCAGAGATTCCGTGAATATCATGTTCCGGAAAGTGTCATGGAGTTGAAGAGGAGAGAATTTGAGGAGCTTCAGCAAGGATATACTAGTGTCATGAAGTACATCCGAGAGTTTAGCCAACTGTCTTGTTATGCTGAGGAGGATGTTAACACTGAAGAGAAGAGAAGAGGAAGAAACGTTTCTTGCATGGATTAAATACATTTGTAAGGATGCAGCTAAGGTTAGCCAATAAGAAAACTTATCATCAGTTTTTGGATGCAGCCATTACTTTTGAAGGTGATTATAAGAATGTCCAAGAGGACCGGAGGAAGAGAGCCAAGAAGGAAACTAAGAGAATTCAGGCAACCAAACCTAAACCTAACCTGGAGTTTAAACCTCGGAATAGGAATTATGGCAACAATAACAATAACAAGGGCAGTGGTGGAAACCAATCTAATCCGAGAAGGAATGTTATCTGTAACAACTGTGGAATTCCAGGACATTTCCAGAGGGAGTGCAAAAAGCCTGTAGTGATCTGTTATGGTTGTGGTCAGAAGGGGCATATCAAGCCGGATTGTCCGAGCAAACCACCGGGAGGATGGCCTGCCAAGGGAGGAGGACAAGCTAGTGGAGGAAATGGACAACCCAATAAAGGAGGAAACAATGGCAAGAACAATAATGGCAAGAGAAACCGACCTACCGGAAAACTGAACTGTGCAACCCTCGAGGAGGTGGATAATTCGGAGCATGCAGTAATAGGTACGCTCAATATCCTTACCAATCCCGGCAAAGTTCTATTTGATACTGGTGCAACTACTTCATTCATTTCTGAAGAATTCTGTGATAAGTTCGGGATTAGAAGGGCAACGTTAGAACGTCCTATGACCGTAGTTGCGGCAGGAGGGAATGTGATTGTGCGCCACATAAAACAAGATCAGGTTATCTCGATCTGTGGTTGTACATATTTTGCAGACCTTTATGTGATTCCTTTGAAGGAATTGCAGTAGTGCTTGGGATGGATTGGATGATGGAACACGGAGCTCAGATAAATTGTGAGGAGAAAACTGTCTCAATCAAAACTCCAAGTGGATCAAGGATAGTTTACCAGGCAGATAAACACAGTCATATCATGGTGGATCTGCAGCTAAATTCAATGAAGGAAGTTAAATTAGAAGAAATTCCTATAGTTAATGAATTCCAAGATGTTTTCCCAACAGAATTACCAGGAATGCGACCAGACCGGGAGATAGAGTTCACCATTGACCTAATACCTGGTACAGCCCCAATAGCTCAGGCACCATATAAAATGGGACCCAAGGATTTGAAAGAACTCAAGGAGAAAAATGATGAGTTAGCAAGAAAAGGATTTATACAGGAAAGTGTATCTCCATGGGGAACACCAGTAATTTTTGTGGATAAGAGAGATGGTGGAAGACAGATGTGTGGTGATTATAGAAATCTAAACAACGTGACGATCAAGAACAAGTATCCTTTACCAAGTGAAAGGAGCTGGAGTATTTTCAAAGATCGATTTAAGATCTAGATACCATCAAATAAAAATCAAGCCGAAAGATGTTCCAAAAACAGCATTTGTCTCAAGATATGGACACCATGAGTATCTGGTGGTACCATTTGGTTTGACCAATGCACCGGCAATATTCATGAATCTGATGAACAAGATCTTCATGCCATACTTGGATAAGTTTGTCATCATCTTTATTGATGATATTCTGATATATTCCAAGGATAAGGAAGAGCATGCTAACCATTTGAGAATAGCATTGCAGATTTTAAGAGAACATAAGCTTTATGCTAAGTTCAGTAAGTGTGAGTTCTGGTTAGATGAGGTAGAATTCCTCGGTCATGTGATCAGTAAAGATGGGATTGTTGTGAATCCATCTAAAGTTCAGTCAGTACTAGAGTGGACTGCACCAACCAATGTGAAACAAATTCGAGGTTTCCTAGGAATGGCTGGTTATTATCGGAGATTCATTGAAGGTTTCTCCAAAATAGCTGGACCAATGACTAAATTATTAAGGAAGAATACACCATTTAAGTGGGATGAGAAGTGTGAAGCAAGTTTCCAAGAGTTGAAAACGAGATTAACCACAGCTCCAATCTTAGCAGATCCTGAAACAGGGAAGGATTTCACCGTATACTGTGATGCATCTAAGGAAGGTTTGGGGTGTGTATTAATGCAAGACCGGAAAGTAATTTCTTATGGTTCAAGACAATTGAAACCACATGAAGTCAACTATCCAACCCATGATATAGAGTTAGCAGCAGTAGTGTTTGCACTGAAAGGATGGAGGCATTTTCTTTATGGAGCCAGATGTGAGTTATACACTGACCATAAAAGTCTCAAATATTTCTTCACTCAAAAATAATTGAACATGAGACAGAAGCATTGGTTGGAATTAATCAAGGATTATGATCTAACAATCAATTACACCCCAGGAAAAGCAAATGGTGTAGCAGATGCTTTAAGCAGAAAGAGTGCAGATATTCAACCTAGCAATAGAGAGTTACCAAAAGAGTTACAAATGGACTTGGAAAGATTAGAACTCCAATTCATTAGAACAGAGGTTCTTGGAGGATTTGCGACTATGCAGGTAGTTGCAGAACATGACAGTGATCTTAAGCAAGAAATTTTTAGACGTCAAGAAGAAGACCCTTTTATTGCTGAGGAAATTCGGAGGATATCTCAAGGGCAAAAATCAGTTTTTCGCCTTGGAGATTATGGATCTTTATGGTTCCAAGATCGTTTATGTGTTACAGATGTGACTGAGATCAGAAATGTCATACTCAAAGAAGCACATACTACACCATATTCTATACATCCAGGGAGTACTAAGATGTATATGGATTTGAAGGAACTATTCTGGTGGAATAACATGAAAAGAGATATTGCTAAATATGTATCTGAATGCCATACTTGCTAAAGGGTGAAAGCTGAACATCAAAATCCAGCAGGACCATTACAACCCTTAGAAATTCCTGAATGGAAATGGGAGGAAATAGGCATGGATTTCATCACAGGATTACCTATGACACCAAAAAATAAGGACATGATATGGGTAATAGTGGACAGACTCACTAAGAGTGCAAATTTTATTCCAGTGAATCAAAAAGATAATACCGTGAAGTTAGTTGAAGTATATGTCAAAGAGATAGTAAGCAAGCATGGAGTACCCAAGAAGATCGTAACTGATAGGGGATCAGTGTTTACTTCAGCATTTTGGAAGCAATTGCATGAGGCACTTGGTTCCAAGTTAGATTTCAGCACGGCATATCATCCTGAGGCAGGAGGTCAAACTGAAAGAACAAATCAAATACTAGAAGACATGTTGAGAGCTTGTGCACTGGATTTTGGAGGAACATGGGAGGATCACCTACCATTGGCAGAATTTTCTTATAACAATAGCTATCAGAGTAGCCTGAAGGCAGCTCCATATGAGGTTCTGTATGGAAGGAAGTGTAGATCACCAATATGTTGGTACGAACCTAGAAGCAGCAAAGAATTTGCGCCTGATTATATCAAGGAGAGACAAAACATCATTGATAAGATCAGGGATAGACTGAAAATAGCCCAGAGCAGGCAGAAAAGTTATGCGGATCAAAGCCGAAGATCATGGCATCCAGAAGTAGGAGATATGGTTTACTTGAAAGTAAGTCTAATGAAAGGAGTAAAAAGGTTCGGAGTTAAAGGGAAATTAAGCCCAAGATATATCGGACCATTCAAGATACTGAGTCAAAACAGAACTATAGCTTATGCTTTAGAATTACCATCAAGACTGGCTCAAGTGCATAATGTTTTTCATGTATCACAACTTCGCAAATGTTTGAAAGTTCTAGAGGAAGCAATAACCCATCAAGAGTTAGAACTACAAGCAGACCTGACCTATATTGAAAAGCCCTGCAAGATTCTAGAAGAAAATAGGAAAAGATTGAGGAATAGGGCAATCAAGTATTGCAAGGTACAATGGGAACATCACCCGGAAAGGGAAGCCACATGGGAGAAAGAAGAGGATTTAAGAAAACTTATCCAGAACTATTCAGGTACATCTCCAACAAACTTCGGGACGAAGTTTAATTTAAGGGGGGAAGTCTGTAACATCCCAGCATTTAGGAACCTAACGAAGGGTAGATTTAGGATTATGTATTGTTGCATGCATCTATTTGTGAAAAATGGGTAAAATTTTCGCCAAATAAAATCTTAAGTGAACAATGTTTCTTTCTTACTTTAAGATTAGGTTTAGACTTAAAGTAGGATTGTTATAAATTTTGATGTGATCTTAAAATAATTATGTGTGTTTATAAAGGGGTTTGAATTTAAAAACTTAAGTGTTTGAATAATAATTTAAATGATTTAGATATAAGATTTGAATCTTAAATTAATGAAGATATATGTAGTATAACTTAAATCTTAAAACAATAGAAATTATGAAATTCATTTTCATATTATAAGGACATAAACAAGATACAATAGAATAAAGAATAAGAATCTTCTTTATTAATAATAACATAATCTTTATTACAATTGAATAAAATAAAGATTACATGAACTATAAAAAAAATTACAAAGGATTAAGAAAATTACATCTACTAACTATCCTATATCTAAAACCTAAACTAAATCTTCATCTTTATCTTTGAACCTGCAAAACAAGGATTAAACAGAAATAAAACAAGATTAGTGTTAGTATGTATTTCTCTCAGATATGTCAGTGAGGTGCACTTGACAATCTCATCATTGAGAAATGTTAAAGAGGGGCAAGTTTCACCAATATGAAAGATTTCATCTTTCATAAATTCACAGCCAGAATGCAAAGGGCAGCCAAAAGGGATCAGTTCACCAACCAAGGTAAAAATAGATTGGTAACAGTAAGATCAAATCTTCTGAACCTATCCATATGTGCATAGCAGGCACACAGGCTGCACACACACAAGCATGCAAGGGTGTCTTTGTCAAAGCCACAAACAAAACCAGATCAAACAAACTGAACGGTGGGGGAAGCACCACACCACAAAGACAAAGACAGCCAGGGTAAACAACAAGTAAACCAAGAACAGTAGCCAAACCAACCACCAGATTAACCCAAACATCACCAGGATGGTGACATAAGGAGGGGGATGAACAAGGTGGACAGCAAGGCCAAGCCCAGGAGCTAGGAGGAGCAGGCTAGCTCCAGATCAAGCACAAGAGTCCAGCAAAACTAGATCATGATCATCACCAACTTACTCCACAAATATCAGCTTTTGTGGTGAGTTTCATAAAACCTTCACATGATCTAATCATCTTATTTAGAGAAAGGCATGTGTTGTTTTACAAAACAAACCCTCAGAAGACACCCAAGTGGGGTGAATCCATCACAGGGATTTCTGAAAATCGAAAGGCAAACAACAAAGCACCAGAATCCAACCGGAGCTCAGAGCAACATCCTTGCTCTGGTTGTCAAACCATATTCTACAATTCAATCATACATATACCTATGATCTATTTCTAGGAACATCTCTAAAAGAAGAGTAGCACCTTAGAAACAAATCTTTGGAATCCATAGATTGATCAAGCTCACTATTATTTTGCCAAGCTATGATTCAATAAAGAATAGCTGGTACCACTACCAGGACTATCTAGATGAAACAACTAGATAAGATTTGAATCCCTAAGCCTCAGACCAACATCATTGGTCATAGGGAATTCAGATATGAGCATCTCTAGTTTTCAAAGCCAAGATTGTCTCAAGCATCAACTAACCAAATCCATGGTTTATAATTTAACATGTGTGCCATACATGATTGTGTCACAAGAACAATTCAATATGAATCAGGAACATGAGTAAATCATCTTAGATTCAAAAAATCAACTAACTAATCATTTTCCTGTTAAAAACAGGAATCATAACTAGAATATTCCTATAATACACTTCACTGTTTGAGATCATGAGGATCTCAATCCACATATTAATTTCCAAGCTAACAGCACTAGGGCATTTGCTGTATCTTATCATAATCATGACCATGAATCAAATAAACAGTGGAAAGCTATAAGATCATTAGCTTTACCAAACATGGTTCCCATACAACCACATCATCTGAATCAGATGCAATCCAAGCATCAAATCATCAAGTAAGCCACCAGAAACACCATACATCAGATCAACCAACAAGCCTCGGGCCAATAAGCATTCAGTATGGGTACATACCATCTAAGCATGAATCAATTCCTCCAGTACATGAACAAGCACATCATAGAAACCCTAAATTGATAACCATCCTAATCTGAATCAAACAGTAGCCAGAGAGGACACTGCTAACATCTAGCATCGAATCAACAAGCATAGAGAGCATTAGGATAGGGGAAACAAACTCACCATAGGTCATCGCTGAAGGATAGAAGAGGAAGCAGAGAGGACGACGGCCATGGCGGCACGGGGAGCACCCCAGAGGGGGCGCTGCAACCTGCACGGTGCCACGACAGCGACCTTGATCACGCCTGGAGGTGCAGAGCATCACCTTAACGCACGATGACCACAGCCGCACTTGAATCCATGCAAATCCCCCAAACCCTAGGATTCGGAACGGCATCGATCCATCGCAGGAGAGCCCTAGGCTCGAATTCAATTGGGTAGAACGAATGGGCGTTGTCGATAATCCCCTACTACACCACGGCGGCGACCAGAACGGCCGATGGCGGCGGGAATCACTGGTGGCGGCATCGCCGGCCACGAGGTCGAGTTAGAGGAGGAGAAGATGAACTCGCGAGAGAGAGAGAGTAATGGGCCGAGCTAGGCCAGACCCTTCGGGGTGGCTCTTTTGTCTAGTACTAGTGGGCCAACAGGGCCCAATAAAAATAACCAGCCTAGAAATTCTTTCAGGCCTGTTTTAATAAAAAGGAAAAGACCAAAATACCCCTAGACTTAATAAAATTCAAAAAAATAGAATAATAGTCCCAAAAATTATAAATAAAATATTTTTGGATTCACAATAATCCATTCTATACAAATAAAATAAAATATCAAATTGGATATTCAAATTTTTATAAGAATTTTGTAATTTAAATATCCCTTATGGAATTTTACAAAATTATTGAAAGGTGATAAAAATAAATAAAAATCACTTTCATTATTTATTAATATTATAGTATTTTTGAAAAATACTAAATAAATAGTTAGTAATAAAATTAAGGTATAATTAATAAATAAAAGTCAAATAAAGGGAAATAAAATAAAATAATTCAATATATGTTATAAAATATTAAAAAATAACATTTATAAGCCTTTATTACTCAAAAAGAAACTTTTTGGGATAAATGCATAAAAATTCAAATAATGCATTACATTACTTGCATAATCATTGTGCTTCTTTAAATATTGTCCTTACCGGGCAATAATGATGTTTTTGTAGAACTAGAAGCTCAAGGTCCAGTGCAAGCATCAGACTTCACTACCTTGCCATCACAAGGCAAGTTCATCACTTGATCATGTCCTTTGAAGAGTCTTTATCAAAGTATATGCAAATTGTGTGTTATCATATATGCTATAGAAGAAAGAAAATATTATTTTCCCAAATAAAGAAATTATAGATATCATCCTAAGTGGTGATATGATGGAGCAATAGAACTTGGAGTTCTAATTGCAACAATGATGATCAAGTAGGAACTTAATAACCCCTGACATCAGTGATTCTAGCGCCGTATATTATGCGTTAGCCATGAGATTTGGAATAGGACAGAGAAGTCAGCCGTATCTTCTTCCTCTCGCATGAAGCCGGATGTGCAGGTCGTGGATGTTATCCTTGTAGCGTGCATATTAATTGGTAATTCGTAGAGGATATGCAGCATATGGGTGGGAACCCTCAACGTCCCACGATAGTTCTGGCATCTAACGGTTTGTACAAACCATTGTCGTAATTCATTATGTGGGCATGGTGTACACCAAGGAGGCATGCGGGGTCGCGAAGGGGGCAGTGATTGACTTGGACCAACTACTGGGCCGCACATCATGGAATTGTGGACGGGAAAGTACGCTCGGTTGTGCAACAAGGAGTTGATCTCTCATGGGTAAAGTAAATGCACTTCTGCAGAGTGTAAGAACTGTAAATTGTTACTCCCTCTTCCGGGAAGGAGCTACGAACGCAGCAGGAAAGGAACTCCATGAAAGTTCTAGTCAACCTGTGAAGGCTGATTGTCATAGTTTTTCAGAATAAAATCAATCTTTGAAGAAAGATTTACAAAAACTGCATAGTGCCAAGGATTTATAATCCGAGGTGGTAGATAGAGCATCAAATTTCCCACCTTGCATATAATGAACTTGTTGGGTAACACTGTTACTCATTCTTTCCTTTGATCCCTTGCTTAGACTCTGAGGATTCCGAAGACGTGCCAATGTATGCAGCTGAATGCCAAGAAGACGTATTCTATGAGGAACCTGACCTATCCGGAGGAGTTGAAGGCGTGGACTACGAGATCCGTTACGGTGTCGATGAGAACGAGTCCACTTAAGAGTCTAGTTAGTAGTAACCAATGGAGCCGAACAACATGAACTCTATAAAATAAGTTGTTGAGCCCCACTCCTAGTCGGAGTTGTTACTTTTAAATTTCCGCTGAACATCTTATATTTTGGTTTAAGTTGGATCTTTTGGAAGTCTTGAACTTCCGGTATTGTAATGATAATAATGTGTGTACCTTTGTAATATGGACCCGCAATGTTTCTGTTGTACCACTCTGAGGGATGTGATATTTACGGAACGGTGTTCTGTGGATGTCATGTCAACGAATATAGTGTACTACACATGCAGTGGTATGCTGGGTCACCGCAGTTCCTCAGGTGAGTTTATATTTGCATGTAATGCCTTATCTGTTGTGTGTATCTGCTGTCCTTTATGTTGACATGATTCTTATGTATTCCGTAGGAATTTAAGGTGGAGAGTATGATGCCTCCCCTTCCTAAGAAGTACACAGCTGCGCCAGATGACGGGGACATGGAATCTGATTCCACTATCCCTCCTGCGTACTCGCCAACGGTGTAATCCCCCAAGCATATCAAAGGTAACTCTCGCAAGAGAGCCTAGAGCGAAAGCTCGGATGCCATGATGCCGCCATCGCTGAAAGGGCCCGACTTCCTGCAGCAACACTCTGCGGGTGAAGGTGTTACCTCCCCCATTCCTGCGGTGCTCATCTGGTCCATGGCCCCTCAGCCACAGGCCAAAAAGAAGAAGAAGACTCCTGTCTTTAACCTCTCTGATATCCCTTCGTAAGTATCGGATGCTCCTATGCTTTGATTATGTGAAACTTTGATCTTCTTGATATTTTGAGTGATTTGCTCGTTCTTGTTGCATCAGGAGGTCCCCTTCAGGTGAATCCATAAAGAACGAGACTGAAGAGGTTCTTGTGGAATCAAATATGGTACATGTAGAGCCTACGACCTCCTCCTCAAAGATACCAGCCAACTCCGGTGACGTCGTTTCGAGCTCCTCGAAGCCAAGGACTCATGTGGTTGTTACCCGGAAGATGCAAGTTTCTCCTTTGGAGTATTCGGGTGGCCATGTAAGTACTTATCCATTTAATGCGGGTGAGCCCCCGAGTCGTTTATTTACCATGTTTGTTGTTTCCTTGTTGTAGCCCATCATCGGAACATCAACCGCCTCGGGCAAAAATTCCTCACCTTGGAGGAAAGCTTCCAGCAACTCCAAGGTGTGTACGCTTCTACTCGTTTTCCTCGGGTGCCGATGGTGAATTTTGTTTTCTGATCTTTTCTCTTTTTTATTTTCTCAGATGAGAACAACGAGGCTCTCCGTAAGCTGAACACACTCGAAAATAGGCACAGCCAGTCAGATACCAAGGCGAAGGATGCCGTGGAGGCCCATGAACGTTGTAAGCTGCTGCTGCATCTCGGGAGAAGGCGATGGAGGAGCAGCTTATGGTGGCTGCCAAGGCGTTGTCTGGTGAGTTACCATAGACTTCCCCTGCCTGAGCTTTTTCCTATGTTTCCTTTGTTTGACCCAAAATTTCTTTGACACATCTGCAAATGCCACTAGCATTGCATTTGATCGCAATGTCTTGGATCATGGGGACCCCATCGCGGATGTGGTCGTGGCGGTAGAAGACCATTGCATCTCTACCGTCGAAATGTTGGGCAAGGCCAAGGAGGTCCTTAGCCGCTTCTATTGGGAGATCTTCCCTAAGGGCGTTGCCCTTGACGATGTCGACTCCTTGGCGAAGGCCCTGGTGGGGGATGCGCCTGCAGATTACAAGAAGACCTAGAAGGGCGTGAGCGCTACCCTTGGCCTGGCAATGGCGATGGCGGCTGGCATGCAGCTGAACCTGAACCAGGTCACCTCCAAGATGTCGGTGGCGGTGGATGGAACTGAGGTAGCCTTTGCTTCCTTCGCCTCCCACTGCAAGCATTTTGGCCCCTGTATCATTGACCTTCTATCCACCTATGCGTTAGAGCAGCAACGGGCGGCCAAGGCGAGGGCCTTAGAGTCAGAAGTTGCTCCAGATGTCGCTGCCCTGTAGGGTCCTTCTGCTGCATAGTTGCTTTTATAGTTTTTAGCCTTATTTTCCTATGGTACTTGTAATGTCCTACATTTGATGTAAGATCCCTCCCTTTATAAAGGTAAGAATCCCTATGATTGCAATGCTAGTCCCTGGATCAATAGCTAGCATCCACAGTTAAGATGTAATATCAAGAAACAAAGGTCATAATAAAACTTATAACCAGGAATAAAATAATTCATTACATCTTACATAGCTCATTTGGCTATCTCATTACAATGCAGCAGGAATAACTATAGCATGGAGTCCTTCATCTTCAAAGTGCCACAGGCAAACATGTTGGTTGTAGACTTGTAATCCTAATCATCACACTTTACTAACATCAAACAAACCTGCAACATAATAAGTTACAGCCACAAGGGTCAATACATTTGAATTGTATTGGCAAGTGATACTATGGTAATATAGTGGAGTCTATCATCTATATGCATTTGGCTAAGTGGAGCTTAGGCTTGCTTTGCTCAAAATAGATTTTCCTTATCATTTGAAAACACTAAGTTTTTGATTGTCAAAAATCACCCAAGGCATCTCCCAATAGAAATTGGTGATCCTTCAACCCTAAATTTCAACAAAATTTTATTTTGTTTATTTATTTTTCACATATCAAAATTTGGAAAATTTTGGGATCTGACATTTGATGACCTTGATTCTACCACATGGTGGTTATTTTGATGTAAATATATGTGTTTCCTTCTACTACTGTCGATTGCGCTTGTCCTTATTCTTTGTCACTTGTGAGCCTCTTAGGGCCCTTCAAATACTGACCCCGTGACCACATCATCTACCTTGGATGTGGCCCGTCCGATGACAAGTGAGGCATCGTAGTTGCCTTTACTACGTGATTGCATCCGAAGCCTAGATAATGATGTCCTTATAATTCGTGTCCATGCGGATGTTTGGAAGTCCAAGACGGAGTGGGCCGTTGCAAGGGAGGAGTATCTTCTTGGGGAATTTCAGTAGATCGGCGAGCAACTGCAATGTAAGTCATCGTATATGTCCTTAGTTTGTTTTTTGGTTGGGTGATATCCCACAAGTATAGGGGATCTTGTGTATCCTTTTCAATAAGTAAGAGTGTCGAAATCAACGAGGAGCTAAAGGTAGGATAAATATTCTCTCGAGTTCTATCAACCACTGATATAACTCTACGCATACTATACGTTTGCACTATCTAGGAAATAAAACTAGAGCAACAAAACGAGTACTAGAGAAAGCTTTGCAAAACAACAAGAAAGTAAAGCTAGTTGCTGCAGCAATAAAATACACTAAACTAACAGAACCATGAGTGTAGAATAGTGGTGGTAATTGTGGTGGCTTTGTCCAAGTTTAATTGGCTAATAAATCGGATTCATTATCTTCAATGCAGTTTTCTATATGGGAGAGGCTAAATATACATGCGCTTCACTACGTAGAATTACATGTACTACTATATGATTGGATTATTAGCAAACATCCGTAACTACTAACAATGCATTAAGGTTTCCCCAACCATAGCCTTAAGTTAATGGTCCTCTTACTCCCATACGTGCAACATTCTGGTTCGCGTCCTCAGGTTTTTGTCACTCCGGCAGAACTTCCCCCTTCCTCTTACACATACTACAAACTCTATGATGTTTAATCCATGCGCGCACAAATATAATGTACACCAAAGGACTGTACCATATCAACATACAACTCTAATGAACCAAAGACGTTCAACCATTCAATCTAGAACAAAGAAACTACATAAACATGACATAGATCATAGGATTATAACTTATAGCATCAAACACCATGTTTACATAGGATGTTACAAATGTGTGTGGGAGGATGAACCAGTTCATACTAGGAGTATTAGGTGATGGAGATGGCGGTGAAGATGGTAAACAGGGCGGCGGCGCCAGCGGCACAGGGGACTCCTTCCCGGCCGCCGGTATCGTGGGGGAGCACCGCCCCTTAGCCCCCTTCCTTCATGGATTCTTGGGAGCCCTCCCCCATGGAGATGGGATCCATGGGGGAGGCAAAAATGTGACTTTGGTGGCTACAAATTCATGGGTGGCGGTGTCTTCCACGAATTAGGTTTCCTCCCTTTATATAGCTTCTTAGATTCCCGTCACCCCATCTTGGGATGCAGTAAATCGGGCCTAGAGGGTCGTACGGACTCGGAATCGGCTACATTTTATGTCCATAAAGTTTGTCGCGAAATTTCCTACAACTTTTTAGTTGAAGAGTTTTCCATTTGACGTTGTCTTCGACCCGAAACGTGATCATCTTTAAAAAGAGTTCTGAGACAGATTTCTAAAAAATCCAATTTAACTCCAACAAGGGTTCCACTTGTATTCTTGATAATTCCTACACATCAAAGTGTAAAACAAGAACATTGTGCACTTTTGCAACTATTAGTAGGTTAGTCCAAATAACTCATGAACTTTATATAAAAAGAAGTGTCAAAAGCATAATAATAGCATGAAACCATCAAAAATTATAGATACGTTATGAACGTATCAACATCCCCCAAGCTTAGTTCCTGCTTGTCCTCAAGTAGGTAAACGATAAAAACAATATAATTTTTTAGGTGACATGCACCATCATAATCTTGATAAAACCATTTGCAAAGCATGGATAGCTAGATCAAAGTACTCTAAACAAGAGCATGAAAGATGTAGTTCTAACAATAAGACATAGCAACCAAGTTGCAACATGAAAAGTTTACAAACAAAGATCATGAATAACAATGCATTAAAATACGTTTGTTTATTTCACATAAAGAAAACATAATAAGAGTGGTATTCAGCTTGTCCCTCATGGTATAGCAAATCATAAATGCATAGGACACCTTCAAAGTTCATAAGGGTGACTAGATACAAATAGTTCAAGAACAAGCAATATCAAACTTATGAATCAATCAACAAGTTTTGGGACAATACACATAGAACTAAGAATGGCAACTGTACTCTCTTAATTGGTGCCTAAGGATAGAAGGTGGAGAGTTAATATAATAGTGGAAGAAATGCCCTTCAAAGGGAAGTCGGGATTTAAAGTTTCATAAAGAGCTTCCAAAAATTATGGTACTTGTTAGCTTTCAGCTCTCATTTCCCCGATCATAAGCATCTTGAAGTAATTAAGGTTAAAGTGAACAAATATGGAGTATATGCTTAACAAAGTATAAGTTGGCAATCTCATGTCCCTTGAGTACAAGGGCCGCTCCTCATGCTACTCAACTTTAGTCACCGGTAAGTTCTTGTCATAGTAAGTACATGTTTATCATAGAGAACCGCCAACGGAGTACCCCTTTCCCAATGATACAGGAGCTATCCCATAACAAAATGACAAGGCAAGCAAACAATTAGCATCTCAACAATCTTCTTATTTACCATGGGAAAATGGTGCTTTTTTCTCTCTTTCCTCTTTTCTCATCTCTTTTTTTCTTTTTCTCAATCTCTATCTGTTTTTTTATAAGAAGTATGCTTCATAGATTGCTAACTATGGTGATGCTGCAAGTTTCCACCATGATTAGGAATGGCTTAGGCTAGCGGCCCAGGCGTTTCTCTAACACACATATATAACTCCATGGACCTACAAGATCCCTTTCATTTCACACCGACGACATTGTAACATCCCTAAAATCATGTTTTCAAAGCCTTGCATATCATCCATGCATGCATATTCATTTAGGGTTCAAATGTCAAACTCATTTGATAGAATCAGAAGCACTGAGTGCTTATTATTTTATATAAGCAAGCATTGATCTAATGCCACTCTCAAGTGAGAGAATAATTGTTTAAACCAAGTTTTGTTTGCTCTTATGTTGGATTGGTTGAGTGTTCAAACTTGGACAAAATTTCCAAAACAAATATGGTTTAAAACCATTTTCAAATCTTCATCAAAACATGTGTTAAGGCACTGTTATTTTAAAAAAATTCAAAGGAACCATGCAAGTCCAACAAGACAGCATGGTTTTATACTCAAAATTATACAGGATTCATTTTGTAAAAGGCCAGAAAGATTTGAAATTCAAATTCTTTTGAATTCATTTGAAAAAGGTTTCCTGGAAATCAATTAGAAAAAGAAAAGGAATTAGAAAACACAACTGGGCCTGGAGCCATCTTTTCGGCCCAACAGACAACACAGCCCACCCGGGATTTTCCTTTTCCCTCTATTTCTCACCGCAGCCGCGTGCACCCCACACCGACTTGACCCCACCGTGCCGTCACCGTCCTCAATCAACGCTAAGCAGCGAGTCGCTCGCGTTCTCGCCGCAATCAATACCCGCTTAATTCCCATTGATGCAGCGCCTAATCGCCGCCCCGCTCCTGGATATTTAAACTCCTCTGCACCACAACCATTTCCCCTCACACCACTCGCTTGCTCCGCCACTAGGCTACATCAATTCCGCGTTGCAACGCTGCAGACAGAACCCGGCGACGAAATTCCGGTGAGCCAGACCACCCCTTCCCTTCTAATTCAAACGAGCATGGTCCTTGCAACCTTGTGCACCTCCTCACCCCTCTCGTTTGGCTGTGCTTGACCCAGGTAGTCATTCCCGACCACCCCTGCAAGCAACAGCGCCGCCGCTCAACTTCGACGAGGAATACCGGTAAAATCCGAGCGCCTCTTGCATCCTCTCTGACCCTGTCATGTTCGCTATGACCTTATGCATCCTCTGACCCCACTGGTTCGTGCTAGGGTGGTCTACATCGTCGGCAACAACACCATCTTCAAGAACCCGACGCCGCGCACAACTCCGACGAGGTCTTGCCGCTGCGTCCGTGCGCCACTCGACAAACTACTGCCACGTTGAGCTTCCTCGTGACCTTGCGAGTCTGGTAAGCCATGCCACACACCCCAGCCCCTCCTGTATTTGCCGGAGCGTCGCTGACAGAGCGCCGCCGCCGCGCCACCGTTGCCAGCGCCGCCAGACTTTGGTCGCTTGATCGCGAGCCGTTAGATCTAGATCCAACGCATCTGATAGAATCACTTAACAAAGGGGTACGAGTTAGATCTGGCCGTGCAATTTCATTTAGATCGTGCGGTCCATGCTGGTCGATCCGTGCGAAGCGGTACCGACGAATCAGAGAGCTCTGCGTGGCCTGTGTTCAAATTTAAAACAGAAATTTGATCTATTAGTTAACGAAACTTGTAAAATTCATAACTTTTGATCCACACGTTCAAATTTTACAAATTTTATATCATTGGAATCAGGAGAGAAAATCCTATCTGTTTATGCAATGTGTTTAATGTTTTGCCTCTGTAAAAATGGTTGATTTTGCAGAAAATTTTGTAGGCTTAATTTGAATATAGAAATTGTTTGAAAAATATTTTAAAGATAAAATAAAATCTATTTTGAGTATCTTGGACTTGTTTATGTTTTAGTACTGTTTACTTGTCTTTTTTGGTGTAGAAAAATCATCACATGGCATTTGCATGCATTCATATATTTTTGGTTGTATATTTTGATATGTGATTTTGGTGCCATTATTTTATGTGTAGATTTTGGTGCAAATAGTTATTGTGATTGTGAAGATTGTTGCTACTACCCAAACTACCAAGGCAAGTGGTGCTTCATGATTTTATTCCTATATTTTCAACTATGCACTAGAAATATTTTGTATAGGACTTGCATGAATATTTTGATAAGTATCTATATGCTATGCTTGGGAAATCCTAGTAGTTGTAGAATGGATAAAAAAATTCTCTAAGTTAAGATGCTTACCATTGCTATGCTTAGCCTAGCTAGTAGCAACCAAGGGTGGTTATATATTCATTGCTATATGAAATATCTCTAAGTCCTTGACTTGTTTTGATAATAAAACAACTAAGTGAATGAAACACCTGGGTGGAATGGAAAGAATGATTTGTGTTGAGTGGTTACACAAGGCCCATTTCTATGGTTTACCTTGTGTATCTCACTTGTGGAAAGCCACCCAGGAACAAAGGGATTTGAGATGCCAAATGTTAAGAAGCTTCTAGTGCAGCCATATGGCAATATGGGCTCTGCCTGGATCACATAGGTTGCAATAACTTAGCCATTTGGACAGATGGTGGTAGTGGGATGATAGGTTGGAATGCGTCCATTTGGTCTAAGGGAAGGCTTCTGAAAGGTCATGTCTTGGTGAAAATCAAGTCTTGTGGGGAAAGTGCACAACCTCTGCAGATGGAAGAATCTAAGTACTTAGCCATGTCCCTGGTATTGCACAACAAGAGCATCAAGACATGGAAGCTATCAAGAATCTCCTCATCCCAATTTCCTAAGTTAAAACTTATGGTTAAACAAGGGTGAAGGTTCACCAATTTCTATTGGTGGTTCCTTGGGAATGTTTTGTCAAAGAAAAACTTAGTATTTCAACTGATAGGTAAAACCTATTTTGAGCAAAGCAAGCCTAAGCTACACTTAGCCAAATTCATGTAGTATCTAGATGCTAATATTCTACTAAGGTATCACTTGCCAATACTATTCCAATGTATTAACCCACTGTGGCTGTAACTTGTGATGTTGCAGGTTATTCTGATGATGATTAGGGGTTATGAGTCTACACTCAACATGCTTGCCTGTGGCACATGAAGATGAAGACTTATTTATCTTATTATATATTTGAACTCTTGTATTAGGCCTGTGGCCATGGAGTTTGTAAAAGACTATGTTTATCACTGGAATGATATGTAATAATGACCTTTGTTTCTGTGTACTTCATCTTAAACTGTGGATGCTAGCATTGATCCAGGGACTAGCATTGCAATCACAGGGATCCTTACCTTTATAAAGGGAGGGATCTTACAGATGGTATCAGAGCACTGTGTTGCCTGTAGGATTATGACCCTAGGATTGGATTAGAAACCACTAAGGAAAATTCTTCAACAACTTCCACACTTGTCTTATTCTTCTCGTAAACTTTTCTAATCTTATTTCTCATCTCTATTGATAGAAGGATGCTTTGATATCCTTTAGACTAGAGAGTGAAACATGTAATGTGCCTTGTTAGTTGGACCACCACACTTATCATTATATTTCCAAAATTTTGACTAATTTATATTGAATCTAGGATACTTGTAATATGTATACCATGACTTATGTGTTTGTTTGTCAATGATATGCTTGTGATACTTGTATTGTGTATTTCTAGTGATGTTGTTTCTAACTTTTCTCTATCTTATAAAATAGATGCCTAATGTTACTATCAGCACGACTGAAGAGTTCAAGGGAACTCGTTTTGGCACTCGTCTTATTGAGCTCACTAGCATGCTCAATCTTCCTCTTCCTAGCATCATGGTGCTTCCCCTTACCAAGTTTGAGAGGAAGGACCTTTGGGGCTTCAAAGTTAATCAGCCAGGATGCTAGACTGAGCCTACTACAGAGGCAATCATCTTCAAGTTTATGCATGACGACAGGGAGAGAGGCCTAGAGGTAGTCATGCAGGATTTACTAGCGCGTCTGTTAGGGAGACACTCTTGGGAGATTAGAGGTACTCACTTCCACGCCTTCGGTAGACGTGACGAGGATGGTGAGGCTATTGAGTTCGAGGATGCTGCTAGAGAGACGGCAGAGCCGATTCGTCTATACATCCAGGACCTAGAAGTTCTTCTTAGGCACCTAGATACTGATAGGACCAACGTCATGCTTAGCAATGACGAGCTCCGGGTACAGCTTCGTGAGAAGGACAAGCTCTTCGCGGAGCAAGATGAGATAGTCAAGGAAATGGAGGCCAAGTTTGAGAGTCAGGATAGAAAGTTCAAGAGTCAAGAGAAAAGAGTCCAAGATAGGAACAAGAGGATTCGAGAGATGACTGTAGAAATGGAGGCCAAGGACTTCGAGCTCGAGCATCAGCAGGTGGTGATTGAGAGACTTCGTTCACAGAAGAGGGCTCTTAAAGACAAAGTAGAGGCCTTGACCACCAATGTCGAGGAATACAAGACCGCTATGGAGAATGCAGGTCTTACACTTGTTGATGAGGAGGTTGATGTAGAGGAGTAGTGATGACTACTCATTTATCTATCATTTACCATACCTTTGATTATTGAGTCGCAATGACCATCCAACATGTGGATTGCTTGCTACTGGTGTGTTTGTTTTTCAAACTTGTTGTTTATGTCGTTGAATTATGTCATTTTGATGCATGTTTGGTGATTGTCTATGTGATGTATTGTGCATGTTAAGCATCTATGGGTATCTCATTCTTATCCTTATTGAACACCACAGATGCCTCCTCGACGTGCCAAACCCAACTCGAACAACAACAATAACAACAACAACAATCAGAACAATCCACCAGGTTTTGATATGCTCACTAGATTCCTAAGACTAAGGCCAGCAAAGTTCTCAGGAACTACTGATCCCATGGTGGCCAATGATTGGCTACGCTCAGTGAACAAGGATTTGGTAACTGTTGGCCATACTGATGAGGAGAAAGTCAGATTTGCAGCACACTTGTTGGAAGGACCAGCAGCTACTTGGTGGGATAACTTCCAGATCACCACTCCCATTGAGGATGTGACATGGGCTATCTTTGAAGATGGTTTCCGTACTGCTCACATCTCATCCGGAGTGATGAGTTTGAAGAAAAAGGAATTTCACAACTTGAAGCAGCGCCACCGCAGCGTGGCTGAATATATTGAGGAGTTCAACAATCTGGCGCGTTATGCACCGGATGAAGTTGACACTGATGCCAAGAGGAAGGAGAATTTCCTTGAAGTATTGAACGATGAATTGAACCTGTAGTTAGCTGTGGCCTATGTCCCCACTTATCAGTCTCTTTGTGACAAGGCTGCCATCTTGGAGAGCAAGATGAAACAGGTTGAAAGCAGGAAGCGGAAACACTCTGACAAGCACAGCTCGGGATCGTCTCACAAGCGTTCCCATTATGATGATAGTGGGAATTCTGGATCCCACAAGCATGGAAAGTACAACAACCACAACCACAACCGTCAGCATGACAACAAGCATCACCGTAGTCATGACAATGACAAGTACAAGAATCACAAGAGTGGGTATAAGAACCACCACAATGGAAGTGGAAGTGGTAGTGGAAGCCAGCCTGTCAAGAAGGACCTTAGTCGGGTTGAATGTTTCAAGTGCAAGAAGATGGGGCATTATGCAAATGAATGCCCAGAAAAGAAAGTTGAAGGACCCAACAAGCCCAACCCTTTCCAAAAGGGACAAGTGAACCACATCAATGTGGAGGAAATCTATGAGGAACCTGATGCTGTTGCTGGTAAGTTCAAACTCAATTCTGTTCCAGCATTTGTTCTCTTTGATACTGGTGCATCTCATTCATTCATATTAAGAGCATTTGTTGAAAGAAATGAACTACTAGTATAAACTATTGGATGTACTATAAAAGTAAGTTGTAACATCCCTAAAATCATGTTTTCAAAAATTTCATATCATGCATGCATGCATATCATTTAGGGATCAAATTCAAACTCAAACTCATTTGAAAGAAACAAAGTTTTGAGAGCTATGATTTTATGTGATCAAACAGTAATCAAATGCTACTCTCCAATGAAAGATTATTTGTTTCAAAGCCAAACCTTGTTGCTCTCAGATTGTCTTGCTTGATTGCTAGTGCTTAAACCAAAATTTACAAAACAAATATGGATTTAAAACCATTTTCAAAACTTGTTCAAATCAAGTGCAATATCACTGTTTATTTTGTTTGATCAAAAGGACCAAGATAGTATAGAGAGACCACATGGATTTATGCCCAGAATTATGAGTGTTACACTCTACAAAAATTCAGAAAAAGGTTTGAATTCAAATGGTTTTGAAATCATTTGAAAATGTTTCCTGAAAATCAATTTCGAAAAAGAAAAGGCATTAGAAAACAGCATTGGGCCTGGCGCCACCTTTCCAGACCAATAGCAGAAATGGCCTAAAAGCCATCCCACCCAGGTTTTCCCCCTTCTCTCTCTCTCACTTTGCTTCTGCCGACATCGCCACTAGGCCCGAGGCCAGTCGACATCTTGTTCTCCACCCAGCGTCGCAGACCCCGCCACCCGCTTTCTCCAAGCTGCGTTGATTCCTCGCTTAATTGGCATTGAACTGCTGCATAATTCCCTTGCCCCTCCTGGCTACTTAATCACCTCGCCACCGCGGTCAATTCCCCCCCCCCCACAGCACGCTCACCTTGCCACCAGGCTGCCAGTATTTGCTCCTACACCACCGCAGACAGAGCCAACTCCGGCGAGGTATTCCGGTAAGCCTAGTGCTCGCGCCTACTCCTTGTTCACCCTAGAATGATCCTCTGATCTTTGCGCACCTCCTGATCCTCTTTGTTCATCCGCTTGTGATCCAGAGCGTCGACTTCGACGAGTACCGTGGGCATCCGACGCCGTCTCCAACTATGGCGAGAGATTGAGGTAAAAGCCGACCGCCCCGCGCCTTCTACTTGACACTGTCAGGTTCTCCTGAGCGTTGTGCACTCGCTGATACCCTTGGTTTGTGCTAGCATGGCCAGTAACGTCGCCTTCATCGCCGTCCGTGCAAACCCGACGCTGCCTCCAATTCCGACGAGCCCCAGCAGCCTCTGCAGCACACCCCGCCCACACCAGCAACACCTTGAGCTTCGTCGTGATTCCGCAAGTTCGGTAAGCCACTGCTCGACCCTTAGCCCCCTCTAGAATCACCGGAGCGTCACCGGCAGAAGCGCTGCCACCGACAGCGACCATTCGCGCCACCACTCCTTGGTCAAAGCATCGGCCGCCGTTAGATCTGTATCGTAGGGTGTAGATTAGAACAGGAGCGAACCGTTTTCTTTAGATCTGGCGTGTTGGATGATCCGATGGTGCAGAAGCATGATCCTGAGTGAAGCGGTATTGTCCAATCAGGAGACGTCGCGTGGCTAGGATTTAAATTTAAAAAACTGGATTTGATCTATTAGATATTGAAACTTGTTTAATTCATAACTTTTGATTCCCACGTCCAAATTTGACAAATTTTATATCAATGGAATCAGGAGAGAAAGCCCTTTCCATATATGCAATTTGTTTAATGTTTTGTTTCTGTTAAAATGGTTATTTTACAGAAACATGTGTAGGCCTATTTTGTGTATATTAATTAATTGAGAAATGTTTTAATGTTCAAACAAAGGTTGTTTGGAAAGTTTTGAACTTGTTTATAAATCAGTAGTGTGCACTTGTCTTGTTGAGTATAGAAAATCATCACATATCATATTGCATGCATCCATATATTTTTGCTTGTATTTGTTTTGTATGTGATTTGGTGCTATCATTTTATGTGTAGAATTTGGTGCAAGTAGTGATTGTGATTGTGAGGATTGTAGCTACTCTCCAAACTACCAAGGCAAGTGGTGCTTCATGATTTTATTCCTATGTTTTCAACTTTGCATTAGAAATATTTTGCTAGTCTTGCATGGTTATTTTTGATCTATATGCTATGCTTGGGAAATCCTAGTAGTTGTAGAATTGCTAGAAATATTTCTAAGTCCTATCAATGCCATGCTTAGCCTAGCTGGTAGCAACCAAGGGTGGTTATATATTCATGCTATGAATAAATATTTCTAAGTCTTTCTAAGTCTTTGGACTATGTTTTTGCTTAATAAAACAACTAAGTGAATGAAACACCTGGGTGGAATGGAAAGAATGGGTTATGTTGAGTGGTTACACAAGGCCCATTTCTATGGTTTACCTTGTGTATCTCACTTGTGGAAAGCCACCCAGGAACAAAGGGATTTGAGATGCCATATGTTAAGAAGCTTCTAGTGCAGCCACTTGGCAATATGGGCTCTGCCGGGATCATATAGGTTGCAATAACTTAGCCATTTGGACAGTTGGTGGTAGTGGGATGATAGGTTGGAGCGCGTCCATTTGGTCTAAGGGAAGGCTTCTGAAAGGTCCTGTCTTGGTGAAAATCAAGTCTTCTGGGGAAAGTGCACAACCTCTGCAGATGGAAGAATCTAAGTACTTAGCCATGTCCCTGGTATTGGACAACTTGAGCAACAAGACATGGAAGCTATCAAGAATCTCCTCATCCCAATTTCTAAGTAAAAACTTGTGGTTGAACAAGGGTGAAGGACCCCAATGTCTATTGGTGGTTCCTTGGGAAAGTTTTTGACAAAGAAAAACTTAGTGTTTTCAACTAATAGGCAAAACCTATTTTGAGCAAAGCAAGCCTAAGCTACACTTAGCCAAAATGCATATAGTATTTAGTCCACCAATATTCTACTAAGGTATCACTTGCCAATACTATTCCAATGTATTGACCCACTATGGATGTAACTTGTGATGTTGCAGGATATTCTGATGATGATTAGGAGCCATGAGTCTACACTCAACATGTTTGCCTGTGGCACATGAAGATGAAGACTTATTTATCTTATTATTTATTTGAACTCTTGTATTAGGCTTGTGGCCATGGAGTTGTAAAATACTATGTTTGTCTCTGGAATGATATGTAATAATGACCTTTGTTTCTGTGTACTTCATCTTAAACTGTGGATGCTAGCATTGATCCAGGGACTAGCATTGCAATCACAGGGATCCTTTCCTTTTCAAAGGAGGGATCTTACATAAGTTCTCCTGGCGGAGAAATGATAGTGAACTCAGGATGTCATGATCTAGTCATAGAGTTTCGGAAGTATAAGTTTCCCGTTAATCTGATAATCCTAAATTCCCAAGGATTGGATGTCATTTTGGGAATGGACTGGATGACCAAGCACAAGGGAGTGCTAGATTGTGCCAATCATACTGTCACACTCACAACTCCAGAAAACAAAAGGATTATATTCAAGACCAACTTTGAACCAAAAGGGAGTAAGTTAAATTCTCTTAAGGGGGTTAGCATAGACAATGTGCCAATCGTGAGTGAATATCCGGATGTGTTTCCGGAAGAATTACCAGGAATGCCACCAGATAGAGATGTGGAATTTTTGATAGATTTGCTACCAGGATCAGGACCAATAGCAAAAAGACCATACAAGATGTCAGTTGATGAGTTGAAAGAACTCAAGAAACAACTTGGAGAACAGTTGCAGAAAGGATTTATTCAACCAAGTTCTTCGTCTTGGGGAGCACCAGTTTTGTTTGTGGAAAAGAAGGATAGAAGTCAAAGGTTATGCATAGATTACCGCTCACTCAATGAGGTGACTATCAAGAACAAATACCCTTTGCCTAGAATCAATGACTTGTTTGACTAGTTAGAAGGAGCCTGTGTGTTCTCAAAGATTGATCTCCGATCAGGTTATTTTCAGCTTAAGATAAGGGAGCAAGACATACCTAAGATAGCTTTCACCACTAGGTATGGATTATATGAGTACACCGTGATGCCATTTGGTTTGACTAATGCACCAGCTTATTTCATGAATATGATGAATAAAGTGTTCATGGAGTTCCTTGACAAGTTTGTTGTCATTTTCATTGATGACATTTTGATCTACTCCAAGAGAAAAGAAGAGCATGAAGGACATTTGCGTTTGATACTTGAGAAGCTTAGAGAATATAAGTTGTATGCCAAATTCAGCAAGTGTGAATTTTCGTTAAATGAAGTTGGATTTCTTGGACACATTGGGTCAGGAGATGGTGTAGCAGTTGATCCTGCTAAAGTGTCAGCTGTAACGGAATGGGAATCTCCTAAATCAGTAAAAGAGGTTCATAGTTTCCTTGGATTGGCAGGATACTACAGAAGATTTATTGAGAATTTCTCCAAAGTATCAAAACCAATGACAGAGTTGCTAAAGAAATACAAGAAATTTGCTTGGTCTGAAGGATGTGAAGTCAGTTTTCAAGAATTGAAGAAGAGACTAGTGACAGCACCAGTCTTGTGTCTGCCAGATTTGGAGAAATATTTCCAAGTGTATTGTGATGCGTCTCATCATGGATTAGGTGCAGTGCTAATGCAAGAAGGGAAAGTTGTGGCTTATGCCCCGAGACAACTCAAAACTCATGAGGTAAATTACCCTACTCATGATTTAGAGTTAGCCTCTGTTGTCCATGCACTCAAAACATGGAGACATTATCTTTTGGGAAAGCGATGTGAAGTGTTCACAGATCACAAAAGTTTGAAGTATATCTTCACCCAGAAAGAAATCAACATGAGACAAAGAAGATGGCTAGAACTCATCAAGGACTATGACTTGAGTTTGCAATACCATCCCGGTAAAGCAAATGTTGTAGCAGATGCTCTAAGCTGTAAAGTTTTTGTGAATGGCCTTACTAAGGGAGAGTTGCCAGATGATCTGTGTGCCCAATTTAGAGATCTCAGATTGGAGATTGTGCCTGAAGGACATCTCATGTCATTGGATGTTCAACCCACTTTGTTGGACAAAATCAAAGAAGCCCAAAAGACAGATAAGGAAATTGAAGAGATCAAAGAAAAGATTGGCAAAGTAAAAGCCAAAGGGTTCCATGAAGTCGAACAGGGTACCTTATGGTATGGAAAACATATCTGTGCTCCACAAGATCCGGAGCTTCGGAAACTGATTTTGCAAGAAGCACATAACTCACCATATTCCATTCATCCGGGTAACACCAAAATGTACATGGACATGAAGGAAAGATTTTGGTGGAATAATCTCAAGAAGGACATCGCCGAACATATTGCTTTGTGTGATGTATGTAGTAGAGTGAAAGCGGAACATCAGAAGCCAGCAGGATTGTTGCAACCACTACCTATTCATGATTGGAAGTGGGACAAGATTGGCATGGATTTCATCACTGGACTGCCAAGGACCAGGTCAGGATATGATTCTATTTGGGTAGTAGTGGATCGCCTACCTAAAGTAGCTCATTTCATACCTGTGAAGACAACCTATACAAGTGCCAAGTTAGCCAAGATCTATATGAGTAGGATTGTATGTCTGCATGGAGTACCCCGAGAGTATTGTGTCTGATAGGGGAACTCAATTCACTTCTCATTTTTGGAGGCAATTACATGAGTCATTGGGAACGAGGTTGGAATTCAGCACTGCTTTTCATCCTCATACTGATGGACAAACAGAAAGGACCAACCAGATTCTTGAAGATATGTTGAGGGCATGTGCCCTAGACTATGGAGCCAGTTGGGATGAAAGTCTGCCTTACGCAGAATTCTCTTACAATAACAGTTATCAAGCCAGTATTGAGATGGCACCATTTGAATTTCTCGATGGGAGAAAGTGTAACACCCCATTATTATGGAATGGTGTGGGAGAAAGAAATCTTTTCGGACCAGAACTAATCAAAGAGGCCGAAGAGAAAGTCAAACTAGTTAAGGATAGATTGAAGA
Organism: Avena insularis; assembly: GCA_023614405.1. NCBI lineage: Eukaryota > Viridiplantae > Streptophyta > Magnoliopsida > Poales > Poaceae > Avena > Avena insularis. Next base: position 20,399,724 of record CM042689.1, on the reverse strand, counting down.
TAGCACAGTCCCGACAGAAGAGCTACGCAGATCCTAAGTGTAGAGAAGTCACCTATGAAGTGGGTGATAGAGCTTATCTCAGAGTGTCACCACTTCGTGGAGTGAAGAGATTCGGAGTCAAAGGAAAATTGGCCCCAAGATATGTTGGACCATTCAAGATTTTGAGTCGTAAAGGATAAGTAGCTTATGAAATTGAATTGCCAGAATCATTGTCTGCCATTCACAATGTGTTTCATGTGAGTCAGCTTAAGAAATGCCAGAAATCGAAGAGACTTCTTTGAAGGATACTATACCTTTGGAGGAGGTCCAATTGGAAAGTGATCTCACTTATGAGGAAAAACCTATCAAGATTTTTAAGACTGCAGAAAGAGTTACTCGGACTAAGACTATCAAATTCTGCAAAGTTCAATGGAACCATCATTCCGAAGAATAAGCAACATGGGAAAGAGAAGATGATCTTCAGAAGGACCACCCTCACCTATTTGCTAGCCAATCCGAATCTCGAGGGCGAGATTCACCTTAAGGGGGTTAGATTTGTAACATCCCTAAAATCATGTTTTCAATGCCTTGCATATCATCCATGCATGCATATTCATTTAGGGTTCAAATGTCAAACTCATTTGATAGAATCAGAAGCTCTGAGTGCTTATTATTTTATATAAGCAAGCATTGATCTAATGCCACTCTCAAGTGAGAGAATAATTGTTTTAAACCAAGTTTTGTTTGCTCTTATGTTGGATTGGTTGAGTGTTAAAACTTGGACAAAATTTCCAAAACAAATATGGTTTAAAACCATTTTCAAATCTTCATCAAATCATGTGCTAAGGCACTGTTATTTTAAAAAAATTCAAAGGAACCATGTAAGTCCAACAAGACAGCATGGTTTTATACTCAAAATTATACAGGATTCATTTTGTAAAAGGCCAGAAAGATTTGAAATTCAAATGCTTTTTGAATTCATTTGAAAAAGGTTTCCTGAAAATCAATTTAGAAAAAGAAAAAGAATTAGAAAACACAACTAGGCCTGGCGCTAGCTTTTAGCAGCCCAACAGCATGACCCACGGGATTTTCCTTTTCCTCTATTTTCTCACCATGAATCACAGCACCCAAGCTTACCAATTCCATGCAACCCCACTTTGTCCTCAATCAACGCTGCGCACCATCGCCTGCCATGACTTTCGCCCGCATCGCCGCTTAATTCCCATTGATGCAGCGCGTAATCGCCGCCCTGCTCCTGGCTATTTAAACTCCTCTGCACCATGACCATTTCCCCTCACACCACTCGCTCGCTCCGCCACCAGGCTGCCTCAATTCCGCGTTGCAACGCAGCAGACAGAACCAACTCCGGCGACGAAATTCCGGTGAGCCAGACCACCCCTTCCCTTCTAATTCAAACGAGCGTGTTCCTTGCAACCTTGTGCACCTCCTGACTCCTCTCATTTGGCCGCGCTTGACCCAGGCAGCCATTCCCGACCACCCCTGCAAGCAACAGCGCCGCCGCTCAACTTCGACGAGGAATACCGGTAAAGTCCAAGCGCCCCTTGCATCCTCTCTGACCCTGTCATGTTTGCTACGACCTTGTGCATCCTCTGACCCCACTGGCTCGTGCTAGGGCGGTCTACATCGTCGGCAACAACACCATCTGCAAGCACCCGACGCTGCGCACAACTCCGACGAGGTCCTGCCGCTGCGTCCGTGCGCCCCTCGACAAACTATTGCCACGTTGAGCTTCCTCGTGACCTTGCGAGTCTGGTAAGCCACGCCACACACCCCAGCCCCTCCTGTATTCGCTGGAGCGTCGCTGACAGAGCACCGCCGCCGCGCCACCATCGCTAGCGCCGCCAGACTTTGATCGCTTGATCGCGAGCCGTTAGATCTAGATCCAACGCATCTGATAGAATCACTTAACGAAGGGTTACGAGTTAGATCTGGCCGTGTGATTTCATTTAGATCGTGCGGTCCATGCTGGTCGATCCGTGCGAAACTTTTGTAGGCTTAATTTGAATATAGAAATTGTTTGAAAAATATTTGAAAGATCAAATAAAATCTATTTTGAGTATCTTGGACTTGTTTATGTTTTAGTACTGTTTACTTGTCTTGTTTGGTGTAGAAAAATCATCACATGGCATTTGCATGCATTCATATATTTTTGGTTGTATATTTTGATATGTGATTTTGGTGCCATTATTTTATGTGTAGATTTTGGTGCAAATAGTGATTGTGATTGTGAATATTGTTGCTACTCCCCAAACTACCAAGGCAAGTGGTGATTCATGATTTTATTCCTATATTTTCAACTATGCGCTAGAAATATTTTGTATAGGACTTGCATGAATATTTTGTTAAGTATCTATATGCTATGCTTGGGAAATCCTAGTAGTTGTAGAATGGTTAGAAAATTTCTCTAAGTTAAGATGCTTACCATTGCTATGCTTAGCCTAGCTAATAGCAACCAAGGGTGGTTATATATTCATTGCTATATGAAATATTTCTAAGTCCTTGACTTGTTTTGATAATAAAACAACTAAGTGAATGTTGGGGGGTGACCCCGGATAGGGTCAAGACAGGGAAAGCCAAAAGGAGTTTCCCCGGTCTCATGTCGAGTTACTGGTTGTATCGGCCGAATCATGTAAAGGTCGACCGAGATAAGCATGACCATGACCTTTACCAGAATGGTTGTATGTTATTCGGCCGACGTACGAGTCAGGTCGGCCGGGATAGTCTAAATAAGCCAAAATGCAGGTGAAGGCCAAGCCGAATTAAGTAAGGCAGGGCCGAATAACACGAAGCTTGCAGGAGAAGGAAGAACCTAAGGTCAAACCCTAGCCTCGGTCCAGGAAGAATCTAAACAGAGCCAAGTGCAAAGGACAAGAAAGCAGCGGAGGGAGAAGGAAGTCACGGAGGTGACAGTCCTGGAACCCGAGGCACGCAGGTGGGGCTCTCTGGAACTTTGCCGTCATTAGAAGAGGGACACGGAAAGGAGCTCACCGAGTTACTATATTGGGACAAGCATATTCCTCGAATATGCTTGCCACATCAACCCTAGAGGAGCCAAGGCACCCCTTTATAAGGAGAGGCTTGGGTACTGAGGAGGGGATCAGCTCATTTTCTACACCATTAGGCTTGTAGTGATCATCTTCTTTTCTGCATACAGCTCGAGGAGCACTTGTAGCCCACGAGAGGAGAAATAAAGATCTGTACGTCGGTCACTTGTGTGTAGAATTAACTACATCTTCCCTCCCCAGATCCCTCTAGCATCCATTGGCCCCATACTTTAGCCTACCCATGGCATCTGCCGTGCCACCACCACGCAGTTGGCGCCCACCGTGGGGCCAGCAGCGGTGCTAGCTGGAGTCATGATCCGGACGGGAAACTTCATCCATACTGGCGAGCGCGTTGTCTCTGGCTTAGTCCGGAGATTCGATCTCTGTGACTATGTCAGCGATAACGCAGGCAGCTTCAGGGGAAAAACTCCTCCGCGCAATGGCATCTTCATCAACTTGGGCATTCACCAGATCTACGTCGGCATCGACACCTCCGACATTTATCCTCACCAAGTTATTGTTGCAGGAGAGCCTCCCCTTAGCGCCGCAAACGGTCCGCGTGGAGAACGCCCCGTCGGTAGCGTCGAGGTGATGGTCGCAGCCGGGGTGCAGGCGGGAGCAGCATGCGCCGGATCAAGCAAGGATCCGACGACGGGAGTACAGGTGACCACAAAGCAGGCAGCTCCACCGCCCACCGAGGTAAATCCTTCGGTAGCCAACCTAGCCGAGGTGCTGGAGACAACCCCGAAGGCACCAAGGGTAAGATGGCCACCTCTGGAAAGACCAGAAAATATTCTCCAGGCAACTATAGATAATCTGACTACGCCTGTAGCGCTGATACTTAATCCGGCTAATGCTCAGACAGAATTAGAAGAAACCAGGCAAAAAGTACTGGTAGAGGCAAAAAAGGTGTCGGCATTGCGGGAGTCCTTAAACAGGACCCTTCGAGAATATGCTAAGGCAAATAAGTTAGATGTTGCCCCTGAGCAGGTTGATGAGTTAAGGTTGAGAGGAAAAAACCTCATGAATGATATCAACAAAGAACATGAAGCCCGTGAGGGAGATTCAGTCGATCTAGGTTTGCCGAGGTATAATACCCGAACGAAAAACCTAAGGGCTGCGAATCCCGCGGCACTGGAATTGGAAGGGCTGACCGGTGAAGCCCGGCAAAAACAGCAAGAAAGAGTGAATGAGCTGGTGCGCATTGCGAACTAGCAGAATGAAGAAATGCTCAAGGCAGACCCGGCAAGACCTGGTGCCTCGCGAGTGGTTCATTCGGCTGGTGCAACACCCGCCCTATCTGTAGCAGCAGCATCCTCACCCGGAAACAATGCGCGAAAAGACAGAGTAGTAACTTCGGGAAAAATAAATAAGCAAATTGTTCCATATGATCCGGCAGTAGCCGGAAAAGAAAATGAAAACAGAGGCAATGGAAGCCGAGGTAACAGTGGCGAAAGAAACCTCGGCCGTGCTGATAAAGGCAACGGAAGCCGAGGCAATGGGGATCTCGGAAGAGGAAATCATGAGAATAATATCCCGGCAGAAGGAAGGAGAGATCCGCCACCTAATCCTCAACCGAGATATGAACCTTGGCAGGAAAGAGAAGTAAGACCAGCACGCCACAATCAGGTGAATGAGAGGTACAATGATGGTTATTCAGAGATGGAATATGCGGCTCACGGTGGAAATAACCACTATGGAATGCAGGAAAGAATTATGTACAGAGATTTGCCGTCAAGTGATGCAAGAGTAAAACTGGACCGGTTGTACCGGTCCGAGTTGTTAGAAGAGCAAGGTCCGCCGGGTCCGGCATGTTTTGGACCACGGATCATGGGCGAGCCACCAGTGCCGAACTTTCAGCTGGCAAGAGGCACGAAAACATACAATGGAAGCACCAAACCACAAGATTGGTTGATTGATTATGCCACTGCTGTAAAAATAGCAAGTGGAAACTTGCGATGGGCAGTAAGATATGTCCCGCAAATGCTGGAAGGACCGGCCAGAGTATGGCTAAATAATCTGCCTCCAGGCAGCATCAACTGTTGGTTGGATTTTGAAGAGATGTTTGTCAGCAACTTCACCAGTACTTACAAAAGACCAAACAGGCCGCAGCAGCTAGCCATGTGCAAGCAAAGGTCGAATGAGACAGACAGAGAATTCTTAACTCGGTGGTGTAACCTCAGGAATTCATGCGAGGGAGTTATAGAATCACAAGCGATAGCTTAGTTCGCTCAAGGATGCCGTTATGCCAGTGTCTTGTGGCAGCGATTGCAAAGAGATATACCAACCACTTTGGTAGAAACCATCAGGATAGCGGATTCGTATTCATTGGGAGATCCGACGCAACCAGAGCTGATGTCGGCAGATCATCGGGAGCATCAAGATCAATATGCAAGAGATGCGGCCGGGTCATCAAGGCGCAATGAGTTCAGAGGAAGAAGAAGAGAGGAAAGACCGGATTACAGATATGCCTCCAATCAGGTGGCAGCGGTAGTGCAAGATCAGCTGAGTCACGGAAACAATCAGCGGCAGAAGAATGGTCCTCAGCAATGGACACCGAGGAATGAAGGGAAGAGACAGTGGACACCAGAACAAAAGAAGCAATGGAGGAAAGGCCGAAGTACACGTTTGAGTCCATGTTGGATCAACCGTGTAAGTTTCACACTCCAAACCCAGCCAAGCCAGCCAATCATACAACTCGGCAATGCGCCTGGATGAAAAATGCAATGGGTAACCCGGCGGGCATGCAAGCACCTTCCCACCAGGCACATCAGCAGCAGCAGCCGCAGTTGACTAGAGCAAATGCACAACAACTAATGTTACCCCCTCCTCCCCCGAGGTATGATAACTCGGACCGGAGAGATGCACTGCATCAAGTGATAAATCAGGGTCAGGATGGAAGGACGAACCCAGGAAATAATGGACGCAATGATTACAGGGAACATCATCAATCATATTGCGTGTTCACAACAGAACATCAAGATAGGCAAAGTGTGCAGCGCCGGCATATGGAAGTAAATGCAGTTATGCCGGCAGTACCAAGATATGTGCCTTGGTCAGATCAAGAAGTAACTTGGAGCATAAAGGATCACCCCAAAATAATGCCGAATCTAGGGTCGTACACACTCGTACTAGATCCGACATTTGTCGGACCAAGCATTAATGTCAAATTTTCAAAAGTACTCATTGACAATGGGAGCATTATCAATATCATGTACAAGGATACAATGCATAAACTCGGAATATCGCAAAATATGCTGCAATCCACGAGAACCACGTTCCATGGAATAGTGCCAGGACTTTCATGCGAACCCATTGGAAAGGTTCGAGTAGATGTGTTATTCGGCACAAGGGATAACTGCAGAGCAAAAAATTTGGAGTTCGAAGTAGTGGATCTAGAGAGTTGTTATCATGCTTTACTCGGACGGCCAGCATTGGCCAAGTTCATGAGCAGCTGCCACATAACTTACTTAAAAATGAAGTTGCCCGGACCACAAGAGGTGATAACAGTAGCAGGAGATTACAGGAAGTCGATGGAATGTACCTCGGCCGGATCAAACCTGGCCGAGTCATTGGTGATCGCAATAGAAAAAAGAAGGATTCAGGAGGTAGCGGCTCTCGCTCAGTCGACGCAATTGAATATGCCGGCATTGGCCAACCCAAATGGAAGCGTTTCCTTCTAGCCGACTAAAGAAACGAAAAAAGTCCAGATAGACGAGCAATTCCCAGAACGCACCATCACTATTGGTGCCGGTCTAGATGCCAAATAGGAAGGCGAGCTCACCAACTTCCTCCGTGAGAATCGGGACATCTTTGCATGGTCAACTCAAGACCTGTAAGGTGTGCCGAGGGAGTTGGCTGAGCACTCTCTGCATGTAAGGCCAGGAGCAAGGCCGGTGAAGCAACCTCTCTGCCGCTTCGCCGAAGACAGGAGAAAGATAATAGGGGATGAGATAGCTCGGCTCCTGGCGGCCGGGTTCATCATGGAAGTGCTTTATCCGGATTGGTTATCAAACCCGATGTTGGTAGAAAAGAAAAAGGACGATCCAAATGTAGCCGTCGTATGGCGAATGTGTATTGATTACACGAACATGAACAAGGCATGTCCAAAAGATCCTTTTCCTTTACCTAGAATAGACCAGGTCATTGATTCGACCGCTGGTTGTGAGCTGTTATCATTTGTAGACGCGTATTCTGGTTTTCACCAGATACCGTTAAATCCGGCTGATCAAATAAATACTGCGTTTATTACCCCGTACGGGGCTTATTGCTATCGCACCATGCCATTCGGCCTGCGTAACGCAGGGGCAACGTACCAGAGATGTATGCAAAAATGTATGCATGACCAAATAGGAAAAAATGTACAAGTACATGTAGATGATGTGGTTATCAAAACCAAAGAAAGCAAAACGCTACTGGATGATATTCGGCAGACATTCGCGAACTTGAGAAGGTTCCGAATGAAGCTTAACCCGGAAAAATGCACCTTCGGTGTACTGGCTAGAAAACTACTCGATTTTCTCGTATCTAGCCGAGGTATAGAGGCCAACCCAACTAAGATAAGAGCAGTAGAAAGGATGGAATTGCCGAGATGTCTAAATGACGTACAGAAGTTCACAGGTTGCCTGGCCTTGCTTAGCCGATTTGTATGTCTGCTGGGAAATAAGGCATTACCACTTTATCAACTGATGAAAAAATCTGATAAGTTCATTTGGACACCACAAGCAGATAATGTGTTCCATGAACTGAAGAAGATGTTGGTCACAACACCAATCTTATCCTCTCCATTGTCAAAAGAGCCTATGTTACTTTACATAGCCACCACAAACAGAGTGGTAAGTGCGGTGATCGTTGTGGAACGAATTGAAAATGATAAATCAGTACAAAGGCCGGTATATTACCTAAGCAAGGTACTATCAACCTCAAAACAGAATTACCCACATTATCAGAAGATGGCATATGGAGTATACATGTCGGCGAAGAAACTTAAACATTACTTCGAAGAGCACCCGATCAAAGTGATCTATGAAGCGCCCATAGCCGACATATTGAGCAACATAGATGCAAGCGGCCGAATAGAAAAATGGGCAATTGAATTGTCACCTCATGCTCCGTAATTTGATAGGCGAGATGCGATCAAATCTCAGGTTGTGGCCGACTTCTTCGTGGATTGGGCCAAGGTACAATATGAGCCACCATTACTAGATCCAAATTATTGGACGATGCACTTCGACGGTTCCAAACTGAGAAATAGCTTGGGGCAGGGATAGTGTTAACCTCTCCAAAAAGAGATCAGCTGAAATATGTGCTGGAAATACATTTTGCCGCATCAAATAATGTAGCCGAGTACGAAGCACTCGTCCATGGATTGAAGGTGGCAAAATAGATTGGGATACGCCGAATCTTATGCTACGGAGATTCAGATCTAGTAGTACAACAAGTATCAGGCAATTGGGATGCGCTAGATGCCAATATGGCCTTATATAGGTTCCATGTGTAAAAACTCAGTGGATACTTCGATGGATGTGAATTTCATCATATATCTCGGGCAGAAAATGACGCCGCAGACACGCTGTCAAAACTCGGATCAACCAGGCAATCAATTCCCCCAGGTATCGCCCTAGAGCACCTGAGAAAACCATCAATAACACCATCACCAGAGTCCGAATCCATCTTTATTCCGGAAAAATCAAGAGAAGATAGTATGCCGGTGGAAATTGACAAAGAATGTAACCCGGCATTTCTGAAAGTGAACGCGGCCGATGCACGGATGGATATGGAAAAATCCGAGGTAGTTATGTCGACGGAAAATATGGAAATAGATAGTGAGATTATCCTAGAGAGAATCATACCAACATGGGCGCAACCCATATTTTTCTTCCTTAAAGATGCGACTTTGCCGAATAACGAGGTATTGGCTAGACAGACAATCAGAAGAGCTAAAGCTTATACAATCATAAAAAATGAGCTGTATAAAAGGAGCGTCACAAGCGTGTTGCAAAGATGTGTGGACTCGGCGGAAGGCCAAGAGATCCTCCTAGATATACATCAAGGAGAATGCGGGCATCACGCCTCGTCCAGAGCTTTAGTGGCCAAAGCATTCAGGCATGGATTTTATTGGCCAACAGTGTTGAAAGAGGCCAAAGAACTGGTGGAAAAATGTAATGGTTTCCAGAGATATGCCAGCAAGATACATATGCCATCGTCCGAGTTAAAAACGATACCAATTACTTGGCTGTTTTCTGTATGGTGCTTAGATATGGTGGGACCATTCAAACCGGCCCGGGGCGGGATGACCCACATTTTAGTCATGGTAGACAAATTCACAAAATGGATTGAAGTGAAACCAATAAAAAAATGTGATGGACCCACAACAGTAAAATTCCTCAAAGATATTATCCTGAGATATGGTTACCCACACAGTGTTATTACAGACAATGGCACAAACTTTGCTGAAGGGGCCTTTGCTAGATTCTGTCAAGAAAAACACATAAGACTAGTGTCGCCTCGGTGGCTCACCCAGCATCTAATGGGCAGGTAGAAAGATCTAATGGACTAGTATTGTCCAGAATAAAACCACGACTCGTCGAACCGCTGCAAAGGTCGGCAGGGTGTTGGATCGAGGAACTACCAGCAGTACTATGGAGCCTCAGAACTACCCCAAACAGGTCAACAGGGTATACACCATTTTTTCTGGTATATGGAGCAGAAGTCGTGCTTCCAGCCGACATAATACACGACTCGCCAAGAGTTACCCAGTATACAACCGCTGAGGTAAATGAGATAGCTCGGCAAGATGATGTCGATCTGCTAGAAGAAGCCAGGGAGTTGGCATTATCAAGATCAGCTATTTATCAACAGGACTTGCAACGATATCACACCAAGAAAGTTAATCCAAGAGTGTTTAAAGAAGGAGATTTGGTTCTTCGGTTAGTGCAACGCAGGGCCGGCATGCACAAACTATCACCCCCATGGGAAGGACCATTCATCGTGAGAAAAGCATTGCACAATGATGCATATTACCTAATTGATGCTCAGTCACCAGAAAAGAACAAGGCAGACAAAGCCGGCGAAGAATCGAAAATACCATGGAACATAGCTTTACTTCGTCCATTTTACTCGTAGGAGTCATCTATGGCACGTTGTAAAGTGACGCTTCAGGACGAAGTATCAACTATGTATTAAACCTCGGCACCTCGAGCAATGACTCGGGGACTGCCCTATATTATTTGGCATTTTGGATTATGTATTAGACCTCGGCACCTCGAGCAATGACTCGGGGACTGCCCTATATTGTTTCTGAGTTTGGGTTATGTATTAAACCTCGGCACCTTGAGCAGTAACTCGGGGACTGCCCTATGTTGTTTCTGAGTTTGGGTTATGTATTAAACCTCGGCACCTCGAGCACTGACTCGGGGACTGCCCCATGTTGCTTCTGAGTTTGGGTTATGTATTAAACCTCGGCACCTCGAGCAATGACTCGGGGACTGCCCTATATTGTTTCTGAGTTTGGGGTTATGTATTAAACCTCGGCACCTCGCGCAATGACTCGGGGACTGCCCTATGTTATTTCGAATTTTGAGTGATGTGTTAAACCTCGATTTCTAGAGCATTGACTAGGGAATTGCCCCACAATTGTCCCTTGTTACAGAAATGGGTATCAAACTTCAGCACCCAGAATGATATTATTTCGCTCTCCCCAAATATGGGCTCCGAGATTTATAACTTGGATAGAGATCAAGAACACAATGGTTGAGCCATCAAATTTATAAAGGTCAGGCAATATTAAACGCCGAACTACGGTGGGACAAATGCAAACACACAATCCGAACTTAAGAAATTGAAGGCCACCAAAGCAAAGATTTAAACAAACAAGATCAGTTTAGACAGAATAATAACGATCACCATCATCTGTGCCTCAGTGGCAAAAGGCAAAAGAGGTTCATACCACACAGAAAGTCGCACAATTGTTTCACACACATCATACGCCCGGCATACCGGGGATAAGAAACAACTTAAAGTTTTTTGAACCTAAGGGACAGCGACTTGGTCAGGCACTAGGCGCTCTGAGGTAGACGGCACCTCGGCCGAAGTTGCTTCGCCCTCCACACAACCAGGAGCGACTTCGGGTGAAGCCCGGGGCTGTTGAGAAACATTAGCTTGAGCTTGAGAATGCCCAGTCCCTTTGGAGGATGATCGCGCGTTGCCGTCCCCATCTGAGCTTGCGCTGGAATCACCAGAAGTATCCGAGTCGCCCTCATCCCCGTCCTGGTTGGCCAAATTATCATCAGAGGCATCTTTGACTTCGACATCATCCGCCGGGTTAGAAAGGAAACTCGGCCCTTCAATCTAGTTATGCACGTCCGCGTACTCAACAAGCTGGAAGGCACGAGCTTGTCGACGAGCGATGAATTCTGGATCCTCAACCCAACGGGAGCCAGTGCGCAAATTTATCAAGGTATCGAGCGAAATATCCTCGTACCATGACATAACGACTGTGAGCGCCATATCAGCACCAGCTCGTCCAGCGGACTCCCTCTAGAGATTTAACTGGTTCTGGGATGTCATCAATCTTTCCACCAGTATCTTGATCTCATCAATATCCGGAGTTCCAGAAGTATTCGGCTAGAGAACATGGTAGGCCCGGATGGCTGCCTGCACCAAGTCCCTGCCCATAATCTTCATCGGACCAACGGCAGCGCCGACGGCAACCAAGTAGTCTTACATCGAGTATTCGGGGCTCGCATCTGCGGGGACACCTCGGCGCACACGAGCATTAACCACCGCTCTAGAGCTCACGGGCTTAGCTTCTGGAAAATGGTCTACGCAAAATAAAAGTACTTCGGTCAACAGTAAGAAAGAGAAAAAGATAACTCGGCCACGGGCAGAGGCTTACGATGAATATAGCTCAGCATTCTCTGAAGACCTTGAGCCCAATCACCCTTGGTTTTCTCAAAGCGAGTGATCTCCTCGCTCATCGCCCGTGTCTTGAGTTCGGCAGCCTCGAGGAGTTCTTTATTTTTCTGCAATTGCAGAGCTAGCTGATTCTTCTCTTCGCAGAACTCCTGGTAAACTTTCTCTAACTCAGACTTCTGAGAGAGCTTGAGGGACTCCACCTCAGCGTGCAAGCGAATTATCTCGTCATCTTTATCTTTCAGTTGCGTCGAGTGAGTAGCGGCTTGTTCTAAAAAATGCAGCATCATATCAGGCATGGGTATGCATTCTTGATGTGACGCTGCAAAAGTTTGTAACTCGGCTATACCTAAGCCAAAACGGTTAAAAGAAACCCGGTATAAGTTTCGAATGGAAATCTGTAAAGAAAAAGGGTAACTAACCTTCCAGGGCCTTGACTTTCTTCTCAAGACGGATATTAAGATTGTTGATATTACCTATTCACCAGCAAAATGAGCTAACACATCAAGTCCAAAACAATAAGAACTTTAGGGACAATACAAAAGTTTGTTAACCTACCAGCTTTCTTCACCACGGGAATGACTTTCTCATACTTATCTTATAATTTCTTATGTGCGAAAAGCAGCCTTTGGAATTTGGCAGTCCACTGATCATGCGTAACCTAAGCGACAAAATAGATAGCAATGAGATACTCGAAGCTAAGCCAGATCAGAATCAAGCAAAGCTTAACTCGGACCTAGGTGGCTGGATATTCGAAGCTAAGCCAGATCCGAATCAAGCAAAGCTTAACTCGGACCTAGGTGGCTGGATATTCGAAGCTAAGCCAGATCCAAATCAAGCAAAGCTTAACTCGGACCTAGGTGGCTGGATATTCGAAGTAAGCCAGATCCGAATTAAGCAAAGCATAACTCAGATCTAGGTGGATGGATATTTGAACACTAGGATAGATCCGAATTAAGCAAAGCATAACTCAGTTCTAGGTGGCTGGATATTTGAACACTAGGCCAGATCCGAATTAAGCAAAGCATACCTCAGATCTGGATGATTGGATATTCAAACACTAAGACAAAACCAAAACAGGCAAAACCTCATAAAACTTCCAAACGAATAACAAGTTATTCGTTTGCAAGCTTCGGGGACTAGAGTATATACTATATCATTCGAATGACTAATCGAACGTCAATAAAAACAATTACCTCGTTCATCTTATCACTGTCAAGCACGATCTTGGCAGCTAGATGCAAGCAACTACTGATGTCGGAGAGTTGAAATGGCTGACTGCTTGGATTGCCCTCGAGTTGATCAGCTGCGTTCCAGTTATTGGCATACTCAACCAACGAGCCGAGGTTGTTCCCACTCTCAGTACGAGTCAGGATTTTACCTCGGACGTGTTGTGTAACCACCGCCGCCGCGGGACTCTTGTGAAGAGCGAGCTGAGTATCAGCGGCCTGGGTGACAATGGTCTTAGCAGAAGAAACCCCCTTGCGGAGCACATCAGCAATTGTAGGCTGAGAAGAGCTAGCAAGCCCTTTCTGAGATGAGGGAGGTTTGACGACCTTCCTGGCCTTAGAAGAGGCGTCGGCAGGAGCCGTTACCTTGGCACTAGGGGTGGTGTCTTTGGAAACAGGAGGCACTATAGCTTCTGAGGGCGCCGCGATGGTGATATCCTCGGCTGGAGTTGGAGTTGTGGTAGAAACTGCACGGGCCAAAGGAGTCTCGGGGGAAACTCCGGGGTTCATGATGGGGGCAGCGGGTTCGGAAGGAGGATCAACTGTCCGGGTAACATTGGCATCAGCAGCGGTAACCACGGGTGCATCTTGCCGAGGTAATGTTTGACTCGGAGCAGGAGGAGAGTCCACGCGAGCTGGACTAGGAACTCTGGTGTCTTCTGGAGGCGGAGGAGAAGGCAGTCGAGTAGTATGACTCGTCATGCTTGGACCACTGGGCTTAACAGAAAGAGGAGCGTACCCAGTAACTCCGGGCATAGTTTTACGCTTCGGAAGGTGCTGGGATGACTTTTTAGTTCGCTTCTTGGGGGCGGCTTCGGAGGCACCCGTTGGAGCGGCACGTTTCCGCGAGGTAGCAGGAGGTTGGGAGGCGAGAGGCTCGGCTTCGTGCACCTGACCGGCCTGATTAGCTGGGGAAGTAGAAGCCGGAAATGCATAAGAGATAAGCATTGTGGCAACTACCTCAAGAATTTGGACGTCTTCCGAATCACCTTCCTCCTCGTGAGCCGAGGTCTTGCCACGAGCATGATCCGGAGCGAGGTCCGACTTGGGAACGAACTCCTCCGAGTCAGGTTCCCCGCTATCCGGGGTGTTCCGATCTACGGTCCACAGGAGGGCCAAAACCTCGGCATCTTCAATCTTCTGCTCCGCAAATCTCTGCAAGAAAAGAGACAAAGGAATTAGCATAAGGAATCACAAACGCAATTGGGGGCAAAACATAAATGCATGAATTTACCTCGGGAGGGGGGTTCCCACGGGTGAACGGCTTCAGTCCCTAGGTCCAATCCTCCGGCATCTCCGTCTTAAAGATAGATCGGACACGCTTGAAAATAAGATAATTATCGAGCTCAACTGTTGAGACTCGATTGGGATCAAGGGGTCCGCTCATATAGCAGAGCTTATGCGTGCATTGCTGAAAGGGGAAGATCCGGCTACTGACGAAGGTGGTCATCAGATCCTCGCCATGTAACCCGGCGTGGCAGCTTCTTCAGCTGAATCTCAAAGGCCTCGGCCAGGGCATGGCTCTTTCTGGGATTATAAGTCCAGTTCTTTTTAGAAAGGGGCGATGGAGAAGGCAGGGAGACGAATCTTGTCTTCCTTCCCAGAATTCTTGACATAGAAAAACGATCTATGCCATTTCTTGCATGACTCAAGACCAGCGATGCGAGGAAACTTGGATTTCCTCCGAGGTGTGATGGACGCGGCTCCACACTGGGTAAGCAGTTTCTCGGAAGGTTGAAGGGATTTGTCTGGAACGACATTGGATAGGATCTGGAAGAACTTGGACCATACATGCACGGACGGCCAGAGGCCAAAGTATCCTTCCGAGGCCGAGATAAAAGCGGATAGAGAAGCAATGGCGTTAGCCGGAAGATGATGCGGCTGCAGGCATAAGTACTCGAGGAATTCCCTAGCAAAATCGCTAAGAGGAAGACCGAACCCATGGGCGAAACGGGACATAAAGACGACGTACTCGCCTTCATTAAGAACGGGAGAAGATTCGCTGCCGGGTAAGCGACAGGCTACCTCGGCAGGAATCCGGCGGGTTCTGATTAACCACTCGATCTCTCGACGGGTGACGGTGGAACCCTGCCAGGAGCCCCGCTCTGGGCCAGACGCTGCATCGTCATCCTCGATGAGCGCGCCGCTAACCGAGCTTGACATAGGGTCGTCGGAGGAATCTACCGAAGAGAAACTCGCGACGGAGCAAATCCTAGAGGTGAAGGGCCCCGTCGTGGTCCTAGGCGAGAACGGTGGCGGAGCGGAAAAGGAACCGCCGCGGGGAACCTAGAGAAACGGCAGACGCGTCTAGAGAAAAATCTAGGGAATGAATCCACAGAGAAACTCACCGGCGACGACGCCGGAGGAAGTGCGCGCGGACGAGGTCGACGGAGCAAAGGGATTAGGACCTCGCCGTCGAAGATTCCGACGAGCGCGCGGCCGCAGAAGCACGAACATGCGCAAGGGCGAAAGGAGGAAGAAGGGCAACGGTGAGCGAAGGAGGAAAGTAAATCCCCTAGCCCCGTGCCCCTCTTTATAACCGCGTGGCATTGGTGATAGTGGGATCGTGCGTGCGGGTGATAACCGTGTAGATCGTGTATGCGGCGTAACCGCTCGCGGCTGAGTGGAGCCGCACCGACGGCCACACGACGCAGGAGAGGATTAGGCCTCCTGACCATTGCGGTGCGTGAGGCGTCGCAGTGCCGACGCGACAGGCGTAGTAATCACTGTAGCATTGTCAGCGGAACTGTAGAAGAACAAAAAACTAGAGAAATAATGATGAGTGTTACACGTAGGATGAGGCGTACGCAAGAAGATACACGGATACCTCAAACAGGAGAGAGTAACTCGGAAATAAGGAGAAATGAGTATTGGGAAACTGATGTGGCCCGGCCGAGGTACGGACGGGACCACACCAGCTTCGGGGACTAATGTTGGGGGGTGACACCGGATAGGGTCAAGACAGGGGAATCCAAAAGGAGTTTCCCCGGTCTCATGCCGAGTTACTGGTTGTATCGGCCGAATAATGTAAAGGTCGACCGAGATAAGCATGACCATGACCTTTACCAGAGGGGCTGTATGTTATTCGGCCGACGTACGAGTCAGGTCGGCCGGGCTAGTCCGAATAAGCCAAAATGCAGGTGAAGGCCAAGCCGAATTAAGCAAGGTAGGGCCGAATAACACGAAGCTTGCAGGAGAAGGAAGAACCTAAGGTCAAACCCTAGCCTCGGGCCAGGAAGAATCTGAACAGAGCCAAGCGCAAAGGACAAGGCGCAGAGCAGCAGAGGAGCAGAAGGAAGTCACGGAGGTGACAGTCCTGGAACCCGAGGCACGCAGGTGGGGCTCTCTGGAACTTTGCCGTCATTAGAAGAGGGACACGGAAAGGAGCTCACCGAGTTACTATATTGGGACAAGCATATTCCTCGAATATGCTTGCCACGTCAACCCTAGAGGAGCCAAGGCACCCCTTTATAAGGAGATGCTTGGGTACTGAGGAGGGGATCTGCTCATTTTCTACACCATTGGGCTTGTAGTGATCATCTTCTTTTCTGCATACAGCTCGAGGAGCACTTGTAGCCCACGAGAGGAGAAATAAAGATCTGTACATCGGTCACTTGTGTGTAGAATTAACTACATCTTCCCTCCCCAGATCCCTCTAGCATCCATTGGCCCCATACTTTAGCCTACCCATGGCATCTGCCGTGCCACCACCACGACAGTGAATGAAACACCTGGGTGGAATGGAAAGAATGGTTTGTGTTGAGTGGTTACACAAGGCCCATTTCTATGGTTTACCTTGTGTATCTCACTTGTGGAAAGCCACCCAGGAACAAAGGGATTTGAGATGCCAAATGTTAAGAAGCTTCTAGCGCAGCCACATGGCAATATGGGCTCTGCCTAGATCACATAGGTTGCAATAACTTAGCCATTTGTACAGATGGTGGTAGTGGGATGATAGGTTGGAACGTGTCCATTTGGTCTAAGGGAAGGCTTCTGAAAGGTCCTGTCTTGGTGAAAATCAAGTCTTGTGGGGAAAGTGCACAACCTCTGTAGATGGAAGAATCTAAGTACTTAGCCATGTCCCTAGTATTGGACAACATGAGCATCAAGACATGGAAGCTATCAAGAATCTCCTCATCCCAATTTCCTAAGTTAAAACTTGTGGTTTAACAAGGGTGAAGGTTCACCAATTTCTATTGGTGGTTCCTTGGGAATGTTTTGTCAAAGAAAAACTTAGTGTTTTCAACTGATAGGTAAAACATATTTTGAGCAAAGCAAGCCTAAGCTACACTTAGCCAAATTCATGTAGTATCTAGATGCTAATATTCTACTAAGGTATCACTTGCCAATACTATTCCAATGTATTGACCCACTGTGGCTGTAACTTGTGATGTTGCAGGTTATTCTGATGATGATTAGGGGTTATGAGTCTACACTCAACATGCTTGCCTGTGGCACATGAAGATGAAGACTTATTTATCTTATTGTATATTTGAACTCTTGTATTAGGCCTGTGGCCATGGAGTTTGTAAAAGACTATGTTTGTCACTAGAATGATATGTAATAATGACCTTTGTTTCTGTGTAATTCATCTTAAACTGTGGATGCTAGCATTGATCCACGGACTAGCATTGCAATCACAGGGATCCTTACCTTTATAAAGGGAGGGATCTTACAGACATCCATAAACAAAAGAGCATGATATCAACTGGGTATATATTTCGAAGTGTTGAAAGCATTCCTCGTGACACCATGGTTCTGCTAATCCCAACTTATAAGTTCAAGCATATACAACATAGATGACACAATGGTTCAAGTTTATTAGGGGCAAGAAAAATAAAGTGTGCCATCAAGTTTGTGAGAGCTTTAATCACTAACTTTCACATAACAAGTTTAATTTGGAAGATAGATAAAACAAGAATATACTTGGAATGGTGTAACACACCATTCATAGGAATTTATAGTGGACACTTTGGAATAAATTGATTTCTTGGGAGTTGGATGCATGAGTAGAGCTTACTCAATAGAAGTGGAGGCTAGCAAAAGACTGGGAGCGACCAACTAAGAGAGAAATAATGGCCATAATCATGCAGAGCGACAAAACATTACTAATCAAAGCATAAAGTGGTACCACAAGTCAAAAACTAAATGATCATAAAGGCTATGGTGACTGGTTCATATTCATAACATGGTGTGAGCATGTGCCAAGTCAACCAAAACGAAGCATCAAAGGAGAATACCACAATATTATGCTTTTGTATGCTAAAACAATGCATGATTCTTTCAGGGCACATTAAGCAATCCCAATTGTTTGGAACAAGTCATGATACAGTAATAACCACTAAGCAAAGGGTCAAAACAACATTGAACATGACATGATAAGGTCTAGGCCACGGTCAAAACAAACTCCTTTTGTACCACTTATAAACATGAAGCTTCCTACTCCTTCTCCAACACCAGTCAACTTATTTGAAATAACACAGCAAAAACGGCGGTCCAACCACTTTATTCAAGCAAACTAATAAAACAAAAACCAAAAACGAAAACAAAGACGCTCCAAGAACAACACAACAGTGCATGAAACAATAAAAACAAAGTGTCTAGAAAGACCTGAGACTTTTATTGATGAAGAAGGGGATGAAGGGATACGGGTAGTCTCAGGTCTTAGTGTGTGTCATAGATCACGGGATTACCACTAGATGCGCAGTTGCGGAACTTGATGAAGCGCGTTGAGGCAGTGCAGGCGATCTACGTCTCCTCATCGTTCTCGTCCCACGAGCAGCTCCCCTTGCGCGACTCGTCCAAGCGCTACAGATGCAGCGCCTCCGAGGTATCCACATGTACAGGGTGGAAGCGGCAGACGCCGGACTGCTAGGTCCACGCGTGCAACACAGGCGTGAGGAGTGGCCGCTAGGTGGAATTGTCTAACCCTGGTCAGCACGCCCCACCCTCGCTTATATAGGCGTCCCTAGTGGGCTTCTACATTAGCAGCCCATTAGTAGCCTAAGCCTGGTCTAATTTGGATCCAATCCTCATTAGGCTTCCAGCCCCTTAAGTGTGTGACCCTATAGGTTCATATACGTATAGACATGACATGAATACACTTATTCTGTCAATAGTGGGTAGCGGCCTCTAGCAAGACGTGCCAACTCCTAAACGTATACAATGATCATATAGGACAAACCATCACAAGGTTTAGTAAATGTCTTTCCCTTTGCCTCACGATATTTGGTCTAGCTCCAAGCTGACCTCCCTTTCTCGATACTGTGATTCAGAATCCCTTTACTAGGTTAACTCTTAACCATATGTAGCACGGCCATGCATTTCTGGATCCGATCACTCGAGGGCCCCAGAGATATCTCTCTCAAGTAGAGAGGGGGAAATCCCATCTTGATTGACCATGCCTTGCAGCATGCTTCAGGACAAACCCGAAAGCTACCTTTATAACTACCCAGTTACGGAGTAGCGTCTGATAGCCCCAAAGTATGTTGATCCACATCTCAAGTACATGCAACAATCTCAGGTCTAAGGACAAAACGTACACGATGTGTAGAGAGAGAGATGCAACTAATTGCCAGTCTCAAGTTGGGTCAGTCCAACCCCATGTTCATAACATGTGTCCACATCATTGGTTTGACATCTCCATGTCTATGACTTGCGAAACATAGTCATCAACCAATCAATGTGCTAGTCTAATATTCACGTGTGTCCTCACATGAACTCTGACTAGGGAAAACTCTTAAATAACCATAGTAAAGAGTTTCACAAACAATTCACATAATTTCCAATCAATACAAGTTTCCTGATATGGACATTCAAGGAACATTACAGTAGCCCATGGATAAATAAGAAATATAATCATCTCTATGATTGCCTCTAGGGCATATTTCCTTCAGTCTCCCACTTGCACTAGAGTCAATCTAGATTGTATATAATACCAATTGCTCTTGCGTGCGCCTCATGCACAGGCTGCGGGAGTGGCTTGATAAAAGGATCAGCAACATTTGAGTCCGTATGTATTTTGCATATCATGACACTACCATCCTCAACGAACTCTTGAATCTGATGGTAACGCATGCGAATATGTTTGTTCTTCTGGTGCTGTCTAGGTTCCTTGGCTTGTGCAATAGCACCATTGTTGTCACAATAAACGTCCATGGAATTGGATGCACCTGAACCACACCAAGAGCAATCAGGAAATTCCTAATCCAAACAGCTTCCTTTGCAGCCTCCGAGGCGGCAATATATTCAGCTTCTGTTGAAGAGGAGGACACCGTATCTTGCTTGGAACTTTTCCAACTCACAGCACCACCATTCATGACAAACACATAACCAGATTGCGATCTGGAATCATCTGAGTCGTTAAGGTAACTCGCATCTGTGTAACCCCTTACACTAAGTTCATCCTCACCTCCATAAACTAGGAACACATCCTTAGTCCTTCTCAAGTACTTAAGGATATTCTTTACCGCTGTCCAGTGACCTTCACCTGGATCAGTCAGATATCTGCTCGTAACACTTAGAGCATAGGAAACATCTGGGCGAGTACATATCATTGCATACATGATGGATCCAATAGCCGAAGCATATGGAACCCTACTCATGTGCTCACGCTCATCGGTAGTCGAAGGACACTGAGTCTTGCTGAGTTTAATGTCGTGAGACATGGGCAAGAACCCCTTCTTGGCCTCTTCCATGCTAAACCGTTTCAACACTTTGTCAATGTATGTACTCTGTCTTAATCCAATTAGCCTCCTTGATCTATCTCTATAGATCTTGATGCCCAGAATATATGCCGCTTCTCCTAAGTCCTTCATTGAAAAACTATTTTTCAACGAGGTCTTAACAGATTCGAGCATAGGAATGTCATTTCCAATCAGCAATATTTCATCTACATATAAGATTAGAAATACCAGCGCTATCCCACTTTCCTTCTTGTAAACACAAGGTTCTTGTTTGTTTTTGATGAATCCAAACTCCTTTACAACTTCATCAAATTTGTAAGGTTCCCAACCTTTAATAAGGTAGAGATCCCTGTGTTTACAATGCTAGTCCCTGGATCAATAGCTAGCATCCACAGTTAAGATGTAATATCAAGAAACAAAGGTCATAATACAACTTTATAACCAGGAATAAAATAAATCATTACATCTTACATAGCTCAATTGGCTATCTCATTACAATGCAGCAGAATATAACAATAGCATGGGGTCCTTCATCTTCAAAGTGCCACAGGCAAACATGTTGGTTGTAGACTTGTAATACTATTTAACACACTTCACTAACATCAAACAAACCTGCAACATTATAAGTTACAGCCACAAGGGTCAATACATTTGAATTGTATTGGCAAGTTTCACTACTATGTAGAAATAATTGGATCCTATCTTTACATGCATATTTGGCTAAGTAGGGTTTAGGCTCTTTTGCAGAAAGCAATATAGTTTTATCCTATCTTTTCAAAATAGTTTTAATCTTTTGTCAAATCTTTCTGAACTCCTTGGAAATCTCCAAGTGCTTCAAATCCCTTGTTGTCACCATCAAGTTTTACTTTGAGAAATTGGAATTTCGAGATCTTCCATAGCTTCAGGCCTTAGTTGCTCAGTATTGTCCATAACCGGGGACACGGCTAAGTACTTAGAATTTTGATCTTCTGCAGAAGTTGTACACTTTACCCACATGACACAATCTCGTCTTGATGCCACCAGTGGCCGCTGGATAAGTACTCACCAAAATGGAGTACTGGCAGATCGAGAATGTGACAAAGTATTTCCATAGAAGTCCTCCCAGGACACAATGCTAGCTTGTCAACCAGGCACCAATGTAGGGATAAATTTCCCTTACACAATTCTAGTTAACCTGAAGATGCCAATGCATGGGTCTTCCACTATGTAGTTGACTAAGCCAGAGCCCATTTAGCATGTGGCTGCACACGGAAGCCACTGTACGAGAAACATGTTCAATCTCTAAGTCCCTGGGTGGTTTTCTTCTAGTGCACATACAAAAAGAGATGGCTATATAAACATGGTTCCTTTTGTTGCCACCTTGTCCAATCTTGAGTATCCTTGTCCACCCAGGTGGTTCATTGAGTACTTGTTTTATTATATAAAACATATATCTTTCCAACACTTCATATATTCATATCATGAATCCCATACCAATATATAGCAGGGCTAAGCTTACTACAACTACAATGTTTCCACTAAGGGATATATAAGGGTATCCTATTAGGATTTAGCATAGCATAAAATATAGTAGTCCTTATCATGCATGTTACAAAAATCCACTAAGTGTAATGAAAATAGTAGGACATGGATGATAGTGTCACTTGCCTTTTTAGTAGAGAATGTTGGTTCACTTCTTGATCTTGCAAATATCACACTCTTCTAATTCCACTACAATTCAATCAATCAAACACAAATTCAACTAGCATTCCAACCAATTTATCACACATAAAATAATAGAAACAAGGTCATGCATGCAAGCATGCAAAAGATAGTTTTACTTGCAAAAGTGGTTTCTACTAGGCTCTAAACATTATAAATTTCAAAAGTGGTCATTTACTAAAGTGGTAAAACCATTTGCAAAAGGTTTTATCTATAAGCCATTTTTAAATCAAATCAATATTTTATGTGGTTGAAAATGCTTTTAGCAAAGAAATATTCTTTAAAGAGTTCACCAAATATATTTTAATTCTCAAAACTTGGTGTTTAGGGTCAGAAGGTTTGAATCAAAACATTTCCCAAAGGTTTTACTCAAGATTCAATTCTAAACCAAAATCAATATTTTTATTTGACTAGAAATGAGCTAATTCAAATATTTACTCCTTAACTTCACAAAATACATTTTTAAATCCATAAGTTGGTTCCTATGGTCAGTAGGTTCACAACACACCATTTTGAAAAGATTTCATCTCAAAAATAAATGTAGAACAATTTTTATATTCAAATTATGCCTACACATGTTTCTGCAATTTCAACCAATTTTACAGAAGCAAAACATTAAACAAAGTGCATGGTTGCAAAGTACTTGTCTTGCTGAATCCATTCATATAAAATTTGCAAAATTTGGACGTGTAGAATTAAAGTTATGAATTTTACAAGTTTGCAAATCAAATAGAACATTTTCTGGTTCTATTCAAACAGACCTACACTATCTAATTGGACCGTAACGCTCGGGTTGGATCCGAGTTGTCTGAACCAGTAGAGATCTTATTTAGATTGCATGGTGCAGATCAAGTGATACCCCTTCGCCTAAGTTATAATCACAGCCACTGGATCGATATCTAACGGACGCAATTGCTTGGTCAAAGACTGGCGGCGCTGCGCGGCGGCGAGCGGCGGAGCACGCTCTGGCGGTGTGCTTGCCGACGATGCAGGAAGCAAGTGGGGAAACGGAGGTGCTCACTATGCTCGTGGGAGTGTGGAGAAGCTCGAGGTGTGGTCGTCTTGGCGAGGGGCGCTCAGGAACGGAGGGGATTGCTCGCCGGAGTGTGCGGCGGCGTCGGGCTCGTCTGGATGTCGACGGGGACGGAGCTGCAGGTCATGCCGAGGCAAAACAATGACATGGTTAGACGCGTATGGCATCAGGGATTATGGGAGCATCAACGAGAGGGCTCGGGACGGTCGGAGTTACCGGGGAAGGGTTGCCGGAGTTGTTTGCAGACGGTGGCACTGCTGGTTGTCGTCGTTGCCGACGATTTGGAGTGCGCGCGAGTGAGTGGAGCACACGGGCAGGTGCGCACGGAACTGAGGAGCAGGCTTGCATGCTCTGGGAGGAGAGGGGCGGCTGCGGTTCGCCGGAATTGTCCGGGAACACCGTC
The DNA here is from genome assembly GCA_023614405.1 of Avena insularis. Classification (NCBI taxonomy): domain Eukaryota; kingdom Viridiplantae; phylum Streptophyta; class Magnoliopsida; order Poales; family Poaceae; genus Avena; species Avena insularis. The sequence goes on along the minus strand of CM042689.1, from coordinate 20,375,716 downwards.
GGAGATAGAGGTGGTCGAGCTCAAAATTGGGGCAGCCCGAGGGCAGAGGGTGGCTGGAGATTTGGGGGAAAGAGAGAGGAGAGCGTGGCGCTTATGTGTGCATGATCACCGGAGGAATTAAGCCTGCCAATTAAGCGAATTGATCGCCGCAATCAAGGCAGCAACGGCAAGGGAGACGTGGTCGCGAGTGAGAACGACGACGTGCTGGCGTGGGGTCCGTCTGTCAGCGAGAGTGAGGGAGGGAAAGATGGGGCCAGCAGTCAGCGACTCAGCGGGTGCGCGCGTGGGTGAAAAACGTTTCGCTGAGGGGGGGAAAGTTGGGCTGCGAGTGGGCTTGCTGGGCCTGTTGGGTTGGGTCTGTTTCTTTCATTTTTTTATTCCAAATGTTTTTCCTTTTTCTGTTTGAATATTCTGATTTGATTTCATTTCAAACAATTTAATCACCAAATCAAATCAAACCACCACCAAACTTTAGGTATAGATTAATTCTGTTCAACAACATAGTCCAAGGTCCAAAGTAAAATAATTTTTTATTCTTTTAGGATCTATTAATAATTAAATAAATAGACCTTAGTCATTAATTCAAATAGGATTTAATTTATTTAAAAACTCTATTTGAAATCTAAAATAATACCAAAATCATTTCAGTAGGTTTTATTTGAAAATATAAAACACTTGGAAATCTTATTTAAAATAAATTAACAAGTTTTAGTATTTATTTAAAATGGAAAAGCCTTTACTTTAATAAAATTGGATATTAATAAATCCTCATTATTTTATTTAAATAAACCTTTACTCTTTTTATCAAATAGAAATATTTTATTTCAAAAGTTTGGCCAAGATTTAATTGGCTCTTTAAAATAGCCCTTATTTATTATTTCTACGTTGTTTATGAAAACCATATCTTTCATTAAAAGATCCAAAAATGGTGATTCCAACTATTATAACTTTATTTATTTATTTATCTTTTTAAATCCCTTTAGGATTTTATTTGATCAAAATAGGTTTTGATGCTTCCAATTGGAATCAAAAAGTTTCTTGTCACCCTAAAATTCAACATTTGTTTATTTTGTTTATTTATTTTTTCACATTTCAAAATTTGGAAAATTTTGGGATGTGACAAAATCCAATGTTCCAACTCCGAGATGCTTGCTTCAGCCCATAAATGGACTTTCGAAGTTTGCATACCTTTCCAGCATTGTTTGAATCGACAAAACCTTCGGGCTGCATCATATACACGTCCTCGGTAAGGATTCTATTTAGGAAAGCCGTCTTGACATCCATCTGCCATATTTCATAGTCGAAATATGCAGCAATGGCTAGAATGATCCGTATAGATTTAAGCATCGCTACGGGCGAGAAATTCTCGTCGTAGTCAGCTCCTTGAACTTGTCAAAAACCTTTTGCAACAAGTCAAGCTTTATGGATGTGAACATTTCCATCCATATCAATCTTCTTCTTGTAGATACATTTGCACTCGATGGCTTTAAAACCATCAGGCAGGTCAACCAAGTTCCAAACTTGATTGTCTCTCATGGACTCTATCTCGGATCTCATGGCGATCAGCCATTTCTCAGAGTCTGGGTCCACCATCGCTTCTGCATAGGTCGCAGGCTCATCATTGTCTAACAATAATAATTCCCGCGTTTCGTGGAGCCTCGCCGACCTTCGTGGTTGTGGTGCTTCTATTGCCACGGGTTCCTCAACTTGTTCTGCTACAATAGCATCACTTGTAGAAGCATCCCCGACTGGCTCATCTTGAACTTCTTCAAGTCGCACCGACCTTCCACTCGTTCCCTTTGTGAGAAACTCTTTCTCTAGGAAAACACCGCTACGAGCGACAAACACTTTGCCCTCTTCTCGGTTGTAGAAGTAATACCCTAAGGTTTCCTTCGGATATCCCACGAAAATGCACTTATCTGATTTGGGTGTTAGCTTGTCTGACTGAAGTCGCTTGACAAATGCATCACAACCCCAAATCTTTAGAAAAGACAAACTAGGATTCTTTCCAGTCCACATCTCATATGGTGTCGTAACTACGGATTTAGATGGTACCCTATTAAGTGTGAAAGCTGTCGTTTCTAGAGCGTATCCCCAAAATGATAATGGTAAATCCGACTGGCTCATCATCGATCGAACCATGTCCAACAAAGTTCGATTGCGTCGTTCGGAGACCCCGTTTCTTTGAGGCATTCCAGGCGGCGTGAGTTGTGGAACAATTCCGCAACTCTTAAGATGATCGCTAAATTCGTGACTCAAATATTCGCCTCCACGATCAGATCGCAAGGCCTTTATTTTCTTGCCACGTTGATTCTCTACCTCACTCTGAAACTCCTTGAACCTTTCAACAGTTTCAGACTTATGCCTCATCAAGTAGACATAACCATATCTACTGAAATCATCAGTGAAAGTAATGAAGTAGTGATATCCTCCTCTAGCTGTCATGCTCATTGGTCCACACACATCAGTATGTATGAGTTCCAACAAGTCTGTCACCCTCTCGGGTAATCCCGAAAAAGGCGATTTGGTCATCTTTCCAAGTAAACAAGCCTGACATGTCTCGTATGATTCAAAATCAAACGAAGTTATAAGACCATCACCATGGAGCTTCTTCATACGCTTTTCACTTATATGCCCCAAATGACAATGCCATAAATAGGTAGGACTCAAATCATTAGGCCGAAGCCTTTTAGCACTAACATTGTAAACAGATGCATCATCAAGATTTAAAATAAATAACCCATTCACAATGGGAGCATTAGCCATAAACATATCATTCTTAGAGATTACACAACCATTGTTCATACTCGCAAATGAATATCCATCCCTCATCAAACATGAAGGTGATAAAATGTTTCGACCCATACTTGGAATGTAATAACAATTATTCAATTCCATAATAAAACCTGACGGAAGGTGAAGTTGCATGACGCCGATGAACAATGCAGTAACCCTTGCTTTATTTCCGATGCAAAAATCCACTTCACCTTTCTGCACTTCTCTAGTCCTTATTAGCCCCTGCATCGAATTGCAAATATGAGCAACCGATCTGTTATCAAATACCCAAGAGTTAACATAGGAATCAGCGAGAAGAATGTCCACGACATTTAAAACAAGCGTACCTGAGTGGGAAGTACTCTTACTTCCACTCTTCTTCAAAGAAGCCTGGTACTTGCTGTAGTTTCTCTTCCAGTGGCCATGTTCATGACAAAATAAGCAATCAGTGCCTTCTACAGGTCTAGCCTTTTGCTTGGGTGCAGGCTTAGGGATCGTATCCTTAGCCTTGCCCTTCTTCTTCCAAGAAGTACCCTTTTTCTTGAAGCTAGGCTTGTTCTGCACAACCATCACATGGCTATGCCCTGCACACTTCTTCATGTCACTTTCTGTTGTTTTTAGCATCCCGCATAACTCATTAAGGCCCTTCTCCACCCCATGCATATGGTAGTTCGAAATGAACTGCCCATAGATGGATGGAAGAGACGCCAAAATGAAGTCAGTGGCCAACTCTTGGCCTAGTGGAAAACCAAGATTTTCCAAAGTCTGACTGTAACCAACCATTTTGATCACATGGGGGCCTACAGCTGCTCCCTCTGCTAGCTTGCATTCGACAAAGGACTTGGCAACATTGTACCTCTCAGTCCTTGCCTGACTTTGGAACATGTCCTTAAGTGCCACGATCATATCGTATGCATCCTGATCCTCAAACTTCTTTTGGAGTTCAGGTTCCATGCATGCAAGCATAAGGCAGCTAACCTCAAGAGAATCATCACATGCTCTCTTGTAGGCATTCTTTAGGGAAGCAGATGCATTATCAGCAGGTTCATTGGGGATTGGGGTATCCAGAACCGTTTCCTTTTTATCAGACCTGAGAACAATTCTCAGGTTATGGACCCAGTCTGTATAGTTTGTTCCATTAAGTTTATCTTTGTCAAGAATCGGACGCAAAGAAAAAGGTGATGCAGTGTTCGGTGCCATTGATCTACAACAGAAAACATGCAAAATACTAAGCCATGTAACCATGAAAGAGTAAAACATATTAAACAATTTAATAGCATATACTTCCAGTTAAATCAATATCCCTCTATTGATACTAAGTGATTCAAGATCCACAATTAACAAGTCGACTAGTGAACTTTAGAATCACTATTATAAGACAAGGTAAATCGGTAAGCAACACTTGCTAATCATATCACATATGACTCTTGTTGTTGGGTGACATCTCTATGTCAAAGCTAGGCGCCCAGCCTTTATGCCCCAAGGTCCTTAACTGTTAAGATGACCTTGTCAAGCTCACCAACCCTTATGCATATAGGTATCCAATACAAACTCATCCAGCCAAGGAAAACCGCGGCACCCTAATTTCATAGGCCCACCAACGATTGTACAGGGCATAGGATGGTGCAAGGTTTGGTTGGGAGGGCATGGTTTAACTTAAACTTTGTGAGGGATAGTTCTACTTCTATCATCTAAGCATGCATAGTAGTAAAACATATAAGAATAGCATTCACATAAATGTGACACAATATGGCCCATTTTCTCATGGTGATCTCCATCGCCATAGAACCTGTCCACCATGATGATCTCCATCTTCATGTTCCATGTGATCCATACTCCAAGAGATGAGTCCTCCAAGAACTAATACAAGCTATTACACCTAACAGCTAGTAATCAAAATTACATAGAATTGGGATCATCACAAGTTGGCACATAGTCCATTACAACAATTGACAACACATATGGCTCCAGCTGTGTTGCCCTACTCACGACACGCAGATCATGATAAAATTCATACATGCATCACATACATATATGGGCCATACTAATCACATACATCCTGCGCAAACAAGTTATGCATAGAATCGCATTCTACCGGATCATGTGACCTCGCAGCACCTAGTTACCTTAGCGAGATACAAAAATGTGCTACGACTAGGGGGTCTCCCCCTACAGGGTTTGAAGGGGCAGCGCCCCTTAAACTGTGAAAAATGAGAGAAAGAATCTACACAATTTTCTTTAAGGATTTTTATCGGCAATCAAATTTACCATAAACCGACCATTGTTCCGATCCGATCAAACTCCTTTGATCACGGTACATCGATTTTAGATCTAGGTTCGGATTCGATCAATCATATTGATCTTCGCATCATTCAACAGGATTTATGTGTCACTGTCTACCCCGATGGCGGAAGCCGACCAGTAGGGGTAAGTCGTTCGACAACCTCAGAAACACGATCATGGAAAGTAAGATCATAGATCAATCCTGAACCACCGCAATACAAACAATCACATCATTCATATCAATCTGCATATCACCATATGCAACCATCCCGAACCTATAACTAAACAGCATCGGCTCTGATACTACTGAAGGGATACGGGTAGGCTACACTAGCGCAAATCAAAATTTTCTATCGCGTAAACCAGGATTACTGTTGTCATAGATCACGGGATTACCACTAGACGCGCAGTTGCGGAACTTGATGAAGCACGTCGAGGCAGTGCAAATGATCTACGTCTCCTCCTCGTTCACGTCCCACGAGAAGCTCCCCTTGCGCGGCTCGTCTAAGCGCTACAGATGCAGCGCCTCCGAGGTATCCACACGTACAGGGTGGAAGCGTCAGACGCCGGACTGCTAGGTTCGCGCATGCAACACAGGCGTGAGGAGTGGCGGCTAGGTGGAATTGTCTAACCCTGGTCAGCATGCCCCACCCTCTCTTATATAGGCGTCCCTAGTGGTCTTCTGCATTAGCAGCCCATTAGTAGCCTAAGCCTGGTCTAATTTGGATCCAATCCTCATTAGGCTTCCAGCCCCTTAAGTGTGTGACCCTATAGGTTCATATACGTATAGACATGACATAAATACACTTATTCTGTCAATAGTTGGTAGCGGCCTCTAGCAAGACGTGCCAACTCCTAAACGTATACAATGATCATATCGGACGAACCATCACAAGGTTTAGTACATGTCTTTCCTTTTGCCTCACGATATTTGGTCTAGCTCCAATCTGACCTCCCTTTATTGATAATGTGATTCGGAATCCCTTTACTAGGTTAACTCTTAACCATATGTAGCATGGCCATGCATTTCTGGATCCGATCACTCGAGGGGCCCAGAGATATCTCTCTCAAGTAGAGAGGGGCAAATCCCATCTTGATTGACCATGCCTTGCAGCATGCTTCAGGACAAACCCGAAATCTACCTTTATAACTACCCAGTTACGGAGTAGTGTCTGATAGCCCCAAAGTATGTCAATCCACATCTCAAGTACATGCGACAATATCAGGTCTAAGGACAAAATGTACACGATGTGTAGAGAGAAAGCTGTAACTAATTGCTAGTCTCAAGTTGGGTCAGTCCAACCCCATGTTCATAACATATGTCCACATCATTGGTTTGACATCTCCATGTCAATTACTTGTGAAACATAGTCATCAACCAATCAATGTGCTAGTCTAATATTCACGTGTGTCCTCACATGAACTCTGACTAGGGACAATTCTTAGATAACCATACAAGTAAAGAGTTTCACAAACAATTCACATAATTGCCAATCAATACAAGTTGCCTGATATGGACATTCAAAGAACATTACAGTAACTCATGGATACATAAGAAATATAATCATCTCTATGATTGCCTCTAGGGCATATTTCCTTCAGGGGATTCCCAAGGCATCCCCAAGCTTTGACGCTTGTATGTTTTGAATATTTCTTGGGGTGACACGGGGTGGCATCCCCAAGCTTGAGCTTTTTTCCATTCTTCATCTCATTACATCATTCTTTCCTTACACCTGTAAATGTTTCTTCATACAAAACTTCACACAATCTTCATTAGCAACATTAGTGCATTCAAAAGATAATAGACCTTTGAGTTTAGTTTCAAAACAGCAAAACTTTCACTAAAGACACAAGCTATTGTAGCAATTCCCTCAGAAAGCTCAATTTACCAAAAAGAACCCAAAAGGGAATCAATAAGAAGCAAATGCAAATAATGGCAGAAATCTATCAAAACTATTGGATTATCTCCCAAGAAGTACTTTTCTTTAACGCCTTTAAGTTAGGCACAATAAGCAAGATTCAAGTATTTTCAAATAAACAAGCATTAAGAGCAACTTTTGTTTTAATAGGAGAGGCAAAAGGTGTTCTATACCTTTATTGAATGGGAATTGATATTTAATGGTGCCTTCCTTCAGTTGAAAAGCTTCCATGGGAAGATTTGTTTTGGTTTCAAAGGCATGAACACAAGTGTTCAAGGTTGACCCCCACTTAACCATTACTCATCTTTCCAATCACTTTCCTTTTTGAAAATGTTTTTAGGTAACAAGTACAACTATTTTTTTGTAACTCGCAATCCCTATACAAACTAAGATAGAGACCAACTTAAAACTGAAAGTAAAAACTACTTTGAGATAAATCAAACAAGTGCACACAAGAATATTCACCCACACGCTATTGCTCCCCGGCAACGGCGCCAGAAAAGGTCTTGATATCCCACAAGTATAGGGGATCGTGTGTAGCCTTTTAGATAAGTAAGAGTGTCGAACCTACCAAGGAGCTAAAGGTAGGATCATTATTCTCTCAAGTTCTCTCAACCACTGATATAACTCTATGCACACTATATGTTTGCACTATCTAGGAAATAAAACTAGAGCAACAAAATGAGTACTAGAGAAAGCTTTGCAAAACAATAAGAAAGTAAAGCTAGTTGCTGCAGCAATAAAATACACTAAACTAATATAACCATAAGTGTGCAATAGTGGTGGTAATTGTGGTGGCTTTGTCCATGTTTAATTGGCGAATAAATCGGATTCATTGTCTTCGACGCACTTTTCTATATGGGAGAGGCTAAATATACATGCGCTTCACTACTTAGAATTACATGTACTACTATATGATTGGATTGTTAGCAAACATCCGTAACTACTAACAATGCATTAAGGTTTCCCCAACCATAGCCTTAAGTTAATGGTCCTCTTACTCCCATACGTGCAACATTCCGGTTCGCGTCCTCAGGTTTCTATCACTCCGACAGAACTTCCCCCTTCCTCTTACACATACTACAAACCCTATGATGTTTAATCCATGCGCGCACAAATACAATGGACACCAAAGGACTGTACCATATCAACATACAACTATAATGAACCAAAGACGTTCAACTATTCAATCTAAGAACAAAGAAACTACACAAACATGACATAGATCATAGGATTATAACTTATAGCATCAAACACCATGTTTACATAGGACGGTACAGAGGTGTGTGGGAGGATGAACCACTTCATACTAGGAGGATTAGGTGATGGAGATGGCGGTGAAGATGGTGAAGAGGACGGCGGCGGCGCGGGGGACTCCTTCCCCGCTGTCGGTATCGTGGGGGAGCACCGTCCCTTAGCCCCCTTCCTTCATGGCTTCTTGGGAGCCCTCCCCCATTGAGATGGGATCCATGGGAGAGGAAAAACGTGGCTTTGGTGGCTGCAAATTTGTGGGTAGAGCTGTCTTCCACGAATTAGGTTTCCTCCTTTTATATTGCTTCTCGGATTCCCGTCACCCCATCTTGGGCTGCAGTAAAATCGGGCCTAGAGGGCCCATTTGGACTCGGAATCAGCTAAATTTTATGTCCAGAATGTTTGTCGCGAAATTTCCTACAACTTTGTAGTTGAAGATTTTTCCGTTTGACGTTGTATTCGACCCGAAACGTGACCATATTCAAAAAGAGTTCTAAGACAGATTTCTGAAAAATTCCAATTTGAATCCAACAAGGGTTTCACTTGTATTCTTGATAATTCCTACACATCAAAGTGTAAAACAAGAACATTGTGCACTTTTGCAACTATTAGTAGGTTAGTCCAAATAACTCATGAACTTTATATAAAAAGAAGTGTCAAAAGCATAATAATAGCATGAAACCATCAAAAATTATAGATACGTTATGGACGTATCACTAGGCCCGATCTGTGGCTTCTGAGCTGCTACTCTTTTTGTAGTTGTCAATCTTCTTCCGCGGGAAGAGAAGGAGCGCGTTTCTATTAGACTCAACTGCCTCACCCAACAAGAGTTGGAGGCCAAAGGTTTCTTCTGGATGGATCGTGACCAAGCAGTTGTGGTTGTGACGGTTCAGGATCGTGTCCACCAGGTGCTTCAGGTGTTGAAGGATGCGAGGTCGTCACTCGCATCTATCTGGGCTGTAATGTTCCCCTTGGATGCAGCTCCGTCCAGTTTCTTGGGGTTGTTAGGGAAGTTCCAGAGAGTAGACGCTGTGAAAGTCCTTGTGCACCAACAACTTGTGGCGGGTGCGAAGGCGGCGCTGGCGCTTGTAAGGCTGCATCGTGATTTGGCAGAAATAGCGGCGGGGCCACCTGTTCCTCCGGATGGTATGGCGTGGAATATGCGTCCGCACTATGCTGAAGTGGCTCGCCATGCCGAGGACATCATGGACTTCTTCGACGAACGAACGAACGTTATGCTCCAGCATAGTTGAGTCCTACAGGTTTTGGACAAAGTAATGTAAAATCTGTATAGTTCCGATTGGGCATATTTTTTGTTCCCTTGTAAAGTTTGTAAAAATGTATTTGCACATAGTGCTTTGTTGATGTTGATTTGTGCATGCGCTTTTCGTTAGCCTGACGTCATCAGCTACTCAGGGTGATGCATTATTGTGACAATCGACGAGGTTGTAAGGTGAGGCGAAGCCCCCGAGCATATTTAGGAACATAAATGTACATAAGAGAGAAAAGTATGTTGGCTAAGGAACTTAGCTTTTATTCATTGTATAGTAGGGGATACAAGCTTTGGCTGAATAGCCTTATTGAATGTAAAGGCAACTAAGGGTAGAAGCATCGCAGTTGTGCGATGTTCCAGGGGTTGGAGTATGCTACTCCGGAGTTGATGTCCTTGAGATGGTAGACGCCACCTCGGTGATCACGCAGGATCCTTCCCAGGGTGACTCTAGCTTCAGGTGCCCTTTCTGCTTGAGTCACAAGACAAGGTCTCCTTCGACGAAGGACCTTGGGTGTAGCCGTCTACTGTGGTAGTTGCAGAGAATTTGCTAGTACACCGTCGAACGGGGCGCGGCGATGTCACGGGCTTCGTCCAATGTGTCAACAGCGTCTTCGAGTGTGGTTGTCGATTCGGCCTCGCCGTAAGCAACGACCCGTGGGGCCTTGTGGCGAACCTCGGTGGGTAATATTGCTTCGGATCCGTGCACCATGAAGAAGGGCGTGTACCCGGTGGCGTTTTTGGCGTTGTGCGCAGGCTCCAAAGGACGGAGGGTAGCTCATCTTCCCATGTTCCTTCCAATCGCTCAAGTGCGCGCAGCAATCGCTTCTTGATTCCGCTCTAGACTAGGCTGTTGGCCTTTTCAACCTGCTCGTTGGTCCACGGATGCACCACGGAGGCGTATGTGACATTGATACCAAGTCCTTCGCATAAGTCTCAAAACTCCTTCGAGGTGAAGTTCGTGCCATTGTAGGTTATGATGTTGTGAGGCACTCCGAACCTGTAGACATGGACTGAAAGAACTTGACGGCAGTGGTGCCGATTTGGTTAGTGACTGGCATGGCCTTGATCCAATTTGTGAACTTGTCGACTTCCACCAGGAGGAAGATGTGTCCTCTAGGTGAGGATTTCTGCAGTTTGCCAACCATGTCGAGTCCCCATTGAGAGAAAGGCCAGGCCAGCGGAATGGGCCATAGATCTAAGCCTGGTGCGTGTGGTTTGTATGCAAACCTTTGGCAAACGTTGCACTTTTCGACGATGTCCTTGGCGTCACGCATCGCGGTTGGCCAATAGAAGCCAGCTCGTAGAGCCTTGGCGACTAGGGCGCGCCTGCCAGCATGGTGGCTGCACATGCCTTCGTGGATGTCGAGGAGGATGCTCTTCCCGTCAGTGCTAGTGACGCACCGCTGTAGTACCCCGGAGATGCTGAACTTGTATAGTTTGTTGTTGATGATAGTGAAGGCTTTTGATCGGCGAGCGATATTCCTAGCGTCTGTTAGGTCTTCGGGAAATTGCTTTCTTAGCAAGTACATGACGTATGGTTGGGTCCATGTTTGCTCGATTGCTAGGACCTGCATGAGGCTCACCATTTCGACGTCCGTCTCCGGTCCTTCAGATGCCTCCGTTTTTCGGGTGGCGCACCCCCCGAGTGTCTCGCGGCATGGACTGTGCCCTTGGGAGCTTTGCGCTTGATGGAGCGTTCAAATATTTGTTCGAGGAACACGCCCGGAGATATTGGGGTGCGGGTGGAGCCGATGTTGGCGAGCTTGTCGGCCTCTTTGCTGCTCTCTTGGCCAACATTCCGAAGTTCATAGCCCATCGAAGTATCCTTTGAGTGCATTGTAGAGGTCGTGGTAGGCGATCATGTTGTCGCTGACAGCATCGCAATGGTTCATCGTCTTCTAGACAAATAGGTTGCAATCACCGTAGATGACCAATCGTGTGGTGCCGCAGACTTTGTCCATCCACATGTCATGGAGCAGCGCCTCGTATTCAGCCTCGTTGTTGGATGCGCGGAACCTCATCCGCAACACGTACCTCATCTTGTCCCCTTGGGGGGATGTCAAAATTACTCTAGCTCCGGCGTAGCATTTGGATCCGTCGAAGTGCATCATCCAGAGTGTCCGGGAGCTGGAGCTCCATCCAGTGGACAAAGAAGTCAGTAAGCACCTGCGACTTGATGGCGGTGCAACACTCATAGCTCGATGCCCCATAAGGCTACGAGCCCCGTAGCTTCTCGTTGTAGAGGATGTGTGATAGTGGTGCATCGTTGACAGCCACGTTCTGATGCTCTTGGAAGTAGTGGCGCAGTCACGCGCAGTCATGAATACGCCATAGGTGAGCTTTTGGTAATGGGGGTACCTTTGCTTTGTAGGCGTTAGTACCTCGTTAAGTTAATAGACTGGGCGTTGTATCCCATGGGTTTTGCCGTCTTCAGGTCATTCGACCACAAGGGTCGTGTTGACCACATGATGTGTTGCGGCAATATAGAGTAGCATGGGTTCTCTCCGTTGGCGTCACCAGTACGGGGGATGTAGCGAGTAGGCGCTTGAGGTCTTCGAATGCCTCGTTAGCTTTAGCCGTCCACTCGAACTTGTCGACCTTGCAGACAAATTGGTAGAAGGGGAGAGCCTTTTCACCCATGCGCGACTGATGAACCTGCTAAGCGCCGCGATCCGCCCAGCTAGCTGCTGGTCTCCTTTGACTTTTTCGGCTTCTCCATGGCTAGTATAGCCTTGATTTTCTTTGGGTTAGCCTCGATTCCTCTTTTGGAGATGAAGTATCCGAGCAATTGCCCGTATGGGACGCCAAAGCCGCACTTTTCCGGGTTCAGCTTGATCTTGTAGCGATCAAGGTTATTGAACGTCTCGCGGAGATCGTCAACCGGTGTTCGGCTTTCCTTGGTCTTGAATACTATGTCGTCAACATAGACTTGGATGTTGCGACCAATTTGGCTCTTCAGGCATGCTTGCATGCACCGTTGATAGGTTTTGCCTGCGTTCTTGAGCCCGAAAATCATTGTGTTGTAACAGAACACCCCGAACAGTGTGATGAATGCCGTCTTCTCTTGATCATTGACCTTCAGTCGAATCTGGTGGTAGCCTGAGTAGGCATCAAGAAACGAGAGCCGCTCGCATCCTGCAATCTAGTCGATGATTTGATCGATCCGCGATAAGGGGAAGTGGTCCTTTGGGCAATGCTTGTTAAGATTCGTAAAGTCCACACACATCCGCAGGATGTCCATGGCCTTCTTAGGGACCAGCACGGGGTTAGCTACCCAGGTGCTTTCCTTGATCTCCCTTATGAAGTTGGCATCGAGGAGTCTATTAACTTTGGTGCTAATTGCTTCAGCTCTTCTCTCTGACAGTCAACACATCGTCTTCTTGACCGGTCTTGCATCCGGATAGACATTGAGTGCATGTTCGGAGAATTCCCTGGGAACTCCTGGCATATCCGCAGAACACCAGGTATAGATTTCCCAGCCCTCACGGAGGAATTCAATGAGCGTGAGTTCCTATGCGGAACTCAGGTTGTTTCCGATCAGATATGTCTTGGTGGGGTTCGTCGGGTCGACCTGCACCTTCTTGGTGTTGACTATGGAGTCGAATGACATATCAGAGGCGTTTTTCTTGGTGAGAGTGGGCAATTTGTTGTCTATCGACTCCTTAAGCCTTGCGAGATCCTCATGCATGCCGAATGACTGAGAGATTCTATTGAAGTCTCTGTCACATATGTCAGACTTGGTGAAGCTTCCTTGCAAATGCCACGCGCCCGAGGATGGCGTGGTATTGGGAGGGTCAGTCCACCACCTCGAACTTGAGCCGCTCACGCCTAAATTCTTGGGGGTGCCGAAGATGACGTCAAGCCATATTTTGCCCAGGAGGTATACTCCTTTCCATGGGACGATGCCATGGAAGGTCGTGTCTGATGCCTCCAGGATGCACAGTGGTATCCGCATAGCTGCGAGCATGACTGGCGAACATCAGATTGATGTTGTTGCCGCCGTCCATGAAGACGCAAGGAAGGTATCGGCTCTGGCCCGTTGATTTTTTATGAACAAACAAGATTGCTAGACGGCCAAAATCACATGATCCCCACTCCCTCGCGCCCCTCTATTTCAAATACAGCAAAATTTCTCGCGCCCCTCTGTTTCAAACACTGCAAAATTTCTCGCGCCTCTCCATTTCAAACACTATGAAATTTCTCGTGCCCCTCTGTTTCAAATAAACAATACTAATTAATAATATTTCCCTCTCGGCGGAAGAACCTCCCGCTGCACTTCTCATGCCGCATCTGTTGCATCAGCTATGGTCTCATCCATGCACTCCACAACCACCAGTATTGTTGAATATATGCCCTAGAGGCAATAATAAAAGTAGTTATTACGATATCTTTATGTTTATGATAAATGTTTACATTCATGCTACAATTGTATTAACCGGAAACATTAATACTTATGTGATTTGTAAACTTGTTAGAGTCCCTATTATAGCCTCTTTATAATACTAGCTTGTTGGTTGATAGATGATCATGGTTTCCTGATCATGAGCATTGAGATGTTATTAACAACAAGATCATACCATTAGGAGAATGGTGTGATGGACATACTCCTATAGATAAGCGTAGCATAAATATCAAGTCATTTCAATAGTTCGTTTGCTATAAGCTTTCAGATACACAGTAACCTGATTCCTTCGACCATGAGATCATGCTAATCACCATCACCGGATGGATGCTTTGATGACATCAAACACCACTTCGTAACTGGGTGGTTATAAAGGTGGCATCGATTGTTCAGAAAGTATGTGTTGAGTCACATGGATCAAGAGTGGGATTTATCCATCCATATGACGGATAGATATACTCTGGGCCCTCTCGGTGGAATTTCATCTAGTTAGCTTGCAAGCATGTGACTTGATCACAAGGGATCACATATCACACGAACGAGTAATGAGTACTTATCGGTAACGAGGTTGAACTAGGTATGCAGATATACCGACGATCACACCTCGGATAAGTAAAATATCGCAAGACAAAGGGAAATTGGTATCGTATATAAATGGTTCATTCGATCACAATGTAATCATAGAAATATGTGGGAGCCATATGATTTTCCAGATTCCTCTATTGGTTATTGATCGGAGAAGAGTCTCGGTCGTGACTGCATAATTCACGAACCGTAGGGAGACACACTTAAGGATTCGATGTTGTTTAGTAGATATGGAATGTGAGTAAGAAAACTGAATGTTGTTCGGAGTCTCGTATGGGGTCCGGGATATCACGAGGAGATCCGGAATGGTCTAAAGAATAAGATTCATATAAGGAAAGTCCAATTCTAGAGTTCAGGAATGATTCCGGTGTTTTCACCAGAATGATCTATAAGGGTCTAGAAGGTTCACCGATACGGAAGGGGAAGGGTACATGAATGTGTCATGACAAACTGGAATGGTTGCATCATGTCCTAGGTCACTAGGCTGGGCAAATAAAAGAGAGAAATCAAACTCCAAAATTGAAAGTCAAAAGGCAAGTTTAAAAAGTCAAACTGGGACAATGTTTCCTGGTGGAGGGAGGAGAGGAAACCGCATCTCCCTCCACCGCGCGCCAAGGAGGAGAGGGAGTTGGGGGAGGATTCGACCTCCCACTCCCCTAGATTCCCCTTCCTCTCATAAATAGAGGGGAGGGGCTGCCCCCCAAGCAAAACCACAAACCCTAGCCCACCCAAGCCGCCGCCGCTTAGTGCCGCTGTCGGTCCCACCTCCTCCTCTTCGGCCTCTAAACCCTAGTCTCCGAGGAACCCCTCTACTCCACCTACCCGCTCTAGCTTAAGGCGAAGCCCTGCGGTATCTCCCCTCTAAACTCCGACACCACGCCGTCGTAGTGCTGGAATCGCGAGGAGAGAGCTACAACCTCCGCTGCCTACTGGAACAAGGGAGAGGAAGGTCTTCATAGAGTACCGAACGCAGGATCGATCATGAGCGGCTAACGCTGGGCCGGAAGGATCGTCTACGCAATCTTGAGATCGGCAAGTGAACGACTACATCACCCACGAGAATATTCTCTCATTGACCGCTTTGGAATCTTCGAGGGTGAGTACTCTATCGACTCGTTGCTACAATCTAGTAGATAGATCTTGGCTTGTGTGTGTTCTTGCGGTAGAATTTTTTTGTTTTCCATGCTATGAACCCCTACAAGTACTCTATCGACTCATTGCTGCATCAACTATGGTCTCATCCAACACACCATTGCCGCTTCACCGACATCCAGTGCACCCTATCCAGGTCACCACACCTGGCTTTCTTTCCCCACTTTCCCGTGCACGGTGCCAAATCCGTCAACGACTGCCCAAGATCTGCTTCCACGAAGCCGGCATCCACCCCAACCATACCATACTGGAGCCACGATCCAGTGCACCGATTCTGCCTCAGCGAAGCTCTCGTCCACCACGCTCGAGCCAGCATCGACCGCCCAAGATCTGCTTCCCCGACGCAAATATCCACCACAACCGCAGCACCCTCGGTGACCTGGACGTCTCCCGCGCAGGTACGGATGATGGTTAGGAGACTCTCTAACCATGGTAACCAAATCTCCCAACTCTTTTTTTTGTTTTGTCAGCAGCATAGCAGGTTCAAGCCCATCGCAGTGAACTGCATTTTTTTAATCGTGCTACACACCAAGTCAGTGCGCATGCCTGTTCTTTGTGCTACATAAAGGTCACTAGACATGTTTTCTTGCATTCGCTGCTCTACAAATTTTTAAGTCATGCACGTGTTCTTAACTACTCCATACAACAGTAATTGCCTGTTATTATTTAGTTCTTGCAAAATGTGAAGTCAGTGGAAAATATTAGTGTGGATTCCCTGCTCCATTGTTACTGAATTTATCTGGTTAGGCCTGAGCTATGTTCCTGCTATTATTTTCTCACTGGCATCGTTCTGCTAACATGTAGTACGCATTCAAACTATTCGTACTAATTCAATTATAACTTTATTGTTGCCATCTGGTTCTTCAAAAGCTGCAACACTGACTATTTTCTTTGTCTTTGCTTAGATCTCCAAAAGGAAGATCTAAACATGTTGGTTTGCACAGCCTCTTCTACGGGTTCACAAGCGATGTCATTATTTCCTTATGTGGTGCTAGTTCGTCCTAAGCAACAACATAAGTACCATCTACCGTATATATATTTCATTCGTGGTTTGCCTTCTTGCTCTACAATTTCTTGTATGATGATGTTATAATTTCTGTCTAGTTCATTCTTAGCTACGACAGTAACTGCATGCCATTGTGTAGCTCACCGCAAATTTCAAGTCACCCAACATCTCTTGTATTTTAGGATACACAACTTCTTCCTTATATATTTATTGAAATGACATGGCTAGTTTATATTTGCTGAAATTCTAAGAAACACTGTTTGGCTGCTCAATTCATTTGTTGGCACACTTCTGTAATGCTTGCTTGTCCTGATCTACAGGTTCACAATTAATGCTATTATATTTGGTATCTAATGGTTCTTCATAAGCAAGGACATAACTATCCTCTACTTTATATATAGTTCATTCGTGGATTTCATTCCTGCTCTACAAGTTCTGGTATGATCCTATTATAATTTCTATCTGTTTCATTCTTATAGCTACGATAGTAACTGCAAGCCACTATGTAGCTCACCGCAAATTGTGAGTTACCCAACGTCTCTTGCATTCTAGGATAAAGAACTGCTTCCATATATATTTTGTAAAATGACCTGGCTACTTTATATTTGCTGAAATTTTAAAAAATGCTTTGATTGATTGCTCAGTTCACTGTAGGCATACTTGTCTAATGTTTTTTTCTTGTTCTATAGGTTCACAAGCGACACCATTATATTTCCTATTTTGTTCTAGTTCGTCCTAAGCAACGACGTAACTATGCTCTACTATATAGTTCATTACTGGTTTGCATTCCCGCTCTATAAGTTCTCGCATAATGCTGTTATAATTTTTGTCTGGTTCATTCTTAGCTACGATAGTAACTGCATGCCATTGTGTAGCTCACCGTAAATTTAAATTCACCCAATGTCTCTTGCATTCCAGGATATACAACTGCTTATATATATATATATATATTTGTTGAAATGACCTGGCTAGTTTATATTTGCTGAAATTCTAAGCCACACACATTATTATATTTCTCGTTTCACCATAGTAACACTTGTTTAATGCTTGCTTGTCCTGTTTGTTTGACGTGATGATCAAAATATTTGAACCATTAACTAGTAGTAAACTCCATTTCATCGCTCCTGCCGTATCAGTTAAATGAGTAGTTTGCCTTGTTTGATGTATAAACTTGTTATTACTTAGTTTTAGACTGTAATTATTGATATCGCCACCAAAGAGGGGGCTACAAGATCATGTCTCAAGTTTGTTTTCCAATGTAGATGTCACTCAAAAGGGAGATATAGGTGACGGAGAAAACAAATCGAGGACTGCTATCAACTCGATTGTCAACTGAAATGTTGATTTTTCTTTCCATTGAGTTGATAATATGTAATAATTTTAAATAGTTTACATTTGATGTAATATCTAGACTAATTGCATAGGTCGTGTAGGCATTTAGTTGATGTCGTCCACACATAGTGTGACACCCCCGGGATCAGGGCTAAACAAATCCCAGACCTCCGTCTGAAATAAGCTTAACCTTGAGCTCGAGAATATCCAGTGAAGAATCGGTAATAAGCGGTGCCCTCGACACAAAATTTCTTCTGACAAGCTCATAACTGAGCAGAGGACCAAATTATTACCAGCAGAGGTCACTGACCACAAACATCAAACAACGGAAGGCAAATTATGCTATTAAGTATAGCAAACTTAACAAATGGCCTAAGAGGCCTAAAGCATAACGATGACGTCCCAGCCCATATATTCCAGGCTGCCGGTCGGGAACCCCAAGCTACTCGTCGATGTCGATATAGTACGGAACTCGTCTTCAAGTGAACACTTACTCTGCCAAAAGTATCAACAAAGCAAGGGTGAGTACAGGGTGTACTCTGCAAGACTTATGGCTGGTGGAGTTGTTTTGCATAAAGACATGTTTTGTTTAGAAAACAAGAGGGAGAAGAAGATCGTCTAGTCAGAGTATTTTAAAAGGGGATAAGAGAGAGACGTCTCCAAAATATTGATCATCATCTTTTGATATCCACCAAACATCATCATCTACCAACTAGGATCACCCCCTCGTACCCATGAGAAAGCATCCTTAAGCACACGTTGATCTACCAAGTTTTAAGATTAGGTTATAGTTTTCTATGATCTTAGAATCTGGTCACCAAGCGTTCATAACCGTGAACGCGGCTTTTCGAAAAGATTTAACCCTGCAGTGGTGTACAACTTTACCCACACGTACCAACCGACTCTTAATGCCAGTACATTAGCCCTCTTCCTTGGAAGGCTGGCAGAGGGTGGTTGGCCACAACCTTTACCTTGCTTTCGCCGAGACCATGAGTCACGCAATAAGTATGGTTCCGCCGTAACGGTTCAAATCCCGAAGCCGGTACTTAAAGATGTGAGGCGAGGTTGGTTAACAAGGGCTCCATCGACCCCAAGAAACCCCGTCCACGCTTACCTACCTATTATGAATGCACCAACTTCACCCGGCAAATCTTTCAAAATATTTTCTATGCATATGTAGAATGGAACGCCCGAACTATGTGACTCATGGAATCTACTAGACAAGTTAATCAGGCGAGGGGTTCCCAAGCCCTGTGTGGCTGTACGCTCGTCTCTGTTCCAAAATAAAGAACTCAATTCCTAGTGGTGGTGAGCATGGGACTAGTAAAACCACATCCCACCATGGCCTCCCATACAAGCCTTAGCATGTTTAATCTCATATCACTGATCTCATCTTACCACGTTCTCCTGTCATACTAGATTATCTGCATCTGATACATCATCTGGATGGACCAGACTCAACAGCTATGCATGGCTAAGCAGGACATAGATATAAGCTCTAGCCGTGCACACACGCCAAACCTAGTTATGCTAGGAGCAGTGGATCGGGTAATATAAGCTCAGAGGGAGTAATGCAATAGATAGTATACTCTATCTATCGATAAAAGACCACAGTAGAATCGTATGCAACATGGCAGAATTGAAATGCTTTCGAAATCATAGGAATATATCATGGTGGGGCTATGCTTGCCTTTGCCAGTTGATAGCAGATAAATAGATCTTCGGAAGCCTTGAACTTGACTTGGTTAGAGTTGGTCAAGTATTGTTCATCGATCTTCGACGGTGTTGTCCTCGGGCTTCGATCTCGATCTCGATATCGTATCCTACCGCGAAGAACCAAACACCGGAAAGAGAGGGGGAACAATCAACAATGGCATCGATGCAATGCTCAAGCAAGTATGATGATATGACAAGTTAATTTGTATCTAAATGTAACCCTAAAGCATGCTCGACAACTTAAACGGGGTTCCGAGGGGTGAAAACCCTAATTCGGAGAAACTCCGGAACATATGAGAGGGGTGCATTTGTTCTTCTAATTAAACTTGTCATTTAAGTTGTTTAACAATGCATGATTATAGCTTAGATAGTCAGGCCTCATTTTTCTGAACAATTTTATATATTATTTGCATTTTTCTGACTTATAAATCAAAAGTTATTGAATTTACAATATTATACAAATTTTCAGAAATTATTAAACCATTTAAACTGTTTTACTGCGTCATGCTGACGTCATCTAGGGGGTTTGGGTGTTTCTTACTGGGGCTAAGGCTAGCCCCAGTCACTGACTGATGGGCCCCTAGGGCCACGTATGCAACCACGCTGGCTGAGTAGGGTCAGCGCCACGTCATGGCCACATGGGTGTCACGCAGGCAACACGCCAGCGCCACGTGGGCTCGCCGGAGAGCACATCAGACGGCGGCGCGGGACGGTGATTAACGGCAAAATGGGAAGCGCGAAGGGGTGGGTTCGAACGAGCTCACCGAGAGGGACCTAACCCTGGCGGCGCCGCCTCGTTTTGGTCGCCGGAGAGACGGTGGCGACAATGGATAGCGACGGCAGAGGGCGACGCACGACGCGAGCGAACAACAAAGTGAGAGGGAGGAGGTGGAGGGGTCTAGAGGAACCGCTAGCTCACCCTGAGCGTGAAGCACGCGATGGAGAGGCCAGAGGAGGTCGGTGGCGACGACGCGGCCGATGGGGGTGGTCGTCGGAGGCGGGGAAGAAGGAGCTGATTCGGGCGACTGGGACCTTCCCGGCTCGATTCCTTCTTTTTAACGAGGCTCGATTCGCACGAGCAGGAACACGGTCTTGACGAACGGCGACGGCGCGAGACACAAGCGGCTAGGGTTCGGGTTCGCGAGGGGAACGAGAGAGAGGGGTTTCTAGGGAGAGCAGGAGCGGATGAGAGCAAGAGAGACGTGCTCGGGGAGGCTCTTATCCTCTCCAGAGGTGATGAATGGTAGGGGGAAGGAGGCAGGATCGATGGCAGCGACGATAGGAGGGCTGAACCGGTACGGGCCGGTAGCGGGCCGTGTTGGGCCGAGGGTGGGCCACGGGAAAGGGGAAGAGGAGAGGGAGGCTGCTGGGATATGGCCTGATTGGCTCTAGCTACATTTTTTCCTGTAAAACTGTTTTTCCAATTTCTGTTTTGAATTATCTCTTTGCAATTTGAATTCCAAATCTGTTTTGAACCATTCAAAATTACCAGAGTTTTTGTAAAATATATAAAATAATCAGGGGACCCTATAATCCATTTGGGCTCCACACTTTTGTATTTTTTCAAATATTCAAAACCTTTTGAATGTGTTTCAAAGAGAGGGGAGAAAACTAGGGTTTGGATTTTGATTTGTTTTCTCCAATGCACAGTTTAAATGATGATGCTCATGATGCACAAAACTAACCCTAATATAAGCTTAACTATAAGTGGGGTGTTACACATAGCGGTAGGCGGTACCATACCTGCACTAGCCAGGTCAATTAGGGTATAGTATCGTGATCTCTATTTGCCCGTCTTGTATTAGGCCGACGATGAATAGTACAAGTGCTCACAAGCTCTACCTTCTATGATATCGAAATGGGCTCCAGAAATGCAGAAACTATAAAAGACCATAAAAGTAACGGGACCGACCCACAGGCGAGATTAGTAACAGTAACAGACCAAAATAGTGGCAGGCCGAAACATTAATAGACCAAAAAAGTAACAGGCCGGAACAGTACCAGGCCAGAACGGTAACAAGCCAAAACAGTAACACTAGAAACAGTAAGGGACTAGAAAGTTAAAGGGCCAGAACCTTAAATGGCCAAAATAGTAACGGGCCAGAATATTAGCAGGCCAGGCCAGAAAAAAGGCTAGGATCGTAGCAGGTCGGAATAGTAAGAGGCCGAGTATGCACGAGGCCGGAACAGTAACAGGCCATGGAACTTATCATCTTAGAATAGTAATGGGCCGGAACATGGACCGGACATTTACGGGCCTGAAACGATAATGACCAAAGAGTATATGTGCCATTTGAGCGGTCGTAGCTCTCTGATGTGAGCCAGAAATGTTACGGGCCAAAGGGGCCCATATCGAATAGTGCAAGGCGAAACAGTAACGGGCCCTGCATTTTACGGGCCTTACAAATGGGCCAGCTTCAAACAGTGTCGATCGAAACAGTAACGGGCCCGAAAGTTTGCGAGCCGATGTGGGTAGCGCTAGTGGGCCCATTTGTAATAGTGCATAATGAAACAGTAATGGGTCATGACTCTATTAGGCTCTCTTAATGAGCGGCCCACTTAATAATTATCAGGCCTTGGTTGGGCCTGGCTTCTACCACAGTTTCATTGACAGTTAACGATGCTAACTGGCCGTTAACGGCGTTCGCCATGTGGCAGTTTGCATGATGTCAGCAGTCAACGCGGATGGCGAACAGATCTACAGCGGAATGAATTTCCATGGCTGAATGGTGCGATCCACAATGGTCGAAAGAAAAATCATGGTAGAATCATTTGTGACGGGGCTTCTACCACGAAGGGCATCCATCGTAGAAGGCTTTTCATCCACGAAAAACGGACCTTCAACCACGAAAATCATCCGTTTTAAAAGGACATTTTTCTTGTAGTGCATCTTAAAAATTGCGTGGAACTGGGTTTTTGCATAACCTCTTGATATGGCCCAACCCTCCATACCGCTTGCACTTCCGCTTCCTTGCTCCTAATATCGAACCTTTTTCAGTGAAGGCTTTGATCCTTTGCTTTCTAGGCCTCCCAGGTGGACTCCTAAGTACTAGTGGTTCGAGTTTGAACCCTGGATCGACTATCTCTCAATCATTTTCACCAGCCATAGGTGGTATGTTTTGAGCATAAGTTGCAACAAACTTGTCAACAGAGAAATAATTATGAACATAAATCTCTATTTCAACACCACCACCTCTCATCTTTAATATGAAATGCAGTGCATGGTGGCATGGAAGACCAGTAACCTGCCACTTCCTGCATGAACAAGTCTTGTTTCCAATGTCTACAGTATACCTCCGTTCAGTTTCATGCTTGTCTTCTGCATAAACCTCAGCCAATGTACTAAAACTTCTGACCATCCTTGTTTGTATCGTTCTCATTGCCCTTGTTCTTGCATTCAGTAACAAAACCACCTTTGGAACTATTTTATGGCCTAGAAATTTTCTCGCACAAATTCTCTGCCTAAAATCTATCTTCAGCATTTTACATTGTCTTATTGCATCTAAAAAAATAACAATTACAAGTGACTTCACAATCCTAATCTTAGCATTGAAACTGACTGTAAGATTATTGCAAACATAATCGACTTTGCTTAACTCACCAAACTTGCTTCTGGCCCATAACTTGTTGTGATGTTCTTCGAGGTATTCCTTTAGCTTCGGCACGGTATACAAGTTCTGCATGTAAGTAGCATGCGTGCTTGGGGTGTATGTGTATGTTGATCGCCACAAGTTGTCTTCAAAGGTCTTTCCTTTGAACTTCTTCCTCAAGATAGTAGCGAGGTGCCGCATGCATTCCCTATGCTCAAGTTCAATCCTAGGAAACACAACATCAACAGCATTTAAAAGCCCCTTACATGCACCAGTGTGTATCACCAAGCCTTCAGGGTGACCAATTGCTGCACGTAGTCTCTGCATAAACCATGTACAGCTTTTAGTCGATTCACCCTCAAGAACAGCATAAGCTATGGCAAAAAGCCAATTATGCGCGTCCATAGCACAAGCGGTAACAAGTTGTCCCCTAAACTTCCATTTTAAAGAAGTTGAGTTTATTGCCAAGTATGGCCTATAGCCGTCTAGGAACCCCTTCCAGCATGCCTTCAGGCAGCCAAAACATCTCCTGAAGCATTTCTTATCTGCCTGCTTATACTTGACCCCCCGTGAGACCTTTTCTCTTCCTTTCACAACCTCGTAATCAATTTCAACAACACTACCAAGTGATGTCTTATGTACCTCAGCTTTGAAACTATACAAGATGTGGAAATTGTTAGTCCACTTGCCCTGAATGAAGTCTAGAGCCATCTCCTTCCCATCAAAGACTCTGTGGTAAGGAATCAGAATGTTAAACTTTTCGCTAAGCTTAGTTCTAAGTTTAGCAGGTCCAATGCTACGATCCTGCCTCACCCATTCAAGGGCATAATGGACAAAAATAACCCAAAATCAAAAGGATTTCACGAAATGACCTCTTTGGATAACTATTTCACTGGCACTAACCCTTTGGGTAACGCCCAACAGCTAGGCGCTACACTCTATAGTGTAGCGCTTTTCAGCTAGGCGTTATGCCCCTTGACAGCGTGGCATCGCCTAGCCCCACCCGGCCGTGTGACGCCCAGGCGCTATGCCTGGGGCGAGTAACGCCCAGGCGCTATGCCCAAGGTGTAGCGCCTATCTGCTAGGCGCTATGCTCTAATGTGTAGCACCTAGCAGATAAGCGCTACACTTTAGGACTTAGACTGTCGTGCGCAGCCCCCCTCCCCACCCCTCCCCATTCACTCCCAGCTCGACCCAAGCAAGAATAACAGCAAGGAGGCGCCCCTTCTCCCCTCTCTTCTCCCCCCTCAAATCTTTCACATTGGAAGCTTTATTTGGTGGATTTGTGCCTCTCCCTAGCTACTAGAGGTACCCTCCCTCATTCCCCTCCGTTTTGACCTCTTGAAATCTTTCATTTTGGTTGGACTTGGCTTGAAACCCTAGAAATTTGATTTGGAGATAAATGTTTGGAAATTTGTTAGATTCATTGGCCAATGTTGGTTATAAAGATGTGTATGAAGCATTTAGTTAGGTTTAGGGTTGTTGAAATGACATTGTTTGGTATATTGGAATGTTATGGCTAGGGTTAGGGTTAGGGTTAGGGTTTTCTTATGTAAGAGACGGTGTTTTTGGTAGCTTTATGGTTTGGTAATGTGTCTAGTATAGTTTTGTTTATCTTGTCATGGTTAGTTAATGAACATATTCTCCTATGTGTTAGGGATGGCAAGAATTGTTCATGTTCATCATGTGGACAAGGATGCCTTTTTGAAAGGCAACATAGAACCGGACCCGGATGAGCTAGATATTGTGTTTGAGCGTAGTCCCACCTATGCCGAGGTCTTGGAGCAAGTGAGGATTGAATTCAAATGGATGGACCCATGTGATGTTGTTGAGTTGGAAGGAAGACATAATGTGAGTTTTGGAATGCATATCCGTTGGAAGACCATGCATATCTTCTCTGAGGCTCGTTGGCTTGCATACAAGGAGGTGGTGGCCGAATCACTAGACAAGGCTCTTGAGCTATTTGCCACCAAGAAGGTTGATAGTTCATTGCCTTTGGACTTGAACTGTCGTGCTTCCCCATTGGATAGTAGGAGTCCTCCACCCATGGAGCAAGAGCTATGGATTGAACCTCCTTTGAGCCAAACATTGAGCCTGATTTCAAGACACCAAGACAAAGTGTTGGAAGAGGACAATGATGATTGTGAGGGTGAAGATGATGATGATGTTGAACTCCATGACAACAATGTTGGTGATTTGGAGAAATATATCACTCAATATGACATGGACCCTGAACTCCCGTATTCTCGAGGCTATGCTTCGGACTCGGATGATGATGGCCCCGAAGAATAAGTTGACGAGGAGGGGTTCATGGATAGAGAGGCCGAAATCCACCATACCGTATTGGGGCGGGACCATCGGGTGCCTTTGTTTCGTGATCTTAGTCTCACGGATGAATCCACGGCTAATGGTGGCAAAGGCATAGTGCTTGGACCAAGGACAAGTTCTTACCGGGATGGCAATGAAGTGAATAATGGCTTTTGCAAAGGATCAAGGTTTAAGACCTTGTTGGAATTTAACCAATGGATTAAGGACTTCTCGGTGAAGCATCATCGTCCTTACACGGTCGTGCACTCGGATATCAAGAAGCATTACACGGTGAAGTGCGAGGCGGAAGGATGTCCTTGGATTGTGCGTGCTAGACCATTCAAGGGAGGTCCCGATTGGCACATATCTAGTTGCGTATCAACGCACATGTGCCGAGGCCCGATGGTGGATGGCAAGGATGCAAAGCATGAGCACCGACAACTCACCTCCGAGTTCCTCACTTATAGGCTTTCCAATGACATCGCGTCGTTTCCAATAATGAGCATCAAGCAGGTCATGGAGTTTGTGAAAGCCCTCTTTAACTATGAGGTGAAGTACGGGAAGGCATGGAAGGCTAAGCAAGCCGCATTCAAGATGTTGTACGGCGATTGGGAGGAATCTTATAACCGAATCCCAAGGTTGTTGGGAGCGATGGCCGATGCTAACCCAGGCATGGTTCATGTGGTTGAACCTTTGGGGAACAAGACAAGGATTGTAAACGGAAGAACCGTTCGAGTTTTTGGCCGTGGTTGAACCTTTCGGGAACAATGCAAGAAAGTGTTCTCAAAGGAAAAGAGCAAAAGGAAATGAAGCAAGCACTAGCCAACCAAGTGGTAGCCAACAAGTACCAAGCCAACAAAGAACTAGCCAACAAGTTCCAAGCCAACCAAGAACTATCCAACAAGTCCCAAGCCAACCAAGAACTAGCCAACAAGCTCCAAGCCAACCAAGAACTAGCCAACAAGTCCAAATCCAACCAAGAACTAGCCAACAAGCTCCTAGACAACAAGCTCCTAGACAACAAGGTCCTAGACAACAAAGAGGTCGATCACTTGGGCTTAGAAGAGGAAGAGGGCGTGGCGGTTTTAACCCGTCTAGTATGTTAGGTTACTTGGCAGGACCAAATCCTTATGTTAATAGGTACGGATGAAATATTCAAACTTGCATGCTTATGTTACTACCTACTATGCTTATTTCATTGAATCAATTATTGTTCACATGCATGCATACTTTACTAACTTGTAGCTTTTGTTCTTATAATAGGTATGGCGACTCAACCCAACAAGGGCAATGATGGGGACGGTGTGAACTACTTGGCTATCTGGGCGAATGCTATGAAGGTGGTGGAGAAGAGGAAGGAAGCCGGGAAAGAGAAGAAGAGAAAGGAAGCTGAGGAAGAGAGTAAGAGGAAGGAGGAAGAGGAAGAGAAGAAGAGGAAGGCATTTGAAGAGGTAGTTCAACTTTCTCGAGACTTGGCGAAGAAGAAGGACGAAGAGGACGAGAGAAAGAAGAAAAAGGAAGAAGAAGAGAGGAAGAGGCAAAAGGAGAAGGAAGAGGAAGAGAGGAAGAGGCAAACGGAGAAGGAAGAGGAAGAGAAGAAGAGGAGGGCCAATGCTAGGCCACCTTGCGCCGACCAAGAGGAAAGGCCACGGAAGGCGTATCGTACTTCTGATGCCCATGGGAAGGAGGTTCCTATTTGTTGGTGTGGAACTGATTGCACTATCAAGAAATCCGAAGACTACTTTTCCGATAGTTGGGGAAAGAAGTTCTTCATGTGTGCCAACTACAATCGCTCTCCCGAGCGTAGTCGCAACCCATACGACACTCCACGGGTATGCTCAAAGCTTTTTAGTTCTTCATGTGTCCCAAACTATTCCATATCATATCCTCTAACATGCACTATTTTCTTGTAGTCTCCTCCCCATGCGTGTACTACACTTGGATAGACCTTGAGCAACCTCAATCCAACAAGGCTATCCAAGAGATCGATTTTGCCATAAGAAGAAGGCGCTACCAAGAAGGGCTGCGTGACGAGGAGATGGCGAGGAAGCGCAAGGAACGTAATGACGAGATCTGCAAGAAATAGGAGGAAGAGGAGCGCCAAGCTAAGGAGGCTCGTGCTGCGGAGAGGGAAAGGCTTCGTCAAGCGGCATGGCGTTCCATGGAGGAAGAGGAAGAGAAGAAGAGGAAGGTCAAAGGGCCTATGCTTTAGACTTGTAGACGGAGCCTCGTAGACTATTGAGCATGTTGACAATGTTGTGAACTTTGAGCACTATCGAACTATTAGTATGTAAAGCCCCTTAAGGGCATGAACACCATGTTTGAGATGCTTCTATTCGAGTATGTCATGAACTGCTATCCCTCGTCTTTTATTTGCCTTGTGTCATGTTTGTCTTGTTAAAGTCTCAAAACAGGGAAATGTTTGATCTGAACACAGTTTCAAGGCATAGCGCCTAGCAGAAAGGCGCTACACAAGCATAGCGCCTGTCTGATAGGCGCTACACCTCAGAGCATAGCGCCTAGCAGACAGGCGCTACACTCTGACTTAGAGTTTTCCCCGCCAGCGACCACCCGGTTTGCTCTCTGTATGCTCCTGTTAGTTTTGGGGCAAACGAAATTTGCTAGCATAGCGCCTAGCAGAAAGGCGCTATGCTTAGCGCCTAGCAGGGGGAAAACTCTAGGTCAGAGTGTAGCGCCTGTCTGCGCGCCTATCAGACAGGCGCTACACTCTGAAACAGCACTAGTTTCAAACAACATATACTCAAACAACACTTGTTATACTAGTTTCAAACAACATATACTCAAACTGCACATATACTCAAATAACATCAACATAGTCTCAAACAACATAAACATATTGTCATACATCAACATAGTCTCAAACAACATCAACATAGTGACATACATGAACATAGTCTTAAACAACATCAACATAGTGCCATACATCAACCCATACATAGTCTCAAACCTAGTGCATCATCATCAACATTGTGCCATACATGACCTACTTCCGTCCACGCGTCCTTGGGCCTCGGCCCCTCCTTGGAGGTATCTTCTTTGTCACCTCTTCTTGCGACTCATCTTCATCATCATATCGTAGGCCTCTCGTCCTCCTAGTCGCTCTTGACCTCCATGGCGGCTCGTCCTCGACAACGTTGGCCTTTCCCTTGTTACGGAAGTCGTCCGGCGTCCAGCGATTGAACTGTTTCCTTGGCTTCAGCTGGTATGCAGAACGAATCCGGTACTCCTCCTCAGTCTCATTCTCCATATGAGGCAGCTACATGTAAGATTGTATGGCTATGAGAAATGCATGGGAAACAGAAAGCACTAAATGCATGTAAGGTTGTCCCATACCTCATCTTCCGAACGAATCACCGAAGTGGTGTCATCCTCAACATCATCCTGAAGATGGGCCGACGGATCATTAGTCGACTTGGACCTAGAACCGGACGGGGTTTGTGTACTCGGGATCGCGGCAACCTAGCACGTTAGATAAGCGACACATCTTTTGGGCCGAGCGTTGTAACAAATAACAACATAAGTCAAACCAAGAACATGCCTATCTTGAGGAAGTCTCGCATCCATACCTTAAGGAAGTTTTGTATCATGCCTTCTCCCTTTTTCCCCTTAGGGGCAGAAAAAAGAATCGCCTCGGCATCGTCGGCATATTTCTTTACCTCCATTCTCTACAGAGTCAAGAACAAGAACATGTTAGGCAAGAAAGAGATGAGAGTGCAAGGAAAGTAATGCAAAGGCAACGATAACTTTACCGCAAAGTTGAGTGAGGAAGAAAGCGAGATGTCGGTCCCCTCCCTGACCTGCCGATTGTACTGAGTGTAGGCAAGTTCATCGAACTGGACTAGCTCGTCCAATATTTATTCCTCATAGGACGGCAGGCAAATGGAGACACGGGTACTACCAAGAAACCAATGGATGTAGTTGTTAAATGCAACTGGGCAATGTGCTCTTCCACTATTCCATTCCGTTCGTCGAGCATTCTCCACACAAATGAGGAAATCCATGACGTGCCTCCTATGATGGTGATCCCAATTCTTGATCTTCCTCCGCTTCTCATCCAACCTGAACAACAACAAAGAACCATGTTAGTACCATCCAAAGCAATTGAGCACAAGTTCTCATGCTAACTAACTGATGAAGCTCCTTGTCGGTGTCCTCCACACGGGAGGGTTGCACTGAAACAACCCGAACTGCCTCATCACCCGTTGTGGCATATGAAACTCAACCTCCCAATTGCAAATCAATGGGCCGCACATGAGCCAGAGAGATTGTTCCTCCAAGCACTTCGGGTTAATATCAAACCCGGGAGCAATACCAAACTCGTCCCCACAACCATAAGGCTCCCACTCCACCTGCAACATATCACAAGAACATGTTTGGTATCGATTTTGACTCGTGAAGTAAATATTATGGATAGTGACGTATAGATAAACATCTACCTGCTCGGGCATAATCGCATCAAACTCGTTCGTGTACTTGAGGTACATGGCACCAACATCGCTTGTCATCTCCGATACCACGTCCCACTTGTAAGCCCAAGTCGGGAGGCCTAGAGGGTTTCTATTATACGCTGGCCAAGGATGGTGGCCCACCTCTTTGGGACGCCCAACCGTAAGCTGCTCCTACCCATATCGAGAGAAGAACCATAGCACCACCTATTCCGGCATTTTCGCCTGCCCTACGACAGGCATCGTCTAACTACAAGTGAACAAAAATGAGGTCAGTATAGCATATGTGTGGACTCAACATATACAAATGAATGTAGAGTGCACAGGTGATTACCTGCCGGTACAAGTAGGCAAGAGCGACCGAACCCCAGCTGATATTGCTATCCCAGTTTGCTAGTGCCTTGAGCCACATCCACTGAGCGGTCCTACCTCTGCTGTCAGCAAACAGAGTCCTAGAAAGGACATACCACACGTACACACGATCATGTGTCTCGATCACCTCAACCTCGGCGGGGTTCGGGCATTCCGCAAAGTTCTCCACGATCCACGCATATGCCACGCCTGCTGGGACTCTATCTTTGCTCTTATCTTCAAGTTCTTCAGGATCCATGCCAATAAGTAGCTGCATCGCATTGCGCCACCCATCGGAATCTGTGCTCATACAAAGAGGCTCCCCCGTGATAGGAAGTCCAAAGATCATGGAAACATCCTAAAGAGTAGGAGTGATCTCTCCGGTCCGGAGGTGGAAAGTGTGCATCTCCGGCCTCCACCGGTCGACAAGTGCGGTGATAGCAGCCGCGTTGAGGTTCGGCGTCGACCGTCTCACAAGCGTGATGAAAGGGAGGAGGCCTAGCCGCTTGATGTACTCGGTGTACTGCTCGTCGTACGGCATGTCATTCGAAGACGCGCCATGAGACCGAAGCTTGAGGGGACGAAGCCTCTACATACATACAAGATCGAACATTATGCTTTTTCCAACACAACTGAATCAATAGAAAAATAAAAGCAAAGAATTTCAACCATGGTTTTATTACCATATGCTTCTCCGCCATCAAGTATGCCCGGTGTTGATGATCATAGTAATACTCAAGTAGCCACACCATCCTACATATATATTCCAAATATCAATAAAATATGTGTGGTATGTGGCCATTGTTTCAATTTATACAATAAACTACAAATAATATGGGAGCATATTATTCACACATCCATACAAATCCATATAAAACCATCATACACAATGCAAATCAACAACACACTTCCATTCCCCATCAAATACAACTAATATATAACTTCCAAATAACCAAAAACATACACAAATAGGTCATATTATGAATCCAACTAGACCTAGGGTTTGAGGATAATGTGCAAGATTCATTGGATGAAAGAGAGGTAAAAGGAGGGGATTACCTTGAGGGAGGGATGGGGAAGCAAATCCACGGTGAAATCTCTCAGATCTGATGGATTTGAGGAGTGTATTTGAGAGAGAGGGTTGGAGGAACCACCGGCGCCCCTCTGTCTGTTCTAGCTTCCTGGGAGTGAATGGGTAGGGGTGGGGAGGGGGGCTGCGCGCGACAGACTATGTCTCAAAGTGTAGCGCATGTCTGCTAGGCGCTACACTTTAAGGCATAGCGCCTATCAGACAAGCGCTACACCTTGGGCATAGCGCCTGCAGCGCGCATGGGGCCACACTGGAGGGCCAGGCGGTGCACTGGCAGGGCATAGCGCTTGTTGAAAGGCGCCACACTATAGAGTGTAGCGCCTAGTCACATGCTACCCAAAGGGTTAGTGCCAGTGAAATAGTTATCCAAAGAGGTCATTTCGTGAAATCCTTTTGATTTTGGGTTATTTTTGTCCATTCTGCCCCCAGTCAAGTACTGTAGCAGCAATCCACTTGGTTGTCGCTAGTATAATTTTATCACTTAAAGAAGTATTAGGGCAGTTGTGTTTCTTCGTGTTTACCTTGAGCTGCATTTGATAAAAATAAAAATAAGTCAGAGGACTCATCAGCAGAACAAATATGAGAAAGACCAAAACTAAATATAGTTATTGCAACCTGAAATGGGTGTCCCCCCAGCATTGGAGATGCATGCAATCTCCATTTACACACCTTACTTTCCCTACAATGCACCCTAAATCTCTTTTGGTCGCTCTTTTCAATGATAAATTTGAACCCAACTCTTATTGCATAGGTAGAAATGGCATATCTGCATTCCTCCACAGTCTCAAAGACAGTCCCCTCATCATTGTAGGGTTGTCCCTGTCAAAGTGTATCATTGGCCTGTCCTCGTCTTTGTCATCATATCTGCATCCCATTTCCACATCCTCACATCCTCTTCCTCACCGGTCCCATGGTTAGGCTCATAGTTCGAATCAACCAAATATTTCCTACTCTCCATCCTATCAGGGCTAGCAGCCATATCCGGATATGCTTTCTTATAATCATCATCAACTTTGAGCACAAAATCATCCTGACAGCCACACATTTCAATGTATTCATGCTTCCTTGAGAAAGCATCATCCTCAACGACAGGTTGGGTCGTCACGCTCGATATCGCAACTAGAGGCTGCTATGTTCACGTTCCACAAGGACCGGTATCATTCAGGATAGTCTCTTCCCCAGTATCTTTGTTAACGATGTGCACACACATCAGCATAGTCCTCGTGCCGAGGTGTTTACCCCACATCATGGCCAGAGCCTCCTCAATCCCAACGTCGTAGAAAGTCTGTGAATTTGTGTTGTAGTACCTGCTTACGAATTCATCATGCTGGCCAATCAGAAAATTGCCAAATTGCATGTGCAGGTCACTTAGAGTTATGTCCTCCGCGTCTACTGTCAGCCGATAATCAAATACACTGGTAATTGCGATTCTACCACAAGACAAGGTTTCAGTCTGACACCTATGTCGAATTTTCAAAAGGAATATGGATGTAGCAGACGTCCTACAGTGACCAACGCTGATCATCTCCATCAGCATGGTAATAGAAATGCTAATTGGGAAATATAGAGATGGAATTGCAGTTCTTACCCTTCAGGGAGGACGTACGGCACATTCAATGGGCTCCAGAGCTCCAAAGCTTTGCACCCATCATGCTCTTCCCCTATTTCATGCTCCTCCATGTTCTCTAGCCTTGAAGGGTCCATATCCTCACTCTTCGGCTGGGCAGGACCCATCTCCTTGTTCTCCGACCGCATAGGATCCATTTCTGAGCGGGATCTAGATCAAAGCCACCGTCATTGCACGAGAATCTATTGCTCGCCTCACAATTTTCGTTCCTAGATACGCCTGGGCCGGACGAAGGCAAGGAGACAAGGAAGGGAGAGTAGGGCGGGTAGGGGATGACGGGAGGACGATAGTCCAAGGGGAGGACGAGAGTGTTGCACGACGGGATGGAGCAGCGGCGGCAGGACCAGAGCAGTGGAGCGGAGTGGATCTAAGCTTCGAGCGATAGAATATGGAAAATCGCACAATAATGGGGAGCACTAATCCTCGAACCTGGGATTCCTACTGTCGACGGTCGGGATGGAGGCGCCCTCTAGTCAGTAAAACGCCACGTCATCTTCCCCTCTTTCTGATGGTGTTGCTACAATTCAACGATTGTAGTGGCAGTGGCATAATTGTGGACTAAACTAAGGACACAGTCGTAAATATACTTAAAATAGAACCCTGACCTGGTACATTGCCCGGTCCAGTTACTACCCACGACCTGTATTTATAATATCTTAGCACCCTTATGTTGAGAAGAGAAATAAATATTCAACGGTTAGTCGAACTAGTTTCAAATAACTACACTCTTAGGAAGCTTAGCTATGGCCCCGCCTAAGTACAAGCCGCCGCCACGGCCACCGCCAAAGCTTGGCTATTTGGCCCCACTGAGCCAGTCCATGCGGTTGTACTTCAAGGCCGGTCTCCCTTGCCATCCCAAACGGTTGATTTCGCAGAATGTGCTGCATCTGTGGTGGTGGCGAGGCTGCGACGGTGTCTAGCATGGCCAAGCGAGCGTCATGGAGAAAGCGCGTGGCGGCATATTTGTGTGCTCTGTGTAGGAGAAATAAGGTAAATTCCAAAGCGTTCTTGCGAGCATGGCGTCGAGAAAACAAACCCTCGAATAGGGCGGTGCCAAGGTCGACAAACTCTTGCCTCCATGCCGCGGCGCGGGCGACCTTACCGCAGTGGGGCAATCTGGGCACATGCCATCAGCAGAAAATATGATCCATCCTACGCACCATCGGCGGCCACACCGCGGCAGCGAGCATCCATCTACACTTAGCTTGTTGGAGTGTTCGACAACTGGAGCCGATGATGGGCAACAACTCAACGCCGGAATTCAGGTTCAGATTCATAGGGACCTACGATCCCTGCCACGAGATGCTGGAGTTCACGTTCGAAGAAATCGTTGCGGGGGCACGGCTGTTTGTACTGAACCGGGACTAGTTCAAGCGCATCATCTAGTGCATGAACATTGCAGATCTCTTAAAGTTTGGCGAGAAGGAAAAAGATCAGTTGCAGTCAAACGATCACTGAACTTACGTCCTCTTTAGGCAATTGGCAAGCCAAATTTTATGGTGGAGATCTGCAGTTTCTTCAGAGTAGAATAATTAAGTTCAGACTAACTCAATAGAATGCCTTTTGTAGAGGCAATAGCCCCCTTTTGTGCAGTTATCCCATACTGTAGTATGGAATTAGTTCTAAAGTAACCAAATACTATCAAGATATATCTATTTATTTAATTACTATCAGCGGTTGAATTCAGTTTACTCTCATACTTATCCGAGACAGCCAAGATTCAGACAACATTTTATGAACTGGTCCCGCATGGTTTATTCATGCATGTTCCATATAAAATCACGCATCATCTCGAAAAAAACTCGGTAAAAATTGTTCGAGGCATACAAACCAGCAGCATTTCTTGTATTTTGGATCACTCACTAGCAGCATTTTCCCGGCAACGGTGACATTGATCATTGCTAGCCCACCCTCTTTTCAGGAGGTTAACATTGGTTATTCACACAAATTCATTAGCCACACATATTACAAATTCATTAGCCACACATACTACAAATTCATTAGCCACACATACTACGAATTCATTAGCCATACACTACAAATTCAGTAGCCACACATACTACAGCAGTTCAAACTATTACATAAGCTAGCTCCAGGCGTACTACGTGATCCACTCTCAAGTCAACAATCTTTTAGATTCAAAGCTCTGTCTTCACTCGTGGGAAATCAGAACCACCAGCTTGTCCACTCTCGGTCCCCCCACCGAAACTGTGCGCTCCGTCGCGGAACGGTGGTGGTCATGTGCCATCGATCCTTCCAGGCCAACACTGCAGGCGGCGAGGACGCTTTCTGGCCGCCTCGTCGGGGTCCTAAATGCCATGTATCGGTTCTAGAACCTCTTGCAGGTGGATGATCACCAGGTGCTTCCAGCAAAGTTGTTGTCTTGCCCTGCTTGGAATCTCCACCTCGTACATCTTAGGAACGATGTCTGGATCTTTCAGCCACGTCTTTACCTCAATGATCCATCTGTTTCTCGGTGGCACAATCTCCACCAACTCTCCGCCAAGGCTACTGACAACCTGCTTGGGAGCCGGAGGCCCTCAAGCATCCAAAGGGAGGTCGTCAAAGCCGAGTTTAGAAAAGAAGCAAAGTTGTCCCAAGCGATCGTCCCACCCACAAGCGCGATGCCAACGCATGAAGCTCATTTTCTCCCCACAGCAGTCGAACGAATGGGAAGAATGCAGAACGCGCTCGCTATCGGATCTGTGCGCGAACCGGACAAAGAAATCGAATGGCGGCACGCATACCTCAATATTGACCAGTTTTCATCTGATACCAAAACAAGACCCAAAAGCCGATAGCAAGTCTATCGGTGACATGGCGGGACGCATGCCTAGCATGGTGGCCATGAGAGTGTTCTCGTCGAACTCATATTCCAGGGCTACCATGCCTAGGGTGCACGACAACATGCAACCGCCCAAGTTCGGTCGCCGGTCCAGATTTCCCGGCCAAAAGCGCTCCGTCGTGCAAGAAGGTCTAGGCAGTGGCGAGAGGCTAGGCTAGGGACACGAAGCTCCGACACGGCGACTAGGAAAAACGAGGCGAGGGATACGGCGGAGAGCTTTGATTAAGGGCATGGGAGGTTGATTAGCCATGGCAGGAACTCAAGGAGAGCAAGGGCGAGCTCCGATCTGGAGACTAGTGGCCAGAGCTAAGCAAGGTAATGGAGAGGGGAATAATAGGGGAGAAGAGCAGAGCATAGAAGAAGATCTAGTCCTCACAGGGGTAAACCAGTCCATGATCGCAAAGGATAATGGGGAATACTGATAGGGAGGGGCTTGAAGAGTTGACCTAATGGCGGGATTTGAGTTCAGCCGTTTTTTAGAGGTTCAAATGATCGTTTGGCCATTAGATTTGTATTCACTCCCATTTGGCCCCTCTCGACAATTGGCGAAGCTACTATAGCCCCTCTGCAAGATTACACGCAACTCGGACCCCGTGATGCCTTGGTGTCTGAACTTTCAGGCCGCATATTAAAAACCTTAGGCAAGGAGCACCAAGTGTGCAGATTGAAGAAGAGCTTGTATGGCTTGAAACAAGCTCCTCGGTAGTGGTATAAGAAGTTCGAGTCATTTATGACTGATCTTGGATACCATAAAGCACAACCTAATCATTGTGTATTTATGAAGAGGTACGCCGAGGGTGACTTCATTATTCTCTTGCTATATGTCGATGACATGGTG
Source organism: Avena insularis (assembly GCA_023614405.1). Lineage (NCBI taxonomy): Eukaryota > Viridiplantae > Streptophyta > Magnoliopsida > Poales > Poaceae > Avena > Avena insularis. The sequence goes on along the minus strand of CM042689.1, from coordinate 20,338,908 downwards.
ATTGTCGGAAATGGCACAAAGTGGATTGCTCTCCTCAAGAAGGCATTGAGTAAATCATTTTCCATGAAGGATTTAGGACCAGCTAAACAAATACTTGGCATTAAAATCTCCCGTGATAGATCAAAGAAGCTGCTTTGGCTCTCACAGGAACGATACATTGAGAAGGTGCTTGAAAGGTTCAACATGAAAGACACAAGGTCTGTTACCTCTCCACTTGCATGCCATCAAAAACTGAGTTCAGAACAATGTTCTAGCAGCAAGAAGGAGAAAGAAGAAATGAGTAAATTACCATACCAATCCGTTGTGGGCAGTTTGATGTATTCCATGGTGTTCACTAGGCCTGATATTGCCTATGCAGTTGGAGTTGTTAGCCGGTTCATGACAAATCCAGGGGAAGCTCACTGGAATGCAATGAAGTGGATTCTCAGGTATCTCAAAGGTACTTCTAGATCGTGCTTATGCTTTGGAGCGGTGATCCTATATTGCAAGGCTATACAGATGTGGATTCTAGGAAGTCTACCTCTGGATATTTGATGACTTATGCAGGGGGAGCAGTGTCATGGCAATCAAGGTTGTAGAAATGCATACCACAATCAACCACAGATGCTGAGTACATAGCAGCGGTTGATGCTTGCAAGGAAGTGCTATGGATGAAGAACTTCTTGCAAGAGAATTACATTATGTTTTGCAATATCCAGAGCGCTACCCATCTTGCCAAGAATCCAAGTTTCCACTCTCGAACCAAGCACATTGATGTGAGGTATCATTGGATTCGAGATGTTGTGAGTTCCAAGTTGCTGAAACTTGAGAAGATCCATACCGATAAGAATGGCTTGGATATGATGACCAAGATATTGCCAAGTGAGAAGTTCCTTGCAAGGCAACGGGCATGGCGGTGCCTCCCACATGAGTCATATGGGGGAGAATGTTGGGTATCCTCCTCATGTGGGCTGTGAGGAGATGGCCTTATGAAGCCTTTCAGGCGGCCTAAACAGGTGCAAGAGCCCACCAACATTTAGGGTTATGACCAAGGGTCATTTTGGACATTGCATATGAGGGAGGGGGAAGATAAGCCTCCCATCCAGCCACCACAAGGTGGAGTAACGAAAATCCAGGTGAGCCTCCATTGGAGAAGAAAACCAAGGGAGAAGGGAAAAAGGAGAAGTTGAAGGAAGAAGCTAAATCAAGCACCGAGCTCTACCCACAAGATTGTGAAGACCCAGATCTACTATCTTGTCTCCTTCAAGATGTGGTTCCACCACATTTGGTGAGATTTGTCCGATCCCTAGCTCTTGTGCCCCAAATCTTGTTGTTGGTACCATAGATCCGTGTGTATCTTGATGTATGAGATCATCTAGTGCTCTCTAGAGAAGAACAAGTTGTATCCCCATTTGATAATAGTGGAAGAAGATTTTGGTGACTTCGGTCCGTGGTTTTTCCTCTCAAGTTGAGAGGTTTCCACGTAAAAAGAATTGGTGTCCATGTATGTTGATTTGCTGCTGCAGCTACTATTCTAAGAACTACTCTCCTTAGCATAGACATTGTCTAGGGTCAAGAGAGAGCTTCTCGGGATCTTATTTTCTCCATATATGTTTGATGCATATGTTTCCTTCTGTGAAGAGCAACGATCCGTGTGTTAGCATATAAGTGGTGCTAAAGTTTACACTAATTCCACTGCGTATTTTCATATCACAATTAAAAATGTGCTAATCACAATTAAGGGATAACCGACCACTATCTCGGTAATTTCCAGAACAATTATTTTCCTCTTGGTAGTGAATTATATTAAAATCCTCTCCAAATAATAAAGGTAGTGACAGGGATATACCCTATGGGTGCCCTACATTGGTATACCCGGTCCAGCCCAAGGAAGGCCCACGTGAAGATCGGCGGCCCAAGAAGATTTCGGATGGCCCAAGCCCATTGAGAGTTCGACTTCTTGGAGGACAAGTCTAGCTGTAGATAGAATTTCAAAGGGTCCAACCCTAATTTATAACCGACTCGACCTACCTCGGGACCTGGCCTATCTATATAAGGGCCAGGAGGGCACGGCGAGAAGGACCAACTCACCTCATACACACACCTCACGCCAGATCACACCTGCGCACCCCTATAACCTTTGGTTCTGTCGTAATCAAAAACAGACAAGCATGAGTAAAGTTTTCCCTCTAGGAGCCTGAACCTGGGTAAACCTCGTGTCCCCGTGTTGCTTGCCTGTTAACCATCTCATGACTTCCAGTATCCTCATCTTCTCCAAAACCCAAGTCCGTAACAATGGACATTGATGAGATCGAACGATAGGATTTCACCCTCACAAACACGCACTAGCTATGCACGAACGATAGGATTTCACCCTCACAAACACGCACTAGCTATGCAAGAAACTCTGGTTTATGTGCATCTTTAGCCGCTCCGTAAATAGCCACTAGACACTATTCAAAGTTATTAGATTTATTCGTGATATGAAATTTAACACATATGTGGTGTTATTGGAGCTGGAGTTGGTGTTGAGATGTCAAACAGATGAAGCAACAATTATGCGCTGAAATTTCAAGAATTATTTTCTGCTCATTACATAATTCTACTTGTTACTTAGGGAACATGTACCATTGGTTTCCTTTTGAGGAAACCCGCTCTTCTTACAGCCTAGTGAGTACTAAAACATCTTATATTTTAGAAGAAGGGAGTATAAGTTATCTGGTAGCAACAGCCGGTTTTGCCGAATCCTGGGAATGCATCTCTTAGTGCTACAGTTCAATCCTCTAATGCACAATTCACAATGTTCCCAATGTTGGAGTTGGTGCTGTGGCTCCACCAGGGCCCCCAAGTGCAATAGCAGTTTGGTCACTCATACATGACTTTGGGAGACAACCTAACTTTTAAACAAGGTTTCTTAGTTGTAGTTAGTGATCACATGAGGGAGCCAATTTTTTATGCTACCGTCTCAGGATGATAAAATTGAGCAAGTATTGTTACAAGTTTTTTTTAAACGCATGCAAAAAAAAAGGTTTCCCCGTCTCAGTAACTAAGAAGAATGTTGTAGTTAGTGATCACATGAGGGAGCCAATTTTTTATGCTACCGTCTCAGGATGATAAAATTGAGCAAGTATTATTACAAGTTTTTTTTAAACGCATGCAAAAAAAAAAGGTTTCCCCGTCTCAGTAACTAAGAAGAATGCTGGTGCCTAGTTATTTAGCTGAAACCAGCCGATAAACGATACAATCATCCATAATGTTAAAATGAAGAAGAGCTGCTCGCAATTGGGTGTTTAAAGTCAATCCTGCAAGGAAGCGATGGCTTGCTACAGATGAAATTAGCTAGCTGCTAAACTTCGGCTAGAAGTTCAACAATTATGTCATCAATGGAGGACATACACCTTGGCTAAAATTTCATCAACATCTATTTCTTCCTCAGACTTGTGCCATGTCGGATAGCACCAAAATGGCTTAGGCACAGGCCACCTGTTAAGAGTTAAAGACAAATAAGAAATCCGAATTTGTGTACTAACATGTTATTGAATGCATACTAAATAAACAATACCTGTTCGGGCTATGATCTTCCACAGCAACAGTCCTACAGAATAAGCCAAAATAGTTTCAACACTAAAGAAAATTGTAAAGGGAACCAAACATAGACAAAGGGAATGAGGAAAAGGGTAAAAGAATTTATTGGCATCCAAGACGAAGAAAATGTAGAAGCGCTAAGTTTATACTGGATTGGTCATTTTTTTTTCACTATTGAGTTGTTATAGATCATTTTCAAGTATAACTAAAAGCATGTCACTTTTCTGCTGTTATGGATCATTTTCTGGTGCAATTGAACCACTTTGAAGATTCATTTCACCTGATTCTGACAGAGAGTAATTAGGTACCTACTTCTTAGAATCCGTTTTCTCAAGTATGATTGTTGAACCATAACATTTTGCAACATAACATAATCTTGTGAATTTCAAATGCATTACCGAGGCAAGTAAACTACCTTAAGCTTGAATATTATGCACATGAAAAACAATTGCACATTGTACAAAATTTAACGTAAATATATAAAGTATACCCTTTTGCATCGAAATTCCTCAACAGTTCCAGAATTATATTCATTGGTATATATGGGGTTTCTTCCAAGCCATAGAAGTTCATGCCAATAAAATTCCCAGCAAAATCAATAAGAGGACCTCCAATCCCAGCCTAGCACAAACACAAAAGTAACAAACATGAAAAGACAATATTCTAAGCCACACAGATGTGGCGATGGATTTCATTACTCATATTCTGATGCAACTGTTTATTTTCATCATAAGAAAAAAACACAACATACCTTGGTGATTTTGCATGTAGAGATCGCAAGCTCTTTGCAACTAAGATTACTTGGCTTGTCAGTCACTACCCCACTTGTGGCCATTAATTTACCTGAATTGTAGACACGCCCTACAGCTACTACCTCCCCATGAGGTTTAATTTGCACCTGATCATTCATTTGAGCTGTCCGAGTACAGTGGAAATCCCTGATACCGACGACGGCAATGTTATAATTTGGACTATAATGTTGCAACGTCCCTGAGATATGTCGATTATCTGGAAGGCACACTACAATCTGCAATTATTGATATGGTGAGACTAAACCAGTGTTGTACTGAATAAGTAAAAGCGGCAATTGCACAATTATTAGCAGAGTAACAACCTTCAATTTATCATCAACCTTGTTTTCATTGTCAGAAGTTATAACCAAACTTGCCGAAGTCAGAACTCTTATGGTGTCATTGGATTCTATGACTACGCCCGTGCAAGCAAAGTACCTTTTTTTTCCTACAAGAGTAATGATTCACATAATATAGTGATGCAATTGGAAAAAACATATATGCGAAAACTAAATGGTCTACTAGTGAATATAATTACCAATGAACGAAGCCAGTGCAACAACACATTGAGACATTTTTGAAGAAACTTTCTTTTTGAGTTTGCTCAAGATATTTTCAGTAAATTCCTCTTCAAAACTATTAACCAAACGCCTGCCGACTGGCCACAGCAATAAAGATTCAGTAGTTAAGGGTGCTAGAGAGAGCAGTGAAATGTTCAACAGAATAGTCAAAATAAAAAGACAGAGAAATAAACTCACAATCCTCCCAAAGTGGAAAGGGATAACGTCTGGACTGCAGCTTAAATTTTTCAGCATAACCTGATCATTGCAACATAGTAAAGTGATTCATGACACCACGTGTTAATAATAATCTGGAAAACTGAAAGCAACAACTAACCAAAATCAGAAGAATCCGGCCATCGAGCATGAAAGCGTTTGCAGTTAAGTATTTTATCCTTAAGTCCTGGTGCCACAGGGTGAAACAATCAAGGACTATGTGTGACCACTGATTAATACCTAACATCAAAAGTGACCCAACCTGGTTGACAGTCTGGATCACAGAGAGTACATATGGGAGGTTTCTGGCCCTTATTTTTTTGTCCTCCCCTCGAGCTGCCTATAATTAAAAAGATTGGAGAAAGAGACATGAGGAAATTTTGGAACATGGAAAAGCAGTATGAAATAACTAAGTAGCACACCATAGATGTCAGCATGATAATAGATACAAGCATAAAAGTACACAACAAAATGTGTATGGGGATTCTACAAATGGTCATTAAAAAACATTGGTAGTGATGAGTTGTTTGATGAGTAAACCGCAGCAGCGGTCCTAATTCTTTTCGCGTGCCTTCAGTTTGGTCCTAGTTCTTCCAAAACGCATATCTAGGTCCTAAATCTTTCGTAAGTGATTCACGCGAGGTCCTAAATCGATTTGACCTACGTTGACCGGTGCCACGTCGACATCAGACATGTGGCAGTTGGAAAAATTTACGGATGGCCCCTTATAAGATGTGAGGTTCTAATTCTTGGGCCCCTAGTTCTTCTCCATCTCCGCTCTTTGCCGCCGATGTTCATGGCGCAGGACCACCTCATGTTGTTCCGCTATGCCTGTGCTCACCGATGTCCTCGCCGCCTCCGCCCCGCATAGGAACTCGCCGCCTACGACCTGGACCCCAAGAGCGTGCCTCCTCCGCCCCGCGTAGGAACTTGCCATCGTGCGGCGTAAGCGGAGACAAGACATGAGTGTGGCGTAAGCAGAGCCATGACGTGCACCTTGCCACCGCACGCGCAGCAGAGAATGCCAGGTCCGACTCAATGACGCAACCTGCCTGGCTGCCGACATGGGAGCGGCGTGCAGTCCGCCGGCAACACGCGCATGGGAGTGGCGTGCAGCCCAACAAGGCAGGATCGCGGCGCACATTTGCTGGGATCTAGTGTTGCTTGTGTGGGCGCGATGGATGAGGCAGGTACATGGGTGAGCAAGGGGGCAAAACTCATGGGCTCCATCCTCACGGCAATCGTCTCAACGGAGCTGCAACTCCACCGCCAGTCTACCGTGCTACCGTGCAAAGACAGTGGATTTGGAGATGAAGAAATAAAACCTCAGGGGTCTATTCGCAAATATAAAGGGTGGCTGGTATGTCACATGGGCCTCACTTTTGACGTGGCACCGGTCAACGTGGGTCAAACCGATTTAGGACCTCGCGTGAATCACTTACGAAAGATTTAGGACCTAGATATGCATTTTGGAAGAACTAGGACCAAACTGAAGGCACGCGAAAAGAATTAGGACCGCTGGTGCGGTTTACTCTTGTTTGATAGTGCACACTTTAGCAATCCTAAAGAGTGAGTGTGTTTTTCTCACCTTGTGAATCAGACTTACGAGGTATGGGAAATCTATTCATTGTACTACATGTAGACCTGCAGCAGAATGGGATAAACTCATCATGGTAATGAAGATGTGCACAAAAGTAAAAGTAAAGGCACCCACAAACTAACTTCTTCGATAAGAGTTCTCTGAAAATGCATGCACAGTTTTTCAGAATGTGTGAACTGTTAAAACACTATTTTTGTCAAAAGAAAAAAACAGTGTGAGAGATTTATATTACGCATGCTGTTAGCTGCAGTATGACATCATAAAAAACACCATTATACTAAGTGCGATCTTGATTAAGCTTTCCATCATTACTAATTTTCCTAAGCATGTTGTGTTCTATTTGCAGAAAAAATAATAAGATCAAGTAGGATAGGGTAAACAAGGGTAGAAGAGTGGAACAAGACGCATACATAAGCCAATCAGAGAAACTTTGGCTCAGAAGGAGTATAGAGGAAATACCATGGCGGGATTCTTTCGCTAAACTGCTTCAGGAGTTGAAGAATTTTATTCCTTGGTAGGAATGGAGTCTCTTTCTCAGCATAAAAGTTCATCCCAATGAAGTCCCCCTCAAAATTAATGAGGGGCCCTCCAACTCCAGTCTAGAAAAAAGAAGAAACTTACACTCAACTAAGCACACAAAATTTTAACAATGCTTAAGTTTGCATAATGAAAAAAGTAGTAACTTCTAGTGACCCCAGAAAATAGTTTAGTGCATACAATGATAAATTAAGACACTTGTATCATGACAAAAAAAAATATTCGCTAGGTACAGACTCTACAGGGTAAAGATAGAAAACAACAACGGACGCACCATAGTAATTTCACAAGTGGAGATCGCAAGCTCCTCACGATAATCTCCACTTGGATTGTCAGTCAACATCCCAGCTGTGGCCATTAATCTCCCTGAGTTCAAGCAACGGCCTACAGCAACTACTTTGCTATGACACTCAAATTGCTGCTGATTATCTAGACACGCTACTTGAAGAGTATGGAAGCGAGGTATGTTGATAACAGCGAGATTGTGTTGTAAATCCCAGAAATTCAACCATCCCAGCTCAACATTGTTATCTGGAAGGCACACTTGAATCTGTAATGATAAAGCAAGACAACAAGTACATGCACACCACGGAGTTAGCAGAATGATTAATTACCATGCATGATGTTAAAAACCAAGCAATAGAGAGCAACCTTCATATCGTGAAAGATCTTGGTGTCGTCTTCAATAGATCTAACCAAACTCAATGAAGTCAGAAAGCTCGTAGTCTTAGTCTTCGGATCGTTTTTGATAATTATGCCCGTACATGCAAAGAACATGGAGTTTCCTACACAAGATGGTATATTTCGAAATTTCCAATCACGAACTACTGGCGATTAGATGGAAATATGCAAGAGTGATGCGTATAAATCACCTTCATCGAATGAAGCAAGCGATACAACAGTGTTGGCTAAATCTGACGCGACTCCTTCACTCAGTTCCATCCAGACGCCTTGGCCAGAATCACTTGAGCTGCCGAATTCCTCTTCAAAAGGGTTGTCCAAATGCGATTTTCCTAGTTCAGTAAAGCATTACAAATCTCAATTCTGATCTAGCTGCATAAATCGATGCTACATGCAGAAAAAGGAAGAAGCTGCGAACCTAAAATCGGCGGCGAACCTAAAATCGGCGGCGAACCTCCGTCACCTGTGCCAGCCTTGTGTTTTTTACACGAGCTTCTTGTGCGAACGCCTTCTCGCATGTTCTTCATCTCTCCAGCCTAGAGCGGAAGGAACAGATAAGATGGTGAGATGAGGAATTCGCACAGAGCGGATCTAGTCTAGATGGTGAGAGATAGCGGATGCCAGTGGGGTTCAGCAAGAAAAGGGGTACAGAAATCGCTTCATAGCGACCAAAATAAGGGGTTCGACTAAATCACTGGATGAAAAGAAGCTCGTACCTCAAATCAAACCGCCAAAGATCCGCGGCCGGGGCGGGGACAGCAGGGAATCTAGGAGGAATGGCGGACGCGGGTGAGGCTTGGGGATGGGGAATTGGGGCGGAGCTCTAGGGCACGTGCTGGTGGGTCGGGAGTGGATGAGGAAAAAAAGGAATCGCCGCCACAAGTCGACCGCGACCAGCCCGCCGGGCGGTGGAAGAAGCCGACGGGCTGCGGTGCTCCTCCGACGAGGGTCGCCTATGTCCGGACTCGGGAGCGGAAGAGGAAATAGAGGACCGGGACGGGGTTGACAAGAAGGCGGTAGAGACTCTAAGCTTTCTCTCCTCCCCCTCCTCCTCGACCTCTAGCAAACCTGGCCAACGGGCCGGACTTTTGCGGACCGGCCCGCAGCCAGCGAAAAAAGCCCGGTACCGGTCCGGCCTGTGGCGTGCCCGTGTCGGCTCGTGAAGGAGCGGGGCCGTGCCTGAGTCGTGGCCTGAGACACGCGTGCCGGCCCGACACGACCCGTTAAGCTCTCCTCGTCCTCGACCTCAAAGAACTCGTTAACGGAAGCTTTTATGCGACCGCCGCCTCGCGAAAAAGCCTGCACCGCCCGGCCTGTGGCGCGTGCGATGTCGGCTCGTAAAGGAGTGGGGTCGCGGAGTCGTGGCTCGAGGCACGCGTTTACCGCAAGACGACCCGTTAAGCTGGGGTCAGTTGAAAGCTGGAAAATATATAGGCAAAAGAACACTCAGGAGGGATCGAACTCATGATCTCAGCCTGCCGCAGCGCCACGTTGACCATTGGACCACCGAATGCTAGTTGTAATAGGGGCGACGTGGTTCTTTTTGTATATTTGTTAGACGGACCAGCCAAAAAAATCAACAGCGTGCGTCCGTCGCCCCATGGGCCTACCACAAGCATTCGGGTCGCCGGTGGAAGACGCAGCGTCTGCGCCGGCGCAAGACGTGAGCTAGGCGGGTCGTGCCGGTCGCCCGTTAGGCGTCTTACGGGTGCGTCTTGGCCGTTGGCCACGACGGCCTCTAGTTGAGAGTCCCCTGTGAGTGACGGGCCGACCCCGAGCCCCCTCCGGCGACGCAGCCGGCCGAAGATGGCAAAGGGGAGGCGTCGGAGTAGATGGTAGGGTTAGGTTTAGGGTTTGCGGCTGCTTGTCGTTAGTTTGGAGTAGGGCACGAGGTCTTCTAGGCCAGATCTTGTGCATCCTGTGCTGGTGGTTTCTCCTGGTCGAGCTCCGGCGATCGGAGGCGGTGAGCTGCACCACCTCAGGGATCTTCGTCAATAAGGCATGGGTTCTGGCCTGTCCTGCGATCTTCTCTGTGACAGCTGACATGGTTATACCCTGCGGATACACGACCTCAGCATACCTAGTCTAGCCCAAGGAAGGCCCACGACAAATATACGCCGGCCCATAAAGATTTTCGGGTGGTCAGGGCCCTTGACGCCTTCGGATCCTTGGAGAACAAGACTATAGTAGATAGAAAATTCAAAGGGGTAAACCCTAAAACCTGTAACCGACTCGATCTGTGCCTGGGACCTTCCTAACTCTATATAAAGGCTAGGAGGGCACAGCGAGGAGGGCACCTCACACCTTCGCATAGACTGTTGGAGATATGCCCTAGAGGCAATAATAAATGTAGTTATTATTATATCTTTATGTTTATGATAAATGTTTACATCCATGCTATAACAGTATTAACCAGAAACATTAATACTTGTGTGATTTGTAAACTAAATTAGAGTCCCTAGTAAAGCCTCTTTATAATACTAGCTTGTTGATTGATAGATGATCATGGTTTCTTGATCATGAACATTTGAGATGTTGTTAATAACAAGGTCATATCATTAGGAGAATGATATGATGGACATACTCCTATAGATAAGCGTAGCATAAAGATCAAGTCATTTTAATAGTTCAATTGCTATAAGCTTTCTGATACATAGTAACCTAATTCCTTCGACCATGAGATCATGCTTATCACCATCACCGGAAGGATGCTTTGATGACATCAAACACCACACCGTAATTGGGTGGCTATAAAGGTGGCATTGAGTGTTCGGAAAGTATGGGTTGAAACACATGGATCAAGAGTGGGATTTGTCCATCCATATGACGGATAGATATACTCTGGGCCCTCTCGGTGGAATGTCATCCAATTAGCTTGCAAGCATGTGACTGGCTCACAAGGGATCACATACCACGGGAACGAGAAAAGAGTACTTATCGGTAACGAGGTTGAACTAGGTATGCAGAGATACCGACGATCAAAACCTCGGATAAGTAAACTATCGTGAGATAAAGGGAAATTGGTATCGTATGTAAGTGGTCCCTTCGATCGCAAATTAATCGTAGAAATATGTGGGAGCCATATGAATTTCCAGATTCCTCTATTGGTTATTGTTCGGAGAAGTGTCTCGATCATATCCGCATAATTCACGAACCGTAGGGAGACACACTTAAGGATTCGATGTTGTTGAGTAGTTATGGAATGATGAGTAAGAGACCGAATGTTGTTCGGAGTCTCGGATGGGATCCGAGATATCACGAGGAGATCCGGAATGGTCCGGAGAATAAGATTCATATAAGGAAAGTCCTGTTTCAGAGTTGGGGAATGATTCCGGTGTTTTCATCGGGAATGTTCTAGAAGGTTCCGGAAGGTCCGGCACTCCGGAGGGGAAGGGTACATGAATGTGTCATGACAATGTGGAATGGTTGCATCATGTACTAGGTATCATGGCTGGGAAAAATAAAGGAAGAAATCAAATCCTAGTTTGAAAAGTCAAACGCCAATTTGAAAAATCAAACGGCAAGTTTGCTTGGTGGAGGGAGAGTAGGAAACCTACTTGGGGAGGAAGTCCTCCTCCCTCCACCCGCCGGCCAAGGAGGCCGAGTTGGGGGAGGACTCCCTCCTCCCAACCGGCGCCCTCCCACCTATAAAAGAAGGGGCAGGGGTGCCCCTCTAGCCTACACCTCTCACACCCCGAAACCCTAACCCTAAGCCGCCGGCGCCACCACCCCTGCTGCTGCCGCCGCCTAGGGCACCACCAACTCGCCGAGTTGGGGTGATCCCAAACCCTAGCCGCCGGCTACACTCTCCCCTTGGTGCCTTCTAAACCCTAGATCGCCAAGGCCTCTCTCATAGTCCACCATACTCGCTCCGGCTTAAGGCGAAGCCCTGCGAGATCTCCCCTCTACTTCCGGTACCACGCCATCGTGCTGCTAGAATCGCGAGGAGAGTGCTACAACCTCTGCTGTCTGCTGGAACAAGGGAGAGGAAGGTCTTCATCGAGTACCGAATGTGTGACCGACTGCGGAAGCGCTGCCGGAACGCAGCGCCGGAAGGATCGTCTACGCGATCTTGAGATCGGCAAGAGTACGACTACATCACCCACGAGAATCTGCTCTCGTTAACCGCTTTGGAATCTTCGAGGGTGAGTTCCTCTATCGACTCGTTGCTACAATCTAGTAGATAGATCTTGGATTGTTTGTTTGCATGCGGTAAAAAAAATTTGTTTTCCATGCTACGAACCCTAAAGTGGTATCAGAGTCGTGTCTATATGTAGATCTGTTGCACGAGTAGAACACAATGGTCATGATGGGCGGTGGTGTTTTTATTATCAATTGCTTCTTGTGTACTTTGCATCTTGCGGTATGATGGGATGAAGCGGCCCGGACTAACCTTACATGACATCGTTCATGAGACTTGCTCCACGCTCAACATGCAACTTGTATTGCATAAGTGGCTTTGCGGGTGTCTGTCTCTCCCATTATAGTATAGATCCAATTTACAACGGGCACTTGATAGTTCAAAGATCAACGTTGTGGTTCTTGTTCGTAAGTTAGATCGACACTTATTGAAAGCCCCAAACCACGTAAAATATGCAAAGAAAATTAGAGGCGTCTAACTTTGTTTTGTAGGGGTGTGCTGTGATGTGATATGGCCATGATTATGATTATATTTGATGTATGCAATGTTCCTTATTGTAAGTTGGCAACCGGCAGGAGCCATATGGTTGTCTTTAAATTCTGTTAAGACCCGCATGTCTATTCAAAATAGTTGTAATAGTTGGAGCTGGTGGACGATAACCATGAAACGGCGCCATTGACCTTGACGTTATGCCGGTGATGATGGAGATCATGTTCGTGCTTGAAGATGGAGATCGGAAGCACAAGAAGAAAGGCCATATCATATCACATATTATGAATTGCATGTGATGTTAATCCTTTATGCATCTTGTATTGCTTATTTAATGACGGTAGCATTATAAGATGATCCCTCATGCACATAAATTTCAAGTTTTAAAGTGTTCATCCTTAGTAAGCACCGTTGCTAAAGCTTGTTGTTTCGAAGCACCACGTGATGATCGGGTGTGTTAGATTCTGCAAGTGTATACAACGTGAGCAAGCCAGATTTGCTCATGCGGAAGCTAAGGTTTGATCTTGACGAGCCTAGCATGTATGTACATGGTCTCGAACACGGATTATCGAAAGGTAAAGCATGAGTCATATAGTAGATATGATGAACATGTCGATTGTTCGCCATTGAAGCTACATCAACTCTCGTGATGATCGGTTTTGATGTGGTGGATTTGGTTCATGTGATCACTAAAACAATGTGAGGGATATGTTTTGAGTGGGAGTTCACCAAGATTAATTTAACTATTAATTAGAACTCAATTTGTCATAAACTTAGTCTAAACTATTGCAAATATGTTGTAGATCAATGGCGGCCCCTACCATCAATTTTAATGCGTCCTAGAGAAAGAAAAGTTGAAAACAATGGAAGCAACTTCATGGATTGGTTCCGCAATTTGAGGATTGTCCTCAATGCTGGTAATTTGACCTATGTCTTTGGATGCACCATGGGGACTCCGGCACGGTGATGCTACCGATGAAGTAAAGAACGTTTACCTCACTCGGAAGAATCGATCTCCAGCTCAGGTGCTATCTTGTATGGTTTGGAATCGAGCTTGAAAAGGTTTGAGAACCATGACCCACATGATATTGTCCGTGAACTCAAAATGATATTTGAGGCTCACGACAGCTTGAGAGTTATGAGGCTTCGAAAAGTTCTTTAACCGCAAGATGGAAGAGGGCTCGTCGGTGAGCATGTGCTTAAGATGTCTGGGCACGCAAACAAACTCCAAAGTTTGGGTATAGTGATTCCTAATGCTTTGGGGATTTACCGTGTCCTCCAATCACTACCACCAAGTTACAAGAACTTTGTGATGAACTACAATATGCAAAACATGAACAAGACGTTGCCAGAACTCTTCTCCATGTTGAAATCTGCAGAAGTGGAGATCAAGAAAGAGCATCAAGTGTTGTTGGTCAATAAGACCACCAAATTCAAGAAAGGCAAGTCTAAGCAAAAGGGAAACTTCAAGAAGGGTGGTAAGAAAGTTGCCGCACCGGCGAAGAAAACCAAGGCTGGACCTAAGCACATCGAGTGCTTTTACTGCAAGGGAGAGGGTCACTAGAAGCGGAATTGCCCAAAGTACTTGGCGGATTTGAAGAACGGCAACATCAAGAAGAAAGGTATATCCGATATACATGTTATTGATGTGTATATCACTAGTACTCGTAGTAGTGCCTAGGTATTTGATACTGGTTCGGTTGCTCATATTTGTAACTCAAACAAGTCTTTGCGAATAAACGGAAGCTAGCGAAGAACGAGGTGACGATGCGCGTTGGAAATGGATCAAAGGTTGATGTGATCGCGGTCGACACGCTACCTCTTCATCTACCATCGGGATTAGTTTTATACTTAAATAATTGTTATTTTGTGCCTGTGTTGAGCATGAACATTATATCGGGATCATGTTTATTGCGAGACGGTTACTTGTTTATGTCCGAGAATAATGGTTGTTCGATTTATATGAGTAATATGTTTTATGCACATGCACCTTTGATAGATGGTCTATTCTTATTGAATCTCGATAGTGGAAATACACATATTAATAACATTGAAGCTAAACGTTTGAAATTGAGCGATAACTCGACCTATATGTGGCACTATCGTCTTGGTCATATTGGAGTGAAGCGTATGAAGAAACTCCATTCCGATGGACTTCTTGAATCACTTGATTTCAAATCACTTGAAAGATGCGAAGCATGTCTAATGGGTAAAATGACTAAGACTCCATTTTCTGGTATGATGGAGCGATCTACGGACTTATTGGAAATCATACATACCGATGTGTGTGGTCCAATGAGTGTAGCATCACGCGGTGGTTATCGCTATGTTCTTACCTTCACGGATGACTTGAGTAGATATGGGTATATCTATTTCATGAAACATAAGTCCGAAACTTTCGAGAAGTTTAAGGAATTTCAAAGTGAGGTAGAGAATCAACGTAACAAGAAGATTAAATTTCTACGTTCTGATCGTGGAGGTGAATATCTAAGTTACGAGTTTGGCGAGCATTTAAAGAAATGCGGAATACTTTCACAATTGACACCGCTGGGAACACCACAGCGTAATGGTGTGTCCGAACGTCGTAATCGAACTCTCTTAGATATGGTTCTTTCTATGATGTCACTTACAGATTTACCGCTATCGTTTTGGGGTTATGCATTAGAAACAGCCGCATTCACTTTAAATAGGGCACCATCTAAATCCGTTGAAACGACACCGTATGAATTGTGGTTTGGGAAGAAACCTAGATTGTCGTTCCTTAAAGTTTGGGGTTGCGAAGCCTATGTAAAGAAGTTACAACCGGACAAGCTTGAACCCAAAGCGGAAAAATGCGTCTTCATAGGATACGCGAAGGAAACTATTGGGTATACCTTCTATCATAGATCCGAGGGCAAAATCTTTGTTGCCCAAAATGGATCCTTTCTAGAGAAGGAATTTCTCTCGAAAGAAGTGACTGGAAGGAAAGTAGAACTCGACGAGGTTGTTGAACCTTCTCTCGAACTTGCGAGTAGCGCAGCACCGGAAGAAGTTCATGTGGTGCCTACACCAATAAGAGAGGAAGCTAATGATGATGATCATGAAACTTCGGTTGAAGTTGCTACAGAACCTCGCAGGTCAACGAGAACTCGTACCACTCCTGATTGGTATGATCCCGTTATGAGTGTCATGTTGGTGGACAACACCGATGACCCTGCGACGTATGAGGAAGCGATGATGAGCCCAGATTCCAATAAATGGCAATACGCCATGAAATCCGAAATTGGATCCATGTATGAAAACCAAGTATGGACTTTGGTGGACTTACCGGATGGCCGGAAGGCTGTCGAGAACAAATGGATTTTCAAGAAGAAAACATATGCTGATGGTAATGTTACTGTCTATAAAGCTCGACTTGTCGCAAAAGGGTTTCGACAAATTCAAGGAGTTGACTACGATGACACTTTCTCACCAGTAGCGAAGCTAAAGTCTGTGAGGATTATGTTAGCAATCGCTGCATATCACGATTATGAGATATGGCAGATCGATGTCAAAACGGCGTTCCTCAATAGAGACATTGATCAAGAGTTGTATATGATGCAACCCAAAGGTTTTGTCGATCCTAAAGATGCTAACAAGGTATGCAAACTTCAACGGTCCATATATGGGTTGAAGCAAGCATCCCGAAGTTGGAATCAACGTTTTGATAAGGTAATCAAAAGTTTTGGTTTTATACAAACTTATGGAGAATCTTGTATTTACAAGAAAGTGAGTGGGAGCTTTGTAGCATTCTTAATACTATATGTAGATGACATATTGTTGATTGGGAATGATGTAGACCTTCTTAATAGTGTCAAGGAATATTTGAATAATAGTTTTTCAATGAAAGATCTTGGCGAAGCAGCTTACATATTAGGCATAAGGATTTATAGAGATAGATCGAGACGCCTAATATCATTGTCACAAAGTACATATTTGGACAAAGTTCTAAAGAGGTTTGGAATGGAAGATAGCAAGAAAGGGTTCTTGCCCATGTTGCCCAATACGACGTTGAGTAAAACTCAAAGTCCAGCAATGGCAGAAGATAGACAAAGGATGAGTAAGACTCCCTATGCCTCAACCATAGGATCTCTAATGTATGCCATGCTATGTACTAGACCCGACATTGCATATGCTGTTAGTTTAACTAGCAGATATCAAAGTGATCCAGGAGTGGATCATTGGACAGCGGTCAAAAACATACTTAAGTACTTGAGAAGAACTAAGGATATGGTTCTTTCTTATGGAGGTGATGAACAACTCGTTGTTAATGGTTACACCGATGCTAGTTGGAACACCGATCCGGATGATTCTAGATCTCAATCTGGATACGTATTTACTTTGAATGGTGCAGCAGTTAGCTGGAGGAGTGCAAAGCAAAGTGTTGTGGCGAGATCTTCAACTGAATCGGAATACATAGCTGCTTCGGAGGCTTCACAAGAAGCGATATGGATGAAGGAGTTCATTAAAGAGCTCGGCGTGGTTCCAAGTGCGCTGGACCCAATGTCTATCTATTGTGATAACATGGGCGCCATAGCCAATGCCCAAGAACCAAGGTCACACAAGAAGCTGAAGCACATCAAGCTGCGTTTTCATGCTATTCGAGAACATGTCTAAGATGGTGACATAAAGATTTGCAAAGTACACACATATCTGAATGTGGCAGATCCGTTGACTAAACCTCTCCCGAGGGCAAAACATGACCAACACCAAACTGCCATGGGTGTTCGGTATATTACCATGTAATCTAGATTAGTTGACTCTAGTGCAAGTGGGAGACTGTTGGAGATATTCCCTAGAGGCAATAATAAATGTAGTTATTATTATATCTTTGTGTTTATGATAAATGTTTACATTCATGCTATAACAGTATTAACTAGAAACATTAATACTTGTGTGATTTGTAAACTAAATTAGAGTCCCTAGTAAAGCCTCTTTATAATACTAGCTTGTTGATTGATAGATGATCATGGTTTCTTGATCATGAACATTTGAGATGTTGTTAATAACAAGGTCATACCATTAGGAGAATGATATGATGGACATACTCCTATAGATAAGCGTAGCATAAAGATCAAGTCATTTTAATAGTTCAATTGCTATAAGCTTTCTGATACATAGTAACCTAATTCCTTCGACCATGAGATCATGCTTATCACCATCACCGGAAGGATGCTTTGATGACATCAAACACCACATCGTAACTGGGTGGCTATAAAGGTGGCATTGAGTGTTCAGAAAGTATGGGTTGAAACACATGGATCAAGAGTGGGATTTGTCCATCCATATGACGGATAGATATACTCTGGGCCCTCTCGGTGGAATGTCATCCAATTAGCTTGCAAGCATGTGACTGGCTCACAAGGGATCACATACCACGGGAACGAGAAAAGAGTACTTATCGGTAACAAGGTTGAACTAGGTATGCAGAGATACCGACGATCGAAACCTCGGATAAGTAAACTATCATGAGACAAAGGGAAATTGGTATCGTATGTAAGTGGTTCATTCGATCGCAAAGTAATCGTAGAAATATGTGGTAGCCATACGAATTTCCAGATTCCTCTATTGGTTATTGTTCGGAGAAGTGTCTCGATCATGTCCGCATAATTCACGAACCGTAGGGAGACACACTTAAGGATTCGATGTTGTTGAGTAGTTATGGAATGATGAGTAAGAGAACGAATGTTGTTCGGAGTCTCATATGGGATCTGGGATATCACGAGGAGATCCGGAATGGTCCGGAGAATAAGATTCATATAAGGAAAGTCCTGTTTCGGAGTTGGGGAATGATTCCGGTGTTTTCATCGGGAATGTTCTAGAAGGTTCCGGAAGGTCCCAAGACTCGGAGGGAAGGGTACATTAATGTGTCATGACAATGTGGAATGGTTGCATCATGTACTAGGTATCATGGCTAGGAAAAATAAAGGGAGAAATCAAATCCTAGTTTGAAAAGTCAAACTCCAATTTGAAAAGTCAAACGGCAAGTTTGCTTGGTGGAGGGAGAGTAGGAAACCTACTTGGGGAGGAAGTCCACCTCCCTCCACCCGCCGGCCAAGGAGGCTGAGTTGGGGGAGGACTCCCTCCTCCCAACCGGCGCCCTCCCACCTATAAAAGAAGGGGCAGGGGTGCCCCTCTAGCCTACACCTCTCACACCCCGAAACCCTAACCCTAAGCCGCCGGCGCCACCACTCCTGCTGCTGCCGCCACCTAGGGCACCACCAACTCGCCGAGTTGGGGTGATCCCAAACCCTACCCGCCGGCTACACTCTCCCCTTGGTGCCTTCTAAACCCTAGATCGCGAAGGCCTCTCTCATAGTCCACCATACTCGCTCCGGCTTAAGGCGAAGCCCTGCGAGATCTCCCCTCTACTTCCGGTACCACGCCGTCGTGCTACCGGAATCGCGAGGAGAGTGCTACAATCTCCACTCACCGCCTGGAACAAGGAGAGGAAGGTCTTCATCGAAAATCAACGCAGTGACCGATCGCGAAGTGCTGCTTAACGCATCGCCGGAATGATCGTCTACGCGATCTTGAGATCGGCAAGAGTAAGACTACATCACCCACGAGAATCTGCTCTCGTTAACCGCTTTGGAATCTTCGAGGGTGAGTTCCTCTATCGGCTTGTTGCTACAATCTAGTAGATAGATCTTGGCTTGTTTGTTTGCATGCGGTAGAAAATTTTTGTTTTCCATGCTACGAACCCCTACATAGACACCTCCACGCCAGATTGCATCTACGCACCCCTGTAACTTTCAGTTTCGTAGTAATCAAGAGCAGACAAGCAGGAGTAGGGTTTTCCCTCCGGGGGCCTGAACCTGGGTAAACCTCGTGTCCCCGTGTTGCTTGTTTGCTAACCGTTCCGCGATCTCCAGCATCCCCATCTTCTCCAAAACCCAAGTCCGTAACAATGGGCATTGACGAGATTAAACCTCGTCAATTGGCACCGTCTATGGGAACTGGGGACGCTGATTGTGCGATCATGATGGTCCCAACCCGAGTGATCTACAACTCCGCGACGACGGAGAGTCATCTCCTCTTCGGCGCCTTCGACTTCACCGACCACTCACCGACCACCATGAAGGACTTTGAGCCCGTTGGCGACGGACTCGAGATCCTGTTCGGGAGCTTATGCTTCCAGGTGGGGCAAACCGGCACTCTCCGCCTTCCAGAGCGGGTGCCCCTGCCATTAATCAGGCCCGCTTCATGGGCTCCACACCCTGTGCTACGCACATCACCATCGATAGACGAGTCCTATGAGAGCAGCAGCTGCAACTCCGATCTGTGCGATCCACCATCAGACGAAGGGACCTACAGTTCCGGATCCAAAAGCTGCGGCAGCAGCAAGCCGATCTACGAGCGCTACCAGTGTGCCGCGGTCATCCAGGATCAGGAACACAATCTGCCACCCAACCCGCAGGGCAAAAACGGTGGAAACAGAAGAAGCCAATCCCCCCACCCAACAAGGACAACAATGATTGGGTCATCCACCTCAATGAGGAGGGATGGGCTCAAGCACGCGAGGCCGTAGCAGGCAACAAGATCCTGCCCGTTGATGCCTCACGAGACCTTCTGATGGCATACCACATGCTCCTCATCGAGGAGCACAAGAAGCAGATCAAGATGCAGGAAGTGCTTGACAAGCGCAAGCAAGCAGCTTCAGAGTCCAGTGCGCGACGATCTGCGCTCTCCGCCATGGTCATCGGCTCTAGCTCGCATGGCAACCATGGCAACAAGCACCGTTCTCGGATGGAGAACATGGACCCCAAGGAGCGTCGCGAGGTGACCCGAGCCCTCAACGCATCCTTCATGGAGATGGACGCCGATGGCAAGATCATCCTGAAGATGCCGCAAGATGCGATCATGGCAGCCAACGCGTACCTCGCGTCCCACCCACCTCCGGAGGGGGACCCGAAGAGGGCCATGCACAAGTCCACGCTTATCGGACTCGGACTCGTTGGAGCTGCGCTCCACGGAGAAGCTCCTGCGGAGCCAAAGAAGAAGGCTGCGGTCAGATTCAAACCGCAGTCCCACTCCTTCATCCGAAGACGAAGAGCACGACCTTCCTCGAAGGCACAAGAGCTCGCGCCATCGCAGTCGCGATTACAACGCCCGAAGCAAGCTCACCCAGCGCAAAATTGACAAGGCGCGCGCCAAGCACGCATGCTCGTATGAATCCGAGATGGATGAAGACGAAGGAGAACTCTGCGGAGCCCGATGCTTCAGCAGATCTGTTCGACGGACAAGGATGCCGTGAAACTTCAAGCTTCCTTCGGACACTCCGAAGATTGATGGAACACAGGACCCCAAGGCATGGCTCAGCGACCACTTGTCGTCTGTCAGCATTTGCAATGGAAGCGAAACCGCCATGCAATGCCTTCACTGCGGTGACAGCGTGCTTCGGATTGGTGAGCAGCCTATCCTCAGGATCCATCCGAAGCTGGGAGGAGCTGGCGTACAGTTTCGTCCAAAACTTCAAAGGTACCAGCAAGAGGCCTGCCTCGATGGAAGAGCTGCGGGCCTGCACTCAACGAACGGGCGAATCCATTCGCTCGTACATACTGCGCTGGTCCAACACCAAGAACTCCGAGGCGCACATCTCTGAGGAGAGGGCTATCGACGCCTTCAAGGACGGCGTCAAGCGCCAGGGCTTTAAAGAAGAACTTGGGCGCGTCAAGCCCAAGACACTTGACCACCTCATGGGCATCGCCAATAGGTGGGCCGATGGCGAGGATTCCGTCCACCCAGCACACTCGGAGGAAGAAGACGACTACGGCCGGCGACGTGAACGCCGTAGCAAGAGAAGATCGCGCATCTATGATGATCGCGATGGACCCTACATGGTCGCGGATGGCTACGCCGACCGCCGCAGCGATGGCAACCGCAACAGCGGCGGATACCGCGGAAGCAATTTCCACGATGGAGGACGCCCAACATAGTCGTGGTAGCACCGCGGTTGCTACGATGGACCCTCAGCATACGAAAAACTGTCGGGTCCATGCACCATCCACTTCTACATCGACAAGCAGGATGGTAAGAAGAAGGCAAGCCACATGCTCAAGGACTGCTGCGAGTTCCAGAAACTCAGCGAAAGCATGGCTCCGATGAGGAAGCAAGCCACGAACCCTGGATTCGGGAACGCACCCACACCAGGCGAGATCGCGCATGGAGCTCCTCCACCACCACCTACAGGAGGCCTGAACCACCCAATCGCACCTGCACAGAATAACGGTGGGCATGGGTATCCCCGCCGAAAGGAGCGCTGATGATCCAAAACGGGCGCCCAACGAACAGGGTGTAGAAGAAATTCACCCGTCAGATCAATCTGCCCGTGACAACACCACCCGCCATCCCTGAGTACGTCAGCGGATCGGAATCTTGCATCACGTTCAGCCGTTCGGATCACCCTTGCCAGATCCCTCGCCCAGGTCATGCTGCCCTGGTGCTTGAGGCGCAGATCAGAGGGTTCGAGATGAGCCGCGTCTTCATGGACGGCGACAGAGGCATCAACCTGATGTTCGCCAGCACCTTAGCAGCAATGCGGATCCCGCTATGCATCCTGGAACAGTCAGATACAACGTTCCATGGCATCATCCTAGGAAAGGTAATATTGCCCCTGGGAAAGATATGGCTCGACGTCATCTTCGGCAAGCCAGATAACTTCCGATGCGAGAGACTCGAGTTCGAAGTGGTGGACTGGCCATCACAATACCACGCCATCCTCGGGCGTGTGGCATTCGCAAGGTTCCTGGCAGTACCGCACTACGCGTACTTGCTACTCAAGATGCCAGGACCCAGGGGCGTCATCACGGTCCACGGGAGCTTCACCCGATTGGACCACTGCGACAGGGACTTCAACAGAATCTCCTAGTCATTCGGCATGTGTAAGGTTCCCAACCTTTAATAAGGTAGAGATCCCTGTGTTTACAATGCTAGTCCCTGGATCAATAGCTAGCATCCACAGTTAAGATGTAATATCAAGAAACAAAGGTCATAATACAACTTTATAACCAGGAATAAAATAATTCATTACATCTTACATAGCTCATTTGGCTATCACATTACATTGCAGCATAATATCTATAAGCATGGGGTCCTTCATCTTCAAAGTGCCACAGGCAGTCATGTTGGTTGTAGACTTGTAATCCTAATCATTAAACTCCACTAACATCAAACAAACCTGCAACATAATAAGTTGCAGCCACAAGGGTCAATACATTTGAATTGTATTGGCAAGTTTCACTACTATGTAGATATAAGTGTATCCTATCATTACATGCATATTTGGCTAAGTAGGGTTTAGGCTCTTTTGCAGAAAGCAATATAGTTTTGTCCTATCTTTTCAAAATAGTTTTAATCTTTTGTCAAAAACTTTCTGAACTTCTTGGAAAACTCCAAGTGCTTCAAATCCCTTGTTGTCACCCTCAAGTTTTAACTTTGAGAAATTGGAATGTCGAGATCTTCCATGGCTTCAGGCCTTAGTTGCTCAGTATTGTCCATAACCGGGGACACGACTAAGTACTTAGAATTTTGATCTTCTGCAGAAGTTGTACACTTTACCCACATGACACAATCTCATCTTGATGCCACCAGTGGCCGCTGGATAAGTACTCACCAAGATGGAGTACTGGCAGATTGAGAATGTGACAAAGTCTTTCCATAGAAGTCCTCCCAATATGCAATGCTAGCTTGTCATCCAGGCACCAATGTAGGGTTTCAAGTTCCCTAGCACAAATCTAGTTAACCTGAAGATGCCAATGCATGGGTCTTCCACTATGTAGTTGACTAAGCCAGAGCCCATTTAGCATGTGGCTGTACACGGAAGCCACTGTATGAGAAACATGTTCAATCTCTAAGTCCCTGGGTGGTTTTCTTCTAGTGCACAACAAAAGAGATAGCCATATAAACATGGTTCCTTTTGTTGCCACCTTGTCCAACCTTGAGTATCCTTGTCCACCCAGGTGGTTCATTGAGTACTTGTTTTATTATCTAAAACATAAGTCTTTTCAATATTTCATATAATCATAACATGTATCCCATCCCAAATATATAGCTGGGCTAAGCATACTACAACTACATTGTTTTCACTAAGGAATATATAAGGGTATCCTATTAGGATTTAGCATAGCATAAAATATAGTAATCCTTGTCATGCATGTTTCAAAAAATCCACTAAGTGTAACGAAAATAGTAGGACTTGGATGATAGTGTCACTTGCCTTTTTAGTAGAGAATGTTGGTTCACTTCTTGATCTTGCAAATATCACACTCTTCTAACTTCACTACAATTCAATCAAGCAAACACATATTCAACACAACATTCAAACAATTTGTCACACATAAAATAACAAAAACAAGGTCATGCATGCAAGCATGCAAAAGGTAGTTTTATTTGCAAAGGTGGTTTCTACTAGGCTCTAAACATTGTAAGGTTCAAAAGTGGTCATTTACTAAAGTGGTAAAACCATTTGCAAAATGTTTTATCTATAAACCATTTTTAAATCAAATCATTATTTTATGTGGTTAAAAATGCTTTTAGCAAAGCAATAATTTTATATTGTTCATCAAATAAGTTGTTAATTCACAAAACTTGGTGTTTAGGGTCAGAAGGTTTGAATCAAATCATTTCCCAAAGGTTTTACTCAAAAATCATTTCCATATCAAAATCAATATTTTTATTTGACTAGAAATGAGCTAATTCAAGTATTTATTCCTAAACTTCACAAAAAAACATTTTTAAATCCATGAGTTGGTTCCTAAGGTCAGTAGGTTCACAAAAAACCATTTTGCAAAGATTTCACATTAAATTTTTATCTAGAACAATTTTTATATTCAAAATAAGCCTACACATGTTTCTGCAAATTCAAACAATTTTCCAGAAGCAAATCATTAAACAAATTGCATGGTTGCAAAGTACTTGTTCTACTGATTCTATTGATATAAAATTTGCAAATTTTGGATGTGTGGATCAAAAGTTATGCAATTTACAAGTTTGCAATTCAATCAGATTCTAATTCTGTTTTTAAACCAAACTTCGTCCACGTGGCTTGTTCTTATTGGCCGATACCGCTTCGTGCGGATCGAGATCTCTGGACCGCAGGATCTAACTTAGAACGCGTGGCTCAGATGGGCGCGTACCCCTTCGGTTAGATCTAATCGCAGCCAGACACTTTGCATCTAACGGTTCACAGCAGCTCGACCACGATATGGCGACGCTGGCGGTGGCAGACGGCGGCGCGCGGTCAGACGGTGGCGTCGCGATAGTTACAGGAAGCAAGGGGAGAAGCGGAGGTTCTCACCGTGCTCGCAGGGTCCTGGTGAAGCTCCAGGCGTTGATGGTTTGGCGAGGGGCGCTCAGGAACGGCGACGATTGCTCGCCGGAGTAGCTACTGATGACGGGCGGCTCTGTTTGCTGGTGGAGGTGAGGCTGTAGGTCGCGCCGAGGCAAAACAAGGACGTGGTCAGATGCGTACTGTCCTGGGGATCTTAGGAGAATCAATAGGAAGGCTCGGGGCGGTCGAGGCTTACCAGGAGGAGTCGCCGGAGCAATGGTACACGGCGGTGGCGAGTTGTGCTTGTCCTTGCCGACGCTCTGGGTAAGCGCGGGCAAACGGGAGGCACTGGC
Source organism: Avena insularis (assembly GCA_023614405.1). Classification (NCBI taxonomy): domain Eukaryota; kingdom Viridiplantae; phylum Streptophyta; class Magnoliopsida; order Poales; family Poaceae; genus Avena; species Avena insularis. The sequence goes on along the minus strand of CM042689.1, from coordinate 20,313,687 downwards.
AGGTGCGCATGGAGGTGGAGAACCAGCTCGCGTGCAGATGGAGGCGAGGGGCGGCAAGGTGTGGACGGAATCGACGAAGAACCTCGTCGGAGACAGAGCTGCTCGAGCTCGAAATTTACCCAGCCTGGGGGCAGAGAGGGAGAGGTGAGTGAGGGGAAAGGGAGAGGAGGAACGAGCGGTTAAGGGTGCGTGGTCACGGCGAAGAATTACTCGGCCATTTACTCGTATTGACGCCGACAATAACGCGGCAGCAACGGTAGGGAACGGCTGGCGCGGTGAAGACGATGATGATGTGGCGTGGGGCCTGCCTGTCAGCGAGGGAGAGAGAGGGAGATGGGTCCACTCGTCAGCGTCTCTGCGAGTGCGAGAATGAGTGAAAAACGTTTCGCTGAGGGGGGGACAAGCTGGGCTGCGACTGGGCCTTGCTGGGCTTGTTGGGTTGGGTTGTGTCTGTTTCTTTTTTTTATTCTGTAAGCTTTTTCTTTTTCTATTTGATTTTCTGTTTTGATTTTCAATCAAACAATTCAAACACCCAAATGATCTCAAATCTTTGTCAAATTTTGTATAATTTTTAGTTCTGTTTAACAACACAAACCAAAGTCCAAAATAAAATAAATTTTTATTCTTTTTAGGATCCATTAATAATTAAATAAAATAGTCCTTAGTTATTAATTCAAATAGGATTTGATTTATTTAAAATTTCCATTTGAAATCTAAATAATACCAAAATCATAACAGTAGGTTTTATTTGAAAATGTAAAACACTTGGAAAACTTGTTTAAAATAATTTAACAAGTTTCAGTGTTTAATTAAAATGGAAAAGCCTTTACTTTAATAAAATTGGATATTAATAAATCCTCATTATTTTATTTAAATAGACCTTTACTCTTTTTATCAAATAGAAATATTTTATTTCAAAAGCTTGGCCAAGTTTTAATTTGGCTTTATAAAATAATCTTTATTTATAATTCTACCTTTTCTTTTAAAAACCAAATCTTTTTATTAAAAGATCCAAAAATAGTGATTCCAATTATTATAACTTTATTTATTATTTGTTTATCTTTTTAAATCCCTTTAGGATTTATTTGATCAAAATAGTTTTGGATGTTTCCAATTGGAATCAAAAAGTTTCTTCTCACCCTGAATTTCAACAAATTTTTATTTTGTTTTTTTAATTTTCACATTTCAAAATTTGGAAAATTTTGGGATGTGACAGCATGCAAGAGGAGCTCGTAAGGCTCCGCGAGGTGACGGACAATGGGGCACCCCCAGTCGCAAGACAGAACGCACCTGACATGTCCTTCGACTCCACCATCAACACAAAGAAGGTGCAAGTACACCCGACGGATGCCTCCAAGACGGCGCTGATCGCCAACGATCTTAGCCCCGCATAGGAAAGCGCGCTCATCAAATTCCTCCGCGAGCGCCGGAAAATCTTCGCCTGGTGTCCTGCGGACATGCCAGGAGTTCCCAGGGAATTCGCCGAGCACACACTCAACGTCTTTCCAGACGCCAAGCCCGTCAAGCAGTCTATCAGACGAATGTCCGAGCCCCGAGCAGAAGCCATAGGAGTTAAAGTCAACAGACTACTGGCTACAAACTTCATCAAGGAGATTAAGGAGAGCGAATGGCTCGCCAATACAGTGATGGTCCCAAAAAAGGACACGGACATCCTGCGGATGTGCGTGGACTTCATGTTGCTGAACAAGCACTGCCCGAAGGACCACTTCCCTCTCCCTCGGATCGATCAGATCATCGATTCGACTGCAGGATGCGAGAATCTCTCCTTCCTCGATGCCTACTCAGGCTACAACCAGATTCGACTGAAGGTTGAAGATCAGGAGAAAACGGCGTTCATCACATCGTTCGGAGTGTTCTGCTACAACACAATGCCCTTCGGGCTAAAGAACGCGGGCGCCACGTACCAACGGTGCATGCAGGCATGCCTGAAGGACCAGATCGGTCGCAATATCCAAGTCTATGTCGACGACATAGTCATCAAAACCAGGAAGGCGAGAACACTCATCGACGATCTCCGCGAGACGTTCGATAATCTCGACCACTACAAGATCAATCTTAACCCTGAAAAGTGTGCCTTCGGCGTCCCATCTAGCCAGCTGCTTGGCTACTTCATCTCCCAGCGCGGAAATCGAGGCGACATCGTAATTATCTCCACGCCGCGCATGACCAGTCAACTCAAGGTCAGAAGGTGGGACCCATGTTCGTCCAGTCACGTCATCTCTGGCCAGCCTTTCTCCGTCTGTGGGAACTGGGGACGCTGATTGTGCGATCGTGACGGTCCCAACCCGAGCGATCTACAACTCTGCAATGACGGAGATGTAGGGTTTGCACCATAGAAAACAAAAAAATTCCTACGATGTGAACTATGTACCAAGATCTATCTATTAGATACAAACAACGGGCGGATGTATATCCGTAAAGAACATACCCTTGAAGACCGACAAAGCTTAACGAGTTCAACTCGTGGTTTATGTAGACGATCTCTTGCCGATCTCAAGATCGAGAGGAAGTCCTAGCGCCGCAAATCAGCAGTGCATCCGTGCTCGCACACACGTTCGAGGCACCGAGCAACCTCCGCCTCCTTGCTCCAGCGATGCAGCGGAAGCACAACTCTTTCTTGCCGAATAGCCACCGGGAACATGTATCTCGCTAGTCCGAGACCATGGGGGATAAATTCTAGAGGGGGAGAGAGATCCTTCACGAGGAGGTGTGAGTGAGAAGTGAGAGGAGGGGCTCCTTTTATAGGAGGAGGGGGTGGGAACCCCAAGGGGGTGGCCGACGCATGGGGGCTGCCCCCTTGCCCTCCCCTCTTCATGTGGGTGGACACTCCACTCACAAAAATCCATTCATATGCCTCCACTCAAAATTGCCATTAAATTTCCACCAAATTTAATGCAAACTCTCATTAAATAAAACTATTTTATTTTATTCAGAATTTTGTCAATTACTTTAATGACAAACATTCACAAATAACCCTTTGCTAGAATTCTATTTCACATGCATAACCACTTTATGCAATTTCACCCGAAAACCTGTTTCGGTATCTAGTGAAATAAATTCCTGCGCTTGTTCATTCTTTCGGCATGAAACTTTTGCTCCAATTGGATGTCGGTGTCTCTTAAGTGTGTCATCCTACGGTTCGTGAATAATGCGGACATGATCGATATCCCTCTCGGATCAATAATCAGAAGCGGGATCTGGAGACCCATACTGACTCCCACACATTCAACGATGACTTTCTTGTGATCGTCGGAACCTTTTACGCTAGTATCTTAATCCCTTTGTTTCACGATATATTACATGTCCGAGATTCGATCATCGGTATCTCCATACCTAGTTTGATCTCAAGCATCGACATGCACTCTTTTATCGTTCCCGTGATATAACATTCTAGTGATCAAATCACTTGCTTGCAAGCTAATCAATGTGATATCACCGAGAGGGCCCAGAGTATATCTATCCGTCATCGGGATGAACAAATTCCACTCTCGATCCATGAGCCTCAACATAACACTTTATTAGTTCTGAATCCATATTTATAATCACCCAGTTACGGTGTGACGTTTGATGTTATCAAGAAACTCTTCCGGTGTTAGTGATTGACATGATCTCATGGTCTAAGGATTAGGATCACTTCGTAAGTTGTTATAGCAATATAAACTCAATGACTTTGATCGTAATGCTATACTTCGGATGAATGTTCATCACACCATTACACTAATGTTGTGATCCCGTTATTAACAACATCCAATGTCCATGATCAGGAAACCTTGATCATCTTGTTAATCAACGAGCTAGTTTATGAGAGAGGCATAACTAGGAACTTTCTGTTTGTTTATTAAACACACATGTATTAATGTTTCCGTATTAATACAATTATAGCATGCAAAATAAACATCTATCATATACTTGGAATACACATAATAAACACTTTATTATTGCCTCTTAGGGCATATTCCCTTCAGTCTCCCACTTGCACTAGAGACAATAATCTAGTTACATAGTGATAAATCTAACACCCATTGAGTTCTGGTGTTGATCATGTTTTGCTCTAGGGAGAGTTTTAGTCAACAGATCTGCTACATTGAGATCCGTACGTACTTTACAAATCTTTATATCTCCATCCTTGACATGCTCGCAGATGGAGTGAAACCGGCGCTTAATATGCTTGGAATGCTTGTGAGACCTTGGCTCTTTGGCATTGGCAATGGCACCATTGTTGTCACAATAGATCACCATCGGGTCCAACGCGTTTGCAACCACTCCTAGTTCGGATATGAACTCCTTCATCCAAACTGCTTCCTGAGCCGCTTCTGAAGCAGCAACATATTTGGCCTCCGTTGTTGATCCCGCTACCACAGGTTGTTTGGAGCTCCTCCAACTAACCGCTCCGCCATTCATGAGAAATACGTATCCGGATTGAGACTTAGAGTCATCCGGATCGGTGTCAAAGCTAGCGTCAACATAACACTTAGCGACGAGCTCTTCTTCACCTCCGTATACAAGAAACATATCCTTAGTTCTTCGTAAGTATTTAAGGATATTCTTGACCGCTATCTAGTGTTCCGAACCTGGATCCGATTGATACCTACTAGTCAAACTAATAGCATGTGCCACATCTGGTCTTGTACATAGCATGGCATACATTATAGAGCCTATGGCTGAAGCATAGGGGACTTTGTCCATCATCTCTCTTTCTTCCGCCGAAGCCGGACTTTGAGTCTTACTCAATGTCTTGCCTTGCAACATAGGTAAGAACCCCTTCTTACTTCCGTCCATTTTAAACTTCTTTAAAATCTTATCAAGGTATGTACTTTGCGATAGCCCTATTAGGCGCCTAGATCTATCTCTATAGATCTTTATGCCTAATATGTATGACGCTTCACCTAGGTCCTTCATTGAAAATTTTATGTTTAGATAACTTTTAACACTGTTTAAAAGATCTATATCATTTCCGATCAATAATATGTCATCCACATATAATATCAGAAATGCCACATTGCTCCCACTCACTTTCTTGTAAATACAAGCTTCTCCATAAGTTTGGACAAATCCAAACTCTTTGATCACCTCATCAAAGCGGAGATTCCAACTTCGTGATGCTTGCTTCAATCCATAGATGGATCGCTGAAGCTTGCACACCTTGTTAGCATCCTTAGGATCGACAAAACCCTTTGGTTGTATCATATACAACTCTTCTTCAATATTACCATTGAGAAACGCGGTTTTGACATCCATCTGCCATATCTCATAATCGAAATATGCAGCAATTGCTAACATAATCCTAACCGACTTTAGCATCGCTACGGGAGAGAATGTCTCATCGTAGTCAACTCCTTGAATTTGTCGAAACCCCTTTGCGACAAGTCGAGCTTTATAGACGGTCACATTACCATCAGCATCAGTTTTCCTTTTGAAAATCCATTTGTTCTCCACGGCCTTTCGGTCGTGAGGTAATTCCACCAAGTTCCAAACTTGATTTTCATACATGGATTCCATCTCAGATTTCATGGCTTCTAACCATTTGTTGGAATCCGGGATCATCATCGCTTCTTCATACGTCGCAGGGTCATCATTTTCATCAACCATGAAATTCATGACAGGATTTCCAGACTCGGAGCCGCACGCTCTGCTTGACCTGCGAGGTTCGGTAGTACTCTCTTTTAGAGTTTCATGATCATTATCATTAATTCCCTCTTCAACAGGTGGAGCCAACTCCGGAACAACTTCCGGCGCTGCGCTACTCGCCATACTTTGAAGAGAAGGTTCAATAACCTCTTCGAGTTCTACCTTCCGACTACTCACACTTTTCGCGAGAAACTCTTTCTCTAGAAAGGATCCATTCTTGGCAACAAAAACCTTGCCCTCGGATCTGTGATAGAAGGAATGCCCAATAGTTTCCTTAGGGTAACCTATGAAGACGCATTTTCCGCTTTGGGTTCGAGTTTATCCGGTTGAAGTTTCTTCACATAAACATCGCATCCCCAAACTTTAAGAAATGACAGCTTAGGATTGTTTCCAAACCACAATTCATACGGTGTCTTTTCAACGGATTTAGATGGTGCCCGATTTAAAGTGAATGCAGCAGTTTCTAGTGCATAACCCCAAAATGACAACGGCAAGTCTGTCAGAGACATCATAGATCGAACCATATCTAATAAAGTACGATTACGACGTTCCGACACACCATTTCGCAGTGGTGTTCCGGCAGGCGTGAGTTGTGAAACAATTCCACACTCTTTCATGTGAGTGCTAAACTCGTAACTTAGATACTCACCTCCACGGTTGGACCGTAGAAATTTGATCTTTTTATTACGATGATTTTCCACTTCATTCTGAAATTCCTTGAACTTTTCAAAGGTTTCAGACTTGTGTTTCATCAAGTAGATATAACCATACCTACTCAAATCATCCGTGAAAGTAACAAAATAACGATATCGACCTCGCGCCGACACACTCATTGGACCACATACATCAGAATGTATGATTTCCAATAAATCTGTCGCCCGTTCCATTGAACCAGAAAACGGCGTTCTAGTCATCTTGCCCATAAGGCATGGCTCACATGTATCAAATGATTCAAAATCAAGTGATTCCAAAAGTCCATCCGAATGGAGCTTCTTCATGCGTTTAACGCCAATATGACCTAGACGGCAGTGCCACATATATGCGGATATATCATCATTAAGTTTAATCCTTCTAGCATCAACATTATGAATTAACATTATCATCGAGATCTAATAGAAATAAACCATTCATCATCGGTGCATGACCATAAAAGATTTCATTCATATAAATGGAACAACCATTGTTCTCGGATTTAAATGAATAACCACTTCGCATCAAACACGATCCAGATACAATGTTCATGCTCAGTGAAGGCACCAGATAACAATTATTCAAGTTTATAACTAATCCCGACGGCAAATGGAGAGGCAGCGTTCCGACGGCGATCACATCAACGCTTGATCCATTGTTGACACACATCTTGACCTCACCCCTTGCTAGCGGTCGCTTGTTCCGCAGCCCCTGATTCGAGTTACAAATATTAGCAACTGAACCGGTATCAAATACCGGGTGCTATCATGAGCACTAGTCAAGTACACATCAATAACATGTATATCATATATACCTTTGTTTTTGCCGGCCTTCTTGTCCGCCAAATACTTGGGGCGATTCTGCCCATGGCTGTCCCCTTACAATAGTAGCACTTCGCTATCGGACTTAGGTCCAACTGGGTTTCTTTTCAGCACGGCAACAGCTTGCCGCCTTACTTCCTTCCGCTTTCCCTTCTTGTCTTTCTTGAAACCAGTGTTCCTATTGATCATCAACACTTGATGTTCCTTTTGATCTCCACTTCGCAGCTTTAAGCATTGATGTAAGCTCGGGAGAGACTTCTTCATGCCTTGCATATTATAGTTCATCACAAAGCTCTTATAGCTAGGTGGCAGAGACTGCAGAACACGATGGATGCCTAAGTCAATGGGAATCATTATTCCCAAGGACACAAGCTTATCGGCGTAACCCGACATCTTGAGTACATGATCACTAACGAAGCTGTGCTCTTCCATCATGCAGCTAAAGAACTTTTCTGAAGCGTTGTAGCTCTCTATAGCAGCATGTGTGTCGAAAATCATTTTCAACTCACCCATTGTATCAAATGCATTGCCATTTTCGAAACTCTTTCGAAGTTCCGGCTCTAGCCCATACAATATGCCGCAATGAACTAAGGTGTGGTCCTCCTGACGAGTCTGATAGACATTCTTCTCCTCGTCAGGGGCATCCTCAAAAGGTGGGGGGCCTAGTGGCGCTTATAGCACGTATTGCTTTTGTGCAGCAGAGAGGAGAATCCTCAAATTCATGGCCCATTCGGTAAAGTTGCTACCGTTCGTTGCTAGTTTCTCTTTCTCCATGAACACATTGAAATTAAAAGCAGGTGGTGCCATCTACAACAGAATTTGTAAATTTTAGACTAAGTGTATGATAGATTGAGTTCAACTAATCCATATTACGAATGAACTCACACTCAAAACGACATCCCTCGTGCCTTTTTGGTGATTACATGAACCAAATCCACTATACAAAGTCCGATCATCACGTGTGTCGGTATAGCTTCAAAGGCGAGCATCAAATGGGCATCATATCTACTATATGACTCATGCTTAACCTTTCGGTCCGTGTTCCAAGGCCATGTCTGTACATGCTAGGCTCTCCAAGTTAGAACCTTAGTATTCGCGTGTGTAACTGTTTTACACCCGAAATATGGTCGTGGATCCAAGAACACTCAATCATCACGTGATGTCTTGGAGCGACGAAACATAATCGGTGCATACTAAAGGAAGAACACATTTTTATCTTGATATTTAAATGAGGGATCATCTTATTATGCTAACAAAGCGCTAAACAAGCAATATAAGATGCTATCAAACATCACATGTTTATTAGTGAAATGTTATGGTTCCCGCAGATGATCTCTATCATGCGCATCGTGGTATGATCACTATCATACCTATATGTGTAAATCCAAGGTCTATGGAGTTTACACGCTATGTGTGTTGTAAGAGTATCATCTCATACTTCTACTTACAACATCACCATATCATAACACTAGCCCAGCAACAATCTAAACTAGACGCCTCTAATTTATCCATTTGCAAGTTTTACGTGGCTTAGGGCTTTCGAGATAGAACCGTTCTTACCTATGAACATGAACCACAACGACGATAACCAAATTGTTGACAACTCGTTGCAAAATAGATATTGACTATAGTAGGAGAGATAGACACCCGCTAGCCACTTATGCAAACTAGTTGCATGTCAAGCGTGGAACAGGTCTCATGTGCGAGGACATGTAAACTTTGTCTGGACCGCTTCATCCCACTATGCCACCAATATCCAAAATTACAACAAAGGAGCAACAACATGATCATCATCGCCCACATACTCATATGTGTACTACCCATGTAAAGCATCTACGCATAGATCTGACTCTGATACCACTATAGGTTTCGCAGCATAGAAAACAAAAATTTTCCTACAATGTGAACTATGTACCAAGATCTATCTATTAGATACAAACAATGGGCGGATGTATATCCGTAGAGAACATACCCTTGAAGACCGACAAAGCTTAACGAGTTCAACTCGTGGTTGATGTAGACGATCTCTTGCCGATCTCAAGATCGAGAGGAAGTCCTAGCGCCGCAAATCAGCAGCGCATCCGTGCTCGCACACACGTTCGAGGCACCGAGCAAACTCCGCCTCCTCGCTCCAGCGATGCAGAGGAAGCACAACTCTTTCTTGCCGAATAGCCATCGGGAACATGTATCTCGCTAGTCCGAGACCATGGGGGATAAATTCTAGAGGGGGAGAGAGATCCTTCACGAGGAGGTGTGAGTGAGAAGTGAGAGGAGGGGCTCCTTTTATAGGAGGAGGTGGGGGGAACCCCAAGGGGGTGGCCGGCGCATGGGGGCTGCCCCCTTGCCCTCCCCTCTTCATGTGGGTGGACACACCACTCACAAAAATCCATTCATATGCCTCCACTCAAAATCCCACTCAAACTTGCCATTAAATTTCCACCAAATTTAATGCAAACTCAATTTTGTCAATTACTTTAATGACAAACATTCACAAATAACCCCTTGCTAGAATTCTATTTCACATGCATAACCACTTTATGCAATTTCACCCGAAAACCTGTTTCGGTATCTAGTGAAATAAATTCCTGCGCTTGTTCATTCTTTCGGCATGAAACTTTTGCTCCAATTGGATGTCGGTGTCTCTTAAGTGTGTCACCCTACGGTTCGTGAATAATGCGGACATGATCGAGACCCCTCTCGGATCAATAATCAGAAGCGGGATCTGGAGACCCATACTGACTCCCACACATTCAACGATGACTTTCTTGTGATTGTCGGAACCTTTTACGCTAGTATATTAATCCCTTTGTTTCACGATATATTACATGTCCGAGATTCGATCACCGGTATCTCCATACCTAGTTTGATCTCGTTACTGACATGCACTCTTTTCTCGTTCCCGTGATATAACATTCTAGTGATCAAATCACTTGCTTGCAAGCTAATCAATGTGATATCACCAAGAGGTCCCAGAGTATATCTATCCGTCATCGGGATGAACAAATTCCACTCTCGATCCATGAGCCTCAACATAACACTTTATTAGTTCTGAATCCATCTTTATAATCACCCTGTTATGGTGTGACGTTTGATGTTATCAAGAAACTCTTCCGGTGTTAGTGATTGACATGATCTCATGGTCTAAGGATTAGGATCACTTCGTAAGTTGTTATAGCAATATAAACTCAATGACTTTGATCGTAATGATATACTTCGGATGAATGTTCATCACACCATTACACTAATGTTGTGATCCCGTTATTAACAACATCCAATGTCCATGATCAGGAAACCTTGATCATCTTGTTAATCAACGAGCTAGTTTATGAGAGAGGCATAACTAGGAACTTTTTGTTTGTTTATTAAACACACATGTATTAATGTTTCCGTATTAATACAATTATAGCATGCAAAATAAACATCTATCATATACTTGGAATACACATAATAAACACTTTATTATTGCCTCTCAGGGCATATTCCCTGCAGGAGAGTCATCTCCTCTTCGGCGCCTTCGACTTCACCGCCCACTCACCGACCACCATGAAGGACTTCGAGCCCGTTGGCGACGGACTCGAGATCTTGTTCAGGAGCTTCTGCTTCGAGGTGGGGCAGACCGGCACTCTCCGCCTTCCAAAGCGGGTGCCCCTGCCATCGATCAGGCCCGCTTCATGGGCTCCACACCCTGTGCTACGCACATCACCATCGACAGACGAGTCCTATGACAGTAGCAGCTGCAACTCCGATCTGTGCGATCCATCATCGGACGAAGGGACCTACGGTTCCGGATCTGAAAGCTGTGGTAGCAGCAAGCCGATCTACGAGCGCTACCAGTGTGCCGCGGTCATCCAGGATCAGGAACACAATCCGCCACCCAACCCGCAGGGCAGAAACGGTGGAAACAGAAGAAGCCAATCCCCCACCCAACGGGGACAACAATGATAGGGTCATCCACCTCAACGAGGAGGGATGGGCTCAAGCACGCGAGGCTGTAGCAGGCAACAAGATCCTGCCCGCTGATGCCTCGGGAGACCTGCTGATGGCATACCACATGCTCCTCATCGAGGAGCACAAGAAGCAGATCAAGATGCAGGAAGTGCTTGACAAGCGCAAGCAAGCAGCTTCGGAGTCCAGTGCGCAACGAGTTGCGCTCTCCGCCATGGGCATTGGCTCCAGCTCGCACGGCAACAACGGCAACAAGCACCGTTCTCGGATGGAGAACATGGACCTCAAAGATCGTCGCGAGGTGACCCGAGCCCTCAACGCGTCCTTCATGGAGATGGACGCCGACGACAACGTCATCCCGAAAACGCCACAAGCTGCGATCATGGCAGCCACCGCGTATCTCGTGTCCCACCCACCTCCAGAGGGGTACCCGAAGAGGGCCATGCACAAGTCCGCGCTCACCGGACTCGGATTCATTGAAGATGCGCTCCACGGAGAAGCTCCTGCGGAGCCAAAGAAGAAGGCTGCAGTCAGATTCAACCGCAGTCCCACACCTTCATCCGAAGACGAAGAGCACGACCTTCCTCGAAGGCATAAGAGCTCGCGCCATCGCAGCCGCGATTACAACGCCAGAAGCGAGCTCACCCAGCGCAAAATCGACAAGGCGCGCGCCAAGCACGCATGCTCGTCTGAATCCGAGATGGATGAAGACGAAGAACTCTGTGGAGCCCGATGCTTCAGCAGATCTGTTCGACAAACAAGGATGCCGCGAAACTTCAAGCTTCCTTCAGACACTCCGAAGTTTGATGGCACACAGGACCCCAAGGCGTGGCTCAGTGACCACTTGTCATCCGTCAAGCTGCACGGCGGAAGCAGGGAAACCGGCATGCAATGCCTTCAGCTGCAGTTGACAGGCGCAGCTCGGATTTGGCTGAGCAGCCTATCCTCAGGATCCATCCGAAGCTGGGAGGAGCTGGCGTACAGTTTCGTCCGAAACTTCAAAGGCACCAATAAGAGGCCTGCCTCAATCGACGAGTTGCGGGCGTGTACTCAACGAACGGGCGAATCCATTCGCTCGTACATACTGTGCTGGTCCAACACCAAGAACTCCACGACACACATCTCTGAGGAGAGGGCTATCGGCGCCTTCAAGGACGGCGTCAAGCGCTAGGACTTCAAAGAAGAACTTGGGCGCGTCAAGCCCAAGACACTTGACCACCTCATGGACATCGCCAACAGGTGGGCCGATGGTGAGGATTACGTCCACCGAGCACACTCGGAGGAAGAAGACGACTACGGCCGGCGACGTGAACGCCGTAGCAAGAGAAGATCACGCGTCTACGACGATCGCGATGGACCCGACATGGTCACGGCTGGCTACGCCGACCGCTGCAGCGACGGCAACCGCAACAGCGGCGGATACCGCGGAAGCAATTTCCATGATGGAGGACGCCCAGCATAGTCGTGGCAGCGCCGCGGTCGCGACGATGGACCCTCAGCATACGAAAAACTGTTGGGTCCATGCACCATCCACTTCTACATCGACAAGCAGGATGGTAAGAAGAAGGCAAGCCACATGCTCAAGGACTGCCGTGAGTTCCAGAAACTCAGCGAAAGCATGGCTCAGATGAGGCAGCAAGCCCCGAACCCTGGATTCGAGAACGCACCCGCACCAGGCGAGATCATGTGGCATGGAGAATTGTGCACCCTGGATGCTGCGTCTTTCTCCTCTGGCCAGCCTTGGAGGCGAGGGGAAGAGGAAGGGTGGCGTTTGTCCAGGGAGATTTGGAGGCGGGTGGGGATTTCTTTCCTTCCTGGTGCTTGGGCGCGGCGTCAGGCGGGAGTTGCTGGCTGGCTTCTCTCGGCTCTCGTGGTGGGAGTTGGGGAAGTTTGCCTCGGTGGCGATCCCCCTCTTCAATAAGCGTCGATGCCACTTCTGTTGCGGTGGCCAAGATCGTCCGTGTCTCCTTTCGGCCGGCCCCGATGGCGAGGGAAAGGAGGAGGCGGGTGGTGCTACGGCTTCCAAGGAGAAGTGGCGATCGAGGTCCCAGGAGCATGCGACCTCTGCAGCATATCCCGAGCGATGGTGTTTGGCGGTCACCGCTATCTCAGGTCAAAGGGTTGGCCCTGCTGTGCTCGACCTAGATCTTGGTCTGAGCAGTTTTTTCCTCCTTAACTGGAGGATCTTCCCCAACTCTGGTGTGGCAGTGAGCAGTGCTACTCCACCAAGTGGTCTCATCCCCGGTGGTGACAGCGACGGTCGCGTCTGCGAGTCAACGATTTTCGACGTTTGTTTTGGACTTGATCGAGTTTTGGCGCAATTTTGTGGGGTGTTCTTTGTAAAACCTAAGGACCAAGTTATATTTGTATCTTTGTTAGGGTCCTTTATGTAATTTTACTCCCATCGCCGATATAATGCATGCTCCAGGTCCTTCTGGATATTTCTCTCAAAAAAAGGAGGACCGGACTGGACGGGACGGTGGAGGACTTGAGGCGAGTGTAGCGCCTACTTTTACATTGAGTCTCATGTCTTTATTTATTCACACATATTCGTTTTGGAGGATGAGCTGAATGTAGGACTTTATTTTTGAAGTACAAAAATGCAAGTTCAAAGTTTCAAAAAGTTCTGAACAAAATTCTCGATGTACTCTACCAAATTTAAAAACTCACAACCCAAAATACCTTATATTTTGGGTGTAACGAAAATGATAAAATCTGACAGATTTCAAAGGATTGAAATTGTGCACTGTTTACTACTTTAGATATCAAATTTTATCAGTAAAGCCTAAAATACTAAGTATTGCAGGTTGTGAGTTTTTCAAGTTTATAGAGTACCTCTTCCTTTTGGCAGAGAGGAGTTGGCGGGTGGAAAACCGCCTCGCCCGCCATCGCCAATTGGTGTTGTGCTCATGGCGGGACTAGCGAGTTCGAGTTCCTTCATGGCAGTGGATTCCGAGCGGGAACTAGAGATGGGTGTGGGTCATGGGGTCCGAGTTGTGGATATGGGTGTGCTTTGGTGAGACCCAGTTTTGCAGCAACGCCTTCGTTCGGTGAGTTGGTACAAGGACTCAAAGGCAGCATGGATAACATTAAAACAACAAAGAGTCATCAGTAGAGGAGAAAATGATGCAAAACCACCATAGATGGGCCAGTCATGTCACATAACTACCTTATTGAAGCGTTTTGACACATAAATACCTACTCGGAGGTTGGTGTGTGACGTGAAGCACTGATCGCACAATTGGCACTAGCTAAACCATTTTCTGACCAGGTTGGCCCACCTGTCAGGCCCATGTGGCATCACTTTGATGAGAGAGGTAGACATCCATTATGTATATGGTGTCGGGCGCACGGAAGTTTCCCATGTCTGTATCCACTCTGTCCTGCACTCTGAAGGAAATGGCGATAGTAGGCGGCATCCCTGGTGGAGGTCGTGGTTGTCGTGCCCAAGGCGGTGGCCATGGTGGTGGCGGACCAGGAGGTGGCGGTGGCGGCTGAAACCTAGGAGGACGAGCTGGTGATTTGGTGTCCAATGAAGGTGGAATGTCGTCTATGCTTGCGCCGATGCGACCGAGAGTGGCTTGGGAGAATGCTTGGACCTCTGCGGGTAGTAGCTCATCGTTCGACCCGATGAGCCATTATGTCTCTAACAGCTGGTATGTGCTTCATTCTGTGTCTGCCTCAACAATGGTGAATTTAGGTGTTAGGGTTAGTTCTTCTCTGTAATTTAGCTCAGTTAGATGTGTATTCTGAAAATTGCAAACTTCTGAATATAGGTTAGACACAGAAATGTGGGAGATTTTTATCCAATTCGATGGTGTCAAACACTACATAGGGCTGACATTAGGTATCTGAATTTGTTGGCAATAATGGAGAAAGAGGGCTATGAAATTTGTGACTCAATGTATTATGTGAAATATGAGGGAGAGGGTCTCAATGGGTTAGATTTAGTTGACAACAACTATAAGGTGGAAGAGATGATAAGTAAGTATGAGAACACAAAGAAATTGGTACTAATTGTCATGAGGGATTAACGACCCACAAGTATAGGGGTGTATCGTAGTACTTTCGATAAATAGGAGCGTTGATCCCAACGAGGAGCAGAAGGTGTTGACTAGTGGTTTGGATCAGGAATTCTCTATAAATACTTAGCAAACGGATTTTTAGAGGTTTTTGGTAATGCAAACAAATAAAGTGCAAATAAATAAAGACAATAGTAATAACTGTAGCAAGTGGCCCAATCCTTTCTTCAGTAAAGGACAAGCCGGCTGTATTACTTATGAGGACCAAACATTCTCGAGGACACATGGGAATACTGTCAAGTGCTTTTGCTTCATATAGTTGATTTAATCTTCTTTGGTTGGATAAGTGTTGTGTGGGTGAACCTATGCTAATGTACCGACCTTACTTAGACTAATACATACTTATGATTAAACCCCTTGCAAGCATCCGCAACTACAAGAAAGTAATTAAGATAAAAACCTAACTGCGGTGACCCAGCATACCACTGAATGATGTAGTACACTATAGTCATTGACATAACACCAATGAAACACCTTTCACTAGTATTACATCCCTCAAAGTGGTACAACAGAAACACAGCAGGTCCAAGACATGACTATAGGTTACAACTCGACTCTTTACAAAAGATCCAGAGAACACTCTAGGTTAAAGAGAGAGAAAGAAAACTTCTTATAAAGAAGAATCAGAAATAACTAACTCATAACTATTATGCTAATAAGATTAGCATCTAATTATTTGGCTTGCATTGCTGCTATTGCAATACTCTAAAGAAGTAGGTTCTATGGCTAGAGATTATATTTCTATCTAATCAGCAACTTCATCTTCACTTTAGTTGATGTATAAATTGACTTCATTGAAGAACTTGAACTGTTGATGATGATTCCCTTGAGCATAAGTTGATGTAGACATTGTCTGTATTGGCTTTAGAATCTAGCAAGGATTAAGAAGATACGTTGAGTACAAGCGTACTCAGCAAGTTCACTAAAAAGGATTGTTTGATGCACTAACTACAGCCACAGACCATAGGTCGTAGGCTATGAAGGTTTTTGTAAACATTTCTTCAAAGATTGCTTTTATTCTGAAAAGCTATGTCCGTCAGCCTTCATAGGTTTACCAGAACTTTCATGGAGTTCCTTTCCTGCCACGTTCGTAGCTCCTTCACGGAACAGGGAGTAACAAGTTATAGTTCTTACACTCTGTAGAGGTGCGTTACTTTTCCCATGAGAGATCTTAAGCTTTATTGCACGGTCAGGAGTATGTACCCGTTCAAACTTCCATGGTTTGTGGCCCAACCTAAGATCCAAGCCAATCACTGCCCTCTTCGCGACCCCGCATGTCTGCACGATCCTCCGGGGCTCACTACACCTCCGTTAAGCCCCCTCCCAGGTAAGCTATAACCATGATGAGTTCCCGAAGACTCTATGAGCTAGTGATGCCCTGACAAGTTCATTATAAGGCTGACTATACCACTGGCAACCACTCATAGTTAATCAAGACACCAAAATCGTGGGGCCTAAGGGTGCCCACCCATATGCTGGATCCTCGCAAGGAAAAACAGCGTCACATAAGGTCGTCTTGCCTACATACGGAAGGAAAAGGATACAGATTGAAATGGATCGTATGGGCACCTAGAGGGGGGTGTGAATAGGTGCTAACCAATTTTTTAATACTTTTTCAATTTTAGGCTTGACATAAAGTAAATTCTCTAGATATGCAACTACGAGAATTTCCCTATATGCAACCCTAACTACTAAGCACGTAAAGAGAGGAGCGAAGGAACCGCAGTGGAGCACGCGAAGACACAGGGATTTGTTTTACCGCAGTTCCTTCCTTGTTAAGGGAAGTACATCTGCGTTGGAGGGGTGGGCGGTTCTAGGACCACCACGCCACAATAGGCCTCACCCTATTCTCCGATGGATCTCGCCACGAGAGGCCTGATCCACCTTCTCCACTATTGGATCCCTTCGAGGCGAGGCAGTGCCTTTACAACACTATCGGGGCACACACCCACAACTGAATTGGGGGCTCCCGAGATGACAACAAGCTGCCACAAGAACAAGGTTTATCAATATAAACAAAAACAAGGATCTAGGTATTTGCAAGAAATACTAGATCAGTGGTTCTCCAAATGAATGGAGAGGAGATGACGCGCTTGATTGTAGTTGATGATGATCGAGTCCTCCTCCTTTGATTCCCCAATGGACAGAGCCTTTGAGTGGATCTAGGTGGAGTTCTCTTGGATGAAGGTTGCAGGTCAGGTCTTTTCTTTTTCGAATCAATCAAGAGTTCTGGACAGAGGGGAAGACAGGCTTAAATACCCCTGCCCAGAACAAGCCGTTGGAGAAATTTGGGGGCGGATTATCCGCCCCCCTTTGGGGCAGACTATCTGCCCTGGGGAGAAAATCCGCCCCCTAGGACGGAAACTCCGAGGAAAACTCCGTCCTCCAAACAGAGAGCGACGCAGCCTTGACTTTGAGAAAATTCCTGAGGGGGCGGATTATCCACCCCTGCCGGGGGCAGACTATCCGCCCCTGGGAGAAAGTCCGCCCAAGGACCGGAAAGTCCGAGGGAAACTCCGCCCCCCATATAGAGAGCGACGCAGGCTTGGCTTGAAGGAAATCCTCGAGGTTTGTCGCCTCAAGGGGCGGACTATCAACATGGGAAAATCCGGCCACAAACTCCGCCCCCTCTCTGGGGCTTGCGCACTCTTGGGAAGAGGGAGGGGCAGATTATCCACCCCTGGTGGGGGCGGATTATCCGCCCCCCAAAGGCAGATACTTTTCCCTTTTTCTTAGAGAGAGCCGCAACAGTTCAACACACGTTAAATAATCCTTGATATTGTTATCTAACACACAAAACACTAGGGATTAAGAAATGTTCTTTCAATCTCCCCCTTTTTGGTGTTAGATGACAATACTAGGATTTGCAATGAAACCGGCTAACGCCACCTTAAAAATGAAAGACGCTCCCCCTAGATGTGTGCATATTTAAAATTTTCATTTGAATACAAATACACTCACTAGAGAGAACACACCTTTCATAGCAAAGATAATTGAAACAAGGTGGGTTGGGAAACAAGGTCATACCACCAGGATGTGATTATAGCCAAAGAAAATAATTAGCTTGATAGCCTCCAAGCACAGGGATGTGATTATAGACAAAGAAAATAATTAGCTTGATAGCCTCCAAGCACATCCCAACAATATTGATGCATACATTAGATAATCCCATGATTCCATATGCCATCAAATATGCTCCATAGATAAATCCAGACCATGAGATCCACAATTCCTGAGACCTAATAGAAGACAGTTGCTTGCTCCCGACCCTTGCAAATCCACGAGACCTAATAGAACTACTTCTCCCCCTTTGGCATCGAAATGCCAAAAAGGAAGAATAGCGATGCTAACGCCCCTGAAGATGATATGCAAGAAAATCCAAAGAGAACCATTAGAAACCAACTCTTCACAAGGAAGAGGGCGGTGGCCTAAGCCACCATGTTGGAGCGCATGGCATGACACCGCGAAGATGTATCTTGAGTTCAAAACCAATGCTCATCGATGACCCACATATCACAAAATGATATTAAGGGAAATGATTTTACTTGCTTTCAACATTAAGGGGGATGGTTGGTCCAATCAATTAGGACCACACTCCCCCTATGTCTATGCCCGCATCTAAACCAAATACATGAATAAGAGTAAGTGAGTGTGCAAGGGTAGTCAAGCCAAGCTCCTTGAATCTATGATATTTAGTTCATTACTCAAATAACAAAATCTTGCTTCATCAAGGGGCTTCGTGAAAATATCAGCAAGTTGGTTCTTCGTGCTCACAAAGGATAGGGCAATATCACCACGAGCAACATGATCCCGAATAAAGTGGTTGCGAATCTCTATATGTTTTGTTCTTGTATGCTGCACGGGGTTGTATGCAATCTTGATAGCACTTTCATTGTCACATAATAGAGGCACTTTGTCACAATTGACACCATATTCCTTTAAAGTTTGCCTCATCCATAACAATTGTGTACAAGCACTTGCAGCAGCAACATATTCAGCTTCGGCTGTTGAGAGTGAAATACAATTTTGTTTCTTTGAAGACCAACACACTAGAGACCTTCCCAAGAATTGACACGCACCAGAGGTTGATTTCCTATCATCTTTGTCACCAGCCCAATCTGAATCAGTGTAACCACATAGAGAGAAACTTGAACCCTTGGGATACCATAGCCCAAAATTTGGGGAATGAACCAAATATCTAAAGATTCGTTTGACCGCCACTAAGTGGCTTTCTTTAGGAGCCGCTTGGTACCTTGCACACACTCCTACACTTAACACGATATCGGGCCTAGATGCGCAAAGGTAAAGGAGAGAGCCGATCATGGATCGGTATACCTTTTGGTCCACGTCTTTACCCTTGGGATTGAGCTCAAGATGACACTTTGTTTGCATTGGAGTAGCCACACCGTTGAGATCCGTCATCTTGAACCTTTTGAGCATGTCTTGGATGTACTTAGCTTGATTAATAAAGGTTCCCTCTCTAAGTTGTTTGATCTCAAATCCAAGAAAGAACCTCAGCTCACCCATCATGGACATCTCAAACCTGCCAGTCATAAGTGTAAGATCCCTCCTTTATAAAGGAAAAGGATCCCTGTGATTGCAATGCTAGTCCCTGGATCATTGCTAGCATCCACAGTTTAAGATGAAGTACACAGATACAAAGGTCATTATTACAGGCATTCTAGAGACAAACATAGTCTTTACAACTCCAAGGCCACAGGCCTAGTACAAGAGTTTGAATAAGTAAATAAATAAAAGTCTTCATCTTCATGTGCCACAGGCAAACATGTTGAGTGTAGACTCATGACTCCTAATCCTCATCAGAGTAACCTGCAACATCACAAGTTACAGCCACAGTGGGTCAATACATTGGAATAGTATTGGCAAGTGATACCTTAGTATAATTTAGGTGGACTATATTACTATATGCAATTTGGCTAAGTGTAGCTTGGCTTGCTTTGCTCAAAATAGGTTTTGCCTATTAGTTGAAATCACTAAGTTTTTCTTTGTCAAAACTTTTCCCAAGGAACCACCAATAGACATTGAGGTCCTTCACCCTTGTTCACCCACAAGTTTTTACTTAGAAATTGGGATGAGGAGATTCTTGATAGCTTCCATGTCTTGATGCTCAAGTTGTCCTTTTCCAGGGACATGGCTAAGTACTTAGATTTTTCCATCTGTAGAGGTTGTGCACTTTCCCCACCAGACTTGATTTTCACCAAGACAGGACCTTTCAGAAGCCTTCCCTTAGACCAAATGGGCGACGTTCAACCTATCATCCCACTACCAACTGTCCAAATGACTAAGTTCTAGCAACTTATGTGATCCAGTAGCCCATATTGCCAAGTGGCTGCACTAGAAGCTTCTCAACACTTGGCCTCTAAAATCTCATTCTTCCTGGGTGGCTTTCCACAAGTGAGATACACAAGGTTCACCAGTCCCCTGGCCTTGTGTAACCACTCAACACAAACCATTCCTTCCATTCCACCCAGGTGTTTCATTTACTTAGTTGTTTTATTAGGCAAAACACAAGTCCAAAGACTTAGAAATATTTTCATCATAGCATGTATATATTTCACCAACCCTTGGTTGCTACTAGCTAGGCTAAGCATGGCATAGATAAGCATCTTAACTTAGAAATTTCCTAGCAATACTACAACTACTAGGATTTCCCAACAGGGCATATAAGCAAAATATAGCATGCAAGACTAACAAAATATTTCTAATGCTTAGTAGAAAACATAGGGACAACAATATTCATGAAGCACCACTTGCCTTGGTAGTTTGGAGAGTAGCTACACTCCTCACAATCACAATCACTAGCACCAAAATCTACACAAAGAATTATAACAACAATCATATACAAAATATATACAATCAAAAATATATGCATGCATGCAAAATGATATGTGATGATTTTTAAAACTCAACCAGGCAAGTATACAGTACAGGTTCATAAACAAGTTAAAAACTTGCCAAACAACATTTAGATAAACTCTAAAACAATTTTTAAACATTTCATATACTCAAATTAGCCCTACTCAAGTTTCTGCAAATGAAGTCATTTTAACAGAAGCAAAACATTAAACACATTGCATATTTAGAAAGAGCTTGCTCTCCTGATTCCAACGGTATAAAATTTGTCAAATTCTAACGTGGGGATCAAAAGTTATAGCCAAAACAAATTTAAACATCTAATAGATTCAAATCCTGTTTTTAAACTCTAACAGATGCCACGCGTCTTAATCTTATTGGCGCGTATCAGTTCATGTTGGATCACGCTTCTGAGCCGCTAGATCTGACTTAATCGCACGGCCCAGATCTACCTATACCGCTTCGCTAAGTGATCTAATTCTACGCGCTGGATCCAGATCCAACGGTCCTAGATCAAACGACCATATCTGAGCGGCGCTGGCGGTGGCTACTGGCAGCGGCGTGCTCGGCCTACGGCGGCACGGTGCTACAGGTGGCTCTGGGGTCATCGGAGATGCTTACCAGAAAGCGTGTGACGATCGCGATGCTCAACTGGCGACGGCTTGGCAAGGCGCTCTGTAGTGGTGAGGAGCTCGTCGAGTTCTTTGGCGGCTTCGGGCTTGGGTGGACGACAACGTTGGCGACGCTCCTGGTCACCCTAGCACGAATAAACGACATTAGGAGATGCACAAAACTATGGCGAACGTGCTCGTGTGAAACAGAGGAGAAGGGGAACAAAGGGCTCACCGAATTTGATCGCCGGAGTTGAGGATGTCATTGGGAGCTTGCGGTGCTTGTCGAAGACGACGACAGGGCAATCTGAGAAAGACAGGGGCGAAGGTGCGCGAGGAAGTTTTGAAGTGGCTCGAATGAACCAGAGGAAGAGGGGAGCACGGGGCTCACCGGAATTGGTCGCCGGAGAGCTCTCTGTCTGCGGCGGTGCGAGGATGAATGCGGGCAGCCTGGGGGCGCTCTGGGCTCGGAGTTTGCGGGAAAATGGAGAGGGGGCAGAGGGGGTTTAAGTAGGCAAGGCGGGGGCGTGAATTACTCCTGCAATCAACGCGAATTGACGAGCGAATCAACCAGGTACCGCACGACGTGATTTGGGGAAGAACACATCGCGGTGGGGGTGGAGACGACAACGCCGTGTGGGCCACGGCTGTCAGCGAGAGAATCAGAGAGGGAGTGGGTCCTGTCTGTCAGTCACTCAGCGGGTTCGGGGGTGAGTGAAGGAAAACGGTTCGCGGGGTGGGGGTGTTGGGCTTAAGGGGGGGGCGATTAGCCAGATTCAAAGGCTTATTTTTTTCCTTTTAATCTTTTTCTTTTTCTGTTTGGTTTTTCTAAAATGAATTTCAACACCAAATCAAATGAGTTTGAATTCAAATCTTATCTAGGTTTTTATACTGCAAACCTTGCACTCAAATGTGTGTCAAACACTATTGTTCAATCAAAACACTTTGATCAAAATAAAAATAAAAAATAAAACCAAGCCTTTATGTGATATATACAATAGGCATAATATTGGTTTTATTTACTTATTTTGTTTTGAAACTTTGTTCAAACTTTTGATGGCCTAAGTTTGAATTTCAAACTTTACTGAACAAAACAAGTACTCTTCCCATTGAAAGGTAGCACTAAGGCTAGAGCAACTTACATGAAATGATAAGCATAAATGCTTCTGTTTTGAAAAGATTTGTTTGAAATAAAATTCATATGATCATGGATGCATGGATGAGATGCATGAGTTTGAAACATGATTTTAGGGATGTTACAAATCTAACCCCCTTAAGTTGAATCTCGCCCTCGAGATTCGGGTTGGCTAGCAAATAGTGAGGGTGGTCTTTCCGAAGATCATCTTCTCTTTCCCAAGTTGCTTCCTCTTTGGAATGATGGTTCCACTGAACTTTGCATAACTTGATAGTCTTAGTCCTTGTGACTCTTTCTGCAGTCTCAAGAATTTTGATAGGTTTCTCTTCATAAGTGAGATCACTTTCCAACTGTACCTCCTCCAAAGGTATAGTATCCTTCAAAGAAGTTTCTTCCATTTTTGGATGACATTTCTTAAGCTGACTCACATGAAACACATTATGGACAGCTGATAAAGACTCTGGCAATTCAGTTTCATAAGCAACTTCTCCTTTGTGACTTAGAATCTTGAATGGCCCAACATATCTTGGGGCCAACTTTCCTTTGACTCCAAACCTCTTCACTCCACGAAGTGGTGACACTCTAAGATAAGCTCTATCACCAACTTCGTAGGTGACTTCTCTACGCTTAGGGTCCGTGTATCTTTTCTATCGGGACTGTGCTATCTTCCCACACTATTCCATAACAACGGGGTGGTACACTTTCTCCCATAGAGAAACTCAAATGGTGCCATCTCAATGCTGGCTTGATAGCTGTTGTTATAAGAAAATTCTGCGTAAGGCAGACTTTCATCCCAACTGGCTCCATAGTCTAGGGCACATGCCCTCAACATGTCTTCCAGAATCTGATTAGTCCTTTCTGTTTGTCCATCAGTTTGAGGATGAAAAGCAGTGCTGAATTCCAACCTCGTTCCCAACGACTCATGTAGCTGTCTCCAAAAATGGGAAGTGAATTGAGTTCCCCTATCAGACACAATACTCTTGGGCACTCCATGTAGACATACTATTCTACTCATGTAGATCTTGGCCAACTTAGCACTTGTATAGGTTGTCTTCACGGGTATGAAATGGGCCACTTTAGTTAGGCGATCCACTACTACCCAAATAGAATCGTATCCTGACCTGGTCCTTGGTAATCCGGTAATGAAATCCATACCAATCTTGTCCCACTTCCAATCAGGAATAGGTAGTGGTTAAAGCAAACCGACTGTTTTCTGGTGTTCCTCTTTCACTCTACTACACACATCACACAAAGCAATATGTTCGGCGATGTCCTTCTTGAGATTATTCCACCAAAATCTTTCCTTCATGTCCATGTACATTTTGGTGTTACCCGTATGAATGGAATACGGAGAGTTGTGTGCTTCTTGCAAAATCAGTTTCCAAAGCTCCGGATCTTGTGGAACACAGATACGTTTCCCATACCATAAAGTACCCTGTTCGTCTTCATGGAATCCTTTGGCTTTTCCTTTGCCAATCTTTTCTTTAATCTCCTCGATTTCCTTATCAATCTTCTGGGCTTCTTTGATCTTGTCCAACAAAGTGGGTTGAACATCCAAAGACATGAGATGTCCTTCCGGCACAATCTCCAATCTGAGATCTCCAAATTGGGCACACAAATCATCTGGCAATTCTCCTTTTGTAAGGCCATTCACAAAGACCTTACGGCTTAAAGCATCCGCTACAACATTTGCTTTACCGGGATGGTATTGCAAACTTAAGTCATAGTCCTTGATGAGTTCTAGCCATCTTCTTTGTCTCATATTAATTTCCTTCTGGGTGAAGATATACTTCAAACTCTTGTGATCCGTGAACACTTCACATCGCTTTCCCAAAAGATAGTGTCTCCATGTTTTGAGTGCATGGACAACAGAGGCTAACTCCAAATCATGAGTAGGATAGTTCACTTCATGAGTTTTGAGTTGTCTCGAGGCATATGCCACAACTTTTCCTTCTTGCATAATCGCTCCCAAACCATGATGAGATGCATCACAATATACTTGGAAATCTTTTTCCAAGTCTAGCAAACACAAGGTAGTCTTGTCACAAGTCTCTTCTTCAATTCTGAAGATGAGTTCACAACCTTCGACCAAGCAAATTTCTTGTCTTTCTTTAGCAATTCTGTCATAGGCTTACCTACCTTGGAGAAATTCTCAATGAACCTTCGTAGTAACCTGCTAAGCCAAGGAAACTACGAACTTCTTTCACCGACTTGGGAGATTCCCATTCGATTCTGCTGAAACTTTAGCAGATCAACTGCTACACCATCTTTGTCATAACATGACCAAGAAATCCAACTTCATTTAACCAAATTCACACTTGCTGAATTTGGCATACGTTGCTCTCTAAGCTTCTCGAGTATCAAACGCAAATGTCCTTCATGTTCTTCTTTGCTCTTGGAGTAGATTAAAATGTCATCGATGAAAACAACAACAAATTTATCAAGAAATTCCATGAATACCTTGTTCATCATATTCATAAAGTATGCCGGAGCATTGGTTAAAACAAATGGCATCACGGTATACTCATACAATCCATACCTTGTGGTGAAAGCTGTCTTAGGTATGTCTTGTTCTCTTATCTTGAGTTGGAAATAACCTGACCGGAGATCAATCTTCGAGAACACACAAGCTCCTTCTAGCTGATCAAACAAGTCATTGATTCTGGGCAAAGGGTATTTGTTCTTGATAGTTACCTCATTGAGTGAACGATAATCTATGCATAACCTTTGACTTCTATCTTTCTTCTCCACAAACAAAACTGGGGCTCCCCAAGATGAAGAACTTGGTTGAATAAAACCTTTCTGCAACTGCTCTCCGAGTTGTTTCTTGAGTTCTTTCAGTTCATCTACTGACATCTTGTATGGTCTCTTTGCTATTGGTCTAGACCCTGGTAGCAAATCAATAAGGAACTCCACATCTCTATCTGGTGGCATTACCAGCAATTCTTCCGGAAACACATCCAGATATTCACTCACAATTGGCACACTGTCTATGCTAACCCCCTTAAGAGAATTTAGCATACTCCTTCTTGCTTCAAAGTTGGTCTTGAATCTGATCCTTTTATTTTCAGGAGTTGTGAGTGAGACAGTATGGCTGGCACAATCTATCACTCCCTTGTTCTTAGTCATCCAGTCCATTCCCAAAATGACATCCAATCCTTGGGAATTTAGGATTATCAAGTTAACGGGAAACTTATACTTCCCAAACTCTATAACTAGATCATGACATCCTGAATTCACTATCATTTCTCCGCCAGGAGAACTTACTTTTATAGGACACCCAATAGTTTCTACTGGCAGTTCATTTCTTTCAACAAATGCTCTTGATATGAATGAATGAGATGCACCAGTATCAAAGAGAACAAATGCTGGAACAGAATTGAGTTTGAACTTACCAGCAACAGCATCAGGCTCCTCATAAATTCCTCCACATTGATGTGGTTCACTTGTCCCTTCTGAAAAGGGTTGGGATTGATGGGTCCTTCAACTTTCTTTTCTGGGCATTCATTTGCATAATGCCCCATCTTCTTGCACTTGAAGCATTCAACCTGGCTGATGTCCTTCTTGACAGGCTGGCTTCCACTGCCACTTCCATTTCCACTGTGGTGGCTCTTATATCCACCCTTGTGGTTCTTGTACTTGTCATTGTCATGACTACGGTGATGCTTGTTGTCATGATGGTTGTGGTTGTGGTGCTTGTTGAATTTGCCATGCTTGTGGGATCCTGAGCTTCCACTATCATCGTAATGGGAACGTTTGTGAGACAATCCCGAGCTGTGCTTGTCCGAGTGCTTTCTCTTCCTGCTCTCAACTTGCTTCATTTTGTTCTCCAAAATAGCAGCCTTATCACAAAGAGACTGGTATGTGGGAACATATGCCACAGCCAACTGCAGGTTCAGCTCATCATTCAAGCCTTCAAGAAATTTTTCCTTTCTCTTAGCATCGGTGTCAACTTCATTCGGTGCATAATGCGCCAGATTGTTGAACTCCTCAATATATTCAGCCACGCTGCGGTGGCGTTGCTTCAGATTATGGAACTCTTTCTTTTTCAGACTCATCACTCCAGATGAGATATGAGCAGTACGAAAGCCATCCTCAAAGATAGCCCAGGTCACATCTTCTATGGGAGTGGTGATCTGGAAGTTATCCCACCAAGTGGCGGCTGGTCCTTCCAGCAAATGTCTTTGCAAATCGACCTTTTCGCATCAAGGTCAACCCACCGTTACCAAGTCCTTGTTCACAGGCGTAGCCAATCATTGGCCACCATGGGATCGATCGTTCCTAAGAACTTTGGCCTCAATCTCAAGAACCTGGTAAGCATGTCAAAACCCGGTGGGTGTTGTTGTTGTTGTTGTTGTTGTTGTTGTTGTTGTTGTTGTTGTTGTTGTTGTTGTTATTGTTGTTGTTGTTGTTGTTGTTGTTTTGGTTCTAGATGAGCGTCGTCATCATTTGCATCAGCTGAGTTTGAGCGGTCATCATTTGCTGCATTTCTAGAGTGATGTTGTTGTTGTTGTTGGGGTTGGGGTTTGCACGACGGGGAGGCATCTGTGGTTTGTTCAATAGAGATAAGAATGAGATACCCATAGATGCTTTCATGCACAATACATCACATAAACAATCACAAAGCATGCAACATAATGATAAAGATTCAACAACCAGATAACAAGTTCGTAAAGTAAAACACACACGAATAACAAGCCATCCACATGTTGGATGGTCAAATAACAAGTTCTCAATGACAAGTATGATAATAAATGATAAATGAGTAGTCAAATCTACTCCTCGGCATCAACCTCCTCCTCGACAAAGATAAGACCTGCGTTCTCCATCGCGGTCTTGTATTCCTCGACACTGGTGGTCAAGGTCTCTATCTTGGTTTTGAGAGCCCTCTTCTGGGAACAAAGTCTCTCAATCACTGTCTGCTGATGCTCGAGCTCGAAGTCCTTGGCCTGCAGTTCTTCAGTCATGTCCCAGATCTTCTTGTTCCTATCCTGGACTCTCTTCTCCTGACTCTTGAATTTTCTGTCTTGCTCTCGAACTTCGCCTCCATCTCCTTAACTATCTCATCTTGCTCCACGAAGAGCTTGTCCTTCTCGCGAAGCTGCACCTGGAGTTCGTCATTGCTGAGCATGACGTTGGTCCTATCAGAGTCCACGTGCCTAATGAGAGCCTCTAAGTCCTGGAGGTATAGACGAATAGGCTCGGTTGTATCCCTCGTAGTGTCCTCGAAGTCGATGGACTCTCCATCCTCATCACGTCTACCGAAGACGTGGAAGTGAGTACCTCTAACCTGTCGGGAGTGTCTCCCCAGCAGACGTCCTATCAGATCCTGCATGACTACCTCAAGGTCTCTCTCCTTGTCGTCGTGCATGAGCTTGAAGACGAGGGCCTCCGTGGTAGGCTCAGTCTGGTGT
Organism: Avena insularis; assembly: GCA_023614405.1. Taxonomy (NCBI): domain Eukaryota; kingdom Viridiplantae; phylum Streptophyta; class Magnoliopsida; order Poales; family Poaceae; genus Avena; species Avena insularis. The sequence continues at coordinate 20,285,466 of CM042689.1, read as the reverse complement.
CCGGGTTGGTTGACCTTGAAACCCCAGAGGTCCTTCCTCTCAAACTTGGTGAGGGGAAGCACCATGATGGTAGGAAGAGGGAGATTGATCAAGGTAGTAAGCTCAACAATACGAGGACCAAAGCGAGTTCCCTGGAACTCCTCAAGCGATCTTGATGGTAACAGTAGGCATCTATTTATAAGATAGAAAAGTTAGAACAACACAATTCAAGATAAAACAAAAGACAAAACATCACATACATATCCTTGGAAATCAAAACACACAAGTCATGGCATACATGGATCCATTACAACAACCAAGGTTCAACTTATTTTAAAGCAACATTTTGGAAAATAAGGTGATAAGTGGTGGTCCAACAAACGAAGTATGTTTACAAGCCTATCTCACTGGATCTGTTGGCTAACATAATGTTTCTAGAAGCAATCAACCTATCTTGCTCACATGACTCCATCACTAAGTCTATAATGTCTCCTCTTAAAGTTTGGTTGGTAGCCTCCAACTCTTGGGTATGTTTCTTTTCTTCTTTCAGGCTATTTTGGATGTTGAACATTCTGCACTTGACTCTTTCACCAAGTTCTTTGATGGTCTTCCAAGCTGCATCCCTTGCTGAGTCAAAGAAGGTAGGGTGCATCACTGAATTGGTGAACATGCAGAATCCTGAGTCCTTGTGGTTGTCTTCCTTATTTTTATACAAGTGAAGTTGCACCCACCAGTACTCAACTCCTTCATCCATCACAGGAAAACCTTTGTACACAGCTGCACCATGTATTTCCATTGCAACCATGAGGTCCTTGAGAGCCTTGGGGAATTCTGTCTCACACTCCAAAGTCATTGTCATGAGTGGTCCTTTCCTCATGGCTTCGTTGATGGAGTTCATCTACAATTAGAGATGAGAAAGAAGATTAGAAAAGTTTACGAGAAGAATAGACAAGTGTAGAAGTTGTTGAAATTTTTTCCTTAGTGGTTTCCAATCCTAGGGTCATAATCCTACAGGAAACACAGTGCTCTGATACCATCTGTAAGATCCCTCCTTTATAAAGGAAAAGGATCCCTGTGCAATGCTAGTCCCTGGATCATTGCTAGCATCCACAGTTTAAGATGAAGTACACAGATACAAAGGTCATTATTACAGGCATTCCAGAGACAAACATAGTCTTTACAACTCCAAGGCCACAGGCCTAGTACAAGAGTTTGAATAAGTAAATAAATAAAAGTCTTCATCTTCATGTGCCACAGGCAAACATGTTGAGTGTAGACTCATGACTCCTAATCCTCATCAGAGTAACCTGCAACATCACAAGTTAGAGCCACAGTGGGTCAATACATTGGAATAGTATTGGCAAGTGATACCTTAGTATAATTTAGGTGGACTATATTACTATATGCAATTTGGCTAAGTGTAGCTTGGCTTGCTTTGCTCAAAATAGGTTTTGCCTATTAGTTGAAATCACTAAGTTTTTCTTTGTCAAAACTTTTCCCAAGGAACCACCAATAGACATTGAGGTCCTTCACCCTTGTTCACCCACAAGTTTTTACTTAGAAATTGGGATGAGGAGATTCTTGATAGCTTCCATGTCTTGATGCTCAAGTTGTCCTTTTCCAGGGACATGGCTAAGTACTTAGATTTTTCCATCTGCAGAGGTTGTGCACTTTCCCCACCAGACTTGATTTTCACCAAGACAGGACCTTTCAGAAGACTTCCCTTAGACCAAATGGACGCGTTCCAACCTATCATCCCACTACCACCAACTGTCCAAATGACTAAGTTCTAGCAACTTATGTGATCCAGGCAGATCCCATATTGCCAAGTGGCTGCACTAGAAGCTTCTCAACACTTGGCCTCCAAAATCTCATTCTTCCTGGGTGGCTTTCCACAAGTGAGATACACAAGGTTCACCAGTCCCCTGGCCTTGTGTAACCACTCAACACAAACCATTCCTTCCATTCCACCCAGGTGTTTCATTTACTTAGTTGTTTTATTAGGCAAAACACAAGTCCAAAGACTTAGAAATATTTTCATCATAGCATGTATATATTTCACCAAACCTTGGTTGCTACTAGCTAGGCTAAGCATGGCATAGATAAGCATCTTAACTTAGAAATTTCCTAGCAATATTACAACTACTAGGATTTCCCAACAGGGCATATAAGCAAAATATAGCATGCAAGACTAACAAAATATTTCTAATGCTTAGTAGAAAACATAGGGACAACAATATTCATGAAGCACCACTTGCCTTGGTAGTTTGGAGAGTAGCTACACTCCTCACAATCACAATCACTAGCACCAAAATCTACACAAAGAATTATAACAACAATCATATACAAAATATATACAATCAAAAATATATGCATGCATGCAAAATGATATGTGATGATTTTTAAAACTCAACCAGGCAAGTATACAATACAGGTTCTAAACAAGTTAAAAACTTGCCAAACAACATTTAGATAAACTCTAAAACAATTTTTAAACATTTCATATACTCAAATTAGCCCTACTCAAGTTTCTGCAAATAAAGTCATTTTAATAGAAGCAAAACATTAAACACATTGCATATTTAGAAAGAGCTTGCTCTCGTGATTCCAACGGTATAAAATTTGTCAAATTCTAACGTGGGATCAAAAGTTATAGCCAAAACAAATTTCAACATCTAATAGATTCAAATCCTGTTTTTAAACTCTAACAGATGCCACGCGTCTTAATCTTATTGGCGCGTACCGGTTCGCGTTGGATCACGCTTCTGAGCCGCTAGATCTGACTTAATCGCACGGCCCAGATCTACCTATACCGCTTCGCTAAGTGATCTAATTCTACGCGCTGGATCCAGATCCAACGGTCCTAGATCAAACGACCATATCTGAGCGGCGGTGGCTCTTGGCAGTGGCGTGCTCACTTCTGGCTGACGCGGTGCTCTGGTGGCTCTGGTCATCGGAGATGCTTACCGAAAGCGTGCGATCTTGCTTGATGCTCAACCTGGCGACGACTTGGCAAGGGGCGCTCTGTAGTGGCTCAGGGAGCTCGTCGGAGTTGCTGGCGGCATCGGACTTGGGTGGACGACGACGTTGGCGACGCTCTTGGTCACCCTAGCACGAATAAACGACATTAGGAGATGCACAAAACTACGGCTAACGTGCTTGTGTGAAACAAAGGAGAAGGGGAACAAAGGGCTCACCGAATTTGATTGCCAGAGTTGAGGATGTCGTCGGGAGCTTGCGGTGCTTGTCGAAGACGACGACACAGGGCAATCTGGGGCGAACGTGGGTCAGAAGGTGCGCGAGGAAGTTTTGAAGCGGCTCGAATGAACCAGAGGAAGAGGGGCGCACGGGGCTCACCGGAATTGGTCGCCGGAGAGCTCTGTCGTGGCAGCGAGGATGAATCTGCAGGCGACTGGGGCGCCTGGGCTTGGAGTTTGGGGGAAATGGAGGGGCGAGGGGTTTAAGTAGGCAAGGCGGGGGCGTAAATTACTCCTGCAATCAACGCGAATTGACGAGCGAATCAACCAGGTAACGCACGGCGTGATTTGGGGAAGAACATGTCGCGGTGGGGGTGGAGCAGACGCCGTGTGGAGTCACTGGTGTCGTGAGAGAATCGAGAGAGGAGTGGGTCCTGTCGACACCACACTCCTAAAAGTCTGGGTGAGTGAAGGAAAGCAGTTTTACGTTAGGCGATTGGGCCAGATTCAATGAGGCTTATTTTTTCCTTTTAATCTTTTCTTTTTACATTTGGTTTTTCTGAAATGAATTTCAACACCAAATCAAATGAGTTTGAATTCAAATCTTCTCTAGGTTTTTATACTGCAAACCTTGCACTCAAATGTGTGTCAAACACTATTGTTCAACCAAAACACTTTGATCAAAATAAAAATAAAAAATAAAACCAAGCCTTTATGTGATATATACAATAGGCATAATATTGGTTTTATTTACTTATTTTGTTTTGAAACTTTGTTCAAACTTTTGATGGCCTAAGTTTGAATTTCAAACCTTACTGAACAAAACAAGTACTCTTCCCATTGAAAGGTAGCACTAAGGCTAGAGAAACTTACATGAAATGATAAGCATAAATGCTTCTGTTTTGAAAAGATTTGTTTGAAATAAAATTCATATGATCATGGATGCATGGATGAGATGCATGAGTTTGAAGCATGATTTTAGGGATGTTACAAATCCAACCCCCTTAAGGTGAATCTCGCCCTCGAGATTCGGGTTGGCTAGCAAATAGTGAGGGTGGTCTTTTCGAAGATCATCTTCTCTTTCCCAAGTTGCTTCCTCTTTGGAATGATGGTTCCACTGAACTTTGCATAACTTGATAGTCTTAGTCCTTGTGACTCTTTCTGCAGTCTCAAGAATCTTGATAGGTTTCTCTTCATAAGTGAGATCACTTTCCAACTGTACCTCCTCCAAAGGTATAGTATCCTTCAAAGAAGTTTCTTCCATTTCTGGATGACATTTCTTAAGCTGACTCACATGAAACACATTATGGACAGCTGATAAAGACTCTGGCAATTCAATTTCATAAGCAACTTCTCCTTTGCGACTTAGAATCTTGAATGGCCCAACATATCTTGGGGCCAACTTTCCTTTGACTCCAAACCTCTTCACTCCACGAAGTGGTGACACTCTAAGATAAGCTCTATCACCAACTTCGTAGGTGACTTCTCTACGCTTAGGGTCCGCGTAGCTTTTCTGTCGGGACTGTGCTATCTTCAATCTGTCTTTAACCAACTTGACTTTCTCTTCGGCTTCTTTGATAAGTTCTGGTCTGAACAAACTTCTTTCTCCCACACCATTCCATAACAACGGGGTGGTACACTTTCTCCCATAGAGAAACTCAAATGGTGCCATCTCAATGCCGGCTTGATAGCTGTTGTTATAAGAAAATTCTGCGTAAGGCAGACTTTCATCCCAACTGGCTCCATAGTCTAGGGCACATGCCCTCAACATGTCTTCCAGAATCTGATTAGTCCTTTCTGTTTGTCCATCAGTTTGAGGATGAAAAGCAGTGCTGAATTCCAACCTCGTTCCCAACGACTCATGTAGCTGTCTCCAAAAATGGGAAGTGAATTGAGTTCCCCTATCAGACACAATACTCTTGGGCACTCCATGTAGACATACTATTCTACTCATGTAGATCTTGGCCAACTTAGCACTTGTATAGGTTGTCTTCACGGGTATGAAATGGGCCACTTTAGTTAGGCGATCCACTACTACCCAAATAGAATCGTATCCTGACCTGGTCCTTGGTAATCCGGTAATGAAATCCATACCAATCTTGTCCCACTTCCAATCAGGAATAGGTAGTGGTTAAAGCAAACCGACTGTTTTCTGGTGTTCCGCTTTCACTCTACTACACACATCACACAAAGCAATATGTTCGGCGATGTCCTTCTTGAGATTATTCCACCAAAATCTTTCCTTCATGTCCATGTACATTTTGGTGTTACCCGGATGAATGGAATACGGAGAGTTGTGTGCTTCTTGCAAAATCAGTTTCCAAAGCTCTGGATCTTGTGGAACACAGATACGTTTCCCATACCATAAAGTACCATGTTCGTCTTCATGGAATCCTTTGGCTTTTCCTTTGCCAATCTTTTCTTTAATCTCCTCAATTTCCTTATCAATCTTCTGGGCTTCTTTGATCTTGTCTAACAAAGTGGGTTGAACATCCAAAGACATGAGATGTCCTTCCGGCAGAATATCCAATCTGAGATCTCCAAATTGGGCACTGGCAATTCTCCTTTTGTAAGGCCATTCACAAAGACCTTACGGCTTAAAGCATCCGCTACAACATTTGCTTTACCGGGATGGTATTGCAAACTTAAGTCATAGTCCTTGATGAGTTCTAGCCATCTTCTTTGTCTCATATTAATTTCCTTCTGGGTGAAGATATACTTCAAACTCTTGTGATCCGTGAACACTTCACATCGCTTTCCCAAAAGATAGTGTCTCCATGTTTTGAGTGCATGGACAACAGAGGCTAACTCCAAATCATGAGTAGGATAGTTCACTTCATGAGTTTTGAGTTGTCTCGAGGCATATGCCACAACTTTTCCTTCTTGCATAAGTACTGCTCCCAAACCATGAGGAGATGCATCACAATATACTTGGAAATCTTTTTCCAAGTCTAGCAAACACAAGACTGGTGCTGTCACAAGTCTCTTCTTCAATTCCTGAAAGATGAGTTCACAACCTTCAGACCAAGCAAATTTCTTGTCTTTCTTTAGCAATTCTGTCATAGGCTTACCTACCTTGGAGAAATTCTCAATGAACCTTCTGTAGTAACCTGCTAAGCCAAGGAAACTACGAACTTCTTTCACTGACTTGGGAGATTCCCATTCAGTTACAGCTGAAACTTTAGCAGGATCAACTGCTACACCATCTTTTGTCATAACATGACCAAGAAATCCAACTTCATTTAACCAGAATTCACACTTGCTGAATTTGGCATACAGTTTATGCTCTCTAAGCTTCTCGAGTATCAAACGCAAATGTCCTTCATGTTCTTCTTTGCTCTTGGAGTAGATTAAAATGTCATCGATGAAAACAACAACAAATTTATCAAGAAATTCCATGAATACCTTGTTCATCATATTCATAAAGTATGCCGGAGCATTGGTTAAAACAAATGGCATCACGGTATACTCATACAATCCATACCTTGTGGTGAAAGCTGTCTTAGGTATGTCTTGTTCTCTTATCTTGAGTTGGAAATAACCTGACCGGAGATCAATCTTCGAGAACACACAAGCTCCTTCTAGCTGATCAAACAAGTCATTGATTCTGGGCAAAGGGTATTTGTTCTTGATAGTCACCTCATTGAGTGAACGGTAATCTATGCATAACCTTTGACTTCTATCTTTCTTCTCCACAAACAAAACTGGGGCTCCCCAAGATGAAGAACTTGGTTGAATAAAACCTTTCTGCAACTGCTCTCCGAGTTGTTTCTTGAGTTCTTTCAGTTCATCCACTGACATCTTGTATGGTCTCTTTGCTATTGGTCCAGACCCTGGTAGCAAATCAATAAGGAACTCCACATCTCTATCTGGTGGCATTCCCAGCAATTCTTCCGGAAACACATCCGGATATTCACTCACAATTGGCACACTGTCTATGCTAACCCCCTTAAGAGAATTTAGCATACTCCTTCTTGCTTCAAAGTTGGTCTTGAATCTGGTCCTTTTATTTTCAGGAGTTGTGAGTGAGACAGTATGGCTGGCACAATCTATCACTCCCTTGTGCTTAGTCATCCAGTCCATTCCCAAAATGACATCCAATCCTTGGGAATTTAGGATTATCAAGTTAACGGGAAACTTATACTTCCCAAACTCTATAACTAGATCATGACATCCTGAATTCACTATCATTTCTCCGCCAGGAGAACTTACTTTTATAGGACACCCAATAGTTTCTACTGGCAGTTCATTTCTTTCAACAAATGCTCTTGATATGAATGAATGAGATGCACCAGTATCAAAGAGAACAAATGCTGGGACAGAATTGAGTTTGAACTTACCGGACAAAGATCGTGCTCCTCATAAATTCCTCCACATTGATGTGGTTCACTTGTCCCTTCTGAAAAGGGTTGGGATTGATGGGTCCTTCAACTTTCTTTTCTGGGCATTCATTTGCATAATGCCCCATCTTCTTGCACTTGAAGCATTCAACCTGGCTGATGTCCTTCTTGACAGGCTGTCCACCCTTGTGTTTCTTGTACTTGTCATTGTCATGACTACGGTGATGCTTGTTGTCATGATGGTTGTGGTTGTGGTGCTTGTTGAATTTTCCATGCTTGTGGGATCCTGAGCTTCCACTATCATCGTAATGGGAAGCGTTTGTGAGGCGATCCTGTGCTTATCAAGTGCTTTCTCTTCCTGCTCTCAACTTGCTTCATTTTGTTCTCCAAAATAGCAGCCTTATCACAAAGAGACTGGTATGTGGGAACATATGCCACAGCCAACTGCAGGTTCAGCTCATCATTCAAGCCTTCAAGAAATTTTTCCTTTCTCTTAGCATCGGTGTCAACTTCATTCGGTGCATAATGCGCCAGATTGTTGAACTCCTCAATATATTCAGCCACGCTGCGGTGGCGTTGCTTCAGATTATGGAACTCTTTCTTTTTCAGACTCATCACTCCAGATGAGATATGAGCAGTACGAAAGCCATCCTCAAAGATAGCCCAGGTCACATCTTCTATGGGAGTGGTGATCTGGAAGTTATCCCACCAAGTGGCGGCTGGTCCTTCCAGCAAATGTGCTGCAAATCTGACCTTTTCTGCATCAGTACAACCCACCGTTACCAAGTCCTTGTTCACAGAGCGTAGCCAATCATTGGCCACCATGGGATCAGTCGTTCCTAAGAACTTTGCTGGCCTCAATCTGAAGAACCTGGTAAGCATGTCAAAACCCGGTGGGTTGTTGTTGTTGTTGTGTTGTTGTTGTTGTTGTTGTTGTTGTTGTTGTTGTTGTTGTTGTTGTTGTTGTTGTTGTTGTTGTTGTTGTTGTTGTTGTTGTTGTTGTTGTTGTTGTTGTTGTTTTGGTTCTGGATGAGCGTCGTCATCATTTGCATCAGCTGAGTTTGAGCGGTCATCATTTGCTGCATTTCTAGAGTGATGTTGTTGTTGTTGTTGGGGTTGTGGTTTGCACGACGGGGAGGCATCTGTGGTTTGTTCAATAGAGATAAGAATGAGATACCCATAGATGCTTTCATGCACAATACATCACATAAACAATCACAAAGCATGCAACATAATGATAAAGATTCAACAACCAGATAACAAGTTAAAAAGTAAAACACACGAATAACAAGCCATCCACATGTTGGATGGTCAAATAACAAATTCTCAATGACAAGTATGATAATAAATGATAAATGAGTAGTCAAATCTACTCCTCGGCATCAACCTCCTCCTCGACAAAGATAAGACCTGCGTTCTCCATCGCGGTCTTGTATTCCTCGACACTGGTGGTCAAGGTCTCTATCTTGGTTTTGAGAGCCCTCTTCTGGGAACGAAGTCTCTCAATCACTGTCTGCTGATGCTCGAGCTCGAAGTCCTTGGCCTGCAGTTCTTCAGTCATGTCCCAGATCTTCTTGTTCCTATCCTGGACTCGCTTCTCCTAACTCTTGAATTTTCTGTCTTGGCTCTCGAACTTCGCCTCCATCTCCTTAACTATCTCATCTTGCTCCGCGAAGAGCTTGTCCTTCTCGCGAAGCTGCACCTGGAGTTCGTCATTGCTGAGCATGACGTTGGTCCTATTAGAGTCCACGTGCCTAATGAGAGCCTCTAAGTCCTGGAGGTATAGACGAATAGGCTCGGTTGTATCCCTCGTAGTGTCCTCAAAGTCGATGGACTCTCCATCCTCATCATGTCTACCGAAGACGTGGAAGTGAGTACCCCTAACCTGTCGGGAGTGTCTCCCCAGCAGACGTCCTATCAGATCCTGCATGACTACCTCAAGGCCTCTCTCCTTGTCGTCGTGCATGAGCTTGAAGACGAGGGCCTCCATGGTAGGCTCAGTTTGGTGTCCGGGTTGGTTGACCTTGAAACCCCAGAGGTCCTTCCTCTCAAATTTGGTGAGGGGAAGCACCATGATAGTAGGAAGAGGGAGATTGAGCAAGGTAGTAAGCTCAACAATACGAGGACCAAAGCGAGTTCCCTGGAACTCCTCAACAGTGCTGATGGTAACAGTAGGCATCTATTTATAAGATAGAAAAGTTAGAACAACACAATTCAAGATAAAACAAAAGACAAAACATCACATACATATCCTTGGAAATCAAAACACACAAGTCATGGCATACATGGATCCATTACAACAACCAAGGTTCAACTTATTTTAAAGCAACATTTTGGAAAATAAGGTGATAAGTGGTGGTCCAACAAACGAAGTACGTTTACAAGCCTATCTCACTGGATCTGTTGGCTAACATAATGTTTCTAGAAGCAATCAGCCTATCTTGCTCACATGACTCCATCACTAAGTCTATAATGTCTCCTCTTAAAGTTTGGTTGGTAGCCTCCAACTCTTGGGTATGTTTCTTTTCTTCTTTCAGGCTATTTTGGATGTTGAACATTCTGCACTTGACTCTTTCACCAAGTTCTTTGATGGTCTTCCAAGCTGCATCCCTTGCTGAGTCAAAGAAGGTAGGGTGCATCACTGAATTGGTGAACATGCAGAATCCTGAGTCCTTGTGGTTGTCTTCCTTGTTTTTATACAAGTGAAGTTGCACCCACCAGTACTCAACTCCTTCATCCATCACAGGAAAACCTTTGTACACAGTTGCACCATGTATTTCCATTGCAACCATGAGGTCCTTGAGAGCCTTGGGGAATTCTGTCTCACACTCCAAAGTCATTGTCATGAGTGGTCCTTTCCTCACGGCTTCGTTGATGGAGTTCATCTACAATTCGAGATGAGAAAGAAGATTAGAAAAGTTTACGAGAAGAATAGACAAGTGTAGAAGTTGTTGAAATTTTTTCCTTAGTGGTTTCCAATCCTAGGGTCATAATCCTACAGGCAACACAGTGCTCTGATACCATCTGTAAGATCCCTCCTTTATAAAGGAAAAGGATCCCTGTGATTGCAATGCTAGTCCCTGGATCATTGCTAGCATCCACAGTTTAAGATGAAGTACACAGATACAAAGGTCATTATTACAGGCATTCCAAAGACAAACATAGTCTTTACAACTCCAAGGCCACAGGCCTAGTACAAGAGTTTGAATAAGTAAATAAATAAAAGTCTTCATCTTCATGTGCCATAGGCAAACATGTTGAGTGTAGACTCATGACTCCTAATCCTCATCAGAGTAACCTGCAACATCACAAGTTAGAGCCACAGTGGGTCAATACATTGGAATAGTATTGGCAAGTGATACCTTAGTATAATTTAGGTGGACTATATTACTATATGCAATTTGGCTAAGTGTAGCTTGGATTGCTTTGCTCAAAATAGGTTTTGCCTATTAGTTGAAATCACTAAGTTTTTCTTTGTCAAAACTTTTCCCAAGGAACCACCAATAGACATTGAGGTCCTTCACCCTTGTTCACCCACAAGTTTTTACTTAGAAATTGGGATGAGGAGATTCTTGATAGCTTCCATGTCTTGATGCTCAAGTTGTCCTTTTCCAGGGACATGGCTAAGTACTTAGATTTTTCCATCTGCAGAGGTTGTGCACTTTCCCACAGACTTGATTTTCACCAAGACAGGACCTTTCAGCCTTCCCTTAGACCAAATGGGTGGCGTTCCAACCTATCATCCCACTACCACCAACTGTCCAAATGACTAAGTTCTAGCAACTTATGTGATCCAGGCAGAGCCCATATTGCCAAGTGGCTGCACTAGAAGCTTCTCAACACTTGGCCTCTAAAATCTCATTCTTCCTGGGTGGCTTTCCACAAGTGAGATACACAAGGTTCACCAGTCCCCTGGCCTTGTGTAACCACTCAACACAAAGCATTCCTTCCATTCCACCCAGGTGTTTCATTTACTTAGTTGTTTTATTAGGCAAAACACAAGTCCAAAGACTTAGAAATATTTTCATCATAGCATGTATATATTTCACCAACCCTTGGTTGCTACTAGCTAGGCTAAGCATGGCATAGATAAGCATCTTAACTTAGAAATTTCCTAGCAATACTACAACTACTAGGATTTCCCAACAGGGCATATAAGCAAAATATAGCATGCAAGACTAACAAAATATTTCTAATGCTTAGTAGAAAACATAGGGACAACAATATTCATGAAGCACCACTTGCCTTGGTAGTTTGGAGAGTAGCTACACTCCTCACAATCACAATCACTAGCACCAAAATCTACATAAAGAATTATAACAACAATCATATACAAAATATATACAATCAAAAATATATGCATGCATGCAAAATGATATGTGATGATTTTTAAAACTCAACCAGGCAAGTATACAGTACAGGTTCATAAACAAGTTAAAAACTTGCCAAACAACATTTAGATAAACTCTAAAACAATTTTTAAACATTTCATATACTCAAATTAGCCCTACTCAAGTTTCTGCAAATGAAGTCATTTTAACAGAAGCAAAACATTAAACACATTGCATATTTAGAAAGAGCTTGCTCTCCTGATTCCAACGGTATAAAATTTGTCAAATTCTAACGTGGGGATCAAAAGTTATAGCCAAAACAAATTTAAACATCTAATAGATTCAAATCCTGTTTTTAAACTCTAACAGATGCCACGCGTCTTAATCTTATTGGCGCGTATCAGTTCATGTTGGATCACGCTTCTGAGCCGCTAGATCTGACTTAATCGCACGGCCCAGATCTACCTATACCGCTTCGCTAAGTGATCTAATTCTACGCGCTGGATCCAGATCCAACGGTCCTAGATCAAACGACCATATCTGAGCAGCGCTGGCGGTGGCTACTGGCGGCGGCGTGCTCGGCCTATGGCGACGCGGCGCTACAGGTGGCTCTGGGGTCGTCGGAGATGCTTACCAGAAACGTGACGATGCGCTGATGCTCAACCTGGCGACGGCTTGGCAAGGGGCGCTCTGTAGTGGCTGAGGGAGCTCGTCGGAGTTGCTGGCGGCTTCGGGCTTGGGTGGACGACAACGTTGGCGACGCTCCTGGTCACCCTAGCACGAATAAACGACATTAGGAGATGCACAAAACTATGGCGAACGTGCTCGTGTGAAACAGAGGAGAAGGGGAACAAAGGGCTCACCGAATTTGATCGCCGGAGTTGAGGATGTCGTCGGGAGCTTGCGGTGCTTGTCGAAGACGACGACCTGGGGCAGTACAGGACGAACCAGTGGGGTCAGAAGGTGCGCGAGGAAGTTTTGAAGCGGCTCGAATGAACCAGAGGAAGAGGGGCGCACGGGGCTCACCGGAATTGGTCGCCGGAGAGCTCTCTGTCAGCGGCGGTGCGAGGATGAATGCGGGCAGCCTGGGGGCGCTCTGGGCTCGGAGTTTGGGGGGAAATGGAGAGTGGGCAGAGGGGGTTTAAGTAGGCAAGGCGGGGGCGTGAATTACTCCTGCAATCAACGTGAATTGACGAGCGAATCAACCAGGTAACGCACGGCGTGATTTGGGGAAGAACACATCACGGTGGGGGTGGAGACGACGACGCCTTGTGGGCCACGACTGTCAGCGAGAGAATCAGAGAGGGAGTGGGTCCTATTTGTCAGTCACTCAACGGGTGCGGGGGTGAGTGAAGGAAAACGGTTCGCGGGGTGGGGGTGTTGGGCATAGTTGGGCCAGTTGGTCCAGATTCCACTGAAGGCTTATTTTTTTCCTTTTAATCTTTTTCTTTTTCTGTTTGGTTTTTCTGAAATGAATTTCAACACCAAATCAAATGAGTTTGAATTCAAATCTTCTCTAGGTTTTTATACTGCAAACCTTGCACTCAAATGTGTGTCAAACACTATTGTTCAATCAAAACACTTTGATCAAAATAAAAATAAAAAATAAAACCAAGCCTTTATGTGATATATACAATAGGCATAATATTGGTTTTATTTACTTATTTTGTTTTGAAACTTTGTTCAAACTTTTGATGGCCTAAGTTTGAATTTCAAACCTTACTGAACAAAACAAGTACTCTTCCCATTGAAAGGTAGCACTAAGGCTAGAGCAACTTACATGAAATGATAAGCATAAATGCTTCTGTTTTGAAAAGATTTGTTTGAAATAAAATTCATATGATCATGGATGCATGGATGAGATGCATGAGTTTGAAACATGATTTTAGGGATGTTACAATAAGCTTTGAAAATTCATCGTTAAAAGCTTGGTTAGTAGAACCAAAAATAATGTCATCTACATAAAGTTGGCATACAAAAAGCTCCCCATTAACCTTCTTAGTAAAAAGAGTGGGATCGATTTGCCCAACTTCGAATCCACGGTCTAGCAAAAGCTCTTTAAGGTGCTCATACCACGCACGTGGGGCTTGTTTAAGGCCATAGAGCGCCTTATCGAGTTTGTAGACATGGTTCGGAAATTTGGGGTCCTCAAAACTCGGGGGCTGCTTGACGTATACTAACTCATGTAGAGGACCATTAAGAAACGCACTCTTAACATCCATTTGCTGTAATTTAAAATTATGATGCGCTGCATAGGCAAGAAGAATACAGATGGACTCAAGACGAGCCACAAGAGCATAAGTCTCGCCAAAATGAATTCCTTCCACTTGAGAGAATCCTTGAGCCACGAGTCTTGCTTTATTCCTCACAACAATGCCATTTTCATCTTGTTTGTTCTTGAAGATCCACTTGGTGCCGATAACATTGCGGCAATCCTTTGGTTTCTCTACGAGCTTCCAAACTTTGTTGCGTTCGAATTTATTTAATTCTTCATGCATTGCAACAACCCAATTGGGGTCTTCAAGAGCATCAAAGACCTTCTTTGGTTCAACCATGGAAATGTGAGCTTGATGATCATAGAAGCTTGCAAGTTCTCTTCTAGTAGATACCCTTCGTCGTAGATCACCAACAACCTTGTCAAGAGTGTGACCCCTTAGTTCAAGGTTCTGATCAGCACGAGCCTTGCGACGAGCCTCAATGTCCTTATTGTTTCTAGAAGGAGTAGATTCAGTATTTGTATCCTTGTCTTGACCACTGGCTTGCCCTTGATCTTGGTCTGAGATAACACCAGGAGGTTGCTGTAGAGCTTGTTCTTCAGGGGCGGATAATCCGCCCCTTGGAGGGGCCAGACTATCCGGCCTGGGAGATGAACCATCAGTGACTTCTTCGTGAGCATGCCTGACAGGACTTGGAGAGACAGAGCCAGATAATCCGCCCTCGGGGGCCGGAGAATCCGGCCTAGGAGTTTCTTGGTTGTTGTTTTCTCCTTCGGATCCCCTAGAACGAGTTGGAGTGCCAGGGGCGGATTGTCTGCCCCTTGGAGGGGGCGGATAGTCCGGCCTGGGACTACCAACTTTTCCAGGAGACGGATGATCTTCAGCAGGTTGCGGTGTTGGTGCAGAGTTTTCTCCAATAGTAGGAGCTTGTTGATCTTGTGTAGATGAGGGCTCCACTTGAGTGGAGCATTGTCCTTCCCGATCCGCCACAAGGGGTTCCTCAATGGGGCGGAAAAATCCCACGCCCATTCTTCTTATGGCATCTTGGGGTATTTCAACATCTGCATCACAAAGATCAACTTGCCCTACAAAGGAGCCGTTATTTTCATCGAACTCCACACTACAAGATTCTACAACAATCCCAGTGAGCTTGTTGTAGACTCTATAAGTGTGGGATTCGGCACCATAACCAACAAAAATACCTTCTAAAGCCTTGGACTCAAATTTTGACAAACGGACACCTTTAATAAGAAAGAAACACTTACACCTGAATACCCTGAAGTATGAGATGTTGGGCTTGTTAACGGTAAGTATTTCATATGGATTCTTGTCTAAAATCTTTCGGAGGTAGAGCCGGTTCGATGAGTGACAAGCAGTGGAAATGGATTCAGCCCAAAAATTATAAGGAGACTTGAATTCAGCCAACATTGATCTTGCCATATCCATCAAAGTCCGGTTCTTCCTCTCGGCTACACCATTTTGTTGAGGGGTGTACACAGCGGAATATTGATGTCTAATCCCCTCTTCGCTTAGAAACTCATTTAAGGTGTAGTTTTTGAATTTAGAGCCGTTGTCACTCCTTATTGCCAAGATAGGAACATTGTGTTGATGTTGAACTTCATTGGCAAAGTCAATGACAGTTTGTTGAGTCTCACTCTTTAGTTTGAAGAAATAGACCCATGTATATCTTGAGTAATCATCAACAATGACCAAGCAATATTTCTTCCCACCAAGACTTGCATGAGAAGGAGGACCAAATAAATCCACATGAAGTAATTCCAAGATCCTCTTTGAAGACATAATAGTCTTCCTCTTGTGGGGAGAGTCGTGCATTTTTCCTTCAACACAAGCCCTGCAAACACGATCTTTGGCAAAGGAGACATTTTCTTTTAGTCCAAGGATGTGGCCACCCTTGTGGAGACTTTGCAATGTTCTCATGTTGACATGGGCTAAACAGCGATGCCATAGCCACATGTCGGCCTTCCCGAATAGACACATCGGACCCGAAGTGGTTTTCCCCAAAAAGTCCACCACATACAGGTCATTTTCGACGTATCCAACGAAAGCGACCTTTAGAGACTTGCTCCACAAGAGTACCACCAAATCATCATCGATAAAAACAGCAAAGCCCATCTTGCCAAGGGCACGAACAGAAAGAAGGTTGTAACCGAGGGTCTCAACAAGCATGACGTCCACGAGAGAGATATCGTGGGCAACCACAACCTTGCCAAGACCCAATACCTGAGATTTAGACTTATCACCATAGGAGACTGTGATATTATCATGATTTGGATGCATCTCCGTGATGATCTCCTTGCTTCCGGTCATATGACTAGTGCATCCACTATCCAACACCCATTTCGACCCACCGGAAGCATAACCCCGCAAGAGAATTACTTCTTGGTTTTAGGTACCCATTTTTCAATGGGTCCTTTCATGTTAGTAACAAGGGTCTTTGGTACCCAAATAGACCAAGCAATATATTCATCAAAGGGACCGACATAATAAGCATAAACATCGCCATAATCATCACAAAAGAGTTCATAGTTTGGATTGTGAGACCCTGCAAAACCAATATTGTTAGTCTTGTCTTTTGTGACATTCTTCTCAACAGTGCTTGTCTTTGATTGCACATTCTTGGTCTTGTTCTTCTTGTTTTTATTTTTCTTGGACTTGGTGACATACCCAAGTCCCTCTTTACCATGATTTGACCTTTGCTTGCCAACAACTTCATCAAGCACACCCTTATCCTTGGGAGTGATGTCCTTGACCACTTCTTTTTCCACACTAGCATTTTCCTTGTGACTATATGTTGAGTTGGATGAGCTAGGAACATCATATTTGGCCAATCAACTTTGAAGATGATCATGTGACTCATTGAGAATGGAGAAATCGTTTTTCAATGCCTTGTGAGCATTGTCAAGTTTCTCCAATTCCTCGGAGAGTCTATCATGAGCAGCCCCAAAGTCAATCTTTTCCTTCTTTAACTTCTTTGCTTTGATGACTGTATTGTCACGTTCCTTAACAAGTTTAGCCATAATTTCTTCATGTGACTCTTCAATGGACTCAAGCCTCTCTTCAAGAGAGACCCGAGCTTCTTCTTCTTCCTCAAGGGCATTTTTTAAGGATGCAATTTCCATTGCATCCTCCCTTTCAATTCTGCCCTTTTCTTTGAGAAGAGCTTCGTTTTGGGCCAGCTGATCCATAAGAGCTTCAAAACGAACTTTGTGCTCACCTTGCAAGTTAGTGTAGAAGTAATCCAAAGCAATAATCTCTTCTTTAACCTTAATACTAGTAGGATCATCCATGTCAATCATAGCCTTAGAAAAAGAAGAGTTAGAAGTTGTTATCTCGAAGCTTCTTGCCATGAGACAAGTAGCATTCTTGTTGATGATGTTTTCATTCGGAGAGTCGAAGAGAGATGTTGAAGGAGACGTGGTGGCTATAGCAGCCACCTCTTGAGAGCTATCGTCTTCGTCCTCATATTCACTTCCTGATGAATATTCTTCTTGAGCTACAAGAATAATCTTTGGTTGCTTCTTGAAGGGAGCGTTCTTCTTTACAAACTGTTTCTTGCATGGACCCTTTGACTTGTCCTTAAAAGTAAGTCTTCCTCCATTATATTCCCTACTTTGATATGGACACTCAGCTACAAAGTGCAGTCGATCACCACAGTTGAAACATGTTCTCATCTTGGGACCATTTTCTTTTCTTCCATAGGCTCCACTCTTGCGTTCTAGTTCAGCTTTAGCCTTGGCTGGATCTTTCCAAAAGTTTCTAGCATAAAGAGCCAAGTATTGTCCGTGGATCCTTTTTATATCCTCGGGACAGTCCAGACCTTCTATGGCATATTCATCATGATCAATCACACTAGTCTTCAAGGCCACGTTAACCCCCTTTTGCATCCCCATAGCTCGAGCACGAGCATCTTCGGCATTCTTGGCAGCCACTTTGAAAGCAGCCATTTCTTGCATTACCTCATTGGATGTCATGAGGTGATAGTTATGCCTACCTTGGAGACTTTTCAAATCTGTGGGATCAAATGGCATAAGAGCACTGACATACTTGCTTGATCCATGCATCATCAACATGAGCGGCACCATGATTTCTGAAATTTGTGGCTATTTCCTTAAGCCTCCTATACATGTCTTCATGGTCTTCTCCATCCAACATATAGAATCCTTCAGCTTCGTTGCTCAATGCATCATATCTATTCCTTTTCATACTTTCATTTCCGATGAAGAGCTCGGTGAGAGCATCCCCAGCTTCCTTAGCTGTACTAAGATGCTGAATGTGTGGCATATCTTTGTCACCCACACCAAGCTGTATCATGTGTAGAGCTGTAGCGTTGAGTTGGCTATCGACAACTTCTCTTCTTGTAAGATTGTTGGGGTTTCCAACATGAAGACCATTTTCTATGATCTTCCACAACTCTATGGAGGAACTGCACACATGAGATTTCATCAAAAATTTCCATTGAGTAAAAGTAGATGCTGAAAGTTTGGGTGGATCACCCCTATTATGTATATGTGGGTGAGGGATAGGTGGATCAGGGGAATACACATGAGAAACCTCATTGTATCCATCCTTACCGCTATCCTTTTTCGAGGAGGATCTCTTGCTAGTGTCATCACCAACCACTTCGTTATCTTTGGAAACAGTTTTACCCATTTCCTTGGATTGCGGAGTGGTATCCTCAAAGTTAGATGGAGGTGATGCTGCGGATGTGGAGAGATGCAATATCAATTGACGCATCTCTTCCATCTTAGCCTCCATTGAACTCACCAAGGTTGTTTCCAACGTCTTGAGATCATTCATGGTGACTACCTCCGGAGCATCACTCCCATCTACCTTGGAACCCATACTTCTCTTAGGTGGTTAAGCCCGAAATAAGAGCCGGGGCTCTGATACCAATTGAAATGGATCGTATGGGCACCTAGAGGGGGGTGAATAGGTGCTAACCAATTTTTTAATACTTTTTCAATTTTAGGCTTGACACAAAGTAAATTCTCTAGATATGCAACCACGAGAATTTCCCTATATGCAACCCTAACTACTAAGCACGTAATTAGGGAGCGAAGGAACCGTAGTGGAGCACGCGGAGACACAGGGATTTGTTTTACCACAGTTCCTTCCTTGTTAAGGGAAGTACATCTGTGTTGGAGGGGTGGGCGGTTCTAGGACCACCACGCCACAATAGGCCTCACCCTATTCTCCGATGGATCTCGCCACGAGAGGCCAGATCCACCTTCTCCACTATTGGATCCCTTCGAGGCGGGAACCGGTGCCTTTTACAACACTATCGGGGCACACACCCACAACCGAATTGGGGGCTCCCGAGATGACAACAAGCTGCCACAAGAACAAGGTTTATCAATATAAACAAAAACAAGGATCTAGGTATTTGTAAGAAATACTAGATCGGTGGTTCTCCAAATGAATGGAGAGGAGATGAAGCGCTTGATTGTAGTTGATGATGATCGAGTCCTCCTCCTTTGATTCCCCAATGGACGGAGCCTTTGAGTGGATCTAGGTGGAGTTCTCTTGGATGAAGGTTGCAGGTCAGGTCTTTTCTTTTTCGAATCAATCAAGAGTTCTGGACAGAGGGGAAGACAGACTTAAATACCCCTGCCTAGAACAAGCCGTTGGAGAAATTTGGGGGCGGATTATTCGCCCCCCTTTGGGGCGGACTATCCGCCCTGGGGAGAAAATCCGCCCCCCAGGACGGAAACTCCGGGGAAAACTCCGCCCCCCGACAGAGAGCGACGCAACCTTAACTTGGAGAAAATTTCTGAGGGGGTGGATTATCCGCCCCTGCCGGGGGCGGACTATCCGCCCTTGGGAGAAAGTCCTCCCAAGGATTGGAAAGTCCGAGGGAAACTCCGCCCCCCATACAGAGAGCAACGCAGGCTTGGCTTGAAGGAAATCCTCGAGGGGGCGGACTATCCGGCATGGACGGAAAATCCAGCCACAAACTCCGCCCCCTCTTTGGGGCTCGCGCACTCTTGGGAAGAGGGAGGGGCGGATTATCCGCCCCTGGTGGGGGCGGATTATCTGCCTCCCAAAGGAAGATACTTTTCCCTTTTTATTAGAGAGAGCTGCAACACTTCAACACACGTTAAATAATCCTTGATATTGTTATCTAACACACAAAACACTAGGGATTAAGAAATGTTCTTTCATAGATGACTTCTCCATCCCATTCCAAATCTCATGGTTAACGCGTAATATACGGCACAAGAATCACTGGTGACATTGGTTGTTAAGTCCTAGATAATATGTTCCTTTACCACCGGAACTTTCGTAGTAGGTTATTACCTCATGGTAAATAACATATAATCATATTATCATGAAAATAGTGTTTTCTGACCTTTTTGAAATGCAGGTGATGACAACACTGTATTTGCAAAATACTTTACAGACAATAATCAAAGGACATGGGCAAGTGTGAACTTGCCTTTTGTGATTACAATATTATGCACTCACGGTCTTCGGGACAATAGAAGATCCAATATCTGAAATCAGCATTATTGGTTTGGTAAGGACTAATGTTTAAAGAAGCAATATGCAATTATGCATAAGTAATGCCATGCATTTTGTAAAACTCTCGACGTGAAATCCCAATAGTCTAGGTAAGTTGAATTTAGGTGATTTCTTTAAGAGTTGGTTTATCATTAACTTTTACTTTGCAAGCAAATGTATTTATAAGGAACTTAAGTTTTCACATACTAGAGATATAACAAATGGGGTATAAATTAATCTATAATTGAGGTTAAATACCATCTGGTAGCTAGGATGAAAGTCCAGGTGTTAAGTTGTTAAGGGTTAAAAGGACTATCATAGAATTGTTGTTTGAGGTGGCAAAAAGAATAACCTTCAAAGAAAAAGGTTTCTTTTCTAATGTTTAAACAATCTTTATGGTTAATAGAGTGTAGTGAATGTCTCTTTGTATTTACTTGAGTAGTTTGGTCTTGAGATGCTTTAGGTCTTAATTGAAACAGACCAAAGTGAACTATAAAATGCATAATGAAGTATTTAACATGGTGTTTATAATCTTGTAAGCTAAAGTTAACTTTAAGGACATAAATGGACTTAAGGTGTATTGCTTATGATATTTTTGTTTTGTTAGAGTTTAAAGTTATGTGAGATATGATTAAAAGATAAATACCATATATCTATAATAGGATTAAATGATGTATAAGGTTAGATTAATTGTTGTTGGTTTAAATTTGATTTAAGGTTTCAAAAGGGTTAAATAAAATTCTTTCTTTGTACTTAAGTTTTATTATGAATCCTAACTATGGTTTTGGACTTTAGTACTTAGTCTTAGAGGATTTAATATTTATAAAGAAATCTGATTATTTCTTACGTTGGAAATAATTTTAAATATTAAAAGAATGGTTATCTTATTTTAATAAGTAAATGAAATTTTATTACCTAAAAATATTAAAATGTTTTGGAATATTATAATTAGTATTTTTCTAGTAAATTATATTTATTTAGGATCTTGTAAATGAATTTTATTTATTTTTTAAGTATTATTTTTTTATTTTTAGAAAATTCCTCCAAGGTTTAGATGTAGTAAAACTTTTAAGTTAATATTTTTATAAAATGGTGCATTAATTTTGATACATAAAAATGATTTTTTATTTATTTTTAAGACCTCTCCTTATTTTATAAATTTCCACTTAAAATTTAATGATGTTAATATTTATTTGCATTTTATTAAACTTAGACAAGTAATGTTATATTTTTCCGAGGTAGATATTATTTTTGTGAGCCTTTTTTTATATATCCAATGTATTTTTAGGATTTTCCTACATTTTTTTAGGGCTTGAATATTATTACAAGTATTGTGGTAATTTAATATTTTATATTCAATATATTTTCTCTAATTGAACATCGTGTATAAAACAATCTGGCATTTAGGCCGACTCGGCCCACCTAGGCCAATCCAGTTGGGCTATTCTATGACACCCCCGGGATCAGGGCTAAACAAATCCCAGACCTCCGTTTGACATAAGCTTAACCTTGAGCTCGAGAATATCCAGTAAAGAATCGATAACACAACAGTGACCCTACGACACAAAATTTATTAGAGCAAGCTCATAACTGAGCAAAGAACCAAATTATTACAAGCAGAGGTCATTGACCACAAAATCAAACAACGGAAGGCAAATTATGCTATTAAGTATAGCAAACTTAACAAGTGGCCTAAGAGGCCTGGAGCATAATGATGACGTCCCAGCCCATAGATTCCAGGTGGTCGGCCGGGAACCCCAAGCTACTCGTCAGTGTCGATGTAGTACGGAACTCGTCTTTAGGGGAACACTTACTCTACCAAAAGTATCAACAAAGCAAGGGTGAGTACATGGTGTACTCCGCAAGACTTATGGCTGGTGGAGTTGTTTTGCATAGAGCCATCTTTGTTTATAAAACAAGAGAGAGAAGGAGATCGTCTACTCAAAGTATTTTTAAAAGGGGATAAGAGACCGACATCTCCGAAATATTGATCATCATCTTTTGATATCCACCAAATCATCATCATCTCCTGAACTAGGATCACCCCCTCGTATCCATGAGGAAGCATCCTTAAGCACACATTGATCTACCAAGTTTTAAGATTAGGTTCGTGTTCTCTATGATCTCATATCTGTTCCCAAGTTGTCCATAACCGTGGACACGGCTTTCCGAAAGATTATTACCCTGCAGTGGTGTACAACTTTACCCACACATACTAACCTTATCTTAATGCCAGAATCATTAGCCCTCTTCCTTGGAAGGCTGGCAGAGGGTGGTTAGACATGACCTTTACCTTGATTTCACCAAGACCATGAGTCACGCAATAAGTATGGTTCCGCCGTAACGGGTCAAATCCTGAAGCCGGTACTTAAATATGTGAGGCGAGGTTGGTTTACCAGGGGCGCTATCTACCCCAAGCAACCTCGGCCACTCTTACCTACCTATTATGAATGCACCTCCTTCACCGCCTTCGAGAAGATCCAGAATGCATGTCGAATGGAACGCCCGAACTATGTGACTCATGGAATCTACTAGGCAATTTAGTTAATCAGGGGGTCCCCATAAACCCCGTGTGGTTGTATGCTCGTCTTGGCTCAAGAGGCAAGAACTCGGGTCCTAGTGGTGGCGAGCATGGGACTAGGAAAACCACATCCCACTGTGGCCTCTCATACAAGCCTTAGCATGTTTAATCTCATATCACCTCTGATATCATCTCATCACGTTCTCCTGTCATACTAGATTATCTGCATCTGACACATCATCTGCATGAACCAGACTCAACAGCTATGCATGGCTAAGCAGGACACATATATAGGATTTAGCAATGCATACAAGCCAAACCTAATTATGCTAGGAGCAGTGGATCAGGTAATATAAGCTCAAAGGGAGTAATGCAATAGATAGGATACTCTATCTATCGATAAAAGACCATAGCAGATTCGTATGCATCATGGCAGGAATTGAAATGCTTTCAAAATCATAGGATTATATCATGTTGGGGCTATGCTTGCCTTTGCTAGTTGATAACCGATAAGCAGATCTTCGGGAGCCTTATACTTGACTTGGTTACAGTTGGTCAAGTATTTGTCTTCGAGCTTCGACGATCTTGATCTCGATCTTGATATCGTATTCTACCGGGAAGAACCAAACACCGAAATAGAGGGAAACAATCAACACATGGCATCGATGCAATGCTCAAGCAAGGATGATGATATGACAAGTTAAATTGTATCGAAATGTAACCCTAAGGCATGCTCGACAATTTAATCGGGGTTCCGAGGGGTGAAAACCCTAACTCGGAAAAACTTCGGATGTATATGAGAGGGGTTGGTTTGTTATTCTAATTAAACTTGTCATGAAAGTTGATTAACAATGCATGATTATAGCTTAATTAGGTATTTCTTATTTTTCTGAACATTTTGATATATTATACATATTTTTCTGACTTATAAATCATTAGTTATTGAATTTATAATATTTAAACCATTTTCTAAAATTATTAAACAATTTAATTGATTTACTGCGTCACTGTGACACAAGGCTGACATCACCACAACATCTAATACGTTTCTCACCGAACCTGAGCTAGTCAGTGAGGCTGACGGCTGGGCCCGGAGGCACGTCAGCTAGCCACGCTATCAATCCACGCCAGCACCACGCGGGCGCCACGTCGATGCCAGGTGGGCTCGTCGGAGGACACGCAGACGGTGACGATTGGCGGTGCTAGGGGGCGATCTGGGAAGCACGGTTGGTCTCGTTCGAATCAGTGCATCATGCTGAGCCAAAAACCGGCGGCGCCGCTACAGATTGGTCACCGGAGATGTAACTACGATGAGCGGCCGCGGCGCTACAGAGCGGGAGAAGACGAACGGAGGGGCGCCTGAGCACCAGTAGCTCATCCCGGAGCGGTTGGTGGTGATGGAGAGGCGAGGCGATGACCGGAGCATCGGCGAGGTCGTCGGCGAAGCTCGTCAGGCTCGGGGAAGACGCGCCGATTCGGGCAGCTCTCGAGCTCCCTAGCTTGCGTGCTTCGACAGGAAGAACGAGGAAGGCGAGACGGATCTTCCAGGCTTCACGACGAGTCTCGGGGCGGCCTGCAACGGTGGCGACGCACATCGACTGTGGCGGCTAGGGTTTCTTCCAGAGAGAAAATCGAGTGAGAGAGGTCACGAGAGAGAGTGGGAGGGGATAAGGGCGGGGAAGGGGGTCGGCGTGGCTCTTATCCTCACCCCAAAGAGTGACGGACGATGGTAGGCAAGCGGCACGAATCAACAGCAATGACATGACAGTACTACACGTGCTGAAGCAAGACTACAAAGGCCACCGAAGCGGCATCGGCCGAGATGGGCCAAGGTAGGCCGCAGCTGGGCTGTGGGAGGATGTGCTGGCTGCTGCGCGCGCACAGGAAAGAGGGAGAGGGAGAGATGGGCTCAGCCCAGGTAGCTTAGGAGACATTTTTATTTCCTAAAACCCTTTTTCAAATCTGTTTTCTATTTTCTGTTTGCATTTTCATTCCAAATTCTGTTTTTGAATAATTCAAAAATACTAGAGGATTTTATAAAGATTATAAAATACTCAGGGGCCCTTTTATTCCATTTGGGCTCCTCAACTTTTGGTAGTTTCAAAATACAAAACCATTTTAGAAGGTTTTAAAGAGAGAGGGGAAACTAGGGTTTTGTATTATTTCTTAATGCATGCATTTTTAAGAATGATGCTCATGATGCACAAACAAACCCTAATATAGATTAACTAAAACTGGGGTGTTACAGCTCTATCCCCCTTACGAGAATCTCGACCCAGGATTCCAAAGGTAGGAAAAGAGACAGAGAGAGAAACAAACGGGGTCACTTCTAAGGATAAGAGGGAAACACACTAAACAACACACCGAGTATCTCATGGTCAGCTCATGGATGGAGTGTTTAGAAACAACTCTGAGATGACGAGCATGAAACACATCAAGGTAACAGAGGAAACAAGAGAAGGGTTCAATTTGTTAGATAAATGGTCTTCATAGGGATTGAGACCATGGAGCTCACAGAAGAGTTTAAGCTTTTGAAGAGGAAGGTTCCAATAGAAAGAACATAACCACAAACTTCGATAGGGAACCTCTGCTAAACGGCTTAAGTAGGGATTTCAGGTTGCAGAGATATGGATCAACAAAACCAAGCTGTTGAACTACTTTTGAAACAAAAGGGTCACTCTTTCATTCAACAGAAGGCCACGACAGAAAGGGGTTTTGGTGGAGAGGACTCATAAGAGTCACAAGGAACATGCATATAGAGAAACTTTTGATTACCATAATCATGGTCGCTCTTAAAACATGGTTGATAAGAGGAAGGAAACTCTTTATTCATCCAGGTCTTATCAAAATCTTTGCCAAAGATCATGATATCACTTTTCACCACTAGATGAATAGGTAAGAAGATTCCTGATGACACGAGAAGAAAGAAACTTCATTCTCAGACTTCAAGTACTTGGCACAACATAACGCTGGCCAACATAAGAAGGTTTGGAGGATCGACCGAGAGACATTTAGCAACACTACTTTAAATGTTCTCCTTGATGTTCAAGATATGAAGCATCAAGTAAAGGTCGGACTTCAGATACAAAGGAAACCATAAGAACAACTCCTACAACAACTTATAGAAGGAGCCTCATGAAGAGTGGTCGTTACTGCTGAATTGAGGTATATGGAAAAAGATCTTTTCGGCTAAGTGTATCACCCACTACTACAATCTTGCCAGATTATAGAGAGACCTATGTCAAACTTTGAAGAAAACCAACCATCATTGATGCTTGAGATTCAACTTTGGTTAGGTGGGATGATACTTTAGACTCAGCATGTCTGAATAGAAAGTTTGTAACACTTACCACAAAGATAAAGTTACTAGATTCTCAAGATATGGACTTTAGTGTAAAGCTCCAAAAGATGAGCTAGATTGCTATACCCATGTATTTAGCAACTTGTCGAAAGACAACCGCACACATATAAAGTACTAACAATAAAACACACATATGTCCTTAAGGAAAGATGGATAACTCTTCTTGAATCCACTGCGACATCTTTTAACATTTGCACGTGAATCGGAGGAGGTTACTGTAGGGTTTCGTAGCATGGAAAACAAAAATTTTCTATCGCATACAAACAAATAAGCCAAGATCTATCTACTAGATTGTAGCAACGAGTCGATGGAATAACTCACCCTCGAAGATTCCAAAGTGTTTAACGAGAGCCGATTCTCGTGGGTGATGTAGTCGTACTCTTGCCGATCTCAAGATCGCGTAGACGATCCTTCCGGCGCTGCGTTCGGCAAGCGCTCCCTGATTTCGACGTAAGACCTTCCTCTCCCTTGTTCCAGCAGGCGCAGAGGTTGTAGCACTCTCCTCGCGATTCCAAGACAACCAAGCGTGGTACCGAAGTAGAGGGAGATCTCGCAGGCTTCGCCTTAAGCGAGTATGGTGGACTATGAGAGAGCCTTGGTGATCTAGGGTTTAGACACACCAATTAGAAGGGGCTAAACCGTGGCTAGGGCAATTAGAAGCTCTAACTCGTGGCTTGGGAGAAATCCCTAGGTCGTGGCTAGGGTTTAGGTTTAGAGGTAGGGAACTTGTGTGCTAGGGAGGCGTGCCCTCCTTATATAGGTGGAGGGAGGCGTGCAAGGGGAGGGGAGTCCCTCCCCAACTCGGCCTCCTTGGCCGGTGGTTGAGGGGAGAGGGACTTCCTCCCCAAGTAGGTTTCCTACTTCCCCTCCACCTTCCAAAATAGCCGTTTGACTTTTTCAAATTGGCGTTTGACTTTTCAAACTAGGATTTGATTAAACCCTTTATTTTGTACAGCGATGACACCTAGTACATGATGCAATCATTCCAACTTGGTATGACACATTCATGTACCCTTCCCCTCCGGAGTGCCGGACATTCCGGAACCTTCTAGAACATTCCCGATGAAAACACCGGAACCATTCTCCAACCCCGAAACAAGACTTTCCTTATATGAATCTTATTCTCCGGACCATTTCAGATCTCCCCGTGATATCCCGGATCCCATCCAAGACTCCGAACAACATTCGGTCTCTTACTCATCATTCCATAACTACTCAACAACATCGAATCCTTAAGTGTGTCTCCCTACGGTTCGTGAATTATGTGGACATGATCGAGACACTTCTCCGAACTATAACCAATAGAGGAATCTGGAAATTCATATGGCTCCCACATATTTCTACGATTACTTTGCGATCGAATGAACCACTTACATACGATACCAATTTCCCTTTGTATCACGATAGTTTACTTATCCGAGGTTATGATCGTCGGTATCTCTGCATACCTAGTTCAACCTCGTTACTGAAAAGAACTCTTTTCTCGTTCCCGTGATATGTGATCCCTTGTGAACCAGTCACATGCTTGCAAGCTAATTGGATGACATTTCACTAAGAGGGCCCAGAGTATATCTATCCGTCATATGGATGGACAAATCCCACTCTTGATCCATGTGTCTCAACCAATACTTTCCGAACACTCAATGCCACCTTTATAGCCACCCTGTTACGGTGTGGTGTTTGATGTCATCAAAGCATCCTTCCGGTGAAGGTGATAAGCATGATCTGATGGTCGAAGGAATTAGGTTACTATGTATCAGAAAGCATATAGCAATTGAACTATTAAAATTACTTGATCTTTATGTTACGCTTATCTATAGGAGTATGTCCACCATATCATTCTCCTAATGATATGATCTTGTTCTTAATAACATCTCAATGTTCATGATAGGGAAACCACAATCATATATTAACCAACAAGCTAGTATTATGAAGAGGCTTTACTAGGGACTTCAATTTAAGTTTACAAATCACACAAGTATTAATGTTTCCTTGTTAATACTATTATAGCATGAATGTTGTCACATCCCAAGATTTTCCAAATCTTGTAATGTGAAAAATAATTGAATAAAATAAAACTTTGTTGATTTTCAGGGTGAGAAGAAACTTTTTGATCCCAATTGGAAACCTTCAAACCTATTTGGATGAAATAAAATCCTAAAGGGATTTAAATAGTTAAATAAACAATAAAGTTAAAAATATTTAAAATTACTATTTTTGGATCTTTTAATAAAAGGATTTGGTTTTCAAAGGAAAAGGTAGATTTATAAATAAGGATTGTTTATATAGCCAAATTAAACCTTGGCCAAGCTTTTGAAATAAAATGTTTTGCTTTGATTAAAATAGTAAAAGTTTATTTAAATAAAATAATAAGGATTTAATATCCAAGTTTATTAAAAATAAAAAGGTTTTACTATTTTAATTAAACATCAAAATTGTTATTTTATTTTAAACAAGCTTTCCAAATATTTTATATTTTCAAATAAAACCTACTGAAGTGTTTTTGGTTTTATTTTAGATTTCAAAATAAAGATTTTAACAAATCCTATTTGAATTAAATGAATAAGGTCTATTCATTTAATTATTATTGGACCCTAAAATAAAATTGTTATTTTATTTTAAACAAGTTTTCCAAGTATTTTATATTTCCAAATAAAACCTACTATTTTGGTTTTGATAATATTTAGATTTCAAATGGAGATTTTATTTGAATTAATAATTAAGATCTATTTTATTTAATTATTAAATAGATACTAAAAAGATTAAAAAAATATTATTTTTGTCTTTGGACTTTGGTTTATGTTGTTAAACAGAAACAAAACTCAATAGAAGTTTGGAGGAGTTTTGAATTGAATTGAATGTTTGTTTTGTTGATTAAAGTTCAAAACAGAAAATCAAAAGAGAAAAAGAAAAAGATTCAGAACATAAAAAAATAGAGCAAAGAAGACCTAGCCCAGCTAAGCCCATCCCAGCCCAACCAGCCCACTCCCTCTCTCCCCGCGAGAAAACGCTTCGCACCATGAAAGAAACCCGCTTAGTCACTGACTCGTGGACCCCTCCCCCTCACTCCCTTTCTCGCTGACAAGCATGCCCCACCCCTCCAGCTCATCTTCTTCCTCCTCTGACGACCACGCCGTTTCCTGCCGTTGATGCCGCGGTTAAATTCGCCTTAACGCCTTCGCCATTACTCGCTGCGACCACGCACGTTAAAGCGTCTCCCTCTCCTCTCTCGTTCCCCTCTGTCGCCCCACCTCAACACGCCCCCAGGCCGCCCAATTCCTCGCCACACCATCCTCTGTCCAACGATGCTCCAGCGACGATTCCGGCCAGCATTCACCGCCCCTCGCATCCTCGATCACACTCACAATTTCCCCAGGCCCTGGCGCATCTTTCTGCATCCACAGCTCACTCGCGCGCGCCTCTGAGCCTCGACAGTGACGACTCCAAACGCCGCCACCATCTGCTTCCTCTCTGGCGACCCTCCCCGTAAGCATGCGTCCGCCCCTCTCCTTCCCGATGACACTCCTGCACTCACCGCACTCACCCGCATCTAACCGTGCACTAATTTTGCTCCGGGACGATCTGCAGCCTTGCCCTCGACCATGACTGCGCGCAACCGACTCCAGCAAGAACTCTGGCGAGCCATTACCCTCACCTCCATGCGCCCCTTGACTCCTCGAGAACACCTTGAGCTTCCCTAGGCTTTTGCGAACGCGGTGAGCATCTTCCCATCCTCTCTTGCTTCCTGCTTTCGCCAGCACCGCCACCACTGAAGCGCCCGCCGCCAAGAACCACCGTGGCGCTTGCCTCTCGCAAGTGTCTTTGGATGTCGCGATTAGGATCCAACGGCTAGGATAGAAGCTAGGAGAAAGGGTAAGTAGCATCTGCGCGCCGTGCGATATGACTTGATACAACGGTCTGTGTTAGTCGATCCACGCGAAACGTTTTCGACGAATATGAATCAGACGCGTGTCCCAGAGTTTGTTATAAAAACAGATTTGAATCTATTAGATTTGTGATTGTGTAAAATCCATAACTTTAGTTCCACACGTCAAAAATTTGCAAACTTTATATCAATGGAATCAGTGGAACAAGCCCTAGCTAACCATGCCATTTGTTTAGTAAAAAGTTTCTGGTAAAATGTTTGTTTTTGCAGAAACTTGTGTATGCTTGTTTAGGTTATAAAAATTATTCAAAAATGATTTTGGGGATAAAATCTTTGGCAAATGGTTTGTTTTGAACCTACTGACCCTAGGAAACAAATTGTGGTTTCAAAAATGTATTTGGTGAAGAAAAAGAATGATTCTTTGATTTAAAACCATTTCTAGACAAATAAAAATATAGTTTATTTATTAAAGATGGTTTTGGAAGAAAACTTTTGGGAAATGTTTTGTTTTAAACTCTCTGACCCCAAACACCAAGTTTTATGGTTTGAAAACATATTTGGTGAACCCTATAGATTAGTGCCTTAGTAAAAACATTTCTACACCACATAAAATGATACTTTGTTTTGAAAATGGTTTATGAAGTGAAACCTTTTGCAAATGACTTTGCCACTTTACAAAATGACCAATAGGTGTTTTCAAATGTTTATGAACCATTAGGAACCACTTTTTCAAATAAAACAAAGCTTGGCATGCTTGCATGCATTTCTTAGACTTTATCATTTTATGTGATGTTTTGCTTGATTGGTAGATTGAGATTGTGCCTTGCTTGATTGATTTGTAGTGACTTGAAGAGTGTGATTGTTGCAAGGACAAGGAGTGAACTTATACTCTACCAAAAAGGCAAGTGATGCTTCATACTTTTGTCCCAATTACTTTCACTGTGCATTAGTGATTTTTCTAAGTAAAACTTGCATGGAATTTTGCTAAGTATAAACCTTGCTATGGGAAATCCTAGTAGATGAAACCTTAGTAGAAATTTCCTAAGTTAAGATTCCTACTACTATCAATCTTAGCTTAGCTAATAGAAAACAAGGGTGGAATATACATTCATACTATGGAAAAATTTCTAAGTCTGAGGACTTGTGTTTTTGTTTAATAAAACAACTAAGTTAATGAATCACCTAGGTGGAATGGTAATTGCTTGGTGGTTTTTGGTTGAGTGGTTACACAAGGCCAGGGGACTGGTGAACCTTGTGTATCTCACTTGTGGATGGCCACCCAGGAACAAAGAGATTTGAGATGTCAAATGTTGAGAAGCTTCAAGTACAACCACTTGGCATTATGGGCTCTGCCTGGATCACATAGGTTGCTAGAACTTAGCCATTTGGACAGTTGGTGGTAGTGGGATGATAGGTTGGAACGCGTCCACTTGGTCTAAGGAAAGGCTTCTAAAAGATCTTGTCTTGGTGAAACCAAGTCTTGTGGGGAAAGTGCACCACCTCTGCAGAGTGTAAAATCTAAGTACTTAGCCATGTCCCTGGTAAAGGACAAATTGAGCATCAAGACATGGAAGCAATCAAGAATCTCATCATCCAAATTTCTAAGTTAAAAACTTGTGGTTGAACAAGGGATAAAGGATCTTCAATCTTTGATTGGGAGATACCTTGGGAAAGATTATTTTGTCAAAGCAAAAACTTAGTATTTTCAAATGATAAGGAAAATCTATTTTGAGCAAAGCAAGCCTAAGCTCCACTTAGCCAAATGCATATAGATGATAGACTCCACTATACTACCATAGTATCACTTGCCAATACAATTCAAATGTATTGACCCTTGTGGCTGTAACTTGTTATGTTGCAGGTTTGTTTGATATTAGTGAAGTTGATTGATTAGGATTACAAGTCTACAACCAACATGTTTGCCTGTGGCACTTTGAAGATGAAGGACCCCATGCTTATAGATTTTCTGCTGCAATGTAATGTAATAGCCAAATGAGCTATGAAAGATGTAATAGATTATTTTATTCCTGGTTATAAAGTTGTATTATGACCTTTGTTTCTTGATATTACATCTTAACTGTGGATGCTAGCTATTGATCCAGGGACTAGCATTGTAAACACAGGGGACTCTACCTTATTAAAGGTTGGGAACCTTATAGATGGTATCAGAGCATTGTGTTGCCTGTAGGATTTGTAACCCTAGGATTGGACAAAACCCCTTAGAAAAATAGGAGTTGTATTTGTTCCAAAACTTATTTACAAACAATCTTGTAAACTCTTTCCTCAACCATTTTGGTTTCAACTCTACATCTCTTCTACTTCAACTTGATGGAAAAACCTACACCATGGCCAAAGACTTCACCATGTGCAAGGACTTCATCAACTCTAATGACTTCAACTTCTTCAACTCTAATGACTTCAACATCTTCAACTCTAATGACTTCAACATCTTCAGCATATTCACCAAGGACTTCAACCATCGTTGTCACTAAGGACAAGTGAGACAAGAAATCTTGCTCAAGATTTGGAGACTAAGGAAAAACAACTTAGAAGGAACCATCCTCACCTTTGAAGTTTTTGTGACCAAGAGTTTTCCCAAGGAAACCATGATCTCATGCAAGAAGAATCAGCCAAGAAGGATGGAAAGATCTCAAGTGAACCATATAGATGGACCACCATATTTAGTTAAGTCAAACACACCAACTTATGTGGTGTAACAAAAATATTTTTGGTTGCCTAAAAATATGCTTGAAACTTGTTGTTTGAGTGGAATGTTTGTTTGTGATTGCTTGCACATTGCTTGAGTGAATTGTGATGTGTCTGGTTAGAATTATTCCCTTAGAAATCTTTTGCCTATTCTAATACCAATCCAATCCAAACAGATGACTTCTCCAAGAAACTCCAACATCAAGGTGGATGACAACAACAACAACCAAGAGGACAACATGAGAGAACTTATAGCAACCCAAAAACAGTTGAGCCAAGAGACAACTCAGCTTTTAGCCAACAACAATGGATTAGACCCAGCCATACAAAGGATTTTGAAACTTCAATCCCAATTGTTGCAAGGATTGGTTACTCAAATGATCAACATGGGAGAAAACTTTTCCCAAAGAGCTAATGACAACAAGGATGACAAAGATGTTATTATAGAAGGAACCAAAGCTTGCAATATTTGTGGAGATAAGGATCATACATCCAAGGAGCATGAAAACCAATTCCCTAATTGTGAATAAGAAGGTCATATCTCTAGTAACTACCCCAAGAAGAGAGAAAGATTTCCCACCTTTGAGGAGCATGAACTAGAAGAACTCCTAGCTTTGGAGAGACCCAAAAAGAAGAAGAAGGACATAAGCCAGTTGCAATGTTACAATTGCAAAGAGATGGGACACTATGCCAGTGAATGCCCAAAAAAGAAGAAGAACCAAGAAGACAAATAAAAGCTAGTGAAACCCAGGATAAGGAAGGATTTTAGCCAAGTGATGTGCAAACACTGCAAAGAGTTAGGACATTATGCATCATATTGTCCAGAGAAGCCACCTCAAGACCTCAACCTTATCACATGTTTCAAATGCAAGGAACTAGGCCACTATGCAAACTTCTGTCTAGGAAAGTTACACCAAGATCCCAAGTGAGACAAGATGTAATCTAGTTGAAATTTTTTAAGGGTGGTAGTACCCTAGTTGTTTTGAACCAACTTGTAACCCTAGCCTTCCCAAATCTCGGGACGAGATTTATTTTAAGGGTGGTAGCCTGTCACATCCCAAGATTTTCCAAATCTTGTAATGTGAAAAATAATTGAATAAAATAAAAATTTGTTGATTTTCAGGGTGAGAAGAAACTTTTTGATCCCAATTGGAAACCTTCAAACCTATTTGGATCAAATAAAATCCTAAAGGGATTTAAATAGTTAAATAAACAATAAAGTTAAAAATATTTAAAATTACTATTTTTGGATCTTTTAATAAAAGGATTTGGTTTTCAAAGGAAAAGGTAGATTTATAAATAAGGATTGTTTATATAGCCAAATTAAACCTTGGCCAAGCTTTTGAAATAAAATGTTTTGCTTTGATTAAAAGAGTAAAAGTTTATTTAAATAAAATAATAAGGATTTAATATCCAAGTTTATTAAAAATAAAAAGGTTTTACTATTTTAATTAAACATCAAAATTGTTATTTTATTTTAAACAAGCTTTCCAAATATTTTATATTTTCAAATAAAACCTACTGAAGTGTTTTTGGTTTTATTTTAGTTTTCAAAATAAAGATTTTAATAAATCCTATTTGAATTAAATGAATAAGGTCTATTCATTTAATTATTATTGGACCCTAAAATAAAATTGTTATTTTATTTTAAACAAGTTTTCCAAGTATTTTATATTTCCAAATAAAACCTACTGTTTTGGTTTTGATAATATTTAGATTTCAAATGGAGATTTTATTTGAATTAATAATTAAGATCTATTTCATTTAATTATTAAATAGATCCTAAAAAGATTAAAAAAATAATATTTTTGTCTTTGGACTTTGGTTTATGTTGTTAAACAGAAACAAAACTCAATAGAAGTTTGGAGGAGTTTTGAATTGAATTGAATGTTTATTTTGTTGATTGAAATTCAAAACAGAAAATCAAAAGAGAAAAAGAAAAAAGATTCAGAACAGAAAAAAATAGAGCAAAGAAGACCCAGCCCAGCTAAACCCATCCCGGCCCAACCAACCCACTCCCTCTCTCCCCGCGAGAAAACGCTTCGCACCATGAAAGAAACCCGCTTAGTCACTGACTCGTGGACCCCTCCCCCTCACTCCCTTTCTCGCTGACAAGCATGCCCCACCCCTCCAGCTCATCTTCTTCCTCCCCGCGACGACCACGCCGGCCGTTTCCTGCCGTTGATGCATGTTAAATTAACGCCTTCGCCATTACTCGCTGCGACCACGCACGTTAAAGCGTCTCCCTCTCCTCTCTCGTTCCCCTCTGTCGCCCCACCTCAACACGCCCCCAGGCCGCCCAATTCCTCGCCACACCACCCTCTGTCCGACGATGCTTCGGTGACGATTCCGGCCAGCATTCACCGCCCCTCGCCTCCTCGATCACACTCACAATTTCCCCAGGCCCTGGCGCATCTTTCTGCATCCGCAGCTCACTCATGCCAGCGCCTCTCGACATCGGATTTACTCCAAACGCCGCCACCGTCTGCTTCCTCTCCGGCGACCCTCCCCGTAAGCATGCGTCCGCCCCTCTCCTTCCCGATGACACTCCTGCACTCACCGCACTCACCCGCATCTAACCGTGCACTTATTTTGCTCCGGGACGATTTGCAGCCTCGCCCTCGACCACGATCACAATGGCGAATCGACGCCAGCAAGAACTCCGGCGAGCCATTACCCTCACCTCCGTGCGCCCCTTGACTCCTCGAGAACACCTTGAGCTTCCCCAGGCTTCTGCGAACGCGGTGAGCATCTTCCCATCCTCTCTCGCTTTCTGCTTCGCCAGCACCGCCACCACCTAAGCGCTCCGCCGCCAGTAACCACCGCAGCGCCGCCCGTCTTTGGCAAGTGTGCTGGATGCCGTGCGATTAGGATCCAGTGGCTAGGATAGAAGCTAGGCGAAAGGGTAAGTAGCATCTGCGCGCCGTGCGATATGACTTGATCCAACGGTCTGTGTTAGTCGATCCACGCGTAACGTTTTCGACGAATAGGAATCAGACGCGTGTCCCGGAGTTTGTTATAAAAACAGATTTGAATCTATTAGATTTGTGATTTTGTAAAATCCATAACTTTAGTTCCACACGTCCAAAATTTGCAAACTTTATATCAATGGAATCAGTGGAACAAGCCCTATCTAACCATGCCATTTGTTTAGTAAAAAGTTTCTGGTAAAATGTTTGTTTTTGCAGAAACTTGTGTATGCTTGTTTAGGTTATAAAAATTATTCAAAAATGATTTTGGGGATAAAATCTTTGGAAAATGGTTTGTTTTGAACCTACTGACCCTAGGAAACAAATTGTGGTTTCAAAAATATATTTGGTGAAGAAAAAGAATGATTCTTTGATTTAAAACCATTTCTAGACAAATAAAAATATAGTTTATTTATTAAAGATGGTTTTGGAAGAAAACTTTTGGGAAAT
The DNA here is from genome assembly GCA_023614405.1 of Avena insularis. Classification (NCBI taxonomy): domain Eukaryota; kingdom Viridiplantae; phylum Streptophyta; class Magnoliopsida; order Poales; family Poaceae; genus Avena; species Avena insularis. The sequence continues at coordinate 20,248,988 of CM042689.1, read as the reverse complement.
GTTTTGTTTTAAACTCTCTGACCCCAAACACCAAGTTTTATGGTTTGAAAACATATTTGGTGAACCCTATAGATTAATGCCTTAGTAAAAACATTTCTACACCACATAAAATGATACTTTGTTTTAAAAATGGTTTATGAAGTGAAACCTTTTGCAAATGACTTTGCCACTTTACAAAATGACCAATAGGTGTTTTCAAATGTTTATGAACCATTAGGAACCACTTTTTCAAATAAAACAAAGCTTGGCATGCTTGCATGCATTTCTTAGACTTTATCATTTTATGTGATGTTTTGCTTGATTGGTAGATTGAGATTGTGCCTTGCTTGATTGATTTGTAGTGACTTGAAGAGTGTGATTGTTGCAAGGACAAGGAGTGAACTTATACTCTACCAAAAAGGCAAGTGATGCTTCATACTTTTGTCCCAATTACTTTCACTATGCATTAGTGATTTTTCTAAGTAAAACTTGCATGGAATTTTGCTAAGTATAAACCTTGCTATGGGAAATCCTAGTAGATGAAACCTTAGTAGAAATTTCCTAAGTTAAGATTCCTACTACTATCAATCTTAGCTTAGCTAATAGAAAACAAGGGTGGAATATACATTCATACTATGGAAAAATTTCTAAGTCTGAGGACTTGTGTTTTTGTTTAATAAAACAACTAAGTTAATGAATCACCTGGGTGGAATGGTAATTGCTTGGTGGTTTTTGGTTGAGTGGTTACACAAGGCCAGGGGACTGGTGAACCTTGTGTATCTCACTTGTGGATGGCCACCCAGGAACAAAGAGATTTGAGATGTCAAATGTTGAGAAGCTTCAAGTGCAACCACTTGGCATTATGGGCTCTGCCTGGATCACATAGGTTGCTAGAACTTAGCCATTAGGACAGTTGGTGGTAGTGGGATGATAGGTTGGAACGCGTCCACTTGGTCTAAGGAAAGGCTTCTGAAAGATCTTGTCTTGGTGAAACCAAGTCTTGTGGGGAAAGTGCACCACCTTTGCAGAGTGTAAAATCTAAGTACTTAGCCATGTCCCTGGTAAAGGACAAATTGAGCATCAAGACATGGAAGCAATCAAGAATCTCATCATCCAAATTTCTAAGTTAAAAACTTGTGGTTGAACAAGGGATAAAGGATCTTCAATCTTTGATTGGGAGATGCCTTGGGAAAGATTATTTTGTCAAAGCAAAAACTTAGTATTTTCAAATGATAAGGAAAATCTATTTTGAGCAAAGCAAGCCTAAGCTCCACTTAGCCAAATGCATATAGATGATAGACTCCACTATACTACCATAGTATCACTTGCCAATACAATTCAAATGTATTGACCCTTGTGGCTGTAACTTGTTATGTTGCAGGTTTGTTTGATATTAGTGAAGTTGATTGATTAGGATTACAAGTCTACAACCAACATGTTTGCCTGTGGCACTTTGAAGATGAAGGACCCCATGCTTATAGATTTTCTGCTGCAATGTAATGTAATAGCCAAATGAGCTATGAAAGATGAAATAGATTATTTTATTCCTGGTTATAAAGTTGTATTATGACCTTTGTTTCTTGATATTACATCTTAACTGTGGATGCTAGCTATTGATCCAGCGACTAGCATTGTAAACACAGGGGACTCTACCTTATTAAAGGTTGGGAACCTTACAAATGTAAACATTTGTCATAAACACAAAGATATAATAATAACTACATTTATTATTGCCTCTAGGGCATATCTCCAACAGTCTCCCACTTGCACTAGAGTCATCTAATCTAGATTACATGGTAATATACCGAACACCCATGGCAGTTTGGTGCTGGTCATGTTTTGCCCTCGGGAGAGGTTTAGTCAACGGATCTGCCACATTCAGATATGTGTGTACTTTGCAAATCTTTATGTCCCCATCTTGGACATGTTCTCGAATAGCGTGAAAATGTAGCTTGATATGCTTCAGCTTCTTGTGTGACCTTGGTTCTTGCGCATTGGCTATGGCGCCCATGTTATCACAGTAGATAGACATTGGGTCTAGCACACTAGGAACCACACCCAGCTCTGTAATGAACTCTTTCATCCATATCGCTTCTTGTGAAGCCTCTGAAGCAGCCATGTATTCCGATTCAGTTGAAGATCTCGCCACAATGCTTTGCTTTGCACTCCTCCAGCTAACTGCTACACCATTCAAAATAAATACGTATCCAGATTGTGATTTAGAATCATCCGGATCGGTGTTCCAACTAGCATCGGTGTAACCATTAACAACGAGCTGTTCATCACCTCCATAAGAAAGAACCATATCCTTAGTTCTTCTCAAGTACTTAAGGATGTTTTTGATCATTGTCCAATGATCCACTCTGGATCAATTTGATATCTGCTAGTTAAACTGACAGAATATGCAATGTCGTGTCTAGTACATATAATGGATTTAATTAGAGATCCTATGTCTGAGGCTTAGTGAGTCTTACTCATCTTTTCTTTATCTTACGATGTCGGACTTTGAGTTTTACTCAAGGTCGATAGCAACATGGGCAAGAACCCTTTCTTGCTATCTTCCATTCCAAACCTCTTTAGAACTTTGTCCAAATATGTACTTTGTGACAATGATATTAGGCGTCTCGATCTATCTCTATAAATCTTTATGCCTAATATGTAAGCTGCTTCGCCAAGATCCTTCATTGAAAAACTATTATTCAAATATTCCTTGACACTATTAAGAAGGTCTACATCATTCCCAATCAACAATATGTCATCTACATATAGTATTAAGAATGCTACAGAGCTCCCACTCACTTTCTTGTAAATACAAGCTTCTCCATAAGTTTGTATAAAACCAAAACTTTTGATTACCTTATCAAAACGTTGATTCCAACTTCGGGATGCTTGCTTCAATCCATAGATGGACCGTTGAAGTTTGCATACCTTGTCAGCATCTTTAGGATCGACAAAACCTTTGGGTTGCATCATATACAACTCTTCATCAATGTCTCCATTGAGGAATGCTGTTTTGACATCCATCTGCCATATCTCATAATCGTAATATGCAGCGATCGCTAACATAATCCTCATAGACTTTAGCTTTGCTACGGGTGAGAAAGTCTCATCGTAGCCAACTCCTTGAATTTGTCGAAATCCTTTTGCGACAAGTCGAGCTTTATAGACAGTAACATTACCATCAACATCTGTTTTCTTCTTGAAAATCCATTTGTTCTCGACAGCCTTTCGGCCATCCTGTAAGTCCACCAAAGTCCATACTTGGTTTTCGTACATGGATCCAATCTCGGATTTCATGGCTTCTTGCCATTTATTGGAATCTTGGCTCATCATCGCTTCCTCATATGTCGCAGGGTCATCGGTGTTGTCCACCAACATGACACTCATAACGGAGTCATACCAATCAGGAGTGGTACGAGTTCTCGTTGACCTGCGAGGCTCTGTAGCAACTTCAACCGAAGTTTCATGATCATCATCATTAGCTTCCTCTCTTATTGGTGCAGGCACCATAGGAACTTCTTCCGGTCTTTGCGCTACTGCAATTCGAGAGAAGGTTCGACAACCTCGTCGAGTTCTACTTTCCTTCCAGTCACTTCTTTCGAGAGAAATTCCTTCTCTAGAAAGGATCCATTCTTGGCAACGAAGATTTTGCCTTCGGATCTATGATAGAAGGTATACCCAATAGTTTCCTTTGGGTATCCTATGAAGACGAATTTTTCCGCTTTGGCTTCAAGTTTGTCCGGCTGTAACTTCTTTACATAGGCTTCGCAACCCCAAACTTTAAGAAACGACAATTTAGGTTTCTTCCCAAACCATAATTCATACGGTGTCGTTTCAATGGATTTAGATGGTGCCCTATTTAAAGTGAAAGCGGATGTTTCTAATGCATAACCCCAAAATGATAGCGGTAAATCTGTAAGTGACATCATAGAACGAACCATATCTAAGAGAGTTCGATTACGACGTTCGGACACACCATTACGCTGTGGTGTTCCCGGCGGTGTCAATTGTGAAAGTATTCCGCATTTCTTCAAATGCTCGCCAAACTCGTAACTTAGATATTCACCTCCACGATCAGAACGTAGAAATTTAATCTTCTTGTTATGTTGATTCTCAACCTCACTTTGAAATTCCTTAAACTTCTCGAAAGTTTCGGACTTATGTTTCATGAAATAGATATACCCATATCTACTCAAGTCATCCGTGAAGGTAAGAACATAACGATAACCACCGCGCGATGCTACACTCATTGGGCCACACACATCGGTATGTATGATTTCCAATAAGTCCGTAGCTCGCTCCATCATACCAGAAAATGTAGTCTTAATCATTTTACCCATCAGACATGCTTCACATCTTTCAAGTGATTCGAAATCAAGTGATTCAAGAAGTCCATCGGAATGGAGTTTCTTCATACGCTTCACTCCAATGTGACCAAGACGACAGTGCCACATATATGGCGAGTTATCGCTTGATTTCAAATGTTTAGCCTAAATGTTATTAATATGTGTATTTCTACTATCGAGATTCAATAAGAATAGACCATCTATCAAAGGTGCATGTGCATAAAACATATTACTCATATAAATCGAACAACCATTATTCTCGGATTTAAACAAGTAACCGTCTCGCAATAAACAAGATCCCGATATAATGTTCATGCTTAACGCAGGCACCAAATAACAATTATTTAAGTATAAAACTAATCCCGATGGTATATGAAGGGGTAGCATGCCGACCGCGATCACATCAACCTTTGATCTGTTTCCCACGCGCATCGTCACCTCGTTCTTCGCTAGCTTTCGTTTATTCGATACCTGCTTGTTTCGAGTTACAAATGTGAGCAACCGAACCAGTATCAAATACCCAGGCACTACTACGAGTACTAGTGAGATAAACATCAATAACATGTATATCAGATATACCTTTCTTCTTGATGTTGCCGTTCTTCAAATCCGCCAAGTACTTTGGGCAATTCCGCTTCCAGTGACCCTCTCCCTTGCAGTAAAATCACTCATTATCAGGCTTAGGTCCAGCCTTGGTCTTCTTCGCTGGCGCGGTAACTTTCTTACCACCCTTCTTGAAGTGTCCCTTTTGATTAGACTTGCCTTTATTGAATTTGGTGGTCTTATTGACCAACAACACTTGGTGCTCTTTCTTTATCTCCACTTCTGCAGATTTTAACATGGCAAAGAGTTCTGGCAACTGCTTGTTCATGTTTTGCATATTGTAGTTCATCACAAAGTTCTTGTAACTTGGTGGTAGTGATTGGAGGACACGGTAAATCCCCAAAGCATTAGGAATCACTATACCCAAGCTTTTGAAGTTTGTTTGCGTGCCCAGACATCTTAAGCACTTGCTCACTGACGGAGCTGCCCTCTTCCATCTTGCAGTTAAAGAACTTTTCAGAAGCCTCATAGCTCTCAATTGCCGCGTGAGTCTCAAAAATCAATTTGAGTTCACGGACAATATCATGTGGGTCTGAATTCTCAAACCTTTTCTGAAGCTCCGATTCTAAACCATACAAGATAGCACACTGAACTGTGGAGTACTGATTCTTCCGAGCGAGGTAAACGTTCTTTACTTCATTGGTAGCATCACCGCAGCGGTCACCAATGGTGCATCCAGCACATAGGTCAAATTACCAGCTGTGAGGACAATCCTCAAATTGCGGAACCAATCCGCGAAGTTGCTTCCATTGTTTTTCAACTTTTCTTTCTCTAGGAACGCATTAAAATTGATGGTAGGGGCTGCCATTGATCTACAACATATTTGCAATAGTTTAGACTAAGTTTATGACAAATTGAGTTCTAATCAATAATTAAATTAATCTAGGTGAACTCCCACTCAAAACAATATCCCTCACATTGTTTTAGTGATCACACGAACCAAATCCACCACATCAAAACCGATCATCACGAGAGTTGATGTAGCTTCAATGGCGAACAATCAACATGTTCATCATATCTACTATATGACTCATGCTTTACCTTTTGGTGATCCGTGTTCCGAGACCATGTCTGTACATGCTAGGCTCGTCAAGATCAAACCTTAGCTTCCGCATGAGCAAATCTGGCTTGCTCACGTTGTATACACTTGCAGAATCTATCACACCTGATCATCCCGTGGTGCTTCGAAACAACAAGGTTTAGCAACGGTGCTAACTAAGGGTGAACACTTTATGACTTGAAATTCATGTGCATGAGGGATCATCTTATAATGCTACCGTTGTTAACTAAGCAATACAAGATGCATAAAGGATTAACATCACATGCAATTCATAATATGGCCTTTCTTCTTTGCGCTTTCGATCTCTATCTTCAAGCACGAACATGATCTCCATCATCACCGGCATTGCATCAAGGTCCATGATGCTGCTCCATGGTTGTCGTCCACCGGCTTCAACTATTACAACTACTTTGAATAGACACGCGGGTCTTAACAGAAATTAAAGACAACCATATGGCTCCTTCCGGTTGCCAACTTACAATAAGGAACATTGCATACATCAAATATAATCACAATCATGGCCATATCACATCACTGAACACCCCTGCAAAACAAAGTTAGACGCCTCTAATTTCTTTGCATATTTTACGTGGTTTGGGGCTTTCAGTAAGTGTCGTTCTAACTTACGAACAAGAACCACAACATTGATACTAGCATTGTCAATCACCCGTTGTAAATTGGATCTTAACTATGTTGGGAGAAACAGGCACCCGCAAAGCCACTTACGCAATACAAGTTGCATGTCAAGCGTGGAGCAAGTCTCATGAATGATTTCATGTAAGGTTAGCCCGGGCCGCTTCATCCCACCATCCCGCAAGATGCAAAGTACACAAGAAGCAATCGACAACAAAAGCATCAACGCCCACAATGACCATTGTGTTCTACTCGTGCAACAGATCTACATATAGACACGGCTCTGATACCACTGTAGGGTTTCGTAGCATGGAAAACAAAAAATTTCTATCGCATACAAACAAACAAGCCAAGATCTATCTACTAGATTGTAGCAACGATTCGATGGAATAACTCACCCTCGAAGATTCCAAAGTGTTTAACGAGAGCAGATTCTCGTGGGTGATGTAGTCGTACTCTTGCCGATCTCAAGATCACGTAGACGATCCTTCCGGCGCTGCGTTCCGGCAGCGCTCCCGCAGTCGATCACACGTTCGGTACTCGATGAAGACCTTCCTCTCCCTTGTTCCAGCAGGCAGCGGAGGTTGTAGCACTCTCCTCGTGATTCCGGACTGGCGTGGTACCGAAGTAGAGGAGATCTCGCAGGCTTCGCCTTGCCGAGCGATTATGGTGGACTATGAGAGAGCCTTGGTGATCTAGGGTTTAGACACACCAACTAGAAGGGGCTAAACCGGCGTCTAGGGCAATTAGAAGCTCTAACTCGGCGGCTTGGGATAAATCCCTAGGCTGTGGCTAGGGTTTAGGTTTAGAGGTAGGGAACTTGTGTGCTAGGAGGGGCAGCCCTTCCCCTCCTTATATAGGTGGAGGGAGGCGTGCAAGGGGAGGGGAGTCCCTCCCCAAATTGGCCTCCTTGGCCGGCGGTGGAGGGGAGAGGGACTTCCTCCCCAAGTAGGTTTCCTACTTCCCCTCCACCTTCCAAAATAGCCGTTTGACTTTTCAAATTGGCGTTTGACTTTTCAAACTAGGATTTGATTAAACCCTTTATTTTGTACAGCGATGCCACCTAGTACGTGATGCAATCATTCCAACTTGGTATGACACATTCATGTACCCTTCCCCTCCGGAGTGCCGGACATTCCTGAACCTTCTAGAACATTCCCGATGAAAACACCGGAACCATTCTCCAACCCCGAAACAGGACTTTCCTTATATGAATCTTATTCTCCGAACCATTCCGGATCTCCTCCTGATATCCCGGATCCCATCCGAGACTCCGAACAACATTCGTTCTCTTACTCATCATTCCATAACTACTCAACAACATCAAATCCTTAAGTGTGTCTCCCTACGGTTCGTGAATTATGTGGACATGATCGAGACACTTCTCCGAACAATAACCAATAGAGGAATCTGGAAATTCATATGGCTCCCACATATTTCTACGATTACTTTGCGATCGAATGAACCACCTACATACGATACCAATTTCCCTTTGTCTCACGATAGTTTACTTATCCGAGGTTATGATCGTCAGTATCTCTGCATACCTAGTTCAACCTCGTTACTGATAAGTACTCTTTTCTCGTTCCCGTGATATGTGATCCCTTGTGAACCAGTCACATGCTTTCAAGCTAATTGGATGACATTTCACCGAGAGGGCCCAGAGTATATCTATCCGTCATATGGATGGACAAATCCCACTCTTGATCCATGTGTCTCAACCAATACTTTCCGAACACTCAATGCCACCTTTATAGCCAACCTGTTACGGTGTGGTGTTTGATGTCATCAAAGCATCCTTCCGGTGAAGGTGATAAGCATGATCTCATGGTCGAAGGAATTAGGTTACTATGTATCAGAAAGCATATAGCAATTGAACTATTAAAATGACTTGATCTTTATGCAACGCTTATCTATAGGAGTATGTCCACCATATCATTCTCCTAATGATATGATCTTGTTCTTAATAACATCTCAATGTTCATGATAGGGAAACCACAATCATATATTAACCAACAAGCTAGTATTATGAAGAGGCTTTACTAGGGACTTCAATTTAAGTTTACAAATCACACAAGTATTAATGTTTCCTTGTTAATACTATTATAGCATGAATGTAAACATTTATCGTAAACACAAAGATATAATAATAACTACATTTATTATTGCCTCTAGGGCATATCTCCAACAGTTACTTCTAACATCCAGAACACATACTTCGAGATGACTCGAAGATGGTTCTCGAAATTTTCCAACATTAATGCCCAATGTTCCATATGAATTCAATCTAGCATGGAGAAGATAAGGATGGCATTGATGGGCTCAACAACAAACATATCAAAACACTCCAAGAAGACGGACTCATATGTCGTATGAACAAGGCAAAAGTATTGGTCAGACCAAAGGACAGGAAGATGTACTCAAGTGAAATATCACGAGAAGGAACACCATCAAGATAGTCCTTGGAACTGAGTTTGATTTGACAATAACCCAGATCAAATCAAAGGTGGGGGAAGATAATATATCCATAAAAGAGATACTATCTTTCTTCAGCACAACAAAACTAAACATCCCTTTAAGAAGGAACAAAGTCGGATAGAACTTTTGTCTTACAACTCTCCAAGTTGTTGTTTAAGCTCAACCAACTAGTTCAGGGTATCTAGTACAGATCCTTGGAGAAAGGTGTAGTTCATAGAACTTGCTTGCTCAAGAACTTGACAACACGGTCATGTGGCAACATGGCGATACTTCTAGTAGACATCTAAAATATCATGAACCACCAATATGTCACTTAGTTCGAGAGGAAACTTGCTTGGTAAGCAAGAAGGCACTGTCTCAGAGTTTCGACACAAGCCTAACTCTTTGACCGAAGAGAGTACACCAGGATAATGAACTTGGTAGCACGAGCATTCTTTGCTTAGTGACAGGGATAACCAATCACGCTAAGAATGATACAAATGTCCTTAGAGTTCAAAATAATAATAATTGCTAAGAATCTCATTTGGTCGCATTATTACACACACGCATCACTCACGAGCGCGAAAGCTCGAGGAAGGGTGGGTAAAGATGTGTGAAAGCATCACTTCATTAAGGGTTCATGAAACTTAACATGACCTCTTAGTATAAAATAGTGTGATACTTTAAGGTAGAACAAACAGAAGCTTATCAATGCCTCTTGATCTACAAATTACAACACTTTGACCTAGTCCTAGATATGACGAGGTACTGGAGTTTGTTTCTCCTGACATCCCGAAATGGTTTGTCTTGACAGACCACAAGAGTATCTTGCATCGGAAGACACCAATGCACATTTACATCTTGGCTACCAACTGGTAGACAAAGGTCGGAAAGCAACAAGGGGAAAAGTAACATGCTCAGGATAGAATCCCGAGATGTGGATGCATAAGTCAACAATCTTCCGAAAACCAATGCATAGAAGGGGTAGAGTGTGGCAGAGTCACAAATATAGATGCGAGACTCTCGAGGAGTACTCTTGTCATGATCTATTTGGTTCCATTAAAGAACATCTGCCATAACTAGTGGTAGGGGAAGTCCTTCATTGTCACAATTTAATCGTGACAATAACCACAAGCTTTAAGGCTAGAATTATAGTACCAGCCATCCTGAGGTAACGTGTAAACATTAATAACAGGGGTCAAAGGAATGTATCTTGGTTTAAAGGTCGGCTTCATGTACAAGATTCACAACACCGGAATCCAGCACAATCGGGGATCTTAGGTTCAAGTCCAAGGGCTAAAACCCGAGAAAAGAGTAACTACTACTTGAGTGATAGCGTACACTTCAAGATAGTAATGACGAGGTAGCTTCCAAAAGAAGGAACACCTTCTGAAGTACTCAAGCAAACAAAAAGGAGGCACACGAGGCGAAAGGAAACCTCGAAGCCTAGAACAGAACACAGTGGATCCTATAATAAAATATTGTGGGTCCAAAAGATAGAGAGATCATGATAGAAAGGAATCTCTCATATGAACAAGAGCAAAAGGAAAACAAGGAATTCACAACACACACAACTCTAGAGAACTCAACAGTAGGACAACTGGCTTAGGAACGACATTCCCAAAAAGGCACCTAAGCTTTGAAAGACTAGAAGAGATATCAAAACTAATCCAAAATCAACACCAGATAAGATAACCCAGAGTTAGAGCGAAACTGGATAAGGAGTAAAAGAAGCATACTAGAGTTCTTTTCAAATACTTTTCAACTTTAAAATAGTTTTCACAAACACTAGACTCAACATCGACCAATAGCAAGGATTTCCTACAGTCGGTACTGCTCTGATACCAAAACCTGTGACACCCCCGGGATCAGGGCTAAACAAATCCTAGACCTCCGTCTAACATAAGCTTAACCTTGATCTCGAGAATATCCAAAGAAGAATCGGTAACACAACAATGACCCTACGACACAAAATTTATTACAGCAAGATCATAACTAAGCAAAGAACCAAATTATTACAAGCAGAGTTCACTGACCACAAACATCAAACAACAGAAGGCAAATTATGCTATTAAGTATAGCAAACTTAACAAATGGCCTAAGAGGCCTGAAGCATAACGATGACGTCCTAGCCCATAGATTCCAGGCTGCCGGCCGAGAACCCCAAGCTACTCGTCGGTGTCGATGTAGTACGAAACTCGTCTTTAGGGGAACACTTACTCTGCCAAAAGTATCAACAAAGCAAGGGTGAGTACAGGGTGTACTCCGCAAGACTTATGGCTGGTGGAGTTGTTTTGCATAAAACCATCTTTGTTTATAAAACAAGAGAGAGAAGGAGCTCGTCTACTCAGAGTATTTTTAAAAGGGGATAAGAGAGCGACATCTTCGAAATATTGATCATCATCTTTTGATATCCACCAAATCATCATCATCTCCTGAACTAGGATCACCCCCTCGTACCCATGAGGAAGCATCCTTAAGCACACGTTGATCTACCAAGTTTTAAGATTAGGTTCATGTTCTCTATGATCTCACATTCGTTCCCAAGTCGTCCATTACCGTGGACACGACTTTCCAAAAGATTATTACCCTGCAGGGGTGTACAACTTTACCCACACGTACTAACCTTCTCTTAATGCCAAAATCATTAGCCCTCTTCCTTGGAAGGCCGACAGAGGGTGGTTAGACACGACCTTTATCTTGCTTTCGCCGAGACCATGAGTCACGCAATAAGTATGGTTCCGCCATAACGGGTCAAATCCAGAAGCCGGTACTTAAATATGTGAGGCGAGGTTGGTTTACCAGGGGCGCTATCTACCCCAAGCAACCTCGGCCACGCTTACCTACCTATTATGAATGCACCTCCTTCACCGCCTTCGAGAAGATCTAGAATGCATGTCGAATGGATGCCCGAACTATGTGACTCATGGAATCTACTAGGCAATTTAGTCAATCAGGGGGTCCCCATAAATCCCGTGTGGTTGTACGCTCGTCTTGGTTCAAGAGGCAAGAACTCAGGTCCTAGTGGTGGCGAGCATGGGACTATAAAAACCACATCCCACCGTGGCCTCCCATACAATCCTTAGCATGTTTAATCTCATATCACCTCTGATATCATCTCATCATGTTCTCCTGTCATACTAGATTATCTTCATCTGATACATCATATGGATGAACCAGACTCAACAGCTATGCATGGCTAAGAAGGACGCAGATATAGGCTTTAGAAGTGCATACAAGCCAAACATAGTTATGCTAGGAGCAGTGGATCAGGTAATATAATCTCAAAGGGAGTAATGCAACAGATAGGATACTCTATCTATCGATAAAAGACCATAGTAGATTCGTATGCATCATGGCAGGAATTGAAATGCTTTCGAAATCATAGGATTATATCATGGTGGGGCTATGCTTGCCTTTGTCAGTTGATAACCGATAAGCAGATCTTCGGGAGCCTTATACTTGGTTACAGTTGGTCAAGTATTTGTCTTCGAGCTTCGATGATCTTGATCTCGGTCTTCGATCTTGATCTCGATATCGTATTCTACCGGGAAGAACCAAACACCGGAAAGAGAGGGAAACAATCAACACATGGCATCGATGCAATGCTCAATCAAGGATGATGATATGACAAGTTAAATTGTATCGAAATGTAACCCTAAGGCATGCTCGACAATTTAATCGGGGTTCCGTGGGGTGAAAATCCTAACTCGGGAAAACTCCAGATGTATATGAGAGGGGTTGGTTTGTTATTCTAATTAAACTTGTCATGAAAGTTGATTAACAATGCATGATTATAGCTTAATTAGGTAGTTCTCATTTTTCTGAACATTTTGATATATTATACATATTTTTTCGACTTATAAATCATTAGTTATTGAATTTATAAGATTTAAACCATTTTCTAAAATTATTAAACAATTTAATTGATTTACTACGTCACTGTGACACAAGGCTGACGTCACCACAACATCTAATACGTTTCTCACCCGAACCTGAGCTAGTTAGTGAGGCTGACGGCTTGGCCCGGAGCCACGTCAGCTAGCCACGCTATCAATCCACGCCAGCACCACGTGGGCGCCACGTCGATGCCAGGTGGGCTCGCCAGAGGACATGCAGACGATGGCAATTGGCGGTGCTAGGGGGCGATCTGGGAAGCGCGGTTGGTCTCGTTTGAATCAGTGCATCATGCTGAGCCAAAAACGGGCGGTGCCGCTACGGATTGGTCACCGGAGACGTAACTACGGCGACCGGCGGTGACAGTGCTTGCAGGTGGTTGTGGCGGCGGCGCTACAGAGCGGGAGAGGGAGAACGGAGGGGCGCCTGAGCACCAGTAGCTCACCCTAGAGCGGTTGGTGGTGATGGAGAGGCGAGGCGATGACCGGAGCGACGGAGAGGTCGTCAGCGAAGCTCGTCGGTCTTGGGGAAGACGCACCGATTCAGGTAGCTCTCGAGCTCCCCAGCTTGCGTGCTTTGACAGGAAGAACGAGGAAGGCGAGGCGGATCTTCCAGGCTTCACGACGAGTCTCGGGGCGACCTACAACAGCGGCGACGCACAGCGACTATGGCGGTTAGGGTTTCTTCCAGGGAGAAAATCGAGTGAGGGAGGTCGCGAGAGAGAGCGGGAGGGGATAAGGACAGGGAAGTGGGTCGGCGTGGCTCTTATCCTCACCCTAGAGAGTGACGGACGGCGGAAGGCGAGCGACGCAAATCAACGACGACAGCGACGATAGGCAGCTGCTTGTCGTGCGCGAGAAAGACGACAGGGGCGTTGCCGAAGCGGTACTGGGCCGAGATGGGCCAAGGTGGGCCGAGATGGGCTGCGGGAGGCTGTGCTGGCTATTGCGCGCGCACAGGAAAGAGGGAGATGGAGATATGGGCTCGACCCAGGTAGCTTAGGAGACATTTTTATTTCCTGAAAACATTTTTCAAATCTGTTTTCTATTTTCTGTTTGCATTTTCATTCCAAATTCTGTTTTTGAATAATTCAAAAATACTAGAGGCTTTTATAAAGTTTATAAAATACTCAGGGGCCCTTTTATTCCATTTGGGCTCCTCAACTTTTGGTAGTTTCAAAATACAAAACCATTTTAGAAGGTTTTAAAGAGAGAGGGGAAACTAGGGTTTTCCATTATTTCTTAATGCATGCATTTTTAAGAATGATGCTCATGATGCACAAACAAACCCTAATATAGATTAACTAAAACTGGGGTGTTACATATTCCTAGCCCAACACACTCTCTCTCATTCCTCTCATGCACGCACACCTTCATGAACCTCATCCCTTTCACTCCCCACACTCGCTTCACCGCCGCTAGAGCCAACCCGTCCGTCGCTGGCCATATCCGGCACCGCCGGCCACTGCCATTTGGTAGCGCTGGCTCGCCTGAGTCTCCTTCATCAATTTCCTGCTGCCTCGATGCTGCCTTGCTCTACACGACCCCCTGCCCATGGCTAACCCTAGCCATGCGGCTTGGGGCTGTCGGCATGGCACCAGCGCCCCAGCGACCGCTCGTCGCACGTGACCTCCTCCGCCACGAGCTCCTGCTTCCCCATCCTCATCTCCCTCAACCCCATCGTCAGAGGGACAATAGCTTGGGCTGCAACCCTGATGCCCCATGATGCGCCGCCAAGCTGCCTCACTATGGTGGTGATGTAGTGGTGGTGTTGCTATGAGGATGCACCATGTCGCCACCTCCACCTTGATGCTGGTGGGACAGAGCTGTTGTACTGCGCAACCCTGGCATCGACAACGACTATCATGACTTTGACATGCCTGCGCTCCAGGTGCTCAGCACCCCTAGTGAGTTATATCTCCGCTATGACCATTTGATGTGCTGATGATAGCACCTAGTGGCAACTGATCAAAGTTCAGGGAATCTTGGAATTGTTTTGCTTCCCAGTCATCTTACTGTGGTTAGAGTTAATTTGGTAATTGGGATGCAGATGTTGATTTGAATCCAAACCAACTATTGGTTTGAATGGATTCACAATACAGTTCTTTATTAAACAATAACTTGTCTGCATGATAACAATTGACTTGGAAATTGATTTATATTCCTGTTGGGAATATTGGTAGCTGTGGTTTTGGCTAGTGGCTTTTATTGGCTTAGGTATCCACTACTGTGGTGTTTTTCCTGGAAGTGTATAATCAAATACAGCAAGATTTGCTAGTGTTGGTCGCTAACTTTACTCATTTGTTGTATGCAAAAGATTTGGTAAACTGGACCTATGGTTTAGTAATGATCATAAATCTATCTAAGCAATGTTTGCATTTTATAAAATGATTCCTAGAAAATGGTAGATAGGAAAATGATTTAAAGTATGGTGTATGGCTTTAGCAAGTGGCTATCTGTTTCTTGTTCAGATGTTGTGTACTGTCAGTGGTGACAGTGAGTTTGGATTGCAAGCCATGATTGCTTTACCTAGAATTGTTTCCTTTACAAATATGGTTTGCAATAATCTACTTCTATGCAGTGGGCTTATACTCAAGAAGCACTGAATCTGCTAGGTACAGAGGTGCTACCCTCTGGGGATGTGCCCTGTAACCTAACAGTTGTGGTTATGTTTGTCTAGTAAAAACTAGATAATAGGCTAATGATGCTGGTCTGAAGCTAAATAACTCAGGGATTTTATTTACATGGTTTTCTGTGTGGATCTGAGAGTTTTCTATTGCCTAAACTACCTCTTAGATACATGGTTAAGATCAGATGCTATGGTTGATTTTTGTGGAGGAAGTTCTTGACCCAGCCTATGATGCAAAGGCTGAGGAACTTAATCTTGATAATATCAATGGTCATCATTGTACCCTATAATGGCTTGTATTGTTTGTGGATACACTACTGTGGTGCCTCACTAGAGTGTGCGCACTAGTATGCTCCATAGTGATATGATATGTTGTTAATTGGGCTAGTTTGATAAAAACAGATGTTTTTATTTCCCAAATACTTGGTGATGATTTCACATACCACTTGTATGCAAATCTGAAAGTACTTTTCTCTCATAACACTCCCCTTTTTCTTATCAATGATGAGAACAAATATCAAAGGGGAAAGTGATTAACCTATAACTGGAATGTGAGGTTTAGATTGGTGCTTTCTTGAGATGTTACTGTTGGCTCCTCTTCTTGTTACTCTGCCCTCCTGATGTTGTTGGTTGCCTGCTTTCCTTGCTGCTAGCCTTCTCCCCCTGTGCTACTGTTGGCCAATTCTTCTTGCTGCTAATAAGCTTCCTCTATCCTCCTTCCTCTTCCTGATCCCATCTATTCTTTCACTGGATTGTGGAAGCTATTATGTATGCTGATTGTTAGGATCAGTGTGGTGTAATGATAGACAGATAAGAATAGGGATACTCCTATTTGGTAGAAAGCTTGGTTTCTGTGATTTGTGTTTTCTTGAGAGAGAACTGCTAAGAACAAACGATGTTCTTTGTGGTGTTCTTGGGCTAGTATAAGATTTTTTGGCCTGGTTGTGTATGTGAAGAGAGGATATAGTAGCAGCTCTACTACGGCTGGTGCTATTTCTCTACTTGATGTTTCCTTGTGGTGTTGACAGCACATATGCCTGCATGCATGTGTAAGCTGCTTGTTTGTGTGCTACTAGTCCAGGAATGTCCCCTTGTCTAGGTTTCATCTGTGAGATCTTTTTGCTATGGATGTGCTCGGTTGGTTTGGTACTATCTGATCCTGACCTTTATTTTTATTTGCCAAGTGGAAGCTTGACTCTATGCTAATGATGCACAAGGCCGAAGCCTGAATTTGATAAGAACAAATCCTATTTGGCCCCTTTAACCCATACTCAATGAAGAACCTAGCAATGCAACACTATGCCAGTCTGAGAGTAATATTAGCCTAAACAATTCCCTTTATTTTATTTTATTTTATTGTTTTGTCATCTTTTGTGTTGTTTTGCAGGAAGTGAGAAGAAAGAAAATGTCAGATGATGAAGGAGATAAAAGAACAGTAGCTTAGGATTTTCTTTTTATTAAATATTGTAATTTATTTTTTTGTTTGAATATTGTAAAAACATTGTATTGTTGTATTTTATTCAATAAAGTTTACTTGTTTTCTTTTTATATTATAATTCATTTGTAAAGACAATGTAATATTGTATAATATTAATAAAGTTAAATTTTCTTTCTATTTGTAATCTGAATTCTTGTAATATTTATATCTTGTTTATAAATATGAATTAAATTCTCATGTATTGTTGTAATTCTTTTTTCCTTTTGTATTTATATTTCAGTTATCTTTTCTATTTGGATAACTATAAATATTGTATCTTATTCATAAATAAGAGTTCACCTCTTATTTCTTATCACAATTTACTTTCCAATTATTATTCCATTTCAAATTCTTTTAGAATTCAGATTTATCAATTGAATATTCAAATTTGAATTTTCTTTCCCTCAAACACAAAAGTAAAGTAGAGGTCATGTCGAAATCTATCGCACTTGTCCTGATGTTTGCATCAGAACAAGAGATATCTCAATCCCTCCATAGCTTTCTTTTATTTTGCGCGAAAATTCCCTCGATTTTCTGATGCATGAAGGAAATGCACACACATGTGTCCTCAATAATTCTAGGTGCTAATCCTGGGATGTTACAGTAACCACATCATTAAACTCTAAGAACCTACACTCCCTTGTGCAAAGGTTTCCTAACGGGGATTCAGGTTTCTGTCACTCTGGCAACCCCATAATTAGTAGCCAAGTACACAATGCATTCCCCTAGGCCCATAAATGGTGAAGTATCGTTGGCGCGGCTCAACTATATAGAGCTTCAGTTGGCAAACCCCAAGAGGAAGGTATGATGAGCACAACGACAAATTTTCCTTCAGTTATGAAACCAAGGTTATCGAACCAGTAGGAGCAAGGAAACAACTCCAAGGTGTTGCTAGCAACTTGGAATCCTACACAACACAAACTCAAGACTTTGCCCCAACTTGCAGTGAGGATGTCAATCTCACTGGTTTGCTGAAAACAAAGGATTAAACATATGGTGTGGAAGGTAATGGTGGCTTGCAGAAAGTAAACAGTAATAGTAGAAGATGTATCAATGGTAAAGATTGGACCGAGTCCATAGTTGTAACATCCCAGCATTTAGAAACCAACGAAGGGTAGATTTAGGAATCTGTGCAATTGCATGCATTCATTTGTAAAAATGTGGGTAAATTTTTCGCCAAATAAAAACCTAAAGTGATCAAAGTTTCTTTCACTCTTTAAGATTAGGAATAGCCTTGGAGAATGATCGTTATAAACTTTGATATGATCTTTGTGGATTAGTGTGTTTTGGGAAATGAAATTTGAATTCAAACTTGAGTGTTGGATTTTAATTTCAAAAGGACTTAGAATTATGTTTGAGTAATTTGATTTAATCAAGAGTTAACAATTAGTAACTCAACCTTTAAATAAAATAACATAATCAAGAAAATGAATATTCATTCCATATCTTTATTCAATAAATAAGTTACAAAATGTAACTTATAATAGTAATCAAGGATCTTTACAATAGTAAATGAAATAAAAGAAGAAAATTTATATATTGAGTAATATTACCATCTTTATTACAAAAGGGATAAAATAAAGATTACAAAAGAGTAAAAAAAAGTATAAAAAATTAAATAAATATTAGAAGGGACTATTCTATAAAGGAAACTAAAACCTAATCTAAATCTTGAATCTTCAAGTCTGTACCTGCAAAACAAATCACAAAACTAAAAGAAAGAAAATAAAAGATTAGGATATTTTTACTCTCAGTAGTGACAGTGAGTTGCATTGTTCAACTTTATATCACTAAGTAATCTTTAGGGGAAAGTTTCACCAATATGAAAGAACTAAATCTTTCATAATTTTTAACCCACAAGTGAAATAATTTTAATCAGAGAGAGGGGCAAGTTTCACCAAGCAGTTAAGTGGTAAACATATAAAAAGGTAACTTTCATTCCCTGAGCATATCCACAAGGTGCAGTAGGCACACAGGTAGCACACACACCTAAATGCATGGTGTGTGCTGTCAGCACAGCAACAACATCCCATAACAAAACTGCTCAGCACAGCCGTGGGCAAGCACCCCAACCTCATTTCCTTGCTCATACACATCAAGAACCAGCAGCCAAACCAGATCACACCAACCACACACTTGATCATCTAATCAAGATGGTGACATAAGGAGGGGGTGGATCAGGTGGATAGCAAGAACAAGGCCAAGCTAACAGAACCAGGAGGTGGACAGCAAAAACAAGGACAAGTTCCAGGAGCTAGAAGTAGCAGGAGCAGCATCAGGAGGTGAACCAGATCAGGCTAGCCACACAACCAGCAAGATCAAGCCACAAGATCAACAAGTTGCAACCCCAATAATTCCACTGTTGTGGTGAGTAGTAAAAGACCATAACATGATTTATCTATCTAAGATAGACAAGAATTCATGTGTTGTCTCATACTCAACTAGAAAAACACCCAAGTGGGGTGAGTCCATCATAGAAGATTTTAAACATTAAAATCCATCAGAAAACTATATAGATCCAACTAGGATCTTAGAACAACCTCATTGATCCAAGCTATAAAGCCATATATTAAATTTCAAGAATAAATATAGGAAAGATCTTGACTTCTAGGCACATCTCTTAAATAGGAGTAGCACCTTAGAATTCCTAGATTATATGGATCTATATAACTTAATAAGCCTACAAATCATTTTTCCCAACTTTGACTCAAGAATCAGTAGCTGGTATCACTACCAGAACAGATCCATGAGGAACAACAAATAAGGACCTAGTCCCTAAGCCTCAGACCAACATCATAGGATTTGGGGTTCAAGGAAAGAAGTTTACACTTATCTCTGATATTAATTAAATATTAAGCATTAACAAAATCAAGCCAAGTAGTAGAACCTAGACTTGTGTGCCATTATAAGATGGTGTCACAAGAGCAGCTTCTAAACCAAGCAGATTAAGCATCTAGCTTTCACAGATAAACTCATAGACAACTAAGCATCATCTTCCAGCTACTAATCACAGGAATCATTTCCAGGAATATACATATACATAACATCACTGTAAGAGACCAATTAATCTCAAACTGTATATGAATCCATAAGCCAACAATTACAGATACAATGACTTCATCACTCACAAATCACTTCCAATAACCAAGTAATGAGAGTGGTGAACTTTCGAATCACTAGGATCTCCAAGTAATGATTCTACAGTAACATTATCATCTGAACCATATCAAATTAACCAATGGAATCAATCTGGTAAACCACTAGCATCACCAAAGCCAAATTTAAGCAATAATCCACAACAAACAGTCAATCATCAAGCTCAAGGATTATCATTACTAGCTCCAAATCATCATATATATGATCAATAGAGGGATATGAACCCTAATCATAACAAGAACCCTAATTAGGATATGAACCCTAATCAGAACATGAACACTAGCTAGGGGTAGCCACTAGAAACACATAGCACAGGGTGGCATAGCATAGAGGACACGAGAGAAAGAAAGAACAACTTACTAAAGGTTGTTGTTGTGGGCAAGAAGAGGAAGCAGAGGGTGTTGACAAGCACGGCGGCACGGGGAGCACCCCAAGGGGGCGCTGCGACCCTCACCACGCCGAGGCAGCGACCACAACCACACCTGAAGGCGAGGAACACCACCACAGCACACGGGAGCAACGGCGGCGGCAACCCCAGCACCACCCCAAACCCTAGGGTTCGAGACGGAGCCGGTCTGGCCACAGGAGGGCCCCAGGTTCAAATCGAGATGGACAGGAAGGAGGAGCATGGTCAACAACCACCCCATGCATCACGTCGGCGGCCGGGAAGGTCCACGGCGGCGTGAATCGCCGGCGGTGGCATCGCCGACCACGGGGCCGAGGGAGTAGAAGAAAATGAGAACGAGAGGGAGAGAGACAGAGAGAGTGGGCTGGTTGGGCCAGGACCCTTTCGAGGAGTCATTTTGATTCTGCCCAATTGGGCCCAAACGACCTAATAAACCCAACACAGCCAGCCCAATCACCTAAAGCAAGTTTTAATAATTAAGAAAAGACCAAAAAGCCCCTGAATTTAAATAAATTCTAGAAAATAGAATAAAAATCCAAAAATTATAAATAAAATATTTTTGGGTTCACAATAATTCAATCTATCAAAATAAATTAAGAAATAAAATTTTAGGTATATAATTTTTATTAAGAATTTTATAATATATATATTCCTTATGGAATTTTATAAAATTAAAGAAAGATGATAAAAATAAAAAAATCACTATTATTATATACCAATATTGTACTCCCTCCGTTTCAAAATATAAGACGTTTTAGGTTTGTGAAGAAAATGAATCTAGACTTCTTTTAGTTTATAGATTCACCCCTAAGTTGAGTAAACCTATATACTAAAACAAGTCTAGATACATTTGCTTCACAAACCTAAAACGTCTTATATTTTGAAATGGAGGGAGTAGTATTTTAGAAAAATACTAAACAAATAATTTATATATTTTGTTAATGATAATTCTTAAAGGAATTATTAAATAAGTAAAATTCAAATAAAATGAAAGAAAATAAGGAATACAATATACAATAAATATTAGTAATTAATATTTATAAATTCTTTACTTATGAAAAGAGTTTTTATAATTTAAAATAATGGGGGAGAATACACACCAAACTAAATAATGCATTACATTACTTTGCATCATCATTTTGCTTCTTTAAATATTGTCCTTACCGGGCAATAATGATGTTTTGTAGACACAGAAGCTCAAGGACCAGTGAAAGCATCCGACTTCACTACCTTGCAATCACAAGGCAAGTTCATCACTTGCTCATGTCCTTTGAAGAGTCTTTATGAACGCATTTGCAAATTGTGTGTTATCATATATACTCCAAAGAAAGAAAATATTATTTTCTCAAATAAAGAAATCTTAGGTATCATCCTAAGTGATGATATGATGGAGCAAAAGAACTTAGAGTTCTATTTGCAACAATGATGATCAATTAGGGACTTAATAACCCCTCACATTAGTGATTCTAGCACCGTATATCACGCGTTAACCATGAGATTTGGAATGGGACAGAGAAGTCAGCTATATCTTCTTCCTATCGCATGTAGCCGGATGTGCATGTCGTGGCTGTTATCACTCGTAGCGTGCATATTAATTGGTAATTCGTAGAGTATATGCAACATATGGGTGGGAACCCTCAACGTCCCACGATAGTTCTGGCATCTAATGGTCTGTACAAACCATTGCCGTAATTCAATATGTGGGCATGGTGTACACCAAGGAGGCATGCAAGGTCACGAAGGGGGCAGTGATTGGCTTGGATCACCTACTGGGCCCCACATCATGGAATTGTGGACGGGAAAGTACACCCGGTTGTGCAACAAGGAGTTGATCTCTCATTGGTAAAGTAACTCACCTCTGCAGAGTGTAAGAATTCTAACTTGTTACTCCCTGTTCCGGGAAGGAGCTACGAACGCGGCAGGAAAGGAACTCCATGAAAGTTCTGGTCAATCCGTGAAGGCTGATGGTCATAGATTTTCATAATAAAATCAATCTTTGAAGAAAGATTTACAAAAACTGCATAGTACCAAGGACTTATAGTCTAAGGTGGTAGTTAGAGCATCAAACTTCCCACCTTACATATAATGAACCTGCTGGGTAACGCTGTTACTCATCCTTTTCTTTGATCCCTTGCTTAGACTCTGAGGATCCCGAAGACACACCAATGTATGCAGTCGAATGCGAAGAAGATGTGTTCTACGAGGAGCCTGACCTATCAGGAGGTGTTGAAGGAGTGGATTACGAAATCCGCTACGGTGCCGATGACAACGAGTCAAACTAAGTACCCTAGTTAGTAGTAACCGATGGAGCCGAGCAGCACGAACCATATAGAATAAGCTGCTGAGCTCAACTCTTAGTTGGAGTTGCTCCTTTTAAATTCCGCTGAAACACTATATATTTTGGTTTGTAAGTTGAATCTTTTCGAAGTCTTGAACTTCCGGTATTGTAATAATAATAATGTGTGAATGTTTGTAATATGGACCCGCAATGTTTCTGTTGTACCACTCTGAGGGATATGATATTTATAGAACGGTGTTCTGTGGATGTCATGTCAATGACTATAGTGTACTACACATGCAGTGGTATGCTGGGTCACCGCAGTTGGTTTCAGAGCAAATTGCTTTGACCTTAGGTTGAAAACCTAGTAAAGGGTATTACCTGTAGGAGGGTGTAGCAACGATAAAGAATTCTCTGAAAGAAATATAATGGGTATTCAAATGAGAATATTCTGTTGTATGTTTTAGTGCAATAATTCTTTGTTATGATGCAATATATTATTGGTTACTAATAAAAATATTTTTCTTATATACAGAGCTATGGCACCAAAGTTTACAAAATAGACTTTGGTAAGGAAAGAGGAGACTCTTGATGATTATTAAGGATCATTCATAGACCAACTTTGTCAACTTTTAAAGATATTTAGTTATCCAACTTGAATTCTAGTGAATATCATAACCTATTATGATGGTCGTATGTTATCCAAGTATCGTGTGAGTATCCAACTTCCAGAGGAGCTTGGGTTATATCGCGATTTACCTATAGGTGAAGGTAGGAGTCATTTAGCAGCATATCATGTTTCTGTTGTGGAGGCGATAGCTAATATCCGGGAGCATAAATCCAAGGAGTTGGAAGGTAGCACATTTTCTATGATACCTCATGATTCCATAGACTCGGAGCCTATACCAGATCATCTTACTTTGGTTAAGAAGCATCCTAAGTTAGCTTCCAAGTTTATGGATAGATACCGAGCACTCATTGCGTCTTTTTATAAGACACATCAAGTGATTTTCGAAGATAAAAATGACATGTTAGAGGATCTAACTGATTCGGAAAGGAGGAAGTAGTTAGCATTCCAGTTGGATAAGGAAGCAAGTAGTAGTGCAAAACCTATCTTTAAGGATATACCTATAGATCCGGAATCTTTTACACCATATCCTTATTCACCAAGGCCTGAACCTATATATGATCCTACTTTGGATATGAGGTATGCAGTACCACAGGGTTCAGAGGATGGTTCTGATTCAGAACTACCTATTGAGAATTCTGATGGATGGAGAGTGGGATCATCTGAAGGATTCCAGGAACACCAGATGTCCATAGATGGTTCTGACAGAAATGTTGGACAATCTAGTTGGATGGGTGCAAGAATTAACCCTAGTAACAGTAGTAGAGATACCATGTTCATAAATAATCAGGATGAAGACGAAGATCCTGAGGATAGAGTGTTTGAATCATCAACACCTTCTCAAAACCCAGGGAATATACATTATCCGGTGTTTAACTATATTGCCCAAAGGAGCACCTGGGGATCAGTAGGATCTGCGTATTCTGTTGACGACTCAAGGAATGAAGCTCAGGAGATGCTAGTGGGGGATAATGTTGAATATGTTTCTGAAGACTTTTCAGCTGAGCTGGAGGGAGTCAATGTGCTCAGGTTGAGTAATGACTCAAGTCCTGACACTTCAGATACTGAGTATGTTCCTTCTGGAATGCCATTTGTTCCACAAATCGCGATTTAACGTCACGTCATCACGGTTGGACATCAGGCATGTATGATGAGCGTAGTTACTACTAGAAGCAGGAAACTATTTAGAAGTATCGGGTACCGTGTATTGTAATCCGAGAAAATAAGATAGTTAGATAAATGAGGTAGTGTTGTGATTATACCTATATGGTATATGTTGTAATGACTTTGTATTATTAAGATATTGTAATGTATAATATGTGAAATGCATATTTGGATTTTATTTGGATTTTCATTGTGTGACTAGTTCTGTGCGTAAAGTCGAGCTCAGAACACATGTGCATGATGTAATTATGAGTATCCGCTTTATGTTCAGGACTAGGGGGTCATGGATATGGGTGTAGAGACCGAATCTGAACAGCAGCGGATGGAACGTGAGGCCAAGGAGAAGGCCGATGCAGATGCAGCCAATCAGGGAACATTACCACCACCACCAATGAGGTCGTTAATGGAGCAGAACTTTATGCAGTGTATGCAAATGATGCAAGAGACCCAGAACAAGTTCATGGAAAAACTGCTGGGGCGAGCTGGAAATCAGAGGGCACCTGAAGGTGGAGGAGTGAGTCTTTCTGACTTCCAGAATGCAAGGCCGTTACCCTTTGCATCAGCCCCTGAACCAATGGATGTAGAAGATTGGCTAGCAGATACAGAAAGAAAGCTAAGACTGTAGGTTGCAATGATGAGGAGAAATTGAGGTATGCAACTCATCTTCTGACTGGACCTGCATCATCATGGTGGGAAAATCAGTTATCCATGCAACTGCCAGGAAGGGAGTACACCTGGGAAGAGTTCAAGCAGATATTCCGTGAATATCATGTTCCGGAAAGTGTTATGGAGTTGAAGCAAAGAGAGTTCGAGGAGCTTCAGTAGGAATATACTAGTGTCATGAAGTATATCCGGGAGTTTAGTCAACTGTCTCGTTATGCTGAGGAAGATGTTAACATAGAAGAGAAGCGGAAGAAGCGTTTCCTGCGTGGGTTAAATCCATTTGTGAGGATGAGTTAAGGTTGGCTAATAAGCAAACTTATCAGCAGTTGCTGGATGCAGCCATCACTTTTGAAGATGACTACAAGAATGTCCAAGAGGATAGAAGGAAGAGAGCCATGAAGGAAACCAAGAGAATTCAGGCAAGTAAACCTAAACCCAGTCTGAAGTTCAAACCTCGAAACAAGGCCTACGGTAACAATAAAAATAACAAGGACAGTGGTGTAAATCAATCCAATCCTAGGAGGAATGTTATCTATAACAATTGTGGAATTCCAGGGCATTTCCAGAGGGGATGCAAAAAGCCAGTAGTGATCTGCTACGGTTGTGGCCAGAAGGGTCATATCAAGCCCGACTGTCCGAGCAAACCACCAGGTGGTTGGCCTACCAAGGGAGGAGGACAAGCCAGTGGAGGAAATGGACAGCCCAATCGAGGAGGAAATAATGTCAAGAACAACAATGTCAAGAGGAAAAGACCTACCGGGAATCTGAATTGCGCAACCCTAGAGGAGGTGGATAACTCGGAGCATGCAATGATAGGTACGCTCAATATCCTCACCAATCCCGGCAAAGTTCTATTTGATATTGGTGCAACTACTTCATTCATTTCTGAAGAATTCTGTGATAAATTCGGGATTAGAAAGTCAACGTTAGAAATTCCTATGACCGTAGTGACGGCAGGAGGGAATGTAGTTGTATGCCACATTAAACAAGATCGGGTTATCTCTATCTATGGTTGTACATACTTTGTGGACCTTTATGTGATTCCTTTGAAGGGAATTGCAGTAGTGCCGGGGATGGAGGATGACTGAACATGGGGCTCAGATAAATTGTGAGGAGAAAACTGTCTCAATCAAAACTCCAAGTGGAGCAATAATAGTGTATCAAGCAGATAGGCACAGTCATATCATGGTGGATCTTCAGTTCAACTCAATGAAGGAGGTCAAGTTGGAAGATATTCCTGTAGTAAATGAATTTCAAGATGTTTTTCTAGCAGAGCTACCTGGAATGCCACCAGATCGGGAGATAGAGTTCACTATTGATATAATTCCAGGGACAACACCAATAGCTCAAGCACCATACAAGATGGGACCAAAAGAATTAAAAGAACTCAAAGATCAAATTGATTAGTTATCCAGAAAAGGATTTATTCAGGAAAGTGTAATCCCATGGGGAACACCAGTGATCTTTGTGGATAAAAGGGATGGTGGTAGAAGGATGCGTGGAGATTACACAAAGGTTCTTGGAGGATTAGCTACTATGGAGGTAGTTGCAGAGCAGGACAGTGATCTTAAGCACACAATTTTTAGACATCAAGCAGAAGATCCTTTCATTGCTTAGGAAATTCGGAGGATATCTCAAGGGCAAACATCATTTTTATCCTTGGAGATTATGAGTCTTTATGGTTCCAAGATCGTCTTTGTGTTCCGGATGTGACTGAGATTCGTGATGTCATACTCAGAGAAGCACATGAAACACCATATTCTATACATCCAGGAAGTACTAAGATGTATATGGATTTGAAAGAACTATTCTAGTGGAATAACATGAAAAGAGACATTGCTAAATATGTATCAGAATGCCATAATTGCCAAAGGGTGAAGGCTGAACACCAAAGTCCAGCAGGACCATTGCAACCTTTGGAAATTCCCGAATGGAAGTGGGAGGAAATAGGTATGGACTTCATCACAGGATTGCATGACACCTAAACGTAAGGATATGACATGGGTAATTGTGGATAGACTCACTAAAAGTGCACATTTTATCCCGGTAAATCAGAAGGATAATGCCTAGAAGTTAGTAGAAGTTTACATCAAAGAAATTGTAAGTAAGCACGGAGTGCCCAAAAAGATTGTAACTGATAGGGGATCAGTGTTTACTTCATCATTTTGGAAGCAATTACATGAATCACTTGGTTCAAAGTTAGATTTTAGCACAACTTATCATCCAGAGACAGGGGCTCAAACGGAATGAACCAATCAAATATTGGAGGACATGTTAAGGGCTTGTGCATTAGATTTTGGAGGTACAAGGGATGATCATCTACCATTGGCAGAATTTTCCTACAATAATAGCTATCAGAGTAGTCTTAAGGCAGCTCCATATCAGGTTCTGTATGGAAGGAAATGTAGATCACCAATATGTTGGTATGAGCCTGGAAGTAGCAAAGAGTTTGCACCATACTATATCAAGGAAAAACAAGATATCATTAATAAAATCAAAGACAGATTGAAAATAGCTCAAAGTAGACAAAAAATTTATGCTGATCAAAGTCGAAGATCATGGCATCCTGAAGTGGGAGACATGGTATATTTGAAGGTAAGCCAAATGAAGGGAGTTAAAAGATACGGAGTTAAAGGAAAACTGAGTCCAAGATATATCGGACCAAATTAAGATACTGAGTCAGAACAGGACTATAGCTTATGCTTTAGAGTTACCCTCAAGATTGGCTCAAGTTCATAATGTTTACCATGTGTCACAACTCCGTAAATGTCTGAAAGTTCCGGATGATGCAATCACGCACCAAGAGATAGAATTACAAGCAGACCTAACCTATGTTGAAAAACCTTGTAATATCTTAGAAGAAAACTGGAAAAGGTTGAGGAATAGGGCAATCAAATACTGCAAGGTACAGTGGGAACATCACCCCAAAAGGGAATCCACTTGGGAGAAAGAAAAGGATTTAAGAAAAGCCTATCCAGAACTATTCAGGTACACTTCAACAAACTTTGGGACGAAGTTTAATTTAAGGGGGGGAGTCTGTAACATCCCAGCATTTAGAAACCAACGAAGGGTAGATTTAGGAATCTGTGAAATTGCATGCATTCATTTGTAAAAATGTGGGTAAATTTTTCGCTAAATAAAAACCTAAAGTGATCAAAGTTTCTTTCACTCTTTAAGATTAGGAATAGCCTTGGAGAATGATCGTTATAAACTTTGATATGATCTTTGTGGATTAGTGTGTTTTGGGAAATGAAATTTGAATTCAAACTTGAGTGTTGGATTTTAATTTAAAAAGGAATTAGAATTATGTTTGAGTAATTTGATTTAATCAAGAGTTAACAATTAGTAATTCAAACTTTAAATAAAATAACATAATCAAGAAAATGAATATTCATTCCATATCTTTATTCAATAAATAAGTTACAAAATGTAACTTATAATAGTAATAAAGGATCTTTACAATAGTAAATGAAATAAAAGAAGAACATTTATATATTGAGTAATATTACAATCTTTATTACAAAAGGGATAAATAAAGATTACAAAAGAGTAAAAAAAGTATAAAAATTAAATAAATATTAAAAGGGACTATTCTATAAAGAAAAATAAAACCTAATCTAAATCTTGAATCTTCAAGTCTTGTACCTACAAAACAAATCACAAAACTAAAAGAAAGAAAATAAAAGATTAGGATATTTTTACTCTCAATAGTGACAGTGAGTTGCACTGTTCAACTTTACGTCACTAAGTAATCTTTAGGGGAAAGTTTCACCAATATGAAAGAACTAAATCTTTCATAATTTTTAACCCACAAGTCAAATAATTTTAATCAGAGAGAGGGGCAAGTTTCACCAAGCAGTTAAGTGGTAAACAGATAAAAAGGTAACTTTCATTCCCTGAGCATATCCACAAGGTGCAGCAGGCACACAAGCAGCACACACACCTAAATGCATGGTGTGCCACAAGACAACAACAACAAATACAAACAAAACAAACTGCTCAAGACAAATTGCAGTAAGCACCCCAACCTCATTTCCTTGCTCATACACATCAAGCACCAGTAGCCAAACCAGATCACACCAACCACACACTTGATCATCTAATCAAGATGGTGACATAAGGAGGGGTGGATCAGGTGGATAGCAAGAACAAGGCCAAGCTAACAGAACCAGGAGGTGGACAGCAAGAACAAAGACAAGTTCCAGGAGCTGGAAGTAGCAGGAGCAGCATCATGAGGAGAACCAGATCAGGCTAGCCACACAACCAGCAAGATCAAGCCACAAGATCAGCAAGTTGCAACCCCAACAACTCCACTGTTGTGGTGAGTAGTAAAAGACCATCACATGATTTATCTATCTAAGCTAGACAAGAATTCATGTGTTGTCTCATACTCAACTTCTCAAAAAAACACCCAAGTGGGGTGAGTCCATCATAGAAGATTTTAAACATTAAAATCCATGAGAAAACTATATAGATCCAACTAGGATCTCAGAACAACCTCATTGATCCAAGCTATAAAGCCATATCTTAAATTTCAAGAATAAATATAGCAAAGATCTGGACTTCTAGGCACATCTCTTAAACAGGAGTAGCACCTTAGAATTCCTAGATTATATGGATCTATATAACTTAATAAGTCTACAAATCATTTTTCCAAACTTTGACTCAAGAATCAGTAGCTGGTATCACTACCAGAACAGATCCATGAGGAACAACAAGATAAGGACCTAGACCCTAAGCCTAAGACCAACATCATAGGCTTTGGGGTTCAAGGAAAGAAGTTTCCACTTATCTCTGATATTAAGTAAATATTAAGCATTAACAAAATCAAGCCAAGTAGTAGAACCTAGACTTGTGTGCCATTCTAAGATGGTGTCACAAGAGCAGCTTCTAAACCAAGCATATTAAGCATCTAGCTTTCACAGATAAACTCATAGACAACTAAGCATCATCTTCCTACTACTAATCACAGGAATCATTTCCAGGAATATACATATACATAACATCATTGTAAGAGACCAATGAATCTCAAACTGTATATGAATCCATAAGCCAATAATTACAGATATAGTGACTTCATCACTCACAAATCACTGTCAATAACCAAGTAATGAGAGTGGTGAACTTTCAAATCACTAGGATCTCCAAGTAATGATTCTACAGTAACATTATCATCTGAACCATATCAAATTAACCAATGGAATCAATCTGGTAAACCACTAGCATCACCAAAGCCAAATTTAAGCAATAATCCATAGCAAACAGTCAATCATCAAGCTCAAGGATTATCATTACTAGCTCCAAATCATCATATATATGATCAACAGAGGGATATGAACCCTAATCAGAACAAGAACCCTAATTAGGATATGAACCCTAATCAGAACATGAACACTAGCCAGGGGTAGACACTAGAAACACATAGCACAGGGTGGCATAGCATAGAGGACACGAGAGAAAGAAAGAACAACTTACTGAAGGTTGTTGCTGTGGGCGAGAAGAGGAAGCAGAGGGTGTCGACAAGCACGGCAGCACGGGGAGCACCCCAAGGGGGCGCTGCGACCTGCACCACGCCGAGGCGGCGACCACAGCCACACCTGAAGGCGAGGAACACCACCACAACACATGGGAGCAATGGCGGCGGCAGCACCAGCACCACCCCAAACCCTAGGGTTCGGGACGGAGCCGGTCTGGCCATAGGAGGGCCCCAGGTCCAAATCGAGATGGACAGGAAGGAGGAGCAGGGGCAACAACCACCCCATGCATCACGGCGGTGGTCAGGGAGGTCCACGTCGGCGTGAATCGCCGGCGGTGGCATCGCCGACCACGGGGTCGAGGGAGTAGAAGAAAATGAGAACGAGAGGGAGAGACAGAGAGAGTGGGATGTTTGGGCCAGGACCCTTTCAGGAAGTCATTTTGATTCTGCCCAATTGGGCCAAAATGGCCCAATAAACCCAACACAGCCAGCCCAATCACCTAAAGCAAGTTTTAATAATTAAGAAAAGACCAAAATGCCCCTGAATTTAAATAAATTCCAGAAAATAAAATAAAAATCCAAAAATTATAAATAAAATATTTTTGGGTTCACAATAATTCAATCTATCTAAATAAATTAAGAAATAAAATTTTAGGTATATTATTTTTATTAAGAATTTTATAATATATATTCCTTATGGAATTTTATAAAATTAAAGAAAGATGATAAAAATAAATAAAAATCACTTTTATTATATACCAATATTGTAGTATTTTAAAAAAATACTTGAAAGGATACATATGTCGCCTAGAGGGGGGGTGAATAGGCGATTAAAACTTTTCCGAGAGTGGCTTGACAAAGGAGGAATTAAACTAGTGTTTACTTTGCCAAGCACAACCTAGAACAACTATGTATCACCTATGTGCACCAACAACTTATGCTACACAATACAAGCAACAATGTGATAGCAAGATACATATTACTTCAAGCACGAAGGCTATCAAAATGTAAAGTGCATAAGTAAAGAGCTCGGGTATAGAGATAACCGAGGCACGCGGGGACGATGATATTTTACCGAGTTCCTCCCAACATAGAGTACGTCTCGCTTGTAGAGGGGGTGGTATCTAACCACCTACGCCATAAAAGGCCTCCCTTATTCTCCGGTGAATCTCACCCCAATGGGATCGATCCACGCTTCCACTATCGGTGCACTTGTCGGTGGCAAACGGAACCTCTCATAAGGTTGGGGCACCTCTCCACAACTTAATTGGAGGCTCCCAACAAACGCCACCAAGGCCTCAACAAACGCCACCAAGGCCACAATGCCACCAAGGCCACAAAACCGTCTAGGGTTCCAAGAACCCAAGAGGGACAAGCTCCAAAGAGTCACACGAACCAAATCCTCCGAGGAGAACTCAAACCGATGCACCAAATGCAAATGGCAAGAATACCACAAAGGTGCTCAAATCCCTCACTCTCAAGTTTCAACAAAGTTACTAAAGCTATTGGGGGAACAAGAAAGGAGGAATCAAAGAGAGACACAAAATCCCTCAAAATCTAGATCCCCAAAGATACACTCACAAAGAGATGAATCGGTTAGGTCAAAACGTGGATCTAGATCTCCTCTCTCTTCCACTCAATTATGGGCAAGAATCATCAGAGGGAAAAGATTAGGCAAGCTTTAAGATCTAGAGCAAGTGTGGACAAAGCTTAGCCTAATATATGAGAGAGAAGCAAACTAAACTAAAAACGGGCAAAGTCTTAAATAGAAGCCCCAAAAATCTAGCCGTTTGGGGCAGTTTTCTGAATGGTCCGGCACGACCGGAATTAACCGGTAGTACCACAAGCGGCGAGCCAGGCGCAGCCAGGCAGTGAAAAGAAGGGGCAAAGCAGGCCAGCCGAGCGGTGGCGTGAGATAAGCAGCTGCAGCAGGGCCCAATGGGGCGCGCGTGGCACATGCACGCGAGCACGGAAGCCAGTGAGTGGGGCGCCCGCGCGGGGCCAGCAGCGAGGCGGCAGGCATGGCGGGCCAGCCAGGCGAGCGAGGCGGGGCCGCAGCATCGCGTGCGCATGCGGGAGAAGCGAGCCAGCAGCAGCGCGGTCAACGCGAGCGGGCAGCGTGCGCGCGGAATCTGGGCAGAGCGCGTGTGCTGGGAACGAGGCAACTGAGCTGAGAAAATCCTTCCAGGGCCGGCCGGTAGTACCGGCCCATCTGGGCGGTACTACCGGGGCCGGCTGGTACTACCGGAAAAAGGTACCGGGTGATATTGAAGCGGGCCGCACGCGCCAGGCTCGAGCGGTACTGGGCCGCGGTAGTACCGCTCGGCCCAGACAAGATTTTTTTCTTTTCCTTTTTCAAACCAAATAGGCAAATATTCAAACGATCATAACTTTTGAACGGTAGCTCCGATTGACCCGATTCCAATTGCGTTGGAAAGAGGACGACATGAGTAGGTTATGGCTGTATCTTCTTCCTATCGCATGTTGCCGGATGTGTAGGTTGTGGCTGTTATCACTCGTAGCGTGCATATTAATTGGTAATTCGTAGAGTATATGCAGCATATGGGTGGGAACCCTCAACGTCCCATGATAGTTCTGGCATCTAACGGTCTGTACAAACCATTGCCGTAATTCAATATGTGGGCATGATGTACACCAAGGAGGCATGCGAGGTCACGAAGGGGGCAGTGATTGGCTTGGATCACCTACTGGGCCCCACATCATGGAATTGTGGACAGGAAAGTACGCCCGGTTGTGCAACAAGGAGTTCATATCTCATGGGTAAAGTAACTCACCTCTGCAGAGTGTAAGAATTCTAACTTGTTACTCCCTGTTCCGGGAAGGAGCTACGAACGCGGCAGGAAAGGAACTCCATGAAAGTTCTGGTCAATCTGTGAAGGCTGATGGTCATAGATTTTCATAATAAAATCAATCTTTGAAGAAATATTTACAAAAACTGCATAGTACCAAGGACTTATAGTCTAAGGTGGTAGTTAGAGCATCAAACTTCCCACCTTACATATAATGAACCTGCTGGGTAACGCTATTACTCATCCTTTTCTTTGATCCCTTGCTTAGACTCTGAGGATCCCGAAGACACACCAATGTATGCAACCGAATGCTAAGAAGATGTGTTCTACGAGGAGCCTGACCTATCAGGAGGTGTTGAAGGAGTGGATTACGAATTCCGCTACGGTGCCGATGACAACGAGTCAAACTAAGTACCCTAGTTAGTAGTAACCAATGGAGCCGAGCAGCACGAACCATATAGAATAAGCTGCTGAGTTCAACTCTTAGTTGGAGTTGCTCCTTTTAAATTCCGCTGAAACACTATATATTTTGGTTTGTAAGTTGAATCTTTTCGAAGTCTTGAACTTCCGGTATTGTAATAATAATAATATGTGAATGTTTGTAATATGGACCCGCAATGTTTCTGTTGTACCACTCTGAGGGATATGATATTTACAGAACGGTGTTCTGTGGATGTCACGTCATTGACTATAGTGTACTACACATGCAGTGGTATGCTGGGTCACCGCAGTTGGTATCAAAGCAAATTGCTTTGACCTTAGGTTGGAAACCTAGTAAAGGGTATTACCTATAGGAGGGTGTAGTGACGATAAAGAATTCTCTAAAAGAAATATAATGGGTATTCAAATGAGAATATTCCGTTATATGTTTTAGTGCAATAATTCTTTGTTATGGTGCAATATATTATTGGTTACTAATAAAAATATTTTTCTTATATACAGAGCTATGGCACCAAAGTTTACAAAACAGACTTTGGTAAGGAAAGAGGAGACTCTTAATGATTATCAAGGATCATTCACAGACCAACTTCGTCAACTTTTAAAGATTTTTAGTTGTCTGTCACATCCCAAGATTTTCCAAATCTTGTTATGTGAAAAATAAATGAACAAAATAAAACTTTGTTGATTTTCAGGGTGAGAAGAAACTTTTTGATTCCAATTGGAAACCTTCAAACCTATTTTGATCAAATAAATCCTAAAGGGATTTAAAAATATAAGCAATTAATAAAGAAAGTTTTTAATAATTGGAATCACTATTTTCGGATATTTTAATAAAAAGATTTGGGTTTCAAATGAAAAGGTAGAAATTAATAATAAGGATTATTTTATAGAGCCAAATTAAACCTTGGCCAAGCTTTTGAGATAAAATATTTTGATTAAAAGTGTAAAGGTTTATTTAAATAAAATAATGAGGGTTTATTAATACCCAATTTTAAAGTACAGGCTTTTCCATTTTAAATAAAAACTAAAACTTGATATATTATTTTAAACAAGATTTCTAAGTGTTTTTTTTCAAATAAAACCTACTGAAATGGTTTTGATATTATTTATATTTCAAATGGAGAATTTAAATAAAACAAATCCTATTTGAATTAGTGACTAAGGTCTATTTATTTAATTATTAATGGATCCTAAAAGAATAAAAATATTATTTTATTTTGGGACTTGGATTTATGTTGTTAAACAGAACTAAACTCAATACAAATTTTGGTGGAAGTTTGATTTGATTTGGGTGTTTGAATTGCCGTTTGAGATTCAAAACAGGAAAATCAAATAGACAAAGAAAAGCTTGCAGAATAAAAAAAAATTAATCGAACTCAGCCCAACCCATCTGGCCCAACAGCCCAGTCCAGCCCACCTCTCTCTCGCTGCCAGAGGACCCCACAGCCACGTCTCCTTCTTCCTCACCCGCGGACTACGCCCCTCACCTCGCCGGCCGTTGCAGGCGAATAACGCTCGGCTTAATTCACGTTAATGGCACAGTTAAACCTCACCCTGACGACGCCCTCTTAACCGCCCACGTCTCCTCTCCATTTCCCCTCTGCCGCCTCACCCTAGCACGCCCCCAGGCCGCAGAATTTCGCCTTACACTGTCACTGCTCCGTCAAATTTCCCGGCCGATTCCGGCGAAGCCAGACCGCCCCTTGCCTCCTCGACCAAGCTCACATACTCTCCACCTCATGGAGCACCTCCCAGTGTCGCCCGTTCATCCGCGCGTGCTGTAAATCGTCGACAACGACATCACTGAGCAAGCGCCGCCGTCTGCTACCTCTCCGGCGAACTACTGACGCCAACCCCGAGCGCCCCTCGTGTTCTGGTGAGTACTCCTGCAACTCTCGAGACCGTGCGCACCTCCCTGACATGCTGCCTTGCCTTCTTACGCCCTAGGAGCTCGTCCCCGACAACGTCAACACGTGCCCGAGCCGGTGAGCAACTTCGGCGAGGAATTATCATCGCCCCCGTGTGCCCCTTCACCAACCAAGGGCATGTTGAGCATCCCCGTGCCTCGGCGATCACGGTGAGCTACCTCTCCTCCTTCCTTGCTCCCTCTAGTGCCAGCTCCACCGCTAGCAGAAGCTGGCCGCCAGTCTTTGGTCTAGTTGGTCTGAGCCGTTGGATTTCGATCGTGTGTACGCGATAGATTGACTAAACGAACCGGTACGCTCGCCTCTGCGCCGCACGATCTAACTAAGATCCAACGCCTCTCAGTGCTTGATCCAACCGAAGCGGTATGAGCGAATAGGAATAGGACACGTGTCTCTGATTGTTTTGTTTAAAACAGATTTGAATCTATTAGATATGTGATTTTGTAAATTCCATAACTTTTAATCTACACGTCCAAATTTTGCAAACTTTATATCAATGGATTCATAAAAACAATCCCTAGCCAACCATGCACTTTGTTTAGTAAAAAGCTTCTAGTAAAATGTTTGTTTTTGCAGAAACTTATGTATGCTTGTTTAGAATATAAAAAATGTTCTAAAATGATTTTGAGGATAAAATCTTTGGCAAATGGATTGTTTTGAACCTACTGACAATAGGAAATAAATTGTAGTTTCAAAAATGTATTTGGTGAAACAAAAGAATGAATCTTTGATTTAAACCATTTCTAGTCATATAAAAATATGGTTTATTTATTAAAAATGGTTTTGGGAGAAAATCTTTGTGAAATGTTTTGGAAATAAACTCTCTGAACCTAAACACAAGATTATATGGTTTGAAAACATATTTTGTGAAACCTATAGAATTTTGCCTTATTAAAAGCATTTCTACACCACATAAAATAATGACTTGATCTAAAAATGGTTTATGAAGTAAAATCTTATACAATGATTTTGCCACTTTATAAAATGACCATTAGGTGTTTTCAAATGTTTATGAACCATTAGAAACCACTTCTCCAAATAAAACAATCTTTAGCATGCTTGCAAGCATTGTTTTGTTATTATTATTTTATGTGATGAATTGCTTGAATGGTAGATTGAAATATTATTTGCTTGATTGAATTGTAGTGACTTGAAGTGTGTGAACTTTGCAAAGATCAAGAAGTGAACCTATACTCTACCAAAAAGGCAAGTGATGCTTCATACTTTTGTCCCATTATTTTCACTATGCATTAGTGATATTTCTAAATAGGACTTGCATGGAATTTTGCTAAGTATAAACCATGCTATGGGGAAATCCTAGAAGATGAAACCTTAGTAGAATTTTTCTAAGTTAAGATTCCTACTACTATCATGCTTAGCTTAGCTAATAGAAAACAAGGGTGGAATAAATATATTCATATTATGGAAAAACTTCTAAGTCTAAGGACTTGTGTTTTTGTTTAATAAAACAACTAAGTGAATGAATCACCTGGGTGGAATGGAAGGAATGGTTTGTGTTGAGTGGTCATGCAAGTCCAGTATGCTGGGGAAAACTTGGGCTTCACCAAGTCCAGTATACTGGGGAATACTTGATGTCTCACTTGTGGATGGCCACCCAGGAACAAAGAGATTTGAGATGTCAAATGTTGAGAAGCTTCAAGTGCAACCACTTGGCATTATGGGCTCTGCCTGGATCATATAGGTTGCAAGAACTTAGCCAAATGGACAGTTGGTGGTAGGGGAATGATAGGTTGGAACGCGTCCATTTTGGTCTAAGGGAAGGCTTCTGAAAGATCTTGTCTTGGTGAAACCAAGTCTTGTGGGGAAAGTGCACCACCTCTGCAGAGTGTAAAATCTAAGTACTTAGCCATGTCCCTGGCAAAGGACAATTTGAGCATCAAGACATGGAAGCTATCAATAATCTCATCATCCAAATTTCTAAGTAAAAAACTTGTGGTTGAACAAGGGTTTAATGTTCACCAATTTCTATTGGTGGTTCCTTGGGTGATTTTGTCAAAGCAAAAACTTAGTGTTTTCAAATGATAAGGAAAAATCTATTTTGAGAAATGCAAGCCTAAACTCCACTTAGACAAATGCATATAGATGATAGACTCCACTATACTACCATAGTATCACTTGCCAATACCATTCAAATGTATTGACCCTTGTGGCTGTAACTTGTTATGTTGCAGGTTTTGTTTGATATTAGTGAAGTAGGATTACAAGTCTACAACCAACATGTCTGCCTGTGGCACTTTAAAGATGAAGGACCCCATGCTTATAGATATTCTGCTGCAATGTAATGTAATAGCCAAATGAGCTATGAAAGATGTAATAAATTATGTTATTCCTGGTTATAAAGTTGTAGTATGACCTTTGTTTCTTGATATTACATCTTAACTGTGGATGCTAGCTATTGATCCAGGGACTAGCATTGTAAACACAGGGATCTCTACCTTATTAAAGGTTGGGAACCTTACAGATGGTATCGGAGCATTGTGTTGCCTGTAGGATTTGTAA
The DNA here is from genome assembly GCA_023614405.1 of Avena insularis. Lineage (NCBI taxonomy): Eukaryota > Viridiplantae > Streptophyta > Magnoliopsida > Poales > Poaceae > Avena > Avena insularis. Next base: position 20,210,441 of record CM042689.1, on the reverse strand, counting down.
ACCTAGGATTGGACAAAACCCTTAGAAAAATAGGAGTTGTATTTGTTCCAAAACTTATTTACAAACAATCTTGTAAACTCTTTCCTCAACCACTTTGGTTTTGATTCTACATCTCTTCTATTTCAAACTTGATGGACAAAGCCTTTCCCATGGCCAAAGACTTCATCATGTGCAAATGACCTCTTCAACTCTAATGACTTAAACATCATCAACTCTAATGACTTCAACATTTTCACCAAGGACTTCAACCATAGATATTACTAAGGACTACAAGTGTGGCAAGAAATGTTGCTCAAGACTTGAAGACTAAGGAAACACAACTTGAGAATCATCATCACCTTGAAGTTTTGTGACCAAGATTCAAGAAATTTTTCCAAGGAAACCATGATCTTGTTCAAGAAGAATCAACCAAGAAGGATGGAAAGATTTCAAGTGAACCATATAGATGGACCACCATATTTAGTTTAAGTCAAACCCACCAACTTATGTGGTGTAACAAAAATATTTTTGGTTGCCTAAAAATATGCTTGAAACTTGTTGTTTGAGTGGAATGTTTGTTTGTGATTGCTTGCACATTGCTTGTGTGAATTGTGATGTGTGTGATTAGAATTATTCCCTTAGAAATATTTTGCCTATTCTAATCCCAATCCAACCCAAACAGATGACTTCTCCAAGAGACTCCAACATCAAGGATGGTGACAACAACAACCAAGAGAACAACATGAGAGAACAACTACTAGCAAACCAAACCCAGTTGAGTCAAGTGACAACTCAGCTTTTAGCCAACAACAATGGATTAGACCCAACCATACAAAGGATTTTGAAACTTCAATCCTAATTTTTGCAAGGGATGGCTACTCAAATGACCAACATGGGATAAAGCTCTTCCCAAGGAGCTAATGACAACAAGGATGACAAAGATGTTATTCTAGAAGGAACCCAAGCTTGCAATATTTGTGGAGACAAGGATCACACTTCCAAGGAGCATGAAGATCAATGCCCCAATTGTGAAGAGAAACATCCAATTGACCAATGCCCCACATCTCAAGCTACTTGTTACCTATGTGAAGGAAACAATCATGTCCCTATCCAATGCCCCATCTACTCCATAGTTGAACAAAGGAAACAAGGTGGAGTGCAACAACTGATTGCAGATTACCATGAGAGAGCCAAGTCTACCAAGAAAGATGAGGACAAAGGAAAATCTCCACTTGTACCTCCATGCAATATGACCCAATTTAAAGGACCAAAGGGGAGACATATGAATTATCCAAGGAGCAATAGAAGGTCAAAGAAACCAGTAAAAATTCCTACCTATGAGATAACATATGAAGAACATGAACTGGAAGCACTCCTAGCTTTGGAGAAACCCAAGAAAAAGAAGGACAAAAGCCATGTGCAATGTAATCATTGTAAAGAAATGGGACACTATGCCAGTGAATGTCCAGAGAAGAATAAGTATAAGGAGATTAGCCAAGTGTGGTGCAACAACTGCAAAGAGCTAGGCCATTATGTAGCAACCTGTCCACAGAAGATACGTGATGAACTCAATCTTATCACATGTTACAACTGTGGTAACCAAGGACATTATGCAAGCAACTGTCCAGAAAAGATGAAGCACAAGATAAACAAGCCTATGAAGGATCTTAGCCTTGTCACATGTTTCAAGTGTGGAAACAAAGGACACTATGCAGATGTTTGCCCAGAGAAGTTTCCCCAAGATCCCAAGCAAGCCAAAATGTAATTTAGTTGGAAAAATTTTAAGGGCGGTAGTACCCTAGATGCTTTGAACCAACTTGTAACCCTAGCCTTCCCAAATCTCGGGACGAGATTTATTTTAAGGGTGGTAGCCTGTCACATCCCAAGATTTTCCAAATCTTGTTATGTGAAAAATAAATGAACAAAATAAAACTTTATTGATTTTCAGGGTGAGAAGAAATTTTTTGATTCCAATTGGAAACCTTCAAACCTATTTTGATCAAATAAATCCTAAAGGGATTTAAAAAGATAAGCAATTAATAAAGAAAGTTTTTAATAATTGGAATCACTACTTTTGGATATTTTAATAAAAAGATTTGGGTTTCAAATGAAAAGGTAGAAATTAATAATAAGAATTATTATATAGAGCCAAATTAAACCTTGGCCAAGCTTTTGAGATAAAATATTTTCATTAAAAGTGTAAAGGTTTATTTAAATAAAATAATGAGGGTTTATTAATACCCAATTTTAAAGTAAAGGCTTTTCCATTTTAAATAAACACTAAAACTTGATATATAATTTTAAACAAGATTTCTAAGTGTTTCGTTTTTTTTTCAAATAAAACCTACTGAAATGGTTTTGATATTATTTAGATTTCAAATGGAGAATTTAAATAAAACAAATCCTATTTGAATTAGTGACTAAGGTCTATTTATTTAATTATTAATGGATCCTAAAAAGAATAAAAATATTATTTTATTTTGGGACTTGGATTTATGTTGTTAAACAGAACTTAACTCAATACAAAGTTTGGTGAAAGTTTGATTTGATTTGGGTGTTTGAATTATTGTTTGAGATTCAAAACAAGAAAATCAAATAGAAAAAGAAAAGCTTGCAGAATAAAAAAAATGAATCGAACTCAGCCCAACCCATCTGGCCCGACAGCCCAGTCCAGCCCACCTCTCTTTCCCCTTCCCCGAAACGTTTTTCTCACCATAGACCTAACCCGCAAAGACGCTGACTGGTGGACCCTATTCCCTCTCTCTCTCGCTGCCAGAGGACCCCACAGCCACGTCTCCTTCTTCCTCACTCGCGGACTACGCCCCTCACCTCGCCGGCCGTTGCAGGCGAATAACGCTCGGCTTAATTCACGTTAATGGCACAGTTAAACCTCACCCTGACGACGCCCTCTTAACCGCCCACGTCTCCTCTCCATTTCTCCGCCACCCTAGCACGCCCAGGCCGCAGAATTTCGCCACATCGCCATCGCCCGACAACTTTCCCGGCCGATTCCGGCGAAGCCAGACCGCCCCTTGCCTCCTCGACCAAGCTCACATACTCCCCACCTCATGGCGCACCTCCCAGTGTCGCCCGTTCATCTGCGCGTGCTATAAATCGTCGACAACGACATCACTAAGCAAGCGCCGCCGTCTGCTGCCTCTCCGGCGAACTACTGACGCCAACACCGAGCGCCCCTCGTATTCTGGTGAGTACTCCTACAACTCTCGAGACCGTGCGCACCTCCCTGACATGCTGCCTTGCCTTCTTACGCCCTAGGAGCTCGTCCCCGACAATGTCAACACGTGCCCGAGCCGGTGAGCAACTTCGGCGAGGAATTATCATCGCCCCCGTGCGCCCCTTCACCAACCAAGGGCAGGTTGAGCATCCCCGTGCCTCGGCGATCACAGTGAGCCACCTCTCCTCCTTCCTTGCTCCCTCTAGCACCAGCTCCGCTAGCAGAGCTGCCGCTGGCCACCGAGCGCCATCTTTGGTCTAGTTGGTCTGAGCCGTTGGATTTCGATCGTGTGTACGCGATAGATTGACTAAACGAACGATGCACCTCGCGCCAAGACGATCTAACTAAGATCCAACGCCTCTCAGTGCTTGATCCAACCGAAGCGGTATGAGCGAATAGGAATAGGACATGTGTCTCTGATTGTTTTGTTTAAAACAGATTTGAATCTATTAGATATGTGATTTTGTAAATTCCATAGCTTTTAATCTACACGTCCAAATTTTGCAAACTTTATATCAATGGATTCAGAAAAACAAGCCCTAGCCAACCATGCACTTTGTTTAGTAAAAAGCTTCCGGTAAAATGTTTTTTTTGCAGAAACTTATGTATGCTTGTTTAGAATATAAAAATTGTTCTAAAATGATTTTGAGGATAAATATCACATCCCAAGATTTTCCAAATCTTGTAATGTGAAAAATAAATGAATAAAATAAAACTTTGTTGATTTTCAGGGTGAGAAGAAACTTTTTGAATCCATTTGGAAACTTTCAAAACCTATTTGGATCAAATAAAATCCTAAAGGGATTTAAAAAGTTAAATAAAAAATAAAACTAAAAATATTTAAAATTACTATTTTGGATCTTTTAATAAAAGATTTGGTTTTAAAAATAAAAGGTATATTTATAAATAAGGATTATTTTATAGAGCCAAATTAAACCTTGGCCAAGCTTTTGAAATAAAATATTTTGTTTTGATTAAAAGAGTAAAGGTTTATTTAAATAGAATAATGAGAGTTTATTAATAAACCAAATTTATTAAAGTAAAGGCTTTTCCCATTTTAATTAAAACATCAAAACTTATTAAATTATTTTAAATAAGTTTTCCAAGTGTTTATTATTTTCAAATAAAACCTACTGAAGAGTTTTTGGTTTTATTTTAGGTTTCAAAATAAATATTTTAATAAAACAAATCCTATTTGATTTAATAACTAAAGGTCCATTTTATTTAATTATTAATGGACCATAAAAATAAAAAATGTTATTTTATTTTAAAAAAGTTTTCCAAGTATCTTATATTTTCAAATAAAACATACTGTTTTGGTTTTGAAAATATTTAAATTTCAAATGGAGATTTTAATAAATCAAATTCTATTTTGATTTAATAAACAAGGTCTATTTATTTAATTAATAATAGATCCTAAAAATAAAAATATTATTTTTGTTTTTGGGACTTTGGTTTATGTTGTTACACAGAACCAAAGCTCAATGCAATGTTTGGTGAAAGTTTGATTTGATTTAGTTGTTTGAATTGTTGTTTGAAATTCAAAACAGAAAATCAATTAGAAAAAGAAAAAGAATACTGAACAAAAAAAGGGAGAAGCAAACAGCCCAGCCATCTGGCCCAGCTCCAGCCCAACAGCCTAACCTAGCCCACCTCTCCCTCTCAGCGAGCGAATTGTTTTTCACCGCGAAAGAAACCCGCGAATACGCTGACGAATGGACCCTCCCCTCACTCCCTTTCTCGCTGACATGCCTGCCCCACACGCCAGCTCAGCGTCGTCTTCACCCCGTGACGACCACGCTGGCCGTTTCCTGCCACTAACGCTGCGGTTGAATTCGCTTCAATGTCGCGTTAATCCCTGGCCGTGACCATGCTGTTTTAAACGCCTCCCTCTTACCTCCCATTCCGCTCAGAATCCATGCCCTGAACGCCACCAGGCTGCCCTGAATCGAAGCAACACCGCCACTGCTCCGACCACCGTCCCCAGCTAATTCTGGCGAACCACTGCCGCCCCTCACCCTCCCAACCACACGAGATTACTCCCCAGCCTCTGGCGCATCTTCATGTACCTCCCATTCACTGGGCGCCGAACGTCGGCTCGTCTTCAATCGAGCACCGCTGTCTCGCGCTTTACTCCGGCGAAGTTCCCGTAGTATCCGACCGCCTCTCCTTCTCCTTCACGCAAGCAACCGCCTTGATCTTGCGCTGTCTAATCGCGCCTTCATTTTCCTCGCGTAACCACGCACCACCTCGACGAGCTCGGGACCATCTGGCCGACAACGTCTCCGGCGAGCAATTAACTGCAACTCTGCGCGCCGAACCAACAACACCTTGAGCTTCCCTGCGAACATGGTGAGCCTACTCCCTCCTCTCTCGCTTCGCTTCACCAGCACCGCCACCTTCCGATCACTGCCGCCAGCCACCGTCGCTGCGCCGCCAGCTTTTGGTCGAACACGCGTGAGCCGTTAGATCCCCATCCTATGGTGTAGACAGAACGACTTAAGCGAACAGGTATGGGAGCATCTGAGCCGTGCGATTCGCGTTAGATCCAACGATCCTCAGTGAGTGATCCTGACGAAACGGTATCAGCAAATAGAAAGGCGCCACGTGGCCCAGGCTTCGTTTTAAAACAGATTTGAATCTGTTAGAGATTCAATTTTGAAACCTTTGTAACTTTTGATCCACACGTCCAAAATTTACAAATTTGATATCAATGAAATCAGTGGAACAAGCCCTAGCCAACAATGCCATTTGTTTAGTAAAAAGTTTCTGTTAAAATGTTTGTTTTTGCAGAAACATTTGTATGCTTGTTTAGATTGTAAAAATTATTCAAAAATGATTTTTGGGACAAAATCTTTTGCAAATGGTGTGATTTGAACCTACTGACCATAGGAAACACTTTATGGTTTCAAAAATGTGTTTGGTCAAGAAAAAGAATGATTCTTTGATTTAAAACCATTTCTATTCAAATAAAAATATAGTTTATTTATTAAAAATGGTTTTGGAAGAAAATTTTTGGGAAATGTTTTGTTTTAAACTCTCTGACCCTAAACACCAAGTTTTATGGTTTGAAAACATATTTGGTGAACCCTATAGATTAATGCCTTATTAAAAATATTTCTACACCACATAAAATGATACTTTGTTTTGAAAATGGTTTATGAAATGAAATCTTTTGCAAATGACTTTGCCACTTTATAAAATGACCATTAGGTGTTTTCAAATATTTATGACCCATTAGGAACCACGTTTTCAAATAAAACAAAGTTTGGCATGCTTGAATGCATTATCTTGGTTCTATGATTTTATGTGATGTTTTGCTTGATTGGTAGATTGAGATTGTGCCTTGCTTGATTGATTTGTAGTGACTTGAAGAGGGTGATTGTAGCAAGGACAAGGAGTGAACTTATACCCTCTACCAAAAAGGCAAGTGATGCTTCATACTTTTTGTCCCATTATTTTCACTATGCATTAGTGATTTTTCTAAGTAAAACTTGCATGGAATTTTTGCTAAGTATAAACCTTGCTATAGGAAAACCTAGTAGATGAAACCTTAGTGAAACATTTCCTAAGTTAAGATTCCTACTACTATCAAGCTTAGCTTAGCTAATAGAAAACAAGGATGGATTATGCATTCATACTATGGAAAAATTTCTAAGTCTGAGGACTTGTGTTTTGTTTAATAAAACAACTAAGTTAATGAATCACCTGGGTGGAATGGTAATTGCTTGGTGGTTTTTGGTTGAGTGGTTCACAAGGCCCATGTTTATGGTTGACCTTGTGTATCTCACTTGTGGATGGCCACCCAGGAACAAAGAGATTTGAGATGTCAAATGTTGAGAAGCTTCAAGTGCAGCCACTTGGCATTATGGGCTCTGCCTGGATCATATAGGTTGCAAGAACTTAGCCATATGGACAGTTGGTGGTAGAGTTTGATAGGTTGGAGCGCGTCCATTTTGGTCTAAGGGAAGGCCTCTGAAAGATCTTGTCTTGGGAAACCAAGTCTTGTGGGGAAAGTGCACCACCTCTGCAGAGTGTAAAATCTAAGTACTTAGCCATGTCCCTGGTAATGGACAATTTGAGCATCAAGACATGGAAGCAATCAAGAATCTCATCATTCAAATTTCTAAGTTAAAAACTTGTGGTTTGAACAAGGGTTAAAGGATCTTCAATCTTTGATTGGGAGATGCCTTGAGGAAAGATTATTTTTGTCAAGCAAAAACTTAGTGTTTTCAAATGTTAAGGAAAAATCTATTTTGAGAAGTGCAAGCCTCAACTCCACTTAGCCAAATGCATATAGATGATAGACTCCACTATACTACCATAGTATCACTTGCCAATACAATTCAAATGTATTGACCTTGTGGCTGTAACTTGTTATGTTGCAGGTTTGATTGATTTAGTGAAGTGTGTTGATTAGGATTACAAAGTCTACAACCAACATGTCTGCCTGTGGCACTTTGAAGATGAAGGACCCCATGCTTATAGTTATTCCGCTGCAATGTAATGTAATAGCCAAATAATCTATGTAAGATGTAATAAAATTATGTTATTCCTGGTTATAAAGTTGTATTATGACCTTTGTTTCTTGATATTACATCTTAACTGTGGATGCTAGCTATTGATCGAGGGACTAGCATTGTAAACACAGGGGACTCTACCTTATTTAAAGGTTGGGACCCTTACAGATGGTATCAGAGCATTGTGTTGCCTGTAGGATTTGTAAACCTAGGATTGGACAAAAACCCTTAGAAAAATAGGAGTTGTATTTGTTCCAAAAACTTATTTACAAAACAATCTTGTAAACTCTTTCCTCAACCATTTTGGTTTCAACTCTATATCTCTTCTATTTTTCAACTTGATGGAAAAGCCTACCCCATGGCCAAAGACTTCACCATGTGCAAAGGACTTCATCAACTCTAATGACTTCAACATCTTCAACTCTAATGACTTCAACATCTTCAGCATATTCACCAAGGACTTCCAACTTGGATACCACTAAGGACTACAAGTGAGACAAGAAATCTTGCTCAAGATTTGGAGACTAAGGAAACACAACTTAGAAGGAGCCATCAACACCTTTGAAGTTTTGTGACCAAGAATCTTTCCTAAGGAAACCATGATCTCATGCAAGAAGAATCCACCAAGAAGGATGGAAAGATCACAAGTGAACCATATAGATGGACCACCATGTTTTAGTTAAGTCAAACACACCAACTTATGTGGTGTAACAAAAATATTTTTGGTTGCCTAAAAATATGCTTGAAACTTGTTGTATGAGTGGAATGTTTGTTTGTGATTGCTTGCACAATGCTTGTGTGAATTGTGATGTGTGTGATTAGAATTATTTCCTTAGAAATATTTTTGCCTATTCTAATCCCAATCCAATCCAAACAGATGACTACTCCAAGAGACACCAACATCAAGGTTGATGACACCAACACCAACCAGGAGGACAACATGAGAGAACTCATAGCAACCCAAAACCAGTTGAGCCAAGAGACAACTCAGCTTTTAGCCAACAACAATGGACTAGACCCAGCCATACAAAGGATATTGGAACTTCAATCCCAATTGTTGCAAGGATTGGTTACTCAAATGATCAACATGAGAGAAAACTTTTCCCAAAGAGCTAATGACAACAAGGATGACAAACATGCTATTCTAGAGGGAACCCAAGTTTACAATATTTGTGGAGACAAGGATCATACACCCAAGGAGCATGAAGATCAATGCCCTAATTGTGAAGAAGAAAGTCATACCTCTAGTAACTGCCCCAAGAAGAGAGAAAGATTTCCCACCTCTAAGGTGAGATATGAAGAACATGAACTAGAAGAACTCCTAACTTTGGAAAGACCCAAAAGGAAGAAGAAAGACAAAAGCCAGTTGCAATGTTACAATTGCAAAGAGATGGGACACTATGCCAGTGATTGCCCAGAAAAGAAGAAGAACCAAGGAAATAAACAAGAAGAATTGTTACCCAAGGAAAAGAAAGATATTAGCCAAGTGTGGTGCAACAACTGCAAAGAGCTAGGACATTATGCAAGCAACTGTCCAGAAAAGATGAAACACAAGATAAACAAGCCTATGAGGGATCTCAGCCTTGTCACATGTTTCAAATGTGAAAACAAAGGACACTATGCAGATGTTTGCCCAGAGAAGATTTCCTCAGGATCCCAAGAAGGCCAATATGTAAATTAGTTAGAAAATTTTTAAGGGTGGTAGTACCCTAGTTGTTTTGAGCCTACTTATAACCCCTAGCCTCCCAAATCTCGGGACGAGATTTATTTTAAGGGTGGTAGCCTGTCACATCCCAAGATTTTCCAAATCTTGTAATGTGAAAAATAAATGAATAAAATAAAACTTTGTTGATTTTCAGGGTGAGAAGAAACTTTTTGAATCCATTTGGAAACTTTCAAAACCTATTTGGATCAAATAAAATCCTAAAGGGATTTAAAAAGTTAAATAAACAATAAACCTAAAAATATTTAAAATTACTATTTTGGATCTTTTAATAAAAGATTTGGTTTTCAAAAGAAAAGGTAGATTTATAAATAAGGATTATTTTATAGAGCCAAATTAAACCTTGGCCAAGCTTTTGAAATAAAATATTTTGTTTTGATTAAAAGAGTAAAGGTTTATTTAAATAAAATAATGAGTGTTTATTAATAAACCAAATTTATTAAAGTAAAGGCTTTTCCCATTTTAATTAAAACATCAAAACTTATTAAATTATTTTAAATAAGTTTTCCAAGTGTTTATTATTTTCAAATAAAACCTACTAAAGAGTTTTTGGTTTTATTTTAGATTTCAAAATAAAGATTTTAATAAAACAAAACCTATTTGATTTAATAACTAAAGGTCCATTTTATTTAATTATTAATGGACCCTAAAAATAAAAAATGTTATTTTATTTTAAACAAGTTTTCCAAGTATCTTATATTTTCAAATAAAACCTACTGTTTTGGTTTTGAAAATATTTAAATTTCAAATGGAGATTTTAATAAATCAAATTCTATTTTGATTTAATAAACAAGGTCTATTTATTTAATTAATAATAGATCCTAAAAATAAAAATATTATTTTTGTTTTTGGGACTTTGGTTTATGTTGTTACACAGAACCAAAGCTCAATGCAATGTTTGGTGAAAGTTTGACTTGATTTAGTTGTTTGAATTGTTGTTTGAAATTCAAAATAGAAAATCAATTAGAAAAAGAAAAAGAATACTGAACAAAAAAAAGGGAGAAACAAACAGCCCAGCCATCTGGCCCAGCTCCAGCCCAACAGCCCAACCTAGCCCACCTCTCCCTCTCAGCGAGCGAATCGTTTTTCACCGCGAAAGAAACCCGTGAAGACGCTGACGAATGGACCCTCCCTCACCCTTTCGCCGACAAGCTCGTCTCCCACACGCCAAATTCAGCCGTTTTCACCTCATGACGACCACCACGCCGCTTTCCTGCCACTAACGCCCGGTTGAATTCGCTTCAACGTCGCGTTAATCCTCGCCGTGACCACACTGCTTAAACGCCTCTCTTACCTCCCATTCCCTCGACTCCACGCCTAAACGCCACCAGTCGCCTCAATCGGCAACACCGCCATCGCTCCGACCACCGTCTGCAGCTAATTTCGCGAACCACGCCGCCTCACCCTCCCAACCACACGAGATTACTCCCCAGCCGGCGCATCTTCTGTTCTCCCATTGACTTCGCGGGCGCTCAGGCGTCGGCTCCGTCTTCAATCGAGCACCGCTGCTCGCGCTTTACTCCGGCGAAGTTCCCTGTAGTATCCGACCGCCTCTCCTTCTCCTTCACGCAAGCAGCCGCTTGATCTTGCTGCCTAATCGCGCTTCATTTTCCTCGGCGAACCAGCACCACCTCGACGAGCTCCAGGCCATCTGACGCACCACGTCTCCGACGAGCAATTAACCGCAACCTTGCGCGCCACGAACCAACAACACCTTGAGCTTCCCGTGCTTCGAACACGGTGAGCCTACTCCCTCTCTCTCGCTTCACCTTCACCAGCACCGCCACCCTATGATCAAGGCCACGCCACCGTTGTCTAGCCGCCATTTTTGGTCGAACACGCGTGAGCCGTTAGATCCCCATCCTGGCGCGATGGCGTAATCTACGACTTAAGCGAACAGGTATGGGAGCATCTGAGCCGTGCGATTCGCATTAGATCCAACGATCCTTAGTGAGTGATCCTGACGAAACGGTATCAGCAAATAGAAAGGCGCCACGTGGCCCAGGCTTCGTTTTAAAACAGATTTGAATCTGTTAGAGATTCAATTTTGAAACCTTTGTAACTTTTGATCCACACGTCCAAAATTTACAAATTTGATATCAATAAAATCAGTGGAACAAGCCCTAGCCAACAATGCCATTTGTTTAGTAAAAAGTTTCTGTTAAAATGTTTGTTTTTGCAGAAACATTTGTATGCTTGTTTAGATTGTAAAAATTATTCAAAAATGATTTTGGGGATAAAATCTTTTGCAAATGGTGTGATTTGAACCTACGGACCATAGGAAACACTTTGTGGTTTCAAAAATGTGTTTGGTGAAGAAAAAGAATGATTCTTTGATTTAAAACCATTTCTATTCAAATAAAAATATAGTTTATTTATTAAAAATGGTTTTGGAAGAAAACTTTTGGGAAATGTTTTGTTTTAAACTCTCTGACCCTAAACACCAAGTTTTATGGTTTGAAAACATATTTGGTGAACCCTATAGATTAATGCCTTATTAAAAATATTTCTACACCACATAAAATGATACTTTGTTTTGAAAATGGTTTATGAAATGAAATCTTTGGCAAATGACTTTGCTACTTTATAAAATGACCATTAGGTGTTTTCAAATATTTATGACCCATTAGGAACCACTTTTTCAAATAAAACAAAGTTTGGCATGCTTGCATGCATTATCTTGGTTCTATGATTTTATGTGATGTTTTGCTTGATTGGTAGATTGAGATTGTGCCTTGCTTGATTGATTTGTAGTGACTTGAAGAGGGTGATTGTAGCAAGTACAAGGAGTGAACTTATACCCTCTACCAAAAAGGCAAGTGATGCTTCATACTTTTTGTCCCATTATTTTCACTATGCATTAGTGATTTTTCTAAGTAAAACTTGCATGGAATTTTTGCTAAGTATAAACCTTGCTATAGGAAAACCTAGTAGATGAAACCTTAGTGAAACATTTCCTAAGTTAAGATTCCTACTACTATCAAGCTTAGCTTAGCTAATAGAAAACAAGGATGGATTATACATTCATACTATGGAAAAATTTCTAAGTCTGAGGACTTGTGTTTTGTTTAATAAAACAACTAAGTTAATGAATCACCTGGGTGGAATGGTAATTGCTTGGTGGTTTTTGGTTGAGTGGTTCACAAGGCCCATGTTTATGGTTGACCTTGTGTATCTCACTTGTGGATGGCCACCCAGGAACAAAGAGATTTGAGATGTCAAATGTTGAGAAGCTTCAAGTGCAGCCACTTGGCATTATGGGCTCTGCCTGGATCATATAGGTTGGAAGAACTTAGCCATATGGACAGTTGGTGGTAGAATTTGATAGGTTGGAGCGCGTCCATTTTGTTCTAAGGGAAGGCCTCTGAAAGATCTTGTCTTGGGAAACCAAGTCTTGTGGGGAAAGTGCACCAACTCTGCAGAGTGTAAAATCTAAGTACTTAGCCATGTCCCTGGTAAAGGACAATTTGAGAATCAAGACATGGAAGCAATCAAGAATCTCATCATTCAAATTTCTAAGTTAAAAACTTGTGGTTTGAACAAGGGTTAAAGGATCTTCAATCTTTGATTGGGAGATGCCTTGAGGAAAGATTATTTTTGTCAAGCAAAAACTTAGTGTTTTCAAATGTTAAGGAAAAATCTATTTTGAGCAATGCAAGCCTCAACTCCACTTAGCCAAATGCATATAGATGATAGACTCCACTATACTACCATAGTATCACTTGCCAATACAATTCAAATGTATTGACCTTATGGCTGTAACTTGTTATGTTGCAGGTTTGATTGATTTAGTGAAGTGTGTTGATTAGGATTACAAAGTCTACAACCAACATGTCTGCCTGTGGCACTTTGAAGATGAAGGACCCCATGCTTATAGTTATTCCGCTGCAATGTAATGTAATAGCCAAATGAGCTTTGTAAGATGTAATAAAATTATGTTATTCCTGGTTATAAATTTGTATTATGACCTTTGTTTCTTGATATTACATCTTAACTATGGATGCTAGCTATTGATCCAGGGACTAGCATTGTAAACACAGGGGACTCTACCTTATTTAAAGGTTGGGACCCTTACAATAAAATCTTTGGAAAATGGGTTGTTTTGAACCTACTGACCATAGGAAACAAATTTTGGTTTCAAAAATGTATTTGGTGAAACAAAAGAATGAATCTTTGATTTAAACCATTTCTAGTCAAATAAAAATATGGTTTATTTATTAAAAATGGTTTTGGGAGAAAATCTGTGTGAAATGTTTTGGAAATAAACTCTCTGAACCTAAACACAAGATTATATGGTTTGAAAACATATTTTGTGAAACCTATTGAATTTTGCCTTATTAAAAGCATTTCTACACCACATAAAATAATGAATTGATCTAAAAATGGTTTATGAAGTAAAATCTTATACAAATGATTTTGCCACTTTATAAAATGACCATTAGGTGTTTTCAAATGTTTATGAACCATTAGAAACCACTTCTCCAAATAAAATAATCTTTAGCATGCTTGCAAGCATTGTTTTGTTATTATTATTTTATGTGATGAATTGCTTGAATGGTAGATTGACATATTATTTGCTTGATTGAATTGTAGTGACTTGAAGTGTGTGAACTTTGCAAAGATCAAGAAGTGAACCTATACTCTACCAAAAAGGCAAGTGATGCTTCATACTTTTGTCCCATTATTTTCACTATGCATTAGTGATATTTCTAAATAGGACTTGCATGGAATTTTGCTAAGTATAAACCATGCTATGGGGAAATCCTAGTAGATGAAACCTTAGTAGAATTTTTCTAAGTTAAGATTCCTACTACTATCATGCTTAGCTTAGCTAATAGAAAACAAGGGTGGAATATATATATTCATATTATGGAAAAACTTCTAAGTCTAAGGACTTGTGTTTTTGTTTAATAAAACAACTAAGTGAATGAATCACCTGGGTGGAATGGAAGGAATGGTTTGTGTTGAGTGGTCATGCAAGTCCAAGTCCAGTATGTCGGGAAAACTTGGCTTCACCAAGTCCAGATATCTGGGAATACTTGATGTCTCACTTGTGGATGGCCAGCCAGGAACAAAGAGATTTGATATGTCAAATGTTGAGAAGCTTCAAGTGCAACCACTTGGCATTATGGGCTCTGCCTGGATCATATAGGTTCTAAGAACTTAGCCAAATGGATAGTTGGTGGTAGGGGAATGATAGGTTGGAACACGTCCATTTTGGTCTAAGGGAAGGCTTCTGAAAGATCCTGTCTTGGGGAAACCAAGTCTTGTGGGGAAAGTGCACCACCTCTGCAGAGTGTAAAATCTAAGTACTTAGCCATGTCCCTGGCAAAGGACAATTTGAGCATCAAGACATGGAAGCTATCAAGAATCTCATCATCCAAATTTCTAAGTTAAAAACTTGTGGTTGAACAAGGGTTTAAGGGTCACCAATTTCTATTGGTGGTTCCTTGGGTGATTTTGTCAAAGCAAAAACTTAGTGTTTTCAAATGATAAGGAAAAATCTATTTTGAGAAATGCAAGCCTAAACTCCACTTAGCCAAATGCATATAGATGATAGACTCCACTATACTACCATAGTATCACTTGCCAATACCATTCAAATGTATTGACCCTTGTGGCTGTAACTTGTTATGTTGCAGGTTTTGTTTGATATTAGTGAAGTAGGATTACAAGTCTACAACCAACATGTCTGCCTGTGGCACTTTGAAGATGAAGGAACCCATGCTTATAGATATTCTGCTGCAATGTAATGTAATATCCAAATGAGCTATGAAAGATGTAATAAATTATGTTATTCCTAGTTATAAAGTTGTATTATGACCTTTGTTTCTTGATATTACATCTTAACTGTGGATGCTAGCTATTGATCCAGGGACTAGCATTGTAAACACAGGGATCTCTACCGTATTAAAGGTTGGGAACCTTACATTGTCCAACTAGAATTCCAGTGAATACCATAACCTATTATGATGGTCGTATGTTATCCAAGTATCGTGTGAGTATCCAACTTCCAGAGGATCTTGGGTTATATCACGATTTACCTATAGGTGAAGGTAGGAGTCATTTAGCAGCATATCATGTTTCTGTTGTGGAGGCGATAGCTAATATCCGGGAGCATAAAGCCAAGGAGTTGGAAGGTAGCACATTTTCTGTGATACCTCATGATTCCATAGACTCGGAGCCTATACCAGATCATCTTACTTTGGTTAAGAAGCATCCTAAGTTAGCTTCCAAGTTTATGGATAGATATTAAGCACTCATTAAGTCTTTTTATAAGACACATCAAGTGATTGTCAAAGATAAAAATGACATGTTAGAGGATCTAACTGATTCGGAAAGGAGGAAGTAGTTAGCATTCTAGTTGGATAAGGAAGCAAGTAGTAGTGCAAAACCTATCTTTAAGGATACACCTATAGATCCTGAATCTTTTTGTAAGGTTCCCAACCTTTAATAAGGTAGAGATCCCTGTGTTTACAATGCTAGTCCCTGGATCAATAGCTAGCATCCACAGTTAAGATGTAATATCAAGAAACAAAGGTCATAATACAACTTTATAACCAGGAATAAAATAATTTATTACATCTTACATAGCTCATTTGGCTATCTCATTACAATGCAGCAGAATATCTATAAGCATGGAGTCCTTCATCTTCAAAGTGCCACAGGCAATCATGTTGGTTGTAGACTTGTAATCCTAATCATTAAACTCCACTAACAACCAACAAACCCGCAACATAATAAGTTGCAGCCACAAGATGCCACAGCCACAAGGGTCAATACATTGTATTGGCAAGCTTCACTACTATGTAGAAATAAGTGGATCCTATCATTACATGCATATTTGGCTAAGTAGGGTTTAGGCTCAATTGCAGAAAGCAATATAGTTTTATCCTATCTTTTCAAAATAGTTTTGATCTTTTGTCAAATCTTTCTAAACTTCTTGGAAAACTCCAAGTGCTTAAAATCCCTTGTTGTCACCATCAAGTTTTACTTTGAGAAATTGGAATGTCGAGATCTTCCATAGCTTCAGGCCTTAGTTGCTCAGTATTGTCCATAACCGGGGACACGGCTAAGTACTTAGAATTTTGATCTTCTGCAGAAGTTATACACTTTACCCACATGACACAATCTCATCTTGATGCCACCAGTGGCCGCTGGATAAGTACTCACCAAGATGGAGTACTGGCAGATTGAGAATGTGAAAAAGTCTTTCCATAGGAGTCCTCCCAATACACAATGCTAGCTTGTCATCCAGGCACCAATGTAGGGTTTCAAGTTCCCTTACACAATTCTAGTTAATCTGAAGATGCCAATGCATGGGTCTTCCACTATGTAGTTGACTAAGCCAGAGCCCATTTAGCATGTGGCTGTACACGGAAGCCACTGTACGAGAAACATGTTCAATCTCTAAGTCCCTGGGTGGTTTTCTTCTAGTGCACATACAAAAAGAGATAGCCATATAAACATGGTTCCTTTTGTTGCCACCTTGTCCAATCTTGAGTATCCTTGTCCACCCAGGTGGTTCATTGAGTACTTGTTTTATTATATAAAACATATATCTTTTCAATACTTCATATAGTAATATCATGTATCCCATCCCAAATATATAGCAGGGCTAAGCATACTACAACTACAATGTTTCCACTAATGAATATATAAGGGTATCCTATTAGGATTTAGCATAGCATAAAATAAAGTAGTCCTTATCATGCATGTTACAAAAATCCACTAAGTGGAATGAAAATAGTAGGACTTGGATGATAGTGTCACTTGCCTTTTTAGTAGAGAATGATGGTTCACTTCTTGATCTTGCAAATATCACACTCTTCTAATTCCACTACAATTCAATCAAGCAAACACAAATTCAACTAGCATTCCAACCAATTTATCACACATAGAATAATAGAAACAAGGTCATGCATGCAAGCATGCAAAAGATAGTTTTATTTGCAAAAGTGGTTTCTACTAGGCTCTAAACATTATAAAGTTCAAAAGTGGTCATTTACTAAAGTGGGAAAACCATTTGCAAAAGGTTTTATCTATAAACCATTTCTAAATCAAATCAATATTTTATGTGGTTGAAAATGCTTTTAGCAAAGCAATATTCTTTAAAGAGTTCACCAAATATATTTTAATTCTCAAAACTTGGTGTTTAGGGTCAGAAGGTTTGAATCAAATCATTTCCCAAAGGTTTCACTCAAAAATCATTTCTAAATCATAGTCAATATTTTTATTTGACTAGAAATGTGTTAATTCAAATATTTATTCCTAAACTTCACAAAATACATTTTTAAATCCATAAGTTGGTTCCTAGGGTCAGTAGGTTCACAACAAACCATTTTGCAAAGATTTCATATTAAAAATATATCTAGAACAATTTTTATATTCAAAATAAGCCTACACATGTTTCTGCAAATTCAACCAATTTTACAGAAGCAAAACATTAAACAAAATGCATGGTTGCAAAGTACTTATCTTTCTGAATCCATTGATATAAAATTTGCAAAATTTGGACATGTAGAATTAAAGTTATGAATTTTACAAGTTTGCATTTCAAACAGATTCTATTTCCTGTTTTAATCTAAACCATGTCCACGTGGCGCAATATAACTGGACGGTACCGCTTCAGGTGGATCGAGCTCTCTGGACCGCAGGATCTTATTTAGATTGCACGGCACAGATTGAGTGATACCCCTTCGATTACGTTCTATCGTATCCGGTGGATGATGATCTAACGGCTACGACGCTATGACCACGAACTGGCGGCGCTGCACGGCGGCGAGCGGCGGCGCACACTCAGGCAGGAGGTTTCTGGTGAAGCTAGGAAGCGAGGGAGAGGGGAAAGTGGCTCACCGGGCTCGCAGGAAGTTGCTGAAGCTCAACGCGTGGTCGGCTTGGCAAGGGGCGCACCAGAGAGGCGACGATTGCTCGCCGGAGTTACTGCGAGCGGCGAGTGTCTCTGGAGGTCATCGAGGACAGAGCTGCAGATCGCCCTAAGGCAAGATAGGGGCACGGTTAGGCGTGGGCGAACATGGGGTTCACGTGAGCATCATCGAAAGGTGCTGGGGAGGTCTGAGCTTACCAGGGGAGGTCGCCGGAGTGATGGCAGACGGCGGCGCACGCTCAGATGTCGACGAAGCCGAGGCTACGGGGCACTCACGGGCGAGTTCGAGATACTGGCAGGTGCACATGGGTCTGAGGATCAAGCTTGCATGCTCTGGGAGGTGAGAGGCGGCTGGACGGCGCCGGAATTGGCCTGGAAAGCCGTCGGAGACAGTGGCAGTGTGGGGACGAATTGGAGCAGCCTAGGGGCAGGAAGTGGCTGGAGCTTGGGGGAAGAGAGAGGAGTCATGGGCGATTAAATGGGCGTGGTCACGGCGAGGAATAACAGCGGCAATAACTCGTATTGATCGCCGGCGTTAAAGGCAGAAACGGCGAGGCGACGAGGTCGTGGTGGAGACGATGCTGAGGTGGCGTGGGGCCTGTCTGTCAGCGAGGTGGAGGAAGTGGGAGTGGGGCCTTTTTGTCTGTGACTCTGCAGGTTCTAATCTGGGTAGAAAACGTTTCACTGCGGGGAGGGGTTAGTTGGGCTGGACTGGGCCTTGCTGGGCCTGTTGGGTTGGGTCGTGGTTGTTTCATTTTTTTTATACTGAAGCTTTTTTCCTTTTTCTATTTGAATTTCTGTTTTGATTTTCAAACAAATAATTCAAACACCAATTCAAATCAATCCACCACAAAACTTTGTATTTATTTTAATTCTGTTTAACAACACAAATCAAAGTCCAAAACAAAATAATTTTTATTCTTTTTTAGGATCCATTAATAATTAAATAATTAGACCTTAGTCATTAATTCAAGTAGGATTTTATTTATTTAAAAATTCTACTTGAAATCTAAATAATACCAAAATCAATTCAATAGGTTTTATTTGAAAATATAAAACACTTGGAAATCTTATTTAAAATAAATTAACAAGTTTTAGTGTTTATTTAAAATAGAAAAGCCTTTACTTTATTAAAATTGGATATTAATAAATCCTCATTATTTTATTTAAATAAACCTTTACTCTTTTTATCAAATAGAAATATTTTATTTCAAAAGCTTGGCCAAGATTTAATTTGGCTCTATAAAATAATCCTTATTTATAATTCTACCTTTTCTTTTTGAAAACCAAATCTTTTTATTAAAAGATCTAAAAATAGTAATTCCAACTATCATAATTTTATTTATTAATTGTTTATCTTTTTAAATCCCTTTAGGATTTTATTTGATCAAAATAGGTTTTGATGCTTCCATTTGGAATAAAAAAATTTCTTCTCGCCCTAAATTTCAACAAAAAATTATTTTGTTTATTTATTTTTTCACATTTCAAAATGTGGAAAATTTTGGGATGTGACACTTTTACACCATATCCTTATTCACCAAGGCCTGAACCTATATATGATCCTACTTTAGATATGAGGTATGTAGTACCACAGGGTTCAGAGGATGGTTCTGATCCAGAACTACCTATTGAGAATTCTGATGGATGGAGAGTGGGATCATCTGAAGGATTCCAGGAACACCAGATGTCCATAGATGGTTCTGACAGAAATGTTGGACAATCTAGCTAGATGGGTGCAAGAATTAACCCTAGTAACAGTAGTAGAGATACCATATTCATAAATAATCAGGATGCAGACGAAGATCCTGAGGATAGAGTGTTTGAATCATCAACACCTTCTCAAAACCCAGGGAATATACATTATCCGGTGTTTAACTATCTTGCCCAAAGGAGCACCTGGGGATCAGCAGGATCTGCTTATTCTGTTTATGACTCAAGGAATGAAGCTCAGGAGATGCAAGTGGGGGATAATGTTGAATATGTTTCTGAAGACTTTTCAGCTGAGCTGGAGGGAGTCAATGCGCTCAGGTTGAGTAACGACTCAAGTCCTGACACTTCAGATACTGAGTATGTTCCTTCTGGAATGCCATTTGTTCCACAAACTGTGCGACGAACGTCACGTCATCACGGTTGGACATCAGGCATGTATGATGAGCGTAGTTACTACTAGAAGCAGGAGACTATTTAGAAGTATCGGGTACCGTGTATTGTAATCCGAGAAAATAAGATAGTTAGATAAATGAGGTAGTGTTGTGATTATACCTATATGGTATATGTTGTAATGACTTTGTATTATTAAGATATTGTAATGTATAATATGTGAAATGCATATTTGGATTTTATTTGGATTTTCATTGTGTGACTAGTTCTGTGCGTAAAGTCGAGCTCAGAACACATGTGCATGATGTAATTATGAGTATTCGCTTTATGTGCAGGACTAGGGGATCATGGATACGGGTGTAGAGACCGAATCTGAACAGCAGCGGATGGAACGTGAGGCCAAGGAGAAGGCCGATGTAGATGCAGACGATCAGGGAACATTACCACCACCACCAATGAGGCCGTTAATGGAGCAGAACTTTATGTAGTGTATGCAATGATGCAAGAGACCCAGAACAAGTTCATGGAAAAACTGCTGGGACGAGCTGGAAATCAGAGGGCACCTGAAGGTGGAGGAGTGAGTCTTTCTGACTTCCAGAATGCAAGGCCGTTACCCTTTGCATCAGCCCCTGAACCAATGGATGCAGAAGATTGGCTAGCAGATACAGAAAGAAAACTAAGACTATAGGTTGCAATGATGAGGAGAAATTTAGGTATGCAACTCATCTTCTGACTGGACCTACATCATCATGGTGGGAAAATCAGTTATCCATGCAACTTCCAGGAAGGGAGTACACCTGGGAAGAGTTTAAGCAGATATTCCGTGAATATCATGTTCCAGAAAGTGTTATGGAGTTGAAGCAAAGAGAGTTCGAGGAGCTTCAGCAGGGATATACTAGTGTCATGAAGTATATCAGGGAGTTTAGTCAACTGTCTCGTTATGCTGAGGAAGATGTTAACATAGAAGAGAAGCGGAAGAAGCGTTTCCTGCGTGGGTGAAATCCATTTGTGAGGATGCAGTTAAGGTTGGATAATAAGCAAACTTATCATCAGTTGCTGGATGCAGCCATCACTTTCGAAGATGACTACAAGAATGTCCAAGAGGATAGAAGGAAGAGAGCCATGAAGGAAACCAAGAGAATTCAGGCAAGTAAACCTAAACCCAATCTGAAGTTCAAACCTTGGAACGAGGCCTACGGTAACAATAAAAATAACAAGGACAGTGGTGGAAATCAATCCAATCGTAGGAGGAATGTTATCTGTAACAATTGTGGAATTCCTGGGAATTTCCAGAGGGGATGCAAAAAGCCAGTAGTGATCTGCTACGGTTGTGGCCAGAAGGGTCATATCAAGCCCGACTGTCTGAGCAAACCACCAGGTGGTTGTCCTACCAAGGGAGGAGGACAAGCCAGTGGAGGAAATGGACAGCCCAATCGAGGAGGAAATAATGTCAAGAACAACAATGTCAAGAGGAAAAAACCTACCGGGAAGATGAATTGCGCAACCCTAGAGGAGGTGGATAACTCGGAGCATGCAGTGATAGGTACGCTCAATATCCTTACCAATCCCGGCAAAGTTCTATTTGATACTGGTGCAACTACTTCATTCATTTCTGAAGAATTCTGTGATAAATTCGGGATTAGAAAGTCAACGTTAGAAATTCCTATGACCGTAGTGACGGCAGGGGGGAATGTAGTGTATGCCACATTAAACAAGATCAGGTTATCTCTATCTATGGTTGTACATACTTTGCGGACCTTTATGTGATTCCTTTGAAGGGAATTGCAGTAGTGCCGGGGATGGACTGGATGACTAAACATGGGGCTCAGATAAATTGTAAGGAGAAAACTGTCTCAATCAAAACTCCAAGTGGAGCAATAATAGTGTATCAAGTAGATAGGCACAGTCATATCATGGTGGATCTTCAGTTCAAATCAATGAAGGAGGTCAAGTTGGAAGATATTCCTGTAGTAAATGAATTTCAAGATGTTTTTCTAGCAGAGCTACCTGGAATTCCACCAGATCGGGAGATAGAGTTCACTATTGATATAATTCCAGGGACAACACCAATAGCTCAAGCACCATACAAGATGGGACCAAAAGAATTAAAAGAACTCAAAGATCAAATTGATGAGTTAGCCAAAAAAGGATTTATTCAGGAAAGTGTATCCCCATGGGGAACACCAGTGATCTTTGTGGATAAAAGGGATGGTGGTAGAAGGATGTGTGGAGATTACAGAAATCTGAACAATGTTACCATACAGAATAAGTATCCTTTACCAAGGATTCAAGATTTGTTTGATCAAGTGAAAGGAGCCGGAGTATTTTCAAAGATCGACCTAATATCTGGATACCATCAAATAAAAATTAAGCCTGAAGATGTTCCAAAGACAGCATTTGTCTCAAGGTATGGACACCATGAGTATCTGGTTGTACCATTTGGTTTGACCAATGCACCAGCAATATTTAGGAATCTGATGAACAAAATCTTCATGCCTATTTGGATAAGTTCGTCATAGTCTTTATTTATGATATTCTGATATATTCCAAGGATAAGGAAGAGCATGCTGATCATTTGAGAATAGCATTGCAGACTTTAAGAGAACATAAACTTTATGCTAAGTTCAGTAAGTGTGAATTTTGGCTAGATGAGGTAGAATTCCTCGGTCATGTGATTAGTAAAGATGGAATTGCTGTAAATCCATCCAAAGTTCAATCAGTACTAGAGTGGACTGCACCAACCAATGTGAAACAAATTCGAGGTTTCTTGGGGATGGATAGTTATTATCGGAGATTCATTGAAGGTTTCTCCAAAATAGCTGGACCAATGACCAAATTGTTAAGAAAGAATACACCATTCAATTGGAATGAGATGTGTGAAGCAAGTTTTCAGGAGTTGAAGACCAGGTTAACCACAACTCCAATCTTAGCAGTTCCAGAAACAAGGAAAGACTTTACAGTATACTGTGATGCATCTAAAGAAGGTTTGGGTTGTGTATTAATGCAAGATTGGAAAGTGATTGCTTATGGTTCAAGACAACTGAAACCACATGAAGTCAACTATCCAACTCATGATTTAGAGTTAGCAGCAGTAGTCTTTGCGCTGAAAGGATGGAGGCATTTTCTTTATGGAGCCAGATGTGAGTTATACACTGACCATAAAAGTCTCAAATATTTCTTTACCCAAAAGGAATTTAATATGAGACATAAGCGTTGGTTGGAACTAATCAAAGATTATGATTTAATAATCAACTATACTCCAGGAAAAGCAAATGTTGTAGTAGATGCTTTAAGTCGTAAAAGTGCGGATATTCAGCCTAGCAATCGGGAGCTACCAAAAGAGTTACAGATGGACTTGGAAAGATTAGAGCTTCAATTCATTAGAACAAAGGTTCTTGGAGGATTAGCTACTATGCAGGTAGTTGCAGAGCAGGACAGTGATCTTAAGCACAAAATTTTTAGACATCAAGCAGAAGATCCTTTCATTGCTTAGGAAATTCGGAGGATATCTCAAGGGCAAACATCATTTTTTCTCCTTGGAGATTATGAGTCTTTATGGTTCCAAGATCATCTTTGTGTTCCGGATGTGACTGAGATTCGTGATGTCATACTCAGAGAAGCACATGAAACACCATATTCTATACATCCAGGAAGTACTAAGATGTATATGGATTTGAAAGAACTATTCTAGTGGAATAACATGAAAAGAGACATTGCTAAATATTTATCAGAATGCCATACTTGCCAAAGGGTGAAGGCTGAACACCAAAGTCCAGCAGGACCATTGCAACCTTTGGAAATTCCCGAATGGAAGTGGGAGGAAATAGGTATGGACTTCATCACAGGATTGCATGACACCTAAACGTAAGGATATGACATGGGTAATTGTGGATAGACTCACTAAAAGTGCACATTTTATCCCGGTAAATCAGAAGGATAATGCCTAGAAGTTAGTAGAAGTTTACATCAAATAAATTGTAAGTAAGCACGGAGTGCCCAAAAAGATTGTAACTGATAGGGGATTAGTGTTTACTTCATAATTTTGGAAGAAATTACATGAATCACTTGGTTCAAAGTTAGATTTTAGCACAGCTTATCATCCAGAGATAGGGGGTCAAACGGAATGAACCAATCAGATATTGGAGGACATGTTAAGGGCTTGTGCATTAGATTTTGGAGGTACATGGGAAGATCATCTACCATTGGCAGAATTTTCCTACAATAATAGCTATCAGAGTAGTCTTAAGGCGGCTCCATATCAGGTTTTGTATGGAAGGAAATGTAGATCACCAATATGTTGGTATGAGACTAGAAGTAGCAAAGAGTTTGCACCATACTATATCAAGGAAAAACAAGATATCATTGATAAAATCAAAGACAGATTGAAAATAGCTCAAAGTAGAAAACAAATTATGCTGATCAAAGTCGAAGATCATGGCATCCTGAAGTGGGAGACATGGTATATTTGAAGGTAAGCCAAATGAAGGGAGTTAAAAGATACGGAGTTAAAGGAAAACTGAGTCCAAGATATATCGGACCAAATTAAGATACTAAGTCAGAACAGGACTATAGCTTATGCTTTAGAGTTACCCTTAAGATTGGCTCAATTTCATAATGTTTACCATGTGTCACAACTCCGTAAATGTCTGAAAGTTCCGGATGATGCAATCACGCACCAAGAGATAGAATTACAAGCAGACCTAACCTATGTTGAAAAACCCTGTAAAATCTTAGAAGAAAACTGGAAAAGGTTGAGGAACAAGGCAATCAAATACTGCAAGGTACAGTGGGAACATCACCCCAAAAGGGAATCCACTTGGGAGAAAGAAAAGGATTTAAGAAAAGCCTATCCAGAACTATTCAGGTACACTTCAACAAACTTTGGGACGAAGTTTAATTTAAGGGGGGAAGTCTGTAACATCCCAGCATTTAGAAACCAACAAAGGGTAGATTTAGGAATCTGTGCAATTGCATGCATTCATCTGTAAAAATGTGGGTAATTTTTTCGCTAAATAAAAACCTAAAGTGATCAAAGTTTCTTTCACTCTTTAAGATTAGGAATAGCCTTGGAGAATGATCGTTATAAACTTTGATATGATATTTGTGGATTAGTGTGTTTTGGGAAATGAAATTTGAATTCAAACTTGAGTGTTGGATTTTAATTTAAAAAGGAATTAGAATTATGTTTGAGTAATTTGATTTAATCAAGAGGTAACAATTAGTAATTCAAACTTTAAATAAAATAACATAATCAAGAAAATGAATATTCATTCCATATATTTATTCAATAAATAAGTTACAAAATGTAACTTATAATAGTAATAAAGGATCTTTACAATAGTAAATGAAATAAAAGAAGAACATTTATATATTGAGTAATATTACAATCTTTATTACAAAAGGGATAAATAAAGATTACAAAAGAGTAAAAAAGTATAAAAAATTAAATAAATATTAAAAGGGACTATTCTATAAAGAAAAATAAAACCTAATCTAAATCTTGAATCTTCAAGTCTTGTACCTACAAAACAAATCACAAAACTAAAAGAAAGAAAATAAAAGATTGGGATATTTTTACTCTCAGTAGTGACAGTGAGTTGCACTGTTCAACTTTACGTCACTAAGTAATCTTTAGGGGAAAGTTTCACCAATATGAAAGAACTAAATCTTTCATAATTTTTAACCCACAAGTCAAATAATTTTAATCAGAGAGAGGGGCAAGTTTCACCAAGCAGTTAAGTGGTAAACAGATAAAAAGGTAACTTTCATTCCCTGAGCATATCCACAAGGTGCAGCAGGCACACAAGCAGCACACACACCTAAATGCATGGTGTGTGCTATCAACACAACAACAGCCCATACAAACAAAACTGCTCAGCACAGCCGTGGGCAAGCACCCCAACCTCATTTCCTTGCTCATACACATCAAGCACCAGCAGCCAAACCAGATCACACCAACCACACACTTGATCATCTAATCAAGATGGTGACATAAGGAGGGGTGGATCAGGTGGATAGCAAGAACAAGGCCAAGCTAACAGAACCAGGAGGTGGACAGCAAGAACAATGACAAGTTCCAGGAGCTGGAAGTAGCAGGAGCAGCATCAGGAGGAGAACCAGACCAGGCTAGCCACACAACCAGCAAGATCAAGCCACAAGATTAGCAAGTTGCAACCCCAACAACTCCACTGTTGTGGTGAGTAGTAAAATACCATCACATGATTTATCTATCTAAGCTAGACAAGAATTCATGTGTTGTCTCATACTCAACTTCTCAAAAAAACACCCAAGTGGGGTGAGTCCATCATAGAAGATTTTAAACATTAAAAGCCATGAGAAAACTATATAGATCCAACTAGGATCTCAGAACAACCTCATTGATCAAAGCTATAAAGCCATATCTTAAATTTCAAGAATAAATATAGCAAAGATCTGGACTTCTAGGCACATCTCTTAAACATGAGTAGCACCTTAGAATTCCTAGATTATATGGACCTATATCACTTAATAAGCCTACAAATCATTTTTCAAAACTTTGACTCAAGAATCAGTAGCTGATATCACTACCAGAACAGATCCATGAGGAACAACAAGATAAGGACCTAGTCCCTAAGCCTCAGACCAACATCATAGGCTTTGGGGTTCAAGGAAAGAAGTTTCCACTTATCTCTGATATTAAGTAAATATTAAGCATTAACAAAATCAATCCAAGTAGTAGAACCTAGACTTGTGTGCCATTCTAAGATGGTGTCACAAGAGCAGCTTCTAAACTAAGCATATTAAGCATCTAGCTTTCACAGATAAACTCATAGACAACTAAGCATCATCTTCCTGCTACTAATCATAGGAATCATTTCCAGGAATATACATATACATAACATCATTGTAAGAGACCAATTAATCTCAAACTGTATATGAATCCATAAACCAACAATTACAGATATAGTGACTTCATCACTCACAAATCACTCTCAATAACCAAGTAATGAGAGTGGTGAACTTTCAAATCACTAGGATCTCCAAGTAATGATTCTACAGTAACATTATCATCTGAACCATATCAAATTAACCAATGGAATCAATCTGGTAAACCACTAGCATCACCAAAGCCAAATTTAAGCAATAATCCATAGCAAACAGTCAATCATCAAGCTCAAGGATTATCATTACTAGCTCCAAATCATCATATATATGATCAACAAAGGGATATGAACCCTAATCAGAACTGTAAGATCCCTCCTTTATAAAGGAAAAGGATCCCTTTGATTGCAATGCTAGTCCCTGGATCAATGCTAGCATCCACAGTTTAAGATGAAGTACACAGAAACAAAGGTCATTATTACAGTCATTCCAGAGACAAACATAGTCTTTACAACTCCAAGGCCACATGCCTAGTACAAGAGTTTGAATAAGTAAATAGATAAAAGTCTTCATCTTCATGTGCCACAGGCAAACATGTTGAGTGTAGACTCATGACTCCTAATCCTCATCAGAGTAACCTGCAACATCACAAGTTACAGCCACAGTGGGGCAATACGTTGGAATAGTATTGGCAAGTGATACCTTAGTATTATTTTGGTGGACTAGATACTATATGCATTTTGGCTAAGTGTAGCTTAGGCTTGCTTTGCTCAAAATAGGTTTTGCCTATTAGTTGAAATCACTAAGTTTTTCTTTATCAAAACTTTTCCCAAGGAACCACCAATAGACATTGAGGTCCTTCACCCTTGTTCACCCACAAGTTTTTACTTAGAAATTGGGATGAGGAGATTCTTGATAGCTTCCATGTCTTGATGCTCAAGTTGTCCTTTTCCAGGGACATGGCTAAGTACTTAGATTCTTCCATTTGCAAAGGTTGTGCACTTTCCCCACCAGACTTGATTTTCACCAAGACAGGACCTTTCAGAAGCCTTCCCTTAGACCAAATGGACTCGTTCCAACCTATCATCCCACTACCACCAACTGTCCAAATGGCTAAGTTCTAGCAACCTATGTGATCTAGGCAGAGCCCATATTGCCAAGTGGCTGCACTAGAAGCTTGTTAACACTTGGCCTCTAAAATCTCTTTGTTCCTGGGTGGCTTTCCACAAGTGAGATACACAAGGTAAACCATAGAAATGGGCCTTGTGTAACCACTCAACATAAACTATTCCTTCCATTCCACCCAGGTGTTTCATTTACTCAGTTGTTTTATTAGGAAAAACACAAGTCCAAAGACTTAGAAATATTTTCATCATAGCATGTATATTTCACCACCCTTGGTTGCTACTAGCTAGGCTAAGCATGGCATAGAAAGCATCTTAACTTAGAAATTTCCCTAGCAATTTCTACAACTACTAGGATTTCCCAACATGGCATATAAGCAAAATATAACATGCAAGACTAGCAAAATATTTCTAATGCTTAGTAGAAACATAGGGATAAAAATATCATGAAGCACCACTTGCCTTGGTAGTTTGGAGAGTAGCTACACTCCTCACAATCACAATCACTATTGGCACCAAAATCTACACAAAGAATCATAGCCACAAATCACATACAAAATATATACAAACAAAAATATATGAATGCATGCAATATGATATGTGATGATTTTTAAATCTCAACAAAGCAAGTGTACAGTACTGGTTCATAAACAAGTTAAAAACTTGCCAAACAACATTTATTTAAACCTTAACACATTTCTGAAACAATTCATATACTCAAATTAGCCCTACACATGTTTCTGTAAATAAAACCATTTTAACAGAAGAAAAACTTTAAACACATTGCATAATTAGAAAGGGCTTGTTCTCCTGATTCCAATGATATAAAATTTGCCAAATTCTAACGTGGGAATCAAAAGTTATAGCTAAAACAAATTCAAACAACTAATAGATTTAAATTCTGTTTTTAAATCTAATTCCTGGCCACGCGTCACGCTCTGATTTGCGCGTACCGGTTCGCTCAGGATCGCGTCTGTGAGCCGTTAGATCTACTTAACCTGCACGGCCCAGATCTACTCGTAACGCTTCGATAAGTGATCTAATTTCACGCGCTGGATCCAAATCCAACGGTCCTGGATCAAACGACCATAGCTGGGCGGTGGCTACTGGCGGCGGCGAGCTCTGCCTACGGCGGCGTGGCGCTACAGGTGGCTCTGGGGTCGACGGGGATGCTTACCGGAATCGTGGCGACGCACTGATGCTCAACCTGGCGACAGCTTGGCAAGGGGCGCACAGACATGGCTGCACGGGCTCGTCGGAGGTGCTGTCAGCGTCGGGTTGGGTGGACGACGACGTTGGCGATGCTCCTGGTATCCCTAGCACGAAAAAACGGCATCAGGAGACGCACAAGACTACGGCGAACACAATCGTGTGAGTCAGAGGCGAAGGGGAACAAGGGGCTCACCGAATTTTATCGCTGGAGTTGAGGATGTCGTCGGAACCTTGCTGTGCTTGTCGAAGACGATGACCTGGGGCGGTATAGAAGGAACCAACGGTGTCAGTAGGTGCGCAAGGAAGTGGTGATGTTGTTTTCAAGAACCAGAGAAGAAGGGGCGCACGGGGCTCACCGGAATCGGTCGCTGAAGTGAGCTCTGTCTGCGGCGGTGCGAGGATGATTGCGGGCAGCCTGGGGGCGTATCTGTCTGGCTTTGTTGGGGGAAATGGCCGCGAGGGGGAGGTGGTCTTATAGCCAGAGCGGGGGCGAGGATCGCGCGCGGTATCAAGGGAATTTAAGCGAGGAATCAACGCGGCTGTGAAGGGCGGAGGAAACGGCCGGCGACGTGGTCGTGGGCGCGATTTGGGGAAGATGAGGATGAGCTGGCGAGGTCCACCAGTCAGCGAGTGAAACAGAGAGGGGGTGGGGTCGTGTGGTCAGTGACCTGGTGGGCTCGTCTGCGAGTGAGAGAGAGAGGGGGACCCGGGTGGGTTTAGTGGGCTGGATTCGTAGTTGGGCCAGATAGGTGGCGCTGGCCTTTTTCCATTTCTTTTCTCCTTTTCTTTTTCTGTTTTGATTTTCTGAAATGATTTTCAATTCCAAATCAAATGAGTTTGAATTCAATTCTTCTCTAGGTTTTTATTCAGCAAACCTTGCACTCAAATGTGTGCCAAACACTACTGTTTACTGAAAACACTTTGATCAAATGAAAATAAAAATAAAACCAAGCCTTTATGATATATATACAATAGGCATAATATTGGTTTTTATTTACTCATTTTGTTTTGAAACTTTGTTCAAACTTTTGTTGGTGCCTAAGTTTGAATTTCAAACCTTACTGAACCAAAACAAGTACTCTTCTCTTTGGAAGATAGCATTAAGGCTAGAGCAAACTTACATGAAATAATAAGCATAAATGCTTCTATTTTGAAATGAGATTCATATGATCATGGATGCATGGATGATATGCATGAGTTTGAAACATGATTTTAGGGATGTTACAAATCTAACCCCCTTAAGGTGAATCTCACCCTCGAGATTCGGATTGGCTAGCAAATAGGTGAGGGTGGTCTTTCCGAAGATCATCTTCTCTTTCCCATGTTGCTTCCTCTTCGGAATGATGGTTCCACTGAACTTTGCAAAACTTCATAGTCTTAGTCTGTGTGACTCTTTCTGCAGTCTCAATAATCTTGATAGGTTTCTCCTCATAAGTGAGGTCACTCTCCAACTGAACCTCTTCCAAAGGTATAGTATCCTTCAAAGAAGTTTTTTCCATGTCTGGATGACATTTCTTAAGCTGACTCACATGAAACACATTATGAACAGCTGACAAAGACTCTGGCAGTTCAATTTCATATGCAACTTCTCCTTTATGACTCAAAATCTTGAATGGCCCAACATATCTCGGGGCCAACTTTCCTTTGACTCCGAACCTCTTCACTCCACGAAGTGGTGATACTCTAAGATAAGCTCTATCACCAACTTCATAGGTGACTTCTCTACGCTTAGGATCTGCGTAGCTTTTCTGTCGGGACTGTGCTATCTTCAATCTGTCCTTAACCAACTTGACCTTCTCTTCGGCTTCTTTGATAAGTTCTGGTCCGAACAAACTTCTTTCTCCCACACCATTCCATAACAATGGGGTGGTACATTTTCTCCCGTAGAGAAACTCAAATGGTGCCATCTCAATGCTGGCTTGGTAGCTATTGTTATAAGAAAATTCTACGTAAGGCAGACTTTCATCCCAACTGGCTCCATAGTCTAGGGAACATGCCCTCAGCATGTCTTCAAGAATCTGATTAGTCCTTTCTGTTTGTCCATCAGTTTGAGGATGAAAAGCAGTGCTGAATTCCAACTTCGTTCCCAATGACTCATGTAGCTGTCTCATATAGATTTTGGCCAACTTAGCACTTGTATAAGTTGTCTTCACGGGTATGAAATGAGCCACTTTAGTTAGGCGATCCACTACTACCCAAATGGAATCGTATCCTGACTGGGTCCTTGGTAATCCGGTAATGAAATCCATACCAATCTTGTCCCACTTCCAATCAGGAATGGGTAGTGGTTGAAGCAAACCTGCTGGTTTCTGATGTTCCGCTTTCACTCTACTACACATATCACACAAAGCAATATGTTCGGCGATGTCCTTCTTGAGATTATTCCACCAAAATCTTTCCTTCATATCCATGTACATTTTGGTGTTACCCGGATGAATGGAATACGGTGAGTTGTGTGCTTCTTGCAAAATCAGTTTCCGAAGCTCCGGATCTTGTGGAACACAGATACGTTCCATAAAGTACTATGTTCATCTTCATGGAATCCTTTGGCTTTTCCTTTGCCAATCTTTTCCTTAATTTCTTCAATTTCCTTATCAATCTTCTGGGCTTCTTTGATCTTGTCCAACAAAGTGGGTTGAACATCCAAAGACATGAGATGTCCTTCAGGCACAATCTCCAATCTGAGATCTCTAAATTGGGCACACAAATCATCTGGCAATTCCCCTTTAGTAAGGCCATTCACAAAAACCTTACGACTTAGAGCATCTGCTACAACATTCGCTTTACCGGGGTGGTATTGCAAACTCAAGTCATAGTCCTTGATGAGTTCTAGCCATCTTCTTTGTCTCATATTAATTTCCTTCTGGGTGAAGATATACTTCAAACTCTTGTGATCTGTGAACACTTCACAACACTTTCCCAAAAGGTAGTGTCTCCATGTTTTGAGTGCATGGAAAACAGAGGCTAACTCCAAATCATGAGTAGGGTAGTTCACTTCATGAGTTTTGAGTTGTCTCGAGGCATAGGCCACAACTTTTCCTTCTTGCATAAGTACTGCACCCAAACCATGACGAGATGCATCACAATATACTTGGAAATCTTTTTCCAAGTCTGGCAAACACAAGACTGGTGCTATCACAAGTCTCTTCTTCAATTCTTGAAAGCTGAGTTCACATCCTTCAGACCAAGCAAATTTCTTGTCTTTCTTGAGCAATTCTGTCATAGGCTTAGCTACCTTGGAGAAATTCTCAATGAACCTTCTGTAGTAACCTGCTAAGCCAAGGAAACTACGGACTTCTTTCACTGACTTAGGAGATTCCCATTCAGTTACAGCTGAAACTTTAGCAGGATCAACCGGTACACCATCTCCTGACACAACGTGTCCAAGAAATCCAACTTCATTTAGCAAAAATTCGCACTTGCTGAATTTGGCATACAGTTTATGCTCTCTAAGCTTTTCAAGTATCAAACACAAATGTCCTTCATGCTCTTCTTTGCTCTTGGAGTAGACTAAAATGTCATCGATGAAAACGACAACGAACTTATCAAGGAATTCCATGAACACCTTGTTCATCATATTCATAAAGTATGCTAGAGCATTGGTCAAACCAAATGGCATCACGGTATACTCATATAATCCATACCTTGTGGTGAAAGCTGTCTTAGGTATGTCTTGTTCTCTTATCTTGAGTTGGAAATATCCTGACCGGAGATCAATCTTTGAGAACACACAAGATCCTTCTAACTGATCAAACAAGTCATTGATTCTAGGCAAAGGGTATTTGTTCTTGATAGTCACCTCATTGAGTGAACGGTAATCTATGCATAACCTTTGACTTCTATCTTTCTTCTCCACAAACAAAACTGGGGCTCCCCAAGATGAAGAACTTGGTTGAATAAATCCCTTCTGCAACTGTTCTCCAAGTTGTTTCTTGAGTTCTTTCAGTTCATCAACTGACATCTTATATGGTCTCTTTGCTATTGGTCCAGATCCTGGTAGCAAATCTATAAGAAACTCCACATCTCTATCTGGTGGCATTCCCGGCAATTCTTCCGGAAACACATCCGGATACTCACTCACAATTGGCACACTTTCTATGCTAACCCCCTTAAGATAATTTAGCATACTCCTTCTTGCTTCAAAGTTGGTCTTGAATCTGATCCTTTTATTTTCTGGAGTTGTGAGCGAGACAGTATGGTTGGCACAATCTATCACTCCCTTATGCTTAGTCATCCAGTCCATTGCCAAAATCACATCCAATCCTTGGGAATTTAGGATTATCAAGTTAACGGGAAACTTATACTTCCCAAACTCTATGACTAGATCATGACATCCTGAATTCACTATCATTTCTCCGCCAGGAGAACTTACTTTTATAGGACACCCAATAGTTTCTACCGGCAGTTCATTTCTTTCAACAAATGCTCTTGATATGAATGAATGAGATGCACCAGTATCAAAGAGAACAAATGCTGGAACGGAATTGAGTTTGAACTTACCAGCAACAGCATCAGGCTCCTCACATATTTCCTCCACATTGATGTGGTTCACTTGTCCCTTCTGAAAAGGGTTAGGCTTGTTGGGTCCTTCAACTTTCTTTTCTGGGTATTCATTTGCATAATGCCCCATCTTCTTGCACTTGAAGCACTCAACCTGACTAATGTCCTTCTTGACAGGCTGGCTTCCACTGCCACTTCCACTACCACTGTGGTGGCTCTTATATCCACCCTTGTGGTTCTTGTACTTGTCATTGTCATGACTACGGTGATGCTTGTTGTCATGATGACGGCTGTGGTTGTGGTGCTTGTTGAATTTCCCATGCTTGTGGGATCCTGAGCTTCCACTATCATCATAATGGGAACGTTTGTGAGACGATCCCGAGCTGTGCTTGTCGGAGTGCTTTCTCTTCCTGCTTTCAACTTGCTTCATTTTGCTCTCCAAAATAGCAGCCTTATCACAGAGAGACTGATAAGGGGGAACATAGGCCACTGATAGCTGCAAGTTCAGTTCATCATTCAGGCCTTCAAGGAACTTTTCCTTCCTCTTAGCATCCGTGTCAACTTCGTCCGGTAAATAACACGCCAGATTGTTGAATTCCTCAATATATTCAGCCACGCTGCGGTGGCGCTGCTTCAGATTATGGAAATATTTCTTCTTCAAACTCATCACTCCGGATGAGATATGAGCAGTACGAAAGCCATCCTCAAAGATAGCCCATGTCACATCTTCTATGGGAGTGGTGATCTAGAAGTTATCCCACCAAGTGGCGGCTGGTCCTTCCAGCAAATGTGCTGCAAATCTGACTTTTTCTGCATCAGTACAGCCCACAGTTACCAAGTCCTTGTTCACAGAGCGTAGCCAATCATTGGCCACCATGGGATCAGTTGTTCCTGAGAACTTTGCTGGCCTCAATCTCAAGAACCTGGTAAGCATGTCAAAACCCGGTGGGTTGTTGTTGTTGTTGTTGTTGTTGTTGTTTTGGTTCTGGATGAATGTCGCCATCATTTGCATCAGCTGAGTCTGAGCTGTCATCATTTGCTGGATCTCAGGAGTGATGTTGTTGTTGGGGTTGGGATTGGCACGACGAGGAGGCATCTGTGGTTTGTTCAATAGAGATAAGAATGAGATACCCATAGATGCTTTCATGCACAATACATTACATAAACAATCACAAAACATGCATCATGATAATAATAGTTCAACAACAAAACGACAAGTTTGCAAAGTAAACACACCAATAACAAGCCATCCACATGTTGGATGGTCATTGTGACACAAATAAAGTATGATAAATAAATGATAAATGAGTAGTCAACTCTACTCCTCGGCATCAACCTCCTCCTAAAGAAAGGTAAGACCTGCATTCTCCATCGCGGTCTTGTATTCCTCGACATTGACGGTCAAGGTCTCTACCTTGGCTTTGAGAGCCCTCTTCTGGGAACGAAGCCTCTCAATCACCGTCTGCTGATGCTCGAGCTCGAAGTCCTTGGCCTGCAGTTCTTCAGTCATGTCCCGAATCCTCTTGTTCCTATCCTGGACTCGCTTCTCCTGACTCTTGAACTTTCTGTCCCGGCTCTCGAACTTTGCCTCCATCTCCTTGACTATCTCATCTTGATCCGCGAAGAGCTTGTCCTTCTCATGAAGCTGCACCTGGAGTTCGTCATTGCTAAGCATGACGTTGGTCCTATCAGTGTCCACGTGCCTAAGAAGAACCTCTAAGTCCTGGAGGTATAGGCGAATCGGCTCAGCTGTATCCCTTGAAGTGTCCTCGAATTCGATGGCCTCTCCATCCTCATCACGCCTACCAAAGACGTGGAAGTGAGTACCTCTAACCTGTCGAGAGTGTCTCCCTAGCAGACGTCCAATCAAGTCCTGCATGACTACCTCTAGGCCTCTCTCCTTGTCATCGTGCATGAGCTTGAAGATGATTGCCTCCGTAGGCTCGATCAAGGCCCCGCTGATTAACCTTGAAGACCCAAAGGTCTTTCATCTCAAACTTGGTGAGGGGAAGCACCATGATGGTAGGAAGAGGGAGATTGAGCAAACTAGTGAGCTCAATAATACGAGGACCAAAACAAGTCCCCTTGAACTCGTCAACCATGCTGATAGTAACATTAGGCATCTATTTAATAAGATAGGAAAAGTTAGAATCAACACAATTTAAGACAAGTCACAAGACAAGGCATCACATGCATAACTTTGGAAATCAAAACACACAAGTCATGGCATACATGGATTCATTACAACAACCAAGGTTCAACTTATTTTAAACAACATTTGGAAAATAAAATGATAAGTGTGGTGGTCCAACTAACGAAGTACGTTACAATCCCATCTCACTTGCCAAGTTGGCTAACAGGGCATCCCTAGAGGCAATCTGGTTGTCTAGATCACAAGACTCCATTGCTAGGTCTATGATGTCCTTCCTTAGGCTTTGGCTGGTAGCCTCTAACTCTTGGGTATGCTTCTTTTCTTCCCTGAGGTCATTCTGGGTGTTAAGCATTCTGCACTTGATTCTATCACCAAGTTCTTTGATGGCCCTCCAAGCTGCATCCCTTGCTGAATCAAAGAATGTGGTGTGCATCATTGTGTTGGTGACCATGCAGAATCCTGAGTCCTTGTGGTTGTCTTCCTTGTTTTTATACAAGTGAAGTTGCACCCACCAGTACTCAACTCCTTCATCCATCACAGGAAAACCTTTGTACACAGCTGCACCATGTATTCCCATGGCAACCATGAGGTCCTTGAGAGCCTTGGGGAACTCTGTCTCACATTCCAAAGTCATAGTCATGAGTGGTCCCTTCTTTACGGCTTCGTTGATGGAGTTCATCTACAAATAGAGATGAGAGAGAAGAT
Organism: Avena insularis; assembly: GCA_023614405.1. Lineage (NCBI taxonomy): Eukaryota > Viridiplantae > Streptophyta > Magnoliopsida > Poales > Poaceae > Avena > Avena insularis. The sequence continues at coordinate 20,173,443 of CM042689.1, read as the reverse complement.
TAGAAAAGTTTACGAGAAGAAAAGACAAGTGTGGAAGTTGTGGAAAAAATTTCCTTAGTGGTTTCAAATCCTAGGGTCATAATCCTACAGGCAACACAATGCTCTGATACCACTTGTAACACCCACGGTCATTCCGGACCGACGTCTGTCACTTCTGGCAGCTCAATAGGATCTCTAGACTAACCCCACAGACCAACACCAGTCTTTTCTGTGTACTTTGTCGTCACTCATGCGCACCCGGTACCCACTTCCCGGTCGGTCACCCATCTTAGAATTGCTCTAGGCCAAGCACGCTTAACCTTAGAGTTCTTTCCAGATGAGCTTCCGGAAAAGAAGTTGCAACTTGTTGGTATGGGTTTCCTATCAATCCTATTGAGCCATGCGCCAAGGTCTCACATACACCCAACCTTAGAAGATCGACGTCCTCATCGATCAACCACAAGCCAGGAACGTCCCCTCTTAGCACACGTTTGTGCGTCCAGTGCCGGCACATTGCCATGCCGTGTCCACTCTAGGCCACACGCGCCATGCTACACATGTCCGCCACTAACCCGCACATGCCCATGTAACCGCGAGGGTCGGCTCTGATACCATCTGTAAGATCCCTCCTTTGTAAAGGAAAGGATCCCTGTGATTGCAATGCTAGTCCCTAGATCAATGCTAGCATCCACAGTTTAAGATGAAGTACACAGAAACAAATGTCATTATTACATATCATTCCAGAGACAAACATAGTCTTTACAACTCCATGGCCACATGCCTAATACAAGAGTTCATAAATATAATGAGATAAATAAGTCTTCATCTTCATGTGCCACTGGCAAGCATGTTGAGTGTAGACTCATGACTCCTAATCATCATCAGAATATCCTGCAACATTACAAGTTATAGCCACAGTAGGTCAATACATTGGAATAGTATTGGCAAGTGATACCTTAGTAGAATATTGGTGGACTAAATACTATATGCATTTTGGCTAAGTGTAGCTTAGGCTTGCTTTGCTCAAAATAGGTTTTGCTTATCAACTGAAAACACTAAGTTTTTCTTTGATAAACTTTACCCAAGGAACCACCAATAGACATTGGGGTCCTTCACCCTTGTTCACCCACAAGTTTTTACTTAGAAATTGGGATGAGGAGATTCTTGATAGCTTCCATGTCTTGATGCTGAAGTTGTCCAATACCAGGGACATGGCTAAGTACTTAGATTCTTCCATCTGCAGAGGTTGTGCACTTCCCCACAAGACTTGATTTTCACCAAGACAGGACCTTTCAGAAGCCTTCCCTTAGACCAAATGGACGCGTTCCAACCTATCATCCCACTACCACCAACTTTCCAAATGGCTAAGTTATTGCAACCTATGTGATCCAGGCAGAGCCCATATTGCCAAGTGGCTGCACTAGAAGCTTCTTAACATTTGGCCTCTCAAATCCCTTTGTTCCTGGGTGGCTTTCCACAAGTGAGATACACAAGGTAAACCATAGAAATGGGCCTTGTGTAACCACTCAACATAAACCATTCCTTCCATTCCACCCAGGTGTTTCATTCACTTAGTTGTTTTATTAAGCAAAACACAAGTCCAAAGACTTAGAAATATTTTATCATAGCATGAATATTTCACCACCCTTGGTTGCTACTAGCTAGGCTAAGCATGGCATAGATAAACATCTTAACTTAGAAATTTCTAGCAATTCTACAACTACTAGGATTTCCCAAGCATAGCATATAAAGACCAAAATTTATCCATGCTAAGTCTAGCAAAATATTTCTAATGCATATTTGAAAAACATAGGAATAAAATCATGAAGTACCACTTGCCTTGGTAGTTTGGAGAGTAGCTACAATCGTCACAATCACAATCACTATTTGCACCAAAATCTACACATAAAATGATAACACCAAATCACAAACAAAATATACACAAGCAAAAATATATGGATGCATGCAATATGATATGTGATGATTTTCTATACCAAACATGACAAGTGCACAGTACTGATTCATAAACAAGTTCAAAACTTGCCAAACAAACTTTATTTGAACATTAAAACATTTCATAAATAATTTATATACACAAAATAGACCTACACATGTTTCTGTAAAAATAACCATTTTAACAGAAGCAAAACATTAAACACTTTGCATATATGGAAAGGTCTTTCTCTCCTTATTCCATTGATATAAAATTTGTCAAATTTGGACGTGGGAATCAAAAGTTATGATTAAAACAAAATCAAACATCTAATAGATCTAATTCAAAATTTTAAAACGAAACTTACACGCCACGCGGCTTTCTAATCATTGGTACCGTGGTCCGCTGGATCACGCTTCTGAGCCGTTAGATCTAATTTAAACGCGCGGCTTAGATCTGCCCGTACCTCTTAGCCTAGCGTCTAATCTCAACCACTAGATCTAGATCCAATGGATCACATCTCTCTGACCTAAAACCGGTGGCGCAGCTGGTTGCTGGCGGCGGTGGCGTTGCTGCCGACGATGTTCCGGCAAAACGAGAGGGGAAGGGGGGTCGTGTGTGTGCTTACCGAGACCGCGAGAACATGGGATGCTCAACGTGTGGACGGGCAGGGTCGGGGCGCACGGACACAGCAGCACGAGCTCGTCGGAGTTGCTGGCGGCGTCGGATGCTCACTGACGGAGTCGAAGGCGACGTTCTGGGGCACGAGGATCCAAACAAAAGGTGTTAGCAGGTGCGCTAGATGCAGGCGAACATGCCCGTGTGATTCAGAAACAGAGGGGAACACGAGGCTCACCGAATTTAGTCGCCGGAGTCGATGTGAGCTTCAGTCGCTTCCAGAGGTGGACGATGGCGACGGTCTAGGGCGATTCAGAAAGAAACAGAGGCATGGGAAGATGCACAGGATGATTGCGAAGCAACTCGCATGAACCAGAAATCAAGGGGCGCTTGCTACTCACCGTGATGGCTCGCCGGAGTCTCTCGGTACAGCAGCGGTGCAAGTCAAATTGCGGGCAGCCTGGTGGCGCTTCTGGCTAGCTTTGTTTGGGGAAAAGGTCGCGAGGGGGAGGGGTTTATGTAGCCAGAGCGGGGGCAGAAATCACTCGCCGAATCAATGCAATTAAGCTTGGCATCAGTGAGGGGAAACGATAGCGGCGAGGTGGTCGTCGGTGTTGATTGAGGACGAAGGGGTGACGCGGTAGTGAGGGCCCAGTCATCAGCGAGTGGGTACACGCGTGCGGGGTAGGAAACGAGGGGAGAGGGGAAAACCCCGGGTGGGCTGGTTGTTGGGCTTGCTTCGTTGTTGGGCCAAAAGCCTGACGCCAGCCTTTTTCCTTTTCCTTAATCTTTTTCTTTTTCTTATTGAATTTCCAGGAACCATTTTCAAATGATTACAAAAGCTATTTTGAATTCAAACTTTTTCAGGATTTTTGTAGAGTGCAACACTCACAAATCTGGACATAAAACCAAGTGGTCACTTTGCACTTGCCTGGTCACTTGGAATAAAAAATTAAACATTGATATAGCACTAGTTTTAAATAGGCTTTGAAAATGGTTTTCAAATCATATTTGTTTTATAAATTTTTGGTTTAAGTGTTAGCAATCAAGCAACAGAAACCGAGAGTAACAAGATTTGGTTTTGAACAAATAACTTCTCATTGGAGAGTAGCTTTTGATTTAGTGTTGATCACATAAAATAATGAGCAATAGATGCTCCTGTTTTAAAATGGTTTTGAAATGAAACCCTAAGTGTTCATGGATGCATGGATGATATGCATGAGTTTTGAAACATGATTTTAGGGATGTTACACTATCGAGCATAAATACTCCCTCTTGGAGTCACTAGCATCTACTTGGCCAAGATAGATACTAGAAACACAGAGCATGCAAGATCTCAGACAACACGGACATGATAGAATCAACAAGATAGAATCATTAATCAATCTGACAAAGTAATCTCAATATCCATTGGATTCCTGCAAACACAACATGTATGATTACAAAAAGATGATCTTGATCATGAATGGACCTCAAAAGATCTAAACATGATAGTACAAAGGAGGAGAAACAACCATCTAGCTACTGCATGGACCCATAGTCCAAGGTGGAACTATTCACGCATCATACCGGAGGCTGGCATGGTGATGAAGAAGGCCTTCGGGATGATCTCTCCCCTCCGACAGTGTACCAGGAAGAGCTTTAGATCCCCCCGATCTAGGGACGATGGTGGCGGCAGCTACGGACTGTTTTGTGGAAGATTGATCGGGTACTTAGGGTTTTGGTATCGGGGGCTGCTTATAGGCAAAGAGAGAGGCCGAGGGGGTGCCCAAGGCGGCCACACCCCCCAGGTGCGGCCAGGGGGTGTGGGCCCCTCGAGGCCCAAGGCGGCCACACCCCCCTTGTCTTCTGGCTCCATGTTCCCCTCGATGAAATATTGACTTTGGCTTTTGTCCTGTCCAATTCCGAGAATATTTATTTTCTGTCTTTTCTAGAACCGAAAACAGAAGAAAACAAGCAATTGGCACTGTGGCATCTTGTTAATAGGTTAGTTCCAGAAAGCGTATAAAAATACCTCAAAGTGTAGACAAAGCAAAGCAAAGTTGATACTAAACAAGCATGGGACATCAAAAATTATAGATACGTTTACCACATATCAATCATGTAGTCGAAGTTCACATGACACCACTAGAAGAATAGAACTACAACTTAAATATCAAACCATTGTATATTACTTCAACACAATTCCACTACTAACAACATGACTTCTCCCATGTCCTGAAGAACTAAATGAACTACTCACGAGACATCATATGGATCAAGATCAGAGATGATATAATGATGAATAACAATCTGAACATAAACAATAATTCAATGGTTCCACTCAAAAGCATCAACTACAATAGTAATCAACATCGGGAAGTTTCCCCTAAGAACTATGCAAGATTCAACCCAATTGTTACAGCGGGATGGAGTGGTGATGATGGTGCTGGTGGAGATGTGGTGAGGATGATGATGATGATCCTGCTAAAGTCTAGCTTGATGACGGTGTTGATGGCGACGATCTCCCTTCTCCGAGAAGGAATTTCCCCGGCAGAAATCTGCCTGCCGGAGAGCTCTTTCTCTCTCTGTAGTTTCTGTCCAGCAGAGACGGCGGAATCTTTCTATGGTCGCTCCCCGAGTATTAGGGTTTCGAGGGAAGTTATAGGCGAAAGGGTGACACAGGAGGTGGGCCAGGGTGGCCACACCACCTCGTGGCGCGGCCCACGGGGGCCGCGCCAGGGGGTGGTGTGGGCCCCCTATGGCCCATCTCCGCCTCCCTTCTGGCTTCCTTCGTCTTCTGGCAAAATAGGATTTTCCATATATTTTTTGGAATTTTCTGATCTTTGTGAATATTATATATAGACACCGCTTTTTCCATCAGAATCCTAACTCCGACAGTTCATCCTCCAAAAGTTATCCAACATGCAAAATAGATGAAATAACATAAGTATCACCTCTTAATAAGAAATATATCAATGAATATCAGCAAATTATTATATAAAATAGTGATGCAAAATGGACGTATCAACTTCCCCAATCTTAGACCTCGCTTGTCCCCAAGCGAAAACTGAGCTCAGTAAACATGACCACGGGTTTATGGTGTGAAGTGTCGATAAAAAGAATACGGACAAGAAGCATCACATTTACCAATACACAGATCATAAACGAAAGCAACTCACCATTATATAACTTAACTTGCAACGAGTATGGGAGTCACAATAAAGATGCATAAGCACAGATCATAATTGGTAATGGCAAAATTTGTTCTTGGTCAGAGAATAGTTGAGAAATCATACTTAGTTTTCAAGCAAAGCTTTTGTAATAAAGTCTATAACAGGAATCTTTTGCTCAAACATAAAAGGCCTTTCACAATGATAGATTTCAAAGCAATATTCATTCAGATAAGAACAATGTGCAAAACAAGGAAGATAAGAAACATGATTGAAAAAATCATCATATGAATGATTGAAACCCAACTCAAATGCTTGCTGGAGATAGAAAGAAATAGGTTTACTGATTCAACTTAAGAAGTAAAAGATAGGCCCTTCGTAGAGGGAAGTAGGGATTTCAAATTTCATAAAGAGCTTGTAAAATATTATGGTACTTACTAGCTTTGAGCTCTTATTGCCCCTATCGTAAGCATCTTGAGGTGATTAAGGTTTAAAGTGAACAAATATGGAGTATATGCTTGACAAATCATAAGTTGGCAATCTCAAGTCCCTAGAGTACGAGGGCCATTCCTCATGCTACTCAACTTTAGATACAAGCAAGTTCTTTTCATTGTAAGTATATGTGTATCATAGAGAACCGCCAATGGGGTACCCCTTGCCCCATGACACAGGAGATATCCCATATCAAAATGACAAGGCAACAGATAGTGAGCATCTCAGCGATCCTTTATTTACCATAAGCATGGTGCACATATTTTTTCTCTCCTCTTTTTTTTCTGAGGATGCTTTATGGATTGCTCACTATGGTGATGCTGCAAGTTTCCACCATGATTAGGCATGGCTTAGGCTAGCCGCCCAGGCATTTCTCTAACACATATACATAATTCCATCGACTTACAAGCTCCCCTTTTATTTCACACCGCCGACATCCATAAACAAAAGATCATGATATAAACTGGGTAGATATTTACAGGTGTTGAAAGCGTTCCCCATGACGGCATGGTTCTGCTAATTCCCAACTTATAAGTGCAAGCATATACAACATAGATGACACAATAGTTCAAGTTTATTAAGGGCAGGAAAATAAAGTGTTCCATCAAGTCCGTGAGAGCTTTACTAACTAGTTTTCACATAACAAAATAATTTTTAATTTGGAAGATAGATAAAACTTGAGAATTTACTTGTAATAGCAATAATGTTAATAGGTAGGTATGGTGGACACAAATGGCATATGTTTAAGTTCAAGGATTGGATGCACGAGAAGCATTCCCTCTCAGTACAGGTTTTTGGCTAGCAAGGCTGGGTAGCAAGCATGAGAGTTGAAGGAAACAAGCAAACATACAAGTGATAAAAACAAACATGCAATATTCCTTGAAAACACAAAATATCTTAACTAAAGAATTCTAAGCTTATTGTCACATCCCAAGATTTTCCAAATCTTGTAATGTGAAAAAACTAAATTTATAAAATAAAATTTAGATAGATTTTCAGGGCCAGAAGAAACTTTTGATTCCAATTGGAAATCTTCAAACCTATTTTGAACAAAGAAAGCCTAAAGGGATTAAAAATATAAATATTTAGTAAAGGGATTTATAAAGATAAACATTTAATAAAGGAAAATAAAATATTTTGGGAATTACTAATTTGGATCTTTTAATAAAAGATTTTGTTTTCAAATGAAAAGGTGGATTTATAAATAAAGATTATTTTACAGAGCCAAATTAAACCTTGGCCAAGAATTTAAAATAAAATGTTTTGTTTTGATTAAAAATAGTAAAGGTTTATTTAAATAAAGTAATAAGGATTTAATATCCAAGTTTTTATTAATAAATTTTTTATTATTTCTAAACCATCAAAACTTGTTTATTTGTTTAAAATAAGTTTTCTAAGTATTTTATATTCTCAAATAAAACCTACTGAAGTGTTTTGGTTTTATTTTAGATTTCAAAATAAATATTTTAATAAAACAAATCCTATTTGATTTAATAACTAAGGTCCATTCTATTTAATTATTAATGGAACCTAAAATAAAAATGTTATTTTGTTTTAAACAAGTTTCCAAGTATTCTTTATTTCCAAATAAAACCTACTGATTTGGTTTTGAAAATATTTGGATTTCAAATGGAGATTTTATTAATTAAATCAAACCCTATTTTATTAAATAACTAAAGATCCATTTTATTTAATTAATGAATGGATCCTAAAAAGAATAAAAATATTATTTTATTTTGGGATTTGGTTTATGTTGATAAACAGAACCAAAAACTTACTACAAGTGTGGTGATTGTTTGAATTGTTTGAATGTTTGAATAGTTGATTGAAATTCAAAACAGAAAATAGATTTGGAAAAAAGAAAAAGATTCAGACAGAAAAAAAATAGAGCAGCCCACCATCTGGCCCAGCTCCAACCCAACAGCCCACCTAGCCCACCTGTTCCCACGCCCCCGAAACGTTTTTCTTCACCGTAGAAGCAACCCGCTAAGTCACTGACCGGTGGACCTCTCCCTCACTCCTTTTCCCACTGAAGCAACGGCCCCACTTCGCTAGCCATCGTCCTCACCGCAGCGACCAGTTCTTCCCCCGTTCTGCCGTTGATTTCTCCGGCTTAATTCGCCTTAATGACGCGAGTAAAACCTGCAGTGATCACGCACGATAAATCGTCTTCCTCTCCTCTCTGGTTCCCCTCTGTCGCCCCTCCTCGACACGCCCCCAGGCCGCCCCAATTTCTCCCCGAGCGGCTCTGTTCCGACGACACTCCGGTGCCGATTCCGGCGACTCAACACCGCCCCGTGCCTCCCTGAGCACACCAGGAGACTCCCCATCTCCCTACGCATCTCCCAGAACCAACCCCACATCCGCGCGTGCTCTAGAACGCTGACAAGGAACACGACCGAGCGCCGCCGTCTTCTGCCGTTCTCCGACGACGTCTCCCCGGTAAAATCCGACCACCCTTCTCTTCCCCGTGGATACGATGATGACCGCCATGCTCTCGCGGACCTAATGGTGCTATTCGTTTGTCCTAGGGTGCCCCTTATCCTCACCCTCGACGACCTCCAGTACCGCCGAGACCCAGCTCATCTCCGGTGAGCAATCGCAGCTGCCCCCGAGCGCCCCTCGACGGACGAGCCACACGTTGAGAATCAGCACGACGCCACAAACACGGTGAGATTACTCCCTCCCTGTTTCGCTTCCTGCCTCGCCAGCGCCGCCGCCAACTGGCCGCTCCACCGCTCGCCGTTAACATTTCGCCACCAGTTCTTGGCTAGTTGATAGGGACCGTTAGATCGTCATCCAGCGGCTAGGAAAGAAAGTGAGCGAAGGGGTATCGAACGATCTGTGCCGTGCGATCAAGTTAGATCCTGCGGCCGGTGTCTGTCGATCCGAGCGAAACGGTATAGACGAATAGGAAACAACCACGTGGCCTCTGTTTGATTTAAAAAGACAGAATTGATCTATTAGAGTTCCAATTTTGTAAATTGCACAACTTTTGATCCACACGTCCAAAAATTGCAAACTTTATATCGTTGGAATCAGTAGAACAAACCCTAGCCAACCCTGCCCTTAGTTTAGCAAATAGTATCTGTTAGCTTGCTGGTTTTTGCAGAAACATTTGTATGCTTGTTAAGAATGTAAAAATTGTTTAAAAAGGAATTTGGGGTTAAAATCATTGGCAATTGGAATTATTTGAACCTACTAACATTAGGAAACACTTTGTGGACTCAAAAATGTATTTGGTGAAACAAAATAAAGATTCTTCGATTTAAAACCATTTCTAGTCAAATAGAAATGTGGTTATTTTATTAAAAATGATTTTGAAAGAAAACCTTTGGAAAATGTTTTGTTTTAAACTCTCTGACCCGAAACACCAAGTTTTATGGTTTAAAAACTTATTGGTGAATCCTATAGGTTAATGCCTTAGTAAAAATATTTCTACACCACATAAAATGATACTTTGTTTTGAAAATGGTTTTGTAGTGAAACCTTTTGCAAATGATTTTGCCACTTGACAAAATGACCATTAGATGTACCCAAATGTCTATGACCCACTAGGAACCACTTTTTCAAACAAAACAAAGCTTGGCATGCTTGCATGCATTACTTTGACTTTGTTATTTTATGTGTGTTGTTTTGCTTGATTGGTAGATTGAGTTTGTGCCTTGTTTGATTGAATTGTAGTGACTTGAAGAGTGTGATTGTTGCAAGGACAAGGAGTGAACCCATACTCTACCAAAAAGGCAAGTGATGCTTCATACTTTTTGTCCCATTACTTTCACTATGCATTAGTGATTTTGCTAAGTAAAACTTGCATGGAATTTATGCTAAGTATAAACCTTGCTATAGGAAAACCTAGTAGATAAATCCTTAGTAGGATTTTTCCTAAGTTAAGATTCCTACTACTATCAAGCTTAGCCTAGCTAATAGAAAACATGGGTGGAATATATATTCACACTATGGAAAAATATACTAAGTCTGAGGACTTGTGTTTTTGTTTAATAAAACAACTAAGTTAATGAATCACCTGGGTGGAATGGTAATTGCTTGGTGGTTTTTGGTTGAGTGGTTCACAAGGCCCATGTTTATGGTTTACCTTGTGTATCTCACTTGTGGATGGCCACCCAGGAACAAAGAGATTTGAGATGTCAAATGTTGAGAAGCTTCAAGTGCAACCACTTGGCAATATGGGCTCTGCCATGATCATATAGGTTGCAAGAACTTAGCCATATGGACAGGGGGTGGTAGTGTTTGATAGGTTGGAGCGCGTCCATTTTGGTCTAAGGGAAGGCTTCTGAAAGATCTTGTCTTGGGAAACCAAGTCTTGTGGGGAAAGTGCACCACCTCTGTAGAGTGTAAAATCTAAGTACTTAGCCATGTCCCTGGTAAAGGACAATTTGAGCATCAAGACATGGAAGCAATCAAGGATCTCATCATTCAAATATCTAAGATAAAAACTTGTGGTTTGAACAAGGGTTGTTTGAAATCTTCAATCTTTGATTGAGAGATGCCTTGGTGAAAGGATCTTCAATCTTTGATTGAGAAAAATGATTTTGTCAAAGCAAAAACTTAGTATTTTCAAATGTTAAGGAAAAATCTATTTTGAGCAATGCAAGCCTCAACTCCACTTAGCCAAATGCATATAGATGATAGACTCCACTATACTACCATAGTATCACTTGCCAATACAATTCAAATGTATTGACCCTTTGTGGCTGTAACTTGTATGTTGCAGGTTTGATTGTTTTTAGTGAAGATTGATTGATTAGGATTACAAAGTCTACAACCAACATCTGCCTGTGGCACTTTGAAGATGAAGGACCCATACTTATAGTTATTCCGCTGCAATGTAATGTAATAGCCAAATGAGCTATGTAATGATGTAATAAAATTATGTTATTCCTGGTTATAAAGTTATATTATGACCTTTGTTTCTTGATATTACATCTAAACTGTGGATGCTAGCTATTGATCCAGGGACTAGCATTGTAAACACAGGGGACACCACCTTATATTGTATTAAGGTTGGGCCACTCCCTCTACAGATGGTATCAGAGCATTGTGTTGCCTGTAGGATTTGTAAACCTAGGATTGGACAAAAACCCTTAGAAGAATAGGAGTTATATTTTGATCCAAAACTTATTTACAAAACCACTTGTAAACTCTTTCCTCAACCATTTTGGTTTCAACTCCACATCTCTTCTATTTCAACTTGATGGAAAAACCTACCCATGGCCAAAGACTACACCATGTGCAAAGGACTTCTTCAACACCTTCAACTCTAATGACTTCAACTTCTTCAACTCTAATGACTTCAACATCTTCAGCATGTTCACCAAGGACTTCCAACTTGGATATCACTAAGGACTACAAGTAAGACAAGGAAATCTTGCTCAAGTATTAGAGACTGAGGGAATGCAAAAATTAGAAAGAGCTCACTTCACTAGAAGTTTTTGTGACCAAGAGTTTTCCCAAAGAAACCATGATCTCATGAAAAGAAGAATCAACCAAGAAGGATGGAAAGATCACAAGTAAACCCTATAGATGGACTACCATATTATAGATAGGTTAAACACACCAACTTATGTGGTGTAACAAAAATATTTTATTGCCTAAGTATGTGCTTGAACTTTGTTTGAGTGAAATGTTTGGTTTGCAACTGCATGCACATTGATTGTGTGAATTGTGATATGTGTGATTAGAATTGATTCCTTAGAAAAACCTTTTGCCTATTCTAATTTTCCTTCAACCCAAACAGACGACTACTCCAAGAGACTCTAACATCAAGGTTGATGACACCAACACCAACCAAGTTGACAGCATGAAAGAGCTCATAGCAACCCAACACCAGCTGAACCAACTAACAGCTCAGTTCATAGCCAGCACTAGTGATAAAGATCCAGCACTGCAAAGGTTTTTGGAAGAACAATCCCAACTGATGCTTAAGGTGACTAATCAAATGATCAGCATGGAAGAAAACTATCCCAAAAGAGTGTATGATAACAAGGATGACAAGAATGTTATTCTAGATGGAGCCCCAGCTTGCATTATTTGTGGAGACAAGGACCATACTTCCAAGGAGCATGAAGATCAATGCCCTAACTATGAAGAGAAACATCCTATTGGACAATGTCCTACCTCTCAAGCTACTTGCTACCTATGTGAAGGAAGCAATCATACTCCTATACAATGCCCCATCTACTCCATGGTGGAACAAAGGAAACAAGAAGGATCCAAGTCTACCAAAGGAAAAGGACCACTCATACCCCCAAACAAAACAACCCAATTCAAAGGACTAAAGAAACCCAAGAAACCAAGACCGGACATGAACCTTGTGCAATGTCGCAAATGTAAGGAAATGGGACACTATTCCAGTGAGTGCCCAGAGAACCAGAAAAATAAGGGGATTGACCAAGTGGTGTGCAACAACTGCAAAGAGCTAGGCCATTATGTAGCAACTTGTCCACAGGAGCCACATAAAGAACTCCAAGAAATCCACTGTTTCAATTGCAAGAACCCAGGACACTATGCAAGCAACTGTCCAGAGAAGATGAAGAATAAGCTGAACAAGCCTATGGAGAAACTCAACCTTGGCCCATGAGTCAAGCATGGAAAACTAAGGACACAAATGCAACTGTTTGCTTAGAGAAAGTTTTCCCAGGATCCCAAGAAGGACAATATGTAATTTTGTTAGAAATTTTTTAAGGGTGGTAGTACCCTAGTTGTTTTGAGCCTGCTTGTAACCCTAACCTCCCCAAATCTCGGGACGAGATTTATTTTAAGGGTGGTAGCCTGTCACATCCCAAGATTTTCCAAATCTTGTAATGTGAAAAAAATAAATTTATAAAATAAAATTTAGATAGATTTTCAGGGCCAGAAGAAACTTTTGATTCCAATTGGAAATCTTCAAACCTATTTTGAACAAAGAAAGCCTAAAGGGATTAAAAAGATAAATATTTAGTAAAGGGAATTGTTGGACCGCTGTTACATGGAGTATGTCAGTTGGTGATTCACAGTTTCAAAAGGACGGCGAGGTGAAATCTACTGATATTGCCTCCTCGGATGCAGCATTGGATCTCGGGTCTCTCTTTGTTGCCCACCCAAGTCTCAGCTCCCACCATGCTGATATTCTCTACTTGATGGCCAAGCCTAACCTAGCTCTTGGTGACCCCGACTCAACCATACTTGCTGTTCACATGAAGAACAAGACGGTGGAGAGAATAGCCAAGTACACCACACAAAGATAAACATTTAATAAAGGAAAATAAAATATTTTGGGAATTACTAATTTGGATCTTTTAATAAAAGATTTTGTTTTCAAATGAAAAGGTGGATTTATAAATAAAGATTATTTTACAGAGCCAAATTAAACCTTGGCCAAGAATTTAAAATAAAATGTTTTTTTTGATTAAAAATAGTAAAGGTTTATTTAAATAAAGTAATAAGGATTTAATATCCAAGTTTTTATTAATAAAAGTTTTATTATTTCTAAACCATCAAAACTTGTTTATTTGTTTAAAATAAGTTTTCTAAGTATTTTATATTCTCAAATAAAACCTACTGAAGTGTTTTGGTTTTATTTTAGATTTCAAAATAAATATTTTAATAAAACAAATCCTATTTGATTTAATAACTAAGGTCCATTCTATTTAATTAATAATGGAACCTAAAATAAAAATGTTATTTTGTTTTAAACAAGTTTCCAAGTATTCTTTATTTCCAAATAAAACCTACTGATTTGGTTTTGAAAATATTTGGATTTCAAATGGAGATTTTATTAATTAAATCAAACCCTATTTTATTAAATAACTAAAGATCCATTTTATTTAATTAATGAATGGATCCTAAAAAGAATAAAAATATTATTTTATTTTGGGATTTGGTTTATGTTGATAAACAGAACCAAAAACTTACTACAAGTGTGGTGATTGTTTGAATGTTTGAATAGTTGATTGAAATTCAAAACAGAAAATAGATTTGGAAAAAAGAAAAAGATTCAGACAGAAAAAAAAATAGAGCAGCCCACCATCTGGCCCAGCTCCAACCCAACAGCCCACCTAGCCCACCTGTTCCCATGCCCCCGAAACGTTTTTCTTCACTGCAGAAGCAACCCACTAAGTAACTGACCGTTGGACCTCTCCCTCACTCCTTTTCCCACTGACGCAACGGCCCCACTTCGCTAGCCATCGTCCTCACCGCAGCGACCAGTTCTTCCCCCGTTCTGCCGTTGATTTCTCCGGCTTAATTCGCCTTAATGACGCGAGTAAAACCTGCAGTGATCATGCACGATAAATCGTCTTCCTCTCCTCTCTGGTTCCCCTCTGTCGCCCCTCCTCGACACGCCCCCAGGCCGCCCCAATTTCTCCCCGAGCGGCTCTGTTCCGACGACACTCTGGTGCCGATTCCGGCGACTCAACACCGCCCCATGCCTCCCTGAGCACACCAGGAGACTCCCCATCTCCCTACGCATCTCCCAGAACCAACCCCACATCCGCGCGTGCTCTAGAACGCCGACAAGGAATTCACGAAGCGCCTTGCCGTCTTACGCCGTTCTCCGACGACGTCTCCCCGGTAAAATCCGACCACCCTTCTCTTCCCCGTGGATACGATGATGACCGCCATGCTCTCGCGGACCTAATGGTGCTATTTGTTTGTCCTAGGGTGCCCCTTATCCTCACCCTCGATGACCTCCAGTACCGCCGAGACCCAGCTCATCTCCGGTGAGCAATCGCAGCTGCCCCCGAGCGCCCCTCGACGGACGAGCCACACGTTGTGAATCAGCACGACGCCACGAACACGGTGAGCTTACTCCCTCCTATTCGCTTCGCTCGCCAGCTGGCCATGCCGTAACTCCACCGCTTCCATGAATTAACATTTCGCCACCAGTTCTTGGCTAGTTGATAGGGACCGTTAGATCGTCATCCGGTGACTAGAAAGAAAGCGAAGGGGTATCGAACGATCTGTACCGTGCGATCAAGTTAGATCCTGCGGCCGGTGTCTGTCGATCCGAGCGAAACGGTATAGACGAATAGGAAACAGCCACGTGGCCTCTGTTTGATTTAAAAAGACAGAATTGATCTATTAGAGTTCCAATTTTGTAAATTGCACAACTTTTGATCCACACGTCCAAAAATTGCAAACTTTATATCGTTGGAATCAGTAGAACAAACCCTAGCCAACCCTTCCCTTAGTTTAGCAAATAGTATCTGTTAGCTTGCTGGTTTTTGCAGAAACATTTGTATGCTTGTTAAGAATGTAAAAATTGTTTAAAAAGGAATTTGGGGTTAACATCTTTGGCAATTGGATTGATTTGAACCTACTAACATTAGGAAACACTTTATGGACTCAAAAATGTATTTGGTGAAACAAAATAAAGATTCTTTGATTTAAAACCATTTCTAGTCAAATAGAAATGTGGTTATTTTATTAAAAATGATTTTGAAAGAAAACCTTTGGAAACTGTTTTGTTTTAAACTCTCTGACCCCAAACACCAAGTTTTATGGTTTAAAAACTTATTGGTGAATCCTATAGGTTAGTGCCTTAGTAAAAATATTTCTACACCACATAAAATGATACTTTGTTTTGAAAATGGTTTTGTAGTGAAACCTTTTGCAAATGATTTTGCCACTTGACAAAATGACCATTAGATGTACCCAAATGTCTATGACCCACTAGGAACCACTTTTTCAAACAAAACAAAGCTTGGCATGCTTGCATGCATTACTTTGACTTTGTTATTTTATGTGTGTTGTTTTGCTTGATTGGTAGATTGAGTTTGTGCCTTGTTTGATTGAATTGTAGTGACTTGAAGAGTGTGGTAGTTGCAAGGACAAGGAGTGAACCCATACTCTACCAAAAAGTCAAGTGATGCTTCATACTTTTTGTCCCATTACTTTCACTATGCATTAGTGATTTTGCTAAGTAAAACTTGCATGGAATTTATGCTAAGTATAAACCTTGCTATAGGAAAACCTAGTAGATAAATCCTTAGTAGGATTTTTCCTAAGTTAAGATTCCTACTACTATCAAGCTTAGCCTAGCTAATAGAAAACATGGGTGGAATATATATTCACACTATGGAAAAATATACTAAGTCTGAGGACTTGTGTTTTTGTTTAATAAAACAACTAAGTTAATGAATCACCTGGGTGGAATGGTAATTGCTTGGTGGTTTTTGGTTGAGTGGTTCACAAGGCCCATGTTTATGGTTTACCTTGTGTATCTCACTTGTGGATGGCCACCCAGGAACAAAGAGATTTGAGATGTCAAATGTTGAGAAGCTTCAAGTGCAACCACTTGGTAATATGGGCTCTGCCATGATCATATAGGTTGCAAGAACTTAGCCATATGGACAGGGGGTGGTAGTGTTTGATAGGTTGGAGCGCGTCCATTTTGGTCTAAGGGAAGGCTTCTGAAAGATCTTGTCTTGGGAAACCAAGTCTTGTGGGGAAAGTGCACCACCTCTGCAGAGTGTAAAATCTAAGTACTTAGCCATGTCCCTGGTAAAGGACAATTTGAGCATCAAGACATGGAAGCAATCAAGGATCTCATCATTCAAATTTCTAAGATAAAAACTTGTGGTTTGAACAAGGGTTGTTTGAAATCTTCAATCTTTGATTGAGAGATGCCTTGGTGAAAGGATCTTCAATCTTTGATTGAGAAAAATGATTTTGTCAAAGCAAAAACTTAGTATTTTCAAATGTTAAGGAAAAATCTATTTTGAGCAATGCAAGCCTCAACTCCACTTAGCCAAATGCATATAGATGATAGACTCCACTATACTACCATAGTATCACTTGCCAATACAATTCAAATGTATTGACCCTTTGTGGCTGTAACTTGTATGTTGCAGGTTTGATTGTTTTTAGTGAAGATTGATTGATTAGGATTACAAAGTCTACAACCAACATACACTGTGGCACTTTGAAGATGAAGGACCCATACTTATAGTTATTCCGCTGCAATGTAATGTAATAGCCAAATGAGCTATGTAATGATGTAATAAAATTATGTTATTCCTGGTTATAAAGTTATATTATGACATTTGTTTCTTGATATTACATCTAAACTGTGGATGCTAGCTATTGATCCAGGGACTAGCATTGTAAACACAGGGGACACCACCTTATATTGTATTAAGGTTGGGCCACTCCCTCTACACTTATGAGCCAATCAAGAAAGAAAATAATATAAAATACATGTAAGTGCTTTTCTCTTTTCCCTAAAAAAGTGTTGCTACTGACCAAAGCTAGGTTTGCCAAAACCAATTTAGATTTACTTGATGCTCCCAAAGTGATACCAATACTAATCAACAAGATCAATCATATAACAAAGATTGCAAACTAAGATAAGATGTGCAAAGAGTAAATGATGAAACTTCTCATTAATATTCCATAAAGGCACTCACACCAAGGGATACATAGATAACCAACTAGAGGAGAGATACTTCCACAATGCAAACCATCCTATATGATAACTTCTCTTATTCATGATATGACTCTACTAAAAAGGTAAAAAGATGAAAGATAATGATGTGATACCGTGGCACTCCCCCAAGCTTGGAACAAACCAAGGGGATGCCAAATCCTGATGACGAATTAATCCTTCGGTGGTGATGGTGTTGTTTCCTTGTCATCATCGGACTTCCAAGGTAAAGGCTCCCCATCAACAAAGGACATCTTGGTTCCCAATATCCTGAAACTAGCATCAGAACTTATGCATTTAAACCTAGCCTCATACTCCAAGTTTTCATTTTGCACGTCGTAGAGTTGTGCTTGTAATTGGTTGGTGGTCTGATGGAGAGAGAGGATTTCATCTTGAAGCTTAGTGATGGTGCTGGGAAGCACTTCGTCGGGAAACCCCAAGAGCAAGGTGTGAAGTAGCACAACATCAAGTTTTCCCTTAGTAAGAAACCGAGGTTATCGAACCAGTAGGAGGAAGGAAATGTCACACAGGTGTTCCAAGCAACGCGGAGACCTGCACAACACAAACTCAAAACTTTGCCCCAATGAATCAGTGAGGTTGTCAAGCTCACCGGTTTGTTGTAACATAGGATTAAACGTATGGTGTGGAAGGTAATGGTTGCAGCAAGTAAACAAGTAAAAGTGGAAGATGTATCAATGGTAAAGATTGGACCGGGGTCCATAGTTCACTAGAGGTGCTCTCCTTAGATAAACAACATGGCATGAAGGGTAAACAAATTACAGCAGGGCAATTGACAGGAACTGAGCAAGGCATAACAATGCAATACCAGACAAAAAGATCCTATGATATTCGATTGGGCAATACAACAATATACATAGACCGCCATCCAACTGCATCTATGACTAGAAGTCTACTTTCAGGTTATCATCCGAACTCCCTCCAGTATTAAGTTGCAAGCAACAAACAACTGCGTTAAGAAAAGTGTGTAAGGTAAACAATCCACTTGTTTCATGAACAAGAGACCGTTGTTTTCTCCCTAGTAGCAATAACACATCTATAACCGAAGATATTTGTTTTCCCCTGCAACAACTTGCATCTCTTTCACCAACAACTTGCACCAAACACATTAAATACTTTGTGTTTTAGCTTCTCTTCCTTAATCTTAACAAGAGCATATGTAATGTGTTTGGTGAAAGCAACATGCATATCACTAGCATCAGGACTTCTAGCAAGTTTTTGCAGGAACATAATCACTTCAGAAAAATTGCAACCATCTATATCAAAATCAAACTTAGCATCACTAGTAGTCGACTCAACAGGCTTAGGCATAGTAGGAGGAGGAATAGGGAATTCTTGTGGTTTAGTGGTATCCATTCTAGTGATGGTGCACACACTATTGTTTCTATCAATTTCAGCTTCCCTTTCCCACTTGGCATGAAGTTGGGCTAATAGTCTAACATTTTCATCAATAGTAACTTGTATGGCATGAGCGGAAGCAAAGGTACTTTTCATAGTTTCAGGTTTAGCATCCATTTTATTAATCAAAGAGACTGAGCTTCAGACAAAGAGGATATGTTCTTTTCAGCACTCAAAAGTTTTGACTATAAACTAGGAATTTCTCTATTCAGATTCTCAAGATGATGACTAATATTCTTCAAGATAATAGATTGTTCTTCCATAGTTTTAGTGAATATCTTGTTTTGATCATATTGCATCTGCATAAAATTCTTAGTGGATCTTTCAACTTCTAGGATCCTATCTTCACTAGGCATTCCAGACCTACCATGATAAGTATTTCCATTATTAGAAGGGTAAGGACTATTGTTATTACCATAAGTATTGTTGCCAAAGTTGTTGTTTCTAATGAAGTTCACATCAACTTGCTCTTATTGAGTAACCAAACAGGCTAAGGGAACACTATTAGGATCTAGAGGAGCTTTCCCATTAACAAGCATAGCCATAATAACATCAACCTTATCAATCAAAGAGGAGGTTTCTTCAACAGAATTTAACTTCTTACCATGTGGAGCTCTCTTAGTGTGCCATTCAGAGTAATTAACCATCATATTGTCAAGGAGCTTTGTTGCAACACCCAAAGTGAGGCCCATGAAGGTTCCTCCAGCAGCTGGATCCAACAGGTTTCTTAAAGAGAAGTTCAAACCTGCATAAAAAGTCTTGTGAAGACGTCCTTAGCCTCCCCGGCAACGGCTCCGGAAAAAGCTTGATGGTGCTGGGAAGCACTTCATCGGGAAACCCCAAGAGAAAGGTGTGAAGCAGCACAATAGCAAGTTTTTCCTCACTAAGAAACCGAGGTTATCAAACCAGTATGAGTTAGGAAACGTCACACAGGTGTTGCAAGAAACGCGGAGACCTGCACAACACAAACTCAAGACTTTGCCCCAACGAATCAGTGAGGTTGTCAAGCTCACCGGTTTGCTGTAACAAAGGATTAAACGTATGGTGTGGAAGGTAATGGTTTGCAGCAAGTAAACAAGTAACAGTGGAAGATGTATTAATGGTAAAGATTGGACCGGGGTCCATAGTTCACTAGAGGTGTTCCTTAGATAAACAACATGGCATGAAGGGTAAACAAATTACAGCAGGGCAATTGACAGGAACTGAGCAAGGCATAAAAATGCAATTACTAGTCAGAAAGATCCTATGAGATTCGATTGGGCAATACAAGAAGATACATAGACCGCCATCCAACAGCATATATGACTAGAAGTCCACCTTCAGGTTATCATCCAAACCCCCTCCAGTATTAAGTTGCAAGCAACAGACAACTGCTTTAAGCAAAGTGTGTAAGGTAAACAGTCCACATGTTCCATGAACAAGAGACCGTTGTTTTCTCCCTAGTAGAAACAACACATCTACAACCGAAGAGATTATTGTCACTTCCCTTGGAAACTAGAGGCATGAACCCACTATCGAGCATAAAGACCCCCTCTTAGAGTCACTAGAAACTACTTGGCCAAGATAGCTACTAACAACGGAGAGCATGCAAGATCACAAACAACACAGACATGATAGAATCATAAAGACAAAACAATTAATCAAACCAACATAATAATCTCAATATCCATTGGATCCCCGTAAACACAGCATGCATGATTACAAATATATTAGATCTTGATCATGAATGGAGCTCACAAGATCTATAAATGAAAGCACAAAGGAGGAGATACAACCATCTAGCTACTACATGGACCCATATTCCAAGGTGGAACTACTCACACATCATACCGGAGAGAAGGCCTCCGGGATGATCTCCCCTCCGGCAGGGTGTCGGGAAGAACTTTAGATCCCCCCGATCTAGGGACAATGGTGGCGGCAGCTACAGACAGTTTTGTGGATATTTGTCGTGGTGGTAGCACGGTAGATGCCATGGGTAGGCTAAAGTATGGGGCCAATGGATGCTAGTGGGATCTGGGGAGGGAAGATGTAGTTATTTCTACACGCGAATGACTAACATACAGATCTTTATTTCTCCTCTCTTGGACTGCAAGTGCTCCTTGAGCTGTATGCAGGAAGAGAAGATGAACTTTACAAGCCTAACGGTGTGAATGAGCCGATCCCCCCTCAAGGGTCCAAGCTTCTCCTTATAAAGGGGTGCCTTGGCTCCTCTAGGGCAGACGTGGCAAGCATATTCGAGGAATATGCTTGTCCCAATATAGTAACTCGGCGAGCTCCTTTCCGTGTCCCCCTTCTAATGACGGCAAAGTTCCAGAGAGCCCCACCAGCATGCCTCGGGTTCCAGGACTGTCACCTCCGTGACCTCCTTCTGCTCTTCTGCTGCTCTGCGCCTTGTCCTTTGCGCTTGGCTCTGTTCAGATTCTTCCTAGCCCGAGGCTAGGGTTTGACTTTAGGCTCCTCCTTCTCATGCAAGCTTCATGTTATTCGGCCCTGCCTCACTTAACTCGGCTCGGCCTTCACCTGTATTATGGTTTATTCGGACTTACCCGGCCGACTTTACTCGTACGTTGGCCGAGTAACGTACATCCCCTCTTGTAAATGTCATGGTCATGCTTACCTCGGCCGACCTTTACATGATTCGGCTGATATAAACAGTAACTCGGCATAAGACCGGGGAAACTCCTTTTGGCTTCCATCGTCTTGACCCTATCTGGGGTCACCTCCCCAACATTAGTCCCCGAAGCTGGTGTGGTCCTGCCCGTAACCTCGGCCGGGCCACATCAGTTTCCCAATATTCATTTCTCCTCTTTTCCGAGTTACCTTCTCCTATTCGAGGTATCCGCGTAGCTTCTTGTGTACGCCTTATCCTACGTGTAGCACTCATCATTATTTCCCTAGTTTTTTGTTCCTCTACAGTTCCCACTGACAACGCTTCTGATGATTCTGCGCTGTCGCGTCAACCTTCGCGACGCCTCGCGCACCGCTTCGGTCAGGAGGCCTGATCCCCTCCTGCGTCGTGTGGTCGTCGGTGTGGCTCCATTCAGCCACGAGCGGTTCCACCGCACGCACGATCTACACGGTTAGCGCCCTCACGCACGATCCCACTACCGCCAAGGCCGCGCGGTTATAAAGAGGGGCACGAGGCTAGAGGGTTCAATTTCCCCCTTCGCTCGCTGTTGCCCTTCTTCCTCCTCACTCTCGTGCGTCTGCTCGTGTTCCTGCGGCCGCGCCATTGTCGACCTCTTCGACGGTGAAGCCACAGTTCCCCGGCTCCGTCGTCCTCATCGCCGCGCGCTTGCTCCGGTGCCGCCGCTGGTGAGTTTTCTTACGGTCCCCTTGCTAGGCTCCCTCCTAGACGCTTCCATTGTTTTCCAGATTTCCTGGGCGGCTCTTTTCCGCTTCACCGCCGCCTCCGCCTAGAATCACGACGGGGCACTGCGCCTCTAAGCCCTGCTCCGCCGTTAGTTCCTCTTCCGTAGGTTCCTCCGGAGATCCTATGTCGAGTTCAGTTAGCGGCGCGTTAGTTGAGGACGACGACGTAGCGTCTGGTCCAGAGCGGGGCTCCTGGCAGGGTTCCTCCGTCACTCGGCGTGAGATCGAGTGGCTAATCAGGACTCGCCGGATTCCTGCCGAGGTAAGCTGTCGCTTACCCGACAGCGAATCTTCCCTCGTACTCAACAACGGCGAATATGTCGTCTTTATGTCTCACTTTGATCGGGGTTTCGGTCTTCCCCTTAGCGATTTCGCTAGGGAATTTCTTGATTACTTCGGCCTTCATCCGCATCATCTTCCGGCTAATGCCATCGCCTCCTTATCTGCTTTTATCTCGGCCTCGGAAGGATACTTTGGCCTTTGGCCGTCTGTGCATGTATGGTCTAAATTCTTCCAGATCCGTTCTAACGTCGTTCCAGACAAATCCCTTCACCCCTCTAAGAAGTTGCTTACTTAGTGTGGGGCCGGGGCCATCACTCCTCGGAGAAAATCCGAGTTTCCTCGTGTTGCTGGTCTCGAATCTTGCAAAAAAGTGGCATAGAACGTTTTTCTATGTCAAGAATACTAGAAAGGAAGACAAGATTCGACTCCCTGCTTTCTCCATCGACCCCCCTTCAAAGAGGAACTGTACCTACAACCCCAGGAAGAGCCATGCTCTGGCCGAGGCCTTTGAGATTCGGCTGAGGAGTTGATCCGCGCTGGGCTACGCGGCGAGGATCTGATGACCACCTTCGTCAGCACCCGAATCCGCCCTTTCCAGCATCGCACGCACACACTTTGTTACATGAGAGGTCCCCTCGATCCCAACCGAGTCTCAACGGTCGAGCTCGATAATTATCTTATTTTCAAGCGTGTCCGAGCTATCTTCA
This sequence comes from Avena insularis, assembly GCA_023614405.1. Lineage (NCBI taxonomy): Eukaryota > Viridiplantae > Streptophyta > Magnoliopsida > Poales > Poaceae > Avena > Avena insularis. Next base: position 20,150,067 of record CM042689.1, on the reverse strand, counting down.
AGACAGATATGCCGAATCTTGGACTGGGGATCAAGCCGCTCACCCATGGAATCCCTCCCGAGGTAAGTTCACACATTTATGTTCCGCCCCGTAGTTGCGTTTGTGATTCCTTTTGATAATTTCTCTTTGTCTCTTTTCTTGCAGAGATTTGCGGAGCAAAAGATCGAGGATGCCGAGGTCCTATCCCTCCCGTGGACCGCAGATCGGAACACCCCGGACAACGGGGAGCCTGATTCGGAGGAGTTTGTCCCCAAGTCAGACATTGCTCCGGCTCGCGCCCGTGGCAAGACCTCGGCTCACGGGGAGGAAGGTGATTCGGACAACGTCCAAATTCTTGAGGTAGTCGCCGCAATGCCTATCTCTTATGCATTTTCGGCTTCTACTTCCCCAGCTAATCAGGCCGGTCAGGTGCACGACACCGAGCCTCTCGCCTCCCAACCTCCTGCTACCTCGAGGAAGCGTGCCGCTCCAACAGGTGCCTCTGAAGCCGCTCCCAAGAAGCAAACTAAAAAGTCATCCCAGCACCTTCCGAAGCGTAAAACTATGCCCGAAGTTACTGGGTACGCTCATTTTCATTTGTATTTCTTGTTTCTCTTTTTCTGTCTTTTGATTTGACTTTCTATGCTTTTGCAGCGCTCCTCTTTCTGTTAAGACCAATGGTCCAAGCATGACGAGTCATACAACTCGACTGCCTTCTCCTCCGCCTCCTGAAGATACCAGAGTTCCTAGTCCTGCTCGCGTGGACTCTCCTCCTGCTCCGAGTCAAACATCACCTCGACAAGATGCACCCGTGGTTTCTGTTGCTGATGCCAACGTAACTCGGACAGTAGATCCTCCTACCGAACCCGCTGCCCCCGTCGTGAACCCCGGAGTTTCCCCCGAGACTCCTTTGGCCCCCACAGTTTCAACCGCAACTCCAACTCCAGCCGAGGATATCACCATCTCGGCGCCCTCAGAAACTATAGTTCCTCCTGTTTCCAAGGACGCCACCCCTAGTGCCGAGGTAACAGCTCCTGCTGACGCCTCTTCTAAGGCTAAGAAGGTCATCGTCACCAAACCTCCCTCATCTCAGAAAGGACTTGCCAGCTCTTCTCAACCTACGATTGATGATGCGCTCCGCAAGGGGGTTTCCTCTGCTAAGACCGTTGTCACCCCGGCCGCTGATACTCAGCTCACTCTCCACAAGAGTCCCGCGGAGGCGGTGGTTACCCAACGCGTCCGAGGTAAAGTCCTGACTCGTACTGAGAGTGGGAACAGCCTCGGCTCCTTGGTTGAGTATGCCAATAATTGGAACGCTGCTGATCAGCTCGAGGGCAATCCAAGCAGTCAGCCATTTCAACTTTCCGACATCAGCAGTCGCTTGCATCTGGCTGCCAAGATCGTGCTTGACAGCGATAAGATGAACAAGGTAATTGTTTTTATTGACATTTGATTAGTTATTCGAATGATATTATATATACTCTAGTCCCCGAAGCTTGCAACCGAATAACTTGTTATTCGTTTGGAAGCTTTATTAGGCTTTGATTGATTCGGATCTGTCTTAGTGTTCGAATATCCAGTCACCTAGATCCGAGTTATGCTTTGCTTGATTCGGATCTGTCTTAGTGTTCGAATATCCAGCCACCTAGAGCCGATTAAGCTTTGCTTGATTCGTATCTGTCTTAGCTTCGAATATCCAGCCACCTAGATCCGAGTTAAGCTTTGCTTGATTCGGATCTGTCTTAGCTTCGAATATCCAGCCACCTAGATCCGAGTTAATCTTTGCTTGATTCGGATCTGTCTTAGCTTCGAATATCCAGCCACCTAGATCCGAGTTAAGCTTTGCTTGATTCGGATCTGTCTTAGCTTCGAATATCCAGCCACCTAGATCCGAGTTAAGCTTTGCTTGATTCGGATCTGTCTTAACTTTGAATATCCAGCCACCTAGATCCGAGTTAAGCTTTGCTTGATTCAGATCTGTCTTAGCTTCGAATATCTCACTGCAATTTATTTTGTCGCTTAGGTTGCCCATGATCGGCGGACGGCCGAATTCCAAAGGCTGCTTTTCGCACACAAGAAATTGCAAGAGAAATATGAGAAAGTTGTTCCCGTGGTGAAGAAAGCTGGTAATTTAACGAACTTTTGTATTGTCCCTAAAGCTCTTAATATTTTCGACTTGAGGTGTTAGCTCATTTTGCTGGTAAACAGGTAATATCAACAATCTTAATATCCGTCTTGAGAAGAAAGTCAAGGCCCTGGAAGGTTAGTTATCCTTTCTCTTTACTGATTCCCATTCGAGATTTATCTCGGGTTTCTTATAACCTTCTGGCTTTGGTATAGCCGAGTTACAAACTCTTGCAGCGTCACATCAAGAATGCATACCCATGCCTGATATGATGCTGCATTTTTTAGAACAAGCCGCTACTCATTCGGCGTAGCTGAAAGAGAAAGATGACGAGATAATTCGCTTGCGCGACGAGGTGGAGTCCCTCAAGCTTTCTCAGAAATCTGAGTTAGAGAAAGTTGATCAGGAGTTCTCCAAAGAGAAGAATCGGCTAAGTCTGCAATTGCAGAAGGATAAAGAACTCCTCGAGGCTGCCGAACTTAAGACACGGACGATGAGCGAGGAAATCACTCGCTTTGAGAAGACCAAGGTTGATTGGGCTCAAGATCTTCAGAAAATGTTGAGCTATATTCATCGTAAGTCTCTGACCATGGCCGAGTTATCTTCTTCTCTTTCTTACTTTGGCCTGATATACTTTTATTTTGCGTAGACCATTTTCCGGAAGCTAGGCCCATGAGCTCTAGAGCGGTGATTAATGCTTGCGTGCACCGAGGTGTCCCCACAGATGCGAGCCTAGAATACTCGATGGAAGACTTCTTGGTTGTCGTTGGCGCTGCCACTGGTCCGATGAAGATTATGGGAAGGGATTTGGTTCAGGCAGCCATTCGGGCCTACCATGTTCTCTGGCCGAATACTTCTGGAACTCCTGATATTGATGAGATCAAGATACTGGTGGAAAGATTAATGGCATCCCAGAACCAGTTAAATCTCTGGAGGGAATCCGCTGGACGGGATGGTGCTGATATGGCGCTCACAGTCATTATGTCTTGGTACGAGGATATTTCGCTCGATACCTTGATAAACTTGTGCACTGGCTCCCGTTGGGTTGAGGATCCAGAATTCATCGCTCACTGCCAAGCTCGTGCCTTCCAACTTGTTGAGTATGCTGATGTGCATAACTGGATTGAAGGGTCGAGTTTTCTTCCCAACCCAGCGGATGACGTCGAAGTCGAAGATTCCTCTGATAATAGTTCGGCCGATCAGGACGAGGGTGAGAGCGACTCGGACAACTCTGGTGATTCCAGCGCCATCTTGGATGGGGAGGGCGATGCGTGATCATCTTCCAAAGGGACTGGGCACTCTCAAGGTCAACCTAACGTTTCTCAACAGCCTCGGGCTTCCCTCGAAGTCGCTATTGCTTCTGTGGAGGGCTAAGTAACTTCGGCCAAGGTGCCGTCTACCTCGGAGCGCCTAGTGCCTAACCAAGTCGCTGCCCCTTAGGTTCAAAAAACTTTAAGTTATTTCCTATACCCGGTATGTCGGGCGTATGATGTGTGTGAAACAATTGTCCGACTTTCTGTGTGGTATGAACCCTTTTTGCCTTTTGCCGCTGAGGCACATATGATGGTGATCGTTAATAGTCTGTCTAAACAGATCTTGTTGGTTTAAATCTTTGCTTTGGTGGCCTTCAATCTCATAAGTTCGGATCGTGTGTTTTCATTTCACCCACCTTAGTTCGGCGTTTAATACTGCCTGGCCTTTATAAATTCGACGGCTCAACCATTGTGTTCTTGATCTCTATCCGAGCTATAAATCTCGAAGCCCATATTTGAGGAAAGCGAAATAATATTGTTCAAGGTAGCTTCTGACCTATCGTTCGGGGTGCCGAAGTTTAATACCCATTTTTGTAATAGGAGACAATCATGGGGAAATTCCCTAGTCGGTGCACTAGAAATCAAGGTTTTAATGCCTAATTCGAGATAAGGGATAATATGTCATAGTCCTCGAGTTCCCTGCTCGAGGTCCTGAAACTTAACACATAATTCAGGAATAAAAAATAACGTTAAGGTCCCCTGTCACTGCTCAAAGTGCATAACTCAAAGTGCCGAGGTTTAGTACATACCTCAAAATGTGAAACAATATAGGGCAGTCCCCGAGTTACTGCTCAAGGTGCCGAGGTTTAATACATCACTCAAAATGCGAAATAACATGGGGCAGTACCTGAGTCATTGCTCAAGGTGCCGAGGTTTAATACATAACCCAAAATGATAAATAACAAAGGGCAGTCCCCGAGTCACTGCTCAAGGTGCCGAGGTTTAATACATAGTCGATACTTCGACTTGAAGCGTCACATTACAACGTATCATAGATGACTCCTACGAGTAAAATGGACGAAGTAAAGCTATGTTCCATGGTCTTTTCGATTCTTCGCCGGCTTTGTTTGCCTTGTTCTTTTCTGGTGATTGAGCATCAATTAGGTAATATGCATCATTGTGCAGTGCTTTGCTCACGATGAATGGTCCCTCCCATGGGGGTGATAGTTTGTGCATGCCGGTTGTGCGTTGCACTAGCCGAAGAACCAAATCTCCTTCTTTAAACACTCTTGGATTGACTTTCTTGATGTGATATCGTCGTAAGTCTTGCTGATAAATAGCTGATCTTGATAGTGCCAACTACCTGGCTTCTTCTAGCAGATCGACATCATCTTGCCGAGCTACCTCATTTACCTCAGCGGTTGTATACTGGGTAACTCTTGGCGAGTCATGTATTATGTAGGCTGGAAGCACGGCTTCTGCTCCATATACCAGAAAAAATGGGGTATACCCTGTTGACCTGTTTGGGGGTAGTTCTGAGGCTCCATAGTACTGCTGGTAGTTCCTCGATCTAGCACCCTGTCGACCTTTGCAGTGGTTCGACGAGTCGGGGTTTTATTCCGGACAATACTAGTCCATTAGATCTTTCTACTTGCCCATTAGATGCTGGGTGAGCCACCGAGGCGACATCTAGTCTTATGTGTTTTTCTTGGCAGAATCTAGCAAAGGCCCCTTCAGCAAAGTTTGTGCCATTGTCTGTAATAACACTGTGTGGGTAACCATATCTCAAGATAATATCTTTGAGGAATTTTACTGTTGTTGGTCCATCACATTTTTTTATCGGTTTCACTTCAATCCACTTTGTGAATTTGTCGACCATGACTAAAATGTGGGTCATCCCGCCCCGGGCCGGCTTGAATGGTCCCACCATATCTAAGCACCATACAGAAAACAGCCAAGTAATTGGTATCGTCTTTAACTCGGACGATGGCATATGTATCTTGCTGGCATATCTCTGGCAACCATTACATTTTTCCACCAATTATTTGGCCTCTTTCAACGCTGTTGGCCAATAAAATCCATGCCTGAATGCTTTGGCCACTAAAGCTCTGGACGAGGCGTGATGCCCGCATTCTCCTTGATGTATATCTAGGAGAATCTCCTGGCCTTCCGCCGAATCCACACATCTTTGCAGCACTCATGTGACGCTCCTTTTATACAGCTCATTGTTTATAATTGTATAAGCTTTAGCTCTTCTCACTGTCTGTCTAGCCAGTACCTCGTTATTCGGCAAAGTCGCATCCTTAAGGAAGGAAAATATGGGTTGCGATGTTGGCATGATTTTCTCTGGGATAATTTCACTATCTATTTCCATATTTTCCGCCGACATAACCACCCCGGATTTTTCCATATCCATCCGTGCATCGGCCGGGTTCACTTTCGGGAACTCTGGGTTACATTCTTTGTCAACTTCCATCGGCAAACTATCTTCTCTTGATTTCGCCAGAATAAAGATGGATTCGGACTCTGGTGATGGTGTTATTGATGGTTTTCTCAGGTGCTCTAGAGCGATACCCGGGGGAATTGATTGCCTGGTTGATCCGAGTTTTGACAGTTTTGATACCCAGGTGCTCTAGAGCGATACCCGGGGGAAGTATCCACTGAGTTTTTGCACATGGAATCTATATAAGGCCATATTCGCATCTAGCGCATCCCAATTGCCTAATACTTGTTGTACTACTAGATCTGAATCTCCGTAGCATAAGATCCGGCGTATCCCAATCTCTTTTGCCACCTTCAATCCATGGACGAGTGCTTCGTACTCGGATACATTGTTTGATGCGGCAAAATGTATTTGCAGCACATATTTTAGCTGATCTCTTTTTGGCGAGGTTAACACTATCCCTGTCCCCAAGCCATTCCTCAGCTTGGAACCGTTGAAGTGCATTGTCCAATAATTCAGATCTGGTAATGGTGGCTCATATTGTACCTCGGCCCAATCCACAAGTCGGCCACAGCCTGAGATTTGATTGCATCTCGCCTATCGAATTGCGGAGCGTAAGGTGAAAATTCAATTGCCCATTTTGCTATTCGGCCGCTTGCATCTTTGTTGCTCAATATGTCAGCTATGGGCGCTTCACAGATCACTCTGATCGGGTGTTCTTCGAAGTAATGTTTTAGTTTCTTCGCCGACATGTATACTCCATATGCCATCTTCTGGTAATGTGGGTAATTTTGTTTCGAGGCTAATAGTAACTCGCTTAGGTAATATACTGACCTTTGTACTGATTTATCATTTTCAATTCGTTCCACAACGATCACCGCACTTACCACTCTGTTTGTGGCGGCTATGTAAAGTAACATAGGCTCTTTTGACAATGGAGAGGCCAGGATTGGTGCTGTGACCAACATCCTTTTCAGTTCATGAAATGCATTATCTGCTTGTGGTGTCCAAATGAACTTATCAGATTTTTTCATCAGTTGATATAGTGATAATGCTTTCTCTCCCAGCCGACATACAAATCGGCTAAGCGAGGCCAGGCAACCAGTGAATTTCTGTACGTCATTTAGACATCTTGGCAATTCCATCCTTTCTACCGCTCTTATCTTAGTTGGATTGGCTTCTATACCTCGGCTGGATACGAGAAAACCTAGTAGTTTCCCAGCTGGTACACCGAAGGTGCATTTTTCCGGGTTAAGTTTCATTCGGAACCTTCTCAAGTTCACAAATGTCTACCGAATATCATCCAGTAGCATTTTACTCTCCTTGGTTTTGATAACCACATCGTCTACATATACTTGTACATTTTTCCCTATTTGGTCATGTAGACATTTTTGCATACATCTCTGATATGTTGCCCCTGCGTTACGCAGGCCGAATGGCATGGTGCAATAGCAATAAGCCCCGTACGGGGTAATGAACGCAGTCTTTATTTGATCAGTCGGATTTAACGGTATCTGGTGGAAACCAGAATACACGTCTACAAATGTTAACAGCTCACAACCAGGGGTCGAATCAATGACTTGGTCTATTCTAGGTAAAGGAAAAGGATCTGTGGGACACGCCTTGTTCAGGTTCGTGTAATCAATACACATTTGCCATACGACGGCTACATTTGGATCAACCTTTTTCTTTTCTACTAACACCGGGTTTGATAGCCAATCTGGATAAAGCACTTCCATGATGAACCCGGCCGCAAGGAGCCGAGCTATCTCATCTCCTATTATTTTTCTCCTGTCTTCGGCGAAACGGCGGAGAGGTTGCTTCACCGGCCTTGCTCCTGGCCTTACATGCAGAGAGTGCTCAACCAACTCCCTCGGCACCCCTTGCAGGTCTTGAGTTGACCATGCAAAGATGTCCCGATTCTCACGGAGGAAGTTGGTGAGCTCGCCTTCCTATTTGGCATCTAGGCCGTGAAGGGGTTCGTAGCATGGAAAACAAAAAAATTCTACCGCATGAACACACAATCAAGATCTAATCTATGATCAAGCCAAGATCTATCTACTAGATTGTAGCAACGAGTCAGTAGAGTACACACCCTCGAAGATCCAAAACGGTTAACGAGAGCAGATTCTCGTGGGTGATGTAGTCGTACACTTCCGATCTCAAGATCGCGTAGACGATCCTTCCAAAGGCCATGCGTTAAGCGCTCCGCAATCGGTCACATCGTTAAATTTTCGATGAAGACCTTCCTCTCCCTTGTTCCAGCAGGCAGCGGAGGTTGTAGCACTCTCCTCGCGATTCCGGCAGCACGACGGCGTGGTACCGTAAATACAGGGGAGATCTCGCAGGGCTTCGCCTTAAGCCAGAGCGAGTATGGTGGACTATGAGAGAGCCCTCGGTGATCTAGGGTTTAGACGCACCAAGGAGAGGGAGCAAGGCTGGCGGCTAGGGCAAGAGGGGATCCCCAACTCGGCGACTTGGCAAACCCTAGGAGGCGGCGGCGACAATGGTGGAGGCCGACGGCTAGGGTTTAGGTTTAGAGGGGCAAGGTGTGTGCTCTTGGAGGGGCAGCCCTGCCCCTCCTTATATAGGTGGAGGGGTGCGCCAAGGGGAGGGGAGTCCCTCCCCAACTCGGTCTCCAAGTGGGCCGGCGGTGGAGGGAGGGAACTCCTCCCCAAGTAGGTTTCCTACTCTCCCTCCACCTCACAAAATAGCCGTTTGACTTCAAATTGGCGTTTGACTTTTCAAACTAGGATTTGATTAAACCCTTTATTTTGTTCAGCGATGACACCTAGTACATGATGCAATCATTCCAACTTGTTATGACACATTCATGTACCCTTCCCCTCCGGAGTGCCGGACATTCAGGAACCTTCTAGAACATTCCCGATGAAAACACCGGAACCATTCTCCAACCCCGAAACAGGACTTTCCTTATATGAATCTTATTCTCCGGACCATTCCGGATCTCCTCGTGATATCCTGGATCCCATCCGAACTCCGAACAACATTCGGTCTCTTACTCATCATTCCATAACTACTCAACAACATCGAATCCTTAAGTGTGTCTCCCTACGGTTCGTGAATTATGCGGACATGACCGAGACAATTCTCCGATCAATAACCAATAGAGGAATCTGGAAATTCATATGGCTCCCACATATTTCTACGATTACCTAGCGATCGAATGAACCACTTACATACGATACCAATTTCCCTTTGTCTCACGATAGTTTACTTATCCGAGGTTATGATCGTCGGTATCTCTACATACCTAGTTCAACCTCGTTACTGATAAGTACTCTTTTCTCGTTCCCGTGATATGTGATCCCTTGTGCGCCAGTGACATGCTTGCAAGCTAATTGGATGACATTCCACCGAGAGGGCCCAGAGTATATCTATCCGTCATATGGATGGATAAATCCCACTCTTGATCCATGTGTCTCAACCAATACTTTCCGAACACTCAATGCCACCTTTATAGCCACCCAGTTACGGTGTGGTGTTTGATGTCATCAAAGCATCCTTCCGGTGAAGGTGATATGCATGATCTCATGGTCGAAGGAATTAGGTTACTATGTATCAGAAAGCTTATAGCAAATGAACTATATTAAATGACTTGATCTTTATGCTACGCTTAACTATAGGAGTATGTCCATCACATCATTCTCCTAATGATATGACCCTGTTGTTAATAAGATCTCTATGTTCATGATCAGGAAACCATGATCATATATTAACCAACAAGCTAGTTTAACAAGAGGCTTTACTAGGGACTCTTTTATGTTTACAAATCACACAAGTATTAATGTTTCCGGTTAATACAATTATAGCATGGTATGTAAACATTTATCGTAAGTATGAAGATATGATAATAACCACTTTATTATTGCCTCTTGGGTACATCTCCAACAGTCTCCCACTTGCACTAGAGTCAATAATCTAGTTTCAAACCTTTGTGTATTCAACACCTATGGCTTTCTAGTGTCGTATGTACACGATTGCTAGTGGTCAACTGATCTCCGGATCTGACACTTCTAGGTCCATGTGTAAATGCATGTCTTTGCGTCTCCACGCATCACTCATTCTCTAATGAGATGGCTTCGTACAAATTTGGTCCTTTGGTGTGACCTTTAGTTCTTTGGGGTTAAAACATGTTGATAATATTGTCGTACAATATATCTTCATAGTATTATCCCTGCTTTGAACTACACCTAGTTTGATAACAAACTACTTGACACAAATGCCCTCTTTTGCTGCTATTATAGCAGTCATATACTTAGCCTTTTGTTGTAGTATCTGTCATTTCTTAACTTTGGAACTCATCAAATTCATTAGGAACTTTACTTTCCATCATGGTTTAAATTGAGATAAACTTAATTTGTACTTTGTGACAAAACTAGTATCAATGTAGTACTTTTACAATGAACTAACCATCTATTTGTCATTTCTACGAAACAATATATTCTTAGTTCTTCCAAAAGATCATAAGAATATCCTTGCTATTGTCCAATGATCATCTTATGAATCATTCTGGTATATGCTCACATCATTTAGAGCATAGGACATATCTAGATTTGTACATATCACAGCATGATTGATATAAATACTCTTTATGATTTCATACATCAAGTATCAATCTATACTTGAATCTTTGTTTCACTTACCAAGTGTCAATACACTTGAATATATCATCAATATTTAACTTATTCAATCCTTTCTGTGCAACAAGAACCTTTCTTGTAGTGTCTATATTGAACTCATTCAATACATCATCTATGTACTCTCGGCACAACCATATCAGCGTCTATTGATGCCAAATATTTGAGTTTTGCCTAAGTCTTTCATCAAAATGAAATTCTTAATATGTGTTAATAAAAGATACATCATTTCCAATCAACAATATGTCTTCCACATAATGTATTAGAAACATATCTTAGCGCTCCCACTTAATTTCTTGCAAATGCAAGCATCTTCATTGTCTCCGATGAAATTAAACTCTTTTAACAGTTTCATCATAGTGAAGATTCCAACTCCGCGATGCTTATTTCAACCATTGAAGTTTGCATATGCTTTTAGCATCCTTTGAATTAACAAAACCCTTTGGACTGTGTTATGCATACGTCCTAGGTAACAATTCTATTAGAAGAACTTGTTTTGTTTATTCAACTACCACATAACAAAATTATATGTAGTGGTTGCTACATTAATCCGTCTAGACTAAATATCGCTATGAAAGATCAAATCTTGTCATAGTCAACCTTTGAACATTGTTGTGAACTCTTTCCCAACATGTCGACTATTTCATAGATGTGCAACATCCATGTCTATTTATTTATAGATCCAAACACAACTGTAAGGTCTTACACCTTTCTCGAGGGTCCTTCAAGTTTAAAACTTGATTTCTCGTGTATGGAACTATCACGGATTTTATGGCTTCAATCCATTTTATGGAGTCAGTGCCCATCATCGCTTCTTTGCATGTAGTACGTTCATTATTCTCAAATAATGATTCAACCCTCAAATCTTGGTATTTGATTGTTTACTCGACCTACTTGGTTCAATAGAAACTTTGACCTTCGTAACCACAACCTTTGAGGCACGTGAGCCATGAGCATTATTCTTTGCCTCCTAACACTTTTCTTTCGCCAAGTAACTTTGCACATATAGCTAAGGTTCTTTTAACCTTATCAAAGTTCTATTGTCCTCCCACTTATCTTTTCACGAAAAATTCCTTCTCAAAGAAACTTGACATTCTAAGTGACAAACACTTTTGTCTCCAATGTTATGGAGGATTACTTAACAGTTATTCGAAATAACATACAAAGGCAGGTTCATCCGACTTTGGTTGTAAACATCTTTCTTATGCACAGCATACCAATGTTTAAGAAAGGACAACTTGGGTTTTATCCCAAACCATAACTTTATATGGTGTCATTTCAACGGATTATGATGGAGCTCTCTTTAGTGGAAAAACGGTAGTCTCTAAAGCTTTTAATCTTTAAAATATAATGGCAGTTTTATGAATTATACCTTCGATCTTACCATGTAAAACAAGGTTTAATTACATATCTCGAATGCTCCATACTCTTTTGGTGTTTCGGGATATGCAAATTCACGGAACGATTCCTTTAAATCTTAGGTATTATGCTAAACTTGTAACTCAAATATCTTCCTTTATGATCTTATCATAAACTATTTATATTCTTGTTACAATGATTTTGCACTTCATCTTGAAAGTCTTTGAACTTTTCAAATGTTTCACACTTCATCCTTATTAAGTAAATATTCATATATTCACTCAAATTTTTGGAGAAAGCATATGAAGTTGAAATCCATCGCTCTTGACTACACGTAATGGACTTCGTACAACAATATGTACAAGTTCAAATAAGCTAGTCATTCGATCCCTTTTGGCCTATGAACGAAGTTTTAATTATCTCTAGGAAAGTTTCACAAGCGTCATGTGATAAAAAATCAAAAGACTCCAAAATTCCATCCACATGGAGTTTCTTCATGTTTCCTTTCCAATATAATTTAAACGGCGATGTCACTTCCTAAGTGATCTTTCAATCAATTTGTCTTTCGACATTTTTAGCACTAGATTTATGGATGTGATTTCTCCAACGAGATTTGTGAATCATCCATCTTTTATGGATTACGGAAATTATTTGAACAACCCTTTTGTTCTCATAATACCTGATAAAACAAATCTTGAAGGCAAGCTTTGATGTTTAATGAGCAACATAATAACCCTTTATTTGTTCTTGATGAACATCATCACATATTCTTTTGCTAGTTACTTAGGCCATTGTAGTTCATGAATTGTGTTGTTTCGTATGACGATTCACACCAACAAATTCAGTATCAAATACTTAAGAACCACATTGTTTAATAAGCAAAGAATATAGCCATAATATGTATATCATCTATATACTTAAACTGAACAATTCTAGTCTTTTCTTTTCTGCCATATATTTATGAGATTCTCTTTCAGTATTTCCTTTTCTGTTTGAAAGAATCTACCAACATCAACAGTGGAGTCATACATATGACACATAGTTCAAAGCGTGTAAAATTAAATACCAATGTCTTTGGACTTGCACTTTGAAGTAGATCACCATCATCAAATGTTTGGTGTGCTTTCAAATTCCATTCTTTAGTAATCTCTTGGTGTGGTAAATATTTTACCTACATCAAATATTCACCCTTATCATGGAATTATTCATGATCAAGCTACTTTTAGCTTATAAAGATGAATCGCGAGTATAATGTTGCTCTCCAAAACCTTTTGGTGGATTAGGACAACTAGTATCTCCAACCCTTTGCAAATTCTCATCAAATATGAGAACATGACTTTTGCCATATTATACTCTATCATGTTGCAACCAAAACTTCGTTTCAGATATCACAATATCTTCCACACATCATGGTTTCTGAAACAACTCTTTCAGATCCTAGATAACCTTGATATTAAGACAGTTCTTTGAATATCAAGAATCATGGAGACAAACATGATACTCATACACTAACTCTTGGAATTTTCACTCTCGATTTAATACCAGTTATTAAACTTCATGGAGTAACCGGAACTTACTGAAAGTTTTCAATAGGAATTTTAAACTTTAGATTAACACTTCAAAACAATACGATACTAGTTCGTAAAGTAACTAACCAGAATTCTATAGTTCTATCATCTCAATTATAACTAAGCGTGAGGTGGTAAACGGATGCTAATGACTACAACAATTATGCAAATTCACTTTGATTTAGTTTATGATAAATAGTGTTCAACTTTTAATCATATTGCTGTTGAACTCCCACTCAAAACAATATCCCTCACATTGTTTTAGTGATCACACGAACCAAATCCACCACATCAAAACCGATCATCACGAGAGTTGATGTAGCTTCAATGGCGAACAATCAACATGTTCATCATATCTACTATATGGCTCATGCTTTACCTTTCGGTGATCCGTGTTCCGAGACCATGTCTGTACATGCTAGGCTCGTCAAGATCAAACCTTAGCTTCCGCATGAGCAAATCTGGCTTGCTCACGTTGTATACACTCGCAGAATCTAACACACCCGATCATCACGTGGTGCTTCGAAACAACAAGCTTTAGCAACGGTGCTTACTAAGGATGAACACTTTAAAACTTGAAATTGTGTGCTTGAGGGATCATCTTATAATGCTACCGTCGTGAACTAAGCAATACAAGATGCATAAAAGGATTAACATCACATGCAATTCATAATATGTGATATGATATGGCCTTTCTTCTTTGTGCTTCCGATCTCCATCTTCAAGAACGAACATGATCTCCATCATCACCGGCATTGCATCAAGGTCAATGACGCCGCTCCATGGTTGTCGTCCACCAGCTTCAACTATTACAACTACTTTGAATAGACACGCGGGTCTTAACAGAATTTAAAGACACCCATATGGCTCCTGCCGGTTGCCAACTTACAATAAGGAACATTGCATACATAAAATATAATCACAATCATGGCCATATCACATCACAGCACACCCCTGCAAAACAAAGTTAGATGCCTCTAATTTTCTTTGCATGTTTTACGTGGTTTGGGGCTTTCAATAAGTGTCGTTCTAACTTACGAACAAGAACCACAACATTGATACTAGTATTGTCAATCACCTGTTGTAAATTGAATCTTAACTATGTTGGGAGAAACAAGCACCCGCAAAGCCACTTATGCAATACTATTTGCATGTCAAGCGTGGAGCAAGTCTCATGAACGATGTCATGTAAGGTTAGCCCGGGCCGCTTCATCCCACCATCCCGCAAGATGCAAAGTACACAAGAAGCAATCGACAACAAAAGCATAAACGCCCACAATGACCATTGTGTTCTACTCGTGCAACAGATCTACATATAGACACGGCTCTGATACCACTGAAGGGGTTCGTAGCATGGAAAACAAAAAATTTCTACCGCATGAACACACAATCAATATCTAATCTATGTTCAAGCCAAGATCTATCTACTAGATTGTAGCAATGAGTCAGTAGAGTACTAACCCTCGAAGATCCAAAACGGTTAACGAGAGCAGATTCTCGTGGGTGATGTAGTCGTACACTTCCGATCTCAAGATCGCGTAGACGATCCTTCCAGCGCTATGTTCCGGCAGCGCTTCCGCAGTCGGTCACGTTTATCGATGAAGACCTTCCTCTCTCTTGTTCCAGCAGGCGGAGGTTGTAGCACTCTCCTCATGATTACGGCAAAACGACGCGTGGTACCGAAGTAGAGGAGATCTCGCAGGGCTTCGCCTTAAGCCGGAGCGAGTATGGTGGACTATGAGAGAGCCCTCGGTGATCTAGGGTTTAGACGCACCAAGGAGAGGGAGCAAGGCCGGCGGCTAGGGAAAGAGGGGAGCCCTAACTCGGCGACTTGCAAACCCTAGGAGGCGGCGGCGACAATGGTGGAGGCCGGCGGCTAGGGTTTAGGTTTAGAGGGGCAAGGTGTGTGCTCTTGGAGGGGCAGCCCTGCCCCTCCTTATATAGGTGGAGGGGTGCGCCAAGGGGAGGGGAGTCCCTCCCTAACTCGGTCTCCAAGTGGGCCGGTGGTGGAGGGAGGGAACTCCTCCCCAAGTAGGTTTCCTACTCTCCCTCCACCTCACAAAATAGCCGTTTGACTTTTCAAATTGGCATTTGACTTTTCAAACTAGGATTTGATTAAACCCTTTATTTTGTTCAGCGATGACACCTAGTACATGATGCAATCATTCCAACTTGTTATGACACATTCATGTACCCTTCCCCTCCGGAGTGTCGGACATTCAGGAACCTTCTAGAACATGCCCGATGAAAACACCGGAACCATTCTCCAACCCTGAAACAGGACTTTCCTTATATGAATCTTATTCTCCGGACCATTCCGGATCTCCTCGTGATATCCCGGATCCCATCCGGGACTCCGAACAACATTCGGTCTCTTACTCATCATTCCATAACTACTCAACAACATCGAATCCTTAAGTGTGTCTCCCTACGGTTCGTGAATTATGCGGACATGACCGAGACACTTCTCCGATCAATAACCAATAGAGGAATCTGGAAATTCATATGGCTCCCACATATTTCTACGATTACTTTGCGATCGAATGAACCACTTACATACGATACCAATTTCCCTTTGTCTCACGATAGTTTACTTATCCGAGGTTATGATCGTCGGTATCTCTACATACCTAGTTCAACCTCGTTACTGATAAGTACTCTTTTCTCGTTCCCATGATATGTGATCCCTTGTGATCCAGTCACATGCTTGCAAGCTAATTGGATGACATTCCACCGAGAGGGCCCAGAGTATATCTATCCGTCATATGGATGGACAAATCCCACTCTTGATCCATGTGTCTCAACCAATACTTTCCGAACACTCAATGCCACCTTTATAGCCACCCAGTTACGGTGTGGTGTTTGATGTCATCAAAGCATCCTTCCGGTGAAGGTGATATGCATGATCTCATGGTCGAAGGAATTAGGCTACTTGAAGGGAATATGCCCTAAGAGGCAATAATAAAGTGTTTATTATGTGTATTCCAAGTATATGATAGATGTTTATTTTACATGCTATAATTGTATTAATACGGAAACATTAATATATGTGTGCTTAATAAACAAACAGAAAGTTCCTAGTTATGCCTCTCTCATAAACTAGCTCGTTGATTAACAAGATGATCAAGGTTTCCTGATCATGGACATTGGATGTTGTTAATAACGGGATCACAACATTAGTGTAATGGTGTGATGAACATTCATCCGAAGTATAGCATTACGATCAAAGTCATTGAGTTTATATTGCTATAACAACTTACAAAGTGATCCTAATCCTTAGACCATGAGATCATGTCAATCACTAACACCGGAAGAGTTTCTTGATAACATCAAACCTCACACCGTAACAGGGTGATTATAAAGATGGATTCAGAACTAATAAAGTGTTATGTTGAGCTCATGGATCGAGAGTGGAATTTTTTCATCCCGATGACGGATAGATATACTCTGAGCCTTCTCGGTGATATCACATTGATTAGCTTGCAAGCAAGTGATTTGATCACTAGAATGTTATATCACGGGAACGAGAAAAGAGTGCATGTCGGTAACAAGATCAAACTAGGTATGGAGATACCAATGATTGAATCTCGGACATGTAATATATCATGAAACAAAGGGATTAAGATACTAGCGTAAAAGGTTCCGACGATCAGAAGAAAGTCATCGTTGAATGTGTGGGAGTCAGTATGGGTCTCCAGATCCCGCTTCTGATTATTGATCCGAGAGGGGTCTCGATCATGTCCGCATTATTCACGAACCGTAGGGTGACACACTTAAGAGACATCGACATCCAATTGGAGCAAAAGTTTCATGCCGAAAGAATGAACAAGCGCATGAATTTATTTCACTAGATACCGAAACAGGTTTTCGGGTGAAATTTCATAAAGTGGTTATGCATGTGAAATGGAATTCTAGCAAGGGGTTATTTGTGAATGTTTGTCATTAAAGTAATTGACAAAATTCTGAATAAAATAAAAGAGTTTTATTTAATGAGAGTTTGCATTAAATTTGGTGGAAATTTAATGGGAATTTGAGTGGACTTTTGAGTGGAGGGAATTTAAAGGACTTTTGTGAGTGGAGTGTCCACCCACATGAAGAGGGGAGGGCAAGGGGGCAGCCCCATGCGCCGGCCACCACCTTGGGGTTCCCCCCCTCCTCCTATAAAAGGAGCCCCCCTCCTCACTTGTCTCTTACACCTCCTCGTGAAGGATCTCTCTCCCCCTCTAGAATTTATCCCCCATGGTCTCGGACTAGCGAGATACATGTTCCCGGTGGCTATTCGGCAAGAAAGAGTTGTGCTTCCGCTGCATCGCTGGAGCGAGGAGGCGGAGGTTGCCTAACGAGCGTGTGCGAGCATGGATGCGCTGCTGATTTGCGGCGCTAGGACTTCCTCTCGATCTTGAGATCGGCAAGAGATCGTCTACATCAACCACGAGTTGAACTCGTTAAGCTTTGTCGGTCTTCAAGGGTATGTTCTCTACGGATATACATCCTCCCGTTGTTTGTATCTAGTAGATAGATCTTGGTACATAGTTCCCATCGTAGGAAATTTTTTGTTTTCTATGCTGCGAACCCTACAGTGGTATCAGAGCCGGATCTATGCGTAGATACTTTACACGGGTAGTACACATATGAGTATGTGGGTGATGATGATCATGTTGTTGCTCCTTTGTTGTAATTTTGGATATTGGTGGCATAGTGGGATGAAGCGGCCCGGACAAACTTTACATGCCCTCGCACATGAGACCTATTCCACGCTTGACATGCAACTAGTTTGCATAAGTGGCTAGCGGGTGTCTGTCTCTCCTACTATAGTCAATATCTATTTTGCAAGCGAGTTGTCAACAATTTGGTTATCCTCGTTGTGGTTCATGTTCGTAGGTAAGAACGTTTCTATCTCGAAAGCCCTAAGCCACGTAAAACTTGCAATGGATAAATTAGAGGCGTCTAGTTTAGATTGTTGCTGGGCTAGTGTTATGATATGGTAGTGTTGTAAGTAGAAGTATGAGATGATACTCTTACAACACACATAGCGTGTAAACTCCATAGACCTTGGATTTACACATATAGGTATGATAGTGATCATACCACGATGCACATGATAGAGATCATCTGCGGGAAACATATCATTTCACTAATAAACATGTGATGTTTGATAGCATCTTATATTGCTTGTTTAGCGCTTTGTTAGCATAATAAGATGATCCCTCATTTAAATATCAAGATAAAAATGTGTTCTTCCTTTAGTATGCACCGATTATGTCTTCGTCGCTCCAAGACATCACGTGATGATCGGGTGTTCTTGGATCCACGACCATATTTCGGGTGTAAAACAGTTACACACGCGAATACTAAGGTTCTAACTTGGCGAGCCTAGCATGTACAGACATGGCCTCGGAACACGGACCGAAAGGTTAAGCATGAGTCATATAGTTGATATGATGCCCATTTGATGCTCGCCTTTGAAGCTACACCGACTCACGTGATGATCGGACTTGGTGTAGTGGATTTGGTTCATGTAATCACCAGAAAGGCACGAGGGATGTCGTTTTTGAGTGGGAGTTCATTTGTAATATGGATTAGTTGAACTCAATATATCATACAATTAGTCTAAACTTTACAAATTCTGTTGTAGATGGCACCACCTGCTTTTAATTTCAATGTGTTCATGGAGAAATAGAAACTAGCAATGAACGATAGCAACTTTACCGAATGGGCCATGAATTTGAGGATTCTCCTCTCTGCTGCACAAAAGAAATATGTGCTAGAAGCGCCATTAGGCCCCCCACCTTTAGATGATGCCCCTGACGAGGAGAAGAATGTCTATCAGACTCGTCAGGAGGACCACAACTTATTTCATTGCGGCATATTGTATGGGCTAGAGCCGGAACTTTGAAAGCGTTTCAAAAATGGCAATGCTTTTGATACAATGGGTGAGTTGAAAATGATTTTCGACACACATGCTGCTGTAGAGAGCTACAACGCTTCAGAAAAGTTCTTGTGTCCTTGGGAATATCGATTCCCATTGACTTAGGCATCCATCGTGTTCTGCAGTCTCTGCCACCTAGCTATCAGAGCTTTGTGATGAACTATAATATGCAAGGCATGAAGAAATCTCTCCCCGAGCTTCTGTCAATGCTTAAAACTGCAGAAGTGGAGATCAAAAAGGAACATCAAGTGTTGATGATCAATAGGACCACTGGTTTCAAGAAAGACAAGAAGGGAAAACGGAAGGGAAGTAAGGGCGGCAAGCCTGTTGCCGTGCCTAAAAAGAAACCCCGAGTTGGACCTAAGTCTGATACCGAGTGCTACTATTGTAAGGGATCGCCATCGAAGCACAACTGCCCCAAGTATCTGGCAGACAAGAAGGCCGGCAAGGCAAACAAAGGTATATATGATATACATGTTATTGATGTGTACTTGACTAGTCCTCGCAGTAGCACCTGGGTATTTGATACCGGTTAAGTTGCTAATATTTGTAACTCGAATCAGGGGTTGCGGAACAAGCGACCGCTAGCAAGGGGTGAGGTCAAGATGCGTGTCGGCAATGGATCAAGCATTGATGTGATCGCCGTCGGAACGCTGCCTCTCCACTTGCTGTCGGGATTAGTTATAAACTTGAATAATTGTTATCTGGTGCCTGCACTGAGCATGCACATTGTATCTGGATCGTGTTTGATGCGAAGTGGTTATTCATTTAAATCCGAGAACAATGGTTATTCCATTTATATGAATGAAATCTTTTATGGTCATGCACCGATGATGAATGGTTTATTTCTATTAGATCTCTATGATAATGTTACACATATTCATAATGTTGATGCTAAAAGGATTAAACTTAATGATGATATATCCGCATATATGTGGCACTGCCGTCTAGGTCATATTGGCGTTAAACGCATGAAGAAGCCACATTCGGATGGACTTTTGGAATCACTTGATTTTGAATCATTTGATACATGTGAGCCATGCCTTATGGGCAAGATGACTAGAACGCCGTTTTCCGGTTCAATGGAACAGGTGACAGATTTATTGGAAATCATACATTCTGATGTATGTGGTCCAATGAGTGTGTCGGCGCGAGGTGGATATCATTATTTTGTTACTTTCACGGATGATTTGAGTAGATACGGTTATATCTACTTGATGAAACACAAGTCTGAAACCTTTGAAAAGTTCAAGGAATTTCAGAATGAAGTGGAAAATCATCGTAATAGAAAGATCAAATTTCTACGGTCCGACCGTGGAGGTGAGTATCTAAGTTACGAGTTTAGCACTCACATAAAAGAGTGTGGAATTGTTTCACAACTCACGCCTGCTGGAACACCACAGCGAAATGGTGTGTCAGAACGTCGTAATCGTACTTTATTAGATATGGTTCGATCTATGATGTCTCTGACGGACTTGCCGTTGTCATTTTGGGGTTATGCACTAGAAACTGCTGTATTCACTTTAAATCGGGCACCATCTAAATCCGTTGAAAAGAGGCCGTATGAATTGTGGTTTGGAAACAAACCTAAGCTGTCTTTTCTTAAAGTTTGGGGATGTGACGTTTATGTAAAGAAACTTCAACCAGAAAAACTCGAACCCAAAGCGGAAAAATGCGTCTTCATAGGATACCCTAAGGAAACTATTGGGTATTCCTTCTATCACAGATCCGAGGGCAAGGTTTTTGTTGCCAAGAATGGATCCTTTCTAGAGAAAGAGTTTCTCGCGAAAGGTGTGAGTAGTCGGAAGGTAGAACTCGAAGAGGTTATTGAACCATCTCTTCAAAGTATGACGAGTAGCGCAGCCGAAGTTGTTAGGAGTTGGCTCCACCTGTTGAAGAGGGAACTAATGATAATGATCATGAAACTCCGAAAGAGAGTACTACCGAACCTCGCAGGTCAAGCAAGACGCGTGCAGCTCCCGAGCTGTACGGAAATCCTGTCATGAATTTCATGGTTGATGAAAATGATGACCCTGCGACGTATGAAGAAGCGATGATGAGCCCGGATTCCAACAAATGGTTAGAAGCCATGAAATCCGAGATGGAATCCATGTATGAAAATCAAGTTTGGAACTTGGTGGACTTACCTCACGACTGAAAGGCCATGGAGATCAAATGGATTTTCAAAAGGAAAACTGATGTTGATGGTAATGTGACCGTCTATAAAGCTCGACTTGTCGCAAAGGGGTTTCGACAAATTCAAGGAGTTGACTACGATGAGACATTCTCTCCCGTAGCGATGCTAAAGTCAGTTAGGATTATGTTAGCAATTGCTACATATTTCGATTATGAGATATGGCAGATGGATGTCAAAACCGCGTTTCGCAATGGTAATATTGAAGATGAGTTGTATATGATACAACCAAAGGGTTTTGTCGATCCTAAGGATGCTAAAAAGGTGTGCAAGCTTCAGCGATCCATCTATGGATTGAAGCAAGCATCACGAAGTTGGAATCTCCGCTTTGATGAGGTGATCAAAGAGTTTGGATTTGTCCAAACTTATGGAGAAGCTTGTATTTACAAGAAAGTGAGTGGGAGCAATGTGGCATTTCTGATATTATATGTGGATGACATATTATTGATCGGAAATGATATAGATCTTTTAAACAGTGTTAAAAGTTATCTAAACAGCAAATTTTCAATGAAGGACCTAGGTGAAGCGTCATACATATTAGGCATAAAGATCTATAGAGATAGATCTAGGCGCCTAATAGGGCTATCACAAAGTACATACCTTGATAAGATTTTAAAGAAGTTTAAAATGGACGGAAGTAAGAAGGGGTTCTTACCTATGTTGCAAGGCAAGACATTGAGTAAGACTCAAAGTCCGGCTTCGGCGGAAGAAAGAGAGATAATGGACAAAGTCCCCTATGCTTCAGCCATAGGCTCTATAATGTACGCCATGCTATGTACAAGACCGGATGTGGCACATGCTATTAGTTTGACTAGTAGGTACCAATCGGATCCAGGTTCGGAACACTGGATAGCGGTCAAGAATATCCTTAAGTACTTACGAAGAACTAAGGATATGTTTCTTGTATACGGAGGTGAAGAAGAGCTCGTTGCTAAGTGTTATGTTGACGCTAGCTTTGACACCGATCCGGATGACTCTAAGTCTCAATCCGGATACGTATTTCTCATGAATGGCAGAGCGGTTAGTTGGAGGAGCTCCAAACAACCTGTGGTAGCGGGATCAACAACGGAGGCCAAATATGTTGCTGCTTCAGAAGCGGCTCAGGAAGCAGTTTGGATGAAGGAGTTCATATCCGAACTAGGAATGGTTGCAAACGCGTTGGACCCAATGGTGATCTATTGTGACAACAATGGTGCCATTGCCAATGCCAAAGAACCAAGGTCTCACAAGCATTCCAAGCATATTAAGCGCCGGTTTCACTCCATCCGCGAGCATGTCAAGGATGGAGATATAAAGATTTGTAAAGTACATACGGATCTCAATGTAGCAGATCCGTTGACTAAAACTCTCCTTAGAGCAAAACATGATCAACACCAGAACTCAATGGGTGTTAGATTTATCACTATGTAACTAGATTATTGTCTCTAGTGCAAGTGGGAGACTGAAGGGAATATGCCCTGAGAGGCAATAATAAAGTGTTTATTATGTGTATTCCAAGTATATGATAGATGTTTATTTTACATGCTATAATTGTATTAATACAGAAACATTAATACATGTGTGTTTAATAAACAAACAGAAAGTTCCTAGTTATGCCTCTCTCATAAACTAGCTCGTTGATTAACAAGATGATCAAGGTTTCCTGATCATGGACATTGGATGTTGTTAATAACGGGATCACAACATTAGTGTAATGGTGTGATGAACATTCATCCGAAGTATAGCATTACGATCAAAGTCATTGAGTTTATATTGCTATAACAACTTACGAAGTGATCCTAATCCTTAGACCATGAGATCATGTCAATCACTAACACCGGAAGAGTTTCTTGATAACATCAAACGTCACACCGTAACAGGGTGATTATAAATATGGATTCAGAACTAATAAAGTGTTATGTTGAGGCTCATGGATCGAGAGTGGAATTTGTCCATCCCGATGATGGATAGATATACTCTGGGCCCTCTCGGTGATATCACATTGATTAGCTTGCAAGCAAGTGATTTGATCACTAGAATGTTATATCACGGGAACGAGAAAAGAGTGCATGTCAGTAACGAGATCAAACTAGGTATGGAGATACCGATGATCGAATCTCGGACATGTAATATATCGTGAAACAAAGGGATTAAGATACTAGCGTAAAAGGTTCCGACGATCACAAGAAAGTCATCGTTGAATGTGTGGGAGTCAGTATGGGTCTCCAGATCCCACTTCTGATTATTGATCCGAGAGGGATATCGATCATGTCCGCATTATTCACGAACCGTAGGGTGACACACTTAAGAGACACCGACATCCAATTGGAGCAAAAGTTTCATGCCGAAAGAATGAACAAGCGCAGGAATTTATTTCACTAGATACCGAAACAGGTTTTCGGGTGAAATTGCATAAAGTGGTTATGCATGTGAAATAGAATTCTAGCAAAGGGTTATTTGTGAATGTTTGTCATTAAAGTAATTGACAAAATTCTGAATAAAATAAAAGAGTTTTATTTAATGAGAGTTTGCATTAAATTTGGTGGAAATTTAATGGCAAGTTTGAGTGGGATTTTGAGTGGAGGCATATGAATGGATTTTTGTGAGTGGAGTGTCCACCCACATGAAGAGGGGAGGGCAAGGGGGCAGCCCCCATGCGCCGGCCACCCCCTTGGGGTTCCCACCCCCCTCCTCCTATAAAAGGAGCCCCTCCTCTCACTTCTCACTCACACCTCCTCGTGAAGGATCTCTCTCCCCCTCTAGAATTTATCCCCCATGGTCTCTGACTAGCGAGATACATGTTCCCGGTGGCTATTCGGCAAGAAAGAGTTGTGCTTCCGCTGCATCGCTGGAGCGAGGAGGCGGAGGTTGCTCGGTGCCTCGAACGTGTGTCTGAGCACGGATGCACTTCTGATTTGCGGCGCTAGGACTTCCTCTCGATCTTGAGATCGGCAAGAGATCGTCTACATAAACCACGAGTTGAACTCGTTAAGCTTTGTCGGTCTTCAAGGGTATGTTCTTTACGGATATACATCCGCCCGTTGTTTGTATCTAATAGATAGATCTTGGTACATAGTTCACATCGTAGGAAATTTTTTGTTTTCTATGCTGCAAAACCCTACATCTCCGTCATCGCGGAGTTGTAGATCGCTCGGGTTGGGACCGTCACGATCGCACAATCAGCATCCCCAGTTCCCACAGACGGAGAAAGGCTGGCCAGAGATGACGTGACTGGACGAACATGGGTCCCACCTTCTGACCTTGAGTTGACTGGTCATGCGCGGCGTGGAGATAATTACAACGTCGCCTCGATTTCCGCGCTGGGAGATGAAGTAGCCAAGCAGCTGGCTAGATGGGACGCCGAAGGCGCACTTTTCAGGGTTAAGATTGATCTTGTAGTGGTCGAGATTATCGAACGTCTCGCGGAGATCGTCGATGAGCGTTCTCGCCTTCCTGGTTTTGATGACTATGTCGTCGACATAGACTTGGATATTGCGACCGATCTGGTCCTTCAGGCATGCCTGCATGCATCGTTGGTACGTGGCGCCCGCGTTCTTTAGCCCGAAGGGCATTGTGTTGTAGCAGAACACTCCGAACGACGTGATGAACGCCGTTTTCTCCTGATCTTCAACCTTCAGTCGAATCTGGTTGTAGCCTGAGTAGGCGTCGAGGAAGGAGAGATTCTCGCATCCTGCAGTCGAATCGATGATCTGATCGATCCGAGGGAGAGGGAAGTGGTCCTTCGGGCAGTGCTTGTTCAACGACATGAAGTCCACGCACATCCGCAGGATGTCCGTGTCCTTTTTTGGGACCATCACTGTATTGGCGAGCCATTCGCTCTCCTTAATCTCCTTGATGAAGTTTGCAGCGAGTAGTCTGTTGACTTCAACTCCTATGGCTTCTGCTCGGGGCTCGGACATTCGTCGGATAGACTGCTTGACGGGCTTGGCGTCTGGAAAGACGTTGAGTGTGTGCTCGGCGAATTCCCTGGGAACTCCTGGCATGTCCGCAGGACACCAGGCGAAGATTTTCCGGCGCTCGCGGAGGAATTTGATGAGCGCGCTTTCCTATGCGGGGCTAAGATCGTTGGCGATCAGCGCCGTCTTGGAGGCATCCGTCGGGTGTACTTGCACCTTCTTTGTGTTGATGGTGGAGTCGAAGGACATGTCAGGTGCGTTCTGTCTTGCGACTGGGGGTGCCCCATTGTCCGTCACCTCGCGGAGCCTTACGAGCTCTTGCATGCTGTCACATCCCAAAATTTTCCAAATTTTGAAATGTGAAAATTAAAAAAACAAAATAAAAATTTGTTGAAATTCAGGGTGAGAAGAAACTTTTTGATTCCAATTGGAAACATCCAAAACTATTTTGATCAAATAAATCCTAAAGGGATTTAAAAAGATAAACAAATAATAAATAAAGTTATAATAATTGGAATCACTATTTTTGGATCTTTTAATAAAAAGATTTGGTTTTTAAAAGAAAAGGTAGAATTATGTTGAGGCTCATGGATCGAGAGTGGAATTTGTTCATCCCGATGACGGATAGATATACTCTGGGCCCTCTCGGTGATATCACATTGATTAGCTTGCAAGCAAGTGATTTGATCACTAGAATGTTATATCACGGGAACAAGAAAAGAGTGCATGTCGGTAACGAGATCAAACTAGGTATGGAGATACCAATGATCGAATCTCGGACATGTAATATATCGTGAAACAAAAGGATCAAGATACTAGCATAAAAGGTTCCGACGATCAGAAGAAAGTCATCGTTGAATGTGTGGGAGTCAGTATGGGTCTCCAGATCCCGCTTCTGATTATTGATCCGAGAGGGGTCTCGATCATGTCCGCATTATTCATGAACCGTAGGGTGACACACTTAAGAGACACCTACATCCAATTGGAGCAAAAGTTTCATGCCGAAAGAATGAACAAGCGCAGGAATTTATTTCACTAGATACCGAAACAGGTTTTCGGGTGAAATTGCATAAAGTGGTTATGCATGTGAAATGGAATTCTAGCAAGGGGTTATTTGTGAATGTTTGTCATTAAAGTAATTGACAAAATTCTGAATAAAATAAAAGAGTTTTATTTAATGAGAGTTTGCATTAAATTTGGTGGAAATTTAATGGGAATTTGAGTGGACTTTTGAGTGGAGGGAATTTAAAGGACTTTTGTGAGTGGAGTGTCCACCCACATGAAGAGGGGAGGGCAAGGGGGCAGCCCCATGCGCCGGCCACCCCCTTGGGGTTCCCCCCTCCTCCTATAAAAGGAGCCCCCCTCCTCACTTGTCTCTTACACCTCCTCGTGAAGGATCTCTCTCCCCCTCTAGAATTTATCCCCCATGGTCTTGGACTAGCGAGATACATGTTCCTGGTGGCTATTCGGCAAGAAAGAGTTGTGCTTCCGCTGCATCACTGGAGTGAGGAGGCGGAGGTTGCTCGGTGCCTCGAACGTGTGTGCGAGCACGGATGCGCTGCTGATTTGCGGCGCTAGGACCTCCTCTCGATCTTGAGATCGGCAAGAGATCGTCTACATCAACCATGAGTTGAACTCGTTAAGCTTTGTCGGTCTTCAAGGGTATGTTCTCTACGGATATACATCCGCCCGTTGTTTGTATCTAGTAGATAGATCTTGGTACATAGTTCCCATTGTAGGAAATTTTTTGTTTTCTATGCTGCGAACCCTACATTACTATGTATCAGAAAGCTTATAGCAAATGAACTATATTAAATGACTTGATCTTTATGCTACGCTTAACTATAGTAGTATGTACATCACATCATTCTCCTAATGATATGACCCTGTTGTTAATAACATCTCTATGTTCATGATCAGGAAACCATGATCATATATTAACCAACAAGCTAGTTTAACAAGAGGCTTTACTAGGGACTCTTTTATGTTTACAAATCACACAAGTATTAATGTTTCCGGTTAATACAATTATAGCATGGTATGTAAACATTTATCATAAGTATGAAGATATGATAATAACCACTTTATTATTGCCTCTTGGGCACATATCCAACATGCCGACACCAATGGTGATGGTGCGTTCTGGGAACTGCTCATCTATCTGGACCTTTTTCGTTTCTTTAGTCGGCTGGAAGGAGACGCTTCCATGCGGGTTGGCCAATGCCGGCATATTCAGTTGTGCCGACTGAGCGAGAGCCGCTACCTCTTGAATTCTTCTTTTTTCTCTTGCGATCACCAATGACTCGGCCAGGTTTGATCCGGCTGAAGCACATTCCATTGACTTCCTGTAATCTCCTGCTACTGTTATCACCCCTTGTGGTCCGGATAGCTTCATTTTCAAGTAATTTATGTGGCAGTTGCTCATGAATTTGGCCAATGCTGGCCGCCCGAGTAAAGCATGATAACAACTCTCTAGATCCACCACCTCAAACTCCAAATTTTCTGCTCTGCAGTTATCCCTTGTGCCGAATAACACATCTACTCGAACCTTCCCAATGGGTTCACATGAAAGTCCAGGCACTATTCCATGGAATGTGGTTCTTGTGGATTGCAGCATATTCTGCGATATCCCGAGTTTATGCATTGTATCTTTGTACATGATATTGATACTGCTCCCATTGTCAATGAGTACTTTTGAAAATTTAACATTAATACTGGGTCCGACAAATGTCGTATCTAATACGAGTGCGTACGACCCCGGATTCGGCATTATCTTGGGATGATCTTTTATGCTCCAAGTTACTTCTTGCTCTGACCAAGGCACATATCTTGGTACTGCCGGCATAACTGCATTCACTTCCATATGCCGGCGCTGCACACTTTGCTTGTCTTGCTGTTCTGTTGTGAACACACAATATGATTGATGATGTTCCCTGTAATCATTACGCCCGTTGTTTCCGGGGTTTGTCCTTCCATCCTGACCCTGATTTATCACTTGATGCACTGCATCCCTCCGGTCCGAGTTATCATACCTCGGGGGAGGAGGGGGTAACATTAGCTGCTGAGCATTTGCCCCAGTCAGCTGCGGCTGCTGCTGCTGATGTGCCTGATGGGAAGGTGCTTGCATGCCCGCCGGGTTCCCCATTGCATTTTTCATCCAGGCGCATTGCCGAGTTGTATGATTAGCCGGTTTGGCCGGGTTTGGAGTGTGAAACTTACACGGTTGATCCAACATGGATTCAAACGTGTACTTCGGCCTTTCCTGCCATTGCTTCTTCTGTTCTGGTGTCCATTGTCTCTTCCCTTCATTCCTTGGTGTCCATTGTTGAGGACCATTCTTACACTTGTTGCTTTCCGTGACTCGGCTGATCTTGCACTACCGCTGCCACCTGATTGGAGGCATATCTGTAATCCGGTCTTTCCTCTCTTCTTCTACCTCTGAACTCGTTGCGCCTCGATGATCCGGCCACATCTCTTGCATATTGATCTTGATGCTCCCGATGGTCCGCCGACATCAGCTCTGGTTGCGTCGGATCTCCCAATGCATACGAATCCGCTATCCTGATGGTTTCTGCCAAAGTGGTTGGCATATCTCTTTGCAGTCGCTGCCACAAGACACTGGCATAACGGCATCCTTGAGCGAACCAAGCTATCGCTTGTGATTCTATAACTCCCTCGCATGAATTCCTGAGGTTACACCACCGAGTCAAGAAATCTCTGTCTGTCTCATTCGGCCTTTGCTGGTAAAGGTGCTGACAAACATCTCTTCAAAATCTAGCCAGCAGTTGATACTGCCCGCTGGCAGATTATTCAACCACACTCTGGCCGGTCCTTCCAGCATTTGCGGGACATATCTTACTGCCCATCGCAAGTTTCCGCCAGCTATTTTTACTGAAGTGGCATAGTCAATTAACCAGTCTTATGGTTTGGTGCTCCCATTGTATGTTTTCGTGCCCCTCGCCAGCTGAAAATTCGGCACAGGCGGCTCGCCCATGATCCGGCGTCCGAAACATGCCGGACCCGGCGGACCTTGTGTAACGCCCCCGAATCGGGTCTATGCAGATCTCGGCATTTCCCGCCAAAATTCGCATAGAAACGATTCAAAGACGGCCCCAGACACTTTAGTGTGGGTGGGATTTGAATACAAGTAGTTACATCATAGTAGTTTACAACAGATTCCACAAAAACTTATATATACAACAATGACTCAACGAGTCAAGAATACAAAAGATACAATTCATGAAGAAAGCGAGCATAATATCCGAGTACTGACAAGATCCAAATGGGACTAAGAGTCCTGACAAGATCCAACCCTGCCCAGGCCAAGCCGGAAGGGTAACCTTGCTAACGTCGTCAATCACATACCTGTCAAGCCATAAGGGTGCCGGCAAAGGGCAAAGGAAAACAGAAAGAGAGCGGTCAGTACTATGGCCAGTACACGGCGAGACTAGAATTCGGCGGTCCTCGCCTACATAGGTATGGTGGGCTCAGCGGCAGCAAAGCTTGCACTATCTAACTTATAGAGACACACTACAACTTTGGCTATTAGAGCGAGATAAGAGAGCGCTATAGGTCAACAATAATATAACACCAAGCATAACCCAACCGAAGATTTCCCCCTCGAAGACCAGTCGAGGAAGTCCTCTTGCGGAACACACATAGTGGCAATTTTAGTTAAGCAGGTATTTAGTTGATAAGGTTAATTACTAGTCATATTATTAGAGGTAAAATATTAGTGGCGTTGTCTATGATCATGACACTATACTCCTGAGGCATCCATAACCGTGGACACACGACTTCTCGAAAAGATTTACCCTGCAGGGGTGCACTACTGTACCCAAACGCATGCTCAACCCATCAGGCAACATATCACGCGTGCCTTCCGAATCTCACAACAAGAACTGTCCCATAACTACGCGCATATCCAGAGGCATCACCTACTGTGTTTTACCCACACAAGAGATACAGTTGATCCTCTAGGTGGCACAGCATTTGAGTCTACGTCCGGGCGATGATCGGAAGATAACTTGTAGAGCTCCATCCCACCTCCGACACGATATCCCGATTTTATGCAATGTAACCCATGGCAGTCCACCAAAACATCAAGTCCTAAGACATATCAACTCACCCATGTCCGAGGACATATTATGCGTATGCACCAAATGGAAAACCAATTTTGTAACCCTCTGGATATACGAATAGCGCCGGTAGTTGAGGGGGGATCCCAGAGGCCCCAAGTTTGGTTAGCGCGATCAACTCAGAACTGGTATCGTAGAACGAACGGGTCCTAGGTCGGCTCAAGCAGTTCCCAAAGGTGGTCCCTGCCGGAGCCTTATCATTAGGTGAAACCATAACCAATATCATCAATTTAATTATCTTATCACCATCAATATCCAAGTATCATGTTCCACCTGTATGAGAGCGATTCTAAGCATGCCTACGACTCGCAAGGACAAAGCTAGCTAATCAAACAGGGCAATAGGATAACCAAGGCAATATAGTGGAGTAGGTAAATAGAGGAACGCTACTATAGAATCGACAATAAGGATAGCAATAGATCAAAGGAAGGAAGTAAAGACTATAAATGCAAAATAGGTAGAAGGGGGAGAATGCTCGCCTGGAAACAAAGTCGGTAACCGAAGGGCTTGTCGTATCTCGCATCAACTCATCGTCCTATCCGATGAAGAAGCAAGGCACTAGAAAGAACACCCGGTGCAATATTTAATACTAGTGCGGAAGATCTGGCATGTTTATGATATGATGCATGGCATACCAATATGCGTCCTAACTTAGCAATATTAAGCGGAATCAGGATTCCGACATCTAACTAGAAGGTTCAAGTTATTTAACTATCCCGCAAATTAAATATTGTATTAACATGGCAAAATATAGCACCGGTTAGCTACACAATTTTAAATGGGACCAATATTAGACTAGATTCACCGCATATGGTCTCCATATTTAATTATGAGGTGAATCAACAAAGTACCCCCAATAAATAAACATGTATGCAAGTGTGGATGAATTAATATGCAACAAGTTAGATACCATTTATACAAGAATAGGGATTAAATTGGAATCTCACAGTTCAGAACGAAGGATGTAGAGACGGTAAGGCGATCATCGGATTGCAACTGAAGTAGATGAAGTAGCTGATGCTGCAAAAGTAGACCTTAGCGGCAACGTAGAGGATTATGGACGTGGGGTAAAAAGAGGATACCGAAGTACTTGCTAGAATTTCGTTAAACACTTGCAGGGCATTGGGGCGTGCTGGACACTGGCATGCACATGAAAGGAACAAAGGACGACGAGGGACAGAAACACAAGCGGGTAGGCAATCTGGTGGCGTGTGGTGTGCTGTAGGCTGTAGCTGGCGAGGGGAAAATTCCCAGAATTAAATGGAGCTGTCTCCTGGTGAGGACATCAATTGAGGAGCAGGAGTGGATCTCTTCAGTTTGCTCAAGACCAAAACAAGGGTACATCGATGGTACCTGGTGGCTCTTTTGCTTGTACATTGCTGTTACACATAAAACGCAAAGAATTAAGTGGCCGTGATGATTTGATCTTTCCTAGAACGTGAAGAATGAAAAGGAAACGGATTATGTATACGCTGTAGTCGACCAAGGAACCAGGGCGACGACAGCGCTAGGAACAGACCAGTGCTGGGACAAAGTAGCACGCCGGTAGTTGGAGTTGACGATTTGGGGCACAGGTCCCGAGCGGAGCTGCAGGAAAGTGGCGATCAGATGAGGAACAGGAATCCCTTTGTTGATTGACTGATGTAGAACACACGAGACAAACTAAGATCTGTACGTGGACAAGGATTGAAGCTTGCGAGCTGTTGGAGTAGAGCGAGCATTGACGCGGGCCTAGGAGCGCTCGCTGCCCAGCTTTTGCCAGCGATGTGGTCATGCACGCAGGCGAGCAGATCGAAACGGTCCGGCGATGGAAGAAAGAAGGATATTTCTGGCGGTGAGGAAGACAGTTTCAGATCCAGATTCAGACTTAGATTTGGAGGTTATGGTTGGGGGAAGAAAAGGGAGATTGAGATATTTATCTAGCCTAAAGTAAGCTAGATGGGGCTAGTTTTGGGCTAAAATATTAGACGGGTCTTTAGCCTAGTTTTATTTTTAGTCAAATAAGAAAACCATTTATGGTCAAGTATCGGACCGAAAATATTATTTTGTTTTAATTTAAAAATAAGAAAAGAGAAACGGATTTAATAAAACCGTAGGAATATTTTAGTAAAACAAAAAAATAGGTTTTTACCAAAACAGTTTACGGTCAAATTGGCGAACAAAATGATGTCATGATGATGCACAAAATCAAATAACAATCAGTTTTAGTTTGGAATATTTTCTGGGGCATTACACCTTGCTCCTCTAATATCTCGGACCGGTACAACCTGTCCAGTTTGGATCTTGCGTCATTCGAAGGCAAATTTCTGTAAATGATTCTTTCCTGTATTCCATAATTGTTATTCCCACCATGCCCTGCATACTCCATATCTGAGTAACCATCATTGTACCTCTCATTTGCCTGATTATGGTGAGCCGGTCTCACTTCTCGTTCTTGCCGAGGTTCATTCCTCGGCTGAGGATTAGGCGGTAGGTCTCTCCTCCTTTCCGCCGGGTCATTGTTCTCATGATTTCCTCTTCCGGGGTCTCCATTACCTCGACTTCCATTGCCTTTGTTGGCACGGCCGGGGTTTCTTTCGCCACTATTACCTCGGCTCCCATTGCCTCTGTTTTCATTTGCTTTTCTGGCTACTGTCGGATCATACGAAACAATTTGCTTATTTCTTTTTGCCGAAGTTACTGCTCTGTCTTTTCGTGCATTGTTTCCGGGTGAGGATATTGCTGCCACAGATAGGGCGGGTGTTGCACCAGCCGAATGAACCATACGTGAGGCATCAGGCCTTGCCGGGTCTGCCCTAAGCATTTCTTCATTCTGCTGGTTCGCAATGCGCACCAGCTCATTCACTCTTTCTTGCTGTTTCTGTCGGGCTTCGCCGGTTAGTCCTTTTAACTCTAGTGCAGCGGCATTTGTCACCCTTAGGTTCTTTGCCGGGGTGCTATACCTCGGCAAGCCTAGATCGACTGAATCTACCTTATGAGTCTCATGCTCTTTATTGATATCATCTATGAGATTTTTCCCTCTCAATCTTAATTCATCAACCCGCTCGGGGGCGACATCCAGCTTATTTGCCTTAGCATATTCTCGCAGGGTCCTGTTTAAGGACTCCCGCAATGTCGACACCTTTTTTGCCTCTACCAGTACTTTTTGCCTGGTTTCTTCTAATTCTGCCTGAGCATTAGCCGGATCAAGTATCGGCGCTATAGGCGTAGTCAGATTATCTATAGTTGCCTGGAGAATTTTTTTGGTTTTTCCAGAGATGGCCATCTTACCCTTGTTGCCTTCGGGGTCGTCTCCTGCACCTCGGCTGGCTTGGCTGCCGAAGGATCTACCTCGGTGGGCTGTGGAGCTGCCTGCTTTGTGGTCACCTGTACTCCCGTCGTCGGATCCTTGCTTGATCCGGCGCCTGCTGCTCCCGCCTGCACCCCGGCTGCGACCATCACCTCGACGCTGCTGACTGGGCGTTCTCTACGCGGATTGTTTGCGGCGCTAAGGGGGGCTCTCCTGCAACAATAACTTGGTGAGGATAAACGCCGGAGGTGTCAACGCCGACGTAGATCTGGTGCATGCCCAAGTTGATGAAGACGCCATTGCGCGGAGGAGTTTTTCCCCTGAAGCAGCCTGCGTTATCGCTGACATAGTCAAAGAGATCAAATCTCCGTACTAAGCCAGAGACAACGCGCTCGCCAGTGTGGATGAAGTTTCCCGTCCGGATCATGGCTCCAGCTAGCACCGCTGCTGGCCCCATGGTGGGCGCCAACTGTCGTGGTGGTGGCACGGCAGATGCCATGGGTAGGCTAAAGTATGGGGCCAATGGATGCTAGTGGGATCTGGGGAGGGAAGATGTAGTTATTTCTACACGCGAATGACTAACATACAGATCTTTATTTCTCCTCTCTTGGACTACAAGTGCTCCTTGAGCTATATGCAGGAAGAGAAGATGAACTTTACAAGCCTAACGGTGTGAATGAGCCAATCCCTCCTCAAGGGTCCAAGCTTCTCCTTATAAAGGGGTGCCTTGGCTCCTCTAGGGATGACGTGGCAAGCATATTCGAGGAATATGCTTGTCCCAATATAGTAACTCGGCGAGCTCCTTTCCATGCCCCCCTTCTAATGACGGCAAAGTTCCAGAGAGCCCCACCTGCATGCCTCGGGTTCCAGGACTGTCACCTCCGTGACCTCCTTTTGCTCTTCTGCAGCTCTGCGCCTTGTCCTTTGCGCTTGGCTCTGTTTAGATTCTTTCTAGCCCGAGGCTAGGGTTTGACTTTAGGCTCCTCCTTCTCCTGCAAGCTTCATGTTATTCGGCCCTGCCTCGCTTAACTCGGCCCGGCCTTCACCTGTATTATGGTTTATTCGGACTTGCCCGGCCGACTTTACTCGTACGTCGGCCGAGTAACGTACATCCCCTCTTGTAAATGTCATGGTCATGCTTA
Source organism: Avena insularis (assembly GCA_023614405.1). Classification (NCBI taxonomy): domain Eukaryota; kingdom Viridiplantae; phylum Streptophyta; class Magnoliopsida; order Poales; family Poaceae; genus Avena; species Avena insularis. Next base: position 20,115,091 of record CM042689.1, on the reverse strand, counting down.
CCTCGGCCGACCTTTACATGATTCGGCCGATATAAACAGTAACTCGGCATAAGACCGGGGAAACTCCTTTTGGCTTCTGCTGTCTTGACCCTATCCGGGGTCACCTCCCCAACAATATTTGATCGGGTGCTTAGGGTTTCTGCATCGGGTGCTTCTAATAGGTGAAGGGGGAGGCCAAGGAGGTGGCCAGGGACCCCACACCCCTCCCAGGCGTGGGGAAGGGCCCACCCGTGCCTAGGGTGGGTCTGGCCGCCCTAGCTCGCGTCTCCGTCTCCCCTCTGGACTTCTTGTTCCCCATAGAAAGTAATTGACTTTGACGTTTGTCCCGTCCAATTCCGAGAATATTTCTTTACTAACTTTTTTGAAACCAAAAACAACAGAAAACAGGCATCTAGCACTATTGCAACTTGTTAATAGGTTAGTGCCAGAAAACATGTAAAAAGCACCTCAAAGTGTACACAAGTAAAGCAAAGTAGATACTAAACTAGCATGGAGCATAAAAAATTATAGATACGTTTCCGACGTATCAACATACCCAAGCTTAACTCTTGCTCGTCCTCGAGTAGGTAAGTGTTAAAAAGAATAATTTTTGAGGTGACATGCACCCTCACAATAAAGATCCAACCATTTTCAAGCATTGAAAGCTGGGATTAAAGAACTCTAAACATGTGCATGAAAGATGGAGTTCTAACAATAGGACATAGTAACTATGCATGCAACATGAAAGGCTACAAACAAAGATCATGAATAACATGCATTGAAAAACGTTTGTTTGTTTCACATACAGAAAACATAGCATAGTGGCAATCAGCTTGTTCCTCATAGAGTAGCAATATAGATGCATAGGACACCTTCAAAGTTCACAAGGGTGACTAGAAACAAATAGTACAAGAGCAAGTAATATCACAATATGCATCAATCAATAAGCTTTTGAACAGTACACATAGAATGACAACTATGCTCTCTTAATGGTGCCTAAAGGTAGAAGGTGGAGACTCAATAGTGGTGGAAGAAAGGCCTTTTTGTAAAGGAAGTAGGGATTATAAGTTTCAAAAAGATCTTCCAAAAATTATGGTACTTATTAGCTTTCAGCCCTCATTGCCCCTATCATGAGCATCTTGAAGTGATTAAGGTTAAAGTGACAAAGATGGAGTATATGCTTGACGAAGTATAAGTTGGCAATCTCAAGTCCCTTGAATACGAGGGCCACACCTCATGCATACTCAACTTCAGTCACAGGTAAGTTCTTGTCATTGTAAATATTTGCATATCATTGAGAACCGCCAACGGGGTACCCCTTGCACATGGTATAGGAGCTTTCCCATAACTAAAATTACAAGGCAAGCAGACAATGAGCATCTCAGTGATCTTTTTATTTACTATATGCATAGCTTTTTATTGAGGATGCTTCATAGATAGCTCACTATGGTGACGTTGCAAGTTTCAACCATGATTAGGCATGGCTTAGGCTAGCGTCCCATGCGTTTCTCTAATACAGAATACTTACTCCATGGACTTACAAGTTTCCTCTTTATTTCACACCAGTGACATCCATAGACAAAAGAGCATGATATCAACTGAGTACAAAGTACAAGTGCAATGTTGAAAACGTTCCCCGTGATAGCACGGTTCTGCTAATTCCAATGTATAAGTGCAAGCATATACAACAAAGATGTCACAATGGTTAAAGTTTATTAGGGGCAAAGAATATAAAGTGTGCCATCAAGTTCATGAGGGCTTTATTCACTAAGTTTTCACATAACAAAATAGTTTTTAATTGGAAGATAGCTGAAAACAAGAATATACTTGGAATGGTGTAACACACCATGCATAGGAGTTTATAGTGGAAACTTTGGAAAAACTTGGTTTCTTGGGAGTTGGAAGCATGAGTAGAACTTACTCATACAACTGGAGGCTAGCAAAATACTGGGAGCAACCAACTAAGAGAGCAATAATGGCCATAATCATGCAGAGCAACAAAACATTACTAATCAAAGCATAGAGTGGTACTACAAGTCAAGGACTAAATGATCATAGAGGATAATGGTGACTTGTCATAGTCATAACATGGTGTGAGCATGTGCCAAGTCAACCCAAGCAAAGCATCAAAGGAGAATACCACAATACTATGCTTTTGCATGCTAAAACAACGCATAATTTCTTCAAGGAACACTAAGCAATCCCAATTGTTTGGAACAAGACATGCTACAGCAATAATCACTAAGCATAATGCCAAAACAACACCTAGCATGTCATGCTAAAGTCTAAGTCACAGTCAATGCAAGCTCCTCTTGCACTTCAAGCAAGAACTTACTACTCCTTTCCAACACCAAGCAACTTATTTGCAAAACAACACAGAGAAAACGGGGCTCCAAACTAATTTATTCAAGCAAACTAAACAAACTAAGAAAAGCAAACGAAAGCTAAGACGCTCTAAGAACAACACAACTGCACATCAAACAATAAAAACGAAGTGCCTAGATAGACCTAAGCTTTTTATTGATGAAGAAAGGGGGTGCCTTGGGCATACCCAAGCTTTGACGCTTGTACCTCTTGGATATTTCTTGGGGTGACACCATGTTGGCATCCCCAAGCTTGAGCTTTTTTCTATTCCTCGTCTCACTACATCATTCTTTCTCTACACTTGAGATTTTTCCTTCATACAGAACTTCACAATCTTCATTAGCAACATTAGTTTATTCAAAAGATATTAGACCTTTGGCAAAGCTTTGGAACAACAAGGATTTTCACTAAAAACACAAGATACTGTAGCAACTCCTTTAAACAGCTCAATTTCCCAAAAAAACTCAAAAAGAAATCAATAAGAAGCAAATGCAAATAATGGCAGAAATCTATCAAAACAGACCAGCAGGCAGAAACCGATTTTTTCGAGCATCTTCTGTTGCTCAAATCAAAAAATGTTGAACTAACGAAAGTTAGCTAACATACTGGGGGATTTATTCGTAAATTTTGAGATCAATCCGAGTTACAGAGACTACTCACGAATTTGTATGGTGGAGGACAGAAATCTGTTTCGGGACAGCAACTCCCCAAATCTTACTTCCCTCTCATTAGAGGTCATTCTTGGCACAAAAAGCAAACAAAAAGGATAAGAAGAGGTCATTACTAAAGTAATAACTTCCAAGACTCAAGGAAACTTTTGGGTTATCTCCCAACAAGTACTTTTCTTTAACGCCTTTAAGTTAGGCACAAGAAGCAAGAAGAATCAAGTATTTTGAAATGAAGAAGCATTAACATCAAACCTTGATTTCAAAGGAGGAGCAAAAGGCAAATTCTATCTCTTCATAGGGAAGTGTCCAATACCTTTCTTAAATGAAAATTGATATTTGATGGTGCCTTCTTTCATATCAATGATGGCACCAACTGTTCTAAGAAAAGGTCTTCCCAAAGTAATAGGACAAGAAGCATTGTATTCAACATCCAAAACATATAAATCCACAGGGACATAAGCATTGTTAACCATAATGAGAACATCATCAATACTCTCCATGAGTTTCGTCTTAGCATTATCATTAAGTGGGACATCCAAATAACAATCTTCCAATGGTGGCAAATCAAGCATTTCATAAATCTTCCTAGGCATAATAGAGACACTAGAACCAAGATCACATGAAGCTTTGAGATCAAAGTCATTCACTTGCATATTAATAATGGGTTCCCAACTATCTTCTACTTTCCTAGGAATAGAAGCTTTGTGTTTTAGCTTCTCTTCCTTAATTTTCACAAGAGCATCTATAATGTGTTTGGTGAAAGCAACATGCATATCACTAGCATGAGGACTTATAGCAAGCTTTTGTAGGAACATAAGCACTTCAGAAATATTGCAACCATCAATATCAAAATCAAACTTAGCATCACTAGTAGTAGGATAAATAGGCTTAGGCATAGTAGGAGGAGGAATAGGGACTACTTGTGGTTTAGTGGTGATGGTGCACACACTATTGTTTCTATCAATTTCAGCTTCCCTTTCCCACCTAGCATGAAGTTGAGCTAACAGCCTAACATTTTCATCAATAGTAACTTGTATGGCATGAGCAGTAGCAAAGGTATTTTCCATAGTTTTAGGTTTAGCAGCCATTTTATTAATCAAGGAAGACTGAGCTTCAGACAAAGAGGATATATTTTTCTCAACAGTTAAAAGATTTTCCTCTATAGTCTTATTGAAAGTGGTTTGTTTACTAATAAAGTCCTTGAGCATGACTTCAAGTTCAGAGGGGGCACTTCTAGCATTATTGTAAGAGCTTCCATAGGAATTGCCATTATTAGGAGGATAAGGCCTATAATTGTTGTTGCTACCAAAATTATTCCTATAGGCATTGTTGTTGAAATTGTTGTTTCTAATGAAGTTCACATCAACTTGCTCTTCTTGAGAAACAAAAGAGGCTAAGGGAACACTATTAGGATCTAGAGGAGCTTTCCCATTAACAAGCATAGCCATAATAACATCAATCTTTTCACTCAAAGAGGAAGTTTCCTCAACAGAATTTACCTTCTTACCATGTGGAGCTCTCTCAACATGCCATTCAGAGTAGTTAACCATCATATTATCAAGGAGCCTTGTTGCAGCACCCAAAGTGAGGCCCATGAAGGTACCTCCAGTAGCTGAATCTAGCAGGTTCCTTGAAGAGTAGTTCAAACCTGCATAAAAAGTCTGGATAATCATCCAAGCAGTGAGTCCATGAGTGGTAAAATTCTTAACCAAAGTTTTCATTCTTTCCCAAGCTTGAGCAACATGTTCATTATCAAGTTGTTTAAATTTCATAATGTCACTTCTCATAGCAATAATATTAGCAGGAGGATAGTACTTTCCAATAAAAGCATCTTTGCACTTAGTCCAAGAATCAATACTATTTTTAGGCAAAGAAAGCAACCATTCTTTAGCCTTTGCTCTCAAGGAGAAAGGAAAAGGCTTGAGCTTAATAATATATCCATCTACATCCTTATATTTTTGCATCTCACAAAGTTCAACAAAGCTATTGAGATGGGAAGCAGGATCATCAGAACTAGCACCAGAAAATTTCTCTCTCATCACAAGATTCAACAAAGCAGGCTTAATTTCATAAAAAGGTAGCATCAGGAGAAGGTGGAGTAATAGGTGTGCTAAGGAAATCATTGTTGTTGGTGCTAGTGAAGTCACACGACTTGGTGTTCTCAGCAGAGTTCATTTTGGCAAAGGTGGACAAGCCAAAAGCAGCAGCAACAGCTAGAGCAGGAACTAATTTTTTTTGTGTTTTTCAGAAAGAGACAAGCAAACCAAACTAGACTAATTTTTTGGGTTTTTTGAAAGAGGCAAACAAAACCAAGCAAAAGAAACAAAGAAAACTAAAAACAAAGTAAAGGAATGGTATGACAACCATCCGTTTATAAAGGGCTAAGGCTCATGCCTCAATATTTTCATCACCAAAGTCATCCGTTAAACACATGTCAAAACATCTCAATAGAATGATCCATCATTCCAAGGTTTCATAACCATTTCATCAAGTATTCCCATCTAAGTTGATCAAGTTTATGCTGCACTAGCATCTACAAGTGGGGATAAGTACTAATGAGGGTGGTAAACTAGTGGAGTTTACTAAGTTCAATATCATGCCTTAGGATGACATCAAGATTATCTAGCTTAGGCCAAGTTTTATGCCTTTATGCAACCTTCAATTATCTCTAGAATCTACAATTCACTTAAGTAAGCTCTAAGTACTAAGCTTTGATAAATAAATAAAGTATATAGCTTGTAAGTAAAACTAGGAATGGGGTTATCAGGGTATGATCACATATGCTTAAGGCATATAGTTGGCATAGTAACAAACAAGTATTTGCTTGCACATTCAACTAGTAGTATTGGCTTGCATAGGTAAAGTATCTCGCAAGTGTTATTGCATCAATATCAGTATAAGCTTGCCTTTTGCAAAGCAGTGGTTGAAGTTCTCCTACTTCTTCTTGACGTATTCCTCCTTCCTATTATCCTTCGTAGTATTAGCGTCTATGAATAAATCAAGGTACAAATCACCAAACATTTTCAACTACTTGCAATCATCACACAAAGGGGTCCTATAGATGATCAAGCATCATCACTAACCTTCACAAATATAAAAGCTTGGTTTAATTCCTTTTATTTTTGGAGAAAGTAATTTCTACTCATTGAAAAACTACTTAAGATTTGTAACATCACAAAATACTAAACTTAGATCAACAACACACTAATCATCAAGTTTAGGGTTAACAAAACTTTTCTAAATCAACTCATGAATGTATGCATGAAAATGCATAGATTTTGAAATCCTTTAAACCCACCTTGTTTGTGTGATCATTACTTGTAAAATGTTTCTTAGGTGAAAATAACATCATCTAAACGTTTCCCACACTTTTCCTAAAGATAAGTAAATCAAAACAAATATATTAAGTGAATGGTCATTTTGACCAATTTAACTCCCATGCCTACTTTGGCTATCTCAAACTTTCAAAACCTAATGAAACTTTTCTGGATCTTTACTTACCCTTGAATGTACTCACAATAACAAGTATCAAGGCCCACTTTGTGATCATCAGAAACTTTCAAATGCATAGTTTAAATGACATTTCAAAATTGAATCTTCTTCATATGGAAGATCCCACTTTTCAAAACCCACTCAAACAAGCTCAATTTTCAAAACCCAAGCATCTGCAGACTCACCAGAACCAATCTAGCAAACTCACCAAAAATCATTTCAAAATTCAAAACTTGAGTTCATGGCCATTTCATCAAACAAAGTTGTAGACACAAATCAAACAAAACCACAAACACTATAGTGTGCAGTGATTCTTGCCTAACTTGTTCCCTAGTTAGCTCACACACAACCTAGTAGATCATCTAGTCGACCACGCCCGCACACGATCACCACCCAGAGACCGCCAGGTTTGCCGCCTGGCCCACCGCCCGCCGAAGACGCCGCCTGCAGAGCACGCCGTTCAGACCAAACCACACCGCCCCATGCCTCGCGACCATGTCGTTGAGCATCGCCAGAGACACAGCACGCCCCTACCCTTGTGCCCATGCCATTAGTCATCAGAACGCCGTTGACGAGCTCACCTCCCGACGGCCCTCGCCGACTATAAATAGAGGCCACGCCTTCATTTCACACCATCTCACTCCCTCTCTCCCTGACCGTGCCACACCATCTCGTGAGCAAGGCGAGCACCACCGCTGAATTTCACCGGAGCCCGCCACGCCGAGAAGAAGGAGCCAGCGATTGAGCCGCAGAGAAGCCACCGTACCAGGAGTTCCGCCGACTCTAGTCGCCTGGCGCCGACCCCTCGTACCTAGTGAGCCCCCAGCACCCTCACTGCCGTATTAGGTTTCGTTCTTCGCCGGAGCTGTCTGGCGTCGACGATGACCCTCATTGTTGGATTAGAACTAGATCGAACGACCCACGTTGCCCCATACCGCCGCCCAGCCCTGTCACTGACGAGTGGGGACACCCACTTCACTCGCGGAGCACCGCTTAGCAGGCCGCCGTTAGAATTTCGAGCCCAAAGAATTCAAATTAAACCTTTCTTTTTAAATTCAAACACACTTATGTACCCAACTTCAAAAATCAACCTAGATCGATTCAGTGCACCAAATTGGATGAAACCAATTTTGTTGGAAAGGTGTCGAATGCTTAATCCAAGCCTGTTGGATTCAAGTCATTTGGATCTGTAGATCACCATAGAAAAATAACAAGGCAGAAGCTTTTCTGCATTCAAACATTTTTCAAATTTAAACCATAAAAGCTTTTGAGTTGATTCCAACTCAAAATCACATTTAACCATACCTTTCAGAATATATAAAAATATAGGTTTACTTGCAGAAATAATGTTCAAGGAATAAAAGAATGCTTCATAAGCATTTCTAGCCACTTTAATTAATTAAAATAAAAGGGTAAAACCTTATTAAATTGTGACACCACTTTAAATCACATTCCCATGGACTACAATATGTGGTGATGACATGTGTCAACATGATCCCATGTTTAGTTTGGAGAATATTAAATCTTAAGTAGTTTCTCAATGAGTAGAAATTACTTTTCTAAAATAAAAAGATTTAAACCAAGCTTAACCTTGTAATGTTAGAGATGATACTTGCGTGAGCAATGCAGAATCTCTTTCCCGTCGTGGGCGTAGCATCAATCGATCAAGGGTACTCGCTGAGTTTTTCCCAAGACGTGATGCAAATGGACAACCACCGAAAGCCTTACCACCCAAGCTGAAGACTCAATTGGACCACCTTAGCTTCATGATGTATGACCGGAGGAGTTGGACAACCGCCGTGACTATTGCAACCACAAGTCTGCCATCATCAAGAAAGGATCGCACCATCGCCCTACTAGCAAAGGATCGCAAGTCTCGCCGCCTTGACAAGAAGGAGCGATTATCGTTTTCGCCATCGCATCTCATCTTTGGAAGAGACCATCCAGAGAGACATGCAGTTGGAGGAAAGGGAGAATGCCGGAGAAGATCTTCGTGGAGACCTTACTCTATCTCAGATGACGATGATTTTCCGGAGGATCGTGCCATGGACTTCTTCACCCATGAGGATGATTTCGCCTTCATCGATGATGATGAAGATGATGAAGCCACGGACTCGAGGAGTAGTAGCAGAGCACTAGCGTAGTGAGTAGTAGTCGGTCCCATCAGTATCGTAGATTTCAGAATGGTTCTTAAAAACCATCTGTTTTCTCTTTGCTGTGGTGTGTAAGCAGGACCGGTGCTATGAGTGAATGAATGAAAAAGCAAGTTGCTAGAAAACTGAGTCAAACTCTAAAAACTTTTCAAAGACCCAAAACCTTAGCACTTCCTTTTTCAAGGATCTATATCAATCTTCGGGATGCCAATGCGGAGGAAGTGGTTCAGCCTCGACCCGAGCACAGATCCTGCAATGTTGACTTCGATCGCTGAAGTCAAAGAGCTAACGCTGTCAACCCAGTTTCTACAAATGTGATAGCCCAATGAATGCATAACAACCAAGGCCATGGAATCGACAACCACGGATCTAAGCTCAAGAATTTCTAGGAATACTCAACCCACCACACCAAGTCGAGGAACCCCTAGATCACCGGCGATTGGCTGCAAACCATGGAAAATAACTAGAAGTAGCCGGAGGAAGCTAACGAGAAGTCTTGTTCTCGCCACCCATTATCTAGCCAGAGATGTGGGCATGGTGGGAACAAAGTTGTTCATGCTATGACCGGAGGCTTTATGATGTCCCGGGAGGAATTCAAGGTCAAGTTTAGCGTAACCCATGTGCCACCAGGTTTTATTAAGAGAATGAGAGACGAGTTCAGAGTTGAAACAAGGAAGGATGATCAGAAAAATACCGCGACAAATTTTTGTCATTAGCTAGTATGCCCCGGATGAGATAGACACCGGCCAAGAAGAAGCGAGGTTCTCGAATGGTCTGATGAGATGCGGCATTTGGCATACTAATATCCCTTGGCCGACATTAGCCTTGTCACTCGCTATCCAAAATGGAAGGAAGATCAATTCAGGCTAATGAGAACTCGCAAGCTGCCGCATGATGCATCAACCAGAACCCATCGTATCTCTGTAAAGTATCGGCTTCAACCTTATCGTGATTTTCGCTTCCAAGAACCAATGTAACTCTATGACCATCCCACCTATCCCAACCGGAAACCCTAGACCCGGAGGAAATCACAACAACCCCGGCAACTCTAGCACTTCACCCGCGGCCCCACCAAAGTTCAACCCCAACAATGCTACCACCAACCCCAACACGACCGCCTAAGGACTACAAGCAATGTTGTGCTCGTCAGCAGCTAAGGACAAGTCCCAAGTGACCTGTTATGACTGGTGTGGGAAACAAAGGCCATCATTCCAACGTAATGTCCCAACAAGAAGAATGCTACCTTCTATCACCAATTCTTACCAGCAGCAGCGGCCGGTGGTCCACCTGTGGAGAAGATTTGCCCGTGGAATTAATCACTCAACCGCACGGTCAGCTTTTTTTCTCTATGCATGTCAAGAAGTCAGAAGCGCTGCACGTCAGGCTGGGCGGGCGAAAGTTAATTCGCCTCTGTAAGAGCTTGATTTCGTGCATCACATCCATTTGTCAAATCAAGTATTTGCTCAAGACTAGTAAAATTCAACCAACCAATTAGCGATGTGATGATTGTACAATTCCTCGATCAACTTCACCATAGGCAAATTTTCAGCAGTCGTATTCCTATCCAATCCATGGCATAGATTTTATGTGCTAATCTAATAGTACTTAACTAAAGGTTTGGAAGTAAGTACTATAGGAATGGATTGATACAAAACATGAGGGATTGATCGACTGTGCCAAGAAAGCCATCACCATGACCGCACTACACTCTAATATCACGCATATATCCGAAACCTTACCTCGCCAATTCAAGTGTAACAAGAGTCTAAATTTAAATCCTACCATCAATTAAGTCCCGGATAGTCTCAGGAATACCGATGTATTTCTGTGATGTTTTGCCCTAAGATGCCCCCCAGAGGATATCGAAGTTTATCATCGAACTAATCCCTTAACAGACCCATAGCCTGTGAGACCCTATAGGGCTAAACCCGCCGAATTCAGGGAAGAATCAAGAAGCAATCGATTCTGCGTTGGAAATCGGATTGATTCAACTAAGGCTACCATGGAGATCACCCGTTTTGTTTGTGGACAAGAAAGATGGAGGTAACGCTCAGGGTAACGGATTATCGGAAGTTGAATGATGTCACCATCAAGAACAAGTACCCTTGCCCAAGATAGAAGATTTGTTTGATCAGTCGACCGGTGCTCCGCCTTTTTCTAAGATTAACCTTAGAACCCAAGCATCAACTCAAAATTGTGGCAGAGGATATTCCAAAGACCGCCTTTACCACCCGATATGGATTGGTAATGAGTATACAAATATGTCTTGATTAACCAATGCCCCGCTTATTTCCACATGAATCTCATGAATGTTTTATGGACCCCCGGATAAGTTTTGCTCATTGTTTTCATCGATGACATTCGATTTATTCCAAATCAAGAAGAATATGAGCTACACCCAAGGACCATTCTGGAACTCCTAGAGAGCATCCGCTAGGCAAAGTTTAGCAAATGTGAATTCTGGTTATAGGAGGTAGATTCTCACACATTATATCAGCCTAGAGGAATCGGCCGCTGACCTGCCAAAGTGAAAGATGTGAAGATTGCAAGCCCTCCAACCACTGTAAAAACCCGTTCGCGGCTTTTTTCTTGGATTACGGATATTACCGCAAATTCGTGAGAAGGATTCTATATCGCCTCGAATTCCATGAATCTAAATTGCTGGAAGGACAAGAAGTTTGAATGGACCGGATAAATGTGAAGCGAAGCTTTTAAAGAACTCTTAAGAGGAGATTAATTTCAGTCTCAATCTTGATTTTTATGCTCTGACATCATCAAGCCTCTTCGAGGTAGATAGACGCATCCAAGATTATTCGGATGTGTGCTAATGCAAGAAGGCAAAGTTATATCTATCTATCGCGACAATTGGAGAAACATGAGCAAAATTATTCAACCCAGACCTCAACTGGCAGCTCAGAAGTTCTAGCCTCACATTACATATTACCAATGGGAAATCGCTAGAGATTTATTCGCATCACAAGAGTTTAAAGTATATTCACCGGCGAGTCAATATGATGCGCAGAAGATGGATTAGAACTAATCAAGGATTATGACCGACATTCACTATCACCGAAAAGCTAATGTGGTGGCTTCATGCCCTAAAGTGTATTGGTCGTGCTTGTCGAATTTTATGATTTTAACGAGCAATCCGCAAGTTTCGCATTAAAGAGATGAAAGATTTTCGCGAGTGGAATTAGTAAGTGAAGGATTTTGGCCAGCATAGAACTTCAACACTTTTAAGTCGACAAAGAGGCGATAAAGGAAATGCTTATCGACCGAATCAAGCCGACGGGTACGTGCAGCAATCTCGATTCACCGAGACTTAAGAAGGAGTTTTGTGGCACAAAGACGCTTTTGTGTACCAAATAGACTGGAGTTGGTTGTTATTGAAGGGAGTGCTCATGATACTCTTTTTATTCTATCCATCCTGAGGAACTAAGATGTATCAAGATTTGAAGTATAATTTGCGGCATATTAAAGTGAGAAATCTAAGCTATATCGCTAGTGTGACATATGTCGCCGAAATACAGGACATCAGCACCAATATGGATTGTTGCAAACTCCTTGCAAATTCGAATGGAAATGGGATCAGAGAATGGACTTATCACTAGACTACCTACTTAGTAGGGAAATGACTTATTGGGGTCATAGGACGATTGTCCAAAGTCGCCCATTTCTGCCCGGCCAAACCACCTATCAGGAGTTCGGCCAGCCGAAGGTACATCGCTAGGAATAGTTAGTCATAACGAGTCCCCAAGAACATAGTATCTGGATCGAGGAACTCAGTTTACCCCGAGACTCGGAAGAAAGTCCAAGAAGGTTTAGGAACCCGCTTAGATTTCTCAAGATCAGACAACGGTGGACCGATGGGACAAACGGAGCGAGTAAATCAAATACTTCAGGATATGCTGAGAGTATGTGTGCTAGAATATAATCCAAATACCATTTGCAGAATTTTCTTACAAATAGTTACTAAGCCAGCTTGGCAAATGGCCCCATTTGGAATTCATGTAATGGAAGAAAAGTGGTCCGAATTTTCTTTGAACTGGCTCTGGCGCAGGGAGGAGAGTCAGATCTTCTGACCCGACATCCCACGGTGGTGAAGTGTAAGCAGAAGGTTCAGAAGATTCGCGGAGCATCTCAAGCACCGCATTTCAACTCCCGACAGGTAAGAGTTATGCCGACAAGAGACGCCGACATTCCCGCCTTCAACATCGAGATTTTGTTTTATCCGAAAGTGTCACCATTGAAGGGAATGCAGCGTTTCAACTCAAGGAAAGTTAGCCTCGTATATATCGAACCTTCAAAATTTTGAACCGTCGAGGAGAAGTATCTACCAACTGGAGCTACCTAAAGAGATGTCATATGTGCACAATGTGTTCCATATCTCACATTTATCAAGAAATGTCTCAAGTCCCCGAGAAGACCGAAGTGTTCAGAACATCGACCACCGCATTCATAGAGATCAACGATGACCTGAGACTCATCCTCAAGTGCCTTATCCGTGATATTGGAGGAAGCCTTCAACTACCGTAACCCGGAGCATCAAGTTTCTCAAGATTCAATGGAGCAATCACACGTAAGAGGAAGCTACCGGGAGCACGAAGATCACATCGTGACGGAAGCCTGATCTCTTCAAATCCTAGGTAATCTTTTCGTTCCTTTTCAAATCTCGGTAATTGAGATTTGTTTTAGGGGAAGGTTTGTAACATCCCAAAAATACCAAACTTAGATCAACAAACAACTAATCATCAAGTTTAGGGTTAAGCACAAAACTTTTCTAAATCAACTTCATGAATGTATGCATATGAGAATGCATAGATTTTTGAAATCCTTTAAACCCACCTTGTTTGTGTGATCCATTGCTTGTAAAATGTTTCTTAGGTGAAAAATAACATCATATAAAAACATTTCTACTAATTTTCCTAAAGACAAGTAAATCAAACAAATATATTAAGTGAATGGTCATTTTGACCAATTTAACTCCCATGCCTACTTTCTTGGCTATCTCAAACTTTCAACCTATCATGTAAACTTTTCTCGGATCTTTGCACCCCTTGAATGTACTCACGACAGAAAGTATCAAGGCCCACTTTGTGATCATCCGTAAACTTTTCAAAATGCATAGTTTAAATGAGCATTTCAAAATTGAATCTTCTTTCTATATGGGAAGATCCCACTTTTTCAAAACCCACTCAAACAAGCTTCAATTTTCAAAACCCAAGCATCCGCAGACTCACCAGAACCAATCTAGCAAACCCACCAAAAATCATTTCAAAATTCAAAACTTGAGTTCATGCCATTTCATCAAACAGGCGTATTAATAAATCAAACAAAACCAGAAACACTATAGTGTGCAAAGGCTTTGCCTAACTTGTTCCCTAGTTAGCCTACACACAACCTGGGGCAAGAGATCATCTAGAAAGATTAGCCCAACACTAGAACCCCTGTGAGCTTGCCATTGTCATTAATGGTGAACAAATGAGCCGAAAACACCCATGTCACCCCATTGTGGACGCTAGTTAGAGGAGCAGTGCTTAACCAGTATGTCCGGGAGGTCCTGGAGGTACCCCACAGAAGCTAGAGGAGCAGCAAGCTCAATCAGACAGTCTGGAGGTACCAATCGCCCACCGCCATCGCTGGTCTCAGCCATAAGGTTAAGCAAGCCCGACCATACGCACGAGACATGCCTGCAGACCTTGCCGAAGCGTGGCGCCAGAGCGCCACCATGACCAGCATCCATAGATCACACGCCTCATCGCTGCACGCACATAATATCGATCACCATCACCTAGACACCGCCAGACACCCCGCTTGCCGCCTGCGCTATATAGCCACCGCCAGCCGTCAAGACGCCGTCACTGGTGTAGCACCGCCGCTCCAGACCAAACCACACCGCCCTATGCTCATGTACCATGCCGCTGAGCATCGCCAGAGACATAAAGACTGCCGCTTACCCGCGGCCCATGCCATTAGTCATCAGAATATCGCTTCGACGAGCCACTTATACTCCACGGTCGCTTCGCCGACTATAAATAGAGGCCACCCAAAGAATTCATCACACACCACTCCCTCTCCCACCGACCGTGCACACCATCCTCGAGCAAGGCGAGCACCACCGGAATTTCACCGAGCCCGCCGCCTGAGAAGAAGGGAGCCAGCGATTGAGCCGCCTAGAGAAGCCACCTGTACCAGGAGGTTCGCCATCGTCGACTTCGTCGCTCACCCGCCCTCGCCAAGATCCCCGGTGAGCCCCCAGCCCCTCACTGGTCATGGGCTTAGGTTTCGCTTCTCACCGGAGCTGTCTCAAGGCCGACGATGACCCCCAGCTGGATTAGAGCTAGATCGAACACCCACATCACTCCCATACCGCATTTCAGCCCTGTCACCGACGAGTGGGGACACCCACTTATGCAGCCTGGAGCACTGCGCTTAGCAGGTCGCCTCAAGTAGAATTTCCTCAAGAGCCCAGCAATTCAAATTAAACCTTTTCTTTTTAAATTCAAACACACTTCTGTACCCAACTTCAAAAAATCAACCTAGATCGATTCAGTGCACCAAATTGGATGAAACCAATTTTGTTGGAAAGGTCTGTGAATGCTTAATCCAGGTCGTTGGATTCAAGTCATTTGCATCAGTAGATCAACCATAGCAAAATAATAAAGGCAGAAGCTTTTCTGCATTCAAACATTTTTCAAATTTAAACCATAAAGCTTTTGAGTTGATTCCAACTCAAAAATCAAATTTAACCATACCTTTCAGAATATATAAAATATATAGGTTTACTTGCAGAAATAATGTTCAAGGAATAAAAGAATGCTTCATAAGCATTTCTAGCCACTTTAAGTAATTAAAATAAAAGGGTAAAACATTATTAAATTGTGACACCACTTTTAAATCACATTCTCTGACTACAATATGTGGTGATGACATGTGTCAACACATCCCATGTTTAGTTTGGAGAATATTAAATCTTAAGTAGTTTCTCAATGAGTAGAAATTACTTTTCTAAAATAAAAGATTTAAACCAAGCCTTAACCTTGTAATGTTAGAGATGATGCTAGATCATCTATAGGACCCCTGTGTGTAACGATTGCAAGTAGTTAAGTATTGTTTGTGATTGTGTACTGTGATTATTCATAGACGCTAGTACCACTAAGGATACGAGGAGGAAGGAGGATACTACGAAGAGGTAGCCGAGGAGAACTTCAACCACTGGCCTCAAGACAGCAAGCTAACACTTGCAAGATACTATACCATGCAAGCTTATATTGATATTGATGCAAGCTAACCCTTGCAAATCCCTATTATTGCCAGAAACCCATACTTGTGATATGAATACTATATGCCTTAAGCATAAGTGATCATACCCACTTGTTAAACCAATCCTAGTTTTATGGCAAGCTTCTACTTTATTTCTTTATCAAAGCTCACTTAGAGTCTACCTAAGAGTTTGGTAGACCTTAAACAAATTGTGCTCAAGGCTGCCTAAAGAGCATAAAATTTGGCCTAAGCTAGAGACCCCGATCTCAGCCTAAGATATAAGGTTAGACTTAGTGAACCCACTAGTACCAATTCTCATCATTATTACCCCACCGTAGATGCTAGTGTTAAGCATAAAACTTGATCAACCTTAGATGGGAATACTTGGTGGAAAAATGGTTATGAAAACCTGAATGATGGATCATTCTACTGAAATGTTTTGGACATGTTTCCAACACTTGATGATTTTGGTGATAAAATGTTGAGGCATGAGCCTTAGCCCTTTATAAACTGATGGTTTTCTCGATGCGATACCATTCCAATTTTATCGCATAAACCACAATACCAATTTTGGGTAGGGCTTGACCGAAACTTATATACCTTAGTATTAGTTCCTCAATGACCAATGTCTCGAGCTGAGGCTACCTTGTGAAGATTGTCCACTCGCAAGACTCCAAGATGACAAGGTCATGGTTGGGAGGCCAAACTCAAGGTGAGAGGTGCCGAGTACTAGGGAGTGTAATTGAAAGGTTAGGATTGATTATCCGACATACCGAGTATGGTGAATTCAGGATTTGTTCTCGACTTGAGTATCAAATGTTGTGGTGAAAGTGTACAATCTCCGCAGAGTGTCAAACTATTCGAATAGCCGTCTGTGGTTATGGACAGTTGAGGGCTTACCTGCTCCCCTGCCGACTCTTTGAAAATGACTTGTGAAACGAATTGAGACTTTGACTTGACCACAACAGAGTTGTCACTTGAATTACAAGATCCCACTTAGGAGTTAATAAATTATGACTAGTTTTGGAACTTAGTAAGGATAAACCTAGATTTTTGCAAAACAACCCTAGAGCCTAGTGTCCTATTATCCAAAAACCCCTTACCTGTTAGTATTAGTTTATGGTACTTAAAGAGTACTATGGCTTTTGTCCCCTGCTATTCCCATGGCCGCACCATGAAGAGGAGTACCTGGAGGATGGACCTCGTGAAGGTTACGGCTTATTAACTAGGATCATCTCCATCACAAGATTGCCTGTGGACTTCAAGATGGAGCTTCGCCACGCCATCACTGCTATTATTCCGTATTCATCGCTTGATGTTGTATTAAGAACCGGATCAAGTGAGATCCCTATTTGTGTAAGAACTTATGTATCGCTGTAATGGATGAAGTGCATTATGGTATCCAATTCTGTTATGTCTCGCAAAAATGGTGTAATCCTGGGATTATGTATGTATGGCATAACAGCATCTAGGATTGAAAAATCCGGGTGTTGACAAGATTTAATATTCTCCCAACCAAACATGGGATCATGTTCGCACATGTCATCACCACATATTTTAGTCCATGGGGATGTGATTTAAAGTGGTGTCACAATTTAATAAGGTTTAACCTTTTACTTTTTAATTAAATAAAGTGACTAGAAATGCTTATGTGGCATTCTGCTTTATTACTTGTCATTATTTCTGTAAGTAAACCTATATATTTTTATATATTCTGAAAGGTATGGTTAAAATGTGATTTTTTGAGAGTTGGAATTGACTCAAAAGCTATTACGTGTTTAAATTTGAAAATGTTTGAATGCAGAAAAGTTTCTACCTTTGTTATTTTTACCAAGAGGATCTACATGTGATCCAAAATGATTTAAATCCAACAGGCTTGGATTCGAAGCACTTGGAAGGCCTTTCTAACAAAATTGTTTTCATTCAATTTGGTTCACTGAATCGAGCTAGGTTGATTTTGAAACTAGGGTACAGAACCCGTGTTTTTCCAAATAAAATGGAAAAGGTTAAATTCAAACGATCCATCGGGTCAAGACGGGAAATCTATGCCTCGGGCCGGCCTATAAGCAGTTGCTATAGCTTTACGCCGGCTGGTTAAGTTGCTGTCCCCACGCCAAGCTAGTGATACGAGGGGCGCGGCTTTTGAATGGGCAATATGGTGCGTTAGATCTAGTTCTAGTCCACGCCGGGCAACGCCATGCGTAGACCTAACGCCAACGCCGTGTGGGGGTCGCTGGGGGCTCACCAGTGGCTCAGGCGAAAGGTCGAGGAGGCGCGTAATTCGATAAAGTCGCGTTGACGCGAACCTCCTCGGTACCGACAGCTTCTCCCTGGGCGGCTCCAATCGATGTCTTCCTTCTTTTCCAAAGCCAGCCGCGGTTCCCGGTAAAATTTCGGGCGGCGTCGCTGTCGCCTTTGCTTCGGAACAGGGTGGAACGACCAGTGAGAGGAGAGGGGAGTGAGGTGTGCTCAATTCGGTTGGGGTGGCCTCATTTACAGCCTAATTCGTCGGGTGGACGACATTTCACCTGGCTGGTGGCTCCTTTATTATATCGCGACGACGTGACCGGAACAGGATGGGCGAAGCGTACTGGTGGATGGGCGTACATTACATGTACATGGCTGGCCGGCTGCTAGAGGCATGGTCGGCGGTGGCGATCGCTAGGTGGTCTCCCCGCATGGCGCATGCCTTCTACGGCTTTAATGCACATGTAGGGGCGGCAATGGTCCTGAACGCGGAGATGCGGCGCTGCCGAGGCCGAGGCGGCGTCAAGGCGCAGCGGTGGCTGTGAGGCATAAGCGGTAAACGGGATACCGGGCGTCTCCTCGACGACAGATCGTGGTATGTAATGCGGCAAGGGTGGCGTGGCGGCCTGTGGGCGCAGGTCGAGGGCTGGCGCTCATGCATGCTTGGCATGGTTATCATGAAGCTGGGTACGGTTCGGATCAGGCGTGGTCCTGCAGGTTGGCAACGCTTCGAGCGCTTGGACAGGGGAGTGAGCTTTTAAGGTGGGGTGTTGGCTTGTTCTTACATTTTGTATAGGCTTGTTTCTTCTCCTAGCTTGCTGTCCATACACAGCCACTTGGTGACATGGTGAGCTTCGCTTGTTCTACCATTGATGGCATCGGCCTTAGCTGCAAGTGGGGCTAGTGCTTGGTTTAGTTTGCTAGATGATCTAGTGAGGTTGTTGTGAGCTAGAGAGGAACATGTTAGGGCTCCAATCACCGCTTTGCTGGGCTAGTGTTTAGATTTTATTTGATTTGAATCAGTAAAGGTGTTTGATGAAATGGACGCTAAGAATTCAAGTTTTGAATTTTGAAAAAGATTTTGGTGGGTGTGCTAGGGTTGGTGCTGGTGAGTCTCGGCAGATGCTTGTGTTTTGAAAGTTGAGCTTGTTTGAGTGGTTTTTGAAAAAGCGGATCTTCCTACATGATAAAAGATTCAATTTTGAATTGTCATTTAAACTATGCATTTTGGAAAAATTTCTGGATGATCACAAGGTGGGCCTTGATACTTTGTTAGGAGTACTATCAAGGGTGAAAAGATCCAAACAAGTTTCCGTAAGTTCTCGAAGTTTGGGACAGCCAAAGTAGGCAAGGGAGTTAAATTGGGCAAAATGACCATTCACTCAATTTGGCTTTATTTTGATTTATTTGCCTTGGGAAAAGTTTGGGAATTGTTTAGATGATGTTTATTTCACCTAAGAATCCTTTTTACAAACAAAGAAACACATAAACAAGGCACCAAAAGAATTCAAATGGGATGCATACACACATGCATGCTTGCATATTTTTATTTAGAAAAAGTTTTTGTTGACCCTAATTTTGATAGATTAGAGTTTGATGATCCAAGTTTATTATTTTCGATGTTACAAACCTTCCCTTAAACAAAATCTTCATTCCCGAAGATTTGAAAAGGATGAAAAGATTACCTAGGATTTGAAGAGATCGGGAAATTCCGGCCCTCGATGTGATCTTCAAGGCCTCCCATGTAGCTTCCTCTTCTGCGGTGGTTGCTCCAATCGAATCTTTGAGAAACTTGATGCTTCGGCCCAATTCTAGTGGTTCGGAAAGCTTCTTCCAAAATACGATGGGTACCTTCTGCAGATATAGGTCAGGTCATCGTTGATCTCTATGCGGTCCGGGTGATCGATATTCTTGAACACTTCAGTCTTCTCCGGAACTTCGAGGCACTTCATGTAAGTAATGAGATATGGAACACATTATGCACTACCGGACATCTCTTGAGGTAGTTCCAATTGATAATGCACACTTCTCCTCGATGGTTCGTAATCTTGAAGCGGTATAATATATCTGGGGGCTAAGTTTCCTTCAGTTGGAAACGCTTGAATTCTTCAATGGCGTATACTTTCGTGATATACAAAATCTCCTATGTCATGAAGGCGCAGGTCTCGACGCCTCTTGCTCTGCCAGTAACTCCTTTTGTCCGGATCGGGCAATGTCTTCGAGGTGCTCAATTAATTCAGAACTCTTCTTCTCTTCGCTTTCGGGAGGATGTCGGGTCCAAAATCTGACCTCTCCTACTTCCGACCAGTTCAAAGGGTGCCACACTTCCTTCCATACATGAATTCAAATGGGGCCATTTTCAAACTAGCTTGATAACTATTGTTGTATGAAAATTCTGCAAATGGCGTGGCATAGCCTTCCCACTTTCTATAGATCCATATTCTGAACACACACATGTTTCCTCAAAAGATATCTTCGAAAGTATTTTATTTACTTGTTCGCTTGTCCATCGGTTCCGAGGGGTGATATGCTAAGGTTGAAATATAGGCGGTTCCTAAAACCTTTCTTGACTTTTCTTCTAGAACTTGAGGTAAATTGGGTTCCTTCGACGACACGATGTCCTTGGGGACCTGCAACTAACTATCCTAGCTGTATGTATAACTCCGCTTAGCTTCAAACTCTGATATTTGGTCTTGACGGGTAAGAATGGGCTGCATTTTGGACAATCTGGTCCACTATGACCCAAATAGAGTCATTTCCCCTTCTACTAGAAGTAGGCAATCCGGTGATAAAGTCCATTCCAACGGAATCCCATTTCCATTCCGGAATCTGCAATGGTTTGCAACAGTCTAGCGGGTCTTTTATGTCCTTCCTTGACTCGCTGACATATATCAGCACTTGCATGCGTATATAGGAAGCTTCCGATTTCTCTTCTCTTCATCTTAAGCCACCAAAAATTGCTCTTTCAAATCTTGATACATCTTAGTTCTCCTAGATGGATAGAATAACGAAAGTATCACGAAAGCTTCCTTCAAAATAACTTCTTTCAACTCAGAATTACCGGGTATTACACGGCTACGCCCTTTGTACCACGTAGAAGGCCCTTCTTCGCCTTCGTGAATCTGGTACTTTGTCTGCACCAATACGACGCTTTTTGATTCCGCCAGATACTAGGAATTTCTTCTTCCGCGCTTCTTTGATCTCGATCGATCAAAGTGGTTGAAGTTCTATGCTAGCCAAAAAATCCTTCACTCACTAATCTCCATTCGAAATCTTCCACTCTTTGTGCAAACTTGGTCAAGCTCCTTTAAAATCATGGAGTTCGCTTACACAAAGTAAACTGCTAAGGGCATCTTCTACCACGCTGGCTTTACCGGTGATAGTGAATCTCAGGTCGTAATCCTTGGATTAGCTCAATCCATCTTCTCTCTGCCCTCATATTCAGTGTCTAGCCTTCTCGAGTGAATATATAATTCAGGCTCTTGTGACCAAAAAATCTGCCACAACGATTTCCCATCAGGTAATGTCTCCATGTTCGTGGCTAGAACTCGCTGGCCATGTAGTTCGAGGTCATGGGTTGGGTAATTTTGCTCATGTTGTTTCAGTTGTCGAGATAGATAAGATATAACTTTTCCTTCTTGCATTAGCACACATCCGAGGCCGATCTTGGATGCATCACAATACACATCGAAGGGCTTCGTGATATCTCTGCATTATTAAGATCGGGGCTGAAATCAATCTCCTCTCTTGAGAGTTCTTGAAAACTCGCTCACATTTGCTCTGGCCCATTCAAACTTTTTGTCCTTCTTCTTTAGCAATTGTCATGGGTCCTGGGCGATACCGAGAATCCTCTATGAACTTGCGATAATATCCCGCCAATCCGAGAAATGCTCTTTAACTTGGCTTTGAGGGTTGGGCTTGCCAATCTTCGACATCCTTCACCTTTTGCGGTGGTCAATGGCAATTCTCCCATTGATACAATGTGACCCGAGTAATCCTACTTCTTGTAACCAGAAGAATTCACATTTGCTAAACTTAGCATACAACTCGATGCTCTCTAAGGGTTCCAAGAAAGGTCGTTAGGTGTAGCTCTGCGTTCTTCTTCCATTTTGGAATAAATCAACGGAATGTCATCAATGAAAACAAATCGACAAACTTATCCAGAAGTCCATAAAAATCTTATTCATGAGATTCATGAAATAAGTGGGGGCATTGGTTAATCCAGCGGGACATAACGGTATACTCGTGATAATCCATATCGGGTGGTAAAGATGCCTTGGGAATATCTTCGCATTAATCTTGGAGTTGATGATAGCCACCCCTAAGATCAATCTGTTAGAAAACACTTTGGCACCGTCAACCTGGGATCAAACAAATCTTCTATCTTGGGTAATGGGCACTTGTTCTGATGGGTAGACGCTATTCAACTTCCTCAGAATCCGCATACACAAATGGTTACTCTCCATCCTTCTTGTCCACAAATAAGACAGTGATTCCATGGTGACGACCGGGTTGAATTAATCCAATTTCCAACATGGAATCTAGTTGCCTCTTCGGCCATCGCCGTCAACCGGTTCATACTATAGGTCTTCCGCTATGGGTCCTGCTCCTCGGGATTAGTTCGATTATAAACTTGATATCCCGATCCGGGGGCATACCGGCAAAACATCTGGATATACATCGGGTATTAATGTACTATCCGGACTAGGTCAATGGTAGCTTGGCCATACTCGTTGCACTTGAATTGGCGAGGTAAGGTTTCGTATATATGCCTCGATCGATATTCACTGTGATCCGTCATGGTGATGGCTTTCTGGCACAAACAATCAATCCTTTATGTTTGGACATCCAATCCATTCCTAGTACTACTTCCAAACCTTTAGTTCCGAAAGTACTATCGATTAGCATAAAAATTCATGCCATGATTCGATATGATGACTTTGCAAATTTGCCTAGCTTTTGTGGTTGAATCGTGAAATTTGACGATCATAACATGCTTCAGTTTTTCTTGGTTGAATTTTACTAGTGCATGCAAATTCTTCGTGACAAAATGAATGCGATGCACCATTGGTGAATCAAACAACACTCTTTGCAAGTACTGAATTAATAAAAACTGCCATACCCACAAGATTTAACGCCTTAGCGCTTCCCGAGCTTCTTCAAAGATGCATGAGGAAAAGACTACCGCTAAGTGTTGAGCGGAATTCCCTCGGGCAAACCTTCTTCCCTCGGCTCGGTCAACACGACGCTGTTGCTGAGCTGGGGCATTTGCATTGGGGCTGCGGCATTCTTCTTGTTGGGGCACCTGCTGGAGTGAGTGGCCCTTATTTCCATTGTACCATAACAAGTTACTTGCATGCACTTGTCCTTTGTTGCTGCTGGCATACATCATTACCGCTTCCAAATTCCTCGGGGTATCACATTGTCGGGTGCTCTGGGCCAAAGATTGTTGTTGAACTTGGGTGGGGCAATTTCCATTTAAAAACTGTTAGAGTTGTTTGGTTGTTGTGATTCCCTCCGGCCTAGGGGTTTCCACGGCTGGGATAGGGCTCTGACGGTTCATCTGGCCTCATGGTTCTTGGGGCAAATCCTCGGAGATGGGTTAGGTATGTATACTTTGGGGTCCTGGAGTGGGTTCTCGGGCTGGCATCATGCGACGCTTATGGCGGTTCTCATTGGCTTGGTTGATCTTTCCTTCCATCCGATGGCGTAGAGTCGACATGGGCTTCAATATCCTCGCAAAGGGGATATTGACAACATAGTCCTCGCATCTCATCATGCGCACCATTTAGGAATCTTTCTTTCTTCTTGGCTTCTGTTGATCTCTATCCTGGGCATACCTAGCTAATGACAAAAAAATTCACCGTGATTCCACCACGGTCATCCTTCCTGCTTCAGTTCTCCTAACTCGCTCTCTCATCCTCTTGATCAAACCCGGGGCACATGGGTTCTCGCTTGAACTTGACCTTGAATTCCTCGCAGTCATCATCCGGCTCTCCTGGCCATTGCGCCAACACCGGCCTCCACCAATGATCCGGCATCTCCGCCAGATAGTGGGTGGCTTAACAGAACTTTCTCGCTAGCTTCCGACTGCAACTTGTAGGTTGGTTTTCCGTGGTCCGCGATCCAATCGCTTGCATCTAGGGGCTCTTCGGACTTAGTGAAAACAGGGTTGGGTGTTCGGAAATTCTTGAGCTTAGATCCATGGTTTTCCTGATTTCGCGTGACCTTGGTTGTTGTGGGCAAGCTTGAGCTATGTGTTGCAGGATGGCTAGGTTGGCTTGACGTTATTTCTTCATCTCACAACTCGCTTGTGGTCAGTGCTCAAAGTCTCAAGTCATTTCACAAGTAATTTTGAAAACATCTCGACGGAATAGTATGGCCACCTTAACTCCGTCCCATAATCGCGGACGCTGCTATTCAATAGTTTGGCACTCGCAGAGATTGTACACTTTCACCACAACATTCGATACATCCGCCAGAACAAATCCTGAATTCACTATACTCAAAGATATGCGGATAATCAATCCTAAACTTTAATTACACGCTCTATATATAGCACTAATTCGGTGAGTTTTCATTCGGGCCTCCCAACCATGACCAACTGCCATCTTGTACCGCATGTGGACAATCTTCACAAGGTAGCCTCAGCTCAGACCTTGGCCGTGAGGGAACCAATACTAAGGTATATAAGTTTCCAAATAAGCCCTACCCAATTCACTAAGGTATATGTTTGTTTGTCAAGCTCCTACCCAATTTAGGTATTGTGGTTGTACTAAGTAAAATTGGAATGGTATCGCATCTAGACAACCATCAGTTTTATAAAGGGCTAAGGGCCTCATGCCTCACAAGATTTTCATCACTCAAAGTCATCTCGTGTTCTGGAACACACATGTCAAAACATCTCAATAGAATGATCCATCATTCCAGTTAGGTTTTCATAACCATTTTCATCAAGTATTCCCATCTATGTCGATTCGAAAGTTTTATGCTTAGCACTAGCATCTACAAGTGGGGGTAAGTGCTAATGAGGGTGGTAAACCAGTGGAGTTTTTATCAAGTTCAATCTCATGCCTTAGGATGACATCAAGATTATTCAGCTTAGGCCAAGTTTTATGCTCTTTTATGCAACCTTCAATTATCTCTCTAGAATCTACAATTCACTTAAGTAAGCTCTAAGTACTAGCTTTGATAAAGAAATAAAGTATAAAGCTTGTAAGTAAAACTAGGAATGTGGGGTTTATTAATAATGGGTAGGATCATACATGCTTAAGGCATATAGTATATGGTAACAAGCAAGTATTTGCTCAGCACATTCAACTAGTAGTATTTGGCTTGCATAGGTAAAGTATCTTGCAAGTGCGTTAGCTTGCATCAATATCAAGATAAGCTTGCCTTTGTTAGTAGAGTGTTGGAATATTGAAGTTCTCTCGGCTTCTTCTTCGAGTATCCTCCTTCCTCCTCGGGGTATCCTTGGTCAGCATTAGCTACCTATGAATAAATACGAGGTAATAACAATCACCAAACAATACTTAACTTCTGCAATCACTGGGCTCATACACAAAAGGGGGGTCCTATAGATGATCTAGCATCATCACTAACTCCATAAGATCAAAGCTTGGTTTAATTCCTTTTATTTTGAAAAGTAATTTCTACTCATTGAAAAACTACTTAGGATTTAATATTCTCCCAACCAAACATGGGATCATGTTGACACATGTTATCACCACATATTTTAGTCCATGGGAATGTGATTTAAAGTGGTGTCACAATTTAATAAGGTTTAACCTTTTATTTTAATTAAAGAAAAGTGACTAGAAATGCTTATGTGGCATTCTTCTTTATTACTTGGTCATTATTTCATAAGTAAACCTATATATTTTATATATTCTGAAAGGTATGGTTAATGTGATTTTTGAGAGCTTGAATCAACTCAAAAGCTATTATGGTTTAAAGTTTAAAATGTTTGAATGCAGAAAAGCTTCTACCTTTGTTATTTTTTACTAAGGGTGATCTAGCAGATCCAAAATGATTTAAATCCAAAGGACTTGGATTCAGTACTTCAAGACCTTTCTAGCAAAATTGGTTTCATTCAATTTGGTTCAATGGAATCGAGTTGCTGGGTTGATTTTTGAAACTAGGTACAGAAACCGTGTTTAAAATAAAATGGAAAAGGTTATATTCAAACGAATGGGTCTGCGCAGAAACGACATCGGGCCGGCCTGCTAAGGCATGTAGCTTACGCTGGCTGGTTGTTGTTGTCCCCACGCCAAGCGAGACGAGGGTGCGAAGAGGTACGGGCAATATGGTGCATTCGGATCTAGTTCTAACTAACAATTCGGCCGAGGGTTCGCCGTCCCACGCCTGTGCAACGCCAAGCAGATCCGAACCCTAACGCGGGCAGTGGGGGTCGCTTGGGTCGTCAGTTCACTCAGTGGCCTCAGTGAGAGGGTCCGCTGGAGGTGGGCAAATCGACATGTAAGTCGATGAGACAACGAACCTCCCGGTACCGTACCCAGTAGCCCTAGAGCGGCTCCAATCGCTGGCTCCTTCTTCTCCAAAGCAACAAGTGCTCCTGCAGAATTCCACAAGCGCTTGATCGCTTTGCTCGGGGAACGGGTGGAAAACCGATAAGTGAGGAGAGGGGAGTGAGATGGTGTGCTCAATCTTGGGCTGGGGTGGCCTCTATTTACAATCGCGACGACGGAGACCGACCCGGATAAGGTGCTGGCGATGGTGGCTTACATGGGTATCGGGTCGCCAGAGGTATGGGCCTATGGGTGGTATCGCTTGTGGTCTCCTGGGCGATGTTTCATCACGGCTTGATGCGCAGATGTAGGGGCGGTGGCAATGGTCTAGAACGCGCGGGCTGCTCAGGCAAGGGCGTGAGGCGTAGGGCTTTCGATTGCCGAAAGTGGTGGATGGAGTATGGGGCGGCAAACGGGGTTCGCGTCTTGGGATCGGTGATCAGGCATGACGCTGGCGCAGGGCGGCGCCATGTCCGTGGGGCGTGTCGGTGGTGCTGCTCGGTATGGTTCTCGCGAGCTGGGCGGTCTGGTGCGTAGTCCGTGGGTTAAAATGTTGAGCGCCGACAGGAGTATGTGGGTGTTATTTGCTCTAGACATGTTGGCTAGGCTTGTTTTCTCCTAGCTTGTTGTCCACACCGGGGTGATATGCGAGCTTCGCTGTTCACTATTGATGGTACTGCCAAGCTTATAGTGGGCTAGTGCTTGGTTTAGTTTACAGATGATTCAATGAAGTCAGCTGTGAGCTGAGAGGAATAAAGTTAGGGCTCCAATTAACGGCCACAATAGTTTTTAGATTTTATTTGATTGAATCGTCAGTAAGGTGTTTCATGAAATGGCCGCAAGACCAAGTTTTGAATTTGAAAAGATTTTTGGTGGGTGTGCTAGGTTGGTGCTTGTGAGTCCGCAGAAGCTTGCTATGAAAGTTGAGCTTGTTCGGGAGTGGTTTTTAAAAGTGGATCTTCCTATATGATAAAGATTCAATTTTAAATTCTCATTTAAACTATGCATTTGAAAGTTTCTAGATGATCAGTTATGTGGGGTTTTGATACCTTTTAGGAGTACTACTAAGGGGTGTAAAGATCCAAACAAGTTTCCTCGTTAAGTTCTCGAAGTTTGCCAAATCAAATTAGGCATGAGTTAAATTGGGCAAAATGACCATTCACTAATTTGGCTTTATTTTTGATTTATTTGCCTTTGGGAAAAGTTTGGGAATTGTTTAGATGATGTTTATTTCACTCAAGAATCCTTTTGCATAAACAAAGAAACACATAAACAAGGCAATTCAAAAGAATTCAAATGGGATGTATATACACACATGCATGCTTATTTTATTTAGAAAAGTTTTGCTTCTATTCTTAATTTTGATTATTAGAGCTTAATGATCCAAGTTTAGTATTTTGGGATGTTACATGGAAGGAAACGAAGATACGATGTTGCAAGTAACGCGAGATCTACAATAACATAAACTCAAGACTTTGCCCCAATGAATCAGTGAGGTCATTAAGCCCACCATTGTTGTAACAAAGGATTAAACGATGTGTGAAGGTAATGGTTTGCAGCAAGTAAAACAAGTAACAAAGGGAAAAAATGTATCAATGGTAAAGATTGGACCGGGGTCCATAGTTCACTAGAGGTGCTCTCCAGATAAACAACATGGCATGAAGGGTAAAACAAATTACAAATAGGAAATTGACAGGAATCGAAAGGCATAACAATGCAATGACTAGTCGTAAAGATCCTATGATCTGATTGGCAATACACAAGATACATAATCAATATTCAACCGCATCAATGACTAGAAGTCCACCTTCAGTTAATATCCAAACCCCTCCAGTATTGTTGCAAGCAAATGCATAACCGCTAAGCAAAGTGTGTAAGGTAAACATCCATGTTCCATCAATAAGAGATCAAGAGCCTTTCTCCATAGTAGCAAATAAACACATCTACAATCAAGATATTATTGTCACTTCCTCATGGAAACTAGAGGCATGAACCCAATTATCGAAAGCATAAATATTTCCTCTTGAGTCACTAGTAACTAATTGGCCAAGATAGCTACTATCAACGGCGAGCATGCAAGATCACAAACAACACAGTATACGATAGAATCACAAAGACAAAGTCTTACTAATCAAACCAACATAATAATCTCACATCCATCGGATCCTCAAGAAACGTTAACATGCACGACATTGAGCAACAATTAGATTCGACGAACGATTTCAAGATCTATACATGAAACAACACAAAGGAGGAGATACAACCATCTAGCTACTACATGGACCAGAGTCCATGTGGAACTATCACGATCATACCGAGAGAAGGCTCGGATGATTCCCTCCGGGCAGGGTGCCGGGAAGAACTTTTTTTTTAGACCCCCGATCTAGGGTACTTCCATGGTGGCGTGTGGCTACTGATGGTTTCATGGAGACTTGATCGGGTACGCTTAGGGTTTCTGCAATGGGGGATTCTATAGGCGAAGGGGGAGGCCAGGAGGCGGCAAGAGGCCTTCAAATCTCTACCAGCGCTGCGGTAGCCCATCACGCCAGGGGTCTGGCTACCGTCAGCGCCTCCATCTCGCCTTTATGGATTCTTCTTGTTCCCCATGAAAGTAATTGACTTTTACGCTTGTCCTGGCCCAATCGAGAATATTTTCTTACTAACTTTTCTCGAAACCAAAAACAAAGCAGAAATAGGCAACCGCAATCGTGGCAACTTGTTAATAGGTTAGTACCGTAAAATATGTAAAAGTACCCCAAAGTGTAGACAAGCAAAAGCAAAGTAGATACTAAATGCTACGGATCATCAAAAATTATAGATACGTTTAATGATTAATGTATCAATGATAAAGAATGGTCAGTCCATAGTTCACTAGAGGTTCTCCTTAGATAAACAACACTTGATGAAGGGTAAACAAATTACAGCGGCTATCGATGTGAACTGTGCAAGGCATAACAATGCAATACTGCATAAAAGATCCTATGAGATTCGATTAAGTAATACAACAATATACATAGACCGCCATCCAACCGCATCTGACTAGCCCAGTTAATATCAACTCCTCCAATATTGTTGCAAGCAATGCATAAAATGCTTTAAGCAAAGTGTGTATAAAACTATACTAGTTCTATGTGAACAAGAAACCGTTGTTTTCTCCCTAGTGCAACAACACATGTACAATCAAGAGATTACTCCCTTTGGAAATCAGAGGCATGAACCTACTCATTTGGTGAATAATACCCTCTGAGTCAATACTAGCAACTACTTGGCCAAGATAGCTACTAACAACAGAGTATGCAAGATCATAAACAACACAGTATGATAGGAGTCATAAAGATAAAACCATTAATCAATCTCGACATAGTAATCTCAATATCCATTGGATCCTCGCAAAACACAACATGCATGATTACAAATAGATTATGATTTTGATCATGAACGAAGCTCAAGATCTATACATGAAAGCACAAGGAGGAGATACAACCATCTAGCTATTTTATATGGACCCGTAGTCCAAGGTGGAACTACACACGACTGGCAATGAGAAGAAGGCCTGGATGATTCCCCTCTTCCCATAGTGGTGCCGAGAAGAATTTACATCTCTCATCTAGGGACGACGGTGGCGGGCGTGCTATAGAAGGTTCTCGTGAGTTTTGATCAAGGTTCAGGTTTCAGACGGGGGATTCTTATAGGCTAAGAGGCGAGGCTGGGAGGCTACCAGGCACATTTCGCTTAGGCGGCTGCTGGGCCCACCGCGCCTAGGGGGACCGTCTATTTCTCGCCGCGCCTGGCCTCCCTCCTCTCGACTTCGTGTCGCCTATGGTAAAATATTGACTTTGGCTTTGTCCCGCTCCACCCGAGAATAACACATGTTCTGCCTTTCTAGAACCAAAATGAAGAAAACAGTAACTGGCACTATGGCAAATTAATAATAGGTTAGGCTCCGTAAGATATAAAAATACCTCAAAGTGTAGACAAGAGGCAAAGTAGATACTAAAACAAGCATGGAGCATCAAAAAATTAGGTAGATATGCTTCTCGACGACTACATCCTCAAGTCTAATTTGATCGTCTCTTTATAGGTAAGGATAAAGAATAATTTTGTGTGACATGTACCATCAAAACCAAGATCAAACCATTTGCGTTACTGAAAGATGATCAAAGAACTCTAAACATGCATGAAAGATGGAGCGTGTAACACCCTCAGAATCGGCCCTATGTTTCAACGATTCCCGCCAAGCCCACATAGAAACGATTCAAAGGTGCCCACCAGAACTTGCGTGTGGGTGGAAGCAAGTAATATCATTACACAATAGTCCACGTATGGAACCCACGTAACAGTATATAAAAAACAACGACTCCATGAGTCAAGAATATACATACAATACAAAGATCCAAATCACCTTTAAACGATACAAGATCCGGCACGGGACAAGATGCAAATTGAGCTAAGAGCCTGAAGAAAAACCAATGGCGCCCATAACCGCCTAGGCCAAGCCGAAGGGTAACCTGCTAACGACGTAGATCTCAAAACCTGCTTAAACAAAAAGGGTGCCGCAAAGGGCAAAGGAAAGAGAGC